>CM028131.1:729390000-739390000 GCA_016271365.2 Neoceratodus forsteri
TAAGGATTTTTTTTCATGGGGTATACTAGAATGATTACAATTGCCCTTCAAACACAAACCAGATACAGCAGCATAGTGCAGGAACTGAGTTGTGCAATGTACAGTATTTGATTGATTCACTGATTGATTGATTTGAATGTTGACAATGGGGTTGACACAGTGAGACAGCATGTCACTTTTTCAGGGGAGACCTGAATCAGTTACTGTACACACACAATTATAGACAGGAAACATCTCTGTACGTTAACACAAGTGACTTATAGGCAAGGGATTGCACTAGTTCACCCAGAAATGAGTTGCATACAATGCACAACAGCAGGGAACAATGCCTAAAATAAACTATTTACATAGTGTAGTAGTTCCTGTTGTATATACATTCTTAGTATAGATAAACTGCACATAGAATACACAATAGGTAGGTAAGTTCTTGGTTCCCCAAGACCCAGCTGGTCTCTGGTGAACTGTATCGATTGCCTTTGTACTCCCAGATGCCGAATGTTAATTTTCTACCTGCAGTTGTACTTGCACAACAGAACTGCACTTTAACCTGTTCCAAGTTTTACCAGTGAATTATTCTTACTGTACAGTGTCTGCACTTTCTGACTGTATCATGTAATGTACTGTATTATGATTCACTGTTCCTCCTGTAACCCTTTCAATCAATCAAAATCTTTATTTAGTCGGGCGAACATCATTGAGCGTGGCTCATTTACAAGATGGACCTGAGTGGTCATACAAATAAGAGTACAAGTATTTTTACATAGACAAGAATAACATAAACAGTAGTACAATGACATAAAGTGATAATATACAACAATTTACATATATACAAGGCACAGTAAAACCATTTAACCTGTAAGCAAAAGGAGACAGTAGGTATAGCAGGCATAATAGATAAATTATAGGGCCTAATTGGCTTTTATGAGACTATATCAGGTGACTGGAAAGTAGAAGTAGAACTAACATAATGGAACACGGAAAGGGGGTGGGAAGGTAGGTAGGGTAGGGGATTAGGCCTTATAAAAGCAATTGCAGAGTTCTGGAAATAGGGTGGAGAATAATCTTTTGAAGGATGTTAAAGGTAAGAGGCTATTTAGCTTCATGGATTTTCCCCAGGTCACACCTGGAAACAAGCTTTGGGTTAGTGTGCCTATCCTCGTTACCAATTTTCAAATAAATAAATAACTATAAGAAAGAGTACACTGACAGAAAGTACATCTTTGGTGCCAATATAATAATTAAACAAAGTGAGTTAAGAAAAAATATTATACCTTGCGCCTATAGTACATTGTGCAACTATCAGTCCATCAAGGTCTAACAAGGGTGAAAGTAGGTGCTTGGAGGCTCTCAGGAGGGAGCTACGTGAGTGGAACCTCAGCCATCACACCTACACTGATTGACTGCTGAGGAGAAAGCCTTAAGCTTGTTTTAAAAAGGATACTAGAGTGGTGCAGTTTATGATCTTGCTTGGGAGATTGTTCACAGGGTTGGGCAAGTGAAGGAGAAAGCATGTCTGCGTGTTGCCGAGATAGCCATAGGAATTTCCATTAATGGGCTGGATGTGGAGCAGAGGCATCTTTGATATTCATTTATTCATTACAAATCGGGTTTACCACCTTTGAGTCAGAAACTCATTTACAAAGGCACCTCGTCACGGGGGGGGGCAGACATCAAGACAGTTATTACAGTGCAGATTAAAACAGAGGATAACATTACAAGTGCAGTAAAAAGGAACATTTAACATAGATACACTTAGGTTACATAATGTAGTAGTTTGTATGTTACTTAGGTTACATAATGTTACAAAATTGTGAGTTACGCTCATGGATATAGTAGGTCCTCAGAAAAGACAGTGGGTTACATCCCTGTTTGGACCTAGTAGGGAAGGGGTATGTCTGGGGGAGGGAGAGGCTGTCCAGTGGACGTTGTTGAGCCAGGGGGCAAGGCAGGCGGGAACCACAGGTTACAACAGGGGGTTAGTTGCATCTAATTATGGATATGGTTCCGAAGGGCTGTTTTGAAGGAGCCAATTTTTGGCAAGTTGGAGATGCAGCTAGGGAGGGAGTTGAATCAGGTGGGGGCTTGGTAGAGGAAGGATCTCTGGGCACCTTGAAAGTGGCCTTAACAGAGCTAAGGGTGGTGATGGACGAAGATGGTTGCTGTAGGGAGGTGGAGACCCGGGGGAAGAGTCCTAGCAGAGATTTCTTAGCGAGAAGGCAGGTCTGGTAGAGCAGTTACTCCTCAAAGTTGAGAAGATTGGTGGTAGTATAGAGAAGGCAGGTGTGAGTATGGCTGGGGGTACCAGTCAGGAGCCTACAGGCCTTATCGATGGAGAGTTGGATTTTGGAGAGGGAAGTGTTGTCAGCTGCAGCGTAGATGGGCAAGCCATAGTCCACGAGGGACAAGACGGAGGAGGCGGTGGCCAGCCTGAGGGCAACCTGAGGCAGGCAGTCCCTGTGCTGGTATAGCAGGCCAATCGGAGAGTTAATGGTGTCTGACAGGGCATTAATGTGGGTGTGGAAGGAGAGGGCAGTATCGAACGTGATGCCTGGGTACTTGTATGTGGTCACTTGTTATAGTGTTATAGTGGGTGTAGAGTGCTGGGGATAATCAAGAGGGGGGTATTTTTAACTTTATTTTGGTGGTGGGAGAAGAGCATTGATTTGGTTTTCTTTAGGTTAATGACCAGTTTGTGGTCTCAGAACCACCTTTCGGATTGGTTGTAAGCTTGCTGGAGGGATAATTGGAGGGAGGTGGGATTGGGATGTGAGGCAACGAGGACTGCATCGTTGGCGTAGAGGAGCATTTTACTGGTACATGAGCTGGGGAGGGTGTTGAGGTAGAGACTAAAATGTATTGGATCCAGGATGGAGCCCTGAGGGGCCCCGGAGCAAATGGGAAGAGTGCTGGAGAGGGAGCCGCTGATCTTGACATGCTGGGATTTAGCAGAGAGGTAGGTAGAGAACCAGGAAATGGGACCACCAGAAAAGCCAGGTTGGTGGAGAGAGAGTCGAGTAGAAGGGAAGGACAGACAGTGTCAAAGGCCTTGGAGAGGTCAATGAACACTGCTCCTGCAAGACTGCCAGAGGCGAGAGCAGCATGCAAGTGTTGGGAGAATTCCAGGAGAGCCATGGTTGTACTGTGTCCTGGGCAGAAACCGTGCTGCTCTGGCACATAATGTCATACTTGGTTAGGTATTCAGAGAGCTGGATCAACACCACTTTTTCAAGGGCTTTAGAGAGTGAGGAGGAGGATGGAGATGGGCCGGTAATTGCTGGGGGTGGCTCGGTCCCCACTCTTATGTATGGGTGTGATTTCAGCAGTTTTCCAAGCACTTGGGAACTGACCCAGGCATAGAGACCAGTTTAGAAGGTCAATCAGGGGGACTAGGACTTCGTCCAAGACCATACGGAGGATCCTGGAGTCGAGGGGGTCACTGTTGGGGTTATTGCTGCCTAAGGCTTTTAGCAGGTGCAGCCTGGCTTCTTGGGGGGATAGGGTGCACAGGTAGAATGGTGGGCAATGCAGAACCGGAGGGAGAGAGGTGGGGATTGGGTCAAAGAAGCTGCTGGGGAGGACCGAGCTTAGGTCAGAGAAGGCAGTGTTAAGGCAATCGGCTATGAGGAGTGGATGTGGGTGGGGTGCCATTGATGGAGAGCTGAGATGGTGGGGGGGGGAGTGGGACTTCCCATTTAGCTCTTTCATATTATCCCAGAAGGTCTGGGCTGAACCCCAAGTGGAAGTGAGGGTGGTCTGGTAGTGCTCTGCCTTGGCCCGCCTAATGGCCCAAGTGCACTTATTGTGTTCTGCATTGTAGGCCTGTCTGTCAGATGCCTTTCCAGATTCTACAGCAATGTGCCAGAGATTATCTCTGTTTTTGAGTCTCTGGAGGAGGGGTGGAGTGATCCATGGAGCATTGCATTTTTTGAAGCAGATCCTGGTGAGGGGGCGAAAAGGTCACAAGCCTTACAGAAGGTATTTGTGAAGTGGTCATGAGCTGAGTCAATGTCAGGGGTGCTTTGGATAAGGGACCAGTCTAGCTGGGCTACATATTGTATTAATTTTCTGAGGCAGCCAGGGTGTAAACGCCAGCATAGAGTGGCCTGGGACACTGGCTTCAGAGTGGA
The DNA here is from genome assembly GCA_016271365.2 of Neoceratodus forsteri. NCBI lineage: Eukaryota > Metazoa > Chordata > Ceratodontiformes > Ceratodontidae > Neoceratodus > Neoceratodus forsteri. The sequence goes on from CM028131.1 coordinate 729,394,128, forward strand.
GGTTGACCAGAGACAGAGGACTGGGAGTGATCACTAAGAGAGTTAGGGAGGACAGTGACATCCAGGATTTTGTAGGGGCAGTTAGATATAACAACATCTAGGAGAGTGCTGGTGCCAGTAGAGCGGCTGAATCTTGTGGGCTGGGTGACTAACTGGGACATATCCAGGGCAGCAAAGGAGTCCCTTATATGGGAGGCAGTGGAGGCAAGCCAGTTAACATTGAGATCACCTAGGATGACTTGCTCCACTTTGTGAGGGAGAGATGTGAGATAGTCAATGAGGGACTGGGCCGCTTGGTTTTGATTCCTTGGGGGTACGCAGGAGACCATGAGGAAGAGAGGGCCTCCGGTGGGGTCAGGTGTGATTTTTAAAGTAAGGGCTTGGGCTCCATAATCAAGTTTAGGAGCTGGGAGTGCCTGACCTATAAGGGAGTCCTGTACAATGTGTTCTGGGCTTGAGGACATTCTTATAGCTGGGAGGGGTAAAGATGTTTAGACAGCTTAAAGCTAGCCAGAGCAAGGAATGCAAAGCTAGCCCATGCCATAATAAAGCAACAACAAGCACATCACAATGACGGCTCCGGGGGTGCTTTGGCTGTAAAGTATCCTACCTTGTGATACAACAAATAGAGCTTGTTTTGCTCAATGGCCTGGAGGGATTGCTGAATGGTGGCACTACAGAGGAGGACTGGAAGGAGTGTGCTGTTTGCAATAGCTAGCTAGGATTCCCTAGATAGGTAGGGGAAAAGTCAGTACAGTACTGTTTTGGCTACAGTATTCACATGGGCATAGAAGGTCAAGTTATGGTTAAGTGTTTTGCCCAGGTATTTCAAAGAGCTCACTACATCCAGCTGAGCACCCCTATGGTGAATAATTTATTTTAAAATTTTGACCATGACTTAGTGTGCTGTAATAGCTTGGTCCCAGGTGTATCCTGGAGGGTGGTTTACATGAACCTGTTTTTGCTGAGGGAGGGGAGAATGTTGGCCATGACACCGGGACCCCCCCCCCACTCTTCATCGGTAAGTACCATGGGATCTTTTACTTCCACCTGGATATTAACCAGAGATTGCAGAAAGGACTCAGTTTACAGTAACATCTTATCCAAAGGTCAGCACCTTAATTGTGCAGCACCCCCTTTTACTGCACTATAGTGTCAGCTATGTGTTTTACCCCAAGTACCTGGCATGGGGCTAGAAACAATGACCTCTGGATCTTTGGGCCCCATAGGTGAGGGTGCTATCCAATGAGACATTGACACTAGTAATCATATCTGTTATAATCAAATATGGAAATGATCCAACCAGATGTGAGTCTTACAGATTAATTTCATGCCTGAATGTGGATCTAAATATACTAACAGCTATCCTAGCTTAAGAGTAGAAATACCACAAAAGAAGAAAATGCAACTGAATCTCTGCTGTTTACGAATCCAATTTAATTTATTGCATCACTACCCATGTCTTGATATTGTGAGACAAAGTCTGACTGGTGGTTCAGGTAGTAACAGAGGTTATCTCACAAACTTCTCCCCCTGCACATAGCTCAGTTAGTATGGTCTTGCTATGGGCTCTGAAATAAAAATTCAACAGTATTGGTGGCAAACAGTCCTGCATATAAATCCATTTTCACCTCTTTTTCACATTGCTAACATTCATCAATCCAGGTCATTTTAAAAGATGCCAGCAGATGTACTCCACTGTTATTAATTTAGTGATAAAAATATACTATGCTTAAAAGTCATGGCCACAAACTACTGTCATCATCTTAGTGATGGGACTGGGTGTGCTTGACAACAGCAGCTGTAGGTTACTTACATCTATGCTTTCATGTATTATACCTTTGAGAACACGGTCCTATAGGACATATTTTTCAGTTACCCGGTAACCTGTTACCAGATTTCCCTAGTAAAAATAAATTACAAAAACAAAAAAAATACAAAACACATTTTGTCAGATTAAAGTAGCAGTACTAGCTAGTTGGCAAAAAAAAAAAATCATACTTTTTTTTTTTTTTTTTTTTTTTAGCAAAAATATATTTCTGTCATCCTTAGAGTCACCCTTTGTGTAGTTTTAGTTTTCTGAGATATTTTTAAATCAGCTTTTCTTTAGCCCATTTTATAATTAAAACACTCACAGCATTAAAGATGGCCCCCACTAACAATTTGTAAGAAAATCTCTCCTGCTGAGGTTACTTGTTGAAGGTACATATTTGACTCCCACTGTGGATCTGTTGAGATGGCTCTAGATAATGTTTCTGATGGCAAACAGCACAGCACCAAGATGTTCAACTTTTTCCATGGCAAACATGGCATGCGAATGATGAATTTTACAGACTTCAAAATATTGTATCTTAGTCCATGAATGAAAGAAAACAAAAAGGGGGGAGGTACATTGATATTTTTGCCAGTAAGAAAACAAAACAAACAAAAAAACTAGAAGGTGATTAACAACTACTGCTACTTTACAGGAACAATGATGGATTTGTTAATCATGTGCATTTGGCTTTTAAGAGCACTCTCAAAATCACTTGCTGTCGGAATTTGTTCATGCATTAAGAGCATATTAAATTATCTGTTAATAGTTTTTAGGCCACCTACATAAGAAACTGATAAGATAAATCATAATAGGGCCCATTCCCCACAGCTCATCCTTCTGGGATTTCTGGGCATGATGCTTTCATTGACCTCAACAGCAACCAAGACTGTGACGAGAAATTGCCATTCAAAGACATGCATACATTCCTTATTCACTCTGGTGTTGTTTCTTTCATTGCTTTTGCCTGAGCCAGAGCACAAGAGACTAAGTTCTTTGGTTATCCACTTTATAGGTGCAGTGCAGAAAATGCAAGCACAGCACCACTGCCCACCCACCACCACTAGATCTAGCATCACCTCCCCTGTGTTTCAGCCTTTGCTGGAGGGTCCACCTGTAGTGGGTGGGAGTTCCTTCAGTCTCCATAAAGTATATTACTATATTAAGGACTATTCAGCTAATGCGTTATGATGACATCTACTGGCCAGACAAACAATTGCATATGAAAAGCAATTCAGTTACGGTATACACTTCCTTCTGACTGGGTTAGAGCACTGAGGTCAGAGTTTCAAAGATGGAAAAACTGTACATGTGCAAACAAAATTATGTAACAGAGGGCTTTCCTTGTGCAACTGCAATTTTGCAATTTTTTTTTTGCATGAACTCAATTTTCAAAAAGGTTGCCTTTTTGCAACCTTCTCCACAATTTATGGCAGCTTTTCTTATATTTTTTCATGTAGCTGTGGAAAAATGCCATGCCTGGTATTATGAGGTGTACCATTATTTACACAGCTACCAAAAAAAAAAAAAAATGGAAAATGCCACCCATGCATATAAAATGCTGAAAACAGCATTTCTGCAGGTGCTGGGATTCTTTCCTGCACGTGGGAGTTATGCATCGGAAATAAGTCTCTGGGACATGTCAGAATCTTTGAAACCTCTGAACCCTGTCCTGCAGCAGGGCTAAAAAGCAAGAATGCATAAAACTCTATCTGCAGGTTAGAAGGGCAACTCTCTTAGCATTGCTAATAGGAGTCTGTCTTATTTCAATTAGGTCCAATATAGCTCTAGGAGCAAATCAGTTCTTGGCCTGTTATGGGAAACTCCCAACACACATGCCATTCAATGACAATTATAATGGTTGCTTTTGTTCTGTGGATGTCTGCCCACTAGCTACTGAACTGAGGCAATCATAACTAAGACTTACTGATCTCAGTCTTGCAGAAAAACATAAAATGATGGTTAAGAAATTACCTTTTCAATATTGCTAATAGTTTATAAACTTATTCTGTTCTTAATTTCTCAATTTGGTTTTGAGAAACCATCCATGTTAAAAAAAAAAAAAAAGGCTTCCACATCAGTGCTGGGGCAGTGGTGTTACTTGACATGCTGCTGAACTGGATTTGTGCCCACAGCATCAGGAGATGGGTGGAGGATGATTGAAAGGCTCAGAGGATGTTCCTCTCTTGGGAAGGACGACACCCGACTCCATTACACTTAGAGTGCCCCTAACTCTGCTACACTACTGCCTCCTGGGTGTCCACAGGTCTGGGAGAGAGGGCCCCCAACATTGCTACAATACTACCTCCTGTGTGCCCACAGGCAGAGGAGAAAGGCTCCCAACACTGCTTCTGCCTCCTGGGTGCCCACAGGCTGGGACAAGAGAGCCACAAACACTACTACACTGCTACATCCTGGGTGCTCACAAGCAGAGGAGAGGGGGCCCAATACTGCTACGTTACATCCGCCTGGGTGATCACAAGCTGTGGAGGGAGGGCACTTGATTCAGCTACACTACTGCCTCCTTGATGCCCATAGGCTGGGGAAGGAAGGCCCCCAACACTGCTACACTATATCCACCTGGGAGTCCACAGGCTGGGGAAGGAAGACACCCAATTCCACTACACTACTGCCACCTGGGTGCTCACAGGATGGGGAGTGAGGGCACCTGACTCCTCTACAGTATTGCCACCTGGGTGCCCACAGGCAGGGGAAGGTGGGAGGAGGTCCCCAGACTGACTCAATGTGGGCATAAGAGTTTCACAAGTGTGTTGGGTTTCCTTTAATACATTGGGTATGTTTGTCTTCCATTCTCCCCTGGGCTAAGTAAGTATCATTATAATATGGGTTCAGAACAGCAGGAAAGCTAATTAGGTAAAGAGCTTCACCTGACCATGGATTAAATTCACTATTTAATCCACAGTTGATGTGAAGCTCCCCAAAGAAATATCCCTGTGCACAGTCAGGACTTGATAGGTGCTGCAGAATGGAAACGTCAGCCATTAAAACTCTGATGAGAGCAATGTGCTACAAGACTGCCTGAATAGTGGAACAGAGCCCTTGGTTTACATTCCCGTGGCTCCAGTTTTGTTTCTGAGCCTCCAGGTTGTATGAACTAAACAGCAGCAGTTGCCGTAAGTCAAACGATATACTATTGTGTATAACAGCGAGCTAGTGTCTGCTAAATTATCCTAACACTTTCATGATGTGGTCCGAGGAGCATGTCTGTGGGGGTGTGTTGGGGGTGGGCAGCCATTAGAAATGGGAGAGAGTGATGTGCTCAGGGGCTGCCTCCTCCCCTAATATGATAACCCTGTTGTCCATACTATGCAGAGTGTGATCCCAAGCAAGAGAAACAACAGCAGTGCATCATACTGCAGAGACCCAGCAGTGAGAAAGAGAGAGAGAGAGAGAGAGAGAGAGAGAGAGAGAGCAGAGCCAGGGCAGCGTGGTGCAGAGAGAGAGACCCTGACAGCGAGCACCTCATCCCACTGCTGTCTGATGCCCCTGTCCCACATCAATGAATATTTTGACTTTTGCAAGCGTATTATTGTGTTATCCTTATTATTGTCTATTTATAGGTTAATTTTAGTTCATGTAGCCTACTCAGACTATTCCTCACCCCACCTTTGTTGGCTGTTTTATATATTAATGTCATTGCTGCCACAGAGCTGGGGGGAGGGTAGGTTTGTTATGCAAGTGTAACCCCCCTGTCCTGGGGGCTTACCTGTCTGCCCCTTTGGGGCTCCTGTTTCCCTGGTTTTCCCCTGTTTGTGTCCCCATCTTTGCACTGGTTGCCCTGTGTCCCTGGTGCTTCTCTGAGCTCTACCTCCAGCTCCCACATTAGTTTTACAAGAGCGGGGCTGAGGAAGCAGTTGCACAGAGCAGCCGGTTTGTTTGGCACCTCGAGCCCATGCCAGAGCTCCGTGCATGCACGGAAGTTGCATTTTTGTTCAGTCATTTGGCGGCTAGTTGGGTCGTCTCTCTGGTGGTCTCAGTCCCTGCATGAAGCAAAAGGGGGAACAGAGACCTTAGGCAGACCAGAGAGGCAACAGAGCATCAAGGGGAGAAATTTTTGTGAGTGCCAATCACACTTAAGGATTCAGAGCCACCTTGTGAATTTTAATGAGGCAGCTCATGAATAATTCATGAGTTGGAGCCTCTCTAACACTGGGAGAGGTTATAGCACTGGCGACAGGCTGAAGAAAGCTAAAATATATAAAAAAAAAAAAAATGATAAGGAATAAAAGAGAAAAGGGGTTGCTACCCATATGTGGGGCATTGGGGAAATACATGTGTTTTATTTACAGCTGCCAAGAAGTAAAGCTGGGACTTTTGTGCATTGTACTGGGGCTGCAGTGAGCTGCCTGGGGACTATCTATAACGGCAGCAGTGACATCACAAGGGAAAAACCAAAATGACACAGAGTGCAGTCGCTTAGAAGGGCGCAGGGTGGTAACAAGTGTGTGGGGAAATAAATAAAAGATTACTGTTGGCTGCAGGGACATTGTAAAGTTGAAAACCTGTAACTGCTGGGAGAGTTTACTTCAGCAGCCATGATAACAGCCATGTGACCCTCTTACAACCAACCACAGGGCCATGACTTGCCAAGATGATTCTGGGGCTTGTGAAAGGGCTCTTGGGGAAAAATACTGGGGGAATATTCTGGTGACATTTTGAGCAGCCAATGAGGCATTGAGGGAGCCTCATACATATTAAATTTTCCTTAAGGACAGTGACTCCAGCCATTAAGAAGCTGCCAGAAAGCTCCCAAAAGACAAGAACTTCGAGATTCTAGTTCAGTTTGGAAGGAGCCCCTACACGGGGAGGGGAGCTCCAGCCCCTGGAGAAAGAATGGGGTTGCAAGGCTGGGAAAGGGCCTGCCAGGGTCTGCCAGCAATCTGTACCCCAGAGCTGGGTAGTGCCTTTCCCCATCTGAAGAGAATTGAAGGAAAATGTGCAGTCAGCTCTGCAGAGAAAGACAGCTGCAAGTTTCTGATCTGAGGCTGTGGTAGAATGCAGCACCACAGCAGTGAGGGTATTGTGAAAAGGGAAAATGGACTGATCCTGAGGAGGAGACTGCCTCCTGGTCTTCGTCTGCACCTGCATGGTGATAAATGGGTGAGCCAAGAAGTGAATGAAAAGTTGTGTGAACGTATGGAAAAGAAAATCAGGAACTGTCTGACCCTGGCATAGACAAAGCATCTAAGGAAATGAGGGGAAAGACACAGGTCTGAGGACTGGTTATAGCGTGGAAGTATGGCTACTGGGAATTGGATGGGAATCTGGATTCTGAACAGCTGAAGAGAGACCCTCTTCTGAGATTGTTATGCACCTGCAAGGTGAGAAGAGACTTTCTTGATGTTCTGCTAAGAAAGGGTTCTGGAACTGTGTGTGAGCCCGAGCGAGAGTGATCATTGTGTTAAAGCTGAGAGACTGTGAAAGCAGAAGGATAAGCAGGTACTATCTGGGCGAGTATCTGCTGTCTGCTCCTAAATGCAGCTGAGAAAAGAGACTGTTGTGATGAACCTGTAGTTTAGACTCTGCACCCCCCTCCCACCCCTCCAGAGTCCAGGAGACAGGGAAGAAACAGAAACTGCTTTGGCTACACTACGTAGCTGGTCATTGTGAGAAAGGAAAATGATTTAAAGATTCCATCCTGACTCGGAACCAGGTGTGGAACTCGCTAACCCCCATCAAGTGGGACTTGCTGGCTGGGGGGATCACAGGTTTATTGCAGAGTGATAGGGTAGTCTGACCTGCGAAGGAGCCAGCCATGGGGCCACTCATAGGTCTGGGTCCCTGGTGGCTGGCAGGCCTTGCCATGTGCTCTGCAACAGGCCTCAATAGGTCGAAGTGTACAAGATGCAAGATCTCCAATCAAGCTGAAGATCCAAGTTGCAGTTTCCTTGGCCCTTCAAATTCAAGCATCGAGCCCGGTTCTGCATCTGCTGTTTCCACCAGCCCCCGGACTTCAGTCATGTGTGCCACCTGAGGACTGATGTTACAGAACCGTGAGCAAAAAGCAGGAATTGCCCTGCAAATTCTGGGGATGTATATAGTTCTTTAATTTGGTGCCCAAGGGCATGGGAAAAGCTAAAGAGACCAAGAGCAACTGTAAAAAGTTAATTTAATTCTGCAAGCGCACCAACACCGGCCAACCAGCTGCACCACAGGCTTGCAACTACAAGGTTGGGTGCCCAGGCACAGAATTTGGGGTTTCATTCTGGACTGGTACCAGCTGTGGGTTTGTGCACAGTTAATATCTTCAGCAGTTAGGTAGAGAGATGGTGGCTGCATGATCAAAGAGCAACTTGGGTTTGAATAATAAAGGGGGAAAAATGATTATTGTGAAATGCCAAATCCTTAAATTCAAAGCTTTAAAATGTTTTGCATAACCTCTATTCCAATTTCCCCAGTCCTAACCCTCCCCTATGTAAATAAATTATGATGTTACTGTTTCAGAAAGAGCCATCTCAAGAGCCTGATTTTAGTGAGCATGCTATTAGGTGAAATGGAAACTGAAATGTTGGATTGGGGGATGTTGAGTGTCTGGTAAGTCCATGGTTGGTGTAACTGTTTGGGGATGTGGGTTGGTATGACTTCCTAGGGGGTTGTACTATAAATGATCGGACCCACTAAATTTGTACTCTGGGTGGAGGCACTGCCATTTTATTGTATAAATTGGGAAAGAACACCCATGTAACAGCTGTATAAGAACCCAGGCCCCTTAACCTGTATCCTAGCTATCAGGCCGGGGTAGTGGTTCTCTCTAGGATGACACCAGAGAGGGGCTATATAAATGGAGGTACTGCTGGGATCCCCTGTGCCAGTCATGCCCAGCATGGACCCCCCCAGCTTACTAGAATGGCAAGGACCCTTAAAATGGTGAAAAGCTATGGAGAGTGTTGGAGAAGTGATTTTGGCACCAAATCTGGCTTTGGCTAACTTTATTGCTGGTCAGTGAAGGTTTAGGGGAGTGATCACCCAGTGTAACAGCCCTATGGGAACCCAGGCCCCTTAACCTGTATCCTAGGCAGCAGGCAGGGGTAGTGGCCCTCTATAGGACTGTTCCAGAGAGGGGCTACATATGTTTATGGGGGGGGGGGTTGTTTTTTGTTTAGTAGTTTTAATGTATTGTTGGTGAATTGCTTGAGGATTGTTATGAAAACTAAAAATATATTTAATTAAAAAAAAAATTCAAGCATTTGTAGTGAGCAAGACAGCGAATGGGAGACAGCTACCTGAGGTAGACAGCGAGTGGAAGACAGCTAGATACTGGACAGTGAGCGGGACACAGGTAGCTGAAGTGGCTCTCAGTGGGGTGTCTTGCACCTATCCTCCCCCCACAATGAAGTCTTTCTTCAGAGTGAGAGACACAGACAGAGAGGGAGGGAGAGAGAGAGACAGAGACAGAGAGATGGCAACAGCCAGAAGGTCACCACAATTTCGTGTCCCCCCCCCCCACCGACTAGCAAGTCTACAGCACCACACCATAGGGAGAGGGTGAGAGAGAGCTAGAGAGAGAAAGACTGAGACACACACACATACACAGCTTGGGAACAGGAATATCCTAATGTTCAAGAGAGCAGCGCACCATGCTGTGGGGAGAGAGAGAGAGAGAGAGAGAAACACTTTGAAACAGTGAGAAATTCAGGACCTCAACATCAAAGTGACTCATGCATCTGTGATTTATGTTATGAATATATAAATGTCAGAGATCATTTCAGGATACTGCTTCTGGCATCTGTATGTTTATAAAGTAACTAAGATGCATGAGTTTTGGGGACTATATTTCAGCTCGGCAGGATACAGTAACATTTGCCCCATTTACAGTGAAGAAAAACACCTTTCTGGATTTTTTTTTGTTTATTAAACATAAACCATGTTATAAGCTCAATAACCCACTCCAGGGTATGGGGTTATAGTAATTTAATCCATGCCTCAGGTGCTGTGAGGGCACTTAGCCTGCAGCATCATGCCTCACAATGCACCTGAGGCATCGAACTCCTATCATGTCATGTCATGGGTTATTGCTAACTTCTTTCTTTTTCTGTTTTGGTTTTCAACTGAAAATGTTTTGCGACATGCAATACTTTTCTATGGTTGAGTAATTCTTTGGCAAACAAAGGCTTTCACCAAAACTGTATTGGCCCTGTGGAAGTTGTAAGTACTGTTTAGTGAGTCTTTGAGCACAGGAGAGGTCCCAGAAGACTGGAGAAGGGCTCATGTGATCCCGCTCCTCAAGAGTGGTAGCAGGGAGGAGGCAGGGAACTACAGACCAGTCAGTCTTACCTCAGTAGTAGGCAAGATTATGGAGGCACTCCTTAAGGAAAGGATAGTGCAACACCTGGAATCCATAGGAGCACAGGATCCAAGACAGCGTGGGTTTACAAAAGGAAGGTCATGTCAAACTAATCTCATAGATTTCTTTGACTGGGTAACCAGAATGGTGGACCAAGGGGGAGCAGTTGATGTTGCCTACCTTGACTTCAGCAAACCTTTTGATACTGTTCCACATAGAAGATTGATTAATAAGCTAGATAGACTTGGTGTGGGTCAGAAGTTGGTCAACTGGGTGGCAAACTGGTTGACGGGCAGAAAACAGAGAGTGGTGGTAAATGGTATACAGTCAGAAGAGATGCAAGTCACAAGTGGGGTACCTCAGGGATCAGTCCTGGGGCCAGTCCTCTTCAGTATCTTCATCAGTGACATTGCAGATGGACTGGAGGGTAAGGTTTGTCTGTTTGCAGATGACACCAAGATCTGCAACAGAGTAGATGATCCAGATGGGGTGGACAGAATGAGAAGAGATCTGGATAAACTAGCAAAATGGTCGGAAGAGTGGCAACTGGGGTTTAATGCAAAAAAGTACAAGATTATGTACATAGGGAAGTGAAACCCTGAAGCCACCTATAAGCTGGGAGGGGAGTTGCTGGCAGTCACAAGGGAAGAAAGAGACTTGGGCATCATCATCATCACCACCAATGACTGGAAATCATCCAAGCAGACCACTAAGGCAGTAGGTAAGGCTAGAGGGATGTAAGGGTGCATTAGTAGGGGTATCACACGTCGGAAGAGGGAGGTAATAATCCCTCTTTACAAGACACTGGTTAGGCCCCATCTGGAGTACTGCATGCAGAACTGGAGGCCACACCTTCACAAGGACATTAACCAAATTGGCGCAGTCCAGAGAACGGCAATCAAAATGGTGCCAGGACTGCATTGGAAAACATATGAGGACAGATTAACGGAGCTCAATATGTATACCCTAGAGTAAAGGAGGGAGAGAGGTGATATGATCAAAACATTCAAACACCTTAAGGGCATTAACAAGGTGAAAGAGTCCAACATGTTTCAATATAAGAAAAATAGCAGGACAAGAGGACATAGCATGAGATTAGAGGGAGGCCGATTAAGGGGTAATGTGAGGAAGTTCTTTTTCACAGAAAGGGTGGTGGATGCATGAAATGGCCTACCTCAGCAAGTAGTGGATATGAATACAGTGCAGGGCTTCAAACATGCATGGGATAGGTATAAGGGAGCAATACAGATGAGTATGACTAGATAGGCCATTGACAGAGCAAAGACCGATGTACATTTATAAGGTAGAAAAAGAAATGGGCAGACTGGATGGGCCTTGCGGTCCTTATCACCGTCAACTTCTATGTTTCTATGTTTCTTTGTAAATTAGGGTTGTACCCCTGCTGCTCAGCGAGGCACATTTCTGCAAAAAAAGTGTGAACATTTATACTGTTAACTTTATACAGCTACATTAGGCATTTACATCTAAACTTCCATTTTAACATCAGCTCTGATGCCTTCAGACTTAGATGAGATTGTATTTTCAGGCATTTCAGCATTATAGCATCTTAAAGGACTCCATTTAATGTAGATTTGGACCTCCTTTAAAATGGCAAACATTAAATGGAGCAAATCTCTGAAGAAGGTGGTTTGCATGTTGGCTCTCATTTTCCTTGAAGATATAGCAACTGTAATAATATGATGGTTTTTTTTGTTAAAATACCTTGTAGGCTGGTCCAGTGGTGCTGAGGGTTGAGGTACTGGACACCACACCTCACATCATGCCAGCATCCTGGGTTCAGGAATGGACTTGGGGCACCGGGGGTCAGCAGGAGAAGGAGAGGATTGAGCTTCCAGAGGACTACTCTCCTTTCCTGGGGAGCTCGCATCACTCTGTAGCGGCCCCTGGTGGAGACCGGGAGCACTACAGAGCGGAGCTACAACTGGGCCAAGAAAGAGAGAAAATGGCATCTCAAGTAACCAGATGATGGCCAACCAGACCCTCACTGCCATGGAGCCCCTGGACAGCTGGGACCAACATCAGCAGCACCCAGGGCCAAGAAGGTAAGCCGTAAGGCACTTTTTCTCTGGAAGGAGAGAACCCGTCCTACGAAGGGATACACTGGGTTACGCTATGACCGGCTGCGATATGAGGCAAGAGATGGTGACAGAGGTTCCTGGGGAGGTGAGCTCAGTCCTTGGTGGCTCAAAGGAAAGGCCACTCGAGACACAGTGGGGGAGTAAACAGAAAATGTAAACAAAAAAAATATACCTTGTAGATCGATTTTTATGCTGAGAAAATTATACCTTTAGCAGAACCTTCTGCACTAAATAGTATCAGCAGCAGTTTTTTGTGCATATAGCTACTACAATGCCACAGCTGTTCTCACAGTATTCCCAACAGGGGCATTGCTAAACCCAGGCCTCAGGAACTTGAGCCCCCAATGATTTAATGTAGACCCCAAACCCGGTCGAAGACATAGCCTGCTGCTGGAACCAATGACTACAATATGAAAAACTAATGTAAGTGTGGTTCAATGTATTTTAATTAGGTGTTGATCTTTGATGAATAACTGTCATTTCTGCATATTTTGACTCTAAATTTTCAACATGGCCTTTTGGGGCTGCACCTCATGACCAATGCAGTGGAATTATGCAAATCTAGCCTGAAAGGTGATTTTGTGGTCACTTGGCAAAAATCACCCTTTGGGCAGGATTTGAACATTGTCACTGCTCTTGTTCATTATGAGGTGTCATAAGAAGGCTATGTTGAAAATTTGGGGTCAAAATACGTAAACATGGCAAAGTTATGCACGTATGTTAACATTTTACTATGCTCACTCACACCTTTGGTAATTGTAAATATTTTGACTCCAAATTTTCAGCATAGGCATTTTTTATACCACCTCATGAATGTGATACTGTAGCTGTCATTTTTCAACTCATGGCCAAAATGTGCTTTCACACCTGTGACGCACAATGAGGTTCTGATGCCGTGGAATGACATTTTGGCAGGGATTTGATCATTTTCACTATCGGATTTATGAGTGGGTTAATAAGAAGGCTGTGCTAACAGTGTGGTGTACCTATATGGTAAAATGCCCAGGTTATATCGCATAGAAAGGGAAGGAGTTTAAAGGACCTGTTAGTGAGCAGTGAATTTCTAGGAAAACAAAAGAAAAAGACCTGGCTGACCAATGAACCAAAAAGTTTATTTCCATGTAAACGTTGCAAAACCTGTAAGTCTGCAGTATAATATAAAACATTTTACAACCTAGGACCTTTAGGCATTAGGGAGGTAAAAACAAATCATTTTATTACATGTACGACTAAATATGTGATATATGCCTTATGGTGTACATGCAGAAATGTTTATATTGGCCAGACCTGTAGATGTTTAAAAGAAAGAATCCAAGAGCATTTTCATGCAATTCAGAAGAAAGACCCATAACACCCCATTTGTAGACATCTCTTACATGTATACAATACCGAAATACATAACATTTGTTATGCAGGTATAGATCATGAACCGAGTTGAATAAGAGGTGGAAATAGAAATGTATTATTGTATAGGAAGGAATCCATGTGGATCTTTCAATTACAAACTTTAAAACCATCAGGACTAAATGAACAAATGGAATGGGGACTGTACATAAAAACATAAAATAGTTGTTTTCTTTCCGATGTCCTGGCATATGACTGCCTGTAAAGGGTTATGAATGATTTATGTCGTCAAGGTTAGTACAGTAGTATGCCTAAATAAAAATGAGCTCTTAGAAATGTATAAATGTTGTGCCACCAAAAAAGTACCATGGAGCTACAGTAAAATTAATGTTCTCGTTATTGGTTAAAGTTTATCTGAACCTTATTAATTTTATTTTTATTTTTCCTTTTTTTCTCCACTGGTGATATGGTTCAATATTTTATGTACAAATCAGAGTACAACCCATACTAGCTCACCACTCATTTTGGCAGTGATGGGACTTGAACATTGAAATAATGTGTCATGTAGCTGAATAAATTGTTTTCAGGTCCATATCTCTAATTAGAGCTGAACTGAGTATTGAGTTACTATGGTGTCTCCTGGGTGAAATGAATACATTTCACGAGGATTGATTACCTATTAAAGTTAATTAATTGGTTACTTGTTAACTTATGTGATGAAAAGGTAAATATGCACAACATGGCCAATGAATGTGGGATAGCCAAACAGGTCGAAGAGGGGGACAGCGATGGGGATGATGAGGATGCCTGTGACAATGGTGATGGGCAGCCCCCCTTGGGCGATGGGACCCCCGACTGCTCCGGCTGGCACAACTGCACCGGGACACCATCATGGAGGAGCACTTCAGCCAACCCAGGTAAGTCATGGGGCCATGTGCAACCAACAGTGGCTAAGGAACAACCCACAAACACGCATGGGCACACACCAGGGGTGCATGCCATCAATGGAGCTGGCCGGGCATGGAACACACACACACACACACACACACACAACCAGGGATGGGTGAGGTCTAACATGCCACGCAGACACACACACACACACACACACACAAACGCACCAGACATGCACAAAGGTAGGAGGTACACCGATCCAGAACGCCACCCCTAGCCACACACATGTTCACAGACCACCACACCCACTGCCTGTTCGTGTGTGTGTCAGATGCTGAGCACCACTGCACATTGGTGTACAGTGCAATGCAAGCATCATCATGCACATGCAATTGTGGACAGCAGCCAGGAGGCTGTGCAGATGGACTGTGTGTCCGCGTGCAGGGCCAGGTACCCACCCGTGCAATGCCCGCTGAATGACACAATGCACACAGGGCAGCACCAGACAGTAGCCATATTGGGAGACAGGTCAGTCACGCGCCACAGTGCCCCGGCCACCACAGATGTGTGGGCAGCCCTGCCGAGACCCGCCAGCACTGACAGGCTGACCACTGGCCTCATGGAGTGGCACCGATGGTCCCCCAGGGGTTCCACTGTGTGAACGGGACCGTGCTCACGCAGGGGTCTGCAGCACACCAAACATGCCTGCGCCAGGCGTGCTTGGGATGCCCACAGCTGAACCCGGTGTCGACAAGGATGGTGTCTCACGACGCCAGGAACGGGGGGGTTGACAGTGCACTGCGTGGTGTCTGTGACGCATGGGCAAGTAACTGTGTGCCCATGGAGGCCATGACAGCAGTGAATGCCTGTGTCTGCCTGTCAATGGCAGTGGTCACATCCTCCCACAACCGGTCCATCCCTTCCAGGATCAGAGCGGTGTCTCTGCTGCAACGGTCCTCTGCCCACTCCAGAGCCGCATGCAGTGCATCCACCAATGTCACAAGCCGCATCTGCTGGTTGACTGATGCTTGCAATATGTGGGTGTGCTCATCCAAGAGGTCATCTGCCTCCTCAGCATCCTGTCCCTCAGGGTGTGCGCGGCCCTGATGCTCAGCACCCCTTGAGGGTGGGCGCTGCACACCAGGACCAGGTCCGGGCATGTCCACAGGCAGTGCACTGATGCTGCCCCCTGACCCTGTACCCCCAAGCCCATTGGCCGACTGCTGATGCTGCCCCTCTGGCTGCCACTCCCCAGGGCTCACTGGTGCCGCCGCAGTGGCTGCAACAGTCCCACTGTCCTGTACACACACCAGTGCTGCCCCACTGGTGCTGACAGCCATGGGCTGGGACAGTGATGACACGCAGGCCTCCACAGCAGCACCACCCACAGCCATGGCCGTGATGTTACCTGCTGTGTGGCCATCCTGTGGCACACACGTGTCACTGCCCATGGCGTTGGCGACATCATCATCGGTGACGGACCTGGCACCAGCCCGAGTCACAGCATGCTGGCATCCATGGACGCTGGCACGCTGGGACATGGGCAGGGCCTCCTCCGCACCTGTTCCAACAACATCAGTCTGGACAGCCAGGCGGGCCCACTGTCGCACTGAGCTGCATACACCTGTGGAGGTGGATGGGCCCTCCTCCATCTCCATCTGACTGGCCTCAGTGGACAGGCCCACCACTGCTGACCCATGCAGACGCTCAGGATCTGTAAGGGAAAACAAAGCCGTGTTACTGCCTGTGACCTACCCTGCCCCCCCCACAATAGACAGACCATGACCTACCATGCAGTGATGGGCTACCACCCGTCTGGAAGCCACCACCTGGAACACCCTCAATGGCACAACGCTGCATGCTGCCAGCAACCCTCTCCTCCTGTGGGGTCAGGTGTAGCACCTCCGGCTGTCCTCCATCTGTCGCAGCTCGTGCTGCCCTGATGGCAGCCACCTTCTCCTTTATCCTCCACCTGTCTGTGCCCATCTTCTTCTTCTTGCACTCCTGCACCGAGCGCTGGTGGCTGCCATGCAGGTTCACTGCATGTGCCACGTCCTCCCATGCAGCAGCATGGGCCTGTGGTGTTCCCTGCCATCCGCTGAGAAGCGGCTCCTGATCCAGGTAGGCCTCAGACAGGGCATCCGTCTTGGCCTTGGTGAAATTGGGCCTCCTCCTCCTCCCACCACTGTGTTCCTCCTCTCCCACAACACTCTCAGTCATGATTTAGCCTGTGAGAATGACAGTTGTTATCTGTGACTGTGCAGTCCCATGCATGTCCCAAAATCCACAGTCCACACTCCCAAACAGCATGCAACTCACCAATAGACTGCAGTAACCGACTATGGCCAGTGCAGCCCAATGTCGCACTTTTATAGTGCAACCCATGCAAATGAGGCGAGGCGCAACTTTAAGTGAATGCAAATTGCAGTGCTGCGCCATTGAATGGCTGATTAGCTGATTTGCATATGACGGCTGAATATCACGCTGTTGCGCTTTGCACAATTGTGTTGAACGTGCTGAGCCAAGGGCGCAGTTCTGTGACATGTGCAGTACACACCTCACTGCGCATGCCCGGGTTGCTGACACAGGCACCTGCCACGCTGCTGAAGTACTGTCCATGGCAGGCAATGCAGGGCATGGCCACCATTGTGCCAGTGGTGCTACAGCGATGTTCACCTATATGGCGCTGTGGCACTGGGGCATCATAGGTGCACTGGGGCAACAGCGCGGTAGGCTGCTACTGGAGGTAGCACACAGGCACCCAATCGTGCTACATGCATTGGGTTCCAATGGCACTGTGCCTGTCCATGGGCCAGAGACCCTTGACCCTGTGTCCGACCTTTGCCCCCTAGGCGCCATGCGTCAGGCATGGGTGCACCACTATCGTGCTGTTCGGTGACAGCACGATAGGGAAGGCAGCGCTGTACCGCACAGCATCTGCAAGTGGTGGAGCCGCACTGCAGAGTGCCATTTTGAACCTACTGAGCAAGTGAGATGGCGCAGAGAAGGGCTGCCCAGTGGACCCAAATCGAGCTGGCTAACCTGATGGCAATTGTTGAGCCACTTTATGGCCCACTGTTTGGGGAGGCACCCCTGGACAGGTCCAGGACCCAGGTGTGGCAGGAGGTGGCTGACGCCCTGGAGGAGGCCACAGGAAGGGGGCAGATGGTGGAGCATTGCCGCCACAGGTATGGCGACCTGAGGAGGAGGGAACTGGACCTGCTTGCCCACCTGCGGACACGTGCCAGGAGGGGCCAGGTGCCACGGCCAGGTAGGTGTTACGTCCACACACTTTTATCTCCCATATGGGTATCACGGTTGCATGTGTCCGGAACATGGGGGAAGGACCGTCCGGTGTTGGCTGTGGTGGTGTTATCAGGGTGTGGGGTGGGTAGGTCTGGACGGGTGGGATTGCACACACATGGGGGCAGGGGAACTTTGCTACAGGATTGTACTGATGTTCCTCTCTCCAGGTTTGCACCACAGGGCCAGAAGAGCGGCAGCTGGCCAGGGAGCAGAGGCACCAGCAGGAGGACAGGGCCAGTAGGAGGGCGATGTTCCACAGTGCCAGAGGGACTGGCCTGATGATGGTGAGTGCCATACCTCCATGATTACTATTGCATGCTGTGTAACAGGGCGGGCAGTGGGGCATGGCCACCATCCATTGACACCACTGCCATGCACCCAACTTGTTACAGTCAGCACTGTCCAGTGGCACTGCATGTCTGGGAGTGCGTCCATGCATGCACCGGGTACATGGCTGTGCCACTGCCTTCACACCACATAGCCATGTCACTAAACAGCCATGGTGGTGCTGTGCAGGACTTAGCCAGTGGGTGTGTGCAGTGGCCTGCATGGTTGTATGCACCTGGGTGGGCAGGTCTTGTGGACGTGATCACTGTGGGTGGTCACACACCATCACAAGGGCATGTCCCACGGCCGTATGTCATGCACAGTGGGTGGGCTGTATGGGGCTGTGCATTCACACCTATTGACTGTGCTCCCTTGTCCTAGGTGTCTGCCAGCTGCAGGCTATCCATGAGGCACTGTGGGAGATTTTGACAGTGGTGAGGGCAACGCTGGACATACTGCGGGGGTTTGAGCAGCTGGGTGTCCGACGAAGACACAGCAGGCGGAGCAGCCGGAGCGGGGAGCAGAGCTCCCACTGACCATCCCTATGCCCCTGATTTCCCCTACCCCTCTGGACCCACCCTCACACCCCTCCTTTCCTGTTCCATTTGTTCACCCCTGCCCCTTACCCACCCCCACCTTGTCTGTGGCCCTCCCCCAACACATCTGTACATAGTTTTGTAAATAGTTCTTTTTGATATTTTTGATTACAAATCTTTTGATATGAATACTGTGGTAGTCTCTGATTTGCAGCGGGCTATAGGTGCTCAGCTGCAGTGGTGTGCATGGCGTCAGGGGTGGTGCAGTAATGGGTATATGTGTGTGTGTGTGTGTGTCCGTGGGGAAGTGACTATGGTGTGGGAGTAGCTATCAGTCACTGTCTGTGGTGTGTGTGTTGTTCCCTGTGCACTGGATGACTGTGTGCAGTGGTCCATGGTGCATGCTCTGTGTCCATGGCACACCTGTCAGCCCGTCCACGGCCTGTGCAGCTGACACCCTTGCATGTCTCTGACCTGCACGGTCTGCCGACATGTCAGTGGTGGCTGTCCATGCAGGGCAGCCACTGTACCCGTCACAATGCTGGGGTGCCTCCTGTCACTAGTGTGGTGCATGTCTGCCTCAGGTGACACTGTGGCCTCCACGGTTGTTGTCCCACCTCCATGCTGTGGCTTGTGTGTGTTGCAGGGGATGTGCACCACTGTCTGTGACTTGTGCTCCGGGCAAATGATGGTGGCGGACAGGTCCACAGTGCCTGCGCAGGGTGGTTGGCACTCCTGTGCCATGGAGGACTGCTGGCCGTGTGTACACAGTTTCCATGGGTCCAGGCTGGGGGCTTGGTTGCCCAGCTACTGCGTCCCTGTGTTGTTGTGCCTTTGGGTATGGGTGGGTGTTTTTCCATGCACTGTGTTGCATCTGGTGTGGTGCATGCTTGCACACACCACTGTGGGTGTCTGCGCTGGCTGTTGTGGCTAGTGCTGGGTTGGGGTGTGTCCTTGGGAGGGTGTGCAGGGTGCTGTACCACTGGTGGTGGGGTCCAGGGCATGCCCTGTCATGTGTGGGGTACCTCGTGTGCCGATGCATGGTCAGTCTCTCAGCTGTACCTCGGAGGGGCTGTGTGTGGTGGCACTGTGTATGCCATTGTTGCATCGCTGTGTGCTGCCACCCACTGATGGGTGCTCATGGTGGGGCTGCCTTGCATTGTTCTGTGGTGCACAGGGTTGCATTGTCACAGTGGGGGTGGTGGCATGCATGGGGTATCCTGCAGTGGTGGACGCTGCTCCTGGGTAGGGTGTCTGGGGGTCACGGTGCAGGGTGTGCTCTGCATTGGTGGGATGGTGTGGCACAGGGTGGTTGGCCCTCCTTGTGTGCCGGTCACAGCTTGCCAGGGGGTGTGGTGGGGCACCATGGCCCAGCTGTGGGTTGTTTGCTTGTCTCAATGAGTCAGTGGTTATTCCAGCCTTCCCCCAGTTGTGCAGTGCATGGGGTGTGTGGGGACGATGTCTGTTCTGCTGTGTGTTCCTCTGCCCATCTGTGGCATGGGTGGTGGGCCCCTGCATCCCTGGTTGTGCTGTTGCATTGCTGCCCTGCTGCTGGGGGGCATCCCTGGTTGTGCTATGGCACCTCTGGACTGCTCAGCTGAACATCCCTTGTTGCGCTATGGCGCATCAGATCTGCTCCGCTTCCCCTCCCTAGTTGCACTATGGCGCAGGTGGTGCAATATTCAGTCGTCAGCTGTAGGCGCATCTTGGCCGGCTCAGTTTTTGAATATTGTACCTCTTGTGCATGGGCACAATGGACTTGTGCTTGGTCCTGCTATTGAGCACTTTTTGGGTGCACTTTGAAATTCTGGGCCTCAGTGTATAAACTGGACATGTTGTGTGGGAGCGAGTCCTATGGTTTTTATCTTCATTTGAGGTATGTAACTTCTTGATCCCTCATTTGTGGCTATGCCACTCGTGAGGGGTCAAGAGGTCACAGACAGCTACTGGGATGCTTAAAACAATCCATCACACCTTTATATCTAGGAACAAACAATATCTGATACCTCTATATAGGACTCACATTAGGCCCTGTTTAGATTATGGGTCCCCCTTCTGGAATGCATACCTCAAGGGGGATATCGACGTGGTAGAAAAGAGTGCAAAGGCATGTTACAAAGATGGTTCCTAGATTCAAAAATAAATCATCACTCAGCTGATCTAATATCTCAATGTGGACTGAAATTTTGCACCAGAGCTACTTCTTTAAGGTCCCGTAACAGACAACTTGTGGTGCCATGGGCAAACACTATGAAAATGGACAATTTCACTGTTCGATCAGTAAAGGCCTGGAATCGACTGCTAAAAGAATTGGTTAATCAAAAAGCTAACTAGTTATAAAAATGGCCTTGATGATCATTTTTATTCCAAGCTTATTCTGGCATAATTCACCCAGACAGTGTGGGAGACAATCCCAATGGGCACAATTGCCTACTTTCATATTTTCTAACCCAGTAAACCTCTCATGGAGATAAAAAAAAAAAAAAAGTATGACATGCTCACACATTACATATCCCTTATTTATACAATGACTTTTGTGTCCACATTTATTGCATATATATGTGTGTGTGTGTGTGTGTGTGTGTGTGTGTGTGTGTGCATATATATGTATGTATGTATGTAACAGATAATCCACTGCAGGGCATGTGGTTATACTTTGACCTACGCATGCCTTGATGTGTGTTGTGAGGCATGATGCCAAAGGCCAAGGGTGTTTAATCACTCAAGGCACATGCACATCATAGCATGACCCCCAAACCCTGTAGTGGATTATCTGTCTTATAAAATGTCCATAATTGTGTTGGAGGGGGGTATAAAAATGCATTGCTATGTGGTATGTTTTGTCCAAACAAGAGACAGCATTTCTACTGATTTTTCTCATCCATATTCATAGTATAGTTAGGGCTGAGTGAGCGCTTTAATGTTAAACTTCAAATTTTGCACCTTAATAACTTTGTCACCGTACAACAAATTTGCCTGAAATTTTGCATGCATAGTCTGGTACCATAGATCTCTGGATCTGGTAAGTTGTGTTTTTGTCGACTGTAGAACTGCGGAGCTGCAGAACACCAAAAGACACACACACAAAAAAATACAGACTTTTTGCGCATTTCTTTGCTCGTACCCACAGCCTGCATGATTTGTCTATGTGGTCTGAAATCTTCAGGAAAGATGCAGCCTGTGTCACTGATGTGCCTTTTGAAGATTTGGTGAAAAAATATTAAACCATTCAAAAGTTATTAAAAAAAAAAAAAGTTTCCCATTATAGTCCATGGGGAAAAAATGTGTGCGTCTCACGCAAGTGGACACCAGTACATTTTACTGTTGCAAATGGTCCTTTTACGTTCATGCTGCCACCATCTTGTTTTCAGTTAGCAAGACAGAGGAAAGTGCCTGGCATTTAAATTCGGGACCCCCTAGGTAAACGCTGACTGTTGTGTTTATCTAGTTGGGTCCTGAGAATCACTGACCTAACTTTTTTTTTGGGGGGGGGGGCGCAGAAAAGTATTTTTCAAGCTCAATCCCCCCCACCACACTTTTGCAAACCGCAACAGTACAGATGTGTCACTTTTGCAAATCACAAAAGTTTCATGCCTGTATTTTGCGAAAGTGTCGCAATTTGCAAAAGTATTCTGCCAAAAAAAAAATTCTTTGCCACTCCACTGCAATACAATGGTTGGGGCTTTTGGGCTAAAATTTGCAGGGTACCAAGCCCTGGTCACACAGATGTGCCTTTTTGTGAATTGGTACCCAAACATTCAGTGCTCCAAATTTGAGAAATTTCCCATAGGATAACATTGTGGCGTCCATGATGCCTTTCAGCACCCGTATCTTGAAAATGAAGTGAGATACAGACTTTTCACTACATTAAACTTTCTCAAAAAGAAGGGAAATTCATTGCAAAAATCTCCATTAATGCATCTGTTCTGCAGAAACAAGTTTGGAAATCACAGATTACACCAGCAGTGGAATTTTTTCCCCCTACTTGCTATGGTTACGTAGATATTGGCACATTAGCATCACAAGGGTTCCAAAGGTGCCTTTTCAGCACATTTTGGTGCCCTTATCTTGTAAACAATGTGAGATATGGATTTGGTCAACTTATCTTGTGTGGAGGTCTCACTGTCATAATTACAACAGCAGCATTTGAATTGTTTTCATAGCTGTTGTGGTTTCTGAGATATTGGCAAATTAGTGTTACAGGGGTTCCTTGCCCTATAGGGCTGCTGTATGGCTCTGTTATGTACAAGTGGGGCCTGTGCTCCACATATGCATACCATTATGTAAAAACTGGGCACTGTGAGGTAGCACAAGGCCAGAGCCCACGTGCTCCACCATATGCCAGTTATCAGTTACATTACACTTTCTCAAAGAAGGAAATTCATTGCAAAAAATCCATTAATTCATCAGTTAGGGTTTATAGCACAGTGACAAAAGTTTGGAAATGTAATGTTAGGGTTACAGCCCTACCACCCTACCCACCCACCCTCCACACACCACAGGCATCAGGGTGTGCACTGGGTCATTGGCTCTAACTCTCACCCCATTCTCCCATACTGCACCACCTCAGCTTGTTTACAAATGGAATGGGGTGAGAGTTAGACCAATGACCCCAGTGCACACTCCAATGCCTATTGGTGTGTGGAGGGTGATGGAGTGGGGTGGTAGGGCTGTAACTAACATTACATTTCAAGCTTTTGTCGCTGTGCCAAAAACCCTAACTGATGCATTAATAGAGTTTTTTGCAATGAATACACACACACACACACACACACACACACACACACACACACACACACACTCTTTCTGCCTGTCACAAATCAGCCTTTGTTGCCCTAATATAGTGATCTAGAAGTTGGGACAGGGTGGTAGTACGCATTGGATTTTTGATGTGAAGGTATGAAATAGAACTGGGCAAAATTTTTAGATTCTGCTACCAGCAAAATTCCACCCGATTCAACAGAATTCTGTTGGCAGAACAATTCCCAAATTCTGCAAGTTGTTTGTCGATTTTTTGTTGTTGTAACTGTGGATTAATAATTTGCAGTTCATATAACCTGCAGATTAGTGTTCCACAGTTTATGTAAACCACAGATTAGTTCTTCATAGTCTACAGAACCTGGAAATCTAAGTTGCAGGTTAAGCTTATCCTTTCTATAACTTGCATGTTCTGTATTTTTCTGCTGAAACCTTCTGGGTCATACTTGAAAATAGGTATGTAACTTAGTATGCTTAGATATTTAACAAAATAAATACTTCAGCGTTCACAGAAGTTATCAGAAAGTTAAAAAAAAAAAACATCTTGGAAGATGATCTGGAATTCTGAGGGTGGAATACTACAGCCTGCACGGTCTAGCTCAAATTCATTTCAACATATTCATTAAATGAACCTGAATTAGAGTCAATCACTACAGTGCCACTACCGTCTACAGAAAAAGGAAAACAGTAATTAATTAAACTTTGCATGTACTCAAGAGAGCAAAGGGCAGCACATGCATTGCATTTAACATGGCAAGGAGTTTTCTACACAAGTCTACTTACTTAACTCTAACTATGATTAATAAAAAATAAAGTTTTCCAGCCCCAAACCACTAAAAATAAATTCTGCATTCATATTTTAATATTACCAGATATATAGCAATCATGGTATTGTTCTATCTGATTTAACAGAAATAATATAGCATAGTGATGGCAGAAGGGACTTAGGGTCCATCTTTACTACTATTTTCTGAAACACTGCAGTGCCTCTACCCAATTTGAGTGTAGACACTTCTCCAATCTTATCAGCAGGAATGAAATCCCAGCTCATACTGTGTACCCCTCAATACCATTCTCCCTTGGGAATCTGTCTAGCCTTGTTTTAGAGGCCTGAAGAGAGCAAACCTCCACCTCCTCAGGACATGCTACTCCACTTGTTAACTGCTATTTTTGTTAAATGCTACTTTCTAATTACCCCCTATTAAGTTGTGTTTCCCTGGTCTACTAGTTTCTGTTCACAGCCTCCATCTCTGTTTGTACTCAACATATGTGTATACTGCATCCTGTCTGATATTAAGAAGACTAATTATGTCCCCTCTCAGCCTTCTTGTCTCTAGGCTGAATAACTGCACGCCCAGTTTCTTTTCTTGGTTCTTACCCCAAAGCTAATATTTAGCTTAGTGGCTATGTTCTTTAACATTTTGATCACTCCAATGTCCTTTCGTACTGTGGTGTCAAAAACTGGGCACAGTACTGCAGTTAAGATGTGTTTGTCTGACAAAGGCCTTGTACAAGGGGAGGAGCACCTTCGTTGACTTGATCCTTATTCCCTTCTATGCATCCTAGTAATACATTTGTGCTTGACTGAGGCAGTATACTATCGGATTAACGTCAGGTTATGGTCCACAATTACCCTGGGATTCTGTATCTCATTTTTGCTGTCCACCATTGCATTACACATGATGATCATGTGACCCAAATTACTTACCCCTAGATGTAGAACCTTGCACTCCTCCATGACAAATTTAATCCCCCATTTAAATCCATGCCACTAATCTGTGCTCCATTACCAGCAAACTACAGTATGCAAGCAATAGGATACAACAAGATGGGCTTTAGGCCAAGGTAAATGCATATCCAGGGGCACACTGAGAACCATAGAAGTGAACTCTAAAGCCCACCCTGAAGTGTGATTACTATGAAATGGATCTTGAGTAGAAACTAAAGAAAATAATAACAGATACTGTAAAGATTAGAAAAGTTAAACATTAAAAAAATAGCTCTTCCAATGGTTGGATGCCAGCAGGGGATACTAGTTTAATGTGAGCTTCCACTGTAGTATTGTGAATGAGCTGGGTGATTATATTGCTTGTATCCGATTTTTAGTTTTACAGTAAAATGATATTTAATATTAAATGTTGCCATTTGTAAGTGCTTAATTTGTTGGGGGTGGTTTAGTGGTAGCTTACTTTGTAAAAACTAAGCTGTGGCTATGTTCTGATTTTGTATTGTGTTGGCCAGTCAGTGACTATGTGAGGAGTGCTTAGTTTTTACAAGGTAAGCTACCACTAAACCACCCCAACAATGTGTATGTGCTCATTCATTCGGTCATTAATTCATTCACATTTCAGTGGGCCGCCGGCCAAGGAGGAGAGTGGAGGTCTGTGCCAGTATTCTGCTCCATTTCAGGATGGGGAGTAGGGTGGGACACTACCTGTTGGGGTGGGAGGGTGTGGGGGGCCACTAGACCACCAAGAAATAGGGTTAAAAAAAATTAAATGATTGGACTTCAGGGATAGGGAGGGAAGGGATGTCATGCCACTATCTATATCTAATACCACTAGACCACCAGGGGAAAAAAATATATATGGGATGGGGATGGCGGCGTCAGAGGGATAACTGACCAAAAATACTGGGAGGGACACTGGTGGGTGGTCTGGTGGGGGTAGGGACCACTAGCCACCACGGTTTAGTGTTATTTATTTTTAAATGTGTCAGCATGGGGTGAAGATGATCATGTGGGGGAGTAGGAGGCACCGCTGTGGGGTGGGGAGTTATATTGGGTTGGGGAGGAACCCTTTATTAATGGGAGAGACTCAGAGGTGGAGTATTGGGCTGGGTGGAACAGGTGAAAGTTGGCCCCAATCATGTGGAAGTTTTCCCATCCACCACTGGCAGAAGCTCGGAAACGTCCAAGAAAGTTGCTAGACTTTTGCAAAAGTTTCGCTCAAGTAGAAAAAGGCAGCTTTCGCCCAGGGCTATACATGATAATAGAGAAAACAATGAGCTATGATTGGATGAGACCCATCATATCACATGTAGAGAAATTTCATATTGCTCACTCACATGTTATGGATTCTTTTCTTTATTGAAAACCATTTTATAAGTGCAACAACACACTCAAGGACATGCATAAAGCTATAATCACCACACTTTTTGGCTGGCTAAAGGCCCTCAGCCAGCAGCCTTATGCCCCACAACTTACCCTTGTCATGCAGACACATACCTTATGAAACGTGTATTATGAATCCTGCATCCTGTTTGGCTGAAACATGTCCATACCCATAAAATTGGAACAGCACAGCCAGTGGGCACAAACAAGCACTGCTGACAACCTGCCTCATGACCAAACAAAAGCAATGTTCCAGTTTAGAATGATTCTGTTTCCACTGGTTGTCATTTTTCCCCAAAGTTGGAAAAAAACTCACTTATAAAATGGTTTGGAAATCATCACACACCATTTTGCTAATTTCTTTTCAAGTTATAAATCATCCTTACATTCAGTAATCTTTCTATTTTACAAGGTCCACTTTTAAAATATATTTGAAATCTGCCAGGTCAATGTACTTAGTTTCTTGCCTGCTCATTTGTCCAGGGTCACTCCCCCCAAAAGTCAGGCACAAATGATCAAAATCAGGGACACCATTTTATACGCAGCGTGGCAATGTCATGCCACTATGCCATTGTGCGATTTACTACCAAAAAACAAACAAAATTAAAAAAAATAAATAAAGTTCCCCAATTCATCCACAGAGCCTCAGAGCAAGAGTTCCCTCTCCTGTAGGCCATAGCACACACATATAGCAGCTTTGAATGGTGCCATTGCTACATTTTATTTATTTATTTTTTATTTAGCTTTTGTTGACCGGGTAAGTGCACTAGACAAATCCTGCCTATTTTCAGGCACGACCCGGGGGAGGGGGAATATAGATGAATGCCAACTGACCTTGAACCAGATTAAGCTGTTGATGGTATTTTTAGTGAATGAGGGAAATTTGGCCAGGACACCGGGGAAATTCCCCTTCTCTTTTCGATAAGTGCCATGGGATCTTTAACATCCACCTGAACTACCACCAATCCAGGCAGATGGGACCTCGGTTTAACGTCTCATCCAAAAGACGGCACCTCAGAAGTGCAGCACCCCTCTCATGCTGCACTACAGTGTCAGTACTGGGATATTAACCCAAGTGCCAGATGTGGGAACTGAACCCACAGCCCTCTGATCTCCCGGCCTCAGAGGCGAGTGTGCTACCTACTGAGCCACTGACACTAATACTGTATATACAGCAGAAATGCAATTCCCACTCAACAAACTTTACATATCAACATTTCACACAACTGACTACCCCACATCATAAACAAAGGAATAACATTTGCAGTTAGCATGCTATAATTGAGCAATTTTTTAACCACACAAAAATAGCCATTTAGTCCACTGTGTGAAGCAAAAACTTAGATCTCTAAATCTATGTAAAAACATGAGTTTTGAGGCATTTACAGCCATTTTGCCTTTTTTTTTTGGTGGGGATTTTAGTTCAGTAGCAGCGTGTGAAACTCAAGTATGTAAATTATTTACAGTAAATAATGAACTTGCAAATCCAACTTTCACACGCTGCCACTGGACTAACCTCCCCCCCAAATTGGAAATACAGTTTTAAATGACCCGAATCCCACCTGCAGTCTCCATACATACAGATTACACTCAAGATTCATGTTTCACACAATGCCCCCCCCCCCAGACATTTGCAGTTACCATGGTTATAGTTATGCAATAACTTTTAAAATGTCAGTGACAAAAGCAGCCATGCAGGCTACAGTACTAGTGTACAAAAAGCCCCATTCAACCAGGAAGTGAGCAATGAAATAAGCAAATTATACACATATGTACACACACACACACACACACACACACACACACACACACACACACATATATATGAACACATATATATTTTATGGTAGTGCTACTATAGTTAGGGTTGAGTAGCACTTTTAAGGTTAAAGGGTCAAATTTTGCACCTTAATAACTTTGCCACCATTCAACAATTTGCCTGAAAATTGGTATGCACAATTGGATATGGTAGATCTTGGGATCTGCATAGTTTCGTACTGGTCGGGTATATGGCTGTGGAGTTAAGCGACAACCAATTGCACAATTATGCTTTTTTGCGATTTCTTTGCTCTTGCCTACAGGTCGCACGGTTTGTGCGACCGGTCCCAAAGCTTAAGGGAACATGCAGCCAGGGTCCCCGATGTGCCTTTTGAAGATTTCGTGAAAAAATATTGAACGGTTCAAAAGTTATTCAAAGAACAAGTTCCCATTATAAGTCAATGGGAAAAGTTAACAAAAAGTTCAACACTTTCGCAAATGCAGTTTTTACTTTCGCAAATGGCCCTTTTACTTTCGAAAATTCACCATTTTGTTTTCAGTTGGTGATCAGAAAAATGCTTGGCATTTAAATTTGGGACCCTCTAGCAACATAATTCTTTTTGTGTTTACCTAGTCGGACCCTGAGGATGCTAGGTATGTCTTTATTTTTAGGTTAAACACCCTAGAAATATGTTTTCCAAGTTTCAAGAAGAAGTACTTTCACAAAGTAGTGTCACACTCACAGAAGTGTGACAAATTTTTGCGAAAGCTTTCGCAAATTGCGACACTACTTCTCCAGGCTATGGCAAAATGACAGCAATTCTTTGCCACCCTGCTGCAAAAGAATGGTTTGGTCTTTTGGGTTGAAGTTTGGAGGGAACACAGCCAACATCTCACAGATGTGCCTTTTAGTGTTTTGGTGAAAAAATATTACAGGGTGGCAAAGTTATGGCACTCCAAATTTGATGCTTTTTCTCATAGGATAACATTACGGCATCCGCTGCATTACAGGAATCCTTTGCCGCCCTGCTGCAAAATAACGGTTTGCTCTTTTGGGCTGAAATTTTGAGAGAAGAAAGTCAACTGATGTGCCTTTTGGTGGTTTGGTGAAAAAAATATTACAGGGCGGCACAGTGACGGCACTCCGAAATTAACGCTTTTTTCCTAGGGATGCACGGATACCAGATTTCTTCCGGATATCGCATTTCGGATATTTCTCTCTGCCAACCAAATCGGGTCAGATATTAGCGGGTCAGATAGTTAGGGAAAAGAACACAGCAAATAAAGATCAATGTCAATGATTCATTATGACTGCCCATGAATTTTAACTACTTTGGTCTTATTACAGCAATAAAGAGCTTATTTTGTCAACCAGTGCTGTCTCCTGTCTCTATTTATAACTTTTTTTTTTTTAGCATGTCAGCAGGAAGGACTGTAAGATAAGGGCTGTCAGCAATTTTACAATTCTTCCGCATTGCATGCAGGACACTATGTGACCCTTTTTTTTTTTTTTTTTTTTTAGAAAGATATCCTGCCGGGTCGGATATCTCAGAAATACAGTATCAACTATCCGATTGGATCCAGATATCAGGTCAGATATCTGTGCATCCCCACTTTTCAACATCTGATAACATTACAGCACCGTCCCTTTCCGGACCCATATCTTGGAAGCGGTCTGCAGGATCACGGGCTTTCATCACAAAATGTTAGCCCCAGATGGGGCAAAGTACTAAACTAGCCGGAAAGTCATAATTCATATGAAGTTTACATTTTTTTTTTCTATGTTGTACGGTTCCCGATATAAGCAATTTAATATTCCAAGTCCTCATTTTCTGCTCCAAGACCCATTGTTATGTATACATTCTTTGTTTTCACTGTGTTTTCCAATGCATTTTTTGGGGGAAAAGAAGGGTGTGCCCTTTTGTTTCTGTGCCAATTAGTGTTTTCAGTTGCGTTTCCATTACCATTTGTGGCACCATTACGGTCTATGCCACCATGTGTGTTACGATTTGCATTTTTTCGCTTGTGCTTGCATTTGTGTTTCTGTGCCTCTTGTTGTTATTGTTGTTACCATTACCAGCTTCATTTGCAATTGTGGTACCATTCACGTGCGTTATGGTTTGCATTTTGATATACGCTTGCATTTCTGTTTCGTTTCTGTTTCCTTTGGCGTTATTTCTGCTGTTAATGTTACCGTTTATGTTCACAATTGTGGTACCATGACCGTGCGCATAATTGTTTGCATTTCTGTACTCACTTGCATTTCTCTTTCCTTTGGCGTTATTGTTGCTGTTACCGTTACCATTTGCGTTAACAATTGCGGTTCTTGACCATGCAAGTTACGGTTTGCATTTCCGTACGCACCTCCGTTCCTGCTTCTGTTTCCTTTGGCATTATTCTTCATGTTAACTTTACCATTTGCATTTACTATTGCGGTACCGTGGCTGTGCATGTTACGGTTTGCATTTACGAATGCACTCCATTCACATTTCCGTTTCTGTTTCCTTTCTCATTCTTTTTGCTGTGACACTTAACATTTCCATTTAAAATACCACTGCCATCACTGTTCGCATTACCAGTTGTGTTTTCGTATGCACTTCAATGTCCGTTTGCGTCACTGTTCACTTTGGCATCACTTTGTGCTTGCATTTCTATTAACATTTCCTTTACCATTTACGTTTCTGTTACCATGTGCATCACTGTTGGCACTTCTGTTTGTGTTGCTGTTCCTGTTACTATATGGCCCCGTTCTCCTACCGCTGCATTACTTTCACTATTTGTCATCATCATTCTCAAAAAGAAGGGAAATTAGAGGCAAAAACCTCAGTTTAGTGCCTCAGTTAGGGTTGTTCCACAACAACAAGTGTGAGGGAATTCGGCATTGGGGTTGAAAACCCCCTTGGACCCCAGCCCACCCCCAACTGGCATCGGGGTGCGCATTGGGGTCGTCGGTCCTAACCCTCAACCCATTCTCCTATACCTCTGCTTCTTTACACATGTGATTGGGTGAGACTTAGGGCCCAGCCCACTAGCAGCACCTCATGATGCTGGTTGAGGTGGAAATGAAACTGAGGATCAAAGGGATTTTTCAACCCAAACACCAAATTTCCTCACTTTTGTCGCTAATGGAACAACTCTGATCATTAAATGGAATTTTGCCTCATTTATATACACACACACACACATATTATGTGTGTGTGTAAATATGTGTGTGTGTGTGTGTGTGTGTGTGTGTGTGTGTGTGTTATATATATATATATATATATATATATATATATATATATATATATATATATAGGATATGACATGGCATGACTGAAGATATCATATTTATCTTCACGAGAGGCCAATGATATCATGATATCTCACGAGTGGCGAAGCCATGGTGAGATATCATGATGTCATTGGCCTCAGTGAGATAAATATGATATCTTCAGTCAGGCCATATCATATTCGGTTTATACTATGTATGTTTTGGGCTGCATTCAACAAAAGCTCCAAATGTGCACTTAATACATTGCACTACATAGAGATGTTGGCTGTTTTAACACAAATCTGCAGTATGTCTATCAGCACAACAGATGCATATGTTTAAAAATATATATGTAGTTGATCCTGCTACTTTAAAATTATTATGCCAAAATGTGTCTGGATTCTGGCTAACCTTGCCCTGACCACCCCAATACAACACTCTATAGCCCATCCCTCAAAAGAGCAGATTACATATATTCTTAAATAAAATTGTTTCATGTTGCTGCAGTAAAGTCATTGAATAATACATATCTGGTTGATCCTACCTACATCTTAACACAAATAATTAAATTTAAACATATCTGGTTGATCCTGCGACTTCCTTTCACCCATCTTCAAGTTTAGTGCACCGTGACCGATCAGAACGCATTGAAATGTAGCGTGACCGAGCACAACAATATTGAAATCTCAGGTACTGTCAATTATAGAACCTGTGCTATAAATTGCTCAAAAACTGTGACCCTTTCCTAATATTGGCTATATTTTAACAGAAGAAGCTGCCAACAGATAAGAGAAGAGCGAGTGGGTCGGCAGCTTCAGAACAACAGGCAAGTCTGCAGGCTTTGTGTTTGCTTGGCGGCTGGCACTCGGCGCTTTGGTCTGGCTGTTCTGGCTGCCGACTCACTAGCTTCTACTGTTGTCGTGCAACTTCTTCTGTTAAAAATATGTGTGGAAAGATACGGCGAACGGTACAGGCTCTATAATTGACGGTAACAGACCTGTGACCGGCGATCGCGCTGTTCAATAGTTCTGTTGTTTTCGCTGAAGATGGTGAAAAATGCGCGTCGCCAGACAGTATTTGTCAGATGAGCAGGAATCAACGAATGGAAAGATATTGGGTTTTTTGGGGGGTTACTTGTACGAGGGACAGAGGAAAGAGACAGGTGTGTGATGAAAGTGAAACACTTTCACTTTCATCAGGATGACGTATAGGAATGTGGAGATAAATGTATGATGTATAGGAACATGAAGATAACAAAGTTATCTTCACTGGGCAGTCTAGATATCATTTTTTATCCTCGTATTTATCCCAAAACATACGTTGTATAAATACACATATACATACATACATACATACATAACACACACACACACACACACACACACACACACACACACACACACATATATCTATATCTGTCTATATATGGCATACATGATTGCCAGCTGCTGAATAACTGATTTATCTGAACGAGCCAAGAGTGACCTCGAGTAACCTCATGAGTGGCAGAGCATAGCAGAGCCACGAGTGAAGTTCCCTGATGTCATGCGATGCAAGATCCAATACATCAGTTATTCAGCAGCAGGCCATCAAAGTTCCATTTATGCAACAGGGCTTCATTTTGTGCAGCGTTTCTTTCTTTTTCTTTATTGGTTTGTGTTTTTATTTTATGATTAAATTGAGGGGTTCACTTTTTTTTAAGCAGGTTAAATTGCTGCATTGTATGAGTAGTTTTGAATGGCTGTTATTTTTATGTGGGCAGGCTAAAGAGACTGGAAAAGATGGTGGCTCCTTGTCTCGCTAAATGAATGTTATAAGTGGTCACTATAGGTTGGATATGACCATTTTAAAATGTACTGCATTATATTTTACTTATCTGGCTGATCTTGCTGTTAAGTTTACTTTTCTTTTTTTTTGGTTAAATCATCTGTGACCAAGTGAGGAAGCATGCATGCATGCGTTGGGTCAGAGGACGCAGGTATCGGGTCAGACATCATGTCTGGAGAACTAGTAATGTGCAGTTTGGCAGCTGCATGAAGAAAAAAAAAAGAAATCTTTTTTTGTTGTCCAGTTTACCCTAACATGGAAACTGGAATGGAGAAGCAGAGCGGCTGTTTGGGTGCAGAGTAAGCACGAGTAGGCCGAGAGGTTGGCAGGTAGGCAGCTGTGTACTGAACAGGAATGTAGCCCAGAGCCCAGGAGGAGACAGAAGAGGGAGGCACAGCAGCACTGGATTGTGGGCACACTATTGGAAGAAAGATGTGAATGCTGTAGACGTTGTTTCAGCACAACGTTTTTTTTTTAGTAGCTGAAACTTGCTTCCAGGGTAACCTGAGTTATTACCTTATGTGCTGTGTGTAAAACCTAAAAGTAGTGCGGGGGTTGATTGACAGGTTGCAGTCATCACATGTGTAAATTTTGATTTTAAAATTTATCAGACATATGTGGAGTTAAACGGGTTATCGCATGGAGTTGGAGTCCAAGCCTATTGCATAAATGTGTATCACACCAGTGGTGAAGATACTGGGGAAATAATTCGTTATTTGGGGATAAATATTTATTTTCACTTAGAACACCATTTATTTTATGTAGAACACAGTTTATTTAACTTAGAAAATGTTATGTCCACTTAGAATCTGGAAATACAACACAGAACAATGGCCAAGACAGAGAATTTACAATGAAAAGGAAGGCAGTGATAAGTTAAAACAAAGTACAGCACTAGTAAAAACCTTACAAATGGTATGTTACAGATCAAATACATTATGGATAGCAGTAGAATAACACATTTTTCTCCACATGAGTGGTAAGACCTTAATAACTAACCCATGGCTTCTCCACTCGTGAGTTATGGGTCTTATCACTCACTAGTGGAGATAATTGTGTTATTCCACTGCAATCCATTATGTATTCCGTATATATGAGAGAGAGAGAGAGAGAGAGAGAGAGATAGCTTACACTATAAATTATGTAGGACATTACAAGAATTTGCCTTACCTTCCAGCAAGAAGCATAAATAATCTTTTATAATCCTACCCTGTTGTCTCTTTACACAAACTAAATAGCATTAGGATAAGGCCAATACACTGCACTGCTTAGGATTAGTTAGCATAGTCATGATGTGTTATCAATTTATTTCATTTTGGGGACTGTGCCCACCACCCTCTTTGTGTTTATAAAAACTCATGGGGTGAGGAGTGGTGCAGAGACCCACAACTGAAACAAACTGATCAAATTATACATATTTATACAGTGTAACTAGCACAGTCCATAGCACTCCACAAAATGCTGAATAAAATTAAGTGAACAGTCAAGCACAGCCTGAACCCACAAACACATACACTACAGCACAAGACAGCAAATAGTTTTTGTTTCTTAAGTTTCAATACCGGTTTGTACAGTTGAGCTAGTTATGCCTACGGCTCATTTTCAAAACTCCATTTTTTTCAAAACCACTGTAAGGACTACACAGAGCAAAAGTTATACGCAGAACTCCACTCTGTCTCAGACCATCGTTAAGCACAATTTAATCTCAATTTTGTTACATTTTTAGCAAAGCATCACCAATACAGAACAAAATTTAAATTAATGCCCCAAAACATAATAATGTTTTAGGACAAGTGTCTACATTGCAGCATCTGTGCTTTTAACAGAAACCCTTTTGCATTATACTTTGTAGGGAGGCATGAGTCTGTGCTTCCCCAAAACAAAAGGCAGTAGTTTCTGCAGAATTTTAGTTCAAGAGAGCTTAGTAATGTATGCCTCTCCATGAATACTAGCAGTAATGTAGAAGTCAAAGTAAATCCCCATCCTCCCAGGCCACCTCAGGGAATAGTCAGGGATTCAAAACAACTGCCCACAAACTACTCAAATGCCCAGCCCCCACCCTGTGGGGACTAGCCTTGCTCCGAATCCTCTATAAAAAAAACCCATCTAAAATGCCCTGGCCCCACAGGAAAAACACCTGGGGGGGTGCCATGAAATCACCACTTCTGGGACAGGGAAGATGCTGATGACATCCCCAAGTAATCCCCCACATTTGCCCCACCACAACTGGGGAGATTGGGTTAATACTTTGACTGCTGCATAATACTTTCTGCAACTAAATTACAATTTATACATATACATACACACAGCCATCTAACTCTGATCTGAGCTTGCAATACATATCAGTAGCTAGCTATACAGTAAAGAACAACTTCAAATTTTGATCAGAAATTAATCAGTGATAATTAATGGGTTCCGTTTTTTTCAATGTAAAAATCCATGTATTAAAAACTGTAATACCCCGAGTAGATATCACGGCAAAGTCATATCAACCCACACAAAGCTGTGCAAAACACCAGCAATTATAACAAATTAAAGATAGCCAAGTGTGTATTAAGGAATTTTTTTTTTTTTTTTTTTTAAAAACACACCCTTGGTGTGTGATGACTGTGTAAACCTCTCGAGCTTTGCTTTTGAGGTTTACGGGTCATCACACACCTCGGGTGTGTAAATAAATCCATAACACACACACACACACACACACACACACACACACACACACACACACGCCTATCCATTATTCTATATTTAATTGATGGCTTAGGCTTCCCTCAGTCTCCCACCTACAACCTTCTTCATATCTCCTTGTTGGCTGCTCTAAAGTCTAGCCTCTCACAAGCTAGCCTCTCCCTATACCATTTCTATTAAAGCCAGTCACTAGCTAAGCTAACTACCTATAAACTATAATAAAATTATGTTTGATCAAGCTTACCTTAGTTATTTTTCTGGCCATGGGGTGGAAGGGTCCTCTAATGATCCAGTTCCAGAGTCTGCTGGGCTCAGGCTGTCTGAATTCTTAAAAATGTTAGTTTAGTTACTTGCTGCAGCTGCTGCCTGCAACAAATACTAAACAGTATAACCAACAAATTATAATTGTAACTTGTGAAGTTGTGATTAAGCACTTCTGTGAATTTTTTTTTTTTTATAATTAGTGCTGCACTGTTGCTGTTCCTCAGACTGTCAATCCTCTCTTCTAGTGCTCCATATCTGGAATGTTGCTTTTCACTCTGACCTCAAGGTGCATCAGGGGATATCTCTCTAGGCTCCCTGCTGAGATGGATGCTGCTGAAGTGAACAAGCACTGGCATGGACTGGTGCAGACATAGGGAGATCTAACAGGGAAATGGCGGGGGGGGGGGGCGTTGGTCTCCTTTGTTCTCTGGAGACAGACCTGAGGGGCACAAGGTAGGTAATAAATGTGGCCATTTGGCACAGGCAGGAAACAGGCATTATCAGTCCCTGCTGGCTGCTTCATTTTCCATTAAAACTGCATACCTGCTGTCCAAGCTGCTCCAGAGTACAGAAGAGCACACCGGATGCTTGCATGACGTCAGATTGATTAGTGTCTCATCTGTACCTGGAAGCTCCAAGTGTTCTCAAAAAAAAAAAATGAGTAAGCAGGCACGGCAGTCAGGTCAGCAATTTGAGATCTGCAACAAAGTGATCAGGATGTCAGGACAGAGAGGCCAAAAACAGGATGTCCCAGACAAATAAGGACACTTGAGAGGTACAAAATATATCAAGGTATCAGGAACCATGAATTATTGTTAATGTAGCCCTGACTGCAAAGATATGAGGCATGATAAGTGCCAGAACAGAGTTGCTATTTTCAGTGTTCCCAGCCCTGAGTTCAGTGGTCCATGAGGTCAGGACAATATAAATTATCTGTGGCTCTAGCCACATGCAGTATGGTGCCTGCTATTGCCACACATGCACTGCATACTACTTTCTACTCCCTTGCCCCAGATTCACTGCATGGAGCCAGGTGACTGGGGAAATCAGTGCAGCTCCAGCTGTGTGAAGCAGGGCACTCATTAGCAATGAAGAAAGAGACTGGAGAGGCCTGATATTCAAAAGTTTGCCTAGTCCCCAACTGAGTCTTGTGTTGGAGTGAAAGATTCAAAAGGGGTGGTTAAGCAGGCAAACATGGTTACTGCACATGCTGATGAGCAAAGGCAAGGGCAGGGACAGGAATACCAATGCAACCCTATATTCATAGGATTTGTGCTGTGAAAAAGGGATTAGCATGGTCATTTTGTGCAGCACAAATACTGCCAAACAAAACCATGTATTACTCTGTGCAACCCTAGTGGCTGCCAGAGTTACTGCAGACAACTATCTAAGTGACTGATGGGGGAGCACACCTCCCCCCCGATAGTCCAAGACCCTCTTCCGATCACCCTCCAGCACTAAGTACTTTCTGGTAGCCAGTGCTTCCCTCTCCCTGGAATCACCATCCTGCTACATGAATATAGGCTCTCTGGTGCCTATTGGTCCCCCCCCCTTCTGATCACCATCCCTGTAAATGAATAAAGTCTCCCTGGTGCCTAGTGATCCTCCCTCCCTCCCTCCAATCACCATCTGGGCATGTAATTAAAGAATCCCTGGTGCCCAGTGATCCCCCCTCCTTCCAATCACTGTCCTGGTAAATGAAGAAAGTATCCCTGGTGCCCAGTGGCCCATCCACCTCTGTTCACCAGTCCAACATAAGAATAAAGACCTCCTGGTGCCTAGTGGGCTCCCTCTCTCCAACCACCGGTCAGGTAAGGAAATACAGACCCCTTGGTGCACATTGTCCCAACTCCACTCTCCAGTCTGGGGTTGTTAAGGGTAGGAGATGTCCCTGATGTCCAGTAGTCCCTCCCATTCCCCAATTCCTGGTCCCAAAACAAAAACAACATCCAGTCCTGTGTTTTTGCTGCTACTATAATGTAAGGTGCATGGTGGAAAAGAAAACGACTCTTCCCTGGTGTAACCTGGTACCCTGCCACCCTCCAATTACCATGTTCACCTCTGTTAATGAATGAATCCTTGGCATCTAGTGGCCCCCTCTCCACCACAGCACTGACCACCCACCTTGACAACCCCCCTTACCTGAATCTTTGGGTGCCATGGAAGTCCACACAGCAACCGGCATAGCCCTACTGATACCTTCTTGGCCAGCCATAATATGCAAATCCACAGAGAGCGCATGTCCTATGTACCGTATAGGGTGTGTGTGCCCTGTACAGTACATATGATGCATACCTGGTGTGGATTGGCATACAGCTGCTGGCCAAGGAAGTGCGAGGAGGGCTGTACAGGTCACCATATGGGCTCTTGTGGCACCAACATTTCAGGTAAAGAGGGTTGGAAGGGTGGATGGTTAGTGCCATGGTGGGGGGGCCACTAGGCACCAGAGATTACTTCACTTGACAGAGGCAGAAATGGTGATCAGATGGTTGGGGGGGGGTACAAGGACACACCAGGGAACAGTTTGTTTTTCACCATGCACCTTACATTATAGTAACAGCATAAACACAGAATTGGATGTTGTATTTGTTACAGGGTTGGGGTCAACTGGGCACCAGAGAATATGTTTACCTAATGGTGCTGGGAAATGGGAAACAGGATAGAGCACTGGATGCCATGGATATCACTTACCCTTAATGGTCTGGGACCGGGGGGGGGGTCGGGGACTGGGACACTAGGCATCAGTGGGCCTATATTCCTTTTTCTAACCAGTGATCAGAGGGCAGGGACAATGAAGCACCAGTGGGTCTCTATTCTTATGTCGGGGTGCTGTCCTGAGAGGTACTTGACTAGGCACCAGGGGTAATTTCTTCATTTACTGGTCCGCTGATCTGCCGGAGGATGGGACCACTGAGCAACAGGGATTTGTTAATTAAATGCAAGGACAGTGATCTTAGACAGGGGGAACCACTGGCACCAGGGAATTCTATACAGCTATGGGACTGAGCAATTGGGGTTGGGTGGTGCTGCACTAACCTGCCATGCTTCCCATGCAAATGAGCAAATATTGGGGATGCAAATGGCCCCTTTGTGCATTGCATGCCCACTGGGTTCATTTGCATGGATCCCTTTGAATATTGTGCCTAGCACTCTGGTGTTATCCTGTCTGGTGGTGCTATTCCCAGCACAGCAGGGATCCATGTCGGGGAAGCATTATTTGACTTATTGCTGTGCTGACATGCTTGAATATTCACTCAGATAGTGCCAGAGCACTATCTGACTGAATATAGTACCCTCTGTCTCCTGGGCAAGAACAAAGCACAGCGCAAAACTTTGCACTCCACTTTGCCCATTATTAATATGGGGCCCGTGCTATTTTCTGGTGGTGAGGGGGTAAAATAGAACTACTAACACACAGTGCAACAAATCACACTTGACATCTGCCAGTGCCCCCTGGTGGCATGCATTAGCAAAGGTATTTTTTTTTTAAATTATTTTTAAAGTGTTTTATAAATGTTTTTCTTTCTCTATAATATTTCCATCTCCCATTTTCTAAGTTCAATAACACACTCCAGGGTGTGGGTTGTGGTATTCCTCTACCTTACTCCACCCCTAAGTGTGTGGTTGTGACAGCTCAACGAACACCTTGTCCTGTCTTATTGCTTACTTATTGCACACTCAGTTGTGTCACTGCTTACAGAAAGCTGTCTTAATGGCTTCCCTTTCATCACACTGTAGAAAACATTATCCAGCATCTTAACATTGAGCATGAAGTCCACAAATCAGGAACAAAAGGCAAAAAGAACCTTGTGGACAGATCATATCTTCCCCCTCCCTATTTCACGAACAACATACACAATACTTGGGGGAGTTACCATGATGTGTTTTGCCCCACACTGGGAACAAAGCTTAAAAGTTCTGTGAAATTACCAAAATTTGAACCATGTGCAAAAATTGTACTACAAGGAATATATTAAAATAATTGATTTTATGCATACAACATTACAAACTACATACGGTAAAACTGGTAAGTACTGCATTTTGTTAATTTCGTGGTCCCTATCGTTACCTAGTGCTGCAGTAATTGTTTGATACTGAATGTATAGGTTGTGCTTACAAATCCCGATTATTCAGAGGCATGAAGGCATCTTTTTCAGGAGGCACAGAGGACAGGTTTAATTAAGCAATAAGACATGACAGGCATAGGTTATAGAGAGATTTACCCATACCTCCTGTGGCATGTCAGTAAGAGCAGCTTAGTGGTTTAACCACACAGAAAGTGGTAATCCCCCATTACCTACCTTCTGGAAATGCCTTATTGGGATTATTCAATTGACACATACATATATATATATATATATATATATTTATTATTGTTTAGCTGTAGGTTAGTGTAGTATTAATCCACCGGAAAATACCTCAACTGACCAATCAGGTTGCAGAATTTTTATGTATATTGTTATAATACGAAATCAGGGAAAACTAAGATATTTGACAGACATGATTAACAATTTAAAGATTAACTTTCTAGTTTAATCAAAAAAATAAATAAATAAAGGCAACTAAACATCAGAAGTAAACGCATCCTGTTGCCTCTTAGAATGAGAAAATAAAACAGTTTTATTCTACGGTATCCACTTAAAGGCTCGTCCTTAAGACAAAGTACAACCTTACAGGACTCTTCGGTTGTAGGTTTACTTCCTTCCACAACCCTCGTGCAGGCAAGGGTGGGTCACCCCCAATTCAACCAGCTTTAACTCTGCACCATTGTAGTATTAGACAGTGCAGCGTCAGGTCTGATGTTCGTTTCCCCTGTTACAAACTGAAAAAATTGCCACT
Source organism: Neoceratodus forsteri (assembly GCA_016271365.2). Lineage (NCBI taxonomy): Eukaryota > Metazoa > Chordata > Ceratodontiformes > Ceratodontidae > Neoceratodus > Neoceratodus forsteri. The sequence continues at coordinate 729,435,248 of CM028131.1, forward strand.
ACATTTGACGACCCGATTACTTACTCTATTCTAAATCGACTCAGGCTCCAACAGTTGAACCACCACCTAGCACAACCAGTCATCAAATTATCCAGGAGCGGGGTCGCTAAAGATTAGTACGTTTATGTACACAGCAGGCGTTTATATACCTGCTTAGAAAGGCTAAGGGTCGGGACATGACAGTCCTCGAGTCCCACCGGCCTTAAATTTTTGCTATGTTAGTATACCACTGGGCGAGGGTGTGGTGATAAAGTCATGCTTCCACAAATATTGTATGCAGTACCAGTGGTACGGATAAACGGGAACAAACGCCTCTCTGATAATGTTACAGTACCTACAGTAAACTGAAAACTTTTCAATTTTGCTTTAATAAACAACATCCAATCTCCTTACTTTCATTAGTTCCCGGCACCCCTACGGAATATGCAATTCTATCCCGGTGAACAAATGTAAGCCTTCGCCTCCCGAAATTGGCAGGACGATGGAAAGTCGGTCTCTAAACCTCAACTAAAAGAGCAACTCGCTGCTCCTCCGATCCATTCACTGCACACCAGCGCTTTTTAACCAAAAAAAAAGGAAAATCAGCTTTAAATAACAGCGCTTGTTAAATGATGTCTCCCGGGAAAGAGGATCGAAAACAAATTAGAGCTCAGAAATAATGAAGCGCTCCAGGTAGTCTAAATGCGAACAAACAGAACCAACCTGCCGAGAAGAGGATGAACGCCCAGAACAGTACGAACGGTTTGGCAGCCCACATGCTGCTTGCTGGCACTTGATGCTGGAAGGAAGTTGAGACTCAAGAGCAGCAACACTTGCGAACGAGGAGCTGGTGTGTAGCTGAAGGCTGAGCCTGCTAGATCGCTGAGGCTGTTTTTATTGGAGCCGAGTTTCTCCCAGTGATGCTGCTGCTGCTGTGTAATTAACTGGAAAAAAAGTCTTGTCAAAATCGCAGATCTCCCTCTTACGGTAAGAAAATGTCCTGATGTCCCTAACCCTGACCTCCGCCCCCAAACACTTCTCCGCACATCAACATGAGACACCATCCCCCATTCAGTGGAAGGATAGTTAACGGGGACCTGACAGCCACTTACAAGGTTAACTCCTTGCGCACCAAACAAACACTTGCATAGTTGATTAGAACTCTACCAGCCTATCGACTAAGTTACTACTCAGAAGTGTGCTATGATACTACGCAAACATATCCACCGAATCACTATGTGCCTTTGAGCAAGCCATTTGATTCAGTACCAGCAGAAGGAAACCCGATAAGAAACATACCTTATTTTACTGAACGTGAGATGATGTCTCTCAGCTGGACTATTCAAAGGAAAATACGTTTTAAATTAATTATGGTAACTCTGTCATTTACATTAACGAGATCTGAACCTGGACCTCCTGGTTCGCACTACTGAACTTTAACCACAAGGCTACCTTTGTGTGCGTTCGCTTATACCTATCCAGTACGAGTAGTAAACTACAGCACCATATGCCACAAAATTACTGTGTACCGGGTAATAAGTTTCTGTATTGAAAAGCAATAGACACAATATTATATGGCTAAGGCCGTTTCTTCACGATTAACAGTTTCTGACATCTAAGTCACAGTTGGATCTCGTAATTCAGACAGTCCTGAATTATGAGATTAATCTTTTCTTCGACTTCTTCTCCCTGCCCCACTGACTATTAAAATTGATATGGGGAACACCATGCTGCAGCAGGCTTGTGGAGCTGATTGTGCTTTACATCTAGGCAGTTAGCAATGCACATGGTTACTCACACTCCCGTGCCCCTGACACAGTACAGCAGGGGCAAGGGCAGCAGACAGCCAGGGAGCCCAAAACACAACTGCAGCAGTTTCCTCTGGTGCAAAGAGTGTCCAATTTCACTGTGGCCAGTGAACCATCCTGACACACTTCCTCCCTGCCCTTGCTGGAGATTAGCCATATCAAATAAAAAATAAAAGATAGGCAAACCTTGAGTTACAAGGTGATAATCCAATATCTAGGTTTATGGAACATCACAATCGCCTTGGCAGTTACTAATGTGCTGTATACTCCTCGATTGAAGTTGCCTGTCATTACTGTACCTGTAGCTCACTCTTTAGTCATGGAAACTTGGCACTTGGGTTAATATCCCAGTACAGACACTGTAGTGCAGCATGAGAGGGGTGCTGCACTTCTGAGGTGCCGTCTTTTGGATGAGACGTTAAACTGAGGTCCCATCTGCCTGGATTGGTGGTAGTTCAGGTGGATGTCAAAGATCCCATGGCACTTATAGAAAAGAGTAGGGGAATTTTCCTAGTGTCTTGGCCAAATTTCCCCTCATTCATTAAAAATACCACCAACAGCTTAATCTGGTTCAAGGTCAGTTGCATTCATCTGTATCCCACTCCCCCAGGTAGTGCCTGAAAATAGGCAGGATTTGTTTAGTGCACTTACCCGGTCAACAGAAACTAACTAAACTAAACTAAAGGGGGGGACACTGACACTCAGAAAATGTGGGACACATCATCAGAGCATGGGACTACAGATTGGAAACCCAGTGAAAATGAATAACTTGGTTCTTGCTAAGTTTATTTTTATGTTGTCTTGCGCATGTGCAAACATCTTGTGGTAGCAGCAGAAATGCAGAGGTGTGTCAGTGTTGGTGAAAGCAGGGCATGCTTCAGTAGGTGCATCCCTCATTCCTCAAGTAGCTAGCATGCTAGTGCTGATGCAAGAATTCTGTAAAGAGCCACCAACTTGAGAGAAATGTGCCACTACAATCTGAAACAAGCTTGTCATGCAGCTTCAGAGATGACACGTCTCCCGTATATGCCTTTCCTGGTGAAACGTTTCAATAAATATAGTGGTGGTGGGCACAATCCCCAAACAAAGCAGACATTGGGGGTGCAATCCCCATGTTGGCATGTCCCCCAACCCCTCCCACATTGTGTGGCACACTGGCCAGCCCCAGTGTGCCACCACTCCTGAAAACCGACCGTGTGGCATGTTCCTCCCTCCATGCCAATTGTGTGGCCAACATCCCCCAAAGTGTTGGAGCACACTGGGAGCACACCCCAGTGTGCCCAACATTTATTTTATTTCACCTGTAAAGAAAGAAAACTGTCTGCAATGTTCGTTTTTTTCTGTACCTGAAAAACAGAAAACATAGAAACATAGACTTTGACGGCAGATAAGGACCACTTGGCCCACCCAGTCTGCCCATTTCCCTACCTATTGGATAAGCTGCAGATTCTAGTTAACCAACAGCCTACTTCCTGCAACCCCCACTATAATTGCCTTATGCCTGTCCCATGCATGTTTGAATTGCCCCACTGTTTTAGGCCCCACAACCTCTCCAGGAAGGCTGTTCCATGTGTCCACCACCCTCTCTGTGAAAAAAAATCCTCCCATTACCCCTGAGCCATCCCCCCTCTATCTTTAAATTGTGCCCCCTTGTTCTTACACATCTCTTTTTCTGAAAGATGCTACCCTCCTGGACTTTGTTGATTCCCTTGAGGTACTTGAAAGTTTCTATCATGTCCCCCCGCCCCTCCTTTCATCAAGGATATACATATTAAGCTCTCTCAGTCTCTCTTCATATGGTTTCTGATGTAGACCCTGCACCATTTTAGTTGCCCTCCTCTGGACTGCTTCCATCCTGATATGTCCTTGTGTAGATGAGGTCTCTAAAACTGCACACAGTACTCCAGATGGGGTCTCACCAACTGTCTGTACAGAGGGATAACAACTTCCCTTTTTCTACTTGTGATGCCCCTTCCTATGCATCCCAGTATCCCCCTGGCTCTCCTTACTGACTTCTCACTTGCTTACCCACCTTTAGGTCATCTGATATGATTACCCCCAGGTCCCTTTCCATTATTGTTGTTGTTAGTACCTCCCCTGCTATTGTGTACTCTTCTCCTGGATTTTTATTTCCCAGGTGTATTACTTAGCACTTCTTTGCATTGAATCTAAGTTGCCATATGTCTGACCATTCCTCCAACCTTGCCAAGTCCCTTCTCATCCTTTCTACCCTCCCCCTTACATATCAACTCTGTTACAGATCTTTGTGTCATCTGCAAAGAGGCATACCTTTCCTTCCAGACCCTCTGCAATGTCACCTATAAAGATGTTAAAGAGGACTGGACCCAGTACTGAGCCCTAAGGTACTCCACTAGTAACCCCCCTTTCTTCGGAATGTGTTCCATTCACTGTTAACTTCTGTGTCCTGTTGTGCAGCCAGTTTGCTACCCAGGCTACCACCCTGAGACCCACTCTCCGGCTGGCTAACTTGATTATTAATCTTTTGTGTGGGACTGTGTCAAATGCCTTGCTAAAGTCTAGGTAGGTCATATCCACAGCCCCTCCCTGGTCTATTACTTTGGTCACCCAGTCAAAGAAATTGATTAGATTCATCTGACATGACCTTCCTGCTCTGAATCCATGCTGCTTCGGGTCATGTGCCCCGCTGGCCTCTAGGTACTGAACAATTCTTTCTTTCAGAAGTGATTCCATCATTTTCCCCACCACTGAGGTCAAACTAACAGGTCTGTAGTTTCCTGCTTCTGCCTTGCTCCAACTTTTGTGAAGGGGGATCACATCTGCCCTCCTCCAGTCCTCAGGTACCACCCCATCCTCCCATGATTTGTTAAACAGTGTGGTCAGTGGTGTCACTAGGTCCTCCCTTAGTTCTTTTAGGATTCTAGGGTGAATCCCGTCAGGCCCCATTGCTTTGTCCACCTTGAGTTTTAGAAGTTCTTTCAGGACTCTTTCTTCTGTAAATGGACTGACATCAACCCCACTACCCACAGTGCTTCTTTTGTTTGGTTTAGGCAACTTCTCTTCTTCTTTTGTGAATACTGAGCAAAAGTATTCATTCAGTATCTCTGCCTTTTCACTGTCTCTCTCTGCCCACATCCCCTCTCCTTTATTAATCTTCACTATCCCTCCCTTAACCTTTCTATGCTCCCTAATGTACCTATAAAAGGTTTTATCCCCTTCTTAACTGAGTTGGCTATCTTTTCCTCAGTTTGGGCCTTTGCTTTTCTGACTGCCTTCCCCCCTTCTTTCTGCTTTAATTGATACAGTTCCCTGTCAAGATCCTTCTGTGATTCCTTATACTTTTTGAATGCAGCCTTTTTCTCCTTAACCTTTCCTGACACCTCTTTTGAGAACCATAGTGGTTTTTTAATCCACTTTGTTTTCTTCATTTGTTTCACACAAAGGCTTGTTGCCTCCATGATGGCAGTTTTGATTTTTCTCCATTGTTCTTCCACCCCTCCTTTCTGGCCATTTGCTAATGCTTTCCTCAGGTATTCAACCATTATGCTAAAGTCAACCCTTCTAAAGTCCAGTATCCTTGTCTTTGTATGGCTTGTCTCCATGGTTGTGTTTATTGTGAAGCACACTGTGCACTGCTTGTTCCCAGATGTCTACTGATTTCTAAATTTGTGATCTTCTCTCCATTTTAGAGTACCAGGTCTAATTTTGCTCCCTCCCGAGTGGGTTCCACCACTAGCTGTCTAAGGCATGCCCCCTGTAGGGCATTGAGAATGACCCTGCTCTTGAATGTGGCTGTAGTCCCTGTCATCTAGTTAACATCTGGCATATTCAGGTCCCCCATCAACAGTATCTCCCCTTTTTCAGCCATTTTGAGAATGTCTTCTATCATTTTCTTGTCCATTTCCTCCCCTTGAGACAGGGGTCTGTATACAACCCCTGTGCAGATTGTGATGCCATTCCCTGTCTCCAAGGTGACCCAGAGTGCCTCTTGTCCTCCTCCTCCTTTACTTTTTAGTTCTGTAGCTTTGATCCTTTCCCTTATATAGAGAGCTACTCCACCTCCTCTTTTACCCTCCCTGTCCCTTCTGTAGATTGTGTACCCTGGTATGTTGACATTCCAGTCATGGTTCTCTGTGTACCATGTTTCTGTGACTGCCACAATATTCGAGTGTTCTTCTTCCATCAGGGCTACTAGCTCAGGAAGCTTGTTTCCCAGATTACGGGCATTGGTACTCATTGCCCTCCATTTAATATTGACTTTATCCTTTTTTACCCCATCCCTGCTCTTACTGCCCTTGTCTCTTTTTCCATTTACCCCTGTCCTGCCCTCTGTCAAGCTCTGTACCTCAGTGTTTACCCTACTACCTGCCATGTTTTGTGGGAGCAGGCTTGAACTTTCCTGCTTCCTATCAGCACCTCCCCCCCTTGGCTAGTTTAAAAGCTTGCCAAGGAAGCATTTAAACCTGTCACCTAGGAGCTTGTTTCCCTTCCTGGACAGATGCAGACCATCATGCCAGTATAGACCTTCATCTCTCCAGGTGGACCCCCAGTCCCCAATGAAGCCAAAGCCCTGTGCTCTGCACCAGTTTTGTAGCCATTCATTAAACTGCATGGTGTACAGTACCCTAGCCTCACCCCTGCCATAGACTGGCAGCACCTCTGAGAAGGTTACCATGCTTGCTACCTGTCTGAGGCCCCTCCCCAACTCGACAAATTCATCCTGCACTGCACTGATCTCATGCCTAGCTAGGTCATTTGTCCCAAGGTGGACAATGATATCTAGTTCCCTCTCCTGTGATGCTGCTTCTGCAATCCTGAGGATTTCCTTCCTGGCCCTCCAAGCCATGGCACCAGGCAGGCACCTTACTTCCCTCTCCTCTCCCTTCCCCAGGTCTACACCCCTAACAATTGAGTCCCCTATCAGAAGCTGTTTCCTTCCCCTGTGGTGTCCCTTGCCACCCTTTTGTGGGTCTCCCTTGTGGATGTCCCCAGCATTCTTCTTGGTCTCCACTGAGGGTGTCATCATAGAGGAACCTTGATTTGCCAGACTGACATATGACTTGTGTAGAGATACAACTAGAGGGCTACACCTCTGTTCCACCACCCTCACCCTCCCAGAACCCACTGTGGTCCAACTGCTCTTCACACTTGGTAACCTCTGAGGCAGTGGTTGTGGAACTGGTACTCTTTGGGTGGGGGAGGCCTCCTTAGTCCTTGCCAGTTCAGCCTGGAGGTGGGCAACCTCCTCCCTCAGAGCTGACAGTTGCCTGCAAATAGGGCAGCAACGCAGGTTCCAGAATGTCTCCCGGAAAACTGCTGCCCCACAGCCAGTGCATTGCACCACTCCCCACATGTCCCTCTCCCTTATAATATACAATAAGTAATATATAAAATATCTATTTTTTCTTTTTGTAGTGTACTTACCCTTTATGCACTGTGCTGGGTTATTAATAATATGACAGTTCTGCCCAAAGACCTGTTGAGGAAGTGATGTCAGAACCTTGGCTATAAAGGAAATGCCACGCCTGGGGTGGGCAGGGTGAGGAGAAGGGTGGGTGGGTAGGCCACAACCACTGGTGACTGTTAAAAACAATCAAATACACCACTGCTCTACCACCCTGGTGAGTACTGCCCTTTATAGTAATTCTACCAACACCACAATTTACTAGACCACTGCTCCTACACAAACCACTCTACTGAGTCCAGGGATGAACATGAGCTCACTCCTCAGCCAGCAGGACACTTCTAAAATGTTGCACAAATATTCTTCCAAATCCTAGGTCTCAAGCACAGGAATCAAGCAACTTCAGTTGTATTTCACTCCCTCTGGTTATAAAATTACTACACTTAAATGGAATCCTGCAATTCTCTTCTTAATGCCAATAAGAAAAAATGAAACTTTCTGTAGAAAGCATAGCTTACCTTCCTAACAAGTCCCCAACAATATTATGTCTTACCAGGTCCCCAGTTCCTCAAATGTGTTCTAGTTTGTTCTCTGCAGTATAGCAAGTTTCTCAGCCTCAAACAGAAGCAGGCAAGTCTTTTCTGACTGGTTTCTCACTGTGTAGTTTGCCCAAGACAGCTCGGTGATAAAAGCCCCACCCAGAATCAATTGATTGACTAGTGACACCTGTGATGTAAGCAGGCCTTTTAATGTAGACACTTTGCTATGTCTGATTCTAATACGCAAACCCTTCTCTGAAACCAGGGATAAAAACTCACTCCTCAGCCAGCAGGACACTTCTAAAATGTTGCACAAATATCCTTCCAAATCATAGGTCTCAAGCACAGGAATCAACCAACTTCAGTTGTATTTCACTCCCTCTGGTTATAAAATTACCACACTTTAATGGAATCCTGCAATTCTCTTCTTAATGCCAATAAGAAAAAATTAAACTTTTCCCACGTTGTCTGCAATGCCCCCCTTCCCCAATCTGCACCCACCCTCTGTGCTCCCCTCCTCCCCCTCACCCCATTCTTACCTCTGGAGGTCTGGCACTGCGATCTTCAGTGGAGCAGGAACACATCTGGACTCTTCAAAACCAAACTGCAAAATGAAGAAATGCCGGTAAGATGTATAATGGCATCAGCTGGGGGGGGGGGGTTCAGCTTAGATGGATATCTCAGTAATTTTTTTGAATTTTGGCACCAAATATTCATCATGGGGTTCTTGGGACAACACCACAAGAACATATGCACTGTCATCTCGTTATTCGGTCCCAAAAGGTCATTTCACAGTCACTGCATGGAATCACCTATCGGGACTGATTAACAAAACAACAGTGCAACTGTTCATGAGGTGGGGTCCCAAAAAGCCTATGCTGCAAATTTGGTGAAAAAATTCCAAAAAATGACTGTGTTACGAGCGTGCATTGTGCAGTTTCCACACACACTCATAACTTTGACAATTTTTAATATTTTTACTCCAGATTTTCAACATTGCCATTTTTCCACACCTCCTTATGAACAGTAGAGCTGTCATTTTTCATAACCTACCCAAAATGTGTTTTTGCACATCTGGCACACAATGGTACGGTTGCTGTGGGAAATCAACTTTCAGGACAGATTAACAAAAACACAGTGCCACTGTTCATGAGTGGAGGTCCCAAAATGCCTATGTTGAAAATTTGGTTAAAAAATCCCAAAAATAAATGTGTTACAGGCATGCATTGCGCCGTTTTTACACACACTCATGACTTCACCTGCTTTTCATATTTTCATTCCAGATTTTCAACATTGCCATTTTTTTACACCTCTTCATGAACAGTACAGCTTTCATTTTTTCACATCCTGTCCGAAATGTGTTTTTACACCTGTAGCGCCAAATGGCGCTGTCACTGTGAAAAATCACCTTTCGGCTAACAAACTGATAGTGCCGCTGTTCATGAGGTGGGGTCACAAAAAGCCCATGATGAAAATTTGGAGTGAAAATACAAACAAATGCCCAGGGCATTAGGGTTTCCAACCTTAATGCCCCACCCTGTAGAGACTGACAGGCATCAAGGGTGTGACTTGGGATTGTCGGCCGTAATGCTCATGCCATTCCACCCCCAGCCCCCCCCTTGCTGCCAGTGACAGGCATCAAGATGTGCCTTGGACTCTTCAGCCCAAAAGTTCACCCTATTCTCCTATACTGCACCCATCTCATTGTATTTCCTTATGGAATGGTGTGAGCATAAGGCCAAAGACCCCAAGGCACACTGTGACACTTGTTGGTGTCTGCAGGGTAGGGTAAAGTGAAATGGCGTGAGCATTATGGCAGATGACCCAAAGGCACACCCCAATGCCTGTCAGTCTCTGCAGGGTGGGGGTGGGGTTGGTGTCAGTTCAATACTTCACTGCCATTACTATAATGCATCTCTCTAACTCCCGCACTACCAATGCCAATGCCAGCAAGACAACATTCGGCATTGACAAATACTTGCTTGGTTTAACTTTTCTGATTACTATGAATTTCTTTTTCGAAGTCTGAGTTTATATTGTGAAATAATACCTTCTCCATGTGAGACAGCACCATTTCCACATGGAACAGAATAACTTTGAGGGATAAAACCACAGAAGACCATCTGTAATGTGAGACATCTGAGAAGTATGACTATAGCCTTAGTAAAAATTAATGATGCAGAGAGACTGAATATTACACATTGTGGAATTAAACCAGTCAATATAGACCTACTTATTATTTTTATTTATTTTATTTAACACGTACGATATACATTCACTGAAAGTACTATATGGCTGGCTGCCTTGTTTTCATACCTTGTGTGTTACTGCACTTATCCTTACATGTACTGTAAAACCACCACTCTCCAATGACAAACTAGAATCAAGTGGCTATTTTTTTAAAGAGCTGGGGCCTAATATTCAAACGTTAGCTTTGGTGCTAATGTGGTTTACACCACCACTACCTGGGTTTTCTCCTTTGCTCAGTGTGGGGCCATATTCGGAAGCCCAGTTACACCCCCCAGACATAGCAGTGCCCAGGTGCTAAAATACCACTGCACCTATGCAAATGAGTGGGTTCCCGTCATGCATCCAGGTGCAGCAGCATTTACAAAGGTTTGTGGTGATGGTAAATAGCACCCAAAGCAATGCTATTTACTGCTGCCAAAAAACACATCTTAACTGGGTGCTAAGTACATGCCCCCACCCCTCTGAAGGCAGGATGGCTCTACTGCAGCTGTCTGTCCCTGATTGCCTGTCATACATTTTACAGTGCAGTCACTGGTGTCCAGTGGCTTCCGCCCCCTCCCCAGTCGCCCATCATACATTCTAAAATGCAGCCCCTGTTGTCTAGTTGGACCCCCCTTCTCCTGATCACCCATTTCTTATTATGTAGCATTATCCCTGGGGTCCAGTGTTTCCCCCACCCCCGAATCACCCATCATACATTTCAAAATACAGTCCCTGGTGTTTAGTGGCATCTCCACTCCTGATCTCCCATCATACATTCTAAAATGCAAACCCTGGTGTCTAGTAGCACCCCCATCTCCTACTTGCCCATTTATTATTATGTAGCATTATCCCTGGTGTCTAGTGATTTCCCCCACTCCCTGATCACCCATCACACATATTAAAATGTATTCCCTGGCATCTAGTGGCACCCCCCAACCCCACCAGACATTGCCTGTCATACATTCTAAAATGCAGTTCCTGGTGTCTATGGGCTCCCCCCACCCCTGATCACCTGACACTTATAATGCAGCATTATCCCTGGTGTCCATGGGTTCACCCCACCATCCTGATCACCCATTGACATAAGTAAACATAAATATTGGTGGTCCAGTGTCCTCTCTGCCCCACCAACTCACAAACCACCACCTATCACACTGCTCCTCTTACCAGTGTGACTGGTGACATCAAGTGAATCCCAATATGGTGACTGTCATAGCTTTACTCACATGTGTACAGTATAAATACTGTATATGCTTACTGTATGTATGCCATTGACAGCTCATATGACAGCCGGCCAACTAGGTGTGAGGAGGGCTAAACTAGTTGCTATATCAGTATACACTGGGTGTCGCTGGTCACACTGGTAAGGGGGTGTGTGATGGGTAGTGGATTGAGAGTGGGTGGGGTTGTTGGACGGACACTGGACCCCCCTGTGATTATGTTTGCTTATGTCAACAGGCAGCTGGGGGTGAGGTGAACTCCTGGACAGAATGGATAATTCTACATAATTACAAATGGTTGATTGGGGGAGTGGATGTGCCACTACACACCAGGGACTGTATTTTAGAATTTATAACAGGTGATCAGGGATAGTAGGTGCCATTAGACACCAGGAACTGCATTTTAACATGTATGAAGGGTGGAGTGGGGGAACCATTGGATACCAGGGATAATGCTACATAATAAGGAATAAGTGATCATGGGGTGGACAGTGCCACTAGACACAAGGGACTACATTGTAGAATGCAATACAGCCATTTGGGGGGGCACTAGACACCAGGGAATGTGTCAGACACCCACAGAATGGGTGCTTATGGGCTGCTTCACACCATGCAAATGAGATCATAATCAGCATGCAAATGGCCCCTTATTGCCTTGCATGCCCAATGGGGTCTTGTGCATGTTATGGATAAATATTGCTCCCAGGGGTCTTGGCACTATCCATTCTTGGTAGTCTATTCCCTGTGGGTTATATGCAGCCCAGGTCCATGTTGGAGCAGTGCAGTTTCACTTAGTGTTGCGGCAACATAGTCCTATATTCAGATGGAGAGCAGTGGTCCGCTATCTGATGGAATATAGCAGCTACTGCGTCTGGCACTATTGTTAACACCACACAATTATTTGTGATGCACTTGCACTCCATTTCCAGTATCAAGGCCCAAGTCTTTACAAAAGTAAAGTTCTGAAACTTATGATTTTTACAACAGTTCCATTAAATATGTGTTTTGGGGGATGTGTGGCCAGCATGCAGCTAAGATGGCAGCCTAAATCCGTATCTCTGTCTCACCCTATCCCTTATCAACTGACATCTGATCCTCTACTGCAGCTAAAACAATTTTCAGATACCTGTACTTTGAATCCTGCATCCTGAGCTATTGAAGGATATTTCTGTTGTTGTAGTAATCAAGGACACTGGTACCCTATTGGACCCCTGCCCAAGTTTCGTCTTGCTCAAAGATGAGGACTAGGCAGCAGCTCAACATTTCATAAAGGGTTACCCAAGTGATAAGCATTCTGTTCCCCGAATCTTATGATGGTCAACAGAATGAAGGTCTGCTCTCACTATTTCCATAAGCAATGAAGCCCTCTTAAGAATTACCACCTCCTCCTGCTAGTGTTTTACCCTGGCAAATCTGAGAGTGAAGTTCTCTTTCACCGCCCCTCATCCTCCTGAAGTATTTGAGGCAATGTTATCCACTGGGGAAGCGACAACTTTTGCATTGCAATGACTGGCAGGCCCAACTTAGACATGTACCTATCATACAACTCCTACCTAACTTCCCTTCTTTCTGTTCCCCCACATCTGCTCTTGCTGTTATCCTCCCCCTTTTCCTTCTACTGTCTCTAGCATCCCACAGTTGCAGGGCTATCATGCCTTGTATAAGGTATTATCCCCCTCAGCTAGGGGGACAATCTCCTTACCCAATGATATACAAACCTCCTTTTAAGACATGCCCCAACAATGGACTAGGAGGTGTGTTCCCCCATCTCCTTTCTCTGGAGGAGAGGATATCACTCTTCTCTCCCAGTTTTTATCTCATAAGGGATGGGATGAATGGAAACCCTTCACTCCTCTATATAACTTCACATCTCCTTTCTCTACCCAGAATTATACTGAGAAGCGATACTACCCTGTCATAGGCACCCGTTGTAGGTGTGAAGAGAACATGGGGTGTCTGTCCTCCCCTGGTTCTGATCTTTGCATCTATTTAGTGTTTCTGATACTGTACATAAACACTCTATATCTAATACAGCAATTTTTGTTGTTGTTCTGTTTGATTTCATTGTTAACAACACTAATTATCATTTACGTTGTTTTCATATACTGACTAGATCCCAGTTTCCCACAGGAGTGGCTAGAAAGGGCAGGGCTTTAGACTGTGTGACACCTCCAAGAACGTTCACTACACCTGTGTTACCCTGCTTACTTTTCAGGCACCAACCTACATTACACTGAAGTCCTGGTTCCAGACCATCCCCTTTGAATCCTCCTCCATGGCAGACCTCCATTGCATTCATTGGACTGTTTAGGGTCTGAACTCCCTGATTAAACATAAACAGGTGCTAGCACCCCTCCATAGACTTGAATCACAGGTAGCTCTTTCACAAGAAAGAAAGCCTGATACAGCAGAAGCACAGAAACTGAAAAAGAAATGGGTTGGACTGGAAGTCCATAGCCCCACATGGGCTGAAAAAAGAGATGTTTCCATACTAGTATCTAAATACCTACACTGGTCACTTCACAAATCAGCCTCAGACAAAGAAGGACATTGGGTATTAGCATTGTTTTATACTCCCATGTTCTGTTTCTACTGTAGTTGTGAAACTGTCTCTACTGTAGTTGTGAAACTCTATGCTCCAGCTGTAGATTCCCTACAATTCTTTCATACCCTGGCAGTGCATTCCCTGAAGTTTCCTAATTCCAAAACTCTATACTTATAGGGGGAGATTTTAATCTTACCTTAGAACCTTCCATGGTCAGGAACCGTGGGAGACCAGAACCACACGTCCTGGCTGTCTAGGAGGTTAAGTTGTGGCTATCTGATCAGACATTAACTGACCTATGGCGAATGCACAACCCACGAGTTAGGGATTACACAATGCATGCCACCTTTAGCTACCTTGATATGTAGCTTACATCCCAGCCCCTTATTCCCCAGGTCACGCCCATAATGGTTAAACTGTTGGTCATATCAGACCATGCCCCTTTACAAATTAACCTACTGACTGGCCAAGCTGCCTATCCCTCCCTCAGATGGAGGATGCACCCCACTCCTGTTATACAAGTCATGCTTCAAACTATGGCTTACAGAAGTCACCAAATAATTCTTCTGTGATATGGACACTGGAGACCAGTCAATTTCTACCCAATGAGAGGTCTCTAAAGACACTTTTACAAGTTACATCATAGGATTTGCTTCTCAACAATGGAAGAATAGGGAGCAGGACTGAGCCTTCCTGGATAGCCATCTGGTTTCCAAGTAAGCCACCCTCAAAGCCAACCCCAAACTTTCCTCTTCTTCTCTCCATAAAGAGATCCTGTAACTCAGCCATGACAGCAACTCTCTAACAGCATGCAAGGCTGAGCCCACCATCCTCTGTGTCAAACGCTGCTACTGGGGAGGGGGCCAAAAAGTGATAAACTACTGGCTTACCACTTAAAAAAAAACAATAGGAGCTGGCCTGCTGGCACAGCGGTTGGATTTCCGCTTATGATGCCAGCGACCTGGGTTCAGGAACGAGCTTGGCTCGCTGGAGGGCCGGCTGGGGGGAGGCAGCTTGAGTGTCCCACGACAGCTCACTGTCTTCAGGGAGGGAAGGCCTGTGACCCGGTGTTGAGCGACCACTGGTGGAGGCCAGGGGTATGGCAACAAGTCAGGGTCATTGCTGGGTGGTGCGTGGCAGACGACGGCTCTTGTCTTGATGTCCGGCCATCATGCACCTCAAGGGAAAACCAGGAAAATCACTCGCTGGCTGCCAGATGATGGCTGTCTGTTCCCTGAGTGCCTCCAGCACCTTCCCAGGGCCTCCTGTTCCTCAGCAGCATCCCCGGGCCCTAGTAGTATGTGCTGGGGTCATTCCTCTCCCCCTGGTGCCTTCCTTCTCTGAGGAGGGGGACCCACCCAGCAAAGGGATACGCCAGGATATCCCAGGGGTTGGCTGCAATATGAGGCCCAGAGGAGGGCTGGGTAAGGACAGTAGGGGCCAGGGGGAACTTGTGGAGCCCAAAGGAGTGGAGGACCAGTGAGCACGGGGTGGAAAAATAGAATAAAAAAATAGATGGAGAGATATATACCCTCTCTACATAACTCTTCTGGAAGTTTCTGCTCCAATCCCAGCAAGATTAACACGGCAATGAGAGATTTTTATGTTCAGCTGTACTCCCCAGTAACCTTGCCTGACCCAAACAACCAGATATCCTTCATGTCTGACCTAGACCTCTCCGACTTACAATGAACCAAATGACATCCCTTAACCTCCTTTCCATGTGGGCCAAAATTGTAGAGGCTCTAAAAGCCCTCAATCCCCATAAGGCATCAGGAGGAGATGGGTTCCCTATCGAGTTTTATCAACATCTGGCCCCACAGGTCTACCTTATCCTGCATCACCTCTATACTAAGATAGTTAGGACTGGGAAGTTTCCACCCACCATGTCCATGGCTACCATCACCGTCCTCCCTAAACCAGGGAAGGACCCTACCTTAATGAATAGTTATCACCCTATATCTTATAAATGCAGACAGCAAAATCTATGTAAAGATCCTTGCTGCCTGCATTGAAACCCTTCTGCCACAACTGGTCCACCCTGCCCAAGTTGGCTTCATTTGCAGGTGGCTGAACTCTGACCATGTCAGAACTATCTATGTTCTTATTCATGTAGACTGCCATACCCCCACTCCAACCACAGTGGTAGCTATCAACTTTGAGAAAGCATTTAACTCAGTGGAGTGGGGGTACCTATACATGCTACTGACACACATGCATGTTGGAGACTCTTTCCTTTGCTGGGATACAAGTCATGTACTCATCTCCTAGTGCCCAGGCCCTTACTAACAGCACCCTCTCAGACCCTTTTGGTCTAGCCCATGGCACCTGGCAGGGTTGTCCATTGTCACCACTCCTATTTGTATTGGCCATTGAGCAATCAGCAGCTTCTGTAAGAAAATGCCTGAAGATTAAGGGTATTAAGATAAAGGACTCCACCCATAAGCCCATACTGTATGCAGACAATCCCCTAGTACTACTCAAAGATGCCCAAAACTTCATCTTCCCTTTACTCAAACCAGTCCACACCTTCTCGGCCCTCTCTGGCTTCAAAATCAACCAAACAAAAAATGAAATAGTTCCCCTCAATACCAGAAGTAAGCAGTTAGCCTTTGAAAGACTCTGGTTTCCATCACTTATCTTGGTATTAAAATAATCCCCCATAACAATAAGCTTAATAGTGTAAACTTAAAGCCACTTTTTTCTAAACTGCAAACTGTATTAGACAGACAGATGATCTTGCAATTCTTGATGGCTAGGAAGATAGAGGCAATCAAAATGATGACAGTGCCCAAACTTTTCCATGTTATATCCCATATTCCAAAAACAATTAACCCCCTCTGGTTCTACCAGATAGACAAGCTCCTTGGCTGCTTCTTATGGGAGAATGCACAACCACGGTACAGTAAAACCAAACTTCGCTCCAAATGGTGCAAAGGAGGTTGGGGTCTCCTCTGGTTTAAGGTGAACTACTGGGCCTTCTGAATTGCCCAGACCATCTGGTGGTTCACCAACAAGGACCCTCTTCCCCCTACTCTGGAGGTCCATTGTAGCCTCTTTATTTCCCAGGCAAACACCAACAGCATGGCTTTAGAACCTCTGTATGGTACCTACATCTGTCCCTTACAGTCTACACATCACTTTGTACATGCACTCATTGAGGAAAGTGGCTACATATTGACATAGCCCTCCTTGCCCTTATTCCTGTTGGAGATAACACCAACATCAAAATTGGTGGCAAGTTTGCACTGGGAAACTTGGATTTCTAAAGGTATCTCTCCTCTAAACAATTTTCTTTTTCTCCATACGGCCACCTTAGACTAGACATGAGCTACCTAAATGTGAATTCTGAAGATTTCTCCAACTTCACAGCACACTTTTGGCACATCTCAAACAAATCTGGAAAGTTCAAACCCCACTCCTCCTGCACCCTCTCCTTAAATGGCTCACCTAACCATTTGGAAAAGCAGGAGTCATATACTCCATGATTAATAATCATATTCCAGATCAAATGCACAAAGCAAGACAGTACTGGTCCACCACCCTGGGCCAGGCAATTTCTGAAGCAGTGTGAGTCTCTTGGTGGAAAACTGCACATCGCCCCATGTGTGACACCTGCAGCAGGCTCATCTGAAACAAAATTTTACATTGCCGGTACTGTACACCTGTAGTCCTACACTCAGCACATCTCATTCCCTGAGATCACTGTTGGAGGTGCTCCCTGGCTAGTGGAGATCTCTTCCATATGCACTTGTTATGTCCTTCTCTGAAGCAGTTCTGGCCACAGCTTCAGACAACTCTGAATCAAATACTTAAGGTACACATCCCGCTGTCGCCTTGCTTCTTCCTTTTAGGTCTCAATGGTGATCCCCCTCATCTCACAAAATGCCAGCTTAACATTGTGATCCATACTAGTGTGGAATAGTGGTGGGCAAAATGGGCTCAATCCGCTCCACGAAGTGATTCACGGAGCAAAGGCAGATTTGCAGAGTGCTCTGCAACGTGAAGCAGAGTACTTCGCATTATGATGAGGAACGCAAAGTGCATTGGAAACAATGTCATTGCATTACTCTGCCTCCCCTGATCACTACTCTGCCAAATTTAAGGTGAAGTGCATTGTGGGCAGTGCACTTCATCTCACTTCGCATTGATTTTGAGCTCTGAAGGTGAATTTTTCAGTGATTCATGGGATTTCAGGTGACATGGGCTCTATATTGATCTGCATAGCCTCAGTTCAGGGTAGTATGTGTAGGAAGGAGTAGGAGACAGTGTGCTCTGATAGCTGTCTATGATAGAAATCTTGCAAAAGCTGTTAAAAAAGCATTTTTGCATTTTTTGGGGGCTCCAACTTTAGTTCATCGATTGTAGAAAACCCTCCTGTGCTCATATCATCAAGTGTTTTTGTTTCTGTGTGGATTTTGAATGTTAATTTACAACATTGAGTGTGTGTGGTGAAAGACAGTGAAAGTGTGCTTTGGGGGAAGGGTGTATCTGTAGTGTAGGTAGATTTAAGTTGGAGAAATAGTGATTTCTTTGTTTATTGGTTATATTTTTGTTATATAACTGACTGTTAATGTACTCACAGTAATATTGTCAGTAATAGTTGACATTTTCTTGCTGTTTGTGTGTGGATGTGGTGCAGCAGTTCATAATTTCAGGTTGTTTACATTACAAATTTACAGTACGTAACGTGGCATAGTACTGAACTTTTGCATTTGCTATGCATTACTCATTCAGCATTGTACACAAACTGTTCTGTGTGTGAGTGTGTGTGCAGTGTTGCATTCATCAAATAATACACCTTTTATTGTGGCACAGACTAGTGTAATTGCAGGCGCAGCAGTGTGAACCTGCTATCCACTGCAGCTGCCCGATTTTTATACTGCGATTATGGTATCTGTTCTTTGTTTTGCTGCTTGTAGTGCTGTAAAAATCTGCACTGTCTGCATTCAGTGCTCCCCCCAACCCCACATTCAAAAGGAATTTTTTACCAGATTGGATTGTTTTGGTGACCTCATCAGCACCACTGGGTACTGAAGTTGTTTTCATTGCATGACTGTCTCAGACTAGTTTCTTATCTGTTGCTGAAGCTACAGTTGTTTTTTTTTGGCTTCACATCCAGGGTCCCCAATCAGACAGAGAGTGAACATATCAGAGTCTGAATTTGGTTATAATATTGTGATTGATCCTCCAAAATTCCTGCAAAGAGATGTGCAAGCAAAGCTGTTTCTTGCTTGGCAATGTTGGAAGTAAGATAGTCTGTGGGCATGGTAGTAGTACGCAGATGCAGAAGTGCATTGCCGATGTGAGGAAAGGTATTTCTCCTGCAATGTTTTTTACAGCCCAATCAGTATCTTCACTCATAGTAGGAGGAGATGATGTTTTCCTAGCCAGTGGTGTTATTGTTACTGGTGTTAGTGGTGGTGATAGTATTAGTATTGTATCATCGAGTTCTAATTCCAACCAGTGTACCATATCCAAAAATATTGAGTGTGAAGCATTGCAAGTGAGAGGCAGCATAGATGATGTCATACTTCCCAGTAACATCCTAGTAAGTGAACCTTAGGATTCTGATAATCATGTCAATGATACCATACCATGTGATATTCCATCCACCGTGGCAGTTAACGTCATACATTTTCCATGCAGTGATTCACAGTGTGGTGAAAAAATATCAGGTGATGGTGGTGCATATGCTGATGATGAATGTGATGATGATGATGATGATGTTGCTGTTGATGCAACATGCAGTCTACATGCTAGCATCCAAGCAGAAGATGTGGATGTGTGTGACGTTGATGAATATGATGATGATGTAATTGACCCCAGTTGGGAACCGGAGAAAAATAAATTCAAAGTGGCTATGTCTGAGTCTATTTGCAGGATTCCCCCCTGTAAAAACTTGTGATCTACCAGTTTTAGTTGATGATGATGACCCAGTAATCAATATGATAGGTAGTCATGGTGGTCAGTTGCAGTCCAGGGGTGCAGTACCTGAAACATCACATGCCTCCCCACTTCAATGCTTATAATAACAGACTTAAATAAGCCACATCATGGACATGTTAAAAGCAGAGCATCACAATCCCTTGTTTGGGATTTTTTTGTTCAAGATGCAAATGATGAGTCAGTTGCAATCTGCCAGGTTTGCCATGTGCGTGTGAGTCGAGATAAAAAGGGGAGCTATCTGGGCACAGGAGGACAGCATACACATCTTAAGAATAGGCACTTAGCACTGTGGACCCAGCACAAGCTTGCAGCTAATACCACAGTGGGGCATTCACCCTCATCACCGGCAACCATAGCCAGCATGTTATCCCCTTTCATGACTGTTAAGTCCAGTAGGAAATTAAATGTATGCAGTAGTGAGCTAATAAGAGCAGAGGATTACTACAGGCATGATGAGGTGGAGGACCATAATGACTTTGAAATGTTGTCCAGTGCTGGTGAGAGTAGCAGTTTTTGTGGTGGTGGTGGTGAACGCAGTATGTCTAGTGCAAATGGCACATCAGCCCGGGTTGGCAAATCTGGCAAAATAACTGCATTTCTGGGTTTGTCATCATCACCTGTGCAACTATCTTCATCAAATGTCCACACTCCACCTCCTGTCAATGCCATTCATCACAGAGCACAACCCTTTATTGCTGTAACATCTTGCTGAGGTGGACTGAGCTGCTGCTGAGTGATTGGAAACACTGTGTTTAACTGCTGACTTTGAACCTGTTCAGAACTGCTGTTTTACTATTTCTAACAGAAGGGATCTGTGTTCCCTGCTTAATTACCCTGTTTAGTTCAACTGTGCTCAGCTGGCCCAGTGGCTGAGTGCTTCAGTCAGGGTAATAAATTGAGCTGCTTGCAAGCACTGGAAGATCCTGCTCTGTATGCCGTTTACTGCTGTAACATCTTGCTGTGGTGGACTGAGCTGCTGCTAAGTAAGTGGAAACACTGTGTTTAACTACTGACTTTGAACCTGTTCAGAACTGCTGTTTTACTATTTCTAACAGAAGGGCTCTGTGTTTCCCTGCTTAATTACCCTGTTTAGTTCAACTCTGCTCAGCTGGCCCAGTGGCTGAGTGCTTCAGTCAGGGTAATAAATTGAGCTGCTCACAAGTGCGAGCATGAGAGCATGAGTGTGAGAGCATGAGTGTGAGTGGCGCGAGAGCCACTCAGCAGAGGAAATATGGAAGATATAAAGGTTATTGGTGTTTTAAAACTACAAATCAATGCTTATATTTGTATAATCAAGTGTTAGAAACATTTTTAAGAATGAAAATGCAAAAGTGCTTAATAATGGTGGGTTGTGTACTGGGGCTGATGCTTGTGGATTCAAGTGTTTGGATCCTGGCAAATAATGCTGTGGGTAAGTTTGAACAAGGTAGATTTGAAGATAATTTTATATATTCAAATCTTCTTTGTGAATTTAGACATAATATGATGTTAAAATTAGAAATGGTAGGGTTGTCGAACAAAAAGTCACAGTATAGAATAGGTGGTTATAGTGTACCAATTCCTAACTTATGCCCAAATATTGTATTGCCTTTTTGTATTGGGTTATTGGTAACTCTATCTGGGGATATAGAAGTAAACCCAGGTCCCAATCTGTCTGGTGATCACTTAATTTGGGGGAAGGGGGGCCTAAGAGTGGCACACTTGAATATTCGTAGCTTATTTCCCAAAAAAACAAGAGTTAGAAGCTTGAATTTTAAAATACGAACCTGATGTTTTGAGTAACAGAAACTTGGTTGAAACCTTCAGTTACTAATGGTGTCTTGGCCTTAGATGGTTATAAAATAATAAGAAAAGACAGGGCAGGTAAAAAAAAGGGTGGATATATATACTTATTTATTACAAACAGGAATTAACTGTGTCTAAACTGGAGTTAAAGGTTGATTCCCCATTAGAGTGTGAATGGTTATTGATTGAGATAAAACAAGGAGATAATTATAAACTTAAACATTGCACTGTTTATAATCCACCAAAATTTGCACATAAAGGCCTTTAAGAGTTTTTACAGTTTGTTTCAAATTACCAATTTAGTGGTGACTTTTTAGTGTTAGGAAATTTTAATATTCATTGGGACTCCTGTGATACTTCTAATATGGAGTCCTTGTTGATGAATGCAGGTTTGTGTCAGTTAGTACAAACTTTTACACGCATGAACCTGAAGACAAATAATCATTCAATTTTGGACTGGATTTTGACTAATAATCATACTGAAATTATTAAGATTGGAGTCTTACCAGATGTTATCAGTGACCACCTGGCAATATATTGTACTTGGAAATCGAAGAAAATAAAGCCTCCCCCTTATTTGATTACCTATAGAAAGTATCCTGAAGATTTAGATGATGGACTAAAGTCTGATTTAAGAGATGTTGATTGGTCTTACTTGGATGTAATACCTTGCATAGAGTCTGCAGTAGATTACTTTACAACACACATTTTGGAGTTACAAGATAAATTCTATCCAACACCAACAAGGAGAGTAAGGGGAACAGTGAATAAATGGATTACTCCAGAGATGTTTAAATTGATGAAACAAAGAGATCAAGCATGGACACAATTTTGCTTGAGTAAAAATATTAGTGATTTTCAAAGCTATCGGAAATTAAGAAATGAATGTAAGATAAAATTAAGGTTATGTAATTCTGATTATTATACAAAACAACAAGATCTAAATTTGTCAAATCCAAAAAAATTCTGGTCCTCAATCAAATTTTTGGTGTCTCCTCCCATAGATGTACAATCAGGTGAGTTCCTTGTTGAAGGAGTTACAATAAAAGATCCACAAGAAATAAGTACAGCCTTTTTACAACTATTTTTGGATATGGGTAAACATAGTGTAGATAAGGATGATCAAGACTTAAAGAACACAGTTATAGCATCTCAAAATGATTTAATATTTCATTTTAAAGAAATATAGCCTAATCAGGTACTGAAAATTTTGAAGAAAATTCCTTTGAAAATGTTGGAATTGATGATATTCGGCCAAGGTTTTTGAAGTTAATATTTTCATACCTTTATAAGCCTTTGACAAAAATATTTAATTTGCCTTTAGGAATAGGGATCTTTTCACAACAATGGAAAAAAATGTAATAAGACCAATTTTTAAGGGTGGAAGTAATAAAGATTTGGGGAATTTCTCTTCTCCATCCTTTAGGTAAAATTTTAGAAAAGATAACAGAGGTACACATTAGTGATTACTTACAATTGTCTGGGCTTCAGGCTCCTGAGCAGCATGGCTTTAGGAAATTTCATAGTGCAGGAACTGCCTTGGCCAGGTTCACAAACCACATCAGTGAGGCTATGGAGAGGGGTGTGCTCACTGGTGTTATTTTTGTGGACCTGTCCAAGGCATTTGACTTTGTTGACCATCGCCTGCTGCTAAGGAGCCTAGCTGCCAAGGGATTATCCAGATTGTCATTAGAATGGGTGGAGAGTTATTTATCAGGTAGGGAACTACATGTTCTTTATGAGGGTTCAGTGTCAAAGAGTAGAATTTTAGAAAAGGGTGTACCTCAAGGGTCAATCTTGGGCCCCCTATTGTTTTCCATATTTGTGGATATTATACCAAGTAAAATTCTCAAGGCTAGGACAATCTTATATGCTGATGATATAATATTATATAATAGCTCTAATTCATTAGATAAAATTGACCAAGATTTGACTGTAGATTTTCAGAGTCTAGAAAATTGTTTGTTGGACTTAAAATTATCATTGAATATTTCAAAAACCAAGAGTATGATATTTGCCTCTAAACAAAAGTTGGTTAAATTAGGGAAACTGAATATTTTTGGTAAAAATGGAACTAATTTGGAGCATGTGCAATGTTTTAGATATTTGGGAATGAATTTGGACTCAAATTTAACATTTTCAAATCACATATTGACTTTAACAAAATCAATAAATCAAAAATTAGGGGGTTTATTCAGACTACAGAATGTGTTAACTTTACAAGCCAGGAAACATAAAGCCCAAAGTATACTACTTTTTCAACTGAATTATAATTCATTTTTGTTTACTAGTTTGTCTAAACATGTGGTAAATAACTTAACAATGACTTTTCATAGCATTTGTAGATTTGTTTATAGATTGCTTTATAGTACATATCATTGTACTTTATATCAAGTTTAAGGGTTTCTACCACCTAACTTGAGTTCCATTTACTCTCTTTGTTGTAAAACGGATAATGTATTGAGACAAAAAAGTCTCTCTCTCCCTTGTATTCTCTGATATCTGTAAGGGAAGCTCAGAGAAACTAGAGATCAAATTTTCTTTTTTGTTTAAATTTGAAAGTCACTAAAACTAAAATGGGTGCTCAAGCTTTTTCTATCCAAGCACCAAAATACTGGAATGATCTTCCAATTGAATTGAGAACTATGAGTAGTCATAATTTATTCAAAAAGAAATTGAAGCATAATTTATTGAGTAGCTTGCAATGTCACTCCTATGGTAAATAATTTGTATTATATTGTTTGTCTTATATGTCATGTATTTGTATTCCTATATTAAGTGAATGTAAAAGTTATCTTTTGGTATAACATCTTGTGACTATTTTATAGTCTCAGGTCGTATATGAAAAAGGGCCTTGGCTCATATGTTTACCTGGTTAACAAAAGAAATAAATAATAAAAAAAAATTGTGATCAACACACCACATGTAAAACATTTGTCAGCCCACATTACAGAATGTTTTTGCCCATAAGCTGAAGTACGCCCCGAATCATACAGTATCACATGAACTTAATGCTGCTATAGCGGAAATGCTGGCAAGTGATCTTTTGCCCTTCTCCTTTGTGGAGAATTCTGGGTTCCTGCGGTTTGCTGCACGTGTGTGTACAAAATGGAAAGTCCCATCCAGGACATACTTTTCTACCCGTGCTGTCCCGGAGTTGTTCTGCACTGTGTCCGACTCAGTAAGACATGCTCTTCAACATTCCTCCTCTCCATTCATCCATTTAAGTATGGATATGTGGACAAGTGGCAAAACAGTGGGGAGTTTATATTTGTGTATAACTGCACACTGGGCGCAGGTGCCGTGGGGTTGTTTGTGATGTTGGTAGTGTGAATAATCAGTGCAGTAAGGTGGATTGTTCTGGTAGCAATCTTCCAGGAATTCGACAGCATGCAATTATTGCTATGCATAATGCGACCTGTTCACACACTGGCGAGTACATGTTGGATGTGGTATTGACTGAAATTGACAGATGGCTAAACCCTCTGTCCCTGAGAGTTGGGTTCATAGCAAGTGACAATGGGTCAAATGTGGTGAAATGCATCACGAATTATGTTTTTTGTCATGTTCCATGCACGGCCCACTGTTTAAATCTTGTGGTTCAGGAGTTTCTGCAACACCCTGATATAAAGGAAATGCTGACTGTTGCACGACGTATCTGCTCTCACTTTTCAAGATCTGGAAAGGCTCATGACCAACTGCGGCAGTTGCAGTTACAAAACAGCCTGCCTCAGCACCGTTTGAAGCTGGAATTTGTCACCCAATGGAACGCCACTTTTTACATGGCAGAGAGGTTGTATGAACAATACAAAGCCATCTCTTGTGATGCACACTAGCCATGACAGCTCCGGGGCCTCTATGTCTATGACAACTGAACAGTAGCACCTCATGGACTCTGTAATAACAATTTTGTGGCCTTTTGAACATGCCACATAGGCAGTGATTGGCAAGTCTGCCTTTATTAGCCAATCAATTCCACTGCTGCGGGTGCTGAGGCAGACATTGGTGAATGTACAGCATAGCCTTGATGTTGCCGGAGTCGGTTATATCAGTATGTTGCTGCAACATATGCTGACAGTATCGACCAGAGTCATCACATTGTGAGTATTCAGCATAGTGACAACTTTGCCATAGCAACAATGTTGGACCCACAATACAAATGTGGAATTGCATCAGTACTGGAGGGAGGGCCTGAACAGGTAAAAAATATCAGTGGTCAACTGGTGCACTTGGATCTTGGGGCACAGAAGTCACATGCCAAGGTCAGCAAACCTCAGCAGCATAATACAACTGAAGGTGTACCTGGAGGACCATCAAGCATATCCTGCAAGGGGAAGAGGACTGTAGTTCCAGGTGGTCTGTCATCCAAAGTGGCTGGCATCAACCCGATTTGGGAGGCTTTGTCCCAAGTGGGTATTTGTGAAATAAATGATTCGAGAGAATAGGATGATGCATCAACAATTGGACTTAGTGCAGCACAGAGAATGGCTGAGTCATATTTGTCTGAAAACAGGCATCTGACAATAACTGAAGATCCTCTTTTGTACTGGAGTAGAAAGGTCAGTGAATGGCCAGAGCTGACTGCAGTGGCACTGAAGTACCTCACATGCCCACCCTCCAGTGTAAGTGTTGAGAGGATATTCAGCTCAGCAGGTGCAATAGTCAGGGATCATTGGACAAACCTGTCTCCAGCAAATGTTAGTTTGCTAACATTCATTAAAATGAATGAGAGGCACATACCAGCACAGACTGCAACCTTGATATTCGTACCCCGGCCTAGTCATGGTGGTCTTGCTGATGTGGAAATGGACTATCCTGGTGGCACTGGCAGTGGCTTCCTGAAACAGCACACCACTGATGTAGATGATGACAGAATGGAGAAAGAATTTCCAAGTGGTCTGACTTCAGACATTGATGACTGTGAGGGCAGCTTTCTTTATGAGGATGATGTGGTTAATGTTTGCAGGTTTTAACTGAAGTTTTTAAAAGGTGGTTTGCCCCACATACCACCACCACCACCAGGACTGATGCTAGCCACTGCCACCACTGAGCCTGAGTCTGTCCACCCCTGGACCACCACCACCAAAGGGACTGATGTTAGCCACTGCCACCACTGAGCCTGAGTCTGTTCACCCCAGACCAGCACCACCACCAGGACTGATGTTAGCCACTGCCACCACTGAACCTGAGTCTGTCCGCCCCCCCCAGACCACCACCACTGGGACTGATGTTAGCCACTGCCACCACTGAGCCTGAGTCTGTCCACCCCTGGACCACCACCACCGGGACTGATGTTAGCCACTGCCACCATTGAGCCTGAGTCTGTCCTCCCCCCCCGGATGACCACCACGGGACTGATGTTAGCCACTGCCTCCACTGAGCCTGAGTCTGTCTGGACCATCACATCCATCAGCCACAGACACAAAGCTTCTTAATATTTAAACCATAAAGTGAGTATGTGTACTCATGTTTGTTAAGCTGCTTCACTTCCTTTAGTTGTATGTTTTGTTTTTTGTAGCTTTTCAGAGCCACAATGGTAAAACACATACGATACACTTATTTTGTTTCTTTTACAGGTTAACAAAAGAAGTCTCCATTGCTAAAAGTCAGTAGGAATGGAACTGCAGCTGTACAGTACAGAGAGGAACCTATAGAATATCCATGTGAAATCCATTGTGGTAAGTATGAAGATTTTATTTCATCTGTTTCATTGTTTTGGAAAGACTGCAGCAAATATTGTACACAGGTTATGTTAGTTGACAAAATGTGGGTTTGAAAGGTAACTTGACTTGAGATTGAGAACCAGGGAGGGTCAAATAACAATTAAGTTGTAAGAAGTCATTCATTTCTTTTTTTAAGAAACTTCCAGATGCTTTGTAGTTCTGTCAAAGTGGCCTTATCCAAAAAAGTTCTTCTACATCAGGCACCCCCCTTCCCGGGCTGGGCACACATGCAACATGCAGAAGTCATTTCATTCGATGACCATGACTATCATTAACAACCGGACTCCTGAAGGATGCAGATGAAATCTGTGAAGAAGTAACAAAGTAAGAAACCAATACAGACAAACCTGAAAATATAATTCCCTCCCCCCCCAAAGAAAATACTTACCTTCATGTGCTTGAGAGTTATCCATTTCCAATTTCAGCTCAAACAATTCATTGAGCACTGAAATGTGCACACCAACAGTTTCTGTGTGAATTGCAATGATGCAGAACAATACCATGAGTACATGTCCATGTCAGCCCCCCTCCTCACCTACAAAATACACCACCATATATCTATATATATATATACTCACCAAGGCTACTATTAGTGTAGAGCCAAAGGGCACCCTTCAATCCGGTTGAGATGATCACACTGCATTTGCTCAAATCACCTCACAGAACACATTGGGCCAGCAACAGGATGCTCACGGTCATCATTTTATACTGGGGGACTTTGTATGTGCTGATTGCTGAAACAGTCTCATTTCACTGTGTTACCAAAATCTGGGGACTCTGTGCCACCACTGAGAGCATTCCTGAGTGCGCCATTAATTCTGGTGGACTTTGTATGTGCTGAAACACTCTCATTTCACTGTGTTTCCACTTGTCAATTTTAGGCACACAAGGAGGATGCATTTTGGGCCTGCAGAAAAATTCTGGGGACTCTGTCCCACCACTGCGCACATTACTGAGTATGCCATTAATTCTGGGAGACTTTGTGTGTGCTGAAACACTCTCATTTCACTGTGTTACCACTTGTCAATTTTCTGCACACAAGGAGGATGCATTTTGGGCATGCAGAAAAAATCTGGGGACTCTGTGCCACTTTTGTGCATTCTGTGATTGTTGTGAGCTCATGTCATACTGACATTACAATTAAAGCAGCATTGCAAGAATGTCCTGACAATTTTGAACTGTACTTTTGTATGCTACTTTACATTGCCACAGCTACCACTAGTTACCTCCGGGTTGTGACTCGAATGATACACTTCTTTTCACAATTTATGTCTGCTTTACTTAGTTGACTACTTTTTTCATGTATGAAAAAAAAAATGAGCATGCCTTCCAATATTGTTCTGACCAGGTTTGTATTAATTTGCAGCTGCTTTTCAATAACTGTTGTTCCGTGGTGTCATAAAACACTGCCTGCTGCATAACTGTTAATTAACAACAGAAGTGATATATAACAACTAACTGATGTGATGGAGAAAAGCAGAGGAAAACAATGACAAAGACCTAGTCAGCACCAATTCAAAAGTAATGCTCCTTTCATTATTTCACACATGAAAAAAGGTAGTACAGCAGACTCAACTACTGCAAATTCTCGTATCATTCCAATCAGTCAGGATGTAAGTAAAGGAAGTTGTAACATAGCATTAAAAATATGGCTCAGAGTTCTCAACAGATTGTTGCGTTGCTACTTTACAAAGATTCACCACATTACATAGTTATGGTGATGTACATAGCCTAATATGTGGGGCTCTTAGTCCCACTGGAATATTTCTTGCTCCACAGAGTGCAATATATTTCTGTGAAAACTGCCCATAATTTCATTATAGTGTGTCACATGAGGAGGAATTACCATTCAGAAAAGCTGCCCACATTCTGTCCCCCTTTCTCAGCAACATTAGGATGTGATGCCAGAGGGAGCGCAGGTGCATGCTCCACTATGGTGAATGTCCGGCAGCTATCCCAAATGTTTCCTTATGTTATAAGGTTGACTTTCTGGTAAAATGTGGGAATGTTTCCACTAACAAGGCTCTTCTTACTGGAAATGCGCCCACATGTTTCACCACAAACGCACCATTATAACATAAATAAATATTTGGAAAGCTGCCAGACAATTGGATATTCATTGTAAGGAGCACGCACATGCGATCTCCCTGGCATCACGTCCTAATGTTGCTGAGAAGAGAGGCAGAATGTGGACAGATTTTCAGAATGAGAATTCCTCTGTCATGTGACACACTGTAATGAAATTATGGGCGGTTTTCATAGAAATGTATTGCACTATGTGGTGCAAGAAAGATTCCCCTGGAAGGGAAAATTTGAATGACTAAACAGCAACAAAGAAAAAACACACAAAAACAGTACAACACAGTAGTGGGGTGGGGTGGGGCTGAAAACAATCCCATAAGATACTGTGGCCGTGGGATGCCGTGGTGGTCCAGCAGAAGGTACAGCATTGTAACTATTTGCTGCTGCTGTTGTTCTATTGTGTTGACCTGCTGCTGCAAAGCACTGATCCTCTGATTATTTTCTTCCAGAGCTGCCCACACCAGGGAGATGTCATGCTGTGTTGCAGAAACTGTGGCAGGGTCCACTGCAGCAAGAAATCCAGGTAGTGGGTGTGGTGGTGGAGAGGGTGGTGCTGGTGGCTGTGGTGGCAGTGGTCGTGGTGGAGCAGCTGCTGTACAGGCCCTCCTCCTGCTGCGGTGGGGACTGCAAGTCACAACTCCCATCCCAGCAGCACCCTCGGCCACAGCCATGGAAGGGCCAGCAGGTGGATGCCTGGCCCCTTCAGTGGCAGCCTGCCACTCTGCCCTGTGGTGGTTGCGCATGTGGGTGCACTGTCCACCAGTCCCCAAATATGTCACACGGGGGCCACGGTGCACCAGCACACCACACAGATGGCACACCACCACTGTGCTGTCTCCCCCCACAGAGTTAAAAAACTCCCACACTGGGGAGTTGTGGGGGGAGACCAGACACAGTCCTCGCACGAGTCCCACCACCTACATTTTCCAGGGCCACCTCCTCTGGCTGTGGAGGTGGTGCTTCTGGAGCCCCTACAGCTGCTACCAGTGGTGGTGGTGGTAGCGGCGAAGAAGGTGGATGCACAGCAGCCACCGGTGGCACTGGTGCTGCTGCTGCTTCAACATGGGGGGAAGCTACACCAAGGAGTCAGGAGTGGTCCAGCATGACACGACCGCCTGCCTCCCCACGTGTCCGCACTCCCCTCAGATAACATCCACGGGCCAGCGACTTACCTTCTCCTGGGTCCATCCTGACACAAGTCCACGGGCCGACACGCACACACAGACACACACACTGACACTCACTGACACACACACAGTCAGTCACACACACACAAAACAAAACAAAACTTATAAAAAAAATTCACTAACAAAAAATCCCCACAAATATAATACAAAAACTAAATAAAGATATAGCTTTTAAAAAAGCTGTTGGTTTTCTTCAGTAATGAAACTCAAGTGGCAAACAAGCACTTTCACTCCTAGTCTCCTCTCACAAAGCTTTCTCCCTCTATGAATGCAAAGGAGAAAGTGAAACTGCTTCTCTGACTCACTTCCTTCCTGCCTGGCTAAAGCATGTGACTTACAGTACTGTAAGCCATGTGATGTGTGGGGGGCTGCCTATTCTCTTCTCACTTCACCTTACTTCACGTTAAGGCATAATGGCAACACGAAGTAGTAGTAATAATAACGCAAAGTGAGCACTTTGCAGTGCTCACTTCGCATTGTGCTCTGCATTGTCACTTTGCGTCCACTTCACCAGCAGATTAAAATTTTGCTGCATCTCCAGTGTGGAAGCAAAATTATTACAGTACTCCTGTATAGATGACAGTCCATAGTAGTACCACAATTGACTGGCCTCCTAGCAGGCGTGACTCAATTGACTACTTAAGAACATCTGTCCTGTCTGGTAACCAACACGGTGGGTATCTACAGGAACATCTGGCCCCTTTTCATGCATTTCTGCAACAAAATACACCCATGGGAGAGCCTCCTCCTCTATATCTACCACATCTCCTAGAACTGGGATAGGCTGATTTTCTTACCTTATGCTTTGCTTTCTGGAGGGTTCCCATCCTAACACTGCCCAGGCTAGATCAGCTGCCCTTCCTATACTTCATCCGCACACTGCTGTGATGATGCTTCTATCTATCTATCTATCTATCTATCTATCTATCTATCTATCTATCTATCTATATACATACAACTTCTACCTAACTTCTCTCCTTTCTGTTCCCCCATATCTGCTCTTGCTCTTATCCTCCCCCTTTCCCTTCCACTGTCTCTAGTATCCCAGAGTTGCAGGGCTATCATGGCCTGTATAAGGTATTATCCCCCTCTGCTAGGGGGACACTCTCCTTACTCAATTATATTCAGACCACCTTTTAAGGCGTACCCCAACAATGGACTAGGAGGTGTGTTTCCCCATCTCCTTTCTCTGGAGGAGAGGATGTCACCCTTCTCTCCCAGTTTTTTACCTCATAAGGAATGGGGTGAATAGAAATCCTTCACTCCTCTATATAACTTCACATCTCCTTTCTCTACTCAAAACTATACTGAAAAGTGATACTACCCTGCCATAGGCACCCCTGGTAGGTGTGAAGAGAACATGGGGTGTCTGTCCTCCCCAGGTTCTGATCTTTGCATCTATTTAGTGTTTCTGATACTGTACATAAACACTCTATGTCTAATGCAGCAATTTTTTTTGTTGTTGTTCTGTCTGATTGCAGTGTTAACAACATTAATTATCATTAATGTTGTTTTCATATACTGACTAGACCCCAGTTTCCCACAGCAGTGGCTAGAAGGAGCAGGGAATATTATATATATATATATATATATATATATGTGTGTGTGTGTGTGTGTGTGTGTGTGTGTGTGTGTGTGTGTTATATATATATATATATATATATATATATATATATATCTCACTTTAATTGTTTCCTTTGTACATAGTTTTATTTCTTCACTTTTGACAGGTTTGAACTCAACGGTTAAGTATATACAGTATAGCCACCACAAGATCTATAAATATGTTTTTGCCATTCTACTTATTAAGACAGTTTGTCTCCTCCATTAATCTTGATCCATGGTATTTGTGTACTCTTTCATTTGACTAGGATCTTAGGTAGGTTAATGTTATATGCCTTTTCATTAATGGTTCCTTGTTTTTTTGTATTGTACAGTTCCTGACTACTGTATCTCTGCATTACTATGTCAGAATGTTTGCTGTTGAAAAATACAAAAGAAAGTTTTAACAACAAAACATAAGTCTTTTCTAGTTGATCTGAGAAGTATGACAATAGCCCTAATAAAATCACTTTCTCCTGTTAAGTCAATTAAATATTTCAGATAACATAGTGCTTAATTTCCTGTTTCTTTAAAAAATACATCCTTTTCCAACTGACATCACAACTGCTTTTTGTGAAATCACTGCTTGTTGTTATGGTAAAAACTATGGTGTTTTAAACAAAGGAGCTGTAGGAACTCTCAAATTTATACATACTTCTTAGCCAACCTACTAAGATGTGTTGTAAACTCTGGAAACAAAACTGAAAATGAAAATATAGCTTTTTCTAGCAAAGTGTAATAAAAACATAATGTTTATGAAAGCACATCCTGAAGTGTTGACTTGCCCTTGAAACAAATTACTAGCAAGGCACATTTATAAAGTGCTATTTCGCAAAGGCTCAGGTGCTGCACATAATTTAAAAAATTTTAAGCATAGCACAACTCAGAACATTTAAGATGTAATAAAATATGTAAAAAAACACTTAAATATATAAGATGAACTCATTAGCTAGGGAAGGCCTACTCAAATAAATGTGTTTTAAGTAATCTTTTAAAGGCCTCCACCAAGCCAGCAGAGTGGATACTCCCTGGAAGGGAGTTCCAAGCAATGGACCACAACCCCAAAAGCTCAGTCCCTTGATTATTTCAGATGGGATGTTAGAACAACAAGTAGGCCAGCATCGGTGGAGTGGAGGGGTTGGGTTGGGAGGTAAGAGACCAGAGATCTTTCAAGTAGTCGGGCCTAAACTGCACAGGGCCTTGTATGTTAAAAAGCATATCTTGAAGGTTATGTACCACTGCAAATGCAACCAGTGCAGTGCACACATGACCATCGTGACATGGTCCCTCTAAGAAGTTCCCATCACCAGCTGGGCTGTGGCATTCTGGACCACTTGCAGGTGTCGCATTAAACCTCCAGATTGCCCTAAGTATGAACATTGTAGTAATCCAACCTAGTGGTAAAGAAAGCATGCTCTTTCATTGACAGCTCAGCAGGAGCCAGATACAGTTTGAGCCTGGCAATATTATGTGGATGGTAAAAGCCAGATTGGACAACAGCCTGTACCTGCTGGTCCAGTGTCAGCCTGTGATCCAAAATTACCTAAGATTCCTAACAGTTTGAGCCTGGCAATATTATGTGGATGGTAAAAGCCAGATCGGACAACAGCCTACACCTGCTGGTCCAGTGTCAGCCTGTGATCCAAAATTACCTAAGATTTCTAACCACATCAACAGTAACAAGAGGTCTGCCACCCAACCTAGGAAGAATGACTGGATCTCATATTGCTGAGGCACCCCAAATACTAGGATTAATCACCATAACCTCTCTCTTCCCAGGGTTGAGACATAACCAGTTTGAGGCCATCTGGTCATTTATCTGAGCAAGACATCATCCCAGCACCATGACCACATCATCCTTGCTGGGAGAACAACACAGGTACAGCTGAATGTCATCAGCATAGCAGTGAAACTGAACCATGTGCTGTATAAAGATCTACCCCAAAGGCAACATGTACACAGAGAAAAAAACAGGGGCAAGGAATAAGCTTTGAGGGACCTCATAGAAGAGTGCAAAAGTTCTGGAGGTAAAATTCCCTGTGATAACCTGATGCATTCTCCTGGTTATGTGGGATTCAAACCACCATAAAACAGTGCCTGTGATTCCTATACAGGTCCTCAGGCAATCCAACAACTCCCCATGTCCACTCTGTCTAATGACAATGAGAGATCAAGAAGGACCAAGATGAAATAAAGTCCTCAGTACCTCACTAGGAGGAGATCATAGGTCACCCAGAGATGTGCAATCTCAGTTCTGTGGCATGACCGAATACCAGACTGGAGAGGTTTGTAGATGTTATAACTCTCCAGATGATTAACAAGTTGGTCAGTCACCACCTTCTCAATAACTTTCCCCCAAAAAGGGAGGTTCAAAACAAGTCTATAATTTGCTAGAATGTCATAGTCCAAAAAAGGTGGTTTTAGGAGGGGTCTGATCATTGCCTTTTTCAGGGCAAATGGAAAGACAAAGGAACCACTGACGATCTAACAGATCACCGGGCCAAACATTCACTACAGCCCAAAAGTGGCCAAGTTGATACTGGGTCCAGTATACAGTGGATAGGATGCAAACTAGAGATCACCCAGAGTACCTCATCATTCAAAACCAGTCAAAACTCACTCCTGGTAGGCAGATTTACATTACAAAAGGTAAGCCACCGTCAGCTCATGACAGTCTGCTTGAAGAGATACCAGATCTGATAGAGAACACCTTGTCAGAGAATAATTTGCCAAACTCTTTACACTTATCTGCTGAAAATGCTCTAATGTATCACAGACAAAGAGGATTTAACAATCTATCTAAGGTGCAAAAGTGCTGAGGTGGCCAGTTCTTCCCTGCAGCAATTGACCTTGACAGGAACTCTGTCTTTTTCATGTTGATTGCCTGTTGATACTCAGCATAGTGAGTTTTCAATGCCAACCTGTTTTCTACACACCGTGACCTTCTGTAAGAATGCACCAACTTCTATCCCTTAGTCTTCATCTGGCGCAGCTCAGCACAGTACCATGGTGAACTATGATGGGACATCAAGGGATGAATGGGGTAAGATGTCAGAGAGTCTAAGACAGCTGTAAGAATAGTGTTATAGTACTCCACAACCTTCTCAGTTCACTAAGCACAAGCAAGTATCATCCCAGAGATGTCTAGTACCTCCTGGAGTTTGTGATTCTTCAAATTTTGCTTTGGCCAGTACTGGACCATCTCCACAGAAGGGGTCTTAAAACAAGGGGCATCACAAAGAAACAACACTGCATGATGATCCAACCAGCTAACTGGATCAACTTTGACTGGACTAATGTTCAGTTTCGATGAGAAGATCAGGTCCAAACTATGGCCAAGTTGATGTGCTTCAAAGGCAACATCCTGGGCTAGTTCCAGTAAGAACATCCAACTGCAGGAATTGTTGTCCAAAATGTGAGGATTCATCTTCAACCCAGGTGCTGAAGTCTCCCAGCTCCAACAGTCTGAGGGGATCCAATAACTGTTCATCTTTTACATCCACCAATTCCTGCAGAAAATCATTCCCACAGCCTGGAGGACAGTATATAAGAATAATTTTGCCACTATCACCTGGAGTGCATTTAACTGTCACATATTCAAAAGACCTGAAAGTTCCCATAGGGAGTGCAGTGAGTCCCAGAGAGGATTTAAGACAAATGGCCACCCATCCCCTCTGTAATACATCCTCAGGCAATACACCACAGAGTAACTGATGGGACTGATGCCTCCAGAACTGTTCTGGAGTCATCATACAACTAGGTATTTGTGATGAAAACAAGGTTAGCTGAAGAATCTGTGATGAAACCCTCCTTCACCTTTGCTTCATTCCTCAGTGATCTTGTTTTATGCAGAACATCCCAAAGGGGAGGAGGAGTAGAGTTAGCTGGACAGATTACTTCCTGCTCAATTACATTTGGCAGGGCCATGGGGAAGGGAACCAGACAGGGTGGACCCCGCTCCAGAATCTGTGTCTTCCCCTGGTGTCTCCTGAATCTTACCACTCCAATCTTCCACCTGTAATCATGGTACCTAAGATATACACTGCAGGCATTTCCTCACCCTCAAAGTATCCTCAGTCCACTGCAGTGACTGAGAACCAAAGCAGGAAGGACTAGTGGGGTTCCTGCAAAAGGACAGAACTGCCTGAGGCAATCACCAGGGTAGATGAGAATACTGTATAAGAGAAAATATTCACTGACCTGTTATTTTCACTATATTCGCTGGTTTCATATTAGTGTAAAAATAAAAAGACTGACTATTGGGTGGAGCACTATACTATAGTAGCACTAGTGTTCCACAAGTGAAAATAAGATGGAGTGAATATGTCTGGTGGACTTGGAGTGCTGAATATAATGGGCATGAATTCAAGGTGTTATACAGTATCTGCTCTCAGGCCTCTACACCTGCTACCCCAGCAAACCTAAACAACAGAAATATACAACACTCAACCCACCAGTTTAAGTAAAATAAACCCCAAACCCACAATAAATAATGTTTCACAATGCAGCAAAATGCAAACACAAAGATATATGTAATATCCACCTAGCATACACTACAGACACTCACAAAAGTAACTAAATTTAAGCATTCACTCCAGACACCATAAAAATCACAGTCCACCTGTCACACAACCAAAACCCACCCCAATACCCAATACAAAACAGTCAGATTTTAACAGACCATATAAAAGGACCCAATTTAAAATAAAAGAAAGAGAAAAAGTTCCAATTTCCAGTTTAAGGTGCCAGCAGCACAGATGTAGTCACAGTTATTTGGCTTTAATAATTCAGACGATCAGTCTGTGGGAAATTTATCTGCTCTCATCAGAAAAAAAACAAAGTTTTAACAACCAGATGTAGGAGCTTCACTGCTCTCTCACAAGTAAAAACCAGAAAGCTGCACTCCAAGAAAGTACAGTGCTCAGTCACTCTTTTTGCAGTTCAGAAGCATTTACTGTAAACAATTTATTCAGAAAACAGCACCAGCCAATCACCTACATGAGCTCATGTAGGTGACTGGCTGGTGCCCAGTTTTCTGAATAAATTGTCCACAATTAATGCTTTTGAACTGCAAAAAGTGTGACTGAACAGTGTACTTTTTAGGAGAGCTGCTTTCTATTTTTACATGTGTCTGGGTAGCCACCCCAAAGCTGCACCCACCTAATAACTGCTGGAGCACATCCACTGTTTTGGGACCATTTGAACTGCTCTTACTCAGCAGCCCAAACAACAGAAAAACAGTACTTCAAAGGAAAAACAGTAGAAGATAAAAAAGAACCTGTGGGTTCTCTCATTACTCACAGCCTCCTGCTGTGATCCCAGTGTTATGATTTCAGAATGCCAGGCAGTTCTGCAAAGGGAGATTATAATTCCACAGTCCAGAGAACAGGTATATTGTGGCAGCCACAAAAAGGAGGTCCCAGTCAACCAAATGTCCAAATAGCAACCCCCAGCTGCCACCCAGCAACCACAACCAAATTCTGGCCAAAATCCCAAGTCGGCATCCACAAGTCAAAGAATATACCGGTGTGGGCAGTCCACCCAACTGTGCAGCACTATTCCTGTTCAGCCCACTGATTACTCTCAGGGCTGACTGGGATAATCATACCCAAACCCCAACCAGCAAGCACAGTAGCTGAACTTGTTTTCCTATCATGTACTACCTCAGTCCACCGCTCCTTCAAACTACTGCTCTGTTCTGCCACACACCAAATCCATGCCCAAGAATTCCAGATGCCGATATTGAAATGGATATGTATTCAATGTATAGAAAGGATAGATCCAAGAGGGTTGTGGGGATATCGATGTATATAAATTCAGAGTTAAATACTCAAGAAATTAGATATACGAACCAGGCAAATGGATTGGAAACCTTGATGGTTGAGATTAGTTTACCATTTACAAGACCAATGCTACTTGTATCTGTATAAACCTCCTAGATTAGTACCAACAATTTTCAATGAATCATAGGATTTCCTGTTTAGTTATAAAGATTCTCATGACATATTAATGCTTGGAGTTTTTATTGTAGATTGGATTTCAGTTGATTCAAATCATGCCTTATCAGACCTACAAGTGAAACTGGGTTTAGTCCAGTTAATAAAGGACATAACCAGAATAAACTCCAGGGATTCAAGTAAATGTACACTTCTGGACCAAAGTTTTACTAATTGCCCCCAGTTATACTCTAAGAGTGGTGTTTCACCTGATTTATTCTCAGACCATCAGCTTATCTACACCCTGAGGGAAAAATCTTTTGAACCTAAGATAGATTCCTTTATATATAGGTGAAATTACAAACATTTCGACTATCTATCATTCATGATGGATTTAGAAAATGATCCCTGGTATAGATTAGATCTCACTCCAACTGCATCTGAGGCATGGGATTTTTTTCAGCATGAATTCATCCAGGTTTCTTATCAACATGCACCAGTGCGTAGGATAAGATAGACACATACAGCTGTAAAATGGTATAATTCTGCATTACATAAACTTAAAAAGGATAGAGATAGGAAATGGTCTTTAGCCAAAAGTTTATCTTCTGATGTTAATTGGCTGCTTTATTGGAAAGCTAGAAACTGATATACTTCAGCATTAAGATTGGCAAAACAGAATTATTTCAAATAAAAATTTAAAGATAATATGAAACAAAATCCTAGAGCCGTCTGGAGTATTATTTTAAGTCTAACAGGAAACAATAAAAATATTCAAGTGAATAAAATCTGTATTAATAAACAGAGTCATTAGGAGAAGAACTTGTTAATGCTTTCAAAAACTATTTTAGTACCCTGGGTAAGGTCACCATAAAAGATAATATCTTTAATAGAAATGACCTTGATAACCTTGATCAGATCATGGAAAACACTCCGAACAGACAAAATGAAAAAGATTTTATTTTTAAAAATATTAATACTGATGAAGATAGGGAAGAACTTTAGAAATTGGATACTACCAAGGCCACGGGTTTGGATAACATACTTTCCAAAATGATAAAATATGTAACACCTTGCACAGCATATCCTCTGGCTATGATATTTAATCTGTCATTAGCCACTGGACAGTTCCCAATGACATGGAAAATTGCACGAGTTGTCCCTGTTTATAAGTCAAGGTCCAGAAGTGAAATTAGTAACTACCATCCATTTCTTTATTACCCCATATCTCCAACATTTTTGAGAGATTGATTTCTCAACAAATAAGGGTCCAATTGGAATCGGAGAAAAAAATAAATTATTATCAATTAGGGTTTAGATCACACCACAGTACCCGGACGACCCTGGTTAAAGTGGTGAGTGATCTTCAGTTGAGCCCGGACAGGAGGATGATGGTGGGTGTTATATTTATTGATCTTTCAAATGCATTTGATTTGCTGAACCATGGTGTCCTCCTGTCATGGCTCAAGGATATTGGGATGTCTCATTCTGTATTGAGGTGGTTTGGGTCACATCTGTAGGGTAAGAATCAAGTGTGGAGGTGGGTATGTATAGATTTCAGTTGGCTCACATGGATACTGGAGTCCCTCAGGGGTCAATATTAGGACCACTTTTGTTTACTGTCTACGTGAACCAGCTGAAGTTTAATGACCCAGAGATAGGGTGTCATCTGTATGCAGATGACACCATAATCTATGTAGAGGGAAAACCCCTAGAGTGTATTAATCATAAACTTCAATTGGCCTTTAAACAAATAGAGATTTTTTTCAAAGATCATTGCCTATTCCTTAATGATAAAAAGACCCAAACTATTCTATTTAGAAGAGATCAGGACTTAGGAAAAGGCTCAGATCTAACTATCTTAACTCAGAAGGGTAGACAAATTTTACAGGTTCATAAGTATAAGTATCTTGGGCTCTGTCTCAATCATGCTTTGAAGTGGGATGAGCACATTGATTCACTTATAAGCAATACTGGGAAGAGAATCGGTGCCCTGCATAGACTAAAAAATGATATGACCCAAGAGGTTAAACTTACAGTGGTTAATTCAATGAGAATTCCTATAATTTATTATGGAGACATTTTAAATGCTGGGCTGCAAGGTATCAGTTGGAAAGCATTGTAGTTCTGTTTAATCAGTTAACACATTGGGTTATGAATGCCCCTCGAAGAACCCACAGCTGTTCCCTGTATAATACTATAGGATGGCTTAGACCCCATGATAGGGGAAACCTTCATCGCATGTTATTCAGGTTTAAAATATGGAAGGGCTCTGTCCCTACATATTTAATTAATTGTTTTGAGATAAGAACCATTAAGGGCTGTCTCAGATCATCCAAGGGCTTGGATTTTTTTCAGGCTTCATACAATCTAGGGATTGGTAGAACAACAGTGATTAACAGGAGTGTAATACTCTGGAATTCAGTTCCACTATGTTTGAGACTATGTAATTTACCAATTGCACTGTCTACTATCAGAAATTGGTTCCTAAAAGAAGGTGTAGCCCAGTTAACTTGCTGCTGTGCATTTCCTGTTTAAAACTTTGAAATTTATTGTCTTGTGTTTAGGTTGTTATTAACTGTCTATTATAACTATGATTTTTATCAAGAGTTTTTTAAATTTTTAGCATGGAATTATATGTGTGTATTTATGTAATGTAACTTTATATGCCATGGGACCTCATTGTAAAAGAGCTTCTCAATTGAGCGAGTTCCCTGTTTATGTCTTTTATGAATAAAAATAGTACTACTACTACAACATACCTGAATGAGATCCAATACTGGAATTACAGAGAATTTCACCACCAAAAGTAAGGTGTTTCAAACAGGTAAGAGGTTTTGGCACTGTAACTGAATAACTGGAAACTAATGAAAATAAAAAAACTAAAACTCCTAAACCTGCCTGACTTAAAACCCTAACTAAACTCCAACTCCCTACTAACTCAGCTCTCTAATCAATTAAAAGTTATTCAAGGGTTGGCCAACCCAATGGCACTGAGGATTGAGGCACCGGATGCCACACCTCGTGCCATGCCGGTGACCCGGTTTCAGGTATGAGCTCGGACCACTGGGGGTTGGCCGAGGGGGGGAGGTTGAGGAGCAGATTGAGCAGATAGCAGGCAGCTGTCCTCCGCAGGATGGGTGTGGGGTTTCCAGGCACTTGTCTGCCACCCAGTGGAGGCTAGGTGGCAGTGCCACACCATAGGAGGACCCTGGCAATAGGCTGGGAGGGCAGAAGTGGCTGTCATTGGAACTGCAGTGTGCATGCACACCTCCACGTGCATGGGTGACCATGTTCTGGGGCCTCAGGTAATAGGGGAGAAAAACAGAGGAAAAGAAATTGGGGACAGTGACTGGATGAATAATAATAATAATAATTTTATTTGTACAGCGCCTTTCTATTTTTAAGGCACTTTACAGCTTAAAACAATTTAAAACAAACAAACAAACATTAAAATCCAAAATCTCAAACATAAATAAAAAATCATATTCAGAGTTCATTTGAATTTTCTACAAAGGTCTTTTGCCAAAGAAAAGTTTTTAATCCTCTCTTGAATTCCTCCATGGAGGTTCACTCCCGTAACCAATGGGGTAGAGAATTCCAAAGGGTAGGTGCAGCATAAGAAAAAGCTCTGGAGCCAGATGATTTAAGGTTCACCCTTGGAATCTCTAGCAACCCCTCCTTGGCCAAGCGGAGCGATCGACCAGGGGAGCAGGGAACCAGAAGTTCTTTCAGATAGGCTGAACCCTGACCATGAAGGGCTTTGAAAGTCAGTAAGCCGACTTTAAAGGTGATCTGCCACCGTATTGGTAGCTAGTGAGTTCGCGCAACACCGGGGTAATATGGCAGGATATACTAGAGCCTACCAAAACCTGGGCCTCTGTGTTCTGCACCAGCTGCAGGTGGCAAATTTCAACCCCTGAAAGCCCAAAGTAAAGGGAGTTGCAGTTGTCCAAGCGCAAGGACACAAAGGCGTGGACCAACGTTGGAAGGTCGTCAGACGGAATCAGATGCTTACCTCTGGTGATATTCCTAAGATGGCAAAAGGAGGTCTTGACAACAGCCGACACCTGTGAATGCAGTGTCAATCTATCATCAAAGACCACCCCCAGGTTACGCATCCGTTCAGAGGTCGGGAGAGAAATGCCGCCAAGAAAAATTCCTGAAGGCACAGCAATACCCGACCCCTCAATCTGTTGACCCAGGTCCACAACCGATACCTCTGTCTTTTCTGAGTTCAACTTCAGCCAGCTAGAATCCATCCATTCCTGGATTTCTTTCAGACAGTTGTTAAAGACCGAGAGAGCTCCATCCTGGTCGGGTGCAAAACACAGGAATAGCTGGGTATCATCTGCATAACAGTGAAACCTCAGCCTATACCTTCTTACAGTGTCTCCAAGGGGTAGCATAAACACCACGAATAGCATGGGTGACAGCACTGATCCCTGAGGCACCCCACACAACAAAGCTGTTGGGTCCTAGGAAAAGACCCCGGACACAACTCTTTGTGATCTCCCCGTGAGGAATGAAGTAAACCATCGAAGGACGGTTCCCGATATTCCACATATATGCCTCAGGCATGTTATCAACACCATGTGATCCACGGTGTCAAAAGCTGAGGAGAGATTTAGGAGGACCAAGATGGAATGTCTCTTCTGATCTCTCGCCCTCAGGAGATCATTGAGCACCCAAACCAGTGCTGTCTTGGTACTATGTCTTTTACAAAAACTGGACTGGAGGGGTTATAGATGACATGGATGGTTAAATGGTCCTCCAGTTGAGCTGCCACTACTTTCTCAATCACCTTCACAACAAAGAGAAGGTCAGAGATAGGTCTGTAGTTAGTGAAACAGCCTGGATCCAGAGGAGCTTTCTTCAAGAGTGGTGTCACCACTGCCTCTTTCAGGGAGATGGGAAACTCACCCGACTCCAAGGAGCACCAGACTATTCACACAAGGACTGGACCGATGATATCACTGCAACCCAAAATTAGGGAAGTCGGTCCAGGATCCAAACTACAGCATGTAGGGCGCACACTCTGAATAATCCTCATGACATCCATGAAGTCTGGATGACTGAAGGAACTCCAAGAAAACTGAGGTATAGTGAGCTCGCACTGTCCAACTGCAACCCCCCTAGAGGTTACTTGTTGCAAATCCTCCCTGATGTCGGCCACCTTATTTGCAAAAAGTCTAGCAAGCTCCTTGCACTCTAATTGTGAAAAAGCTTTCCAAACTTGCAGACAGGCTGGGTTGCACAATCTGTCTACAGTTTAAAATAGCTGAGCTGGGTGATTCCAAGCAACTACAATCTCTCTGGACAGGATTTCTGCCTTCTTACTGGTGATTGTAGATTGATACACTGAATAATGGTCTATCAATCTAAGGTGATCGGCATCAAGGGCGGACTTACACCAGCAATGTCCTAACCTTCGTCCCTGTCTAAGCATCTTCCTCAATGTCCCATCAAACCAAGGGGACTTGGGGCAAAGGGAGAGGGGGTGCAAATGGACAGGAGCAATAGAATCCAGATCCACCATAACAGCCAAATTATAAGATGACATGAGGGTCTCTGGATTACTGCTTGCCAACGTGGGGCACAATAGATCAAGCACCGCCGAAAGGTCTTGGGAGTTTATATCTCATAAAGGACGATACCTAACCATCTCCTCAGGGGTAGGCCTTCTAAAGGGGGTGCAAAAACTAAACCTCATGGTATAGTGATCTGACCAAGTGACTGATTCCACCCCCACATCAGAGGCTTTGATCCCTAGCAAGAAGATTAAGTCCAAGGAGTGTCCGAGTTTATGTGTAGCAGTGGAAACCACCTCTGTAAGGCCCAGAGATGTCATTAACTGGAGGAAGTGCTGACCAAATTGTGAGAATTTTTCATCTACCCAGGCATTGAAATAGCCCAGAACCATCAATCTGGGAGATTCAAATGCCATGTCGACGACGAAATCCACCACTTCCTGAAGGAATCGCTTCTCATCCCCAGTTGAACGGTAGATGAGAATGATTCAAATGCCTA
This sequence comes from Neoceratodus forsteri, assembly GCA_016271365.2. Lineage (NCBI taxonomy): Eukaryota > Metazoa > Chordata > Ceratodontiformes > Ceratodontidae > Neoceratodus > Neoceratodus forsteri. The sequence goes on from CM028131.1 coordinate 729,479,248, forward strand.
CACCTGCTACCACAGCACACTTGAAGGACTCAGACTCCTCAACTACTACACTCATGAGGCCCAGTTCTGTCTTAAAACAGACCGCAACCCCCCCGTGATCCAGTCTGGGGCAGTGTATCACCGAGTACCCAGTCGGAGTCATAGCCTCCAGTAAAGCCCCCAAGCTGACTCCAGTGGTCTGCCAGGGCATGAGAGGGAGGGTGCCTCGAATGACTGCAGAGTCAGGCACTGTCGGCTGACATGGGTCCACCACGGAGGATAAACAATGGACAGGAAAAAAAGTTATTTAAAGGTCCATGAACTTAAAGGTATTTAAAAATAATAGCTTTAATAGTGGCTTTCAGACTTTGTCAGAGCACGAATGGAGCTCTCACTGACAGTGCTCCCAGCCTGGTGGCCATCTTTCCCATCTTCCCTATCTATCTATGCACAAGTAAGCTCTAAGAAATGGATGAATGCTAAAGTTGATTCAGACCTGGAATGCAACAGGAACCAGATTGGATCAATTCCAGCACTGGAATATACCTGGAATCTGGTGTCCAGAAGCAAAATACTGTAGTTCTCCAACCAGAATGTCAGAATCCAGCAAGCCAGTTCCAGACAGGGACTGCTTCCAGAATTGGGGTTCAGGAATAGGAATGCACTCACAAGAGTGCAATGGTTTCTACTGCATTCTAATTCAGAAATTCATCATACACATGTGGGTGACATTTAACAAATAAAAAAACAACCAGACTATTAACACTTGGGGCCTGGAATATCAGGACTCTTATGGATAGAAAGGATAAAGCTGATGATGTGGACTTCAGGCCAGAAACAAGAACTACTCTGGTTTCCAGAGAAGTTGCATATTATAACATTGACATTGTCACTCTCAATGAAACATGACTAGTGGTGGGTGACGTGGCTGAAATTCGCTCCGTGAAGCAATTTGTGGAGTAATGGGGAATCCCTGTAGTACTCAGCAATGTGAAGTGGAGTACTTCATGTGATAATGAGGATCGCACAGTTATTGATTTTAATACATTTTGCATTACTCCGCCTTCCCTCATCCACTTCTGTGCCCATTTTTAAGTGAAGTACACTGATTAAAATGTACTTCACATCACTTTGCCTTGCTTTTTGGTTCCAAGGATAATTTTGCATTGATTCATGGGATTGCAGGTCACATGGGCTCTAGATTATTCTGCACAGCCTCATTTCTGTCTGCGTAGTTTGTGTAGTGGTAGACTAGTTGGAGTCAGTTTGCTGTTAGAGCTCTATGATTGAAACCCTATAAAAGCTCTTACAAAATACTTTTTGAGCCATTTTTTTGGCTTAAAACATAGTACATTGATGGCAGGAAACCCTCCTGAACTCATATCATTAAGTGTTTATTGTTATTGTGTGGATTTTGAATGTTAATTTTGAACATTCAATCTGTGTACTGAGAGACAGTTAAAGTATGCTTTGGGGGAAGGGCGTATCTGTGTGGTGTACGTAGATTTAGATTAGCTGTCTGGGCGAAAAAAGCAGTCTTTTTGTTTTGGTTATATTTTTGTTGTATAACTGTGTTAATGTACACACATATTTTCAATATTTCTTGATGCTTTTTTGCTGACTTTTGTGTTGCAGCAGTGCATAATTGCAGTTTGTTGAAAAGATCTAGTTATATTACCGAAGTTTTCAATTTGCAATGCATTACTTATAGTGTGTTTGTGTGTGACATCACGTTTGCCATCAAATCACAGTTCACAGACACCTTTTTTTGTGCCGCAGAGTGAATGCAGCAGTGTGAACCTGCTATCCACTACAGCTGTGTGATTTTGTTCTGCTCCGTGGTCAGGATTATGGTATATTGATTTTGTACTGTTACTGCAGAGCACTGCCCCACCCCCCCAACCGGCAAAAGGTATTATTTTCCATATTTGATTTGGATTGTGACTGTTGCGAGCAGCAGTGGTTAAAGTGTTGTTGTGACTTTGTGTCTGCATCTTATTCTTGATTGTGCAGTGCAATCTAATCTGTCTGTGCCTGCCTTTGCATCTGCTTAGTTCACAATCTACATCTACAAGACATTGTTGTTGTTTTTGGCTTCACACATCACATCCACTGCGTCAGAGTGAAAGTTCTAAAATTTAAATAGGTTTAAAATTTTCTTGGTGATACCCCAAAATGCCCACAAAGAAACATGCAAGCAAAGCTGTTCCTGGCTATGGCACTGCTGACAGGGGTAAGATTGTCTGTGGGTGGGGTAGTATGTAGAAGTGCATAAGTGATTTGAGGAAAGGGATTTCTCCATTAATGTTTTTTACAGTGCAATCTGTAGCTTCACTCATAGTTGGAGGAGCTGATGATGTCCCAGCTGGTGGTGTTAGTGCAGTTTCTGCTGGCATGGGTATTGCTGCCTCAAGTTCCACTTCTGACCATTTAACCATGAAAAAAAATATAGTTAAGTCTAAAGCAGTCAGTGACAGTGTAGATGATGTCATACTTCCAATCCCCAGTAATATCCCAGTGGTAGTTGAACATGATTCTGATCATGGTGACGATAATGCACAATGTCACATTTCTTCCACTGCGGTGGAGTTCATGCCTTTGCCATCAATGATTACAGTGTGGTGCAAAAATATCAGGTTATGATGATGATGTTGTGGTTGCAACATGTAGTGCACATCACACCATCCAAGCAGAAAATGTGGATGTTGGTGATGTTGATGAATATGATGATGATGTCAGTGACCCCTGTTGGGAACCAGAGAAAAAGAATGTCAAGGTGCTTATGTCTGGGTCTGTTGTGTTAAATCCCCCACTGAAAAAAGTTGTGATTTAGCCATTCCAGTTGATGATGATGATAATGACTCAGTAATAATCACAGGTAGCCGTGATAGTCAGTTGCAGTCCAAGTGTGTACCACCTGAAAAATCATGTAGCACCCCCCCCCATTTCAGGGCTTCAAAAAACAGAGTCCAATAAGCAGCATCAGGGACATGTTAAAAGAAGGGGATCACAATCCCTTGCTTGGCATTTTTTTTGTTCAAGATGCAAACAATGACTCAGTTGCTATCTGCTAGCTTTGCCATACACATGTCAGTTGAGGTAAAAAGGTGAGTAATCTTGGCATGGAGGGGCAGCATACACATCTTACGAACAGGCACATGGCACTGTGGACCCAGCACCAGATGGTGGCTAATGCTATAGTGGGGCGTTCACCCTCATCATCAACCTTAATGAGCATGTTACCCTCTTCCATGACTGTAAGAGCAAGTAGGAATGTCTGCAGTAGTGATGAAATAACAGCAGATGATTACTACAGGCATGATGAGGTGGAGGATAATGATTCTGAAATCTTTTCAAGTGGTGGTCAGAGGCGCAGTGGTGGTGGTGGTGGTGGTGAATGCAGTATGACTAGTGCAAGTGGTACATCAACCCCTGTGTGTAAATCTGGGAAAATAACTTCATTTGTGGATATGTCACCTGTGCAGCCCTCTTCATCACATGTTCACACCCCCCATCCATTCACAGAGCAGAGCCATTGTCACACCCTGTGCAAAACATGTAAATCAGCCCACGTTGTGAGTGTTTTGGCCCATAAGCTGAAGCACCCACCTAGTCATGCAGTGTCTCATAAACTTAATGCTGCTGTAGCTGAAATGTTGGCCGTTGATCTTTTGCCCTTCTCCTTCATGGAGAATTCTGGATTCCAGTGGTTTGTGGCATGCACCTGTCCAAAATGGAAAGTCCTATCCAGGACATACTTTTCCACTCGTGCTGTCCCAGAGTTATACCGTACTGTGGCCAACACTATAAGACATGCCCTTCAACATTCCTCCTCTCCATTATGGATATGTGGACAAGTGGCAAAACAGTGGGAAGTCCATATCTGTGTATAACTGGACATTGGACACAGGTGCTGGGGGTTGTTTGTGCTGGTGGTAGTGTGAATAATCAGTGTAGTAAGGTGGACTGTCGTGGTAGCAGTCTTCAGGGAATTTGACAGCATGCAACGCTTGCTATGCGCAGTGTGACCTGTTCACACACTGGTGAAAACATGCTGGACTTGCTACTGACTGAAACTGATGAGTGGCTGAACCCCCTGTCCCTGAGAGCTGGGTTTATAGCAAGTGACAATGGGTCAAATGTGGTTAAATGCATCATGAATGGTGGCTTTGTTTGGGTTCTATGCATGGCCCACTGTTTAAATCTTGTGTTGCAGGAAGTTCTGCAGCACCTTGATATAAAGGAGATGCTGACAGTTGCACGCTATATCTGTTCTCACTTTTCACGCTCTGCAACACCCCATGACCAGCTTCGGCAGTTGCAGATCCAAAAGAGCCTACCATAGCTCCACCTCAAGCTGGAAGTCATCACACAGTGGAACTCCACTTTATACATGGCAGAGAGGTTATATGAACAATACAAAGCCATCTCAGAATATCTTGTCATGCAGACTAGCCATGACACTTCTGGGGCCTCCATGTCTCTCATGACTGAACAGTGGCACGTCATGGTCTCTGTAATAACAATTTTGAGGCCTTTTGAACATGTCACACAGGCAGTGAGTGGTGAGTCTGCCTCAATTAGCCAATCAATTCCACTGCTGCAGGTGTTGAGGGAAACATTGCTGAATCTACAGCATAGCCTTTATGGTTCTGGAGACTGTGCTAGCAGTCTGTTGCTGGAACACATGCTGACAGTATTCGAGCACAATCAGCACATTTTGAGCATTCAGCAGAGTGACGACTTTGCAAATGCAACATTGCTGGATCCACGATATAAACTTGGAATTGCCTCACTACTGGAGGGAGGGCCTGAATAGGTAAAGAATGTCTGTGGGCAACCAGTGTGCTTGGTCCATGGGGCACAGAAGTCTCAAGCCAAGGTCAGCAAACCTCTGCAGCATAATCAGGCTGAAAGTCAGTTCAGAGTAGTAACAGGCACATCCTGAAAGGGGGCAACAGTTCCAGGTGCTCTGTCATCAAAAGCGGTTGTCATTAACCCACTTTGGGGTGCTTTGTCTCAAGTCGGGATTTGTGACATAAATGATTCCAGAGAACAGGATGATGCATCAACCACTGGACTTCGTGCAGCACAGCGAATGGTTGACTCATATTTGGCTGAAAATAGGCATCTGTTAATAACTGATGATCCTCATTTGTACTGGAGTATAAAGGTCAGTGAATGGCCAGAGCTGACCTCAGTGGCACTGAAGTACCTGGCATGCCACCCTTCAGTGTAAGTGCTGAGAGGGTATTCAGTTCAGTGGGTGCAGTAGTTCAGGATCATCGCACAAACCTCTGTCCTGCAAATGTCAACTTGTTGACATTCATAAAAATGAATGAGGGGCACATGCCAGCTCAAACTGCAACCTCAATATTCATGCCCTGGCATGGTCATGGTTGTGCTTCTGATGTTGTAGAAATGGACCATGCTGGTTGCACTGGCAGCATCAAATGGCCTACCAGTGAGGTAGATGATGACACAATGGAGAAAGAATTCCCTAGTGGGTAGAATTCAGACATTGATGACTGCGAGGGCAGCTTTCTGTATGGGATGGTAATGAGATTGATGTTGGTAGGTTTAAAGTGAAGTGGTTAAAGGCTCTCACATTTTTTCTGTGGTACATGTTTTGTTTTTCATAAAGTTAAAGCAGTGTCTCACTCTGAATGACTCAAATTATATTTTTAACACAGTGCACACCACATCCCACCTGCCACCCACCTGTGTGTGGCTGACAGTGATAGTGAATGTGTTGCAGGCTGCAGCTGTTCCCCCATAACCACCACCAGAAAATCACTGTTAGCCAAAGCCACCAGATGCAGAGAAATGTGAGAGGGAATGTCAAAATCATGTGCCCCCATGACCACCACCAGAAAAGTTCTGTTAGCCAAAGCCACCAGATACAGAGAAATGTGAGAGGGAATGTCAAAATCATGTGCCCCCATGACCACCACCAGAAAAGTTCTGTTAGCCAAAGCCACCAGATACAGAGAAATGTGAGAGGGAATGTCAAAATCATGCGCCCCATGAACACCACCAGGATAGCACTGTTCGCCAAAGCCACCAGATGCAGAGAAATGTGAGAGGGAATGTCAAAATCATGTGCCCCCATGACCACCACCAGAAAAGTTCTGTAAGCCAAAGCCACCAGATACAGAGAAATGTGAGAGGGAATGTCAAAATCATGTGCCCCCATGACCACCACCAGAAAAGTTCTGTTAGCCAAAGCCACCAGATACAGAGAAATGTGAGAGGGAATGTCAAAATCATGCACCCCATGAACACCACCAGGAAAGCACTGTTCGCCAAAGCCACCAGATGCAGAGAAATGTGAGTGGGAATGTCAAAATCATGTGCCCCATGACCACCCACCACCAACACCAGTACGCTGTTGTTTTCCATTCTCTGTTCTGCACATTCCATGGCAGACGGAGTCGGACAGGAGAGACCACATACATCAGCCTCAGCCGCAAGGCTTATTTACTATCAGTACTTTAAAGTGAGTATGTGTTCTAATGTTTCATACTGTGGAACTTCCTTTAGATGTTCTATGTGTCCTGTTGATATTAGGAGATGAAGTGGTCAGGCACATACAGTCAACTTATTTTTTTTTACACTTTAAACTCCTTCACTGGAGGACTATGGTAATGCAGTACTGTCTACATCCACCTACAGGATTGGATATACATATCCTGACCAGTAAGTATATCAATTTTATTTCATCATTTCTTTTTTGGTTTTTTGTTTTTCAGTTTTTCAAAACAGTGCAAATCCAACTGAAGAGTCATTTAAAGTAGGTGTCATGACATGTACGTCACATAATATATTTGTCATGCACATCATATACTGTATTGCTGCAGCAGCCATGACACTGTGAACATAGTTTGATCCGGGTTATGACTTCACAAGATGTGTTTTCAATGTAACTTGAGTTAAGACATAATTATGGACAATGACACAATGTATGGGTTACAGGTACTGAATTCATGACTGTGATGATGATTTGGTCTTCATGTGGCTTTGGCTTAGTGACACAGCTTGTTATCTGTTAATCAGCATATATAACAGGATGGAATAGCCACACTTTAAACATAATGTGATACTACAATCAAGTACTAATAACTCCTTCTTCATCTCTTTTAGGAGGGAACTTTCTGATGCTGTGTGCTGTTATTGTTGCTTTCTCCAAATAACAATTTCAACATCATACCCCCTGGGCCAGCAGACATGATGCAACAAGTAGTATGAATCCATGACCATGACCATCAGTACTAGACTGGAAGAGGATGCAGATAAAACCTGTGAAGAATTTATTAAATAATGAACAAACCATTAATGAAACTTGCTTGAAATGCCCCCCCCCTCCCCAAAATAAAATACTTTCCTTTACTGGCTTAACAGTATTCCAATGCCACAATTCCCCATCAAGCACAGAAATGCACCCACCAAGTGTGACTATGTGACATGTGACACAAAACAAAACAATGATTATGTGTGTGTGTGTGTATATATATATATATATATATAGACACTTTTTATGTATAGATAACACATTATATATATATATATATATATATATATATATATATATATATATATATATATATATATATATATATATATATATATATATATATATATATATATATATATATATATGTATATATATGTATATCACACAGTTAAGGTCAGGTACTGTGGAAAACAATGATGGTGCCAGGCAGGTACATTACTCAACTTACCAAGGGTAGTATTAGTGTACACACAAAAGGCATCCTTCCTGTTGGGGTCAGTGCAGCCCACTTTTGGCAACCAACAGCGTTCTCAGTCTCATCATCTTGGACAGTAAACTCAATGTTCAGGCCAGGTTATCCTTCTTGCACACCGTTTGGCAATACACTGTGCATCGTCCCATCACAGTCAGGTCAACTGCAGCATTATATGTAATCCCAACAGCAACAGCAGGACACTTAGTTCTTATTGGAGTGTGGAGAGTTTGCATTGCTTGTTACTCTCTCATTTCACTTTGTCTGGCCTGGGGAATTTTCTGGAGACATGACAGGAGCACTTTGGGGATGCACATCAATTCTGGTGACTGCCTGTGACCACTGTGCACATGTCTGAGTGTGCCATTAATTCTGGGAGGCTTTGCATTGCTTGTTACACTCTTATTTCACTTTGTCTGGACTGGGGAATTTTCTGGACACAAAACAATAGCATTTTGGGGATGCACATCAATTCTGGTGACTGTGTGTGACCACTGTGTGCATGACTGAGTGTGCCATTAATTCTAAGAGGCTTTGCATTGCTTGTTATGCTCTCATTTCACTTCTTCTGAACTGGGGAATTTTCTGAACACAAGACAGTAACATTTTGGGGATGTACAATTCTGGTGACTGTGTGTGAGTGTGAACACTGTGCCAAACACTGACAGCACCATTAATTAATTCCATTCCTAGTTATATTCCAACTTCAAAATGTCTATTTCCAAAAATAAATATTTGTGGAGCCTGAGTAATGTTTACTTTCTGTTGTGGTATCATGAAGTGTTTGTTAAAAAGCAGGACTGAGCAGTGCAATAATACTGTGCTAAACTGCATGTGTACAGTGTAATATCCTGTGTGTGCAGACACTGTCCAGCTTCTTGCAAACATATATATAATGACTTGTTCAAGTGTTTATGGTATAAAGAATAAAGATAACAATATATATAGTATATTTTGTTTGTAACATTATTAGCAGCGGTGCAGTCGATGGACAGTGTGCACCTCAGAGTGCACACATGACGATTAGGAGATCATAGCACTGCTCACTCCAACTTTTCAATAAACCGTACCCAACAGACATGAAATATTGCTGTGGCACCCAAAATATTTCACAGTGTACAGACATTATAAAGTCAGAATATATATGACAGGTCCAGTCCACTGCCACCACACTGTGCTATCACATTTCTTCTTTGCATTTTTTGTTCTGGACTAAGTGATGTCTTTCTAGTTTAGACTGGCAATGGCAGTTTTGCAGCAAGTTGCTGTACACTATGACAAGGCAACAGTGATAACACAGTGTGGCAGCAGGGTACTGGACCTGTTATACATTCCAACTTTATAATGTCTGTACACCATAACGTATTTGGAGTGCCGCAGCAATATTTCATGTCTGTTGGGTATGGTTTCTTGAAAAGCAGGAGTGAGCAGTGCTGTGAATTAACCTCCTAAAAGTCATGTGTGCACTGTGACTGAGGTGCACACTGCCCACCAATTGCACCGAGACCTCTGAAAACATATTATATGGCTTTATCCACTGCTGATGATGCTACAAATAAAATATACGTTATATATTCTTATCTTTATTCTTTATACCATAAACACTGAAACAAGTCAGCATATATATATTTGCAAAAAGCTGGACAATGTCTGCACACACAGGATATTACACTGCACACATGCAGTTTAGCACAGTATAATTGCACTGCTCAGTCCTGCTTTTTAACAAACACTCCACGACAGAAAGTAAACATTACTGAGGCACCTAAAGTATGTCATGGTAAACGTTCTTAACTTGGAATATAACAGTGCCATAAGAAGCACACTGCACTATGTGGACGATTGCTGGTACGCAATACCTGGCTCCAAAAGTGCAAGGCAAACACACAAAGCCACCACTCCATATGAATACATGCCACAAAAAAGTTCAATGATACTGCAACTTTATTGATGGAAAAACAAGGCACACACAAATGGCCACTGTGCTTTGCTGCTTAAGCCTTTGTTAGGCACACCACTGAAGGCGTAACCGGCAAAATGCAAAGCTCATTACTTTGTGCCTTGTTTCATCATAAATACAGATGCAGTAGCAGTGAAACTTATTTAGTGGTATCTATTCATATGGAGTTATGGATTTCTGGTTTTGTTAAAGGAGTACTCAGCATAAAATTAAAAAAAAAAACATATGTTATGTAGAGCACTTCTGATTTGTATGTAAAATCCTTCTGCATGCTTCCCTCTGTCTACTATTAGGAATTTTTTTTACTAAATTAGCCTGCTACCTTAATGGTAGTTTTATGAGCCCTGTGGATCTTCTTCATGTTAAATCAGTTTATTGCTTTCATCACTCCAACATTGCCCTCTGTGTTATGTGACAGTGATGTAGCATAGCCCATAGATTTACCATATGCACAGCAGCAGAGCTGTGTAACTGTTCATATGCAGTGACACCAAGTGGCAACTGTTACAGTTTAGCATGCACCTCAGAGCTAGGTGAGTGGGGTTTCTGTATGAAAACTGCTAGTCAGTTACACAGCTCTGCTGTTATGAACTGTGCATTTGGTAAATCAACAGATTATGCTATATCACTGTCACATGACAGGGTGCTTTATCGGAGCAATAAAGGCAATAAAGCGATTTTACATGAAGACACAATTTAGTAAAACCCCTAATAGCAGACAGAGGGAAGGACACACGGGGGGATGGGACTTTAAATGTACATAAAAATGCTCTGCAAAACATATGCTGTTTCAAATTTGGGTTAGACTAGTCCTTTAAGTTGATGCAGTGATGGCAGGAACAAACCATTTTAACTTAAAACAAGAAAAACCAAAACAGCACTCACACACTTAACAAAAGAAGGGGGTTAGGATACAAAGTGTCACACATATAGAAGACAAGAAAAAGTGCATAATTAGATACAGGTGGTAATGGGGAATACATTTATATGACACAGCAGGAGGGGGGGGGCACATGGTGGGAGGAAAATAAAACTAGTGCTGAATCCTGTGGTGGTCCAGCAGCAGTTGGAGCATGGACATCAGCTGCAGTTGATGGACCTCTATCCACTCCAACTGCTGCACAACAGCACTCACCCTCTTATTCATCACATCTACAGCACTCTAGAGAACTGGGATGTCTGCCTGACTTACAAGCAGTTCTCTGGGGTCTGCAGATGCTACAGCTGCTGGTGGTGGTGCTGCTGGTGGAGCAGCAGGTGCTGCTGTTGCCCTCCTCCTCATCTTAGGGCTAAGCACAGGTTCACCCTCTGCCACAGAAGGGCCAGCAGGTGCAGGCATGGCCTGTTCTGTGGCAGCCTGCCACTCCACCAGGTGGTGGTTGATCATGTCAGTGCACTGGCCCCCAGTCCCCAGGTGAGTCACCTGGAGGCCACATCACACCTCCACCCTACAAATGCAGCACCTGACCAGGCTACTGTCTTCCCCCAACACAATCAAAAAACTCCCAAACCACGGAGATGCAGGGAGGACCAGGCACAGGCAGGGGGGCCAGATGTACTGACAGCATGGTCACAGTGCTGAGGCTCCACACTTGGGGCCAGGGGCACAGGAACATCCTTCTCAGGATGAGCTGGAGGTGGTGGTGGTGGTGCTGCTACTGCCTAAAGAGGTGGTGGTCCTGCTTCTGGGGGGGCCTGCAAGATATTTGTCCTGTCCAACCTGAACCAGGCATGCCCCCACACATGTGCACTCCTCCCTGGCCATGCCGTGGTCCTGGAACTGCCCCCACCCCAGACATTCCCTGACCCTGCTCCATCCCTGCTTGACTCGACTCAGTCGACTGCCCTCCCTCAGTCTGAACAATGACACAAAACAGTCACACATAGGACACATACAACACAGGCACATGCAGTCAGACACAGACAAACAACAACTTATAAAAGTAAGAAAAAAAGAAATTCACAGAAACAAATTAAGTAAAAATGAGTGTACAAAAAACACAAACAAATGTAGATTTTAAAAAAGTTGTTGGGTCTCTCTCTTTCTCTAAATCTCCTAACTTCTCTCACAATCTCACTGCCTCCTTTCTCTCCAGTCTGCACAGGAGAAAGTGAAAGTATCTCCTTGCATGAGTCATTTCCTTCCTGCCTGGCTAAAGCATGTGACTTACAGTACTGTAAGCCATGTGATGTGAGGGGGGCTGCCAATAGACTTGTAACTCCATCTTACTTTGCATTAAGACAGAATGACAGCATGAAGTAATAATTACAAGGCAAAGTGAGCCTTTCATATTGGCCACTCCGCATAGTGGAATGGCAACGCAAAGTGCCCACTTCATGGGTACTTCACTGGCAAAATTTAAATTCACTGCATCTCTAAAGACGACTTGCTGATGAAGGAGAATTGGTAGAAAACACTGGTCATTACACCTTCTACTGGAAAGGCAAGCCGCACACTATCAAGCGAGAATCTGGCATCAGCTTTGCAGTCCAAGTACACCTAATATGTCAACTCCAAGGCCACCTAACTGGCATCAATGACAGAATCATTTCCTTGAGATTGCAGCTAGGCAGAGGCAGATATGCAACACTTGTCTGTGTCTATGCTTCCACAATGATAAATGACAAAATAGTCATAGAGACACACTATGCAGGACTGAACAAACTCCTGGCAGATATGTCAAAGACAAGAAGCTCTGTTTACTTCGTGAGTTTAATGCTCGAGTGGGAAGTGACCACATTGCCTGGAAAGACGTGATCAGTAATCATGGCATCAGAAAACACAACAACAATGCCTTGCTCTTCCTCACCATGTGTACAGACCATCAACTCATTATCACAAACACATTGTTCTGTCTCTGAGACAAGCACAAAACATATTGGATGTATCCATGATCACGTCACTCGCATCTGCTTGATTACATGATCACAAGAAGGTGAGACCAGCCTGATGTACAAATTACAAAAGCCATGAGAGGTGCTAAATGCTGGTCTAACCACAGACTAATTTGGACTAAGCTATCTATTGTCATTAAGCCAAAAGGCAGCAAAACTAAATTGAACTCTCTAAAGCTCTACAAAATAAACTGAATCAAGAGCTCCCATATTCTTTTGTGGACTTCAGTCAGACATTTCAAGATCTGAATCTCACTGACAAGCAGTCAGAGTCAGTATGTTGCATTCTAGGGATAGATAGGGATCCATTTTGACCCCTCCCTCTCCTTCCATGGACACATCGCTGCCCTAGCCACTGCCACTAATATCCAATTGTGCATCTTACATCGGTATAAACACTGCCTCCCCCCGGAGGCTCTTCGACTCGCAGTCACCTCCTCTATCCTGTCCCTAGTGGACTATGGACTGCCGGTGTATGGTGCTGCTGATCAGACCACACTACTCTGAATAAGGCCTGCAGGTTAATTACTGGAGCACCTAGGATGACACACACCTGTCTACTGTATGCTAAAGCGCTGGTACTTGATCTCGACGAGCGCCTCAAATATCTTACCTGTACCCTTACAAAAAAGACCCTCCTTGGGCTTTCCCCACCAGGATTGACCACCACCATACGCTGCTCTGTCCCACTAGTTCATACTCGGACCTCTGGGAAAACCTCTCTTGTTATCCCTAGAGCTAGGACCTCTCACGGCCAAAGAGCCTTCAGCTTTAGGGCCCCCTCCTGGTTCAACACACTGCCCCTCCATCTCGAGCTCCAACTATATGGTGCTTCAAAACTTCCTCACGTAACCACCTTATTAACACCCGATGCTGTAACTGCCACTAGTCAAAGCCGACTAATACTTATGACAAAGCTTATTACTAAGCTGCTAAGGACGACATAACTCTGGTATTTGCATCCATCCTACCTGTACCAGCTTGTTTGTATCTATGTCTTAATTTACTGTTATACTTATGTGCTGTACTGCTATACTGTGTATTTTGGTTTGTCTTACTGTGACAAGGTACCTTTGTAAATGAGCCTATGGCTCAAAGGTTTTCCAAACTGCTGTTTAAATAAAATAAAAATAAAATAGATAAATTCTATTGAAAAGATACTTAGGTTTACACAGCGACACCACCAAGACTGGTTTAATGAAAATTATGCCAAGATTGCACATCTGCTGGCCAAGAAAAATACTGCCCATGTTGCATTGCTGGTAGACCTGGAATCATATGCTAAACACGACACTTTCATCGAGTTATGTAGAACAGCTCAAGTACAGCTAAGAAAGATTCTGAACTGGTGGATCAAGAAAGCTGATGAGCTCTAGCAGTTTGCTGGCAAACATGATAGCAGAAGCTTTTATGATCCATTAAAAGAAGTTTATGTCCCTAAATGTGCAACTACAGCACCACCAAGGAGTGCAGATGGCAAGCAGCTGTTGACAGATGCAGACTCCATTCTTGAGCAAAGGCATGAACATTTCAACACACTGCCTACTTAATTGGCCATCAACAGAACAGCCCAGCATCATTGATGGTCTGCCACAAGCAAGCGTTGTCAATTAAATGGAAAATCCTCCAGATTATTCCAAGATCAGCAATGCAATATGCCAGACAATATCTGGGAAGGTTCCTGGCCCTGCTGGAATACCATCAGAAATTTACAAAGTTGCTAAACCGGTTCTGGTGAGCAGGCTTTGCTCACTGTTCAAGTGTATATGGGACACCAAAACACTGCCACAGGACTTCTCAGATCATCTGCATCTAGAAGAAGAAAGGAGATTGGTCTGACTGCAATAATCATCACAGCATTTCACTCCTGGCAATTGCAGGGAAAATTCTGGCTAGAATTCTTCTTAATAGATTGGTCAAGAACATTGCTGATGTCAATCTTTCAGGGTCTCAGGTTGGATTTTATTTATTTATTTGCTTTTGTTAACTGGGTAAACACACTAGACAGCCAAGTGCCTATTTTCAGGTGCGACCCGGGAGAGTTACAGATGAAAACTTCATACATAAACAGTTGAGGAATCGAAAGAAATACACAGGAAAAAACAGGCAATTCAAGACTGGCTCTAGAGCAAGGTAGGCACAAAATACATTCATAGACAGTTGAGGAATGGAGAAAATTACATAGGAAATAAACAGGCAATTACAAGGCAGGCTCTAGAGCAAGGTTGGCACCAAGTTCATACATGGACAGTAGAGGAGTCAAAAAAATACCAAAAATAACAGGCATTTCAAGGCTGGCTCTAGGACAATGTTGGCACTGTGCATTACAATAGAATGGGGCATACAGGATATAATTAGGAACTGAACAGCAGAGTAAGACAGAAGCAAAGACAATGGTAAGTGCCTGCAGGGGGGAAGGGAGGAGCCCTAGGCAGGTGGTCAAGTTCAGGATTACTGGCCAGTTACTGAAGAAGAAGTGCAAGTAGCACTGAGGCCCCCACCCAACCGGGTTGAAGGGAGGAGAGGGGCAGTGGAGTAGGGCTATGAGGAGCAGGGACAGGGGGAGGAAGGTTTCAGGAAGTTCCAGAGGGAGGCTTTAAAGCTTGGATGGGAGGAGGAGGACCGAGTGGGCTCAGGGAGTGAGTTCCAGAGTTTGGAGGCGTATGTGTAGAAGGCCCGATCCCCCACAAGGGTGCGGGTTCTAGGAACCAGGCATTCCTGGTTTGTCCCAGATCTTAGGTGGTAGGATGGGGCACCTGGTTTAAGGGGAAGGGCTAGGGCTGGAGGGGTGCCAGAGCAGATGATGTTATCAATGAAGTTACCTAGAATGAAGAAGCGGTGCTTTTCCGGGGGAAGCCACTCCAGGCGGCTGTATAGATCACAATGGTGGGTGAGGGGAAGGGCGGAAAGCACGAAGTGGCAGACATTGTTGTAGGCCATGTCCCATTTTGAGAGGCTGGATTTGGGAACTGGTGCAAATGTTTTAAGTCCGTAGCAGAGTGAGGGGAGGAGGACCCCCCTAGCTAGGGCAAAGTGAGAGGCGGGGTGAGGCAGTTATTGGCTCAGTAAGCTAGGCCAAGCTTACAATTTGTGGCCTTGCAAAATGCGGATATGTGAGGTAAGGTCCAACTGTGGGTCCAATGTGACGCCCAGGTACTTGATGGTAGTTACCATCTCAAGGGGCAAGCCGTCGGCCCCGAGGATCAGCAGGGGAACAGGGCAGGATTTTATTTTGTTCAGGGACCCAAACAGCATGGATTGGATTTTTTTTGACATTGAGGGTGAGTCTGTGGTCCCCCAGCCAAGTCTGGATGCGTTCAAAGTCGATGTTCAGGTGGGAGTTTATAGTGGAAATGTCCCAGGAGCTGGCCAGGAGGACGAGGTCATCCACGTACAGGGTGGTGTGACCATGGACAGTGACGGGTGGTAGATCATTGATAAATAATGAGAATAGGGTCAGACCAAGGACGGATCCTTGGGGGACCCCACAGTGGACTGGTGAGAGGTTGGAGGTCGTCCGATTGAAGTAGGTGAATTGCTGTCGGTTGGAGAGGTGATTTATGAACCAAGTGTGTGCAGAGGAGGAAAATCCAAGGGATAGGAGCTTGGAGCTGAGGAGGGAGTGATCAACCCTGTCAAAAGCTTTTGAGAGGTCCATGAAAATGGCTCCAGTGAGGTTGCCTTGGTCAGCACCTGTCCTGATCAGTGAAGTGACTACAGCAAGGGTGGTGGACGTGCTGTGCCCTTTCCTGAAGCCATGCTGAGCAGGAGAAGGATGTTGTGGTCCTGGATATATTGGGAGAGCTGGGAGGCAACGGCTTTCTCGAGAAGTTTACTGGTGGCGGATAGAATGGCAATGGCGCGGTAGTTGCCTGGATCTTTGGGATTTCCTGGTTTTAAGACAGGAACGACCTTGGCCACTTTCCACAGGTTGGGAATGATCCCAGTGTTGATGGAGGTGTTGAATAGATGCGAGACGGGCCTGGCAAGGAGGTGGGCCCCCAGTCTGAGCAGTTTCAGCTCGAGGCTGTCATATCCTGCACCGGTGTGAAGGGAGAGGCCTAAGAGTAGCTTCTGGGTCTCCTTAGGTGAAACCTGTCTCAGTTGGAAGGGGGGCCAGGGTGGAGACCGGTGAGGGGCACCGGGGATGGACGACTGGGGACTGGGGGTGGATGGCAGATTGGAGAACGAGGAGTTGAAGGTGTTTGCAATGGTGTGGGGGTTTTGCAGCTGACCCACCAACAAGTAGGTCAAGTGACCTGTGCCTTAGCTGACCCCAATAGGATTTTTAATATTTGAAAACTCTCGGGTTGCTACACAGAGGAGAGTAAAATGACTTTACAGAACTCACTTTTTGCTGAGCGGTTGGCCCTTTGCAGGAGTTTCTGAGGTGTCTGTATGCCATCAGATCATTATTGTTTTGGGAGGTCATGTGGGTCACCCAACTTTTGTCCCTGGCCTTCATAAGGGAGAATAGGCCCCATTTAGCCACCATTGTGATGCCTCACCCTCCTCCTCCTAGTGAGGGGCATGTTTATTCTGAAGGGGACAAGCTTGGCTAGGAATAGATCCAAAGCTCATGAGGGGTCATTGGAGGTAGTGACCCCTGTCCAGTCAATAGCTAGGAGGTCAGACAGGAAGTCGTGGGTATTAAATTTGGAGTAATCCCTCAGTTCAATCACCTTGCTAGGGATTTTAGGCTGAGAGATGCCCCAGACACAGTAGATAGGAGAATGGTCAGAGATGGCATCTGGGAGGGTTCCTGAGGATATGATATTGGCAGGCCTGTTGGACAAGATCCAGTCGATAAGGGATCCTGAGTTCCCCCATAAGGCAAGCCTGGTGGGTTCGGTTATGACTTGGGTTAGTGCAAGACCCGAGAGCAGAGGCTTGTACAAGTTGTGTTTGGTATCCAACCAGTTGAGATTGAAGTCGCCTATTAGTAGGGTTTTGTTGGGACCCACTTTAGTGCCGATACAGTCAAGCAGGGAGGAGAGACCAGTCAGACCATCCTTGGGAGGGATGTAGTTGCATACCAGGTGGATTTTCTTTGTGTGGCCCAGCAGGAGGAGAGTGTGCAGAAACTCGCATGCAGGAGGGTTGGTAGGTGAGTGGTCAATGGGGGACAAGTTTAGGTGCATCTCGTAGTAAAGGATCACCCCGCCGCCTCTCTTCTTACCTGGTCTGTCTCGTCTGAAGTGGTTATAGCCTGGGAGGGTACACTGGGCATCAGATATATGGGGCTTAAGCCAGGTTTCTGAGAGGCCCAGGATATCCAGCTTGTGGTGGGCGACCCACACTGTGAGCTCGGTTAGGTTGCGTAGGAGGCTACGCATGTTCAGGTGGGCAATTTTTAGCCCTTTTGAGGAGAGCCATGGGGGGGTTAAGAGATGGAGGGGAGGATAGCAGACTGAGTGGGGAGGCCATATCCCTAAGTGGGTCCTGCGAGCACTGGGGGAAGATATATAAGGACTGTAGAATAGAACACTTTACAATGGGACAGGGTGGATGGAAGGAAAAAGCGAACCAGAGATGGGCTGGAAGATGGGGTTTGTCCAAGTGGGGAGGGTCAGTCACTTTGTATGGGTGCCCACCTTACAGCTTTAGTGCAGAGCAGAGCACAAGGAGTTTGGTAGAACAAGGAAAAAAGTAAGTGGCTGAGCTAGATTTAGGTGGGTTACAAATAGGAGAGTGAGCTAGGCTGATAGTGCAGCCACTAGTGGTGAGAGAAAATAACCTGCAGATGGCAAACAGGGCTGATAGGTTATTTTCCACACCACGTGGCTCCTACAGCCTATTTAACGAGAACCCGACCAAGGGTGGTGGGGGGGTGGGAGCGCCGCAGCGCTCGGGGGGCTAGTGCACCGACGCCGACCAGAGAGGCTCCGGCACTTTGAAATTGGTGCCAAGGATTCCTCAGGGCAGCTGTGCCATGGCAGGGAGGGAGTCCGGGTGCAAGGTGCCAAACGAGCTATTTCATTTTCCTTACAAACTGCACTGCTGCTCCAGAAATGGTCATCGGGGGAGGAAGGCTCAGCTGCTGAGAAATTACCTGGCCAAATTGGGTCCATGAGGTGGTGTCCTGCAGGGCTGCTGGGGGAGGGCTACTGACTGAGCGCTCATGACCACCAAGTCACCGGGGGGTCGTCTGTGGACAAAAGGAGACCACAACGCATTAAATAAGGTAAGGGGGAGGGCAGGTTGCAGGATACAAAAGGGTTGGGCTTGGGGGGGGTGCTCCTGCTAGTCAGGCAAACACATTTTTTTTTCCCAATTTAAACAAGACTTGCAGTACTAGTAACAATGATATATAGGGAAAGCAATAATTTAAACTAGATTTCACACCAGAAGAGGGCAGCCTTGGATTCGGTTACAGGAGCACAGAAAATAAATCAGGCTAAAAGGCTATCACTTCAATATTCGTATGGTATACTACTAAGGTTGCAAACAAACTGAACATTAGGCAAAATTAGTGAACATGCTAGCCGCTCTGTCTCCTTAAGGTGTACTGCTAAAGCTGTATGTAAACAGAGCATATGGGGGCACAGAATGGAAGTTCACTTAAAAACGACAGTTCTTCTTGCTCCGATGCTGACTGGAGAGGCTCCGGCACTTTGAAACTGGTGCCAAGGATTCCTCTGGGCAGCTGCTACCGATAGCAGGGAGGAGTCCGCAAGGTGCCAAATGAGCCATTTCGCTTTTCCTTACAACCGTACCCACTGCTCCGGAAATGGGCATCGGGGGAGGAAGGCTCAGCTGCTGAGAAATTACCTGGCCAAATTGGGTCCACGAGGCGGTGTCCTGCAGGGCTGCTGGATTTTACAGCAAGGCTAATCCAAGAAAATTGTTGAGAGCAAAACAAACATCTGTTTGCTGTTTTCTTCGACCTTACTAAAGCTTTTTACTCCATGAACAGACCTTCAGTCAGGGCTTTGCTGACAAAATTAGGATGTGCAACCAAATTTGTCAACTTAGTGCAAGCATTCCACAATGGCATGTGAGGAAGAGTGTCAGTGGCTGGCCGACTTTCAGACTATTTTGTTATAGTAAATGGCTTAACGCAATGATGTATTCTGGTGCCTCTCCTGTTCATCCTTTTCTATAATGCTTTGCTTAAGGAAGCCATTGCAAAGACTCAATCCGGGATTTAAATTTGTTTCCACACATCAGGCAAGCTAGTCAGTCTGTGCTGGTTACAAGTGAATACCCTGGTACTGGAAGCACTAATTCAAGAACTTCTTCATGCTGATGACTGTACTATGTTTGCACATACAGAGAGTGACTTCTAGGAAATGTCCAATCACTTTTCTGCAGCAGTGTTTGGTCTGTCAGTTAATCTCAGCAAGACAGAGGTTATGCATCAAAGACAGTTAACACTATATGACTTCAGGACTAGGAAACTATTGTTGAGGAGTGACCACAACATAGTGGAATTTTACATCAGTGCCATTAGCAAAGGTCAAAGGGGTAAAACTAAAATTAAATGATATAATTTGACTGATTATCAAAAGCTGAAAAATATGGTAGCAAACTGGGACAGGGCCACAGAATTTAAGGACAAAAATGTAGAACAGAAGTGGAATTTGTTAAAAACATTCCTGCATGAGCTGGTAAAACAGCATGTACCCACTAAACAAAAATACTGTATAAATGGGAGATGCCATTCTGGTTTAATAATAAAATAAGAAAACTCATGAAGGCAAAAAATAGAGCATACAAGAGAGCCCATGAAGAGGGAACACGGGATTATCAGGACAGGTACAAGTTGAAACTACGAGTATTACATAAGGGAATTAGGAGTGCAAGAAAAGATATACATTGCAAATTGTCCACTAAGGTGCACAATAATAGAAAGGCCTTCTACAATTAAGTTGGCAGCTTAAAGAAAACAACATTATTGGACCCATTCAACAGGGAGGTGCTAAAGTTACAGAATGTCAGGAAATGGCCGAGGCATTTAACACCTACTTTGAAAGTGTATAAAGGAGACAAGTTAATTACCCTGTACCAAATGACCCAGTCTGTAGTGTCATTATAGTGGAGCAAATGATCAAAGATAGATTACTTAAACTTGACACCACCAAATCCCCAGAGCCAGATGAACTGCATCCAATGCTCCTTAGGAAACAGGCAGAGATATTGTGTGAACCCATTCAGGGTATAGCACAGAAGTCCCTTGAGGAAGGTGAGGTCCCAGAGGACTGGACAATTGACCATATTATATCTATACATATGAAGGGAACACAATTGTCCTGTAGCAACTACTGACCTATCAGTCTTAACTCTGCTGTGGGAAAGATAGTGGAGGCTGTAGTTAAGGAGGTGATCAAGGAATGCCTGCAGGTGATGGGGAGTACAGATATTTATCAACATGGTTTTATAAAAGGCAGATCATGCCTGACAAATCTGTTAAACTTTTTTACCCCAGTTAGCCTTGCCCAAGAGAACAACATCCTAATCAATGTGCTCTATGTGGGCTTTGAAAAGGCGTTTGATAGCATATCACACCTTGAATTAATAAGCAGCCTTAAGGAGGTCAATATAGATGAGGGAGTTATACGATGGATAGTAGCTTGGTTAAGAAAGAGGAAGCAAAGATTGTCTATCAATGGTCACTATTCCTCATGGATAAATGTCCCTAGTGTAGTGCCCTAGGGATTGGTGCTGGGACCCTTACTTTTAAACATCCGGATAGTGTCCATCACCTCCTCCAGTGGTGCTTGGATGACCAAGTTTGCAGACAACATTAAAATGGGGGCTCTAATAACAGGTGACACTAATGCCAAATCCTTCCAGGAAAATATCAGTTCTGTGGTAGATGAGACAAACAGGAAGACGCTAAGGCTGAATATGGACAAATGCAAAAAAATGCATATGGGAAGGAATAATAGGAAATACAAATACCATATCAACAGAATAGAACTTAATGCTACCATCATGGAGAAAGACAAGGAAGTTCTTGTTAATTATGACTTAAATTTCTCAGAACATTGCTCTTCTTTAATCAGGAAAAGATATGGCATACTGGCATCCTTTAGAAGGAACATCAGCAGTAGATCAAGAGACGTGCTGGTGTCCTTGTATGTGGACTTGGTCTGGCCCCATTTGGAGTATTGTTGTCAGTTTTGGACACTTCTTCTGAAGACAGATGTTAGGAATTTGGAGGGCATCCAGCACCAGGCAACTAGGTTGGTAGTGGATATTTGTTCAATGACATATGAAGAGAGGCTGAAAGATCTAGATATGTACTCCCTACAGTATATAAAGCTTAGCGGAGACATGTGCCTGGTATCTAGGGCATTTGAAACTCAGAATCTGTGGGAATGCTTAGGGTTAAGTTTGACACCAGGTACTAAACAAGTCAGGGGACACAATAAGATGTTGAGGGGATATCACTACAGGAAAAATAAAAACATGATGTGGTTTTCTCAAAGGATAGTTTCTTAATGGAACTCCCTACCAGCATCAGTAATATCGAGTAACACAATGAATCAGTTTAAAGGGGCTTTGGATAGACATTTCTTGACACATTGTTACTCTATGGAGTTTTAGAATTAGTGCAGGCCACCAAAGACTAACGTTACTTGACCTGATAGAGATCCTATGAATCCTATGAATTCAACTGCTGAGACCAACATCAATATCAATAGCATCAAATTGAAGGAAGTACCATCTTTCAAGTACTGTATCTCAGCAGCATCTTGTCAAAATGATGTGCTCGTAGATAAGGAGATAGTTGTTCACTTTCATAAAGCCAGCAGCAACTTTGGCAATTTATACGACAGTCTGGAACATGAGTTGTCTCAAACTGTCAACAAAACTCAAAGTATACCAGGCTGTTGTATTGACGGCACTTCTATGTGGCTGCAGGACCTAGACACTCTGTAAACATCATGAAAAGGAGTTCAAGTCTTTCCACATGCAGCAGTTAAGAAAAATTGTCTGCATTAAATGACAGGCCAAAATTTAACAATGGTGAAGTCCTGCAGCAAGCTCAAATAGTCTTGAAGCACAACTTATCAAGGCTCAGATTAGATGGACAGGTCATGTGCTCCATATAGATGACACAAGGCTGCCAAAATATATCTTTTATGGAGAGCTGAAATTTTGTAAACACTCTGTGGGTGGACAGAGGAAACGCTACAGGAACACTCTGAAACACTCACTCATCAAATGTAACATCAACGTCAATGACTGGGAGATAATGAATCAAGACACATCACCATAGAGATCCACTGTTCATGTCAGAATCACAACATTTGAAAGCCAACAAGTGGAGGCAGCTGAAGAGAACAGAAAAGCAAAGAAACCTGCTTCTCAACATCAAACAGCAGCTGCATTGGGCCTCATGTGCCCTGTATGTGGACATGTATGTGCAGCATGCATTGGACTCATCAGCCACATGTGAACACACAACTTAACCAACTAACTTGCTGGTCTGCCGGCACTGCAGCAATTGCCTGGAATTGGTAGTGAATCAGAGCTGTTGGTGGGTCAGCTGTGGAGAGGAGGATCGAGCATCTGCAGAACTGCTCTACTCCACCGGAGGGAAGGTGGACAGAGCCTGCAGCTTGTTTGGCAGAATCTGGTGGAAAGGCAACTCGGTGCCAAGATGATTGGAGGATGTTGGAGATTTCAGTGCATGTCACGTGGGAGTGCATAGGGTGCACCATGATGTCTTTGCATGTCGCATCCCCGGGGGCAAGAGCCAGAGAAAAAATACCAGGGGAAGGATGATCATATCATAGTATATCATACTTTATTTGTAAAAAGTGCCTTTCCATGGATCAAGTTGCTTGTACATAATTAAAAATACACACACAACCAACATAACAGTAATTTAAAACAGATCACAGCAATTCAATGCAACAACAATTTTTATAAAATCTGTGTCGTAATAATTATTAGGTTAAAAAACATAGGCAGCATCTGGGAATGCCAGGCTAAATAAATACGTTTTAAGTGCTGTTTTAAGCTCTGGATGGCCAGGCACTCCCTCACCTGATGAGGTAGAGAATTCCACAGGATAGGGGCAGCAAAATCAAAAGACTGGACCCCAGATGTTTTCAGTTGAACCCTTGGAATCTCTAGCAATCCCTCATTGATGGAGCGGAGTAGGCAGAGGGGACAGTAGGGACAGAGGAGATCTTGCAAGTAGTGGAGTCCCTGCTCGTGTAGGGTTTTATAGGTCAGTAACCTGACCTTGAAGGTGATCTGCTATTGTACTGGCAGCCAGTGCAGTTCGCGGAGCACAGGCATAATATGACTGGCTCTAGAGGTGCCAGTCAATAGCCTGGGTGCTGCATTCTGCCCCAGCTGCATGTGGCAGATATCAACCCCTGATAGCCCTAGATTAAGGGCATTGCAGTAGTCAAGGTGAGAGGTCATGAAGGTGTGGACCAATGTTGGAAGATCATTGAGAGGAACCAAGTGCTTTACCTGGGCGATGTTCCAAGATGGTAAAATGAGGACTTGACTATGGCTTACACCTGAGATTTCATGGTCAAGCCATCATCAAATATAACACCCAGGTTCTGCACCTGATCTGAGGTAGTCAACTGAGCACCACCAAGTCAGAGCACAGAGGGTTGTCCAGCTGACAAGCCTGCCTCTTGTTGATCTGGGTCCACAACCAGCACCTCAGTTTTATCTGGGTTAAACTGCAACCAGCTGGAACGAATCCAGTCCTGGATCTCGGAAAGGCAGCTATTAAAGACTGAGAGGTTCCCATCCTGTTCAGGCACAAAGGACATGTACAACTGAGTATCATCTGCATAGCAGTGAAAACTCAAGCCTCACCACTTAATAATGTCTCCTAGAAGCAGCATATACACTGCGAACAACATGGGTGATAAAATGGAGCCCTGCAGTACCCTGCAGGATAGGGGAGAAGGGGGCTGAGGAATAAATCCCAAACACCACTGTCTGAGTTCTACCCTTGATGGATGAGTGAAACCATCTAAGGATGGACCGGACAGTCCACAGATGAACCACAAGTGCTCCAATAGCACACTATGGTCCACAGTGTGAAATGCTGTGGAGAGATTAAGGAGGATTAAGATGGAACAAGTCCTCCAATCTCTCACTATTAGGAGATCATTTAGCACCTGAACAATGGCTGTCTTGGTACTATGCCTCTTCCTAAATCTGGACTGGAGATAATCATAGTCATTATGGGTGGATAAATGATCATCCAGTTGCAGTGCAACCACCTTCTCAGTAACCTTACCCACAAAGGGTAGATAAGATACATGTCTGTAGTTGGCCAGACAGTCTGTGTCAAGGAAAGATGAGGAGTGCCTGCAGGTGCTGCAACTGACCAAGCTGGTCACACCGCTAGAACCAGATCCATTCTGTGGTGGGTCTTGGGGGTCCCCACTGACCCACTGTGGTCAAGCCCTGGGGAAGATGGCCGCCAGTAAGTCCCAGCAGATATTGGGGTGATGGAGCTGGGGCACTACTTGTAAAGATGGCTGACCAAACTAACTCAACCTTCACCAGGGTAGTCATCGTTAACCCTGAGGTGACAGCCAACAATTCTGAAACCCAATGCTAGATATATTCTGGGTCTGGAACTATTGCATTTTGGTGTTCCATTACTGGATTCCTGTTCTGGTTTTATTCTGATGTTAGAATAGATCTGTTCTGATTCTAGATGCATACCAGTTCTTAATAGATGTGAGCAATAATTTTATTTATTTATGTATGTATTTCTCGGAATTACAACACCTTTGAGCCAGGGACTCATTTACAAAGATTCCACATCAGGACTGAACAATTATTACAAGAAAAGGACATTTCAAATGTATAGTGACAATGTTGCTGAGACAGTTACACACATATGGTTTGTTCCACTGGACTTAGTTTGAGGTCTTCAACTGGTACTCTTCCTGTATTGTCCATCTGTAAATCTAAAATGGGTTCTCATTCTTTTTCCACTGCTGCTACAACTTTTTGAAATAACCTACATTGTAGTCTAAGAACTAAAATGTCATTACCTGTGTTTAAATCCAGGTTGAAATAATATTTATTATGTAAGGATGTCTGTAAATCTATTTATTACTGATTTGTTTGTACTAACATATTTGTTGAATTGTACTTATTTGTATGTGTAAATCTTTGACTTTGTTCTGTTGTATTTGGGTCGGCCTGAAAAAGGGTGTTGTTTTCCTCAGTGCTCTTACTCAGTTAACAAATAAATGAAATGGAAGAACTTAAGAGGAGCAAGAAATGGTTACAGTCAGTACAATCAGAAGGTAAAAATAGGATGTGCTGTTGGTAGGATGACTTTTTCTTTAAACAAGATTGCAGGTAGCAATATTAGCTGAGGGCAAATTTGCCTAAGTTTGTAAGACTGAGAAAGAATACAGAGGGTTACAGGTATGTAACAGGTTTTAATGCAGAACATCAATGCAGTCAGAAATTGATTTAGTCTGTGTTAGAGAGGAGAAAAGGGGGAAGGGGATAGGGTGGCAAAACCTGAGCCAGCACTTTAGAGAGAGGTGGAAGGATGGAGATTGGGTGGTAGTTGGAGTGTGAGGCCCTATCACCACTCTTGTGAATGGGTGTCACCACTGCCACGTTCCATTGCTCAGGGAACTGATGAAGACAGAGGGACAGATTTAGAATCTTGATGAGGGATGTCAGGATGGCATCAAGGGCAAGGTGAAGTAGTTTCAGGTTGAGAGATTCACTGCTGAGTCTAGATTTCCCATGCACCTACTGAAGGTACTTTTTTGCTTCCTTTTAAGAAACTGTCCTGAAGTAGAAAGGAAGGGGGTGCTTGGGGTAGTGGTATCCTTTGAGAGCTGTCTAAGCTGGCTGGGTCATTAAATAAGTCAGGGGGGAGAACAACAGCTAGGTCTGTAAAGGCAGCATTTAAAGTATCTGCCATTAGCTTTTGGATCCTGGATGTTCTCACCATTAACATTAAGAATGGAGGGAGGGGATTTGTTGGGCTTGCCTGTATGGTCTTTGATATTATCCCAAAATTTCCTGCTGTTACCCCAGGAATTTGAGAGCATTTCTTTAAAGTGGACAGTTTGGGCTAGGCAGGTCTCTTGGGTACAGGTGTTCCTCATGGCCTTGTAAAGCTGCCAGTCCGCTGGCTTACCCATAGCACAGGCTTTGTGCCAGATGTGGTCATGTGAGGCCATAAGGTTTAGGAGGCTTGTAGTGATCCAGGGGTTGCTAATGCCTTTGACTTTCCTTTTTCTAAAAGGGTGAAAATATCTCAGGCCATGTTAAAGAGGGTAATAAAATTATCCAGAGCTTGAGCTATGCTTTTAGCTAAGTCAATTGGTGACAGTCACATTGTAGAAGGTAGGCCTGAAACTTGCTTTAGCTGCCCTCTCTTAAGTGCATGCAGGTAGGTCAGCTTTGCAGGAAGTTTTGGAGACCTGTTTGATCAATGACAGGAGAGTGATCACACAGAGAGTCTGATAAGACTGCAGTGTCTGTAAACCTCTCTGAGTGGTTGGTGAATATCAGGTCAAGCTGTGAGCTATTATCAGTTCCATAGTTGATTCTGGTTGGGGTAGACACCAATTGGGTGAGGTCTATGGCAGCGACTGTATCCTTGTAGGAGTCTGCTTCTGGTGTAAGCCATTAGCATTAAAGTCAGCAAGCACAATGACCTCTGAGTGATTGGGCAGGCTGGAGATGTATTCAAGTACCATACTGAATCCTTTGCAAGGTCCTATGGGGAGATATATACAGAAAGAACTGTGAGTGCCTTACCCTTATTACCTAGTGCAATCTTTACTGCAAGGGCCTGGGCATTGTTATACAATATCATTTTTAGAAGAGCATGTCCCTTTATTGAGTCTAAGAGGTAAATAGCACCCCCCATTTTACCAAGCCAATCCTCTCTGAATAGAGCATAACCATCCAGGGCAATGGCAATGTCAAGAAATTTGGGGGAGAACCAGGTTTCAGCCACTGCTAGAACATCAGGTTTGTGCTGCAATATCCAAACTTGAAGAAGGTTGAGCTTAGGTACTGTAGAAGGCTGCAGATGTTAACAGAGGCAAGCTTGAGACCACCAGAATTACTGGTGCTACAGTGAGGCTGCTGCACAGGCCCAGGGTTGGGGTGTATGTTGCCTGACAACTGCAAAAGAAGTAGGACATTCTGAATTAAAAAGTACCTAAGCAGTTTATGATGGGTGATTGTTCTACTTTTAGAGAGCTTACTCAACTTAGTAAATTATAGCAGTGAGGAGAGGTGAGGTATGAGAAGGAGGGTTGGAGAGTTGAAGCGGTGTGTGGTGTGACAGCCAGACTTAGAGGGCCAAGGGGAGTGGATAGGTGCAACACTTGCAATACAAGTAGCCTGTGGTGTGGCTGTTAAGAGTGGTAAAGAGAGGATGGATGAGGATCTGGGGCCTCCATGAAATAAGGTGTGTGTGTACAATAGCAGAATCACAAGTGGTGCTAGATATTTTGAACGCCTCATCATTGAGTGGGGACAGATAAAGATGTGGAGAGAAGGTGCAATAGAAGGTAGGCAGTTAATGCTAACCAGGGACTAAGCAGGATCTGAAGTGGTATGGGAGTAGGGGGAGGAAGTCACCTAAGGAGGCTAAGGGGTGTGCATCCATGAAGTACAAGTCTGGTAACTGAACAGGTGAAATTGTACCTTGCGGATAGCGTAGTGACTAGGGTACCTGACTTTGGTGTACAGGGTCAGAGGTTCAAGATCCAGGAGGGAGGAAAGGGAGGATGATGGGGAAATGTCAGTAGTGGGGGTAGAGCTAGGTTTAGGGGCCTAGGAGTGCTAGACTTGAGGAGACTAGAGTGGTAAAGAAATCACAGTGGATAGTGAGAAGGATTAGTGTGCATTAGTGTCTACTAGTGGTCACAAAGTATAACATACAGATGGGAAGATGGGGAGTTACAAATTAGACAGTTAGCTCACATGGTAGGTCACATGACAGCTGTGCCCTATAAATCCAGAGATGACCTAAGGTGGTGGGGTGGGTGGGGCAGTTGACTCAGATGTCGACTGCCTAACACAGGCATGTGCTGTACCTGTGCTGGAGGGAGAAGAGGGCTCTTAATCTTGTTGCTGGGCTCCATTTGTGAGCCCTGCTCTGTTCAGGGAGACTCCATTTGAGGAAGGAGTCTGCAAGGAGACCTATGGATAAAGGGGACAAGCATTGGTTAAAAGAGGGAGTTCAGGGTGGGAAACCAGAACAAAGACTTGGGGGGGGCAACATTTTATTTGTTTGTTTGTTTATTCACTTAACGGGTAAGTACACTGGAAAACTAATTCCTTTTACAGGTACGACCCACATAAAAATATACATATACAATACAAAAGACATACATATACAATACAAATATAGCAGACCAAAAATGTATTTATTACAAAAGAAAATTAATCATAAAAAACATTTACAAGTAAATTGGAGTTCAAAAAACATCCTTAATTCATCTGCAAACACTTTAGCAGAACACAGCTGTCTTATATCACAAGGAATTTCATTCCAGATAGATGGAGCAATGTAAGCAAAGGCTCTCTGTCCACTTTTAGTTCACATAAATGGTATTTTGAGAACTAAGCCATCCGTCCTATGTCTGGAAAAATAGCTCTCATTGTACAGCCTCAACAAGTTACACAATTTTTGTGGGACTCCAGAATTAACAATTCTGTGTGTAAATTTGGCTACATAATAATGGAAATTCAATTAAACCAGAAGCCAACCTATCTCTTTCAAAATTTCGCAATGATGAGACAATTTAGGATAATTTAAAGCAAATTTAGCAATCAATTGAAGTAAAGTAGATTTCCTAGAAATTACTGTCACAGAAGCAGTATCAGTTACAATGGCAGCATAATTTACAATAGGAACTAAACAAAGATTGGAAATAGCTAACCTAGACTCCATAATAAGGAATGAATGATTCTGCATAAAGGGGCCATTCTACAATGAATTCTCAAAGTTACCCTCATAAAATGAGGTTTGTAACTTAAATTAGAATCTAATAAGACCACAAGATACTGAAATGTATCCACTTGATTAAACAATGATCCATCAAGAGATTTAACCTGCAGACACTGGCCCACAGTTTATAATCTTGCTGAGGTTCCAAAAATCATCACCTTTGTTTTTGATTTATTTAAAACCATCCTACAAGCAATAAGGGATGATTGAAAATTACACATTTCTTTTGTTAGGTAATCACCTAGATCACCAACAGAAGAGCCCTGCATATATATTACTGCATCATCTGCATACAGAGTTAAAAAAGTATTATTAATTACTTTCACTTGCTGATCAAAAAACAAAGAAAATAAAAGTGGTCCTAGTATGGAGCCTTGAGGGACCCCACACTTTACCATTGCAGATTCAGAAATGACACCTCCATATTTAACCCTTTGAGACCTATCAATTAAATAATCCCCTATCCAGGCCAAAAAAGACTGTCCTGCTCCCAAAAACCCTAGTCTAGAAATTAACAATTGATGGTCTACTGAATCTAATGCCTTGGTCAAGTCCACGAACACGGCACCAGTCAGACAACCTTTATCCATACCATCCAGTACCATGTTCATGAACTCGACCAAGGCAATCTCAGTGCTTCTTCCTTTGTGGAAGCCATGCTGATTCTGAGACAACAATCCCAAAGAATCCACATAATCAATCAATTGTAAACTATCCTCTCCTGGACTTTGGCCAGGACAGATAAGATTGAAATCGGTCTATAATTACCAAACTCCTGATATGAACCAGACTTAAAAATGGGAGTCACTAAGGAATGTTTCCAAATATCAGGTACAAAACCTGTCAGGAAAGACAAGTTAAAAATAATACTAATTGGGTATGCTAGAACTGAAGCAGCGTCTATCAATAAGCGAGGACATAAACCATCAGAGCCCACTGAACTATCTCTTTTAATTTGTCGAAATAACTTCTGAACTCTTTAGGAGTAGTAATCCTTAGATAGAATTTACAATTATCAGTAGAACCATCAATAGATCCTTGATGAGTCACACCAGACTGGTCACTGCAGGAATTAACCACAGCAGTAAATTTTGCATTAAACTCATTAGCTATTTTTATAGGACAAGTCAACAAATCACCATTCAGTTTCTTCGGACTCAATTGATCAACATTAGGTTTTATCAAAGTGTTGATTGTATTCCAAAAAGTTGTAGCATTAGACAGATCTTCATGTTGTTTTTGTTGAATAAATTCTATTTTAGATTTCTTTATCTGAGCATTACATTGATTCCATAGGGCCCTATAAATATGATAACTAGACACAGAATTTCTACTTTTGTATATTTTCCATGCCTCATCCTGTTGTCTCATAAGTTTAATCAAAGAAGGTGTTAACCACCCATAATTCTTCCCTCAAACCCTTCTTTTGACAAAAGGAGCAAACTGATCCAAAACACGTGTAAACTCAGTAATAAAAAAATCTAAAGCAAAATTAACATCAGGAATGGAATGTAAATAAGACCAATCTACATTACTCAATTGTGAACAAAATGTATGCAAATCAAAATTAGTAAAAGATCTTGAAGTCTTTATAATTGGCTTAGATTTCTTTGCTCCACCATGATTCCATATACAAAACACAGGATGATGATCACTTACGGTGTCAGAAATCAAGCCACATTTCATCACATTAATGGGCTTATTAGATAATATCCAATCCAACAATGTATGATTATTAGATTTGTTATTATGTCAAGTAGGCAAAGTAACCAATTGTAGTAAGCCAGAATGAAACAAAACAGTATTTAATTTAGAAACAACAGGGCCAATCCAATTTAAATTAAAATCCCCTAATACTATAAACTCTCCAAAGGCCCTATTATCTAGTTTATCTACAAATTCCTGGAAGCCAAATTTACTACCATTAGGTGGAAGATACACACAACAAATTGTTAATTTCTTAGTAGAACCCAGTGTCAACTGAATGCTAATGTGTTCACTATAATCCAAAGTATCATTAAAAATACAAAACTCATTTACCACTAAGTTATCCTTAACATAAAACATAACCCCTCCCCCTCTACCACTAATACAATCTTTTCTGAATACTTTATAAGCAGAAATACATATTTCAGAATGTAAAACAGTAGAATTTAGCCAAGTTTCACTCAGTGCTAAAACATCTGGGTTATATAAACTGATCCACAATTCAACCTCATGGAATTTAGACAGTAAGCTTTGGGCATTAAAGTGCATAATTTTGAAACCTTGAGAAAACTGCATAAAGTAATCACTATCGGCCATATCATTTACTAAAGGGCCAGGGTTTGTTTCAACATTACCAGACCGAATTAACAGGAGTAAACAATGAGACCAGATCTTTATATAGGTATAGAGAACATATATTTTTCCTTTCTGTTTCCTGATAGTATACCCCAAATTATAGATCATATGTTTACCATTTACCCCAAGCATCATGCTACAGTTAAATACAAACTCATATTGCTGATTCCCAGGCACAGTTTCCTGTTTATCTTCCTGAATTCTAAAATCATTTTTTGTTATATGATAAAATATGCCATCACTGCATATCACACAAAATATATACACTGCACTCAGTTAAATCCCTCTGTTAACCATGATAACACTATAATACAATACCAAACATAAATGTCACAAAGAACAAATCTGCAGTATTCTGTGGCCCAGTCAGTCCCCGGTCTGACTCCGGTCAGACTTCTCGCTCCACTTTGCTGTCCCACTTTGCCGCTGCCGCTGAATTGAGTGTGGACATTTAAGTATTGAAGTCACCCCTCCTCCACCTCCCAAAGCTGCCACCAGCGGGAAAAATGTGGAGTTGAAACTGCAATTCAATTCAGTTTCAGGTATAACAAATAAAGCAGCAAGCGGCTAAAGGCTGCATGCAAACTGCACACGTGAAAACGAGCAGACTGGGAAATGGGGAAATAGTGACCTGGGACTGAGAAACCAGCCACAGTTAAGAGAACAAAGAAAAATCTAACATTACTAAAATACAGCAGGCTTAGCTATGAACAGTGCAATACAGTGAGCCAATACAGTGCGGAGCTTACGTTCTTAAAGTGAATCCCTAAAACAACATTTAGATACCTCATGAGCACAGCCCTTAAAGTAGACAACAAGTAAAAGCTCCAAACACAGTACAGTAGCTAACACAAATACAGAGACAAAATCTGTCAGAACATGTTGGCCGACAGTAATTAGGCAATGCAGTAAAACATAGATTCAGCAGGAGATCCACTAGAAGTTTCTTTTGTGCTGTACCAATCTTGCTGCAGGGCTCCATTTGTGAGCCCTGCACTGTTCAGGGAGGCTCCGTTTGAGGAAGGAGCCTTTAAGGATAGTTGAAAGTTACTTAACTTTGTTGTATTTTGTACTGTTGGAATCTTATGGACTTCTACTATTTTATTGATTTTAGTACTGTTTAGCACTTTGTTATTGTACAGAGTATTGGTTTCAGAAATGCGCTTTATAAATAAAGATTATTATTATTATTATTACTATTAAGGAGACCTGTGCTGGAAGGAGAGGAGGGCTCTCAGTCTTGTGACAGTGCTCCATTTGTAAAACACAAAAGAGTGTTCAGTCAGGTGGAAAAAATTCATGCCTTAAGTTGTTGTTTAGTATGAGACACAATTGAATGCCATTAAACCACTTGAGATGTGTTTTTCTTTCACATTATATGATAGCATGGCTGGCTTTAGGGTTTTGAGGGGGCCACCAGCAGAATTAGTGAAGTAATGGGAGGTCGCCCTACTTGGCCCACCTTTACCCCATTTGTTTGACTGAAGCCTATTCATGCATCATTTTGTTTTCAGTACAACAAATTGTATATTTATATTTTTTTAGGGGGGGACAGCAGTGTTAGTCCTTGGGGCTTTTCTTTCCATTCCATCTATTGCTGGCCATCCACCTCTTATTGACTGGGTCATAGCTTGGTGAGGCATTTCATGACATCATGATGCCACATCAGAAGGAGCTGCACAGCCCTTTATAGCCATTTTTAAAGGATGTTAATATAAAACAATTTTAAAATGAGTAAGATAAACTTGTCTGGTTGGGGGCCCACCATGAGAAGGGTGTCCCTACAACCATAAAGTTTGCTGGTGCTTAAACCTGGTATGTATGACAGATATCTATTGTAAGCCAATCAGAATATGGGACAACCATCATTTAAGTAAGCAATAGAGATGCAGCGAATTTTAAATCTGCTGGTGAAGTGGATGTGAAGTGGACACTTCATATCGGTGGAGCACAACACGAAGTGGGCACCACAAGCTGCTCACTTCACGTTCTCATTATGACTTCAAGTTGTCATTATGTCTTAACGCGAAGTAAGGTGAAGTGACAACTAAATAGGAAGCCCCCCACACATCACCTGGCTTACAGTACTGTAAGTCACATGCTTTAGCCAGGCAGGAAGGAAGTGAGTCAGAGAAGCAGTTATTTTCACTTTCTCCTTTGCAGTTGTAGAGGGAGGCTTTTTGATGAGAGAGGAGAGCAGTTTGTGCCTCAGTGCTTTTGTGCCAGAAAAAAAACAGCTTTTTTAAAAGCTACATCTTTATTTAGTTTTTGTTTTGTGCTTGTGATTGTTATTTTGGTACAGAATTTTTTTATAAGTTTTGTTTTGTTGTGTGTGTGTGTGTGTGTGTGTGTGTGTGTGTGTGTGTGACTGTATGTGTCAGTGTGTGTGTGTCTGAGAGTGTGACAGTTTGTGTGGCCACCGGGTGAAGGTTAGGCATCGACTCTGGACTCGTTTATAGTTGGGGACTTGTGTGTGATGGACCCTGGACAAGGAGAGTCTCTGGCCTGTGGGTGCAGGCAGAGGAGTGGAGTGCACACATGTGGGGGTGGTCGTGTGTTGCTGGACTGCTCCCAACTCTTGGGTGTTGCTTCCCCCCATAGAAGCAGCAGCAGCACCAATGCCACCGGAGGCTGTTGCATGTCCACCTACTCCACCAATGCCACCACCACCGGTATCAGCTGCAGGGGCTCCAGCAGCACCCCCTCCACCACCTCCACAGCCACAGGATGTGCCCCAGGAAAATGTAAGTGGTCCAAGGATTGTATCTGGTCCCCCACCTCAGCTCCCCAGTGTGGGAGTTTTTCAACTGTGTGGGGGGAGACAGCACAATCGTGGTGTGCTGTCTGTGTGGTGTGCTGGTGCTCCGTGGCCCCCGGGGGACACATTTGGGGACTGGTGGCCAGTGCATGCACATGTCGAACCACCACAAGGCAGAGTGGTAGGCTGCCATGGAAGGGGCCAGGCGTCCACCTGCTGGCCCTTCTGTGGCAGTGGCTGAGGGTGCTGCTGAAGTTGAAGTTGCGCCTTGCTACCACAGCAGAAGGAGGGCAACTGCAGCAGCTGCTCCACCACCACCACCACCACCACCACAGCCACCAGCACCACCCTCTCCGCCACCACCACTACCTGGGCTTCCACCTGCAGTGGACCCCGCCTCAGTGCCTGCAACACAGGCTGACATTGCTCTGGTGTGGGTGGCCGTGGAGGAGAACAATGAGAGTGTAGGTGCTGTGAAGCAGCAGGTAGATCAGATTCATTAACAGCAGCTGCAAATAGTCACAATGCTGCACCTGCTGCTCAAACACCATGGCATCCCACATTAAGGGATTGTTTTCTGGCCCCCCCCCCCACTACTGTGCTGTACTGTTTTTGTGTGTTTTTTTTTTGTTGTTGTTTAATAATACACATTTTCTCTTCTGTAGTTGCAGTGCCTCAGTAATGTTGACTTTTTGTTTTGGAGTGCTTGTGTACAAGCTGTTGTGAGCAGTGCAAGTATGATGTATAAAATTGCATGTATGCAGTCAGTGTTGTTTCCTGTGTGTGTTTAACATCAGACATTGTGCAGCGTGTTGCAAACATGTATTGCTGTTGCTGACTTGTTGCAGACAGTGTTTATGCTATCATGAATAGTGAGCAGAATACGATATATTTTATTGTCACCATCCTC
The DNA here is from genome assembly GCA_016271365.2 of Neoceratodus forsteri. Lineage (NCBI taxonomy): Eukaryota > Metazoa > Chordata > Ceratodontiformes > Ceratodontidae > Neoceratodus > Neoceratodus forsteri. Next base: position 729,514,807 of record CM028131.1, read on the forward strand.
ATCAGTGGACTAAGTGATACAATACTTTTTCAGAGGTGCCTGGCCAGAGTGCACCTTTGTCACATTATATACTATACTGCACACATAACTTTTAGGAGATCATGTGTTTTTTGTGCTATGATCTCCACAAAGTCATGTGTGCACTGTGAGTGACTGAGGTGTACAGTGACCCGATACCTCTGAAAAAATATCATTTCACTTAGTCCACTGACGCTGATGGTACCAATAAAATATACAACAAGTATTCTTCGTTATCTTTTTTCTTGATAATGCAACAAGTCTTACCATATATTTGTTTGCATGAAGCTGTACAATGTATGCACACAGAGGAAAGAACAGTGATGGCACACATGCAGTTTGGCACAACATACTCGCATTGCTCAGTCTTCCTGCTGTTTGCGAAACACTTAAAATCTGATTCATGAGTACCGACACAAAGTAAACATTACTGAGGCTCTATAACTATTTCGCTTGTGAAATAGACATGAAAGAGATTCACCAAGTTACAGCATTGCACTCGATATATGGGCGCCTTACTTCCAGGGGAATATTTCTTGCTCCACATAGTGCAATACATTCCTGTGAAAACCGCCTATAATTTCATTACAGTGTGTCACGTCATGGAGGAATTCCCATTCATAAAAGCCACACAAATTCTGCCCCCCTTTCTCAGCAATGTTAGGACATGATGCCAGGGAGAGCACGGGTGCATGCTCCATTATAGTGAATGTCCGATTGCCCAGCAACTTCCCGAATGTTTCTTTATGATATAATGGTCAGTTTGTGGTGAAATGTGTGGGCACGTCTCCAGTAAGAAGAGCCTTGTTAGTGGAAATGTGCTCACATTTCACCACAAAGCGAATGTTATAACATACAGAAACATTCGGATAGCTGCCGGACATTCACTGTAGTGGAGCACGCACCTGCGCTCCCCCTGGCATCACGTCCTACAGTTGCTGAGACAGTGGGGCAGAATGTGGGCAGCTTTTCTGAATGGGAATTCCTCCATGACATGACACACTGTAATGAAATTATGGGCAATTTTCACAGAAATTTATTGCACTATGTGGAGCAAGAAAGATTCCCCTGTGGCACCCACATATTAGGTTATGTGCAACACCATAACTATGTAACATGGTGAATCTCTGTAAAGCAGCAGCAAAACAATCTGTTGAGAACTCTGACCTATATTTTTTAATGCTATGTTACAACTTCCTTTACTTACATCCTGACTGGAATGATAAAAGAATTTCTTGTAGTTGAGTCTGCTGTACTGCCTTTTTTCATGTGTGAAATAATGAAAGGAGCATTCCTTTTAAATTGGTGCTGACCAGGTCTTTGTCATTGTTTTCCTTTGCTTTTCTCCATCACATCAGTTAGTTGTTATATATCACTTCTGTTGTAAATTAACAGTTATGCAGCAGGCAGTGTTTCATGACACCACAGAACAATATTTTTTGAAAAACAGCTGCAAATAAATACAAACCTGGTCAGAACAATATTGAAAGGTATGCTAATTTAATTTTCATACATGAAAAAAAGTAGTCAACTAAGTAAAGCAGACAGAAATTGTGAAAAGAAGTGCATCATTCAAGTCACGACTCTGAGGTAACTAGTGGCTGGGGTAATGTAAAGTAGCATAAAAAAGTACAGTTCAAAATTGTCACAACATTCTTGCAGTGCTGCTTTAATTGATAATGTTAGTATGACATCATGAGCTCACAATCACACAACACACAAAATGCATCCTCCTTGTGTGCAGAAAATTGGCAAGTGGTAACAAAGTGAAATGGGATCGTTTCAGCACATACAAAGTCCCCCAGAATTAATGGCACACTCAGTCATGCGCGCAGTGGTGGCACAGAGTCCCTAGATTTTTTCTGCATGCCCACAATGCATCCTCCTTGTGTCAAGAAAATTGACTAGTGGTAACAAAGTGAAATGGGATAATTTCAGCACATACAAAGTCCCCCATAATTAATGGCACACTCAATCATGTGTGCAGTGGTGGCACAGAGTCTGCAGATTTTTTATGCATGCCCACAATGCATCCTCCTTAGAAACATAGAAACATAGAATTTGACAGCAGATAAGGACTGCTTGGCCCACCCAGTCTGCCCATTTCCTTACCTAATGGATAAGCTGCAGATCCTACTTAACCAGCAGCCTACTTCTTTCTACCCCCGCCCCCTAGAATTGCCTTATGACTGTCCCATGCATGCTTGAATTCCACCACTGTTTTTGACTCCACAACCTCCTCTGGAAGGCCATTCATGCATCCACAACCTCTCTGTGAAAAATACTTCCTTAAATTACCTCTGAGCGCTCCCTCTATCTTCAAATTGTGCCTCCTTGTTCTGTACACCTCTTTTTGAAAGATGCTACCCTCTTGGACTTTGTTGATTCCCTTGAGGTACTTGAAAGTTTCTATCATGTCCCCCCTCTCCTCCTTTTCCTTGAGGCTATACATATTAAGCTCCTTAAGTCTCTCTTCATATGTCTTCTGGTGCAGACCCTGCACCATTTTAGTGCCCTCCTCTGGACAGATTCCATCCTGTCTATGTCTTTGCGAGATTGGGTCTCCAGAACTGCACACAGTACTCAGATGGGATCTCACCAGCTGTCTGTACAGAGGGATAATAACTTCCTGTTTTCTACTGGTGATGCCTCCCCCTACGCATCCCAGTATCCCCCCAGCCCTCCTTGCCGCCCTCTCACATTGCTTGCCCATGTTTAGGTCATCTGATATGATTACCCCCAGGTCCCTTTCCATTTTTGTTGTTGTTAGTATCTCACCCCCCATTGTGTACTCTTCCCATGGGTTTTTGTTCCCAGGTGCATTACCTTGCACTTCTTAGCATTGAATCTAAACTGCCATACATTTGACCATTCCTCTAACCTTGCCAAGTCCCTTCTCATCCTTTCCACCCCACCTTGTGCATCAGCAAAGAGACATACTTTTCCTTCCAGTCCCTCTGCAATGTGCAGAAAATTGACAAGTGGTAACAAAGTGAAATGGGATCATTTCAGCACATACAAAGTCCCCCCAGAATTAATGGTACACTCAGTTATGAACGCAGTGGTGGCACAGAGTCCCCAGATTCTCTCTGCATGCCCACAATGCATCCTCCTTGTGTCAAGAAAATTGAAAAGAGGTAACAAAGTGAAATGGGAAAATTTCAGCACATACAAAGTTCTCCAGAATAAAATTATGACTGTGAGCGAACTCTTGCTGGTCCAGTGTGTGCCGCGATTCAAGCAAATGCAATGTGATCATCCCAACTGGATGGAAGGGTGCCCTTTGTCTGTACACTAATAGTAGCCTTGGTGAGTTTATATATAGATATATATTTGTGTATTTTGTAGGTGGGGGGGTTGACATGGACTTGTACTCATGGTACTGTTCTGTATCACAGGTCACAGAAACTGTTGGTGTGCACATTCCAGTGCTCGATGAGAACTTTTTGCGTTGAAATTTGAAATGGATAACTCTCAAGCACATGAAGGTAAGTATTTTTTTGGAGGGGTGGGGGGGAGCATATTTGCAGGTTTGACTGTAAGGGTTTCTTATTTTGTTACTTCTTCACAGATTTGATCTACATCCTTCTGGAGTCTGGTTGTTAATGATGGTCATGGTCATCTAATGAAACGACTTCTGCATGTTGCATGTGTGCCCCAGCCCAGGGGAGGGGGGGCCTGATGTTGAACAACTTGTTTGGATAAGGCCACTTTGACAGAACAAAGCATTTGGAAGTTTCCTAAAAAAAAGAAATGAATGACTTCTTACAACTTAATTGTAATTTGTCCGTCCCTGGTTCTCAATCTCAAGTCAAGTTACATTTCAAAACCACATCTTGTCAAGAAACACAACCAGTGTGTAACTTTTTCAACACTGTCATGGTCAGGGCTGCACAGCTGCAAGTTCAGAATATAGTGCATGAATGATATCTTACAGAAATAGTTTTGCTGACGTACACATGTCACCTAGTTTATGAATCATACTCAGTCGCATTTGCTGCAGTCTTTCCAAAACAATGAAACGGATGAAATAAAATCTTCATATTTACCAGAATGGATTTGAAATGGATATTCCATAGGTTCCTCTGTATGGTACTGCTGTAGTACCATTCCCACCGAGTTTCAGTGCAGAAGACTCTTTTTGTTAACCTGTAAAAACAAAAAAATAAGTTTACCAAATGTGTTTGACCATTGCGGCTATGAAAAGCTACAGAAAACAAAACACACAACTAAAGGAAATGAAATAGCGTAACAAACATTAGTACACTTACTTTATGGTTTAAATATTAAGAAGCTTTGTGTCTGTGGCTGATGGATGTGGTGGTTTGGATATACTCATGCTCAGTGGTGGCAGTGGCTAACATCAGTCCCAGTGGTGGTGGTCCAGGGGGAAGACAGACTCCTGCTCAGTGGTGGCAGTGGCTAATATCAGTCCTGGTGGTGGTGGTCCGGGGGCAGACAGACTCATGCTCAGTGGTGGCAGTGGCTAACATCAGTCCCGGTGGTGGTGGTCTGAGGGGGTGGACAGACTCATGCTCAGTGGTGGCAGTGACTAACATCAATTCCAGTGGTGGTCCATGGGGGATGGACAGACTCATGCTCAGTGGTGGCAGTGGCTAACTTCAGTCCTGGTGGTGGTGGTCCAGGGGGTGGACAGACTCATGCTCAGTGATGGCAGTGGCTAACATCAGTCCTGGTGGTGGTGGCCCGGGGAACAAACAGACTCATGCTCAGTGGTGACAGTGGTTAACATCAGTCCCAGTGGTGGTGGTCTGAGGGGTGGACAGACTCATGCTCAGCGGTGGCAGTGGCTAAGATCAGTCCTGGTGGTGGTGGTCCAGGGGGCCCGATAGACTCTTGCTCAGTGGTGGGAGTGGCTAACATCAGTCCCAGTGGTGATGCTAGTCTGGGGGGGTGGACAGACCCATGCTCATTGGTGGCAGTGGCTAACATCAGTCCCACTGGTGGTGGTCTGGGGATGTGGACAGACTCATGCTCAGTGGTGGCAGTGGCTAACATCAGTCCCAATGGTGGTGGAATGGGGGGCTTACAGACTCATGCTCAGTGGTGGCAGTGGCTAACATCAGTCCCAGTGGTGGTGATCTGTGGGGGTGGGCAGACTCATGCTCAGTAGTGGCAGTGGCTATGATCATTCCCGGTGGGCATGGTCTGGGGAGTTGACAGACTCAAGCTCAGTGGTGGCAGTGGCTAACATCAGTCCTGATGGTGGTGGTAAGGGGGGCTTACAGACTCATGCCCAGTGGTGGCAGTGGCTAACATCAGTGGTGGTGGTGGTGGTCTGTGGGGATGGACAAACTCATGCTCAGCAGTGGCAGTGGCTACGATCAGTCCTGGTGGTCATGGTCTGTGGGGCAGACAGGCTCATGCTCAGTGGTGGCAGTGACTAACATCAGTCCTGGTGGTGGTGGTCCAGGGGGCAGACAGACTCATGCTCAGTGGTGGCAGTGGCTTACATCAGTCCTGGTGGTGATTGTCCGGGGGGGGCTTACACACTCATGCTCAGTGGTGGCAGTGGCTAACATCTGTCCTGGTGGTGGTGGTCTGGGGGGGTGGACAGACACATGCTCAGTGGTGGCAGTGGCTAAGACCAGTTATGGTGGTGGTGGTGGTGGTCCAGGGAGGTGGACAGACTCATGCTCATTGGTGGCAGTGGCTAACATCAGTCCTGGTGGTGGTGGTCTGGGGTGGGCAGACTCATGCTTAGTGGTGGCAGTGGCTAACATCAGTCCCAGTGGTGGTGGTCCGGGGTGGACAGACTCATGCTCAATACTGGCAGTGACTAAAGTCAGTCCCAGCGCTGGTGGTCCATGAGGCTGACAGACTCATGCTCAGTGGTGGCAGTGGCTAACATCAGTCCCAGTGGTGGTGGTCCGGGGGCTGACAGACTCATGCTTAGTGGTGGCAATGGCTAACATCAGTCCCGGTGGTGGTGGTGGTCTGGGGTGGCACATCGCCTTTTAACAGCTCCAGTTAAAACCTGCCAACATTAACCACATCATCATCCTCATAAGGAAAGCTTCCCTCACAGTTATCTATGTCTGAAGTCTGACCACTGGGAATTTATTTCTCCATTGTGTCATCATCTACATCAGTGGTGTGCCATTTCAGGCAGCCACTGCCAGTGCCACCAGGATAGCCCATTTCCACACCACCAAAACCACCATAACTAGGCTGGGGTACAAATACCTAGGCTGCAGTCTGTGCTGGTATGTGCCTCTCATTCATTTTAATGAATGTTAGCAAACTAACATTTGCAGGAGACAGCTTTGTCCAGTGAACCCTGACTATTGCAACTGCTGAGCTGAATACCCTTTCAACACTTATATTGGAGGGTGGGCATGTGAGGTACTTCAGTGCCACTGCAGTCAACTCTGGCCAATCACTGACCTTTCCACTCCAGTACAAAAGAGGATCTGCAGTTATTGTCAGATGCCTGTTTTCAGACAAATATGATTCAACCATTCTCTGTGCCACACCAAGTCCAGTTGTTGATGCATCATCCTGTTCTCTCAAGTCATTTATTTCACAAATGCCCACTTGGGACAAAGCCTTCCAAAGCGGGTTGACACCAGCCACTTTGGATGACAGACCACCTGTAACTGCAGTCCCCTTTCCCTTGCAGTATATGCTTGATGGTCCTCCAGGTACACCATCAGCTGGATTATGCTGCTGAGGTTTGCTGACCTTGGCACGTGACTTCTGTGCCCCATGAACCGAGCACACCAGTTGACCACTGATATTTTTTACCTGTTCAGGCCCTCCCTCCAGTACTGATGCAATTCCATGTTTGTATCGTGGGTCCAGCATTGTTGCTAAGGCAAAGTTGTCACTATGCTGAATGCTCACAATGTGATGATTCTGGTTGAATACTGTCAGCATGTGTTGCAGCAACATACTGCTACCACCATCTCTGGCAACATCAAGGCCATGCTGTACATTCACCAGTGTCTGCCTCAGCAACCGCAGTAGTGGAACTGATTGGCTAATGGAAGCAGACAAGCCACTCACTGCCTGTGTGGCATGTTTAAAAGGCTGCAAAATTGTTGTTACAGAGCACATGAGGCGCCACTGTTCAGTCGTCATAGACATGGAGGCCCCGGAACTGTCACAGCTAGTGTGCATCACAAGATATTCTGAGATGGCTTTGTATTGTTCATACAACCTCTCTGCCAGGTATAAAGTGGAGTGACAACTTCCAGCTTCCAGCGGTGCTGAGGCAGGCTGTTTTGTATTTGCCGCTGCCGCAGTTGGTCACTGGCCTTTCCAGATTGTGAAAAGTGAGAACAGATACATCATGCAATGGTAGCATTTCCTTTACATCAGGATGCTGCAGAAACTCCTGCACCACAAGATTTAAACAATGGGCCATGCTTGGAACACAAAAAAAAACACCATTCATGATGCACTTCACCACATTTGACCCATTGTCACTTGCTATGAACCCAGCTCTCAGGGACAGGGGGTTTAGTCACTTGTCAGTTTCAGTCAGTACCACATCCAGCATGTTCTCACCAGTGTGTGAACAGGTCACATTGCGCATAGCAATCACTGCATGCAGTCAAATTTCTGGAAGATTTCTACCACGACAATCCACCTTACTGCACTGATTATTCACACTACCAACATCACAAACAACCCCCGGCACCTGCGCCCAGTGTGCAGTTATACACAAATATGAACCCCCCTCTGTTTTGCCACTTGTCCACATATCCATACTTAAATGGATGAATGGAGAGGAGGAATGTTGAAGGACATGTCTTACTGAGTCGGACACAGTGCGGAACTCAAGGACAGCACGGGTAGAAAAGTATGTCCTGAATGGGACTTTCCATTTTGGACAGGCACATGCAATAAACCACTGGAACCCAGAATTCTGCACAAAGGAGAAGGGCAAAAGATCAATTGCCAGCATTTCAGCTACAGCAGCATTAAGTTCACGTGACACTGTATGATTGGGGGAGTACTTCAGCTTATGCTCAAAAACACTGTGTAACGTGGGCTGATTTAAACATTTAACACGGGGTGTGATCACAAATGGTTGTGCTCTGTGATGAATGGCATTGGCAGGGGGTGGAGTGTGGATGTTTGATGAAGACGGTTGCACAGGTGACGATGATGAACCCAGAAATGCAGTTATTTTGCCAGATTTGCCAACCGGGGTTGATGTACCACTAGACATACTGCATTAAGCACCACCACCACCAAAACTGCACTGGACAACATTTCAGAGACATTATGCTCCTCCACCTCATCATGCCTGTAATAATCCTCTGCTCTTATTACCTCACTACTGCACATGTTTAATTTACTACTGGACTTAACAATCATGGAAATTGATCACATGCTCGTTATGGTTGCTGGTGACGAGTGTGAATGTCCCACTGTGGTATTAGCTGCCAGTTTTTGCTGGGTCCACATTGCCAAGTGCCTATTCTTAAGATGTGTATGCTGTCCTCCTGTGCCCAGATGGCTCTCCTTTTTACCTCGACTCACACGCACATGGCAAACCTGGTAGATTGCAACTGAATCAACATTTGCATCTTGAACAAAAAAATCCCGAACAAGGGATTGTGATGCTCTACTTTTAACATGTCCATGGTGCTGCTTATTTAACTCCATTCTTTTAAGCACTGAAGTGGGGGGGCACGTGATGTTTCAGGCACTGCACACCTGGACTACAACTGACCACCCCGACTACTTATCATTATTACTGGGTCATCATCATCATCAACTAAACTGGTAAATCACAAGTTTTTTATGGAGTGGGGGGATTCCTGCAAACAGACTCAGACACAGCCACTTTGAATTTATTTTTCTCTGGTTCCCAGCTGGGGTAAATCACATCATCATCATATTCATCAACGTCCCACACATCCACATCTTCTGCTTGGATGCTAGCATGTGGACTGCATGTTGCAACAACAGCAACATCATCACCATCATCACATTCATCGTCATTATCTACACCACCCTCACCTGATATTTTTCACCACACTGTGAATAACTGCATGGAAAATGCATGACATTAACCACAACGGTGGACAGAATATCACATTGTATGCTATTGTTGACATGATCATCAGAATTCTCAGGTTCAATTACTGGGATGTTACTGGGAAGTATGACATCATCTATGCTGCCACTCACTTGCACTGCTTCACTCTCCACTGTATTTTTGGATACGGTACACTGGTCAGAATTCGAACATGAGGCACCAATACTAATACTACCATCATGACTAACACCACTAACACTAACACCACTGGCTGGGAAAACATCATCTCCTCCAACTATGACTGAAACTGCTGTAAAACACATTGCAGGACAAATACCTTTCCTCACATCAGCAGTGCACTTCTACGTCTGCATACTACCACTCCCACAGACTATCTTACTGCCAGAAGTGCCATGTCGAGAACCAGCTTTGCTTGCACATCTCTTTGCGATATTTTGGGGGATCAACAACAATATTATAAACAAATTTAAATTTTGATACGTTCACTCTCTGATTGCGGGACGCTGGATGTGAAGCCAAAATAACAACTGCGGCTTCAGCAACAGATAGAGACTGTTACGCAATGAAAACAACTTCAGTAACCAGTGGTGCTGATCAGGTCACAAAAACAATCCAATCTGGTAAAAAATTCCTTTTGCCGGTGGGGTTGGGGAGGGGAGCACTGACTGCAGATTTTTACAGCAGTACAAGCAGCAAAACAAAAAACAGATACCATGATCACAGTACAAAATCAGGCAGCTGCAGTGGATAGCAGGTTCACACTGCTGTGCCTGCAATTACACTAGTATGTGGCACAATAAAAGGTGTATTATTTGATGTTACGCAACACCACTCACACACACATACACACACACACACACACACACGGAACAGTTTGTCTACAATGGTGAATAAGTAATGCGTAGCAAATTGAAAAGTTCAGTAATATGCCACATATTGTAATGTAAAAAAATTGAAATTATGAACTGCTGCACCAGATCCACACAACACACAATCAGCAAGAAAATTTCAACAATTTCTGAGAATATTACTGTGTGTACATTAACACAGTCAGTTAAATAACAAAAATATAACCAAAAAACAAATCATTATTTCTCCAACTTAAATCTATCTACACCACAGATACGCCCCTCCCCAAAGCACACTTTCACTGTCTTTCACTACATACACTCAATGTTATACATTAACATTCAAAATCCACACAAAAACAAACATGCTCGATGTTATGAGCACAGGAGGGTTTCCTGCAATTGATGAACTAAAGGTGGAGCAGAAATAAAATCACAAACATGCTTTTTTAACAGCTTTTAGAAGGTTTCAATCACAGACAGCTCTCAGAACACACTGTCTTCTACTGCTTCCTACACACACTACCCTGAACTGAGGCTGCACAGATAAATATAGAGCCCATGTAACCTGAAATCCCATGAATCAGTGCAAAATTCACCTTCAGAGCTCAAAAACAAAGCAAAGTAAGGCGAAGTGCCTTGTTCTCAATGCACTTCGCTTAAGATTTTGGTGCAGTAGTGGTCTGGGAAGGAGGAGTAATGCGGAGTCATTGTCTTCAGTGGACTTCATGTTACTCATTATAATGTGAATTACTCCACTTCACATTGCGGAGCACTCTGTGAATCCACCTTTACTCCGTGAATCACTTTGTGGAGCAGATTGAGCCCACTTCACCCACCACTAGTAAGCAATAAGCCACAATGAGGTATAGCTTGTTGTCTGATAAATGCATGACCCAAGATGCATAGTGAAGCAATGGATGCTTATGCTGGGTGCCTTCTTGAGCCAGGGGGTGTGTTCATCAGATGCACAACCCACATCTTGAAGTAGGTTATTGTACTTATAAAATGGGTTTGCCATTAAAAAAAGATGTTAATGGACTAAATAAATAACAGTTTTTGCTTTTTTCTAAATTTTTTTGTTACAGGTTAATGTTTACTTTGAATTTTGTCTGGCCTTTTATGTTGGAAAATGCTTAATAATTGAGTTACTGAGTTAGGGCATGTACTAGGGCTTCATAGCACTAATGTGTAATTTATGTGTAGTGTATGTGTGCCAGTAATTTTTTCAAAAGTTTCTGGCAGGCTTGGATATGTCAGTCTGGAGTGATCTGTCCATGGTGGTCAACCATTAGTTCAAGTTTTTATAAAACGGCCACTGAGATGTCAATAGAAGACAGGTTGAACTTGTAAGTGTGATGCAAACATTAACCAGTGAACACCAGTTTAGTGAAAACTTTTTTAATGTTATTATTCTTGCTTTAGCCACCAGATATATTAGCAAACATTTTTGCCAATTACTTTCAGCTTTTTCATGGAAACAGTGGTCCTGCATATACATACAAATTGCAATTTTAAACATAGTTGTGTGAGAAGTTATGCTCACAATCTTTTATCATTACAATATTTCTGCACCTAGCATTCTGTTGTTAAGTTTGAAATTTATTTATTTAAAATCATTTCTTCCCATCAAGTTTTGTTTAAACTGTTAATTAACAAGAGTAATACATATCAAGAAGTTTTCACTAAACTGCTGTTCACTGGTTGATGTTTGCAACACACTTTTAAGGGAAGGATATGTGCCATGTGCTGCATTATGGTTGCCAGTAAAGTGCCACCCTCAGGGTTGTCACCCTATAAACACATGCCTTGTAGTGGCCATTGGCCAATCAAGATACAGCATTTTTCCTAACTATTTTATAATATCCTGCAAACTACTATAACCACTTCCTTAGTTACCCATATTTTATACATTCCCACAGTAGTTTATTAACATTTAAAGGCATCTGCAAAAGTTTATCTTCACTTCAGACACATCTGGAATAGCTTATCCTCATTTAAAATTTGCCCATGGTAGTTTATCCACATCTAGTCTACAGAAAAAAGTGGACAAAAGGAACTTTCACTTCAACTACCACAGAGCTTTTAAAATCTTGATTTCAAAACTCTTTGTCATAATAGCATGCAGTTAGCCAGCATGCAGTTAGCAGTACATGCAGAACCACCAGCTTCTGTGGTTGATTAGACACCTTGGACTTCAGCCTTGTGAATTAAACCACCCACACCATCTGGTTATTCTTTCATATAATTAATGATGACCCTCTTTATCACACTGGTAATCAATGTGTTTAAATGTGTAATAACCATGTATGACATCATAACCAGTTATTATGGCAGTTGGAGCGCACGCGCCTCAGTTTCACTGCTTTCAGATGAAAAGCAGGAAGCAACTAGATGTGACCTTGAACAATTCAGAGCAAACAGCAGTTTCGTAACTTAAAAAAAGTTAACATATTCAGTATTCTGTTTTAGCCAATGTATTTCACTAGTTTTGTTCCATGTTGCCCAATGAACAGATGCTATTTAGCTGAAATTGAGAGCGATCTGCATGCAAACACTGTTAATTTGTTTAAAATGTTTATATATTTCAGTAGTAAAGTTAAAAAAAAAACACTGGAATTAATTCACCATGAGTAGTTAAACACGGGATAAAACAATTTAGTGCTATTTATTATCTGTGTCATTTATTTAAACTCCTGTTCACTGATCTTCTTGATTGACTGACTACTTTTTAAAAATATCTTTACAACAGTTATATAAAAAACTGACTGTGTGCTTAAGAGGATTTTTTACAAACTCTCAGTGTCTGATAACCACATAAACCTCTCTCTAGCTTCACTCTGGAGGTCTATGTGGTCATCATACACCTCAGGTGTGGAATAAAAACTTGATAACACACAGACACTTATACATATATTATTCTCTGTGTACACTACCGCTTAACTGAATGTCATCACTGAAATGACTGCACACCCTGGAGTGTGTCATCACATCTATTAAATGGTGTAACTTTGTTTTTTAATAAGGAAATGAGGTTATACTTTGCAGCAGTGCAGTCATACAAAATAGAATTGTGGGTCTTTGAATGTGAGTAACCAATCAGATTGCTTGATTTTACATAGCCATTTTATCATCTAAATTTCACCAAGTCCCTTGCAGGGGTTACACTGGTCAGGAACTCAATTCCCCAACCTTTCATAAAATTGAGTGAGAGCTCCTACACCTATGCCAACATTCTCCATTGAATATTTTACTGTAGGAGAATTTTACCTCCTTGACATCAACGTTTGCCTCCTACAGATCTAGAGGCAAGAGTTCCATCAGCCTAAACATTTCAAGTGTAAACACTGGTCCCTAGGAAATTAAACTGACCCTGTTTATTCCTTAGTGCTCTCCAAATTATATCGCACCCACACACACATTGTGCAAATGACTGGGTGTGTGTGTGTTAGATGGGTAAAAGAGTTGTAGGCTGCATCACTTTCCTTTGTCTGCTTCTCTTAGGTTCACTGAAAAATAGGTGCCCCTGCCTCTGAATGACACACTAACCTGCCTTTTTATAAAGTTAGAGATTAGTGCTACAATTTGAATGCCAAAAGAGGTGGAGAGAACACAAAGGGAAAATAATGATTAAGCTGTAAAGTAAATATTTAGATGATTTTGTGTGTTGAAGAGCTCAGTATTTTGGGAGTGCACTGTCATGGACCATTCTACTACCTGGAGAGGGTGCTTCCGTCTGATAGTCTAGTTGAAATTCCAATATATGACACTTGAATACTTTAATATGAACTGTCCTCCTTCTATAAGTATAACAAAAAGAATTTTAGAGGATTTTGTTGAAGGATAAATAGGGGATTTCACGAAATTGCTTGACAAATTTGGTGCTACTACTGTAGATTTAGAATGTTTTTGCTCTACAACCCTGTGGCTTGCAATCTCACTTCTGTAGTTGCTGCTGCCACCCTTGAGAAGCTTCTGTTCACAAGGGCTTAGAAATTTCAGCTTAATTTCTGATTTTCACTATTCAGGTGGAGTGTCTCCTCAAAAGCTGGAAGTGAAGTCCTGTCAAAATAACACTTGCTCAAAGGTTACAATTAAAGAATACTTCTTTCATAAAGGCAGCAGTGCCAAAGTGATGTATACTGGAAACTGCATCCACAGATGGAATATTGCATCAAAGAGGATTGTGGTAAAGCAGTCAATGGTGGGAAGGGACCTAAAGTAAAATAAACAGCTGTTTTGATCCTTTTCCCAAACAGAGCAGCATACAGTATGTGAAAGATAGTATGCTGGAATGCGTCAGGTGGGGTTTCACTGGTCACAGCAAAAATGATGAGGTTGCCACAAACAGGTTACTGGTTAGACAAGACCAGGAGTATCACATGCTAGTGTGGAACCCACATCTAAAGAAGGACATGAAGAGGTCTGAGACTGTCAGTGTAGGGTAACAAAAATGATCCAGTGCAACAGTGTAATGTCACAATAGCCTTCTGCTTATTATTATTTGTATTTTTTTTTTGCTATAAAAAACATGTTTTTGAATTCTGCTTGTGAAACATGGCAATCAGCACAAGGCATCCTGGGACATTAGATTTTTGAAAATGTACTGTTCTCCCTAAGTAGAAGGAAACCGCTAACTTCAAAGAATCTAACACATGCCTGACAAAAACCTGTGTGGAACTCATATAAGTCATGTTCTCAGAGAGTTGGTGCTTTGAAGTGAAACTATTGCCTTTTTATGAGGTGACAGGAGGGAGAATGCTTCCTAGTTAGTCTATGTCAAAAATCTCACAATGTTGAGAGGTAGTTCTCAGACTGTTTTCCTGAGAGATCAAAGGGATATTCTGTCCTGTCATAAAGCATGCTCTGTGGCTCACTAATTAGGAAGTATATATATGTCATTTTTAAATTGTAATGTTTAGCAGTGTGCAGGGGCATGTGACTGATCAATTAATTGCAAGACTAAGAGTGATCTCATGCCAACAACCAAAGCAGTGACATCACGAGTGCGGGACTTTAACTCTTCAATACTGGTGAAGCCTGCTGAAAGGACTGACACTTTTTTTTCTGGATTTCTAAGGGACATATCAACTAAATTAGGTAACAGCCCAAATCATTTGCCAACTGAAACTGAATTAGAACTAGTTAATTCAGTTACAAGGTGCTTTGTTTTGTAATTGTCCATTTCTTTCTGACTGTAATCATCATGTATATATGTTCTGTTTGATGTACTGTATTTATTTATTATTTTTAGTTTTAGTAAATTTGGTTTTCTTTAAACCTGCCTGAGACATTTGCTCATTTTGTGTGTGAATGGTGGATCAGTCTTAATATTCTAACACAGCTGTTAAATGCTTATTGTGTCACCTTATGCAACCATGCTAATAAGGATCTTTGTAAAGATCCAGCAAGGTAAGAAAAATACCAGTGTCTCAATTCATTTGGAAGGGGGTTATAAACCAAGTTGGTTGTATGCCTATTGGGCCAAGTATACTGTGCTGCTTTCCCTGAAGAGAGTGTGATATTTGGACCTGTTACCTCGGTGTGCTAGCTAAAAAGGGTCCATAATTGACCCCAGGACTCGAGACTGGTAGTTAGCTCAGCCCCAAAACAAACAGGAGGGTGTCCCTGTTTATCCCCTGTTCACAAATCTCACCTAAAGGTTGTTCACTGTGGGAAACAGAGGGCCTGACCCCCAGAATGGATTTGTGACAGATTTGGTATGCAGTGGTGTGATCAAAAAGATATGTTTGCATACTGTGCAATTATTTGGTGACATGAACATTAACAGCCCGTGTGTCAGAGTGATTAACTGTAACAATTCACACACAAACAAGACAGAGATTTTTAAAGAAATATTTCATTTTGGATACAGTCTAAGTTCCCTACCTGTTTTATTTTTTTTCAGGTGACAAGCTAGTGCAGCTGTAGGTTAGGGAAGAAAATGGTTTCCCCCTACAATGAATACACAGTGGAATACCTGAGGCAGTTGTGCTATGAAAGAGGAGTCCTGTGTGAGGGGCAAACTAAACAGCACCTTGTGGAGACTCTTGTGGCAGCTGATGGACAAGCAACTGCCAACGACCTTGGATCACAGTCGGTGGCTGAAAGGGATCAGACCTTTGACGTGGTGGTGCCAGAGTCTATCGCAGTGCCCAGTCCCAGGGAGGTGGGCAGCAAGACCAGTGAGAACTGAGAACCACAGTACCAGGGGAGGGTCACCACAATGCTGGAGCAAGAAGGGATCAGGCTGCAGCTAGTGTTGAGGAGAATGGAACTGGAATTTGAGCAGAGAAAGTTCCAGATGAAGCTGGAGAAGCAAGAAAAAGAAAACCAGAGCCGGAGTGAGGCCAAGGAAAAAGAAAACCAGCTTCAGAGAGAGGCAGAGGAAAGAAAGTGACAGCTTCAGAGAGAGGCTGAGGAGAGACAGTGCCAGCGAGAAAATGAATTGGAGAAAATAAAACTCAAAAGACTAGCACCAGAGCTGGTAAGTGGCATGGGTAAACCTGTAACTCCAGGGCTGGGTTACAAATTAAATTCTAAATTGATAGCTGAATTTAAAGAGGGTGAGGATATGGATGCATTTTTAAATTCATTTGAAAAGGAATGCATTCAGGCTAAAATTCCCTGAGAGTCCTCGAGCTTCCAGCTATCCCTGCTGCTTACCGGGAAAGCTCGTAATGCATTGGGGTCAAATGGACAATCAGGACCGTAATGATTATGACAAACTTAAAGCTGCATTGCTTAAAAAGTATGAATTGACAGCTGAAATGTACAGAGTTATGTTCCATAAGTTCAGGAGAAGCCCTGACATGAGCTATAAAGAACTAGCCACCAAGCAATGTCAATTTTTAAATGTTGGTGGGAAGGGGTCAAAGCAGACTTTATAGAGAAAATTGAGGATGTGTTACTTGGAATAATTCTTTTGGGTGTTTTCAGCAGAGCTGAAAACCTGGCTAGAGGACAGAGATCCAAAAGCAGTGCAGGAGGCTGCTGAGTTCTTGGACTGCTATGCCATGTGCAGACCTGCTCTGAAAGGGAGTGGGGAGTGTGTGGCAGTGGAGAAAAGGAAAAGTACACCTTCAGGCAGCTAAAACCCTCATGGCCTCTCCAGAAAGAAGGCAGCCCCAGGTTACACAGAAAGAATTTGCCTGATAAAAGAAATGGATAAATGTTGGTTTTGCAAACAACCTGGGCATCTTGCAAGACAATGTCCTAAAAAGGCACAGAATGCAGAACGTGGTGCTTGAACAGAGGTGGGTGCACTGTGTATCCCTGAAAGCATGCCTATAAACATGAGGGAGCACATACACCCGGTTACTTTAAATGGGGTGCAAACCCATGGGTTGAGGGACATGGAGGCATCCCTTACTTTGGTAAAAGGGAATTTGGTTGAGCCTGAACAGCTTATACTTAATCAGTTCATTACAGTACAGGGATTCACTGGGGTGGAGAAAACTCTGCCACTTGCTAGTGTTCAGCTGGACTGAGGTGAGACAGGAGAGACTGTAAAAAAAGTTACAGTGGCAGAAAATCTTGCCCTGGATGTAATTACAATGAACACGCTCCAAAAGGGGGTGTTGTGTGTGGTTACCTGCAGTCAGATGGCAAAGGCCAAGTGTAGTTCCCTGAACCCCATAGAAGCCCCTGTGGAAAACACTGGGAGGCTGGTTCCCCAGCTTGTGTCTCCTGACATGGAGAGTAGTGAAAGGGATGTAGAAATTCCCCAGATAGCAGTTAACAAAACAGCTACAGAAGGTTACTTTGAGGAGGGAGGGGTAACCAGTTGTCAGAGGGCTAGGGATGATAGTAGCACTGAATGCCCTGATGCTAGAGCTAGGGACCATAGTTTAGAAAGCTAGAAACTGAAGGTGACCTGTCCCATGTCTTGGGAATATGTAAGAATTTTGCAGCTGCTCAGAGGAATAACCCTAGTTTAGAAAGGCTGAGGGCTTGGGCAGAATCTGACGGGGCACAGGGAGGTGACAGAAGAAATAGAGTGTATTGGCACAATGGACTGCTGTATATGCAGATCATAAGGGCAGAGGGAGGGGTGATGGGCAGGCAGCTTATAGTTCCCCAGGGGTACCATAAGCAGTTGCTCAAGATTGTTCATGATATCCCCATGTCTGGGCATTTGGGAATCACATGCACTATGCAACAATTGGCCCAGAATTTCTATTGGCCCAGCTTCACCCAACAGGTAAAGGAATATTGCAGGTCTTGTCACTGGTGCCAAGAAATAGAGAAGGCAGGTAGTAAAACCCAAGCTACCCTAATTCCCTTGCCCATAGTGGAGGAGCCATTCCAGAGGGTAGGAATGGATATTGTGGGGCCTTTGAATACCCCCAACTCCTCCAGGAAGAGGTTTATTCTAACAGTGTTGGATTATGCCACCTGGTAATCAGAGGCAGTCACTCTGTCCTCACTGGGGACAGACAAAGTGGCAGATGCCTTGCTAGGGATTTTCTCCTGTGTCAGGTTCCCGAAGGAGGTTATCACTGATCGAGGGGGTTCCTTCATGTCGGACCTGATGAAGTGTTTGTGGGAGATGTGTGGGGTGGTACAGAGGTGCACAACACCTTATCACCCACAAGCCAATGGGCTTGTGAAAAGGTTTAATGGTACCCTAAAATCGATGCTCCAAGTGTTTGCCGAACAGCATGGGAGGGACTAGGAGCAATACCTTCCCCACCTGTTATTCACATACAGGGAGGTGCCCAAGAGTCAACAGGGTTTTTTCCCTTTGAGCTCTTATATAGATGCAGGGTGCATGGGCCCCTAGACTTGATCCAGGAGAACTGAGAAGGCAAGCACACCACCCAGGTAACTCCCAGTGGATTATGCCCTCAAGTTTAGGGAAAAGCTGAAGGAGCTTATGGGAACAGCCCAGAGCAATCTGGCAGCCACCCAGAAAAAGCAAAAGGTATGGTACGACCGCTGAGCCAGAGCTCACTCATACACTGTGGGTCAGGAAGTCATGGTCCTAATCCCAGTCCAGAAAGATAATCTGCAGGCCGAGTGGGTAGGAGAACACAATGTAGTCAGACAAGTGAATGACATAAACTACATTGTAGAACTGCCTAACAGGAGACATACCCAAAGAATGTACCATGTTAACATGATGAAGTCATATGCAAATAGGCAGACATGGTCTTTGAAGTGTGTGGTCCTGGGGAGGGGACAGATGAAGCAGACCCTCTTCTGGACTTGCGGGGAAAAGCAAGCAGGAGTCCTCTTTGGAGACAATCAAACTGTCACCCCAGTTGACTCCAGAACAGATCCAGGAAGTAAGGGAGGTTTTAGCAGACTTCGCCCCATTGTTTAATGCCAAGCCTGGACTAACACCCTTAGCGATGCACAATGTAGACATGGAGATGCAAGCACCCATATGGTGGACAGCATATCAGGTGTCCAAGGTTGTCTTAAAGGACATTAGGAGGGAGGTGGAAGAAATTATGGATTTAGGAGTTATCCAGAAATCCCACAGCCCCTGGGCCTCACCTGTAGCCCTTGTTCCCAAGCTGGATGGCTCTACTCATTTTTTGTGTGGATTATCATGGTCTCAATGCAGTCACAAAGTCTGACTCCCACCCAATGCCACGGATGGATGGATGAACTACTGGATAAGTTGGGAGGGGCGACATACCTTACCACTTTTGACCTGATGAAAGGGTATTGGCAGGTAGAGTTAACTGCCAGTGCTAGGAAGAGGTCATCCTTCATCACTCTGATATAGTTATTTGAGTACAAGATAATGCCTTTCGGAATGAAGAATGCCCATGCCCCCTTCCAAAGGTTGGTGAACCATGTGTTACCTGGCATTGAAGAGTATGCTGTGGGGTACCTGGATGATATTGCCATCATCAGTGCCAGTTGGAAGGAACACCTATCCCACCTTAAGGAAGTGTTGGGCAGGATACAGAGTGCTGGGCTCACTGTGAAAGCTGAAAAGTGCCAGGTGGCCATGGCTGAGGTGGCATACCTAGGGTATGTAGTAGGAGGGGGACAGCTCCATCCTAATCAAGCTAAGATCGAGGCAATAGCAACATGGCCCAGACCTGAAACACAGAAGCAGGTCTGAAGTTTTCTAGGGACCACAGAGTACTATTGAACATTTGAATTAAACTACAGTGCCCTGGCAGCTCCCCTATCTAAAGAAAAGAATGCCTAAAAAGATAAACTGGGAGCCAGCCTGTGAATGAGCCTTTACACAGCTAAAAGAGGCACTGTGCAGTGCTCCTGTGTTAGCCAGTCAAGACTACAGTAAACCATTTGTAGTCCAGACAGATGCCTCAGACATGGGTAATGGGGCAGTACTTGGCAGAACTTCTAACCAAGAGGAAGATCACCCAATAGTGTATATCAATAAGAAATTACTTCTCAGGGAGCAGGCTTATTCTACAGTGGAGGAGTGTCTGGCACTGGTGTGGGCAGTGAAGAAATTAGAGCCATACCTATATTGGTGGCACTTTGAGATACTAACGAAACATAACCCCCTGGTTTGGCTATCCCAAATGGATGAGATGAATGGCAGGATTCTAAGATGGAGCCTTGCCTTACAGGGATTCAATATAACTGTCACTCACAGGGCAGGGGCAGAAAATGCCAATGCTGATGGTCTGGCACATCAGTTAGAGCAGTCAACTGAATTTGGGAAACTCATCCCATGCCTAGGAATAGATTACCCCAATTTCAGTCTGTTAGGGAGCAGTGTCACAGTAGCCATCTGCTTGTTATTATTTCTATTATATTTTTGCAATAAAAAACATATTTTTGAATTCTGCTTGAGAAATATGGCAGTCAGCACAAGGTATCCTGGGACATTAGATTTTTGAAAATGTACTGTTCTCTCTGAGTGGAAGGAAACAGCTAACTTCAAAGAATCTAACACATGCCTGACAAAAACCTGTGTGGAAATCATAAAAGTCATGTTCTCAGAGAGTTGGTGCTTTGAAATGAAAATATTGCCTTTTTATGAGGTGACAGGAAGGAGAATGCTTCCTAGTAAGTCTATGTCAAAAATCACACAATGTTAAGAGATGGTTCTCAGACTGTTTTCCTGAGAGATCAAAGGGATATGCTGTCCTGTCATAAAGCATACTCTGTGGCTCACTAATTAGGAAGTATTTATATATATATAACATTGGAATGTTTAGCAGTGTGCAGGGGCATGTGACTGATCAATTAATTAAAAGACTAAGAGTGACCTCATGCCAACAACCAGAATGGTGACATCACAAGGAGGGTGGGACTTTAACTCTTTGATATTGGTGAAGACTGCCGAAAGGACTGGCACTTTCTGTTCCAGACTTCTAAGGGACACTTCAGCCAAGATAGATAACAGCCCAAATCATTTAACTGAAACTTAATTAGACCTAGTTAATTCAGTTACAAGGTGCTTTGTTTTGTAATTGTCCATTTCTTTCTCACTGTAGTCAATATGTCCATATGTTCTGTTTTATGTACTGTATTTATTTACTATTTTTAGTTTTAGTAAATTTGGTTTTCTTTAAACCTACCTGAGACATTTGCTCATTTTGAGTGTGAATGGTGGAAAGGTCTTAATATTCTAACACAGCTGTTAAATGCTTATTGTGTCACCTTATGCAGCCAAGCTAAGAAGGATCTGTGTAAAGATCTAGCAAGGTAAGAAAAATACCAGCATCTCAATTGATTTAGAAGGGGGTTGTGAACCAAGTTGGTTGTATGCCCGCCCGGCCAAGTATATTGCACTGCTTTCCCTGAAGAGAGTGTAGTATTTGAACCTGCTACCTGGGTGTGCTAGCTAAAAGGGTTCATAATTGACTCCAGGACTCGAAACTGGTAGTTTGCTCAGACCCAAATCAAACAGGAGGGTGTCCCTGTTTGTCCCCTGTTCACAAATTGCACCTTAAAGGTTGGGCACTGTTGGAGCAGAGGGCCTGACCCCCCAAAATGTAGATCTGTGACAGGTAAGACCTATGAAGAAAGAGTGGACAGTATAAACATATACCCTTTGGATGACAGGAGGGAAAGGAGGGATAGGTTTGAAACATACAAATACATGCAGTGGAATGACAGAGTAGACTTCAGAATGTTATTGAAATTAATGAGCAGCATAACCACCAGGATGCATAATCTTTTTTTTGTACATGAATATTTTATTTAACTACTAATGCCACATCCAAATACAGAAAACAAGCAAATCCTTTGCCGAGGAAACCCTTTGGCTATAGCAGTCTAATAAACATTGGTTAACTCTCTAACTAATACAGCAATGTTACTAACACACCACAGTTATATACACCCAGTGAACCTGAGCAAATTGCCACAAAAATAATAAAAATGACAAGCTGACCTTCTTAAGCAATACTCTAGGATGCTGCATCTACTTAAACTCGTTACTGTTGTCCATCTACTAGCTAGCACATTTAATTTAGAATTACTTTGGTATATATAATTAAAAAGCCCTCCTTTATGGAGTACTTTTCTACATTTTAAAGCATATTTATTTACTTCCTAGCCACATGCATTAGTTGTCCTTAATTTCTAGTAGTTGCACATGCATCACCTCAAAGACATGGTATGGATCATATTCTCTTTTACAATATAACAAAGAGCAAAGATCCTGATATCCTGTTCAGCATGCAATCATGCAACTTGCTGTTAATCAAGGTTTCCTTATAACTTGTCCTGTTTAGGCGTGCAGTCTGGGTACAAGGGATCAGTCTAATGGGCCCCTATCATTTGGGTAGCCAGAACACACTGTCTTGTTGCTCCTCCTTTATCCCCATTCTAATCTTCTATGCCACCCTGGGCTGGGTTGTACATGCCCTCTAATGTGTATCCTTTTCCAAAGCTTTTACACAAGGTTTCCATGCTCATTCAAATTGTGACATTCTGTCTCTAACGTTAGCCATGGTCCTCATATAGGCTATCATTCTAGATACCCTAGTTTCCCAGTCTGTGAGGGTGGGAAACCCCACCATCTTCTATTCTATGGGAAGCAGTCATTTTGCTTTAACTGCCATCGAGCACAGCAATGGATAATGATAGGCTACACTTGGGGGCCTCCACAAGAATCTACAAATAATGGTAAGGCTGTAAGTGTTGTTCCCAGAATGTTGGAGTTATGGGCTAATACCTGGGTTTAAAAAGGTTATATTAACTGACATCCCCATAGTATGTGAGCTGTAGCACCTGGCTTCTGTTGTCACTACTAGCGTCTATCTGACATGGGTACCTCCATGTGTGGGCCAATTTCACTGGGGCTCTAAGCCATCTTGCCAAAACCTTCTTGTGAATCATCTGGTCCCTAGGGTTGCGAGAGCCTTTGTGAATGTGAGACCAACATCTTTTCTATCACTCTGGGGTTAGCTTATAATTAGCTATACATCCTGTGCCCATTAACCATTTGTGCCTCCCAATCTGGGTAGTGACGAACCTG
This sequence comes from Neoceratodus forsteri, assembly GCA_016271365.2. Classification (NCBI taxonomy): domain Eukaryota; kingdom Metazoa; phylum Chordata; order Ceratodontiformes; family Ceratodontidae; genus Neoceratodus; species Neoceratodus forsteri. Next base: position 729,538,139 of record CM028131.1, read on the forward strand.
GAACTGCTTATAGATAAGACTGCCCTGTTCACTACAGTTCTGTAACTAGACATCTAGATTATATATCATGTCTGTTTTCATAAATGTGCTTTGGTTGTCCAGCCATAGGTGCATGACATGCTGCAACTGTAAATGTTCCCAGAGATCCCTGTTAGTGATACCATACTCATCCCTGAGTTGCTGGAAAATTTTTAGTCCCCTTGTGGTGTTTTCAAACAAGTGGCTTATGTGGAGTATCCCTTTATCCCTCCATGCCTTTCAATGGATGGTCTTTCAATCCATGCAAATTTTTGGGTTATCTCCCCATATGGTGAAATTCATGAGTTTGTGCCACTCATTTTTTGGACATTGTACTGATCCAGTAAATGATTTATCCTTAGGAAATGAACTACCAAGGATAAGGCAAAGGGGGTTATCCCCCATAGTGTTTGTTCTGCTTCCACCCATAGTGGGTGAACATCCATGGGTGCCAACCACCCAATAAGTGCCTGCTTTACCCCAAAAGAAATATGGTACACCCACATCCAGGGTAAATTTCAGCCACCTTGGAAATGGGGGGGGGGGGCTAGAACTTTCTTATTGAACCATGGAAGATGTCCCTCCCATAAGAAGTGAAAGATGGGTTTGTCCAGCTGTGACCATGTCTTTGGGGTGGGTTGGAAAGGGAGATTTCTCAGACAGTAAATGAGGTGGGGTAAAGCCATCATCTTAAAAGTGGCTATCCTTCCTGGTATGGAAAATGTAGCTTTTGCCAGCTGCTAGTGTGTTTGTTATGTCTGCTATGAGTGGGTTAAGGTTGGATTTGACCAAGTCTGCCATGGTAGCTGTAATCATGATCTTTAACTACTAGATGCCTCCTGGGCTCAAAATTATGGTATAAGCCCCAACTTGTGCCATCAGCAGTGTTACATGTTCAGTAGGCAGGAGCTCTATTTTCGCTCAGTTTATCTTTAAGCCTGACACATGAACATGTTGGACAAGCTCCAGCACTCATGACAATGACTGCTGAATCTTGGATAGTGGAAGGAGTAAGCTGTCTTCGCAGGAGAGTGACTTACACATGAAAGTACCAATACCGATGCCCTGAATACTTGTGTCCTGCCTGATAGCTATGCAAGGTGGTTCCGTTGTTATAACAAACAGCAGTGGGGATAGTGGGCAACCTTGCCTCCTTCCTTGGTGAAGTGAAAATCTGGGTCAGTCTATGCCATTTGTGAGGAATGGAGCTATCAAAGATGCATAATGAGTCCTAATCCAGGAAATGAAAGAAGGACCTAGTGCAGCATTCCTTAATACTTTAAATTAGTTTTTCTACTGAACTGAGTCAAAGGCTTTTTCCGTCTCAATCACTTTGAAAGCTGCTATACTCAGTGATTATTTTGGAAGTTTTCAGTGAGGCACCACCACTCATAAATTTATCAGTGTCAGTGGCTCAGCAGGTTACACACTCACATCCAAGGCCAAAAGATCAGAAGGCTGTGGGTTCTATCCCCACACCAGACACTTGTGTCAAATCAAATACTGATACTTTAGTGCAGTATGAGGGGGGTGCTGCACTTCTGAGGTGCTGTCTTTTGGACGAGATGATAAACCAAGGTCCCGTCTGCTTGTCCTGGTGGTTGCTCAGGTGGACATTAAATATCCCATGGCACTTCACGAAAAGAGTTGGGTGTTTTATTAAAGGAAATAAATCAAACAAACAGGCATCACCAAGGAAATCAAAATCCATAGCTATGATACATTTAAAGTCACTGCTGTATACCATAAAAAAAAAAGGAAAGGAAAAATACAAGGTTGTACCAAAAGAAAATATACATTTATACTAAATTCTATCTAGAAAAAGTCCCCAATCTGTTATATTTACTCCAAGACCTTTGTTTACAACCAATTTCCTTTATGTTGTGGATATATCAGAATCCATGACCCAAGGTAAATTCCTCCAGACCCCATCCAACACCCTTTTATTACTATGCATTTTTTTCCATTATATATATAGATTTTAATTCAGAAGTAATTTTACTTATAAGTACCTGGTGATCCATATGTTTTCGTTGTGAATGAAACAAACTCCTGGCATTCGAAATGTACCATTTTATGCATAACATCACTATATGTAATGTATTTTTCTCTCAGTTATGTGCTGTTCCTGTACATATTCCATATATTATGATTTCCTGAGTTTCTGTAGTGAACCATGGTGATGACCAATTATCTGTCAAAGCCTTCCAAAATCCTAAAATATATTGATTGATTACAATTTTATTTTTTTAATACAGGATACAAATAGTTAGGGTTTTATCCCCATTTTCAACACTGTCCAGTGGTACAAGTTTACAAAATACATAAACAAACAACAAAAAACATCACATGTCAACAAGATATAAATTATTATAATATATCTAAAACAAGAACAGGTTGAGCTAAAGTATTTATGCAAAGATACCTTAAAAACAGACAAACTGGTAACTGATTTCAGTTCATGTGGAAGATTATTCCGGTGCCTGGCTAAACTATTTTGTAGGGTAATGTCTCCTAATCTACTCCACGATTTAGTAGGGGGGACTTTCTGGGAGGTTACTCTCAGGCTGGCCAACTGTTTAGAGTGAGGTTCTATTTCTACCAAATGAGCTAAGGGATGTTTTTCCTTTAAATATATGAGCTTATGATAGAATTTTAACCACAGGTAAGCTCTTTGTTCTTCTGGTTTGAGCCAGCCAAGCTTGCTAAATATGTGACAATGGTGTGCCTTGAGCACATTTTGTAATGAATTTCACCAGTCTATAATTAATTTTTTTTTTATTTAGTTGTTTAGCCAGGTATAGCACACTAAGCTGAAAAAGTCTTTACAGGAGCAACCTGGGAGCACAAGGAGGTTAAGAGACTTGCTCAGGGTCACGCAGTATGCAAGTGGAAGCTTTGGGATTCAAACCCAGGTCTGGTCTGCTGGATGTCACCAAATTTGCAGCTCAGAGCCTTAGACCACTGCGCTATACTGCCTCATATTTGATCCGATCTGTCTAAAACTGTCCAGGTAGAATTCATACATACAATGGAACCATACACTAAGACTGGTATTAACGATTGTTGCATCAGTTTTTTCCTTATTTCTACTGTAAGGGATCCAGATACCCTTCTCAATGCCCCCAATCTCTGGCTTACCTTCTTTACTTGCTGTAAGATATGATCAGCATATGTTAATCTGGTGTCCACTGTAACTCCCAAGTATTTATAGTTTGAGACGTTTTTGATGTAAGTTCCATCCACGCATTGAAGCCTCAACTCAGTCTTACTTACCTGGGTGTAACCCACAGAAAACACCATGCAGTGGGTTTTTTTGTGTTAAGAAGCAAGCCACAATTTCTCATTTATTTTTCCGTAAGTGTCAGATCCATCTGGAGCTGCTGTTCCAGGCCCTTTTGATCATCTGCAGATGCTCTTTCCCTTGTTCTGGGTCCAGGAGGAGCATGGGCAGCAGGCACCTTCGTGGCCTGTCCTAGGCAGGCAGGTTGCTTGTGGGGGCATCCACATCAGTGGTACCAGCCCAGTGGGCTCCAATCAACCTTATGAGCCAGGGAGGAGTGTGGGCAGCAGGCGCCATCTCAGCCTGTCCTAGGCAGGTGAGTTGCTTGTGGAGAGGACCGCGACAGCGGTACCAGACCAGTGGGCTCCAATCAGCCTCCAAACCTTCTCGGGATCCTTTGCTTTGTTTAATTTATTTAAGTGATAACACTTTTTTGCTTGTTTAACTTCCCTTTTGCATTTGTTCCTCCAAAATTTATACCTGTCCCAGTCCTCAATTATTTGAGTTCTCCGAGCTTTATTCCAGTTATTTGTTAGACATTGCACTTCACTTTCCCAATTTTTTCTTAATATTTTAGCTTCATGTATTTGTATTATTGTCATTATAGAATCTATAAATTCTTGCACTGCTAAGTTAATGTGTGGAATTAAAAAAAACTCTGTTCCAATTAAAATTCCTTAAACTACTTCTAAATGCTTTCCCTCCAAACTTTTTCTTTAGATCCCTTGTCCAATAAGTATTTATTTGGGGTTTTTGGGGATTTTGAATAAGCAAGCTATATCTTATTGGATTATGAAGGCAGAAACAGTTGGGGTCTGGCAGAGGTTGTGTGAACCTGCTTTTGCTGAGCAGATGGGGAAAGGATGTTAGTTGCTGGATAAGCTTTAAATTCTTATCAGTTTGTGGACTTTTCAAGCAGGAGTGATGACTTGTTTAATGCAGTGTTTGCATGGGACCTTCCTCTGGAGGAGGTTGCAGTACTTGAGGTGCAGTGAGGGGGGCAGACACAGGGCTGATACACTCTCATGAAAGTCGGGTTTCGGCCCTAATCCCACCCCCCTCCCCTCCCTTCCCAGAGCACAGCTCATTTATAGGGAAACACCTGCCCTGCAATTGGAGGAAGAGGCTTCAGGTGCAGCTCATGTAGTTCTATCCAATAATGCAGCCATGGGACAGGGAGAAAAAACATAGGTAGGTCTCAAATAAGAGTGCAGCATTTACAATGAATTGCTGAGTAGTGTGATAGTTGGCTATTGTGGAGGGCCTTCAACTGGAATATATCAATTAAACTTTGTGTTAGAGGCTGGACTAGGATTAGTTGGTTATTTGGCCTAGAAAAGACTGCTGTGATGATGGGGAAGGGACCGCATATCACTAGAGCAGGTATCTTTGGGAGGGTGGTTGGGTGCACAAGGTGTGGTGCGGCCATGATACTGGACTGGGCTTGGAAGTTTGGGGGATGCCCAGTGTGCTACCAACTGGCATAGCTTAAGAAGGAGGTAGAGGGGATCAGAAGGCAGCTGGGGTGCTGGGGGGAGGATTGGAGGGGTAGGAGGCAAGCAGCCATCTACATGGAAACACTAGGTGCAGGGGCCTCCCAAGAAGGAGGAGGTGTGAAGAGAGGTGCTCACACTAGGAGAGGAGGGAAAGGGGTACAGAGGGGTCTTTAGGGGACCCTGGCAGGTGGGGCCCCAAAAAGGTGGAAATTTCCACAGCAGTAGGCAAGAGTCTGGGGGTGTCCAAGGAAACCGTGAGTGGCAGTAGGGATGGAGGGGATGGGCTAAGGCTCATAAATTGCTTTAACCCTCTATACCCATTGGTAGAAGAGGGGTGTGTGGGGGAGGAGGAGGAGGATGATGATGATGCTACTGCTGGTGAAGCTAGGGCAGGGATGGATATAAAGGGTGAAGGGGGCAAGAGACAAGGGTGCAATAGAAGGGGTCCTGGACTGGATGGGGAAAGAGGGGTAGGGGAGAAGAAAAAGGAGGATCAGGGGAACAAGGAAGAAGCTGATGGTATGGAACAGGGAGCACTACAAGAAGGCGTGAAGGATGTGAATGGGATCATAGCGATCAGAAAGCCAAGTAGGCAAACAGATAGGACGGATGGGTTAGCAAGGAGTGGGGAAAGGGATACAGAGAAAGATACTCAGGTGGGTGGATAAAGAAGGCCAGGACATGGGTAGAGGAGGTGACCAGGGACAACAGTGAATGGGCTACCTTCAACACCCAGATTGTGGGAGGTGCGAGAAGCCGGTAGAGGGGAGAATCCAGATGAAGGGATGAGGAGGGGCATGGAAGGAGGAGAAACCCGAGGGGTGAACAGGGAGGCAATGGGGAGGTTAGATTACTGCTATTGGGGGACTCCATGATCAGAGGCATCCAGTGGGAGGGGCAGGAGGGGGGAAAACCTGTCTGATCAGAACCAAATGCCACCAGGCCTAATGGTAAAAGCATGAGTTGTATTCACTGGCAAGGGAATGCGGGGGGACACCAGACATTCTAGTGCACTTGGGGACAAACAAAATAAATGGTAAAAGTGAACTAGAAATTCAGGCAAGATTCCGGGAGTTGGTCAGGGTATGCCTTTCCATAGACTGTAAGATCTCCTTTTCAGAAATCATGCCATTGCCAAGGGCTAGTGGGGAAAACAACATGAAGGTAAGAGAGATAAATCAGTGGCTTAGGGAGTGGTGTGGGGAATTGGGGTATGGCCTGTTGAGGGACTGGGGGGAGACCTGGAAGGATAAGGAGCTGTATGCTAGGGACAGGCTCCACCTTCATTTGGAGGGGAAGGAAATCCTTAAGCTCAAACTAACTGTTTTCATCAGCAAAAGGTGGGGTTTAAACTTGTGAAGGGGGGGAGGGATCAAAAAAGGGACAGTGCCAACAGGTACAATAATTAAGGGACAGGGTCTCCACTCCTCTAGGGAGCTAATGAGAGATGGAAATGAGTCACCAGGTGGGGTGCAGAAGCTGAGAAATGGGAACTCAAGGGGAGAAAGGAGAGGAGGGAAAAGGGGTGGAGAGTGGTCCTGATAAATGCCAGGAGCTTAGGAAATAAAATGCCTGAGCTCCAGGCGATGCTGTTTAAGGGGGAGGTAGATGTGGCAGCAGTCACTGAGACCTGGGCCACTCAAGGGCATGAGAGGGACCTAAATCTGGAGGGCTACACTATGTTCAGAAAAGATAGGGAGGGAAGGGGGGTGGTGGCATTGTTAGTCAGAAATGGCATGGGTATTGGAGGGTAGAGGAGGCAGAGGGGAACATGGAGGCTATTTGGGTCACCTTGCTGATGTGGGGGGTAAGAGAGTAAAGGTTGGAGTTGTATACAGGCCACCAGCACTGGCAGAGGTCCTGGAAGAAAGTTTGATGGCAAATCTCGAGGGACACTGTAGATTGGGAAAGGGAAAGGTAGTGGTAATGGGGGACCTCAACATGCCAGGAACAGACTGGGGGACTATGACATCACCAGTGACCAGAGAGCAGAGGCTGCTGGATGTCTTCCAGGATGCATTTCTGACACAACAGGCGGGTGAGCCAACTAGGGAGGCCCGGACACTGGATGTGGTCCTGGTGGACAGTGATCAGATTAGGGGCCTAGCGGTGAGGGACCTGTTGGCGGAGAGTGATCATACCACAGTCTGGTACTTCCTGTACCTAGGGAGGAGGAAAGTCAAATAAGGACGGTAGCAACTGACTTTAGGGGTGCAGACTTCAGGGAAATGGGAAGGATCCTTAAAGATCATCTGGACAGGATAAGGCCAGATATGGATGCTGACAGCAGGTGGGGGATCATTAGGAGAGGAATACAGGAGGTTACCAAATCCTGCACAAGGGAAAGGCGTAAGTTTGGTAAGGCTAGAAAAACCTGCTGGTGGACCCAGGAGGTACAGGAGGTGGTGAGGGAAAAGAAGGTAGCCTATAGGTGCTTCAAGGCTCAAGAAGTGAAAGGGATCAGGAGGAATATGAGCTGACAGCCAAGAGATTCACCAGGGTGGTGAGAGCAGCTAAGGCAAAAAAGGAGCAGTCCTTGGCCAGTGGGATCCGGAGGGGTGACAAGGGGTTCTTTAGATACATAGGGGAAAAAAGAAAGTAAGGGGGCAGATCAGCCAAATAAGGATAGGGGATGGTTGGGAACAGGAGGCGGGGGAAGAGGCAGAAGTCCTAAATGAGTACTTTGTCTCAGTTTTTACCAGGGGGGGATGGAGGGACTATGTCTTGTGAGGGGAGCGGGGGTTAACCAGAGCAAGGGGTGGGACTGGTAGAGACCAGGGGCTCTGATGGGTCTGGGAAAAGGGAGTAGCTACCACAGACAGGTGGGGGCCCAGCAGTGCAGGGTGAAAAGGGGGAGCATGTGGAGGCTGAAATCCCAGTAGAGAGAGTAAGGGAATCCCTCAGGTCCCTTCGGATGAAGAAAGCACCTGGGCCAGATGAGATACATCCCAGGGTGCTGAGGGAACTGGTGGATGTCCTGGCAGTCCCTCTAGTGGAGCTTTTCAACATCTCTCTGAGGACTGGGTGGCTGCCCCAAGACTAGAGGGTAGCCCATGTCATGCTGATCCACACGGGGGGATCAAGAGAGGAGGTGGGAAATTACAGACCCATTAGCCTGACATCGGTGGTTGGCAAAGTGATGGAGGGTATTGTCAAGGAAAGGCTAGGGGGGTTACTAGACCAAACTGGGTACTTGGATGATAGGCAGCATGGCTTTGTCATGGGAAGATCATGCCAGACAAACCTTGTTGAGTTCTATGACTGGGTGACAAGGGCCCCGGACCCAGGTAGGCCAGTGGACGTCCTCTTTCTGGACTTTAGCAAGGCATTTGATTTGGTACCCCACAGTGGCCTGCTGGCTAAGTTAAAGGAAATGGGGGTAGGGAGACAGCTGTTAAGATGGATAAGAAATTGGCTCTCTGAGCATACTCAGAAGGTGGTGGTTGGATGGTTAACCTTATCCCTAAGGTGGGTTACTAGTGGGGTTCCCCAAGGGTCAGTGCTGGGGCCACTCCTGTTCAATGCCTATATCTCAGATATCAGGAGCGGGATCAGGAGTGAGATGAGTCTCTTTGCAGATGACTCAAAGCTGGGTGCAGTGGTGATAGGGAGGAGGGGAGGGTGGCCTTGCAGGAAGACCTGGAGGCTCTGGAAATGTGGTCGGGAAAATGAAAACTAAAATTCAATGTGGGGAAGTGCAAGGTTCTGCACCTAGGAGTCAGAAATCCAGGCCAGGGGTATATCCTGAAAGGAGACATGATTCAAGTCATGAAGGGTGAGAGGGACCTGGGGGTTGTGGTAGATGTCAAAATGAACAACTCAGAGACCTGTAGGAGGGCAGCGACAAGGGCAAATAAGATGCTGGGATGCATCGCCGGGGGATTACCTCCAGAAAGGTGGAAGTGATCCTTCCACTGTACAACTGCTTGGTTAGGCCACACCTCGAGTATTGTGTATAGTTTTGGAGACCACATTTAAAGAGGGACATTACACTCCTAGACAGGGTCCAAGGAGGGCAACCAAAATGATATGGGGTCTGGGGGAGAGAACCTATGAGGAGAGGCTCAAGGAGCTTGACATGTACACCCTGGAGGAGAGGAGGGATGGGGGGACATGACAGATGTCTTTAAATACAAGAAAGGTATTAATAAAGGAGGCCCAGTCAGGGTGCTCCAAAGGAAGGAGGGTGGGGCAACAAGAGGTGACGGGTGTAAGCTGGAAGGGGGGCAGGCTCAGAGGGGAGAGGAGGAGATGTTATTTCACTGAAAGGGTGGTGGAGCCATGGAATGCACTGCCCAGGGAGCTGGTAGAGGTGGAGACTGTGGACAGATTTAAGAGGAGATTGGACAGGTACAGGGGGAGGGTAAATCTGACCAGGCACAATACAGGTGGAACATCTGGGACTGGGGACAGTATAACCCAAGGGGGGGGACACCAAATTCAGCCCCCAGTGTGGGTGCTGAAAATCAAGCAGACTCGAGAGACCATTAGGCCTATTCTGCTGGCATTTTAGTATGTTAGTATGATCACCTAAATTTCGGGGGTAACATTTTTAAATTGTTAGCTATCAAGTCCTGAGAAGCAAAGAATAAATCCAATACAGAAGCTTGATTTTTTATTATTTGAACATCTAGGTGGAGATTGAATTATTTGATCCAGACCTAGGGCTTCAAAGCTGTTTTTCAGTTTTATGCCCCTTGGTTGTTGCTAATTTGCATTAAAGTCCCCTGTTATTATAACTATATGGTCTTTTATTTTGTCAGTTAATATATCAGCCAGGGTATCAAAATATATAGTTTTTTTTTTGGGGGCATAAAACATACCCACTATTGGTTTAACTGTTAAAAGTTCTATCATTAAACAAATCAATTCCCTTAATGCTTTCTGTTAAGATAACCCGATGGGGGCCTAAACTGTTTTTATTATATAACATTACCCCTCTCCCCTTTCTGCTCCTATCCATTCTTTCAAGACAATACCCTGCTTTGGGGTGCTGGCCCAGTGGCATTGAAGGTTGAGGCGCTGGATGCCACACCTTGTGCCACTCCAGCGACCTGGGTTCAGGAATAAGTCCAGACCACCAGGGGTCAGCAGGGGAGAGAGAGGATCAAGCATCCGGAGGACTGCTCTCCTCTCTCGGGGGGATCCAGGCTCCTGCCCAGCACTGCAGTGGCCCCCGGTGGTAACCGGAGGCACTACAAATCACAAGGCATGCTAGAGGTGATGCAGAGCTGCAGTGGGTGTGCCTGGCACCATTGCACATCTAAGCTCTTCCAGGGGGTGGAGGCGAGGGGATGTAATGCAGCCAAGAAAAATCCCCACTCCTGGAGATAGACGACGGCACCACCCCCTCTACCACACTCCACCAGCTGGACACATCCAGCTCCTGGACTGAGTCCAGCCCGGACTGAATTACAGATAGAGTGCCCTGGGCAGATAGGGTGGCCACACCTCAGGAGGGCTCAGAACTGAGGGGATAACCAAGCTGGTGCTAGGAAGCTGGCGAGTTTCAGGCCTGGAGGTAGAGCCGAGGATGTGTGGATGCCCGAGAGAGTTTTCCAGGGCCAAGTAGAGCCAGAAAAAGTATATATATAAAAAAAGACTATACCCTACTATTTGTATTTCTTGGATTCCAGTTCCCTGGTGTAACCATGTCTCTGAAATTGTCAAAAAATCTTGTGTTTTGCTTCCAATGCCCAGGTCCTATACTCATCTACTTTATTCACTAAACTTCTTACATTCTCATGAGTTATTGAAATTCCCATATTCTCCCTTGGGCCTGGGTTAGATTCGATGTCTCCACCTTGTGCTAGAAGTGAAAATGAATCCTTTTTTTTTCCTAATTGATCAATTGCAAGAACATTCTGAGTACTAATATAGTGTCTGGTGACCAGCTTTCTCTCATTAGTGAATTGGTTACATCTTTTCACCATGTTACTTTCCTCCTGATAATTATATCTCCATTGTGACATATAAACTGAACCTTTACTTACACCATTGCTTTCCTTAAACATAACCTGGGAATTCACTAAATAGAAACCTAGTCCTAGGTGTACCCCATCTCACTCACACCTGCGAGTTGTACACTCAAATGAACTGGCTCAAACTTGACAGCCGCCTTTAGTATCAAGTATGCCTGCTCGCCAAGAAGTTTATGCTAGGACTTACTATCCCAGGCCTGCACAACCTTCTTAGCTGACCTAATTCCATCAGATGCACTAGGGGTACAAACAACTTGGTCCTCTGTGTCCCTTTCTGCAGAACCACACAAGGCCAACAGTCCTACAAATACCGGGTACCACTTTCGCTTAATGCGCTTGAGCTAGACATCATGAAAGTGGACAAAATAGGCTCCTTTAAAGATAAACTCTGAAAGGCCCTTGCCACAAACAGTAACTGTGACTGTGAGACCTGACCCCCCCCCCCACACTCTTCCCTCTCTTTCCTGCTAGCGTCACACTAACCTGCCCCCTTGGCTTCTCCTGTCTTCTTGTTAACTAACACTCCCCCAGTAGGCTCCAGGTCCCCACCTCAGCACTTCTCCCCCAATGAGTCCATACCTCCTCTATGACTGCACTCTAGCACTTAAGGCAAAAGAACTGCTGCCCATCAAGTTCTTGCCTCCTTGCATTTAGTATTAGTTAATTATTTTGCAGACTATATCATCCTCTGTTCTCTACCTGATTTGCTCTATATTCTGTAGATTCTCAAGTTGTTCACTTAAACTTCTTGTCAACCTAGCCTGCTATAAATTACCTATCTGTATATTTTTACTTATGTAATCCCTGTTATTGTAATTATGTAACCTCTGTAACCTGATGTACTCATGTCTTTCTAAGACATGGAACCTCCTTGTATCTGTTTATGTACTTGTAACCATTGTAAATTATGTTATGCTCATGTATTACTATGACATGGCACCTCTGTAATAAACCTTTGGCTGAAAGTACTTCCTAGAAATAAAAAATAAAAAAAGAAAGAAAGAAAGAAAGAAAGAAACCTATTAAAAACCACTCCACCATCAATATTGCTAGCCACATATTTATTCTTGACATAAAAAAGTATGGGGTTAGCTAAAATATACAATCAACTTTCCTTCTCCTCAGTCCACTCATGCCACCGCATTTGCACCCATGGGGGGGCATGAGCTTTGTAGTCTGATGAGCCCTACCCCTATAGAATTCAGCTCGCTGTATGGTCCACCACCGGACCCCCTCAAACAGCTGAAATGTGAACCCAGAATCAGAGGGAAGCAGTTCAAGGTAGGTTTCTGGCAAACATTTAGAAAACAGTCAATGATGTGCAAAATTAGCAAGTCAAAGGGTTAAAGCAGATCCCGGTGTCTGCGGCTCCTAGCAGCTCTCACCTGCAGCCATCTGTTCTTCCCTGGGAAATCTTGCTGCCCTGTATTTGCGTGAGTAGTGTGAGTTTTGTAGTCTGATGAGCCCTACCCCCACAGAATCTGGCTTGCTGTATGGTCCACTGCCGGACCCCCTCAAACAGCCAAAATGTGAACCCAGAAGCAGAGGGAAGCAGTTCATGGTATGTTTGTGGTTTTTAGAAAACAGTCAATGATGTGCAAAATTAGCAAGTCAAAGGGTTAAAGCAGCTCCCGGTGTCTTCGGTTCCTAGCAGCTCTCACCTGCAGATGTTTGTTCTTCCCTGGAAAATCTTGCTGTCCTGTATTTCCGTGGGCATGAACAGGTAAAATAACAGGTGTTCTTCAGTTTCAAGTTCCTGGTTACAGAGTGGCCTGCTACACATGCTTTCATCCATAGTTTTATGCTTTTGATTACATTTAACATTTAATTTTGAGTGACAACTCAACCAGTGTATATCTCACAATTCTGGGGGTATTCTTTTTTCTTTTAACATATGTTGTAGGTCTGGAAAGTGTTGGGGGGGGACACTTGGGGAAGACTTCTGTTTCATGAAAATGATTTTCTTGAATCCATGCATATAAAGCCTTTCTAGTCCTTGTTACTAAGAAACTGGCTAGAAATTTTCCAGTTCTTAATTTTTACAAAAGTTTCCCTTAAATATTCTTGAGTGGTACTATACCTTTTAATGGGGCCTGCTCTGCCTTGGTCCCATTGTCGTAACCACACCTGAAAACATTATATACTAGAGGTGTCCAGCTGTTCCCTTTATTGTGCATTAAAGGCTGTAGAGATGCAAAGATGAATATGCAATAAAAGAAGGATATAGGATTTATCATACCTAAGCTTTCTTGTTTTATGAGTAAGTAAAGGATGTTTCTCTTTGTAGGATTGAGTCTGCCTGAAAAAAAAATACTTAAAATCATGGTTTCCAATATTTTTGGTGTAGGGAAGATATAACTCAAGTATAGAGAAACTGGTATAAGATAGCTTTTGATTAGACAGCCTATTTTTTTCTTACTAAATTTCCATGTATTCCATTGTTGTACCAAAGATTGTTCATGTTTTATTTTGTCCTCCCAGTTTGCCACATCATCTTTTCCAGTTCCATAGGTGATGCCCAATATATTAACTGATCCTTCTGATATACTGAAATACCTGCAATCTCCTTTATATTTTGCTCTGGGGTGTGCAGAAGATACCCTATACACTTATCCTTATTTAACTGTGTCCCTCAGACCTTACCATACTCGTTACTTATTTTTATACATTCTTCAGATGATTGCATATCCTGAGTAAGAGTACACAAATCATCTGCATATGTTAAATCTGTGTGTGATAGTCTACCTGCTACTGTTTCTAAATATATTATTCTTGGTGATTCATTTAGTGCTCTTAGCAGTGGGTCAGTGCAAAATGCATGTTAACAGTGGACTTAAAGGACACCCCTGTCTTACCCCTCTGAGAACTGAACTCATGAGTCCTGGCCATCCGTTTACTACTGGTGCTGTGATTGCATTTTTATATAAACATTTGATCCAAGCTATACATTTTTATGAGATTTTATATTCTTGTAAAGTCATCCAAAGGAATGTTTGACTGACAGAATCAAAAGCTTTTTTTTGCTCAATTGAAAGTATAAGACCTTGAATGTTACCCTGGTATTTTTGGGACAGAATCTCTCTTAATAGAATTAAATGTTCTGTGATAGACCTGCCAGGGATTGCACAGGTCTGTGCCTCCATAATAACTGATTTTGCCACCTTTTCTAACCTAGTATTTAATATTGTTGTTAATATTTTAAAATCAGTATTTAATAAACTGATTGGCCTCCAGTTATTAATGTCTAGTCTATTCCCTTTTTTATACAAATATATGAATCTGCTATTTAGTACCCTTAAAGTGGGGTTCTGATTGTTTAAGATAAGGGTCAAGACATCATCTGTTTCATTGACCAACTCCTTTCCAATACATTTATATATTTCTGCTGTGAGTCCATCTCCTCCTGGCATTTTGTTATTCTGTAAGGAAGAAATAGCCATTTCTATTTCACTTGGCTGTATGTCTAATTCTAACATTTCGTTTTCTACCTTTGTCACCAGGCTGTATGTCTAATTCTAACATTTCATTTTCTACCTTTGTCACCACAGGGACCTGAAATATCTGAAAAAGGATTCTGACTCCTGCAGATGTTGTGGGGTAGTAATAAATAGCTGCACAGAATGTTCTGTCACCACATTCATTATATCTTTCTGATTAGTACATTCTTGATTTGTAGTATATTTTTAAATATCCATATGTTTTTTGTTTTATCTTTCTGATTTTCATAGGGACATATTTTCCCTTTTTTCCTTCTATGCCATATTTTTGTTGCTATAATAAGCTCTGTTCTTGTTGTATATGGCAGTTTTTCATGTCTTCTTTAATCAACAGTATTTGTTCCTGCAGATTTTGACCAGTAGTATATTCAATTGTCAATAAGGGTTGTAATTTCCTTCTATTATGTAGGTATTCTGTATGTTTACTGTTCTATTTGTTTTTACTGTGCTGTTTTAGTGTAGTTTTAAGGTCATCAAGTGTACCTTCCCACCATATTATGTGATCTGAATACATAACATTTACAGATTTACTTGCCTGTAAATAGTATTTTAGATTTGTTGTTAGATCTTCCTCCAAGAATAATGAGGAATTAAACTTCCAGTCTCCCGGTCCATTACTTAAACCCTGGTCTTCCCCAATTTGTAGACACAGCATATTATGGTCAGATAATTCAGCTGGTTGTATAGTTACCTTCTGTATAGACAATGTCTGTGTAATAAAAAAGAAGTCTATCCTGGTTGCCAGGGATCCCTTTTGAAATGTTGGATTTGATTGTCCTGTATGTTTATAATAGGGATCTGTTAAATTAGCATTTTGTATCATAGGTTTTAAGAAGCCATGTCCCAGAAGATTTTTTAGTTATTGTCTTTTTCCCTCTATCCGAAATATTTGGTCCACAATTAAAACCTCCACTCAGAATTATGTTTTGTGATGATTGTAAGAAAGGCTGTACAGCTTGGAACAGTTCTATTTTTGCAGCTTTTGTTTGTGGAGTATAAACACTATTTAATCTATATAACCAATTTCCAATTTTTTTGTCCAAAATTAAGACCCTTCCTGGTATGAGATCTATACGTTTGAACCCCATAACATGTATTGAAGCCTTTGCTAACCTCTGCACCCAGGCAAGCCACAATAAAGAGACCATTGTGCTAGGAAACTTTAACTCCAACTGGCTTGCCAGCTCCAGTGCTGCACACAGAGATCTGGTATAGGGACTCTGTCTAAAGCAGATGGTTAGGAGCTGCACCTGTACAAATTACCACACAGGCTTAGGCATCCTAATTGACTGGGTGCTGACAACACACCCAGAGTGACTAAAGAATGTCAAGGTACTCCTTACACTCTCAGTGACCACTCACCTATCCTACATGAGTGGTCGACTAAACAGACTAAGCCTCCCCAAGAATGATGATGAATAGAGTCATTAATAATAGCACAATGGAAGACTTTAGGAAATACTTCAAAGGGATAGACTGGAACTTCCTTGACTCATGCCCCTCTGTTGACACAGCCCTGCAGCTCTTCCTCAACCACTTCAATGCTACAGAGGATAAGTTTGCCCCAATATTGTAAGAAGCTGATTAAAGGCTGCAGCATGGACTGTGTCACCCCACAAACTTCTTGGCTTGATGCAGCATTGGGATATACTCTGGCAATGTGCTAGGACATCTGGGACTGCAATGGATGTCCAAAACTACAAGGCAGCCTGAAACAGGTGCACTTGGGCAATCTGACAGACCAAGGCTACATACCACAAGAACTGTCAACCTCAATGCTGGGGTGACAGAAAGAAATTTTGGGCCTTTTTAAAAAACCTCACCGGAAACAATGACAGATCCCACACACACCCCCACCCCCATACTACAACATAATGATGTTAAAACACTAGATGCTGACATTATGGCCAATATTTTCAAAAAAGCATTTATGGATTACAGTGCTGTCCTCCACCAAAAAACAGCTACATGCCTGGATGGAAATCCAACCACTGACCACTTGCCCCCGCCTTCCAAAACTAGGACCTGCCCAGTCTTTTACTTCAGATGAGTAACCATCAAAGAAGCAAGGAAATATATTACTAGAGTACTTGGCAAAACTAGGATGCATGTTGATGGTATAAACATGAAACTAATATCTGTTACCCTGACCGAGGTCATCGGACCCATCAGCAAGCTATTCAACCTGTCCCTCCACCAGGCTACTTTCCCCTCCATCTGGAAAACCTCCCTGGTCACACCTGTTCGCAAAGGGGGTGATTGGTCACTGGTATCGAATTACAGACCAATCTCAATTCTCTCACCTCTCTCTAAAGCACTGGAAAAGATCATAGCCAAACAACTAATGGATTCCCTACACAAATACAACCTCCTCTCCCCTCAACAGCACAGCTTTCACAGACTGCACAGTACTAGTGCTGCCCTAATTAACTTCACTGAATATGTACATGAGGCACTTGACCAGGGTCAGCTGGTCGGGGCAATCTTTATAGACCTAATCAAGACCTTTGATCTTGTGGATCACCAACTGCTGCTCAACAGGCTAAGCAGCCTAGGGCTGTCCCCAGTCATGGTCTGATGGTTCTCCAGCTATTTATCCAGTAGATCTTAGAAAGTCAAAATTAATGGTGCAATCACCAACACCTGCAAGGTCTCAGTGGGGTCTCCCAGGGGACAATACTGACCCACTCTTATTCTGCCTCTTTGTAAACCACCTCCCTGATGGCTGCCCCTCATCTGAGAGCCTGCTTTAAGCAGATGACACAGTGGTATTCTCTTGGAACTCCTGCCAAGAAGTGCTTATTAGGGAGCTGCAGCACAACTTTAACTAACTACAGGAATGTTTCAAGGATAGCATGCTGGTGCTCAACAGTAAGAAAACCAAGATGATGCTCTTTGCCAGAAGACAAAAGAAGAGATCTACCGTATCCCTCTCAATTACCTGCAACTCTCACACCATCTTGGAGCAGGTGTCCTTGTTCTGATATCTTGGCCTCACAATAGATGCGTCCTTGTCATTTAATGAACATATATGCAATATTATGACTGCAGCCAATAGGAAACTAGGGGCCCTATACAGGCTTCGGTTCTGCCTTACTCCTAAGGCCAGGAAACAGGTGGCCAGAGGTATGAACCTACCTATCCTGGACTATGGGAATGTTGTCTACGGGGCTGCCACTGATATAAGCCTTCTCAACGTGCACACTTCGCTAAATAAAGCCTGTAGGTTTGTGTTAGGTGCTGATCGCCTAACACATAGATGCAACCTTTACATAGGGACTGAATGGCTCCCACTTGCAGACCGCATTAAGCTTAATGCCTGTCTTCTGGGAAAGAAGGCCCAGCTCGGACTTGCACCTCCCTCCCTTCAAACCTTATTCCATCCTGCTCCAGCCTACCATGCCCCTAGAAGTGTTACTAAGCAAGCCTCCCCACCGTATAGTTCTGTCCTCTGCCCTGCCTTCCTTTCCTCAACTTGTGCCTTCGTCCTCTCACCCATCCCTCACCTGCCTCCTACTGGATCCTCCTTCACCTTCCCTTATCATTCCTAAATCCCTCCTTTCCTCCCTGTTTGGCAATTCCCTCTGGGCTGCAACTTTAGCTTGACTCCTTGGCTACTTGTTTGATTCTCTGCTTGCTGGGATTCTCTGCAACTCATTCAAAGCTGTTTTAAATTGTATGCTGTTGCTTATCAATATCTAATTCTGTGTATGTATGTTACTTATCCAATATCCAATTGTATGTATGTATGTATGTTTTCCTCTCCCTGCTGATGTGGTGCTTTTGTAAACAAGCTGTTTTTGTGCTCCAAGGTTGCAATCCAAAAATGAATAAATAAATAAATTAGCTGTTCCATTCAGAAGGACTGCTTTAGTGAGGTAAGCCTTCACAGTTAGGGCTCCTGCCTGATTAAATGAGCTATCACCCGCTGCCACAAGCCTTTCATGCCTCGGTCCTTTCAAGTCCGAGCAAAGAAAGTCTGCCCCCCCCCATACACTGCTACTGACACTTTTAACCCACAAGCCCTGCATGCCACTGTCCTCACAAGCATGAGCAATAAAGACTGTCTCCCCACCTGGTCGCTGTTGCCGCCACACTTAACCAGGCTGTTACCTGACCCCTGAACCCAGGCCTGCCAAGGTTCATCTTGTACTCTACAAATTGTCCTGAAGCTCCCTGCTGTACACCTGCCCTACCGGCCTACCTACCATGCACCCCCCTACTCCCCTCACCTACTCCCTGTTAGCCCTCGCCTCCCTATTCGATACCCTCCATTCCCCTCCTCTGAATCCTTTTCTACTACCTATTCCTGAATAGTTCCCACTACCCCGACTGTTTACTATGGCTATTCTTAGTCCCTTGGATGTAGCCTAGTAACCAAATTAGGTATCAGGATGATGTTTAGCCACATCTCCTGTTCCTCCTCACAAGCTCCTGTCTAGCTTCAACCTCTGATTTTCTCCAAATAGTACCTAACTTGATTTATGCAATTTATTGTCTGCCATGCTGTGTGTACTGTATTCCCATGTACCCTGTACCCACACTCTGGTTATGTGTTGCTTTTGCCTTTGTTGCCTATGTTTTGTTGCTGTTTTCCAATGTTATTGATTGCTACTGATCATATTATAATGTTTCTGACAATATCTATTTATCTGCTATTGACTCCCAAACTCAGGTATTCTCCCCTTCCTTTATGATGAGGATCATTTATAAATGAGTTTGTAGCTCAAAGGTTGTAATTCCGATTACTCAATAAATAAATAAATAAATATATCAGTGGCCTGAAACCAGTAAGTTGGTCCTATGGCCCATTGTCTTATTGCTTCTTTTATTTCCATAGTGGTATATAATCTAGTGTCTTGGGGAAAAGAAATCCCTGCTCTTAATGTTTTTAGCTGGGCTACTACTGCTATTCATTTTCTGTAGCTTTTCATACTATTCGTATTTATGGAATAGCAGTGTAGAGTGTGTCCCATCATTAAGTTATTGATTGTTCAGCTGACTGATTTTCAGACTGTCCCAGTACACTCTAACTAGGGTGATTTCCTTTTCTTCCTTGCAGAGGGAGTAGGCTTCAGCTTGGGTTTCTCAGATTGCTGAGTATTCATAGGTAATGCTCCCTGGTCGGGGGGGGGTCCTCCATTTTGGACCCAGGGTCAGGCAGAGATGACCATAAAGATGAGTCATCCGACTCACTGTCTAATTTCCTTGTGTTGTTTGCAAGTATACTGTATCTGTTTGATACAGGGGTTTCTGCCATTTTAGGAATTTTGAATGTTGGCATCTCCTAGTGTTGCCTGCATCGAGTGAGCATTGTTGTTCCACCTTGCTCTACCTATCCTTGTACTGGGGGGGGTGACTGAAGTCTGATCTGCTATACTCATCCCTTCCCCACAACCTTGGCTCTCCTTTCTTTCTTCTGCTTCTTCCTGGATAGTTGTTTTAGTTTCTGCCTGTCTGATTTCTGCTTCAGCTTCTAGGGTAATAGAGGCTTCTGTACTTATGTTGGTGGCAGAAAGCCTATGTCTCTCCTCTTTATGGCCATGCTCCTGTCTAGTAGTAGAGTTTCTAGAGGAAGACTTCTGAGGCTGCTGCCTAGCTTTACTTCTTTGAACAATTGCTATTAATAATCTTTGCTCATCACTGTCAGCCTGCTGTGCTTGACTGTGAGCCGCCCATGCACATGAATGGTTTGTATGCCCCACTACAGTACATCACACAAGTTACACTTTTGTTCATTCCTACAGAACTTGTGTGCCCCACTTGATTGCATAAAGTGCATTTGAGCTTGTCACAGAAGCTACAAATGTGCCCTGTAGCCACATAATGGTAACAGGCATTAGGTTGTCCTACATAAAACAAAACACCTCTATCTTTCCCTAAAAAGAAACAGTTAGGTAAATGCTGTAATCCTTCATCAGTGCTTTTTAATAGCACCCTCATTTTCCACCCTTCAGTCCAAATATTATCTTCATCAAAAATAACCTCTGGGTTGCCTTGTACTGTACACCTTTAGCGTAGACAATATAGCAAGTCAGTCACACTTACACCTCATTTTCTGAATAAGACCTTAATGTTCTTGTTGGCTGGTTTGGAATGCAGTATTGCTTCAAAAGGAAGCCACAGTGGTGATTTCTTTAACAGCTGATATTTAGAACAGAATTTTTGCAGCCCAGCATTCAGTTTACAGCTAATATCAAATGTTGTTTCTCCTGAAACACGAATGAGTGCATAGACCTCCTGGACAGTGAAATTCATAGTACTATTAGTAATGATCTTGCAATTAATTTTCTGTCCAGAAACAAGTCCAAGCCACCTTTATACAACAGTCTTACTGCATTGTGTCTTTTTGCTGGTTATGTTGGGGCTCTAAAAAGGGACACTTAAGATCTGGGACATGCCTCTCCAGTGCTAGTAATGTTTTGGCCTTCTGTATGGGATGACTCTCCTTCTTCATTTGTTTGAAAGATTTGTTTTGTGACTGTGTCTGTTGCAGGGACCCCCTTTTTCACATTTTGACTTGTGCTATTTTCTGAGAACTGTATTCCAAGCGAAGCAGCAAGTTCCAGAGCTTGCGTTAGATATAAAGTAGATGTATTCAGATTTATTGGGGCTACATCATTGCTCTTCCATCTTTTATTCCTTAGTATCCCTCTGGATTTTATCTACAGGATTTATTTTTGGTGTCACTGTTGTCGTGGAGGATGTCCCCGAAACCCATTTATCTGTTCCTGCACGCTTTTCCCATCCTGCAGTGATAAGAGCTGCATCAGCAGACCATCCTTCTGTTTGAGCTGCATTGCAATTTGTATTCATGACAGTGCCCCATCCTAGGCTGGGTGTTTCCTTACCCATAATTGCCATTCCAGGCAGGGCATTTCCAAACATTTTATTTTTATTGCCTTTGAATATAAAAAGCAGTTCCCCACTTGTCCCAGGTTTGAAAATGAAAGGCTGCTTACCCACTGCTGTTGTCTCTGCAGCGGTCCTTTGTAGAGGTTCTTTAGGTCTCTGCTGCTGCTGACGCTGCCTGAACTTGCTGCTGTGCAGCCAGTGCTTTTCTGCCTGCTGCACCAGCAGGCTGCATCTGGGCCTGTATTCCTGTGCGGCGTGTCTCCTACTCAGACTGCTTCAGCCCTAATCATGAGTGTATTGCATCTCACAACTCTTTCTGCCGCAATTCTGAGTACTTACCCTCCTCTACCAATATTTTTTCCAAATCTTCTGTAGTACTGGATGCACTGCTAGATTCTTGCACTGACTGCATCTCTGACTGTTGAATTTTCATTTCTAGAACTAATGCACCATTTTTCTACATCAGCTTTGTTTCTGTTGTATCCATTAAAGGGACTGTCTGCTCCATTATCCAAGGAGCGTCATAAAAGTGTTTAGCCTCTTGCAGGTCTGAGGCAGAGGAGGAGGCTGGCTCCTCTATCCCGCATCTCCTTATTCTCCAGTGCTCCAGATGAAGTGGCCATCCTGCTGGCCAGAGGTTCCCCTACAGGCGAGTTGGGGAATTTTTTATTACAACTTTAAAGTAAATATAGATAAATAGTGTTACAGCACACAAAATCATATATAATCAAAATGAAAAACCAAAAAGTAAGTATTACAAGCATACACCATACATGTGACTTCTGTATTTTAATCCCACACAATAATACAAATAGGAAAACCAAAGCCATCCCACCCCCCCACACTAAAAGAGTAGGGGAGTTTTTTATTAAAACTTTAATAACAAATAATTATGAGCAGTGTTGATTCACACAAGTTAATATATAAATCAAAAGAAAAGAGAAATCACATAACTATTACATTCATACTCTTTTTGGTTTGCTTCCAATTAAATATTTAGAACCCGCATATTAAATTATAAAACTGAAATGTGCTCCCCCACCACAATAAAATAGTAGCGAGATTTCTTCTTATTACAACTTCAAAAATAAATATACCAAACATGTTATTAACCATATGAGAAAATAAATGAACAAAACTAGGTCATAAAAACATAAAATAAAGTAGGCATGACATCATATATTCATAGGTGAAACTTTAGAACATTAAATAAGCAAACTTTTACAACTAAAGGGGTCTTAAAAAATAAAATTAATGCACACTACCCTTGCTTTCAAATATTATGCTCTTTCAGTAAACCTAAATTTATAAATAGAAACACTAAGCAACTAATGAAGTACCTATGATAACCCCGCGCCCCTCCCCTCTTGAAAAAGTAGGGGAATATAACTGAAAATTAGAAATAGACAAATAACATTATATCATACAAAGCCATATACAAACAAAAAAAACCAAAATTAAATGATACAAGCATACACCCTACATGCGACTTCAATATTATTTACTTTGCTGTTAAATTAAATCTAGACAAAGAGTTTATTCTGGTAAAATGTCTTCCATCAAGGACATATATTCCCACCTCATCTGGTACAGTGAGCATGAGAGGGTAGTTTTCTCTATTCTCTGTATGTCTGCTAAATGGTTATGAATAGTCCAAAAAAGTTGCTCTGTTCTCAAATGCTTTTTATATATGGAAAATTGGCATCTCACATGCCAATGTGATATTTTAAAAGTAAAAGAATTGGATGGTACCTGAATCATATTTTTTCTAAGCTACAGAAATAATCCCTAAAAATAAAATGTCAGGAGTAATAATTTGAAAGGGTGAACATTTCCATAGTCTGTTAAGAAGAGAACACAAGGGAAGACTATAGGGACACTCAAAGAACAAGTGCTCCATTGTTTCTAATATCCCTATACAGGAACCTCCTCTGGGACAAACATGTTCTACTTTGTCTTTATGCTTTAAGTTGCCTTTAACATTTAACTTTTTATGTGTACAAAGCCAAAGTACATCCCACATTTTACCCTGTAGCCTAACCTTTAACCCGGCTGTTAGCGCTTATGAGAGGAGCGCTTCACTGCAGTCTTGCCTCACCTTAACAGACTTTGTTCCTCATAAAACTGCCTTTTGGTCAGGTTTCTGCCATTAAAAGGGTTTTGGTCCACGGTGATGTGAGCACCGCTGTCCTTTTCTGATATCTTGAAGTTGCCCTGTGGAATTAAAGCATCTGACTAGACTTCTCTGGATATTGAACTGCTAAAGTCTGGATGTTATGGTCCTTTTCCAGCAGTGAATTGGACTGAACTTTACAGCAAACTGCATTGTTGAGCTCTCCCTGTAACTTAAAGAGGGTATAATTTAATTTCTGGGGGGGATTGTTTTATTAAGTGGTTGGGGTGAGATTTTTGTGGTGTAAGGTCTGTCTTTGTATGGTTAAATCTTGTACATTTTTGGCTTTCTTGTGGGGACTAGATTAGCCAGGCAAAGATTTGTTGGTGCCACGGCCCTGCTGGAATAACCTACACTGCCATTCAGCTATACGATCTCTGGCCCTTTAATGACCTCATTGTTCCTGTCAGCACAGTGAGGTGCTGTTGGGAGGTCAGAATTACTAGGAGGCAAGTGATCCCTAGGAAGCAGAGGGCAGCTGACAAGAGGGTGGTGAGCTGCATTGGGGTTGTCCAGTTCAGGATATGCCCTGGGTGGAAATAGAGCTGAGGGAGAGGCCAGTTGTGATTGATTTCCCTCCCCAGGGTCCCCACCAGACTGAGTGGGCAGGCAGCTAGAGGACTGGCCGCATCCTCAAATCCTCTTTGGGCAGTGCTCTGCAATGCCAGATCAATAAGGAACAAGACCGACATTTTTGCAGACTTGATTTCCACTGTTGATCTGGCTTGCATAATGGAGACCTGGCTTAGTGACAATGTCAGCCCAATCTTTGAGGCCACCATCCCTACTGGATACTCCATGGTTCACTGCCTGAGGAAGGATTGCATGGAGGGGGTGTGGCCATTATTTTTTGAGCCAGTCTGGGCTTCACGGTGCACCCAGTTGGCAGTACCCAATCCTTTGAGTGTGTCACTGTGAATGGTGGTACAGGTGCAGGCTGCAGGATTCTCCTCATTTACCACCCTCCTGGGGTGTCGACCAGGTGTTGGCATTCCCCAGGTGTTTACTCCTGGGGAACGTCTATGCCTGGATCAATGATGAATCCTCACATTTCGGTTACAACCTCCTCCAGTTGACGTATTCACCGGGTCTGTCAAAAGTAGTTGCTTCTGCAACACACCAGCATGGCCACACACTCAATCTGGTGTTCCAGCTGGGACTTGAGGTTGATAATTTCAAGAGTGATCAGGTCATTTGGTTTGATCATTGTACCATGGAGTTTATGTTTGGGATCTCCCCAGTAGTCACCCCCAAGGAGATGGTCAGCTACCACCCTTTAATGGGTGAGAGCCCTGAGGGACTGCTGGCATTAGCTGACATATCTTGATGTGGCATGTGTGATTAGGTCTGGAGAGGTGGAGACCACCTGTAATAGGGTGGTCTCCAAAGCTCTGGATGCTCTCGCACCAGTTTGTATATGACCCAGATCCTCTCACCTAAGGTCCCCTTGGTTTCATGGGGACCTCAGGATGATGAAGATCAATGGTTGGAGGTTGGAGCATTGCTGGCGGAGGACCTGGCTGGAGGCCGACAGGCTGGCCCTGAGTGCCCACTATGTGGAGTACCAGGGGACAATTTCCCTCAAGAAGGCACATTTCTTTTCCAAGGAAATTTCTGCAGGAAAACCAGACTATCTCAGCTATTTCAGACTGTAGACAGGGTTCTTCAACCAGCCTGCCTGCAGCTGAAAAAGCGTTGTCATCCACTTTGTGGGAGGAGTTTGCTCTGTTTTTCTCCGACAGAGGGTCGGCCATCCGGTCGGGGATTGCACCAAGGAGGCATTTGCCTCCCAGTGGTTGGGCTGGGGATTGCAGAGGCTCTCTGCCTATCTGGGAGGAGTTTAGTCCAGTGGAGATGTCTGAAGTGACTAAGGTGATCTTAGAGCTGAAGCACACATATTGTGACCTGGACCTGGCCTCGATGTGCTTCTTAATGGGAGGAGTTGAGGCTATTGGCCCCCGGTGTTCGCTAGGATTGCCAGGTGCTTGATGGCAGAGGGGGTCCTCCCAGTGGCTTTGAAAGAAGCGCTGGTGTGTCCCCTCCTAAAGAAACCTTCCCTCAACCCTGACATTCTGGCAAATTACCGTCCTATCTACAACCTGCCCTTTTTGGGCAAGGTTGTTGAGAAGTTAGTGGCACATCGGCTTTTAAGGATTGCCTGGTGTCCTCAGACAGCTATAAGCCATTTCAGTTGGGTTTTCAGACCAGACACAGTACAGGAACAGCTCTAGTTAGGGTGCATAATGATCTGCTCAGGGCTAGAGACAGAGGAGACAGGTCAGTTCTTGTTCTCCTCAATCTCTCTCTTCAGCTTTTGACACTGTGGACCATGTTGTGCTTCTTGATCAGCTCTGTGACTTTTGTGGACTCACCAGGACTGTCATTAGTTGGTTTGAGTCCTATCTCTCAGACAGGGTGCAGGAGATAGTGATGGGGAATTTCTCCTCCTCCCAAATGCCCCTGTCTTGTGGAGTGCCACAGGGCTCAATCTTGTCACTGATACTATTCTCAGTGTACATGCTGCACCTGGACAAGATTATTCAACAGTACAATGTGGAGTTTCACTGCTATGCAGCTGATACCCAGTTGTACTTGTCCTTTGGCCCCTGAACATCAGGAGCTGTGGACGTGCTTAACAGCTGTATGGCTAAAATCAATGACTGGGTGGCTTCCAGCTGGCTGAGACTCAAGCAGGCCAAGATGGAGGTACTGGTGATTGAGCCTATCGAGGGCATGATGGGTTGCTTCCTGGGGCTAATATAGGGATTTCCCTGGGTTCTGTCCCATTGGAGGCTTCCCCAAGGGTCATTGATAACAGATTGATTTTTGAAGATCAGGTGCCATCTGCTGTCAGCAGTGGTTTTACCATCTGTGGAACCTTGCCGGATTAAGCCACTCATTCCACCTGAGGACCTGCCGATGCTAATGCATGCCTTTGTGACCTCCCAGCTTGACTACTACAACTCTTTGTACTTTGGGGGCATGGGAGGGACCCTTCTCCAACTACAGTTGGTGCAGAACATGGTGGCCCGGATACTGGTGGACCTTTTGAGGTCTGGTCATGTGACCCCTGTCCTGCAGGCTCTGATCTGTCTGCTGGTTTGGTGGAGGGTTCTTTTCAAGGTGGGTCTTCTCATCTTTAAGGCCTTATATGGACTGGGTCCTGGTTACCTGTTTGAGCTCCTGACACTGGCTACCTCAGCTCGCTCCCTCCGCTTCTCATCAAGGGGCCTCCTAGTCATTCCCAGGGTTCAGCTCAGGACTTCAGGAGATCATGCATTTAGCATCCCTGGGCCAACCCTGTAGAATTCATTACCACTGCTAGTCCTGGAGGCTCCCTCAGTTGAGGTGTTCAAGTGGAGGCTGAAGGTCCATCTCTTTGTCTTTGCTTTCACAGATTGATGATTCCATCATATTCTAGTCCCATATGTAACAGTCCAAAAGCCCTTTATAATTTAATTGCTGTTTTTAGTTTTTATCAATTGCTTATGTCATAGTTATTTATGATTATTTTACATCTGTATTCTTGTTTTAAACTCTGTTAGGTGCCCAGAGCCTCCAGGATTTGGCACCCTACAATAAAATTTCCTTGTCTTGTCTTGCCTTATTAACATATTCCCTATTTGTTGTTTTATACCATCCTCTCTATCCCAAATGTTGGATAATCTAAAAAATTGTGATTGACTATATGATGATATAGATCTTTGCATGACATGTTATGTATCCTGTTTTTGGTAACTGCCCAAAGTTTTATTTTTCCAAAAATATATTGAAAAAATTGAGGCATCCCTATAATGGAATATATCCCATTAATAATGGAATTACAGAGTTTGGGTCCCAAGAGTCTAACCTGGTTTGGATTTGGTCCAATAACCAGGGGCTTTAAATTTTTCACCAGGATTGAAGAAGTGGTTTAATATTTATGTTTTAAAAAAATGTAAACAAGAAAAGTATAGGGTGAACCATATTTAAACCACACTGTTTGACTGGTAAATAAGTAATACCCCTCTTAATCGGGTTCAGCCTACTGCCCCAAATACCCTGGAAAAAAAACAACTATAAATAGTTTCCATCTGCCTGGGTGGGGGGAAAAATAACACTGAGATGTAAAAATATAGTTAATAATAAAGTTTTGAGCATATAAATTCTTTTAAGTTTGGCTATGTACCAAGTGTTCCATTTTCGTATTTTGCTTTGTCCCTTTTTTTTTTAATAAATAATCCCAGTTACAGGCACATAAATCCTCAGGACCAAAATAAATGCCTAAGATGTTGTGCATACCTACATAAATTGGAAGGTTGAACATTATAGGAGCATCAGTATCTACTGTCCCTATTGGCAGGCATTTGTGTTTATTAAAGTTTATTTCTGAATTTGTTTGTGTCAGCTATGTAGATAATTTATGTCTGGCAGCCATTCCTGATTGTCTGTCTGATAATATTAAACAGAGCTCATCTGCATAGGCACAGACTTAATCTCGCGGTCTTCACGATGTACTGAGATACCTATGACTAAGTCATTTAGTTGTAGGTGAAATAAAACTGTGTTAAGTGCAAGAACATACATTGCAGGACTTAAGGGACAGCCTTGCTTCACCCCTCTGTGTATGGGGACTGACCAACCTAACAACCCATTAACATATGGCTTAATGGAAGATTTTTAGGTAACATAACTGAATCCACTGAATAAATTGCTCTGGAAAGCCATGTGCTTTCATTACTAACCATAAGTATTTATGCTGCACTTTATCAAACGCTTTGGCCTGGTCTGGACTGATCAGGTATCCACTAATTTCATCTGTATTTCCCTTTTCTAAGATTTCTCATAATAGAATAAGCCCATCTGAATTTTTTCTTTCTGATATGGAACAAAACTGAGCAGGATGACAAATACTTTCTAGTACCAAAGCTAACCTGGAATTGAGGATTTTTGATAACATTTTTGTATCTGTATTTAACAGAGTAATAGGTCTTCAATTGTCTAGGTTGTTTCTATCACCAGTTTTATACAGACATATGAGGAGCCCTTCATACGTTTGAGGAAGGGAGAGTTTCTATAAACAAAAATTAAAAAATGGAACCAATTCTTTTATCCAGTTTGGGGGTAATTTTTGATGACACTCACTAGGCAGTCCATCTGGCACTGGGGCTTCATTGGTTTCAAGATTTTGATAATGGAATGTAAATGGAGCAATTAATGTCTAGAACAAATAGTCAGGGATCTGAGGCAAGCCACTTGCTGCAATCCAATCTGCAAGTGGTTGTTCTTCTAAATCTGTTGTTTTAAATTTCTCTGAGACATATTGTTCAATAATTTGCAAAATACCATTTTTATGAGATATTTCTTTTCTCGAAGGGACTTGTAAATGGATCATAACTTTATTCTTTCTTTTTCTCTATGCAGGTATCAAAATGGTTAAATTTGCCCTGAAGTCCCTGATAGCCAAATTTGTGTTATACCTCTAAGGACTTCATCTTGTCATATTGTAGTAAAGACATTCTATTTTTTATTTCTTTTATCAAGTCTGTATTGTTATGATCTTCCCCATTTGAGTAAACTACAATTCTCTCAACTGTTCTCTTAATTTAAAATAATTTTCTTGATTTGCTGTTCATTAAGTCTTCCTATTATCTGGAAATAATTATGAAAGTATTCTTTGCTGTCATCCCACCAATCTGTGAGAGAGTCATAAAGACATTGTACAGAGTGTCGTGCCTATAATATGTAGGCAAACCCTTTCCATATTTCAGGGATTTCTAATAGGTTAATGTTAAGTCTCCAATAACTTCTGTCTCTGGAGGTGCCCTCAGAATCAGATATGACTACTTCCAATAGCCCATGGTCAGATGTGGCCACTGGGGTAACCATTTTAGAATGAACTGGGAGAATTGGTGAAGTAAACCAGTAATCTATTCTGATTAAAATGGCTCCAAGTCAAACTTTATTTTTATAGCACCTATTCTGGAAAGGCTAGGTTAAATAAATAAGTTTTTAGTTCAGTTTTGAACCTATCAATGGTCAGGCATGCTCTCAATTGATGAGGTAGAGAATTCCACAGGGTTGGTGCAGAGAAAGAAAAAGCTCAAGAACCAGATTTCTTCAGTCGAACCCTGGGAATTGCCAGCAATCCCTTGTCAGTAGAATGGAGGTGGCGGAGGGGGCAGCAGGGTACCAGGAGATCTTGCAGGTAGCCAGGTCCCAGATCATGTAGGGCTTTAAAGGTTAGCAAGCCAACCTTAAAGGTGATCCACCACTGAACAGGCAGCCAGTGCAGTTTGCGGAGCAAAGGCGTAATATGACTGGTCCTGGAAGTTCCAGTCAGGATCCTGGCAGCCGCATTCTGCACTAGCTGCAAGTGGTGGATATCAACCCCTGGTAGCCCTAGATAGAAGGAATTGCAGTAATCAAGATGGGTAGTGACAAAGGCATGGACCAATGTTGGAAGATCATCTGGCGGAACCAGGTGTTTCACCTGGGTAATATTCCTAAGATGATAAAAAGATGATTTAATGACAGCTAAAACCTGAGGCCTTAGAGTCAAATCATCATCAAAAATGACACCCAGGTTTCGAACCCAGTCTGAGGTAGTGATCTGTGTACCACCAAGCAACAAGCCTGATGGTTGTCCAGCCCCCAGACCTGCCCCCGGACGACCTGAGTCCACTACCAACACTTCAGTCTTGTCTCGATTCAGTCTCAACCAGCTAGAACTCATCCAAATTCTGATCTCAGTAAGGCAATTATTTAGCACGGAAAGTGCATTGTTCTGACCGGGCAGAAAGAACATATACAGCTGAGTGTCATCTGCACAGCAGTGACAACTCAGACTGTATCACCTGATAATATCTCCCAATGGCAGCATGTACACTGCAAACAACATGGGGGCCAAAATGGAGCCATGCGGCACCCCACAATGCAGGGAGTGAGCACCAGAGGAATAAATTCCAGTGGCAACTCTGAGACCTACCCATGAGGAATGAGTAGAACCATTTGAGGACTGTACCAGACAGCCCACGAAACAGCCACTGGTGCTCCAGTAGTACACCATGGTCTACAGTGTCAAATGCAGCAGAGAGATCAAGAAGGACCAGAATGGTGTGTGCCTTTTCATCTCTAGCCATTAGGAGGGCATTCAATACCCGGACAAGAGCAGTTTCCATGCTATGCTTCTTCCTGAAGCCATATTGGAGAGAATTATAAACATTGTATGTTGTAGGGTGATCATCCAATTGATATGCAACCACCTTTTCAATAACCTTACCAACAAATGACAGGTTAGAGATAGGCCGGTAGTTAGCTAGACATTCTGGGTGCAAGAAGGATTTCTTAAGGAGTGGTCAAAAGACTGCCTCTTTGATGGAGTCAGGAAAGACTCCACTCTCCAAAGACTTCCAGACAATTTCAGCTAGGATCGGGCAGATAACATCTACACATCCCGCTAAGAGGGGTATAGGGCCCAGATCCAAACTACAACTGGTTGGGTGCAATGTTTGGATGGTCTTTACAATGTCCATGAATTCTGGCAGGTAGAAATCTGATCAGACAGACTGAGTGCCTGCCACCTCCTGTCGATCACTGCAATCCCTCATAGGAGAGACCGGACCGATGCCAGACCTGATGCTGGCAACCTTATCTGCAAAAAATCGAGTGAACTCCTCACATCTTAGCTGAGAAAAAGCTTCTCTGGGCTAGAGACAGATTGGATTGCACAATCTGTCAACAGTCCGGAAAAGCTGAGCCGGTCGATTTTGTGCAGCAGAAATCTCCCTGGACAGG
Organism: Neoceratodus forsteri; assembly: GCA_016271365.2. Classification (NCBI taxonomy): domain Eukaryota; kingdom Metazoa; phylum Chordata; order Ceratodontiformes; family Ceratodontidae; genus Neoceratodus; species Neoceratodus forsteri. Next base: position 729,569,218 of record CM028131.1, read on the forward strand.
AATTCTGCCTTCTTACAGGTGATTTCTGATTGATAGCCATCTTAATGTGCCATCAACTTAAGCCTGTCAGCATCATGGCTGGACGTCTACCAGGCTCTCTCCATCCTTCGGCCAACTCGCCTCAACTCCTTCAAGGAGCCATCAAACCAAAGGCTCCTTGGGCGAAGGGTGAGGGGTTGAACACGAACAGGAGCAATCTTGTCCAGAGCATCTCCCACTGCCTTATTGTAGGCTAGTACAAGACCATCTGGACTCATGCATTCACCTGCAAGCCCGATAGGTCCAGCACCGCTGACAGGTCACTGGGATTAATCCCCCTTAAAGGGTGGTACTGAACCATCTCCATAGGGGCAGACCTAATGGGGGTGCCCTGAAGCTGAACCTTATGGTGTGATGGTCAGACCAGCTGACTGGTTCCACCCCCAAATCAGCTATCTCCATGCCCAAAAGGAAGATCAAATTTACCGAATGACCCCCTACATGGGTCGAGGAGGTTACTACCTGTATAAGGCCCAGTGTCGTCATCAGCTGGAGGAGATTTTGACCAAAATATGAGAGTTCATCGTCGACCCAGGCATTGAAGTCCCCCAGAACAATCCATCAGGGGGACCTCAATACCATGTTGACAATGAAGTCTGCTAACTCCTGCAGGAATTCTCCTCCATCTCCTGGTGGACCGTAGATGAGGAGAATCCTGCAGGACTGTAGATGAGGAGAATCCTGCAGCCTACACCCTCTTCCACTAAAGTATGTATGGGGGGGGTGTATCAGGTCCTAAAGAAAAAACATCAACTAACCCAGTAAATGAGAGAAGTTGATTTAAAAAGGCAGTATCACAATAGATCTTAGATGTACATGGGCCTCTATCTGATCTTAGTCTGCTGGTGTTGAAATCTTCACTAAACAGCATATTTTTTGAGGTGCATAGATAGGGCTGTATACGTTTGAGTAGGTCTATTCTCATTGCTTTATTTTGTGGCACATAGATTTTTATGAGGTGGAAATCTATTCCTCGAAGTTGAACATCCGACAGCAATGCCCTGCCTGGAAATACATCTACCATGTGGATCACCTTAATATCCTGGTTCATGAAGGAAATACCTACCCCACCACACTTATCCTCCCCTCCAGACCGGTAGCTAGGGCCTCATACCCAAGCGTTAGATGCAATTTGTATATCTGCTGGGGTGGCTAACCTTGAGTCTTGAGAAAAAAAAATCATAGATTAAATCAGTAAACAACCCAAAAGTCACTAAACATTTTCTTTCAGATAAAATACTGTTAGTGTTGAGGGAGGCAAGTTTTACTTTATAATGAAGCATAGAGCTTTAAAAAGTACCAGAGTATCATGTCCCTGTTTTCATAAGTGAGGCACATGTCCCCATCTGTCTTCTTTTAGTTTTGAGGTTTTTAGGGATCTTAAATAAAGGTTTTTCTGTATCTTGGAGTATTTCTGCATGAGAAGAGGCCCAGGATGTAGCATCTGAGTCCATCTCCTCACCTGAGTGCTCCACTTCCAGAATTGAAAATGGGTTTGCCAAAGGGAAAGGGTTAATTGAGGGCACTGGCTTTTCTTTCAGTGTCTTGTCTTTGTTTTGTTTTTTTGGCATCACAAAGTCAGATGATGATTCTCCTACTGTACATAAGGAGGAGATGGGGGTCCCATAACTGCATCTGGGTTTATATGCACAGTGGATGGAAAGCATCCCCATTGTTCTGAATGTCATGCTCCTCTATTCTAGAAGAGGAGGAAGTGTGTCTGAGTCTGGAGCTGTAGAACCGGCTGGTGGGGGAATCGGATCAGACCTCTGCATCAAGGGTTCCCGTTCCTGCTCCTCTGTCCTAGAAAAGGAGGGAGCATCTGAGTCTGGAGCTGCAGAACTAGTTTGCGGGTGAACAGGCTCAGACCTCTGAAATGGCATCCCCATTCTGTCTCCATATCAGTAGCAGCAGATGGCTGTGATGAAGGATCTGTGGTTGGTCTAGATGGCTGCTTTGGTGTTAAGTTTTTTGTTTTGTACAAGTAATAGTCTTGTATTCCAAAATCTGTGTCTTTGGTGTCATGGGTGACCCAGAGACAATTAATAAGACAGTGTTCCTCTTCATCACAAAAGTTACACCATTGTTTGTTGTGGCAGTGATAGCTAGAATGCCCCATTTCTCCACATTGTGTGAACTTAAGAGCGTCATAGTTTGTGCTAATATGTCTGGCGGAGCCACACTTGAAGCATCTATGGGGCTGCCCCAGGGTAAAATATGAAGCCCTTATCTCTCCCAATGTAAATACAGTTAGGTAGATGTTTTAAGCCTGTTCCTTCATAATGAAGCTTTATTTTAATCCTCCAGCCACCATTCCAGAATCCTTCTGCATCAAGTATAGGGTCAGGGGAACCTTCCACTATACATTTTTTTTCGAGCCAGTATAGAACATCCACAATATTGACTACCTCATTGCAGAACAAGATTGTAATAATACAAAAAGATTGTTTGGTTAATGGAATCACCTGGAAGGGTGTCCATAATGGATTAGTTTTAAGAGTCATATATCATGTCCAGGTTATTTCCAATAGGGCAGGCATTTGAAAACTCACATCAAACGTGTGTTCGCCAGGGGCGTGTATCAAAGCATGTACATCTTTAGGGGTGATACCCAGGGATTGTTTAAGTAGAGTCTTACCTACATAAAATCTGTTCGGTACTAGTTCCATACCTCACAAGTACCTGAGGCAAAAAGCATTACACTGCTTTGCTAGTTCTATGGGCTTTTTAAAGAAACTAGCATATGTGGGGGGTGGCCCATTTTCAGTCTCTTGCTCATCTGGACCAGGTTGCTGCTCTTCCTGTTCTTGTAAAACAGATTGACTAGAGGTTTGTCCAGTACAAGGGTTTACAGGAATCTCAGCATTAAGGCTAGCATGTTTTTCTGATAATAAAGGTGAATAGGAAAGAGTACCTGGAGACGCAGAATGCATCTCAGTTGTTTCCTGAGCTTCTTGTCCCTCCTTCTAGTTTGTCAAAACTTCAGTCAGCTGAAATTCTTGAGGCTTTGTGGCGGGTAGTTCCAGATTAGTGACCCAATGCTCATTGACTGTAGAGATCCACCCGGCTCCTCACAGTGCTCACTCTGGCATCCAGGAAGTGTTATTCATCGGTGGCTCCTGTATTAATTTGACTTGTGTCTGTGCACTCGTTACAGCTGCTGGGGTCGTAGTTGTCGAACTGAAAACAAATACTTTTGAAGAAGGCTTTTGTTTAGAGGTTGGTGAAGTGTGTATGGTGTACTTTCTTTTCTTTCATCATCTATGACAGTATTTTCTTTTTCCATTTGTAGCTTGATAGCCTGCAGTTAGGCAAATAAGATTTATTTCCTTGAGGCTAATGGCAATACCGACTCTATTGGTTGGGGTACATCCACAGTCATTTCTTTGCTCGCATCCACATAAATAATCATAGCTTCCATGTCTGTAGTACTAGTGGTGTCAACTGCACCTAGGTTGGCTGCAAGAACAACAGTGCCTACTTTCTCCTCAATCTCCATGCCAGTACTGGAGTCTTCCATTGCAGAGCAGTGCTACTGCACCCCCTGAAATGAGTAGGGGAATTTCACCAGTGTCCTGGCCAAATTTCACCCATTCGCTAAACATACCACCAACAGCTTAGTCTGGCTCAATGTCAGTTAATGTCCATCTGTGTCCCTCCCCCCACCCCCCCGAGGGACAAGGCTGAAAATAGGCAGAATTGTCTAGTCCCCCTTTTCCGGTCAACCAAAACTGAAAAAGAAACTAAAAAAAATGATCTTCCCCATTTCTACCCTTCATAAATCTTGTTTGCAATTTATGAATGATGCATGGGAGAGCCCTCTCTAACCTGCCGAGAGCCTTCACCAACATTTTGGCATCTACATTTAACAGTGATATTGGCCGATAGCTGGAGCAGAGATTGGGGTCCTTACGGGGCTTGGGGAGCACAGTTAGTGTTGCCTCCCTTAATGTTGCGGGTAACTGTTCATGCCTTTGGGAATCTTGAAACATTTGCACCATATATGGTGCCAGGGTCCCATCAAACCCTTGGCAAAAGTCGGCAATGAAATCATCTGGGCCTGGTGGTTTCCCTTTAGCCATGCTTTTGATAGACCCAATACTTCTGTCTCCAAGATCTCCAGCTCCTATACCAGTTCCTGAGGGACCTATGGCAGGTGGAGTGTGTCTAAATATGAGTGGATGTCTTCCTTACAGGCCTATAGGTGGGAGGAATACATTCATGTAAAACTTTTGGAAGATTTCGTTAATCTTTCTATGATCAGATGTAGGCACCCCCCTCCGGCCATCAAGGTTCATGGAATCCACCTTACCATCCTTTCCTCCATCCCCATCCCCCCCAGTTTGTTCAGCAACCAAGGGTGTGACACCTAATCAAATGCCTTGCTGAAGTCTAAAAAGTTATTGCATACCATCAAGCTCAAAGAGGTGCACCTGCTTGTCAGGAGCCACAGGATTCTCATCCACCTGATCTGCTAGAACTGGTTCCAGCTGGGCCCTCTGTACTGCTATGGCAGGGAAGCCTGGATGTTCTGTGAAAACAGAGAAGATGTACTGTAAAGACAAATTATGAGGTAGGTTTATTGCAAGAAAATATCTTTTCATCTACACAACATATTCAAGATAGAAGAAGAGGTTTTGCTATGTTCCACTGCACTTAAATGGCATGGTACTACTATTTGAAGACTTGTAAATGAGTATAAAAACATATTGTGTCCTGTTGTTACATTGGGGGTGGGGGTTGGGTTATGCAAACCTGTGCATTAACAGCTTTTGTATGAGTGCTGAACAGAACTTGGATGTGACTGCCATACTGCAACTCACTCATACCTAATAGGTGAACTACTAGGCTGTTCTACAGCATTGCAAGTCGGTAATACTGGGTTACGGATAAACTGCTGCAGTGTTGCTGAGTCCGTGAGTTGTGATCCACTTCCATATATTTATTAAAACCATGTACCTTGTTTGTGAACAGCAGATGGATTAATGCAAGACATCAACCAGATATTTTTTTTTATATCTGTTTGGCTACAAAATGTTGTCATGATCAAACAGATAAGTGCTTTATATCACCTTAAACATGTGACAGTTTTGCAAAGATCAGTCACATGATTTAAATGAAGCAGTAGTCTATGTGACACAGATTACTTTTTGACACCCCAATGCATGGATATTTGTTGCCATTTTATAAGAAAAAAAATACAATACAGGGTGTGTAGTTGTGTTTTGTTATAGACACATCTCCTGTGGTCGAATGCACAGTAAGATGTGCGCATATCAGAGCATCACCAGATGTTCCATAGCACATTGTAGATTATGTAATGGACCACCCTAGACTGCGAAGTCCATCATTATTTGGACTTGTGTCTCTTGTCATTGTGTGGGGTGTGCAATAACAAAGAAAATACATGAGAAGATGTGCAGGAATGGTAAATTATAACATTGCCCAGGTCAGTTGTAAGGTATGGCATGTGCATAAGTGACTTCAGTGAACTGCAGAGTACAATAATTTATGCCAGTACTACACATGCTGCAGTTTCTTACTGTAATTCTAAATAAGTTACAAGGCTTAACATGGAGTGCATTAAAGGATTCTAATGTAGATGTGAAGCCACAGTGAAGTACAAGGCCACAGCATCTGTTCTGTACTTCACAGATGGTTGAAGGCACTCAGATGTGCCTCATGCCTCAAAATGGACTTGGAATGTAATAATTTTACATTGCCATGCTCCCTATCATTTGTTAGCCATCATCTGTTAGTATATGGTTACTTAGTGGTTACCGCAATGGCAATTGTCATATTACCGTAAATGAAACGTTACTTACAGTTGCACACTACAGATTGTGCAGTACTGTTAATCAGATTGATACTATTCTGTTTACGTCATTTATGATTATTTCTAATACACTTTCTTTTTACTATTTAATAAAGCTATGCTCTTATTATAGAACAGGAATAATATTGATAGCCGAAACATGCAACATGGCACTCCTTCCAACAAGCACTAACAACTACCTGTTTAAGATCCCAATCATTAAAATACTAGATCTTTATGCTCACATTCCAAAGCAGTTACATAAATGTTGTTTCTTAATGGAAACAAGTTATCTTGTCATTTGTAATAACTGAAAAAAGTGTCATATAATAACAGTCAGGTTTGTTGTCCCATCCCCCCACCCCCAAGTTTTGGAACTAGTTTTTTCGCTGTTACGCTATGTACAAAAACAATTGACTTTTAGAATTGGTACTTTCTCTCTGAAAAGTTATATTTTTCACAAAATGACATATGAAAAGTACACTAATGCAATTCAGACTTTGGGTAGCATTCAGCGCACTTCCACAGACACTTGACATGCAGCCAAATACCTCTTTACATGCTTTGGTGTTGTTTATCACACCACTACCCACACACTGTCATGTGTTATTCTTAAAACATATATAGTTATCATAACAATAAGACAGTATAATAACTGTAGGGATTAACTGTGTTTCATGTTCTGTGTATCACTGTTTTCTTTGTATTTCATTATTTCTTGTGGTAAACAGGAATTCGATTTGAAAACTGAAGATTTTTTTTAGCTGTTGAAGTCCCAACAACACAGTATGTATCTTCTGTGTGTCACAGACATCACTGTAGCAGTGGTGCTGGCACTATACTACAACACCTTCCATTTTCTTCCCCACTCCATTGCTACACAGCTTTCATGCTGATTTTTGTATCATAGCTCCATCTCCAGAGCCTGTACCTGCTACCACTATCTTGTACTGCTACAAGCTCCATTCTGCATGGCCTGTACCTAAGCAACATTATATATTGCATGAAAAAGCAGTGGTGATGGTGTCATTCACATAAAGTAGAAATATTTACAAAGCTCTACAGTCATAATTGTTAACAGACAACACAGTAATTACAGTCCTTTGTAGCATTCTGTCAATATGGTAACTGTCCATAGAAAAGTGTATAACTGTATTGAAATGTAGTTACCTGAGCAAACTGGATCTGAAATGTATCACACAGCTTAACCGAAATTCTTATTTGAAGAAAACAGTACAGATGTCTTCAAAATCTGCTTACTAATTGTCATTGAATAATATTATACCTTGCCATTGTATTAGTACTTCTCTTCACAGGGCAATACGATTACCATAGTCTTAATTGACATCATATTGATATAGTGCCAGGCCAATAGCAATAACTAGTATGGCTCAAAAATAATGGTATTGTGAGCAGTGAGAAATGTGTAAACTAGCAATGTTTGCACTAACCACTGAGACACCTAACTGTACTTTCTAATTGTTGTGATAGACACGTACTTACTAATGCTTATACACATATATGCTTATATATTCAGTGTAACATAGCAGTGCACTGTCTACACACACAGAGCATTCACACACACACACACACACACACACACACACACACACTAATACAGATACACTGCCTTATATGGCATTTATTTACTTATATATCTAACCCTAATTTTCACTATATTTAGGATAAGCACTGTGTTTTGCACTAACTCATAGTACTAATCTACTGCATGACTGGGTAGTGAATGTGGCCTATCTGGACTTCAGAAAGGCCTTTGACATTGTCCCACATAGAAGGCTGATTAACAATCTGCACAGCCTAGGGGTGAGTTCTAAAACAGTTCTGTGGGTGGAAAACTGGCTGAATGACAGAAGTCAGAGGGTTGTGGTAAACAGGGAGTACTCTGGAGAGGGAGAGGGAGAGATGATGAGCGGGGTGCTGCAGAGATGGGTGTTGGGGCATGTCCTCTTTAATGTCTTTATTGGAGACATTACAGAGGGACTGGAGGGGAAGGTATGCCTCTTCACAGATGACACAAAGGTATGAAATATGGTGTACACTCCAAAGGGTGTTGAAAGAATGAGGGAAGACCTCATAAAACTGGAGAAGTGGTCTGAAGAATGGCATCTGAGATTCAATGCTAAGTAGTATAGTATCATGCACATAGGTCACAAGAACATAGGGGCAAAGTATGATCTAGGTGGGGAGGTACTGACAGTCACAAAGCAGGAAAGGGACCAGACAGTTATCATCTTGGAAGACCTAGCAGAAAGTAATCAGGGTGATAAGGTGGCTGGAAAGGCTAGCCAGATGCTTGGATGCACAGGGAAGGGTATCACAAGTAGAAAGAGGGAGGTCATCTTGCTTCTGTATAAGACACTCGTAAGACTGCACCTTGAATACAGCATATAGTTCTGTAGGCCACATCTGAGAAAGAACATAGACAGGGTGGAGGCAGTGCAGAGGAGGGCAAGTAAAATGGTTCAGGGCCTGTGGGATAAGACCTATGAGGAAAGACTAAAGGAGTTAAATATGTATTCGCTGGAGTAAAGGAGGAGGAGGGGACATGATTGAGACATACAGATACATAACCGGTATAAACAGAGTAAAGGAAAGAAGCATCTTCCAAAGTAAGAGATGCTCCAGGTCAAGGGGCCACAAAATGAAGTTAAAGGGGGAAAGGCTCGGAGAAATGTGAGAAAATATTTTTTCATGGAGAGGACGGTGGATGCCTGGAATAGCCTATCAGAGGGGGTGGTAGAGGCTAAAATGGTCACAGAATTTAAGAAGGAGTGGGATAGACACAGGAGTTTTCTGGAGGCAAGAGGGGGGCTGCAGAGTTCATTTTGGGCATGAGGCCTCACACTAGATAGGGATTAATATGGCAGACTGGGTAGTGATGCGACTCCCACCCTCCCAGCCTGACATCCCACTGAGCACTTATCACACTGCACCCCCAGATTCCGTCACACACCCTCACTCACCTGAACAGGTCCCAGTGTGAAGATACACTGTCCCATTGAAGACATGTCTTGCTGCTGAAACTGAGGACTGCTATATGGGAAATAAGGTAAGTGCAGTTCGAAGTATTTCAATATGTTTTCAACTGCACTTAGCTTATTTCTCATATAGCAGTCACTGGTTCCAGCAGCAAGACGTTTCTTCCATGGGACAGTGGATCTTCACATTGTGATCTGTTCAGGTGAGTGAGGGTGTGTGAGGGTGTCTGGTGGGTGTTGGGTGGTGGGTACTCAGTGGAAGGTCAGGTTGGGGATTTGAGGTTGCATCAGTGATGGACTTTTTTTTACATATTAAAAAAAGACATTGAGGAACCTTGTTCTTTCCAGGCTCGGAGGGACACTGAAGGGTGGGGGATTGCCACTAGACACACTAACATACTAGACACCAGCAGAGTAGGCCTATTGGTTTATCAAGTCTGCTCATGCTTCAGCACCCTGATTTGGTTCAGTAGCCCTCTATCTGTCTCCTTCCACTGTTACTCCATCCCCCAGTCCTGCCCCTCCCGGGCAAACCAGCCTCTGCTTCACCCCTTGCCTATACCTGTCCCAGCCTCTGTTGAATCCCTCCACTGTAGCTACCTATACCTGCTCCCTGGGCAGAGCATTCCATGGTTCCACCACTCTCTCGGTGAAGTACCTCCTCCTCCTTCCCCCCTAATCCTACCACCCTCAATCTTCCAACTGTGTCCTGTGGTGATTCCACCCTCCTTCATTCAAAAAATCCTATCTTGGTTTACCTTATTCATATGTCTGTCCACACTTCTCCCCGAGGGTACCATCTGCCCCCCTCTATGGGGTTGCAGGCCAGTCCTACCAGCGGTATGGATGGCTGGATCTGCCTGGCAGTGCCCCCCTTCCCCTTCACAAGTTTAAACCCCATCTAGCCTGAATGAAATCCGTCATCCCCCGTTTCAGAACTTCCTTCCCTACTGGATTTAGGTGAAGACTATCCCGGGCATACAGTCCCTTGTCTTCCCAAACTCCCCCCCAGTCTCCCAACACCCCAATCCCCTGTGCTTCACCCCACTGCCCGAGCTGATCATTAATCCCCATGATCTTCTGTTTGTTCTCCACAGTGGCCCTTGGAACTGGCAGTATTACTGAGATGGAGACTGTGCATCCATTGTCATGACAGATGCTGGCCAGGTCTCAGAACCTTGCTTGAATTTCCAGCACACTATTCCACATAATATCATTTGTTCCCAGATGCATCAGGAAGTCCAGTGATCCTCCACAGTCCCTCATGTAAATCAGCAATGACATGCATAAGGCTGAAACTGATCTAGATAGTGGGGGAATGTAGACTAGCAATGTTTGCACTAACCTCTGAGCCACCTAATTGCACTTTCTAATTGTTGTGATACACACACACTGACTAATACATATACACGTATGTGCATATATATTCCAGTATAACATAGCAGTGCACTGTCTACACACATTTTTACAGATTCAAACAAAAAGACACTGAGGGACCATTTTTTTCTTTCCAGGCTCTGAGGGACATCAGAGGATGGGGGCTGCCGCTGGACAACTCATGTAAATCAGCAATGACATGCATATGGCTGAAACTTATTTAGATAGCGGGGGAATGTAAACTAGCAATTTTTGCACTAACCACTGAGCCACCTAACTGCATTTTCTAATTGCTGTGATACACACACACTGACTAATACATATACACATATGTGCATATATATTCCAGTATAACATACAGTCATAGTCACATTAAACTGTCCCTCCAACTCAGTGGTTTACCATTTCTCAGTAAGTTGCTTAATGTATGCACTGCTCGATGCAGTGAATTAATAACAGTGTCCTAATGGTTTGCTTCTAGCTGCTATTCAGTTTCAGCTTACTGTACTTTGCAGCTCTCTGTAAACTTTTATCAATGCAGTGCATGAGAAGTGCACATATTAAAGAAGCACTGTCAGCTTTCAGCAGCTATACTTAACTTGTGTGACCAGTGTGCCTATAATAATATCTATGGCAAAATAAACTATTCATGTGCCCAATTATGGCTAACAATAAGATCTGTTACCTACATTTTATTTATTTATTTATTGAAATTGTTTCACCAGGAAGGCACACTGAGCAATAATATGCTCGTCTCCCAGTGCAGCCTGGGGGGTGGAGGTACAGTGGGAGATAACTTGTTGAGATTCTTGTACAAGAAGATCAGTGCAGATAACTGATATCAAGAGTTACATATACCAGGAAACAATAGAACATAGTTGAACAAGTTACAGTAATACAATAGACTGAGGTTACTGTTGAACAGTTTACAGAGATAGAGTTTCAAATATACAGTTGCAGGATGCAGAGGTGGAGTTGTGGTTATTCAGTCATCTGATGAGTAGGGACAAGACATTCAATACAGTTCAACAAAACAACACATGGAAGGCATAGTTTACAGTTCAAACTTTAACCAGTGATATATGCTGGTTAACTTATAACTCGGGATAAATTGGATAGCTGAGGTGTGGCACTGGGATAGTGAAACATGTGAGGATCAGGCAAGTATCAAGTATGATTTAGGACCAGACAAAAACATGTACCAATAAGTGCTGAAGCTGGTATAGATAAGTCAGCTTCCATAGCGTAAGCTAGGTGCCGCTGGTCAGGCAGTCAGGAGGGGAGGGGTTGTCAGGGGACATCTGTGAGGGATTAGGTGCAGGAGCAATTTACAGAGAAATAATTTGCTAGTGCTGAAGATAGGGAGTGGGTAGAGGAGGAGTGGCGAATTTGGGGAGGGAGTTTGTTCCAGAGTTTGGGGAAGGGGATAGGAGAAGGCAGACTGCCTGATAGTGGTTTTCTGCCTAGGGATTTGTAGCTTCTGGATGTTGAGAGATCTGAGGGCATGAGAAGAGGAGGGAGCTGGGGTAAGTAATGTAGAGAGGTGTGATGGCAGGGCATCATACCAGAATTTGGCTACAAATTTAGCACAGTGCTGTAGGCAGTGGTTTTCGAGGGATGGGAATGCTAGGGAATGGCAGAGGTTGCAGTGGTGGGTATGGGAGGTAGCATCAAGGTGAAGTGACAGAAGGCATGGAAAAGTGTGTCTAATCTGGATAAGGTAGATTTGGGAGCAGCACTATACTATGTCACAGTAGTTGAATGAGGGGAGGATCATCTTCTGCATTAGCTCACGCCTGACCGTGAGAGGGAGGCTGTTGCAATTCCTGTAAAGGGCACCAAGCTTGGGGCACAGTTCTTTTATGATGGCATCAATGTGGTCGGAGAAGGACAGCTGACAGTCAAGCCAAACCCTGAGGTACCAGAAGGAAGTGACATCCTCCCGTATCGTCCCATCAAGGGTGTGGAAGGTGGGGAAGGAAGGGAGCCTGGTTAGACGTTACTGAGTGCTGAAGGTCATGGTGGTAGTTTTTTTCACATTGAGTGAGAGCTGGTGCAAGCTAAACCATAACTGTACTTTGCTGAAGTCAGCCTGAGGTTGGCTGTTACCTCATCTGGGGAGGAGCCAGAGGCAAAAAGGACAGTATCATCTGCGTACATTTGAATAGAAGTGGATGAACACACTAGAAGGAGGTTATTGAGAAGATGGAGAACAGGATAGGGCCAAGTACTGACCCCTGGGGAACTCCGGTGTCCATAGGAAGGGGGGAGGAGGTGATGTCTGAGATTCTAACTGATTGTGTTCTGTCAGAGAGGTAGGCATTGAACCAGTTGGTAGCTGAGCCAGCGAGGCCAGCTTCTGAAAACATTTTAGCAGCAGGGGGTGGGAGACCGTATCAAAAGCTTTGGCAAGGTCTATGAAAATGGCCGAGGTGATCAACCCTTTGTCCATTCCGGTGAGGATGGAGTCCATGAATATAACTAGGGAGGAGACTTTGGAATGACCCTTTCTGAAACCTGACTGCAATGGTGTGAAGAAATTGGAGTCAGAGAGAAAGGAGATGAGTTAGTTAAGCACTAGGTGTTCTTGCAGTTTTGCGAGAGCTGGGAGGAGAGAGATTGGGCAGTAATTGGAAGGGGAGGTAGTGACACTCTCTTTAGGGAGGGGGATGATGATGGCCTGCTTCCAGACCTGGGGGACAGCGACAGTGGAAAAGGAGAGGTTTAAGAGGTTGGCGAGGGGGGTTGCTATGGCAGGGGCGGAGAGGTGGAGGAGTTTGCAGTCAAGGCCATCGGGGGAATTTCCTTTTGTTGTGTTGAGAGCCTGTAGGGCTTCAAGGACGTCGAGTGGCAAGATGTTTTTGAAGGTGAAGGTGGAAGGCCCATGAAAATTTGAACATATGGGAGGAGGACTGAGTGGCACCAAGGTGGACAAGGAAGAGAGGAGGACCGAGGCACAGGAGGAGAAATATGTGTTGAATTCAGCGGCAACATCCTGTGGATCAGAGAGGAGGGTGTTATTCACGAGGAAGAGAGGGGTAGGGTGGGCAGTTGTGGGGGAGAAGAGGGAGTGTATAACCTTCCAGAATTAGGATGGACAGTTTAAGTTGGAATGAAGGGAGGAACTGAAGTATTCCACTTTAGCTAGGTGGGTTGCTCTGGTGCATTTGTTGCGTAGAGACAAATAGATGATAAGGTCGTGTGGGAGGTGTGAGGTTTTGTGAGTGTTCCATGCTTTGTCCTGTGTGATTTGGCAGGCTGTCAGTTCTTGGGTGATCCAGGGCAGGTGGTTACCATGAACCCTGGAGTGACACAGTGAGGCGTGAGCGTCCCAGACTTTGAGGAACATGTTTTGGAAATGAAGGAAGGCATCATCAATAGAGCAGGGTTTTGTGGGGGATTCCCAGCAAGCAAGAGCTAAGTCTTCAAGCACAGAGGCGAGGTTTAAAGATTTGTAGGAGCATTGTAGTATGAACTTTGGGGCGTATTTAGGTTGGTGGATTTTCCGGACTAGATATATAATGTGGTGATCGCTTAGGGAATCAGGTAGGAGCCTTGAAGTGATAACCCGGTGGGGGTGGCTGATGAGAGCCCAGTCTATTAATGAATGGTTGACCATTTTGGGATTTAGGCATGTGGGCTCAGAGATGGTTTGTGAGAAGTTTAGCGAGGCAATGTCAGACCGGGTTTTGTTGAAGGAGGGAGCTAGCCAATTGTGGTTGAAATCGCCCATGACATAAAGTTCACCAGTAGAGGTTAGGGAGGCAGCTTGTGCAAGAAGATCAGTGCAGATGAGGCTGGGATTCCAGGCCAGCAATAGACTCCAGCTATGTAGATTGGGTGGGAGAAAGGGAGAGTCAATTGTAGCAAGAGAAATTCATAGGCATGGGGTTCAGCTTTGGCTAGGGCAACTGAGGAATGCAAATCAGACTTTATGTAGATAGCCACGCCACCACCTCTAGTCGACCTGTCCTGATGGGCCATTGTGTAGCTCAGAAAAGCAATCAAGGAGTCAGGGACTTGTTTGTTTAGCCAAGTTTCAGAGAGGGCGATGACATCAGGAGCATACTGTGCTGCGTGTAACTGGAGGGAGTCAAGTTTAAGGGGCAAGCTTCGTATATTTAGGTGCAGGAGGTGCAGACCCCATGGGAAGTGGTCTCCATTGAGATTAGTAGATGCAATTGTATTTGGGGAGGGTCCTGCTGTTGATTGCAATGTGGGTATGTTAAAGGGGCTGGGGTTAGGATGTATGTCCCCTGCTGCAAGTAGTAAGAGTCCGATAGTAAGGTAGCTAGTGAACACTTGTAAGCATCGTAGGACTGTTATCCGCCATTTAGGCAGAGGAGGGGGGCATTTATGAGTGGTGGATTGGAAGGTAATTAGGTACAGAATAGCCCAAGAGTGCGATGGAGCGAGGAGGAAGGGGCAGGGTTGCAAGGTGCAGTGGGACCAGTTTGGGCTGAGGGGTGAGGTGGTCATCGAGTTAGAGGGATGGAAAGGGCCATTGAGATGCAGCATGATGGGGGTGGGCAGGCTAGGGAATGTAGGGGGAATAGTGGACAGGAGAGGTGGGAGGCAGGAGAGAAGGGTAGTTAGGAGGAGCATGTGTCCAGGATGGAGAGGCATGTTCCCAGAGTACAGAGAGCAATAGTGTGTAGCAATCCAGAGACCAGTGTATAGTTGGAGTGAGGAAATCGACAGCCAGTAGTAGGTTGGCCGGAGGCAGATATTGGGATGGCCAATGAACAGCATGGGTAGAGGGCCAATCAGAGAGGTGTCAGGGAATTGGGGGTGGGAAGGAGGTGGATTTAATCAGTGGAGGGAGTGGGGGAAGGCGGTAGGGATGAAAAACCCTGTACAACAGTGGTCCCGGTGCTGGCAGAGGTGCACAATCTGTGGGTTTAGCCCCTGGCCAATGGGCTTGAGGTAGCAGCAAGTGCCAACCAATTGGAGGTAGTGGTGCTTCCGACCACTCCAATCAGCTCATGGAACAGGTCCCAGGTGAAGGACTGGCTGCTCACCTGGGATCGGAGAGTATGCGGTGGTAGAAACTCCCAGCAGGGGTCAGTGGCTCAGTTCTGGAGCCTAGGCGGTCCGTCCATTGTGGTGAGTTCTGCCCACATAGGGCTGCCTGTGGGGAAGGAAGGGCGGAGAGATAATATTAGTTTGGGAGACAAAGAGCAGGATTAGGCAAATTTGAGGGAGGAGGCACAACACAAAAGAGGTGAGAGGCATGGATGCTGAGTACGTAGCCTGGGTGGGGCAGCGACAGGCTCACGATTAATTCTCACAAAGGATCGGGAGAAAGTGCGCCAAACTGGCTGACCACTTGGTAAATTTAAAATAAAACAGATAACACGTCTGATTGTGGATGGGCTAGTAGGCAAGAAGAAGAGCCCTGCCAGGCGCTAACCCATACCGATATAGGCAAGGGGAGAGTAAATTAAAACAGGTATGAGGGGACAAGTTCACTGCTTTAAATCTGAACAAATCATGCACCAGAGCAGTACTGGCAAGGTTATTTCCTAATTTTCTTCACAGACTTAGCTAAGCAGGCAACACAGTAATGTATCTCTAGCGTATAATTATAACAAGCAACACATTTCTAAGTTACTGCACAGTTAAGGGAAAAATCCTGTACAACAGCATTCCCAGTGCTGGCAGAGGTGCACAGTTTGTGGGTTTAGCCCCTGGCCAATGGGCTTGAGGTAGCAGAGAGTGCCAACCAATAGGAGGTTGCGGTGCTTCTGACCACTCCAATCTGCTCACGGAGCAGGTTCCAGGTGAAGAACTAGCTGCTCACCTGGGATTGTAGAGTATGTGGCGGTAGAAGCTCCCAGCAGGGGTCGGTGGCTTGGTTCTGGAGCCTAGGTGGTCCATTCATTGTGGCAAGGTCTGCCCATGAAGGGCTGCCTGGGATAGGAGAGTATGTGGTGGTAGAAGCTCCCAGAAGGGGTCAGTGGCTTGGTTCTGGAGCCTAGGCAGTCCATCCATTGTGGCAAGGTCTGCCCATGAAGGACTGCCTGGGATCAAAGAGTATGTGGTGGTAGAAGCTCCCAGCAGGGGGTCGGTGGCTCGGTTCTGGAGCCTAGGAGGGCTATCCATTGCAGTGAGGTCTGCCCATGCAGGGCTGCCTGGGATTGGAGAGTATGCAGTGGTAGAAGCTCCCCTCAGGGGTCGATGGCTTGGTTCTGAAGCCTAGGTGGTCCATCCATTGCGGCCAGGTCTGCCCACATAGGGTTGCCTGGGATCGGAGAGTATGCGGCGGTAGAAGCTCCCAGCAGGGGTCAGTGGCTTAGTTCTGGAGCCTAGGTGGTCCGTCCGTTGAGGCACAGTCAGCTCACATAGGGCTGCTTCTATTTTAAAATTATATAGTTTAGCTCGGACCAAGCATATTACCTTATTGTTTCGCCAGTCCTCTGCCGTGGGATGCCTCTTCTCAATGCGAACATGTGTTGAGCGTGTGTGAATTTCCTGAACCAGTGTAAGTGATAGTTGGCTCTAAAAGTACATGCTGTTCTGAGCATGGGGATCTTTGTAAGAATAATGAAGAGCTTTGCAAGTCTAACTTTTACCACACGAAAACAAGCTCATGATCCTGAGCATACATATCATGTCCCCAGCAATGTCATGAGCATGTTTAGGATTGTGGTCTTGTTTTTCTAAGTGGTAAAAGTAAGACGTGCAATGCTCTTTGTTATCCTTACAAAGATTTTTGTCCATCTCAAAATAATATCTAACAGCATTTGGCAAGTGGGGCTGGTGCCAGTTTCGACCCCTGCCCATGAACATCCACATGTGGTCATGTGGTCACACAGGTGACAGTACAGGAACAGATAGGACCATCCTCACAGTATGCACACACACACACACACACACACACA
Source organism: Neoceratodus forsteri (assembly GCA_016271365.2). NCBI lineage: Eukaryota > Metazoa > Chordata > Ceratodontiformes > Ceratodontidae > Neoceratodus > Neoceratodus forsteri. Next base: position 729,586,332 of record CM028131.1, read on the forward strand.
CACACGCACACACACACACATGCACGCATCTGGCTCCATATACATATACAATGAGAAAAAAATGCACAAACATACTTGTACTGCAACACAAGATGAAACCATATACAAGCACACCCCCTAATAAACTAATATGAAGTACCATCAAATTAGGATAACATTAGGTGCACATGGGCACCTGTGCAGAGCCCCTCTCCACATACACGCAATAAACATTATGACTTGATATATTATAATTCAGATCTGATGAGTGCCAAGACACATTAAAAGCTATAGATATACAATTTGTGGCACAGCACAGATCAGTGAGTTGTTATACAATATAATGGGGGGCTATGTAAGCAATAGTACCCAACAGGGTGGGCGGTATTGTTCCATACCAGACCGCCCAGGGGTGTAATGAGGCCCGACTCCGCAGGCAGAGGGTCTTATAGACCCTGGAAAGTCCAGTATGGCACAATACCACCCACCCTGGAGTGTATCATTGCACTTAGAAAATGGTAAATCTATGAATAAAGAGACAGACAATAAAATGTAGGTTTTAACAAACAGAATACTAATTTATTGAGAAATCTTTTTGTTAGAAGGTAAAAGGTAGATAAAATAGTTCCATTTTAGGATGGGTTGGGGAAATCAAAAACAAATTTAAACTCGCTCGGTGCACATTCTGTTCAGGGTATGGCCAAAAAAATAAACTGTGGGCCACTATTTGTGCATTTCAATGAAATTGACTGGAGCAATAAATGTGCAGTTGATTAAGTTGAAGGGTGAGTTTGATGAACCTCTTGGTGGCAGTGGTGAGCTGCAGAGGTCTTCAAGGCTGCATTGTGTTTCTGCTGGTTTCTGCTGCTCTTTATGTTCTTCTTCCTGGGTCACTGCTGTGGACTATTCTCCTAGGAGGTTGCTCCATTTCTTTTGGTCTGACATAGATGCTGTCCAGTAGATTTGCAAACTTGCCTCACATCTGTGCCCTGCGAATGATACAATCTGTCTTGACTGGAGCCCTGCATTTGACAGAATCTGCACAGCAGTTGCTCTGATCGAGTGGTTGGTATATCTCTTGCTTAAATTAACTCTGGTGCTCAGTTTAGACATTAGAGATCCTAAATAGTTTTTACCCATCAGCTCTTTACTATACCAGATACTTTGGCTGTCTAGAAGTGTTTGTGAAGCACATTGTGGGTGAAGACAGAATGCTGTACTGTCAGGGGGGAATTTTGAAAGATATTTCTGTATGCATTCCACTGGGCAGTTTGGATTTCTGGGCTCTTCATAAATAAATCCCCTGGTATTTTCTTTGTTGATTACAAAAGGATTAGAGTGATTCTTTGTGTGGACGTTGTGAGAAAGGCTTATACATTTCATTCCTTTCACATCTGTGCTCATTTTAAATGACTGAGATGTCAGTTCCCGTAATCCCTCCCGACTGCACCGGGCCATGTGTAGTTGTATCTCGAACCACACATGCTTTACTAGGCCCGGCGCAGTGTCAGGAGACAGAGAAGGTGAGGAGCGGAGCTTTTGTAAGTCAACGTCTGTAATCGCAGGATGATGGGTTGATTTGTCTTTGTTCTGCTTTCTTATACTGTTTAAGGATGCTAATGAAAACATTATTGCTGCTTTTAAATCTGGCATCCGGTATTATGTTTACAGAGCGTGCGACCAAGGGGCTGTTGAGATATCTGTTTATGCCCACTCGGATCGCACACAGCCCTAACACTGAGTATTCACTGCCGCTGCTCATTTGCACTTCTCCATAGAACTGCCTAAGTAGAGTATTTAATTATTCAGGCCTATCTGTTTTTTAATTAATTGCCAGATTTCATTCAGTTGCCCAGTCCTGTAACACAGCTACAGCCAAAGCTGTGTTCTTCCATGTGTTTTTTTCGTCCCTGTCAGTTTCAGTTTGATCAAGCTGATCGACTGTCAGACTTATGTGGTGCTCCATCTCCTCGCTGAAAGGATTTTTCCTTTTTCTTTTGTTTGCAGGTCGCACATCAGGTTCCTGCTCTGACTATTCACCTGAAAACTGCTGGTTGAAATAGAGGTAGAAGTTGATGTGTGAGACATCGGACATTTTTTTAATTTTGTTTTTTTAGTGGCCCACAGAAACTAGTTATAGAAACTATCACTGAATGACACTGATAGTGGAATGTTGAATTTGGTGGTACTGAAACTGCTGACTCTGTGATATTGGTAGGTGATTGGGCAGTTGGCACTGGTGCTACTTCATGCCTGGGGTCTGTTGCCACATAGACCAGGCTTGTGCAGTGCCAAATGACCAATCAAATTGCCTGATTTTTAATACCTATTTTCTAATACAGATGATATGAAGGACAGGAATACCGTTTGTGTTGCTAAATAAAATGGACAATGATCCCTAGATTACAGATAAAGCAATGATAGATATTTATAATTAAAAATACAAACCATTTCAAGGTAAGTCTCCGATTTATGACTTCTGAATCAGAACTGTCAGTCTCTATGTCAGAATCAGATGAAGCTTGTGCCCCCTTACATTAACACTTGATACTGTGGGCTCAAACTAGTAAGATTGGATATCAATATCAGAATTTAAATAACATCTTAATATTCCTCTACCTCAAACATAATGAATAGTGAGCACAGGCATAGTAAAGATTATTGAAATCCAAAGGTAAAACAACACACTCCTTATAAAACAGCTAGCTTAGCTGATCTAAGTTTTCAGGAACAAGGCACATAACTAGCACAGACAAGCAAACTCAGTTTTCAGTACATTAGCAACAGAAGTTCAACAGCATGGTAAATTTTAAGATGAAAAAGTGCATATGAACAGTCCATTTCCAATTTCCACTGTAAGAAAAGCTGTAACAAACTCATTTTTCATTACTTTAGCATCAGAATTTCAACAGCATGGTAAGTTTAAAGTTGAAAAAGTGCAGATGAACAATCCATTTCAAACCTCCACTGTAAAAAAAATGTAACTTGAACTGTGTTTTGGAGTCCTCCAACTTATCTTCAGTGAGAGTTATAACATTAGATTTACTACACAAACATTCCATCCTGTGACATTTGGCACTATAGTCCCAGGGTTGTCTGCTTATCTCCATTTCTAACCAGATTGGAGTTTAGCACAACAGTACTTTGAAATACTGTTTAGCTGAATGAAAGCAGAGTAATATCACCAAGACTCTAATTTTATCTAGTCTGTTAGGAATCAAAAGAGCACCCTTTTTCTATGTAATAGCAAAACCACAGCAGTGCAATGCCCACTGTAGCCATAAAAAGGAAGGTTTTTATTTATAACTAATACATTCTCTTCACAGAAATCTATCTTCACAGGTAAAGAAACTGGATGGGAAAAAAAAGATTTTCCCCCCCAAGACCAATATATTGTTTTAAGAGAAATCCTCACCCTCACAGATAAAGAAACTCAACACCTGACACACATTTCTATCCTCACAGGTAAATTAAATCAACACACTCTTTCTTCACTTGACCTCATAGTGATACACCAGCAGGAGAGCCAATATCCTTTTTGTTCTTTGGTAATATATTCTTCTAAATTACAGGTGTATAACATACTACATTTCCTGCACAGAAATCTTTATCACCACAGGTAAACAAAATCATCAAATAGTGCCTTCAGATACAAGTATAGCAGCAAAAGACAATAACTTCTTCACTTCCAGGTTTATAAACTCCACCATAAACGCAATACTGCTCAATCTCTTCACAGTGCAACACATACAAGAACAAGAAATCCTAACAGTTTTTACAGTCTGCACAACACAATATACAAAGTGTACCAATTTCCTTTCTTTTCTTTTCTATTGTGGCATCTCACGCAACAATTGAGGCACTGAGGGATGACCTCCATCACTTCATGAGCACTGTGTCAGAGGGCTTCAAGAGTTTGGCTGGGTCTCTCATGATAGTACTCGATACACAAAAAGAAATCCTAAACAGGATGTACCATCATGACAGACTTCAACACCAGACTTATGAGGCCCTATGCGGTCTCCAGAGCAGCAACGCTGCCCTCGCTCACAGCATCGGAGTGCTCAAACAGAGTCACAAGGAATGCGTAACAGCTCAGGAGACCACACACGAGTTGTTGCTTGAGGTGATGGAGAAACTGCAAGGGGCTAAGGAAGCCATCTATGAAACAAACAGAGTACTGCTGCAGTGGGAAGATCAGGCTTTCTCAGAGTGACCTTGTGAGAAGTCAGAAGATCCTTCATTTTATCCACCTCCTCAATTCACTCCTCAAAAGAAGGGGGCATGATCCATCTGATCTCAGTCTCCAACATGGAGATGGCCAGTGGGCACTTTCTTCCACTTGCAGGTTCACTCAGGAAGTGACTGACAGCACTGCATAATGATGTCAAAGGGTTGGTACCTCCTCATCTACCCCCCAAAAAAGGACTTTAATTTCCCCTAAAAATAAATAAATTGATAAATAATTCATTTTAATATGCATTTCATCAAAAAAGTCACTATTTTCTTTTATTAAAATTTACTTTGCAATATGAATGCAATATTGCTATTTTATTTTCATTTATATTGATCTGTATTTAAAAGAATTGATTTATATCATTTTATTTTATGGTTTTCATTATGTAAATTATTTTATTTCAAAAAGAAATGATAAAATTATTTGTATAATGAAACTCTGTGTGTTGCCTGTTTATTTCTATCTGTATTAACTTCAGGAACTTATGCATTGTAATAGTTCAAATATGGGGGAAACCAACTTCTTTTTTCATATGCATGGTTCCTCCTTCATATGAATGAAAAGGCAGTACAACAAAGGATTTCTTCATACAGAAAAAAGAAATGGGGACAAAACTAAGCCCAAAATTATGTTTTCATATGAAGGCATCTTTTTTCATATGAACAAAAAACACACACACAAAAAATAATCCCTTCATAGGAATACACTTTCAATTTTGCACTTTTTTTATATTGCCTCTAAATGCTTAGGGGGAAGCATGACTTTTTCTTGTAGTAGTACTTAAGAGCTTTCTTTCGATCTCACTTGCAGACTCAGCTCAGCTGAAGATCACGCTCTACACCACCACTACTCCAGAAGGAGGAGCATCAAAGGGGTAAAGTAGGGGTGGTAGGTGACCTCAAGCTCCCTAATGTCAATTGGGAGGTCCACACAGCCAGTAGTGACAGGAGTAAGACATTACTGGATGCCTTCCAAGAATGTCTACTGATGCAACTTCTTAAGGAACCTATCGGGCAGAATGCAATTCTTCATGTGTTGATCACCAACTCACAGACAGTAGATACTGTGGGACTATGCATCCACTAGGTAAAATAGACCACATGTCTGAGTGGTTTGAATTGGCCCTCAGGACTGCCAACCCAGAATCTAGAACCGATGCCCTTGTGTTTAGAAGGGCAGACTTCAATAGGTTGAGGAAATTGATCAGGGATAAGTTAGTAGGGTTGCAGGACTTAAGGGATGCAGATCTGCCTGACCTACAATCCCTAAGGTAGACTACCATGTTTCTATGATACAGCATAAGGGATATTAGTACTGTAGAACTGATTGAACTTGTGGTAGCTAGATTTCGTGTTGCATACCCGCTCCCTCATATTCACATCAGCTAGAATTAGCATATCAACGGTACTGTGAAATATGGTGCCACTGTTTGCATGATCAGCGTTCAGCTCAGGCTATAAGCAATTGACTCAGTTGGCAATCTGATATTTGACTGACTGATACTCCCTGCATTCCTGGCTTGTTACATAGTTATGTCAGTCAGTCAGTAAGACAGTATCAGCATTATTTTGGAACAAATGTCTGCTAACTGCTTTTCTAATGTATCATGCAACATGTCTATCTTGAAATGGATTAAATCTACAGAGCAAAAGAGGAAGTGTCCCCTTGTGATGTGCTCTCTTGACAGCGATGACCAAGATGATAACTCTGGGGTTGAACTGCATGTAGCTTTTTCAATTGTGAAAGAATTAGCAGTCTCTGCCCCTCCACCAGCTAAATGAAGCTGCACAACAACATATGCCACCTACACCCCAGAAATTCATTTTCAGCTTGGAAAATACACCTCAGAACATGAGGTAATGGAAGCTGTCCACTTTTACTTAGTAAACTCTGGTGTTATAGCAAATGAAAGCACTGTATATAAGTTCAAGCTGGACTACCCCACTGCCCTTAGGAAAACTCCTGATCCAACAACACTCGCCCCCTTTTTGTCAAAATAGTCCTGTGGGCACCCAACTCATCTAATAGAGGATCTTGAAGAACAGTTAAAAAAAATTGCTAGTTCCCTGAGAGCAGAAGGTGCGGGTGTGAATGGCCACGTAATTCACGTTGTGCTTGAACGGGACCAATTTGAGTTTTTTCAGTGTTTCCTCTTTGGCAATGCTGTGATGCTAATATTAGATTTTAATTTTATTATATTCAGAAAATAAAAAAATAAATAAAACTTGAACAGTTAATTACAATATAAACTGATGTTTTTGCATTTTCAACCCCATCCCCATACTCATTGATGCAGCCAGTTAGGAATTCACACAGAAATCTGGAAGCTGGAAACCATGCCCGCAACAGATTGTCACTTTTTGCTGTTCACTTAGCAGATGGCAGATACAGTTGATAGCAAGTACTTAACAAAACAAAAGAGGCTGTACTGTTCTTTGTGATTGATAGCCCACATTAGGAGGTAATGGAGACAATGGGCCATAATTTCACAGCCCCTTAAAGTCATCAACACTCCACTTGTTTCCGTCCTTGTTTTAATGTCCACGCTACATAGATGGGCTGTCAGCTTATACTCACGGTCTGTTTAAATTCACTTGTTTTCTAAAATAGCAAAAATAAACAGACCACGATCATAACCTACTCTATAGTATTTACTCATGCTTTCTATGATATACTTTTCAGCATAATTATATGTGTGGTCTTAGCATGCCACCTACAGCTATTAGCTATAATGCTATGATTAGCATATTCTATGAATTATTCTATTGTAACCCAAAAGTAGTTTTAGTTAGTATAATGCTTATCACTGTGTACATACTAAACCTAACAGCCTTGGGTGCAAGCTGCCCACCGTACTCCCCAATAGAAATGCTTTATTTAGTTTTTCTACTATGCAGATGAGCCCTTTACCAGGTAACGGACCCTCTTATTTCTGACTATAAGAGTTTGTGTAATCCTGTTTTTCACTGAGTTTTTCTATGACGACACCGGGTGTCTGGAAATTCTGGACTCCCATCAGGTCTGCTGTCCTTTTTACATGTATTTGGGGAATAAACCTCAATTCTGTCTCACCTGTCTTCTGTGTTGTGTTTTGCCATCAGGTTTAGAATCCTGCCAAAACCCAACAAATAGGGACTGTGGCACAGACCTGATTGGATAGAACTGAACAGTATGCAAAAAGGTGTACAGATGAATGTGCATGGGAATCATGAAGACGCTCGAATCTAAGCCCACCACGTTCAACCCATACGGATAATCTTTCTGGCCTAGGACTGGGAACTGCAAAGGTGCTCGAACCTACACCTCCTCATTCATCTAGCAGCACTGGTCTGAGGGATTCCATGTCTCAAATGTGTAACTGTCTAGCTGCAGAGCACAAGGTGGATCAATATGCCTTGGACTTCTGGCTAGTGCAGGAAAAAGGGGAACCTTCCAAAATGGCCATTAGTGAATAGCTCAAACTAGACATCTCAAACTTTCTAACCTTCCATGGAGGTTGGGGGGATTTCAGGCTGGATGCATAGTCACACAGTCATCTGATACAGTATGTGAGCATGCTGTATTCAGAGACCAAACCTACGGTCAAGAAAAATGATTAGAAAGCTGTAATGGTTACCATCCTGTATGCTGCACTACAGGTAATGGAAATGGAGGTTTTAGCTCTGTAAAAGGAGCTGGGCTCCAAATCTCGAGAAAATGGGCAAGCAATGGAGGGAGTTGGAAGAAGAAACTGAGAAGCTCAGAAATGAAACTCAGAATGAACTGCATATTACTGTACAGGAGAAAGAGAGGTTGTTAGATTGAGATTGTGAAAGGTTGCAGCAGGATAAGCAGCATGTGTTATAGCTGAATGATTTGCTTACTGGCATGAATGATACATTGTGGAGTGAGAATGAGGAGTTGCTGGAAGAGTCTGGACAATGTCAGGAAGCATTGGACAGGGAGATCAGGGAAACTCACGAAGTAAGTGCTGCATACAGAGTTTTACAAGAGCATGTCAGTAAGGGACAGTACAAAGTCAGAGTGAATAATTCAATGTGCAGAGCAAAGATGAAATAATGTCAGCAGCTGTCATTCCTGAAGGGTCATGTGAAAACTATGCCATATGCCCTGCCTATCAATTTGACGTCATCGGAAGATGACAGTGATGACAGAGAAATTCAAGATGGCTGTCCCTGGGACACTGGAGGGCTGAGGCCTCACCCTCTGGTAGCTGCCTTGAATAAGAAAGACAGGGATAAAGTACAGGGCCTGATCCAAAAGGTGATCTCAAAAGCTGGTATCTTTGATAATCAGGCCAGGGTGATGAGACAAGCAGTCTCAGACCTGTTTCAAAAGGAGATGAAACAGCAGACTGTCCTTCAGGGTGTGGCAACTGCCATGGCCTAGGAGGTTGTCAAGACCTTTGCAGGACAGCAAGGGCCTCTTCCATATGTCCTGCAGTCCATGCAAGCCATTCAAAACATTGTAGACAAGATAGACCATATGGCCCCAGGCGACAACCTTAGTTGCCATCTGGAAAAAGTGAGAAATCACTGTGAAATGCTCAGCTTTGCCTAAAAGCACAATGTGCAGGTTTTGAAACAGACCGTGGACCCTGCATTGTGGACCAAGTTGCCAGAAGGCTTACGTCATGACATCTGAGCCCCATTCAAAGCCATCACCATGCACCTCTTGGCAGCATATAATCCAAACATGGTCAGCATAATGCGAGCCCATCCACTCAAGCAGCACACCAAAGAGATCCTGGCCCTGTATGAAGGCCACTTGTGGCTCACGTACATAGCAGGCAAAGACCTAGCCAGTGAAAATTCTGACAGGGAATCGATTGAATGCAAATCCCTGTACCTCAAAAACTGACAACATGTCCTTTGTGAGAAGGTAGAGACAGCAGTATACCCGAGATGGGACCGCTTCCATGAAATCATGGAAAAAGTGGAATGCATGAACCAGATCTAAGCACGGAACATGGGCTCAGGTTCTAAGGCCAAGGTGCCCATGGTGCAGAAGAGCACTGAATCATCCACCCAGTATGTGGTGGAAGGGAAATTAAAGGATTTGAAACAGAACAAGCCCTCCTACCAAAAGTGTGGATGGTCAAACAAGAACAAGCAGCAGTATTGGCAGAAGCCAAACCAACAGAATACAAAAGGGAATAACAGACAAAAACAGCAGTTCAGCCCTTTGTACAGGGATTTAGCTGAGGAAAAAGCCAGCTTTGGTAGTTTAAGGGCAAAGTTCATTTGCTCATGGCAACCATCCCAGTCAGAACCATAGCTGCTATCCCATCCACTCCTCCATTGGTTGAATCTGATGAGGGTGAATGGTCCAAGTCCTCATACTCTGAAGTAGTACAAATGCTTTGAGAGATAGAACCCTCATCTGATGATGCTAACCAGAAGCATTGTGAATTAGACTGACAGTGTCAGGCCCCGGTTCACATCATCACCTCTCTGATAACTGATGATTCTGGATGTCCATGTGTAGAAGCACTGGTTAAGGGCCGTTAGCATGAGTTACTTCTAGATACAGGCACCTCAGTTTCACTGCTGCATCAAGAGGATCTGCATCTATCTTGTTGGTTGATTGGGAAGGCCACTTCTGCCCAGACCTTCAAGGGGACTGTGATTACAATGTATCGGTCCAAACCAATACCAGTTGTCATCAACATTTTGGAGGTGACCCACCGTTTTGATCTCATGGTATTACATTATTACCAGAGCATCTTGGGAATAGATTTTCTCTCACACTATGGCTGTGTAGAGGATTTAACCAAGAGGCTATTACTTCAGATACTTGGCCAGTACCATATGCTCCTCATTTCTGACTCACCTGTGGTAACAGTAGAACAGGCCAATGACATGGAGTATGACATCATCATCCTCATGCTTCAGCACCATGAGCTACTTCCTCAGTTGAGACCAATTCTGGAGAGGCATCAAAATGCCATTGCCAACCAGAAATATGACTGTGAGAGAATGGATACTCTCATCCAAGTCACTGGTAATAAACCACCATGTGAAAGACAATACCCTTTTCCAGCAGAAGCACTATCCTCTTTCATGGCTACCATTGACTTCCTTTTGAAGCAAGGGGTCATTAGGTCCCATGTGTCCACAATCAACTCCCGTGAGTCCCCCATCTGACCTGTGAAGAAGCCCAACCACAGTTGGAGGCTGACCATTGACTATCGAAGACTTAACCAAGTCACTCCCAGTTGTGCATCTACCATGGCATCGGCCCTGGACGTGCTAAAATATCTGAAACCTGAACACAAGAGGCTCAGTAAACTAGACATTTCCAATGGTTTCTGGTCATTCCCACTGGCCCCTGAGAGCCAATATATAGGTTTGCCTTCACCTTTGTAGGACGTCAGTACACGTGGAACTCTGTCTCCCACAGGGATCCCACAACGGTCCCTCCCTCTTCCACATCCACATGAGGGATGCCATATGTGGCTTTTCAACACCAGAATGTCTCCTGAATATGTGGACAACCTGGTCTTGCCACAACTGGTCTGGAGCAACACATGGAGCTCCTAGATGAACTCTTGGCACTCCTACAGAGGGCAGGCCTCAACTGCAACCTGGCAAAGGTACAATTGTGTCTTCTTGAAGTCTCCTTTCTGGGCCTGCATATCACTGCTGAGGTCAGGAGCCCTGCCTTGGACAAGGTCCAGGGCATTCAGGACTTGCCACTTCCCACTGAGACATTTTCTGGGTATGGTCAACTACTGTATTCCAGGGACTTCATTTGCAACTTTGCACAGGAGGTCACACTCCTGTATGATCTACTGAAGAAAGATGTCCCATGGTAGTGGGGATTAAAACATACAGCAGCTGTCATTTCTTTAAAAACGGCTTTGGACTCCGCTCCAGCTTTGGTCAACCCTAACCCAGAACTGCCATTCCATCTGGAAACTGCTACCTCTGATGTGGGCATTTCAGCAGTCCTTGCTCAAAAGGCAAATGGCACTCTGAGGCTTATTGCCTATGCCTCACAGATGCTCTCCCTTGTGGAGCAGAAGTACTCTCTCTGTGTGAGAGGAGTCTTATTGTGACCTTTTGGGCTGTCAGACACATCACCTACATCATAGGGTTTTCCCCTATTGTGCTGCACACCAAACACACCCCTACCAACTTTCTACTGACAGAATCAAAGATGCCAATGTGACTAACACCAAACTCACCCATTGGTCTTTCCTTCTTCAGGATTGAGGCATCACTGTGCTTCCCACCAAATATCCTTCATCTTGGCAAACAAACTCCTATACCAATGAGATCCCATGAGTGTGGCCTGGAACCACCCACCCTGTCAGAACCAGGCCCATTTCTTCCTACCACTGAGCGCAGCCTACAAGATCCTGCATTTTGTCACATTTTTACAGATGGTTCTTCCTCCTACCATAAAGGAGAACACATTTCAGGCTTTGAGGTCCTGGTTCTTTACCCAGCAGCTGATACCTTTGAGGTGTCCAGGAAGTGCAGCATAAAATCTTCCCAGTATGCAGAATTTGCTGCAGTAGCCTGTGCCCTGGAAATCATCCATGGCCAAGGGAAAGATGACACCATTATCTTCTCTGATTCTTCCTGGGTGTGTAATTCTCTGACTGAATTTCTTCATTTTTGGAAGACCCATAATTTTGCCTCTTCAGAAGGCACCCCTGTGAAATACAGGGACCTGTTCATACGCCTTATCAGCTTTGCTCACCAATTTATTTTCAGGCTGTACATACACAAGGTCAAGGCCCACTTCAAGTCTGAGCCTTTCCATGAGTACAATGACTGAGCAGACATCTTAGCAAAAGACGGTGCCGGGGGAGAGGTATGGGTTATGCAACCCCCCACTGGGCCACGCACATCGGCCACACACAAGAAGACCAAAGTGGTACAGTCAAAGACGCTTATAACAGGGACATCTGTGTGAGCAGATTCTGCCCATTATAAGGAGCAGTCGCAGTTACCAAAGACAGTGCTTTTTATACAATGCACTGATTACTGGAAAAATACATTAAAGTCTCAGCCAGCATGGACCGCATTGCTACCTACTACCAGTAACTTGTGCTCCCACCGCACCAGTGCTCGGCTATTCCATATGGGAATACAATGTAGGAACCCTCAAGTGATCATGATCTGGTATACCTACCCTGTCACCATACAGAGACAGATCCTCTTTTCAGCTTGCAAAAAAATAGACTTGCTCAAGTGATTGGGCTGTTCCACACTCCTTTTCTCCTTTTACTGTAAATGCTTGTGCAATCCAACCCTTACAAATTTGAGGCAACTACGGGAAACAAAAACAATATACAGAGATATGGGTCTTCCTCTCTTCCCTTAACTGCCAGCAGCTTGCAAAAAAATAGGCACCTACGCTGTTGCCATACAGAGACAGATCCTTTACTCTTTCTTTCAAAAAATACATTAAATACATGAAAGTCTCAGTTGTGATAGTACTGCTGAGACCAATTAGCAGCTAGTTAGCACTCTATACCCGTGTTCTATTTGACTGCTAATGTCATTTCACACTTTTGCGATGCAGAACTTTGGAATCTATAGCCAAAATCTGCCTGAATTGGAGGTTGGCATACAGTACTATAACAAATACTTTAAACATTGCACTCTATGTATGTGGCAAATGGAAAACACAATCTGCCCGGAAAAACTGACTGCCCGTATAAAACATAGGTGGTATAAGTAGTGGGCACTGTACCTCTGGATCTAACTGCAGTACAAATGGCAGATTTATTTATTTATTTTATTTAGCTTTTGTTGACCGGGTAAGCGCACTAGACAAATCCTGCCTATTTTCAGGCACGACCCGGGGGAAGGGGATACAGATGAATGCCAACTGACTTTGAACCAGATTAAGCTGTTGGTGGTATTTTTAGTGAATGAGGGAAATTTGGCCAGGACACTGGGGAAATTCCCCTACTCTTTTCGATAAGTGCCATGGGATCTTTAGCATCCATCTGAACTACCACCAATCCAGGCAGATGGGACCTCAGTTTAATGTCTCATCCGAAAGACGGCACCTCAGAAGTGCAGCACTCCTCTCATGCTGCACTGCAGTGTCAGTACTGGGATATTAACCCAAGTGCCAGATGTGGGAACTGAACCCACAGCCCTCTGATCTCCTGGCCTCAGAGGCGAGTGTGCTACCTACTGAGCCACTGACACTAGAGATAAAAGAGGTATATGACTACCTCTCAAAGGAAACAGAAAAATAAATGTCTTCAAATAACCCATTCAAAAGACATTCTGACAAACTTCACCTCTCTACAGACCTGTACCATTCTGATGATCAACAACTATGGGTAATTCCCAAATCACTTCAACCAGAATGCATTTACCAGGTCCAAGACACCCTTATAGGTGGACAGCAAGGGGTAGACAAGACCCTGCAGAGATTAAAAACTGTAGGCTGGTGGTGTGGTATGACAACAGATGCCCAACATTATGTGGGCAATTGCATTACCTGTGCACAAAACAACCTTATCCCTGGCAAGAAAAATACTAAACAGCTCCCACAAAGACAATCAGGTGCCTGGAATGCAATTCAAATTGATTTCATTGGACCCCTGCCTAACACCAGCAGAAATAACAAGTATGCATTTGTTATCACTGACCTTTTCTTGAAATGGGTAGAAGCCTTCCCCTGCAGAGCTACCATGTTGAAAGCCACTGCCAAAATCCTGGTAGATCAAATATTTCCCAGGTGTGGCCTAGCTCTCAAGGTACACTCTGACAAAGGAACTAATTTTACAGGAGAACTAATGCAAGAATCTTTGGAGTTATTGGGAGTTAGCCAGAAGTTCCACATTGCATACCATCCTCAGTCATCTGGACAGGTAGAGAGAGCCAACAGACAGTGCAAACTAATGTCTAAATTTGCAAATGAGAACCCTAAAGGTTGGGACACTTTCTGGCCCTTACTCCTAATGGCAATCAGAGCTACCCTGGCTGCAGCAACCTGGTGCATAACATTTGAGGTGATGACCGGCAGACAAATGAGACTACCAAAACATCTGTGTATTAATCTGAATATGCCTAATGCAGATAGAGTGTCAGTGGATGCTTATGTTGCACAGCTGAAGGACAATCTGGTACAGACCTACCTTTTTGCTGCTATGAACTTGGGCCAGGCCCACCAGCAATCCAAAATGTACTTTGACAAGAATGTCAAAGAAGTCGATTGGCAAGTAGGAGACCAAGTTATGGTATTGAAGCTTTCCACTCCTGCTCACCCTTTTGCCAACAAATGGGTGGGTCTCTATGACATCATCAACAAATTGAGCCCTGCTGTCTGCCAAGTGTGGATAATGGACCACAAGAATCCCATAGACAAATGGTACCATGCCAATCAACTGAAACTGTGCAAAGGTGATTAATGCTCCTTCCTCCGGCAGGAAGAGGGAGATCTGTAAGTTTACCTTTCTGCTTTTTCTTCTTTTTCAGAATTATGCTATTTCTCCTTTACCTCCTGCCATGCACAATGGAAGACCAGATGGATATCCAGAGACTTCTCCACATTTTGAATCCTGTGAATCCAGAATACTTCCCGTCCCACCCCTCAACACCTTCTACTAGATGGGTGGCCATCAGTCTCCCATCTTCATATATTGCTGTACATGAAGGAAAAGATTCTTATCTGAATGCCATGGTGGTTTCTCCATACAACTCTACACTTCAGATTGACTGGAAAACTGACAACCCTGCTGAAAAGCAAATTCTGGTAGCTTGCCTTGCCAAAGGATCTTTTCATGGCTAGCCCAACACTTGCATTTGTACCAATGGAGCTTTGTGCATACACCAAATTCATTAGCAACATGCAGGCCTTTACAGCCTTATGGCAACGATGAGTCCAGACTTTTGTTTCAGATTCCTTAATGCCACCATGCACCAATACTGTTCCAATCACTCCATTGCATCAGCTGTTCTTGTCCTTACAGTCATCTCGGAATCAAAGGATGATCCTTTGCAATGTCCATCCATGGAGTTATGCCCATCCAGTGGTCTGACCACTACGTCTGTCCCTGGGAATCTCATTAATAATGTTCAATTTATGCATGTTCCCATTGTTTTGAACCTCACTCACTGGAACATGCCTGAGTTTGGCCACTGTTCCTCTACTAATGTTTCAAAGTTCCACACTATTATGTTGTTAGATCTAGCGGCAGTATGTCAAAAACATGCACAAGACCCTGTAGCTGGGCACCACAGTAGAGAACACCAAGGGATGTTTCGCCCAAAATATACAAAGTGAAATTTGAGATTTTCTGACGTAACAGGCATAACTGGCACTGTTACAGATATGCTTGGTTCAAGAATGTAAATTTAGGACCGAGTCGATTTGGCAAAAATTCAAAGTCAAACCAAAATTTTCAACAGTAAATTAGGTCAGGATGTGAGGCAGCCCATGCTACATGGTACTGATGATATTTCCCAGGAGGAAAATTCTCTATGTACAACATGCACGATATTGCACATTTATTTAATGAGACCTGAAACAAACTCACAGAATTGATTTTTCAAAACAATAAAGAAGCCTCACAGCAACAAATAGGCAGGGAAATTATTTGTTCTGCTTATGGCACTTTTGCTATTATCACTATCACCAATCTTTTCTGAGATCTTGAATCTGGGCAGATCCTGGATTTAATAGATGACAGATGTATAGCTAAATGATATTACCCTACTGTAAAACCCTGACATGCACTACCAGGTGCATGGCCAGGACTGTGTCCTTTTCATTGGCCACAGCATGAAACTTGGGCTATGTAACTCCACACCCAAACTAAGGTACCTGCTATGCTATGGGTCAATGTTCTCTAAGGGCCACATATACATCACTTTCACTGTGCCACTCCTGATCTTTGACAAACATTCCTCAGTCTTTGATAAGCTGGTAAACGTCCGCCCCATGGGTCATCTAGAGGGCAGCATCTATCAAGAACAGATCAACTTGCCTCCTTTGCTAGTTTTCCATCCTCAAATGGATGCCTGGGAAGCTTCATATACTGACTGTTGTGCCAACGAGGTTACCACTATTTGTGCAGATGTGACATCTTTGATGTAACTATGCCTGTTTGTAATTACTCGCTGAACTCTGTGGACTGGTCATATACCTTTGATGATGACATCTTTGCCAATGAAACTGTATATGTCACATCTCCTTTTGACAAGCCAAGTGTCACTTACACCTCAAGAAAATATGTGAAACGCCTCACCAGCCAGATGATGAATGCTTCCATTACCAGCCCTGTCCAGCTCATGAAGTGGCACCTTCCTCAAGTTCAAGTGACCTACAATACTGATGGACAGTACTGTGTTGTGACCAACTACAAGACCTTCTGTTATGGACCTCTTGTGCATGGCGTCACTATGCCCAACTTCTGCTTTGTACCTCATGAGTGCACTGTCATTGGCCATACAGTTATCAGCCCCTGTTCCCACCCCAGAACATGATTACATTGATAGGGACCCTAACTATTTGAATGTTATTGCGCAGAATTTGCCAGTGTTTAATGTGCATATCAATCCACTCACCCTGAATCTTAGATTCTTGTTAGAAAGAAAGGATACACACTTTATTCATATTACTAACAACATTACTAAGGCATGCAATTCTTTGAATGCATTATTTCATGATGGTGATTTAAGTACTACATTATCCAACACCTGGTTGGAATTTACTTTTAAAGGTTTTGTTATTATTCAAGTTTTCTTGAGGGTTTTTCTGATTATTACTTTATGCTACCTAGCCGCATGCTCAGACCACATCAAGCACAATTGAAATTTCTTTATGAAACCCATGCAGCTAGACTGTAACCAACCACACTTTTCTTAGTATTGTTGCCTCCTTATTCAAGAAACAAGGGGGAGGAATATGCAGACCTGCCTGGCTTACAGTCCCTAATGTGGGCTACCATGTTTCTATGATACCGTATAAGGGCTATTAGCATTTACTCATGCTTGCTATGATGTACTATTCAGTATAATTATATCTGTGGTCTTAGTGCACCAACTACAGCTATTAGCTATAATGCTATGATCAGCATATTTTATGAATAATTCTATTGTAACCCAAAAGTAGTTTTAGTCAGCATAATGCTTATCACTGTGTATGTGCAAAACCTAACAGCATTGGGTGTGAGCTGCCCACTGTACTCATCAACAGAAATGCATTATTTAGATTTTCTGCTATGCCGATGCGCCCTTTACCAGGTAATGGACCCTCTTATCTCTGACTATAAGAGTTTGTGTAATCCTGTTTTTCACTGTGTTTTTCTGTGATGACACTGGGTGTCTGGAGGTTCTGGACTCCCAGCAGGTACACTGTCATTTTTACTTGTATTTGGGGAAATAACCCTTTATTCTGTGTCACCTGTCTTCTGTGTTGTGATTTACCATTAGGTTTAGGATCCTGCCAAAACTCAAAAGGGGGGTAGAGGAGATATAGAGAGGAAAACAGGGAGTCATCCTCAACACATCAAAGGCAATCATAAGAACAGCATCTACAAAAAAAATAGGTTTAAGACACCACTATGGTTCTCAGTGAGGGTCAGGGAGGTTAGGGCCAAAAATAAGGTATTCTATAAATACAAGGAAAAGCAGGGGCAGTCAGAAAGGGAAGATTATCCACAGAAAAATAAGGAGGCAAAGACGGACATCAGATACGTGAGTTCAGATATGTAAATGTTTTGGGGAAAAATACGAGTTAAGATTCAATGTCAAAATGTGGAACATAATGCACCTAAGGATAAGAAACCCCAAGATGGACTACTGGATGAATGGGGTTAGATGTACCACTGCAGAAAAGCAGTGGGATTTAGCTGTAGCCATAGGCTAGAATGCAGGCAATAGTGATTGACCAGGGAGACAAGACCAGAGTGGGGAATGGGATAGAAAGGGAGGGTTAGTAGCCTGAAGGAACAAGAGGTTCAATGGAAGGTTCCAGGGAGTACAGGAAACATAGGCACACTGGATGCACCTATGGTATTTTTATGCCATCATGGTTCATGTTTCTATTACACTGTATATCCAGTGGCACTCGAGTGCAAATATTGATGGACTTAAGGCTTCTTGAACTTCCAATGTTATACTATGGGAATCTGCATTTCTTTATTTGTTATACTTTTTTTTTATACTGGCTCCTCAATCTTTGGTGGGAGGGATTATCTCTTATTCTTGTAGTACTCATTAAGGCCTTTGTTTTGATATATAGAATGACCCTTAAACTGCAACAATTGAGGTAGTTATGGCTTGTCAAAGTTCCAATGTCAGCCTATTGTAATTTGCATTTTTAATTTTGTAGTGCCCCTAAATGTTTAACATGTAAAACATGTGTTATTCTTGCTGTACTCATTAACACCTTTGTATTGACATATAAAGTGCCCAAATATTGAGGGAGTTATAGCTTGTTAAAGCTCCAATGTTATCCTATGGGAATTTGCATTTTTGAATGATTTTTTATACTATCCCTAAATGTTTAGTAGGAAGTATATGTGAAATGTTTAAGTGCCAGTATATGTGTTACTCCTGTAGTACTCGTCAAGACCTATCTTTTGATATATATATTGCCACTTAACTCCAAATATTGAGGGAATTATAGCTTCTTGAAATTAAATTCAGAGAAAAAAAGTAAGTCCGAAATCTTTTTTTCATATGAACAAATCCTTTTTCGTATGACATGAAAAAAGCATATGAAAAAGGATCCCCTCAAACAACAACAAAAAAAAAACAGAAAAAAAATTAAGTCCAAATGTTTTCCCATATGAAGGGACCCATTTTCATATGAATGTAAAAGCATACAAATAGGGATCTCTTCAAATGGAGAATTAATTGGGGACTAAGTCAAAAATCTTTTTCCATATTTTTTTATTTTATTTATTTTAAATTTGTTAACTGGTGAGGACACTGGGCAAGGCCCTTTTTCAGGTTCAACCCAGACATCAAACAATTAAACAAACAGTGTGCAGACAATACAATATCAGGCAACCAGTATTAAATATTACAATGACATACATTCATAGACAACAAATAACTTTTAAGCTGAGTTTTAAAACTTTGCAATGAAGTTGCAGAACATAAAGCAAGGGGTAATGTATTCCACAATGACAGAGCCATAATTGTAAAGGAGCGAGTACCATAGTTGTTCTTATGGGCACTTACTACAAGTGTAACACCATTAGCGGAACAAAGGTGATTTGTGGTCGTTCTTCATGTCAGTAAATCAGCCAGAAGAGTAGGGGAGGAATTAACTTTAAAAATTGATTAGTAAGTCAAACAACCCAGAGAGTGAATACATTCAAGAGAGGAAATCGACAGAGAAATATAACATGCAATGATGCACCCTAAGAGGTGCAGCTAGAATGAATGGACAGATGTTATTAAATGTAATGGAAAAAAAGTGATTTTCCTTTGACCAATATTACTATATAAAAAGGATGCATATTCCAAATGTTGCCCATAGCAATTGCATAATGTGTTTCATAAGGAAGGAATCATTTAAACTTATACAATATTCCTAGCTTCTGATTTATAACTTTATTGACTTGACTTGTAAATGAAGTGATAAAGTAGGATCAAGAATGAAACCCAGATACTTGAACTCCTCAACCTGCTCAACAGCATTACCAGAGCAATCATAAATTGAAATATATGGGGTACCTCCCTTAGCATGAATTTACTTCCAGAAATCATGGACTTTGTCTTCTTCACATTTAGAATCAAGTGATTATTATCCAACCAAGAACATAAACACCAAAACTTAGGTTCCAACATATCAGTTAACTAAGAAACTGAAGGAGCTTGGGAAAACAGAATAAGGTTATCAACATATGGAAGACTCCGGAAATTCTGAAAAACAGAAGACATTTGATTAATAAATAAGTAGAACAGCAGGGGTCCAAGAATGGACCCCTGTGGCACTCCACAATCAATAGCTCTCAGACTGGAATTAACAGTATTCAGAGCAACAAACAACACTCTACTCAATAGATAATCTCCCACCCAGTGTACCACATTATTAGAAATGCCAAGGTCCCTTAATTTTTTAAGGAGCAGGGGATGGTTAGTTAAATGAAATGCTCTGGTCAGATCCACAAACACAGCCCCTGTCAAAACACCCCTATCCATCCCCTGAAGGACTCTGTCTGTGAATCTGACCAGAGCCATACCAGTCCCATGTCCTCACCTAAACCCATGTTGTTGGCTGCAAAAATTATTATTAACCTCAAGAAACAAAGTTAGCTTATTAGCAACCAACTTCTCCGAAAGTTTACTCAGGAGATTCAACAATGAGATTGGACAATAATCATCTACCAGACTTGCATTTTTTTTTTTGAATCAAAATAACTCTAGCACACTTCCATGCTAAGGGAAAAATATGAGAAATCAAAGATAAGTTATACATTTTACAAAGGGGAGCTACAATGAAAGGAGCAGCCAACTTAACAAATCTGCCATCAAGGACACCTCTGCAGTCAGTAAACCTATTAGGTAATTGATTCAATGACTTTAAAACTTCCATACTGGAGACCGTTCAAAAGTAAAAAATTGGTTTACTTTCATCACCATCATCTGGGTTCAAATTAATATTAACATTAACATTCGGTAGCTGGACATATCTGAGAATTTTAAATTCAACAGTTCAGCAATTTCAGAGAGCTCGGTAACTTCTCTGTCCTTACTTTTCAATTTATTCAATTTGGCCTTCCCTTTTGTGGATAATAAACAATGAACAATATTCCAAAAACAATTTGTGAATTGGACTAAGAGTCCTCAAATGTATTTCTAAAAAATGCAACCTTGGCCTGTTTTATCATCCATTTACCTTATTCTGAACTGACCTATATACAGTCAACAATGAAAGAGAAGGTAACTGTTTATACGCCAACCAAGCTTGTTTTCTTTGTTTAATCCAACCTCTGATTTCTTTGAATAACCAAGCATTATTATTACCCCTAACCCTCAAAGTACGTAGGGGAAAAATGGAATCCTGAATAGGCAGTAATTGATGACAAAAACTTCAACTGCATTTTCAGGATCTGGGACTCCATTGATGAAAGACCAGTAGATTTTTCATAACCCCGCATTTAATGCTTCTGTAGAATATTTCCCAAAGTTTCTAAATTGGATTTTTTTAGAGGGAACCCTTTGCCTTTTAAAGTTCAAAATGCAATAGAGTGCCTGGTGATCACTTATTAAATCATCCAATACTACAGAAAATGAAATAATATTAGGTATATTAGATAAGACCCAATCCAAAGCTGAATGCTTGTTTGTTAACATATAAAATCTAGTAGGTTCTATAATAAGCTGTGACAAATCAAAACAATTTAATAAAGGCTCAAGGCCCAGTGTATTCTTCTTAGACCAATCCAAATTTACATCCCCCAAAAGACCAAAATCACGATTCACAAATGAATTGCTTGCCGCAATAAGGAATTTCTTGAACCCAGTAATACCAGACTGAGGAGGATTATACAAACAACCAATGTTAACATATTTATAGCTCCCTAAAACTAGTCGCAGGATCAGCCAATCATTAGTAAAATCATAAGACACACTGGACAGTAAAATTGAAACCTTAAAGTGCTCCAGAAAATAAATAGCCACACTCCCTCCCTCCCTTTTTCTTCTTAGGCCTTTTTCTGTCAGCTCTAAACATGCAATACCTAGGTAATGTACAAAGTTCATTGGGTATACAAGGTTTTAGCCAGGATTCTGAGATAGCAACTATATTAGACCTATAACAGGCCGACAATGCTTCCAGATCAGCAAGCTTCGGTATTAGGCTCCTAGCATTTACATGCACAAGTTTAAAGCCATGTACCTTAGACCAGTTTTGCTAGGGACTAATGGATGTCTCAAAAATATTTTTTCCAGGGTCTGGATTTAACTCTATATCACCTGAGCAAATAAGTAGAAGCAACAAAACAAAACATTTCCTAATATTACAACTAAATGCCAAACCCTACATAAACAAAATTCCAGTACAACTGACAAGTATATATCCACTAATATGCAAAGTCACCTTATGCACTAATAATAAAAAAAAGCAGTAACTCAAACATACTATAGTCGGCCATTGCAGCTTCCAGTGAGTTCTCCTGGTAAGTTTCTGGGACACAGCTCACAGTACTTAACATGCAACATATCCATAGGACAACAGCCCAACCTATTACAGAGTACAAACACCCCATCCTACAACAGTACATATACAATTCCCAACAATACTCCTTATGCTAACATAAGGCTTAGAGCCCATGGACTACCCTGTCTTCCACAGATTCCAATGACTCCAGTTGCACTTAACCACACTTTGCCACCAACTAGCCACACTTACAGACGCCACTGCATCTGTTCAACAGAATATTTAAACACCTCCAACCCACCTGATCAAGCTGCCACCACCAATCGGGAGGGGTGTGGCTAGAGTGGTTGTGGCTGGAGGGCAAATTACAACAGGAGCAAGAGCCCTAATTTACTAAACATATGTGGCACATGAATTGTGCACAAAGATAACAGTAGCAGAATCTACAGATATCAATACCATGCAACAAGATCATGCAGTCACAGCAGCTGATTCAGATTTAAGCAAATGCAAGCAGTTCAGCCATTAGCGGCAGCAGGAGCAGCACATCACATTAAAGTACAATAAAAGGCAAGTCAATAAAATGACTTCAAAGGTCAGCTCAATTGGTGCAGTACAGAACAAATGGCAGTTTCCAGCTTGTACTCCTGAACTTCAGTGAACTAAAAACATTGAAGTGCAAATAAGGTCAGTTCCTATACAACCAGATCCAAAGACAATTCACATAGGTGCAATACAGGGCAAACAGCAGCATTACAGTTCAACCATCTGAGCTTCAGGCATGCAAATACATATTACATCAGGGCAACTCATGGCCTCTTGAGCACCTTCCTTTCAGCAGATCTTACAAATCTGGGATAAATCCACAGGCTTAGCAAGGAGTGCGCAGATACACTATTTGGATTTGCAGCACATGTTACCAGTAATGGCGGCAATGGGTTAAGGGAGTCTGCCACCCTCCACTGATGCTGCTTACAAATACCACCACATCTGTTCAACAGAATATTTAAACACCTCCAACCCACCCAATCAGGCTGCCACCACCAATCAGGACTGGGGGTGCAGCTAGAGTGGTTGTTGCAGGAGGGCAAATTACCACAGGAGCAAGAGCCCTAATTTGCTAAACAGATGCGACACAAATTGAGATAATGAAGAGACTCACTAAAGACTTCTGATAATGGCTCTGCTAGTTCCACAGCTCCTGGAGAGGGTACAGAGGAGGGCAACAAAGATGATACAAGGGCTAGAAAATTTGACTTATGAGGACAGACTTGAGGAGCTCTGCCTGTTTTCATTGGAGGAGAGGAGAGACAGGGGGGACATGATTGAGGTCTTCAAGTACCTCAAGGGAATAAATAGGGTAAACATGGAGGGGATCTTTAGACTAAAGCAGGGAGGTATCACCAGAGGGCATGGTTTGAAGTTGGAAGGTGGAAGGGTGAGGGGGAAAAGAGGAGGAGGTTTTTCACCGAGAGGGTGGTGGACCCTTGGAATGCACTGCCTGGTGAGCTGGTTCAGAGATCCACAGTGGAGGGCTTCAAGAGAGGATGGGACAGACACAGAAAGTGGATGTATCAGATGATGGCCTGTCCCGGGGGGGGTTGGAATGGATGATAGGGGTTTCTGGAGATCAAGGAATGGGAGGGTCTCGGCATCCAACTAAGGATCTAGGTTCGAGCAGATTCGATAGACCATAAGGCCTAATCTGCTGGCAAATAGTATGTTAGTATGTTAGATCCTTTTTCATATGGCCAAAATCACTTTTCATATGGCCATATGAAAAAAGCGGAAGTGAGTCATGACAAAAAGGATGGAAAATATTTAAAAAAACTAATTTGGGGGTAATTTTCCAAAAGTTAAGTGCAGAATCCACCTAACGGCTCCTGATGAGCAAGAAACATATTTATTTATGGGAACGTTTCACCAGGAAAAGCACACTGAACAATATAAAATTACTCATCTCGTGGAGCATCCTGGGGGAAGGTGAACATGGGCATAAAGTAATCAAATGCACATTTCTGTGCAGTATTATAGAAAAGTATATATACAATACTCAACAACACATTTCCAAAGGTAATAAAACAGAGAAGTGACAGAGTGAAAAAAAACAATACATCAGTAGCATTAGATAAATATTGGGATTTGATGTGAAAGGAGCAAATTAACAACACTGCAGACTAATACATAGAATGCGGACAAGGAAGTGTAATAAAGTACATTGGTTTCTCCTGATGTTAAGCGCTAGGCTGGGAAAGGAGATGGGGAAGCCAGAGGAGAAATTAGGAGGAGTAAGGAACCAGAGGGGAAATTAGGAACAGCTGCAGGATGGAGAGAGGAAGTTGAGAAGGGAGGTCAAGATGGACCATGGGGAGGAGTGCCTGATTTGATGAGGCATTGAGTTCCAGAGCTTAGGGAACCTATAGGAGAATGATGATAGAAACATAGAAACATAGAAGTTGATGGCAGATAAGGAACGCAAGGCCCATCCAGTCTGCCCATTTCTTGTTCTACCTTATGAATGTGCCATTGGCCTTTGCTCTGTCAATGGCCTATATATTCATACTTATCTGTATTGCTCCCTTATGCCTATCCCATGCCTGTTTGAAGCCCTGCACTGTATTCATAGCCACCACTTCCTGAGGTAGGCCATTCCATGCATCCACCACCCTTTCTGTGAAAAAGAACTTCCTCACATTACACCATCATCGGTCTCCCTCTAATCTCATGCTGTGTCCTCTTGTCCTGCTATTTTTCTTATATTGAAACATGTTAGACTCTTTCACCTTGTTAATGCCCTTAAGATGTTTGAATGTTTCAATCATATCCCCTCTCTCCCTCCTTTACTCTAGGGTATACACACTGAGCTCAGTTAATCTGTCCTCATATGTTTTCTGATGCAGTCGCTGAACCATTATGGTTGCCCTTCTCTGGACTGCCTCAATTTGGTTAATGTCCTTGTGAAGGTGTGGCCTCCAATACTGCACACAGTACTCCAGATGGGGCCTAACCAGTGTCTTGTAAAGAGGGATTATTACCTCCCTCTTCCAACTTGTGATACCCCTACTAATACACCCCAATATCCCTCTAGCCTTACCCACTACTTTAGTGGTCTGCTTGGATGATTTCAGGTCATCGGTGATGATGCCGCCCAAGTCTCTTTCTTCCCTTGTGACTGCCAGCAACTCCCCTGCCAGCTTCAGGCTTCAGGGTTTCTCTTCCTTATGTGCATGATCTTGCACTTCTTTGTGTTAAACCCCAGTTGCCACTCTTCCGATCATTTTGCTAGTTTATCCGGGTCTCTTCTCATTCTGCCCACACCATCTAGATCACCTACTCTGTTGCAGATCTTGGTGTCATCTGCAAACAGACAAAGCTTACCCTCCAGTCCATCTGCAATGTCACAGATGAAGATATTGAAGAGGACTGGCCCCAGGACTGATCCCTGAGGTACCCTATTTGTGACTTGCATATCTTCTGACTGTATACTGTTTACCACCACTCTCTGTTTTCTGCCTGTCAACCAGTTTGCCACACAGTTGACCAATGTCTGACCCACCCCAATCCTATCCAGCTTATTAATCAATCTTCTATGTGGAACAGTATCGAAAGCTTTGCTGAAGTCAAGGTAGGCAACATCAACTGCTCCCCCTTGGTCCACCACTCTGGTTACTCAGTCAAAGAAATCTATGAGATTAGTTTGACAGGACCGTCCTTTTGTAAACCCATGCTGTCTTGGATCCTGTGCTCCTATGGATTCCAAGTGTTGCACTATCCTTTCCTTAAGGAGTGCCTCCATAATCTTGCCTACTACTGAGGTAAGACTGACTGGTCTGTAGTTCCCTGCCTCCTCCCTGCTACCAGTCTTGTGGAGCAAGATCATGTGAGCCCTTTTCCAGTCTTCTGGGACCTCTCCTGTGCTCAGAGACTCACTAAAGACTTCTGATAATGACTCTGCTAGTTCCACCCTTAGCTCCTTTAGTACCCTGGGATGTATGCCATCAGGTCCCTTTGCCTTGTCCACCCTGAGCTTATCGAGCTCTTGTAGGACCCCCTTCTTTTGTGAAGGGACTAGTGCACACCTCCCTCCCCCTGTGTCCATGGTGCTGAGCTGTGGGCCCTGCCCTACCTTCTCTTCAGTAAATACTGAGCAGAAGTATCTATTTAGGATAGATGCTTTTACATGGTCCTTCTCCTCACACACCCCCTTATCCCCTTGGATCTTAGCAATACCCCCTCTGGACTTTCTCCTTTCACTAATGTATCTATAGAAAGTCTTGTCACCTTCTTTTTACTGTTTGTGCTAGTATTTCCTCAGTTTGGGCCTTTGCCTGCTTTACTGCCTTCCCTGCTTCCCTTAGGGAAGTTTGGTATGCCTCCCTATCTTCATCCTGCTGTGTTCCCTTATATTTCCTGAAGACCAGCCTTTTGGCATATAGAGGTGGTGCATCATGGTATAGCTAGGGCATGGGAGTCACTGGATCTGAGGGAGAGAGGGGCAGTAGGGTGGGAGGACAGTGAGAAGGCAAGGTAAGGGGGAAGCATATCAAACCAGAATTTAGAGACAAATTTTATGTAGTGGGCTAGATGGTGGTTTTCCAGGGAAGAAAAAGCTAGACAGAATATAGATCATAGTGGTGGGTAAAGGAAGAGGCATCCAGAGCAAAAAAACAGAAAGCATTGAAAAGGGTGTCCAATCTGGTTAAGAATGACTTTGATGCAGCACTGTAGACTATGTTGCAGTAGTCAAAGATGGGTAGTATTTTCTGGACAATCTACCATCTTGCCTGTAGTGGTAGACAGCTTTGTTTCCTGTAAAGGGTACCTAATTTGGGGCATGGCTTTCTCAGGATGGAGTTTATGTGTCCAGTGAAGTTTAGGTGCGGGTCTAGCCAGACCCTGAGATGCCTAAAGGAGGAGGTGTCCTCTAGAGTAGAGCCATCAATGGTGTGGAAGGAGGGCAATTTAGTTAGCATAGAGAGTCTCTGCCTAGTGCTGAAGGTCATGGAGACTGTTTTCTTGGTATTGAGGAAAAGCTGATGGGAGCTTAGCCATTGCTGAGCTTTCTCAAAGTCGTGCTGAAGTGTGGAAGCAACATCAGTAGGTGATTGGCCAGAGTAGAAAAGGACAGTATCATCAGCATATGGATGCAGGAGGAAGTGCACACTGACAGGAGGTCATTAAGGAATATGGAGAATAGTAGGGGCCAAGGACAGAGCCTTGGAGTATGTCAGTATTAATCTGAAGTGGGCGGGAAGTGGAATCTGCAATTTGCACTGACTGTGTCCAGCCTGTTAAGGAGGAGCTAAATCAGTTTGTGGCTCAAACAGACAGGCCAGCAGATCACAGATTATCTAGGAGGAGAGGGTGGGAGACAGTGTCAAAAACCTTTGCAAGTTCAACAAAGATCACAGATGTGATTAAACCACTGTCCATACCTGACAGTATGGAATCAGTGAGCCTAAGGAAGGAAGTGGTAGTGGAGTGATCTTTCCTAAAACCAGATTGGTAGGGAGTGAAAAAGGCAGAATCAGAGAGAGATAAGAGGTGAGTTGGGAGAGGACCAGGTGCTCCTGAAGCTTAGCAAGAATAGGTAAGAGAGAGATTGGCGATAGTTCCCAGGCATAGAAGGGCCACCTTCCTTGGACAGTGGGGAACAACAGTGTGTTTCCATGGGTCAGGGATGGAGGCCAGCAAGAAGGAAAGGTTTAGTAAGGCAGAAAGTGGTGAACAAATGGCATGAGCAGAGAGGAAGAGAAGTTTGGGGTCAAGGCCATCAGGTGAGGAACCCTTAGATGGATTGAGAGCAAAGAGAGCATTTAGAGTGTCATGAGGTGCGACTGGAGAGAAGGAGAAGAGGTCGCTAGAGAGGATGCTTGGGTGTGAGTTATTGCAAGCAGACATGACTGGTTGGCTAGGAGGAAGAGAAGTTAGTAGAGCAGTAGCACATGTGGTAAAGTAAGAGCTGAATTCAGTGGCAACTGAGATGTGGGCAGACATAAGGGCATTATTGACATAGATGAGTGGAGCTTGGGATTTAGAGGGAGGAGAGAAGAGGGAGTAATTCACTTTCCAAAATTTTGACGGCGTACATATGTTAGCATCAAAGGTGGATCTAAAGTATTCAGACTTAGTGAGCCTTGTAGCCTTGGAGCAGGCATTTCTGATGGCTTGATATCTTTCATGGTCAGCATTTGATTTAGAGACTTTGTGAGCCTTCCAATCCCAGTCTCAAGCTCTCATACATGCCATTAATTCCGGTGTGATCCACAGAAGGTGGTTTCCATGTACTCGCGTGCACTTAAAGGGTGCGTGCTTGTTCCAGATGTTAAGAAATTGGCCTTGGAAATAGTCCAGGTCTTCGTTAACTGTGGTAGCAGAGGAAATAGGAGACTATTCAGTGTGGGCTAGGTCATATAAGAGGTGAGTAAGGTCTAGGGATTTATATGAGAACATAAATAATGTTTTTTGTGGGGCTTTTGGGTGGTGGAGTTAGCAGACCAGGTAGATCATATGATGGTTGCTGAATGTATCTGGGAGGACACCTGATTCAATTACTCAGTGGACATGTGAGGTCAGGGCCCAATTGATCACTGAATGGTTGCCTGATTTAGTATTTAGTCAGGTTGACTCGTGGATCAATTGCGTTAAGGGCCACAATGATATTACACAGCTTGGATAGGGAGGGGTCAGGCCAGTTTTGGTTTAAGTCACCTAGTATATAGTGTTCGCTGTTTGATGTGAAGGTAGAAATCTAAGAGAGAAGATTAGAGGCAATGGTAGAGGAGAGGCCTGGGTGGCAGTAAATCCCAGCAACATAGATTGGTATGGAGTAAGGGATGTACAGCCTGAGGACAGGGGCTTTGTAATTTGTGGGGACCGATACAGATAGGACCAGGGTGGTATGAATGGAGGACGAGGTGTATATAGCTACACCACCACCCCTACCTGCGTGGTCTTGCCAGGTGATATTGTTTTATTTATTTATTAGCACATTGGCTTATAGACCAGGATGTATATACTGGGATCAAGTGTTTTATTATTTAACCAGATTTGGGTTATTATGAGACTGTTAGGGGACAGAGACAGTACTAGGGGTTGCAGCAAGACTAATTTAGGTAGTAGACTTCTTATGTTAAGGGGGAGGATTTTAAGACCATGAGGGAGGGTTGGCATGTTGGAGGCAGGGGAGGGCGTGTGTGGAAGAGGAGCTACCTGCATGTTTGATAGAGGGGGGGCCAGGGTTTGGGGTTTATATCCTAGGCAGATAGTAGGAGAGGGGAGATGATTATAAAGTGGAACTTTGAACTTCTGTACCATGACTTAGATGTGACCGAGCTATAAGGGGTAGGCGGATAATAAGATGAAGTGAACCAGATAGATAGGGAGCACATGGAGTGCATAGGAGTTAGAGACAGAAGAGAGGGAGGCACATGGTGGAAAAGTATGTTGATCCCAAATTTGGAGAACTGGAGTGGGGAATCCCAACATTGGGGTCAAAGAGGCTGAAATTAGAGGAAGAGAATAAACAAGATGGGCTACTGAGGGTTTATTTATGAGGTTTGCATGGGTAAGTGGCCTAGAAAGCAACGAGACAGTAAAGAGAGTAAGGAAAAGTAGGCAGCTTACTTGTAAAGTCAGCATTCTGTTGTATGCGAGGGCCAGGCAAGGTTTATTTATTTATTTTTTTTTTTTTGCAGAAGACCTAGAGTGGCTAGGGAAAAGTAATTATGTAATGCCTAGTTAAGTGGCAGGTCTAGATAAGTTGGAGTAGAAGCTGTAAGTAGAACTTAATTTAAAGTCAGATGATGTGTCAGAAAGATAGAAAGATTCTTCCCTTTGAGTAGTGCTGGCTTAGAAACAGTGCCCTCAAGTGGTAAAGCTCTATAACTTGCAAATGGAAAAGTGGGGGAAAAATACATTAATAATAATATAATTAATAATAATGACAACAGTAATAAAGTTCAGTATATATGTGTTGGTCTGTCTGCAGGATGTCATTTTTGTGGGTTTTGAAAATTTCTTTTGGAAAAAAGGAAACAAGATCGTGGCCATATGAAAAAGGAATGGCCCCATATGAAAAAGGATACTTTTTTGTACGACCAAATTCTTGTTTTGTTTCAAACAGCTGTCCTAATGTGCCTACTGAGCATGCTCAGAACCAGAATTTCACATCCTTATAACTCTGCAATGGATTATTATTTTTTCACCAAAACCAGCAAAAGGCACTATTCGTAGGCAAGCCCTTTCTACTCAGAAACTTTCATACCAGAATTCCAAATCAACTGAGTGCTAAAGGCTGACATAAAACAGCAAAAAAACTCAAATTTTGCACATTTTGTGCGCCATGCAGATCCTTTAAATCTGCACATCTTGTCGGGAACAAACTTGCATATTGAGAGTCCTTGTATTTCTGATGAAGCATGCAAATTTAGTGAAAATCCTTTCAATGGCTGCCAAATTAATAAAGGGAAAACTTCGGGTTTAACATTAAAGTTCCAAAAGATATCTGTGAACACTGGTTATGGTGCAGTGTAAACCCTGGGCTGGCAACCCCAAATAAACAACACAAACTTCTCCAAAGGGAATGCATTCAAATCAGGAAAGCATGGAGGGTCTGTTTAACTGAAGCGCCGAGGCAGTCTGTGGTAGTCCATGCATTTGTAACACTTGTACCATTTAAAATGCATTAAAGCAACCCAACTGTAATTGTGGTCAAGTGCATTCTTTCATGCTTTTAATGCATTCTCTTTGGAGGAGTTTGTGTTGTGTATTTGGGGTTGCCAACTTCCTTGTCCCTAGTTTGAGTTTAACATTAAACAGCCTACTCAACCCTAACTATAGTGGTGTGACCGCATCATTATTTTAAGAAATACAAAATCACACATACCTCCGTTATGCAAAGCATCATGGGATACATATGGAAATCAGCATGAGCATTTAGGCTCATGGGCTCAGGGAGGATGAGGTTGGAGGTACAGAGGTGCATCCCTTCAGTTATAGCTCTCCACAATTCATACACTGTTTTGGCAGAGCATGGTTCCTCTATGGAGGAACCTGCAGTGGAGACCAACAAGGATGCTGGGAACCTCCAGAATGGAGACCCACAGGAGGGTGGCACAGGACAATACAGGGGAAGGAAACAACTCCTGCTGGGGATTCAATCATTGGGGGGGTAGAACTGGGGGAGGGAGAGGAGAGAAAAGTAAGGTGCCTGCCCGGAGCCATGGCTTTGAGGGACAGGAAGTGAATCTGCAGGATCACAGGAGCAGCTGCATGGGAGAGGGAGCTGACATCATTGTCCACCTAGGAACAAATGACCTGACTGGGAATGGGATCAAAGCAGTGCAGGAGGAGTTTGAGGAGTTGGGGAGGGGCTTAAGACAAGTAGAATGCACGGTAACCTTCTCGGAGTGCTGCCTGTCTATGGCATGGGTGACACTAGGGTACTCCACACCATGGGATTCAATGAATGGTTGAAAAACTGGTGCAGTGCTCAGGATTTTGGCTTCATTGGTGAATGGGGCTCCACCTGGCCTACAGGCCTATAGTGGCAGGATGCTCTGCATCTGTCAGGGAGGGGAACCAGGATCCTAGGTGGTAGCTTTAAATGCTTCATTGGCAAGTATTCAAACTAGCCATGGGGGGAGGCACTGAAAAGGAGCAGGGAAATTCCAGCCCCCCCCAAACAACAGGGTAGTTAATGAGGTAAACACTAAGGTAGAGAAGTCATTAGGGAGCAAGAGAGGGGTAAATGGAGAAAAAGGCAAAGGCAGTAAGGACAGAGATGGGGCTAAAAGGATTAAGGTAATCAAAAAATGGAGGGTGATAAGTACCAATGCCCATAGTCTAGGTAACAAGCTCCCTAAGCTAGTGGCCTTGATGGAAAAGGGGCACCTGAATATCATGGCAATCACAGAAACATGGTATGCAGAGAACCATGACAGGGATGTCAAAATACCAGGGTACACAATCTACAGGAGGACAGGGAAGGTAAAACAGGAGGAGGAGGAGTAGCTCTTTAAGTAAGGGAAGGTATCAAAGCAATGGAACTAAAGGGTAAACAGGGAGGAGAGGAGGCATTGTGGGTCACCCTGGAGACAGGAAATGGCACCACAAACCGCAGAGGGGTTGTATATAGACCCCCCTTCTCAGTGGGAGGAAATGGACAAGGAAATGATAGAAGGCATATTTAGATAGGCAGTAAAAGGGGAGATATTGCTGATGGGGGACCTGAATATGCCAGATGCAACTGAAGCACCTTTGCTGCAGCCACATCCAAGAGCAGGGTAATTCTTGAAGCCCTACAGGAAGCATTCCTCTGATAGCTAGTGTTGGACACACTTGGGAGGGAACAATCTTAGACTTGGTACTCTCAAACGGGGACAGAGAGAGGATCTTGGATTTTGAAGTGGATAGACATATGGGAAGAAGCAACCACCATACAGGGTGGTTTATGATAAACACAGTTGTAGAGTCAAGCCATACAAAAGCAAGGGTACAGGTCTTTAGGAGGGTTGACTTTGGCAAAATTGGAGAGTGCCTCAGGAAAGCACTAGAAAATGGGCAAGAAGGAAGGGTGGAGGAAAAATGTGGAAAAATCAAAACTGCCTTTGCAGAGACAATAAGCCTTTGTGTGAAGCAAATAAACAAAACAAAGGTAAAAATCACTATGGTTCTCAAAAAAGGTGGCAGGGAAGGTTAAGGAGAAAAAGATTGCATTCAGAAAGTTTAAGGAAACACAGAAGAAGCAGGACAGATAACTGTATCAATTAAAGCAGAGGAAAGTGGGGAAGACAGTCAGAATAGCAAAGGCCCAAACCAAGGAAAAGATAGCCAGCTCAGTTAAGAAGGGGGATAAAACCTTTTATAGGTACAGTACATTATGGGAGCGAAGAAAGACCAAGGGTGGGATAGTGAGGCTTAATAAAGGGGAGGAGAGGGGGTGGGCAGAGGGTGATGGTGAAATATCAGGGATACTGAATGAATACTTCTGCTCAGTAATCACAAAGGAAGAGGATGGGTAGGTACCTAAACTAAAAAATAGAAGCACACTGGACAGCGGGGTTGATACCAGTCCATTCATGGAGGAAAGGTTCCTGAAAGAACTCCTAAAACTGAAGGTGGACAAAGCAATGGGGCCTGATGGGATTCACCCCAGAATTCTAAAAGAACTAAGGGGAGAAATTGTGATACCACTGAGTACCCTTTTTAACAAATTATGGGAGAATGGTGTGGTACTTGAGGACTGGAGGAGGGTGGATGTGATTTCCCATCACAAAAGTGGGAGCAAGGCAGAGGCAGGAAACTACAGACCTGTTAGTTTGACCCCAGTGGTAGGGAAAATGATGGAATCAGTTTTGAAAGAAAGAATTGCTGAGTACCTAGAAGCCAGAGGGGTATAGGACCCAAGGTAGCATGGATTTACAGTGGGAAGGTCATGTCAGGTGAATTTAATAGGTTTCTTTGACAGGGTGACCAAAGTAGTAGACAAGGGAGGGGCTGTGGACTTGGCCTACCTAGACTTTAGCAAAGCATTTGACACAGTCCCAAACAAAAGCTTAAAAAACATGTTAGCCAGCCTGGGAGTGGGTCCCAGGGTGGCAGCCTGGGTAAAAATCTGGCTGGATAACAGGATGCAGAGGGTAAGAGTAAATGGAGTCCACTCTGAAGAAAGGGGGGTTACTAGTGGGGTACCACAGGGTTCAGTACTGGGACTGGTCCTCTTTAATGTCTTTATAGGTGACATTGCAGAGGGACTGGAAGGAAAAATATGCCTCGTTGCAGATGACACAGAGAACTGCAACAGGGTTGATACACAAAGGGAGGGTGGAATGGATGAGAAGGGGCTTGGCAAGGTTGGAGGAATTGTCAAAATTATGGCAGCTTGGATTCAATGCATAGAGGTTCAAAGTAATGGACCTGGGAAACAAAAACCCAAGGCAAGAGTACACGATGGGGGTGGGAGGTGGGGAGGTACTAGCAACAATAGAGATGGAAAGGAACCTGGGGGTAGTCATATCAGATGATCTAAGGGCAG
The DNA here is from genome assembly GCA_016271365.2 of Neoceratodus forsteri. Classification (NCBI taxonomy): domain Eukaryota; kingdom Metazoa; phylum Chordata; order Ceratodontiformes; family Ceratodontidae; genus Neoceratodus; species Neoceratodus forsteri. The sequence continues at coordinate 729,620,681 of CM028131.1, forward strand.
GCAGGCAATGTGAAAAGGTACAGGGAGGGCTGAGGGGATACTGGGATGCACAGGAAAAGTCATCAACAGTAGAAAATAGGAAGTTGTTATCCCTCTGTACAGACAGTTGGTGAAACCCTATCTGGAGTACTGTGTGAAGTTCTAGAGACCCCATCTCCACAAGGACATAGACAGGACTGAGGCAGTCTAAAGGAGGGCAACTAAAATGGTCCAGAGTCTGCACCAGAAGCCATATGAAGAGAGACTAAAGGACCTTAATGTACCCTGGAGGAACTGAGGGACATGATTGAAACTTTCAAGTACCTCAAGGGAATCAACAAAGTCCAAGATGAGGAGATGACTAGGCTTGCTGTCATAAAGCACCTAGCTTCACCCGAGCGCTTTTCTTTTAGGGTTTGCTTTAAAGGACAGAGCAAAGAGCAACATTAATAGAGCAAGAATAAACATTAAGGCTTCCTTTGGCTAAGTAAAGTTACTGTTTTGTTACTATTTGGTTTTGTGCTTACAGATTTTATTACTATTTTGTGCTTACAGGTTGCACAGTTTACTGCTTTATTTTTCTCTGATTGAAATAGTTTTTTGCAGGGTATATTTACTTATAGATTGTTGTGAAGGTTTTCTTGCTGAAAGGAAGGAAAACACTCATCGAGGTGGTGTGGTCAGAGCTGTAGCTGATTGTTTCTAGAGGGCACAGGCTTGGTCCCACTCACCCCGCCCCTCACCCCACTGACCCCAAACGCATCATTTCCTTTATACCTGAGGTTCTGACATCACTTCCCCAAAAGAGCAAAGGGTATACACCTGTCATAACCTTAACAGCCCAGTGCACTACATAGGGGGTAGACACATGCTCATGTTCACACGCACTAAAAAAAGACAAAAAAAAACTAAACAGGAAGGGAGAGAGAGACATGTGGGGAATGATGCAATGCACTGGATGTGGTTCGGCAGTCTTTTGGGAGATGTTCTGGAGGCTGCAATGCTTCCCTATTTGCAGGCACCTCTCTGGTCTGAGAGAGGAGGTTACCCATCTACAGGCCGACCTGGTGAGGATTCAGGAAACCTCTTCACTCACCTATGGACCACCAGGGCCACTGCCACTGCCTCAGAGGTTGCCAAGAAAGAGGAGCAGTTGGACCATGGTGGGCTGAGGAAGGATGAGGGTTATGGATCAGAGGTACATCCCTCCAGTTTTACCTCTTCACAATTCATATGCCATTCTAGTGGAGAGTAGTTCCTCTATGGAGGCACCCACAGTGGAGACCAAGGAGGATGCTGGGAACCTCCACAAAGGAGACCCAGTGGAGGGTGGCACAAGAGCAGACAGGGGAAGGAAACAACTCCTGGTGCAGGAATCAGTCATTAGGAGGGTAGAACTGGGGGAGGTGGAGGGGTGAGGGAGGTAAGATGTCTGCCCAGCACCATAGCTAGGAGATACAGCATGCGAGTCCTTAGGATCATGGGAGCAGCAGCACAGAAGAGGGAGCTGGATGTCATTGTCCACCTAGGGACAAATGACTTGGCTGGGAATGGGATCAGAGCAGTGCAGGAGGAGTTTGAGGAGTTGGGGAGGGGATTTAGACAAGTAGCATGCACAGTAACCATCTCAGAGGTGCTGCCTGTCTATGGCATGGGTGAGGTTAGGGTACTCTGCACCATGTGATTCAATAAATGGTTGAAAAAATGTGTGGCGCACAGGGTTTTGGCTTCACTGGGGACTGGGGATACACCTGGAGGGATGCAGGCCTATACTGGTGTGATGGTCTGCATCTGTCTGGGAGGGGAACCAAGATCCTAGGTGATAGGTTTAAATGATTCATTGGCAAGCATTTAAACTAGCCAAGGGGGGGAGGCACTGAAAAGAAGCATGGAAATCCCAGTCTTGCCCTCCACACACAAAACAGGGTAATTAGTGAGCTAAACACTAAGGTAGAGAAGTCGAAAGTAGAGATGCAGTGAAGTAAAATTCTGTCCAAGAAGTAGACGTGATGGGGGCCACTTTGTGTTAGTATTACACTATGCAGAGTGCCAATTTTAAACCCTCACTTCGCCACTTCTCATTGCAATTATGACTTCTCGCTGTGCACTCCGCCTTTTTCCACTTCAAAGTGGAGTGAGAATTCACAGACAGCTCACACACATCACATGGCATACACAGTGTAGGTCACTTGCTTCAGGCAGGCAGGCAGGCAGCAGGTCATGGGCAAAAAACACTCCCCAACATTGACTGACTTACATGTTTTCACGGGGTGTGACACATGGCTCTGTTCTGCAAATAGCTGGGGGTGGGGTGTGGACATGTGATGAAGAGGGGTGCACAGGTGACAAGTCCACAAATGAAGTTATTTTCCCTTTTTACGTACAGGGGTCGATGTACCACTTGCACTAGACATACTGCATTGACCACCACGACCACTGCTGCTCTGACTACCACTTGACAAGATTTGTAAATCATAATCATCCCCCTTATCATGTCTGTAGTAATCCTCTGGTGTTATTTCATCACTACTGCAGACATTCCTACTTGGTTTTACACTCATGGAAGGGGATAACATACTCAGCAAGACTGATGACGAGGGTGAATGCCCCACTATGGCATTAGCTGCCATCTGGTGCCGGGTCCACAGTGCCATGTGCCTGTTCTTAAGATGTGTATGCTTGCCCCCCCCTCATGCCCAGATGACTCCCATTTCTACCTCACCTCACATGCACATGGCAACGCTGGCAGACTGCAATTGACTCATCATTTGCATCTTGGACAAAAAAATCCCAAACAAGGGATTGTAATCCCCTACTTTCAACATATCCCTGGTGCTGCTTATTGGACTCCATTTTATTAACAACTGAAATGGGGGGGGGGGCTGCTATATGATTTTTCAGGCAGGACACACTTGGACTCCAACTGACCACCATGACTACCTATCATTATTACTGGGTCATCATCATTATCGTCAACAGGAACTGCTAAATCACAACTTTTATTTTGAGGGAGGGGGGGATTTAATGCCAACAGACCCAGGCACAGCCACCTTGACTTTCTTTTTCTCCTGTTCCAAACAGGGGTCACTGACATCACCATCGTATTCATCAACATCATCCACATCCACATTTTCAGCTTAGATGCTGTCATGTGGAGAACATGTTCCAATCTCAGCATCTTCATCACCATCATCAGCACATGATATTTTTGCACCACACTTAGAATCATTGGATGGCAAAGGCATGACCTCAACAGCACTGGAAGAAATGTGACATTGTGAGTTATCGTCGCCAGGATCAGAATCATGTTCAGATACCATGGGGATGTTAATGGGGAATATGACATCATCTACATTGTCTGTCACAGCTTTAGACTCAATTATATTTTTTGAAACGGTTAACTGCTCAGAAGTGGAACTTGAGGCAGCAATACTCATGCCAGCAGAATCTGCACTAACACCATCAGCTGGGACAACATCATCTCCTCCAACTATGAATAAAGTTACACGGATTGCACTGTAAAACACATTGATGGAGAAATCCCTTTACTGACATCAGCTATGTACTTCTGCATACTACCACATCCACAGACAGTCTTGCCACTGGCAGCAGCGCCATGGCCAGAAACAGCTTTGCTTTCACATCTCTTTGCAGGCATTTTGAGGGATCACCAAGAAAATTCTAAACAAATTTAGATTTCTGAACTTTTAGTCTGGGCTGGTGGATGTGAAGCCCAAAAACACAACTGTGACTTGCAGATGGAGATTGGGCACTAAACATATGCAAAAGCACAGACAGATTAAGACTGCACTGCACAATCAAGAAGAGATGTAGACACAAAGTCACAACAACACCTTAACCAGTTCTCACAAGTCACAATCCAATCTGGAAAAGAATACTTTTTGCCGGTTGTTGGTGGGGGGGGGGGGTAGCAGTACACTACAGTAACAGTCCAAAACCAAGGTACCACAAAGCAGTACAAAATCATGCAGGCGCAGTGGATAGCAGGTTCAAACTGCTGTAATTACTCTGTGGCATAGTAAGAGGTGTCTGATTTGATTGCACATGTCTTCACACACTCTCAAACACACACTACAAGTAACGCGTAGCAAATTGAACACTTCAGTAATATAACCACATCTTTTAAACACACAGAAATTATGCACTTTTGCACCACAACAATCAGCAAAAAAATTTCAAGAATTACTTAAAATATTACTGTGTATACATTAACACAGTTATACAAGAAAAATATAACTAAAACAGAAAGACTGCCTTTTTCTCCCAGTTAATCTACCTCCACCACAGATACGTCCCTCCCCAAAAGCACACTTCAAGTGTTTGTCAGTACATAGACTGAATGTTCTAAATTAACATTCAAAATCCACACACAGACAAAAACACTTGATAATATGAGCACAGGAGGATTTCTTACAATCGATCTACTAAATTTTGAACAAAAAAAAAGGCACAAAAAGGCTTTTTTAAAAGCTTTTAGAGGGTTTGAATTGCAGAGAGTCTGAGAGCAAACTGTCTTCTACTACCACTACACACACACTACACAGAACTGAGGCTGTGCAGAACAATCTAGAGCCCATGTGACCTACAATCCCATGAATCACTGTAAAATTCACCTTGGAGATCAATAACATGGCGAAGTGATGCAAAGTACATTGATTTCTATGTACTTCACATTAAAATTGGTGCAGAAGTGGTTGGGGGAAGGCAGAGTAATGCGAAGTCATTGTTATCAATGGACATTGCATTCCTCATTATGATGCGAAGTATTCCATTTCGCATTGCAGATTACTTTGCATATTCCTCATTACTCTGTGAATTACTTCATGGAGCGAATTTTGGCCACTTCGACCAGGATTAGTGTCAATATCGTGCATCTTTAATAGTGTGCATTAAAATGTTGTCTACAAAATCACGCTGTTCCAAATGTAGCGCTACTGCAGGTTAGCGTATTCTGTAATAGCGAAGATATGTTATAGGTTTGAATTACTCCTGAAAATTCTATGCTAGAGGGGGAACAATCAACAATAGTGAGCTATTTATTTACCACTTTTACTCACTTCAACACCTTGTATCCTGTAAATGGCAGTGGGGTAGTAATCAACAATAGCGAGCTATGTTTATATTTAAATACAGCTTTTATGTTTGTATATATTTTCAGCTTTTACTTACTGGAACATCTTGTAGCTGGTAAATGCCAGAGGTGGAGTAATGTCCACCGTACACAGACTGCTGTCCTATACCTTGATCCTTCGCCCGCTCCCCCCATCCCTCTCATGTCCCATTCCATCCTATACACCTTCGAGTTTTCACTCACACCTCACAAGAATGAAAGCACAGATAAATTGCTGGTGGAAGGTAAACTTTATTTGTATAAGTGTTTTAAAAACTGGAATTCACACAGAAATTAATCCTGGAGCAGTCAGATCATGCTTGCAATTGAAAATTATATGCTTTGCCTCTGACATATTTGATCCTGAGGCGAGTTTCAAATTCCAATGCAATTACAGCAATGCACTTCGATGTGTCCTTGTACTTTTTCTTTGTTTCAGTAGCAGCTGTTCCTGCAATGAGCTGCTCAATCAACATTGTACTGTAATGTTGCTCCTCTTTGAGACACTGCAGGAACTTCCAAATTGAGGGGTGATGAGCACTGACAAAAGGATTAAATTTCCGGTGCCAAGCCTCAACCGAATTGGTGGTTCGAGGTATGCCATGCTCAACTGCGTCAAAGCAATTACACATACTAATGTCAAACATTGGTCTCCTGTGCCCCCCTCTTGCCAGTGGTCATCCGAACCATGTGTCTTCAAATTAGTCTATTATGGACACAAGTAAGTCACTGTTTGTTTGGAAAAATGCTGTGCTGTTTATCTCTTCGAATGAGGTAATGACATCTTGTAAGGGGACATATGCAAGTGCAGGGAGAAGATGCAAGTGTAAAGCAAAACTTGGGTCTGCAATGTATTTAGCACAGACTACATTGTTTTCTTGCACCTTTCACCTATATGATTGGCACATGTGAAGAAAGCATCCCCTTATTTTAGCTGTAGGAAAGGCATTTTTAAAAGCTTTGATAGCAGCTTGTTCAAAGTCCAGCATAATGGTCAGTGGTTGCAAGGTTGGGCAAAGGTTAAGCAGTTCAGTAAACACACTGGCATATGAGGGAGCTGTTCAGTTCACCATCAGTATGTACACCATGGGGATAACTGTGTTGTTAAGAATAGCATGAAGGGTGTACAGTTGTAGACATTGAGGGCAGCACTTGAATGAGCCATCGGCAAACCAGTGCTCACTGTTTTTAAGGTGATGCAAGTCTTGTGACGTTGAGAATATGAGGATCCTGTCTGATGAGGGGCCAGAATCGTATAGTAAAAATCTGTCATTTTGCTGTGTCACACACAACTGTGCAGGTAAAACAAGAGAAGCTGCATCACACAGCTCTGGAGGAGAGCAGACATCAGCCTGGTGAGTTCACCGGACAGTTTGTTTTATTAACGACATTGCTGGTAGTGGGCTGCTACAGTGGGGCACAATTCAGCAACTGGACCTGCAACAATCTGGTGCATGGTCTCTGTGCTCGTTGCTGCTCATTCTTTCATTCCTGCCACTGCTTCTTTCGCTGGCACCACGGCAGGATCAGGGACATGATTGTGCTCACCAATAAGCTTCAGGACAATATCCCCATTTAGGTGAAGCCTGGCGATGCAGTGTCCCTTGTCATACTCTAGGCAGTTGTAGTATGCTTTTGCTGGTGTGGTTCTTTCTCTCTCTGGTAGAGAAACCCATGCAGAAGTGCTAGTTCACTGCCCTTCTGGCTTCTCACAAACCTTACTTTCTTAGACATGACAGAAATTATTTGGTGGTGAAATAGGGACCTGCAGCACAAAGTTAAAATTGATGCACACTTGCTCCAATTGAACGCTGGCAGGATCGCACTATAATGTGTCACAGCATATTAACAACACACTATTCTTGCAGGCGCTAATATGTGAGTGCTAAATTTACTCACACTATTTTGGTTGTACTGTTTTAACCGCATACCCTTTGCCCACCTCTAGTCAAAAGGGAGCAGGACAGGGGGCAATGGAGAAAAAGGCAAAGACCATAAGGGCAAAGATGGGGCTAAAAGGGGTAAGGGCTATCAAACAATGGAGGGCAATGAGTTCTAATGCACATAATCTGGGTAACAGGCTCCCTGAACTAGGGGCCCTGATGGAAGAGGGACACCTGGATATTGTGGCAGTCACAGAAACATGGTACAAAGAATACCATGACAGGGATGCCAACATACCAGGGTACACAATCTACAGGAGGGACAGGGAGGGTGTAAGAGGAGGAGGAGTAGCTCTCAATGTAAGGAAAGGGATCAAAGGAATGGAACTAAAGTGTAAACATGGAGGAGAGGAGGCACAGTGGGTCACCCTGGAGACAGAAAATGGCACCACAATCCGTACGGGGTTGACTACAGACCCCCATCTCAGGGGGAGGAAAGGGACAAGGAAATGATAGAAGGCATCCTTAGAATGCAGAAAAGGGTGAGATATTGTTGATGGGGACCTGAGTATGCCAGATGTTAAATGGAGCACCTTTGCTGCAGCCACATCCAAGAGCAGGGTAATTCTCTCGATGCCCTACAGAGGCATGCCCCAGACAGCTAGTGTTGGAACCCACTCGGGAGGTAGCAATCTTAGACATGATACTCTCAAATGGGGATGGAGAGAGGATCTCAGATTTAGAAGTGGGTAGCCATCTGGGAACAAGAAACCACCAAACAGTGTGATTCACGATAAACTCAGCATTAGAGTCAAGTCACACAAAGGTGAGGGTACTGGACTTTATGAGGGCTGACTTTTGTAAAATGGGGGCATGCCTCAGAGAAAAATTAGCAAACGGGCAAGAAATTGGGGTGGAGGAACAATGGGGGAAAATCAAAGCTGCCAACATAGAGGCAACAAGCCTTTGTGTGAGGCAAATAAAACAAAACAAAGGAAAAATACCATGGTTCTCAAAAGAGGTGGCAGGGAAGGTTAGGGAGAGAAATATAGCATTCAGGAAGAATAAGGAAACACAGAAGGAGCAGGGCCAAGAACTGTACCAGTTAAAGCAGAAGGAAGCAGGGAAGGCAGTCAGAATAGCAAAGGTCCAAACCAAGGAAGATTGCCAACTCAGTTAAGAAGGGAGATAAAACCTTTTATAGGTACATTAGGGAATGGAGAAAGACCAAGGGAGGGATACTGAGGGTTAATAAAGGGGAGGAAATATGGGCAGAGTGTGACAGTGACAAAGCAGAGATACTGAAAGAATACTTCTGCTCAGTATTCACAAAAGAAAAGGAGGGGGAGGTACCTAAACCAAATAATAGAAGCACACTGGATATGGGGGTCAATACCACTCCATTCACAGAAGACAGGATCCTAAAATAACTCCTAAAACTGAAGGTGGGCAAAGCAATGAGGCCTGACAGGATTCACCCCAGAATTCTAAAAGAACTAAGGGGAGAACTACTGGCATCACTGACTACCCTTTTTAACAAATCATGGGAGGAGGGTGTGGTACCTGAGGACTGGAGGAGGGCGGATGTGATTCCCTTACACAAAAATGAGAGCAAGGTAGAGGCAGAAAACTACAGACCTGTTAGTTTGACCTCATTGGTAGAGAAAATGATGGAGTCTTTTCTGTAAGAAAGAATTGTTGAGTACCTAGAGGCCAGCGGGGCACAGGACCCAAGGCAGCATGGATTCACAGCAGGAACGTCATGTCAGGCACATCTGATAGATTTCTTTGAAAGGATGACCAAAGTAGTAGACCAGGGAGGGGCTGTGGACGTGGCCTACCTAGACTTTAGCAAAGCATTTGACACAGTCCCAAACAAAAGATTAATGAACAAGTTAGCCAGCCTGGAAGTGGGTCCCAGGGTGGCAGCCTAGGTAAAAATTGGCTGGACAACAGGATGCAAAGGATAATAGTAAATGGAGTCCACTCTGAAGAAAGGGGGGTTGCTAGTGGGGTACCGCAAGGTTCAGTACTGGGACCAGTCCTCTTTAATGTCTTTCTAGGTGACATTGCAGAGGGACTGGAAGAAAAAGCGTGCCTCTTTGCAGACGACACAAAGATCTGCTACAGGGTTGATATACAATGGGGAGTGGAAAGGATGAGAAGGAACTTGACAAGGTTGGAGGAATGGTCAAAAATATGGCAACTTAGATTCAATGCAAAGAAATGCAAAGTAATGCACCTGGGAAAGGGGAGGTATTAACAACAACAAAAATGGAAAGGGACCTGGGGGTAGTCATATCAGATGACCTAAAAGTAGACAAGCAATGTGAGAAGGCAATAAAGAGTGCTGGGGAGATACTGTGATGCATAGGGAGAGGAATCACCAGTAGAAAACAAGAAGTTCTTATCCCTCTGTACATACAGTTGGTGAGACCCCATCTGGAGTACTGCGTGCAGTTCTGGAGACCCAATCTCCACAAGGGCCTAGACAGAATGGAGGCAGTCCAGAGGAGGGCAACTAAAATGGTGCAGGGTCTGCACCAGAAGCCATACAAAGAGAGACTAAAAGAGCTTAATATGTATACCCTTGAGGAAAGGAGGGAGAGGGGGGGACATGATAGAAACTTTCAAGTACCTCAAGGGAATCAACAAATTCCAAGAGGTTAGCATCTTTCAGAAAAGAGATGTGCAAGAACAAGGGGGCACAATTTGAAGATTAGAGGGGGATGACTCAGGGGTAACAAGAAGAAGTATTTTTTCATGAAGAGTGTGGTGGATGCATGGAACGACCATCCTGAGGAGGGCGTGGGGTCAAAAACAGTGGGCGAATTTAAGAATGCTTGTGACAGACAGAAGGCAATTCTAGTGGGAGGTAGGAGGAAGTAGGCTGTTGGTAAAATTAGGATCTGCAGCTTATCCAATAGATAGGGAAATGGGCAGACTGGGTGGGCCAAGCGGTCTTTATCTGCTGTCAAAGTGTTTGTTTCTATGCATCTTTCAGAAAAAGAGATGCACAACAATAAGGGGGCACAATTTGAAGATAGAGGGGGGACGGCTCAATTGCAACCTGAGGAAGTATTTTTTCACAGATAGGGTGGTGGACACATTGAACTGCCTTCCTGAGGAGGTCGTGGGGTCAAAAACAGTGGTGGAATTCAAGAATGCATGGGACAGACATAAGGCAATTCTAGTGGAAGGTAGGAGGAAGTAGGCTGTTAGTTAACTAGGATCTGCAGCTTATCCGTTAGGTAGGGAAATGGGCAGACTAGGTGGGCCAAGCGGTTCTTATCTGCCATCAAGAGTCTATGTTTCTATGTAAGGAGGAATGCATGGTGACAGAAGGGCATCTCATACAATCTGAAAAGGGTGATAACAGAAGGCTGACTCATTTTCCCCTGGGGTGAGACACAGACAAGGCAGACTGATGAGTCCTGTGTAGGGTGAAACACATGTCTGTGTCTTCTGTCCTCAACGTGCACAGATTGTGTGAGAAGCCCTTTGGCACCAAGTATTCCTGCTTAAAGCATAAGTAGACTAAAATTTCATGGTGATTTGCATATATATCCCATTATGCTTAGCATTATGGAGGTATGTAAATACAAATAAATAAATGTGTAATTTAGTATTTTTTGAAAACCTGGCTTTGTTGCCAATGCTTTTTTTGTTAACTCTTTTTATGCTTTCCCACACCTGGGCATTCTTCCAGGGTGTACCCTCAACATCGGTTTCTACTCCCTTGCCTGAACCCTGCTGCTGACTGGAGAGACTCCCCCAACCACCCAGGCAGACCTAGCGCCCCAGATCACTCCTCGGGGCGGGCCTGACCTCCCTGACAGCGTTTCTGAAATTAGAGAGGTCTTACCTTGGGTGGTGGGCCGGGCATGGAGTCCTCCAGTCGCAGGGCTGACAGCTGGGATGTGGGCCACTTCCTCCATACCCCCATCACCTCCGTGGTGTGTGGCAAGGATTTTTTGCTTGTTATCCCCCTGCGGAGCATGGCCAGCAAAGCAACATGGTGCCATAGCTCTGCCACCAGGCATATGCCGAGTAGCTACGTTGGTGTCTCCAGCCACCGCCAGAGGTCACGCAATGAGCAGATGCTTCCCTGAAACCTCCCAGGGAAGAGAGAGTAGTCCATCAGATACTGATCTCTTTCTCCCTGCCGACTCCCTGATGACCTGGCTCATTCCGTATTCGGTCGCTGGGTATGGCGTGAGGTGTGGCGCCCAGCACCTCAACCCTCAGCACTACCGGGCCGGCTCGCCAGCATTCTTAATAGTTAACTCTTGCCTCAGTGCTTTTGTGCTGAGGTTCTATCTTTCTACATATATTGCTCCTGTATACTCACCGACATGCACTGTAATTGTATCATCTTAATGGGCCACTGTGTATTGGTTTGCATTACTTGTAACGTGTCTTTTATTTATTTCTTTATTTATTTAAAAGTTGGTGACTGGGAGAGGTACACTGAGCCGACGCTCATTTCCAGTTGTGACCCGGGGGATGGGGAGTGGGGAGAAATGCAAATTAGTAGAATACAGAAGGCATTTTTACAAGTAAGTTACACCAAAAACATTTGTACAATTTTTATAGATACATAACAATATTGCTACCTAATAATGAGTTTAGATTATGTAAAAAGTCAAAAAGAATAAATGAGTATTGTACTAGTATTTACAGTTGTCTCCTTCCAGGGTATGCCTGAAAATAAGCATTGTCTGTCTAGTGCACTTACCTGGTAAAACTAAATAAATTAATACATGTATAGGGCCCGATTCACAAAACCCCCCTGAATGGTGCAAGAAGCTTGCACCACAAGGAATATCGTAAGGTACGGCTTGCACCAAAAGATGCAATGGGAGCAATTCAGAAATACAGCCTGTTGTAAACACAGGCTGTGTGCACCAGTGGGGGTTTGCACTGGCCTTGTGGCACAAAATAGGCTGTGGCATGGTGCAAGGGAGCTTGCAGTTGATGCAGGCTGCCATATGCCCTAATTCAGGATTCTCAAAACCCTCCTGAAGGGCAAATTTCTGAGTATCATTAGACCACCCAGGGCTGGTCTAAAAGAAGTGTGTCCTCTGGGAGGGTTTAGAACCTTGTACTGATGTACTGTGTTCCCCCATCCCCACCCCAATCCCTTTTTATTAAATGAAATCCCATCATCCCATCCCTGGTGGCTAGCCAGGGGGTAGTCATATCAGACAACCTAAAGGTGGGCCAGCAATGTGAGAAGGCAGTAAGGAGGGCTGGGGGGATACTGGGATGCATAGGGAGAGGCATCACCAGTAGAAAACAGGAAGTTGTTGGCCCTCTGTACAGACAGTTGGTAAGACCACATCTGGAGTACTGTGTACAGTTCTGAAGACCCCATCTCCAGAAAGACATAGACAGGGTGGAGGCTGTCCAGAGGAGGGCAACCAAAATGATGCAGGGTCTGCATCAGAAGACATATGAAGAAAGACTAAAGGACCTAAAGATGTATAGCTTCGAAGAAAGGAGGGAGAGGGGAGACATGATAGAAACTTTCAAATACCTCAAGGGAATCAACAAAGTCCAAGAGGGTAGCATCTTTCAGAAAAAGAGATGTGCAAAAACAAGGGGACACAATTTGAAGATAGAGGGGGGACGGCTCAGAGATAATGTGAGGAAGGATTTCTTCACAGACAGGGTTGTGGATACATGGAACAGCCTTCCTGAGGAGGTCATAGAGTCAAAAACAGTGGGGGAATTCAAGAATGCATGAGACAGACATAAGGCAATTCTAGTGGGGGGTAGGAGGAAGTAGGCTGTTGGTTAACTAGGATCTGCAGCTTATCCATTAGGTAGGGAAATGGGCAGACTAGGTGGGCCAAGCGGTCCTTATCTGCCATCAAATTCTATGTTTCTATGTTTCTAGTGTCCACCCCACCCCAATCCCCTTTTTGTTAAATAAAATCCTATTCCTGGTGGCTAGCGGGCCACTCTGATCTACAATGTCCCTCATGAAATATTCATAACTCTGTTCCTGGTGGCTAGTGGTCCCGACAGCCCCAATCCCCTTTTTATTCAATGAAATCCCATCCCTGGTGGCTAGCACCCCCCCAGCCATGATCCCCTTTTTATTAAATGAAATCCTGTCCCTGGTGGCTAGCAGTCTCCCCCCCCCGGCCCCGATCTACTTTTTTATTAAATGAAATCCTCTCCCTGGTAGCTAGTGCCCCCCCAGCCCCCTCAGCCCCAATCCTCTTTTATTAAAATAAATCCATCCTTCATGGCTAGCAGCCCCCCAGCCTGATCCTCTTTTTATTAAATGAAATTCTGTCACTGGTGGCTAGTGGCCCCTAGACCTAATCCTTTTATTAAATGAAATCCCATCCCTCATGGCCAGCAGACCCCACCAGCCCCAATCCCCTTTTTATTAAATAAAATCCTGTTAGCAGCCCCTCCAGCCCTGATCCTCTTTTTATTAAATGAAATCCCATCCCTGTTGGCTAGTGTCCCCCCCAGTCCTGATCCCCTTTTTATTACATGAAATCCTGTCCCTGCTGGCTAGCGATTCTCCACCCACCCCAGTCCCCTTTTTGTTAAATAAAATCCTGTTCCTGGTGGTTAGCGGGCCACACTGATCCACAATGTCACCCATCCCTATCCTCAATATGCCCTATGTTAACTTTCCTTGGCATGTTATGTAATGGGGTTTGTTCAGAGGTGGTTATTCTTAGGCGGGGTACAAGACCGGGTTGCCCCCTTTCTCCCCTGTTTAATAATTTTTAGACCATTTAATCAGGAAAATCAATGCCACATCTCAGATTCAAGGAATCTCTGTTGGGCCATAACAATATAAATTGTCCATTTATGCATGCAATATTTTTTTACATTTGTCTTACCCTACTACCCCTCTATCTGTAACGTTGCATATGATTAGACATTTTGGGTCTCTTTTTATACGATCCACAGCATACTCTGTTATACATATGTAATTATGTTCCTGCCAATTTTTTCTCTGCATTGTTACATTCCTAAATAAAGTTTATTAAATATGAAAAAAAAAACATTTTGGGGCTCTAATTATAAGCTAAATCTGAATAAGACTGAAGTTATGCTCCTTTATGTGTGGGCATTTAGAGCTGATGTGGCCCATCTTGTTCTAGTCTGGGTGCCCAATAAGCTTAAATATTCAGTGTTTTTTGAGTACTGTATGTCCTTCAGGAATATGAAATATTATTATTTGATTTGTTATTTGATCAAGGTAAGCATGATTTGGATTGTTGGGCTCATCTCCCTCTCTCGCTCTCTCTGGGGGCATGTTAATGTTGTTAAGACGAACATTCTTCTTTGGGTCCTTTATCCCCTTACCATGCTTAATCAGGTTATCCCTCAGAAATGGGTCGCTGGGTTGCAGAGAGTTCTTACATGTTTTATATGGTGAGGGAAGCAACCCAGAAGAGCATTTCCTAAACTTACCGCTTCTAGGGAGGTGGGTGATCTTCACCTTCCTAATTTTTATCTGTATTATTTAGCAATACATAGTAGTCATTATTCGTAGTTGTACTGGGATTTCCCTGAGGATTTAACTTCTCCATATGTACCCCAGTAGTTGGAAGTTGAATTTTTTAAGTGCAGCCAGTTGAAGATTAATATTACTGCCCTATTACATGTGACACTAATAGCTTTCTCTGTGCCCTTCTTGATATACCCTTAGCAACCTCGGTTCTGATCCACAAACAGCTTTGTTCCTTGCTGCACCTTGATCTTAATAAAGATTCTTCCCAACCTATACACCTATATACCTCTATCAGGAGGCAGTATAGCGCAGAGGTTTAAGGCACCGAGCTGCAAATCTGGAGACCTGGGTTTGAATCTCACAGCCCCCACTTGCATACTGTGTGACCCTAAGCAAGTCACTTAACTTCCCTCTGGTCCCAGGCCACACCTGTAAACAAGCTTTCAGCTTAGTGTGCCACTCCTGGTTAAACAATCGGTAAACAAAATATATATATATAGGTAATCCAAATTTAAAGATAGCTGGTCAAGTTATTACTTCATTTTTTTGGCCATATTCTGAGATTAAGTCAGTTGAGCAGCTTACTCACTGGGGTTCTTTTTAAATTTTTGGAGTTTCAATGTATATATGATGCTCCCACCAAAGTTTGTTCTAAATACTTACAACTTTCCCATTCTATATAATCATTTTGGGCCTGGGTCATGGTCTAATGCCCATGGCCATGGCCAGAAATTACTAACTTTAGTCCCTAGAGCACTTTCTCCACACACTATTTCTTTGTTTTACTCTCAGCTTTACGATTTACTCCCTATTAAAGATGTGGGGATTCCGAGTTATTGGGAGTGGGCTATTCCCGCTGCTGTTGAGATCTATGATTGGTCACCTATTTGGGAGGATGTGTATAAGTTCCTTAAGTGGGACAGATATTGTTATATGCAGTTTCAGCTGTTACACAACCACTACTACATTCCTGCCAAATTATTTAAAATGGGGAAGACACTATCTGATTCTTGTACATGTTGTTGTGTCAGGTTTGAATGTTATACTAGTAAATGGCGAAGAGAGTTATATAAAAAAAGAATAAAGGAAGAACAGAGTATGTAAATGTAGACTAGGAGAAGATGACCTGGTCCACTTAATGATGTTGTGCCCTCTATATGAAAAATCTAGGGAAACATTTCTTGGCGAATGTATAAAATCATTATAGTATGAGCCATATCATTTAGTTACACATCTTTTGAAATCCAATGAAAAACAAGTATTAAACCATGTGGCCTCCCTCCTTAAAATAATAGAAGGAAAGAAACTCCACACTACAGAAGAGAATTGGACCTAGCAAAAGTTGTTTAAGGTTTCTTAGTCTGATTAGACAACGGTCCTGTTTAGGAATGGAGAATACAGTTCACCATGGAAACAGCAAATAGACTAATGTATAAATATGTGCTGTTTACACTGGGTATTTCCCATGTCTTCTAAACCTATAAAGACTTTTTAGAGATCCTGTAATACTTAACAAATAACTGAAAGGAATAATTTAATAAGAATGGTGTGCAATATCTGTTTTTATAATGTATTTTCTTAACTGACCCTAGAAGTATGTAGGTTTTAAAATATGTGTGCAATACAAACATGTTTGTATGAATTGTAAAATGTGTTAACATTTTTTTGTTTTGCATTGTAACAACTTTTATAAGTTGAACAATAAACTCGATTGATTGATACATGTCGTTATAAAGGTATTGGTTCTTTGTTACACTGGGAATGTGAAAAAGTAACACCCTTTTGGAACTCCATATGTCGACATCTTGACCTTTGTTGGGATTACAGCATGCATTTTCCCCTCAGATCTGCCTTTTGGGAGTGTATAGAGACAAGCTGTTGGGAAGGCAGCAAAATCATATGACTTTGATATCTGCGCGAGCAAAAAAAGTTATTTTGCATCACTAGTGCAATCAGGCAATCCTTACTTATTTGGAGTGGTATAAAGAAATTTTGTTTGTTCTTTCAAGCAGAAAAAAATATTGCAAGTATGGCAGATCATTTAGCTACCTTTAAGAAGATTTAGGAACCTTTATACTACATACGTTATTTTTATTATCTGTTTGATCAGGAGTATTTCTTGTTTTATTTGTTCCCCCCCCTCCTTTTTTTGTATTATCAGCGCCGTATGGGGTCCCTTACTTTGTTTTTATTCATGGCCTTTTGAACTTGAAATTTTTTAGTTCTTTCTTAATTCAGCCTCCTTTTGGGACAAGTGTATGTGTCTCGCTCAGGAGTTATGGGGGTGGAAGGGTCTTTTTCTTTTTTTTTTGGGTGGGGGTAGTTTGTTGTTCTTATATTATAACTTGTTTTTGTTTTTCTTTTATCTTCCTTGATGTGCTTTGTTTATTGACTTTTTCTGACTGTGGTAATGTTGCATTTTCCTTTATTAAAATTTAAATGAAGTGCACTCAATTAAAAAAAAAGATAACTTTCATTGGTGTTCTGTTGTAGCCCCTCCCCCACTCCCAGAGTACTGCCCCCTTCTCCCCTCCTCTCTCTAGCCAGTGACTAGCACAGCTCTTTGCTCTCCACCATGGCTGACTGATTGGACAGAGCTGCCCAAGAAGCACGTGCTGCATGTGTACATGCCCTTGACAGCTCAGTTGGCAGTCAGCTGTAGTGGAGAGCAGAGGATTTTGCCAGTCACTAGCTCAGGGATGGGATGGAGGGAGCAGTGGGGGCACTGCCTGCCTAGGTGGTAGCTTCACTAGACCACCAGGGAAAATTATCTGTTACATTATAGGGGCAGATTGAGGATAAGGAGGGGGTGTCCACTAGACCACCAGGCACAGAGTTATGAATATTTCATGGGGGACATTAGGGATTAGGGATTAACTAGCCACCATGGATGAGATTTCATTTAATAAAAACTGCTAGCCACCAGTTGCTGTCCATGGGCACAGCTGCCACATGACCACCCTGCAACATGAGGCAAACCTCAAAGATGCACCATCTGTTTGGTGCATAGCCACAGCTGCTGCAAGCTGTGGAACTTTTCCACCAGGACCCTACCAGACAGAGAATCAGGTGCAGGGTCCCTGGTGCACTGGCTATCTGCACAAGATGCCTTTGGTGCAGCTTGTGCCAGCTTTTGTGAATCAGGCCCACTCCATCTATCTACAGTATGTATGTATGTATGTATGTATGTATGTATGTATCTATCTATCTATCTATCTATCTATCTATCTATCTATCTATCTACAGTATCTATCTATCTATCTATCTATCTATCTATCTATCTATCTATCTATCTATCTATCTACAGTATCTATCTATCAATCTACAGTATATATCTACATTATCTAGCTATCTATCTATCTATCAATCCATCTATCTATTATGCACTTTATTGTTCTTATATCTTTTTTCGATACTCCCCCATCCTTTTTCCCCAATAACATATCTGGAAAAGATCTGTTGCTGCTCATTATGCTCTTCTGACAAAACTCTTTAATGAATGAATAAATCAATAAATAAATAACTGAAAATGTTCAGGCTTGTGATCCATATTTTTTTTTATTCAGCAGTGCATTCCATTTATCAATATTTTCAATTACGGAAAATAAATGCACATGTATAGTGTTGATACAGTAATTTATTATGAATTTACAACTGCTTATGAAAATTTACCTGTTGTTTAGTAAAAAGTTGGTTGTTAAGGAAAATGAAGCAACTGGCTTAGGGAGACAAATTCAGGAGAGTAATCTTTGGGCTGAGTAGATTCAGAAAGCCAGGTGAATCAGGTATGGGATTAGGAGTTTACCTGCCAGAGGCTTAGTGCCTTCTATGAAGACACAGCAGATTTAAAGGTCTATTAGTTAGGGTCCTGAGCTGAATGTGCAGGAATTGCTGACAGAGAGATGAGCAAGCACTCAGATTTAATTTAAAGGTATAGATTTTTTTTATATTTTCTCTCCACACTGAAAATAGTGGTGCAAGTGGGTAGAAAACAAGATTTACAGTCAGTGTTTGGGGCACTTTGAGACTTGTTCTTAAATTTGTAGCAGGTAGTGGGAGGAATCTAGCTCAGGATATTAATCTTGGAGCTGAGTAATTTCAGAAAGCCTTGTGAAATAGGTGTGTGAATGGGGTGGAGCTACCAAAGACTTAAGCCCTGTTTACACTGGTGCAGCAATCGAAAATGTCAGCTGATCCTCACCCATTGCACTGTGCGTGAACAGGGAAATTCATTGCTTACACAACCCCCCTTGCTGCACTGCAAGTCGTGCCACTGGGCTGCTCTTCCTTCAATGGGGGCATGCTTCATAATGGCCATGTGGTCTGTAAAAAAACAACTGTGCAGCGGATTGAGCACTCAATTGCAGTTACAGTACAGCCAAAGATGCTCAATCTGAAACTAAAACCCTCTCCTGCATTGATCCAAAAATGGGAACCAAAGGCATTCTGAGGCAGTCCATTGAGTGCCCACACAGTGACATTTGCAGTGCATTAACCACTGCACATGGGTTAATATGCTACAAAGTGGATAGTATAAATGGGGCTTTAGTGTATTCTAAAAAGAGACACCAGATTTAAAGGTCAGTTAGTTGAGTTATGTGCTGGAAGTGCAGGAATTCAGTTCAGTTCACTTCAGTTCAGTTCATTTTGAAGGGATAACAACCATTGAGCAAGCTCATTCACAAGGTGGTCCCTTGTACATAAACATCAGTAGCAATACAATATAGTACATGGCACATTGACAGGAGTAAAGTAACATAATAAGCCTTATAATACCTATAATAGGCAAAATAAAGGAGTAAGAAACATTCAGTTATAGCATCAAAAGGTAATATTAGTCATAGGCAGAAACATCGAACACTCATACAGAAAAAAATAAGTGCATAATACAGCTTTAATCAGAAGTTGTGGAAAGGGTAAGACAAAGGGATAGATAGGACAGTGATTTAATAATCAGTAGCACTGACAGATTTCTGGGGTAGTTTTTTCGATGAGAGATTTGAATGCGTTTAAGGGTATTAGGGATTTTCATCTAAGTGTCCTTTGGAGTTTGTTCCAGGCTGCAGGGAAGACATAACTCATGGTTGAATTGCCAGCTTGGGTACAGGTTTTGGGTATGTCCAGTGATATATATGCACATTTCCTTAATGCATAGCAGCTTCGTGAGTGATGAAGGGTAGTAGATATATACAGGGGCAAGTTATTTAGGAGTGATTTATATACCCAGTTGTATATATGGATAAGTCTCCTGGTTGATAGTGAAGTCCAGCTCATCTCCTTATACAGTGTACAATGGTATATTCTAGCTGGGGCATTGGTAATAAAATGTATAGCCTGGTGATAAAGACTGTCCAGATTACAAAGACTGTTAATTGTATTATTATTAAATATTATATCTGCATAGTCTAATAGGGGCAAAAAGGTGGCCTGGACCAGCTTGGTTCTTTAGTCAGGCGAGAAAAGGAGTTTGTTTCTGGAAAAGAACCCCAGTTTCTGCTTCAGTTTTTTGGACAGTGATTCAATGTGGGAGGCAAATGACAAGTGGGAGTTCAGTAAAAAATTTAAGTATTTAAAGTTATTCACAAGCTCAAGCTTATCTCCTAAAAAAGTGGAAATAGGGATAGTGTTACTGTAGTCAAGGCTAGCTGCAGCTGACTTTGACAGATGGAAAATCATTACCATGTTTTTTTAGCATTTGATAGTAATTTTGCTGAGATTAGGTTACACTGGAGCTGATTAAAATCAGACTGAAGTGCTAAACTGGTTTGAGTGAAGGAGGGTTTTGAGATGTACAGTACCATATCATCAGGAAATAAGTGAATTTTAGAGTCAGAGATGTTCTTGATTAAGTTATTAACATATATCAGAAATATCAGTGGACCTAAAATGGAGCCATGAGGGACCCCTTTGAAGTGGGAGTAGGGATGAAAGAGTGCCATTTATTTTTATTTGCTGTTGTCTATCATCCAGATAACTAGTGAACCAGTTTGTTGCATTGTTACTGAATCCCAGCTATTTAAGGCTATCAAGGAGTACAGTAGATGGTTCACAGTATCAAAAGCCTTGCTCAAGTCCAGAGAAACAGTAGCTGTGACTAGTTTTTTGTCAATAGCCTCTAGCCAGTCATTTGTTACTTTGGACAATACAGACATTGTGCTATGAGATGGTCTGAATCCAGACTGCAATGGTTTTTTAACTGATGTTTGTCTAGGAAGGCTGTTCCTTGAATACTAAGCAACTTTTCCAGTAGTTTTGAGAGGACTGGTAGAATTGAGATAGGCCTATAATTATTTAGATCATTAGGGTCCCCTGACTTAAAGAGAGGGACTAGATGAGCTACCTTCCAGACCTGAGGTACATTGCCCTGAGTTAATGAAAGATTAAATAAGTGGGTAATTGGAGCTGTAAGGTAGTGATAGCCCAGTTTAAGAAAGAAAAGATCTACAGTATATTTTCTGCTCCAGTGCACTTTTTAGTATCAAGCCTAAGCAGTTGATCTTCAACCTGCTTAAAGGTAATTTCAGAAAAGGTACAGGAGTCATGAGACTGTAGTTGCAAAGTATTGTGCTGATAGTGCACTTTTTGGAAGAATCAAAAGCAAGCCCTGCCATTGCAAAATGCTCATTTAGCTTGTTTAGTACTGTATCTTTTATCAGTTATAGGAGTACTGTGTAAATTATTTTATTTGGCAGTGATAGAGGTGCTTTGCTTCCCTCTATAGTTTTAAAAGTATGCCAGATTTTTTACTGGATTTCCTTCTGCTGATTTGAGTATGTTTAAATAATATGACTCTTTTTGTGTTTTTCATCAGTTTAAAGCAGGTGATGCGACATACTCTAAAAGCAGTGCAGTCTGCAGGGGATTTGGTCTGTCATACAGCTGCCCACAATTACTGACAGAGAGGAGATCAATCACCATCTTTAATTTAAAGGTATATACTGTATATTTATATTTTCTCTCCTTACTGAAAATAACAAGTGGGTAGAAGAAGAGAGAGTTTAGTGTTTTTGACACTTTGGGACTAGTTCTTAAATTTGTAATAGGTGATGTGGGGAACCTAGTTCAGAAGAGTAACCCTGGAGCTGAATAGATTTAGAAAGACTTCTTGAATGAGGTGTGTGATTAGGAGTGGAGCTGCCAAAGGCTTGTGCCTTCAAGCAAGAGCACTAAAAAATACACCTTGCCCAGTGTGTCCCATAACACTCATGTCCCAACATGTGAGTTGAGCAATGCAGGAGTGGAACAAATATCCAAAGGTGTCTAAGGCACTGGCAGATGTCTGCATTTCGTCTGCAGTCAGCAAGTGATTTTGCCAGAGAAACAAGACACAGGGTAAGGTAAATCAATTCACAAAAAATTTTTACTACTAAGGAAGTTAGATAAGTGGTAGTAGGGGTTAAAGGCTATGATAAACAATTATGGGACATAGCTAAAAGAGCTACAACAGAGGGAAAGCTGTCAACACCCTATCTGGGGTAGGGTGATAAATCAAACTCAAAATATGTAAGGAAGAGAGGAAGGAAACAGGTATAAGAAGGAAGCAGAAGAGGACAGGCTAGGTTCAGTGGTTATAAGAGGCATGCAGATAATCAAATATAAGAGTGATGCAGTGTAATGGGTGTGGAGCAACAGTCTTTTGGAACACATTCAGATGTCTAATTTGCACGCATGTCTCTGGGTTGAGGACGGAAGTTGTTTTACTCTGAGCCAAGCTGGCAAGAATACAGAGGACCTCATGTACCACCCAGTGGCCACAGAGTTTGCCGCCTTTGTCTCGGAGGATGCTGAGCCAGAAGAGGAATGGCTGGACATTGGTGGGCCTCAGTAGGATGGGGGCGATGAGTAGAGTACACAATCTCCAGCTTATGCCACTGTGAAATTCCTTTGCTGTTCTGCTGGGATGGGACAGCTGGGAGGACACAGCTGACATGGGGGTAAAGGAGGGTGTGGGGATCATTGGAAGGGGAGGTTCTAAGGTGGGAGGAAGAGGTCTCCCAGCAGAAGAAAAGCAGCTGCTGGGGGGGGGATCGATTGAGAGGGGAATAGACTTGGGAGCAGGAAAGAAAGTTGAGAGGTGGTAAGCTGTCTATTTTTGTGCTTCAGCTCAAATGGATGGAGAGTGGATCCTGAAGATCGCTAGGGCTGCACATCATGGGAAGGAACGGAATGTCACCATCCATCTAGGGACAAATTACCTGTTGAAGAATGAAGTAGAGTAGAGATGGGGCAGTTTAGAGAACTGGGGAGGGGTCTTAAATTAGTAGCACAAACAGTGAAATTTGCTGAAGTGCTTTCTGTGTATGGCTGAGGGGAGGAAAGGGCATTCAGCACCAGGGACTTCAAAAGTTGTTTAAAAGTATGGCACATAGATGAGTGATTCAGCTTCACTGGGGACTGGGTGCTGACCCAGAAAGATTTGGGTCTATACAGATGTAACTGCCTGCATCCTTCTGGAAAAGGACCTCAGTTCTTAATGACAGGTTTACATTTTACTTGGATGAGCATTTTAAAGTAGCTGGGGGGGAGGCAGGATTACCAAGGGAGACATAAACTACCCCTCCCCCTGCAGGTTGAAGCAACATGGAGAGAAAGCCTGAGGGGAGAAAAGATCCCCAAGGCATGGGCACAGAATGAAGGGGGTTACACAAGGTGGAGGACAAAGAGTGTAAGAAAAAAGATTCAGAAAAAGAGGTGTGGAGGAGACAAGAAACAGAGGGAGCAGTTAGAGAAGGGAGAGTTTCAGGGACTATTACAGGCAGAAAGGTGGGAGGAAGGGGGTTGCAGATAGGGAGAGCACAAAGTTTGGAGAGCTATGTGCTCTAATGCATGGAGTCTAGGAAATAACATTCCTGACCTGGATGCCATGATGGTGGAGACTGACCTGGACCTGGTGGCCATAACTGAGTCATGGTGCACTGAAAATCATGACTGTGATATGGCCATACCAGGATAGTCAGTTCAGAAGAGATAGGAATGTGAGGATGGTCACAGGAGGAGAGGTTGTTCTTTAGGGGAGGGAGGGTATCAGGGCTATGGAAGTGTAAGGGAACCTACAGGTAAAGGAAGGGCTGGAGGTGTTGTGGGTCACTCTGAAGACAGGAGCTGGGGTCACTGTTTGCACAGGGGTGTTCTACAGACCTCCATCATAGGGTGAAGATTTGGATAAGAGAGATCATCAGCAGGATGGCTAATAAGTGGAAGGTGCTGCTGATTGGGAACTTCCATCTGCCAGATATAGATTAGTGCCTTCCAGCTGCATCTTCAGCTTATGCAGGACAATCTTTGACTCCCAGCAGGGTGTGCGTCTCAGGCAGCTAGTCAGCAAACTCATAAGGGATGAGGCAAGACTGGAGCTAGTGCTCACAAACAAAGACAGTACTGCAGATGTCACTGTAGGCAGTTCCCAGGGGAACAGTGATCATTGTACAGTGTGGTTCAAAATTAATATGGGAGTGGAAACAAACTACACAAATACAAGGCTCCTGGACTTTAGGAGGGTGGATGTAAAAGAAAAGGGGGTAGACAGCCTTACAAGCAGCCTAGCATGAATATATTACCAGGGAGAAGTGGAGGAACAGTGGAGAAAATTAAAGAAGGCACACTGAAGCAAACCATCCTCACCTAATACCAAAAAGCTTCTTCTCACCAATCTTTCCAAATGACACCCTAAATGCACTTCTCATTATAAACCCTTCAAAAGGCTTTTCACCTTATGGCCTAGACCCCAAGCTACTATATCTGCTGCTGCTATTCCCCCGTCTGTTCTTCTCAACCTGTCTTTCCACACGGTGACTGTTTCTGTAGCTTGGAAGCATGCCATTGTTCTCCCCTTACCAAATGGAGGGGACCTTTCAACTACTGGTAAGTATCACCCCATTTTGCTACTACCTACCCTGGCTGAACTTCAGGAAGAGCTGGTCCTCTCTCAACTATACTCCTTCCTTGACACCTTCTCCTATTTCACTCCCTGTCAATCTGGATTTCAGAAGAAACACTCTACCACTATCTCCCTACTTAGGCTCACTGACTTTATCCATTCAGCCATGGATAACAGTCACATCACATTGGCTATCTTTGTCGACCTTGTAAAGGTTTTTGACACTGTCTACCACACCCTCCATTCTTTTTTTTTTTTCAATTGTTTAACCAGGAGTGGCACACTAAGCTGAAAGCTTTTTTTCCTGGTGCAACCTGGGAGCACAGGGAAGTTAAGTGACTTGCTCAGGGTCACACAGTATGCAAGTGGGGGCTGTGGGAGTCCAACACAGGTCTCCAGATTTGCAGCGCAGAACCTTAAACCACTGCGATATGCTGCCTCACAGCTTCACAGCTTCACCCTCCTCCTTGAGACTGTCCTGTCAGCTGGCCTGTCCCTGTTGGCCTGTAACTGGTTCAAAGCCCACCTTGTGAGTAGAACTCAATCAGTTAAAATAGCTGACTCAACGTCCCCACCACTACCCATTTCTTCTGGTGTGCCTCACTGCTCCATACCTGGCCCACTCTTATTCTCAATTTTTTTAAATTACTTGCTGTCAGTATGCTCCTCGTCCTCTATCCATATGTACATTGACAATACTGTCCTGCTCACCTCTGGCCATTCCCCCTCTAATGTGACAGCGAGCCTACAGCTCAACTTTAGTAATGTTCAGTGCTGGCTAAGCTCACTCCAACTCTTCCTTAACTCCAAGAAGACAGTCTCCATGACCATTGGCACTAGGCAGAGACTCTGTAGGCTGCCCTCCTTACCCTCCTTTTACACCCTTGACGGGACCACCTAGAGGATACCACCTCTTTCAGATACCTGGGTGTCTGGCTTTACCAACACCTTAACTTTTCTGAACATGTCAATGCTATCCTGAAAAAAACTGCACCCCAAACTTGGCTCCCTTTACAGGAACTGTAGATGCTTACCTCTGTCGGCTAGGCATGACCTTATTCAGAAAATTATTCTCCTTATTTTTGACTATTGTGACATAGTCTTGACTCTCACCACTGCACCCTGTATCACTCTCTAGCTTTCCCCTCTCTGGAGTGCAGGTGACTTTCTCACTGTGCAAAATTTACTTCTAAATTCTGCTTTGGGACTCTCCCCTCTTACCTTTCCTGTTCTCCTGCCATTCCACCCCCTTCATCCCACTCTCTCAGATCTATTGACTCATGCACTCTGGCTATTCCTCATCACTCAACCATCATAGGCCATGGCGCTTTCTCCTTCTGATTCCCACAACTTTGGAGCTCACCACCCACTCCCATCTGGCACTCTTCATCCCCGTCATCTATTTCCCAGTCCCTGCATAACTTCTATTTCTCTAACTGCACTTGTCCTTGACACAGTCTGCACTTATCTTGCTATTGAATAGAACTGTACTTCCCAATGTCCATGATTGATATGCTCATGATATGTTAATGCTATGTATATGTATACTTTGTTGTTTAAAGGCTCAGTTCATGGGCCATCCATGCAATTCCCTTCCTGCATAAATGTATATCTTTATTGTATTTGTCTATGCAATCCACCAACTGGTTTAAAAGTGTATCTGCATTGTCAATCAAATTCTTTATTTATCCAAGCGAACACCATTCAGTAAGCTCATTTGCAAGGTGGACCTGCATTACACGAGACAATAATGTTACATTTATACACAAGGAGATATATACAGTAAATGCAAGTGTAAACACTTTATAAAAGAAGAAGAGAAGCAAAAAAAATAAATTTTTGGTACAGACTATAACAAACAGTATAGGGCAAGTCAGCAAAGGGTTACACCAGGTACAACAATATACCTAGTTTACTTGTCCTGTACAATAAGTGTGGTACTGAGCAACTTGGAGACTAGCTGAGATGGGTGTGATAGCTGAGGGGGCATACCCAGTGCTTTATGATCCCTCAGAGAAATGGGTTGCGCGACTCGTGTTGGAAGGAGTATGTAGCCAGTATGTGGGGGCTCGATGTTAGTAAGTGTTAGGAGCAATAGGATGCACAACTGGGGTGTAGCAGTCAGTGTGGGGGGGAGGAGGATCTGAAGATGGCGATTATCAGGAACAAGTGGATGCACTATTGGGGGTGAAAACTGACAAGAAGGAGGGTGAGGGGGTGCCCTAACTGTGCAGGTAGGGAGGTAGTAAGGAAGAGGCTGAGGTCATGGTGGAGCAGCTGCAGGCATCTGAGAGGTAACTTGACTGGGGTCTATGTATGTCTATGTAAGCCTCACCCTGTGTATAATTGTATATCTATTGTATTGCCTAGATAGTCCACTACCCTATCCACCAGGATGCACTGTGATATGAGCAAATTGTTGTTCAATGTGTTTTTCTGGTAAAACTCTTCAATAAGTAAATAAACAAAAACATGAGGGAAAAAAGACCATTATTTTACTCTAGGGAAGTGGCCATGAAAGTGAAGAATAAAAGAGTGGCATTCAAGAGGTACAATGAATCACAGAGGGAGGAGGATAAGGAGATGTACCAGGTAAAACAGGGGGAATCAATGAGGTCAGCCATCTTATCTCTCACTCTTTTGCAGGTAGACTCATCATCCTTGGGGACTTTAATATCAGTAGACTCTCCCTGGTTTCCAGGCCAACCTCCTACAGGACTGAGTCCCTTAATCTTATTTACCTCATTACTGAACCTACCTGGCTTAGTCCTCACTCTCTTAATCATTCTCACTCTGACTGAGTTCTTTCCTCTCACCTCCAATGCACTGCTGCAGCAGATATTCTCCAGTACACATTTAGCGACCACTGCATGACTTTCTGTGTCAGGAAATTCTGGCTTCCCCCCTTCCTCAAATATATCTTGCCAAGATCCCTCTGGTCACTTAACATGAACACCCTCCTCAATGGTCTTGTTGCAACTGACTGGTCCCCCATCCTCACTGGCTGTGATATCGATGTGGCCCTCTCCCTGTTTGATACCAAACTAACTCACATCTGGAACAAGCATCTACCCCTCACAAAATCCATGATTGAATCATCCCACAACCTCTAGATTTCACCTGATATCACTGAACAATGCATGTTCTGGTATAAAGCATGGCCCATTTGAAATCATCTTGCTCCCTGCCGGACCATCTTTCCTACTGGGGCTAAGAAACTCTATATGAAGACACTCCATGCCATGAAATACCATCATTTTAAACATACAGATTTAGTCTTTGCCATATTGGTCCTTGTAAGAATAGATCCAGAAGCAAATTATTTAATACCTTTTATTGGACCAACATAGATGTAACAAAAAGAACAAAGTGCTTTAGCTTTTGTACCAACCCAGTCCTTCCTTGGAAGCTTAATTACAGTTATTTAGAAAATCCCATACTTTTAACACCCAGATCATGCAGAAAAAAAAAATGAAAAAATTCCATTGGTATAAATCATTTTAAAGATAACCTCCAGAACAATGTTGACTTCCCCACTAACTTCTGTAAAGTAATTCACTCTCTTTTTTACCTCTTGTCCAGTCTGCTCCCCCAGTCCTCATGGTTAATGGTTCATCTGTCTCTGACCCTCCTTCTGTTGCTTCCTGGCACAACTAATTTTTCCCAACTTGTGCACTTCCCTCTGCCCCCCTCCTTGTACCTCTCCTTCCCCCTCTTCCTTCCTCCTCTCTGTCCCACCTTTCCATGGTGTTTCACTTCACCTGTTACACCTCTTGTCTGGAAACCTTCCTTGCCCTCTTCATGTTCAACTTCTCTAAATCTAGTCTTGATGGGGCAGACTCTAAACTTTCTGTCTTTCAGCTACTGCCATTGCCTCCCTCTCTCCCTCCCTCCCTAATCTTCTCAAGCTCTCCTTTTCCCTCTGCTGTGTTCCCCAGTCATGGAAAATTGCCCAGGTTCTCCCCTTCATAAAGGGGGTGACCCCTACTTCCCTGGCAACTTCCATACTATCTCCATCTTACCTTCTTTTGCAAAGCTGCAAATGAAACTGGTCTGTTCTAGGCTTGCTGACTTCCTCTACTCTTCTAACTTCCTCTCCCCCTTCCAGCCTGGCTTCCAGGAGAACCACTCTGCCATCTCCTTCCTCCTCTGTGTCACTGACTATCCTTACTGGGATGGATTGAGGCACTTCAGACTGGCTATTTTCATTGATCCAGCCAATGTCTCCTTGGTGGCCCACCTTCTTCTCCTGGACAAGCTGAGCTCTGCTGACCTCTCAGCTCCTGCTGTTGACTGGTTCCATTCCTACCTCACAGGTCATCAACAGTCAGTACAGGTAGGGGGTGCCCTGTCACCACCCCTTCCAATTCAAGCTGAGGTCCCACAGGGCTCCATCCTGGGTCACATCATTTTCTTCATCTTCCTGAATGACCTCTCATCTGCCTGTGCCAGTTTGTATTTCCATATACAGTATATGCAGATAACACAGTTATGAACACCTCGGTACCTTCAACTGATGTGAAAGGATTGCTTTAGCAAGACTTCCAAACATCCTGTGCTGAGTCCATTCTAATCAACTCTGGGTCAACACTAAAAAAGTGTCCATGACCTTTGGCACCAGCCAGAAACTGGTCGGGCTTTCTCCCTTCCCAGGTTTAGCACCCTATATTGAGTGTGCTGGTTCCTGTTCTGTTGTCTGTATCTTGGGGTAGTAGCATGAACCCCCAGCGGCACCACTGGCTAGCACAGGATGAGTACAAATTCCCCCCTCCAATATTTTTGGTACCCTCATACCTTCCCCAACCCCACTAATCTGCTGGTCAGTCTGCTTGCTCCTATCACCTTCCTCCCCTCTGCAACCTGCTCCCCCTCTCTATATCACCCTCTCTTCCTCCCTTAGGCACCACTAAAAACTTCTCCCTGCCCCTGCTCCCAGCAGCCCACTACCTGATCATCTCATGTGAGACATCAATATCCCTGTGTTCAGCTCCCATCAGGCTTCTGCCTCTGCTTCACTTAGTCTTCTTCTAACAATTAACACACTGCTGTTTTGTTACATGTACACTGCACTTTACTGGACATCAGTTCTGCTCATTGTACCACAGTTTGGCTCCCTCCATTGTTATTGTGTGCTCCCCAGGCCACACCTGCAAATGACTTAGGCTCAGCATACCTCTCAAGGTTACCAATTTTCAAATAAATAAATAAAGTCACAAATAGATGAAGGGATCACCATGGTGGTAGAAAGGGGGACAATAATTTCTTCAGGTACATAAGCAAGAAGAGAAAAGCAAGGGGTGGGATAGTGAGGATAAGGAGGATGACTGAGGGTGACTGCAAAGCAAGAGAAGGAAAAAAGCAACCATTCTGATCAGGTACTTCTGCTTAGTCTTTACAAAGGAGGGATAATGGAATGGACTACTGAGGAGCAGCAGGAATTTGGGGTGAGGTGGACGCAAGTCCATTTAAAGAGAAAAGAATCCTGAAGGGACTTGCAAACCCAAAAATGGACAAGACCATTGGACTGGACAAGATACACCAAAAGGTGCTAATGAAACTCAGGTAGGATCCTGCTTCATCATTGATGGCCTTATTAAGAAACTCACTGATAACAGGAGTGGTTCCAGAGGACTGAAGGAGAGCTGACATAGGTCAGCTCCACAAGAGTGGCAGCAAGGAGGAAGCTAACTGCTGCTGACTGGTAAGTCTCATATCCGTGATGGGAAAATTAATGGAAACTCTCTTAAAAGAAAGGCTAGTGGAATATGTTGAATGCAGTAGGTTACAAGACCAAAGACAGCATAGATTTAAGGTGGGGAGGGAGGTCACACCAGATGAATCTGTTTGGTTTCTTTGACTGGGTGACCACGGAAATATATTAAGGGAGGGCAGTGGATGTGGCCTACTGTGAGGTCCACAATGCCTTCAACACTGCCATGTAGAAGACTAATAAAGAAATTAGATAAGCTAGGGTTGGGCTCTAAAGAAGTAAGCTGGGTATAAACTGGTTAATAGACAACAGAGGGCAGTGGTAAATGACCCTCACTCTAATGAGAGGAGAGTGACCAGTGGTGTGCCACAGGGCTCAATACTAGGGCCAATGTTCTTCAATATCTTCATACGTGACATTGTAGAAGAGCTGGAAGGGAGCTGTGCCTTTTTGTAGATGACATCAAAATCTGCTATAGGATGTACACTCAGGAGGAGGTGGAGAGAATGAGTAGGGAATCTTAGAAAACTTCAGGAGTGGTCAGTGGTATGGCAAATGGTGTTCAATGCCAAAAAGTGCAAAATTATGCACCTAGGACACAGAAACCCAGGGACTGACTATAAAATGGGGGGTTAATGACAATCACTAATAGAGCTGTGCAAAAAAGATCACTTCTGCCAGTGCAATTTCTACAAAAGTTGGACTTTCATTTCAGTGAATCTTCCAAAATCAAATTATCAACTTTTGTGGAAATTCTGACTTAGAATGGTAGAATAAATGTATGAACTGCAGATTATTATATGAAACTGTGGAAAAAAACATTCTGCAGAACTGATCACTGTCAGTGGTCAGTTCAGCAGACTTTTTTTTCCATAGTATAATACATTAATCCTCAATTCATACACTAATTTTGCAGTTCAGTGAGTCACTGAAGTGTGGAATAAATGCATGAATTGTGGACTCATTTATTGAACTGCAGAAACAAATTCTGCAGATCAGATCACTGAACATAGTAATTAGTAACTGTAATTATGGCAGATAAGGACCACGAGGCCCACCCAGTCTGCTTGTATTCACTGTGTGCATTAGCGGGGCATGCAAGAGCAAAACTTCAGAATAATTACATGTAGTGTGGAATAATCTATTAACCTGTGGACTAAAATTCCTCATAACTGCTATTCCACAGTTCATGTATATTACTCCACAGTTCAACCATAAAGTTCTGTGGAACATGACAAAAATCTGCCAGACACATTGGGAAGTTTATAAACTTACCAGTAGCGGAAGTGCAGAACATTTTGTAAAATTTTGTGAAAGTTCTGTGAAAGCAGAATTCACAACTTTTTCCCCACTGTAGTCACTAAGAAAGAAGGAGACCTTGAGATTATAATAGATGATGACATCAAAGTGTTGGGGCAGTGTGACAAGGCAGTAGACAAAGTTAGTGGGCACTGGGGTACATAAGGAGAGATATCACCAGCAGGAGGAGAGATGTGGTTTTACCATTGTATAGGTTGCTTTTGAGTCCCCACATGGAGTTCTATGCCTAGTTGTTGAGGCTGTTTCTCAAACAGGACCTAGTCAGGGTAGAGGCAGTCCAAAGGAGGGCAACTGAAATGGTGCAAGGGTTGAGCGAGGAGAGACTGAGAGATCTCAACATGTGCACACCAGAAGAGAGGAGGGGGGACATGAAAGAGACCTGCAGATAACTCATTGGAGTGAATAGGGTAAGAAGGGGAGTCCATTTCAAATGAGGAAGTATGCCAGGACAAGAGGGCATGCAATAAAGCTTGAAGGGGGGACATTCAAGAGGGATGTAATGAGATACTACTTCACTGAAAGGGTGGTGGATGCCTAGAACAGTCTGCCAGCAGAGGTAGTGGAGGGAAAAACAGTGGTGGGCTTCAAGCATTCAGGGAATAGGTATGGGGGATACTGGTAAATAGCCAGGGGGGTGGGTCACTAGTAGCCAGATAGGGTCTGCGGATACAGAAAAGGAAGGGAGCATCTGGGCAGACTAGGAGGACCAAGCAGTCTTTTTTTGCCAACAAATTCTATGTTTTTGTGATGAAACCTACAGGAGCCGCCTTTAACATTAAATAATAGTGATGCAGTAGAACTCCCCACAGGATGGCTACAATTGCAAACAGCTGCAGATTGTTAAAATGTTATGAGTATTTGTGTAGAATAGGACACTCAACAAGCACTGTACTCGTGGACATCATGGATAAAGTAGTGTTTGTGTTGGATGCAGGGGAGTCCACTGGTTCGGTGTTCGTCAACCTGTCCAAAGCCTTCGATTTAGTGGACCAGAAAATTTTAACTGCTAGACTAAAAATATTGGCTTGGCCTCTCAAACAATATGTTTGTTTGAATCATATCTTGGTGGTAGGAGACAGCAAGTGTTTATAAATGGCCAGCTACTCGAAGTAGGACAATTAGATAATGATGTTCCCCAGGGCTTGATCCTGGGGCCACTACTTTTTTTGATATACATAAATGACTTACCAGGTAAAATTCATAACACTCATATGCGATTGTACACAGATGATACTGTGATATTGGCAACAGCAAACTCACAAAGAACAATATTGAGCAGGCTTCACGCCGATTTTCATATAATTGAGGACTGGTTTTGTAGATCAAAGTTAGTGTTAAGTTCTAAGAAAACTCAGGTTATGATTTTTCAAACCAAACAAAACAAAAGTAGTTCGCAAGGTACACAGGATTCTGAAATAGTTACTTTGGATGGTCAATAATTACTAATCACTAAAATCCACAAATATTTAGGAATTCTGTTAGACAGTGTTCTGTCATTTGAAGAGCACATAGACAACACAGTACGTAAAGTAAATTCAAAAATTGGTGCATTAAGGAAGTCAGCTTCAATAGTTACATTTAAGATAATAAATATGACAGCTATGCAGCTGATTTGTTTGTTTGTAAAAATGTATTCTTGAAATTTCCAAGAAAACAATAGCCCAATTGAGTGAAGCTAATTTGCAGTTGGGTCCAGCATTCATATAGTATACAAATAATCAAAACACCATATAAGAATATCTTAAGAAAAACATATTACATAGACATATACTGTACATAGACACTTTATCATTACATTGGGCAAAATTAGCAGCAACTTTTGAGTCATTAAAATTCATGTAGCATCCATTCTTTAATCAAACTCTACTGCTTTAGATTTTAATTTGGAATGCAAACCATGCCAGGCTCTAAGTCCAAGATTAATAATAGTAGAATTCCCTTTTACTGATCTCAGTTTTGGGGTCTTAAATTCTAAATGTTGGGTTGTTCATTGGTCACCTTGCAAAATATGAGTTTGAAACAGATTATCTAAATAAGGAGTCTTTTTCAGTAGACTCTGATGTATGAAGTACATGATGTGCAGATTTCTGCGTTTTGCTAGATTTATCCAGCCCAATGCTTTATGTAAAAAGCAGTGGTGCGTCAATTGGGGAATGTCCAGCATGAAGGAGCATACCTATTAAAGGCCATGTCTAACCTATCCAGTTCCATCTGGGGTGCCCCCCCCATAGACCACATCCCCATAATCAATTAATGATATTATCATAGTATTTACTACGTGTTTTCTGGCTACAGTTGGAATACACTTTCTCAACCTGTATAAGGCCCCTAACCTGGTATTTAGTTTTTGATGAAGCCATCTATATGTCTGTCCCATTTTATTTGTGAGTCTAACCATACTCCAATATATTTACAGGAGTTAACCTGTTCTAAAACAAAATCTGTATTGGTTTTTATTTGAAGAGTTTGTGTTATGCCAGTTTGTTTGTTTCCAAAAATCATGACCTGGGATTTCCTACTGTTCAATACTAATGTGTGTGATTTAAAGTAATCCTGTAACATGTCCAAATCCTTTTGGAGTTTATTCTGAATTTCGGAAATTGATGTACCCTCCAAGTATGGGACCACTTCATTTGCATATTAATGGTGCCTGGCCTCCATAATAAGAGGCCCAGCTCCATTTACATACAGATTAAACAAAACCAGCCCCACCACCGAACCCTGGGGACCCATGATTTAATACATTCCAGCTGGGATATGAAAGTTCCTAAGGATACTAACTGTGCCCTACCAAGTAAATATTTCTCAAACCAATTCAGGGCCACCTGGTCAATGCCAGTCCCTTTCAACTTGTCCAATAATATGGCATGATCCAAGGTGTCAAATGCCTTGGACAAGTCTATAAATATGGTCTCGACCAGGAGGCCCTTATTCGATGATACCTGGATATCTGTTGTCAACTTCACCAGTGCAGTCAAGGTGCTGTGACCAGAATGAAATTCAGATTGGTATGGATTATATATACTATGCATCTCCAAAAAATCTTTCATTTGTTTTCCAATAATTTTTTCAAAAAGCTTTGATATTATGTGAAGAAGGGACATTGTTCTGTAGTTTTGAATGTCTTCTTTGGAGCTGGATTTATATATGGGAATTACATTATCTGTTTTCCACACCTTGGGGTGTGTACCTGTGGTTATGGACAAATTAAAAAGTTCTGTTATTTTTTGGGCCATGACAGGTGAAGCACATTTTAGAAGAAGTGATGGTGTTTTGTTTAGTTCTATGGCCTTCCTTTCTTTAAGTTTCAATAATTCATTTAGAACTTCTTTTGCATCAACCACATGAAGTGCAAATGTTGGCCTTTCTGTATTTCCCATGAAATGTCCCTCCTTTCTGCCCTCTGTCTCTATACTTCCCAAAAGATGTCCCTCCTACCTGCCCTTTGTCTCTATCTCCATTGCAGATGTGCTAAAAGCTATGAAACATCTATTGAACACATCTACTACATGGCTAGAGGAGGGAACATTTTTTTCTTCAGTTTTGAAGGAGCCTGGGAGTTCATTTGTTTTGTTTTTTTGCCCTTTTAATTTAGAATAGAGACTCCAAAACTTTCATGGTTCATTTATATGTTCTGCTCCAAATTGTTCATTAAAGTTATCTGTTTTTGCCTTTTTTGTTTCTTTAATATAAAAATTCTTAAGTTGGCGGTACCTATCCCATGCTGGGTTTGTATTTATTTTTTTTTATTTTCTCCATGTTTTGTCTCTATTTCTGTGATACATACCCAGGGTCCTTGCATACCATACTACATTTTTAACCTTTAATTTTTTTTGCAAACAGGTGCGTGATGATTGCACATGGCCATGAACTCACTATAGAAGTGACTTCCCGGGCCGTCAATGTCTGGAATAAGTCCCAGTCTATCCCAGTTTCTCTCTTCTAGATCAGTTATAAATCCTATGTAATCAAAGTGTTTTATTTGTTGGAATTCCTTTATTTGAAATCCATCCACCTGTTTTACTACCTTTTGGAAGCACAAAGTGACCTGATGGTCACTAAATGCAGCTGGTAATACTTCACTCTTTATATATTTTTCTGGGTCTGAAGTCAGGATCAGATTCAGAATGGTGGATAGACTTGCATCTCTGGTATTTAGTCTGGTCGGAGACTTAAACAGTTGAGCTAGTCCCATCCCGAGTGTCAAATAAAGTAATCCACCACTTAAGGGGACAGCAGACCAATCAATGTTGAATACACCCATCATCAATATTTAATGGCTATTCCTATACCGTTACAAGAAATCCTAGATTTTTGCAAACTTGTCCTCATTGCCTCTTGGTGGTAGATAACATCCCATGATAAAAATTGGTTTGTTACGTGGCACTCTCAAGTCGAGGACAATTTTTTCCATCCCGAGTGTTTGTACACAACTAGAGTCAATATATGACAGATTTAAAGCAGTCTGCCCATATACCTACGAGTCCCACCCCTCTTATTTCGATCCTGCCTCCAGGTTTGGTACCCTCATATTCATCGCTCTGAGTCCTCTATTTTACTATTTAGCCAAGTTTCTGAAATAGCTGCAACTCGTGGGTTAAATTCCAATATTCACTCTCTCACAATGCTTATTTTAGGTGATAAACTACAAATGTTAAAATGTATGAAGCTGCCTCCCCCCCACACACTTTTTAAAATACTAGTGGTGTCATCCATAGCTAAACAGGGACCTGGATGTAATTGAACATCCCCGCCCTCCAAATAAAAGGCACAACAAGATAGTGCCCTTAACTGTTGTCAATCTTTTTAGATAAAATTTTACCTTTGACATAACTTTGTACTGATGTTCATTTTTAAATTGCTTTCTAGTTTCAGAAGACAATTTTACAATATTTATTGTTGTCTTCACCATATTAGTGAAGGCCAACTCTGTCATTGGACTGGAGGCTAGCCACTTGGCCATGTATATGAGGGGAAGTCGAATGGTACAACAGTACCATCAGTTTGCTTATAAATCAGTTCCTGGTTAGTTATTTTGTTTATAGTATCAATTTTTATAACTGGCTGCTAGCCATGCTAATATTAGTATCAATTGTGCAAGTTTTATTCCAAACTTCCCCATTGCTGGATGCAGACAAATTGGTAATGCCTCTATCTATGCACAGGGCAGCTTTGTAAATAGGTCCATCAGGTGTAAAGTTTCATATCCTGTCAAAAATAAAGTTTTAACTAACTAACTTACTGTGCAAAAGAGTTATCAATTGCTAAAAGGAATAAACTGTAATAATATCTATTGCAGGCATAAAGCAACATTCTTAGAGGCTCTGCCTCTCTAGTCACTTTATTCCTCCCCTACTCTATATAATAAAGGTGGTAAACAACAGAACATGTAAAATGTATGAACCGGTGTTCATCATGGTGCTAGTTAGCACTGAATAGTATTTATTTATTTCAAAAAAATTTACCAGGAAAAGACATACAGAGCTGAAATAGCACCTTTCCAGGTATGTCTGGTGGGAAGGGGGAATAAGGAGAGTACAGCAATAAGTAATAACAGCTAGTAACACAGATAAATCAACAACATAAGTTACACAACTAAGCAGCAGCAAGATGAGCTAGGCAGATCATCTTTAGAGCAACAAGTAATAGAAGTGCTAATTGGAACAAAGTTGAAGTATGAACAAGGCACTGCTAGGTAAAGTGTGAAAGTGCAGTTGGCAACAATTTAAAGGGTGAGTGAAGTGCTGTTAGTGTTTTATTCAGTAGGGAAGGATGGTTAAGATGGGGTGCAGGGGAAAATTAATTAGGGTAGAAGACGGGGCAGTGGGGGGGAGGCAAAATATAGCACAAAATCAGAGATGACTGCAGGAGTGAATAGTAAATTCATGAAAGAGAGATTTAAGTGAGTGGGAGGAAGGAGCAGTATGAAAGGAAATGAGAAGAGAGACTCATATTTTGGAGAAGGGGAAGAAGTTGGCAACTTGACCACCAGAGGATATTATGGAGGGGAGCACAAGAGAGTGAGGGCCAGAGCTGTGAAGGGACTAGAAGGTAGAAGCTGAGGAACTGAGGAGGGAGGAAAAGTATGGGGGAGGGACCAAAGCCAGAATTTGGAGATGACAGCAGAGCAATGAGCGAAATGCCTGGCATCAAGGGAGGAAAAGGGGGGAGGGAGGAGAAAAGGAAGCCATGTTGGGTTCTAATTAAGAAGACCGTGAGAGCTCAGTCCCTTGTGAGGGTTTAGAGCCAAGAGGTCTTTAAGGTAAGCAAAGGGTATGGAGGGGGAGGAGTAGGGGAGGGTTGGGATTGAGGGAGGGAGAGGTGGAAGGGGAAAGGAAGAGAGAGTGTGGTTGAGGAGCGGGAGAAAAGAGGGAAAAGGTATGAGGTAAACAAATGAGTAGACAGATGATGCAGATGTGGCAGGGTTGGAGACAAGGTTGTCGCCCACCATTAGGATGGGGAAGGAAGGCTCAGTCAGATGGGAGAAGAGGACATGAATGTCCTTCCATAACTTTGATAGTGGTTAAGGTAGTTCTAGACTGTGAATGCAAAGTAGTCAGCCTTCACAAGCCTAGTAGCTCTGGTACAGGCATTGTGAAGGGCCTTTTAACTAGTACAGTCAAATGGGGAACCAGTAGACATGTAAGTCCACTGGGAAAGGTCACATCCTCGATGACAGGCTAACAACTCAGCCGAAATCCAGGGTAAATAAGAAACTGAAACTCTAGTTTTTCTCAGGAGGGGTTGGGAGCATGGTGATCCCAGACAGTCAAGCACTTGGAGTTAAATAATTTGATGGCTGTGCTGATATTGTTGGAAGCTGAAATGGCAGATCAGTTTGTAGCTGCTGGGTCAGCATGAAAGGAGGACAGATCCAAGGACTGGAAGGATCAGAGCTGAATGAATTTGGGGGACTGTTGGGACAATGTATCTTGCACACACAGTAGACCATATGGTGGTCACTGAGGGCAATGGGGAGGCTACTGGCATCCACTATACAATGGCAATGCAAGGAAAGCACACAGTCTAGCAAGGAGTGGTTGAGAGATTTGTGATTGAGCTGAGTGGGATCAAAAAATTAGTTGTAAGAGCTGGAGGAACTTTATGTTTTGTCATTATCAATGTCCTACAGCTGCTCATTCTGTAGCTGGTACCTTGAACACCAACTTAAGGTGATCAAGTAATCCTGTCCTTTAATTAGTACTACTTGGTTATGTTACGTATTGTCACCTGTTATGGTACAATTCGTGACAACATGTAAGGCTCAGTGTGTATCTCCCAATGTACCATGTGGGTATATTGTTATATTGGCATTGTTTTTCATTGGCTGTTATGTATTTTAGTCCTACTCATGTCTATGTATACTTTAATGTTTTCTGATATGTTGCTACCTAATTTTACACACTACTTGTATTTACCCTGTATTATACTGTGTATTTTTGTATGCAATCTCATGGGTTGTGCCTGAAAATACTGTAGGTATTTCTTTGCCTAGTGCACTTACCTGGTTAAGAAAAACTAAATAAAATAATGGAATGATTTGTGAGGCGACGTGGAGAGCCACTTGAGACTGAAGTTACATAGGATGAGCACATCACCAGAGGAGGCATGAGAGGATATGGCAGTGATGAGTTCAGTGACTGAAGAGGGAGACATGCCAGCACAGCAGTAAACTTCAGCAATGAATATGGGTGCTGAAAAGGGGAAGAAAAGTTTGA
The DNA here is from genome assembly GCA_016271365.2 of Neoceratodus forsteri. Classification (NCBI taxonomy): domain Eukaryota; kingdom Metazoa; phylum Chordata; order Ceratodontiformes; family Ceratodontidae; genus Neoceratodus; species Neoceratodus forsteri. Next base: position 729,659,788 of record CM028131.1, read on the forward strand.
GGAGAAGCATCCAACTGACAGAGTGGGAGAAGGCAGACAGCACAGTTGCAAACTGGATGCAAGAAGAAAGGTAGATGGTAACACCACCACCCTCCTCTTTGCAGGATCCTGTCTGGTGATGTAGAAGCCTGGGATAATAAAGGCAGTATGTGAGATCTTGGTGGATAGCCAAATCTCTAAGATCACCATCATATCAGGATTAAGATTAACAATGAGTGGTTGCAGTAGGTCAGTTTTGAGGAGTAGAGGTTGGCATGAGCTACTATCAACCCTTTGGGGAGAGAAGAGGGGATGGCAGGGCTTAACCAGTATTGAGCTCAAGGTCTCCTGCTATCATAAGTAGCCATGCGACAAGCAGCATGTGGGAGCCTATGAGACACTTGTGAGGGGAGGGTGGGGGAGGTAGGAGAGGGATGAAGTAGGGAGAAGTAAGAGACTCCTGAATTCTTCAAGTGAATCAAAGTGGAAGGGAGGAGGCTGCACCCAGGAAGCCAAGGGGAGTTGGAGATGGAGGGGAGACAAGAGGAAGGGAGAGTGGGGAGTGGGAGGGAGGAAGAGAAATAGAAGGGGGAGGGTAGGAAGAGGGGCGAGGGAGGTGACACTAGCTAGGAAGGGGAGGAGAGCAAGTGTTAGAAGCAGCATAAAGGACAGTAAGAAAAGCAGTTGCTCTGATTGAACTAGCACAGATGAGAGGATACTGCAACTACCAATTAACTGGGCAAACTGTGTAATTTATACTGATAAGCAAAGCAATGCAATCAAAGAGAGGTAAGGCAAGGTAAGCAGTAACAGTTCTATGCACTGACGCTGTAGTGAGGCAGTACAAAATTAAACATCATTGATTCTAGAAAGCAACTTTAAAAATAGGTAATACAGATTAAACAGCAGTGATGCTATGAGGCAGCTCTATAAGTTAGTCACCCCAATAATTAAAAGCAGAGGTGCGAAGACTCAGTTCAAATGATAGATAATACAAATTATGAAAAGCAGTGGTATTATAAAGTAGATTCATAGGCAGATATTAAAGTGGTGCTATGAAGCAACTCTATAGATAAGGATTCAGTAGAGCAAGCTCACCAGTGGTCACAAGATGTGACAGTCACCCAGGGTAAACACTACTGTTATGCCACAGTCTGCTATGCTAAAGGCTACTAGAACTAAGAGTCCATGTATCGGTACAGTTCTATTAGTCTTAGCATGAAATGCCTTGAGAATGTTATCACTTGAACCTCCAGGACACCAAATGGTGTGAAATTTGACAGTGACCATTTTTGGGGGAGGGTGCTCAGTCAATGCTTTCACCACGCAGGACTCCATTGCAGGATGTCCAGGATGGAGAGTGCAGTCTAACTGAACCAGTGTGTTATAAAAAACTGGAATATGTGTGCTACCCTGAGAAGAGACAGAAAAAAGGCAGGAGACCAGAACCAGTACCAGGCAGCCCCAAGGTTTCTCGGTCAGTGACTTACTGGGTTTGTGGGTGTACCCTGCTACTCCAACTCAGTCAAGAGACATGAGAAGCACTCTTTCCCCCAAAACAAGCAAAGGTAACCCAAGTTAAGAACCCTTAATTGCAATGTGATGAGGTATGTGAATACTGGAAACAGTACTGTCAACAGAGGTACCAAGACAAATTATCCATGAGTACCAGACAGAAATAATTCAAAGCTGATTGAATGCAGTTCTGCCTTACAAATAGTCCAAAAGAAGCTGGGCCCACAATTTCAAAGGAGATGCATGGCTCAAAATGGAGATGTGTGTCGCATCTCAGAAAATGAGTGGAAGCGCAATATTCAAAAGGGAGAGATGTGTTGTGCATCTCCAGATGCACCATCATGCAGAAAGAATGTATGCAGCGCAGATGAAGGGGCATTCCTATGAATATGCCAGGTATCCCTATATTCAGCCAAAATGTGTGGTGCAACTTCAGGTCATCTCAGAAATGAGCCGCCCAAAGTTAGGCATACAAAAAGATAGCCTAAATTGGCTAGCCACCCACAGGCAGGCCGCAGAACTGCAGGTAGGCCATCCGGAGACAGCCATCGGAGGTTCACCAGAACATGCTGTAGGCACCCACACGCAGCTGTCATGCCAGGATGGACATAGCCAGAGTCACAGGTGCTGTGTCACCACCGGCACCATCCAGGGAACAATCCCCCACACTGCACCCTGGATGTAGACACCCAGCAGCCACATGCCATTGCTGTTGGGTTCCCTCCGGTAACACCAGCAGAGTGGACAGCCACAATGCAGAAAATTTACCGGGGGCTATTGCTTGCACTAATGTGGCCTGCAGGGTGCCATCTGCTGGTGGCATTCATCCAGGGTGCCGTCTGGGGCAATGGTGCCCAGGTAGCCTGGTGGACGAGTGGCAGCCTGGTACAGGCCAGGGACTGACCTGCAGCACACACCCATGGTGGAACACCATAGGTGCACACAAGTGGGACCCACCCACTCAGGTACCTGGGCACCCTCTGCACTCTGCCATTCCTTGCAGTTATCACCATGTTCCTCTCATATAGGGGTGTGTGGGGCACTACAAGTGTCTGTATGCTGCATATAGAGCTGGTGTATCACATGCATATTGTATACCGATCAGACTGCGTCACCCTGTGCCCTCCCCTGCTGCATGTCCAGGTGGGCCTCTGTGGCCACTGTCCAGGTGGACCCCCTGAACCCCAGTCCAACCCTGTACATAGCTATGGGTAATAGCACTGTACCCAGGCCAATGCATTCCACCCACCCACATACAAACATTCCAGCACACCTGCCTGATAGGCTGCAACACCTCCTGTTCACCTTTGTGGAGTGGTGGGGCAGCCCTGCAAAACTGGAACTGACCATGACTGGGGTATGCAAATGACCTGAATACATTCTAGTAATGAACTGCACATGTGGGAGATGGGCTTGGAATGTGCATTGAGGTCATTTGCATTTCTCATCTGAATACTGCGATTCTGCACACTGCACAAGTGGCTTTGCAAAGCACATGTCCCCATGCTCTGCAAAAGGCTCTGGTCACCTGCTGCGCTGTGCATCTCCCACTGCATGATCCCGCATGTTCAGGATATTTAGCCAGACATGCACGATTGCATCTCATGGTGCATTTTCTGACTATCTCATAATTTTGTGCTTGTGCATCTCCGATGCAAGGTGCTGGCACTTGCGCGATTTTGCAGGGTACTTTTGAATATGGGGGCCCTGGTTTGTAAAAATATCCAAGGAAAGGGACTTCTAAGAAAACCAAGAGGAGCAACACGTAGATTACTAAACAACTGGGACCCCTTCTGATCATCAAGGAGGTGCTAATTGCTGTCCTGGGACAAGAGAATACTGTTTCTTTGCACTAAGTTCTTTGAAGCTGCCAGCAGCAGACAGAAGACAAGTTTGTATAATCAGTGCTGATGTGGCTCTTGTTATAGCTGAAGTTTCTGTAGTGTAGACCAATTTTCTAAATGATTGTTTTCCAATGCATGTTCCAAAGCTTATTTTAAATTGATTTCACACAAAAAGCAGACACCCAGAGATGATTTGGAAGCAGTTCAATACTGAAAGCTTTCCTGAATAATATGTGTAAAAATGGTGACGTTAACTCGGGCAGCAGCAAATGAAAAAAAAAAAAAAAAACTAGAAAGAGGACAACTAACAAACTACTATGGGAGCTATCTGACTCATGCTGGTGTACACATATTTAGTGGCACAAAGGATACTGTTTGATAGTTTTATGTGTTCTTTGTAGAGGAATTGAAATAATCAAGAGGGTTCATTCTGAAATCAGGAAACTACAGGTGGAAACCCTGTAGGTGGGTTAATAGTGTTTGTAGCAACAGCCAGGTTGTACATAGGAATAAAGTAAGCAGTGGCACAGGTTGTTGTTGCTGTTGTTAATGTACAGTTTATATACTATACAGTACTAGATAGATAGATTGATAAATAGACAGATAGATAGATAGATAGATAGATAGAAACTTTATTTATGTAGCACCCATTTCCAGAGGTTTGGAGTGCTCAACAATATTTAAAAAAACAATCTATACATAATACACACTACAGAACAAATTACAAAGTTCAGTATACAATTCTATCATTCACAAAAATAACTCAATAAAACAGTCAGTTAATTTTCATCTTCAGCTTATATCAAATTTCTGATTAAATAAAAGCATGTTCAGTCCTATTTTAAAGGTTTCCACTGAGGGTGCCTCCCTTAGATGTCTTGGCAAGGGGTTCCACAGGGTCGGTGCAGCAACTGAGAACACACGGTCCCAAGAATGCCACAACCTGGCCCTGTGAGCCACAAGAGGCAACCCTCAGAGGAATGGAGAGCCTGAGATGAGTGATGAGGGACCAGAAGGTCTTGCAGGTAGGCTGCCCCCATGCAGGGTTTTGTAGGTCAGTAATCTGACCTTGATGGCAATCCTCCACCTTACTGGCAACCAGTACAGTTCATGGAGGACAGGCATGATATGGTCAGTTCTTGAAACACCAGTCAGCAGCCTAGCCACCGTGTTCTACACTAGCTGCAGATGGTAGAGATTGCTTCCAGATAGCCCAAGGTACAGGGCATTGCAGTAGTCCAGTCTGGAAGTAACAAAGGCGTGCACCAGGGTGGTCAGGTCCTTGGTTGGTATCAGGGCCCTGATACGGGTAATGTTCCTCAGATGGTAGAAACCACTTTTGACTATGGCCGACACCTGTGCACCAAGCATCAAGCCATCACCGAGGACCACACCCAGATCCTTCACCAGAATAGAGGGGGCCAGGAGAACACTTCTAGTACTAGACCTGGGGAATCTCCAGCCCCCCCTTCCCCCAATTACATTGATGGCCTGGATCCACCACCAGTACTTCTGTCTTGTCTTGGCTGAGTCATAGCCAGTTGTGAGTCATCCAGTTCTGGATCTCTTCCAAGCAGGTGTTAAACACTGAAGCCACCATCTGGTTTGCAGGTGCTCAGGACAGGTATAGCTGGGTATCATCAGTGTAACAATGAAAACCCAGCCCATACCACCTGATAATGTCTCCCAATGGCAGCATGTACACCATGAATAACAAGAGCAAAAGGATCGACCCCTGTGGAACACCACAGTATAGAAGCATTGGGTTTTAAGTGTACATATTGGATTTTATAGCTTCAGACTAAAGTAAGGTTTCCATGAAGTAACAAAATAATAGGAAGAACCAAAAAAGGGCTTGGGTCTTTCTGATGTTTTAGCTAGTTTGCTACTACCAATGAACACCTTACATTCTGTATGATTTCAAACGTCTTGACTTCTCAGGTATCCACTGTAATGACTGGATTTGATGCCAGGTGGACATATTTTTCAATATGTTTCTTTACTCTGTAATGTACTGGCCTCAAGACCTTTGACTAATGTGAGGATTTTAAAAGTCATCTGAAGGCTTCCATTGCTAATGGACAACAGTGACAATGTGATTTCAATGACAATACCATTACTAGCCCGACCCCACTATCCCCAAAATGCAGTTACATAGTCATGTCCCCTTACCCTGAGACATGATCCATGATTTTGGGGACCAGTAGTATCCAAAATCCAGGTTTGTTCAGTTGTTCTCCTGCCTGACTCAATGAGTATTTTGTGGGTTAGGGAAGAGGATGGCAGAACTAGCTGGGATTATTAACAGTATTGCTCCCTAAGGATTGGCTGTCAAGAGCAGGCACTAATAATTAATGGTATTGTAGGGACATGGTGGGGTCAGGCTAGGGAGTGGGGCTGTTAGAAAAGACATGGTCACTGCCAGGCACAGTGCTAGGGGCTAGCTTTACTTTACAAAGACATGCATAGGAGAATGGCAGTGGAAGAGACGAAATGTTGGATGGGGATGGGATGGCCATGGGACTAGCCCCAGCACCCTGGATTGGGATAGAGCATTTTTAAAAAGCTTTGCTTTACAAAATATTAGGCCACATGTACCGAATAAAGAATATTAGACATGTATCTGGGGTGTTGAGTGGGCATGCTAATAGAGTTTTCAAGATGGGTACCCACACGCCACTTCTAATAATGGTGTTTAAGAAAGTGACCAAATCTAACAATTTCATTACTTGAAATGCATCACCTGACCTTTAATGAATGTTCATGAATGAATTTTCTATAAAATATACAGTTCATAACTATCCTAACCTAATCTACCAGTAGCTGCTTGGCAACAACCTTTTTTTTTACCTCAGAGGAAATCACTCTACTACAGTACATCACTACTCTGCAAAACTACTTCAAACAGGAAATATTTTCTAAGTGACAAAAATATGCCCTGATTTGCCCTGAAAACAGCTCTTAATTAACTGAGCTGCATACAGTCCAGAGCAGCACTAGTTTACAAAATGATTTTGAATGCTAGGAAGTGTTTTGGAAGGTTTCATGTCATAATAGTGATCGCAAAACAGTGATCGCTATTATGGCGTATGTATGCCGACAAAAAGCATATCGGTGATATACAATTCTCGGCGACCCCACTTCTGGGAACACTTAGTGTTTTTGTGGGGAGGGTCTGTGCCCCTCCCCACACACTTTTACATTACCAACTCTGGGGGGGGGGTGCATATCGAGGAGGGGTCAAAACTTGGTCCAGGGAAAAAAAAACCGCAGTTGCAAGCAGTGGTAAAATTTTCTCCCCCGGTCCAGCCCAAACCCAATGCCTTCTGCACCATAGCCAGCCACCCTCACCACCACACCACAGGGCTGGCTCAGCTGCAGCAGGCTCTCCTCCATACCTAAACCCTCATTCCTATCCCTCCCCTCCACCTCCCTATCCCTCCCCTTCCGGTCACTCTCCTCGCTGTTCCATCACTACCCTAGCAGGGTAGCTCATGATGATAACACAAAAAATGAGTCGCTGTTTTTGCAGTTGCTCATTTTTAATTGCTATCATCACTGGATATCATTTTGGTTGAGACAACTGTGGGGACTTGCACAGAAAACAGCTCTTAATTAGTTGAGTTGCATATAACCTGTGCAAGAAGCAGCCCTGCTGAGTCACTATGAAAGAGCATATAATTAGCAGAGCTGCATACAATCCAAGTAGGGATATGCCCTTTGCCAATCAGGCAGCATGATAGTAAAAGGGGATCTGTAGTGAGTTAGAACTGCAAAATAGGAACTACTTTAAAAGTGGATGCACATGTCATCATTTTGTTCATTTTACACCAGTAGAATAAACCCTCTGGCCCCCATATTCAAAGCCAGCCAGATGCATGTGCAGAATGGTGCGCCACGCATAAAACTTGGGCCAGCTGGCACTAGCATCATATTCAGACAGACTGCATGATCCAAATAGATCACACAAGCTATTTGAATATCAGACCCTGGTTGCGCAGTGCACAGCAGAGGGATCACCATGTTCCACATAGCATAATCAGAGTGTGGGGCTGACGACCCCCCATGGGGTACTGCGTGGCAGACACTGTTGTGTGCCACTGCCCCATGGGTAATATTCATCCCAAACATGCAAATGAGCCTGTTGTGCTTGCACTGCACAATGGGGCCATCTGCATTCCCATTATGGGCTCATCTGCATGCTTGCGCTGCCATGGAGTGTGCTGGGCCAGTCCCCTTCAGCCCCAATCTGTAGAATAGTATGAAATTCACCATTTTCCCTGGTAGTCCAGTGGTCCCACTCCTCAGTCTCAGATCTATGTCAAAATAAAGTAAATCCTCTGTGTCAAAATAAAGTAAGTCCCTGTTCTCCATAGTAGTCTAGTGGTTGCCCCCTCCCAGATCCATGATCTGTGTCAAAATAAAGTAAATTCCCCATTCTTCCTGGTAGTCTAGTGGTCCCCATTCCCTGATCCCCAATCTGTGCATAAATAAATGAAATCCCCCATACCCCTGGCAGTCTAGTGGGTCTCCTCCCCAGCTCGGATCCATATATGAATTAAAAAGTTCCCGTTCCCTGGTAGTCAGGTGGCCCCCCCAGCCCATTAGGCAGTGACCCCCCCACTCCTCTCCAACCTGTCCAGAGCCAGTAACTGGCACAACCCTCCTCACACCACCACAGCCAGTAGCTGACTGAACTGCCAATGAGCATGTACAGTACATAGTATGCGCTCATTGGTTGACTGCTCAACCAATTAGTGCGTACTATGTACTGTACACGCTCATTGACAGTTCAGTTGTTGGCTGGCCATGGTGGTGTGAGGAGGGCTGTGCCAGTTGCCTGCTCCAGTGGGTTTTGAGGGAGCAGGGTGGTGGGTCACTGCCTAATGGGGTGGGGGGACCACTTAACTACCAGGGACAGGGGACTTTTCAATTCATATATGGATCAGGGCTGGGGAGGGGGGACCCACTAGACTAAAAGAGATATGGGGGATTTCATTTATTTATACACAGACTGGGAATTAGAGAGGGGGAACCACTAAACTACCAGGGAGAATGGAGGATTTACTTTATTTTGACACAAATCAGGGATTGGGGAGGGAGGAGACCACTAGACCACCAGGGAGAACAGGGCATTTACTTTATTTGGACACAGATTGTAGATCGGGGAGGGGGATCACTAGACTACCAGGGAGAATGGAGTATTATATGTTATTCTACGGATTAGGACTGGGGGGGTGCTGTACCTCCAGGGTTTCTTGCCCTTAACAGTGAGCAGCTGGGTTTGCACACTAGTTAGGGTGGGGTTTCAGAAGTCTAATCCTGTGCTGCTGCTGGGGGCTGATTTACGCTTATGAAACATTTCAATATTATGGTGCGTCACATATGCATGGGAGACTACTTATTTGCATAGGCACAGCATAGTACTGTGCGTGTCAGTGCTGTTGGGGTTGCACTGCCCATCTGTGCTCTTTGAAGATGGGCATGACCCCAACAGCTGGCATTTTTCAAGGTTTGGGCAGGGCATCCCTGGTTGCGCCACCCAAACCTTTTGAAAATGGGGCCCTCTGTCCATATTTCATTAGTTTATCAACATATTTCTCACTTTATATGGGAAATCAGCCTCACCAGGACATTGTTGTATACTGAATTAATGCACACCCAGCTGCATAAGACACTTAGCTGTTGGCCTCTTGTCTTACAATGCATGTGGGAAGTGCATGAATTCAGCATACACCCATACCTGCTGTGGCTAACTGCTTACATAGAACATGTACATTATAAGTGGAACATTATCTAAAAGTCATGTGTTCTCAAAATTTCCCTTGTGACATCAGGGGCTTATTATCAACATTGCACAACCTTGTTAAAGCAAACAATGTCCCATCCCATTATTGTTAAACTCTTGTAGTTCTATTGTGTAAGTCATATAGTTCATGCATGATGAATGCATCTTGTGACATTGCAAGGGTCTATGAAAAGTTGGAATGTTTGTTCTGGTAGACATTTTAAAAAAAGATTCTGATTTATAGTTAAGCTTACACAAACCATTGACTTAATGTGACATGGTGGAGGAAACATGCTCTTTAACTGTACCTGGTCATTAGAACTAATTCTTGATTTTGCATTACAATAGTCCCCTGTTACCACTTAACCTACTAGTGCTGTCCTGCTCTGGACATTAGAAATTTAGAAGCATAAAATGATATAAATTATGACATTAATGGCGAGTGACTCCTTCAGAACAGTTTAGTATTCCAAAGACCTCTTCAAGCAGAATCCCCATTAAAGTGTTCTGGCACCATACCCTGACGTAGCCCATTTATTTCTCATTCCTTGCTTGTCTGTCAAACAGATGCCAAGTGTGCATTTAGAGAGGGAAATAAGCATGTCTGTTTATCCTACCCACAAGACACTACTACATATAGAAAGAGCAATCAAGGCAGAGGAGGTAGTATGAACAGCTGAACTAGTAGAACAAGGGGCACATTAAAGTGGTTTACCATGAGGAACTGATCACTTTTACAGTAAATGAAACAAAGACACACTAACAAAACAGCAACATCCTTGTGACTGACATCACTTTGCTTGTTATGCAGGTTAATGATGCAGGATCTTTTCTCATGAAACTGCACACGAGCTCTAGATCAGAGTAAAGGACACACATGGATTCCTGAATCTCTAAAACATAACACACCACCAGCGGCTACATTATTACCATCTGTTACTATAACTCGGGGGAGGAATCATGAGACGTGGCAGAGTTGAGTGCCTTATGTCCTTAGGATTAGACTAACAACAATAACCTAATCCCTGTAGTGCCTTAAAGAGCTAGTACACTACATGAAATTGATATTTATTTTAATGTCATCTGTTACATGTAATATCTGATGTTCTCTTTCTTTTAAATTTGCTAATAAAGAGACTTCCTAACTTGTAGCTCTTCAGTATGTGTGATGTGTAGAACAGAACTCTACTTGTTGGCTAACATATCTAGATCAGTCACACATCATACTGTACAGCTGTGCCAATTAGGGTGCAATACAGTACCTAGTAGTGTTACTGCAAAAATGCTGCAATATGCTGCAGGGAGCAACGTAATTCAGTGACAATTAAGCATTTTTGTAGAAGAGTATTTTGTGACATGTCATTTACTGCAAGGTACTGTACTGCACTGCATTCTGACTGATTCCACTATATGTCATCAGTATTGTGACCTCCTTGACTGAGACAGCACAACTGATCAAGATCAACTCACCTTCTGCCAGACAGAAAACTTGTAATGTCACAGCATTGATGAGGTACCAAATAAATGAGAATAAAACTACTGTAGATATATTAACCTCCAGATAAAGTATTGCTCTTCATATCACATCTAATACTATCATGTCCATAATGTTCTACTTAGCAAAAGGAAACAAAACAAACTAAAAAGTAAATGGCTAATTTTAAAAGTTAACATTTTTTGTATGATGTTTTTAGTAATGTTAGCTTTTTAATGCCATTATAAAACTAAAGAAAGCTTTTTTTTTCTTATTCTAATTGTTTTACTATACATGAAGTTTTCCAGCAGTCAACCTGCCCCTTGAGAATTTAAGTCATATAATCAGAATGCACCACTTCAGGCCACCATTTTGTAACACAGTTTTTTATATGTTACCTACTTTTCATTTGAAAACATAACTCATTAAAGAATATATGATTTGAGAAGGAATAGAAGGGTGTCTAGAACTGCTGAACATATGTAATGCACATTAAAGCCCCATTTATACTACCCTATCTGCAGCGCATTAACCCATGCACTGTGGGTAATGCACTGCAAATGTCACCGTGTGGACACTCACCGGACTGCCTCAAGATGCCTTCAGTTCCCATTTTTGGATCGATGCAGGAGAGGTTTTCAGTTTTGTATCGAGTGTCTTTGGCTGTACTGTAAACACAATTGAGCACTCAATCCACTGCACAGTCATTTTTTCACTGGCCACATGGCCATCATGAAGTCCGCCCTCACTGAAGGAAGAGCAGCCCTGCAGGGTGACTTGCAGTGCAGCAAGGGGGCTATGCAAACATTAAATTGCCCTGTTCACACACAATGCAATGAATGAGGAACAGCTGAGCTTTTCTACTGCTGTGGCTGTGTAAACAGGGCTTAAGAAGTAGAGTCAGAAAGGCCTGCCCAATAGTACAGCGGAGGTGCTGCTGCATTTAATGGTTTTAACTCAGGTACAGAAATGCACCTGAGTTACCAGAAGGCCAGTGGAGGAGGAAAGAAATGAGCATTCCAGAGGAGGACTGCCTCCTTTGGAGTGGCAGTTACCAGGGTCTATTATATAATTATCTCCAAGAAGGGGCCCCAGTTGGCAAGCCAGGACAGTAGTAGTGCTACTGCTTATGATGCCAATGACCCAGGTTCTGGAATGAGCCCAAAGCGTCAGTGGGCTGGCCAGGGAGAGGAAGCTTGAGCATATGACGGATGGCTCACATCCTTCACACTTGGTTGGTGTAGGGCTCTGGCATCAGAGTGCCTCCTGGCAGCAGTCAGGGGGCAGTGAGCCTGGAGTCCTAGAAAGTGCTGAGATTGGTGGGACATGATGGATGTTGAAACATTCCACAGAGGAGCGTGCATGACCCTCCAGGGGAGACCTGTCACTAATGCATAAATTATCAAATGATCCTGATTTCATGACAGAGTTAGGCATGTCATGGAACCAACTGGACTGCAATTTAAGAAGCCATAAATACCAATTAGCATTAACCTTCCCCAAAACAGACAATAGACATTTCTTTTATGCCCAAAGAATAATTCTGTTATGGAATTCTCTTCCAAAATCAATAGTTACTTCTACCAATCCAACAAATTTTAAACAGAACTTGACTGTTAACTACTAAATTAGGGATGGAGTACCAGCTTGCTGGAGATATACTCATATGGGCTACGGCCTTCTGGATATGTACTGACTCTTAACGTGAAACTTAGTTGTATGTCATTGCATGTTGACTACCATCAGGGGAAACTGAAAAAAAAGTGAAAACTGCTGCTGACTGGGCAGGTGAGGCTGCTTTCTGGCACTATGACCACTACTGGACCCTGCAGGCCTGTTTCCCAAAATCCATCCATCTTTCACCACCACCTGCTGGTCAACCGGATTTCAAGTATGTGAGCACCGTGGAGCTAATGGGGTCTAGCTGTGGACCTGCCTAGCAGGTAAGATGCAAGTGATCGGAGGGGACTGTAGCCATGGGTCAGGGTGACTGTCAGGGGGGTGGAATCAGGCACTGGTTGTCAACTGAAGGAGGTGTCAGCCAGTGGAGGAGTTGAGTAAAAAGAGTTAAAAAAATAGAAAGGGCCAGGCTTGGATGGCATAGCAATAGAAGGAGGGGATACATGGCCCAGCCACTCTGCATGCCTGTTTCATGCACATTCTAAAGGCATTTAGTATCACTATTCCATGGAGGGACAGAAAAAAATTCAAAAACAGTAGTGCTAGGATGTGGCCTGGCCCCTGTAGGCTCCTACATGCTGATTGGGTTTGCCTTCATACTATATTCCATCTCTGTGGGTGCTTTGTCCATCCTGGCAGCCCTGCCATATGGTGGAGGGCATGACAACTTCAGTGAAGGTGGTAAGTCCCAGGAACGGCAAAGAATGGGGCTGGGGTATAGGCTGAAGAGGGCTAGGGACTGAGATTGGAAGTTAAACAGTAATTAAAAGTTTTAAACTTATAGAAAGTAAAGGTGAATGTGACTATTTGTCATGTATCAGTTTGTTAAGTCATGTGACTGCATTTTTATGGCTGTGGGTGGAGCCTACAGCCATATTGCTCTCGGTAGCTGGAACAATGGAATATCATGGAACACATGTTTTGGAGTTTTCAATGTATCCTTCCACATCAACAAATCACTATGTCAATTGAAATAAAATACTCCCCTCTTTCTGTTCAGAATGTTGGAGACATAACTCCAAGCTGCTTATCAGATGGCCATTAGGAAATTGAAACAGCTTGTTAAATATTGGTTGCCTATTAAACTGGAGATTTGTTTGCCCTCTTCAAAATGCAACAATAAGCATATTTAAATACTTAGAATTTAAACATGCTCTTGCTACAAGATTCAATTGGGCAGGTATTGTCTTTCAAGAAAGATTCATACCTCATAAATGTCACCCTTTCCCCAGTAAATCTAAAAAGATTTACAGTTTTTTAACCTCTTAAGACACTATCTGATAAGCACTGTCTCAGACATATGCCAGGTCTTCTGTGAAATATCCAGGCAAAATATATAGCAATCATCATGCATTTTTACTATGCTTTTTGGAAAAAAAATATATTGAGCTACAGCAAACACACACACACACACACACACACAGTACACACCATCTCATGGCTGCAACATTCAAAATAAATACTGCAATGTAATATGTTATGAAACAATAAAGAAACTGTTTATGTCAGTGAACACAGTGAAGTTCAGCTTACAGTAGATTTCCTTTAAATATTTCTTATCCTATATTTTGTACCCTGGATAGCACAGGGGAGATGCTACATCTCATTGTCACAGAGATCTTCATTCACACATTTTTGCACTCTATTTACTCAGGATGTCCCAGATTAGATGCAATATCTTGTTTTCAGTGGGGTCATGATTTTATCATTTTTATAATGTATTTATTCAGGGTAGCCTAGTCCAGATGTAAAATATTGTTTTCAGTATGTTATGATTTTATGCAATGCAGTGTATAGATGTAGAGCCCCACTGAAAACGAGATGCATTTCTTCTGTGATTTATTCAGGCTAAATATACAGCAATCAGCAGGCATATTCTAGGAAAACACATAAAAAAATGTATAAAAGGAAGACCACATTGAAACTGCCTCTCAGCAGATCTACATTGTGCAAATTCTTTAGAAATAACGGGTAAAAGCACCCCAAAAGCTCTCCACAGTCATTTTGACTCTGACCAGAATTTGCTAAAGGATGTGTCAGCCTGAAATGTACACTTCTTTCAACAAGTTGTGTTCTAAGCTACATTATCAGCCAATTTTTGAAAGTTTTCTTCATACCCTTTATCAATTTTGCATCCCATTTGGGTTGCCTAAGCAGCATTTTTATGCAAATGGCAGAGTAGAAGTGATTCTGCAACATTTATGTTTTGTGATCTTTATAAAAAAATGTATTACATTTTTAATAACCCTCTTCCCGTCATTTGAGGAGAAAAGTGCTACTCTTGTATTTCAGTGTAAGAAAATTGAGTTTTTTTATTTTTTTAATTTTTAATTTTTTAAAAGTTTATTATCATTAGGTACTGCTTCTACCTAATTATACAGCCAGCAGGACTAAAGCATATGGATGACAAGACCCTTCTGGTTATTGGTGGGGGGGGGGGAGCGGACTGAATCACTGCAACATGACTAATTCATATTTACCTACCCCCTGTTCGCTTTCTGTACATCTCTTTCTCTCATTTTGTTTTCTTTCTCCTTTATTAATAAAACCAGCCCTGCATACAGTCCCTGTATAGCAACATGATAAATGTTTCAGTGAGTGACATCATATTTAAGAATCAATCAGTTTCCTGTCACTGATGTTGCTACCAACATGAACTGTTATATTGATGACATTGGATAAGCTGCTCAATGTGTTCAGTTGTACTGAAGTAGCAGCCCATGCAACTAGCAGTATCAGCATTGACTGATTCTAGCTAGAGATGCAGCAAATTTTTAATCTGCTGGTGAAGTGAACGCGAAGTGGACACTCCGAGTTGGTGGAGAACAACGTGAAGTGAGTACTGTAAAGTGCTCACTTCATGTTATCATTATTACTTTGCATTGCCATTATGCCTTAATATGAAGTAAGGCAAAGTGACAAGTAAATAGGCAGCCCCCCAACACATCATATGGCTTGCAGTACTGTAAGTCACATGCTTTAGTCAGGCAGAAAGGAAGTGTGTCAGAAAAGCAGTTTCACTTTCTCCTTTGCATTCGTAGAGGGAGAAGGCTTTGTGAGAGAGCAGTGCAGGAGTCTGTGACAAAGTGCTTTATTGCCTTTCTAAAACAACAGCTTTTTTAAAAGCTATCTTTATTTAGTTTTTGTATTGTGTTTGTGATTTTTTTTGGTAGTTAATTTTTTTTTATAAGTTTTATTTTGTTTTGTTTTGTGTGTGTGTGTGACTGTGTGTGATTGTGTGTGTGTGCCAGGTACTTGTGTGGGAGGGATGGACGTGGACCCTGGAGAAGGTGAGTCGTTGGCCCATGGGTGCAGTCAGAGGAGGGGAGTTCGGATATGTGGTGGCGGTCTTGTGATGCTGGACCACTCCTGACTCCTGGGTGTTGCTTCCCCCCAGTGGAAGCAACAGCAGCAGCAGCAGCAGCAGCATCAGTGCCACCGGTGGCTGCTGTGCATCCACCTTCTCCACCACTACCACCACCACTGGTAGCAGCAGCTACAGGTGCTCCAGCAGCAGCCCCTTCACCACCTCTACAGCCACAGGAGGTGCCCTTGAAAACCATAGGTGGTGCGAGAACTGTCTCTGGTCCCTCCCACTACTCCCCAGTGTGGGAGATTTTAACTCTGTGGGGGGAGACAGCACAGACATGGTGTGTCATCTGTGTGGTGTGCTGGTGCGCTGTGGCCCTGGGGGGACACATTTGGGAACCGTGGCCAGTGCACCCACATGTTCAACCACCACAAGGTGGAGTGGCAGGCTGTCATGGAAGGGGCCAGACATCCACCTGCTGGCCCTTCTCTGGCAGTGGCCAAGGGTGCTGCTGAGGTCAAAGTTGTGCCTTGCTGTGGCAGGAGGAGGGCCAGTACAGCAGCTGCACAACCACCACCACCACCACCACCACAGCCACCAGCACCACCCTCTTCACCACCATCACTACCTGGATTTCCACCTGCAGTGGACTCCTGCATAGTCCCTGCAACAGAGGCCAACCTCGCCCTGGTGTGGGCAGCCCTGGAGGAGAGTAATCAGAGGGTAGGTGCTTTGTAGCAGCAGGTCGACACAATACAAGAACAGCAGCAGCAAATACTGACAATGCTGTACCTGCTGCTGGACCACCACGGCATCCCACGGCCACAGTAAGGGATTGTTTTCTGTCCCCCTCCCCACTGTTTTTGTGTTTTTTCTTTGTTGTTATTTAATAATACACATTTTCCTTTCCAGGGGAATCTTTCTTGCTACACATAGTGCAATACATTTCTGTGAAAACAGCCCGTAATTTCATTACAGTGTGTCATGTGACGGAGGAATTCCCATTCGGAAAAGCCGACCACAATCTGCCTGCCTTCTGAGCAATGTTAGGACTTGATGCCAGGGAGAGCACGAGAGTGTGCTCCATTACAGTGAATGTCTGATTGTCAGGCAGCTTTCCAAATGTTTTTTTATGTTATAATGGTCAGTTTGTGATGAAATGTGTGGGCACGTTTCCAGTAAGAAGAGCCTTGTTAGTGGAAACAGTCCCACATTTCACCACAAAGTGAACCTTATAACATAATGAAACATTGGGATAGCTGCCGGACATTCACTATAGTGGAGCATGCACCTGCGTTCCCCCTGGCATCACGTCCTAACATTGCTGAGAAAGGGGGGCAGAATGTGGGCAGCTTTTCTGAACAGCAATTCCTCTGTCACGTGACACACTCTAATGAAATTACAGGCGGATTTCTCAGAAATATATTGCACTCTGTGGAGCAAGAAATATTCCACTGGAAGTAAGGCCCCCACATATTAGGTTATGTGCATCACCATAACTATGTAACGTGTTGAATCTCGGTAAAGCAGAATCACAACAATCTGTTGAGAACTCTGACCTATATTTTTTAATACTGTGTTACAACTTCCTTTACTTACATCCTGACTGGAATGATACGAGAATTTCCAGTAGTTGAGTCTGCTGTACTACCTTTTTTCATGTGTGAAATAATGAAAGGAGCATTCATTTTAAATTGGTGCTGACCAAGTCTTTGTCATTGTTTTCTTCTGCTTTTCTCCATCACATCAGTTAGTTGTTATATATCACTTCGGTTGTAAATTAACAGTTATGCAGCAGGCAGTGTTTTATGACACCACGGAACAATATTTATTGAAAAGCAGCTGCAAATAAATACAAACCTGGTCAGAACAATATTGAGAGGCGTGCTCATTTCTTTTTCATACATGAAAAAAAGTAGTCAACTAAGTAAAGCAGACAGAAATTGTGTAAAGAAGCGTATCATTCAAGTCACAACTCGGAGTAACTAGTGGCTGTGGCAAGGTAAAGTAGCATTAAAAAGTACAGTTCAAAATAGTCACAACATTCTTGCAATGCTGCTTTAATTGGTAATGTCAGTATGACATCATGAGCTCACAACAATCACACAACACACAAAATGCATCCCCAGAATTAATGGCGCACTCAGTCATGCGCGCAGTGGTGGCACAGAGTCCTCAGATTTTTTCTACAGGCCCAAAATGCATCCTCCTCGGGTTCAGAAAATTGACAAGTGGTAAGACAGTGAAATGAGACTGTTTCAGCACATACAAAGTACCCCAGAATTAATGGCGCACTCAGTCATGCATGCACTGGTGGCACAAAGTCCCCAGATTTTTTCTGCAGGCCCAAAGTGCATCCTCCTTCTGTGCAGAAAATTGACAAGTGGTAACACAGTGAAATGAGACTGTTTCAGCACATACAAAGTCCCCCAAAATTAATAGCGTACTCAGTCATGCGCGCAGTGGTGGCACAGAGTCCCCAGATTTTTTCTGCTGGCCCAAAATGCATGCTCCTTGTGTGCAGAAAATTGACAAGTGGTAACACAGTGAAATTAGACTGTTTCAGCACATATAAAGTCCCCCAGAATTTATGGCGCACTCAGTCATACTCACAGTGGTGGCACAGAGTCCCCAGATTTTTTCTGCACGCCCAAAATGCAACCTCCTTGTATGCAGAAAATTGACAAGTGGTAACACAGTGAAATGAGACTGTTTCAGCACATACAAAGTCCCCCAGAATAAAATGATGACATTGAGTGTCCTGTTGCTTGTCCAATGTGTTCTACGAGGCAATTCGAGTAAATGCAATGTGATCATCTCAAGTGGATGGAAGTGTGCCCTTTGGCTGTACACTAATAGTAGCCTTGGTGAGCATATATATATATATATGTTTGTATATTTTGTAGGTGAGGAGGGGGGTTGACATGGACATGTACTCATGGTATTGTTCTGTAACACAAACAGGTCACAGAAGCTGTAGGTGTGCACATTCCAGTGCTCAATGAGAATGTTTTGCATTGAAATTGGAAATGGATAACTCTCAAGCACATGAAGGTTAATATTTTTTTTGGGGGGGTGGGGGGAATCATATTTGCAGGTTTGTCTGTAATGGTTTCTAATTTTGTTACTTCTTCACAGATTTCATCTGTATCCTTCTGGAGTCCGGTTCTTAATGATGGTCATGGTCATCTAATGAAACGACTTCTGCGTGTTGCATGTGTGCCCAATCCTGGGGGAGGGGGGTGCCTGATGATGCTGAAGAACTTTTTTGGATAAGGCCACTTTGACAGAACAACAAAGCATCTGAAAGTTTCCTAAAAAAGCAAATGAATGACTTCTTACAACTTAATTGTTATTTGTCCCTCCCTGGTTCTCAAACTCAAGTCAAGTTACATTTCAAACCCACATCTTATCAACTAACACAACCTTTGTGTAATATTTGCTGCAGTCTTTCCAAAACAATGAAATGGATGAAATAAAATCTTCATACTTACCAGAATGGATTTCATATGGATATTCCGTAGGTTCCTCTCTATACAGTACAGCTGCAGTACCATTCCCACTGAACTGAGTTTTAGCGATTAAGACTTTTTTTGTTAACCTGTAAAAAAAATAAAATAAGTGTACCGTATGTGTTTTTACCATTGTGGCACTGAAAAGCTACAGAAAACAAAACATATAACTAAAGGAAGTGAAACAGCATAACAAACATGAGTACACATACTCACTTTATGGTTTAAATATTAAGAAGCTTTGTGTCTGTGTCTGATGGATGTGGTGGTCCGGATAGACTCATGGTGGCAGGGTGGCAGTGGTGAACATCAGTCTCAGTGGTGGTGGTCTGGGGGTCAGTCAGACTCATGGTGGCAGTGGTGGCAGTGGCGAACATCAGTCCCAGTGGTGGTGGTGGTCCAGGGGTCAGACAGACTCATGGTGGCAGTGGTGGCAGTGACGAACATCAGTCCCAGTGGTGGTGGTGGTCTGGGTGTCAGACAGACTCATGGTGGCAGTGGTGGCAGTGGTGAACATCAGTCCCAGTGGGTGGTGGTGGTCCAGGGGGTCAGACAGACTCATGGTGGCTTGGTGGCAGTGGTGAACATCAGTCCCGGTGGTGGTGGTCCGGGGGTCAGACAGACTCATGGTGGCAGTGGTGGCAGTGGCGAACATCAGTCCTGGTGGTGGTGGTCCAGGGGTCAGACAGACTCATGGTGGCAGTGGTGGAAGTGGTGAACATCAGTCTTGGTGGTGGTCCAGGGGTCAGACATACTCATGGTGGCAGTGACGAACATCAGCCCTGGTGGGTGGTGGTGGTCCAGGGATCAGACAGATTAATGGTGGCAGTGGTAGCAGCAGTGGTGAACATCAGTCCCGGTGGTGGTGTTGGTGGCCTGGGGTGGCTCACCACCTTTTTAACAACTTCAGTTAAAACCTGCCAACATTAACCACACCATCATCCTCATAAAGAAAGCTTCCCTCATAGTCACCTATGTCTGAAGTCTGACCACTGGGGAAATTCTTTCTCCACTGTGTCATCATCTACATCAGTGGTGGGCCATTTCAGGCAGCCACTGCCAGTGCCACCAGAATGGTCCATTTCCACATCACCAAAACCACCATGACTAGGTCAGGGTATGAATACCGAGGTGGCAGTCTGTGCTGGTATGTGCCTCTCATTCACTTTAATGAATGTTAGCAAACTAACATTTACAGGAGACAGGTTTGTCCAACAATCCCTGACTATTGCACCTGCTGAGCTGAATACCCTCCCAACACTTACACTGGAGGGTCTGCATGTGAGGTACTTCAGTGCCACTGCAGTCAGCTCTGGCCATTCACTGACCTTTCCACTCCAGTACAAAAGAGGATCTTCAGTTATTGTCAGATGCCTATTTTCAGACAAATATGACTCAACCATTCTCTGAGCCGCACTAAGTCCAGTTATTGATGTATCATCCTGTTCTCCCGAATCATTTATTTCACAAATACCCACTTTGGACAAAGCCTCCCAAAGTGGGTTGACGCCAGCCACTTTGGATGACAGACCACCTGGAACTGCTGTCTCCTTCCCCTTGCAGGATATGCTTGATAGTCCTACAGGTACATCTTCAGCTGGATTATGCTGCTGATGTTTGCTGACCTTGGCACGTGACTTCTGTGCTCCATGAACCAAGCACACCAGTTGACCACTGATATTTTTTACCTGTTCAGGCCCTCCCTCCAGTACTGATGCAATTCCATGTTTGTATCATGGGTCCAGCATTGTTGCTATGGCAAAGTTGTCACTACACTGAATGCTCACAATGTGACAATTCTGGTCGAATACTGTCAGCATGTGTTGCTGCAACATACTGCTACCACCGTCTCCAGCAACATCAAGGCCATGCTGTACATTCACCAATGTCTGCCTCAGCACCTGTAGCAGTGGAATTGATTGGCTAATGGAGGCAGACTCACCACTCACTGCTTGTGTGGCATGTTCAAAAGGCCGCAAAATTGTTATTGCAGAGTCCATGAGGCACCACCGTTCAGTCTTCTTAGACATGGAGGCACCGAAACTGTCACGGCTAGTATGCATCACAAGATATTCTGAGATGGCTTTGTATTGTTCATACAACCTCTCTGCCATGTATAAAGTGGAGTTCCATCAGGTGACAACTTCCAGCTTTAAGCGGTGCTGAGGCAGGCTGTTTTGTATCTGCAACTGCCGCAGTTGGTCACAGGCCTTTCCAGATCTTGAAAAGTGAGAGCAGATATGTTGTGTAATGGCCAGCATTTTCTTTACATCAGGGTGCTGCAGAAACTCCTGCACCACAAGATTTAAACAGTGGGCCATGCATGGAACAAGGAAAAAAACACCATTCGTGATGCATTTCACCACATTTGACCCATTGTCACTTGCTATGAACCCAGCTCTCAGGGACAGAGGGTTTAGTCATTTGTCAGTTTCAGTCAGTACCACGTCCAACATGTTCTCACCTGTGTGTAAACAGGTCACATTGCACATAGCCATCGGTGCATGCTGTCGAATTCCTGGAAAATTGCTACCATGACAATCTACCTTACTGCACTGATTATTCACACTACCAACATCACAAAACCCCCCCGGCACCTGCACCCAGCATGCAGTTATACACAAATATGAACTCCCCACTGTTCTGCCACTTGTCCACATATCCATACTTAAATGGATGAATGGAGAGGAGGAATGTTGAAGGGCATGTCTTACTGAGTCAGACACAGTGCGGAGCAAACTCGGGGACAGCATGGGTAGAAAAGTATGTCCTGGATGGGACTTTCCATTTTGGACAGGCACGTGCAGCAAACCACCGGAACCTAGAATTCTCCACAAAGGAGAAGGGCAAAAGATCAATTGCTAGCATTTCCACTACAGCAGCATTACGTTCACATGATACTGTATGATTTGGGGAGTACTTCAGCTTATGCACAAAAACACTCTGTAACGTGGGCTGACTTAAATGTTTTACATGGGGTGTGATCACAAATGGCTGTGCTCTGTGATGAATGGCATTGGCAGGGGGTGGAGTGTGGACATTTGATGAAGACGGTTGCATAGGTGATGATGACAACCCCAGAAATGCAGTTATTTTGCCAGATTTGCCAACTGGGGGTGATGTACCACTTGCACTAGACATACTGCATTCACCACCACCACCACCACCACAAAAACTGCTACTCTCACCAGCACTGGACAACATTTCAAAGTCATTATGGTCCTCCACCTCGTCACGCCAGTAGTAATCCTCTGCTCTTATTACCTCAGTACTGCACACGTTTAATTTAGTACTGGACTTAACAGTCATGTAAGGGGATAACATGATCGCTATGGTTGCTGCCACCAGTGATGAGGGTGAAAGCCCCACTGTGGTATTAGCTGCCAGCTTGTGCTGGGTCCACAGTGCCAAGTGCCTATTCTTAAGATGTGTATGCTGTCCTCCTGTGCCCAGATGGCTCCACTTTTTACCTCGACTCACACCCTTGGCAAACATGGTAGATTGCAACTGACTCATCATTTGCATCTTGAACAAAAAAATCCCAAACAAGGGATTGTGATGCTCTGCTTTAACATGTCCATGAGGTGACTTATTTAAGTCCGTTATTTTAAACACTGAAATGGGGGACACACGTGATGATTCGGGCACTGTGCACCTGGACTGCAATTGACCACCACGACTACCTATCATATTTATTACTGGGTCATCATCAACAACTAAAACCTGTAAATCACAAGTTTTTACGGGGATGGATTCCTTGAACAGACTCAGACACAGCCACTTTGAATTTCTTTTTCTCCAGTTCCCAACTGGGGTCAATTACATCATCATCATATTCATCAGCGTCACACACATCCACATCTCCTGCTTGGATGCTAGCATGTGTACTGTATGTTGCAACAACAGCAACATCATCATCATCATCAGCATCTACACCACCATCACCTGACATTTTTTCACCACACTGTGAATCACTGCATGGAAAATGTGTGACATTAACTGCCAGTGCCATGGTGGACAGAATATCACATTGTATGCTATCGTTGACATGATTATCATAATCCTCAGGTTCAGTTACTGGGATGTTAATGGAAAGTATGACATCATCTACGCTGCCACTCACTTGCACTGCTTCACACTCAATATTTTTGGATATGGTACACTGGTCAGAATTTGAACTTGACGCACCAATACTAATACTACCACCACTACTAACACCAGTAACACTAACACCACCGGCTGGGAAAACATCATCTCCTCCAACTTTGAGTGAAGCTACTAATTGGGCTGTAAAAAACATTGCAGGAGAAATACCTTTCCTCACATCAGCAGCAATGCACTTCTGCATCTGAGAACTACCACACTCACAGATTATCTTACTGCCCGAATTGCCATGGTGAGAAACAACTTTGCTTGCACGTGTCTTTGTGGGCATTTTGGGGATCAACCATAATATTATAACCAAATTTAGATTTTGATACGGTCACTCTCTGATTGGGGGACACTGGATGTGAAACCAAAAAAACAACTGTAGCTTTAGCAACAGATAAGAGGCTAGTCTGTCATGCAATGAAAACTTCTTCAGTAACCAGTGGTGCTGATGAGGTCACAAAAACAATCCAATCTGGTAAAAAATTCCTTTTGCCGGTGGGGGTGGGGTGGAGCACTGACTGCAGATTTTTACGGCAGTGCAAGCAGCAAAACAAAGAACGGACACCACAATCGCAGTACAAAATCAGGCAGCTGCAGTGGACAGCAGGTTCACACTGCTGCGCCTGCAATTACACTAGTGTTTGGCACAATAAAAGGTGCATTATTTGATGTCACGCAACACCACACACACACTCACACACACATACAGAACAGTTTGCCTACAATGCTGAATGAGTAATGTGTAGCAAATTGAAAAGTTCAGTAATGTGCCATGTATTGTAATGTAAACAACCTGAAATTAAGAACTGCTGCACCAGATCCACACAACACACAAATAGCAAGAAAATTTCAGCAATTACTAACAATATTACTGTGTGTTCATTAACACAGTTATATAAAAAAAAAAAAAAGAAATCACTATTTTTCCAACTTAAATCTACCTACACCACATATACACCCCTCCCCAAAGCACACTTTCACTGTCTTTCACTACACACACTCAATGTTGTACATTAACATTCAAAATCCACACAAAAACAAAAGTGCTCGATGAATATGAGCACAGGAGGGTTTCCTATAATCAATGAACTAAAGTTTGAGCCGCCCCAAAAAATTGCAAAAACGCTTTTTTAACAGCTTTTAGATGGTTTCAATCACAGACAGCTCTCAGAGCACACTGTCTCCTACTCCTTCCTATACATACTACCCCGAACTGAGGCTGTGCAGATCAATATAGAGCCCCAGTGACCTGGAATCCCATGAATCACTGTAAAATTCACCTTGAGAGCTCAAAAACAAGGCGAAGTGCATTGCCCTCAATGTACTTTGCCTTAAATTTGGTGGAGTAGTGGTCTGGGGAGGCGGAGTAATGTGAAGTCATTGTTTTCAATGGACTTTGCATTACTTATCATAACGCGAGGTACTCCGCATCGTGTTGAGGAGCACTCCGCGAATCTGCCTTTGCTCCATGAATCACTTCGCAGAGCGGATTGAGCCCACTTCACCCACCACTAATTTTAACCAATGATGTCACTGGTTGGAGCATTTATAATGTCAAAATACAGGGCTGCATACAGAGTTCATTTTAATTAAGATGGACACAGGAAACAAAAACTGAGGGATGTTAACATGAGTAGGTGAAGATAAACTGGGAATATTACAGTGTTTCTGTTCCCCTTTAGAGCCCAGAATGATCCTGGCTCCTTCTATCTCTGTAAACTTTTGAACCACTATGCTTATGGGTGAGCTGCTTCTCTAGTGGGCCAGAAGCTGCTGTGAATCCCATCCTCTTGACTGAAATTAGTTGGAGATCATGCTTTTTCTGTCACTCTCCATGGTCTATGAAATGAATTACCTTTTGAAATCTGCCAGATCACCTTCCTAAAAGTACTTCTAGTGTTTGTCCAGTACCCTGGAACACTTTTTAAAATATAATGTTCAGACACAATTCTACTTACATTTCATTAGTTTTCTGTATGTATGTTCCCTCGTCTGTGAGAGCATTTGTATGAAATTGTCATCTTTTTTTATTTAGTTAAAATTTGATGACCGGGAAAGGCACATTGAGCCAAGTGCTTGTTTCCAGGTGCAACCCGGGTACAGTTTGTACAGGGAGTAACAAAGAAACAGGAAATACAGACAGCTATCACAATCATTTTAAATAGTACAGTACAATTAGCGAAGATGTAATAGGTATTCCCCTAGAGTTCTTCTCACCCTCCTTCTGTGCCCCCAAAGTCATGATTCTCTGTTTGTGATATTTATTTATTGAAAACTTCAGAGATTATCTTTGAGCACAAGTGCTCATTTATAAAATTTCTATGTCAAATACATGATCTCAGAAAACATTTCAAGTATAATATGAAGTTCCAGAGGAAATGCAGGTGAATAAGGCTCAAACCACTTAAGGCAGAACAATTACAAGCAGTTTCGAAAAAATCCTCACAGACTGTTGTAAAAAGAGTCACAGGTTATGTACAGACCAAATGAAACAGTTTAACAGTTACAATTACATGTGACTGCAAAGGCAGACTGCAACGTTCTCAAATTAATTACACTTGGGGAAATTCAGCAGCATGTCAGGCAGTTCATTTAACCAGTTAGCAGCCCTGATAGCAAATGACTGTTTGCCCAGCTAAGTACACCGGGAAAGAGGCTTAATGATATTTCTGGCCATGTTCATGGTGTTATATTTGTTGGAGACAGTGCAGAAGCAATTCATTAAAGCAGAGGGCATTATGCCAAGGTGTGCCTTTTGGGCTATCAAACAGGTCTGGAGCTTTATTTTGCTGGGTAAAGGTAGCCAGTTAGTGAGTGCAGAAAGAGTACAACTATGGGTGTGATTATCTGCACCAACTACAAAGCAACATGTCTTATTGTGGATCAGCTTTACTCTGCTGAGCACCATGTCACTGGCAGCTGCATAGACATAGAGGCCATAGTCTATAAGTGACAGAATGGAGCTGACTACAGTAAAGCTTCTAGTATCTCCAGTGAGATTGTTCTTGTTACAGTACAGGGCATCCATTCTTCTGTTAACAATGGCCACCAGACTGCCAACATGGGGGCCAAATATAAGGTGTCATTCAGGGTTACTACAAAAATATTTGCAGGTCTCTACTTGTTCAAGGTTTTGTCATTTGCCATTTAGGATGACAAAGGGTGGAACTTTCCTCTTCTGTGGGATGCTAGAGAAGAGACTGGTCTTCATTTTTTTTGTAACTGAAGACCAGTTTGTTGTTGGAGAACCAGCTTTCTAGTGATCTAAAATTACTTTGGAGAGTGGCAGTATACTGTTAAGGTCAGTTTTTTTTTTTTTTGAATAGATGACTGCATCATCGGCACAGAGAAGTATGTTGGTTGTCTGAGAGGCATTGGGCAACTGGTTTATGATGGGGTCAAATAGGAATGGGGCCAATATAGAGTCTTAGCGACACTGATAGATACTTTGCTGGTGTCGGACAAAGATTTATCAATCTTCACATGGTGGGAGTGCGGAGGGGTTGTGGGATAACAGATGGACCAGACAGAGAACTTCAGATTCAACACACAATCTCTGCTTGATGTTTCTTTAAAACACAGGGAATAACCTTAAGCAATGGCATATCCCTTCTTCAATACATCATTTTGCAGCAACAGACTCTGCATGTCCTTTCTCTGCACTTAGCCAGCACCTACTGACCCACTGATCTACTGATCTATCTCTTCAGTGGAAACTAATTCATTCTCTTTGTTGGTCTTGTGTGTTTGGGTGGTGGGGAGTTCAAAAAAGAAAACCCCCAAAACAAGCTAAAGACAAAGAACCTCAGTGCTGAAACACCGAAGCAATGGTTACCCCAAAGATCATTTACAATAAAGCCAAGTTTTAAAGAAATACAACATCACACATACCCCCATAATACAAAGCATCATGAGATGTATATGCAAATTGCCATGACATTTTAGGCTGGTTCAGCTTAAAGCAGGAATGCATGGTACCAAAGGGCCTCTCAAACAATCTGTAATTTACATGTATTTTAAATAACACCACAGGAGTTTTCTGATATCTGTACCCCGGTAACGTAATTTTTATAATGCAGTCCCCTAGTAACTTTTTACATTTATCAAAAACACCTAGTGCCATTGTATTTTCAGTGTCTACAGGTTTCATACACATGAGGCATATACATCAAGGTATTTTATGGCTAGTGCTATAGCATACTAAATCCAACAATGAGGAACACAGCCTGTTATTTTTTATCAGCTCGGAGGTCACCACAATAACTTCTTTGCATGAGAACCTGAGAGGGAAAAGGAAACTTAATGAGTACACTATAACATAGTCAAGAAAGGGGAAGGGTTGCCCGTAGATGGCCAACCTTATGGACTAGAAATTGTAAAGGATAGATTAGGCTAAGACATAGAAGAACTGTTGCAACAGATTTAAGAAATGGTTGGTCCTCAAGAGTGGCAGGATCTTCCTGTCACAGGGAGCAGTTGGTGAGATTGCTGTGGAACCAGGCAGCTGTGTTCTGTGACAAACTCAGGCCAAGAAGTTTAAGTAGGAACTTATGTTTGATCAGGTTGAAGGCCTTAGTAAGGTCAATATATATATATATATATATATATATATATATATATATATATATATAAATATAAATATATATATATATATATAACTCTGATGAGGTCCCCATTGTCAAGGACCTCATGAACATAGCTGATGTACTGTACTTGTGTGACCTTCTGTTTCCTCATCAGACCTCCCACTCTCTTCGTTCATCTGAGGCAGGCCTCCTAGCAATTCCCAGAGTTTGGTTTAAATCCTTTGGGGAGAGGGCCTTTGACATAGCTGGCCAGACTGTGGAATTTGCTCCATTCTCCATTGAGGGAAGCCCCCTCATTGGAAGCCACTAGATACCCCTCTGCAGATGACCATAGAGAGCACTCCAGGTTGGCAAGTGTCAGGAGGTCAGTCAGGTAACCTGGACTCGATCCATATAGGGCCTTGTAGGTAAGCAAGCCTACCTTGAAGACAATCCTCTGCCTAACTGGCAGCCAGTGCAGTTCGCACAAAATGGGGGTTATATGATTTGACCTTGAAAGGCCCATCAGTAATCTGGCTGTGGCATTCTGCACCAGCTGCAGCTGGCAGAGATTGCCCCCACTGACCCTGAAGTAAAGTGTATAATGGTAATCAAGTCTGGAGGTGACAAAAGCATGTATCAGTAATGGCAGGTCCTCAGGAGGGACTAAGGCTTTAATCCAGGTCACATTCCTTAAGTGGTAAAAATGACTCCTGACAATGGCCAATACCTGAACTTCAAGAATCAAACCGTCGTTAAGGTTGATGCCCAGATTTCGCACCTTGTTTGCTGCTGCCAGTGGGGTTGACCCCAGGAACAACCCCGTTCCTGTTCCAGTGGTGTCTACTTCCCTCTGATGACCCTGCTCAATTACCAGTACCTCCATCTTGTCAGGGTTTAGTCTTAACCAGTTAGAGGACATCCAGTCCTGGATCTTGGATAAGCAGTTATTTAGCACATCCACAGTGCTTGGTGTTCTGGGGTCAAAGAACATAAACAGCTGGGTATCATCTGTATAGCAGTGAAAATCCAGACTGTAATGTCTAATGATGTCACCCAGGGGCAGTACATACACCACAAACAACATGTGTGACAAGACAGACTCTTGAGGTACTCCACAGGACAGGAGCCTTGGGTGTGATGAGAAACTTCCCAACACTACCCATTGCATCCTACCTGCTAAAAAGGTCTCAAACCAGCTGATGACATGGCTGGTGAGTCCACAGAGCTCTCTCTCAGGTGATCACGTAGCACCACATGGTCCACGGTGTCAAATGCTGAGGACAGATCAAGAAGAACTAGAACTGTCCATTCCCCTCTATCCCTCAACCCGAGGAAATCATTCTGCACCCAGACTAGCACTGTTTCTGTGCTGTGCTTTTTCCTAAATCCCTATTGGAATAGCGTGTAGATCTCAAGGGCCATAAGGTGTGCCTTGAGCTGCAAAGCCACCACTTCTTCTACAACCTTTGCCAAAAATAGGAGGTTGGAGACTGGTCGATAATTCGCCGAGATGTCAGGGTCGAGTGATGGTTTCTTCAGCAGGGACCTCACCAATGCTTCTTTCAAGGCATTAGGGAACAGCCTACTGAAAGTGAACACCGGACAATCTTGGTAAACACTGGACCAACAGTCTCCACACCTCTCACTAGAAGACATGTTGGGCCAGGGTTCAGTTCACATAAGGTGGGTTGCAGCTTCGAAATCAACTCAATGACCTCCGTCACCCCCACTGGCCGAAACTCGCCCCAGGCAATCAGAGTGCTGCTGTCTCTTGCATGCTTGACACTGCAGATCAAATCATATTCCACTGGAGTTAACCTGGTCTTAATAGTAGACACCCTGTCAGCAAAGAACTGAGCAAACTCTTTACAGTGTGAAGTAAAAAATGCTATTTTTGGCAGCTGACAGGTTGGATGCAACAACTTCTCTACA
Organism: Neoceratodus forsteri; assembly: GCA_016271365.2. NCBI lineage: Eukaryota > Metazoa > Chordata > Ceratodontiformes > Ceratodontidae > Neoceratodus > Neoceratodus forsteri. The sequence goes on from CM028131.1 coordinate 729,689,542, forward strand.
GTCTGAAAGAGCAGAGTTGGTCTGTTCTTTCCTGCAGCAAGCTCCCTGGACAGGATCTCTGCCTTCTTACGGTTGATTGCCCCTTTGATACTTACCATAGTGAGTCCTCATGGCCAGTCTGTCTTCCATCATCCTGGTCCTCCTCCAGCAATGCTCCAACTTCTGACCCATGATCTTCATCTTCTTGAGGGCACCATCAAACCAGGGGGGTCTCAAGCGAGAAGACCTGGATTATATATGGATCAGTGTGATGGTGTCTAATGCCTTGGTGACAGCATTATTATATGCTGCCACCACCTCATTCAACCCCATCTCACAAACAGCATTCACACCAGAAAAATCTACTATTAGTCCCTCTGGGGATAAACCCCTCAAAGGATGGTAGTGGACCATCTCAAAAGGAGAAGGAAAACAGGGGCAGCCCCACATGAAAATTCTACCATGCAGTGATCCAACCAAATGATCGTATCAATCTTGAGATCAGTGATCTCATGCCCCAGTGAGAATACCAGGTCCAAGGCATGGCTGTGGGTGTGGGTGGTGGAAGCAACCACTTGTGCCAGACCCAGAGATGTCATGATCTGGAGGAAGTCCTTTCCAAAATGCAAGAGTTTGTTATCAACCCAATGACCCAGGCATTGAAGTAGCCCAGAATCAACCATCTGGGCAACTCCAACACCTTGTCAGCAAAGAAATCTGAAACTTCCTGCAGGAATTCACCCTCATAGCCAGGAGGGCGATACAAGGGAAGGACCCTGCAACCTGCACCCTGACCCCTACATACAGTTATGCATTCAAATAGTACAGTAGTCCCATGAGGGTGAATTTCAGATCATATCTAAAACAGATAGCCACTCCCCCACCTCTGCATTCCCGCATTGGGTAGTGCACTACGGAGTAACCTGGTGGGATGGATGCCTCAAAAACTGGACCTGCATCATCCCCTAACCAAGTCTCTGTAATACATACCAGATTAACAGAGGAAATCAAGTCAGCCATAAAAGCTGTCTTGTTCCTCATCAATCTGGCACTGCATAACACCACCCAGGAGGGACCAGTGGAGGCTGCCGGTCCATCAGCTGCCTGCCCACTCAGTCTGGTGGGGCCCCTGGGAATGGAAACCAAACATGTCTGGCCTCTCCCTGTGTCCCATTTAGTTCCAGGGTGCCACCTGTACTTTACCACATTGATGCTACTCACCTCAGCCACCCTATCAGCACTCCCCACCTGTCCCTCCACCTCCTCACCATACTGACCTCCCCACAGCATTTTGCTGTTGTGGCTATCACTGGAAGGTCCATAAAAGGTCAGAGGTCATACTGTTGGGATGCTAAATAGATGACCTGTCCATTGCATTTTCCTAGGCACATCTTGTCTAAATTTCTGAGCTGGTCTCTAATATTCTTAAATACTCACATAGTATTCAACATAAATCACCAAATCTCCCACCTATCTGTCTAATCAACTACTAGAGATGGGTGAAGTGGCCCAATTCACTCCTGCAGTGATTAGGAGTGAAGGCGGGTCATGAGTGTTGCGCAATGCTAAGCGAGCATTGTATTATAATGAGTAACGCGAAGTCCATTGAAAACAATGACTTCACGTTACTCTGCCTTCTCAAAACACTACTCCACCAATTCTTAAGGTGAAGTACATTGAAAACAATGTACTTTGCCTCACTTTGCCTTGTTTTTAAGCTCCAAAGGTAAATTTTGCAGTGATTCATAGGATTTCAGGTCACGTGGGCTCTAGATTGTTCTGCACAGCCTCAATTTGGGGTAGTGTGTGTAGGAAGCTGTAGAAGACAATCTGCTCTGAGAGCTCTCTGCAATTCAAACCTTCTAAAAGCTGTTAAAAAAACCTTTTTGAGTAATTTTTTGCTGAAATTTTAGTTCATCGATTATAGGAAACCCTCATGTGCTCATATCCTTGAGCGTTTATTGTTTGTGTGTGGATTTTGAATGTTAATGTACAACATACAGTCTATGTACTGACAGACAGTGGAAGTGTGCTTTGAGGGAGAGAAGTATCTGTGGTGTAGGTAGATTAACTTGGAGAAAAAGACAGTGCTTTCTGTTTTGGTGATATTTTTCTTATATAACTGTGTTAATGTACACACAATAATATTTTCAATAATTCTTGCCATTTTTTTGCAGATTGTTGTTGTACAGCAGTGCATAATTTTAGTTTTTTTAAAATGTGTGGTTATATTACTGAAGTTTTCAATTTGCTATGCATTACTTAGTGTGTGTGTGTGAGTATGTGTGTGACGCGTGTCATTAAATCAGACACCTTTTATTGTGCCACATAATAATGTCAGCAATGTGAACTTGCTATCCACTGCAGCAGCATGATTTTTGTACTTCTTTGTGGTATCTTTACTGGTACTAGCACTAGTGACTGTTGCTGCAGCAGTGCAGTACACTGCCCCCTCCCCCACGGCTCGCCCCAACCGGCAAAGGTATTCTTTTCCAGATTTGAATTTCTGATGGTGAGCACTGGTTAGGTGTTGTGCCTTTGCGTCTGCACCTCTTCAGTGCACAGTGCAATCTTAATCTGTCTGTGCATTTACATCTCTTTAGGGTCCAATCTCCATCTGTAACTTAAGTCACAGTTGTTTCTTTGGCTTCCCTTCAGAGTACTGGACAGGTATTGTGCATAATTCTGCATGAACATTGTACTCATTAATATGCATTTTTAAGTCAGGACCATCATTACGAGTCACTCGTGATACAAATCACATTCTTCATCATCACGGTCACAAATGCAGTCATAAATCATGATTCACGATCACTCACGAATCACAACATTAATTTTTTTACTAGTTACTTGGATGTAGTGTAAGCATGTTTTGTGGTATCTCTCCAGGCTTCACCACCCCGCCATTGTACTTATTAATGAGCGTGTTTAAGTCAGAGAATTTGTGCTACAGCTCATCAGGGAAGTACAGCCGTTGGCATTCACATTCCCAATACAGTTCCATATTGGTTATCTCACACTGCTGACACCAAATCACATTCTTCATCATCACGGTCACAAATGCAGTCACAAATCACGATTCAGGATCACATCATGAATCACAACATTAATTTTTTTACTAGTTACTTGGATGTATTGTAAGCATGTTTTGTAGTATCTCTTCAGGCTTCACCACTCCACCATTGTGCTCATTAATAAGCATTTTTAAGTCAGGGAGTTTTGTGCTACAGCTCATCAGGGAAGTAAAGCCATAGGCATTCGCATTCCTTCCCATACAGCATGTGAGTTACAGTATTGTAAGTAGTGGTGGGCAAAGTGGCCCCAATTTGTTCTGTGATGTGATTCACTAAGTAATGTGGAATCTGTGGAGAACTCCACAATGTGAAGTGGAATACTTCGTTTCATAATGAGGAATGTGAAGTCCATTGAAACCAATGACTTTGCATTATTCTACCTTCCCCAAACCACTTCTCCACCAATTTTAAGGTGAAGCACATTGAAATCAATGTAATTTGCCTCACTTTGCCCTGTAATTGAGCTCCAAATGAAATTCTGCAGTTAATCATGGGATTGCAGGTCACATGGGCTCTAGATTGTTCAGCACAGCCTCAGTTCTGGCCTGGGTAGGGTGTGTGTGCAGTGGTAGCTGGAGACAGTTTACTCTCAGAGCTCTGTGATTCAGAACCTCTAAAAGCCATTTAAAATGCCTTTTTGAGTAATATTTTTTGCTCAAAATTTAGTACATTGATTGAAGGAAACCCTTCTGTGCTTATATTGAGTGTTTATTGTTGTGTGTGGATTTTGAATGTTAATTTAGAACAGTCCGTCTGTGTACTGTGAAGTGTGCTTTGGGGTGGGGTGTATTTGTGGTGTAGGTAGATTAATTGGGAGAAAAAGGCAGTCTTTCTGTTTTGGTTATATTTTTCTTGTATAACTGTGTTAATGTACACACAGTAATAGTTTCAGTAATTCTTGACATTTTTTTGCTGATTGTTGTGCAGCAGTGTACAATTTGTCTGTTTAAAACATTTGATTATATTATTAAAGTTTTTCAATTTGCTACACATTACTTGAGTGTGCATGTGAGTGTGTGTGCGATGCATGCCATTAAATCAGACACCTTTTATTGTGTTACAGAGTAATTGCAGCAGTGTGAACCTGCTATCCACCACACCTGCATGAATTTTTTATACTGCTTTGTGGTATCTTTACTGGTAGTGGATTGTTACTGCCATGCACTAATCCCCCAAATGGCAAAATGTATTCCTTTCCAGATTTGGATTTGTGACTTATGAGCACTGGTTAGGTGTTGTTGTGCCTTTTTGCATGCATCCCTTGAGTGTGCAGCGCAATCTTAATCTGTCTGTGCATTTGCATGGCACCATTAATTCTGGGAGACTGCATTTCTTGTTACACTCTCATTTCACTTTGTCAGCACTGGGGAATTTTCTGGACACAAGACAGTAGCATTTTGGGGATGCACATTAATTCTGGTGACTCTGTGTGTGATCTGACCACTGTGCACATGACTGAGTGTGCCATTAATTCTGGGAGACTGCATTTCTTGTTACACTCTCATTTCACTTCATCAGCACTGGGGAGTTTTCTGGACACAAGACAGTAGCATTTTGGGGATGCACATTCACTCTGGTGACTGTGTGGGTGGGATGCTGCCAATATTGTTGTCACTCTGCCTTACTTCACATTTAAATCAGAATGACAATGCAAAGTAATAATAACAAGGCAAGTGAGCCTTTCTATGGAGCACTCAGCGTGGCGAAGATTACCAGCAGAGACCACCTTCGTTCACTTGTGATGGATTTTAAATTCGCTGCATAGCTATCAACTACTCACAACTCTTTCAATCACTTATTATAAAACACATTCATACACATACACTCTCTAGCTATCTAAACCCCACAAAAGAAAACCATTTTTAAAATATTTTAAAATATCCCCCAACTCAAAACAATAGGAGGATCCAAACATAGGGAGACACCAGAGGAGATGAAAAAACATTCTCAGTTGTAATTTTAATACTCCTGATTGGAGTAATGTCCAAGATGCTGCTTCTTTAAAGTTTTCTTTTAAGCCAGTGCTCCCACCACTAAAGCTGGTTCAGTCCCTTAAAACTAGGGTTTCAAGTCAAAATAGCTTTAATAACATCTCCTTATTTCCAGATGATTAGAGCTATTCTGTAACTGAACAAGATTTGCTCAGCTCAGTTCAGTTCATCATTTCTGTCCCAACCATTTAATTTCATCAAACAGTCTAGGAGGTAACTGTAACCCAACCTTCCACAAAGCTCTCACCTTCTGTGGGGCAATTTTGTCATGGTATGCCACTGCAGATGCAACTCCAAGCTGGTAATTGACCTTCGCTTGTTAATGGCCCTTGGTCACGATCTGGTCAGACCTGAACATGGACTCTGGCTCCCCAAAGCCTGCCTCTGGTTTGACCCTCCTGCTATTAGCCACTGGCACCATTAACCAACACTTCACAGCCTGACTCAATGAAGAAGTCCCCCATGTGCCACTTTGACTGCTCACCACTCAGAAAAAATGCCTTTCCACCATACTCTCCTCTCAGAAGGATGAATGGGTCGTAACAGCTCATCACTTGGATTCAAGTTGATGTTTTCAAAGACTCCTTCAGTTTTAAAGGTAACACCACCATTGCAGTACAGCAACCACTGCTGTAGTGATAAGTTAGTCCAATACCAAATGTTCTAAAAGAGACGGTCTCCTGTGTTGTAATTTCTCAGAAAACTCGGGTATCTCCTGGTTCCCCTTTGCATTCTAATCATTGAGCTACTCTACTGCCTACCCCATAAAAAGTATGTTAAAAAGAAAATCTGAGGTACCCTGATAGCCCAGCAGTGAAGACACTCATCATCTGCTCAGGACACTGCAGGTTCAGTCCTAAGCCTGCAACCTGACCTGGTAGTGGCAGTGGCAGGAGAAGCTGTTCCACAGCATTCTCTCCACTGCAGAGAGGGCTCCCCCCACTGCTCACAGAGTGGCTTCCCCCTGTATCCTGGGGGGATTAGAGGCCATTCTAAAAGGAACCATACCTAGTACTGCCCATCCTTCATCTTTAGCACCTGGCATTCAGCAGATACCCACTATGCAAGGCACAGAAGCACCAACCCCAGGCCTTACCTTTGACCTCAGGTACAGACATGTTGGATTGAGAATCATACGTGGCAAGCAGTAGTAAGGGCACCTTTCACCCTTGCCTTCAGCAGGAGCATTCCCTTCTCACTCAGGTCTACCCCCACTCAGTGTGAACCTCAGAAATGGTGCTGAGAAGAGGGATCAGCCTACTCAATATTACTACAGAGTTACAAATGGGTGGGGAGCCAGCACTTGTAAAACCTGAGATACAAGGATGCTACACAGATGGAAGGCTTCCATGGCCAAGGAGGGATCCCAATCCAGCCAGCAGGTAGGCATGTCTGGGGTGGGTGGGTTGTGGGGTGAAAATTTAGAAACAGAATAAATAGAATGATACTAAAATAATTTTGCCACCATATCTGCAGTGACAGGTTACAGTGCCAAAAAGGAATTACCAGTGCTTAGCTCATGGCTGCAGCATTCCCCACTGGAAATACTGAAGAATTCTTCAGTTGAAAAAAAGAACATTAAATTTTCAGGTTTTTAACTTCACAGTCCATGAATCAGACATTTTTCAGGTTTAGCTTCTGATGCTCATTTTATGCACAATCGGAAGGCACTGTATTTAATTCTTCTAAATTGGAATCTGTATCTGCAGCAAACATGTATTCTACCACAGGAAAGAAACTACATTCACACCTTAACCCTGTGTTTAATGCTATATTGTAATTCTGTGGGCTTAATGGATGTTAACCTCTTTAAAATATGTTTTCCACTACCTCAAGTTCTTTCATGCTTACTAGTTAAAATAAAATGTTCCATTGAAAAGATGGGTAAGCCAACAGCTTTGATCAAAACCAGAAAAGGTGGCAAGTCTGCTTCAGAAAACTGTTAACTCCCTCAACTCTCCATCCATAATTCATAGCTTCTCAGTTTAATCAGAATTCAGACAGATTCTGTCTCATTCTAGTTGGGGTCATGATTAATAAAAAGCCAATTTATGTTACATGACAAAGAGAAAGCTACTAAAAAATGATGTTAATTATTACATGGAATCAACCTCCCAATGTGACTACATTGTTGGAAATAAATTAATAGGAACAATTATAATTGGTAAAAATGTGTTCCCTGCTGTTCCTTCTTTTGCTTGGAAGCATAAAATTATTTTAGGGAAAATTTCTGCCCTCATCTTATATGAAAGCCACATTTTGGCACACAGTAGACTTAACACATAATTTGTACTTTGCATCACATGTAATGATCAGATGTGTATAATACCATATTGTGAATTACCTAGGAAATTATGAGGTATGTTGCTATCTCGAGACTGTAGCAGGTTTATAGTGTGTGTGAGGCACAAGGCAAAGCCTCATGCTAGCTATTGTATTCAACCCACTTACTTGTTCTGATACCATAATAACAGAACTCTCACTAAGCGATGCTTGTAAAACAGATTAACAGTTAACAGTTATAAATCTATGCTTAAAACTTATTTATTTTCATTGGTCTTCCCAGGCTGAATGGTTTTTAATAATTATACTGCTCTCTGGTTTTATATTTATTGTTACAATGTGTGCAGCACCTTGATATTGAAAGGTGTTATGTAAATAAAGAATGATTGATTGATTGATATTGATGATTGATTTTATAAAGGATATTTTTATTAGGACAAAGATATATAATGTACAGTACATTATGGGTTGCTCAGTGATAATCACATTTATCTGCACATGTTTGGGTAAGACTGATAAGCTATAAGGGTGCAATGAAGATCTTATCCTCACTATTGTAGTGGGGATATGTGACCATCACAGTGCAGCCTGTTATGTAAGCTACTGTATTTAAACAGTATCAGTGTAAAAGGCATTACTTGGAAATAAGTCACTTAACTTGGAAATAAGCCCCTTAATGAAGACTGATCCTATTCTGCTGCAGTTGGAAGCAGCATGAAACATGTGTGATGTCATCAGGCTTTACGAAAGCTGTTCTTCCACTGGCTGAAGTATGATATTATTCCTGCGACAAAATGATGACAAGTTACGCACTGTGGGGATAAAAATTATCTCCATAAATTGTACATCACAATGGATTTATCTTCTCAGTTTGCATGTCAATACTACATTTTATCTTTTATTGCAAATAATTTATTACCACTGGTAGTGTTGTGTTACAAAAAGTTTAGCAAATAGCAGCATAGTCACATGGTAATTTTGAGTTGGAAGGAACTCTACAGTAGGTCCATTATTCCCACCCCTGCTTCATTAGTAGGTATGAATAACTACACTGTACAAATATGTCCTGTACTAATTTAAAGGCAGTTCCTACCCACTCTCTTACACAAGGTATCAAGTGATTCCTTTTTGAACTACACATTTTATCAGGCTTACACTATCTTGAAGGCCTGCACTGTCTGTATGTCCACAGTCTTCACTGGTAAACTATTCCATCTGTTTAAAACCCTCTGGGAGAAAAAGAGCATCCTAACCTTACCCCTGAATTAACCTCCTCTGGGCTTCAAGGCATGCTGCTGCGACCTACTGGAAGACACCAAATCAAACATCTCTGTCTGTTTAATCTGTTTTATGAAGTTATAAGTTGAAGAAACAGGTACTCAACTCCGTCAAAAATAACATGGACAGGTGGGCATGGCTTAGGTACTGACAGGAGTAGATGCAAGCATCAGAGCTCTGGTTGCTTTTCCATGATTTATCAGTCTTTCATCGAAGTAAACCATAATTTTTGGTACCTACTGTGTTATGGGATGATCCTCAGAATCAAGTGATGTGCTTAAGGAGAAGGACAGGTCCATGTAGAGATGGTGAAGCCAAAAGATGATCCAAAGGAAAAAACAACTAAGTTTCAGCAAGGAGGGTAAGATAGCCCTAGGCCATGCAATGGTGGAGGCAGTGAACTGACTTTGGTGGAGGTGCTACAGGCAGTCCAGGATCTGAAATGCACAGTGCATTACATGGACAAAAAACTGGACAGTCATAATACCAGAATGATGGTTGTAGAAACAGAAATTAAATTTGAAGCAAACGATGATAAGCCAGCAATAGAGTCGGCAAATAAAATATCAACCATGGCAATGGACATGATACAAGAAAAATAAGCTCTTGTGGCTTAAACTTGAACACTTAGAGAACTGAATGAGGAGGTAGAAGGCTGAAGGAGGAGGAGGTAGAATCCCTAGACCTCACTGCATACATCCCTTAGTTGTTAAATGATCTGTTGGGGGTGCAAGTATCAAACTTAATTTATAAAGTGTACAATGTCACACCAAGAAAGCAGCCCACTAACCCTGATTTGCTGCACACATTAATGGTTGCAACAACTGGACCTAATGTTCATGACCTTATTTTTAATGTAGCTGAAAGGAAGGCACAGCTACTAATGTTACATGGTTCCCATTTAATTTGCTTCCTGAGCCTTAGATATACAGCCCGGCAACAGAGGTGAGTGTTTGATGCCATCCATGCTGGATTGCTTGAACTTGGTGTTGCACAATCATTACAACTTCTAGCCAAACTAAAGATCTTGTACCTGTATGCCTGAAAATCTTTTTAATATAATGATATAAAGGATGCCAGCTGCCAACTGGATAACATAAAATCAGAGTTTGCTGCACGGGCCCTGTCAGAGCAAGTGGTTGGTACCAAGGAGGATGAACAGGGCTAAAGAGCCTGCCTTTGGTACTTGTTAGTTTAGAAGCCCTTGTTCTACCACCTGCTGTTGGATTGTTGTCAACCTGCCAGCCACTGTGCAAGGTAGTTCTCCTCTTTTTAATTTTGGGTACAACCAGATGATATCAAGGGGTAAGTATAGAAAATACTCCAAATGGTTTATCATAATTTGGTAGCTATCTCCCTGCAGCCTGACTGCTGGTTCCAAGCTAAGTCAGCAAATGTAAGATGGCTAGTGCCACGTGGCATGGGGGTTATGAGAATCACATGGTCTCTTTAGATCACTACTCAGATGTACAGCAGCTGGGGGATACCTATAGGCATTTGATGATATACATAGAAACATAGCAATTGTCGGCAGATAATGGTCTTCGGCCCACCTAGTCTGCTCTATTACCACTAACAATTGTGCTTTGTGACAGAGGTTGTGATTACAGTGTTTATGCTATTTCATATACTGAATATAATAACCAAAAGTTTGCTTTTCTGCTATTTTCACATTTAAATACTGACATAACTCTTAAGTTGCAAAATGTTTGATAAGATCAAAGAGCTGTTGAATTTCATTCTTTTTTTTTTAATGTTTGCAGTTGCACTCTGTACTGTGGCAGACTTGCATTATAGGATAGCATTATCGAAAACAAAAGGTTTGTGGACTCTCTATAGTCCTTTAAGACTAGATTAGTGTTCATACACTAAGGTTTTATCTCTTAGATATATTTCAGATTAATGTCCATGGTCATGGGGCAGTACAGCCATCTGACATTCTGTGGTTATGTTAATACTTCGTAATGCAATGCTCTCAAATCTGGGGCTCTGGCGTGGATAATAGAGGGTGCCCTGTATCTGCAAAAACATATTGATCGTAATATAAATTGGGTGAAGTCAAGTTTTAGTCCCTTTAGAAGGAGTACATGCAATGTTAGATATAGTAGATTGATTTGCATAACACATTTGCATATTTTAGAAGAACAATTTATGGACCAAAACAGTAGTTATTTCTATCTGTAAAATAATTTTGCCTTGACAGTGTTAGTTTTCAGACAGTATGGAAAGGTTCTGAGGAGAAACAGATACTTGTAGGAACTCATCACAACCCTGAAAGGGATCACTGAAAGGAGTTATATAAAACAATTTGACCTTTTATTTTTTCTGTTATCTTTTTATATGTTTCTCACTTGGGCAGTTCCTCATTCAGGGAGTGGCCCCAGCTTGGTCACCATCCCGACACAGGACTTTTCCTCTTACTTCTGGAACCACCACAGATGGGTGGGTGCTGTGCTATAGTAGGTGGTGCAGAGCCTTCAGGGATGCTGCCATCATCTACCCTCCAAGCTGTCTTCCCATTTGCAACTTTCCCCCAGACTGGCATACATGCAGTGACATGCATGCACTATGTGAAGACGCAGTGATGCTTGTAAGTCTGTACCAGGCTAACCAGTTAGGTGACCGCTGTCCCCTCACTTAGCTTCCATTAGGTGGTGGAGAAGCAATGGTACATGCTGTTCCACCTCCCTGAAGGAGGAGAGCCATACCAGTGCACTTGCTCTTCCCTCCCCAGGACAGCCTCTGAGTGGCTCCAGCTCATTTCTGAATCTGGGTTGCTGGAGTGACTGGCAGTGAAGCCCCTGCCTCAGCCCACCACACCACTGAGCCAAACCAATTGGAACCTTTATAACATATGTAAGAAGCAAGGTGTATGAGTAAGTATAACTGAAAACACTGTTTTTATATAGAGGATGCATCAGAAGTGATGATTACAAAAAAGTAATCTAAATACAAGACTAGATAAATTCCAAAGGTACTGAAATAACATTTATTGATGTTTTTAAAATTTATTAGAGTGATTCTGATTGCGAAAAATTCTGATGACATGAGACAATCATAAATCACAATAACCATTTCCATCCTATCATGGTTTTTGATTGGTGGGCATTTAATTTTCATGTGTAATCACTGTTAGTCATGAACACAATGACAGGTTTTGAAGAATAAACATGATCATTGACCATAACTGATAATGTGCATTTATAATACATCATTATAAAATCATCATATTTTCAGCTGTGGGGTCTAAGCAGTGACCAATATAATAGTAACACCACCTACCTCCTCCTGCTGGTGATATATCTCCCCATGCAGCCCATTTCTTAATGGCCCTGCTCACTGCCTTCTAACAATGCCTTGCCACCTTGAGGTTATCAGATATGATAACCTCAAAGTCTTTTTCCTGCTTAGTGACCTTCAGTACCTCTCCCCCCATTTTACACTCGCCTCCTGGGTTTCTATACCCTAGGTGCATGATTTTTTTTGCATAGAACCTGAGCTGCCATGTGCTGAACTACTCCTTGAGTTTTCTAAGTTTACAAGTCATTCTCTCCACCCCTCCTGAGCATCCAATCTATTACAGATTATAGTGTTATCTGCAAAAAGGAATACCTTCCCATCTAGTTTTTCTGCAATGTCACGTATGAAGACACTAAAGAGGACTGCTCCCAGTACTGAACCCTGCTGCACCCTACTAGTCACTCTCCCTTCATACAGTAAGTGTGACTGCAGTTTTCCACCACCCTCTGTTTCCCCTCCATTAAACATTTTTTTTTCAAGTTTACCACTTGTAACCCACCCTTTGACTGCCCAATTTCATTTTTTCAATCTCCTATGTGCCACAGTGTGTAAGAGCTTACTGAAGTCCATGTAGACTGTGTACACTGCCCTTCCTTGAACTATTTCCCTGGTCACACAATCAAAGAAATTAATCAGATTTGTCTGGCATGACTTTCCCCTGCATATCCATGTTGCCTTTGGTCTTGTAACCTATTGGATTCAAGATATTCTAGTAGCCTTTAATTTAACAGGGTCTCCATTATATTCCCCACCACTAATGTCAGACTTGCTGGCCTATAGTTGCTAGCCTCTTCCTTGCTACTTCTCTTATAGAGCAGGCATACATCTGCTCTCCTTCAGTCTGCTGGAACCACTCCTGTTTCCAGTGAGTTGCTGAAAAAGGTGTTCAGTGGTGCAGAAAGCACCTCCCTGAGTTCCCTTAGCACCCTTGATTGTATCCCATCTAGTTTCCATGGCCTTGTCCTTTTTCAGAACTACAAGTCCCTTCCTGACTCTTTCCTCTAAAAATTGCCAACCCCTTCCCATGTTCCTGCTGTTCATTGGTGGTCTGTCCCCCGCTCCCTCCATTATGAAGACTGGACAAAAGTACCTGTTCAGGATGTCTCCTTTTTCCTGATCCTTCTCTGTGCAGTCTCCTTTTACCATCCTCCTTATCATCATTATCCCTCCCCTTGCCTTCCTCTTTTCACTTATGTACCTGAAGAAAGTCTTATCTCCTTTTGCTACCCATTTGGTTATCTTTTCCTCTGTTTGTGCCTTTGCTACCCTCACTGCCATATCTGCTTACCTCTGTTTTACCTGATACAATTCCTCATCTTCATCCCTCTGTGTTTCTTTGTACCTCCTGAATGCCACCCTTTTTTCCTTCACCTTAGTGGCACTTCACTAGAATACCATAATGGTCTTTTTTTCCCTCCTGTATATACTCACTTCCTTCACACAGAGGCTGGTTTCCTTCACTATGCCTTCCCTTAATTTTCTCCACTGTTCCTTTACCATTCCCCAACAATCATTCCCTCCTAGGCTGACTCTGAAGCATGCTCCCATTTCTTTAAAATGTTCCCTCCTAATGTCCAGGACCCTCATATCTGTGTTGTTTGCCATTGTGCTTATCTTAATGTTGAACTATGCTGTACAATGATCACTGGTCCTCAGGAGACAGTCCACCGTGATGTCTACAATACTGTCTCAGTTAGTAAGCACCGGGTCCAGTATTGGCCCATCTCTAGTAGGTTTGCTGACTAGCTGCCTGAGAAATGTACTGTACAGAGAGTTAAGAATGGCCCTACACTTACCCAAAGAAAGAGTTAAAAGGATCTATTCCACATCTAGTAGATTGAAGTCCTCAGTAAGAAGCATCTCCCCCTCTTTTGCCATCCTGCTGATGGTTTCCGCTAGTGTGTTATCCAACTGCTCCCCTTGAGCTGGAGGTCCGTATCTCACCCAAGTAGGAATAGTGGCCCCAGCTCTCATCTTTGAATACATATTTTAATGTGCGTATGCAACTTGGTGTAGTGTTGTGCTTATGCAAACTGGTGAATGAACCTTTGTGGCTGTTTGCCTCTTTGTTCCTCAAGGAATACACCCTGTAGGGATGCTGAAGGCAAGGAACTCTTGAGGAGGGTTCCATCCCAGAGGTATTATGGGAAGGATTCCTTTAGACTAAAGGTACCTTAGGAAGGAGCCCTGAGGTGAGAGGTGATCCACTGGAGGAGGAGGAGGGGAGGATGGTGGGCAAAGAAAAACATGCTTCTGAGTGAAGCAGGAAGGATGGCATTAAATAGCTTAGGCAGTGGGTGTGGCCGGTTGCTTCAGCCCATTGAACCACAGGCTTAGCCTTTCATTTCAGTGTCCTTACACAGTTTGGTATAGTATTGTGCTTATGCAAATTGTTGAATGAACCTTTGTGGTCATTTGCCTTTCTATTCCTCAGTGAATATCACACTGTAGGAATGCTGAAGGCAAGGAACCCTGGAAGAGGGTTCCACCCCTAAAGGTGACATCTACTTAGGAAGGAGCCACCCAAAAAGTGTAGAGCAGAAAACATTGCTGAAATTGGTGAGTAGGTATCATGTATTTAGAACCTTTACATAGGTCAGCAGGAGTCAATGTGTAATGTGTAGTGTCTTTCACGTAGGTCTGAATGATTAGATTGTAAAAGGGCATGACTTCCTAAGGAGAGAAGGAATGGCAAAAGATGGCCACCATCCATCTCCATCCAACAGCCGAAACTTACCTAAGTAAAACAGGGAATAGCAGAACCTACCTAGGAAACCTAAATAATATACTACAATATAAACTAGCAAGGTATTATGACCCTTGGCATGGAGGAGAGGAACAACTTCCTGTGAGGAGGAAACCTTCTTGGGATTCAAGGCACAGATCTCTTTCCCTGCAGGCTTGGGATACATTTAATGATAGCTCTACTGCTGCAATTTAATGACCCAATACGAGGGGAAATTCAATTTGGAGACAAACAAGTAATGTGTAATAAGACCTCCACGTAGGTGTGTGTGTGACTAGACAATAGGGTTAATGGAACCTCCACAGAGGTTGTTTGGTACAACACAGAAGAAACAGCACAGACAACCGTGGGGCAAGCAGCAACAGCACAGACAGCTGCAGGGCAAGCAGCAACAAGACAGACAGCTGCAGAGCAAGTGGCAACATCAGAGATGGCAATAGGGCAAGTGGCAACAGTACAGACAGCCTCAGGGTGAACAGCAACAGCACAACAGTTGGTGGTGAACAGCAACGACACAGACAGCCGGGGTGAGTGGCAACTGCTCAGATGGATGCGGGGTGAGCAGCAACAGCACAGACAGCCTTGAGGCAAGCAGCAACAGCATAGAGAGCTGTGGGGTGAGTGGCAACCACACAGACAGCCTTGGGGCAAGCGGCAACAACACAGACAGGAGTGGGGTGAATGACTACCGCACAGAGAGCTGCAGGGTGAGTGGCAACAATATAGACAGCTGGGGTGAGCAGAACAGCAAAATACAAATAACAGCAACAATCCCCATTAATGAATATACTCAAGCCCCCACATGGGTCTAAATGATACAAGAAACAGATGCAATTAGTCCCGTAACCTCCACATAGGTATGGGATGGTGAAGGAGTCACTGTAGGGGTTTTCTTTAAGAGGTTGTTTAAAGAGCACCTTTCATGATGGTCCAAAAAGTTACAGCTTGTAGTCATTATATGAAGTACTAGACCTGAAAGGGTGTGTGCATTTGTTATTTTTGGTCAAAGTTTACTCTGCCTTCCAGATTTGTATTTGTTTATGAGCCTTGCTTTAGCCCTGCTCCACTTGCCTTTGCTGTTGAGCTGCTAGGCTGCTGGCTCCCACTGACATCGCTATATGGCAGAGGAGTAACTCACATTGTGCATCACAGTGCAGTTGCAGAAGTTTTGCAAAGGAAAACTATCAGTACTAGGTGAATGCTAACAGTTCCTTCCCCAAGACAATCTCTTAGCAATGCATTGTACCAAAATCCAAATGCCTTTTCAGTATGTTTTTCTGTAAAACTGACTTACTTCTGCCTCTGTAAAAAGCATGAGGATTGAGAGAAGATCGAGTTACAGTCAGCACCTTTCTGGGTCTATGTGATAACGGTGAACGTTATCGCTCAGTCAGAATGCCGAACACATTTTCGGCACTCTGACAACCCTGGTGCACCAGCACAATGGTGCCAGGACAAATTTTTACTACTTCTCCCCCCGCACCCCCCTACTTAAGGATTCTCAACTCCAGGGAGGTGCATGTTGGGGGGGATGAAAGTAGTAAAAATAAAAAGGTTTGGGCCTGGTGCAATAACATTCATACCAATGCCCAGACCCAAACCCAGTACCTCAGCCATCCCAGCCATTGCCCAATCCCTGATGCCACACCTCAGCTGGACCGATGACTGCAGCGCCCCCTCTACAGCCTCCATCCCCAGCCCACACACGTCTCGCTCCCACCCCCGCGCCGTGCGTACATATAACGACATCCTGTCACCTAGTTCACCCACCCCCTCATCCAGTCACCCTACCCATTGGTCGCCGTGAGTGGATTGCACAAGGAAGGTGTCATGTAACTGACGGCGCCCTTCCTCATGCGCCCACTTCATGGGTTACCCACCTTTCCCAGTCCTTTTGACTTTCATGCATAAATTACCACTTCTTGCATTGATTCTGGTATTGTATATCATTACTGTCCTCTGCAGTTAGTTTTTGCATTCTGAGCTGCTAAAAACTGCAGAGTGAACCAGAGCTTCTGTGGCAAGCCTGGTGTTGCTGTGGACCCAGGGCTGTACTGCTGACATCATTATATGGCTGAGAAGTGATACACACTGCAGTACAGTGACATTGTAGCAGTTTTGCAAGGGAGAACTACATTACTAGGTGTATATACTGTGGTCACTCTTCATCAAGACACCCTGTTAACAATGCATTATGCTAAAATCCAAATGCCTTGTCTGTATGTTTTTTTTGTAAACTGACTCACTTCTGCCTCTGTACTGAGTTAATGAGGTGAGGCGAGGTCATGAGAAGACTCTGCTGAAAATTTGGTGAAACAATATGGTCAATGGCCAAGTTATGTGAGTGAACATTAAAAGATTTCAATGTGAACTCATAAATTTGTAATTTTCTGTATTTTCCATCAAACCTTTAACATAGCCTTTTTGGGACCCTATCTCATGAACAAAGCAGGTGAAAATGTTCAAATCCAGCCAGAAAAGTGATATTGCAGTTACTGTGCAAAATCACCTGTCCAGTGGGATTTAAACATTTTCACCAACCGGGTTTATGACATGGGGTCATAAGAAGATAACATTCAAAAATTGGAGTCAAAATATAAAAAAAAAACAAGAACAATGTTATGAATGTATACTGAAATGTTTCTATGTCCCCAGTAATTTTCACTCTTTTAACTCAGAACTTTCAATATAGCCATTCTTTCACATCACCTCATGAACATAACAAGTGTTATTTTTCAAATCCTGGCCAAAACATGTTTTTGCACTTGTGACTCAAAATTATGTTTCAGCCAACAAGCTATAACTGCCATGTGTCCTGTTTATAAGGGGGAATCATAAAATGACTGTTAAAATTTGGAGTCAAATTACAATAAATAAATAAATAAAATTAAATAAGAAGAAATGTATGCAGAGCCAACATCAAGCCCAGTGGGTATTGCTTTGTGATCCCATGCTGGTGAACTGAGTTTGGGGGCAAGCCTAGTGAGTCAGCTGGATAGGCTGAAGCTGGGGGGATGGTACTGCCATGCGACATCACTCTGCAGCCTGGGAAGGGAAGGTGCAGGGCTTGCCTCACAGGCCCAATTATCATATAGTGAAGAGAAATCTTCACTTGGCATATTGCACTGCACCTCTGCACCTGTGGCTGCCAGTGGGTGCTACATGTCAGCTGACAGATGAACTCTTTGCCCTGTACATCTGTATCTATAGCCACATGGAAGTGCAGGGCCCAAAGGGCCCTGTGCTTTTTTTTTAGTCAGCCAGTATCACAAATTCTTGGCATCTGTTGCTGCACAGAAGTGCAGGATTCCAAAGAGACACATACTTCTACAGGAAGATAGGCTAGTCTCACTCAACTATCTGGGGCTCTCCCTATCTTTAAATCCTGATCGTCTTCGGCACCTCAATCTGGATTCCCTAGTTCATAATATCGATCTGGATATGAAAAGGTGGGCCCAATTTTCCCTATCACTCTGGGGCAGGATTAGCATAGTAAAAATGAATATTTTTCCCAGGCTTTTCTATCCATTAACTATGTTAAATATTCAGCTTCCGATGGTCTGGTTCAGCAGAATACATAAACTAATAGCCAATTTTATCTGGAATTTTAAGAGGGCAAGGATGTCGTATAATAAGCTGGCGGCGCTAAAACTCATGGGGCCTTCGGCTTCCCCATTTTGCCTCTATATTATTGGGTCAGCACAGATTAATAAATACGGGCAGGTGGCTGGGCTCTCTACTTTCTGTTGGACATAATGTATATGTTCCTCTCTGGTATGACATAGAACTCTCTAGTATTAAAGGACTGGGTCTTAACCAAGAAGCCTTGCTGTTTTCTCCCCCCAGACTAGTTCCTCTATCACGAGTTTCCCCTATGGGTGTTGCCATTAGGATTCATGATCAAGTTTGCAGTTTCTTGAAATACGAGTATAGGTTAGATGGGTCTCAACCGCTCATAGGCAGTCCATTTTGGTTGATTGGAGGGAAGCCGATTGGGTGCAGATGGTTACCCGGCTTAGAGGATATTAGGTTGGGAAATTTTTTGATGAAGATGGCAAGCTCTACATGACTCCCCAGATACTTACCAGGTTGAATCTACCAGTGGGTGAGTGTTTTAAGGTTTATCAGGTGCGTCACCTCATAGTTCAGAAGCTGGGATTAAATGGCTTTAAACCTCCTAAGATAAATTTTTGGGATACTATCAGGCCTTTGGTGGGCACTCCACATGCAATATCCAAAATATATGCTGCACTTCTGAACTGGGCTTTTCCTGATGGTTTTTCTCCTCCATCAGTTTGGAGTAGTGCTTTTCCTAAGCTGGAGCTAGATTGGGTTCAGATATGGTCTAATTGTCATAGGTTTTTGAAATAGAACCCTCTCAAATTAACCCAGTTTAAGATTTTACATAATATCTATTATTCTCCCCAAAAACTGCACAATTTAAAATTGTTATCAGACTCTCGTTGCTTCAGGTGTGGATCAGAGGGAGGAGATCTACTGCATATATTTTGGTATTGTACTAAGATTGCTCAGCTATGGTCAGTCATTAAAGAAAATGTGAACCCCCTTCTGGGCCTAAAGGAACTGTTTAAACCAGAGATTTGCATATTAGGGTATATGCCAGAAGTCCATGTCACACAGAGAAAATTTCATATTTTTTTGATTTCTATTTCAGTTAAGAGACTAGTGCTTAGGCATTGGAAGGAATCCAATAGAATCCATTATTCTGAATGGTTATCAGAGTTATTAGCCTTACTTAGGATTGAGAGACAGATTGCAATATTGAGCGATCAGCTCCACAAATTTGAGAAAATCTGGTCTCCATTAGTCTGTGCCTATTCATGACTATTATGTATCAATTTTTTCTGTTTGTACCTGCTTTGTCTGCTAAGGTTCTTGCTTTATTTTACTTAATGTGTCCGGGGCGGGTGTTGAGAGGTCTCAGGGGAGGGAGGGGGTGGGAGGGGCGTTTACTTTAAGAGGTGCTCATTCACTCTTGTATGTCTACATTCATGTAAACTATGCTGTGTCATGCACCTTGTGAGACATTGTATATCTAGAGTTTCGCCTCTGTTCATCCTTAAAGGTTAATAAAAAGTGAATGGCAAAAAAAAAGGAAGATAGGCTAGTCTCTTGGTGCAGGGCCATAGGGTTCTGTGCATCTTCACCTGTTTGCATGGTTCTTATCTGTGCCTGTGGTATGTGTTGCAGGCCTATCCCCAGGTCATGCCCTATTCATCCTCCGCCTTTTGCCCCTTCCACCCTTTCTTCCCCCTCTTTACTATTTTCAACCTATCTGTATGGTAGAGCACTGTGTATTGCCTGGAGGGGCAGAGGGTTGGGGGGTGTGAACAGCAGAGGATGGACAAACGAAGCTCTCTCATTGGGGCTGTTAGGTCCAGAAGACACCCTGAGGTGAAATGAATTCTGGAATGTGGTCTGCCATGCCTGTTCTCCATACCCAAGGGCTCCACCATTACTGGTGGGCAAATAGTCAGGGTGGCCCAGGAGACCCGTCCAACCAGAGCGGTGTTATGCAATGCCAGATCTATTAAGAACAAGACTGCTATTATTGAAGACCATGTCAGGATAGCAGATCTGGTGTGCATCACCGAAACCTGGCTAGATGAAAACACTGTCCCCATGCTTGAGGCTGTGATTCCTGCACAGTACTCGATGATACCCCACTCGAGATTGAACCGCAGGGAAAAGGGGGGTTGTGGTCTGTATCAAGACTGAATTGGGCCTCACGAATGTACCAGTTGAGGATGCTGGGTCATTTGAGTGTACTGTAGTAGCAGGTGTAGGCTGTAGGATAGCCCTCATTTACCATCCACCCGGGGATAAGAAGTGATTCCTTCAGGAAGTAGCAGATTTTGTGATCAATATGGTGTTTGAGTCACCCAGGCTGATGGTCCTGGGTGACTTCAATGCCTGGATTGATGATGAACTCTTGCAATTTGGACAACACTTCCTTCAGTTGATGACATCAGTGGGCCTTACACAGATTGTTACCTCTGCTACTCATAAACATGTCAAAAATGGAAACAGTGTGCTCAGTCAGGTAACAGGGTGCAGAGTGGGGTAGCAAGCCCCATAAACTTACAGAAAACCAAGGATGAAGCTCTGCAGTCCACTGCAATAAACCACTGAAAAACTTAATTTGCTGTTACTCTTCAATTTATTTATTTCTTTTAACACTGTAAAGTTTAACAGCATAAATAAAATAACATTACAGCGTATTCAGTGGTAACAAAGAACAGTGACCACTTTCCTGCATTCAAATTGAAGACTGAGTAGTCAGTCGAAGCGCAGGGGAGTGTTCATTCGAATGCAGGAAAGCATGTCGGGTGGTCCGATCATTACACCGTCAGATTCAATTTTTGCACCCCCCCCTTCATAGGCCTACCCCGGTGGAGATGGTCAGGTACCACCCTTTACAGGATGTTAGCCCTGAAGGCCTAGTGGCAGTATTTGACCTATTGGAGTTACCTGTGGCAAGCGGGAACCCAGAGGCCTTGGTGTTGGCCTATAATGAGGTCATCACCACAGCCCTGGATTCTATTGCTCCTGTCAGTGTTCATCCTCTATCCCTTCACCCTCAGTCCCCTTGGTTTGAAGGGACCTTGAGGGAGTTGAGGTGACTGGGACAAAGGTTAGAGCACTGCTGGCAGAAATCCACCCTGGGAGCTGACCATCTTAGATTGTTAGAACATTATCAGCTCTACCAATCAACAATCACATGTAAGAAGGCAGAGTTCCTGTCCAGGGAGATTGCTGCCACTCAGAACTGACTGGCTCAGCTCTTTCAAACTATGGACAGGCTGTGCAACCCAGCCTGCCTATAGGTTCGAAGAGCCTTTTCACAGTTGGAATGTGAGGAACTCGCTCGGTTCTTCGTGGATAAGGTGGCCAACATCAGGGGGGAGATCTGACTGACACTCTCTATGGGGAATACTAGTGATCGGTGCTGGCCACTGTCCCTCACTTCTCCTAGAGTACCTTTGACTGGCCGGAGCTCATGGATGTCATGTGGATTGTCCAGGGTATGTGCCCTACATGCTGTAGTTTGGATCCGGGTCCAACTTCCCTGATTATGGGTTGTTGTGACATCATTGTCCCAGTCCTGGCACAGATAGTCTGGTGCTCCCTTGAGTTGGGTGAGTTTCCCAGCTCCCTGAAGGAGGCAGTGGTGACACCCCTCTTGAAGAAAGCTTCTCTCGACCCAGACTGCCTTGTTAAGTACAGACCTATCTCTAACCTCCCCTTTATAGGGAAGGTAATTGAGAAGGTAGCTGCTATACAGCTGGAAAACCATTTAACCATCCATAACATCTATGAACCTCTCCAATCCAGTTTTTGAAAGAGGCACAGTACCAAGACTGTGCTGGTTTTGGTGTTTAATGATCTCCTGATGGTGAGAGATCAGAAAAGCAGGTCCATCTTGGTGCTCCTTCATCTCTCTTCAGCTTTTGATACCATGGACCATGGGGTTCTGCTTGAGTACCTGAGGTTCATCTGTTGCTTGACCAGTACTGTCCTCAGATGGCTTAAATCTTTCCTCACTGGCAGAACTCAGAGGGTGGTGTCAGGGATTTATTCCTCTGACCCTCTCTCTCTGTCATGCGGGGTCTCTCAGGACTCAGTGCTGTCCCCCACATTGTTCACAGTGTACATGCTGTACCTCAGAGACATCATAAGATGGTATGGGCTGAGGTTTCACTGCTATGCTGATGATACCCATCTCTACTTGTCTTTTGCACCTGACCAGGATAGTGCACTCTCGGTTTTCAATAACTGCCTCACTGAAATCCAGGACTGGATGAATTCCAGCTGGTTGAAATTGAACTTGAGGAAGACTGAGGTGATGGTAGTGTATCCGGGTCGACGGATGGGGGGGTCGGGGGCTGGTCAGCCCACAGGTCTTTTCCTGGGGAGCTCCCAGCTCCTTTCCTCTGAACTGCTGTGGGACCTAGGGGTGATGCTTAACAATGGGTTGATACTGCGATTGCAGGTGTCAGCAGTTGTCAAGTCATCCTTTTACCACCTGAGGAACATCACTAGGATCAAGCACCTTGTTCCATCTGGTGACCTGCCTACACTGATCCACGCCTTTGTGACCTCACCCTTGATTACTGCAACTCCCTTTCCTTTGGGCTACCAGGGGTTGATCTCTGCATCCTGCAGCTGGTGCAGAATGCTGCAGCCCAGTTGTTGACAGGGACTCCCCGTACATGTCACATCACATTGGTGCTGCGCTAACTGCACTGGCTGCCGATCCAGTGGCGAATTACCTTCAGATTCTGATTACTGACTTATAAAGCCCCACATGGACTTGGCCCAGACTACTTGAAAGAGCTTCTGTCCCCTTAACGCCCTGAGTGATTGCTCCATTTGACTGATGAGGGGTTGCTAGAGATTCCAATGGTATCTTTAAAATCTTCAGGGGCCCATGCATTTATATACGTGGACCCAGCCCTTTGGAATTCTCTACTATGTTAGCTCCAGGAGTGCATGACCATGAGAGGTTATAAACAAGCACCAAGGACATAGTTTTGGCCCTGAGTTTATCCAAATTTCTAAGGATGATTATCGGATTTACTGAATATTTTATATAAAGCTGTTTTATCTTCTTATTTTTAACTCATTGTAATGCACCTTGACAATTTTGAATGGCGCATAATAAATAAAAATTATTATTACACAGGTCCCAAAGGGACCTTCGTGAATGAGGATACAATTCCACTATCTCAAAAAGAAATTATTTTCATTAGAAAATACAGTATAGATGCACCAGTTAGAGTTCAACTTACCACCACAAAAGTAGGGAGATGTGGCATTAATATTTCCAAACCTAACCCCCAGCAGCAAAAGATCAAAACCACACAAGCAATCACAGAAAGACATCATCAGGTAAGACAAACAACATGCAACTATTTTCAGATAACACAAATGCAGTAACACTGTTGTGCAACCTTCATGGATTTGTATCTGTGGCTGCACAAGCACAGGCTCCACAGGGGACAGAGTTTCTGCAGATAGAAGTATTGTTGTAATTTAGGTATCACTCATGTTTATATGCAGCTGCAGAAGTGCAGGCCTTATAGGGACACACCACAAAGGAGCATGGCACTCACACCAGAGGATATAGCCTCAGAATAATGAGGAAGATTTATGTCAAAGTGCCGAGGCATCTAGTGGTCACAAACCAATCCTCTACATTTTTGTGTATGCCTTTGAATATTAAATAAATAAGAGAATTTACAGTGGTGAATCAGGTTGCAAGTCACAAATATTCTGAGGCTACATCCTCACGTGTGAGTGTCAGGCTCTTTTGTGGTGTGTCTGTAGTTTATTGGGAGTTAGCAGCTCTCAACCCAATGCCAGCTTTCCTCTGCCAGAGCACACCTGCTCCTGTTTTGTTTGTGTAGGCCCCATAGGGGCCTAATCCTCTGTAGCCAAAAATTGGTGTGCATGACTGATACCTGTGGCTACAGTTAACAGGCTTTTCTGGGGTGTGCGCATCTGCAGAAAGAAGTTGAGTTGAAATTTGGGTATCATGGATTTCATAGGGCCTGTGATTCTGCAACCAAAGGTTGGTGTGTATGTCGTACACTTGTGATTGCAGAAGCGCCAATCCCTCAGGGGTCTGTAGTTCTGCATCCAGAACTGTGTGCATGTCTTACAGTGTGCACGAGGACCTGTGGCTACAGAAGTGCTGACCTCTCAGGTGCCCACACTTCTTTAGACAGAAGAACTCTTGTAATTTGGGTAGCATGGATTTCTGTCTGGGGCTGCAGGGGTCTGTGCTTTTACAGACAGAAGTAGTGTTATCATTTGTGTATCATGGATTTCTATCTGAAGCCAGAAATAAATATGTATGTCTAGTAATGTGCATGACACAGATACAAATCCACAAAGGCAGCACCTCAGTACTACCGCATTTGTGTCATCTTGAAATAGTTGTATGTGGTTTGTCTTAACTGATGATGGCTATCTATGGTTGACTGTGTGGTCTTGTCCTTTTGATGCTTGAGGCAGTGGGGAGTTAGGGTTGGAAACTGTAACACCACATTTCTGTAGTTTTTTGGCTGTAAGTTGAACAATAGTTGTTGCCTTAACTCATTTTCTTGTAATGAATGTGTGTGTGTGTGTGTGTGTTGTGTGTGTGTGTGTGTGTGTGTGTGTACATACAGATGCAAATATAAAATAATACAGAGAAATAAGATGGTAAAACAACAAAAAATAAAGAGTTGCTGACTTGGGACTGTCCAAAATGTAATATATTATTTCTGATCCCCTTTCCATGCTACTGCCTGAAAATGAAGACTTTTTAAGGAATTATTTAAAATACATTTAATGAAATGGGAAAGGTGCAAGACACTGTAATACATTATGAAACAAAAATTAAGAAGTTAATAACATTTGTTCAACAACAAAAAACCACGTTTACAGGAAACCCATTTCATGGAGAGAGATGTCAAGTAATTGTTAAATCAATGTGAAGGATTCAGAATTCAAGCACTTCTGTATATTAGCAACATTCTAGAGAAATATCAATCATTTTATTAAAAAAGGATTAAAGTAAATATTGAGAAAATATATATTGAAAATGGAGGACACCGTGCCATAGGGACAATGCTTTTTACATTGACTACTGTATATGTACCAACACATGATGGTCCAACATGCTTTACAAATTTTTTTCCTAAAACTTGATCACTTCTTAGCTCCATATATCATTGTGGGAGACTTTAATACTACTTTGATTTAGATAGAACATTGGGGGTTAAATACATTAAAGAAGGCAACCACAAGTCTTAAAAATGCAATTAGGGCTTTTGACTTAATTGAAGCATTTAGATTTCATAACCCAAGTCTAGAAATCTACTCTTTTTTCAGCTATCAATAAATCTCAATCCAAAATAGATACTGCACATGCTTGGTATCCCATGAAATGATGCTGGACATGTCAGTGATAGTATAATGCAGTATACATATATATCTGATCATGCTCCACTTATATTTATTTTCAGTATGGATAAAGAAAAAAAGAAACAATATGGAAATTAGATGCTGCTTCAATAAAAGATTAGGCTTACACTATTGCTAAATTATTCAAGACTTTATAGGTTTAAATAAAATACTGGACACCTCTCATAATAACTTTGGGAAGGACTGAAATGTAACATAATAGTGTGCAAAAATAAGGTATTAAAACAAAAAATTAAAAATACATAATAAAGACCTAAAAATATCAGAAGAAAAATTGTCAATAGCAGAACAAAACTATATTAATTTCTCATCAGAAACTGGCTTGTGGGAGCTAATAAAAATATGGAGAATTATAATAAAATGATTACTACTAATGAACAAAATGCTCTATTAAGAACAAGGGTGAAATACTACTATATTGATAAAAACTAGATAAATTATTAGCACTACGATTGCAACAGGAAAATCATGTAATCCTATCAATAAAATCAAAAATAATCTGGCCCAGTTGCCTGGAGGGATGAGCCGCTTGCACCTTACTTGCTGCCACACCAGCAACACAGATTTGGTAACAGATTTGGTTTACTTGTCAACCAGAGGGAGAGGATTGAGCATTCTAAGAACTGCTGTCCTCTCCTGGGGAGGGGTGGTCAACCATCTCAGCCTCTGACTGCTGCTGGGTGGAGGCCCATTTGTAGTGCAGGTGTGAGGGAGGGGCCATGGCTCTGTGATGAGAGCATGCCTTCACATGCATGTGCCTACGTGTTTCTGTGGTGAGTGAGAAAGGGAAGGAAATGGAAAAAAAAGCATGCTGGCTACATGAAACCCTGTCTGCTCCCTCTCTAAATATGTTACTGTCTGGTCCCTGGGCACTTCCTCCTCTGGCACTACCATGGGGGAAAATCCATAGGAGACTTAGCCTGGATGACCAGGAAAGGTGGATGCCAGTCCAGAGAAGTGCAGATTGGGTTGACAGACTACTCGCCTGACTTGACAGGTAAAAACATTTATAGAAAAAAAAATACAATAAAAAATAAACAAGAATTAGATATAACAGACCCCAAAGGATATTTTCAAATAATTAAAAAAATTGTATATATATTCAAGTAGACTCTAGATGATATGAAAACACTTGTAGATATAGTACTATTACTCTGAATATTCAATGAAGATAGAAATAAACTGGAGACACAGACTGAGTAGGAAGAAATAATGGAGGTTGTTAATGACTTAAAGATAGGAAAGTCCCCAGGCTCAGATAGTCTAATTTCCTCATTCTATAAAACACCTGAGAAGGAATTAATCCCAATATTTCAACATCAGTTTAATCAATTTAAATTAATTAATACTTTGCTGCCATCCTTCAGTGCAGCCCCAGTCACACAAATTCTAAAACTGGAAACCTAAAGATGAATGCACATTCTATTACTCAGTTTCATTGCTAAACTGTGATTATAAAATGGTCACCAAAATTATAGCAAATAGGTTCACATTAATAATTAAAAAAAGTTACTAACAAAGACCAAATGGGTTTCTTTTGAGGATGAAGCTAGCACCCAATTTAAGAAGAGCTCGTAATTGCTCATCAGACAATTAATTGGCAATGATTGCCCTAGATGCTGAGAAAGCCCTTAACAGGTTCTCCTGTGACTTTCTCCTGTAGACCATATCAAATTTAGGCTTTGGGAATACATTTGTTCACTCTATTAAACTAATCTAGATCATGCCATTAGCTGGAATCTATACAAAATATAACATTTCAGAAAACATAACAGCATAAAGAGTAGCACAGAAGGGATGCTCATTATCTACATTACTTTATGCTTTATATATGGAGCCATTTGCACAAGCAATTAAATAAACTCAAGACATTATAGATATCACTAAAGATAATATTGAACATACAATATTGCTGTATAGAGATGATGTTCCAATTTTTCTCAACAAATCAAAATCATTATCTCAGTTAAGATATCAACAGCTGGATATTCAAAAAAATTTGCAAAGCAGAGTGCAAAAATTTGCCCTCCACCTTGTAATAGCATGAATGCGCAAAACTGCTATATTCAGAGATAGTTCAGAGTACTACTTATCTAAATATAAGTCCATTTTTGCCTAGTGTTCAGCAACATAGTGCCACCCAATAGCATCCCCAAAATAGGGTGCCACAGTGGCTTGCGCCAGGGCAAAAATGGCTATATTCAAATGTCACCATGGAAATGAGCACATGGGCATGCAAGGCACTAAGGGGCCATTTGCATGCCTGTCATGGGCTCATTTGCATGGGGACTGAGACTAGATTACCTGGTTCAGCTCCCCCCAAATGTCCCAACCCTGTGAGCTGTCCATGATGTTAATAGCAACACCCTTCCACTGATCCCAGTCTCATTTACATAAACATAGTTACCTGGTGTCCAGTGGTCCCTCCCCCCACCTGCTCCTCATTCTGGTAGTATTAATATAGTTCCCTGGTGTCCAATAATCCCTTCCCCCCACCCAACCCCCATCCTGGTACTGGGAAAGCCTCCCCAGTTTTCCAATGTCCTCTACCCTATGACAGCTGGGCCTCCACTGCCCTTGGCATGCCATAAGCAAAGACATGCAGCCCCCTCACAACAAAGCTCTGTCCCCTCCTAAATTGTTAGCAACATTCCCCCCAGCTATACTCTGTAGGTGGATTGCCCCCCCCACCAGCAGCACTGACACTCAACCCCTTGGTCCCCATATCTTCCATGAGTGTGCCTCAGTTACATGATGGCAAGTGGCACATCCCACCACAACACCACCTCAGCTGACCAGCATCTATTGATAGCAGGGAGTGTGGCTTATTTATAGGGCAAGACACATCACCCATGCCATATAAATAAGCCATGCTTCATGCTACTGAGATACTCCAGGCAGCTGAGGTGGTGTGTGGTGGGATGTGCCACTCACCGTCATGTAACTATGGCACAGATGGACAGGTAGGGGACTGGCAGGTGGATGTCATTGCCTCAGGTGATGGGCCACTATCCAACAACAGTGTATGGTCTGGGGTGGTGCTGCCAACAGTTTCTGTTTGGACTTTGTTGTGGGGGGGCTGCAAGTCCTTGCTTATGGCATACCAAGGGCAGTGGCATCCCTTCTGTCACAAGGAGCAATCCAGGGTGGCTTTACCTGTACTAGGATGGGGAATGGGTGGGGGGAGGGACCACTGGACACCAGGAAATAATGTTAATGTTAACATGATTTGGATCAGGTGTGGGAAGGGACCACTGAACACCAGGGAATATTGTTATTGATACTGGTAGTGGGATTGGAGGGAAGGGGCACCACTAGATACCAGGACCTACAGTATTGGGGTGGGAGGGCTGACATACTTCCTCCAGCAGCCTCTAGGGTTGTGTCAGTTTAGGATGAGTATTAGGTTGGCAGTATTTGCTACGCGCAAGGGGGGACAGCACAATGCACCTGAGTTGAACAGCTACTCTGAATATTGAACTACACCAATATTCAGGTCCCCACCCCCACCCCCAATTTGCATCATTTTTCCTTGTGCACCCCTCCACAGTTTGCCACAGTGCAAACCCTGTTTGCCCATGCTAACCAGTTTTTTGAATATGGGACTTCTGCACAAAACCCAGTATGCGCGTACAGACTGGTATTTGCATACAGGCAAACATTTGAATATAGGGTCCCATATCATGAAAAATATAAGTAAAGAAAAAAGAGTGAAATCCTGAAAAAAGGATTATAGTATATCATGTAGCTGGAGAAAATCAGTGAGCAGATAGTAACAGCATTTAGGCAAAAAATGTTACAGGGAACAACTGGGATGCAATAATAAAATATTGTAAATTAATAGGAAAACAAAGCTGCAGCAAATACAATACAATATAATATGTTGCATCAAGCTCAACTGACTCCTACCAAACTGCATAAATTATTCCTTTTAATTTCACAAAACTGTCAAAGATGTGGCACTCAAAAAGGGTCTCTTCTACTCATGTTCACAAACTATACAAAGTTAATACATTCCTGTGGGGGAAAAATAGACTGACTGACTTCAAAAGTTCTAGGAGTCCATTTCCATTTGATACTGGAATTATTATGCTAGGAAACAAAAATGGAAATAAACCAGTTTTAACAGATAAACAACATGATGACAGATACAGTGTTGATAAATGCAGGTATGGTAATATTAACACATTGGAAATACCAGGAAGCTCCAAGGTATGATCATTTGTTAAACTTACTAATAGATAACACAAAAGTAGAAAGGAATTTTTACATAATGCATGATAAGCAAAAAGACTTTCAAGCAATTTGAACTCTTTTTTTAAGTATTATGAAAAAACAACTCATAGAGCCAAAAGAAGATAAATGTCTACTAAACTTAAATCCAAATTAAATGGGAGCATAGATAACAGTTACAGGATAATAATTAGGAGGCTGAGGAATTTTCTAGCCACAGATTCAATCTTGGGATTCGTCAAGTGATTTGACAAAGTGCATAAGCATTTCTTACGGTGTATTAATTTTATTGATCATTGTACAATGTATAAATATATGAATAATTCTGTGGCACATTTCTCAGATTTTTCTTTAAATTGTAATTTAATAATTATGTTTACCAAATATTTGTCATGGGGTATTTAAACCATCCTCATTCTGATCACGTCACATCTGAAAAAGTGAGTTGCTTCATGAAGCATTGAGTTGAACAGTCCACTGCCTCTGTACTCCTGCAGTTTTTGGTTATGTTAGCAATTTCTTCAAATTGGTAACAGGACTGTGTCACAGAGATTGGCTCATTGTTAATGGATGTACAGTATTGCCAATGTGTGTATGGAAAAAGTTTATGCAATATGAGTCTGTGTCTCATGAATCTTCTGTGAGCTGTTTGTTGCATTGCACTGAGATGTCAAGTAAAAGATGTTCCTTTACATATCCATCTCTGTGCTGTGCATTACTGCCTTGGCTTTGATGGAGTTTGTATTTGTATTTCATGTACAGCACAACCCTTCAGAGTGCTGCAGATGAATCTTTGTGGTTGACCGAATATTAGTCTTTCTGATTCCAGACCACCAAAGCCACTCAGTCCTGGACTCTTTTCTGGGTGAGTTACAGATACCGTATCTTCTATGTAAAGTATTAAGCACAAAAAAATTGGCAACATTACATGGTAGAAACAGGGCAAGAATGGAGGTAAATCAATCAAGCTATACAAATGTTAATGTAACAACAAGAGAAAAATCTGAAACACCATTCTGCCTAATTAGTATCGAGGCAGTGGTTAGATGGTGGCAAGCCATCATAGACTCCCAAAACTGTAGTACTGACCAAGCATGTCACAAAGTCTGATAGCACTGTTTCATCAATTTGAAAAATTGAAGATGAATGAAATTAATATATGCAAATAGCCTTTCCGCTTATGATCAATGTGATTGGGTTCCATGGGGCTTCAGAATAATCGAATTCCCCACAGCAGGTATTAATAATGTCTGGTAAAAGATGAAAGGATGGATGGAAAGTCTCACTGATTACTGTGTACAATTGCTTAAATTCATGATAAAAGAGAACAATTTGAGATATAAAGAGGTGACTGATGAGTTAATTAATTTACAGTAATTAATAGCACAATTTAAGAACTCTGACTTGTTTAAAGAGTTAAATGTAAATAGAGCTGTACCAGTGGTGCACAGGGCAGAGGCGCCATATGTCTCACCTCTCTTATGCTGGTGACACAAGTTTGGGAGTCAGCTGGGGACACTGGGGGTCATCTGGGGGGGAATGGCTGGGAGACAATTGAGCAGCCACCAGGCAGCCCTCCTCTCCGGGATTAGGGAGGTAAGCATTCCTGGCCTTTGGCTGCCACCAAGTGGAGGTTCAATAGTAGCATCAGGCAGATGGGGGGGCTGGTGCTTGGCCAGGTGGGTGAAGGGGAGCCATTGTCATTTCTGGTGTGCATACATGCCTCTTCACATATGTGTCACTGTGTTTTCTGAGGCCCTAGGGAGTAAAGAGGAAAAAATTGAAGGAAAAACTCCCTGAGGACATGATGATGATTGACCCCTCGCAGGCCCTGCACTGGTAACCAGGCACCCACAATAGTCCTATGGTAGAGGATGACAGCATTAAGGTAAGTCCTGGAGAAGTTGGGTCATGGGGCTGTGTGTGTGGGGGGTCAACCAGAAAGGGGCAGCCAGGTCAAGCAGAAGAATAAACAGACTATGGAAAAAAATAGTTAAATGTTAAATTAGTGTCTAAATTAGTTAAATATGAGTCTGAGATGAAAGAGCACAAAGCAAAAAAGCTAAAATAGGATGAAAAAGATTATGAGAATGACTAGGTTTTTAACTGGCTGAAAAGTGAATTTAAAGGAAGAAGCAGAAACGGAATGCAAAGTAAATTGCATGGAAGATCTAGACAAAGAAAGCCACTTCAAGTAACAATTAATACAGACCCATTAACTTCTGATGCTGATTCTGGCTCATAACAATCTGGCACTGATCAATTTGAAGTAGAAGAGTGATCAGAAGGTCCAGCTGAAGCTCATAATGAAGTTTCCAATAGAAATCATCCATCTACCCTTATCTCAAGTAAAAAAAAAAAGACAAAACATCAAAAAACAACAACTATGAAGGGGAGGCAAGTGGCAAAAATGCAGAAGAAGGCAGAAACTTAAGAAGCCCGAACAAGCAGAAGAGCTGCAAATAATTAATTTAACCAGGAAAGAATTAACACTAGGTCAAATCAGTGTACTTCGCAGTGTGTTAAATTATGTACCAATCCCCCAAGTCAGCATATTCAGGATTGATGTGGAACTTTACAGACTGTTTCACAAAATTCATTCAAGACATCATTTTCTAAGTAGGTGATAATCAAATGATGATTTACAAGTTGATCAAAATGAAATAGATCAGCATACTGACAGCTCATTAGAAGAAGTGCAAAATGATGTCATCAGGAATGAAACTGATATTAGCACTAATACATATCCTGATGCAGAGGTTTTAATGAATGAAGTCTTGGAATTATTCAATGAAACTCTTATGACTTTAACAGTGGACTTGGAAACACATAAAACAACTGTTTAGACTACCATCTACATTTGACCCTCTTGGTAAAAAAAAGCGCTATCGTTGACATTTTTGAAAGAACTGTATTTCAGGAAATACATAGCCTTTTTGAACAAGCTTGGCTGAAATTATTTCCTACTATGTCTAGTGAAGATCAGAAAATGCTATAAGATATCAAGAACTGGAATGATGTAATAATTAAAAAGTCCAATAGAGGGGGTAATGTAGTTTTGTTAACAAAAAATATGTATGTTTTAGAGATTGGTAGGCAGTTAGGTAACACAAAGATTTATACCAGATTAGATTCAAACCCAACAGAAACATTTAACAGACAGTTGAATGACTGTCTGGATACTGCTTTTGACAATGGGAGGATTAATTAATTTAAATGAGTATACATTTTTAAGTGCTCCATGCCCAGTTATTCCCACATTTTATGTACTTCCCAAAGTACATAAAGATGCAGGTCATCCACCAGGGTGTCCTATTGTCTTTGGCATAGGTTGTGTTACAGAAAAACTTTCCAAATTTCTGGACATTTTTCATAAGAATATAACACAAAGTTACCAACCTGGGTCGGGGATACTATGGACCACCTGGGGAAATAAGGAGAAGTTAGCTGGTCTGCAATGAATATGTGTATTACCAGTGATGTTGAAAGCCTATATACATATACAATGTGAGGGTGCAGTAGTAAACAGCCGTGTTGTGCTTGCTGTTGGCCAAGGAATAGTAAAATCTTATGCTCTACACCTTCTGAAGGAGAATGGAGGAACTGTCACACTTACCATGAAGTGGGCATGGCAGTTCCTTAACATAATGGGCTTTAGCAAAAGAACTCATTCCTGACGAACTAATCAAAAATCTGGATGAAACAGGTGTCAGCATGGTTCCAGTATCAGACTGGACCATAGCTGCCACCAGGTCTAAACAGGTGTCCATTGCTGGCTTGGGAGATAAGCATCAAGTTTTAATGGTTCTTGCATGCACATTAGTGGGTGCTTTTCTCCCACTGCAGGTGATTTACAAGGGAAAAACCCATGCCTGCAATCCATCAGTTTATCATCTGATTGGAATATCACTCAGTCCCCAAATCACTGGGCTAATGAGGTGACAATGCTCATGTACATTACAAATGTCATAATCCCCTACTTTAATACAGTAAAAGGAAAGCAAGAAATTCCAAAAGATCAAAAAAGCACTGCTGCTCCTAGATCTTTTTCGAGCACACACCACAACAGCAGTTCTTAATTCACTGGAGTAAAACAACGTTGTGCCCATATTCATCCCTGCATCCTGTAATGACTTACTTCAACCACTGGACATCTCAATAAATAAACTTTTCAAGGACAGCCTAAGAAACCAGTTCACTGGCTGGTATGCTGGTCTTATTTCTGACTCACTGGCTAAGGGCAGTCAGGAGTTCAGAATTGATCTCAAGCAGTATCATCTGAAGGAGTGAAATGTTGCATGGCTTGAGGCTAGCTTTGCCAAATTTTTAGCTAGGAAAGATGGCTGCATTCATGCACTTTTTGGAGGCCAGAATTTTGAATACCCACATTAATTGCCTGCATTCGGTAAATAAAATCCATACTCACTTGTAGAATGTTTATTTTTTAAGAGCCCAGTTACTGTATCCCTCTTTCTTGTACTGTAGGTGACAGATGCCCCAGTTGATTGCAGGATGACTGACACTACCATGGATACAGCTGATGATGATGAACACATGGATGAGGATACTGAATGAATGCTGAGAACGTGAAGAGACTACACCATTTTTTTAACTTTAACTTTCTTTCTATGTAAATAAATAAAGTTTTTGTTGCCAGCACAAATTACTGTATGTGTATCCATGGTGTCTCTCATGACATAAGGTGAGGTGAGGGTAATAGGATGATCGGATGACTAAAATGAAAAGAAATATGCTGATAGGAGAATGCTGATTAAAAGTCTTAATGTCTGAATCTGAATGCTGGAAAGTTAAAAGGCTTTCATAGCAATACTGGCTCTACTATGCTTGAGTGCTTGATTAAATGATTAATTGCTCATTAATGCAGATGATACATGACAGTGTAACATAAACTGTAAGTTGTCATATAAATTTCACTGGCATGTTATTTTCACTTATTATTCGAAATAGTGAATACAGGGAAAATAAACTGCCAGCAAAATGTATGTCTTATACAGTATTTAATCATGATTTAGGCTTAGAGGCTGTTGAATGGCTGTTTCTTCACTTTGATCTCACAAACATAATTGATCCTGAATTTTTGTTATTGGGCTTGGAATTTTTCCTCAAGCACAACTATTTTGTGTCTGATAATAAATTATATTACCAATAAAGTGGGACTGCCATGGGAATGGCCTTAGTGCCATTGTATGCAAATACTGTGTTGTCATGGCTAGAACAATAATTTGTATTATCAGATCATGATCTATTTAAACATGATAATGGTTCTGATATATAGATGATGTTGTATCCATTTGGACTGGCAATGAATTAGATGGTATACTATTCACAGATTGTCTGAATGATAATTCTTGGGGGCTCAAATTCACATTCAGCATGAACTGCAATAAAATACAGTTTTTGGATTTGTTTTTTGTGGGTCATGAATATGGGCACATAATATGGATATCAGAAATCAATAGCTGGTAATTCTCTTTTAGTGACAACCTGTGCACACCCCAGAAAAATAATTGAAAATAAACCTTATAGTCAATTTCTAAGGCTAAAACTAAATTATACTGATACAGAAAAAATATAGACAAGAAGCAAAATATATTTTTTTGTGTCTCCAAGCTAGAAGATAAAGGTTGAATGCACGTGTCTGTTGTGTCCACTGAGAATGTGAAGAACAGGAGGAAGGACCCTTCCAGAACAGGGTTATATATACAACAAATCCAGGGCCAACAAAGGTAATCAGGAAGTTTTGCCAATTCAAAATTCTGGCAGTTTGCTGGAATATTAGTTTTGTACATTCTGGAGCTAAGTAGAAATGAATGTTCATCTTGTCATATGTTTACTTATGACAAGCAGATACAGGGGTTTGTCTGTGATAATTGTATTCTAATAGAAACCCTTAGGGCACAATTGGAAGGTTTTTATAGGAGGGGCACTGTCCTTGAGGAAATAAGTAACTTAGAGAATTTTATTGATGAAATGTCAGTGGAACTAGGTGTGCAGACTACACCAACCATAAATCCAGTACAGGCTAGTGATAACCCCCCCTAAGGAAGTGCCATTGCACCACATATCTCCTTTTCCCAGAGCACAACAGGTACAAACTCCATTATCTTTACCTAGTCCCAAGAAAGATCCTGTTGCTGAGGACTGGGCATTAGTGAAGAAAAATACCAAAAGTCACAGAGGGGGTCAAATTTACAACAGTGCCCCAATTCAAGGTTATAACCAGTTTGAAGTGTTAGCAGTACCTTCTCTGGAGAAAAAACCTAAACAAAACAAACAGTTATCTAGGGCTGGCAAGGATGATATTTATACCCAAGCAAACTCAAATACTAATGTAAAAATGATTGTGTTAACCAAGCCCCCTCATATCCTCTCAAAAATGAACTTTCAACTAAAAACAGGGACATATTAGTTATTGGGGATTCCATTTTAAGGGACACCGATACATTTATTTGTAGGGGTAGGAAAGAGCATACCACTGTAAGCATGCTACCGGGGACTAAAATGTCAGACTTAAGCACTCTCTTAAATGGTTTATTGGAACATTCTGTTAGCCCCTTGATAATTATACATGTGGGGATAAATGATATTGGCAGTAGATCGCTGCATGAAATATATAATGACTACATTAACATAATGAGAAAATTGAAGGAGTTTCTGAGTGACATTATAATTTCAGGGCTATTGCCCACTCATAGGAGATATAAATATAAGAACAAGCAGGTTTGTATCCTGAATGGTTGGGTGAGCTGATTATGCATTAAGGAAAATATAATATTCATGACTATTACTCAAACTTTTAGTAATGAATCATTGTTTAAAAGGAATGGACTCCATTTAAATAATTCAGGGGCCAGATTACTTGCAAAGAAAGAAATGTCACAATTGCTAAGCATTTAAACTTCTTACACAAGGGGGAAGGAGAGAAATACCAAAATACAAATTAATGAAACAGTACAATTAAAAGGGAACTTTAGATTGTCAAATGGTTGGAATGGAATATTAATTAATGCTAGAAATTTAATTCAAAAGTTTGAGGAGTTTAAAATTATTTTACACTCTGTGAACATCAACATAGCTATTATCACAGAGACTTGGTGGGAAAGATCAGATGAATGGGACAGAAATGTGAAAGGTTATAATCTGTTTAGTGTATCTAAGACCTTTAGAAGAGGAGGAGGGGTAACAATATACATTAGTGAAGCTATCCCGTGTGAGGAATTTGAAACAAACAAAGGGGACATAGAAATATTATGGGTTAAATTGCTGCCTAAGATACTTTTGGGTGCACTATACAGACCACCATCCTTGAACACAGAAAGCGATACATTATTAAGAAATCAATTTGCTAATTTGCTAATTTAAACCCAGCCAATACAATTATCATAGCTGGAGATTTTAATCTCCCAGGTATTAATTGGAAAATGAATACAGCATATACAAAATTAGAGGGAGAATATTTAGACCTCTTTGATCAATTAGTTTTGTCTCAGAAAGTACAAGTAGCAACTAGAGGTGAGAGTACATTGTATTTACTCCTCACTAATATAGGAGACTCAGTTGGAAACATTACAACTTCAGTGCCACTAGGGAGTAGTGATCACGAATCTGTCTTATTTAGCATTATGGAAGAGTATGCTCCAGATAATGGAATCACAACAGTTCTGATTTTAGGCAAAGCTGATTTTCAAAAAATGAGACATAATCTAGAAAAGTAAGACTGGGTAACAGACTTCAATCAGAAAAATCTTAATGAAATGTGGAAACTGTTTATATCCAGACTTTAAAGAGAAACAGAATTAAATATCCCACAAAAAACAAAGTATAATAGGAAAGGCAGAATTCCAATGTGGTTAAAGCCAAACGTCAAAAAATTAATTATTTTAAAAAAGAAACTCTATAAACAAATCAAAAAGGGTAAAAATACAGAGATCATTATCAAATACAGAAAGGTGGTTAAGCAGGTAAAGTTGGACATAAAAAAATCAAAAGCAGTATTTGAGCTGAATTTAGCAAAAAAAATGCAGATCTGCAAATCTTTTTATTCTTATATAAACAGTAAAAAAAGCACCCAAAATTATTGGACCGATCGAAGAGTACAACAAAAAAGTGACTTATCTGAAGCAAAAAGCAAGCATCCAAAGTTCTTCTTTTCTATCAGTTTTCAATGATAAATCTGTTAGAGATTCCCTAGACCCTGAAGCAAATTCTATAGAAGGGAAATCATAATATTAAAGATAGAAGTTAAAGATAGATTGAATAAATTAAATATCAATAAATCACCAGGGCCTGATGGACTGCATGCCAGGATTCTATCAGAATTGGCAACCCAAATAGCACCACCACTAGCAGCTATTTTTCAATTCTGTCTGGATAGAGGAGAGATTGTAGACTGCTGTAAAGAAGTGATAGTTACACTCCTACACAAAAAAGACCCAAAAGAAACCCAGAACATTTTAGACCAGTAAGCCTAACTTCAATTTATGTAAATTATTGGTAGGGATTCTTAAAGAACATATATTAGAACAGTTTAAGGTTAATAATTTATTAGACCAATCACAACATGGGTTCACAAAGACTAAATCTTGCCAGACTAATATGCTAGATTATTATGAGAAAACTAGTTGAATGTTAGAGCTAGGCGAATCAGTCGATATTATATTTTTTAGATTTCACAAAAGCATTCAATAAATTACCACACTATGAGTTAATAACTGAATTAAGAGGTACAGGTTTAGATTCTAACTTAGTGAACTGGATCAGGGCATGGCTTGCCGGTAGAAAACAAAGGGTTTCAGTTAACGGTGTTATGTCAGACTGGGCAGAGGTTACCAGTGATGTGCCTCAGGGGTCAGTCTTGGGTCCCTGTTTATTTAATATTTATGTTTCCTCCCTTCAGTATAATCAAGATGGATTTGGATCACTAAATTTGCAGATGACTGTAGACTGGGGGTGAAAATAAGGACCAAACAAGATAGTGACAATCTCCAAGAGGTCTTAAATTACGTTGAATTGTGGACTACTAGCCCCAAGCTTCCACTTAACACCAATAAATGTGTAGTGATGCACATGGGGCACATAAATCTTGGGTATATTTATACCATAAATGATGAACCTCTTAAATGTGTCACAGAAAAAAAGAGACCTGGGTATTATTGTATCACAAGATTTTCAGTTTTCATAACATTGTAATACAGTCACACAAAAAGAGAATAGAATATTAAATTGTATTTTAAGACACATAGATTGTAGAAGAAGGGAGGTTTTGTTGCCACTGTATGGAGCATTGGTGAGGCCCTTGATGGAGTATTGTTCCTAGGCCTGGGCACCATACAAAAAGGGGAACATTGATAGACTGGATAGGGTTCAGAGAAGAGCAACTAAATCTATAACAGGAATGTCTAGCATGACTTATGAGACTAGATTGTTGGAACTAAACTTGTTCTCCCTGGAGTACAGGAGGTGTAGAGGAGATCTTTGTCTGCTTTACAGAGCATTCACAGATGATTCATTGTGAAGAAGTTTAGCCTTAGAATTTAAAACTCAGCATTATGAATTGAGCTCCATGGGCTACAGTTGAAAATTAATAGATCTCATTCAGTAAAAAGGCAAAACTGGTATACACAGAGGGTAGTTCCTATTTGGAACTCCCTACCCCAAGAGGTAGTTGCTAGCCCCTCAATGACAATATTTAAAAATAATTTAGACAAGTATTACAAACTTAAAGGGAGATTATTTTGACATTGTTTGGTGAGCATAATGGATGGAAGTCTAATCTAGCTCTGTATTTTCCTATGAATCCTATGAATCTGATCATGCAAGTGGATGAGAGAGCAGAAAATGTAGACATGCAGGATCTGTTAAAAGTGAAGTTGAAACACACAATTAAAATTGAACCATCAGTGCTTGTAGCAGAATTTAATAGGGTATTGAAACAAGTGTCTAATATCTTATGTCCTAATTGGAAAATTCTACTCACTGATACAATTCTTATAAGTGAAGTAGGGAACATACCCTCTTATTGCATATAGTCAAGCCCCCAATTTAGGAGATCAAATCACTAGCAGTTATTACTTTGATCATGCAGTTCTAGGAGTAAAACAACTGAGTTTTAAAACTGCAACAATTGTAATACCTGTAAATATGCAGTTAGGGGTAAGGAGTTTAAACCCACACAGTCCAGTAAAAGTGTATTGATCAGAAGTTTTTTTAATTGCAGGAGCACATATGCTGTGTATGCCATACGGTGTTCTTGCAAAAAATACTATATAGGAAAGATTATTAGAGAAGTAAGAACAAGTATTTTTGAGTATCTTAGATCTGTATACTTGGACAGTTGTGACAGTGCAGTTGGGTTTCATTTTAAACCCATTCATAACTGTGATACAAGCAGCTTTCAGTTTGTGGTGTTTGATGGGGTTGCTCCACTCCACAGAGGTGGAAATAGAGCTAAATTAATTGAACAATTAGAAGCAAAATGGATTTTTAAATTAAATACACTAATACCAAATAGTCTCAATCAAGATTTAAATTTAGGAGTTTATATGTGATTTGATACAGTCAACTAGCCACTGTTTCATTCCCAGGATTTTTCAAATGATGAGACAAAGTACATAAGCATTTCATATGGTATATTAATTTTGGTCATTGTATAACTGTGCACATATATAAGTAATTATGTGACACTCTTCTCAGGCTTTTCTTTAACTTGTATTTTAATATTTATGTGTACCTAGAGATTTGTGATGGGAAATTGATATAATAATTAATTTTTCTTGCGGGAGGTTTTTTTTTACGTCTTCCCTTAGTTGATTTTATTACAACTTTTGGGGATTTTTGAGTGAGTTGTTATTTTTTTAGTTGTTTTCTATTTTGGGCTTGCTATTATTGGGCACTCATGTCCCTTTAAATTAGGATTTAAGTCATGGGTTAATGGTTCTCACCAAATTTATGGTTTAATTGGGGTTTATTATCTGCATAGTTAATTACTGCAGAGCAGAGTATTTAAATCACTCATTCTGATCATGTCATCCCTGATTAAGTGAATTTCTTCATGAAGTGCTAGGTCGATCAGTCCACTGCCTCTGTGCTCCTGCAGTTTTAGTTTATGTTAGCCATTTCTTCAGATCAGAAACAGGACTGTGTTATAGAAATTAGCTCATTGGTAATTGATGGATTGCCAGTCTCTGTATGGAAAACATTCCTGTTATATAAGCCTGTGTCTCACGAGTCTTGTATGAGCCTTTGGTTGCACTGCACTGAGCTTTCAAGTAAAAGATTTTTCCTTTTATGTATATCTGTGTGCCGTGCTTTGAGGATAATTTTCTTCCTCTTCCCTTTGTTTAAAAGAGCATATAGCAAGTTTGGGCATCCTCCAGTGTCAGCCTTCAGAACATATGACAAATGGCATAAGTCTTACCGTCAAAATGAAAGATAGTAAGCCACCTCTGGACTACAACAAAAAAGGTAGCTAGATGACTTGGTGGTTTAGCAGGGGCTTATAAAGCATTTAACCTGCACATTGTCCCCATTCTCTGGATTAAACTAGCCCAGATCAGTAGCAGCCGAAAGACATTATCAACAGGTGGCTCTTTGGCATCCTGTGCGGAATCAGAAACAATGGTCTCAGTCCAGTTCTTTGTGAACAGGTGTCTGTATCACAAATCACCTATCACAGCTGGCACTAATTGATACCATTGCTCACAGTCTCAGATTAGCGGTCAGTGACTGGAAAGCCATGAAATACCCTCATCTACTATAGTTTCTCCCTCCATGGCAGGGTTGGTGCATATGGGCAGGGCAGCATGGATAAATTTGCATTGTGACTTATTGTGCTGCACCCTTGAGGTCGATAAATACAGGACTTTGTTCCTCTGTGTTGGCAACATGGCACCTATCAAAGGCATTGAAATTCACCAGTAATACAACAAGAAAGTAAAGAAAGAAAAGGAATTAGTTCTATATAACACCTTTTACATGAACCGTATGCAAAAGTGATAGCAATCCAGAAGGGAGAGATGAGAGAAGGTGGCTGCAGTTCTCAGCATGCAGGAAGGTTGAGAGTGCACAGACATACTATATACAGTATTTGAGACAGACTGCAGATAGTTTAAATAAAGTAAGAGGTTAAGTGACTTGCTTAGCATTACACACTGAATAAGTGGAAGGTGTGTGATTCAAACATACGGTTCACAGCTCTGCTCACTAACCACATAAAATAAATTGTGGGTGTCTGGGGCACTTGTAATTTATTCTTATTATTTTAACATGTTGGACCCTGCAGTTTACAGAGAGTTTGCTAAACTCAAGAGAGTACCTTAATGGAACAGAAAATTACACAATTCTGTGAAAATGAAGCAAAACCACTACTTTGAAAATGCATTTAATTTATCTTTAACAGCATCATTTTTCTTTTTACTATAGAACTGTATGCTTTTGTTAAGTCATGCTAAAGCTCTGTGGGTCCAAAATCAATACAAGTAATCAGCAAACTGTCTAATGTTGATCAATCACATTTTACTTCCTGTGGGAATCGCCCCTTTCATTGCTGCAAGAGCTGAGAAACAAATGTCATGAAACTTACAGTAACAAATGTTAAACCCCATTAAGAGTCTGAAACACTTCAGAAACCACTGTTTTATTTTAAATGAAGATATTCTACTACTTGTCATATCTCCATTTCTTTCACATCTCTAAGGAGCACGTCAAGAGCGTAGTTTTCCATGCATAATATGGGGGTCAGCTCTATAGATTCCATCTGGTAAACTACTGTAGAACATATAAAGACAAAATGGGAAAAGTTTTTTTGTTTGTTTGTTTGTTTTTTAACAAATGGCTATTCATTACTTCCTTAAAACTCTTCATTTTGGGGCAACATACAGACCAAACTCTCCGGCCAGTTGAACTACATTATATACACAGCCAGTCTAATGCTGAACACTGAAGTATGCTGTTTTGTAACAATCATTTTGAAGTTGAACTTTGCTGTATTGAAGTGACTGTACAATTTGGGTTGCATTTGGTCCTGACTTATTTTATTTATTTATTTAGTTATTTAAAAATATTTCACCAGGAAAGTAACATGAACTGTGACCAGCTCATTTCCAGAAGTGTCCTGGGGGGAGGGGGTTACAAGAATAGGGAGATCAAACAATAACATAATCATCTATTTCATACAATTACATAATAATAATAACTTTATTTTTATTTAATAATAATAACTTTATTTATTTAGTGCCTTTCAAATACCAAGGCGCTTTACATATAAATCGTAAAATCAAAATATACATATAAAATCAACAATTTAAAACAGCATCAATCCATAAAAGCCTTATTCCATAAAAAAGTCTTGACATATAGCTAAGAAGTGTAGGGTAGGACAAGTACAGAGCAATATAGCTAATACATACAATGTAATACTAGTACAGAACAACACAAACCAGAACTACAGGTCAAGGTAGAAATAACCATGTGTATATATAACAAACATACTAATGGTAAAGAACAGGTAATCCATTTAGTTAAGGCAGAAGATGAAGAACATCAGTTAGTGCTGGAGGTATCAAGCTGAGCACAGTGCTGATAAGTGCTAAGAGTAGACCCATGGAAAGGCAGTGAAAAAACAAGTGGGGAGGGCTGAGAGAGGGACAGCAACAGGGGCAAGGGAGAAAGACAATCCTGGAGCTGTACCCCTTCAATATGCTGAGAACCCTGCAAGGTGGTCCAGACCCTGGAAAAGAAGTGGTGGGGGGAAGGAAGGGGCAAGAAAGGGGGTGGATGAAAAAGCAAGTAGGGAGGAAAAGAGGGCTAAGAGAGGGACAGCAACAGGGGTACGGGAGAGAGACAGTCTGGGAGCTGTAGCCATTTAGGATGCTGAGAACCCTGCAAGGTGGGCCAGACCCGGGAAAAGAAGTGGTAGGGGGAGGCAAGGGGCAAGAAAGGGGGTAGATAGGGAAGAGGGGAGAGAAAAGGGCAGTGAAAAAGCAAGTGGGGAGGGGGAGGATTGAGAAAGAGAAAGCAACAGGGGTGAGGAAGCGAGACAATCCAGGAGCTGTACCCCTTCAGGATGCTGAGAACCCTGCAAGGTGGTCCAGACCCAGGAAAGAGAAGGTGAGGAGGTGGGTGGAACAGGAGGGGAGGAGGAAAAGGGAAGATGGAGGCTGCTGACAAGGGTAGCCTAGTGTGGGAGGGGAGGCATATGTGAGGG
The DNA here is from genome assembly GCA_016271365.2 of Neoceratodus forsteri. Lineage (NCBI taxonomy): Eukaryota > Metazoa > Chordata > Ceratodontiformes > Ceratodontidae > Neoceratodus > Neoceratodus forsteri. Next base: position 729,733,645 of record CM028131.1, read on the forward strand.
GAGGAGAAGCAGGGGGGAGGTAGAGCAGTAGCATGCTAAAGCTATGTATGGGAGGGGAAACAGGATGGGAAGGGAAGAAGTGGGTGAATTAGGAGATAAGGAGATAGAGGGAGGGGTGTGCAGAAAGGAGGAAGAGTCAGGGATAGTGGATAGCAGATAACTCAGTTGGTTATGACTAGGGTTTTCCCCACTCTGATAGTGATTATACACAGAGCGGGGTGGGTAAATTTAGGTTCAGAATTCTGGTGCCCATGCCTCTTTTATCTCTTCCTGGTGCAAGATTACAGTATGTACTGCTGATTAAAGAAAGGAGTGTGGCACTGGGTTAATTTTGAAAGTAAGTGTGGATGTACTTGCTCAGCTCAATAAAACGTTGTGCTGTGTGTATGAGAGGCAATTTTGGCCTATTTGTTAGAATGTAGAGCCTATTAACCTGGATACTTGGGTTTGAATCCCACAGCTGCCCCTTACTCACAGTATGACCCTGAGCAAGTAACTTAACCTTCCTGTGCTAAATCTGTAATCCAGCTCTTATTTCTTTTAATCTCTCTGGGCCCTGCAAATGAAAATGACATTCTAGTCTTTCCCAGTTTGTAACATTATTGAGGGGATACAGTTTGTAGAACAGGCACTGTATTAAACCAAATTCCTTCCCTTTCCTCTGTAAGCATATGGATGGTTATGCCAGAAAAGAATAACATAAAAATTTTCAAGTAAAGAATGCCACCTATTGGTTGAAGCACTGTGCTGTGAATCAAGAAATTCCATGACCAAACCCAGCAACAAATTTAGTTACATTGGACCTGGTCTTCAATCCTCTCAGTCTCAGCCATGAAACTGGTTGGAAGCAGGCCCCATTGCAAATGACAGGTTGCATCAAAACTGAGCTACCCATGTAATTATTGTTAAGAAAACAAAAGAAAAGAGGGAGATTTACAATACCCACATCTGTGAAACACCAGGCCTGGACTGTTTCTGCAGAATATTAGGTAAGTTATTATTCACATGTGGTGCCCATGTCACCAAAGACCGTCTGGTATAAAAACTGAGCAACTGATCACAGTCTTGCGTAGATAGAATGCATTAGTCACATATTTTTTGCAATGAATAATTTGATAGAATTCTGTGTTATATCATCACAGATGCAGTCCATAATAAGTCCCCTGAGCCAAGGCATTTCATTGTTGTTTTAACCTTCAGAGAATGAAAGATCATGCCTTGCTGTTTTTGGGCTATAGGAAAGATATGTAAATGAACAAATTCACTGGAAAGTTTCAAAGAGCTACTGATGCCTTGGAGGGAATTTTTGTATGAAGAAACAATTCAGCTTGTAGTTCCTATTTAATCTGTATTATTTACTGTTTGTTCTGCATTATGGAGACTATGGCTGGAAAGAGGATTTTTGCCCCTCAAAATGTATCTGTTCCTTCTGGATGTCCACATATGGAATAATAAGTCTCTGCTTGTGACATAATAACCCTTACACAGTGATCGATGATTGCTTTTATTTTTTTTATTATTATCATTCACTCCACATTTCCATTTGTGGCTCATGTCAGTGATGTCAGGTCTGTTCAACAAAACTATGCAACATGTGGATCTTTGCCAAGGAAGCATGCAGTTGAATGGTGTTTTCATCTGACCAACTCTACATGTACTGTAAATTCCCTCCTATGTGCTGCCACTCCCAATCTGTAGGACTACCCTACTTGGAACAGACACATGGGCCCTTACCAGAGAAGATCACAAGTTCAAGCAGGCAGAGCCCATGCTATACACCAGCCTGCCTTTGCCAGTAATATCAGGTGGAGAATCCTGTCCTTCCCCTGCATAGACACTCCTAACCATGCTGACTCAATGACTTGAAGCAAACTATAGCTCACATCATTCAATAAAGTGTGCAGTAACAGCAAAAACTATGCATACTGTAGCCCAGGTACTCACAAATGTGATTTTATTTGCCATGCAAAGGCAAGTTAAACATATCAACCTGAAACTGTGTACAAGTGAGCAGACCATAGTCCAGACATCCCGGCACTTCGCTCAAGTGGATCTTCTCCAGGGGATGAACAACTGGACACACCACACCCCTTATATGCTGGCTATAGTACTGAAATGGTCCAATCAGGTGTGCTGGCCTAATTACAGAAGGCAAAATGTTAGAAGTTCTGGATACAACAGACAGGGGTGAGATGATGAAAAAACCATAGTAACAGTGCAAATTGATAACAGCATAATGAAAACAGGAATAGAAATACAAAGTGACATCCATTATAACAGTCAGAATTTAGAGGCATTTCTATGAAAAAGATTTAGTGAAACATTTCGTGTTCCAAACATCATGTAAATGAAAATGGTCACAAATAAAATTAAAGGCAACATGTAAGATATCCCCAAAACAGGACTGCTGCTGTCAACATAGTAGCCCAATACATCTTATCTCTTGATAAAGCACGCTATGAACATGCAAAACATTGAAATGGTCTCTTAGTCCTGATGCTCTGTATGTAATGCTGCCTTTAATGAAATGATTAAATAAACTGCACTATATTTAGCAAGATAACTGCTTCCAGTAGCTTATTCCATGTAGTATATGTAGTTTTTAGTTTTTGTAGCCAATTTCTTTACCTCCAGCACTACTGCTCCCTCTAAGTGGTCATCTTTGTTCCTGCTGACATCTGTTATAGACATGTAAGTCATTAAAAAGGCACAGTACCAACAACAGCAAAAGACCTGAGAAGGTGAAAAAATACTAGGCAACCAAGAACTGGATAATATGGGGGAAAAACTATGACTGCCATGCTGGAAGATTTGGTTTCCAAATGGAGAGTTTAGGGATCCACATGCTGTGAAACTCCATCATCCTGGAAGAAACTAGAAGAAAAATAAGAACTAGAACAAAGAGAGATGAAGACATGGGAGGGGCTTGGTGTGGTAAAAGGAGGATGGGGGAAATATAAAAGGAGATAAGAAAGGAAAAAGGGAAGAAGAGGGGAAAGAAAAATAAGAAACATCAGAGAAGTACCAGATGGGTGGGCAGAATGAGAAGAGATCTGGAAAAACTGGCAAAATGGTCTGGAGAGTGGCAACTGGGATTTAAAGCAAAGAAGTGCAAGATCATGCGCATAGGGAAGAGAAACCCTGAAGCTACCTATAGGCTGGGAGGGCAGTTGCTGGCAATCACAAGGGAAGAAAGAGACTTGGGCATCATCATCACAGATGACCTGAAATCATCCAAGCAGATCACTAAGGCAGTAGGTAAGACTAGAGGGATGTTGGGGTGTATTAGTAGGGGTATCGCAAGCTGTAAGAGGAAGGTAATAATCCCTTTTTACAAGACACTAGTTAGGCCCCATCTGGAGTACTGCATGCAGTACTGGAGGCCGCACCTGCACAAGGACATTAACAAAATGGAGGCAGTCCAGAGAAGGGCAAGCAAAATGGTGCAGGGACTGCATCAGAAAACATATGAGGACAGATTAATGGAGCTCAGTATGTATACCCTAGAACAAAGGAGGGAGAGAGGTGATATGATCGAAGCATTCAAACATCTTAAGGGCAATAACAAGGTGAAAGAGGCTAACATATTTCAATATAAGAACAATAGCAGGACAAGAGGACACAGCATGAGATTAGAGGGAGGTCAATTGAGGGATAATATGAAGAAGTTCTTTTTCACAGGAAGGGTGGTGGATGCATGGAACAGCCTACCTCAAGATGTGGTGGATATGAATACAGTGCAGGGCTTCAAACAGGCTTGGGATAGGCATAAGGGAGCAATACAGATGACTATGAATAAATAAGCCATTGACAGAGTAAAGGCCTATGGCACATTCATAAGGTAGAAAAATGGACAGACTGGATGGGCCTTGCAGTCCTTATCTGCTGTCAACTTCTATGTTTCTATGTTTCTATGTAGCAGTAAGATCAGAAAACAGGATATCAGATCAAAACAAAGTAGGGAAACTAATGAAATGCAGAGTAAACAGATGCAACAGAAAACAGTATTCTCAAAACATGGGACTCCATATCATAATAATATTAAAGTACAAGTCATAAAAATGGTTTAAGGTCCCAATCAACATTAAGGCTATGTGACTCAGAGGCCGCATAGAGAAGACCCAAAAGCTCTCTTTTTGTAACAGCATCTGAAGCCTGTCACCCCCCCTTTTGTTTTGCTTGACCCATTCAGTACCCAGAAACTTCATCTAACCAGGGCTATTGTTGTAAATGTTTGCAAATTGAATACCCAGCAATGTCATACCAATGATATCATCGGTATCTCTGACGGCCCTGACAAGTTCCTGTAGTTTGTGACTCAGTAACTTACCCTTATACCTCCAGGCCTGCCTCAAGAACCACCCTATACACATACTGTACCTGCATCTTTCAGCAAGCAGATGGCCTGACTCCACCTCAGCACCATTTGTTCCGATAGATGCCATATGGCATTGGAACTATCCATTGCTAGATCCAACCCAAAATGGCCACAGGGAGCAAATGAGTTAAGACAGCTCTACCCATATGCTGATGCCACACTCAGTCAATGGCCAGAGTGTCTGTGCTGTATGCTACCCCCTGGTGACTAAGAAGCAATCCTGCAGTGGAAAATGTATTGCGCCCTCTATGTAGACTGGCAGCATTCATGTGAATGGACGTACAGTCTCATGTCAAACCCTAAGCTTGAACTGAAACTTTGGCCGCTAGAGTGTCAAACACTAACACATTTGTCTAGCCACCTACAGTTAGAGATGTTGAGAAGTTTAAATCCACCAGCGAAGTTTCCAGTCGCCAAATTCTCCCCATGAAAAACTTCACATAAATGGCTTCTCTGGTGCTAAAACTTTGCTGGGTAACTTGGTCAGTTAACTTCGACTTTTAGTAACGAAAGTGGTGGCTTCTAGTGCCAAAAACTTTGCTGGTTAACTTCGACTTCGTTAGTAACTTCGAAGTTAATGAAAAACATGGTTTGTCACATGATTCACTTACTGCAGGTCACATGGGAGACTCCATGTAGGCAGGAAGTGAATGTTTCACTTTAATTTTGGTAGTTGTAGCTGAAGGAGACAATCTCATAGACTCAGAGCATTTTAGCAGCAATACATCTTTAGAGTTGAATATTTTACACCTTTTTGAGTTGTAGTCCTTATCTTTCTTTACTGTAGTTTCTGATTGTATAAATTATGTTAGTGTATACTTCTTTTTTCTGACTTCTTACTGTCTTTTTCCTTCATTTTCTTTACATTTCTTTTTGTAATGGAGGGGCAGTGTCAGGACTCGGATGAGTCCAGACTGTGTGGGGCTGGAGCACCAGTAAGGAGCCCAAGCCTTAGCAGGCATGTTTTTTCCAAAGAGACTGCTGCCCCCCCCCCAGCTCAGGAAGGGAGTTGTACTGCTGCAGAGCAGCAGCAACAAGAACAACCTCAGCAGCCTGAATAGCAGCAGCAGGAGCAGGGACAACAGCAGCAGCAGCCACAAGTTCCTCCCCCAAGCAGGAGCCTGCCCCCTCTTCTTCTAGTGCTTCCCCAACTCCTGCAGTGCTCTGTGGTGTGGGACTATTTTTATATGCACCATTCAGATGAGACAGTGGCCATCTGCAAGGTGTGCGAGTGGTGTGTGTGAGGCGGGGTAAAAAAGGAAGCCGTCTTGGGACCGGCGGCCAGAGGACGCATCTCTGCTTCCGCCTCCTCACTGAGTGCAGGGCCAAGGAGCATGATGTGGCTGTATCACATGATGGTGGTGGTGATGGCCCTGGGGGAAGTGTTGAGCAGCATGAGGTCGGTGGTGCTGCTGCAGCGAGTCAGCATGGCAGGCATGGGATGGACTGCAGCACTACTCCTCCTGTACCTCACAGACAGCACTGCTGTTATGGCAGTAATAATGACCCCATGGCACCTGCCACAAATGGCCATGTGGTAGTTTTGTGGGCCAAAGTGAATGATCTGCAGCAAGAATTTAACACCTTCCAGCAGGAGGTGATGGATCAGCTGGACAGTGTCATGTCCAGCCATGAGAGGATCCTCACTCTCCTATCAGAGCTGCATCATGGTGGTGGGCATGGCTCGTCGTCTGGCAGTGCTGGTGGGGTGGTCTGAGTTGTTTTGTTTCAAGAAACATTTTATTTTATATGTAGTTATTCTGTCATCTGCATTCTTAATTTCTCTGCTCTCTAGTCCCCGCTATTAAAAATAAAAAACACCAAAAAAATATAAAAAGTTATAAAAAGCAAAAAAAAAAATATATAAAGCTCTGTTGTTTTAAGGTCTTTTTTCTCTATCCTCTTTTTTAGTATTGTTTCATTTATGTGGATGTCCCTTGCTTTTCCAGTTCTGTTATTTCTTTAATCATTTTTACACATGATGAACCACTTTCCTTCCTTTCATTTTTGTTACTGGTTCATCATGTGTACTCACTCCTTCTATCCACAAATGTCAAATATTTGCCACATTAAATAGATTCCCCATGGTGTGTGATGGTGCATGACTGGTAGTTGTATTGTGTGAAACCGCCAACCACCCAAAGAAGTGCAAACCATAACACAACAATGAGCTATTCTACTGAGAAGTTCAACATAAATCTGTTTTAAGCACTTAACATGTTTACTGCGTTTGCCAGAAATGTGAAATTATGTCCCCAGACATAAATTGCTTCCCTTCACTGAAATACTGTTGTCACACACACCTGATAAGGTGGTACAAAGCACATGTGAAACCTGCAAGAGAACTTAAACATATTTATCGTTCTAAGCAGTTGTGGGCCTCCCACCCCACTTTGTTTCAATCAAATGCTGTTGCCGCACACACCTGAGAAGACGACTTAAAACATACGTGAAGCTTGCAAGATAACAAACATATTTATCATACTATGCATTTTTGGGCCTGCCACCCCACCACCACCACTTTGCCAGCAATATGAAGTTGCATCCCCAGAGAGAAAATGCTTCCTTTTGGTCAAATATTGTTGCCACACACACATGAGAAGGTGATGCAAAACATATGTGCACCTTGCAAGAGAACTGAAACATATTTATTGTTTTAAGCATTTTTGGGCCTGCCACCCCACTTCCTTTCAGTCAAATACTGTTGCCGCACACACCTGAGAAAGCGGTGCAATGCATACTTGAAGCTTACAAGAGAACCTAAACATATTTATCGTACTATGCTATTTTGGGCCTGCCACCCCACCACCACCACCACCAGCACTTTGCTGGAAATGTGAAATTGTGTCTCCAGAGAAAAAAACTCTTCCTTTCAGTCAGATACTATTGCCATAAGGAGAGGGTGCTTTACTGCTGCTACTGAGTGCTGCTGTTGTTCTGAATTTAGAGAAACAGTCTCTTGCTCATTGTGGTCCTGGATTCATGATGGCACACAGACATACTGCACAGATAAGTACCTTTGTTTTCTTTTCATTGTAAGGGGGGGGGGGTTATTGTTACTGTTCAAAGTCTAATATATTAGTACTTCTCTTTCATTGATTTTCAGTTAATTGTGCATATGACATTATACTGCTGGACAGCTACAACGTAGACGCTGTTGTCTGACTCATGTCCAACATTAGCCAACCATGAAGGAAAATATTTCTTTGTTTGGGGGGGGGACTTGCTTGTTGGGGATTCATGATGGCACATAGACATAGTGCACAGGTAAGTACCTTTGTTTACATTGTAAGGGGGGTTATTGCTATTGTTTGAAGTCTAATATAGCCATACCTCTCTTTCATTGATTTTCTGTTATTTGTGTAGAATGCAGATAGATGACATCATACTGCTGGACAGCTACAACATAGATGCTGTAGTCTGATTCATACACAACATTGGCCAACCACGAAGGTAAGTATTTTTTGTTTTTTTTGGGGTGTGGGGACTTGCTTCTGTACCATAATTGATAAAATAATTTAATTTCTTAATCACTACCTCTGCTGTTCTTCCTTATCCTTACAGGTATTTCTTGTGCCCAAATTTGTATCAGTGATGTGCTTGATTCACCAAGCAAATGATGTCAGTCCCCAGAGAACACCTGGAAAACAAGAAATGATTTTTATGAATGAAAGGAAAGGAAAGGGAAGGAAAGGAAAGGAAAGGAAAGGAAAGGAAAGGAAAGGAAAGGAACGGAAAGGAAAGTAAAGGAAAACATTAAATCACAATGATACTTACCATCAGAGTACTACTGCTGGCTGTGCAATTCTGTTTTGGTGTCTGTGTTCTGTAGTAGAACCAGCAAAACCTGCAAGAAAAAGATATTCCGTGAAAAAATGTTAATGCAGCAATGAGTCTCATCAATCATGGACTGAATGTTTGCCTCTAGTAGGGTTACAGAAAGGCTGCAGTGTCTGAAAAACAGTGCAGGTGTCTTACCAACAGCAGATGAAGAAAGTCCTTGATGCAGTGTGGTTCCACATGATGATGCCTTGCAGACTTCAGTTAGTGGCTTAATGGAGGACCAAGATGAATCTGTCAAGTGGCGAGTTTTGAGGAGGTACAGGAGGCACTTCTGTTTATCACGTTGGTGGCAATGAATCATCACTACGGTGGTGGAAGTGGTAGCCAAGCCAATGCTGTTTCTTACTTGATATGACTGTGAGGAGAAGGACATAGCTGAAGCAGCCCAGGGAGTACAGAGGAGGTAGAGGAGGTGGTTCTCTTTATCACAATACACTGGCTAGTACATAACACTGAGGTGGTGAAAGTGCTGTGCCATGCTGTTTCTGCCTGTGCTGGAGGAGGATTCAAGGCATCTACACAAAAGAGATAATAGGAGGGGGAGAAGACTGAGGTGTTGAGGTCACTGCTACACAACTGTGATGTCTTGCTGGCTAGAGTGGGTGTTCCCTGCTGTTCAATTTGATGCAATTAAAAAGCAGCATTAATTAAGTTGTGAATGTATATCTCAGCATTGAGTGAGATACATTATTATTGTTATTAAGTTGACATCCAGGATTACATGTCTGTGGACGGGTGGGGACATGGAAGGAGAAGAAGAAAATAAATAGTAGAGTTTATTATTCTTCTACATCCTCCATGAAGCATCCCTCACAGTCTTCAATACAGTGCAAGCAGATTTTGCCCATCATAGGGATTGGCCGCTGTAACCAAAGATCATTTTTTAAAACAAAATAAACACACTGGTAGTGGTTACCAAGCTTCTATGACCTGTGTGGGCTGTATAATCGTAATCATAATCATCAAAGATAGTGTACCTGCATAAAACAGCACAAAACCTCCCCCAATTCCTTCCTTCTGCTGATGGCTCCGGTGAGTACTGTATACCAGCTGAATACCAGCTGGCGGCTCCGGTGCAAACATGGCGAAAACCAAAAAATACATTAAAGCCATGGGTTAAACATTAAAGCCTCAATTAGGCACTAAGAGACTAATAGCAACCTAGTGACCCTCAGAGTGCAGATACAGTAGTTCGGCAGTGGATTTAGTTGCAGCATGATCTATTTTTTTAGAGGACTCGCACACCATGAGTGCCACCCTTCCTTCTGTTCACAGTTACAGATTGTACTACAGCCAGGACCACTTATCGGTTAATTAGGGTTATGCCGTCCTTCTATTATGGCAGATTAGCTGCTAATTAATGTTATTTCACAATGTGGCATTTGAATCGATTGTGCTTACTGACACTAATTACAGTAAAGTAGCAGCTAATCTGCCCTTAATAGAAGGCGGGCATAGATCGTTATAACCAGCATTTTTATTATTGAAACCTATGTATGTGGCAAGTGGAAAATAGAATTTGCCCAGAAAAACCGATTGCCCGGTTAAAGCGTGAGCACTATAAGTGGCAGGGACTGTACTGGAAATGTCACCATACGGGAGCTCCCTCTCCATCACTGCTTCAACCACTTCAGTGTTGCTAGATAATGATGGGGTACATCCTGGTCTGCCGAAAGCACTTTCCTCCTTATCATCATCACTGTCAATCAGTGCTGTTACCATTGACATTAATCTTTTTGATGGTATGTGAGTCTCATTTATTTTGATAAATGTCAGCATGCCAACATTTTTTGGAGATAGATTTGTGCACCTGTCATGCACAATGGCACCCACTGAACTGAACACCCACTCAACGCTGACAATGGAGAATGGGCAGCTAAGATATTTCAGGGCAACTGCTGTCCGTGCTGAGCCACAAATGTCCTCCTCCCCACCCTGACTTATGCTGACCAGATCATTCAGGGCATGGCCAAGCAGGAGGTCACCAGGATGCAAATCTTGTACAACAAGGTTACTCGGTTTGCTACCCAGCACCACATGCAAAGTCACCATTGTGACACACTTGCCCAGCTACGTTTGCCCTCTCTTACAGCTCCTCTTAATTACACCCTGCTCTGCTTGCCCTTCAAGCTACTCAGCCCCTTTGCCCCTCCCAGCTTAGTTGGTACTATCACAATCAAACATAACCCCAGGAGACTACGGACATCAGGCCAAACTCTGCTGGAAGTTCCTAGAGTCAGGACAAATTCTGGTGGCAGGTCTTTCTCCTATTTAGCCCCCTGCCGATGGAACAAACTCCCTCCTCCAGTGCAGGAAGCCTCCTCACTGATGACTTTCCGCACCAGACTCAAAGCCCATATGACTGATGCTAGCACTTGCCACTGCCATGGCTCATGAGCACTCCCCCCCTCTCTCATTTGTCCCTACCCTCCTGAAGATCTGATTCATCCATGCATCTCTTTAAGTTCCAAGGTGCTTCTCTCTAGACATCATCCTTCAACTAACGTCCACACCAATTCTTAATTAATTTTGACAAGCTTACTTATAGGGTCTGTAGCATATTGATAACCATGGCTGTAACCTGCATACTCACCTGAATCTACTCTATAACCCAAGTCTTCTTTGTATGAAAATATTTATTGTTATCCCGGGTTGCCCCTGAAAAAGGGACCTTCAGGGCTCAGTGGGCCTACCCGGACACCAAAATTTTATAAATAAAATATAAATGAATAAATTATGCCCCAGTATAGTAGTGGCCCATTTCCAATGGTGAGGTTCTTTGTATCTGTGAAATATGTATCTACCATGCATTTTGCCAGTCAAAGACATGCAGAATGATCCTCCTCCTCCTCATTTTCCTCCATGTCTGTGACTCCCACCTGACTGAGGGTGGCCCAAATGGGATCCAGCATAGGTTCCTTTACCTTGCATTTCTTTTCTGCAGTTTGACACCCTGACTGGGATGAAGAGAAGTGGGCGGCAGTAACACTGAATCGCTGTGCAGTACCAGCATCTTTCTTTGACCCATATGCCCATAGTAGCAACTGTGTACCACTTATCCTCTGAGAGAGTAGTTCTGTCAGTCTTTGCAATTCATGATGCCCACCTTGTAATATGGCTGCCAGCCTATGTTTATAACATGGGTCAAGCATTGTGGCAATTCTAAACTAATCAGACTGCAGAATATACTTTATGTGGGCATTGAAGTCTAATGTGGACAGCATGTGTTCCATTAATGAGAAAATTGCTCTGTCACCACCTGCCTCCAGCTGTTGCTGTACATTCAGCAGTGTCTACTTCAGCACCCATAGCAGAGGAATGGACTCACTGATGCAGGCAGTGTCCCCACTCACTGCCTGTGTTGCTTACTTGAAAGGTCTCAAAATTAAGAGGAGCCTATCCATTAGGCACCACTGCTCTGTTGTGAGACACATGGATTCTCCACTGTTGTCACGACTTGCATGAATTAGCAGATACTCAGATATAGCCTTGTAGTTCTGCTATAGATGCTCCACCACGTACAAGGTGGAGTTCCACCAGATGTCAACGTCAAACTTTAAACAGTGCTGAGGCAGCTTGTTCTTTACCTACAGATCACATAGATGGTCACGTACTTTTGCTGAATGTGCAAAGTGGGTTCAGATGCTTTGGACAAGAGTCAAAACTTCTTTTATATCTGAATGGTTAATGTAAGCCTGCACAGCAAGGTTAAGACAATGTGCAAGGCATGGCACCCTAACAAATCACCCATCAGTGATGCATTTCCGCACATTTGAGCCATTATCACTGGTGATGAATCCAGCTTTCAGTGCATGGGGGGAAGGGTGGAGCCACTGATCAATCTTGGTTAGTACCACTTCCAGCATCTTTACTCCAGTGTGTGCCCTGGCGATACTCTTCATGGTCAGTGTTGCATGCTGCCTAACAGCAGGCATGTTGCTACCACCACAGTTTGTTCTACTGCAATTCTTGCCTCTCCCCAAATCAGCCACTACCCCAGGTACCTGTTCCCAGTGTGCTGAACTGCACAGGTAAGAGCTACTAGATATTTTCCCACTGGTCCACATGTCCATGCTCAGATGGACATACTGTGCTGAGGAATGCTGCAGGGCATGATGTACCATGTCACAAACAGTACTGCAGAGTTCAGGGATGGCATGCTTTGAAAAGTATGTACGTGATGGCACCTGCCATTTAGGCAAGGCATGGGCCACAAACTGCCTAAATCACACATTCTCTACAAAAGAGTATGGTAACAAATCCAGAGCAATCATTTCTACACATGCTGCATTCAAATCCCACACTGTACCATGATTTGGTGGGAATCTTGTTTGCCTATCTAAATTGGAAAGCAGCGTCAGCTGAACTTTTCTTGTTACTGCTGCCATCAGTGCTGCACCTGGTGGTGTGCCAAACAGCTTGCTTCATTGATGTGCCATTGAGGGGGTGCTACTTGCCTGGGGATTGCCAATGTTACTCACAGCCTGGGGCGATGCACAACACACCTGAACATTTTTTTTGTTTTTCATAACTGGAGTAGCAATCACATTTTGAGTTGATGTGGTACTCCAGATGCTAGGACCACTACTTTTACCACTTCCAAAATCCTCCTCATTCAGTAACACAATGATGTCCCCCTCCTCACCTGCATCTCCATGTTCCTCTAGTGATGCTGGGCATATTTTGCTGACATTGCCCTCTGATTGGGATGGACCAGAACCACTGGCATTGGCTGTCATCTGGTGTTGATGCCACCAAATTGGGTGCCTATTTTTAAAGTGTGTGTTGCTCACCTGCTGCTGAGGTGACTACCCTTCCCTTCTTACCCTGACTTACTTGGGTTTGACACAGTTGGCAAATTGCCACTGTCTAGTCAGATTGGTCCATTACATAAAAATCTCAAACTAGGGATTTATGGGGCCATGTATTTACTTGGTGCCAAGATGACCGTGATTGTGACAGCAAAGGAAAATATTTGCTCTTTGTTATCTTGTGGGGTGACTGGAACAATGTAGAAATGGGAGAAACAGTGCTTGGCATGTCCTTCTCCTTGATGGTTTTAGCAGTCACAGCAACAGGAAAGGCACGTTCTGTAACACCCTGTTTTACTCTTTTCTTTTCAGACTCCCATGAGGGATCCCTGTTGTCTGACACATCATCATCATCCACGTCATAGTCTGAAAAAAAGCTGGCAGTCTCATCAGCCTCAGCAGATCTGTATGTCTCAGTAGCAAGTGCCACAGGCTCTGTAACACACACCTCCTCTTCATGACTGTTGTCCTGATGTTGCTCCATGTGTACCACCGCACTCTCACTCACTAGACACACATTATCAGGCTCCGCCTCTGACCCATCATCACCAATAGCACCACTTTCAAATTGCACTTCAGAACCAACATCCTTCTAGCCCACAGTTGTTTGTTTGGTGGTGGTGCTGCTGCTTCCTCTCACTGTGTCACTTGACATTGACACATCCGTCAACATGTTTACTGCAGATTCAGCAGAGGAAAACTTAATGGCAGGAAAGCCAACACCAGGGCAATATACATTGCTACTACAGCTACTGCCTGCCACAGAATCATCTGAATGCTGTCCCTGTGTTCTCACAGACACATTTCTTGTTTCTGCACCACTATTAGGATTAGGAACCACACATTGTGAAATGTTCTTTGTGGCCACTCTACAGCCTCTCCCTTTAGTTGTCCTTTTCTTCCCAGTCATTCTTCAGTGCACACAGTCACACAACAATCACTCTGGTTAAATTGCAGTCAGGAGGACCGTGATTTTTTTCCTAAATACAGGTGTGTATGCAGGGACACAACAATCACTCGGGTTAAATCGCAATCAGGAGGACAGTGATTTTTTTTCCTAAATACAGGTGCATGCAGGGACAGAACAGTCACTCTAGTTATATCGCAATCAGGAGGACAGTGATTTTTTTCCTAAATACAGTTGGGCACGCAGTCACACAAAAATAACTCTGGTTCAATCGCAGGCAGGAGGACAGTGATTATTTTCTGAAATACAGGTGTGCATGCAAGGACACAACAGTCACTCTGGTTTAATCACAGTTAGGAGGACAGTGATTTTTTTCCGAAATGCAGTAGGGCACACACTCACAAAACATCATTCTGGTTCAATTGCAGGCAGGAAGACAGTGATTTTTTCCTATACTCAGGTGTGCACGCAGGGACACAAAAATTATTGGTTAAATCGCAGTCAGGAGAACAGTGATTTCTTTCCTAAATACAGGTGACCGCAGCAACACAACAATCACTCTGGTTAAATCACAGTCAGGAGGACAGTGATTTATTTTCTTAAGAAAAGACAGGGCACTTGCCCACTGCTTTTGTTTGGAAGACAACTGTGCCTTCTAAACTGCTCCTACCTTCCCCCACACAAACCCCCAAACCACAACTTCTAACAGCAAACTATATACTTCAAATAAGCAATACAGGATGGAGAAAATCAACACAAAAAATTACTGTGTGTGCAAAGGGCACTCACAGTAACAGTTCTGAAGCAATTTGATCAACAAAGTGCTCTTTTATATAATGTTTTTAGATTGTAACTCTAAGCTGCAGCACAAACTCTGCTCTTTAAGTCTCTCTCAAACACACTACACTCACAGAATGACTAAACTAGCTTCTCATTGGCTGTTCAATAACATGTGACCTCATATCCCATGGTTCATTGCAAACTTCAACTCTTATGCTGAACTTCAACTGCAAAGTTCCAGCTTTGCAGTTCTGGGACACTTCTACTATTCACTGTAACAGGAATTGAAGTTTTCAAATTTGAAATTACACGAATCCACAAAAAAGGCTTTGAAGTGG
Organism: Neoceratodus forsteri; assembly: GCA_016271365.2. Taxonomy (NCBI): domain Eukaryota; kingdom Metazoa; phylum Chordata; order Ceratodontiformes; family Ceratodontidae; genus Neoceratodus; species Neoceratodus forsteri. The sequence continues at coordinate 729,748,702 of CM028131.1, forward strand.
GACTTCGCAGGGTAAAAATCTGCTAAATATTATGCAGAGTGAATTTTCCCAACTTAGCACACCTCTACCTACAGTGCATATTATTAACAAGGGAAATCAGGATATAAAAGAATTGGGGCAAACGTTGTACAAAAAAAGCATATTAGCATTGATGAGAAACATCACAGGGTTCTGTCAACCCATTAAAATTAAAGTGAGGGAGTGAAAATGAAGGTATCCTAAACAAAGAAGTTAAAGTTGTGTTTAAGGCCTTTCAAAGAGGTCTTGTTTTCAAAAGAAACAGTGCAACCTATTACCCCATTGAAAAGGTCTGCGGAGCAAGCCGAAATGCAGATAGCACAGAATTCTCATTCAGACCACTTAATTTACCCTCAGAGATGGAGTGAGATTCCCTTACATTCATCGCCTTTCGAGGGAGGTGGTTATACTTTGGAGAGATTGGGAGCAACTTTGGAGAAAATCCTTGCGTGGACTGAAAAATGCAACCATAGGTATGAAGCCATATTCAAGAAAACTGAGTATTTACAAAGTGAAGTGAATGTAATAAAAACTGTGGCTGAGGGGACAAAGAAAATTGTGCTACAGAATTCAGCTGAAATCAACAAGCAAGCAACTAAGATGGTGTCCATGGAAGCAAACTGTGCAAGCTTAAAGAAAATTATAATATTAACAGAAAGTTGGAGAATGCAGAAAATCTTTTGTGTTATAGAAATGTGCATATATTAGGAATACCTGATCAATTGGATGTAAATTTCGAAACAACAAGAGATTTCGTGAAAGATATCCTGATAAAAACATTCGATTTACCAGCTGAAAATCCTCCTTTGATCTCAAAGGCATTTTGAGTGATCAAGCATAACAAAAATATTTCTCATACTCCTACTACTGCATTGAATGTACCTCCATTGACACAAACATTAAAATCTATGATTGTTTCTACTTTTGGGTTTGATTCTGATCGGGACTATATCTTTAAGCTTGTCAGACTTAGAGGGACTTTAGAATATAATGGATTGAGGTATTATGTATATCCGGACTATTGTTATGCTACACAACAACGCAGGAGAAGCTTTTTGTTGTACCATCAGGAGATCTTAGAATCTAGTGCAGAGTTTTCCCTGTTACCCCCTGCAAAGGTGAAAATACTTAGCGATGGGAAAAAATACATCTTTTTTGAGTCGGATCAATTAACGAATTACCTTCGTTCGCAATATTCCTCTCAGGAGACTGTTGAATCCACAGCCTCATCAGAACATGAGATGCTGGTCAACTTGGAAAACATGAATGTGTAAATGCTTGAATCTTTGAATCTCTGCTCTGTTCTGTTTTGTTTTCAATTATAGAAAAAAAAAACAATATTTGATTGGATATCTATTTTTGATTATTATTTATGTCTGTAGCGGCTGTACCCTTGGACCTTTTGTTTGTTTATGATACTTTAACTTGTTAGTTTAATAATGGTGGGGGGTTAGATGGGAATGTATTTGATATTTTGAGGAATGTAATAAGGAAAGTTTAAAGATGTAATTAGCCATACTGCCTGGTTATTTGGTTATTAATTTAATAGTTTTTTTTTTATCTTTGCCTCTCCCTTCCTTTAGAATTGGTCTAGATCTATTCTTATGTTTAAGAGTATGCACTATGTATGCACGTATTTGAGTTCTTTTGTGATTGTAGTATATTGTGCTTATTATTGTGACATAAATTATGAAAAATAATACAATTATTATATGATAAAAAAAAGATTGAACATAGGACAATATACTGGTGTGGCAAATGCTCATGTCCTTTAATCTGTAATGAGTATACTCCAGGCATTTAAACTATGACATTAGTGCACTGCTGCACTATCACCTGGTGAGGCAAACACAGATGCCCTTTTAGTTGTAATGAGTATACTCCAAACATTACAACTTTTCCATTAGTGCACTGCAGCAACACTTCCACCCCTGAAAAATAAATTAATAAATACATTCCAAGAAAACTTTCAATGCATCCAGTGGATATTACTTTTAAATGTATTTTCAGAGTGAAATGGGAGTAGGGGCAGACTTATCAACCTTGTAAAATTATTGCATGAAGCCTCAGTGGCAACAGTCTTAATCATTGGGTTCCACTCACCAGAATACTCTATGCAAAGAGGAATATAGTAGGGATGCCCTTTTTACTTACTATTGTTTACTTTAGCAGTATAATCCTGGCATGACATGTTAGGAAGATCCCTCATATCTCAAGTATTGATAATAAATCCAGGCACCCAGCTTAAGATTTCTTTGTTTTCGAACAATATTTTTCTTACCATGAGTTATCCAGAAGAATCGCTACAAGCAAATGCCAAGACCACTTTCAAATTCTTTGAGTTCTCTGATGTGGACCTGCTTGATCTACAGCCCCTAATGTGGACCACCATATTACAATATAAGGGATATTAGTAATTATGTATACTTACTGTGATGTACTATGCAGTATTATAACATGGGTTCCTAAAATACTGTCTTCTGATTGGTCCAAACAGGTCACCTGACCATTTATTGTCTGATATACCAACAGTTGCATGATCACATGGCTTTATTTCACTGTTTTTTTTAGGCAAAACTCGAACAAAATATTGCCCATGTTATAAGAGGATTAACCCACTCTGGGGTATGGGTTTACTGAGCAGTAATCCAGCCTGGGTGGCTGAAATCACTTGGCTATGCATCGTGATTCCAGCCCCCCCAGGTATGGATTAATGCTCAGTAAACCCATGCCTTGTCATGGGTTAATCCCTCCTTATATTTGTGGTCTTAGTGTGCCACCTACAGCTATTAGTCATAATGCTAGGATAAGCATATCATATGAGTCACTCCATTGTAACCCAAAAGTAGTCATAGTCAGCATAATTGCTTATCACTGTGTATGTGCAAACCTAACTGCCTTGATTGTAAGCTGCCCACCATACCTACCAATAGAAATGCTTTGCTTAGCTTTTCTACTATGCAGATGAGCCCATTACCATGTAACAGACCTTGTTATCTCTAAGTAAATAATTTTGTGTAATCCAGTTTTTCACAGAATTTTCCTATGACATCACTAGGTGTTCAGAGGTTCCAGACTCCCAGCTATGGTAAGCTGTGATTTTTACATGTATTGGGTAATAAGCCTTTTGTTCTGCAACACCTATCCCTGTGTTGTGTTTTTCTGGTATACCTGTAGCGCTTCAACAGTGCTAACACCGACATCTGCTACCACGACAGCTACAATGCCGACTGTCAGCATTGTAGCCACGGGATGTCAGCACTCACATTCGCGGGGCTGTGCCTTGAGCCCCCCACCTCCCTGGTCTCTAAGATTCTAACCCTGAGTCAGAGTTGAACTGGGGGGGGCAATCACCCAGTGAGGCAGTCCCGATTGCCACATGGACCATCACAGCGACGGGTGGATTTTGCCCATTTTCTGGCACTGTGCTGGTCTTCGCTGTCGGGGTGTCACTGCAGTGACGGTATACAGTTTTTCCATCAGGTTTAGATCCTGCCTTGACCCCAACAAATGGTGACCATGGCACAGACCTGATTGGCCAGAACTGGACAGAACCAGACCAGTACAAAAAAGGGGTTCAGATGAATGGGCACAGGAATCACAAAGACGCTCAAACCTATGCCCACCCATTCAACCCATATGGACAATAATTTAGGCCCTCTGAACCATGAATGGGACTGGGAATCATGAAGGTGTCTGAGCCTATGCCCTCTTGTTCACTAGCAGCATTGGTCTGTGGGATTCCGTATCCTAAATGTGTAACTGTCTGGCTGTAGAGTGCAAGGTGAATCAACAAGCCTTGGCTCATGGCTAGTTTGGGAAAAGGGGAACTTTCCAAAATGGCCATTAGTGCTGAGCTCAAGTTAGGTGTCTCAAACTTTCTAAACTAACATGGAAGTTGGAGTGATTTCGAACTGGATTTGAAGTTGCATAGTCATCCAAAACAGTATGTGTGCATGTTGTATTCGGAGACCAAACCTACAATCAAGAAATATGACCAAAAGGGTGTAATGGAGGCTTCCCTGTATGCTGCACTACAGGCAGTGAAAACTGAGTTCCTAGCTCTGAAAAAGGAACTGGGCTCCAATTCCCAAGAGATGGATGATCAACGGAGGGAGCTGGAACAAATAATCCAAAGCTCAGAAATGAGACTCAGAATAAACTGCATTGTACTGTAAAGGACAGAGACAGGCTGTTAGATTGAGAGAAGATTGTGAGGAAAAGAGCAGCCATCACAATGGAATGGTTAGAACAAAATTGGTACATGGTGGTATTAGAGAATCTGGTGCAAAATTCTGGATTCATCATGGCTGTAAGGTTATAAAGACCTGTATGTTGCTGTTGGACTTGGTGCATGCACAACATTCCTTTGGGGGCAAATAGAGGTATTGGGCCAGCCTTGGAAAGTTCCTTTGCAGAAGCAGGCCACTGGAATCTGTTGTCCATTTGGGTTGTCAAACTTTCATTCTATTTGTAGAGTGAATTGGTCTGGAGATGCCACATTGGCATTCAGATAGGCGTCTTTTCCTTCACAAACAGTGACAGTTGTGGGTGGGAGGTCAATGGCTACACCTTTAATTGGAGTTGGAGGTGGTAGGATACTGGGCGGGAAGTAATTTATATCCCAAGGGTTCAGGACATGGAGAAGTCTCTTGGTATCCATCTGGTAGAACTCAGACATGTTTGCCAGTATGAATGGCAAAAGGTAGATGAGAAATGTCATAATTTTCTGAAAAAGAAGAAGACAAAAAGGTAAACTTACAGATCTCCCTTCCCTGGCCAGGAGAAGGAGCATTAATCACCTTTGTAAAGTTTCAGTTGATTGGCATGGTACCATTTGTCAATAGGTTTCTTGCGGTCCATCAGCCACACTTGGTAGACAGCAGGGCTCAATTTATTGATGATGTCATAGGGACCCGCCCATTTGTTTGCAAACAAGTGGGCAGGGGTGGAGAATTTCAGTACCATTACTTGGTCTCCTACTTGCCAATTGACTTGTTTGACTTTCTTGTCAAAGTACATTGTGGGCTGCTGCTGGGCCTGGCCCAGATTTGGAGCAGCAAACAGATGGGTCTGTATCAGATGATCTTTCAGTTGCACAATATAAGTGTCCGCCAACACTGTGGTAGGGATATTTAAATCAATCCACAGATGTTCAGGTAGTCTTATTTGCCTGCCGGTCATCATCTTGAAAGGTGTACACCATGTTGCTGCAGTTGGGATGGCTCTGATTGCCATTAGGTGAAATGGCAACATGGTGTCCCAATTTTTGGCATTCTGGTTTGCAAACTTACACAACATGAGTTTAATCTGTCTGTTAGCTCTCTCCAACTGTCCTGATGACTGAGGATGATATGCAATGTGAAACTTCTGGCTAACTCCCAGTAACTGCATGCATTCTTGCATAAACTCACCTGTGAAGCTGGATCCTTAGGCGGAGTCTACCTTGAGAGGTAGGCCCCACCTGGTAAATACCTGATCTAGCAGGATTTTGGCAGTGGCCTTTACCATGTTTGCTGAACATGGGAAAGCGTCTACCCATTTTGAGAAGAGGACAGTGATCACAAGAGCATATTTGTTCTTGCTGGTGGTGGGAAAAGGTCCAATGAAATCCATTTGGATTGCATTCCAGAGATTGGATTGTTTCTAGGGTAGCAATTTGGCATTTTTCTTGCCAGAAATTGGGTTGTTTTGAGAGCAGGTGATGCAATTGTCCACATAATGTTGGACATCTGTTGTATGCCAGACCACCAGCCTGCAGTTTTCAACCTCTGCAGAGTTTTGTCTACTCCTTGGTGTCCACCTGTAAGGATATCATGGACCTGATGGATGAATTCAGGCTGAAGTATTTTGGGAATAACCCAATGTTTTTGAACACCAGAGTGGTACAGGACCAGCTTCTGGTCTGCAGAGAGATGAAGGTCATTGAAATGCCTTTTGAATGGGTTATTCAAAGACATTTCTGTTGCTGTCTCCTTGGAAAAGTATTCATGTACCTCCTTTATTTCTGGATCTGCCATCTGTACTGCAGTGAGATCCAGAGGGACCACTATGGTCTTTTTGTGGGCAGCCACTATGCGTGGTCCAGTAGGGGGTTGCAGAGCCCATATCTCCCCCCTTCTCAAGCACCATCATTGGCTAAAGTGTCTGCTCAATCATTGTACTCATGGAAAGGTTCTGCCTTGGAATGGGCCTTAATCTTGTGTATGTACAGCCTGAAAAGGAGTTGCTCAGCAAGGCTGACGATGTGTACAAATAGATCCCTGTATTTTACAGGGGTGCCTTCGGAATAGGCAAAATCATGTGTCTTCCAAAATGGAAGAAACTTGGTCAGAGAGGTGCAAACCCAGGATGAATCAGAAAAAATGATGGTATCCTCCTTTCCTTGCTGGATGAGTTCCAGTGTGCATGCTATTGCAGCAAGTTCTGCGTAATGGGATGATCTGATGGTGCACATCCTGGACACCCCAAAGGTGTCACCTTCTGGACACAGGACCAGGACCCCGAAGCCTGCAATTTGTTCTCCTTCATGATAGGAGGAGGATCCATCTGTAAAGATGTAGCAATGCGTAGGGTCTTTTAGAATGCATTCAGTGGCTGGCAGGAATGGGCCTGGTTCTGGTAGGGTGGGTGGCTCTTGGCTACACTCATGTGGCTCTCCTTGGTAAAGGAGGCCATGTGCCAAAATGAAGGGCATTTTGGTGGGGAGCACAATGATGCCTCAATCCTATAAGAGGAGAGACCAGTGGGTGAGTCTGGTGTTAGACACATTTCCATCCTTGATTCTGTCTGTCAGTAGGAAGTTGGTAGGGGTGAAGGTGGTGTGCAACACAAAGGGGAGAATCCTATAATGTAGGTGAAATGTTTGAGAGTCCAAAAGGTCGCCAAGCAGTTCCTCTCACACAAAGAGTACTTTTGCTCCACAAGGGAGAGCATCTGTGAGGCATAGGCAATAGGTCTAAGGGGTTCCATTTGCCTTTTGTGCAAGTACTGCTGACATGCCCACCTCAGAGGTGGCAGTTTCCAGATGGTATGGCAGTTTTGGGTTAGGGTTGACCAAAGCTGGGGCAGAGGCCAAAATCTTTTTCAAAGACATGACAACAGCTGTGTTTCTGGTTCCCACTGCCAGGGAACATCTTTCTTCAGTAGCTCATACAGGGGTGCAGCCTTTTGTGCAAAGTTGCAAATGAAATCCCTGGAGTAGTTGACCATACCCACGAAGCATCTCTGAGCAGCCACACTAGTAGGTAGTGGAAAATCTTGAATGTCCTGGACCTTGTCCAGGGCAGGGCTCCTGCCTTTGGCAGTGATGTGCAGACCAAGGAAGGAAACTTCTGGGAGGCACAATTGTACCTTTGCAGGGTTGCAGTAGAGGCCTGTCCTCTTTAGGAGTGTCAAGAGCTCATCTAGAAGCTCCAGGTATTTCTCCAGGCCTGTGGTGGCCAGGAGAAGATCATTCACATACTGCAAGAGGCATTCTGGTGTAGAGAAGCCCCATATGGCATCCCTCATATGAATGTGGAAGAGGTAGGAGCTGTTGTGGAATCCATGTAGGAGTCGGTTCCACATGTACTGATGTCCTTCAAAGGTGAAGGCAAACTTGTATTGGCTCTCAGGTGCCAAAGGGAGTAACCAGAAACCATTGGAGGTGTCTAATGTACTGAACCACTTGTCTTTGGATTTCAGAAGTTTGAGCACATCCGGGGCAGATGCCATGGTGGGTGCACAACTGGAGTGACTTGGTTAACATGCCTGTAATCAATAGTGAGCCTCCAACTGTTGTTAGGCTTCTTCACTGGCCAGATGGAGGAATTGACTGTGGCCACACAGAACCTAATGACTCCTTGCTGCAAAAGGGAATCAGTGGTCACTCTCAAAGAGGGTATTGCCTCTGCAGGAAATGGATATTGTCTCTGACAGGGTTGTTCATCACCAGTGACTTGTATGAGAGTGTCCATCCTCCCACATTCTTGTTTGTGTTTGGCAAAGGCCTCTTTGTGCCTTTGCAAAATTGTTTTCAGTTTGGGAAATAGCTTGTGGTGCTGCAGCATGAGGATGACATTATACTCTGTGTCACTGGCCTTCACTGTTGCTACCACATGCGAGTCAGAAATGAGAAACATATGGCACTGGCCAGGTATCTTGAGCAATAGCCAGTTGGCTATGCAGCCATGGCATGAGAGATAACCTATCATCAAGATGCTCTGGTGATGACGTAGTGTCATGAGGTCAAAACAGTGTTTCACCTGAAATGTACCGATGATGACTGGTATGGGTTTGGACCTGTATGTTGTGATCACAGTCCCCTCAAAGGTCTGGGCAGAACTAGGCTGCCCTGTCGACCAACAGGATAGATGTGGGTCATCTTGGTGCAGCACTGAAACTGCAGTACCTGTGTCTAGAAGTAACACTTGCTGGTGGCCCCCAAGCGGCTCTTCTACACAGGGATGTCTGGAATCATCGGTTACCAATGTGGTGATGATGTGAACCGGGGCCTGACATCATCAGACTGATTCACTTTGTTTCTGGTTGCCTAAGGAGTCTATCTCTTGAAGCATCTGCACTACTTCGGAGTGGGGAGACTTGGTGCACCTGTCCTCCTCATGATCCTCATCCAGTGGAGGTGCGGATGGGTTGGCAGCATGGGTTTTACTGGGATGGCTGCTGTTGGTGACTGGACTTTGGACTTAAACTCCCAAAGTCCATTATTTTCCTTGGCCAGCTTCCAGTATGAGGTGCCGGACTGTTGTTTTTGTCCATCATTCCCTTTCACATTCTGCTAGTTTGGCCTCTGCCGATACTTCTGTTTGTTCTTGTTCGACCCTCCTTTTTTCTGGTAAGAGGGCTTATCCTGCTGGGAATCCTTGGATTTCCTTTCCACCACATACTGTGTGCATGACTTGGTGCCGTTCTGCACCATGGCCACCTTGGTCTTTGAAACTGAGCCCAGGTTCTGCATGTAGATCTGGTATGCACATTCCACTCTATCCATGATGGCCTGGAAGCAGTTCCATTTCAGGATTAGTGCTGTTTCAACTTTCTCATGAAGGGCTGGCTGCATGTCTTTCAAAAACAGTCTTTTGTACTAAATTGAGTTTCGGTTTACAGCTTCGTTGGATAGTTCTTTGCCCATTGAGTAGGCAAGCCACAAGCAGCTGTCGTACTGGGCTGGCGTTTCTTTGACAAACTTCTTTACCTGATGGGCTAGCATCACACTGACCATATTGGGATTTTGCGCTGCCAGGAGGCTAGCTATGACTGCATCAAATTCTTCACTGACATCACTACATACTGTTTTGGACCACTTGACCCGTTGTGGGTCAAGTGGCCCGAAGCAGTCAAGTAACAGATGGGTCTACATTTTGTTTAAAACCTGGACTCAAGGGCTGGCCCAGTGGCACTGAGGGTTGAGGAACTGGATGCCACACCTCATGCCACGCCGGTGACCCGAATTCAGGAACAAGTGCCGGCCACTGGGGCTCAGCAAGGAGGAGAAGGAGTGAGCATCCAGAGGACAGCTGTCCGTCTCTGGGGGTGGGTTTTGGCAGTCGGTGCTGGTCTGGCCCCTAGCGGTGGCTGGGGGCTGGTGCACTGATGCTGCAAGATGGGGGGTCAGGAGCGGCTCAGATGTTTGACAGCAGCATGCATGGGAGCACGTGCAGTGCCATCACAGGTGTAATTGCACATGCCATGGCAGCAACAAGGAACGCCAGGAAAAATTGTCTGCAGAGGATGAAGTGGGAGCTCGCAGACCTCACACCAGGCCAGCTATGGCACAGGAACACATGACCCAGTCTCGGAGGGGAGGGCCCTAACTCTGACCCCACCAGGTGGGGTAAGCCCTGGGGCCACTACTGTGCTGACTGGTGGATACCGGGGTGACGAGATTTGGGCTCCCCCAGATTGCGAGGGCTGTGGTGGCAGGAGTATAAATAATTGCTAAAAAAAAAACTGGACTCAGTGCTCGACTGGAAGGCTGAGCAGTTCACATCTTTTCCAAATAGCAGCTAAGGTTGTCACCAGAGGCCATGCGGCCTACTTTGTCTGTGATAGTCTAGATGGCTTATGTGGACTGCAGAGCATTCAGGGAGGGCCCTGTATGTCCTGTGTTGGACTTCACAATCACTTTGGATGTAGCATTCACCATGCCCAGAATCTTACAGCCTTGTTGGAAAGAAATGATACACACCTTATCCATATTAGCAACAATGTTACCTAGGCAATAGATGCCTATCTGAATGCCATGGTGTTATCTCCAGACCAATCCACTCTACAAATAGAATGGAAGACTGACAATCCAAATGGACAACAGATTCCAGTGGCCAGCCTCTCCAAAGAAACTTTCCAAGGCTGGCCCAATACCTGTATTTGCCCCAATGGAACTTTGTGCATATGTCAAATCCAACATCAACATACAGGTCTTTACAATCTTACAGGCATGATGAATCCAGATGTTTGCATGAGATTCCCTAATACCACCATGAGCCAATTTTGTTCTAAGCATTCCATTGTGACGGTAGTTCTTTTCCTCACAGTTCTCCCAGCAACAAAGGACGATCCTTTGCAATGTCCAGTGATGGAGTCAGGCCCAACCAGTGGCCTGTCCACAACTTCTGTCCCTGGTACTCACACTAATAATGTTCAATTAATGCATGTCCTGTTATTTTGAACCTCACCCACTAAACATGGTCAAGTTTGGCAACTGTTCCTTGACTAATGTATCGAAATTTTACATTGTTATGCTGTTTGATTAAATGGCAGCATATAAAGCACATGCACAAGACTGTGTATCTAGGCCCCACACTACAGAGCACCAAGGGGTGTTCCACCCACGACGTCCAAAACAGGCCATGTGATTTGCTGATGTAACAGGTGCAGCAGGCACTGTTACAGGTCTGTTTGGCTCTGGAATGTCAATCTGGAACTGAACCGATTTGGCAAAAATTCAAAGTGAAACCAAGCATTTTAACAGTTAATTAGGTCAGAATGTGATGCAGCCCCACTACACGGTCTAGGTGGTATTTCCCGGAAGGAAAGATTCACGGAGTACGACATGCACGCTATTGCACTTTTATTCAGTGAGACCCAAAACAAACTTACGAATTGATCTCCCTAAAGTTTGTAACAATAACTTGGTCCTTTATGCAGATGGCACTGTCATTTTCTCTTGCCACCCAGATCCACTCCCTCTTTTTTATGACCTCCAGTCCAACTTTAACTTGATTGAATCCTGGTTTGGGCAGGACAAACTGTTAATGAATTACAAAAAGACTAAGGTCATGCTATTCTCTAATTCTCAAAATAAACACAAAGCTGTGAACCTGGTTATCCGCAACAGTCAAAACCAACCTCTTGAACAAGTACAGAAATTGAAATACCTTGGTGTATCACTTGATACAGCTCTCTCCTACAGTCTGCATGTAAGCCAAATTGCCAAGGTCATTAAATCCAGGCTCAGTATCCTCTATAGCTATTGCCCCTATATGACCACTGAGGCTCTGATAATGGTTGTCACAAGCTCTGTACTGTCAGTAATAGACTATGGGCTAGTTATTTATGGTGCTGTTCCTGACTCCACCTTTAGTAGAATGACATTGGCACTGAATAAGGCTTGCAGACTTCTACCAGGGGCTGTTATGCACACCCACACTTGTGAACTTTATGAGAGGACAAATTGGCTCAATCTCAAGGGGAGGGTCTCCTACCAGATGTACTTACTCACAAAAAAGATCAGCTTAGGCCTCACTCCCCCTGCCACTCAACCCCTAATAGTGCCGATACCTTAACCCCGGTGCACATGTAGTACCTCGAAACAGACATACATTGTACCATAGGATGTTGCAAGCACAACAGACCTTCAGCTACAGCGCACTTTCTTGGCTCAATTGTCTCCCACCAAACATCTCTGCTGAATCAAAGCTTGGCTCCTTCAAACTCAAACTGCATCAACACCACCTTACGTTAAGCAGCTGTGACTGCACCTTCTAATTAGGCTTCTGAGTACCCACCTCCCTGCATCCTTGTTTCATTACCCCCTTTTTCTCCTTGCTCAGCCCTGTCTTCTCTAACCACCCCTCCCCCCTCTTATTTCTCCCCCCACCTCTTCTTCCACCCTTCTGTCCCCTTCCATGCCCCTGTCCCTTTCTATTGCTACCCCCACACCCTCCATCTTCTCCATGGTTCTCTGCCTTCCCCGTTGTCCCTGTTCCCTCCTTTCTATCCTGCCTTCCTTTGCTGCCCCTCATATCCCACCCACATCCTCTCCTACCCCCTCTTTTCCATTGCTCTCCCTCCTCCCCCTTGCCTACAGACACTAATGACTCTTTTCACTGACAGCTCTCCTCCCCACTTTCCCATTTCCCCTCTCCTCCGCCCTGCTCTGCCTTTTCTACAACCTAACAATGTTCTGACTACTAACTCTCTGCACTGTGCACTTTTGTGCCTGTCCTGTTACTAAAACTTGTAACATGCTTCTAGCTGTAACCAAAATGTATTGTAACCACCCTGATTTGTAACCTCTGCTTTATTATTGTACCTATCCTTGTTTTAATGTGGATCATCCTTTGTAAAAGAACTCCTGGTTCAAAGGCATTTGTAATCCTAGACATCAGTAAATAAAAAATAAATAAATCTTCCAAAACAATAAAGAACCCTCAGAGCAACACATAGGCAGGGAAATATTTTTTTATTTTATTTATTTGAAAAGGTTTCACCAGGAAAGACATCATGATCTATAAACAGCTTGTTTCCAGAATCATTCTGGGGGAAGGGGGTTTACAAAAATGGAGAGAGCAGGCAAAAAAAAAAACATACAATATAAAATACATATCAGTGCAATTAATTACATAAAGTATAGAGCAGGCAAAAATAACAATATAAAATACTTACAGTGCGATCAAAATACCAAAAACTATACTACAATACAGTACAATTGGATCCAAGACAGCAGAAAATATCATATAAATGTGTGGTAGATAACTAAGCTACAGTGAGAGGCATAGGAAGGGGCAAAGTGGGGTAGGCAAGCTATATGTAGATAAGACATGCATAGTGATAAACCATTGTTCAGCTTATGGTAATGTTGTTATCACTACTATCACCAATCTCTTCCGCAATATGGAATCAGGGTGGATCCTGGATTTGATCCATGTGACTAAATGATATTGCCCCTGTTGCAGAACCCTACCATGTACTACCCAGTGCACGGATAGGACTGTGACCTTTTCCTCGGCCTCAGCACAGAACTTGGGCTATGTGACTCCACATTTGAATTGAGGACCCTACTACAATACACACCAATGTACTCTGCATGATACTATGTACAGTACATGACCTTCACAATATCCCTTCCACTTTTTGACAAGGATTCTTCAGTCTTCAACAAGCTGGTGAACATACATTCTATGGGCCATCTAGAGGGCATCATCTATTGAGAATGTATCCACTTGACTCCATCGCTGGTTTTCATCCTCAACTGGATGCCTGGGTAGCCCCATGTACTGACTGTTGTGCTAAACGTGGTTACCATTATTTGTGCAGATGTGATGTCTTTGATGTAATCAAGCCTGTGCGAGGTTACTCTCCAACCTCTGTAGACTGGTCATAAATGTTTGATAATGATCTCTTTGACAAAGAAACTGATAATGTCACATCTCCTTTTGACAAGCCAAATGTCTCATTGGCCTCAAGAGAAGAATTTCAATGACTCACTAACAGAATGAAGAATGCATCCTTCACCTTCCCAGTCCAGCTCACCAAGTGGTGATTTCCTCAGGTTCAAGTTTCCTACAACTCTGATTGACAATATTGTGTTGTGACCAACTACAAGACATTCTCCTTTGGATCTTTGGTGTGTAACATCACTATGCCCAACTTCTGTTTTGTACCTTAGCAGCACACTGTCATTGGTCATATGGTTATCCCTTGTTTCCACCCTGGAACCAAATTACATAGATAGTGACCCTGGCTTTCTGAATGCTATTGCACAGTATTTATATCAACCCTCTCACCCTGAATCTTAGAGCCTTGTTAAAAAGAAAGGATACACACCTTATACAAATTAGCAACAATATTACCAAGGCAGGTGATTCTTTGAATTATTTATTTCAGGTAACCCGTGAAGTGGGCACATAAGGAAGGACACTGTCCTTTATGGCGACACCTTCCCCGTGCAATCCACTCACGGCGACTGTCAGGTAGGGCGACCGGATGAGGGGGTGGGTGAATTAGGTGGCAGGATGTTGCTATAAGAAAAGTGTGCTGGGAGGTGGGAGTGAGCATGGTGAGCGTGGGTTGGGAGGGGGTGGAGAGGCTGTAGGGAGTGGTGCTGCAGTAGCAGGTTGAGTTGTGTCATGGTGTCAGGGATTGATTAATGGCTAAGGTGGCTGAGGTACCGGGTCCGGGCGCTGGTGCGATTTTTATTGCACCCAACTGAACCTTTTTATTTTTACTACTTTTCACCCCCGACGCACACCACCCTGGAGTTGAGAATCCTAAGTAGGGTGCTGGAAGCAGCCCCTGAGAGTGGAGGGGTGTGGGGGGCACAGCCCCCCCCCACAGAAAGTAGTAAAAATATGTCCTGGCACCATTGTGTTGGTGCGCCAGGGTTGTCAGAATGCTGAAAATGTGTTTGGCACTCTGACCGAGCGATAACAGTGATCACCTTTAGGCGTTCACCATTATCACATAGACCCTTTATTTCAGGATGGTGATCTCAGTACAGCTGCTTCCAACACTTCGTTGGAAATTACTTTTAAAGGCTTTGTTATTATTAAAGTTTTCTTGATATTTTTTATGATTGTTACCTTATGACATTTAAGATGCACTCTCAAACAACATTGTGCACAACTCAAGTTTCTCTACATTGCTCATTCAGCTGGACTGTAACTGAGACTGCAGCCAAACAACTTATCTTTGTTGTGTTGCCTCTTTATTCGGGAAACAAGGGGAAAGGTATATGTAGACCTGACTGACCTACAGTCCCTAATGTGGACCACCGTCTTACAGTATAAGGGATATCAGTATTTACTTTTACTTATGCTTGCTATAATGTACTATACAGTACTATATTGGTGGTCTTATTGCACCACCTACAGTTATTAGCCATAATGCAAGGATCAGCATATTATATGAATCGCTCCATTGTAACCCAAAAGCAGTTGTAGTCAGCATCATTCTGTGTATGTGCAAACCTAATGGCCTTGGTTGTAAGCTACCCACCTTACTTACCAATAGAAATTATTTGTTTAACTTTTCTACTATGCAGATGAGCCCGTTACCATTTAACAGACCTTGTTATCTCTGAGTATATCATTTTGTGTAATCTTGTTTTTCACCGAGTTTTCCTATGATGACACCAGGTGTTCAGAGTTTCCGGACTCCCAGGTATAGTAAGCTGTCCTTTTTACATGTATTGGGTAATAAACCGTTTGTTCTGCAACACCTGTCCCTGTGTCGTATTTTGCCCTCAGGTCTGTATCCTGCCTTGACCCCAACACTGGATATAAAATTTAACTTCCATAAATGTTAGTTTTTATGCATGGTAAAAAGGGTGACCACCAATGCCTGGACCCTCAGTGCATTTTGAGTAGCCACTGAAAAAGGGACAATTTGGCACAGTGGGTCTACCTGGTCTACAGATTTCAATAAATCGTTAAATAAAGAAAGAACATAGGGGTGTTATCAGTGACTCAGTGGCTTATTTGGGGAGAAAGACTTGGGGAAAGATTGCCTGAATTATAGCACTTGAATTATACTCTGCTACTTGGACAGATAAGGTCTGACTTGACAAGTTGTTATATAGTATGTTATGCAACTCATGGGTAGAAAGGATAAACCTTGTGAAAACGAATGTAGCACCACAACATTTATTTGTTATAGACCTGTCTAATTAGGTTAACTATAGGGGATAATCAAACAACTAGATGCTGCATGCATCAAGTTCATCTTCAAAAAAATAATACCCATGTCTAGGTTAAAATGGTAAGATTCACAGGAATGGGATGCCAAAAGACTTAGCAGGTAGCACATTGCACTCCTTCGCTGGTGACCCAAATTCAGGAGCAAATTGATGAAGCTGGCTAAGTGACCTGGGGCTGGGGATGGTGATACTGCATGGCAGACTCTTAACCTGGGGTGGGATGGGCATCATGTTCCATCACCTAAGCGACCACTGCAGTTGGGCTATGGAGATATCTTTCCAGTTGGTATTGGAGCATGCTGTGGGAAGAACAGTGGCAAAAATGATGACTGGAAATGTGGTAGGGCAACAACAGGATGGAAAAACCCTGCACAACAAGATCATGCCTCACCATCCCCAAACATCCTGCACCACTGACCAGGCTGTGACTGGCAATTTCTGGATGAGTAACCAGTGGGAGGACAGCCCATTCTACCTGGCCCTGCCACAGAGGGGTAAACCATGGGGAAATTTGCCATCCAGCAAAGCATCAGGGATGGTGGGTGTCAGTACTGGGGGATGGCTAAGAGCTGATGGGCGTCCTGTGGTGAAAAGGGAAGTTAACATCTATAGTAAGGGAAAAAAAAGGAAAACATTAACAGGAAGGTATCATGCTCTCAAATTTCAGGGGCTATATTTTAGCTGCTCATACTAAGGGTCTGAGGCTGAATGGCTGGGATAGGGGGTTACCATATGACACCTCCACTGCAGTGCTAGGGCAGGGGTCATTATGCATATGGGAAACTCCTTCTCACAATCCACTAGGCTTGAGCTCAGTACTCAATGGGCCAAGAGCTTTTTTCTGCTGTTAACTTCTATAAATCTATGTAATGGTCAAGAATGAATCCAGACAATCAGTGGAGGATGGAAACACATCACTCCACTATTGCCCATTGTAGCTAACTCTGACATCCTTCCTAGAATAAAACATTGTGGGTTCAGCATATTGAGGGTAGAGAAGCTCAAGGCCTAAGTAACCTGATTGCCTCAAATAGTATGATGTGCTCAAGACAAGAACTCATTCCTCCAGCTTAATACATATCTATGGGGTGTAGGCAGAGACATCCCACAGCAGTCCCCTCCATAACCACTGCAGCTTTTGATATTGGTTAAAAGGAAATGCTCAAAAGACGTGATTGCTTAGGTGAACAATTGTCATAGAGCAGGCACCATGATATGTCAAACAAGGTGCAGTCTGAACCTCTGACAGTCCTGTTCAACCACTCACTGGAGACGGGAGTGGTCCCAGAGGACTGGAGGAAAGCAGATGTAGTCCCACTTCACAAAAGTGGTAGCAGGGAGGAAGCTGGAAATGACAGGCCAGTCAACCTGACCTCAGTGGTGGGGAAATTAATGGAATCACTGCTGTAGGAAAGGATTCTGGAATATCTTGATACCAGCAACTTACAGGATCCGAGGCAGAATGGATTCACCAGAGGGAGGTCAAGTCAAACAGATCTGATAGATTTCTGTAACTGGGTTACCAGGGAAGTAGATCGGGGGGAGTGGTGGATGTTGCCTACCTAGATTTCAGTAAGGTCTTCGACACTGTTCCACATAAGAGACTAGTAAACAAGCTGGGTAGTCTGAGAGTGGGGCCAAAAGTAATAAATTGGGTAAGGAACTGGTTGAGGAATAGGTGTCCGAAGGTGGTGGTAAACGGAGTTCACTCCAAGGAACAGAGGGTGGCCAGTGGGGTGCCACAAGGATCAGTACTGGGACCGGTCCTCTATATTGTATTTATTAGTGACATTGAAGAGGGACTAGAAGGGAAGGTGTGCCTTTTTGCAGATGACACTAAAATATGCAATAGGGTAGACACTCTGGGGAAGGGGTATAAAAACTGAATAGGAATCTAGGAAAGCATGAGGAGTGATCAAGAATGTGGCAACTAAGTTTCAATGTGGAGTACAAGATAGGGGGAGTGGTACTAATGACCACCAAACAGGAAAGAGACCGAGGTGTTATCATATCTGATGACCTAAAGGAGGCCAAACAGTGTGACAAGGCTGTGAAGTGAACCAGTGATATGCTAGGGTGCATAGGGAGAAGTATCACCAGAAGAAAGAGGGAGGTGGTGATACCACTGTATACATCATTGGCGAGACCTCACCTGGAGTACTGTGTCCAGTTCTGCAGACCACATTTCTGGAAGGACATAGACGGAGTAGAGGTTATCCAGAGGAGGGCAACAAAAATGGTGTAGGGTCTGCACCAGTGACCATATAAGGAGAGATCAAAGGACTTCAATATATACAGCATGGAGGAAAGAAGGGGAAGGGGGGGATATGATAGAGACATTCAAATACCGCACAAGATACGTAAATAAGATACAAGAGGAAAGCATTTTTCATAAAAAAAGATGCTTAAGAACAAGGGTACATGCTATGAAGCTGGAGGGGGTAGACTCAGGGGAAACATAAGGAAGTACTTCTTCACAAAGAGACCAGTGGATGCCTGGAACAGCCTTCCAGTAGAGGTGGTGGGGGCCAAAGCTGTGGCAGAATTCAAGAATGCATAGGATCGTCATGAGGGAATTTTAGTCATTAGGGAAGAGAGGGCTAAGCCAGAGATTAAGTAAGGTCTATGGCATTACAGTAAGTAGGGAAAATGAGCAGACTGGGTGGGCCAAGCAGTACTTATCTGCCATCAAATTTGGTAGCCAGCGATGATAGTGATAATAAATGATTGACTGTAGAAACAGTGACTCATTTATAGCGCTGTCATGAAGGGTTACCCTGCTAGAGTAGCGACCCAATAGCAAGCAGAGTGATCGGAATTGAAGGGAAGGGATAGGAGGGAGGGTTTGTATGGGTAGTGGGATTCTGCTGCAGCTGAGCCAGCCCTGTGGAGTGGTGGTGAGGGTGGCTGGCTATGGTGCAGCAGTAACTGGGTTCAGGACCTGCTGGGAGAGGTTGTTTTGCCGCTCCTTGCGGCTGTTTTTTTTTTTTAAGTCTGTGTTTCTTCCCTTCCTCGACATGCACCCCTGTGGAGCTAACAATCATTATTTGGGGGGGGGGATGCAGGGGCAAAACCCCCACGATGTGGGTGTGGGGGGCACAGCCCCCCTGGAAAAATACTTGGAAAAAAAATGGAAGTTAGATTGCTTGTGTTTGTATATCACCAAAATGCTTTTCTGCGATATGCATTTGCTATGATAGCGATTGTTGTTTTGCAATCGCTATCATGACATGGAACCATCAAATTCCATGTTTCTATGTTTCTTCATTAAGGTTTGACATTTCCTGAAAGGGAGACATACTTGGGGATCAGCATACCTTAACAGGGATAGGTAATGAGGGAAGCCTTAAAAACTATTGGTGTATAACAGATACAAGGATTCACACTATAGATTTATATACTAACATTTCTGCTTCCCCACCCTCACAGACACACAGCGGAGTAAATATAATACCCATATATCCTCAGATTGTGATGAATGTCAGGAAAGCATTGGGACACATTTTCATTGCATTTGTGAGTGTCCACCAGTATGGGTTTTTGGGGTAAAAGTTACCACTGAACACTCACAGCTATTGACCATTTTTTTTTTCATTTTTTGGTAACTGGGTAAGGCCCACTAGCCACAAGTGCCTGTTTTCAGGGGTGACCCGGGAGGAGCACTAGGGAGGTTAAATGACTTACTCAGAGTCTCACACTATGGAAGTGGAGGTTGTGGGAATCAAACGCATGTCTGTTGGATGTACCAAGCTGATTCACAGCTCATTACTCTAACCATTAGCATGTACTGCCAGCCTATGGGAGTGTAATTTTCACCTGCGTCATTATTGTTCAGGGTGGAGTATACCTTGGAGGATCTGTGACCTCTATACATCTGGATTGTTAGAACAGAGGTCAAAACCCTGCTGCTATATTTTGAACCAGCTGCATGTGGCACAGCTGACCACAAGGCAAGCCCTTACTGAGCACCTTAGAATAATCCAAACAGGATGCCATGAAGGTCTGCATTAACATCCTTACCTCTGCAGGGTCGAGTAAGAGGCATAGTCTGGAGATGTTCCTAAGATGCTAGAAACAACTCTTGATGACCATCAACATCTAATAGTCAAATGACAGGATATGTTGATCTGACAATGACCCCTTTTCTCAGTGACTGCCTACTGCAGGAAATGTACTGTTATGTAGTTCATGGAGGTTTAGTATAATATTGTGCCAGATTTGTATGAGAGGGTCTTTTTCCATCTACTACTTATTCTCCTTGGATGTCTGGATGGCTGCTTCATCCTCTGACCTGCTCCCGCACCACCGTCACCCATCTGCCTGTGGGACTTACCTCGGATTGGTCCCTACAGATTACCCCTCCATAGTAGGGTGGAGAGAGGAGGGCTGTCTTCCCCCCAGGTATGCAGCCAACATGCACCGAGGCATCGAGGGTTCTGGCACAAGTCCACAGTGAGCGAGATGGGTGTCATCTAGCCTAGGCTCTAGGGGCCCAATTCTAAGATACAAACACAGTGACACACTTTGACTTGCACCAACACATATAGCATAAGTCGCACATTGCGTCATGGGTTCCACTGGCCGGGATTCCAAGAGGAGGAATGCACCATGGAGCAGGCTGCCTGCACCCAGGGGGACCTATGCCACCCAAGGCCCCTACAGAATGACAGAAGGGGGGTTTTATGACAGCATCTGCACCCTATTCTGAAAGGGTCAGCTGCCGTAACCCCACAACGCCATTCCAGGAGGCCCTCTAGCATTGTGAGGTTAGACCAGTTATGTACTGTTGTAACGGGATTCTGCCATGCCCAACAGCCAGATGCCCCCCCTCCCTGCATGGACCCGACACACACACTGCCATGACACACTGACCTTCCCACTGCTTAGTAGCCCCTCCAAGCCTCTGCAATACTGGGGTTCCACTAGCAGGCTCCCTGTACCACTATGTGGTAATGCCAACCCCTCCCAGTGCCAGTGTACTGCTGCCAACACCCCCCATATGGCCCACCAGGGCTTATGGGAATGTTTTGGGGCTTGGAGCTGGGCCGGTGGCTGTGCCCTGTCATTGGGCATGTCAGCAGCTGGCGGCACCCAGGTCAGGTGCTCCCTACCTGTGGAACAACACTGGAGGTGCCTCAAGTTACAGGTTGTAGTCGCTGGGGACACTGTCTGTTCTGGAATCTGGCACAGGGTCCCCGGGATAGTAGCGTATGTTGCAACTTGCATTTTCCAGTGAGTTGCACCATACATCTTAGAATCAGGCCCCATTTCTCTCCTGCTTTTTTTTCACCCATGTCCCTCCCACCACCTCATTATGGCAAGCACAGTCTCTGTCAACATCTACAGTAGCTGTGCACTGTGGGCATATGTAACCCCTCATGAAGTAGCAAGCTTCCCAGCTCACCAAACTGGGCAGCTGCTGTGCCAGATTCTGGCTGTCTCCCTCACTGGCTGGCTCTTGCTCCATTGGGAAGCACTTCCCTGCCTGGCCACCTGATCCCAGCAGACTAGGGCTCACTTCTGAATCAATGTAGCTGATATGGAAGTGCAGAGCGCTTCCACTGAGCCATCAGGTGGCCTGTCTTGTTGCAGTATCTAATGCTGCTTCTCCATTCTCTAGTCCGTGCAGCACCCTCCAGCCATGTCACTGAATTTCTCACGGACTTATTAGTTATCCACTATATATGTGGAACCACACGTGGTGGTGGTTGGCCTGCCATGTTGGTCATATGTAGATGACTGCAAAGTTTTACTTTGGGTAGTTCTCTGCCTTGTGAAGTGTGCACTACTCCTTTCTTCCTACTTTCTTTACTGTACAAAGACTTTCAACATACAAAGAAAACATTTCTCATCTGAAATTAAAGGGAACTTCACTTTCACAATAGAAAATGAAAGTAGCCTTATGGAAAAGCAAATAACCATACAGAAGAGAATGGCATTGTTCCTACCATGTACCAGGAAGATTAGAGATGCAAAAACCACATACTACCAAACAGAACTGGACTTGGCCACCAAGCACCCAGCCAAATTCTGGAATACCATCAAGGACTTCTCTGGTCACACACCTGGTAACTCTATCCCACCTCAGATCATTTTAGGTAACAGCACCATCACTGAGAGGGTGGAAATTTTGGACTCCTTTAATAACCACTTTACAACAGCAGGGCTAGCCTTCAATAACTCTCCTGCAAACCTGTTACACTCCCAGCTGGGCTCTCAACCTAATGAAGTCTGAGTCACAAACTCTTCATTCTCCCTGCAACCTGCCTTCCTGAAACAGGTTGAAGACCTTCTATGTCAACTGGACATAAAGAAAAGTGCTGGCACTGACTCCCTAGACCCATACTTCCTAAAGATTGCTTACCACGTACTAGCTGTACCTATAACACACCTATTTAACCTATCATTTAGCCAAGGAGTCCTTCCGTCCATCTGGAAAACAGCCCATGTTATACCTCTGCTTAAATCAGGGAAACCCCTGCGACCTCAACAACTATAGGCCGATTTCCCTTCTCCCTGTCCTGTCGAAATTATTGGAGAAAATTGTAAGTATACAACTAAGATCTTATTTAGAATAACCAAATCTGCTAAATCCTGCCTAATCTGGATTCAGGGCTAACCATAGCACGTTCACAGCCCTCGCAAAAGTGACTAATGACTGGCAGTTTGAACTGGAAAAAAAAACTTTGTCTGTGCAGTATTTCTGGACCTAAGCAAGGCATTCAACACTGTCAACCATAGCCTACTCCTCTCATCCTTGCAGCCTATAGGCTTGGATTCTGTTTCCCTTCCGTGGTTTACAAATTACCTTACTGGCCATTTACAGCAAGTCAAAGCAGAAGGTGAACTCTCATCTATTTAACCCCTACTAAGAGGAGTGCTCCAGGGATCTATTTTAGGTCTCATTCTGTTTCCGATTTACATCAATAACGTCAGTAACAGTGTAACTAAGGCTAACGTCCACCTATTCGTGGATGATATGGTGCTTTACTTAAGCTGCTCATCACCTCAAGCTGCATGTATTGACCTTCAATCTGAATTTAACCTATTTCAAAAACAGCTCTTAAACAAAAAGCTCTTACTTAATGCAAAGAAAACTAAAGCGATGCTCCTCTCTCCTTATATACATGCAGCTATTCCAGCAACTATGGGAACAGTACCGCAGATCTCTACAAGTCTAGGGGAAAACCTAGAATTCATTACAAAGTTCAAGTACCTAGGAGTCTGGCTAGACCATAAGCTATCCTTCATTGAACATATCAAGAATTTGCTGAAAAGACTTCACCAGAGACTTGGAGCAGGATTCACAATGCGTTATTTTCTAAGTTCCACTCTGCAACTGCTGTTGCAGACTGGAATCACCCGCAGCTGTGGCAGTAGCGATATAGTCACAGCAGTTGTAGAAGGTGTTACAGTTGCTTCCACCAGCACATTTCCGCTGCTGTGGCCATCTCCCCAGCGACACCACTCGAAAGTAGCCATAGATCATGGAACCAGTCGTAATCTGGCTCCTCCTTTGTGAATACTCACCGCTGTGGGTAACCTGCGGTTCTGCAAGTCACAACCCACTTGCGCAGAGGTTTACCTGCAGCTGCGGGTATTTCTCAAGTTTCATGAATCCTGCCCTTGGTCTCTACTTCAGGATCAGTTACCTACTCACAAGCAATGCAAAGATGAGGTTGGTGCAAGCTACATTTCTTTCACTAGTAGATTATGCATACTTTCTTTA
The DNA here is from genome assembly GCA_016271365.2 of Neoceratodus forsteri. Lineage (NCBI taxonomy): Eukaryota > Metazoa > Chordata > Ceratodontiformes > Ceratodontidae > Neoceratodus > Neoceratodus forsteri. The sequence continues at coordinate 729,772,368 of CM028131.1, forward strand.
CAGCCACTGTCCTACCTTTTACCTAACAAAACTGGATACGCTTTACCATAGAGCTCTTAGATTTATTACCGGTCTCCCCTTCAGTACACACCACTATTTATTATATGCAGCCATAGGATGGACCTCCCTCTAGTTTAGGTGAGAAAAAAATGCCGCTTTATGGACCTACGGAGTTATCTCAAAAAAACTTCCACAATACATCTTGGATTGCCTCCCACTAAGCTCAGTGAGCATCTATGTCCTGAGAAGTCACTCTTATATCTCATTAAAAATTCCCAAAGTCTACTCTTGCCAAGGCAGAACAGCAATCAGCTTTGCGCTGCCCTCCCTGTGGAACAATTTACAGAAAACAGTAAAATTAAATACATTCATCAGCATCGGTTCATTCAAGATCTTGTACTCTCGTCTCATTAAAGAATCATGCAAGTGCATTTCTCGCCATTGATTGGAACCAATAACCACAATATCACCATGCTGGCTGTCTTTAACCTATCCTCTTTTACATACATTTCCCTTAATCCTTCCTCTTCTCATGCTCTATCCTCCATCTGCTGTTTATCACTGTCCTCTGTTGATTTACTTATCCAACTCCATCTAGGCTACCAATTAATAATTATGTTTTATTCTGGCCATGCCTTATGATGATACATTCCCCTACTGCCTGACTTCTTACTTCTAGGTCTACCCTAGTCTCCTGCTCTACTATTACCCACCTAACCCAAATTAGCATACTGTCACTTAAATCTGAGATATTCACAATTTGTCACTTGCAGATGATACTGCTGCAACATAGTTTGTTCTATGCTATTGGCTGATGTCTTGTATGCTATGACTTATATGTATCAAATTGTTCCATTGTCATTAGATATGTATCCCTCATCTTTTGTATGTTGTCTGAGATTTTATTATAACCAGGTCCATCTTGCAAATGAGCTGTGCTCAATGATGTTCGCCTGGATAAATAAAGATTTTGATTGATTGATTGATTGACTTCCATACCTCAGACAGGAAGCACACCACCTCATAAATTCCCCCATCTCAAAGTACCTACTTCAGTACCTCAAAAAGAAGTGTAGCCTCTCACTATCTCCCCTCTCAGACATTATGGCCTGAAAGCCATAGTACCAAGCAATAACTTCGGCACCGAAACTGACTTTCGATTAATTTAGTATATGAAATAGGAGATATGGCATGGGCTGTGTGAAAATAAATAATTTATTTTTTGCTTCTGGTTTTGACCTCTATTGACCTCATGAATGCTGAAGCCTTGAATGAGGTCTATAGAGGTTAAACCCAGAAGCAAAAAATACATTATTTTTATACAGCCCATGCTATATTTCATTTATGCAATGGGACAACTTCTTGATGGACTAACTGCTGATTTTTGCAGTGAGAAATTAACTATAGTTGTCCCCTTTTTCTTGTGGTGTAAGGATTATTTTTCTTATGTTGTTGCTCCATTTAGTGGTGTGTGTTAGCTCATCCATTGTTGTGATGTGTGCATCTGTTTGCACATATGCATATTCATTATGCACTGTGAAGCCAAGCTGTAAACATCAGCTTCTTGTGAGAGCCATGGTGGTGCACTATTCATCCCCACTGCTGGGAGCCTAGGCATCACGATGAGAAACTGGTGTATCGGTGCTTATCTGTGACCTTTTGTGTGTGAGATGCACAGCAGAACCATGGAGGTATTCTGTTTTTTGTTTTGTAAGATACATATATTGGATTGATCAGCCTAGGCTAGACACCATTACAAACATTTTGTTTTATGGAAACATTTGAGTAATTTTTGATGTTCTTGGGTTTTGTTGGGTATAATGCAATGCTGGACACAGTCCTATTTCCACAACATTAATGTTTCTATATAACAAAAATAATATACTTGATATGGGGTGGGGTACAGGTTGTAATTATCTATTACATTTATTTAAATGCCATGCAAGTTATTTTTTTCTTCTGTTGCTGGTGATAATTGCCACTTACACAATTCATACTATGATTTGCTCTTTAATATGGTGTGTACAGTGTCCTTCCTGTGCCAGTTGACTATGAGAAAAAAATGTTGTGGGAATGACAAGGATTTGACCACGACATCGCAGCTACTGTACTTTTCAGTGTAATTAGAACTGGAGCTGTTTTTACAAATGAATGAGCTATTTTTACATTTCACAGGTTCAGATGCTCATTGGGGATAGTTTAAGAGGCCAAGTAGTATAGCAAAGGGGCTAAGAAAGTCCACACCTGGAGCACTCTTAAAGTATTGGACCCAAAATGTAAAGCAAAGCAGCGAACTGGCACAAAGCCCATGTTCAGGTGGCTGAAACAGTGGTGGTGTTTTACTGCTGGGGTGAGCTGTATGAAATGTGATTTTCTGCTATTAAAAGCAAGTTTTAACATGAACCAAACTGTGGGTTTGTTTTTGTTGCACACTAGTGCTTGTCAGCCACTTTGATTTACACTTTGGATAGTTTAAGAAGGTAAAGTTTGTGCATATAAAAACGGACATTCCAGACTAGGTCAGCTATGTACAAGCTTCACCTTACACTTGTCCTGTCTTTTAGTGTTTTTGATGATGCGGCTGCTGTGTAAGTAAATGTTGGTGACCTGCCTGGACTGTAAATAATTAACACTCCAGGTGCATCATGACTGAAAATAAACATTTTTTTGGCAATTCTGTATTCACATCCCCATTGCATAAACCATTTTATTATTATAATAACATATTTGAGGCAGAAATTTATAGTTCATAGTGACACTCTAACTGTGGGCAAGTGGCCTCAGTTATAACTCCACAGCAATACCAATAGTATACTGTGATACGCAGAAACATGGACATTACCAGCAGAAAGGACAAATGGTCCATCTATTCTTCCCCAAAAATGTAACCTAACCGCACCTTCTGACCTAATTTCTTGACAGAATTTTCACCCCACATCCCCCTTTGAGTCTCTGTTTACTCTCCCTTGATCCCCTGTGCAGTACGCAATTACACAATTTTTACACCTTTGCAATCTTGATTGCCCTCTTGGGGTCTCTAGTTTCCCATTTCTTATCTGCCTGTTTTTCTTTGTACCTTATAAATGCCTTCCTTTTGGCCATCACTGCCTCCCTGACCTTTTCAGAGAACCAAATGGGGCTCTTATACTTGTTTTTCTTGATAAGTGTTGATGTGCATATTTTAATTGCCATGAGATTGGCAACTTATATGACACCCCATCTTTCTTTGATTCCCCTAATGCTGTCTGACCCAGCTAACCTGCCCAGAACTAGCTCCCTCATTTGGTTCAAAAGCACCATTCTGAAGTCTAGCACCTTAGCCTTAGATGAGGGCTACTGCCCAGGGCCAACTCAAACCATATAGAATTGTGACAACTTGACCACAGTGGTTCCCCAATCTGCACTCCATCTACTTTTTCCAAGTTGGTGAGTATCACAGCAAGAATGGTTGGTTGTCTAGTGGGTTCGCTCACCTGCTGCACCAGCATGCAGTCCTCCAAAGTATCAAGCAGGACCTGGCTTCTGGCTGCTGGGGTGACCCAATCTATGTTTTTCAGGATGAGATCTCCTACCATTGCAACCTCCTCTTTTGCCTCCTGCTTTTCTATTTCTGCAACTAGTCTCCCTCCTGTCCCTGCCTGGTGACCTGTAAACCAACCAAAGTAAAGTTGCAATGGACATGACCACCCTGTTGTAGTCAACTCACCAAATAAATGCAAAATAAAGGGACTTACTTGAATGCAGGGAGCAAGATGTAGTCCTGGGGAGAGGTCGTTTGCACACATGTAAAGAAAAGGAACTGGTTTGGGGGTTGGGACTCAGCTAAAACCCTTTTGCCCACAATGGTGGCTAGTGGCAGGTATTTTATTTAGTAGCCAAGTGACTAGTGAAGGCTAGTGGGTGGCTAGTGCCCTTTTACTATGTGAACTGGGGGGGGACAAAAACAAGCAAAGAGAGGATGTAAGCAGACAGCAGCAAAAACCGAGAGGGGCATAAATATATACATAAATAAAATATATCTATAAAAATAACATAGTTACTTGGGGGGTAGGCAGTCCTCATAGCCAGTTCCAGGCAGGTCATGTTGTGAAATGTCTGTTGGCTGGATCTGATGTCACTAGGACAGCAGGAGGTGCAACTAGCCTGATAAAAGTTTTAATCAGAGTAATGGCAGTGGTGTTCGGGGGAGGGGCACAACAGCAGTGGGATAGACCTTGTTCAAAAGGGTTCCTAACTTTAAAAGGGGGCTCAAGCGCTCTCCTGATTGGCTGCCAGTGACCTCAGCACCAAGTGCTTCACTCAGGTACATGAAAGGTGAGCTGAGGGTGGTCAATCTCTTGTTTTCTCACTCATTCTCTGAGTTGGAGTTAGCAGCAGTGTAGTGGCAGGGCTTAGCCACTCCAAGAAAAAAAAAATATAAACTAAGTTTTAAAAGTGGTAGGTTAGTTAGCTAAGGGGCTATTATTGCCAAAGTAAAAAGAAAAGATTTTCTAGCTAGGAAAGCAGTAGAGTAATTGTATTCCAGAAACGTTTGGGCCCTGATGACCAAGCAAAGAAGGAAGAGCAGAAGCTAAGTCTGCAGTTAGCTGTCAAGACCTGCAAAGAGTTTGTTATGTTCTAGCTAAGTTTGTAGGGAGGGTTCACCTGTTCAACAGAGGACCAAAGAGTTAACCAAAGGAGCAACTGAGGAAACCAGGACCTGGGAGGACTGAGAAGCAGCAGAGCCATCACTGGACATCAGCAGAAGACTTCTCATCAATCTTTGGCCAGGGTAGCACAACAAATGAATTCATTCTTCAAGGACTACACCCATTTTGGGTTAAGGTACCAGAGATTGTAGAAACATGGAATTTGACAGCAGATAAGGACCGCTTGGCCCACCTAGACTGCCCATTTCCCTACCTAATGGATAAGCTGCAAATCCTAGTTAACCAACAGCCTACTTCCTCCTATCCCCACTAGAATTGCCTTATGTTTGTCCTATGCATTCTTGAATTCCCCTGCTGTTTTTGACGCCACTACCTCCTCAGGAAGGCCGTTCCATGCATCCACAACCTTCTCCATGAAAAAATACTTCCTCACATTATCTATGATCCCCCCCATCTTCAAATTGTTCCCCCTTGTTCTTGCACGTCTCTTTTTCTGAAAGATGCTACCCTCTTTTACTTTGTTGATTCCCTTTAGGTACTTGAAAGTTTCTTCATATCCCCCATCCCTTTCCTTGAGGGTATACATATTAAGCTCCTTTAATCTCTCTCTCTTCCTATGTCTTCTGGTGCAGACCCTGCACCATTTTAGCTGCCCTTCTCTGGACAGCCTTCATCCTGTCTATGTTACTGTGGAGATGGGGTCTACAGAACTGCATGCAGTACTCCCAGATGGGGTCTCACCAACTGTCTGTACAGAGGGATAACAACTTCCTGTTTTCTACTGTTGATGCCTCTCCCCATGCTTCCCAGTATCCGACCAGCCCTCCTTACTGTCTTCTCACATTGCTTGCCCACCTTAAGGTCATCTGATATGACCACCCTAGGTCCCTTTCCATTGTTGTTGTTGTTAGTATCTCACCCCCCATTGTGTACTCTTCCACTGGGTTTTTGTTTCCCAGGTGCATTACTTTGCACTTCTTTGCACTGAATCTAAGCTGCCATACGTTTTATCATTCCTCCAACCTTGCCAAGTCCCTTTTCATCCTCTTCACCCCACCTTCTGTATAGACCCTGTTGCAGATCTTTGTGTCGTCTGCAAAGAGACATACTTTTCCTTCCAGTCCCTCCGCAATGTCACTTATAAAGACACTAAAGAGGACCAGTCCCAGTACTGAACCCTGCGGTACTCCGCTAGTAACTCCCCTTTTTTCTGAGTGGACTCCGTTTACTATTACCCTCTGTGTCTTGTTGTCCAGTTAATTTTTTACCCAGACAACTATCTTGGGACATACTCCAAGGCTGGGTAATATATATTAATCTTTTGTGTGCAACTGTGTCAAATGCCTTGCTAAAGTCTAGGTAGGTCATGTCCACAGCCCCTACCTGGTCTACTACTTTGGTCACCCAGTCAAAGAAATTTATTAGGTTCATCTGACACAACCTTCCCACTGCAAATCCATGCTGCCTTGGGTCCTGTGCCCCACTGGCCTCTAGGTACTCAACAGTTATTTCCTTCAGAAGTGATTCCATCATTGTCCCTACCACTGAGGTCAAACTAAGAGGTCTCTACTTTCCTGACTCTGCCTTGCTCCCACTTTTGTGAAGTGGAATCACATCCACCCTCCTCCAGTCCTCAGGTGCCACCCCATCCTTCCATGATTTGTTAAAGAGGGTAGTCAGTGGTGTCACTAGTTCTACCCCCAGTTCTTTTAGAATTCTTGGGTGAATCCCATCAGGTCCCATTGCTTTGTCCACCTTTAGTTTTAAGAGTTCTTTCAGAACCCTTTCTTCTGTGAATGGACTGGTATTGACCCCCCATCCAGAGTATTTCTATTATGTGGTTTAGGTACCTCTCCCTCCTCTTCTTCTGTGAATAATGAGCAGAAGTATTCATTCAGTATCCCTGCTTTTTCACTGTCACACTCTGCCCACATTCTCTAACCTTTATTAAGCCTCAGTATCCCTCCCTTGGTCTTTCTTTGCTCCCTATTATATCTATAAATGTTTTTATCCCCCTTCTTAATAGAGTTGGCTATCTTTTCCTCAGTTTGGGCCTTTGCTATTCTGACTGCCTTTCCTGTCTCCTTCTGCTTTAACTGATATAGTTCTCTGTCCTGCTCCTTCTGTGTTTCCTTATATTTTCTGAATGCTATCCTTTTCTCCTTAACCTTTCCTTCCATCTCTTTTGAGAACCATAGTGGCTTTTTCCTTCATTTTGTTAATTTGCTTTACACAAATGCTTGTTTCCTCTGTGATGGCAGTTTAGATTTTTCTCCATTGTTCTTTCAACCCTCCTTCTTGCCTGTTTGCTAGTGCTTCTCTGAGGCACTATCCCATTTTGCCAAAGTTAGCCCTCCTAAAGTCCAACATCCTTGCTTTTGAATGGCTTGACTCTACAGCTGTGTTTATTGTGAACCGCACTGTTTGGTGGTCATTGTTCCCAGATGGATACCTGCTTCTAAATCTGAGATCTTCACTCCATCCACATTTGAAAGTAACAGGTCTAAGATTGGTCCCTCCTGAGTGGGTTCCAACACTAGCTTTCTGAGGCATGCCCCCTGTAGGGCATCATGAATGACCCTGCTCTTGGTTGTGGCTGTAGTAGAGGTGTTCCAGTTAACATCTAATATATTCAGATCCACCATCAACAATATCTCTCCTTTTTCTGCCATTCTAAGGATTCCTTCTATCATTTCCTTATCCATTGCCTCCCCCTGATGTGGGGGTCTGTTAACAACCCCTACATGGATTGTGGTACCTTTTCCTGTCTCCAGGGTGACCCAAAGTGCCTTCTCTACTCCCTTTTTACCCTTTAGTTCTGTTGCTTTGATTCTTTCCCTTATGTAGAGAGCTACTTCTCCTCCTCTTTTACCCTCCTTGTCCCTCCTGCAGACTGTGTACCCTGGTATGATGATATCCCAGTCATGGTTTTCTGTGTACCGTGTTTCTGTGACTGCCACAATATTCAGGCCTCCCTCTTCCATCAAGGCCACTAGTTCAGGGAGCTTGTTACCTAGACTATGGGCATTGGTACTTATTGCCCTCCATTTTTTGATGGCCTTACCACTTTTAGGCCCATCCCTGTCCTTATTGCCTTTGCCTTTTTCTGGATGTACCCCTGTCCTGCTCCCTATTGACTTCCCTGCCTGTGTGTCTGCTTCACTAACTACCCCGTTTTGTGCGGGGGGGCTGGGGTTTCCCTGCTTCTCTTCAGTGCCTCCCCCCTTGGCTAGTTTAAATGCTTGCTAATGAAGCTTTTAAACCTATCACCTAGGATCCGGGTTCCCCTCCTGGACAGATGCAGACCATCACGACAGTATATGCCTGTATTCCACCAGGTGAACCACCAGCCCCCAGTGAAGCCAAATCCCTGAGCTCCACTCCAGTTTCTTAACCAGTCATTAAATCCCATGGTGTGGAGTACCCTAGCCTCACCCATGTCATAGACAGGTAGCACTTCTGAGAAAGTTACTGTGTGTGTCACTTGTCTAAGGTCCCTCCCCAACTCCACAAACTCCTGCTGCACTGCTCTGATCCCATTCCCAGCCAGGTCATTTGTCCCTAGGTGGACAATGACATCCAGTTCCCTCCCCTGTGTAGCTGCTCCCATGATCCTGAGAATTCGCTACATGTCTCTGCAAGCCATGGTGCTGGGCAGGCACCTTACCTCCGTCTCCCTTCCCTCCCTCAGTTCTGCCACCCCAATGATTGAGTCCCCCACCAGGAGTTGTTTCATTCTCCTGTTGGGTCCTATACCACCCTCCTGTGGGTCTCCTTTGTGGAGGTTCCCAGCATCCTCCTTGGTTTCCACTACGGGCGCCTCCACAGAGGAACTACACTCAGCCAGAATGGTGAATGAATTGTGAAGAGTAACAACTGGAAGGATGCACCTCTGTTCCATCACCATCACCCTCCCTGAGCCCACATGGTCCAAACTGTCCTCTTTCTTGGCAACCTCTGAGGAAGTAGTGATGGTCTGGGTGGTCCCTGGGAGGGAGAAGAGGTTTCCCAAATCCTTGCCTGGTCAGCATGAAGACAGGCAACCTGCTGCCTCAGACCAGAGTGGTACCTGCAAATAGGGCAGCAAGGCAGCCTCCAGAAAATCTCCCAGAAGACTGCCACTCCACAGCCAGTGTATTGCACCACTCCCCACATGTTTGTATCCCTTACTGTTGAAGAGTTGCTTTTTGTTAGTGTATGCAAGTGTGTTAGTATGTTTATCCTCATTCAGTGTGCTGAGCCTTTAAGGATATGAACAGGTGTAGGTCCTTTACACTTTTGGGGAAGTGACATCAGAACTCCTGATATAAAGGAAGTGATGCACTTGGGGTGGGTGGGTGGGACTAAGCCCATGCCCTCCAGAAACAATCAGCTACAACTCTGACCCACCACTCGGTGAGTGCCTTCCATCCTTTCAGACACCTATTTCACAGAGTTTAAGTAACAGGTCTAGTCACAAATGATTATAAATATTCTCTCAGCTAAATTCTCTCACTGGCAAATAAAAGTTACACTAAGAAAAGTCAACCCCAAAAACAGAGAACCAAAACACTGATTTCTGCTTACTTACACAGGCCCCAAAATTAAGAATTCAATTCGGTGTACTTCTATTAAATCACCTCCTTGTTATAAGGAAGCTGGTGGCTGCTCCCTGTCTCACCTACAGCAGACGGAGTCCACTATCAATACCTGTTTTTAATTCCACAGTTCCTCAGGCCCCTTTCAGCTCCTCCCCTTATCAGACATCTATTTCACAGAGCTTAAGTAACAGGTCTAGTCACAGATGACTGCAGATATTCTCTCAGCTAAATTTCCTCCATGGCAAATAAAAGTTACACTAAGAAAGGTCAACCCCCAAAACAGAACCAAAACACTGACTTCTACTTACATACACAGGCCCCAAAATTAAGAATTCAATTCGGTGTACTTCTATTAAATCATCTCCTTGCTATAAGGTAGCTGGTGGCTGTTCTCTGTCTCACCTACAGCAGTGATTTTTAAAAAGAGACTTGAAATGATTTTGGGACATTGTACTGTTTATCTTGGGGTGGGGTGAGAAATGTGTGTCACAACAAATTCCTGATTTTTTGTCAGGGGAAGAAAATACTGATATTCATTTTGTGCAAATGTTATTTTACTGTTTAGGCTGCACAGCCATTTTCTAGTTACTGATAGAGCCACTGCTGAAGTAAAAAAAAGTAATAGTTACTTAGCTTGCTAAATAAATTGGCTCTAATTTAAAAAGTTTTTCTGCCTCTGTGATAATTCATGTAGCATTGTTGTCATGGTTAAAGAGTCACACCTCAAAGTAATATCTGCCAGCCCTGTAACTAACCTTCCTTACAGCTAGCTGGATTGCATCACCCAGATAGGTGAAAGCAGTGTGCAGGCAGGAGTTATAATGTGTTCTACCTGATGACTCTGTGAGCTCTATCCAAAGTGATTCTTCCTCCCCTTTCCTTCTAGTGTGTGTGTGTATCCTCTACTGCTTCTGTTCCTTTCCAGAAGTAAATGGCCATATTTCCAAATCTACCCATCCCTCCATCATGCCTATGTAAGGTATATCCAGGGATCACCCTCTCCAAGTCACTTTTCTCATTGGCCCAAGTTTCTGTAACATACACTAGATACAGCCCAGACTCTGCCATCAATGCCTAGAGTTCACACATTTTATTACCCAGACTCCTGGCATTGAGGGTCACCACCCTCCATCTTATGCTCTCACCCCTCATGATTCTTGAATGACTTCTTCACAATATTCTTGATATTCTAGGTGTACTGTATTTTTCTTTTTTCATCTATTCAGTCTACACTCCCAGGTCTCTTGAACTCATTCCACTCTGCTACTGTGTCTTTTACACCAATCCCCCATCACTGGGAAAGGTTCTGTCTAGATTTTCCAGTTCACCTACCTCAGCTGTGGAATCCCTAGCCCCAGCCTCCCCGCAGTTAGTTTAACTGTCTGCAAATGTAGACATCAATCCTCTGCCCAAATGCATTAACCTCCTGTCTTGCCAGTTGAAGGCCATCACCTTTGAAGAGCATTCTGTCATGGAAGGTTCCCCAGTCCCCTACAAAATGGTATGCTTGTTCCTGACATCATCAATTTAACTACACATTGAATTCCTCAATCTCCTCCTTATTCACTTTATCCTCTCCTTTCTCCCTACCCCAGACAGGGAGGATCTCAGAAAATGGCATGAAAACTGAGCAATAATTCTGCCCATCCCCCAGCCTCATGAAGTCATAGTTCACTGTTTCAACAGGTCAGTTTGCCTCATCATTGGTACCAAGGTGTACCACCACTTTCTACTCCCTCCCCTCTTTCACTGTACTCCATATCCTCTTCCTCACCTGGATGGTTGATGGTCCAGGCAGGCATCTGACACCCCCGCCTCTTTGCTACAGTACATGGCCTATCACCCTCTCTATGCATCTAACATTAGAGTCCCTTATCACCAGAATCATCCTTACTTTTTCCCACTCTTGACCCAGGTGTCACCATGTTTTCTTTCCCTTCAACATCAACTGACTTGAGGTCCCACCCATTAGCGACAGGCACCTCTATCTCTCCCAGGGGTTCAAAGCCATTTGCCATTGGTATCTCTTGGGTATGGCTGACTGTTATGTGACTGCAGCTGCCAAATGATTTTCTCCCCCTTCCAATTTCCCACCACCCTCCATTCCCCCCAAGCTAGTGAGCTGCTGGGGTATGGCAGTGTGATGGGTGATCACCAGCTCAGTTGGAGTCACAGTTGGGATATTTCCTTCATTTCTGCTGCCAACTTAGCATGGATTACTAAGAAGATGCATACAGCTGAATAGTCCCCGGACATAACGTTGTGGACAAAATGTTGTGGTTATTAAGTTGCTGGGACAAAAAGTAACAGTAAAAATTGTTGCAATTCCTGTTTGGTAGCAGACCAAATGTCACCGTCTTAAAGTGGCTTCTGATCGCAGCTTCACAAACAGATGATGCCATACTCCTGGTCTCTGCAACTGGGCTCAAAACCAGTATCATTTATGGTGACCAGATCATTCATGCTGCCCCCCAACCCAACATACACACACCCTAAGATTATTTATACTGCCAGATTAATAACAAAGCTATCATCATTTTTAGTGCCACGACCGGTTTCACTTAGCCCCCCAACACACACACACACTTTGCCAATTGCCTTACAAGTACCAGAGAAGTCAGAATATTAGTAAAACCATGCCCACATCTCTGCTCTCCTGCTGTTGAAAACCCTTCTCAGAATGGGAGCTTAGCCTGCTTTGACCATCTACTGTCATAAATCCCAGATGCAGCTTCAGCTTCCTTCACTAAAACAACTCCTTTTTGCAGTGGGCAACTGCCTGCGTCTTTACTCCCCCAGCCCACCACAGAACCACATCTAAGCCCAGGCACACATCTGATGTCACTTATTTAATCTGAAGTGGGCTGGGCGAGTTGCTCAAGGAGACTGCCCCCCCCAGCAGTTGGGGCTGAGTGTCTCAATGTGACCATATGCCACTTCTTTTTGGGGGCCAGAAAAAAAAAACAAGTTTTCTCATAACCCTCAGTCCACAATAAATCAGGGAGGGCAGCAAACTATAGTATCTTCTAAAATCCCAAACCTAAAATCACCAGGCACGGTGACCAGAACAGCAACTGTCACGCTTCGGGGCATGGTAGACAGAATGTCACAATAAGCATACGCAGCATTCTGTCTGCCACAACTAAGCTGGTGACTGCTTATCCACAAAGCATTTTGTCCGCTGCCAACATTTCTGCTGGGCGACGTTCTGTCCGCGTACCCTCAGAAGATCCTACATACTGGGCAATGTTCCCCCTTAAAAAGTATAGCCCAGGTGATGAGTGCTCCATAATCTCCACAATGACTATCTCCCCAGTAGGTGTATGACACATTCTAGCCTACTGAGAGCTTACAAACTGCCTGACTTAACTCAGTGATGTATGGACGTCAACTGCCTGTCTTATAACCTAGTCCTATATAAGAAGAACCTAAGAATAACAGAATTAGCAGTAATCAAGAACATCCCACCTAAGACACAGCCTGTCTGTCTGCCTGTTTAAAAACCCTACCCTACATAGGTAGAAGCTAGGATTTAAGAGTTTTGGCAATAGCCAGGAACGCTACACATTAGATACAGTTTGTGCTTATCAGCTGCAGTTAGCAAGTTACTGATCCTTCAGAGTCTCATGCAGAACTGCTGTGGATTCACATGCTTCTGGCAGTAGCAGACCTTCTGAGTCCTGTGCAGAACTGTGGACTATCTGCAGCCCTCCCCTGCGGATGATCCTCTCACTCCTGTGGTCCTCCAGCTCCTGGGGTTGCCTGGAATTGTGGGTAAGAAATGCCTGTCCAGGATTAAAGATCCCTCCCCTTTGGCTGCCTGAGGTGCAAACTGGAAGGGGGAGGGGGAATTTTGCTGACTTTACTCCTCTTCTCTCCCTAATACACTGCTTCTGAAAACAGAATCAGAATGTATCAGGGAAAATCCCAACACCACCTTGTCAGGTAACACGTCCCTTCCCTTTAGCTACCTCAGGTGAAAAGTGGAAAAGGGGTGAGGGAACTTTCATTTATTTTATTTATTTGTACATTCAGAAACAAACTTTGAGTATAAACTCTTCTACAAAGGTTCCACATTATAAGACAGAAACAGACAATACAGACATGAAATTAATTTTCTTTACAATACGTTAGGTTACAGGCATATAATATATACAAGTAAAACTGTTCAATAGCAAGGCTAAGAACTGAACTGATTCTACTCAACAAGAGTGGGACAACTGCTATGAGAAATGCAAATAGCATCCCCAGCAGGGCCGTGTCAGGGTAGTGTAGTGATAAGGGCATGCATGCTTAACTAGAATAGGGTAGTTAGCAGGAGGGATGGTGCAGTAGAGAGATATCATAGAGACAGAGGTGGGGAGGGAAAAATGGCAACTGGTGCAGGCAGTAGAAACAAGTTGCAGGGGCAGAACTGGGAGCAGGTGTTGTGAGTTAGTGAAGATATACCCTTCCACAGGAGTGGTAGATGATGTTGGTAGCTGGGAGTAATAATGGCAGAGGGAGGCATGGGGGTATGGGTAGGGGCCCCAGGGTAGTTATCATGAAGTCAATCATACAGGTGGACAAGGTTTCATTGGAGTGAGAGACAGTCTCAGCACAGGCAATCACAGGTGTTTAGGCTCAGTAGATATTGCTTTAGGTGACCTACCCATCTGCTTGCCCTAATGCACTGCTGGATGGCTTTCTTATCTCTTTCCAGCTCTGCATCTCAGATGTTCTACTCTTTATCTCTTGCTGTCTGACTGCATCTGATGTTCATGCAGGACTTCAACTTCGGGGGACTGGAACCCAATAGGAAAACAAAGCCATATCCGAGGCCTGAAGCCTTGCCACCATTCTAGACCCAACAGGCCCATCCTGTCCCAATACTAGCAGAGGCCTGGGATAGCTGCTCTTGCACTCTATTTTTTTTTCTCATTCTTTCCAGAGCTACACCTAGTTTTGTACTAACTAAAAGCTTTTCTATCCCTTTCACTGACTCCACTTTCCTCCTCCTCCATTTCCTGTCTTGAATCCTCCTAGTTTGTAACACATGACTATCTCCATTTGCAGAACACTTAACCCTTTCTGTTCTGGAATATGCTTAATGACCTCACTTTGGCAGGAGCAGATATGGTACTTATCATTCAGTTTGATTCTAAATCAGTTAAGGCAACATTTCCCTGTACATGCTGAGCAACCTGAGCAGGAATCACAGGCACAAAAATGGTAGCATCACTGGAAAAACTCCTAGTTCTGAATGTAAAGTTCATGCTGACAAGTATCCTCTTGCACAGGAGTCTAGAACTCTTTTTGTATCATCCACATCTGTACAAATGGACTCGTAGCCATACGAACTGGCTGTCAGCTGATCTGGAACTAGAAATGCGACAGTTGCCTTTATCTACAAGAAACCAGCTCAAAGGATGACAAATCTTCAGCGTTACATCACCATGGAGTAGTTTGAGAATATATTTATATTTTGCACCACAGTACTCAAATTGGAACTGTTTATGCAGAGTTTTAAAAACATACTGGAATGCAAATCAGTTTACAATGTTATCATTTGGGGTGTGCATGACCTGAATATAAATTCCACCAATTCAACAAAGAATGGAGACTGAGTATCAAATGTTTTACTGTTCATGGAAGATGGTAGTACATAATGAAAAAAAAGACTCTGTCTCTCCCCAGGTGGCCAGGACTTTCCTTTGATCACCTTGTAACCACCCCAGCAGTATTCTAAGTCACCTTCCACTCGCACCTCTGCTCTCCGCAAGACTTATATTTACAAAAAATTTTTGCTCACTGGTACTGTGCTGACACTTCATTTCAAAGATACTGCTCCATACCCTGACTTCCTACAATGTCCAAACAAGAATTTGTTGATGCTGGATGTTTGTCACTGATATAGAAGTTCTTTGGAACTAGATGCTTTGTGGTGCACAGTGTGGCTTATGCAGTACCAAAGTTAGGAGCCTGCATTTGTAAATGGCAACACAGGCTCATAACTTTGTTCTTTTTAATGGTCTTACCCCAAATTTTCAACATAGCCTTCTTATGACCACATCTCATGAACAAGTACAGATAAAACTTTCAACTCCTGCTTGAAAAGTGATTTCATACACGGACTGTGAAATCACCTTTCAGAATGCAAAAACACATTTTGGATAGGATACGAAAAATGTCAGCTGTCACATTCAAGAGGTGCTATGAAGAAATGAAAATGTTGAAAACGTGGGGTAAAACTATAGGAAAGTACAAAGTTATGAGCCTGCATTTGCAAAGTTCAATGTAGGCTCATAACTTTGTTGTTTTTTAATAGTTTTATGCCAAATTTTCAACATAGCCTTCTTATGACCTCACCTCATGATCAAGGGCAGAGAAAATGTCCAACTCCTGCCTGAAAGGTGACTTTGTGCAGTGACTGCAAAATCACCTTTCTGGACAGATTTGTCTAATTTCACTGCATCTGTTTATGAGGTAGGGTCCCAAAAAGACATGTTGAAAATGTGGGGCACACATATTCAAAAATGGCCAAATTATACCACTAAGTTCAAAACCCCATTGAAATACATGAAACCGTGTACCTAATTTCCTTCGAGTACCAGCTTTGAAGAGTGAAGACATATTTGCGGTCCAGATACTGTAGGATTATGGCAATTGACCACTGTTGGGCAAGCAAGGGCTTGGGGAGATTGGTGGTGGGCGCTAAGTGGGAGGGTTGGGCGGTGGACTAACAGCGCAGCAGACATTTCTGGACATCACTTGGTAGTTTTCTTTTTTACAGAGATTATAAAAAAAAATACTGAGGGAAGGATTTCTTTATTTCAGGTGTCAACAATGGGGGATTGGGTACACCCTGTGTCAGTGTTATATTTGTGCATGTGGAGAGGGGTTGTGGGTGCTGAGTGGGAGGACTGGGTGTGGGGACTAACAGCAGAACAGACATCACTAGACTTTTTTCTTTTTTACAAAGGTTAATACAAAATAATACTGAGAGAAGGTTTTCTTTATTTCAGGTGTTGACACTGGGGAATTGGACAACCCCAGTGTCGGTGTTATATTTATATGTGTGGGGGGGGGTTGCGGGTGCTGAATGGGAGGGTCAAGTGAGGGCAACAGTTAAGGGGAGCCAGCAAGAGACCTCAATTGATGGTTTTCTTCTTTTGCAGGCAATATATATATATATATATATATATATGTGTATATACATATATACTATGTGTGTATATATATATATATACACACACACACATATACAGAAATAAAACTTATGAGGTGGTGACACTAGGGGACTGGACAACCCCAGTGTCAGTGTTATGTTTGTAGGGGGGCTCTGAGAGGACAGGATAGGTGTGGTCAACAGTTATGGTTGCGCCAGTGACAGACATCGATGGATGGTTGTGCCTGTTACAGCTGGCGCCCCCTGGATGTTTGAAATTGCAGTTTGATCATGACAGATCAGCTCTGGTTGCTGGGAGGTGTAGATCAATTGAAAAAACCAACCCATGATTGGATCAGCTTTTCCTTTTCAAGTCTCCACCCAGCAAGCCAAAACTCTGTCATGATCAACACTGATGTGCCCCTAAAAGACTATTCTGCATTGGACAGACAGTGTTACATGTCTCAAAAGTCAATTACCATAGCAAGACATTTGCTACAGCCACACGGGCATGGCAAACATAAAAATAGTGATTTTATTTAATGGTAACTCCATCCAAACCCCATATCCTTGAATTGGGAGACGTGAATAACCTGATATCATAGTTAGTTTAATCCTCCTACAGCAGCTCCATCCATATTCCCATTAGTGTACATGCCAGTATGGCAGTCTCTTTTGAGTGTTGCACATGACAAGGAGGGAGATGGGGGAATCAGTCTGCATTGCTGATGATGCTAGGCAGACTGACCAATCAGACTCCTTTCAAGCAAAGGATTAACTTCAGCCATCTGGGGAAGGAACATATATTTTTTTTATTTGTCTGCTGAATACTGAGTAGCAACAAACAGCCTAGTATCTGGTGTGTCAAGTATGAACACACTACTTGCTGAGTACTGAAAAAAGGTACCCACTCGCCCCTTTTTAACCGCAGCTGAAGCCATGGATTGGTAACCAGAGATTGCAGAAATTAGCCCAGCTAAACTCAAATTCTCACTGTGTGATCTTGGTGCTTCCTTTTGGTGCTCCAGTACCCCCAGCTGTGAAAAGGGGCAGACTCAGGACCCCTCTAGAAATTAGATGTTGCCTCAAAGCTGGACTGTCCTATGGTGATAAACTGCAAATAAAACTACTGAAGTTTTTTTAATATGTGAGTTATGCCTCCTTCATTTATTTCCAGGTCTTCTTCAAACGTATTAGGCTGACCAGTTCAGTTTTTCATCTTTCAAGCCCAAGGGAACTGAAATATTTTTTTATAGTTCACCTATCACAAAGTCTTGACAAAAATATTTTTGTAATTCAGTAACTCACATAATTTATTTGCAGGTACCACTGAACATAGATCAAAAATTGCATGTTCTAATCTTATTTTCAAGAATTTCAGTATTTTCCCACAGTGAGACACTACTGAGGACAGATGATTTTGACATCACAGCTATTGGTATTGTTTTGTTCTTGATCATCTCACCTTTCTTGCTTATTAATCCAAAACTTCAACATTTTCCATGAATGTGTCCTGTTTTGTTAAGGTCTCAGCTGTTTTTGCATATAGTCAGCTGCCTTTTTTGTCTCAGCCAGAAGCTGATGCATAGCTTCAAGTATCATTTAGAGACAGTTTTTGTACTCTTTTTCCACTAATGTTTGAAGCTGCCACTGATTGACAGGTTGAGTGAGTAAGGCATTGCTGTTCTCACTCTTAGAAAACATCCTTGGTCCCAGAATCCATGTCTTTCTCAACTGCAAGAACACTGACAATATCATCCAGAGTTTATATTGTTATTAGCAATTCTTATTATTAGATTTCATTTGACTTAACCTAATGCTGTGTGACTTGTTTGTTGGCTAGTAACATGTTTAAACTCTGACAATGAAGAAAGCTGCAAGAGCACCAAACACTCGTGTCTGACCTGATGTCTAAGGATCTGTGTTTATTTCATTGCCCCTTACAAAGAAGCTTTTTGCCCCTTTGGGCCCACTCCACAGAACCCTACTCACCACTAC
Organism: Neoceratodus forsteri; assembly: GCA_016271365.2. NCBI lineage: Eukaryota > Metazoa > Chordata > Ceratodontiformes > Ceratodontidae > Neoceratodus > Neoceratodus forsteri. Next base: position 729,790,742 of record CM028131.1, read on the forward strand.
AGTACGTGGGTAAGTAGTCAACTCAACATACATGGAGGTCCCTTTCCATAGAGATGGATACTTTCACTCAAACACTAACAAAATTCCACATCTTGTGGAGGGCAGTCTGACCCAGTTTTCAGATATATATAGGCAGTTTGGCGAGGGTCTTGGAGAGGGGATGCTGTACACAACTGGAATCCCTAGCATGGTATACACACCTTAAGGAGGATATTGAGAAGCCACAGAGTTTATGCTGGGAGGTATCAGGACCCTAAACAAGCCCCCAGCAGTTGTCTCCAGCCTTGCCATAAAGCACAGAAGGATAGAAGCCACAGAAGCTACATTATTTATTTATTTTAATTTCCACTTTTGTCTGTTTTATCTCACAATCATCTGCTCTGCATGAAGCCGGGTATATACTCTTGAGCAACCCAGGCATCCTATTTGCTCCCTCCTTGTCTGCCCTCTGTGCTAGTTCAATGATACATAAGCATGCACTGGGGTGGCCAGACATTGTGAATGCCTTCCAATGCAAATTGGCACTGAGTGGCATAGCTGTGCATACAGTAATGGCTATTCATGAATTGTACAGATTGGCCCCTATGCAGATTAGGACCTTGGACTTCATCTATTCTTGCTGCTTTTCCTATACTGCAGTCCTAATCTTCTGCTTGTGACATGACAATAATGTCTGTGGTAATAATGTATGACATCACAGATGATTATGACATCTCAGGCATAAGAAAGAAAAGCAGATGATGTCTAAAGGAAAATATCCTGTTTAATGAAAAATGGCTTCAGTAATAAGAACAAATTAAAATGCAGAAATTCATTGGGGGGGTGTTGTGCAATTGCGTTCTGCTGATAACAATGGGGAATATTATGCTGGAAACCAGAAAATCTCTTAAATGATGCAGCCCATGGAGAAAGCAACTCCACTGCCACTACTTTGTTATTTTTGTGTCATGTTCCCAAATCTTTACAGAAATTGAAAAAGTAGTCCAGCATGTGTCTTTTTTTTTTTTTTTGTAAAAAATATTTTTGGAGAAAACATAATGACTTGTGATCACATCTAACTATGACAAAACCATTTTTTGTCTGACTTCACATACCATTAATATTGCTTTCTAGTAGCAGGTGTGTACTGAGAGAACACTGAGCAAGGCCAGGGTGGTCACAGTCGGTGCTCACTGCAGATCTCCATCTCAGTGATGCACCCCCCCACCTCCCCCCAAAATGTAGACGCTGGGCCATCAAAAGTCTTTCAAGTCATTCCCTCACTGCTATATGGCTCCCCCTATTCCTGTTGCTCAGGGAGGCAGAGCTAAACAAACTCACTACCCTTTACCACCGCATCGCCCGCTTTGGAACTAACTCCTCCCCTAGGAGGCATCACTGCGAGGCCCTCAACGACCTATGCTGGCCAACCCTACAACATAAACTTACCTATGCCTCTGCTTGTCTCACATATAAACTCACCTCCTTGGCCACCCGCCTCACCTGAGTGACCTGTTCACCCCCAAAGTCTCCCTCCGTAACCTCCAGTCCACCACAAGTTGACTACTGAACATCCCTCGCATATGGACTAACCAAGGTAAACGCTCCTTTCAGTTCACGGCCCCCCACCTCTGGAACTCGCTCCCCACAAGCTTGCTAGACAGGCCCTCCCAATCCTCGTTTAAAGCAGGTCTTAAAGCATACCTCATTGAGCTGAGCCTCGGCGGCTGCAACCGCTAGTTCATGTCCTTATCCACATATCCCTCCCTATGACAAAGAACTAAAATCTCTCTCTCTCCTTTTGACTGCCCAGAAGCAAAAATCCAATTAATGTTGTAGCTCTTATGTTATGAAACTGTAACTGTCTAATGTATCCCCTGACTATGAATGTACTCTTATACTGTGTTACTTTGTGCTTACCTAATGTAAAGTGGTTGGTTTTCTCAACCCCGGGTTGCCCCTGAAAAAGGGACCTTGGTTTCAGTGGGCTTACCTTGGTAAACAAAATCTAAATAAATAAATAAAAATAATAAATAAGTACAGCTGCAACAGAAACGTAAGATGAAATAAAAAGAAATTCAGTAAATGATGATGTGCTAGTCATTACAAAGTGATTGCTTTTTAACATCTATTTTTTACCCCCTAGGAGATGGCTGCCCACCTCTGTCCCTGCCTTCACAAGGGTACAGGGAGTGGTGTAGAGAAGGGTGGGCCACTGCAACTCATTCAGTCTTTGGCATCTTCTGCCATGCCAGTTCCATGATCTGTACCTTTTTAAAGCCCATCCCCATCCATCCATATTGTCTCTGACTCACTTGCTTTTATGAAGGGAGAGACAATATCACGTTATTACCCACAATGTTTATTCAGTATTTCCTTGTGACCCACTGTAAGGTGCACTGTAGTAGCAGGATAAGCTGCATCTTCCACATGAGTCTGAACAAGCTGCCTTTGCAGAGTTTCTAAGACACCTCCATCCTTTCAGTTGGAGATGGTTCCATGGTGTAAACCTATGTCTTCCCGTCTGGAAGCACAATCTGCTTCACTCAGCACTACCTGACCTACAGTAGTGAGAGTGCCTTTTAAAGAAAAAATACTTGGATAGTTTAATGTGAACTACTTTCTGCTGCTTCAGATATGGCACATGTTCTTGCAAAGTGTATTGTTTAAAGCGAGTGTGTGGTCAGCATGAACAGAGCTTATAGATTTCATTAGCTAACAGCAGATCTAAAATACTCTATGCTGCATTGCCATGTGCTACGTAATATGGACTTTATACCATTTATGTTGCTAATTTAATGCATTTGAATATGTTGTGCTAATATTGAGTGTTTCCTAGGCTTCAGACATAAAGTAATGGATAGCAAGGCATTGCCTAAAAAGACCCACTGAATGTACATTGATACAGGCTGAAATATTGCCCTGCAGCATTCTCCTTTTCATTTTTATGTTGGTTCACACTTGCGCACCAGCCAACGTCTTGCCGTAGCAGCAGATTTGGAGGTGCAGTTACTGTTGGGCGAATGCAGGGCATGCATCAGTAGGTGCATCCCTCATTCCTCAGTGAGGCAGCTGCAGGCACCGACACCAGGCATATGTCAAGTGGCCACCAGATCTAACAAAAGGTCTGCTGCACAATAACACACCCTCCTGATGTGCCTGTCCTGGTGACAGCACCTGCAAAGTGCCCGACCCACTTTTTGCCAATGGGGAGACAACTCCCTGTTGGCATAATGATCCCTCCCATTTAAAATGTATGCTGAGGAGGTGTCAATCCCCTCGGCATCATACTAACAGTCTTTCTTAAGCTGACAGGGGCAATAATCCCCATTAGCTTTAATCCCCTTCCCCATTTCTTTTGACAATGGGGAGCCCACTCCCCATCAGCATAATGTCCCCCCCTACTTTTGTTGTGTGCCGAGGGGGGTGCCCCCAACCTGACTCCACCCTTTGCCTGACTCAGGTACACAAAAGGGCTCTTTGAGCCAAACTGAATTTTTTGTCTTTATTTTTATTGACACAAAGGGCCAAATATTGACTGTTAGCACAGTGTAGAGTGTGTGTTAGCACCACAAAAGCAGTAAAATAGCATTCTGCTGCCATATTTGAATAGTGGTGGTACACAATACAAATGTGTTAGTGTGAAGAGCCAAAAGCAAAGCTAGTCACAATGCAAATGAGTGGGCTAACCATGAACACAGACTACAAATCAGTACTGGAAACAGATGAGACAGCGTTAAGTGCCTATTAGTGCCTGCCTACATAAGGATCTGAAAAAGCACGTTTGACAAATGAACAAAAGTTAGATACAGTCAAATGGAAAGCAGAGTGGATAGCCTGTGCACCTTTGAATGTCTCTGCTATATTAATTGCCCAGTGTCTGATTTTGCAGGAGGATGAGGAAGACATTAGGCAACAGATTGCCCAGGTCTACATTCAGGATAGGCAGCCACTGGTGGGAGAGGAAACTTTTTTTATCTTGTTTCAGGTTGGAATGTCTCTTTGTAGAAGAATGTATTACTAAAATGGCAGTATTTGCACTTGACCGAGCACTTTATGTAAGAAAATTCATTCACAATCAAGCAGAAGACAAAATATATGTTTTAAAGATTGCAATATCATCATTGAGACTGCATATTGTCATCAGAGTCAGGTTCAGTGGGCAGCAGTTTGTGACTGGTGTTGTTGCGTTGTCTCTGCCATCAGAAACTCTTTCAGCATTGTGAGGGGATTCCTGGTTGTAACTAGGCCCCCCTGACCCTCTGCTCCAATTAGGAGTGCCTTTTTCTTGGAGGTGGCATAGAGATGCAGCGAAATTCTGGCAAAATCACCAATTTAAGCTAGTAGTATTTCGCATAATTGTGCACTTATGGCAAAATTTTGCCTGTAAATTTCAGTGACATTTTGCTTTCAATTTCAGCAAAATTTTGCCTTTCACCAACACATTTCACCGCATGTAAGTATCAGGTGAAATTGTGGGGAAAAAAAGGCTTATCACATGACTTTCTTTTTAGCAGACTGCTGGTCACATGGGTGACTGCACTTAGGCAGGAAGCCAGATTTAATGTACTTCCTTCAGAGCTGTTTCAAACCTAGTGGTAGGAAGTAGGAGAGACTACAGCAGGAGACCTAAAACTTTTATTTATAAAAAAATAATGTTTGTGTGTATGTTTTGCTGCTTATTTGATTGTGATCTGTTCCCAATTAGTTTAAAAAGTTAATATTTTCTGTTAGTGTTTTTTCTGCATTGCTATATTTTTCTTTTGTGTGTGTGTGTGTGTGTGTGTGTGTGTGTGTGTGTGTGTGTGCGTGTCTTTGACTCACCGTCCCCCAGTACCTCCCTATATCTTTCTTTCTTTTTTTTTCTTTACTTTTATAGTGAAGAAAAAATTTATTTATGATGAAGAGTAGTAGTGTGCCACCAGCAGCAGGAGGATCTGCAGTCCACCTTAACAGGTGGGCATTTTCCAAGCACCCATCCCAAGAAAAAGATGTGCCTGTGCCTCTCCCGAGTAGCAGCAGCACCCTACCACTACCAACAGAAGCAGGAGAATCTTGCGCACCACCCCAGCAGCATGTGCCCCCCAGGACAGCAAGAGCAGTAGGAACCTGTTACATACAGTTTAGACACAGTTTTTATAAGGTAGAAGAAAGCCCGTTTGACCCATCGAGTCTACCTCCCCGCACCATGTGGGTCAATAAAATATAGTGTCCATATAGTATTTATCCAATTCATTTTTAAATTGTTCAAACTTGGTTGAATCAATTATTTTCTGTGGAAGTTTATTCCATAATAATAGTAAAGTAATGTTTTCTTTTATTTCAAAATGCCCTTTGTACAAATAACTACTTATTGTTACATCTTAGTATATTCGGTTTATTTGCATATTTGATGTTACATTCCTCCATAAGGTTTTTATCCTGTAGAATTTTAAACAGTAATAAAAGATCTCCTCTCTGTCTTCTAGTCTTGAGATTGTACAATTGTAATGTTCTACATCTTTCTTTATATGGTACATTTTTTAGTCTAGGAATTAGTTTGGTAGTTTTTCTTTGGATGTTGTCCAAATGTTTTCTGTCTTTGGATAGGTATTTGGACCAAAAAGCTGCTCCATAATCCAAGTGTGACCTAATATAGGTGTTATACACTGATAATATGAATGTCTCTTGCTTACAAATGAAAGATTTTTTAATGGATCTAAGGATATGATTGGTCCTGAGAGCTATATCTCTACAGTGTTCCCCTGGGATTAGTAGATCATTTATCATGATTCCAAGATCTTTCTCAGTTTTAACTTGCCTCAGTTCTTTGTTATTCATGTAATATTTCTCATGTGGATTTCGAGGACCAAAGTGCATTGCAACACATTTATTTTCATTAAATGCCATTTTATTTAAATTTGCCCAGTTTTCCAGTGTATTAATATATTTTTTTACTGCATTGATATTATCTGTGGTACTAATTTCTTTACATAGTTTTGTATCATCAGCAAATTTACTAATGTAGCCCACAATATAATTTTGTAAATCTAATATAAAAATTCCAAATAGGATAGGGCCAAGAACCGATCCTTGGAGGACTCCACTAGCCACTTTAATAGGATCAGAGTAAGTGTCTGAGACTTTAACTACTTGTGTTCTGTCAGTCAACCAGTCAGTTACACACCTGATTATATATAGGTCTAATCTTATGTTTTCCATTTTTTTGACCAATATATCATGACTAACTCTGTCGAAGGCCTTTTGAAAATCTAAAAAAATAACATCCACTGGGATACGTATATCCAAAGACCTACTAACTGTCTCATAGAAGCTAATGAGGTTTGTAGTACAAGATTTCCCCTTCGAAAAGCCATGTTGTTTAGTATCCATACACCCTTTACATTCCACATCTATTTGTACTCTATTCTTAAGAATTCTTTCCATGATTTTACAAGCAACTGACGTTAGACTTATTGGTCTATAATTCTCTACTTCCTTTCTGTTTCCCTTTTTATATGTTGGAACTACCACTGCTTGCTTCCATTTAAAGGGTACTATCCCTTTGATTGGTGAGATATTAAATATATGTTGAAGTGGTTTTGAAATAGAATGAATTGTATTTTTTAGAAAAAAACGGATTAAAGCCATATGGCCCTACCGCTGCATCTACTCTAATGTATTTAATGGCTGTTTCTACCTTGTCCATAGTAATCTTTTGTAATTGTGTCAGGTCTATGTTGTTATTTTTTGACAAATCATTACAGATATTAAAAACTGAACCAAAAAATTAATTTAATTTATTGCCCATTTCTAGTGAATTTGTTATTTCATTACCATCATCATTCAAAGTTCTTATACTGTGACTCCAGTTTTTATTTTTATTGATATAAGAAAAAAAAGCTTTTGGATTTTTTGAGAGTGCTAGTTTTAGTTTGATCTTTCTTCTTTCCTTTTTGATTAGTGATTTTGATTATTTTAGTTTTGTTTTATAGTAATTAATATTTGTTTGACTCTGACATTTTTTAAATTTTTTGAAATGCTTTTTCTTTATTATTGATTTGTAGTATTATTTTTCTTGATAACCAAGGTGGAATTTTTCCCTTTTTATTATGAGTTTTTTTAATTGGTACATATAAGTTTTCTAATTCTGTCATAATAGAGTTAAATAATTCCCAGCATGGGTCAATGTTTAGGTCCTTAAATAATATTTCCCAATTACAATTCAATAGTGCTTTATTAATTTTTAAGTAGTCATTTTTTTGTAGTCATAATTATAGTTAATCCCCCTATTGTATTTTTAAGTTTATTAATTTCATATGTTATGATATTATGATCGCTGTTCCCAATAGGGTTGCTAATATTTAGGTTTGTTATTTCAGATGCAATATTGGTTAAGACTAGGTCCATAGTGTTAGGTCCCATAGTTGGATCTTGCACCATTTGTTCCAGCCCAGCCATTATGCATGAGTCCAGAAAATGACTTTCCAAAGATGTTTTAGTCACAAGCTGACCCTACTCTACCCCCCCGTAAATTAAGGTCTCCTACAATGACTACATCAGATGAAGCTGATAATAATTCAATCTCAGAAATTAATAACTGATCTTATTCGAGTTTGGAAGATGGTAGTCTATGATAATTTGCTAGTATAAAATGCTGTCCATTCTGATGTGTGATTTTTATAGCAACACCTTCAATGTCAGTTTCTTTAATAGATAATGCATGTTCTTTTGTATCTATTTTATTTGATGCATAAAAACAGACCCCTCCTCCTTTTTTATTGCTTCTGTTTTTATAGTAAAGAGTATACCCTGGAATACCGTTAAACCAATTCACTGTTTCATCCCACCATGTTTCACACAGTGCAGCAATATCAATGTTTTTATTTATTAGTATAGCAATTAATTCTGTAATTTTAACCACATTTAGGCTTCTTACTGTACATTAGCTACCAAGATTTTGTATGTATCAAAATCCTGCACAGTATCTGTAGTAGCTTTCCCTGTCTGCCCCTTCTTGGTTAGTTTAAACTTTCTTATATGATTTTTGTGATGGATTTTCCCAGTACAGCAGTTCCACTTTTGTTGAGATGGAGACCATCCCAACAGAACAAGCTTTTATCCCCTGAGAATCTTTTCCAGTGTGTAATAGATTTGACCTTTTCCTGGAGGCACCATTTTGCGCAACCATTCATTGACTTGTTTTATTTTTTCTGTTTTTCAATGTTAGCTGTTGGAACAGGGAGTATTTCAGAGAAACGGTATTCACTTTCATATTGTTTTAATGTTGTTGCCAGTTTTATATAATCCTCTTTTATATTTTCTAGTGGGAATTTTGAGATGTAATTTGTGCCAACATGTATTATTGTTAGTGGATTTTCACCTGCATTTTTCATAATGTCTGGGACCATGCGTTCAATATCCCAGATCCAAGCCCCTCTAAAGCTGGAGCAGGTGGTACTGGCTTTATCTCTTTGGCAGATATAGCCATCAGTATATTTAATAATCAAATCTCCCAGTACTATGATTTGTCTCTTAGTCACTGAGTGGTCATTAATACTACCTTTTTTTTATTTGATTGGACATGGCCATTATCATTTCACCCCCTCTTGAACATGTGCAGCCTTTGCCCACCCCCCCCAGCAAGAGCAGCAGAGGAGGCTGCAGCAGATGCAGCAGCAGAGAGATCGGCTGATAAGCCCCCCCAGGTCTCTCCATCTCCCATTTGGACATTTTTTCCCACTAAGGTTGGAGATAACAGTATTGTTATCTGCAACCTTTGTGGCAAAGATGTGTGGCATGGAAAAGTAGGGTCCCACTTTGGGATGGGTGGACAGAGATGCCACCTACGGTACCGCAACACTACAGAGTGGAAATCCAAGCTTCAAGAAGCTGCAGCAGCAGGAGGTAGTGATGCGTCCAAGGTACATCAGGGTATCCAGCATCCCAGGGGTTGCTGCAGTAGCTGCAGAAGGAGGAGTGATCAGACACCCCATGTCTGCTGGCACAGGCACCAGTTCAGGTGTTCCTCCTGGTGGTCTGGTATTACAACCTGCAGCAGCTCCTCCACCAGGGCCACCAGTTAACAGGATGGAGGACCTTGAGGCTGTATGCCAAGAAGTGGTGGCAGTATGCACGGAGGTGCAAGGTCTCCAGCAGGAGGTTGATCAGTTCCACTGGGAGGTCAGGAAAAAACTGGGAAAAATAAGGGAGGACCAAAAGAAGGTCTTGGACCTCCTGGCAGAGCTGCATCATTGGGGGGTGGTGGTGATGGTGTTGTCGGAAGTGGCACTGGCGCAAGTGGAAGTGAGTAAAAGTTAAACTGCTACATATGCACCAATTTGTTTTCTGTCCTTTTTTTCTTTGCAAGTCTTGCTCTTTTTTTCTCTTCACCCTCTAAAAATAAGAAAAACACAAAAAACTAAAAAAAAGTAAAAAAAAAAAACACAAAAAAAAATGTTCTGTCCTCTTTCTCTTCCATTATATATCCTCTTTGTTCTTTTTCTTGTCCTGTGGTTTTCTATCTTATATGTTATGTTTTATGTAATGCTTATTCTCCCTCCATTTTCTCTCTGTCTCACAATTTAATACCTTACCTTGAGTCTGACCCTGCATGTCCCCCAAGTACTATGCCCAAAAACTGTATACCTTCTTACTTGTTTTATGTTACTCCTTCTTTATTTTTTTCCTCTTATCCACAAATGTCAAGTACTGCAATTTGTTTGTATGAACAAACATATTTCCCAAAGCTATGTGATGTTGTCTGTTGTGTGTGTGCTAAAGGCTGGTGGCAAATTGGAAATTGGTTGTGTGCTGTACCAGTCCTAATAGAAACACAACAGTCATAGAATGAAATAGTTAAGTAAGCACTATTATTGCAAAGTTAAACATGAATGTGTTTTTTATGCTGAACACGTGTCCCCCTGACCTTGTCACCTTCAGAAATGTTAACTTTGTGCCCCTTCCTTCCTCAAGCCATCATGATAATGCTTTATTAGTGCCTCACCACTACCACCACCACCACCATACATTCATCATGGCCCCAGTGAGTGACCTGGTCCAAAATGTGCACTTCAGCCATAGTTTAACACAACCTCTTGCCACCATACTACTCTTTGCAGACTACAGCTGGAATGGTAAAAGGAGAAATATGACAGGAGCAAAGTTTGATAAAATTCAAACTGAAATACGGTCTGAGTGAGGATGTGAATGAATCCCCTCCCCCAAAGTACCACCACCACCACCACCCATACATTAAATAGCTGTTCTCAGGCCTGTTTGCAAAGTATTTCAGTCAGAATCTTAGGCAGCACTGATCATGCCAAACAGGGCCTACAAGTCCAGAAATGTTTACCAAAAAATGATACATTAAACTCAGACAGAAATCTTGTCCTAGCCATAATGTTTTATGGCATCCAAACCCCCACCTGGACCAAGCAATGGTCTTTGGTCCACTGTTTACAATTGTCTTTAGGCCACATCTTGTTTCTGCAACTGCAGCTCAAGCAGTAAATGTGCAGAAATGTTACAGGAAAAATTGTACTTTAAATTCAGACTGAAATTTGTTGTCAGTCCTGATGTTTTACGGTGCCCCCCCCCCAGCAACCAGACATTAAAATGTTGTTTTGGCCACTGTTTACAATTCTTCTTAGGCCACATCTTGCTTCTGTGACTGCAGCTCAGGCAGTAAATGTGCAGAAATGTTACAGGAAAAATGGTACATTAAATTGAGACAGAAATCTGGTCTCAGACATGATGTTTTAGGGTGCCCCCCCCACCACCCAGACGTTAAATAGCTGTTGTAGGACCTGTTTGCCAAATATTTATACCTGAAACTCATTGCTACCAGTGCCAAACAGGGCCTACAAGTCCAGAAATGTTTACCAAAAAATATTACATATTAATATTGAGACTGAAATGTAGCATCAGTCCTGATGTTTTAGGGTGCCCCCAATCACCCAGACATTAGAATGCTGTTTTGACCACTGTTCACAATTGTTTTTTGTCCACTTCTTGTTTCTGCCAGTGCATCACAGGCAGTAAATGTCCAGAAACATTGCAGGAAAAATGGTACATTAAATTGAGACAGAAATATGATCTCAGCCAAGATGTTTTATGCTGCCCAAACCACCACCCAGACCAAACGATGGTCTTTGGTCCACTGTTTACAATTGTTTTTCAGCCCCATCTTGGTTCTGCCAGTGTAGCACAGGCAGTAAATGTCCAGAAAAGTTGCAGAAAAATGGTACATTAAGTTGAGACAGAAATCTTGTCTTAGCCATGATGTTTCAGGGTGCCCCCTACCACCCATACATTAAATAGCTGTTTTAGGGCCTGTTTGCCAAATATTTCTGCCTGAAACTTACTGCAGCCAGTGCCATACAGGGCTTACAAGTCCAGAAATGTTTGCAAAAAAAATGTTATAGTAACTTCAGACAGAAATCAGGTGTCAGACATGCAGTTACATGGTTCAAATCCACTGTGAGGACCCAAATGTGCTGTTTTCTGCACCATTTAATTGCTTTTTGGGCCTAACTGTGGTGCTGTCAATGTGTAATATGGCCCAGAAGTCCAGAAATGTTTCCAAAAAAATAGCACAGTGCATTCAGACTGAAATTAGGTCCCAGCTGTGATGTTTTATGGCACCCAAACCCCCAACCGGACCAAACAATGGTCTTTGGTCCACTGTTTACAATTCATTTTAGGCCACATCTTGTTTCTGTGAGTGCACCACAGGCAGTAAATGTCCAGAAATGTTGCAGAAAAAATGGTACATTAAATTGAGACAGAATCTGGTCTCAGCCATGATGTTTTATGGCGCCCAAACCACCGTCTGGACCAAATGATGGTCTTTGGTCCACTTTTACAACTGTCTTTAGGCCCTATCTTATTTTTGCTAGTGCAACACAGGCAGTAAATGTCCAGAAAAGTTGCAGGAAAAATGTTACATTAAATTGAGACAGAAATATGGTCTCAGCCATGATGTTTTCAGGTGCCCCCCCAACACTCAGACATTAAATAGCTGTTTTAGAGCCTGTTTGCCAAATATTTCTGCCTGAAACTCACTGCTGCCACTGCCAAACAGGGACTTCAAGTCCAGAAATGTTTACAAAAAAATGTTACATCAAATTGAGACTGAAATATAGCGTCACTCCTGATGTTTTTTGGTGTGTCACCACCTCAGGGACCTGAAAAGGGGTGCCAACCCATGCAGAGAAAATGAATTCATCCTGCAAAATGCTGCTGCTACTAGCAATTCTTTCCATCTGCTGCTGCTGTTTCAATTGATTGAGACAGAAATGTACAATTATCATTTCCATATCCTTATGCTGCTGTACTGATTGTCTAGCTGTGTTGACTGACTGCATCTGTGGTAGTAGCTTGCCTTGTGGTATGGGAGTGAATGATATTTTGAGGCACTGTAACTTGCTGCCTGCTGCTGTCTCTGACTATTACTTTCCAAGTTGCCACAAGAACTGCTGTTCTGGATGGTTGATGCCTGGTGGATTATCTTCACACCATCCATACTGCTGCTGCTGAACATGTAAGAATCTGTCTTCATTTTTTTTTCCTGTGCAAGGTAAGGGTGTTGGTGGGTTGGTATTATGGCATTTTGAGTTCTAATATACTTGTACTGCTCTTATATTATTTTTCAGTGTGCTGTGGATGACATCATCATGCCGGACCAAGAGGGTGGGAGATCTATGGATCTTCCCAATTGCTTAACACAGACAGTAAGTATTGGACTTTCCATAAAAATGTGGTATGTCTGTTACTGCCATCCGGTTGTCTGAGCTTGATAGTAATTGTGTTATTTTTTGCTTTTGTCAAATCAGGAATTCCAGCGAAGTTGAGTATTGTTCTATCCTGCTGCTGCTGGCTGCTGAACCAGATCTGGGGTATTTATTTAATTGTGCAATGGTTCTATTTTCACAGTCCTTGAGGTAAGTATTTCTTCATTTTGCACGGTCTTCTGTGGGGGGGGTGGATGGTTACAAGTGGTGGTGGGGAACTTTTTAACAATCCTCAAAATGTGTTCTTATTTTTTTCTTATTTCAAGGTACGCAGTGCTGATGGGGAAGAGGAATGCCTGCTAGTGCTACTGCGCTTTGCCATGCACCTTGATTTGGATTGGAATCATGTGCACCACACAGCATGTTCCTGTGGGGAATGTCCTCAGTTTAATGACATCATGTGGTATGGCAAGTATACATTTTTTTCTCTGCTTCTTCTTCTTCCAACTTGTTAGGTAAAACCAGGTATGCAGATTGATGAGTATCCAACATTTTTTCTTATCTTTGGTCTTGCTTAGGTCATTTTCCTTTGTTGAGGTTTCATTGTACGTCATATCATGATGGCTACATGATCAATCTAGACCATGCAGGAGCTGTGTTGTGTCTGTGGAAGACAGGGGTGTTGCTTGAACTGTGATGTTGGCCACTGGACTGGTGCCCATACCATTACCATTAATGAGTAATCCCCACTGCCACCCATATACAGGGAGGAACTATATGTGAAAACAGATGGTTGAGATGGTGTTTAGTAAATAATTAGATGGAAGGGGGTCAATGTATTGTCTAATCATGGAGATTGCATAGCTCCAGTAATCATGAACATTCTGAATCCATTCCAAAGTGAGGACAGCAGGACCCTCCTCCTGCCCTCCCAACCCCGTTCAGGAACCATTGCGGTTTCAGTGTACCTTAACCTGGTACTGCAGCATAAGTAACCTTTTTTGGTGGATTTGATGTTGTAAGTTGTTAAGCCTCTTCATGATTACCTTTGTAATTAATGACTCGCATAATTAAAAATGGTCACCATTCACCATTTCTCAAAATGTGTTCCACTTGTGGTGTTAACTGCTGAATTAGCATGTTACATTCATATGCTACTTGTACTAGTCTAGGAGCCAGGGTTCTTGTACATGTCACTGATACTAAGTGGCAGAAACATTTTTTTCAGTCACATGGAGTGCATGGCTGTGTCAGGTTGGATCAGGTCAGGTGACAAGAGAGGGCTGTGGGGCAGTGTGGATTTTGCCATCACGGGCACTTTTAAGGACATCCAGACAACATATCTTGCTGTAAGATGGGTTGATGTAGTAAGTCAACATGAAAAATAAGATATTTTTGGAAGAAAAACATTATAACTGTAACCATGCAATTGCAAAATCTTTATGGTTATGGTAATTACATTGCTGCTGCTTTATGTAGGTTTGTGGGATTGGTGGTGAGGTGACCAATCAACTGGTTATTGCCAGCCAAGGATGATCAAATGAAACTTATACGTACTGCAGCACATAACAACACATTTCCATAGCCAATCCAGTGGTACAGAGCTAAACATAAGGTATAACATACACACCCCAGCCACCATACTGAGTGGAATGTTGTTGGGGGGGGCTTAGAGTAAACTCAGCCTTTTTAAACTTCCAATTCCACATCAACCAAGAAGAACCCCTCACAGTCTTCAAGACTGGAGTTCTTATCAGGTGGGAATTCTCTCAACATTGCTGCCTCATTCACCTCACTGCCGGATGGATGCTTTAGTCAAGGGATCGTCATCATCCTCATCGCCAGGACACAGTTCCTGTGGCAACACCACTGACATCACTATGTTGTGTGGAATGAGCGTTTCATTCATTTTGATGAATGTTAGCATGGACACATTCTTGGGTGACAAATTGGTCCTACAGTCACTCACAATTGCCCCAGCTACACTAAACACTCATTCCACAGTGACACTGGATGGTGGGCAGCTCAGGTATTTCACCGCTACTGCTGTTAGGGCTGGCTTGTCAGTCATTTTATTGCTCCAGTACAGCAGTGGCTCATCATTAATGGCAAGGTGCTTTGGGTCCCCCATGTAGGCCTCCACCATTTGTTCTGCTGCCCAGAGTCCAGCTGCCTCATCTGTCTCCTCCTCCTCCTTTTTCTCCATATCTTCCACTCCCATCTGAAAGAGAACATCCCAAATGGGATTGCTTGCTGTTTTCTGCTCTGCCTTGCCCATTTTCTCTGATTGGGTTGCCTGTGAGCCACTGGTGGTGGTAGCAACTCCCGTTTTTGATGCAGTGCGTGCATTTTTCATTTGTGCAGCATTTACCAATCTAATGAGTTTCCCTGTCAACTGTTGTACTCGCTGATGACCTCCTTCAATTATAGCGGGTAGGCCATGTTTGTAGTGTGGATCCAGCATGATGGCAATTGCAAAGTCAGCTGACTGTAAAATGCCAAATACATGGGTATTTGCATCCATCACATGGAGCATATGATCCATTAGATCACAAGTGCCATGATCCCCACTTGCATCTATCTGGTGTTGCACATAGAAACATAGAATTCAATGGCAGATACGGCCCACTAGGCCCACCTAGTCTGCCCATTTCCCTACCTAATTGATAAGCTGCAGATCCTAGTTAACCAACAGCCTACTTCCTTCTAACCCCCACTAGAATTGCTTTATGTCTGTCCCATGCATTCTTGAATTCCCCCACTGTTTTTGACTCCACTACCACTTCAGAAAGGCTGTTCCTTGTAACCAAAATCCTCTCTGTGAAAAAATATTTCCTCACATTACCTATGAGCAAGGCCCCTACTTATCTGCAGCACAGTGGGACCAAGTTCTGTGGCAAGATTACCATTTGCCGCAGAACTTCTGCGGAGGTGGTTTGTAATTTCTGCAGAAGTTCTGAGGCACTAACAAACTACCATATCGCAGTGTCAGCTTGTCATTCTGACTTCACTTTCATGGCAGTGATTATAGCAATCAGGATGGGGAAAGCGCAGTAACACTAGTTCAAAAAATAACAGACTTACAGAAATAATTTTATGCCTAAAAAAGCAAAACAAATGTCTCTCCCTTAAGTTCCTAGCTTATTGCATAAATGACATATGCAGGGGGACCTTATGTGATAAATAAGGTATTTCTATATGCATGCTATCTATCCCACTAATGAGGTCTCCACTGTCTATCATGTATATATTTGTATGTGCTTTCTACACCAATCATGAGGTTCCTACTGTGTATCACTTATATATTTATATGCAGTCTGTAACATACATACAAATACGTGTGTGTGTGTGTGTGTGTGTGTTTGTGTATATATAGTGAGTGAGACAGAGATACTGTATGTGTGTGTGTGTATATATATATATATATATATATATATATATTAGAGGCAAAAAACTCCATTTAATGCATTAGTTAGGGTTGTTCCACAGCGACAAAAGTGAGGAAATTCGCTGTTAGGGTTGAAAACCCTAACTCGACCCCCCCCAGCACCACACACACACACACAGACACACACACACATTCAAGTATGGGGGAGGACCAAGTCAACACAACCAATGACAGACATCCAGCAGCAGGTGACAGAAATAACAAACAATTGTCTAAATGTACTACGAGACATCCCCACCCACCTGACCAGGTACTGCATGCTCAGTGGAGATCAACAGCAAAACTGAGGCCATGTACACCAAACGTACACATCCCTGATTGCAGCTGCACACAACGTACCACACTTAGTAGTTGCATGGCCTTACCTACGATGCCCACACCACACCACAACTGGTACTGTGCCGTTATTCAATATAAATGCTGAAGGTGCATGATGACAGTTGTAGAAAGGTTTAACACTAGTGAGTATACATTAATTACGAGAAGCACATAAATTAACTACAAGACACTATCATGCTCAAGATAAAAGTAGTGATACATTTAGTAGGTGATTTACATAGTAGTACATTTACTGCAATGGTTTACTCAACATAGAGAGGCTGATGTAAACATATGGAAAAGCATTTCCTGTTCAACGCTGTGAAATTCGTACTGCCAGTATCACATGCATTCTTACTGATGAAGGTGTACTGCTGATGTACATACATAGACCTTCAGTGTGTTTCAATACTCAAGATGCAGTAAGTATTCTTTGTAAGAAACATTGTAATTGCATGGATCAGGCCAAGCAACTTCTGAATATCATAGCACTACTGAGCCAACAATGATGTACCTGTATCGGAGATGTATATAGGATAGATTTTCCTGTAGGCACTTACTGAGTATGTTGTACCTGATAAAGACAATCTCATTGCATCTGTGATGACTAACTTATTCAAATAGTAATACATTTACTATTGTTGCAATGAGTGATCTATGCCACTTATGGAAACAGTGTAATTTTTTTAACAGTTGTTTCATACTCAGGCTGTATGCCTACTGTTTGGGTTTGCCACACTTCTGTCACTGATGCTATCAAAGTGATAACTATGTTAATTGTGGTACAACAGGAATCAAGTAGGTATGGTGTAGATATAAATAGAATGTCTTTTAGTATTGACTTAACTCACAATGGGGTAAGTGTACTAGGACAGCAGGGGTTATCCTCTATCACTGACTCTGTCAGTTATAATCACACTAGGGTTTCGATGACTGTAATGATCAAGTTACACTGTTCATCTTCATGAGTTCATGTTCACAGCCATTCTCCAGTAACTAGACAGTGTATGGTGTAACTGGGTGGGACACTGTGTTGCAAAGCTGCTGCAGTGCCTAGCAGAGGAGAGTATCTACTCATAAAGACAATTAAAATAAGGCATGACCAACAGTTATGTTAAATGGTCTGTTAATCACCCTGTAGGGGTTTAATGTTGAATGAGGCATAGCCAGTGCCACATGTCGCTAGACAGTGATAAACTGACCATTAACATAATACCTGGGAGTGGCTTATTGCTATCATAATAAAACTGTTTTTTAAACAACATTAAACCATGTTCATCATATGGTTAGGCTCTACATGTATGTTAATAAAAACTAAACATAAGGCTGTTACAATGTTTACAGTCAATTAGAAAGCTGCATTTCTCAAACCCTTGTTATAATCAGAGATATTATACCTGTACAACTCCTTGGTTTTGCTGAACTGTATTGCTCAGGTGGCCCACCACAAGTGGTCTGGTGTGGGGCATCGGTAGGTAAGGCCATGCAACTACTAAGTGTGGTACGTTGTGTGCAGCTGCAATCAGGGATGTGTACATTTGGTGTACATGGCCTCAGTTTTGCTGTTGATCTCCACTGAGCATGCAGTACCTGGTCAGGTGGGTGGGGATGTCTCGTAGTACATTTAGACAATTGTTTGTTATTTCTGTCACCTGCTGCTGGATGTCTGTCATTGGTTGTGTTGACTTGGTCCTCCCCCATACTTGAATGTGTGTGTGTGTGTCTGTGTGTGTGTGGGCTGGGGGGGGTGAATTCGGAGTTAGGGTTTTCAACCCTAACAGCGAATTTCCTAACTTTTGTCGCTGTGGAACAACCCTAACTAATGCATTAAATGGAGTTTTTTGCCTCTAATTTCCCTTCTTTTTGAGAATGATAATGAGAAATAGTGAATGTAATGCGGTGGCTTGGGCCCCTCGCTCCCGCCACATGATGTCTTGTGGCATAGTAACAGGAGCAGCAACGCAAACAGAAATGCTAACAGTGGCACACATGGTAACACAAGCGCGAATGAGAACAGAAAGGGTAATGCACATGGTGGCGTAGATGGGAATGGTCTGCCACGTGATGTGTTGTCACATAGTAACATGGTGCCTGCAAACAGAAATGTCAATGGGCATGGTGACGTAAAGTGAAACAGAAAGATAAACAGTACTGTAGACAGAAATGACAAAAATAACAAGCCTTAGCGCAAATGAAAGCATAAAGGATACGCGACATGGTGACGCAGGCGTCAATGGTAAGTGAAACGGATACGGAACCGCAAGCAGAAAGGGCAACAGTAACAGTAATGTAAGTGCACAGGCTGGTTTTCCACAAAACCTGCATAGAGAAAGACAGTGAGTACAAATAATGTATGCATAATAATGAGTATCGGCGCAGAAAATGAGATCTTGGAATACTAAATACATTATATCTCAGGAACCATACAACGTTGAAAAAAATTTAAAAGTCATATTATTTACAACTATCCTGGCTAATTTGCAGGGGGCTAAGAAATTTTCCGACGAAAAGTCCGTATCTCTCATCGTTTCTGAGATACGGGCCCTGAAAGGCGTGGTGAACGCC
Organism: Neoceratodus forsteri; assembly: GCA_016271365.2. Classification (NCBI taxonomy): domain Eukaryota; kingdom Metazoa; phylum Chordata; order Ceratodontiformes; family Ceratodontidae; genus Neoceratodus; species Neoceratodus forsteri. Next base: position 729,809,765 of record CM028131.1, read on the forward strand.
GTAATGTTATCCTATGGGAAAAGAAAAGTTTGGAGCACTCATAACTTTGCTCCCTGTAATGTTTTTTCACCAAACCACTGAAAGGCACATCTGTGGGCTGTTGGCTGTCTTCCCTCCAAATTTCAGGAAAAAAGACCAAACCGTTATTTTGCAGCAGGGTGCCAAGGATTTCTGTAATGCGTCGGCGCCGTAATGTTATTCTATGGGAAAAACCGTCAACTTTGAGTGCCATAACTTTGCCACCGTGTGATATTTTTCACCAAACTACTGAAAGGCACATCTATGGGCTGTTGGCTGTCTTCCTCCAAATTTCAGGAAAAAGACCAAACCGTTATTTTGCAGCAGGGTGCCAAAGGATTTCTGTAATGCTTTGAGGCGACCATAATGTTATCCTATGGGAAAAACTGTCAACTTTGGAGTGCTATAACTTTGCCGCCATGTAATATTTTTCAATACAACACTGAAAGGCACATCTGTGAGATGTCGGCTGCGTTCCTCCAAATTTCAGCCCAAAACTCCCAACGGTTCTTTTGCAGCGCAGTGCCAAAGAATCGCTGTCACTGTCCCACAGATGGAAAACTACTGTCGCACTTCATAAAAGCTTAAAAGTTCACACTTTCGTGAGCACGAAAGTAATTTATGAAGTACTTTTTCCAGAAATTTGAAAACATATTTCTGGGGTGTTTACCACAAAATAAAGACATGGCAAGCATCTTCAGGGTCCGACTAGGTGAATACAAAAAGAATTAAGTTGCTAGAGGGTCCCAAATTTAAAAGCCAACCATTTTTCTGATAACCAACTGAAAACAAAATGGCCGATTTGCAAAAGTAACAGGCCCATTTGCGAAAGTAAAAATGCATTTGCGAAAGTGTTGAACTTTTTCTTAACTTTTCCCATTGACTTATAATGGGAAACTGTTTTTTGAATAACTTTTGAACCGTTTAATATTTTTTCATGAAATCTTCAAAAGGCACATCGGGGACCTAGCCGCGTTCCTAGAATTTCAATACGGTCTGTTGGCATAAAACACAAATACGACCTGTACGCGACCGTAGAATTCCAGAAAAAGCATAAACACGTGCACAGATCACGCTTAATAACTCCGCAGCTGTATATCCGACCACTACGAAACTTGGCAGATCCCAAGGCCTATGTTTCTTGATCATGTATTCCAAATTTCAGCCAAATCTGTCAAACGGTTGCAAAGTTATTAAGGTGCAAAGTTTTGGGTTTAACATATAGAAATGGCTCCTCAACCCTAACTACTACCGTATACTATAATATATATATATATATATATATATATATATATATATATATATATATATATATATATATATATATATATATATATATATATATATATATATATATATATATATATATATATATATTTTTTATTTCCATGAAATTGCATCCTCATTCATACAGGTCCCATTGGAAATGGAATAAATGGAATAGAGGAGTTATTGCAAAGCTCATTTTTCATGTCAACCTGCTTCCCCTGACACACTACGTAACACCATCAGGCCATGACATGCATGAGAACCAATTATGAGATAGAGCTCTCCAGCCCATCACAACGTGTCCACTGTGTGACAGAACACTGCACCATTCCTTACCAGGCTCCGAGCGGTGATGTGTTCCACCAATCCTTGTGCTGCCCAGCCAGCTCCCAGACTTAATCTATGAATCTGAGTTGCCAGCACAGAAACACAGCATGCTACCCTCTGGCCCAACAGCTGTCCCTGCACACAACATTTCTCCATAAATTTTAGGTGATTCTATCAACCAATGACAATATGTAATCAATAACCCTGGCAAAAATGCGTACAGTGCAATTATTTATTTAATAGGTCTATTCTTTCAACAGGGCTACACATTATTATATTCCACTTTTCTGGGCAAAATTATTTTTCTTAAAAATGGCAGTTAAATTCATTTTACCAGTTATTCATTTCAGATAGCATCTCTATACCTTAAAGGCACAAATAAGTTTGTACAAAGTGAGGTATGGACTTAACAGGTCTGTGCTATTGACAAGGTTCTGTTTAAGATGGCCCTAGTGCAATAATGAAAGACTGAAAATTGTATTAGGCTGTAGTGCAGGATGAGCAAATATCACTATGCCTGATGTGCTGTGCCACTGTCTCTGGCAGTGGAAGCTATGGTAGATAAGTGACTGTTCATTTCTGTTGCAGAATGTAGCCATTTCATTAGCTAATGTATGATGTTATAGCAATGGTAACATCACATTCTGAACATATGGGGGTATTGGATATAAAAGAAGAGTAAGGGAACCAGATTGTATGGATAAACAGAAATATTAGTAAAAAATCACCAAGAAGAGTGAATTCTGTGGCACCGCAGAAGTTCTGCGGTAGATTGAAAGTTCTGCGCAAAATTCTGCGGCCGCAGAATTCTAGGGGCCTTGCCTATGAGCCATTATCCCTATATCTCCAAATTGTGCCCCCTTGTTCTTGTACATCTCTTTTTCTGAAAGATGCTACCCTCTTGAACTTTATTGATTCCCTTGAGGTACTTGAAAGTTTATATCATGTCCCCCTCTCCCTTCTCTCCTCAACGGTATACATATTAAGCTCCTTTAATCTCTCTACGTATGTCTTCTGGTGCAGACCCTGTGCCATTTTAGTTGCCCTCCTCTGGACAGCCTCCATTCCTTCTATGTCATTGGGGAGATGGGGTCTCCAGAACTGCATGCAGTACTCTAGATGGGGTCTCACCAACTGTCTGTACAAAGGGATAACAACTTCCTGTTTTCTACTGGTGTTGCCTCTCCCTATGCACCCCAGTATCCCGCCAGCCCTCCTTACTACCTTCTCACATTGCTTGCTCACCTTAAGGTCATCAGATATAACTACCCCCATGTTCCTTTTCATTGTGGTTGTTGTTAGTATCTCACCCCCCATTGTGTACTCTCCCCTTGGTTTTTGTTTCCCAGGTGCATTACTTTGCACTGCTTTGCATTGAATCTAAGCTGCCATACATGTGACCATTTCTCCAACCTTGCCAAGTCCCTTTGCATCCTTTCCACCCCACCTTCTGTATCAACCATGTTGCAGATCTTTGTGCCGTCTGCAAAGAGACATGCATTTACTTCCATTCCCAATGCAGTGTCACTTATAAAGACATTAAAGAGGACTGGTCCCAGAACTGAACCCTGCAGGACCCCGCTAGTAACCGCCTTTCTTTAGAGTAAAATCAGTTTACTATTATCCTCTGCGCCCTGTTGTCCAGCCAATTTTTTACCCAGGCTACCACTTGGGACCCAATCCAAGGCTAGCTAACTTGTATATTAATCTTTTGTGTGGGACTGTGTCAAATGCCTTGCTAAAGTCTAGGTAGGCAATGTCCACAGCCCCTCCCTGGTCTACCACTTTGGTCACCCAGTTGAAGAAATCTATTAGATTCATCTAACATGACCTTCTTGCTGTGAATCCATGCTGTCTTGGGTCCTGTGCCCCACTGGCCTCTAGAAATTCAATAATTCTTTCTTTCAGAAGTGATTCCATCATTTTCCCTACCACTAAGGTCAAACTAACAGGTCTGTAGTTTGCTGCCGCTGTCTTACTCCAATTTTTTTGAAGGGGAATCACATGCACCCTCCTCCAGTCCTCAGGTACCACACCATCCTCCCATGATTTGTTAAAAAGGGTAGTCAGTGGTGTCACTAGTTCTACCCTTAGTTCTTTTAGAATTCTTGGTTGAATCCTGTTTGGTCCCATTGTTTTGTCTACCTTTAGTTTTAGGGGTTCTTTCAGAACCCTTTCTTCTGTGAATGGACTGGTATCAACCTCCCTATCCAGAGTGCTTCTATTCTTTTTTTAGGTACCTCCCCCTCCTCTTCTTTTGTGAATACTGAGCAGAAGTATTCATTCAGTATCCCTGCTTTTTCACTATCCCCCCTCTGCCTGTCCTTCCTTCCCTTTATTAAGCCTCACTATCCCTCCCTTGGTCTTTCTTCACTCCCTATTGTACCTATAAAAGGTTTTATCCCCCTTCTTTTTTTTTCTATTTTCTATTTTTGGCCTCCACTCCTCTCATCGACCATCGACTCTGGTCATGGACCCCTGGAGCCCCAACCACCGGATATTGCCGTCTCCCCCAGTCATCCCTGGCTTACCCCCCAGAGAGTGGGGCCGCGGCTCTGACCCCCGATATCGGACCGTGGAACTGTGACTGGTTGGGGGAATGGCTCTGGTGGTCAATCGGGGCTTCCAGGGGCAGAGCGTCACCGAGACGCAAGGCGTGGGATTTTTTGTTCCCCCCTTTAAGCAGGATGGGGCGTGCAATGGCAGTGTCCCCATCCTGAGGCTCTGTTATGCCCGGCGTGGGCGTGCACCCAGCCTCCGCTAGGTGCAGCTCGTGCACTGGCTGCAGCCCTGCCCTCCCCAGGAAGGAGGAGGTAAGCCCATAGGGGCCGCTCAATCGCTTCCAACCGGTAATCCTCCGGCGACCCAGGTCCGCTTCGAACCCAGGTCGCCGGCGTCGTGAGCGGAAATCCAACCACTGCGCTGACGGACCGGCTAGGTTTTATCCCCCTTCTTAACTGAGTTGGCTATCTTTTCCTCAAGTTTGGGTCTTTGCTATTCTGAGGCCTTCCCAGCTTCCTTCTGCTTTAACTAGTGCAGTTCTCTGTCCTGCTCCTTCTGTGTTTCCTTATACTACCTGAATGCTACCTTTTTCTCCTTAACCTTCCCCACCACCTCTTTTGAGAACCATAATGTTTTTTTCCTTCATTTTGCCTTGTTGATTTGCTTCACACAAAGGCTTGTTGCCTCTGTGATGGCTGTTTTGATTTCACTAGTGTCTGCCTCAGCACACATATGAGGGCATGGACTGACTTATATAAACAGTGTCCCCACTCACTTCCTGTATAGCATGTATGAATGGATGGAGAATGCATATTAGCCCATCAATTTGGTGCCACTGTTCTGTTGTTAGAGTGATGGACACTACAGCGCTGTCACAGGTGATGTGCAGCAGCAGGTATTCTGACACAGCCTAATTCTGTTCATACAGCTGGTCAAGCATGTACAGTGTGGAATTCCACCTGGTGACAGCATCAAGCTTCATCTGGTGCTGAGGCAGATGGTAATTGCACTGCAGCTCATGTAGATGGTCACGGGCCTTTGCAGTATGGATGAAGTGGACACAGATGTGATGGGCAACAGTAACCATTTCCTTAATGTCTGCATGGTTGAGAAACTGCTGAACAACAAGATTAAGGCAGTGTGCCAGGCAGGGCACTCTAAAAAAAACACCATCACTAATGCACTTCACTATATTGGAGGCATTATCACTTGTGATGAATCCTGCTATGAGTGACTGTGTGTATAGCCACCCATCAATCTAATCCAGCAGAACATTAAGCATTTGCACAGCTGTATGAGAACCTGTGACACTTGTCATATTCAGGGTTGCATGCTGCCAAATACCAGATGTGTTGCTACCACCACAATTTTGCTTCACGCATGTTTTGCCAGGCCCAATATCAAGTACCCCACCAGGCAACTGTGCCCAGTGTGCTGTTATGCACAGATATGAGCTTGCTGCTGTTTGGCCACTGGTCCACATATCCATGCTAAAATGAATATAGTGTGATGCACTATGCTTCAATACATGCCTAATATGATTAGCAACTCTACACTTCAGTTCTGGCATGGCACACTTACTAAAATAGGTTTGTGATGGTACTTGCCATTTGAGACAGACACGGGCCATCAACCTGCAGAAACTAGCATTCTCCATGAATGAGAATGGCAACAGATTGATGGCCAGCATTTCAGAAGTGGCAGCATTTAACTGCAGTGCAGCAGCATGATTGGGGGGTACTTTGTCTGCCGCACAAGGATGGTCTTCAGTGTGGGCTGCATCTTTGGGGGTGTCCAACCAAAATGCTGTACTTGTGGCAGCAATGATTTTCTTTTAGGGGCAACATTTGACTCTTGGGGCTGTGTAGACCACATGAAACCAGTTATTTTGGTTGCTTGAGGGTGTGTGGGGGGTGTGCTTTTCAGACTCATGGGACTGGGACTCTCACCGCCACTGCTATACCCACTACTCGAGAGATCAAAGGATTGCTCCCCCTCCTCATCTACCACCAACCCACTCTGCCCTCCCTCCCTCCCTCCTCCTGCTCTTGCTCTACTACATGTAACTTGCTACCAACAGCTCTGGCATCCTTCTGGTGTTGCTGCCATCTCAGTGGGTGCTTGCTTTTCAGGTGGGCATGTTGGCCACCGGTGCCTATGTGGCTTTCCTTTTCCCCCTGTCTAACACAGGCTTGGCAAAGCTGGCATACTACTATGGTCTCATCAGCAGGATCTAGCACATAAAAGTCCCAAACTAGGGACTATTGATCTCTGGACTTCAGATGCTTTTGGGACTGGGATAGTTCAGAAACAGGTGTGGAAGTGTGTGTTTTTTGGGCTGCTCTCATCACTTCAGTAAAACCACATTTGGGAGGGGAGTTACTTGACCGCTTGGAGGTTTGCTTATAGGCTTGGTAACAGACTGACCCACACGCTGTACATGTAAATGGCCTACATCACCCTTGACCTTTTTTAACTCAGGCTCCCATGTGGGATCATCCCAATCATCATCATCACCCCCAATAGCGATGACGTCTTTGTCTTCCTCCTCCTCCCCCCATCACTGTCTTCTTGGAGGACGGCACCTTTTTCTTTCTCTACAACCATCTCAGGGGGCTGACTATTCTTATCTCCAAGATTATAAGACTCTAGTTGAACATTATCAACACCAACTCTTGCAGAACCATGGACAGTCACACCAACAGACTTATTATCACCCTTATCCGAGTCCTGGATCACTGTTCCTGTGCTGGTGTCAGTGCCTCCCATTCCCTTCTTCTCACTGTCAGCATCCCTCACTAGCATGGCTGCAACAGTCTGAGCTTTAAAAAAGTAAGACACAGATATGCCTGATCCAGTTTGGCCACCAACTACTTTGCTGATTCCTGCCACACCACCAGGGCCTACATCAGAAGACACTGATGCAGACATACATGTGCTTTCACTGCTATGGGGAACTGAAATTGTACTTTTTTCCGCAGCCTTCTTAGCTCCCTTATCCCCCCGCCATGTTTCCACCCTGTACTTGATTGCGTCTTAGAAGGCATTTCTGCTGACTGCTGTTTCAAAGCTTTGCCTTCTTCTGTGAGTATTTGAAGAAAGGATGTATTACTACTAACGGTATGAATAACACCCCACATGTGAATGACATCACACACCAATAGTACTGGCTTCCTTACAAGTCCAAACACAATCAGGACAGGTACCAGCACTTAAGAGTACAACTAACACCGTATATGGTAAGCAGCCTATTCTAGTAAAAAACAAAAAGGTAACTTTTTCTATCAAACAGGAAGGAATTCTAGAAACACTCACAAGGAAAAATGGCTCAAGCAGCCAACTTTAAATACAGATCACCTGTGTCTCTGGACAAATAAAGTACTGTAATGTGTTATTACTTAGTACCACATTTTTTTTATATAAGGGCAGAGACAACCACAAAACTGCAACAAAGGCAAGTAGTACCACACAATATGGTAGTGGTTTGGATGGGAGGGAGGGATCACCAAGAAATCTCTTGAAAATGAATATTTTAATATATACTGTTTTATAATGCGTGTGTCAGGTGTTGTGCAAACAATGCTATAACAGAGAAAGAGTAACACAAGTTAACTAAAACAGGAACACTGTGCAGTGTGCAGAGTCAAGCTCCGGCAATAAAATACAGTGGAACAATTCAACAATGCAGTGTGACTGTAAATGGACATGTTCAAGTGATCAGGTAGAAGTACTTAACAGAACCGTTGATTTTCTCAATTTTAGTAACACAAGTTAACACTCCAACAAATGATCAGCTCTGTGTGTTTAAAACTTTAGAATTCACAATCAATTCACAATTAAAAGCAGAAGAATGGCATAAATAACACAAGCACACAGTTAACAGTGGCAGAAACTCTCTCAAACAGGATGGAGACACTTTTCAGATAAAAATAAATGGCAAGATATAACAAAATTAATAAGAAATAACAGTAAATAAATAACTCACAATTGTGAGTAAATACTAATCTGCTTGGCTAGAAATAGCCTGCACTGCTTTTCACTCTTACCCTTCTCCACACAACTCTTTCAAAGATGGAGAGAAAAGTAAAACCTAATTTAAACTAAGTATTATACAAAATCCACAAAATTAGAAAATGTTCCCTAGCAGCACACTACCACTAGGAAAAAACTTTGTATTTTGCAGCAATTAGCTCTCAAAAATAAATTTTAGCTATGTTTTCAAAGTCTTTATTGGTGCTAATGCACCACAACAGACTGCTCTCCAACTCAACATGCAGCAGAATGAGCTGTAAACAAGCTACATGTGACTTTGGACTTATTTACCCACAATGCATTGCAAATTTCACCTTTGGACCACAATCTCAACAGAGAAATCAAAAGTTACGCTGATGAAATTACACCACAAGATGAAATTTGGAGCATCAATGGGAGAAATTGGCAGACCAACACATTTAGGCGAACATTCGCCATTTGCACGAAATCGTGAAACCAAGCAAAATTTCGCTTTGACTAGGTGAAAAATTTCACCAAGGCATGTTAAGCAAAATTTTGCCATTATGTAAAATCAAGAAAACAGGTGAAATTTTGTTTTGCATAGGTGAAATATTTTGCATAATTGTAGAATTACGTGAAATATTTCGCCAGGCAAAATATTTCAGTTTCCCACAACTGTGAGCAGAATGCTTGGCTTAAGAACAGAGCTGAACTTAAAAACAGAGACACATTATTTTTTCATTTGAAAAGCAACAGAGTCCGATTGTGAGGCTGCTGGAGCTCATCAGAACCAATCGGGTTTACTGGGCAGTAGTTTGTGACCCTTGTTGAACTGTCCGTGCCATTGGTGGCTCTTTCAGCTTTGTGAGGGGCTTCCTGGTTGTAAGTCAGCCCCCTTTTGCTCTGTTCCAATTGGGAGTACCTGCAGCTTGGTGGCTAGACTGAGAGCAGAATGCTCAGCTTAAAAACAGAGCCAACACATTTTTCATTTGAAAAGCAACACAGTCAGCCTGCGAGAATGCTGGATGTCATCTGAGCAAATTGGGCTTACTGGGCAGTGGTTTCTGACTGCTATTGAGCTGTACCTGCCATCAGCAACTCTTTCAGCTCTATAAGGGCCTTCCTGGTTGTAACTTGGCCCCACTGACCCTGAGCTCCAGTTGGGAACATCACCTGCTTTAGGGTGGGTGTACGGGGCTGGATAAAAGAAAACACTTGTAAAGTGTCTCACACGTTTGTGTCCCAGCGAACGAGTGGAGCAGGGGAAATATTGACATCTTATGCATCAGCAGGCATCAACAGAGGCAGCAGAGAAATGGGGAACTCTGCCAGTGACTAATGTAAGGTGCCTGATTGCTCCTATTGTTGTTGGTGTCACTGACAGCACATGTGTAAATAGTAAGGGTAGGTCAAAGAAGAAAAGAAACAAATAAAAGAGGGAAAAAGTGATACACTTATATAGGGTAAGTGTTCAAGAGAAATAACAAATAATAAAAAGAGAAATAACAAGAAATATCCTGGCAGGGTAAAGGTATACAAGGAACACGTTTAAAGTAAGGGGTAAGCCTAAACAAGGTATAGGAGTAAACATGATATCCTGGGTAGGTGTACAAGAAGAAAACAGACAACAAAAGAAGAAATACTAATAACACCTTATCTGGGTAAAGATAAATATATATTTCCTAAATAATACAAGGCAGGGTAGAAATTAAAAAAATATGCATGAAGTGGTGCAGTGTAGTAGCTGTGGGGCAGCAGTATTCAGGGAGCTCTTCTGGAGACTGCAGTGTTGCCCCATCTGCATACAACTCTCTAGGCTAAAGTTGCTTGACTCCAGACTCAGGTGACTTAGATGAGGGTAACCCCTTTCACCACCCAGGTGCCACCAAGTCTGAATCCACTACCTCAGAGGGTGCCTAAGAAGAGGACAAGCTGAGCTGAGGTGGACTCTGGAAGGGTGGGATTGGTGGGTCAGAGGCACATACCACGACTGGCAGCACAACATAATTAATTTGCCACTTTAGCTGTATGGAACTGCTAGGATGAGGCACCCATAGTTGGGACTGGTCAGGAAGTGGAGAGCCTGTGTAACAGAGACCTTGTAAAGTGTAGTGGAGAACCCCATAGGAGGAGGAAATAGCTTCTGGTGGGTGACTCAATAGTGAGAAGATCTGGAAATAGGAGGGAGGGAAAGAAAGGTTATGTGCCCACCAAGTGCCACTGCCAGGAGGGGTAGGAAGAGTATAGTGAGGATTGCTAGAACAGTAGGAAGTGAGGCAGATATGGATGTCATTGTTAACCTGGGGACTCATGGCCTAGGTAGGGACAGGCCAGGGATAGTGCAGGGGGAGTTCAAAAAGCTGGGAAGTTGTCTTATGAAAATAGCTCATTCATTGGCTTTTGCAGAGATGCTACCTGTCTATGATGAAAGGGATGAGAGGGATCTCTACACCAAAACTTTTAGCTCTTTTTTGAAGGAATGATGCAGACAGGAAAGGTTCAGCTACATTGGGGACGGCGGTCCAACCTTGCAGGATGAAGGACTTTACAAAAGAGATGGCCTACATCCATCCAGGATGGGAACTGCAGTCCTCAGTGGAATGTTTAAATGTTACTTCAGGGAACATTTAAACTAGGCAAGGCAGTGGAGGAAGGCATAGGGGAGGCAGAAACAGCCACCCCCAAAGGCCTAGGGAAGAAAGGCAGTAGAAAGAATTGGAGGGGAGAAAATTACTATGGTGAGCAAACTTATAAAGAAAACAGATCTGAAGAAAAGACCAGAAATGCAAATGTTAACATCAAAAAAGTGTGGGAAAAAAGGAAGGGCAAAAAGGAAAAAAGAAGGGTAATCATAGGATTGAAAACCCAATTCCTGGCTCAGCCAACCACAACAAAAGATAACAATGAATGAGAGGGAGAAGCCCAAAACCAATCACAGCTATATAAACTGTATAAATAGATTGAAATAATGAGCATATTCACCAAAGCAAGTTATTAAAATATCATTTTTCTTTTTCTTTTTTTTATTCAAACTTTATTCGATTTTATACAGTTACAGAGAGAAGATCCAATTAGCTTACATACAGATGAAACAGTAATACATAACAGGAGTTAGATCAACTCCCCCCCCCTTTCCCATTTCCTCACACAAAATAAGATATCAGCTGGAGAAATAAAGAGAGGGTGGACCTCAATGGTGATTGTAAAGAATACAATGTCAGCAAAGGGCCCCAAATCTTCTGAAATTTCTGGGATTGATCGTGTAAATTAGCAATCATATTTTCCAAACGCAGATTTGCCATCAACTCTTGTAGCCACTCACTATAAGCAATGTCAGTCGTGTCTTTCCAATGATGCAAAACCAGGTTTTTAACCGACATAGCTATAAGAGTTATATTAAATTTTCTGTTATTAACTGTGATAGAGGAAAAATCCCCCAATATACATATTTCAGGAGTAAAAAGGTTGTACAAACCTAGGAAGGATCCGCTGTCTGTCGAATCGCATTCCAAAGGGGGGCTACTTTGGAACATTTCCAGAATATGTGTAGTAAATTCCACTCTCCCTGCTGGCAACGAATACAAGTAGTGGATGACAGGAGTCCCAGTTTAGCCAATTTCTGGGGTGAATAATAGAAGTTGTGCAGGACTTTGAACTGAATTCGACGGAGCTTGTCTTGTCTAACATGTTTATGACAATTCAACCACAAAGAGGGCCAATTAATTTCCTGATGGGGAAAAAGAGAGGCCCAAAATTGAGTCTGGCCAAAACAATCCAGACATTTCCAGTTATGTAATATCCCATAAGTTTTAGATACAGCATGAGGTAGACCTGCCATAGGAATCAGTTCTGTCCAGTAGGACAAACTTGAGGGTATCGTTGGGACAGAGTCAAAAGATTTCACCATCAGGTGTCGTAATTGAAATATTCTAAAAATAACAGAATTTGGAATTTGTGCTTTATGTATAATCTCAGGAGCGGTTAATCAAGAGACATCTTCCCGAATAAAAAAGCTAAGTGGGTGATCTCCCAGCTGGGAGATCCATTTCAATTGGAGAGGTTTACCCTCAATAGTGAGATTTGGGTTCCCCCACCATGGCTGAGAGGACTCTATAACATGCTCATATTTCAAGAAGGAACATAGCTGTGAGTGAACTCTTATAGATACTGTTATAGGGCTGCCTTTAAGTGAGGGGGGTAAGGATTTTAACCTAGTATGTAAAAGCACCCTGGGGGATAGCCCATTTGCCTTTATAAGGGTAGGTTCTATTTTGAGCCATATGGGAGTAAAAGAATATAATGTTGAAGGGTGCTCAGGTGTGGGCCACCTCAAGGACTTACTTAAATGACTGGCCCAATAATATATATTTTTTTTTATTTATGTAGGGATTCAGATCATACCTTTGAGCTCCGAGCTCTTTTACAAAGGTTCCACGTCAAATAGTGACAATGACAGCAATAACAAACAGTTTACATATAATACTCGAATAGTAGGTAGCTAGTATACAATAAGGTTACAATGTCATTCATAGTACCAATGGTGATAGTACAGCATCAAGAGCATTCAACCAGGGTAAAGGACAGTGTTTATATGTAGCAAAGGAGATAAAGAGGTGTGACACCTAGTGTGAGAGTCCAAGGAGGAGTCAAGGGAGGGAGATGGGGGAGAGTGGCGCCAAAAGAAGTGGCTTTGTCTGAGGGGTTGGGAAGTAGTGGTGGTAGGTTGGTTTTAAGGTTTAATATAACCCAATGTGTGGGAGACGGAGTCCTCCTTTCTCTTTCGCGGCTGAGAGCTTGCTATAACTTATCTGGGGCTTCCTAGCTGCCCAGATGAAACTGTAATCATCTTATGCATCCTTTTAAACCACGCCAGGGGGATCCAGATATTTGAAAGATTAGTTGGGTAGAATAACTGGGGAAAAATATTCATTTAACTATATTGATTTTCCAACAAAGAGAAAGGGGGAGTAACGCCCATCTTTTAAGATCTTGCCTCATAACAGCAACTAATGGATCCAGATTTAGTTTTATAAATCTACCGGGGTCTCTTGACAAGTTAATTCCCAGATATCTCAAGGATTTAGTCTGCCAAGAGAAACCTACCACTAAAGCATCTATCTTTATCTCTTTGTAATTTAGAGGAAAGACCACAGTCTTATCTTTATTTAATTTGTAGTTAGACATAGAGCTAAATTCTTCCAAGATTGTAATCAGGGCAGGCACTGACGTCTTAGGGTGGGACAGCTGTAGGAGCAAGTCATCCGCATAGGCTGAGACTTTGACAGTCTGACAGTGAACCATTATACCCTGGACATCTGGATCTGCTGTAATCCTGTGAATAAGAGGTTCTAAATAGATGTTAAACAATAAGGGTGATAGCAGGCAACCCTGTGTAGTTATGGCATAAAGTGTAAAAGGATCGGACAGTGACCCATTACAAACAACACGTGCACTTGGAGACTTGTACAATGCCTTTAGCCACTGTATGAACAAGGGGGGAATCCAAAAGCTTGAAGTGATTGAAATAAAAAGTTCCAATCAACCCTGTCAAATGCCTTCTTGGCACCCAGGGAGACAAGCACAGCAGGGAAGTCAGCATCCCTGGTAGCCGAAAAGACATGCAACAGGGTTCTGAGATGGTCTACCGAGGATCTGGCCTTCATTAATCCCACCTGTTCTGGGCCTATGATGTCCAGCAATATCGGGCCTAGTTGATCCACAAGAAGTTTTGTGAGAATCTTGAAATCTTGGTTCAGAAGGGAAATTGGTCTGTAACTTTGCATTCGATCAGGAGGTTTACCCTCTTTGGGTATTAGGGTGATTAAGGCCTCAAATAGAGACTTATCTGAATCTTGCCCAGAAAGAATATGACGAAATAAGGCCAGAAGCGATGGAACCAGCTGTGGGGCAAACATTTTATAAAAATTTGCCAAGAAACCAGCAGGACCCGGCGTCTTGTCTATTGGTAGATCATTAATAACTCTAATTATGTCCTCTGAAGTGATGGGAGTGACAAGAGTGCCTTTATGTACATTTGAGATAGAAGGCAATGAGAGATGTGTTAAGAAAAGGTCCAGTTTAGATAATGACGGAGATTCCTCCATTGGACTATATAACTTCATGTAATATTTTCTGAATTCAGAAACAATATCCGACGGGGATATTTTTAAGGTGTCATCTAACATGGAACGGATCGAGGCAATGAACCTATTCGACTCAAGTTGCTTAAGTTTATGAGCCAGGAGACACCCTGCCTTTTCTCCCTGATCCAAATAAAGGGCTTTGGTTTTGAGGATGGAGAATTCAGCCTTCTGTCTTAGTAAATTCAGATAAGCATCTTTTAACTTTACTAAATCTTGTTTCACTAAGTCAGAAGACTGGGGTGATAGAGTGTGTTCCAAAGACCGGATTTGAGATAATAGGGATTTAGGTTGCTCCTCTTGCATCTTTTTCCTTTTGGACACCAATCCAATCAGAAGGCCACAAAGGTAGGCTTTTAGGGCACACCATTCAATGTCAGGTCTTCCTGCTGAATTAGTATTGATTTCGGAGAAAACTGTAATGTGCTCAGCTACATATTTAACATTTTCTGGATTTTTAAACAATTGATTGTTGAACTTCCATTGCCCACCCTTCATGGGAAGAGATACAAAGGAGATCAAGCATGATACTGGGGAGTGGTCAGATAGTGGGCCCGGAAGTATATTAGCATCGGACACACTGGAAATCAAGTTCTGGGAAATTAACAGGTAGTCAATATGGGAAGACGTATGGTGGACCTGTGAGGTAAATGTAAACTCTTTAACAGCCGGGTGAAGGACACGCTAAATATCTATCAGACCTGCACCATCTAACAATTCCCGGAGTGCTCGTTGGGCTGGGGAGAGTCCTTTAAGTGACCTACCTGAGTGATCTATCTGTGGATCCACAACCAGATTGAAATCCCCTCCTATAATTAAAGGTATGTTTAAATAGGGCATAAGAGTATTTAGTAAATGCATAAAAAAACTGGGTGAGTCAGTATTAGGGCCATATATGCTAGCAAGCACGATGTCTCTGGTGTAAAGTTTCCCCTTGACTATAATGTAACTCCCTTCTGGGTTGGGTATAATTAAATTGGGAGAAAATGATATGGATCTACAAATTAAAATCATAACCCCTCGACTTTGGGTAATACCCTCAGCTGAGAAGCACTGACCTATTTGTTGCCTGTGTAATTTGTCTGTCTCTGAAATTAACAAATGGGATTCCTGCATCATAACAATATCCGCAGCCAACAGGTTAAGATGTTTAATGAGCTGGTACTGCTTAAGTTTGCGTCTTGCCCCTCTGGCATTCCATGTGAGAATCCTCACTGTACCTGCCATAGAGGTTTACATGCTGATGGATGTAGATAGTCAGTATCTATTAATTTCCCCAGATGACAGTTCCTGTGTGAGGAAATCCTCCCCTCTTCCTCCCAAAGGCTAACTGATCCCCTATTATATCTCGTACATGGTGTAGACAATGAACTATAATCCCAACCCACCAGCCTCCCCATTCTCCTGTGCTTGGCCTTTTGCCTCATGCCCCACAACCATCCCCATCCCTCCAGCCACCCTCATTATTCTAAAACAATTAAGAATAAAAGTCTTAAAAGTTCTTCTAGGGTCAAACATAACAAGACCCCTATTATATTGCTAACTAGGTAGATGCATAAACATATTAAGAGTATCCAAAAATCAACTAGCGATCTTTTACATCACAGGTGTTTTAAATCTATAAACTTGAGTCTTTAGTATCCAGCTGAAATTCTAATACTACTAACTTATTCTCTGAACATTTAGCAAATCAATTATCATTATTAAGTGTGACAGAGACATGTGCCCTAGATTAAAATAACATATCTGTATCAGTAGGTTTATATTCACACCTATCAATAACTTAAAAAGCTCTCTCCCACATGCGAAGAGTCAAAGAACAAAAAGCAAAGGAATTCCATCATTACAACCTGCATCACAGCTAACAGTAAGGTTTAAACACTCGTAATCCAAGGCTCTCACTTTCGCTCAATTTCCTCCTATTATAAGTGTTCATCAGCTCCCCTGACCTGATGTTTCCGCTAACATAGTGCCACTTGCAACATCCATCTGCAGAAAAAAGAAAACAAAAAAAAGAAAAATTCCAAATCAGCACTCGGTTATTCATCGCTAAAGCGGTGATTCAGATTAGTGCTCATCAGTTGTATTGGAGCTCCCTCTCGTGGCGATGATGTATAACAAAGAAAAACTGCAAAAAAGGACTCGTTTTGATAGCCAGACAGCTCAGGGCCTAAAGTTGGAGATTGCTAACAGAAAACGAGGGTAAGGATAACAAATATTGCTCCCCCAATTCTCCAGGAAGCTACTGAGGAAAAATTAGAACAATTCTCCTGTTCTAATGCTGTTCATTCCATCCTCTCAGTCCAGGTTTATGCCATTAGGAGATTCCAACGAGGGACAGCACTATCCACCAAAGTCAATGTTTTCCTTCTTGGGACAAGAAGTTAAGTGACAGGAAAAGTATATCGGGGATACAGGCTGCAACGCACATAGCGGGGCTAACTTAGGTCCAGTACAGATGTTACCTGAGGGCTGACTGCTTTCATCCCATTAACGTGAGATATGTGTAAGGAGCACAATAAAGCCGGACGCTTCTGTATTCTTATAAATAGAGGAGTATAAACAAAATATTTGGATTCAGAAGGTACATTCCCACTGAAATACTTCCCCTTCACTCTTAGAGATCTGTTTTACCAACAGAAATCATTCCAGTATCCCCTCAGGGACTCTTGAAGAGATCAGGAAAGGTGAGCTTAAGCTGTGGAGCAGCTACTTCGGGATCATCAAAAAGGTTCCAGACTCCTGCAATTAGAGCATGAAGTCTGGCAGGACATGCCATTCTGAATTTGATACCGGCAGCTATTAACTTAGATACCATTGGATGGAATGCTGTTCTCTTCGGGCGCACAGAAGCAGGCAGATCCTGGGTTATTCTCAGGTTTTTGCCTTCCCACTTAATTTCTTAAAGCTCTTTACTTTTCTGAAGGAAGTGTTACTTTTCTAGGAAATTTAAGAAGCGGAAAATTAGTGGGCGAGGGGGGGGCACCAGGTGCTGGCTTGGCACGGAGAGCTCTGTGAGCCCTTTCTATAATATATTTATCGCAAAAGGGCAAAGGGACAGCCAGCTTTTGTATCAGTTTCTGCATGAATAAAATCACATCATGCTCTTCTTCCCCTTCGTGGAGCCCAATTATGACAACATTATTCTGGCGACTATGCCCCTCAAGATCCTCCACCTTTAGTTCCAGTTTGGCCAGCCGCTCTCTGCAGGTGCTGAGCTCAGGGTCAAGCTTATCCTGTTTCTTCTTGAGTGAAAAGAGCCTTGCTGAGTTATCGGAGGCCCTCTGAGAAGCTTCACTCAACTATGATGTCAGGATAGCAAGGTCTGAGGTAAGTTTGTGCAGGTCATCGCTAAATGGCTTGAATTCTTCAAGGAACCTGTGAAGGGTGAGCAGCTCACTGTCCCCCATAGTGGTGGAGGTACTTAGGTTCTGGCTAGAACCCAAGGCCCTAGGCATTTTTGAGGCCTTTTTGGGCGTGACAGGTGGAGTGCGTTTCGGTAAAATTTGTTTGCTTTCCAGGTCCATATAAAGGGATGGATGGTATCTTCAGATCTTCTTTAGGTCTTATGATGTTTTTTAACATTGGCTGCGATACAGTAGGGTTAGCGTTTATGTAGTGAGGTGACTTTTAAAAGTCGGGTGGCTGGAGCTGTGCAGGGAAGCTGCCACTCTGCATGACACATTGCCGCAGGCTGTCATTTTTATTTCTCCAATAGTAGTCAGACTACACATGTGCATCACCAATTAAGTGCAATGTGAAGTGCCAGATTTGGGCAGTCTCTGCTTACATAAACAGTAGCTGCATAGCAGCTGAGTGCTCAATACTTTGCAGGAACACTGAGAGTCAGATGGGAATGACAGTCTAGCTAAATAAGCACTATCAAACAAGACAGCAAGCCTTAGTACTAATGTCAAAGAAATAAGGCAAAATAATGTAATCAGTATTTTCATTACTGAATAGGTTCCTTCAGATATCTCCAAACAACTAGGAAGGCTAACAAAACCTATTGTGTAAATGAAAATGTCAGTTTAAATATCATATAGGTTGTTTTTAAAATATATTTTTATATATAGATAGAAGGAAATAAGGCAGAAAATGTGAATCACAAACAAGTTTAAATTTATATTTAAGGAAATATTATTTAAAGTGGTATGTGGAGACATGCACATAGTGTTTAAATGTAATTTATTTTTTAGAAATATAAAAAAGACTGTATTAAGAAGAATACTGTCCACAAAGATAATTAAGGACGGACTCCTATCTGATTTTGTCAGTGTTTTGTTATTATAGTTAATGAAATACAGGAAATGAATTAGATGTTACTAATAGAAAATGTATATATTTAAGATGTACAGTATAGCCCATTGTTGCCAAAACAATAAGATATAAAGATAGATAGCTAGATAGCTAGACAGATAGATAGATAGATAGATAGATAGATAGATAGATAGATAGATAGATAGATAGATAGATAGATAGATAGATAGATAGATGGATGGATGGATGGATGGATGTGAGTGCACCAACTTTCCTTTAACAGTACTTTACAAATATTTATTTTGATAATGTGTTACATTAAGTGATAACAGGAGTATAAAATAGATTTCATATTTATTTTAAGAGTAACATCAGACTCCCTGATGAAGGGGTATCACCCAAAAACATAAGAATATTTACTTTGTAGTCTGGCTGCTGTTAGAAAAATAAAAAAGATTTTTTTGAGTAACTTGCTTTTGGTGAACATGCCTATTATTCCAATCTGTTTATGCAGTAATCATAGGAATGGTAACACAAATCTGGAGAGTCATGTGTTTGAATGCTAGAAGTCTAGGAAATAAGGTACTAGACTTACAGACCCTCATGGCAGAGGCTGACCTCGATATAGCAGACATTTCAGAGCTATGGTGCAATAAACAACATGACTGGGACATGGCCATGCCATGCTATTCTCTGTTTAGAAAGGACAGGGTGGGTAAAAAAGGAGGAAGTGTGTTGCTTTATATGAGGGAAAGCATAAAAGCAATAGAGATACAGGGAATAGAGGAGGGGGTAGATGTACTGAGGGTCAGTCTGGAGAAGGGGAACAGAGCCACCATTCACACTGGTGTAATCTACAGACCTCCATCAAAGGGGGTTGAGTTAGATAGGGTGTTGATAGAAACCATTATGCAAAATGGCAGAAAAGGGGGCAATGCTGCTAGTGGGGAACTTCAATCTGCCTGATGTAGACTGGAGCATCCCAGTGGTAGCATCAACTAAAAGCAGGAAAATCCTGGACTCCCTACAGGGAGTGTTCCTTAGGCAGCTAGTCAATGAACCCACTCAAGAGGGGGCTATTCTGGATCTCATACTTAATAACCTTGGACAGTGTGGCAGACGTTAAGGTGGGAAATCACCTGGGGATCAAAGATCACTGCACAGTGAGGTTCAATACAAAGACAACTTCAGATTCCAGTCACACTGGGGGTGAGGGTCCTAGACTTCAGGAATGCAGATTTTGTAAAGATGGGTAATGCTTGGGGGATGATCTAGAAGGGGGAGATGACCTAGGTGGGGTTAAAGAACAATGGGCAAAGTTAAAGGGGCCATATGGAAGGCTACCAACCTCTGCATCAGGCAAGTGAATGAAAATAAGAGGAAAAACGAGCTATTGTCATTTTCAAGAGAAGTGGCAGGAAAGGTAAAGCCTGAAAGGATAGCATTCAGAAGATATAAGGAGACACAGAGGAAGGAGAATAGGGAGATGCATCCAGAAAAACAGAGGGAATCTGGGAAAGCAGTAAGGAGTGCAAAAACACAACCTGAAGTAAGGATTGCCCAAGAAGTAATGGGAGGAGACAAGACATTTTTTAAGTATATAAATGAAATGAGGAGGACCAGCGGAAGAACTGTAAGATTAAAAAGGGATGGGGAGACTGTGCAGATGGATTCCAGGAAAAAGCAAAGGGAAGTAGACACAAGTCCTTTTTCAGATTAAAGGGTTCTAGAGGAACTCACTAATCTGAAGGTAGATAAAGAACATGGGACCAGATTGGATACATCCTAGGATATTGAAATAACTCAGGGAGAAACTGGCCGCACCTCTGACAGTCCCTTTCAATAGCTCACTGGAAACAGGTGTGGTTCCAGATGACAGGAGGAGGGCAGATGTAGTTCCCCTTCATAAAATTGTTAGCAGGCAGGAAACAGAAAATTATAGGCCGGTCAGTCTTACCTTGGTGGTGGTGGGAAAGTTAACAGAATCACTGGTGAAGGATAGGATAGTGGAATATCTAGAATAAAATGGGTTACAAAACAAGAAACATCATGGGTTCAAGGGATAGAGGTCATGTTAAATGTATCTGACAGATTTCTTCGATTGGGTGACTAAGGTATTAAATCAGGGTGGTGCGGTGGATGTGGCATACCTGGATTTCAGTAAGACATTCAACACCATTCAACATATGAGACTATTAAACAAGGTGAGAAGCTTAGGAATATGTCAAAAGGTAGTAAACTGGGTAAGAAATTGGTTAGGGGATAGGAGATAGAGTGGTGGTATGATTCATTCACTCAGAGGAGGGGAGGGTGACTAGTGTGGTACCTCAGGTATCAATACTGGGACTGGTCTTCTTTAATGTACAGTATTTATAAGTGACATTTCAGAGGAGCTGGAAGGGAAGGTCTGCCTCTTTGCAGATGATACCAAAATCAGTAATAGGGTGGACACTGCAGGAGGGGTGGAAAGGATGAATAGAGACCTGAGAAAACTTGAGAGGTGGTCAAGAGTATGGCAACTGGGTTTCAATGTGAAAAAGTGCAAAATAATGCACTAGGGGTATGGAAACTCAGGTGCAGAACACAAAATGGGTGGAGTGTTATTAGCAACAACCAAGCAAGAAAGAATTAAGTGTAATCATCTCAAATGACCTAAAGGTAGCAAGGCAGTGTGACAAGGCAGCTGGGAATGTGAATGGGATATGGGTTGCATAGGGAGAGGGATCACTAGCAGAAGGAGGGAGGTGAGGAAAATAAAGTACTGGATGGGAGCATTTTTCCAAAAAAAAAAATGTACTCAAGAACAAGGGGACATGAATATGGAGGGGGAGTAAATTCAGTAGAGATGTTAGAAAGTACTTCTTCACAGAAAGGGTGGTGGATTCCTGGAACAGCTTACCTGCTGAGGTAGTTGGGGTGAAAACACTGGAAGGGTTCAAGAATGCTTGGGATAAGCAAAAGAGAATATTATGAAGAAGGAATGAGAAAGGGGAAAAAGAGCTGGATATCAAGAATGGTCTGCAGTGCTAGTCTAGATAGGGAAAATGGGCAGATCAGGTGGACCAAGCTTCCTCAGCTGCCAACAAACACTGTTTCTATGTTTTTAATATTTTGGTCACCTGATTTTTGCAATGTGCCAGGTACCTCTCTCTGCATACACCCAAGACTTGGGAATTTCTGTTGAAACACTTTCATTTATTGGGCCAGCCTGTCATTCTGGGTGACTGTTGCTGCACTGTGTGTGCTACCCTATCCTTCAAACTGAGTGATAGCCCAGGTCTACATGCATATGCCATGCCCTCATGGTCCCATCTGAGTATGCTGTGCTCAGCAACATTTATCGACCTGAATTACCTTTAGATCATGTCACACTACTATTTAGACAAAGGCATGCTTTAGGACCACTGTTAGCTGCTCAGACAGAACTTGTAGAGTTCCACAAGACAGAGCCAGGCCATGTCAGTGCAATTAAAGGCTACAGTTCCCATGTGTTTCCTCACAGCAGGCAGCTTCCAGATGCCTGCTGGTGATATCACAGGAGTGACATAGGTCTGTGATATCATGGCAGCTTAGCCAGTTCCTCAATGCACTGACATGGAGGGCTGGTAAATATTTCAGGTACCTCATGAGGCAAGTAAAAAGGCATAACTGCACATAATCCCCCACTTGCCCCTTACTCTCACCCTTAGGCTGGGTCTGCCCTGTCTACTTTTGTTGTATATGACTGGGGTCTCAGGCAACATCTGCCGACTAATGTAATAAAATATCTCTGGTTGTTACTTGACATGGTACTTGTGTACCTATATTATGGTACCATTATTATGACTACTGTGATCTACCTATTACCAAGCTTGTACCACCAGTGAATGCCTGTAACACTGGTTGCTTTTTTAATCTAAGCGTTATGTACTGTACTGTTTTGTTTGCTGTGATGTATTGCTCTCTTGACTAGGTGCCTTTGTAAATGAGTCTTTGACTCAAAGGTCTGTAAACCGATGATCTAATAAACAAAATAAAATAAATAAAAATAAATACATGTCATCTTTCCTTGCAGCAATAGCTTGTACACATGACCATAAGACCACCACTGGAGAGAGGATCAGAGGCATACACCTGGAAGGACTTCCACTATATGAATATCCAGGCTGTGTGTAACAACAATGATCAAATTACAATAGTAGGGCATGCTATCCATCTGGTGCACAAGATGCTTACATATGGAGCCTGTATTGCTGTTCTTAATTTAACAGAGTTTTATTTTTAGGGTCTAGCTGAAGTTTTTTACTAAGCAATGATGACAGGCTTATTTTTGACGGCAACAAGGAATTGTTCTGGGAAGCACAGCTATGTCAGTGTGTTGTCTTCTGGTTATTGAAAAAGGCCCGGACCATTGGTTGTTGTTCCATGAACCCATGGCTTTGGAATCTTTTTGACTCATCAGAATGCATAACAACCCGTAACTGTTTTAGATTTTTTTTTTATAGTATATGGCTCTGTCAGGCTTGCTTCAAAACTCAGTTTAGAACTGAGGACAAAATAATGCTGCTCTAGCTCCAACTGTTGCTTGGAGATAGAATCTTAATATAGGTCATAAGTTGTTGTGTTACTTATCTGATATCAAATTAATAGTACTGTGCAACAGCCTTGTGATGCATAATCATACACAACAGTACTGAACTACCATTGCTTACCCTATAGGAAAATTGACCATACATATACAATTAAATATGTTTACCTCCCACTATATGACTGTCCATTTCACCTTGTGTCTTATCGGTTTTCTTTCCTTTATTTCAAGCTATTCATTTTCCATGATATTTAAGTTGTTCACATGTGTAGCTTTCCCTCACTAATGCTTTTTTTACTTGGAATGCCCCTGTTATTTAGAATAAACAAGGATGCATATTCAGTCCTATATTTCCTGTTTAAAACTCACTCTGTATTCTTATTCAAACAAAATGTCAAGATACAGTGAGTCATACATCTCTGTGATCATTATGGTTTTTTATGAAGTGACTGTTTTTTGACCCCAGAGCAATAAATAAAACAGAGCACTTTTATGCCCCAAAGCCTGCTTCTCTCTGATCATTTCAGAAGACTGAAAAACATGGGGTTATAGTTACAGGAAATTATGTAGTGTAATATTTCTTATGCTATCATATGCTTTAGAGAAAGCTTCATATAAATAAGAGCCATTCATAAAGTTGTCAGAATTACAATATGTCAGTGGTAGTGATGTGCGAAGTTGGGAAACTTCGCTCCGTGGATTAATTCATGAGTTCTCCTCATTTTGCAAAGTTAATCCACTGTGTGACATCCAAATTCACAGAAAACTGATAAACTCCACAAACTGCTAAGTTGGTAACTCCGAACTTGGAGTTTGGCACTGAGGTGAAGTTTGCAATGTTCATTCCCTGGTGTCTAGTGGTCCTTCCCTCTGCCGATCAGCTGCCTGTTGTATAAAATAGACTTTCCCTGGTGTCTAGTGCCCCCCACTGATCACCAGGCCATTGTATAAAATAAAATGTCCCTTCTGTTTAGTGGTCACCCCCCGCAGATTGCTGGCCTGTTGTATAAAATAAACTTACCATGGTGTCTAGTGGTCTATGCCCACATCGATTACTTGCCCATTTTATACAATCAAATTTCCCTGGTGTCTAGTGGTTCCCCATGTGATCACAAGCCCATTGTATATAATAAAATTTCCCTGGTGTCTACTTGCCCCCCCCCACGCCAATTGCCAGCCTGTTGTACAAAATATACTTTCTCTGGTGTCCAGTGGTCCCCTGCAATGATTTCAAGTCTGTTGTATAGAATGCAATGTCCCTGGTGTCTCACTGTCCCTCCACCTTGCCAATTGATGGCATGTTGTACAAAATATACTTTTCCTGGTGTCTAATTGTCCCCCCATCAATCGCTGGCCCATTGTGAAATGTACACTTTCCCTGGTGCTGGTGGTCCCTCCCTCCACCCACATTCATGCCCGGTGTTCCAAACTTCCAATACCATTCCCTAGTGTCCAGTGGCCCCCCCCATCCTAATCCCCTATAAAATAAAGGTATACCATTCCCAGGTATCAAGCAAACCCCCTCCCTATCTCCAGTCCCCTGTAACACAGAGTTAAACCATTCTCTGGGGTCCAGCAGACCCCCGTCCCTATCCCTGATCCCCTGTTAAATACAGTTATACCATTCCCTGGTGTCTAGCAAACCATCTACACCTCCACCCCCACAGGTAGTGCCCCACCACCCCGCTCCATCCATCCAGACTCTGAGCCGGTGACCAACACAGCCCTCTGCTCTCCACCACAGTTGGCCACCGACTGAGATATCAATGAATGAGTATTGTACTATTATTCTCATTTAGTAGGTAGAATGTGGGCAGATAAATGATTTAAAGAAAACAACAAGACCAGTTGCACTCCTGAGACTGTGTTGTGCTCCCATGAAAAATATGGGGAAGCAAATGCTGGTTCCTTCCAAACTGTAGTTTATTGCTGCCAATACACAGAAATGCAGGCAGAGCACAAACAAGATGTAGGAGCTGAAACCACTACCCCAGAAACCCTGGCACTTCTCTCAGTAGAGCTTCCTCAGGGTCTTGTTGTTTTCTGTTGTTAAACCAGGGTCAAGCATGGCCCTTCAGTTGCACCAAGCCCTGCATCGGTGAGCATTGTGTACACATCAGTCATTTAGATAAATCATGTATCCTGCACAATGTCCATTATCCTTGCCAGGATTAACTGTTCAGCAGTTTAAAAGTTCTAGAAGATTGAAGAAATTATATATTACTATATACTGACTGGGGGGGGGTAAGCTGGGGATCACTGAGGAAGAGAAGGACCTAGGAGTAATGGTAACAGGGACGATTAACAATACTGCCCAGTGCAGGAGAGCAGCTGCAAAAGCGAACAAAAGGCTGGAGTGCATAGCGAGGGTGTTTTCATCCAGGAGAAGAGAGGTGATCTTGCCCCACTACAGGTCACTGGTAAGGCTGCACTTGAAGTATTGTGTGCAGTTTTGGAGGACATACCAGAAGCGTGATATCAGGCTACTGGAGGTGGTGCAGAGGAGGGCAACAAAGATGATATGTGGAATGGAGGGGAGGGACTATGAGAGCAGTCTGGGAGACCTGAATATGCACACCCTGGAGGATAGAAGAGACATGTGGGACATGACAGAGACATTCAAGTATCTGAGAGGAATCAATAAGGATGGAGCAGACAGGGTCTTTAAGCTAAGGAGGGGAAGGGACACCAGGGGGCATAGGCTAAGAATAGAGGGAGGAAGATTTGAGAGGGAAATGAGGAGACACTATTTCACAGAGAGGGTGGTAGCAAAATGGAATGTACTACCAGAATGGGTGATATCATATAAATCTGTGACCAGCTTTAAAAGGGCATGGGGCAGGGAGAGTGAGGGTAGGGTCAGCAGTGGGATGATAAAGGAAGGGGGGTGGGGCAGCTGAAAACTATGGGTGATAGCTGCAAACTCAAGCAGACTTAGATAGATCGGGCGGTCTGTTTCTGCTGGCACATTTTTTATATATATATATATATATATATATATATATATAAATTAGTAATTAGTGCAGGTCATTTTTCACACATTTTTCATAAGGTGTTTTTCTCAACAATGGTGGTTTCTATTTTTGAGAAAAGAAATCTGTTTTCCTGTGATAAGACTTCCATTTTCATGGGTCTTAGCAGTTATGAAAGTGTATAAAAGAAGGGAAAACATTTTTCATCAAAGCAAAAAAAAAAAAGTTGGAGCTGTGCTCTTAAATGTGTGTGGCTAACAGAGGAGATTTAAAGTGGATTGTTCAATTATTGCATTTAAAAGAAATAGGTTATTTTAAGTTATTAAGGAAATTAGTTTGTTGCAAATTATGGAAACAAGGTCTGTTTTCATGAGTCATGACTGCCAAACTATTTTTAGGTGCCACCAGCATACAGTAGCAGTTAGCAGTAGAATAAATTTGGGAATAGGAAAATGGGGAGAGAGAGTTTAGGTGCCTATCTGGTGACACGGCCCAGATGGATGGGAGGCAGATCGTGAGGATCACTTGGGCAGCAGGATGAGATGGACAGCTGGATGTCATTGTTCACCTGGGGATTAATGACCTGGCTAGGGACAAGGCTGAGATAGCACAAGGGAAGTTTAGTAAGCTGGGGAGGGGTCTTAGGTAGCTCACTCATCGGCTTTCACTGAGGTGCTGTATGTCTACAATAGGGGATAGGACAAGAATCTCCACACCAGGAGCTCCAGCTCATGGCTGAAGGAATGGTGCACAGAGGAAGGGATCCACCACACTGGGGACTGGAGACCAGCCTGGGAGGATAAGGGCCTATACAGGGGTGATGATGACCAGCATTCATCTGGGGGGGACCCATAGTCCTCAGCGGACAGTTTAAATGTTACTTTGATGAACATTTAAACTAGTGGAGGGGTGTGGCGAAGAAGATTAGGGAGGCAGAAACTGACAGCTCCCCCTCAGGCTGAAGTAGGGTTCCATGTCATAACAGCAATCAAAAAAAGCGATCACTATTACAGTGAGTGTACATCGCTGAAAAGCAAAATGGTGACGGACACCCCCTCGGCGAACCCAACAACAGCAGAAATAAACACATCTGTGTGGAGGCTGTTCCACTTTCCAGCCCCCTGCACCCCCCCTAAATTACTATTCTTAACTCCGGGGGGGAGGTGCATGTCAGGGAGGGGGAAAACCAGATAGCAAAAAGAAGTCCCACACATGGAAAACAAGTTAAAATATTACCACTACTGAGTCCTGAACCCTGGATCTCACTCACTGCAGGCAGCCACATTCCCCACCACATCAGATTGCCAGCTCTGCAGCACACCCCCAAATCACAGCCCACATACCTCTGCTTCCTGCCTGGACCCTCCTCTCCCTGTTCTTTACTGTCCTACTCCATCATTTTCTCCCCTTACCTAGTCACTCTAACCACACTCGTTACCCTTTCAAAGTAGCTGAAATCACAAGCACTCAAACTGATTCAGTTGGAACAGGTCACTCAGTTTAAGTCACTATAATAACATGATACCCTGAAGTAGAGAGTCGGGGAAACCCGATAGGAGTGGAATCCACCAAGATGCAAATTAATACAGGGTGCAGGGTGAAACAAATGAAGGGGGATGGAAGCTCGTGCATGGGGGTGAGGACAGAAAGCAAAAGGAAACAAACTCTGGCCAGAGCCGATAGAGTTGCAGCTGAGAAATTTGGGTTAAAAATATTGAAAATTAGTTTTTTAATATTTTTACACCAGATTTTCAGCATAGCCTTGTTATAAGAGGAAACTGGACAAACATTGTATAGTGAACAAAATAGGGAGCTACCATAACTAGAGTCAAAAGTGAGCACAATGGACAAAAGTCTTCTTTGCTCTGTACTTACCTATGATACCTATGATGATCCTGCCTCATGAAGAAGGGCAGAGAAAATGTTTAACTCCTGGCCTAAAGGTGATTTCAGATAAGGACTGCAAAATCAACTCTCTGGATGCAAAAACACATTTTGTGCAGGAGCTGAAAAAGGACAGCTGTCTCATTCATGATGTGCTGTAACAAAATGGCTATGTTGAAATTTTGGGGTAAAAATATTGAATATTACCAACGTTTCAAGCCTGCGTTTGCAAAAATTAACAAAGCCTCATAAATTCGTTTTTTTTTTTAATATTTTTACACCAAATTTTAAACATAGCCTTCTTATGACCCCACCTCATGAATAAAGTTAGAACATTTTCAACTCTTGTCTGAAAGGTGATTTCGTGCAGGGACCACAAAATCATGTTTTCGATGTAAAAAAACCCATTTTGCCCAGGATTTGAAAAATGACAGCTGTCACATTCATGAGGTCTGTAAACACATGGCCATGGTGAGCTAAAAGAAACACTAGCAGCTGTAGGACTAGACAGGAACATTTTAAGGTGGATAACAGTATGGTTAACCAGTAGGAAGCAGAGAGTCACAGTGATAGGAGTGATGTTGGATTGGTCACCAGTCTCAAGTGGGGTACCGCAGAGATCATTTCTGGGGCACTGTTTATTTAACATATATATTGCCATGCTTACACTGAAAGACTCTAGTATATGGATTTCCAAATTTGCTGATGATTGTAGAGTAGGTAGAACTGTGACCAATACATCTGAAGCCCTCTCCCTACAGCAGGCTATTGATAAAATTTATCAGTGGACCAGTTCCAGCAAACTTGAACTTAACATTGCCAAATGTAAGATTATGCACTCAGGCATCCATAACAACAACTGTACGTACACCATAGGAACCAACACTTTATCTGTCACTAATGAGGAGAGGGATTTGGGAGTCAAAATAACATCCAACCTAAAGTTCAGTTTACACTGTAAGGAACAGGTCAAAAAGGATAACCAAAATTTAAATTGCAATTTAAGGCTTTTGTCGGTAGGATC
This sequence comes from Neoceratodus forsteri, assembly GCA_016271365.2. NCBI lineage: Eukaryota > Metazoa > Chordata > Ceratodontiformes > Ceratodontidae > Neoceratodus > Neoceratodus forsteri. Next base: position 729,838,721 of record CM028131.1, read on the forward strand.
AAGAACGTCCTCATGCCTCTGTATGGAGCCATGGTTAGGCCTCATCTAGAATACTGTGCCCAAGTCTGGTGACCACAAAACAGGGAAGATGTGGTAACGATTGAGGGGGTGCAGTGCAGGGCTACAAAATATGTACTGTATCTGGGCTGAAATCTATTCCTTATGATAAAAGGCTGGAAAAACTAAATCTATACTCATTACACTATAGAAGACTAAGGGGTGATTTGTGCATGATGTTTAAAATCATTAGTGACACCACACTGAGGGAAGCACTGGGATTTACTTTTAGATCTGGATGGACTAGCAGTAGAAGACACAACGTGCAACTGGAATTGTCCAGGTGGAATACCAATTTGAGGAAACATTGGTTTACCCAAAGGGTTGTTCCCTTATGGAACAACCTACCAACCTGTGGTTGAAAACACTAGTATGGATATGTTCAAAGTCAGACAAGACAATTTTTGCTGTGGTAAAACTACTAAATTTTAAAGATTATGGGATTGGCAAGCACCATGGACGCAAGTCCCTTTAGCTTGAATTCACTTATGAAACTTATGTTGTAAATTTGTGGTAAAAATATTGAAAATTATCAAAGTTATGAGCCTGTTGTTCGTAAAATTCAATGTAGGCTCATAACGTTATTGTTTTTTAATATTTTTACACAAAATTTTCAACATAGCCTTCTTATGGCCCCAACTCATGAACAAGGGCAGAGAAAATTTTCAACTCCTACCCGTAAGGTGATTTTGCTCAGGGAATGCAAAATCACCTTTTGGGATAGATTTGTCTAATGTCCATGCAATTGTTCATGAGACAGGGTCCCAAAACAGGCATGTTGAAAATTTGGTCCAAGAAATATGCAAAAATGCTCATGCTATGCCACTAAGGTCAAAATCCCATTGAAATATGTTGAACCTCATACCTGTTTCTTCAGTTCTTGGTTCGGCTTTGAAGAGTGAAGACATGTCTGTGGTCCAGAGAGGATTACAGTGTTGAACCCCCGATGGGTAAGTAAGGGCTTGGGTGGGTTCGAGGTAGTGGGTGCTGTCTGGAAGGGTCAGATGGGGGATCAGGAATAGCCACAAGACATCGATGGATGGTTTTCTTTTTATAGGTGAAAAAAAACTCAACCAAGGATACTCGATAGCAACGTGGGGAATTGAGCACCCCCAGTGTCACTCTTATGTTTCTGGGGGGGTGCTGAGAGAGGAGGGTAGGAGGAGGAACAATGGCCCAGATAATCAAAAGGGTTGTGCATGGTGTAACAGTGCTGCGCATCGCAATATTCAAAAGGGGAAAGTGTGCTGTACAAATCCCAATGTGCCGGAGCGCATCAGTAATGTATGCAGGTGCAGGTGGGGGGGGGCGTGCCCATGCATACTCTGCACAGCCGCTATTCAGCCTGGGACGTGCGGAGCTATACATGCGTAACTCCTACCTATGCCATCACAAAGTTATGCCAACAAAAAAAGGAGCAATGGCTGGCCACTCACAGGTGAGCTGCCGTATTGCAGAGTGCAACATGGCAGCTGCTACCTGTGGGTGGCCACCCAAGCTCTGGCTGCACCTCCATGGTGGCGGCCCCTCACATGCTTGATTGCAGGCATCAGTATTAAAGAGAACTCCAAAATCCCTGGTGGTCCAGTGGACCGCTGCCTGCCCGATCACGGGCTGAAGTAGAATGAAATAAAATCCCTATCATCCCTGGTGGTCCAGTGGACCTGTATGCCCGATCGTGGGCTGAAGTAGAAATAGAAGAATCCCATCATCCCTGGTGGTCCAGTGGACCCCTCCCACCCGCCCACTGATTCCCCACCACACGCCCTCCCCAGTCAGCGGCGGGCGGCAGCACCACCCACTTGCCGCCCCCACCGCCTCCCGACTGACACTGTTGGATGCTGTATGCCCATTGGTCCAGCAGCGTGAGCCAATGGGCATGCAACTCATACCATACTCACATTCAGATATGTGAGGCTCATGCTGTGGACCAATGAGCGTACAGCCCTACCGACGGTGTCAGTCGGCAGGCAGCTGGGTGGCAGGTGGGTGGGGTGCTGCCTCCTGCTGCTGACTGGGGGGGAGTGGGGCGGTGGGGATCAGTGGGCGGTTGGGGGGGTCCACTGGACCACCAGGGATGATGGATTTCTTCTATTTCTACTTCAGCCCACGACTGGGCATACAGGTCCACTGGACCACCAGGGATGATAGGGATTTTATTTCATTCTACTTCAGCCTGTGATCAGGCAGTCAGGTCCACTGGGCCACCAGGGATAGTGATTTCTGTTGTTTGGATTCAGCCTGTGATCAGGCTGTGGGGCGCAGTGCCACACTGCACAGGGCATCAGTCCTGACGGCTGCTGCCTGGCATGACACCAGGCGCACGTCGTCAGGGATCGGTGCACCTGCATGCAAATGGAGCCATAATGACATGCAAATGGCCCCATGTGCCCCTTGCATACATTATGGCCCCATTTGCATGTCAACCTTTGAATATCGTGGTTGCTATGTCTTGCGCAATGGAACTTGCACTAGCGCATCCCCATGCTCCACCCTGGCCACTGGCGCTGGTGCAGTGCCACTGTGCCATGCGCACTGCGGGTGGCCAAGGTGTGATATTCAATGCTGCTGAGCCATGGCGCAGCTCCGTTGAATATTGTCCAGTCCACGCCCCTGCTCAGCCAAGTTGTGCTGCGCCAAGGCTTGTGCCATAGCCTGGTGCAGTTTGAATATCTGGGCCAATATGTATAAAAAAGGTCACGGTAGAACTTGATCGCTACACTGGGAGATCAGGCACCCCAGTGTTGCTGTTATGTTTCTTGGGAGATCGTGGGTGCTGAGAGGGAGAATTGGGTGGGGGATTATATATTAAAAGAAAAAAAGAGGTCAGGATGGAACATGGCATAGTCCACCATGTCCAAGATGGCTGCTGGTGCATGCGCAATACAGTTTGGTTTGGACACAGCAGACTATGCCATGTTCCGACATGACCTCCACAAAATAGTGCTGTGACACTGCTAATGGACAGTGCAGAGTGCTTAACGGATGTGGAGGTGACTGTGAGGCAATGTTGTTCGGTCAGAAAAATCTCCCTTTTTCGACCAGTTGCAGGAGATCTACAGGGCTCCACCCACTGCAGCTCTAAAAATGGGAGAAACAAATGGGGTGTGAACAAAACCTGGAAAGCCATGTGGAGAATACTAGAAGTCTAGGAAATCAAGGGGAGAGGAATTCCCAAAGATGCAAATTAAGAAAAGGAGCAGGTGGTAGAGTGAAAGAGAGAAAGGAACAGGAACATTAAAAAGAGAGGGAGGTAGGAAGGAGGGACAGCAAAAAGAAAATAAGGACGACAACAAGCAGAGTGAAAATAAAATCTGAAAGGCCATGTATGCGAATGCTTGAAGTCTAGGAAATAGGATTCTGGATCTAAAAGCTATCATGACAGAGGCCAACCTAGATAGTATGACCATGACTGAGACATGGTGCACTGATAACCATGACTGTGACACGGCATACAAGGCTGTATTCTATTCAAGAAGGACTGTGTGGGAAGAAGAGAAGGGGTGTGGTGCTTTATGTGAGGGAAAACATAAAAGTGGCTAAGATACAGGAAATATAGGAGGAAGCAGAGAACCTGTGGGTCACCTTGGGGATGGGGAATGGCGTCACCATTCACACTAGAGTGATCTACAGACCTCCAGCACAGAGGGATGAATTAGATAAGGTACTGGTGGAAGCCACTGGCAGGATGGCAGAAAAAGGAGAGGTGCTGCTCTTGGGGGACCTCAAACTGCCAGATGTGGATTGAAGCCTCCCATAAGGGACTTCAGCAAGAAACATAGATGTCCTGGACTCTCTCAGGGTACATTCCTCAGACAACTAGTAAGTGAACCCACTAGTGTTGGGGCAATACTGGACCTGCTACTCACTGACAGGGTCAGTGTTGCAGATGTCAAGGTGGGGGGGCAGTTGAGGATCAGTGATCATCATACATTGTGGTTCAATATAAGCATGGCTGTGGAATCAAATCACACAAGGGAAATGGTCCTGGACTTCAGGAGGGCAGATTTTATAAAGATGGATGAATGTTTCAGAGCTGACCTGGAAAGGGGGATGGCCTGGGAGGGGTTGGGGAACAGCAGGCAAAGATAAAAGGGAACATTTTAAAGGCAGCAAACCTCTGCATCAAGCAAGTGATCAAAAGCAAGAGGAAAAAGAGACTGGTATATTTCTCAAAAGTGGTAGTAGAAAAGATAAAGGCTAAAAGGATAACATAGATCATAGAAACATAGAAACATAGACTTTGATGGCAGATAAGGACAGCTTGGCCTACCTAGTCTGCCCATTTCCCTACCTACAGGATAAGCTGCAGATCCTAGTTAACCAACAGCCTATTTCTTCTTACCCCCCCCGCCCACAAGAATTGCCTTATGTGTGTCCCATGTATTCTTGAATTCTCCCACAGTTTTAGACCCCACAACCTCCTCAAGAAGGCTGTTCCATGCATCCACCACCCTCTCTGTTAAAAAATACTTACTCATATTGCCCCTCAACTGCCCCCCATCTTTAAATTGTGACCCCTTGTTCTTGCACATCTCTTTTTCTGAAAGATGCTACCTTCTTGGACTTTGTTGATTCCACTGAGGTACTTAAAAGTTTCTATCATGTCCCCCCTCTCCCTCCTTTCCTCAAGGGTATACATATTAAGCTTCTTTAGTCTTTCCTCATACGGCATCTCTTGCAACTCTGCACCATTTTAGTTGCCCTCCTCTGGACTGCCTCTATCCTGCCTATGTCCTTGCGGAGATGGGGTCTCTAGAACTGGATGCAGTACTCCAGATGAGGTCCTCACCAACTGTCTGTGCAGAGGGATAACAACTTCCTGTTTTCTGCTGGTGATGCCTCTCCCTATACATCCCAGTATACCCCCAGCCCTCCCTACTGCCTTCTCACATTGCTTGCTAACCTTAAGGTCATCTGATACGATTACCCCCAGGTTCCTTTCCATTTTTGTCATTGTTACTACCCACCCATTGTGTAATCTTCCCCTGGGTTTTTGTTTCCCAGGTGCATTATTTTGCACTTCTTTGCACTGAATCCAAGTTGCCATACTTCTGACCGTTCCTCCAACCTTGCCAAGTCCCTTCTCATCCTTTCCATGCCTCGATAGGTATCAAACCTATTGCAGATCTTTGTGTCATCCGCAAAGAGACATACTTTTCCTTTCAGTCCCTCTGCAATGTCACTTATAAAGACATTAAAAAGGACTGGACCCAGTACCGAACCCTGCGGTACCCCACTAGTAACCCCTCTTTCTTCAGAGTGGACTCCATTTACAATTACCTTCTGTGTCCTGTTGTCCAAGCAATGTTTTACCCAGGCTACCACCCTGGGACCCACTCCCAGTCTGGTTAATTTGACTATTAATCTTTTGTGTGGGACTGTGTCAAATGCCTTGCTAAATTCTAGGTAGGCCATGTCCACAGCCCCTCCCTGGTCTACTACTTTGGTCTCCCAGTCAAAGAAATCAATTAGATTCATCTGATATGACCTTCCCACTGTAAACCCATGCTGCCTTGGGTCCTGTGCCCCACTGGCCTCTAGGTACTCAACAATTCTTTCCTTCAGAAGTGATTCCATCACTTCCTCTATCACAGAGGTCAAACTGACAGGTCTGTAGTTTCCTGCCTCTGTCTTGGTCCAACTTTTGTGAAGGGGAATCACATCCGCCTTCCTCCAGTCCTCAGGTACCACACCATCCTCCCATGATTTGTTAAAAAGGGTAGTCAGTGTTTCACTAGTTCTCCCCTTAATTCTTTTAGAATTCTGGGGTGAATTCTGTCAGGCCCTATAGCTTTGTCCACCTTCAGTTTTAGGAGTTCTTTCAGAACCCTGTCTTCTGTGAAAGGACTGGGATCTACCCCCCTGTCAAGAGTGCTTCTGTTTACTGGATTAGGCACTCCCCCTCCTCCTCTTTTGTGAATACTGAGCAGAAATATTCATTCAGTATCCCTGCTTTTTCACTGCCCATCTCAGCCCACCAACCATCCATTCTATTCATCCTCACTATCCTTCCCTTTTTCTTTCTATGCTAACTGATGTACCGAAAAAAGGTTTTATCCAACTTCTTAACTGAGTTGGCAATCTTTTCCTCAGTTTGGGCCTTTGCTATTCTGACTTCCATCCCTGCTTCCTTCTGCCTTAACCGGTACAGCTGTCTGTTCTGCTCCTTCTGTGTTTCCTTATACTTACTGAATGCTATCTTTTTCTTCCTGACTTTCCCCGACACTTCTTTTAAAACTCACTGCCTCCTAGAAATGTCTGTAGACATCAGCAAATCTAACTACAGCATGTCCCAGAATGCCTACAGAAGTCACCTACAGACTTCCTGTGTGCCCTAGAAACATCTGAAGAAGTCACTTACATATTTTAATATTACTTGCCAGCCAGAATTGATTAGAATTAACTGCATAGTACCATTAGAAAGGTAAAGTTGTGCTGAACAACCTTGCCACTGACACTTTCTGTGTATCACGTTCACTTTAGGAGTTATTCACATTTGTTTTTGACATTTTGTCAATCTAGAACCACCTAAGTACTTTGAAGAAAACACACATTCTGGGTATCTTAGACAGTATAAAACAGAAACCAAATTGAGTACGATTGATTGCATAGAACCGTTGGAAAGGCAATTTTGTATGGAACAACTTTGCCTCTGATACGTTGTGTGTGTCATGTATACTTTAGGAGTTATATGCATTTGTTTATGGTATGGTGTGCATGGTTCAGATTTGTCCCTCAAACCTCACCAATACACCTTGACTCAAATGGTGAAAAATTATGTTTAATACTACAGAAATAGCTGTTTGTTTTACAAACAAATTATTAAAATTACATCTAATGTCTGGTTGCTTAATTTGGTGTTGATATGTTACATTTTTCCCAACAAAAAAAGGTTTATGGTGCATTTGTAGTGGAAAAAATATTTTGTTTTGCTGTTTCGACCAGCAGTGAAATAAAACTAAATTACCTGCTATTCCTTGCATACCACTGTTGGAAAGGTAATTTTATGCTGAACAATTCTGCCACTCATACTTTGTGTCTAGCACTTATGGTTTTTGTGCTATTAGCATTTCTTTGCGGCATGTCAATTATGGCTTGATTTTGCTTAGAAGGGCCCAGAATTAACTGTTAACAGTATACAGGAGACAAGTGCTGCAACTTCAGAGAGCTCCTGTGGAGGCAATGAGTTAAGAACCATAGTGGCTTTTTCTTTTGTTTTGATTTGTTTATTTGCTTGACACAAAGGCTTGTTGTCTCTGTGATGGCAGTTTTGATGTTTCCCCATTGTTGCTCCACCCCTCCTTCTAGCCTGTTTGCTAGTGCTTTTCTAAGGCACTCTCCCATCTTGCCAAAGTCAGCCCTCCTGAAGTCCAGTACCCTCACTTTTGTATGACTTGATTCTGTAGCTGAGTTTATCATGAACCACACTGTTTGATGGTCTCTTGTTCCCAGATGACAACCCACTTCTAGATCTGAGATCCTCTCACTGTCCCCATTTGAGAGTACAAGGTCTAAGATTGCTCCCTCATGAGTGGGTTCCAAAACTAGCTGTCTGAGGCATGCCACCTGTAGGGCATCGAGAATGGCCCTGCTCTTGGATGTGGCTGCAGCAAATGTGGTCCAATTAACATCTGGCATATTCAGGTCTCCCATCGACAGTATCACCCCTTTCTCTGCCATCCTAAGAATGCCTTATATCATATCCTTGTCCATTCCTTCCCCTTGACATGGGGGTCTGTATACAACCCCTGTGCAGATTGTGGTGCCATTTCCAGTCTCTAAGGTGACCCACAATGCCTTCTCTCCTTCCTCTTTACTCTTTTGCTCAGTTGCTTTTATCCCTTCCTCTACATAGAGAGCTACTCCTCACCCTCTTCTCCCCTCCCTGTCTCTCCTGTTGGTTATGTACCCTGGAATGTTAACATCCAGTCATGGTTCTCTGTGTACCATGTTTCTGTCCAAATACTATGAGCCCCCACACAAGTATTTCTCCTAAAATGGACTCTTATTTACATGCCCGATATGTATTTGAAACTTTTTTTTGTTCTAATCCCAACATTTCAGGGCTTTTTATTCACATCCATTCATAAATCAAATCACTACCATTTACTTCACTTAGCCGTTTCTTCCAATTCGGCTTTCTGTGACTGGCACGAGCTGTTTCTGTCAATGGTCTGCTACCGCAGACTGCAAGCCTTACTAATGATGCCCCTCAATCAGTGTATGTTTGCTTGTATCACTTGTTTGCCCATTAGCTCTCACTCTGAATCTTACACCATTGTGGGGCACCAAAAGTGACAAACTTTTAAACTCCTCAGAACTAGATGTACTCCTTTTCTTTCTAACAAGTTTAAATATCATAAGAGCTTACCTTTACTTTCCTCATGTCCATCCACACTGCAGCTCGAGTAATGCTAAATGAATTTGAGCGGGTTTTCTCCCTACTTTTATGCACCTGTGCTTTTTAAAGGTGATCCGCCACTGAATCAGCAGCCAGCGCAGATCGCGCAGCACAGGAGTAATATGAGACCTCCAAGAAGCCCCGGTCAACAGTTGAGCAGCAGCATTCTGCACTAGCTGCAAGCAGCAGATATCAACCCCAGGAAGCCCTAAATAAAGGGAGTTGCAGCACCAAGGCACGAGGTTACAAAGGCGTGGACAACACAGACAGATCACTGGACGGAACAAGGTGTTTAACCTTGGCAAGATGATAAAAGGCAGACTTGATGACTGCTAACACCTGATAACAAAGGGTCAGCCCATCATCAAGTACCACTCCCAGGTCGCGCACCCATTCAGAAGTAAGAATCTTTGAGCCCCAAGAAATATACCAGAGGGATGACCAGTACTCAACCCCTCTATTCTGCGATCTCGGTCCACAACCATAACCTCAGTCTTTCCTGTGTTCAGCTTTAGCCAGGACAAATTCATCCAGTCCTGGAGGCACTTATTAAATACTGAGAGATCACTAACCTGGTCGGGAGCAAAAGACAGGTAGAACTGGGTATCATCAGCATAGCAGTGAAACCTCAGCCCATACCATCTTACAATGTTTCTGAGGGGCAGCATATACACTGCAAACAACATGGGGGACAGCACCGAGCCCTGAGGGACCCAACAAGATAGAGGGAGTGAGTCAGAAGAAAAAATCCCTGTAACAACTCTTTGTGTTCTGCCCATTAGGAAAGATGTTAACCACCTGAGGACCGTACTTGTCAGGCCACAGATGAACCTCAGGCACCCGAGCAACACCCCATGGTCCACAGTGTCATAATAGCATGTTACCTTGTTCTTGATCACCTTTTCTTCTGAAAAATACTTCCCTCCTATACCTTATTTACCCCTGTGAGGTATTTCAAGGTCTCTATCATATCCACCCTCTCCCTTCTTTCTTCCAGGGTGTACATATTGAGGTCCTTTATTGTCTCCTGTTAGGCCTTTTGATGCAGATACTGCACCATTTTAGTTGCCCTTCTCTGGCCTGTCTCAACTCTTTCTGTGTCCTTCTGGAAATGTGGTTTACCAAACTGGGCCCAGTACTCTAGGTGGGGTCCTACCAACAATTTATACAGAGGAAACACCACCTCTCCCTTTCTGCAGGAAATCCTCCCCTATGCATTTCAGCATCCCATTAGCCCTCACTACTACCTTGTTGCACAGCATGCCATCTTTAGATCATCTGATATGATTATCCCCAGGTCTCTTTCCTGCTTGGTGGTAGTCAGTACCACTCCACTCATTTTGTACTCTGACCCCAGGTTTCTGTGTCCAAAGTGCATCATTTTGCACTTTTTCACATTGAAACCCAGTTACCACACCTTTAATTTTTTATTTTAAAAGTTGATAACCCCATTGACTGCTCTTAGAGTTTTCTCAGGTCTCTGCTTACCCCCCTTCCCCCATTTCCAGCCTATTGCAGATGTTGGTGCCATACAAAGAGGCAGAGCTTTTCTTCTAGCTGAACTGCAGTGTCATTTGTAAAGACATTAAAGAGGACCTATCTCAACACTGATCCCAGAGGCACCCCACTGGTTACCCTACGTTCCTCAGAGTGAACTCCATTTACCACCACCCTCTGTCCCATAACCAATTTCTTATCCAGTTTGCCACCTTTGGATCCACTACTAAGATACATAGCATGCTTACTTGTACAGCTGGGTGAAATTTCCGAATTCTACTTTAGCGGAACTTCTGCAAAATTTGACAACTTTCGTGGAATTTTCTGAACTTCGGCCTTTGGCAAAATCAGAAATCTTCCCAATGTGTTTGATGAATTTTCACACTGTTTTGCTACACTTTCTTGATGAATGGAGGAATAACACCCCATGAACTGTGGAACTAATACATTACTCCACAATTTATGTAATTATTCCTCAGTTCAGTGAGTGATCAGTTCTGAGTGGTCCCCAGTAAATTGAAAAAACTTTCCCTGGTGCCTAGTGGCATTCCTCACCCTCCGATCACCAGCCCCCTACCAAATAAATATTGCCCTGGTGTCTAGTGACAACCCTACCCTCCGATCACTGTCCCTCTATCAAATAAATGATTCTCTGGTGTCTAGTGGCACCCCCCATCCTCCGATCACCATCCCCCTATCATTAAATGTTTCCTTGATGTCTAGGGACACTCCCACCCTCCAATTTACATCTCCCTATAATTACATTTCCGCGGTATCTAGTGGCAACCCCCACCCTCCAATCACCATCCCAATATTACTAAATGTTTTCCTGGTTTCTAGTGGCACCCCTCACCCTCTGATCACCGTTCTCCTACCATTAAATATTTCCCTGTTATCTAGCACCCCACCACCACCCACACTGGGCTGATTACAGTAGTGATGTGTGAAATCTGTGAATTTCATTCTGTGAAGCATTTTGCAAAATTTGCGCATTTTGCAAAATATTTTGTGGGCGTGAAATGTGAAATTCTGCCGTGAAATCACAAATTTTGTCCTGTGAGTGGCAGAATTTTGCCACTCAAGTGCCACTCATGGGCAAAATTCCACATTTCACAGACAAAATTGGCCATTTTTCCAATGGAATTTCACATTTCGCACTCGTGAAATTCATCAGCGAAATCTGTGAATTTCACCAAATGTTTCACACAGTGAAATTCACGATTTCACCAGAATTTCACTAGTGAAATTGAATTTTTCTGCACCTCTAGATTACAGCAACCTGCCACCCTCTCCTTCCCCTTTACATAGTCTTTGAGCCACCACTGCACAGCAGCAGGGAACCCATGGACTGACAGGCACAGCCCTGCACTGCCTTCCACATACCTTCCCTCCACTTCCGTTCCCTGTGGTTGTTCTGGTTGCCTTCCGTTTTTCCCATTGTTACCATTTCAGGGTAGCTCAAAACACAGGCACTGAGACTAAGTCACTCAGTCTCAGTCACCCATATGATGGTATACCTAACTAGACACAAGGGAAACATTTAATGATAGCGGGATGGCAATCGGAGGGTGGGGGTGCCACTAGACACCAGGGAAACATTTATTTGATAGGGGGACAGTGCCCAGAGGGTGGGAGGGTGCCAATAGACACCAGGGAGGGAAACATAGCATTGATAAGGGGCAGGTGAATGTGACACACAATTCATACATTCATTCTGCAGTTCAGTGACTTACTGAACTGTGGACTGAATGTATGAATTGTGATTACTGTTTTAACCTGCCAAAATAATTTCCCCAGAACTAACCTCTAACAGTGATCAGTTCTGCAGAATTTTCTTTAGCAGTTTAATACATTAATCTGCAGTTAATACTATGCTCTTGCCATATTGTAATATGCTTATTTATTTATTGTCCCTGCTACAAGCTGTTTCCAACCCTGTGACAGTGAGAGGATCTCAGATCTAGAAGTGGGTTGGTTTACTGACTTATAAAGCCCTACACGGACTTGGTTCAGACTACTTGAAAGAGCTTTTGATTCCCTATATCCCTATGCAACAGCTCTGTTCAGCTGATGAGAGGTTGCTGGAGATTCTGAGGGTAAATTTGAAATCTTCTGGGGCTCGTGCATTTATGTTTGCGGCCCCTACCTCTGGAATTCTCTACCCCATCAGCTTCTGGAATGCATGACTGTCGGGGGGGGGAGGTTTAAATGGTCACTTAAAACTTTTTTGTGGGGTCAGGCATACCAGTGAACTGTTGGTATCTGTAACTGTAGTATTATATATTATTTTAATAGTTATTTTATGGAATTATGTTTTATTATTGTAAAGCGCCTTGGTATTTGAAAGGCGCTTAAAAATAAAGTTTACTATTATTATTATTATGGGGCTGGGTAGATTCAGGAGATATGTGAAGAAATACTTCTTCACAGGAATAGTGGCGGAATCCGAGAACAGCCTTCCAGAGGAGGTGGTGGGGCTTAAAACAGTGGTGGGGTTCAAGAATGTGTAGATTAAGCACAATGGAATCATAGTGAAAAGGAAGGGGGGAAAAACAGATGTAGATCAGGCAAGGTCTGCGGTAATAGTGTAGGTTCAGGGAAATGGGTAGACTGGATGGGCCAAGTGGTCCTTATCTGCTGACAATTTCTATGTTTCTATGTTTCACCTATTGTGGTCATGCATACCTTTTTGTGTATTTAGTCAAGTTTAAGGTTACATTAAGTGTTAGTGATTCAGTTGCATGATGTCACTGGTGATGTCAGTGATAAAGCTTGTTGGTTTAGGCAGAGGGTTTCAGAATTACACAAGCCTGGATTTGAGCCACTGTAATTTACATGTTTTCTTTTTCACTACAACTTTCGTTATATGAAAGAAATGTTTAGATGCCATTTCTGATTTAGTGAATGGTTTCAGCAGTGCTAAATTTGTCAACTTTTAGATAATTGAACTTAGTTCTGCAGTATGTTGTAATCAATTAAATTAGTTCTGCCTGAAGCATGTCTACAATTTAAGTCACCTGTTTTGCAGACTGTGACACAACCTCTCCACAATAGGAACTCTAACTCCATGACCTGTGACTCAGTAGCATACTAAATGGGTGTTTGTTCAGCAGGCAAAAGATCAAGCTTCAAATCCTGACAGGGACTTTTTTGTAAGATGGAAACTCCCTTAAGTGGCAATTCATGATGGTTTAGGTTTGAAACAGTAAATTATATGAGAAGTGAATTTAGCTACGAACAACAATATTTGAAAGTATATTGACTACTGGTACTAGATCCTCATTTCATTTTTTTGCAACATGTGGCATAACCTCTACATCATAGGAAGTGCAATTTACATGCCTGTAACTTAATGGCACTCTGAATGTGTGTGTGCTTAGCAGGTAAAGAATCATTGATTCAAATATATGTAGACACAGTTCAAATCCCAGTAGGGACTTAAATATTTTTTCAATTTTTTTGGGGGGGGGGGTTGAAACTCACTTGAGTGGTGATTCAGGGAGTGTGGAGATGGAATAGTAAATTATATGACAGGTAAATCTAGCTAAAAACATTAATTTGTGAAGGTAAATTACCTACTGGAATTAAATACCCCATTTGCCTGTTTTGCAGGTTATGATGTAACTTTTACACCATAGCAATTGCAACCTGCTTACCTGCTCACAAGGAACTTGGTATCAGTACATTATTAGTGGAGTAAGGAGCAGAAGTGTTTAAAATGCCCATCTTGTCCTAATTTACTAATAAAGGACAGCTATGTTGGTTTTGCTTGCTTAATTGTTATTTAGTCACCGCTCAGCCTACTGTATATTTTATTAAGTATGTTATTTTTCATCATTTTGTATTACTCAAGACACTTGCAATAAATTAGGTTTATTTGTGACTTGAACCATCTTATCCTCCTAATTTATCATTCAGTGAAGTCAAAATCGCTGCTTGTGAAACCCCATTCTTATGCTATGAAAATGACTGTGATTGTATAGAGAATCATGACTTCATCTATGGGAAAATCAAAAGGATATGAGAAAGTCTGAGACACAACAATTAGTGTTGGGCAAAGCCAGGAAAATTTGTTTCATAAAAAAATTCACAGAGTTTCTTAATTTATCTTCATGCAAATTAAAACTTTGCATAGTTCCTTGCTGGTGAAGTGGATACTTCATCAAGTGAAGACATTACAAAGTAATACATAGATGGCAAATTGCCACAATGTGAAGTTACTTTAAAAAAGAATGAGAAAACTAACTCCCACATTTTGGGCAGTCTTTTCAGCTTCCTCCCTCCTGCCCCGACCACTAACAATTGCCCCCCCCCCCAACTATCTTTCATTTAGTTTATTTATTTCACCATGAAAAGGTTCCACTGAGCAAGCTAATTTTCAAGGAGGTCTTGGAGAAGTCAGTGTACATAAGCTATGTAGCAATGATATAAAGAAGAGACTAATACATAAGCATTGAGCAGTAGCATACAAAAACACAATCAGGGAAATAAAATACAATAACAACTATACAAGAATTATAAAAATGCAGTATATAGTAAGTAATACACAACATTCACAGCTTTCAGATATATTCTGTGTAAGCAACTACACATGAGTAGAAACAGTTTGAGAAGGCAAGATAAATGTTTGTCAGTTTATCTGCAGAAGCAGGTCTCATCACACCATTTTCCAATGAGGACCTTGAAGGTACTGAAGCTAGCCAGGCCATTGAGTTTCAAGGAGAATTTCAATGAGTTCTATGCTGCAGGAATCCCTTTGCTGATTGCTGCTGTAGTACTTAACCAAACCTCCTCCCTTCCCAGTCCCTGTGAAGTTCGGTGTACTTAGCACTGGGTATTGATGTAAAAGCATTGTACATTAAAGTCCATAAAATACATACCTTTCCCAATATCCCTGTAAGAATTATCCATCTCTCCCTTCACACCTCAGTCCAACTCTGTATTAAAATCTTATGATAAAACAAGAGAAACTCCATTCCCCCACAGTTGTGGCAGTCTTTTGCATCCTTCTCCCCCCAGCCCCAACAGCTGACGATTGTCCCCTTCTTATCCCACTCTCAATGCATGGCATCCAACCAGATCTTCTCCCACATCCCTATAAAGTGTATTAGTACTGGTAATTAATGTTAAAATACATAAATGTCCATGAAATACATACCATTCACCCACCCTTGTAGAAATTACCTTTCCACCTTTCACACCTCAGTTTAACCCAGCAATAGAATCTCATGATGACACCTTTCACCACCTACCACCCTGTAAGCACTGTTCTTCCTTTATAACTCTCACAAAATAGATACAGATGAGATTTGGTCCCATGAAAGGCAACTGGGTCAGCCTTCCCTCCTCCTCAGCAGGCTGCCATCTAATGAAAGAAACTGAACATGGTCTTCTATATTAATCAACTGATCTGATCAGCTGATTAAAATAGGGAGTGAAGAGCTTCAATAATTAGATGATAGTCAACCAAGGTGAAGGAAGGCTTTTCTGAATGTCCTCTGTTGACCTAATCAGTATCCTTTTTGTGGGTGTCGTGGGCAGGGGTTCCATCAAGAGATTCTGTTACTGGGTTGGGCTGGGGAGTTGACAGTGGGATGGACAGTGCCTATGATGGTGGTGGGATGGAATATATCTTATAGACTTTTATGTACTTTTACATTAATAACCAATACTAAATAAATAAATACAGTTAACTTCCTCTTGACTAGTGGTGGATGGGCTGGGTGCTACAAGAATGGGGGAAGGTGAAGCAATCTTCAGTGGTTGGAGGATGGTGGTAAAGACTACCTAGAGGGTGGGAGATAGGTGTTCTGTTTTTCCAATTTTTTTTTATGAAAGAAACTTTGCCAAGCCATGTTGGGAGGAGGTTGGGAACCTTCACTTTGTTACATGTAATGCAAAATTCCCCACTTCAGACCTACTTTGCTTCAAAATAAAAACTTGCCTGCATCTCTAACAGGAATAATATTTTCACATAAACATCTACAGTATTAAAGGATGTGATGAGATGAATATAGACAACTCAGTATGTACAATACACACACTATTGGAAAACCACTAGTATTTTCAAAATCATAGTCTTTTACGCAAAGTGAAATGTACCTTGAACCCAAGTCATCTCTCTTCCAGTTTCTCCTCCTTGTATTTCTGTGTAGTGGTTCTGTGGAAAAGATAAATAAAACAAAGGTGACAGAGGTGTGGAAAGTTGAGAACATCGATTTTGTGAAAATAAAAGTGGCGGGGCCGCCGGCACAGCAGTAACACTACTGCTTATGATGCCGGCTACCCAGGTTCGGGAATGAGCCTGGGTCACTGGATGGTCGGCCGGGGGAAGGAAGATTGAGCTACCTATGGAACGCTCTCCCCTTCCAGGCAAGGAGGGTTACTGTACCTACTGCATTACTGCAACCTGGTTGGCCATGGATGACAGTGCAGCATGGGGCACTATGATGGGAGGATATCAGCTGGAGCCCAGAGTGGCAGCACATTTCTACATGTGCATGCCTCCTTGGCTCCATTGCATGCTGTAGTCCTCAGGGGCTGGACCACCCTAGAAAGCTGACTCCCCCATGCATTAGGACCTCCTGGATTGGTGATCACCTCAACTCCTGGCATGACCACTGCAGGCGTGCTCTGTCATCGGGGGTGATCCAGGGGAGCAACTGTGGCCAGAGTAATAAACAATAAATTCAAAAATAAATAAACGGGACGTTTCCTGGTATTATATAGCATGACCTACCACTTCATGTACTGTTGATCTTCACCCAGTGAAGCACCTTTTTGCCTGGTAAAGTCTATGAATGGCGGCACTTTACCAGTGAAAGCACTTCAAAGTGCCATTACATATAGTTTTCACTGGTGAAGAACTATGGGAAGTGCTGCACAAAGACACAAACCTCTTTTCTTATTACAACCACCCTACTGTACATACATTACCCACCCCTCACTTACCTCCCAGAAAATGTTGAGACATATCCCCCAATCCAGTTCCTCCATTACCATCCACCTCCCTCCTCTTCTAGTTTTTCTTTTTGTTTTAGTTTTTTTGTTGACCGGCTAAGTGCACTAGACAAATTCTGCCTATTTTCAAGCACAATCAGGGGGAGGGGGATACAGATGAATGCCAACTAACCTTGAACCAGATTAAGCTGTTGGTGGTATTTTTAGTTAATGGGGGAAAATTTGGCTAAGGCACCGGGGAACTTCCCCTACTCTTTCCGAGAAGTGCCATGGGAATCTTTAACATCCACCTGAACCACCACCAGAACAGGCAGATGGGACCTCAGTTTAATGTCTCATCTGAAAGACGGGTCTGCAGTCCCCTATAGTCAAAACAAAGTAGGTGTATTGTAATAAATGCAGCTGCAATGCTGTACAACAGTTGTTCCCTCAACCCACTCCTAACTAGAAAAATGTGACCAATCAGGTGTGACTGCTCAGGAGGATGTCATTATTCATTCATCATTCAGCACTGAATGGCAAATATGACATACTCACTTTAAACAAGGAGTAAGGGTGTATATTTAAAAAATACTAGGGAGTTGGACAGGAGGTGTGATATATGCATCATGAGTGGTGTGGGTTTTGAAAATAAAAGCTGTTTTAAAAAAACTTCGAACAAAGTTGGGCAAAAGTCATGAACTTCACTACACTAGGCATAGCACAAAGTTCTCAACATTGCACCAGCTTTGTTGGTGAAGTTTTAATTCACTGCACCTCTAATGAGTCAAGTGTCTTAAGTGGTGCTGGCAGGAGTCAACATTGTCTTATCAAAAAGCCCTGCCTCCTTAGTGAACCCTCATTCCAGCCCCAAAAGTCCACTTGTATGAAGTGGACCCACCACTGACCCCCAAGCTATGATTTTGGGGATATCAATCGTAGTCCATTTTCAGGCTAAATGAGGGCGTCCCCTGCATTACTTGCATTCTGCTATTCATACGTCACCATGTCATATAACAAAAGGTGCATGCACACCCTTTGGAAGAAGTGGTCCACATCATTGATTATGCTACACAGGTTGACCAGTCTGCCTTGCATCATCAATGGCATAAAACCACTCCTCCCTCCAGGGTGTATGTGCCGGCTCCGAGCACATGACAATATGACTTTTGACCATCATGTTGCAGGCTAGGGAGGGGGAGTTTAATGAGTTAAGCTGGAATTGGACTACTTTTGCCTTCCAAATAATGGATTGATAGTCAGTAGAGGCCTTTGTGGTGAGTGGGTGGGCTAGAGAGGTAGGACTTTCTGAAAAGATGATGTCCGCACCTGGAACCATGCCAGTAGTGTGTCTGTTTATGTGTGTGTGTGTGTGTGTGGGGGGGGGTGATGGCACAGAAAATGCTATCCTGTATTATTCTAAGGACCATAAGGTTTATTCTCTTCAATTTTATTAATATTTTTTTTAAAATATTTCCTGAATTTGTTTCCTAGTCATTTAACAACTTTCTAGCATAGTTTCATCTACGTATGCTATAATTTTACACTTTTAACAGTTTTATGTACACTTCTCCCCCCAACCAACCCCCAGTCTTTCTTGATTTCAAGGGCTTTGCCTATGAAAACATCTAAGGATAATAAAAGGGAATGAAAACAGTTTATAATAAGAAAGTTATAAACAGGGGGAGGGGTAAAACTTGTTTGGAAACATTCCTTTAAGATAGTAATATGTTACTCTGGTGATGGAAGTATGAATCTTTCTTCTTGTCCATTCCTCCTGCTACTGGGCACGGATTATGCCCAGTTTGAGTATGGATGCATATTGTGAACTGGCCCATTTAAGTAAGTACAGGTTTGTAGAGCATACTTATTCATACCTGCTTAAGAAGTAGGGGGTGGGCATGACAGATCAAAAATGTATTCTAATGTTAAATGACTACGTTATGTTACTATACGTCTTCTCTGAGTATGATGTACTTGACACCCTCATCCTTCAACTTCTCATAAAAGAAATATGGACTGAACAGATTATTTGTTGCTTTGTTTCAAAAGTAGCCTACTCAGTCATGACGATGCAAAAATATTCTTGCATAGCTAATGTCACTCTTGTGTTAACATGGAATAGGCAGTGTCAAAAGAGGCAATAGAATATAAGTGCTGGCACTCCAAAATGAGTGGAAAATATTGGAATGTCTTCTTTAAGGAAATGTGAGTTTGTTTTTTCAATGAGAATGTTTTTAATGAAAATGGACACATTTGATGAAGCAGTAAAGGTCAAGAAGTAGAAGACTAAGTGGGTTGGCAGAGGATTATGGAACCTTTTACTTATGAGTGTCACTAGTCTGAATCCAGCCTACAATTGTAACAGCCAAAAATCTCTTTCATCCGATGACTGTTTATGCTGGCCTACGAAAAGTGAGCTGTGATGGTCTTACAGTAATAATTTCAGTTCTGTATTTATATCACCAAAACCACTATCTCAACTAGAACATAGCTGCAGCCTGTATGACAGATTACATTACATGAGATGCTAGGCAGTAAATGGTGTGGACTTAAGTCAGAAGAATTACTGTCATCTACTAGAGAGGAAGAGGCACTTTCCCTAGGGTAGTGACAACGATCTTTCACGGTGGCTGCCCATGAGGCAGTGCAATGTTTTGCTGTTCTTTTATCAGCAGGAGAAGGTAAAGGCTTTAGTTAAGAACTAGTATGCATGCAATTATTTGGCACTAAGACATGGCCAGGGGTTGGGTTACATAAGGGATTTGACACAAAAGGGTGTGTAGTCGCACTGAGATATACACATTTCTCGGGTGCTATCCATTGCAAAGACGTGCATCTATTTCAATGACTGTTCATCCTGGAGTGTCTTATCTCACATATAAAATGATTATCTTTTGTACTTCAGTAATTAAATGAGGAAACACATTGAAACATTGTGTTTGCTATTGTTAACTGTTTCAGTTTAAGTTTGTTGTATTAATAGTTCAGCAACTGTGATGTCATCAAGCATTCTTAAAGTTGTCTTGGCACTGGTCAGTGACTACACTGATATGCAAGTATAGAAACAGAAATACAGAATTTGATGTCAGATAAGGACTGCTTGGCCCTCCCAGTCTGCCCATTTTTTCCTACATAAAGTATCACTGCAGACCCTATTGAACTCCATATCTCTCTCCCCCTTCCCACCCTTCCTTTCCACTAAACTTCCCTAATGCCTATCCCATGAAATCTTGAACTCCACTACTGTTTCCCCCCACCCCAACCCCCACCACTGCCAGATGGCTGTTCCAGGAATCCACCACTCTTTCTGTGAAGAATTACTTCCTTACATCTCTCCTGAATCTACCTGTTTCAGCTTCATAGCATGTCCCCTTGTTCTTGAACTCCTCATTTTCTGAAAAATGCTTCCCCCCTATACCTTATTTACCTCTGTGATGTATTTAAAGATCATGTGCAAAGGTTTTTGCATATTGTTACTAAAGCTTGCATTCAAGTCCCTGTATCATGATTAGAGATGCAGCTGAAATCCGCAGATGAATTTTAGGTGAAGTCACCAAATTCGCATCCATGAAATCTTTCATGAAGTTGCCTTGTTACTGCCAACTTTGCCATTTGACTTTGCTGTGTAACTTCAGCTTGTGTTTGTTAAGGCCAAATTGCAAAACAAAAAAGCTTTGTCAAATGTTTTAGTTTGTGCAGGTCACATGGTACACTCTAATCATGTAGGAAGTGACTGCTGTCGTTTCCTTTCCTAAACAGTAGTTGTGTTAGCTGACTGGGAAGCTGCTATCAGCATCAGTAGTAGTTCAGTACCTTTGACTGTGAGAAGTTATTTTTCATGCATTTTTTTCTTGCAGTTGTTAAAATCTTTTGCTTTTAAAGACTATGAACATACAAACATATGAAAAATGACAGCAGATACAGGCCATATAGTCTATTAAGTCTACTCGAGTGTGCACCTAGCAGACCATTATACTGCAGCTGCCCTTCCCTCCTCTAGCCACTCCTTTGAAGTCATGCCCCTGTTTGCTAACATCACTTCCTCCTTCACCATCTTTCTCAACTTCCCCCTGACCCTGTCCAATCCCCTCTTAAAACTGCCTACCAATGTTAAGGGCATCACCTGTCCTGGCAGAGCATTCTGCCCTGTCACCACTCTTTCCATAAAGTAATGCCTTTTTTATTTTTTTTTTATTTACCCTTTTTCCTGGCAGGACCACCGGCTACGTCCTCCGCCCTGGTCACGGCCCCCGGAGTCCTCTACAACCGCCTATAGCTGCAGAGGACCCTCGGTCACCCCCGGCTTGCCCCCCAGAGGGTGGGGCCATGGGCCACCTTCGTGACCCCGGAACTGTGACTGGTTGAGGTCCCGCAGCGGTGGTGACGATACGAGACTCTCCAGGGAGGGCTTCATCCATCGGTGGTCCTGCCCCGCCATCTTTTTCCTCCTTATTTTCTCCCCAGAGGAGGCGGGGACGTGCAATGACGCCAGCGTCTGCCCCGCCTCCTCCCCCAACGTCAAGCGTCGGCTCGTGAGAACTCCTGGCCTCCGCGGAAGTCCCCAACGCACGAGTGCTACCACACCTCCGAAGAGGAGAGCTGTCCAGCGGACGCCGATCCTACTGCCCCCCGGCCGGCCCTCCGACGACCCGGATCCATTCCCGAACCCGGGTCGCTATTGTCGCAAGCGGAAATCCCACCACTGAGCCGACGGGCCGGCTAGTAATGCCTTCTCATTTCCCTCCTGAATTTACCTCCCTCCAGCCTCAGACTGTGTCTCCTAGTGTCCCTCCCTTCCCATTGCTTAAGAATGCCCTCTGTGCCAACCTTATTTATGCCCTTCATATATTTGAAGGTTTCAATCATGTCCCCCTATCCCTCCTGTCTTCCAGGGAGTACATGCTGCACACCCTCAGTCTCTCCTCGTAAGGTTTGTCCTTCATCCCGAGAATCATCCTTGTTGCTCTGCTTTGAACCCCTTCTAGCAATTTGACACCTTTCTTCAAGTAGGGGCACCAGTACTGCATCCAGTACTCCAGGTGTTGCCTCACTAATGATCAATACAGTTGCAGGATGACCTTGCCTCGCCTGGAGGTGATTCCACTTGCTATACACCCCAGCAAATTGGTAGCTTTGGCTGCTGCTTTCCAACACTGTGCTGAGTGGTTCATTTTCCCTGATATAAGCACCCCAAGATCTTTTTCCTCCTCTGTAGGGGGCAACTGTACCCCCTCAACCAATAATAATTCTTTGGGTTTCTTGCACCCAAGTGCATGACTTTGCAATTATTTGAGTTCAGCCTGAGCTGCCATGTTTCTGACCAGTGCTCAAGTATAACTATATTAGCTTTAGACTATATTTTCTTTTTTTTTTGTCCTACTTTGTGTTGGAATTAATTTGTTTCATTAATAGTCTTTTTTTTATTATTGACAGTCTCTTATTCTCTTTTTTGTTAATTTATTCTGAAATGGAGGAGGAAAGTGGGGCAGGCAGGACAGCAATATCAATTTGCCTGAATAGGCAAGCATTTTGTTCCTCTGTGGCAGCCCCCAATGTATTGCAGCATCTGAAGAAGGGCGGAGGGATGCTCAGGAAGTGGCAAGACAGCAGCAGCCTGATGTCTCATAGCAGCAGCCTTTGCCCCCCAATTCCTTCAACCACCACCACCGGCCATGCAGAGCACACCACAACCCCGGGGGCTCCTCCCCCCCACCACCAGCCATGGTGACGATGACAGTATTGTCACCTGAAATTTACGTGGGTGGCAGGTACGATGTGTCAAAAAAGGGAGCCGCTTGAGTGCTGGTGGGCAATGGACACATCTGAATGTCCGTCACCATGCCAAGCAGCATGCCAAGATGCAGGAGGTAGAAGAGAGCAGTGGGGGGTGGAGGAGGATGTTGCTGAGGGCATTGTTGGGCAGCATGAGGGGGCAGGCCATTGTGGTGATAGTCATTGTGTGTGGCCCAGGAGGACTGCACGGGTCAGGGGAGCAGTCAGTTGGCAGCATCTACATCCCCAGAACTTGGTGCTCTACCACCACCAACACCAGCAGGAGCAGACACACAAGCGGACATAGCCATCCAGTGGGCTGAAATTGCTAACTTGCAGCAGGAACTCAGTGAAGTAAGGAGAGATGCCAGGAGAGATTTCCAGACCCTTTTGGAAAACCAAGAGAAGCTTATTCAGCTTGTTGAGGATCGCTGTGGAGACTTGTCCTACTTCCTATATAATAATCATTTGTTCACTTCCCCCAAAACAGTAGTAGCAGTAGTAGCAGTTGTCTTAATCTCCCTGAATTTTGCTTCCTGTGCTAGTCTACCCATGCTGTTCTCCTGTTGTACTCTGCACTATGTATGTTCAAGTTTTCTAGTAACCCCCCACTTCAAGTACAAATACAAACATAAAAAAGTGCCACAAAAAATCCTTCCTATCTTGTGTAAAGTTGGCAGGCTGCTATATCATGCTGCCTGTGCCGACTGTACCATAGTTGAGAGTTTCTTGGATTCACTTCCTGAAATGTCTGTACTGCTCATACAAAACAAAATATATTTCATGTGTGTCTCCTTGCCTTGAAAATCTGTGCTGATAGCTGTATATGTGAGGTAGTGCCCTATGGCCCCTAAGTCCCTCCAATTCCAGTCCAAAAGTTGCTGTGCAACTGGCAAGAGAAGTCTAGACTAATAACCTGATAGACTGTCCTGAGACTGCAAATGTCACTGTTGTCTGTATTGCTGTTGCAGTGCTCTGCCAGTGTCCAGAACAGTTGACAAGAATGACATGAGAGTCATGAGATGAGAACTGAGACAAAGTTCCTGCCCCAAAATTGTTTTAACTCAGAGTTTGTTACTAACCCATCTGGTTTGTGTTTAGAGAGATATGCTTAAAATCTATCAGTCTGTTCTCATGAAAAGTTGATCACTTGGGGTTCAGTGCTGAATTGAAGTGGTATTAATGAATCTATGAGAAATAACAGTTTCTGTATCACAGCTATCAGTTCTATGTCATCAAAACTCTGCATTCTATTCTTGCTGTACAAGGGATATACAATAAACTACATTCCATTAATTCAAAGAAGCAGCATTAATTTAATGTAGCATCAAATGTGTGTCTGCCACACACTGCTATTTCAGGAACATGTACTGTATGAAGTCGTAAAATTCAGTTCTTAGAGGGTTTCTGTGTGAAAATACATCATGCATGTGTATAACTAGAAATATTATATGGCATTCTGATGCCCCTGTCTCCTGCCTGACAGTTTAGGCAGCAGCTCTCTGCTTCTCCCTTTCCCCTTCCCCAAAAGCCCTGTCTCCTGCCCCCCATCTGAGGCTGCTGCAACCCACTGCCCACTGTCTTCTCTACACAGTCAGGTCTGCTACACCCTGCTGCCTCCTGCACAAACAGCTGAGGCTGTTGCACCCTGCTACCCTCTTTCCCCCACTCTATAACACAAGATGAAAATATTTTTTGTTTTTTCTTTCAAGTAGTTTTGGCACTGTAACAAAGGATCTGACTCTAGTGGCAGGGAGCTGCATGGTGCAACAACTCTCACTGTGGAGGCAAGAGGCGCTGTGGTGCAGCAGGGCACAGTGGTGTCAGGGGACAGAGGACAGCATGATGCAGAAGCCTTGATTGTGGTGCAGGACACCATGACGCATCAGGGTACAGCAGCCCTGATTGTGTGCCAGGGTGCAAGTGGTGCAGCAGCCCTGCCCATTTGGTGCAATGGAAGTGGGTATCAGGGTGCAGCAAAAGCCCCACCATTGGTGGCCTGGGGCAGCATGGTGCAGCAGCCCATACTATGGAGGCAGAGGCCCTGGGACTGTAGGGCTTAGCAGAGCATATCAGCGCTGTCTGTGGAGACAGGAAAATGGGGCAACAGACTGCATTGGCCCTGACTGTGAGGGTGGGGGACAGAGGGAAACAGGGTGCAGCAGCAGGGTGCAGCAGTCTCAACTGAGAAGCAGAAGACAGGGGCATCAGGATGCCACATAGCATTTATAGTTATACATATACATGATGTATTTCCCCACAATTGAATTTTATAAGATCATACAGTACATGTTCCTGGAATAGCAGAGTGTGGCAGACACAGGTTTGCCAATCTGTCATGGAAACAAACTTTTTATCACATGAACATGAACATATTTATTGAGGCTACATTAAATACATGTTGCTTCTATGAATTAATGGAATGGAATTTATTTTACATCCATTAAACAACCCTGTGTTATATAGCCAGAATAGAATGCAGAGTTATGATGACAGAGAACTGAGAGCTGTGCTATAGAAAATGTTGTTTCTCACAGATTCATTTATTCATACCACTTCACTTCAGCACTGAACCCCCAAATGATCAACTTTTTATGGGAAAATAAAGATTTGAAGCATACCTCTCTGAACTCAAACCATATGGGTTAGTAACAAATTCTGGTTGAAAACGATTATCTCTACAGACGTCTGTAACTAGAGACTGCGACAGCTTATTTAGCAACCAGGGACTTAATTGCAGAAGCAGCAGGCAGGACAGGTATGATGTCATTGCTCACTGACAGGGGCAGAAGCATCTTCACTGTTTCTTCACTGTTTTAGTTACTGCGGAGCACACTAACATATGCTGATTTAAAGAAAACCACAAAACCAAACAGCATGATATTTTCAGGAAACACTAGTCATGTCACATGGATGTGAATTCAAGTGAATTCAAACTTTTTTTTTTATATATGTGTGCATTTGATCTTTAAGTAGTGTTCCAAATAAAGAACTGAATTCCCTTAGCTAGGTACTGCTACTGTTGCAGTGCTCTGCCAGCATTCAGAGACATCAACAAGAATGACATGAAAGACTCAGATGAGAATTGAGACATAGTTCCTGTTTTATTCTGAACTTGGGCATTTCTCCTGCTGCCATCCACAACTCACAACTTAAGTAGTGTGGCCCAAATCACTGTTTTCCTGCTGGTGGTGGGAAGGCCTACAAAAGGGCACTGTTGCTGTGCTGCTGTTGCTATGTGCAGGTGGTGGTTCTGCTGCTGCTGCTGTTTTTGAGAACACTTGGAAGCAAAACTTGCTGCACTTCTGCTGGTCACTGCTGATGTTGAAGTGACACCAAGATGGTGCCTGTTGCAGTTGTATTGAAATACTCCCAATGGTAAGTAATCATCTGGGGGGGCAGTTCTGTGCAATTGACAGGGGAATATTCAGTCATTTAGTTTGTAAAGATCTCACTTGTGACTGTTGTCTTGTAGGGCTTCATCATGGAAATTCAATGGTTCTGAATCAGATGGAGGTGGTTGTTCACCCTAAGACTTTCCTTTGGATTGCTGCATAGCATGGGACGGTAAGTGTATTTTGTTTTGGGTGTGGTGAAGGTAAGGGGGTTGTAATGTTATGTCGGTGCCATTGATACAGAAATTGTAAATCACTGTGTCTGCTTCCTTGCAGATATTTGCTGTGACTCAATGTTTCTGATGATGGGCTTGGTTGGCCAAGTACATGATGATGACTGAGTGACCCACGATGAGTTCTATTGAGATTGCTCCATGGTATTATAAGGTAATTATTTTTTCATTTTCCTTGGATGGAGGTGGGGGTATTTTTCATTACAAAATGTGCCAGATGTGATAGTAAATGCTTTCTGTTGCTATTATAATTTCAGGAAATTTGCAGAATGTGTCTGCAATATATTGGATATAGAACAGAGAAGATGGAGATGGCTTGCTTGCCTGCAGAATCTCTTGGCACACCTTTTCATTCACATCACAGACAGCACCTGTGAAGACAAGAACATTTTTTTAATTGAATGTACTTAAATCTTTAACCATTGTGGTAGTGGCTGCACTGCAATGTATTTCTTGAGTCTGGACTCCACATCATACTAATTACATCACATATCGCCTGTTAAAAAATCAGAAGAAAGGAAAGGAAAGGAAAGGAAAGGAAAGGAAAGGAAAGGAAAGGAAAGGAAGGAAAGGAAAGGAAAGGAAAATGAAATCGTAAGGATACTTACCATCACAGTACTGCTGCTGGATGTACAATGGTGTATGTTTCAGTGTCCGAGTTTATGGAGAAACTGTGAAACCTGCAGGGAGAAGAAATGACATGAAAACATTTTAATATCGCAATGACTAACAAGGAATGACTTTCTGCCCCTGGTCAAGTCAAGTCAAGTCAGCTTTATTTCTATAGCGCCTTTCAAAACCAAGGCGCTTTACATAGAACATATACATACTAATAAGAATTTTAAAACAGCATTAAAATATAATAACCATAATTAAAGAAATGCTAAACTAAATAAATATGTTTTCAAACCAGTTTTAAAATTATCGATGGTTGGGCATTCTCTCAACCAACGAGGTAGAGAATTCCACAGGGTTGGTGCTGAAAAAGCAAAAGCACGAGATCCTGATGTCTTCAATCAAACCCTGGGAATCTCTAGCAATCCCTCATTGGCAGAGCAGAGAGGACAGTGGGGGCAGTAGGGAATCAGGAGATCTTTCAGGTAACTGGGTCCCTGGTCATGTAGGGCTTTAAAGGTTAGTAAACCAGCCTTAAAGGTGATCTGCCACCTAACAGGCAGCCAGTGCAGTTCGCAGAGCACAGGTGTAATATGACTGGTTCTAAAAGTACCAGTCAAGAGCCTGGCAGCCGCATTCTACACCAGCTGCAGGCAGCAGATATCAACCCCAGGTAGCCCTAGGTAAAGGGAGTTGCAGTAATCAAGACGGGCAGTGACAAAAGCATGGACCAATGTTGGAAGATCACCTGGAGGAACCAGGTGTTTCACCCGGGTGATATTTCTTAGATGGTAAAAAGAGGATTTGATGACAGCTGACACCTGAGATTTTATGGTCAAGCCACCATCAAAAATAACGCCCAGATTTTGCACCTGATCGGAGGTAGGGAGCGACATACTACCAAGTAACAAGCCTGATGGTTGTCCAGCTCCCAAACCCACCCCCGGACGACTTGGGTCCACTACCAATACCTCAGTCTTGTCCGGATTCAGTCTCAGCCAGCTGGAACTCATCCAAAGTCTGATCTCAGCAAGGCAATTATTTAGCACGGAGAGTGCATCATCCTGGCAGGGCAGAAAGGACAGATACAGCTGGGTATCATCTGCATAGCAGTGAAATCCCAAACTGTATTGTCTGTTGATTTCTCCCAATGGCAGCATATACACTGCAAACAACATGGGAGCTAAAATGGAGCCCAGCGGTACCCCACAAGGCAGGGAGTGAGCGCCAGAGGAATAAATTCCGGTGGCAACTCTCTGAAACCTGTCTGTGAGGTAAGAATGAAACCATTTTAGGACTGTACCAGACAGCCCGCAATAAACCCACAGGCGATCCAATAGCACACCATGGTCTACAGTGTCAAATGCAGCAGAGAGATCGAGAAGGACCAGAATGGAACATGCCTTTTGATCTCTGACCATTAGGAGGTCACTCAATACCCGGACAAGGGCAGTCTCTGTGCTATGTTTCTTCCTAAAACCAGACTGAAGAGTATCATAGACATTGTGAGTTATAAGCTGATCATCCAATTGCAACGCAACCACCTTTTCAATAACCTTATCAACAAACAGCAGGTTAGAGATAGGCTGGTAGTCAGCTAGACAATCTGGATCTAAGGAGGATTTTTTAAGGAGTGGTCGAACGACCGCCTCCTTGAGGGAGTCAGGAAAGACCCCCATCTCCAAAGACTTCCAGACAATGTCAGCAAGGACCAGGCAGATAACTTCCACACATCCTAGTAAAAGAAGTGTAGGGCCCGGATCCAAACTACAACTGGTTGGTCGCAGTATTTGGATGATCTTCACAATGTCACTGAACTCCAACTGACGAAACTCTGACCAGACAGACCGAGTACATGCCACTTCATGTCCACCACTGCAACCCCCTATAGGAGAGGTCGGACAGATGCCAGACCTGATGCTGGCAACCTTATCTACAAAGAAATTAGTGAACTCCTCACATCTTAACTGAGAAAAATCTTCTCTGGGCTGGAGACAGATCGGATTGCACAATCTGTCCACAGTCTGGAAAAGCTGAGCTGGTCGGTTTTGTGCAGCAGAAATCTCCCTGGACAGGAACTCTGCCTTCTTACGGGTGATTTCTGATTGATAGCCATCATAATGTGCCATCAGCCTAAGCCTGTCAGCATAATTTCTGGACTTCCGCCAGACTCTCTCCAGCCTTCGGCCAATGCACCTTAACTCCTTCAAGGAGCCATCAAACCAAGAGCTCCTTGGACGGATGGTGAGATGCCGAACACGAACAGGAGCAATCTTGTCCAGAGCATCTCCCACAGCCTTATTATAGGCTAGTATGAGACTATCTGGACTCATGCATTCACTCGACAAGCCCGATAGGTCCAGTACCGCTGTCAGGTCAATGGGTTCAATACCCCTTAAAGGGCGGTACCGAACCATCTCCGTAGGGGCAGACCTATTAGGGGGGGCCCTGAAACTGAACCTTATGGTGTAATGGTCAGACCAACTGACTGGTTCCACCCCCAAATCAGTGATCTCCACACCCAAAAGGAAGATCAGATCCAATGAATGACCTTTTACATGGGTTGAGCAGGTAATAACCTGTGTTAGGCCCAGCATCAACATCAGCTGGAGGAGATTTTGACCAAAATACGAGAGTTCATCATAGACCCAGGCACTGAAGTCCCCCAGAACTATCAGTCTGGGAAACTTCAACACCATGTCGACGATGAAGTCTGCTATCTCCTGCAGGAATTCTCCACCGTCACCTGGTGGACGGTAAATGAGGAGAATCCCACAACCTACACCCTCTCCCAGGATATATTCAAAGGATCTGGTACTTCCCATTGGCACATCCACAAGGCCCAGCACAGTTTTAAACATAATGGCCACACCCCCGCCCCTATGATCCAACCTTGGACGGTGTATCACCAAGAAACCGGCTGGAACTACCGAGGCCAATATAGGACCTGGGTTTTCATCCAGTCAGGTCTCGGTGATACAAGCCAGATCAGTTGATCCAACAAGATCAGCTACAATAGCTGTCTTGTTTTTAATAGATCTGGCATTGCATAGCACCGCCAAGGTTGGATGAGCTGTCGAGGAAGACCTTGGCACCTGTCCACTAGAATCGGAACCCTTGGGTATGGGGACAAGACATGAGGAACCCCTATCCTGACCCCATTTCACCCCAGGGCATCTCCTGAACCCCAAAACCACAATCCGTCCGCCCCCCTCCTGTCCCCCAACAGGCCCAGCTCTCCACTTTCATCTATGCTTCCTGAGAATGCCCAACGCGCGACACCTAAAATAGGTGTTGGATGACAAAGGAGGGCATTCAAAGAGACGTAATTTCCTGAGCCTGATGGGAGAATAGTGCCCAACCATCGCTAAACCTCCCCAACACATAATAAACAAATAAAATTAAAATAAAATAAAAATAAATTAACAAAATCCTATCAATATCAAATAACTTAAAAGAAAATAAATAAATTCATTCCTCACTCTCTCTCACAGAGGAAGGAAAACAAACAAAAACCAAACACTAAAAAATTAAAATCCAACCCAAAATATAACCCCAAATACAATAAAATATGATTTTAAAACTACAACAGTAGTCTGAGCATCTGTTATTGTCCAAGTAACATAATGTCCAGTGTCTTCATGAATTGCTGAGTTCATTTCAAAATCATAAACAAGTAATAATAAATCCAAAATGAAAAAAAAAAAGTTGTGGCACTCTCACTACCACCAACTGCAGTTTAAATTATATATAATTAATGAAAAGCTCTCTCACTGCTTTTCCAAAAGTAAATAAAATTACAGTACCTGGGAGTGATGAAAAATGAAAACAGCAAACCCTTAATAGTCAAAACCAGAAAGAATGGCACTGATAATGCTGGCAAAGGAAAAGGGGGGGCAGATCAAGAGACGCCCCACTTAGCCCACCAAAGCCATCCAGTCAAACTGGAGGGCTGTGAGGAGCCAAGGAGGAAGATTCTCCACCAGCCCACCGACTGGTAGCCTCAACCCCCACAGGGAATCCCAAAAACTGGGCACCCAACAGTTCAAAACCCCAATTTCCACACCAAATATGGCTCCAAACACTTCGCAAGATAAAAATCCAATGAAGTCCAGCAGTAATCAGCCTCTTCTGCTTCAGACACTGACTCCTGTTGCCACCTCCAGACCAAACCAAACAGGAAATAGTCCCCACTGCAAGGAGCGGTAAAGTCCCTTCAGACAATTTCTTCTTCCCGGTTGTGCTCTCACCACATTTGCAGCTTAAAATTCAATTAGCTGTAATACCCCAGGGAAAAAGCTCCTGCAATGTTCTGGAAGCTCCTCAACAAATCTCTGATGGAACACACTCCCCACCAATCAGGGTAATTAGCCAAAGAGCAGTAAAATCTCTTCAGATAGTTTCTTTCTCCCCACTGTGCTCTCACCACAGTCAGAAGCCAGTTAGTCGCTTTCTCTCAGCTATACTCTCACCACAATCAAGTTCCAGAGGCTCCTCATCAGATCTTTTAATAAAGTACACACTCCATCCATCGGGACTCAGCCAGGTTAATCCAAGCAACAATTGCTGATGTCAGTCCGAGTGGTAAAAATACCAAAAAGTTAGAAAACCCGGCAAATGAGATAACGATTAAATATAAAAGCAATGCCTAGTTTACGGTAAAAAGAACGATGTTCCAACCGCGTAATTTAGCGTAACAGCCTGACAGTAATTTATTTTAATTGGCATCATAGACCTCAGGGCAAATTATCCAACTCAAAAATGAGGTAAAACCAGCGTGCTCAGACCAAAAACAAAATAAAACAGAGTAAAACAGAGTAAAACAAAGCGTGGCTCTACTAGTGCTCATGCTAGGTAAGCTGATAGAAGTGCTGCAGCAACCATGACCACCTGTAAGGAGGATATGGTCCATGAAGAACAGTGCAGGTGTCTTACCATTACAGCTGACAAAGACAGACCTTGCAATATGGTTCCATATGAGGTCTTGTAGCCTTAAAGAAAAACTACACCCTCATATTTTCTCAATGTTATCTGTTTACATGTCAACAGACAACTCTATTCATGTAGCTGTTGAAGATGTATGCAACTGCATTAGTCAGTTTTCACAGTTTATACTAAGCCCTGTTACTGTCCTTGGAGACTCCATTTTGTGGTTGTTGAAACCTCATTTCCTGAGAGCTGCATTAGCATAAGAGAACATGATGTGTAATCACCCTTTAAACTCCCCAGTATGCCTGTCTGCTTATTTAGTCTTCAAAGAAACAAGCTACAAGAAGGTGTGAAATACCACATTTACCTTCAGTGAACTTTGCAAACTATCTGAGTTATAATGCAGGTTTTTCCCTTTTAAATTTCATTCAGTTTATGAGTTTCCAGAGAGTTTGTGCAGGGTATTTGTTCTTTCAACATAGAGATAAATGATATAAATGGTTGCTCTGACATCATGTTCTCATATGCTAATGCAGTTCTCATGGACAATGACATTTCAACAACCATGAAATGGAGACCCCCAGGGCAGTCACAGGGGCTACCATGAGCAGTGAAAACAAACTAAAGCTAACATGTACAGCCCTAACAGCTACAAGAAAGGAGTTGTCTGTTGACATGGAATCAAATAAACATTAAGTGATAAGAGGGTGTAGTTTTCCTTTAATGCAGTGGCTTGCTGTAGGGTGTAGGACCAACACTTCTATGGGAGTGCAGTTGGAATGGTGGAGCATGCAATAGGATCATTCTTGTGAGGAGGACACAGCTGAAGCAGGCAAGAGGAGTACAGAGGAGGTAGAGGAGGCAGTTCTTTGTCTTGCACCCAGGGGAGTGGGAAGCCTGTGCCTCAGTTTTATTTTAAAGTAATTTTTCTGATGAATCATCAGGGTGGTGGAGGTGGACCATGCTGTTTGAGACTTGCTGTGAGGAGGACCCAGCTGAAGCAGGCAACAGGAGTACAGAGGAGGTAGAGGAGGCACCTCTGTGTCTCACATTTGGAGGAGTTGGCAGCCTGTGCCTTGGTGTTATTTTAAAGTCATTTTCCTGTTAAATCACTATGGTGGTGGAAGTGGTTGCCCATGCTGTTTCTGTCTGTGTAGGATCCAAGCAGACTATAACCCATTATGGTACTAGGTCAGAACAGCACCTGTATAGACAGTGCTATCAAAAACAATGCCATGCATACAGCAAGGACAAGAAAAGCATCAAGAGACAATGCCACCAATAGAATAAGCACCAGTGGTAGCAATCACAAGTGCAGTTCGCGATCACTACCACTGTAAAACATCATTATTGTGGGGAGCTCTGCCTCCTGCACCCCCCCATTATTAAAATAATGAACTCCAAGTCAGAGTTGGATTATGGGCAAAGAAATAAAATTGTGGATCCATGGTCTCCACCACTTTTCCAGCCAAGCTGCTCCTGCATTACCACTCCACACCATGGGAGCAGCTCAGCCAGCCTCCTCCATTCCTTGGCCCTTGACTCAGGTACTAGTACCATGGACAGTGATCAGTGGGGTGCTTCTTACATGGCGCTGTACTTCCCATGTTGCTGTTTGTGGTTGCGTGGTATAGACCATGCTGTTTTACCTTGTGCTATTATTAAAGAGCTATTCTAACCAGGTATTCTCATGATGATGGGAGGAGAAGGAGAAGGTTGAGGTGGTGAAATGCAAAACCAAACCAGCAACAGCACTCACTAGATAAGAGCAGGGTGCAGATCCTGGGTTGGGCTAACCCTGAACAACACAAAAGACAGTAGGCAAGATTGCACACCAGAGGATATGGAATGTAGCTGAACCATTGGAAATAATTCCCTCTGAGGCAGTTCTCAGCGACTTTAAATGCTGTTTATTTTTTCAGCTACTCCAATGCTAGTGACCACCAACCAGGTATCACCTATACCAGCAGCCTCGGTGCTTCACTCGTATGAGTTTCGTCAGGAGACCTACTGTCATTTGAGGTGGTGAAGTCACTGCTGCACTGTGTCTTGCTGGCTGGAGCAGGCATTCATTGTAATTGGTGTTAATACTTCAGGATGGATATTGGTGTAATGAATGTAAATAACATCATTTTTGTGAATTTCAATGCAAGCATTACATTTGGGAATGGTGGGGAGAAGGAGCAAAACATGAAATATTTTTTTATTCATTGTCATCAATGAAGCAGCCCTCAACATCTTCAAGACTGGAATTGTCACCAGAGGGGAATTACCTTTCCATCACTGCTTCATCCACTTCAATGTTGCAAGACAGTGTTATGCAGCCCAGTCTGCCAACAGCAGTTTCCTCCTCATCATCCCTGTTAGTGTTATGTGAAATTGAAATATTTCGCATAATTCCTCAATTATGTGAAATTTTTCGCCTATACGAAACAAAATTTCGCCCATTTTCTTGATTTCACGTAATGGCGAAATTTCGCTTACCATGCCAATTTCGCCCATTAACGATCCAAATTTTGCCTTGTGGTGGAATTTCGCCAGTGAAATTTTGGTACAAAGGTGAAATTTGCAGTGCATTGTTGGTAAATAAGTAAAAAGTCATGTGTATCTTGTTTCCAGCTCATTCTGCTGCATGTTGAGTAGGAGAGCAGTGTGTTGTGGTGCATCAGAGCCTATAAAGCCTTTGAAAACATAGCTGAAACTTGTTTTTGAGAGCTAATTGCTGCAAAATATAAAGTTTTTTTCCTAGTGCTGCTGTGCTGGTAGTGCCTGGTACTAGGGAACATTTTCTAATTTTGTGAATTTTTGTATAATACGTAGTTTGAATTATGTTTACTTTTGTCAGCTATCTTTGAAAGAGTTGTGTGGGGTAGAGTAGGAGTGTACAGCAGTACAGGCTATTTCTAGCCAAGCAGATTGGTATTTTTACTCACAATTGTGAGTTATCTATTTACTGTTACTTCTTATAAATTTTTTTATATCTTGCAATTTATTTTCTTTGAAAAGTTTCTCTGTCCTGTTTGAGACAATTCCTGTCGCTGTTAGTTGTGTTACATATACCATTCTTCCACTTTTAGTTGTGAATTGATTTTGAATTCTGAAGTTTTAAACACACAAGAGCTGATCCTTTCTTTTATTTTTTTGTGGTTAGTTCTGTTAGCTGGAGTGTTAACTTGTGTGTTACTAAAATTGTGAAAATCAACAGTTGTAACTTGTAAAGTACTTCTACTTGATCACTTGAACTTGTCTCTTACAGTCGCACTGCATCATTGAATTGTTCCCCTGTATGTTATTGCTGGAACTTGACTCTGCACACTGTGCGGTGTTCCTGTTTTAGTTAACTTACATACATTACCCTTTCTTTGTTGTAGCATTGTTTGTGTCTGACTTGACGTGCACATTATAAAACAGTATATATTAAAAGAGTCATTTTCAAGACATTTCTTGTTGATCCCTCCCATCCAGACCACTAACATATTATGTGATACTAATTTCCTTTGTTGCTGTTTTATGGTTGTCTCTGTCCGCATATAAAAAACAAATTGTGGTACTGAGTAATAACACATTACAGTACTTTATTTGTCCAGAGACTGAGAGACACAGGTGATCTGTATTTAAAGTGTGCCACTTGTGCCCTTTTTCTCTGTGTGTGTTTCTTTAATTCCTTCCTGTTTGGGGGAAAAATAGTTACCTTTTTGTGTTTTACTACACTAGGCTGCCTACCATATACAGTATTTGTTCTACTGTAAGTGCTGGTGCCTGTCCTGATTGTTTTTGGACTTTTAAGGAAGCCAGTACTGTAGGGGTGTGATAGTGTGATGTCATCATTCACGTGTGAGGTATTATTCACACATTTAGTAGTAGTAATACATCCTTTCTTAAAATACTTCCAGAGAAAGGCAAAGCTTTGTAGCAGCAGTCAGCAAAAATGCCTGGTAAGAAGCGGTCAAGTACAGGGGGGAAATGTGGCAGGGGTGAGGGAGCTAAGAAATCTGCTGACAAAAATGCAATTTCAGTTCCAGTTCCCCATAGCAGTGAAAAGACAGGTATGTCTGCATCACTGTCTTCAAGTTCTGATGTGGGTCATGATGGTGCGGCTGGAACCAGCAAAGGAGTTGGTGGCTGAACTGGGTCAGGCATACCTGTGTCTTACTTTTTTAAAGCTCAAACTGTTGCAGCCATGCTAGTGGGGGATGCTGACAGTGAGAAGAAGGGATGCACTGACACCAGCACAGGAACAGTGGTCCAGGACTCAGAGGAGGGTGATAATAAGTCTGTCAGTGTGACTGTCCATGTTCCTGAAAGAGATGGTGATGATAGTGTTCAACAAGAGTCTGATAGTCCTGGAGATAAGGATAGTCGGCCCCTGAAATACTTGTAGAGAAAGAAAAAGGTGCCGTTCTTCAAGAAGACAGTGATAGGGAGAGGAGGAGGAAGACAAGGACATCATCGCTATTGGTGGTGATGATGATGATGATGATGATGACTGGGATGATCCCACATGGAAGCCTGAGTTAAAAAAGGTCAAGGGTGGTGTAGGTCATTTACATGTACAGCCTGTGGTGAGTCAGTCTGTCACCAAGCCTATAAACACACCTCCAAGCAGTCAAGTAACCACCCCTCCCAAAAGTAGTGTTGTGGAAGTCATGTTAGCAGCTCAAAAAATACACACTTCCATACCTGTTTCTGAATCATCCCAGTCTCAGAAGCATCTGAAGTTCAGAGGTCAAAAGTCCCTAGTTTGGGCCTTTTATGTGCTAGATCCTTTTGATGAGACCACAGCAATATGCCAACTTTGTCAAGCCTGTGTTAGTCGGGGGGAGAAAGGGAAGCCACATAGGCACTGGTGGCCAACACACCCACCTGAAAAACAAGCACCTGCTGAGATAGCATTAACACCAGAAGGATGCCAGAGCTGTTGATAGCAAGGTGCATGTAGTAGAGCAAGAACATGAGGAGGGAGGGCAGAGTGGGTCAGTGGTGGAGGAACAGAGTGAGCAATCCTTTGCTCTCTCTAATAGTGGGCATAGCAATGGTGGTGCGAGTCCCAGTCCCATGAGTCTGAAAAGTACACCACCCCCACACAGCGGTGCAAGTGGTAGACAAGAAGTACAGGAACTCCGGTACTGGCAAATATGAAATGCAGAATGAAGATCCTCAATATGGAGGATAGCCGTGTCAAGACACATCTATCTGAATTGACACTTGTAGATTCATTTAAAGATATTGAAGTATTTCTAGGAAAATAGCACTGTTGTGCAAGTCAAATGCTGTTGTGGAAACCCTGATTTCAGGTCAGAGGCCCAGAAACTGTCATTATGTGGCTGGTTTAAGAATTTCAGTTCCACTGTCAGTGGGAAGAAGTACAGGAACTCCGTTCCTGATGCAAAAAAGTACAGGAACTGAGTTCCTATGTGTTCCTGTTCACTTTCATCACTGCCCCCACACCCACAAGCAACCAGAATAACTGGTTTCATATGGTCTCCACCTCCCAGCCAAGAGCCAGTTGTTACTCCTAAAAGAAAATCATTGCTGACACAAGTACAACTTTCTGGTTGGACAGCCCCAAAGATGCATCTCACTCTGAAGACCATCCTTGAGCATCAGAAAAAGTACCCCCCCCAATCATGCTTCTGCACAAGAGTTAAATGCTACCATTGCTGAAATGTTGGCCATCGATCTGTTGCCATTCTCATTCATACAGAATGCTGGTTTCCGCAGGTTGATGGCCTGTGCCTGTCCCAAATGGCAAGTCCCATCACAAACCTATTTTAGTGAGCGTGCCATGCCAGAGCTGAACAGTAGAGTTGCTGATTACATTAGACATGCATTGAAGCATAGTGCATCACACTATATCCATCTTAGCATGGATATGTAGATCAGTGGACAAACAGCAGCAAGCTCGTATCTGTACATAATAGCACACTGGATACAGTTGCCTAGTGTGGTACATGATTTTGGGCCTGGCAAAACATGCATGAAGCAAAATTGTGGTGGTAGCAACACACCTGGTATTCGGCAGCATGCAACCCTGACTATGACAAGAGTCACAGGTTCGCACACAGCTGCAAAAATGCTTATTGTTCTGCTGGACTTGATTGATGGGTGGCTACACACCCAGTCCCTCATAGCAGGATTCATTGCAAGTGATAATGGCTCCAATGTAGTGAAGTGCATTAACGATGGTGTTTTTTTTCAGAGTGCCCTGCCTGGCACACTGCCTTAATCTTGTTGTTCAGCAGTTTCTCAACCACGCAGACATTAAGGAAATGGCTACTGTTGCCCGTTGCATCTGTGTCCACTTTGTCCATTCTGCAAAGGCCCGGGACCATCTATGTGAGCTACAGTGCAATAACAATGAAGCTTGATGTTATCACCAGCTGGCACTCCACACTGTACATGCTTGACCGGCTGTATGAACAGTATAAGGCTGTGTCAGAA
Source organism: Neoceratodus forsteri (assembly GCA_016271365.2). Taxonomy (NCBI): domain Eukaryota; kingdom Metazoa; phylum Chordata; order Ceratodontiformes; family Ceratodontidae; genus Neoceratodus; species Neoceratodus forsteri. Next base: position 729,877,006 of record CM028131.1, read on the forward strand.
TACCTGCTGCTGCACACCACCCATGATAATGCTGGAGTGTCCATTGCGCTAAAAGCAGAGCAGTGGTGCCAAACTGATGGACTAATACGCATTCACATTCTCCTTCCATTCAAGCATGCTACACAGGCAGTGAGTGGGGACACTGCTTGCATAAGTCAGTCCATACCTCTCATACATGTGCTGAGGCAGACACTAGTGGATGTGTGACACCAGACAGAAGTAAGTGGGGATCATGGCACTTGTGATCTAATGAATCACATGTTCCATGTGCTGGACACAAATACTCATGTATCAGGCATTTTACAGTCAGCTGAGTTGGCAATTGCTACCGTGCTGAATCCAATGTACAAATGTGGCCTGCCCTCTATAACTGAAGGAGGTCATCAACTAGTACAGCAGTTGACAGAAAACCTGATTAGATTGGTACATCCTACACAAATGAAAAATTCATGCAATGCATCAAAAACGGGTGTTGCTACCATCACCAGCAGCTCAAAGGAAACACTATCAGAGAAAATAGGCAAGACAGAGCAGAAAACAGCAAGCATTCCCATTAGGGATGTTCTCTTTCAGGTGGGAGTGGAAGATATGGAGTAAAAGAAGGAGGAGACAGATGAGGCAGCTGGACTCCGGGCAGCGGAACAGATGGTGGAGGCTTACATGGGGGGCCCAAAGCACCTTGCCATTAATGATGAGCCACTGCTGTACTGGAGCAGTAAGATGACTGAATGGCCAGCACTAACATTGATTGCTGTGAAATACCTGAGCTGCCACCATCCAGTGTCACTTTGGAATTAGAGTTTAGTGTAGCTGGGGCAATTGTAAGTGACTGTAGGACCAATTTGTGACCCAAGAATGTGTCCATGCTAACATTCATCAAAATGAATGAAAGGCACATTCCACACTACACAGTGATGTCAGTGGTGTTGCCACAGGAACTGTGTCTTGGTGATGAGGATGATGACAATCCCTTGAGTAAGGCAGCCACTGGCAGCGAGGTGGATGAGGCAGCAATGTTGAGAGAATTTCCACCTGATGAACTCCAGGCTTGAAGACTGTGGGGGTGCTTCTTGGATGATGTGCAACTGGAAGTTGAAAAAGGCGGAGTTTACTCCAAAGCTCCCCCCCAAACAACAACTTTCAAGTCAGTATGGTTGCTGGTGTGTGTATGTATGTTACACCTTATTTCTGGCTATGTACCTCTGGATTGGTTATGGAAATATGTTATGTACTGCAGCCTGCAGTGTGTATAAGTTACATGTCATCACCCTTTGCTGTAACTCATTGATTGGTCACCCCACCACCTCCACCAGTCCCCCAAGGCCACAAGCCTATATAAAGCAGCAGCAGCAAAAGCAATGTAACTATGATAACCGTAACTATTTTGCAATTGCATGATTAATGTTTTACTTAAAAAAATACATTGCTTTTCATGTTGACTAAATCAACACATCATCATCTTACAGCAAGATATGTTGTCTTGCTGTCCTTAAAAGTGCCCAGTATGGCAAATTTCACACTTCCCCACCGTCCCCTCTTGTCACCTGATCTGACCTGACACATCCATGCACTCCATATGACTCAAAAAAAAAGGTTCTACCACTTAGTATTTGTGACATATACAAGAACCCTGGTTCCTGGACAAGTGTACAAGTAGCATATGAATGTAACATGCTAAATCAACAATTAACACCAAGCTGAACACATTTTGAAAAATTGGTAAATGGTGGCCATCTTTAATATGTGAGTGATTAATTACAAAATTAATCATGAACTTACAACATCAAATTCCCCCAAAAAGTTTACTTCTACAGTACCAGGCTACCAGGTTAAGGTACACCAAAAGTGGAATGGTTTCTGGGCTGGGGTTCAACTCAGGGTCAGGGCAGGGCAGGGTGAGTGTCTGTCTGTCCTCATTTTTGAATGGATTCAAAATGTTCATGATTATTGCATCTATGCAATCCCCATTGAGGAGACAAGACATTAACCCCCACCACCTAATTATTTACTAAACACCATATCAACCATCTGTGTTCAAATATAGTTCCTCCCCGTATGTGGGTGGCAGTTGTGATTACTCATTAATGGTAATGGTATGGACACCAGTCCAGTGGCAAACATTGCAGTTCAAACAACACACCTGTCTTCCAACAACAGAACACAGCTCCTGGTCCTGCATGGCCTGGATTGATCATGTGTCATCAAGATACGACATACTGAAACCTCAACAGAGGAAAATGATCTAAGCAAGAGGAAAGATAAGAAAAAATGTTGGATACTAATCAATCTACATACCTGCTTTTACCTAACAAGTTGGAAGAAGAAGCAGAGAAAACAAAGTATACTTACCATACCCCATGATGTGATGTCATTCAACTGAGGACATTCCCCACAGGAACATGCTGTGTGGTGTACATGATTCCAATCCAGACAAGGTCCAATGAACCCAGGGCCAGATTAAGGCAACCTGGGGCCCTAGGCCCAAGAGAAATCTGGGGCCCCCCTCACTGTAACCATGCCCCTTCACCATGACCACACCTCTTGGCTATTACATATCAGTTACTGAAACATGAAAACAATGTTCTTACTGTCCCTAAAAAGTCTCATAAATTACTTAAAAATTAACTAAAGTAATACTATCAGTATGGAAAAATAATTATAGCCTGTGTTTTGATAATTTAGAGACAATAATTAATAATAGGCCTGGTAAAAATTATTTTTTGTATGTGAAATGTCATAATTTGTACTTCTCTAAAGCCCCCCAACCCCAAACACACATGTGTGCACTCGTAGTCTGGGTGTTATCATATTGTCCTGTCAGGTAGTATGAACTAGGATGTGGGAGTTTTGTTGGGTTGGGTATGGACTGATCTGTAAAAGAGGCTCTGTCTTGGGTGGTGTAGGAGTTATGTTTGCGGTTTACTAGGTGGGTTATGAACTTTAGAGATTATACTGCAAAGCAAGTGATTTTTGGAAGAATTTGAAATCATTCCCAGGATCAAACATTTCTGTTATTGATAAGTAAGCCAGGATCCATAAATGGCAAGATTTACTGATGGGAATCTTGAAATACATTAATTTGTTCACCCTGAAAACAGAGCTGTATCGAGGTCAGAACTTCAGTATGAGTGAAATGAGACAATTAAAATAAGTATGATTTTTAATTGTACCATTGAAACTTATTGTAGATTTCTTAATTTTAAGAGTGAGATTAAATATTTATGTTTTATTTATTGAGATATCAGAATTACAAACCTTTGAATCAGAGACTCCATTGCAAAGGCTCCACATCATGGAAATACAAAACAAGAGAAATGTGGAGGGTAAAACAACCCAGAGTCAAACACAGTACAAAGGTTTCAAGCAAATTAAGCTATTGCTTACATTCAAATTTCAAGGATGATGCAAGGTTTCCTAAGCCAATAAAACAGATACTTAAGATAAAATATAAAGCATACACACTGAATTACACTGTTAATCTTTTATAGTTAAGAGTAAAATTCTAAGCTGGGATTCTAAATGGGTGTGGAAGAGAAAGGAAAGGAAAGGAAAGGAAATGAAATGGGCTTGTTCACACCTTAAAGGTCATCCTGCCTGGGGCTCCTGAAGCTGTCAGCTGCACTTAACACTGAATCAGGGAGGTGAGAGTCATGTCACAGTTCAGCCCCTGACTTATTCAGTGGCTGAGTCCTTTACAAAAAATGTTCAGCTCAGGTAGAAAGAAAAGGTTATATAGTAAATATATGTTGGGGATTGCTGTGAGCCCCCTGGCCTGTGTCTATATAGCTTATGCCTTAATCCGGCCCTGAGTGAACCACAGTAGCACTAGCAGGCATTCCACTTCCCCTATCAGCACTGCGTACCTTGACATAAGAAAAAAATTAAGAACAAATTTTGGTGATTGTTGAAAATTCCCCCCACCACCTGTGAAGAGTCTGAACATCCACGTCCCCTCCACTGCCCCAGAGAACCACAAAAAACAAAAATACTTACCTCAAGGACTGTGAAAGTGGAACCATCGAACAAGGCTGCAATTAAATAAATCCCCCAGACCTCATTCAGCAGCGAGCAGCAGCAGCAAGATGGAAAAATACTTAACTTCTCCTGAATTCCTGATGTTGAAAAAGGCAAAAAATAACACAATTACTACCAAGCTCAGACAACCATATGGCAGTAACAGACATACTGCACTTGTATGAGAATTCCAATACTTACCTTCTGCGTCGGGAAATTGGGAAGATCCATACATGATCTGACATCTCCCTCCCTCCCTCACGGCCCAGCATGATGATGTCATCCACAGCACACTGAAAAATAATATAAGAGCAGTACCAGCACATTAGAACTCAAGATGCCATAATACCAACCCACCAACACCGTAACCTTGCACAGGAAAAACAATGAAGACAGTTACTTACATGTTTATCAGCAGCAGTATGGACTGTGTGAGGATAATCCACCAGGCATCAGCCATCCAGAACAGTACTTCTTCTTGTGGCCCTTGGAAAGTAGTAGTCATACACAGCAGCAGGCAACAAACTACAGTGCCCCAAAATTTCATTCACTACCCCATTGCTAGGCAAGGTACTACCACAGAGACAGTCAGTCAACACAACTAGACAATCAGTACAGCAGCACAGGGATACGGAAATGATACTTCTGCTTTTCTGTGTCAATCAATTGAAACACAGTAGCAGCAGGAAAGAATTGAAAGTAGCAGCAGCATTTTGCAGGAGGAATTCATTTTCTCTGCATGTTGGCACCCCCTTTCCAGGTCCCTGAGATGGTAGGGCACTATAAAACATCAATACTGACAGCACATTTCAGCCTCAATTTGATGTCACATTTTTAAGTAAACATTTGTGGACTTGTAGGCACTGTTTGGCACCGGCAGCAGTGAGTTTCAGGCAGAAATATTGTGTAAGCAAGCCCTAAAACAGCTACTTAATGTCTAGGTGGTGGGGGGCACACCCTAAAACATAATGGCTGAGACCAGATTCCACTTCCAAATTAATGTACCATTTTTCTGCAACATTTCTGGATGTTTACTGCCTGTGCTGCAGTGGCAGAAACAAGATTAAGCCTAAAGACTCTTGTAAAAGTGGACCAAAGACCATTGTTTAGTTCGGGTGGTGGGGTGCCATAAAACATCACGGCTGAGATCTGATTTTATACTCTACGTACTGCGCAATTTTTTTGGAAACATTTCTGGATAGGTGGTGCATGATTTGAATGTGCAGCCACACACTTAGGCCCAAAAAGCATTTAAAATGTGCAGAAAACAGCACATTTGGATCTGCAGGGTGGGTGTGAGCCAGTAACTGCGTGTCTTACACCTGATTTCACTCTCTATGTACTGTGAAATTTTTTTGGAAACATTCTGGGCATGTTTTGAGCCAGCAGCAGTGAGTTTCAGGCAGAAATATTTGGTAAACAGGCCCTAATGGCTATTTGATGTCAGGGTGGTGGTGGGGCACCCTAAAACATAATGGCTGAGACCAGATTTCACTTCCAATTTAATGTACCATTTTTTCTGAAACATTTCTGGACATTTCCTGCCTGTGCTAGAGTGGCAGAAAAAAGATAGGGCATTAAATATACTTTTAAACGGTGTCCGAAACAGCATTTTAATGACTAGCTGCTGGTGGGGCACCATTAAACATCAGGACTGAGAGCGCATTTCAGTCTCAATTTGATGTCACATTTTTTGGGATGCATTTCATTACCTCAGGGACCTGTTTTACATGAGCAGAGCCAAAATTCACTGTCACATAGCTTTGGAAAACATGTTTGTTCAGAGTAAAGTGCTTACACTTGATTTTTGTAGATTTGATAGAAGGAGCAAGGAGGAAACATCCCAGAGGGAAGTGAAGCGTCCAAAAAGTCACTACATGGTGATATTTCATTGTTACTGTAGCAGTGTACACTTCCTGCGCACTTCATTCAATTGTGTACTCCGTGAGTGTTTAAATAGTGCACCTGTAGGTTTCTGTCGGTGTGCATGCGGTGCTGACACAGTATGTATGAATTATGTTAATTAGCACTGCAGTCACACTGTGCATGTACTGCAATTAGCAGTGCTGAGGCAGCAACACTGCCTGAAGCAGTGTTGCGTTGCTTTTTCAGTGTGTACGAATTATATTAATTAGCATACTGAATCAACACCTCTAGTCCACTTCAGGGCACAGTGTGGTTTTGATGGTTAGTATCACTCCTGACAGCAGTGTTGCAGTGCTGTTTCAACATGATTATAACTGCATATATCCACCTCCTCATCCAGAGTACAGTTGGGCACAGGAACAGTCAAGCGGACATGGGACCATGTGTTCCAGAGTTTCATCCTGCTGGCCACTCACATTTTCTACCTTTCTGTCAAAGGCAAAATCAGCCAGGACTATGCAGGCACATGAATACTGAGGCATGGGAGCAACCTTGCCGTATAAGCTTGTTGTGTCCTGTTCATCATGGTGCCTGATAGTCAGCTGGAAACAGTTATGGAGCAGTCGACTCTACCCTTCTCTCCAGTCGTTTGAGCTGCAACCTGCTGCCACACTTACAGTCGCACTGCTGACACAACTCTGACTGAGAGCAAAATGACACTTTAGGCACCAAACTGCCAGCACCATCTCCCATGCTGTATCGGTGACTGTGACTGTTGGGGAATGGGTGGGTTGGGGGGCTGTAGTCCTGGTCACCAAAGACTACTATAGCACAGAGCAGGAAGTGAGAGGATTGTGTTGTAACCACGCTAGCCAGCATAAGCACCTCATCCACCTGCATCACAGCACCACCTCCAGTCACCAGGTGGAAGGAAAATGGAAAGGGACTTTAAAAAAAATGGTGTTTTTTTTTTGTTTGTTTTTAAACAGAGCAAACCAAAATTTGCAAAAGACTGTAGAAAGTTTGTGGGTGTTCTCACCCATGGGAACAGCTGGGGTTCAACCATTTTGGAGACAAGGTTGACCCGAACTACCGTTGAGTGACAAAGATTTCTCACCTGGCTCCTGGTGATTGTTGGATGGGGTTTGGGTGGTTTGAGAGAACATCAGTTGTACCTGTAAAATAAGAAAAGCAATGGGGTCACAGAGGATCTGCAGCTCTTTAGTAACTAACTGGGACAAACAAGATACTCTAAACATAAAACGATACTCATCTGATACATGTGGTCAGTGTCCTCCAATGCTGGGGCTGGTGTCTATTGTTCCACTGGACCTGTAAACAAAGTGGAAAATGAGTTAATATGATTAATAAAAATAGCAATCAGCTGTGTCAGGTGGAAAGTGATTGTATATTGGAGGGGGTTAAAGTGTGTTGGTCTGGAGGGTACATACCGGTACCACAGCAGTGACCTGGGTTTGGGAACAGACTTGGGCTGCTGTGGATGTCAGCGTGGGGGATACAGACTGAATTTGGTGTCCCTGGTCCCACTCTCCTCTGGGAAGGGTGCACACTGCTCCATTCATTGACTTGCTCCAGGGCAGGAAGGAGCCATCACCATTCGTGTGCCTGCCACACTGACAGAGTGAAAGACTGCAAAAGTGGCTGACAGTCAAGGGGACAGAATTTCATCCCCTTCCTATCCTCATCATGGGGGGAATTTGTGTGTGTGTGTGGGGGGGGAGTAGCAATTAGTAGAAGTAATTTCCTGACATGAAGAGTAATAGTGCAGGCAACTGAATGCAGTAGGGGGCCAATCATTGGTATGGGGCTTGCAGTGACCAGACTGATTATCCTGCCAGGTACACTCTTCCCCATTTTTTCCACCCCTGTCCTGATGTAATGTGTGGGACCATCAGGTCTCAATACGAATGTCAACCTCTTGAAAAGGATGGCTCCCTTGCCCACCACAAGGTGCCTTATGTGCACCTTCTCTGTCTCTCCTTAGGCTTGGGCCAGTGCCACACACAACAGTGCCTTCCACCCAGCCTTGGCCCATTCAGCTGGCTCACCAGGTTTTACTGAAACTCAGGTCACTGGCAAAGGAAGGCAAGGCCCCCCTGAGTCAATGGCAGTCTCTGCAAACATGTTACTTCATCATTTTTGGGGGTGACATTTTGAACCCAAATTTTCAACAGTCTTAGGACCCCACCTCAGGAACCGGGTAAGTAAAAATGCTCAGTTCCCAGCCAGAATGTTATACCTCCCCTCAAGTACAAAAATCAATTTTTACCAGGATTTGGAGAAAAAAAAAAAAACATCCATCACTTACATGGCGCGGAGTGAAAAAATGTCTATGTTGAAAATTTACTTTTGAGCGAGCACTGAGAAATTTCAATGTACCTTCCGAACTTTTTTTTTTATTCTGACCCCAAATTTTCAATATAGTCTTCTTATGACCCTGCCTTAGAACCTGATAGCAGTTCTGTACATCTCCCTCACTCCGGTCACAACTTTACTTCCCTCCAGTCTGTTGGTCTGTAGCCACTTTTTTTATTCCCGTGCCCCCAGTAACAGCGCTAGGGGTTTTAAAACATGGGTCAAATTAGACCCACAGGTGTAAAAAATGTTGGTCAAAATGAGAAACAACTGGGACAAAACCTACTGTAATCACAAGCAAAAGTTTCACCAGTACAGAAGCTGACATTTTTCAAGTGAAAATACTTTTCTATGGTTTACTATTTCATCTTTCAGATGTTGTTACAGACAGGTGCACTTACCAAAATATCCTCAGAAAACCATAGCATTACCATTTGTCCACCATTTCCATACCATTGTAAATTCCATTGCAGCACCATTGTATCTCCTTGACTGGTAACACATTGGATTTGTTTCAATTCCACTGTAATACCATTGTTGCCATTGCGGTACCACATGGACAGTGGTATCACAATCAGAATGTGTGCATAGATGGTCCCACAATGGCTCATCAAACACACACACCATTGTATTCCCACTGCTGTTGGTAACACAATGAATTTGTTTCAATTCCAGTGTATTACCACTGCTGCCACTGTGGTACCATGTACCTCAGTGGTAACAAAGGGGTGATTTCCATCTACAATGGTAACACAATGAGCTGCCATTGCAAAACCATTGAAATTGGTCTTGCAATGGATTTGTTTCAATTCCATTGCCATACCATATGTGACACTGTGGTACCATCTGTGTGCAATGGTAGTGCCGTGGTTCTCTAAGGAGATGCTGGTAGCTCAATGATGACATTGCACTACCACTGCTATTGGTAATCAGGGGGTAGCACATGTTAGTACAGTGGTTCTCATGTGGTATGACATCAACCACTAGAGATCCTACTACTAGTTCTCCCACCCATGATATCAGACTGACATCAAGTCCTCCCCCAGTTCTCCCCTCTCCATACATGCCTCTCACACCCTGCACTTTGGCTCCCCATGCCTGTCTCCCCCCTCACCTGCTACCACAGAACTTAGGTCTGCAGCTGCACAATAAGGACCACACATGCAACAGTTTTGCTTAGTCATAATAATTTTTAATCAATACTTTTAGTGATGCTAAGTCATTATTTATCAATACCCGAAGCCACCATAAACCATAACTTTTCTTTCACTACTGACGATGTTTTGTTTTTATCATGATGAATCATAGTTAAACAATGCCTGATGCAGGTTATTGGCCGCCAATCAGAGTCTGCTTCAAAGATCATACTTGGTCATAGGCATTCACAAAAAAAAAAAAAAAAAGTACCAACAGCTTAATCTAGTTCAGTTTCAGTTGGTTACCATCTGTATCCCCCCTCAACCCCAGTCACCCCTGAAAAATGGACTTCTAGTCTCAATGGGCTTACTGGGTCAACAAAATTCAATAAACAAAAAATAAATAGGCTTGTAATATTTGGCCAAGATTAATCATGAGTGATGTACCTGGCTCTCATTGGATGCTCTGCTGTAATTTGCATATTTGTCATGTTTAATCATGATCAGTCATTGCCCTTTAAAATAAAGGTGTGACATTTTGTATTGGGCTTCATTAAGCCCATCCTGCAGCGGTGATAGTCTGTCCATGCAGAAATTATCAAATTTACTGCTGTCCTGTAAGGGGGGAAGGGATGGTAACTCCGACGAACTCTTTTCCACTTCCTGGTCTGCCTGTTCTGCCCCCACATTCCGACATTATGTGATGTCTCCAGAGAGGGCAAGTGGAACGCCCCATACAAGTCTATGGGGCTCCTTTTCAAAATGGCTTTACAGACATTTAAGCAAACTTTGATAGAAAATGAAAGCCACTGCTCAACAAATAGGGACCCTCCTGAATGCTGATGTTTTTGCCATTACCTTCCCCAACACTTCCTCTGAAACCATAATGGTCTTTTTTTCCTTCTTGCTTCTGTTTACATTTCTATGTATAATCCTTTTTATTGTTTTCTTTTATGTCAACACACACACATTACATAGACAGACAGTTATACATACATACAGCTGCTAATACAAAGAACAGATAAATGCACTTTCATACAGTTACTTTTACATCCAATAATCTTCCCCAGACAATTGATTCTTAATACTCATTGACAGTGCTAAAAAATGACAAAATAGGCTAATATCCAAGTTGATTATCAGGCATATATTCTGTGGATACCAGTACATAACATCCTTATGTGTTCTATCCTCAGGCGGGGGGGACACCCATCCAGTCAGGCTGCATCTTCCTAGACCAATCCCCCACAGAGAGTAACCATCTCTTGTCTTTCAAGCGTAGAAATAAATGGTGCCCATTCTCTATAGAATACCTCTGATCTGTTCGCCAAGACCAGTGATAGTCTTTCCAAAGCCAGATTTTGCAATATCAATTGTCACCACTGCTGGGTGGTAGGTACAACATTATTAACCCAGGTGTTTTGGATACAATGCCTAGCCATCACCATAAGGACTTTAATCCGACGCGGCATTGTCTCCCATTCCTCTGTCCCATCCGCACTCAGACCAAATAGCCCCTTAATAGGGTCCAACTGGATGGGGGTCCCCACCATTAGCTCCACTTCTTTGAATATTTTCCCCCAGAAAGATCGCAGGACAGAGCAATTCCAAAAACAATGTATATATGTCCCCACCTCTCTTTTGTATCTCCCACATAACAGGAAGACAGCCAGATGGGCCCTATGCACCACAGCTGGGGGATAGTACAGTCTATGTATAAACTTAAAATATGCTTCTTTGAACTTATTACAGATCAGCAGGTCTCTAAGTCCTAACAATAATTTTTGCAAATTCTCTTCAGAGATTTCCCTACCTAGATCCCTACTCCATTGCTGCCTCACTTTCTGGGTATAATCCGGCCATCCCTGGTTCCAAATTTTTGCTGCCTTCCCAGTAAACCCTTTAGGATCCCTCTGTACTCCCAGTGTTGTTAGTTCTACTGAGCCCCACCCCTGTCCTTCTGGCTTCCCTCTCTCCATTTTACCTATAAACGCTTTCAGTTGGAAATATCGAAACATCTGTTGCCCCTGCAAATTTAAATTCTTTTTAGTATCCTCTAGTGGGAGCAACATCCCTCTACTAATCATACTACCCACACATTTTGTCCCCCTTCTTTCCCACTCTCTGAATCCCCTATCCTCTAACCCTGGCAAAAAGAAAGGGTTCCTCGCCAGTGGCATCAATATAGTTTCCCCTTTGGCTATCCCTCTTGCCTTCTTTAGCATCTCCCAAGCCCAAAGTCATTCCTACCAGATTCTGACCCCTTGACCTCGATATGCCATGCGTCCTTTACTGTGTAGGTAGGCTGATTAACCGCCTTCAGCATCTCTCCTGCTCAACGCTACCCAGCTTTGCTCCCTCTGGTCTAAATACTCAATCTGCTATATATCTGCTGGATGGACAAGTAGTAATTTAGCAGTTCAGGGAAATTAAGACCACCCTTAGATACCTCCTTAAGTCTTTGGAGCCACATTCTTGGCCTCTGTCCCTTCCATATAAACTGAGCGAATACTTTTTCTAACCTGCCAGTATCCCCCCGTGTGATTCACCTAGGGAGCATCTGCATAGGGTACATTATTCTGGGTAAAATGTTCATTTTTATTACATTGATCCACCCCATCCATGATACTGGCAACTGCATCCACCTTCTCAGGTCTGTTTCTATTGTTTTAACTAAAGGGACATAATTCAGGCCATACAGAGATCCAATTGTTCTTTCCACATTAATACCTAAGTACTTTATACTTGTGGATTTGCATTGTATACCCCATCGTTCATCTCCTACTTCCTGTTTAGGGAAGCACAACATTTCCGACTTGTTCAAATTTATTTTGTAGTCAAAGAACTCTGAGAAGCCCTCTATTAATTGCAGGAGAGATGTCATGGATACCCCCAGTTCCTGTGAAAACAGCAACATGTCATCTGCATACAACGTGACCTTGTGCTCAGTGTTGTCCGTCCCTTTCACCCCCTGGACCCCCTGGCACTGCCTAATCACTGCCGCCAGTGGCTCCAGCACCAGGGCGAACAATAATGGCGAAAGCGGACAGCCCTGCATGGTTCCTCTTTCCAACTTAAAGGGCACCATAGGGGATCCATTGACCAGAATGCTGGCCCTAGGAGATTGGTACATTGCTCTGACCCGCCGTACGTATGGGTCACCCAGGCCAAACCGTTCCAACACCTCAAAGAGGTATTCCCACTCCACCCTGTCAAAAGCCTTTTTGGCATCCACTGATATAACATAAGTCTTCTCTATATCTTGCCTGCCCTCCACACCACATTGAGTAGCCTACGTACATTGTGATATGATAACCTCCCCTTAATAAACCTGGTCTGGTCTGGGTGAACCAACGACGGCAGGTACTCCTCTAATCTCATAGCCAGCGCCTTGGCAAGGATTTTAAGATCACAGTTCAACAGGGCAATTGGCCTGTACGAGGCACACTCCAAAGGATCCCTGCCCCCTTTGGAACCAGACAGATCGTGGCATCATAACACGTATCTGGAAGGCATGGCTCCTCCTGTCCCTTTTCCACCTTAAACACCTCACTTAGTACTTCCGCCATCTGGCCCACTAGGGTCTTATAAAACTCTATAGGGCAGCTGTCTGGGTCACTTGTTTTCCCTTGTTGAAGCTTCCCAATCGCCTTTAATATTTCTCCCTTTGTTATAGGGTGGCTCAGGCATTTTCTTTGCTCTTCTGTGAGACTGGGTAGGTCGACCTTACTCAAGAAGTCCTGCATCCTCTGTCTCCCTCCTATCCCCTCTGCCCTATACAGGTGAGCATAAAACTCCCGGAAATGGTCTCTCATCTGGTCCGCCCCTCGCTGCACCCTTCCCTCCTATCCTTAATCCTGTTAACCTTACAGGGCACTTCCTCCCTTTCTTTAGCCTCACTAATAGGGGGCCTAGCTTATTAGCCCATTCAAACACCTGCCTCTTGCAATAAAACCAGGAAGTTCGGGCCTCCCCTCCTAGCAGGGAATTTAGTGCCTTTCTTGTCACCATCAGAAGACGTTCCACCTTCCCTCGGTCTCCTCTAGCAGCTCGCTCTTCCAGCTCCTTTAATTGTTTTTCCAGCCCTTGTCGTTTGTCCCTCTTCTCCTTTTTAATTTGGCCATGTATGCTATTATGAAGTCTCTAAGAAAGGCCTTCCCAGCATCCCAGTAGACTGTCTTAGCTACCTCTGGGCCCCCATTAGTCTCTTTATATAGCTCCCACTGCATTTTCAAATATTCCTGAAAGTCTTTATGTTGGAGCACATATGTGGGGAATTTCCACTGTGACCTTATGTCCCTCTTTTCCTTCATTTTAAACCTACCCACAACCATAGCATGGTCCGATACATGAATAGGGCAATGCGAAACATCTATTACCCTGTCATGCCATGCCCTAGGTATCAGGATGTAGTCTATCCTTGTCCACGTTCCATGGAGATTAGAATAAAACATATATTCCCTGGCTCCTGGGTATGCCATTCTCAAACTGTTTACTAAATCAAACTCTGACATACCCACCTTCCATTGGACTACTGCCTCCGGTGCCCACCCCTTACCCTCTGAGTGGTCCAATATAGGGTCCAGAGTACTATTAAGGTCTCCTCCTATAATTAAGCCTGGGAATTGCTCCCTAGTAATTAAGTCCAACAATCCCTGGAAGAACTGTGGGTCATACTGAGCTGGGGCATATACGTTCCCTAGTGTGATTGACCTACCATAAAGCTTCCCTCTCAGAAATATGTATCTGCCCTCCCTATTGTCCTTCACAATTCTGTGAACTTCCAGTGAAAGGTTCTTATTCACAAGGATAGCAACCTCTCTCTTGCAGGATGAGTAAGAGGATGTGAAGCACCTGCCCTTCTAGCCCCGTGCTAATTTTGCGTGCTCAGCATCCGACAAGTGCGTCTCCTGTAATAAGGCAATTTGTGCTCCCTTTTTTCACAATGCAGCCAGGAGCATCGTGCGCTTAATCGGGTTTGCAATCCCCTTGATGTTCCAGGAGACTACCACCATTTCCTGTTTGCCAGCCATCTAAGTGTACTGTATGTTCCCCATTTCCATCCAACTAATTCCACCATGAGCCCCCTTCGGATCCTCGCACCTCTTGTCCCACCATTACCTCCCCATCCACAGGTACCTTTTAGCCTTCGTTTTGCATGAAATGCATCTGTCAACAAACAGTATAAAACACATTTAAACAACCTAACTACAAACATAGTAACAAGAACATCACTCCCCCCTTCCCCCATGAAGACTTTCTTGATTCTTCCATTTCCATATCCTTTTCCCCCGCCTCCCCATTCTTTAAACTACCTTTAACATAATCTATCCCATATCGAGTTCCCCCCCTCTTTGACACTAATTGCAAATCTAGCATAAGTGTCTAAATCTCACCCTAGCAATATGTGTGCCCCACCGCTCTGTCCACAAGCAACTCCCATTTTATCGACTTGCTTCATATGATCATAACATATAGCATTTGGTGTCTTACCATCTAAATTTATATTATTTAGCAAGCTCTTGGAGAGCAGAAAGAAAAATGGAAAAAGAAAAGTAGGCAGTGCCCCTTTAAGCCCCTATCTTCTCAGCATTCAAGTAACTTCCCAGGACCACTGAGAGGGCCCCCCCACCAAAACCCGTGTTCCTTTCATCACATGTATATTTATCGTGACTCACACCCCCTTCCCTCTTCCGACCCCCATCCAATTACGGTTTTACAGAGGCATAGTGGCGCTTTAAGTCCCTTCAATCCAGTTCAACTATAACCCCAATGTAGCTGTTTACATTACTGTGACGTACATTTGAAAAATCCCCCTCTGCACCACCCAGCCCCCCTTTTCCCTTCAAGTCCACACAGTACTTGCCCCCTTGTCCCCTTAGTTCCGTGTAGACATGCTCTTTGTACCTCTTGGTTCAGTTCCTCCCACAAGTTCCGGTCATGGTGCATCATTCTTCACCACTTCCCTTCCATCATCACCTGCCAAACGCTGCCTTGTGGTCCTCTATTCCAGTCGTCATTTCTCCACCAGCATTTAAAACATCTTTCCCATCCCCCCATATGCCCTCTTGTCCCTGGGAGTTTTGATGACACCACTGGAGTTCCCGCAACCTGTTTGATGGTCTGACACCTTCTCTTTCCTGGCACATCAGTATGTCACTCCTCTGCACCCCACAAAATCACGCCAGTCCAGCATTCACTTGTTCATTTTCTTCTGCAGATCAGCCACAAACTGCTGCACTTTGCTCAATTCCCAGAAGGAGTAAGTTGCCCCCTCATGCTTTATCTTTAATACTGCAGGATAAACCATGAAATTTTCAACTTTTAGTTTCCGCAATTGGACCATCAGACCATTAAAGACCTTCCTTTTCTGCAGCAGCCTCATCGAGTAATCTTGAGAAATAAACAGTGTGTGCCTTGGTATTCCAATGTTCCAGCTCATCGATATGCCCGCAGGGTCACCTCCCTATCTTGATAAGAGTCGAAGCGAATGATAACTTGTCATGAGGGCATACCCCCCGGGGGTCTGGGCATCACAGCACGATGAGCCCTTTCTAGCTTAAATTTCCCATTTTTAGGCTGTAGTCCAAGAAGCTCTGGCAAGGTCTTTGCACAAAAGCCCAGCGTATCATCTCTTTCCGCTCCTTCTGGCAGCCCTCTGAGTCGTAGATTTAGCCTCCTATAATAATTCTCCTGGTAATCCATCACATCTTTTAGCTCCTTTAACTCTTTTTGCAGGCGTACTACTTGACTCGGCATTTCCCCTGTATCTTCCTCTAATTGGGATATTCTCTCCTCAGCCTCTGCAATCCTGTTTGTGTGGGCCGCCTGCTGGTCTAATATTTCTTGCAGCTTGAGATCAATCTTGCCCTCGAGTTTGATCAGCCTGGGTTCTAAGGCCTCTATCACTTGGCCCATCACTTCACGACCCAGGGCTCCAATTTCAGCTGCCGATAACGGGACTACCCCCATGTTGTCTCCTGTAATGGAGGCAGCAGAAGCCGCTGTTTTCTTGCCAGTTTTGCCAGCCTGTCTTTGGCCTTTTCCACCTCCTGCCACCAAATACTCTTCCATTCTGCCTTCCAATACAAGCTGCACCAATGATTTTGCCAAAACAAGTAGATTTTTCTGATTTATTTTACATTTAATTGCCTGCCTAGACAGAGCAGTGTGAAAGCATGTCTATTCTCCTAGCCACTCATTAGTGCCCCCCATTTACATTTCTAACACCTTCACTACAGTTCTTTTTAATTTCGCCCTCTGTTCCTCTACTACTCCCTAGTCCTCCTTCCTGCCAGGGCATTCCTGTGGCAATCCCCCATCTTTGTGAAGTCTGCCCTCCTGAATTCCAGGACCATCGCCTTTGTGTGGTTCGACTCCACCTCTATTCTTATACTGAACCACACCGTTCAGTGATTCTGGTCTCCTGGTGGCCACCCACTGTGATGTCTGCAACACTGTCCCCATTGATGAGTACTAGGTAAAAACTGCTCCCTCATGAGTGGGCTCATTTACTAATTACATAAAAATGCCCCTGAAGGGAGTCCAGGATATCTCTACTCCTAGCTGAAGTTACAGCCAGGATGCTCCAGTCCACATCTGGCAGACTAAAGTCTCCCACCTGCAGCACCTCCCCTTTAGTTGCCATCTTATGGATGGCTTCCAGTAGAACACTGTCCATTTTCTCTACATGTTCTGGAGGTCTGTAAATCACCATAGTGCACACAGCTGCTCTATTTCCTGGTACTAGGGAAAGTTAAGTTACTTGTTCATAGTTATACAGTGTGTAAGTGGGCGGGGGGCTGTGGTATTCAAACCTGTGTCTATGTTTACCACTTAGTGCTCTGCCTTCAAGCATATGGTGCCCGAGTACCCCAAAAACAGCATAATGTCCCCACCACATAGTGTATGTGTGTGTTATATATGATAGATAGATAGCTAGATAGATAGATAGACAGACAGACAGACAGACAGATTTACTTGTTGCAAAACAAAAACACTACATTATTGCAGGCATTAGAATGCAAAGCACACAAAGCAAGCAAATGAAAAACAGGGTTTGAGCCTCACGAGTCTTGACAAATTGGTTGTGTGGTGTTCCATGGAGTTCCCAATCTTAATGCCTAACCCCTACCCCCCAGCCTATAGCCTCATTTCTAAAGCACAAGGTACATCTCCAACCCAGTGCCTCACATAGCAGCTATACGAACCAACAAGAACAGCAATGGGCTCACAAAGGATCTGCAGCTCGTTATGAGCTACTTTATGACAAACAATGTAGGGCAAACAAAAAACAATACTTATCTGAGATGTATGGTCAGTGTCCTCCTACAACTGATAAATGTCCTGTCAGACCTGTAGATATAAAAGGGAAAATGGGTCAGTATGAAAAATAAAAATACTGATCAGCTGGGTCAGTTGGGAAGGACCTGTAGAAGTTAAAAGAAAAAGTGTAGGTTGTGTGTGGGTGGGGTGGGGGAATACCAGACCTGTACCACACCATCAACTTGGCTTTTAGAATGAACTCTGTCACTCAGGGGATGTCATGGTTGGGGGAAGGAGGAAGACTCATTGCCCCGTGCCCCTAAACTGATCTTTCTTGGGGGTAAGAGGCCATGTTGCTCCACACATCAACCAACACAAGGCAGGATAAAGACACCAAGGGACAGATATTCAAGGCACAATGAATGCTTCCCTGGTGGTGTAGTGGATCCCCTCTCCCTGTTCCCAATCTGCCTGTAGAATACAAAGGAACATAGGTATGTGATGGCAGAAAAAGACCGCAGGCCCACCTAGTCTGCCCAGTTTGCCTGGATATCCACTAGGCCTTCTTGGTAGTTCTTGGTAGTCCTTCCCCTGAGCCAATTGCCCTCTGTGCTTATCCCATGCCCTCTTGAACCCTCCCACCATCCTCTCCCCCACCACTTCCCTTGGCAGCCCATTCCAGTTGTCTACCACGATCTCAGTGAAGAAGTACTTCCTAATCTTTCCTCTAAATTTCTCCCCAGATTTGGAATTTCCAACCACCATCCATTGCAGTATAGCAGACCGCAGCAGGACAACTGTGACCATCTCTAGACAGATATCCCCAGCCATAACCAGTCATAGAAATCCCTGCAGCTGGCACCAGAGCAACAGGCAATAGAAGCTCCAATAGCCTACAGTGCACATTTGAGCTTCCACAATCTCTGATCAGATGTTTTCCACTTCTGCTCTTCTCCAGGGGATAAGTCAGTCTGTGACAGAACTTAACCCAGGGAGTACAGTGGGGCCAGTAAACAAAAAATAAGAGCTATATAAGCTTAACATGCACTGAAGGACAATCTCCCACCGCGAAGGACAATCTCCCACCACCATCCACTGCAGAGGACTCCAGGATCTGCTGCAAATGAAGCTGTCAATGCAGAATCAAGCAAAAATAGTTCACCATAATCCACTACACTACAGCAAACAGCAGGCAAACCAAAATGGCTCCACATGCAAAGAGCACATTGGCATCAGACCCACACTTGTGTGGGACCCCTGGCAAAAGCCAGCCAGTGGGTGCAATGGTAAGGAGGGACACAACCTTTTACATGCAGGTACATCGGGGAGAAAAGGTAGGCAAGGCGAGATATTGAGTATCTGAAAGGGGAGGATGGAGGGAGGGTAAAGGATGACTACCAAAAAGCAGAAAGACTGAGCAAATATTTCTGTTCATTTTTTACAAAGGAGGGGTCAGAAAATGGGCCATCATTAAGTAATAAGGATGGAGAGATCATAGAAATGGACACAAGTCTCTTTGCAAAAGAAAGGATCCTCATGGAACTGGCAGCAATAAGGCTATGGGGCCAGATAGGGTGCACCCATGGACACAGAGGGAGCTAAGGGAGATGTTAGTAGGGCCTCTGACTACTCTGTTTACCCTGTCATTGTAAACAGGTGACATGCCCAGGAATTGGAGGAGTGCTGATGCTGTCCCACTATACAAAAGTGTTAACAGGGAGGATGCAGGAACTACATACTGGTCAACCTGACCTCAGCAGTGGGAAAAGTCATGGAAATACTGCTGAAGAAAAGAATAGAGGAACACCTGGATGTCAGTTGTCTACAGGGGAAGGGGGGAAGGAACATTATTTAACCAGGAGTAGCACACTAAGCTGAAGCTTGTTTCCAGATGCCACCTGGAGCACAAGGAAGTTAAGTAACTTGCTCAAGATCTCACATATGCACCTAGGTGGCTGTTGGATTCAAACCCAGGTCTCCAGATCTGTAACTCAGAGCCTTAACACACTGTGCTATACTGCCTCCAGGACCCAAGGACCCAAGGTAGCTTGGTTTTACAGGAGAGAGGTTGTGCTAGACAAATCTAATTGAGTTTTTTGACTGGATTACCAAGAGGTTGGATGGGGGGGGAGGATGTGGCCTACCTGGATTTCAGCAAGGCCTTTTACACTTTGCCACATAGAAGGCCGATAAATGAGCTGGAAGGTTTAGGGGTGGGACAGAAGATAAGGCTGGTGGAAAACTGGTTGAAGGACTGAAGCCAGAGGGTGGTGGTAAGGTAAATGGGGTGCATTCCAGGGTGGGAGTGGTGTGCCCCACAGGTTGGTGCTGGGACCCATTCTTTTTTAATATCTATAGCAACGATATAGCAGAGGGACTACAGGGGAAGTTGTGCCTATTTGTAGAGGATACAAAGATCTGCAATAGGGTAGACACCCTGGGAGGGGAGGTGGAGGCAGTGAGGGAGGGCCTAAACATTCTGGAGAGGTGGTCAGAAACTTGGCAGCTGAAATTTAATGCCAAAAAGTGTACAGTAATGCACATGGGTGTAATAACCTGCAAACCATTTACACATGCAGGGGTAAGGAAATGCAACAGGAAAGAGTTCTAGGGATTATAATTTCAGATAACCTTAAGGTGGGTAACCAGTGCAGCACAGTGGTGGGCAAAAGAATAGAATGCTGTTGTGCATAGGGAGGAGTATAAAACAGAAAGAGGGAGGTGCTGTTGCTCCTTTATAAATCCATGGTGAGGCCTCACTTGGAGTATGGGGTTTAGTTCTGGAGGCCTCACCTACATAAGGACATAAGACAGGATTGAAAGGGTTCAGAGAAGGGCAACCAAGATGTTGCACGCTATGCATAGGAAGCCCTATGAGTAGAGGTGGATGGAATAGGATCTATACCAACTGGGGACTAGTAATGTGAGAGTAGAAAGCTTATTTGCAAGGAAAATAAGTGCTAGAACTAGGGATCACAAACTAAGATTAGAAGAAGGAAGGTTTAAGGGCAATGTGAGGGGGCATTACATCACTGAGAGTGTGGTGGAGATCTAGAACAGACTACCAGAAGAGGTGGTAGGTGCAAAAATGGTGAAAGGATTCAAAGGGGCATGGGACAGACACCAGTAGCTGACCAGTGGGCAGAGTGGGGTATCTCCTGACAAAGGAGATGAGTGGGGGGGGGGTAAGGGGCAGACTAGATTGGCCAAAATGGTCCTTTTCTGCCACCAGATTTCTATGATTCTAAGATTCTAAGGCAGTTAAGTAATTAGGAGTTATCTGCTCCATCATAGTCAAGGAGTCCAGAGTTAAGTTGTCCTTGGTTCAGGGTATTCTGGTAGGACCTGAAAGCGAAGGACAGAGAAGGTTGAGGGGACACAAAGGGTCTGAGGTGCTGTAGGAGAGATTAGGGTGCTAGAATTAAACAAAGATACTTATCTGATTGGAATGTTTCGCCAGACCTGTAGAAATAAAGGAAAAACTAGATCAGTATGGGGAAGCTATAGTAGCAAGAGTAGATAGATACAAAAAGGGTACAGAATAGCATAGGAGTAAAGGAAGAGGAGTTTTAGAGGAAAAGACAAACGAGGTCAAAGTAAGGAAACTAGAGATAAAAAAAAAATGCAGACAGCTAAGAACAGAGAAGAAAGTTATATTTGGGACTCAGCAAAAACCCCCTTAGTGCCCCTAGGTGACCTGCAGGTAGCCAGTAAATTTAAGAAGTAATCCAGATGGGCAGGTAGGGATGTTTTTGGTCTAGTGGCCCCTATATTATTTAAAAAAGAGGACACCGATGGTTCAGGGGTCTTGAGTTGTCCCAGGAGGCCAGTGGTTTAAAATGTATAGCTCTGGTGGTGTAATGGGCCACCTCCCTCATGGACAGTGGCAATTTTTTTTTCTTTCCCTGGCATTTAGTGGGGGGGGGGGGATGTCCTTGGGCCTAGATTGTATGTAGCAGGAGGCTGTTCAGAAAACTGCTGACCAGAAATGCTGCAGCTGTTGCTATGCAGCCTGTTTAGTGCTACTGAATGACAGTGACAGTTATGGTAGGCACTTTCAACTGCCAGCCCAGAGGAGGGCAACTAAAATAGTGAAGGGTCTGCTCCAGAAGCCATACAAAAAGAGATGAGCTGAATATGTATGCCCTTGAGGAAAGGGGGGGGGGAACTTTATAGAAAATGTAAAGTACCTCAAGGAAATCAACAAAGTCCAAGAGAGTAGCATCTTCCAGAAAAAGAGCTGTGCAAGAACAAGGGGGCACAATTTGAAGATAGAGGGGGACGGTTCAGGGGCAACATGAGGAAGTATTTTTTCACAGAGTGGATGGTGCACACATGGAAACGCCTTCCCGAGGAGATTGTGGGGTTAAAAATAGTTGGGGACTTCAAGAATGCATGGGATAGACATGAGCCAATTCTATTGGTGGGTAGGAGGAAGTCAGCTGTTGGATAACTAGAATCTGCAGCTCATCCACTAGGTAGGGAAATGAGCAGATTGGGTGGGCCAAACAGTCCTTATCTGCCATCAAGGTCTGTGTTTCTATGATTCAGCCCACAGAGCTCAGGCTGTAGCCTGCTCCATGTGTGTGGGAAAGAAGATGGGAGATTTTTGGGAGGGAATGGAGGCTAGAGCAAATATGCCTCCCTCTATCCATCAGCCACAAAGTGGCATGTGAAGAGCCCCCAAGGGGCAGGTTAAGAGGGTCTAGAGGGTAGGCAGCCAGCAGTAGGTGGCAGGGACCTTTAGCTAAGCTGCATGGTGACAGACTGTAGGTGTCCTGAGGGACCTGATAGAGCAAATGGACAGGACTGGGCCACAAAAAGGGAAATCCACAGTGCAGCTGAAGGTCAATGCCTGAAATTGACTTAATAGTAGTTGTGGGTGGGAGGCAAGCAGGGGAAATCAGTGGACTCCCTGAGGGGAACATGAAAGCAGCAATCACTGCATACAGTAGAGTTGCACAGCAGCTAATGTCGAAGTACCAGGCAACAGTAAAAGGTGTCAGACAGCCCATAATTAAAAACACTGAGCAGTAAACAGAATGAGCCCTGTTGGGCTGTAAATATAAGTAAATTTTTGCAATAGGAGTGGACATAAATGGAGCGTAATAAATCCATTTATCTGAGTATATGTATACATGCAGAATCCTACATTTATACATATAGTTATTATTATGTCATCCTTTATTGATGTACATAGTGGACTACACCACACATCCCCAACCCTCACCTCTGCCATTTGGCACTACTTACTGGTATCTTGTCTTTAGTTTTGTTTCTTCCAGGTTGCCTGTCCCTCAGCCACACCACCTGCCATTTACAGTAGTCATACTTCTCCCCACTATCACACAGTGACCATTTGTTTCTGTTCAATAGTTTTAGCTTTTTTCTATTTTGCCAAACCTTTTTCAACTGGCTGCTCCAAGCTGCGCTCCAGCTGTCACACTCCTCTGTATGCTGCTGCTGTGTCCTCTCCACACCTCTCCATGTACAAAACAGACTATTTTTTTTAACTGCTTCCTCAAAAACTGATAAGCCCTCACTATTACTTTTCCACTCTAGTTTCCCAACCTCACTACAACTGCCACCAGGGCTCCCCCCCAACACATAGAAACTGTCAGATATGATTTTCCTTAAACTGCATGCTCGAAAACCCCACTGCTGATGAGCCCTCACTCTAGGTCACACTTCTGCTTTGGTTTCCAGACCTCACTACAACTGCAACCAGAGGCTCCTGTGAAGTCCTTCTCTGCAAACTCTAAATGGTCTCTTGTGGCCCTTATGGCCCTCCCTCCTTCCTGCATATTTACTGATATTTCCCTATGTCTATATACCACACATGTTTTAAGCGCCCCATCACCGTTTTGCACTCCCGACCTCTAACACTATAATGCTGTCAGTCTGTTCCAGGTGTGTACTACCCTTTCAGTGAAGTAGTAATTCCTCACATCCCTCTTATCCCCACCACAAGCTTCACCACATGCCCCCGGTCCTTTTTCCTATTTGAAGGAGCCCCCTCACACCCTGTTCATCCTTGTAAGGTACTTGTGGGTCTTCATCATGTCCCCTCTTTTGTAGGGTTTACATGTTGAGATCCCAGTCTCCTCACAGGGCTTTTGCCACAGACCATGTAAAATGTTAGTTGCCCTTTATACTGCTTCCACCTTATGGCCTTTCTGTGGTGCATCCTACAAAACTGGACACAGTACTCTAAGTCGGATCTCACTAATAAGGGATTACTTGCAACACCACTACCTCCCTCCTCCTGCTGAATATACCCCTCCCTATGCAGCCCCAGCATCCTCCTAGCCCTACCCACTGGTTTGTCACACAGCCCAGCAACTTTAAGATGATAATAACCCCTAGGTCCCCCCTGCTTAGTGATCATCAGTACCACCCCCAACCCTATAAAGCAGCTCCTGGATCCCTATGCCCTAGGTGCACGATTCTGCACTTTGTTATTGAACCCCAACTGCCTTGATCTTGACCACTTTTCAAATTTCTCCAAGAGGCATGTGCATGCTCTCTGCTCCTTTCTTAGTGCCCACCCTACAGATTTTGGTATTGTCTGCAAAAAGGCATTCCCTTTTTCTGCCAGTTTTTCTGCAACGTCACTTATGAAGACACTGAAGAGGATCTGCCCCAGTACTGAGCTGAGCTGCTCACTGTCCCATCACTGCAATGAGTGCCATTAACCATCGCCCTGTGACACCTTAACCCCCCAACCCCAGCTACTACTCATTTTTCCAACCTGCATCTCTGGTCGTCCCCCTTCTGTTCAGCTACCACAACACCATCACTCAGGCGTCTGCCAGGACTTGCTCCACCATAGAATGAATCCAATATGTGGAGGAGCTGCCTAGATAGCCAGGATACTTTCGCATGTTCTTCCATCCCCTGGGACATTAGCAGCAAGGGTGCACAAACACGTGCACAGACATGTGTGGTGCACCACCAGTCAATGTCTTGACCTACCCATGAGCTGCTCCCATCTGCACTGCCACTTGTGATCACTCAGTTGGCAATACTACAGCTGAGCTGGCTGTCCTCCTTCCCCAGAAGAGAGCATCTTGTATATCAGTTGATCCTCCTCCTCTCACCAGAAAGTCCCTGACATGAGCTCATTCCTGAACTTAGGTCACCTCTACCGCAGGCCATAGCACTACTGTTGAGCTGAAGGATTGACATGTTAACCAGTTTCTAATTAATTTAACCACTCTGGATCCCTCCTAGGCTGATCAATATCTTTAGCCTTGCCCAACCCCCACAACAGTCAACCACCCTCCTCTCTGCTAGATCACCCTTCCAGGCACCAGACTATCCTCCATGCAGCTGGACAACCGTTCTAGTCCCAGCCTCTCACATGATGAGTAACCTCACTGGAGCTAGAGCACCATGCAGGCTCCGGACCAGCCTCTTCCCTAGCCAGCCACCCTCCCTATATCTGGACCAGCCTCCAACTACATTCCATGCAACCTGCTTGTAGCTGGAGCACCACCCCAAACCTCCACTCCAATAAACCACATATCTGAAGCTGTCCCTCCAAGCCCCTAGACCAGCAGTCCCCCACCCAACCACTCAACCTACAGCTAGATCCACCAGAAGCCCCATACCAATCTTACTATCCAACCACCCACCCTGCATCTGGACCTCACTTCCAACCTCGAACTAGCCCCACCACCAGCCACCCTCCCTGCTGCTGGCTCACTCTTTCATACCCTGGACTAGCCTCCCCCCGCTGACAACCCTCCCTGCAGCTGGACCCCGTGTTCATTCCCACCCACAGACCAGCCCCCCCTCCCCTCTGCAAGTTGAGTAACCTGCCCGGAGTTGGACACCCTTTCCAAAAGCTGGACCCACTCTCCATCCAGAGCAGAACCTCCCCCTGACCACCCTCCCTACAGCTAGACCCCTCCCCGATCACCCTTCAGCAACCATGGACCCCATACTTCTCAACGTAGTATTAAAAAATAATAATAATAATAATATGTGACACTAACATATAAAATATAAATTCATGCAGTCTTCAGCAAAAGAAAAAAAGTACACTGATCCCCAGATTACAAAATGGATTAAGACATGCAACTGTTTTAATCAAATACAAATATTAAACTCACAAAAAAACCAGTTCCCCCACAAAACACTCAAATATCTGCAGTGAAGAATTCTTCCTTTATCTGCAGGTCACTCCAGATTTTCTCAAATTAAAAAAGCTGTAATCTTTTCTCTCTGAAATGGGTTACTGAATGGATACACACAGAAACTGCATTCTGAATTTGCTCATTTATACAGTCTTCCTGCTGTTAAATCCCCTGCCCCCAGCACTACTTTATAGTAACTAAATCAGCAAAAATTCCACAAATAACAAGTAATCTAGAGGCACAATGCATACTAGACACTTGGGGGATTTGATTGAAAATAAACTGTGTATTTCAAAGTTTAGCCACATGAGTTTAGAGCAGAGAAAATGTCTTCATGACAAAACATTGATAGTGAAACCTGCAAAGCATTTCATTTAGACCCCCCCCCAAAAAAAAAAAACATTTAGAAAAAAAAACTTGCTGTATTTAACATTTCAGGGAGTTAAAAAGGGGTACTTTTTAAACATAAGCTCTTACCTTAACATGTAGAAATGGAGACCAGCATGCTCGTGCAGTTTCATCAAGCTGGACAAAGACAGAGATTGAGCTGGGAAATGTAGTTCACTGACTGAGTAGACTTCTGGGAACTGTAGTTCAGTATAGACTTTTAAAGGGACACTGCCAACTTTTTCTGCATCATATTGTTTCAAGGTAAAACTCCACATTTTATGATTGCTTACCTTCTCAAAAATGCTTTGGTGTTGTTGGTTGTTTTATCTGTCTCCTTGCTTACTAGAACTGAAATGCATGATAATGTACCCAGCCTTGATTAGCTAATTTAAATCCTCTTTTGTCAAAAATAAAACCAGGAATGCATCTTTGATTGAGAGGATTTACATTACTTATACATGGTGATCGGATCCACTTTGCCCCGAAAAAAGAGAAAAATACAGCGATTCTCCTGACTGCCCTCATATGAAGATACGGGAGACAAACAGAGGGCAGGGGCTAGTAATAGACGGCTCGCTTTCCTGTCTGCATAGGTTGTCATATAAAACAAACTTGGAATTCACAGACCATAATAAGAAGAATACCATTTAGGTTTAGAAAAAACTATGTATGAAGTTCAGACTTCCCTAAAGAGATCAGGGAGCAGCTCTTTCAATCCGGTGCAAGCGGTTTCTGGCTCGTTGAAGGTATGCCATGTGCCCAAAATCGATACTTGTAAACCAGCCGAGTACATCATTTTAAAACGGATACCTGCTGCTATCAGCTTAGCCACATAAGGGTGGAAGGCAGAACATCGCATCCTGACCGTAGCTGGGAGATCCTGGGCATCTCTCACTTTCTTGCCCTCCCAGGTGATGCTTTGTACTTCTCTAGTTTTTTTTAAGAAGTGCTGGCGTTCAAGATAGTTGAGAAATCTGAAAATGAGAGGTCTCGGCGGTGATCCAGATGGGGGGGTGGTCTAAGGGCCCTGTGTGCCCTTTCTATAGCATATTTAGCCCCGTAGGGTGAGGGACCAGCAACCCGCTCCACGAACTTCTAGACAAAAGTACTAGCATCTTGTCCCTCTTCGGTTTCAGGCAGACCTATCAAAACTGCATTATTTCGTCTGTTTCGACCCTCAAGGTCTTCCAATTTTGTATCCATCTTGGTGATCTTCTGCTTCGTAGTAACTAATTACCCTTCAATCTTGGCAACTCTTTTTTCCAAGGAGTAGATTTTAGCTTCGGAGTCGGAGGTTCGCCCAGCTAAATCTTCCAGAGTTGAGGACAAGGCTTTGATTTCTGTTGAAAATAATGTAATATCTTCTTTGAAGGGTTTAAATTTGGCTAGGAATCTGGCTAAAGTTAAGGGTTCTTGCTCCACGGGACTAGGAGTAACCTCACCAGGCTCCATTGTACTAGCAGGCCTATGCTTTTTAGGGCCTTTCTTGGGGGTAACTGGCGGCGTCCTTTTAGGCAAAGTTTTCTTCATCTCGACGTCCATTCGAGCTGATGCACAATCTGAAAGTATGGATAAGCTTTTAGGGGTTTTATCTTCCCCTTTATCAATTTTTTTTTTTATACTTGAGGTGGAAAAGTAGATATAATTAGTAATCGGGTGGCTGGGGAGATTGAGAGAAGCCTGCACTCAGTAGCTACATCACGTGACCCCCAGTTAATTTAAATCCTAAAACTACTCCGCTAACTGAAATCTTCATTTATGATTCAGCAGTATTAAAAATAAAATTGTACTTTGAAGAGCATTACAGATTGATAGAGCAGTACTAATGTCTCAGCAGTCTTGATAGAGCAAAAGTTATTATAAAATATGTGATTATACTAAGGATCATACTAAGGTAATGAAGGAGCTAGAAGGCTAATGAAGCCCATGTATGCTCCTAACATCTACAGTGCAAAATAATCAAGGTTATGCCCTATGATCAGAATGAAAATTAACAAGCTTGCATATAAAATAAACGGAAGTATTGAAAAGTCTTCATTTATCATTCAAAAGTATTCAATAATGTGTACTTCTAAAATCAGTGTATACTATTCATTTAGTAATAATTTGCTCTTAAAAAACAATTACAGTTGAACTTCTTAGAATTAGGTATTCCTACAGGCAGTATTCTTCTGATGATTACAGAAGATTAAAAATGACAAAACTTAGTCTTAAAAGATGAATTAATTGCTGTTTTAAGACTACATTTAGTATTCCACTTTGGTGAGGGAAAAGTCCTTTGATATCACCATCTACCCCACTCCCTCCCACATCACCACACCTTGACTTTACGCCAGGCCACAACTGTTACTCTACCAGTTTCTTGTTCTTATCTCAGCTCAAGGCACCCCCCCCCAACAAACTACTAGGCACCTGTGTCTATGTGCTGCTGTGCTGTGTGATTGCCTCTTCTTAGTGCCCCAGAGTTCCAAAACCTGAATGCACCCACCCAGACCCAGCACAACAGCTCCCCCCAGCCTGGCAGCAGCCCAACCAGCGGCTGTGCAATTGCAGCACTTCTTTTTTTTTGTTCAGTCAGTCGAGTTGGCTCCTGAAGCTCCTTGTTGTTCAGTCTGAACTGAAGAAGATTCGGGACTCCTCTGACTCATTCACAGGCTGCAGCAGTGCAACTGCCAGCAAGCCAACAGTGACACCCCTTCCCTAAGCAGGCCTTGATCAGTCCTCTGGCTCCTGTTTCATCCTCTCTTCTCTGTCACACACCTCCAGGCTGGTCAAATCTGACTCCGACTCCAATGACACCGGTATCCACAGACCTCACCACCATGGTCCCACTGACTGCCCCCAGGCCCCAATGATTGCGTGATCAAAAATCAACCATATGCCAAGTCTTAAGAGGCTTCTCTAAGGCAAGCCAGTGCCCAATGGCTGGAAGCGCAGCTCCTTGAATTTATTTTCATCCCCCTTTTGGCATTGGATCTGGTTGGGTTGAAATCTGGAGTCACAAACAGACCGATGGAAAAAAGGACAACAACGAGCAACTCACTTACAGAGCCACAGGTAGGCAAGGCAGCTTGACTCAAGTCACATCAGCAGGCCACTTCTCTTTCTCTCCCACTCTCTTTAACATCCTGTGGTGAGTCAGGTTGTCACGTGCATGCGTGCAAAAGCTCACAGTCACTATGGATCTTGGGACAGTGTTTTTTTAAAATAGTGGGGGGGGGCCACCACAAAATATGGGACAATAGGAGTCCCATATGAATAGCAAAAAGGACAGAAATTTTACCATTTGGACTAGCGAATAACAGTTAGCTTGCCCCAAAGTTTTTTTTTTTATTCTTCTGTTTCTATGTATTTAATACATTATTTATGGATATGGCATTCATATGAGGTAGTCTGGTGCAGTGGTTTAAGGCTCTGAGCTTCAAACCTGAAGACCAGGGTTTGAATCCCACAGTCCCCCCCCCGCATACTCTATGACCCTGAGCAAGTCACTTAACTTTCTTGTGCTCCCAGGTTGCACCTGGAAGCAAGCTTCAGCTTAGTGTGCCTCTCCTGGTTAACCAATTTTCCCCTTCAACTTGTATGACCTGTTTAATTGTGTATAATTGTGTTTTCCACTACCTTCTCCCCCAGGACACACCGGGAGAGGAGCAACTTGTTGGTTCAGTTTGCTTTTCCTGGTGACACTTTTCAATAAAGAAATAAAATAAATAAGTGTATTCAGAAATTAGCACCAGGGGCCAGTTAGGTTAAGTAAAACCCAGAGTATAAAGTGAGAGTATCCAGGGTGATAAAGGCGGCTATAGCTAAGTGGCAAACAGTAGCCAAGCTAGTGTTGTGACA
Source organism: Neoceratodus forsteri (assembly GCA_016271365.2). Lineage (NCBI taxonomy): Eukaryota > Metazoa > Chordata > Ceratodontiformes > Ceratodontidae > Neoceratodus > Neoceratodus forsteri. Next base: position 729,907,037 of record CM028131.1, read on the forward strand.
TTGTAGTATTTACTGATTTAAATTCTTTTGGATATCAGTTCTGGTCAGGATCAAGGAGAAGGGATTGGACCAGGCAGTTACCCACATGACCAGCATAGTTGCCACAGCTCTAGCCTGTTATCCATCCCAGCAGCATAGTTGCCACAGCCCTAGCAAAGAGCTAGTAATCTGAGTAACTAATCCAGAGACCCCCCCATAACACTAGCCTGACTACTGGAGGCAACTTGGCTACTAGTCACCTGTATCACCCTGGAGCATTCTGACTTTATAATCTGTTGCTAAAAAAATTCTGGGACAGCTAGCAATTATTCACTAGCCCAATTGGTTAGCTTGGCTATAATTGGGGCTTTACTCTACCATTGCTCCTTCTAGCTCCCTGTTTACTATCTAATTCAGGGCCTGCCTCCCATTTGCGCCATCTCTGACAGCTACTTCATTTGAATGCTGCCCACCCCTGTGCTCCATTTAGGAGTGTGAGTTAAATAAATGTATGTAATTTTGAATAAGGCCACCATTTCATCATATGCTCCCTTTCTGGACCAATTTTAAGTACATTTAAATAGATCCACTCTTAGCAGTCCCTTGCCCAGACCACACTAACATCCACGGCAGTCCTTTACTGTATTGCACTCACTGTGTGAAAAAAAACATATTTTTTTTATTTCAGTATTAGTTCAGGTGGACAGTGCCTGCTTTATAGCACTGTCACTGACTTACTGCCCCAAACTGGGGAGAAGTTAAGGAGACAGGAGGTGGGTTAAGTGTACATTGGATGCCCTGCTGGCTGGAGGTAGTAGGGAGGTCTTCCCTTGATGGGTAGTTGGCTCACCTGATGCTCGTTCATCTAATGATGCTTTCCCGCTTGTGGGGGCCACCACCAAGTGACTGGTATTTACTTTTTCAATAAAAAAAAAACAACAGATGGGACTAAAGAGAACCCAGACTGTGGCTGACAACTGCTGATCTTGGGGACCGCCACAACTATTTGACCACTGACACTGCTGGGACCACTGAGATTGACACAGGGATGAGAGAAGGACTGCAGGTACTACCCTTTGCTCTAAATTTACTTCCCTGTGTCCCCTCTCCCTTCTGCTGCACTTTCTTCATGTTTTTTTGTCTTCTGGGCACCTGAAGTCTCCTTCACAGTCAATTCAAACTCCCCAGTGGCCATTACTGACCACTCTCAGTATCGACCCTGGCATTCGGGATGCTGAGTCCCTAACAACCAGCTGTCCAGTGCAAGCTGGGCTTTCCTGCAGATGTGACACTGGCTTATGCCAGCTGCAATAAGGAGAAAAAACCTTTTAACTACAGATAAGCACTTTATTTTTATGGGATTCTTATCACTATGTTCACCCTCCATTTGCAACCTAAACTATAGGCGGCACATAGGGGCACCTTACTGGGGCTTGCTGGCATCAACTGAGCTTGCTGGTGACCCTATCTTAAGAGATATTACACTTCTGCCTTTGCTGCCCACTAAAACATGCTCAGAAATTAAACCACCTCTAAAATGAGAGGCTGTCATAGCTCCCCTCATTTTAATGACTCCTCCTTCTTCATCATAATGCAAAAAGAAATGATCCTCTTCATGAGCTTCTGGCAGGAAGTGACATCCCACACTGATTTCCATTCCTACTGGCCTGGTACCTGGTCTGAGCCAGGACCATTTGCTGTTGCTACTCAAATATCGAGAACATAAGTCCACTGAAATGAATGGGCCTATATATGTTTTAATGGGACCATTCATTTCAATGGCTATTTTTCTGATCATTTTGTGCTGGGCTAGTGAAACTCCTGTTGGGTTGGAGGATTTTTCTAATTACTATCCCTAATGGCTAGTGGCTGAAAAAGTTAGTTTCGACCCCTGTGACAGTCTGTAAAATCTCTAGCACCACAGTGCAGGATGGCCACATCTGGGGAGGGGATTGTTCCATACCCATCAACAGTCCCTTAGTGATGTGCCCCTCATTTTATCCTTTAGCATTGATGTGTCCCTCCCTGCAAATGTTGTTGCCACACAGAGAAGGTTCTGTAGCAAAATGTTAGTCTTCTGCTGTGGGAGTCCAGCTGCAGGGAGGGGGTCCAGCTTCAAGGTGGGGAGCTAGCTATAGGGAGCCAGATCTGGGGAGACTAATCCCATACCTTTTAACGGTCCCTCATTACAATATAGCATCATGGCACCAACTACAGGTATCTGGGCTTCCACTGTAATGGATGCAGATTCAATTATGACTTGAACTCCCCATCCCTAATTAAGTATATATTAAGGATACACTGTCTACAGGAGGGACAGGGAGGGTAAAAGAGGAGGAGGAGTAGTTCTTTACATAAGGGAAGGAATAAAAGCAACAGAACAAAAGGGTAAACAGGGAGGAGAAGAAGCACTGTGGGTAAATTTGGAGACAGGCAATGGCACCACAAACACAGGGGTGTATACAGACCCCTTTTCAGGGGAGGAAATGACAGGAAATGATAGAAAGTATACTTAGAATGGCAGAAAAGGGAGATATTGCTGATGGGTGATCTGAATATGCCAGATGTTAACTGGAGTGCAGTTGCAGCTGCCACTTTGAAGAGTGCAGTTATTCTAGATGCCCTACAGGGGGCATGCTTTAGACAACTAGTACTGGAGCCCACTCGAGAGGGAGCAATATTAGACTTGATTCTCTCAAATGGAGATGGAGAGAGGATCACAGATGTAGAAGTGGGTAGCCATCTGGGAACTTGCGACCATCGAACAGTATGGTTCACAATAAACACAGCAATAGAGTCAAGCCATACAAAGACAAAAGTACTGGACTTTAGGAGGGCTGACTTTGCCAAATGGGTAAGTGCCTAAGGAATGCACTAGCAAATGGGCAGGAAGGAGGGTGGAAGAACAATGGGAATAATAAAACTGCCATCACAGAGGTAACGAGCCTTTGTGTGAAGCAAATAAACAAAACAAGACGATGTAAGAAACCACTATGGTTCTCAAAGGAAGTGGCAGTGAAGGTTCAAGAGAAAAGAAAGCATTCAGGAAGTACAAGGAATCGAGAAGGAGCAGGACAGAGAACTGTATCAGTTAAAGCAAAAGGAGGCCGGAAAGCAGTCAGAACAGCAAAGGCCCAAACCGAGGAAAAGATAGCCAACTCAGTTAAGAAGAAGGATAAACCTTTATAGGTACATCAGGGAGCAAAGGAAGACCAAGGGAGGGATAGTGAGGCTTAATAAAGGGAGGAAGGGTGGGCAGAGGGTGACTGTGAAAGGCAGAGATACTAAACAAATATTTTGCTCAGTATTTACAAATGAAGAGGGGGAGGTACATAAAACAAACAGTAGTAACACACTGGATACAGAAGTTGATACCAGCCCATTTACAGAAGAAAGGGTTCTGAACGAACTCTTAAAACTGAAGGTGGACAAAGCAATGGGGCCTGATAGGATTCATCCCAGAATTCTAAAAGAGCTAAGGGTAGAACTAGTGACACCACTGACTACCCTTTTTAACAAATCATGGGAGGACGTGGTGGTACCCGAGGACTGGAGAAGGGCAGATGTGATTCCCCTTCACAAAAGTGGGAGCAAGGCAGAAGCAGGGAACTACAGACCTGTTAGTTTAACCTCAGTGATAGGGAAAATGATGAAATCACTTCTGAAGGAAAGAATTGTTGAGTATCTAGAGGCCAGAGGGGCACAGGACCCTAGGCAGCATGGATTCACAGTGGAAGGTCATGCCAGACAAATCTGATAGATTTCTCTGACTGGGTGACCAAAGTAGTAGATCAGGGAGGGGCTGTGGACATGGCCTACCTAGACTTTAGCAAGGCATTTGACACAGTCCCACACAAAAGATTAATATACAAGTTAGCCAGCCTGGGAGTGGGTCCCAAGATGACAGCCTGGGTAAAGAATTGGCTGGAGAATAGGACACAGAGAGTAATAGTAAATGGAGTCCACTCTGAAGAAAGGGGGGTTAAAAGTGGGGTACCGCAGGGTTCAGTATTAGGACTGGTCCTCTTCAATGTCTTTATAAGTGACATTGCGGAAGGACTGGAAGGAAAAGTATGTCTCTTTGCAGATGACACAAAGATCTGCAACAGAGTTGATGCACAGGGTGGGGTGGAAAGGATGAGAAGGGACTTGGCAAGGTTAGAGGAATGGTCAAATGTATGGCAGCTTAGATTCAATGCTAAGAAGTGCAAGGTAATGCACCTGGGAAACAAAACCCAGGGAAGAGTACACAATGGGGGTAAGATACTAACAACAACAAAATGGAAAGGGACCTGGGGTAGTCATATCAGATGACCTAAGGTGGGCAAGCAATGTGAGATGGCAGCAAGGAGGTTGGGGATACTGGGATGCATAGGGAGAGGCATCACCAGTAGAAAACAGGAAGTTATTATCCCTCTGTACAGACAGCTGGTGAGACCCCATCTGGAGTACTGTGTGCAGTTCTGGAGACCCAACCTCCAAAAAGACATAGACAGGATGGAAGCTGTCCAGAGGAGGGCAACTAAAATGGTGCAGGGTCTGCACCGGAAGACATATGAAGAGAGACTAAAGGAGCTTAATATGTATAGCCTCGAGGAAAGGAGGGAGAGGGGGACATGATAGAAACTTTCAAGTACCTCAAGGGAATCAACAAAGTCCAAGAGGGTAGCATCTTTCAAAAAAAGAGGTGTGCAAGAACAAGAGGGCACAATTTGAAGATAGAGGGGGCGGCTCAGAGGTAATTTAAGGAAGTATTTTTTCACAGAGAGGGTTGTGGATGCATGGAACTGCCTTCCGGAGGAGGTTGTGGAGTCAAAATCAGTGGTGGAATTCAAGCATGCATGGGACAGTCATAAGGCAATTCTGGGGGGTGGAGGTAGGAAGAAGTAGGCTGCTGGTTAACTAGGATCTGCAGCTTATCCAGTAGGTAGGGAAATGGGAAGACTGGGTGGGCCAAGCGGTCCTTATCTGCCGTCAAATTCTATGTTTCTATGTTTCTATGTTTAAGTAACTAATTCATGGGTACTTTATGGTCCAGGTGAGGGAACCTCTTTGGAGATACTGATTCTGGAGATTGGATGAGGAGTACCTGTAAAATAGAAGGTTACACAGGAGTCAAAGGTGACTCATAGTTCTTAGGGAAAAGTAATACAAATAGATAGTAAATAACAATATGCTCAACTGCCATTAATGTATTGCCACAACATGACCGAATTTTCATGGCAATGAAAAGCTCATTGCTCAGTTTTAATGGTTATTAAACATGCTATTAAAATAGTCAGATACAAAATATAAGGGGCATACCACACTCATTAAATATTTAATGGATACCTGTTATGGTTAATTAATAACATGGATGAGTAAAATAATGGTTTGCATCCATGAAACATTAACAATTAATGGAAATTATATGGGAATAAAAACTGGTCATTAAAACAGGTGATACAAAATGTAATGGTGAAAATGAATGGGTTCACGTGAAAATAATGGAAAAGTATGACTTAATAACGAACATTCAACAGGACCTTCAAAGATGGGGAAACCTCCCCCTCTCAATATGGGGTCGTATCAGTATTGTTAAAATGAGCGTCCTCCCTCGGCTCTTTTATCCCCTAAATTTATTAAATCTCTGGCTCCCATTGTCTTATTTTCATCATTTCCACTCCGTCCTTTCCAAATCTATCTGGCTGGGCAAATTTCCCAGGCGCTGTTTCACCAAACTTAGCCTCCCTAAGGAATTAGGAGGGCCGTCTCCTAATTTCAACTTTTACTATTGGGAGTCACCTGTCAAAAATGGGAAGATGGTTCCTCAGACACAAGCGACGGTACTTACCAATCTGGCTACAATTAGAGAAACTTCGGTCTCCACGGCCTTAATTGCACAGGAATATTTTTCTCTCCTAGTTCTGCCTTGCCAAATTCCATACAAAATTCAGTGGTGGGAGTTTCCATTAAGGTTCTAGCGTGATGCTGGAATTTTTTTAATATTTCACACAAAAAAGACATGGCTCAACCCCTTTTACGGAATCCAAATATTAAAATTGGGGGATCACTACTTTTTCAGGATTGGCTTCCTCAGCTACAGGAAGTTTCAGTAGAGGACCTATACGGTCAAACTGCTCTCTTGTCATCCCCCGACATAATAGCTAAATTTAACATCCCTCAGAAATATATTTTCAAAGTGTTTCAGTTGAGACACCTTATGGTGTCCAATTTTGGAATCGCATTATCACAATCCCAAGTTTAGCCCTTTTTGGAACAGGTACAGATATACGCCAGTAAACCCCATGGCATATCGATGATTTACTCTCTTCTTTTGGGAATCAAATTCCCGAATGCTTTTCCAGGTTCTAAAGTTTGGACACCCCTTCTGACTGATGTTAGTCCCATCTGGAGTCAGGTTTGGAAGGACCTACATAGGTATCTTACCCAAGATAGACATAGACTTATTCAGTATCATATTTTAAATAATATGTATTACACCCCGGTTAAGCTAGCCAAGCTGGGTAGGCTTTCTGTAGCAACCTGTACCAGATGTGGTTTATCCGAAGGGAATCTGATTCATATTTTCTGGCATTGTAGCAAAGTGGCTCCACTGTGGAATGCAATTCAATCTAGCCTAGATCCTCTATTGGGATTAGGAGACTTGTTTACTACAGAGATATGTATCCTTGGGATGTTCTCGACCATTAATATTAAAGAGCATAGATTTCACATGGCCTTAATTTCTATTGTGGTTAAAAGATTGGTTCTCAAGCATTGGGTAGACCAATTAGTCATAACACATGAAGAATGGTTGAAGGAGATGTCACTTTGCTTCAATACAGAGCGATTGATAGCCAGCTCGAGGAATTGTATGGGTGTATTTAATCACAAATGGGGTAAATTATATGTTCTATATTTGAATTGAAATAGGGAAGGTACATGTCTCTGCTTATCTTAATTGGTTGGTCTTATTCATCTCTGGTAAATGCTGATTGTTATTTTCTAATTCACAAATATTTCTGTGTTGTTATTTTTATGAGGCACACTCTGGGGGGAGGGAGTAAAGAGGAGGGGGGAGGGAAGGAGGGTTTATAGGGGTATTGGTATTGTTTTGGTTTTATTTGATCCAGAGACAGTCTGATGTATGCTACTTCATATCTATCCTGGCCTGTATTATGTACGGTCAACTTTGTAGCTTCCTTTCTGGATATGAGTAATGTAAATTCAATAAAATATTGAATTTCAAAAAAAAAAAGAAAAGTAATGGAATTTAATGGAATTTTAATGGATTTCAATGCAGTGATGATATCCTATTCAATTTCGGAACTTAACTGAGGGTTGTTATTGTGATTTGCATATAATGTTTTTCATTATCAAGGTATGTTTCATTTTGTATTTCTTTCAAACTTTGTCTGATTTTGATGAGTACCATGTTGATACCATAGTGGTATCAATTTTCTAGATGCACTGCTGCCACAGTGATACCATATAAGCTTGGAATTATATGCGCACAGATTTGCTCCTGTAACATAATACCCTTGTGGTGACAATACTGATAGCATGGTGGTACCAAATAAGTCTTGGTGGTATATAGAAAACAGTTTTGTACTACCATTGCATTATCATTGGGCACTTCTAGGGCAATTTAGAGTCCCACATGAAAGGGGACTCAAAATTACGTAATACCACTATGCTACCATTGCCCATTTACCAGTCAGGGCAACCTGCCGAAATTGCCATAGGGATGCCACTGTGCCATGGCACTACCACTGAGGCCAGAAAACTTGACTTGGTTGACACCACTGTACTACCAGACTACCATTGGGTAGTACAATTGCTCAATTTCAGGCATACCCAGTGCAACACATTACCACTTTGGACCCACTGTCATGTGGAAAGTACAGTAGGTAATTTCTGAGCAAGCTGCAACTTTTTCCTTTTTTGCCCTATATAGCACTGTTCCTGCATGCCCCCTGTCCAGCCACTCCTTCTGGACCCCCTTGGGCACCCCACTGGCACCAGCCACAGACTCCACATTGCAGCCCCCTGTGTAATTCAGCATATTGCTTCAGACAGGCCACCCCCTCTGGGGGAGAAGGCCCAGGTGGGGCAGGTCAGTGCATTCAACATGGCCCAGATGCTGCTGGGGTTGGTCCAGGTTGTTCTGGTGCTTCACACCAGCGGAGGACCAGAGACCATCATCTGGCTGGCCAGGGAGCCATTTTTCCTGTTTTTCTCCCCTTGGGAGCAGAGTGTGATATGCAGGATGTTTGAGCCGATGTCTGTCACACTATCTCAACAGCACCTCGATGTGCTGCCCTAATCCTGGCCTCCACCAGAGGTCAACCAACACTGGGTTGCAGTCCTCCTTCCTCCCGGGAGATGGTGAGGAGTCATGGGATGCTCAAACCATCTCCCCCCCCAGCTGTCCCTCCAACTCCTGGGTCTGTTACCGAACCCGAGTCATCGGCATCGCAAGCAGAAATCCAACCGCTGCACCGGAGGGCCTGCCCAGACTGTAGCCATTCTAACTCAGCATTTTAAAAACTTAAAAAAAGGAGGAACAATGCAGACAATGGGGAGGGGGGAGCTAGTGCAGGACCAGCGTGACAAGCAGTAATCTGGATCTAAAAAATTGACATACAAAATAAAATACTACACACACTCCAAGTTTACTTCAAATTAACAGTCACAGAAAGACAAATGTTGCTGTCCTCAGTGCCACACAGCTACAATATGACAAATTTCACATACAACTAAACATTGTTTTCTTGAATGCTATGGAGTATGAAATATACTTAAATCTTCACACAGCTACAAACAGTGCTAAGCAAACTCCACATGAAATAAAACACAGCTATGCCTGTACTATGCCAGAATAGAGTACATTCAAAATAAACTTTTACAGGTAGCATATAGCCCGGACAGTGTATTTTTATTTTGTTAATAAACAGATTGATTGTATACCTGGACATAAACTCCACCTGGGCTGCTCCAGAATACAATTGGCTCTGCTGCTAACCGTTGCCTCACTGCATCACGACCACTGCTGCAGTTCCAATATTCCAGGCATCAAGGTCAGTCAGATGCAGTAAAAGAATGGAGCCAGAAAGCTCTTTTTGCATGCACTCATTTATTAACATTTTGTTTTAAATAAAACCCAACATAAACCACCCGCACCAGCGCACTCTAACTCACACTAATGGCTGCCTGCTGTTTTTTTTTTTTTAATCCTCTGCACGCTGACAATGGTGCTGAACCATTGCCGAGCTATTAGCCAGAACTCCCACCTAGTGCATCCATCAATTTGCTGCTGTGTCGGGAGAATTTTGTCAGTCTTTCCCTCCCAATTTGCCAGGCACAAAACAGAAGAGAAAGACTACAAAGGCAGAACCTATCAGCTGCTGAGCACCTGTAAGTGAAGCAGGTCACCATATTGTGGATGTCAAAACCCAGAAGGAGGTTTACTGACATCCATGCATATTCAGCAGCATACTTAGTTTAAGTTGCATTTTTTTAAAACATTTAAAATAAAACTATACTTATTTCTTAAGACCGGACTTTTTATTTTTTTTATTTATTCTGTTGAAGCAGTTTTGTGGACGAATGTGCAATGTAACATAGGGCATAATAATGGTCTTGCTTTGGCTGTTCAAGGAAACTGCTTGCAGCCTGGGGGAGGGAATGTATTAAGAGTTTGCACTGTAGCTATTGGCTGCAGGGATGCTTACTTGAGCAACTTGCTGTGCTGAGGAGGTCTGTGTTAGATGCAGGGTGAGTAGGTCAGGTCGGTGCTGTGGAGGGGTACTCCAGTGTGCTCAGCAGGAGTGGACATGGCCAGTGCCTATGAAGTGGTTGGCCATAGGATTTGATCCAGGGGCACACACCCTGAGTTACTGTATCCTGGAAGCTGATGCCATGTGCTCTAGGCCTGAGAGTCACAAAAGGTGCCAAACACCTTGATGAGGTGAGGATATCACTAAATTAATGGGTGGCACCCTGAAGGCATTTGGAAAGGGTCTCTAGCACAATAGATGGATCCCAGACTCTGCTCATGATAGTGGGACTGCAGGAGTTTGGCAAAGTTGCAATATGCAAGGAGTAGAAATTAACATTTCTGGGAGCTCTCAACTAGTTGTACAAAATGTAAATCTTTATTCCATGAAGATTGAGAGCTGGTGCACTAATTCCAGTGCTTCAACTCTACAGGTCCTCATCAGGGCATCAAGATGGAATCCCAACCTGCTGAAAATTGTGAGGATGTGTGATGTTGCCCGGAGCTTGAGAGTTTAGTGGGACCACAAGATGGTTTGGAAGGGAGACCTCTTGATGGCTTTTGGGCCTGTGACAGATTCCCTGAAAATCACTGTGGGGCATCTTGGTGGCAGGGTGATCCCAGGGACATGTCTGAGCTGATAAGACTATCGAGCACCCACATAAATTGAAGAAGCAGGTATGGCAGAAGGCATCAGGAGTAAGGTGGGATGTTCACCTCCATAAAATAAGTGCGAGTGGAGTAAATCCACAAGGAGTGCCCACAATCTGCACCACCATAGAGCAACCCAGGATGGTGGTCTGGAGGGCCACCCATGCACCTTGAAAAGGGGCAGGCAATTTCCAGTGAGAACAGACTGCATCCTGTTTACCTCTGTGAGGTACCTGAAGGTCTCAATCACATCCCTTTCCTCTCTTCCAGTGCATCCTTCAGTTCCTCCTCGTAGTGCTTCCAATGCAAAAAAAATTATCATAAATTGAAATAAACGTGCAGGGGATAACTGTAAAGATCTGTTAGTGAAACACGGTAGCAAAAGCAATTCAAATATTAATTATAATGTAGAAGTATAATAAATGTGTGAACAATTTGAAAGTGTACTAATTTCTAAGACAGTGCAGCGGTAAAGAAGTGTAAACAAATTTTTAAGTGAGTGGATAGGCATCTAAAAATTAATGAAGGAAATGCATTGCTTAAGTAGTGTGCAAGAAAACGTGACAATTATTTGCAGTGCTATTATGGTGTGCATCTAAAGGTAAGAAAGACAATGCAGTGGTAAAGGAATGTAACACAAAATCTATGGAGTGCATTCACGGTGCAGTGAAAAAAAGCAGTGGTATGTCAGTCTGGACTGTAATAACACCGAAATGAGATTCAAGAATGCAGTGTGCACTCCACTTCCCTCTGGGATATAAAGACAAAAGGAGTAACTTAACGGAAGACAAAGAGGACAGAAAATATTTTTTTGTTGTTTTTTGGCTTTTTTGGGGGGGTCTTTTTTAAGGGAGGGGTGTAGAACAAGAACAGTGAAAAACCAAAATAAAGGAGAAGAAAAAAACAACAACACTGGCCAACCACCACAGCCACAGGCCATTCACTGTGGCTGTGCACTGCCGCCGTCACCACCACCATCATGAAGCTCCACCAGGAGGTCCAAGAACTTCTTCTGGTCCTCCATTATTTTTGGAGGCCCCCCCAAACCTCCTGGTGAACCTGGTCAAGGTCATGAGGCACACCTTGCACCTCAGTGCACACAGCCTCAAGTTCTGCCCTGGTGACCACCACCTGACTTGGGGGAGCTTCAAGATGATCAGGGTGGTGGCTTCTCCGATGGGTCCTCTGTGGTGCTGTGTCATGGTCATGGGTGGGGGATACATCTGGCTACTCAAGAGTATGTGTCCTGCTGGTAGACCTCCTCCTCCCCGCCCTGGTATGGTGCCCCAGAGACTCACTGCTGCCTCCTGCTACTGCTGCCTCTCTCTCTGTTTTGTGAGCCAATCTGCATCATGGTGGTGCTGCAGGTGGCTCCTCTGGCCAGAAGTCCCAAAGTGGGACTCTGGTTTCCCCCTTTTAACATTCTTCGCACACAGGGTGCAGACCACAGTGCTTGCATCATCTGCCTTGGTTCTAAAAAGGTCCAAGCTGGTGATCTTTGGTTTGGGGGGGGTGCAAGCTGATGTCACTGAGAGTCTTTTCCTGTACAACAATATCCTGCTGTGGTTGGAGGCTGGCAGACACAACAGGAGCCACATCATCATCCTGGGGGGGGCAATGGGATCACAACCTGAATGCTGCTGTTGTTGCTGGGTGGCTGTGTCAGTGTCCAATTCCACAATGACCCTAATGTGCTGGGGGGCACAGGCTGGGGCCAACTGCTCCTACTGCTGGGGGGAGTGCTCAATTTCAAATATGCACCTGTTGAGGCGAACGCATCCTCTTTCCCTTCCACTGTCAGTACCTCCACTACTCCCAGTCTCAGTCCCTTCCACCATTATAAAAAAAAAGTTTTAATAAACTACTAAAGGAAAAAATGAAAAAAGGGGGAAGTGAAACAAACACACACACACACACATTATCACAAACTCAGAAGATAAACAGAGAAAATAGAACTCAACAGAAAGATAAACCTTTGCTAAATAATGAAGTAGGGTATAAACAGAAGTTCAAAATCAACACACACACACAACACAAACTCTCAGTCTCTCACTCACAATTCACCAAACTATATATATTTTCTCTCTCACACAGTCTCTCTCTCTCTCCTACTGTCTGTCTCTATCCTACTACAAACTGCAGGAAAAGGATGTAGATTCAGTAGCTTACTGTCTGAGTACAGGCACACATGTGACCTGCAGTCTGCTTCAGAGAGCAAGTCATGTGACATGCCTTTCTTCCTAATTTCACCTTAGTTAAATGCTAAGGCAAAACTTAGCAGTGGAAGTGAAATTTACAGGCTGAATTTCATTGTATAATATGGGTGAAATTTCGTACAACTAAACGGGCGAAATTTTGCACAACCATAAGGGCAAAATTCAGCCCCAAGGCCTTAATTTTTCAAAATATTTTGCAGGGCAAAATTGGTGATTTCACCGGAATTTCACCGGCGAAATTAAATTTCGCTGCATCTCTAGTCACTGTCATGCTGTGGTGTGACAAGGGACATGATTCTTCTCGGTGGAATATGCGCTTGATTCATTTTAATAAATGTCAGCATGCCAACATTTTTTGGAGACAGATTTGTGCTCCTGTCATGCACAATGGCATATGCTGAACTGAAAACCCACTCAGCACTGATACTCGAGGGTGGGCAGCTCAGATATTCAATAGCAACCACAGTCAGTGGTGGTCAGTCATTGACCTTGGTACCCCAATATAGCAGGGGCTCATCTGCAATGATGAGGTTCCTTGTATCTGCAAAATATGCATCTACCATACATTTCACTACTCGCAGACATGCAGTGTGATCATCCTACTCCTCCATTTCCTCTATATCTGCAACTCCCACCTGACTTAGAGTGGCCCAAATGGCATTCGGCATCTTTTCTTTTATGTGGCATGGTTTCTCTGCCCATTTACCCTGTGATAAGTAGGTGGTGGCAACACCTGGTCTCTGTGCAGTACCCTCGTGTGGCTTTGCCCCCTGTGCCCGTAGTAGCAACTGTGGCCCACTTACCCTTTGTATCAGAAATTCGGTCAGTCTTTGCACCTGCTGACACCCATCTTGAATTAAGGCTGCAAGCCTACTTTTATAACATGGGTCAAGCATTGTGGCAATCCCAAACTCCTCAGACTGCAGAATGTAGTTAATGTGGCTATTGGAGTCTAAGATGAACTGCATGTGTTCCATCAAGGCACAACTTGCTCTGTCACCACCTGCCTCCAGCTGTTGCTGCATGTTCAGCAGTGTCTTCCTCAGCACACATACCAGAGGGATGGACTCACTGATACAGGCAGTGTCCCCGCTCACTGCCTATGTTGCATGCTCAAAGGGTCTTAGAATCAAGATCAGCCCATCCATTTGGTGCCACTGCTTGGTTGTGAGAAACATGGATGCTGTCATGGCTTGCATGAAGTAGCAGATACTCTGATAGTACTTTGTACTGCTCGTATAAATGCTCGAGCATGTACAATGTGGAGTTCAATCGGGTGACATCATCCAGTTTAAGATGGTGTTGAGGCAGCTGGTTCTGTACCTGCAGAACACAGAGATGGTCATGGGCCTTTGCTGAATGTGCAAAGTAGGCAGAGATGCATTGGGCCACAGTCAGTATTTCCTTAATATCAGGATGGGTGACAAAAGTCTGCATAACCAGGTTCAGACAATGCCAAGCATGGCATCCTGACAAATCCCCCATCAGTGATGCATTTCCAAACATTAAACCCATTGTCACTGGCGATGAATCCAGCTTGGTGGAACCACTCATCAGTCTCAGTGAGGATCACTTCCAGCATTCTTTCTGCTGTTTGCAACCCGGGGATACTCCTCATGGTCAATGTCACTTGCTGGAGAACACCTTGCATGTTTGCTGTCACCACAGTTGGACTCAGTCACTACCCCAGGTACCTGTACCCAGTGTGCTGTAATGCACAAATAAGAACTACCAGCTGTTTTTTCCCTGGTCCACATGTACATACTCTGATGTACATATGGTGCCAAGGAATGCTGCAGGGCGTGATGTGCCATTTCGGACATACTAGCATACAGTTCCGAAATGGCATGCTTGGCAAGGTATGCACATAAAGTGACCTGCCATTTCAGCAAGGCACGGAACATGAACTATCAAAATCCAACATTCTCTACAAATGAGAATGGCAACAAATCAAGAGCAAACATTTCTGTAGCTGCTGCATTCAGCTCCTGCACAGTAGCATGGTTAGGCAGGAATTTTGATTAATGCTCAAAAAGTGAATGCAGAGTAGACTGAACCTTTCTTGCTGTTGGCAATGGTGTGCCAAACAACTTGCCTCATCATGGTGGCATTATTGGTGTGCTCTTTGACTCATGGGGATTGCCAATGTTAGTATGTATTGCTGCACTACAAACATCAGTGCCTTTTTTCGGTTTTCAGTACTGGGGTAGCTATGCTTCTTGGATTTGGGGTGGTAGTGCTGCTCGTACCACTACTTGGCCCACTTCCAGAATCATCCTCAACCTGGACTAAATAGAGCTCCTCCTCCTCACCTGCCCCTCCCTCTCCCTTGTGTACTACCCTGTCAATTTGGCTTATCTTGCCCAATGATAATGATGGACTGGGGCCACCGGCGCTGGCTTCCTTCTGGTGTTGACACCAGCATAATGGGTGCCTGTTTTTCAAGTGTGTATACTGCCCACCCATGCCGAGGTGACTACCCTTCTTACCCCTACTGACTCTGGTTTGACAAAGATAGCAAATTGCCACTGTCTCATCAGCTGGGTCCAATACATAAAAATCCCACACTAGGTATTTAGTTGGCCTTGTTTTCATATGGTGCCATGATGACTGGGATAGCAAAGGAGAAGGGGTGGGCTTTGCTTTTTTGGGGGGATAACTGGAGTATGGGAGAAATAGTGCTACTGGGGTCCTTTGTGGATGAAGCAGTGCAGACAACAGGAAATGCACCATCTGCATCCTTAGCATCCTTTGGTCTTTTCCTTTCCAGCTCCCATAAGTGATCCAAGTTCGACACATCATCGTCACCAGCAGCAGCACAGACACTGCTGTCCTCCTTGTCCTCCACAAGTCTTTCCTCCTCAGTAGCTACAGGCTCTGTGATGTGCACCTCCTCCTCATGGCAAATCTCAGCAAGTTTCTCTACATGTCCCACCTCACCCACTGGCCACACACGCTATCGTGTTCCGAGACAGCAGCACCAATAGCACCAGTTCCCAAGTGCACACTACCATCGACCACCTCCATGACTACAGTTGGTTGTTTAGTAATGCTGCTGCTTCCCGTGTCACTTGACACATCCATTAACATGGCTGCAACAGATGTGGCAGAGAAAAATTTAGGTGCAGGAAAGCCACCAGTGCCAAATATTTCAGTGCTACTGCATACCACAGATTCATCAGAATACTGTGCCTCTGCTCCCACTGATACTATTTTGGTAGCTACACCACTATCGGGGACTACAAACTGAGAAATCTTCTTTGTTGGCTCTCAACAACCTATCCCTTTATTTGTCCTTTTCTTTCCAGTCATTCTTCTGTGCTGAAAGCACACTTAAGATATTCAGGCTCTCCAATGTCACTTTAATTACGTTCTGAAGGCCTGCTTTAAACCAATGAAAATTATTTCTGTTTTTTCCTGCATGTTCTAAGGGTTAAAGATATGGGATTTTCTAAATAACATTCATTAGGCTTCCGAAGAAGGACTTGTTGGTCCAAAAGCTAAAGCTCTTTGTTCTTTTTGTAACATCCTTGTTGGTCCAATAAATAGTATCAAACCATTTGTTCTGGATTTCTTTCCTACTAGGACCAATACAGCATTAAACAGTTTGTTATCACGACACAGGGACTTGAATTCAAGCTTTATTAACTATGCAAAAACCTTTGCACATAATCTTTAAAGTCTCTATCATATCACCCCTCTCCATCTCCCAAGGTGGACATATTGAAGTCCTTTAGTCTATTGTCATAGGACTTTTGGTGCAGAATCTGCACCATTTAAGTTGCCCTCCTCTGGACTGCCTCTAGTTTTTCTATGTCCTTCCGGTGATGTGATTTCAAGAATTGGATCCAGTACTCATGGTGGTGTCTTACTAGTGATTTATACAGGAGCAACACCACCTCCCTCTTTCTGCTGGTGCTACATCTGCCTGTGCAACCCAGCATCCCACTAACCTTCCCACTGACAGTGTTGCATTGCCTGGCCACATTAAGTAATTTATTATGATTACTTCCAGGTCTCTTTCCTTCCTCGTAGTCATAAAAACTACTCCACCCATTTTGTACTCCGCCACCAGGTTTCTGTGTCCTAAGTGCATTATTTTGCACTTTTTTGCATTGAAACCCAGCTGCCATACCCTTGACCACTCCTAGAATTTTCAAAGTTCTCTGCTCATTCTTTCCATCCCATGCACCAAAGTGTCCACCCTGTTGCAGATTTTGGTGTCATTCACAAGAGGTAGGACCTTCCATTCCAGCTCCTCTGCAATGTCGCTTATAAAGACATTAAAGAGGACTGGTTCCAGCATTGATCCACTAGGCATCCTGCTAGTCACCCTCCCTTCCTTGAACTGAACTCTGTTTGCTGCAACAGTGAGATGCTTATCCCCAAACCAATTTGTTCCCTGGTCTGCCATCTTTGGACCCAGTCCTATGCTGCACGGTTTGCCTTCCAATCTCCTATGTGGAACAGCATTGACAGCATTACTGAAATCTAAGCAAGCCAAGTCCACCGCTCCACCTTAGTCTAATTCCTTGGTCACCCAGTCAAAGAAATCTATCAGATTTTTTTGAATTGACCTCATTTCCTCATGAATCCATGCTGACTCGGGCCTTGTAACTCATTGGATTCAAGATATTCAACAGTCCTTTCTTTCAGCAGTGCTTCAATTAACTTTTCCACCACCTTTGTCAGTTTGACTGGCCTGTAATCACCAGGCTCCTCCCTGCTACCACTTTTGTGAAGTCAGACTACATCTGTCCTCCTCCAGTCCTCTGGAATCTCTCCTGATTCAAGTAAGCTGTTAAATAGGACCATCAGAGATGCAGCCAGTACCTTCCTCAGCTCCCTCAATACCCTTGGATGCACCCCATCTGGCCCCATTGCTTTGTTGACTTTCAGATTTGTGATTCCCTTCAAGACTCTGTCTTCTGAAAAGGGACTAGTGTTCACCCCTCGACAAAGCTCCTGTTGTTTTGTTTGTATCCCCTACCCTTCACATTCCTTTGTGAACTCTGAGCAGAAGTATTTGTTTAGGATGTCTGCCTTTTTCTGGACCCTCAGTGCTGCCCCCTTCCTTTTTAACCTTACAATCCATCCCCTGGTCTTCCTTTTTTCACTTAAATGCCTAAAAAATGTCTCATCTCCTTTGTAACCTCCTGGGCTAGTCTCTCTTCTGTTTGTGCCTTAGTGCTCTCTACTGTTTTTCCTGCTTCCCTCTGCATCCCCTGATACACCACCCTATCCTCCTCTCTCTGTGTTTACTTATGTCTTCTGAAATGGGAAAGGCGCAGACTTGGGACATGAGGCATAGCCAAGTGCCTTATAAGCATACTGTTAGATCAATGAAGATCCCCATCCCTTGCAATTTCTTAATGGCATTTTTAAACTAAATTCTTTTTCCTGTAACCCCCCTCTACTGGGCTTACCTAGATGCCTCCCATTTCCCCGGAGACCTGTTTTCCTTCGTTGGGCCTCGCTGCAGGCACAGGTTCTCATTTGCCTCCTGAAGCTTCCGTCTGGCTCTATGTTTGTATTTTGCAGTGATTGGGGCCAGAGGAGCTGAAGCATGGAGCCGTCATTCAGTTTTGCACTTTGGTGCAGTTTTGGTAGTCCGTGCATGCACACTTACACATTGTCATTTTTTGGCCATTCCTGCAGTCGCATAACTGCATCTCTGGCTGTCCTGGTCTCAAAATTAAGCTAAAAAGGGACCAGAGACCTAGAGGAGGCTCTAGAAAAGCCCGAAACTGTATTTAAGTAGTGCCAATGAGTGCTCTTAATCAGGGGGCATATCTGAATATTAACAAGAGCTCATGAATATTAATGAGCCATGCCTGCTTAGTGCTTGGGGGCAGTGATTTTCAGCACTAGAAACAGGAACGGGGCAAAATAAAAATCTTAAAGCATGAATGTTGTGGAAAGCCAGTGGGATGACATCTTTAATATGTATGAGGCAGCATGAATATTAATGAGTTGAGTCTGCCTACTGCCTGGCGGTATTGCATATTGGTGGCAGCAACAGGCTGGGGGCTAGATAAAAGTATTAAATGGTGCAAGGGTTTGGCAGGGCAAAGAGGCTGCTATGAAATGGTGGGGCAAATGCTAAACAAAAATGTTTATTCAGGCTGCAGGAGGACTGAGAAGTTAGGGACTGTGGTGGGACTGCCTTTGAACTGTTGTGATGGCAGCCATGTTTACAGCCTTGTGACTTCAGCACAACCAATAGGAAAGCCAGGATTGTTAAGGAGGACTTTGGGATTGTTTGCAGGACTTATGGGGGAAAAGCTGGGGAGCTACTTGTCTCCCTTTTACACAACCAACCAGGTGTAGAGGGAGCCAATTGCATATTAAATATTAGTAAGGACAATTATTTCAGCCAATGGGTAGCTGCCAGGGAGCTTCCAAAACCCAGAAACTCTTGTTTTTATGTTCAATTCAGTGGGAGCCCCTCAAGAATGGGGGCTCCAGCTTTAGGCAGAAAGATGGGGCTACAAGGCTGGGGAAAGTCCCAAGGGTCTGCATGTTTGCCTTTCCTCATTTTGGAGGAATTGTGGTCCAGGAGTTCAGTTGCAGTTTCAGCTGAGGGAGAGCTGCAATGCCCAGCTGCACTTCAGGGTGTGAAGTTTGGCAAAGGTTCCAGAGGAAAAAAAGGGTTGTCTGGAATTCCAAGGAGATGGAGATCTTCTTGGTTGGGGCTGCAGAGCCCTGGTCTGAAAGCAAGTTTGAGTTTTGTCTACACCACAGCAGAGAAAAACAAAGATAAAGGTTCAAGAAAGGAAAAAGACTTGTCTGTAACTGGGTGGACTTAACATCACAAGAAAAAGGGGGAAGGACATTGGTCAAAGGAAAACTGATGGTTTTGGTTCTTTAGAAAATTAATCTGGTTATGGAAGCTTGGTATGGGAGTCTCCCTGACATTTAGAGGCTTGGCCAGTAGAACCAGATAAGCTTGGTATGGGAATCTACCTGAGATGTGGAGGCTTAGCAAGTAAAACCAAGTAGTCTGCAGAAGGAGAAGAAAGGGCCTCTTGGTTCGAGAGCACCTGCATGGTGAGGAAAAAGTGATTTTCTAGTTCAAGTGGTTCAGTCAGTGCCAAGGCCAGGGTCCTCAGAGAAATCCATTTGAATTTGCACAAGCTCACTGAGACTGTGTGCTTGGTGAGAAGCCAGAGACTGTGTTTGAATTTGAAAGGGCTACGGCTGCCCAGAGGGTAGTGTGGCTGAAGAAGCCTTTAATAACCAGACAAAATGGTAATATTAAATGCATGCTGAAAATAGAAAATAAAGTTAAAAATCTATGTTTCAACCTTAGGTCTTCTTCAGGAAATATCTAAAAGAGAAAAAAACAAAGTTGGTGTAGAGGGGAGGTAAAATAAGGGCTATATAAGTGGGGAAAGAAAGCAAGCATTTGTCAATGCCAAATGTTGTCGCGTTGGCATTGGCTTTGGTAGTGCAGTGTGGAAACACATTTTTGGCATGATGTGAAAAATGACAGCTGTACTGCTCATAAGGAGGTGTAAAAAAATTGCAGTGGTGAAAATGTGGCATGCAAGTATCGCAAATTTTCAAAGTTACAAGGGTGCGTGGGAAATGCGCAACGCACACTTGCAACACAGTCATTTTATGGAGTTTCTGCACCAAATTTTCAACATAGGCATTTTAGCATCTCTGCTCATGTACAGTGTCACTGTCATTTCCTCAAACTTCCCAAAGTTCTATTCTGCGCCGGACATGCGAAAACACATTTTGAGCAAGATATGTAAAATGACAGCTGTACTGTTCATCAAGAGTGTGGAAAATGTCAATGGTGAAATCCAGAGCGAAAAATATTACAAATGCACAACGCTAGCTTAGGCAAAGTGCAAGTAACCAGCAACCTACCGTAACACATTCCTTTTATGGAGTATCATCACCAAATTTTCAACATAGGCATTTTAGGACCTCTGCTCATGAACAGTGTCACTGTCATTTTCATAATCTTCTCTGAACACTGATTTCCCACAGCAACAGCGGTATTGTGCGCCGGAAGTGTGGAAACACATTTCGGCCAGGATTTGAAAAATGACAGCTGTACCATTCACAAGGAGGTATAGAAAAATGACAATGTTGAAAATATGGCATGAAAATATTGTGAATTCGTGAAGTTACGAGCTTGCATAGCAACTGCACAATGCACGCTCATAAAACAGCCATTTTTGGATTTTTTTCCACCAAATTTGCAACATAGTCTTTTTGAGAGCCCACCTCATGAACACTGCCACTGTCCTTGAGTTAATCAGTCCCAAAAGGTGATTCCACGCAGTGACCGTGAAATCACCTTTTGGGACTGATTAACATCATAATTGTGACAGAATTCATGAGGAGGGGTCCCAAAAACCCCATGTTGAAATTTTGGTGCAAAAATTTCAAAAAATGCATCAAAGTTGAAAAAAAAAACAATTTATTTCATTATACTGCTTACCGGCATTTCCTCAGTTGGCGGTCAGCTTTGAAGAGTGAAGACGTGTTCCTGGTCCACCGAAGATCATCGCACCAAGCTCCGGAGGTAAGTATGGGGTGAGGGGCATGTGGGGAGGCAGGTTGCGAGTGGGTGCGCGGGTGGTTGGTAGAGACTACGAGGGACCGTTTCGTTTACAGGTACTAAAAAACAACATTGCAGGCGGTTTTCTTTTTACAGGTGGATTCATTTTTGGGGGTACAGTGGCGGACAGGGGCTTGGACACCCCATAGGCACAGAAGAAGGGGGGGACATCATGCCGACGGGGAGTGGACTCCCCGTCAGCACATTAATGTGGGAAGGGGGGATGGATGCCGACAGGGATTGGGCACCCCTGTCAGCAAACAACAAAAGCAGGGGGGACACATTCTGCCAATGGGGAGTGGGCTCCCCCATCGGCGCATACTTTGATGGGCAGGGTAAGCCGACCGGGGGATTGTGCACCCTGAAGTCTGCAGTTTAGTGTCCACTGTGCCACCATGTTACTAGCTGGTAAGCATGTAGGAAGGGTCCGCTGCATGTGACGAGCTTTGCTCGCATTGCAGCGGACCTTTCCTTAGATGTGCTCGCCGCATTAGCTATGCATGGTGTGGCGCCGATATGCAGGCTGATTGGGGAATGAGAGACACACCTACTTGTGCGTGCCCTGCATTCGCCCAACAGCGACCGTGTCTCCAAATCTGTAGTACCGCAAGATGTTGGCTGTGCAAGCGTGCCAACATAAAAAGGGGAAGGCTCTGGGAGAAGAAGAGATACATGGCAAGATTAAGAAAGAATCTGGAAACAAAAAGGTGATGATGGGAAAGACAAGGAATAATGGGAGTGAATGGGTAAGAGAAGTCCCCAGGTAGGGACTAATTAACAGGGCTTATTAAGAAGGCTGAAAGGTGACAAATGTGAGGGAAGGAGACAGAGATGGAGACATATGGTGAAAATAAAAATAGAAATTAAATGTGTACAAATACAACTGTCAGTACAGAACACTGGTCTGAAGACATTAGTTTATTACAAATCCACTGACTTTCACAGTTTCCTCCTCCACAGCTCCTTTCATTCTAAACATGTCAAGAAAGGCCTGACTTATTCACAGTTTCTTAGACTTTGCAGGTTATGCAGTGAATATTTTGCTGAGCAGGCCGAAATAATGCACATTTTTTTATTAACAGGGGATACCCTAAAAGCACAGTGGACATAGTACTCTCCTGAGTCAGTAACATGCCCCTTAACCTTGACCCCCACAGGAAGGATACTGTCACACAAGAGCAATGACAAATTTCACTAGTGCTTCCTTTCTATCAGAGTACAACTTCTCTTCTCAGTATCATCACCAGTAACTTTCCTATTTTGCAAAGTGACCCCAACACTGGTGCTTCCTTTACAGAATCACCTATTGACTCCTACCGCAGGGCACCCAATCTGCAGAATCTCCTGGTAAAAAGCAGCCTACCTACTCCTAACAGTCCCTCCTTACCAGGTACCAAACCTTGCAACAGAACTCACTGCTACACCTGCAAATTTGTTTCTAGTATGACTGAAATTTGGGGTCCTACAGGTGTTTTTCACATCACCAATGAATTCTCATGCACCTCCACTAATGTGGTATACAGTATTGTATTCTTTTCAGGAAGTGTGCAGCTATTTACATTGGAGAGACTGGCAGATGCCTTGATGACCATTTCTGGGAACATTAGAGGGCAGTCAGGAATGGAGACACTGATAAACTCATTGTATCCCTCTTTATCTCCAGTGACCATGGTGTCAATGACCTTTGTAACATGGCATTAATTGTGTGCACCAAATGGCGATCACGGATAGGCGCAAGAGGGTCACGGGACGGCAGCCGGAGTGGGCATTAACCCAGCTTATATGCCGTGCCTGCTTCGGCAGTACCGCGACCAGCCAGACCCCCAGCCTAGCAGCACTGGATCCTGTGGGGAAGCGAGAGCAGGAGCGAGAGGAGCGGCGGTCCGGGAGCCCCACTAGCAGTCCGAGGTCCAAAAGAGAGATGGGGACGAGAACCCGTGTCGCACAGTCGCCTGAGTCTGTAGCTGGGAAGGGTGAGAGGCGATGCAAGACAGGGCAGTCTGCATTTCTTTGGCAGGAGGGGCGGCGATGGAGGAGTGGGTGGATGAGGGAAGCTTGGCAGCTGAAGAGTGTGACGATCTGGAGGCAGACGGAAGGAGGGGAGAGAAGCAGGCGCGCACAGGAGGCATAGGTAGCACAGCCCCACACAGAGACCCCATGCAGGCAACTGGTGTATCATCGGAGGAGCCTGCGAGAGGGAACGGGAAGTGAGGGAGCGCGCATGCTAATTTGTGACCACGCACACAGCGCGGCGAGAGAGGCGCTCACCGGATACCTCCAACGGGTGATAACAGAGAAATAGCCACGCACATCAGGACAGCTGCTGCAGGAGCATGCGAGCTGCTCTGGTCACTATTAGTACAGGTACACACTGTGTTGAGTGCATCAGCATCGTAATGCCGTTGTCTGACATGATTTGTAAGTGCACCGTAAAAGTGTACGGAGCACTCCGACTCCGTGTTATGTAGTGTAGCGAAGCAAAATGTGCTCCTGGTGACTCTCTCTCTTGCGGCCCATAAAGCGCTGTTTATGTTAATCCTTTGGTGGCAGCTCAATGCGATTGATGGGGGCGGGGGCCCACCACCCCCATGCATCAATCCAGCAGTAGATGCCACCTCCATCATGGCTTAATGCTTACTTCTGTTTGTGTCCTTCAGCAGGGCTTCTGGGATTCTGGCCATAGAAAAAACATGGAAACCAAGCTGATCATCCACCTTGGCTCCCAGCAGCCCTCTGGTTTAAATGATAGACTTATTTTCTTTTTTTTTTTTCAATTTAAAGTTTATTAACAGATTTCACCATACAGAGGACAAATCAACATAATTAATACAACATAAAGACAGTACATGAGAAATTGAAAGACCTATCCTCCCCCACCCAACCCCCATAGACTTATTTTCTGCTAACATCTTTCAGCAACCCCTTGTTTTCCCTAAAGTCTGTTTGTATCTGTACACATTTAGTTTCTATTTTTATTTTCACCATACATCTCCCTTTCTGCCCCACATTTGTCACCTTTCAGCCTTCTTACTAGGCCCTGTTAATTAGTCTCCACCAGGGGCTTCTCTAGCTCTTTCACTCCCATTATGCCTTGTCTTTCCCATCATCATCTTTCAGTTTCCCAGATTCTCTCTTAATCTTGCCATTTATCACTTCTTCTCCCAGAGTCTTTCACTTTTTTTCTTTCTCTGACATATATATTCCTTACTTTAGCTCCCCTCTACACTAACTTTGTTTTTTTCTCTTTTAGATAGTTCCTGAAGAAGTCCTAAGGTTGAAACATAAATTTGTAACTTTATTTTCTATTTTCAGTGTGTATTTAATATTACCATTTTGTTTTACTTTCAGAACACATGCTGATGCAGCACCTTGTTTTTGTTTAATAGCCAGATGTAACTAAACCCTAAAATATTAAAGTCTGCCAATTTGAATGTGAAGCTGTAGAGGCTGTGAGCTTCTAGCATCAGCCGCCAGCATGGGGAGTTCCAAAAGAAAGCACTACTGCACCACAATGCTGTTAATTCCAGAGTGAGTGTGGCTGCAACCTGCAACTGGAGCCAGGTTATGAATAGAGATGCAGAGAATTTAAAATCCACAGGCGAAGTGAACGTAAAGTGGCCACTTCGCATAAGTGCAGTGCTATGCAAAGTATCCATTAAGGAGTGCTCACTTCACCTTGTGATTATGACTTGACTTCGCATTGTTATTCCGCCTTAACGGAAGTAAGGCGGAATGACAGCAATAGGCACTTTAGGCAGTCCCCCCCTACACACATCACATGGCTTACAGTACTGTAAGTCACATGCTCTAGCCAGGCAGGAGGAAGTGAGTCATACCAGCAGATACTTTCACTGTCTCCTTTGCAGAGGTAGAAGGAGGAAGGATAGTTTAGGAAAGGAGTGTTTATTTGTTGCTTAACTTGCTTTCTTAAACTTCATAAAAAAATACATCTTTTTTAAAAGCTAATTCTTTAGTTTTTGTTGTACTGTTTTGTGAGTTCTTTTTTAGTGACTTATTTATTTTTTAAGTTTTGTTTTGTGTAAGTGTATGTGTGTGTCTGTGTGTGACTGTGTGTGTGTGCACGTGTGAGACTGTGACTGTGTGAGAAGTCGGTCGTCGTCATCATCGCGTGACACGTCAGAGTGGAGAAGGAAAGAAAGTTTAGTTGGGTTATGGACCAGGGACAGTCTGTGGCCCATGGAGGCCAGAGGGGAGTGCGGACACGTGGGGGTCAGCATGGGTGGGTGTCGCTGGACCACTCCGATTATTTGGTCCTGCCCCCCCTCCAGAAGCAGCAGCACCACCTGTGCCACTGCCACATCCAGCAAGTCTGCCGCTACTACCACCACCACCTGTAACAGCTGCAGAAGCTCCAGTAGCACCAACTCCCACTCCACAGCAGCAGGTGGAGACCCCCCCAGGTGCGTGACAGTGCTGCAAGCAATACATCTGCCCCTGTTGTGCCTGTTCCGTCCCACAGCTCGATAGTCTGGCAGTTTTTTGACTGTGTCAAGGGGGACAGGAGCATTGTGGTGTGCCTGCTTTGTGGTGTGCAGGTGCGCCATGGCCCCCAGGGGACACATCTGGGGACTGGGGGTCAGAGGACACATATGCTTAACCACCACAAGGTGGAGTAGCAGGCTGCCACAGAACGGGCCAGGCCTCCACCTGCTGGCCCTTCTGTGGCAGTGGCAGTGGGTGCTGCTGCTGTGCATCGCCAGAGCAGGAGGAGGGCCACACAGCAGCAGCTGCTGCTCCACCCCTGCCCCCACCACTGCCACCAGCACCACCCTCACCACCACCACCACTACCTGACTTTCCTCCCGCAGCAGTGGACCCCTCCACAATGCCTGCATCGCAGTCAGAAATAGCACTGCTGTGGGCTGCGATGGAGGAAAGCAATCAGAAGATGGGTGCTGTCCAGCAGTAGATGGAGCGGATTGAGCAAGAGCAGCTGCAAATAGTGTTGATGCTTCATCTGCTGCTGGAACATCATAGGATCGAGCATTAGGTTTTATTTTCTGCACACCTCCCCCCAACTGCTGTACTGTTTTGTGTTTTGTTTGTTTAATACCAGACAGAGGGAAGGTCACAGTATTAGTTTAAAGGGAAGTAGTCAGCAACAGGAGCACCTGCATCCTGCTACCTGCAAGACTTACCCTCTGATTTAGCCATTTAAGTGTGTTGTGGCATTTTTCTCATGCTGCAACATACTTTATTGTACTAAAGAAACATCAACAACCCAGAAGTGTAGCAGATGCTATGGGGGCTCCATTACGTGTAAAGGTGCAACGGTGACACACCATGCACTTCAATACAAAAGTATTTGAAGTGCATGGTGCGTGTGTGCCGCACCTTTTCTTTACACATAATGGGGCCCCCATAGCGTCCACCATCCTTCTGGGTCACTGACCTTTCTTTATTAAAATAAAGTATGTTGCAGCATGAGAAAAAAACGCTGCAACATACTTAAAAGGCTTAACCGGAGGGTAAGCCTTGCACTGGGCAGGAATCAGGAGCTCCTGTTGCTGACTGCTTCCCTTTAAATATATACATACACATACAGTCACACATGCTCCTTATATGAGTGTCTTACCTTCAGGGTAATCTCTCTTGCTCCACATGTCTTTACATTCCATAGTGCAATACTTTTCTGGCAAAAACACTCATAATTTCAGTAAAGCAGGTCCTGGAGGACTTCCCATTCTGATCAGCTGCCCAAGTTCCGCCACCACACTTAGCAATGTTATTACATGATGCCAGGGAGAACATGGGGTGTGCTTTATTACAGTGAATGGCCGGCAGCTTTTTGTATGTTTCTTTATGTTATAATGGTCAGTTTGTGGTGAAACGTGGGTACGTTTCCACTAACAAGGCTCTTGTTAGTTTAAATGTGCCCATGTTTCACCACAATGTTGCCGAGCGCAGGGGCGGAACTTGGGCAGCTCTTCAGAACGGGAAGTCCTCCAGGACCCAGTTTATCGAAATTACTAACGTTTTTGCCAGAAAAGTATTGCACTATCTAAGGACATGTGGAGCAACAAAGATTCCCCTGGAGGTTAGGCACCAATAGATTGGGTGCAATACCAGTCATAACTATGTAACTTGGTGAATCTCTTTAAAGAAGCAGTGTAACAATCTGTTGAAAATTTGACCTATACTTTTTGATGCTATTTTACATTGCCACTATACTTAAATCCTGACTTATATGATACTATTCTTTCCAGTATTTGAGTCTGCTTTAGTACTTTTTTTCATGTCTGAGATAATAAAAGGAGCACTCCTTTTAATATGGTGCAGACCAGGTTTTCGTCAGTATTTTGCACTGTTTTTTCCATCAGTTGTTCTATATTATTTCTGTTGTCACATTAACAATTATGCAGCAGGCAGTGATTTATGACATCACAGAACAATAGTTGTTCAAAAACAGCTACAAATAGTGATAAGAATCTGGTCAGAACAATATTAAATGGTGTGTTCCTTTTTTATTTTCAGACATGAGAAAAAGTAGTAAAGCAGACACAAACTGTGAAAAGAAAGGTATCATACAAGTCATGAGGTAACTAGTGGCCAGCAATGGTGGCAATGTAAAATAGCATAAAAAAGTATAGGTCAAAACTGTCAGCACATTGTTGCAATGCTGCTTTCATTTATAATTTAAGTATGACATTATGTGCTCACAATCACAACACACAAAATGCATCTGTCTGCTGTCCAGAAAATTGACAAGTGCTGAGGAAGTGATATGGGATAGTCACACCACATGCAAAGTCCCTCAGAATTTATTGCACAGTCACTCATGCACGCAGTGGTCACACAGAGTTCCCAGATTTTTTTCTGCATGCCCAAAATGCATCCTCCTTGTGTCCAGAAAATTGACAAGTGGTAACAAAGTGAAATGGGATTGTTTCAGCACATACAAAGTCCCCCCAGAATTAATGGCGCACTCAGTCATGCGTGCAGTGGTGGCACAGAGTCCCCAGATTTTTTCTGCATGCCCAAAATGCATCTGCCTTGTGTCCAGAAAATTGACAAGTGCTAAGGAAGTGAAATGGGATCATCTCGCCACATGCAAAGTCCCCCTGAATTTATTGTGCAGTCACTCATACGCACAATGCCCCAGAATAAAATGATGACCGTGAGCGAACTGTTGCTGGTCCAATGTGTGCTGCGATTCGAGCAAATGCAATGTTATCATCTCAACTGGATGGAAGGGTGCCCTTTATCTGTACACTAATAGTAGCCTTGGTGAGTTGATATATATAGATATATATTTCTGTATTTTGTAGGTGAGGGGGGGTTGACATAGCCATATACTCATGGTATTGTTCTGTATCACAGGTCACAGATACTGTTGGTGTGCACATTCCAGTGCTCGATGAGAACTTTTGCGTAGAAATTTGCAATGGGTAACTCTCAAGCAAATGAAGGTAAGTATTTTTTTTTGGGGGGTGGGGGAAGCATATTTGCAGGTTTGTCTGTAATGGTTTCTTATTTTGTTACTTCTTCACAGATTTCATTTGCATCCTTCTCGAGTCTGGTTGTTAATGATGGTCATGGCCATCTAATGAAACAACTTCTGCATGTTGCATGTGTGCCCCAGCCCTGGGGGGGGGGATGATGTTGAAGAACTTGTTTGGATAAGGCCACTTTGTCAGAACAACAAAGCATCTGGAAGTTTCCTAAAAAAGAAATGAATGACTTCTTACAACTTAATTGTTATGTGCCCCTCCCTGGTTCTCAAATCTCAATCCCTAAAGTCAAGTTCCATTTCAAACCCACATCTTGTCAACTAACACAACCTGTGTGCAATATTTG
This sequence comes from Neoceratodus forsteri, assembly GCA_016271365.2. Taxonomy (NCBI): domain Eukaryota; kingdom Metazoa; phylum Chordata; order Ceratodontiformes; family Ceratodontidae; genus Neoceratodus; species Neoceratodus forsteri. The sequence goes on from CM028131.1 coordinate 729,936,042, forward strand.
CTGCAGTCTTTACAAAACAATCAAATGGATGAAATAAAATCTTCATACTTAACAGAATGGATTTCACATGGATATTACATCGCTTCCTCTCTGTACGGTCCAGCTACAGTACCATTCCCAACAAGTTTTAGCAATGGAGCCTTTTTTTGTTACCCTGTAAAAGAAACAAAAGAAGTATACTGTATGGGTGGGATATTCAGACTGTGGCAGGCTGTGGCGCGATCCTGGGCACGGCGCAACTGGGATGTGCCAGGGTGCTGACAGGGTGATATTCAACTGTGCTGCGCCATGGCTCAGCACCATTGAATATTGCGCCATGGCCACCAGCTATGTGCATGGCGCAGTGGCACTGCACCAGCACAAGTGGCCAGAGAGGGGCAGGGGATGCACTAGCACAACTGCCATTGCGCTAGGCGCATCAACCACAATATTCAAAAGTGCACATGCAAATGAGGCCATAATGTATGCAAGGTGCAAATGGGGCCATTTGCATGTCATTATGGTCCCATTTGCATGCAGGCTGCAGCCGTCGGGGACCAACGCCCCCTGCACAAGCAGCAAAGTGCCCCACTGCCCGATCGTGGGCATGGGGATTGAAAATGAGAGTTCAATATCCCTGGTGGTCCAGTGGACCGCTTGCAGCCCGATTGCGGGCATATGTACTAATAGTAAAACTTCCAGTATCCCTGGTGGTCAGTGGACCCGCTCACAGCCGATCGCAGATGTCAGTAATAAATATGACAAAACCAATCCATCCCTGGTGGTCAGCGGTATCCCACTCCCCCACCCGCCACGCTGAAGCCCCTACCCCATTCCCCCCAGTCAGTGGTGGGTGGCAGCTCCCCACCCACTTACTGCCCCACCGCATGCTGTCTAACTCCATATGGTGGGGTTGTACACCCATTGGTCCACAGCGTGAGCCAATTGGCATGCAGCCTGTACCATTCTACACAGTCCAGAAATGTGAATGGATCCATTCACATATCTCGTCTGTGTAGTACGGTATGAGCTGCATGCCCGTTGGTTCACGCTGTGGACCAATGGGCATACAGCCCTACCATGTGCAGTCAGTCAGCAGGCGGCAGGGCGGCATGTGGGTGGGGAGCTGCCGCCTGCCACTGACCGGGGAAGGAGCAGGGTGGTGGGGCTCAGTGGGTGGGTGAGGAGGGAGGTACTGCTGGACCACCAGGGATGGATTGGTTTGTCATATTTTATTACTGACTCGTGCGATCGGACTGCGAGTGGTCCACTGGACCACCAGGGATATAGGACCTTTATTACAATACTAATGGCCTTGATTGGGCATGGGGGGTGCTACCACAAGGGTGCCGCCAGAGCTCGGGTGGCCACCCACAGCTGGCAGCTGCTGTATTGCACCCTGCTACATGGCAGCTCACCTGTGGGTGGCCAGCTGTTACTCCTTTTGTGGGGGATTAACTGTGTGCAGCACAAGTAGGGGTTGTGCCTGCATGGGCTCAGCACATCCTGGGCTGAATATCGGGATGTGCGGAGCATGCATGGGCACGCCCCCCCCCCACTTGCGCCACATATATTACTGATGAGCTCCGGCACATCAGGATTTGTGCCAGGCACATTCCCTTTTTGAATATCGCGCCAGGGCACATCAGTGGGTTGCGCATGGCACAACTGTGTTGCACCATGTGCAACCCTTCTGAATATCCCACCCTATGTGTTTTACCATTGCGGCTCTGAAAAGCTACAGAAAACAAAACATACAACTAAAGGAAGTGAAGCAGCATAACAAACATGAGTACACATACTCACTTCATGGGTTAAATATTAAGAAGCTTTGTGTCTCTGGCTGATGGATGTGGTGGTCCGGACAGACTCATGGTGGCAGTGGCTAACATCAGTCCCGGTGGTGGTGGTGGTTCAGGGGTCAGACAGACTCATGGTGGCAGTGGATAACATCAGTCTCGGTGGTGGTGGTGGTTTGGGGTCAGACAGACTCGTGGTGGCAGTGGATAACATCAGTCCCGGTGATGGTGATGGTTTGGGGGGTCAGACAGACTCATGGTGGCAGTGGATAACATCAGTTCCAGTGGTGACGGTGGTTCGGGGGTCAGACAGACTCATGGTGGCAGTGGATAACATCAGTCCTGGTGGTGGTGGTGGTTCGCGGGGCAGACAGACTCATGGTGGCAGTGGCTAACATCAGTCCCGGTGGTGGTGGTCTGGGGGGGTAGACAGACTCATGGTGGCAGTGGATAACATCAGTCCCAGTGGTGGTGGTGGTTTGGGGGTCAGACAGACTCATGGTGGCAGTGGATAACATCAGTCCCGGTGGTGGTGGTGGTGGTTCGTGGGTCAGACAGACTCATGGTGGCAGTGGAAAACATCAGTCCTGATGGTGTTGGTGGTGGTTCAGGGGGGCAGACAGACTCATGGTGGCAGTGGAGGCAGTGGATAACATCAGTCCCGGTGGTGATGGTCTGTGGGGGAGGGGCACACCGCCTTTTAAAAACTTCAGATAAAACCTGCCAACATTAACCACATCATCATCCTCATAAAGAAAGCTGCCTTCATAGTCATCGATGTCTGAAGTCTGACCACTGGAAAATTCTTTCTCCATTGTGTCGTCATCTACGTCAGTGGTGGGCTGTTTCAGGCAGCCACTGCCAGTGCCACTAGGATGCTCCATTTCCACATCAGCAAGACCACCATGACTAGGCTGGGGTATGAATACTAAGGTTGCAGTCTCTGCTGGTATGTGCCTCTCATTCATTTTAATGAATGTTAGCAAACTAACATTTGCAGGAGACAGGTTTGTCCGATGATCCCTGACTATTGCACCTGCTGAGCTGAATACCCTCTCAACACTTACACTGGACGGTGGGCATGTAAGGTATTTCAGTGCCACTGCAGTCATCTCTGGCAATTCACTGACCTTTCCACTCCAGTACAAAAGAAGATCTTCAGTTCTTGTCAGATGCCTGTTTACAGACAAATATGACTCAACCATTCTCTGTGCCGCACTAAGCCCAATCGTTGATGCATCATCCTGTTCTTCCGAATCATTTATTTCACAAATACCCACTTGGGACAAAGCCTCCCAAAGTGGGTTAATGCCAGCCACTTTGGATGGCAGACCACCTGGAACTGCAGCCCCTTCCCCTTGCAGGATATGCTTGATGGTCCTTCAGGTACACCTTCAGCTGGATTATGCTGCTGAGGTTTGCTGAACTTGGCACGTGACTTCTGTGCCCCATGAACCAAGCACACCAGTTGACCACTGATATTTTTTACCTATTAAGGCCCTCCCTTCAGTGCTGATGCAATTCCACATTTTTATCGTGGGTCCAGCATTATTGCTATGTCAAAGTTGTCACTACGCTGAATGCTCACAATGTGACAATTCTGGTCGAATACTGTCAGCATGTGTTGCAGCAACGTACTGCTACCACCGCCTGTGGCAACAACAAGGCTATGCTGTACATTCACCAATGTCTGCCTCAGCACCTGCAGCAGTGGAATTGATTGGCTAATGGAGGCAGACTCACCACTGACTGCCTGTGTGGCATGTTCAAAAGGCCGCAAAATTGTTATTACAGAGTCCATGAGGTGACACTTTTCAGTCGTCATAGACATGGAGGCCCTGGAACTGTCATGGCTAGTGTGCATAGCAAGATATTCTGTGATGGCTTTGTATTGTTCATATAACCTCTCTTCCATGTATAAAGTGGAGTTCCATCGGGTGACAACTTCCAGCTTCAAGCGGTGCTGAGGCAGGCTGTTTTGTATCTGAAGCTGCCACAGTTGGTCACAGGCCTTTCCAGATCTTGAAAAGTGAGAGCAGATATGTCATGCAATGGTCAGCATTTCCTTTATATCAAGGTGCTGCAGAAACTCCTGAACCACAAGATTTAAACAGTGGGCCATGGATGGAACATGAAAAAAAAAAACATTCATGATGCGTTCACCACATTTGACCCATTGTCACTTGCTATGAACCCAGCTCTCAGGGGCAGAGGGTTTAGCCATCTGTCAGTTTCAGTCAGTACCATGTCCAACATGTTCTCACCAGTGTGTGAACAGGTCACACTGCGCATAGCAATCATTGCATGCTGTCGAATTCCTGGAAGATTGCTACCACGACAATCCACCTTACTGCACTGATTATTCACACTACAAACATCACAAACAACACCCAGCACCTGCACCCTGTGTGCAGTTATACACAGATATGAACTCCCCACTATTTTGTCACTTGTCCACATATCCATACTTAAATGGATGAATGGAGAGGAGGAATGTTGAAGAGCATGTCTTACTGAGTTGGACACAGTGCAGAACAACTTGGGGACAGCACGGGTAAAAAAGTATGTCCTGGAGGGGACTTTCCATTTTGGACAGGCACATGCAGCAAACCGCTGGAACCCAGAATTCTCCACAAAGGAGAAGGGCGAAAGATCAATGGCCAGTATTTCCGCTACAGCAGCATTGAGTTCATGTGACTCTGTATGATTCGGGGAGTACTTCAGCTTATGCGCAAAAACACTCTGTAACATGGGCTGACTTAAACATTTTACATGGGGTGTGTTGATCACAAATAGTTATGCTCTGTGATGAATGGCATTGGCAGGGTGTGGAGTGTGGACATTTGATGAAGACGGTTGCACAGGTGATGATAACAAACCCAGAAATTCAGTTATTTTGCCAGATTTGCCAACCGGGGTTGATGTACCACTTGCACTAGACATACTGCATTCACCACCACCACCACCACCACAAAACTGCTACTCTCACAGAGCACTGGACAACATTTTAAAGTCATTATGGTCCTCCACCTCATCATGCCTGTAGTAATCATCTGCTCTTATTACTGCAGTACTGCACCTGTTTAATTCCCTACTGGGCTTAACAGTCATGGAAGGATATAACATGCTGGCTATGGTTTATTTTATTTATTTATTTATTTATTTATTGTTCTAGGAATTAATACCTTTGAGCCAAGGCTCTTTTACAAAGGTTCCACGTCATTAAGTACAAAAAACATAGTAGACAGTGTTACAAACAATCAGTAAGCCGTTTAACAAGGTCACAACTTAAACAGTAACATTTACAGTATGTACGGAAAAGAAAAAGGAACCCAGAGGCAGTGTCAAGGGCAAGGACTAAGGATTTGGAGAGCTTGAGGGGGAAGAGAGGGAGAAATATGAAGTTAGAAGCAGACAGAACCCGGTTAGTGGTACTCAGATTGTCTTTGTCAAGGAGGAGACCATGGTGAATGGGTGAAACAAAAAGTAAGTGCACTAAGAGGGAATGAGACTTTAGTCAAAGCAGTCACAGGAGCTAGAGGCTGAGAGGTGAGCGTATAGTATGGATTTGAAAGCTCCCAATGTCGTGGAGGATAGAGAGGGCAGGTTAAGGGCATTGTACCAGGTAGGGGCATGGTAGGCAAAAGATCTTTTCCCTGAGCAGTCCGGCATCTAGGGACAAGGAAAGGTTGGTGGTCCGAACTTCTGGTGGAATGCGAGCCATTGTTCAGGCAGAGCAGGTCCCGGATACATGGAGGAGTGAGTCCCAGGATTGATTTTCTTGCCATCACGCAGGTGAAATACATGAGGTGATTGGAGAGATGTAACCAACTAGTTGCCGTGTAGAGATCACAAGTGTGGGTCTGTCTGTGCACTCCAGAGAGGAGTCGACAGGTTTTGTTTAGTGCAGTTGAAATGCGCTTTAGTGCAGTGGTAGTTGCTGAGCCATAGACAATTAGACCATAGTCTATGATTGAGATGATGAAGCTTTGAACAGCAGTCCTCAAGGCAGCCTGGTTGAAAAATTGACGGTTCTGGTACAAAATTCCCATGCGTTGATGCACTGTTTTAGCTGTGTTATTGATATGGGCTGCAAAAGTAAGACATTCGTCAAAAGTGATACCAAGGTATTTGAAGGTGTTCACTTGTTCTAGTGTATTTCCTAGAGAAGTTTTTATGACGAGTGGGGTACGCCTATTTCTGTTTTGATGACTGGCGAAAAGCACGACTTTTGTTTTTTTTTTTGATTTAGGACCAGCTTGTGCTCAAGGAACCACTTTTCAACACATGACAAAACAAGCTGCAACCTGTGTCGTAGTGGATTTGGGTCCTTATGAGAGGAGAGAATTACAGCGTCATCAGCATAGAGTATTAATTTTTCAGGGCAGGATTTGGGAAGCATGTTTAGAAATAGGCTGAAGAGGAGTGGACCTAGAATTGGGCCCTGAGGGACACCAGAGAGGACCGGTTTGGAGTCAGACAGAACCTCAGAGATTTTTACTGTTTGAGAACGTTGTGTCAGATACTGTAACTTTTTACCCAGGCTCCTGGTCCCTCAGCTAGTCCAATGTTGAGCAGAAGAGAGATTAGAAAGCTATGGTGAACAGTGTCAAAGACCTTTGTGAGGTCTATGAAGACAGCTCCAGTTAAATGACCCTTGTCCAAGGCTCTGTGAGTTTCACTAGAGAAATCTAGTAGGGCCGTCGACGTACTGTGACCTTTCCTAAAACCATGCTGCTGAATGCAGAGTAGATCGTACTTTTGTAGGTAGTCTGATAGTTGATCCGCCACGATCCGTTCAAGGGCTTTGGAGAGGGGTGGAAGTATAGATATGGGCCGGTAGTTCCCAGGTGTGTATTTGTCACCCCCTTTATGTACTGGCGTGACTATAGCGGCTTCCATGTGTTGGGGAATTTACTTTGGCACAGGGAGAGGTTGAGAATTTTGGTGAGGGGGTGGATCACTTCTTCCAAGGTGAGGGACAGAAGTTTTAGATCAATGATGTCACTGTTATTTCTGGATTTAGAGCAGGCCTTTTTTATGTATCTGCAGGCTTCATATGTCTTAACTATTTTAAAGTGAAATAGCGGTTTGTCTGGTGAGGTGGTTTGGGATACAAGTTTTGGAATTGACAAGTCATGGAAGAAATCTGGTGAGAGGACACCACTGAGGTCTGTGAAGGTTTTATTTAGGGCATCGGCCATAGCCTTAGGGTCACGGGTAGTGGAGCCATCAATGTTCATTGCCGTGGTAGAGAATTTGGACTGTTTGCCTGTACTATTATATATATTAACCCAGAAGGATCTCCCATCACCCCAAGTGGTTTCAAGAGCATTTTTGAAGTAGGAGCTCTTCATTTGCCTGATTTGTGAAGTACATAGGTTGCGCGCCTGTTTATAGTTGAGTGAGTCTGCTATGGAGCCTGTGGCCCTGGCTATAGCCCAAAGATGGTCCCGTGCTTTGAGCTGAGCCAGTAGTTTGGCTGTTAGCCAGGGATTAGAAAGGGCTTTGATTTTGCGTTTTTTGAAATGCGCGTAGGTGTCACAGGCAGTGTTGAAAGTTTTAATGAAGAAGTATAGTGCAGTGTCAACATCCAGCGTATTGTAGATAGGGGACCAGTCTTGTTGTAGGAGGCAGGTCTTTAGCTTAGCAAGGTTTCCCTGCAGTAGGATTCGACTTTGGATGGTTTTTGGAGGTGGTTTGTGGAATTTATTTGTCCAGGTACAGATCACAGGGGAGTGGTCACTGAGGCAGTCAGAGAGAACGGTGGCGTTTTTTATCCGGTCTGGGCGATTACTAAGTATCCAATCAATGAGAGTGCTGGTTCCAGTCTTGTAGTTTTTTCTAGTAGGAGAGTTGACCATCTGTGTTAGGTTGGTTGCTTGGATAGTATCCCTGCTGGGTCCAATATCTGAGGCAAGCCAGTTTATATTGAAATCACCAAGAATGAGGAGCTCAGAGTCAGGAGGTTGTAATCTTGCAAATTCAAGGATAGACTGGAGCCCGGCTCATGAGTCTTTAGGGGGGATATAGACTGCAGCCACATTAAGCACTTTATTTTGGGCACCAAGTAGAAGCTTGACAGGGAGAAGTTGTACTAGGGTGTTTTCTGGTGAAAAACTGGCAGTGTGGCACGAGAGGTAGTCCTTTATATAGATAACACATCCGCCCCCCTTTCTGTTTACCCTGTCAAGTCTGAAGAGGTTGTAGCCTTGGAGCGAGATTGCATGATTTGGAGTGCTAGGTGTTAGCCAGGTCTCAACAATTACAAGTATATCAGGATTATGTTGCCCAATAAAGGCTTGAAAAGATGACAGCTTAGGAAGGAGGCTGCAGATATTTAAGGCAACAATGGATAGTCCGTTTTCATTTTTTGCAGGCTTTATCTTAATGTTCGAGCCAGGGCCAGGGTTTGGGTGGATCCCACCAGACATGAAAAGTAGGAGGAACAGCAGTTTGAGGGATATCTCCCGTAGTTCATACCATATGACTTTTTTCCTCTGCATGCTGTAGGTTTGGATACAGTGCAGTGCAGTATGCTGGTTGCCGGTGATGTGGGTGAAAGCCCCACTGTGGTATTAGTTGCCAGCTTGTGCTGGGTCCACAGTGCCAAGTGCCTATTCTTAAGATGCGTATGCTGTCCTCCTGTGCCCAGATGGCTCCCTTTTTTACCTCAACTCACACGCACATGGCAAACCTGGCAGAATGCAACTGAATCATCATTTGCATCTTGAACAAAATAAATCCCAAACAAGGGATTGTGATGTTCTGCTTTTAATATGTCCATGATGTGGCTTATTTAAGTCCGTTATTGTAAGCACTGAAGTGGGGGGGGCACGTGATGTTTTGAGCACTGCACACCTGGACTGCAACTGACCACCACGACTACCTATCATATTGATTACTGGGTCATCATCATCATGATCTAAAACCGATAGATCACAAGTTTTTAGAAGGGAGGGATTCCTGCAAAGAGGCTGAGACACAGTCACTTTTAATTTATTTTTCTCTGGTTCCCAACTGGGGTCAATTACATCATCATTATATTCATCAACGTCACACACATCCACATCTTCTGCTTGGATGCTAGCATGTGGACTGCATGTTGCAACAACAGCAACATCATCATCATCACATTCATCATCAGCATCTACACCACCATCACCTTATATTTTTTCACCACACTGTGAATCACTGCATGGAAAATGTGTGACATTAAGTGCCACGGTGAATGGAATATCACATTGTATGCTATCGTTGACATGATCATCCGAATCCTCAGGTTCAGTTACTGGGATGTTACTGGGAAGTATGACATCATCTGCACTGCCACTCACTTGCACTGCTTCACACTCAATATTTTTGGATACAGTACACTGGTCGGCTTTAGAACTTGATGCAACAATACTAATACTACCTCCACCACCACTAACACCAGTAATACTAACACCACTGGCTGGGAAAACATTATCTCCTCCAACTATGAGTGAAGCTACTGATTGGGCTGTAAAAAACATTGCAGGAGAAATACCTTTCCTCACATCAGTGAAGCACTGCTGCATCTGCGTACTACTACCACGCCAAGAGACCATCTTACTGCCAACATTGCCATGGCCAGAAACAGCTTTGCTTGCACATCTCCTTGCAGGCATTTTGGGGGATCAACCTCAAATATTATAACCAAATTCAGACTTTGATACGTTCACTCTCTGATTGGAGGGATGCTGGATGTGAAACCAAATAAACAACTGTAGCCTCAGCAACAGATAAGAGACTACTCTGAGACTGTCATGGAATTAAAACAACTTCAGTAACCAATGGTGCTGATGAGGTCACAAAAACAATCTAATCTGGTAAAAAATACCTTTTGAACGTGGGGGTGAGGGGGAAGCACTGAATACAGACAGTGCTGATTTTTACGGCACTACAGGCAGCAAAACTAAGAACAGATACCACGATCACAGTACAAAATCAGGCAGCTGCAGTGGATAGCAGGTTCACACTGATGCGTTTGCAATTACACTAGTCTCTGGCACAATAAAAGGTGTATTATTTGATGCACGCAACATTGCACACACACTCACACACAGAACAGTTTGTGTACACTGCTGAACGAGGAATGCGCTGCAAATGCAAATGTTCAGTACTATGCCACGTTACGTGTTGTAAATTTGTAATGTAAACAACCTGAACTTATGAACTGCTGCACCACATCCACAAAACAAACAGCAAGAACATTTCTACTATGACTGACAATTTACTGTGTATACATTAACACAGTCAGTTATATAACAAAAATATAACCAAAAAACAAAGAAATCACTATTTCTCCAACTTAAATCTACCTACACCACAGATACGTCCATCCCCCAAAGCACACTTTCACTGTCTTTCACCACACACACTCAATGATGGAAATTAACATTCAAAATCCACACAAAAACAAAAACGCTTGATGATATGAGCACAGGAGGGTTTCCTACAATCGATGAACCAAAGTTGGATCCCAAAAAAAAGAGCAAAAATGCTTTTTGAACAGCTTTTACAAGATTCCTATCACTGACAGCTATCAGAGCACACTGTCTCCTACTCCTTCCTACTCATACTACCCTGAACTGAGGCTGTGCAGATCAATATAGAGCCCATGTGACCTGAAACCTTTGAATCACTGCAAAATTCGCCTTTGAGTTTTGAACAAGGCGGCGCACTGCCCAGAATGTACTTCACCTTAAATTTGGCAGAGTAGTGGCCTGGGGAGGCGGAGTAATGCAAAGTCATTGATTCCAATGAACTTCACGTTCCTCATTATAATGCGAAGTACTCTGCTTCATGTTGCGGAGCACTCCGGGAATCTGCCTTTGCTCCATGAAGGATTGAGCCCACTTCACCAACCACTAGTTATGAACTTGACAACCTCTATCATGTGGGGCTGATGGGGCTACAGGGAATGGAGGGTACATGCCTGAGAATTAGGGCACTCTGTATCCATCAGGGAGCCAGATGTGGGGGTCACTTCTGGGTCTGGGTTCACCTGTGGCCTAGAAGGTTTTGCATTGTGTTCTGAATTTGGCCTGCTTGGTGGGTTGAAGAGTTCAGCTGCTAGAAACTATAAGCGAGTACAAAGGGTTCCAGTGTTCCAAGCTGCAAGGTGCCTGCTGCATGTCTACTAATCTCCATCTTCTTCGATTCAAAGGTTCTACTCTGCCATCTACCCCAGAGCTACAGTCTCAATGCCAACCAAGACTGTCTGCAGAACTGTGAGTTAAGGCAGCGACTGTCCTGCACTTGTGGGATGTAGATAGTTGATTCAAGGTTGCACACAATGACACAGTAAATTTCTAAAATAGTTGATGGATGTACAGAAAGTCTTTAATTTAAAGTAAGCTCGCCAATGCTGGTTGACCAGCTGCACCACAAGCCTGTAACACATTAGCAATGGGTACCCAGCTAGGACTTTTAGGGGTCAAAAACTGGTACCAGTTGATGTTTGTGAAAATGTAAAAATCTGTAGCAGTTAGCTAGTCAGAGGGTTAGTGGCTGCAAGTATTAAAACATATAATGGAGATTTAAAAGGGGAAATGATGGTTCTGAAAATGCTGATCTCTAAATGCAAATTGCTAAAAATACAAAATGTTTGCTTAACCTCTACTTCATTCACCCAGTCCTAACCCTTCCCCTGTAAATAAATGGTGTTATCTGTTTTGGAAAAAATCTGACTTGTGAGCATATTTTTAGTGAACATATTACAAAATGCCAAGTGTTGAATTTGGGGTTTTTGGTTATGGCGAGTCCATGAATTGGGGAGACTGTGTGGAGAGGTGGGTTGGTGCAGCATCACAGAGGGGTGTACTGCTAATATCTAACCCACTTAAAAGCATACTCTGGGTGGCGGCACCGCACTTTTTATTTGTTCATCTTGGGAAAGAACCCCCGTAACAGCTAAATGGTAACCCAGGCCCCTCAACCTTGGTCAGGCCTATAAGGCAGGGGTAGTAGCTCTCTTGGTACATGGCACCAGAGCTACATTCCTTTGCCAAAATAAATTGCTCAATTGTATATAAGGGTTTCAAATAATTGCCCAGCCATTTAGAAATCCATCCCTTGAACACAGAAATCCTGCAGTACTCTTAAACACAGTGTGGATTTTTTTCATTATAGGGAAGAATTTTGTTGGTGGAATTAGAATTCACTCAGGAAAATGCTACAGCCACCCTACACTGAAGTTGGAATAAGCATCGACCTTCTTGGTGGTGTCTTAACCACAACTGAAGCTTAAGGATAGCAAGAAATTAATACACCCCTTCTCTTAACCCCTTATATTGCTGGCACCTACAGTACTTTTATATTGTGGACTTTCTGTGATCCACCACCTGACATGGTCTTCCTCATATTCTTTTTCTTGGGATCTGTAAATATAATTCCCCCACGGATCTCAGTTACTTCTAATTTAGAAGTATTCATCCTTCAAAACAAAGGTAAAATCATCCAAAATATTGGAAGATGAACTATGTGATTTCCAAAGGAATGAAAACAAGAAAACAGATGACTGTCAAATTGGAAGGCATGGAAGTCAATAACAATGGCATTTTCTGACAGAAATTATATTTTACCAATAACATGTTAGAAACAGAGAAATATAGATGACAACGGCAGAAAAAGGCCAATGATCCATCCAGTCTGCCCATATTACCCTATTATACCCCGAGTCTATTGTTTATGAGGAGTCATCACACTATCCCCCCTTTTGTTATCCATGTTCCCCCTACCCCCACTTCCTGCTGAGTAAATAATATCCCCATGACTCTATCCCTGGCATGTCTGAAGCCATTTATAGTTTTGGCACCCATCACATCTGCCAGCAAACCATTCCATGACTAAACCACTCTTTAGGGAAGGCAAATAAAATGGTGCAGAGTCTGCACCAGAAGACATATGAAGAGAGACTAAAGGAGCTTAAAATGTATAGCCTCGAGGAAAGGAGGGGGGGGCATGATAGAAACTTTCAAGTACCTCAAGGGAATCAACAAAGTCCAAAAGAGTAGCATCTTTCAAAATAAGAGGTGTGCAAGCACAAGGGGGCACAATTTGAAGATGGGGGGGTGGCTCAGAGGTAATGTAAGGAAGTATTTTTTCACAGAGAGGGTTGTGGATGCATGGAACGGCCTTCTGGAGGAGGTTGTGGAGTCAAAAACAGTGGCTTGAATTCAAGCATGCATGGGACAGTCATAAGGCAGTTCTAGGGGTTGGGGTAGAAAGAAGTAGGCTGTTGGTTAGCTAGGATCTGCAGTTTATCCATTAGGTAGGGAAATGGCCAGACTGGGTGGCCAAGCAGTCCTTATCTGCCATCAAATTCTATGTTTCTATGTTTAATAATACTTCCTCACATCCCTTTTAAACCTCCCCCCATTAACTATCACACGTGTCCCCTATTTTTGTTATTCCTGGTGAATAGCTCCTGACAGTCCACCTTGTTAATTCATTTTAGGAACCTGAATATTTATCTCATATTCTCCTTTCTCTTCTGGTTTCCCGTGAATACATCTTCAGTGGCTTTAACCAGTCCTCATAGGATCTGATCTCTGAGCCTTCAGTCATATTTGTCATCCTATGATGTACCATCTTTAGACTGTTCCTGTCCTTTTTTAGATTGGTAACTACAGACTTGGGCACAGTACTCCAGGTGTGGCTTCACCAGTGACCTATTCAGTGGTAGCAGTGCCTCCTGTCTTCTACTGATGACCCTCTCCTGATGCACCTCAGCATCCTGCTAGTCTTGCTGAAGGCCTTGTTACATTGGCTGGTTTGTTTAAGGGAGTCACTTATATGACTCCAAGGTCCCTTTCCTCTGACACTGTGTCCAGCTTGTCCTGCCAGACATTGGACCAATTTTCCAGCCTTTATGTATAGCTTCTAAGGAGTGAATCTCTTTCAAAAGGGCTGCAGCTTCATCCTGTTGATTCCTAATCCACCTATGTGCAAGCCATATGAACTCACCATGTAGTGTGCACTTATAGGCAATCCATTCCATGTCTCTCTGTGGGAGTGATTCCCAGTTAAACTGAAAGTATGTAGTGAGGAGCTCTTTAACGCAATTTATTATAAGTCCTCTTTAAATAATTGGCCATCAAGCTTCCATAGTGTGTCTTTATCGACACCTCTCATGAAGATATGCAGCATCCAGACTAGAGAATGGTCCAAAAAAATTCAAGGGGCTATATCACAAACCTGTAAACCATGTAAAAGAGACTGATTCATCAAACTACACTTACAGTGGCAGTCATAGACATGGTCAGATATTTCCTGAAATGTCTGTGGTATTTCTGAAGAAATTTCCAGTCTGCCTAGTACCACTTTGGTCCGCCAGAGAGAATCTCTAGATAGTTCGCAAAATATCTGGAAATATCTGACCATATCATGGCTGCAACTGTACAAACAATTGGGTAGCTGGCACCTGCACACTGCAATGACACCACTCAAATGGTCACTGCTTCTATTTGCAAAATGAAGAAACACAAGCAAACCATGTATAATTCACCAAAGTGCCTTTGCATTATTGAATCTGTGCTTTGAAAATGTGCTTCTTACATAGACCAGAAAACAAACATAGTAGCCACAAAACAAGGAGTTGGTATGTTTTCCTGTCCCCCCCCCCCGCCTTTTACCACACTTCACCATGCATTATACTGTAGATGTTATGCTTGTTTGCTGGTCCATCTATGTAAGAGGCACATTTTTACGGCAATGGTTCAATAAAGCAAGAATAATTTGGTGAATTATACAAGATCTGCTTGTTTCTTCATTTTGCAAGTATAAGCAATGTCCGTTTGAGCAGTGTCATTGCATTGTGCCGGTGCTAGCTACCCTATTGTTCTTTAGTAGCTCAGCACTGTGATTCCAGGCGTAGCTCCAAGCACTTTTTTCTTCTCATCAAAATATAGTAAATTCTAGAACAGGGACTGTGTGCATGAGAAAAAAGGTAAATCACTTAGCAGCAGGGGTTTAAAAGCCTCCGAGGGTAACACAGTCCCTGATAATTGACCATATCAAGCTGGGAAAATTGACTTTTGATCGGCCTGTGCAATCTAGATCACACGTAGGGGTGATATTCTGATGCTGAACCTTTGTAAATGAGCACTTGTGCTCAAAGGTGTAATCCGAATGTACAAATAAATAAATGAAAAATATTCTAATCACCTCTCAATATTATGGAAAGCAACAGGAAATGGGCCAGGATATTTGCTAAGGTCATAAAAATGGTCAGAGAATCAATATTAGGGCCATGCAAGCTGCCCAGCAGTACAGTTGCATTGTCTAGGGATCCTATCACCAATAGGTACCTCGCCTCAGGGTCTTCAGTACATTGAGTGAGATGGAATCGAGTGGCCCAACTTATCAGAATGGCCACTTCCTTTCACTGGGTATCATCTCCTGCACCAAAAGCCTGACCAATATGGTCTCTCCTGAAGACTGCATGCTCAGAGAAAAGTAGATGTGTCTTTTGTAAAAAGGTGACACTGATAGCTAGATGCTTAAGATACTTAAGGATTTGATGTCTTTTAATTCTGGAACATGCCCATTTGACATTCCATGAGGTATACTTAAAAAGCTGGTGTAGCCAATGCAGGCAGGCAGGAAAATAATGCAAATTTTAGGAAGTAATCAGTTTTAACTTTTTTATTTCTGAAGTATTTTTCGTTTTCCTTTTTCTCATCAGAAAGTCTTCTATGTGACAATATTGTGTTGAATGCATGGGGCAGCTCTTAGCCTGGCAGCTGACATGTCTTGCACTACTGCTCCCCCCACTACATCATCATCAGCATTGTGATCTCACTGACAGTGACATCATGGGTGAATGACCTGGCAGTCACTGAATTGTTGTTCCTAAGTAAAGATGCAGGAAAGTTTAATTTGGCCAGCAAAATTCTGGCAAAATCACCATATTTCTCCTTGCGGAACATTTCACGAAATTATGACCTTGGGGTGAAATTTTGCCTGTTTACTGAGGCGAAATTTTGCCTGTTTACTGAGGTGAAATTTTGCCTGTATAGTGAGGCGAAATTTCACCTGTGTAGTGAGGCTAAATTTCGCCAGTAAATTTTGCTTCTACCAGTAAGTTTTCCCTTAGAGTTTACCTTAGGCGAAATTAGGAAAAAAGGCTTGTCACATGACTGACTTTCTGCAGCAGACTGCAGTTCACATGTGTGCCTGTACTCAGACAGCAAGCCACTGAATCTACATCCTTTTCCTGCAGTTTGTAGGCTAGAGAGAGTAGCACATACAGTACTGTGAGAGAGAGAGAGAGAGACAGACAGACAGAGACAGAGAGTAAAAACTTAATTTTGTGAATGAGAGAGTTTGTGTTGTGTGTGTGGAACTTCTGTTCATCCCCTATTTCTTTGTATAACAAAAGTTTATCTTTCTCTTGCATCTTATTTTTCTCTCTTTATCTTTATAGTGTGTGTGTGTGTGTGTGTGTGTGTGTGTGTGTGTGTGTGTGTGTTTTCCCCTTTTTTTCCATTTTTCTTTACTAGTTTCTCAATAAACCTTTTTTTTTAAAAACATAATGATGGAAGGGAGTGGGTTTGACTCTGGAGCTGGACAGAGTGTAAGGGGAGGATGATGAGTTTACCTTAACAGGCATGTATTTATAAGTGATGCCCCCTCCCCAGCAACAGGAGCATGTGGCCCCAGCCTCTGCCCCCCAGCAGAAGTAGGTGCTGGTCATTAGCCCTGAACCAGCAGGTTCCCCCAACCCTGGTCCGCAGCACTGTCAGCAGAAGCAGCTTCCCCCTCCCAGCAGCAGTGTGTGGCCCCCGCCTCTGCCACCCAGCACTCAGACTCTGAGCCCATTGTCTCCCCCCACAGGAGAAGCATGTCACTCCCGCCAGCCCCCAGCATGGGTAGGATGATGATGGAGAGGGTGAAGCCCCTACCGGGGCATCAGCTGGTGTCCCCCTCCCAACCAAAGACCATCAGTCTGGTCATTTTGTACCACAAAGACAGATGATAGAAGTGTGGTTGTCTGCAGCCTTTGTGGTATAAATGTGAAAAGGGGGAACCAGAGTCCCACTTTGGGACTTCTGGTCAAAGGAGCCACATGCAGCACCACTATGCTGTAGAGTGGTTCTCCAAACAGGGAGAGACAGCAGCAGGAGGCAGTACTGAGGCTCGGAGGCACCAGTTTCGGGGGCGTCATACCAGGAGGAGGTCTAGCAGCAAGATGCACTCAGAGACGGAGGAGACAGAAACAGCATCCCCACCCCTAGCAGTGATGCATGAAGGCAGACCCGGTGGCACCACCCCCGCCCTGAGCATCCTGCAGCTCCCCCAAGTCAGGTGGTGGTCGCTAATGCAGACCTGGAGTCTGTGCACGCTGAGGTCCAAAGTGTCTGTCAGGACATTGACCAATTCCACCAGGAGGTCAGGGGGGACCTACAAAAAATAATGGAGGACCAGAAGAAGGTCTTGGACCTCCTGGTAGAGCTTTGTGGTGGTGGTGGCACAGGTGGCAGTGCCTAATGTAATGGCCTGTGGTGGACCAGTGTTGTTTTCTTTTTCTTCCCCTTTCTTTGATATTGTCACTCTTCTTCTTCTGCACCCCTTCCCCTAAAACAGAAAAACAAATAAAAAAATGTTTAATGAAACAACAAAATATTTTTTTCTGTCCTCTTTGTCTTCCATTCTGTATCCTCTTGTTTATTTTTTCTTGTCCAGTTGTTTATGCTCCCTCCCTTCCTATCCACTCTCATGTATGAATACCTTTGTCCTCCTGACGATGCATGTCCTTGCCTCCCCATCCCCTGTACATAGTACCATGCCCATAAACGGTGTACCTTTCTTCTTTTATCTTATTGCATTTTTCTTTATATGTTTCCTCCTTTTGTCCTATCTACAAATGTCAAGTATTTGAACTTGTTACTATGAACAAACATATCTTCCAAAGGTATGTGATAGTGAATCTTGGCTCTGTTCATGCCAAACAGGGCCCTCAAGTAAAGAAATGTTTCCAAAAAATGTTTACATTATATTCAGACAGAAATCTGGTATCAGCCAAGATGTTTTATAGTGCTCCCCCCCAGCACCCATAAAATGGTGTTTAGGCATCTGTTTGCAATAGTTTTTAAGCCACACCTTGTTTCTGTGAGTGAAACACAGACAATACATGTCCAGAAATGTTTCCTAAAAAATGGTACATTAAATTCAGACAGAAATCTGATCTCAACCATGATGTTTTAAGGCACCCAAACCTCAACCCAGACCAAACGATGGTCTTTGTTCCACTATTTGCAATTGTTTTTAGGCCTCATCTTGTTCCAACGAGTGAAGCACAGGCAGTACATGTTCAGAAATGATTACCAAAAAATGTTACATCAAATTGAGACTGACATCTGATGTCAGTCATGATGTTTTATTCCCCCCCCAGCAGTCCGACATTAAAATGCTGTTTTGGCACTGTTCACAATTGATTTTAGGCCACATCTTGTTTGAGAGAGTGAAGCACAGGCAGTGCATGTCCAGAAATGTTTCCAAAAAAAGTTACATCAAATTGAGACAGAAATCTGCTATCAGTCCTGATGTTATATACTGTGTCACTACCTCAGGTACCTGAAAATGCAGCTTCTGCCACTGCTTACCAAAAATCTCAGCTTGAAACTCAGAGCTGCTGGTGCCAAGCAGGACCTAGAAGTCCAGAAATGTTTCCAAAAAAATGTTACAGTAAATTCAGAACAAAATCAGGTCACAGACATGTTGTTATATGGCGTCCAAGCCACCACCCAAACCAAAACATGGTCTTTGGTCCACTGTTTACATTGATGTCATACTGAATCTTGTTTCAGTAAGTGCAGAACAGGCTGTACATGTCCAGAAATGTTACAGGAAAAATGGTACATAAAGTGGAGACTGAAATCTGGTCTGAGTCATAATGTGAATGGTGCCCCACCACCCGGACATTATATTTCTGTTTTGGGCCCTGTTTACCAATGATTTCAGCCTGAAATTCAGTGCTTCTGGTGACAAACAGGGCCTACAAGTCCCAAAATGTTTCCAAAAAAATGTTACATCAAATTGAGACTGAAATCTGCTGTCAGTCCTGATGTTACATGCTGTGCCATCACCTCAGAGACCTGAAAATGCAGCTTCTGCCACTGTTTACCAATGATTTACCAAATGCCTGAGACTGCCTTACCTGAATCCATATCTTCAACCTGGATACCTGCTCTTAAACACTTCTGACTCCCTTGCATGAGTCCATATCCTCAACCCGGATACCCTGCCTCATCTGTCTGAGCTTTTCTACTGTTTACCTACCCTGGACCCCCACCTGCCATCCCCCTCTCATGCTCCGTCAACCCCCTCCTCCCCTCCATACCCCCTAGCACCTCCTCTTTCTACCCACACTCTCCCCTAAATATTCTCCTTCTCCCAGTCCCTCTCTCTCTCTCTCCCTCTCCCTCTTCTCCTCCTCCTCTCTTTCTCTCTCTCTCTCCCCTCCTCTCTTTCTCTCTCTCTCTCTCTCTAATCTACCCCTGATTTGCACTCTATACCTTTTTTTCTCCTACCATTTCTGATACTCTACCTTTACAGGCCCCCCTGGAGCAGCTATGCCATATGTTGCTAATTGGGAAACCTTGTTCGCATTCTCCTCTTTCTTTCTCCTACCTTTTCCAATACTCTACCATGACAGGCCCCCCTGGGACAGTTATGCCATACGTTACTAATTGGGAATCTCCTCCCGTGGTTTAATTTTAGTTGTCTAGGTTACTCAGATGTATTATTTATCTATATTCTGTATTACATAGTAATCTTATGTTTTGTGTTAACTATCAAGTTTTTGTTATGTCTCTGCTGTTTTACATCCTGATGTGGAACCTTTGTAAAAGAGTGTATACTCACAGGTTGTATCTGAATTACCAAATAAATTAAAAAAAAAAAATCAGCCTGAAACTCAGAGCTGCTGGTGCCAAACAGGGCCTAGAAATCCACAAATGTTTCCAAAAAAGTTACAGTAAATTCAGACCAAAACCAGGTCTCAGCCATGTTGTTATATGGCTCCCAACCCACCACCTGAACCAAAACATGGTCTTTGGTCCACAGTTTAACATACTAACATACTAATTGTCAGCAGATTAGGCCTTATGGTCTATTGAGTGTACTCGAACCTCATATCCCTAGTTGAGTACCAAGGCCCCCCCCTTGTGTTCCAGAACCCCTGTCATCCATCCCTGCCTCCCTGGGCCAGGCCTTCCTCTGATACTTTCCATTTCTGTATCTGCCCCATTCTCTCTTAAATCCCTCCACCATAAAAGCCTGAACCAGCTCGCCAGGCAGCATGTTCCAAGGTTCCACCACCCTCTCTGTGAAAAACCTCCTCCTCCTCCTCTTCCCCCCCCCATCCTTCCACCTTCCAATTTCAAAACATGCCCTTGGGTGAAGCCTTTCTCCTTTAGTCTAAATACCCCCTCCATGTTTACCCTCTTTATTCCTTTGAGGTACTTGAAGACATCAATCATGTCCCCCCCGTCTCTCCTCTCCTCCAATGAAAACAGGCAGAGCTCCTCAAGTCTTCCCTCATACGTCAAATCCCCTAGTCCTCATATCATCTTGGTAGCCCTCCTCTGTACTCTCTCCAGGAGCTGCATGTCCCTCTTTAAGTGCAGTCTCCAGTACTGCACACAGTACTCAAGGTGTGGTCTAACCAGACCATTGTAAAATCACTTCCCTGCTCCTCGAGGTGACCCCCCTTACAATGCATCCCAACATCCTGTTTGCTTTGACAGCTGTTCTCCTGCACTGCTCAGAGTTATTCATACTTGCATCCACCATGACCCCTAGGTCTTTTTCCCCTGTTGAGGACTCCAGTGTCCCAGTGTCTCCCCTCCCAAGGTGTACATGTATTTGGGGTTCCCCTGCCCAAGATGTAAGCCCTTGCACTTGGAGGAATTGAAATTTAATTTCCAGGTGTGAGCCGTCCTGACCAGGGTCTCCAGGTCCCACTGCAGGGCCAACCTCCCCTCTTCTCCCTCAACTACTGCCTTCATCTTGGAGTCGTCAGCGAAGAGACTAATTTCACATCCTATTCCCTCCCTGATGTCAGATATCTTTGCATTAAACAGGATTGGACCCAGGACTGAGCCTTGTGTAGCCCACTACTGAGCCCTCTAGGGTTTGAGAGCTCCCCACCAACCACTACTTTCTGAGTGCAACCAGTTAGCCAGTTTCCTATCCATCTGACTATCAATAGGCCCACACCCAACCCCATCATGTTCTCCACCAGGCCATTGTGGGGGACCAAGTCAAATGCCTTGTTGAAGTCTAAAAATAGTACATCCACAGGCTTTCCCCTGTCCAGTTCAGATGTTATCCATTCGTAGAACTCCACAAGGTTAGTGTAACATGATCTGCCTGGTACAAAACCATATTGCCGGCTATCCAGCTCTCCCACCTCCGTCAAGAACACCCCCAATCTTTCTTTTAATATAAGCTCCATTAAATTTTCCACCACCGATGTCAAACTGATGGGTCTAGAGTTACCTAGCACTTCTCTCGACCCTCCTTTATGGATAGGCACCACATGCACCTCTAGCCAATCCCTAGGTACCTTCCCTGTCTCAGGCGACCTGTTGAAGAGCTCCACCAGGGGTGCAGCCATTACGTCTGCCAATTCCCATAGTACTCTTGAATGAATACCATCCAGCCCAGGAGATTTATCTTTCTTTTGGGCCTTTAGGGCTTTCCACACCCATTCAGTGGAGATAGCATCATCTGTCCCCACCCACCTTAATGGCCTGTTTATCCGTATACTGATGTGACACCCCTGGGGTTACTCCCCCTCCCTCTTGCTCCATTTCTGTTGCCCCTGTGATCCCACTCACTACCTCTTCTATCCCCACCATATCTTGCTTTGTAAATATCCCATCTCTCTCACTAGTGAACACAGTGGTGAAGTACTCATTTAATACCACCGCCTTGTCCCTAGCCTCTTCCACCCACCCTCCTTCTGCTCTAAATCTGCCAAGCTGGCTCTTGGTTTTTCTCTACTCCCCAATGTACCTGAAAACCCCCCTTTCCCCTACCCATATCCCCTGTGCCAACCACTGCTCTTTACCAGACTTTGCCTCCCACACCATCCGGGTGACTTTTCTTGATGCAAGACGGTGACTTTCCTTTTCCCTTTTCCCCTCATTATTTTGTATTTTTTGTAGGCAACCTTCTTTTCCCTGACTGCTACCTGAATCTCCCTGGACCACCAGCATAGTTTATGTGACCTTGCTGCCTTACGCTTCACCTTAGTGCAAGTCCTGACTGCCTCATGAACTCCTTGTTTAATGATCTCCCATCTCTTTTACACATCTGTCATTGTTGTAACCCCCTTCAAGTGATCCTTGAGAATGCTTACCATGCCCATAAAATCTGCCCCCTGAAGTTCACAGCCAGTGTCCTAGATCTCCTTCCCTCCCCCAATGTTAATTTGAAACCAGACAGTATT
Organism: Neoceratodus forsteri; assembly: GCA_016271365.2. Classification (NCBI taxonomy): domain Eukaryota; kingdom Metazoa; phylum Chordata; order Ceratodontiformes; family Ceratodontidae; genus Neoceratodus; species Neoceratodus forsteri. The sequence goes on from CM028131.1 coordinate 729,958,308, forward strand.
GTGGTCACTCCCAGCCAGGGGTTCCTCTACAACCAGGTCCCTTACCAGATTCCCATCTGCCAGAACTACATCCAGGATGTGCCCCTCCCTTTTGGGCTCTACCACGTGCTGTGTTAAGAACACATCCTGGAAGCTGTCCTGCAGCCTCTGCTCCTTGGCCGCCTTGGAGGACATGGTTCCCCAATTTGTACCTGGCATATTAAGGTCCCCCATCAACACCACTCCCTCCCCTTTTGGTTTGCACTGGGCTATAATATTGTCCAGCAAACCTTCCTCCAGAACATCCCCATCCCGAGGGGCCTATATACTACTCCCAGCTTAACCTTACCTCCTGCAGGGGTTTGTAAGGTGACCCATAAGACCTCCACGTTTCCCTGCCTCATTTACCCTAGCAATTTCTATGCAATCTCTAATGTACAAAGCCATTCCACATTCCACCCCCTCTGCCCTCCTTTCTATCCTTCCTAAGCATAGTGTACCCCTTCACATTCAGGTCCCAATCATGGTTTTTGTTGGCCCACATTTCTGTGACCACCGCTACATCCACCCCCCCAAACAGCATGGCCTGGAACTCTGGCAACTTGTTTCCCAAGCTCCTGGCATTAACTAGAACCACTCCCACCCCTTGTCCTTGATCCCTTTGTCGAATCCCTCCCAGGCTCCATATGCTTCCATCCTCCTGAATCATCCTTTTCCCTAGTCTGTTTCCTCACCCTCCCTTGGGTTTGAAGGTTAATCCTCATCTTGAGGAGGGGACTTCTGCCATCCTCTCTCCTCCCTCACAAGTTAAAACCACATCTTTCTGGAATATAGTCCGCCAACCCCTGTTTAAGGACTTCCTTCCCTAATGGAGTAAGATGAAGTCGGTCCTTGGCATACAGTTCCTTGTCCTCCCAAACTCACTCCCAGTTCCCTAAAACCCCCGACCACTTTCATCACCCCACATCCTGAGCCAGTCATTGACCTCTATGATCTTCATTTTGTTCTCCACCGAGGCCTTTGGTACTGGCAATAATTACGAAAAGGAAATGTTGCATCCATTATCCTGACAGACTGGGAAGTTCTCAGAATCTAGCTTGGATTTACAAAATGCTATTTCCCGCTGTATTGTTAGTCCCCAAATGCACCAGGAAATCTGGTTTCTCTCCACAATCCCTAACCAGTTCGTACACCATGAACTTTGCTCTGTACACCGTCAGCCCAGAGATACTCACTGCCTTAACCTGACTACGGGATCCCCCCATCCCTCCCAATGAATATCCCTAATCATTGAGTCTCCCAGTAACAGAACCTTAGCCCTTCCATCATCCTTATGGTTACCTCTGTTATAAGCTCTCAACCCCCTTCCCCCCTTTATTCGTAATCTCCTTTCCATGATAGTCTTCCTGCCTTCTTATGAGAGACCCCCTTGTCACCCTCCCTTTCCTGCCTCCCTTATTATGCCCACTTAACTCAGACCCCCTCGAACGGTGTCCCTTTCAACCCTTTCTTATCCAAGGCATTAATCCTGGCCCTGATCATTTCCCTTTCTCCCACACCATCATCCACCTAACTCATAATAGTACCCTTATCTCCAGTGGTCCCCTGTGGGTCCCCTTTACCTAGGGCCCCATCCTTGGTAAAGACCCACCTCCTGAAAGGGGGGGTCCCTTCCTCGCCTCCTTATCTTCCAGTTTCTCTCCCATCATGCTCTCCTCCCTCATGCCTGCTGTAAGTTGCATTTCCCCCATCTGCTTAACATTTAAGTTTCCTTTTCTCCCTCTGGAACTATTTCTATCCTTTCTATTTCTGATCTGTGATGCCCTCTAGGTATCCAACTCCCTCCTCCCAGCCTCTGCATCAGTTCCCTCATTCCCACCAACCTCTTCCTCCCCTGCTAGATTGCTTAGCAGCTCAAATTTATTGTAACACTCTATGCCAGTCTCCATCAAATGACCTGAGTTTCTCCCAACTGCTACTCTAAGCTGCCCCAACTCCTCCCCCTAACCCTGTCCTCTTTTGGAGCACCCTTCCCACTGTCTGCTCTTCTAGACTTCCCCACAACAGCCCCTTCTGACTCTACCCCCTCCACTCTATTTTTATTTGGGACATTTACCCCATAAGTTTTCCCCATGGCTTTAAACATCCCTAACTGTAGGTCCTCTTTCCCTAATATCCCCCCTTGCTTGCTGAAAAGTAGCATCCTTTATTTTCTGAGCTTTGACCCAGCCTCACCTCTACCCCATCTGTCTGCCACCCATAATCACACCCCTTATCATTTGACACACCCCTCAACTCCCCCAGCCTTCTCCTTAACCAATATACTTCACTCCTGAACTGAAATAGCTGCCTGCAGAGTGGACAGCCTCCCTCTCTCCATGCCCAGTTAAGAATTATTTCTACCCCACAGTCTGTGCTGCCTACAACCATTCTGAAGATGCCTGCTATGGTGGATTGAAGCCACCCTGTTTGTCCCTCTGTAGACATAATGGGACCATCCACCTTTTCCTAATTCCTACACCCTGGAATACTATCCCTCCCCCCTCCAAGTGGCCATACTGGGGTGTACTCAATCAGTCCTATTCACTATTAACAAATTTAGTGCCCCTTCCTGATTAGCAGTGAGTTAACAGATTAGCAGTCTAAACTAGGTAGACTTATAAATAGACAGCTTACACCACTGCCTTGTTAACCAGCTCCTAATCAAGGTATTAAGTTATTTGCTAACAGATGTAGCAGTCTAAACTAGGGAAACATATAAGTAGCTAGCAGCTTAATAGGTTAAGCCCCTCCCCAACACCTAACAGTCAATGGAGTACAATACTACATCAATTTAGACACATTGCCCTTTATTCAGCTCCTTATCAGGATGATGACTCTGCCTTGAAGAGTTTCAGTTCCTCCTGTTGTGCTAGAATGTCTCAGAAAGTCCTCCTCCTTCCAGAGTTTAGCTTTTTTCCTCTTCCCCAATCAGAAAGCTATGGTTGAGCCCAAGATGACCATTTAATAATGGAGGGGGTTGGGAGATGGGTGGGAGATGAAAATTCTACTGATGCTGAAGTCTCCCTACTGTGGGGAAAGAGATGGTCTGAGCATGGACTCTACAACCCCCTACCCCTATTGTCACAACTCCCAGACAGCAATGAGCTGGCAGGGCTTGCTCTTTGAATTTAAACTTTGGCACCTTCTCTTCTCTCGCAAATGACTGGCACTCCCTTCACTGATGTTGAAGTCCCTCTACTGTGGGGAAGAAGGTGGTTCCAGCATGAACTCTACAACCCCTTACCCCTACTCTCGTTTCTGCAGCTGCTGGTCAGCAATGAGCCAGCAGTGCCTACTTTTTGAATTTAAACTTTGGTGCCTCCTCCTCTCTCACAAATGACTGGCACTCCTCTTTGCAGTTGCTGAAGTCCCTTTACTGCAGGGAAAGAGGTGGTCCAAGCATGGACTCTACGACCCCCAGCCCCATTTCCGCAGCTCCATGGGGTGGTACCCGAGGACTGGAGGAGGGCAGATGTGATTCCCCTTCACAAAAGTGGGAGCAAGGCAGAAGCAGGAAACTACAGACCTGTTAGTTTAACCTCAGTGATAGGGAAAATGATGGAATCACTTCTGAAGGAAAGAATTGTCAAGTATCTAGAGGCCAGAGGGGCACAGGACCAATGTTCCCTCTAATTTTCAGTCTCTGTGGGTGGGCGACTGATGTGAGTGTGTGGCACTTTGTGCAAAAAAATTGATTCATGTGCGCAAATTGGGTGGCCCAAACAAGTGATATATCTTATTGCCAGTAAACAGTAGAAAACATAACCCAACACTCAAATACTCAATGCAAATTATAAATACACATTCTGACACAGTCCAAAGCTTGGATGTGCATTGTGCACCATAATAGTATGAACTGGAAACATGTGTAAACTATATACATTTTAAAGAGTCTTGCATGCATCTAAAAGGGGTGCTGCTGATGATGCATCACTAAGAAATCAACATTTACTATTTTTCTCTTCTGTCTTTCCCATTCTTCCAGTGGACTTATATTTTATTAAGATCCATTTTTCCACCAGATGTTAAAAACAATTTTGTCGCATCAGCATATCTAAATGGCTTTCTTCCAAGTGGGTTTCTTTGTTTGCTCTTAATGCAGTTCATGGGGCTGAAGCCTCTTTCACAGTCAGCACTAGAAGCTTAGAATGTAGTAGTAGTAATACAATTTATTGTTCATCATAAAGCAGTTACAATTTACTAAAATCAGGACAAAATACATAGTAAATATAAACAGACAATAAATAAATCAACAGGGAACTTAAACATCTTTACAGTGCAATTTAATTTAACAGAGTACCTTTTTCACATAAAAAACCTCCACAAAACTTCAAGTCCCCCTAATAAACTTTACAAATTAATTGAGATTATAAATCTTGCAAAGATCTCTACCATGCTCTTCTCTTTCATAGTAAACAAATATTACAAAAGATCCTGCAGGGGGAGGCTAAGATCCCCTAACAATCCACCCAGCAGTTTTTTCCTAGTTGATTCATACCTAGGACACAAGAGTGCCACATGTTTGAGATCATCTATAGTCCCCACTCCACATTTACAATATGGAGAAAGTACCCCCTCTCTTTTGTCTGAAATGAATTCATTGAGCATTATAGTTTTCAGTTCTGAATCTTGTATCGATTCTTCTTTGTTTAGGACAGGTTAAAAGAGAGAGATATGGCTCATATCCCCATGACATCTTTACTTTTTTATAAAATCCATATAGCTTAAGCTTGGAGAGTTGAACATAGAAAGAATTTATGTCTTAAGTCAGTAAGCCTCAATTTGATATCCTGCCTAATCTCCTCAAATGGTCTTGTGTAAATTTTTATATAAGAGGTGGCCCAATCTGGCCGGCATTATTGATTCCTTAATAAGTTGAATAAAGGGATGTACATATCCCATGCTTTCCAATTTGATGGCTTCCACTACACACATTCTGGAATATCTTTGTTGGGGCAAAAGAATAAGTTTCAACAGAGAGAATCTGTCGTTCACAGATGAGAGAAGTCAAGGAACATTGTCCTACCTCCTAGGAAAGAATACAGCTTGGAGTTCCATTTAAAAATATTAAGATATATCTATAGAGTTTATTCAGAATTATTTCTAATTCTCTAACCTTAGTATAATCCCAGATTTCAGAAGCAGATAACATGCTCATTCTTATTTTGGCATTAACAACTCTTGATACCCCGCTCATCAATGATTTCACCATCTTGCTGTTAAATATTTTTAGAGTATTTACAAAAGATCCCATTTTAAATTGAATAGCCTCCAAATGTTTGGTCCAAGATAGGCTATAGGCAAAATAGTCATAACCCTTAACAGAGTCTATATAGTTTACCATTTAGTCTAAAGCCTACGTATTCTTGGTTTGAGAGCCAAAACTACAATGTTAGTCTTGCCAAGATTAACATTCAGTTTCCTTTGAAAACAGAGATTCAAAGTGAGCCAATTTTCTTTTAAGACCTAGGACTGAAGTAGAGAGCAAGACTAAATCGTCTGCATATGCTAAACATTCAATCCTTTGATCATTAATTTTTGGAGTATGAAAATCTGGGTTACCTAGCTGATCCAAGACTGTATTAATGTAGATGTTAAATAGAGAGGGGGCCAAAATACACCCCTGTCTGCCCCCCACATTTGTCTCAAATCTATCATTTAGATGACCATATTGATTATACTGGACCCTTGCCCACGTATTTTCATAGAGTATATTATTTAACATCAAGAAGTGAGGCCTCCAACTTCAGATCCCTTAATGTAGCCCAATGGATTTTTCTACTAATGCTGTCGAAGGCTGAGGAGAAGTCCACAAAACAGCAATATAATCTGTTTTTTCTTACTTTATTATACTTCCAGATCAGGTGCTGAAGCACGTAATAGTGTTGTACTGTAGAACAGTCCTTCCAAAAATTATTCTGTGCCTCATTCAATACTAAGCTCTCCTTGACCCACGACAGCAATCTGCCCAAAATTATCCTAAAGAAAATCTTCTGTGAAACATCTATCAAACTAATAGGCCTATACATCCTTGGGTCATTCGGATCCTCTTTTTTAAAAATTGGGAATATAACACTACCTGCCCAATTGGCAGGGTAAGAGTACCCCTGAACCAGGCCATTAAACAGCAAAAGAAGAAAAGGAATCCATCAGTTGGTAAAAACCTTATAGAGATCACCTAGGACCCCATCCAGCCTGGTGCTTTATTTGCCTTAAGGCCAATCAGTGCCATCCGGATTTCATCCTCTGTGATCAAGATAGGTCTTGGAAAAATTTCATCCTCCTGTATTTTGAAAGCATCAGACATCTCCTGCTCTTCATGAGAATAATAGAGCTTAGAGAAATGAGATGCCCAAACTTCAGATGTAATATAGGCTTCAGTCCTATTGGCATATCTATTATATCCCTAGGCAATAATATTCCAAAATTGCCTTCCATCCCTATCCAAAACAGCCTACCTCAGTTTTCCCAAAGTCCCTGAGTATGTTTATGTCTCTCCCATTCAAGAATTTTTCTATATTTTTCTCTTTCAGTCTTTAGCAATTTAAAATCTGCTGCAGACTTATTTCTTTTCTTCTTATGCTGTCTTAGTTTTCCTCCAAACTCTTTCTTTGCCTGTAGGCATACCGAATTAAACTAAGACTTTTTATAAAGGGGACCTAGGATGGTACATTGTTTTTCATCTAGGTCCAAGTGAAGAATAAATAGTTTCCCAATTCTCCAAAATATTGAAGGCCTTACTTTTGTCCAGGACCAACTCGTGAATATCACCTAAGACTCCTGTACTAAGAATTTCTTTGAAACTAGCTTGATGAATCGGCTCCCATCCAATCCTTCTCTTGTTTATGACTTCCAGACTCTCTTCATGTTGTGCCTCACTCCCTAAAGTTCCAAAAGGGCATTTGATGTTAATTAAAATAGCACAGTGTGCTAATTCCAATCGATCCATGACCTCTAACCTTTGGATCAGCTTTACGGCTTCCAAATTGGTCCAAACCTGATCAGGGGTTGAAGAGCCAGTAGGTCCTCTATACATTAAGGATCCAACTAGATCTCCCATAGTTCTCCCATTTAAAATACAGAAATTTCTACTGGCCAAGCCTGCTAGAAATTCCCTACCTCTGAGGTTAGGTTTTAGATACTGAGCAGTCCTAATATATGAGATATTTGGATTAATTATAGATATTGTATGGATCATATCTGAATATACATCCTCCAAGAAATAGGAAGGAATTCTGGCATTAAAGTCTCCCAAAATAATTATAGGACAAGATATACTCTTATCGGAGAATTCGTCAAGTGCCAGTTTCAGATCCTGTATGAAAAGGTCAGTGGATCGTAGCTCTATTGTGAGGGGAAGTATATATTGCAGAGAATGATCTTCTCTTGTTCCTTGCTAATCATTAGAGCCAAATACCCTCTGACTTAGTAGAAATGTTAGTGATCTGAAAATTTAGCAAAGTTTTGATAAAAAAGGGAATACCCCCTTTAAACCTTCCAAACATTTTATCTTTAGTTGCTGAGTTGCTGGAACAGTAAAGACAGAATATCCAGTCAATTTGGGAGTTACATTTTCTGTACACCATGTTTCTTGCAGTCCAATAATGTCAATAATTTTAAGATGGATGCCCTCAATATTCCATGAAAGTATAGAAAGGGCATCCACATCCCAATCCCCAGCTCCCTTATTCAAATCCAGCTGGCATTCGGAGTTCATTTGTTTGATATTATCTACAGGCTGCATTTGTTAGGCTTAATCAATAACTGTCAGCGGCAAGTAGGTATTAGGGTCAATTAGGTTTCCAAAGTCAATCAGAGTTAACTGCCTCTAAGATTAATTCTGGACTATCCTTAGTCTGTTTAAACCATGAAAACATCACACCCAAGTCTAACGTGTTAACTAAATGTATTCTCAAACAATCCAGATTGCTGCCCAGAGAAAGCAAGCTGTAAGCAGTATGAGGATTTTTAAATGTAATATCAATATGTGTTGTGGGCTCAGGATCTCCATATAACTTTATGGACTCCACCATGTTTCTGGAGATATAAAATCCTAATGCTATTTCCAAGAGCAGCAACAAATCTTCCCTTTCCTATGAGAAGCCTTGAGTGAAACCTTCCACCCAAAGATAATTATGGTCCTACTCAGCCATACTTCTCTCTGCTTCAGTACATGATCCTCTATAACTTCCAAGATTTTTCTCTGTGCTATCGTATCCTTCTCACTCTGTACCTCCCTATAGAGAATCTCTTTTGGGAAAGTTAAGACTGTGTAGGAACTTCTATACACGATAGCTTCATGTTTAGCTTGGAATGTAGCACATACATTAATAAGTTTAGCCACCATGCTGTGCTGCACGTTAGTCAAAGCAAAGTGGATCGTGTCAGTAAAGGATTTTAATGATCCTCCCTTTGTTTTTTCAGCAACTATAAATCTGAAGTCATTGTACTGGCTAACAATTTCTGCCTGGTCCACTGATGAAAATAAATAGTCCTGATATTTGCTGTGCAGTCTCTCAATATTTGATAAGCCTAACTCAAAGCTGCAATGTGGCATTGCTGCGAAATCAAAGGCAGATCAGTCAGAAAGTTCACCTTCAGGAAATCGGCTGTCCAGATTGTCACATAACAGGCCAATGAATTGCAAAATTGCTGTTGTGCTTTACTTTCAGCTGTGCAATTAGCCAAAAGCAGTTTTAATGGTTGGCTCCAGTAGACAGTATCACTCAGGTACTGGCTTCTGATTTTTTTAATTTTGCCTTAGCAATCTGTACAGCTTCAACTGTTGTTAGACCACTTTCTGAAACATCTTAGATAACTCTGCCAACTCCAAAAATACATCTTTTAATACTGTTATGGTAATGTGGTATTCAGGGTTAGATAGCTTCTTAAAGCAGTACTTAGCAATGGGATCTCTGATGGATGCATGCACAATTGTATATGATGTCATTTACCCTAGGTATGGTTTACAATAACTATGCTGGGTATTGTCAAGCTCAGTGGGTGTTTTAAAATGTATTTTTGCAATGTAGTGAGTGAGTCAGTGTGATATGAGAGAGGAGATGCATTTAGGAGACTGTATTTCTCTTCCATTCCGGATCCACTATAAGCGCAGTCTGAATTTATGAAATGAAACGAAAAGGAAATTTTTTTGCACTGCTATTTCTTGTTGTCCATTTTAGAATTACTATCCTCATGTAGCCAACATGGGCAACCTTTTGCAAACACCAATTCATTGAATCTCAAATGTGTGCATAATGAGAGACCCTGTTTTAAAGAGAAGCGCAATCTCATCGCTCTAGACTTATGAACAGCCAGGGTCTCAGCCTGCTAATTGAGAAGGTTATACCCATCCCAGCACCCAATGAATACATAAAAATATGACACAAGCATACAGTAGGTTGCTTTGATGCTTTTATTATAAACAAAAACTATAGTTTTCCTATTTTCTTGTCTGAAAAAAAAATGAACCCGCTTTCAACAGTGAGGCTTTAAATCCATTATAAACACATTTTGTATGTGAGACGCTGCTTGGGGAGGAGGCAGATTACACTGAAGTTGTGCAACTTTAAAACTGAAATAATATAATATACACTGTATGTCAGAGAATCTCTCACATTGCTTTGTTGGGGGGAATCTACCAAACAAATAAAACATACCATTTCTGTGAACAGCAGGGGAATACTGTTCATTATCAAGTACTGTCTTACTGAAAAGAGGTGTCAAGCAGAAAACATTGCTGTAACTGCAAAGCCAATTGGTTGGAATTTTGCCTATCGGTTCCATTGTTCAATAAGTGGAGTAAGAGCGAGGTGTCTGGCTTGTTAACTGCTGGCTTGTTAAAGTTAATGGGTTGTGGCCTCAGGGGTGGGCATGCAATCTTTCTTTCCCATTCGCTTTCCTGTCCTGCTGTCTGAGTCTTAAATCTGAGTGATGATTATAGTCACTACTTCATGAACATGAGGATCCCTGTCAGCTGCTTTGTGCGCTACTACTGAAGCCATGTGCGGGTTATTTCTGACTGCTGTGCGGGTGCACGTGTGCACACCTTAGGGGGAACATAGCACAGGACCCAAGGCAGCATGGATTCACAGTGGGAAGGTCATGCCAGATGAATCTGATAGATTTCTTTGACTGGGTGACCAAAGTAGTAGATCAGGGAGGGCTGTGGACATGGCCTACCTAGACTTTAGCAAGGCATTTGACACAGTCCCACACAAAAGATTAACATACAAGTTAGCCAGCCTGGGAGTGGGTCCCAAGATGACAGCCTGGGTAAAGAATTGGCTGGAGATAGGACACAGAGAGTAATAGTAAATGAAGTCCTCTCTGAAGAAAGGGGGGTTAAAAGTGGGGTACCGCAGGGTTCAGTATTAGGACTGGTCCTCTTCAATGTCCTTATAAGTGACATTGCAGAGGGACTGGAAGGAAAAGTATGTCTCTTTGCAGATGACACAAAGATCTACAACATAGTTGATGCACAAGGTGAGGTGGAAAGGATGAGAAGGGACTTGGCAAGGTTAGAGGAATGGTCAAAGGTATGGCAGCTTAGATTCAATGCTAAGAAATGCAAGGTAATGCACCTGGGAAACAAAAATCCAGGGGAAGAGTACACAATGGGGGGGTGAGATACTAACAACAACAAAAATGGAACGGGACCTGGGGGTAGTCATATCAGATGACCTAAAGGTGGGCAAGCAATGTGAGAGTGCAGCAAGGAGGGCTGGGGGAATACTGGGATGCATAGGGAGAGGCAACACCAGTAGAAAACAGGAAGTTATTATCCCTCTGTACAGACAGCTGGTGAGACCCCATCTGGAGTACTGTGTGCAATTCTGGAGACCCAATCTCCTCAAAGACATAGACAGGATGGAAGCTGTCCAGAGGAGGGCAACTAAAATGGTGCAGAGTGTTACATGAGGTCCCTGCACCCTAATTGATACCCTCAGGGGAACACCGTAGACAGCTAATATCTAGGCATAGGCTATACTAATACGTAGGGCTAAGAGCATCTACCGTATAACAGTAGATGTCAGGGTATGAATACATATATTGTAACTCACTTTGCTTGCTAATGCACACACATTATATTATGTATTTTCTGTCTATTTCTTACTTGTCAGATGCCAAGACACCTGTCCTTGAAGTGATTATAATGTGTAAGGCAATATTGCCATCTTTCGTGATGGACACCACTTCACCTTGTTATGTAAGACTTTGTATAAGAAGGTCTTTGTTCTAAAACTGATGACTTTACAAATTTATATAATGTTATCTTGTACCATAGCCACCTCTAATTTAGCCAATAGGGCTCATCTCTGTAACTAGAAATGTTTCTATCTTTTAGTAACCATAGTAATTATCACAGGTATATAATGTTATGCACAGGCTTTACACCTCGGAGACCCGAGAGATCCCAAGAGACAACAAAGAAACCTCGAGGTGTAGGGAACGCTTAGCATTGGCTCCCGGTTCATATTGGTAAGAACTGCTTAGGGCAATTGTGATTCATCCCTATTTGTAGTAATAAATTTGTTTATTACTCGAATGCAACTTGTCTGTGATTATTTGCATCTCCAATATTGCCAAGAACCTGAAAGTGAGATTTAGATCTCTTACAAGGGTCTGCACCAGAAGACATATGAAGAGAGACTTAAGGAGCTTAATATGTATAGCCTTGAGGAAAGTAGGGAGAGGGGGGACATGATAGAAACTTTCAAGTACCTCAAGGGAATCAACAAAGTCCAAGAGGGTAGCATCTTTCAAAAAAAAAGGTGTGCAAGAACAAGGGGGCACAATTTGAAGATAAGGGGGGGCAGCTCAGAGGTAATTTAAGGAAGTATTTTTTCACAGAGAGGGTTGTGGATGCATGGAATGGCCTTCCGGAGGAGGTTATGGAGTCAAAAACAGTGGTAGAATTCAAGCATGCATGGGACAGTCATAAGGCAATTCTTAGGGGGTGGGGATAGGAAGAAGTAGGCTGCTGGTTAACTAGGATCTGCACCCTATCCATTAGGTAGGGAAATGGGCAGACTGGGTGGGCCAAGTGGTCCTTATCTGCCATCAAACTCTGTGTTTCTATGTTTCTATGTTTCTATGAGCTGGCAGGTCTCACTCTTTGAATTTAAACCTTGGTGCCCCCCCCCTTGCAAACAACTGGTGCTCCCCTTCGCTGATTATGAAGTCCCTCCACTGCTGGGAAAGAAGTGGTCTCAGCATGGACTGTACAACCCCCTAACCCCTATCCCCATTGCCACATCTTCCAGACAGCAATGAGCCGGCACAGCTCACTCTTGAATTTAAACTTTGGTGCCTCCTCCTCTCTCGTAAATGACTGGCGCTCCCCTTTGCTGATGATGAAGTCCCTCTACTGTGGGGAAAGAGGTGGTCCCAGTATGGACTCTACAACCCTCTATCCCAGTTGCTGCAGCTCCAGGACAGCAATTAGCTGGCAGGGCTCACTCTTCGAATTTAAACTTTGGCACCTCCTCCTCTCTCACAAACAACTGGCACTCCCCTTCGCTTATGCACCTGCAGTTTATTTTGGCCCACAATACTGCTCTGCTGGCTGCTTCTGCTCCCATTCTTGAAATTCTGCAAATGCTGAAGTTCCTATACTATGTTGGAAGAGGTAATCCCAGCATGGACCCTACAACCCCCTACCCCCATCAACACAGTTCCTGGACAGCAATGGGACATCAGGGCTCACTCTTTGAATTTAAACTTTGGTGCCTTGTAAAAGGGATCCAATTATACAGTCTATACAGGTTCCTGGTTGGTAATTCTCAGTAATTCAATAAAGCCAACACACTATTTCTTTGCCAAATTAGTGGTACTTTATTGAGATAGTCTATCATTTCTAGGCATCAGGTAGCCTGCTACTACCCAAGTGTACCTGATACAATTTAATCTTACAGCCAATGAAACAGTCCATGGAACAGTCCATTGGGGTGTTTCTAACATGCAACCTAGACAGCTAGTAATATTTGCATTACATGGCTACAGAATTTCAGAGACACATGAAACCATATATCTCTGGATCCCCCGAGCAATCTATGGATGGTCTCAGACTGCAGACTGCCCGAGACTGCGTCTTCTTGAAAGGATGCTGGACATAACCATAGGTCCCATATTTATGTGCAGCAAGCTTAGAAAAAAATGCAAGGCTGGAATTTCCCAAAAGCTACGACAGCAGATTTAAACACAGACAATATGTCATTCAACAAGTCATAAGACTTGGGTTTGAAAATACATTGGCCATAAGATACCTTAGTCATAAGATACTTTTGACACTTTGCCAGAGACATATGGTCATTCTTAAATGGAAAAACAAGTAATCAGGGGTTTTTATTTGTCAAAAATACTTACTTTAGGATGCAAAAAACATGCAAGGGGATGTGACTGTTTTAAAAATACTCTGCTTACAGTTAAAAAACCAGACAGTGGCCAAATTGTATCACAAGATGGGGAAGTTCAATTATCAAGGCCTGCCACGGTTACTAGCAGCTGCATTCTTATCTTAGCCATAACCTTTTAAAAATACATGTTTTGATACACAATATTTTCTGCTGAATAGGGCAATTTCAAGTTAGACCTCTGCTTTGTGCTTCTTGAATTATTTCGTTTTCTTCATTTCAACCATTAACCTTTTAAAGTCTTACACATGCATGCACATTAACTTGCATGGTGGTATTTAGCCACTTGCAACCTTTTTCTACTAGATATACCAATTCACATGTTGGCATCACTTAGTCATCTGCTAGCTATCTTCACCTTTTACTTGTCCTTTAGCAATCTACACTAGCCATTTTACACCGTTCTATCTCCTCAACCTTTTGGTTAGCCAACTACATATTTTTGATAAAAGTTTGGTCACTGGTCACTAAACTTTGGCCACTGGTCACTTTCAACAGTCCCCACCTCAAAGGTAAGAGGCCCCTGAGGGACTTGAACCTTCACAAAAACCGAACATAAATGTAAAGATAAGTTATCAACTGAAGGTTAAAAAAAATAAATAAACATTTTTACTCTTAAACTGTTACTCTAGGTGAATAGGTATATGATTTAAAACTGGTTGCCAGCATACAGATAGTCAAGGCATTTATAAAAAGCATCCTGTTCTGGAGTTGGTACAGAGGTGGTTACAGATGGAACACAAATGGTGAGTTTATAAAACATAGTGCAGAAGTCAGGGATGTCAACAGCACAATTGAAATATGCGAAAAGATGTTAACATGTGATACCACATGTAACACAGTATGACATAACAATATTTGTTGATGAAGAAGAGTTCATTGAATCCACTTTGAGAGTGGATAAGGTAGAGGCTACCTTATGTTGAGGTGTGGCACACCCTTGGATCTTGATTGAAGAATTTGTTGATAATGTCTCTTGACAGATAAGTCCTTAAAAGACGTAGATGACCAGTTAGTAACAGTCCATGAAATTAATAGTCCATAAAGTTCATATAAGTAACGACAGGTTAGTGTAGTTACAGTACAGGTGAAATGTCATTTGCAGAATGGTGGTAACCCCACAAGACACATGGGGCAATGCAGACAATAATTTAAAAACAAAACACCAGCATAGTAAAAAAATCAGTGTTCATGTTGTTGGCTGCTGGATGGTTGATTGGCAGACACATTGGCCAGGGGTGAATTAGATTGTGGATTGAGTCCTTTTAATGGAGTAGCCACACACACACACTGGCATGGCATTTGTGTTGTGGTAGTTGATTACACCCCGGCACAGAGATTAACAGTCCATAAAAAAGTAATAGTTTACAATAAACCATTAAGAACACAGTCCACAATAGAGCAATAGGTTTGTAGAAAGTACCAGCCATGTTTGAAACAAGCAGCAGTGAAGAAAATGGATGTCTTGCTTGAAGATCAGTTGAAGAAAAATCTTCTTGCTGAAGTCAGGGGATTGCCCATACCCCAGACTTAACTTCATAGTAAACAGAAACAGTAGGCTTGATTGTAGAGTCCGAACTGACTGGACCTTCTTCAGTTGATTTAAAGTTCTACAAATAGGTGTAATTTTGCTGAAAACATTACACTTGCAGAGGTAATAATAACTTGATTCATGCAATAGTCCTTATATGGAACCAGTCAGGCACAAAGATAGTGATAACACTGAAGCTTTGGCAGTTGTTTTCTTTTCAGGAAAAAGATGAAGGTTTTTGGCAACTTAGATAAAAGTGTTACTGCTGTTGTACGTGGAGATCTTATGTGTGCCACACCGTGAAAACCTGCAAACTTGCAAAGTGTGTTAGAAACTGAGTTAAAAACACATAAATAACACTCTTTTAAACCAATGACTTTTTTGTTTTATAAAGAGTGGTGTGACAGAGTCTAAATTCTGGCAATTGGAAAGAGAAAAATAAAAATTGGAAATTAACCGCACACCTGGGGGTGCAGGCCGAGGTCCTATATACCATTTGACCATCTGTAAATCCATGACAATGTTATGGTTACACCCTGCTTTCAAATCACAGAAGCTGCTATACGGTGATGAGCATAATTTCCCAATATCTGTTGCTAGCAGGCCCAACTGAGACTCGAGTTATAAAATCTTGTAATGTTACAATAACATGCTTCAAACATATAGTTCATAGCAATATGCCTGTTACACTATGCAATAGTGGGTCAAATATATATATTGTTGGCCTATGCCAATTTAATAACAGTTCCTATTGCACCTGTGACAAGTGAAAGGGTCTACCTTCTTTACCCTGTATAGTGAAATACTCCAAAGTACTGAGTGAGGTAAGGCTTGATGCATAGGTTTGGAGCACAATCTAAATTCTGCATATTATAATTGTTAAGATTTAAAATGACAAAACCTGCATAGAGTGCACTTATTCTTCAGGGGTACCTGTGAGTAATAAGACAAACAGATCATTGATTTGTCTGGGGTTTTGCTTTGGAACATATTGTAGGGGTGGGTCAGCAATGCTAGCCCCAGTATTTAGGTTTGGTTATGAGCATTAAAAACATTTATACATGTGGAGCACTTTTCTGAATACACACATGCTACAGGGTAGCAAGATGTATATCAAAACATTATAACAAACGTGAAACATAAGCATTTTTGCAACAGAACAATTTCAGTATTGAGCATAATGCATAAAATACATTTTAAACACAGAACAAATATAGCCTGTAAACTTAGTTTAGAGTCCAGAAATGTTAGAGTATTGTGAATTTACTGGTTGAACATAACTATGGAATAAGTTGCAGAGGGTGTGTGGAACAATTTAAGTTTATAAGTTGCAGTCCTTGGTAAAAATTACTTAGTTTTGCTTGAGAAAATTATTGGAGCAATCCACCTCTCTGTTTTTGTTAACTTGTAAGACTTTTCAGGGTCGGCGATGCTTAGAACTTTGAAATTATAAAAAAAAAACTTTGTTTGCACTTATAGAAAGCAGACAATTGCATCCATTGCTGTAAGGCTATGAGAAGTTGTTTTACATTTGTTTTGACAGGATAAGAAAGCTGAAAAGACAATCAAAAGAATGAATATGTGGAAATACATACACAACTCCCCCCTCCAGCTTAACTGTTTACTTGCTGAGGGCAGAAGCCCTTGTTCCAATGATAGGTATGAGGTTTAACTGTTTGCACTAGAAAAAGCAGAAGGACTTGGGCTGGGTTATACTGTTAAAATATCTTGGGTCTTTATAAAATCTGTAAATAAGAAACAATTATTAGCAAATACACATTTTCTGGTATTTACCCCTATGGGGAGACAGTAATGTACCTTGCAACCTTTGTGGGTATTACATTGGAAGGAAGGGTAGCTTACCCCCCCTCGAGCTCCTACTGTGGTGCAAGAGGCAGCTCGAATACTGTAGCAATAAAAAGGTTAGCTGTGGATGGTGACATGAATATTAACCCAGAAATGGTCTGGCAACATTAGTAGCCAGTCGTGCAACACCTTAAAAAGGTGTGCACTGGACACATGGTAATGGGGTGGCCCCATTGCAATCCCAACCTACCACACTTTGAATTATAACAAGATAATACTGCAATTAGTTAGTAAGTTTCATACCTTACTATAAAGATGGGGAACTTCTTTTTCTCTAGAAGAAAGAGAAGAAACACACAGACAAACAACAAAAACACACAAGTCTAAAATTAAAACAAGATTATTTTGATAGGATAAAAGAAGCCAAGCATCGCTGGGTTCTCCCATCCTAAGCATGACAAAATGTCAGCTGAGTTTATAAAACATGTGGATTGATGGTAATACCGTATGCACATATTTCTTAGAATGCATTTTAAAAAGAAAAAAATGATTACATCATGGTTACACATAAAAACAAAAGCCATTTTTTTTTTGTTTTTTGTAACTGTAGATGGTAAACTCTCAAAAACAGCTATAATAGTCATTTTTCAAAAGTGCACTATATATATATATATATATATATATATATATATATATATATATATATATAAAAAGAAAGTATGGGGAAGTGATAAATAATTCTCCACTTCCAGCTGGAGTGCCTTGCATAGTATGGGAATCACGTGATATTATTCAGGAACAAAGGAATTGTGCTTACAACCAAATGTTTGTGGAGGAAGGCCTTGAGCATTGTCTGTGTTGGCTGCAAGTCCAGAAGAAAGGAGAAAAGAAAAAAAAAGTTTGTTCCTTTTTACTTAGAATGCTAGTTATGTAATAAAAAGTCAAATTGCATGGTTCACTCTTGGTGTGCTTTCATGAAAACATACATTTTGTGTAAAAAGTTGTGCTTTAGGTAGGGAATACACATCAAGTTTGAACTGGTAGTAACATAAAATATTGAAACACAGGAAGGTCAAATAATGTGCAAAAGTTCACACAGTGTGCATACAGGGGTCGCGCAAACCCAACTGTTTTTGTAGTGTCCTTGAACACTACTGATATTAAAATATGTTTAAATAATAATACAGCACAAAATAAAACTGCTGGCCAAGACAGTACACCCACATACACATACACAAAAAGAAATACTTAACATAAAATAAGACTGACATTATTTGACATCAATTTTCTGAAGTAATGCCCATAGTTTCATTAGAAAACTGTACGTGTTTTAGATATATGTGCTACCTCCTGCCTGTCTTGTAACGGCGACAACCTTTTAAACCAACAAATTTATACATATCTCCATGCCAAATCTTTTCAGAACAAAACATTGTTTTTAAAACACCTTCCAACTCCTTTAAAATACAGCACAACATACCATCTGTAAGTGGACACATCTAGTATAACATGGTTACACCTTTTGGCGCATAGCCAAAATATGGCACTCTGCCATTTTGCAAAAAGTTTCTGGTTTTAACTAGAAGTATGATAAAGGCATTCATAGCTGTTAACACATTACATTTTCACCTAGCAGTGGCTTGGCACGTTGCCTGCAAACTACAAATCTTTCTGCACATTGCAATCTATGACGTCATATCTCTTCACCTTCAACACTACCTGCTCCAACCAACAACTACATACAAAAGTTCTTCACTGACCCTATCTAGGCAGCACAAATGTTCCATTTAAAATAAAACTAATTAAAACAGTCAAATATAAGGCAAAGAAGCTTCTTCTAACATGTTCTGCACCAAAGGCAGTCAATGCTGTCTTGCAACTTTGACAACAGAACATAATTACAGAACACAGATATACACTGGAAAATATATGTGAGAAAGATGGAGCATTACCTTGTTTAGTATATGTATCACAGAAATAAAACAGAGAGGCATAAAAAAAACTTTAAATAAAAAAATTCAGAGTTACCCGGTGCCAAGGTATTTTCCTTCTTCTTTTCTGATACACTGGTCTGATTGAAAAAACTGACTGCAGGACCTTCATGATAATCTTCAAACGCTGCAGATATTAACCCTTTCAAAGGTTTTCTTTTGGCCATTTCAGTAACCTGCCAAACCAAGTCTTTTCCCAGAGCTCTGGTTTGTAGTTTAAAAATCTGTAGCAGTACTAGGTACTAGGTTGAGATCCAACTAGTGGAGATCCACAGTACCTGGGTTTGGGATCAAATGTTTCAGCCTCTATAGGAGGCAAGGGAACTTGAAATTGATACAGAAAAATATGTGAAACTACACAGATAGGGAACATGGGGGGGAGGATTTTCAAATCAACCCATCTGTAGTCACACCTACTGTGTATGCATCCACAGTAGTTTATTTTTCTTTCTCTAAATGTTGCTTATCTAATGTTACTTAATCAGCCACTGCTTTTCTACTAAAAGCAGCTTGAACTGTGAAAGCCTTCATCGGCTCTAATAGTATATAATTCCCCTTTTCCACTGACATGCAATTTAGCAGGCACAAATCACAAGGGCAGTTGCCCTTACTTGTTTGAGAGACTTTTCCTTAATACATTTCTCCACATATCCTTAAACCTGAGATCCTCAGACCCCCACATAAATATACATTACCCTTACCCAGTTTATAGCTGCTCCATTGACCTTTATCTGTAGGTTCAAGTCCACTCAAACACTCAGAGTCCATTAGACTCTTTTTCCCAGCCCCACAGTTAGGCTATGGCCCTTACCTGCGCAGACTCTGTCTAGATTACAAAAAAAACTTTACCAAATTACCAGAATTACAACCAAACCAGCTCCTAGGCCAAGGCTCGCCAATTTTGTAAAAGGGATACAATTATACAGATTATACAGGTTCCTGGTTGGTAATTCTCAGTAATTCAATAAAGCCAACACACTATTTCTTTGCCAAATTAGTGGTACTTTATTGAGATACTCTATCATTTCTAGGCATCAGGTAGCCTGCTACTACCCAAGTGTACCTGATACAATTTAATCTTACAGCCAATGAAACAGTCCATGGAACAGTCCATTGGGGTGTTTCTAACATGCAATCTAGACAGCTAGTAATATTTGCATTACAAGGCTACAGAATTTCAGAGACACATGAAACCATACATCTCTGGATCCCCCGAGCAATCTATGGATGGTCTCAGACTGCAGACTGTCCGAGACTGTGTCTTCTTGAAGGGATGCTGGACATAACCATAGGTCCCATATTTATGTGCAGCAAGCTTAGAAAAAAATGCAAGGCTGAAATTTCCCAAAAACTATGACAGCAGATTTAAACACAGACAATATGTCATTCAACAAGTCATAAGACTTGGGTTTGAAAGTACATTGGCCATAAGATACCTTGGTCATAAGATACTTTTGACACTTTGCCAGAGACATACGGTCATTCTTAAATAGAAAAACAAGTAATCAGGGGTTTTTATTTGTCAAAAATACTTACTTTAGGATACAGAAAACATGCAAGGGGATGTGACTGTTTTAAAAGTACTTTGCTTACAGTTAAAAAACTAGACATTGGCCAAATTGTATCACAAGATGGGGAAGTTCAATTATCAAGGCCTGCCACGGTTACTAGCAGCTGCATTCTTATCTTAGCTGTAACCTTTTAAAAATACATGTTTTGGTACACAGTATTTTCTGCTGAATAGGGCAATTCCGAGTTAGACCTCTGCTTTGTGTTTCTTGAATTATTTCATGTTCTTCATTTCAACCATTAACCTTTTAAAGTCTTACACATACATGCACATTAACTGACATGGTGGTATTTAGCCACTTGCAGCCTTTTTGCTACTAGATATACCAATTCACATGTTGGCATCATTTAGACATCTACTAGCCATCTTCACCTTTTACTAGCCCTTTAGCAATCTACACTAGCCATTTTACACCTTTCTATCTCGTCAACCTTTTGGTTAGCCAACTACATATTTTTGATAAAAGTTTGATCACTGGTCACTAAACTTTGGCCACTGGCCACTTTCAACAGCCTACTCCTCTCTCACAAATGACTGGCACTTCCCTTTGCTGATGCTGGAGTCCCTCTTCTGCTGGGAAAGAGGTGGTCCTAGCATGGACTCTACAACCCTCTACACCCCAATGCCACAACTTCCGGACAGCAATTAGCCAGCAGGGCTCACTCTTCAAATTTAAACTTTGGCACCTCCTCCTCTCTTGCAAATGACTGGCGCTCCCTTTTGCTGATGCTGAAGTTGCTCTACTACAGTGAAAGAGGTGGTCCTATCATGGACTCTACAATCCCCTACTCTCATTGCCACAGATCCCAGACAGCAATAAGCCAGTAGGGCTCACTCTTCGAATTTAAACCTTGACACCTCCTCCTCTCTCACAAATGACTGGCGCTTCCCTTCACCTATGTGCCTGAAGTTTATTTCGGCCCACAATACTGCTCTGCTGGCCACTCCAGAACTTGTAATTCTGCCGATGCTGAAGACCCTCTACTGTGGGGGAAGAGGTGGTCCCAGCATGAACTCCACAACCCCCTATCCCCATCACCACAGCTCCCAGACAGCAATGAGCCAGCAGGGCTCACTTTCCAAATTTAAACTTTGGCACCTCCTACTCCTCTCTCGCAGATGACTGGCGCTCCCCTTTGCTTATGCGCCTGTAGTTTATTTCAATCCACAATACTGCTCTGCTGGCCCTCCTGCTCCCGATCTCGAAATTCTGCTGATGCTGAAGTACCTCTACTGTGGGGGAAGAGGTGGTCCCAGCATGGACTCCACAACCCCTTACCCAATCCTCTCATGCCACAGCTTCCGGACAGCAATAAGCCGGCAGGGCTCACTCTTTGAATTTAAACTTTGGCACCTTCTCTTCTCTCGGAAATGACTGGCACTCCCCTTCACTAATGCTGAAGTCCCTTTACTGCAGGGAAAGAGGTGGTTCCAGCATGGACTCTACAGCCCCTTACCCCCTACTCTCATTGCCACAGCTCCTGTACAGCAATGAGCTGGGAGGGCTCATTCTTGAATTTAAACTTTGATGCCTCCTCCTCTCTCACAAATGACTGGTGCTCTCCTTTGCTGATGATGAAGTCCATCTACTGCGGGAAAAGAGGTGGTCAAAGGATGGACTCTACAACCCTCTACCCCAGTTGCCGCAGCTCCTGGACAGCAATGAGCAGGCAGGGCTCACTCTTCAAATTTAAACTTTGGCACCTCCTCCTCTCTCACAAACAACTGGTGCTCCCCTTCATTTATGCACCTGCAGTTTATCTCGGCCCACAATACTGCTCTGCTGGCCACTCCCACTCCCAAACTTGAAATTCTGCTGATGCTGAAGTCCTTCTTCTGCAGGGGAAGAGGTGGTCCCAGCATGGACTTCACAACCCTCCTACCCCTGTTGCCACAGCTCCAGGACAGCAATGAGCTGGCAGGGCTCAATCTTCAAATTTAAACTTTGGCACCTCCTCCTATCTCGCAAATGACTGGCGCTCCCCTTTGCTTATGCACCTGAAGTTTATTTTGGCCCAAAATTCTGCTCTGCTGACTGCTCTCACTCCCAATCTCAAAATTCTGACAATGCTGAAGTCCCTCTACTGCATTGGAAGAGGTGGTCCTAGCATGGACCCTACAACCCCCTACCCCCACCGACACAGCTCCTGTACAGCAATGGGCCAGCAGGGCTCACTCTTCGAATTTAAACTTTGGCACCTACACCTCTCTCACAAGTGACTGGCACTCCCCTTCACTGATGCTGGAGTCCCTCTTCTGCTGGGAAAGAGGTGGTCATAGCATGGACTCTACAACCCCCTACCCCCTACACCCCATTGCCGCAGCTTCCGGACAGTAATTAGCCAGCAGGGCTCACTCTTTGAATTTAAACTTTGGCACCTCCTCCTCTCTTGCAAATGACTGGCACCTCCCTTCGCCAATGCTGAAGTCGCTCTACTGCAGAGAAAGAGGTGGTCCCATCATGGACTCTTCAACCCCCTACTCCTGTTGCCACAGATCCCAGACAGTAATAAGCTGGTAGGGCTCACTCTTTGAATTTAAACCTTGGTGCCTCCTCCTCTCTCGTAAATGACTGGCGGTCCCCTTTGCCTATGTGCCTGAAGTTTATTTTGGCCCACAATACTGCTCTGCTGGCCACTCCCGAACTTGAAATTCTGCCGATGCTGAAGACCCTCTACTGTGGAGGAAGAGGTAGTCCCAGCATGGACTCCACAACCCCCTTCCCCAGTCGCCACCACTCCCAGACAGCAATGAGCCGGCAGGGCTCACTCTTTGAATTTATACTTTGGTGCCAGCTCCTCTCTCGCAAATGACTGGCACTCCCCTTTGCTTATTCACCTGCAGTTTATTTTAGCCCACAATACTGCTCTGCTGGCTGCTCCCACTCCCGATCTCGAAATTCAGCCGATGCTGAAGTACCTCTACTGTGGGGGAAGAAGTGGTCCCAGCATGGACTCCACAACCCCCTACTCCATTGCCGTAGCTCCCAGACAGCAACATTACATTGATGTCATGCTAAATCTTGTTTCATCAAGTGCAGAACAGGCTGTACATGTCCAGAAATGTTACAGGAAAAATGGTACATAAGTGGAGACTGAAATCTGGTCTGAGTCATGATGTGAATGGTGCCCCCCCCCACCACCTGGACATTATATTGCTGTTTTGGGCCCTGTTTACCAATGATTGCAGCCTGAGACTCTGTGCTGCTTGTGACAAATTGGGCCTACAGGTCCAGAAATGTTTCCAAAAAAATGTTACATCAAATTGAGACTAAAATCTGCTGTCAGTCCTGATGTTACATGCTGTGCCAACACCTCAGGGACCTGAAAATGGGGTGGCAACCCATGCAGAGAAAATGAATACCCCCCGGCAAAATGATGCTGCTTCTTGCAGTTGTGTCCTCCTGCTGCTGCTTTTTCAACTGATTGAGAAAGAAATGTACACTTACCATTTCTCTATGCTGCTGTCCTGATTGGCTAGCTGTGTTGATTGACTCGCTCTGTGCTTCTAGCTTGCCTGGTGGTGCAGAGTGAATGACATTTTGGGGCACTGTAGCTTGCTGCCTGCTACTGTCTCTGACTACTACTTGCCAAGTTGCCACAAGAAGAACTGTTCTGGATGGTTGATGGTGGATTATCTCAAGTCACACAGTCCATACTGCTGCTGCTGAACATGTAAGTATCTGTCTTTATTTTTTTTTTTCCTGTGCAAGATAAGAGTGTTGGTGAGCTGGTATTATGGCATCTTGAGTTCTAATATGTTTGTACTGCTTTTATATTACTTTTCCTTGTGCTGTGGATGACATCATCATGCCAGGCTGGGATTAGGATATAGGGATGTTTGAACGCATCACATTTACCAAGTTCCCAACGCACATGGTAACTATTGAAATTTTCATTACTGGAGTGGTGTGTCTGTTTCTGCCATCTGGATGTCTGAGTTTCATAGTAATTGTATTCTTTTTTGCTTTTGTCACCTTCAGGAATTCCAGCAAAGTTAATTCTCATTCCTGCTGCTGCTGCTGCTGTTGCTCAACCAGAACTGAGGGATTTATTTAATTGTGCAATGGTTCCACTTTCACAGTTCCTAAGGTAAGTATTTCTTCATTTTTATGGTCTTCTGTGGTGGGTGGATGGAAGATGTTGGTGGTGGTGGGGGAACTGGAACTTTTTACAATCCTCAGAATTTGTTCCTATTTTTATCTTATTTCAAGGTACACCATACTGATAGGGGAAGGGGAATGCCTGCTACTGTGCTTTATCATGGACTTTGGTCTGAAATCATGTGTACCGCAGAGCATGTTCCTGGGGCCAATTTCCACAGTTTGAGGACATCATGGGGTATGGAAAGTATACATTTTTTTCTCTGCTTGTTCCAACTTGCTTGTTAAAAACAGGTATGCATACTGAAGAGTATTCATAATTTTTTCTTATCTTTGGTCTTGCTTAGGTCATTTCCTCTGTTAAGGTTTCATCATATCTCTGTGTGATGACTACATTCATCCAGACCCTGTAGGAGCTGTGTTGTGGGGAAGACGGGGTGTTGCTGAACTGCGATGTTGGCTACTGGACTGGTGTTCATACCATTAACAAGTAAACACCATCCACATACAGGGAGGAACTATATGCAGAAATGGATGGTTGAGATGGTGTTTAGTAAATAATTAAGTGGAGGGGGCTAATGTCTTGTCTAATCATTTGAGGAGGCATAGCTGCAGTAATCATGAACATTTTGAATCCAAACTGAGGACAGCAAGCACCTCCCCTGCCTGCCCCCGGAACAATCACAGTTTTGGTAGAAGAACTTTAACCTGGTATTTTAGCACAAGTAACCTTTTGGGGGGAATTTGATGTTGTAAGTTGTTAAGCCTTTTCATGATTACTATTGTAATTAATGATTGCATCATTAAAGATGGCCACCATTCACCATTTTTCAGAATTTGTTCACCTTGTGGTGTTACCAGTTGAATTAACATGTTACATTCATATGCTTCTTGTACCAGGAGCCAGGGTCTTGTACATGTCACCAACAGTACGTGGCAGAAAATAGTTTTTGAGTCACATGGAGTGCATGGGTGTGTGAAGTCAGGTGACGAGGGGCAGGGGGCAGTGGGGCATTTGCCAGCATGGACACTTTTAAGGACATCAAGACAATATATCTTGCTGTAAGATGGGGTTGATAGTCGACATGAAAAGTAAGATATTTTTGGCAGGAAAACATTATAACTGCAATCATGCAATTGCAAAATCTTTATGGTTATGGTAATTACATTGCTGCTGCTTTATATAGGTTGGGGGACTAGTGGTGACCAAACAACAGGTTATGGAAAAGGGTGATCAAATGAAACTTATATGCACTACAGCAGATAACACATTACCATAACCATTCCAATGGTACATAGCTAAAAATAAGGTATAACACATCATACTGAGCTGAAAGTGATTTTGGGGCGGGGAAGGGTCTTCGAGTAAACTCAGCCTTTTTCCACTTCCTCCTCATTCAAGAAGCACCCGTCACAGTCTTCAAGACTGAAGTTCTCACCAGGTAGGAATACTCTCACCATTGCTGCTTTATCCGCCTCACTACTGGTGGATGCCTTAGTCGAGGGATTGTCATCATCAGCATCACCCAGACACAGTTTCTGTGGCAACACCACTGACATCACTGTGTTGTGTAGAATGTGCCTTTCGTCCATTTTGCTGAATGTTAGCATGGTCACATTCTTGGGTGACAGATTGGTCATACAACCACTCACAATGGCCTCAGCCACACTAAACATTCATTCCACAGTGACACTGGATGGTGGGCAGCTCAGGTATTTCACAGCAACAGATGTTAGTGCTGGCCAGTCAGTCATTTTGCTGCTCCAGTACAGCAGTGGGTCATCAGTAATGGCAAGGTGCTTTGGGTCCCCCATGTAGGCCTTCACCATTCAATCTGCTGCCCGGAGTCCAGCTGCCTCATCTGTCTCCTCCTCCTCCTTTTCCTCCATATCTTCCACTCCCACCTGAAAGAGAACATCCCAAATGGGATTGCTTGCTGTTTTCTGCTATGTCTTCCCCATTTTCACTGATTGGGTTGCCTGTGAGCTACTAGTGGTGGTAGCAACACTCATTTTTACCACAATGTGTACCTTTTTCATATGTGCAGAATGTACCATTCTAATGAGGTTCTCTATCAACTGCTGTACTCGCTGATGACCTCCTTCAATTATAGAGGGCAGGCCATGTTTGTAGCATGGATCCAGCATGGTGACATTTGTGAAGTCAACGAATTGTAAAATGCCAGATACATGGGTATCTATGTCAAGGAAATGAAACATGTGATCCATTAGATCACATCTGCCATGATCCTCCTTGCCTCCATCTGGTGTCACACATTAACTAATGTATGCCTCAGCACACATATGAGGGGTATGGATTGACTTACACAAGCAGTGTCCCCACTCATTGCCTGTGTAGTATGCTGGAATGGATGGAGAATGCGTATTAGCCCATCCATTTGGTCCCACTGCTCTGTTGTTAGAGCGATGGACACTCCAGCACTGTCACCGGTGATGTGCAGCAGCAGGTATTCTGACACAGCTTTATACTGTTCATACAGCCAGTCAAGCACGTACAGTGTGGCATTCAACCTGGTCACAACATCAAGCTTCATCCAGTGCCGAGGCAGATAGTTATTGCACTGTATCTCATGTAGATGGTCATGGGCCTTTGCAGAGAGGATGAAGTGGACACAGATGCAATGGGTGACAGTAACTGTTTCCTTAATGTCCGCATGGTTCAGAAACTGCTGCACAACAAAATTAATGCAGTGTGCCAGGCAGGGCACCCTATAAAAACACCAGCACTAATGCACTTCACTACATTGGAGCCATTATCACTTGTGATGAATCCTGCTACTAGTGAGTGTGTGTGTAGCCACCCATCAGTCTCGTCCAGCGGAATATTAAGCATTTAAATAGCCATGTAAGAGCCAGTAACACTTGTTATACTCAGGGTCACATGCTGCCAAATACCAGGTGTGTTGTTACCACCACAATTTTGCTTCATACAGGTTTTGCCAGGCCCAAAATCAAGTATTGCTGAAGGCAACTGTGCCCAGTGTGTTCTTATGCATAGATACAAGCTTGCTGGTGTTTGTCCACTGGTCCACATATCCATGCTAAGATGGATATATTGTGATGCACTGTGCTTCAATGGATGTCTAATGGAATCAGCAGCTCTACTGTTCAGCTCTGGCATGGCAAGCTTAGTAAAATAGGTTTGTGATGGAACTTGCCATTTGGGACAGGCACGGACCATCAACCTGCAGAAACCAGCATTCTCCATGAAGAAGAATGGCAACAGATTGATGGCCAGCATTTCAGCAGTAGCAGCATTTAACTCTCATGCAGCAGCATGATGGGGAGATACTTTGTCTGCCACTCAAGGATGGTCTTCAGTGTGGGCTGCATCTTTGGGGCTGTTTGACCAGAATGCTGTACTAGTGGCAGCAATGATGTTCTTTTAGGGGTAACACTTGACCCTTGGGGCTATGTAGACCACAAGAAACCAGTTATTATGGTTGCTTGTGGGTGTGGTAGTATACTTTTCTGACTCAAGGGAATGGGACTCGTACCTTCACTGCTATGTCCACTACTCGAGAGATCAAAGGATTGCTTTCCCTCCTCCTCCACCTCCACTACCCACTCTACCCTCCCTCCTCCTGCTCTAGCTCTACATCATTTAGCTTGCCACCAACAGCTCTGGCATCCTTCTGGTGTTGCTGCCATATCAGCGGGTGCTTGTTTTTCAGGTGGGCGTGTTGGCCACCAGCACCTATGTGGCTTCACTTCTTCCCCCGACAAACATGTGCTTTACAGAGTTGGCATATTGCTATGGTGTCATCACTAGGATCAAGCTCATAAAAGTCTAAAACTAGGGACTTTTGACCTCTGGACTTCAGATGCTTCTGGGACTGGGATAATTCAGAAACAGATGTGGAAGTGTGTTTTCTGGTCTGCTCTCATCACTTTCATAAGACTACTTTTGGGACGGTGGGTTACTTGACTGCTTGGAGGTTTGCTTATAGGCTTGGTGACAGACTGACCCATGGGCTGTGCATGTAAATGGATTACATCACCCTTGACCTGTTTTAACTCAGGCTTCCATGTGGAATCATCCCAGTCTTCATCATCACCACCAATAGAGATGATGCCCTTGTCTTCCTCCTCCCTATCACTATCTTCTTGCAGTATGGCACCTTTTTCTTTCTCTACAACCATCTCAGGGGGCTGAGTCTCACTGTCTCCAGGATTATCAAACTCTGGTTGAACACTATCATCACCAACTCCTGCAGGAACACTGACAGTCACACAAACAGACTTATCACCCTTCTCCTCCTGGACCACTGTTCCTGTGCTGGTGTCAGTGCCTCCCTTCTTCTCACTGTCATCATCCCTTACTTGCATGGATGCAACAGTTTGAGTCATAAAATGCTAAGACACAGGTATGCCAGACACAGTTCTGCCAACCACTCATTTGCTGGTTCCTGCTGCACCACCAGAGCC
This sequence comes from Neoceratodus forsteri, assembly GCA_016271365.2. Classification (NCBI taxonomy): domain Eukaryota; kingdom Metazoa; phylum Chordata; order Ceratodontiformes; family Ceratodontidae; genus Neoceratodus; species Neoceratodus forsteri. Next base: position 729,987,193 of record CM028131.1, read on the forward strand.
CACATCAGAAGACACTGATGCAGACATACATGTGCTTTCACTGCTATGGGGAACTGAAGTTGTACTTTTTTCAGCAAATTTCTTAGCTCCCTCATCCCCCTTGCCACATTTCCCTCCTGTACTGGGCTGTCTCTTAGCAGGAATTTTTGCTGGCTGCTGCTTCAAAGCTTTGCCTTTCTCTGGGAGTATTTGAAGAAAGGATGTATTACTGACTGTGTGAATAACACCTCACATGTGACATCACACCTACAGTGCTGGCTTCCTTACAAGTCCAAACACAATCAGGACAGGTAGCAGCACTTAGAGTACAACTAATACTGTATATGATTGGTAGCCTATTCTAGTAAAAATAAAAAGGTAACTTTTTGCTTTCCCCAAACAGAAATTAAAAAAATACACACACGGAAAAAGGGCACAAGTGACCAACTTTAAATACAGAACACCTGTGCCTGGACAAATAAAGTACTGTAATATGTTATTACTTAGTTAATACCACAATTGTTTTATGATATAAGGGCAAAGACAAACATAAAACCTCATCAAAGGCAAGTACCACACAATATGATAGTGGTCCGGATGGGAGGGATGACCAAACAATCTCTTGAAAACAACTATATTAATACATAGTTTTTTATAATGCACACGTCAGGTGTTAAACAAACAATGCTGTAACAGAGAAAGGATAAGATAAGCCAACTAAAACAGGAACACTGCACAATGTGCAGAGGCAAGCTCTGGCAATAAAATACAGGGGAGCAATTCAACAAAGCAGTGCGACTGTAAATGAACAAGTTCAAGTGATTTAGTAAAAGTAATTAAGTAAACAAACAAAAAAATATAGAACTGTTGATTTTCACAGTTTAAGTAACACAAGTTAACACTCCAGCAAACAGAACTAACCAAAAACAAATAAAATAACATATCAGCTCTGTGTGTTTAAAACTTTAGAATTCACAATCACAAATAAAAGCGGAAGAATGGTGTGTGTAACACAGGCTAACAGTGGCAGGAACTCTCTTAAAAGGGATGCTGTAGCTTTTCAGAGAAAAAAACAGCAAGATAGAACAAAGTTAATAAGAAACAACAGTAAATAAATAACTCACAATTTTAAGTAATCTGTTTGTAATAGGCTAGAAATAGTCTGCACTGCTTTACACGCTTACCCTACCCCATTCAGCTCCATCAAAGACACAGACAAAAGTAAAAACTAATTAAACTAAGCATTAGGCAAAAATCCACGAACTTAGAAAATGTTTCCTAGCAGCACTAGGAAAAAACTTAATATTTTGGAGCAATTAGCTCTCAGAAACAAGTTTTAATCAGGTTTTAAAAGGCTTTATTGGCTCTGATGCACCACAAAAGACTACTCTCCAACTCAACATGCAGCAGAATGAACTGTAAACAAGCTGCATGTGATATTTTACCTATTTACCCATAATGCATTGCAAATTGCACTTTTGGAGCCAAATTTTGCCAGTGAAATCAAAAGTTATGCCGGGTGAAATTGTACCTCAAGGTGAAATTTTGAGCATCAATGGGCGAAATTGCAGACCAAGGCATTTACACAAAATTTCACCATTACACAAAATCATGAAATCAGGTGATATTTCAATTTGCCTAGGTGAAAAAATGTTGGCAAGGCATTTTATGCAAAATTTTGCCATTACGTGAAATCATAAAAAAAGGCAAAATTTTATTTCACCTAGGTGTAAAATTTCGCTTAATTGCAGAATTGTGTGAAATATTTCTCTAGGCAAAATATTTCAGTTTCACACAGCACTATTCATACGCAGCAGTGATGTCACAGTCAGTGAGTTTACAATGCTGGTGATGTAGCGAGAGGCAGTAGAACTAGATATGTCAGTTGCCAGGCAGTGTGGTGTTCAACACATCGCACCTACTAACATCAGGCAAACCATCTTCTGATTAAAAAAAGGGAAAAGAAAAAGTACCTCAGATATAAAAGATAATGGTTGGCTGCTTTTAAAATGTAATATTAGTTTTAGGGAATACACTGTCTCTTTAATATTAATACACATTTCCTCTTAAACAAGAGAGAATAAAAAAAATGAGGGCACAATGACAAAGTCTGAATCTCTTATTAAACTAGTATATAAAAGGTTCACTCCAAATTCCCCCCTTCCCACACCCTACAAACAAAACAAACCCATCTGAACATCTAACACAAAACAGAAAGTGCTCCAAATCGGGGACAATAGGAGAGATCCTCCTGAAAAACATAGTATGACATGGGTAAATCGCCAGTTAGAAGGGCTTTCAGTTCCATTCAAAAAACAGCCAGTTTCCTATAAGAAGCAGCCAGTAGGAGATACTAGTGAACAAATAACCTTAAACAGCAGTTTATAACCAGCACATAACTTAATGAACCTGATCTCATTCCATGGAAGACTATTACCAAAACACAATGACCACCTCGTTGCAGGGATGGCAGACATCAAGACAGTTATTACAGTGCAGATTAAAACAGGATAACATTACAGGTGCAGTAAAAGGAACATTTAACATAGACACACTTAGGTTACATAATATAGTAGTATGTATGTTACTTAGGTTACACAGTGTTAAAAAATTGTGAGTTACAATCATGGATATAGTAGGTCCTCAGAGAAGACAGCGGGTTACATCCCTATATGGACATAATAGGGAAGGAGTGGGTCTGGAGGAGGGAGAGGCTCTCCAGTGGATGTTGTCAAATGAAGGGGCAAGGTGGACAGGTACCACAGGTTGCAAAAGGGGGTTAGATGCACCTACAACAGTGAGTATTAACGATATGGTTCTGAAGGGCTGTTTTGAAGGATGCCAGCAGCATGAAGTTTGCTCTTAATACCTATATATTCTTGCTGTTTAGTGTGGATGGTGGGACAGAGGTCATTAAAAATAAAGATGCAGTTACCTTCCCACTAGAGTTCCTTGGTTTGCCAAAGCTGAACTTGAATGTGAGTGTCGTCAAGAAAGTTAAGCAGTCTAAATATTATGGGTCTCAGCTTATCCCTTGGAGCAGACTTTGGCCAGAGAGCCCAGTGGGCTCATTTGGTAATGTACTGCAAGCCATGTGGCAAGAGGCTGGTGACTTTATCTAGCAATTTCTGCACAAACTGAATAGTGTCAAGACCCTCTGATCAATCAGAATGGCTGACAGTTACTAAGTCAGTCCACCAGTTGTGGCCTTCCTGATTCTCTATGTGATCCTCTGGTTTTTGCACTTTACACTTAAGCCGCACTACGTCAGGGTCTGTGTGAGCTGCCTTGTCTTCCAAAGAACTAATACAGGTATCTGTATCAGATGTTTGGTGGATATAGGTTTCTAAAGCTGGTTTGATCATTCTAAAATCCATAACCAGGTTTAACAAAGTTTCCTTGATGGAGTTAAGTGCCCCTAAAAAAAGTATGGTTGTTGAGCTGTCTACTTCCATAACCCGGGGAAGAAAGCAGTAGGCTTCACTCCTTCTGGCACTTAGATAAGGAAGGATGGGCTGGTAGATGTGACAATACAGAAGACACCTCCATGGTGTAGCTGTCCGTAGCTATATTTCAAAATGAAGGCACTAATCAAGCGCATTAACAAGCAGTACTTAGATAAAAACAGCAACTAAAACTGAGTTTTGACATGTGTAATTAAAGAATTAAAACAATGTCCAGAGGGGTAAGTGCAGGCACATCCACTTTTCAGTTAGCCAACATGTGACATCTCCACTCTCAGCTAGTATTAAGATGCAGTGCATACCCTTTGAAAAACATGCTCTGATGTTCTCTCTATAGCCATAAGTCAGCTCCTTTACCATCAAGCTGCATGATCAGCATGATGTCACCATGCACCATGTCATCCTCAATGTGATAGCCATGGAAACAGTACTTACTTGGCTGCCCAGCCTGCGGTAAACACAGGCCCACCTGCAGAAGCTGGTTTTCTGGCTCACTGGTACATGCGAATTGGGGTAGGCTAGCACTATTGTAGCTTTAAATATTACTGTGTATCAGTTTGTTAAAAATCTGTGACTATTCCATCACAAAACCAAATAAAACATTAAGGTCATAAGCTGAACAAGTTCTACAGTGACTAAATACTTACACACTACTCCTAAATCCCCTATGCTAGTTTCAGTGACATAATCGATGAAAAAAATTCATCAAATACCGTCAGGGAATAGATCACTATAATGTTATGAACCACAAATATACTCAACTTTCCCTAACACAACCCACTTTCAATAATAGTTAGACTTTGTTCAAAAAATTTACTTAAGAACTACAGGTAACAAAACTCAAAAAAGGTATGTAAAACGTGTTAATTGTAGTTATACAATGGCAAGAAAAAACTCCTGCCCTTTGGTTGGTCAGTGGTCACCTTGAACAGTGATGTTATTGCAGTACAACATCACCATATCAAGGTCAGGAACACCTGGCCACACCAAAAAGAAAAGAAATCACTCCATCCTGTCACCAACCTATGTTATAGTTCTCATTGCAGTCAGTTGTCCCTTCATCAGCCATGACACAGTAAACACAGAACCCCTAAACCTTTATCTTCCCCTAAAGAAAACCTCTTTTTTATTAATTTATACTTGTTTGAGAAAGGGGTACTGCATGCAGCCTCACTTCAATTTCAGTCCTGTAGTGGAGCATATGCTCAGCCACTTCATCAGAAAGCCACAGGCAGTGGCTGCCTCTAAAATCACTTTAACTCACAGTTTAATTTATTTGACACTGTTAGTAGCTCAATCAATCAATTATGTTTTATTTGTAAGTGCAATTCCAACAGATCAAAACGCTGTACATACTTATAAATAGAATTCATACACACACATCAATATTTAAAAACCAATATAAACATAATCCTAATTAATAAAATGGGCAGCAGTATCACTAATAGAGATGGGTGAAATCCACAAATTTTGTTACGTGAAATATTTCACGAAATTAGTGCATTTCATGAAATATTTTGTGGGTGCGAAAATGTGAAATTCTGCTGGTCAAATGTGGAATTTCACCACTCGTGGGCAAAATTCTGCCATTCGTGGGTGAAACTTTGCATTTTGCCAGCGAAATTCAGCATTTCTCACCCACAAAATATTTTGCAGAATGCGAGAATTTCACAAAATAGTTCACATGGTGAAATTCACGGTATCGATATAATTTCACCAGTGAAATTAAATGTCTCTGCATCTCTAATCAATCTCTAATCAGTAGGCTTAATTTCCATCTTATAATGCCTGACTAAACAGGTAAGTTTTCAGTTTACTTTTAAGCTGTCAGCAGTCTGGCTCTCTTTTATCTGACGAAGTAGAGCATTCAATAGGGTCGGGCCACAAACACAAAAGTGCAAGTCCCAGATGCCTTTAACCAGACCCTGGGAACCTCTAGCAATCCCTCATCAGCACAGCGGAGTGGGCGGGGGGACAGTAGGGTGCAGTCTTACCACCTCTCCCCTTCCAACAACAAGTCCAGGCAAATTACTGATCTTGGAAAGCAGGAAGCCTCCACAGATTAAGCTTCCTACACCATAGTTTTTAGGGGGAAAAAAACACATCTTCACCTGTTCCCATTGCAGGCAGCAGGATTGGCTGAATTAAACTTGAGGTGCGGTGGTGCTGGTTTTGGGTAGATAGCATAGCACAAAAGATAACTCTGTCTCTGAGGAGTGGGGAGGTAGAGCAAGCCTACACTAGCAGAAAAGCAGCACCACCTACTATACAAAATAATACATCAGCACTACTTTGTTTACACCTCCCCAACAATAAATTAATGAAAAAAAAACTCTTATTTACATTTTATGATAGCTTTTCTACTTTTTTTCATACAAGCAATTGTATAATAGCAACAATGCCCTCCAGGGTGTGTGAAGGTGATGGGATAATATTACTTTTTAGTAAAGTATGCAAATGCATATTATGATGCTGTGTTTGTTTTGCTACACCTGGTGACATTAAAAGATGCAGAAATGTTGGTACATTATATAGGTAATGTACTCCAGAGCAAAAAAAAAAAAACATAAAAAAATTAGAGAGAACTTAACTAATCCGAACAGCCTAAACAGCTCTGTGACTTCATAGAAACTATGAACACAGAAAATTGATGATATCTGCATCTTGAGTCCTTTCTTAGACTACATGTTTTGTCCGTTTTTCTTAATTGTTTTTTTATTGTGTACTATATATATACTTTTTAAACGTTTGTATACATTGTAACATCCAAATGTTTATGATGGATGATCAATAAACTGAACTGTAACTGTTGTTGGACTCATCAGCAGGACTGATTAGATCTATATTGAAGGATTCAGAGGAGGTGGAACAGGACATGAAACAGTATTGTTGGATAGAGAAAAACTATGTGCATAGTTTATAACAAATAGAGAGTACGAACGATATAGAGAACAGCTGGAGCATATGATCAAAAGAACAGACTCCTGTATAAGAAAGGTAAAAGAAAGAATATTTGAATGGGACAGACTCAACTATATGGGGCAGAATCTTTGATTAGCCAAAAAGAAGCATGAAACCTACATCAATTTTGAAGAGGACGTCGACACCAGAAAAGAATGCATGAATGAGTGGATCTGAATTTGAAAATGCATCCACCAGTGCACAGGACACAAGATTTTTTTAAATCAGAGCCAGAAGGAGGACATCCCCCTGAATCAGGAAGCAGTGGCACACCTGCTATGAGCATATCAATGAGAGGAGCCCCAAATGCGGTTGTCACAGCAAATACTATGGTGGAGTCCGAGGGTGGCAAGGTTTGCAGAAGAAAGACAATGAGGGGCACAAGGGGCTAGAAAAGAAACCCTGTACTGAAGAGACCATTACTGAAGGACCCAGCAGGGACCCAGAGTCAGGAGTAGAATGGACTATCACAGGGGAACAAACTGCAACAGGAGACCACAGAGGGGCAGGAAGTAAGACAACCACTTGCCATTAATAGTATCTGAACTTTGACTGATACAGAAAAACAGATCCTTGAGAATGGACTTTTTTTATACCAACAGAGTATCTGAGTTTGACTTGATTGTAGACATCCATAAATTTGCTTGTAACTTAAATTTAAAAGTCTTTTATTCTGAGCGGCAAAGGCCTGACACCCTACATTTCAATAGCATATTGACAACAGATGGGGCACTGATTAGCCAATTAAGTGATGAAGGGGACACAGTTATGAGCAGATTGAAAAATAAATCCAATTTCATTCCCCCAGTACAACAACTCAGTTGCAGTGTTTGAGGAACAGTGCTTCCAGGACATATGAAAAAACATGAAGAAAAACCCAAACTCATGGTTTCAGTTGCTCCTGTCAGGAGGTCTAAACCTCACTCTCAGGTTCTTGGCAATATTGGGAAGCAAGTAATCACAGACACATTGCATTAGAGTAATAAACTTGTTTATTACTACCAAAAGGATAAAATCACAGTTGCCCTAAGCAGTTCTTACCAATACGAACCAGGAGCCAGTGCTAAGCGTTCCTTATACCTCGAGGTCTCTTTGTGTCTCTTGGGATCTCCGAGGTACAAGACTTAGTGTCTCACATTATATACCTATGATAATTACTATGGTTACAGTAAGATACAAACATTTCTAGTTACAGAGATGAGCCCTATTGGCTAAATTAGAGGAGGCTCCATGGTCCAAGATAACATTATACAATTTTGTAGTAGTCATCAGTTTGTGAAACCAAAGAGTACTTATACAGAGTCTTACATAACTCAGTGTAGTGGTACAAATCACCAAGAGGTGGCAATGCCGACTTACATATCATAATTATTACAAGGACACAGGTGTCCTAACATCTTGTAAGTTAGAAATACACAGAAAATACATAGAAGAATATATATGTATTAGCAAGCAGAGTGTATTACAATAACATGCGTACATATCCTGATATCTACTGTTATATGGTAGATGCCTTTAGCCCTATATGTTAGTACAACATATACCTAAGCACTAGCTGTCTACTGTGTACCTCTGAGGGTACCAATAAGGGTGCAGGGACCTCGTGTAACATTCTCCCCCTTGTTGCATCCAAGGGCAACACAGGCAAACCCTGGGAAAGGTCAGGGAGCAGTGACCATTTACAAACTCGATGTGCAAGTTTTGCAAAGGAACTTGAGCTGCTCACGGTGTTGGCACAGTGTGTGCCATAGGCAGCATAGCATAATAATCAAGAAAAATATAAAAAATACTTGTATAATAACAAAACCTTTAAAAGTAATTTCTAACCAGGTGTTAGTTAATGCATCATTCATATCACCATCATTAATTAATGAAAGGATAGTTTCATTGGCCTTGGTCATATTATTACTGATGTGGATGAGGTGGGTATCTTTCCTGTCTAAAAGTGATTTCAATGTAAGTGTAAGCAGATCTATGTGTACATTAAAATATGGTAAACATTCAGAAAGTGTGAGCAGATAATCGGGGTTACCATCAATGATGTCTGCATCTATAAGGGGGACGGGGGTTATAACGGTATATCCAATAACAGTTTTTTGGTGTGGGACAAAACAAAAATTGGGGGTATCAATAACACATGTTTCAGATCCATAAGTATAGCTTTTGAAATTAGTAACCATACCATACTCTCCATCGGAATTATACTGAGATCTAACAGTGGGGAGTCTCCACTTTTGCAACTGTACCGGGAAGGTGTAGGTTGTCTTGGAAATCAGGCTTGACAGGCAATGAACCTCCTCACAATAAGATTGGTAGAGTTTATCCGGAGCCAATGTTAAGTCTGGGAAATCTGTGCCGTTTGTGCTGATGTCATCATCCATGGAAAAGGTCCAATCAATATTATCTGGAGAATAACCACATACAGGTTAAATAACATCAAATACATCACATCGACACAAGTAAATATATTGTTTCTTCACACAGCAGTCTGTGTGCGGAGCAACCCAGGCATCCAGGAAAGGATGAAAAACCAGTAGAGGAGGTAGATCCAGATGTTCTCTGTAGATGTCTTCATCAAGGTGCCCAATAGAGTGTACCAGTGCCAGCTTGTTGAACAAAGCTGTAGTGGGATCAAAGTGTGGTAAAGAGACAGTAAAAGAAGCAAACATAGTATCTTTTATAGAACATTTCTTAGAAGTAAAACAAGGACCAGTATTAGGGTGTCTGGTCACAAAATCCAGGTTTCTAGCTATAGAGAGAGGAATAGTAAGAGATTGTTGCATACGCATGGCAATACACAATAAAGGATTTTACATAAGTGGACAATACCATTTGAAATGCATCTGTTATGTATGATATCAGGGATTCTTCCAGATTCTAGATCATGGAAGACATTGTTGATGGTAGTGATAATGTATAAGCCATAGGCAGAGCAGAGAATTTCTCTAGCAATGTATTGTTTATCTGCCTCTTTGCTATTCTGTGCAATAAGTGTGTTAATCTTCTTTTTATAGTCTGTAAATGCCTTAGCAATGTCATGCATATTGTATACAGTGTATCTTTCTTCCTGACTAAGGCCATCCACACCATGCAATAATGGGGGTAGTATATTATTCACCAAACCAGTCTGAAATTTGGCAGAATGAGATTTGATAGCAGCAATGTCTGCCTTATTCCAAATAGACATGGCTGTACCAAAGAGACCTGTGACAGTACCTGTTGCACCAGTGACATCAGAACTGTCAACTTCACGTGTATTACATTTATGTCTTTGATCATCAGGATTGGGTTTTCTCCTGAAGTTGCCTCTATGTTCAGTAGTATGGACCCTGGCAATAGGGTCTTGAGTACGAATCTGAAATGCAGCTAAACTATCAAGCAATAACGTACAATAAAATGGTGATGTATTAGCATTGTGACACATGCCAAATGCTTTTCATATTCCAGTAAGTAAGATTAAACAACACAGATATATGCATAAATTGTAAATTGTTAATCAATGAACCAGGGAGGGCAGTAGCTGTTAGACCACTGTGGGGACCAGGGGTGTGCAGTGGACATTCCAAAAACTGTTTATCACTGGGTGGTAGCACATAGAGGTACATGGCAGCAGAGGCCATGTTGTGTACAGCGCAAAATTTGCGAGCAGAATCCTAAGACAAAGAATTACAATACGAAGGATCAATTAAGGCAGTAATATTGTATAAACAAGAATGCTTAAGAGCAGTTTGCAGCAAGGACAGAGAACCATTCGGGGATAATTTAGCATTAGGCCAACCCTGGAAAGTTCCTTTGGAGAGTTTGGCCACAGGGAGAATTTATCCTTGCAAAGTGGTTTGCCACTCAATTTGTAGGGTACATTGATCAGAAGCGACAACCGAGGCAGTGAGGTCAGCATCGGAACCTTCCTGGACAGTAATCAGACTATCGGGTATTTTGATGGATACTCCCTCTGAAGGAGATGCTAGATGATCAAGGTGTGGTAGGAGGTTCTGTACTGTGCCTTGGATGCAGGGGATAACTCCTGAGATGAGGAGATAATGGAACAAGATAGCCATCTTGTCAGTGTATCTGAAAAGCAAAATTAAACATTAGTAAGTCAGTACTATTCCACACAATGGGGTGAGGAAAAGTAATTAAGCTCCTTTACACAGTTTCAGTTGGTTTACATGTAACCATTTGTCAGTCAGTTTATTATTCTGCAGGAGTCTAATTTGATAGACTGCCAGACTGAGCTTGTTGACAATGGGATATGGGCCTTCCCATTTATTGGAGAAGGAATGTGTGGGATGTGCAAATCATATGACCATTACCTGATCTCCAACCTGTCAATCCACTTCTTGTGCATGCTTGACAAACTGTATTTTGGATTGTTGCTGGGCCTTACCCATGTAGTTAGCAGCATACAAGTGTGTGTGTGTGTGTGTGTGTGTAAGGTCTTTTCTGAGTTTTTCCACATGTTGATCTACAGACACACGGTCTGCAGTGGGAGTGTGCAGGTCAAACAACAGATGTTCAGGTAATCTCATCTGGCTTCCAGTAATCACCTCATAGGGTGTGAGCTGGGTAGTGGCTGAGGGTGTGCCCCTAATTGCCATAAGGAGTAACAGCAGTAGGGAATCACAGGTTTTGGGATTGTCCTCAATGAATTTGGAAAGCATTTGCTTAATCCGTCTGTTGGCTCTCTCTACTTGACCTGAAGATTGGGTGTGGCAGGGTATGTGGAACTTTTGTTGAACTCCAAGGAGTTCAAGGGAGTCTTTCATTAACTCACCTGTAAAACTGGTTCCTTTGTCAGAGTCCACCTTAAGAGATAGGCCCCACCTGGAGAAAATTTGTTCCACCAGGATTTTGGCAGTGGTTTTAGCAGTGCATGTTTTAGTTGGGAAAGCTTCAACCCACTTAGAGAAGAGATCAGTTACCACAAGAGCATACTTGTTATTTCTGCTGGTATTTGTCAAGGAACCAATAAAATCAATCTGTATGGCATTCCAAGGGCCAGAGTGTCATTGTGGTAAGAGTTTGGCATTTCGTTTGGTGGGGATGGGCTTGTTTTGCTTACAAACAAGGCAGTTATCTATGTACTGTTTGACATCTTTGGTGGCACCAGGCCACCAAGCTGTGGTCTTAAGCCTCTGGAGGATGTTTTCCACTCCCTGGTGCCCACCAGTGGGTGTGTCATGCACTTGACGCAAAAATTCAGACCTAAGGTGTCTGGGGACCACCCACAACTTGGTGGTGGTATCATCTGGCTGGTACCAGATGAACTTGTCATCTGGTGACAAGTGTAACTTACCTTCATGCCTCCCGGTAGGGGTTGTGTGTGGGAAGTTTCTCTTCGGTACTCTTGTCAAGGAATCTGTGAGCTTCTTTGTGTTCAGTATCAACTTGTTGGGCTGCGGTGAGGTCCAAGGTGGAAAAGGGTTCAGGTTTTTTCCTGAGTGCTGCAATATGTACGGCCGCACTGGCCTCTGGATGATCCATCATCCATGTGTCCCCCCCTTGGGCCCCTTCCTTGGCAAGGGTATCTGCTGTATCATTGAAGGCATGGAAGGGGATCATGGAAGGAATGAGCTTTAACTTTGTGTTCACAGAGTTTGTGTGCAAATCTTTGTGCCAGTGAATGTATGTATATTACCAGTTCCTTGTAGTTCACTGGGTTGCCGTCAGAAGAGAGGAAGGAGTTTTTCTGCCAGAAAGGAAGGAATTCTGTAAGAGAACAACAAACCCAATTAGAGTCTGTAAAAATGATGGTATCCTAGGTCCCATGCTGGATGAACTCGAGGGCACAGGCCACTGCTGTCATCTCTGCATACTGTGATGATGCTACACTGCAATGCTTAGAGATCTTAACAGTGTTATCATAAGGGTAAATCACTAGGATGTTTATCCCTGCAATTTGTTCTCCCTGATAGTAGGAAGCTAAACCATCAGTAAAAATATGACACAAAGAGGTGTTGTCAAGTATTTGTGGTGTGGCAGGGAGAAAAGGGCCTGGATCTGGAAGATCAGGAGACTGCAGTGTACAGTCATGGGGTTCTCCTTGGAAAAGGAGTCCATGAGCCAGCATAGATGGAATTTTTGTTGGGTGCACCTGTATGTCTCTATCCTGGAGAAGAAGTGACCAGTGTGTCAGCCTGGTATTAGAGACTGACCAGTTCTTCACTCTTTCTGAAAGCAGAAAGGTAGTTGGTGTGTGGTTGGTGTTAATAATCAGTGGAGAGTACCCAATGATATACAGAAAGTACTTGACAACCCAGTAGGTGGCCAGAAGGTTCCTTTTGCTAAGGCTGTACTTCTGTTCCACTGGGGTCAAGAGCTGTGATGCATATGCAATAGGTCTCAGGGTGCCATGAACCTTCTGGGCCAGCACTGCTGACATGGCAATGTCAGTGGTGGCACATTCCAGGTGGAACAGTAGTGATGGATTGAGGTTTACCAGAGCTGGGGCAGAGGCCAAGGCCTGCTTCAGTGACATCACAGCCTGGGCATGTATAGGGCCCCAAATCCATGGAATGTCCTTCTTTAATAGCTCATACAGAGGAGCAGCTTTCTGAGCAAAATCACAGATAAAATCTCTAGAGTAGTTCACCATACCTAGAAACCATCGAAGAGTTGCCACGCTGGTAGGCAATGGTAAGTCTTGCAGTCCTTGTATCTTCTTCCAGGTAGGGATTCAGCCTTGGTCAGTTATTTTTAGACCCAGAAAGAGTACTGTTTTCTGGCATAGCTGTGCTTTTGCTGGATTGCATTTTATGCCTGCTGTCGGAATGAGAGTTAGTAGTTCATCCAAGAGATCCAAGTGTTGTTCCTGTGTGGAGGTTGCCAGCAACAGGTCATCCACATACTGCAAGAGACATTGGGGAGTAAAGAAACCCTTAAGGGCATCCATCATATGCAGATGGAACAGGAATGGGCTGTTATGGAATCCCTGTGGTAAGCAAGTCCACGTATACTGTCTTCCTTCAAAGGTGAAGGCGAACTTATATTGACTCTTGGAAGCCAATGGTAGTGCCCAAAAACCATTGGAGATATCCAGGGCACTGAACCATTTTAGGTCGGGGGTCAAAAGTCTTAGCACATCAGGTGTGGATGCCACAGTTGGAGTACAACTGGGGGTGATGTGGTTCAGTTTCTTGTAGTCAATCGTAAGTCTCCAGGTGCCTGTGGGTTTTTTCACGGGCCACACTGGGGAGTTAGCAGTAGGAATGCATGTTCTGATTATCCCTTGCTTGGGAAGTGATTTTATTGTTTCTCTGAGAGAAGGCAAGGCCTCAGTTGGAAAACGATATTGCCTTTGCCTCTCATGTGCTGGGTCTGGCACTTCCATGACAGTGTGCATTCTGCCACAGTTATGTTTGTTGATTGCAAACACTTCCAAATGCCATTGCAAGATAGGGAAAAGCTTTGGGAAAAGCTCATTGTCTTTGAACAAATCTATGACATCATACTCTTTGTTGTTAGCAGATATTGTTGCCACAACATGTGAATCAGGGATCAAAATAGTGTGGTATTGACCCTGAATTTGTATCAATAGCATGTTAGCTAAATCCACCACACAACCGTGTGGTGCAAAAAAATCAATTCCTATGATACTAGGATGATCATGCAATACCATCAGCTGGAAGGTGTGTAAGGCCTTTAAATGGCCTAACTTTACCTGCAAGGGTAGAGACTGATATGCAGGTAATCTAGTACCATCTACTCCTGACATGTTGGTCCTCCATCCGGTGGACCAAGGAGCTGTGTCCGGGTGGTCATCATGTAATACAGACACAGACGTGCCTGTATCTAGTAACACTATAAGTAGGCAGTCCCCAATCTCAGCCTCAGTGCAGGGCCTTCCGTTTGTATCCAAGACCAGCTTGTTTACAATCTGGACTGGGGCCTGTAATTGTCAATCTGTACTGCTGGGAGCATGGAGAGGTTGGGCCTGGCTCCTTTGAACCACTTCACCATGCTGCACTGATGCTATATAGGGAGGAGCTTCTGGGTTCAGGCTGGTATGGGCCTGAGGGCCTGTACTTCCAGTGTCGCCATGGCCCATCGGGGTTTGGGTCACCAGTTGTGCAGCCACAAGGGACTGAGCAGGAACAGCATCTGCCACAGAGCACACTTGCCACAGGAGCTCTCAGAATTTCTGATTTTCTTCGGCTATCTCCCTATACGAAGGGCCTTTTCTTTGTTGTTGTTGTTGTCTTCCCTTATTCTTGTGCTTCTTATTCTTATGATAGTTTCGGTTCCCATCCCATTGCTGCTGTTGTTGTTGTGGTTGTTGCTGTTATTGTTGGGCCTGTTGGGGGAGTTGGCTGTCTGCAGGGAGGGTCTGTTTGTGTTCGGCCTGCCCTTCCACCGTGTAGTGCATTGCAGCCTCTTGAGTAGGCTCCACAGCAGCTACTTTCTTGGAGCCGGAGCCCAGATCACGGATGTAGAGTTGGTAGACTCTCTAAGTTTTCTGAAGGATGTCAGCAAACCTGTCCGTGTTTGGGATAAGCGGTTGGCTCTACCTTTTCTCTTACTGCAGAAATCATGTTCCTAAGGAACAGGGTCTTGTATTCAATAAGATCTACATCTGCAGCTTCTTGTGCAAGGTGCTTTCCTGCTCGGTAGGCCATCCAGAGTCCCTGATGGTAAGTCGCTGGACTTTCCTTTGCATTCTGTTTTACAGGGTATGCAAGCATCACTCCTACTACACCTGGGCTGTGTGCAGAAATGAGCTCAGCTGCAACCTCGTCAAAGGTGGCATTGCCATCCTGGTAGATGGCATCAGGGAGTTTGGCCCACAAACTAGGATCGATGGTCTGGCATAGTATCTGGACCTGATATTCTTCAGTGACGCTAAGCATCTCGCATTTGGAATGCACCTTTTCCAAGTGGCAGCTGAGGTTGTAGGATGGGTTCATCCAACCGATACTGTCAGCTATTTGCTGAACAGAGTAGGCCATTTGTATGGGATTTTTGGGCCGATCAGGTGGAGGTAGGTTATCTCGGATGCCGTCTAGGGCAGCCCTGGCTGCAGCCTCGGCTGCAGTATAAACAATGCCATCCTGAGTACCAGCTTCTTGTAGAAGCTGCCTGATTTGGGTTTTAATGGCCTGTTTACTTCTCTCAGAGATAGGCATATTACCTATTGCATTTTCAATCATTGTTTCTATCTCCTGCCTGTCTTCCACATTAATAATGGCTATCAGTGGTGCCATCAGGACCAGGCTTGGGTCTGCTCCCCCCTACCATGGGGGCCGCCATGTTGGCATCTCCCATGATGGGCATCATGATGTCGACGACATATGACATGGTGTGGGTGGGGTGTGGACCCGCCATGTTGTGAATGGCTAGGTTGGGTTTCTGGGCCATAGTAGGGGTGTGGCTGGGCATAGTACTGAGAGATGTCGTCATCTGATACCTCCCCCTCGGATGACATGTGTAAGGCAGGGGCTACGCCTCCCATTGCCTTAACATGTCCAGCCAGAACATCCCACTGATGGCACAGTTTCGCCATCTTGGTTTTACATTCAGCATGACTCACAGCTGCAAGATCCATATCAACCACATCTTGCATTTGCTTTTGCAACACTCTATACGTGGTGCTCAATTCGCGATTGTCCCTAGTTGCCACTTCTAAGTCATTACGTACCTGGTTTATCTTGTCCTGTAGCTCTCCCATCTCCTCACTGAACTGTGCATTTGCTGTACTTAACAAGTCATTCATATGCAATACCTGCCCCTTATCCTGTCTCAAACTTTCACACTCCTGCTTCAACATACAAAGTCCCTGTTCTCCAGCCTGTGCTGAATGATGCAAAAATGAATCCTTTTCATTTCGCAGTGTTTGAAGTTCAGACTCCAAATTATGCTGCAGACTAATACATTCCATTTCCTGCAAACCCATCTCCTGCTTAAGAGATGAAATATGCAGATCGAGGGTTCGAAACCTTGCTTCGGAGGCTTCCAGAGCAGCATAGAGAGACGCGACCAGCAGCCCTTTTGCATGACACTTATTGGCTGATTGTCCCATCTCTGTGAACTGGCTTGAAATCTCCAGTACAGGGTTTTTGGATTGGCTTGTGTCCCACGCGAAGTCAGCCCATCCTCCATAGGAGGCAAGGAAGTTAGAGACATCGAGTCTCAGTTCTGCGCAGATATTTGATACAGTGGCCATTGTGTGGGAAGGAATGAAAAATCAAACTGTGAAAAAGGTGCCATGCTATGTATCGATCCACAGCAGGAGCACGTTATACACAGTTGGGCTACTGTGGAATTTATAGGCTTACAATTCAAAGCTGCTGTGGAGTGGGTCGAGTCGGCATAGACCACACCCAAGAAAAACAGCTGGACATTGTAAGTTACTACAAAGTTGTTTGAAAACGGGAGAGATGTTACAGAAATGTACACCTACTGTCCCTGTTGGGAAGGGAAAAGTGGTAGCAACTAGTGAAAGCTTACAAACACCAAATATTGCCTGCACACGGTCACCAATTGTCGGGAGGCCTAAACCTCACTCTCAGGTTCTTGGCAACACTGGGAATGCAAGTAATCACAGACACATTGCATTAGAGTAATAAACTTGTTTGTTACTACCAAAAGGATAAAATCACAGTTGCCCTAAGCAGTCCTTACCAATACGAACCGGGAGCCAGTGCTAAGCGTTCCCTATACCTCGAGGTTTCTTTGTGTCTCGTGGGATCTCCGAGGTACAAGACTTAGTGTCTCACATGATATACCTATGATAATTACTATGGTTACTGTAAGATAGAAACATTTCTTGTTACAGAGATGAGCCCTATTGGTTAAATTAGAGGAGGCTCCATGGTCCAAGATAACATTATACAATTTTGTAGTAGTCATCAGTTTGTGAAACAAAAGAGTACTTATAAAGAGTCTTACATAACTCGGTGTAGTGGTACAAATCACTGAAAGGTGGCAATGCCGCCTTATATATCATAAGTATTACAAGGACACAGGTGTCCTAACATCTTATAAGTAAGAAATACACAGAAAATACATAGAAGAATATATATGTATTAGCAAGCAGAGTGTATTACAATAACATGCGTACATATCCTGACATCTACTCTTATACGGTAGATGCCCTTAGCCCTATATGTTAGTACAACATATATCTAAGCACTAGCTGTCTACAGTGTACCTCTGAGGGTACCAATAAGGGTGCAGGGACCTCGTGTAACACTTCCATGCAGAAAGACAGGGATTGCAGGATTTTGCAGACAATAAGAACACAATTATTAATGAGGCTGGGGGGGGCTCATTGTAATGGATGCCACTAAATATAAACAAGAAATGTTAAATCAATTAAGACATCAGGGCCCAGATATTCAAATGGGTTGCGCCATGCGCAACAGGGTTGCGCATGCACAAGTTCAAAACTGCGCCATTTTGCGATATTCAGAAGGAGGCAGTTGCACCCCCGAAAACATGCTGAGCAACAGCGCAATGAAAATGAAGGCATGCGCAACCGAAGGGGGCGGATCCATGCATAAAGACCGCAATGAGATATTCAAAGACTTGCACGATGCACAATAGTGGCACAGCCGGAAATTGCTCACTAGCGGAAATGAGCCAAAATAAAAAGGCTCAAGGAAGCGGCGCAAGAACGCTACCAGGCTGCCAAGTGGGGAGAGAGAGAGAGACAGAGACAGACAGACAGACAGCAAAGGGCAGGCAAGGAAAGTGTGTCCCATAGTCTGTAGAGGCCAGCGGGGGGTGTCCGGTGCAGTGGAAGTAGCAGTCAGGACAGTGGGGTAACACAGCAACACCAGCCAGGGGGTCAAGCCAGGAGATGGACAGTGCCAGTTTCACATGGAAGCTGTAATGAGGCGGGTGAGAATGCATGCTGCAGGGGACGTGGTCGTGGAAGGGGCCCATCGGTGAGTACGCCCGAGGAAGCGCCATCAGCTTTGAGCTGTACACAGATGTAGAGATCGTGGGCTGGTACCGCCTGAACAGAGCAATACTGAGACGGTTTCTGTGAGATGTGCAGTGATGTGATGCAGGCACCTTCACGACGGAGTCACGCCTGTCCGGTGGAGACCAAGGTGACAGCCTGCATGTGCCTGCTCACCACGGGCACCTTCCAGAGGCTGACAGGGGACACCACAGGCATCACACAGTCAGCCACATCACGCATCCTCACCCAATTCCTCAGCGCACTGCTGCCACATGCTGCGGAGTACATCCATTTCCCCAGCACCACGGCAGAGCGTACAGCAAACATGCAGGAGTTCCACAGGGTAGCACGTATGCCTGGCGTGCTAGGGGCCATAGACTGCACCCATGTGGCCGCATCCGCCACCTGGCCCCCGATGGCCACGATATCGGAACAGAAGAGGATTCCTAGTGTCAACAGCCGGTGGTGTGTGATGCCACTGGCGATAATCAATGTCTGTGCCACACACCCTGGTGGAGCACATGATGCCTTCATATGGTATCAGTCTGCACTGTGCCATCGATTCGAGAGTGGGGACATCCCCACAGGACATCTAGTGGGTGAGTACACATGTATGGAATGCAAACTCTGGGCAAGGGTGGGAATGCCACAGGTGCCATGGTAGTGGCACACAAGGAGATGGCCAATATGGACCTGAACATGACACTGATCTCCACTATCTCCACACAGGTGACTGCGGATACCCACTCCGTCCCTGGCTGCTCACACCGTACCGGCGCCCCATGACCCCAGTGCAGCTATGCTATAATGAGGCACATGCCGCAACATGCAACATCATAGAGCAGGTGTTTGGGATGCTCAAGGCATGCTTCCGATGCCTAGACACCTCCGGCGGTGCCCTACAGTACAGCCCCCAAAAGGTCTGTGGGATATTCCTGGCCTGTTGCATCCTGCACAACATGGCCAAAGACCATGGGATAGCCATACAGGTCGAACAGGGGGACAGCGATGGGGACGCCAGTGGCGCCGGTGATGATGGTGATGAGCAGCCCCCAGGACGGAGGGACCCCGACTGATCCGCAGGCCCAGCTGCACCGGGACACCATCACAGAGAGCACTACGCACAACACAGGTAAGTCAAGGGGACATGTGCAACCAACACTGTCCATGCGCAAACCACAGGCACACAGGGGAACACACCAGGGTGCATGGACGGTCAGGGAGTGGAAGGGTCCAGGCATACAAACACACCATCAGGAGGGTGAGCACTCTATGGACACACACACACACCAGGCACAGAGCGTACATGGGCAGATGCACAGCACTGCAGAACTGACATTGCTAACACACAGCACCACCGACCACCCCACACCCGCACTTGTCCAAGAATGCGTGTGTCAGAACCTGGGCACCCTTGCACCTTGGTGTACAGTGCAATGCAGGCATCATCATGCACACGCACCTGTGGACAGCAGTTGGGAGGGTGTGCAGATGGTCCGTGTGTCGGCGTGGTGAGCAGAGCACCCAACAGTGCACTGCCCACCATGACACACATTGCACACATGGCAGCGCCAGACAGGGCCCGCACTGGGAGACAGCTCAGTCATGTAGCACTGTCCCACGGCCACCGCAGATGCATGGGCAGCTCTGCCGTGACCCAACAGCATGGGCAGGCTGAGCAGGGGCCACATGGGGTGGCACTGTTGCACCACCAGGGGTCCCACTGTGCGAACGTGACCTTGCCTGCACAGGGGTCTGCAGCATGCCGAACAAACCTGCACCAGAGGTGCTCGGGATGCCCACAGCAGAACCCGGCGTCAACAGGCCTGGTGTCACACGACGCCGGGAATGGGGAGTGGAGAGTGCACTGTGTGGGGTGTGTGGTACAGGGGCACCTGGCTGTGTGCCCAATGCATCCACGACAGAGACCACTGCCTGGGTCAGCCTGTCAATGGCGGCGGTCACATCCGTCCGCATACGGACCAGCTCAGCTCGGTCCCGAGCACACTCCCTGCTGTGCCACTCCACGGACACAGACAGTACCTCCATGGACCTTGCAACCGGCCTCTGCAACTGTACTGATTCCTGCAGCAGGCGGGTGTGCTCATCCAATGGGTACTGTGCCCCAACGGCATCCTGACCCCCAGGGTGTGGACGGTCCTGATGCACAACACCCCTTGAGGGTGGGCGCTGTTTGCCAGGACCAGGAATGGGCGGATCAAAGGGCGGCGGACATGTGCCACTGCTTGACACTGTACCCCCAGACCTGGTGGGCGACTGCTGCTGCTGCCCCTCCAACCGCTGTGCTCCAGGGTCCACTCGTTCCACCGCTGTGCTGGCAACAGTGCCAGACACCTGCACAGCCACCGGTGCTGCCCCACGGGTGCTGACAGGCACAGTCTGGGACCATGCCAGCATGCTGGTACACAAGTTGGAACCAGACAGTCCCAGGGGCACGTGCTGGCCTGCTGTGTGTCCGTCATGGGACACACAACCATCACTGCCCATTGCAGGCCTTCTATCATCAATGGTGCAGGTACGTGCTACTGCCATGGTCACAGCGTGCTGGCATGCTTGCATGCCAGACTGCTGAGACACAGGCTGTGTACCCCCGCACCCGTATCACTGACACCAGAGTTTGCGGCCCAGCGTGCATGCTGCTGCAGTGCCTGCTGGCTGGTGGTGGAGGTGGATGGACCCTCCTCCATGTCCAGCAGGTCAGCATCACTGTCTGGACCCACCACCACCGTCTCCTGAAGACAAACAGGATCTGTAACAGAAAGAGAGTACATGTGAGTGCATGTGAACAACCGCCCCCCCCAAACACCACCACCATGTCATACCGTGCAGTGATGGGCTTCCACCTGTCTGGAATCCTCCGCCTGGTACGCCCTCAATGGCACTCGGCTGCATGGCTGTGACCAGTGTCTCCTCAGTTGGGGTCAGCTGCAACACCACTGGCGGGCCCCCGCCAGTGCCAGCACGTGCCACCCTGAAGGCTGCCACCTTCTCCTTCAACCTCCTGCGGTCTGTCCCCATCTTTTTCTTGCATTCCTGCGTGGAGCGCTGGTGGCTTCCATGCAGGTTAACGGCCAGAGCTACCCCCTCCCATGCAGCTGCACGGGACTGAGGGGTGCCCCTCCGTCCACTCAGCACTGGCTCCTCATCCAGGTAGGCCTGGAAGAGAGCCTCCGTCTCTGCTGCTGTAAAGTTGGGCCTCCTCCTACACCCACCGTCCTCACCCTCACAATGAGTCTGCTCGGTCATGGTGATCTGTATGGGGGGAAGTGGACACCTGTCACTGTGCAGACTACAGCATTTTCCCATGACCATCGTCCTGAACATCACACAGCATGCAACTCACCTCTTACCTGCAGTAACCGAATCTGGCCAACGCAGCCCAATGTCGCACATTTATAGCGCAATACATGCAAATTAGGAGTGGAGCAACTATAATGACATGCAAATCGCGCCACTGCGCCCTTGAATGGCTGATCAGATGATTTGCATGTGTCAGCTGAATATCATGAATCTGTGCTGCGCTGCAACACGGAAGAGTCGGCTGAGCCAATGGCAGACCTGTGCCTGTGTGGTACATGCATTGCGCATGCCCAGATAGCTTACGTAGGCATCTGTCGTGCACTGCTGGACGCATGAGCGGCGAATTCAGGCCATGGCCACCATTGTGCCAGTGGCGCCACAGCAAAGGGCACTATGGCGCGCAGGCACTACCGCGCAATACCCACTGTTGCACTGGTACACAGCTGGTCGGTCACGCAGGATGCCTATCGTCAGATGGCGCTGTGTGTGGCCTTGCATCATTGCCCATGACCTTGTGTTGACCTTTGCCCCCGGCACTGTTCGCCTCGCCAGTCATGTGTTTATTGCGCTGTCTGGTGACAGCGCTATGTGAAGTGACGGTGCTGTTCAACAGCGTGATTGGAGCCTGTGGTGGTCTATTGCGCAACATCTCCACGTGGGGGTTATACAGCTGGGCGGCCTATACTTGCTGTAAAGTTGGTGCCATGGCTAGAGGAGGGTGGTGTCCTGGAGCCAGCTTGAAGTGGCCAACTTGGTGGCCCTAGTGGAGCCCCACTATGGGGCACTTTATGGTGAGGTGCCCCTCACCATTGCCCGGACCCAGGTGTGGCAGCAAGTGGCCACTGACCTGGTGGGGGTCACTGGATGGTGCCGGTCAGCTGAGCAGTGCCAGCACTGGTACAGTGACCTCCGCCGGAGGGATCCTGATCTGCTGGATCGGCTGCGGTCACGTGCCAGGCTGGGCGTGGTGCCTAGGCCAGGTGGGTGTGCCATATATGCACCTGTATTATCTGTAGGGGTGTGTGTGTGTTTTGGTGGCTGTGCATAGGTGATGGCTCGGCCATGGTTGGCTGTGTCAGTGTGTGCAGCTGTGAGATGACTGGGTATGGCTGTGTGGGCAGGCACTGTCACTGGGGCAGGGGGCAGTCTGCTTTTGAGTCACACTGATGTTTGTCTCAACATATGTCTCCCACAGGCCGGGATGTGAGGATGCGGGGCAACAGTGAAGAGGGCCGTGCCAGGGACCCATTGCCAGCAGGGGTTGTAGCCCAGCTGCAGCAGCAGCGCCAGCAACAGCGCCAGTCGGAGCTGCTTGAGCAGTGTGAGTATCATGACTTCATGGATGCTATTGCATGCTGGGGTGGGGGCCAGTAGCCATGCACAATACAAACATGCAGGAAAGAGGAGGTCATAATTCCACTATACAAGACACTAGTGAGGCCCCACCTGCAATACAGTGTACATTTCTGGAGACCATACCTACGTAGGGACGTAGAGTGGGCAGAGAAGGTTCAGAGGAGGGCAACAAGGATGGTGCATGGCTTGCATCACAACTCCTAGGGAGACAGGTTGAAGGAACTGAACCTGTACTCCCTGGAGGAGAGGAGAGAGAGGGGATATGATTGAGACATACAAGTATCTTACAGGGTGGAACAGGTGCAGGAAACACTATTTTGAAGTGCAAAAGATGTTCCAGGACTACAGGGCATGGGATGCAGTTGGAGGAGGACGATTCAGAGGAAACATGAGCAAGACTTTCTTCACAGAACGGGTGGTGTACAAGTGGGACACCCTGCCAGAGGAGTGGTGGGGGCTGACACACTCACGGGATTTCAGACTGTACAGGATAGACATAACGGAATTCTTGAGGTCAGGGGTAGGGCAACAGACTTCTAGGTAAACAAAATACTTACAGGCTGAAATGGATAGATCGTGGGCCATAGGCCCCTATCTGCCGACACTGGCTATGTATCTATGTCTGTAGGCACAACACAGGTGACATGCATCACTGTCCAGTTTCACAGCACGTCTGTGTATGCATCACTGGTGGTCCATGCATGCACTGGGCACATAGCTGTGTAACTGGCATCGCACCACATTGCCACATCACTTGCCAGCCTTGTTTGTGCTGTGATGGACATGGGCAGTGTGTGTGTGCAGTGGTGCACATAGCTGGTGCCGCCTGTTTGTGATGGTCATGTGCATGTTCACTGTGGGTGGGTGCATGCCATCACAGGTGCAGGACATTGGGCTATATGGCTTGCAGGTTGGGTGGTGTTCAGGGTTGTGGTCAGTCACAGCCATTGACTGTGTTCCCATTTTCCTAGGCCTCGAGGTTCTCCAGAGGATGGCGAGGAATGTCAGGGCCATCCGACAGCTTGTGGCCCAGAACAGCGACATCCTGCAATCCATTCACCGCCATGGCATGCGGAGGAGGCGGCAGAGAACTGCAGAACACCGGCAGGAGGACGGGCGGCCGGCTGGCCCATGATCTCTCTACCCTTCCCACTTCTCCCATCCCTACCACCCTGCCTTCCCTCTCCAAGTTTGTCATCCCTTCCCCTTGACCAACCCTACCTTGTACCCGTCCCCCCCCCCTTGTAAATAGTTGTACTTGTTCTTGATAATGTTTGTTGTTGGGAAATACATTTTTATATTTTTATACGAATAATGTGTTGCTCTCTGATTTGCAGCTGCCTATGGGTGCTCAGTTGCAGGAGTGTACATGCCATCTGGGCTGGTATGGTCCTGGGTATGTGTGTGTGTGCGTGTGTGTGCATGGGAGAGTATCTCCAAGATGGCAGTGACTTTGGTTGGTCTTGCTGTCTCGCCACCCACTGCTGGGTGCACAGAGTGTGTGTCTGGCTTGTAGGCTTCTGTGCTGCACGGGGTTGACGTGTGCTGGGGGATGCATGGTTTCCTGCAGTGCCAGTCACTGCACATAGGTGGTGTCTTGGGGTCACAGTGCAGGGTGTGCTGTGCGTACTGGGGGCTGATGTGCACTGTGGTTGTCAACCCCCTGTGTGTGGCACTCTCAGCCTGCCAGTGGTTGTGCTGGGGTGTCATGGCTCAGCTATGCTTTGTTGGCTTGTCCCCATGGGCAAGTAGATCATCTGTCCCACCCCCAGTGATGCTGTGCTTGGGGTGTGCAGGTGTGGTGTGGGTTCTGCAGTGTGTTCCTGTGCCCATGTGTGGCATGGCTGGTGGTGGGCCCCAGCCTGCCTCCCTGGATGTACAGTTCCATTGCTCTGGAGGGGGGGCTCTGCTTGCACTATGGCACCTCTGGAATGCTCAGCTGGACTGCCCTGGTTGCGCCATAGCGCAACATTTCGGCTCAGCTTCTCCTTCCTGGTTGCGCTATGGCGCAGTATGTGCGATATTCAGACGTTGGTTGCTTGCGCAATTTGTTCTGCTCCATGTTTGAATATCGCACCTGTTGCACATTTGCGCAACTGGTTTATGCTTGCTCCTGCTGTTGCACTCATTTTGAGCGCAGTTTGAATATCTGGGCCCAGGAGTTTTATTTGCTCCTTTCATTTGCTCCTGCAAAAAAATTCAAGACAGAGATCAATGCCTATTTATATGAAATGTACGTTAATGCATGTATTTCTAAAACAACGTATGAATTCCTAACTATGTATCATCCAGTCAGAGCACGGATCAATGGACTGCCAAAAGTGCATAAGGATCTTTTGAACCCACCAGAACATCCCATTGTATCAAGCACAGGATTACTCACAGAACCCCTTGCCCAATACATAGATGAACAAATTAGATATTTGGCTCAGTGTGCCCCAAGCTATATCTGAGATATGACACATATCCTGCAAACACTGGAAGACCAATATGTGGAAGAGTAGTGGTGGTGGATCTATGATGCCAGCTCGACAACATTTTTGTTGACTGGCATCTCAGTGACGGAATTTATGTCAACTGCAAGTTGCGATAGACATTAATCCTGTATGTCTCCCAGTCCTGTTTTTCTATTGGGAGGCTTCACCCCCAAAACCCAGCACCCCCGTACTATGGATTATCAACTCCAGACGGAGTTGATTTGGGGAGTGGGTGCAGGACCAGAAGACAGTGAGCCCCTGTCTCGGGCACACCAACACAGTGACCTGTCAGCAAAGTGTCAATTTTGCCAACAGAGAAGTATGTCACTGTGTTGGTGTCACCGTCCAGTTGGCATACCAGTGGGGAATCGGTCACTCTAGACATTGCAGTACAATATACAAATAGTCCCCACCAAGATGGTATATATGCAGTAAGAGAATCGCTTTATGATTGTACGAACTACACCACTGCACATGTAGAATTCATCCTAACACTAACTGATAAGGTTTTGAAATGCAATGCGTTTGTGTTTGCAAACCAGTTCTTGCTGCAGATGAAAGGGACAGCAATGGGCACGGCATTTGTGCCTGCCTATGCAAATGTCTATTGTCCCATTGGAAAAGACAAATTGTCTATCTACATGAGCAAACTCCATATAGGGAACACATTGATTTGTAATGAAGGTACATAGACTATCTGCTAATTGTATGGAAGGGCACAAGGGAGGAGCTGGATCTCTTTGCCAGCTATTTGGAATCTATAAATGCTAACTGAAAATTTACTGCCACAGCAAGACAGTTGACAATACACTTTCTAGACCTCCAAACCACAAAATATGGGATGGAAAAAAGAAGGGTCAGGACAACCCATTTTTGAAAACCGACTGACAGAAATTCTGTTCTAAAATACTCAAGTTTCAATCCCAAACATGAAAGAGAGAGAACATACCAGTGGGGCAACTGATTAGATTGAAAAGGAACTGTAAAATAGAACAGGACTATAACAACAGCAGAACATGTTAAAAGGATGGGTGGAAATAATGTTTTAATGTTTCAGAGTTTGGAGAAAATAACACCACCAATGAGGGGTGGGGATGTCGAGAGATTCTCCTCAGATGAGAGAGCTATTGGCAGTACACCCTGGGAGCAATATGGTATCCTGGCTTGAATGACAGATTCCAACTCAACCCCTTTCTATGAAAGTTACCTCTTGTATAAATGGAAACCATTCTAACAAATCATGCTGTTTGAAATTTTGGTACGAGGCTGCTTTCATGAATGATGCTGTTTTTATATTTTTATACAATCTTGTATGAGATTTGGAATTGGAGCATTGAGATAGTATTTTTGTCTACCGAAGCTGTACAGATGTATATAACAGGGGATGTTAAAACTGTTATTGATATGAAGTATGATTTTTTAAAAATATGTAGCATGTTGGAATAATTATGTTTATATTAAGTTTCTGCACAATCCTCCCCCTTCTTCCACCCCACCCGCACCCCTCCGTTTCCTATCCTGACTACTTCTTCACATATTGGGGTGTGGGCTTGAAGCAATAATTATGTGTTTTGTGTGAGTGGATGTGGCTAGCAACTCATGGCCTGTAATTAGACACAAGTGTGAAATGTGTTAATGGCATCCTGGAAGGTGTATAAATTGCATAAAGGTATGAAGAACAGGTACACCTTGAAAAAAAGCATGTAAGCTTGAAAATATTTGGCAAGTACTTGACTACCATTTTCTCTTTCAATATGGTTTATTTGTATTTTAAGAAAAGTACATTTCTGCATCAGATAACCAAGCGTATGGTTTGCATTATCTGTAGTGCCCAAGCATGGACTTACTGTGGAGTGAATAGTGAGATATCATGTCTGGAGTGTGGTGTTCTGTCTGGTGGCCTACTACTTTTCTTGTTTGGACAGCTGGCACAATCCCCACACTTGAAATTCTCCACAATTCTAATATTGTCTTTAAATGTCATTGGTTGCTTCGGCGCTCTATGTACTGTTTGGCATATCAGCTGAGATATTCAAAGGGGTTGCACCTAGCACAACTGAGTTGCACCATTGCAACCCCAGAAATTCCCACTGGGGCAATATTCAAAAGGGGGAATTGCACAGAGCAATTCACGATGTACTGGGGCACAAAGATAATGTATGCAGCACATCTCCAGGGGGTGTGCACATGCATATGTGGCACATCCCGATATTCAGCTCAGGGTATGCGATGCATCTGCCAGCACAACCCAGAGATGTGACACACACCTTTGCACAAAGTTGAGCTCATAAAAACTGCTCAGCTACTAGCCACACACAGGCGTGCTGCTGTATTGCAATGCACAACACAGCTGCCACCAGCCGTAGGTGGCTATCCCCCAAGAACATCATTCTCAAGCACCCACATATGTTCCTGGTAGTCCAGTGGTTCCTTCCTCCCCATCCCATACCTCCAATTGTGGTAAAGTACAAGTTCAAACCACCCTGGTGGTCCAGTGGCTCCCCCCTCCCTGGCTGTAACCCTGTTTGCCATATGATTATTTGTTTAAGCTCCTTGGTAGTCTAGTGGAACCCCCCATCCCACTGGTAGCCCTGATTACCAAAAAACACAGACCAGTATCAGTCCCTGATGGTCCAGTGGTCCCCCAACACCCACACCCACACCCACACAGGACACCAGCCCTCCCAGTTTCCCCCAGTCATCAGCAGGCAGCATACTCACTGGCATACCTCCATGGCTGCCTGCCAAATGATGGCTTACAGTAAGTACTGCAAGTTCATTGGTCCACACTGTGGACCAATGAGCTTGCAATGCATACTGTAAGAGTCATTCACAACTTTGTGAATGAAGTCATTCATTCGCAAAGTTGTAAATGACTCTTACAGTAAGCACTGCAAGCCCATTGGTCCACAGTGTGGACCAAAGGGCTTGCAGCACTGACTGTAAGCTGTCATTTGATGGGCAGCAGCAGAGTTTTGTGAGTGGGTATTCAGCCTGCTGATGACCGGGGGGGGCTGGGTGGACTGTGGGTCCTGTGTGGGTGGGGCGACCACTGGACCACCAGGGACCGATATTGGTCTGTGTTTTTTGGTGATCGGGGCTACCAGTGGGGTGGGAGGTTCCACTAGACTACCAGGGAACTTAAATAAAGAATTATATGGTGATCGAGGTTACCGGCAGGGAGGGGGGAACCACTGGACCACCAGGGTGGTTCAAACATATATATTTTACCATGATCAGTGTTATGGGCAGGGAGGGGTGAACCAGTGGACCACCAGTGATCATCCATACATATTGCTATGGATGATCGGGTTACAGGATGGGGTGGGGGTACTAATTCAGTCCCTGGTACAGGGACCACATGCTGTGCAGGGCACCAGGTGCATTTCGCTGGCCAACCCTGCACAACATATGCAAATGGAGCCATAATGACATGCAAATGGCCCCATTTGCACCATGTATGCATAATGGTCCCATTTGCATATCCATGTCTGAATATCTGGAAGTTGCACCCAATGCAGCTCCAGTTGCTCTGGTCTATTCCCAGTCCAGGTATTCAGGCCTGTCTAAGGGATGCACCAGTACATTGTATTTGCAATGTGTGCATTATTAGCTATATTCAGAAGAGATGCGCCATGGCACATCTCTTTAGAATATATCCCTTAGTTGTGCTGCACCACCACTTGTGTCATTGCCAGGTGCAGTTCTGAATATTGGACCCATCCTGTCTTAAGAGTCTTGCATCTCTTTGCTGTAACAAGGAGATTTCCCTTAAATATAGTTTCTCTATCTCTCAATGTGTCAATTTTTGTACACAGCCTTCTTCAGTGTCCCATAATATTCTTCAAAAGTGCTTGACAGCACCAGTTTTTCATTTGAATTTTGAAGTATCTGTCAATTTAAATAGTCCTCTCTTTCTGTTTCCTCACTTCTTTTAATGTTTGTTTGCATGCATGCTCTGAACGAACATATGTTTACCGCAGTGTATGGGGTGTATAGGTGTGTAACGTATAAGCCAATGGATGCAGAAATGTAGGAGGTTTGCCTCTCCAAAACAAGTTATAAGAAGGCTGACTATGACCATGTTCAACTGGCTGATGTGTGTAAACTTCATGTAGATCAAAGGATAAAATTCCACCAGTCACACTGGTTTTCTGCCCATTAACCAGCTAGCAGACTTCATTAGGCTTTGAAGTTAAACATCAAGTCTCCCACTGGGTGTGTGTGTGTGTGTGTGTGTGTGTGTGTGTGTTTGTTTCCCCCTTGTTGCTGACAGGAACTGCTTATTGAGTTTGGAAAAAATAGCATGCAGAATGCAAATATAATAGTTTCAAAAATGTTGACAACATGCCAATAATGAACAGAAAACAGCAGCAATAGTTGAATAAAATTACATTTTTTTTGTTTATTTTCCCTTTCAAGAATCCATGACACCAGTTTTATAACACTGAAAAATGTGAGAGTTAGACGTGGTTCAGTTTATTGTTCAAATATTTTTTGCAATCTTTTTTTTTCATATGGACTTTACCTCTTGCCTCTCCCATCAGCCCCCTTCTGCTGTTGAACCCCAACCCATTTACCCCACCTTCAGTACTTGCCCAATCTACCTCTTAGCTTATTTTTTGAGTGGGTACCATGGATGGTGGTGGTGTGGTACCTTCTGTGTCACAGTATCATCCTGCAAACAGGTTTTATTTTCTGCACATTACTCCATTCGAGTCAGAGCTAGCAGCATGCAATGGTGCACATGTTGACCATGAAGACAGTGTATGTTTTCAATGCCCAACTCCGACTTTCTATCCTGGTGACCACTGCCGTGCTACCTATCCTCTGCTAGGTAGCAGCCAAGCAGTAACACATGCTGCCCCCCCACCTTGAAGGAGGAAATCCATCTATATATGCTAAATCCTGCTTCCCCCTGCCAGGCCCTGAGTGACCTTGGTCAATTCCCAAACCTGGGTGGCTAGTGTAGCAGGAGGTGAGGCATCCAGTGCCTCATCCCTCCATGCCACTGGCCTGACTACAAGTGTACTGTAGCTCAAATTTTCTTGGATAATATTGTTTGTTGCCCTTAGGAGGGCTGAACCTGCAACCAACTGTTTTACAGCTTTGTGCTTTTAACCTTTTTACCATTTAGCTAGAGTTATATTTTTGCACTTCTTTCCCTTTTCTTTATTACTGAGGGACTTGCCACATGGGACTATGTTAGCTTTGGTTGCTTGTCTAAACATGACATCATAATGCCTGTTTTTGACATTGCAATTATCTCCACAGCAACAGACAGGGATGCAGTGAACTGACTGCTGAAGTTGGCAGACAAAGGAAATAAGGCAGCGATCCTATTACCATGCAAATGTCCTTAGTAAAAAATAAGGGTGACAATTACAAAATAGGTGAATTATAAGCTAAATTGTGTCTAGATATTATGTTTTTCAGAGTAGTAACAAAAATATCAGGTGCTCATTAAAGCCCTGTTACACTTCAAGCAAACATTCAGCACTGGCAAATGCCTGAAGCAAGTTTATTATCTTTTTTTATCAGTTTCCACATATAAAATAGTATCTAGGAAAGGCTGTGTTTAAGACAGAATCTAAGGTTTTGTAAAAAAGTAATTAGTATACAGTAGCAATGGTATTAAATCAACATTTCTCCCACCAGGAAATATTCCTATTGTCATTGAAACATTCATGAGGAAAACTGAAAACAGGTGGTGGACAAGAATGAAATGGAAACAAAAAAACCTAGACAGAAGGAAGAAATTTAACTTCAGTGGTAAAGAGTTTGGAGCTTTAAGGGCCCTTGAAAATCATACCATTTCAATAAAAAATGCTGATAAAGGGGATGGTTTGTTGAACCAATACTATACGGATTATAAAAAATAATGTTTGTGACAATTGAATAATAGAATTATGAACAACTAAATTATAATCCAATAGAGAAATTGTTTAATGACATTGAACTTTTAGTTCAGCATACAGCTGAGCATAAATGGAATACTGATTTGGAGAGCAAGGTTCTGATTAACAAAAAACCTATAATACCAGATTATTATTGCCTCCTGAGAATGCACAGAAATAAATGGAAACCACCAGGCCACTCAGTTATACCAGGACCTGGGTCTGAGCTAGAACCCCTGTCCAAACTTGTTAACATCTTCCTTAAACCATGAATTGGTGACACAAAGAGTTTCACAAAAGATACAGGAGATGTCCTTAGGATTGGAAATGAACTCTGACACAGCTAAAGGGATACAGGACCTACAGAAAGATCTGGAAAAGCTGGGGCGGGGGTCCAGGATCTGGCAGCTTGGCTTCAACGCCAAGAAATGCAAAGTTATGCATATTGGAGCCAAGAATCCCAAGACAGAGTACTACATGGGTGTAGTCTGAGTATCTGCATCAGAGGAGGAGAATAACCTGGAAGTGATGATCACTAGTGACCTGAAACACTCCATGCAGTGCAAGAAAGCAGCAGCAAAGGCAAACAAGATGCTGGGATGCATAGCTAGGGGGATCAATAGTTGGAGAGAGGAGATTATACTGCCCTTGTACAGGTCACTGGTAAGGCTGCATGTAGAGTATGGAGTTCAGTACTGGTGACCACATCTCAAACAGGACATTAACCTGCTGGAGAAGGTCCAGAGGAGGGCTACAAAGATGATAATGGGTCAGCAGGGTGAGAAATATGAGGAGAGGTTGAGGGCACAGAACATGTACTCCTTGGAAGACAGGAGAGAGAGAGAAGACATGACTGGAACTTTCAAATACTTGACAAGGATAAATAAGGTTGATAAGGAGAATCTCTTTAAGCTGAATGGCAACCATAACATGAGGAGGCACAGTTTTAAGCTGGAGGGTGGGAGGTTTAGGAGGGAGGTCAGGAAGCATTTCTTCACAGAGAGGGTGGTGGACACTTGGAATGCGCTGCCGGAAGAGATTATATCATTGAAGACAGTGGGCAGCTTTAAGAGAGGCTGGGATAGGCATAGGCATATGGGGAAGGTAAGGATCATCAGTAGGGAGGATGGGAGGAGTGGGGAGGGAGGGCAGGGACATTAGCTCAAGCTGTGGATCCTGCAATACGAGCAGGCTTGATAGACCAAATGGCTTTCTTCTGCTGGCTTCTTCATATGTTCATATGTTTGTATAAAAGCAATGGACTTGTAGTTTCAAGGTGAAATAACATTGTCCAGCAATTATATAAAAGAAAACAACAGATAGGTGTGTAAAACTTTAATTTTACAGACACCCTCAGTGTGGGATGCTTTTATAAACCCTTTGAGCTTTGTTCTCAGGGTTTATGTAGCATCCCAAACCTCAAGTGCTTCTAAAATTCTCATCATACACCTTGCAGTGTATTATTCTATATAAATGTTTATCAAAATAGACCATAATAAATATAAACACTAGAAGAAGAGAGGCAGCACAAAGTAAAGACTAAGGCATAGTACAAGGTATTTTTATTTTGGTGATTAAATATTGTTCACATGGAGAATAATAATAAGTGTGATATTGAAACAGAATGCATACAGAATACATATTTCTTTTGATACATTTGCAACGTGATTTCAGTGGATGCACTTTGTACTATGAAGTTCTAAAATGTGTGAAGTATCCAGAATAAGTAAATTTATTTAGTCCTATAAACAAGTAGTGTGAATCAGTTTTTTAGTAGCAATAATTTATGTAAGACATCTACTAATAGAATATGCTTTCATAGTTTCTGCAATACTGCTCTGATGAAGTATGGGTATCAACTTGCTAAATGCTGATACTGTTTATTAATTGAGGAAGTTAGATATTGCAGAAAAGTGAAAACATAAAAATTCTGATATTTTGAAAAATACAAATTTGGTGTGTCCATATTTTAATATCAGACTGTTGTTTATTCCTGTCACTAATTCTAACCCCAGAACCTTCTCTTCTAAGGTCTAATCTTGTCATGACCCCCACCCCCATTAAATATTAAGTCCTTGAATTCCCCTCTCCAAGTGCGTAACCTTGCCCTTTTGGGTATTGCACTTTAGTTTTAAATCATGGGTCACCTATTAAATTTTCACAGGTCTCTCTTCAGTTCACTCATACCCTCCTCACTATCCACTCCACCACATATATTTGTGTCATCTATAAATAGACACATCTTATTGTGGGTCACTTTTCAAATGTTGCAGCTGAATGCACTGAAGAGCTGTTGGCCCAGGACCAACTCCTATGTGATCCCACTCATAGCCTTCCTGACGTTAGAGTATGTTCCATTTAGTACCATCCTCTGGGTTCTCCCTATAGCCAACTCCCTTCCCATCTAGTAACACTATCCCCAATGCCTAAGCCCCTCAATTTCTTTACCAGTCTCTGTGGGACATAGAGTGAAAGGTCTCACAAAAGTCTAGATACTGTATAGCATGTCCAGTGCTTTGCTCTTATGCAGTGTTTGTAACAAGGTGTTGAAGAAATCCACAAGGTTCATCTGACAGGATCTTCCTTTATAAAGCCATGCTGTTTGCTGTCCTGGAGATAAGGAAGTTGACCAGCAGTTCCTTGATTATAGTCTCAAGGAGCATCCAGACAATGGCAGTCAGGCTAACAATCATGAGTTGGGACACCCCATCCCCACTCTTATGCAACGGAATGATGTCTGCTACCCTCCAGTCCCTGGAAACTGTATTCATCTCAACCATGCATTTGAATAGGTCTGCCAGGGGTGCATAGATGCGGGAACATATGAGCCACTTTTGCCCATGAGCATTCAAAGTGCCCCTGTAAAAAGGAAGCAGTCATGTTCTTTCTCATTTTTTATATGCAGCCCAGTTTACAGTTTAAATGGAAGTGGGGCAGCAGTTTTTAGAGAGACTATCCGGAAACTGCTATGCTAATCCATCTGCATGCATGTCTCTGGGTAGAGGGAGGAGGTTGCTAGAGTCCAGACTGAGTTGGCTAGGATTCAGGGGACCTTCTCCCACACCCAGGGACCACCAAGTCTGCTACTGTTATGTCAGAGGATGCCAGGGAGGAGGAACGACTGGACTACGGTGGGCTCTGGAATGGTGGGGGTAATGAGTCAGAGGCACATTCCTGTACCAGTACCACTGCAAGATTCCTACACTATTCTGGTGGGGCAGAACTGCTAGGAAAAGGTACCCATGGCATCAGCAAGGGAGAGGTGGGTGTTTTCTATAAGGGAGACCCCAAGGATGGTGGTAGTGGACCCCCAAGGAGGAGGAAGCAATTTCTGGTGAGTGACTCAATTGTGAGGGGGATGGATTTGGAAATAAAGAGGGGGAGAGGAGGTCAGTTGTCCACACTCTGTGATGGCCTGGAGGGATTGGAAGCATGTCTTGGAAATCACAAGGCAGCAGGCTGGAAGGGGAAGGTGGATGTCATTGTCCATCTTGGGACCAATGACCTAGTTAAGGATGAGGCAGAGACAGTGTGGGGAGAGTTTAGGAAGCTGAGGAGAGGTCTATGACAGGTAGTTCTCAGTGGCTTTTGCTAAGGTACTGACTCTCTATGATGGGGAGAGGAGTGGGATTGTGGCACAAGGAACTTCAACTCATGGTTGAAGGAATGGTGCAGAGATGAAGGGTTCAGCTACATTGAGGACTTGAGATTGGGATAAGGGCCTATACAAGGATAATGACCTGCATTCATTTGGAAGGGGAACTACAGTCCTCGGTGGACAGTTTTAATGTTAATTTAATGAAAATTTAAACTAGCCGGGGGCAGAAGTAATCAGGTAGGCAGAAGCGGCTCAGCACACATGCTGAAACAGAAAGCAGGGAAAACCTGAGGAGAAAGGAATCTCTCATGGTGCAAATTGATAAAGGAAGCAGGGCTTTAGAAATGAAGGGGATGAGAAAAGGACAATAAAAAAGAGAGGGGGAAGGAGAGATGGCAAAGAGGAAAAAAGGGGGGTAACAAGCAGAGTGCTAACAAAACCTGTAAAGCCATGCATGTAAATGCTAGATGTCTAGGAAATAAGATTCTGGACCTAGAGGCCATCACAGCAGAGACTGACCTGGACATTGTGGCCATTACTAAGTCCTGTTGAACTGAAAATCATGACTGGGAAATGGCCATACCAGTTTATACTCTGTTCAGGAAGAAGATGATGGGAAAGCAAGAAGGGGGTGTTGTGCTTTATGTGAGGGAAAGCATAAAAGCAATGGA
Source organism: Neoceratodus forsteri (assembly GCA_016271365.2). Lineage (NCBI taxonomy): Eukaryota > Metazoa > Chordata > Ceratodontiformes > Ceratodontidae > Neoceratodus > Neoceratodus forsteri. The sequence goes on from CM028131.1 coordinate 730,022,822, forward strand.
GATACAATGAATATGGGGGGGCAGAGGTACAGAGTGGATCACCTTTGAGTCAGGGAACAGACATTCACACTGGCATGATCTGCTGATCTTCAGCATAGGGGAGGAGTTTGATAAAGTGGCAGAGGAAGCCACTGGCAAGATGGCAGAAAAGGGGGAGGTGCTGCTGGTGGGGGACTTTAATCTGCCAACTGTAGACTGGAGATCCCAGCTGTGGCTTCAACTAGATGCAAGGACATCCAGGATTCCCTACGGGGAGGAATTCCTCAGGCAACTAGTCAGTGAACCCACTCGTGATGGGACGATACTGGACCGGTATTCAGTAACAGGGACCATGTTGCAGACGTCAAGGTGGGAGGCCATTTGGGAACCAGTGATCACTTTAAATGTGGTTCAGTATAAGGACTGCATAAGGGTGAGGGTCTTTAAGAGTCTTGAACTTCAGGAGGACAGATTTTATAAAGTTGAATGAATGCCTTGGGGAGAGAGGTGAGAAAGTACTTCTTCACAGAAAGAGTGGTGGATTCCTTGGACAGCCCTCCAGAGGAGGTGGTGGGGTTCAAGAATGCATAGCATAAGCACAAAGGAATATTGAGAAAAGGAAGAGGGGAGGGACACAGAGCTGTAGATTGGGCATGGTCTGCAGTAATAGTGTACTGTTGGTAGGGAGGAATGGGCAGACTGGATGGGCAAAGAGGCTGTTATCTGCCATAAAATTATCTGTTTCTCTTTCTATGTCTTGGCAGGAGGGGATGACCTGGATGGGGTAGAGGATCAGTTAGTGAATGTGAAAGGGGGAATAGGAAAGGTGACAAACCTCTGTGTCAAGCACGTGAGCAAAACCAAGAGGAAAAAGAAACTGCTATGATTCTTGAAAGAGGTGACTGAAAATGTAAAGGTTAAATTGGTAGCATTCAAAAGATATAAGGATATGTAAAGGGAAAAGATAGGGAGGTGTATCAAAGAAACAGTGAGAAGCAAGGAAAGCATTAAGGGGCATGCAAAATGAAGAAAGAATAATCCAAGCAGTAACAAAAAGGGAACAGACAATTTTTGGATATGTAAGCAAAACGGAGAAGACCAGGGGAGGGATTATAAGGTTAAAAGGGAAGGGGGGATGAGACTGTACAGAAGGGGACCAGGAAAAGGTATACATCCCAAACCAATACTTTTGTTTAGTGTTCACATAGGAAGATGATGGGGAGGGGCCACAAAAAAGAGGTTATGTGTTTGGTTAAAAGATTCTGCTGGTACTGCTGATTTGATTGGCTTCTAGTGTATGTTTCTCACTCCTTCTCTTTTCATTTTCCAGCTTTTTTCAAGGTGGCTCCTTCTGATTATTATTGGACAGGTGGATCCCTCTGCTAGGTAGCAGCCAAGCAGTAGCACATGCTGCCCCCCCACCTTGAAGGAGGAAATCCATCTATATATGCTAAATCCTGCTTCCCCCTGCAAGCCCCTGAGTGATCTTTGTCAATTCCCAAACCTGGTCCTGTGTAGTACAATATGGTCTGCAAGCCCATTGGTCCACACTGTGGACCAATAGGTATACAGATCATACTGTACGCTGTCATTTGGTGGGTGGCTGGGAGGTATGTGGGTGGGGTGATGCCACCTGCCAATGACAAGGGAGGGACGGGTGGCCGGGGGTCCTCTGTGGGAGGGTAGGGAGGGAGGTACCACTAAACCACCAGGCTACATTCTGCAATTACAACAGCCCACGATCGGGCAGTGGTGGTCCCACTAGACCACCAGGAATTGTTCTTTTAATACAGATGCCCGCGATCGGGCAGCTGGGGGACTGTTAGACCACCAGGTAATGTTTATGTAATACAGATGCCGCAATCAGGCAGTGGGGGGACCGCTAGACCACCAGGTAATGTTTATGTAAAACAGATGCCCACGATCGGGCAGTGGGGAAACTGCTAGACCACCATGGGTTAGTTATTTAATACAGAAGCCTGTGATCGGACATATGGGGTAGGAGGGGAGTCCACTAGACTACCAGGGGGGTCCAGATGCTTTTGGACAGTATTCCTGCTGGGCGGGCGGCCACCCACGGATGGCAGTTGTTGTGTTGCACCTTGTAATACAGCCACCCGCCTGTGGGTGGCCAGCTTTTGAGCATATATATTTTATGGCTCAACTTTGAGCACCAGTGTGCGGCGCATGTAGGGGTTGTACCAGCATATGCGCCGCACATCCCAGGCTGAATATTGGGATGTGCGGCATATGCATGGGCACACCCCCTACATCTGTGCCACATAGGATTACATTGCGCCCTGGCATATTGGGATTTGTGTTGCACCCAGGCAGCCTTTTCAATATCCCACTGGGCTGCAATGCGGGGTTGCACCAGTGCAACTCAGTTGTTCCACACACAACCCCTTTGAATATCCCAGCCTTTGTTTATTATAAATAAGGATGTCTAATTGTTATATAAATTTTTGGGGATTTTCGATTCAATAATGGATTTTTCATTGTTTATCTCTTTCTGTATATTGTAGCAATATAGCCCATAATTATGAATTTAGTGGTGTATTTAACCTTTGCTGCTATGAGTGAATCAAATTTTGTAGTGCTAGTTTTTTTTATTTTTTTTTTTTAGTTCTCAGGTTCGAAACTCCCGTGTGCCACTGATTTTCATTATATTGTATACATGTTTAAAATGTCATATTTGTGGTGATAGAGTTCCCTACCAGAATATAATGGGTGTCCAGGTCACATAAGCTCTATCCCCTGAGGAAGACTAAGTTGAAGTGCTGGAGTGTTAGTGTGGCTATCATAGCTTCACACCACTGTTCTCACTTTTATTGTTTTCTGCTTTGCAGAATAAAAACTCTTTTATTTGAATTTGAGCTTGGATCTCCATCTGTCCTGCATACATTTGTAATCCAGCAGAGTGCTTTGTGTTTTTTGAACTTATTAGTATTATTAGCTAGGGCTAGTAACCCCTTACTGAGCACCAGATCCCTATGACCACTGGCACACCTGTTTGTGGACATTTTTGCAGCCACAGAACAGTAACAGGAGCTTTGGAGGAGAGAGGGGGGCACTAGTCATTTTTTTTTGAGGAGAGAGTCCTGAAAGGACCTGCTAATAGTGGACAAAGTAAAGTGGCAAAATGAAGTGCATCTAAGGGTATTGAGAGAGCTCAGGAAGGTACTGGCTGCACCTCTCACAGTCCTGTTTAACAGTTGATTGGAAACAGGAGTAGTTCCAGAGGACTGGAGGAGGGCAGATGTAGTTTCACTTCACAAAAGTGGTAGCTGGGAGGAGGCTGGCAATTATAGGCCAATCCACTTGACATCAGTGAGGGGAAACTAAATGGAATCACTGCTGAAGGAAATTATTATGACTATCTTGAATCTAATGGATTACAAGACCCAAGGCAGCATGGATTCAAAGGGGGAGTTCATGTCAAATGAATCTGATAGATTTTTTGACTGGGTGGCCAAGGTATTAAATCTGGGTAGAGTGATGGACAGGCCTACCTAGACTTCTGTATGGCCTGTGACATCGTTTCATGTAGGAGACTAGTAAGCAAGCTGAGTAGCTTAGAAGTGGGTTCAAATGTGGGCAACTAGATAAGAAATTGGTTAGGAGATAGGCAACAGACAGTGGTAGTGGTAAAGAGACTAGTCAAGGTGACTAGTGAGGAGGGTGACCAGTATGGTACCTCAGGAATTAATGCTGGGACTGGTCCTCTTTAATGTCTTTATAAGTGGCATTGCAGAGAAGCTGTAAGGGAAGGTCTTTCTCTTTGTGGATGACACCAAAACCTGCGAGAAGGGGAACACTCCAGGGAGTTGTGAGGGTGGAAAGGATGAACAGAGACTTGAGAAACAAACAAGGAGTGGACAAGGTTATACCATCTTGGTTTCAGTGAGAAAAAGTTCAAAATAATGCATTTACAGTACAGAAAACCAGGGTTGGAGTACAAAACGAAGGGAGTGGTATTGATGACCACCAAGCAGGAAATATACCTGGGTGTAATTATATCTGATGATCTAAAGGTGGCCAGGCAGTATGACAAGGCAGTTGGGAGAGCTAGTGCAATAGTGGGGTACATAGGGAGAGGTATCATCAGCAGAAAGAGGGAAGTTATATTGCTCCTGTGTACAGCAGATCACTGGTAAGACACCACCTAGAGTACTGTGTCCAGTTCTGGAGACCGCATGTCCAGAAGGACATAGACACAGTGGAGGTGGTCCAAAGGAGGGCAACTGAAATGGCAGAAGGTCTGCACCAAAAGCCCTATGAGGAGAGGCTAAAGGACCTCAATATGTACACCTGGAAGAGAGGAGGGAGAGGGTGGATATGATAAAGACCTTTAAATATCTCACAGGGGTAAATAAGGTAGAGCAGGGAAGTATTTTTAGAGAACAAAGAGCTCAAGATCAAAGGGACATGATTTGAAGCTGGAGGGGAGTAGATTCAGAAGAGACATGATGAAGTACTTCTTCAGAGAAAGATTGGTTGATTCCTGGAACAGCCTTCCAGCAGAGGTGGTGAGTGGTGGGGGTGAGAACAGAGGTGGGGTTCAAGAATGCATGGGATAGGCATAAGGGACTCTTAGTGGAAAGGTAAGGGTGAGGGAGAAGGAGCTGTGGATCAAGTAGGGTCTACAGTGATATTGTAGGTGGGGAAAAATGGGCAGACTAGGTTGTCCAAGTGTTCTTTATCTGCTGTCAAATTCTGTTTCTATGTTTCAATGGTTCTGACAGACTGGCACCTGAAAGTACTTAAGACCACCTGCAATTATACAGTTAACACCTTGCCTATCAGCCACCCACCCATCCCTTATGAAAAGAATTTCCAGAATAATAAATGTGGTTTTCCCTTAGACATGTTTCTTCTGTACTCTGCAAGATCGCATAACCATCTGTGTCTGCCTTCTGCTCAGCCACTGAGTTATTTTTACAACTGCAGTGGGCATAGCCCTGCAGACATTTTGCTTTGTGAAAAGGACTCCTTACAAAAATTACCTTCCAAACAACATGATAGAGTGTTAAAAATAGTGTCCTCCACTGAAGCCTCATTACTAAGCTGCCAGTTTGTGTATGGGAGCTTGACAGCACTATTTTTCTTCTTGGTTAAGAAGTTAATTGCAAGTTGAATCTTCCTCCAACAATTCAGCCCCCCTCCGGAGTACTGCCTTTTTTTTTTTGCAAGTTAAAAACTCCTCCAAAGTGTTTCATGGACATTTTCTTTGTTTGTTAAGTTTCAGTGCTTAATGTACTACCTTTTGCAAACTGAGAAACTCCTGCTTTGCTGGTATCCCCTTCCCACTCATCTAGAGGTGTGACTTCCTTTGTTAGCCATTGGATGACCACAGCTGCAAAATGATTACATTTGTCTACAAGCAATGTCTTCTATGCAAGAAGCAAGCAACTGAATCAACACACACACACACACACACACACACTGCCCTAAGCAGAACACAGCTGGATAATGTACTAATATTTGGGAAACTTATTACACTTACCCAAAGACTAGCAGTGTGACTCCTGACTGCTATGTTCTTGCTGCTGTGGCTGATCTGTAATAAAGACCCTGTAACAAGACACTAGCCTCCTGCAGGGGCTATTAGACATCAGAGCAAAGGACACTCTGGGAAGACTCTCTGGGACAAGATGCAATAAAATAAACCTGAATGGCAGCCCCCAGGGGCCATAAAACAGCCTGGGAAAGTTAGAAAAAAATCCTTTCACAGCCTAAGCAGAAAAAAAACCACTGAGATGAAGTAAGAAAACAAAAAAGGTAATAATACATATATTTTTCTGATTTTAACATGCAGTTTTCCTTTAATAATCCACAGCAAGGTATGGGTTGGGCTGGGATTTAACCACACCTGGCAAGTGATCAACAATGTCAGGTGTGCATAAGTCCCAGTGCACTCCACACTGTGTAGTGGATTACTGTGATTGTACAATTGGTACGAAGTAACGAATTAAAAAAACATTATTAAAATACTCAGTTTCTAGTGTGGAGCATAGGTGCAAAGGGGATGAGGTATTGGGCTTACCTTTAGATGTCAGCTGTCCAGGCATATCCCTGGCCAAATCAGTCTTATTTTGACTCAAGGCAGCAGCCATTTCATAGAACCATGAGACTGAAACTGATTCTGCAATTGATAAAGCTGTGCTGGGCAGCATATAGCTAGCTAAACTCTGGCATTAATTTCTGTCTCAAGGTTTCATGAAATGTCTTCTGCATTTCTTTATTGCTTTGTTGCAGAGATGACAAAATGGATATTGCTGGACATCTAACAGCTGGGTAGTCCTTTAGACCTACAAAGAAAAGAATTTATAAGACATTACCTCCTGACTTATAGGGTTGGTATTCCTTTGGTTTCTTCCAAAAGCTTTGCTCCTCATCTTAACAAATTTGTATTAAATAGACCAGAATCTTGGTCTAATTTAAAGCAATTGTATGACACAGGTTTATTACTTAGAAATCCTAAATGCAGCACTAAATATAGAGAATACTGGATGGGCAACTATTCACAACCAGTGTCTTATGCAACATAAGAGTTCTGATTCTCTCTGACGAGGAGAGCGAAGCTTGAGGGGTCCATAGGAATCAGAATCCCGAGGTGACAGAACACATTGGTTATACATAAAGTTGCTCATCCTGTATTTTACAGTGTATAGTAGTATTATGTGAAATGTGTCAATTGTGTTTTTTTCTCACTTTCATACTGAAACTGACTTGTGAAGTCTCTAGAGGTGCCACCACCTTTTCTGTGAAGAAACACTTCCTCACAGTACCCCTTAGTCTACCCCCTTCCAACCTCATGTCATGCCCCCTCATTCCTGGACATCTCCTTTTATGAAAGATGCTACCCTCCAGCACCCTATTTATGCCTTTTAGCTATTTGAAGGTTTCTATCATATCACCCCTGTCTCTTCTCCAGGTATATATATTGAGGTATCTCAGTCTTTCCTCATATGACTTTTAGTGCAGGCCCTGCATCATCTTTGTTGCCCTTCTTTACTGCCTCCACTCTGTCTACATCCTTATGGAGATGCGGCCTACAGAAATGGACATCATATTCCAAATGAGGCCTCACCAGGGATCTGCACAGTGGCATCACCACCTCCTTCCTTCTGCTGGTGATACCTTTCCCTATGCACCCCAGCATCCCACTGGCTCTCCCCATAGCCTTGGTGCATTGTTTAGCCACCTTTAGGTCATCCATTGTGATTACCCCTAAATCCCTTTCCCATTTGGTGAACATCAGTCCCACCCCCAACCCCGTAATCCTCCCCGGGTTCCTGCAACCTAAATGCATGATTTTGCACTTTCTTGCATTAAATATCAGCTGCCACACTTTAGACCATTCCTCCAGATTACCTAGCTCCCTCCTCATTTTTTTTTCCACCCTTCCCAGAGTGTCCACACTGTTGTAGATCTTAGTGTCATTCGCAAAGAGGCACACCTTCCCCTCCAGCCCCTCTGCAATTTCACTTATGAAGACATTAAACAGGACTGGGCCTGGGACTGATCCCTGTGGCACCATGCTGGTCACACTCCTTTCCTTACATTGAGCACCATTTATTATGACTCTCTATCTTCTATCATTCAACCCGTTCCCTAACACAGTTTACCACTTATGACCCACTCTCAGGCTGCCCAGCTTGTTCACAAGTCATATGTGAAACAGTATTGTAGGCCTTACTAAATGCAATTCATGTTTATGTTTAAGCCCATGAAACACCCTTATCTAGTTAATGCATTTGCAGCTGTAGTGGCTCTGCCAGAATTTGTTTCAATGGCATCTATTTTTAAAGCTGCCATTCCCAGTTTTAAAACAGTATAAAGATTAAGTTTGTAGGACAATATTGGCTCAGAAACACCCTTCAAGGTCACATCAGGACTTAAGAAAAAGGCATAATTTACTCAGGATATGCTTACAGAAGCATTAAGAATCACATACAGTGCTGTCCCCCAGGATAAAACCCAATTCTGCAGCATTTTGCAGCACTCTGCAGAATGCTGTAGCAGACCTACTGAATAAAGCAATATAATTTCAATGGCAATTAGTCCCTTTTGTCATTCAGGAAAATGTGACACTGCCAGGATGAAGTGAATACCACAGTTTCCTGCATAACAAAAGGGACTAATTGCCATTAAAATGACATTGCTTTATTCAGTAGGTCTGCTGCAGCATACTGCAGAGTGCTTTAAAAGAGGGTTTCATCCTGGGGGACACCACTGTAAGTGGTATAGGGGCCTCAGTCAGGCCAGCAAGGGACAAGCATTAAACAAAATTTATATGATGATCTTGTGTGCTGTTCTTTCATTTAAAGAAAGGGCCCAAACTGTTTGGGTTTATGCTACTTCTGTTTCTATACTGCAGTGGTTATCATGCTCGTCTCACATGTGAAAAGTCCCTGGTTTGAAACTGGGTAGAAACACCAGTGTCACTTTGGTGAATCAGTAAAGTATAGTGGTTAGAGCACTGAGCTACAAACCTAGGGATCTGGGTTTGAATCCCACAACCACCACTTGGGAATTGTTATCTTATGGCATTATTCTCAAATGAAGAACAGATTAGGCCTTAGGCCTCCATGAACTGTCACTGCATGTATGAGTAGCCATAAGTTGCTTTTTCTATTAACTGGGAATGTGGAATGAAAGCCAGGACCTAGTAACTACAGGGTCCCTTCCCCTCTGTACCCTAACTGGCCTACCACCAATGGGCTAAAGCTGGTACACATGAATATCTGCAGCCTCATGCCTAAGGCGTATGATCTTGTGTTGTACCCCAAAGTTAGGGGGGTACAACAACAAAATGGGGACACTTTCCCTCATGTTTGTTTTATTTTATTTTTCTTTCCTGTTCCCCTTCGTGCCACCTCCCCCGTGCTTGCAGTACCAGACCCCTTCCCTGTTTCTTTATGTAATTTCACGCTGTTTGATGCTTAGAATGGAGTCTGTGAGCAAGAGACCCACCCTCCTAAATGACGATGCCCCAATCCCTGGTGCTGCACAGTGGAAACTCCCCTCCCTATGAATGGGCTGGGGATTGGCTTTAGAGAGGAGTCAGCATCCAGACGCAGAATATGGAGGATGCAGGGAGCATGGAGGTAAAGCACATACCTTTGGTTGGTCCGTGGCTCCTCTGGAGTCTCTTCCTTTCAAAATAGAGCCAGCAGCAGTAAGTCCCATGAGTCGGGTGGAGCGTGGTTCGCCGACATGGTCTTGTGCACGGGTCCTGGCTGGTAGTGGCAGTGGGGACAGTTCTGGCAGCCAGAACAAATAGATGCAGCCACAAATAGGTCTTGGGCAGAAACAAGTGCCCTAGACCTTGAGTTCTGGCCAGCTGCAGCAGCAGCACCAGAAAGATGCCAGGTAGGAATGCGTCTCCCCGGCCATATCCCTACACTCTCAAGCAGCAGCAGTGTCCATCCCTGGGTCATGGTGGTGAATGTGCCATGTTCCTAAAATTGCTTTTACTTGTCCCACAGGTGCTGGGGAAGTGGGGAGGGGGAAAAGAGGAAAAGGGGAAAGAAGACCTTAAAGGGCCAGTGCTCTATCAACCCAAATGGGGAGGTGCAGTGGGCTCCTTGAGCAAGTTGCCAGCCTGGAGAGGGGAGCTAAAAAGTGGTGGGCTGAGTGCCCAAAAAAGGGAGATAAACAGCCACAAAAGGGCCAGAGCCCACACAACTAATTTATTTTATTTGGTGCATTGTAAAAGGGATGCTGCAATTTTAAAGCCGAGGGGGACCAACAAATAGTGGGCTGTATACCAAGGGAAAAGAAAGAAAGCCCTAGAAGTGAGCAGAGTCCAACACAAAGGCTTTGTAAATATTTATTAGGAGGGCAGATCCCAACCAGATCCAGTGCAAGGCAGGGCTATAGACCCTTGCTAATATTCATTTGGAGGGCGGAACCAGGTCCTGGAGTCCCATAAACCCAAACAAAGGGGTTGGACTCCGCAGAGACAGCCTGGCAAAGGAACCCTTAATGGTGCAGCACCTCTGACAAAGAAATAGAAACAGTCCTATGGACCTAGGCTACCCACAGAGTGACATGCCTGGAGCCCCACCTGAACCAGACTGTCCTATAGCCTACTTAGGGTGCCCCTAAAGACTAAACTGTTTTTTCACAACTTGAAACTGAACTGTCTGCCAAATCTGTACTGTTTAATTGTCACTGAATCATGTTATCAAATTGCGTCCTGGTGTACATGGCATCCAGCTTTGCTTTTGTTGGCCGGACCAGCTTTTTCCGATCCTGACACTGACCAAGGTATGTCATCGGCTCATCCTCCATCTGCAGCAGAACTGTCTCCAGTGCCATCCACCTGCCTCGAAGCTCCACCACAGTGTTCCCGCTTCAGAAATGCAATGATAAGTGTAAAGAGCCGCTAGTCAGGTATCCAGTAGTGAGTCATCTTAGGAGCTGCCATGGCTCAAGCATGATGGACCAGAGTTTACATCGTGCATGCTCTTTACTTATTGTGCTGGCCATCCATAAGTGTGCGCATACCCGTGTCACTCCATAGAGGCCTCCCAAAGATTGTACCACTAGCTGTTTGGAGGTGATCTGGGTGCCAGGGACCTGACAGAGATCATTGCTGTGGATTGCTCAGAGAACAATCTGCCGACCAGGAGTCTTCAGCTTCTTGCCCAGAGTCACAGAGGATCACCAAGTTCTTTATTGTCCAACTAGCAATGTTCCTCTCTGTGTTCTGTTCATCCGGGGCATGCCCCTTTATGGCCTGTTTGTAAAAAGTGCTTTGTGGGGTCAATGCCCACCTGCAGATCAGCCAACTCATCACAAAGCCCAAGGTTGGTTCGTGTGCCATTTGTCATCATGGCCAAGTGTACGTAGGACTTGGACTAATAATGTGTTAACCCCCTGTTCTGTGTTTGCCCAATTATTGGTCCCAATTGTATTGTTCTGTTGTTTATTATCCTGTAGCATTGTAGAAAACAGTTATTTTGTTATTCTTATCCCTTGTAAATAAACCTTTGTGCATCGTGGTCCCTGAGTAAGTGTCCTGCCTCTCCTTCCAGATTTATCTGGCCTATCCTTAAAAGGGTCTAGTATGATTCCCCAACTCTCATTATACTGACACATCATTTCCTGACTCTACCTACCCATTTTAAAATTGCCTGTCATGTATATTTCACCATGCATTCATTTGCCCGATAAGGACACACACAGTACAGCAGTGATTAACTTGTGTTACTAGCTTTTGCACGATAGTAACTCACAGAGACCAGCACTAATTAGCATTGATTAGCAGCAACCTGTAATCAGTGAACTGGAGCTTTTTCTTGAAAGTAAGTCACAAAATAGAGCATTGATTAGCATTACAGCAGTCATTAGCTTGTGTGAGTAGCTTTTGCCAGATAGCAACTCACGGAGTCCAGCATTGATTAGCAGCAACCTGCAATCAATTAACAGGAGCAAAAGCAATAATACAATTAAACAGTACATTCAGCAGCTCCTGCCACTGGTTTTTGTTAGTTGGTTCAGAATGGCAACAGGAGCGCAAGAAACAGAGCCGCGAGTGTGTTTCATGGCAAAGTCTCAGTGCGGGCATGACAAGCTGAGCATTGATGGGTATTTGTATGTCAAGGAGAGCAACAGGGCAGAATTATACTACTGGTGTTGTCAGCATAGGAAAACAGCAGGCTGTCATGGCAGGGCTTCAACTACTCTTGTTGGCGGACAACACCATCTGCATGGAACAACAATTCACAATCACTCTCCTGATACATAGTCAATTGATGAGTGGAGTGTCTCACACTCAAAACAAAGTAGAGGCTTGGCACAGGCACTTGAGAACATTGATCAGGGCATCCCATGTCGGAATCTACCATTTGTTGAAGAGCTGTATAATGAGTTGCTTGTCACGGCAAGCACAATTGAAAAGATCAATCAGAGGTTACCAAAGTCTCCTGTGAAAAGAAAATATGTGAAGAGAGAGGAAAAGATCACAAGCGTTGTTGCAGATCTAGATCACAGGTCTGTGAAGGATTACATGCATGAGATCGCCCACAACCTTGTACTTTAAAAGTACATTTGCTTTCTGACTTCATATTTTAGATTCTTTTTAATTAAATAAAGTTTGCTTTGGATTTTAACTGATCGTGGGAAATTTGGTGGCGATGGATATATTCTTCTTTATTTCTTGGACGTGGATAGTGGGGGACCGTAGATTCACCATGTGCAGGTAAGTCTAAAGTTTTCAGCATTCAGTCATTTGGGAAGAACTGTGATGTCGGGAAAGTGTGAGTCGGGATGCTGTTATGAGCTGGTGGTTTCATATCGGGGAAAAAATGTGGTGGCATAATATAGTGTCGGTCATATGGATGCTGGGATTGTAATGTCGGGCAAAATAGAGTCGGGTTATCGACTGGATCCCCCTTAAAATTGTTTGTGAGACATGAACCCCCATTTCACTGGGGAACACCACCTTCCATATTTGGCATGGTCAGCAGGTTTTAGAAACACCAAGGAGTTCAAAGCTTGCAGTTACCCAGAGCAAGATGCCCACAAGAGAAGAAATGGAGTTTGATCCCTGATGTGTTATGCAAGAGGAGCTGGCCCATGTGGCAAGTCAAGTTCTGGAGCTGGCAGCACTCATCCCAGAAGTCAAGCAAGGGGCCCAGAATCCACGACAGCCTGGGAGGAAAAGAAGAAACCGAGGCTGAAGACACATGGATTGAATATTGAAGCAGGGCAGGATCATGCAACCAGGCAAATAAACTGTGGAGCCCATTCAACAACTATATGAGCAGAATAATCCCAGAAGCAGTGAAGTCAAGAGAGCGTGGCACCTGCTCTATGAGAACACCAAAAGGGAGATGAGGAGAATCAAGCAGAGCTGTCTTGGCACCTTCAGGAGGTCCATACAGAGTTCCAGATGCCCGAGTGGAGGAGCCTGTATACATGGCAAGAACTGTCACCTCAGATGTGAGTCAGCAGGTTCCAGACTGGAATGCCCAATGGGAAGCCAAGTACCATTAGCTTATACAGTGGGTTGTAACATATGCCAAGCAGAATACTGAACTGCGAAAAAAATGTAAAGACCTGAAAAAGACTCAGCGAAATCAAGAGTAGAAAATTAAGGAGCAGGCCAAGCAAGCCCTCCGCCATGAAGAGGCAGCAGCCCAGTGCACCAGAATCATCCAAGTCTATGATGTTATGACCGAAGACCTGAGCCATTCGCTGCTCATCAAAATTCAGGAAAAGGAAGAGCTCAGCAGGTGCATTGTGGAGCTACAGGCATCCTCACGGAAGGAGGAGTGTACCGAGCTAAATGTTGCATGCCCCCAGGAATTGCAAGGGCCCCCAGGGCTCAACACCCTGGTAATGGTAAAGGAGCCCCCCCCAAGCCAGCATTTGCATCCAGAGGCCCCTAAATTTCCTCCGGCCCTCAAGAACAAACCCCCAAAAAACTAGATCCAGCTTAGGCCACTGTGACTGATATCAGCTGGCAGAGCTAGCAGGTCACACCCCCCTTCATGACATCAGTCCTGGCAGTGGAACCTCTCTACCGATAGGGAAAAAAGGACCCCCCCTTGAACAGAGCCTAAGCCTTTGACCAGTCAAAACATGTGTACAGACCCATACGATGGGAAAGAGTCAGACAATGCCTATGATCAGGAAATACCCTTACCCATAGGAGAGCGAGTGCTGGTGAGGTTCTGGGATGATGAAGTCATCTTCAAGGTGGGAACCCGACCTGTATGTCATCATGGGCATCCCTTTCTCCACAATGCATAACTACCAGCTCCAAGCCTGGGATGGAATGCAAAGGCTAGTACACCAAATTCATCTAAAGTCCTGCCCAGTTCCTGTCAAGACAAAAGGATGGATCAGCAAGAAAAGGCAGGAACTACTCCCAAAAGATACCTGGAGGCCATCCATCCCTCTTCTTGGTTCATTTTGTTTGATAGGTTAAAAATGTTACAGTCAATCAGTTAGGAATTAATGTTTTCAAGTAGACTAGGTTAAAAGTTTACAGTACTAAAATGTTGTTTGTGTTTTAAAACTCGAAATAATAATTCACCCCCATACATGTATGTTTAAGGGACAGCGAATTTTGGTGCCCCAAAGTTAGAGGGGTACAACAACAGAATGGGGACCCTTTCCACAACCTGTTTTTTTATTTTATTTTTATTTCCCATTCCCCATCATTCCATCCCCCTCCCATGCCTGCAGTCCCAGACCTCTCCCCTGTCCCTTTGTGTAATTTCACGCTATTCAGTGCTTAGAAGTGGGGCCACGTGCAAGAGATTCAATCTCTTAAATGATGGTGCCCAAATCCCCAGGGCTGCACAATGTAACCTCCCCTGTCCTATAAATGGGCTGGGGAGTGGCTTTAGAGAGGAGTCGGTGGCCAGACGTGGAGGGTGGAGGACGCATGGAGTGTGGAGCATGGAGGTAAAGCATATACCTTTGGTTGGTCCGTGGCTCCCCCGGTGTCTATCCCCTCCAAAACAGAGCCTGCAGCAGTAAGTTCTGTGGGTCGGGTGGAGCGTGCCTCCCCGACATGGTCCTTTGCGTGGATCCCAGTTGGTAGTGGCAGCAGGGACAGTTTTGTTGGACAGACCAAATAGGTTCAGCCACAGATAGATTTCAGGAGGAGACAGGCAGCGCAGAACTCAAGTTCCACCCAGCCTCAGCAGCAGCACCAGAAAGATGTTGGGTGGGAGCGTGGCTCCTCAGCCACATCCCTAGACCCTCGAGCAGCAGCAGAGTTCATCCCCTGGTCATGGTGGTGAGTGTGCCATGTGCCCCAAATTGCTAGTACTTGCACCATGGGTGCCGAGGAAGTGGGGAAGGGAAAAGAGGAAAAGGAGAAAAGAAACCTTAAAGGGGAAGCACCCTAGCAACCCCAAAGGGGGTCGCAGTGTGCTCCTTAGGTCAGCTGCCAGCCCTGAGGAGGGGGAACTAAAAAGTGGTGGGCTGAGTGCCTGAAAAGGGGAGATAAAAGGCCCCAAAAGGTCCAGAGCCCACACAATTAATTTACTTTATTTGATGCATTGTAAAAGGGACGCCGTGATTTTAAAGCCCCAGGGTGGGGGAGAAACCAACAGACAGTAGGCCGAGTACACCAAGGGAAAAGAAAGAAGGCCCCAGAAGTGACCAAATGCCCAACACAAAGGCCTTCTAAATATTTATTAGGAGGGCAGACCCCAGCCAGATCCAGTGCAAGGCAGGGCTATAGATCCTTGTTAATATTCATGAGAAGGGTGGAACAAGGTCCAGGAGTTCCATAGACACAAACAAAGGGGTTAGGCTCTGCAGAGGCAGCCTGGCACAAGGAACACTTAAAGGTGCAGCACCTCTGACAAAGAAATGGAAATGACCCTATCAACTTACAGGTAAGTTGCCCACTTAGCGACATGTTAGGAGCCCCACCTGAAGTGGACTGTGCTGTAACCTACTTAGGGTTCCCCCTAAAGACTATGCTGTTTGTTCACAACCTGAACTGGAACTGTCTGCTAAATCTGAACTGTTTAATTGTCACCGAACTATGTTATCTAATTGCGCCCTGGTGTACGTGACATCCAGCTTTGCCTTTGTTTCCCAGACCAGCTTCTTCTGAGCCTGATGCTGACTCAGGGAGGTCCCTGGCCCATTCTCCATCTACAGCAGAACTGTCTCCAGTGACATCCACCTACCTTAAAGCTCCACCACATCGTTCCCTCATCAGTCCTGTGATGGTAAGTGTAGAGAGCCGCTAGTCAGGTATCCAGTAGTGAGTCAGCTTAGGAATCACCATGGCTCAAGCATGAGGGACCACAGGTAATGTCGTGCTTGCCCTTTTTTTATTTTGCTAGCTGTCCATAAATGTGCACGTACCTGTGTTGCTCCACAGAGACTGCCCGAAGATTGTACCACCAGCAGTCTTCTTGGGATGTGGTCTGGGTGCTGGGGACCTGCCAGTGGTCACTGTATCTGATTGTTCTGAGAAACATCTGCTGACTAGAAGTCTTCAGCTGCTTGCCAGGAGTCACAAAAGATCACCAAGTTCTTCATTGTCCAGCTAGCAGTGTTCCTCTTTGTGTTCTGTTTGTCAGGGGGACACTCAGTTATGGCCTGTTTGTCAAAAGTGCTTTGTGGGATCAATGCCCACCTGTTGATCAGCCAACTTGTCACAAAGCCCAAGCTTTGTTCATCCATCATTTGTCATCTTGGCCAAGCATACACAGGACTTGGACTAAAAAGGGATTAACCCCCTGTTCTGTGTTTGACCAATTGTTGGTCCCAATTGTATTGTTCTGTTGTTTATTATCCTATAGCATTGTAGAAAACAGTTTTTTTACTATTCTTATCCCTTCTTAATAAACCTTTGTGCATCTTGGTCCCTGAGTAAGTTTTCTGTCTCTCCTTCCAGATTCCTCTGGTCTATCCTAAAATTGTTAGGGATTTACGAACCTACATTCCACCAAGGAACACCACCATAAGGCCCCCTACACTTGAAGCGTGAGTTAATCTCTACTCCACTGACATTTTTTTGGGTCACGAAGAATTGGCTGAAACCCCAAATCCTTAATCACAAAATTTGACCTTCCTGAATAGAATTCCTTATGGAAACACAAGTTGGGCAAAAAAGGCAGAGGTATACTGGTCTCTGTTAAGAATTCCCAAAAAGCCACAGAACTACATGTAACCCATATAATGGACTCTAAAGAATTCTTGTTGATTAAATTGCTTCTTGGAAGGAAAAGACATTACATACTGGTTGTGTATACAGTTCCCCCTAGACTGCCATAAGGGGCTTGGCCTCACAAACAACCTATGTGGCAAACAACTCCCTAGGCAAGCTAATTGTTTTAGGTGACTTTAACCTTAACTTGTTGAGTGAGTATGTGGATAAGTCTGCAATATCAGTTGCCCCTCTTGCTCAGCTAATAACTGAACCCACCTGATTAAATCTTAAAGCTGGAAATCACTCCACCATTGACTGGATATTGGTTAATAGGCCAGATAGACTAAAAGCCACAGGAATACTTCCAGATGCCCTTAATGACCACTCTCCAGTGTTCTGTATCTGAAGAAATAATTCACCTAAACTCCCTCCAAGAATCTTGATTGCTCAAGATCTGAAATTGTTTGACGAAAATGCCTTCTGTAGCAGCATATCTGAGATATCTTAGGTGACCTATCCTCACTGCCTAATATCAACCTCACTCTAGATTTCTTTATCAAAAACTTCCTTAGTTTCCTCAATAAGCATGCCCCCCCTAAACAGTGTAGGGTAAATGGTCACTGCACTAAGTGGCTAGACCACGAACTAAGGAGGAATTTGAAACTCAGAGATAAGGCTCATGGTCAATATAAGCCCTCGGGGGAGCTGCTGATTAAAGTAAGTACAGGTTTCTAAGAAATTCATGCAAGCAGGAACTAAAAAATGCCAAAAAGAGATACATTAGAAATCACCAGACCAAAAATCTTTCTGATCCAAAGAATTTCTGGAATCAGTTAAACTACCTCCTGAAAGGCCATTCAGGGAACACTGTTCAGGACATAATAGTAGATGGGAATATGCTGTCTGAACTTGTAGATTCAACAAATGCTTTCAATAACTTTTTCACCAATCTGGATAGATATCTAGCTCCCCTATATGAGGTCACAGAGCAACTCACTGAATGGCAGCAATCACTTTCCTCTTTTTCACTTCTATCTGATTACTAGACAGAATGTACTTTCCCAGCTGAGAAAAATCAAAACAGAAGATTCACCAGACATTGACAATTTAGAATCTCATTTTTAAAAAATAGCAGCCTCATAATAGCCACACCCCCTCTTAAACTTTTTTAATAAATCCCTCCTTCTAGGTTCCTTCCCTGACAAGTAGAAAACTACCTTAGAGGTCCCATACACAGAGGTGGAGCAAAAGACCTCGTAGAAAACTACAGACCCATCTCTCCAATTAGCTTGTTAGCTATGATACAAGAAAAATGAATTTACACCCAACTACCTGGAGCTTCATCACATGCTATTCGATGGCCAGCATGGTTTTAGAAAGAACCAAGGTACAGATTATGTGCTTGTCTTCATACCCTCAAATATGCTGTGAGCAATAGACCAGGGGCTAGCAACTGGTACAGTCTTTAGAGACCTAACCAAGGTGTTTGACCTCATAAACCATGAATTTCTACTGTCCAAACTTAGGAATATACTGTAGGTCTAGACCTTGCTTGTACATGGTTCAGGCATTATTGAACCAACAGAAAACAGCAAGTAAAATAGAGGGGCAATATGTTAGACTTAAAACCAATTTCTACAGGGGTACCCCAAGGTTTTGTCCTAGACCCCTTACTGTTCTCTCTATTTATCAATGACATTTCTAAAAATTGTGTGTGGGCAAGCTTCAACTGTTTGTGAACAATGCAGTACTGTTTAGAAGCTCAACTGATGTGGCTCAGATTAGCGTGGGCCTGAGTGCAGATTTTAGGAAGTTGGAAGGCTGGCTAAAAGGCAATAAACTTGTCCTCAACCTGAATAAAATCTAAAGCCATGCTGTTTGGCACTAGGCACCAGGGCAAAAGAGAGAAAATTGGTCATGTAATGGCAGTCTGAGAACCAGCAGAGTGCCGCTACAGCTCCACTCCCTTCCCCCAAACAATCTCATCAAAGTTATCACATTGAGCTGATATACTGCTTTAAAAGTTACAGGTACCTGCAGGAGATACTCCTGGTATTGGATTGCAAGCTAAAAATGGAAGTATATATGAGAAAAGCGTCTCCACGGCACTCACTGTCTCCCATGCCCGAAAAGGACAAGGCCGCTAAGTGATCCAAAAGCAGGCCTCCAGCTCACCTAAAACCTCACCCACACAGACAGCACTCTCAGAGGTGAGGTTCTTAGAGATCATGCAGCCTATGCAAGACACTATCTCTACCATGTTGGTAGATCTTCAACAGATTAGATCTTCAGTCGAATCCTTAACGATCAGGGTGGGAGACTCAGAAACCAGAATCGTTTAATTGGAGAGAAAGCAGGGGAAAACCAAGCAGGAGACCATCAATATAAATTGGTAACTTAAAAAGCTTGAAGAGAAGCTGGACGACTTAGAGGGGTGCAGCAGGTGCAATAAGCTCTTAATAATCGGCATACTCGGCATACATAATCGGAAGGAGGAAGGCAATTCCCAGATTCAATTCTTGCAGAAGTTTGGTGAAAAAATAACCAGATCTTCCCCAAACAGAGCAGCCTATGATATCGAGAGTGCTCATTGCGCCCTTCGCCCTCCACCTCCACCAGACTCCCTGCTCAGGCCTCTTATTTTTAAACTACTCAATTTCTTGGACAAACAACATATTCTGGCCAAAGTCAAGGAGCTCCAAGAAGTGCAAAGGGAAGACCAGAAAATTGGTATAATACAGGATTTACCACAGTCTGTGTGAGTTAAAAGGCAAGAGCTACACCTGACTGTATCAAAATTAATTGCAGCTGGAAAACCCTTTCATGTTAAATATCCAACAATCTTGCAAGTCAAACATGGAGAACAGTGGCTGTCTTTTGAGGCTCCTGAGCAAGCAATTCAAGAACTAAAAACTCTGTTCCCAGATCTGTGTAAGTGAAGTGGACTTGGGCGTTCTACCTTTCTGTTATGTATCAGAGCAGCATAAGCATGATGTGGTGCATCTAAGTCAACCCATCGAGAAACCTTTGCCTTCTTTTTTATTATGGCTGCCAAAGTGATTTGACAGGCAACTTCAACTCAGGACTGAGCCTTAGAGCCTAGCGCAAAGAACCCAAAGTAAAATCTGGTAGTTTACTTTAATTATGTTCGACATGGATTTACAACACCGGAGGCTGGTCTTGAGCAGTGCTATTGATTCAGATATTACCTCCTCAGCTTCTGCAGAGACTTAACCAGTCGGACCAAATTGGAGTGGGTCTGATCTGATCATTATACTTCTGCTTGGAAATATGCAAGTATGTTCCAGAGTTACCAGGTGCTTTGCGCCTTTCATCAGGACAGGGATTATCTTTCATCCGGGCTCAGACTGGCTGATATTTTAATGGGAAACCGGAGGGTTTGCATTACTATCTTCCATCTTAAGACTGTCTGATAAGGGGGACATGCTCTTAACCACTCATAGAAACACAGAAACAGAGGTTGACGGCAGATAAGGACTGCAAGGCCCATTCAGTCTGCCCATTTTTTCTACCTTATGAATGTGCCAAACACCTTTACACTGTCAATGACCTATCTATCCATATTTGTCTGTATTGCTCCCTTATGCCTATCCCATGCCTGTTTGAAGCCCTGCACTGTATTCATAGCCACCACTTCCTGAGGTAGGCTGCTCCATGCATCCACCACTCTTTCTGTGAAAAAGAATTTCCTCACATTCCCCCTTAATCGGCCTCCCTCTATTCTTATGCTGTGTCCTCTTGTCCTGCTATTTTTCTTATATTTAAACATGTTAGACTCTTTCACATTGTTAATGCCCTTAAGGTGTTTGAATGTTTCAATCATATCACCTCTCTCCTCCTTTGCTCAAGGGTACACATATTGAGCTCCATTAATCTGTCCTCATATGTCTTCTGATGCAGTCCCTGCACCATTTTAGTTGCCCTTCTCTGGACTGCTTCAATTTGGTTAATGTCCTTGTGAAGGTGTGGCCTCCAGAACTGCACGCAGTACACCAGATGGGGCCTAACCAGTGTTTTGTAAAGAGGGATTATTACCTCCCTCTTACAACTTGTGATACCCCTACTAATACACCTTAACTTCCCCCTAACCTTACCTACTGCTTTAGTGGTCTGCTTGGATGATTTCAGGTCATCGGTGATGATGATGCCCAAGACTCTTTCTTCCTTTGTGACTGCCAGCAACTCTCCTCCCAGCCTATAGGTGGCTTCAGGGTTTCACTTCCCTATGTGCATGATCTTGCACTTCTTTGCATTAAATCCCAGTTGCCACTCTTCTGACCATTTTGCTAGTTTATCTAGATCTCTTCTCATTCTGCCCACCCCATCTGGATCATCTACTCTGTTGCAGATCTTGGTGTCATCTGCAAACAGACAAGCCTTACCGTCTAGTCCATCTGCAATGTCACTAATGAAGACATTGAAGCAGACTGGCCCCAGGACTGATCCCTGAGGTACCCCACTTGTGACTTGCATCTCTTCTGACTGTATACCATTTACCACCACACTCTGTTGTCTGTCCGTCAACCCATTTGCCACCCAGTTGACCAACTTCTGACCCACCCTGAGCCTACCCAGCTTATTTATCAATCTTCTATGTGGAACAGTGTTGACAGCTTTGCTGAAGTCAAGGTAGGCGACATCAACTGCTCCCCCTTGGTCCACCACTCTGGTTACCCAGTCAAAGAAATCTATGTGATTAGTTTGACAGGACCTTCCTTTTGTAAACCCATGCTGTCTTGGATCCTGTGCCCCTATGGATTCCAGGTGTTGCACTATCCTTTCCTTAAGGAGCGTCTCCATAATCTTGCCCACTACTGAGGTAAGACTGACTGGTCTGTAGTTCCCTGTCTCCTCCCTGCTACCACTCTTGTGGAGCGGGATCACATGAGCCCTTCTCCAGTCTTCTGGGACCTCTCCTGTGCTCAGATACTTACTAAACAGTTCTGCTAATGGCTCTGCTAGTTCCATCCTTAGCTCCTTAAGTACCCTGGGATATATGCCATCAGGTCCCATTGCCTTGTCAACCCTGAGCTTAGTGAGCTCTTGTAGAACCCTTTCTTTTGTGAAGGGAGTAGTGCTCACCTCCCTCCCCCCTGTGTCCATGGTGCTGAGCTGTGGGCCCTGCCCTACCTTCTCTTCAGTAAATTCTGAGCAAACATATCTATTTAGGATAGATGCTTTTGCAGGGTCCTCCTCCTCACATGACCCCTTTTCTCCTTTGAGCTTAGCAATACCCCCTCTGGACTTTCTCCTTTCACTAATGTATCTATAGAAAGTCTTGTCACCTTCTTTTACCGTTCGTGCTAGTGTTTCCTCAGTTTGGGACTTTGTCTGCCTTACTGCCTTCCCTGCTTCCCTTAGGGCAGTTTGGTATGCCTCCCTATCTTCATCCCGCTATGTTCCTTATATATCCTGGAAGGCCAGCCTTTGGCTCTGACCTTTTCTGCTACTGTATTTGAGAACCAAAGTGGTTTCCTTCTTCTTTTGCACTTCCTTTTCTGTCTAACACAATGGGATGTTGCTTCAAGTATTGCATCCTTAATGCTTGCCCACTTTGCCTGTACCCCCTCACCTGTGTTTCTTTTTGCCAGGGCTAGCTTAACTCTGTTGGCCATCTTATCAAAGTTAGCTCCTCTGAAGTCTCATATTTTTGCCTTGGAATGGGATTATTTAGATGTAGTGACCAAATTGAACCATACCATGTGATGGTCACTGGCCCCCAGGTGACCTTCTACCTGGAGATCTGTGATCCCTTCCCTGTTAGTCAGTACTAGATCTAGGATAGCCCTGTCTCTTGTGGGTTGTTGTACTAGTTGTTTGAGGCCCTCACCATGCAGGGAATCCACCATGTGTCTAGTTCTGGCAGATTTTCCTGCTGGTATTGACCAATCTGTATCCAGCATGTTGAAGTCTCCCATTATCAGAACCTCCCCTCTAGCTGTCATGTTTTGCTTATCTTCTAACAGTAATGTGTCTATGTCCTCCCCTTGGTCTGGGGGCCTGTAGACAACCCCAGTTCTTATGGCTGTCCCATTTCCTGTTTCCAGGGTGACCCACAGTTCTTCTGGCTTCTTATGTGTATTCTGAATTTCTGTAGCTTTTACATTTTCATTGACATACAGGGCCACTCCACCCTCCCTTTTTGCAACTTGGTCTCTTCTGAACAGTACATAACCAGGTACTGAAGTCCCCCAATTGTGGTTTCTGGTGAACCACGTCTCACTAATTGCTACTATGTCCAGTTTAGCCTCTGACATTATTGCCTGCAGGTCTGGGATCTTATTTCCCAGGCTGTGAGCATTTGTGTACATAATTTTCCATTGGCCAGATTTCAGTGTGTTAGTTGTTGGGTAAGGTTTGGCATTTCCCTTGTGCGTTGTATGAGGAGATGGACCTTTTTTCTTACCTGGTGATGCAAATGAACTGCAAACATGCTGAATCTCTGTTTGACCACTAGCTGAGGGGGGAAGGGTGTTCTTCCCATTCAGCGTATTGGGTGCTGCACCCCTTCAATTACATGTTCTATCTCAGAGGGCTGTGCAACAGGCTTTGGATATTAATTTAAATACTGTATGCGCATTATTTTCAAAGCTTTAATCTTCCTTCTAGCATTGTTGTCCCTAGTGGTTAGAGTCTTTGAACTCCGGGTGTTTTGTGTTCAGATGATCAGACTACGTAAGATGGCACTATGGACAAATGACTTTCTCTTTAATTAAGGAACTGCTGGCTGTTATGATAAATGGGGCCTAGCGTGTGCAACACATGTCAAATTTTCATTAAATTATAATATGCTCACCCCTTGGTTCCTACTTGTACCAGTTTACTTCCAAAGAAAGGAGGTCACATGTTTTCCTTGTTTTATGTCATGGGCTTGGGGCTTTGGGGTGATGATACCCTGGTTTATACATATCAGGCCCATATGATAGTTGCTTCCATTTTAGCTTATAATGGTTAACTGGGGGTTAAGGTGTTTGCGATGAGGAGGGAGAGGGAGGGTTGATGTGAGGCTGGTTGCTTGTTACAGACTTGTGCTACAACATCACCTGGTGGTGTAAGAATGGTAGTGCGATTGATTAGAACTGGGGGTGGTTACGGGAGGAGTGGGGTGGTACACGTTAAGTGTGTTACTTTATTATGGGATGGGATGGGGTCTTGGGGAAAGGGATGATCAGTTTGATGTTCTCTTTGACTTTCTCTTGTATAAGAGAGGGGGAGGGATGCCAAGTGTTATCACTGTATCCATGTAAGAATGAATAGGGGCAACTCACAGGGGATGCCTGATCTACCTCAATGTTTATCCCCTTGATCATTACGTACCCTAAATGTATGGGGGGCCATATACTTTTGTGAGTTGGAACATTAAGGGGTCCCAGGACAGATGTAGAAGGTAAATGATATTAAGACACCTGTCCCATCTTAGGATGAGGATTGCCTGTCTACAAGAAACACACCTCTGGAGGAAAGATACTCCCCTCCTATGAAGAAACTGGGTGGGACAGACTTTTGGCTCAGGGGTATCCACGAGCAGAGGTGGGGTGGCAATTCTGGTGGCAGAGACAGTTCCATTCAAGCTAACTCAGGAAATATGGGATGCTAATGGTCATTACATCCTGATTCATGGGACATTAGAATCCCATTCTGTGTTACTGGGTGCGATATATGGCCAAACAAGGATTTGCCCCATTTCTTCACACATCTGCTGAACCTAATTGCTACTGATCCTCCTAAATTTACAATACTGGGTGGAGACTGGAATATAACCTTCCAAGTAGATCTTGATAGATCGGACCGTAGAAGAGGTGGACTATCTCCAGTCCAAAGAGCCTTGAAAGATCTTATAAATGGGGCAGGCCTAATAGACATTTGGAGAGCATTGAACCCTATGGAAAGGCAATACACTTTCTTTTCCTCTCCCCATTGCTCCTACTCCCATAAAGACTATTTCCTAATTAGCTCCTTCACCTTACCAGGCATAATCAACTCAGCCACACACACCAGGGTCTTGTCCGATTATTCCCCCCATAGATATCATCTATTTACTAGGGCCGGGGATTAAGCGGGATTCTCTGTGGCACCTAAATAATCAGCTGCTCCAGAGACCAGCTTTTGTTACCCACATTAAAGATTTCATCTCTCTCTTTTTGGAGATCAATAAAGGATCAGTAAGCAAAATTGATTTAATATGGGCAACTCTTAAATGCTCCTTAAGGAGTGAATGTATTCGGCTGGCTGCAACCAAGTCATGCCAATATAAGGCTCAGGTTGAAACACTACTTGGCTCAATTTGAACTCTAGAGCAGACCCTAAATCAACAATCCACAGGTAATGAATGGGCCAGACTGTATAAACTACAGGCTCAGTATGCAGACCCGATGACTCAGAGAGCTAAGCTGTCTCTCCAACATACAAAGCTTAAGTACTTTGAATCTGGAGAAACAGCAGGCAAGCTGCTTGCAATCTGAATCTGACAGGTAAAAGACTCACAGTTTATTCCAGGCCTCTGTTTCATACGAGAAGGCCCCATAAGCACTGATCTCAGAGAGATATCTGTGGGCCTTGGAACATATTTCCAAAAGCTTTATTCAGTAGACCCTATTTCATGGCCATCAGAGGGGGACATTGTTCGATATCTCAATTCAATTGCTCTTCCTAAAGTGTCCCCTACTGACGCAGCCTCCCTAGGTGTCCACATTAGTATCAGAGAAATACAGCAGGCCATAGAGCAACTGCCCCCAGACAAATCCCCTGGCCCTGATGGCCTTTCTAATAATTTATGTAAGTCCTGTCACTCTGTGCTAGCTCTGGTACTGGAAGAGGTCTACAACCATTGGTATGAAAATGGCCTGTCTGAGCCTAGCTTCCTGGAGGCACTTATTATTCTCATTCCAAAACCCAGGAAAGATCACCTATATCCCAAAAAATTACCATCCCATATCATTGCTTAATTCAGATCTCAAAATTCTAACAAAGATTCTGGTCAGTAGGCTTGCTCCTATCATGGAAGGCCTCATTGGCAATGAACAAGTTGGATTTATTGCTGGGAGGTCCTCAGGGAACCATATGCAAAAGCTGTTGCACCTTCTCTCTGCATCCAGGGACTCAGATATACCGGCAGCTCTTGTATCCCTGGATGCTGAGAAAGCATTTAACCTGGTTTCCTGGGACTTTCTTTTTGTCACCTTAGCCCACTTTGGCCTGCCTGAAGAATATATCAAATGGGTGCACTTATTGTATACTTCTCTAATGGCCCAAGTCTGGTGAAATGGTATTCTCTCTAACCCATTCCCGCTCTACCATGGTATCAGACAGGGATGCCCACTGTCCCCTCTCCTATTCCATTTCTACCTTGAACCTTTGATCCAAAGGTTATTGGCCTATCAGGAAATTCAAGGTATTAAAATTGGGGACAAGCGATATGTGCTTTCTGCTTATGCAGATGACTTACTATTACATGTGGAAGACCCACAAACTACTATCCCTGCCCTTGAGGCCTTCTCCAAACTTTCATACTATAAGTTGAACCATTCTAAAACCAAAGTCTTCCCGTTGAATAGTAGAATTACCCAAGCTGAATTGGCAACCCATAACCTTTCATGGGCAACAAAATCTCTTACATATTTAGGTATTAAAGTGACAAGAGATATGGCAACAATGGTTAAAGAGAATCTATCCAATTTATTGAAAATGTTGAAAACCAATATGGATAGATGGGGAGCGCTTTCTCTCTCCCTTTGGGAGTGGATAAGCATCATTAAGATGAATGTGCTTCCTCATCTGTTATATCCCTTGGGCATGTTGAGGTGTTTTCTTCCCAAAGTCTGGTTCACCAGACTCCAAAAGGTCCTGAATGCTTTTATATGGAAAGTGGTCAGAAGGGCCTATTTCAAACTCACAGCTGCCAAAACTCAGGGTGGTCAGGCAACCCCTTCCATTTTTACATACTACAGTGCTCACCACATTAGTAAGCTGGCTTTCTGGATCAAGGGTTCAGAGCCCACAAATCCGTCTGTGTATTTTCCTTTGTGGTTGGAACTAGAGGGGTACTTAGCATCCAAAAATTTCTGTTCACTATCCTTTCTTTTATACACAACCCCTACACATATCCCTAAACCATGCAGGAATACCCCGGTTGGGTGGTCCCTCAAAGCACTTCATCAGAGTCTGAGCCACCTCTCACTAAATTGGCACAGATCACCGGAACAACCAATTATTGGTAACCCCATTTTAAAATTGATAATAACCCCATATTGCCCTCATTCTGGGCCCTGCTGAAGACTTGTAAGCTCCCAGACTTCCTTATGAATGGGGAATTGATCTCCTTCCCTCTTTTCCAAACACATCACAAGGTGCTTGATAAGCACCAGTTTAAATTTATATAGATGAAGGAGGCCATCACTTCCTTTTTATGGAACACATCTTGGTTAGCTTCACCCAACACAGAACTATCTTCAATTTTGTAAGAAGCAGATCAGCCTCATTCTGTTTCTATGGTGTATAAGAAACTGTAAACATTGGATTTCCATTTGCCTTCAGGAATTTGTTATTACTGGACCAAGGAATTACCTTTACCTGAAGACTCGGATACATGGAGGAAGCTCTGGAAAAACAGTTACAAGTTTGTTAAGCAAGACAGGCTGTGCCTGGTCCAATTTAACATCCTGCATAACCTATGTTATACACCTTTGAAACTCAACAAAATTGATAAAATCCCCTCCTCTGACTGCACAAGGTATTGGGGCCGGTGACGGAGGGACCTTGTATCATATGTTGTGGAACTGTTCTAAGGCTCAGGTCTTCTGGCAGTCTATTAAAAGAATCTTGGACCCATTATTGGGGTTAGATACCTTGTTTATCATGGAAGCCTACTTACTGAATCTTTTTCCCCATGGAACCCCTAGAACTAGAAAAGCGCATCTTGCCCTTATAGAGGCAATTGACAAGTTGATTATTATGAGGGACTGGAAGGAGGAATCTCTGCCCCCAGTTATGGAGTGGTATAGAGAGAAACTTCTTGCACTACAACTGGAAAAACATATTACATCCATGCATAATAGGTTTAAGGCCTTCCAGAACGTATGGGGTCCTCTTGATACCTTATTGTCTATATGGAAGCCTTAATTTCCCTTTCATGGTCCCTCTGCTAGGTTGATATTCCCAGAAATAACTGTATGGAAGTAACATTTGGTTTGAGGTGGGAGAGAGAAGAGGGATGGGGAGATGGAGGGTAGAGTAGTATGTATGATTGTGGTTTGTTATATAGATTGTTGTAATTGTAAATTGCAGTCTCACTGACATGTGTTATGATCCTAAACTGTACTCATGACTGTTTGAAAATGCAATAAAGTTTATTTGATAGAAAAAAAAGAGAAAAATCTTCTGCATATAACTTCTCTGAATGTTTCCAAGATTGAAGTTACGATTCCATTAAATACAATACTTGGGGGTCCTTCTTGACCAGGAACCCACACTTACAACGTATGTTGAGGTGGTGATGCAATACTTATTACAAATAAGCATTTGTCAATGCTGAATGTTGTCTTGCTGGCATTGGCATTGGTAGTGCAGGAGTCCTCTACCCTGCAGACACTGACAAGGGTTGTGGTGTGCCTTGGGGTCTTCGGGCCTTACACATACCCTATTCCATAAGCAAATACTGTATGCTGAGATGGGTGCAGTATAGGAGAATGGGGTGAACTTTTGGGCCGAAGAGTCCAAGGCACACCTTGATGCCTGTCACTGGTTGCAGGGTGGGGGTGGGGGTGGAATGGCATGAGCATTACAGCCGACAATCCCAAGTCACACCCCGATGCTGGTCAGTCTCTACAGGGTGGGGCATTATGGTTGGAAATCCTAATACCTCAGGCTTTTGTTGGTATTTGCACTCCAAATTTTCAAAATGGGCTTTTTATGACCCTACCTCATGAACAGTGGCACTATCAGTTAATTAGCTGAAAGGTGATTTTGCACAGCGATTGCGCCATTTGATGCCATAGGTGTGAAAACACATTTCGGGCAGGATGTGAAAAATGACAGCTGTATTGTTCATGAGGAGGTATAAAAAAATGGCAATGCTGAAAATCTGGAGTGAAAATATGAAAAATTGGTGAAGTCATGAGTGTGCTTAGAAACTGCACAACGCATGCCTGTAATACAATTTTTGGGGGTATTTTTTAATCAGATTTTCAATATAGGCATTTTGGAACCTCCGCTAATAAACAGTGGCACTGTGATTTTGTTAATCTGTCCCAAAAGTTGATTTCCCACAGCGACCGCACCATTGTACGCCAGATGTGCAAAAACACATTTTCAGCAGGATGTGAAAAATGACAGCTGTACTGTTCATAAGGAGGTGTGAAAAATGTCAATGTTGAAAATCTGGAGTGAAAATATAAAAAATTGTCGAAGTTATGAGCGTGCATGGAAATTGCACAATGCACGCTCATAACACAGTCATGTTTTGGAATTTTTTCATCAAATTTGCAACTTAAGCTTTTTGGGACCCCACCTCATGAACAGTGGCACTGTTATTTCATTAATCAGTCCCAAAAGGTGATTCCATGCATTGACCACAAAATCACCTTTGTGGACTGAAAAACGAGATGACAGGGCATGTGTTCATAAGGTGCGATCCCAAGAACCCCATGTTGAAAATTTGGAGCCAAAATTCAAAAAAATGGCTGAGATATCCACGTAAGTTGAACCCCCCCTCAACTGATGCCATTATATAGCTTACTGGAATTTTTTCATTTTGCAGTTCAGCTTTGAAGAGGTCCAGACGTATTCCCACTCCACCAAAGATTGCAGCGCCAGACCTCCAGAGATAAGTATGGGGTGAGGAGGAGTGTGGGGAAGTGGGGTGCACAGAGGGTGGGTGCATGTTGGTGGAGGGAGAGAGCCACAGTCAATGACTGACCATTTTCTTTTTTTCAGAAACCGGACATCACGGAAGGTTTTCTTTATTTATAGGTGAAATAAAACAAATGTTGGGCACACTGGGGTGTGTTCCCAGTGTGCCTCATGACTTTTGGGGGGGTGGAATGTTGGGCAAACTGGGGTGGGCTCCCAGTGTGCCACACAATGGGGGTTGGGTGGAAGAAACATGCTGACATGGTCGGCTTTGTGTGACCAGCAGCACACTGGGGTGGGCTCCCAGTGTGCCACACAATGTGGGGGGTTGGGGACATGCTGACACTGGGATTGCACCCCCAATGTCAGCTTTGTTTGGGGACTGTGTGGCAGTGGCAGGAGCTGCCACTCTGTTAATTGAAATGTTTCACCAGGAAAAGCATGAACGGGAGGCGTCATCTCTGCCGCTGCATGATGAACTTGTCTCTGAATGCAGCAGCATATTTCTTTCAAGTTAGTGGCACTTTACATAATTTTTGCATCAGCGCTAGCATGCTAGCTAATTGGGGAATGAGGTACACACCTAGTGAAGCATGCCCTGCATTCACCAACACTGACGCACCTCTCAATGTGTTCTACTACCGCAAGATGTTGCTTGTGCCTGCGCAAGACAACATGAAAATGGGTCTACTTTACAAGCTTAGTGGCTACCCCACCAATGAAACATGGCTAGCCATCGACAACAGAATACTGATGCCCCATTTATTCTATGGTGTCTCCCACCTACAGACCTGATGTGGCACAGGGCTTTAATAGGCTACAAGTACTATACCACAAAGCAGCACATTTTGTGGCAGGTGCACAGCCTAAAGTCCACCACTGTGATGTGCTAGCTGCCTTCAGCTATGTCTTACCTACAAGCTGCTTAACATTGCAACCCCTCCTAGTCTCCAATGTATTTTCCAGCTCAAGTCCACAAAAGGGCACTTAGATCCTCTACCTGTGAACCATTGGGGGTCCTGAGGGCTGGAAATTCCACAGGGTACAAGTCCTTTGAAATGTGTGCACCAGCCCTATGGAATAGTCTGCCACCTGAGTTCTTAAAATGCTCCACTGTTCACACATTTAAAATCTCCCTCAAGGCACATCTGCTTGAGGGTAGCTGCTGTAACTGCAACCAGTGACCTCACACATAACACTTATGCTGTAGTTTCAAATGGTGCTGTTCTTATAGAATGCCATGTATTGTATGGAATGTAAAAATATAACCTTGTATGCCTCTTTGTATTGTGACCATAAATCTGTTGTATTGAATTTAGAGCTTATGTTTTCAGAACACCTATCTTATGTATGTATACTTTCATGTTCCAGTATCAATGAGAATTAACTCTGGGCCGCCATTGAAAAAGGGACACTAGTCTTATTGGGCCTAACCGGTCAACACATTTCAATAAATAAATAACTACTTGCATGCTGTGTGATCTTGAGCAAATCACATAACCTCCCTCTGCTGCCAGGACACATTGGGAAACAAGCCTTGGCTTAATGCATCTTTCCTTGCAAAAAATTGTAAAATAAAACCACTGCTAAGTTTTTTTTTATTATGTAATATTTTATTACAGCCAACTATGCAGGCAGGAATAAACACAGAATAGAATAAACATGAAAATTAGGAGTCTCTCAACCTCTGCAATTTGCAAGAAAACACACTTCTGCAAGCAGCTCAGAACAATTCTATAAAGTTACTTTAAGGGATCTCAATTCATTAGGCCCTAAGTGCACCATCCTATGGGATTGCAGGGATTACATGCACCATGGAGGCCCCCTGTGCCCATAATTGGGGGGAGGGGCACTGCAGCTGTTCTGCACCCTCTGCACTCAATCCACTGCAAGAATGAATCACTACTCATGTCTCTATTAAATAAGGCAATGGTTTCAAATTGGAACCCTGGGTCATTTTAGTAATAATACATTTTACAGGAAAGATAAGTAAGGGCTCATGAAGATTTTGTAAGTAAATGTATACATTTCTTCTGCACCCCACTGAATATTTAGGTGCAAATATGAAGCTTCAAGAGGGGTTCATTAAAATAGGAGTTTAGTTCCATGGCATTTTCTATTGTGACCCAAGGATTCACATGTTAACCAAAGTCTTATTTTATTGTGCAGGTTTGTAAAAAAATGTAAGTGGTTCTGAACATTAGGTTTAAATTTGACATTTTGGGTGTTAAAAGAATATATAAGTAACCAGGATGTGGCCAATAAGATAATGCAAATAAGTTCAAATATGAAGAAAGCACTTTTCCAGCTTCTAATTCCACCAGTTTAAAAATGAGGATTTTGTATGGAGAAAGCATTGTACCCCAGGTTCTAAGTCGCTACTATTGAGATGTAAGAATATCTTGCACATGGTCAATAAAGCATGATTTCTGTATGAGATAAGCATCAAATCAATTTCAATATTATGTGTAGTTGTGTGTTTAGTTTTTATGCATTGTCACTTTAAAATTATGTATTACATTTAAATGTTTGTTACAAGATAATTGGCCACTGGAGGTGTTTAAACAATGGTTACCAACCCCACAATCATGCCTCCTAAGGAACCTCTAATGAGTGAAGCACAGAAACGGTAGTGACAAGGAAGTAATGTCATATTACACCACCACAGGCTTCCTGCTAAGCAAGCAATAAAGAAAGCAATATGTTTTGAAATCAGTGGAGTCTATGAGTTTCAATTGTTTTTGAGTGGTGATGGCGAAAGTTTTTTCTTTGTGACTCTCTGTAGCTACTCCTTGTCCTGACTGTGAGGGGTACTGTAGGAAGTAAGAAAAACTCATACTACATAGAATCTTGAAAGATTCATGGTATCTATTCTACAGCTCCAGGAGTGCATAGCCTTTGTCACCAAAAAGGCTGTCATGGTGGCTATGTACTCTCAGTCAGTCAGTGAAGTGTTGTATCGGGTCAATATGTCATACGCTTAATAGCATACGGCATTATGACGTCACCCGGACCTGTACACCCTCCTAGTTGGACCCCTCTGGAGTTAGAATCCGAAGTGTGGGGATCTGGGAGCGTAGCCCCCAGTAACAGGGGTGTGGGGGCAGAGCCCCCCCACCGAAAGTAAAATAAACCGATATCACGCAATGCGATTGTGCCACATGGCATTCTGCCGTGTGACATTATGACCCTGTGCCAGTCAGTGTGTGACTTGCCAGTCTAGCCAGAGATCAGCTCTTCTTGACCCACAACTCCATAATTGGATCTGGGAAAGCATTAGGTTAAAAGGAGGGCCTTGGCAGCAGAGTGCCAATTCTTGAGAAGATAAATACAACTCAAAGTGGCCATTTATTGTCAAAAGCTTCCTTCTGCAGTCTCACAAATCATGGCAGCTTCTACATCTGATACATTTTATTCAACATGCACCACCATTCCTTATATATAAAATGACTTTTTTGGTCACCTGCTAGTGACTACATTTCTTTGCCGCAATGGCCAGAATTGAAAATGTATATTTTCTTTTGATTTGTGTCAGTTAATCTTGTTGATAGCAACCTAGAAATTGACAAGCTGACAAACTGGTTATTTGATTATTTTTAATTACTATGGCTTTATTAACAAGCATTTGTCAATGCCGAATGTTGCTTGCTTGTATGTGCTGTTTAGCTATTTGGAAGTGATAGTTCCATGCCTTCCTCCCAAGACATCCACTGTGTCTTTCTGTTCAGTATTCAGAGAAGAGTGGGAGGGGAAAGGGCCACAGCAGTACAGCAGTTGCCAAGGGGGAAGGGTGGACAATAGTCCATTCAAAGGCGAAAGAATTCCTGCAGGAGCTCACTAAATTGAAGGTGGACAAAGCGATGGAACCAGATGGCATACGCCCAAGGATATTAACAGAACTGCGAAGAGAGATAACAGTACCTCTGGCAGCCATGTTCACTGAGTCATTCAACAAGAGTGAATTGGAGGAGGGCACATGTGGTCCCTCTACACAAGTCCGCCAGCAGGGAGGAGGCAGAGAACAATAGGCTGTTCAGCCTCACCTCAGTAGTGGGGAAGATCATGGAGACATTGCTTAAAGAAAGGATAGTGGGGCATCTAGATGCCATCGGAGCCAAGGACCATAGACAACATGGATTCACAGTGGGGACATCATGTCAGATAAATCTGGTTGATTTCTTTGACTGGGTGACAAAGGAAGTGAATCAGGGTGGGGCAGTGGACAATGCATACCCTGATTTCAGCAAAGCCTTTGACAGCATCCCATATAGGAGGCTGATACACTAGCTGGGTAGGCTGGACATGGGGGAAAGGGTGGTAAACTGGGTTTTGAAACTGGCTAACAGACAGGAGGCAGAAAGTGATGGTAAATGGTGTGCAGTCTAGGGAGACGGGGTGACCAGTGGGGTGCTGCAGGGATCGGTCCTGGGGCCAGTTCTGTTCAATGTCTTCATTAGTAATATTGTAGAATGTCTGAAGGGAATTTTTTTACCAAATTTTCAACATAGCCATTTTAAGATCTCTGCTCATGAACAGTGTCACTGTGATTTTCTTAATCTGTCCCAAACATTGACTGCACACACCGAATGCGCCATTGTGCACTACATGCACAGAAACACATTTTGGGCAACATGTGAAAAATGACAGCTGTACTGCTCATAAGGAGGTGTGGTAAAATGGCAATGTTGAAAATCTAGAGTGCAAATATAAAAATTTTCAAACTTCTGACGTCTTGTGGAACTCTTGTAACACATGCTTGTGAAACAGTCATTTTTAGAATTTTTCACCAAATTTTCAACATAGCCATTTTAAGACCTCTGGTCATGAACAGTGTCACTGTGATTTTCTTAATGTATCCCATACATTGATTTCGCACACCGACTCGCCATTATGCACTTCTCCATGGGTGGAAACACATTTTGGGTGAGATGTAAAAAATGACAGCTGTACTGCTCATAAGGAGGTGTTGTAAAATGGCAATGTTGAAAATCTGGAGTGAAAATATTAAACATTCGTGAACTTACGAGCATGCATAGGAACTGCGCAACGCACGTCATTAAACAGTCATTTTTAGGAATTGTTTCACCAAATTTTCAACATAGACTTTTTGAGAGCCAACCTTATGAACACTGTCAGTGTCATTTTGTTAATTGGTCCAAAAAGGTGATTTCATGCAGTGACCTCGAAATCACCCTTTCGGCCCGATTAACACCACAACAGTGCAATAATTCATGA
The DNA here is from genome assembly GCA_016271365.2 of Neoceratodus forsteri. NCBI lineage: Eukaryota > Metazoa > Chordata > Ceratodontiformes > Ceratodontidae > Neoceratodus > Neoceratodus forsteri. The sequence goes on from CM028131.1 coordinate 730,057,548, forward strand.
GGAGGGGTCCCAAAAACCCCATGTTGAAAATTTGGGCCCAAAATTTAAAATGCCTGAGATATGCAACAAAGTTGAAAACCCTATCTATCCCATTATACAACTTATCGGCATTTCCTCAGTTCGCGGTCAGCTTTGAAGAGTGCAGGCGTGTTCGGTCCACTGAAGATTGTCGCGAGCTCCGGAGGTAAGTATGGGGTGAGGGGTGTGGGGAGGCAGGGTGGCAGTGGGTGGGTGTGGGTTGCGGGAGGGGGGCAGGGAGAAGCGCAGAGGGACAGTTTTTGTATTTACAGGTTTTGTTTTGTTTTAATAAGGCAAAGAGGGACGAAGACGACGAGGGACGTTTGCCATGCTGGGGTGGGCTCCCAGTGTGGCAGCTGGAAGGCTGTTGGGGGGGCTGGAACCGGCGTGGATTGGGCACCCCCGTTGGCCATAAAACATTTTGCCATGCTGTGGTGGGCTCCCAGCGTGGCACCTGGATGCTTTTGGGGGGGGTGTGGAGCCGACGGTGGATTGGGCACCCCCATTGGCCATACAGTGTGGGGGAAGGTGCATGAGCATGCAGTGTGCATGCGTGCACGTGTGTGTGGAGGGGGGAGCTCTGCTTACTGATGCGGAGCTCTCCCTTTCAACTGTATGCCACTGCATTTTCAACTGCTGTCATAGACAGCTGCAGCAGTGATTGGGGAACTGGGGCCGCGCCTGCAAACACACTGACTGCATTGGAAGATGGGTGCCACAGCTCCGAAAACTCAGATGATGGCACTATGTTTTTTGCACATGCGTGCAAGCAACATAAAAATGTTTGTTCCCATACCAAATGTGACACAATGGCAACACCGTGGCACCACAATGGCAACACAGTGGTGAGCTACAAAATGTGCAATGGTACTACCCAGTGGTACCATGGTTGTACTATGGTAGTATAAATTTTGATTATTTTTGTTGATATGGTTGGACAGTGATACAATGGAAACTCAATGGAATTGAAACAAACCACTGTGATACCATGAAAACCTTAAAGGTAGTACAGTGGTATTACAATGGCAAATAAGTGGTATTACAGTAGCATTCCGAAGAACTTTTTGTAAGGGTTAGTACAATTAAATGCTTATGACTATTCCTAAAATCTTCCACATGTCTTCCTCTTACCCAGCACTCTCAATATTTTCTCAGCTTGCTACTGCATATCCAAGCTTGAGTGTGGGGGTCAGCTTCCTGCACACTAGAATCCCTTGAGCATTTCCCAAAATATATTTTATTATACTCATATTAGTACATAAAAAGTTTAAAATAAAAAAGACAACTTTCCAAGCAACCACTTCAGACTCCTCAGTTTGAGAGATGATGAACATTAGTTGACGTCTGTTTCCATTGTTAATCAGGAGGACATTTATTATATTCTCTTGCCATGTCTGTTGAATACCTGTCCCATTTGATTTGAATAACTGCAATTGTCTTGCAGAGTCCGGATATCTGATGTCATGTTTGTAGATCCCCCTTGTATCATTTCAACGATTAGGTTTGCACAAAGATTTGCAGTATTGCTTTTCTGTGCACTGTTGATATACTAATAAATGACCTTTTATCTGGAAATACAAGTATTTGGACTGTGCAAACACCCTTTTCTGAATATTCAGACAAATATTTAGTATTTGGGGCCCAGGTATTCGGTATTCTGCTGACTATTTGGTACTTTTTTTTTAAATATGCAAAGAAACAGCCTTCCACCCTCCTCCCTAGCAGAGATCCTTTAAACTATAGAAGCCCTCTTTCCTCACCATCAGTTAGCATGAAAGTCCTACTCTTCTTCCCCCAACACTCATGTTTTGATAATTATGCATTTAAGTAAAAGTCCAATGACGGGCGACTGGCATAACCGTCTGCACCCACAATGGGCCACTGATTTTCAGTGCTTTGCTCTTTGCTTTTCATCTGACTGTAAGAACTAGTATTGAATAGATTGTTCACTCACTTCCCACTATGGTAGTAGCAGCCTGCACCCTCCTTTGTGATCATTGCCCTGCTCACAATTCCAAAGTGAAGAAGATGACTGACATAGCTCACCTTCCTTCACTGCCAGCTATCTTCTTCTGAAACATGGCACTCACACCCTCACTCATATGATAAAACCAGATGATGTCAGCTGGTTTTCCAATACAAACAAGCACACACGTGTTTTCATTCAAAATAAGGCAGCTGGCTATGGAGGAGGGAGGACTGTGTCAATTGCCTTCTTCTCTTTGGAATTGTGGGGCAGAGAGAGCACAAACATTCAAGTTCAAGTTTATTAGCAGGAGTAACCTATTGAGCACGCTCATTTACAAGGAGGTCCTGAACAAATAATTTGGTACAAGGTATACAACTAGCAAATGATACAAATACAGAAATAATATTTTAAAATAGTCAACACAATAGAACAGGTTACTGTAGCTACATGGATGAACAATAGAAATATATATATATATATATATATATATATATATATATATATATATATATATATATATATATATAGAGGCAAAAACTCCATTTAATGCATTAGTTAGGGTTGTTCACAGCGACAAAGTGAGAAATTCGTTGTTAGGGTTGAAAACCCCTTGGACCCCTGCCCACCCCCCAACCGCATTGGGATGCGAGCGACTGGGCATTCCTAACTCTCACCCATGACATGCAAAGCAGCAGAAGTATAGGAGAATGGGGGTGAGAACCCACGATCCCAATGCGCACTCCCAATGCCACTTGGGAGGTGGGCAGGGTCCAAGGGGGTTTCAACCCTAACAGCGAATTTCCTCACTTTGTCGCTGTGGAACAACCCTAACTAATGCATTAAACGGAGTTTTTGCCCCTAATTTCCTTCTTTTTGAGAATGATAATGAGAAATAGTGAATAATGCAGCGGTCGGGCCGCGAGGCCCTTTGGGCCTACGCTCCCGCCACATGATGTGTTGTGGCATACTAACAGGAACAGCAACGCAAACAGAAATACTAACAGTGGCGATCATGGTAACACAAGCACTAATGAGAACAGAAAGGGTAACGACATGGTGGTATGACGGAATGGTCTGCTGTTGATGTGTTGTCACATAGTAACATGGTGCCTGCAAACAGAAATGTTAATGGGCATGGTGATGTAAAGTGAAACAGTAAGATAAACAGTACTGTAGACAGAAATGGCAAAAATAACGAGAAGCATAGCGTAAATGAAACGCCAAAGGATAACGCACATGGTGGCGCAGCGTCAATGGTAAGTGAAGCAGTACGGATCCGAAAGCGGCAAGGGCAACAGTAACAGTAATGTAAGCACACAGGCTGGTTTTCCCCAAAACCTGCATTGAGAAAGACAGTGAGTACAAATAATGTATGCAAAATAATGAGTATCGGCGCAGAAAATGAGATCTTGGAATACTAAATACATTATATCTCAGGAACCGTACGACGTAGAAAAAAAAATTTTAAAGTCATATTATTTACAACTGTCCTGGCTAATTTGAATCTTAGCCCCATTAAGGGGCTAAGAGATTTTCTGACGAAAAGTCTGTATCTCGCACCGTTTCTGAGATACGGGCCCTGAAAGGCGCGGCGAATGCCATAATGTTATCCTATGGGAAAAAACGTCAATTTTGGAGTGCTGTAACTTTGCCGCCATGTGATATTTTTTCACCAAACTACTGAAAGGCACATCTGTGTACTGTTGGCTGTCTTCCCTCCAAATTTCAGGAAAAAAGACCAAACCATTATTTTGCAGCAGGTTGCCAAAGGATTCCTGTAATGCTTCGGGCGCCGTAATGTTATCCTGTGGGAAAAACTGTCAACTTTGGAGTGCCATAACTTTGCTGCCGTGTAATATTTTTTTCAGTACAACACTGAAAGGCACATCTGTGAGATGTCGGCTGCGTTCCCTTCAAATTTCAGCCCCAAACTCCCAGCAGTTTATTTTGCAGTGTAGTGCCAAGGGTGCTGTCATTTTCCCACAGACTAGAAATTACGGTCTCAATCTATGAAGCTTCCATAAAAATTCACGACACTTTCTAAGGAGCACGAAAGTAATTTATAGTGCTTTTTCCAGAAATTTGAAAACATATTTTGGGTGTTTTACCACAAAATAAAGACATGGCAAGCATCCTCAGGGCCCTACTAGGTGAATACAAAAAAAATTAGGTTGCTAGAGGGTCCCAAATTTAAATGCCAACCATTTTTCTGATCACCAACTGAAAACAAAATGGCAGATTTGTGAAAGTAAAAATGCATTTGTGAAAGTGTTGAACTTTTTGTTAACTTTTCCCATTGACTTATAATGGGAAACTGTTTTTTGAATAACTTTTGAACGTTTAATATTTTTCATGAAATCTTGAAAGGCACGCCGGGACCCTGGCTGCGTTCCTGAAGATTTGAACCCACGCAAACCGTACGACCTGTAGGCGTGACCACAGAATTCCAGAAAAGCATAAACGCGATGCACAGATCACACTTAATAACTCCGCAGTCAGATATCCTACCAGTATAAACCTTGGCAGATCCTAAGGCCTATGGTTCTTGATCATAAATTCCAAATTTCAGGCAAATCTATCAAACAGTTGAAAAGTTATTAAGGTGCAAAGTTTTGGGGTTTAACATAGAAATGGCTCCTCAACCCTAACTATGGTAGCACTACCGTGCTACCATAATATATATATATGGCGTATATACTTTTTTATGTCATTTGTACAATTGAAACAGTCACATTAGTCATTATGAGGTCAGCTACAAGTGCAAAGGAATAAGTACTAGACTTTCAGAGGTAAGTGCCTTAACCTGAATAATCTGAGCTTTTACAAGAGGGTGCACTACTATGGTGGGGGCTGAGGGAACAATCAATTCTAGTTCTTACAATGAGCTGAAAAGAAAAGGAGAAAAAAGAAAAGTGCTGAAGGTTGGTGGCCAGTCACTGAGGCAGGCAGATTGTGCTGGACTCCCACCACTGGAATTTTACTTAACAAATGCATAGTTATTAAAATGTGGGTACCGGGGAGAGGAGGGAGGATTTGGGTTCTGAGGATGGGATATGAGGGGCTTCTGTGGGTTAAAGGATCTGGGTTAGGGAAAAAGGTGGAGGCTGTTTTCTGTTTTACAAATTCATTGTGTCATGATGCTATGCAGATGTATTGCTATCAAAAGAAGGGGTCTGTGACCAGAATTCCTAATGCAGCACAGTTTTTGTTGTTACGAGGGAATGAAACTGAAGCACAAGTTCTTGAAAATCTCTCGCCATCTTCCCATTCACTACAATGTATTTTCTTCTTCTTCCCTCCACCTACCCCCACACTATTTTCTCTCTCTCCCCACTTCATTGCTATATGAGACCCCCATGACCAGCTCTTCAATCAACACAAGAAGCTTAACAAGCATCTCTGTGCATCACGCCCACCATACTGCCCCCCAATTACCAGCAATTAGCTTCAGATATAGAATTTTACTTATTGCTGAATGACTGAAGGGATTGGTAGTGTGACCCATAGCAAAGCAGTCCTTACTTTTCCTTATGGTACTCTCCATCCCCCCATAGTTAGCAGCTCAGTAAAGGTTGAAACAGGGAATCGAGGATCTGACACAAGTTACTGTGCATAACGTATAGCCACAAGGAAACATTTTATTTTTAATGTCAACTTTTATGTTCTGCTCAGCCCAGATCCCCGATTCCCAATTTTTTCCAGCACTAGTGATCAACTCAAGTCCCTCTCTCTTACTCACTCTCTTGGTAAAGGCTAAAGCAGGGATAGAGGATCTGACACAAGTTACTGTGCATACAGTATAGCCACGAGGAAATGTTTTATTTTTAATGTCTACTTTTACCTTCAGTTCAGCCCACTGATTAATGAATACAGATGAAGCCGCTAAGAGCAGCACTAGTAATTGACTCAAGTCCATCTCTCTTACTCACTCACTCACTCAGTAAATGCTGAACTAGATTAAGTATCTGACTCAAGTTACATACAGTATACAGTAGATACACAGCAACATTTTATTTTTAATGTCCACTTTCACCTTCAGCTTAGCCCAGATCCCCAATTCCCAAATTTTACCTGTGGATTTTTACTTACAATACTGCTTCTAATTGTGCTGTTTAAGGAAGCAACCACAAATATGCAGGGGGCACCTGGCAAGACACAGTGTACTATACACCCCCATCTGTATAATTTCAAGTGTTGCACCCAGTGAAATAATAACATACAGTAGTGTACTTAGTGCTCACTTAAACTGAATCAGTACAGGACGCACTGCCACATTCCCACTGGAGCATGATGGATAATCGGAGGAGATTAACACTGTCTCCATGGTGGACAGCGAGAATGGTGGACAGTGAGAATGGTGGTTAAAAGTGGGAATTAACATTGGTGGGAAATGGGACTGAGCCTCACAGTGGTAGTAAGCGAGAGTGGTGGATAAATGGGGGGGCAGATAAATGAGGGAGCACTGAAACATAGAAACATAGACTTTGATGGCAGATAAGGACCACTTGGCCCACCCAGTCTGCCCATTTCCCTACCTATTGGATAAGTTGCAGATTCTAGTTAACCAACAGCCTACTTTCTGCCACCCCAACTATAATTGCCTTATGTCTGTCCCATGCATGTTTGAATTCTCCCACTATTTTGACCCCACAACCTCTCCAGGAAAGCGGTTCCATGCGTCCACCACTCTCCCCGTGAAAAAAACATTTCCTCACATTACCCCTGAGCCGTTCTCCCTCTATCTTTAAATTGTGCCCCCTTGTTCTTACACATCTCTTTTTCTGAAAGATGCTACACTCATGGACTTTGCTGATTCCCTTGAGATACTTAAAAGTTTCTATCATGTCCCCCTGTCCCTCCTTTCATCAAGGGTATACATATTAAGCTCTCTCAGTCTCTCTTCATATGGTTTCTGATGTAGACCCTGCATCATTTTAGTTGCCCTCCATTGGACTACTTCCATCCTATCTATGTCCTTGCGTAGATGAGGTCTCCAAAACTGCATGCAGTACTCCAGATGGGGTCTCACCAACTGTCTGTGCAGAGGGATAACCACTTCCCTTTTTCTACTTGTGATGCCCCTCCCTATGCATCCCAGTATCCCCCTGGCTCTCCTTACCAACTTCTCACATTGCTTACCCACTTTTAGGTCATCTGATATGACTACCCCCAGGTCCCTTTCCATTATTTTTGTTGTAGTACCTCCCCTGCTATTGTGTACTCTTCTGGATTTTTATTTCCCAGGTGCATTACTTTGCACTTCTTAGCATTAAATATAAGTTGCCATATGTCTGACCATTCCTCCAACCTTGTCAAGTCCATTCTACATCCATAAAGCAATGACAAGCTTATTTATATGCTCCAGTAGTCCTCTTTGCTCATAATATTCCTATGATCATTTTAAATATCCATGGTCAGGGCCCTGCTCTAATTGAAAGTAATGGGTGCAGTGCAGGGGGTAGATACAGCATATTGAACTCTTTTTAGGGAATCATTTCATCAACATCTCCTGGTATCTAATGATGGACATGGGGCATATTCTTTATTGACAATGTCATGCCTAGGCAGCTGGCATATCTTTTTAATGGCTTTGAGTTTTCACATTTCTTAATATGTTTTATACTGCTTTGGGTCAGTTTCCCCTCATCGTATTTCTCTCCAATTTAATTTGTGTGTCCCTTTAGGAGAGTGCTATAACATTATTAGACTTTAGGAGCTGGCCATTCCTGGTTAAAGTGCACAGCACACGTAAAATGTTCTTAGTTTATTGGGTATATCACTGAATTATTCCTGCTTGTAGTCTGTGGCTAACAAAGCACACTTTTTAACCTGCAGTCAGCCTTGTGACCTTTTATGAAGCATGACAGCCACCCAATTTTGTGTCTGTAGTTTCTTTATATGGCTCCTGCAGAACACCAGTTGTTTTGTGTGACCAAAGTAGGATGGGATCTTTTATTAATGCTGCATTGCATCATGATGCTACTCTGATGTATTACTGTCAGAAGAAGGGGTCTGTGACTGTAATTCCTAACACATCACAGCTTTTGTTATTATGAGGGAGTGAATATTTGAAGCACAGTTTCCTTAAAATCTCTGCATCTTCCCATTCACCACAGTGTGTTTTGTTCTTCTCCCCTGCCACACTCTTTTCTCTCTCTCCCCCGCTACACTGCCATAGTTGTCTCTACAAAATAATTTTCTTTCTCTCTAACCTGTAACCCTCATCGAGCACTGAATTGTTCTCTAATTTTCTTCATATTCCTTCATTTATAGGCACCAGCAAATGCAGCTTGTAGGTGCCTACTGTGGTCATGTGTCCTCCTTTTCTGCATTTCAGTCAAATTTAAGGAGAGCTTTTGCATGACTGATTTACTCTGTGTCATTATTAGTGATGCAGCAGAGTATTAATTCACAGGTGAAGTGAACCCAACGTGGTCCATTTCGAATTTGCGTAGCACTATGCAAATTGTCCATTAGAAACTTAAAATCTGCCTTACTTCGTGTTGTCCACTTCGAGTTCATTACGAGTTACAGTTCAATAAGGTGAAGTCATTAAAAAACAGGCCACTGATCACATGCCTGACTGTCTCTGCAGGTAGCAGGTCACATAATTCAGGGGAGGCAGTTAAATAGGCAGGAAGTCAGTGTTCAAAGTGCAAAGTGGGCACAGATGTAGCATACAACACTCAGCATTTGCTTTATTTCAGGGTACTACAGAAACTTCTGTACCACCAGATTTAAACAGTGGACCATACAGGGAATCCACACAAAGTCTCCATTGCTGATACATCTCACAACGTTTGATCCATTATCACTACTTATGAAGCCAGCTTTTAGGGACAGGGGGTGCAGCCACTCATCAATTTCTGTCAGTAGTAAGTCTAGCATGTGTTTGCCTGTGTGTGACACTGCTACACTACACATTGCAAGCATGTCATGCTGTCTAATGCCATGAAAGTTGCTACCACCACCACAATCTGACTTATTACACTGCTTTCCCATCCCACCATCGCAGACAACCCCAGGTAGCTGTGCCCCATGAACAGCAATACACAGATAGGAACTACCCACCATTCTGCCACTTGTCCACATATCCATGCTTAAGTGAATGTAAGGTAATGCGGAATGTTGAAGGGCATGTCTTACAGACCTTGTCAGTGTATGATATAACTCAGGGACAGCAAAGGTGGAAAAGTATGCCTGGTACAGGACCTTCCATTTAGGACATTTGCATGCCACAAAGCACCAGAAGCCTGAAATTCTCCACAAAGGAAAATGGCAAAAGGTCCATTGCCAGTATTTCTGCTATGGCAGCATTGAATTCATGTGCATCTGCATGATTGGGTGGGTATTTAGTGCTACACGCAAAAAGGCTGTGCAATATGGGTTGCATTGTTCGTTGCTTTACACGTGGTGTGCCAAATGGCACTACTCTGCTAATTGCCATGGATGAGGTACCTTGGATGTGTAATGGTGAGTGCACATATGACAAGCCAATACAAGTGTTTATTTTCCTTGTTTAAGCACAGGGGCTGATGCACTAGAAGTACCACATGGACCAGCCAATGCTGCTCTGACCTCTGCTTGAACATTCCAAATCCTCTTCCTCCTCATGCCTGTAGTAATCCTCTGGTGTTATTTCACCACTTTTACTGACATGGCTACTTACACTGACAGAAGGATATACCATGCTCACTAAGGTGGCTGAGGGTGAACGCCCTACTACAGCATTAGTGCCCCTCTGGTGTTGTGTCCACAGTGCCTTGTGTCTGGTCTTCAGATGAGTATGCTGGCCACCAGTACCCAAATGGCTACCCTTTTTACCATGCTTCACATGCACTTGGCAAAGCTGGCAGATTGCCACTGTATCATGATTGCTATCTTGTACAAAAAATCTCCAAACTAGGGATTTGGATGCCCTACTCTTCATATGTCGCTGCTGGTACAGCTGCCGCATATGTAACTGCACTTTTGGTGGTGATGAAATGGGGGCTGCAATCCATGATTTAACTGTTGCGCACAATTGGACTTTGAATATCACAATCTATGACTATTAATTCAGAGTCATCATCAACAGATACAGCTACAGCAGAACTTTTAGGAGGGGATGATTGACTAACAGACTGTTTACAAACAGCCACCTTCATTTTCTTTTTTCTGGTTCTCAAATGCGGTCGCTAGCATCATCATCATATTCATCATCCACTGATTTACTTTAGAGCCTGTCCTCCTGTGGAGATATTCCAAGTTTAACAGCAGCCTCAATATTATCAGCCACACTTGTTTCATTAATGTCTGTATGTTTGGATGGCCTACCCTCAACATCAGGGGAAACATGAGACTGGGAGTCATCATCATGATAAGAATCATGTTCAAGTACTGTAGGTAGTGGGACATCAACTGCACTCAAGTCTGCGGATTCAACAACATTTTTCCCATGTGATAAGTTTAACAGGGTTGAACTTGAAGCAATACTCATGTTGTTATCAACCATGCCCTCACTAATTTTACTAACAGCAGGGACAACGCCAGCTCGAACCAGCATTGAAGCAACCGATTTCGCTGTGAAAAACATAATAGGACAAATCCCTTTACTTGCAACAACTGCTACCTTTTCCTTCTGCTGCATACTACCATGGCCATGACCACTCTTAACACTGCTACCATTGGTAGCCCCTGATGAACCTGCCTCATCTTCACAACAGCTTCCACTGCTAATAGTCTTCTTGGTAGCAGCACCACAGCCAGAAACTGCTTTTTCTGACCATTTCTTTGTGGGCATTTTTTTCAGATGACACAGACAATTTACAACAACTTGATATTTTGGTACTTTTGGGTGACTGGGAAGCAAAACACTAAATGCAGCCGCACAGGCACAACACAATACCTGTCCTTGAATCCTTAGCCAATCTTCAAAAACCTGACAGTCAAAAAAACAATATATTGTTTTGATGGGGGGGGGGAACGTAGTACCTAGCTACACAGAAGCAGGGAAATAAATTGCAGACAGCCTTAGAAATTCAGAGTACTGCTATTGCGATGCCGCAATGAAATGCATATCAATTGACAGCACACATACAGATTAAAGGTTAGGCACAGAAACTTTAACTGTTCAATACAGCACAACAGAGTCCTGTAAAAAGACTGAAAAACTGCACAGCAAACAGAAAATATTTATAAACAATTCATTGAAGCTGTTCTGTATCTACCTGAACACAACAATAATAAAACAATAGCCAACAATGGTTGGAAAAAATGCATTTCTCACTATTCTCCTCAGTTCCATGTCATAATAGAGATCGCAGAATAGTGATTGCTATTATGATGAGTGTATATTGCCAAAAAGAAAATCAGCGATATACACTTTCAGGCTACCTGACATCCAGAATCAAGAAAAGTGTTTTTGCAGGAGAGCAGTGCCCAACCTACACCCCCCAAATATGGATTCTCAACTCCAGAGGGTTCATGTTCAGAAGGGGGCAAAATCCTTAAACCAGAAAAAAATTAAGGGCTAATTCCTGCACCTGGTCTTGAACCCTGTACCTACTGCACTTGAGCCAGCCACCCACACCACCACATGGCTAGCTCAGCAGCAGCTGGTACTCCCACCCCTCAAAACCCATTCCCTGTACCTCTCCTTCTCCTAGCTAGCACCCCCCTTCCTGTCGCTTACACCACCGTAGCAGTTGTGTACAGTCGCTACCCTTTCAGGGTAGCCCATGAGTATAGCGCCCAATATGAGTCGCCGTTTTGACATGGTGCCCATATTCAGTCGCTATACTCACGGTATACCCTCTCCCTTCTACACCACAGATCAGACCCTCCCCAAAGCACACTTCTACAGTGTATCTCAGTACCAAGACTGAATAAACTAAATTAGAATTCAATATTCACAAAACATTAATAAATGCTTGATGATATAGTCACATCAGGGTTTACTACAATTGATCTACTAAATTTTGTCACAAAATTCTGTGGCAAAAAGGCATTTTTAAAGGTTTTTATAGGGTTTGAATCTCAAAGCTCTGAGAGCAATCTGTCTGCAGCTTTCCACTGCACACTAAGATGAACTGAGGCTGTGCAAGACAATATAGAGCCCATGTGACCTTACAGCCCATGATTCATTGCAAAATTTGCTTTAAAGAGCACAAAAACAAGGTGAAGTAACACAAAGTCAATAGAAAACAAGACGAAGTACACCAAAGTCCACAGAGTACAATGGGAACTTCGCTTTACTTCGAGATGCTTAGTTCTTCGCTTCACTTTACAGAGTAGTAAATGAAATTCAGGTTCTATGCAAAATACTATGCATAGCAAGTTTTAGGCACTTCATCCACCACTACTCATTATGTATGAGTCATGTACCATGTGTCAGAGTAAGACAGAAAGTTCTATCTATCCTGATGCATGACACATTACCGTGCATAAGTTCCAATGCTCACTGGATAACAGAAACAAAACAGATACAGGCTAAACTGCCATCTCTCTTTGTCCACTCCCTCTGTTCCTTCTCGTCTCTCTCTCCTTCTCTCCTTCATGATGGTAACTCACTAAGTTTGTTGTTGTCTGCCATGCTGTCAAGGAAAACAAAAACTGAGTATCTGAAACTGTCTGAAAACTGCTTTTTCTTGTTCCCATGGCACATTCAAAGAGCTGGGGCAGTTCTTTTTTTACTCTTTATTGCTATACTTCCTCCCCTGCTGCATGTTTTGAGTGTAGTTTGTGTGGTCTAAAGGCTGTGGAAGTTCTTTTCTCACTTTTAGCCCAGAAGGGCTAACTATGTTTACCACCCACCTGCTGCATGCTGTGAGTGTGGTCTGTATGCTCTGAATGACTGTGGCAGTTCATTTCTCTCCAGAATGTTTCTGGGGCTGTCCCCTCTCCTTATCATAACTTTGCTCTCTTCAGTCTCTGTACCGCCTGTGCAGAACACAGAGGAAAGGGTGTGGTGCAGGGGCAAATCCAGGCAAATTTCATGCAAAGTTGTTGAACAGTAGCTAAGTTATTAAAGTGCAAAAACTGAGATTTAACACTAACGTGCCTACTCAACCCAAACAAATGTGGTGCTACCATGCCGTTATAAGGTATATGTATATATATGTATATATATATATATATATATATATATATTAAAGGCAAAAACTTAGTGTAATGCATTAGTTAGGGTTGTTCCACAGTGGCAAAAACGAGTAAATTCAGTGTTAGGGTTGAAACCCCCTTGGATCCCACCAGTCCACCCCACAACTGGCATCGGGGTGCGCGTTGGGGTCATCAGTCCTAACTCTCACCCCATTCTCCTATACCTCTGCTTCTTCACACATGTGACAGGGTGAGAGTTAGGGCTGACGACCCCAATGCGCACCCTGATGCCGGTTCGGGGAGTGGACTGGGGGGTCAAGGGGCCAACCTAACACCAAATTTCCTCACTTTGTCGCTGTGGAACAACCCTAACTAATGCATTAAATCAGAGTTTTTTTTGCTATCTATATATATATATATATAGATTAGAGCCAAAAACTCCATTTAATTCATCAGTTAGGGTTGTTCCACAGTGACAAAAGTGAGGAAATTTGGTGTTAGGGTTGAAAGCCCCTTAGACCCCACCCCCAACCGGCATCAGGGTGCGCATTGGAGGTCATTGGCTTACTCTCACCCCATCACATGTGTGAAGAAGCAGAGGTATAGGAGAATGGGGTGAGAGTTAGGACCGATGACCCCACCACGCACCCTGATACCGGTTGGGAGGGTGGGCTGAGGGGGTCCAAGGGGAGCTTTCAACCCTAACACTGAATTTCCTCACTTTTTTCGCTGTGGAACAACCCTAACTGATGCATTAAATGGAGTTTTTTGCCACTAATTTCTCTTCTTTTTGAGAATGATAACAAGAAATAGTGTATGTAATGTGGCGGCGGGAGCGCGGGGCCCACCGCATGATGTCTTGTCACATAGTAACACGGTGCCCACAAACGCAAATGGTAATGCACATGGTGACACAAAGTAAAACAGAAAGAGAAACAGTACTGTAGACACAAATGGTAAAAATAATGCAAACACAAGTGCAAATGAAAACGCAAAGGGTAACGCACATGGTGGTGTAGACAGGAATGGTAAGTGAAACGGGTACGGAACCACAAGCGGAAGTGGTAACAGTAATGTAAGTGCACAGGCTGGTTTTCCTCAAAAGCCGCATAGAGAAAGAAAGTGAATACAAAGAATGTATGCATAATAATGGGTCACGGAGCAGAAAATGAGAAGTTGGAATACTAAATTGCTTATATCTCAGGAACCGTAAGACGTAGAAAAAAAATTCAAAAGTCATATGATTTTTGACTTTCCTGGTTAGTTTTATTCTTAGCCCCCAATAGGGGGCTAATCATTCTTTGACAAAAAGTCCATATCTCACACTGTTTCCAAGATACGGGCCCTGAAAAGTGCGGCAAACGCCGTCATGTTATCCTATGGGAAAAAAAGAGAAGTTCATAGTGTCATAACTGTGCCACCCTGTAATATTTTTTCACCAAACCACCAAAAGACACATCTGTGGGATGTTGGCTTTCTTCCTTTCAAATTTCAGTGTAAAAGACCAAACTGTTATTTTGCAGCAGGGTGGCAAAGAATTCCTGCCATGCAGCGGACGCCGCGATGTTAGTCTATGGGAAAAAGTGTCAGCTTCAGAGTACCCTAACTTTGCATCCATGCAATATTTTGTCACCAAACTATAAAAGACACATCTGTGAGATGTTGGCTGCCTTCCCTCCAAATTTTAGCCCAAAAGACCAAACCGTTCATTTGCAGCAGGATGGCAAAGTACTGCTGTCATTTTGGCCATAATCTGGAAAAGTAGTGTCGCAATTTGTGACAGCTTTCGTAAGCATTTGCGACACTTTCATGAGTGCGACACTACTTTGAGACACTACTTTTTCCAGAAATTGAAAAAACATATTTCTAGGGGGTGTTAACCTCAAAATAAAGACATGCCTAGCATTCTCATGGTCCGACTAGGTAAATACAAAAAGAATTGTGTTGCTAGAGGGTCCCAAATTTAAATGCCAAGCATTTTTTCTGATCACTAACTGAAAACAAAACTGGCGGATTTATGACACTACTAGGGCCATTTGCAACACTAAAAAGTGCATTAGCGACACTGTCAAACTTTTTGTTAACTTTTCCCATTGACTTATAATGGGAAATTGTTTTTTGAATAACTTTTGAACCGTTTAATATTTTTTCACAAAATCTTCAAAAGGCACATCAGGGACCCCGGCCGCATGTTTCCTGAAGTTTTCGGACCATTTATATTCATAGTCCTCATTCTCAAAAAGAAGGGAAATTAGAGGCAAAAAACTCCATTTAATGCATCAGTTAGGGTTGTTCCACAGTGAAAAAGCAAGAAAATTCGATGTTAAGGTTGAAAAAAAAAAACTTGGACCCATCCCCCCCCGACGGCATTGGGGTGTGCGTTGGGGTCATCAGTCCTAACTCTCACCCCATTCTCCTATAGTTCATCACCTCAGCTTTTTTAAAAGAAGAAGAAGAAGAATCAGTATTTATATAGTGCTTTTCATACATCCAAAGCACTTTACAAGCAATGCTAGACAGGTAGTGAAGTGACTGAATGTGTGGTGGCGGCCATATCACACATCATCACCCACACACAGCCTGGATAATTGCATGAACTGGTTTTTATGGGAAGGGGAATGTTAGCCAGGACACCGGGAATGTTCCCTACTCTTTGTGAAGAGTGCCCTGGGTTCTTTTACTTCCACCTGGACACCCACAAGGACAACACCAGGATGGGCAGAAGGGATCTCGGTTTAACCTCTCATCCGAAGGACAGCACACCCCAGCAGTATAGCACCCCCCAATACTGCACTCGGATGCCAGTGATTTTTAGGTGCAAGTCCAATCCCTGTGTGGGACAAGAACCCACGACCTTCTGGTCCAGAGGCGGATGTGCTACCAACTGAGCCACACTGACACCTACACATGTGATGTGGTGAGAGTTAGGGCCGACGACCCAAACGCACACCCCGATGCCGGCAGGGTGGGGGTGGGTGGTCCAAAGTTTTTTCTATCCTAACATCGAATTTCCTTGCTTTTGTCGCTGTGGAACAACCCTAACTGATGCATTAAATGGAGTTTTTTACCTCTAATATATATATATATGCAGTCGCACCCTTATAGTAATGGTTGAGAAGGCATTTTAATGTTATACCCTAAATTTTTCACTATAATAACTTCACAACTGTTCAACGTATTTGCAAGAGAATTTGCTTGTGCAGTCTCATAGGATAGATCTCTTGATACACTAAGTATTATTCTGGTCGGATGGGAAGATTCCAAGTTTCAGAGAGTGCAAACATTGTTGTTTTTTTTTGAGGGGGGGAGTGTTTTGCTGTTTCTAAGCTGTTATTCTTTGAACTAGCCTAAAGGCAGTTTGAAATTTCGGTCTGAAATTTTCACAGTGGACAGGGGCTGGGCTACAGATGTGTCATTTGCTGGTCTGGTGAAAAAATATTAATCCATTTCAAAGTTACTTAGTTTATTTAATGTTTAAATTTCTGTTCTGAGCATGCTCAATAAGCAGTTCAAGATAGGTCTATGAAACGAAAAATTATCCTTTTTTTTAATATTGGAATAATCCTTTTTCATTTGCCACCATCTTGTTTCCACTTTTTTCTAAAAAAAATATTTCAAAAGTCACAAAAATGACATACTGGAGAGAGAAACTAACACATCTATCTGGTTCATCAGGACCCTGTTAGGTGGGTTGTGCATTGGAGTGTTGGAAAAATGACACATAAATGTGTTTTTTGTTAAATTTTAAATCCTTACTCGTGACTTGTTTCCCACCTGTATGAAATGAAAAAGGAATCCTTTTTCATTTGGTGCCAATCCTTTTTCGTGAGTGAAAACAAAATCCAATATTTTGTCCCCTGGTGTCTAGTGGCACCCCCCACCCCACCCACCAATCACCATCCCCCATAGTCATTTATGTTCTCCCTGGTGTCTAGTGGTACCACCACCCTCTGATCCCATCCTGGTAATTATATGTTATTTCCCTTGTGTCTTGTGGCACCTCTACCCTCTGATCCTGTCTCCATAATTATTTATGATTGTCATGGTGTCTAGTGGCACCACCCAACATCCAATCCCATCCATGTAATCATTTAGCATTTCCCTGGTGTCTAGTGGCACCTTCCCCCACCTACAGATCTCATCTGTGTAATTATTTATATTTTCTCTGGTGTCTAGTGGTACCTCCACCCACCGATCACCATCCTCATGTAGTTTACTATTTCACAGGTGCTTAATGGCACTCCCCACCCTCCGATGGTCATCCCTGCTTGAAGTCTTTCTTTTCCTTGTGTCTAGTGGCACCTCCTAGCCTCTAGTCACTGTACTGCCTGTAATAAAGAAAACGGTCCCTCAATGTCTTATTTTTGCCTGTAAAAAAAAAACGGTTCCTCAACGATCTGATCCCCCCCCCAGCCTGCCCTCCCATTGAGCACTCACCACACACTCTCACTCACCTGAACAAGTCCCAGGGTGAAGATCCACCCTCTGATAGAAGACATGTCTTGCTGCTGGAGACATCGACTGCTATATGAGAAAGTAAGGTACAGTAAGTGTGGTTCAATGTATTTCAATGGGGTTTTCAGTGTTGTGGCATAACTTTGCCATTGTTGCATATTTTGAGCTCAAATGTTCAACATAGTCTTTTTGGGACCACATCTCTTGAACAATTCTGGTGGAACTATGCAAATCCATCCCTAAAGATGATTTTGCAGTTGCATGGCGAAATTGCCTCTCAGGTGGGATTTGAACATTTTCACCATCCTTGTTCATGAGGTGGAATCATAAGAAGGCTATGTTGAAAAGTTTTGATAAACTTTTTGCTGAACCTTCAACCCAATCAGTTTTGTAGCTTACTTTCAAGTATAAGGCCCCATCAATTATCCCTTCTGTATTATTCCCAGCTCCCAAATTGCCCTTCCAGACAGGTTAGTACTTTTGAGGTCTTCCTCAATCAGGTATACCCTTTGGATGACCATAGTCTCAGCCACACCCTTTCTAGATTAACTGTCCCAAGATGAAGGCCTCAGTCTTCTGCCCCAGTGCCCTTGCTCCCTCCTTGTGACATGAAAGCCATCCAGTTCAAACAGGCCTTTGTCCTACCACAAGACCACACAATCCCCCATGAAGTGAAATGCTTCCTTGGTGCATCACCCTTTCAATTAATCACTGAACTGAAAGATTTTCAGTTTCCTTGCCTCCTTTTTCTGTGTATAATGAGGACCTCTGGGAAGGTCGCAATACTTGCCAACCCTTCAGTCTGCCCTTCCCCATAACCTGAAATTGTCCTTGACTACCCCTAGTGACTTTCCTGCCAGATCACTTATCCCAAAACAAATGATAATATCCAGCCTCCCACCCACTTCCCTGCCCAAACTATCTATCCTAGAGAGTACCATATCTACTATTGTCCCTGGGAAACAGAGCACTTACAAACCACTATCTTGGTGTCTAACAAAATTTGAGTCCCCCACTATACTGAAGCTTACTCTCTCACCACCTAAGTTAACAAAGTACAGGGTGACCACTGCTTACTGTATCTCTGATAATGTTGCTTCTAACCCTGTCACACCTTCCCCTCCTGTTTACTCACACCTCAGCTGTCACCATTGCTTGTCCTTCTCTTCCCAGTCCATCTAGCTCCCCCTCTATGACCCTCCCTTCCTTCAACTCCCTACCCTATACCCTTGGCATCCTGGGTGCAGTATTATCCCTTCTCCTTGGCTTCACCTTG
Source organism: Neoceratodus forsteri (assembly GCA_016271365.2). Classification (NCBI taxonomy): domain Eukaryota; kingdom Metazoa; phylum Chordata; order Ceratodontiformes; family Ceratodontidae; genus Neoceratodus; species Neoceratodus forsteri. Next base: position 730,076,345 of record CM028131.1, read on the forward strand.
AAGCCCTCAGGTGCCTGCTTTCTTCTTACCCCTCTAGTCCTCACACTCACCCTCCATCCTCCTCTCCATATAAGCATGCCCAAAGAGTCCCTCAGGCTCCTCATTTCCTTATTGCTTTTAATAGCAGGCAATATTGAGCTCATTCTTGGTCCTGCCCAGTCATCTTCCTTTCATCTCCTGAAAGGACTCCAAGTGACCAATATCAACATCTGACACCTCCTACCAGAGGTTGATTAGATGCAACTGCTCATGGTTACTCTTAAACATGAGGTGCTGGTGATAGTCAGAGTCTTGGTCATCCCCCAAGATTCCTGATACTTCAGCTGCTATCACCAGGCACACAATCATCTGTAAAGAGTGTGGTAAAAAGGGTAGTGGAGTTGCAATCTACCTCTCTTCTAGTATCCAGTTCAAGTCTGTAATCTATCACCTCCACCTCAGCCTATGAGTTGTTCTAACTCACGCTCTTCCTTCCCTTCTCTGTCACTGTATTCATGACTGATGCCTACTGCTGCCTGGGAAGGCCCACAGCTTCAGTCGCTGAGCTCCTCAGCACTTTCTCCTACCATGCCTCTTCTGGCAAGCTGCTCGTCCTTTATGATTTTAACTTCAAATTGCTCTTGCCTTCTCTAAGTGAATTGTGCCAAAACATTAAGTCACTCCAACTTACCCAACTGATCACTGACCCAACCTGCATAATCATAGATCACTCAATCACTCCCTCCTGGACTGCATCCTCACCTCCCACCCCTACTGTATTGTAAATGCTGGTATCTTCTCTGAAGCCCTCTGTGATCACCATATGGTCTACTGTAAGTGCAAAATTCACCATTCCAAAGCCTCTCCAAAATTCAGTCAGATCAGGTCCTTCAGGTCCTTCTGTCAAGTTGCTGGACTTGTCCTCCCTCAATGCTGACTTGGTGGCTACTGACTAGTCACCCATCTCTACAACCACCACTCACCACTGTGACTTCTATCATGCCTTGTCCTTTTCCTCACTAACAGGCATACCCTCCACTGTACAAAATTCACCTCTAAATTCTGACTTGGTTCTCTCCCTCCCTACCTAGCTATCACTCTATCTAGTCCTATCCCCCCACTCTGTCAGATCAGGAGACACAAGGCCCCTTGCAATCCCTCGCTGTAATACTAAAGCAGGATAAAATGTCTTCTCCCACCACCTCCCTAATCTGTGGAACTCACTCCCCCAACAGATTCATCACTCATCCTCCACATCATCCCTAACTGCCGCCCTATACAACTACTTATCTATCAACTGCTCTTCCTAGTGTACCCCGAATATTGTCTATCTAGCTGCCTCACCCCTCCTTCTGCCTTATCTTCTTTTCTTGACTCAGTTGTTGTGGTTTTATCCTTCAATTACTTAGGCTCTTATGTTACTGTAGTACATATAGCATAGACTACTTGCATCCAATCTGCACTTGTACTGTTGAATTGCACTTGCTGTAAATAACCTATATATACCTATAAATGGTTGTCCTAGTTACATTACTGTAATTGTCAATGTTTGCTATGCTGTGCTGTGCTGTACTATGTTTCCCTGTAATAGCCTTTGGATACCTGTAATTGTCTGTTTAAGTTTCACTGTTGTGACTGTCACTGATTGTATGCTTACATGTCTATATTCTGTATATGTGTCCCCTCCCACAAGGACATTCCGTGAGCCGAGCAACTTGTTGTTCAGTGTACTTTTTCTGTTGAAACATTTCAATAAATAAATAAACAACTAGCAACATAAATACTACCCTTCAATATTTCAATGCCAAATTTATGTCAGTCTGGGACCTCCCTGCCCTCCTTATAAAAACCAGGGTCCAGGATTCCCACTTCCCATGGATCTTGGCTATCTGCTGACCTGCCTTCATGCATGTGACTGTACCTTAGTAATGCCTCTATCAGAGCTACCAGGCTTGCGAAATCTGAATGCTTTGCATCCACACTCCAGAACAACCTTAATCATCCCACTAAGTTCTGGAAGGTTATCCATGCCCTCTCCCCCCCAACCCAGTCATCTCCCTGGTCCTCAAGGTGGGTGAAACCACTGTTTCTTCTCTTCTTCCATCACCTCGGCTTTCAGTTCATTCTTCACCTCCTATGACTGCTCCATTCTCTACACCTCCTCCTCCTTTCAATGCAAACCACCCTTTCTCCTTCTCTTATATCATTCCTGCTGTTTCACTTAAGGCCCTCATGGCTCTTAACCCCAACAAGAGTGTAAGTTCCAATGGTCTTGACCCCCAAACTACTCTATCTCTAAACCCCTATGATTGCTATATTACCATATTTTTCAGAATCTTTTTCTCCTTAGCCTCCATCACCAACACTTGGAAACAGGCCAGTCATTCTCCCTTCCCAAAGGGAATGACTCCACCTCTTGTGGTAATTATCTCTCTAGTTCCCTGCTCCCACTTTGGCTAAGATCCACCTTGTGCTATCTCATCTCTTCCCTGTCCTTGAATCATCCTCCTGTTTCACCCCTTTCCAGTTTGGCTTCTGGATGTCCCAATCCACCTCATCCTACCTCCTCCAGCTTACTGACTCCATTCTTTTTGGCATAGATCAGGACTTGGTTACCGCCACCATTTTTCTTGACTTGGTCAATGTTTTCAACACTGTTGCCCACCCCTCTACCCCCCCCAAACAAACTCAAGGCTGTGGGGCTGTCTGACTCCTCAGTCAGTTGGTTCCACTCCAACCTTGAGGGCAGGTCTCAAACTGTCATATTGGAGAAACCACACCCCCACCAACTTCCTATCAGCTCAGGCATTCCTCAAGCATCCATCACTGACCCAATACTCTTCTCTATCTTCCTGAATTATCTATCCTCTGCCTGCTCTTCAGTGTCCCTCCATATCTACATGGATGACATGATACTCTTTGCCTTCAGCTCCTCTACCTCTGACCTCTCGGCCAAGCTCCAACTGAACTTTATTAATATCCAGCTCTGGTTCCTGGCAAATCATCAGTCCTTCAATGCCAAGAAAATGGTCTCTGTGCCCTTTGGCACAAGTCATAGGCTCACACCTCTACCCTCCTTCCACACCTTGAGGGTGCAGCAATTGAGGAAATCCCCTAATTAAAGTACATCGGCATCTGGCTGGATTGGCACCTCTGTTTGGCATCTTCCCCCCGGGCCACCTCTTGCCCACTGCTGTACCCCTCAAAAAGCACCTAAAAGTCCTTCCTAACCCCTGCTCCTGCTTCCCTCCTTGCCTGCCCTGAAAACCTCATCACCTGCCCCTCTTCCCTCCCCCCAGATCTCCCATCAATGCTCTAGCCATTCATGGCAGCTCCTTGCACTTGCTCATTTTTGTTATGCATGATAGTTAAAGAATTGTACAATCTCAGTTGTATTTGTTGTACAGTACATATGGTTTACATTGCTATATTCTTGTACTTTATTGTATATACTTGTAAAACATATTATATTTTAGTGTACCTATTGTAATGCAATCACCTCTGTGCCCTTGTTGCATTTTCTCCACTTCCCCCACCCCGGAAGCACCTGGAAATGAGCTCTGGCTCAGTGTGCCTTTCCTGGTTACCAACATTTTAAATAAATAAATAAATTTATCTGTGCATGTGGATGCCATACATAAGAAGCTGCACCCCAATTTGGTGGACATTACAGGAAATGTATCCTGCTTCCTACACATTGAGAGATCATATCAAGGATGATGATCCCCATCTTTGGCTATAGTAACGTACTATACAGTGGTGCTCCCAAGTCCACACTGGCCAGACTGAATCCCTTCTTTTACTCCTTTTCCTGTTTTACACACCCACTACTGCTCTCTGTACTCCTCTCTTTCCTTCTCCTCCCTTGAGGCCAGACATGTCACCCATTATGCTTCCCTCTTCTCTAAATACTTGCTTGGCTTCCTCCCCCCCATCTTGCTGCCTCCTCTCTTCTCCTCAACCGCTTCTTACCCACGTCAGAAATCTGGCTATTATCGTCTTGCATTCCCCTTAAAGAAATCCAATCCTGGTCAAGCTGTCTTCTCCTTCTAGTTCCCAAACTATTGCCTTCTCCTTCCATTTCCCCAAACTATTTGGTTCTCTCCCCCTTACCATTCACTCTGCCTCTTCCAACCACTCCCTCTCCTCTCTCCTTTGTGACTTCACTACTCACTCTTGCAGTTGCCCCGATACTGGTCCCTGGGCTGCTGCCCACCACCCTTCTGTCTCTTCTCCCTCTTTACCCCGCACCTACACTAGTGTAGTCCCCTCTTCATTCTCCCCAATCATCTTATTCCTTTGTCACTGTCTGTGGCATTCCTCAGGGCTACATCTTGTCTCCTATCTTATTTGCAGTGCTTATGCAACTGCTTTGTGATATGATCAGAAGTATTGTCTGGGTTTTCGTTTCTATGCTGATGATATCCAGCTACAGTATATCTTTCATTTAATCCTGGACAAGACTCCTTTGTTACTTTACTTGAGAATTCGCTACTGGATATTAGCGGGTGGATGACTTATAGAGAGCTGAATCTTATTCAAGGCAAGGCTGAGCTGATAATTTTGGGATCAGTTCATCTTAGGTCTTCCATTTTGGAGAGTCTGAAGCTTCCTAGTTTTGTGGGAGACAAATACCATGCTAGGCAGGTTGTTCACAATCTAGTGGTCACTATTGAGCAAGAGTTGATTATTGTACCTCAGATGTTGGCTGTGGTCAGGAGTGGCTTCTGTCATTTAAAGAAAATAACTGGATTGTATCCTTAACTTTCCCAGGATGATCTGCTAACACTAGTGCATGTTTTCATCATCTTGCACCTCAGCTACTGCAATATGCTCTACTACGGCCTTGTAGCAAGTCAGATTTGTCATTTCCAGCTGGTGCAGAATGCAGCAGCCAGACATGTTACATAAGCAAAGAGAAATTAGCATATCACTCCAGCACTGTGATCTGTGTACCTGCTTCCTGTGAGATGGCTGATCACTTTAAGATTCTTCTACTTATTTTCAAGGCCATACATGGATTGGAGCCCAAGTACCTTTTTGAGCTTCTTGTAACCTGCCCAAATGTCCATGAGTTGTTTCACTGGTACTGATTGGTTGGTTACTCCAAAATCAAAATGAAAATCTGCCAGGGACAGAGCATACTCTGTAGTGACTCCTTCATTATGGAATGTTTTACCCACAGAAGTGCTGACCCATCTGTCCCCATTTTCAAAAGTAAACTGAAGACATAGCTGTTCAATCAAGCTTTTTTAGGAGACTGAAAAAGCTAAGGTTACTTACTGTACATTGGTCTACATTGTAATTTTGTGGTATTAATGTTTTATTAATTTTTTTTTTATTATTATTATTCTTATTTATCTGCCTGCTTCGACGACTACCGGCGGGGGCATCCAGCTGCCTGTCCTGCCCGCTGGGAGAGCACCAAGCTCACTCACATGATGGAGGATCCGGCATGGCCATCACCAATCTGCTGGAGGGTCTCCCCATACCCTATCTAGCCAGACCGGCTCTGGACCCCCCCAGTGCGATTCCATGTGAGTCCTCCCGGCGATGCAGGGCACGGCCATCAGGCTGCACGGTTGCGCCCATCCATTTCTACTTTTTTCCTCTCATTGGGAGCACAGACATGCAATGACATCTGCACACATGCGTGCCAACGTCTGCCACACTCCCCCCCAGTCACACCAGCACAAGCAGTACCCCTGGGCATCCCCAGAGGTCGCTGCGATGATGTGTGGATTCCCCAGCCTCACCAGGACTAGGAGAGCTGTCTCCCGATGCTCAATCCTACTACTCCCCTGCCAACCCCCGAAGACCCGGGCTCATTCCCAAACCAGACGCCCGGCATGCGCGGTGTGGTGTCCAGCACCTCAACCCTCCGAGCCATCGGGCCAAATTCATTTCTATGTTTGATTTGTTATGTTATGTTTATGTTAAGTGCCTTGGCTTTTAGAAAGGTGTTTTTCAATAAATTATCTATCTATAGTGGTGCTGGCCAAAATGTAACACAGTGGATCTGATTTTAAAAGGATCTTAGATCACCGAAAGGAACTTGCAGCAGGGAGTCTGATGCAAGTGGTGGCTTGCATCTAGCAATGCAGCAAGTCCAATTTTGCACAAACGTCAGCCTCAACTCGCTGCCACAAGTCCCTTGTGCTAAACGGAGGACTTCGACCAGCTCTCCCCAGTCTACATTTGTGCCATGGAGGAGACATTTTACAGGGCTTGCACCAAACCTTTGGTGCAAGCTGCCGTAAACTGAGTAAATTATGACAACTGTGCCAGCCCTTTTTAAAGTCATGCTGAGTTGAGTCCAAGGGCTTTGGTGCAGCTGCAGCAAACTTTGCAGCTGACTCAGGGCTTGACGCAAGCCCTGAGTCAACCTTCTAAAATCGGACCCAGTGTCTCAACTTACTGCCTGCCATCCTGGACTCCCCCTTACTGCAGTATCCTCAAGGTACCACATTAGCTGAAGTGGTACATTATTGTTCTTAGTTGGGCAGCTGAAGTTTTAATTGCCTTTTATGGGCATTTCCTCAAAGTGATAATGATGTATGATTGTTGCTGTGCAGTAACCTAATGGGGTAACACTGGTCTATGGTGAAGGGGAAGTTCAGACTGGCATGTGATGCAAATATGTATGGCAAAAACAGTTACAAATCAAACAGGCAGTTCCCCACTAGAACCTAATGTTGCATTACAACCCGACATTTCTGTAGGAGTCCCACCCACCCATGACTCAAGGCTTTTATAATAGGTAGTTTAAAGGCATGATGTATATTAATCTATAAGCAGACAGTGCAATATGTGACATAATAAAAAATAGGTCCACATTTCTAAAGCATCACATAAATTGCTCTAAAAATAATAATAATAAAAAAATAATTGTTACAGACTGGATGCCAAAACACAGAATTTTCATATTGCTACACATTTTGTGATGCAAATTTCATCTGCAAGAAATAGGAAACTACAGTGTATGTTAGTAATCCCTTTTTCAAAAGTTCATAAGTACCTGGTGGTAGTAAAACATTTCATGACTTCCACTGGTGTCGAAGGCATGTTGCCTATGCTGGTTTCATATCAAATAGTAGGGATAAAAATTGGGAGGTGTCAAAGGGAAAGTGAAACAGGAGACATATGGAGTGTAAGGGAGAAGGGAAAGGGGAAAATACTGTGAACCAGCTGATTTTGGACAGCATATTTAAGGCTTAAGGTTAAAAAATGATACGTGCTATATCGTGCCAAAACACTGGTATGTAACCTTGTCAGGCACAACTGTGCACAGGAGAAACAGGTACTACTGAATTAAAAACAAAATCCTTGTCAAATGAGATTTTCAACTCCCCTTCCCTGCACTTTTCTCTGTCTGCTAAACTTACTGTTGACTGGCCAGCAAGAACACCCACACCCATCAACACCATGCCACTCTGTGTATAACAGATATGGCTACTAAAAGTCACTGACACATAAGTAAGTCCCAAAAGATTTCTTATTCACATTTCTTGAGTGAAGAGATCAATACAAATACAAGTATTGGACAGTGAAGTTAAAAGAGAGGGAAAAAAAAACCTCAGCCAAAGAACTCCCTGATGGCATTTCATACCAAAACACAGGTGCTTTATCAAGACTTCTTTTCCCTATCCTACTTCTGCTACAGAGCCTGCAGAGGCAAGTGTGATCAAACCCTGTGTACTGTACTCTCTCCTCTGAAGCATTATTTCCCTAGTATGCCTGCCTGAAACTACAGTAAAAGGTAAGGAGAATTAACTAATTGTAATGCTAATGCATGATTCTCTGATGATTTTCAAGTGTTTTCTGATCAAAAGTCATTGTTTTCCCATGTAAAAGATGCTCCTTCAGTAGCCAGGCTCTTCCATGTGAGACAGTTAGAAATAACAAATTCTGGCCACAGCTGGAATGGCTGCAGCCAAGTTGATGGAAGAACATTGCACTGTCCGCTGTGGTCAAGATGGCTGCTAGAGTTTTCTGCACATGTGTGATAACTCATGCATGTGCACTGAACTCCGGCGGCATGGCGGCACAGGCTGCCATGTTCAAGATGGCCACCGAAGTTTAGTGCACATGCGCGAGTTATCACGCATGCGCAGAAAACTCTGGTGGCCATCTTGAACATGGTGGACTGTGCAGTGTTCTACTGACAAACAAAATAGTGTGGTGAATGTGCAGTGATTGCCATTCAGCTCCACTGTTAAAAGTCCATTTGGTATCTTGTAACCTTCCTTCTCTACTGTGCTCTCAAGATGAATGCAGGGCTTTGCCCACTGCAGCCATAAAGACAATGAAGGCAGAACAAGACTAATGGTTCATCTAGTCTGCTGACAACACTCTGTCATACCCTGAGCCCTTGCGTCAATATAGGGTCTTTGTCTACACTATCCAGCCCCTTGCTCTTTGTTTTTCTCCTCACCCCTGAGTAACTACTAAGCCATTAACTCTGTTCCAACTATATTTGAAACCATTAATGGTTTTAGATCCCACCACCTCCACTGGCAGACTGTTCCATTGCTCAACCACTCTCTGTAAAATAAAACTTTTTCATAACCCTCCTGGACCCCACCACCACCATCCACTCATGACCTCATGTTCTAGAATCACTGCTCTTGTTGAATAGTTCCTTGCAGTTTACCTTGTTCATTCCTTTCCAGAACTTGGAGGTCTCTATCATATCATCCCTCTCTCTTCTGTCCTTGAGTGAGTACATGTTCAGTATCCTAAGCTGATCCTTGTAGAATCTGCTCTGCTGGCTCTTAATCATTTTGGTTACCCTATGCTGCACTGTCTCCAGCCTGTACTTGTCTTTCCTTAGGTAAGGACTCCAGAACTAGGCACAGTACTCTAAGTGTAGTCTCTCCAGTATGCTCTAGAAAGATAGTTATACCTCTCTCCTTCTGCTGTTAAAACCCCTCCCAGTACACTCCAGCATCCTGTTTGCCTGACTGTTGGCCTTGTTATACTGGCTAGATTGTTTAAGGGAGTCACATATGGTGACTCCTTGTTCCCTTCCTTATATATGCTGCTGAGCTTAAACAATCCCATCCAATGCTCCATTCTGGGGTGCTTGTTTCCAATGTGTATCAGTTTGCACTGTTTGGCATTGTATTTCAGTTGCCAAACACTGGACCACCTATTCAGCCTTTGCAGGTCCTTCTGCACCTCCCTTAACCCTCCTTGCTGTCTACCCCCAAACAAAGCTTAGTGTCATCTTTGAAGGGACACATCTTACCTTGAATTCATTGTCCTATGCCGCTATGATTCTGAACATATTGAAAATGACTGAACTGAGGACTGATCCCAATGGCACTCTACTGGTGACCTCCCTCTTCTCAGATGTAACTGTGTTTACAAATACCCTCTGCTGTCTCCCTTCCATCAAACTATGACTTTTGCTATTTCCAGATCCTCTAGCTTCTTCAGCAACCTTCTATGTGGCACCAAGTTGAATGCCTTGTTGAAGTCAAAGTAGAGTAAATCAACTGTCCTGGTTAGTATGATAGGGTCAGTAGGTGACCTATCACAGGTGATAGTCAGATTAGAGCCTTTGGGAATGTGCAGGTAGTGACGCCACATACCTGGACATCACTCCTGGCTAACATATACCATTTCACTTTCATAAATTCTTTTTACCAACCTCCATCCCCCTGAGTTTGGAGACCATGAAACTGGACTCAAGATAAAAGCATCCTCCTGTTCTGCCTCCAGAATGCAGGAACCAGCAAATAGAGCCAGGATGAAGTTTGGTGACTTGATCCAAGTACTGGTCTCTGATTAAAAAGGGAATTAGATTTAAAGTGGCACTGCCATGGCAAAGGCTGTCCTTGGTGGTGCCAGAATGTGGATATTCTGTAAATAATAGATAGATAGTTAATATACTAACATATTAAACACCAGCAGAATAGGCCTCATGGTCTTTCGAGTCTGCTTGAGAGTCAGCACCCATAATGGGTGCCATTTTAACTGTGCCCCCTCCCTCTTAGATCCCCCTACCTCCTGTCCTAGTTATCCCCCAGCATTGACATTACTCAGCTTCATCCTCCCCCATACCTGTCCCATCACCTCTTGAACCCCTCCCCAGTATCCACCTCCACTAGCCGCTCAAGCAGTGCATTCCAAGGTTCCACCACCCTCTCTGTGAAATAACACCTCCTCCTCTCCCCGCTGAGTCTCCCTCCTCTAGCTTCCACCCATGTCCCCTGGTTGCCCCTCCCTCCTTCTGTTGGAACATCCCATCTAAGCCTAATGTATGTATCCCCTTTATGTACATGAAGACATCTATCATGTTTCTCCTGTCTCTCCTCTCCTCCAGAGAGTACAGGTTAAGCTCCTCAAGCCTCTCCCCATAGGTTCTCTCCCCATACCCCTAATCATCTTGGTTTCCCTCCTCTGGACCCCCTTCAAGAGTGCAATGTCCCTTTTTAGGTGTAGCTGCCAGAACTGCACGCAGTATTCAAGGTGCAGCCTAACCAGGCAGCTATACAGCAGGGGAATCACTTCCCTCCTTCATGAAGTTATCCCACTAGTGATGCACCCAAGCATCCTATTGGCCTTGGCCACTGCCCTCCTACAGTTCACAGAGTTGTTCATTTTGACATCCACCACCACCCCAGGTCCCTCTCCCCATTTGAGACTTGCAGTGTATGTCCACCAAAGGGTATACCCGTGGCCTGGGTTTCCAGCCCCCAGGTGAAGCACCCTGCACTTCCCTGCATTAAACTTCAGTTTCCAGATATGTGACCACTTCTCCAAAGCCTTCAGGTCCTCCTGCAAGGCTACGCTTCCTTCGTCCTCATCCACTATTTTTCCCAGCTTCGAGACCTCAGCAAAGATGAAAATATAATTATCTTCATTCTGTTTTTTCTCTGCTTCTTCTCCTTCCTTAGGCTTTACTCTGGGCTGGTTATCATGTGATTATTATTATTATTATTATTATTATTTCTTCTTCTTCTTCTTCTTCTTCTTCTTTCTCCTCTCCCCAGGACAGCATTAGCACCAAGCCCTCAGACCCTACGGAAGTGGGTCTGGCAGGAGGGCTGTAATGCATAGTGACTTCCCTACTAGGAGGTCAAATGTAAATAAAATGTCTCCCTACTAGGAGATGCCTCAAAATGGTGCTCTGTAAAACAAAGGGTTTGTTTTCTTATTGTTTGTATCCCTTTCTACCTTTATTTTAGCAAAAGTGCTAATGGAGAGACAGCTCAGCTCCCGTCCTCAGAGCTTGCAATTAAAATCAATAGGAGATTGCTAAGCGAGCTCAGAAGCTCTAAATATAGGAGCACTTTCAACATATTTTAGGTATTTTTCTCCACACATCACTGTCACATCAGCAGAGTGTAGGGTGGCCAGGAGGGAAAGCACACAAGGAATGAAGAGCTCCTAGCTGGCAGACAGCCACTTATGCAAAGGTCTTGGGCCAGCAAGGAAAATGCTGAGCCATGAGACAGCAAGCCAGCCTTCACTACAGAAGGAGCAGGATTAAAAACATATTTAGCTTAAAAAAATAGTTTATTTAATAAAATACAGATTTCTCTCCACTGGACTGTAAAGCACTGCCATAAGCAAGGAGAGAGTGAAACATGAAGTTATGTGCTTCACACTTCCAGGGTCAGCACTGCAGACTGAGTCCAAAACAATTATGGTGTTTGCTGAGGCCAGCACGGAAGGCTGAGCCCTGAAGTTGAAAAGGGACCATTATGCAAGGACAACCCAGTCTTTGAAGGCCTGGTGCTGCCTGTCCAGTTCTGAGGTGTCCCTTCCACATTGAAGTCATGGCTACCTGGCAGTGTAAAAGGATGTAGGCCAAGTCAGCCAACCGTAAATAAAATATTTTGGTTAACGTCACAGTTTAGGCATAAGTTTACTCTAGGTGATAGGGAGGAAATAGCTGTATATATGGTTACATTTTTTTGTGTGTGTGATTTAATATACTGCCCTGAGTGTCCACAGCTGTTTTTATATGAAATCAAGTAGAAACCTTACCTTAAATGGAGCCCTGTTTCACAGAAGTGAGACAGCCATATAATGAGGCCTGTTATAGCTGTGTGCTGGAAGTGAGGCAGATCATGTGACCCAGAGGGGCAAAGTATATCAGCCCTCTGGAACTGAAGCTTTGTCAGTCTTTGGTCTGGGTAAGGGAAAGACTTCAGTGCTAAAGAGGAGTCTGAAGCTGTAACAGAAACAGGTTTCAAGCTGACACCTGGTTTACAGTGCCAGGCAAGAGAGTGATGGGGGGCGGGATTTTGCTGATTTACCTGGTTAGTCTGGTTAACCTGATCAATTCTTTTTTTTAACTTTATTTATTGCATTTGTTTGGTATGACAGCCATCGCAACACAAGTAGAGATGAAATACTTTACTGTTTAACTTGGTTCGCATTAAGTAGAATGCCACAACAAAATGATTCAATATCATCTCTCCCATTGTGTTACAACACAGGAGATACTTTTTTTTTATAGTAATATGTAAAGTCAAGAAGAGTCCAAGAAACCTTACGAACACGCAAGGCAAGGACCACTGATCTGCCATGAAGTATTTCAGTTAAAGGATTCCACCATTTTACATTGGTGTATTGCCCAAAGTCCAGGAAGCTTGCAAATTAATTTTTCAGGGAACCAAAGAAAAGAAAAAACATACTGTAAATTGTGTCTTCAACAGTTTGCTAGAACATGAACATCAAAACCCAGTTTAGCAGGGCAACAGTGCATAAACGTATGAATATATAAGAATTCAGCATTTAACATGAAATTATTTCAAGGCATGTATGATATAGAGGTCAAAGAGTTTAGGATTAAATCAGCTAAATGGTACAATTCAAGTGAGTCAACCATGCACTGAAACTATTATTGTGATAGGCGGGCACAGGTGGGGGAAACCATGCAGTAGGAATCAAGACGTGCCGAAAGTGCCATCTTGACCATACAATCAAGCTATCACAAAATATTGACAACTAGAAAAGCCTTATAAGCCCACCATGATTCTCTTTGTTCCCCACCCATAAATGCACTGTCCCTTACACAAAAGTGAGTGAGTGAACGCAGCTTGTAACTATATGGTGCTTATAAAACCGCAAAAGTAAATTTCAAACCTAGCTATATGAAGCCAGAGACAGTCACTGTTTATGTGTCCGATTCATCCTCCGACTGAGCTGCATCCACTCGGGGAGTGAAGTGCTTTCTAATTTTTGGGGGGTCAGCTTACTGGCACCTGCAGGATTAGAGAAAAATATGACTTGCCCCCATACAGGACTTTCAGTCTAGCCATCTGTAGAAGGTAGTGGTTAATTGCCAATTCATGGAGAGTGGACCAAACACTGTCAAAAACTTTCTGTTGTACCCATGTTCTGAAACCTAAGTCCAGAAAAAACATAGCCATTGCCTCTCCCATTCTTACTCCTCTAGTTTGTTTTGCAGCAAGCAGCTGCTTGTCTCTCTCCTCTTGGCCTCCTATTATCAGAAGGATGGTTCATGAAGTAGATACTTCCTGAGGAGGTCTCCTTGGAGTGACTCTATAAGCTTGCTTAATGGAAATTGCCACCGGTAGCCAGCCAGCCAAGAAATCTTTCAAGTTATCCCCCTCGGTGTAGTTGTTGAGAATCGCTGCTTTTTGTTCATCTTCTTCTACTACCCTGCATGCCTGTGTTAGCCTAACAATTCCCACACCTGGCTTTCTTTTTTCCCTTATATACCTGAAGAACTCTTTTTCCCCAGTCTGGACCCCCCTCCACAATATGCAGTTCTGTGTCAGCTTTTGCATTCCTGACTACCCTCTTAGCCTCCCTAGTTCTTACTTAGTTCTCCCCTATTTTGTATCCCCCTGCTTTTCCTTATACCTGATGAAGGCCTTCATTTTGGCCTTCACTGCCTCCCTGACATTTTCAGAGAACCATACTGGTCTCTCGTACTTGTTTCTCTTGGAAACCACTCTCATTCATGTCTTTTTCACCTCAATTATGGCCCCTTTTTTTTTTGTCCCCATCATTCGTCCATTTCCCTAATAGCCTCCACTCCAGTTAACTTGTCCCAGACTAATACCCTCATCTGGTTGAAGTCTGCCCTTCTGAAATCCAGAACTATAGCCTTTGACAGGGCCTTATTGCACCAAAGGTCAGCTCGAACTATATGATGGTTATAGTTGTTGGACCCCAGTCCACACTCCTCCTACCCTTTCTAGGCAGTCCTGACATTGCATCTAGCAGGGCCTTGCTTTTGGCACTCCTAGCTGCTGGAATGTCTTAGTTCATGTCTGGCAGATTGAGATCCCCCACTGCTATCACTACTACAAATGGCACTAACATGTATATGAGGAGGTCTCAGTCTTGCAGATTGATTGCTGCAGATGATTCAACTTGCCAACAGTATGGACATGCTCAGTGTATGCTCTTGGTAAAAAGAGATGCCTGCATCATAACCTGAAAGATCCAAAATGCTGAAAAGAGAGTTTCTTCTGACCTGCTTCACCAGTGTCCAAAATATCAGATCCAGCACATTTAATGAATGCAAATTTGGCATCAACTCAAACTTAAATTGGAGTATTATTAGGTATTCTATATCTGTAACAAAAGCAGAACATGCTTTTATACTCATTTTCAGGATTAGGGCAACAGACCTACTGTGATGTTTTGAACCGGAAAGGTATCTGACATAACAAGGTACATGTTCTTCAAATTTAAAAGTGTCAAATAAGTGGGAAACTCTCATCTGGGGACAGACCACCTACTTCCTTGTGGACAGGGGAGCCTTGGAGAAAATGGTTGAAGCCAATCCTGGGAATGCTGGGAAAACTACATGCCTAGTGTACCTCTGGGTGCATAAAACTCTTACATCTCTTCCCTCTGTCTTTCTTAGAAGATCCAATATTGTGTGTCAGACATTCAAGAAAGGCCTTTCCAAATGCTGTGTGTTCTTAAGTGGAAAAGAAAAGGGAGAAAGAGGATCACTTTTAGTGCTGTGTGATCGCTGTACTTGTGATGAATGTTATTTTAAGAAAATGGTAAGATAATTTGGAATTTATTTTTGTTTAGATTCTTTCTGTTCTTTGTCATAAAAAATAAGATAGTTTGGAATTCAGTTTTTTTTCTGTTCTTTATAATACTACTGTTTACTACTGTTTGTTTTAATTTCTCTAGTATGTAGAATATTTTACAATTTGTTTCTGATAGATCTTGCACATTTTGTAGTATTATATAGGTAAGCAATAATACACGGCAATGTATGCCATATCTTGGGCTATCATACCACTTCAGGTGAGCAGTGCCAGTGAGGCACTAGGTCATAGGGGAATTGTGTTCAACCACATGAGAAGGGATAACATCCAATGATATTGCACACCTTGGAGCGTATTATTGTGATTATAAAACAGATCCTGTTGTATACAAATAAAAAAATATATGAGTTGTAAAATGTTAGTATAATAAATTCTGTATGTAAGGATATAGTGTGAAAAATAGTCCTTATCTTGCAGTGTTTATTAGGTTATAGGCAATGGCTGGCATTGTTGTTGTATGAGTTTATATGGCAGTCAGGGCATGTACTGAGGAGATAAAGTGGCATTCAGCCATTGAGGGAAGTGATGAAATGTGTACCAGCAATGTTTTTAAAGTATTTTTTTATTGTAATAGTGTACTGTTTTATTTTACTAGTCCTTTCTGTGAACTAGAGACACAGAGCAGGTAGTACATCGGTGGCAAGTTCAATAGTGCCCTTATAGAAACAATTATATGAAAAATGTTCATGCTGTACACATAAAACTACCCAAGTGATATGCGTGCTGCAAGTATGATTTAAATGTTAAACTGGAACCGATTGCATGCATATGGGATCTGTACAGCAAGCAAGTGAGGAAACCATGATTTTTATGTTAAATTGGGAAAGACTCATGGATATGGAATGCATGCAAAAAAGCAAGTGGTCACTGATAACTGCACACGTAAAAGTTAAGTGACTTGCTCAGGATCACACCATGCACAACTGGGGGTTGATGAGATTCAAACCCAGATCTTCATGCTTCCAAGTCTCCTGGCTTGCAGTTCAGTGCCTTTAACTACTAAGCGATACTGTCTGCATTCATATGGCTCACTTGCACTTCAATACATACTGGGCTAGATATTCAGACTGCGCCAGGCAAGGGCGCAAACCTGGGTGCAGCGCAACTGGAAAGAGCCAGGGCAAGGACTGGGCAATATTCAATGGTGCTGTGCCATGGCTCAGCACCATTGAATATGGCACTAAGGGTGCACACAATGCACACAGTGCAGTGGTACTGTGCCAGTGCAAGTGGCAGCAGGGGAGCAGGGGGCTGCGCCAGTGCAAGTGCGGTTGCGCTAGGTGTAGCAACAGCTATATTTAGACATAAGCATGCAAATGAGGCCATTATGCATGCAAGGCACAAATGGGGCCATTTGCATGTCATTACAGCCCCATTTGCATGCGGTGTACTAATCCCTGGTGACTTGCACCTGGCGCCCTGCCATGCTGCAGCTGTCGGGGACCAATGCCCCTCTGCCCCTCGGTGGGCTCCGCACCCCTTCACCCGATCATGGGCATGTGAAAGGAGAAGCCCTGGTGGTCCAGTGGACCGCATTCCCTTGCCTGATCATGGCCATGTAAAGAAATAATCCCTGATGGTCCAATGGACCGCTTTCCCTCGACTGCTAGTGGGCATGTAAAGAAATAATCCCTGGTGGTCCAGCAAACTGATCACCCTTGTCTGCTTGCAGGCATTCCTCAAACCCCCTGGTGGTCCAGTGGTACCCCCCTCCCCACCCATCCATGTAGTTCCCCACCACCCTGCACCCTCCCAGTCAGTGGCGGGTGGCAGCTCTCTGCTAGCATACCACCCAGCCACCCGCTGACTGACAGCGTACAGTAGGGCTGTACCCCTATTGGTCCACTGTGTGGGTCACTGAGCATGCAGCCCATACTGTACTACACAGTCCCAACTTGTGAATGAACATTCATTCACAGGTCAGGACTGTGTAGTACAGTATGGGCTGCATGCCCATTGGCCCATGCAGTGGACCAATAGGAGTACAGCCCTACTTCATGCTGTCAGTCAGCGGGCAGCCGGGTGGCATGCTGGCAGGGAGCTGTCACCCACCTGTACACTGTCAGTTGATGGGCAGCATGTGGGCAGGGAGCTGCCACCTGCCGCTGACTGGTGGGGTGCAGGGGGGTGGAGAACTATGTGGGCAGGTGGGAATGGGGTACCACTGGACCACCAGGGGGCTTGATGAATGCCTGCAAGTGGGCAAGGGTGATCAGTCACTGGACCACCGAGGGTTCCTCATGCCCTGCCCAGGCACTAGGAATCGGGCCACTGGACCACCAGGGAGATGTTACACATGTTCCCATGATTGGGTGATGGGGTACAGTCCACTGGACCACCAGGGCATTCCTTTACAGAAACCCATGATCGGGCGATGGGGCAGGGGGGCTACAATGCTCCCAGGGCAGGAGGCATGGGGTCTGTGTTTTGTGAGATCGGTGGCCAGCCACAACAGGTGGCTGCCGTGTTGCACCCAGCAATTTGGCAGCCCACCTGTGGGTGTCCCCAATTTGTACCCTGTTTGTACAGGTGCAACATTTCACCCCTGTGTGGCAGAAGGCGGGGTTTTGCCTGCATATGCACTGCACATCCTGGGCTGAATATCGGAATGTGCCACATATGCATGGATACACCCCCAGCACTTGTGCCACATACATTATAGGTGCACCCCGGTGCATTGGGGGTTGTGTAGCGCAGCACAACCCACCTGACTGAATATTGCACTGGGGCACATTGGTGGGTTGCGCCATGTGCAACACCTTTGAATATCCCACCCACTGTATCTGAATACATCTGCATGCATGCAGCATGCTTGCAGCCATTGTTATGCTTTTCAGTTTTCTTCTCTCCATCATCTCATTTTCACAGTTGAACTGTAGTACACATACCAATGGAAACACATATATTTTTCCCACCCCAGTACACAAACTTACCCAGAAAGCCACTTAAATACTTCTGTTTGGCCTGTACTCCTACTATTTTCCCTCCATAGTTGTGAATGCTTCCACGCAAACAGACTTTAAGGTGCAAACACAAAAATAGCAATAACTCCACACACACACACACACACACACACACACACACACATGGCCAGTCCTCTCCCATGCACACACACTGTAGCAAATACAGCCATGCTTCTACAGACAACCCACCAAGTATAGTTATAAGTACAAAGTCTCTTACTTGAGTACTAGGGAGTCGGAGGCAGGAGTCTTTAAGAGATGATGTACATGGGTCAGAATGCTGAGGCGTGCCTCCTTGAAATGAATGGAGTTATTTTCTATTATTGTTTTATGTGTTATGATGGTGAGTTAGAGAATAATGTAGGCCACTGTTCTGCTAACAAGGCCCTTGTTAGTCAAGCAGTGGCCTTCATTAATCTCTAGCTTTCCATCAATAATGTATAAAATGCCAGCCTGCTGGCACAGCAGTTGGATTTCCACTTGTGACACCAGTGACCCAGGCTCAGGAATGAATCTGGGTGGTGGAGGGCAAGCCAGGGAGAGAGGGCTCATGCATCGGATGACTGTACACCTTCTCTTGAGGGGAGGGCGCTGAAGTGACCCGGCACTTGCTGACCCCTGGCGGAGGCTGGGGGTACAGCAATGTGCTGGGTCCCAGTGACTAATGGTGCAAGATGAACATTGGTGCATGCCTTGATGTTTGTGGCATCCCACGTCCCCAGGGAGCAAATGGATAAAGAGCCCCATGGCTGACCAGATGATGGTTGCCAGCTCCCACTGCTGCAAGACCCCAAGCAGTCTACAGACCACATCAGCAGCATCCAGGCCAAGAATTACACTGGCTACTCCACTGGTACCTTCCCCCTTTGAGGAGAGGGACCCACCTGGCGAAGAATTATGTCTGGGTTACCCAGGGGGCTGCAATGTGGGATGATAGGTGGCTGCATCAGGGCAGTGTGGCAAGCAAGGGGCATAGGAAAGCTTGAAGGAGAGACCGGCCTGGAGCTGGGGGAGCAAAAAAAAGAGTATAAAATAGTAATAAAAAAATACTCCCATTCATTTCAATGGTGCACCCCCCCGCAGTCTCCTTTGCCCTTTGTCACAATGTGCCTGAGCACGGGGATGTGGAGGTCAGCTTCATGGGGGGCATAAGCCTGACTATAGTGGGTATCCAATAGTCTGTGCATACCATACTACTCAATTGTCCATGAATGCAAGGGACAGCTCTAGAATATCTGTAACATCTCTAAAAGGTACAACTTATTTGGTTTGACTGAAAAGTGATATGTAAATCATAAAAATTAAATGTATAAGATTCATCTGTATATACTCAATAGCAGTGCATCAGATTGGGGCTTAAACATTTACTTACCAATTTTTTTCCTGAATGAAGTTCTGCCCCACCACCCCCGGAAAAGAACTTTGTCCAGACTTTTCTCACCAACTCCATTCCATTCAATACCCATACCCTATTGGTCATGAAGCCACCCAAAGGTGAAGAAACTTGAAAAACACATCAATATGGTTGAAAAATGGGTGCAGAGCTCAGAGATTTGGCTTCATTGGGAACTGGGGGTCCACCTGGAGTGATGCAGGCCTATACTGGCATGATGGACTGCATCTGTCCAGGAGGGGAACCAGTATCCTAGGTGATAGGTTTACTTGGCAAGCATGCTTCATTGGCAATAATTTAAACTAGCCAACAGGGGAGGCACTGGAAAGGAGCAGGGAAATCCTAGTCCCCAACAAAAAAAAAAATCAGGGTAGTAAGAGAGGTAAACATCAAGATAGAGATGTCAATAGGGAGAAGGGCAGGGGTAAATGGAGAAAATGGCAAAAACTTTTACCCCCCTCATAGTGAACATTTCACCAGTGAGGTCCCCTACAGTGACTACAGCACCTAACTGCAGTGGGAGACCCACTGGAACCCAGCGCTGTCTGTTGGGGGTCCTGCACCCCCCTAATCAGCTCTGACTGGAGTTGAGAATCCTTAAGTTGGGGTGTGCAGGGGGCGAAGCCCCCCCAAAGAAAACAAAGACAGCAATAGCAAGCCAGCAGCTGACTGCAGAATGGTGAGGCATTTGACAGAATTTCTGTTGGACTCCTGTCATGGATCTGGGCAAAAAGGGGTGAGGCCATCAAGAAATGGAGGGTAATGCGTACCAATGCCCGTAATCTGGGCAACAAGCTCCCTGAACTGGTGGCCTTGATGGAAGAGGGATGCCTGGATATTGTAGAAGTCACATAAACATGATACACAGAGAACCATGACTGGGATGTTAACATACCAGGGTACACAACCTACAGGAGAGACAGGGAGGGTAGAAGAGGGGGAGGAGTAGTTCTCTATGTAAGGGAAGGGATAAAAGCAAAGGAACAAAAAAGTAAACAGGGAGGAGAGGAGACACTGTGGATCACCTTAGAGACTGGAAATGGCACCACAATCTGCACAGGGGTTGTATAGGAGGCAGTATAGTGAGCGGTTTAAGGCTCTGAGCTGCAAACCTGGAGACCAGGGTTTGAACCCCACAGCCCCCACTTGCATACTGTGTGACCTTGAGCAAGTCACTTAACTTCCTTGTGATCCCAGGTCACATCTGTAAACAAGCTTTCAGCTTAGTGTGTGTCTCTCCTGGTAAAAAAACAAAATACAGACCCCCATGTCAGGGGGAGGAAATGGACAAGGATATGATAGAAGGCATCCTTAGGATGGCAGAGAAAGGGAAGATACTGCTGATGGGGGACCTTAATATGCCAGATGTCAACTGGAGCACCTTTGCTGCAGCCACATCCAAGAGCAGTGCCATTCTCGATGTCCTACAGGTGGCATGCGTCAGACAGCTAGTTTTGGAACCCACTCGTGAGGGAGCAATCTTAGACCTCATACTATCAAATGTGGACAGTGAGAGGATCTCAAATCTAGAAGTGGATAGCCATCTGGGAACAAGTGACCACCAAACAGTGTGGTTCACGATAAACTCAGCTACAGAGTCAAGCCATGCAAAAGTGAGGATACTGGACTTCAGGAGGGCTGACTTTGGCAAGATGGGAGAGTGCCTCAGAAAAGCACTAGCAAACAGGCCAAAAGGAGGGGTGGAGCAACAATGGGAAAACATCAAAACTGCCATCACAGAGGCAACAAGCCTTTGTGTGAAGCAAATAAACAACTCAAAATGAAAGAGAAAACACTATGGTTCTCAAAACAGGTGGCAGGGAAGGTTAGGGAGAAAAAGATAGCATTTTGGAAGTATAAGGAAACACTGAAGGAGCAGGACAGAGAACTGTACCAGTTATGGCAGAAGGAAGCAGGGAGGGTAGTCAGAATAGCAAAGGCTCAAACTGAGGAAAAGATAGCCAACTCAGTTAAGAAGGGGATAAAACCTTTTATAGGTATTCAGGGAGCATAGAAAGACAAAGGGAGGGATAATGAGACTGAATAGAATGGGTGGTGAGTGGGCAGAGAGGGACAGTGAAAAAGTAGGGATACTGAACTAATGCTTCTGTTCAGTATTCACAAAAGAGGAGGAGGGAGAGGTGCTTAATCCATTTAACAGAAGCACTCTGTATGGGGGGGGAGGTCAATCCCAGTCCTTTCACAGAAGAATGGGTTCTGAAAGAACTCCTAAAACTGAAGGTGGACAAAGCAATGGGGCCTGACAGAATTCACCCCAGAATTCTAAAAGAATTAAGCAGAGAACTAGTGACACCACTGGCTACTCTTTATAACAAATCATGGGAGGATGGTGTGGTAACTGAGGACTGGAGGAAGGAGGGTGTGATTCCCCATCACAAAAATGGAAGCAAGACAGAGGCAGGAAACTACAGACCTGTCAGTTTGACCTCTGTGGTAGGGAAAGTGATGGAATCACTTCTGAAGGAAAGAATTGTTGAGTACCTAGAGGCTAGTGGGGCACAGGATCTAATGCAACATGGGTTCACAGTGGGAAAGTCATGTCAGATGAATCTAGTTGATTTCTTTGACTGGGTGACCAAAGTAGTAGACCAGGGAGGGGCTCTGGACATGGCCTACCTAGACTTTAGCAAGGCATTTGACACAGTCCCACACAAAAGATTAATAATCAGATTAACCAGCCTGGGAGTGGGTCCTATGGTGGTAGCCTGGGTAAAATATTGGCTGGACAACAGGACACAGAAAGTAATTGTAAATGGAGTCCACTCTGAAGAAAGAGGGGTTACTAGTGGGGTACCTCAGGGTTCAGTACTGGGTCGAGTCCTTTTTAATGTCTTTATAAGTGACATTGCAGAGGGACTGGAAGGAAAAGTATACCTCTTTGCAGATGACACAAAGATCTGCAACAGTGTTGATACACAAGGAGGCGTGGAAAGGATCAGAAGGGACTTGGCAAGCTTGGAGGAATGGTCAGAAGTGTAGCAGCTTGGATTCGATGCAAAGAAGTGCAAAATAATGCACCTGGGAAACAAAAACCAAGGGGAAGATTACACAATGGGGGGGAGGTAGTAACAACAACAAAAATGGAAAGGGAACTGGAGGTAATCATATCAGATGACCTTAAGGTTAGCAAGCAATGTGAGAAGGCAGTAGGGAGGGCTGGGGGATATTGGGATGTATAGGGAGAGGCATCACCAGCAGAAAACAGGAAGTTGTTATCCCTCTGTTCAGATAGCTGGTGAGACCCCATCTGGAGTTTTGCATCCAGTTCTGGACACCCCATCTCTGCAAGGAAATAGACAAGATGGAGGCAGTCCAGAGGAGGGCAACTACAATGGTGCAGGGTCTGCAAGAAGTCATACGAGGAGAGACTAAAGGAGCTTAATATGTATACCCTTGAGGAAAGGAGGGAGAGGGGGAACATGATATAAACTTTTAAGTACCTCAGTGGAATCAACAAAGTCCAAGAGCGTAGCATCTTTCAGAAAAAGAGATGTGCAAGAACAAGGGGATACAATTTGAAGATAGAGGGGGGGATGGCTCAGGGGCAATGTGAGAAAGTGTTTTTTCACAGAGAGGGTGGTGGACACATGGAACAGCCTTCCTGAGGAGTTGTGGGTTCTAAAACTGTGGGAGAATTCAAGAATGCATGGGACAGACATAAGGCAATTCTTGTGGGGGGTAGGAAGAAATAGGCTGTTGGTTAACTAGGATCTGCAGCTTATCCTGTAGGTAGGGAAATGGGCAGACTAGGTGGGCCAAGCGGTTCTCATCTGCCGTCAAAGTCTATGTTTCTATGTAATATTTCAATCCTTCCTCTTTCTCCAGTCCCCCTGTAAAACAAATTATTTACTTTTACTCACCCAACCATATGGCCAGAACCTGTAGCGTGGCATAGTGTTCAACCAGCTCAGTTTTCAGTCCACCCCCCCCGCTCTCCTTCTGCCAGAATCTGGATGCTAGAACCGACCATCGCAGGTCCCTGATGTGGTCCACAATCAAGCCACCGAACCTACCCAACCTGGGTTGATTTCTTCTTGCTTGGTTGCTGCTGTAGCTGCTGCCACACTGCACTGATCAAAGCCTCTGAAGGCCACCTACACTACTGTCACCACTGCTACTAAGCCTAGCTTGCTGCCACGGGGGTCTGTGCTATTTTTTCTTTTTTTTGCAAGGCAAGCCTAGTAGAGTAAGTAATAATAATGATAATAATAATAATAATAATAATAGTAATCTTTATTTATGAAACACTGTTGACATTGTTCCAAAGCACTGTACAAACTATACAATTTCAAATTAAAACAATAAAATTCTAAAATCCTTCATCCAATCACTGTAATTAAAACTCAAATGGCAAAGTCCAACATGAGTTACTGTAAAATGTGCCTCCAAAGGTGCGTCCAAATAAATAGATAGCCTCTGCTCCATCAGTCACCGGAGACAGAGACTCACTAAGAGTAGAACAACAAAACTATGATGCCACAACATCGCCACTGAGAGTTCAGTGCTCACTGACTCCTCGAAGCTGTAGTGTGAAGTCTGTCTACTCTGTGGCAGGAAAGACAGTGTTGCACTTGCAAGGCTCATGTGCTTTTTCTTGGCTGGTGCTCATCCACATCACACGTGATTGTGCCGCCGCTAATAGGTGGACAAAGTGGACAACACAATACAGATACAGTCGAGTCTAAAGAGTACCTGCAGCATGAGCACTCATAGGCCAGGTGGTGGACACTTATTGTGCAAAAGCTTAAGTCCAAATTTAAAGCCATTATTGCTACACCATAAGAACATTCTAGACACGAATACGGTGGGGGGGGCAACTGTCCCCCTCTGCCCTACATAAATGGTACCCCTGCTTAATGGTAGAAATTCATTTTCAGGTGCTAATGCAATGGTTTTCATTGTGTTCTGAGATACTGTATCTCCATGTTTCATGATGTGTCCTGATCTTGATGTGGGTTAGTGTCCCACATTGTCCCTCATTTTGAATGTCCATGTCCCTCATTTCAGTGACAAAACTTGAGGTATGGTGCATGCTTTCAAGACCCTACTCAGCACAAAGAGTGCTGAGCATGGCCATAGTGTGTATGCTCCATACAAAATGACAAAGGGAAAGTAAGTGAGTGAGATGAAACAGTCATGGAGAAACACATATGTAGCACTAAATGTGTATAAGGGATTTGCATGGTCTAAAACAAAAAGGATAGGCTTCACAACACAGAGGTCTCTCTTCATACATCTGAAATGGGGGATGTTGACTGACTATATCCTAGGTGTTTAATGCCATAAGCAAACAATGCTTTACAAATTAAAGGTGATTTAATGACAAAATTCAAAAACCATTAAACAACTTGCAAAAGCATCAGCATTAATGAGTTTACCTACTTCTTATAGGAATACAAATAACAATGTATTTTAATGGCTAATTGCTAGCAGTATTATAAGAAATAAAAATTGATGTGTTTTTTTATGTTGGCATGCTTGCGCAGCCAACATCTTGGGACAGTGAAGCTTTGGAGGCGTGGTCGCTGTTGGGTGAATGCAGGGCACACACCAGTAGGTGCGTCCCTCATTCCCCAATCAGCCTGCATGCTGGCGCCACACCATGCATACATAATGTGGAAAGCACATCTAAGAAATGGTCCACTGCAATCTGAGCAAAGCTCATCAGATGCAGCGGACCCTTCGTACGTCTTCGCTGACATTATCAGCATGGTGGGCGGGCGCGCCTCTTAATTGGCTTTCACTGGGTGCCCAATCCCCTGTCAGTTTACTTCCCTGCTTTTGTGCTGACAGGGAGCCCCTCCCATCAGCATAAACCCCCATTGTTAAATGCTGAGGAGGGTGCCCAATCCCCTCGGCTCACCCCCTCAGCGCTTTCTTTGTGTGCAGCGTGGGTGCCCAATCCCTGTCAAGATAACTTCCTCCAACCCCCCCATGTTGTATACTGACAAGGGTGCCCAATCCCCTGTTGGCTACAGACCCCCCAAACATTTAGGTGGCACGCTGGGAGCCCACCCCAGCATGTCAAATCCTCTGAAATACCAAAGTTGTCCCGTAATGTTTTTTTTTTCCACCTGCAAATGAAAACGGTCCCTCATAGTCTCCTGGCCCCCACCCATACCCACCCTCTGTGCACCCTGCCACTCCTCACCCCATACTTACCTCAGTCTGGCATGATGATCATCGGTTGACCAGGAACACGTCTGCACTCTTCAAAACCGACCGCGAACTGAAGAAATGCCAGTAAGCTGTATAATAGAATAAATAGGGTTTTTTCAACTTTGCTGCATAGCTCAGGCATTTTTGGGAAGTTTGGTCCCAGATTTTCAACATGAGATTTTTGGGACCCCTCCTCATGAATTCTTGCACTGTCATGGCATTATATGGTCCCAAAAGGTGATTTTGCAGGCACTGCGCGGAATCACCTTTCAGGGCTGAGTAACAAAATGACAGTGCCACTGTTCATGGAGAGGGGTTCTCAAAAAGCCTATGTTGTAAATTTGGGGGGAAAAATCCAAAAAGTGACTGTTTTAAGAGCGTGCATTGCGCAGTTGCTACACACGCTCGTAAGTTAGTGAATTCGCAATATTTTCATGCCAGATTCTCAACATTGGCATTTTACCACACCTTCTTGTGAACCGTTCAGCTGTCATTTTTCACATCCTGGCTGAAATGTGTTTAGGCACTTCCGGCGCAGAATAGCACGGTCGTTGTACGAAATCACTGTTTGGGACAAATTATAAAAATGACAGTGACACTGTTCATGAGCAGAGGTCTTAAAATGACTGTGTTGAAAATGTGGTGACAATACTCCATAAAATGACTGTGTTACGAGCATATGTTATGCAGTTTGCCCACACACTTGTAAGTTCACAAAAGTAATATTTTCACTCCAGATTTTCAACAGTGCCATTGTTCTACACCTCCTAATGAAAAGTACAGCTGTCATTTTTCACATACTGAACAAAATCTGTTTTTGCAGTTCCGGCGCTCAATAGCGTGGTCGCTGTGGAAAGCCCGTGTTCGAGACAGATTATGAAAATGGCAGTGACACTGTTCATTAGCAGATTTCCTAAAATGCCTATGTTAAAAATTTGGGGCTGAAAGTCAATAAAATGAGCTTTACAAGAGCGAGTTGGGCAGTTTGCACGCACACTCATGACTTTGTGAATTTGTAATACTTTCACTCCAGCTGTTCATCATTGCCATTTTTCCATACCTCCTTATGGACAGTACAGCTGGCTGAAATGTGTTTTTGCACGTCCAGTGCAGCATTGCACGGTCACTGTACAAAATCACTTTTCGGGACAGTTTGAGGAAATGACGGTGACACTATTCATCAGCAGAGGTCCTAAAATGCTTATGTTGAAAATTTGGTGCTGAAAGTCCATGCAATGACTGTGTTGCAAGCATCCATTGTGCAGTTTCCATGCACCCTTGTAACTTCGTCAATCTGCAATATTTTCATGCCACATTTTCACCACTGGCATTTGTGCACACCTCATTATCAACAGTCCAGCTGCCATTTTCCACAGCCTGCCCAAAACACTCTTCCTCAGCTCTGCCGCACAATGGCGTACTCGCTGTGCAAAATCACCTTTTGGGACACATTAACAAAATCACAGTGCTATGCGTCTCCACCTCCACCACTGCCAATGCCAGCGTGACAACATGCAGCATTGACAAATGCTTGTTTAAATGAGATTTGCATCAGTTTAGCTGCTGCGCACAAGGCAAGAATGCAGCATGTGAACCTGATGTGATGTTTAAATGATGTTCACAACAGCTTAACTGCTTCACTCATGCCAAGCATGCAACACGAGAACCTGATGTAATTTTTAGAAGATGTTCACACCAGCTTACTTGCTGCGAACATATCAAGCTTACAGCATGCAAACCTGATTTGCTTTTTAGACCTGGTTCTCTTAGGATCACTTAGTGTATGTGAACTGCATGCAAGCATTGCACAATTAATCATGTGGCATGCATTCTGCACGTACACAGCACACCTATATTTATGTATGGGTGAAGCCGCGCTGTGTGGTAGTGTTGAACTACATTAGTTAAAATCGGTTCATTCCGTAAGTATGAACCAGTAGAGAGTCAGTTGATGTGGTTAGTTTTGGTCAGCAGCAATTGCAATAAAACTGTATGACACTGTTTAACTGTTGTTTTTTTTAATATAAAACAAAATAAGTGTGGGGGGATTGTGAAATAGTGGATTTGTAAAGTAGAAAGTGAAGTAAAAGCTGTGCTTGATGACAGTTTCTAGAATGTGTGTTCAGTTAGAGCTGAAATTTGATTAAGTGTCAAACTGCTTTGTGTGAAGAATTACTTACGAGGTGGTGCCAGGGTAGCCATTAACAGTGTGAGCAGCTCAGTACAGGAATCTGTAGTGAAGTTAAGACATCTGATGGCAGGACCTATTTTCAGACCAGAATGATGTACTGAGACATCATCTGGGCTAAACGTGGACTTAGCCAATCACATTTGATATTTTGAACAACCATTTCATAGTTTAGATTTAAGTTTTCTGGAACTGTATATTGCTTTTAGCAGATACAGATAATTTATATTACAGATAATCACTGTTCTGTCTCTGACAGCACATTACTGAACCAAAGTGAGACTACTTTTAGTAGTAGGGCAACAGTGTTAACAGCAAACAGGGATTCCTATATGAGTCTTACACTATGTGGGCAGGGAAATTAGTGGTACAAAATGGAATACTACAAACTGGTGGCGGCAAATATATATTTTGTTACACCAGTGTTTTATTATTTTTGTAATACAAATATCATAAATTAAACTAACATATTTCCTCACACCCTAAACTGCTTCAATAACAAAACTCATGTTTCTGTAATCTTAATATTACATAAAAATCATAACGTAGAAACTGATGTCAGAAAAAGACCCATTGGCCCATTCAGCCTGCCCAGCACAATGTATAGTATTATGCAAATACCTAAGTGATCACTCAGTCCCCCCCCTTCCATCCTCCGCTGCTATCCTCATCTGCTCTGTATATCTACTCTAATCTCACTTGAGTCCCTCCACTGACTTGGCACAGATGACCCCCCAACTGTCTGTTATACTAATCCACCACCGCTGGGGTGGTAGATGTAGGGGAGGTCAGATTGGCCATGGCCCGTCCATTTTAAAACCTGGTTGGACCATGTTGTCTACACCTACCAGACTTTCTTTGAGCTGATTAATATTCTTTAGGCATTTCACCTTTCCCAGAAGATTCTGTCTTCCTAAAGAAGTTCATAATCACAGTAACAGATGCAGCCAATCCCAGGGACACCAACAGTGAGAGTCAATAGTAAGTGCAATTGCAGTTTGTGTAATCAATTGTTATAGGTGGTTGTAACATAGAGGCAGCAGGCAGTGTGTGGCTGAAACCAGATAAAGGAGCAGCTGCATTTGTGGATGTGTGAGATGCAACATAGAGAGCAGAATTAGATTTGAGGATGTCCAGAGCAAATGGTTTGATATCTTTTATTGGACCAACAAGGATGTTACAAAAAGAACAAATAGCTTTAGCTTTCAGACCACAAGTCCTTCTTCAGAAGCCTAATGAGAGTTATTTAGAAAATCCTGCATCATTAACACTTGGAACATGCAGAAAAAAACCTTAAGATTCTCTGCTCACTAAATTACATGCCAAGTGAAGGAAACCTCCCAAAGACACATATTTCATGAGTGAGGTAACAGCACATCACTTTGCTCAGAACTCTGTGATAGAGCCTTTGATAATAAGGTGACCTTCGAGAAAACAACAGCATGCTAAAATGTAACACATAACCAAGTGAAAAAAATAATAAAAAAATAAGCCCCAAAATTACAACATCAGAAATTATCTTTACATGGCATGTTAAATGATGAAAGTGATGTTTATCCAAAGTGAATAAGTGTAACACACTGATGAAAGTACAACTGGCTGGAGATATATTCTCAACATACTCACAACAAGCTATTATGTTCCACAAATCTTAAGCCTTTGTTGTAACAAGATTGTATATATGATAACATCAATTGTCAGTGTAAATGCCAGATACAAAAAAGTGCTAGTCAGGGACCCCCAAGAAATTGAGACTATGCAGCCTGATATGTACAGATTTCAATAAATTGTCAGTGTGTAATCTAAATAATACATATATAGAGACAGTACAAGGAATCTAAACAAAAATTATTAGGAATTACCCCTCTGGGTGAAAGTAGCTACTTAAAATGAAATATATGTACATGAAACCTAATACACCATCAACTGCACTCATTACTACAATAGTTACCCAAAAAAGAATTACACCTGTCATGAACCCCCAAGTAAATGAGACAAGTGTCTTAATAAGTACAGAATGTAAAAACATTACAATATATACTTAAATTACAGAACTAGCAGAAGGATGTTTGAGGATATGTGAGATGTTACATTGAGATAGCAGATTTAAGGGCCTTCCCCCCCGCATCTGGTGGTATATGGTTGCCAGAGAAGCAGCAAAATGTTATTTCACCGGTGAAATTCTGGCAAAATCACTAATTTTGCCACATGAAATAGTTCACTTAATTATGACTGCAAGGTGAAATTTCACTGGTAAATTTCGCCTTGCATTACTGTTTGGTGAAATCAGGTGGAATTAGGCTTTCCACATGACTTACTCTCTGCAGGTCACATGGGTTGACTGTATACAGGCAGGAAGTAAGTGGGTCATTTCCTTTCTGTGTAGCTAGAGACTTGGAGAGGAGAAGCAGGCAGCCAGCAGCAGAGAGTTTCAAATTAAGATTGTTTTGTGTGCCAGCCACTGTCTGTTCCGTTGTGTGTGTGTTTTTATACCCTTTTTTGTTTAAAAAAAATATTAGATTGTGTTTCTGTTCTTTGCTTATAGTTTCTGTTTTGTGTTAGTGTGTGTGTGTGTGTGTGTATGTAACTCCCTCTCTCTCTCTCTGTTAGTATTTTAATTTTTTTTTCATCAGGATGGATGCTAAACATCAGGTCAAGGTCACTGGGAGAAAGGCACCCACTGTTTGCTTTAACAGGTGGGTGTTCCAGCAGGAGCATGTCCCCCCCAACAGGAGCATGTGGCCCCCACTCCCCAGCAGCAACAGCATGAGCTCAATGCCCCCCCACAGCAGTGTGGCAGTGAGTATAATGTGGCCCCCAGAACCAGCCAGCCGCAGAATCCCGTAGCCCCCCAGCAGGAGGAGCATTTGGCCCCCAGCAGCAACCAGATACTAATGTCCCCCCAGCAGGAGCATGCAATGCCTGCCTCCCCCCAGCATAAAGGGTCAGCGATATGGCATTTCTTTGATTGAAACACCATCAACAGCATGGTGGTCATCTGCAAGCTGTGAGGCAGATCCGTGCGAAGAAGCAAGCAAGGGGGTAATTTTGGAACTGGTAGCCAGAGGAGCCATCTGCAGAACCACTACACTGCAGAGTGGCTCCAGAAACAACAGGAGTCGGCAGCAGCAGGAGGCAGTCCGGCCCAAGAAGAAGAAGGCCAGCAGGAGGTTGGGGCCAGTGGTCAGGTGGAGCCTGAAGGTGCTGCAGCAGGAGGTAGCAGCACCCCCATCCATCTCACCCCACATCTACCGGTGGCACCAGGTTCATGGTGGTGGTGAACCCACACAGCCTGCAATAGCCCCATCTGCTTCACAAGTCAGCCACAAAGACCTGGCAGCTGTACGAACTGAGGTGTCCACTTTCAACTGTGATTTTTATGAGTTCCACCAGGAGGTCAGGGGGACCTCAAAAAATTAATGGAGGAGTAACAAAAAGTGTTGGACCACCTTGCAGAACTTCGTAATGGGAGGATTGGTGGTGGCAGTGGCAGGTCAGAAGAATCTGGTCCTGTTTCCAGCACCATTTAATTACGGTCTGGGAATTTTAAATATGTGCTTGCTAATTTGCAAGTGAGGCAGGCAGTGCAGCACCTGAATTTTCTTCTCTTTTCTTTTTCCTGTCCTTACTTTGTTACTGTCACTCTTCCCTCATGCACACCCCCTAAAAAATAAAAACAAACCAAAAAAGAGAAAAAAATTAAAAAAATAATTTCCAGTCCTCTTCCTCTTTCTATATCCTCATGTTTCATTTTCGTATCCAGTGTTTTGCATGTTATTATGTAATGTTTATGCTCCCTCTCTTTCCCATCATTTGAGTACCATACCCTTGCGCTTACTCTTCATGTCCCCCATTGTGTGTGTAACTGTAACTTACTGTCAGTCCTTTAGTCTGTACCCATACACCGTACCTTTCTTCTTGTTTTATCTTACTCCTTTTATATTTCCTCCTCCTAACCACAAATGCCAAGTATATTGTAATGTGTTCATATGAACAACATTTTTTTTCCCAAAGCTATGTGGTTCAGATTAATGTTGTGGGCTTCAGCTGTTTTGGCTGTGTGCAGCATCAGTCTGAATATGTACACAAGAATCACAGAAACATAAGCACTTTTAATGCGAAGTTAAACATAAATATGTTTTTGTGCTTAACAACACATGACACCTGGCCTTGCCTCCCACAAATGGTAACTTTGTGTCCCTCCCCTCCATTCATGATGTTTAGTGCCCCACCACAAGACCCAGTCCAAAATGTGCAATTTGGCGCCAGTTTAACACAGTCGTTTGCCGCCATATGTGCAGAGCAGGCATGCTAATATGAGAAATATGACAGGAGAAATGATTTATAAAATTGAGACAGAAATATAGTCTGAGTCAGGATGTGATGTGGTGCTCCCCCACCAACCAGACATTACATTGCTGTTTTGGGCCATGATCAGCAATGATTTCAGCCTGAATTGCAGTGTTGCTGCTGCTTGTGCCAAACAGGGCCTACAAGTACAGAAATGTTTACAAAAAAATGTTACAGTAAATTCAGACAAAAATCAGGTCTCAGCCATGTTGTTATATGGTGCCTAAGCCACCATCCAAAACAAAACATCCACCACCCAGACATCAAAAAGCTGTTTTCGGTCTGGTTTGCCAAGTATTTCAGCCAGAATCTCAGTGCTGATCATGCCAAACAGGGCCTACAAGTCCAGAAGTATTTCCCAAAAAATTTTACAGTAAATTCAGACAGAAATCAGGTCTCAGCCATGTTGTTATATGATGCCCAATCCACCACCCAAACCAAAACCTGGCCTTTGGTCCACTGTTTACAAGCCATCTCACACTGAATCTCTGTTCTACGCTTGCAGGACAAGCTGTACATGTCCAGAAATGTGACAGCAAAATTATATGTAAAATTGAGACTGAAATCTGGTGTAAGTCCTGATGTTTCATGGTGCCCCCCCATAGAAACATAGACTTTGATGGCAGATAAGGACCACTTGGCCATCCCAGTCTGCCCATTTCCCTACCTATTGGATAAGCTGCAGATTCTAGTTAACCAACAGCCTACTTCCTGCAACCCCCCACTATAATTGCCTATGTCTGTCCCATGCATGTTTGAATTCCCCCACCTGTTTTAGACCCCACAACCTTCCAGGAAGGCGGTTCCATGCGCCCACCACTCTCTCTCGGAAAAGAATTTCCTCACATTACCCCTGAGCCATCCCTCTAATTTTAAATTGTGCTCCTTGTTCTTAACATCTCTTTTCTGAAAGATGCTACCCCCTGGACTTTGTTGATTCCCTTGAGGTACTTAAAGTTTCTATCATGTCCCCCATCCCTCCTTTCATCAAGGGTATACATATAAGCTCTCTCAGTCTCTCTTCATAAGGTTTCTGATGTAGACCCTGCACCATTTTAGTTGCCCTCCTCTGGACTGCTTCTATCCTGTCTATGTCCTTGCGTAGATGAGGTCTCCAAAACTGCACACAGTACTCCAGATGGGGTCTCACCAACTGTCTGTATAGAGGGATAACCACTTCCCTTTTTCTACTTGTGATGCCCCTTCCTATGCATCCCAGTATCCCCCTGGCTCTCCTTACTGACTTCTCACATTGCTTACCCACCTTTAGGTCATCTGATATGACTACATCTAGATCCCTTTCCATTATTGTGGTCGTTAGTACCCCTCCTGCTATTGTGTACTCTTCTTCTGGATTTTTATTTCCCAGGTGCATTACTTTGCACTTCTTTGCATTGAATCTAAGTTGCCATATGTCTGACCATTCCTCCAACCTTGCCAAGTCCTTTCTCATCCTTTCTACCCCCCTTGTGTATCAACTCTGTTACAGATCTTTGTGTCATCTGCAAAGAGGCATACCTTTCCTTCCAGACCCTCTGCAATGTCACCTATAAAGACGTTAAAGAGGACTGGACCCAGTACTGAGCCCTAAGGTACTCCACTAGTAACCCCTTTCTTCAGAATGTGTTCCATTCACTATTACCTTCTGTGTCCTGTTGTGCAGCCAGTTTGTTACCTAGGCTACCACCCTGGGACCCACTCCCAGGCTGGCTAACTTGATTTTTAACCCTTTGTGCGGACTGTGTCAATGCCTTGCTAAAGTCTAGGTAGGCCATATCCACAGCCCCTCCCTGGTCTATTACTTTGGTCACCCAGTCAAAGAAATCAATTAGATTCATCTGACATGACCTTCCTGCTGTGAATCCATGCTGCTTGGGTCCTGTGCCCTGCTGCATCTAGGTACGCAACAATTCTTTCTTTCAGAAGTGATTCCATCATTTTCCCCACCACTGAGGTCAAACTAACAGGTCTGTAGTTTCCTGTGTCACCTTTGCTTCCACTTTTGTGAAGGGGAATCATATCTGCCCTCCTCCAGTCCTCAGATATCACCCCATCCTCCCATGATTTGTTAAAAAGTGTGGTCAGTGGTGTCACTAGGTCCTCCCTTAGTTCCTTTAGGATTCTGGGGTGAATCCCGTCAGGCCCCATTGCTTTGTCCACCTTGAGTTTTAGGAGTTCTTTCAGTACTCTTTCTTCTGTAAATGGACTGGTGTCAACCCCACTATCCAGAGTGCTTCTACTATTTCATTTAGGTAACTCCTCCTCTTCTTCTTTTGTGAATACTGAGCAAAAGTATTCATTCAGTATCTCTACCTTTTCACTGTCTCCCTCTGCCCACCTCCCCTCTCCTTTATTAATCTTCACTATCCCTTCCTTAACCTTTCTGTGCTCCCTAATGTACCTATAAAAGCTTTTATCCCCCTTCTTAACTGAGTTGGTTATCTTTTCCTTGATTTGGGCCTTTGCTTTTCTGACTGCCTTCCCCACTTCTTTCTGCTTTAACTGATACAGTTCCCTGTCATGCTCTGTCTGTGATTCCTTGTAGCACCAGACATTAAAATGCTGTTTTGGCCACTGTTTACAATTGATTTTAGGCCACATCTTGTTTCTGCGAGTGCAGCACAGGCAGTACATGTCCAGAAATGTTTCCTAAAAAATGTTATATTAAATTCAGGCAGAAATCTGGTCTCAGCCATGATGTTTTATGGTGCCCCACCAAGCACCTAGACATTAATATGCTGTTCTGGCCACTGTTTACAATTGGTTTTAGGCCTCATCATTGTTTCTGCGAGTGCAGCACAGGCAGTACATGTCCAGAATTGTTTCCCCAAAAATGTTACAGTTTAATAATACTTAAATCAGGTGTCAGACATGCTGTTATACGTTGCACGCCTTCCAGCCAGACCAAAACATTCTTGTTTGGCCCACTGTTTACGAATAGTTTAAGGCCTATTCATGGTGTTGCCACTGCCTAATATGGCCCAGAAGTCCAGAAATGTTTCCCAAAAAATTGCACAGTACATTCAGACCTAAAACAGGTGTCAGACTTGCAGTTAAAAGCCTCACATCCACCATCAGTCCCAAAATCTGCTGTTTTCTGCACTGCTTAAAATGGTTTTCAGGCCAAACCATGGTGCTGCCACTGACTAACATGCCACAAAAGTCCAGAAATGTGTCCCAAAAAATGTTACAGTAAATTCAGACCTAAATCAGGTGTCAGCCATGCTGTTATATGTTGCATTCCTTCCACCTGGACCAAAGCATGTTGGTTGGCCCACTGTTTACCAATGGTTTAAGGCCTAATCATAGTGTTGCCACTCCCTAACATGGCCCAGAAGTCCAGAAATGTTTCCCCAAAAAAGTTACAGTTAATTCAGACCTAAATCAGGTCTTGACCATGTTGTTATATGGTGCCCAAGCCACCACCTGAACCAAAACATGGTCTTTGGTCTACTGTTTACATTGATGTCATACTGAATCTTGTTTCAGCAAGTGCAGAACAGGCTGTACATGTCCAGAATGTGACAGCAAAAATGGTTGCTAAAACTGAGACTGTAATATGGTCTGAGTCAGGATGTGATGTGCCCCCACCACCACCACCCAGACATTAAATAGCTGTTTTCGGGCCTGTTTGGCAAGTATTTCAGACATAATCATGCCGCTGATCATGCCAAACAGGGCCTACAAGTCCAGAGATTTTTACCCAAAAATGTTACATCAAATTAAGACTGAAATCTGGTGTCAGTCCTGATGTTTTATGGTGACCCCCTGCACCCAGACATTAAAATGCTGTTTTGGCCACTGTTTACAATTGGTTTTAAACCACATCTTGTTTCTGCGCGTGCAGCACAGGTTGTACATGTCCAGAAATGTTTCCCAAACAAGTGCACAATACATTCAGACCTAAATCAGGTGTCAGACATGCAGTTACATGGTTCACATCCACCATCAGGCCCAAAATCTGCTGTTTTCTGCACCACTTAAAATGGTTTTCAGGCCTAACTATGCTGCTGCCACTGCCTAACATGCCACACAAGTTCATAAATGTGTCCCAAAAAAAGTTACAGTAAATTCAGACCTAAATCAGGTGTCAGACATGCTGTTATATGTTGCATGCCTTCCACCAGGACCAAAACATGTTATTTGGCCCACTGTTTACCAATGGTTTGAGGCCTAATCATGGTGTTGACACTGCCTTACAAGGCTCAGAAGTCCAGAAATGTTTCCCAAAAAATTGCATCATACATTCAGACCTAAATCAGGTGTCAGACATGCAGTTATATGTTGCATGCCTTCCACCCAGACCAAAACATGTTTTTTGGCCCACTGTTTACCAATGGTCTAAGGCCTAATCATAATGTTGACCCTGCCTATCATGGCCCGGAAGTCCAGAAATGTTTCCCAAAAAATGTTACAGTACATTCAGACAAAAGTCAGGTCTCAGTCATGTTGTTATGTGGTGCCCAAGCCACCATCTGAACCAAAACATGGTCTTTGGTCCACTGTTTACAAGTCATCTCATGCTGAATCTCTGTTCTGCAAGTGCAGAACAGTCTGTACATGTCCAGAAATGTGACAGCAAAAATGATTGCTAAAACTGAGACTGAAATATCGTCTGAGTCAGGATATGACAAGGTTCCCCCCCTTCACCACCAACACCACCCAGACATTGACTAGTTGTTTTCAGGCCTGTTTGCCAAGTATTTTAGCCAGAATCTTGGCGCTGATCGGTCCAAACAGGGCCTACAAGTCCAGAGATTTTTACCCAAAAAATGTTACATCAAATTAAGACTGAAATCTGGTGTCAGTCCTAATGTTTTATGGTGTTCCCCAGCACCCATACATTAAAATTCTGTTTTGGCCACTGTTTACAATTGGTTTTAGGCTACATCTTGTTTCTGTGAGTGCAGCACAGGCTGTACATGTCCAGAAATGTTTCCCCAAAAAATTTTACAGTACATTCAGACCTAAATCAGGTGTCAGACATGCAGTTACATGGTTCACATTTACCATCAGGACCCAAATCTGCTGTTTCCTGTACCGTTTAAAATGGTTGTCAGGCCTAACCATGGTGCTGCCCACTCCCTAACATGTAAAACAAGCCAGTTTGCCATGCTGAGAAAAATAAATCCTCCTGCAAAATGGTCCTGCTACTTAAAGTTGCACTTGCCTCCTCCTGCTGCTGGTTTCTCAATTGATTGAGAACTGTGTAATTATCATTTTGCAATGCATGCTACTGCCCTGGTTTGCTCTGTTGGCTCTGTGGTTTTAAGTCAGTGTGGATTGAATGAAATTTTGTGTGCTGCTGCTGTTGCCTTTAGCTGCTGCCTGCTGCTCTGACTAGATGCCATGAGAAATAATGGTTTGTCTGGTTCATGGGGATCCTCTTCACATAGTCAGTTGATATTACTGCTGCTGCACACATACGTATCTGTATTTATTTTTTCGGGTGCAAGAAGGGGGGTGGTGGGTTGCTATTTGGACATCTTGAGCTCTAATATGTTTGTACTGATTTTATATTATTTAGTTTGCTGAGGAGTACATCATCATAACATGCATGCCAGGATTTGGATACGGGATGTTGGAATGCACCACATCTTACATTGCACAAGGTAAGTATTAAATTTTTCATTATTGTGATAGGTGACTGCAGCTCAGATATCTGAGTCGAATTATAATTGTATTCTTTTTGATTTTGTCATCATGCAGGAATTCAGGTGCTGTTAACTCCAGGTGCACTGCTGCTTCTGCTGCTGCTCAACATGTGTGCACTTCATTAACTTGTGGTAAGTATCTCTTAATTTGTAATGGTCTTCAGTGGGCTGGTGGTGTAGGAGGTGGTTGAGGGTTGGTGTGATGCTGGTGGATATCATTAAGTATTAAGTTTGTGGTTACTGCAGTACAGAGATGTCAGACTTTGACAGCAACTATGTTCTATTTGTGTCTGTCAATATTCAGAAATTCCATTGCTGGGGTGCATCTGTTATCTCCCAATCTGGCTGCTGACTGTGCTCATCAGTCATAGTCTGTTCATGTCAAGGATTCCAGTTTAATAGCCATTCCCTGATGTAAGTATTGCTTCATGTAATGATGGTGGGGGAGGGGCTCACCAAGTTGTAACAATGCTCAAAATGTCTTCTTTTTTCTTATTACCAGGTGCAAAGTACTTTAATTGAAATGATTGTTTATTTTTCTGGTGGACATTTGCCAATACATCCCATCTCTGTAAGGCATTAGTGACTAAATACAAGTCTTCCATCCTGGTGTGTGGATGCTGGATCGAGGTGCTGCACCTGTGAGGTGTGGGCCACTGCTGACAACTAAAAACATATGTCATCATCATCAACGGACACCTGTGATGGAAAACAAACATATTATAAGTACTTCTGTTGGCACCCTTTGCAAACTGTGTGAGAGGCCTTTTGGCACCATACATTTCTGCTTAAAGTTGAACCAGCATAATATTCTGTGGTGATTTGCATATGCAGCCCATGATGCTTTGCATTGTGGGGGCATGTGTGATTTTGTATTTCTTTGAAACTTGGCTTCCCGGCCAAATGCTCTTTGGGGTAACCATTGCCTCAGTAATTGTGCACAGTGGTTCTTTGTCTTTTAAATTATTTTTTTGTTTTAATTGGGTTCACTACAACATAACCCAGATAGACCATCTTAGGGTAGCTGGTTCATTCCACTGGGGTGTCAAATAGATGAGGCATACTGATGAGTCCTGGTAGGATGAAACACCTGTATGTGTCTTCTGTTGGCACCCTTTGCAAACTGTGTGAGAGACCTTTTGGCACCTTGCATTTCTGCTTAAAGTTGAACCAGCATAATATTCTGTTGTGATTTGCATATACTACCCATGATGCTTTGCATTGTGGGGTCATGTGGGATTTTATATTATAAGTACTGCTGCACTAACTTAAAAATTGTGACTTTGGATTGTATCCACATGTGTTTTGCCATTGCCACCGTGGAATCCCTGATACGGTGCTTAAAGAAATCTCTTGATTGAACCACTGAAAGATGATGAAAGATTTATCACTTTTATCCATGAATGTGCAGCTGACACTGTAAATGGTAGCATAACCATTTGCCCCTACTGCCCTCTTCGTCCTATCTGCTCTGCCAACTAGGGATTGGTAGAGATTCCCAGGGTCCATTTGATAACATCAGGAGCTAGGTAATTTTCTTTTGTGGTTTTGACCCTGTGGAATTCTCTACCTTGTTGGATAAGAGATTGCCCGTCTGTTGAGGCCTTTAAATCTGCCCTGAAAACTCATTTATTTGAGCTAGCATATGCTGGGACTTAGATTATTGTTTTGTTTTAAAGTATCCTGCTATAGGTTTAAAAAAAAAAAAAAACGTTAATAGTGTTGTTGATATTTGGCTTTAAATGTTTGTAAAATGCTATGGTCTATGTTGGAATAGTGTTGGAAAAATAAAGTTTGGTTGGTTGGATCGCCTGCACTATGATGCTGCCTGAACTAACACTGTTACCAATATTAAAAAACAAATTCCTTTTGAACAGAAAATTTAATTTGCCAGCTATGATTCAAGACAGATGTTGTTTGAACCAATGTCATCTCTAAAAGGTGGAGATAAAATATGAAAAGAAAAAAAAAATTAGCATAGATACTTGTGGTGATACTTACCATCGGTGTTGGCAACATCTCCAAAAAGTTCCCACCACTGAAATGATTTAAATTATGAGCCTATGGTGAAACATACCAGGACGTACAGTACCTAGAATGGAACACACAAAATCTAACAAGTGGAAAATGTTAAAATTACAATACTGACCTGTACATAATGATGCTTGCAATGTGGATTGACTAGGCTCTGAATGTGCCATGCCACTGCATCATCCTTATTCTGAGGTCCTGGCCTCACATGGCATGACCATGGCAAATGCTGCTTAGAGTGAAATGGAAATACATAAGATAACTTGTACTTTAAGGTGTGCTACCTTGCATGCATCCTTAACATTCTATTGCAACAAAGGCATGCATAACAGCACAATGGAGGTATAAGTAATAACATGACAACAAATGAAATCTAATTACCATGAATCAGTTGACCAGAAGACAGGCCATGGATGAAGAACATATTTATTTTTTGCTTGATGATGATATGTGTTGCTTTCTGAGTGGCTGTTTCTTTAGCTGAAGGGAAAATGACACCAAGTGTGCTTGCTGAGATAAAAGTGCTACATTGTGCTGGTTGACATACTGGCCTAGAATATGCTGGCAATGCTATCATCATGGGTGGTCGGCAGGAGTGAAAATGACACCAAGTGTGCTTGCTGGGATGAAAGTGCTGCATCTTGTGGGTTAATGTAATGGCCCCAAATGTGCTGTCAATGCTGTGGTTCTTTTTGTGGAAGACTGCTGGAGGAGAAGGAGTAATTTAGCTGGACTCAACAGTAGCATTATGTGCTGGTCTGTGACTGCTGTTTATACTGGAGCATGCATCTATCAGCTTCATAGATTTTCAGCTGTATTTTTTGGTACTGTGAGAGTGATGGCCTACACTGTCAAAGTCTGTGTTATACACATTAGGATGGATGACAAGGAGGCAGATTACATGATGATTAATTGTATACATGGGGATGGAGTATGCATGCATTTCTGAGTAACATAGTGCTGGCTGTGCACTGTCCAACTAAGTTGTAACATCGTATATACAGTGGTGGCACACTCACTAGACACTCATTCATGGTGTCATGGAGAAGGTATATGTGGAAATGGGGAAGATGTTCAGTATTTGTGGCTCAATGGGGCCATTGTGTATTGCTGAAATGACATTCATTCCAGTTAGCATAGCGGGGCAATTAATTTTTCAAAAATGAAATGAAGTAAACATTGTTACTAGGTTGTGTAATTAAATTAAATAGTTTACCAGGATATGTAACACAGAACAACCAGCAAAATAACATTTAAAATGTATGACAATAACACAAAAGAGCATATTCAGTGGAAATGGGGGGGATGCTGGTGATGTCTGGGGGGGGGGGACAGAACACGTTTAGCCTTCTTCCAGTGACACATCATCAGTGAAACAGTCCTCACAGTCTTCAAGACTTGAGTCATCACCAGGTGGAAATTCAGTCATCATTGCTGCTTCATCTACCTCCCTGCTAGTAGAGGCATTACAAGTGTGGACGTCTTCGCTGTCATCATCATCATCTCAGAGACACAGTTCTTGGGGCAACACCATTGAAATAACTGTGTTATGTGGAATGTGAGCCTCATTCATTTTTATAAATGTTAGGATGGAAACATTCTTTGGTGACAAATTTGTCCGATGGTCATGCACAATGGCCCCAGCAGAACTGAACACCCACTCCACACCGACACTAGACGGTGGGCAGCTGAGGAATTTAAAAGCAACAGATGCCAGTGCAGGCCTGTCATACACTTTGCTGTTCCAGTACACCAGTTGTTCATCAGTGATGCCAAGATGCTTGGTGTCTCCCATGTAGGCATCCACCATACGTTGTACTGCCCTGAGTCCTGCTGCCTCATCAGGCTCCTCCTCCTCCTCATCTTCAATTTCTTCCATGCCCACCTGGTACAGAGCATCCCAAATGGGATTACCTGCCGTGTTGTTCTGCGACTTTGACATTTTCTCAGATTTGGTGGCCTGTGATGAGCTGCTGGTGGTGTTGGTAGCAACACCTGGTATAGCTGCCCTTTGTGTCTCTACATTTTTCATCTGTGTGCC
Organism: Neoceratodus forsteri; assembly: GCA_016271365.2. Classification (NCBI taxonomy): domain Eukaryota; kingdom Metazoa; phylum Chordata; order Ceratodontiformes; family Ceratodontidae; genus Neoceratodus; species Neoceratodus forsteri. The sequence continues at coordinate 730,118,186 of CM028131.1, forward strand.
ATGTACCTGTCTGACAAGGTAATTGGTCAATTTCTCCACTTGCACATGACCCCCTTCAATCATGGCAGAAAAACCACATTTGTTCCGTGGATCCAGCATGGTAGCAATAGCAAACTCATTAGACTGCATAATGCCAGAGATATGTGTATTGCTGTCCAGTATATGAAGCATGTGGCCCATTACATGAACAGAACTGTGATCATCACTTGCCTCCATCTAGTGACAGACATTGACCAGTGTCTGCCTCAGCACAGGTATAAGGAGTATTGACCGAGTTATACAGGCAGTATCCACACTCACAGCCTGTGTTGCATGCTCAAATGGACACAGAATGCATATTATGCCATCCATTTGTTGCCACTGCTCCATAGTTAGAGCAATGGACACTCCAGCACTGTCCTGGGTGGTGTGTAGCAATAGGTAATCTGAAACTGCCTTATACTGCTCATATAGCTGGTCAAGCATGTACAATGTGCAGTTCCACCTGGTAACAATATCGAGCTTCATATGGTGCTGTGGCAAATAGTGTGCTGCAGCTCATGCAGATGGTCATGGGCCTTTGCAGAACAGGCAAAGTGCACACAGATGTGTTGGGTGACACACAGTTTCCTTTATTTGATCGTGGTTCAGAAATTGCTGCACAACTAGATTTAGGCAGTGTGCCAGGCAGGGCACTCTGAAAAAAACACCATCAGTAATGCACTTAACCACATTGGTGCCATTGTCATTGGCAATAAACCCCGCTGTGAGTGAGTGTGAATTTAGCCACTCATTAATCTGATTTAGCAGCACATTCAGCATTTTCTCACCAGTGTGAGACCCCATAACACTTTGCATGGTTATGGTCACATTTTGACAAATTCCAGGTGCGTTGCTACCACCACAATTTTGCTTTATGCAGCTTTTGCCAGGCCCCAAATCAACAACCACCCCAGGTACCTGGTGCTGTAATGCATAGATATGAGATGCCCTCTGTTTGCCCACTTGTCCACATAGCCATGCTAAGGTGGATATATCTGGAGGCAGAATGCTTCATGGCATGTAGAATGGCTGTGAAACTCTGCTGTACAGTTTGGGCATGGTACGTTTTGAGAAATACATTCACGATGGCACCTGCCATTCAGGACAGGCACGGGCCATCAAATGGCAAAATCCTGGATTCTCCACAAAGGAGAAGGGCAACAGGTTGATGGTGAGCATTTCAGCAGTGTCTACATTCAGCTCACAGGCAACAGCATGATTGGGGGGGTACTGTACTTTGAGCGCCGCTCAAACACATTCTTCAGTGTGAGCTGCATCTTGGGAATGGGTCGACAAAAACTCTTTACTTGTGCCACCAGTGTTTTTCTTGCTGGGGTACCAGGTGACTCTTGAGGTCTGTGATGCACAGCATGTATGAAACTAGTTATGTTGGTGGATTTGGTGCCTGGTGGTGTACTTTTATAACTCGAGGGAGTGGCAGCTCCACTGCTACTATGCCCACTGCTTGAGAGAAAAAATGATTCCTTACACTCCTCCTGCACCAACCCACTCGGCCCTCCCAGCTCCTGCTCTATTGCACTGCTATCACTAACATTAAGCTTGACAAGGGAAGTCCCACCAACAGCTCTGGTATCTTTCAGGTGTTGGTGCCAGCACAATGGGTGCTTGTTTTTCAAGTGGGCCTGCTGGCCACCAGTGGCTATGTGGCTGCCTTTATTCCACAACTTACTCATGCTTGACACAGCTGACATATTGCCACAGTGTCTTCAGCTGCATCAAGCATGAAAAAATCCTAAACTAGGGACTTTGCACCTCTAGATTTGACATGGCACTGAGACTTGGACAGCAGAGCCAAAGGTGTGGAAGTTTTTGCTTTTTGGGCCGCTTGCATGATTTCCACCATGCTACGTTTGGGAGGTGGGGTGACTGGACTGCTTGTTGTAGACTTGCTGATATCCTCACCCTTAGGCTTGAATTCTAAATGGGCTACATCATCACCCTTCAGCTTTTTCATTTCTGGCTCCCACAGGAGATCCAACACCATGTCATCATCTGTGCCAAAACATATTATATCCTCCTCCTCCCCCTCCCTATCACTGTCTACTTCCAGAGAACTTCTCCCTTCTCTGGAATCTTCTCACTGTGGGGGGGGGGGCTGACTTTCCTTATCTCCTTCTCCAGGAGAAATGGACTAAAGCTGGACACTATCACTCTCACCACCATCAGCTTCTTGAGCAGGAACAACAGTCACACTGACAACTTTTTCAACCTCCTTCTCCTGGACCTCTGTGCCTTCACCAGTGTGAGTGTCTCCCTTATTCCCAGTATCATCCCCAACAAGCATGCTAGCAGTAAAAAAAAGAGTCACAGACTTGAAGCCATTTCTAACTTCGATTTTGCTGCTACTGCTGCCACAGCAGCAGCGGAGCCCACAGAGGGCACTGATTTGGAAATAGGTTTGCTTAGGTTTGCTTATTCCAACAGACTTCGTTGAGCCATCTCCCACCCGGGCACCTTTACCTGAAGTTGAACGTCTCTTGGCAGGCATATTTATATGCTTGTTCCATTTGGCTTTCTCTGGAAGTATATTATTATGTATTTCTATTTAACGAGTGTGATTTAACACCTGCAGTGCTATCTACAAAGGGCATACAGAGGTCAGAACAGGTAGCTGCACTGTAGTGTATATAACTACCTACAACTGCTACTGTAGTCTATTTGAGTGTTAAAACTCTGTTTTATTTTTTCAATTACAAAAACACGAGTTAAGTAACATGGGGTAACATGAGAACAGAAGTAAGAGACTTTCAATACAAAACTGACAGAGACCACCACCACAACAAGGATGTACAGTAACTGTAAAAAAATACTTAAGTAGTTCTTAATCAAATGTCAGTTTTTAAAGAAATGATTATCGTACAACTTGATAATAACTCGGTAGGTACGGGTAGGTTCATGCAAACTAAATTGTAAACCAACCGCACAAAACACCTCACAATCAAAATATGTACTACAGTCCGGATAAGTGGTGTCTGGATAAGGCAAGTACTACAATGTGTTAGCACTTACTACATATAATTTTGGCTTACAGATATATCAGATAGAAGGGACAACAAGATTTGAAATGAACAAACAAAGTCACCTCCAAAAATCATGCAGGGACCACCACCCTCTTGAAAAATATGTGTTTTTTTTATATAGTAGGGATTGGGTCAGCTAGTAAACACCAGTGGTGTAACAGGGAGGAAAGGGTTAATATGGTAAGCAAATTACTTAGAAAAACAGGAACGCTGCAATGCAGAGGCTAGATCACAGTTTTAATTTCTGTGAGCAATTCAACAATGCAGTGTACCTGGATATGGACAAATCAAGTGGTCAATGTGCACGAATACCTCCAATAATAAAATAAAGCACAAAAGTGATTAAGCAAAGGGAAACAGGAACAGAACTATTCAGAATGAGTCACTGTTCAGATAAAGTTACCCAAAAAAGGGTCAATATGTAAGAAAAATATAACAAGTAGCACCCCAACAAAAATATTAAGACTTTCAAGAAATTGTAGAAAGTCACTAACAGCTTGTGAGAAATCTGTCAAATATTAGGAACTAGCCTGCTCTACTTACACACACACACACACACACACACACACACACACACCACACACACACACACACACCACATTGTCGACCCTCTCCTATTCAACTCCCTCACAGACACAGAAACAACTGAAAACACTACCTAAGTTTAATTAAGTACTATCCAAAGATAGCAAAACAAAAAAAAGGTTCACTAGAAGCACTAGGAACTAAATTGAGATTTTGGGAGCAATTAACTCTCAAAAATCACAAATAAAGAGGGTTTTGAAGGGTTTATTGGCTGTGATGCACCACACTGAACTGCTCTCTGACTCAGCAGACAATATATTGTGCAGGAAACAACCTGCATGTGATATTTCAGCTATTTATCCACAATGCATTGCAATTGCACTGGCAAAATTGAAAAACATTGGCGAAATTCAGGGTAATGGTGAAATTTTGCCTTTTGCAAAAGCAAAAATCGGCGACAGTGGGCAAAATTTCACATTATGCGAAAGCGAAATTAGAGACGAAATTACGATTCGACCTTAGGCAAAAAATTTTACATAATGCGGATATTACGCGAAATATTTTGCTACGTGAAATTTTCCAATTTTGCACATCTCTAATGGTTGCACGTATTGCTACAGGAGCACCAACTTTACACCATAGAGCCTATACCTCTCCATTTACCTCACCACCTCTGGTCAGGGGTGATGAGAACCAAGGACACATTAATAAATTAATCATAAATGGAGGTACCATTAATTTGAGATCACACAAACTGAATTCCAAACTGGAGCTGGAATCAAGCAGGATGTATTAATTATGCTGTTCTTAGATGTCACACAGCAAATGAAGGGCATTTTCCTTGCCTATCACATTTCCATAACTCATCCTCATCCTCTTTCCTTCGGTTCATTTTCAGAGGGGACATCTCACAATTGGTACTGCTACTTCCTATTGTTTGTACACTCTAACTGTACCCACTGTACTCATAGTTAGAAACAGGCATGCATTTCCTGTGATTTGTACACCTGCACTGTATCCATAGTTACACATTAGTTTCCTTCCCTTTTATCTAAAGAAGATTTATGCTTCTTCAAATTCACTGGACCCATGTCCATGTCCCATTGCCAATAGTACTCGTAACCTCCATCTTGGGGTCCATGTAGGCTTTGATGCTCCCAAGACCATTTGTGCAGTGGCACTCTCCCAAGCAAGGTGAGCAGTACCTGGGAGCAAGCTGTGGTAGCACTTGTTTTACTGTGCTCACAAGGAACAGTATTATAAATAACAAATCAGACTATGACATACACCTAATTTCAAACTGGTTGGTTTGGCCATGTGTGCCTCCACCCAGCAATGTCAATAATAGCCTTAGGGGCCAGAAGAATTCCATTCCTAGCCACATCCCAGGAACTTACCGACCCCAAATCCTGCCAGACCCCCCTCCACAACATCCTATTCATTCAACTACCATGCTAGTGGGTTACCTCTTTTTCTTTTTTTCCTTTTTGGGCACACAGAGCATCTTTAATGCAAGGCTTACTTGCAGATGTACTCTCTTTCAAGCTTCTGCATGGCAGAAGTAGATTCTCACAGATCTCGGTAACCTCCCTTGAGGGGTGGCCTTCCACAACTCCCTGTGATGTCATGCTGGTCCTGATCTTGTTAGAGGCAGACATCTTGGTATACCCCATCCTCTTTGCTGTTACTTGATGTTCCTCCCTCTGCTTCAGAGACCTCACTGGAGGGGATCAGTGACACCTGGACCCAGAGACCCCGCCACTACTTTTAGGCCTGCAGCCACCTTAGCTTAGTCACCACCTGAGCTCCCTCTACTGTTCTTTCCCTGATGTAAGACTGCCTGATCTCTGATCGTCTTCCCCTCTTATACTCTGTAGGGGAAAAAGGAGAGAACCATAAATGTGCATGACTGAATTTCTTGCTTCTGAGTGAGAACACTCTTTTCACAAACACCCAGATATCCTGTCTAACAGTGGGACCTCCCTAGAGGACAGGTCTCAGGGTAAGACTTAACCCTTTGAGTGCCCTCTAGTAGCTGGCTTCAAGCTGAGTGATGAGAGAGCCTGATTACACAGACATGCACTGGGCTTCTTGTGCCATACAGAGAGCAGTTTAGGCTAGGTAGGTGTGTGGACGTCACAATGCTTTCCATGTCCTACTGACACTCCCACATAAATATTTTGGATGAACTACACTGCATCAAAATGTTCTTAGAAACTTTCTTTTATTTTCAAGTGGCACAAGTCTTGAGGGCAACAGTTTTGTAGCCTCCCCACTTCCTCAGGCCCTGCTGTGCATCTAGATTATAAACAAAACATTGTTTAGTACTTGAGTTTTTCTTAAAAAAAAAAAATTAATTTCAGTTTTTAGTGACAAAGTGTTGCCCAGAATACCCTCACATTACACTGAAATACACCTTTCACTGTGCCTTAGTGCAATAAAAAAATGTGTTATCAAAGAATTCCAATATTCCACTTTGTGTATGTCTACATATATATATATTTATTTATATATATATATATATATATATATAATGATATCTGTACTTAATTTTTGCATTCAGACATTTAGTTCCCTTAAATTACCATTATCTTTTCCTCATAAGAAAGTAACAATGCATTTCTTCATGTTCTAATTCATTACTTGTTCAGTGCTTCTCATATTTATATAAATATATTCACCTTCTTTTTCTTAGTATATATTAACAAAATGCTTAGTAAGGCTGGAGCGGTCCCCCTGCATGGCTAAGTAATATTCTAAAAATCGTAACAAGTGAACAAACAAAGCTTTATTTGACTTTCCGTCTTTACTATTCTTTCTCTCTCTGTGTACACCCTCCTTGCTTCTTTCAACAAGTGTTATAAGGTTCTATGTCATAATGGCAATTGCTGAAAGGCGTTCATCATTATGGCAAGGGTACATCTCCAAAATTCAGTTTTGGCAATGTACACCCCCGGCACACAGGAAAACAGCACCAGGGACTTAGACTTTAAATGTTAATGTGGGGGGCTGCACCCCTGCACCCACCTACTAAAGGATTCTCAACTCTCTGGAGGGGTGCATGTCGGGGGGGTGCAAATCCTGCAAAAAAAGTAAGTTTTGGGCCTGGCACACAAAAATGTTGGTGTGTTCTGACCCAAACTCAGAATCTTCGCAGCTTCAGGCTGCCACCCACCCACCACGCTATGGGGCCAGCTCGGCAGCCCCACACCAACCACTTGAGGCCAACCCTCCCTCCCGTCATGCTCACTCCTCCTGTACATGCATACATGTAGTGACATCCAGTCACTATATGCATGAGGAACCCCCATCATGTCACCTTCCTCACACTCTCGCTGTCTCCTACTTGCGCCGCAAGTGGGTCACTGTTTTAGTAGGTGCCCACTTGCAGCTAGCTGAGGTTACAGTATACCATGTTATAATCACCTTATTCTCTTGTATCCTTTTCTTTATGTGCAAAATTCATGAGTAGACCAACTGTTCATCTGTAATCAAAAGAAAATGCCTCTTCAAAAACCAGCATGTCTCTTTAAATCTTTAGCTACTTGTATATACTTTCATGGAAAAAGCAAACTGCATTTGTAGTTGCCTCATTTCTGCTCCTATCAACTGAACATAGGACATGAACATAGAGATAATCTTGCTTTATAAATCTGCCTTGCCCTATGTATGTGTCTTATCACATTTCCTGTTAGTTACGTAGCCTCACACAGAGTCAGCTCACCTGCAAAGTGTTGGTTCAACACACCAAACCTTCCAATTTTCAGTTACATCAACTGCTTCCATATTTTCTTTTGTTGTCTTTTCTTAAGCAGGATAAACTTAGGTTTACTGAAAATCCTCCATAACCAAACTTATAAAATATTTTTTAAACAGTTTTGAAATGAAAAAAAAAAAACCTGAGAGAACTTACTGAATTCCTCATGTGCCACATACCTTCCACTCCCTGTGACTGGGGGGTGGCAGATTTATAAAGCAAGATTATTCACTAAGAATACCTCCAACAGCTTAATCTGGTTCAAGGTCAGTTGGCATTCATCTGTATCCCCCTCCCCCGGGTCATGCCTGAAAATAGGCAGGATTTGTCTAGTGCACTTACCCGGTCAACAAAAGCTAAATAAAAATAAAAATAAAATCTCTATGTTCATATCCTATGTTCAGTGGATAGGAGCAGAAATAAGGTAACTACAAATGCAGTTTGCTTTTTCCATGAAAGTATACTGAAGCAGCTAAAAATTTAGAGAGACATGCTGATTTTTGAAGAGTTATTTTCTTTTGATTACAGATGAACAGATAGTCTACTCAATAATTTGCACATGAAATAAGGATACAAGAGAATAAGGTGATTATAAGACTTATTGAAAGAAGCAAAGAGGGTGTACATAGACAGAAAGAATAGTAAAGATGGAAGTCAAATACAACTTTGTTTGTTCTATTATTTCATTTTTCAGAATACTACTTAGCCATGTGGGGGTCTGATCCAGCAATATTGAGCATTTTGTTAATATACAGTATATTTAGAAAAAGAAGGTGAATAGGTGAATATATTTACATAAATAGGAGAATCACTGAATGAATAGTGAATTAGAACAAGAGGAAATGCATTGTTACTTTCTTATAAGGAAAAGATAATTGTAACAATTTAAGGGGGACTAAATGTCTGAATGCAAAAATTAAGCACAGATACCATTTGATATATATATATATATATACACATACATATACATACACACATAGACAAATGGGAATGGTCGAATTCTTTCATAAAGAATTTTTTAGTGCACTAAGGCACAGAGGAAGGTGTATTTCAGTGTTATGTGAGGGTATTCTGGGCAACAATTTGTCACGGAAAACTGAAATGAAAAAAGTTTTAGAAAAACTCAAGTACTTAACAATGATTTGTTTATAATCTAGAAGCACAGCAAGGCCTGATAAAGTGGCAAGGCCACCAAACTGTTGTCTCAAGACCTGTGCCACTCGAAAGTAAAACACAGTTTTCTAAGAACATTTTGTTGTAGTGGAGTTCATCCAAAATATTTATGTTCTAGTTTTTGTTTGGTACAATTGGATGACCCAACCCAGAAACATGATACATTCAAATGGGCAGCCTAGGCCCAACTCCAGTTTCTACAAACACACCCAGCCATTATGCTTGTGCCTTTTTCTGCTTCATATGTTTTTCCTGGAGGTGAATCAGCACAAGAGACTGATATAGTGCTGGCTGTCAACTCAGTTCACATGTATTTTTTTTTTAAACTGATTGGTCTGCTATGGCCCAAAATTCCAGAGAGAAGAAAGCAAAAATACTCAGTTAGCCATCCAAACATATTCCAGAAAACTAGAGGGGACTGCCAGAGTCAGAGAGACTGCTAATAAGGACCTGAAAGAATCTTGAAGAGATTCAGAAAGAGACTGGAGAATCAGAGGAGGGAGACAAAAGCATCTAAAGGTAAGCCTGGTTTCTGGGGCAGGCCAGTTACTGAGGACGGGGAGGAGGACAAGAGAAACTGTTACAGGGAACCAGATTGGAAGCCAGCAGCTTGGGGAGGAGAGAAACATTAAGGAAGCTACTATTGGGAGGGGGCTTCTTCTTGATTTTGGGGGGCATACCCATTGCTTGGTGAGTGGAAACAAGAGAAACTGCTGCAGGGGACCAAATCTGAGTCAGCAGCTTGGAACTTCACTTTCTAAACATTTTAATGGAATCTGCATTAGGATGAACTTGAAAAAAGGATGTACCTCCCAAAACACATTTCCACTATGTCGAATCAGTGGCTGACTTAGTATCTCTATCGTGACATTCAATATTACCGATCAGAGACCATGGTGAGTCAACCTTTGGTTCCAGAGTGAAAAAACAGTATATGTTTTGGGAGGTACTATACATATTTAGAAACTGGATTTATAAGCAAACCTTCAGTTCTCCTTTAATTATTAATCTGTGTGTGTGTGTGTGTGTGTGTGTGTGTGTGTGTGTTTGTGTGATTTGGAGATTGTTTTTTGATCTGGTAGCATGATCAGTTGATCAGTGCACATTTAAGCCACTGTAGGGGTGAAATAGGAGACATAATTTGACTATCAGACTAGTTGTATGTCCACGTGTATGTTGTTAGTATGACTAATCATATGTCCATGCTGAATTTTGTCTTCTTACATGTGCAACTGGCCTTCTCTGTATTGAGAGACATGCTTCTGGCAGCCTGCCCAGAAGAATGCCTCCAAATGTCTCACATTAACAAGGGATATCCTTCAGTTTACCCTCATAGCTTCACAAACTACTCTGTCCCACAGGTAAAAGATGATGCCCACACAGAGAAGCTCAAAGTTATTTCATGTGGTAATCTCAGGAAGTCAGTATAAAGCAGAAACAATCATAATCCATGCACGGTACAACAGCCACTGGATCACAATAAAAGGTTACAAATTAAAGTTCTAGCTTCCTCAGTGTTCTGATTTGTGTCATCTGCAAAAGCACATCATCTGTGAATCCCTTGACTGATGTCTTAAATAAAAGTGGGGGAAATACATGGACTAAGTCTGAGCCCTGGGAACCCCACTGGTGACTTCCCTTACCACTCAGGAATTTCCCTTTAAGAACTAGTCTGTGTTCTTCCACCCATTTAGTTTCTGGCCCACTCTAATCTTTTCTCCCACCCCAGATCCTCCAGTTTCTTAACCATTCCCCCATTTTGGACAGAGTTGAAGGCTTTGCTGAAGTCCAGATATAGTCAATCCACTGCCTGTCTTTTGACCACTGTTTTTCTGACCAGTCAACGATGTTAATTAGATTTGTCTGAAACAACTTCCCATTGATGAATTCATGCTATTTTTTGTCCTGGAATATCCGCCATTCTCTTCATAATAATGTCTTCAAGAAATTTGATCACTATTGATATAATATTAACTAGTATATAGTGCCCTGGTTCATTTCAGCTCCTGATCTTGTGCAGTGGTACCACCTAAGCTGCCCTCCAGTCTACTGGTACCACTGCTTTTTCAGTGAACAATCAAAGAGGTCTCCTTGTGGTGTGGTCTGTTTCTGCCATGTTTCTTTTAGCACTCTGTGATACAACCCATCCAGGCCCATAGAACTGTCATTCTTCAGAGTGACGGCCCCTCAGTACACTCTCCTCAGTGACCCCCTCTGCCCTTTTAGCCTTTAGGTCACATTCAGGTATTGATCTCTCATCCTCTACCATGAATACTAAGCAGTAACACTTATTTAGCATAACCACAAACCACCACCACTTGGGGCTTGTGAGAGTAACTTCAGCTCAGTTAGTGACTCCTCCCTTCAGATCAATGATCTTGGCTGTCTGGGACCCAAGAATAGACCAGTGGTTAGTCCTGTCCCCTCTAGCTAAGTCTATCTGTCAACAGAATGGCCAGAAGAGGCATGCTATTTGAATAGTGTCCATTGTTAGGGCACTGTGATTAGGGCTCTGTAATGTGGGTGCCACAACAAGTGCATGAGTGACAGGGGTAATCTGAATTTTAGATCATTCCATACTCACATCCTGTTGGGTGTCTCCAACATTCACCTCTCCTTCCCAGCGTGCCTGGCCCCGAGGTGGTTATATCCCTACAAAACCTATGTATTTCATTGGACTGTGCTTTACTCCTGCAACTCTCGGGTGGTGCAATATCACCCACGATAATTTTAGGTGACATATTTTCTGCACCCTAAAGTACAACGCTCACATTGCCCATTGCCAGCAACAGTGAACCTATTTGAATGGGGTGATCTGCTTGATTTAAACCCCTCTAAGTTTGAACTCCTGCACAGACTGCCACATCCTGGGGTTAGTGAGACTCATTTCAGCTCAGTTAGTGACTTTCCCCTCCAATGGATGACCGCAGCTCTCCAGGCTAAAGAACAAATTGTGGGTTAGCCCCGTGCTCTGCAGTCAAGTCCACCTATTGGGAACATGGCCAGAAGAGGTGCACTATTTAAATCAGCTGCCCTGTTGGATTTAAACCCCTCCAGCATTGAACTTCTGCACAAACTACAACAGCTTGGGGGTTTAGAGAGTCACTTCAGCTCAGTTCATGACAATTCCCCCCCACAACTGAAAACCATAGCTCTCTGGGACCCAAGAACAGAATAGAGGTTATCCCCACCCTCTCCAGCCAAGTCTAGTTATCGGGAGCATGGACGGAAGTGGTGCACTATTTGAAATGGGTGCTCTACCCAATTTAAACCTCTAAAACTTTGAATTCCTGCACAAACTACTATAGCCTGTGGTTCATGAGAGTCACTTCAGCTTAGTTAATTACTCTCCCCCTACGTCCAACAACCGCAGCTCTCCAGGACCAAAGAACAGACTGGCAGTTAGCACCATGCCCTCCAGCCAAGTCCACCTATCAAGAGGATGGCTAGAAGAGGTGCGTTATTTGAATCGGGTGCCCTGCCTGATTTTAACTCCCCCAAGTTTGAACTTCTGCACAAAATGCCACAGTCTGGGGTTAGTGAGAGTCACATCAGCTCAATTAGTGACTCTTCCCCCCCAACTAATGTCCACTGCTCTCTGAGACCTAAGAAAAGATCAATGGTTAGCCACACTCCCTACAGCCAAGTCCATCTGTTTGGAGTGTAGCCAGAAGAAGTGCACTGTTTGAACTGGGTTCCCTGCCTGATTTAAACCCCTACATCTTTGAATTCCTGCACAAATTACCACAGCCTGGACTTCATGAGAGTCACGCCAGCTCAATTAGTGACTCTTCCCCTCCAACTAATGAATGCTGCTCTATAGGACTGAAGAACAGATCGGCAGTTAGCCCTGCCCCCTTTAGCCAAATCCATCAATCTGGAGTGTGGCTGGAAGAGTCACCCTCTATGGATCGGGTGCTCTGTCTAATTTAAAACCCTCCAACTTTGAACTCTGGCAGAAATTACCACAGCCTAAAGTTCATGAGAATCACTTTAGCTCAGTTATTGACTCTTCACACTCTAACCAATGGCAGCAGCTCTCTGGGACCCAAAAGCAGATCAGCAGATACACTGTACCTGCCTCCTCCAGCCAATTCTCTCCTCCAACCTAGTCTTTCAAAAGGCAGTTACATCCAGTGGTCCCCCATTCTGCAGTCTGGAGCATAAAGGACCACAGCACAAAGGACAATGAGGCAGTCTGCAACAGTGGGTCAGCTACAGGATGCAGCTGGCATCTGGTCATGGTGCACATCTGTAAGGAGCTTTACCCCAGTGTTTTATGTACCTAGTCATGGTATGCTTGAACATTTCTGGACTCTTGTACTTCTGGGGGCATAGTATTGCTCTGCAGCTGCTAGTACTGAGCTCTTCTTTGCCTCAGGAAGTAGAACGTGCTCACTTTTGTTTTTCCACACATGTGTTTATGCCTCCCGCATCCGGGGAGGTAGCTCTTTAACCCAATGTTGGTCCCCTCACACCGGTTAACTGCTGCATGATCACCTACCTGGTCAGAGGTTTCTCCACAAGCTTTCCCCTCATTGTGGGCTGAGAGATGAGGGACATCCTCCCCCATTAACAACACATCTGAGGCAGACCAGGGTAGGGACCCATGGCAGTGCAGGTATGGGAGAGGCCAAGATGGGTTTCATTCAGCCCCTACAACACCATTTTTCTCCTTTTTCTCCCAGTCCCCATTGTTGAATGTTATACATGTGTGTGGAGATGCATTTGTTAGACTTACCCCTGCTGTTCTCTCCCTTGTGTGCCTCCCTGACACTGCTCAGCCTCCAGGTTTCCACCTGGGGGTATCCTATGCCGGGCCAACAGACCTCCACTCCCCAGGAGAAGAGAACAGTCCCTCAGATGCTTATTCTTCTCCATCCCTAGCCAACCCCCAATGTGCCGAGTCCATTTTCTGAACCTGGGTTGCCGGCATAAGAAAACGTCAGGCATAAGGTCCCTTAGCCCTCTTTGCCACTGGGCCAACCTTCTTTCTTTGACTTTTAATGTACTGGCATTGTCGCTGTTATGCCTGAGTCTACTCATTACTCTGCCTTGCAGTGGCCTCCCTTAATTGACCTTAGGTCTTGATACATGGCCTAGCAGTTTGGTGATATCTTGGTAATACACTGTGCTTAATTCACTAGATTACAAAAGTCTTTCTAGCCATTAATTTTGTAATATTGTCCCTACCTATGTATGCTTTTCTGGGCACTCCCTGTCTGGGGAAGAGTGCTTCTGTTTGTCTTGTTTTATTATTTATCGGGGGGGATCAGCATGTGAGCTTAGTTTGTAACTTGATTTTACTACTACCTACAGTATCTAGGTAGCTTTTTTAAGTGTTTTAAGTGTGAAACTGCAAGTACTTCTTGGTGACCTCTACAAATGTACTTTAGATTGTTTACCTTTACTACTCCCTCCTTAGGCAATCCACACCTGGTTTAAATTACATAGAAACATAGACTTTGACGGCAGATAAGGACCGTTTGGCCAACCTAGTCTGCCCATTTCCTTACCTACAGGATAAGCTGCAGATCCTAGTTAACTAACAGCATATTTCTTCTTACCCCCCCAAGAATTGCCTTATGTCTGTCTCATGTATTCTTGAATTCTCCCACAGTTTTAGAACCCACAACCTCCTCAGGAATGCTGAGCCATGTGTCCACCACTTCCTCACATTGCCCCTGAACCGCTCCCCCTCTATCTTTAAATTGTGTCCCTTTGTTCTTGCACATCTATTTTTCTGAAAGATGCTACCCTCTTGGACTTTGTTGATTCCACTGAGGTACTTAAAAGTTTTTATCATGTCCCCCCTCTCCCTCCTTTCCTCAAGGGTATACATATTAAGCTCCTTTAGTCTCTCCTCATACGGCTTCTCTTGCAGACCCTGCACCATTTTAGTTACCCTCCTCTGGACTGCCTCTATCCTGTCTATATGCTTGTGGAGATGGGGTCTCCAGAACTGGATGCAGTACTCCAGTTGGGATCTCACCAACTGTCCATACAGAGGGATAACAACTTCCTGTTTTCTGCTGGTGATGCCTCTCCCTATACATCCCAGTATACCCCCAGCCCTCCCTACTGCCTTCTCACATTGCTTGCTATCCTTAAGGTCATCTGATATGATTACCCCCAGGTTCCTTTCCATTTTTGTTTTTGTTACTACCCCCCCCATTGAATAATCTTCCCCTGGGTTTTTGTTTCCCAGGCGCATTATTTTGCACTTCTTTACATTGGATCCAAGCTGCCATACTTCTGACCATTCCTCCAACCTTACCAAGTCCCTTCTCATCCTTTCCATGCCTCCTTGTGTATCAACCCTGTTGCAGATCTATGTGCCATCTGCAAAGAGGCATACTTTTCCTTCCAGTCCCTCTGCAATGTCACTTATAAAAACATTAAAAAGGACTAGACCCAGTAGTGAACCCTACGGTATCCCACTAGTAACCTCTCTTTCTTCAGAGTGAACTCCATTTACAATTACCTTCTGTGTCCTGTTGTCCAGCCAATGTTTTATCCAGGCTACCATCCTGGAACCCACTCCCAGGCTGGATAATTTGACTATTAATCTTTTGTGTGGGACTGTGTCAAATGCCATGCTAAAGTCTAGGTAGGCCATGCCCACAGCCCCTCCCTGGTCTACTACTTTGGTCACCCAGTGAAAGAAATCAATTAGATTTGTCTGACATGAACTTCCCTTTGTGAACCCATGCTGCCTTGGGTCCTGTGCCCCACTGGCCTCTAGGTACTCAGCAGTTCTTTCCTTCAGAAGTGATTCCATCACTTTCCCTTCCACAGAGGTCAAACTGACAGGTCTGTAGTTTCCTGTCTCTGTCTTGGTCCCACTTTTGTGAAGGGGAATCACATTCGCCTTCTTCCAGTCCTCAGGTACCTCCCTTGATTTGTTAAAAAGTGTAGTCAGTGGTTTTGTTAGTTCTCTCCTTAATTCTTTTAGAATTCTGGGGTGAATTCCATCAGGCCCCATTGCTTTGTCCACTTTCAGTTTTAGGAGTTCTTGCAGAACCCTTTCTTCTGTG
Source organism: Neoceratodus forsteri (assembly GCA_016271365.2). Classification (NCBI taxonomy): domain Eukaryota; kingdom Metazoa; phylum Chordata; order Ceratodontiformes; family Ceratodontidae; genus Neoceratodus; species Neoceratodus forsteri. The sequence continues at coordinate 730,133,740 of CM028131.1, forward strand.
AAAGGACTGGGATTAACCTCCCTATCAAGAGTGCTTCTGTTAATAGGATTAGGCACCTCCCCCTCCTCCTCTTTTGTGAATACTGAGCAGAAATATTCATTCAGTATCCCTGCTTTTTCATTATCCCTCTCTGCCCACCCACCGTCCATTCTATTCAGCCTCACTATCCCTCCCTTTGTCTTTCTACACTCCCTGATGTACCCATAAAAGGTTTTATCCCCCTTCTTAACTGAGTTGGCTATCTTTTCCTCAGTTTGGGCCTTTGCTATTCTGACTACCCTCCCTGCTTCCTTCTTCCTTCTTCCTTAACTGGTACAGCTCTCTGTCCTGCTCCTTCTGTGTTTCCTTATACTTCCTGAATGCTATCTTTTTCTCCCTGACTTTCCCCATCACCTCTTTTGAGAACCATAGTGGCTTTTTCTTTTGTTTTGACTTGTTTATTTGCTTCACACAAAGGCTTGTTGCCTCTGTGATGGCAGTTTTGATGTTTCCCCATTGTTGCTCAAACCCCTCCTTCTAGCCTGTTTGCTAGTGCTTTTCTAAGGCACTCTCCCATCTTGCCAAAGTCAGCTCTCCTGAAGTCCTGTACCCTCACGTTTGTATAGCTTGACTCTGTAGCTGAGTTTATCTTGAACCACACTGTTTGATGGTCACTTGTTCCCATATGGCAACCTGCTTCTAGATCTGAGATCCTGTCACTGTCCCCATTTGAGAATATGAGGTCTAAGATTACTCCCTCATGAGTGGGTTCCAAAACTAGCTGCTTGAGGCATCCTACCTGTAGGGCATCGAGAATGGCCCTGCTCTTGGATATGGCTGCAGCAAATGTGCTCCAGTTAACATCTGGCATATTCAGGTCTCCCATCAACAGTATCTCCCCTTTCTCTGCCATCCTAAGAATGCCTTCTATCATATCCTTGTCCATTCACTCCCCCTGACATGGTGGTCTGTATACAACTCCTGTGCGGATTGTGGTGCCATTTCCAGTCTCTAAGGTGACCCACAGTGCCTCCTCTCCTCCCTGTTTACTATTTTGTTCAGTTGCTTTTATCCCTTCCTTTACATTGAGAGCTACTCCTCCCCTCCCAGTCTCTCCTGTAGGTTATGTACCCTGGTATGTTAACATCCCAGTCATGGTTCTCTGTGTACCATGTTTCTGTGACTGTTATGATATCCAGGCATCCCTCTTCCATCAAGGCCACCAGTTCAGGGAGCGTGTTGCCCAGACTGTGAGTATTGGTAATCATTACCCTCCATTTCCTGATGACCTTACTCCTTTTTTCCCCATCCCTGTCCTTATTGCCTTTGTCACTTTCTCCATTTACCCCTGCCTTTCTCCCTATCGACAACTCTATCTTTTATATTTACAAAATTAGGTTGTCACTAGGTCCGAGTCCTTTGAGCCTTAATAATATACTTTATTGCTGGTATTACTGTGACACTACCACCCACCCAGGGCCTTCTGTCTCACTGATCACTTCCAGGGTCCCCCTCCCTTGCTGTACCCTTTCCAGGGTACCAGTGCTTGGTTATACTTAAGTTTTATTGTGTAATTCTGTTAGTTTATCATATTGTTTCACTTGACCAAAATGCATCACTCTGATCTGTACTTATACATGGGTCTATTCAGTTGGAGTCTGATTGTCAGTATCTTGCTCCTCTGCTATGGGTCTGTGCAACTTTAGCTGGGTTTAACTTCCCGGCAATAATGTATCTAGCACTATTAATACTGCTGACCGAGTAACCGATTAAAAAATTGTATGGGCCTACAGAAGCTGAGGTTGCTTCATTCTGTAGTTACTGGCTAAGCCCACAACACCTTGGTCCCCCCTGAACAGCCTCTCGCTACCCAGGTCAGAAAGCCCAACTCACTCCAGAATATACAGCTAAGTACATTGGGGGCATGCTATGGGATATCCTCTAACTTGTTTGTTTCCAATGTCATTTGCAGGCCCTATCCCCACAGGAAAACATCTTTGATACTGGGATAGTACATAAGAGCCTCTAGAGTTTTAATGCTAATGTAGTATTGCTATTATTTTCTAGGAATGTCCACCCCAACCCTGGTCCAGCTGACAGGCTTGCATCTGATCCTGGTAACCAAGGGAAACTGAATATAGTGGGCCGGATTCACAAAACTGAATATCTGATGCAAGGTGCCTGCATAAATCAGATTTCATGGAAGGGGCACCTTGCATAAAAAATTGCAGATTTCCTGAGTCAGTTACAGAAGCAACGGTGGGGTCCAGTGTGCCAAACAGGTCATGCACCAGTGTTGAGGCTGAAGGGTGGGTGCATCATGGCATAAGTTGGCCTGCACCAGCACCCAGCACCCCAAGGTGGTATTCAGGAAGCCCCACAGCCAGTGACACTGGCACCAATACTTAGGCCAGCAAAAGGCTGATCTAATAATACATGCTCCACACCAGTCACCCGTGGTGGCCATGTACCCTTGGCATTAGGTCATTGGCACCCCACAAAGCATGGTGTCACATGCAGGCATGGTCACCTATGGCCCCCATGCCCTGTATGTGGGCAGCCCAAGACATGCAGTGCCATACAGCAGTGGCAGCTTCATACCTGTACCCTACAGCCCAGTGGCTGTTAGGGTACCATGGCTCTTACAGGGACTCCCAAACAACAGGGCACTTGTGGCACACACCCAGAAGTGTCATGCAGCCCCAGCACTGGACAGGGCCCAATGGAATACTGCCCACCCTGCCATGACACCCTCCAGCTGCCCTCCACACTGTCCAAACCCACTGGCATGCTGCTGCCCAGTCGCCGATGACCGTGGGTGGGGAGGCCACACATACTGTGGGCACTATCCTCTGCCAGGATTGAAAATCACAGGGCCAGGTGCTGCCACATGCCTCCATCATTTCCCCTCTCATGTGCCTTATGTTTGGCGCAGGAGAGCAGTTGCAGCTGCATCTCTAACAATGAGACTGGGACCCCTCCCAATAGTGAATCAGGAACAGGGTCCCTGGTGCACTGGAGTTCAGTGAAAGCTACTATTTGATGCAGCTTGTGCATATCTTTGTGAATCCAGCTCACTATATCTAAACATTTGTAGTCTCCTACAAAAATGTGTCTGATTTGAAGCCAGGGTTGTGTCAGTACAATCAGATGTAATATTCATTACGGAAACCTGGCTCACTCCCAAAATATCAGATGCTGCTATCTTGCTGCCAGGTTTTAACCTCTTTATAGAGGACTGAAAAGGTTGAGGAGTGGGGCTGCCTTATTTACCAAAGGTCTGACTTGCAATGTTCCAAATTAGAAATAGTGGTTGGCTAGGGGTTGTGAATACCTGGATATTACACTTCTGCTGGGAAGTGGACACATATATCTCATCCTCTTGTCAGTCTAAATCCCACCTGGAAAACACTAAATGGTCCTTGTGACCTTCCCAAATATTTCAAACAAATTAACCAGAACTGAGAATACATAATCACTGTTGATTTCAACATCAGTTGAACTGCTAGAACCAGTTTAGGTCACAGGGAGGAGAGCGCCAGCTTATTTCTCTCCCAGATGGTCTCTGACAACACTAGGACCAATTACAAAATAGCAATTATGGCTCTAATTGACTGAATTCTGGTTACCTGCACTGACAGGGTCAACGCAGTCAAAGTACTTCCAGACACCCTTATAGACCATTCAGCTGTGCAATGCCTGTGGGCAGCTAAACAGCCTAATCCCCCTCCTTGATTCACTACTAGCCATGTCCTAAGCAAAGGCAAGGCACCAGAGTTCAAGTTTCAAGTAGCTCAAATTGACTGGCTCTACCTGGAGGACATTCCTGATATTGATTCAGCCCATGAGTTCCTAACAGCAGAATTCTGAAAACCTGAGATATCTCTGCCCCCATCTAAAAACATAATGGGAGGGACACACCATCTAGCTGGATCACCCAGCCCTCATGAAGGAGAGAGACAACCTGTGGTCACTGACTTGGTGACAGGATCCCAAGATCTCCAAAAATAGAGGGAAGCCCACAACAACTGTACTAGAAGTATTTTGTTGGCCAAGTCTGTTTTCTGCAAGACTCGGCTAAAGCAGGATTGGAGCAACTGGAAAAGATTCTGGGAGAATGTCTCAGAGCTCGCAGGTAAGGGAGATAAAATGTTCCAAAAATGCTCAAGATTGATGGAAATGCCGAAATACTGAAAGCTGACTGCTGCTGCGGGTTAGGGTCTAAATCTCGACTGTCAGATTTAGTTTAGATTTAGAATTACAAAAAGAGCAACTGGTGACCAACAGCACAAAAGAGCTTTACTCGATGCCAAACAGCTTGGAGAGCTATTAACACAAAAGAGCTTTTTCACTAATTATCCATGACAGCCACTGACAAGACATCAACCAATCATGTCCTAACTGTAAAATGCCAAAAAATCATGACACAGCTGACTAATTAAATGATTCGTGGATGTGAGCTTATTTCAATACCAAACTGAGGCAGTTTTTTTGTAGTTGTAGTTGTAGAATGGCAGAAGCTGGAGCTGTGTGTGATATTGTGAAGTCTCAGAAGGGCAAGGATAAAATATGTATAGCTGGATATCTATATGTACAGGAACAACATCATGGGAATTTATTTTACTGGTACTGCCAATCATGGAAAAGTCATTGCTGTCTGGGTAGAGGTTCCACAGTACTGGTAGCAGGACAGCAACACCTCTGCAAGCATTGCGAGCACAACCACTCCCCAAACGCAACAGACCTACCTATAGCTGCAACACTTACCTCACTAAAATCTTGAGCTCTGGAGACCCATGACAGTCCAGCCCAATTAATTCAAGCTGAGCTATCTAAGGTCTCCCAGGAAGTTTTGCAGAGCATGCCTTTGCGGCATGCTTTGCAGCAAGTTGTTAAAAGAGCTCGTAGACAAAATGCCCCACCAGAGCCTCAGTCTTTAGATACTTTGAACTTCCCAGAACATTTACAGCCTGTCAATGGACAGAGATTCCTGGCTAGAGAATCCACTCTTGGTGAAGAAAAAATAATTATATTTACCACACGAATAGATGTGGAGAAACTAGCAAATGCTGATTTTTGGATTAAGGATGGCACTTTCAAAACGGTGTCAACAATGTTTCACCAACTATATTCAATCCATGCCTCAGTTGGGACCCCTGAAACTGCATGCATTGTACCCCTTGTATATGCCTTAATGTCCTCCAAATAACAGGAGTGCTCAGACTGTTCCAGGATTTGCATGACATTGCTGATGAGTACAGTCTCACACTAACACCAGCCATGATTATCACTGACTTCGAACAAGCACCCATCAGTGCATGTAAAGCAGAATTTATCAGCTGTCATAACAAGGGATGCCTGTTCCATTTTGGACAAATTGTTTGGCAGAAGATTCAAACTTTGGGCATGGCTACACTGTATGGCACAGATGCAGATTTCAGCCTAAAAATGTGGTACCTGGTAGCATTGGCCTTCATGCCTGCAGAAGAAATTGCTGCAGTCTACAGTGAAATAAAAGTGTAAATGCCAACTGACAGTGCTACTTTATTAGAATGGTTTGAAGACAACTATGTTTTGGGGAAAATTAGGAGCCGTATGAGAAATAACACAACTGTACGAAGTCCACCACTGTTTCCACCTTCATTCTGGTCAGTACATGACCAAATGGTGCTTAGGTACCCTCGTACACAAAATAATGTGGAAGCTTGGCACCGGAGGCTGGGAGCTTTAATTGGTAGTGCTCACATTGGGGTACATTGGTTTGTAGCAGAATTACAAAAAGAGCAACTGGTGACCAACAGCAAAATTGAAAAAATTAACTGGGGGATGCCTAAGTCTCCAATGAAAAAATGGTACCTGGACCGAGAAACCAAAATTGGAAATGTTGTAAAGGAAAGGAAATTAGCAGTCGGAGCAATATTGAGTATATTAGAGGCATTGCTCACAATCTGCACCTATGAAGAGACTGGGACACTGGGAAACTAAGAGAATGATCCGGTTGCTTAATAATAAAGTTTTAATCTTTTTTAATCTTGAGTAGCTTTCAATAAAAACATTTTTAAAGGTAAGCTGATTTTGTTACCTTGCTTTCTCTCACTGGCAATGCTGCTGTACCGAACACTAGAACACTAGAAGTGGTAAAGGTCAACAGCCGTACATAAACATGTTATCAGTAAGCGCATCATGTCGCATGACTGCCATAGTGTGCTACCATATCTTGCGAATTTCATCAGAAATGGTATGTGTTTACTTGTATATAATTTATTAGTTTAGTATCTAGAGACGCTGCATTAAATGCAATAAACTGTGGTACTGTAATGATGTCAGGTCGTGATGCTGCTACAGGCAACAGTTAAATGCTGTGGTACTGTAAGAATGTTAAATGATGTGCAAGTGTTAGACTGTCAGGATGCTGATGTTCAGTCTTTAAAGCGTGTCGGTATTATTCATTTTGGGATAAAAAAATTGGAGTTCAACAGTCGGGAATTTGACAGTCAGGATTTAGACCCTAACCCAAGGAGGCAATAGATTCTAACAAGACTGCAAATTGATTCCATGTAGCCTTTACAGACCAAGGCCCTGTCATTCCCGCTGACCCAGCCCACCTGAAATGTTCTGACTCTGTAGCTTGCCACGAGAAAGACCTAGACCTTGAACACATAAAATTCAATTTTATGTCTGTCTCTCTTAAGGATGGTCTTAAATACAACAAAAAGGTTTCTGTTAAAACTGGGCTGGGGGGATACAATCAACATGAAGTTACTAGCTCTGGCCATTTAGGGATTTTCCTATGCCATATCTAAAGTTTTAAATTTTTCCCCAAGATGCTTACAGTTCCCTGAGAAGTGGAAATTTGTGGTCATAACACCAGTATTTAAAAACCGAGGTCACTCTAACATTGCCAACTATATTCCAGTTCCAGTTCTGTCCACACTTTGTAAAGTGCTGGAGAGAACTGTGTCCGACCAACTCATCACTTATCTAGAAAAAATATAAACTCAAGTGTACCCAACAGCATGGTGTCAGAAAACACCATAGCGCCAGTACTGGAGACCAAGGAGGATGCTGGGAACCTCCACAAAGGAGACCCACAGGAGGGTGGTAGGGGACCCTGCAGGGGAAGGAAACAACTCCTGGTGGGGGACTCCATTGTTAGGAAGCTAGAACTGGGGGAGGAAGGGGAGAGGGAGGTAAGGTGCCTGCCTGGCGCCATGGCTTGCAGGGACAGGAAGCAAATCCTCAGGATTGCTGGAGCAGCTGCACAGGGGAGGGAGCTGGATGTCATTGTCCACCTAGAGACAAATGACCTGGCTAAGAAAGGGATTAGAGAAGTGCAGGAAGAGTTTGTGGAATTGGGGAGGGGCCTTAGTCAAGTAGCATGCACGGTAACCATCTCGGAGGTGCTACCCATCTATGGCATAGGAGAGGCTAGGGTGTTCTGCACCATGGGATTCAATCAGTGGTTGAAAAACTGGTGTGGAGCTCAGGGATTTGGCTTCATTGGGGACTGGGGGTCCACCTGGAGTGATGCAAGCCTATACTGGCATGATGGGCTGCATCTGTCTGGGAGGGAACCAGGATCCTAGGTGATAGGTTTAAATGCTTCATTGGGAAGCTTTTAAACTAGCCAAGGGGGGAGGCACTGGAAAGGAGCAGGAAAATCCTGGCCCCCCCAAATAATCACGGTAGTAAGTGTGGCAAACACCAACATAGAGGTGTCGATAGGGAGAAGGGCAGGGGTAAATGGAGAAAGTGACAAAGGTAAGAAGGACAGGGATGGGGCAAAAGGGAGTAAGGCCATCAGGAAATGGAGGGTAATGAGTACCAATGCCCGTAGTCTGGGCAACAAGCTCCCTGAGCTGATGGCCTTAATGGAAGAGGGATGCCTGGATATCGTAGCAGTCACAGAAACATGGTACACAGAGAACCATGACTGGGATGTTAACATACCAGGGTACATAACCTACAGGAGAGACAAGCAGGGGAGAAGAAGGGGAGGAGTAGCTCTCTATGTAATGCAGGGATAAAAGCAACTGAACAAAAGAGTAAACAGGGAGGAGAGGAGGCACTGTGGGTCACCTTGGAGACTGGAAAGGGCACCACAATCCTCACAGGGGTTGTGTACAGACCCCCATGTCAGGGGGAAGGAATGGACAAGGATATGATAGAAGGCATTCTTAGAATGGCAGAGAAAGGGGAGATACTGTTGATGGGAGACCTGAATATGCCAGATGTTAACTGGAGCACATTTGCTGCAGCCACATCCAAGAGCAGGGCCATTCTTGATGCCATACAGGTGGCAGGCATTGAGACAGCTAGTTTCAGAACCCACTCATGAGGAGCAATCTTAGACCTCGTACTCTCAAATGGGGCAGTGAGAGGATCTCAGATCTAGAAGTGGGTTGCCATCTGGGGACAAGTGACCATCAAACAGTGTGGTTCACGTTAAACTCAGCTACAGAGTCAAGCCATACAAAAGTGAGGGTACTGGACTTTAGGAGGGCTGACTTTGGCAAGATGGGAGAGTGCCTCAGAAAAGCACTAGCAAACAGGCTACAAGGAGGTGTGGAGCAACAATGGGGAATTATCAAAACTGCCATCACAGAGGCAACAAGCCTTTGTGTGAAGCAAATAAACAAATCAAAATGAAAGAAAAAGCCACTATGGTTCTCAAAAGAGGTGGCTGTGAAAGTCAGGAAGAAAAAGATAGCATTCCGGAAGTATAAGGAAACACAGAAGGAGCAGGACAGAGAGCTGTACCAGTTAAGGCAGAAGGAAGCAGGGAGGGAAGTCAGAATAGCAAAGGCCCAAACTGAGGAAAAGATAGCCAACTCAGTTAAGAAGGGGGATAAAACCTTTTATAGGTACATCAGCGAGCGTAGAAAGACAAAGGGAGGGATAGTGAGGCTGAATAGAATGAACAGTGGGTGGGCAGAGGGGGACAGTGAAAAAGCAGGAATACTGAATGAATATTTCTGCTCAGTATTCACAAAAGCGGAGGGGGAAGTGCCTAATCCAATTAACAGAAGCACTCTTGATAGGGGGGTCGATCCCAGTCCTTTCACAGAAGAAAGGGTTCTGCAAGAACTCCTAAAACTGAAGGTGGACAAAGCAATGGGTCCTGATGGAATTCACCCCAGAATTCTAAAAGAATTAAGGGAGGAACTAGTGAAACCACTGGCTACTCTTTTTAATAAATCATGGAGGATGGTGTGGTACCGAGGACTGGAGGAAGGTGGATGTGATTCCCTTCACAAAAGTGGGTCCAAGACAGAGGCAGGAAACTACAGACCTGTCAGTCTGACCTCTGTGGTAGGGAAAGTGATGGAGTCACTTCTGAAGGAAAGAATAGTCGAGTACCTAGAGGCCAGTGGAGCACAGGACCCAAGGCAGCATGGGTTCACAGCGGGAAGGTCATGTCAGATGAATCTAATAGATTTCTTTGACTGGGTGACCAAAGTAGTAGACCAGGGAGGTGCTGTGGACATGGCCTACCTAGACTTTAGCAAGGCATTTGACACAGTCCCACACAAAAGATTAATAGTCAAATTAACCAGCCTGGGAGTGGGACCCAGGGTGGTAGCCTGGGTAAAACACTGGCTGGACAACAGGACTCAGAAGGTGATTGTAAATGGAGTCCACTCTGAAGAAAGGGGGGTTACTAGTGGGGTACCGCAGGGTTCAGTATTGGGTCCTGTCCTTTTTAATGTCTTCATCAGTGACATTGCAGAGGGACTGGAAGGAAAGTATGCCTTTTGCAGATGACACAAAGATCTGCAACAGGGTTAATACACAAGGAGGCGTGGAAAGGATGAAAAGGGACTTGGCAAGGTTGAGGAATGGTCAGAGTATGGCAGCTAGGATTCAATGCAAAGAAGTGCAAAATAATGCACCTGGGAAACAAGAACCCAGGGAAGAATATACAATGGGTGGGAGGTAGTAACAACAACAAAAAGGAAAGGGACCTGGGGTAATCATATCAGATGACCTTAAGGTTAGCAAGCAATGTGAGAAGGCAGTAGGGAGGGCTGGGGGTATACTGGGATGTATAGGGAGAGGGATCATCAGCAGGAAGCAGGAAGTTGTTATCCCTCTGTACAGATGGTTGGTGAGACCCCATCTGGAGTACTGTGTCCAGTTCTGGAGACCCCATCTCCACAAGGACATAGACAGGATAGAGGCAGTCCAGAGGAGGGCAACTAAAATGGTGCAGGGTCTGCAAGAGAAGCCGTATGAGGAGAGACTAAAGGAGCTTAATATGTATACCCTTGAGGAAAGAAGGGAGAGGGGGACATGATAGAAACTTTTAAGTACCTCAGTGGAATCAACAAAGTCCAAGAGGGTAGCATCTTTCAGAAAAAGAGACTTGCAAGAACAAGGGGACACAATTTAAAGATAGAAGGAGGGCGGTTCAGGGGCAATGTGAGGAAGTATTATTTCACAGAGAGGGTAGTGGATGCATGGAACAGCCTTCCTGAGGAGGTTGTGGGGTCTAAAACCATGGGAGAATTCAAGAATGCATGGGACAGACATAAGGCAATTCTTGTGGGGGGTAGGAAGAAATAGGCTGTTGGTTTACTAGGATCTCCGGCCTATCCTGTAGGTAAGGAAATGGGCAGACTAGATGGGCCTAGCGGTCCTTATCTGCCATCAAAGTCTATGTTTCTATGTTTCTATGTACTGCACTGACTGAGTATGCAAGCTAAATCCATTTGGCCTTGACAGCAGTGACGCAGTAGGGGATATCTATATTGACCTGATAAAGCCATTACCTATCAAACATAAGCTCCTGCATAACAAGCTCCATAGCCTCAGTCTGTTTCTGGACATGGTAGCCTGGTTCCATACCCTTCTGTCAAACTGCTCACAGTGGGTGAAAATAGATGGCTCCCTGTCTGATGATCAGAGTGTATGTATTGTTGTCCTTCAGGGTTTTATACTGCTCCCTTCCTATTTGGTGTGTTCATCAACTGCCTGCCTGATGCCTCTCAGTCAGCAAATGTACTACTTTATGCTGATGAAGGCGTTATTTACACCAAAAACTCTGACCTTGGTTACCTCACCTTTGACCTTCAGTGCAACTCTGAATCCATAGAAAGCTGATTCTCAGACAAAAAAACTGTTCCTTAACTACAAAAAAATTAAAACTATTTTCTTTGTGAGCCCACTACCGAAAAAAAAGGTCTCCCCTTTACATCCTTAATGCTAAGGGTAAAATACTGAACAGGTGAAACTCTTTAAAGAGCTAGTGCACTGCCTGGAAACTGCCTGCAGTTAATTGCAACTTTCAAATGTAGGCAGCTATCACTTCTTATATCTCAAGTATTTATTCTTTTCTGTTTGCCAATTAGAAGATTTTGCACTTGGCAGTACTGGGGTGATGTGTGGAGCAGCACTGTATCTGGAGGGGAAAAAAAGTCAGTTCTGTTCCTCCCACAACATCAGCACTGAAACCACACTGACTATGACATCACTAGTAACCAATGAGAACCATTTCTCACTCTCAGGTTTCACTTTCACATGAAGCAGCAGACATGGGCTCTCCCTGGTTACTACTGATGTCACAGTTCACTGCATTTTGATTGGTAGCTTGTGAAAGTCATTACATAGATATATAGATACATAGATACACAGACAGTGTCGGCAGATAAGGGCCTATGGCCCACCCAGTCTGCCCATTTGAGCTTGTAAGTTCAGTTTATGTTTTCCTAGAAGTCTGTTGCCCCTTACCCCTGACCTCCAGAATTCCTTTATGTCTATCCCATGCATTCTTAAATCCCGTGATTGTTTCAGCCCCCACCACTTCCTCTGGCAGGGTGTTCCACTTGTCCACCACCCGTTCTGTGAAGAAATTCTTCCTCATGTTTCCTCTGAATCATCCTCCCTCCAACTTCATCCCATGCCCTCTAGTCCTGGAACATCTTTTTCGCTTAAAAATAGTGTATTCCTGCACCCTGTTCCTCCCTGTAAGATACTTGTATGTCTCTATCATTGCTCAGGCTACAAGGACTGTGGTGCCTCAAGGTGTTTGGTCTCATTTCTGACGATGTAGTGGGAGGAACAGAACAGACTTTTTTTTCATCCAGACAGAGTGCTGCTCCACACATCATCCCAGTACTGCCAGGTGGAAAATCTTCTAATTAGCAAACAGAAAATAAAAAAAAAATACTTCAGATACTGGAAGCGATAGCTGACTGCATCTGAAAATTACTATTAATTCCAAGCAGTACACTAGCTCTTTAAATACCTTGAGGTAATCCTGGTTGATACACTATCTTTTGCCCCACACCTAGACAACTTAATGACTAACATTTACAGAAGATTGGGAGCCGTTTATAAAATAGAGGATACTGTATGGTCCTCTATCAGTAACCGGTCTGTTAACCGTCAAGAGGTTGCCAGGGTGACCATGTAAACCTCGAGAGTGAAGCTCGAGAGATTTACATCACCATGGGAACCTCAAGATGGTTAACAGTAACTGGATGCTGATAGAAGGACCATACATTGTTTTTTATAGTGTATGGTACCAAGAAAAAGGGAAAACGGCTCCTTACTTTCAAAACGGAGTCACCGCCATGGCCATTCAGTCCTTCCCTTACCGCTGTGCGCATCCATCAGTTCTCGAGTGTTAAAAAAAGGCGTGCACATGCGCAGACTGATCCTCATTGTTAACCTATCGATGTGACGTAGCATCGATAGGTTAACAACATTACCACGTCACATTGATGGTATAACAACCTTAGGAAATGATGATTTCCTAAGGTTAATAGCATTCTACCATACATTATATTGCAGTAACCTTACAGCTGATACCAGACATTTCATAGTGTCTAATTCTCTACTGTCACTTATAGACTATGACCTCCACAATGTCTATGCTGCTGCTAGTGACTGTGTTAAATAGGGTTAAGTGATCCATAGCAAGACATAACGCTTTATGCTAGGGGCAGAAAAGTATACCCACACCTGCACCCTGTTCACCCTTGCTAATTAACTACCACTTCCTAGAAGAATATAGTTTCAAACCTGTCTGCTAGCTAAAAAGGTGCTGCTGGGCTCAACACCCTCAGCCCTAAAAACTGCTTCCATTTCATTATTAAATCAGTTCAACATCAGGAGTATGGCTAGGCATGCCCTAAAGCTACCTTTCAGGAGAACTCTGTTGGGCAAGTCCTCCTTCACAGTCAGTGCTGCTGATGGCTAACAAATTGCATAAACCTATGCTGACTCTCCCTAATCTCAACCAGTTCAAGAGATCTCTGTGGTTTGCTCATCTGTTTACCACAATTACAACAGCTATCTGCCTAACTGAACCTTGTCTAATGCTGACCCTGCTATACTCTGAAACATAATATATTTGATATGAATTATGACTTAATCCCTCAAAAATCTGCTTGTTCTCTAATGTATTTATTTATTTTTTGTTTATTACATTGTACCTGCCTTAACTATATTTTTCTGGAATTGTTTGAAGGCTACTTTAACTGTCTCACACTGTAACTTTGCACTGATTTGGAGCCTTTGTAAATGAGCACCTGCAAGGTACTCTCCAAAATAATGAGTAAAATACGTTTTGTATTTATACTTTACCCATATCATTCTCCACCAACCCTTCCCCCTTATTGGTCTAACTCACCCTTTAAATTTGTACTTCACCTGAGAACAGTGGAAAAATGCCTAATCCCCTTCTTCAGCCCCTCTGCTATCCTCATCTTTGTTTCTGACATTGCTCTCCTAGCCCTCTTGTTGGCATGTCTCATCTTGGTCTGGTACGCATTCCTGCTTTCATCTGGTTGGCTGTGTATTTTTTTGAAGCTCTGTCTTTTCTGCCTCACTGTCTCCTACACCTCCTTTAAGAACCAGATTGGTTTTCTTCTTTTCCCTTTGTTCTTAGTGCACTAATAAGTGACTTGTTGCTTCAAACCCTTTAATCAGTACCTGCTTACTATCCCCTTATGTTACCACCTTTACTCCACACACTTATTAATAACCAGTTTCCTCACTCTACCAAACCCCCCGTTCTAAAGTCTAAAATCTTAGTTCATGAGTGCTTGCTTTTTGGCTCTAATGTTATGTCCAACTAGATGGTCAGGTGATCTCTGATTCCCAAGGGTCCCCTTATTTAGAACTCCCCAGCACTGTTACTATTTGTAAGAGGAAGGCAAGAAGAACAGTGCACAATGCAATTCTCTTAAGGTACTGCTACTCAAAAAATATTAAAGTCACAAAAGAAAAAAAAAGAAAACAGTGCACGTATCAAGACTGAATTAAAATAGGCAAATTATTCATTTTATTTTGGTACCAGAACTGAAGCCAAAAACATGGCCACACAGCTCCTACATATTGCCTTGCTATGGGGCAAAGCCATGTGTACCAGTTAAATACCCCAAAGTTCAAAATAATTGGTTAAATAGTGACATGCAAAATATATTCACAAGGTGCAAGCTCAAGTACTGATGTGCAATAATAGGCATACAAGTAAAACATCACAAACACACAGTTCAAAAATTTATCAGAATGTCTAAATAGTGACGACCAAAATTAAGTTACTCAAGCTGGTTATGCTAACAATAATATCACTGTACAAATTTACAAGCATAATAAAAACTATCTAGAACCAGGCTGGATTGTTAATCTCAGTTGTAATACTTAATAACACATACATGAAGTGCTTATTAATTTATTTCCTATCCAAATGGAATTGTGTAAAATTGGGCTAACACAACTGTGGATTTAGTATGTCAAAAAACACAGCCAGGCAACTTAGGTGGCCACATAAGTAGCGACAGTTAAGTCAGAGGAAGAAATTCAAACTTCATTACAAATTTAAATGATAATCACCACATTCTCAAAATGGACAGTAACAAAACGTTAAATTATCCAAGTGGACTGTAGCTTAGAAACAAAATAAAAAAAATAAAAACATAATTAGAGTAAAGATGGAGGGCCAGGGAAAGAAAATGAGAGCAGAGAATAATGGGGAGGATGGGGAGAAGGAAAAACTAAAGGTGAAAAATGAACACTGTGAGTGATGAATCAATCAATCAATCAAAACTTTATTTTTAAAAAGCACCTTTCCAAAGCCAAGGAGCTTTAACAATAAATAAATAAAATACATAACGTTAAAACAACATCCTAAAATCAGTTAATAAAATATACTTAAAAATCCAGATACACCAGGCTAAATAAATGTGTTTTCAATGCTAACTTAAAGCTTTGAACGGTCAGGTAATCTCGCACCTGATGAGGTAGAGAATTCCACAGGGTTGGGGCCACAAAACTAAATGATCTGGCCCAGATGTCTTTAAACAGACACTAGGAATCTCTAGCAATCCTACATCGGTGGATCGGAGTGGACGAGAGGGACAGTAGTGATGAAGAAGATCTTGCAGGTAGCTAGGTCCCTGATCAGGTAGGGCCTTATAGGTCAGCAAACTGACCTTGATGGTAATCCACCACTGTATTGGCAGCCAGTGTAGTCCATGGAGGACAGGCGTTATATGACTGGTCCTAGATGTACCAGTCAAAAGCCTGGCTGCTGCATTCTGCACTAACTGCAAGTGGTGGATATCCACCCCTGGTAGCCCTAGGTACAGGGCATTGCAGTAGTGCAGGTGAGAGTTAATGAAGGCGTGGACCAATGTTGGAAGATTGTCGGCAGGAACCAGATGCTTCACCAGGGCTATATTTCTCAGATTGTTAAAAAGAGGTTTTGACAACAGCCAACACCTGATGTTTAAGGGTTGGGCGATCATCAAATATAATGTCCAGGTTATGCACCTGGTCTGAGGTAGCTAACTGGGTCCCCCCAAGCCAAAGACCTGAGGGTGACCCCTTCAGCAAACCCGCCCCCCCAACAACCTGGGTCCACAACCAACACCTCAGTTTTTTCAGGGTTTTACCTCAGCCAGCTCACAGTCATCCAGTCCTGAATGTTGGTGAGACAGTTGTTAAAGACTGAGACACCATCACCCTGGTCAGGCACAAAGGACATGTACAGCTGAGTATCATCTGCATAGCAGTGAAAACTCAAGCCGTACTGCCTAATAATCGCTCCTAATGGCAGCATATATACCGCAAACAACATGGGTGCCAAAATGGAGCCCTGTGGTACCCCAGAGGATAGGGGGAGTGATACCGAGGAAAAAATCCCAGACACCACCCTCTGGGTTCTACCATCAAAGAATGATTGAAGCCAACTGAGGACTGGGCCCGATAGTCCACAGATAAACTGCAGGCACTCCAAAAGCACTCCATGGTCCACGGTATCAAATGCTGCAGAGAGATCAAGAAGGACCAAGATGGAACAGGTCTTTCGATCTCTCGCTATTAGGAGGTCATTTAATACCTGAACAAGGACTGTCTCGGTACTATGTCTCTTCCTAAATCCGGACTGGAGAGAATCAAAGACATTGTGGCTGATCAAATGGTCATCCAACTGCAACATGACCACCTTCTCGATAAGCTTACCTACAAAAGGCAGGTTAAAGACAGGCCTGTAGTTAGCCAGACAGTCCGGGTCCAAGGAGGGATTTTTAAGAAGGGGCTGAATCACAGCTTCCTTCAAGGGATCAGGAAAGAGCCCCCTTTCCAATGACAACCAGACTATCTTGCCAAGGACTGGGCCAATTTTATCCACACATCCTACTAAAAGGAGAGAGGGGCCCAGGTCCAAACTACAGTTGGTCGGTTGCAACGACTGGAAAAAAGATACGGAAGTGACAATAAGGAAAGGGGTGAAATACTTATTTATTTATTTCAAAAGTTTCACCAGGAAAGACATACTGAGCTGAATATCAGCTCATTTCCAGATGAACCCTGGGAGAAGGGGTAATGGGAGATATATACATAATAATTAAAGTACATAATAAGAATAAATTGTACACGTGCAAATACTTAAATATACAAAATATAAATATATAAAGCAAATAATGAAGATTTACAAAATAAAAATCTGAAAATTGAAGTAGTCATACCTAAGTGCAGTATATTATCAACAAATAGGATTAAACCATCTTGACAGAAGCACCACATGGACAAGCAGTGGTAGTGGAGTATAATAGAGTAGGTAGGAAGTAGGGAAGGATTAAACCATCTTGGCAGAAGCACTGCATGGACAAGCAGTGGTAGTGGAGTGTAACAGAGTAGGTAGGAAGTGGGGAGGAGTTTACAAGGAGGTACAAAGAAGGCAATGGTCAGGGGAGTAGATGAAGAGGGGGAGAGGGAGAAGGTAGAATAGGGAGGAGAGCTCAGGTGCTGTTGCAGGAGGGAGCTGTGAAGTCTTTGAGAAGACAAGTGAGGGAGTGGATGAAGGTGGCAGAGTGGATGGGGAAGGGGATGACATTCCAGAGGTTAAGAAGGCAAAAGGAGAATGCAGTTTTGCTGGAAGAAGATGACCTATGTGAGAGTTATAGGTTCCTGTGGTCAGAGCTATGAAGGGAGTAGGAAGATTGAGGAGGAGAGAAGAGTTGAGATGTGAGGTAGGAGGGAAGGGAGCTCAGCCAGAACATGACAATAAGGGAGGAGCCATGTGCAAGTCATCTGGTTTTGAGAGAACGAAAACAGAGTGAGGTGTAGAGGGAGCAGTTGTGAGTCAAAAGTGGGCAATCAAGAGCAAACTGGCAGAAGGAGTGGTATAGGGGGTCCAGTCTGCCCAGTGTGGACTTTGAAGTGCTGCCATAGATGATGTCTCCATAAATGAAGATGGGGAGAATCATTCTCTTTGCAATGGCTCTGCAAGCTGGAAGGGGATACACCCTTGGTTTTGATATAAGGCACCTAGCTTTGGGTGAAGCTTTTTGTGGATAGAGTCCATGTGTACAGAGAAATCAAGGTGCCTGTCAAGCCACACCCCAAGGTACTTGAAGAAAGAGACATCTTCAAGGAGGGAACCATCCAGGGTGTGGAAGGAGGGGATGGCTGAAAATTAGGAGAGCTTTTGCCTGGTTCTGGAGGTCATAGAGACCATTTCAGGATAGCTGATTAGAGTGGAAACAGAGCTGGATGTTATCAACATCCCGATGAAGTCTGGCTATCAGATCAACAGGAGTGGAGCCAGAAGCAAATAAGACAGTATCATCTGCATACATATGAATAGATGCAGATGTACAGGTAGAGGGAAGGCTATTTAAAAAGATGGAGAAGAGAATGGGACCAAACACTGATCCTTGATAGACACCGATGCAGATGGGGGAGACAGCGAGGTGCCAATTTTAACTTATTGAGTTCTGCCCAGGAGGTATGAACAGAACAAATCTGTGGCCTGGGAGGACAGTCCTGTAGCATATGTCCTACAAATATGACAAGTACAAAACCAAATAAAGATAAAAGGGGAAGGGAGATAAGAAAAAAGGTTACAAATAAGTAAGCACAGATGAAAACAACAGTTCAATGACAAAAGGATAATACAACAATCCAAGATATACAAATGCTAATTCTGGGGAACAAATTTTTGAAAAGCACAAATTAATATTAGAGTTTCAAACCTTAAAGAATATCCATTACTTGAATGGTATGAATTTACAGAGATGCCATACAGAAGAGGGGGCACAATCAAAATGTAAAACAGTTCTGATAGGGACTATATCAGAGGACCGGCTTAAGGTCAAGTTGGTCATTAAGGACATCAGAACAGAGAGTGTCAAGCATGGCAATCCACCAGGACATACTCTGCAATAAAATTCTGACTCTATCTCTTTCTATTTCAAGTGGGAATACTTGTTCCCTGGCTCGCATTCTAAATCCCCTGACACTGGAGTCATACACCTCTAAAAAATGTGTACCAAGAGCATTCTTTAACTGTTTGTTCATTATTGTACATATTTTCTCTTCTATACAGCACTGGAGGCATCTTATTGTCCTCCCTAAGTATACCATCCCATACTCACACCACCCTGTGTAAATCATAAATACTATTCTACAATCAATGTAGTCATTTAGGAAACACTCTCTCTTTGTGCCAGGGTGCTCAGACTTGTTACCCACACTAGGATAACAGCAGACATTGCTCTGTCTGCAAAGGAAAAATTCCTTCCTGGCAATATTGGATTCTTTTCTGATAGAAAGGTGGTTATGTGTGAAGTGGTCTGACAGGCCTTTGACTTTGCCAATATCTACCTAGGATAATAGGCCAACCAGGGGTTTGATTTTATCATCTACCTGTAGGACTGACCACCTGTTGCTAATTATGTTCCTCATCTCCTTGGCTGTCATATTATATCCTGTAATGAAACATATTTTTAATCAGTCACCCTGGTTTGTCATGGATTTGGGTGTGAAGCAGGTTTCTCCTGTCCAAACTGCATTCCTTCTAAATCTCAGTGGCAGCAGGACAGGCTCTCTTTCAAAATCTCTAATGATAGAACAATTTCTCCTTAACCTCAGAAATTGGTTGAATGGGATGCTGTCAATGAGTGACCTGGGGTGGCAAGTGTTTGTATGTAACATATCATTACCAGCAACTGGTTTTCTATAAGGAGTACTTTGTACAATTCCATTTTTATTATCATAAAGCTTTATGTCAAGAAATCTCTTTTTGTTATATCTATGCCTGCAGGCAATATTCAAACTCTTGGAGTTAACCATTCCAGAAAGTTGTCTGTTGTATTTGAACCCACACCCCATACATGTATGATGTTACTGATAAAACAGTACCATGTAACACAGAAACATAGAAACACAGAAACTGATGGCAGATAAGGGCCGCTTGGCCCATCCAGTCTGCGCCCTTTCATTGTGATTGCTTTCACTGCATACCATCCTTGGTCTACAGCACTGTCTTTTCCACTCCCTTCCTTTCCGTTATGATTCCCTTGTGCCTATCCCAGGCTTTTTTGAATCCCACCACTGTTTTTGCCCCCACTACCTCCACTGGAAGACTGTTCCAGGCATCCACCACCCTTTCTGTGAAGAAGTATTTCCTCACATCTCTCCTTAACCTACCCCCCTCCAGCTTCATATTATGACCCCTTGTTCTATAGAACCCTTTTCTCTGAAAAATATCTCTCACCTATACCTTATTCACCCCCATGAGGTATTTAGACCTGGCATGCATCACAGAGACCAGGCTGTGGGATGATGCAGGTTCAATTTTGGAGGCATCGGTCCCAGCCAGGTAATCTGTGATACACTGCCCGAGGAGGGATCACAGGGGCGGGGCTGTGGCCATCTGTTTTAGATCTAGCCTGAGTTTCTCTGTACACCTGGTGGGTTCTACCTCATTGTTTGAATGTGTGGCAGTGCATGGGGGTCCAGGTACAGGTTGTAGAATTCTCCTGATTTACCACCCTTTAGAGCAGGGCAGAGAATTTCTGCAGGAGATTGCAGACGTCATTGCTGTCAGGGTGTTGGAGTCACCCAGATGGCTTGTTCTGGGGGACTTCAATGCCTGGGTCAACTATAAATCCTCACAACTTAGTTCTGACCTCCTCCAGTTGATGACATCACTAGGCCTTGCACAGGCAGTTGCCTCTGTGACCCACCATCATGGCCACACCTTGGACTTGCTATTATTACAGGGTCTTGAGGTCACTGACCTCCAGACTGACTGGATCACTTGGTCCAATCACTGTACAGTGAAATTCTCATTCTCCCCCCCGATTGTCCCTCCCCTGTTGAAATGATCAGCTATCACCCTTTAAGGGGATTGTCTGCTGAGGAACTGATGGTGGTAGTTGATTTTTCCGGTGTTAGTGCTGTTTGTGTGACTGGTTTTGGTGAAGCAGTGACAGCTTATAATAGGGCTGTCTCTGGGGCACTCAGCGCCATTGCACTGGTCCGTATGTGATCTAGGTTCTCTCACCTGAGACCATTATGGTTTGATGGGGCTCTCAAGGTGATGAAGACCATGGGTCGGAGGTGGGAGCGTTACTGGCATAAGACTCATTCAGTGGAGGACAGACTGGCTTTGAGGAATCACTATGCTGATTATCAAAGGGCAATCAACCATAAGAAGGCAGAGTTCCTGTCCAGGGAGATTGTCACAGGGAAGAGCTGTCCAGCTCATGTCTTTCAGACTGTGGACAAGCTTCTTCATCCAGTCTATCTGCAGCCGAAAAGAGCCTTTGCGAAGAGTTTGCTCTGTTCTTCTCTGATAGGGTATCCTCTATTTGGGCTGGGATCTTGCCAGTTTGTCTAAATCAGTCCTGCAGGGTGGGTTCTGGGTGGAGCAGGTGTGCTCCTATTGTCTGTGTGGAGTTTCAACCAGTGGATCAAAGCTGCAGCTCAATTGTTGTGAACAGGATCCTAGTCCGACACATCTCTGAGGCTGTTAGTCCAGTGTTTGCCAGGATAGCCAGGTGCTTGTTTTTGGAGGGGGTCTTTCCCGACACCTTGAAGGAGGCATTGGTGAAGCCTCTTCTAAAAAAAAGCATCTCTTGACTGTGACGTTCTGGCAAATTATAGACCTGTTTCCAACCTCCCATTTTTAGGGAAGGTTGTTAAGAAGCTAGTGGCTCTGCAGCTCAAGAAATAACTTGAGAACTTTGACATCTATGAGCCATTCAAGTCTGGGTTTAGGACGAGGCAAAGCACGGAGACAGCACTAGTCCGAGTGCATAATGACCTCTTCAAGGCAAGAGATCGATGGGAGCAGTCAATTCTCATTCTCCTTGATCTGCCATCAGCATTTGATACTGTGGACCACATCATTTTGTTGGATCACCTTAGAGAGTACTGTGGACTCACTGGTACTGTTATCAACTGGTTTGAGTCCTTTCTCTCAGGCAGAAGACAGAGGGTAATGATGGGGAATTTCTCCTCCTCCCCAATGCCCTGACCTGTGGAGTCCCTCTAGGGTTGATCCTATCACAGATGTAGTTTACAGCATACATGCTGCCCCTGGGAAGGCTCATCAGACAGTACAGTCTGGGTTTTCAGTGGTATGCAGATGATACTCAGCTGTACATGTCTTTTGCACCAAGGACAAATGGTGCCATCAAAATGCTGAATAAATGACTTGCCGAAATCCAGAACTGGGTGAACTCTAACTGGCTGAGACTTAACTCGGACAAGACGGAGGTACTGGTGATGGAGCTAGGTCGCAAGCATGATGAGGATGTCTCCGGGACAACAGCAGGCTTGGTCCTGGGATTGACCCATTGATGATGTCCTCTAGGGTGCAAAATCTGGGCATTGTCCTCGACAAGTGACATTTAATGCTCAGGTGTTGGCTGTCACCAAAAGTGGTTTCTACCATCTGAGGAACATCACCTGGATTAAACCCCTAATTCCACCCAAAGACCTACCGTCACTGGTGCATGCCTTTGTAGCATCCAGACTCGACTACTGTAATGCTGTTTACATTGGGGTCAGTGGAGGGAACCTCTGCTGGCTGTAGCTAGTGCAGAATGCAGTGGCCAGGCTGCTGATGGGGTTGTCAAGGTCCTGTCATGTAACCTCGGTCCTGTGGGGTCTGCACTGGATGCTGGTCAGGAGAAGGGTTCTCTTCAAGGTGGGCTTGCTCACCTATAAGGGCCTGTACAGATCAGGCCCTGGCTACTTGTCAGACCTCCTTACCCTCGCCATCCCAGCTCACTCCCTTCTTTCCTCCACCGAGGGACTCCTGGCAGTTCCAAAGAACAGGCTGAAAACCTTGGGTGATCATTCATTTGGGGTGGCCAGCCCGTTCTTCGAGAATTTGCTGTTAAGACCTCTGAGGGAGGCCCCTGTGGTGGAGGCATTCAGTAGGGGCCTAAAGACTCACCTTTTTAACTTAGCATTTCCAGCTGATGTTTTGTAATTCATGCAATTTATATAAGAAAAACGTTTAATCATTTTCAATTTGCTTGCTTTCTTAAGTGACTGTTTTATTATTTAAATGTTTTACCACTCTGGGAAATCTCTCTGTTGTACAGCACCCAGAGCCTCCGGGATTGGGCCCCCAGACAAATAATAAATGACTTACTTACTATAATTGAGCAAGACAACCATGAGTATAACAAAGTTGTAGGAAGGAGGATACGAGACTGAAAAAAATACATACCATAATCATGATACAAGGTAAATCACAATAGAAGGAGTAGACTGCATATACATTTCATTCTCAAAGATGGTTGATAGGTATCAGTATATTATACGCTGGGAGGCATATCACAGCTATATTGGGTGCATCAAGAAAATGAGGGGAGGTCAAGAATCCAGGTCACTTGAGGAGGGACAGAGGGAATAAAAAAGAGCTAAGGGAAGGAGGAGGGACAAGAGCATGGCTGGAGGGGCAGATTGGGAGAGTGCTTGCTTCAAGCACAGCAGAGAGGATGATTGTCTAAGGGAATTAGGGAGGGAGTTCCAGAGAGAGAGGGAAGGCAGTAGGAGAGGGCTGATTGCCCTGAGCAGGATGAGGGGTGGGGGCAAGAGAAGGTGCGGGTGTCTCTGGACCAGAGGGGATAGGAGGACAGGGAATAAGGTGAGAGGTGAGATAGAAGGTGAGAGATCCAAGCCAGAATTTTGAGATGAGAAGGGTAGCGTGATGCTGATGGCGCAAGTTAAGAGAGTGAAGGAAGAGGGATGAGTAAAGGAAACAGTGGTGGGTGCAGGGGGAGCATTTAATGCAAAGCAACAGAATGTATTGTTGAGGGAGTCGAGCATGGTGATTGAAGTGGTGCGGGTGATGCCATAGACTACATTGGCATAGTCAAATAAAGAAAGGGTCATTTTAGTGAGAAGTTCATGACTAACAGGCAGGGAGAGGGAGTCCTTATTTCTACAAAATGCTGATTGCCCTGAGCAAGATGAGGGGTGGGGGAGAGAGAAGATGTGGATATCTTTGGACCGGAAGGGATAGGAGGACAGGGAGAAAGGAAAGAGGTGAGATAAAATTGCCTGTCTCCTCCTTGCTACCACTTTTGTGAAGTGGTACTATGCCTGCTCTTCTCTAATTTTCTGGGACCATACCGGTCTCCAGCTAACTGTTAAAGAGGTCTGATGAGGTGCAACCAGTACCTCCCTGAGTTCCTTCAGCACTCTTGGATGCACTCTGTCTGGCCCCATGACTTTGTCCACCCTCGGATTAGTGAGTGCATTCCTGACCTTCTCCTTAGATAAGGGACTAGAACCCTCTTCCCTCCCCTCAAAGCTCTTGATGCCTTTTTGTGGTCCCTCCCCCTCCCCTTCCCCTTCTACTGTGAACACTGAGCAGAAGTATTTGTTTAAGACATTTGCCTTATCTTGGTTCTCTTTCATACAGTCTCCCCCATTCTCTTTAACTGTACAATTCCTCCCTTTGTATTCATTTTCTTGCTAACATACCTGAAAATGTTTTGTCTCCTTTTGATACTCCTGTGCTATTTTTTTCTCAATTTGCACCTTTGTGCTCTTTACTGCTTTGCCTGCCTCCCTCCATTTCCCCAGATACACTTCCCTATCTGCCTCTCTCTCTGGGTCTCCTTATACCTTCTGAATGTCATTATTTCTGGCATTATCTTTTCTGCCACCTCCTTTGAGAACCATTAGAGTCTCCCCTTCCTCCTGCTGTTGTTTACTTGCTTGACATAGATCTTTGTTGCCTTTACTATGGCCACTTTTAGACTGTCCCATTTGCTCTCCACTCCACCCAGGACATCTCCCCCTGCCATGTCCTTTCGGAGGGATTGTCACTTCTTTGTAATGTCAGCCCTTCTGAAATCCAAGGCCCTCACCCTTGTCTGGTTGTATTCTGCAGCTGTCCTTATATTGAACCATACTGTGCAATAATGACTGTTCATCAGATGACTTCCCAACCTGATGACTGCAACACTGTCCATGTTAGTAAGCACTGGGTCCAGTATTGCCCCACCCTGAGTTGGTCCACTGACTGGTTACCTGGGGAATGCCCCTTGCAAGGAGTTCAGGATGTCTCTACTTCTATCTGAAGCTGCAGCAGGGATGCTCCAGTCTACATCTGGCAGATTAAAGTCCACCACCAGCACTAGCTCCCCCTTTTCAACCATTTTGCCAGTTGCTGCTAACATTTCTTTATCCAAGTCCTTCCCCCGTGTCAGAGGCCTGTAGACTACTCCTATCTGAATAGCGGCTCAATGTTCTGACTTGAGGATGACCCACAACACTCCCCCCCCGAATTCCCTGTAACTCTACTACATTTATGTTTTCTTTAATATAAAATACCACTCCCCCTCCTTTCCTTCCTACCCTGCCCCTTCTAAACAACATGTAGTCTGGTATGATCATTTCCCAGAAATGGTTGTCAGTGCACCATGATTCGCTAATGGACACAGTATCCAGGTCTGCCTCTGCCATGATGGCCTCCAGATCTGGGATTTTATTTCTCAGACTTCTCGCATTGGCACACATGGTTTTCCAGATTTTGTTAGCCCTTTTCATGTCACTTCCACCTTTTTCTAGCTGTTCCTCCTTCCTCACCATTTTATTTTGCTTGTTTCTCTTCCCCTCTCCTCCTCCTTTGCTAACTCCTGGCTACTTTGATTGTCTCACATCCTGGTGGGATTCTTTCCTCTCAGAATCTCTCTACTCTCTATCTCAGCCAGTGTGGGGGCAGTTACTGACTTGCCTTTGTCTTCCACCACCCTATCTGCTAGTTTAAATGTCCATCAAAGTAACATTTACACCACCCATTGAGGGCTGCTGTTTCCCTCCCAGATGGATGCAAGTCATCAACCCAGTTTAAGCTCTGATCCCTCCAGGTGGAACCCCAGTCCCCAATGTAGTTATACTCCTCCTTTCTGCACCATTCATTGAACCATGACTTGAAGACCTTAGTGTGGAACTCCTTCTCCTTCCCCCTTTAGTAGACAGGCAGCACTTACTTAAAGGCTACAATGTGTGCTACCTGCCTATGACCCTTCTCCAGTTCTCTAAACTGCTCCTGCACTGCTCTTGCCCCATCCATAGTGAGGTCATTTTTTCCCAGGTGAACAATGACATCCACGTCCCCCTTCTCTCTTATTGCTTTCATGAGCCATTGGATACTTCCCATCCCTCCAATTCATTGTGCCAGGTAGGCATTTTACCACACTTTCTGCACCCTTTCCTTCCCCTAACTCAATCTACCTGACAATAGAGTCCCCCTCCAGAAGTTGCTTCCTCCTCCTTCTCTGGGATTCTCCTTCCTACCCCCTTGGGGACTCCATTAGGGAGGACCCCAATATCCTCACTGTCCACCACCTCTGGTGCACCTTCTTGGCAGCAACCACTGCATTGCACCACTCCCCACATTTCCTTTTTCCTGCTCTTCTTGTACTTCCTGTCCTCCTGTCCCAGACCCCAGTAAAGCTATTCTAACACCCAGCAACAGAAAGCCCCTAAACCCTGAAGTTCACTAATACCCATCAATCATTTACCAGCAAGCCTCTATATTCAGAAACACAAACATACCAAGCAACCATTTAACAGTAAGCCCCTAAACACTGAAACACACTAATATCTAGAGAGTGGAGTAGCTATTTATGTGAGGAAGGGGATAAGGTGTACCAGAGAGGAGGGGAAGGAAGGAAGGGCAGAAACATTATGGATACAAATACAGCATTCAAGGAGCAGGAAAGTTATGATGGGGGTGATGCAAAGGCCACCATCTCAGGCACAGGACTTGGACACTGAACTAGTGGAGCAGATAAGGAGGGTCAGTGGGAAGGGTAGCGCCATGATTTGGGGGGACTTCAATCTGCCAGGTGTAGATTGGAGCATTCCAGCTACCTTGAGCATCAGGGAGCAGGTACTTCTGGAGGCTTTCCAGGACATCTTCCTGGTATAGATGGTAAAGGAGTCAACCAGGTTAGGGAACATTCTTGACCTTGTGTTGACTAATAGGGAGTTTGTCAGAGAGCTGGGGGTAGAGGATTTGCTGGCAGGGAGTGACCACTACACAGAATGGTTCTCAGTCAACCTGGGCAAGGAGGCTACAGGAACAGGAACCAAGGTGTTAGACTTCAGACGAGCTGACTTTGGCAAGATGAGAGATCTAGCCAGCATCCACCCACACATAGATGCTAACCAGAAATGGGAAATTATCAAGCTAAGACTTGAGGAGGCCACTAGCTCTTGTACAAGGACACAAAGCAAAAAGGCTAGATCCAAAAAACCAAGTTGGTTATTTATTATTTATTTGAATTTTGGTAACTTGGTAAGTCCACTGAGACAATAGCAGTCCCTTTTTTTTTAGGGATGACCCAGAAGAGCAACAGGAGATCTATGGTACAGAGTAATATCACAAACAGGTAATTACAATACAGTGCAATTTTATAGTAGGATATTTACAGCAGCAAAGACATATATAACATGGTAAAGAAGCATGGTCAATAAGCACAGCAAAATACAGTAATGGCAACAACATGCATAACAAATAACAGGCTAGGCATCTAAAATATTACAGTTATGGCTCTGTGCATAAAAATGGGTTACCAATAGATCCTAATGGTTGTAATGCAGTATATATGCAGGATTTTGTGTATAATACAGTCATTGATATGGGCTTTTTATGTAGCCTCTGTGGGGAGATACATAAGATAATATTAATTGAATCAGATGATTCCATATTTAAAAAATGCACTCTCATTAGTCAAAATGCATGCAAATTTGTGTACTAATTTGTGACCTGGCTACCCATGTGTGTGAAATAGTCTCTCAGTGTCATTTAACTAGATTTTTATAGCAATAAAAATATTTTTGTAACTAATTCTGTGTCCTGCTCTCATTTATCACACTTTCTTATTGTGCTACCTTGATTCCCACCTACCTCCAGGGGCCCTAAAAATGTGGTCTTGTGTGTAACCATTAATGTCCCCTTGTGTTACTTCTGAACTTTTGTAATAATCTGCACTTTGATGCTATTTGTATTGTAATTTTGTCCCCCGGGTTACTTGCTGTATATGTTTAGGGTACTACAGTGTATTGCCCTGTTTCTTTAAGTACATAGCATGATCACAAGCTGCCCCCTTTGCTCACCTGATCCTTTCCTGTCCCCCCACCACTGGATGTTCACGTGTGACAGCAAGGGGCCAGGGGAGCCACTTGTGAAAACATTTGGGCACTTGTATCAGCGTGAGATTGGGGCAGACCATGGGGGGATTTAAGACAATTCCTTGCAATTTCTAGCCCTTTCCTGTGATTGACTGTCTTGCCCTGAAGAGCTCTTGTCCTCCTGTGTGACCCTCGTTACATCACTATCCTCACTGCAGCAGGTAAATGCCGATCATGCCTGCTGCCAAAAATAGTGTCATTTTTTTTTTACTAGTTTTGATAATGTAAGCGAGCCATTGGGGGTGGGGTTCATTAATAGTGCAGATGGACCTGCACCCTAGATTTTCCTTTTTGCCTTCATGATTTGGTGTAAGGGGTGCCATTTGAATTAAAATGTGAATTTGGGACCTTAAATGTCTTTATGTCCCATTCACCATGAGGTCTTCTTGAAGGAGTTGATAAAGAGGTTGCATAGATCAACTTTCTAAGTTACTAGGCTTTATTTTAAATGATCTTTTTATGTTGGGACTGTATTTTACATGCTGCTGTTACAGTCAGTTTTGGGGAGGGCTGGGATTGGGATTGGGGAGTGTCTGGGATTAACACACTGCATTATTTGGTTATTGGGGAGGGTTTGGTACCTGGCTCTTTATTTTTGGGATACTGATATTTATTTTGTTTTTTGGTTCCAATGCTCTGTTTTAAATGTGCTTTTCATATGTTGGTATGGTATTTTAATACTACTGTTACAATGATTGTTTTTCTTGGGGGTTGTTAGAACGATTGAGTGCGATATCTGATATTTATTGCAGTTTTTGGAATTTAAAAAAATATATATTTTCTGTATTTACCTGGGCACTGCAGTACAACCCACCAACACTCCTGAATGTGTGCTTTTTCCAACTAAAGAGTTGTATGAGCACTGTACCTCAGTACATTCCCCAAATGTGAAACACTGCCCCTTAGAATGTGGAACACTTCATCAAATCTATTACTCAGAAGCTCAGACCACTGTTGAAATGTGTGCTTCTGTGTTCAAAAAGTTTGCAATTATATAAATAATACAGTTTTCATATGAACTGCTATGCATTTTTGTTTTATAATGTTGTTGCTGAACATTGGACAAACCCTCTCAATGTGTAACAAGGGGCTTTTGTGAATAAAATGAGGAACTGTTCCTCATGATGCAGTACAGCGGAGAGGTGTGGCTTGATCAGATGTGCATGTTAGTTTGGTGTGGCCAAATGAGGCAACCTCAAATGTTATTCTTTTTACCTTATTTGATTCTACTTTGGGTCCCCACCTGTTGCCATCTATCATTCAGCCTCCCACCCAGACACCAGGCAGCTAACCTCTTCTTCCCCCACAATTTACACTCTGTGGCAAGGTGGTGAGGAGCACTCCCCCTTGCTTAAACTCACCTTGATTAGGATTCAGATTCTGTGGGGTGCCATTCTGAATCGGGCCTACAACGAGTGGCTGTCATCATTTTGCTTGATCTGGGACCTCATTTTTCCTTGTCCTGTGTTTCCCCCTGGGTAGAGCGTGCAATGTTGGCAATGGCCGTTCAGTGCATGCTTCCACCTATGGCATGCTGACTGGTTGCCGGCGTGGTAGTAGGTAAAGCACAGATGCCTCAGCCCTCCATGCCACTGGGCTGGTGGCAACCACAAATTTAGGTGAAGTGGTAGGTTTGCCTGGCACAATCTTGACATTGGTTGTGATGGGCTATTGCATTGCATAATGTGTTTGTTACTGGCATCTTTATTATTGGGATGCACCACTTCTGTTTTGTCATGTCATGCATCACAGGGCACCTACAGCATTGTTTGTCAATCTGGGTACCAAACCTGTGGTCACCAATTATTTATTTATTTATTTTGCTGGGGGGGGGATTGGTGCACTATTTGGTCTATGTCTGTCTTAGGTCTGATGACCGTTTTTGACTAGGTCCCTGTGGTATGTTTTGCGGTGTGTCTCCATTTTTGGTCAGCAGACATCTAGAAGCATGCTTCCATTTTGTTTGCAGATGGCTAGATGCATACAGTACCTTCATTTTGCTTGCAGGTGGGTGTATGCTTCCTTTCATTTTGTTTTTAGAGGGGTGGATGTGTGCCTTCATTTTGTTTTCAGATTTGTGTATAATTGCCTCCATTTTGATTTTCAGATGGGTGGATGCATGCCTCCATTTTGTGTGCAGATTTGTGTATGATTGCCACCATTTTGATTTGCAGAGGGGTGGATACATGCCTCTATTTTGTTTACAGACAGATGGCTGCATACCTTAATTTTGTCTGCAGCTGTGTGCATGCATGGCTTCCTTTTGTTACCAGAAGGGTGTATGCTTGCTGCCATTTTGTTAGCAGACCTGTGGATGCCTGGGTTCAGTATTTTACTATTTTTTTATATTTGGCAGATGGGATGATGCATGTCTCATATTGCATTTATTGTTTTTCTCCTTTTTTTGTCTTCACTTAAAAACTGATTTAGTAATTTGAACAGCTTTGTTAGTAAATTTGTGATTGTTTGAACATTGGATTAGGATTTTGGTATTTGAAAACAAAAACATGAACAAAATGAATTTGCTTATTTCATTTTTTTTAGCTTGGACACCACCCTACCTGCCATTTTGGTTTAAATTCAAAATCACCAAACAACCCCAGATGTGCACTTTTTGTATTCAAACAGGTAGCTTGTACTGGGCTGGTGATCTTGGCAAAACTCATTTTGTGTGTGACTATGTCTACAACCCCCACCCCCCAAAAAACCAAACAGTTATGCATATTACACATATATTTGCTACACCATCACACCATTACCTGTTCATGCACAACTGAGTTGTATGCCTAAGTAGGCAACAGCTAATGTTGGTGGGGTGGCTGGTTTGTGTGCTGTGATTCAGATGGTGTTTGGGTGATGCTGCTGCATTAGCTAACTTGTCTGACACTGCCTGCAGTATTCTATTCTTTGCACATTTAAAGTGTTTATTATTGTGCCTTTGTGGATTTTCTGGTTTCATTGCAGGTCAACCACAGCCTATTGTTAATCATAGCACAAAACCATATGGTCACTGTTTTTGGAGGTGTGGAGCTTAATGTTAAAAAACACTCTCCCTGTGCTGCTTGTTGTGGTGCCCTAATTAGGATACATTATTCTCTGAGCCATATTGGTCAGCCATATCATACGTGTGTGGTGGGTTTACACAACTTTGCCTAGAAAAAAAAAAAAAGACTTACTGTGAAAACCAGCTATGCTGTTTTCTGCGGGTGTTGTCAGTGTTCAGTTTACATGGACAGTGCATTATTCAGGTGATATGGACTGATGATGCCCTGATTAGAATGCATACTTTAATGATGAACTTCATTAAAAGATTCCATCAGGTATTTAGCTGCATGCCTCTATACTGTCTGCAGATGGGTGGTGACATGCCTCCATGTTGTCTACAGGTGGGTGGTGGCGTGCCTCCATGTTGTGTGCAGACAGGCATTGGTGTGCCTGTGGTGCTTTAATGTCCCTTGTTACATGTGCAACCCTGCTTTAATGGCCCCAGTTACACATGCAGCCCTGCCTTTATGTCCCCAGTTGCACGTGCAGCCCTGCTTTTATGTCCCCTGTTACATGTGCAGTCCTGCTTTTATGTCCCCTGTTACACGTGCAGCCCTGCTTTTATGACCACTGTTACATGTGCAACTTTGTGGAGGCTTCTTCTCAGACCCCGAAACTGGAGTTATTCCACACCACACTACATTTTTATAAGGTGAGTCAAAGCATAAAGAAATGCTTATAATACTCATTAAATTACAGAGTTTAAAAAATGACACTAATGTCACATTTTGGTAGCCCTTTTTCATGCATAGACCCTTATACAACTCAAGGAAAAGTCAAGCCATGAGGTCAAGTGCAGAAAGGTAGAAAAGGGTTTAGTCAGGGTGGATGGCATGGAGTGAAGCATGGGTAGGGTGACAGACAGGAAGTGACATAGGGAAATCAGCAGGGTAGGCATATGTTAGGCATTGCCTAAAGCAGGAGCACATAGCAGCAGCAGAGAGAGAGAGGCAAGTAAGTTGGACTGGAATAGGGGAAGTGGGAGGCAAGATAGGACAGAAGGAGGAAGGGAGTTCCAATCCAATACTGCTGCAAAAGCAAAGGACTAACATGCAGTAGCTAGTCGCAGATTAGGTCATATGAGATCTCACTGAGGCAGGGAGGGGTACATTTATGGACAAACTTATGCATGAAACTCAGGGTGGTATACCTCAGTTTAGATTCATATGGAAGCCAGCCTAACATGGACAGAACATCACAGTGATGGTGATGGGCATTAATCCCCCCCCCAGTGTGAACCTACCTTCTCTATGATATGCCTGAGTTAGGAGAGACAGGGTAGTGACATTGGTAGACAGTAATAGAGGAGCACCATAGGTTAAGAGAGGGAGAAGGGAAGAGGAAGCAATCAATTAATGCCAGGTAAGGAGCAGTATATGATAGCATCGTCTGCCAAGAAGTGCACAGATGCACCACCACAGTTGCTGGGTAAATCATTGATAAACAGGGAGTCCAAAATTGGCCCAACAATAGAGCCTTGTGGCACCCCATGTGTTACAGATCTAAGGCTAAAGAGGGCACTAGCCCACTTAACCCTTTGCAACTGGCAGGACAGATAGTTGTGGACCCAACTTAGGGCACTATTATCAAGACCAAGATCAAGAAGCCATTGTAGCAGGAGTCCATGATTCACCAGGTCAAATGCTTTTTTCAGGTCAACAAAGATAGCACCCATGGCAGAACCTTGGTCCATGGCCTGGAAAATGTCTGTGGTTACATTAATAAAGGCTGTAAGGGTGCTATGATTCTTTTTGAATCCATGCTGGGAGGGGAAAAGTAAATTATGGCGTTCCAGGTATCTCTGCAGATGATTATAAACTATACATTCCAGAATTTTAGCCAGGGGGCACAAGATAGATATTGGTGTAAAGTCTTCAGCTACTGGGTTGGGCCCTCCCTTGTGCACAGGTATGACTACCACTACCTTCCACTCATCAAGGACAGTACTTGAAAGGAAGGAGCAATTAAAAAGGTCACGTACAGGGCGAGCGAGAGCAGACACACCTAGTTTGAGGAACTTAGACTCAAGGATGTCGTGACCGGGTGAGCTCTCAGTCTTCAAATTAACTAGAAGCCGCTGGACCTCCTTAGTGGAGGCCAGCTTCAGGTGGAAAGAGGGATGATCCCCTAGGTTGTTTGGGGTAGTTGAGGCAGAATGTGGTAAAGGGGAGTTATTAAAAAGTGAGGCATATTTGTCAAGGTCAGTGAAGAATTCATTGAAGCCAGTAGCAATCGATGGGGGGCGGGCAGTATGGGTGGTGCCCTAGGTAATGAGGGAACTCAGAAGCTCAGCAGCTTTCCTTTTGACCAAGGTGTTGATCTGTCACCAGAATTCTTTTGGATTGCAAAGGTGTTCTGTTTGCAGTGACTTGTAGTGGTGACTTTTGCTCTATGAAGGGAGTTTTTGCATTTATTTCTGAGTTGCCTGTAAAGTTGCCAGTTAGAAGTCAGACCCCTTTTTTTGTAAGTCCGCCAAGCATTGTGATGGAAGGACATAAGCATCCTGTGGTCCTTATTGAGCCAAGGGGCCTTGACACCTTTAGACCTGCATTTTTTCAGAGGAGCATGCTTGTCAACAATTTGAATAAATGTGGAAATAAAGAAAACCAGGGCTTAGTTGATATAAGGAAGGGTTTTAATAGGTCCCCAGTCAGTACTGGATATAGTATTAATGAAGCTGTCAGTATCAAGTATGGACATGTCATGGACAAGGGAGATCTTGGGGGGAGTTGTGGCAATTATTCATCCAGATGCAAAGAGTGGATGAATGATCACTTATATAGTCAGAAAGTACGCCCACAGCTTTAATCTTCAGGGAGCAGTTAGCGATCACCCAGTCAAGTAAGAAATGTTTGCCAGATTTGTTATTAAGGTGAGTTGAGTCTTGGACAAGTTGAGCAACATTAGAGTGAGCTAGTGATGAATGCAATTTGTCAGTCACGGGGCTGAGCCAATCGACATTGAAGTCACCACAAAGTACAAGGTCATGATCAGGGGTATTAGTAAGGGAAGCAATTAAGGATGGGAGGTCTAAGGAATGACCAATGATAGGCTTCTTGACATTTCCCAGTGTCAGGGACAGGAACAAGGATTCCACAGCTGGAGATCCAGTGTCAGGATCAGGGAGTTCAATAACATCCAGATCAGACCGGGTGTAGATAAGAATACCACCACCCCTTTAAGCAGAGAGGTGTTGGAAAAGGTGAGGGTAAAAAGAGCAGCCTTCTGAAGATTCAAAAGATCCAGTTGGCCCAGCCCAGTGGTGTGGAGGGTTGAGGGGCTGGATACCACACCTCACGACACACCAGCGACCCAGGTTCAGGAATGGACTAGGGTCATTCGGGGGTCGGCGGGGGATCTAAGCATCTGGAGGACTGCTCTCCATCCTTGGGGTGGGGAGGTTTATGTGCTGCACGTGTCAGCACAAGAGGGGTTTAACCCATGCCCAGGTGCACTTGGCCCCCTCTACAGATGTGGAGATAGCTGCTGCGCCCATTGCATGGGTGTGGGGGCAGGGGAGAAAAAAACAGAGGAAAATACTGGGACGTGGCAGGACCCATGATGGCCCCAATGGGCTGGACAACATACCCCTCTGAGGAGGGGGTGGGGTCATAGCCCCTGCTGGGTCCATGGAGGAGGTGACAAATAATGTGTTAAAAAAAAGATCCAGTTGGTGGGAGGATAGGGAAGAGTACCTGAAGAAATCAAGTGACCAGAGCAGTCAGGCAGCCAAGGCTTCAAGAGAGCTTATACAGGCACAAGGTATAAAGGAAAGGGAAAATGTTTTTGTCAAGTACATAAGGGAAAGAAGGAGCTGCAAAGATCAAATTGTAAGGATCATAAAATAGAGGGAGTGGGCAGAGGAGGGAGTAGACCAGGCAGAAGCTCTCAATGAACAGTTCTGTTCTGTTTTTACTAGGGAAAAGTATGGGTCACTGCCACAAGGGATGGGTTGGGGATGTAGGCAGATGGTGCCTAGATAATGGATGGTAAAATCCCTGTGGGCAGGGTACTGGAAGTCGTAAGGGCCCTGAAGAAAGATAAGGCACCAAGCCCAGATGGCATACACCCCTGAATACTGAAAGAGTTGGCAGAGGTCCTTGCTGAATCAATAACAGTCTTGTCCAATACCTCTCTGGGAACTGGGTGCATACTCCAGGACTGGAGGACAACACACATGGTGCCATTCCACAAAAGTGGACCCAAGGATGAACAAGTCAACTATAGACCAGTTAGACTTACAGCCTTTGTGGGGAAGCTAATGGAGGTGATCCTTAGGGAAAGGCTGGTAATCCTTCTAGAAGGTAATGGTCTCCAGGATGAAAGGCAACATGAGTCTGTCTCTGGCAGATCCTGCCAGACCAAGCTGGTTGACTTTTATGACTGGGTGACTAGGGTACTTGCAGGGGCTGTGCAGTGGATATCCTGTATCTGGATTTCAGTAAGGCCTTTGATTTGGTGCTGCATGGGAGGCTGATTAGCCAGGTGGGATACCAGGAAGCAGGGGCAAAAATTGGGGAATGTGTCAGGAACTGGCTGCAAGACAGGCAGCAGAGGGTAGTGGTGATGGTAGTGGTGGTGGGGGGACCGTAATCTCCAAGATCTGTAACTAGCAGAATGCCACAGGAATCAGTACTAGGTACTTGTGTTGTTTGGCATTTTTATTGCCGACATCTCACATGGCATAAGGAATAAGATTAGTCTTTTTACGGATGACACGAAGATCGATGCAGTGGTGGATGACACAAAAGAGCGGCAGGAGCTCCAGAATGATCTGGCTAAACTACAGTAGTGATCAGAGACATGGCAGCTGGGGTTCTATGCAAAGAAGTGCAAGCTCATGCACTTGGAAAGGAACCCAAGGAATTGTTATCAGCTGGGGAGAGGGGTTACAGCTAGCCACTACAGAGGAGGAGAAGGCTCTTGGGGTGATGATAGCAAGGCAAATAAATCACTCAGCACAGTGCAGAAAAGCAGCAGCTAAAGCTAATAAGATGCTGTGGTGTATTGCCAGAGGAATCACATCCAGGAGAGGGGAGGTAATCTTGCCACTCTACAGGTCATTGGTGAGGCCACACCTGGAGTACTGCATGCATTTCTGGCACCCGTAAATAAGGAAAAATTGTTAAATTGCTGGTGAGGGTCTAGTGCAGAGCAACCAAGATGATCCTGGGATTGGAAAACAAACCCTATCAGGAGAGGCTGAGGGTTACTTAACATGTATTCTGTGGTGGAGAAGAGGGACAGAGGAAATATGACAGAGATCTTTAAATATATGAAAGGACTAAATAAGACTGGTACGGAGGAAATGTTTAAGATAAGGGGAGGGAGGGATACAAGTCTTGTGGGCTGAGGGAGGAGGTTGCTCATCTCCAGGCTGAGCTGGCCAGGAT
Source organism: Neoceratodus forsteri (assembly GCA_016271365.2). Classification (NCBI taxonomy): domain Eukaryota; kingdom Metazoa; phylum Chordata; order Ceratodontiformes; family Ceratodontidae; genus Neoceratodus; species Neoceratodus forsteri. The sequence goes on from CM028131.1 coordinate 730,170,123, forward strand.
TTGTGGGACCTCCACTCTCACCCAGGGACCACCAGGGTCACTGCCATTTCTTCAGAAATTGCCAAGAAAGAGGAGAGATTGGATCACAGTGGGCTCTGGGAGGGTGAGGGTGGTAGAACAGAGGCACATCCCCCAGTTGTACCTCTCCACAATTTCTATGCCATTATGGAAAAGTGTGGTTCCTCTATGGAGCCACCCACAGTGGAGACCAAGGAGGATGCTGGGAACCTCCACAAAGGAGACCCACAGAAAAGTGGCATGGTACCCCACAGGGGAAGAAAACAACTCCTGGTGGGGGACTCCATTGTTAGGAAGGTAGAACTGGGGGAGGAAGGGGAGAGGGAGCTAAGGTGCCTGCTTGGCACCATAGCTTGGAGGGACAGGGAGCAAATCCTCAGGATCGCAGGAGCAGCTGCACAGGGGAGGGAGCCGGATGTCATTGTCCACCTAGAGACAAATGACCAGGCTAAGAAAGGGATCAGAGCAGTTCAAGAAGCATTTGTGGAGATGGGGAGGGGCCTTAGACAAATATTATGCACGGTAACCTTCTTGGAGGTGCTGCCTGTCTATGGCATGGGTGCGGATAGGGTGCTCTACACCATGGGATTCAATCAGTGGTTGAAAACTGGTGCACAGCTTAGGGATTTGGCTTCATTGAGGACTGGAGGTCTACCTGGAGGAATGCAGGCCTATACTGGCATGATGGTCTGCATCTGTCCAGGAGGGGAACCAGGATCCTAGGTGATAGTTTAAATGCTTCATGGCAAGCATTTAAACTAGCCAAGGGGGGAGGCACTGGAGAGGAGCAGGGAAATCCTAGCCCCCTCCAAAAAAAAAAAAAAATCAGGGTACTAAGTGAGGTAGACACCAACATAGAGATGTTGATAGGAAGAAGCACAGGGGTAAATGGAGAAAGTGACAAATGCAATAAGGACAGAGATGGGGCAAAAAGGGGTAAGGCCATCAAGAAATGGAAGGTAATGAGTACCAACACCCATAGTCTGGGAAACAAGCTCCCTGAACTGATGGCCTTGATGGTAGAGGGATGCCTGGCTATCATAGCAATCACAGAAACATGGTACACAGAGAACCATGACTGGGGTGTTAACATACCAGGGTACACAACCTGCAGGAAAGACAGGGATGGGAGAGGAGGGAGTGGAGTAGCTCTCTATGTAAGGGAAGGGATAAAAGTAACTGAACGAAAGAGTAAACAGGGAGGACAGGAGGCACTGTGGGTCACCTTAGAGACTGGAAATGGCACCACAATCCACACAGGGGTTGTATACAGACCCCCATGTCAGGGGGAGTGAATGGACAAGGATATGATAGAAGGCATCCTTAGGATGGCAGAGAAAGGGGAGATACTGTTGATGGGGGACCTTAATATGCCAGATGTCATCTGGAGCACCTTTGCTGCAGCCACATCAAAATGCAGGGCCATTCTTGATGCCCTTCAGGTGGCATGTCTCAGACAGTTAGTTTTGGAACCCACTCGTGAGGGAGCAATCTTAGACCTCATACTCTCAAATGACAACAGCGAGAGGATCTCAGATCTAGAAGTGGGTAGCCATTTGGGAACAAGTGACCAGCAAACTGTGTGGTTCATGATAAACTCAGCTACAGAGTCAAGCCATAGAAAAGTGAGAGTTCTGGACTTCAGGAGGGCTGACTTTGGCAAGATGGGAGCGTGCCTTAGAAAAGCACTAGCAAACAGGCTAGAAGGGGGGTGGAGCAACAATGGAGAAATATCAAAACTGCCATCACAGAGGCAACAAGCCTTTGTGTGAAGCAAATAAACAAATCAAAATGAAAGAAAAAGCCATTATGGTTCTCAAACGAGGTGGCGGTGAAGGTTAGGAAGAAAAAGATAGCATTTAGGAAGTATAAGGAAACACAGAAGGAGCAGGACAGAGAACTCTACCAGTTAAGGCAGAAAGAAGCAGGCAGGGTAGTCAGAATAGCAAAGGCCCAAACTGAGGAAAAGATAGCCAACTCGGTTAAGAAGGGGGATAAAATCTTTTATAGGTATATCAGGCAGCGTAGAAAGACAAAGGGAGTGATAGTGAGGCTGAATAGAATGGACGGTGGGTGGGCAGAGAGGGACAATGAAAAAGCAGGGATACTGAAAGAATACTTCTATTCAGTATTCACATAAGAGGAGGTGGGGGAGGTGCCTAATCCAATTAACAGAAACACTCTAGATAGAGGGGTTGATCCCAGTCCTTTCACAGAAGAAAGTGTTCTGAAAGAACTCCTAAAACTGAAGTGGACAAAGCAATGGGGCCAGATGGAATTAACCCCAGAATTCTAAAAGAATTAAGCAGAGAATTAGTGACACCACTGACTACCCTTTTTAACAAATCATGGGAGGATGGTGTAGTACCTGAGGACTGGAGGAAGGTGGATGTGATTCCCCTTCACAAAAGTCGGACCAAGACAGAGGCAGGAAACTACAGATCTGTCAATTTGACCTCTGTGGTATGGAAAGTGATGGAATCACTTCTAAAGGAAAGAACTGTTGAGTACCTAGAGGCCAGTAGGGCACAGGACCCAAGGCAGCATGGGTGCACAGTGGGAAGGACATGTCAGACGAATCTAATCAATTTCTTTGACTGGGTGACCAAAGTAGTAGACCAGGGAGGGGCTGTGGGCATGGCCTACCTAGAATTTAACAAGGGATTTGACACAGTCCCACTCAAAAGATTAATAGTCAAATTATCCAGCCTGGGAGTGGGTCCCAGGGTGGTAGCCTGGGTAAAACATTGGCTGGACAAAAGGACACAGAAAGTAATTGTAAATGGAGTCCACGCTGAAGTAAGAGGGGTTACTGGTGGGGTACCGTAGGGTTCAGTATTGGGTCCAGTCCTTTTTAATGTCTTTATAAGCAACATTGCAGAGGGACTGGAAGGAAAAGTATGCCTCTTTGCAGATGACACAAAGATCTGCAACAGGGTTGATACACAAGTAGGCGTGGAAAGGATGAGAAGGGACTTGGCAAGGTTGAAGGAATGGTCAGAAGTATGGCAGCTGATTCAATGCAAAGAAGTGCAAAATAATGCACCTGGGAAACAAAAACCCAAGGGAAGATTATACAATGGGGGGGAGGTAGTAACAACAACAAAAATGGAAAGGGACCTGGGGGTAATCATATCAGATGACCTTAAGGTTGGCAAGCAATGTGAGAAGGCAGTAAGGTGGGCTAGGGCGTTACTGGGATGTATAGGGAAAGGCATCATCAGCAGAAAATAGGAAGTTGTTATCCCCCTGTACAGACAGTTGGTGAGACCCCATCTGGAGTAGTGTGTCCGGTTCTGGAGACCCCATCTCCACAAGGACATAGACAGGATGGAGGCAGTTCAGAGGAGGGCAACTAAAATGGTGCAGTGTCTGCAAGAGAAACCATATGAGGAGAGACTAAAGGAGCTTAATATGTATACCCTTGAGGAAAGAAGGAGAGTGGGGACATGATAGAAACATTTAAGTACCTCAGTGGAATCAACAAAGTCCAAGAGGGTAGCATCTTTCAGAAAAAGAGATGTGCAAGAACAAGGGGACACAATTTGAAGACAGAGGGAGCACGACTTAGCGGCAATGGGAGTAAGTATTTTTTCACAGAGAGGGTGGTGGATGCATGGAACAGCCTTCCTGAGGAGGTTGTGGGGTCTAAAACTGTGGGAGAATTCAAGAATGCATGGGACAGTCATAAGGCAATTTTTGTTGGGGGTAGAAAGAAATAGGCTGTAGGTTAAATAGGATCTCCAGCTTATCCTCTAGGTAGGGAAATGGGCAGACTAGGTGGGCCAAGTGGTCCTTATCTGCCATGAAAGTCTATGTTTCTATGTTTCTACAAGGGGGCATGGTCTGAAATTGGAGGGTGGAAGATTCTGGAGAGAAATGAGGAGGCACTATTCTATGGAAAGAGTGGTGACAAAGAGGAATGTACTGCTCGAAGAGGTGGTATCCTGTAAATCGATGGGCAGTTTTAAGGGGGGATGGGACAAAGTGAGGGGGAAGGTCACAGTTACATAGAAACATAGAATTTGATGGCAGATAATCACCGCTTGGCCCACCTAGTCAGCCCATTTCCCTACTTAACGGATAAGCTGCAGATCTTAGTTAACCAACAGCCTACTTCCTCCTATCTCCCACTAGAATTGCCTTATGTCTGTCCCATGCATTCTTGAATTCCCCCACTGTTTTTGAATCTACAACCTCCTCAGGAAGGCTGTTCCATGTATCCACAACCCTCTCTGTGAAGAAATACTTCCTCACATTACCTCTGAGCCATCCCACCCTCTATCTTCAAATTGTGCCCCCTTGTTTTTGCACATCTCTTTTTCTGAAAGATGCTACCCTCTTGGACTTTGTTGATTCCCTTGAGGTATTTGAAAGTTTCTATCATGTCCCCCCTCTTCCTCCTTTCTTCGAGGCTATATATCTTTAGTTCCTTTAGTCTTTCTTCACATGTCTTCTGATGCAGACCCTGCATCATTTTGGTTGCCCTCCTCTGGACAGCCTCCACCCTGTCTATGTCTTTGGGGAGATGGGGTCTCCAGAACTGTACACAGTACTCCAGATGTGGTCTTACCAACTGTCTGTAGAGAGGGCCAACAACTTCCTGTTTTCTACTGGCCATGCCTCTCCCTATGCATCCCAGTATCCCCACAGCCCTCCTCACTGCCTTCTCACATTGCTGGCCCACCTTTTGGTCATCTGATATGACTACCCCCAGGTCCCGTTCCATTTTTGTTGTCAGTATCTCACCCCCCATTGTGTACTCTTCTCCTGGGTTTTTGTTTCCCAGGTACATTACTTTGCACTTCTTTGCATTGAATCTAAGCTGTCATACACTTGACCATTCCTCCAACCTTGCCAAGTCCATTTTCATCCTTTCCACCCCACCTTGTGTATCAACCCTGTTTCAGATCTTTGTGTCATCTGCAAAGAGACATACTTTCCCTTCCAGTCCCTCTGCAATGTCACTTATAAAGACGTTAAAAAGGACCAGCCCCAGTACTGAACCCTGTGGTACCCCACAAGTAACCCTCCTTTCTTCACTGTGGACTCCATTTACTATTACCCACTGTGTCCTGTTGTCCAACCAGTGTTTTACCCAGGCTACCACCCTAGGACCCACTCCCAGGCTGGCTAATTTGTTTATTAATCTTTTGTGTGGGACTGTGTCAAATTCCTTGCTAAGTCTAGGTAGGCTATGTCCACAGCCCTCCCTGGTCTACTGTTTTCGGTCACCCAGTCAAAGAAATCAATTAGATTTGTCTGACATGACTTTCTGGCCAGGAAACCATGCTGCCTTGGGTTCTGTGCCCCACTGGCCTCTAGGTACTCGACAATTCTTTCCTTCAGAAGTGATTCCATCATTTTCCCTACCACTGAGGTCAAACTGACAGGTCTGTAGTTTCCTGCCTCTGTCTTGCTCCCACTTTTGTGAAGGGGAATCACATCTGCCCTCCTCCAGTCCTCAGGTACCACCCCATCCTCTCATGATTTATTAAAAGGGATAGTCAGTGGTGTTACTAGTTCTTCCCTTAGTTCATTTAAAATTCTGGGCTGAATCCCATCAGGCCCCATTGCTTTATCCACCTTCAGTTTTAAGAGTTCTTTCAGAACCCTTTCTTCTGTGAAAGGACTAATATCAACTCCCCTATCTAGAGTGCTTTTATTGACTGGACTAGGTATTTTCCCCCTGCTTTTCCATTGTGAATACTGAGCAGAAGTATTTGTTCAGTATCCCTGCTTTTTCATTGTAGCTGTCTGCCCAACCACCTTCCTCTTTGTTCAGCTTCAGTATCCCTGCCTTAGTATTTCTTTGCTCCCTAATGTACCTATAAAAGGTTTTATCCCCCTTCTTAACCAAGTTGGCCATCTTTTCCTCAGTTTGGGCCTTTGCTATTCTGACTGCCTTACCCGCTTCCTTCTGCTTTAACTGGCACAGTTCTCTGTCCTGCTCCTTCTGCGTTTCCTTATACTGCCTAAATGCTATATTTTTTTCCCCTTACCTTCCCCGCCACTTCTTTTGAGAGCCATAGTGTTTTTTTCTTTCATTTTGATTTATTTGCTTCACACAAAGACTTATTGCCTCTGTGATGGTGGTTTTGATGTTTCCCCATTGTTGCTCCACCCCACCTTCTTGCCTGTTTGCTAGTGCTTTTCTGAGGCACTCTCCCATTTTGTCAAAAATCAGTCATCCTGAAGTCCAGTACCTTCACCTTTGTGTGGCTTGGCTCTACAGCTAAGTTTATCGTGAACCACACTATTTGGTGGTCACTTGTTCCCAGATGGTTACCCACTTCAAGATCAGAGATCCTCTCTCCATCCCCATTTGAGAGTACCAGGTCTAAGATTGCTCTCTCCTGAGTGGGTCCCAAAACTAGCTGTCTGAGGCATGCCCCCCTGTGGGGCATCGAGAATGGCCCTGCTCTTGGATGTGGCTGCAGCAAAGGTTATCCAGTCAGCATCTGGCATATTCAGGTCCCCCATCAGCAATATCTCCCCTTTCTCTGTCATCCCAAGGATGCCTTCTATCATTTCCTTGTCCATTTCCTCCCCCTGAGAAGGAGGTCTGTATACAACCCCTGTGTGGATTGTGGAGCCATTTCCAGTCTCCAGGGTGACCCGCAGTGCCTCCTCTCATAGAATAGAAACATAGAAACATAGAATTTGATGGCAGATAAGGACCGCTTGGCCCACCCAGTCTGCCCATTTCCCTACCTGATGGATAAGCTGCAGATTCTAGTTAATCAACAGCTTACTTCCTCCTGCCCCCCACTAGAATTGCCTTATGCCTGTCCCATGCATTCTTGAACTCTCCCACTGTTCCTGATTCCACAATCTCCTCAGGAAGGCTGTTCCATGCATCCACAACTCTCTCTGTGAAAAAATACTTTCTAACATTACCTCTGAGCCATCCCCCCATTTTCAAATTGTGCCCCTTTGTTCTTGCACATCTCTTCTTCTGAAAGATACTACCCTCTTGTACCTTGTTAATTCCCTTGAGATACTTGAAAGTTTCAATCATGCCCCCCCTTTCCTCAAGGGTATACATATTAAGCTGCTTTAGTCTCTCCTCATAAGTCATCTGGTGCAGACCTTGCACAATTTTGGTTGCCCTCCTCTGAACAGCCTCCATTCTGTCTCTGTCTTTGTTTACCCTTTAGTTCTGTTGCTTTTATCCCTTCCCTTACATAGAGAGTTGCTCCTCCTCCTCTTCTTCCCTCCCTGTCCCTCCTGTAGATTGTGTACCCTGGTATGTTGACATCCCAGTCATGGTTCTCTGTGTACCATGTTTCTGTGACTGCCACAATATCCAGGCATCCCTCTTCCATAAAGGCCACCATTTCAGGGAGCTTTTTACCTAGACTACGGGCATTGGTACTCATTACCCTCCATTTTTTATGGATTATTTCTTTTTGCCCCATCCCTGTCCCTACTGCCTTTGTCTTTTTCTCCATTTACCCCTGCCCTTCTCCCTATCAACTGCTCTATTTTGGTGTTTGCCTCACTAATTACCCTGATTTTTTTGGGGGGGCTAGGATTTCCCTTCTCCTCTTCAGTGCCTCCCCCCTTGGCTAGTTTAAATGCTTGCCACTGAAGCATTTAAACCTATCACCTAGGATCCTGGTTCCCCTCCAGGATAGATGCAGACCATCAAGCCTGTATAGGCCTGCATCCCTCCAGGGGGAGCCCCAGTCCCCAATGAAGCCAGGTAGGGGAGGGAGGGAGGAGGGGCAGCTGCAGTATAATGGACTGCTAGCTGTGCATTTGAGCAGACTTGATAGACCGTATGGCCTGTATCTGCTGGTAGTTTTGTATGTTCATATGTACTGTTTAACAGCAATCCCTAAACCCAGAAACACACTAATATGTGGCTACAGTTTAGCAGCAAACCTCTAAACCCAGAAACACACTAATACCTAGAAACAGTTTAATAGCAAGCCCCCAAGCCCACAATCACACTAACCTCCCAAATGCTTAGCAGCAAGCATCCAAACTACAGCACCAGGACACAGGTGTTCCTGGAATCTGTCGGACAGTGCAGCCTCCCCAAACAACACAATGAATCACTCACTACCTCAGTGTAATCCACTACAATGCAACCCTCACGTTAATGATGGAATTAGCTCTTCTCTGCAATGCAACCCCCAATCAATACAGGCATAACTGGGATCCAGTGAGCGGGGTCCACTTGTCCACTTGGGTCAGCAGGGGAGCAGAGTGATCGGCCACTGGCTGTCTCGTTGGGCTGACTCTGGTGGGTAGATTCTGATGTCATTTGTGTGTGGGCCCATTGCACAGGGGGCCACAATTGGGGGGGTGCTTGGTGGTTACTCCCTTTTGAAGCAGTCAAAGACTGATTGGTGTCTGAAGGAGTGCTCCGATTGTTTCCCTGGATGGCGGGGGAGTCTCCTCTTTCTTGATTGGCTCCCTTCTGATCCTCCTATGATGGCTTAGCTCTGGTGCTCCGGTGCTGTGAGCTGCAAAACAATGGTACAACAACTCTTTGTGAGAGGGAGGGCTCCTGGCCTCAGACAGAGCCTTCTCCTTTCAGTTAATCTGATGGTGAAGCTTGGTGAAAGCAGCACAGTGCCTGGGAGTTTTAAAGCCCCAGAATCACTTCCTGCTTCCTCAAGCCATGCCCTGATTGGTTCCTTGGAGGGCAGGGGCATCTTTTCTTCCTTAAGTGGCTCCCTCCTGATTCTCCTGTGCTGGCCGAGCTCTGGTGCTCCGGTGCGGTGAGCAGAACAAAAAATGATGCAACAGCTCCTTGTGAGAATGAGGGAGGGCTCCTGACATCAGGCAGAGCCTCCTCCTCTCAGTCAATCTGGCAGTGGAGTGTGATCTGAGGTACAGATGTGTCTGAGGTGGGGGTTCAAGTCAGAGAAAATAACATGTTTTTTCCACCAAGAGAGAAAGATGTTGGCATAGGATGGTGCTAAAGCCACCTCCATTGCAGTGTCTTGGAGATGCAAATAATATCTCTCTCTAAACAAAATATAATTATGATGCAACACAAAATCCAGGCATTCAACAATAAATCTCCGTGGGACATAGTGTAACTCATCATCATAATTTAGGAATTTTTGCTGGCTGCAATTCCCTGATCATGCTTTATGCTTGTGTAAAAGGGTTATAATGTCTACTATAAGCCAGCATTTGTCTTATGACCATTGGTATCCTTCCATTTTATGGAAGATGTCTTGTGTGTTTTGTGTATAACTTAGATACTTCCTCAAAATCTGCTATAAGAAATGGTCCACAAACCTGGAAGGATCCTCACTGAGCGACTCAATGCCAGAGACAATGGGTCACTCAGGAGAGTCCCCTTATAGTTTTGTATACTTAAGGAAGAGTATACAGTCTAATCACCATTCTAAAGAAGACTGGTTCTGCTTTAAGCAGATGTTCATGGTGCCAAATGGCCTCTCATAAAATCTGCAAAGGCTATGAGCAGAAGATTTTGGGCCCACCATGATCCAAACCTATAAACCCATAAGACTGTATAAAGATGGATTTGATTTCCCCTGGGATGAGATGCAGATGAGGCACCCTGATGAGTCTTGAGAATTACAAGACAAAGAATGTTGTCTGTGTTTTCTGTGCTTAGCCTTTGCAGATTGTGTGAAAGGCCATTTGGCACCACTCACTCCTTCTTAAAACAGAATCTGTCTAAATGTTCAGGGGGATTTACATATACATTCCATGATGCCCTTGCGATATTGACACACATGTGGTTTTGTATATCTTTGAAATGTGTATTTGTTGCCAGTGCCCTTTTTGGGTAACCTTGCCTCTATGCTTTTGTTCTGATGTTCTTTGTCTTTTTAAACCTAATATTGTTTCACTTGATGATAAATCACAATAAAATTCCAATCCAACCAGGCATAATGTTAATACAAATATTTGGTTTTTGTAATACTTTACAGACGTCAAAGTTATGTAATAAAAATGGTTACAAGTATAGTCATTAAGTGGCACTAATGATCAATGTTGAACTTCATGCTCAGGAAAACCACAGACATTTTGCAAATAGTAATCATTAAGTTATAGTAAGGATTATTTGGCAATTACACAGAATATTACAGCTGAAAGACTGAAATAAACCTGTGTCCTATCATGCCACTAGTTGCAAAAGAACAGGGAAATAGTTCAGTAATATTACAAAGTTTTAACTGCTGTCTATTCTGTGAATTGTCTCTCACTCTCAAGACTTTAAATAGCTGGTTTTAAATGTCATTCTTTCCATATGAAAGTAGTCATCATTTAAAGTGATGGGAAAAAATAATTTTGTTCATGACACTGTGTCAATGCAGTTGTGGAATCACAAGCCATTGCCACTCAGTGGTAATGCATTTGACTTCACTGGCATCTCCATAGTAAAAAAAAATGGGAGTATTTCCTAAATAAGAGAACAGAGGCTTTTAATTATGTTGATCCCCTGAGCTCCTATTTAAACAGGTTGAAACAGAAGATCCTTGAATTAGATATGGTGGAACAAATCACCTTATCCGACTTATTGTTCGATGCCTGTCTGAGTAAAGACCTCACCTAGAACCCTTACTGTGCCATGCATGTCACGTGGGATGCATAGGGACTGTATTGGAAAACTGTCTGGCTATCACACCTTTGGAGATTGAGATGGTTGGCGTGGGGCTCTTCATTCCCCCTGGCTGCGTTGGATCCCTGGTATAAAAAGCTGGCTCTTAGAGGCCTACAATACCTGGCCCAAAATTTGACAGGCTCAGTCCTTCATTCCTTTGAGGACTGTTGCAAAATCTTTGGCTGGGCCATGAAAAAATGGTTTAGATATTTCCAGATTAGAAACTATATTATTACCTACCTCCACCTGGAGGCGGAGCTGAGCCAGGAGGGTCCCCAGGATTTGCCATCTCTTTCTTCTCTTCTTCATTCTCTCCAGCAGAAGGGAACTGTATCAGTCATCTACCAGTTTCTTCTCCAGGTCAAGAAATCTCATGTCCAGTATATTATTAACAGGTAGCATACAGAGGTCCAGATACAATTGTTGCCAAAAGAATGGGACAAGATTTGGGTGGGAACTAGTAGAACAGCATCTTCCCTAGAATGGCAGGAATTTGCCTGGAAGATCCACATCAGATATTTTTTCACATCTGTGCTGCAGTCCAACTTGGATCGCCATATTACAGCAGGCTGTTGGAGACCTTGTGGGGAGTCTAGAGCTACCCATTTTCATATGTGTTGGGGCTGCTTATTGTTGTGCCCTTTCTGGGCTGAATTGTTCAGATGCCTATAACAGGTGTTCTTAATTACAGAGCCACTATTATTTCAACATTTAATTTTGGGTCTTCCTCCATGAGGCTTGTCAGGTAGAGAGGCACTTTTTCTTTGGGGAATTTGTGTGGTTGCAACCTCAAACTTTCACCCAAAAATGGTTTCAGAGGACACCTCAAATGGGAAGAGACTGGGAGGAGATAGTAACCCAAATTTCAAAGATGGAACATCTTATCTTTCAGGTTCAGGATAGAATGGAGGCCATACTGTCACATTGGACTCTTTGGGAATTAACACAAGACACTGGAGATTAATGTGGGACAACAGGAGGCTTTTACCTCGTGGATATATCCACAAGCTGTATTTTCTCTATGAAGGTTATGCTGCTCAGATTTTTTTTAAGGGGAACATCCCTTGAACAGAGCTCCGTTATATCAATAATTGACTTTGGGCTTGTGATCTACTGCTCTGCCACTGACACCACACTTCGATGAATAGCCATTGCCCCTAACAAGGCATGTCATCTACCGACCTCTGCTCCATGCCTCTCACATACTTGTGACATCTACAGGCAAGCAAACTGGCTCCAACTCCCTGGTAGACTCAAGTACCAGACCTGTATGCTAGCAAAAAAGATTACCTTAAGTCTCTTACCCTCAAGGGTTCAGTCCTTACTGGCTCCCAGCTGTGCCCCCCACCAAACCAGGAGCTCAGAATATCTTACTTTTTCTGTTCCACGCTACCGCACTACCCAAGGACAATGCTCCTTTACATATAGAGCCTCATCCTAGTACAACTCGCTTCCACCTGCTGTTACCAATGACACTACCTTGGACACTTTCAAGTGTTACCTGCATCAGTACCTTGTCACAATGGCCTCCTGTGAATGTTTCTCTGAACTAAACTTACTCTCCTTCCCTCTTATCCCCCCCAAGTCCCTCCCACCTTTACCCCCCACTATCTCCTAATTTCTCCCTTTTTATTTCCCCACTATTATCTACATTCTCTCCCCATAGCTTCCTCTACATGTATCTACCTTCTCTCCTAGCAGTTTCTAATTTATTCTAGTGAACCATATTACAACTATGTTTTTTTATTGTACGTATGTTCTTGAATAATACACACAATTACTGTAGTTTAATATACATACTGTCAATCACTGCACATATTACAGTAATTCCATATGAAAGCTTTAATGTACCCGACAAAGGCTGCTTGAAACTACTGTACTTGTCATTGTCCTCACTATGTTCTGTATTGTTTCCCCAATGTGGAAACTTTGTAAAAGAGCCTTGGCTCAAAGTTGTCTTCTGAAATAATAATAATCTAAAATAAACTAAACTGAATATCACTACGTCTGTTTTATTGCTATATTGACATATATAGGGACCTACCATAATAATGAATAGCTATTGCTCTATATGAGTGGGGCTACTATTGCTGTCTGCAGGAAGGTTCATGATGCCCCGACTCCCTCCCCCCAGAAGATGGCCCATTTATTTCTTAAGCAGTATATAAGCCTGATTTGCTTTCCATTCCATTCATTTTATATTTGTATTTTTTCCTTTTTCTCCTTTTAAGACAAAAAAAAAACAACAATACTGCACAGTGTGAATAACTGCCTATAACAGTCATATTGTAACTATCGAATGCTCTGTGCCAATAAAGAAAGTATATAAAAAATGAACAGGTTGAACCATGGATAAAAGAAATATAAAGAAATGAGTTTTGATGTCAGTCTGTGGAAAGCTTCTTCAAACTCTGACTGGGTGTGTACTTCTGATCAAAGCCAGTAACTACAATTTACTGTATGCTTAGAAAACCAGTTCCACATTACTCTGCCTAGGAACAGGTTCTGAACGGATCTATGGCAAGCCGTTAGGGACAAAATTCATAATCTCTGGCTGTATAGTAAAACACATGCACTATATGGTGAAATACATACATCATATAGTGAAATATATACATTATATAGTGAAATACATACACAATGTAGTGAACCACATACAGTATCTACTGAACTATATATATCATGTAGTGAAATACATATACTGTATACTGAAATACATATATTACATAGTGAAACACATATGCTATATAGTGAAATGCTTATATTGTATAGTGAAATACATACACTATCTAATGAAATCCACATGAGTACTGAAAATCCACATACACTATGTACTGAAACATATACATTACCTATTGAGATACATACACTACAGACTGAAACATCCACATAAACTATCTACTGAAACAAATACTCTATAGATTGTAACACATACACTATATATTGAAAAAAATCTTCATACATTATATACTGAAACAAATACACTATATGTTGAAATACATACACTATCTATTGAAATGCATACACTAAACACTGAAAAAAGCACAGACACTGTATACTGAAACAAATACACTATATATTGAAATGCATACACTATCTAGGTGTCAGCGTGGCTCAGTTGGTAGCACATCCACCTTTGGACCAGAAGGTCGTGGGTTCTCGCCCAACACCGGGATTGGACTTGCACCTAAAAATCGCTGGCATCCGAGTGCAGTATTGGGGGGTGCTGTACTGCTGGGCTGTGCCGTCCTTCGGATGAGATGTTAAACCGAGGTCCCTTCTACCCATCCTGGTGTTATCCTGGTGGGTGTCCAGGTGGAAGTAAAAGAACCCAGGGCACTCTTCGCAAAGAGTAGGGAACATTCCCAGTGTCCTGGCCAACATTCCCCTTCCCATAAGCCGGTTCACGCAATTATCCAGGCTGTGTGTGGGTGATGATGTGCGATATGGCCGCCACCACACATTCAGTCACTTCACTACCAGTCTAGCGTTGCTTGTAAAGCGCTTTGGATGTAAGAAAAGTGCTATATAAATGCAGATTCTTCTTCTTCTAGTGAAATAAATACACTATGCGCTGAAAAATCAGCATACACTATATACTGAAACAAATACACTACATGGTGAAACACATACACTATGTATTGAAACACATACACTGTAGACTGAACAATTCACATACACTATATACTGAAACAAAATGAACTATGTACTGAAATGGACTATGTTCTGAAACTACCCACCCCCCGCCCTCCTTGAATGGCCTGCAGCTGACTGCTTGTCTGCTGCATTCAGTTAGCTGCTGGCTTGATGAAAGGATGTTTTTGAAACTGCAGAGCAGGTAAACAAAACAGGGCTATCTCTTATTCTATGTCTTTATGGAATTTTACATCTTGTTTTGCTTGCACACCTTTAATCAAATTTCAGAACACTGTGATGTGACAAGAAACTTTTAGAACTAATTTAAAATGCTCTAGTTTATTTTTTAAATAAGTGCCGCCTTCATTTACTGTTAGACTCTTTTGTATAGGAAGCTAATACTTAGGATATTTCTAACATACTACTCTCATACCATATAAAACACAGGGAACTGCATGCATTTTTCTAAGTTAAAATTGTGATTAGATTTATGTGTAATAAATTACTGTGTTGGTCAAGCAACTTATCTGAGCTGAATGCTTGGGAAGTGTACTGCAGGAGCTGTGAAAGTGTAAGTCAAATGCTTTCGTAATTTGTACTCTACTGAGTTAGTTTTGATTTAGTTTTTGGTTTTATTTGAATGTTTTGTTTAATAAAGGTTCTTGGTTAAGAAAAATATACATATTGCAGCAATCGCAGGGTCCAATTCTTGTCAGGAGCTCAGCTGGCATATGCATAATTTGCACTTTCTGTTCTGAATAACTTCACTGTGATGCCTCACTGGTAGCTCTCACAGTTCCTAACCTTCCCATTACATATCTGCAGAGCATTGCAATGTGAACAGAGCTTTGCCAGGTACTCGGTCTCCTCTAATATACCTGACCTGGTCTAGCCTCATACTGCATAATTACGCTGTTTATATGGTATGACTGTGTTATTGAGTCTGAGATTCCCAAACTGTGTTTTATTTCTTTTTCAAATGAGACGTTTATCTTCTAGGTCACCCACTGACCCCCTTGTGCACTTGGCTGTCCATCCTCATCACCCAAAATCACCAGGACTTATCTGCTCTGAGAGCTCCCATGGCCTCCCTCCCCCCCATGGTGGGACCAGGAGGGAGAGGGCCATTCACAAGGAGCCACACATTCAGGAGCAGAGCCTGGTTAGCAGTGCAAAGCATGTGGCAGGTTGGTGGATTATTTTGCCATTGGAGGTCTTCTACCTTTGGCTTATCCCCTGGGCCGTCAAGCATGCAATGATGCAATCCAGTTAAAGGCAAGTACTGCTTTGTGCCTGCCTGCCTGAGCCCTGCCAGCGTTCCTCACCTAGGTGACTGTTAAAGAGCGGGGTGGTCAGACTCCCCCTCTGTGAGAGGAGAGCAGACCCAGAGATGCTCAGTCATCTCTCCTGTCAGTTAATGTCTGTTTGACCCAGGTCCTCCCCTGAAACTGGGCCACTGGCATGGGAGGCAGTACAGTTACCACTAAGCCTAAACTAAACCATTAAACCAGACTGCATTTTTATAAGTAAATAAAAACAGCACTCGGATGAAAGAAGAAATTGTATTTTAACTACAGTTGTTATAAATATTTAAGACTCATCACAATGTTTTGAAACTGATTAAAGGTTTTCCAAGGAAAATAACAAACTAATACATAAAGATGTAGAATAAGATAATCAATTTTTGTTTACTTTCTACATCTTAAGAGGCATCGGCAGGGATTTTTTAGTCAATTAGGGTCCCATTTTCAGAAGGTTAGTGGAATGATAAACATCTAAGCACTGTGCCATGTGGGAGAACAGCATGGTTGAACAGGTACCATATATTTAGCAGTCCCAGATACTAACCTGATCATGTGCATGTGCATATGTACTACTAAAGCCTTGCAAATGAGGGATTCCCTCCTGCGTACAGAGCACAGTGCTATATAAAATGTTTGAAAAGTGCTTAACAACTGAAATTGCAATACTGTTTACTGCTTCCAAAAATCCTGCCCTCATTTGAGCAAACAGTGATGCATATTGTCACCCTACCTCTTCAAAAAGGTACCTGTGAAGCAAACGCCAGGCCAGTGCACCTGGGTGGATTGCATCTCATGTCTGCTCACTGTTTGTGTGCTGAGAACAATAGACTGACATTTTCTTTGGTGCCTTTTTTTAAATTCGGCGTAGCAGTGGAGATAGTCTCTCGTCACTCAACTTTCCTACCGAAAACCAGCCTTTTTGCTTCTCTGAGACTGTTGCTTTAATTTTACTCTGCTTAACCCCTATTTTTTCCTAGTATCTGGCTGTTACCTTGAGAAAAAAAAACAAATCAGTACCCAGTGATTGCTGCTTTAGCCTCCCACTGGTTTAACCCATTTATTTTTCAGTGGCATCCAGCTGCTACCTTAAGTAATCCCTAACCGCAGCCTGCCTTAAAAAACTGTTTGCCCTTTGTTTTTCCTGTTGAATGCTAAGACTGTGCCATGGACACCATTGCGTAACTAGACTCCAAGTCTCAGCCTGCCCTGCCCTGCCTAAGATTGGACTGCGACTGAGGCAGCGTGAGTCTGGTAGCAGTATCAAATCATTACCTGCCTCTATTAAATGTATTATGTTATGTTTTACTGTAGCTTACTCAGCCTGTGCCAGGGATACTAGCGAGCAGTTAGAACTGTAACCCCAACCTGCCTTGCTAAGTAGACTGTAATTGTGACTGAGGTAGCTTGTGTCCGGTAGCGATTCTAAAATGCAGCCTGCTTAAAATATAGCTCGTTTATTCATCGCCCCAAGCTCTTTAGTTATCGCCCTATGCACACCTCTGGTCACTGCAGCATAAGCCGAGAATACTGGTGAGCAGTTCGAAAATGAATGAGTAGCCTGCCCTGTACTGTTTTAAGATAAAGAATTTTCAACTGCCGTCTGCCTCCCACTACATAACCACTGAATAGTTCTTTACCCCTAATCTCAGCGTAAGACAGGAATCACCAGGAATATCTGTTAGCCGCAGCTGGAAAGCTTCATTCAAAGTGCTCCAGGAGCACAGCTATCCCTCTGATTGGTAGGACAGTTCAAACTGTAGCCTGCTAATCGACACCCTCACCGCGCGGCCAATCCCTTCAAAAAATGCCCGTACACGGACTGTAACCCGAGCTGAAAAATTGATTATTCCTCCATTCCTGTGCCCTGTTTAAACTTACCCTCTCTCCTCTACTTCTACAGGCACTGAAGGAACACACAGGGAGGTCATGAGGCGCATGCAGCGCTGCCCTGCCACCACGGATCGCTCCACCGGGCCCCTCCCCCACACAACTGGAGCATTGGAGGTTGTGAGGCCTGAGACGGGATACCCTCACCCATGAAAGTGCCCTTCCCTCACCAGGACAGAGCCTCGCACATCCCTGCCACCGTAACCTCAAAAAGGTACCTGTGAAGCAAACGCCAGGCCAGTGCTCCTGGGCGGACTGCATCTCATGCCTGCTCACTGTTTGTGTGCTGAGGCCCCGCCGGCGCTGTGCGCCAGTTCCCCATCACCCCCCTTGGTGAGCTTCTGCATTTAAAGCAGAAGTCACATGAGCTGTAGAACCTATCAGCTCATTTTCCTATCTCCAGGTTATCACTTCTTCCCTCTAGAGGCCGCTTTAATTATCCTATCTCCTCTGTCCTACTACTGCAAATTGAAAACTACCCAACTGCTTGCTGCTAGCTGCAGAAACCTCAAATCCCATCCCCCTTACTCCCCAGTGTACTATTACACAGCAAAAATCTCTAAAAAATGTCCATCTTACTCTCAGGAGCCATTTCACCCTGTAAAAATTCTTTCAGAAAGTCCAGATCTCAAAAGGCCTAAGACACCCCTTGAATGATGCTGACTGCCCACCCACACGACCTTGCCTGCCATAAGGCCCCCCAGCATTGAGGGCCCCCTTCCCAGCACTTTACTGCTACACGGGGGCAATATTGAAACCAACCCTGGCCCTTTCTCTCCTAACTGCACGCTCAGTGACCCTACCACCCCTTCCTGGGCAAACTCCGGGGGGCTCAGACTGGTGCACATGAACATCGGGAGCCTGAGACACAAGATGTCTGACCTTGAGGCCTGGACCCTACTCTACAAGCCCGACATCTTAGCTGTGACTGAGACGTGGCTGAAGCCCCACATCCTCCCTCATGAAGTCGAACTGACAGGATACCAAACCATACGAAAAGACAGAGCTGGAAAAAAGGGGGGTACTAATCTACCTTAAATCCTCCTTGAATGCCACCCCAATTGACCTCCAAACATTGGACGGAACTCAGGCTGAGGTATTATTTCTCAAACTTCTCCTCGGAGGTACTAAGACTCTCTATATCGGGTGCGCCTATCTCCCATCCCAAACTGCCACCCCCTCCCTCGAATCTCTCGCTAATACCATCTTCAAGCTCCCCCAAGGGGAGAAAATCCTCCTAGGGGACTTTAACCTCAACTGGCTTGCCCCTAACTCCTCCCAAACCAAGAACCTGATACTAGATGCATCATTCACCCAAGTGATTGACATGCCAACCAGGCATAACGCCAAAAACCGGCAACCACTCACTTCTTGACTGGGCACTTACCACAAATCCCTCTCGGATACTGACTGCTGGGATCATGTTGGACTCCTTGAGTGACCACTGCCCTATCTATTGTATCTGGTCCAATAAACCTCCCAGGCCTGCTGCTAGAGTGATCGTTGCAAGAAATTACAGCCGATTCGAACCAGCAGGCCTCTGCGCTGACCTCCTAAAGGCAGAATGGGGTCCCATTGTCTCCCTTCCCACTATAGATGCGGCCCTTGAATATTTCACCCAGACATTCCTGGGCATAGCTAACCAACATGTCCCCTAGAAAAAACTCAGGGTTCAGGGAAAGTGCCACAAATGGCTAAACCCTGACCTAAAACACACCATGCAGCTCCGAGACAAGGCATGGGGGCTCTACAAATCTTCTGGCTCCAATTCAGACTGGGAGAAGTATTGGTGCCTGAGGAACAAGTGTAAACAAACCACAAAGCAGGCCAAATCAAAATTCCTCAGAGATCTCCAAACAGGCAATCTAAGAAACCCAAATAAATTCTGGGGCCATATAAACTCCCTCCTAAAAGGCCGCACTCGGGAACATGGTGCCTCAGTCATAGCTGGGAACTCACTTAGCAATGACCCCTTCAAAGTGGCTGAAGCATTCTGCATATCCTTTACAAACCCCACTGGCTGCCCCCCAACAGTGCCAGGACCTCCCCCACTCACCCGCCCTGACACAGTGCTTCCTCGCCCATCATTCCACCTGAAACTAGTGGACCCCTGCATCGTACTACCACTACTCTGCAAAATTAATCTTGACTCATCCACTGGGAATGACCAGCTTGAGCCATGGCTAGTGAGGGCTGTGGCACCGGCCATTGCCTACCCCGTTGCCCTACTCGTTAACCGATCCCTCCTAGAAGGGACTGTCCCCAGTAAATGGAAAGTTGCCACCATTGTTCCAATCCACAAAAAAGGAACTTGGGACAGGGTGGAGAACAATAGGCCCATCTCTCTGCTCTGCCCACTGGGAAAAATCCAGGAAAGATTAGTCTATGATCAACTACAAGACTACCTGGAACAACACCTACTCCTCTCCAAAGTCCAGCACGGCTTTCAGAAAGGCCATGGCACTGACACTGCCCTTATCAGGCTGACATTGGACATACTCAACGCCATGGACCAAGGCACCCCAACGGGTGCACTATTCATTGACCTCTCGAAGGCTTTTGACTTGGTCAATCATAAACTGCTCCTTGCTAAGCTTCAATGGCTTGGCATGGATCATCTCTCACTCTTCTGGACCACAAGCTACCTGACAAACTGATCGCAAACAGTCTGCTGGCAGGGCGTCCAATCAAACCCAATGTCTGTGACCTCTGGGGTACCCCAGGGCTCCATCCTGGGACCCCTACTATTCTCACTATTTGTGAATGATATTGAAGAGGTTTGTGCACCCTGCAACCTAATACTCTATGCGGATGACACTGTAATATACCTCAGTGACCCCAACCCTCAGTCATTGCAACCAAACTTCAAGCTTGCCTTGCAAAACTTGAAACTTGGTTCACTGCCAACCACCTAAAACTAAATGAGGAGAAAACAAAAGCAGTCCTTTTCGGGACCCGGTGACTGGGCTATGACCGAAGCGGTTTTCCTCCGGATATCGTCAGCCCAAAGAAAGTGTGTCGAGGTCACTAACCAGTTTAGGTATCTTGGGATTACCCTTGACCAAGAGCTAACCTTCAAACCCCACTTAAATGTCTTAACAAAATCCATCCACCTGAGGCTGGGCCTACTATACCACCTCGGAAACGCCCTCTCTGGAGAAGCACGTCAAGCCATTGCCAACTGCAACCTCCTCCCCTCATTGCTTTATGGCTCCCCACTACTTCAGTCCCTTAGAGAGACCGAGTTAAACAAGCTCTCCATCCTCTACTACCACATTGCTCACTTTGCAACCCACTCCTCCCTCAGGAGGCATCACTGTGAGACACTCGAGGAACTTCACTGGCCAACACTCAGGAATAAATTATACTTTTCCCCTGCCTGCCTTACCTACAAACTCCTGTCCTTTCCCCACCCACCTCACCTTAGTGACCTGCTCACCCCTAAAGTCTCCCTCCGTAACCTTCGGTCTACTTCCAGTCAGCTCCTGAATATACCCCGCATCCAGACCAACCAAGGAAAACGCTCCTTCCAGTTCACTGCCCCACACCTCTGGAACTCACTCCCCTCTTCCCTGCTTGACAAACCCTCCCTTTCCTCTTTCAAGGCTGGTCTTAAAGTATACCTCCTTGAACTGAGCCACTGTTGCTGCAACCGCTAGATAATTCACCCTACCTCACCCCACCAAAATGGCTACAGACAAAACTCTTTGCTTCCTATGGACTAGCTAACCTCTATAGACTACTACCTCTGTAGGCACATATGCCCCACTGGCAATGTACATACACTGCTCTGCTTTTTCTTTACTGAATATGCTCCTACACCGTCTTACCATCCCCTTGCCTCCTGTACAAACTGTGTATGTTTTTTGAAGGCTGTGGGCAAATGTACCCCACTGACAATGCATGTGCTCTGGCTCTGTTACTTACTGTATGCTCTCTGACACTGTCCTACTGTTACCATGCCTCCTATACAAACTGTATATGTATTTTGAAGCTGCCTACTGTACTTAATGTAAAGTGGTTGGAGTACTCAACCCCAGGTTGCTCATGAAAAAGGGATCTTTGATCTCAGAGGCCTTACCTGGTAAACAAAATCGAAATAAAATAAATAAATAAAATGATGCTCCCAAGTAGTATACCAAAATGATCCTTGGCATGTAAAGGTTCTGCATCCCCTGATCGCAGTTTAAATGTCTCCAGTTATTATAGTAAAATGATCCTTGGTATCTAGTGCCCCCCAACCAGGCATACTAAACTGGAGTTCATTTCTAGATGCATCCTGTGGGAAGGGGAACTTGTACAATTGGGCCTTAGGTAGCACAAAATTTCAAAATACGTAACATACATGGAGCAGAGTGGTACACAACCACAAAGTACATTGGGAACAATACATGCAAGACATGAGAACTTGAATGATAAGTAAACAATCTACAATGCATATACAGCACAGTCAAGAGCCACAAACATATGCTGCCAATCAAATACAGAGCAGTTTAAATCAACGCTGGCTATAAACATTTGTGAATAATACCTAGAGTGGAAGCATAAGGGCCAAATTATAGCTGTACCTAAACTGGAAACAAGTCATAGGAGAGCAAGAGGGAAAACTAGAGCAAGTGCAGGAGGGAGAGGTGAGATCTCTGAAGTGGTTTGAAAGAACCCATGAGAGGGAGCTTGATGAATGGCTGGGGCGAGGGAGTTCCAGATTTTAGGGAAGCAGTGGCTGAACATGGCTTTACTGATGGTTGTGGAAACTGAAGGGACTGCTAGGGTTTGAATATTTCAGCTTCTGATGGTATGGCTGTGGGGGGATGTCAGAGAGATAGGAGGGCAGGGAAGCAAACCAGATTTTCCCACAGAGCTGGCACAGTGGGCATGGTGTCTGACCACAAGAAAAGAAAAGGAGAGAGATTTATAAATAGAACAGTGGTGAGTCCAAGAAGGATAGTCAAACGTGTAATGGCAGAATTGTTGAAGAGTGTATCCAGTCTGGCAAGGGTAGTGACTGGGGCTATGCTGTATACCACATCACCATAGTCAGAGATTTGGAGAATCATTCTCTAGATAATAGCACAGTATGCTGGAGGTGGGATACAGTCACAGTTCCTGTAAAGTGCACCAAATTGGGGTGCGGCTTTTTGACTATAGCATCCACTTGTTCAGAAAAGTTTAGGTGCTGGTCTAGCCAGAAACCAAGATAACTAAAGGTGGTAACATCCTCCACAGGGGAGCCATCCAGGGTATGGAAAGTAGGAAGGGGAGGGAGCCTAGAGAGTTTTTGCCTTGTGCCAAAGGACATGGAGACAGTCTTCTTGGCATTGAGGAAAAGCTGATTTGTGTGTGGTCAGGGCTGAACTTGATCAAAGTCCAGCTAGAGCCTGTGGGCCTGCAGTGAAGAGGACCATGTCATCCGTGTACATGTGAATGGATGCAGACAAGCATATGGAGATGAGATCATTAAGGAAAATGGAGAAAAGTAGTGGGCCTAACACAGATCCTTGTGGGACCCAAGTGGATACAAGCAGGGAGGAGAGAGGTGGTCACTAATTTTGACTGCTTGGGACCTACCCCTGTGGTAGGAGTGGAACAGTTGATGGCTAAGTCAGAGAGGCCTGCAGCCTGGAGTTTGGCTAATAATTGGGGTGGTAGATGGGGTTGAATGCTTTGGCTAGATCGATGAAGATAGCAGAGGCTGTGATCCATACCATTATGGATGAATTTGGTGAGCCTGAGCAGGGAGATGGTGGTGGAGTGATTTTTGCAGAAGCCAGACTTGTATTGGGTGAAGAAGGAAGAAGAGTCCAGAAGGGGAGAGAGTTCTGACAAGATAATTTGTTCCTGTATTTTGGAAGGAGGAGAGAAATGAGTTGGTAGCTGTTAGTACCACATGGGTCACCACCTTTTGGAGGAGGAGTAACAGTGGCAGTCTTCCAGTCAACAGAGATTGGGAACACCAGAAAGAGAAGTTAGGAGGTCAGCCAATGGGGAGGAGATTGCAGAAGCAGAGATGGAGAGCTTGCTATCCAGGCCATCTGGGCTCTTACCCTTGGAAGGATTAAGATGAAAGTGTTGGTGAAAAGGATGGAGTTACTGGACAGAAAAAAAAACAATAGGGGGAAGAAAGGAGATGACAATCATGCAGGCTGGCAGGGGTGAGAGGGAGGAGAGGAGAGAGGAGGTGCAGGTGATGAAAAGGAAATACATCTCTATGGTGATGAAAGAGAGGTTAGAGATAGGGGTGTCACTGACTTTGAAGACGGGCAAGGGAGTGGGAGGGGAGAAGAGATTGTGACAGTCTTCCAAAATGTAGACAGGTAACCAATGTTGGTACTGAGGTTAGACGTAAAATACTCACCTTTGGCAAGCTTACTGCTGTGGTACAGGTGCTGAGGAGGTGATCATACCTCTGGAAGCCTTGGGGGACAGGTTACATTTATTTTCTGACCAGGCCAAATCATGCACTTGCAATTAAGCTATGAGCTCTATGGTACCCCACTGATCACTCTCCCATCATTAGAGTGAGTGCAGTTAACCACCACCCTCTGTTTCTTATCCATCAGGGCCATGATCTATGGGAGGTGGGGTACTTTTTTCATGTCCTGCTCAGGGGGGGGTATGGCAGTCCCATATTTTGAGGAATTTAGTTTTGAAATATGTTAGCATGGAGTCAGTGGAGCAGACCAATGAGATAAGGGACCAATCAGAGTGGCTTAGGTCATGGCGCAAGGGGGTGAGGTCCAGGGATTTGAAGGAAAATATAAGCAGTGTTTCAGTGGGGATGAGGGGGCTTTAGTTGAATGAGAGGCAGCAGAAGGTTGTGATTATGGTGTCAAATCAGAAGAGAGGGAAGTCAAGAGTGGAATGCCACAGGGATCCATCCTGACTCTTGTATGCTCATTAACATTTGAGAATGAATCTGGGTTTGTTTCTCTTTGAAGATGACACCAAGCTCATGGGAGAGTAGTGACAGGGGAAGTAGGAAACTGCAGAGTGACATGTAAACATTAGAGAGGTGACCTAAGGTTTGGCAGTTGAAATTCAATGCCAAAAAGTGCAAGGGGATCCACTTAAGGGACAAGAACCCCAGGACAGAGTACCAGATAGGAGGGGTAGAGCTGACTACTAGAGCTGAGGAAAGGGACCTAGTATTCATCATTAGTGACTCCCTTAAACAATCAAGCTAGTACAGTGAGGCAGCTAGTAAGGCAAATAAGATACTAGGATGTGCCAGAAGAGGTTCTGATAGTAGAAGAAAAGAGGTTTACTGCCTCTTTATTGATCATTGGTGAGGCTGCACCTGGTATACTGTTCAGAGTTCTGAACTTCTGAAGACCTCACCTCAGAAAAGATAAGGACAAAGGGTGATCAGGATGATTTAGAGCTGACAGGACAGATCGTATGAAAATGACTCATGGGGTAAAGGTGTTATCCTATTTGGGACATGCTTTCTCCATTTGTCCCCCTGAATCCCTGACCTACTGGAGGCTGTGATAGTGCCTAGTCATGCCACAGTGGGCTATCCAATGGGAACCAGTGATGACTGTACAGTGTGGCTCAATATTACAATGGGTGCAGAGGCAAGTCACAAAAAGACGATGGTCCTGGACTTTAGTAGGTTGGATTTTAAAGAAATCGGAGACTTCTTCAGAAGCAGCCTAGCAGGGGAGGCTTGTCAGAGAGGGGTAGAGGAACAGTGGAGAAATTAAGTAAAGGCATAGGGAAGGCAACCAGCATCTGTATGAAGGAAGTGAACAAAAGCAGGAGAAAACAAGCATTTGTCAATGCTGAATGTTGAACTGCTGGCTTTGGCATTGGTAGTGCAGGAGTTAGAGAGATGCATAATAGGAATGGAAGTGAAGTATGGAAGTGATGCCAACCCCACACCACCCTCCAGAGACCGACAGGCATTGAGGTGTGCTTTTGGATCATCGACCATAATGCTCATGCCATTTTACCTTATCCTACCCTGCAGATTCTGACAAGTGTCACATTGTGCCTTTGGGCCATCAGGCCTTATGCTCACCCCGTTCCATAACAAAATACATTGAGATGGGTGCAGAATAGGAGAATGGGGTGAACTTTGGGGATGAAAAGTCCAAGGCACACCTTGATGCCTGTCACTGGCTGCAGGGTGGGAGTGGGGTAGAATGGTGTGACCACTACAGCAGACAATCCAAAGTCACCCACTTGATACCGGTCAGGGTGGGATATTATGGTTAGAAACCTTAATGCCCCAGGCGTTTGTTGGTATTTGCAATACAAATTTTCAACATGGCTTTTTGTGACCCCACCTCATGAAGGCATTTGGGACCTCTGCTCATGAACAGTGGCACTGTGATTTTGTTAATATGTCCTGAACGTTGATTTCCCATAGCAACTGTGGCATTCTCATAGATGTGATGGAAACACATTTTGGATAGGAGTGAAAATGACAGCTCTACTGTTCATGTGTGAAGAAATGGCAATATTGAAAATCTGGGTGAAAATATTAAAAGTTCTCAAAATTACGAGTGTGCATGGAAACTGCACAATGTACGCTCATAACACAGTCATTTTGTGGACTTTGTTCTTCAAATTTTCAACATAGGCATTTTGGGAACCCATCTTATGAACAGTGACACAGTCATTTCATTAATCATTCCCAAAAGGTGATTCTGCGCAGTGACCATGAAATCACCTTTCAGGATTGAATAATGAAATGACAGTGACTGAGTTCATGAGGTGGGGTCCCAAGAACCCCATGTTAAAAATTTGGAGCCAAAAGTCACAAAAGTAGATGTGATATCCACTTAAGTTGACCCCCCCACACCACTGATGCAATTATACAGCTTACCAGCATTTCTTTAGTTCATGGTCAGTTTTGAAGAGTGCAGACGTGTTCCTGCTCCACTGAAGATCACAGTGATGGACTCTAGAGGTAAGTATGGGGTGGGGTGTGCAGAAGGTGGGTGCAGGTTGTGGGAGGGGATCCAATTGCAAAGGACCATTTTCTTTGTTTCAGGTTATAATAAAAATAAAAGAAAGAACAGGTGTAAGAAAAATGTTGGGCAACTGGGGTGGGTTCCCAGTGTGTCCCATGAGTGTGTGGTGTGATGTTAGCCACAGTGCAGTGGGCAGGGGAAAATGCTGACGCAATCAGTTTTTGAACACAGAGGCACACTGGGGTGGGCTCCCAGTGTGCCACACAATCTTGGGGGGTTAACTATGCCAACAGGGGGATTGGGCACCCCAAAGTTGGCTTGCTGAGGATTATGAGAGGCAGATGGTAACAGCCTCAACCATGTTAATTGAAATGTTACACCAGGTAAGGAACGCCCTGCAATGATAGGGAGCACTCTCATTGCAGCAGCGAAATTGTTTCAAGTTGGTGGCACACTTTTGCAGTGCTGTCATAGACAGCATGCTGTTTCATTTGTGCCACAGAGCCCAGCCCAAAAAAGTAGTGGTGCCTTTGACCACAAAACAACCGCACCTCTAAAACCTGCCACCACTATACGTTGTCTGCGTTGTGTGCACAAGACAACATAAAAAGGACCATTATGGTACTGTAGGGAAGTTGCCATGAATGTGTCCGAAGGACAACCCCCAACCAGTCTGCTTAAGCAATTTCCTCACTGTTTTAGAGGAGTGGGCTAGCCACACAGCTAAGAACAAGGTGGAGGGGCAGATCCTCAGCAATGCAGCACCAGGAAAGGGGGAAAGAAAATCCCAGATGAGGAGGAAGTTTTTCTTGGTGGGGACTGAAGTTAAGGGAACCCAGCAGGAAGGACAGGGAGGTAAAGTGCATTTCAGAAGGCACTGCATGGTGGGATGAGAAGGTGGATCAATAGGATCACAAGAGTAATGGCAAGGAGGGAGAAACTGGATGTTATCATCCACCTGGGGATGAATGACTTGGCAGGAGACAAAGTGGAAGTAGTTAGAATCCAAAAGGATTTTAGGAAGTTGGGTGAATCTGAAGCAAGTAGGACACTTCAATGAGGCAGTGTAGTGCAGTGGTTTAAGACTCTGAGCTACAAACCTGGAGACCTGGGTTTGAATCCCACAGCCCCCATTTGCATACTGTGTGACCCTGAGCAAGTCACTTAACTTCCTTGTGCTCCCAGGTCACACCTGTAAACAAGCTTCAGCTTAGCATGTCTGTCCTTGTAAAAAAAAAAAAAAAAAAACACTCCATCTCCTTCTCAGAGGTGCCACCTGTCCATGGCAGGGGAAAGGCTAGGGCACTCCACATCCAGTAATTCAACTCCTGGTTGAAGGAATAGCATGAAATTGAGGGTTATGGCTTCATGGGGGACTGGAGCACCACTTGGACGAATGCAAGCCTGTATAAAGATAATGGGCTGCATCCATCAGGGAACGTGACCTGAGTAAGAAGTGTGAATTCTTCAGTGACAAGCATTTAAAATGGCCGGGGGGGGAAGAGTCAGGAAGGTCAGGTGACTTAGTATCACCCCCCTGGGCACATGCAGGAAAATTAGTTGAAGTCTTGGACACTGAGAGCAGAAGCAGGGTGGGAAGCAGTGAATTCTAGGCCACATAAGAAAGACAACTCAGGAGGTGGGATGAAGCATAGATGGGGAAGGGGAAGGAAGCAGGAGAGCAGCAGCAAAGAGAAGGAGGGGGATAGCATGCAAAACATGGAAGGCATGGTAACAAATCCAACTGCCATGCTTTTTACCAGGGAAATAAAATCCCAGACCTGGAGGCATTGATAGTAGAGGCAGACCTGGACATAGCAGCAATATCTGAGACATGGTACACTGTTAATCATGGGACATTAATGTACCAGGTTATGCTCTGTTCAGGAGGAATGGAGGGTAAAAAAGGAGGGAGCATGTCTCTGTACAACAGAGAGGCTATAAAGGAGACAGAAGTACAGGGTAGATGGGGGAGGCTGAGGCACTGTGGGTCATCCTTGAACCTGGCAAAGGCTCAGCAATATGAACGGGGTGATCTACAGGGCTTTGGCACAGGGGGAAGAAGTGGACAGGGAGCTTGCGGATGGAATAAACAATGTGGCAACAAAAGGTGAAGTCCTGCTGCTGGGGGATTTCAGTATGCCAGATGTGGATTGGTTCACCCTGGCAGCTGCTTCAGCCAGAGGCAGAAGCATCCTGGATTCCATACAGGGGCAGGTCTAAGGCAGCTTGTGCGTAATCCAGATAAAATGCCATTCTTGTCCTGATACTGACCAATGGGGACAAAATTCAGATATCTGTGTGGAGGGACAACTTGGATCCAGCAACCACCACATAGTGTAGTTTCGCATGGAACCCAGGACCCAGTCCAGACACACAATGGCAAACATTTTGGATTTCAAGAAGGCAGACTTGACTGACATGGGGAGATACAGCTGAATAGCCTTCTTTAGAAGCTTGTAAAAGGGTGGCATTCAGGAGGTATGACGAAACACAGAAGAATGAGAATAGAGAGTTGTATCAGGTAAAACAGAGGGAAGCAGGTAAGGTAATAAAAGGATCAATGGCTCAGACAGAAGAAAGCATAGCCTAAGGGTATCAAAAGAAGATCAGAATTTCTTCAGGTACATAAGCAAGGAGAAAAAGGCAAGGGGAGGGATTCTTAGGATAAGGAGGATGACAAAGGGAGACTGCACTGAGAGGATTAGTAAAAAGTATACAGCCCGAACAGGTACTTCTACTGTTTTCACAGTGGAAAGAGACAGGGACAGTTCACCAAGCAGCAGCATGGACACTGTAGGAGGGAGTGGACACAAGTCCATTTAAAAAAGGAAAAGTATTATTGAAGGGACTTCAAATTTTAGGGTGGACAAGGCCATAGGACCAGATGGATACACTCAAGGGTATTAAGGGAACTAGGCAGGGAGGTGCTTGCTGTTCTACTCATGGCCTTATTCAGCAACTCACTGGAAACAGTAGTGGTTCCAGAGGACTAGAGGAGAGCAGACATAGTTCCATTTTGTAAGAGTATTAGCAGGGAGCAGGCTAGCAAATATAGCCTGGTCTGTCTTACCTGAGTCATGGGGAAATTTATGGAATCCATACTGAAAAAGAGACTGTTAAGAGTATCTTGAATCAAGTGGGCTGCAAGACCACAGGCAGCACAGATTCACAGGAGAAAGGTCATGCCAAATTAATCTGGTAGATTTCTTTGACTGGATGACCAGGGAAATAGATAAGGGGAGAGTAGTGGACATGATTGAGCCACAGTTTAGCTAGGCCTTCAGCACTGTGCCACACAGGAGGCTGATAAAGAAACTGAATGGCCTAGGGGTGGGATCCAAAATGGTTAATTGGGTTCAGTGTGCCTGTGCAACTGGTTTTGTGCTTGTGTAACATAGATAATCTTTGGCTGTTCACCTCTCTATCCATGGGATATACCAACCTGTATGGGTATGAAGGGTAGGAACCCTAGAGGAGGGTTCCACCCCTTGAGGTGCCGCACAAGAGATTCCCTTGGCTAATGGTACCTTAAGAAGAAACCCATGGGAAAGAAAGGCATGCTGCTGGAGAAGGAGGAGGATGGAGGGGCAAGGAAAAAATACTTGTGTGTGGAGTGAGGAGAGCAGCCCTTAAATGGGCTGAATGGGAATGTGTCCAGTTGCACTGCCCCCTTAAACTACAGACTGTAGCCTTCCAATTAGTACAGTAGCTAGTAAATGGATAAGAAACAGAGGGTGGTGGTTAACGGCACTCACTCTAATGATGGGAGAGTGATCAGTGGGGTACCATAGGGCTCAGTACTGGGACCAATCCTTCTGAACATAGGGACACTGCAGAAGGACTGAATGGAAGGTATGCCTTTTTGCAGATGATATCAACATTTGCAATAGGAATGGTGAAGAGAATGATCAGGGATTTTGTGAATTTTGAGGAGTGGTAAAAAGCATGGCAGTTGGATTCAATGCCAAAAAGTACAAAATCATGCACCTAGGACATAGGAACCAAGAGCTGAGTATAGGATGGTGGGTGTTATTGACAGTCAATAAACAAGAAAGGGATCTTGGGGTTTTTATGTCTGAGGACCTCAAGGTGGCACTGTTGCAAAGCAGTGAATAGGCTGGTGGGATGCTGCTGGGGTGCAGGAAGGGCCCTCCATCAGGAAGGATGGAGGTGGTGTGTTGACCCCACCTGGAGTGCAAATGTAATTTTGGAGAACAAACCTCAGAAAAACATAGACAGGGTGGAGGAAGTCACAGGAGGGAAACTAAAATGGGCAGGATTTACATGAGAAACCCTAAGAGGAGAGACAGAGGGATCTCAGCATGTACACCCTAGAAGAGAAGAAAGAGAAAAGTGACATGATACAGCCTACAGGTATCTTACAGGAGTGAACAGGGTCCGGGTAGTCACTTTCAAATGTGAAAGAGCACCAGAACCAGGGGGAATGCAATGAAGCTGGGGATGGGGCAAGAGAGAGATGTGAGAAAATATTGGTAGATGCCTGGAACAGATTACCAGCTGACGTGGAGGAGGCCAAAACAGTAGGGGGCTTCAACCATGTGTGGTGTAGACATAGCGGTATATTAGAGAAGAGGAGGGAGGGTCAATGGAGATCAGACAGCATTTGAGGAGGAAGATGAGGCAGGAAACATCTAGGCAGACAAGGTAGGCCAAGTGGTCCTTTTCTGATGACAAGTTCTGTGTTTCTATGTTTATGATTGCACACCTACTATAGAAACAGCTTTTAATACAGTAGGCATCTGATTGTGAACTGTCATTCAGTTGGTGGCTGCTTTGGATGTGAGTGGAGGATCTGTGCTGGTCACCGTACACCATAGATAGGGGGCAAGTGGGGGAAGTTATAGTGGTAGTGGGTGGGCTAAGTGGGGGGGTAGATATTATACTTATGGGGCAGGGGAATCACTCAACACCAAGGATCTGGTATGAAAGAATTACAGCTCTTGCCAGACTACTAATTGGGACATGCTGGGAACCCTGGTCTGGATATCAGGCAAATGGTATTGAGGAATAACTGATCTTATCAAGTGTCTGATTGGGGCCCAGTTGATCAGTGGTGGAGGGCCTGCTGTCTGCTGGACACATGGGACAGATATTTTATTACACAGGCATGCAATTTGGGGGGGGTGGGGCACTGGACACCGGGACAGTTAAACCATGTATCAGTGGAGGGATCAGGGCTAGTGGTAGCCTGACATGGCGAGTGTTGGGAGTGTAGGAATGATAGTCCATAACACCTGGTTTGAGGAACCAGTAACTGAGTGTTGCACTAATGGATAGCTACCGCCCCAACCCTCCCAACGCCGATGTGCCTATGTGCAGGTGCTGTCAGCTGCTTACAGGAACACACAAGGATGGATTGAACCCTTACAAATGGGCTATGACTTGGTAACCAAGCAATCATATGACCCTGTGCAGTACTTTCCTGTTTTAGAGGTGCAAATTGGGATTATAGTTGATAACCTGTCTAACACTCACAAAAAGTTTGAATATTCTGCCCTAGGGCTTTTAAAACCATTGTAACTCTGTTAAATAACAAGGAAAAACCCTGATTTGTGATTGGTGATGGTGTACATTGGCCTCATACCACTGCCAGACCCCACCACCTGGTCCCAATCCTCGTGCCTCCTCTGCCTGTATGATACTGGGATCTTGGGGTGCCAGAAGAAGTGGCAGTCCCACACTTTGGATAAGCCAGGAAGGTCTCTTGCCAGGCGGAGGTAGGCATTAGCGGAGCCTCGGGAGGGAACCCAGAGTGTGGGCATGGGGGCAGGTTGGGTGGGAGAGAACTGGGGATGATGCCTGAGAGAGGACACATCTCTGGTGATCAGAGGAAAAAGAGCTGGTAAAAAAAAAAAAATCCCAAACAGCATTCCCCCTTTTGATTTGAACCCAAATCACCTTTTGATCCT
This sequence comes from Neoceratodus forsteri, assembly GCA_016271365.2. NCBI lineage: Eukaryota > Metazoa > Chordata > Ceratodontiformes > Ceratodontidae > Neoceratodus > Neoceratodus forsteri. Next base: position 730,202,422 of record CM028131.1, read on the forward strand.
GCAGCCACCAAACTACCTGACGATCTAACTGCTGCAGGTATTACCAAACCCAAACCCACTGATATCAGTTCAAAAAAGACACCAGGAATTTTGTCCCTGAATACCTAAATGCCAAGAGGCAGGCCTGAGGTGCAGCTGGTTGGCTGGCGTTGACACACCCACCTGAACCAAACAACCCCCCAACATGTTTCCCTTGATGTCTTTAAATCTTGAACTGGCTTTCAGCACCAGTGGACTTGAACACAGATATATATGATAGTCCCCAGGTGCAGGGCAATTCCTGCCCTCACTCACAGCTCTGCTGTATTAGTCCTAGGATGGTACACATGACTGAAGTCCTGGGGAGGATGGATCAGTAGACAGATGCAGAATCAGGACTGATGCTTAACACTTGAAGGTGTGGAAGAGCAGCTTGGATCTTAAGTGCGACCCAAGGTCTTGCAGCCCTGTCCCTCCCCCCTGGCCCACAGAGGCCCACTGCAAGGCATCACACAAGACCCACCAGCCACAAGGGACCCAGACATGGGAGCGTGCCCATGGTCTGGCTCCCCCACAGGACAGAGCACCCCAGCACCCGGGCACAAACCCACAATCCCTTATTGCCAGCAGCCCCACTTGATAGGGGTCAGTGAGCTCCCCACCTAGCACGTTTAGGATTGATTCTTCAGATCATTTCCATTCTTTCCTCAGTTACCTGCTACTCTGTATAGTCAAGCAGTCTCAGCTACCTTCTCAAATATCAGGCTCTGGGGGCACTGTGCAGAGTCTGAAATTCCAGGGATTTAACACAACAGTCTCCCATCTTTCTGCATCTCAGGAGCAGACAGCAGACACCCACCCAGACAGCACCCGCTCATCCCCCTGCCCCCACAGTCTTTCAAGTCCAACACAATGACCACTCTTGTGCTCTGGCTTATGCATAAGTTTAGCAACTCTGTTTCAAAAATACATGAAGAAAGTCCCATTTCTCACCATGCAGGTGCTAGTCAACGCCAGACAGAAGTGGCTGTCTTGTCAGCTTCTTAAAACCTGGGTTCAAATCCAGTTTTCATGTCCATTTTCTACAATCCATTTTTCTGCCAAAAAACAGTCCTTTCACCTTGTCTTTTCCCTTTCCTGTTGATGTCTTGTCATTGCCAGGGTCAGACAGAACCTTTTACACTTTTTTGAACATTCTCTGATCATCTGTGTCTCACCGATGTGGAGCAGATAAAACTGAAGAGGCTTTCTCCCCATCCTCTTGACACAAATCCATTTTCTTAATCCTTTTTCTCAGTCCATTTAACCTGTACTCTAAATAATTTCATCGCTGTGGTGCAATTTCTCTGGCAGCAACAAAATACTGCAGATCTCCCTCGCTGCAGAGCTGCCTGCAAAATCCTCTCTTTTCTCTCTAGATGGGGAAAGGCACAACCAGTTCTTGGGGACAGATGGCTGGCAGCCCCCCTCACAGCCACACAACACCACCTTCTCGTTAGGAGGGGCTCCCACCAAACTGAACTTTGAAACCAAAGTTCTTCCCCCGTGGAAGCTTTCTGGCAGCTCCCCATTGGCAGGAGCAACTGTCAACCAAAATTAACATGTACAAGGTTCCCGCAACACCTCTCTGGTTGCTGAAAAAGGTGCACAGACTGTCCCCAGTATTTTTCCCTCAAGAGTCTTCACTGAAGTTCTACTTTTTAGTAGCCTCTTCCCTCTGATGGCCCAACAAACAATTTAGCATGTTTAGTTATTTTCCAGCCAGTCGCTAATGCTGAAACTTGTTTTCCCCAGCACCAGACAGGCTGAGAAATATGTGTAGTATAACAGCAGCAGGAATGAGGAATAAATGTTCTAACTCTACCTGGATTAGTTGAGTGGGGAACTATCAGACAAGCAAAGAATTTTTTTTTTAATTGTGTCCAGAACTGACAGTGTGTGAATGTGTGGGGGGGGGGTTGCTGGCAGGCTATGTTTGTGCAGTTAAAACATGATTCACAGAATCATTAACTAGCACTAACCATGCAGTGTGCTAGTACTTCAAGAAAACATTTAATATACCTGTACGCTTTATATGCATTAGAGTAACCCCCAGTTGTATGAGCACCTGGTTGCAATTAGTAATCTTGTGCAAAAAAAAAAATAAATAAATAAATATAGTGCCACATTAACAGGTTAGCACTGCACAGAAGAATGTTTTTTAAAATAGTGCCAGCTATGCTTATCACAATGCAGTGCTAATTATGTTACAGTGGTATGTGGGCCCCCATTTTCAGATTAGTGTTGTGCACTCCTAAGTGCTGCACCTGAGACAGCGCACAGCCACAGAAGGTGCTGGTAAATGGCACTCACTCCAGTGAGGAGACAGTGACTAGTAGAGTGCGGAGGGCTCAGTAATGGGACACATCCTCTTCAGTGTCTTTATAAGTGGCATAACAGACAAACTGGAAGGGAAGATGTGCCTTTTTGCAGATGACACCACAATCTGTAATAGCGTTGATAGGTGCAGATGGAGAGAATGAGTGGGGACCTTAGAAAACTAAAAGAGTGCTATGGACATGGCAGCTTGGTTTCAAAGCCAAAAAGTGCAAAATCAAGCATCTAGGGACTAGAAGCCTAGAGGCTGAGTATAAAATGTAGGGGGAGGTACTTATGGTCACTAAGGAAACCTTTTGTACAGCACTGTGCTCTATATGCAGGAGAGGATTACTCATTTGCATGGCCGTAGTAGTATATATGCACATGATCAGGGTAGCATCAGGCGATGCTGAATATGACACCGATCCAACCATGCTGTTCCCACAGTGTAATGTTTAGCTGTGCACGCTAACCTTCTGAAAATGGGGCCCTAATTGACTACAAATCCTGGCCAGTGCCTCTTAAGATGCAGAAGGTAAACATAAAAGGGTTATCTTATCTATCTAAGTATTGTTTTATCATATTTTGCTTGCAAAACCTTTATCAGATTTCAAAATATTGTGATGTGACTTAAAATGTTTATAACAGACTAGTTAAAATACAGTATTTTTTCTTCTTTTACCTATATGCTGCCTTTATTTACTTACAAAAACACAGTCTGGTGGGATGGCCTAGCAGCTTGGTGGTGATTGCACTGCCTCCCATGCCATTGGCCCAGTTTTGGGGGTGGACCTGGGTTGCACAGGGGTTAGGTGGGGGGGAGATATGATTGAGATCTCAAGGAATGCTCTCCTCTCAATGAGGGCAAGTCTGACCACCCTGCTCTTCAACATCCACCTAGCTGAGGAGGGCTGGCAGGGCAGTGGAGTTACATAAGCGGGAGGGCTCAGGCAAGTACAAAGCAAGTATGTGTCTTTATATGCAATTGCATCATTGCATGCTTGGCTGCTCAGGGGATGAAACCAAAGGTAGAAACCCCCCCAATGGCAAAATGATCCAACAACCTGATGCAGATCCTGCACTGCTAACCAGGCTCTGCTCCTGTCTTAATATGTGTCTCCTTGTCAGTGGCCCTGGCCCTCTCCTTCCTGGCCCCAACACAGGGGATGTGTGTGTGTGGGGGGGAATCTCAGGGGAAGTATGTCCTGTGGATGGTAAGTGATTGGGCTGGAGAGGTCAGTGGGCAAAGGGGTAGCAGGGTGACTAAGGAGATAAAAATCTCTATGGGGAAAAAATAGAAATAAAACACAGTTTGAGAAGCTCAAACCCCAAAACAAACTGTGCGTGCCTCCAGTGAGGCATCACAGTAAAGTTATTTAGTAAAGCAATGCAAATTATATACATATGCCAGCTAAACTCCTGATGAGAACTGAATACTGAAGGATTGCAGCAAAAATTGTTTATTAACCAAGAAACGTTTATTAAACAAAACATTAAAATACTTAATCAAAACATAGTCCATAGAGTACAAGCTAGCAACATTTTTGGCTTACACTTCCATAGCTCCTGAAGTGCTTCCCAAGCATTCAGCTCAGATAAGTTGCTGGACTAACACAGTAATTAATTACACATAAAACCAATCATCAATTTAACTTGGAAAAATGCATGCAGCCCCCTATGTATACAGGTATGTTAGGAATATCCTGTATTAGCTTCCTATACAAATGTGTTGTCTAACAGTACATGAAGGCAGCACTTATTTAAAAGAATAAACTAGAGCATTTTAAATTAGTCCTAAAAGTTTCTTGTCACATCACAATGTTCTGAAATTTGATTAAAGGTGTGCAAGCAAAACAAGATGTAAAATCCCATAAAGAAGTAGAATAAGAGATAGCCCTGTTTTGTTTACCTGCTCTGCAGCTTCAAAAACATCCTCGCATCAAGCCAGCAGCTAATTGAATGAAGCAGACAAGCAGTTCAGCTGCAGGCCATTCAAGGGGGTGGGGCAGGGGGATGGGTAGTTTCAGAACCTAGTCTATTTCAGTATATAGTTTATTTGTTTCAGTATATAGTGTATGTGAATTTTTCAGTCTACAGTGTATGTGTTCTAACACATAGTGTATGTGTGTCACCATGTAGTGTATTTGTTTGAGTATATAGTGTATGCAGATGTTTCAGTGCATAATGTATTTATTTGCCTAGACAGTGTGTGTATTTCAATATAAAGTGTAGGTGTTTCAATATATAGTGCATTTTTTTTCAGTATATAGACAGTTTATATTGTATGCAGATTTTTCAGTGCATAGTGTATTTATTTCAATAAATAGTGTATGTATTTCAATAAAGTGTAGATGTTTCAATTTAGTGTATTTGTTACAGTATATAGTGTATGTGCTTTTTTCAGTGTGTAGTGTATGTATTTCAATATATAGTGTATTTGTTTCAGTATATAATGTATGAAGATTTTTTTCAATATATAGTGTATGTGTTACAATCTATAGAGTATTTGTTTCAGTAAATTGTTTATGTGGATGGTTCAGTCTGTAGTGTATATATCTCAATAGGTAGTGTATATGTTTCAGTACAGAGTACATTTGTTTCAGAATATAGTGTATGTGGATTTTCAGTACTCAGTGGCCTAGATATTTAAACTGTGCCACAAAAGTCGCAACAGCAGGAACAAAGCACAAGGCCCTCTTTTGTCGCAACACACCACGATATATGACACTGCGCAGTTCAATATAGCTCTGCAACATGAGAATATTGTGCCAACTGTGCCACTGTGCAACCAGGGATGTGCAGTGGCGCAGGTCAGATGCACAATAGCACAACCAGGGATGCTCAGTGGAGCAGGGCAGCAGCGCAACAGCACAACCAGGGATGCACAGGGACAGGATGCAGGGGCCCACCACCCATGGTAAAGATGGGCAGAGGAGCACACAGCAGAACAGACATTGCTCCCCACACCCCATGCACTGCACAACCAGAGGAGAGCTGGAATAACCACCAGCCCATGGACACCAGCAACAAACCCACAGCTGGGGCATGGTGCCCCAGCACACTCCCTAGCAAGCTGTGACTGGCACACAAGGAGGTCCGGCCACCCCATGCCACACCATCCCACCAATGCAGAGCACATCCTGTACCGTGATCCCCAGACACCCTGCCCAGGAGCTGCGCCCACCAGTGCAGGACACCCCATGCATGCCACCACCCCCACTGTGACAATGCAACCCTGCGCACCACAGAACCATGCAAGGCAGCCCCACCACGAGCACCCTTCAGTGGGTGGCAGCAGACAGCAATGCAACGACAGCATACACACTGCCACCACACCGTTCCCCGGTACAGCTGAGAGACCGACCATGTGTCGGCACACGAGTACTCCACATGTGACAGGGCATGGGACCCCACCACCAGTGGTACAGCACCATGCACACCCTCCCAAGGACACACCCTGTCCCAGCACTGACCACAACAGCCAGTGCAGACACCCACAGTGGTGCAAGGAAGCATGAGCCACACAGGATGCAACACAGTGCATGGACAAACACCCACCCATATCCAAGGGCACACCAACACAGGAACACAGTAGCGGGTCAACCAAGTCACTGGCGTGTGGCCACGGAAACCATCTACACATGGCCAGCACCCCTCCATGGCACTGGTGGATCAGCCATCCTGCGCAGGCACCATGAAGCTGTATGCCACCAGCATGCACCCAGAGCACAAGTGTCAGACTGTGGAGCACATCCCCTGCAACAGACACAAGTGACAGCATGGAGGTGGGACAACAACAGTAGAGGTCACAGTGCCACCTGAGGCAGATGTGCACCACGCCAGTAACAGGAGGCAACCCGGCATTGTGCTGGGTACAGTGGCTGTCCAGCATGGACAGCCACCACTGACATGCCAGCGGACCGTGAAGATAACGGACATGCAAGGGTGTCAGCTGCACAGGCCATTGACGGTATGGCAGGGGCACCATGGACACAGTGCATGCATCGTGGACCACTGCACACAGTCATCCAGCACACAGGAAACAACACACAAACCACTGACAGTGACTGATAGCTATGCCCACACCATAGTTGCTTCCCCTATGGACACACACACACCCATGACTGCACCACCCCTGACACCATGCACACCACTGCAGCTGAGCACCTGTAGCCTTCTGCAAATCAGAGACAACCACAGTAGGCATAACAAAACAAATGTATATTATAATGTAAAATACAACTATATACAAATATATACACATCAGTTGGGGGTGAGGGCCACAAACCAGGTGGGGATGGGTAAGGGCCAGGATTGAACAAATGGGAGAGGGAAGGAGGGGTGTGAGGGTGGGTCCAGGGGGGTAGGGTTGAGCTCGGGACATGGATGTCTCAGCGGGCACCCTACTCCCCACTCCTGTGGCGCCTCCTGCCACGATGCCTCCGGACACCGTGCTGGTCCAACTATTGCAGGATCTCCAAAGATGCCTGTGCAACCTGTAGCAGCTCCTGCATGGCCCTCTCCATCCACAGCATCCTCCATCCACCTAGGACAAGGGAGCAGAGTCAATAGGTGTGAATGCACAGGCCCCTGCAGCCCACCTATTGTGCATGGCATATAGCCGTGGGACACGCCCCTGTGCTGGTGTGCGACCACCCACAGTTATCATGTCCACATGACCTGCCCACCCAGGCACACACAGCCATGCGGACCGCTGCACCCAACCACCACCCAAGTCCCACACAGCACCACCATGGCTGTACAGTGACATGGCTATGCGGTGCGAAGGCAGTGGCATGGCCATGTACCCAGTGCACGCATGGCCCACCAGCGATGCACACCCACACGTGCAGTGCCACTGGACAGTGCCGACTATACCATGTGGCGTGCATGGCAGTGGTGTCAATGGATGGTGGCCATGCCCCGCCGCCTGCCCTGCAACACAGCATGCACAGAATATCCTGGAAGAAAGGCACTCACCCTCATCAGCCTGATCCAGGCACTGTTCTGAGTTGGGACTGGCTGCCCGTGGCTGTTGCCCAGCTCCCCTACCCACCCCTCGGTGTCGGTCTTTGCGGGCTTGCCACCGCTCTTCAGGGCCTAGGGTGCAAACATGGAGAGGGGGAATATCAGTACAATCCAGTATCAAAGGCCCCCCCACCCCCGGGTGTGTGCGATCCCGCACAGCCCAGCCATGACGCAACCCCCCCAACACCACCTCCACCACCACCACCACCACTGCCCACACTGGACAGCCCACCCCCGCATGTGGCGGACACATGCCCACCATGATACCCATATGGACACAACCAGTGTGTGGATGGTGCACCTACCTGGTTGTGGTACTGCGCCTTGCCTGGCACATGCCCGCATGCAGGCAAGCCTGTTTGGGTCCCTCAACTGGAGGTCCCCATAACGGTGTTGACACTGCTCTGCAGTATGGACAAGTCCTGTGGCCTCCTCCAGTGCCACTGCCACCTCCTCCCATAGGGCACTCCTGGCCCTGTCCAGGGATGCATTTCCCAAACAGGGCCCCAACATGGGGCTCCACTATGGCCACTATATTGGCAAGCTCCACCTGACTTAAAACAGCAGCCCTCCATCTTGCCATCACTGAAACTGGTCGGAGTCAAAATGGTGGTTGGTAGCGCATGTCCACCACATGCAGATGCTGCATGGTCCAGTGCTGCAATTCCCCATTGAGCTGTCACTGAACAGCGTGATAGAAGTGCACCCATGCGAATGCATGGTGCCTAGGGGGCAAAGGTTGGGCACAGGGTCAAGGGTCTCTCGCACACGGACCACCACAGCATGATTGGTACTCCCTGCGTATAGCATGGTTGGGTGCCTGTGTGAGATGCCCTGTAGTGGCCTACTGTGCTGTGGCTCCACAGCACCCACAGTGCCCCAGTGCAAGAGTGCCATACATGTGAACAGTGCATTAGTGCCACTGGCACAGTGGTGGCCATGCCCTGCACTGCCTTCCATGCACAGCACATCAGCAGTGCGGCACGCGTCAGTGTCAGGACCCCGGGCGTGCACCGTTCAGTGTCTACTGTGCACGTCACAGAGCTGCGCCCTTGCCTGAGCACAATCAACACAATTGCGCAAGGCGCAACAGCACGATATTCAGCCGGCATATGTAAATCAGCTCATCAGTGATTCAATGGCGCAGCTACTGCATTAGCATCCACTTAAAATTGAGCCTCGCCTCATTTGCATGCGTTGCGCTATATAAATGTGACATGGGGCTGCAGAGGCCATAGTCTGGTATTGCAGTCTATTGTGGTGAGTTGCATGCTGTTTGGGAGTGCGGACTGTGGTGTGTGGGAGATGCATGGGACTGCATAGTAAGAGGTAACACCTGTCATTCCCACAGGATCAATGATGACTGAACGTGAGGTGGAGGAGGAGAAACAGAGATGTGGGAGATGGAGGAGGCCCAACTTTACCAAGGCAGAATCAGATGCCCTGTTTGAGGCCTACCTTGACGAGGAACCGCTGCTCAGTGGACAGTGGGGAACACCACAGGCCCATGCTGTGGCATGGGGTGAGGTGGCATGTGCAGTCAACCAGCATGGCAGACACCAGCGGTCCATGCAGAAGTGCAAGAAGAAGGTGGGCACGGACAGGAGGAGGATTAAATATAAGGTGGCTGCCATCAGGGCAGCAAGGGCTGCGACTGGTGGGGGACAGCCGGCCGTGCAACGCCTGATGCCACAGGAAGAGCAGGTTGCTTGCAGCATGCGGTGTTGTGCAATTGAGGGTGTTCCAGATGGTGGCTTCCAGATGGGTGGTAGCCCGTTACTGCATGGTAGGTCCTGATCTGTCACTGTGAGGGGGGTGGAATGCCACAGGGTAGGGCAGATACATTAATGCTACTGTGTTCCCTTACAGCTCCTGAGTGGCTACATGGGTCAGCGGTGGTGGGCTCGTCCACTGAGGGCAATACCCTGGACACAGAGGAGGGTCCATCCACCTCAACAGGTGTCCAAGGGTCAGGACAACCGTGGGCCCACCTGGATGTCCAGACTGATGTTGGTGGCGCAGGCGTGGAGGAGGCCCTGCCAGTGTGCCAGCATGACAGCGTCCATGGATGCCAGCATGCTGAGACTTGGACTGGTGCTGGATCCATCACTGATAATGATGGAGCTCACATCATGGACAGTGATACATGTGGGCCACAGGATGGCCGCACAGCAGGTTACAACACGGGCATAGCCATGGGTGGTGCTGCCGTGGAGGCCTGCGTGACATCACAGTCCCAGCCTGTGTCTGTCTGCACCAGTGGGGCAGCACTGGTGTGTGTCTAGGACAGTGGGGATGTTGTAACCACTGCGGCGGCACTGTTGAGCCCTGGAGAGCTGTGGCCAGAAGGCAGTGTCAGCAGTCGGCCAATGGCGATGGGGGGGACATTGTCCGGGGGCAGCGTCTGTGCACCGCCTGTGGACATGCCCAGGTATGGCCCTGGTGTGCAGCGCCCAACCTCAAGGGGTGCTGCCCAGCATGGCCACGAACACCATGAGGGACAGCATGCTGATCAGGCAGATGACCTCTTAGATGAGCACACCCGCATACTCCATGAATTAGTGGATCAGCAGTTGCGGCTTGTGAAAGTGGTGGATGCACTCAGTGTGGGTCTGTGCCAGGCAGAGGAGTGGCACAACAGGGACACTGGTCTGCTCCTGGCAGAGATGGACCGTCTGTGGGAGGATGTGACCACCGCCATCGACAGGCAGACACAGGCATTCACAGCTGTCATGGCCACAATGGGCACAAAGTTATTTGCCCATGTGCCGCAGACACCGTGCAGTGCCATGTCCACCCCCCATTCCTGGTGTCATACGACACCCTCCTTGTCTACACCGGGTTCAGCTGTGGGCATCCTGAGCACGCCTGGTGCAGGCATATTTGGTGAGCTGAAGACCGCTGCTTGGGAACGTGCCACCCCATGAGGCCAATGGTCAGCTTGTCATTGCTGGTAGGTCTCGGCGGGGCCATCCATGCATCTGTGGTGGCCGTGGCACTGTGCCGTGCAACTGACCTGTCTCCCACAATGACTATTGTCTGACACTGCACTGTGTGCAATATGTTGTTCAATGTGCAATGCATGGGTGGGGTATCTGGCTCTGCACACACACACACACACACACACACACACACACACACGTTCCATGTGCACACCCTCCCGGCTACTGGCCACTGTGGCCCGTGCATAATGATGCCTGCGTTGCGCTGTCTGCCACTGTGCAATGGTGCCCAGCATCTGAGACACGCACAATGACAGGCACTGGGCGTGGTGGTCTGTGGACGTGTGTGAGGCTAGTGGTGGGGGTTGGGGTCAGCGTGCCTCCTACTCTTTGTGCAGGTCTTGTGGGGTGTGTGTGTGCATGACCATGTGCCGTGTTAGGCCTGGCCCATTCCTGATGGCGTGTGCGGTTCCATGCTCAGCCAATTCCCTTTACAACATGCGCCCCTTGGGTTTGTCCATGCATGTTTGTGGGTTGTGCACTTGCCATTTTTGGTTGCACCTGGCACCATAACTTACCTGGGTTGGTTGAAGTGTTCCTCTGTGATGGTGTCCCGGTGCAGCTGTGACATCCGGATCAGTTGGGGGTTCCTTCGATCTGGGGGGGGCTGCCCATCACCATCTGCACCAGCATCCCCATCGTCCCCATCGCTGTCCCCGTCTTTGACCTCTACAGCTATCTCACAGTCATTGGCCATGTTGTGCAGGATGCAACAGGCCAGGAATAGCCCACAGGCCTTCGACGGGCTGTACTGTAGGGCACCGCCAGATGTGTTCAGGCAACGGAAATGTGCCTTCAGCATCCCGAACACTCGCTCTATGACATTGCATGTGGTGGCATGTGCCTCATTGTACCAGTGCTGCAATGGGGTCGCAGGCCACTGGTATGTTGTGAGCAGCCAGGGACAGAGTGGATAGCCACTGTCATCTGTGTGTAGAGGCTGGACATTAGTTTGGTGATCAGAATCGCCCTGCCATGGGCCATCTAGGCCAGTACACATGTCACCTCTGACTATGCCCCTCCCAAAATCCATGTCTTTCTACATGATTTGCATACTCACCCACTAAGTGGCCAGTTGGGATGTCCCCACTCTTGAACCTGTGGCACAGTGCAGACTGGTGCAAGATGAAGGCATCATGTGCTCCCCCAGGGTGGCTGGCACAGACATTGGATATGCGCCTCCAAGCATCGCACACCACCTGGCAGTTGATGCTGGCATAGCCCTTCTGATTAATGTATGCAGCACCTTCCAGGCCAGGTGGCATGTGGATGGCCACATGGGTGCAGTCAATGGCCTCGAGCATGCTAGCCATACGTGCTACCCTGTGGAACTCTTGTATGTGTGCTGTGCGCTCCGCCTGTGTTCTCTGGAAATGGATGTACTCCGCAGCATGTGGCAGCAGTGTGCTGAGGAATTGTGTGAGTAGACGTGACACGGCCGACTGGTTTATGACTGTTGTGTTCCCTGTTGGTCTCTGGAAGGTGCCCGTGGCAAGCAGACACATGACAGCTGTCACCTTTGTCTCCACTGACAGAGCATGGCTCCGTCGTGTGGGTGCCTGCATCTCATCACTGCACAGCTCACAGAGCCGCCTCAGGATCACCCAGTTCAGGTGGTACCAGCCCACTATCTCGGTGTCACTGTAGTGTTCAAAGCTGGTGTGGGCTCGGTACCACTTGTTGGGGGCATACCGCTGATGGGTCCTTCCATGGCCACGCCCCTCTGCTGCCTTCCTTCTCACACCCCTCATTACTGCCTCCATCTGAATGGTGGCACTGGCCATGTTTCTGGCTTGTGTTCCCCCCCAGCAGCTGTATTCCCATTCCCCCCACTGTCCTTTGTGCTACTCCCCCTGCACCGGGAACACCTCCAAGATTTGTCTGTCCTGCCCACTGTCACTGCCCTCAGTCCACTGTGGCACTTCCCTTTCACTCCTGCACAGTGGCACAGGCTCCCCACTCCTGTCCTGTTCCTGGTTGTTTCCAGGTGTGCTCTGTCCTGCTCACTGCTACCCTCCGCCTTGTTGCTGTCACCTCGCTCCCACCTCTGGCTTTCCTGTAGTGTTCTTGCACCTCTCTATTGTTCCTTTTTATTTTGGATAATTTCCGCTATCGCACAACTTCCGCTTGCTCCCCTATTGTGCGTGGCGCATGCTATTGAATATCGCATTGCGCCATTTATTCATGGTTCCTCCCCCTTCAGTTGTGCCTGCATTCATTAGCATTGCGCTCTTGTGCACTGTGATTTGGGGGCTGCAGCTGCCTCCCGCTGAATATCACACAATGGCACATTTTCAGACTTGTGCTGGTGCATCTCTGTTGCACATGGCGCAACCCTTTTGAATATCTGGGCCAGTATGTGGATTTCAGTAGATAGTGTGTGTATTTCACTATACAATGTAAGCATTTCACTATATAGCATATGTGTTTCACTATATAATATATGAATTTCAGTATACAGTATATGTATTTCACTATATGATGTATATATTTCAGTAGATACTGTATGTGGTTCACTACATTGTGTATGTCTTTCACTATATAATGTGTATATTTCATTATATGATGTATGTATTTCACCATATAGTGTATGTGTTTTACTATACAGCCAGAGATTATGAATTATTTCCCTAACAGCTTGCCATACTGATCCGTCAGCATTTAGTCACATAGACCCTTTATCCAGGAGCCATCTAGATCCACTATTTATTGAACAGTTCTTACAAACTAGAACCATCTGTAACCCCCAGGGGGTACTATCCCAATGGCTACTACCCTTGCCTGTTCCGACTGTAACAGGGCGAGGGGCCTAGATCCATTGGCGAGTGCCTCCACCCAGAGGTCGGGGTTAGGACAGTCAAGGTTGACTTGGTCACAGTCCTCTGGGTTTCTGCAATCCCCCTTTCTACCCACTAGTGGCCCACACAGTTCAATTGCAGTGTCCTTACCATACATACTTACCCCCCGGCTCGGGCCACTCAGGTCACTCTGGAGACCCCCTGAAAAATAAGGTGCAGTTACACAATATGCACTGAGCAGTAATTCACCATTAATACACAAACTAGCCAGTGTACCTTTGCAAACAAGCAATCAGATTTATTTAAGGGGAGATAACAAGGACCAGGGGGAATCAAGTTGATTGGCTTACCACCACAATATATAAGTACCTACCTAGGGCTCTGTGCACAGGCCTAACCTATAAGTTACTGTCCCTGGGTACTCAAGCCCTAAAGGCTAGTTCCTCGATGCAGCTGGTTGGGACCCTAATACAGAGGCAGGCATGAAACTCCTGCGAGGATTAAATAGAGCCAGCTGGCTCAGTTAGTGTAGTCAGAGAAGTAACCAGAAGATCTTGCCCTTATTAGGAACATGTGACAGAGAGCTACCCTGCTTTAGTACTCATGACTCCAGAAGCCCTCACACCACTCACAGGACTGAGTCTGGACTCCAAACACTTCTCCACACATTTATATGGAAAGCAACAGAGGGGTACCATATCAGGCAGCTGCTCCTAAGGCCCAACTGAACTCACAGCTAATCGGGAGTCCCACCGCAGCTTCACTCTTCCTGACAGACCGGGCGTGATTCAGCAGATTCTCCAGTCCTCTACTGGGTGAGCCTGGTAGGTAGCTGCACTCCTGCACAGCCTCCTCTGACTGCTGCCCATCAGATTTAGTCCGAACTTGCTGGCTATTCAAAGCGCCCGACTCTGGCCTTACACACGCTTCCTGTGCGAAAACTCAATGGCGCAGGAGCCCCGAGCTCCTTCCTCGCTCACACCCACAACGACTCTGCCCCTTGGCAGTTTGGGCAAAAAACTCTTAGTTCAGGTGCCACCCGATCCCATTGGTGGGCTGCAGAAACCAGGCACTGAAGTCTGTCCCCATTGGTGCAAAAAGGGTGCCCTAGCCCAGGACTCCATTTCCCAGAATTACTGGCAGTACTCTCTATGGCCAGCCAGCTCCAAAACGAGTCCTGATTCTGGTTGGCTTAATTAGTCTCTATTTTAATGTTCCCTCATGCTCCATTGGCCCAATTTGACTACCCAGGTCCAAAATGGAGGGGCTAAGTACACAAAGTCCCAGCTGCAATGAAAGCAGGTTAGACAACTGAAATTTCACTTAATACTTTAAATGACTATAGCCAAACAGTTACATCTTTCAAAAGGGCTCCCTTTGCGCTTACAGCGACTACCAATTGGAGCGATTTCACTGCAGCTCAGGCGGGATTCGAGCAGGGAAACACAGTCCCCCTTACAAAGTCATTGGAGCCTGCAAGCAGGCAGCCCTTAAAGAGACAGAATGCAGAGGCTCTAAAAACACTCACTGCAGTGCTATTTGAAAATGGCTTAGATTCCAAACACCATCCAAACTGGGAGCGCTCAGCAAGCTCCTGGAAGACTTTTGGGAACCCGCCCATTTGTAAGGGGGTTATACATCTTTAAAGAGCAGCTGTGCACCTCAATGTGTACAATAGTTTCATAACATGTTTCATGTAGTACAGAATATATATATTTTAACATGAAATATTTCATTGAAGATTTCAGAGTTCCAATACAGACAGTCAACAAGCAGGAAACACACACTGTTAGCTAGTCTCTGTACATACAAGTGGTATATATATTTATACAATGGGGGTGAGACATATTCCAGTGAGATAAAACAAGTTATTTTCACTGCAGTGAAATAAATCCTGATGACATCAGCAGAGTTAAAATAAATGCCATTTATTACACCCCCGAAACCCACGCTAAACCCATGCAAAGTCATGCAAAGCCACGCAATCTCGCAAATCCATGCAAATTGTACATTTTGCAACAATGAAGCCCCCATTGTATAAATAGGATACATCATGTGCACTCGTGTGATATAGGAAATATGTTCAGTCCTGTACAGGGACCTCTGAAACCTCACTCATGGCTTCGCCACTCGTGAGTATTCAGAGGTTACTCTAGAGGACTGAAAATATTTTCCATATCACACTCATGTCCATCATGTATCATATATATTTATACAATGGGTGTGAGAGCAATTCCAGTGCAATAAACTGAGGTATTCTCACTGCAGTGAGAAAAATGCTGATGGCATCAGTGGAGTGAAATATATTCCATTTGTCCACACTCTGCTGATGTTATCACTCACTCATTCACTCACTCAAGCTAGCATTCCAAATGAAAGTGCTTCAAAAATCAGTTTCTTTCTCACTGAAGCCTGCAAATCAGTCAGTTAGCATTGCAAAACACTTACCCCATCCCAATGTTTCAAACACTCTTAGCCCATTGCTGTGCTAATCTCAGCATAAAAGCAAACTGAATTCAAATGAAACTCATTTACAAAACAGTTTTTCTCACTGCAAGCTGCAACTAACACAAATAGCATAGAAAAACACACTTACCTGTGTTACAAAGTTTCCAAAACTCTTAGTCCATTTCTGTGGTAAATTCACCTTCAAAAACACCTAAATTCAAATGAAACTCATTTACAAAGAAGTTTCATTCTCACTGCAAGCTACAACTAACACAAATAGCATAGAAAACACACTTACCTGTGTTCCAAAGTTTTCAACACTCATAGCCCATTTCTGTGCTACTCTCACCATAAAAGCAACCTGAATTCAAATGAAACTCATTTACAAAGCAGTTTCTCTTTCTCACTGCAAGCTGCAACTAACACAATTAGCACAGCTGCACATAATCACCTGTGTTCTGCAGTGCTTCTAACAATCCTAGCCCATTCAGAAACACTCCCACACTCTCAGACCACAGACAAATTAAGCATTATACAATGTGATAAATCCAATATTCCAAATCCTGCATCCTGATTGGTTGGCTGGCACAATTACCACCGTGATAAATCCTCCAGTGTACCCACTGGAAGACGTGCCAGCCAACCTTATATCGTGCTAATCCCAGTCGCTTTCACTTCAAACGAAACTGCCACGATTTGTCCTGTCGCCCTTCGCTAAAACACTGCGGTAAATTTTTAACAGAATGACATCCTCTTTCGAAGTGTAGGGACCTCAGTGAGTTAGAAAATAGTTAAAAAACATTAACGCAACAACATTTGCCATTGTATAATATAAATTTATCCCTCCAGGGTGTGGGTACACTGGAGGACTTAACACGACTGATGTGGTTCGGTCACTCGGCTGCACCTCGTGACCGAATCACACCAGCCGTGGTAAATCCTGCAATGTACCCACACCCTGGAGGGATAAATTGCTTAAATATACCATGAGAAAGTATTGGTGATGT
Source organism: Neoceratodus forsteri (assembly GCA_016271365.2). Taxonomy (NCBI): domain Eukaryota; kingdom Metazoa; phylum Chordata; order Ceratodontiformes; family Ceratodontidae; genus Neoceratodus; species Neoceratodus forsteri. The sequence goes on from CM028131.1 coordinate 730,219,042, forward strand.
CAGAATTTACCCACGCCCTGTGGTGTTGTTTGGCCACGAGGTGCAGCCAAGTGGCCAAAACACCCCAGGGCATGGCTAAATCCTGGCATCACCAACATTCTCGAGTGGCATATTGTGATTATACAATGGAGATCTGTATATTTTGTGTGTGAAAAAGTAAGAAAAAAAAAAAGTTGGCTTAGATGGTTTTATTACTTTTATTAGATTTGTTGTTACCAGTGGAAAAATAATGCTTTGTTTGTAGGTATGTGCATGTGCAGTGGTGTCAGCAAGAGTGCAAGGAGATACCCTTAATGGTTACAGTTTGGTAAAAAAAGAGGCTTGAGGAAACCATGGGTCCGGAGTCCAGCAATGTAAGCTGTAGTGCGTATTTAAAATGAGCAAAAATGAGGAGAGGTAATTTTGTTGTGGGGTGTTTTTTACAGTGTCGCTGACAAACTGTAAGAGCAGGGTTCTGAAAGTGAAATGGAAAGAGAGAGCCTGGGAAAGAGCAACATGTTATTTTGTTTTTTGTTCAAAAGCCAGAAAAGAAAAAAACAAACATTTCCTATGACTTGAAGATTTTTTTTGAATCCGTAGCTAAATTAATTTTTGGGGGAAACTTACAGGGTTTTTCATATTGTTTACTGGGACAGCAACATCATGGCTTTGTGGAGGTTTTGCCATGCGACTGTCAGTGTTTTTGCCGGTTTTGTGTTTGTGATGGTCACATTGATTTCAGGGGGGCCCTTGATGCAGCTTACTGGCAGCTAGCATCTCTTCCCATAGGGAGATTGTAGCTTTTACAACAGGAAAGGAGTGCCAGGTAGCTAATGAGAGTACAAGATTTGTGCTTGATTTTAATGCCCATTGTATAACACTGCTTTCAGTATAGCCTAGATCTTGGAGTAATGAGTTCTGAACAAGCTTGATACAGTTGCAGACCAGACCTGGGTTGTTTTTTTTTAGTTGTTTTACCAGGAGTAGCACACTATGCTGAAAGCTTTTTTACAGGTGCGACATGAGAGCACAGGGAAGTTAAGTGACTTGCTCAGGGTCACACAGTCTGCAAGTGGAAGCTGTGGGATTCAAGCCCAGGTCTGGTCTGCTGGATGTCACCAGATGTGCAGCTCAGAGACTTAAACCACTGCACTACACTGCCTCCTTAATTGATTCTCACAGCCTCCACTTGCATACTGTGTAAATCTGAACAAAACACTTAACTTCCCAGTACTCCTAAAAAAGTCACCTGTCTACCAAAAATTAGTTACTAAAGACTAAAACTCAAACAAAAAAAAAGCACATAGATACAGGGAAAAAAGACACCGCAAAACATGACACTTCATACGCTCTCACTCCATTTGTATAAATAGCACACATGATGTGCAGATCATGAGATATGGGAAATATTCTCACTCCTGCAGAATGAGCTGTGCATTCTCACTCTTGTCTTCGGCAATCTTGAGAATACAGAGCTCATTCTGCAGAATATTCATATCCTCCTGCCATCATGTATCCCATATATATATATATATATATATATATTTTTTTTGCTTACTAGATACACCAAGCCCATGTGGAGACTACAGCTTCACTTGGAAAAGGGTTGTAAAGTTAGTAGACACAATACTTAGGGGTTACAAGCAAACCTTACCTTTCAGAAGTATGTTAACATATCCAAAGCACATTGAGTACTACAGTGACCTGAGGCCCTTATGAAGGTAGAGTACATTTGGAATAACTTAGGGAGGAGGAGGAATGCTATCCTGCTGGTTATGTGGTCCAAGGGGGGAGGGAGGTTACCGGGTTTAGGTAAGGGAGCTGAACAGAGATGCAATGCCAAGAAGGAATCCTATTAATCAGGAAAAAGTCACAATTGTGAAAGAGTTTTGAAGGAGAACCTATCAAAGACCACTAGCTTAGTAACTGTTCAGTGCCATGTGAGCAGAGATGGTGTAGTTGCCTATTAGCCAGTTCATCAGGATCAGGCACTTGGCTTCCATTAGGGCAACTATCAGCCACCTTTGCTTGAATTTTTGGAGCTCCATTATAAGGGAGGTGATTCTGAGGAATATCAGGTCCAGGGAATGTGGGCTAGATATGTGGAGTATGAAGCAATCACCCAGGATCCCCTGCAATAACTGTCAGAGCTGAGGGCAGTCCCACAGAATATGTAGTAACCCTGCACCATGACAAGAGCAACTCCAGCAATCAGAATGAGGTAGGAGTCCCATAGAGTGTAGGATTTTTGAGGTTCAGTCCATCTATGGAGAATCTTCAGTTGTATTAGTCCTTAACAGTCTTCTGGGTATCCCTATCTGTAGTATACATTTTCCCTGGCAGCCCCTTAGTAGCTGTGATAAAGCTAGTTGTAGTAACCAGAGCCATGGTGAAGGGTAGGGTACTCTGGTATTAACATGCAGACATGGTAGCTCCTAGGAACTAGAAGGGGGACAGGATCAGATCTACAGTACAGTAGCTTCTTGTTTTACATTGTTTTTCGTGGAGAGAAGGAACTAGAAGGGGGACAGGATCAGATCTACAGTACAGTGGCTTCTTGTTTTACATTGTTTTTCATGGATTCTACTTGGTAGAATGTTATTTCTTTTCTTTCTTACTACTAAGGGGCTAGCAGGGTATTGTTTGGGGCTGTTGGAATTTTGAAACATGTTTTGGTAGCTATAAGTGGACACATTTGTTTGGTTCACTGAGTGGCAGGCTGCATTTGTAGAGGACTATTTCTTCTGTTTTAAAACATAATTGGTGTAATTTAACTGGGTCCGTTTCTTTGAATTGGAGACCTATATCTTCTAATTCCAAGCCTATTTTGCTATGTTGTTGGTGAAGCTGTTTGAATTGGAATCCTGTTTCTTTGGGTAGCAAACCTATTTTGGGGACTTTGAGAAGAATTGTGATTCATTGTTGCTGGCTTCACTAGCTGCAAAGTTTGAGTGCACAGTGGGGGAAGGGTGCTCATGGTCTGGCCAGGTCTCACTCAGTAGGGAGGCAGAGATGAATCAGGAGTGGAGTCAGTGATTTGGCGTCTCAGAAGGAACTAGAAGGGGGACAGGATCAGATCTACAGTACAGTAGCTTCTTGTTTTACATTGTTTTTCATGGATTCTTCTTGGCAGAATGTTATTTCTTTTCTTTCTTACTACTAAGGGGCTAGCAGGGTATTGTTTGTGGCTGTTGGAATTTTGAAACCTGTTTTGGTAGCTATAAGTGGGCTCATTTGTTTGGTTCACTGTGTGGCAGGCTGCATTTGTTAAGACTTATTTTATCTGTTTTAAAACATAATTGGTGTAATTTAACTGGGTCTGTTACTTTGAATTGGAGACCTATATCTTCTAATTCCAAGCCTATTTTGCTGTGTTGTTGGTGAAGCTGTTTGAATTGGAATCCTGTATCTTTGGTTAGCAAACCTATTTTGGGGGCTTTGAGTAGAATTGTGATTCATTGTTGCTGGCTTCACTAGCTGCAAAGTTTGAGTGCACAGTGGGTGAAGGGTGCTAATGGTCTGGATAGGTTTCACTCAGTAGGGAGGCAGAGCTGAATCAGGTGTGGAGTCAGTGCTTTGGCTTCTCAGAAGGAACTAGAAGGGGGACAGGATCAGATCTACAGTACAGTAGCTTCTTGTTTTACATTGTTTTTCGTGGATTCTACTTGGTAGAATGTTATTTCTATTCTTTCTTACTACTAAGGGGCTAGCAGGATATTGTTTGGGGCTATTGGAATTTTGAAACCTGTTTTGGTAGCTATAAGTGGGTTAATTTGTTTGGTTCACTGTGTGGCAGGCTGCATTTGTAGAGGCCTATTTCTTCTGTTTTAAAACATAAGTGGTGTAATTTAACTGGGTCTGTTTCTTTGAATTGGAGACCTATATCTTTTAATTCCAAGCCTATTTTACTGTGTTGTTGGTGAACCTGTTTGAATGGGAATCCAGTTTCTTTGGGTAGCAAACCTATTGTGGGGGCTTTGAGTAGAATTGTGATTCATTGTTGCTGGCTTTACTAGCTGCAAAGTTTGAGAGCACAGTGGGGGAAGGGTGCTAATGATCTGGCCAGGTCTCACTCAGTAAGGAGGAAGAGCTGAATCTGGTGTGGAGTCAGTGCTTTGGCTTCTCAGAATGAGCTAGAAGGGGGACAGGATCAAATCTACCGTACAGTAGCTTCTTGTTTTACATTGTTTTTCGTGGATTCTACTTTGTAGAATGTTATTTCTTTTGTTTCTTACTACTAAGGGGCTAGCAGGGTATTGTTTGGGGCTGATGGAATTTTGAAACCTGTTTTGGTATCCATAACTGGGCTCATTTGTTTGGTTCACTGTGTGGCAGGCTGCATTTGTAGAGGCCGATTTCATCTGTTTTAAAATATAACTGGTGTAATTTAACTGGGTCTGTTTCTTTGAATAGGAGACCTATATCTACTAATTCAAAGCCTATTTTGCTGTGTTGTTGGTGAAGCTGTTTGAATTGGAAACCTGTTTCTTTGGGTAGCAAACCTATTTTGGGGGCTTTGAGTAGAATTGTGATTCATTGTTGCTGGCTTCACTAGCTGCAAAGTTTGAGTGCACAGTGGGGGAAGTGTGCTAATTGTCTGGCCAGGTCTCACTCAGTAGGGAGGCAGAGCTGAATCAGGTGTGGAGTCAGTGCTTTGGCTTCTCAGAATTAACTAGAAGGGGGACAGGATCAGATCTACAGTACAGTAGCTTCTTGTTTTACATTGCTTTTCGTGGATTCTACTTGGTAGAATGTTATTTCTTTTCCTTCTTACTACTAAGGGGCTAGCAGGGTATTGTTTGGGGCTGTTGGAATTTTGAAACCAGTTTTGGTAGCTATAAGAGGGCACATTTTTTGGTTCACTGTGTGGCAGGCTGCATTTGTAGAGGCCTATTTCTTCTGATTTAAAACATAATTTGTGTAATTTAACTGGGTCTGATTCTTTGAATTGGAGACTTATATATTTTAATTCCAAACCTATTTTGCTGTGTTGCTGGTGAAGCTGTATGATTTGGATTCCTGTTTCATTGGGTAGCAAACCTATTTTGGGGGATTGGAGTAGAATTGTGATTCATTGTTGCCTGGTTTCTCTAGCAGCAAAGTTTGAGTGCACAGTTGGGGAAGGGTGCTAGTGGCCTAGCCAGGTCTCACTCAGTAGGGAGGCAGTGCTGAATCTGGTGTGGAGTCAGTGCTTTTGCTTCTCAGAAGGGATGAGAAGGGGGACAGGATCAGATCTACAGTACAATAGCTTCTTGTTCTACATTGTTTTTCATGGATTCTACTTGGTAGAATGTTATTTCTTTTCTTTCTTAATACTAAGGGGCTAGCAGGGTATTGTTTGGGGATGTTGGAATTTTGAAACCTGTTTTGGAAGCTATAAGTGGGCTCATTTGTTTGGTTCACTGTGTGGCAGTCTGCATTTGTAGAGGCCTATTTCTTCTGTTTTAAAACATAATTGGTGTAATTTAACTGGTTCTGTTTCTTTGAATTGGAGACCTATATCTTCTAATTCCATGACTATTTTCCTATGTTGTTGGTGAAGCTGATTGAATTGGAATCCTGTTTCTTTGGGTAGAAAACCTATTTTGGAGGCTATTGAGAAGAATTGTGATTCAGTTTTGCTGGCTTCACTAGCTGCAAAGTTTGAGTGCACAATAGGGGAAGGGAGCTAATGGTCTGGCCAGGTCTCACTCAGTAGGGAGGCAGAGCTGAATCTGGTGTGGAGTCAGTGCTTTGGCTTCTCAGAAGGAACTAGAAGGGGGACAGGATCAGATCTACAGAACAACAGCTTCTTGTTTTACCTTGTATTTCATGGATTCTACTAGGTAGAATGTTATTTGTTTTCTTTCTTTCTACTAAGGGGCTAACAGGGTATTGTTTGTGGCTGTTGGAATTTTGAAACCTGTTTTGGTAGCTATAAATGGGCTCATTTGTTTGGTTCACTGTGTGGCAGGTTGCATTTGTAGAGGCCTATTTCTTCTGTTTCAAAACATAATTGGTGTAATTTAACTGGGTCTGTTTCTTTGAATTGGAGACCTATATCTTCTAATTCCAAGCCTATTTTGCTGTGTTGTTGGTGAAGCTGTTTGAGTTGGAATCCTGTATCTTTGGTTAGCAAACTTGTTTTGGGGGCTTTGAGTAGAATTGTGATGCATTGTTGCTGGCTTCACTAGCTGCAAAGTTTGAGTGCACAGTGGGTGAAGGGTGCTAATGGTCTGTCTAGGTTTCACTCAGTAGGGAGGCATAGCTGAATCAGGTGTGGAGTCAGTGCTTTGGCTTCTCAAAAGGAACTAGAAGGGGGACAGGATCAGATCTACAGTACAGTAGCTTCTTATTTTACATTGTTTTTCGTGGATTCTACTTGGTAGAATGTTATTTCTATTCTTTCTTACTACTAAGGGGCTAACAGGGTATTGTTTGGGGCTGTTGGAATTTTGAAACCTGTTTTGGTACCTATAAGTGGGCTAATTTGTTTGGTTCACTGTGTGGCAGGCTGCATTTGTAGAGGCCTATTTCTTCTGTTTTAAAACAAAAGTGGTGTAATTTAACTGGGTCTGTTTCTTTGAATTGGAGACCTATATCTTTTAATTCCAAGCCTATTTTACTGTGTTGTTGGTGAACCTGTTTGAATTGGAATCCAGTTTCTTTGGGTAGCAAACCTATTTTGGGGCTTTGAGTAGAATTGTGATTCATTGTTGCTGGCTTCACTAGCTGCAAAGTTTGAGTGCACAGTGGGGGAAGGGTGCTAATGGTCTGTCTAGGTTTCACTCAGTAGGGAGGCAGAGCTGAATCAGGTGTGGAGTCAGTGCTTTGGCTTCTCAAAAGGAACTAGAAGGGGGACAGGATCAGATCTACAGTACAGTAGCTTCTAATTTTACATTGTTTTTCATGGATTCTACTTGGTAGAATGTTATTTCTATTCTTTCTAACTACTAAGGGGCTAACAGGGTATTGTTTGGGGCTGTTGGAATTTTGAAACCTGTTTTGGTACCTATAAGTGGGCTCATTTGTTTGGTTCACTGTGTGGCAGGCTGCATTTGTGAGGCCTATTTCTTCTGTTTTAAAACAAAAGTGTGTAATTAACTGGGTCTGATTCTTTGAATTGGAGACATATATCTTCTAATTCCAAACCTATTTTACTGTGTTGTTGGTGAACCTGTTTGAATGGGAATCCAGTTTCTTTGGGTAGCAAACCTATTTTGGGGCTTTGAGTAGAATTGTGATTCATTGTTGCTGACTTCACTAGCTGCAAAGTTTGAGTGCACAGTGGGGGAAGTGTGCTAATTGTCTATCCAGTTTCTCACTCAGTAGGGAGGCAGAGCTGAAACAGGTGTGGAGTCAGTGCTTTGGCTTCTCAGAATTAACTAGAAGGGGGACAGGATCAGATCTACAGTACAGTAGCTTCTTGTTTTACATTGTTTGTCATGGATTCTACTTTTGTAGAATGTTATTTCTTTTCCTTCTTACTACTAAGGGGCTAGCAGTGTATTGTTTGGTGCTGTTGGAATTTTGAAACCTGTTTTGGTAGCTATAAGTGGGCACATTTGTTTGGTTCACTGTGTGGCAGGCTGCATTTGTGGGGCCTATTTCTTCTGTTTTAAAACATTATTTGTGTAATTTAACTGGGTCTGATTCTTTGAATTGGAGACATATATCTTCTAATTCCAAACCTATTTTGCTGTGTTGCTGGTGAAGCTGTATGATTTGGATTCCTGTTTCCTTGGTAGCAAACCTATTTTGAGGGATTTGAGTAGAATTGTGATTCTTTGTTGCTGGTTTCTCTAGCAGCAAAGTTTGAGTGCAAAGTTGGGGTAGGATGCTAATGGTCTAGCCAGGTCTCACTCAGTAGCGAGGCAGTGCTGAATCTGGTGTTGAGTCAGTGCTTTTGCTTCTCAGAAGGAACGAGAAGGGGGACAGGATCAGATCTACAGTACAATAGCTGCTTGTTTTACATTGTTTTTCGTGGATACTACTTGGTAGAATGTTATTTCTTTTCTTTCTTAATGCTAAGGGCTAGCAGGGTATTGTTTGGGGCTGTTGGAATTTTGAAACCTGTTTGGAAGGTATAAGTGGGCTCATTTGTTTGGTTCACTGTGTGGCAGGCTGCTTTGGAGAGGCCTATTTCTTCTGTTTTAAAGCATAATTGGTGTAATTTAACTGAGTCTGTTTCTTTGAACTGGAGACCTATATCTTCTAATTCCAAGCCTATTTTGCTGTGTTGTTGGTGAAGCTGATTGAATTCTAATCCTATTTCTTTCTGTAGCAAACCTATTTTGGGGGCTTTGAGTAGAATGGTGATTCATTGTTGCTGGCTTCACTAGCTGCAAAGTTTGAGTGCACAGTGGGGGAAGGGTGCTAATTGTCTGGCCAGGTCTCACTCAGTAGGGAGGCAGAGCTGAATCAGGTGTGGAGTCAGTGATTTGGCTTCTCAGAAGGAACTAGAAGGCTGACAGAATCAGGTCTACAGTACAGTAGCTTCTTATTTTACATTGTTTTTCATGGATTCTTCTTGGTAAAATGTTATTTCTTTTCTTTCTTACTACTAAGAGGCTAGCAGGGTATTGTTTGGGGCTGTTGGAATTTTGAAACCTGTTTTGGCAGCTAAAAGTGGGCTCATTTGTTTGGTTCACTGTGTGCCAGGCTGCATTTGTGGATGCCTTTTTCTTCGGTTTTAAAACATATTTGATGTAATTTAACTGGGTCTGTTTCTTTGAATTGGAGACCTATATCTTCTAATTCCAAACCTATTTTGCTATGTTGTTGATGAAGCTGTTTGAATAGGAATCCTGTTTCTTTGGGTAGCAAACCTATTTTGGGGGCTTTGAGTAGAATTGTGATTCATTGTTGCTGGCTTCACTAGTTGCAAAGTTTGAGTGCACATTGGGGTAAGGGTGCTAATGATCTGGCCAGGTCTCACTCAGTAGGGAGGCAGAGCTGAATTAGGTGTGGAGTCAGTGCTTTGGCTTCTCAGAAGGAACTCGAAGGAGGACAGGATCAGATCTATAGTACAGTAGCTTCTTGTTTTACATTGTTTTTGGTGGATTCTATTTGGTAGAATGTTATTTCTTTTCTTTCTTACTACTAAGAGGCAAGCAGGGTATTGTTTGGGGGCAGTTGGAATTTTGAAACCTGTTTTGGTTGCTATAAGTGGGCACATTTGTTTGGTTCACTGTATGGCAGCCTGCATTTGTAGATGCCTATTTCTTCTTTTTTAAAACATAATTGGTGTTATTTAACTGGGTCTGTTTCTTTGAATTGGAGACCTATATCTTCTAATTCCAAGCCTATTTTGTTGTGTTTTTCGTGAAGCTGTTTGAATTGGAATCCTGTTTCTTTGGGTAGCAAACCTATTTTGAAGGCTTTGAGTATAATTGTGATTCATTGTTGCTGGCTTCACTAGTTGCAAAGTTTGAGTGCACATTGGGGTAACGGTGCTAATGATCTTGCCTGGTCTCACTCGGTTGGGAGGCAGAGCTGAATCAGGTGTGGAGTCAGTGCTTTGGCTTCTCAGAAGGAACTAGAATGGGGACAGGATCAGATCTACTCTACAGTAGCTTCTTGTTTTACATTGTTTTTCATGGATTCTACTTGGTAGAATGTTATTTCTGTTCTTTCTTACTACTAAGGTGCTAGCAGGGTATTGTTTGGGGCTGTTGCAATTTTTAAACCTGTTTTGGTAGCTATAAGAGTGCTCATTTGTTTGGCTCACTGTGTGGCAGGCTACGTGTGTAGACGCCTATTTCTTCTGTTTATAACATTATTGGTGTAATTTAACTGTGTCTGTTTCTTTGAATTGGAGACCGATATCTTCTAATTCCAGGCCTATTTTCCTGTGTTGTTGGTGAAGCTGTTTGAATTGTATTCCTGTTTCTTTGGGTAGAAAACCTATTTTGGGGGCTTTGAGTAGAATTATGATTCATTGTTGCTGGCTTCACTAGCTGCAAAGTTTGAGTGCACAGTGGGGAAGGGTGCTAATGGTCTGGCTAGATTTCACTCAGTAGGGAGGCAGAGCTGAATCAGGTGTGGAGTCAGTGCTTTGGCTTCTCAGAAGGAACTAGAAGGAGGACAGGATCAGATCTACAGTACAGTAGCTTCTTGCTTTACATTGGTTTTCGTGCATTTTGCTAGGTATAATGTTATTTCTTTTCTTTCTTACTGCTAAGGGCTAGCAGGGTATTGTTTGGGGCTGTTGGAATTTTGAAATCTGTTTTGGTAACTATAAGTGTGCTCATTTGTTTGGTTCACTGTGTGGGAGGCTGCATTTGTAGAGGCCTATTTCCTCAGTTTTAAAACATAAGTGGCGTAATTTAACTGGGTCTGTTTCTTTGAATTGGAGACCGATATCTTCTAATTCCAAGCCTATTTTCCTGTGTTGCTGGTGAAGCTGTTTGAATTGGATTCCTGTTTTTTTGGGTAGCAAACCTATTTTGGGGGCTTTTAGTAGAATTGTGATTCATTGTTGCTGGCTTCACTAGCTGCAAAGTTTGAGTGGACAGTGGGGGAAGGGTGCTAATGGTCTGTCTAGGTTTCACTCAGTAGGGAAGCAGAGCTGAATCAGGTGTGGAGTCAGTGCTTTGGCTTCTCAGAATGAACAAGAAGGAGGACAGGATCAGATCTACAGAACAGTAGCTTCTTGCTTTACATTGGTTTTCGTGCATTCTACTCAGTAGAATGTTATTTCTTTTCTTTCTTACTGCTAAGGGCTATCAGGGTATTGTTTGGGGCTGTTGGAATTTTGAAACCTGTTTTGGTAACTATGAGTGTGCTCATTTGTTTGGTTCACTTTGTTGCAGGCTGCATTTGTAGAGGCCTATTTCCTCAGTTTTAAAACATAAGTGGCGTAATTGAACTGGGTCTGTTTCTTTGAATTGGAGACCTAGATCTTCTAATTCCAAGCCTATTTTGCTGCGTTGCTGGTGAAGCTGTTTGAATTGGAATCCTGTTTCTTTGGGTAGTAAACCTTTTTTGGGGTCTTTGAGTAGAATTGTGATTCATATTTGCTGGATTCACTAATTTCAAAGTTTGAGTGCTTAGTGGGGGAAGGGAGCTAATGGTCTGCCTAGGTCTCACTCAGTAGGGAGGCAGAGCTGAATCAGGTGTGGAGTCAGAGCTTTGGCATCTCAGAAGGAACTAGAAGTAGGACAGCATCAGATCTATAGTTCAGTAGCTTCTTGTTTTACATTGGTTTTCATGCATTCTACTTGGTAGAATGCAATTTCTTTTTTTTCTTACTTCTAAGAGGCTAGCCGGGTATTTTATGGGGATGTTGGAATTTTGAAACCTGTTTTGCAAGCTTTTGTTTGTCTCATTTGTTTGGTTCACTGTGTGGCAGTCTGCATTTGTAGAGGCCTATTTTGTCTGTTTTAAAACATTATTGGAGTAATTTAACTGGGTCTGTTTCTTTGAATTGGAGACCTATATCTTCTAATTCCAAGCCAATTTTGCTGTGTTGTTGGTGAAGCTGATTGAATTGGAATCCTGTTTCTTTCTGTAGCAAACCAATTTTAGGGGCTTTGAGTAGAATGGTGATTCATTGTTGCTGGCTTCACTAGCTGCATAGTTTGAGTGCACAGTGCGGGAAGGGTGCTAATTGTCTGGCCAGGTCTCACTCAGTAGGGAGGCTGAACTGAATCAGGTGTGGAGTCATTGATTTGGCTTCTCAGAAAGAACTAGAAGGCAGACAGAATCAGGTCTACAATACAGTAGCTTCTCGTTTTACATTGTTTTTCATGGATTCTACTAGGTAGAATGTTATTTCTTGTCCTTCTTACTACTAAGGGGCTAGCAGGGTATTGTTTGAGGATGTTGGAATTATGAAACCTGTTTTGGTAGCTATCAATGGGCACCTTTGTTTGGTTCACTGTGTGGCAGTCTGCATGTGTAGACGCCTATTTCTTCTGTTTTAAAATGTAATTGGTGTAATTTAACTGTGTCTGTTTCTTTGAATTGGAGACCAATATTTTCTAATTCCAAGCCTATTTTCCTGTGTTGCTGGTGAAGCTGTTTGAATTGGATTCCTGTTTCTTTGGGTAGCAAACCTATTCTGGGGGCTTTGAGTAGAATTGTGATTCATTGTTGCTGGCTTCATTCACTGCAAAGTTTGAGTGCACATAGGGGGAAGGGTGCTAATGGTCTGGCTAGGTTTCAATCAGTAGGGAAGCAGAGCTGAATCAGTTGTGGAGTCAGTGCTTTGGCTTCTCAGAAGGATCTAGAAGTGGGACAGGATCAGATCTACAGCACAGTAGCTTCTTGTTTTACATTGCTTTTCGTGCATTCTACTCAGTAGAATGTTATTTCTTTTTTTCTTACTGCTAAGGGCTAGCAGGGTATTGTTTGGGGATGTTGGAATTTCGAAACCTGTTTTGGCAACCAAAAGTGTGCTCCTTTGTTTGGTTCACTGTGTGGCAGGCTGCATTTGTTGACCTATTTCTTCAGTTTTAAAATACGATTGGTATAATTTAACTGGGTCTGTTTCTTTGAATTGGAGACCTATATCTTCTTATTCCAAGCCTATTTTGCTATGTTGTTGGTGAAGCTGTTTGAATTGGAATCCTGTTTCTTTGAGTAGCAAATCTATTTTAGAACTTTAGTGGGTGTGATTCATTGTTGCTGGCTTCACTAGCTGCAAAGTTTGAGTGCACAGTGTGGGAAGTTGGCATGCTCATGGCCTGCCTTGGTCTCACTCAGTAGAGGCAGGGAGCTGAATCAGGTGTGGAGTCAGTGCTTTGGCTTCTCAGAAGGAACTAGAAGGGGGACAGGGTCAGATCTACAGTACAGTAGCTTCTTGTTTTACATTGTTTTTCATGGGATTCTACTTGGTAGAATGTTATTTATTTTCTTTCTTACTACTAAGGGGCTAGCAGGGAATTGTTTGTTGCTGTTGGAATTTTGAAACCTGTTTTGGTAGCTAGAAGTGGGCTCATTTGCGTGGTTCACTGTGTGGCAGGCTGCATTTGTAGAGGCCTATTTCTTTTGTTTTAAAACATTAATGGTGTAATTTAACTGGGTCTGTTTCTTTGAATTGGAGACCTATATCTTCTAATTCTAAGCCTATCTTTCTGTGTTTTTTGTGAACCTGTTTGAATTGGAATCCAATTTCTTTGGGTAGCAAACCTATTTTGGGGCTTTGGGTAGAATTGTGATTCATTGTTGCTGGCTTCACTAGCTGCAAAGTTTGAGTGTACAGTAGGGAAAGGGTGCTAATGATCTTCCAGATCTCACTCTGTTGGGTGGCAGAGCTGAATCAGGTGTGGAGTCAGTGCTTTGGCTTCTCAGAAGAAACTAGAAGGGGGACAGGATCAGATCTACAGAACCGTAGCTTCTTGTTTTACATTGCTTTTCGTGCATTCTACTTAGTAGAATGTTATTTCTTTTCTTTCTTAATGCTAAGGGCAAGCAGGGTATTTTTGGGGGCTGTTTTAATTTTGAAACCTGTTTTGGAAGCTATAAGTGGGCTCATTTCTTTGGTTCACTGTGTGGCAGGCTGCTTTTGTAGAGGCCTATTTCTTCTGTTTTAAAGCATAATTGGTGTAATTTAACCGGGTCTGTTTCTTTGAATTGGAGACCTGTATCTTCTAATTCCAAGCCTATCTTGCTGTGTTGTTGGTGAAGCTGTTTGAATTGGAATCCTGTTTCTTTGGGTAGCAAATCTATTTTAGGGGCTTAGAGTAGAATTGTGATTCATTGTTGCTGGCTTCACTAGCTGCAAGGTTTGTGTGCACAGTGGGGGAAGGGTGCTCATGGTCTTGCCAGGTCACACTCAGTAGGGAGGCAGAGATGAATCAGGTGTGGAGTCAGTGCTTTGGCTTCTCAGAAGGAACTAGAAGGTGACAGGATCAGATCTACTGACCAGTAGCTTCTTGTTTTACATTGTTTTCGTGGATTCTACTTAGTGGGAATATTATTTCTCTTTCTTACTAATAAGGGGCTAGCAGAATTGTTGTTTGTAGCTGTTGATTTGAAAACCTGTTTGGTAGCTATAAGTAGGCTCATTTGTTTGATTCACTGTGTGCAAGTCTGTACTGAGGAAACTTTTTTATCAGTTTTAAAACAAAATTGGTGTAAATTAGCTGGGTCTGTGTACTTTTGAATTGGGAGACTGTATAGTCCTAATTACAAGCCTATTTTGCTGTGTTGATAGTGAAGCTGTTTGAATTGGAATCCCTGTTTCTTTTGGTAGCAATCCTATTTAGTGGGCTTTGAGTAGAATTGTGATTCATTGTTGCTGGCTTCACTAGCTGCAAAGTCTGAGTGCACAGATGGTGAAGGCTGCTAATGGTCTCGCTTGGTTTCACTTAGTAGGGAGGCAGAGCTGAATAAGGTGTGGAGTCAGAGCTTTGGCTTCACAGAAGGAACTAGAAGTGGGACAGGATCAGATCTACAGTACAGTAGCTTCTTGTTTTACATTCTTTTTCGTGGATTCTATTTGTAGAATGTTATTCCTGTTATTTCTTACTACTAAGGGGCTAGCTGGGTATTGTTTGGGGCTGTGGGAATTTTGAAACCTGTTTTGTAAGCTATAAGTGGGCTTATTTGTTTGTTTCACTGTGTGGCAGTCTGCATTTGTAGAGGACTATTTCTTCTGTTTTAAAACATAATTGGTGTAATTTAACTGGGTCTGTTTCAATGAATTTTTGACCTATATATTCTAATTCCAATCCTATTTTGCAATGTTGTTGGTGAAGCTGTTTGAATTGAAATCCTGTTTCTTTGGGTAGTAAACCTATTTTGGGGGATTTGAGTAGAATTGTGATTCATTGTTGCAGGCTTCAGTAGCTGCAAAGTTTGAGTGCACATTGGGGGAAGGGTGCTAATAGTCATGGCTAGGTCTCACTCAGTAGGGAGGCCGAGATGAATCAGGTGAGGAGTCAGTGCTTTTGCTTCTCAGATGGAACTAGAAGGGGGGACAGGATCAGATCTACAGTACTGTAGCTTCTTGTTTTACATTGTTTTTCATGGATTCTTCCTGGTAGAATGTTATTTCTTTTCTTTCTTACTACTAAGGGGCTAGCAGGGTATTGTTTGGGGCTGTTGGAATTTTGGAACCTGTTTTGGTTCTTATAAGGGCAAATTGTTTTGGTTCCCTTCGTGTGGTGGTACAGGCTTGTAGAGTGGGGTCTATTTCATCTTTTTTGAAACATAATTATGTTATTTAACTGGGTCTGTTTCTTTGAATTGGAGACCTATATCTTCTAATTCCAAGCCTATTTTGAGGTGTTGCTGGTGAAACTGTTTGAATTGAAATCCTGTTTCTTTGGGTAGCAAACCGATTTGGGAGGCTGTGAGTAGAATTGCGATTCATCATTGCTGGCTTCACCAGCTGCAAAGTTTGAGTGCACAGTGGGGTAAGGGTGCTAATGATCTGCCCAGGTCTCTCTCATTTGGGAGGCAGAGCTGAATCAGGTGTTGAGTCAGTGCTTTGGCTACTCAGAAGGAACTAGCAGGGGGACAGGATCAGATCTACTGTACAGTAGCTTCTTGTTTTACATTGATTTTCCTGCATTCTACTTAGTAGAATTTAATTTCTTTTCTTTCTAACTGCTAAGCGCTAGCAGGGTATTGTTTGGGGCTGTTGGAATTTTGAAACCTGTTATGGTATCTATAAGTGGGCTCATTTGCGTGGTTCACTGTGTGGCAGGCTGCATTTGTAGAAGCCTATTTCTTTTGTTTTAAAACATAAATGTTGTAATTTAACTGGTTCTGTTTCTTTGAATTGGAGACCTATATCTTCTAATTCCAAGCCTATCTTGCTGTGTTGTTGGTGAACCTGTTTGAATTGGAAGCCAGTTTCTTTGGGAAGCAAACCTATTTGGGGGGCTTTGAGTAGAATTGTGATTCAGTGTTGCTAGCTTTACCAGCTACAAAGTTTGAGAGCACAGTGGTGGAAGGGTGCTAAAGGTCTGGCCAGGTCTCACTCAGTAGGGAGGCAGAGCTGAATCAGGTGTAGAGTCAGTGCTTTGGCTTCTCAGAAGGAACTAGAAGGGGGACATGATCAGATCTGCAGCACAGTAGCTTCTTGTTTTACATTGTTTTTCGTGGAATCTGCATGGCAGAATGTTATTTCTATTCTTTCTTACTACAAAGGGGCTAGCATGGTATTGTTTTGGGATGTTGGAATTTTGAAACCTGTTTTGGTAGCTATAAGTGGGCTCATTTGTTTGGTTCAATGTGTGGAAGGCTGCATTTGTAGAGGCCTATTTCTTCTTTTTTAAAACATAATTGGTGTTATTTAACTGTGTCTGTTTCTTTGAATTGGAGAACTTTATCTTCTAGTTCCAAGCCTATTTTACTGTGTTGCTGGTGAAGCAGATTGAATTGGAATCCTGTTTCTTTGGGTAGCAAACCTATTTTGGGGGCTTTGAGTAGAATTGTGATTCATTGTTGCTGACTTCACTAGCTGCAAAGTTTGAGTGCACAGTGGTGGAAGGGTGCTAAAGGTCTGGCCAGGTATCACTAAGTAGGGAGTCAGAGCTGAATCAGGTGTGGAGTCATTGCTTTGGCTACTCAGAAGGAACTAGAAGGGGAACAGGATCAGATCTACACTACCGTAGCTTCTTGTTTTACATTGCTTTTAGTGCATTCTACTTAGTAGAATGTTATTTCTTTTCTTTCTTACTGCTCAGGCTAGCAGGGTATTGTTTGGGGCTGCTGGAATTTTGGAACCTGTTTTGGAAGCTATAAGTGGGCTCATTTGTTTGGTTTTCTGTGTGGCAGGCTGAATTTGAAGAGGCATATTTCTTCTGTTTTAAAACATACTTGGCGTCATTTAACTGGGTCTGTTTCTTTGAATTGGAGACCTATAACTTCTAACGCCTACTGTGTGTTTTGTTGAAGTTGTTTGAATTGGAATCCTGTTTCTTTGGGTAGCAAATCTACATTAGGGGATTTGAGTAGAATTGTGATTCATTGTTGCTGGCTTCACTAGCAGCAAAGTTTGAGTGCACAGTGGGGGAAGGGTGCTCATGGTCATGGCTAGGTCTCACTCAGTAGGGAGGCAGAGCTGAATCAGTGTGTAATTGCTTTGGCATCTCGCAGAACTAGAAGGTGGACGGGACCAAGATCTACAGTTCAGTAGCTTGCGTTTTACATTGTTTTCGTGGATTGTGCTTGGTAGAATATTATTTCTATCTTTCTACGACAAAGGGGATAGCAGGTATTGTTTCGAGCTGCTGGAATTTTAAACCAGTTTTGGTAGCTATAAGTGGCTCATTGTGTGATTCACTGCATGGCAGGCAGCATTTGTAGAGCCCTATTTCTTTTTGTTTTAAAACATAAATGGTGTAATTTAACTGGGTCTGTTTCTTTGAATTGTAGACATACATCTTCTAATTCCAAGCCTATTTTGCTGTGTTGTTGATGAACCTGTTTGAATTGGAATCCACTTTCTTAGGGTAATAAACCTATTTGGGGGGGCTTTGAACAGAATTGTGATTCATTGTTGCTGGCTTTACCAGCTGCAAAGTTTGAGAGTTCAGTGTGGGAAGGGTGCTAATGGTCTGGCCAAGTCTCACTCAGTAGGGAGGCAGAGCTGAATCAGGTGTGGAGTCAGTGCTTTGGCTTCTCAGAAGGAGCTAGAAGGGGGACAGGATAATATCTACAGTACAGTAGGTTCTTGTTTTACATTGTTTTTCGTAGATTCTACTTGGTAGAATGTTATTTCTGTTCTTTCTTACTACTAAGGGGCAAGCTGGGTATTTTTGGGGCTGTTGAATTTTGAAACCTGTTTTGGAAGGTATAAGTGGGCTCATTTGTTTGGTTCACTGTGTGGCAGTCTGCATTTGTAGAGGCCTGTTTCTTCTGTTTTAAAACATAATTGGTGTAATTTAACTGGGTCTGTTTCATTGAATTATTGACCTATATCTTCTAATTCCAAGCCTATTTTGCTATGTTGTTGGTGAAGCTGTTTGAATTGGAATCCTGTTTCTTTGGGTAGCAAATCTATTTTAGGGGCTTTGAGTAGAATTGTGATTCATTGTTGCTGGCTTCACTAGCTGCAAGGTTTGAGTGCACAGTGGGGGAAAGGTGCTCATGGTCTGGCCAGGTCACACTCAGTAGGGAGGCAGAGATGAATCAGGTGTGGAGCCAGTGCTTTGGCTTCTCAGAAGGAACTAGAAGGGACAGGATAAGATCTACATGCAGTAGCTTCTTGTTTGACATTGTTTTCGTAGATTCTACTTGATAGAATATTATTTCTTTCTTACTACTAGGGACTAGCAGGAAGTATTGTTTGTGGCTGTTGGAATTAAGAAACCTGTTTTGTTAGCTCTAAGTGGGCTCATTTGTTTGGTTCACTGTGTGGGCAAGCTGCATTTGTAGAGACTTATTTTATCTGTTTTAAAACAAAATTGTGTAATTTTAATCAATAAGTTACTGAATTGGAGACCATATAGTCTATTTCAAGCCTATTTTGCTGTGTTGTTGGTGAAGCTGTTTGAAACGGAATCCTGTTTCTTTGGGTAGCAAACCTATTTAGTGGGCTTTGAGTAGAATTGTTTTTCATTGTTGCTGTCTTCACTAGCTTCAAGGTTTGAGTGCACAGATGGTGAAGGCTGCTAATGGTCTCGCTTGGTTTCACTTAGTAGGGAGGCAGAGCTGAATAAGGTGTGGAGTCAGTGCTTTGGCTTCTCAGAAGGAACTAGAAGTGGGACAGGATCAGATCTACAGTACAGTAGCTTCTTGTTTTACATTGTTTTTCGTGGATTCTATTTGTAGAATATTACTGTTCTTTCCTACTACTAAGGGCAGCAGAGGGTATTGTTTGGGGCTGTTAGAATTTTGAAACCTGTTTTGAAAGCTATAAGTGGGCTCATTTGTTTGGTTCACTGTGCTTGAAAGGCTGCATTGAAGAGGCTCATTTCTTCTGTTTAAAAAATAATTATAGATGGTAACTGGGTCTATCACATTTTGAATTGAATCTATATCTTCTAATTCCAAGCCTATTTTGCTGTGTTTTTGGTGAAGCTGTTTGCATTGGAATCCTGTTTATTTGGGTAGCAAACCTATTTTGGGGTCTTAGAGTAGAATTGTGATTCATTGTTGCAGGCTTCAGTAGCTGCAAAGTTTGAGTGCACATTGGGGGAAGGGTGCTAATAGTCATGGCTAGGTCTCACTCAGTAGGGAGGCAGAGCTGAATCAGGTGTGGAGTCAGTGCTTTGGCTTCTCAGAAGGAACTAGAAGGGGGACAGGGTCAGATCTACAGTACAGTAGCTTCTTGTTTTACATTGTTTTTCAAGGGATTCTACTTGGTAGAATGTTATTTATTTTCTTTCTTACTACTAAGGGGCCAGCAGGGAATTGTTTATTGCTGTTGGAATTTTGAAACCTCTTTTGGTAGCTATAAGTGGGCTCATTTGCGTGGTTCACTGTGTGGCAGGCTGCATTTGTAGAGGCCTATTTCTTTTGTTTTAAAACATTAATGGTGTAATTTAACTGGGTCTGTTTCTTTGAATTGGAGACCTATATCTTCTAATTCTAAGCATATCTTTTCTGTGTTTTGTGAACCTGTTTGAATTCGAATCCAATTTCTTTGGGTAGCAAACCTATTTTGGGGCTTTGAGTAGAATTGTGATTCATTCCTGCAAGCCTACTAGCTGCAAAAGTTTGAGCGTACAGTAGGAAGGGTGCTAATGATCTTCCAGATCTCACTCTGCCCAGCGGCAGAGCTGAATCAGGTGTGGAGTCAGTGCTTTGGCTTCTCAGAAGAAATAGAAGGGGGACAGGATCAGATCTACAGAACCCGTAGCTTCTTGTTTACATTGCTTTTCATTATTCTACTTAGTAGAATGTTATTGACATATTTCTCTCTAATGCTATAAGCAAGCAGGGTATTTTTGGGGGCTGTTTTAATTTTGAAACCTGTTTTGGAAGCTATAAGTGGGCTCATTTCTTTGGTTCACTGTGTGGCAGGCTGCTTTTGTAGAGGCCTTTTCTTCTGTTTTAAAGCATAATTGGTGTAATTTAACCGGGTCTGTTTCTTTGAATTGGAGACCTGTATCTTCTAATTCCAAGCCTATCTTGCTGTGTTGTTGGTGAAGCTGTTTGAATTGGAATCCTGTTTCTTTGGGTAGCAAATCTATTTTAGGGGCTTAGAGTAGAATTGTGATTCATTGTTGCTGGCTTCACTAGCTGCAAGGTTTGTGTGCTCAGTGGGGGAAGGGTGCTCATGGTCTGGCCAGGTCACACTCAGTAGGGAGGCAGAGATGAATCAGGTGTGGAGTCAGTGCTTTGGCTTCTCAGAAGAAACTAGAAGGTGACAGGATCAGATCTACAGACCAGTAGCTTCTTGTTTTACATTGTTTTTCGTGGATTCTACTTGGTAGAATATTATTTCTTTTCTTTCTTACTAATAAGGGGCTAGCAGGGTATTGTTTGTGGCTGTTGGAATTTAGAAACCTGTTTTGGTAGCTATAAGTGGGCTCATTTGTTTGGTTCACTGTGTGCAAAGCTGCATTTGAAGAGACTTTTTACAGTTTAAAAAAAATAGTGTAATTAGCTGGGTCTGTTACTGAATTGAGACCTATAGTCTAATTACAACCTATTTGCTGTGTTATTGAAGCTGTTTGATTTGGAATCCTGTTTCTTTTGGCAGCAACCTATTTAGTGGGCTGAGTAGAACCAGGATTCATTGCCGGCCTGTTTAAAGTTGAGTGCACAGATGGTGAAGGCTGCTAATGGTCTGCTTGGTTTCACTTAGTAGGGAGCAATGAGCATAAGGTGGAGTCAGTGCTTTACCACAGAAGGAACTAGGGAAGAGACAGACAGATCTCATACAGTACTTCTTGTTTACATTGTTTTTCATTGGTTCTATTTGTAGAATATTATTTCTATTCTTTCTACCTACTAAGGGGCTAGCTGGGTGTTTGGGGCTGTGGGAATTTTGAAACCTGTTTTGTAAGCTATAAGTGGGCTCATTGTTTGTTTCACTGTGGCAGTCTGCATTTGTGAGGACTATTTCTTCTGTTTAAAAACATAATTGGTGTAATTTAACTGGGTCTGTTTCAATGAATTTTGACCTATATTCTAATTCCAACTATTTCGCAATGTTGTTGGTAAAGCTGTTTGAATTGAAACTGTTTCTTTGGTAGTAAAACCTATTTTGGGGATTTGAGTACCAGATTCATTTAAGAGACGTCGTAGCTACCAGTTTGAGTGCACATTGGGGAAAATGCTAATAGCCTGACTAAGTCTCACCCAGTAGGAGGCAGAGAGAATCAAGTGAGAGTCGCTTTGCTTCTCAGATGGAACTAGAAGGGGGACAGGATCAGATCACAGTACTGTAGCTTCTGTTCTATTGTTTTCATGGATTCTCTTGATAGATATATTTCTTTTCTTCTTACTACTAAAGGGGCTAGAGGGTATTGTTGGGGCTGGTTAATTTTGGAACCTGTTTTGGTTCTTATAAGTGAGCAAATTTGTTTATTCCCTGTGTGGCAGGCTATATTTGTAGAGTCTAGTTCATCTTTTTAAAACATAATTGGTGTTATTAACTGGGTCTGTTTCTTTGAATTGAACCTATATCTAATAATTCAAGCCTATTTTATGTGCTGTTGGTGAAAACTGTTTTGAATTGAAACTTGCTTTTGGGTAGCAAACCGATTGGGAGGTTGTGGGTAGAATTATGACCATCATTGCTATTTACCAGCTGCAAAGTTTGAGTGCACAGTGGGGTAAGGTGCTAATGATCTGCAGGTCTCTCTTTTGGGAGGCAGGCTGAACCAGGTGTTGAATCAGTGCTTTCTTACTCAGAAGGAACTAGAAGGGGACAGGATCAGATCTACTGTACAATAACTTCTTTTACATTGTTTTCAGCACCCCACTTGTAGAATTTAATTTCTTTATTTCTAACTAAAGGGCTACAGGGTATTGTTTGGGACATTGGAATTTTAGAACCTGGTATGGTATCTAAAAGTGGCTCATTACGTGGTTCACTGTGTGGAGCTGCATTTAACAAAGCCTATTTCTTTTGTTTTAAACATAAATGTTGTAATTTAACTGGTTCTACTTTTGAATTGAGCCCTATATCTTTAATTCCAGCCTATCTTGCTGTGTTGTTGGTGAACCTGTTTGAATTAACCAGTTTTTGGGAAACAAACCTATTTGGGGCTTTGGTGAATTGTGATTCAGGTTACGAACTTTACCGCTACAAAGCTGAGGCACAGGTGGAAAGGTGCTAAAGGTCTAAGCGGGTCTCACTCAACAGTAGGGAGGCAGAGCTGAATCAGGTGAGGTCAGTCTTTGGCTATCAGAAGGAACTAGGGGACATGACAGATCACAGCACAGCAGCTTCTTGTTACATTGTTTTCAGTAGAATTGCATGGCAGAATGTTATTTCTATTCTTCTACCACAAAGGCTATAGCATTATTGTTTTGGGATGTTGAATTTTAAACCCGTTTCGGTAGCTATAAGTGGCCCATTGTTTGGTTCAATGTGTAGAAGGTCATTTCAGAGCCAACTTCTTCTTTTTAAAAACATAATTGGTGTTATTAAATCAGTCTGCTTCTTTAATTAGAACTTTATCTTCTAGTTCCAAGCCTTTGCTGCATTGCTGGTGAAGCAGATTGTTGGAATCCTGTTTTGTAGCAAACCACTGGGGCTTTGGTAGAATTGTGATTCGTAATACTGCCACTAGCTGCAAGTTTGAGTACCGAAAAGTGAAGGAGCAAGGTCAGCCAGGTATCACCAGTAGGGTCTGAGCAGATCAAGTGTGGAGTCATTGCTTTGGCTACTCAGAAAGACTAGAAGAACAGGATCAGATCTACACCACGTACTATTGTTTACATTGCTTTTGAGGCACCCTACATAGTAGAATGTTATTTCTTCTTTCTCACTGCTCAGGCTAGCAGGGTATTGTTTGGGCTGCTGGAATTTTGAACCCACAGCTATAAGTGGCTCATTTGTTTGGTTTCTGTGTGGCAGGCTGAATTTGAAGAGGCCTATTTCTTCTGTTTCAACATACTTGGCGAATTTATCTGGGTCTGCCTTTGATTGAGACCTATAACTTCTAATTCCAAGCCTATTTTGCTGTGTTTTTGTTGAAGCTGTTTGAATTGAACCTGTTTCTTTGCAGCAACTACTTTAGAGTTTGAGAAAATTGATTCATTGTTGCTGGCTTCACAGCAGCAAGCCTGAGTGCACAGTGGGGAAGGTGCTCATGGTCATGGCTAGGTCTCACTCAGTAGGGAGGCAGAGCTGAACTGGAGTGGTGGTAAGTGCTTTGTCTCAGAAGGAACTAGTGGACAGGACAGATCTACAGTTCAGTAGCTTCTGTTTTACATTATTTTTCGTGGATTGTGCTTGGTAGAATATTATTTCTTTCTTTTCACGACAAGGGGCTGCAGGGTATTGTTGGCGCTGCTGAATCTTAATTCATTTTGGTAGCCATAAGTGAGCTCATTTGTGATTCACTGTGGCAGGCAGCATTGTGAGGACTATTTATTTTGCTTTAAACATAAATAATGGAATTGAAATCGGTCTGTTTCATTGAACGATCGACCCAATCTTCTAATTTAGGCTATTTTGCTATGTTGTTGGGTGAGCTGTTTGAATTGGAATCCTGTTTCTTTGGGTATGGAAATCTATTTTAGGGGCTTTGAGTAGAATTGTGATTCATTTTGCTGCTTCACCAGCTGCAAGGCTTGAGTGCACAGTCAGGGAAAAGGTGCTCATGGTCCGGCCAGGTCACACTCAGTAGGAGGCAGAGATGAATCAGTTGTACGTGCGCTGACTTCTCAGAAGGAACTAGAGGGCAGGATCAGATCTAATACAGTAGCTTCTTGTTTTCATTGTTTTTGGATTCTACTTGCAGAATATTATTTATTTTCTTCTTCATACTAAGGGATAGCAGGGTATTGTTTGTATGTTGGAATTTGAAACCTGTTTTGTTAGCTCTAAGTGGGCTCATTTGTTTGCTTCACTGTCTGGCAAGCTGCATTTGTAGAACTGATTTTATCTATTTAAAACAAAATTGGTGTAATTTAACCGGTCTGTTACTAATTAAGACCTATGTATTTCAGCCGATTTTGCTATGTTGTTAGTGAAGCTGTTTAATTAGAACCGCTCGGTAGCAAAACTATTTTGGGTCTTTGAGTAGAAGTGTGATTCATTGCTGGCTTCACGAATTGCAAAGTTTGGTGCACAGTGGGAAGGTTCAATGGATGCCAGGGTCTCACTCGTAGGAGGCATAGCTGAATCAGGTCTGGTAACAGTGCTGGCTTCTCGAAGAACTAGAGGGACAGGATCAGACCCACAGTACAGTAGCTTCTTGTTTACATTGTTTTCGTGGAACCTACTGCAGACAAGACTTCTTTTCTTCTTACTACTAAGGGGTTACTAGGGTAATGTTGGGGATGTTGGAATCTTGAAACCGTTTTGGTAACTGTAAGTGGGCTCATTTGTTTGCTTCACTGTGGCAGGCATTTGTAGAGACATTTTATCTGTTTAAAACATAATTGCTGTAATTTAATTGTGTCTGTTACTAAATGGAATATACTCTAATTCCGCCTATTTTATAGTATTGATGAATTCAGAATTAAACCCGTTTCTTTGGGTACACTATTTTGCTAACTTTGAGTAAATTGTAATTAGTGTTGCTGACTTTACAGTTGCAAGTTTGAGAACACAGTGGGGAAAGGTGCTAATGGTCTGGATGTCTCCCCAGTAAGGGGCAGGGTTGAATAAGTGTGGAGTTAGTGCTGCTTCTCCAAGTAACTAGAAGAGGGACAGGATCAGATCCATACAGCAGCTTCCTGTTTACATTGTTTTCGTGGATTCTAATTGCTAGAATGTTATTTTTCTTTCACTACTAAGGGCTAGCAGGTATTGTTTGTGGGTTAAATTTGAAACCCGTTTTGGTAGCTATAGTGGCTCATTTGTTTGCCCACTGTGTGGCAGGATGCCAGAAATTATTTTATTTGTTTTAAAACATAATTGTGTAATTATGGGTCTGTTACTTGAATTGAGACCCATTTCCTATTTCAAGCCTATTTTATTATTTGTTGGTGAAGCTGTTTGAATTGGAATCCGTTTTGGGTAGCAAACCGACTTGGAGGCTTTGAGTCAATTAGATTCATTGCTGCAGGTCAGTAGCTGCAAGCGCTTGAGTGCACATTGGGGGAAGGGTGCTAATAGTAATAGGTTTCCATCAGTAGGAAGGCAAACTAGATCAGTTGTGAGTCAATGCTTTGGCTTGTAGAAGGAACTGAAGGGGCAGGATCTGATCTACACCAGTAGCTTGTTTTACATTGTTTTTCGTGGATTCTGCTTCGTAAGATGTTATTTCTTCTCTTCTTATGACCAAGGCTAGCAGGGTATTGTTTGGGCTACTGTAATTTTGAAACCAGTTTGGAAGCTGTAAGTGGCTCATTTGTGATTCTGTGTGGCGGCAGCAGTAGAGCCTATTTCTTTTGTTTCAAACATAAATGGTGTAACTTAACTGTCTGTTTCTTTGAATTGTGGCGAACATCTTTAATTCCAAGCCTACCTTGCTGTGTTGGGAACCTGTTTGAATTGAATCCAGTTTCTGGGTAATAAACCTATTTGAGAGCTTCCAGCAATTGTGATTCATTGTTATGGCTTTACCAGCTGCAAAGTTTGAAAGCACAGTGGAAGGGTGTAATGGTATGGCAGTCTCCTCAGTAGGAGCAGACCTGAATCGGTGGAGTCATACTGTAGCTTCTCGAACAGCCAGAAGGAGAGGATCATATCTAAAGCACAGCAGCTTCATTTACATTGTTTTGGTATATTCTACGTGAGATGTTATTTCTTTCTTTCTTACTACTAAGAGGCTAGCAGGGCATGGATGGGGCTGTTGAATTTTGAAACCAGGTTTGCTTACAAGTGGGCACATTTGTTTGGTTCTCAGTGACAGGCTGCATTTGTAGAGGCTATTTCTTCTTTTAAAACATAGTTGGTGTTATTTAACTAGTCTGTTTCTTTGAATTGAAACCTATATCTTCTAATTCCAAGCTTATTTTGCTGTGTTGTGGGTGAAGCTGTTTGACAAACCTGTTTTTGGTAACAAACCTATTTTGGGGCTTTGAGAGAAGTGTGTTCATTGTTGCTGGCTTCACTGGATGCAAGTTTGAGTGTGTGGGTAAGTGCTAATGAACTTCCAGGTCTCACCGGTTGGGAGGCAGAGCTGAATCAGGTGTGGGTCAGTGCTGGCTCTCAGAAGAAACTAGAGGACAGGATCAGACTACAGAACCGTAGCATCTTGTTTTAAATTGAAGCGTGCATCACTACTTAGTAGATGTTATTTTTCTTTCTTAATGCTAAGGGCAAGCAGGGTATTTTGAGGCTGTTTAAATTTTGAACCTGTTTTTGGAAGCTATAAGTGAGCTCCATTTCTTTGGATTCACTGTAGCAGAAGCTGCATTGTATGAGGAAGCCTATTTCTTCTGTTTTAAAGCATAATTGGGTGTAATTGTGGGTCTGTTTTGAATGGAGACCTGTATCTTCTAATTCCAAGCCTATTTTGCTGTGTTGCTGGAGAAGCTGTTTGATTTGGAATCATGTTTCTTTGGGTAGCAAATCTATTTTAGGGGCTTTGAGTAGAATTGTGATTCATTGTTGCTGGCTTCACTAGCTTCAAGGTTTGAGTGCACAGTGGGTGAAAGGTGCTAATGGTCTGGCTTGGTTTCACTTAGTAGAGAGGCAAACTGAATCAGGTGGAGTCAGTCTTTGGCTTCAATATCCTCTGCTTGGCTCTATAAATGCTCAGATAAATAATTTATTGAATAATGCAGTACTTCTACATCTAACACAATAATTTAACATCTTCATGTATGACAAGCCCAAGACCTTCTTTAATAATTCCCTTGTTCCTAAGGTACTTATGAAAATATTAGTTACGTCCATTTGTGCTGGCCATATGTTTTTTGTTCACAATCGTATTTGTTATTCATGTTAGTTATGTCTCCTTTTCCATCACAGTTAACTTCCATCCTCTAGCATTGGATTGGGTGTATGCATTTTGCTAGCCTATTATTTAGCTTCAGCTAATTTTTCATTCAGAGAAACCTAGGCCTAGATAGACACTGTTATTGTCACTTTCCTGCTCAAATAAAGGGGCATTAATTCTATTGCTGCACTGTTTATAATTTGGAGAGATGGAAATCTTGTTTTTGTACCACCATTTATATCAATTATGTCAGTTTTCCCCAGAGATGCTTTGAAGGAAGTCAAATAGTAAGCATGACTATGACTCTACGTTTGTCATGGAAGTCATAGATCCTATACTTAATTTCATTTTATTAAGGGAACACAATGATTTTATGCATGTCTCAACACAGCACCATACTTTTTTTGCATCCCCATGACAAAATCATAATTTCTGGCCTCCACAATAAATTACCATAACTTCTGGCATTCCTCATGAAAACACCAGAATTGTTGGCATTCTGAAAAACAATACCACATTTTGTTTTACTTTTCTGTTATACGAACTTTCACAATTTTGTTATGGTTACTTAAATCCATGAGTCTTTTAAAGTTCCAGAAACAAATCTTCTCTGGACTTAAAAGCCATGAAGACTATAACAACAACAACTATATATATATATATATATATATATATATATATATATATATATATATATATATATATATATATATATATATATATAATATGTGTGGTTCATAGCTCAGTGCTTATGGATGATGTAGATGGTTGCTGGATACAGAGGCCAGCTGTTAAGTAAACAATGGTTGCTAGGTACTAGTAGTATGGAATGATGTGCTTAGGTACTTCAGCATGACATTGATCAAGTCAATGATTATAGTATGTATGAAATGGATAGTATGAGCAATAAGCTTGGATTCCTGAACTGAGAATTGTTTGTTATTATTTGATGGTTTTTGGCTTTTCTCTGTTTCCCACCTGTAGGGAGGAAGCTTTGTCTAGTATTATGGGATAAGAGTGCTGCAGAAGGAGGAGGTGTCAGGGAGGATGATGGGTGAGTGCGACTCGCTCTAAGCAGAGTGGGAGTCTGCTGTTTGGTATATGTAGGATGTGGGGGAGGAGCTCTTCCCCCACATAACCACGGGCTTTCACCCTTCAATTATGTGTGGTTCATAGGTCAGTGCTTATGTTATATACTATAGCTGGATGATGTAGATGGTTGTTGGCTACAGAGGCCAGCTGTTAAGTAAACAATGGTTGCTAGGTACTAGTAGTATGGAATGATTTGTGCTTCGGTACTTCAGCATGAACATGATCAAGTCAATGATTATAGTACATATGAATTGGATAGTATGAGCAATAAGCTTGGATGCTTGAACTGAGAATCGTTTGTTATTATTTGATGGTTTGGGCTTTTCTCTGTATCCCACCTGTAGGGAGGAAGCTTTGTCTAGTATAATGAGACCCCTCAAAAGAAATGATATCAATGATTGTTCCATATCTGACTGATGAAGGAGTCAAGCAGGAATACACCCCCAATAATATGAGTAGATGATCATCTCCTCCAACTCCGGAGAGTGTGACCAGTAGCATGCAGGAGAGGAAAACCCCCCTTAGGGGGAAACCTCTGAGGACCCATGGCTACTGACCTGCCCATCCTTCTGGACATACTAAAGGAGAGTAATCCTAAATAATCTAATCGGCTAATCTGAACCCCAAAATATAGAACCCAGTCCAGAGAAACAGAGAACTGAAGACATATGGAATTGTGACATGTCAGGCTAATAGAGCAAGCATCCATCCAGTAAACCCCAATTTCGAGAGTCCATGAGCAGGCCAGAAGGAAATGGAGTGGCATCCGTGGATGAAATGAACATGAAGCGTATAGTCACGGGTGGTGAAGCACTCCAGCAGGTGAGGATGACTTCGCGGGGGAGATCCAGGAATCAAGGCTCAGCATACACGTCAGAAAGAGAAATGTGGAGTCAAGTTCATCTTGGCAAGTTTAGCAAATGAAGCAGCATTGTCACAGGGTCTGAGAAGTGGTAGAACATAAATCAGGATAGAGAGGGTCTTCAGGAGAAGCTCAACTAAGTGTCCTGGAAATAGTGACGCAGTAGTAATTTCACATGGCTGAAACAGCAGGGCAAAGCATCCAAGAATAGATGAGGAATGAAGAAACGTCCAGATACGAATCCAGTAAAGGAGCGTCCAGCTGGCTGACATGGCAGGAGGGAGGTGTAGAGTAGAATGTGTGAATCTCCAGGCCCCGAGCTAGGCAAGGCAGAAGTAGAGCAGAAGTAGGAAAACCTCCCAGACCGATGGGTGAAGGCAGGTCGTAGAAGCAGGCGATCAGTAGGTAAACCCCCAGCCTGATGGGCAAAGGCAAGTCATAGAAGCAGGTGATTATGGTGCAATAAAATATAGAAACAAAGGACCACTGGGCCCATTGGGCACAAATCTGACTAAATACAATGGCTAACCTCTGGCCCTGAGGGGTGAGGCAGGTTGAAAAGCACTGGTAGATAATGCAATGGAATGTGGAACTGTATGAATGCAGAGAGTCATTTCCTGATATGTAGAGATCGCAGTAAATATGCAAACATGGGTTAGATGGATGCCAGTTCATGAGGAGCACAGTAGATTGTAATGGCAGGTTAGTCATAAGGTAAAGAAGTGAACCTGCACAAGTTATAATAGTAAGCACGCTGCACGTGCGAGACATAGTAGCAGGAAGCAGGCAGAAGCGTCAAAGAATAGATGATGAATGTCAAAACATCAAAATGTGAATCCATAGTAAGAAGTTCCTTGGCTGGCTGCCACGGCAGAAGGTAAGTGTATAGTAGGATAAGTGGATCCTTAGGCCTTGAGCTGGCTAGGCAGTGGAGTAGAAATAGTGTACCTGTGGCCCAAAGGGCGAAGCAGGTCAGAGAAGTGGCAAATGGTGCAGCTATACCACAAATCAGCCAGTAAAGCATGCAAGGTGGCAGCCAGACCCACGTAAGCTAACATGCACAGTTGGACCCCTCAGTTGTCAGTTGGTAAGGGAAGTAGAGTGGCA
Organism: Neoceratodus forsteri; assembly: GCA_016271365.2. Lineage (NCBI taxonomy): Eukaryota > Metazoa > Chordata > Ceratodontiformes > Ceratodontidae > Neoceratodus > Neoceratodus forsteri. The sequence goes on from CM028131.1 coordinate 730,248,979, forward strand.
GTTCAGATAGTGATGTGAATCCTAGGAAGGCCAGACAATAAATCCTTACTAGAGTAAGGATGAAGAGGTGCGACTATGAAAGATGAAGCCAAAGCATCCAGAAATCAGGAGACATGACTGAGCAGACATCCTGGAATTATGCAATCCATGTTATAGAGGAGTCACCTGTAGGGGTGACCAGTACCCATCAAAAGGGGCAAAACAGATGGTTCAAACTAGGTGGGATGGCCAAGCTTTGATGAGAGGCATGAATGAGGTAGACGTAACAAGATGTGCACCGGGATGGTGGAAGGTTGAGAAGATCCTGAAACTAGCATAGTACTTTGAACTGCAACAGCCTAGGATGCAGTTCTGTAATCCAAGTAGTGGAAGCTAGCAGGACAACTGAACTACGATGCAATCTAGCAACGACTGAAGTGCACATACAGGTGAATGCACCGTAATAGATACAGCAATAGGGAGTAGAGCTGCAGCTGAAGACAGTAGGTATTATCCACCGTACCAAACTACAAGTTCTTCTATACTGGCGGAGAGCTAACAGGAAAGCCAGCCATTTAGGGAACTCAAGTGGCAGCACAGGACCTTGTGTAAAATTGAGTAGGGCAGAAGCAATGTAGCTTATGAGGAAATCAGAACAAGGAGGTGAGTCAGTATAAGGCAGAAAAAGTAACGAACAGAAGGCAGTGCAAGGAGCCAGCACAGTGCTTTCCACCGGTACGAGGAAAGTCCACAATGTATAGAACTCTAGCGCCCTATAAAAAGTAGACGTGAGGCATGATGCTGTAGCACAGTCTTTGGCGAGCAGGCATGCAGCTGGAATGGAGAGGCAATGTGGACGGTCCGGTAAAGATTGCGGTGGGCAGAAGAGTGAACAGTAGTCGAACTGTGCGGCATGCATGAAGCAGTTGCAAAGGGGGTAACAGCAAGACAAACATCAAAGGAGAGAGTAGGAGAATAAGTGCAGCAGCAGCTAAATGAGCAGAGGACAGAGAAGGGAGCTGAGGTAGGCAGCAGGCCAACCACAAAGAAATGGAAGAAAACAAATGAACCAACAGGCAACAGGCAGGAGGGGAAGGAAGCGGAGATGAGACAGAGCAACAGAGGAACAAGCAGGATGGGGGCACAGCTGAGGGGCAGACAGAAGCAGCAACCACCGCCCAGCAAAGCTGCAGTGTGACTCACTCTAAGCAAAGCGGAGTCTGCTGATTGGTATATGTAGGATGTGGGGAGAGCTCTTCCCCACATAACCATGGGCTTGCACCCTTCAATTAGTTCTCACCAACTTTAACAGTTTCTCCAAGCCCTCAGATTTCTAGATCCTTAGCACGTTTGCCGTAAATCTCAATAGTAAATTTAGCAAAAGATCAATCCAATCCAATTCAACTTTATTAATAAAGTGCGCTCCAAAAAAGCTCTGAGCTCTGTTAAAGGTTCAAACATGATACTTCAGTTTAAAAATACATATATCATTAAAATAACACATGGCAATTGCAGCGCAAAATGAAAAAGAAATAAAAATGAGTAGTCAAACAAAAAAGCAAATCTGATGGGACAGTACAATAACACAACATAATAAAATGTATACAGGTATATATATCCTATTATGATTTACAAAGTTGTCTATCGAAATCCGTATAACATGTCATTTTGAAACTAAGTCCTATCCTCTGATACTGATTTTACTGCAGAGACCAGGCTCCATCACAGCCAGTGTGATCACTACAAAAGTGTTTGGAGAGAAAACAAAGGTCTGACTTTGAGGCAGTGTAATGACTTTTAGATCAGCTTAACAACTGGGTTAATATGCCCTCAGAACCAAGTGTTCCCTTTCACTCCATGCCATTATGTTCCTCCCATAACAGTATATTTTCTCTCCATGCATCATTAAATGAATGATGCTTTCTGTCAACACTATTCCAAAGGTCTAAACTCTCTCAGAATGGGCTTTCTGTTAAAGTTCAGTAAGTGCTGTATATGTCACTCTAGCAGCAACAATCTTGCCTACTTTCTTTATCTTACTTTTGCTTATTCACCAGAGTGGAACATTATTTTATTCCATAATCTACAGTAATTTTTCTACTCGTAGTGTACTGTAGTAACTACAGTTTTTCTATTTTTTACTTAACCTATTTGCCAGGATAGCACAGCTGAGATGCAACATCATTTGTTCAGTGAAGCCCTGCTTTTACCCAACATGCAAGTAAAGTTCTATAGGAGGACTGATTCACTGGGGAGTTTTGCATGTGACATGCTATAGATGATAAAGTAAGTGCTCAAGTGAGATCTGAAACTCGATCTCTTGGTTCACAGTTCTATGTTTTTACCTCTAGCCTTCATTCAATAATAATATACTGTACCAGCAACCATATCATAATAAAGGCAGCAGTGCAGCAAAATTGAGTAAAAATGTGTCCCTATCTTTTGTTTTCTAACTGTAAGAGATTGCACACATTCGCTAGTTTTAGTCAATGGTAAAATTAAGCAATAATGCATGACAGGGTGTGTGTCATGCTAGGATTACATCATGCTTCGGGTGGTTGGGCTGAGTGCAACCAGCATCTGAGAACTGACATTATCCCACTAAGACACACACCCTGGTGTGCATTATTGCTATTATAAACAGCTTATTAAAAAAAAAGTGTTTTTTAAAGCATTTTAAACAGATTTGTAGCTGATTTTGAAATGGCAAGTATATTTAAAAAAAAAAGTTCCTGGATTTTGTCTGTACTATAGGTGGTGATGCTGTGTGGAACTGGCTTTTTGTGAGTTTTGTCTGTCTGCGTCGCCCACTCACACCATGTCTCTCTTTGTCACTCTTTGTACCCTCTCAGTCCCTCTGCCTTCTCTGTGACTGGGAAACACTGTTTATATTTTCTTTCTCAGTCGTGCCATTTGCAGTTAAAAAATGAGAGGAGTAGCAGTTGAGCACGTGGCAGAATGGCTTCAGAGGAATGTGAAGCCACTCACAGCAGCAAATCTTCTTTAGGAAAATGTGGCCCAGGATTGAGAGAAAGAGGAGTAGGTGAGATGTCTTGTTTTTTTTTTCAAACGCTCATGTTGTGGTCTGGTTATACTGACAGTGGGAGATATAAGTCACTCCCAGATGAGCCATTGACTGCAGGTGTGTGGCTCGCAGCATGGCACCAATTAAAAAAAAATATGGTCAAAGCAATTTGTGTTAGATGCCACTTAGTGTGCTGCTTTACATAATGGGTCTATGTGGGGTTTAGTTTAGGAGGGTATACTGTTTAGTGATGAAGATGAGGGTGCAGTGTTTTATTTCACTTTTGGTGCGGTCATGTGTGCTGGACCTTGGTACAGTGATGTTACAGTAGCAGGGAAAACATCTCTGGTCAAGGAGGCCACTAACCAATCAGAAGCTTAGAAATGATCACTGCTATTGCGTAATTGACCTTTCTCCCAAAATGTAGTTATAGTATTTTACAATTGTTTTTTAATATTTTTTTCTCAAGAATAAAGATATCATTTATTGGGCTTAGAAATAGCATTTCAAAATTAATAAAGGGTTAGGATTAAACAGATACTAAAAATATATAGTGAACAAAATAGAAATCACACAGAAAAGCACATTTAACATGTGTGCTAATGTTTTTTTTATTAACGGAAGCCAGAAACTACATTAGTTTTTTGAAAAACATTTTTAAACAGCACTTCTACTTTAAAGACCATGTTGCATGAGAGTACATAAACAAGGTCCTTAATTTTGGTTGTTGTTATGTATGACAGAAGAGTTGCCACTCCATTCTCATAAACTCAACCATTTTAATATTGGCATATGTCAAATGAAATGAAATTAAACTTTATTTATATGGTGCCTTTCTTAAAACCAAGGCGCCTTACAATAATTTAAAAACAATAAATAAGTGCAAGTCTATAAATCTATAAATCTATAAATCTGAGCTCCAATACACAGTCATTAATTAAAATTATTCTTTGACCATAAATATGTCTTTAGGGCCTTTTTAAACTCCTCCACTCCTCAACATAATTTTTATTCAGAGACCCTTCAAATAATCACTTTACTTAAATCATTACCATTTCTCAGTTTCTGTAGTACAGCCAGTTATGTCTTAGCTTGCACACAGGAAACACAAGCTTAGAATGCTCAGTGGTTCTTTTAGACAGTAGGAAATATTTTGATAAACATAGGCCCTTACTTTTTAAACTGTTTATTTGGAAAAACAAATATCCACATGTCTTGGCATCTATGTACAAGCTGTGTACAATAAAAGTGTAATATTTGACAAACCAACATTTACAGTATGTCTGTTTCTCATCAATGCAACACTGTTAAGTTAAACTATACTAAGATGAGGCGCAAGTCGATGAATGAGGCAGCAATCAAAGGGAGCCAATAAATCCTTGGATTTTCTCGGCCTGCTAAGAACGAATGTGTTCAAAGTTTTTATGTCAGAAACTGTCTTCATCAGAGACTTTGGGGATGACATATAGGATTTAGGTCAGTCATCTTTTTTTTCACAAGCCCTCATTTGAAACCCTAGGACAACAAGCTATAGACTTCTAACCTGAATCTCTTTAAGTCTTTACACTAGTGATAATTCACTGCTATGTTCACCCTATACAGTATATCTTAATGGAATTAACGTGAGGATCTGGTACAGAATCTGCATAATTAAAAAGCAAACATATTATTAATACTATAATGAAAGGGCTGTGTAGGTGTATACTGTATAGGCCAATGGATGTAGAAATACAGGAGGCTTGTCTCTTAAAAGCTAATACAGAGAAAGTTGACAATGACAGTGTTCACCTGGCTGACGGGTGTAAACTTCTTGTAGTTAAAAGGAAAAAGCCCCACCAGTAACAGTGGTTTTCTGCCCATTCGTCAGCTAACAGAAATAATCAGAGTTTGATGACAAACATCAAGCCTCACACTGTGTGTGTGTGTGTGTGTCTGTCTGTCTGTATGTGTGTGTGTGTGTGTGTGTATGTGTGTTTCCCCCTAGTTACACACAGGAAGAACCCAACTGAAATCATTAAACAGAGTTGGGAGACAACAGCCTGCAGAATGCAAATATGTTAGCTTCAAATATGTTAACGGCATGTCAATAATGAACAGAAAACACCAGAAATAGTTTATTTACTGTAAATTGCATATTGTTTATGTTTCCTTTAAAGACTCATTGATACCAGTTGGATAACTTTGCAAAATACAAGATTTAGACACAATTCAGTTTATTGTTCAAATATTTTTGCTATCTTTTCTTTTTTAATATAGAATGTATCTGCCTTCTCCTCCCCATTGGCTCCCTTCTGCTATCAAGCCCAGCCCTTTCACCCCACCTCCTGGACTTACGTCTCTACTTCTTACCCAATTGTGTGAGTAGGTGCCATTGATGGTGGTGGTGTGATGCCTTCAGGGCTGCAGCATTATCTGCAGGCATGGCTTTTTTTCTGCCAATTACTCCCCTTGAGTCAGAGCTAGTGGCATGCAATGGTTCAAACACAGACCATAAAGACAGAGAACACTTTCAATGCCCATCTCTGACTTTCAATTCTGGTTACTGCTTCTGTGCAACCTACACTCCATTAGGTAGTAACCAAGCAGCAGTACACACTGTCCACCTACACAGAAGTAAGAGATCCACTGATGGACATTAAATTCTCCTTCCCCTGCCAGCTCCTGAGAAACCTTGGTCCATTTCCCAATCCAGGTCACCAGCATAGCAGGAGATGAGGCATCCAGGGCCTCACCCATCCAAGCTACTGGCCCAATTACAAGTTTACTGTCATTCATATTTCCCTAGAAAATATTGTTTGTTGCCCTGAGGGGTAAAGAACTGCAACCCTCTATTTTCAGTTATGTGCTTTTACACTCTGAACCGTACAGCCAGGACTATGTTTTTGCAATTCTGTCCCTTTTTTATGTTTGGTTGCTCACGCAGCACACAAGAAACATACTGAGGTTAGTAGAGCATTGCAGATGTGTGGCAGTGTTGTGGCCAATGCAGGGAATGCTTTAATGGGCTTGTCCCTCAGCCACCAATCAACAGGGAAGCTGCTGATGATGGCAGTTTCATAGCGAGCACCGCACTTGAAAGAAATCTGACACTCCAATCAGGGACAGTTTTGTCATTGCAGCGGCAGATCTCTCCCTCCTTCCTGTCAACCAGTCACATTCTAGCCATGCACATTACAATGCATAGTAATATGCATGGCTGGAGCTACAAGCAACTTGTTTGCTCAGTGTGCCTTTCCTGGTGAAACATATTAATAAATAAACAAGCAAACATAATAAATGAGCCCCGTTGTGGCCTTGCATAATTGGTGGCTCCTGTCACCCACCACATACTCTCCCAAAGCCAACATCGGGGTGCCCAATTCCCGTGTCAGCATGTATCCTCCCTCCCACCCATTCATGTGGCACACTGGGAGCCCACACCAGTGTGCCAAACTAATTATATTTCCGACACCGGGATGCCCACTCCCGGTGTTGGATGACTCCACCCAAGCCGAACATATCTTTTGTTGACAACTGGTGCCTAATCCCTGTTCGAGCATGCCCCCCCCACTATTGTGGCACAATGGAGCCCACCCCAGTGTGCCAAAGTAATCTTATATTTTTACGACACCAGGATGCCCACTCCAAGTGTTGGATGTGTCCCATGCCCTTTTTTTCAGTTAACCTCGGAGTGCCCAATCACTGGGTTGGCACTGATCCCCCCTCCACTAGTCTGGCACACTGGGAGCCCACCCCAGTGTGCCACAATATATTTTTCATACTATTTCATCTGTAAAAAAATAAAACCGTCCCCTGAGGTCTTTTTTTTTAAACCTAAAGAAAAAGAAAATGGCCCCTCGTCATCTTCACCGCACTTCCCCCATCCGATCCTCCCTCTGTGCACCCCTGACCCATACTTACCTATGGAGGTCTGGTGCTGCAGTCTGTGGATCGGGAACATGTCTGTACTCTCCAAAAGGCGACTGCAAACTGAAGAAAATCATGGTAGGCCCTATAATGGCAATCAGTGGGGGTTCAACTAGGCTGATATCTCATCCATTTTTCTATTTTGGTCCCAAATTTAAAATGAGCTCCTCGGGACCACTGATGAACACTGGCACTGTCATTTGTTTCTCAGTCCTGAAACATGATTTTGCAGTTGCTGAGTAGAATCGTCTTTCAGGACTGGTTAGCGAAATGACAGTGCCACTTTCCTTAGGTGGGGTCCTAAAATCCCATAAGCCAGTGTAATTTGAAAAAAACTCAAAAAAGATCATGCTTCAAGTGTGTGCTGCACAGTTTGTATGCACGCCTCGTAACTTTGCCAGTTTTAATATTTTCAATTCAAATTTTCAACATTGCCATTTTTTCACACCTTCTTATGAACAGTATAGATGTAATTTTTTGTATCCTGCCCAAAATGTGTATTTGCACCTGTGGCACAGAATGGTGCAGTCGCTGTGTGAAATCAACTTTTGGGACAGACTAATGAAATCACAGTTCCACTGTTCATGAGGGGAGGTCCCAAAAAGGCTATGTTGAAAATTTGGTGAAAAAAAATCTCCAAAAAATGACTACTTTATGAATGTGCGTTACGCAATTTCTACGCATGCTTGTAACTTCACCAATTTTTCATATTTTCACTCCAGATTTTCAACATTGCCATTTTTTCACACCTCCTGTAGAGCAGTACAGATGTCATTTTTCACAGCCTGCCCAAAATGTCTTTTCACACTTGTGCTGAATGGCGCATTCGCTGTGCAAAATCACCTTTTGGGATTGAGTAACAAAATGGTAGTGCCACTGTTCATGAGGTGGAGTCCCAAAAAGCCAATGTTGAAAATTTAGAGCCAAAATACTAACAAACACCTGAGGCATTAGGGTTTCCAACTGTAATGCCCCACCCTGTACAGACTGACAGGTGTCAGGGGTGTGGCTTGGGGTCATCGGCCATAATGTTCACACCATTCCACCCCCTCCCTGCAGCCACTGACTGGCATTGAGGTGTGTCTTGGGGTCTTTGGCCATAGCGTTCATCCCATTCTGCTATACTGCACCCATCTCAGCTTATTTCCTTATGGAATGTGGTGAGCATAAGGGCCAAATACCCCAAGGTACACTGTGACACCTGTCAGCGTCTGCAGGGTGGGGTGAGGTGGAATAGCGTGAGCATTATGGCTGATGTCCCAAAGGCACACCCCAACATCTGTCAGTCTCTGCATGGTGGGGGTTGGGGCTGGCATTAGTTCAATACTTCCACTGCCATTCTTATTATGTATCTCTTTAACTCCTGCAGTACCAATGCCAATACCAGCAAGCAAACATTTGGCATTGACAAATGCTTGTTCTTTATTACTGTGGGAAGTAACATGAAAACAAGATTATTGTCCCTGGAACTTTATTAGCGTTGGCTGCTTGTCTACACATGGCAACATAATGTCCTATTTATCACATCATAATTACCTACACAGCAACAGACTGTGATGTCATATAATGTATAATGTATTGGCAACCATACACAATGAGCCTGTATTTGAAATAAAAGCACATGGACCTTGAGAGTGACATGTGTGAGGTCCATGCTATTATCTCACCCGAGATGGAAGCACACGGTATGTTTTATATGATCACACATATTCAATTTGTTATAGCATATGGTTTCAGACATTTTTTTGAGTTTATCTTTGTGCATATAGGGAGTGCTACTGTAAAAGCGAATGCAGAGGCTGAGGGAATGTGTGCAAGAGGGAACTACCTTGTGCAAAAAAAGTGGAGAGCAACTGAAAGCAGCAGGAATTAGGCAAGGGGGAACACAGCTGAGTTAAAGTTGGAACATGTACAACATCTTCAGAACATACGCAGAAACTTTTAGACCATTCACAACAAGGTTTTTGAACTGGCTAAATTCCATACACAATAAGGTCAAACCATATATTATAAACAGAACTGGAACTGCAGAAGTAGACATGCAGACAAAGAAAATAGGGCAGAGATCCTTTTTTCCGTGCAATGTCCTTAGTAATAAACAAATAAGGATGAACATTACAGAAAAGGGTGAAATGTAAGCTGAACTGTCTCAGATAATATGTTTTTCAGAGTTGTCCCAACAGCTTCAGGGTCTCTTTAAAGCCCTGCCATGCTACAAGCAAACACTCAGCATGGCAAATGCTTGTTAATCTTTCTTTACTCTATAGACTTCCACTATTCAGAGCCCCCTTAGGCTGCCCATCAGTGCCACCTTCCCATCTGTGCTGAGGCCTTCTAACCTGGGTCCTATGTCTACTGGACCAGCTGCAATACACTGTATGATGGGACCTCCCTGGTTTGACCCTCACCATGCAGAGTTTAATATAGTAGTAGTAGAAAATGTTATTTTTATACTGGTAAAATATTGTTACAAATAATACCGTTAGGGCTAAAATGCCCTATTTACAAGTTGGTCCTGTTTGAGCATGCATTTTCCGTTTAGTTAAAAAATTGGTATTTACTTACATACAATACATACATAACATTTAACGCAAATACAAGCACTATAGAATCATGTGTAATGTAGTAGCTTTAGGTGTTTCACATTATACAATTGCAGTGTATACTATGCCTTTGATTTGGATGCCACTTGTTTAGTATTTGGATCAATGTAATTCCAAAGTTTTGCAACTGCATGAGCAAATCCATTTCCAATCATTAGTGGAAATTCTGATTGCCCGCAACCATCTTTATCCCTGTTGTCTAGTACCATATACCAATATCTGTTTTTGGAAGGATTTGGCATATTCCCTATATTTATTGAACCTTAAATTACATTTATGCTCAGTTTTTCTAATCTTTGTGTTAAACTTACTGGTAAGTAAGTTTAATAGAAACTTCCATCATCTGGTCTCCTAGGAGACTAAAAGTCAGAAGTGTGCCTAGACACAGGAGAGAGTCCCAATTTTGACATGGGGGAGGTGGGGCTTCATTAGAGGTGTGTAAAAAAAAAAAACTTCCGCAGGCAGAACTTATGCGTATGTCTGACTTTCACTGCCACGAAAGTTTGGAAATCCATTTCTAATCATTAGTAGAAATTCTGATTGCCCTGTAACCATCTTTATCCCTGTTGTCTAGTGCCCCAAAACCCCACCCCACCTGTTGCCGAGCACCCAAAATAAAACAAATCCCTGGTGGCTAGTGGTCCCGCCCCCCACCTGATCACCCGCATGCCTGATCTGGATTTAAAAAAAAAACTGGTGTTTGGCGATCCCTCCCCCCAACCGATCACCCACCTATTCCATCCAATAGTAGCCACTTGTTACATCATCATGTAACCCCCATCCCTATCATCCATATAGTAAAATATTATTAGTCTAGTGAACACCCACCCTGCCTCCCTCTCTGTCCCTGATCCCCAGTATGTTTTTTTGTTTGTTTGTAACTTATTCCCTCCCTGGTGGTCTAGTGGCCTAACTGCCCCTCCACCCTGACAGGTAGTGTCCCACCCTGCTGCCCCATCCTAAAATGGAGCAGGCCATCAGTACAGTCCTCCATTCTTCTCCTTGGCTGGCAGCCTGACTAAGCTCTCAATGAATGTGTGCATGCTTATACTGCCAGCCATGGAGGAGAGTGGAGGGCCATGTCAGAGGCCTGCTCCAATTCGGTAGAGGGAGTAGGGTGGAATGATACCTGTTAGGGCAGGGGGTTCTAGACAATCAGGAAAGGAATAAGGTACAAAAAACATATTGGTGTTTGGGGATAGGGAGGAGGAGGGCTCACTAGACCACAAATATTTTACTATATGGTGGATAGGGAAGAGGTGGGTTGCATGATGAGGTGACTAGTGGCAACTACTGGATGGATCAGGCAAGTGATCAGGTTGGGGGAAGGACTGCTAGCCACCAGTTTTTCTTTTTAATACACATTGGGTGGGTGGCTGATTGGGTAGGAGGAGGAAACGTTAGCCACCAGAGGGGGATATCAGGTGGGGGGAGGGATCACTACACATGGACGGGAGTTATTAACAGGTTGAGTGGGAGTAACAGGATGAAATTTCACCCCAAGCATTCAGATGTTTTCTGATCCACCAGAGGGGGAAGCTTGGAAACTTCTGCAAAAGTTGCCAAATTTTGCAAAAGTTCCGCTAAGGCTGAAATGTCAACTTTCACCTATTTCCAGGCTTCATCCTTCTGATCAGTGGCTGTTTCTCACTTTTCTGGACACCAGAAGGAGTATACATGCAATGGCATCCAGGATGTTGCTCTGCACACTCAAATGCTCAGCACATCAATGTTTTCCATTACTTCACTCCCTGTCTGCTTGTCCTGAGCACTCTTACCCCAGTCACTGTTGAGGGCCAAACTATTGAAATATGAAACAAAGTGAAGTGATACTTGTGATGCTTGGCCAGCTAGTTATGATTGTTGTATGATATTTGTAATATAAAAACACAGTAGGTGATTGTCTCACATAAGACAGCCTGTGCTTATGGGTGCCCCCCCCCCAGGTTTCAATGATGTTACAGTGACAAGTGACCTGAAACCAGGTGGTAATTAAAAGACCAGAGAGACTTAATTAAGGGTCTTCTGTTTTTCTGTCTTAATTAGAACTGACCCAGCTGCCAGGATATAGGTATTGTAAAGTTTTATGATTCCTATGGGAAGAACATTTTATACCACCATGGTGCTAAAGGTTGTAAAACCCTTTGATATGGCTTGGGAATAGGAACTGCTCAAGATCAAAGAGAAAATATCTAACTAAGGAGTCATGTTATGGGAAATGAGGTTTTGCTGATGTCACATTATTTAATACATCTCTTGACAGGAAATCTTTTTTTGTAGTTTTATTTTTTAAAAGGAGGAGCTAGATGACTCACCAAAGGGGTGGGGAGATGGAGTTGAAATGTATCCTTGTAACTGGGGAACATGACATATCATTTTGGGACTCAAGAGAAACAGATTTCTGATCTAACTATAAGCACTGCAGAGGTAATACATTAGACAGAAAAAAGTCTAATTGTATTGTGGTAGGAGTTTTTCTTTTGTAATCTTCCCTTGTTCTTTTATGTGATTGTGAGCTGTTTGATATATTGTTCTGTGTTTACATTTTTCATATTTTTATAATCTTTTAGTAAAATCTTGTGTACGCTAGCATAAGGTTCACAGTTTGAATCCCCCAGAACATAAGACTAGAGGCGATTCAGACCCAAAAGCAGACAGGAGGGTTACCTTGTCTGTTACCTGTTCACATTATTGCACTTGGAGGTTGGCATTGTGGAAGCAGAGGGCTTGACATGCAGAGTGCGTTTGTGACAAATTTGGTTAGCAGCGGTGTGATAAAATTGGTAACACAAGCTTTAACTGTTCATTGTGTCAGCTTAATACTGTACAGCTCACTTGCAAAAAAAGGCAGTGATTTATTTTTAAAAGAGGAAACAGAACTATATCATTTTGCTTGCAGTCAAGTTCTTACCTGTTTTATTTTTTTTTCTAAAGTACAAATTAGAGTAGCTGTAGTTAGGGAAGAAGATGGCTTCCAGCTACAGCGGGTACACTGCAGACTTCTTGAGGCAGTTGTGCCAGGACAGTGGTGTCCTGCACGAGGTGAGAGCCACCAAGCAGAACTTCATGGATGCCCCAATGGCAGCAGATGCCAAGAGCATCAGGTCATAGACTGTGACTGTAAAGGACCAAACCTTGAGTGTGGAGAGGCCAGCGGCCAGTGCAGTGTCCAGATCCGGTGAGGAGGACAGCAGGGCTAGTACCAGTGAAGGGCCACAGCAGCAGGGGAAGGTCACTAGCATTCTGGATCCAGATGCAATCAAGCTGCAGATTGAGTTGTGCAGAATGGAATGGGAGTTCCAGACAGAAGAGAAGCGAGAGCAGCAAGCTGCAGAGGAGAAGGGGGAGTTAGAACAGCAAGAGGAGGACTGTGAGGAGTGTGAGCACCATAGGCGATATGAACTGGAGAGGCTATGACTCCAACCACCAGTACCAGAGCAGGTAAGTGGCTTAGGTTTAACTGGAACTACAGGACTGGGTTACAAATTAAATTCCAAATTGATAGCTGAATTTAAAGAGGGGAGGATATGGATGCCTTTTTAAATTCCTTTGAAAAAGTTTGTATTCAGGCAAATATTCCTAGAGGGTCCTGGAGCTTCCAGCTATCCCTGCTACTTACTGGAAAAACTTGGGATGCATTGGGTTAAATGGACAATGAGGACAGTAATGATTACAGCAAACTTAAAACTGCACTTTAAAAAAAGTTTGATTTAACTGCAGAAGCATACAGAGCTAAATTCTGTAAACTCAGGAGAAGCTCTGATATGAGCTATGAGGAGCTAGCCATGAAACAATGTCAGTTTTTAAAATGTTGGTGGGAAGGAATTGAAGAAAACTCTGTAGATAAAATTGAAAATGATATTTTGTTAGAACAGTTTTTCTGGGCATGCTCAGCAGAGCTGAAAACCTGGCTGAAGGACCGAGATCCCAAAACAGTTTAAGAGGCTGCTGAACTCTTGGACCGCTATGCCAAGAGCAGACCTGCTCTGAGAGTGAAAGGGGTGGGTGTGGCAGTGCAGAAAGGGAAAAATGCACCTTCAGGGCAGCTAAAACCCTCACTGCCTCCATCAAAACCAGTTAGCTTTAGGTTTCAAAGAAAAGAGTTATCCGAGAAAAGAAATGAATGTTAGGTTTGTAAAGAAACTGGGCATATTGCCAGACATTGTCCCAAAATGATGAGCAATATGCTGAATGGGGCTAAGAAAGAAGTGCGTGGTTTGTGTGTCCCTGGAAGCATGCCTGTGAACATGAGGGAACATATTGCACCCAGTCATGATGAATGGTGTACAGACACAAGGGTTAAGAGACACAGGGGCATCCCTGACGTTGGTAAAAGGGGATCTAATAGAGCCTAGTCAGCTTATACCCAATAGATTTGTAACTGTACTAGGGTTCACTGGGAAGGAGACAACGTTGCCACTTACTAGTGTTCTCCTAGACTAAGGTGAAACTGGGGAAGCTGTGCAACAGGTGGCTGTAGCCAAAACTTTAGCAGTTGACATCATCCTTGGCAACAATCCCTAATGGGGGATTGTGTGTGTAGTTACCCATAGCCAAGTGGCAAGGGAAAATTTTAGTTCCATGGACCCCACAGAAGCCATTGTGGAAACCACTGGGAGGCTGGTTCCCCAGTCTGTGTCTCCTGATATGGAGACTAATGAAAAGGGGGTTGAAATTTCCCCAGTAGCAGTTAACCACACAGCTACGGAGGGTTACTCTGAAGAAGGAGGGGTGACCCAGTGTCAGAATGTTAGGGATGACAGTAATCCTGAGTGCCCTGATGCTAGTGTTAGGGACCCTAGTTTAGAGACTGAAGGGGACCTGTCCCATGTCTTGGAACTCTGTCTGGAGTTTGCAGCTGCTCAGAAAAGTGTCCCTAGTCTAGAAAAGCCAAAGGTTTGGGCAGACTCTGATGGAGCACAGGGAGGTGATGGTAAACATAAAGTTTATTGGGAAAATGGAATGATGGATACTCAGGCTGTGAAGACAGAGGGAGAGGGAGGGGTGATAGGCAGGCAGCTTGTTGTTCCCCAGGGTTATTGTGAGCAGTTGCTCAAGATTGCACATAATATTCCCTTATCTGGTCATCTGGGAATCACACGCATTACGCAGCGGTTGGCCCAGAATTTCTATTTGGCAAACTGAACCTAGCAGGTGAAGGAGTATTGCAGGTCTTGTCACCGGTGCCAAGAAATAGGAAAGGCAGGTAAGAAAACCCAAGCCACCTAATTCTATTGTCCATAGTGGAGGAGCCATTCCAGAGGGTGGGAATGGATATTGTGGGGCCTTTATATACCTCCAGCTCCTCCAGGAAGAGGTTCATCCTGACTGTGGTGGATTATGCCACCCAGTATCCAGAGGCAGTCACCCTATCCTCACTGAGGGCAGACAAAGTGTCAGATGCCTTACTTGGGATTTTCTCCTGTGTTGGGTTTCTGCAGGAGGATATCACCGATCAAGGGGGTTCCTTCATGTCGGACCTGATGAAATGTTTGTGGGAGAAGTGTGGGGTGGTGCAGAGGTGCACAACACCTTATCACCCACAAGCCAATGGGCTTGTGGAAAGATTTAATGGTACCCTGAAGTCAATGCTCCAAGTGTTTGCTGAACAGCATGGGAGGGACTGGGAGAAATACCTTCCCCACCTGTTGCTTGCATACAGGGAGGTGCCCCAAGAATCAACAGTGGTTTTTTCCCTTTGAGCTCTTATATGGATGCCAAGCACATGGGCCCCTAAACTTGATCCAGGAGGACTGGGAAGGCAAGCATGCCACCCAGGGCACTCCCATAGTGGATTATGTCCTTAGGTTTAGTGAAAGGCTAAAGGAGTTTATGCAGACAGCCAGAGCAACCTGGCAGCTGTGCAACAGAAAAAAAAAGTGTTGTATGACCGCAAAGCCAGAACCCACTCGTACATGGTGAGTCAGGAAGTCATGGTCCTTATTCCGGTCCAGAAAGACAAGCTGCAGACTGAGTGGTCAGGACCATACAAAGTGGTTAGAAAGGTAAATTATGTGAACTATATCATAGAGTTACCTGACAGAAGACATACATAATGAATGTACCATTTCAACATGATGAACCATATGCTAATAGGGCTGACATGGTGTTTGCAGTATATAGTCCTGGGGAAGGGACGGACAAAGAAGACCCCTTCTGGACTTGCTGGAAGAAAGCAAGCAGAAGTCCTCTGTAGAAGCAGTTAAATTGTCACCCCAGCTGGCCCCAGACAAGATCCAGGAAGTAAGGGAGGTTTTACCAGGCTTTGCCCCCCTATTTAGCACCAAGCCTGGACTAACCCCCTTAGCGACACATGATGTGGAGACAGGGATACATAGACACCCATACAGCGGACAGCATATCAGGTGTCAGAGGCTGTCCAAAAGGACACTAAGAGGGAGGTGGAGGAAATGCTGGATTTAGGGGTAATCCAGAGATCCTACAGCCCCTGGGCCTCACCCATAGTCCTTGTGCCCAAGCCAGATGGCTCTGCTCATTTCTGTGTGGACTATCATAGACTGAATCCAGTCAAGAAGTCAGACACCCACCCGATGCCCCAGACAGACGAACTCCTGGACAAGTTGGGAGGGGGCAACATACCTTATGACTATTGACCTGACAAAGGGGTATTGGCAGATAGAGTTAACTGACAGAGCTAGGGAGAGGTCAGCCTTCATCACTCCAATAGGCTTATTTGAATTTAAAGTAATACCTTTCCGAATGAAGAACGCCCCGGCCACTTTCCAAAGGTTAGTGAACCAGGTAGTAAATGGTGCTGAGGAGTATGCCATGGCGTACCTGGATGACATTTCCATCTTTAGTGCCAGCTGGGAGGAACACCTGTCCCACCTTATGGGAGTGCTGGGCAGGATACAGAGGGCCAGGCTCACTGTCAAAGCTGGGAAGTGCCAGGTGGCCATGGCTGATGTGGCATACCTCGGGCATGTTGTAGTCCGGGGACAGCTCTGTCCTAACAAAGTAAAAATAGAGGTGATCAAGGCATGGCCCAGGACAGAAATGCAGAAGCAGGTCAGGAGTTTTCTAGGGACAGCAGGGTACTATAGAAAATTTGTACCCAATTACAGTGCCCTGGCTGCTCCCCTATCTGACCTGGTAAAGAAGAATATGCCTAAGAAAATTACCTGGGAACCAGCCTGTGAAAAAGCCTTTACTAGACTGAAGGAGTCACTGTGTAGTGCAGAAGGATGGGGTAAATGGAGAAAGTGACAAAGGCAATAAGGACAGGTATGGGGCAAAAAGGGGTAAGGCCATCAGGAAATGGAGGATAATGAGTACCAATGCCCATAGTCTGGGCAACAACTCCCTGAACTGGTGGCCTTGATGGAAGAGGGATGCCGGGATATCGTAGTAGCCATAGAAACATGGTACACAGAGAACCATGACTGGGATGGTAACATGCCAGGGTACACAACCTACAGGAGAGACAGAGAGGGGAGAAGAGGGGGAGGAGTATCTCTTTATGTAAGGGAAGGGATAAAAGCAACTGAACAAAAGAGTAAACAGGGAGGAGAGGAGACACTGTGGGTCACCTTAGAGACTGAAAATGGCATCACAATCTTCACAGGGGTTGTATACAGACCCCCATATCAGGGGGAGGGAATGGACAAGGATATGACAGAAGGCATTCTTAGGATGGCAGAGAAAGGGTAGATACTGTTGATGGGAGACCTGAATATGCCAGATGTTAACTGGAGCACATTTGCTGTAGCCACATCCAAGAGCAGGGCCATTCTCGATGCCCTACAGATGTCATGCCTCAGACACCTAGTTTTGGAACCCACTCATGGGGGAGCAATCTAGACCTCGTACTCCCAAATGGAGACAGTGAGTGGATCTCAGATCTAGAAGTGGGTAGCCATCTGGGAACAAGTGACCACCAAACAGTGTGGTTCACAATAAACTCAGCTACAGAATAAAGCCATTCAAAAGTGAGGGTACTGGACTTCAGGAGAGCTGACTTTGGCAAGATGGGAAAGTGCCTTAGAAAAGCACTAGTAAATCAGCTAGAAGAAGGGATGGTGCAACAATGGGGAAACATCAAAACTGCCATCACAGAGGCAACAAGCCTTTGTGTGAAGCAAATAAACAAATCAAAATGAAAGAAAAAGCCACTATGGTTCTCAAAAGAGGTAGCAGGTAAGGTCAGGGAGAAAAAGATAGCATTCAGGAAGTATAAGGAAACACAGAAGAAGCAGGATAGACAGCTGTACCAGTTAAGACAGAAGGAAGCAGGGAGGGAAGTAAGAATAGCAAAGGCCCAAACTGAGGAAAAGATAGCCAACTCAGTTAAGAAGGGGGATAAAACCTTTTCTAGGTGTAACCCCTTGTTACCCGGGGTTACTAGAATCCCAGTAAGACCTAGTGGTAGGCAGGGAAGGCAGCTTGTGAAACTCCAGTTAAATGGGTTTCACACTGTCTCACTCTGTTCTCAGTCTCAGATGAGACTGAGGGATGACATCACCAATAGAACTTTCGCAGCTGCATAAGCCACATTGGAATCTGCAGCAGAGGGAGTTAGATAGATCATTGGGAGTTTTCAAAGGAAAGTTTTCAGTTCCAGTTTGCCTTGAGTAAGAAGGTGCAGTTCCAGTTTTGCCTTCAAGTAGGAAGGAGTCAGTGTCAAGTGGTGGAGACCGCTGTTGGGTCTCAGTGCCCCCTCCCTCTGGGGGGGATGTAAAGATCCCCATGCAGATTCCTGGGGCAATCCCCTTAATTCTGCCAGGAGAAAGAAAAGCTGCCATTTCAGTTCAGTCTTTGTTTTGAAAAGTTGGAAGATTTGTGATTTGCCTGTGGGGCACCTGCAACTAAAGGGTGAGTGTTTGCTCTAACATGAGAGGGCAAAAAATGTGTTTCTTCAGCCTGGGACATGTGAGGAAATCTAGAAATTGAGCTACAATTTGGGAAGCCTATAGGGCTAGGTCAAACAAATGGAGTAGTGTCAAATGCTAGAGTGCTGTGTGATTTCAAGTAAATTGTAGAGGGGATGTGACAGTTCATCTACCATTTAATCTACATTCAGAAGTTTCAGTTTTCCAGAGAAATGGATGGGTATGGGCTGTGGGAGCTGGAGATGGGCACACTCCCCCCATCTTTAGTAACCAGGTCCACCTCTACGGATTTCTGCTGTGGTTGCTACTTTGCCTCATGCACTTGGCCAGTGATGAGGGAAGTACCCAGACGTGGGTTGCAAAAGGGAAAATCTCTCTAGGAGTCGCAGACTCTAAGTGGTGTGGGAAGCCACAACAAATGTAAAGAAGAATTCTCTTTGTGAGATGGGGAGTCATAAGAAGTAAGGAAAAAATCTCTCTAGGAGTTGCAGACTCTAAGTGGTGTGGGGAGCCACGACAGGATAATTGGTTCATTCTTCCAATGGACCGTGAATCAAGCAGCCGGAGGGGGAGCCGGGCCAGTCGGGCTGTGTACCCAAAGCACGTGTAAGTCAGGGCTGTGTGCCTGGTGGGTCCAGAGCCTGAAAAACAGTATAATTGGTTCATTCTTCCAGTGGACCGTGTTATAATCTCTAATCTGCATTACCAGTAAATGTAGCCCCATGGGGGTCTGTTTATGCTTTGTTGTGTTCAGCTAGTTAGTGAATAAAAGCCACACTGTAGAATTCCATTCCTGGTTCTGGACATTACAGTTATTGCTTCCTGTGTTTAGATTTACTTGGGTGCCCCTGTGCAGAGTAGCCAAACCTAGGTCCCCTTGTGCCGAGCAACCTCATCCTCCCCGAACCCAGGTCCCCACCAGGTAATGCTGTCAGCTTTAACAGCATGCCACCTGTCATTTTGGCAAAAAGGCAGGGGTGAGGGGTTACATAGGGACATCAGGGAGTGTAGAAAGACAAAGGGAGGGATAGTGAGGCTGAATAGAATGGACGGTGGGTGGGCAGAGAGGGCAGTGAAAAAGCAGGGATACTGAATGAATATTTCTGCTCAGTATTCACAAAAGAGGAGGAGGAGGAGGTGCCCAAGCCAATTAACAGAAGCACTCTGGATAGGGAGGGTCGATCCCAGTCCTTTTATGGAAGAAAGGGTTCTGAAAGAACTCTTAAAACTAAAGGTGGACAAACCAATGTGGCCTGATGGAATTCGCAACAGAATTTTAAAAGAATTAAAGGGAGAACTAGTGAAACCACTGACTACCCTTTTTAACAAATCATGGGAGGATGGAGTGGTACCTGAGGACTGGAGGAAGGCAGATGTGATTCCCCTTCACAAAAATGGGAGCAGAACAGAGGCAGAAAACTACAGACCTGTCAGTTTGACCTCTGTGGTAGGGAAAGTGATGGAATCACTTCTGAAGGAAATAATTTTTGAGTACCTAGAGGCCAGTGGGGCACAGGATCCAAGCCAGCATGGGTTCACAGCAGGAGGGTCATGTCAGATGAATCTAATTGATTTCTTTGACTAGGTGACAAAAGTAGTAGACCAGGGAGGGGCTGTGGACATGGCCTACCTAGACATTAGCATGGCATTTGACACAACCCACACAAAAGATTAATAGTCAAATTAACCAGCCTGGGAGTGGTTCCCAGGGTGGTAGCCTGGGTAAAATATTGGCTGGATGACAGGACACAGAAGGTAATTGTAAATGAAGTCCACTTTGAAGAACGAGGGGTTACTAGTAGGGTACAGCAGGGTTCAGTACCAGGTCCAGTCCTTTTAAATGTCTTTTTAAGTGACATTGCAGAGGGACTGGAAGGAAAAGTATGCCTCTTTGCAGATGACACAAAGATCTGCAACAGGGTTGATACACAAGGAGGTGTGGAAAGGATGAGAATGGACTTGGCAAGGTTGGAGGAATGGTCAGAAGTATGGCAGCTTGGATTCAATGCAAAGAAGTGCAAAATAATGCACCTGGGAAACAAAACCCAGGGAAGATTACACAGTGGAGGGGTGGAGGTAGACAACAACAAGAATGGAAAGGGACCTGGGGGTAATCATATCAGATGACCTTAAGGTTAGCAAGCAATGTGAGAAGACAGTAGGGAGGGCTGGGGATACTGAAATGTATAGGAGAGGCATCACCAGCAGAAAACAGAAAGTTGTTATCCTCTGTACAGACAGTTGGTGAGAACCCATCTGGAGTACTGCGTCCAGTTCTGGAGACCCTATCTCCACAAGGACATAGACAGGATAGAGGCAGTCCAGAGGAGGGCAACTAAAATGGTGCAGGATCTGCAAGAGAAGCCATACAAGGAGAGACTAAAGGAGCTTAATATGTATATCCTTGAGGAAAGGAAGGAGGGGGGGACATGATAGAAACTTTTAAGTACCTCAGTAGAATCAGTAAAGTCCAAGAGGGCAGCATCTTTCAGAAAAAGAGATGTGCAAGAACAAGGGGACACAATTTGAAGATGGGAGGGCAGTTCAGGGGCAATGTGAGGAAGTATTTTTTCACAGAGAGGGTTGTGGATGCATGGAACTGCCTTCCTGAGAAGGCTTTGGGGTCTAAAACTGTTGGAGAATTCACGAATGCATGGGACAGACATAAGGCAATTTTTGTGGGGGGTAGGAAGAAATAGGTTGTTGGTTAACTAGGATCTGCAGCTTATCCTGTAGGCAGGGAAATGGGCAGACTAGGTGGGCCAAGCAGTCCTTATCTGCTGTCAAAGTCTATGTTTCCATGTTTCTCCTATATTGACAAGTCCTGACTGTAGCAGACCCTTTATAGTCCAGACTGACACCTTAGATATGGGTAGTGGGGCAGCACTGAGTCAGACATCCAACAAAGGGGAAGATCACCCTGTAGTGTACCAGAGTAAAAAGTTACTTCCCAGGGAGCAGGCTTACTCTACCGTGGAAAAAAGTGTCTTGCCCTAGCGTGGGCCTTAAAGAAGTTAGAGCCATGTTTATATGGTCAGCATTTTAAGGTACACACTGATCACAACCCCCTTTTTTGGCTGACCCAAATGGAAAAAACTAATGGTAGACTATTAAGATAGTCTTGCCTTGTATAGGTATGGCATGATGATCTTACATAGAGCTGGAGCAACCAATCAGAACACAGATGGCTTTTTGTGTCTATATGAGAAGTGAACTGATTTGGGAAGCTCATTCCATGCAAGGGAAAGAGACCCAAAATTCAGTCTAGGTGGGGAAGATTACAATGCTTGGCCAGCTGGTTATGATTGTTGTATGATATTTGTGATATAAAAACATAGTAGGTGATTGTTTCCCATAAGACAGCCTATGCTTATGGGTGCCTCCCCCTCCAGTTTAGTGAAGTTACAGTGACAAGTGACCTGAAACCAGGTAGTAATTAAAAGACCAGAGAGACTTACTTAAGGGTCTTCTGTTTTCCTGTCTTAATTAGAACTGACACAGCTGCCAGGATATAGGGCTCATAAAGTTTTATGATTCCTATAGGAAGAACATTTTATACCACCATGGTGCTAAAGGTTGTAAAACCCTTTGACATGCCTTGGGAATAGGAACTGCTCAAGATCAAAGAGAAAATGTTTAATTAAGGAGTCATATTTTAGGAAATGAGTTTTTGCTGATGTCACATTATTTAATATAATCTCCTGACAGGAAATCATTTTTTTGTAATTTTATATTCTAAAAGAAGGTGCTAGATGACTCACCAAGAGGGTGGGGAGATAGAGTTGAAATGTATCCGTGTAACTGGGGAACATGACATATAATTTTGGGTCTCAAGAAAGACTGATCTCTGATCTAACTATAAGCACTACAGAGGTAATACATTAGATAGAAAAAGTATAATTGCATTGTGGTAGGAGTTTTTATTTTGTAATCTTCCCTTGTTCTTTTATGTGATTGTGAGCTGTTTGATATATTGTTCTGTGTTTACATTTTTCATACTTTTACCATCTTTTAGTAAAATCTTTATTTGAAAGATACTGCATGGGTGTGTCCATCAGTTCTTTTTGCATGTGACATATAGAGGGTTAAGATTGACAAAAACTGTTCAAAACTTGATGGTGTTACCAAACTGGGAAAACATAAGAATATACCTAAGGTCCTTTATAGCATTTTA
Organism: Neoceratodus forsteri; assembly: GCA_016271365.2. NCBI lineage: Eukaryota > Metazoa > Chordata > Ceratodontiformes > Ceratodontidae > Neoceratodus > Neoceratodus forsteri. The sequence goes on from CM028131.1 coordinate 730,271,515, forward strand.
AGGGTTCATTTTGGGAAGCCTGGCTTGGTGCCCCAGTGAAAGATTGTACCGCAATCCACCAAAGAGGGTATGTATCTGATCCTATAACTTGGGTACACTAGCATAAGGTTCACAGTTTGAATCCCCCCAGAACTTGAGACTAGAGGTGATTCAGACCCAAAAGCAGACAGGAGGGTTACCCTGTCTGTTACCTGTTCACATTATTGCACTCGGAAGTTGGCACTGTTGGAGCAGAGGTCCTGACCTGCGGAGTGTGTTTGTGACAATATTCAGACATTATATAAAATGCAAGATGAATTGTGTCAAGCATATTATGTTTTTCAAAGTTATCTCAATGTTACTCAATATAAATATAGAGAATCAGATACATTTTTCATTACTAAGGGTGGCCGAAGCACAATTCCTGTGTATATGAGTGGCAGGCCTATGAAACTTTGCACATAGAAACCATACAGAAACCCTTGAGTATAACACACATTCACTGTGACCAGCTGACCCAATTTGCATGTGCAAAGCTTGACATGAAAGATGCATGTGGTCCATGGGTGCTGCTGTTCAAGCTCAGCAAAGAATCTCTTGCTTCTAGCAGCAGCTGATTATGATATATTGTACAGCATGGCTGTCTGCAGTCAGGACTGCTGAATCCACTGAAGTGATTGCACCTTTTTTTTCTTTCTCCCAATTGTTGTCCTGAAATCACTCTGAAATGAAGTTCACAAAATTTTAAACAGATACTGTATTAACAAAACTGTCACATTGTGAAATTGAACATTTTTTTTCAAAGTTTACTAGTGGGGGAAAAATGCATAGATTGAATTATCATTATCTTTGTAGAATTAAATATCTTAGCACTTAGTCCCCAAATTCCCTTCTTGATGTTAAATGCTATCCCACTTTTTAGTATTTTAGCAAATGCTCCAAAATCCAATTTTATAATTAAAGCAATTTTCCTATTTCCTTCAAATAATTCACAGCTGCCATGAGCGTAGCCCATTTACACAACACTCCCCAACATTTGAATTTCTGTATGACCCATTTGATTTTTTATTGCTGAAGACATTTTGTGGAGAATGTTATGCCCTGAAATTCACATTTTTTTGGAATGCAATATTTAATTCCTGCTGATGGCAGCTGTCAGTGTTTTGTAGACAACTGGAAAATCACTTTAACATGTTGGAAGATTAAACTGTGTACAAATATTTTGCTTAACATTCAATTGGGTTGCATAATCATCTCAACAAGTTTGTTCCTCAGGATACTGTTCTTCCACGGCATAGCCAGGGAGATTCATATTACCAGTGATGCTTGTCACCCATAATTAAACAATGTTAAGTATAATGAGATACAAATGGACCACACAGCCTTTGCAATGGATGCTGGTTTTGTTTAAAAAGAAGCACACTCGTGCTGGAGCACTGTTGACAAGCTGTTGGTGGTTTGTTTAAGGGTAAGAACACTTGGCTTGTTGCTAATTAGCCCATGCATCCATCACCCAGATGTGAGAAAAGACAACAACTATGAGGACACAAAGGTGACAAAAATAAGCAGGGCCTCATCAAGTCCTAGAATCTCTGGAACCGTATGCCTTGGTGTTTATAAGATCCTGTGTAATGGAACATTTTAGAATCATAACAAAAATAAAGTGGTGCTGCAATTATCTTGGGGGGGGGGGCTGAATGAAGATGTTGAAAGAAAGATGTCAGACTCCTGACAAATATGGGTGGTTGAGGAATATGATGCAGCTTTTCATTTTATCCTGAAACAGGATGAAAATGATATTGTTTCCTATTGAAGTGGAGGTGTTGAGTTTGACTTGAAAGACCTGAAGTTCTTTCCAACCTTAAATTATTGTGTTACTATGTTACTTTCAGCTTTTCCATGCAAGATTTGTTTGTTTGTTTTCAGTTGGTTCATTGTATTAAAGCAATCCAAACAAACAAATTATCAACTGTTCCATCAGTATACAGAGGGGCAATAACAGATACAAAATATGACGGCAGTCATTCTGGGACATTGGGTTCAAACAGTCAACTCTACAATGAGATTAATACCATGTGAGGTAGCATAGGTTGACACAGTATTAGCAAAGGACATAGTTGGATAGTATATGTAGAGACAGGCATACATTGGGAAGTACATGCCATCAGGAGGGGGGAGTACATAACATCAGGAAAGGGAGAAACAGAAGAACTGAGCGAAGTGGACCAAGGGGAGCTGTCAAGGTAAGTCTGGGTGAGTGCACAGCACTATCCCCTTAGGAGGGGTCATCAAAGGAGTACCTGGAGGACAGAAAGGGATCCAATGTGGCCTGGTGGCGGGTGTAGATTTTCCTGGCAAAGTGGAACATCCTATTCAGGGTTGATAGGGATTGCACTGCTGCTAACCAGGGGAGGATGGTTGGTTATTCCTCCTTTCTCCAGCTCTAAAGTACCAGCCTCTTAGCCTCAACACTCACTTCCATTAGCCAGAGCAAGTGATGTCTCCAAAGAACCATGTTTGCTGGAGGTATGTCCAGAATAAATGAATGTAATGACAAGAGAAGGGAACTGAATGGTACAGTATGTCACAGTGATATTGTGGAGCTGGGTCCAGAAATGATGCACCTTAGAACAGCTGCAGATAATATGCAATAAGTCCATTCCTGGGTGAGCAACAACACCAGCAGGTGTCATGATCCATAAGACCAAGGGCCCTGAGTCTGACAGGAGTATGGTACCACAGACACATAGCTTGTTTTGAAAAAGCAAGCTTTTTAAATTTGGGCATGCTTTGTGTATCCGGGACCACAGCTGAGATCAAAGTGGAAAAGAGGTTTCCTCCCCCAGTGTCTGTGACCATTTCCCCCTGGCTGTAATCAAGGGGTCTGGGGCCGCAGAGATAATGGCTTTATAAATCATTCCCACTCTGCTCCAAGGGGTCTGGAGCCAAGAGAGGAGGGCCTTAGGGGGTAACCTGGGTAATCTGGGAATGAGTTTTGGGAGATTTTTAGAGTAGGCTGCTACTGCACTGCAAATTTGAATGTAATTCCAGAAATCACCACTGGGAAGGTCAAAGCTTCTCTGGGGGTTCTCAAAGGAGTCCAAGTGCATGGATTCTCGGGATCACAAACCACAGACATACATTATCCCATGGCTATCTCATTCTTCCCACACTAGCAGCTGGTCCCACATTTTGAGTAGAGAAGTACTCCACAAGAGGACCATGGATTATGAGATTAATGGAGTTTAATGGCTCCCAGCTTCTTCCATACTATAATGGAGGAGGACACTGTCAGGCCTGTCTTACCTAAGGCTGGCAGGGAGGACAATAGTCAGTTAGCCAGCCATGGTATTGTATTGGTTGAGATGATGTTCTATAACTACCCACAAAAGAGGGGGGATATGCAGGTTGTTGGGGACTAGCCAAGGTAAGGTTTGGGCACAATGAAAAGCAATATAGTAGGCATAAAACCATGGGAGGCCCAGACTCCTCTCCTCCAGTGGGCTCTGAGTTTTGCCCTACTATAACAAGGAGGTTTGCCCTACGAGAGGAAGTTGCTTATGAAGATTTCCATCTCCATGAACCACTGGGAAGGTATACAGACTGCTATGTGTTAGAGGCAGTGAATGAGTTTTGGGGCCATCATCATTTTTACAGCTGCAGTTTTGCCTGCCAGGGATAAACATAGCAGCTTCCAATGATCACAGTTCTCCTTTAGTTTTTGCAGTAGTGGTGCTACAGTTGGTTGTCTGCCATTACCTCAACGGATCAGGTCAGACTCGCGTTTCCAAGTACTTTATTCCCTTGTATTACCATTGCAGTCCCCAGGGAGTAACCACAACAAGAGTACAACTGGTGATGAGGCACATTACCTCAGTTTTCTTACAGTTAGTTTTGAGCCCCAGTATCACCTGAAAATCACTTAAGAGGTCAAGGAGGGTGGGGAGACGTGATGCAGTATATTGGAGGAGCTGTCCACTTACAGCAAAGTGTGGTTGTCCATCCAACCTGCAGAAATGCCCTGTAAGGCTAAATATTGCCAGATGGCAATGGCTAGTGGCTGTATGGTCAGAATTAATAGTATGAGGGACAAGGGAAGCCTTGATGCATGGCTCTGCGTAAAGCAGATTATTGGGAGAGGGTCAGGTTAGAAAGTACTCGTGCATCAGTTTGTTCATACTGCATCCTGGTCTGGCCTCTAAATTGGGCACCAAAGCCCATTTTAGTGAGCATGGCATACAGGTACCCCCCCACACACACACACACACCATTGCAAAGGTTTTTTCAAAGTATATGGCCACTGCTGTGGAGGGAGTGGAGGTATTAGATGCCAGAGCCATCAGGAAAAGATAGCCCAGTGGTGATCAGAGCTGAGCCACCCATTAACAAAGCCCACTTGGGAGGAGTGGAGAAGTGTAGGGAGGATGCATTCCAGCTGGATGCTAAAGCTTTTGCCAGTATTTTGGCATCCACATTAATGAGTGAGATATGCCCATAACTATCTGGAGCTGTTGGGTCCTTGCTTTCCTTAGGCAGTACCATAATGACTATCTTGTGCATTGAAGAGGACAGGGTGACATTGTCAAGTCATTTTTGAAAGACAGCCTGTAATGTGGGACATATTAGGTGGGGATCATTTGGTACATATCAGTCAGGATGCCATCCCATCCTGGGAATTTGTGGGTGAGAGAATAGAGATAGCAGTCTTCATTTCTGCAGTGGTGAGGGGTGCCTCCAGTACCTCCTTATCAGGAGGTGATAGGGTGGGATGGAACAGGTTTGCAAAGAACTTATCAAACTTTCCTCTATGAAGTGGACCATGTGAGAAGTAAAGCTCCTCATAGAAGTAGCATATCACCTTATTGATCATTTCAGGTTGGATTTGTAGGTGACCACTATTATCACACAGCCCATGTATGTATCAGTCCGACTGCTGTTTATGCAATCTGTATGACAACAATTTGCTCACCTTCTCTCCCCTATCCTTGTATCTGTGCCTCAGATGCAGGACTGCAAGCTCAGCTTTTCACGTGGCTAGGACATTGAGTCTAGGGCATTGAGTTACAGTCAAAGAGACCTCACTTCTTGAATTATGGTTGGGTGGAGCTGGGGGGCAGTTTTTGAGCTCTGCCTCTTTTATAGCCAAGGCTGCCTTCATCAACTTCTGCTCCTGCTCTCACCTGTGTCTGTGGGCAGCAGTGAAGTTTATGATTTGTCCCCTCAGCAATGCCTTAAGAGCATCCCACAACATGACTTTGGATCTCAAAAAAATTGGAAAACCCTTTTTACAGCCATGCAGAAAAATCTTTTTTTTAATTGATCTTTTTAATTAAGCAATAATGCCTGACAGGGGGTGTGTGTCAAGCTGGGACAACGTCACGCCTCAGGTGGTTGAGCACGAGGCCGCAGGCCAAGTGCATCCAACAACTGAGGTGTGATGTTGTTCCAAATGACACACACCTTGGAGGGCATTATTGCTATTATACAATGGCTTGTTGTTATATATAAAGTAAAAAAATTATTTTAAAGAATGTTTTTATTAGTGTGGAAAAATATTTTTGTTTCTTAAGAGGAGATGCAAAAAAAAAAAAGCTCATCATCCAAAAAATCATCCAGCTCATCATCCAAAAAATCATCTGCAGGTTCACAGTGAGGCTGAGACTAGACCAGTGATGTTGTACTGATTAACATCACAGGTCCAGCCCAAGACTGACCAGTCAGAGTCCAGGATTTTTTCTTGCCATTGTGTAATGAAGTATTAAACACAACATGATACAATAAGTCTGCATGCACAAATAGGTACAGAAACACACTAACAGGAAATCACATAAAGTACATGCCACATAGTACATTTTTTAAGCAGTAAGCTATCCCCTAAACCTCCTTTCCCCTCCCTAAAGCCCTCCTTTCCATGGGAAGACATTGGAAAGTAACTTGGAGAATGTAAATTTTGAGAGGAAATGTATGGGGGACTGGTGCCCAGAGTCCAGATGAGAATATAGCCAGAGGTTTATTCTGTCCCTACATGAAATGTGCTTGAGAAGTTTGGTGGGTTACTTAGCAGGTGTGGTCAGGCTAAGTAAACTGACAGTAACTGGAGGATAGATAAGTCCTCCAGATCTGTTGGTATATTACTATTGCACCTGCATTCTTGTGAGAACATTTTACAAGAGCTGCCAACTAACCCACTGCTATGAGGAACATCTGTGGTCCATCACTTGCAGGGTGGTAGTCTCTTCACTGCTACACTAACTGCTGCCACCCATCTTAGTATGGTGAAGAATCTTGATTGTGATTAGTGAAAGATGTCTAGAAGAAGCAGTGGGCAATCAAAGCAGAGTCCTTGTCCAATTATATTGCTTCATGCCTCTACTATAGATTTCCAGAACTCCATTATAGATGGACATGATTAGACAATATGCATTAGGATTGCTTCTAAGTGGGAGTACCTGCAGCATTTGTCTTCTAATAAAAGGCCTAACCTGTGGAGTGCATTGGGAGTTTGGTAAAATCTGAGTAGGACCATGTTCTGTATGAGAAGACTGTGTCTATCCCTGCATGCTGTATGGGCACTGTGGAGGCAGCTGCCCCAAGATTCCACTGTTATTATGATTCCAGCTCTTGCTCACAGGCAGCTCTGGAGGAGAGAGCCAGGCCTGACTGACTATCCCTCATTCTGCTATAAATGTAACTAGCATTTCTTCTCTTCAGCCTGTTGCCAGTGTCTACCATGGATACAGCAGACACTTTTTCTTCATCCTAGGTGCTTTCCACTGTGCCCAATATCATACTCCTGATCTGGAGGTACATCCAGAAATGCTGTTGCATAAGGTCAAAATCTCATTCTCAGGATGATAAAAGCATCTATATTCTTACCTTCCAGAGTTAGGGCATCTTGAACCAAGACTATGCCTCTTTGCATCCAAGACATCCATTTAGATGAGGATGGACCTATAACTAAAGAGGTATTCCCCCACAAAGGGGCCAGGGAAAAAGGAGTTGGGCAGGACCTCCTGACTTTGTGGGTCTGTGTCCATACCTTTTTTGAGAATGTAACTCTGCAGTGGTCCCTAACCAGGGTAGCTACTGGGGCCATATAGGTAGATAACCGCTAGTGGGTTTTGGGCTGTATCTTGCTCTGTACAGCGCCACAGTGAAGTGGCATGTGATGCAAATGTGAACCAATGAAGGGTTTCTGTAGTTGTAAAGGCCCATTGATAGCCTTAAAACCATGGCAATCCCCATCCACCCCAGACCAATAATATATTAGCTTGACCCTGCTGCAACAGGGTAATATTCCCTCCTTCACAAAATTCCTTATCAAGTGGTGCATATTCTAGAGCCACCTGTGAGAAAGGGAAAAGGTTAAATGAGATGGAATGTGTATATTTTGTGGAGCTGTCATAATTTTAAAGGCCTCTACCTTACCTGACAGAGATAGATTCAGCAATTTCCATCTCCCCAGAAATCAATCTTACTTGAGGTGGAATGGGTGGAAGAAAAGTAGGTCTAATCTAAGGTAGAGGAGTACTGCAAACACAAGAGGTCCATCAGGGAAAATGTATTCATTAAATCTCTAACCTCTGCCAGCAACTTAGTGTGGCCTTAGCCTTCCCAAAATTCTTATCTAGGAAAGCATCTGGGGTCAGGTTAAAATCCTCCCAGGAACAAGGTGATGCTCAGTGCTGCGAGCTGTAGAAGGAGTGGTGGAGGACAATGAATAGGTAAGGGTGGGAGGAGGAGCAGTCATGTAGACTTAAAGTAAAGTGGTGTTGACTTCTAGCGTAAGAGCTTGAGTTCAATTACACTGCCGCCACAAGACATGTACCAGGTCAATCCTCACTGCTGTATCCAGGCAGAGCCATTAGTTCTGTCCCTGTGGAGTTACTGCTGATGGCATTTTCAGTGATTACCAGACAGGCCATCAGCCAAAAGGTATAGGGTCATCACAGTTGGTTTACATTAGCTGGCAGAGGTGAGGAAGCTCTCAGTGTTTTGAATGCCAGGGACTGTGTGACTGGAGCCCAGAGTGAAACTCATGCAAAATGAGCACTTTATGAGAACAACGATATCTAGAGCAAAAACAACAGGTAGAAGAGAGATCTCAAGGCCATCTGAGCTAGCAGACACAAAAAGGAATTCAATCATACCCTCGGGCAAGAAGTTAAGGCCATCCTCCCACCCAAAATGACAGTCTGACTACCCGAGCATGAGAGGCTCAGCTATGGAGTTTGAGGGGCTGCCTCCACCTCCTAGTGCTTTATCAGTGGTTCCAGAGCTCACAAGAGTTGACGTGCAAAAAGTAAAACCCACTTCTATTAATTGCTAAACTCATGGAGAGAGAAAAAAAAAATCCAACATCAGATGGTGCAATGAGACCCAGTGGCAGTGACATTAAAGAATACATCAGTGGCAGACTATAAATAGCATTAATGTCCCTCAGATGTTGAGACTAGCAGTTAGATCAGAGGCCATATAATGCCACAACAAGGTACCAGTCTGATTAATGAGCTGTAGCAAGTCTAAACTGTCATTGAGAGGAAAAGCTCTGCAGGTTATTGATGACACAACTGGGCTGGAAAGATCTCAGTGTCCTGGTTCCATCATCTGCCAAACCAACAGAGGTGAAACCAGTCCACTCAGTCAATCCATGATGCACCACCCAAGATCTAACCAAGATATGCCCCGGCACACCCAGCCCACAGTAGCAGGATTAAAAAAAAAACAGCAAGAAGTATAAGAAGTCCTTGTGTCCTTGCCATCAGGAGGGTGAAACTACCAGACAGGTTGGGGAGGGAAGGATGTGGCAGAAGGTGAGGCACTAAGCAGTTTTTACATGCACACAGGCCAACCAGTGGATATTTGAAGGATCTCTGCATCTTTGGTGCCACCAGAGTGCATGGTTGATGTGGGTAAGCTGATGAGACCACCAGTGAAGTAGAAGCATGGTCAGCCCAGGAGGATCTGGTGTCCACGGTTGCTCACATTGGTGGCAATTGGGAATGCAGAGAGGATGATGCTGGTGGTTCCACAGGGTGTAGTCAGGTGTCACCGGAATAGCTGGAGGTTTTTTGGTCCTAGTGAAATGGAAGATAGTGGTGTAGGCCAGGGCAGTTGGAAGAGGCTGGAGATGGAGACTTGCTGCACTTATTGTTCACTCTGTAAATTTGCCTTGCTGTGTCCACTTTCACTTCTGCCTTGCAACACTTATGGACCCTACCTGTCCAGTGTTGAACCCACTTGCTTTCATTTTTAGACATTTCAGAGGAGGCTGCCCCCACTTTGACTTCCAGAGCAAAGGTGTACATGGCTGTGTCTGTTGAATTCTGTGACCTGTAGGGATGTGTGAAAAAAAATTCTGCTGGTGGGATTTCCGTAAAAGTGCGAATTTTGCTTCTGCGAAAGTTCAGAAATAATTTTCGCAACTTTTGCAGAAATTTCACCTTAAAACTGCAGAATAAATATACAGACTATGGGTTAATTTATTAAACTGTGGGAAAAAATCTACAGACTAGATCACTGCCAGTGGCCAGTTCTGAGGCTTTTTTAACTACAGTTTAATTAATTAATTCACCCCCACTGATCAGTGGTCCCAGTAAATAAATACATAAAAAAACTCCAATCCCTTCCTCGGACCCTCCTGGTGTCTAGTGGCCCTCCACCCACCGATTGTTGGTCCCAAGTAAAAAATACCTGATCCCTGCCGTCTAGTGGTTCCCACCCCCCTGTCCAGGGATCACAGCCCTTGGGTTCTGGTAAAGAAGAAACAAAATCTCAACTCCCTCGGTGACATCTAGTGGCCCCCCCCACCCACTGATCATGGCCCTCCAAAACATTTTATTTACCTGGTGTCTAGAGGACCTTCTCCCTATCCTAGATTCCCTTAATCCACAAAATAAGGAAAAACAGCTTGCAGTCCACCGACTCATCCCCCTCTATTTCCAGTATTCCTTGGTGTTAAGGGGACCCCCCATCCCTGATCCCTTATAAAAAATTAATCCCAATTCCCTGTTGTCTAGTGGACCCCCACTCTGACAGTTTATCCGCCACCTCCCCACCCTGTCCCTGAGCGGGCCACTGGCACAGCCCTCCTCTCTACCCCACTACCGCTGGCCCACCAAACTGTCAGTGAGTGACTGAGTGGTTGTACAAGCATGCTCTCATTCACTGACAGGTCATTAAACTGTGGATGGAATAAATTCTGCAATGTATATGCATTTTTCCACAGTTCACAAAAAAAGTCTGTGGAGCATGGCAAAAATCAGTGGAAAATCCCAGTTTCTCCAATGGCGAAAGTTCCGTGAAATTTCTTAAATTTCGTAGAAGTTCCATGAAAGTGGAATTCGCAACTTTCGCCCACCCCTAGTGGCTTGGCATCATGGGACAACAAGGAGAAGCAGCAGTCAAACCATTGCCACTAAATAAAGTATTTCATGGCTTCAGGCATTTTGATCTGGTCAATGGGCCTTGTAACAGGGTAGGGTAAGAACATTTGTTATGCAGAGAGAGTTAAAAGCAGAGATCTATTGTGTTGTCTCCTATTCTTCCACTTATCCATCTCTTTCCTATCTGAGTGCACAATCAAATTTTCTTATGTCACCTAGAAATTGACCACTCTGGTGGTCTGACAATTTCCTCCTGTTATCTTCCTTGCTTCACATGCTGTTTTTATTGTTTCTTTCTCCCCTTTCTTCTCTGTGATAAAACAAATGTATTGCTCTTTATGAGAAACTGGGATCCCTTGGTTTGCAAATGTATATTTATTTTTTTATTTATTTAAACGTTTTATCAGGTAGGCATGCTGAGCAGAGTACCGCTCGATTCCAGATATGCCCTGGGGGAGGAGGGGAGAGGGAGAAAAAAAATACAGACATACAAATACAGAATTACAGAAATTCGAATAGCAAATACAAACTGGGCAGACTAGGTGGGCCAGCGTGTCCTTATGCCGTCACATTCAATGTTAAACAACTGTACAGCTAGTAAATTTTGAATATGAATACCTACATTTAGATTGCCTTGAGGAGAAAGACAATAATGCAACCAGTATTGGAGATTTAGTAGGACAGAATGCAGACCATTAGCTACTACTTGAGGGGCCTGAAATGCATGCCAGTATTTGTCTGCCTGGGTTGTAAGAAAGCAACATTGTGTGGAGGCAGCGATAGTTTCATTGTTGAAATGATTGCAGAAAGCTACATTTTTAGAAAATATAGCAATCTGTAATACAGGGTTGACCCTGTGAAGTATTTTAAAGCTTGTTTACAGAATTGACAACAAGAGACCAGCTCTTGGACAGAATGCTCTATTTTGTTGCACCTGTTAATACTAAATGTACTCTAAAGGCTGGTCCCAGGAAGGAAAGTGACAAAGTTTTGTGACATTTTGTGAAAAACAGGAGATTTAACTTACAAGAACAGAATGTTGAGTTTAAACTGCCAGGAAAAGACATCATATATAAAGAGCAATGTTTTGTTTAGGGAGATATAGGCCCTGTCCACACTATGCCTCTGTAACATTGCAGAGGGCTCAACCCGTTACCCAACGGTTTGCGTTTACATCTGTAATGTTACAGAAAGGCGTTCATAACCCGTTGTTGAAACCACATGAAAGTGGTTTGAACAACGATTCTAAACAGTTGTGCCCCTTTAACGTTACCAGCCATAGTGTGGATGCGTGAGCGTGTAGCTCCAGTATTCTCCCAGTGCAGCACGAACTGCATTGTGGGATACGGTGCAGCTGTAACGTTACAGGGCACCCACAAATGTGGATGGGCTGTAACGGTTCCAAACAGTTATCCAGACTGTTTGCTGGCAGTGTGGACACACTGTAACGGTTCCGGTCTGTAACGGTTTGGAACCGTTACAGACTGTAAGTGGTGTAGTGTGGACAGGGCCATAGTGAGCTTGAGCTTTAAATTGAGAGAGAGAGAGAGAGAGAGAGACTCAGACTGAGGACTTTTATTTGTACTGTCTTAAAGAAGAACAATCCTGTACAATTAATTTTTTCATTTTTATTGATAACAATAATACAATGCTACTTGGAAATGTTATAACTTCTCCTGATCTGCCTATGCTTCCTGAGCTATGCAACTACGAGAACCCTTAAGGTGGATATAGAGCTTGGCAGGGTACCAAAGAGCAGTCTTTGCTCCAAAATGCATAAGCTTCCATTTCACAAGCACATAGCCCCTTTGACAGTGCAACAGCTCAGAGAAAAATTCTTGGAAGAATGAGAGATGGTGTCCCTCCTAGCACAGTAAGCCTCACTCTTGTGCCAGGCACAGTATGTTCTCCTTCGCATGGTGAAGGAGCAATTTCTTTAAAATGGGTCTGATCCAGTCACCTGGCTTAGGACCCGGGGGGGGGGGCAAGTGAGCAATGAGCCCACTCTATTTCCAAAGGAGGGCAGTTTGGAGAATTGAGGACAACTGGGATCAAATGCTGCAATAAGACTATCATGTTGTTGCCTCCATTCCCCTCTGGTAGTCCAACTAATCAGATGTTATTCTTCTTTGCTTGGTTCTCCACATCATCAACTTTAGTAAGCAAGTACTTGATAGCACAGTCCTGTTCCCTGAGCTTCAAGCCTAAGAATTGTTCTCTCCCCTCCAATTGCTTGATGCAGTGTTCTGTGCTTCTACCAGCTGTCAGAAGGCAAAGAGAACCTTGTTAGTGACAGCAGCTGCAGTCTTGCTGTCCACTGAGTCCTGAAGGACATGTTGAAGCATATTGATAATGGAGAGATCTATTTGAGCCATTGGCAAGCAGCCATAGCTGCAGACACGATGAAAGTGAATGCATGGTCAGGCTGTCTGAAGGTGCCTTGTGGCAAGACAACTTTCACTTTGGCCACAAGGAGGTAATCAGGGATGAAGGTTCAAATGGCCGGAAGGGATGCTGACAGGGAAGAGTACCAGAGGCTCTCCAGACAGACTGGTAGGGTGACGAGAGCAGCCAAGGCACATAAGGAACTGTGGTTGGTGCAGCGGATCAAACAAGGGGAGAAGAGTTTTTCAGGTATGTCAGGGAGGGGAGGAAAGCATTGGGAGGGACAGCTTGATAAGTTAAAAATAGAGGAGAGGTGGGCTGAGGAAGCGGTGAAGCAAGTGAAGGCACTCAATGTGTACTTCAGCTCGATCTTTGTGAAGGAGGGGAAGGAATCATCTCCACAGGGGTAGGTGGAATGAGGTAGAGGGTGGGAGAGGCACTCATCAATGGAGAGATACCATTGGGGGAGGGTGAGAGAGGCTCTAAAGTCCATGAGGTGCGATAAGGCTCCAGGGCCAGATAAGATTCACCCCAGTGTATTGAGGGAACTGTCGGATGTCCTGGCTGCTCCACTGATGGACTTATTCAACTCCTCCCTTCAAACTGGATGGGTACCCCACAACTGGAGAGAGCCTCACGTTATGCCACTCCATAAGGGTGGTCCACAGGAGGAGCTGGGAAACTATAGACCGGTTAGCCTGATGTCCGTGGTGGGGAAGCTGCTGGAAATCATCTTAAAGGAATGGATGGTGGAATTCCTAGAGGCCCACAGTCTCCAAGATGAGAGACAGCATAGGTTCATCCAGGGAAGATCCTGTCAGATGAACCTAGTTGAAGTCTATGACTGGGTCACAAGGTCTCTGGATCAGGGGAAGCTGGTGGATGTCCTGTACCTGGACCTCTCTAAGGCTTTTGACTCGATACCACACCAAAGACTGTTGGAGAAGCTGAGGAGCTTAGGGTTGGGTGGGGGGAGATACTAGGATGGATTGGCAACTGGTTAACGAATAGTTATCAGACGGTGGTGGTTGGAGGTGAGGTCTGATCTCCCAGAAAGGTCATTAGTGAGGTCCCCCAGGGATCGGTGTTTGGGCCAGTCCTATTTCATGTGTTCATCTCAGACATCAGGTTTGGAGTTAGGAGCATGCTGAGTCTATTTGTGGAATACTCCAAACTGGAGCAGAGGTAGACAAGGAGGAGGGAGAAGAATGCTGCAAGATGACTTGGATAAACTTGAAGGTGGTTGCACACTTGGCAGCTGAGGTTCAATGCCAAGAAGTGCAGTGTACTCCACTTGGAGGCCAGGAATCCTGGGTACGACTACAGTCTTGGAGGGGTAAAGCTGGTGGTCTCCAGAAAAGAAAATGATCTCAGGGGGGCAATAGACACCAAAATGAATAATTCTGAGCAGTGAAGGAGGGCAGCTGCGAAGGCAAATAGGATGCTGGGGAGCATAGCCAGAGAGGTAACATCAAGAAAGTGAGAGAAAGGTCCTATTGCCCCAGTACAACTGCCTGGTTAGGCCACACCTGGAGTACTTTGTGCAGTTTTGGCACCCATACTTTAGGAGGGATGTTGTCCTTCTTGAGAGGATCCAGAGGAGGGTGTCAAGAATGATTCACGGCCTGAAGGACCTGTCCTTTGAGGGGAGGTTATTTGATTTGAACATGTACTCCCTGTAGGACAGGAGCGATAGGTGGGATATGATAGAAGTCTTTAAATATTTGAAGGGGATTAACCGGGTCAGCTCTGATGGACTGCTCCAGTTGAGGAAGGATGGAGCCACGAGGGTGCATAGCCTGAGATTAGTGGGTGGGAGGTTTGAGGGGGAGATGAGATGGCACTACTTCACTGAGAGGGTGGTGGTGCCCTGGAACTCGTTGCCATCAGAGTTGGTTTGGATGGAGACAGTAGGAGGCTTCAAAAGTGGGTAGGATAGACACAGAGATGTAATCTGGTGGGTATGTAAAGGGTCTGCAGGAGGTCACAAAAAGGGAGGGGTGGCAGCTGCAGTGAGTGAACTGTAGACTGTTACTCTAGTAGACACGATAGACCACTGGGTCTAATCTGTTGGCAATTTAGTATGCTAGTATGATAGTTTAAATGAGGCTTATGAGCTAAATACAGTACTTAGACACAAAACAAAAAGATCATGCTCTGTCCCTTAGCACGATCTATCAAATTCGGGTGGCAGAGATGGTACATGTCATTGGTTTTACTCTGATGACTGGCAGTTCTCACGTAGGCATGGGGCTGCTCTAATCTGATGCTGCCTTCTTGACGGTGGCTAGCCATGCCCATTTTCTATGCAAGAATGTAAACAAATCTATTATTATTAGTAAACCACCATGAGATTTTTATTACTATAATATTGGGGACATTGGGGATCGGGGAGGCAGGTCACTATACCACCATGGATGATTTATTACTAGAATTTCAGGGACATTGGGGATCGGGAATTGGGCTATTATGTCACCACAGGAGATTGTATTGCTATACTATCGGGGACACTGGGGATTGGGAAGGGGACCACTATACCGCCACAGTATGGGTGCAAGGTTTAAGTGAGCCATTTGAAGACAGATGGGTGGATGGTAACTCCCAAATATCTGAGGCCATTCTTGGCCCATTTGAGGCCTTGGTTCAGCTGCAGAGGACAGATGAAGAGGGCGCACTTCAGACTTGTGGCAGTTGACTTTGAGGCTGGAGACAGCTGCAAATTTTGAAGAAGCTGGGGAAGAGGGAGAGAAGCTGGGCCTTTAGGCTGAAGGATCATCAGGTTTTCAGCACATAGGGTGTTCTATATTCCTTGCTTCTACAACTGATTCCTTTTGGAGGCTGGTTGGTTTCTAATGGCAATTGCCAGTGGTTTAATTGCCAGCAAGAACAGGAGCTGTGACAGAGGATAGCCTTGCCATGTACCTTTCTGTAGGGTAAAAATGGAGAGCAGAGCCCATTGCTGAAGACACTGGTAGACGGGCAGCTATGTAGGCATCTAACCTATCTGATAAACATTAGACTGATCCCTGTCATTTCCTTGGTACACCTCAGGAATTCCCAATACCGAATCAAAAGCTTTCTCAAATTTACCACAAAGGCAGCAGTTGGTGTGGTAGAGCACTGTATCCCATGAATTAGATTCAGGAGTGTGCACAAGTGACCAGAACTTTGAGCATGGTTCAGTTGGTAGCACATCTGCCTCTGGACCAGAAGGTCGTGGGTTCTCATCCCACACCAGGATTGGACTTACACCTAAAAATCGCTGGCATCTGAGTGCAGTATTGGGGGATGCTGTACTGCTGGGGTGTGCTGTCCTTCGGATGAGATGTTAAACCTAGGTCCCTTCTGCCCATCCTGGTGTTGTCTTGGTGGGTGACAAGGTGGAAATAAAAGACCCCAGGGCACTCTTCAGCAAAGAGCAGGGAACATTCCGGTGTCCTGGCCAACATTCCCTTCCATAAACAGGTTCATGCAATTATCCAGGCTGTGTGTGGTGATGATGTGTGATATGGCTGCCACCACACATTCAGTCACTTCAGTAACAGTCTAGCATTGCTTGTGAAGTGCTTTGGGATACTGTGTATAGCGCTATATAAATGCTGATTTTTATGTTGCTTGCATGTGCAAGAAACATAATGCCATCATCGGAGATTTGGAGGTGTGTCACCTCCTCCTCCAATTCAGGCAGTGTGCTGGCAGGCGGCCCTGTATGCCAATGCATTTGGAGCTGTCTGTGACACGCTCAAAATGCAGTGGCTCGAGTTGAAAAGGGAGCTTCACGCTTGAGTGAGCAGCGATAAAGCTGCTCACATGCAGCTCCCCACCACTGAAGCGTCTTGCGCCCGCACGCACTGTATAGTCAGCAGGGGTGCCCAATCCCGTCAGCTGAGCTGCTTCGTCTCCCCAGTAGTTGGTGCCACGTGGGGAGCCCACCCAGCGTGGCAATCAATCTTGCCCGGCGGTGCCCAATCCCCCGTCGGCTGGCATCCCAACGTCTTTGTGCCATGCTGGGAGCCCACCCCAGTGTGGCAAGCAGATCCTTGGCGTCTTTTTTTTTTTTACCTGTAAGACAAAAAGCGGTCCTGATGCGTCCGAACCCCCTCCACAACCCGCACCGACCAATGCACCAGCCTCCCACCCCCCTCACCCCATACTTACCTCCGGACTCCGGTAGCGGCGATCTTGATGGACCGGGAACACGTCTGCACTCTTCAAAGCCGACCGCGAACTGAGGAAATGCCGGTAGTTGTATAATGGGCTAGATAGGGGTTTCAACTGTTGCATATCTCAGCCATTTTGAGAATTTTTGCACCAAATTTTCAACATGGGGTTTTTGGGACCCCTTCTCATGAATGATTCACTGTCATGGCGTTTTCGGGCCCAAAGGGTGATTTCGCGCAGTGACTGCGCAGTGACTGTGAAATCACCCTTTGGGCCTGAATACCACCATAACAGTGACATCATTCATGAGAAGGGGCCCAAAACCCCATATTGAAAATTTGGTGCCAAAATTCCAAAAAATGACTGTTTTACGTGCATGCGTTGCGCAGTTCCTACGCAGGCTCGTAAGTTCACGAAATTTCAATATTTTCACTCCAGATTTTCAACATTGCCATTTTACCACACCTTCTTATGAGTGGTATAGCTGTCATTTTTCACATCTCACCCAAAATGTGTTTCCGCCCATGTGGCGCAGAATGGCACAGTCAGTGTCGGAAATCAATATGCAGGACAATTAAGAAAATCACAGTGACACTGTTCATGAGCAGAGGTCTTAAAATGGCTATGTTGAAAATTTGGTGAAAAAATTCCTAAAATGACTGTTTTACGGCGTCGTTGTGCAGTTCCTCTGCAGCTACGTGGGTTTCATTATTTTCAATATTTCCCTCCAGATTTTCAACATTGCCATTTTCCACACCTTCTTATGAGTAGTACAGCTGTCATTTTCACATCTTACCCAAAATGAGTTTTCGCCATGTAGCGACAATGGCGCAGTCATTGTGCGAACTCAGTGTATGGGACACATTGAGAAGATCACAGTGTCACTGTTCATGAGCAGAGATATTAAAATGGCAATGTTGAAAATTTGGTGAAAGAATTCCTAAAAATGACTGTTTTACAGTGTGCATTGCACAGTTCCCATGCCTTCGTGGGTTTGCGATTTTCAATATTTCCACTCCAGATTTTCAACATTGCCATTTTACCACACCTCCTTATGAGCAGTACAGCTGTCATTTTTCACATCTCACCCAAAACGTGTTTCCGCCCATGTAGCGCACAATGGCGCAGTCGGTGTGCAAACTCAATGTATGGGACACATTAACAAAATCACAGTGATACTGTTCATGACCAGAGGTCTTAAAATGGCTATGTTGAAAATTTAGTGAAAAAAATCCTAAAAATGACTGTTTTACAAGCGTGCGTTGCGCAGTTCCTTCGCACGCTCGTAAGTTCGCAAATTTTCAATATTTACACTCCAATGACTTCCAAATACCTAAACAGCACATAGAAGCAAGCAACATTCGGCATTGACAAATGCTTATTCTTCTTCCTTTCACAAACCCTGCTTTAGCATGGTATATCAGAAAACGCAGGACCAGTTCTTTGCGATTTGCTAGGATCTTGGCCAGCACTTTGACTTTAGTGTTTATAAAGGAGGTGGGTCTGTAGTTTGTGGAGACTGTACCATCTTTACTTTTTTTAGGCAGTACCATGAAGACAGCCGTTCCCAAGGTGAGTGGTAGGAAAGGGAGTCCAATGAGCTTGATAAACATCTAGCATGAGGGCTGACCTCATCATATATCATCTGGTAGTAATAATTAGGGAAGCCATCATTCCCAGGTGCCTTTTCATTGTTGAGAAACTGTATAGCTTGTTTGGCTTCCAGTATGGCGAGGGATTGTAGGCTAGATGCATCAGTGGGTGGGAACCTAGGGATGGGGAATCCTCCAGGAAGATGAAGACAGAGTAATTGCTAGGTGGGCTTCGTGATGCAAACAATTGCTTATAGAAAGATTGCATAATGTTGTTTATGGCCTCAGCCTCTGAGTGCACCCTTCCCTTTGTGTGCTTTTTGGCTTGCCTTCTCTTGATGAAATAGGCTACTTGTCCCTCCCTCTCCAATATGTATGCTTCGGCTGAAAAAGGGCCAGCTCAGCCTTTCTTATTAGAAACTCATGCAGATACATCCAAGTACTCGTGACTGTCATCGAGGCACAGGTCAGGAAGCACAGGAAAACCAGGAGCAGTTTCAAAATTCACAAGCAGAAAACTAAGTCCTTCTTTTGAGGGTATCTCTTTATTCCAAGTTTCAGTCTCTTAGTCTCCCACTCTCCTTGTCTCTGTAGCAAAAGCTTTGCTGCTCTTTTAATAACTCTTTGGGAACTCGTTAAGAGAGCCTGCTTCTCACAGAATTTTCTTGTAAGTTTACAGAATGTTCTTGTCAGTTTCTTTCCTTGCAGGAGCAGTAAAACAGTACATGGTGTCCCAAAACTGACCTCTTCTTTACAGCTCTGCAAAAGGCTTAAAATACTGCATCTCATGTTAACCCCTTGAGTTCCAAATAACTTTGCAATCATTTCAACAGTATAACTATATACAGTTTTATACAAAGGGATCCCAGTATCAATGACATTTCCACATAAAGATTCACATATATTTTATACTCACAGATATGCAAGGGGAAGAAAAGACAGAAGTAGCAAGGAAAGGCAGAGAGATGGTGAGAGGTGAAGAATTGTGAAACCGTTGGAGTGATCAGTTCCTAGGTCTCACAAGAAAAATTTGTTCTTGTAACCAGACAGAGAAGAGACAGGTAAGGAGAGGATATAACAGTTCCTTGCATTTAACTCTTTCTTCATAACAAATGGGACAGGGCATCATTTAACCCTGTCACAGTGACCTTAACCAATATCTCCTGTAAGGGAAGATTTTGTTGTGCTTTTGAGAGAAGACAGTTGACAGTCCATGGCCCCAAGTTCCTTTTCACTGTCCTTATGCCTACAGGTAGTGAAGATAATTATCTTGACACACATAGTGTCTTTCTAGGCCTCCCACACCTCTTCCTCAGAGGAGCCACTGGTATCATTTGTTGCTAGATAGGCTAGTGTTTCTTCCTTTGCCCATTTAGCAAATTGAGGGTCTCGCAATAATAATGGACCTAGCCTTCAGGACTAGGTACGTGGGAAGCTGTGACCCCATACCATAGTCAGTATCAGGGAAGATAGTCAGATATTATAATAGGATGTACAGTATCTTGGTGATTAAACTGACTTCTGAGCGGGGAACAAAATACAGTATAATGTTGGCCATGAGAAAATCAGAGTTGTAGAAATGCTGTAACAAAAGAAAACTGCAGTACCAAAGTTAATATGTAGATAATCAGAGTTGAAACTCTACTAATCAGTTTTAATTATTTAAATATATGGTGAATGAACATGCTACCTATATCCAGTTTTAGCTCAGTTCAAAACAACCTGTCTGGTCTGGGTTCAGCAACGAGTAGGGATCAGAGGCCCTTTTATGGCATAAGAAGAATTCTATTTTAATGCACAGAACAGGACCTACATAGGCTCTAGGATGAATTCTTAGAGCAATCTGTCACATATTTTAATTTAAAATATACATTTACTGCTGCCAACAGAAGTGTGAAATTTCCTGATACTGAGGCTGCTTCATCCTGTCAGCTTGACATGCTCTCTTTACAGTATACTAGACAGATCAGAAAGAATGAAGTGGCATAACTGTCAGAGTATGAAGTAAAACTGTACACTAGTCAGCAGTGGTAAAAAAGTACTTTTACATTAGAGTTTGTTACAGATACAGTTACTCAGTTCTGATAAAATATGTAGCATATCCTATAACTTTATTAGAGAAACAAATTATACAGGTCCTGGTGTCTGGGGATGGAAACCATTCACAGGCTTGTTGAGAGCCTCCCATTGCTTGACTGGCCTCCTGACAGCTAGGGAAAATCTGGCTTACATTACAAAGTAAGGTGGGGCTTGGATATAGAAGGTGTCCTTGCTCTGCACTAATGCTCTCTCCTTCTCTGACAACTGTATAGAGCAGTGTGGTGAGGCAGCCACAAGAGCCACTGGGGAGAGAGAATGCATTGGGTGTGACCATGGTGGTGGAATTGATTGAGCTGGCAGATGGCCTCTTTAAAGGGTAGCATGGAGCACAGGAGCATCAGTGGAGGAGAAATGAGTTTCAGGAGGGTGAAGTAAGAAGATGATTAGTCTTAACATAGCATCTATATTGTACCTAAAGTGATTTACAGTCCCAGAAGGGAGATTGTGTAAGTTACAGAGACATTTAGGGAGCAGCAGTGGTAAGCTGCAGGTAAGGGAGGTGCAGGCAAGTCATGCTGGTAAAGGCTGGCTGCAGAGAGAGAGGATCCATCAGCCAGACCAGAAGCAATTCACGTGAATGAGAAAGGCCTTTGGGTTGGATGGGTTAGGCCTGCTGGTGTGGCCAAAGTGTGAGTGTCTCCCCACTGGAATAGTCCATTTGGTGTGGCTGAAGGAAGTTCATGATGGCTGGGATGCCTTATGCTAACCCTGGCATAAATTGTGTTGGCAGTGGGCAACCACCATCAGATTCCCAGTCCTGTAACCCAATTTCACTCAGATCTGAGAACTGGTCACATACAGGTAGAGGTGTGGTCTAGTGGTAGTCAGGGTGATCTTGAATGAAGCCCAAAAGTCAGTAAAGTAGCTGCTACAACCTATAGGTAAGGCATGTACCATTTGTATAGGTTTAGGATGTTTGGTTTAAGCAGACCCCTTCCAAGAGAGCACGTGGATGACCAAGAACAGAAGACAGCATACTGACAATGCAGTGATTACAGAAGGTCAGGTGGAGTGACAAGATAACTGGAAGTAAATAGTCATCCCTCTCTTCCAGTTTCCCTCTCAGGCAAGCCCTTCATCCTACAGGACTGCTGTTTTGCAAGTACTGCTCAGTCTGACTCTTCACTTTCATGATTTTCTTCTTTTTATAGAAACATACGAACATACGTACATACGAACATACAAATGTGCCAGCAGAAACAGACCACTCAGTCTATCTAAGTTTGCTCAGGTGTGCTGCCAACACCCCTAGTTTGCAGCTGCCCCTCCCCCCCTTTGTCAGCAGAATTTGCCAGCAGAAAAGGACCGATTGGCCCACCTAGTCTGCCCAGATGGTCCCTGCCTAGTCTGCCTCCACAGACCCTAACTTTTCTCTAGCAATACACCCTCCTCACTCTGTCTTTACTTATATTCCACTATGTGACTCCCATGCAGGTTTGAAGGCCCCAGTGCTTTTGTCACCATCAATTCCACTGCTAGCCTATTTGAGCATTCCACCACTCTTTCAGTGAAGCAGTACTTCCTCACATCCCTCTAAAGTCCTCCTCTCCAGCTTCATCTCATGCCAGCTCATCCTGGTGCTCTTTCACATTTGAAAGAGACTCTCCCAATACCCGTTCACCCTATGATGTACTTCTAGGTCTCTATAATGTCTCCTCTCGCTATCCTCTCTTCCAGGGTGTACATGCTGAGCTACATCAGTCTTTCTCTTTGTTGGGCATTTGATTGAACCCCAACACCATTTTAGTTGCCGTCCTCTGGACTTCTTCCATCCTGTATATGTTCTTTCTGAAGCATGGCCTTCAGAACAATTCTGCACTTTTCACTCTCTCCCCACCATACCTACATTCCTTCTTTCCCCCTCCCCCCTCCCCTCTTCCTTCTCCCTATGACTCTGGCACTTGGTATCTCCTGTCTGTTTTCTGTGACAAATGCCACTGGCTGCCTTGCTTACAATGGTACCCTTGAATTGTATTAATCTGTAATCTGTTTGCAATCTCCACATTGTAGTAATGTCTGTCTTGATGTTCCCCAAAATTTGTATTTCTCTGACGTGGAACCTTTGTAAAAGAGCCTTGGTTCGAAGGTATTTGTAATCCTAGACTTGATAAATAAAAATAAATAGAACAGGACACAATACTCCAGGTGGAGTCTCACAAGTGAGTGATACAGTGGCAACACCACCTCCCTCCTCTTGCTGGAGATATCTCTCCCTATGCATCCCAGCATCCCACTAGCTCCACTCACTGCTTTGTTGCATTGCTCTTCAGCTCCCGGGTCATTAGATATGATAACCTCTAGACACCTTTCTTGTTTAGTGACTGTCAGTACTTCCCTGATCCCATACTCAACATCTGGGTTCATATGTTCGGGTGTATGATTTTGCTTCTTTACATGGATAGCACCCTCCCTACCTTGATGACCTCATTACTTACAATAGTTTTAAGTTTCTGTGCCCACCAACCCTGAGCCCAATAGTGATTTGTTTCAGGGGTTGGGGACTAGTTTACCCGCCTAGTATCAGCTAGCACCCCCCTCTTGTCATGCACCCCTGCAGCAGCCCACTCTGCATTGATACTGCTAAGCTTAAATAATGAATAAGTGTTAACTGGCTCCGAATCATGAGGATGGGGTGGGACTGAGACCTAATACTAACAGTGACACTAAGTAGTCGAGCTGGTCAGAGCTATCAGGCTTGGGGGGGGGGTTAAAAGTACTTAATACTGTTGTAATCAGTTGGGTAATTGAGCTGGGGATATGGCTCTCCTTGTACCGATACTGTCTGTTCCTGGTAAGGATCCAGAAGCCAGTAGACACAGTTATCAATTTATTCTTATTTATGACATACAGAGGAAGGGAAAGGTTGGCAGTAAAAGCTAGGAATGGGATGGGAGGGTGATCAGTAGGCTAGCCCTGCCCACCTGGGGACAGGGAAGCCTTGTTGCAGCCATTTTATATTAAATCCGTAATACCCAAATATGAACTGTGAGCACTATTCCTTATTCAGATGAATTTTTGGGAAGATACCAGTTGTGGTGTTTCCAGGAATGAATATTTATTACTTGTAGACTCATATTACCTACTGGCTCATCGTGTGATGCCACTTCATGTGAGTGGCACAGGGTAGGAGTGGGGCATCTGTCTAGGAGAAATATGCAGAACACCCATAGTTGAGTCCAAAGTTCTGCAGTGGACTCTGCTGGTGCAAGTAACTAGTTTGTAATCATAAGGGAAAGTAGTATGGGATCCTAATAATTCTCTACCTGAAGCAGATTAGACTGTGCATTAGTGCAATTGTGATCATTTGTAGCTGTGTAATTGTAGAGGAACTGTTACTTGTAACTTTGATAATTACAGTTAATGAGTGCATAAACTGTACATTAGTGGCACTGTGCTAATTGTAGCTGTAGCAAGTTGCTTATCTAGGGTAAATGTATAAGGGATCATCCAAGGGGTGTCAGTCAGGTAACAGAGTAGATCAGTATCTTTGGTGAAACTCCCTAGATAGGGTAGTCTGGTTCAGGGCCTAAGTTAAAGAATTATAGGCAGACATGAAAAAGTTAGGAAGTAAAGGTTAAGAAGAAAAGATTAATATGAGGTCCAGTCAGCTACTGTGTATGGGTGTTAGCTCAAAGTATGGACTATACTGTAGGTACACTAGGAGGTCATCAGCTTCAGAAACTGTGGGGTGCTCATCTCAAGGTTATGCCCTGGAGGAGGGACACGTCACCATATGTAGGACCATTGCGCAACACCATGCACAACTGGTAGCAGCAAGGCAGGAGATATTTCAGTTGAGACACCAGATGAGCTGATACCCAAGTCCTGCACTCCCACTCTCCCAAAGGCCCACAGGCCCAGGGGGCTGGTGGGTGGTACAGGTAGATAGGAGTAGGAGGAAGGGAGGTAGAAGAACTCACAATGTGATTACTGAAACCCATTAAATCATGACAGCAAATCACTTTGTACCCCTGAAGGAAATGTAAGTACCTGAGTCCATCGGGGGGATGTCGAGCCAATGTTGAATAGGGATCAGGACAACTTGATGATACCTGGGGTGAGAACAAAATGAAGATAGCAAGGAGTATTTTAGTCATAGGAGTCTCAGTGATTAGAGGGGTTGAGAAGGTGGTGGAAGGATGGGGAAAGGGAATGGGGTGGTAAAATGTCTTCCTGGTATATTGGCCATCCAGTATATGTACAAATAAGGAGGATGGTAGATGAGGAGAGGGAGCTGGGGTGATGGTACACTTGGATACCAATGATCTGGCAAACCAGCCTATGGAGACAGGAAGCACTAACTTTCAAAGCTGGCGAACAGACTGAAGGTGCACTCAGCTTCCTGTCCTTTTCAGTGTCCTCCATGTGTGGGGTAGAGAGAATTGGAAGAATAGAGATGGCAGGAGGAGACAGAGGAGTTTAACAGATGGTTGAAATATGGTGTCATGAAGAGGTGTACTGTTTTGTGGGGTACTGGGGGCTTCTGGGATAGGATACTCTTCAAAGGTGATGACCTTCACCTAAAATGAGAGGGGACCAGTGTGCTGGGGTGGAAGTTTGATGTCTACATTGGTGAACAGTTAAACTGATTGCAGGGGAGGCTGAAGCTATAGGAACCACTAAGAAGGGTGTAAGAGTGAGAAACCTAGCTAGTGCCCCTCAGAACTTGGGGCTAGGAACATTGAGGAGGGGTGCAGCAAGGCAGGAGTTCATAATGGGCTAAGAGAGGATGCCAAAGAAGAATGTTCACTAAGCTGGCAAAACCAAAAAAAGAGGAGAGCAAGGAGGATAGATGAGGATGAAGGGAGAAGCTGTAAAAAATAATGGGGGTTTAGGCACAAGATGGAAAGCAGTCTATATAATGCTAGGACACAGGGAAACAAAATTAATGAACTCCAGGTGATGGTGGCAGATGCAGGATTGGATCTCACAACAATTACAGACACTTGGGCTACTAGGAATAATGACTGGGGCCTTTTGATCCCAGGCTACATAATGTATAGGCAATATAGGGGAAGGTAAAGGAGGAAGGGTAGCCCTCTATCTCAGCGAATGCATTAAGGCAATGGAGAATGTGTCCATCGGGGAAGGAATGGGGAAATATAATCTCTGTGAATTCAGCTTACTGTGGTATCAGGTAAGAAACTAAACACGTATGTGTTCTATAGACCTAAAGCAAGACCACCAGAATGTTGGGGTCTATCAGGAAGAATTTTACAGAAGGAGAAAGGAGGTGATATTGTCTTTCTATAGATCACTGGTGAGACTGCATCTGAAATATTGCACACAGTTCCAGTGACCCCAGCTAAGAAAAGACAAAGACAGACTAGAGATGGTGCAGCATAGGGTAACCAAAATGGTTCCGGGCCAGTAGGACAGATCATACAAAGATCAGCAATGGCATAAGGCCCTGAACTTATTGTCACTGGATACTAGAATGGAGAGGGGAGATGTGATAGAGACTTTCAAGTTCCTGAAAGGAATGAACAAGATAAATTGTGAGG
Source organism: Neoceratodus forsteri (assembly GCA_016271365.2). Classification (NCBI taxonomy): domain Eukaryota; kingdom Metazoa; phylum Chordata; order Ceratodontiformes; family Ceratodontidae; genus Neoceratodus; species Neoceratodus forsteri. Next base: position 730,297,621 of record CM028131.1, read on the forward strand.
AAATATCTAGCAATACTGGTGAATCAATTACACAAGGATGTCAATGAAGGCTGGCAGGCTGGTGGGAGATTCAGGAGGGATGTGAGAAAGTTTTATTTTACAGAAATATTGGGTGAGCCTTAGAACAGCATACTAGCAGAGGTGGTGGGCCTAAATGCCTGGTGGGTGCAAGAATTATTAATAATTTCAAAACAGCTGGGACTGAGTAAAAGTTTAATGGCTACACAGGGTGGAAGCAGTAACATGCATGGCAAAGGGGAGGTGAGGGCAATAAAATCATAACTAAACATTAGGTCCCAGGGTAGGACAGGGAAAAGAGACAGACTGGATGGACCAACATTTTCCATGTTTCTATGACCACCGAATGAAGGGGTCAAGGGCAATAAGGATCTAGGGCAGAAAAGAGAGGCGGTCTCTAAAGGAGAGGTGGTGGTAGTAAGATTCTTAACCTGCCAGTCATTGATTGGGACATTCCAGCTGCTAAATGTACCAAAAGTTAGGCCCTGCTAGACGCATTGCTGGGCTGTCTCACCGAAGCGGCTGGACAATGACCCCACAAGACAGACAACCATTCTCAATGTGGTGCTAACCAGCTCAGAAATGGCAGTTGATGTGTAGTTTGGGGGACCACTATGGTCCAGTGACCTTAACACCATATAGTTCAAGCTGGCCTTCTCTACCAATATAACCTCATCAAAGTCTGAAGTTCTTAATTACAGAAAAGCAGGTTTTAACCAGATTTAACAAGATCAGGAAATTAGTTCAGAAAAAGTTATTTCGAGTGGACAGAATATGGGGAGTGATGGAAAGATGGAGAGACATTAAAGGGGCCGTTCTTGAGCTAAAATTGTCATGCATGAGGACGGTTACCAAAAGAAACAGGTGACATCACCAATCATGTTCACTGAAAAGGTCAGGGAAGCAGTGAGGGCCAAAAAGAAGGCCTTCATCAGGTATAAAGAGAAGTGGATATGAGACATGCAGTGGATTTTCTTGCCTGACATCAGCAAGGATTCAACTCAGTGCCACACAGAAGATTGCTAAAGAAGCTAGATCTAGATGCAGTGAAATACATTGATGGGTTAGAAGGTGGTTGGTGGGGAGACAGTAGAAGGTAGTGTTAACCAGAATGAAATCTGGGGGGGGGGTTACCATTTAGGTGCCTCAGGGATCAGTCCTGGGCCCAATACTTTTTTAATATGTTCATCAATGACATACAAGGAATTCAGGGCAAGATGTGTCTATTTGCAGATGACACCTAAGCTCTGTGCAGGGTACTGCTTACAGCATGGAGTTGGTAAGGGAGTTGCAGAGGGACCTGCAATGGTTATAGAGGTGGTCTAAGTTTTGGTAATTGAAATTCAATGCTACAAAAGTGCAGGGTAATTTACATAGGGGACAAGAACCCCAGGACAAAGTATTCATAAGTGTCTCCCTTAAACAATCTAGCCAATGTAACAAGTCCTTACTTCAAACAAATGGGCACTCACACAGAAAACCAAAGAAAAAACATAAATGTGCTGCTATAACAAACTTCGTTATTTTAGTACAACACGTGCCATACAGACCACCAAGAATTCCACCGGCCAGGAGGCACTGGCCAACATAATTTTGTTATTGTATTTGTATGTTATTGTTGACTGTTGTAACTTTGTAAACAGGACAGCACTGAAAACAGGCTTGCCTAGTGCATTGTCCTGATGAAATACACAAATTGATGAAAAGTGAAATTCAAGAGCTTTGCCAAGGTGTCGATCCCTGGTGGAAATGTGTTTAAATACATTTATAAGTGTTAGAGTGACAGTGCATTTTAAAAACAATTTAAATAATTACCACCACCAGAGAATCATTCTACATCATATTTGAATACAATTTGAAAACTAGTAACTGGGAGAGTCACACTGAGCCAGTCTCGTTTCCAGTTGTGACCCTGGGGAATGGTTACAGGAGGACACAGAAAAACATAATACAGTACATTAGATGAAACAGAATGCAAAGTGCAGACACCGAGCAAAACATTAATAATTCTTTGGTACAAACTTGGAACAAATTAGAGTGCAAGCATGCTGTGCAAATACATGTACAGGTGAAAAACTGGGAATTCGACAACAAAGCAGTACTGAGGCAAGCAATGCAGTGTACCAGGGATAAGTAAAGAACTAGGGGACCCAAAAACTTGAGCTACCAAAATAAGTAGGGGGACTACCTACAGGAAACAGGTGCAGGTGAGTTGTGGGAGGAGCGCCAGTTCAAGACTGAAGAAGCTCGAGGAGGAGAAATGGCAGAAGAAAAAGGGGATCTGGTTCCCCAGTGTTGGCAGGCAATAGGTAAAGGATGATTGCCCAGCAGAGGAATGGGGGTGAGGAGTGGAGAAGGTTCTCAGGTCCCTGGAGTAGAGGGAACATGTAGCAGGGGGCAGGAGAGAGGATAGAGGACTAGTAGGAAGGAAGGGAGCCAAACAATACTTAGAGATGAAGGAAGAGCAGTACAACTGGCAGTGTGAAGGTAGGAAAGGATGGAGGAGAGAGGAATAGAGGAGCAGCAGTGCATTCATGGAGGAGAGTGTGTTGTAAAGTGGCAAAAGGCATTCCAGAGAGTGTCCAGTCTGGCTAGGGAGTTGGAGGGAGCTGTACCACAGACCATGTCTGCATCATCATCTGGAAGCATCATTTTAGTAACCAGTTCACAGTGGACCAGCAAGTGTAGGCAATCTTTGTTATGATACAGGGCATCTTGCTTAGGGAGTAGTTTTACATGGATAGTATTGATATGGGCTGAGAAGTCAAGCTTGCTGTCAAGCCAAATGCCAAGATACTTGAATGACTGCACCACTTCAAGATGGGAACCATCTAGTGTGGTGAAGACCAGAAGACATGAGAGACTGGCCAATGTTTGGCTGGTAACAAAGGTCATGGACACTGTTTTTGATATTAATCTTGAGATCAGTGGAAAGGAATCAGCTCAGGACAGTGGGTAAAGCCTGCTGGAGCAGTTCTTCCACAGGAGTAGTAGCTGGATCGGAGGTGAAGATGACTGTATCATCTCCATACATATGTACAAGTGAGTTGACACAGACAGAGGTGAAGTCGTTTAGAAAAATCTACAACAGGATGGGGCCAATTATTGAGCCCTGAGGGACCCCAGCATGAAAAGGAATGGGAGGTGATGAAATGCCTCCAAGCTGTACTGACTGTAGGCAGCCTGTTAGATAGGAATGGAACCAGTCAACAGCGAGAGCTGAGAGGCTGGACAAACTCAGCTTATCCAGAAGGAGCGGGTGGAACACTAATTCAAAAGCTTTGACCAGATCGATGAAAACAGCCACCACAATATGCTCCTGGTCCATCCCGGAAAAGGTGTTGTTAGTGACATGCAACAGAGAGGAAACAGTGAAGGGGTGCTTCCGTTAGCCACACTGAAAGGGTGAAAGGAAACTGGAAGATGTGAGGTAGTAAAGAAGTCTACTGTAGACTAGCTTCTCTTGCAACTTAGCAAGGGAGGGGAAGAGAGATATATCACCACTTACCAGGGGAGAAGGGGTCACCTCCTTTGTGAATTGGAAGAACTTTGGCAATCTTCCAAGACTAAGGAATGGTACAGAGGGAGGATGAGAGGTTGAGCAGGAAAGTGAGTGGAAATGCAATACCTGGGGATGAGAGATGGAGGAGTTTAGGATCGAGCCTATAAGGACTAGATTTGGACTGATTGAGGGAGGAGAGGGCAAGTAGGATTTCATGAGTGGTGATGAGGAAGTGGAACTGCAGGGTAGAATGGGGTGGAGAGGAATGATGAGCAGGAGGGAAGGATCGGAGCCTGTAGCAGGGGGATGGAGGAGGAAACATGTGGTGAAGAACTAATTTAAGTGAGCAGCTCAGGGGCCATGGCCAGCAGGGCAAAATGGCGGATATTTTCTAATCCAGCTCTATAAGGGTAGAATAGAAATGACAGCAAAATAAGCTAAACAATCTTTTTTTTATTTTCCTGAATGACTAGTGCAGACATCTGATGGCAGGTAGCAAGCTGAGCAAAAGGCAAGCCAAGCTTAATTTTGAAGCAATAACATCGAGTGACACGAGGTCCGTAACCACTCATAGACTGTCAATGCTCCAGAGTGCCAAGAAGTAAACAAGTTTGAGAGATCCCTAGCTGGCAGGCCTGCTACTCTAAACATTATGCAGAATGAGAAGAAGGCAGGATTTGCCAACATCACTGCTCAAATTAGCCACCTGTAGTTGGTAGTTAGCCTCTCTGAAACATCTGCCTCTCATACCGCTTGCTGGGATGAAGACAAGAAGTGCATCTGCAAGATGGAGGACACTGTCTCAGACCTCACTCATGAATGAAACAATTACAAAAAAAGAGACTGAGGAGCTCAAATCTAGGGTGAATGACCAGGAGAATCGGTCCTGGCACTCCAGTCTTAGAATAATTGGTTTAGCTGAAGGCATGGAGAAGAAATATCCTGAGAAACAAGTGCATGAGTGGCTGGTCAAACACCTTAAACTGGGAGATGTGGCTGCACACTTCGAGGTGGAGAGGGCACACAGGACATTCCCTAAGCTGAAGCTAGGAAAATGACCCAAGCACTACTTTATTAAATATCTGCGTTACACCAGAATGGAGAAAATCCTTTAAGCTGCTAAAGTGATGTGGCCAATTCAGCTAGAAGATGGCAAAAAGTGACTGTTTTTCAAGTTTACAGCCATGGACTCCAGCAAAGGTGCCAGAAGTTCAACGGTGTAAAATCCAAACTGCACCTAAGGGGCTGGGAATTTACCCATCTTGCATCTGGATCACTCGCTCAGGGTCTCCGCCTCTGTATTTTGATGGCACAGTGTTTATGGAGTGGTTTATTGAAGTGAAGGATGTTGCACTTGAGGGATGTTCCCATGTCAGGAAACTGCCTCAGCCTGAGATGCAGGCATGTTATAGCATTTCTCACTGTTATGTCTGACCCCGGGCTTCCCTTTTTCACTGAGTCACCTCCATCCAGTTCACCCCTTAATGTCCCACTGCAGACCAGGCAGCTATCATCACCATACCAGTGTCAGGTATGAGATGCAATCTATGGAGATCCAGGAAACACCAATGTAAGCCTCTCCAATTGGGTCTTACCTAGAGGGCTATGGCCCACATCTCTGCCCCGCTGGTGTCCCTGTCTGTAATCCTGGAGGGATTCGGGCCTGGCACCCTGTGGTGATTCCTGTAGCTGCAGGCACCTAAATTTTGTTCCTTGACCCCATGCCAAAGAGGGCCAAGGTCCGCAGAGTGTTTCTGCACCTCCGGGTGAATTGGGGCAGTCAGTAACCAGGGAGCCACAGTGAAGTGGACCACCAGAGTGTAAGTAGAAAAGATGGCCGTGATACGCCGTGTGTGCATGCACGTCCGGCAAGTAATAAATTAAAAAAAATCCATGGCTCCATCTATCTGGGCAGCATTAGAAAGGGCGATAAAGGGGACAGTGTGTTTTACGAGCCACAATGAGGTAAAGGGGGCTCCCAGAAGTTAACCAAAAGGTGTCCTGGCTCCCATTGGCCAAGCAAAGCCAGGACAAGTTACTTTCAGCCCCTGAAAGAGCTTAAAATAAAAGTATTGGTGCTATGTTTATTTGGGGCGCAAAGTAAACAATAATGTCCTCCATGGACTCTGGCAGAATAGGCACCACTGGGACAGTATCAGAGAGCATTGAGAAGTGCATGGAAACATTGCAGCCAATCAGAGGACTGTGCAAAAATGATAAAAGGGACTTCATTGCCCACCAAAAGAGAGATTCTGAAGGGATTCCAGAGAGATCAGCATGCAGTAGAGATTGCTGTGGCTACCCAGCCCAAGGCCTGAACCTCAGACCCAACGGCCTGTTCAACCCCATCAAGATACACAGAGGCAGAGTGCCTGATAAAGCCAGAAGGACAGAATTTTGAGATTTGCAGCCAGGGAGAAAGACCTTATAGTTTCACTGCCAGAGAGAGAGAAGTTTGAGATTTACAGCCAGAAAGAGAAAGAATTTGGAGATGGCTGCCAGAAGAGTTTAATTTCCTGCAGCCTGGAAAGAGAAATCAGAGTTCACAGTTTGAGGACAGACACCATTGATTGGCAGCCAAAGAGAGAAGATTTGCAGCAAAAATGTGAGTCTGAGTCACTTTGTTTCCCCTGAGAGATAGTGTTTGATGCTGTTTTATTGCTGCAAGCCAGAGTGTTTGTGCATGCTCGGTTAGAGACTGAGCCAAACCCAAGCTAAACGGCTGCCACAGAAAAAGTGTGTGTGCTAAAAGACTTGTCTAGAAGACACCAGCCTACCCAGTCCCCAGACCATTGGAGAGGAAGACCAGAGAAGAAGACATCTAGAGAACTGCCTGGTGAACGCTGTTCACAAAGGCCTGAGAGGCAAAGTTTAGATAGGACAGGCAGGTGAAGCCCAGTGTTCTTCAGTTCTGTAGTCAGCCCTGTTGCTGTGGTGCACCACCTATGTTGCTACCTACATGGTACCATCTGAACTATTCAGTTGAAGCCCCCTCAACAAACTGTAGGTACCTCTGAGCTGCGGCTCAGAGGAAATCTTTTATTAGCTAACTAGCTAGTCAGGGCAAGGGGGTTGTCCTGGGCTGGACCCTGAAAGGGTCAAGTGAATGCAGGCATTCCAGCAAAGGTTTTGCATGTTTATAAGTAGTGGGCTCCAATGCAAGTACCTAGCTTGAGCCACCAGACTGTCTCCTTCTCTGCACCCCTGGTGTGGTACCTACTGTTACAGCTAGACTGGACAGCATAATAGTAATTGTTGAAAAAGCTGGGTGCACCAGCAGGTGGGAGGTGGGGAATACTATGTGGGGTAATAATGCTTGCACCAGTTATTGTGGTTGGGATATTTTCCTCCTTCTCCCCTTCCCAAAATAAATATCAAAGCTGGTGTATTACAAATCTGGTATTACTGGTCATTGCAAAGTTTGTCCTGTTACTGTGTGTGAGGTAGGTACTGTGGGGGCAGTGTTTATAGTCTCCTGGGGGTGGTAACCTGCAGTTTATCTACAGGTGTCCCATATCACTACCCCAGGTGGAGCCTCCATTCCATTTTCCTATGCAGGTATCTTATCCATCAATAAACCCAGGCCGGCCCTCTCGGAGGTGTGTGCAGTTGGACCCCAAGGACCCCGGAACAACCAAGATGAGTCAAAGGGCTGTTACACCAATCATAAGCCACTCTTTGATTTTAAAATATAGTGATTGTAGGTGGCTTCATTTCAATGGGATCACTACAGTTGCAATGTGCTGGATCTTAGTACTCTGATGGCTAGCTGTGTATGGGGGGGTGGGCAGGAGCCAAACACTGAACTGACAGCCACCTGTACAGCTTTTATTAAACCCAGCGTTTTGCCATCATTCTGTGTCAAACCTGTAAGGAATGTATTGCATCTACCCTTTATCCCTTTCAAACCAATGACTACACTGGGCATGGAGGTAGGGAACCAGCTCATCCCATAATACTGTAGAACATATTTTTAACACCTTACTTGCAGTAGGGTCCCTTTAAAAAAATGCCCATATTAATAGCGACCCATACCAAACTGCATGCTTGTCCCTTGCTAAGGAAGCAAACCCTATGTCACAACTGGAAAGGGGACTGAGTATCCTGGCTAAACTAACTTATCCTAGCTGGGAATCCCAGTGGTGAAGAAAGAGAGACAACAGAGTGAATGGTGGCAATCATTCCTTATTTCAGGTTTGAACATCATGCCTTTGGCAGTTGGGACCTGTTGTTTCTTAGGCAGCAATGTGGCAGTGGCCATTTTCTCTTGTCAGCCCACATCTGTAACAAAATGGGTGCTCACGCTTCGAGGAGCAACCAACCACTGACACCAGATATGTCACAAAGACCTTGCAATCATGCAGATGTGTGAACTATCCTTTGTACTTCAGAACTGTTACAAATCTCTTTGGCTGCTCCCATGTAGCTCCAGCTATTTATCACTTAGAAGATGTCACCTCAACCTCCCAGTGGAACTGTCCACCACCTTGACACTTATGTGCTCCTATTTTAACCTCAATATGCTGCCTCATTAAGTCATCCATGGAAGGACTATATGAAATGACCACCCAAGCTCAGCCTCCCCCTAACATCTCTGTGGGACAATGTTGTTACATGGTGGACTGCTTAACTGTCAAGAAGGACTGTGTCACACAGCCTCTGCAAGTGTGCGAACATTGGTTGCCTCCGGTGGAGCCAGTGCCCTGCTGACAGGCATGCTCTGAAGCTGCTGCAGGACAAGTGGGGCTCTGATTTCAGGCTCAAACACCAATCAGGGGACTGCGTGTGCTAACAAAATTTTTTGTGATGATTGGACACTCCTCCGACTGCACCTGGGGGTGCAAGTACCATTGGGGGGCAGGATAATCTGTCCTCATGAGCCTGAACAAGACTCTCCCTGTGCAAGAGGGCTCAGGACTGATCTCTCTAACTGGGTGACAGGACTGTAAAGACCCTAAATTTTCTATGTGGGAATTGTGTGGGATGGGGTTCTGCACTACTTTTTATTCCTGGCAGTTTTCTCACTTTCTAGAAACCATAACAGAATGGGCATCTATATACTACGCATCCTTGGACTTTGCAGTCCCTCCACAGAGGATGGCATGTTAAATGAGCCTATTCTTTACTATAGGCATGGCTTGGGTTTACTAACTGTATTATGATGTTAAAGTTTCTACTGTTCTCATTTCTCTTGACAGATTCCTTGTATATGCTTCAGGTCATATAATTAAGCTGTTTATTTAGCACCATCTAAGAGTTGTGGGATGAGGCACGATTGGTTTGCCCTCTCCTTATATCAGTGATAGTATGATGAAATGCTGTCTTGTGTCATTAATTTTTTCTCTTTTGAATGTTCATGCCCGTTAGAATATTAACCCTTTGTCATCATTAACTGTGGGGAGCACAGCTGGTCGGCCCATCGACCAGTTAAGCAGGGTAAAGACCAGCTGTGGTTCATTTTTGTTGTCTTGTTGCGGTTCATATGGGGAATTAATATTGTCAATACAGTACTTCAAAGTGTTAATGACAGAGCAGGTACATACCTCCTGGGGGGGGGCATTGTTTGTTCTGTTACTTTAGAAGGGAACAGGGAGGGTACAAAAGGGGGAAAATGCATTATTTCTATGTATGGTTTGGATTCATATAACTTACAAAGTTACACTTTGGGTATAAGAAACAAGCTAAGGGCTGATATGGCTCTGAGCTCATTGCTGTCATTCATCTTTTTAAATGGATAATTTAATCAATATAACTACCTGGAATGTCAATGGGTTAGACAATGTAATAACATGGAAATGAGTGCAGGGAAGTATTAAGAAACTCAAAACTAACATAGTTGTACTGCAAGAGACTCACATGAGAATAAAAGAGTTTGAGAAAACTAGTGGTAACTGGGGAGAACATGGTTGTCAGCATCATTCAGTATTAAGGCTGGGAGGGAAGTGATTTGGTTACCCAGTGGTTTTGATGGAAACCTGGTTAATACCTATACTGACCCTGCTGGACAGTATGCTCTGGCACAGTTGGAGCTGCGGTCCAGGGAACACATCTCAATTGGATCCATTTATGGTTAAACATTGAAGACTTCGGTGTTTTACCAAAAACTCACAATTGACAAGACACCCTTTAAGGGTCCCTGGATCTTGGAGGAGATTTCAGTTGTGCAGGTGATACCATACTTGACAGATCCAATACAACTCATGTTCTGATAACTCATATGCAAAGGCCGAGAGAGGTCGAGTTGAGCTGCTCTCTTATCGACATCTGGAGACATTGTAATCCCTCTGAAAGAAAGTACAGCTTTTTCTCCTACTCCCATCAGTCATATGCCCACCTGAATAGTCTTCTGGTCTCATCCTCTGTAGTTATGCAAACAAAGAAGATAGAATATGCTTCTATACTGGTGTCTGACAATGCCCCCTTTGCCTTATCCCTTCAGTTTAGAACATAATGTCCTTCTGCAAAATCCTGGTGAGTCACCCTGTCTTACTGCAGGACAAAGCATATATTAGTTACACCAAAGCAGCTATCCAGGACTATCTGGCCCTGAGTGCACCTAACGCTACATCCTACTCAGCTGGTTGGGAAGCTACTGTATGTAGTGGCTATATATTAGGACCAAACCATCTCATATGCCTCCCATAAGAAGAAAGTGCAAATGGCTGACATTTCAAATCTGGAAGCAAAATGAAAGAATGAAATGGCTCATATGCTCAGGCCCTCCACATGCTTGTATTACACTAGTCAAAAGTTAAATGGAAGTACAATTCCCTAAGCAGTGCTCAGTTAGAGAACCCTAAATTAAACCATGACTACAGAAAATCTAGGCACTATCATGGAATACTCCTTCACCATGCATCTCTGGGCTGTCTGGCTCCACTGATAAATAAAACATCCCAGAGATGATCAGAAATAAAATAACATCAGTCTAGTTTTACCGTATGTGAAATGTATGTTCTGAAAAATTAAAAACATGAAGAAATCAAGTAGGAGGGAAGCCAAGTTACTAGTCACACTCTAAGTGCATAGATTTTCTGGAGTTGTGGCAAATAAAGAAGAATGAGGGAAAATGGAACAGTAAGGGGGAAAAGAACAGAAGGGTATCAGTTTGGTAACAAGCAAGGACTCTGTTGGACAAGTCTTCTAAAATTTCATAAAATTTGTACTCTTCAAGGCATCACCATCATCTGACCAACTGCATGCCTTCTTCCTGAAGGTGCAGGTCACTTTCCTCTACCACCTCCTAGCACCTAGAACGCCCATTGTGTAAAGAAGATCTCCTTATAGCTATTAAGAAGTTGAAGGGGAACCTCAGGCCCTGATGGCCTTCCTATTGAATTTATTAAAATCTTTGATCCCCAGCTGTTGGACCCCTGCACCATACTTCCCTGTCATGTAACCTAGTCTTTTAATATCATAACCTTCTCTGTAATTGTAATCCTGCTGTACTATTTTGTAATTAATTCCGAGTTGTCCCTGAAAAAGGACTCTTTGAAGACCTGAGGTTCACCCAATAAACAAAATTCAATAAATAAGTAACCAAATAAATAAATTAATATGATCCAAGAAAGCCTAACTAGATCCATCCTCTTGGTCTGCTATTATTTCTGTGCTCTCAACACTGGGCAAGGATCCAGCTCTGTGTGACTCTTTATCGGCCCATCTGCTTGCTCACTTCTGATTATAAATTACTTGTGAGGGCAATTGACTCTCAGATATAACCACTATTATCCCAATTCTTACAGCCTGACCAAAGCAAGTTGTTCAGGGTGGACAGGATAAACATTATATTTGTAGAACCCTCAATGTGATCCATGAGTGGCTAAACACTCCAGGTCTCACTTTAATTACAAAACAGAAAGTCAGACAACTTTAATATGAGGGTGGCTATAAAACTGTGAAATACAGTAGGTGTGAAATGTTGGTCAGTGTTTCCAGCCAATAGCATTCCTGGTAGTCTGTGTGGTGTGTTTTGCACTAAAATTCCAAGTTTGTTATTGCAGCCAACCTATAGATTTTCTTTTGCTTTTCTGTGTGAGAACCCAGTTTTCTGACAGCACAAACATTTTTAGAGTGATCCTTTTGCATCAGAAAACCCATGTAACAAGGTCTACTACAATTCAACCAGGATGTTGGAGTGCATTGGGAGGAGTTTTGTTAGCAAGAGGAATGTACCTTTCAGTAGATCACTGGTAAGGCCACACCTTGAGTACTGTGCCCAGTTCTGGAGTCCTCACCTAAGGAAAAGCATATACAAGCTAGAGATGGTGTAGCTTGGGTACTCAGAATGGTTCAAGACCATCAGGGTAGATCCTAAGAGAAGTGGCTCAGGACACGATACATGTACTTGCTGGATACCAGACAGGAGTCGGGTAATATGATAAACTTTCAAGTTCCTGAAAGAAATGAACAAGGTAACCTGCAAGAAAGGAATAGCAACTCCAGAATATAGGGACATGTGTGAAAGCTTGCAGGAAGTGAGGGGAGATAAAGGAATGACATGAGAAAGTTTTCTTTTACATGAAGAGTTGCTGATCAATGGAACTTTCTGTCAGTTGAGGTAGCAGGATCCAAAACCATTAATGGTTCCAAGCATGGCTTGGACAGAGTTACTCAGGGTAACAGTAGCAGTAAGATAAGGAAAATGTGCAGGAAAATAAATAAATATATACACATAAATACATAAAATCTGTAAATCAATAAATCCCATCCCTCAATGATGACAAGCAAAGACCTGATACAGATCCAGAGCCTCTGCAAAGTCCCTGATGATGATCTGTGAACATACTAGCCCTGTAACCCAGAGGAAAAGAAGTTGAGGGGGGCAAAATAGGATGCTAAATGGCAGATCTGAAACTGAACACCAGTTCTTCAGTCACTGCTGAAAAAATATGATCTTACAGAAGAACCATCACCACAGATTACTCACATATGTAACAACTGTTCCTATTTAGTAGTCTGATTTCTGTAATCTCTGTGGCTTCGGTGAAGGGGTGGCATTTCTGCCTGCTTTTGCAACAGTCACCCATAGAGGCTGAGTCAATACCCTTTTTGACCAGGTCAGCTCCAGAGTTCATGCAGACACAGACAAGCTGGAAGCTGTTGCTTGCTGGGCCTGCAATCCTTCATGTTGTACCTCAGAAAAAAGTTCCAGGTCTTGCGAGGAAGATGGTCTGATGGCCTTGTTCCTGTTCACAGCGGGAAGGCCAATTGTCACAGAAGGGCTACCCGACAGAGCAGAGGATGGGAAACCACACTGGCAACTACAGCATCTCCTCTAGGAGTGCAGTTTGGTCAGGAAAATTTCAGCTTTTTGATGCTTTCTGCTTCTGCCTCTTCTGCTGGATCAATTGCTCCTCATCACTTGGGGCATTGTCCATGCTGGAATTAGCTGACTGGTGTTGGGCTGAACTATTCATCTGCTGCTCTGGGTCTCTGTCTAGCTGTGGATGGCTGTCAGCCATCATAAACTTGTGGTTTGGCCAGGATTGTAGTATAAAGGCTTCAGCAGACTCAGGAAAATCAAATGTGTGTATCAAGCCAGTTAGTTGAGCCCAAAGCTGTGCTGGGTATCTCAGTGCTGCTTTAATGCACAGCTGCCCAAAGTTTCATTCCCAGTATGCTCTCTGACAATGGGATGGCTCTTTGGAAATAACCTGAATGAGCAGGAAGATATGTCAATCCCATAGCAGCAGGCTGGATTCCCTCGCCAGCCCAAGGATGTTTTCTTTGACCACGTATCAAAGGAGCTTTCAACTTTTGAGAGCAGTTATTTGACAGAACCATCCTGCTCTTGAAGTCAGGCTTGCATGCTGTCCTTTTGGTCTTCCAGACGCTGTATCCTTTTCTCAGTCTGTTCCACTTGGGCACCATTGCAGAGAGGTCCCTGTTTGTCTGGGTAGCAGTGATTTCTATGTTGACAGTGTCCCTCACAATCTGTTAGCATCACAGATACATGAATAGTTTCTGAGGGTGATGTAATATGGGGAGCTATCTTAGTGATAGACCAATTGATTTAGCTGTAGGCTGAGTCAGATGCTTAGTGTGGCCTTGGCTCGTTAAGAGAAAATGAGTGCAGCAAGTCAGCAGACAGCGGGAAAGTGAAAGTACAGTCTGATAGATTTCAAGATCACCGCTACTCTTTCCCATTGCTGGTTTGCACACCTGAACTCTCAAACTGTTGCAGATGTAGAGCTGTACTGGAAAAAGTGGTTATATTGGTATTCCACTCAAGTTTTGAATGGAAGGTGAGGGATTTTTGTTGGAACTATCTACTGACTAGAGAAGTATACCTCCATCTTGCTGGTGGCTAGCCAAACTCCCTCAGATCCTCTATAAGTATGCATATCCCATTGTCCATGTCCACCCTTGTGCAGAGTTTTGTGTTGTCTGTGAATACAGTAGATAGATCTTGCCCTTAATGCATTCCCCTATGTTGCAAATAAACACATTGAATAGGATCACTGAGGAACTCCATTTGTTGCTTCTCTTACCATAAAAAAATTCCCCATTAACCCCTATGTTTAGTGTTCTACCCCTTAACCAGTTCTCCACATCAGTCACCAACTTTTCCTACACCCCTGTGTCCCATAGCATTTTGACCAGCTACTTATGGGGGAGAGAGTCAATGGCCTTGCTTAAATACAAGTAAATTATATACACTGCTTGTCCCTTATCAACCACCCTGGTCACCGAATCAAAAGGTCAGTCAGATTTGTCTGGCATGACCTTTCTCTCATGAATCCATGTTGTCTGGTCTACTGTAGTCCATTCACATGATAAAATCCACTTGGTCCTCCTTTAGTATAGTCTCCATAATCTTTCCCACTATAGACTAGTGTTGTGTGAAATTGAAAAATTTTGGCAGGCAAAATATTTTGCACAGTTTTGCAATTACGTGACATTTTTTGCCCCAGCAAAATCTAATTTCACCTGGGTTTTCGATTTCACGTAATTGCAAAATTTTCACTTAATATGCTTTAACAGAGCAATTTCACCCCACCATGCTTAAATTTTGCCTTGTGGTGAAAATTTTGCCAGTGTAACTTTTGATTTTGCCTGTGAAATTATGCTTCAAAGGTGAAATTTGCTATGCTTTGTGGAAAAAATAGGTCAAATATGTGCAGGTTGTTTATAGCACAGTCTATTGTCTGTTGAGTCGGAGAGCAGTCTGTTGTGGTGCATCACAGCCAATAATCCCTTCTAAAACCTCTTTAAAACTTGTTTTTGAGAGCTAATTGCTCCCAAATATATGGTTTGTTCCTAGCGCTCCTAAGGAACATTTTCTAATTGTTTGGATTTTTCCATAATACTTAGTTTAATTAGTTTTTAGTTTTGTCTTTGTCTGTGAAGGAGTTGAGTGAGGTGGGCTAGGTGTGTAAAACCAGTGCAGGGTATTTCTAGCCTTTTACAAACAGATTTCTCAGAAATTGTGAGTGATTTACTGTTATTTCTTTTAAGCCTTTATTTTTTTGTTAGTGTTCTACTTATTTGTATTAATTTTCTTATATCTTGACAAGTATTTTTTCTTTCTCTGAAAAATTACTCCTGTCTGAGAGTTCCTGCTCCTGTTAGCCTATGTTATATACCATTCTTCTGCTTTTAGTTGTGAATTCTAAAGTTTTGAACACACAGTGCTGGTCCCTTATTTTATTTTTTGTTTCTTTGTGGTCAGTTCTGTTTGCTGTTAACTTGTGTCACTTAAACTGTGAAAAGCAACAGTTCTATATTTTTGTATCAAAACCTAAATGCTTTTAGTTGATCACTTGAACTTGTCCATATACAGTTTCACTGCATTGGTGAATTGCTCCCCTGTATTTTATTGTTGGAGCTTTCCTCTGCAATGTGGTGTTCCTGTTTCAGCTGACTTTGCTTAACCTTTACCTGTTACAGCATTGTTTACTACCTGACTTGCACAATATAAAAAAATGACATATTAATATAGTAGTTGTCAAGAGATTGCTTAGTCCATCCATATTGTTGTAGGAACCTTTGTTTGTCAATGTTATATGGTTGTCTCTGCCCTTATATTAAAAAAAATTGTAGTAGTAAATACTAACACATTACAGTACTTATGTTGTCCAGACACAGGTGATCTGTATTTAAAATAGGTTACCGGTTCCTTTTTCCCTATGGTGCTTTAATTCCTATTAGGGGAAAGAAAAAGTTGCCTTTTTGTTTTTACTAAAATAGGCTACCATATACGATATTAGTTGTATAGAGTGCTGCTACCTGTCTTGATTGTGTTTTGGACTTGGAAGGATGTCAGTACTGCAGGTGTGAGGTGTTATTCACACACTTCATAATACATCCTTTCTTGACATACTCCGAGAGAAAGGCAATGCTTTGAAGCAGCAGCATATAAAAATGCCTTCTAAGAGACAATCCAGAACAGTGTGGAAACATGCCGGGGGGAACAAGGCAGCTAAGAAGTTTGTTGAGGAGAATACAACTTCAGTTCCAGTTCCCCAAAGCAGTGAAAGCACACGTATGTCTGCATATGTGTCTTCTACGGGCTCTGGTGGTGCTGCAGGTACCAGCAAAGGAGCTGCTCGAAGTACTGATACCTGCGTCGTCGTTTTTTTAAGGCTACGACTGTTGCATCCATGATGATGGGGGGATGATGACAGTGAGAAAAAGGGAGACACTGACAACAGCACAGGAACCGTGGTCCAGGAGGAGGGTGATAAGTCTGTCGGTGTGACTGTCTCTGTTCCTGCAAGAGTTGGTGCTGATAGTGTTCAACCAGAGTCTGATACTCCTGGAGATATGGATAGTCAACCCCCTGAGGAGATGGTTGTACAGAAAGAAAAAGGTGCTATGCAAGAAGACAGTAATAGGAAGGAGGAGGAGGAGGACAAGGATATCATCAGCATCAGTGCTGATCGTGATGACTAGGATGATCCCTCATGGGAGCCTGAGTTTTAAAAGGTCAAGGGTGATATAGGCCATTTACATGCACAGCTCAAAGGTCAGGCTGTCACCTTCAAGACCAAGCCTATCAGCATTCCCCCAAACAGTCAAGTCGCCCCCTCCCAAAAGTAGTCTTATAGAAGTGATGAAAGAAGTCCAAAAAGCACAAACTTCCACCCCTGTTTCTCAACTATCCCAGTCCCAGAAGTATGTTAAGTCTAGAGGTTAAAAGTCCCTAGTTTGGGACTTTTATGTGCTTGATCCAGCTGATGAGACTATAGCAATATGTCAACTGTGTCAAACACATGTTAATCAGGGAAAACAGGGAAGCCACATAGGCACTGGTGGCCAACACACCCACTTAAAAAACAAGCACCTGCTGTGATGGCAATGACACCAGAAGTATGCCAGAGCTGGTGGGATCTCCCTTGGCAAGTTTAATGTAACTGAGAGCAATTCAATACAGCAGGAGGAGGAGGGAAGGCAGAGTGGGTCAGTGGAGGAGGAGGAGGAGGAGGAGGAGGAGGATGAGCAATCCTTTGCTCTCTCGAGTAGTGGACATAGCAGTGGAGGTGCCACACCCAGTCCCAGTCCCTTGACTCAGAAAAGTACACCACCACACCCACAATCAATCAAAATAACTTGTTTGATGAGGTCTGTACAGTCCCAAGAGTCAACTGTTACACCAAAAAGAATAACATTGATGCCACAAGTAGAGCATATTGGTCAAACTTTCCCAAACAAGTAGCCCACTCTGAAGACCATCCTTGAGTGGCACACAGAGTACCCCCCCAATCATTTAAATGTTGTCACCACTGAAATGCTGACTATCGATCTGTTGCTATTCTCATTCATGGAGAATGCTGGGTTCCACAGGTTGATGGCCCATGCCTCTCCAAAATGGCAGGTTCCATTGCAAACCTATTTTTCTAAGCGTGCCATGCCAGAGCTATACAGTAGAGTTGCTGATTATATAAGACATGCAATGAAGCATAGTGCATCAGAGTATATACATCTTGGCATGGATAAGTGGACCAGTGGACAAATAGCAGCAAGCATGTATCTATGCACAATAGCACACTGGGCACAGGTACCTGGTGTGATAGTTGATTTTGGGCCTGGCAAAACCTGCCTGAAGCAAAATTGTGGTGATAGCAACACCCCTTGAATTCAGCAGCATGCAACCCTGAGTATGCGAAGTGTTACTGGTTCTTACATGGGTGAGAAAATGCTTAATGTTCTGCTGGACGAGATTGATGAGTGGCTAAACACACAGTCACTTACAGCAGAATTCATTGCAAGTGATAATGACTCCAGTGTAGTGAAGTGCATTAGCGATGGTGTTTTGTTCAGGGTGCCCTGCCAGGCACACTGCCTTAATCTAATTGTGCAGCAGTTTCTAAACCATGCAGACATTAAGGAAACTGTGACTGTCACCAGTCACATCTGTGAACACGTCACCCATTCTGCAATTACTTTTGAGTGCTACGTAATCCACACTGTTCATAATGTTTATAAAGGTAAATGTTTGAATGGTGGTTTGCCTGTGTAGGCTTATTTAATTCTATGTGAGTAGTATTGTGGAGTGGGGGAAGTTTAATTTGGAAAGTGGGTATTTCATTTATTGTCTTGACCTTTTGGGAGGGAGATTAATTACATATCACACAGCAGCTAGGCCCTACTTTGTTTATTCTTCAGAGTAACTATAAGAGCAGTGTCCATTTGAGGGCTCCCTTTCACCCTGCCTGTGGCGGTGATTAACTGCTGCAGGGGCTTGAGGGTCCTCGGGGGGGGGGTGCCTTTCACAGGGTAGACCTGCTTCATAGGTAGAGAGGGAGGGGAGGGTGGAACCAGGAGCACAGAGTCAAAGGTGCCTGGGTAATAGTTCTTGTCAGGCAAGTGGTCCCCCTTTCTTGATTCTTATTCCCCAGGCTCCTGAGTTTTTAGGTCAATAGGTAGCTAATGGACTGGCATCTTTGCAATACCAGATCTCTATGGAATAAAACAGCCATGATGAAGGCTTTCCTTGTGGATTTCTTGGAAGATCTTATATGTTTGATGGAGATGTGGTAGGAGGATGACTCGAGCCCTGTGCTTGAGGCATCCATTCCTGTTATTCCATGGTACATTGACCTGGGTAGGAGCACGATGGGGGTATAGCCATCTGATTTAGATCCACATTGTGGATAACAGAGCATCCCACAGAAGAAACCAGATCATTTGAATGTGTGTCAGTGAAAGGTGAGCCAGGTACAAAATGCAAGATTGTGCTCATACATTGTCCTCTGGCATATGAGCGTGAATTCTTGTAGGAACTTGAGAGTTTTGTGTTCTATCTGGTGGTGGACTCACCTAGAGTTTTGATCTTGGGTGACTTTAATGCTTGGGTTGATGATGAAACATCTCTTTTTGGAATGCAGTTCCTCCAGGTGATGTCTTCTCTGAGCTTTGTACAGGCAGTTGCCAGTTATATTCACCAGCATGCCATGTCTTGGACTTGGTTTTCTTGCTGAGTCTTGATATTAGTGATGCCAAGGTTGATGCAGTCACCTGGTCAGATCATGCCATGCAGTTTCTCTTCAGGGTTTCCTATTTAACATCCCCAGTGGAGATGGTCAGTTACCACTGTTTTAGAAATCTGGAACCTCAGGGTCTCCTGGTAGTATTGGACATCTCTGGCATGGAAGCGGGCTGTGCGATGGGATTTGAGGTGGCCATGGATAGCTACAACGTGGGTCTTATGGTTGCAGTTCACTCCCTATCACCTCTCTGGGTTATCCCCTTGAGTTCTGTCTGCATGTTACCATGGTTTGGTGGTGGTGGTCTGAGCAGGTTGAAGACACATGGGTGGAGGTTGGAGCATTGTTGATGGAGGTCCTGTTCATAGGAGGATGAGCCAGCTGTAAGGATTCCTTACAATGAGTACTCATGGGTAACCACTCTGAGCAAGTCTGCATTCCTGTCACAGGTAAATGCTGCTGGAAAGAACCAGCCAGCTCAGCTCTTCAGTACTGTGGACAGGCTATTAAGTCCAGCTTGCCTGCAATCCTGTTAAGCCTATTCTACAGATGAGTGTGAGTAGTTCATCTGATTCTTTCTGGACAAGTTGTCCTCTGTTCGGCCTTGGATATCCTCAAGTAGTTTGTTGTTAGTGGACAGTGTCTGGTCTTTGATGGACAAAGGCACTCTGTCCTTGTGGGTTGAGTTTAAAGCCAGTATTGGTGAATGATATCCTCTGGGTGGTTTCCATACAGCATCTCACCTACTGTATTTTGGACCCTAGACAGACCAAGTTTCTTTTACAGTGCTTGAGCTCTCTCTGTCTGATTTTTGTGGAGATCATTAGATGTTCCCTTAGGGAGGGGATTTTCCTGTCAACTCTGAAAAGGGTGGTGGTGAAGCCCCTTCTGAAAAAAAAAGTTTGGAAACTTACGTTCTCTCAAATTAGAGGCCTGTCTCAGACTTTCTCTTTCTGGGAAAGTGGATCAAGAATGCAGTGGCAGCACAGTTGGAACAATACCTGGAGAAATATGACAACTTTGAGCCTTTCCAGTCCAATTTCCTCCATCAGAATAGTATGGATGACTCTAGTCACCATGATCTCCTTCTAGCAAGGGATAGCAGGCATTGCTCCTGCTTGACCTTTCCTCAGTTTCTGACACAGTGGATCATGGGGTGCTATTGGCTCATCTGAGGCACTATGTAGGACTTGCAGGGATGGTGTTACAGTGGTTTGAGTGCTACATGTCTGGCAGAGTACAGCAGGTGGCACTTAACTCTTTCATCTTAACCAGTGCGGTTTTCTGCTGTGGTGTGCCTCATGGGTTGGTTTTAACTCCCATGCTGTTTGCTGTATATACAATATGTTTTCATTCAGGAGATCATTAAGTTCTATGGCTTGTGTTTTGATTGCTATGTCAATGATACCCAGTGGTATGTGCCTTGTGACCCTGATGATAGCGTAGATGTTTCTGAACTGAGTGAGTGCCACAGGGTAATTCAGGACTGGATGGCAGCCAGCTGTCTTAGTTTAAACCCATCAAAGATGGAGGTGCTACTGGTTGAGCTGGGTTAGGTTGGCTCAGAAGTAACAAGTAGCACTATCCTCCCTTCCCTGGATGGTGTGACAGTTGGTGCTGTAGATAGAGTGAGGAATCTGGGGTAATTGTGGTCAAAATAGTATAGATTAGAAAACTTCACACTCACTCACCCAGCCACCCACAGGAGTGTAGCATACAAAATATTTATTTACTTACATTTTAGAAAGAGCATAGGTGCAACCCAAAACCAGCCTCTGAAAAGGCACCCAATGTATTTTGTACCTGCCCAGGTACTTTCTCAAAGGGAATAACTCTAGTATGTTGATAGTCTAGTGAGCATGACATCATCAAATCATATAATATATAAAAGGTACTTAAAGTGACAATACCAAATATAAAAAGAAAATCATTATAAAAACACATCCCATAGATAAATACTAACTATACAAGAGAACTATACCTAACTACACTAAACCTCAGTATGAAGAAATATTTAAAAAAGTAGCCTGTAACTAGCTGTCAAACCCCTCATCAGTGAAATCTGGTTTGCTTCCCACCACTCTAATTTCAAACAACAGCACTTTATATGTGTTGCAATTTATTTTGTGAGTTATTTAAGTCCATAAAAAAGCAAAATTCAAAAACTGTTTATGTCCATTCTCGATCAGAGGAACATGTAGCTTCAATTCATCTGTGACAGGATTCTTTTCTTGGTGTATCTTTGCTCAAAAAGATCACTGACTAGCATGGCAACTTGTCATTGTGGAATCCAAGCTGACCCTAGACTATCAGGTGTCTGCTGTGGTCCACAGTGGGTTTTATCATTTTCAAAATATCTCCTGGATCAAGCCTTTTCTTGAATCAAGTACCTAGCAACACTGTACACCTTAGTCACATTAAGGATGGGTTACAGAAATGCTCTATGCCTTGGGTTATCCACAAAGTTGGTGTGTTATTTGCAGCTAGTCCAGAATGCAGCAGCCCAGCTGATAGCTGGGACCTCTCAGTTAGTGCATGTCGTGCTAGTTCTCCATGCTCTGCACTGGTTGCCAGTGTGGCAGTGCATCAGCTTCAAGATGTGGTTGTTGACTTACAAGGCCCTGCTCAGTCTGGGTCTGGCCTACCTGAAAGACCTCCTGACAACATATGCTCGTGGCCGCCTCCTCCAGTTGGTGGATGCAAACCTCTTGTCTGTACCCAATCTCATTCAAAAACCTCTGTAGATAGGGCATTCAGAGTGGCTATCTGGTTTTTTGGAATGCTCCTTTACAGGCCACGTTTAAGTCACTTTTGAAAACACACTTGCTCTCATTGAGTTTCAGGCCTTTCGTGGCTGTGTGTTCTGCTATTCTTTTTGTGTTCTGTTATTTATCTTGATTTTATCTGTAATGCTATTTTACTGAATTGTTATGTATATTGGAAGTTACCCAGAGCCCCTGGGATTGGGTGCCATGCAAATAAAATTGCCTCACCTTGCATTTACTTCACTTTGATACACACCAGTTAGATGTCTGTTGCTAGGGCATTGTGTATAAGTTCTCACACACTACTCAGACAAGCACTGTGATTGGTGGGGAGCATCACATGATGCTCCCATTATCTATAATCTCATTTAACAGTCACTTACTGTATATCTTTTTGTAACATATGCACTGCTCTGCCTTGTGCCTCTAGGTCCTCACTGAAAATAAAACCCTGCATCTCAGTGAGTAACATCTCAGATAAAATCCTCAATAAATATTATGACATAGAAGCAAGTTATTTGCCTTCATAGTGCGTTTGTCCTCCAGGTGGTAAATCACTTTGAAGAAGGACTTTACTAAATTGGAAAGGTACATCTCTGCTGGGCTTTCAGGGAGAAATAAACTGTCAACATGAGACAAAAAATAACACCACTATGCACTGTTACTAAACCATTATAGTTTATACGGCAGTTGGCAAAGAAAAAAGAAAATTACTGTGTGACACTATATTCTTCTGCTTTTCCACAGGCTGTGTTAGATTAGTAACAGGGTTGACATGCCATGAACTTTTTCTTACCTAGCAATAGTATATAAGAATTCAATAACAGAGATCAGTTAAAGGGAAACACATGATCACACAGCAGGTCTACTGGACTTTCGATGAAACTAAAATCTGTCTCATATGAGCAAGCAGTTGGATGATTTACAGCGCTCTCCTCTGATGTACTCATTCTTTCAAAACTGCATTATAGCTGAACTATATAATAACTATATAATAACTTAAAGAAAAATATTTGCCTTTCTCATTAAAAAGCATGTGGAATCTACAGGATACTTCACTAGTGAAAGTAATGCAAATATTTGGTTAATACCAAATCTCCCCAAAGATGTTTTTTTGATTACTGCAACATGTAGCACTATGCATTTACAATTTCTACCCATTTAAAAACCTCTGGAAATGATGTAGTCCATCTTTCTTGAGGGCTTGTCTACAGCAAAGAGATGCCAAAAGGTTTGACAAAATATCTGTGATTTATAAAAACACAACACCAGAAGCAAAATTAATGAAATTTTAATCTTGCAATCATCATTTGGTTCGGATAAAATTACTTGTATTCAGTAATATATGCTAAATGTGTAATTGCAACAACATTCTCAAAAAAAGAATGGTATATTTCAATTGAAACAAGAATTTGTCAGTGCTGAATGTTTGCTTGCTGGTATTATCATTGGAAATGCAGGAGTTAGACAGATGCAGAGTAGGAATGGCAGTGAAGTATTGAACTTCACGCCGACCGCACCTCCACCCTGCAGAGATGGACAGGCATTGGGGTATGCATTTGTGCTGTTGCCCATAACGTTCATGCCATTTCACCTCACCCTATCCTGCAGACACCGACAAGTGTTGAGGGTGTGCCTTGGGGTGTTCGGTTTTACAGTCACCCCACTGCATAAGAGACATATGCTGAAATGGGTGCAATATAGAATGGGGTGAACTGTGGGTCTGAAGAGTCAAAGGCACAGCTCAATGCCTGTCAGTGGCTGGGGTGGGGTGGGGTTGGAATGGTATGAACATTACAGTCAAGCAGTCCAAAGACACACCCCGATGTCTGTCAGTCTGTAAAGGGTGGGACATTATGGTTAGAAACACTAACACCACAGGCATTTGTTGGTATTTGCAGTACACATGTTCAACATAGTCATTTTGTGGCCGCACCTCATGAAAGCATTTGAACCTCTTCTCATGAACAGTGGCACTGTGATTTTGTCGATGTGTCCCAAAATTTGAGTTTCCACAGCGACCATACCATTGTGCACCACAAGCACGAAAACACAGATCGGGAAGGATGTGAAGAATGACAGCTTTACCATTTATAGGGGGGTGTGAAGAGATGGCAATGTTGAAAATCTGTAGTGTAAATATTAAAAATGCTCAGACTTCCGAGTGTATATGGAAACTGCGCAACGCATGCACGTAACACAGTCATTTAGTGGAATTATTTCACCAAATTTTCAACATAGGCATTTTGTCTGCTCATGAACACTGTCACTGTGATGTTCTTAATCTGTCCCAAACATTGATTTCCCACAGCAATCACAATATTGTGTGCCAGATGTGTAAATGCATATCTCGGGCAGGATGTGAAAAATGACAGCTGTACTGTTCATAAAGAGGTGTGGAAAATGGCAATGTTGAAAATCTTGAGTGAAAATACTACAACATGAAGTTACAAGGGTGCGTGAAACTGCACAATACATGCTTGTAACACAGGTATTTTATGGACATTTGTCACCAAATTTTCAACATAGGCATTTTAAGACCTCTGCTCATGAACAGCGTCACTGTGATTTTACATATGAACACACATACAAACATATGAACATACGAATCTGCCAGCAGAACACACCAATCTGTCTATGTAAGTCTGCCCGAGTGTGCAGCTAACACCCTAGATTGCAGCTGCCCCAGCCTCCTCCCCCTCAGTTCCTCTCCCACGTTTCCCAGCCCCTGCCCCTGACACTTTCTCTTGCTTTATCCTACTCCTTAAAGCTATTGACTGTCCTACATGTTACCACCCCTCTGGCAGTGCATTCCAACTAGACACCATCCTCTCAGAAAGTAGTGCCTCCTCATTTCCATCTTAAAACATCCCCTTCCAATCTTAGTCCTTGCCCTCATCTCTCTCCCTCCTCAGTTTAAACACCCCCTCAGTGCTAGGTTTATTTACCCCCCAGGTAGTTAAATGCTTCAATTATATTCCCCCATCCCTGCTCTCCTCCAGTGTGTACATGTTCAGCTCCATCAGCCTAACTTCATTTTCCTTTCCTTCCATTCCCTTTAACATTTGTGTTTCCCTCCTTTGCATCCCCTCCAGTAACTTTATATCTCTCCTCAGGTATGGCCTCCAGAGTTGCACACACTACTCTAGGTGTGGTGTGGTGTGACCAATGATCTGTAGAGAGGTAGGATCACATTCCTGTGTCTGGATGAGCACCCCCTTGCGCTGCACCCAGCGTCCTGTTTGCCTTCACTGCTGCTTTACTGCACTGGGCTGAGTTGTTCATGCTCCCAGTTACCAACACCCCTAGGTCCTTCTCCTCCTCTGTGATCCTAAACCAATAGTCCCTCTTCTGGTTCTTAGCCCTGAAGTGCATCACCTTACACTTCTTTGCACTGAATCCTAGCTGCCACTCCACCGACCATGTCTGTGTTTGGTTTGGGTCCCCTGCAGTTTCCCATTCATCCTCTTATTCTACCACTGACCCCAATTTGGCATAATGTGCAAACAGACCAACCCTGCTCCCCAGTCCGTGTGCTATATCAGACATAAAGAGCCCAAATAGCACCAGGCCTAGCACTGACCCTCAAGGCACCCCACTTGTCACTGCTCTTGGTGCCGAGAGTTACCCCACCACTACCATCTTCTGCACTCTCCCTGTAACCAGTTCTCTATCCATTTAGTCAGACCATCTTCCACCCATACCCCTCATTCTCCTCACTCTTCTCCTTGGTCTTATGTCCCTCCTCCAGGTAGCCGCACCCTTTCTCCCTCCTTATTCTTTTTGGGTGGTGCCTTCTGTATACACTCAGCCCACTCTGCCCGCCCCTCTCAGGGTTACTATGCCTACATCTTTACCTATATCTGGGGGTGAGCCCATTAGGCTCCCCTGTCCAGACCTTTCTACCAACCTCAGTCTTTTTGGTCACCCCAACTAGTTTAAATCCACCTTAGTAGAGATATACCCCTCTAATCCTGCCATTAATACTCCCCTCCCCTTCCTGCTCAAGTGTACCCTGTCCCCGTGTTCAAGTCATTATTCCCCCGACCACCGCAGTTAGTCACTAACCCATAATTTTTGGTGTGGCACCAGTCCCTCAGCCACTCATTGAACTCCTCAAGCCTACTCTTCCTCCCCATGCTTTGCACATGGTACCGCAGTACCTCCAAGAATGCCACCGACTCCCCAACCCCTCACACTGCCTGCCCAACTATTCAAACATCCCCTTCACTACTTCCACATTTCCGCCAAGTCGCTTTGTACCCACATGTAACAGTAAATGAGGTTTCTTCCTCCCCTCGCTGCACACTGAGCAGTGCCTGCCCTGCCCCTCCTGCAGTCAACCTGGGGATAGCTTCAATCCAAATATGGTTGTGCCTTCCCCGCGCTCCTCATCTCACCTTTCAGTATAGAATCCCCAGGATGAGTACCCCCATCCCTACCCCCTTCCCTTCTAATGCCCTTCCACCACCCCAGTATTCGTTCTTCCCTGCACCCTGCCAGCTGCTCCCTCTGTGACTTCCCTATCTGTACCCCCTACTTCTGCCTCACCATTTTTCTCTGCCTTATTCCTCCCATCCCCCTTGAACCCCTTCCCAGCCTGATTACTTCCTACTGGACTTCCGATGTCGACCTCCCCTCCTTCCCTGCTGATTTCCAACCCCTCTCCTATCCCTGCTGTTGTCGATTTAGAGCTCCTATTCCCTTCTACCCTGATAGTGATGCCCTCCCATCCTTCCCCTTCCAGTAGCCTTCTCTCCTCCAGTCACCACCCCTCCTTATTAGCCCCCTTCAACCCTTTCGTCCTCACTATCTCTTCCCCTACCTGTTGCCATCCCTCTCATGCTCCTCTTCTCCTCCCCCTTTCAGTATGTTCCTGCTCTCCCCCTCTCTCCCATAGCAGAGGTTCGAATCTATTCTTAGTTGATACCTCCACATCTCTTCCTCCTATCAGTTACCCTCCTACTTGTTCCCTCTGTGTCACCCATGGTCCCACCCGTCCCTCCTACCATGAGTCATCTGCTCTCTCTCTCTCTCTCTCTCTCTCTCTCTCCCCCTGGTACTTCCTCGTGGCCTCTTCCTCCCCCATCAGGCCCCCCTCACCTCAGGCATCCCTCCTTCTCCTCTCTTTTCTGTTAGTGACACGATACGGGGTTAGTTCACTCCCTAGTTGTTCTTCCTCCATCTCCTTTGCCATCCCTATCCCCAGCCAGGATGCCTACCATACTCTTCTGCCCTGCCACTAGACTCCTCCCTAACCTCTACAGTTCCTCCTCAAACTAGCCAGTCATCTACAGACCATACACCACCCCATCCTCCAAGCTCTGTCCATCATCATGGCGGACCCACACACTGTACACCCCACCACCCTTCCAAAGATGCCCGCCCTATTGACATGTGGCACCTGCCCCATTTTGGCTCCCATCTTATGTTACGGGCTCTTACTCCCTGGTTCTGTACCTTACTACAACTGGCAGGCCTCTATTTACTCAAATTCTTGTCCCCCCCACACTAGTCCCCCTACTGCCCCCTTGCCGACTGGGTTAATTCAGTCTCAAATCTCATCCATTAGATACTGTACTACTGTAGCAATCCTAAAGCCTCCTTGTCCATTTTTCACCCCTCAGCTACCATACGTTTTGTTCTCAGCTCTCATATAGTTTCAGTTAGTCCAGTTACAAATCCTATTGCACTCCAAGTATTACTCGGCTCAGTTAGAGAAATAAACAGAACAAATAAATATGTATTATTACAGCAATCATAACAAGATAACTCAGTATTTAGATCAGAGAAATAAATAGAACAACTAAATCTATAATATTACAGCAATCCTAAAAGTATCCAATCATTGCTTTGTCTCCACTCCAGAGACCCTGCTGTAATATAGGACCACAGAGGACTGCAGGCACGAGGGTGGGCAACTCTAAAGTCCCGGCAGAGCTCCATTGAGCTCGCTCACTCCTCCTCTCTCACTCGTTCATTCTATTTCTCCTGGTGCTGCAGGCTGCCATTTTGTACTGGGCTCCTGCTTGCGCTGGCACCTTCTTCTACCCACAAAGAAATCCGCAGTAGTCCCGAAAGAGCTCCGCTGAGCTCGCTCACTCCCCCTCTCTCACCTTCTTGTTCCATTTCTCCCAGTGCTGCAGCCTGCCCGTTTGTACTCAGCTCCTGCCTAAGTTGGCACCTTTTTATGCCCACAAAGAAATCCGCAGCAGTCCCAACAGAGCTCCGTTGAGCTTGCTCACTCCCCCTCCCTCACTCGCTCGTTCTGTTTCTCCCGGCATTGCAGGCTGCCCCTTTGTAGTGGGCTCCTGCCTGCATTGGCACCTTTTTCTGCCCACAAAGAAATCTGCAGCAGTCCTGACAGAGGTCAGTTGAGCTCAGTCACTCCCCCTCTCTCACTCACGCGATCTTAATCTATCCTAAACACTGATTTCCCAAAGCAACTGCACTTTCTGTGCTGGGCGTGAAAACACATTTTGGCAGGATGTGAAAATGACAGCTGTACTGTTCATAAAGAGGTAAAAAATGCCAGTGTTGAACATCTGGCATGAATACATTACTAATTTATGAAGTCACAAGGGTGTGTGGAAATTGCACAATGCAGGCTCGTAACACAGTCATTTTATGTACTTTCATCACAAAATTTTCAACATAGACATTTTAGGACCTCTGCTCATGAACAGTGTTACTGGGATTTTCGTACTGTGTCCCAAACACTGATTTCTCATAGTGACCACGCTATTCTGCACGGAAGTGCAAAACACATTTAGGCCAGGATGTGAAAATGACAGTTGTACTGTTCGTGGGAGGTGCAGGAAAATGCCAATGTTGAAACCTGGGTGAAAATATTGCAAATTCATGAAGTTACAAGCGTGTGTAGCTACTGCAAACACACACTCATTAAACAGTCATTTTTGGGATTTTTCCACCAAATTTGCAACATAGGCTTTTGAGAGCCCACCTCATGAGCACTTGCACCGTCGTTTAGTTAATTTTTTCCAAAAGGTGATTCCACACAGTGACCGTGAAATCACCTTTCAGGACTGAATAATACCATGACAGTGGCAGAATTCATGAGGAGGTGTCCCAGTACCCCATGTTGAAATTTGGTGCCAAAAGTCCCAAAATGCCTGAGATATGCACCAAAGTTGAAAAACCCTATTTATTCCATTATACAGCTTACGGCATTTATTCAGTTGTCAGTCGGTTTTGAAGAGTACAGAGCGTGTTTCGGTCCACCAAGATGGAGTCATGCTGGGCTCTGGAGGTAAGTATGGGGTGAGGGAGGGTGTGGTGAGGCAGGGTGCACAGAGGGTGGGGAGAATTGGGCAGGTCCATGGACTCAACAAGGGACTGTTTCTTGTTACAGGGTTAAAAAACATTGGGACTGTTTTTTTTTCTTCAGGACATTTGACATGCTGGGGTGGGCTCCCCAGAGTGCCAACTGAGTGGTTTGTGGGCTGTAGATGGTGAGGAGATTGGCACTCCTATCGCACATATGTGGGGACAGAGCCAAGGGGATGGGGCACCCCCCTGGCATACAACAAATCGGGGACATTATGCTGATGGGGAGTGGGCTCCCTGTCTGCAGATTTAACAGGTGGAGACTGAAGCCTATGATTGGCCCCCTCATCGGCAATGAAATACTTGGTGGGGCGTATGAAGTCGAGGAGGATTGGGCACTCCTCGGCAAACAAGAAAAGGGGGAGGCAGGGTTATAGTGTGCTGACAGGGAGTGGGCTCCCCCGTCGGCAAATTACTGGGTTGGGGCGGCATAGGGACAGCAAGGTATGCCCTGCAATGACGGGTCACTCCCTCATTGCAACGGAATGGCTGACACTGCAAAGACGAGGCGGCCCCTGATTGCAGCGGTGAAAATCTTTCAAGGTAGTGGCACACTGGCTGAACTAGTGTCAGCAGCAGCATGCCACCACACTGGGGAAAGCAGGCCAAAACTCAAAAGGCACCGGGGGCACTGGCCACAACATTGCTGCACCTCCACAACCTGCTTCTGCAGCAAGCTGCCACAACATGTTTCTTGCGCATGCACACAAGCAAACATAAAAATGAGTTTCACTCTAAGGAAATTCTCTGAGACATAAAACTAGAAAAAAATATATTAAATGGAAATGTCTGATTTGTTGCTGGAGCTGGCAGTTTTCTTTACTCATTCATAATTTTTTTCTGAACACAAATGATTTATTTTGAACAGCTTAGTTTACATGATGTTAATTGAGCTAATTAGCATTGCTCAGGACAGTTAATTGAACAGAACTTTTTGATAACTGTTTATCACACATACAACTAAAACTCTTATGAAATAAATTTTTCATAGCAATAGTCACCAATGTTTACTTATCATGACCTGCCCCTAATTACCCTTAACAAGTGAGTGCCCAGTCTACAAAATTCTCCACACCAAAATGGTAGGGCCAGCTTGTGCAGAGGCTGCTGCTCTTCATAGGTGCAGAGGCCTCCAGGTATCCCACACAGACAGCATTTTACCCACATAACTGGCCCTGATCTGTGGATGTACAAGGACAGCCTAGTCAGGGTCTACAAGGTTGTGTGCCTATACACTGTAGCCATTCACAGTGCTACAGTATCTATACTCTGCTGAGGGCTTTAGGAGGTACATAGGTTATGCAAGGAGGACTTCTGCTCTAATTCCTATGCATCACCAGCTGCAGGTGCAGGGCATGTTTGGAGCCATGAAAGTCCACCTACCTCCACCTCATAGTACTGTACTAGCCAGCTTTTCAGATTAACATGGAAACTGGACATGTGATTTGTTGTTGTTGTTGTTGTTTTATTTAAACAAAGTTATAGTTCTTCGGAAAAGGAATACTGCTGTATCCCACAATCCCCTGCTCATGCAGCACAGGTGATATACTCAGAGGCAACTTGGGCTTCCAGTTGCAAGCCCAGCTATACTCTTCCTCCCCACCCTTTCACCCAGTACATGACCCATACTCCTACCTGAAGCTTTGTAATCATGGACCAGAATGACTTGGATTTTCTAAATGCCATCCATTGTGGATTGGCAACACGGCACAATCTAGATATGCAGAAATTGTTCCTATTCCAGCTTTTTTGTGAAGTAGACCCTTCAAGGCGGTTTCTGAAAACTGATTATATCAGGTACATTCTACAGAAAGCAGTGACCCAGCTCCTTAAGCAGTTGTTATTTGTGGGCAGGATGCACATGATATACAGCTGTAACTCTTATCTGAAAGATATTTACTAATAGCAATATATGTTTTCTGAGAGAGGTTTAGAGTACTTAGTGTCCCTAAAATATTGATACTGCACAATATCTTTAACTTCAAACAATTAGAACTATAATAAGTAACTAAAGAAAACCCCCAAGAAATCCAAGCACAATCTCTTTTAAACAGATGCAATTTTATTTCTCTGATGTTTTAATCCCAAATTATCACTAAGAAATTTGAACTTACTCTGAATGAGTGCATTGCACCCTTTACTTTCTGCACTCTGTAAACTGCCTCAGCACAATTCTTGAACACAAAGAGGCTTATTTATTTAAATATTAATATCCTCCTTTACCTTCCTTGTATTCTGCAGTAAATACAGCAAATCCCCCAAAAAAAACAAGATTTCCCCTTGCAGGGGCCCCAAAAACATTATACAAAGATCCTATTTTATATGTAGTACATAGAATAAGAAGGCATTCAAAGTGTGTGGGGGGATAAGGGAAAATATTAGAAAGCATTACTTCAGAGAATAACTTATCTGGTAGGGTTGTGTTAAGGCTGTTAAAGCAGGACAAGACAGATTTCATAAGGAAAATGGTTTTGAGGGTTCTAATGTATGAGTAAGGGTAACATTCTAGGAAACAGATAAGGGGAGCAAAATAATATTTTACTCCCATTTTTGCGTTATTTATTTCCAATTTCTGATTAAGAAAGTACTTCCTACCCTGCACATTTAAAGTATATGTGCTACACATGCAAAAGACTAGAAGCACCATGTG
This sequence comes from Neoceratodus forsteri, assembly GCA_016271365.2. NCBI lineage: Eukaryota > Metazoa > Chordata > Ceratodontiformes > Ceratodontidae > Neoceratodus > Neoceratodus forsteri. Next base: position 730,329,334 of record CM028131.1, read on the forward strand.
ATGATGGCATCATGCTAGTGTAGCACTGTACAATACAGTACAGTACAGTACACAACAGGAATGGGTGTCAGCAGTTGCTAGATGTCTGGCCAGAGTATTGTTGTGACCTGACAAAATGCTTAAAATGAGGCAAAAGCACCATGTAGCATCAGGAGGGTATCTTAAGCCATGTTTACATTGCTGCTCCAGGGTGATTCTTTGGCAGTTCCTGTGCTGCCCCTACCTCCAAACTCCACATGTATTAAGTTTACATGGCCCCTCTATGCACTGATGCAAGCCTCGCTGGAGAGCATCCATAAGTGTGGAAGCCGGGTGCAAGGATGCAGGAACCATAGACTGTGTATTGGAGTAAGCAGTGTAGCCTGTGCACATAGCCACTATTAGCGCTCACTCTGGAATGCATCCCCAACTTGGCAGTGGTTCAGAGAGAGGAGCAGGGAGCAGTTTATCATGCTTAGGTAAGTGTTCACATGGCCACATTTAAACCACGGGCAACCCAAGCAGTGTGGCTGCTGCGGTGCAACTGAGGTCATGTAAACATGCCTTTAAACTCCATGGCAGTACCAGTCGAAGACAATCAGTGACTGTAGGTGCCCCGTGGGTTTGAGACTTAGTTTAAAGGCAGGGATTCAAGACCATTCTGCAGATTGCATTACTACTACCTGTATCTAGATGAGAATATTACCAAGTTAAAGAAGCTAGTAGTAAATTCTGTCTATTCCTAAAACAGTGTTATATTTGAATTCAGGCAGTCACATTATGGAATTCTTGTACACAGCCAGTTTTAAGCCTACCCAGTTAAAATAGCATTGCCTGAAGAGCACCATATAAACCACACTGTCAGTTCCATGTAATGCTATCATAATGCATGAATAGTAACAGGGGTAGAATTGCATATGTCAAGCACTGCAACCCCTGTAGCTATTCAGGCAATGGTGAGGGTGTATAATTAACAGAAAAGTGTGCCAGCTGGCCAAGCTGGTGGAGTGGATTAAGACTGCAGCAGCTTGAGCAACACAGAGCAGGAGACCAAGGTTCTGTTTCTGGTCTCCCAACACATATAGCTTCACTTTCCCCTTGCCTGAAGTGTAAATTTTTTGTCTAACACCCGAGTCAAACATTCCACCCCTCCTACATTTTTCATTTTCCCCACGATCAGCACCCCTTCAGAATTTGTTATTTAAATTATGGGGGGGGGGGACAGAAACAAAAGTGTATAATCTGTTTGTAGCAATGGTAGCGGTCATCGGTGTGGTTTATGACTGTTACCATTGGCGCTGTTTGGAGTAACAGTGTTTTTACCTGCCACTGTTATTGACAGCGCTGTTTGTACTGCACTGTTCTTGATGGTGCTGTGCTAACATTCACAATTCTGACCTAGTGCCAATTTTAAGTAGTAGTAGAAGTAGTAGTTTTCTTTTGGCACCCTTCCCATAGGTTTAAAATGTAGTACTTACAGTACTTTTGAACATAATTTGAAACCTCTCCCTGTAGATGCATGTTAATGTAACTGCTTCTTGATGTTTGTCCTTTGTACCAATGTTTACTATTCATTTTACTGCTTGAATATTGTCAGGGTCACCAAGAAAAATGAGTATTTGTGCTCTAGCATTCTTTTACCAAGATAAAACAAATAAACTAACAAAATGTATCTGAACTCCCTGGTACCTTTATCGCTAATAACTTGAATGTGCACTCATACTCATATTGGGAAAAAGTCTCAGCAGGAAAAGTAAATGAAATGGTCCCCAGTCTCTTCCATCAGCAAAGAATACTATATAATGTATGGGTAGTCCTTATTACCCACTGAAAGTAAACTGTTTACATAGAGGATAATGGCTGGGGATAGGGTGATAACAACGCTGTATCACCTCAAGTGGTTACTAGGGCAACATGGTAAACCCTCGAGAGTGCAGCTCCTCGAGAGGTTTACTGTAGCCCTAGCAACCACGAGAGGTGATTTCAGCATGGTTGTCACCCGATCCCCACCCATCATCTTCTATAGTGTATGGTCAAAAAAACACTGTTTGCATTCTGTGTGTGAGAATTATGGAACTCTGGTGCATTCTTTTTTGTTATGCCACTGTTTAGAAGTTCTGAAGTGTAGTTTACAACTTTTAAAATTCTAAACAGTGCATAACAATGCTGTGTGACTGCTGATTATGGTGGTTAATAGGCACTTACCATACATTATAATCTTGTAATCCCACTGTTTTGATGTCAGAAGCTTACAAACCCCTCTCATCTATGTCATAGCAGTAGGTTTACAAAATGGAATGCCAGTGTTATTCAGTATTCTACACATTCAGAACATGATTGTTAGGTTCAATACAGTATTCAAATAACATTCCAATTATCACAGTTTACTTTTACTGAGTCTAGCGGTCGCCATGTCTGATAGAGATTTTAACTCTTGTGCTATTTTCGCCTGCTGTCGTTCAGTCCGTGTATCCTAATAAATTGTTTTCCTACACAATTATGTGGCTGTACTGCAGATTCATTAATAAGGCTAAATTACTTGTGTTCTGGGGGGGGGGGCCAACTTCTCATGTCAAGTCCCATACACTATAAATGACAATGCCTGATGTACTTGCCTCTTGTGGTTGCTAGGGCACTAGTAAACCTCTCGAGCTGCACTGTCGTGGTTTACTGATGCCCTAGCAACCACTCAAGGTGATTACACCATTGTTATCACCTGTACATCAGAGGGTCCTCTTTAAGGTGGGTTTGCTCACCTTTAAGGCCCTACACGGCCTGGGCCCTGGCTACCTGAATGACCTTCTTACACCTGCTGACTCGGTCCGTTCCCTACGTTCCTTCTCTCGGGACCTCCTTGCAGTTCCCAGGATGAGGTTAAGAACTGCAGGTGACAGAGCATTTAGTGTTGCCACGCCCATCCTGTGGAATTCGCTTCCTTTAGTTGTTAGGGAGGCCCCATCTGTTTGAGGTTTTTAAGGCCCGACTCATGGCATTTTTGTATGATCAGTCATTCCTGGACTATGTTTTATAGTTTCTATTGTCTAATTTTTTAAGGCTTATTTTAGTTTTAGAGAATGAAACAAATTGTGTTGCAAATTATGTTTTAATTGTTTGGAGTTGTATATTTTATTGATTGTTATTGTGCTGTGTTGTTTTTATTTGATTGATGTATGGCGCCCAGAGCCTCTGGGATGGGTGCCTCTTTAAATAAAATTTGCCTTGCCTTGCCATTATCCTCTATATAAAGATGTATATTATACCATACAAGTGGGATCCTTTACAGTCCTTTATACTCAGACTGGTGGGCCAAGCAGTTCTTTTCTGCACACAAATTCTATGTTTCTACATTATCTTTCAAAATGTAGGTATCCATTGTCAAACTACAACACACAAGAGGGTGTGCAGTAAGTCTGCGCGATTATAATCCATTTAGGTTTAGAAAATTCACATAGTAGTTACTGTGCAAGATTTAAAAGGATCCCTGATCCACATAGCACTTAGCATCATGATTGTAATGCAATTGTGCATTTTGCTGACAAAATGTTAGACCTTCTAAAACATGATCTAAAGTTTTGTCACAGTTGCTGAAAGTTGTGCATAAAAATAAAGCCTGAATTTTTTTTTCTGTAAAGCAGGTAGACTTTTGCAAAGCATGAAAATGTTTAAAAAACAGCAATTCAACATTTTGGCACATTTACTTTAATGAAAGTGCAGTTCATAGTCAGGAACTGCACCTGCTTCTTGGGTTTTGAGAATCCTGTCCACAGTCCATTGATTTAGTTTATATACATAGATGCATTTAACATTCTCTTATTGGAGAAGGCCCACTGGCCAGCTGATAGCACTACCACTTGCAATGCTGATGACCCAGGAATAGTAACAAGCCAGGGCAATCGGAGAGCCAACTGGGGGGGGGTCAAGTTTCTCAATGGATGCTTTCCTGCTCCTCTGGGGAGGAGGGTCTTCCTGTTCCACTGCTCTACCATCACCTGGGTGACCACCAATGGTGGTGCAGGGGAAGGCCTCACTGAGGGAGCATGGAGTGAGGATCAAGTTATCTGGGTGCACCAGCATGGGATTACAGAGGACCAAACCTAGGGCCTGGCCATGGGCAGATGAAGCCCTTGCCTGCTATCCACCATGCACAACACCAGACCCACACCGCCACCACCAACCAGTGGGATCCTCAAAGCCCTAACCTCCACTGCTCATGGTCAGATAGACAGTGGAGCAGTAACATCGAAGTGGCTGAAGGTAGCACTGGCTCTGGGGAGCAAGCCGGTGAGGGGCAGAACAGCAGTGTGTTCCAGATAGACCTTGGAGGCCTGGCAAGGTAAGTTGTTTAGGTCTCGATGGGTGGGATTGAAATTGTCAGGGGTAGAAAGAGGACCTTACCAGTAGCCTGGGGAAAAATATATTTAAAAAAATACCGTGCTTTTATTGGAAAGGGTTAGTAGATAATATCATCCCATGATTCAGTACAGTGATTAGTCTTTGCTCATTCTGCTGCCAGAAAGCCTTCAGCCTTGGAGCCTAATCCCATCAGCCCTCAGATGCTAAGCAGTGTCAGGCCTGGTCATCGGTGGATGGAATACCTATGATGAACACCAGATGATGCATGATGTTGACAGTGATAGAGGATACACTCCTCTTAGTTAAAAATAACATACGATGCCCCAGCATGGTATCTGGGGACACTATGCTATCTGAGGTGCTGACGTTTGGATGAGACTTTGAACTTAGATCCTGCTTACCTGTTTTGGTGCTTGTTCAGGTGAACCTTAAAGATCTCATGGCACTTCTTAAAAAAGAGTTGAGGAATTTTGCAGGTGTCCTTAGCAAATTTCCCCATTCACTAAAGAATTAGCAGCATCTTAACCTGATTCAATATCAGCTGGATTGTATGTGTTTCTTCATCCCCACAAGACAAGGTTGAAAACAGTAAGTATTTACTAGCCCTGCTTTCCAGGACAACAAAACTGAATAAAACTAAAAAAAATGCAGCCACCTCATTAACAGGGGTTGAAATAGTGAAGGCATTTTTAATATTAAATACTGTCTACTCCCAGTTATCTGACCCCCCCCAGTAATATGGGCCTCCCTATCTTATGAACCAATATCTTGTCCACCAGTGCTCAGCTCCATTGTAGTTAACAAGTCAATTCTTGTGCCCCCGTTTCATTCTTTAGTAATCGCCTGTCAATTGTTAAGCGATTACAGTACAGTACTGTGCGGCAGGTGTTAATCACTTTTGATAGGTGCCACTCCCACCCATTTACTTAAAGAGCTAGTGTACTGCTTGGAATTAATAGTAATTTTCAAATGCAGTCAGCTATCACTTCCAGTAACTAAAGTATTTTTTTATTTTCTGTTTGCCAATTAGAAGATTTTCCACCTGGCAGTACTGGGGTGATGTATAGAGTAGATTGCTGTAGGGAGAAAAAAAAAGGAAGTTCTGTTCCTCCCACTGCACCATCAGAAATGAGACCAAACACCTTGAGGCACCACAATCCTGGCAGCCTGAGCAGTGACTTTCACAAGCTACCAATCAAAATGCTGAAAATTGTGACATCACTAGTAACCAGGGAGAGCCAGTCCCTGCTGCTTCATGTGAAAGTGAAACCTGGCAGTGAGGAATAGTTCTCATTGGTTACTAGTGATGTCATATTCAGTTTAGTGTCAGTGTTGATGTAGTGGGAGGAAAAGGACTGACTTTTTTTCCCTCCAGACAGAGTGCTGCTCCACACATCACCCCAGTACTGCCAGGTGGAAAATCTTCTAATTAGCAAACAGAAAAGAAAAAATACTTGAGGTATAAAAAGTGATAGCTGACTACATCTGAAAGTTACAATTAATTGCAGGCAGTTCCAGGCAGTACACTAGCTCTTTAATGTCCATCTGTCAGTATATCTGTAGTATGCTGACCAAAATGGCTCCAAAAGGCAAATGAGCTGGAGCTGGCTGTAGCTGAAGAGTTGCACATCCTTGACAGGCTAGAGAATGGCGAGACAGCTGTGGTCCTTGTAAGCGAATATGGTATTGGAAAGAGCACCATTTGCAACATTCACTGTAAAAATGGAAACTGCAGCTGGCATTGGTGACAGAAAGAATATGCGGTCCTGTCATGATAACCAGTTCGATTCTGCCATTTATTTGTGGTTCTGTCAGGAACGTGAGAAAAGGACTCCCATTTCTGGTCCCTTACTCAAGGAAAAGGCCCTGCAGGTTCATCAAAGGCTGGGAAGCAAGGATGTATTTGTGGCCAGTGAAGGGTGTTTGTCAGGTTCAAAAAGGGCATGGCATTGGACAGTTAAAGCTGTGCGGTGAGTGGCTGAGTGCAGCCGAGAAGACATCAACCCTTCATAGACTCACTGTTGGACACTGTTGAAACTGAGGGTTAGAACCTAAACAAATCTTCAATGCTGATGAGACCGGTCTCTTTTGGAGATGCCTTCCTGACTGGATTCTTGCACATAGCTCTGAAGTGGATGCCCTGGCCACAAGAAACAGAAAGACTAAGGCCCAGATATTCAAAAGGGTTGCGTATGGCACAAAAGTGTTGCACCATGCACAACCCACTGATCGTGCCAGTGTGATATTTAAAGGGAAAAGTGCGCCTGCACAAGTCCCAATGCACCTGGGCGCATCAGTAATGTATCTGAGCACAGGTGGGAGGGTGTGCCCATGTAAATTATACAGCCCGATATTCAGCCGTGCGTAGAGTTATGCAGGCACAACCCCTACCTGTGCCTGCACAACTTAGGCCGAAAAAAAGGATCAAGTCGAGAGCCACTCACAGGTGAGCTGCCGCATTGCAGGGCACAACACAGCAGCTGCCACCTGTGGGTGGCCCTCCACTTGTTCCCACTGCACCTGGCGGCGCCCCATGCCCCAATCGCTGGCTGAAGTGTTCTCTCCCAGTAGCCCGATCAGCGGGCATAATGTAATTCTCCCCCAGCAGCCTGATCGCGGGCATAATGTAAACTTCCCCATCCCCGAATAGCCCGATCGTGGGCATATTTTAAAGTCCCCCTCCCCAGGTAGCCCGATCGTGGGCATATTGTAAAAGTACCCCCAGTAGCCCGATCGCGGGCAGCATCCTCACCACCCCTCACATCCAGAATCCTGATGATCTAGTAGCCACCACCCCTCCCGCCCCACCGGGCTGCATGCCCATTGGTTCAGAGCATGAGCCAATGGGCATACCACTCCCCACTGAGCAGTCCAGATGTGGATGAATTCATTAATTCACATATCTGGACTTACTACTGTCTGTTATAGACTTACGCCCGTGGCTCATGCTCTGAACCAATGGGCATGCAGCCCTACCAGCTGTCAGTCGGCGGGCAGCTGGGCGGCGAAGCGGATGGGGTGCTGCCGCCCGGCTGTCGGGGAGGCGGGGTGGTGGGGCTGCGTGAGCAGGAGGTGGGGGGCCACTAGATCACCAAGGATTCTGGAGGTGGGGGATGGCCTGGTGGAGCTGCAGGGGGCCTTTACATAATTTACATTATGCCCACGATCGGACTGCTGGGGAAGGAATACTGTTCTGCCCGCTGATTGGGCTGCAGGGGCATCGGTACCCAAGGGCTGCTGCCTCACAGGGCGCCAGGTGCAAGTCATCAGGGATCAGCATACCTGCATGCTAATGGCATGCAAATGGGGCAGTAATTAGATGCAAATGGCCCCCCTGCAGCTTGCATAAATTATGGCCCCATTTGCATGTCACCCTTTGAATATCGCAGGTGCTGTGCATGGCGCAATGGAACTTGCACCACCGCATCTCAATGCTCCACTCTGACCACTTACGGTGGTGCAGTTCCACTGCGCCATGCACAGTGGGTGTGGCCGGGGCGATATTCAAAGAAGTTGCGCAGTAGCGCAACTCTGTTGAATATCGCCCTGGCCACACCCCTGCACAACTATTTTGAGCGGTGCAGGGGCTTGCGCCACACAATGGTGCAGTTTGAATATCTGGCCCTAAGTCATCATCCTCAGTTGTGTAAATGCCACAGGCACAAATTAAAGCTTGTGCTCATTGGTAAGTCAAGAGAACCAAGATGTTTTAAACATTTGAATAAGGCTGCATTATCAGTCCAGTACAAGGCACAGAGAAATGCATTGATGGACTGCCACATTTTTGCACAGTGGTTCAAGGAGCAGTTTGTCCCCCAAGTTAAATCAAACCTTCACTCCAAAGGACTGCCTAGTAAGGCTTTGTTACTCTTGGACAACTCACCTGCAATGGAGTTTGAAGAGGAAATGAGCACAACACCCCTCTTGCAATTCCATCTCATGGTGAGGTTGTCCAAATGTTTGAAAAATGTATGCTTTACTTGGAGTCACAAATGGACTGTGACCCTCTGCAAGTGATGCTAGTTCACAGCATGCGGCAGAGAGCCGCATGGAAGCAGTCGACATGAGGAAACAAAAACAATTAAGGACTTTTTTACTGACTCTGCCATTTTACTTTACTTTTAAAGTGACTCCTGCTATTATTTGATTAAATAAAGTTTTGTCATACTGCATTGACAGTTGTTAGCGTTGTTTCTAATGCAGTGAGGGATGCACTGTATGGATTTTAAATAGTCTCTCCCTTAACCGGACTCCATTTATCCACACATATGTTGTGACCCCCAAGCAGGTCGGATAAACAGGGTGGACTGTAGTTAACAACAGCCTGAACAGCAGCACCACCTACTTGTTAGAGTTGCAGTGACAGACCTTGCAGTACTGAGGAATGGTAACAGCAGTGTCCTCTAATGTGAAAAGTTAGTAATAATAAAAAGTTAAAACACACAGTCCAGCCTCCCAGCTGATAGGACTTTACCCTTTAGAAAACTGGATAATGCTGCTGCTTTTGTCATTCAGGTTCATGGTTTGATTCACCACCCAACCACAGAGAAGTGGCAGTCAGAACAGACAGCTAAAAACAGCAGCTAATGTTACTACAAGGAGACAGTGTAGTCTAGTGGTTACAGCTCTCACATGGGAAATAGAAGATCACAGGTTCCAACTCCACTGCAACCAAATAATCAATATGTGACCATGAGCAAATCACTGAATCTCCCAGTGCCCCTTTCCAATGAGCTGCAGGAATGGGTAGAAGCAGGTCTCAAGTGAAAATAAGATGTTGCATCTCAGCTGAACTATCAGGGCTAAGCAAACTCTCAAAAAAAAAGACTCCCCTTTTTGTCTTGTCTTGTAAAATGATCTGCCTTTTTGGATTCTGATAAGCTGGAATCACATAATAAGTAAACAATTAACACACGAGGGAATGTGGGATATGCTCAGTATACCCCAGATGTGTGTCAGAGGCACAAGGTGAAACATGGCTTCAATCGTATGCTGAGAGCTCCCCACTGGTTAGTGCCAGCTCCTTTAAATATCTGAGCATTCTTCTTGATGAATCTCTGGATTTTGATCTGCACATCACTACCACCAGTAAATCTGTCAGTGCTAAGATAGGAGGTACCTACTGTACTAGCTATGCCCTCACCCCATCGGCTAGACTAGCCATGGCACAAGGCTTTCCGCTCCCAGCCCTGGCCTATGGCTCAGTCACCTACCTATCTGCCACAAAGTCCTCCCTCCATAAATGGGACACCACTTGTAATATTATCTGCCACTATGCCACTGCATCTCCATGATACAAACACCATTGCCAGCTCTTCACTGACCTAAAATGGCCCTGCCCCTCTGCCTATTGACTCCAGTCCTATGGCTCACTGATTGACGGTATTGCCAGATCAGGCCTCCCCCAATCCCTCGCCTCTCTGCTGCACTCACAACGCCCCTCCTATGGGCTCCGATCTACTGACCAAGCCCCTCTACACATCCCTAGATGCAAAACCAGTATGGGTACATGTGCTTTCTCATACACGGCTCCAAAGTACTGGAACTCCATACCTCAAACTATTTGTCGAGCTCCTACCCATGCTAGTTTTAAGAAACTTCACCATGATCATCTGTGTGCTACTAGCTCCTGCACTTGCTTTCATCCAGCTTAGACCATTCTTTCTCCCTGCCCTCCGTTCCCCTAGGCAGTCTACTTTCTCTGACACCTTTTCTCCACCTCTCTTAATACCCTCCTTAAATGCTTTTCTCTCATCTCTTACCCTCTTCCTCTGCTTCTCACCACTCTCCCTTTCCCTCTCCTCCCTGTTTATCCTCTCCCAAGCTAATGACCACATAATGGCACTTATTGTATGCCTGTATATACCTTTCTTTTGCAATGCCTGTTTTTTTCTCATATTTTCTGATCTTGTTTTCTTTTGGCTTTGTCCAAACAGTATTGATTGTATTATACTGAACAATGTTTCTCCCCCACCCTATGTTTGATTGCATGTGATCCCCCTCCTCACTGTGTTACATATCTCACGTGCTGCATCACATGTATGCTCATATATTTCAACTTGTATTCTCCCGGGTCGTGCCTGAAAATAGGCATTCTTATGCTTAGTGCACCCACCGGATTACCAAAAGCAAATAAATAAAATAAATAAAATCACTCGAGTTGTTTATTGAGCACAACCCACTAACCCTGGAGTGTGTTCTGGTGCTGAAAAAATAGACATTGCTATTTATAAGTAAAAGATAAGAAAAAGTGGTGAAAGGGAAAAAACTAGAGACTTCTGTTTGAAACATTAATTGAAACACTTTTTCTATTGTTGGATGTGACCATCTTAAAAGTAGCACACATGAAGTGCCCTTAAAGTGTACTTTCAGGCTGGCTCCATGGTTCCAAGTGATGGGGCATCACTTTGGCACCCTGAAGTTCTGGGATTGTGCCCCGATCCTGGACATCAGGAGTGGAGGCCAGCAGGGAGGGAGCCAATAGTGCCTCTTGAATGCTTCCCTCCTGGGGGGTGGGTGGCTGTGTGCAGCTGCAATAGTGGTTCCTGGGGGAAGCTCAGTGGAGGCATTCTTGGTGATATTGTGACCACATGCTGCCAATCCCCCAGCACCAGGATGTTGCTGCAGTCACTTGACTAGAAAGAGGTGGGTGGAGCCCCAGAAAAGAGGAAAATGGCTGCCTGCAGCACTGGATGCCAGCCTTGGGTAGGCTTCCTTATGTCACCCAACTGCACAGTGCACCATTCCTGCCCTCCCTCACCCAGTAGCTCAGGATGATCTTGACAGGTGAGTACCTCAATGAACCCTGATTTGTAATACATAACAGTGGTTGCCAGGCAGGGTAGGAGCCTGGCATGAGAGCCCAAATAAGTGGAGCTGTGGAAAGCCCCGGAAGGATTAATAAATAAATATCAAAATACATTAATTAATTAAATTAATAAATTAAGTGTACTTTTAGTTGGGGTGTCTTGAAACAGTTACAAACTGTGGTAAAGGTGAAGTACTTTAATCATAAATAATTTAGTAGGAGTTCCTTGAAACTGAATCAAAGGAAACCCAAGAGAAGTGTATGGTTTGCTTGATAGTTCCTGGTTCTCCACCAACCACAATGCATGATTTTCCTACCCCATTTTACAGAAAGGAGATCACTACAGGCTGGTGAGACTATAAATCATTTGCTGTGATAAATCAAACACAGATACATTATGACATAATAACAGGAATGAAAACTAGTTCTATTTCATTTTTACATTCTTTTAGCACTCTAGCATTGACTTTTTCCATTCCCTGTGTCCGTTACTTTACCTTTTATTTAAGTGGGAATTTTTCCAAAACCTACAATTCAGCAAGCAATCAAAGTTTTCCACTGAACACAAACATATTCAAATTGCCAAAAGGGGTCATAATATGTTCAAGCACCATAACCGGGGTATGAGTAATGCAGGCTCATAACCACAATGTCCTGTTTTCTTAAAGCCTTGACAAGTGATACCATTGCTCACACAGACTGTGGTCAGACCATTTCACAAAAGATACTGTACATTATAAATCCATTTCCTAAATTACCAGTTTATCATCCATATCGCCACCTGTTTGGATGCACTTCCTTAGCTGTATAAAGGCTTCATCATTAGGAAGGGATAGGGACACTGTGAGAGTCCAAGGATTGTTTAATTCTTCTCTCAGTGCCATTGTTGACTGATTAATTGCTCAAGCAGGGAACTCGTCACCATCACAGCTTCAACACTCAGTAAGCCCCATAAAGGAGTAGTGTGAGAATTCAGCAGCTCTTAGTAAGGAGTGCTACCTGATGCATTTGTAGATGTGGTGTCAGATGAAACACATCTGGAAGGAATAGGCACTGCTATTGTTATTGCATATAGAGTACACCACTCCAGCAACACCGTAGTTGTGAAATGGAGATCTATTCTTCAGCCTTGTCTTTAATGTTGGAATTATTGGAGGGGGGGTGGCACAGGGCCTTTTTCGCATCCCACTGAAGTAAGCCTCAGTAGATCACACAACACTACCATTATCTGTAATAAGAAGGAAGGCTCTGTTTAAAGATAAGGGGCATGGTAATCAAAAGTAATGACACAGATGCAGTTCCCAGTTATGGGATGTGACTGCATCATCTGAAATGCATCAAAATATTTGAGAGCTATTTTCTAGTGGTTTGATGCATTTATGACAGTTTCCCCTGCTGTACAGCAGCTTGCATCCCAAAAATAGTGCAAGCGTAATTTTTAACCTTTGAGAACTGAATATGTTTGAATATATATAGATTCTTGATGTATACATCTATACCTATGTATATATATCCTCAGTCTTCTAAGGCACATGCATCCTTTTATTTGTACAAATTGTGACAATCACAACAAAAAGTTAGTCCACATTTGTATGTGATCTAACATTTTGGCACTGACTGTGCAACTGTGCTAAAAAGGCAATGCAAATCCTGGACATCCCTTTGAAAATCCTGCCCAAGGCCCCCATTGGCCCTAATAGCAAAGCTCATAGGGGCTAGATTCTAGAAGAGTGGCGCAAGTTGCCATGGAATGCAACTTGCGCCCTCTCAACTAGACATTGACCCTGCATGCTATTCACAGAAGAGACGGGATGTCGCAGCTAAGGATCCTGTGACTTCGACATGCAGCCAGGTATGCCCAACTGCGGTTGTACCTGGAGAATGTACAATGCTACAAAGCGGGACAGTCGGGTCAGCTCCCTCACCATGCCCGACCCAGAGTCGCCAGCTGCATATGTGGTATATACCCCGCAGTCTAGTGCCCCCTTAACTGTATAACATTAATTATGTTCCCATATCCCTGTTAGTCTAGTGCCCCCGAACTGTATAATATTAATTATGTTCCCATTTCCCTGGTAGTCTAGTGCCCCCAACTGTACATGAATAAATAAAAGGAGATCCTGTTTCCTAGTAGTCTAGTGGCCCCTCACCCCGAACTGTACATCAAAAACAAGAGATCCCATTTCCTGGTAGTCTAGTGGCCCCTAAACTGTACATGAATAAACACAATTAGATCCCCATTTCCCTGGTAGTCCAGTGGCCCTGATTGTACATGAATTAAAAAGGTTCCCATTTCCTGGAAGTCTAGTGGCCCCCACCCCCAGCCATGCCAGCCACCCAGCATCCCTCACCCGTCCCCAGCCAGCGACTGGCGCAGCCCACCTCTCCGTCCACAGCCAGCCACCGACTGAGTACAGTATTAGAAGCTACTGCACAGACATGCTCAGAAATTAATTTCTGGCATGTCTGTCGCCAGCATGCTGCACTCAGTCAGTGGCTGCTGCCGTGGAGGTGAGAGGTGACCTGTGCCAATCGCTGGATGGGGACGGTGGGGGGTACTTGGTGGGCTGGCATGGCTGGTGGGGACCATTACACTACTGGGGCACTAGACTACCAGGGAAATGGGGATCTAATTGTGTTTATTCATGTACAGTTTGGGGCACTAGACTACCAGGAAAATGGTATCTCTTTTTTTTTATTCATGTGAAGTTTGGGGGGGCACTAGACTACCAGGACTGATTTATTGCCGCATATGCGACGGGTGATTCACGGTTTGGGGCATGGGTGGGGGGATGGCAGCGCCACACCTGCCAGGATTCCTACCAATGGCTGTTTCAAGGGGGCTGGGGCTATGGAAAGCCCTGTGGGGTCCCGCTGGGGTGTGCTGAGTATGGTTGGAGGGATACCTTGCACTGTCTGCTGGACAGTTTATGGGTCTACAGGATCCCAGGGGCATCCATAAGTTATACCAGCTAAGTGCTGGTATAACTTATGTTGCCAGCTCTCCTCCGGGGGTTCTTGTAGAATCATGATGTGGGCATTTTGTGGCTGCCCTTCTAGAATGGGGCACAACTGCTGCCTTAAACCCCCTAGCGTCATGCCGCAGGGGGTTTATGCAGCATAATAGCTGTTAGGCCCAGGTGGCCTGCAACATGTTGCAGGCCACTTTGTAGAATCTGGCTGTCGCAACTGCTGGTGTAAGTTGCTCATGCACCATTCTGTTGGCCACTGCTGTTACGCCAGGCGTAACCCTTCCAGAATCTGGCCCATAGTGTCTGTTTTAACACTGCTGCTCACCTTGATTGTTAGTTACTCAGTAAGTCACATTTGAAAGTACTTTGTATAATAGTGTAATAATATCCACACTGGAAATGCAATAAATTGATAATTAACATACCATTAAGGGTATTTTCTAACTACAAAGCCTGCAGCAAAAAAAAAAGTAACTTCTTTTTTTATGAATTGACTGATACAAACATAAAAAAAAAGAAGCTGGCCTCTCAAGTCTGCTATCAGAAGTGCAGCCCCTGCGCACCTGCTATTGTGGACAGAACAGCTATGTCATCTTTAGTGCCAGCTCCTGTTGAGCTCAGTGTTGTGAATAGAACAGCTGTTCTGTCCCAGTTGCCAGCTTCCTGTGGCCCCACTACAGATGCAGGTGCAAGACAAATGGGTTCCCAGATGCCGCTTCAGGTGGGCCTGTTATGGGCAGATGAGTTGTTCAGGCCCCACTGTTGCCTTTCAGAGGGCCTGCTTCTGCAAGCAAAATATATGTGCAAAATCCATCATATCTATCTTTATTTATTTTATTTGAATTTTGATAACTGGGTTGATCCACTGAGACAGCTGCAGTCCCTTTTTCAGAGTCCGACCAAAAGTACAACACAAAGTAAGTACAATACAGAGCAATTCCACAGGAAGACAGTTACAGTAACAAAATACATATCAAAGTTAAAATAGACAGAATAACAAATAAAAATATCATAAAGCATAGTAGAATACAGGCAAGGTAGCATCATAATATAACAGATAACAAGCAAGGTACTTCCCCCTAGTTGTACCTCTACACAAATCATTCGCCAGTCTGACAGAGCAAGGTTCCTCTATGATGGCACCCTCAGTGGAGACCAAAAAGAATGCTGAGGACATCCACAAGGGAGACCCACAAAAGGGTGGAAAGGGACACCACAGGAGAAAGAAACAGCTTCTGATAGGGGACTCAATTGTTAGGGGGTACAACTGGGGAAGGGAGAGGAGAGGGAAGTAAGGTGCCTGCCTGGTGTCATGGCTTGGAGGGACAAGAAGCAAATCCTCAGGATTGCAGAAGCAGCATCACAGGAGAGGGAACTAGATATCATTGTCCACCTTGGGACAAATTACCTAGCTAGGCATGGAATCAGTGCAGTGCAGGATGAATTTGTGGAGTTGGGGAGGGTCTCAGACAGGTAGCAAGCACGGTTACCTTCTCAGAGGTGCTGCCAGTCCATGGCAGGGGTCAGGCTAGGTACTGCACACCATGCAGTTTAATGAATGGTTGCAAAACTGGTGCAGAGCACAGAGCTTTGGCTTCATTGGGGACTGGGGTCACCTGAGAGATGAAGGTCTATAATGGCATCACAATCCGCACAGGTTGTATACAGACCCCATCTCAAGGAGAGGAAATGGACAAGAAAATGATGGAGGACATTCTCAAAATGGCTGAAAAAGGGGAGACACTGTTGATGGGGGACCTGAATATGCCAAATGTTAACTGGATGACATGTACTGCAGTCACATCCAAGAGCAGCGTCATTCTCGATGCCCTGCAGGGGACAGGCCTTAGACAGCTAGTGTTGGAAATACTAGACCTGGTACTCTCAAATGGAGAGAGGATCACAAATTTAGAAGTCAGAAGACATCTGGGAACAAGCAACCACTGCACAGTGTGCTTCACAATAAACACTACCATGGAGACAAGACATACAAAACAAGGATACTGGACTTCAGAAGGGCTGACTTTGGCAAAATGGGTGAATACCTGAGGAATGCACTAGCAAATAGCCAAAATGGAGGTGGAAGAACAATGGAGAAAAATCAAAACTGCCATCATAAAGGCAACAAGCCTTTGTGTGAAAATAAAGAAAACAAAGCGGAGTAAAAACATTATGGTTCTCAAAGAGGTGGCAGGGAAGGTTAAGGAGAAAAGGCTGCATTCAAAAATATAAGGAATCACAGAAGGAACATGACAGGAACTGTATCAATGAAAGAAAGAAGTTGGGAAGGCAATCAGAATAGCAAAGGCCCAAACTGAGCAAAAAATAAGCAACTCAGTTAAGAAGGGGGATAAAACCTTTTATAGGTACATTAGGGAGCATGGAAAGGTTAAGGGAGGAATAGTGAAGATTAATAAAGGAGAGGGGAGGGGAGGTGTGCAGAGGGAGACAATGAAAAGCTAGAGATACTGAATGAATACTTTTGCTCAGTATTCACAAAAGAAGATGAGGAGGAGTTACCTAAACCAGACAACAGAAGCACTATGGGTAGGGGGATTGACATCAGTCCATTTACAGAAGAAAGAGTCCTGAAAGAACTCTTAAAACTCAGGGTGGACAAAGCAATGAGGCCTGACAGGATTCACCCCAGAATCCTAAAAGAACTAAGGGAGGACCTAGTGACACCACTGACCACACTTTTAACAAATCATGGGAGGATGGGGTGGTACCTGAGGAGGTGGAGGAGGGCAGATGTGATTCCCTTCACAAAAGTGGGAGAAAGGCAGAAGCAGGAAACTACAGACCTGTAAGTTTGACCTCAGTGGTAGGGGCAATGATGGAATCACTTCTGAAAGAAAGAACTGTTGAGTACCTAGAGGCCAGCGGGCTGGGACTCAAAGCAGCATGGATTTACAGCAGGAAGGTCATGGCAGATGAATCTAATTGATTTCTTTGACTAGGTGACCAAAGTAATAGACCAGGAGGGCTGTGGATATGGCCTACCTAGACTTTAGCAAGACATTTGACACAGTCCCACACAAAAGATTAATAATCAAGTTAGCCAGACTGGGAGTGGGTTCCAGGGTGGTAGCCTGGGTAGCAAACTGACTGCACAACAGGACACAGAAGGTAATAGTGAATGGAACACATTCCGAAGAAAGGGGGGTTACTAGTGGAGGTCCTCAGGGCTCAGTACTGGGTCCGGTCCTCTTTAACATCTTTATAGGTGACATTGCAGAGGGTCTGGAGGGAAAGGTATGTCTTTTTGCAGATGACACAAAGATCTGTAACAGAGTTGATGCACAAGGGGGGGGGTAGAAAGAATGAGAAGGGCTTTGGCAAGGTTGGAGGAATGGTCAGACATATGACAAGTTAGATTCAATGCAAAGAAGTGCAAAGTAATGCACCTAGGGAAACAAAATCCCAGGAGAAGAGTACACAATTGCAGAGGAGGTACTAACAACAATAAAAATGTAAAGGGACTTGGGGGTAGTCATATCAAATAACCTAAAGGTGGGTAAACAATGTGAGAAGCCAGTAAGGAGAGCCAGGGGGATACTGGGATGCATAGGAAGGGGCATCACAAGTAGAACAAGCATTTGTCAATGCCGAATGTTTGCTTGCTGGTATTAGCATTGGAAATGCAAGAGTTAGACTGATGAAGAATAGGAATGGCAGTGAAGTATTGAACTTTGCGTGAACCCCACCTCCATCCTGTAGAGACGGACAGGCGCTGGGGGTATGTTTTGGGGTCGTCACCCATGACAGTCATGCCATGCCACCTCACCTTATTCTGCAGACTGTGACACATGTTGAGGTGTGCCTTAGGGTGTTTGGCTTTATGGTCACCCCATTCCATAAGGATATATGGTGAAATGGGTGCAGCATAGGAGAATGGGTTGAAGTCTGGGGCCGAAGAGTCCAAGGTACACCTCGATGCCTGTCAGTGGCTGGGGGTGGGGGTGGGAGTGGGATGGCATGAGCAGTATACTCGGCAATCCAAGGCACACCCAGTGCCTGCCAATCTGTACAGGGTAGGACATTATGGTTAGAAACCCTAATGCCTAGGGTGTTTTGTTGGTATTTGCAGTACAAATTTTAAACATGGCTTTTGTGATCCCACCTCATGAAAGCATTTGGGACCTCTTCTCATGAAGTGGGCAGTGTGATTTTGTCAATATGTCCTGAACATTGAGTTCCAACAGTTATAGTGTGATTCTGAGCCACATGTACAAAAACACAGATCGGGCAGGATGTGAAGAATGACAGCTGTAGCATCCATAGGGTGGTGTGAAGAGATGGCAATGTTGAAAATCTGTAGTGAAAATCTTAAAAATGCTTGCACTTCTGAGCATATGTGGAAACTGTGCAATGCATGCACGTAACACAGTCATTTTATGGACTTTCACCACCAAATTTTGAACATAGACATTTTAGGACCTCTGCTAATGAACAGCATCACTGTGATTTTCGTAATGTGTCCCGAACACTGATTTCCCACAGCGACCGTGCTATTCTGTGCTGGCAGTGCGAAAACACATTTATGCCAGGATGTGAAAAATGATAGCTGTACTATTCATAAGGAGGGCCAGAAGAATGGCAATGTTGAAAATGAGGAGTGAAAATATTGCAAATGTGCGAAGTTTCAAGCGTGGTGGAAACTGTGCAACACAAGCTTGTAAAACAGTCTTTTTATGGGCTTTCATCACCAAATTTTGAACATAGGCATTTTAGGACCTCTGCTAATGAACAGTGTCACTATGATTTTTGTAATGTGTCCCAAAGATGGATTTCCTACAGTGACCACGCTATTCTGTGCCGGAAGTGCGAAAACACATTTCAGTTAGGATGTGAAAAATGACAGCTATACTGTTCATAAGGAGGTGTGGAAAAATTGCAGTTTTGAAAATCTGGAGTGAAAATATTGCAAATACAGGAAGTTACGAGCATGCATAGCAATTGAGCAATGCGCGCTTGTAAAACAGTCATTTCTTGGATTTTTCCCACCAAATTTGCAACATAGACTTTTTGAGAGCCAACCTCATGAACACTGGCACTGTCGTTTCGTTAATCAGTCCTGAAAGGTGATTCCACACAGTGACTGTGAAATCATGTTTCAGGACCAAATAACGCCATGACAGTGACTGAATTCATGAGAAGGGGTCCAATAACCCTATGTTGAACATTTGGTGCCAAAATTCCCCAAAATACCTGAGATATGCACAAAAGTTGAAAAAACCCTATTTATGCCATTATACAGCTTACCGGCATTTCATCAGTTCGCGGTTGGCTTTTAAGAGTGCAGACATGTTCCCGGTCCACCGAAGATCATCGCGCTGGGCTCCGAAGGTAAGTATGAGAGGAGGGGGGGTGTGGGGAGGCAGGGTGCGCAGATGGTGGGGAGTGGTAGCGGACTCGGCGAGGACCGTTTTTTGTTTTACAGGGAAAAAAAAACATTGCAGGACTTTCTTTTTTACAGGGACATTTAACAGGACATTTGGCATGTTGGGGTGGGCTCCCAGCATGCCAGCTGAGTGTTTTGTTGGGCGACTGTAGCTGACAGGGGATTGGGCACCCTCGTCAGCATATGGGGGTGCAATAGAATGAGGTTGGGTACTCCCGGCACAAACCTATGTTTTGTGTGTGTGGGGGGAGGGGGCATTATGCCGATGGGGAGTGGGCTCCCCCGTCAGAAAATTAATTGTGGATGGGGACATTATGCTGATGGGGAGGGGGCTCCCCTGTTGGCAAATGAAACTCGGAAGGGAACTGAAGCCAGAGGGGATTGGGGCCCCCGTCAGCAAACAAAGACTGTTTGGGGGGCAAATGCTGCCTCGGCACTGGGGGCTGCATAATACTGTTTGTGAACACGGCGGCAAGCCGCCCACCATGTTCACAAACAATATTATGCTACCTAACGTTCCGCCCTGCAATGACGTGTCACTCCCTTATTGCAGCAGAATGACTGTCTCTGCAAAGACAAGGCAGACCCTGATTGCTGCAGCAAAAACATTTGTACTTGTTGGCTCTTTTGGAGACCAGTGTCATCGGCACACTGGGCCTCCATTGGTCCACCAGTGCCAAGCCCCCAGATGCAGTACCTCCCTTGACTGTAATAGTGCCGTGCCTCCAAAACCCGCTTCTCTCCTAAGCTGTCACATAATGTTTATTGCGCATGTGCTCAAGCAAATATAACAAGCATTTGTCAATGCCGAATGTTTGCTTGCCGGCATTGGCAGTGGTAGTGTAGAAGTTACAGAGCTGCGTAATAGGAATGGCAGTGAAGTATTGAACTGAAGCCAACCCCACCACCACCCTGCAGAGAGTGACAGGCATTGGGGTGTGCCTTTGGGTCGTCAGGCATAACGGCCATGCCATTTCACCACACCTCACCCTGCAGACACTGACAAGTGTCACGGTGTTCCTTGGGGTCTTTGACCCTTATGCGCACCCCATTTCATTAGTAAATACGGTGAGATGGGTGCGATATAGGAGAATGGGGTGAACTTTGGGGCTGAAGAGTCCAAGGCATACCTCGATGCCTCTCACTGGCTGCAGGTGTGGAATGGTTTGATCATCACAGGCAAGAATCCCAAGTCACACCCCTGATACCTGTCATTCTCTACAGGGTTGCGTTATGGTTGGAAACCCTAATACCTCAGGCATTCATTGGTATTTTCACTCCAAATTTTCAACATGTTTTTTTTGTGACCCCACCTCTGAACAAGGGGAATATCAGTTTGTTAGCCAAAAGCTGCTTATGCACAGTGACTACGGCATTTAGCACCACAGGTGCAAAAACATTCCGAACAGGATGTAAAAAATGACAGCTGTACTGTTCACGGGAGGTGTAAAAAATGGC
The DNA here is from genome assembly GCA_016271365.2 of Neoceratodus forsteri. Classification (NCBI taxonomy): domain Eukaryota; kingdom Metazoa; phylum Chordata; order Ceratodontiformes; family Ceratodontidae; genus Neoceratodus; species Neoceratodus forsteri. The sequence goes on from CM028131.1 coordinate 730,350,308, forward strand.
AATGTTGCAAATCTGCAGTAAAAATATTAAAATAAATGGTGAAGTCACGAGCGTACATAGAAACTGTGCAACGCACACCCATAATATAATTAGGTTGGGGATTTTTTACAGCAGATTGTCAACTCAGGCATTTTGGTGCCTCCGATCATGAACAGTGTCACTGTGATTTTCTTTATCTGTGCCAAACAATGATTTCCCACAGTGACCACGCATCTCTGCACTGAAAGTGTGAAAACACACTTCAGCCATGTTGTGAAAAATGACAGCTGTACTGTTCATAAGGAAGTGTGGAAAAATGCCACTGGTGAAAATCTGGACTGAAAATATTACAAAGTCATGAACTTAAGAGGGTGCGTGGAAACTGCTCAATGCTCACTAGTAACACAGTCATTTTATGGACTTTTGTCACCAAATTTTCAACATAGCCATTTTAAGACCTCTGCTCATGAACAGTGTAACTGTGATTTTCTTAATCTGTCCTAAACATTGCTTTCGCACACCAACAGCACCATTGTGCGCTACATGTGCTTTAACACATTTTGGGTGACATATGAAAAATTGCAGCTGTACTGTTCATAAGGAAGTGTAATAAAATGGCAATGTTGAAAATCTGGAGTGAAAATATTGAAAATTCGCGAACTTACGAGCGTGCATAGGAACTGTGCAATGCACCCTCATAAAACAGTCATTTTTAGGAATTTTTTCACCAAATTTTCAACATAGCCATTTTAAGACCTCTGCTCATGAACAGTGTCACTGTGATTTTCTTAATTTGTCCCGTACATTGATTTTGCACACCGACTGCGCCATTGTGTGCTACATGGGCGGAAACACGTTTTGGGTGAGATGTGAAAAATGACAGCTGTACTACTCATAAGAAAGTGTGGTAAAATGGCAATGTTGAAAATCTGGAGTGAAAATATTGAAAATTCGTGAACTTACGAGAGTGCATAGGAACTGTACAACGCACACTCGTAAAACAGTCATTTTTTGGAATTTTTTCACCAAATTTTCAACATAGCCATTTTAAGACCTTTGCTCATGAACAGTGTCACTGTGATTTTCTTACTTTATCCCGTACATTGATCTCGCACACTGACTGCACCATTGTGACCTACATGAGCGGAAACACGTTTTGGGTGAGATGTGAAAAATGACAGCTGTACTACTCATAAGAAGGTGTGGTAAAATGGCAATGTTGGAAATCTGGAGTGAACATATTGAAAATTCATGAACTTACGAGTGCCATAGGAACTGTACAACGACGCCCTAAAACAGTCATTTTTGGAATTTTTTACATTTCAACATAGCCATTTTAAGACCTCAGCTCATGAACAGTGTCACTGTGATTTTTTAATTTGTCCTGTACATTGATCTCAAGACACCGACTGCACCATTGTGCGCTACATGGGCGGAAACACGTTTTGGGTGAGATGTGAAAAATGACAGCTGTACTACTCATAAGAAGGTGTGGTAAAATGGCAATGTTGAAAATCTGGAGTGAAAATATTTAAAATTTGCGAACTTACGAGCCAGCGAGGAACTGCACAACGATGTCAGAACAGTCATTTTTTAATTTATATCAGTCTTCATGTTTAGACTTCTTCATGAATGATAAACATTGTCATGGAGATTCAGGCCCGGGTGATTTCGCACAGTGACCGTGCAGTGACGGTGAAATCACCCTTCGGCCTGAATAATGCCATGAAAGTGACATCATTCATGAGAAGGGTCCCAAAACCCCATGTTGAAAATTTGGTGCTAACATTCCAAAAATGCCTGAGATATGCAATAAAGTTGAAAACCCTCATCTAGCCCATTATACAGCTTACCGGCATTTCCTCAGTTCGGTCGGCTTTGAAGAGTGCAGATGTGTTCCCGGTCCACTGCGAGACTGTCATACGAGCTCCGGAGGTAAGTATGGGGGGTGAGGGGGTGTGGGGAGGCAGGTGCGAGGGTGGGTGCGGTTGTGGGAGGGGGCGGGAGACTATGTGGGACCGTTTTTCTTTACAGTTTTTTTTCCAATGACGCGGGGCGTTTGCCACGCTGGGTGGGCTCCCAGCATGGCACAAGGCGGTTGGGGCTTTCAGCGACGGGATTGGGCACCCCGTTGGCAAGCATCACTTGCCACGCTGGGGTGGGCTCCAGCATGGCTCCTGTACCGGGAGGGGGAGAGGAAGCCTATGGGATTGGGCACCCTACTGGCAATAGCATGGGGAGGAGAGACAGTGAAGCCGACGGGGATTGGGCACCCCCGCTGGCTATACCATCGAGTTGCCATGCTGGGGTGGGCACCCAGAGGGCATTTGGGAGGCTTTTGAGGGGGAGCGCACAGCCGGGATAGGGGATTGGGCACCCCCTGGCCGGCTATAGAGTGTGTGCTAGGGGGGCATGCAGCATGCGTGCATGTGTGTGTGTGTGTGTGTGTGTGTGTGTGTGTGTGGGGCTGTGCATGAGCAGGTGATATCTGATCGCTGCTCACTGAAGCGTAGCTCCCCTTTCAACTGTATGCCACTGCATTTTGGAGCTTGTCATAGACAGCTCCAGCATGCATTGGCTTACAGGGCCGTGCCTCAACACACTGACTGAATTGGAGGAGGAGGTGACACACCTCTGAAATCTCGGATGATGGCATCTATGTTTCTTGCACATGCGTGCAACAAATAAAAAAGGAAAATGGTTATCCTCTGTACAGACAGTTGGTGTTACCCCATCTGGAATACTGTGTGCAGTTTTGGAGACCCCCGTCTACGCAAGGACATAGACAGGATGGAAGCAGTCCAGAGGAGGGCAACTAAAATGGTGCAGGGTCTGCATCAGAAACCATATGAAGAGAGACTGAGAGAGCTTAATATGTATACCCTTGATGAAAGGAGGGACGGGGGACATGATAGAAACTTTCAATTACCTCAAAGGAATCAACAAAGTCCAGGATGTAGCAACTTTCAGAAAAAGAGATGTGTAAGAACAAGGGGGCACAATTTAAAGATAGAGGGGGGATGGCTCAGGGGTAATGTGAGGAAATTTTTTTTCATGGAGAGTGGTGGATGCATGGAACTGCCTTCCTGGGGAGGTTGTTGGGTCTAAAACAGTGAGGGAATTCAAACATGCATGGGACAGACATAAGGCAATTGTAGTGGGGGCTTGCAGGAAGTCGGCTGTTGGTTAACTAGAATCTGCAGCTTATCCAATAGGCAGGGAAATGGGCAGACTGGGTGGGCCAAGTGGTCCTTAATCTGCCATCAAAGTCTATGTTTCTATGTTTCTATACCATGACATTGTCAAAAAGAGAACACAAACAGTTACAAGCTAGGCATTTTCAGAAATAGTTATACATATACTTGACAATGTCAAAAGGAGGGCACAATAAGAATCGTGTAAGAGGTACTTTGGGCCAGACAAGTGGCAAGTATAAGATAAGGTGGGAGCAGAGGGCAAGGGGGACAGAGGGCAGGGAGATTAGCCAGGGACAGAGGAGAGGCAGGAAGAGGCAGAAGGATAAAGCAGGGTGAGAATGTCAGGCATTAATGGAAGCAGGAGCAGAGAGAGAGAGCAGATTGATTTGGAAATTAGGAAGATAGGGACAAGACAGTATAGCGCAGACCTCGAGACCTGAGTTTGAACCCCGCAGCTGCCCTTGCCTATTGTGTGACCCTGAGCAAGTCAATTAACTTCCCTGTGCTCCCAGGTTGCATCTGTAAACAAGCTTTCAGCTTAGTGTGTCTCTCCTGGTAAAACGAAAATGAAAAAAAGAGACAGGATGGAGGAAGGAAGGGGGTTCCAGTCAGACACTGCTGCAAAATAGGAGAACTTATGGGCAACTGCTAGTGACAACTTAGGCCGAATGAGAAGGGGGAGGGATGTGGATCGTAGGGCTCGAATGGCTTGTCTTAGTCGGATAATCTCACTGAAGCATGGAGGGGTAAATTTATGGACCAGCTTATGCATGAAGCTCAAGGTGGTATACCTCAGTTTGGATTCATATGGTAGACAACCTGATGAAGAAAGGATGTCGCAGTGGTGGTGGTGGGCATTTACCCCCAATGCAAACCTACCCACCCTATGGTATGCTTGAGCTAGGAGATATCGGGTGGTAATAATGGTCAAGAGTAAAAAGGGAGTACCATAAGTAAGGAGTGGGAGTATGGATGAGGAAGCAATCTTAAGGCAAGAGGCAGAAGTGAGAGTGAGGAAAGGATGGATGTGATACAGGAGACCTAACTTTTGGTCCAGAGATTTAATTAGAGTGGAGGCATGGGTATTAAAGGAGAGTGAGGTATCCAGGGTGATGCTCAGGTATTTAAAGGTGTGGACAGATCCAAGGGATTCACCATTCAAAGAAGTGATACAAAGCGGGGGAGGGTACTAGAGGAGGAGGGTGGGTGCAAGAATAGCATGCTTTTAGATTTTTCTGTATTAAGGATGAGATGATTTCACATGAACTATCCTTCCAGGACTGCAAAGTCAGAAACATGTTTGTTATTTATCCGGTTAATGTCAGGAGAGGAGCGATAGATGACTGCACTGTCTGCATATAGGTGCACAGATACCCCACCACAGTTGCTGGGTAAATCATTAATAAACAGGGAGAACAACATTGTCCCTAAAATGGAGCCCTGTGGCACTCCATGAGTTATGGGTCTAAGGCTGAGAGAGTGTCCGACCACTTAACCCTTTGCGATTGGCAGGACAGATAGCTATGCACCCAGTCCAGGGCACTGGTATCAAGATCAAGCACAAGAAGTCGCTGGAGCAGGAGACCATGATTCACCAGGTCGAACACTTTTGTAAGGTCACCAAAGATAGCACCCACGGCAGAACCTTGGTCCATGACCTGGTAAATGTTGGTGGTTACCTTAATCAAGGCTGTAAGGGTGCTGTGATTCTTTCTGAATTCATGTTGGTAGGGGATAGTAGATTGTGGTGTTTCAGGTAATTCTGAGGTGCTTGTACACTATATGCTCCTGGATTTTAGCCAGGGCATAAGATGGATATAGGTCTAAAGTTTTCAGCTACAGAGTTTGAACCCCCTTATGCACAGACATGACTACTGCTACCTTTCACTTGTCAGAAACAGAACTTGAGAGTACGGAGTGGTTATAAAGGTCTCAAACAGGGTGAGCAAGGGCAGGTGCTCCTAACTTGAGGAATTTAGGCTTGAGGGTGTAGTGTGCAGGTGAGCTCAGCTTCAAATCAGGTAGAAGCCTCTGAACCTCCTTAATGGAGGCCAACTTTAAGTGGAAGGCAGGTCACGCCGAAGGTAGTCAGGGGTAGGTGGGGTGAGGGGTCACAGGAGGATTATAAAAGAGTGAGGTGAATCTGTTGGAGGTCAGTGAAAACTAATGAAATCTGGGTGGCGATTAACAGGGATCAGTAAGGGTAGTGCCTGGCAATGAGGGAGCTCAGGATTTCAGTAGCCTTCCTTTGACCAAGGAATTGATCTGTCTCCAGAGGCTTTGGGGTTACAAAGGTTCAAGTCCTAAACATTTCTAAGACCCAGACCATGCTTTTGGGTCCCACAGAAAGGTGCCCACTGAGTCCCCTAAACTCCTGGTGCGCAGCTGCGATGGGACTGCTGTATCCAGCACTTCATCCTTCAAGTATCTTGGGTTGACGCTTGACCCTATACTTGACTACTCAACGAATGTTAGAGAAGTGTGTCATTTGGTTAATGCCAAAATTTGTGCGGCCTACAAAGTGCGCCACTCTCTCATCCCAGCTCCCAGGATCTCTGTTGCATGAGGGGTTTTACTCCCACAACTGCTTTATGCCCTGCCAGTGCTTTCACATGCTAACACAGGCATCTTTTGCAAATGGGACACGTCCTACAACAATATCTGTAGATTTGCCCTTTCTGCTCCCTGCCTTACACATCACTGTCATCTCCATACCGCTTTAAATTGGCTGTCTCCTAATGCCCTTCGTTCATACTCCCAAGTGTGTTTTGTTGACTTCTTAAACAGAACACCTCCTTGGGGACATGTTTACCCAGTCTCTCACTCGCACCCTCAGGTCCTCAATCTCCTGTTACTAATCTACTCAGACCTGCTCCACAAAATGTGAGAGCAACAAGCCTCTCCTACTTTGCTCCTAGGTTGTGGAACTCTCTCCCATGCCATTTCAAACACCTCTTCTCACCTTACTTTTAAGCATGCCCTATTTTCCCACCTCCTTGTTTCTGGAACCTATGACTGCACTTAACATCTTTTCTGTCTCGCCTCTTGTCATTTCTCTTGAGTTGGACTACCTGTCTGCGACCTGCCCACCCCTCAGAATTGCTGTTGTATCTTACAGTTTCTAACTGTCTGTCTCCCCTAGCTCATGGCCTGATATATGTGTCTGTCATGTTATTTTGAGTATCTGTGCCTACTGGACTGCTTGCTCCCAGCTAGGCCTCCTGAATGTTTGCCTACTGCCTGTTGTTATTTATGGCTCAATGCAATAACTTCACACTGTTGCTGTTATCCATGTTTTGTATTATCCTCTATGGCAGTCCTCTGTCAATGTATTTTTGTAGACAGCTCCTCTGCACTTAATCTAATTGTTTGTCACTGCTATGTAATGATTCTCAACTCTGCTGTATTGACATATTGTACTCTTCCGGGTCATGCCTGAAAATAGGCAGGTTATGTTGCCTAGCGCACTTACCTGGTTACCAAAAGCAAATAAATAAATAAATAAGGTGCTCTGTAGCGATTTGTAGTGGTGGTGTTTAGCTTTATGTAGGGAGTTTTTGCATTTGTTTCTGAGTTGCCAATAGATTAGCCAGTCAAAAGGCAGGCCACTTATTTTGTAGGTCCACCAAGCACGGTCACGGGAGGACATAAGCATCCTAAGGTCCTTAGTGAGCCATGGGGCCTTAACCCCTTAGACATACATTTTTACGGAGTATGGTTATCAACAATTTGAGTGAAGGTGGAAATAAAGAAATCCAGAAGAAGGTTAATATCAGGGAGAGTATTAATGGGACTCCAGTCTGTGTTATTGATAGAGTTAAAGAAGCTGCCAGTATCAAGTCTAGACATGTCACGGACAGGGTGATCTTGGGGGCAGTTATTCCTCCAAATGCAGAAAGTGGGCAAATGATCACTTATACAATCCAAAACCACTCCCACTTACTTAACCTTTAGTGGGCAGTTAGTGATCACCCAGTCAAGCAACAAATGTTTGCCTGTTTTAGTATTGATGCATGTTGTATCTTAGATGAATTGAGCTAAGTTAGAGTCAGCTAGTGTTGAACGCCGTTTGTCAGCAGCAGAGTTAAGCCAGTCAATATTGAAGTAACCACAAAGCATAAGGTCATGATGAGGGAAATTGGCAAGGGAGATGAGGAAGGGGGGAGGTCTAAAGGAGCCTTGCTGGGTGGCAGATAGGCACATCCAATGATTAGCTTCTTGATGTTACCTAGTGTCAGAGAGAGGAATAGGAATTCCATGACTTGGGATCCAGAGTCAGGCACAGGAAGTTCAATGACGTCCAAATCAGTCCGGGTGTAGATGAGAACCCCACCACCCCTTTTGCCCAGCCTATCCTTCCTAAAACAGCTATAGCCCAGTAATGCCACCTCATGCTGTTTAATAGTGGGCTTAAGCCATGATTCAGAGAGACATAGGATGTCAGGGGCCTTCTGGGTAATCCATGCTTTCAACTCAGCCATCTTTGGGCGAAGGCTGTGGATATTCATACGTGCAATCTTCAGACCTTTGGGGGAGGGATGGGTCGTGGTTGTTAGGATTTGAGTAGGGGTGGAACAGGAAGGCCCAGGGTTGAGCTCAATATCCCCTGCATGGACTAGCAGGAAGAGGATGGAAATACAGACCCAAAACGAGGCAGTAAATGGTACCATTCTGAGGGCAGAAGATGCAGAGAGTACACACAAACGTTTGCAGAGCCAGAGCCCAAGGAGTGCAGTGCCATGCTTAGGAAGACATGGGATGTGTAGGAGCATACAGAGGGAGTCTGCCCAGAGGTGATACTGTGGGGGAAGGTTACTGTCTCGAAGGTGGTCCCTTAAGGATAGTGCAAAAAACTGGTCTGCATAGCAAAAAAGGATAAAGCAGTATAGGGGAAGTAGCTAACCAAGAGAGATTAGCCACCAAGTAGCACCAAAAAGGAAATTGACCGAAGAGAACAGGAGTAGAGGTCCAAGATAAAATAGCGGATTGAGCAGCAGGAAGTACAGGACAACTGGTGAAGGCAGGTGAAGTGAACAAGTCAAGTAAGCAGGGAAAGGTGAGAGGGAAGAGGAGATGCCAAACTTCAAGTTATGTAAACAGGGAAGGGACAACATGGAGAAGAATGCAGAGATGCACTGGGATCGCTGTGGGCAGTCATGGCAGTGTCAGACATCAGAGGTTATTGTGAGGGAGAGAGTGTAGTCTGCTGTTTTTAGGCACAGGGTAGAGTCAGAATGCAGAGATTGCTGTATGGAAGATTGCATGTCTGCTGCTTTAAGAAACAGGGTGCTTATGCCGGCATCCAATAAAGGAGGGTTAGAAGGTAAAGGGGAGGGTCCAAGAAATATTTAATTAAGGCTGGGGGTGGCGGTGGGGGCACAGGCCAAAATTTCATATGAAAGCAGTTACTACAAGTAAGACATACTTCTGCAAGGAAAGCCGAAAAAGTCAAAATCAAGTTAGACCAATCAGGACAAAACCCATAAAGGCTTTAACCAATCAGAAGGAAACTTGATAGAACCACAGCCAATTGGAGCCCAAAGGTACAGTCTCGGAGGAGTCTAGCAATCTTACCCAGGCAGGAGAGCTTGCAGGCAGGCAGGGAGGGTAGAGCGGCAGGCTGGCAATTCCAGCCACAGCCGCTATTGCAAGTGGAGAGCCTGAACAAGGGAAGACCCATGCAGCACAGCTTGCCAGTGGGCAGGGAGGGTGAAGCAACCAGTTGGCAATTTCTGCTGCAGCTGTTATTGTGAGCAGAGAACCCAAACAAGGGAATACCCAGGCAGGAGAGCTTACCAGCGGGCAGGGAGGGTGGAGTGGGTGGCTGGCGATTGTAGCCATGGCCACTATTGTGAGTGGAGCACCCGATCAAGGGAAGACCCCGGCAGGAGAGCTTGCAGGCTGGCAGGGAGGGTGGAGTGGCCGGCTGGCAATTCCAGCTGCAGCCACTGTTGTGAACGGAGCACCCGAATAAGAGCAGACCCTAGCAGGAGTGCTTGCCAGCAAGCATGGAGGGTGGAGCAGCCAGCTGGTGATTCCAGCCATGGCAGCTATTCTGAGCGTAGCACCCAATCAAGGGCACACCCAGGCAGAAGAGCTGCCAGCGAGCAGGTAAAGTGGAGCGCCAGCTGGTGATTCCAACCATGGCTGTTATTTCGAGGGAGCACCCAACAAGGGCAGACCCAGGCAGAAGAGCTTGCCGGGCAGGCAGGAGGGTGGAGCAACTGGCTGGCGATTCTAGCCACAGCTACTATTATGAGCGGAGTACCAGAACAAGGGCAGACCTAGGCAGGAGAGCTTGCTGGTGGGCAGGGAGGGTGGACCGACCAGCTGGCGATTCTAGCTGCAGCCACTGTTGCAAGCAGAGCACCCGATCAAAGGCAGATCCAGGAAGGAGAGCTTGCCAGTGGGGAGGGAGGGAGGAGTGGCTGGCTGGCGATTCTAGCCATGGCCACAATTGCGAGCAGAGTGCCCGATTAAGGGCAAACCTAGGCAGCAGAGCTTGCCAGCAGGCAGGGAGGGTGGAGTGGCCGGCTGGTGATTCCAGCCGCGGCTACTATGGTGAGTGGAGCACCTGAACAAGGGCAGACCAAGGCAGGAGAACTTGTCATTGGGCAGGGAGGGTGGAGTGACTGGCTGGCAATTCCTGCCACAGCCACTACTGCAAGTGGAGCACCTGATCAAGGGCAGACCCAAACAGAAGAACTTGCTGGTGGGCAGGGAGGGTGGAGCAGCTGGCTGGCGATTCTAGCTGCAGCCACTGTTGCATGCAGAGCGCCCAATCAAGGGCAGATCCAGGCAGGAGAGCTTGCAGGCATGAGGGTGGAGTGACTGGCTGACAATTCCAGCTGCAGCCACTATTGCAAGCGGGCACCTGATCAAGGGCAGACCCAACAGAAGAGCTTGCCAGTGGGCAGGGAGGGTGGAGCAGCTGGCTGGCAATCCAGCTGCAGCCGCTTATTGTGAGTAGAGCACCAACAAGGACAGACCCAGGTAGGGAGCTTGCCAGCAGGCAGAGAAGGTGAAGTGACCGTTGGTGAGTCCAGATGAGGCCACTATTGTGAGCAGACCACCCAATCAAGGGCAGATCCAAGCAGGAGAGCTTGCTGGTGGGCAGGGAGGTGGAGCAATTGTCTGGCAATTCCAACCACTGTTGTGAACAGAGCGCCTGATCAAGGGCAGATCTAAGAGGTATGAAGGCATGTGCCCTCCAAGTTCCCATCTAAAAAGTGCTTTTTGGGCTGTGAAAGACTAAAAGAGTTTCCCCAGATCAAGTGGTAATTACATGATCCCAGAAATTATCTTGGCATGATGCCAGTATTTGTGCATGACCGGCTTCTGCCTGTCAGTTGATCCACTATTGCAGACAGAACAGCTGTGGAAGCACTGCAGCTTTTCAATGGGATTGCACTTGTTGGCAGGACAGCTTTGGTAGCCTGTGTGCTGGCCTTCGGGTTGACTTGAAGAATGTGACTATTTTTTAGGGATCTAAAAGTCCTCATGCAACCTTCATCTGTGAGTCACACAAGCAGAAATTCTCCATCACTGCAGAACTCTCAGTAGCTAACAGGCACTATTTTGATAATCAACAGTACACAGAACACCATACCTCTCAACTGTCCCATATTATGAGGAACAGTTACTGCTTTACTTCAAAAGCTCCCTGTTCCACATTGTGGGGACTTGTCCCACATTCAATGTTAACAATTTAAAGCAAAAATCTATAGTAAATGATGCAAACAATACATTATTCAATTAATAACAGACTTTCTTAACATAAGTGGAAACATTTTAACAGTGTTCTGAGCTTCTTAGGTAATGACCTGATTAAGTGTTCCACATTTTGCCCATTTGTTCCACATTTTTAGAGGCAATGTTCCACATTTGGGGGACAAAGTGTTGAAAGATATGCAGAATACCCTTTATGCATGGGTGTTCTTTGTCTGTTTCCCATCTATGAAAAGACCACAAGCGTTCAAATTTCTTCATGGCACCAAAACCTCTTGCTATCCTATAGATGGAAGAATCGAAAACCCAGATGGGACCACACAAAATGGCTGATTCCTAATGTTCAAAAATCAGTGAGTGGATTTGCATACCTTACAGCATGACTGCATGTCTGAGGTTTACAAAGGGCAACAAGGCATGTCAACTTTTATTTCAATAATACCCTTTTCCAAGGGTTCACAGCTCAGTGTAATTTGTGAAGCAAAAGAAACATAGGCCATATGAACAAAACACATTGCAGTATTGCACTTAAGAGATTCAGAGGTGAATACATGCTACACTTAAAGTTTGACTCCTGGATGTTAAATTGAAACTAACTTTTAAATGCCTGACCAAAAACATGTAACTTAAGCCCCTTTTTAAAAACTTTCACAAAGGGGAAACTCTGAAACTGGAAACAGAGGGAGTTCCTTTATAATTGGTGCTCCAACTGAAAAGGCCCTGTTCCTTTTTCAGGTAGTCCATACCCTGTCCATGTAGGGCTTTGTACGTTAACAAAGCAGTCTTGAAAGTGGTGCACTGCTGGGCTGCCATCCAGTGCAGTTCATGAATGATTTGTTCAGAAATTGTTACTTTGGCAATCAGTTTGACAGCAACATTGTGCACCAGCTGTAGGTGGTTTACCAATTTCCCCAGATAGCCCAAAAACAGATTTTCTCAATGCAGTCAAGTCTATGTGATGAAAGCATGTACATGGGCCACTAGGTTCTCATGCACCAGGTAGGGTTTAAGTCAGGTGATACTAATCAAACAGAAAAATTCTAAGCAAATAAGACTACTGCAGACACCTGGTTTTCTAGTAAGAGCCTGCAGTTCACAATTCCTCCCCAACCTTTATCTCTATCCACTGTTCAGTGCTGGATGTCATGAAAATATAATCCCACCAGCAATATACTGTACTTGTTGTTGCTGACCTAAAGAGGACCTAGTTCCACAAGCAGCAGCTCTGTCTTGCCCAGATCTATGCTTAACTGGCTGGTGGCCATCTAGTTACTGGTTTCTGTAAGGCCTCACAGAAATGTAAAAACTTCTACAAGCTGTCAGTCTAGCGGACACACTGCATTATGCCTATGTCATGCAAAGGACAAGTACTGTTTGTATCATCTAATTAGCAGTGAAACTCCATCTTCTACCACCTAATGACCTCTGCCAATGGCAACATTATATCACAAACAACATGAGGGATAGAATTCACACTTGGGCACCTCACAGTTAATTGCAGCTGTCTGTGATGAAACTGTTCCACAACAACCTGTTAGAACCTGCCACATAAGGAGTACTCAAACCATCCCAAAACTGAGAAAGTGAGATTGAGATCAAGAAGGTTTGTGGCACTGGCAGAACTGATTCTGGCTGGTACCCCAAAGGGGAAGCAGCCCTGCAATCCCCAGGGCAGGAGGCTCCACAAGAAAAGTGTGCAGAAGGCGTAAGGACATGGCAGGAGAAGAGTTGGATTGTAATACAGTGATAATCTGTAGTCGGAGGTAATGTGGGTTGTGTGCCAGTGGCCATGAGGAAAGAATGATCTGCTGCTTGCCAGGGCAATGATCAGCTGAGTGCTCCCATAAAGCAGGTAACTGGAAGCCAGATGTGGTGATTCATTTAGGCACCAATGGCCAGATGAGCAGCAGCGTGAATAGTGTAAGGGACGACTTCTGTGAACTAAGCAGGAGAATGATGGTAGAAGTAGAGATGGTAGCCTTCTGTAAGGTCCTTCTGGTGCCATGTGAGGGTGAGGGCAGATAGGAGAAAACTAGGGAGTTCAACAAATGGCTAAAAGAATGATGTGTGGTGGGGGGATAATTTTTCTTTATGGGGACAGAAAAATGTTCTGGGAGGAGCACTTATTGTTCGCTACTGTGAGTAGGCACCTGAGCAGGAATAGTGTCAGTGGCTCAGTAGGTAGCACACTCGCCTCTGAGGCCGGGAGATCAGAGGGCTGTGGGTTCAGTTCCCACATCTGGCACTTGGGTTAATATCCCAGTACTGACACTGTAGTGCAGTATGAGAGGGATGCTGCACTTCTGAGGTGCCGTCTTTCAGATGAGACGTTAAACCGAGGTCCCATCTGCCTGGATTGGTGGTAGTTCAGGTGGATGTTAATGATCACATGTCACTTATCGGAAAGAGTAGGGGAATTTCCCAGTGTCCTTGCCAAATTTCCTCATTCACTAAAAATACCACCAACAGCTTAATCTGGTTCAAGGTCAGTTGGCATTCATCTGTATCCCTCCCTGGGTCGGGCTAAAATAGGCAAGATTTGTCTAGTGCACTTACCGGTCAACAAAAACTAACTAAATAAATAAATAGCACCAGCACAATGAGGCAGAAGTTTGTGTGTGAGTTAGTATTTAAACTTGGGGGGGGAGTGGTATCAACAAGCAGGTCTTGAATCATACACACACACACACACACGCACACATACATATGCAATGGTTCTTCCTCAATACAAGAGAACAATAGCTCACCCTCAAGCAATGGCAGATATGAAGAGAAGTTACATGAAAATAAAGAGAGGATGGAGTAGGGAAGGATCAGAAGGGGTGGCAGTCAAAGGGAGAGAACAAACTTAGCTTGTTTAAAAGCAGTTTTAATTAATGCCAGAAGCCTCGGGAACAAAAATGGAGAACCTCCAGACAGTGGTGGTGGAAGTCCAACTGGAGTTAACTGGGGTGCCCTTGGCACTTCTCAAAAAGAGTAGGGTAATTTTATTTACATAAATAAACAAAACACATACAAAATGAACACAATACATTTCATTGTATATACTTTTGGTTGTTATTGTTCTTTCACTTCAACAAATTATACAAAGAATCTTAAAGAACTGAAAGTGAGAAGTAAATCAATAAGAAAAATACTATTACTTCAAAGTTACCCCTACATCTCTTTTAGAAAAAATATAAAATATCCCCCCAAATTTTTTTGATCCGAAAAAAAAAATAAAAGAAATTAAACTACAATCAAACAAAAACATAATTAAAAGTCAATAATGCAAATGTATATAGTAAATATCTACATTTTTATTAATTAGTTATATGAGGAATCAGAATATTTCTTTGATAAAATCACATAGGTATAACTCAGATCAAGGTATTACCTCAGATCCTTTTGATTAACCCAAATACCAGTTCAGCTGCATGAGGAACCAGGTTTCCTCCTTTTATCAATTTTTGAAAAATCTACCCTAATCTAGCCTAGCAGTTATATGCCACAAAACATCAGCCCTCACTTTTGGTAATGTCCTATATTCTTGTCTTTTAATCTCCTTTAGAGAATTTTGTATTGTTTGAGCAAGAGTAAGGGGGAAAGTATTCAGTTGTTGAGTCAAAAATGTGCATCTTGCTTGCCAAAAATGTAATTTGATGGTTGCAAATATAGCATTAAGGGTGCTTATGTGATATGATTTCAAATAACCTGTGTAGTCACCTAATATAAAATTCTGGTAAGATATTTCAAGTAAGGCCACTGCCATCTGGTGACAGAAAGGATAATAAATATTGAGTTTGCGAACAGTCTGAAAAAAAGTGTGCCTGTATTTCTTCAATTTGAATACACTCAGTCTAGGACAGTACCTCTCTTCAATAGCTTTATGTTTCATGTTACCCCATACTCCTAATCTACCATGACAAGTAAGCCAAGGAGTATCCCAAAACTTTATTGAAATTCTTTTATTCTTTATAGAACCTTAGGTACTATAGGTATTTTAGAAGGAATGCAGTTTGGAAATTCCACTTGGGTTACCCTTGAGACATCATGATATGGTAATATAACTGTTTTCTGGAAAAGTCCTAATAGCCTCTTTGTTTATTTTCCACTGTTTCATTTTCCGGAGTGTAGAGTCTGCATATTGTTGTATATTATCAGTTTTAAAATTTTAGGAGGCAAATTATCACATTTACTGTAAAAAGGTTTTAATAACAGAGATGTCCATTGTTGCCATGGGTGTACCACCATATCCCACCCCCAAGGAAGGGTTCATTTACAAAAAAAAGAGTGAAAAAACACCAGGGGTTTATCATTCCCAACCCACCTGACTTGCATGCTAAAATAGGTATAATCTCTTTTGATAGGGTTTAATCAGCTCCCCCAGAGCAGTTAGAAAAAAACAGCTAAAAAGATGAGTCTCAAAATAGGTGGTGGGGCAAATAAAGCTGAGATATGTAAATGTAGGTAAGAGACATTTTGTAATTGTAGGTACCCTTTTCTTTTTGGAAAATTTTCAGTTTTTCCAAACCTGTACCTTAGCCTCACATAACTTGAGTTTATTTTCCCAATTTAGCACCTGAAAGTTTCTTCTCCAAACTGAATCCCAGAATTGAAATAGTTGGACCTATCACTGGAATGTCTGCTATGCTATGAACATTTTTTGTTCATTAAAACTTCCAATTCTAAGGGCTTTACTTTTATCTTTATTAATTACCACACCTGAAATATGTGTTTATTTAACTAATTCATGTTGCAGTTCATGTCCTGATTTGACAGAAAAAAAACAGAGATCATATGCTGCAATTTTCTGTGGTTCTACTTGAGGTGATGGGGTCAAACCCTGTATGTTATCATAGAAACATACAAGTTGATGGCAGATAAGGACCGCAAGGCCCATCCAGTCTGCTCATTTCTTTTTCTACCTTATAAATGTGCCATCGGCCTTTGCTCTGTCAATGGCCTATCTATTCATACTCATCTTTATTTCTCCCTTATGCCTATCCCATGCCTGTTTGAAGCCCTGCACTGTATTCATATCCATCACTTCCTGAGGTAGGCCGTTCCATGCATCCACCACCGTTTCTGTGAAGAAGAACTTCCTCACATTGCCCCTAATTGGCCTCCCTCTAATCTCATGCTGTGTCCTCTTGTCCTGCTATTTTTCTTATATTGAAACATGTTAAACTCTTTCACCTTGTTAATGCCCTTAAGGTGTTTGAATGTTTTGATCATATCACCTCTCTCCCTCCTTTGCTCTAGGGTATACATATTGAGCTCCGTTCATCTGTCCTCATATGTTTTCTGTTGCAGTCCATGCACCATTTTGGTTGCCATTCTCTGGACTGCCTCAATTTGGTTAATGTCCTTGTGAAGATGTGGCCTCCAGTACTGCACACAGTACTCCTGATGGGGTCTAACCAATGTCTTGTAAAGAGGGATTATTACCTCCCTCTTCTGACTTGTGATACCCCTACTAATACACCCCAACATCCCCCTAGCCTTACCTATTGCTTTAGTGGTCTGCTTGGATTTATTTTATTTATTTTATTTAGCTTTTGTTGACCGGGTAAGTGCACTAGACAAATCCTGCCTATTTTCAGGCACGACCCGGGGGAGGGGGATACAGATGAATGTCAACTGACCTTGAACCAGATTAAGCTGTTGGATGATTTCAGGTCATTGGTGATGATGTTGCCCAAGTCTCTCTTCCCTCCCTTGTGACTGTCAGCAACTCCCACCCAGCCTATAGGTGGCTTCAGGGTTTCTCTTCCCTATATGCATGATCTTGCACTTCTTTGCATTAAATCCCAGTTACCACTCTTCTGACCATTTTGCCAGTTTATCCAGATCCTTTCTCATTCTGTCCACCCCATCTGGATCATCTACTCTGTTGCAGATCTTTGTGTCATCTGCAAACAGACAAACTTTAACCCCCAGTCCATCTGCAATGTCACTGATGAAGATATCGAAGAGGACTGGTCCCAGGACTGATCCCTGAGGTACCCCACTTGTGACTTGCATCTCTTCTGACTGTATACCATTTACCACCACTCTCTGTTTTATGCCAGTCAACCAGTTTGCTACCCAGTTGACCAACTTCTGACCCACCCTGAGCCTACCCAGCTTATTAATCAATCTTCTATGTGGAACAGTATCAAAAGCATTACTGAAGTCAAGGTAGGCAACATCAACTGCTCCACCTTGTTCCACCACTCTGGTTACCCAGTCAAATAAATCTATGAGATTAGTTTGACAGGACTTTCCTTTTGTAAACCCATGCTGTCTTGGATCCTATGCTACTATGGATTCCAGGTGTTGCACTATCCTTTCCTTAGGCGTGTCTCCATAATCTTGCCCACTACTGAGATAAGAATGACTGGTCTATAGTTCTCTGCCTCCCCTGCTGCCACTCTTGTGGAGTGGGATCACATGAGCCCTTCTCCAGTCTTCTGGGACCTCTCCTGTGCTCAGACACTCACTAAACAGTTCTGATAATGGCTCTGCTGTTCCACCCTAGCTCTTTAGTACCCTTGAATGTATGCCATCAGGTCCCATTGCTTGTCCACCCTGAGCTTATCGAGCTTGTAGGACCCTTTCTTTTGTGAAGGGACTAGTGCACACCTCCCTCCCTCCCCCCTGTGTCCATGGTGCTGAGCTGTGGGCCCTATCCTACCTTCTCTTCAGTAAATACTGAGCAGAAGTATATATTTAGAATAGATGCTTTTACATTGTCCTCCTCCTCACACTCCCCCTTATCTCCTTTGATCTTAGTAATACTCCCTCTGGACTTTCTCCTTTCACTAATGTATCTATAAAAGTCTTGTCACCTTCTTTTACTGTTTGTGCTAGTGTTTCCTCAGTTTGGGCCTTTGCCTGCCTTACTGCCTTCCCTGCTTCCCTTAGGGAGGTTTGGTATGCCTCCCTATCTTCATCCCGCAATGTGCTCTTATATTTCCTGAAGGCCAACCTTTTGGCTCTGACCTTTTCTGCTACTGTTTTTGAGAACCAAAGTGGTTTCCTTCTTTGCACTTCCTTTTCTCTGTAGCACAATGGGATGTTGCTTCAGTATGGCATCTTTAATGCTTACCCACTTTGCCTGTACCCCTCACCTGTATTTCTTTTGCCAGGGCTAGCTTAACTCTGTTGACCATCTCATCAAAGTCAGCTCCTCTATCATTAAGATATATGTTCCAAATCAGAGGATCTAATACAAAAGTGTAAAACAGGGGACTTATGGGACACCCCTGTCTTATACCAACATTCATGGTAACAGACTTTCCCAGTATCTCATTGATATAAGGTGTTAATCTTGCACCAGTATATAATATTTTTATCCATTTATTCATATTGTTCGGTATCTCATAAGCTTCTAGAACCTGAAAAAGATATGTATGGGAAACTTTATCAAAGGCCTTAGCCTGGTCAATTGAAAGTACATATCCCTGAAGCTTCTTTTGCATACTGAATTCAAAAATATCTCTTAAAAGAGCAAGATTATGGGAAATATTCCTTTCTGGAATGGAGCAGGTTTGTGCCGGGTGTATCAAAGTACTAGACACTTGTTGCAACCTATTACACAAAATGTTAGACAAGAGTTTATAATCAGGGTTTAAAATATTAATTGGTCTTCAGTTCGACAGAAGTTTTTTTCTCTTTGTTATAAAAGAAATATTAATATTGCTTCCCGAAGCCATTGTTTGAAGATATATTAGAAAGTAGCTCATTATATAATTGATGGAGAGAATCCAAAAGTTCTGTCAAGAATTTTTCACAAAATGCACTAGATATTCCATCCATTCCTGGAGAGGAAGTATCTTTAAGGGAGTTAATAGCTACTTCAATTTCTGTTTTTGAAATAGGGCCATTTAGCATTATTTTCTGATCTTCTCTCAGAGCAGGTCGTGCAGTCTGGAAAAAATTATGAAATGAGGCCTCTGTTCTCTAAGATGAAGAAACAATATGTTTCTAAGTGTTGTTGAATAACAGCGAGTATATCCATATCTTTTGTTTTAACCTCACTTTCCTCATCTTGAAGTTCAGTGATTAATGTGGCATCCAAGCATTGTTTGCAAACAGAAAAAGGATCAGAACTGGGTTGAGTTTCTGTGCCATACCTCATTTCAGCTTCCAAAGAAATAGCTCTGTCATACTGATAGTTAAACATTTTATTTTTCAGCTCATTAATTTGCCTTAGAGATTGAGTTCTATTGTCCTGTGATAATGATATGTATCTGTAGAGTATATTCCTATGTTCCAGATATAATAAATATTCTGTATTGGATTTAACTTTCCCTTAGTGAATTAATAAATTCTTTATATCAATTGTAGTATCTTACCACCATTGCATTATGTCTACATATAGACACTTAGTAGATTGTCTAAAAAAGAATAGTTGTCTAAGCTCCATGCAGATTTGATCTTGTTCGAGAAGAGATACGTTTATTCTCCATCTTTTAGGGGATGTAAAAAGGTGTGGAGGAATATTACCTAACATGGTAGGATGGAAGCCTTCTGAGGAACCAAAAGCCTAGAGGAAAAAATATAATCAATCCTGGTAACATACATATTCCTCTAATATGTAAAACCTGGTTCTTTATGCAGTTTCTATAAGCATCAGACAGATTAGCCATGTTAACTATGGACTGCAAAGAATGTGAATCACGGTATATTTTTTCTGCAACTCCTCTTTGATTTAAAATCTAGTCCACAGTTCATGTCCCCTCCTCATATAATGTGTCTAGCTGTGAACAAATAAGGTGTGATCTGTTCAAATAGGTCAACCCTGGCAGCCTTAATTTGTAGTGCGTAAGTGTTGATATCGTAGAGTAAAATGTTTATACATATAGTCCAAAATTAATACCCTGCCTGGTATTAAATCAATCAACTTCTGCAAGAAAATGCTGGCCTTCAAATAAAATACCTAGGCCATCAACTGCATCCAATCCAAATGACCAGAAAGAGGGACCACAGATCCATGCTTTTCCAACCTGCTCAGTAACAAAGATGGAGTTCAGTCTAGTCTCCTGCAAAAGAATGATCTCATAGGGAGAGTTCAAAAAGTAATGAATAGCAGTTAATCTTTTTTTTAATAGTTTTTTATGCTGCACACATTAACTGATGCTTCCTGTAAAGTTGCCGTAGGGAAGCATGAAAATCAGAAAGGCTTTACCTCACCTTTTATCATCACTTTTTTTCAAATGTTTTTTTTTTTCTTCTTTTTCTTTCTTTGTGCGGGAGCAGGGGTTGTTTTTTCCTCCACGTCAGATACATGTTCAGACCTTGAAGAAACATCTGATTCTAAATCAGATTCCCCTTCTTTTTGACTGTGTAGTACTCAAAAGGCATTTTGAAAGGGAATAGAGGAGGTTTGGCCAGATTTTTTGTGGAAGCCCTTGTAACTGTCTTTGCTTTAGGGAGCTGGAAGTCTGATGGAGGGGCATTTCTGGCTGCTCAGGAATGGGCTGGTCAGGAGCACTGGTTGTGACCAAAGGTCCTTCTCTAAGACCGCTAGTATCACTAGATCTCTGGAGTTGAGCTTCAGGTTGACCCTGAGGGTTCTGTGAACCAGATTCTCTATGGAGAGGTGGGGCTGGAGGGTCCCAGATTTTGTTCAGGCATGGCATTATCCTTTGCTGTGTGAACCAGGTTCTCCTGGTTAATGCCATCTGACCTGTTTTGGCCAGCCCAGGGGCACTGATGGTATGCATGTCCAATTTCTTCACAAAGATTACATTTGAAGATGTTTGTGCAAAACATGCTTACATGCCCAAATTCCCCACACAGAGCACATTTCAGATGGTCACAAGTGCTGCTTCAGTGGGTTGGAGAGCTACATTTATAGCAGGCCTTTGGGTGCCCTGAATAAAAACACACACCCCTGTCTCGGCCTAAAAAGAAATGGTTTGGTATATGTTGAACAACAGAGTTGTGTTGAAATAGCTTCACTTTAAACCACCTTCCCAAGTCCAGATACCTTCAGAGTCAATGGCTAGATCAGGTTGACTCAGCACAGTACATCTATTTTGCAGCCAGAAAAGAATGTCACTGATGTTCACCCCTCACTATGAAACATTATTGTAATGGTTTCTACAGAGGTTTTGTAATGGAATGGCCATGATGTTAACCCATAACAGTGTAGAGTGCAACATACTGTATTTTGTCCAAAAGCATTCAAGCCCTGAGGTTGGTGAAAGTTGATGTGTACACATCTTCACCTGAGATGTGTATTAGGCATATATTTCTGAAGCCTGAAACAACATTGACTTTCAAAAGTTTTCAGCCTATGAAAACCCTGTCTGGGTGTTCCTCCAAACCTCCTCTGTATCTCAGTCTAACTGCATTTTCCTTAGTGCCTGTGCAGGTCTGTTTCTAAAAGTTCTGAAAATGTAGGTCTTAATCTGGCTGAAGGCCCTCCTTGATCCTGGGGGAGAATGTTCATCTGACTCCTCTTCTCTGGGCCCTTAGTATTGTTGTTGGACTGAGCTAAGTCGGTTTTCATTTTCAGACTGTTCTGCCTGATAGGAACTTGAAGTAGAATGACTTTTACCATTTTTTTATATTCTCTGCATTAGTTGTTAAAACATGGGCACCTCTTTGGGTGGTGTGAGTTTTGGAGGTTCAGGCTGGCCCATTTCACAACTGGTATTATTATTATTAGTATTGTTCTTCACAGTTTTAAACTCAGTACAGTTTGTTAATAAAGTTGCAGACTGTTGTGAAGTTTCTGTACTCACCCCCTGGCCAATTTGGTAACCTGTGTCTCTGTTGGAATGGACTGTTGCAAAGGATTCAGTGCATTGTGGGCTCTCAAAGGCCTCCCACTGTGAGTCAGGTAACCATCTACTTTCAGAAGTCTGCTTCCATCCTTTGTTTGCTAAAGCATCCTCAGGCATCCAGGACTTGAAATCAATGGGGGTATCCTTACTGACAACTAGTCTCCTACCACCCTGCACTGGAGTGATGTTAACATAATGTTGGATTGAAGAAGTTTGGTCCTGCACACTTGACCGCCTGTTTGCCTCATGTTGCTTAGTTACTTACTCCACATTGGGTTGATGCTCCGATGGAGCTGCTGCACTCCTTCCTCAGGGCTCACATCTGCCATTGCAGCCTCACCAGCTGCTGCCTGTTGTGAGGGAGCTCCCTCATGTGTTTGTAGAGATATAAAGCCAGTATTCATACATTCAGGAATGCTCGAAGGCATGGCATCAGTAGAGCAGACCTGTCTGTACTCTTTTCTCTCAGTTTGTGGTAAAACTCCATCGGTCTCCATTTCAATCTAGACTTTCTGCAGCATTTTCACCAGCCAGTTGAAAACTCTCTTCCATGTCCTCCTCCTCAGAATCCATGTCAGCCATCAAACTGGGCCTCCATCCTGCCAACCGGAAGTGACAGAACCCCTGCAGGCAGAGTAGGGGAATTTCCCAAGTGTCCTTGCCAAATTTCCCCCATTCACTAAAAATACCATCAACAGCTTAATCTGGTTCAAGGTCAGTTGGTATTCATCTGTATCCCCCTCCCCCAGGTCACGCCTGGAAATAGGCAGAATTTGCCTAGTGCACTTACCCAGTCAACAAAAAGTAAATAAAATAAAAATAAACATGTACAATTCAGGACCCTAACTGTGACCTCAATATTTTAGGGTATGCCCTATTCAGAAGAGAAAGGGATACAGGCATAGGGGAGAGGGGATCTTTATATTAGGGACAACAGTATGTCGAGCTTCTGTGAGGTGGGGGGATAGAAACAGTCTGGGTCTATCCAACCAGTTCAAAGAGGAGGAACAAGGAGCACATCAGGAGATCTACCGCCTTATTGAATGTGGAACTATTGGGAGATTTTAATCTCCCAGATGTGTACTGGGAAATATCATCAACTAGAAGTGCAAGGAGCCAGGCCCTTTCAGAATCATTACAAGAGTGCTTCCTTGTGCTGAGGGTGAAGGAACCCACCAGGGAGAGAGCCATCCTTGACCTGGTTCTGTCAAACCATAATAGGGTGGAATGAGGGAGGGTGAGACCCGGGGGAAGAGTGATAATAACATGGTTTCTTTCAGACTGTTAATGATTTCTGTTGTGTTTTATTTTAAGTTGCTGATACTGGAATATGAAATTTCTATGCTGTGTCTTTTTATCTTTTGTACTAGTGCTTGGGCATTTTGATTTGCATTTTTTTTTAAATAAAGAAGTTGAAGTCGAACCTTAGCCCTAGAAGACAATGGTCTTAGGTATCAAGAGTTCAGATTTGACGAGAGTAGGGGAGAACCTCAGAGACAAACTGTGGGGGATGGAAGGGCTAGTGGGGGTGTAGAAAACATGGGAACCCATTAAGAATAGTCTTCTGGCTGTTACTAAAACTGGTCTAAAGCAGCTAAGTAAAATCAAAAAACAAAAGAAGCCTTTCTGGTTCCCTAGGAAGGTAGAAATCAACCTGAGGATTTAAGACAAGCATAATTAGTATAACTGAATGAGGCAGGAGTCATAAGGAGAGCAAAGGATGAGACAGAACTGAAGGTAACCAAGGGTATAAAAGAAAATGACATGGCATTCTTTAGGTATATTAAAGAAAAGAGGAACACTAAGGTGGCTACTGTGAGGCTAGATTGAGGAAATGTTTGCATAGAGTAGGCTGTGAAGAAAGCTGATATACTCAATGAGTACTGTTGCTCGGTATTCATGTTAAAGGTGATGTGGGGCCCACTCCTAGACTGTAGAAAGCAATCTAGGGGAGCTCAAGCTCAGACAAAAAAGTAGCAGAGTCAAAATAGTCACCCAGAAAGCAACTACAGGAATGCAAACAGCTCAGTACAGCTAAATGCATTCAGTGGACATACAGTAAATGCTTTGTGAAAGTTAATTGTAGTGTCATTACATATTATGGATCATGAATATTTGAGCAAAGTTTGCAATTAATTGTCCATAGTAAATGTGTCCACAGCAATTGTGAATTGTCCACAGTAAATGTTAACCTACTAAACCCCATTTATCAAGCTTTATTAAAATTCCAGAGCCTATTTACATTGGGTATTCATATCAAATTGTGGGTGTATACATGCAACAGTAGCAGAGCTACTGTACAAACATCCAAATATTTTGAAAATGTTCACACTTGTTTATCTCCCTCTCCCCCACATCTTCCTCTCCCCCACCAGCCCCACTCTGACCCTGAGCCCAATCACCCACTGAACCCAGGATTTACCCCATCTGCTGCTTCCTACCACCATGGGGAAGTGGGTGCCTCCAGAGATGATGCAGGTTCTGCAGAGTTGCTGGTGTCACCCTGTCTGTGGCAGGTTTTTTTTTCTCTCTTTTTCTCCAAGCTTGGGCTTGAATGCATGATATGGTGTGGATGTAGTGCATTAAGATGCAGCATACCTCTGTGCCTACTTCCAGTCTACTAGACATGTGACCACTGCTGTGCCACCAAGCCTCTACCATGCGGCAACCAAATAGTGGCACATGCTGTCACCCTTCCTTGCAGGAGACAACCCTTTAGTGACACTCAATTCTCCTTCTCCTGGCTGGTACCTGAGAGACCCTGGCCTGTTCCAGAACCTGGGCCACTAGTGTGGCAGGAGGTAAGGCATCCAGTGCCTCAGTTCTCCCTGCTACCAGGCAGCACATTTTTTTAACACAGTTTAACAAATAATTGAATTGTCAGCTCAGTGGTGCAGAGGGCTGAGGTGCTGTTAAGTGCCTTACCTCGAACCATGCCAGAGACCCGAGTTTCAGAACAAGTTTGAGTTGCTGGGGGTCAGTGGGGGGAGAGCTGAGAGAGGATTGAACAGCCATCTGGCAGTTCTCCTCTCCCGGACTGAGGTGGTGAGTTTTCCCTGCTCTTGGCTGACACAAGGTGAAGGCCTGGTGCCAAAACCGGCATTGGGAGGCAGACATGATGTTGGGAGGGTAGAAGGGTCTGTGGTTCCAGAAGTGTATATGTACCTTCACGCACATGTATCATCCATACCACCCTAGCACTGGGAGTGAGGAAGAAAAAGATGGAGGAAAAATGGTGAACTTGGGCTTCATGAAGCCCCACCTATGGCACCACTGCCTGCACTGCTGCCTCATGATGGATTGGTCAGGAGGGATTGATGTTGGGTGGTACTTGCTGCGGGTGGAAGGATTAGTGAGTTTAAATTAGTGTGACAGAAGATTGGATAAGATGTGCCAGGGCATGAGCTGTGGCCGCATCATATATTCGGCATCTCAGCTACATGACCTCTGCCCCATCACCAACCTACTTGTGTCAGAAGCTGCAGTGAGGCACTGCAGAGAGGTTGGAATTGCAAGGAGGCAGAAGGGCAAGTGGCTAGATGTTGGTGATGTGGCTGGGGTGAGTAGTATCAGGGTTGTCAAGTTCAGGAGGCACCCTGGGGTTAAATGGGACCTTGAGAGAGGAGAGACATGTTTGATTCCCATACCCAGGGTTCCCACAGGACCGAATAGGCAGGTAGCCATGTGACCGGCAACCTACAGCAGTCCCCATGGCTAGTGCTGAACAATGCTAGGTCGATGAGAAACTAGACAGCTATTATGGCTAACTTAATTTCTTCTGTTGAGCTGGTATGGTATTACCGAGACCTGATTGGGGAAAATGCAGGTCCAGTTTTGGAGGCATCTACACCACCAGGGTACTCAGTAGTGCACTGCCCTGAGTAGGGAACGACGGGTGGGGGAGGCCACCTGTTTTAGATCTGCCCTGAATTTCTCTGTGCACCCAGTAGAATCTACTCCAATGTTTGAATGCATAGCTATGTGTGGGAGTCTGGGTGCAGGTTGCAGGATCCTACTCATTTGTCATCCTCCAGGTCACAAAGGGGAATTCCTGCAGGAAGTCACGGACTTCGTTGCCGACAGGTGTTGGAGTCACCCAGGTGGTTGATTCTGGGGAACTTCAATGTCTGGATCGATGACTAACTCACATTTTGGGAAGGACTTCCTCCAGATGATGACATCACTGGGCCTTGCGCAAGTGGTTGCTTCTGTGACTAACTGCCACTGCCATGCCTTGGACCTAGTATTTTTACTGGGGCTTGAGACCACTGATCTCAAAGAATGATCCAGTCTTGTGGTGGGATCACTGCACTGTTGAATTCAGATTCGGGCCCCCATTAGTCCCTCCCTTATTGAGATGATCTGCTACTACCCTTTGAAGGGTTTATCCCCTGAGAGACTGTTGGTGGTGGCGGATTTATCTGGTGTGAGTGCTGCATGTGCAACAGGGTTGAATGAGGTGGTGGCAGCATATAATAATGCTTCCACCAAGGCTTTCGACGCTGTTGCACCAGTCCGTACTGTATATCACCCAGGTCTTCTCACCTGAGATCCCCGTAGTTTGACAGGGCTCTCCGGGAGATGAAGATCACGGGTCAGAAGTTGGAGCATTGATGAAGGAAGACCGGGGCCTTGGATGACAAACTGGCTTTGACAGTTCACTATGGTGAATATCAAAGGGCAATCAACCATAAGGAGGCAGATTCCTGTCCAGGGAGATTGCTGCTCTTTCAGATCATAGACAGGCTACTTCATTTAGCCTGTCTGCAGTTGAAAAGAGCAGTTTCAATAGCACAGTGTAAAGGGTTTGCTCAGTTCTTTTCTGACAGGGTGTCCTCCATTAGATCAGGGATCTCTCCAGTGGAGCAAGATCTGTCCGCAGTATGGAACCTGGTAGTGACAGAGACACTCCGTCTATCTGGGATGAGTTTTGGCTGGTGGGGTGACTGAGGTAATCAAGTTTATCTCAAGGCTGTGACCCGCTTTTGTGAACTGGATCCGGGCCCGACGCCTCTCCTAGTGGGATGTGTGGAGTCAGCTGGTCCAGTGTTCACTGAGATTATCTGGTGTTCACTCTCGGGGGGTGGGGGACTTTTCCTCGACACCTTGAAGGAGGCATTATAAGGCCCCTACTGAAGAAACCATCACTCGACCCTGATATCTTAGTAAAGTATTGACCTGTCTCTAATCTTCCATTCTATGGGAAGGTAATGGAGAAAGTGGTGGCTTTGCAGCTCAAAGCCCACCTGATGGCCTTTGACATCTGCAAGCCACTCCAGTCTGGATTTTGGAGAAAGCATAGAACTGAAGCAGCATTAGTTAGGGTGCAAAATGATCTCCTCAGGGTGAGAGTCAGAGGAGAATGGTCAGTTCTCATTCTACTGGATCTCTCTTCAGCATTTGACACCGTAGACCACGTGGTGCTGCTTGATCACCTGAGAGAGTTCTGTGGACACACTCACAAGGACATCAGTTTGTCTGAGTCTTTTTTGACAGGCAGGTTACAAAGGGTAGTGATGGGGAATTTATCCTCCTGCTCGAAGCCACTTACCTGTGGAGTGCCTCAAGGCTCTTTCTTGTCGCCTGTGTTGTTTAAGGTGTACATGCTGCCCCTGGGTGACATCATTATGCGTTACAGTCTGGGTTTTCACTGCTATGCAGATGATATCCAGCTGTATATATCCTTTGCCCCCCAGGACATTGGATGCTGTTGAGGTGCTTAATAACTGCCTATATGAGATCCAGGACTGGATGTCCTCCAACTGGCTGAGACTTAACCCAGACAAGACAGAGGTACTAGTGATTGATCTTGGTTGTCGGTGGGTTGTGGAGGCCACCGGAGCAGGAACAGGATTGTTCTTGGGTAATACCACACTAGTGGCAGCTACAAAGTTGCAAAATCTGGGCATCATCCTTGACAATGGCTTGATACTTGAAGCTCAGGTTTCTGCCATCATCTGGAGTGGTTTTATCACTTAAGGATGTCACCCGGATTAAGCCCTTAATCCTACCTGATGACTTGCTCTCACTGTTGCATGATTTTGGTACACCCATGTCGATTACTGTAATATCTTTAGTTTGGGGTCAGCAGGGTAACCTCCGCGAGACTGCAGCTGGTGCAGAATGCTGTAGCCAGGTTACTGACGGCCTTCAAGGTCTGCTTATGTGACCCGCTTTGCGTGAACTGCACTACCTGCCTGTCAGGTGGAGGATTGCTTTCAATAAGGGCTTGCTCACCCACAAGGGCCTATATGGCTTGGGTCCTGGCTACCTGTCTGACCTCCTGACACCTGTACACCCAGTGTGCTTATTATGTTCCTCCATGGAGGGCCTCTTAAGGCCTCCAGGTCATGGTTAAAGACCTCAGGGACTATGCCTTTGTGTCAGGACTAGTCATATGGAATTTTCTGCCGAGATCTGTAAGAGAGGCTTCCTCCATGGAAGTATTCAATGGGGCCTTAAAGCACATCTTTTTAATTTAGTATTTGATGTCCATTAATTTTAAGTCTGAGTTTTAAGAGTAGTATTATTTATAGTTAATATTTATGGCATGCCTAGCAAGCTTCTGACCCTGTTTTAAAATGTTGTATTATATATGTTTTTCTTCAACTCTTTGTAAAGCACCAAGAGCCTCTGGGATTGGGCGCTAAGGAAATAAAGTTGACTTGACTCATATCTTAAGGGTGCCTTCTCAATGAGAGACACTGCATGTGGGAGGATGGCTCTCTCTCTTTGGCCCCACTGTGGGGGTAATCCACAGGTGAACCTAGATGGGATTGGTAGGTGAGGTACAGGATGGCTGTTGGTGACTCAGGTAAGTGGCTGATGTCCACTCAGGTCTAACTGGGAGGATAAAATCCTTGATGGAAAAATAATAATTAAATTTGTGGGATTGTGAAATCATGAACTTTTGTAAGTTACAATTTACTTTACCGATTACCTACCGATTTAGCAGTTTTTGAGACTCTTCCTAGAAAGCATGCATACAAATTTTCAGTTATCTAGCATTAAAGGTGGCTAAGTCGTAAGCAGAGAAGTATTTTCAGAAATGTTCATAAAACTCATAAATTGCAAAGACGTTGAGCTCCTAGGCATTCCACGCCCCTCTTACATATGCCATGCAACTTAGAATCTCTCTAGGGCCCCTTAAAGGAAATAAGCATGCAAAAGATCGGGGACCCAATTCTCAAAACTCCTAGCATGGCACAAGGGGCTTGCGCCACAAGGAATGCTGCAAAGTGCCCCTCACACCAAAAGATGTGCCAGGAGTGATTCTCAAATACAGCATGCGCTGCATGCACCAAACATGGCTTGTGCCATTCGTACACCACAAAAATGGGTTGCAGTATGGCACTAGGGACATGAAGCTGACACAGGCTACCTAATCCCCTACATCGGGATTCTCAAAAGTCTCCCAGAGAGCTGATTTCTAAGCACCATTAGACCAGCCAGGGCTGGTCTAAAGGTACTTAGAAATGTGCCCTCTGGGAGAGTTGAGCATCATATGTCAATGTGCTGCCATCCCCCCTCCCCAGCCCTGATTCCCATTTATTAAATTAAATTAATGAAGTCCCTGGTGGTCTAGTGGACCCCCCCAGCTCTGATCCTCATTTTATTATTATAATCAGTCCCTGGTGGTTTAGCTGCCCCCCTCAGCCCCGATCCCCATATTACTAACATAATCAGTCCCTGGTTGTCTAGCACCCCCAAGCCCTGATCACAGGATTATACAGTAGTCAGTCCCTGGTGGTCAAGTGGACCCCCACCACTGTGGTTAGTGCCCACCACCCTGTCCATCCCCATCCTGACAATGAGCCAGCAAGCAGCACAGCCCTCCTCTCACCACCATGATCAGCCACCAACTGAACTTTCTAGGAGACTACCAAGGACTGACTACTGTAATAATATGGGGATTGTAGCTGCTAGAGCTGCTAGACCACCAGAGAGTGGTTATATTAATAATACAGAGATTGGGGCTGGGGGGTCAGCTAGACCACCAGGGACTGATAATATTACTATTAAGGGGATCAGGAGGTGGGTCTGCTAGACCACCAGGGAATGGCACTGGGATCAATACTGGAAGCCCACATTTGCTGCACAGAGTCTGCATCAAAACTCTCCCATGCACCATCTGTTTGTAGCATGGGAGAGGAGCCACAAGTATGGGGACTTAGGCACCAGGAAGCCTCCTGTATCTGAATCTGGTGCAGGGTCCCTGGCACTCCAGGTTTCGATGCAAGCTGATATTTGCAGCAGCTTGCATCGATCTAAGCCCCTTGAGAATCAGCCCCAAGTCTTAGCTTTTAAGAATGACTGAGTTAAGAGCAATTAATGACTTTCATGAATGTTGCAAAATTTCATGAAATTTCATGAAATTCACAGAACTGTATGACAATTCCACAAAAGTAGAATTTGCTAATTTCGCTCAGCCGTAGTCAGGAACCAGAAGGCAAAATATAGAATGGGAGATGTAGTTGTAGAAAAAATGACAAACAGGTGGGATTTCAGGGTCTTAATAGCAGACAACTTAAAGAGCAGCTGACACCTTCAGGAAAACTTTTCCAAAACCTAATAGTTAGATGCAGTCCAGCTTGTATTTCACATTAGTTCTGTATCCCTCCTCCCTGTTATTTATTACTGAAATAATTTGCATGAAAACAGGATCTTTGCTCCTAAAGAGTTAATCTATTCCTGTTTCTGTCTCTCCACCTAAGGTCATAATGCACTGCTTGTGACATTTCTGTTACTCCCATGGCAACAAACTGTGATGTCACAATGGGAGGGCTTTAAGTCAGAGATTTGATGGGCGAAGCAACAACGTCACTCACCCATCAGGCTTAAAAGGTCACTCATCCTTGGCCCCTCCAGGATTTGCTTTTCGTTGCAGCCGGAGGCTCTGCTCCCTGTCACTTATCTGGATTTCTACTGTTTTTCCCCTGACTCTGAAGCTGCCTCCAGCTGCCCGTTTGCTTCTCTCCACGCTTTGGCTCCTTTCACCCTGCTGTGTTACTAGCTTTTTTGGCTGAACATAGAGCTCAACTGCTGCTGTTACTTTTTCAGACCAGTGTTCTTGAAAGTCCCCGCAATGTTACCCGCCATTTCTGCTGTACCAGATTTTCTGACACTGGGAGTGGTAGTTTGTTGTGCTATGTGGGGCTGAGTAACTTAGGGAAAATGGGTTATTTCTCTGACTGCATGTTAGCCTGGGTAGTAGCCATCATTCCCCGATTTTCTTGATTCCCACCTGTTTCTCCTTCCTCCGGTGACTTTGGGCACATGCAAATCTCTGCATTTTTACTGCTAGTCCCACAAACAATGAAAAGCAATTAATTCCACGGGTAATGGAAGTTCGGAAACTTTGGGATGGGCTATCGTCCAGCTACACAGCCTTCTCTTTTGATGCTAGTGTGTCATCACTGCACTTGACAGACCTGCCAACTTCATCGCAGCCAAACTACGGCTTTTCCTTGTTCGTTATCCCACAAAGAACCCGACAGGATTTCATTCCGACCACCTCCTACTGTGTACACCAGGTTACTTTTCTGCATGTCCTTTCTTCTTTCCAGCTATAATAGGTCAGAAAAAAAAAAACATAATACGAAAGAGGCTGCTCCTTTTTTTTTGGACCCATTGTCTGTCATTCTCCTCTGGCTGCTCGCTCTTCGATTCATCTGCCTTTGCCTGTCCTGCGGTTGCCCTGCTGTGCTCTTATTTCTGCACATCTGCTTTCCTGCCTGTATTCATGCTGGTGATCATCATTGCCTCTGTCAGTTTCTTTCTGTGGTTCCTGCAGCTGATACCTTGAATTTCACCAGGCACTCAGAGAGGACCACCTCTCTCCTTTGTCTGATTTCACCATGTTTTGGATCAGTATTGTCTTTCATGGCTTGGACCTTCTGTCACTCTGGCTGCATCTGTATCTTCACCATTGCTTTTCCATTCCTTAGGGGGCACTCTCTGCAGTTTCTTACATGGCCTTCATTTTGCTCCTCTTGCTTCCTGTTTGTTATTTGGTCTCCCTTCCCGCAACCCACTCTGACCTTGCTGGCCTTCGTGGCTTCCCTCCCATCTAGGCTTATCAGTCTGCCTTGGCTGACTTGGCCTTCTGGGCTTTCCTCCCTCTTTGCCATTTTGCTGCACTGTGAACTCTTGGCTTGTTCAATCTGCCACCCAAGTCCCTTCCTTTGTTCCTCCCTCTTGTGGGCTGCCCTCCTTCCTTGTCTGGTACTTTCTTCTGGGGGTTTCATCCTGTATCTGGCCCATTCTGCCATCACCTTCCTATTTGTATTCTCCTCCACCTTTGGAGTCTACCTCCTTCGAGGAGCCTACTTACTCCATGTAGTCCATCATTGATCCCTCCATCAGAGATCCTTCAACTCCATGGCCCTCTCAGATCCAAGATACCCGCCTCGACCTACTCATCTACATGAATCACTCAGTCAGTATGCCTCGGCTGACTTCATCTGGTCTGCAATCATTGTTTCTTTTGGGCATACTTATCATTAATCATACACCTCATCGACCTGCAGCCCTCCTGCCGCATGTATCAGGTTCATGACCGGTCATCATTCAATTTTATCTCGTACTCAGCCATCAAGGATTCACTCCAATCATGGCTTAACTCTATCATCATTGACCCACGGCCATCCTCCCACATGTATCGATTTCATTACTCCAGTCATCATTCACTCATCCTTGCCTCAAGGTTTATCTAGTTACATTGCTTACTTGAGCATTCCATCATTGAATCCTATGCTACCTCATTGACTACAACATCAGGGTCTAATCATTCACATTGCATAATCATGCCTTATCAGCCTCTGTGTCTCCTTGCTCACCTCGCCAATCAAGCATACCTCTCCTTGGATCTCCTGCTACATCATCGACCTGTTGCCCTCCCCGCGTGATCATCACAATCAGTATGCATCGTTGCCTCATGTTCCTTCTTTGATCTGTGTGCAGCCTCACATTCCTCTTCAATCTGTGCTTTTGGGATTTTCCCTATTCCATCATCATTCTCCCTACTTATAGCCCTCTTGCTGAACCCTTCTCTTTAATGACATACATCCTCAAATCAAATGTCATCAGCCTGGAGGGAAGGCGACCTAGGCCTTGGATCCCCAGAGGTTTCCTCCTCAAAGGGGGTTTTTCCTCTCCTCCGTGCCAATGGTCATAATATTAGTTACAGTTAGTGCTATCTTTGCTTAATTAGTTAGGTTTCGCTGTTGGATGGAGGTGGATGGTGGCTCTGGCTTTCCCCTCTCTCATTAGGAAATCAGCCCTTATCATCTTCTCAGAATTCATTCACCATCCTCACCTCTTCGATGCTCAACACCTTTAGGTATTCTTTTTGGGCTTCATCCTAACCTACCTTTAGCTGATGCAATCATTCCCGAGGCACCTGTGGGGGGGGGGAACCCTCCTCTATGGTTCCTTGCATCATACCCTAAAGGTGGTATATCCCATGAACAGAGAAGTGAAAGCCCAAAGCAAATCAGTTACACAAGCATCGCTCTTATCATCTCATCTGGTTGCATAAGCACATCGAATGGGAGGGCTTTAAGCCTGAGGTTCGATGAGTGGAGCAACAACAACATCACTCCCCCATCGGGCTTAAAAGGTCACTCATCCTTGGCCCCTCCAGGATTTGTTTTTCCTTGGCCACCATCCACCCCTCCTCCTCCTCCTCCAGCGGCTTGTTTCTCTTACCCGTGGGCTTCTTCCTAACCTACCTTTAGCCGACGTAATCATTCCCACAGGACCTGTGGGGGGGAACCCTCCTCTATGGTTCCTTGCTTCATACCCCTACAGGGTTGTATATCCCACAGATAGAGAGGCGGAAAGCCACAAAGCAAATCAAGTTACACAAGCATCATCTCTTATCATCTCATCCATTTACATAAGCACATTGAATAGAGGATTATGACTTGACATTTGTAGTCAGCTACAGAGGGAGATGAACCCTGAGGGATAAAGATCATGTATTCATGCAAATGTCTTTAGTAATAAATACCAGAGAGGAGGAGGAATCTTTAGAACATATATGGAATGGAAGCTGAATTGTACCTAATTATCATGTTTTCAAAGTGTTTTAAGGTGTCAGCAGCTCTTTAAAGCAGTGCAGTTACAACAGAGCAGTGGGGAAGGCAAATAGAATGCTGAGGTGTATAGGAAGGGGAAGCAGAAGAAGACAGAGATGATACTTCCCCATACACTTCCCTAGTATTGCAGCATTTGGAGTACTGCATCAACTCCTAGCGGTGCATTTGAAAAGGACAGAGTTCTTCAGGGGCAACAAAGAACAGTCCTACACAGAGGTTGGAGGACTTCAACATGTATACACTGGAGACCAGAAGGGAGAGGGTTATCGCTGAAACTTTCCAGTTTCACCATGTGACAAAACAGTACTTGAACTCACTCCTGAAAAGGATAAGGACAATACAGACTCTGTCCAAAGACATGGTACAATAATAATAATAACAGTGTCTGCAGGGTAGTTCAGATGAAAACATTGTGAACAGTCTGATCATGAACTCACTGGATTCAAGGAGATAGAGGAATATGATAGTCAACTTTAGATATCTGAGGAGGAAAACAGGGTAGAGTGTCACAACCTGTTTAAGCATAGTGAGTGATCAGCAACTTGGGGACACAGGTATAAACTGGTAGGGGTAGATTCAAGAAGCATGGAAGGAAGTATTTCTTTACAGAAAGAGTGATAGATAGATGTAACAGTTTTCCAGGTGGTAAACACCAATAGAGCATGATACAGACACTGTATAAGGAGTTTCAAGATAGTGACAGGTTTAAAGAGAGCATGGGACAGACACTGTATAAGGAGTTTCAAGATAGTAACAGGTTTTAAGAGAGCATGGGACAGCTGCTGCAGAATGTCAAGCTCTAGCTGCAGTTTCTGAGCTTGTCCTACACCTCCAGCTCAAACTTGATCAGCACATCCCTCTGCCTAAGCTACTCAGTTTTCTTCTGCAGGTCATACTGTAAATACTGGCAGTGAAGAGTGCCCATGGACAAAGAGTGAACCACTTTTTGTCTTCATCAGTATTTTTACAGATGTCCTTAGGGTCTGCCTGACTGTGTTGGTCATTGTGTGGTGGGAGGGATCACAAAGGAAAACTGCACCCTCATATCTTCTAAATGTCATTTGTTTCCATGTCAACAGACAACTCTTGTCATGTAGCTGTTAAAGATGTATGCATCTGCTTCAGTTAGTTTTCACACTTCATACTAGGCCCTGTCACTCTCAAGGAGGATCCATTTTATGGTTGTTGAAATCTCATTGTCCCTGAGAGCTTCATTAGCATATGAGAATGTGATGTAATCAACCTTAAACTTCCCGTATGCCTTTCTGCTTAAGTAGTTTTAAAGAACCAAGCTGCAAGAAGGTGTGAAATACCACATTTACCTTCAGTGAGTTTTATAGCTATCTGAGCTGTAATGCAGTTTTTTCCCTTTAAACTCCATTCGTTTATAAGTTTCCAGAAGTTTTGCAGGTATTTGTTATTTTAGCATAGAGATACATGATATAAATGGTTGATCTGGCATCATGTTCTCATATGCAGCTCTCAGGGAGAATGAGATTTCAACAACCATGAAATGGACCCTCCCAGGAGAGTGACAGGGCCTAGTATGAAGTGTGAAAACTAACTGAAGCAGTTGCATATGTCTTTAACAGCTACATGAAAAGAGCTGTCTGTTGACAAGGAAACATAGAAACATAGAATTTGATGGCAGATAAGGACCTCTTGGCCCACCTAGTCTGCCCATTTTCCTACCTAACAGATAAGCTGCAGATCCTTGTTAACCAACAGCTTACTTCCTCCTACCCCCCACTAGGACTGCCTTATGTCTGTCCCATGCATTCTTGAATTCCCCCACTGTTCTTGACTCCATGACCTCCTCAGGGAGGCTGTTCCATGCATCCACAACCCTCTCTGTGAAAAAATACTTCATCACATTACCTCTGAGCTGTCCCACCTCTATCTTCAAATTGTGACCCCTTGTTCTTGCACATCTCTTTTTTCTAAAAGATGCCACTCTCTTGGACTTTGTTGATTCCCTTTAGGTACTTGAAAGTTTCTATCATGTCCCCTCTCTCCCTCCTTTCCTCAAGGGTATACATATTAAGCTCCTTTAGTCTTTCTTCGTATGTCTTCTGGTGCAGACCCTGCACCAGTTTGGTTGCCCTCCTCTGGACAGCCTCCACTCTGTCTATGTCTTTGTGGAGATGGGGTCTCCAGAACTGCACACAGTACTCCAGATGGGGTCTCACCAACTGTCTGTACAGAGGGATAACAACTTCCTGTTTTCTACTATTGATGCCTCTCCCCATGCATCCCAATATCCTCCCAGCCTTCCTTACTGCCTTCTCACATTGCTTGCCCACCTTTAGGTCATCCGATATAATTACCCCCAGGTCCCTTTCCATTTTTACTGTTGTCAGTATCTCACCCCCCATTGTGTACTCTTCCCCTGGGTTTTTGTTTCCCAGGTGCATTACCTTGCACTTCTTTGCATTGAATCTGAGCTGCCATACATTTGACCATTCCTCCAACCTTACCAAGTCCCTTCTTATCCTTTCCACTCCATCTGGTGTATCAACCATATTGCAGATCTTTGTGTCATCTGCAAAGAGACATACTTTTCCTTCCAGTTCCTCTGCAATGTCACTTATAAAGATATTAAAAAGGACTGGTCCCAGTACTGAACCCTGCGGTACCCCACTAGTAACCCTCCTTTCTTCACCGTGGACTCCATTTACTACTACCCTTTGCGTCCTGTTGTCTAGCCAATTTTTTATCCTGGCTACCACCTTGGGACCCACACCAAGGCTGGCTAACTTGTGTATTAATCTTTTGTGGGACTGTATCAAATGCCTTGCTAAAATCTAGGTAAGCCATGTCACAGCCCCTTTCTGGTCTACTACTTTGGTCACCCAGTCAAAGAAATCTATTAGATTCATCTGACACGACCTTCCCATCATGAATCCATGCTGCTTTGGGTCCTGTGTCCCACTGGCCTCTAGGTACTCAACAATTCTTGCCTTCAAGTGATTCCATCATTTTACCTACCACTGAGGTCAAACTAACTGGTCTGTAGTTTCCTGCCTCTGTCCTGCTCCCACTTTTGTAAAGAGGAATCACATCTGCCTCCTCCAGTCCTCAGGTACCACCCCATCCTCCCATGATTTGTTAAACAGAGTAGTCAGGTGTCATTAGTTCTACCTTACTTTTTTAGAATTCTTGGGTGAATACCATCAGACCCCATTGCTTTGTCCACCTTCACTTTTATTAGTTCTTTCAGAACCCTTTCTTTTGCAAATGGACTGGTATTGACCCCCATCTTCAGAGTTACCGTGTTTTGTGGGGGGAAGCTGGGATTTCCCTGCTCCTTTTCAGTGCCTCCCCCTTGGCTATTTTAAATGTTTGCCAATGAAGCATTTAAACCTCTCACCTAGGATCCTTGTTCCCCCACTAGACAGATGCAGACCATCGCACCAGTATAGGTCTGCATCCCTCCAAGTGGCTCCCCAGTCCCCAGTGAAGCCAAAACCCTGAGCTCCACACCAGTTTTCAACCATTCATTGAATTCTCTGGTGAGGAGCACTTTACATCACCCTTGCTATAGACAGGCAGCACCTCCTAGAAGGTTACTGAATGTGCTACTTGTCTAAGGCCCCTCCCCAACTCTACAAACTCCTCTTGCACTGCTCTGATCCCATTCCTAGCCAGGTCATTTGTCCCTAGGTGGACAATGACATCCAGCTCCCTCCCTCTTACAGCTGCTCCCACGATCCTGAGGATTCACTTCCTGTCCCTCCAAGCTGTGGCGCCAAGCAGGCACCTTACCTCCCTCTCCCCTTCCTCCCCCATTTCTACCCCACTAATAATTGAGTCCCCCATCAGGAGTTGTTTTCTTCCCCTGTGGGGTCTCATGCCACCCTCCTGTGGGTCTCCTTTGTGAAGGTTCCCAGCATCCTCCTTGGTCCCCGCTGTGGGTGCCTCTGTAGAGGAACCACTATCCACCAGAAGAGCAAATGAATTGTGGAAAGGTACAGCTGGAGGGATGCAACTCTGTTCCACCACCTTATCCCTCCCTGAGACCACCCTGGTCCAGCCTCTCCTCTTTCTTGGCAAACTCTGAGGTAGTGGCATTGGCCCTTGTGGTCCCTGGGTGGAGGAGGAGGAGGTTTCACGAATCCTAGCCAGGTCAGCCTGGAGAGGGCAACTCCTCCTCAGACCAGAGAGGTGCCTGCAACAGGGGCACCGAGCCCAGAGTGTCTCCTGAACACTGCAGCCCTGTTGTTATGCACTGCACCACCTTACATGTTCATTTGTTCCTCTCCTTTCCTGTATGCATTTTCCTTTTAACTTTTCTTCCTGTTCTGGGAGCAACTTCCTATATTCTTCAGTAGCTGTAGAAACAAATAACATTTAAATTAGGTGCCAGTTTTCGCAGTGTTTTTTTGAAGTTGTTGACACCATCCTTTCCCATCTGATCACTTTCACAGTTGAACTGAGAGAACAGATGCTGACTGCTCCTTACAAGTGAGCTCCTTACAACACAAACACATACAAACACGCACTCACAAACACATTTCTTGACACCCAGCTGTTGCAACAACAAAACTTGTTGCCTTTATGCTTCAAAGAGAGTCCAATCATCCCTAAACAATAAAACTCCAGCCCTGGTACCAAAACTGTTATCCTGCTTATTGTACTTACCCTTTCCCTCATAGAAGTCTGTGTGACTTTGAAGTCTAGTTGTGGTGTCTTCCTAACTACCACTGTCTTTTAAAATATCTCACTGCAATTTTAAGTAAGTTGAAACAAAAGAGCAGTGAGATATAAAACTACAGTTTCTCTCCTTAGGTTCTTAGGTTAGGCGCTGCTACTTTAGGTAGAACTGACCTGTTCTTAGCTGCTGCTGCTACATGGAACACTGTTAGGCTGCTCATCTTCCTTATGTTTTTTTTTGGCCTGTTACATTATCCTGACCAGGACTGGGTTCTGCTAGTGTCGTTCAATTTCTCTTTGCTAGTCTATCAGGTTTTTCCAGCACAGCTGACCTGGACACAGAGTACTGCCTACTGCTACTGCTTTCTGCTGCCTGCTCCACCCTGAAAGATAATCTTGGCAGTTGGTCCAGAAGGTGAGGTGACTTAGTAGAGATTCAGCAAAGTTTAAATTCACTAGCAAAGTTCCAGCAAAGTCAGGAAATTCACCTCCGTGAAGCAATCTGTGAAGTTTTGCTCCTAGGCTAAAAATTTGCCTATCTGACTTCTCAGTTTTTTTGGGGGGTGAAATTTCACTGGGAAGAACAGAATTTCACCTGCAAACAGTGGAATTTCACCAACGAATGGCAAAAATTCCATGATTCATAGTGAAAGTCCACAGCTTGCAGGCGAAATTCCACACTTCGCAGGTGAAACGTCACAATTCATGGCTGTGAAATTAATTGGTAGATTGCGCTAAATTCACAAATTAATTCACGGAGTGAAGTTTCCCAACTTTGCCCAAATCTACTCAGTGGTGAGTGAGGCCAGTCATTTGCAGGTGGTAATTTGTTCCAACTTCCAAATCCCTCCCAGCTGATTCTGCTGGTGCCACTCAGAAAGTCAAGTCAAGCAAGATAGAGGAGTAAGGGGCCAGTTTGCTGATTGACTGCACTCAATCTCACACTGCTCCATATCCAACTGCTCCTTGGCCTGCCACCTGCTCGACTCTCACAGCTAATTACTCTGGTTTCTGGTCATGATCAGACACAAGGAGGGCTGACCCATGCCTGACCCAGTCCCTGACCCAAAGCCATCCTTGTGCTGTACTCCTGGTGTGTAACAGGGTGAGGGTGGGCCAAGCCATGATCAAGCTAATATGTGACCCATTGCCCTTTGCCAGTAGCACCCAGGAAGGAATGAACAACTGGCTGTCTGCCAAACATAAACCATGAGCATGGACTGGGGACCACACCAATATTTAAACTGGTTAAAGAAGGCTGTCTAGGACAGTCACTGTCTAGAACTGAGCTAAGGACTTTGGAGGACTTGCCAGTGAAAACTAAGAAGAATACCTGCCAAACTTCTAACACTACCCTTGGCAACTCCTGTCTTTTGAACACCTTCCACAAGTAAGTAAACATTTTATTATATTTATTTTATTTTTCAGTATACCACTGTGTTTCCAAATAAGTCCTGGGAGATTAGTTCAATGAAAACAGGCAGGGAGAAGACTGCTCATGAAGGAAAAAATTGAGAAATTGACTAGATGGGACAGTCTCCCATTTCAGTAAATTTCCACTTTTTTTCTTTAAGAACAGTCTTCAATGACTGTTCTCATTGAATTGGTCTCCAGGAATTATTTGACATGGTTTAAATCAGCCAGTTCCTTCCATTTTTATGTTTACTTGCACACATGCACAGTAAACAAACCCCATTTCAGAGGTGTGTCATTGTCAGGTCCAATGCAGCTCAAGCTGCAGTGGGCTTGACAGTAACAGGACAATGATCAGCAAGTCTGATCACGTCAGTGCCTGCGAGGCAGAAACTTCCTGTAGTTCACAAGGCCAAAGCACTCCTATGAGAGAGTAGATCTATGCATTC
The DNA here is from genome assembly GCA_016271365.2 of Neoceratodus forsteri. Taxonomy (NCBI): domain Eukaryota; kingdom Metazoa; phylum Chordata; order Ceratodontiformes; family Ceratodontidae; genus Neoceratodus; species Neoceratodus forsteri. The sequence continues at coordinate 730,390,588 of CM028131.1, forward strand.
ATCTGCATGCAGCTGCCCAGCAAGGAGCTGCTTGGTGTCAAGATCGTTCTGCAGTTTCTGAATGAGCTCATCCTCCTGGTCCAACTTGAGCTCACAGATCAGTGCATCCTTCTGTCTGAGCTCCTCCATCATCTCCTGCAGGGCATTTACAGTGTCAGTGGCTCAGTAGGTAGCACACTAGCCTCTGAGACTGGGAGATCAGAGGGCTGTGGGTTCAGTTCCCACATCTGGCACTGGGTTAATATCCAGTATTGACACTGTAGTGCAGCATGAGAGGGTGCTGCATTTCTGAGGTGCTGACTTTCAGATGAGATGTTAAACTGAGGTCTCATCTGCCTGGATTGGTGGTAGTTCAGGTGGATGTTAATGATCCCATGGCACTTATTGAAAAGAGTAGGGAAGTTTTTACTGAAAAATTAAACATAGACAACAACATAGTAGAGCACAGTAAACAAAAACAGGTCAAATTAAATTCAGTGCTTAAAGACAAAGAACCATATAAAACCTAAAACAAAATAGAAAAATTTAAACCTAATCCCCCAATTATTTAAATTTTATAAAGTGATGAAACCCTTTCCACCACTGCTGTAGTTTAGCTGAAGCCAACCTCTGTGCATCCTGAGAATAAATTCTTGAAAGTTCATTAGAGATTAATATGCTAACACAAGAATATGGCATTTTCCTTTGATATATCATCCATTGGCACCTAGCTTGCCATAGATAATATCGTAGGCAACAAAAAAATAATGATAATGTTCCCTCTTGAAAATATTTAAGATTTCCTGAATAAAGTCCAAGAATTAATACATCATATGTAATCCAGTTTAACCAACTGAAACCCCATAAAGCTGCCAAATAGGCCCACAGACCCTTTGCATAAGAAAAGTGCTGAAGGAAATGTTCCATTGATTCTTCAATGTTAATACAGTCTAAATAGGGCAATTACACTCTTCTAGTGCCTTATAATTAGCATTACCCCTCACATTTAGGCGACCATAGAAAATCAACCACTGTGTTTCCTATCATGATTGAGGCAATCTGACACACTTCAACTGTGCTAAAACTTTGGGACTGAGAGCAGAAGGACAATTTTAAAGCCTGGCACTTGAGGATACAAATGTCTCATTAATAATTGATAAAACTGTTTTGCATTATTATGTAGAATCATCCTTTCATAATTCACTATCTATATAATTTTTGGGCACCGCCAAAAATACTGTGGAATAGGAATATGAGGTTTAGTTTCAGGGCCAACATATGCTAATTCGACATATATTTCCCTAATGACCTAGAAATCCATCCTGTCTCAATCCCATCTCTTAAACCTAAAACACTTTTTACAGAATTCATAAAAAATAAAGTATGAACAAAGGCTATGGGATCCACCATCCCCAAGCCTCCTTATTTTGTATCTAAATAGGTGTAACACCTCTTGACGGGGTTCAAATGGTTATCCCACAACATTTGGTAACACAAACTATACATCCTAGACTCTAAATGCACCGGGAGAGGAAACACCATAGCCACATACTGTAGTCCAGGTAACAAAAACTGCTTGATCACCTGAATTCTCTTTAGTTTTGAAAGTTTCCACTGCCTCCACCTGGTGACCTTATTTTCCATTGCCTGAAGGACCCTTTCCTAATTGTCCACAGGCATATTTTGGGGACCAAAAAAGATACCGAAAACTTTAAGGGGAGTTCGGGAAATACAAACACCCTCTTGTATTACCACAACTGGCCCATCTGCTCCAATGAATAGTCCTTTCATTTTTTTCAAGTTTAATTTTGCATTAGAGATTCATGAAAAGGCATCAAAAACCTTCAAAAATGTGGGCACAGATGAATAATCTGAAAAATATAAAATCAAATCATCTGCATATGCCTGTAAAACCAGGCGAGGAGTTTGAGCCACATCTTGAGAAATTCCAATCCAGTGTTGAAATGTGGTCTAACGCAAATATATAAAGAAGAGGGCTTAAAGGACAACCCTGCAATACCCCTGTGGAAAGACAAAAACTTTCCAAAGTGTGGCCCTTCAAAAAGGGAAAAAACAGATTATGTTTATACAACGTTTTAATTACCTGAACCAGTTGCATTGGGATCCCATAATGTTTAAATGATAAAAAGAGAAAGGGTAAATATACTCTATCAAATGCTTTATCAAAGTCTGCAATTACCATACAACTTAACCTACCTATTAAGGACGGATGCTCAATAACCTCCATGTATGATCACTAATGTTGCTTGTAATCCATCTGTCCAGAATGCCACAGAACTGATAGGAGAAATTACTATTTTGGCATATTGTTTTAACCTATTATTCAAAATACTGGTAAAAATCTTGTAATTGGAATTTAGAAGAGTAATAGGCTGCCAATTCCTAATGTCTTGTCTATTCCCTGTTTTGAATAAGTACATTAATAAACCGTCAGTAAATGAGGGAAAAATTACTGAGTTTTGAATAAGATATTTAAACAAAATACAAAGACATTGACTTAATTCAACAGAAAAAGCCTTGTATAAAGAATTAGAGAGGCCATCTATGCCTGGGGATACATTTGGTTTCAGGGTCCGAATAACCTGTATAATTTCCTCCTGAGATACAGATTCTAACAGATTGGCAGTATCTATAAATTCAGGATGGGAGGGGATTTTACTTAAATAAGAGTTTATAGCTGTATCTAGAATTGGAAAAGAAGGTTCCAAAGACCGAAAATGGTCAATAATTAATGCCCTTAGCTGTGCCTCTGACTGTGCTAAAGAGCCATCCTGCCTTCTTAATGATCCCAAAGTGGAAGAGTCCGTTGTTTTCACATCTCAAAAGGATCCCTATAGGAGACTTTTGATACCATTAGTAAGAATTGTCGGTGGTTTTGGCCCATCATACTGATACATCTTCATGTTTTCTTTTTTAGTAATCTGCTCCGAGTAGTCATATCTAGAGATATATGCTATTGATGTAAGTCTCTGGAGCTGCTGCCAGCTTACAGGTATTTCAAAAGTTATGATTTTTAGTCCTTACACCTTTGTTTTTAAACCAATTCGTAATCCTTTTTAGTATCCAACCACCACTCCCTAGATTATTATAAAGGAAGGCTACTGATAATCTAGCTTTTAAAATACTTTTTACCCCTAACTGGATAGAAGGTATCTCCAAAATTGATGTTAAGCTTCCACCTCTTCTATCTAGACCAGGGAAGGCCATGGGTTGGAAAATGCATAATAAGAATAGATGGTCCAAGAATTTGCTGGGAATCATTTCAAAGGAATATACTTCATAGAAGGGGAGACTCAATATATAGTCTATTAAGGAGAACAATTTCCTTTTATAAAGGAACATTGGGACCCGGTGGAGGAGAAAAAGAAACAATTAATAAGCCCAGCTAGTTTCATAATTTTGACCAATGCATTTGAATCACAATAAATTTTTGTTTCTGTTTTGTGAGTCAATAATTGTACAAATGAAATCTCCACCCTATAATAACTTGACTGTTGTTACCAAAAAAGGTTGAATAGCTTTTAAACAGGCAACTCTTTCAGCTTTGGTTTGTGGATTGTATATATTAATAAACCTGTAACAAGTATTATGCCATTTCCATCCACTATCAGAACTCTACCAGGTATTAGATCAATTAAGTTAAGTAATGTAAAAGAAATGAAGAAAACAGTATTCCTACCCCATCAGCTCTATCCATTCCGGCGACCAAAAGGAAGAACCCCATACCCAATCCCATTTGAAAGAGTGTAACTGTTCTATTGAATGCATCCAGGTTTCTTGCAAGAAACACACCATAATCTGTAAATCATGTATCTGATGAAATAGAGCTTGCCATTTCATGGTATTTAATGCCATGAGTGTTAAGGGAGCCCCAGGGCAACTGCATTACCAAAGAAAATTGTCAAACCCAACTCTATTTTTCCTTTTTTTCTTTTTTTTCTTTATAATTATCTACTGGCTGTGACAGAGTAGATAATGAAGATTTTGGGGAAGTATGAATCCATAACTCCATCTCTGTATCCCCCATGTGTAAACAAGGTCAGATAGGAATTGATAGTTTCCAAAGTAGGCACAGAAGGTGGATTGGGGATGGTAAGTGTCTCAAGATCTATGGGAGGCAGAGGAGACCCAGAGATCACTTTTGGGTTTTCCCGGGCAATTGTTATCTTGTCAGAATAACATATTGAGGGAACTCCAGGGGTCCAGTGGACCCATGCAGGGTACTATATCCTTCCCTGAGCCAGATCCAAAGGTTTGGTCATTTGTCTCAAGTGCCTTAGAAGAAGAAGAACTACCAGAAGGACCTCTGAGGGAGATTCTCTTGAAAGAGCAGATAGAGAATGTGGAGTGGGGGATGAGGGGGGGCACTGGGGGGTGTTGGCAGCATCCTGAGCCTTCTGAATTAAAAGCTCAGAACTAATGCAGGATGCCTTATTCTTAGTGGCCCAAGGACATTCTTGAAAAACATGTCCGTATTCCTCACATAAGTCACACCTAGAGTGATTGGCACATTGCATAATGATGTGACCCACCTCCCCACAATTGTCACAATGAGGCTGGTTGCATACACTAGAAAGGTGTGTCCAAGATCAACACTTATAGCATGCTTTTGGCTGGCTGCTATAAAAACAGACCCCCCTGTCCCTGCCTAACAAAAATGAATTAGGTACATGCTCTACCCCTGAGTCAGATTGCCTCAATTTGATTTTATATTTCCATCCCCAGTCCAAACCTGTTCTGAATCCAAATGGGTTCGGGGCACAACACTTCACATTTCTGGGATAACCAGAAAGTAATATCTTCCACATGGACCCCTCAGTCCTAAACATCACTGTGACATATTTTATTAATGGCTTGGTTAAAGGAATAACCAAAAAGGGGGTCCATGTGGAAGAAAATTTCACCTGTCCATTACGGTCCCAAAATAAATCCAAAGCATGCAAAGTCCAAAAACTAATATCATAGTTATCCTCCCCTGAAATGTTGATGAAGGCAAAGACCTCCTGAGAGGTAAAATGAAGTGATTCTTTTAGCAGAGTTTTCCCACGTAATATCTGTCCTGCCTGTTTTCTAATCCCCCTTTATAGCCTATTTGGACCGCATTCCGACGTGGTGCTGCTTCCCTCTTTACAGTATTAAAGAGATCAGACATCAGTGGCTTCTGTGGGAAGGGGTTAGATAAAGTAGAATCTTTTGCTAAAGGGATATCATCCAGCAGAGGAGAGATTATAGCTGGTTTAGGGGAGGTAGATGGTAATGCCTGTGCCTCAGGGACCACCAGGGTGGAAGAATCCTGTACCGGCTCCATAATCCCTTTTTTTTCACTCAAATTAGTAGACTACACTGTCTGTGCCAAATCAGGTTTCCATTCCAGTGAATGCTGTGTTAGAGGGAAGTCCGAATCCCAGGATGGGTCAGGCTTCTAGATGCCTGATGAAGCCTGTTTCCAACCTGCCCCTAAGAGAGCTTTATCTGGGGACCAGGCTTCCTGTGTTGTTGAAACAGTCTCTGTAATCACAGAGTTTATAACTTTCTGTGGCCTGTCTTCTTTGTAAGGAAAAGAGAATTCAGTAACCCCCTTTTGTGTTCCTGCATTTGTTTGATAAGTTACTGGCATCTGGGTTTGTAGTTTTTTGACAACAGGATCATTTTTTAGTACAAAACCGGTTACTTTATCCAGAGGAGGAATCCCACTCTGAGCAAATATAGACTGAAGTGGTCTCTGTGAAAAGTCTGTTTGCAAAGCCGTAGGCAACACCTTTACTTTTGTTTTAGCCCCCAAACCTGGGGTAACTGGCTGTAGGCACTCGTAAACCAGTACGATTTTACTGCCAGCCTGTGCAGTAGTGTCTTTAATGTTGATGCACCTGGGTCTGCTGGAATGCAGAAAGGAATTTGACCGCACCCTTTAGGGCCTGTAGACGATTTACCTCAGCTGTAGGAATGGCACTCGTGTACTGCTGTCAGCAGTTAACTTCCCTGCTGACATTTGTCAGCCAGCTCATTTCCACTGCAAAACTCCTTAAGCAGTGAGGTTCTTTACATTCTTCCACTTGAAGCACTGCAGCAGCTTCCTGCCACAATGGTAAATTACCCAAACTCTGGGAACATTAATTTTGCAATAGGTGGCTAACCTGAAACATATTACTTATATCCTGTTGTAAATAAGTGTAAGAAATATGTAGGAAGATAACTCACCACGCCCGCTGGACTTTAATACTGCTGACAGACTGTCAGAAACAGTCACAATTTTTGCCGAAGGCAAAGGCAAGCTTGTTGGTTGGATTTCTCTTGTTGGGCTTGTACTGAGCCCATACACCATTTTGTTGGTAGCCTGTTCTCCCGCAACTTGCAAGCCCGTTCCAGACTGCTCCTCAGTGAGTTGATATAATTCTGCAAAATCCACAGGTGCATCATGAAACTCCATATCTGATTCCATTTCCATGATAGTAGAAGCAAAACCTCTTTGTTACAAGTAGTGGGGCAGAGCAGCTCTCCCACCACACAGACGTCTTCCTCCTTCGATGTCCTCCACAGAGTGGCCATTCTTTCACCCAAATTTTCATCTTCAGCCCTGTTGAATTCAGACCAGGAGAGGAGGCTCTGCTCTGTTTGCAACACTTCCACACCAGGATCCATGGGAGTCGCCATCTTGGTCCCACAGGAAAATGGGTCCTCCTGCCACAGGAAGCAGAGCTGAGGAATTTCCCAGTGTCCTGGCCAAATTTCCTCATTCACTAAAAATACCACCAACAGCTTAATCTGGTTCAAGGTCAGTTGGCATTCATCTGTATCCCCCTTCCCCGGGTCATGCCTGAAAATAGGCAGAATTTGTCTAGTGCACTTACCCGGTCAACAAAAACTAAAATAAAAAGAAATAAAAAATACTGTAAATCCTGGCCAATTAACATGGTTGCATAGGTCAATTTTCCCTAAGTGCACTCAGCCAACTTTTCCAATTCCTTTAGCATCGCTGGTTGCCTAGTCTCATCAATGCCCACATCCTTGGCTGGTGGTGGCCAGTCACTCCGATAGTGTCTCTGGCCCATAGGCTCTCTGCAACAGAGATCGCTGTTGCAAAAGAATGCCACAATGCCTGGGAGAGGATACCACTCATAATCTTAAAGTGAAACCATGCAGCATTGCAAACTAAGAGAGTTTGCTTGTTAACTCTGATTTCTATCTGCTCATGGTGGACTATGAATCAAAACAAGAGAGAAAGAGAGAGAGAGATAGAGTGTGGGGGTGTTTTGTGTGTGTGTGTGTGTGTGTGTGTGTGTGTGTGTAAGGAAGAGAGAGACTTTTGTGTCTGCAGCACTAGCAGGATGTCATAGTAGCATATGCACTTTCCTAAATTAGCAAGGCTAACCCTGCAGCCAGCTAATGCTCTGAGAGCATTGTGCTCTTTCTTACTGTTCTTTCTCTCACCCCCCTCCCACCAACCCTTACTGTGACTTGCTGGCTCATTCTTCAATGCATTGGATATTTCTCTTTCAATCTGTACATTTGTTGCTGCTTAAATGGAGCACTCTAGTGAATGACATCTATTGCATCTGCATTGTTCTTGATTCACCTGTGGTATTCCAGGAGTGCACCACCGAGAACCTCACTGCGATGGTCATCTCCAGGAATAACCTGGAGTCATCACCCAACCAAAACTTAGTGATGAACTCTGCAATCGCTGCAGTTATATTCCACAGTGACCTGGTATTACACAGTTTTACCTGAAGAGGAGGAGGAGCATTAGCTGATCTGTTAGCTAACTTTCTTTTGTAACTGTGGGATTCATTTGGGATGGGAACCATGTGAGGGAACCCTTATCAAGTTTCTCTTTCTTCTCAGGGCATCTGCTCAGCCTAGTCTCTGGATTCCCCGATATCCACTCTTGGGCCTTGGACACTATTATTGCTCCAACATATCAGGATCCTAAATTCCTGCATCAATGGACTAGAACCCTTAACCTTTGGAATCAAAAGGACTTGAAAGGGGTGGCATAGGATTAGCTGATCCTTAGTTAACTTTCCTTTGTAACTGTGGGACTCCTTGGGTTAGGAATCATGTGCAGAGATACCTATCATCTTTCACTTTGATCCCAGGGCATCTGCTCAGCCTAGTCTCTGGATCCAACCCTCACTTCCAGTATCCACCGTGGTCAAAGCAGTCTTATTGCTCCACCATCTCATGATCCCTAAACTCATGCATCATTCGACTACCACTCTAATCTTTGGAATCAAATGGACCTGAAAGGAGTAATGGTAGCTGGCAGAGCATTTCCAGGGAATATGTGTGTACAGAGGCTTGTGCAGCAAAGCACATAATGACACAAGCAATCAAGATGCTAAATACTAACCTACAATTAATTACATCACCCACCCATTGCCAATTCAGTATGCCTACTGTTCTAAATAATATATTCTCAATCCTTCTATTTCTTCCTCCCCGACCACACTCACTCACTCACTCACTCGCCTCACATCAGTTATACAACATAAACGCTACACTACAACCATTCTCCACTTACTTCTGCTATAAATCGTGCACTTAAATCCAGGAATGGGGTAATGAAATACCCTACCCTAAATATTTATTAATTTAGTTTTTGTCAAATGGGAAAGCAGGGCTAGACAAAACTGTCTATTTTCAGACTTCTGCCAGAGACAGGGAGGTGGGGTTGGGGGATACAGATACAAATAAACTGAAATTTAACTAGATTATGTTACTATGATATGCACATTCTTCTAAGACTACCCTAAATTACCCTAACAGCACTGTAAAAGAACGGGTGGTAACTGTCTAGGCACAGTGATAGCAGGTATAGGACAAAAATAAAGGAGTTACACAGGGCTGAGGGCATGCCATTATCAGAGAATGTACAGAAGTAGCAGAACCAAGGAGGAAGAATGGTGGATGATAAGGAATGATAGATGGTAAGGAACAGGGTGGTGAGAGGATCTATTCTAAGAAGGACAAAGGGAACAGAGGATAGTTCTCCGGTTGAGATACCTTCATCAAATAGATATACAGCACTGACAGATATAGGGAAACAAGGGACTAGGGCAGGGAAGGGCCAGGGAACCACAAGAACATAGGTTGGAAGTGGGGTGGATGGAGAAGGAGTATCTCAGACGGTCAAACAAGGAATGGAAGCCAAGGGAGAGGGAGAGGGAGGGAGTAGCCTGAGGGCAAAGGGGGAGCCAGAAGGGAGAACAATGAGGAAGGTAGAGTTACAGGAAGGAATGGAGAAGGCATAATGGGAGCAAGGATGGGGAACCAGGGAGAGAGGGGATCAAATAGGAGCAATGAAGCAAGAAGAGTGGGATTTACTGGTACACATGGGATGACTCCAGCAAAGGAAAAGGAGAGACTAAGGGGGGAGGCAACAGCTTATGAAGAGATGAAGGGGGTCAAGGCACAGATACACTAGCAGCAGAAAAGTAGTGGTCTTGGGGATTCAATAATAAAGGGTATATAGTGGGGGAGAAAAGGGGGACCCATTGAATAATATGCTGGTAGCTTGCATGCCGGGAATGGAGGCAGGAAGAGCAACACTTAAGATCAAGGAGGTGGTGAGGGAGACAGGAGGGAAGCCTGACTTGATTATACACCTTCGAACCAATGCTGTAGCAGATGAAGAGGAGGGGGTGATACAGAACAAAGTCAAGGAAATAGCAAGATCATGTCGGGATTCTGTGAACTCACTGGCCTTTTCAGAAGTAATCCCAGTCCCCAGGGCAGCACAGCTAACAAAAGGAGAATACTTCAGAGGAATTCAATGAGTGACTGGGTGTTTGGGTAAAAGAGGAGGGTACAGTCTTATAGAGGGGTGGGGAGACACATGGTCAGATAAGGGGATCTATTGCCCAGACAGGCTGCACCTTGGTTGGAAGGGGAGGAAAATACTAAAGGACAGGATGGAGGAATATATGTGAAAGGAACTTGAGGAGGAGGGGTCTGGAAGGCCTAAACAATTCAAAAAGGGGAATATGTTAAGGTGGGTTGAGATCTGGTTGAGTGGTAGAACCCAGGGACTAGTGGTTGGAGTGAGTTTTCCAGCACCAAGGAGGGGTCCCACAGGGATCGATGCTGGGACCAGTGTTTTTCAATGTCTTCATAAGTGACATTGGGGAAGGCATTAAATGCTAAATGTGCCTGTTTGCAGATGACACCAAACTCTGTGGGAGAGTGGACACTGCAGAGGGGATACAGGCCCTGAGGGAGGACCTTGCCATACTAGAGAGCTGGTCAGGAATCTGCACTTTTTGGCATTGAAACAAAATTGCCAAAGTGATGCATATAGGGGACAGGAACACTAGGACAGAAAATTACACAGGAGGGGTTCAGTTAATTGCTTCTGAAGAGGAAAAGGATATAGGGGTAGTGATTATGAGTGACCTGAAACACACATCTCCTTGTAAAAAGGCAGTGGAAAAGGCTAACAGGATGCTGGTGCCTTGCAAGGAATCAGTAGTAGGCAGAATGAGGTTATTTTACCATTATACAGGTCATTGGTAAGACCACATTTAGAATATGGGCTAAGGTACTGGCATCCTTACCTTAAGAGGGACATCAGCATGCTGGAGGGGATCTAGAAAAGAGCAACCAAGATGACTGAGGGGCTACAGGGTAGGTCCTATGAGGAGAGGCTGGATGCCCTGGGAATGTACTCACTGGTGGTGAGGAGGCAGAGGGGTTATATGATCAATCAATTAATCAATCAAAATCTTTATTTATCCAGGTGGGCACCATTAAGCGAGGCTCATTTGCAAGATGGACCTGGTCATGAATACATCAAAGTAGAGTACAGAAGCAGGTATACAAAAGCAATACTATACAAGGAAGAAAAAGTATATACAGTGTATACAAAGAGTACAAGGTTGAAATAAATAAATAAAACAGCATTATTTTACAATTGAAGAAGTCAGCAGATGTACAATCAACCATAGGCATCTAGGTTATAAGCAGAAATCTTTGAGAGAGGCAGCGGCAACTACATATAGGGAAAGAGGCCGTGTATGGGGTGGCAGGTTAGAGAGGTAAAGAAGATATAAGATGATAGAGACCTTCAAGTACATGAAGGGAATTAACAGAGTGAAAAGAGAGGGTCTCTTTAAAATGAGTGACAACAGCACCACTAAGGGGCACAGCCTTAAACTGATTGAGGGGAGGAAGCTTCAGAAGAGATATAAGGAGGCATTTCTATACTGAGAGGGTGGTGTCTGCCTGAAATGAGCTGCTAGAGGAGTTGGTATCAGCAAGGACAGCGGGAGCATTCAAGACAGACTGGGACAAGCACAAAGGGAACCTTTGGACCAAGGAAGGGAGAAGGGAGGAGAGGAAGGACAATTAGCCTAATGTCATTTGGCGTAAATTTTGATGCCAGACCCTGCATCACTTACTGAGCAGATGCGATAGACCAGGTGGTCTTCTTCTGCTGGCTTTGTTCATATGCAATGCAAAACAGGTAGCTGGTTACAGCAGGGTAGTAATTGCCCTGATTTTTCATTTTACTACTCTGCCTTATAAGTAAATATGAAAAGAAGGATCTATTATGGGCATTGCTAAAGTTGTAGGAGAGGTACAGCTGCTTGAGAAATCCTGCTTCTATTTCCAATAACTGTAACCATAGAATGAAGTGATGAAAAGTTAATACATATCCCAGAAGTACTCTATCACTATACAGAGTGCTATAGCAATATAAGTACTTGATTGTGGCAAATCTTGGCTAGCTGCACATGTGAGAGGTGGGTCTGTGCTGGTCCCCTGCACCAGGACTGGGAAGGGAGGTTAGGGACATGGGGTGGCTTGGCATCAGCTACCAGAATAGGAAGGGGTCCACTAGACTACAGGGAGGGTCTTGTATAGTAATAACAATACTGGCAGGGATCAGCTGAGGATGGGGAGAGCACTAGACTACCATGGAGGGTTCAGTATGATAACAACAATGCCAATGGGATCAGGCAGGTTCAGGGCATTGGATGCCTCACACTGTGCCTCCTCCATGCATACTCACATGGAGGATTTGTGCAGAGGTGGTAATGGCAACATAATAACATGCAAATGGCCTCCTAGGGCCTTGAATGCTATATGAGGTAATTACAATGTTGACTTTTGCATACTGTATATCAACCAGAAGCAAAGGTGCTAACATGTTTGTGACACTCCTGAGTGTCCTTGTGGCCCATGGGCAACTGTGTACTGTACCTTACCATTTTGCACATCACTAACACAGCTCTTACATACATACATGCATTGAACACTGGACATGGGTACATATGAATATACCCATGTTAGGACACTATGGTAATTAGCATGCTGTACTGCAATATGTGCAACATAAATGGTTGCCTTTCAGTATCAGGTCTCAAAAGCTTTATAGTCTCAGTATGTCTATTAATTATGAAATATTGGAGAGGCTTACACAATGAAAGGAAAACGTCCCTCACAGCATATATATAATACATTATGCTAATTGCCTTTGTTTAAAACAATTGAATTTGAATTTAAAATTAAAATATTTTCTTTATGAATATCAGAGAATCCTATTTATAGGGAATAAACTATGCCAACTAAACTTGGAACTTCAGAATTTTCAAACAGTTTGCATGAGACACCCTCTTTGAGCACAATAACCCTCTAGTCATAGTATAAGCTGGTATTCCACACCAAGGTAGCATGGTGACATCATTAGCAAGAAAGTGAAGCTCAAGTGTTCTAATGATGTCACCACACTAATGAGGTATGGAATACCAGTGAGTGCTTAAAAGCCATTGTATTTCATTGCATATTATAAAATGAAGGACCGAAATCCTCAAATCTGGTTGGCCAAGATCACATTCAGGTAGAATGATGTTTCAGTACATAACTCCAGTATGAAGTAAATCATGCCATCAGTCAACAAAATCAAAATAGATCCAATTCATGGCAATAGTAATACACTCCAAGGTGCATGATATCATAGGATATCATCCCTTCTCAGGTGGTTGAAGTCACTCAGCCTATGGCCTCATGCCATAAAACACACTTGAGGTGGGATGATATCCCATGATATTGCACACTTTGTTGTGTATTACTGCTTAATAAGATAACTACAGCCTTTTTTCTAAAACACAGTTTGCAGGTTAGTGCCATTTTCTATGCAGCTTTTTACGATGTAAGGCTCTATGTCATTTTTTATTTTGATGACTGGACTGGGTGCTGTTATGAGAGTACTTGTGAGTTAAAGCAGCTACCTTAATCAGCTCACTCCAATCAGTCTCTGTGACTGGCTGGCGGAAACACTGATTAGGGCAGCTGTGGGGAGATAATCACCTTCTAGAATGTAGAATTATTTTTCCAAACATTCCAGAGAGTGAATTATCGCTTTTAGAAACACTAATGAAACAAGCTGATTGTATATTATATGGTTATAAGAGTACCTGGAATGTTTAGTAATAAAGAACTCTGACTGGCTACAAATGATGTAATGATTTATTATAATAAAATGACTTCAAGGCTTATAATGAAGCCACCTCAGCACATATTGAAAGAGCCCTTTTATATCAGAAGGCTAGATATTATGAAGCAGGAAATGTGGCAGACTCCTGGCCCTCAAACTTCAAAAAGAAGAGGTTCTCGGATACATAGATGGTATAAAATCAAAGCAGGGAAAGGTAACTAAACAAAAAGAAATACATGCAGTGTTTGCACAGTATTACTCAGACCATTGCACCTCAGGGGAGGGCAACACAAATATCACCCCAAAAGCCAACTAGTTTAACTTTTATGAAGGGCTGCATTAGTTTAATAAACAAGCAAAAGAAAAACTGGAGGGACCCTTTACAAAACAGGAGATATTGGCTGCTATAGGTGTTTGATCTCTGGAAAGGCACCGGAGCCAGATGGACTCTTAGGGTCTGCAATATAGCACAAAGGTTAGAGCACTGACCTATGGGCCAAAAGACTCCCTTGTCAAGGGATCGAATCCTACAACCACCAGAAGTTACACATGTCACATCAATTGATTTGAAGGGAATCACAAGCCGAAAGAGGAGGTAATAGTTCCATTGTACAAGACCCTGGGAGACCTCACCTTGAATGTGGTGTACAGTTCTGAGATCACACCTCACGAAAGGACATTGAAGCAAACAGAGACAGTGTGAGAAGGGTGATCAAAATGGTGAAGGGATTACATCACAAGCCTTACGAAGAGAGGAGTGAGGGATCTCAATTTGTACATGCTGGAACAAAGGAAGGAGAGAGGTGACATGATAGAAACATTCAAACACCTCAAGGGCATTAACAAGGTGGAATTGGACAACGTATTCTGGATAATAGTAGTGCCATGACAAGAGGACACGACATGAGACTGAGGGATGGCCACAGAAGGGGAAATGTCAGGAAGTTCTTTTTTACAGAAAGGGTGGTGGATGCATGGAATAGCCTGCCCCAGGAGGTGGTGGCAGCCCATACAGTGGTGGGCTTCAAACATGCATGGGACAGAAACAAAGGAATAATAAAGACATGAAGAAAAAGCTAAAGCCAATGACCAGATAAGGACACTAGACACTTCATTAGGCAGCCTAAACAGGCAGACTGGATGGGCCTAGCAGTCCTTATCTGCCGACAGCATCTATGTATCTATGTATCTATGTCTCCCTATAGAGCTATACAAATGGGTTGCAGCTGATAGTCAGGGTTTCCTGATAATACCTTACAAGCAGCAGGTAATGAGGGAAGTTACCAAAATCATTTAAAGAGGCGAGGGTTTCTGTCATTCACAAACTATCTAAACCTAGGGACCAAGTGACATCCTATAGACCCATCTCCTTGCTAAATGCTGACTTTAAAATTGATGCCAAATACTTATGACTAGACCGGAGAGTTTGCTCCCTAAGCTAATAATGACCAGTCAGGGTTTGTCAGGGGTAGAGGGGCCCATATGAATGTTAGAACCCTGACTCAGATTTTGTATAGGGGACAAATAGAAGGTGGGAATTGTTCTGTGATGGTCTCACTTGATGCTGAGAAGGTTATTGATCAGATTGAGTGGTACCATCTCCTGCATACCATGGAATATATGGGATTTGGATCTAAGTATTTGAAATGGGACCAGGTTATTTATTGTAACCCTCAGCTGCAATACAGACAAATGAATTGGTCTCAGAACAGGTTTAGCTGGGTAGAAGAACATGTTAGGAGTGCCCCCTGGCTCCTCTCCTGTTTGATATAGCTTTGGAACCCCTCTCATTAGCCAACCAAACATATCTGGACATGATGGAGATTGGATTGGGCTCAACAACAGCCCCAGTCACACTGCTGATGATTTGTTGGTCAGTGTAATCCATCTAGGAAAATCCTTGCTGGCTCTGATGGAAGTGGTTAAGGCATTTGGTACTAAAGCTGATTATAAAATGAATATGTCTGAATCTATTGTAATGTGTCTATGTAAAGGTGACCACCAGATACTGAAGGCTATTCTACCACAAAGTAGATCTCAAGTACAGTAAAACCCTGGTTATCCGAATCTATTGGGGACATAAAAACAATCAGGATAACTGGGGTTTCGAGTTAAACAAGGAGACTGTGTTCTAAGACCAAATGTTCATTCAGGAGATTTTGTCAGAGGCTGAACAGTACAGTACTGTGCGGTTCTTAGATGCATTACTTAGTACTGAATTGAGACACAAGAGGGAGCTATACAACAAAATTACTGCACACTGTGTAAAAAAAAAAGTCTGTACAAACCAGATCGTTGCTGCAGGTCATTCACTTTATTGTAGAAAAGATATCATTTACTTTACTGTGCAAACTTTATAGAATATGTTAATCCATTAGATCTTGTTAAAAAAGTTGCTTATGGTTGTCTGCTTTTTCTTGTCATTCCGCTGTTTTACTGCTTTCATTCTCAGCGTCTTAGAAGAAGCAGCTGCACACTATCTGCGTCGTGCTGACTTTCAAGCCATGAAATGCACTTATCAAAACAATCAGCTGCTTCAGCATCCAATGGTGCAGTTAGAGCAACTGCAGCATGTAGAGTGTCCTCCTTGTCCTCCTCTTTCTCTGCTTAAACACCTTGGTGACTTCATTTTACCTATGATAAGCAGGGGTAGCTTATGCGAGCCGCTGGCATTGCTTGCTGCTATCACAGTTAAACGTTCTTTGTTTTTCTTAAAACTGAGTGCATTTTTTTCATTTGAGGATGCTAATGTCTTTTCTGGCAACAGACGCCAGTAGCACCCGGTTTCATCTGCATTGTAGATGGACTCCGGGGATAATTTTTCTTTCTGCATCATGGCTAGCAGTTTCTTTTTGAAGGGCTCGATACTTCCAGTTTGGCTTGACATGATCTCACCTGTGACTGAAAGCTGGCGAATTCCATGTCGTTATTAAAATCGATCGAGCCAGCCCTCACTGGCACTAAATGGGTAAGCAGAGTTCAGTTGCTGATGAAACTGAATGGCCTTCTGTTTTAATATCAGACCTGCTATTGGAGTACCTTTACAGTGATTCTGAACAAACCAGGTAAAGACAGCCTTATCAAAGGTATCGTCCCTACACGAATGCATGGTCTTGCAGCTCTCATGACTTTAATTATCCACAGACCGGCAAGTCTAATTAACCGCAAATGACCGCGATTATGCAAACATTACCTGTTTGTTGGAGAAACAAGTGAAAAGCAGGGGGACAATTGGGACTTTCGGTTAACTGAGAGTTTCGGTTTTGTGGGGTTCGGTTAAATGGGGTTTTACTGTATTCAGGTACCTGGGGATGAATGTGTCTAAAAGATTACAAGGCATGTATGAGGCTAACATCCCTCCTTTACTTAATAGTATACAGGAGTTGTTAACCAAATGGAAGACTCTACCACCATCCTTAAGTGGTAGAGCAAACATGCTAAAAATGCCAATTCAGCCCAGGTTCTTACACCTGTCCAGGTACTGCCAGTCTATGTGAGGCCCACATTCTTTAAGCAGCTCAAAGTGTGCTGCACAGATTAACTGTAGGCTAATAACCCCCAACCAGGTCAGCTTTTGATATATAGACCTACAAAGTTGACACACCACTGTCAGCTCTATAGGTCTTTTTGGTTGTTTATCTATATCTGAAACATTTAGTTTTAAATCATTGATTTTTTGCACGAGGATTATTTAGGTTATTTACCTCACTGCATTATCAGATTATTTCCTTAAAAAGCTGGTACTATTAACACAAGAATACAAAGTAGAAACTCCTTTCAAGTTTCTATGTACCATGCATCTTTTGCTCAAAACTCAATGAATTTCATGGCCATAAAACTTTATAATAAGTTACCAAGCTGCATAGTCAACAGTACAAAGATATCAACCTTTAAGAGTTCCCTCAAAAACTATTTACTGACTAGTTCTGTATGTAAGTGTTTTAAATTATTTTACTTTTTGGTTTTGATTGTTTGTTATTGATGTTGTATTTTTATTTCTGTAATTGTAAGTTTTGTTTGATCATAACTGGACGCTTGTGAAAAAGGGCATTCTTGCTCACTGGCTTTCAGCATAAAATAAAAATGAAACAAAACTTACTGTACCACCAGGGGTGGTCTGGGTGTTCTCCACATTGAAATGTATTACTGGGTGGCACAGCTGGTAGGAATGAGAGGGTGGTATGATGTGAACTGTGAAAACAAAGTAATACTTCTGGAGAAGTTCACAGGGAAAGTATGGTTAACCTACCTACTGTATTCATACAATAGTAACCACTATAAGGTGGCCAAAAAGAATTTGATCATCACTGACCTACCAAGAACTTAGCACAAAGTACACAAATTAATGGGTATTGAAACACACTAACCAATTAGACTCTGCTATTGGGCAATTCATTACACCCTGAGTTCTTAAAGGACTGGTTACAAACAGTGGGAACAAGGGAACATCTCTGTTTGAATACCCCTAAATGAAAAATGCAATTTAATGAATCTCCAGGAGCTTGTGCAGACATACAGCATACCAGTGACTTATTTTTTTTTTGAATACGCCCAACTCAGACACTACCTAGCCTTTGTCCTCAGACATGCTGTAGAACTACTGAGCCCTCAAGAGAGCCAGTGTATTAAATGGTGCACAAGATACTAAGGAGCTGGTCTCTAAATTGTATAGACATATTCTTCTGGGGATCCCTGGCAAAGGAGCAGATATAAGAAGCAAATGGAAACTTACACTTACTGCAGAAATTGACTAAGCCGATTGGGCAGATATAGTGAGCGATGGCAAATTGCAATCCAATGTAAATTCAAACGTATTCAATACATGACACTCCACCTAGCCTACTATATCCCAGAGAGAGTATTTTAAGTTTTTTATCCCAGTACGATGGTATTTGCCCAGGCTGTAAACAGTCTAAAGGAGACCTGATATACATGATAGTCTCATGCCCATATCTAGCAGGCTTTTGGCAAGATACAGAAATTATAGTTTTCCAGGTGATATTGGCCTGTAAAGTTCGAACCCCTAAATGGTGTTAATAAGGACCTGGAAAACATAGAAGGCATCAGTGAAGGAGCAAGGACATTTATTTTCTTTGCTATTATATGTGCCAAATTGGGAAACCCACACATTAGTAAAGTGAGGAACCACTACCCAGCCAAATGTGGCTAAAACAACTAGGTAAAAAAAAACTAGGAGTCACCTATCTGATTGTGACAAATGATGGCTATCCTTCAAATAATTTCTTAGTAACAGAAACCAGAGTCCACAAAATGAGAAATAATCTGACCCTAAGTAAAGGGGGGGATCATTATTTAACCTTAATTTCTCATGTAAAACATGATGCTTTCAAAAAAAATTCTTAGAGTGTAATACAAGAATTTCCATGTTGGAGATGCTGTGTGTTCAGAACACTTATCAATTTATACCTTGCTTGGTGTAATGTAAGATCAGTAGCTTTTGTTTCTTTATTATCTTCCAATACTCGCAAAAGCAAGGAAGAATTAGTACTGTGGGGGCAGGGGGAGTGGAGAGTGAAATGTCAGCAATGTGATTTAAGGTGCAAGATGAATGGTTATGGATATTACACTTATATAGATACCAATTATATTATTGGAATAACAAAATTCAGAAGAAGTGCAAGCAGGTTATTTTTTCTTTTAATTTTATTTTTTTAAAGCTGCCATGACATTTTCCATGTTAGTGTTAAAAAAGTACATCAATGTACTTTATCATTATGGAAAAAATATAACAGGTAACATTTATTTTACAAAAAACAAACAAAAAACCATTCTGTCATGACATAACTGTATATAGATATAGCTAGAAAAAACTACTTGTTAGTACTGTGTATTACATACAAACATGCAAAGAAGCCAGCAGAAGAAGGCCATTTGTTCTATCAAGTCTGCTCATATTGCAGGGTCCACAGGTTGAGCTAATTTATTTATTTAGCTTTTGTTGACCAGGTAAGTGCACTAGACAAATCCTGCCTATTTTCAGGCACGACCCGGGGGAGGGGGATACAGATGAATGCCAACTGACTTTGAGCCAGATTAAGCTGTTGGTGGTATTTATAGTGAATGAGGGAAATTTGGCCAGGACACCGGGGAAATTCCCCTACTCTTTTCGATAAGTGCCATGGGATCTTTGACATCCACCTGAGCTACCACCAATCCAGGCAGATGGGACCTCGGTTTAACGTCTCATCCGAAGACGGCCACCTCAGAAGTGCAGCACCCCTCTCATGCTGCACTACAGTGTCAGTACTGGGATATTAACCAAGTGCCAGATGTGGGAACTGAACCCACAGACCTCTGATCTCCCAGCCTCAGAGGTGAGGTGTGTACTACTGAGCCACTGACACTGCTAATGTCCCTGGCTTCCTCCCACTCCTCCCATCCTCCCTACCCATGATACTCACCTTTCCCTTATGCCTATACCAGCCTCTCTTAAAGCTGCCCACTGTCTTCAATGAGATGACCTCTTCCGGCAGCACATTCCAAGTGTCCACCACCCTCTCTGTGAAGAAGTGCTTCCTGACCTCCGTCCTAAACCTCCCACCCTCCAGCTTAAGACTGTGCCCCCTCATGTTATGGGTTGCCACTCAGCTTAAGGAGATTTTCCGTATTATTATTAGCATAATATTATATATTTAACTTAATTACTATTGTTGCATAATAACAAGGTAACAAAAACACCACAAAATATTTAGGTGACACTCTTGATCACAACTGCACCTTCAAGGCATGCACTGACCAGCTGAATAAGTATATGAATCGGAAACTAGGTTTTTTATATCAGTTAACCCCTTTCATTACAAAAGACTACTGGTTAAAGATAACAACTGGTACCCTACTAGCCACCTTCTTTTGTGGATCTCCTGTCCTATACTCATTAAAAGGTGCAGAATTGCAGAGGCTTAGAATCCTGCACCATACGATAAGCTGATTTGCAGCAGCTGCCCTACCCCTGGAGCATCATTATCAAGGGCTGCATTCTTTAAACTGGCCCTTTTTAGCAGGCAAACTAACATATCCTTCTCTGTGCCTAGCCTATAAACTCAGACTAGACAACCCCCTACCGAGCCTGGCTGCCATGGTAACCATGAAACAAAATAGTAGGACTCTTAGATCCTTGAACAGTCAGCTTCTTCAAGTCCCTAGAGTAAGCTCATCCCAAGTGCTCAGATACTTTGCTGCCAATATACCGAACGTTTGGGATGCACTCCCAAGTAAATTCCAGGAATGCAGCTCTCTTGGGGGATTTAAGAAGGCCCACTTGCTAGAGCTGAATCAATGCACTTGTTACCACTGAAATTGGCCTAAATAGGTGTTATTTTACTCTGCATAGCATGACTCACTTTTCACATCTTGTCACTGATGATTTTCTGTTCATATGGTTTACTCTACTGCTTTAACCCAAAAATGTCTTACTTGGACTAATTAATGTATATTACTGTTGTTTGTCATTATGTGAAAAGTACCTTGTCTGACGTGTTAAACTGTTCTCTTAATTGTTATTTATCATAGGTCACCCCTGAAAAAGGGACTGTAATGGTCTCAGTTGGTCTACCCGGTTATCAAAATTAAATAACATTTTTGAATGGCTGGACTCCAAGCTTTTAAAATAATCATAATATGTTTCTAGCTCCAACAATTCCAGAATTAGACCTTTCAAAAGGTATTTTCCTTAAAGTGTGATAATTTTGAAATTGTTAGGGCTAGAGACTTTTTTTAAGAAAAGCTTGAAGTCAGCTAGGTAGATACAATGGGCCCGATTTTCAAAGTGCCTGTAGAGCAACGAAAGTTGCTGTATCCCAGGGCTGTGGCAAGCTCCAGATGTACCAGGGATCCTGTCCATGATTTGATAAAAATCAGGGCCCCAATGCCAAACTCCCCAAGTTTGCCACAAGTCGACCACAGCACCAAACAGTTGGTGCACCTGCAGGAATTGCTGCAGGGATCCAGTCCCTCCACCCAGCACAGTACTAGTGGGGCCGGGATGGTGGAGGGATGGCCGGGTGCAGTAGGGGTATGGGAGGTGTCATGGTGGGGTATCAGGGAGAAAGCTGGGCAGCAGCAGGATTGATGGCACCCAGCGGGTGCATTTACATTGTGTGTGCAGTATAGGTATTGTACTGTATGAACAGCATAGTTATCTTCCCTGGTGGTCTAGTGAGCCCCACCTTTGATCCCCAATGTTCCCCATAAATAATGACATATCATCCCTTGTGGTCTAGCACCCCCCGATAACCGATGTCCCCTGCAAATAATGACATATCACCACTGGTGGTGTAGTGGACCTGCATCCCAGATCTCCCCCCAAATCATTTATGTAACATTCACTGGTGGTCTAGTAGACCCTCACCCCTCCACCTTAACAGATAGTGCCCCACCACCCTTCTCCCCCCAGTTCTGAACTCCAGCTGGTGACTGGCATAGTCCTCCACTCTCCACTATGGCAGCCACCTGACTGATCTGTCACTAAGCATGTACTGTATATAGTACATGCTCAGTGGGCTGTCAATCAATGAGCATCTACTGGTACAGTATGTAGTCAGTGACAGATCAATCAGGTGGCCACCATGGTGGAGAGGGGAGGGATGTGCCAGTCACCAGCTGGGGTTTGGGACTGGGGGTTGAGTGGGGTGGTGGGGCACTGCCTGCTGTGGGTGGGAGTCCACTAGACCACCAAGGAATGTTACATATATGATTTGGGGGAAGATCAGTGATTGTAGGGGGCTGCTAGACTACCAGGGTAGCTATTTAACTATTTCTGAGGTACATTGGGGATTGGAGGAGGACACTAGGCCACCAGGAATGCTATGTTAATATTTATAGGGGACACTGGGGATTGGAGGGCTGCTAAACCACCAGGGAAGATAACTATACTGTACGTACAGTACACACATCCTGCCAGGTGCCACATCACTCCCAGTGATGCTCAGCTGTCCCCAACCCCCCATGCCACCTCCCCTGCCCCTTCTGTGGCCAGAAGCCCATTTTCAGATTCCCTCCCACTGGCACAAGCTACTTAGACCAGTTCCTGGCTGGTTTAAGAGATGCCCTTTGCTATGTCCATGCTGGGGTTTGTAAAATCACAAAAAAGGGTATGTTGGAGCCCCATCATGCTGCAATCCCCCATGCGACCTGGCACACCTGGCTGTTTGCCACAGCCTTGGTATAAGGGGACTTTGGCACAGCGGCACCAGGATATTATGGAGGCTGCTTTTAGAAAATCATGTTTGATGCAACTGTGACGCAAGCCGCCCATTGAGTCAAACTCTTTCGATGCAAGTCCCTTATGTCATGTGAACACATTTGAAAATTGGACCCATCATTACTATATCACTATATTGACCATATATAAATTTATAAATGCAAACTGTTTCATAATTATGAAAAAGATAATGTTTCACTGCATTTTTAAAGTCCTGTCATTTTTTAACATATTATATTGACATGTATATGCATGTAGCTAAGCTGGAGGAATGTATTAACTGTTCAAATATTGCAGCTTTCACAATGTAGTTTCAAGCATTACAAAACTATAATATAACATTATTTTTGGAAATGGTCAGAAGATACTAGTGGTTGTTCTAAGAGTAAACGCATGCTTTTCTAGTTCACTCCAAATTTCAACAGGCATTAACTGTTACTACTTGGAAAGCATTTTTTAAACTTATTGTTTAAAACTGTTTTTTACAAAAATGTATTGTCTGCAACAAATTTGCTTATGCAGTTTAAAACCCGTAGTTCTGAAAAAATAAAATAAATCAAAATGACTGTAAGAGGTACAAAAAAAATCTCTATAAGTATTCTTTATCACAACAACACTAAGAAGTGGTGAGTGGAATTGGGCACATTGGCCCAGATATTCAAACTGTACCACAAAGTAGTGCAATAGCAGGAGCAGGCGCAAATTCAGTGCACCTATCGTAACACGTGTGATATTCAAACACTGCACAGGCCAAGATGTGCTTTAGCCACACAACTGAATATCACACTAACTGTGCCATGGTGCAACCAGGGATGTGCAGTGGCACAGGTCTGATGTGCAATAGCACAACCAAGGATGCACAGTGGAGCAGGGTAGCAGTACATCAGCACAACCAGGGATGTGCAGGGACAGGATGCAGGGGTCCACCACCCATGGAAGATATGGACAGAGGAGTACACAGCAGAACAGACATCGCCCCCCACACCCCATGAACTGCACAACCGGAGGAGAGCTGGAAGAACCACCAGCCCATGGACACCAGCAACAATCCCACAGCCAGGGCATGGTGCCCCAGCACACCTCTTGGCAAGCTGTGGCCAGCACACAAGGAGGTCTGGCCACCCCATGCTACACCATCCCACCAATGCAGAGCACACCCTGCACAGCGATCCCCAGATACCCTGCCCAGGAGCAGTGCCCAGCAGTGCAGGACACCCCATGCATGCCACCACCCCCACTGTGACAATGCAACCCTGTGCACTATGGAGCCATGCAAGGCAGCCCAACTGCGAGCACCCTGCAGCCACCAATGCAACAACTTCAGACACAGTGCCACCCTGCACAGCCCCCCCAACCCCGAGGTACAGCTGAGAGACTGACAAAGCATCGGCACACGAGGTACCCCGCATGTGACAAGGCCTGCCCCGGACCACACCACCAGTGGTACAGCACCCTGCACACCCTCCCAAGGACACACTCCATCCCAGCACAGGCCACAACAGCCAGCACAGATGCCCACAGTGGTGCATGGAAGCATGCGCCACACAGGATGCAACACAGTGCACGGACAAACACCCACCCGTACCCAAGGGCACACCAACACAGGGACACAGTAGCAGGGCAACAAACCCGCTGGCGTGCGGCCCCAGCAGCCGTATTCATAGTTAGCACCCTGCATGACACAGGTGTACCGTCACCCGCGATGCACCATGAAACTATACGCCATCAGCATGCGGCTGGAGCACAAGTGACAGACAGTGGTGCACATCCCCTGCAACAGACACAAGCGACAGCATGGAGGGGGGACAACAACAGCGGAGACCACAGCACCACCCAAAGCAGACGTGCACCATACTGGTGACAGGAGGCAGCCCGGCATTGTGCCAGGCACAGGGGTTGTCCAGCATGGACAGCCACCACTGACAAGCCAGCAGACTGTGCATAGCACAGACATGAAAGGGTGTCAGCTGCACAGGCCATGGACAGTCTGACAGAGGCGCCATGGACACAGTGCGTGCACCGTGGACCACTGCACACAGGCATCCAGCGCACAGAGAACAACACACAAACCACAGACAGTGACTGATTCCCCTGCCCACACCATAGGCGGTTCCCTGCCGGACACACACACACGCCCATGCCTGCACCACTCCTGACACCATGCACACCACTGGAGCTGAGCACCTGTAGCCTGCTGGAAATCAGAGACCACCACAGTTGTCATAACAAAACAAATGTATTCAAAAGAGGCAAGAAACAACTATGTACAAATATTTACAATGGGGGGAAAGGGCCACATACCAGGTGGGGGTAGGTAAGGGGCAGGGGTGAACAAATGGGAGAGGGAAGAAGGTGTGTGAGGGTGGGTCCAGGGGGGTAAGGTTGGTCCGGGGGCATGGAGG
Source organism: Neoceratodus forsteri (assembly GCA_016271365.2). NCBI lineage: Eukaryota > Metazoa > Chordata > Ceratodontiformes > Ceratodontidae > Neoceratodus > Neoceratodus forsteri. The sequence goes on from CM028131.1 coordinate 730,415,645, forward strand.
GCCTACTGTCTGCCCCACTCTCCACTCCTGTGGTGCCTATGTGTCCTCCTCTTTCTGACACCGTGCCACTACAGTTGCTGAAGGATCTCGAGGGACGCCCTCACCAGCTGCAGCAGCTCCTGCATGCCTCTCTCTATGGCCATCAATCGCTGTTCACCTAGGACAAGGGAGCAGAGTCAATACGTGTGACTGTCCATCCCCCTGCAGCCCACCCATTGTGCATGGCATACAGCCATGGGCCACGCCCCTGTGATGGTGTGCGACCACCCACAGTGATCGTGTCCACAAGACCTACCTACCCAGGTGCACACAGCCATGCAGACTGCTGCACACACCCACCGCCCAAGTCCCACACAGCACCACCGTGGCCGCACAGTGACATGGCTATGCAGTGCTAAGGCAGTGGCACAGCCATGTACCCAGTGCATGCATGGACCACCAGCGATGCACACCCACACATGCAGTGCCGCAGAACAGTGCTGAGTGTACCGTGTGGCATGCACATCAGTGGTGTCAAGGGCTGGTGGCCATGCCCCACTGCCTACCCCTCAACACAGCATGCACAGAAGTTTCTGGAAGAAAGGCACTCACCTGCATCTACAGCAGCCAGGCACTGCTGCAGTATGGGCCCTCCAGCTCATCCCTGTTGCTGGGCAGCTTCATGTTCATGCTGTGCCTGTGCCTCATGGGCTTGACGCCTCTCCTCAGGGCCTAGGGTGCAAACATGGAGAGGGGAACATCAGTACAAACCAGTAGCAAAGGCCCCCCGTGTAAAAGTGGATCCTGCACAGTCCAGCCATGCCTCAACCCCACCACCACCACTGCCCACACTGGATGGCCCCCACCCACCCTGCATGGTTGTCACATGCCCACCATGAAACCCGGATGGACAGATGCCACCAGTATGGATGGAGCACCTACCTGGATGTGGCACTGCACCTCACCTGGCGTGTGTCTGTAGATGAGCAAGCCTGTCTGGGTCCCTCTAGTGGAGGTCCCCATAGTGGTGGCAACATTGCTCTGCACTGCGGGTGATCCCAGTGGCCTCCTCCATTGCCTCTGCCAGCTCCTCCCACACAGCACTTCTGGCCCTTTCTAAGGGGTCATCCCCAAACGGAGCCCCAGCATGGGGCTCAACAATGGCCACCAGATAGGCCAGTTTGAGCGGGCTCCACAATGCTGCTCTCCTCCGTGCCATCTCTCGTGCAGCCAGGATCACAAAATGGTGCTCTGTAGCACACGTCCCCCGCATGCAGATGCTGCGTGGTACAGCGCTGCCATTCCCCATTGCGCTGTCACCAAACAGCGTGATAGGGGTTCACTCATGTGGACGCATGGCGCCTAGGGGGCAAAGGTCGACCGCTGGGTCAAGGGTCTGTTGGCATGGACCACCACAGTGCCATTGGGACTCCCCCGCGTGTATCATGGTAGGGTGCCTGTGTGTGACGCCTGCATTGGTCTACCATGCTGTGGCACCATGGTGCATATGGCACTCCAGGGCATAAGCACCATGCATGTGAACAGTGCACTAGAGCCACTTGCACAGTGGTGGCCATGCCCTGCATAGCCTCCCGCACTCAGCACGTCATCAGCGCGGCAGGCGTCAGCGTCAGCACCCCAGACATGCACCGTGCAGTGCCTACTGTGCATGTCACAGAGCTGCGCTTTTGCCTGAGCACGCTCAACACAATTGTGCAAGGCACAACAGCATGATATTCAGCCAGCATATGAAAATCAGCTCATCAGCAATCCCATGGCACAGCCACTGCATTAAAAGTTGCGCCTCACCTCATTTGCATTCCTTGAGCTATATATATGTGACATGGGGCTGAAGAGGACATAGTTTGGTATTGCAGTCTATTGTGGTGGGTTGCATGCTGATTGGAAGTGTGGACTGTAGTGTGTGGGAGATGCATGGGACTGCACAATCAAAGGTAACACCTGTCATTCCCACAGGCTCTATAATGACTGAACGTGAGGAAGAGGAGGAACAGGGATGTTGGAGAAGGAGAAGGCCCAACTTCATCCAGGTGGAATCAGATGCCCTGTTCGAGGCATACCTCAACAGGGAACCGCTGCTCAGTGGACAGTGGGGAACACCACAGGCCCATGCTGCGGCATGGGGTGAGGTTGTGCATGCTGTGAACCAGCATGGCAGCCACCAGCAGTCCGTGCAGGAATGTAAAGAAGGTCGGCATGGACAAGAGGAGAATTAAGGACAAGGTGGTTGCCATCAGGCAGCACGTGCTGCAACCGGTGGTGGATAGCCAGATGTGCCGCACCTGACACCACAGAAGGAGTGGATGGTCGGCAGCATGAGCGTTTTGCCATAGAGGCATTCCCAGTGGTGGCTTCCAGATGGGTGGCAACCCATCACTGCATGGTAGGTTCTGTGCTGTCACTGTGTGGGAGGTGGGGAAAATGCCACAGGGTAGGGCAGAGACATTAATGCTACTGTGTTCCCTTACAGCTCCTGAGTGTCTACATGGGTCAGCGGTGGTGGGTGTATCCACCGTAGGTGAGGCCTTGGACATGGAGAAGTGCCCATCCACCTCCACAGGTGTCCAAGGGTCAGGACCACCACATACCTGCCTGTCTGTCTGGACTGAAGATGGTGTTGCTGGTGTGGACTAGGCCCTGCCTGTGTCCCAGCATGACAGTGGCCATGGACTCCAGCATGCTGGTACATGGACAGGTGCTGGATCAGGCACCGACGATGATGGATCACACATCCCAGACAGTGATACGTGTGGGACGCAGGATTGTCCCACAGTGGGGAACAGCACGGGCGTAGCCGTGGATGGTGCCACCATGGAGGCCTGCGTGACATCACAGTCCCAGCCTGTGCCTGTATGCCCTAGTGGGGCAGCACTGGTGTGCGTCCAGGCCAGTGGGGCTGTTGCAGCTGCTGCAGTGGCACCGGTGAGCCCTGGCAACTGGCGGCCGGAGGGGGAGTGCCAGCAGTCGGCCAATGGTGATGGGGGTACAGTGTCGGAGGGTGGTGTCAGTGCACCGCGTGTGGACATGCCTCGGCATGGCTCTGGAGTGCAGCACCCATCGTCAAGGGGTGCTGCCCAGCATGGCCAGGAACACCGTGAGGGACAGCATGCCGATCAGGCAGATGACCTCTTTGATGAGCACAGCCATCTAATCCAGGCTTCAGAGGATCAGCAGTTATGGCTTGTGATGTTGGTGGATGCATTCAGTGTGGTTCTGCACCAGGCAGAGTAGCGTTGCAGCAGGGACCACGGTCTGCTCCTGGCAGAGATGGCCCGGCAGCAGGAGGATGTGACCGCTGCCATTGACAGGCAGACACATGCAATCACTGCTGTCATGGCCACTTTGGGCACTCAGTTTGTTGCCCATGCACCGAAGACACCGCGCTGTGTCTCATCCACCCCCCCCATTCCCGGTGTCATGAGACACCTTCCATGTAGAGACCGGGTTCGGCTATAGGCATACCAAGCACGCCTGGTGCAGGCATGTTCGGTGAGCTGCAGACCCCTGTGCAAACACGGTCACGTTTCCACAGCGTCACCCCTTGGGGACCATCGGTGTCACCCCATGAGGCCAATGGTCGGCCTTGCATGGCTGGCAGGTCTCGGCGGGGCCACCCATGCATCCGTGGTGGCCGTTGCACTGTGCCGCGCGGACCTGTTCCCACCATGGCCAGTTCGCCACTGCCCTGTGTGCAGTGTGTTGTGCAATGCCGATGCATGGTGGATACCTGGCCCTGCACACACACGGTCCATGTGTGCACCCTCCCAGCTGCTGGCCACTGTGGCCTGTGCATGATGATGCCTGCGTTGCACTGTCCACCAGTGTGCAATGGTGACTAGCATCTGAGAGCCACACAGTGACAGCCACTGGGCATGGTCATGTGTGGACCTGTGTGTGGCTAGGGCTTGCAGTTGGGGTTGGCGTACCTTCTACCCCTTGTGCATGTCTTGTGGTTTGTGTGTGTGTGTGAGTGCGTGTCTTGTTTGGCCTTGCCCATCCCTGACGGCGTGTGTGGTTCCATGCTCAGACCCATTCCCTGGCCACCATCCACCCCTGGAGTTCATCCATGCCTGTCTGTGGGTTGTGCCCTTGCCATTGGTGGTTGCACATGGCCCCATGACCTATCCGTGTTGGCCGGAGCGCTCCTCTATGATGGTGTCCCAGTGCAGTTGTGCCATCTGGATCAGGCGGGGGTTCCTTTGCCCAGGGAGTGGCTGCCCATCACCGTCTGGACTACTGTCCTCATCGTCCCCATCGCTGTCCCCCTCTTCAACCTCTATGGCTATCCCACAGTCATTGGCCATGTTGTGCAGGATGCAACAGGCCAGGAATAGCCCACAGACCTTCAAGAGGCTGTACTGTAGGGCACCGCCAGAAGCGTCCAAGCACCGGAAACGTGCCTTCAACATCCCGAACACCCGCTCGATGACATTACGTGTGGTGGCATGTGCCTCATTGTACTGTTGCTGCAATGGGGTCGTGGGACACCGGTATGGTGTGAGCAGCCAGGGACGGAGTGGGTAGCCACTGTCACCTGTGTGTATAGGGTGGACATTAGTATGGTGGTCTGCATCACTCTGCCATGGGCAATCAATGCTGATACCCATGGCATCTCTGACTATGCACCCCCCCATAGCTGCCCATGTCATCCTGTGTGATGTGCATTCTCACCCACTAGGTGGCCAGTGGGGATGTCCCCACTCTCGAACCTGTGGCACAGTGTGGACTGGTGCCAGATGAAGGCATCATGTTCTCCCCAGGGTGCGTGGCACAGACATTGGTTATGCGCCCCTGGCATCGCACACCACCTGGCAGTTGATGCTGGCAAAACCCTTCCGGTTGATGTATGATACACCATCCGGACCAGGTGGCATGCGGATGGCCACATGGGTGCAGTCAATGGCCCTGAGCAAGCCAGGCATACGTGCTACCCTGTGGAACTCTTATATGTGTGCTGTGCACTCCGCCTGTGTGCTGGGGAAATGGATGTACTCCACAGCATGTGGCAGCAGTGCGCTGAGGAATTGTGTGAGTAGGTGTGACGCGGCTGACTGGGTTATGCCTGTTGTGTCCCCTGTTGGTCTCTGGAAGGTGCCCATGGTGAGCAGGCACATGACAGCTGTCACCTTTGTCTCCACTGACAGAGCATGGCTCCATCATGTGGGTGCCTGCATCTCATCACTGCACACCTCACAGAGCCACTTCAGGATCACCAGGTTCAGACAGTACTGGCCCACAATCTCTGTGTCACTGTAGTGCTCGAAGGTGGTGTGGGCTCGGTACCACCTGTTGGGGGCATACCACCAATGGACCTTTCCACGGCTGTGCCCCCCTGCTGCCTGCCTTCTCACACCCCTCATTACCACCTCCATCTGGAAGGTGGCACTGGCCATGTTCCTGGCTGGTGTTACCCCCCCCGGCAGCTGTTATCCCGTTCCCCCCACTGTCCTTTGTGATGCTCCCCCTCCACTGGGTATACCTCTGATCTTTGGCTGTCCTGCCTGCTGCCACTGCACTCAGTCCACTGTGGCACTTCCCTGTCTCTCCTGCACAGTAGCACATGCTCCCCACTCCTGTCCTGTTCCTGTTTGTTCCCAGGTGTGCCTTGTCCTGCTCCTGCACAGTCCCACTCACTGCTAGCCTCTTTCTACTGCTGTCACCTCGCTCCCACCTCTGGCTTCCCTGTAGCATTCTTGTGCCTCTCTTGTTCCTTTTTATTTTGGATAATTTCCATCATTGAGCAACTTCTGCTAGCTCCCCTATTAGCATGCACATGCTGTTGAATATCGCACTGTGCTATTTATTCATGGTTCCTCCCCTCTGTTTGCACATTGCATTCATCACCATTGCGCTTTATGACAGTAACTTGCACAAAGCACAGCTGCCTCCCACAGAATATCGCATAATGGCGCATTTTCATACTTGTGCTGACGCATCTCTGTTGCGCATGGTGCATCCCTTTTGAATATCTCGGTCATAATGTTTTGCACTCAGATCATCAGTTTTAAAAGGTTTTATAGTGGGAGGCTGGCTTATGCTATTTGGGAAAATCTGTCTAATGCCTGGGCTTTGCTTTTACTTTTGCACAAGCAAGCACTAAAACTGTAACTGTTTTATTATGTTTAGTTTGAACTCATAATATAGTCAAACTGCTGTCTGATAATTTATCACAAGCTTTTTCCGTGAGATTTTTAATGCTGTAGTGCACCACATGGTAGTGAAAGTTTTGAAATTAATGTGATGGGATTTTAGCCAAATTGTTTAGTAGTAATTTAGGCTCTCTGTCTACTAAACTAGACTAGTTGAGCTAGTCTTTCCATTTTTTTATATATAAAGCTTTTTTGTTCTCTCACATATTTATCTCTCTCCCTCTTGTCTCTTCTAAAAGATTCTGCCTAAAAGGGAAATGGCTGTCAGCACCCCACACTGATCAGATTTCTTTTTCTGACTGCTATATATGTTGTTTTAGGCAAATTGAAATAATACATTATCAAATTAATTAATTTTGCCCTGGAATGTGATTGTGCTTGACACTGTTGGCAGTGTGCAAGGCAATTTAGTCAAAGTGCAGTGTTCTTGCTGTGCACGGCAGGCAAAGCTGGTGGGTGCCCTAACCTTAACACACAGCTAGTGTGCATTTCCACGTGCTCTTAATATATGTGCCTGCCCCTTTGCTTAAAATGTTTTCATTTTATCCATTGTTTTGTTTCTGACTTGAACTCAGTCTTTTTACAGTCTTTGCTGAGAGCAGGCATCAAGTCAAACTCCTCTCAAGCCGTGGTCTGACCAACTATGTAGCTCATGCTGAGTGAGGATGTCTATTATATACCCTTCACACTGACATCCAGTTGAAAGAACGAGATTAGAAGTGTGCATCTGCTACATGCATTGTGCTGTGTGGCACCCAAGATCTCTGTGGTGGCACCCAGCAGAAATCGGATACACATTACACTGTTACTATGCTGGGTAGGGTAGCACAGTCTATTATCTGGATTACCCTACCTGACCTTAACAGGCAACTACCTAACATAACCAAAGTGGTTAACCATCTGGTACCCCAAGGCCACTTAAATCCTTAAAATTAAGTTAATTTACAAAACTAAAAATTGTTTGCAGTGACCGGCTTTGAAATAGTTTCTACCATTTGCTTTAAACACTGTAGGGTACAGATTTCAAAGACCCAGTTTCAAGTTAATGGGGAACAGCAGCTAAAACTGTCAACCCACTAAAAGTCCACTCAGTAGAACAACTGTTTCCCATTGTCCACACATGAGTTGCTTGCAGTGTATCTTTACTTGTTTAAGTCCTTAAAACTTCAGCAGTAGAGAACTGCCACCATTATTTTGTGGGTTGCCACATAGACCTCATGAATGGCAAATGCAGGGGTTTCCACAATAGTGGGTCATGAAGCCAGCCTCATCAACCATCTCCCTCCTTCCATTCTGGAGAAAAGGGTATGGAACATGCATCCCTGAAGAAAAGCCCAAACAGTCTTATCTTAATCCTTTTTGCTCAGTAATGGCTATCTGTTCTGTGCTTTTCACTGCATTTCATTGCTTTTGACTAACCCAATTTATGTGCTGTACTCAATACTTGTACTCTCTAGAGTGCTTTTATGTGCCCCTTCTTGAGTGTTTATCATTCATTGCTATATTTTCCCATTGCTATCTCAGTTGTCTATTATATTTACCTTTTGTTGATTGGTATCTTTCTATATATCCCTCTTTGCACCCTTTTCCCATTGAGACGTTTTCTTCCTTCCCCTTACCTTCCACTGCCTCATTTTCATCTCCCTCCTGTACACATTTTCTGCTTAATCTTTTGAGATTTCTGGTCTGTTGCTGATATATCTATAACTACAGGTTAGGGTCTATTAAAACCCCAAACCAGAATCTAACATTCAACATTACACACACTGTGTTACACACAAGTGTGGGTAATGGAGAATTACTTCTCTCTCACACTTGCCTCAAGCTTGAGATATAGCAACTTCATTTTCAGTCAGCTCATGGGTACTGTTTTCTTAACCAGTAATGAAAAAATAAAGAATGGGCAGCAATGAAAACGTGATTTTTACACACACTCTTAGTGTGATACATCTTTGCAAACCACTAAACCTTCTGTCTTCTAGTTTGTGTGGCATCACACACCTAAGGTTTGTAAAAAAAAATCCTTATTACACACTGTTACTCATACTTTATTCTCTGTTTAATAGCTGGCTCTCGTGTTTTCCCATAAGGAAACTGGGTTGTAATTTTGTCATCATAACCAGCTGGTTATGATGATAAACATGCACCCGGTTTCTCTAGTTCAGCATTTGCCCCTACCGTGATCTTCCTCTTCTCTGCACTGTTCCCTGCTGTCCCTGCTGCTCAGCACCGTATCCTCTCCAGTTCCCTAACACAAGCAGTTGGCGGTAAGTTTTCTTTTTTTTGAGAAAAAAATCAATGGGCACAGAAAACCTAGATTGTCAGGGTAAAAAATATAAACTAAGCAGTACTTCTTGAGCTGACACAGACTGTGCTGAAATTCCAATAATCCACATTTCAAAACAAATCCATTTATTTTGAATAATGGCTGTGGCTAAAAAACTGATCCCCAGCAATTATACAAAATAAAGGGTGGGTAAAGGGTTTAAAACTCAGATTTTACACACACCCTCAAGTGGGATGCCTTAATAAACCCATTGGGCTTCAATCTTGGGATTTATGTGGCATCCCACCCCTCTGGGGGGGGCTGTAAAATCCTTGTTATAACCCCCAACCCATCCATTATTCTCTATTTATAAAATGGATAGGGGAAATCCAGCATCCTGATTGGCTAAAACCTGTTCATACACATTGGATTTGGCGATGACAACAAATGGATATGGACAAGTCACAGTACCAGCCTGACGCAGTACCAAAAATATCAATGTGCACTCTCAGAACCTTCACTACCTAACATCAACCACTTTTTTCATAGCCAAAGTTCAAATATGCACAAACATACCTCCTATAATTCACTGGCCTATACCGCCAGTATAGTGTTGTGCTTGTGCAACTGTGTTAGTTTGGTTTTGGCCGTTCGCACGCTCTATTCCAGAGGAATCACCACCCTGTAGGGGTACGAAGGCAAGGAACCCTTGGAGAGGGTTCCACCCCTAGAGGTGCAATGGGATGGTTCCCGTGGCTAAAGGTACCTTAGGAATCCCCCCCAAAAATGCATTATCATCCCCCAAAAAGGAGGCAGCATGAAGCATATGAGCAAGCAGTAACTGAGACATAGAAGTAGTAACTGTAGCATAGTAGTAGAGAAGTATAGGCAGTTTGATAATGCAGTGAGGTGCTCAGTTGTCATAATGACTGCCCAGGTCTGCGTAACATGATACTGATAGTTTGCTTTGAGAGTAGAGGATCCCTAAGGAGAGAGGAATGACAGGACATCCTCCACCTCCATCCAACAAAGGAACCTACCTAAAGAAACTAGGGGAAACAACTAAGCTAACTAAGTGTTATAACCTGAGGCAATGGAGGAGAGAAAAAAAACCCTATGAGGAGGAAATCTCTGGGTATCCAAGGCCTAGGTCGCCTTCCCTCCAGGCTTGGGATAGCCTGATCATGCTCCCAGTGAGCGGCGCAGCTAATCCTGCCAGCTGCCCGTACCTCTATCCTCCTGATGAACAGGACACCTTCAAATCCGGTTAAGTGTCCGGGCTAGCACTGTGCGGGTTTTATAGGCGGCCACCTGCTGCCACCCTCCTCTAATTGGACTGCTGCTCTCTGCTCGGCCACTGTTTGGCCCTGCCTTTTCTCTGTCAGATTATCAGTCTCTGGGCTTCAGCCCTCTGCTTTGCATTGACTCTTGCCGAACACTACTGCTATCTGTCTAGTCTCCCATTGGTTCCTTATAAAATTCCACCACTAGGGGTGCCGTCTAACATATCTTGAATAGGTCTTCATTTTCTCACTGTAATCTTTACCACAAGTAGAGCTCGGCTGATCTGCTTTCCTAATTAACCTTTGTGATGCTTTACTTTCTGCTTTTCTGATCCACTTCTTCTAAATAATTGCTACACTAGCAGGAAACACTTCGCTGTTTTTGCTGTATCTCTAATTTTGGCCAAGGGTTAAAACGGTGGAACACAGTCACCCTTGGCAGTCTTAATTTTACACACACTATCTCTTTATCCCTAAGAGCTAATCCTCTGTCTCAGTATACCACTGACCTTCCTACCCAAGTCAAATAGTAACACTATGGTGAAGTATAGTCTGCTATGGGCACTCTTGTCATTTGTCCTTTTACTCAGCCTGGACACTGTCACATGGGCTGTCCCATGTAACCAAATGGCAAAAGACTCCTCAGAGGCTTACCACAACTATATTTTCTCTAACTTGATTGCAGAGACAAAGCCTGATCTGCAACCTAACCCTATCCTCCTTGTTAGAGGCAGCATCTATTACCCTCTACATGCCAGGAGGAAGCTGCCATGGAGATGTGCTTTCACCTAACCTGCCACTGTGCAATGCTTTGGTTCCTAGCCATGATCATTATTCTGCTATCTGGGGATGTCAAACTAAATCCAGGTCCACCTACCTGTTTCTTTTCCCCAAATGAGTTATCTGGCATGTCCAAGAAAGGATTATTAATTGCTCATATCAATATCAGAAGTCTTACCTGTCACCATGCGGAACTCAAGGCCTGGGTGAAACTCTACAATCCTGATGTACTCTGTCTCACAGAACTTGGCTAAAACCAGGAATACCTGATGACATATGCTCCTTGCCTAACTATTCCCTGTTCCGGCGGGATAGATCCTCATCCAAGTGTGGAGGTGGAGTTGCCCTATTCTTCAAAAACCACATCAACATCTCTATTGTCTCGGCATCTGCCTCTCCCGCAGTGCACGAATTCATACAGGCAACTATTGTATTGGGGGAAAGAAGCTTCATATTATCTGTGCCTATAATCTCCTGCTGGGGGAATAGTAGGTCTTCAAGAACTCCTTGACATCACCTCCCAGACTGTAAATCATAATGAGGCTGTCATCCTAGGTGATCTTAACCTCAGTTGGTTAGGGTCAGCTCAAATATCCTTGCAATCACTCATGCTTAGTTATAATTTTCACCAGTTGATCTCTGAAGCAACTAGAGCCACGTCATCCCATCAAATGGGTACACTCCTAGACTGGGTGATGGTTAACCATATGGAACATGTGTCAAAAGCAGGAATCCTTGCAGATGCACTAACAGACCACTCACCCACTTTTTGTATCCCATCTATGGTTGTGCCTCCATCTCCTCCATCAAGACTAATCACGTTTACAAATCTAGCTCATATTGACCAGGCTGCATTTCTCTATGATGTCTCCAATATCGACTAGGCAGGTATCTATCAAACAAAGGATGTGGAGGTTGCTCTACAGATATTCATAAATTAATTTCTTACCATTCATTATAAACATGCCCCCAAGACTACTAGGAGGGTCAGAGAACAGACGAGGTGACTGCATAAAGACCTCCTTGCTAATCTGCGCCAGAGGGACAAGCTTTGGATTAGCTACAAACAAACTGGCCTACAGTCAGATCTTATTGTCAATCGTGAACTAAAGAACAGATGTAAGAGACAAGTTAGAGTTGCTAAAAGCAAATACTGCAAGGACCTTCTACAAAACTCAGCATGCGACCGAGAAATTCTGGGCATGTCAAAACATTTCTCGGTACCTTGCAGTCGGTCACTCCTGATGAAATGATTATAAATGGGGCACATTGTAATGACCCTAGGACCATCTCAAACAGTTTTAACAGTCTTTTCTCTGATCTTTCATACTATACCTTGGCTTTACAACCTAGTGGATCACACTCCAATCTACCTACCACACTACCATCAGAAAACCATACTGCCCTATCGTATGATGCTCTTCCAGTGCCACCATTCTATTTCAAGGCTATATCAAGAGCGGAAGTTCTGAAATTACTGAGATCCATATCTGCCAATACCAGCTCTGGTTCTGACTCACTGGAACCTCGTCTTCTTAAGCTGACTGCTCCACTCATTGCCTCTCCGATTGCCAGAATCTACACTTTATCCTTTATCCATAGCACTGTGCCAGACCTATGGAAATCTGCAAGAGTAATGCCTGTCTTTAAAAAAGGTGACCCAAAGGACATGGCCAATTACCGACCTATAACAATTCTCTCTGTCCTTAACAAGATCTAGAGAAAATAGTTGCATCACAGACCATTGACTACCTTACATGCTACAATCTCCTCTCAGACACTCAGCATGGTTTCAGAAAAGGTCATAGCACCACCATGGCTATTCTTCAACTAACTACTGATATTCTGTCCAACATGGACACTGGAAAACTCACAGGTGCCATCTTCATTGACCTCACTAAGGCTTTCGACCTTGTAGACCATCCCCTGCTTCTCTCCACTCTCCATAAATTCCATTTCTCTACCCCTCTTGTGGACTGGTTCTGTAGCCACCAGTCAAACAGGTCGCAAGCTGACAAATTTAACTCCTCCCTGTCCAACATGTCTACTATCAACCTTGAGGTCCCCCAGAGCTCTGTTCTTGGGCCCCTTCTGTTCTCAATTTTTATCAACAATGCAGCTGAGGTCCTGGAATCCTGCTCAGCTATTCTCTATGCTGATGACCTGATAATCTATACTAGTTCTTCTAGTATTGCCTGCATAAACACATCACTTACTTCAGACTTCAATAAGGTCTTGGACTGGCTACTAGACCGTAAGCTTGCACTAAATGAAAAAAAAATGAAAGCCATGCTCCTAGGTTCTGTGCCGAAGATTAAGACCTGTTTTCGTTTGCTGGAGGTTCTTCACCCAGGAGGATTTCCACTTGAAAATGTTACTTCCTTCAAGTACCTTGGGATCCTTCTGGACCAGTCCCTGGATTTTAATCTTCACATTCAATCCTCGTGCCAAGCTGTAAACTCAAAACTAGGAGTAGCTTACAAAACGAGCTACATGCTTACACCCTCGGCCAAATTAGCAATTGCCCGAGGTATTCTGCTCCCAACCCTTACTTATGGTGCCTCTATTCTTACCTCTGCCCATAAACCTCCCTACTAAAATGGGACGTAACTTATAACAATATATGCCGATTTGCCTCTTCATCACCTCGACTCAAACATCACTGCCTTCTTTATAAGGATCTGAATTGGCTCTCACCCTCTGCCAGTAGACAATACTACCTTGGATCACTAAAGGACTCAATCATCCAGAAAAAAAAAATATCCCAGCTGGCGGCGTTGCTGGTCCCTCAACCATTCTCCCATGGCCTGCGATCAGCTGACAAATCCTTGCTCTATGTTCCGAGATGTCAGATGACTAAAGGCACAGGGGCCTTCCAATTCTCTGCTCCTAGGCTATGAAATGCTCTTCCATTCAACCTCCAGCTGTCTCAGTCTCACTTTGTATTTAAAAGTGAATATCGTCGTTATCTATCCTTAGCTGCTGCTTGTACATGCTTTGACCCAATCTGAAACTCCAGAGACTTACCAGTAATGTCATCCCTGCTCTAATCCAGCTCCAAGACTGTCTCCTCTTCCCCTCCCCATATTTTTCCTTCTCTTTGTAAATAACTTCTTGACTACTAGCTCTCTTCCTTCTCGAACCTTGTTGCTGACCATTCACTGTTGTTTTGCCAATTACCACCCCTGACCCTCCTTCTGTCAGTTTTTCTTGTTATGTTTGAACATTCCTCACATTTCTCTCTATATAACCCTTACTATCTCATTAACCCTTTCACTCCACAGGTCGGGTCCATGGTTTCTGCACTTATTATATATCTTACTGCCATTATCTGTATAATGCTTGCCATTATTTTTTGTTGTTTCTACCCATTGTATTTTTGTAGCACTGCTGTACTGTTCCTCTATTTGTATTATTATACCCATGTTGCTGTTGTTCAACTGTTCTCCTTTTGTTCTACTCTCCCAGGTTGTGCCTGAAAATAGTCATTTTATGGCTAGTGCACCTACCTGGTTAACAAAAACTAAATATAATATAATAAATAGTTTATTTAGTGACAGCTCTGCAGCTGCAATTTGGAAAAGCCAATTAAATGGAGGTGGAAAATATTCCAATTTGGAGGAAGGCTCTCACTCAAACGCTCTAGTGGGAATGCCATGGAAGGTTGTGAGAAAACTCTGCAATGATATGTGCATCCAAGGCACAGGAGGAGAGCAACAACTGCTGAGGCACTCAACTGGCCTACCCACCCTAAATCAAACCAGGTGAACCAGAGGCAGTTGTGGGGAGGATGCAGTTAAGGTGCCTTGCTAGGGAAACACTATATAGTGGAACACTAGAGCCAAAGGAGATCGTCGTAACCACCCTTCACTGCTAGCCTTAAATTCTACAGCAGGAGCTGCTGTCGCATAGCAGGCAGTAAAAGCCAAACCCGGGGAGAGGACATTCCCAGCTATGGGCCAGGTGAGAAGGATCCCGCCCTAAGTAGGACACACTCAAGATACGGACTACATGCAGAGAGAGACCGTCGGCTGCAGGAAGCCTGCACCAGAATAGAATGGCTGGCATGCCCCAGAAATTGATTGAGGACTGAAAAGCTGGTGAGCTGAATGAGCACAGCATGCTGAGATCGTAATGAGCATTGAGTGCTGAGACCTTGCAAGGTTGAATGCAGATTGAGTGCAGCAGAATCTCAGGCTGAAGCTGAGGGGATGGCAATAGGCATGAAGCAATGGTTTGCGTAAACAAGGAGCAACGGTTGCATAAGCAAGTGTGGACCTGATAGGTCAGTAAGCAGTAGTAGTAATAAGTGGACCTACATAACATACTGTATAGCAACAAACAGCACTGAATTAGGGCAAGCCAGACAGTTCAAAGCCAAATCAAGGTGACAAACTCTGAGGATTTTCAGCAGTGAAGACAGGATTTAGAACAGAATTAATTAGCCACAGAGGCACAATCCCCAATCACCTCCCAGTCCCCACCGTGGGACAAACAAGGAAGTGATGGAAGGGCCGAGAACCACATGCAGATATAAAGCTAATTTAATAGCCTCAGCAGAAGCGTCAGCTAACCTCAAAGTAACACAATGTACAATTGCAATGGGAGTAAACAAGCAGTAGCAGGAAGCAATTAGGCCTGTGCAGCATTAGTGAAAACAAATGAGTACACTGAGTTGTAACTGCAATAAATAAAAAGAGACATAATGCTCTTAAAGCACTGTCACCAGGCAGTACAATGAGACTGCTTCAATGAGGTAATTAGAACAAGCATGAGTAAGGTGTAGAGACAGGTTGTAAAATTGAGTCAGCTGAAAGTAATAGAGTATGCAACATGGAGCAGCTATGGCTGAGCTGAAACACACAGATAATAATTGTAGTTGCATTGCAGTAGTTTGAGCATGGTGAGCACAGCATAAAACACAGGCACTGGGTTCAATAGTAATTAAAGTAAACAGCAGCAGTGGCTGTAGTTGTAGGTAACTGAAAGCAGTAGCATAAGCTCTGCGTAGCAGAATGCTAAGAGTTACTGTGCAAGTAATTTGAGAGTTGCGAGTAAGTAAAGCAAGCAGTATAAGCACCGGAGTAGCAGTATGCTAGGAGCTTAGAAACAAAGCCCCCCAAAAAAGACAAAACCAAAACACATCAAAACAGAAAACAGGCAAAGGCCTAAAAACAAGAAACACAAAACACAGAGATGCACACAGCTGGATGAAAGATACAAACCAGAAGCAGGACAACAAACACCGAAGTCCAGCAGAGACACACAGAAACAGCAGATGGGGGGAAGAGGGAGGCCCCAGCCAGCGCAGAGGGAAAAACCAACATAGCCTCTGGCTGCAAAGAAAAATGCTTCACAGTGAGGCTTGAAAGAACTGCTTATGTAGCTCAGGAAGTGTGAGTGGCTGGCTACTTGGCCAGAGAACTACAGGCAAGCCTTTCATTTATTACTGCTGCATTCTTCTTTTTCGTCTTAATGTTCAAACTCTCTTTTTCCAAATTGCAGTATTTTCTTTTTCAAAACTCCTCAATGAGAACTCCCACTCTCTAATACCTCACAGTGGTACCCATGATATGGTCAGATATGTCAAGAATTTCGCAAAATATATAAAGAGATGCTCTCTGGTGGCCCACGGTGGTATTGCAGGCAGGCAAGAAATTTCCAGATATATCACAGACATGTATGTATGCAAAATGTTTTATTTATACAGTGATACAGCTATTAGAGTTCAAAAACCCTGTTTACAAGGCACACCTGTTTGTATACAGTGACTAATTAATTCTATGATAGCAACATACAAGACATAAACATCAACCACAACAGTTACATATTAGAATACACATAACAGAACACTTGTGTAAAAATCACAGACTGTATACTTCTACTTGTATGGAATTCATCTATTACATTGACATCTAAAACTTAACTCCTGCTTCACTGCTGTTTTATATGCAGTAGTGGATAATTCAAATAAAATCAAATCAAATCAAATCTTTATTTATCCAGGCGATCACCGTTGAGCAAGCTCATTTGCAAGGTGGACCTGCAGTTAGTCATAAAGGATAGACATACATATGTTACACAAAAAATAGAATTTAGGAATACAGATTTACATGTGTAAGGTACATTATAAACATTCCATTGCACTAGTGGGGAACAGGTAAATACTATGTCAAGCAATAATTATACAAAGTACATTCTTCCTATACATGATTGAAGTTGTAGATACTAGTATCAGCCAGGGAGGGCAGATCATAATCATTGCATCCCTAGAAATAAATATGGTTTCTGAGAGGTTGTAGTAACCAGAAACCAACAGGCAACTAATTTAGAGTCATGAAGGAAGGTTGGGAGTATGCCAGGGCTCTGAAGGCCAAGCAGGACTGGCTACTTAATAATTTAGGAGGATTTACAGGGTAGGGTATATAAATGGGGGTGGAATTAAGCGATGCATCCACTAGTAGAACCACTAGAAGCTGTGGTAACATTTACAAAGTTCAGTAAATGTTATGTCATAAAGATGCCTGAACATAGCAATACAGACAAGGGTGCTGAGTTTCAAGGAACTTTGGATCCCTCTCCATAGTGTGGGCAAAGCATGACTTATGGCAGCCCTACCAAAGTGGTTGCTAATCCTAGGAATTTTTAAGGAGATTAGTGAATGACTTCTAATGCCGTAGCTACTAGGTGGACTTGCAGGAAGGCAGGCAGTAATGTAGTCCAGGAGTTTGTTGGAGAGAGCTCGAAGTGTCCAAATGGCTGCATTTCTATGCCTTCTGAGTTGAAGCGATGGCCACCCTACTGCAGTATATAGAACGCAGTGGTGCATGGAGGATGGAAGTCAGTTATAAATCTTAGAGCTCTGTGATACAATACATCCAATTTAGCAAGATGGGAGGCAGGACATTGGCATATATAATGTCAGCATAATCAATTAATGATAGAAATGTAGAATTGACAAGCTGTCTTTTGCTGACTCAGTAAGATGTTTAATTCTGAAGAAGAGGCCAAGCCTTTGCCTAAGTTTTTCATTAGTTCTTCAGTATGCACTTTAAAAGAGAGTTTGCTATCCAGCCATAAACCCAGGTATTTGAATTTTGACACGAACTCAAGATTTTCACCAAGTAGAGTGGATACAGGGGGAACATTATTATAGGCTGTAGAGATGGCACCGGTGTTAGAAGGGGCAAGCAGCATTGCTTTGGTTTTTTTTGCATTTAATAAAAGCTTTTTATCAATGAGTTGATATTGCAGTTTATTGAATTCATCTTGAATTGCAGCACATGCTGCTCCGGGGGTGTCTCGGCTTAGGTATAGCACTGTGTCATCGGCGAATAAGTGGACTTTGGCCTCTGTAATTCCTAAGTTCAGGTTGTTAATATAGATGTTGAACAGCAGTGGACCCAATATAGAACCCTGAGGGACTCTCTCTTTATTGATTTAAGTGGTGAGAGCTCTCCTTCTGCCTTTATTTGTTGCTGTCTGCCTGAGAGGTAGTTCTGGAAGCAGGCCTGTGAATGTGAGTCAATCCTAAACTGTTTAGTGCTGAAAGAAGTAGACAATGGTCGCAGTGTATCAAAGGCCATGCTAAGATCTAAGAAAACCGCACAAACAATTTTTTTTGTCCAGATCCGAAGCCAGTCGTCAGTAACTTTGGCCAGTGCAGTGATGGTGCTGTGTTTGGTTCTAAATCCAGACTGCATGGGATTAAGAAATTTTATGCTGTCCAGGAAGGATCTTAGCTGTGTGTCCACGATTTTTTCCAACATTTTCGAAGTATAGGCAGTAGAGATTGGCCTATAGTTGTTCAGGTCACTGGGTCCCCTGATTTGTATAGTGGATAACATGAGCAGTTTTCCACTCTGCAGGAAGGGAGCCGTGAGTTAGGGACAGGTTAAATAAATGCATTATTGGTGCTGCTAGTATATGATAGGCTATTTTCAGAAAGTATGGATAAAGTGAGTCAGCTCCAGTGCTCTTTTATGTCCAGCTGTAACAGAAGGTCTTCAACTTCTTTCAAGGTGATTGATGAAAAGGCAAATGTCCTGCCATTGTTAGTTGCTTCTAGGGACTGGGCTCTGAACTGTGGCCGAAGGCTGCTTATTGGCGCTTTATCAAAAGCCAGGCCAGCTGTGGTAAAGTGATTATTGAAGGCTTGCAGGATTTCAGATTTATCAGTGACAGTGACATTGTCAATGGATATTTTGGATGGGAGCGCACTACTAGGTGAGTGGCCCGAGACTTCCTTAATAGTGGAGCAGAACTTGGTGGGGTTATTAGATGCAGAGAGCAGTTCAGATTGATAAAAAGTAGCCTTTGCTTCTCTAATCATTTTTGTGCAGGCATTCCTGGCTGCTCTGAAGGTACACCAGTCAGATTCTGTATGTGACTTCCTGGCCTTTTTCCATAGTAGGTCTCTTTTTAGTAGTGCTTTCTTCAAGTTTGGTGAGAACCAGCGGCAGGTCCTAGTTTTTATTCTAACTTTGATTATGGGGGCATGGGCATCCAGTGCACCAGATAAGATTTCGTGCAGGATACTATAGGCATCACTCATTGATTTAGCTAGGTAAAAACTCTGCCATTTTATAGAGTCTTTTAGGTAGTTGAAATACGCCAGGGGGTCAAAGTTACGTCTTGATCTTTTGTTGGAGAACTTTGATGTGGATAGTGGAATTGGGATCGTCCTAATGCCAGCTATATGGCAGTGGTCACTAACATCGGCTGGGAGAATACCAGAATGAGAGAAAAGATGAGGTTCATTGACAAGTATCACATCCAGAAGGCTGCTATTGGCTGGGTTTTTCTTGTTGGCCGTGCGTAGGCTCAGAAATTAGTTGGGTGAGACCATGTGAATCACAGAACTGTTTCAGGGGTAGGGACCCGCTAGATAACCAGTCGTAGTTTAGATCGCCTAATATAATTGTCTCTATGGAGGAAGTGTCCATTTGTTCAGTCAGGTGTGTTAGGAGTTGAGGTCCCGCTGCAGGCTGTCTATAGCAGCCAATCACACAAAAGGCCCTTGAATGAGGTGGCTCGATTTTAAGAGACAGGCATTGAAACCTCCTGCAATGGAGGTGGCATCAATACAGATACTGTGTAAATGTTTTAACATAAATGGCTACCCCAGTTCTTCTATCTGCTCTGAAAGGAGGTAATTAGGGATATTAACCTCGCTGTCAGGTGTAGATGCTCAGAGCCAAGATTCTGATATCACCAAAATGTCTGGTGCAGTATGTATGATCCATGCCTGGACAGATTCCAGCTTCTTTAACAGGCTGCAAACATTGGCATGCAGGAAACTGATGCCTTTCAGCTGCTTAATTTCAGCTGGAGCTGAGAGCATTTTTGGGGGACCAGGGTTGAGTTCAATGTCACCCGAACAGAGTAGCAAGAGGAGGAGAATATTATTCAGGTTGTGGAAGAAGTTTTTAAAAGCACGATTCTTACTGTATCTTTTACATTTTGGAGCGCCTGGGTCCATTGATCGAATCTTATGTTTGTTAAGCCCTGTAGATATATAGCTTAGGAGCCAGGTGGGGCAGTAGCAGCCATAGCAGAGTTTAATAGTCTGGGGTTTGAAGACAAGTTTAGAGGAACTGGATGCTGTACCACTGACTGGAGTTTCCATAACATTCGGTGGGATTAGGGGCAGACCAAGGCAGTATAAGGAGTAGCTATTGTTGATGTGCTGGTATAAAATTGGCTTGGTACAGGTCTCTAAAATACAATTGTTGCTGTCATGGGTGCCAGCCCTATCACATAGCAGAAGGGTTAAGGCTGTTAGGCAGAGCCACTTAAGGCTTGCCATGTTTAATTAACACAGGGGCGTTTGTTAAATACGTATGAAATTCTTCTATGAGGAGCCGCCAATGAAAGGAAGAAGCAGACTGTGCTAAGTCAAGGAGAAAAGGAGGAAGTCCATTCCAACTTGAAGCAGCCTTGTACTGGAAAGTCATATTACTAAAATGATTTTTGATTTTAGGAATCATCAATTCTCTATTTCAGGAAATATCTGACCATGTCTATTGTTGCCACTGTCACTTTGCTATATTTATGCGCTCACTACCACATTACCCTCCTCTGAGCTCCTTGCCTGCTCCACTCCCATAGTCACTTCTTATTGTCAAAATACTGGATGTCGCCGGCCCGCCAGCGCAGCGGTTGGATTTCCGCATGCGACGCCGGTGACCAGGGTTCGGGAATGGACTCGGGTCGCTGGAGGGCCGGCCGGGGGGAGAAGGATGGAGCTTCCTAGGGACTGCTCTCCTTCTCTGGGAGGAGGGAGGGGAGGTGTCCGGAGCTCGGATGACCCCTGGTGGAGGCCAGGAGTCATGCAGCTGCCGGCACAGGCACGTACTGGAGCGGTCAGGGCCGCTCCAGCGTCATTGCATGACCCGCCTCCCGAAAAGGAAAATGGATAAAGCTGCGGCAGCCCTAAATGAAGCTCGCCACGGCTTCAATTAGCCCCCCAGGCCAGCCCTCCGACCTAGTCCGATGACTGCGGCATGCAGCCAGAGTGCCGCAGCCCCACCGTGGGGAGTAAGCCATGGGTATCGGAGGGCCCGAGGCCGATATGGGGGGTGGAAGTCAGTGGTTCGTGACTGGGCTGATAGTAGCGGGCTGCCGGCAGCTAGGGCAGGTGGAGAAAAGAATAAAATGAAAAAAAATACTGGATATCTGCCTTTTAAGTCTTTTTTTAACTAAATGTGGCAATTGCCGCCTAGCTCCTATTGTGCTCTTGTTCAGTTTGAACTACAACTCCATAGAAACTGCAAGTCACTATGGGGGTTGTAGTTCATATCTCTGCAGTATCATGCTAAAAAGCTCTTGCTCATCAGCTCTTCTTGCAGAACTTTCTATTGGCAGATTGCTAATATTGCCACATTTAACATACTGTAGAATTATTTCACCATTTTACAACATTTTTTAACAACTTTAAAACCTTTCTCAATGTGTTTAACACAATACAGTGTCCATTCTGTAAGTGCAATGAGACATGACAGGGTATTGATTGTGGTGTCACAGTTGCACATCCTGTTCCCAGGACTAGCCATCCAGAGGGTGATGGTCACAAAGGAAATCTGGGAAGCACTCCTGGAGTCAGACTGATAGTTTGCTTGCTGCCTTTTTCACGGCAATCCAAATGGAAGAACTGTGATGACAGCCTAAACAGCCAATGCAGAGTCAGAATATCTGAGACCTGTACATATATCTTCTCACAAGGTTGGAGGGATTTGTCAATTCTGCTTTAGCATCTGAAGGAGCCAGATCTACAGAGAGGAGAGAACTGGAATCCTAGAGGTTGCTGTGCTGATCCAATCTGCTGAAATTCAGATCAAACAGAACTTCTGCTGTTTCTATGGAGAGAGCTGTTGTAGAGAGCTTTCAGAAAGAGCCGATAGACTCAGAGGTAGGAGATCAGCTCCTGCTGTCTCTGTTGGTGTGACTGATGGAGGGTGAGGTCAGGGACTCAGGCTCTGGGTAGCCAGTACCCCAATCGTGACTGTACCCTAGGGAGTGGAGAGGGAGGATCCTAGTGTAGTCTTCACTTTGACTGTAACACACTGTGGGACTGCTGCTACTATGGGTAGTGGGTCTGATGGCACAGTTGGCCAAGGAGTCCTCTGTGTGGTGCAGAGGAGGACATGTTTCCATATGTGCAGCCTGTACTGCAAAACATCATTATCACTGCTAAATGTATAATCACCCTTTCTCCTTATACAAGGCTTATTGCTGTTAATAAAGTTCTCTATTTTGTCACAATTGTGTGTGTAAGCATATAATTAATCATCATATTATTAGAAGTGTACCAAACTGACTTTTGTTAAAACAAAATAACAACAAATAGTTGCTGCCAGGCGGTGCCCATAATCTGTGGGAGGTGGGTTGGTAATGCATATCCGGAGGCAGTACTGCACACCTAACCCACTTCTCTTTCTTTGGGTGGAGGTACAGTGCTAGTTTTCAAATCTTTTCCGGAATGAACTCCACAACTGAGGAGTCTAGTGAGCCCAGGCCCCTCAACCTTGTTTGCTGCCCCCATGGGCAAAGACAAGGGTATTGACCAAGAATAACATCCAACATCTTCATAGCAACCCGATTACATAAATCAGTCGGAGTTCCTGAAAACACTGAACTCTCCCTTTCTTTCACTTTTCAAAGACACCATCTTCAACTTTGACCCTGGCTTTTACCATGGCACCCAACAATCAGTCGACTTCTGAGTTTTGGAAAAACCCTTCTGTCATGAAACCAGTTAAAAGACACATGTGAACTACTGTTATTTGTACCTCCAGGAAAATGAATGCAAATATCCGCTGTAGTTACATAGACATATAGAATCTGATGGCAGAAAGAAACCAGTGGCCTTTCTAGTATGCTCATACTAAAAATTACCTCACTTCACTGCACTGACCTTTTGTCCTTGTTGGGATTTCCTTCCCTTCTGACAAATCATCACAAAATCCCCTATTACCATTTTTTGGCATATTTGTCACTTTGCCTTGTCTAAACCATGCTTAAACCTATTAATGGTTGCTGTCCCAACCACTTCTACTGGCAGACTGTTCCAAGGATTCACCACTTTCTCTGTGAAGTAGCAATTTCTCAAAGTTTTCTTAAATTTCCCACCCACCAGTCTCTAGTCATGCTCTCTAGTGACTGCATTCTTATTTTCTTACAACTATATCCACACTGTTTACCTTATTTAAGCACCTAAGAAACTTTTGTTTTAATCATATCCTTGTCATGGCTGGTCTCTGATGAATACATATTTCGATCCTTCAAATCTCAGTGACCCTATGCTACACATATTCCCATCTATCAATATTCCTCTTCAGATGAAGGTATCAGAACTGGACACAATACTCTAGATGTGATCTCACAAAGGATCTGTAAAGTTACTGAATTACCTTACTTCTCTTACTATCAAAACATCTCTCTGCAACCCCACATCATTGAAGCTTTGCTGTATACTTTGTTACACTGACTTGTTTGTCCAGTGCAGTATTCTGTGCAAGGATTATATCTGCCTAGATGCATAAGTTTATATTTCATGGTGTTAAACATCAACTGCCATACTGTACCTTAGTCAATTTCTTCAGTATTTGTAGGTCTCTCTGGAGCTCCTTCACTCCCTCCTCATGATCTACCCTTGCACACAGTTATGTATCTTTCGTGAATAGACACAATTTTCCCTGTATACTCACTCCAGTGTCATTTATAGGCCTTGTTTATTTATTCACATGATCTGTTTAATTTATTGTTGACATTTTTATTGCTTTATTGGATAGTTGTGTTAATATGTACAACACCCAGAGCATCTGGGATTGGGCGCCTGAAAAATAAAATGTGCCTTGCCTTGCCTGACTAATATTCATATTAAACAGGGAAGGTAATGGGATTGATCCCTGTGATATTCAGACTGTGTCCTCTTTATCCCCAGATTTAACCCTTTTTATTTATTTCTTTAAAATACTAGAATAACACTTATGAGCACAGGCTCTTTTTCAAAGGTTCTGAGTCAAAATTACAAATACAAACATCTGAAATACAACATAATACACTGAGCAAGTGTATAGTAATTCATTAGTTACAGAATCTTACATGAGGTCCATATGCAGGTTTCAACAGCAGAGATTTAACAAGATAACATATCACACTGGAGGAGTACAAGGTGCCATAAAGTTGATCTAGGTAGCTAACACAGGTTATACAAGGAGACAGTTATGAGACATGCCTTACTTGAAGAACATAGTACTAACCAGACAAGAGAAAGAGGGGCCTTAGCCCAGAGGGACGTATTAAAATCAGTTGAGGAGTATAGTGAACAAACAATGGAAAGGGCAGTGGTAGTCAAGGTTAGTAAAAGAGAATAAGAAGAATAAGGAGACAGAAGAAGTGGAAGTAGAAATGGTGAGATGGAGGCACCTAGGCCCAGGCCAGAAAAAGGTGTTATGGGTATGGGAAGTGGAGGGGTAGGGTATAAGTTGAGGAGTACAGAATCAAAGTTATGGCCCTACAGGAGAGAGGCGACAAAGAAGCAGTTCAAAGGCATGAGAATTACAGTAACCAATACCTGAGCTTAGGAAGGGCAATCACAGCCCCCAAGTGCTAGTAGATGTTCCCGCAATAAGTGATAGAAGGGACCAATCTTAGGCTCAGACAGAAAGTCCCCACATAGGGTGTTTAATCATAGAGGGGCACAAAATGCAAACAGTATCTGCCCCTGTGTTGTGCGACAGAAAGGGATTCTGAAGATGTTTGTTTGATCCTCGGGTACAGCGAGAGTTAGTCGTATGGTAGAGAAAGTTTGGAAGATATGGAGGACTAAGCCCCAGTGAGGTATTTTTGGCTAACAAGCAGGTCTGATACTTCAGCTTCCCCATTAGGTTAAGCCAGCCAACTTGCCTATACAGTTCACAGATGTGAGGGAGAAGTTGGGCTCCAGTTATGAGTCTGCAGGCCTTGTTTAATGCTATTGTGACCCTTTTCAGTGTTGTGTCTGATACAGCCCCATATATAGTCAGCCAATAGTCAATTATGGAGATAATGACACTACCCAAAATAGTCTGCAATGCCACTATTGGTAGACAGTGTTTATGTCGATGTATCAGGACAGTTTTTATATTGACAGCCTTAGAAGCCTGTTCAAGATGCTTAGCATATGATAGGGTGCTGCCAAGTATCACTCCAAGGTACTTGAAGGTGTAAACCTACTCCAGCATGGTGTTTTGGTTATTTGGAACTGAGAGTTGATAAGTTCTGTTCTTGCTGTGTGGCTTGGTAAAGGTCATAACTTTGTATTTTTTAAAGTTCATAAGCAATTTTTGCTTCAGGAACTGTTCCTCAATAGTGGAGAAGTTGAGCTGTAGCTGTTTCTGTAGGGCCACTGGGTCAGTGTTGCAGATGAAGATCACTGCATTGTCCACATATAGCAAGACTCTGTCTGGACATACCAGGGGTAGGCGACTGAGAAATATACTGAAAAGTAGCGGGCCAAGAACTGAGCCTTGCATGATGCCAGTTATAACTTTATGACAGTCTGAGAGTATTACATTGATTTTACCTGCTGCACATGGTGTGACCTAACTCGGAACCAGTCCACTGTGCTGCTTGAGAGCGAGTTAGGGATATTTGTTCCAAAAGTAACAAATGAGTAACAGTATCAAAAGCTTTGGTCAGGTCAATAAAGGCAGCCCCTACGACTTGACCCTGATCAATAGCCTTGTGGATAAAGCTAGTAAATTCAACAGAAGCAATGCTGGTTCTGTACCCTTTACAGAACCCATGCTGTTGGGAACACTGTATCTGGTATTTTTCAAGGTATTCTACAAGTTGGCTCAAAACTATTCGCTCTAGTGCCTTGGATCGGATCACCCCTTGTTGTCGACACCCGATGGTGAAACACAGAAAAGACCATTATGGCAACATTCAGCAGTAATGGTCCTTTTCCATGTTCATTCTGATGTTCCACCCCTCCGGACCAACTCCAACCTGGAGTTGGAACCCTAGAAGTCGAAGGTGTGAGAACGAGCCACTTCCACATAGAGGTGCAGCCCCACAGAAAATAGCCATGTAAGAGGCGGCGCAATACCTACATCGGTATTGCAGCTGTCACTGTGGGTGGCCTGGCATTCTTGCCAGCCAGACAACTTGGTGTTTCAGCCTTGAGGGGGGGAATGGAGATAAGATGATAGTTTGTATGCAGGGTTCTGTCCTTATTTTTATGAACAGGAGTGACCACTGCACATTTCCACCTTTGTAGGAATTGGGCAAGACATATTGACAGGTTCAGAATGTGAGTGAGTGGGGCTATAATGACATAGTGGGTGAGGGCAATACGTTTAAGTACTATCATGTTTCCACTAGTTCTGGATTTTGCTATTGACTTCAAAAGATACTTTTTGACTTCATTCCTGGAAATAACTCTGAAGGAAAAAGGGGGTGGGCTCGGGTGTAGATGTTCCATGGCAACATTAGGACAAGGTCTTGCGTCCTCCTTAAGGAAGTCATTTACAACTACTCTTTGTTTCTTTTCTTTTAAACAGCTTTCTACCCAATTAACTAAACCCTGATCAGCTTCCAAATCCTCCATCTTCTTTAGCAGCCTCCTGTGAGGTACTGAATCAAAGGCTTTACTAAAATTGAAGTAAAGCAGACCTGCTGCCTGCCCTTTGTCCATTACTCCACTGACCCAATCAAAGAACATTATAAGGTTAGTCTGCTTTTTCTAGTTAGCTTTTCATCCTGGAGTCCATGTTCCCCCAGATAGGCCACCAAACTTTACTTTACTATGGTCTTCATCATCTTACCTACTATTCAGGCAAACCTAACAGGTCTATAGTTTCCTGGTTCCTCCCTGCCCCTCCCATTCTGAAGTGGCACTATGTCCAGCAGACCTCAATCCGCTGACACCACTCCCTAAGTGTAACAAGTTATTAAAGCCAATGGTGTAGCTAATTCTCTAAACACTCTTGGATGCAGACCACCCTTGTCTTTTTGGGAGCCTCTAGTTCTTCTTTATCCTGCCTACTGAAATATGCACTATACCCATATTTTAACCCACCCCCCATTCAGTGTTTATGCAGCTGTCTGGTAGAGGACCATTATTCTCTACTGTAAATACTAAATAGAAGTAATTAATAAGAATATGCGCCTTCTGCTCACAATCTTCCACTACCCTCCCTCTCCCAACTACCCTAATTATTCTACTTTGTTTTCTATTTGTCACTAATGTAGGCAAAAACATATTTTTCTACACTCTTTACTCTGTCAATAATCCTCAGTTCCATATCTGCCTTTGCCTTTCTAATCTCCATTCTGGCCCTTTGAGTTCAGCCTGGTACTTTTGTCAGGTTTCCTCCATGTTTGCCTTTTTGTACTCAAGGAAGGCAATTCTCTTCACCCTCTCTGCTTCCCTCACCCTCCTTGAAAAACCATATTTTTTGAGTTTGTTCTTTTTTGTGACCTTTTTTTGCACATGCCTCTATTGCTTCAAGGATTGCACCTTTGAACCTGCTCTGTTGCACCTCTGTCCCCACATCTGTTCATATCTGCCACATTTTCACCAACTAATACTCGTTTTCCCAGTTTTTGCTCTCCTTGAAGTCAATGATCAATGTTTTTGATGAAGGGACAGTATTCTTTTCCATTAGCTCTGTCCATACAGTGTTATGAGCACTGGATCCAAGAAGCTTCATGACCATCACTTCCCCTTCTGTCTCTGAATTGGTGAGAACTAAATCCAATATGGCATCATATCATTGTAGGATCTTTGATAATCTGCACTGATAGATATTCCTGTACAGTATCTAGTAGTTCCTGACTCCTGTTGCTCTCAGTTTCTGAAATATCCCCATCTACAGTATATCTCATAGACTTAGATCCCCAACGAACACCATATCCCCCTTTGCTGCACCCTTTCTGTCTTCTTTAAATTCTCTGTCCTCTTCCTCATCTTGCCTAGTGTCCTGTAGACTACACATAATCTAACTCTATTCCCAACAAATATCATCAGATGTACCCATATAGATTACACTATCCCTCCACCACTCATTTTTTGTAGCTGTATCTTCCTTCGTTTCTATTCTGTCCCTAAAGTGTAGGGCTACCCCTTCCCTTCTTCCAATGCCATTATCTCTCCTAAGTAAGAAAATCCCTGGGATGACTAAATCCTTGCCATTGTTGCCACCAGCTCATGTATCTGTGATGGTAACTACATCTAACTTTGACTTTGCCGTTAAGGCTTGTAACTCACTAATCTTCTTATTATAACTCCTGGTATTAAAGTAGACCAACTTCCAAACCTCTCTCAAGTTTTCTTTATTCTTATCTGCACTCTTCATTTGTTTTTACTACTTTCCCAGCCAACCTAGTATCACCCCCTTTACATACTTCCTTGTTATCCAGTTCCACACTCTCAATATTAATAACTTCCCCTGCCCCCTTTTCTATAACTGGGGTAGCCTCTACTATATTCACCCTGCATCTAACACCTACAAGGATGCCTCAAGCTTCCACTACCATCCCATCAATTTAAAATACTACCTATGTAGACCTCTAGTTTCTGCTCCAGTACACTTACACCCTCTTTTTGAGATGAAGGCCATCTCTCTTAAAAAGTCTTCTGTTCCAGAATCCACCCGTCTCCTACATATACATAACCAAGAGTGTGGTGGCCAAATGGAATGAGTTGCCAGAGGAGGTGTTCTCCCTGAAACCAGTGGAGAGCTTCAACTGAGGATGGGACAGAATGAATGGGAAAGTTGTTGGGGGAGGGTGGAATTGAGGGGGGTCAGCCAGGACTTGGGGAAGAGGGGCAGGTCCAACTATAGACACAGAGAGAACCAACGCACTCGACCAGACAAGAAAGACCATAAGCTTTTTATGTGCTGGCATGTCTGTATAACCCTCCTCTCTACACCAATCCCTCAACAAGGAATTAAGTGTCTCTATTTCATCCTGCCTAACTCTTCCTCCTTCTTTGTCCCATGCAAGCAACACGTCAGAGAAACACAGCTTTGGCAGCTTTCCCCATTTGTATTTTGGCACAACTTTCTAAAATTGGACTTTGTGTCATGCAGACTGTGATTTGACAAGTTGTTTGTTCCCAAGTGAATTATGACATATGTCACCTACCAAATACAAACACCCAGTTTCGTTATCCTGGCCTCATCCCTTGGGGACAATGCACTAGTTAAACACCTATCTTCCCTTAATGATGACCTACCCCTGCTCACCACATTCTCCACACCCCTTATTATTAAATCACCTACTATGATGACTCTTTTAGCCCTTCCACTATTTCCCTTCTCCCTGTTTGATACATTTCTAACACCCATATCCTGTAACTGAATTTCTATGACTAATAAATTAAAATCTTTTCCTGATTTTGCCCCCCCAACCCTCAGAGTCCAGTGACTGCAGCTCATCTGTGGATGAAAAATAGTTAGTTATTACTATTGTCAGACTCTGCTTTGTACCTTCTGTTCTCTTTTCTTCTTCCATACTACTCCCATTCCCACTTCCCACTACCCACCTATCCCACTGACTCTGTATTCTACCTTCTATCTCCTTTTCTACTCCCCTCCTATTCCCCTATCCAACTATCCTCTAATCCCCCTGACAAATGGGCTTCTGTGGGTGGGGTGTACAGAGTGCATGTTCAATTTCCCAACTATGCAGCCTGTTAAGCTCTAGTATCAATGCTTTTCTATCACCGGACCCCTAGGTTGACATCTCTCCCACCCCTATCGATCTACTCAACCCGTGGTGACTCTCTCGAATTGGTACACTCCTTCAAATACCTGGGTATCACCCTAGACTACCACCTCTCCTTTGATACCCATGTCACAGCAGTGGTCAAGACCCTTCACCAGAAACTAGGAATGCTGTATCAACTTCAGCCCTACCTAACTTCCTCCTCCCACCTGGCCATTGCTGCCTCCTCCATTCTCCCTCTTATCTCCTATGGTGCTCCTATTATCAACTCCTCCCAGGTCTCCCCTCTTACCAGGCTCAAACAAATCTACCATAGGATAGCTCACGTCAACCTTGGTGCTAACTCTATGGAGCACTACTGCTTGGTCCTTGACTCACTCAGCTGGCTGTCCCTTGAAGCTAGGCTGCAATACTCCACCCTTTGCCTGACACTCAAACTAGTTCATACATTCAATCCTCCTTGCCTCCAGTCCATTGTTCAATGCAAAACTGTGATAAGGTTCTTAAGATCAGCAGACCTACTTCTGCTCACTATCCTTAAGTCCCACCTTGCTGTGGGTCAGAGTGCCTTCGCCTTTTCTGGGCCCTCTCTCTGGAACTTGCTTCCATCTGCTGTCTTAGCATGCCCTTCTATAGACATGTTCAAGCATTCTCTTAAAGTTCACCTTGCCTTCTCCCAACTCTGCGCCATTCCTGACCCCATCCACCCTTAGCCTTTTGCTCATCCCTACCCTTCTTCCACTCTCCCTTTTGCTCATTCCTCTCAATTTTCCCACACTAAGCTCCACCTCTAGTGTAACTGCCTATATGGATTAGCTTCACCAAGGACCATTTTCCCTTTCAAGGTTAGTGACTCCCTTACTTCCCTATGTTCTACTCTTGCTCCTGAAACCCCTGATTCATTGCCTTTGTTCACACCTCCCCCATTGCCCCTTTTGACTATGCTGCCCTTCATGCCTCTGTCCCCTTTTTCGCTTTGTTGCTTTTCCCCTATTGACTCATCCTTCTCTTTCTCTGCACCCTGATTTTGCTTGCTAGCTCCCATGTCTCCCTTCTCAACCCTTCTCCCCTAGACTACTCCTGAATGAATCATAAATTTGCTATGCTGTGTTTATCACATGATAATCAGCTGTAACCACTATTTATATACCTGTATATATGTGAATATGTGTTATTCAGCTGTAACCGCTATTTAAATGCCTGTATATTCAGCTGCAACTGCTATTTATATGTCTGTATACTTTGCATCATCTGTATCTGCTGCTTATTGCCTGTATATATATCCTGTTCAAGGCTGTATTCTATTTGATTTTTGAGTTTGCTATCTGTAACCTATCTTTATGCTCTATTTTTCTTCGTAGTATGAATTATTGTAAAAGTGGTAGTATACACTTTCGCTGTTATCATTGTATTACTGTACCTCCTTTTGTACCCTCCCCCGGGGCGCTCCTGAAAAATGGACATTCTGTCTCAGTGGGCTCACCCAGCTACCAAAATTCAAATAAATAAATAAAATATTTCTTCAGGTACTTTCCATCATAATAGTGAAGGCTCCTCAAATTTGCTACAAATTGGGCAGTGACCTAACCTCTGTAACACAACACAAGGTTAAACTACTTCACTGTCGCTACAATCAACTAACCTTCTGTTCCTATTAGCTCCATTCTCTACCCTATCTACACTTCAAGGCCTCCCTGTCAAATAGTCAGCCACATCCTTATTAGCAATAAATGCTGTACTGCAACCCATACAATAAACACAATACTATATACTTGTTTTAAAATATAGCCCTGGCCAAAAAAGATCATTTCAGCCCTTCCTGTTAAACACAGTACTATACACTTATTTTAAATGAAAGTCCATGCCCCAAAAGATTGTTTCAGCTCTTCCTCTTGTACAGTACTATACATTTATTTTAAATAATGTCCTGCCCCAAAAAGAGTGATGCAGCCCTCCCTGTTAAACTCAATACTATACTTTCATTTTAAACAGAAGTTCTATCCCACAAAGAGTGATGCAGCTGTCCCAGTTAAATACAGTACTATACATGTATTTTAAACTAATGTCCTAACCCAAGAAGATTGTTTTAGCCTTTCTGTTACACACAGTACTGTACATTTATTTTAAATAAAGTCCTGTTCCAAAAAGAGTGGTGCAGCCTTCCCTGTTAAACATAGTCTTTTACACTTATTTTAGATAAAGACCTACCCCCAAAAAAACTGATGCAGTCCTCCCTGTTAAATTCAGAACTATACACTTATTTTAAACAAAAGTTCTATCCCAAAGACAGTGATGCCGCCTCACTGCTAAACACAGTACTGTACACTTATGTCTTTCTGTGTAGTGTGTGTGTAGTAGTAGCTGGAGACAGTTTGTTCTCAGAGCTCTGAGATTCAAATCCTCTAAAAACCATTCAAAAAGCCTTTTTGAGCCATTTTGATGCTCAAAAATTAGTACATTGATTGTAGGAAACCCTCCTGTTCACATATGATCGAGTGTTAATTCTTTTTGTGTGGATTTTGAAATGTAATTTAGAACATTCAGTCTGTGTACTGACAGACACTGCTGAAGTGTGCTTGGGGGGTGTATTTGTGGTGAAAGTAGATTAAATGGGAAAAAGACAGTCTTTCTAACTATTTTGGTTATATTTTTGTTGTATAACTGTGTTCATGTACACACAGTAATATTTTCAGTAATTTTTGACTTGTTGCTGATTGTTGTGGTGCAGTGCATAATTTTAGTTCATTTAAAAGATTTGGTTATATTACTGAAGTTTTCAGTTTGCTACGCATTACCTGTAGTGTGTGTATGAGTGTGTGTGTGTGTGATATGTAGCATCAAATCAGGGGGGAAGGGCATTCTGGATGAGGAGAAGATCTGCAGAGTTAACCTGTTTTGCTAGATGGTAGTCTACTGAAGGTATATCATTACTGTCTATTGGCAAAGATTTTAAAGATAAAATTGCTCTGGTGCTTGGTTTTACTGTGCTTAGAGAAGCATTTTTTCTTTTATCTTTTCCCAGAGCTGATATCCAAGTTGACTATTAAAGATGGTGTGGTGAACCAAACTGGGCAGCTGAAGACAGAATCTGTGATTTGGGAAGATGGCGTATTGCAGTGGAGTAAAATCAGAGCAGAGTAGAGTGAATTGGAAATGGAGATGTAAACATCTGGAGTGAAGTTCAGTCGCAGGAACTCAAGCAAACATAAGGAGTAGTGAAGGAAAATAGGAACTGTTGCAAGTATTGAAAGCTGATCCCTCCCCTTTGGAAAACTTACTTTTGAGGCTTCTAAGGTTTGGAAGTGAGAGACTGCTGTTCTACGGTGGTGGTGGTGGTGGGGGGGGGGTATACTGATTTTACTCTGAAATATCTTTTTTATTTTTGAAGGCTGTAAAGTATCAACAGTGGAAATTACTAAGCATCATGGGTTGTTAAAGACCATCAAGACTTAATTATTAGCCATCTTTTTTGCAATATTGCTCGAATTTGTGGATGGTGTTTTGTGAAGTTAGCAGCACTTGTATTTGAATGTGCTTCTAATTTGTTCTGAGCTCTTTGCTCATGAAATAGAAAAACAAAGAAAAAAACTTCTGAACCATCAGTTGCTATAGCTATTATTTGCACAGTATTAGAATGGCGCATTTATTGTTTGTTTTAAGAATTTATGCAAAATGTTTTTTCAATAGTTTTTTTTTGAAGTATATGCTATCAGATCATGTTCTACATCTGATATATTTTCCCTATTACAGAGAAAAGCTAGATTGATCTCATCTTGCAGTCTGACCCATACACTGCTGCTTTTCAGCTGTTTACCATCAGTCTGCATGGATGTAACTTTTTCCACTAAAACTTTTTTAAGTTATAACTCTGTAAGCATACGTTAAATAGGATTTAAGTGATAATGGCGAAAGCCTAAAAGCAATCGCCATTATTGCAAAGCCAGAGTGCTGAAAATCAGTTTCGGCACTCTGACTCCCCAGCGCACAGCAAAACAGAGCTGGGGACTTGTGTTTTACATGTTTTATGTGGGGGGGCTGCACCCCCTGCACCACCCTACTTAAGGATTCTCAACTCCAGGTGTGTGCATGTCATTGGGTGTGTGTGCCAAAACATGTAAAAAAAAATTGGGTCCAGGTGCAACAAAAACCAGCACCCAGATCCAAACTCAGCACCCTGCCCACTGAAGCCACCAACCCACCCACCATGCCATGGAACCAGCTGGGCAACCCACCATGACACCACCTTTCACAATCCCTCCCACCCTTCGCTGTGCATGCTCACACCCTTCCCACGTGCATATGTATAGTGACATCCCATCGCTATATTCCCCAACCCCTTCCCCATCCTGTCACCCTAATCTATCGGTAGCCCTGATGACATGTGCTGGGGATTGAGTCGCCGATATTGCAGGCACCCAATCGCCGACACCCAATGTCGCAGGGTACCCTTTTAATATTTAAAATAGATTTAACTACTTTTTAATATCCATGCTGAAAATATTATGTCTGTGAAACCAGGCTGTTTTTTATTCAGTATAGAGAAGTCTTTTCAGTTCATACAACTCAGAGAATCTTGTACCTTAAAGTGTGTACTTTTATTGGTGCTCCCACATTGCTGAAGCCCTCAGAGAAAATGAAATAAGCTGAAATGAACTGAATTGAAAAAGCTGTTTTGATTTATAAATTTCTGTTAAATGTTACAAAGATTCTAACACTTTTTAGGGTATATTGTGATTATTTTGTAGATTCATCACATAGAATTTTAAACTGAAGGACATTTTGAGATTTATATTTTTTGATTATAGATTTTCATTTACTCCATTGTGGAATTTCTGAAGTCTGGGTATTCTTTTGCTTCATATGAAATTATCTCTCAGGTGGAAAAGCAAATTAGATTTCAAACAAATGTTTTGCCCCTTTTTACTGCCCTTCATCTAGTGAAGATTGCCATTTTTATATAGTTGATATGATCACAGGATCCTTTTTAGGCACACACATGCTTTACTTGCTATGGTTCTGATCCGGTAGTCCAACTCACTTTACCCTAGTTGGATGGGTTATTAAGTGTACCATGTATTGTATGCTTTTGAAGTGCAAAGTACTCAGGCTGACCCTTCATTAACCGTGTTTTAACATGTGGATGTTATGTCCTGCTATGTATTCCTATGGCCCTTATCATTGGATTTTTGTATGTACTGTAATGTATTGTCTTATCTATCCTTGTGTTCCCGCTCCGTCTAATGGTTGGGGCCTGGCTTGGCTTTGAACTATCATCCCGAGATGTGTGTGTGTGTCTATCAAATAATAAAATAAATAGTTAAACTAAAAAAAAAAAAAAAAATGTTTTGAAGAAACAAGGAACGTCTAATGCCCAATACTGTCCTATTTGGAACAGCAAGATGATATAGCGATATACTCTGATATCATAGAATTCTGCTGGTTTTGTTGGCCTTAAGTTATTGGGATCTTTTTTCAAAGGAGCAGAGGGACCAATGCAAGCTTCGACAAATGGCAGCTTACATCAACTCCTAGTACACCAGGGACCCTGCAACAGATTTTGGTACAGAAGGGGTCCTGGCATCAAAGACCCCAGAGTTGGCACAACCACTCCCCGAGATGTCACACAAAAGGCACAGGAATGGTTTGATGCAGATTGCGTCACCCCACCAGCAGTGTCCCCTAGGATTCCATAACGTACAATATATGGCCATGCAAAATAGTCACATGGTTCTACACTGTAGTGCTGAAACAGCCCAGTTGAAATAGGTATGTTGATTGGCAAGTTACCTGTCAGCTGGAATACTAACCCTTAGTAGCAAGGTTCCCCCACAGCAGGAACTACATGATTATGCAGATAATGATGCCCCCATCTGTGTTCAGAGTCTACAAATATACACAAACAACCAATATCATATGTACAGTATATGAGAAAGAGGCATATGTGCATCCCTACATGGGACATGTTTGAGCTTATAGGAAATAGGCAGTAACATTGACAATGTCATCATCTATGGTTCTTCAGAGCCCTGAAAGGAGGCTGTCACACAAGAAGAGGGACCAGGTACAAGATGCACAGTATGCCTATACTGATATACTGTATGCACCAGATCTATGGATGCATTCATGAGGGACATCAGTACTCACTATACTTGACAATGTCTGACATTCTGATCTGTGGCATGACTTCTAATGTTTTGTGCATTGACCACAACACACCATATGGCTATAGCAGGACAGTGTCCACTAGTGTGCCAACCTGAACACAGACTAAGACAGGCACAAGCAGGATAGATGTATCTATATATTTTTTTGTCACATTACCTGGTAATATTTATGGTTCTGCATGGTTCCAAAAGAGTCTGACATGCCTGTCAGCAAATGATCCTTTCCTACCAAATGTATGTGTACTGCATTCTGTGACAGCCTGGTACTGGTAGAAAACGGGATAATCAATGGCTGCCTAGATGTCTCATAACTATCACTTGTGCTTCCGCACCTGTCATGTGATTGTGAGCTTGGGTTTCTGCCAGGGCATCCTGCCAGAATTGGTAGTCATGGGTGCACCTTCCACCCAACCCTGTCTGCTGGACTGGTGCATGGGCTGTTAGACCAGCTCTGGCTGGTCTAATCACCAGCATGTCCTGTGGGGACATCCAGATTCCCACATTTGGGGATGCTGCAATGCTGTTGTGGCATAAGCCCCCTTCTGCAATGGTTCTCCCCTGTTTCAGGTGCAGGGCTGGTGCCAGGCCAGTCTGGCATAAGGGGACCTAGTTTTGCCACAGCCAGAGTACGAAAATCAGGACTGCCACA
Source organism: Neoceratodus forsteri (assembly GCA_016271365.2). Classification (NCBI taxonomy): domain Eukaryota; kingdom Metazoa; phylum Chordata; order Ceratodontiformes; family Ceratodontidae; genus Neoceratodus; species Neoceratodus forsteri. The sequence continues at coordinate 730,452,157 of CM028131.1, forward strand.
AGTTTTGATGCACAGTGCCCCTTGCATCTCTTCTGTTTGATGCTAGCACTATGTGTCATAGTCAGGGATTTGAAAATCAAGTCCATTGTGTATCACTGTTGTTTTTCTAAGTGAAATAGAAGGTATGTTTTGCTAATATGGCTCCAAGAAAAGCAAAAACAAATCAAGTAAATCAGTCACAGAAAATTCAGGTAAACGCTAAGCCCCTTAACAATAAAAGGGATGATATTGAAAAGAAAAAAAAGTTTATACAGTGTGCTGAGTAGTAAAGGGAAGCTTATTACAAATTATTTTATATTACTTTCATTATCTAATATAGGGAAAACACATTTAATAATCACTAGAGGCCAAAATAGTTATCAGTTATGATTAAAAGGAGGATCATCTGCTGCTAACCACAATAAAAAAAAATGAAGGTTCCATTTCCAAATTGAATAACGTTACAGTCAGAGAGAATTTAGATATATTGAAAACATATTTCTTTTTGGAAAATACACAAGAAATTGGGGGTGCTGTTGAACTATTTCCTTGATACATGCGTTTGTGTGGAGTTCCGCACATTTAGGAGCTGGAAGATGTTTTAAAAATACACAACTATCATTTCTTGTTTTTTTTTCTGCAAAGAAACTTAGAGTGTGGTTGAGCAGTCTTTTTCAGCAAAATAATGGAAAAGTTTGTTTCCCCAAAGTTTAGCGAGAGAGGTGCTCCTATCTGAGGGCCTATGGGACAGCTCAGTGTGGAAGGAGCAGGGAGCTCTCCTGTGCCAGTTACTCGCCCGGAACCTGGCATAAAATCCAAATCAGCAACCAAACCTTCCTTGGCATCTATACAAGCCCTATTGTCTGTTTTTTCAGTCCAAGGTAAGACAATCTACGTCTCGGATTGAGACTGACTTGAATGAATTTCTTCTCGATGTGCAGTCATAGAGAATGGACTGGAGGGTAGAGAAAAAGCAGTTCAGCTGAATGAAAAAGAAATAAAGGTAGTATCAGCATGAACACTTACTTTAGAAGGGGTGGTCAATGCAGTGCTGCATGAACAACTAACCCAGGCAGCTAGGATTGAACGCCTGGAGAATAACATTCTGAGACACAACCTGAGGCTTATTGGATTCCCTGGTAATGTTTTAAATGAAGAGCTGAAAGAGGCGGTGAAAGCAACGCTTAGAGCAGTTTTTTCTTTGGAATCTTCCTTCTCTTTGGAATTTATATTTTGTCCCTCACGTATTTTGAAGGATACAGAGGAGAGGGAATCAGGCGCAAGGTACATTATTATCACTTTTTTTAACATTTGTCGAAATAAATAAGATTCTCCAAATGGCCAGACAGAAGAAACTTATGATATACGAGGGAACTCAGATTCACTTGTATGCAGACTTCTGTCTTCAAATGCAATGCAGACGGAAAAGGTTCTTATCTATCATGTCAGAATTCAAAGAGGCTGAAATACCAGTTGCATTACTAACGCCAGCTCACTTGAGAATTCAAGTTCAGGGAAAAACCTTTTATTGTGAGGATTAAGATGCTGCACAATCGTTCTTTGAAAAGAATAGTAAGTTGCCAGAAGATCTGGGTTCAGAATTTGAAAAGGAGATATAAGTAACAGAGTACCATCCAGTTTGAGAAATAAAACTTTTTTTTCTCCCTTTTTTTCTTTGCCATGGATTGAGGACTGAAGAGATGGGACTTCAAAAGTACTTTAAATTTTGGGTTTTTAATTTATTTTTCTTTTGCTATCGATGGGATGCAAATAGCTTGGAACACACATACACTTTATTTTCCTTTTTTTTTCTTTGTTAGAGGTCTAGATTAAACTGATATACTGGAATTTTGTTATTTCCCCCTTAAAAAAAGGATGCTTTATTAAGTTAAAATTCTTATGATTTATCCTATTTTAAAATGTTTTTCTCTCAGTTTTCCTCTTTCTGTAATTAAAATAATATTTCTTTAAGAAAAGAATAAAAATAAAGTATATATATAAAAAAGAAAATACACAAGAAATCTCAAATGCAGCAGCTGGCCCTCCAAATGTAAAATACCGTATATCAGATGTGGTGAAGACTAAGGACAAAGAGGGAAGTAACATACATACAGAGAGAAAAAAATGATTTGCAAACTGATGACAGAGTAGATACACGGATGGAGTCAGATGCAAAGGTTTTGAGAAATCTCTGCCAGTTATAGTTCTTTTATAAGAATTTGAACAGTTTATTTCACCTTATTATAAAAGGTTAAGTCTGGATCTACCCTCAGTGTCCCCTCCCCCCCAAGACATAACTCCTCTCTGGCAAAACACAGATGTCTGAAATTCAAAGCAAAATAATAATTCTAATAATAATAGTAACCAGGGTAGAGAAATAGGACATATTCCTCCTTCAGTAGAGGCATTTACAGGACAAAACTTGATTCTGTTTACTCCAGGAGAAAGCAAATGAGAAACATCTAAAAACCCTGAACATCTGCAAGACATAAACAAGTTACTAAAAGCACAGGGCTTGAATTTGACAGTAAACTTATAGACTGAATCCTTGTCAAACTAATGAAAGAGAAGTGCAAAAAGAGACCTTTGTAAATTGGAAAAGGGGAAATCAGGAAAACCAGATAGATAACTACAAAAAAAGAAGCTAATAAAATACTGTAGCTATGATAGCCAAAAACAATCAAAAAAGAAAGAGGAAGGGAAGAATATGGGAAAACACAAGGTGGATATGGATGCAAATAAAGATAAGGGGCCCAATTTTCAAAAGGTGACACAGGGCTGCCCTGTGTCAAACCTCCAGAATTCCTGTGGGAGCACCTGAAACTGGCCTCTGTGTGTGGGTATCCCAAGCCACCTTAACCAGGTCTCTAATTGGATTGTCCCAACCCTGGGATCCCTCTGCAGGCTCTACTGACACTGGCTACTGTCCTTTAACTCGGGGAAGAATGTGATTTGCTTCTTTATCCATCCAGGAATTATGTGGCTATGGTAAAAGAGTCATGCGCACAATGTAATCACCATTGAATGTCTTAGCCTATTTATTCTGCATGTAAATATTTTAACCTATTACTGCTTACTGTAGACTATCTATGTTCACCTGGCTCTTCTGTTACTCTGTACATTGCTCCTCTTCTTGTTATTGTACCTTGTCTGAACCTGTATTTTCATTGTACTCTCCCGGGTCGTACCTGAAAATAGGCATATAGCTTGTCTAGTGTACCTACCTGGTCAACAAAAGCTAAACAAACAAATAAATAAACTCTTTTTGGCACATCTGTGCCTAACATCTTTGCTGCAACTGCACCCAATTTTAGTAGATCTGGTGCAGTTGTGACATTTTACCTGATTTAGGCAGCTTGTGCCAAATATTTGGTGCAAGCTCCATAGAAAGGGTATCTGGGATTGCCACAAGCTAGACCAGAAAAAATTTGGTCTAACTAGCAGCAACTGTGTCACAGGATAGAAAATCAAAATCACTGAACAAGAGAATGCCACAAACCCATATGCCACATGTTATACGCACCCGGGGCTTTCCGCATTCAGGGTTATCTGAATATCCGACCCAAGGTTTGTAAAGGCTGCTTAAAACTACATCATGTTAAGGTTGGGAGATTTAATAAAGACACTCAGCCTGAGGGTGGCACAGAAAAACTAACTGATGAGCCAGTAAAAACAAAAACCGTAAACATGGTAAAGGTAGGCGAACAGAGTAGATAAAGCTATGGTTGTGTTTGTTCAACTAGACCAAGCACCAAAAATAGCAGCAACAAGCAACCCAAACACCAGTCATATGAAGCAGTAGAAGTAATTGCAAATCTAGGAGCTTTCATTATTACTTCTTCGCATTGATATTGCATTGGGGAAAGGAGGAGTAGGAGTTTGAAGAAGGCTGTGCAATGGCTACTTGAAGTCTCTTTTTGAGTGTGGATAGGAAGGATAGGAATATAAAAAGCAGTTGCTCAATATATCTAAATGTGTACAACAAAGGAGGTAAGGGAAATAAAGAAAAGAATGCTTTGCACTGATAGAGAGGGGAGAGGGGAGACTTGGGGGAGTGTTTGGTATCCTGCATCTGGAAGGGTGGGGGTCACTGGTGGACAATGACAGCAATGGGTAGGGTGGTAGGCTGCAACAACTGTGGTGCACCAGTCTTTCTAAAAATTGCCTGGAGTGTGGGAGGATGTTTAGTGTGCAACCACATAGAAAAACTTAGAAAGGAGATTGAGGGTCTGCAGGAGGAACTAAGACAGACAAGGCAGATTGGGGGTGGGTTTAGCCCAGTACTGGAGGGAGGAAGAAGGGGAGATGAGGGAGGGTGATTTAAGCCAACAGTGGTGAGGAGAGGGTCAGAAGAATGGAAGCAGAGACAAAGGGGCCCAGGCCAGGAAGAACATTGCCGGGGAAACCAGGTCAGGAGATGAAAGACAAATGGAAGGAGGAGATAGGGACTTGTGAGGGGAGGTGAAGAAGTGGCAAAAGTCATGGAGTGGAAAGGAGAGAACAGGTTACTATGAAGAGAGAGGGAGCGGGCATTTGTGAAGGGTCTTCAGAAAATAGTTTTGCACTGCTAGAGAGGAAGAAGGTGCAGGAGGGAAATGATGAAATTAGAGGAGTAATTGATAAATGCCTGGACCAAACTGGAGCAGGGGGAAGTTCTGCTGGGAGAATTGCAACAGGGGTAAAAGGGGGAAATAATGTGCAGGAAGAAGAAGAGGAGCTGAAAATGAGAGAGGGAGATGAATGGAAGCAAGCAGGGAGTAAGAGGGGTGAAATTTTAGTGCTGGGGGACTCAATACTAAGAAGAGTCAGGTGGGGTAGCAAGGGGGAGAGAGGCATAGTCGTATTTGGGTGCAGGCCATGCCAGGAATGACAGCGGAAAGGGTGGGACAATCTGTTCTGAAATATGCTAGATGGGGTAGGGACAAGCCTCATTTAATTATACATCTTGGGAAAAACAACCTGGCTGACAAGACAGTAGATATAGTCCAGAGGAGGTTTGAGGAACTAGCACAATTATGTGAGGTGGCAGGAAGATCAGTAACTTTTTCAGAGATACTTCCGGTGCCAAAGGCAAGCACAACAAGAAAGCTGAGAATAGAAGAATTTAACTGATGGCTAAGTACCTAGTGTTGTGCTAAAGGGTATGGGCTGTTGGGGGTGGGGTGAGGAGGGACCTGGGAGGACAGTAGTCTCTATGCCAAGGGCAGACAACACTTGAGTGAGGAGGGAAAGAAAGTGTTGAAACGGAGGATGGAGGAGTACATAGAGGAAGTTGGGAATTTAAACTAGGAGTGGGGGTGGCAATTGGGCAAGAGATATGCAAAGACCACAGGTTGGGAAACCATATGAGCTTACCCCCCATAACAGTGACAAAGGACAAACGGCAAGTACTATTGGTGATGCTAGGAAAGGAGGGCAGGATGGGATGGGGGGAAAAGGGTGGAAGGTGGTTACCCTTAATGCTAGTAGCCTTGGGAGGAAAACTGCAGAGTTACAGGTTCTCATGGCAGAGGGAGAGGTGGACATTGCAGCCATCACAGAAACATGGGCCACCCAATACAATGACTGGGACCTGTCTGTACCAGGGTATAGGTTATTTCGTAGGGACAGGGTGATTAGAAAAGGAGGTGGCACTATATGTGAAGGAAGGACTGAAGTGTGTAAGAGAGGAAGGGAGGAGGGTAGTACGGAGTCACTTTGGATGCAAATCCAGGATTCCAAGAATAGGATTCTTAGAATGGGAGTGGTGTACAGGCCACCATCTCAGACAGAGGAGTTAGACAGGGAACTAGCAGGACAGATCAGAAGGACCTGCGAGAAGGGTAGTGTGGTGATTGTGGGGGACTTCAACATGCCAGGAGTGGACTGGAGTACCCCAACAACCAGGAACAGAAGGGAGCAGGTACTGCTGTACGACCTTCAGGACAGCTTCCTGCTGCAAATGATCAGTGAACCAACCAGGTTAGGGAATACCCTTGACCTTGTGCTGGCAAATGGGGACTTTGTGAGAGAACTTACAGTGGAGGAACCGCTGTCAGGGAGTGACCACCACTCAGTTTGGCTCACATTGGATATGGGCAAGGAAGGAGTGGAATCTGGCACAAGAGTGCTGGACTTCAGGAGAGCCGACTTTGGGAGGATGGAGAAAGTGGTAAAAGGGTACCTGGCCAGAATTCAATCTAGTATGGACACTAACCAGAGGTGGGAGCTCATAAAGCTGGGGATAGTGGAGGCAACCAAAACCTGCTGCAAAGCCCAGAGCAAGAAGGCTAGGGCTAAGAAACCGAGCTGGTTGAGCAAGGAGGTCATGGAAAAGGTAAGGAGGAAAAGAGCTGCCTTTAGAAAGTACAAGAAAACAGGGAGGGGGGAGGACAGAGAGGAGTACTTGACAGAATCGAAGGAGGTGACAAGGGCAGTAAGGGGAGCCAAAGCATCTACGGAACTCAGGCTGGCACAAGGCATTAAGAAGGGGGAGAAGGACTTCTTTAAGTACATCAGGAGAGAAAGGAGCTGTAAGGACCACATAGTAAGGATCAGGAAAGAGGGGGGTTGGGTGGAAGCAGGGTGCAATAAGGAAGAAGCACTAAATGAGTACTTCTGCTCAGTATTTAGTAAAGATAAGAGGGGGGTGACATCCAAGGTGGGAGAAATGGCAGAAACGGGGGAGAAGGGGTGACAGATGGGGAAATCATGGAGGGCAGAGTTCGAGAGGGTTTGAAGGCACTGAGGGTGGACAAGGTGCCAGGCCCAGATGGCATCCTCCCAAGGGTACTGAAGGAGCTGACAGATGTCCTTGCAGGACCTTTGGCAGATCTATTTAATGCCTCACTACATTTGGGGTGTGTACCTCAGGACTGGAGGATGGCTCATGTGGTGCTCCTCCACAAAAAGTGGCTCCAAGGATGAACCGAGAAACTACAGACCAGTGAGCCTCCACATCCATCATGGGTAAGCTAATGGAGACTATCCTGAAGGAGAGGCTGGTGGCCCTCCAGAGGCCAAAGGACTACAGGACAGCAGACAGCATGGCTTCATACGTGGCAGATCCTGCCAAACCAACCTGGTGGAGTTCTATGACTGGGTAACTAGGGCAACTGGACAGGGGCCATGCAGTGATATCCTGTATCTGGACTTCAGTAAGGCATTCAACTCGGTGCCGCATGGAAGGCTGGGAAGTAAGTTAGTAGGCACAGGGTGGGTGCAAAGCTGGTGAGATGGGTAGGAAACTGGCTTCAGGGAAGGCAACAGAGGGTGGTGGTGGGTGGGGAGCTCTCACACCCAAGGGTAGTGACGAGCGGTGTTCCACAGGGCTCGGTGTTGGGACCAGTGTTGTTTGAGATATTCATTGCAGACATATCATGGGACATCAAGAGCAAGATCAGTCTGTTTGCTGATGATACCAAGGTAGACGCGGTGGTGGATGCCCTAGGGGGATGGCAGAGGTTGCAGGATGATCTGGCAAAGCTTGAAACCTGGTCAGACACCTGGCAACTGGGGTTTAATGCCAAATAGTGCAAGGTGCTGCATTTTGGGATGAAGAACCCAAGAAAGAGTTACCAGCTGGGGGGAGTGCAGCTAGCCCAGACAGAGGAGGAGAAGGATCTGGGTGTGCTCATTACAGGGTCAATGAACAACTCGGCACAATGTAGAAAGGCAGCTGCAAAGGCCAACAAAATGCTGGGTTGTATTGCAAGGGTATATCCTTGAGGAGGAGGAGGTGGATTCTGCCACTGTATAGGTCATTAGTTAGACCACACCTGGAGTACTGCATGCAGTACTGGTGCCCATATCTGAAGAGGGACATTAGTTACTGAGGGGTGCAGCACAGGCATAAAGATGATCAAGGGGCTGGGGGACTTATCATATGAGAGGAGGTTGAAGGAGTTGAACATGTACTCACTGGAGGAGAGGAGGGACAGGGTGACATGATTGAAACCTTTAAATACATGAAAGGAATAAACAAGATGGGTACAGAGGGGCTGTTCATAGTAAGGGAGGGGAGGGCCACCAGGGGCCATGATATGAGACTGAAGGGAGGACGGTTCAGGGGGGAGATGAGGAGACACTTTTTTACAGAGAGGGTGGTGGCTGGGTGGAATGCGTTACCTGCAGAAGTGGAATCCAGTAGAACAGTGGACTGCTTCAAAAGGGGATGGGACAGGACAAGGGGGAGGGTTAATGAAGGGGAAGGGTGGAATGGAGGGGCAGCTGCAGAATGGGGTGCTAGCTGCACATTCAAGCAGACTTGATAGACCTCTAGGCCTTTATCTGCTGGCAAATTTTGTATGTTCGTATGTTCGGAGTACTACTCCTTTTTTTAAAAACATGAGGACCAGCAACTTGACAATGAAACCAAAGATCTATTGATCAGAAAAGGGAATCTGTTACCCACTCATGAAAAGCATTGCAAAGGGAAAGAATGAGAACCCATTCACTCTTACAATTACTTATAATGCAGACAAAAGTGTTATTGGAAATGTTTTCTCCTGGACAGACATTCAGACAGTATTTGGATACAAAGGACATGAAGCAAAAGGCTGTCTGTTTAACACTAAAAGAGCCAGATATTGGACAGTATTTGCTTAAATATGCAGATGCCTTCAGTGACTTAGGAATTGATTTAAACAATCCTTAGCAATGAACTATCACATAAATAAGGAAAGATAAAAAATGATATAACCAGACCAGCAAGATGTAGTATATAAGACCTAAAAATCAGAAAAAGGGAGACGTACACATTAACAGTGGGAACAAACAAAATCAAAACAATTACAAATAACAGAATATGTACAGCCCTTAGAAACTGAATATTCTTTTGGGAATAATAGTTGTTTGGAAGGCCAGGATAGTGGACATGCCAAGCTCATAAAAGGGTGAAAGCAAACAGGGCTTAGAACCAACTCAAGTGTTGCAATGGATTTAAGTGCTATGATAACATTTGCTACATCTTCACCAGTTAGCACTTCTATCAGTTTTAACAACCAACATGAATCTTCTGAAATTCCATTGATAAGAGTTAGATGGTCAGAACTGACAATGCAAGCATGGATCTCAGATTAGGGTTGTCAGAACCCTCTGAAGTTCTGGGTTCTAGTTCTAGTCTAGAACTTTTGAAAAAGTTCTAGGGTTCTAATCTTTTAGAACTTTTAGAACTCGAACCCTATTTTTTATTGTGCTGCCAGTAATGAAGATAGTAATAAAATACATGTAAAGGAAAAACTGTTCAATATAAGGGGAGAGAAATTATCATGTGTGACATTGATAGGAATACAACTAGGTTTATCTATGGTTTCTTCTGTTTACTAAAGCCAGCAACTTAATACATAACAGGCCCACCCACCCACCCATATGTTAAAAGTTTTCCTGCTGCAGCTGCATCATAGTTCCTTAGTGAAAGAAAGAGGCACATTAGCCATTTATGTACTCAGTTATATATACTCATAGTCATGAATTATGAGAAAAATAACTGATATTACCTAATTTCAGCTATTTGCTGCTTTCTGTTTTAAATGAGTAAATCAAAAGTTGCTATGTTTAAAAGAAAGCTTTTATAACAAATTAAAGCCAAGTACTACAGCAGCAGCATGTGGAACTGTTGCAAAACATATTATGTCATAACGTAGTTAGTCAAGACATTTGAATAAAAAAAATATGCCAGTCATTGTTGCTGGCAAAAATGCATGCAATTTTCTAAGATAATGCATACATATACCAACATTTTTGTTGGCAAATTGAAGTAATACATACAACTTTCTCAGATGATGCATTTTTGCAGCTGATACTTCAATAAAATCTGTATTTCAGTCACATAAATAAAAAAGTGGTTTCCTCACCACATACTAACTTAAGGAACATTTAATCTAGCCGCAGCAGTTGGCATGTGATGTTTAAGGGACAGTGTCTGTCAACCCCATTATGTATCAAATTACCACTACTTGTAAAGCAAAAACACTTTATGATACGTCACATTCTGTGAAAACTGCTGATGCAGATTTTCTGTTTATTTCTGATTCCTTTATTCTTTTTTTAAAGGGGACAGGACAATTGTGCTAGGTGGCAGCAGTTTGCAATGTATTTAATAAGAATATATATTATGTGTACAGTAGGTTCGGTCTGTCATCATTTTTTTCCTCACCATCCCCAGCTGATCACAAACTGTAAATGAAAGGACTAAAACAACACCCACCTTTCACCCCATCACCCATTCCACTTTCTTCCACCACCCTCTTTCATCTCAGCAGTAGCACCCATGCCACCCTTACACCCATGTTAAAACCAACCCACAACCCTTACCCATGTACTAGCATCCATTTTTGGTTTATGGCTAACATTTCTATAATTGATAAAATAATAAACAGCTACCAATTAGAACTCATTGTTTTGTCCTCTTTAAAATTGAAAAATAGACCGTCTCCTGTCCCAGCCCATACTGATGCACCACAAAGTCACAGAAGGTAAATCTAAAAATATATGTTTGCACTTTAACTATAAATAATATGATACAGAAAGGACTGACCTGACAGTGTCCCTTTTATGCCAAATTTGGGCCTGTTCCCACTGATGTTAAAATTGCCCTGTATATAAAACTTGTTCACTTTAGTTTAGACCCTAGCTACAAAGCAGTTTGCTATGAAATGGTGAAAGTTTTGGGGGGTATATAGTCCAAGGTAGTAGATCGAGAAAGGAGAGAGACAACTAAAGTCATCACAGTCTGTAAAAGTTTCCTTTTTGGTGCAGAGAGACTCTGTCCCACACAGTATTTACCAGCCACCACCATCTGAGTTGTCATCACCATCAACATCCACAACATCAATCACTTCAGGATCAGTTTGTATACTCTTGTAGGGATAAGAAAATCTTGACTTATTAACTTTAATAAAAGTTAACGTGTGTACATTTTCTGGCAGCAACCTATTTCTGGTGTCTGTCACAATATTGCCAGCTGTACTAAACACGCGTTCTGAAGAGACACTTGTTGCAGGACAACCAAGATATTTACAGGCTTCATCATACAGCTCTGTCCAAATTGACTTTTTGATCTCCAGTATTCAAAGGGCATGCATCAATAGGAATAGGCAGTTCTTGCAGGTAACTGTCTACCATGATGGACAGAGACCGCTCAGAAGAGGAATCAGCAGAAGCTGGTATGGCAGCAATTTGGGAAAGGTTTTGCCACAGATTTAGCTTGCTACTAAGGGTTGAAGAAGTGGCAGTTGTGGAACAACTACTGTTAATGTTTGGTGACTTTTCCAGTTCTGTATCCCTTTGTGAAGATGAACCTGCATGTTGTGGTGATGACAACCTGAGGGTACTGTGCGTGTCTGTGTTTGACTCCTGTGAGTGCTGCAGCTCATCTAGCAACATACATTTGTACTGCTCTATATCATCTGTTTTTGGAAGATGTATAGCCTTGAACCTGGGATCTAAGAGAGTTGCAAGGATGTAGTGTTTGATTTCGTCATTGCAACTAATTTGTCATTGGTTTTGAAGCACTCGCTCATTCTCTTTATGAGATTCCCATGATACAGGTGACATGTTGTCTGCGCTTCAGATTTGTCTTTTTCTATTTGTAGATTTAGAACACTAAGATGATGTGAAATGAGCATTATGAGTGGGATAACCTGACTCACAGATGCGCCTTCAGAAGACATGTCCCTTGTAGCTGTCTCAAAAGGAGCTTGGATACAGCACACTGTCTCCATTAATTTCCACTGCAGCACAGACAGCATAATGCCATCTCCAATAATGTAACTGGAGCAATACTCATGTACAGCTTGCTTTTGCCCCAAGAGGTGCTGCAGCATATAAAGCGTTGAGTTCCAACGAGTGGAAACATTTTGAATCAGCTTTTGCTGGGGCAGCTTGTGTTTTTTTTGCAGTTCGGACAATGTCCATATAGCCTTGGTTGAATGTGAAAAGTGAGTCACAATTTTTTGCAAACAGCAATCATACCATCCACTTGTGTTTTGTTGCTGAGAAATCCATGACAATTAAGTGTAAGCAATGTGCAAAGCAAGAAGCATGCAGAAATCCTCCATCCTGTACTGCTTTCAAGATGTTGGCTCCATTGTCACTTACTATGAAGCCACATTTTAGACCGTGAGAATAAATCCATTTGTCAAGGAGGTCATTTAGTTCCTGCAAGATGTTTGCAGCAGTATGACTTGCCCAAACTTCTTTATATGCAGCAGCGCATCTTTTAGGGTGTCTTTGTTTTGAAGAAGCACAGAAAACGTGACCCAATGAGCGTAAGGGACATGTAATCTATGTTTTGAGTGCTGGACCACATATCTGTTGTGACATGAATAACCCCACCCTCCGCAGTTTTAAGTGCAAGCATCACTGTCGCTTTTAAAGCCTGATAAATGTTTGGTATTTCAACATAGAAAAGTACCTTCGATGAGGAACATTGTAACGAGGCTCTGCTAATGTCATGAGCTCCTAAAATCCTCATGATCTACCAAAGAGTATGGGAGAAGGGCTCCGCTAACAGTTCACTAATTCGGTGATTAAGATGAAGGGTCTTTGGATGATTTCTAGTAAAGGTATTCTTCCTTTCAAATGTCTGAGACAGTGTTAGCTGTTTACAACATGTCCCTGCTGGTTTATTATACACCGTGCTTCAATGGGCTGATGGACGCGGAGATGGTGGACTAGGACTTATACATTCAGTGCCATCACTGGATGTGCAACTGGTACTAATGGTGCTGGCATTGGTGGTAACAGTGATCCTAGGGCTGGCAGTGTTTCTGCCCGCATCAAGTTCAGACAATTCAGTATCTATTTCAGATTCCTGACCCTTCTCATGTGTGGTCTGGAAGATGGAGGACATGGGTTTTGGATGATCAAGCAAAACTGAATGCTTTTTCTGATGGCGTTTAAGAGCTGTAGTGCCAAGGCATGACACAACTTTACCACGGCTTACACTCTGTTTACACAGGGAACAAATTGCTCTGCATGGATCAGTTTTACTGACAGAGAAATAATTCCACACCTCAGATGTGACAGATTTTGTTGAGTGCTAGGAAGATAGCTAAAGACTGTTTGTGTCTTTTCACCTGTCCTAACAGAACCTGGGACATGCTCCTTGGTGCTAGAAGAGTGGGCAGAAGACTCTGATGGATTTTCATTGCTGGCCAACACAGAAGTGGTGGATTCAATGGATATGTCCTTTTCATTGCCAACAGTGCTGGATGTATTTGCAAGTGCACTACCTGATTCATTGTCAGCAGACTTGCTCATTTCACTTTGTTGAGGAAGTAATGATTCATCGCGAGACACAACAGTGTCGGACTGAGACAATGAGCTACTGTCTGAGTCAGAGAGGACTCACTGTCACTTGCATTATTGCTGCTAGTCACAGGGATCTTAACAGCATGAATGGCATACCTTATGGTGCCTCCATGTGACCCCAGCAGCTGTACAGGTTTTTTAAACGGTCCCCTTACCACACTTCACTGCTGCTCTTTTGCTGTTTGTTGAATTTTTATCACGTGAAACATTTTGCTTATTTCTGCTAGCACCAGGATTACACTACCACCAACACCTGCTCCAACACCAGCACTAGATGCTTCATCTATGTTGGTGTCATCCATAACAGAACCAGTATACTGCAGGAATACACCCACACAATTCCTGTGTAAGAAAGCAATGTGATCTATGATCACTGGCTATAACTCCAAAATTTTATTTTGGCTATGTGACACTGTGATGCAGTGGACTGAAAGTAATTGAAGAATATGATGGTTTGCAACTAAAGGATCCCAGGTTCAAGGCTTACAGAATGATTGGGCTGCTGGGCAAAGGCATAAGCATAGCAGTCAAGGGGCGCACAGCAGCAGGGTGATGGAATGACCACAAGAGACAGAGTTACACACACAAACCGAGGAAAGAGATGTTTCTGTATCTTCTCCCAACAGGGTAATATATTTTTTGACTTCTGTTGTGTATTTAAGGATACTGTCACCACACAACTGCCCACTGGGCTTCTGCACGTAACACACACTGGGTAAGGTACAGTGCAGTCAAGAGCACACAGCAGCAGGGTGATGGGCTGACCACAAGAGACGGAGTTACACACACAAACCGAGGAAAGAGATTTTTCTGTCTCTCCTCCCAACAGGGAAATATATTTTTAGCTTGTCATGTATTTAAGGATAATGCCACAACAAAACTGGACACTGTGCTACACATGGTAACACACACTGAGTAAGGTACAGTGTAGTCAAGGGGCACACAGCAGCATGGTGATGGCTGACCACAAGAGATGGAGCTACATACACAAACCCAGGAAATAGATTTTTCTGTCTCTCTTCCCAACAGGGAAATATATTTTTAGGCTTCTGTCATGTATTTAAGGATAATGCCACTACAAAACTGGCCACTGGGCTTCTGTCTTTCCTCCCAACAGGGAAATATATTTTTAGGCTTCGTTCTGTCATGTATTTAAGAATAATGCCACCAGAAAACTAGCCACTGGGCCTCTCACAATAACACACACTGGGTACTAGGGTACAGTGCAGTCAAAGGGCACACAGCAGCAGGGTGATGGCCTGATCACAGGAGATGTTTCTGTCTCTCCTCCCAACAGTAAAAAAATGTATTTAAGGATAATACCACCACAAAACACACACTGGGCAGTAATAACTAGGGTATAGTGCAGTCAAAGGTAAGGGAACACAGCAGCAGTGTCATCCCTCCTGATACTTGGTTGTAGGACTTGACTTTAAACAATTCAATTCAATAGAAGTTCACTGTTCATTCACTCATTTAACTTTGTTTTCTCTCAAAATCTGATTTTCTTCACCCCTCCCCCAGCCAGGGTGCTCTGTCTCCATGACAAATCCCACTAGATAGAGATGAGTAGTTAATCTTAAACAGATCAGGAGGATCAGAAAATTCAGAATATAGTAGTTTGGCAACTAACGAGACTAAGCAGCATTCCAATGCAGGCAGTCAGCTAGATATAGATCCCTCAGTCTGTATCCCACACAACGAGAGAGACCCCACCATTTTTTCCTACCCTCCCTTGCTTTCCTCGGTCTCCCATCCCCCCTTTTCACCCTGTCCACCACCCACACTTTAGATTTATTATTTTGTTTTACTCTAGTAGCTGGAGGGAAAGCAAGTCGTCACTTTTTTTTTAAATGCCAAGAGTTCGCAACTCACAACGCAATCAGGCACAGCAGAGCTGCAACTCCTTTCAATCTCGGAATGAACTATGAGCGCAGCCACGTGCAACTTAAATACTGTGCTGGTATGAGCACCACATGACCGCAGAGCAGTTGGTCAGGTGGTGACGGTGACTGGGATCAAGGGTACGCACTACGTAGGTGTGATCTCACAATGTCCCCCCACAAGAACAGTAACTGCAGCTGCCTGGAATCGGGATGGGAACAGAAGTGAAACTCGAGTGAGGACTCCATCCGGAGCTGACAATTTTGCATGCCAACAGTAAAAAAGTAAGATTTTTTTCAATCGGGGGCTGAAAATTTGCATTCAGAACTTGGGAGGGATGCGCTTACCAGAAAACAGAAAAATAAGATTTTTTTACAAAGATTCAAAGAACCCTTTTGTGAATCCTCTAGTGTTCGAGTCCTAAATTAGAACTTGAACACCAGGGTTCGAGATGGGTTCGAATCTTACTCGAACTAGTTCTGACAACTCTATCTTAGATATCCTTCAGACTTATTAGTTGAAACATAGATGGTCCTAAATTAAAAATACAGGATGAAATCTGGATAAATGAAGTCAAATCAAGAAATATTCAATCATTCTCTTGCAAGAAACATGGTTACAGAGGGTCACTAAAAAATGTTATGGAGAGATATGTGTCATTCTCTCAGTGGGAGCAACCAGATCCTCAATTTATAAATGCCAGAAGGGGGGGTAATTAACTTTAACATCTATATCAGTAGTTGATGACTGTTGCATAATTAGTGCTATGAACTCATTTTACTAGGTAGTGGCAATAACAAATAAAAAGAAAATAGCGGGCTGGAATTAGAGAAGCCAAAGCAGGATGCAAGGCAACTTGTGTCAGAAAATATGGTGCAAGTTGCACTTGCGTCCTGTGTTGCATCCCTAGGGGATTCACATAGGCAGCATGAGACATGCGGCAGGCTGCCTGTGCCCAACAGCACCTATGTGCCTGAAACCCCCCTTGCAACATGGTGTAAGGGGGTTTCTGGCAGCATTTGCACCCTATTCAGGTAGGGTGGCCACTACATCAACAAATGGGATTCAGAGACAACCACCAGTGAACATCTGTCAAAGACCAGTTACACCAACAAAAAGGTGGTCTAAATGGTATTTGCTGTTCACTGGAGGTTGCCACTGTGCCCCAGCCCCACAACCCCTGTGGGTTATGGACCCCCATGGGCTCCAGGTCCCAGGCATGTCATGTACCATGCCAGGCTGGGTGTGTGGCACACCCCCAATGCCCAGCCTCCCCCCACACACACACACATTGTAAGCCCTCCCATGCCCTGGGTCATGATCCCTCTTGCCCTCTCCATAACCCCCTGGTAGTCTAGTGGCCCCCCACCCCACAGTGCAAGCCCCCGCACATCCCATACCCCACTGGTGACTAGCACAGCCCTCCCTCACCACCAAGGCCAGTCACCAATGCACCCACTGGGTGTGTGTGTGTGTGTGTGTGTGTGTGTGTGTGTTGGGAGGTGGGGGACCACTGGGCCACCAGGGCAGGTAAGGGTCCATGATTGGGGGGTCCATGGCAAGGGGACTTGGGGCTGGTGCCCACACCATACAGGGCCTCAGAGGTGGGCATGGGGGTGCCATGGTGGCACTCGACCAGCACAACTGCTCTCCTGCAACCTGCATCATTCCTGGGTGCTGTGCCCTACCTTGCACAGCTACCACAAGTTGCAGGATGCAGACCACTGCACCCACTCTGATTCTGAATCTGGTGCATGGGCCAGGTTGCAGGGCAGGTCACCGCAAGCTGCCATTGCCATAGCTTGCAGCAGACCTTTCTGAATCCAGCCCAGTATGTATAGCTACTAATTTCTACATCCAAATTAAGTTGGAGAAAAAGATGGAGCAAAATTTATTTAATAAGTTAAGTCTTGAGATCATGGAATATATGGAAAGCTACAAAAACTATGATATTCTCCTTATGGGTGGTATCAATGCAGGAAAAGATAATCCCCTAAAACAGTATTCTCCTTGTGGATCTATTGAAGATACATTTGGTGTTCCAGTATGTAGTTCTAAAGATATACACTGTAACATCAAAGGTAGGATCCTACTGAGTTTTGTGGTGGATAACCTACTCAGAATTTTAACTGGAAGAGTAATGTGAGATCTGTCAAGGCAGATCATGTAACCCAGAAAAAAAAAAGAAGCACAGAAATAGATCTGCTCCTAACAGATGACTTTTCCTTCAACAAGATTGAAAGACTAAAAAGTGATACAAACTTGAAAAAGCATTCACCATCATCCAGTTGTTGTCAGTCTGAACATGGACAGCATTACCATACGTAAAATTAATCTAGAACAGGAATGATGATATTTCTGAAAACATGCATACAGAAATAAAAAATTAAAAGAATTATATGGCACCAGCATAACCAGGATAATATTCTGTGGTGATTTGCATATACAGCCTATGAAGCTTTGCATTATGGGGGTATGCATGATTTTGTATTTCTTTCAAACTTGGCTTCCAGACCAATGCCCTTTTGGGTAACCTTTGCTTCAGTGCTTGTGCACTGAGGTTCTTTGTCTTTTAACTTGATTTTTGTTTTTATTAGGCTCACCACAATGTAACCCAGATAGACTATCTGAGGGTAGCTGGTTCATGCCACTGGGGTGTCACACAGATGAGGCACACTGGTGAGTTCTGGTAGGACAAAACAAGTTTATGTGTCTTCTGTTAGCACCCTTTGCAGACTGTGTGAGAGGCCTTTTGGCACCATGCATTTCTGCTTAAAGTTGAACCAGCATAATATTCTGTGGTGATTTGCATATACAGCCTATGATGCTTTGCATTATGGGACAATGTGTGATTTTGTATTTTTTTTTTTGAAACTTGGCTTCCCGGCCAATGCCCTTTGGGGGTAACCTTTGCTTCAGTGCTTGCATACTGCTGTTCTTTGTCTTTTAGCTTGTTTTTTGTTTTTATTGGGCCCACCACCACGTAACCCAGATAGACTACCGTAGGGTAGCTGGTTCATTCCACTGGGGTGTCACACAGATGAGGCACACTGATGAGTCTTGGTAGGATGAAACACATGTGTGTGTCTTCTGTTAACACCCTTTGCAGACTGTGTGTGAGGCCTTTTGGCACCATGCATTTCTGCTTAAAGTTGAACCAGCATAATATTCTGTGTTGATTTGCATATACAGCTGATTATGCTTTGCATTATGGGGGTATGTGTGATATTGAATTATATGGACGCCTCCCTCAGGACAAATGGTGTCTGATCTGTTGAATAGACATTCAGAAATAACATATTGTAAAGAATTAGCCAAAGATTGCAACTTGGATTATTCTATTAATTTTGATTGTATTGTTTATTATAATGGGAAAGCTGTGGGAGGAACTGGGAAAACTTGAGATGGGTAATTAAAAAGGGTCTTAATAAAGCAGCCAAGATGGTTCAACAAAGAATGTGTACAGCCACAGAAGAAGTGCATTAAAACAGGCAGGCTAAAAGCAAACAAACAGGTCAGTCGAACTTTGGTCTGCATTAATACACCTTAAGAAGGAATATAAATCCCTCATTTTAACAAAATCTAGAGATGCAGAACAGCAGAGACTTCAACAGACCATTAAAGAAAAATATGTGAAGGCCTTCTGGAACTTAATGGCCTTTGGCACAAATTATAAGAGGAATTATTTGGATTGTGTAATTTCAGAAAACAAATAATATAAATATTATTCCAAATAATATAGATCAGAGAATATTAAACCTGCCTCTCTAATCCTAGACAAAATTTCTGGCTTGGCTACCAGTAACTGAACAGTAGACAATTGTTGCCATATTATCGCAAAAGAAAATAAGGCATCAGGAACATATCTTATACCAGTAGAAATATTTAGAGAAGAGCCTATCTAGCGGCAACAAAACTGGCTAAATTGTGTATGTGTATCAATGAGACTTTTAAGACACCTGAGGCTTTGAAAACAGGCATCATTGTCCTTATATTTAAGAAAGGGCATGGTTCAAGACCTGGTGTTTCACTGACCCATCACCCTTCTGTGTGTTGCCCAAAACATTTATACCAGAATAATAGAGGAATGAGCAGAGAGAAAACTTTGTCTCAGACCACCAGGCTAGATTTTGCAAAAATTATATCACTATTGACCAGCTCTTCATACTTAAATATCTCATTGATAAATATGTACTGTAAATCATAGAAATGAATGCCTATAATTAATAATTGTAGCCATAAAAGGTGTATTTGGTAACCTTAACCATGAAAAGCTATGGGCTATTTTGAAAGACAAATGAATTGACCCTAGAATGCTGAATATTTTGAAAACTTTACACTTACAAACCAACTCTAGGGTAAGAGTGAGTAGAGAAGGGAAATTGACTGACCCTATATTAGTCTATAAGGGTTGAAACAGGGATGAATATTGGCACTACTGCTTTTTAACATCTATGCAGAAGCAATGGTAGAAGCACTAAACAATGCAGAATACACCCACTCAGAATTTTGGATAAAAACATAGGCATACTTCTATGTGCAAATGATGTCATCCTTATATCTTGAACTAAATATGGCATACTAAATGCATTTAAATCTATTTTAGAGCAACTGGCTTGTTTAGATTTTGGAAAAAAAATCAAAAGACCAAACTGCTGGACATGGGCAAATCAAAAACTAAAAAAGTAAAAATGTGGGCAATTAAGGTAGACAACTTAATTATTGAGGCTGTTGATCAATATGAATATCACAGGGTATTCATAAATAAAACCAGAATTTCAGGAACACATATTAAACAACTAAAGCAGGCAGTTAATCCAACAGTAAAAAGTATCATAAAGTTAGGGAAAAATTATGGATTGGACTCATTTACAGCTAGGAGATAAACATTTAATGTCAAAGTAAATGCCTAAACTGCATGGGGTGGAGGTCTGGGCAAATGTCATTAATGTTAAAGAACTGGAAGATGCTCTAAAACTACTGTGCAAGGTATGTGCTAAGCCTCCCAAGAGACACACCAATGACCATACTGAGAATGGAGGCAGAAATGCATTCCTTGCAAGCTAAAGCAACAATAAGTGTTAAATCATATTGGAAAAAATCATGGCAATGATTGAGGAAAGGATTCCAAAAATGTATTGGTGGAGTTTTTAAAAGACCCAAAGATTAATTGCTGGTTCAAACATCTAAATAATAAGTTTAACCAAAATGCAATTGACTTCATGTGGTCTGTATATATACTATGACAAACATAAGAAAGTATGTTTCTGATGTCAAGCAAAACATTCTACCGAATTGCTACTTTACTGAATTAAGTAAAATAGCTGACATTCCTAACCTAAAAGTCTATGTCAGCCTTAAGTCTACTTGGGAACTGATACTAAAAGATACTAACTTGAAAGACAGCAATCCTCAAACACCTAACAAAGATCATGATAGTGAATGTTCTTTGCTAGAAAATAGGTTAGTCCTGAACTCCTAGAAGGATATATCAGAAACATTATATCAGAACAAAGAAATACTGGTGGTAGACATACAGAACAAAAGGGTATGAGTCTCAACAGTGTGGAGACCAATTTACCATGAGTACCATCCAGAGGTCCCAAACTGTGGTGCCTAAATCATTGGATAAAGAAGGAAATCACAATATCGACAACTTGCAAGATGCTGAAGAGCTCTTGATTGAAATGTATGAGGTTAATAGATTAGTAAATGAGAACCCAATCAAACTGACTGAGTGGATGGTAAATTTACTCCATATCTCAGGTGATATTAATGATATTTTTATAATGAGAACTCCAAATTTAGCATATAAGGATTGTGTCTTGTTCTATTGTAAAATACACTATGTGGCACAAAAGGTTTGGGACATGGAAAAAGATTTGCAAAACAAGGGAATTTATATTCTCCCTCCTCAATTAGTACCTGTGTTAAATCATGATGAACCCAAGAAACAACAGGACATGCCAAGGAACAATTCATGTTTAGAAAAAAAATCAAAAATGTGATTTCAGACTATAATAGCACCCTGGTCGCTGAATGGGAGAATAAGACATTGACATTGTTTGGATGGGATGTCACTAAAGATCAACCAATAAGAATGTTAAAAATGGATATACTCTAGCAACATTATTATCCTGTGCCTTAAATATGAATATCAGTAGAAGCTCCATTCATTTTATCTATGTACACCAGGGAATTTCTAATTGCTCACAGACTGACATACCATTTCAATCAAGTAAACTCACAACCTTGATTTTGCAAGCTTCCAGTTCCTTAGATCCTTATTTGATTTTTTTAAACAAATGCTGAATCATTATCAAAAGAAAGAGGTAATGGGGGTGATATTACCATCCAAGAGACACATTTTGAGGCTGTAAACCCCTTCTCACCACTTGCAGCACAAAGCATGAGTTGAAAACAAATAAACAGAGTAGTGAAGAATGTGAACCACTTGAAGAAAATATCTTTGTTAACATGGATTATAGAAGGTTTGACAATCAAAGTGGCAGACAAAGAGTGTAAGGACTTTTTAATGGAATCAGATATACAGTAATTTGCTTCCAAGAAACCTGGTTATTGGATGAGAAATCCCCATTGCTCCTCGGTTATTCAGATTATGTTATACCTGCCATTAAACAGAAGAAAAATGGTAGACCTAAAGCAGGGCTGGCTACATTTATTAAAACATCATTATATTTCAATATTATCCAGATATAAGTAGATCTATAAAACATCCAGGTTCTCAGGTTAGTAAATGACACTACTAAAATAATATTGATTAACTTCTACAGTCCACCAAAGGATAAAACAACAAAAAGCAATGATTTTTGGGAGCTATTTAAATTAATCACAGAAGAAATAGTACAGAAATATGAACAGAATATGTTAATTATGCTGGATGACTATAATGTTAGGTACAAGGACACTGTCACATCAGAAAGATCTTTTAAATGGAATCAACATAATTAATACAAAACTAAACTGTAGGCATAATTCAAGAGATAAAGTAGTTAATAAAAATGGGAAGAGAGTAATAGAAATTATGTCTAATCTGGATTTTTGTTTGTTCAATGGTAGAACAACAAGCGACCCAGAAGGTGATTTTACTTTTATTGGGTCGAATGGATCTTCAGTCATTGATTTAGTTTGGGGGAACCTAGAGGCTATTAGTGCCATCCAGGACCTAAAAGTGATTCTGCATCCACAATCTTCTCATTTACCAGTTCAGTCTACCTGGCATGTTGACATAACAGATACTTTATCTAAGGAGGTTTCTCAATCACAAGAAAAGGAGATAATAACTCCAAAAGAATAAGATGGCAAAATTTGATTGCAACACACTTTTCAGAAATACTGAACTCTATTTCAATAACCTAAGAAATATTCTTTTAAAGCCAGAAATTAACATTTGTATGATTAATAACTGGGAACATATTTGCTGGTATATGAAACCATTTTTTTGTCAAAATTCAATAAGAAAGAAAAAGTTTCATACATGTTTTAATAACTGTAAAATAGCCAAGAAAAAGCAAAATGGACTAATTAGACAACATAAAAAATCTAGCAGTAAGGCTAACAATAACATAATAAACAAAGCTAGAAATCAATATAGGAAACCATTGGCCAAGGAAAGGAGAAAATTTCAAATGAAAATGTGGGAGAAATTAAAAATATAAATAATTAAGAAAGATGTTAAACTGTTTTGGCCGCTAGTAGATAAGGGATATGCCAAATATACTACTAGAATTGAGGCAGCAATAACGCAGTCAATGTGGGAAGAACATTTGAATGCCTTATATGGATTCACAATTGGAGGAAGATCATCAAAGTATCATCAATAACAAAGGAAGTCAAATGTTTCTAAAACCAATATATATATCAACAGTCAAGAAATTATTGATGCAATGGACAAGATAACAGCTAATAAAGCCCCTGTCCCTGATAACATCCTAGTCGATATATTCAAGTCATTCAAGAAATGATGGTGCCCTATACTGCATACTCTATTTAATTATTGCATACAACATTGACATTATCCTTAAAGATGGAAGGGGAGCATAGTATGCCTTGTATTCAAGAAAGGTAATATAAACAACCCATGTTTGTATCGCCCTATTAGCCTTCATGATTCCTAAAAAAGAAGAACAGGGGTCAGCAAGAGAAAAGGCTGTATTAATAAATCCTTTAATCACACAATATACAAACAATGGCCACATGGAAAAACATGGGTGATGCAAGGTGCTAGCAAATACAAAGCACCAAAACGGGTGGCAGAAAAGTAGCGTACTGATAAGCAAACTTTGGAATAAAACCAAAAGGCATACCACTCCAAAAATAGAAAGCTTGTAAGTCTCCGAATAGTGAAGTCAAACCAAGGAAAAGCACACAGCGGGCGAAACCCGGAAGAGACAAACAAAGCCAGCGTCACAACGTCACATTTACTTATCAACTAACACGTCTTCTTCAGAATGTGAATTGGCTAATCTGTGTCCCCTTAAATACCGGGAACTCTTAAAGAGATATGTCACACAGCCCTATGTGAACATAAGCCTCCATATACCTACAATTAATAAAGAAAGAGCACGAATAAGTCATAGCCCAGTATACTACTTAATTTGTTGGACTGGAGAAAGTGGAGGTTGGTTTTTGGGGTGGAGATTTCAATTCAAGGATTCTACAAAGGGAAGCGTTTTGGATTTTTGAACTCAACACTATGGTACCGTTTGGTTTGAACAATGAACTCCCTTTACATAGTTTTTTTATAGTTAATGTTAGCATTTGTGGATATGACCTGTGCCGTGCTCTGTTCACAAAATGGGGACATGACTTTTCCGGCTCTGTCCCTTTTCGTGTTTCTACAGTTTTATGAATATCATATGTATGAATTTTTGTAAGATTTATATTTATATTGTTCTGTCTTGGTGATTATGGTGGCACTTAAGTAGTATACTGGGCTATGACTTATTCGAGCTCTAGCCAAGTTCAGTGGGGACTATGACTTGTTCGGCTCTTTCCCCCTAGATATATTTAATGGTATTTTTGTAATTGAGTTTGTTATGTTTTTTCTTTATTAATTGTAGGTATATGGAGGCTTATGTTCACATAGGGCTGTGTAACATATCTCTTTAAGAGTTCCCGGTATTTAAGGGGACACAGGTTAGCCAATTCACATTCTGAAGAAGACGTGTTAGTCGATACGTAAACGTGATGTCGTGACGCTGGCTTTGTTGTCTCTTCCGGGTTTCGCCCATGGTGTGCAGCTTTTCCTTGGTTTGGACTTCACTATTCGAGATACAAGCTTTCTATTTTTGGAGTGGTATGCCTTTGGGTTTTATTCCAAAGTTTGCTTTATCAGTATCGCCACTTTTCTTCCACCTGCTTTGGTGCTTTGTATTTGCTAGCACCTTGCGCCACCCGTGTTTTTTCCATGTGGCCATTGTTTGTATATTATGTGATTAAAGGATTTATTAATACAGCCTTTTCTCTTGCTGACCCCTGTTCTTCTTTTTTAGTGACGAGTTTGTATTTTCAACTCCTGGGGTATTGTGCATAACTCTGTGCTTTTTTGAGACTCCACGGTCCTTGTAGTTTTCTCTTGGACTCTGTTTTATTATTTCGCCTTCTTGATTCCTCTCAAACAAATTTTTTCCAGAATATTATTAAGTCATATACATCAATGGGTAGAGGAGAATAATCTAATTTTGGAATTCCAAAATGGATTTAGAACTAAAAGATCAACAATACAACATTGCTACTGTATGTATTATAACATCTAATCTGGAAATATGTGGAGGTAAAAAAATCAAAACTATACTGCTGCTTTGTTGATTTGAAAACAGCATTCGACTCAATTAGCAGAAAATTACTTTGGAATAAACTCAAAATGTATAACATGGACCCTGAAATATTAGATAGTCTCATAAGACTACATAATAAAACATGCCTTAATGTCAAGTTTGACCAACTAGGGAATTTAACTACTAATACTAAAACAAACTTAGGGGTTCATCAAAGTTGCCTTTGGCACCCCTTTTGTTCAATTTATATATAAATACAACATTAATGGAGTTAGATAACTTGAATTTTCACTCCACAGCTCTACTTTCAATATAAGTTCCGTGTTTAGCATACGTGGACATCGTTCTGATATCCACTTCTTTGCTTGGATTGCAACGTACATTAATGCATTTTTATGAACGATGTAAACAAGATAACTTGATTATAAATAAAGACAAAACCAATTTGATTGTTTTTGGAAACAAAAGCAAAACAATTCCATCAATATGTATTGATATAAATAAAATAAAAAACGACTACTACTATGATTACCTTGGGTTAAGATTCTCACAAAATGTATCATGGACTCCCCAAACAAAAATAATGATGCAAAAATTAAAAGCATCATTGACTGCATTTTAAAGGTTTAGCATGGAAATTGGTCAGGGTTCACTCAAAGTCCTAATAACAGTAATAAATGTTAGAATAAAAACTAGCATTTTGTATGCAGCTGAAATTTGGACACTACCTAATGTAAAAACCTCTAGAAACTGAAATTAATAACATGTACAGATACATTTTTAAAGTACAACTATCAGTTCCAGACAAGATATTGTGGAAGGAATTAGGGCAAAATCCAATGTCAACAATGGCAATCGAAAGGAAAATAATATATATATATATCACTTGTTTCTTCTCCCAGAGCACAGACTGCCCAGGATGTACCTCAAGGAAGAAATAAAGTATCAACACATGAATTTTACTTCAAGTATGCTGAAAACAAACAAGGAACATATTTTACCAATGGGTTTAGGACATTTACTCCACAAAATATACAGAAACATCAGAGCAGGTAAAAAGGAGGTTACGAGATATAATAATCACATGGGACCAGGAGAAAATCAATAGGTTGAAACCTTATAGATAGTTCAAAATTATAAAAACAAAACATAATTTGGAACCATACCTAAAAAAGATAAATTCCAAGCTGACCTGAATGAATGGAGAATTATAATGAAATTTTGAGTTATACACAGCTAATTATGTCCTATAAGACCAAAAAAGAGTGGGAACTGCTGATCCAAAATGTAAGTGCAAGTATGGAATGAAAGATGATCTCAAACATGTAGTATGATATTGTCCATTGCACAAAACAAAAAGGAAAAGATGGCTAGGACCTATACTGGCATACAAGGAGAGGTTGAGGGCACTGAACATGTACTCCCTGGAAGACAGGAGAAAGAGAGGGGACAGGATTGGGACCTTCAAGTACTTGAAAGGGATAAATAAGGTTGATAAGGAGAGTCTCTTTAAGCTGAGTGGCAACCATAACACGAGGGGGCACAGTCTTAAGCTGGAGGGTGGGAGGTTTAGGAGGGAGGTCAGGAAGCACTTCTTCACAGAGAGGGTGGTGTACACTTGGAATGCGCTGCCAGAAGAGATAATCTTGTTGAAGACAGTGGGCAGCTTTAAGAGAGGCTGGGACAGGTATAGTGGGAGTGTAAGGGTCATGGGTAGGAAGGATGGGAGGACTGGGCAGGCACAGTAGCTCAAGCTGTGAACCCTGCAACATGAGCAGACTTGATAGACCAAATGGCCTTCTTCTGCTGGCTTCTTCATATGTACCCCTGGTCTCCCATCTGAAGAGATAATCATTCTTTTATTCACTTCAAATGATGTGTACATACTTACCATGGTGTATACATTTTTACTTCTATCAGGTTGTGAGCTTAAATTAATAAGCCTGAGCTACTGAATATTATGAGATAGGAATAGCACAAAATTGAAACCTGACGAAGTTTGAAATTTTGAATTGATAAAAGTGTAAAATTATGTTATTTACTGGGTATAGCATTATCTTGATGCAGAGATGTACAATGTAAATTGTATTTTATTTATGTGTAATATATTTTATACATGGATTGTTTTTAAAATTGTAAAGCCTGAAAGTCGACTAAAAAACTATTTACCTACCTACTTGGGAAATGGACATATATTTGTCATTCTGTGAAAAAATCTCCCATAGAAGGGCATTGGTCTGGCTGCGCCTTGGCCTGATCAATAGCAAAGATTATAATTAGAGCTTCTGGATTATGTCCAACACATTACATCAATGTTTCTATAATGTGGATATGTGTCTGACAGTTGTACATTTAATTTTATGTCTTCCATTATTTGCCAGAGAAAGACACACATGGATAGTTCCTATAGAAACAAGCATTTGTCAGTGCCGAATGTTGTCTTGCTGACATTGGCATTGTTAGTGCAGGAGTTGAACAGATGCAGAATAGGAATGGCAGTGAAATATGAAAGTGACGTCAAACCCCACATCACCCTACAGAGACTGACAGGCTCTGAGGTGTGCCTTTGGGCATTGGCCATAATGTTCATGGCATTTCAGCTCATCCTACCCTGCAGTGTGACAAATATCACGTTGTGCCTTGGGGTTCTTGGGCCTTACACTCACCCCATTCAGCCATAACACTAGTGGCATTTTACCTCACCCTATCTTGCAGACACCAACAAGTGCTGAGGTGTGCCTTGGGGTGTTCAGCTTTACAGTCACCCCATTTCATAAAGACATATGCTAAAATGGTCGAAGCATAGGAGAATGGCGTGAACTGTGGGCGGAAGAGTCCAAGGCACACCTCAATGCTTGTCAGTGGCTTGAGGGTGGGGGGGGGATGGTATGGCATGAGCCTGACTGCTGGAATTGCAAAGACACATCCCTGATGCCTGTCAGTCTGTATAGGGTGGGACGTTATGGTTAGAAACCCTAACGCCCCAGCCGTTTGTTGGTATTTGCACTACAAATTTGCAACATGGCATTTTTGTGACCCCCATGTCATGAAAGTGTTTGGGACCTCTGCTCATGAACAGTGGCACTGTGATTTTGTTACTCTGTCCTGAACTTTGATTTCTCACAGTGACTGTTCCATTCTGCGCCAGATGTGGGAAAACACCATTTGGATAGGATGTGAAAAATGACAGCTGTATCATTAATAGGTAGGTGTGAAGAGATGGCAGTGTCGAAAATCTTCAGTGAAAATATTAAAAATGCTCACATTTTGAGCATACATAGAAACTGCGCAATGCACACTTGTAACAGTCATTTAGTGGAATTATTTCATCAAATTTTCAACATAGGCATGTTGGGACCTCTGCTCATGAACACTGTCTCTATGATTTTCTTCATCTGTCCTGATCATTGATTTCCCACAGCAACCATGCCATAGTGCGTTACTTGTGCGAAAGCACATTTCAGGCAGTTTTTGAAAAATCACAGCTATACTGTTCATAAGGATATGTACAAAGTTGACAATATTGAAAATGTTGAGTGAAAACATTGCAAATTGTCGAAGTTATGAGTGCACGTAGAAACTGCGCAATGCACGCTTGTAACATAGTCATTTTATGGACTTTTGTTGCTAAATTTTCAACATAGGCATTTTAGGACCTCTACTCATGAATAGTGTCACTGTGATTTTTGTAATCTGTCCCAAACACTGATTTCCCACATCGACTGCGATATTCTGCGCTGGTAGGGCAAAAACACATTTCGGCCAGGATGTGAAAAATGACAGCTGCACTGTTCATAAGGAGACATGAAAAATGCCAATGCTGAAAATCTGGAGTGAAAATATTACAAACTGGTGAAGTTATGAGTGCACGTGGAAACTGCGCAATGCACTCTTGTAACACTGCCATTTTTTGGGAGTTTTTCACCAGATTTGCAACATAGGCTTTTTGGGAGGCCACCTCATGAACAGCAACACTGTCATTTTGTTACTTGGTCCCAAAAGGTGATTCCACGCAGTGACCGCAAAGACACCTTTCGGGACTGAATAATGCCATGCCAGTGACTGAATTCATGAGGAGGGGTCCCAAAAACCCCATGTTAAAAATTTGGTGGCAAAAGTCAAAAAAAATTGCCGAGATATCCACATAAGTTGAAAAAAAAATGTATGCCATTATACAGCTTACTGGCATTTCTTCAGTTTGCGGTCGGCTTTGAAGAGTGCAGGCGTGTTCCCAGTCCACTGAAGATCATCGTGCTGGGCTCTAGAGGTAAGTATGGACTGAAGGGTGTGTGTGGGAAGGCAGGGTGTGCAGAGGGTGGGCATGGGTTGGGGGATGGGCCATCAGACTCAACGAGGACTGTTTTCTGTTTTTACAGGTTAAAAAAAAACTTTCCAGGATGTATTTTTTACAGGGACATTTGGCATGCTGGGGTGGGCTCCCAGCATGCCACCTGAGTGTTTTTTTGGGGGGGACTGTAGCCGACGGGGGATTGGGCACCCCCACCAGCCATACAGAGTTGGGAGGTTGCATGAGCCAAGGGGGATTGGGCACCCCCTTGGCACACAAGAAATGGGGGGTATATTATGCCAACAGGGATTGGGCACCCCCATCAGCAAATTAACTTAGGAGGGGGCGTGCCAACAGGGGGATTGGGCACCTCCGTTGGCTTTCAGAGGGGACTGTGGAAGGCGGCGGCTATCCCTCGGCTTCTGTGGGGACTATGAGAAGCTGACGGGGAAGCTGCTGCCATGTTGCTTGATGGGGACACCAGATGAGGCAAGCAGTAATTGGCTGCTGCAATAAGGGACCATTCTGTGGAGCTCCCTGATTGCAGTGGCTAATTTCTTTCAAGGTGCTGGCACATTTCTCAACTGCTGTCATAGACAGCATGCTATGCCATTGGCACCACAGAGCCTGGCCACAAAAAGCAGTGGCACCACTGGCTGCAGCAGGATCGCACCTCCAAAACCCGCTTCTCCGCTGAAGTAACCACAATATGTTGTCTGCGCTGCTCGCACAAGACAACATAAAAATTACGTGCACAGAAGATGATACTATAATAGAAGCTAAAATTGTTTATAGTCAAAGTACCACAGTATTGTATGTTCTGGCAAATTTTGCTTACAAAATGTGTTTTAAAATTAAAAAGAATAAACATGTCTAGTATGGAGTGATATGAAAATGTTAATTATTTTTATTTTGTACTTTTTTTTGCATGTGATAAACTCTGTTTTTATACTTTTTGTTGCTAATAAATTGAATTTGATATTCAACTTGGGGGTCGGCCAGGGAGGGAGAGGATCGAGTGTCCAGAGGACTACTCCTCTCCCAAGGAGGGAGGACTGCCACCTTCATTGAATGACTGCCACCAGGTGGAGGACTGGTGGCAGTGTGTGTTGAGGAGTAGCAGAGAAAGGGCTGTGCTGTGGGTCTCTGCTGTGTGAGCATGCCTCCACACATGCAAGTCAGCATGCATGCCCCAGCATGGGGAACAGGGACAAAACTGGTGAAAAATGGTGGCGGGTAGGCTGAGAATTACACCATGCCTGATGATCCCTAACATGCCTTGCTAGCATGATTCAGAGCTGTACTGGATATGACTGCCTTGGGAGCAGGAAGACCCTTCCTCTCCAGACCACCCCAACAAGGGATGACATCTGTAAGGGTAGCAGGGGACAGTGGGGGTCATCAGGGAGGGATTGAAAGGAGCCCTATCCTGTCCATCCACAAAAGGAGAATAAAACCTTTATTTAAAAAAAAGACCTGATGATGCTAGTGCTTGCATTAATGATGTCCAGTCTTGACTACTGCAAAACTGTATACTCTACCTGGGGTATATGATGTCCTATGACACCTGCAGTTAGTGAAGAATGCAGTAGCCAGGTTGCTGATCGGTTTACTCAGGTCATGCCATGTAACCCTGGCCGAGTGAACTGCTCTGACTGCTGGTGCAGTGGCAAATCACCTTCACATTTGGGTTACAGACCTGTAAACCCTATATGGGATGCATTCTGGCTACCTGGATGAACTTCTGTCCCTCCACTTGTCCTTGTGCCCATTCTATTTCACTGATGCTGGCCCCCTGGATATTTCAGGAGCTGGGCTAAAATCCTCAGGGATGGGGCACTCAATGTTGCCACCTCTGTGATTTGGAATACCTTCCTGTGAGCCCTGAGGGAGGCCCCATTGGTGAAGGTCTTTAAGAGGGGGCCTAAAATTCTCTCTCTTTAATGAAACATTTGGAACATGTGAACAATCCCTGATATGGATTTATTCCTGATGCTGATTGTTTATTATCTGCATTTATTTAGTTAGTTATTATTACAAGTTTGCTGTTATTATTGTGTTTTACTGTCTGAGCACTTTACTACATGTATTGTAAAGGCACCCTGAGCCTCCAGGGAAGGGCACCATCCTAAGTAAACTCTACTACTACTACTTCTACTACTAAAAGGAGTAACATTTAAACTCTCCATACCTGATTCACAAAGGTTGGTGCAAGTTGTGCCAATCGCCAATGCACTAGGGACCCTGCCCCCAATTCACTACTGGGAAGGGTTCAAGCAGCAAAGTCCTATGGCTTGCAGAAACCAAGGTCCTGTACTAAACAAATGATGCAGCTGGAAGGTGTGCCTCAAGCAGTGAGGAGTCCCTTCAGCAATAGCTCCAAAGACAGCAGTCCCTGTTGGCTAGTAGTACCATCCCCCCAGCCCCAATTGCCATACAAATAATATTAATTAATGTCCCTGGAGGCTAGAAGTCCCCCAACCCATATCTCAATGTAAATAATATTGATTAATGTCCCTGGTGGCTAACGGTCCCCTACCCCGATCCTCTTGTACTAAACAAATCACATCTCTGGAGGTCTAGTGGACCCCCTTCCCTATCCCCCATGTCCCCATAAATAATTAAATAATTTTTCCTGGTGGTCTAGCAGACCTCCTCCCTATTCTAATCTCTCTAGAAGTAATTAAATAATGTACCCTGGTGGTCTACTGGATCCAACCACCCCACCAACCTGGCTGACAGTGTCCACCCCCACCCCCATCCGTCCACCGAGCTGGTGACTGGTGCAGCCCATCCTCTCACCACCACAGCCTGCCACTGACTGAGCTGTCAAGTAGCGCATACTGTGTACTGTATATGCTTCTTGATAGCTCAGTCAGTGACCAGCCATGATGGTGAGAGGAGGGTTTGCTGGTCACCGGATCAAAGATGGAATGGGGAATCATGGTGGCAGGGCACTACCTCCAGGGGTTGGGGGTCCACTAGACCACCAGGGTATGTTATTTAATTATTTCTGGGGAGATCAAGGACAGGGAAGGAGGTCCGGTAGAACACCAGGGAAAGTTATTTATTTATGGGGACATCGGGGATAGGGAAGGGGGTGCACTAGACCACCAGGAATGTGATTTCTTTACGACAAGGGTATCAGGTGGGGGACTGCTAGCCACCAGGGACATTAATCAATTTTATTTGTAAGGAGATGAGGGCTGGTGGGACGGTGGCATATTGCTGCAAATGTTTAAACCTTCCCAGAGGACACACTGCTAAGTACCTTTAGACCAGCCCTGGCTGGTTTAATAATACTTAGAAATCTGCCCTCTGGGAGGGTTTTGTGAATCCTGACTTACAGGATATGGCAGCCAGAGTCTGCCACAAGCCCTCCAGCACCATGTACAGCCCATTTTGTGGCACAAGGCTGGTTCAAGCTCCCTTTTGGCACAGGCAGCTTGCATTTGATGCAGGCTGCCTTTGTGAATTGCTCCCAGAGCATTTTTTGGTGCAGGCTGCACCTTGCATTATTCTTTGTGGTGCAAGCCACTTGTGCCATTCAGTGAGCTTTCTGAATCAGGCCCGTTTTTTTTAACAGTTTCAGATTCTGCTGATATAAACAGAAATTAAGCCTTTCTATTTAAAAAAGGAAGATGAGCAACTGTGGATCCATTTGAAAGAAGAACAGAAAAATGTAAGCTTAAGGTTATTTACTAATTCCAAAATGTGTGGCAAGAAAATTTTCATTATAATAGACTTCAAATGCCACAGGTAATTCCTTAAGTTATCTGATAAACCAATTAACATTTGAATGTGTCTGCCTCTTATTTGTACATAGGGCAAAACTCTTTTGAGAATAGGGCTAAAAAAGGGTTGCCTGGAGAATTAACCAATATTAAGAAAGGAGGGCAATTTTAGTCACCAAAAATATTGATGGACTTAGTTCATAAAAGTTCAGCGAGTTGAAGATGCATTGTATTGTATTATTATCTTCTCATTAAAAATGAGTTTAAAAAAAAAGTTTGGCGAAGGAGTTTCATGAACTTTTATAAACCTTTATATGAATGAACATTCATGAACACAGGAGTGCAATTTAATTTTCATGCACAGGTGATGAACATTCATGAGTAATTTAAAGCACACTTTGTGAGCTGAATTTATTATCTGTTCATGAGTAATCTATGAACATACATGAATGGTTCATGATCATTTCAAAGTGAATTGCCTCACTTTATTCAATCCCATTCTGATATTCCTATAACAAAATGAGAAGCCAGACTTGAAGTTAATATTTAGGAGCCAGATAAAATTGAGGCTCATGAGTGGAGGTACTTCTGGGTCTGTTTGCCTTGTACATACATATCATATGCCAGCAAGGGGTTCCTCTCAAAATTAGATTCATTTCATATCTGCATGGTTTGACAGGTCTGACATCAATAAGAATTGTGCCTGTTTGTGTATTCATTCATCATTCATTGAATTACACATTATAGTTTACATCATTATCTCTACATTCAGTTATGTCATTCCAGGTCAGGTAATACTGCTCTTTTGGTCTTACAATGAATTGTAGACCAATGATAGAAATGGGAAAAAATTAGCAGTTCTACAAGGTTTTTAAGGGAAGTTGTGGTACTGGTATATATCAAATGAATGTCCTCCTCTGAAAAGGTTATACTTTGTAGTGTCTATTGCTTTTTCCCAGTTTTTTAAGAAATTTTTGTTTTGCTGGTAAAGTCTGTTTTATTTCAGTAAATTCAGTATCTGTGCCAAGAAAGAAAGAAAGAAAGAAAGAAAGAAAGAAAGAAAGAAAGAAAGAAAGAAAAAGAAAGAAAGGAAAATGCATTTCTGTGATTGGTTGTGCCTGTCATTGTTGACAACCATTAATCTAATTCTGGTCATTTTATATTCAGAACCGTTTGAATTTTGGCACAGTACACAAACTCTGCCAATATTTTATCTAATTCAGCCACAGATACCATGACCATGTTTCTGACTCCTCCGGTTTCATTTAGGAAGAAGTGAAATAATGTCCCTACTTGTCTTTCTGGCTGTTTTTACTTTCTTGTTCAGTGACAAATTTCTGTCTGGCACCAAGTTCCCCAGAAATAAAACAATTTTCCATTATTTTTCTTTTACAAAGGATTTACCTGTATTTGAAGAGTGTGAATGGATACTTTCGTGGCACTGGAGGTTAGTTCATTCAGTGTAGTACTGTATAGACGTGCAGAAATTATTTGTTTTCCATGCTACTGTGGTTTGAAGGGCAGCAGAGCTGTGAATAAGCAAAGGACAGTAAGACCCATAATTTATTTTTTATTTATTTAGGTTTTGTTGACTGGGTAAGTGCACTAGACAAATTCACCTGGGTATTATGGCATACACAGGTATTACAGTGTTGTAGTGCTTCAGTTTATAGGTAATTATGAGGAGTCACCAGTAATTACATACATTTAAATACTCATCAAGCACTCTATCCTCCTTCACCCAGCTGGCCCTCTGTTGCCTCAGGCTTCTTCCTGGGTCCAGGTCATCCACTCTGCAAGTGGTATAGCAACTCCTAACAAAGATGGATTCAGCCCTTGAAACACCAGGGTACTGTTTCTGGATGCATCAATAAAGGAATAATGCCTGACAGGAATTGGGAGTTATGCTGGGATAACATCCACCTCGGGTTGGGCCGGCCACCGACGCACCGAGAAGGATGTTATCCCAGCATAACTCCCACCCTGGAGGGCATTATTCCTATTATACAATGGCTTGTTGTTTTATAATAAAAAATAATTTTAAAGAATGTTTTGTTAGTGTGTAAACATATTTTTGTTTCTTAAGAGAAAGAGGAGATGATCATGGAGGGATGGGGATCGAAATCATCCAAACAATCAGCAGGGATGTTATGCCAGGATAACATCCCTGCTGTGATAATAACTGACCAATCAGAAACCAGAGTTCTTTCTTGCCATTGTATAATAAATGATATTATTGTGAGCCATCTGTATGGTGCACTGTACTCTTTTGTTTGAACTCTCCTTGCCATTTGTACAGCTGCACGCATGCTTTCTTGGGTAGGACATGGCTGAATTTTGTGTGTGTGTTGTGAAGTGGTGCAGCTACCACTGCACCAGTGGACCAGCTAGTTAACAGGATCTCTTGTCCACCCCCAACCCGCATGTTAGCAGTAATACACATCAGGATATGCATTAATGCATCTGTCATGCATGCCCTATGGTTTTATGAGGCACAAGGCCAAAGGCCTGGAAAGTGTATCACAAATGCTTTGATGCACACCATGAAGAATATTGTTGTGCAGATAAAATTTATTAGGGTTTCCTCCTATGTAGGGTTTTCCCATCTGGGATTATAGTTCCTCAGGGACTCACTGCCTCCTCTTAGGCATACATTTAGCAATAGGAAGCCTGTTCAGTGCTGGACACCCAGACTTGCTCCCTGGATTACCATCAATATTTTCTGGGATGGAAGTCCCCCACATTTTATCTAAGGAGTTCATAATTTATTTTGGCATACTACATTCCTTGTGTTGTATTATAAGATGTTAAATGACTTCTACACACTTCTGTAATAATTTGACAGCTGCTTCTTTGTTGTCAGTGTAATGCATCTGTTTTTCATTTATAACCCCTTGCCTCTGAAAACGAGCTATTTCTCTGCCCAACAGACTTTTCTGGTAACACTTTTGGATCAATAGTAAAACTTTAGAATGAAAACAGGTTTTGGGGTCATAGAAAGTTGATGGGAGACCTGACCATGCAGTACTAGTGTTTTAATGCACGGTCAGGTGATAGATCTTGACCAACAAGGTTCCT
This sequence comes from Neoceratodus forsteri, assembly GCA_016271365.2. Taxonomy (NCBI): domain Eukaryota; kingdom Metazoa; phylum Chordata; order Ceratodontiformes; family Ceratodontidae; genus Neoceratodus; species Neoceratodus forsteri. The sequence goes on from CM028131.1 coordinate 730,488,213, forward strand.
GTAATTGTTCTTAACATCTTACAATTGAGGGTGTCCCTGTCCCCTGATCCATGATGCATGATGCATGTGGTGGTTAGAGCTGGGCAAAGTTGAAAGTTATGCCTTTGTTTAACTTTTGCAAAATCTTCTGAACTTCTGCCATTGGCGAGATCGGAATCTTCTAAATGTGTTTTGGTGGATTTTCACCCTGTTCTGAAGAACTTTTGGCTGAACTCTGGAATAATACACATGAACTAGCTGTCAGCAATCATGGGTCATGGGTCTGGTGGGGCCACTTTCTTAGTTATATTTTGGACTGTGTTATATGGCCTAGAGATCAACTTCCTCCTCAATGTAGGATGTTGGCTCTTTGCAAAGTATCAACATCCAGTATTTAGGATGGCAGGTAGTCGTTTATTGTTCATCAAATAAGTCATTAGAAACATTAAAAGAAATTGACTGCTAAAACACAAGCACTTTCAAAAAGGAAACAATATACAGATGTAAAGTATAATACAATTTCTGGTAAATTCCTGTATAAATATTTCCGATACATTAAATTTTATCACTAATTACAGTATTACAATGTCGATGTAATTATTTAATCAGTTTAATCACATGAATCATAATGCTTCCTTTTGACATATGCTTTAAGAATAAGTGCTGAGTTCTTTACAGTAGATACTGATTAGGGTTGGGCGGACCCAAAAGGTCCTGACCCTTATTATCAGGACCAGGACCAGGATCAGGATCCAGGCCAAAGTCCTGATAAGTTCTGAATAGTTCTGATTAGAATCAGAACCTTTTGCAAAATGTGATGAAAACTGCAAATCTGCTGTATAATTGCATAGAACGACACTGAGATCTGAGACACATGTATGGAATTGTAATCGGCATTTCAGCATATTTAAGATATGAAAACTGCGAGTTTATAGCACTGATGTGCTGGTCAGTTGATTATGGCAGTCATGCAGTTGGCATCTGTCTGTTTCCTGTCTCAGAGTCAGTAGTACTAGTGCTACAACTGTAAACTGACCTGTCTGGCCTCAGAGGAGGAATCCCATTCCCATTTAGTAGTATACACCATACAATGGGCATATCACAGAAACACAGAAGCATAGAATTTGATGACAGATAAGGACCACTTGGCCCACCAGTATGCCCATTCCCTACCTATTGGATAAGCTGCAGGTTTTAGCTGATCAACAGCCTACTTCCTCCTAACACGTATCAGTTTGTTATTGTTGCACCAGTTCCTTCTTTGCTCCACTGAGAGCCATGTAGTTATTTTCTATGGCATGGGGTCCCTCCACCCACCCACCCAAATTGCTGGCACATTTAGGGGACCCCTACAAAAAATAACTGCATATCCTTAGGAATCCAGAGACCTAGCTACTGTATTGAAGGGGGAGTGTGGCTGTGAGGTCGAGCCTGTACTGAGTGGGCAGAGACCTACATTCAGGTAATATAGAACTGCAAAAATTAGACAAGTCCATTAGTACATGCTGAAAAAAGTGTGCCATCATGCTCAGGCAATCTAAAAATTAGGACATATTGAAAATGTGCCATCAGTCTCAACTTCAGGCAGCACAAAAATTACACAGGTCCATTAGGACATGCTTCGAAAAGTGTGCCACCAGGTTCAGGCAATCCAAAAATTAGCAAAGCATGTGAGGAAGACATGATGAAAACATTGTGCCATCAATCCCAACTTCAGGTGGTCCAAAAATTAGAGAAGTCAATTAGGAGATGCTGCAAAAAGTGTGCCATCAGGTTCAGGCAATCCAAAAATTATTAAAGCATGTGAGGAAGACATGCTGAAAACATTGTGCCATCAGTCCCAACTTCAGGCGGTCCAAAAATTAGAGAAGTCAATTAGGATATGATGCGAAAAGTGTGCCATCAGGTTCAGGCAGTCCAAAAATTAGCAAAGTCTGTTAGGACATACTGAAAACATTGTGCCATCAGTCTCAACTTCAGGCAGTCCAAAAATTAAACAAGTCCATTAGGAAATGCTGTAAAAAGTGTGCAATGAAGCTCAGGCAATCCAGAAATTAGCCAAGCATGTGAGGAGGACATGCTGAAATCATTGTGCCATCAGTCCCAACTTCAGGCAGTCCACAAATTAGAGAAGTCTATTAGGACATGCTGTGAAACATGTGCCATCAGGTTCAGGCAGTTCAAAAATTACACAAGTCCATTAGGACATGCTGCGAATAGTGTTCCATCAGCTTCAGGCAGTCCAACAATTACACAAGTCCATTAGGACATGCTACGAAAAGTGTTCAATCAGCTTCAGGCAGTCCAACAATTACACAAGTCCATCAGAACATGCTGCAAAAAGTGTGCCATCTGGTTCAGGCAATACTAAAATTAGCAAAGTCTGTTAGGACATGCTGACAACATCATGCCATCAGGTACAACAATTGTGAAGGCCACATATGGGCTTACGTGAGTACTACTGATTTATTTTTCTGAAAAAATGGTGAGCTAAATTTCTACTCTTCCAAGTAGTCATCTTTGAGGTCACTGCGAAATGTATTTACTGCCTCTGGGTCATAGGTGTAACCAATCAATGGAAGGTTTACTTTTAAGAATGTTAACTTTTCAACATTTTCTGGTAGTAGCCTAGATCTTGTATCTGTTACCACATTTCCTGCACAGCTAAAGAGTCGCTCTGAAAGTATGCTGGTTGGGGGACAGACCATATACTTCAAGGCTACCTGCACAAGTGAAGGCCATACAGGCTTCTTGCTTTGCCAGTACTTAATGGTATCTTCATTCCATTTGATACCTTTTTCTGCTAAATAGCAGTCAGCCATGGCCTGAGCAGAAGCAGTGACATATGGAGAAGGAAGGGATGATTTTTCAAGGACAACAGTTTCCAAGTGACCTCAAAATGACTGCTAGGTGTAGAACAAATGGCAGCTACTGATGGTTTCTAGTGTGATTGAGAAGAGAAAGCTGTGAAGGTGCAGGAGGAATGGATGAGGGACTGCATCTGTTGTTATGTTTTTTTTCAAAAGCAAATCTACTTCTTGAATGATTTTCTCTCTGCAGTTCTGGAATACATTTGGGTCATACTGTGAGAGGTGTTTCATCATGTACTGTGGGTCAAGTACTGTTGCAATAATGTAATGTTCTGCAATGAGCATTTCACAGAGTTTCTCATCATCTCTGACTTTTTAATCATTATATGCACTATGTCTTTTTTATTCTGGGTGGCAAGTCCTTTTCAGTTGCATTAGACTCTCCCATCTGAAACTGGCCTGTTGTACCTTTCATCTCATCCCTGACTGCATTCAGCTGAAATCTAAGAATCTTGATCAATGGGATTATTTGGCTGAGTGTGGCACTGTTGGAACTCACTTCCTAGTAATTTTCTCAAAGGGCTGCAGTAGCTTGATGAGAAATTGTAAAACAGCCCACTGCTGAGGAGTAATGTACATCAGCATCCCCTATGCTGTCCTCTAGTGTATACTGTCTTACAGCTTTTTCCTCCAGCAATCTTTGGAACATGTAAAAAGTATTGTTCCACCTTGTTGCAACATCCTAGATAAGTGTATTAGGAGGCAGTCCATGTTCTTCTTGTATGGCCCGAAGATGTTGACGTGCTTTGCAGGAGTGGCTGAAATGTGTGCATAATATTTTTGCCACATATTTGAAACCTTTATATCTCTGTCCTCTTCCATAAATGCATGCACAATCAAATTTAGGCAGAGTGCAAAACATTGAATGTGGAATCCGTCTTTTAGATGAGGCGTTAAACCGAGGTCCCATCTGCCTGGATTGGTGGTAGTTCAGGTGGATGTTAAAGATCCCATGGCACTTATCGAAAGAGTAGGGAGTTTTTATTGAAATAATAAACATAACAAAACAACACAGTAGATTAGTCAGTTATACAGGTAGAAAGCAAAACCAATCAGGCAAACATATACTATAAACAAAAGAACAGATGGATAAAAAAAATAACTTCAGAAAAAATCATACATTACTTAAACTTAATAAAGTGAAGAAACCCTTTCCACATTTTTAAAAGTTTAGCAGGTGCTATCCTTCGGGCATCCTGAGAATAAATCTTTGAGAGTTCCTTTGAAACCAAAATACTGAAACAAATATAAGGCATTTTTCTTTCGTATATAACCCACTGACACCTCGCCTGCCATAAATAGTATCGTAAGCAACCGAGGAATAGTGACAATGTCCCCTCATGAAAAACAGAAAAAGTCACTGGATAACATCCTAAAACCAGGATATTGTATGATAGAGAATTAAGCCATTTAAAACCCCATAATACTGCCAAATAAGCCCACAAACCCTTGACATAAGAACACTGTAGGAAAAAATGTTCCATTGACTCCTCAACATTTATACAATCCAAGTACGGACACTTCCTTTCCTCAATGGCTTTATATTTAGCATTGCCCCTAACATTCAGGCGGCCATAAAATATTAGCCACTGTGTCTCCCATTGTGATTGAGGCAATCTGAGATTATTTAGCTGGGCCAATACTTTAGAGTTAAGGGTAGAAGGGCAATTCTTGAAACTTAGCTCTGAAGGGAGTAGATTTGCCATTATGACCTGATAAAATCTCTTCATATTATTACTCAAGATTGTCTCTTTTTTTAATTTCCATCTATACTGTTTTTGTGCTGCCGGCCTAAAATACTGTGGAAGATGAATATGAGGGTTTAATTTTGGAGCCAAAGAATGCCAATTCCTAAAATATTTGCCCAAAGACCTGGAAATCCATTTGTCCCCAATCCCTGTTTCTAAACTTAAACCACTTTTAACTGAACACATAATAAATAAAGAATGTGCAAAAACCACAGGATCCACCATCCCGAGTCCTCCCATTCTTTTACTTAAATAAGTATAACATCTCTTTACCTGATTTAATCGGTTACCCCAAACCATTTGAAAAAACAAACAGTACATTCTAGTTTCTAAATGCACCGGAAGCGGAAAAATCATAGCTACGTATTGTACACATGGTAAGAGAAACTGTTTGATTACATGTATGTGTTTCAATTTGGACAATTTCCACTGTTTCCATCTGTTAACCTTATTCTCCACTATTTGGAGAGCTGAATCCCAATTTTCCACTGGCATATTCTGAGGGCCAAACTGGATGCCCAAAATCTTAAGGGGAGTTCTGGAGAAGTGGATGCCCTCCTGCACCACCTCAGTAGGACCTGTTGCTCCAATCAATAACCCCTTTGTTTTGTGCAAATTTATTTTAGCATTTGAAACTCTTGAGAATGCATCAAAGGCTTTCAAAAAAATATACACAGAAGATTGATCCGAAAAGTATAGGATCAAATCATCTGCATAAGCCTGCACTAGAAGTTGTTGATCCTTAGATATGTTATCAGAAATTCCCAACCATAAAGGAGTAGTAGTTAAGTTCCGCAATAGAGGGTCCAATGAAAAAATGTAAAGAAGAGGACTGAGAGGACAACCTTGATGCACTCCTGTATGTAAACAAAAACTTTCAGCCATATGGCCTTTCAAAAATGGAAATACAGTATTATAGTCATATAACCTCTTAATTAAATTAACGGTTTGCAACGGGACTCCATAATGTTCTAGAGTTAAGAACATAAAAGGTAGATATACCCTGTCAAAATCTTTTTCTAAATCAGTGACAACCATGCAATTTGTAATACCAACATCAGAGAGGTGTTCAATAACCTCGCGTATAACTATTAATGCTGTCTGAATCCGTCTATCTGGTACCCCACTAAATTGGTAGGGTGAGATTACCCATCTAGCATAGTTTCTTAACCGATTGTTCAAAATGCTGGTGAAGATTTTATAATCCGAATTTAGGAGGGTGATAGGCCACAATTCTTAATATTCTGCCTATCACCAGATTTAAACAGATAATTTAACAATCCTTCGGAAAAAGAGGGAAAAAACACAGCATTTTTTATAAAATACTGGAATAAAATAAACAAACATTGACTCAACTCAACCGAAAAAACTTTATACAGGTCATTAGAAAGACCATCCTTACCTGCTGAAATATTCAATTTCAATTTCCCAATTACGTTTAGAATTTCCTCTTGTGTGATTGGTTCCAATAATGTAGAGGCTTCTGCTAACATGGGGGGGACCTTGAACGCACTTAAATATGAAAGCATTTCTGCTTCAGTAATAAGAAAAGGGGGTTCCAAAGTCCGAAAGTAATCAGCAATTAATTCTCTGAGTTGTACAGCTGTGGTGGCGATGGAGTCATCAGACTTTTTTAGAGAGTCAATATTAGAGGAAGCCTTCAAATTTTTACAAGCCTCGAAAGGATCTCCAATGGGAGATTTTTTTATACCATTAGACAGAATAGCCTGTAGGGTTTTAGCTCTATCATACTGGAATGCCCTCATGTCCTCTTTTAGTTTAGTAATTTGATCAGAATAGTCAAAATGAGAGGCATATGCAATTGTTGTAAGTTTCTGAAGTTGTTGCCTAAGGGACAAATATCTCAGAAACCTATAATTTTTTGTTCTTACCCCTTGTTTTTTAAACCAATTACGTAAATCTATCTTGGTCTCTATCCACCAGTCTCCTAAATCCTCATAAAGAAAAGTCACTGATAATCTAGCTGTTAAAATATGTTTCACCCCAGACTGTATATAAGGTACATCCAGCATAGTTTATTCAGCTTCCACCTAACCTGTCTATATTCAGAGGGACCTAAAAACTGGAAACTACAAAGAAGGAAAGAATGGTCCGAAAATTCACAAGGGATCATTTTAAAAGAATTAATTTGCACAGAAGGGGAAACAAACATATAATCTATTAAAGAAAACAGTTTTCCCTTTGTAAAGGAATATCGAGGTCCTTGGGAAAAAAAGAATACAATTAAGTAAACCCGCTATTTTAACAATGTTAGCTAGTGTGTGAATCACAATAAATTTTCTTTTTTTTTGGTTAGGTGAGTCAAAGATGTATTGTACAGTTAAAATTTCCTCCCCAGAGCACTTTAACTGATGTCACCAAAAGGGTTGGATAGCTTTAGACAGGATACTCTGCCAGCTTTTGTTTGAGGGTTGTAAATATTGATAAAGCGATAGCATGTATCATGCCATTTCCCATCTAATATCATTACTCTCCCTGGGATGAGATCGATTAAATTATGTAGTTTAAAGGAATAAGAATTAAATAAAATTCCTATGCCGTCTGCAGTATCTGTTCGAAGGACCAAAGGAAGGTCCCAAACCCAATCCCGTTTAAAAGAAGAAAGTTGTTCTAGAGTGCATCCAGGTTTCCTGTAAAAAACACACAGATAAATGCTGGTTTTGTATGTAATGGAAAAGGGCTTGCCATTTAACTACATTTAGCAGACTATGAGTATTCAAAGAGCCCCAAAACCACTGCATTATTATTTACGAAGATAGAACAGGCCCTCTATTTTTTCCTTTTTTTCCTTTTTCTTTTCTTTATAATTATCCACTGGTTGTGACCAAGTGGATAAAGAAGATTTTTGGGAGTCTGAGTCTCCCAATTCCATCTCTGTGTCCCCCCATGGGGTAAACAAGGCAGCATAAGAGTTACTTGTTTCTATAGTGGGAGCAGTAGGGGGAGTTTTAGGATGTAGATTTTTAGAAGATCTACATTGAGGCAGGGATGACCTAAGACCTGAAACCTTAGATACTTCTCCAACTGCCTCCACGGATGCCCTCAGTGTAGCACACTGGAGGAAATTCAAAGGGTCAGGTGGGCCCATGCAGAAGTTTTTCAACTTCCATGAAACCTGAAACAGGTTGTGCAACCTTATCCAGTTCTTTAATGGCTTATTGATGGGAAGCTCCGTGCCAGGGACTTTTCCATTTTTTTAGAGGAGGGAAATGGTAGAGGGGATTGTAAACCAGAAGGGGAGGAGCTTACAGCATCCTGATCCTTCTGAATTAAGAGATCTGAATTTATGCAGGATGTTTTGTTTTTAGCAGCCCAAGGTCAGACACGAAACGTATGACCAAATTCCTCACAGGGCTCACATCTAGACTGATTATGACAATACATAGTTAAATGCCCCACCTCCCCACAATTATCACAATGCGGTTGATCGCACACACTAGAAAGATGTGTTTAGCCCCACATTTGTAGCAAGCCCGAGGTTGTCCGCTATAAAACAGAACACCCTATCTTTCCCCAACAGAAATGAATTAGGAATATGCACTACCCCTGTCTCAGATTGCCTCAGTTTAGTTTTATATTTCCATCCCCCTGTCCAAAACTGTTCGGAATCCAGGATGGGTTCAGGCCCACTCAAAACCTCACATCTCAGAGAGAACCAAAAAGATATATCTTCCACATGGACCCCCTCATTTCTAAACATGACTGTAACATATTTTATTAAAGGTTTAGTCAAAGGTATAACAAAGAAAGGGGTCCATATGGGAGAATATTTTATCTGGCTATACCTATCCCAAAATAAGTCCAAAGCGTGCGGTGTCCGAAAACTAATATCAAAATTGTCCTCCTCAGAGATATTAATGAAAGCATATACATCTTTGGGAGTAAAGTGCAAAGAATCTTTCAATAAGGTTTTCCCCACATAGTGTCTATCTGGTCTATCCTCCAAGCCCCCTTTGTAACGAATCTGGACAGCATTTCGGCAAGGCGCCGCCTCTCTCTTTGAATTAGAGAATAATTCAGACATAAGCGGTTTCTGAGGAGCAGGTTTCGTCAAGGAGGGCATTTGTGAGGAGGAAATATGTTCTTGAAGAGGTGTTACCATGTCTGGATTTGGAGAGGGGGATAGGGATGCTTTCACCTCCAGAGGTATAACAGTAAGTGGAAGTTTTAATGTCTCTGAAAGGTTCTTTTCCCCCTGTAAGCTTTCCGACAAATCTCTCTGCTGTAAGTCTGGTTTCCACTGTGGGGAATGCTGTGAAAGGGCAAAGTCTGTATCCCAGGCAGGATCGGGCTTCCAGATGCCTGTCAAAGTTTGCTTCCAACCAGCCCCTCTGAGAGCTTTACCAGGGGACCAAGATTCCTGAGCCTTTTCTTCAGGAAAAGGAGAAGTTTCTGATAAAACTGGTGTAAGGATTACAGGATTTGCCTGAGGTAGTTTATTTTTAGAAAAGAAAAGTTCAGTGACCCCAGTTCGGGAAAGGGCTGAAGATTGATAAATCACATTAGGCTGTGTTTTAGAGTCCATAGTCATAGGGTTTTTAAAACGAACCCAGCTGATTTATCCAATAGTACTGATTCTGGTTGATCAAATGCTAATGCAGGCAAAGCTTGTTGTAGTGGTTTTGGTTCACCGTGATAGGGCTTTTAAATTGTAAAACATCTAGCAATATAGTAGGCTGTAGGCACTTCCTGCTAGCATATGCAATTGTACTGCCAGCCTGAACAGAAGCAGGGACTACAACAGAAACACTTGATTTAGAGGTGAGGCTGTGAGGTATGTGGTCTCGCCCTACAGGGCCTTCGGATTCAATTGTTGTAGCCACAATTTTGACAGGGCCAACACTACAGCTGTCATGGCAGGGTTCATTCTGTTTTAGAGACGGTAATGCAGACTTTGCTGCAGAGCGCTGATTCAAAAAGCCATCAGGTAATCCAACTGCTTGCCTCTCCCTTACTCCCAATACACTTGGGTTTTGTTCCAAATTTAAGAGAGAACCAGATTGCTGTGCACATTCGTTTGTCAGGACATTAGTACCATGCTTAATACTCTCCGCTTCAACCGCGGGTCTCAGATTATCAGAAATAAGCTGTAAAGACTTACCACACTCCCTGGAGCCATTCTTAGGGGTCAGTTCAGTGGAGTTTTTAGTAGCAGCAATCATACCATCGTTAGGGAGGGCAATATCACAGTCAAGGTGTGCAGCCAGATTTTCAGGTCCCAAGCTGGGCTCGATCCTTGTTTCCATAGATCCGGGTTCATGTGTCCCAGTTTTTGCAACCAATTTAAAGAGTTTTTCTTCTTGTTTGCATGAATCTGTAACTGAATCTTCCCAAAGAACCACCGCATCATGAAATTCCATATCAGAATCAACGTCCAGAGTGTTAAAAGGACCTGCCTCCATATTGCTCACCATGGGAGTAGAGGCCAAAGCTCCCACTACGTAGACATCTTCCTCCTTCAGCAGCCCACTCTGAGTGGCCATCATGGTAATGGCCCAGCCCCCTACTGGCCACAATGCAGCAGCAGAGTAGGGGAATTTCCCTGGTGTCCTGGCCAAATTTCCCTCATTCATTAAAAAAAATACCACCAACAGCTTAATCTGGTTCAAGGTCAGTTTGCATTCATCTGTATCCCCCTCCCCCGGGTCATGCCTGAAAATAGGCAGGATATGTGTAGTGCACTTACCTGGTCAACAAAAACTAAATAAATAAAATAAATAAATAAATAAAGCCTCCATCAGACAATACTTTCTTTATGTTTGAACCATTGTCAGTCACAATAAAAGCTACAGAAAGCCCTTGTGATGTCAGCCAGTACTGTATCTCTCTATTAAGCTCATTCAGGATGTTGGAAGATGTGTGATCCTGCAGGAGATACTGGATGTGAAGGGAAGCCAGTTTCAGAGGGGAATTGTCAGTGTCACTACAGTGAGTAAACAATACCCAATGCACAGTCAGTGACATAAATGGTTCTGGCTGGCAGCTTGTTTGTATGTCAGTAGTCAGATGGACAACCCAAGCAACTGCATCTTTTAAAGCATTTTTCAGTTTAGCACTTACTATATCATACATCTGCAGTATTGCAACAGTTGAGAAATATTTCCGGGATGGAATATTGTATCGTGGTGACAGGTGATTCAAAAGCCTTTTGAATCCTACATGCTCTACAATTCTGTAAGGCTGTAAGTCCAGTGATATCATCTCTGAAATGAGTTTTGTTATAGCAATTGTCTCAGGATGACTACACTGGTACTTAGGTTTACATTCAATTGTCTCTGAAATCGTGAGCTATCTTCTAGCAGTTGAAGTTTTCAGATGGCCAACATTAGGAGTGCTGGATGATGAGAAGGGCAAAAGGGGACAGTTTGTAGTACTTATTCTAGAAGAAGACTGAGAAGAAGTTGACAGTACAACTGAAGCAGCAGTGCTGCTGCTGCTGTCACTTGATATCACAGGTACAGCAGGTGTAGTCTGACTTAACTCGGCCTGCATGTTGTCTTCTTTCTCTCTGACCAAAAAATCACACCTGAGACGTAATGGGTGACATCTCTCTAAATGTCTTTTTAATGCTGAGGTACCCAAAGCACCTTTTTTGCTCCGTCTGCTGATGTTCTTTTTACATATGGAGCAAACTGCTCATAACTCATTATTGGCAGCCAGAGGAAAGTAAGACCACACATAAGAGGTCACCTTTTCTGTTATATTACCAGGCACACTATACTGTCCTCCTTTGTTACTTCCACTATCTTGTTCTTTCTCAACACCGGGAAGATGCTCATCATGGGCTTTTTCTGTTTTGCCAACAGCACCTCCAGGCCGCTAACAGAACCTAAATCTGAATGCATTACCTCCTCATCTTGTTTCTCCTGCACCTGCAGCACTCTGTTCATGCCCAAAGTGCCCAACTTATCCAAGTCCAAATCATCACATTCATCCTGCGTCTGTGCAACGGCCACCTCTACCTCATTCTGGCTTTCCATTTGTTTCTGCTTTTATCCCTCTTTGTTTACATCCTCCATTTCATAACCATTACTCTCATCAGAGCTAGATTTCTCCCCCTCTGTTTCATTTAAATCTGTACTGGTACTGCGGTACACATAGCTACCATATCTTGGCTTGCCACTCCTTGTGGTGCCGACTACTCCTTTAGTTTTAATTAAGGCAGTTTTGACCTTTCCTGTCTGTTTGGACAGCATTGTGGAAGAATCAGTACTGCTACCAGATGAAGTACCAGCAACTGGTCTTTTACCAGTCAGACTGTGCAGTGTTGTTTGTGACATACGTTTCCCCATACCTTTCCCCATTTTGGCCTCATTCTCACCCTCTCTGGTACACATTTTCAGCTCTTTTTTTATTACACACAAAAATGCTTTTTCCTGTATGTGTTTTCTTTTTATTTAATCTTCTCAGTTGTTTCCAAATTCCTCTGCCCACTCAGTACAGGCTCAGCCTCGCAGCCACACTCCCCCTTCTGCCACAGTTTTTTTTTTTGTACACAATGCCTTTGTCCTGAATTTTCTTTTTATTTAGTCCTCTCACTTGTTCTCACATACCTCTGAACTCTCCTGAAGTGCTCAATCTCAGAGACACCCTCCCCTTCACACAATTGAAGCTATTTTTTTTTTTTTGAATGAAACAAAAATGCTTTTTACTGTAGGAATTTTCTTTTTTTCATTTCTCTCACTTGTTCTCGATCTCACAGCCATCCACCTTTTTGAACAATCAGGCCTTCCCAGACTCTATTTTATAGTCTTTACCTGTCTTTTTAATAAAGATAAATTTGTTGTTAATTTAGTCTTAGAGACTTTAAATGCAGCTGAGGTTGAGGGTAGTTAATTGTATAGTAAATTTTGTTTTAATTTGTTCAGAGTATTGTATTTAATTGATTATTACTTTGATGTGTTGTATTTATTAAATGATGTATGGCACCCAGACCCTCTGGGATGGACGTCTTTTTAAATAAAATGTGCCTTGCCTTCCACCAATGTAGCTAGGTTTATTTGTTTTGAATAAGACAAAAATTTTTTTTCCTTGATGTAGATTATTTTATGTTTGCTTGCATGCATGTGCAAGAAACATAGTGCCATCATCATGAGTTATTGTAGGTATGCCACCCCACTTCCAATGCCGTGCTCCTTTTGCAGGCACAGCTGCACTGCAACAATGAATGTCTGAGCTGTCTATGACAGCCATTCAGATGTAGTGCCATACAGTTCTGAGAAAACCACCACTACAATTAGCAGTGGTAATGTGTAGGCAATTTGCAAATTGCCTACACGTCAGCACTGCATCTGAACTGTCATAGAGAGTACATTTCTGATCCTCATTGGATCCGGTTCCCCCCTCCATGAACACCTACAGTACAAGTCAATTAAATTGTTCCACCGATGAGTTGGTTTAGCATTGTTTTTACAGTTGGCAATGCATTGTCCACTTGTATTGCATTGTTTTTCAGTGTTTAACCAGCTGAAGCGCAATGTTTGTAAAATGTTTTTGCCAGTCAATTGGAATGCATCGACAGTCCAGTCACAATGCAATGCAAAACTGAGTTTTAAATCTAAAGAAACAGTTTGAGTAAGACTTTGTGCTGGACCCAGCAACACTTATGCAACTCAGTTGGAAATGCTAAAACAACTTATTGGAGGAACAGTTTAATGTAACTTGTACTGTAGGTAGCATGCTGGGAACCCACTCTAGTGTGCTCATGTGCTCCCTCCACCCCCGCACACTGTATGACCGATGGGAGTGCCCAGTCCCCCATCAGCTCCACTGTCCACCCAAAAGCAAACTTCCAGGTGCCACACTGGGATCCCAGCCCAGCATGGCTAAAGTCTGTGGTCCATTGGGGTGCCCAATTCCTGGTTGGCTCCATTGCCCCCCCAACAAACTTCCAGGTGCCACGCTGGGAGCCCACCCCAGCATGGCAAAAGTCCCACATCGTCTTTATAAAAAAAACACCTAGAACAAAAGAAAACTTTCCCTGGTTGACTCTCTTGCCCTGTCCCTCAACCCGTGCCTTTCTTCTGTGTACTCCATCTCCCCACACTCCCCTCTCACCCCATACATACCTCTGGAGGCCAGTGCAATGATCTTCGGTGGACTGGGAATGCGTCTGCACTCTCCAAAGCTGACTGCAAACTGAAGAAATGCTGGTAAGTTATATAATGACATAAATGTTTTTTTTTTCAACTTTGGTGGATATCTCGGCCATATTTGGAAATTTTTTCACCAAATTTTCAACATGGGGTTCTTGGGACCCCAGCTCATGAACTCAGCCACTGTCATTTGGTTATTCAATCCTGAAAGATGATTTTGCAGTCATTGCATGGAACCTCCTTTCCGGACCGAGTAATGAAACACCAGTGTCACTGTTCATGAGGTATGCCCCCAAAACCCTATGTTGAAAATTTGGTGAAAATATTCCCAAAAATGACTGTTTTACAAGCATGTGTTGCACAGTTCCTATGCACGCTCGTAACTTTGAGAATGTTTACTATTTTCACTCCGGATTTTCAACATTGCATTTTACCACACCTTTTTATGAGCAGTACAGCTGTCAATTTTCACATCTTGCCCAAAATGTGTTTTCACACAAGTAGCGCACAATGGCGTGGTCGGTGTGCAAAATCAATGTTTAGGACAGATTAAGAAAATCACAGTGACACTGTTCATGAGCAGAGGTCTTAAATGGCAATGTTGAAAATTTGGTGACAAAAGTCCATAAAATGACTGTGTTATGAGTGTGCATTGCACAGTTACCACGCACCCTCGTAAGTTCACAAATTTGTAATATTTCAGTCCAGATTTTCAACACTGGCATTTTTCCACACCTTCTTATGAACACTACAGCTGTAATTTTTCACTTCCTGGCCGAAATGTGTTTTCACACTTCTGGCACAGAAATGTGCAGTCACTGTGGGAAATCAGTGTTTAGGACAGATTAAGAAAATCAGTGACACTGCTCATGAGCGGAGGTCCCAAAATGCCTGTGTTGATAATCTGCTGTAAAAAAATCCCCAAACTTAATTACATTAAGGGTGTGTGTTGCACAGTTTCTATGAGCACTCATGACTTCACCAGTTTTTTTATATTTTCACTCCAGATTTTCATTATTGCCATTTTTTAAACCTTCCCATGAACAGTACAGCTGTCATTTTTCACATCCTGCTCAAAATGTGTTTCCACACATGTGGTGCCAAATGGCATAGTCAGTGTGCAAAATCAGCTTTTGGCTAACAAACTGATATTGCCACTGTTCGTGAGGTGGGGCCACAAAAACCCATGTTGAAAATTTGGAGTGAAAATAGCAATGAATGCCTGAGGCATTAGGGTTTCAAACCATAATGCCCCACCCTGTAGAGACTGACAGGCATCATCGGTGTGACTTGGATCCATTCACATATCTGAAATGTGTAGTACGGTATGGGCTGCATGTCCATTGGTTCAAGCTGTGGACCAATGGGCGTACAGCCGTACTGACAGTGCTGTTGGTGGGCGGGGTGGAGGCAGGTGGGTGGGGTGCTGCTACCCACCACTGACCGGGAGGGAGTGGGGTGGTGGGAATCATTGGTGGGTGAGGAGGGGGGGTCTGCTAGACCACTAGGGATATGGGGGTCGGTACTAGTTCACTTAAGCCCGCGATTGGGCAGACTTCGGTCCACTGGACCACCAGGGATATTGGATTAATCTCGTTTTACTGAAGCCCACAATCGGGTGGGCAGCGGTCCACTGGACCACCAGGGATATCGGATTCATCTTTTTTACTGAAGCCTGCGATCGGGCAGGCAGCGGTCCACTGGATCACCAGGGATATGGGATTCTATTTCTTTTTTTTACTGCAGCACATGATCGGGCTGTGGGGCACAGTGCCATGCTGCAGGGGGCATCAGTCCCCAATGGCTGCTGCCTGGCAGGGCGCCAGGTGCAATTCGTCGGGGATCGGCCCACCTGCATGCAGATGGGGCCATAATGACATGCAAATGGCCCCATTTGCATGTCAACTTTGGAATATCATGGTTGTTGCGCCTAGTGCAATGGAACTTGTGCTAGCACATCCCTATGCTCCCTCTGGCCACTGGTGCTGGCGCAATGCCACTGCACCATGCCACGTGGTGGCTAGGGTCTGATATTCAACAATGCTGAGCCATGGCGCAGCTCCGTTGAATATTGCCCAATCCACGCCCCTGCCCAGCCAAGTTGAGCTGCACCCAAGCTTGCGCCACAGCCTGGCACAGTTTGAATATCTGGGCCTATGTCTTGATTTCTAAATGTTACACTGATACTGAATGAAAAAAAAAAAGAATTGATTGTAGTTGCACATCCCCTGATCTGATGATTTACGTGGAATGAGTACTGGTTATGGACCAAGGGGCGTTATCATCATTGACAAGAGAGGAGTTGGTTATTTATAAAAAAGTGTTTCCATAAATGTTTTCTGTACAGGGGGTGGTACGTGTTACGCTGTATAGAATGGTCAGGGTATTCTCCTTTTGCTAGATATGCCTGAATGCTCTGTTAATGTGTGACCAGCAGTTAGATTTCAACCCTTCTTGGACTATTCATTTTTTCTATAACTGCAACACAAAATATGTAGCATGGATGAAAGAGTGTATACACATCGATTATTTTTATCTTGGGTGGGGGGGTTTAGTCATCAGCACCGCAAAATTAATTGTGCCATGGAAAAGTAAATAACTTTTTTTTGTTTCTGTTCATTTCATGAATTTTAATTTTAATTTGACAGAATGCATTGTTCATTAGGCTCAGTCACACCATCATTCTGACTTGTATCACCCGGGATGAATACGTGTGAGCAGCCCGTCCTTGATGGTGTGACTGTGCAAATGTGCAATGGGATTTTCAGATGATTCACTTCACTATACCATTTCTTTCCATACTTTTCATGTTTATTTATTTATTTTTATTGTTGGAATATGCAATGGGCATTGTGCATTAAAAAATATGTTTTCTTTTAATAAGTCTGAGTCTTTGTTTGTCCCTACCCCCACCCCCACACGAGACACACACACACACACACACACTCTAAAAACTTAGACAAAACTACAAAGCATGAAACACTGACACTACAGAGCATGAAACACTCACAACAACATCTGGTAGGATCTCAGCTTCGATCCTTGCATTGAACTTTATGCAAGGCAAATTCATCCATAGTGCATATAGTGGAGAAGGGGGGGGCAACAAAAAATTGTGCAGTTAAAACAAAAAAAGAATGTGATGTACTCAATTGACTTATAAAGGCAGACAGCGGCATTTACAAAGAATACAGACTGATTTGGTTTTATTTGTAGGAAGGAATATGTAGAGTGACTATCCAAATTGGACCTTATCCACCTTCTACACCAATAGCTTTATGATTCTCCCATCACTGTTGGAAAGGCATTTGGTTGTTTCCTCCCTAGCCCCTCCACCCCACCCCCACCCCGCTCAACTCCTCCATTCACCACCAACACTAACAACAAGACGAGCATGACTGCAAAACATAACAAATATATATGTGGACAATTAAACATAAAAACCCAGACATTTTATCATGTATGTTAACATTACTTTTTGCAAGTGAACTAAAAAATAAACAGATTCAGACACACAGCTGTGCATCTGTCTAATTCTTCTCATCATTGTTAGTCAATGAGCTAAATAATCTGAACAGTATAGAAAAATAGTTGTCCAACAACACAAATCACTGCTATCAGAATGACTGGTAGGTATATGACTAATGTTACAATAAAAGGCATCCCAAATAGTAGGTAAAAAGTGTCAGTAACAGCTCGTTAGTCATAATAAGATACATTTCTGGTAGTGCATTCATAAATACAGTACCTTCACCAATTTCAGTTAAAAAAGAAAACCCTGCCAAATTAAATTATGTGAACAGTACACACATTTTCAACTCTGACAATCAGCAGCAGTTGTTTTCCTCACCAAATGGAACAGATGACTTCTGATCCTGAGCTGGAAAAAAAAATGGAGGCACCAATGCCAATACAATGTCAGTAACTGTGGCACAAGTGACTCAGGAACACTGGTGGGAGAAGAGTGTTAAATTAATTATTTTAGTATTGGACATGCTCAGAACATTTCCTATCACCTTTAAGCTGTGAACCCGGTATTCACTGTGTGTAAAAAAAAATTAGCTCTGGTCATCATACACTGCTAACTGTGTCAAGAAGAGTAAGACTTACAAATACAGTAGTTAGTTACAACATACATACACAGCACTGCAAACAAATTGTATGAGGAGGATTGCCTGGCTCTGACTCATGACTGACTTATAGTACTCCTCTGTTTTCAGATTGTAGGACTCGGAGTCGGATTGCCTTATGTTTTACAAAGCAGCACATGGTTTTTTGGATTTGGAGACACAATCCCAGGCATGTTACATTGCACAGCATTCAACCAGCTGATCTTATTTCTTTTTCCCATCATAAAGGTGTTGAAATAATTCTTTAGTTCAGCAGCGCATTAGAGTGGCACTGGCGGTTACCGTGGAAATGGTAAACTAATTGAAACTCTGTGATGGGAGCCATGCTGCTGTTTCCTTACGTTGGAGAGGGATGGCAGGGATTAGATAAAAAACATCAGATGCTTCTTGGAAGTCTGTTCATCTTATATGCTGCAGAAGTCCATTTTAATATGCTGCCTTGCAGTATTTTTATTTATTTAGTTTTTGTTGACCGGGTAAATGTACTAGACAAATCCTGCCTATTTTCAGGCACGACCTGGGGAAGGGGATACAGATGAATGCCAACTGACCTTGAACAAGATTAAGCTGTTGGTGGTATTTTTTTAGTGAATTTTACATTTACACTCTTCTTGACTTGATTTAACTGCACTATCTTTGTCACTTTCTATGGCTTTTTTAAATTTAATATAAAATAGCCACTTGCAGCTGACAGAATGGACTCTGTACAATTAAAAAGATGGCTATTATTGATCCAAATCTGTCGGACTGCATTGGATCTGGGGGAAGGGGTCTGATTTTCAGTTGGTGGGTCCGCCCATCCTAATACTGATGAATAATTCAGTAGCTCAGAAGTAATTTCTGCAGTAGTAATGTCTGTAATTCATTTTCAAACTATTACCCATCCTTTGATCTCTGTACTTATTGTACCACAAATACAAATACATGGTCATTATTTGTTGGGGTTTTCTATGCCTCCAGTCCACAATAACATAGTAATTTTTCATTATACTTATCTTCAGAGGTTTACATTGTTATTATATTCTAGCTCAAGAATTTTTAGTTGAATATGTCTTCATTCTCTTATATTAATTTCTATTAATTAGGATCAGTGGCAACTCCTGAGATGTTTCAAACTTTTGTATGTTTTTGCTTATGGTATGCCATAGGATGCAACATAAAAATGAGATCTTGGTTATATCATTTTGTTTAGACATCAGATAATTTTTGTTTTATTACATCTGTGCACTCTATTCCTAGTTTACTACCCTATATGGCATTCTAAACATATTGGGCACTATGCAGAAAGGCAGGCACGCATAGTTCACCGGAATGAGATGTAGCAGTGGTGGACACATATGCACTGCTCAGGACAGCACCACCCACCCACATGCATGACCAGTGGTGTAAGCATTGCCATGGCAAGAGGCAACACCGGTTGAGGCATGCAAGGCCATGCAGAGGCAGGGCAGGTGGAGTCTGGGACTGCGGGCATGCCCTGTGGCTACACCATATTAGGACAACTGTGCCACCCCACTCACATGGAAGTGAATGCAGCCATAGAGGATGCAGAGAACAGTGCACCCATGGGAGGCATGTCCATAGATGAGGAGTGTCCATGGCCATGGACCTTACACTGGAGGGCCATGGCATTAAGGGCACAGTGACCACAGGCATGTCGATAGGTGCCACACAGCCCTGGGTGACAAATTTCACCAGGTCACAGGTTGCTGCACTTGTGACAGACATTCAAGACCCCTATGCCATTCTTTATGGCTCAAACACACTCTGGGTTTCCCAAAACAAAGTCACGGCTATAGCTTGAGATACAGGAAGTGGTCAATGCCAGGGGACTGGAGGCACACACACTGAATGCCATCAAATGCAGTGGCAGAGCCTTCAGTCCATTGTGAAATGGATGCTCATGGCAGCAGGATGCTCCCAGTCTGCCACTGGGGGAGACCCACTGGCCACAACACTTGCTCTGACACCCACTGAGCATGTGGTGGTGGAGACAATCACCAAGGTAGTCTGTCACAGTGAGACATTGGGCATGGACACATTAGCAGGCAAGCAGTGTTCCTGGGGTGGGTATGTGTGACATGTTAGGCAAGTTGCCCAAGGTAAACACTCACTGCTTCACTCCACAGACAAAGCACCACAGAGCAAGAACAGAAGCAGCAGCGTCCACTGAGCAGATGCAGCCCCTGAGGGAGACGAAACACAAGGCCGGTAGGTAGCAGGTATGAAACCCCACTGGCAGAACAAGGCTGGACTGCAAATACCGAGCCTATATTAACTACCCTCCCTTCCACCATGGGACCACCACCTGAACAAGCAATGATACCAGAGGATGTCAGACAGACACACACCTCATAGACACCAAGAGGCCTGCTGATGCAGCCAACATGACAGTGGATGCAAATTTGCATTGAGCTTGTGCAGCCACACAGCAGCACCCCTGCGCCCCACCAGTCACCGCTGTTGTCTCTATGTGCACAGGTGTAGTGGTGGGGGCAGGGCATATAGCACCCACCCAGATGCATCATAGTGAGGAACATGCACCTACATCAGCCCACACCGAAGAGGGGCATGTGCCAACCACGGTTCGGAAGGTGCCACAGAGCAGCCATGACTGCGGGGATGAGGGAGCATAAGGTGAGCCTCCACGGTGCACCAGGAGGACACCTGCCATGGGTCTGTTTCAGAGGTACTACCATGACCTGCAATAGCTGGAAATAGCCTGACTGAAGGTAAAGGGAGATGACACAGCAGCCCTATGTGATCTCACCAGGAATAAGGGGTATGCACATGGGCATTGAGAGGATTGGCGACATGCTGAAGTGTCAGAACACATGCCACCTGCACCAACAATGCACACGGCCAGCCAGGGAGTCTACACAGATGGTGGAGTGGATGAGACACCTCAGGGCATGGCCCACATGCGTGGTGTTCAGAGGCACCCTAGGCATGCTGGTGCACTGATGAGGGTAGGCCATCTCAAACATAGAGAGGTGCATTGGCCAATCACATGGACCATGCCTTGGTATTAGGGCATCAACAAGGTCCAGAAAGCTGTGAGAAGGGCACCATGATGTGTGCGACAGCTGTGCATGGTGGCCTGTGTTGTATGGCTACCCAGTACACAGCCACCCGCCTAACAGTACCCACATCTCACATGCACAGCACTACACATGACATGCACTGCACGGTTACATCATGCACAGCCAATGCACCCTCACACCTGCAATGTAATACACATACACACACCCATGAGTGACACCACCCCATATGTGCCACAGGCACCCACAAGGAACCCCACCCCCATCCATGTAACATACACATCACATATGGCCCACAAGACCCACGGATGTGCAGGGTATAGCACAGGTGCACTCAGAGAGCTTCATCATCACGGTGCCACCTGACCCACCCTGCTACCCTGCGAACGTACCCAGTGTCATGGTGTACCATACAGTACGTCCGGACAGTGCTTCCACTCCCCAAATGGTGGTACAGCATCCTCACATGGCAAAATGTCATCCTGCACATCACATAGCATGGGCAGCTACCGTCGCTTACACATCAGTTGAAGCATGATACAGATTGTGAACATCCCAGGGGCAAGCATCATCATGCCACCCATGTGGCCCAGGCACTGGAACCTTATCTTCAGCTTTAAACATGTGTTCCACCATAGACCATGTCTTTATATGTGCAGCATTGAATGCCTTCTCAGCAAGCCCCTGTGGTACCAGGTACAGGGTCAGCAGGTACAGCCATAGTGGGTACCACTCCTGCCTAGCAAGAGAAATGACAGTGTTAGTGTATGTGGACAGGCCTGCATCCCCAGTGGCCCCACAGGTATATCTACCAAGCAGCCAGTGGTCCATGATACCCTAGGCCTCAAGGTGGGCACACAGGCCAGACTCATCAAAGATATACATGTCATGGTATGACCCTGGGTACTTGGCACACACATTAGTGATTATACCATCCACATTACATATGGCCTGGCAGTTGATATTGTGGAATCCATTTGCGGTCACGGTATACTTCCTTGTTCACATGTGGCCAGGATCACTATGTGTGTGCAGTCAATGGTGCCAATCATATTCAGCATGCCCTGCATGATGTGGAAGCCTTTCTTGGTGGCCTGCAGGTCAGCAGGTATTACAGGGAACATAATATAGGCCTCCACATGCTGCAATAGGGCATCTGAGACCTGATGGAGGACATGGGACACAGATGACTGGCTCACACCAGTAGTTTCCCCCATCTTCCTCTGGAATGAGCTGGTGGCATAGTATGTTAAGGCACATAGTACCTTTGTCTCCACAGTTAGTGCCCTTGAATATCTGGTGTGGAGCATGATGTGTGGGCTGACCATGTCACAGAGCTGAGCACCTGTGGTGTGGTCCATCCTAAACCACTCAATACAGTGCATCTTCCTCGGTGACAGCAGCGGTACTCTGTCATGGAACACATGGGATGTGGATGGGCCTGTTGGCACCATACACATGCAGGCTCCTAGTCCAGGAAAAGCATATTAAGCAGTAGTCCTGGGCACATGGTGATCTGATGGCCTCATCAACCTCTGAAGGATTGTGGTGTCATGACAGGCACCATGGAGAGGTGGCCCACTATTCCTGTCTAGCACTTCTTGTCTTGACCATGCCTCTTTATATGGTTGCTTTCAGTGCATGCAGCATGTGGAGTGCCATGATTGGACATCTGCTGGATATACCAGGATGGCTGTGTAATGGTGGGGCCATATGGGAGGTCAAGGAGCCACCTGAGGTGAGTGGATGGATGCATGGGGCTGGTGTGTGAATGCCTGTCTGCATGGCCCACAGGGTAATAGCCTGCCCTACATTGTGTCTCCACAGAGATTTTCTGGTAAGCCACTCACTATGAGACTGAAGTGAAGGGAGCTGGCACCGGGGGAGTCAGCTATGGTGGTGGCGAGGTGGAGAAGGTGGCCTGAGGCATTCTCCAAAATCCTGTCCTTCAGGGTGGGATCATGGGACATATTCTACATGGACAATGTTGGGGAGCTATGAGAGGTCAAGAAGCCATTGAAGGTAGGTGTAACTATGATGTGCATAGTGTGCTTGTGGGTCATTCAAATTATGGCCTGGTAACTGAACATCCCTCTCCTGTGTCTGTTCCTCT
Organism: Neoceratodus forsteri; assembly: GCA_016271365.2. Classification (NCBI taxonomy): domain Eukaryota; kingdom Metazoa; phylum Chordata; order Ceratodontiformes; family Ceratodontidae; genus Neoceratodus; species Neoceratodus forsteri. The sequence continues at coordinate 730,511,210 of CM028131.1, forward strand.
CTTTACAGGGATACAGAGGCCCATTCCACCGGATGGTGCTGGTGATGGGACCACCCACCAAGAGCACCCCTCCACCATCGTCCGGATGAGGAAGTGCATGGTGCTGGCCATGGGGCACTGTATTGAGGGCACAGCAGTACATGATGGGGCATGGCACCGAATCACTGCCTATATGTGTTCCAGTATTGCAGCTAGCATGTGACGGTGTACCTGGTATCACAGATTTGGCTCCCTGACTTGGTATTGTACCAGTAAAGCATTTATTCCTATGTCGACTGTGTCCATGCTGTTATTCAGCCTGGCAATGTATAATGTCCAGGAAGGAGGGGCCTTGGCATGTACACACTGCACATTCTTTGTATGGTGGGGGCTGTGCCAGGCCACCATCTGTGGACACCATGCCATGGAGGCTGTTCTGCTCGGGTGGGGCTTGTGGCGGTCTATGGCATGCCACATGATGGTGACATGGTTCTGTCTGGGGGCCATGCAGCATGCAAGACCTATGGTCACATGTGCTGTGCTGTTCATTGATCACTGTGTTGTGTTGTGCTGTGGCCCAGCTGTTGTCTGGGTGTTCACCTCTGGGGGCCATAGCAGGCTACATGCTGCACCCAGGGGTTTACGGCTGCCCTACCCCTGGTGTAGTCTTGTGTGTTTAGTCCTGCATGACTTCCTGACTTGGGTGCAGTTGTGCATGCACGTTCCAGGATAGCATGCGGCACATTGCACAAACACAGCCCTCCACATGCTTCCAGCTATGCATACGCATATATCTGCTGTGGGTGCATGTGCACCCCAAGAAGCATGGGTTGTGCATGCTGTCTATGTGGATGACACATGTGGCACAGATGTAGGATGCTACGCAGTCTATCTATGCAGCCTACGTGAGTCACTCCCTGCTTCTTGCATAGGACCTATAGAGAATACCAGCTTCTGATAGCTTTTTTCATAAAGGACATTTAAGGAGTAGGATATTGTCATGGTAGACTAGCAAAATGTACACTTCTTGAAGGCAGCAGAAGGTAATCACTGTGCTGCCATTATTATGTACCTTGACTCAATCTGACAGTAAGCTGTTGTTTATGGTAGAGTTTGAAACTTTGTTCTCAATCATCCTTGTATGTACCACCAGTGCTGAGAACAACAGCCCCAGAATGGATTTCTGTAATCTTTCACCTACTTGTTCAGTGGGTTTCAGTTCAAATAACTCTGTATCACAGCAGCAGATAATTACATGGACATTATTTGCAGTTTCAGCTAGAAATATTACAGTGAAAATATTTTCTCTGTATAACTTGTGAAATCTTAAAATCTCAAAGCGTTGTCTTAATTTTATGGAGATGTTCTTAGTTTGATTTGTCCATTTTATATTACTTGAAAAAGTCAAATAGATACAATATGGATTACTTTTAGCTGTTTCAGTGCAACATTATTTAAATACCATGGGCTAGAGATTTAAAAGTGTGCCTGGCAATGAAGTGGTTGCCGTTGTGCAACTGAGTTGCACCAGAGCAACAAAGGGATGTATTCAAAAGAGATGAGCAAAGGCACATCACTTCTGAATATATCAAAATATGCGGGCGGCGTAAATACGATGCATTAGCACATCCCCCAGACAGGTCTGAATACCTAGAATGGGAATGCGCCAACGCATCTGGAGATGCGCTGGGTGAAATTTCCAGATATTCAGACCTGAACATGCGAAGGAAGCCATTATGCATTCAAGGCACAAATGGGGCCATTTGCATGTCATGGCCCCATTTGCATGAGTTGTGCAGGGCTGGCTGGTGGAATGCACTAGGCACCCTGCACAGCATGCAGTGCTGTCAGTGAAAGTCCGTAGTACCACTCTCCTCGCCCATGCCCGATCCCCATAAAAAAAAAAAAGGTTTTAATCATCCCTGGTAGTCTAGTGGGAGACATGGTAATGCTGAGCAGGTGATGAAAGGAATGCTTTTGAGATTATTTCTCTGGGACAGGAGGATTGGGTGTGGGCATGGGTACTGCTGAGTGGGTGGATGGGTGTGGGAATCATACAAGACTGGTTGGGGCTGTTGGGGAGGATGATGGGATTGGTTGCAATAGGGGGGCATTTTTAAGTAATTTAAAAAAAACATACTTCAGATTGTGAATTGTTAAAGTGCTCATGTATCATGAAGTTTGTCACATTGCTAATAATCCACAAGCAAAGTAAAACTTCAGAACTCTTCTAGGTGCAAATCTTCTCACTTCTAGGCTATGTGGCGTTCTTTTTCTTGCTCTTCAGACTAATTCATTCAGTTACGAACAAACACAGCAAATCTAAAGAAAGATCAACTAGTCATTAAAAAAAAAGCCTTGGCATGACTTAACCAGATCTGACAAAATTTAACAAAATTATTCACTCAGCCCTTGAGGCTCAAAAAACACACATTTTAACTTCTGACTTTCAGTACAGGTTTCTAGTAAAACAGTAAACCATAAAAGCAAATCACAGCTATTTTTTTGAATAATATATGTCCAATCACTGTTTGAGTGTAAAACTGTCACCAATTAATACCTTTGTTTTCCTGCTAGTAGAATGTTACAATATGTAAATCAAGCCACCAATGATTACCTCAAAATGTTGATGAGGCCACATGCTATAATAAAATGTGTCTTGGAGGAAAACAGCACTTAAGAGGAGACAGTCTATGGCTACTTAAGTAATTAAGTTGTCAGAACAATTAGAAAAGTCCAGACAAATACAGTATGATGATAGTACAGCCACAGTTTTGAAAACAAGCATTTGTCAATGCCAAACTTTGGCTGCTTGTTAAACAAAATTTGTTTTGAACTAGCAGATTACTCCCCCCATAAAAAATGGGGTTTTGTGGCTCATGGAAATAATCAAAGGTGCTCAGAATTTATTATAGCTGAGAAGAAGGCGGAAGCTGTTTGGGGGGGAGAACTGAATTTGGAAGCAGGAGAGAGAGATATCAGCTGCGGCAAGTGAGCAAGTCAGTCACCATAGGGTTGTAGAATCAGGCCTGGGGTGAGGATCGAAAAGCAATTTGGGAAGGGACAAACTTCAATTTAGCTGGACTGGAGAAACTAGTCGCTAATACAAGCTTGGGTGGATCCGTTAGAGTAATAGCCTGAAAAAGGCAAATAGGAACCTGTTTTTAGGTTTTTTTATGCAACTGAAGTGGATTCATGTGTCATAAACAACACACAGAAAATAAATCAAGTGTCTCTTCTTGTGATACTTTTCACCTCGTAATCTATCGCCTGCTGTTTTCAGTATATAAAATAATATTATATCCTCAGTAGCCCTGGCTGGCTGTAAGATTTTACACCTCCTAACATTTTTGTGGCTTCCTGGCTGTTTCTGCACCTTTCTGGAATGCTGCTACTAGCGCAGAGGTTAGGGACTGGAGTGCTGTACTTGGGGGCATTGCTTGCAGCAACTTGAGATTTCACCAGTTAGTTCCTGTAGGTACACACTGCACAAATCACAGCCCAGTGCTGCCATTGTATTACCAGCAAAGGGAGGAAGAAGAGAAGGAGGATGAGACTGTCCAGGACTGAAGATCAAACCAGAACTCTTCAATTGTCCAGTCAATGGTGTAGCAGCACTGAAGGGACAGAGTTTGGCCTGGACTTCAGCTGGAGCTGAGCCCCTGAACTCAAAATAATTTTACTTTTCCCATCCAGAAACTGTATCCATCCTGAAGCAAGCATCCCCTCCCACTCCTTGCAAAATGGATGAGGTTTTCCATCAGAATATTACTAGCAGTTAGTCTGGAAGTTATAGCAAACTTTTTGTGAAGTAATGCTCCGCAAGGGGGTTGGGATCCTCTCCCCTCTCCCAAATGGATGCAGCCCTCCTGTTTGAAGTGAGGTGAATTTTGGATGTAGAACAGCAACGACTTTGCAGAGTGTGTGTGTGTGTGTGTGTGTGGGTGGGTGCATGCGTGTGTGTGGTGGTTCAAAACCGACTGGGGACTACAGGAATAAGTGAAGCTCTACTGGGATGGGAATGGAGGGTGGGGGTGGGACAGCACACAGAGGGAGGGAGCAGGAGGGAGGGTTTTAGTTTTGTTTATATATACCCAAGCTAGATTTACTTAGCTGCTGGGTAACTCAACACACCCCTGCCATCCTCTGTCTCATGGAAATATGACTTTCCACCAAAACCCCTGACTACTCCCTCTCCATCCCCAAATTTACCCTCAACTGGCAGGACCATGGCCAAAGAGGTGGCAGTGTAGTAATCTATGTAAAACAACCACTTACCAGCTCAGTCATCAATAGGGAATCCTGCCTTACCTCTCATGAACTGATCTATGCCAACTCACCCTCGCTTTAATCCTACCAATTTTCATCAGGGTGATCTATGCCTCCCCACGCCTATCCCAGGATGCACTCAACTCTTGTGTGTCCTCCTTAACATACCTCACTGCTCCCAGTGAACTACTCCTACTAGGAGACTAAAACCTGGACTGGCTCTTCCCCTCTGCCAAAGCTGCCTCATTAAAATAAAGACTCATAACCTCACTCAACTAATTATTGAGCCCACCCGCTATTATCCTTACTCTGTAAACCACTCCCTGATTGATTGGATCCTCGCCTCTCACCCACACAGAATTTCCACTGCTGGAGTTTTGGATGCAGCCCTAAGTGACCACTGTATTACCCACTGCACCAGAATGATCCAACTTCCTAAATCAGCTCCTAAATACATCATTACCCTTCCCCTAAATTCTCTTAAAACCAGCTCAACCTAGCTCATAATGACTGGAACCCTCTCTACTCTGCGACTGACATTGACTCATCCCTGTCCAGCTTCCTACACACTTTCAATAGGGTCAGAGAACTCCTATGCCCCCCCAGGTTAAAGCCAGATTCAAAAATTGCCACTACTTGTGGGTCTTCAGTACACTAATTGCCCTCTGTAAAGCTCGTGACAAGGCCTGGTCCTTATTTAAATCCACACAAACCACTCACTCTAGACAAGCCTACAACTTTGCAAGACATGCCTGCACCAAGGCCATAAGATGAGATAAAGTCGAGTACTTTAGGTCCCATTTAAACACCGCCCATCTGTCCTCCTTCTGGAAGGTGGTCCACTCACTAATCGACCCCCCCCAGACCACCACTCCAACTCTCAAGCAAAACAACCAAACAATTACTGACCCTGTCAAAATAGCAGAAACACTAAACACCTTCTTCACCATTTGTGCCCTTCCTGACCAGACCTCACCCACATGCCCTCATGCAGCCCCACAAGACCATACCCAAAACACTTTCCTCCTCACTCCCACCTCACCAGAGGAAGTCATAAATGCCCTTTTCTTTTTGAACATCTCAAAATCCAGCCCTGATGGCATCCACCACAAACTTCTGTGCATATCTGCTCCTGCAATGTCTGTCCCCCTCACTTACCTACTAAACCTGTCCTTCTCTGATAAAGTACCCAAGGTTGAAAGCTAGACTGTGTCATCCTTCTCCACAAAGGTGGTGACCCCTCAGTACCCGGTAACTAATGTCCAATATGCCTCCTCCCTGCTCTTGCCAAATTGCAAGAAGCTCTTGTCCAGATCAGACTGACCAACTTTCTGACATCAACAAACTTCCTCTCCCCATATCAATCTGGTTTCAAAAAACACCACTCCACTATATCCTCCCTCTTCCACATCACTGGCCACATCCAATCTGCCGCTGACCAAGGCCAATAAACTGCTGCAATATTTGTTGATCTGGCAAAGGCCTTTGATTCTGTTTCCACCCCCTACTCCTTGACAAACTAAAGGTAGCTGAATGCGCCCCAGCAGCAATTCAGTGGTTCAGATCGTACCTTGAAAATAGGCTTCAGTCAGGGTTGCAGACTCCACCCCCCCATACTACACGGTTCCCCCAGGGTTCGATACTATGCCCCATTCTGTTCTCCCTATTCATAAATGACCTCCCAGCTGTTAGCACAGAATCTCTCATCCACATCTATGCAGATGACACCATCTTTTTCACATCTAATTCAGTTCTAAGTAACGTCCAATCACATATACAGCACAATTACCTCAATATGCAATCTTGGTTTCATGCAAACCACCTCAAAATTTACTCATCCAAAACTGTTTCCATGACCTTTGGGTCTGCTCAAAAACTTGCTAGGATCACCTGTCTTCTTGCCATCACCATTCTAGACAGCACCCTACTAAACACAGTCTCCATGTACAGATATCTAGGAGTGTGGCTTGACCCCCAGTTAAACTGCTCAAACCACATCAATGCTATCACATCGAAGCTCCGCCCAAAGCTAGGCCTACTGTACAGAAATCAAGATGCCCTCCCATTACTTGCTAAATGCATATTATTAACAAAAATGATCACCCCCATCTTCGACTAATCTGACATAGTGTATGATTCTGCCCCTCCTCCTTCTCACTATCCAGACTTGACTCCCTCCTTTATGCTTTATGCTGTTTTTGCCACAAACTCCCTGTTCAGAACTCACCACTGTACTCTTCTCTCTTCCCTTGTGCTACCACCACTATTCCATCATCATTTCAGCCAGTCCATCTCCTTCATATTTAGATTTTGAATCTGCTACCCCCCTACCTGGCTGAGAAGTGAACACCAGCTACCATTTCTCCATACTCTCTGCACTCAAGGGACTCCTGCTCTTTCTCTCTTCCCAAACCCTCCTCATCCACTGGCAAACCTGCCTTTACCTCTTTATGGAACCAACTTCTGCCTGTCATAAGAAACTCTCCTTTGCACAGCTCTTTCAAATTCCAAATTTGTCAACTTGCACTCCCCACCTGCACCTGCTCCTAGCCGATCAAGGCCCAGCTTTTTGCCTAATGTATTTGTGGATTGCAACCAAATCCTCTGAAATGTATGTAATAACTTGTGTATAGTTTGATGAATGTACAGAACTTCTCTGTATAATATATGCACTGTATATTTATCTCATATATTATATATTTCTGCTTTGTATCCCCTTCCCCCTCTCTCCGGGTCGCACCTGGAAACGAGCCTCAGCTCAATGTGCCTTTCCCTGTTATCAAATATTTAAATAAATAAAAAATATGGGGGAAGGGATCGGAGGGCATGAGAGAGTGGAAATGATACAATGCTGGGCAACTAAAATGATACTGGCAAAGGGTGAGGGGACATACAAGGAGAGGCTGAGAGACCTTGGTATGTACACCTGAAGATTAGAAGGAAAGGAGGAACATGAATGAAATGTGCAAATATCACAAGGTTAACAGGTGGTACCAAAGGCTTATTCACTTAAGTAAGAATACATGTACAAGGGGGAGTTCACTGAAATTGGTGGTGGGTTGTTTCAGAAGGATGTCTTAAAATGTATTTAATAAAGATGGTAGACAAACAGAATAGTCTGCCTGAAGTAACTGTGAAGGCCAAAACAGTTAATAGCACAGCCAATAGGCCTACATAGGATACATATGTAGGGACGGACAGACTAGATGGGCCACTGGTCCTTTTCCGCTGTCATGTTTCTATGTTTCTTTTCTATATTGAGAAGAAGAGTTTAATCTAACCTAGCAAGCCTTTGCCTTCAAGTGTATATTCTGAACACATCTTCAGTGCAGATGGAGTAATAATCACTAAACAAGAACACTGCTAAGTACTGCAAACATGGATTGGCTAACATTTCTTACAAGGGGTGTTGACAATTTTCTTCTGACCACAAAAGAAACATGGAATAATGCAATTCTGACCCTGAACAACAGCCTGCTAGCAGTGACACTGAATATAAAGACTACATTGTACCACAAGAATCATGTCTGACATAGCATACTGTCAAATCTGGTTAACAAAACATCTATCTGTCAGCAGTTGCAACTGTTCTTCACAAATTCCAGCCATAGGTACAATTTATGGGCAAAAGGTAGTCCACGTTTTTCTTGTTGACTACGTTTGGACCATTAACTGGCATTCACATTTTTTTAAACTTATATTTTATTGCTTATTTAAAAACAATATAATACAGATTAAGTTGTGTTTAAAAGACAGAAACTGTCAGTTTAGGAGCCATACAATTGATAAAAGTTATCTGGCAGTCAGAAACCACACTGGCTTAAGAAACTTGTGAGTATGTCTTTATGGCATCTCTTACATTTCGAAATACCAGATAAACTATGCGCTGCAAGAATAAAGAAGGACACAACCTGTAAAATAATACCCGCATATTTAAAAAACACAGCAAGACAGTTAATATGTCCATTTTCCAACAGTAAGTGCGAGGTAAAATTTTGTGACTAGCCTTGGTTTGCTGATGTAATAATAAGACACTGCTCTGAATCTTATTTACCCCAGGTAGAATTTCAGAAAGTGAATTGAAAAGCAAGAATGCTCACCAAAGCTCCTCAACTGTCAAGTATAATAATTATACATCCACTTCCACTCCCGCGGATCCAAATCAGTTGATGCAGGTGAGGTTCTGTTGGTACACTTTCTAGTTAAATGTTTATAGCAGGGAATGTAGTCTCTAGAAAGTCAGGCAGAGCTGGGGAGGAGGGAAAGTCAATGCAAGTTTTGTTGTTTGCCAAACCATCTGCTGCGATGATGAATGATTAATTTAAGTGTGCAAAGTCTGCTTCCAGCCTCCAGTGCATTGGTTCTCTAGTGAGCCAGTTATTTGTGACCGATGTGCCTGCATGTGCATGTTTAGTCAGAATGCCGTCTGCATGGGGTAACTTCAGTTTGCAAACCATGGGGGCATGGCTACAATAGGGTTAATGAGAACAGTAATATTGCACAGAAGATGGAGTGTGGAAAGAGTCTCACAAAGTGAAAAAAAGCGAGTTCGTGGTGTGTGTGTGCGCATGTGTGTGTGTGTATGTTTTCGGAGATATGGAAATTACTGTGGGTGCTCCACAGGGTGCAGGAGGAGCTAATTAATTTTCCTACCCATGCTCCGATTCATTGTGAATTCGGACGTAGTTTCCCTTACAGTAACACAGCAGTTTGCTCCACATTCAGTGTGTGTAAAACAAATGTATTTGAGCCTGCACCAAGCTTTGGTAATTATTTTAAAATTAGCCTGCTGATTCTAATTAATATAGAAGTAGCCTTTGATTATAATTATATGGAGCCTGCAGTTCTGAGCTAAGTAGCATGCATATTTCATCAGTAGCTTGCTGATAATATTGAAGCTGCCTATAGATTTGTATAACTGAAATACTGAGTTCTTAACAAAGCAGCCAATGAGCCCTGTACTTCTTGTCTGATTTTTGGCCCACCCCAGCCCCCAGGCTTCCTTTAAATACACAAAAGCCCTTCCCACCTCTGAAAGATAGACTCAATTGGGCAGTCACTTGGCACAGTTGGCTGCTCTTCTTACTAAGGGGCACTCTCCTCTCAAGCCACATATGTGCTCTATCAAAGCTAACCTTCTCCCTTTAGCTGAGTGCTGTGTAACCTACAAGCCTTGGTAACCTGTGCAGCTAGCAATATTTTTTTTCACCTATCAACCATGAGCCTGCAAAAACTTCTGGTATAGTTAGCTTATGCAGACAAAAATGCCTTGCACAACCATGGCTCCTCAATTACTGCTAGGTGTGTTTCTTTACTCCCTGATACCCTGTTCTGCTCCTCCAAATGCAGCAGCTTCTATAAATTCTATTGCACACACTCCCTGTCCTGGTATTGTTGAACCTGCTGCATTGTTTCCCCTTGATGGAAACTCCTATCTCTATGTGCTCCATGGCATCCAATCTTCACACCACGGGAGGTTCACTGAACAAGTGAGTCTTGCTCGCTGTGTTTTACACTATTGCAGTATCTCTGTCAAGGTGTTGCTATCTGCTTCTCTGGGCCTTTTCAGGACTCACACTCCTCAGACACTGCAGCATGCCAGTGCCTATAAAAGGAGAAAATGTGTCTCATAAGCTACTACTAAATGCTATCAAAAGCTTCTTCTTCTGCTGCTCATCTGCACAGGTAACATGTAATTGAACCTGGCTCTAATCTCCCCATAACAGCCCCCAGTGAACTGGATAACTTAAAGGGTATGGGCCTCTTACATATTAATGACATAGCCTGCTAAAGCATTTCAATGCTATGCAATCTTGGATTTGTCATGCACAACAACATATCCTGGTGGTTACGGAATCATGCCTGAAACCTACGAACCAGGATCATGAGAGCAATATTCCTTCCTATAACATATTCAGGGTGAATAGATAAACTAAGGGAGGGGCATAGTTATCTATGTTGCTAATAAATTTACATCTTCTCTAGTCAAGTCCACCTCATTGTCTAAAGAATATGATTGTGTTATTGTAAAGGTTCAACTACACCCAGTCAACCCCCTTTACATCCTTGATGCCTGAGCACCTCTTTCAGTGGGGCAAAAATCCTGAACTTCTTGGTGAGACTTTACCTACAATAGTCTTGGAATTAATCATCATGGGTGATTACAATATGGACTGGCTATCTGCTACCTCTAAGCCTCTGAAGAATGTTTGTGATCTGTTTGGGCTCACCCAGCTTATTCAGGAACCTACCTGGCCAAACTGGAAAAATCCTCAGAACAGTACACTTTTGGATCTAATCTTAGTGAACATGACTCACATTATTTCTCATTCTGGCACACTCTTTAGTGACCTTAGTGATCACTGTGCCATTGCTTGTGTGAGTATGTCCTGAAAGTGATCTCTATGTCTGGGTTCATCTTCAAAGAGAGTCGACAGAACTTTGATCCTTGTGCCTTCCTTTCTGAACTCCAACACTCTAACTGGCAAAATTTCTATCTGGCTAGCATTGTATCTGAAACATCCAGTTCTTCCAATCCATAGTCATTGATGCTATAAACAGACATGCCTTTCTGCACAAACTACACACCAAAAGAAGACCTGTCCTTGGTTCACGGCTAGCCTAAAAACTTCATTGCTAAAGGATTACTTATGGAAAAGGGCAGAAAATCTAAGCAACCAGTGGACTGGGCAGCATTTAGAAACTGCAAGAAACATGTGCAACAAGCTAATCAGGACTGAGAACTAATTGATTCCTGTGCTGAACTCTAATCCGCATCTAATTGCTCAACCAAATTTTGGAAAACACTCAGGAACATTGAAGGATTTCGCCCAGCCAACTTGTTACCCCAGAAAATCACATCTGGTGGTATTTCCATCATGGGTGAGAATTAGATCCTTGAGCTTATCAATAACCACTTTGTGACAGCTGGCCTGGTATTTGACACCTCTCCAGCATCTAAACTTCGCTCACAGCTGAGCAGCCATGACCTGGCATGCCATGCCTCAGCTATCCCCTCCCATGAAGGAGTATTCTCCTTCACTCCAATTACCTTAAAACAAGTAGAGGATCTATTAAGGAGCCTTGTCACCAGAAAGTCAGCAGGCACTGACAATATTGAACCTTATTACCTAAAGCTGGGATATTACATTCTGTCACCCCCTGTTACTCACCTCTTTAATATGTCCCTTCCACAGGGAGCACTCACCCCAGTCTGGAAGATAGCTCATGTAGTTCCCCTGTTTAAATCCAGGGGCTCCATTGACCTAAATAACTACTGACTGATATCACTGTTGCCCATCCTATCCAAATTATTAGAAAAGGTGGTCAATGAGCAACTTAGGTTCTTATCTGGAGACTTACAACCTGTTGAATCCAGTTCAGTCAGGCTTTAGACCTCACCACAGCACTGTATCTGCATTGGCTAAGGTTACTAATGATTGGCAGACTGCCTTGGATACAAAAAATTACATGTGTGCATTGTTCCTTGACCTGAGCAAAGCTTTTGATACTGTGGACCATGATTTACTCCTGTGTGTTCTAAAATATACCGGAGCAGACCAACCAGCCTTGAACTTATTTACTAACTACCTTACTGAGCGTCAACAGCTGGTTAAGGTTGAGGGGGGTCTTTCTCTTAAATAAACCCTGTTAACGGGCGTCCCTCAAGGGTCCATTTTAGGCTGTCTACTATTTGCTGTCTGTATTAACTGGATTAATACTGGTATCTCCACAGCAAACATCCACCGGTTTGCGGATGATACTGTCTTGTACATTGCCAGACCTACTCTGGATCTTGCCTACAGCGATCTTCAATGAGACTTTGATCACTTACAGAAAAATCTACTTCAATGAAAGCTCCTCCTAAAAGCAAAAAAGGCCAAGGCTATGATACTTGCTCCCTCTGCCCTTGCAACTAAACACTGTCTTCCTGGTTCTGCTCCCTTCGTATACACATTACTGGGTGAGCCACTGGAGTTAGTTGAGAAATTTAAGTATGTTGAGTTTTGGATAGATCAAAAATTGTCCTTTGTCCATCATGTCAATGAACTCTCAAAAAAACTGAAACAAAGACTTGTCTCTTCTTCCGTATTAGAAATCTATTTATGCTAGAAGCTAAAACTAGGTAGGTCCAGACTACATTTTTGCCTCTTTTAGATAATGCCGATTTTCTGTATGGCCAAGGCCCAAAGCTCTCCCTCTCTAACCTGGATGTACTCTACCACTGAGCTATTCAATTCATAACTGGTCTCCCTTATGCCACACACCACTGTGAGCTCTACAGTATGCCAAGGTAGGGTGGAGCTCACTAACATTCAGATTGCAAAAGAATGCAGTGCTCTGGACCTACAGAGCAATCACAAATATGCTCTCACATTATATTGTGAGTTGCCTAACCACCTGTAGGGTTGGAAACTACACACTGAGAAGCCTCTGTTACATCTCATTATTCATCCCTAAGGTGAGAACCAGATATGGCAACTCTGCAATAAGTCATGCTCTTCCTGTCATTTGGAACACAATACAGAAAACTCTAAAGTTGTCAATCCCTGTGAAACTGAACTTCTTCAAATCCCTTTACCAACATTCTTTTTCAGAAACCTATACTTGCTTCCATTAATGGCACTCTTACCGCACCTATCCTAGGCTTAGGACTTCTCTATTCTAAGCTCCTCTCCCCTATTTCCTTTCCATGCCCTGCCTCATTTCACATCATAGCATTACCCTGACCTATTCCCTAAACTATGTAATGCCGTCCCCAAATGTATCACTCGTACCTCCTCATCTGGCTTTACCCCCTTCCTCTTTCTACTCCCCCTTCTCCTTACCCTTTCTTTCTGCATAGGTTCCTGTCACAGCTAATGTACATGGGTTTTGTACCATAATACATATGCTACTTTCATTTAAGATATGTGTAACTTCTCTTTGTGTACGCTAACATTACTGCATGGAAGTCCATCTTCTTCCAAGTTGTGTATAGGAGTGCTTGGAAACAACTGAGAAGCTGCGTGGGATATACTATTTTGGATGAAATATCTGTAACTAAACTCTCTCTCTCTTGCTTACATCTGAGAGAAGTTTTCCTCACTTTTAAAGTGGTATTGCTTTGTGTTTGGTTTAGTTTTTAAGTCAGGAAGGTGGTTTTTAAAACTGCTTATCTTCTGCATATTTGATTTTCCTTTGTGGCTAACTGGACTGATTACTAGAATTCTGTGAGAATCTGCATCAATATAGTTTGCAACTTTTGGTGGGGTTGTGTGATTCAAAATAGCAAAAGCTGCAGTTTGTAATTGGATGCCAAACATAGCCTGAGGTGGGGGTAATTGTCTTCATAAGTCAGAGCTCAGCATCCCAGCCATTTGTCTAGCTAGACCATTTCAGCATTATTCAATTACTATAAACTAGTGGTGTGATCCTGTTTGAGGCAGAAGTCCATCTTCTTCCAAGTTGTGTACAGGAGTGCTTGGAAACAACTGAGAAGCTGCGTGGGATATACTATTTTGGATGAAATATCTGTAACTAAACTCTCTCTCTTGCTTACATCTGAGAGAAGTTTTCCTCACTTTTAAAGTGGTATTGCTTTGTGTTTGGTTTAGTTTTTAAGTCAGGAAGGGTTTTTTTAAAACTGCTTATCTTCTGCGTATTTGATTTTCCTTTGTGGCTAACTGGACTGAGTACTAGAATTCTGTGAGAATCTGCATCAATATAGTTTGCAACTTTTGGTGGGTTTACATCTGAGAGAAGTTTTCCTCACTTTTAAAGTGGTATTGCTTTGTGTTTGTTTTAGTTTTAATTCAGGAAGGAGGTTTTTAAAACTGCTTATCTTGTCAGCATCCTCAGAAGGGCTGAAATAACTGCATATTTGATTTTCCTTTGTGGCTAACAAACCACCAGGCTGTTTTGGGGCTGGATAGGTTTACCTGTGTCTGACTTGGATGTCTGGATTTTTCTCTGTTTGATTAGCAGGGTACTTTCTCTGTCAAATTGTTGTGTAGGGTATCTTGCTGACAGGAAGGCACTCATCGCAGTGGTGGGTGAGAGCTTTTAGTTGATTGTTTTGTGAGGACACAGTTTAGGCCCAACCCCTTCCCACCCCTCACCCCACCCACCCCTGGAAATAGTTCCTTTATACCTGAGATTCTGACATCATTTCCTCGAGTGCAAGGTGCATTTCACTGTCATATCCTCTCTAGCACACTGCACTGACAATATAAGCATACACATTGTATAATATATATATTTCTATATAACAAATCACACACCGCGCATGTACACACACACACACAAATACAATAAAAAAACTAGATAAACATGTGGGAGTAGTGCAATGTAATGGCTGTGGGGCAGCAGTCTTCCAGGAGTCTTTCTGGAGGCTGAGATGCTGCCTATTTGCAGACAACTATCTGCCCTGAGGGAGGAAGTTGTCCGTCTTCAGCCGCACTGGACAGTAGTAAGGAAACCTTCCCCAGGCCACACTGGACAGTAGGAAGGGAACCTCCCCATCCAGGAGCACTAGCGCCACCACCACTACCACCTCAGAGGTTGCAAAGAAAGCACAGCAGTTGGACCACAGTGGGCTCAGGAGGGTGAGGAGGGTGGAACAGAGGCACACCCAGTCAATTGTTCCCTCCACAATCCCATACCATTCTGGGGAGCATAGCTCCCTATGGATGCACCATGAGAGAAGACTGATGATAACTGTCTACAAGGAGGCCCACAGGAAGGAGGCAGAGGACACCACAGGGAAAGGAAGCAGCTCCTGGTGGGGGGTTAATTATTAGGGTATAGAACTGGGGGAGCTGGGAAAAATGAAGTAAGGTGCCTGCCTGGTGCCATGGCTTGGAGGGACAGGAAGTGCATCCTCAGGATCACGAGAACAGCTGCAAGGGATTCCGAGCTGGACATAATTGTCCACCTAGGGACAAATGACTTGGCTCATCATGAGATTAGAGCAGTGCAGGAGGACATTGCAGAGTTGGGGAGGGACCTAAGACAAGTAGCACACACAGTATCCTTCTCAGAGGTGCTGCCTGTCAAAAGCATGGGGGAGGTGAGGGTAATTGGCACCATGCAGTTTAATGAATGGTTGAAAAAATTGTGTGGAGCACAGGAGTTTGGCTTCATTGGGGACTGGGGTTCCACCTGGAGGACACCAGCCTATACTGGCAGGATGGTCTGCATCTATCCAGAATGGAACAAGTCTTTTGAGCAATCAGTTTAAATGCTTCATTGTGCTTTAAACTAGTCAAAGGGGAGGCACTGACAAGCAGCAGGAAAATCCCAGCCTCTCCCTACAAAACAGGGTACTAAATGAGAAAAAGACTGAGGTAGAACGGTTAGTGGGGGATGCTGCAACAGAAGGTAAAGCCATCAAAAAATGGAGAGCAATGAGTACTAATGCCCGTAGTCTGGGTAACAAGCTTCATGAATTAGTGGCCTTGATGGAGGAGGAACATCTGGATATCGTGGCAGTCACAGAAACATGGTACACACAAAACCATGACTGGGACATAAACATACCAGGCTACACTGTCTACAGGAGGGACAGGGAGGGTAAAGAGGAGGAGGAGTTCTTTACATAAGGGAAGGAATAAAGCAACAGAACAAAAGGGTAACAGGGAGGAGAAGAAGCACTGTGGGTAAATTTGGAGACAAGCAATGGTACCCACTAATGCACAGGGTTATATCAGACTTTCCTCAGGGGAGGAAATGGACAGGGAAATGATAGAAAGTATACTTAGAATGGCAGAAAAAGGGAGATATTGCTGATGGGTGATCTGAATATGCCAGATGTTAACTGGAGTGCAGTTGCAGCTGCCACTCAAGAGTGCAGTTATTCTAGATGCCCTACAGGGGGCATGCCTAGACAACTAGTACTGGAGCCCACTCGAGAGGGAGAAATATTAGCCTTGATTCTCTCAAATGGAGATGGAGAGAGGATCACAGATGTAGAAGTGGGTAGCCATCTGGGAACTAGCGACCACCTAACAGTATGGCTACAATAAAAACACACAGCAATAGAGCTGGAGTCATACAAAGACAAAAGTACTGGACTTTAGGAGGCTGACTTTGCTAAAATGGGAAAGTGGCCTAAGGAATGCACTAGCAAATGGGCAAGAAGGAGGGGTGGAAGAACAATGGGGATAATAAAACTGCCATCACAGAGGTAACAAGCCTTGTGTGAAGCAAATAAACAAACAAAACTATGTAAGAAACCACTATGGTTCTCAAAGGAGGTGGCAGTGAAGGTTCAAGAGAAAGAAAGCATCCAGGAAGTACAAGGAATCGCTAGAAAGAGCAGGACAGAGAACTGTATCAGTTAAAGCAAAAGGAGGCTGGAAGTCAGTCAGAACAGCAAAGGCCCAAACCGAGGAAAAGATAGCCAACTCAGTTAAGAAGGGAATAAAACCTTTTATAGGTACATCAGGAGCAAAGGAAGACCAAGGGAGGGATAGTGAGGCTTAATAAAGTGGAGGAGGGTGGGCAGAGGAGACTGTGAAAAGCAGAGATACTAAACAAATTTGCTCAGTATTTACAAATGAAGAGGGGAGGTACATAAAACAAACAGTAGTAACACTCTGGATGCAGAAGTTGATACAGCCCATTTGCAGAAGAAAGGGTTCTGAAAGAACTCTTAAAACTGAAGGTGGACAAAGCAATGGGGCCTGATGGGATTCATCCCAGATTTCTAAAAGAGCTAAGGGTAGAACTAGTGACACCACTGACTACCCTTTTTAACAAATCATGGGAGGATGGGGTGGTACCCGAGGACTGGAGGAGGGCAGATGTGATTCCCCTTCACAAAAGTGGGAGCAAGGCAGAAGCAGGAAACTACAGGCCTGTTAGTTTAACCTCAGTGATAGGGAAAATGATGGAATCACTTCTGAAGGAAAGAATTGTCGAGTATCTAGAGGCCAGAGGGCACAGGACCCTAGGCAGCATGGATTCACAGCGGAAGGTCATGCCAGACAAATCTGATAGGATTTGTTTGACTGGGTGACCAAAGTAGTAGATCAGGGAGGGGCTGTGGACATGGCCTACCTAGACTTTAGCAAGGCATTTGACACAGTCCACACAAAGATTAATATACAAGTTAGTCAGCCTGGGGTGGGTCCCAAGATGACAGCCTGGGTAAAAGTGTGGCTGGAGAATAGGACACAGAGGTAATAGTAAATGGAGTCCTCAGAAGAAAGGAGGGTTACTGGTGGGGTGCATAAGGTTCAGATATTAGGACTGGTCCTCTTCAATGTCTTTATAAAAGCGACATTGGGAAGGACTGAGAAGGAAAAGTATGTCTCTTTGCAGATGACACTAAGATCTGCAACAGAGTTGATGCACAGGTGGGGTGGAAAGGATGAGAAGGGACTTGGCAAGGTTAGAGGAATGGTCAAATGTGGCAGCTTAGATTCAATGCTAAGAAGTGCGAGGTAATGCACCTGGGAAACAAAAACCCAGGGGAAGAGTACACAATGGGGGGTGAGATACTAACAACAACAAAAATGGAAAGGGACCTAGCGGTAGTCATATCAGATGACCTAAAGGTGGGTAAGCAATGTGAGAGGGCAGCAAGGAGGGCTGGGGGGTTACTGGGATGCATAGGGAGAGGCATGACCAGTAGAAAACAGGAAGTTATTATCCCTCTGTACAGACAGCTGGTGAGACCCCATCTGGAGTACTGTGTGCAGTTCTGGAGACCCAATCTCCGCAAAGACATAGACAGGATGGAAGCTGTCCAGAGGAGGGCAACTAAAATGGTGCAGGGTCTGCACCGGAAGACATATGAAGAGAGACTTAAGGAGCTTAATATTTATAGCCTTGAGGAAAGGAGGGAGAGGGGGGACATGATAGAAACTTTCAAGTACCTCAAGGGAATCAACAAAGTCCAAGAGGGTAGCATCTTTCAAAAAAAGAGGTGTGCAAGAACAAGAGGTCACAATTTGAAGATAGAGGGGCGGCTCAGAGGTAATTTAAGGAAGTATTTTTTCACAGAGAGGGTTGTGGATGCATGGAACGGCCTTCCTGAGGAGGTTGTGGAGTCAAAATCAGTGGTGGAATTCAAGCATGCATGGGACAGTCATAAGGCAATTCTGGGGGTGGGGTAAGAAGAAGTAGGCTGATGGTTAACTAGGATCTGCAGCTTATCCAGTAGGTAGGGAAATGGGCAGACTGGGTGGGCCAAGCGGTCCTTATCTGCCGTCAAATTCTATGTTTCTATGGTATGAACACTAATTTGCTGTAACACTGTATATATCCCTGCCCTGTATCTTTCATTTATTTACTTTTTTCTTTTACATAGATACATAGATACATAGACAGTGTCGGCAGATAAGGGCCTATGGCCCACCTAGTCTGCCCATTTGAGCTTGTAAGTTCAGTTTGTTCTCCTAGAAGTCTATTTCCCCTTACCCCTGACCTCTAGAATTCCTTTATGTCTATCTCATGCATTCTTAAATCCCGTGATTGTTTCAGCCCCCACCTTTTCTTTTTTAATTTACTGTGTTGTTTTACTCCCAATTGTTGTAACATTGTATATACTGTTGCTTGTACTTATATATGTGAATGCCCAGGCTCATCTTGTAAATGAGTTCTTCTCAATGATGCTCACCTGGTTAAATAAAGATTGCTTAATTGATTGATTGATTGAGTGATTGAATCCAAGGTTGTAATTAAATTCTTCTCACCCTTAGAAACTACAGCCCCCCGGCCATCAGCAGAATAACATTGTTGCTGAAGATAGTTAGGGACAGTTTTGCAGGTTTATCAGGCTATCTGACTTTCACTGACTGGCTTCATGCAAACCACAAAGGACTGAAGCTGTCTCTGATTGGAGGGGCTTTGGTTCTTTGAAATAAACAAAGTTTCAACCCACCAAGCAGAGAGTGATGTCAGGACCACAGCCCGTGGTCATTGGTGTAGACTGCTAAGGCCTTGATTTTGTGAACCGCAATGGGATTGGCAGTGACACCCCCCTGAAATCCCCTATTCTTGCCACAAAACATGGGATGCACAAGCGCAGCCAACATAAAAAGCAAGCAGTATTCTGGAAAAAAAATACTGATCTGACCAATGTTTCACCTACAGTTCCGAGCTGCATTCTTTTCTGCAAATAGTTCCTAAACTATCTGCTATGCAATGCTATAGATCTCCACAATTTCTGTAGCTTTGAATTAAGTAGCTTTGCAATACTGCAGCACACAACTTACCTCCTGTCGAGTTGCTAAAGCTTGGTGGAGAACAAAATAGGGTGATTTTTCTTCTGTTTTGGCCATGCTCAGCACTCTACTAACAGAAAGTCTGGTTTCAGCTTCAGTAAACAGCTTTACATGTTTGATTGGGGGGTGGGGGTTGGGATGATAGAGAACACGCTAAAACAATAAAAAAATCCACATTGAAAAGTCAGTACCTGGAAAATGGCCACCAACACCATGTTAATGTCCCATAAAAACAAAAGAAGCAATACTTTCCTAATCCCATTTACCCACACGTAGCAACCACCTCATCTAGATCTTCACTCTCAATGCCAGAACTGTTCCAAGAATCTGCTAAAACATAGTATAAAAGATTTATAGATGGTCTGCTAACAGAGTTAAAAGCTATTAATAAATAACAAGTCACCATCCTTACTTTGATGTATGATTCTTTTGCATGATAAATGTAAATACTTTTGTTCTGAAGAATTAATGGAATAGCAAGCTTTCCCTGCATACTAATGTCTCTCAGTAATGTAACACATAGCTATTCTCTTCTGATAAATTATCTTTTTAATGATTCTACAATGCCACATTTATTGCAATATTCATAGTTACTTTATAACCCAGAATGCACTGTAGCTGTCAGAGGCTGTTGCCTGGTAAAACATTTAAAGCAAATCTTTGAATTTTTAACAGCACATTTAACAGACGAAAAAAAATGTTATTTGTGAGGTGGGCTTAATGGCGATAAAGTAAACTTTCAGCACAAATCTGATTAAATAAGTATGTAGTAAATAACAGCACACACACACACTTATTTGTGACTTCAAGAGTTATTGAACAGGCTCGTCCACAGTAAGTGCAAGCTAAAATTCTATACTAATAGATAGATGAACAATATGCTTTTTTACTAGAATATTTTCTATAATGTGATTCTATTCTTCCACATATGTTAAGGCTGCTATAGATGGTTTGTGTTGTCTGCTCTTCAACCCTTTGCATTCTTCACCTGCCTTCCCCCTTACCCACCACCCTCCTACCCTTCCTACACATCCCTCCTCAGGCTCACTCTTTCATGTTCAGGATTGGTTGCCACTGCATAGTTCTTCCTAACTATATTATTAAGTGTTTTAATTGTTTTCATTCTATCCAGTGATTTTAAATGTGTAATTGTGACATAATCATGATGTCATTTCTAAGAGCTGTACTTATTAAATGTTTTTACTATTGTGCGTAGGCCTTTAATAAAGGACTGACATCTGAAACACATCAGGTGGGCAGAGGATGGGTGTTTGTCCTGTCAATTGTCTTTTAAATAAAGGAGACAATGGAGCAACTTTGCTGTCTTGATGTTTTGAGGTGGTGAGTGCCTATCTTCTCAGCGTGAAACAGTTTCTGTTGTAAACAGCTCACCCAGTGCACACTTTTTTGTTTTGTTTGTATGTTATTGTTTTTTTTTAGACATAATGAAATGAATTGAGAGCACAGTCTGTGATCATCTTTTTTACAAGAGTGCCTATTTGTACAAAATACCTCTGTTTTAACGGAAGCCATCCTGCTTATTTATATAATTCACAATAGTGAGTATGGTATGGCAGTTGTGTTGCAAGTCCTACTATCTGATTTAGAAGGGCCTGCACCTTGGCAAGGAATCCTTCTCCAGTTGAATAATAGACCAAAATACCATAATTGATTACAGGGAGAAGAACACTGTGAGACAAAATCATCCTTGTTGATGGTGTGAGTAGTGAATGCAATCTATACAGTGAGCCTAGTCTTTGATGAATTATTCTTACAATAAAATTTATATGTTATTCAAAGAAGAGGGAGCTGTCTTCATTGGGAGAGGAACTGTCTAGCCATTAATAAGGATGCTGCCAGTAATGTATCCTCCTTAGATGCTGCAATCCCCAGGGACATATTACATCAAGATACTTTGTATCTATAGTAGCATTTAATAATGGGCAGATCTGTAGAGTCCCCCCCAGGAGGAGGTGCCACATCTATATGAACCATTACCCAGTGAGTATCTACACAAGAGGCCAGGCTGTCCTGACAGTGAAAAGGAGCATATCCCTTAAGTGCCCCATAAAACACCACAGCCAATCAAGTAACAACTAAGCACCCATTAAGGACATACTGTAGGACCCTAGGCATAAAGGTACACCAGGTATGTGCAGGAGGCACATACCGGCCATGTGCAACTCCACACCTGTGGACAGGTGTGTACCAGTCAGTATTCACTGTCAATGGCTGTTTATTCATGGGACTGGCTCCCCTCCCAGTGGAAAGCTTTTTGGCAGTGGATCGTGGGACACAGGTGGGCATCCAATTGGATGCCAATCCTGGGTCCCATATAGGATTCCCTCTCTGCATGATCAGGGGATTGTAGGTAGGCATGGGTCCCAGAATATGCAAAGGTTGGGTAGGGCTGTATACAGATGACAGACACAACTGCCACAGTATGGCTGGCTACAAAAGGGGACTATGAGCCTGTGCCATACAGAATGCCAGCATGCTATGATATTTGTCATGTAAGCTGGTAGCATACCAGATGGTAGTTATTACAATATCCACAACTGCCATCTATATGTTTCGCTACTGGTGTAGTGGATGTGGCAACATAGTGCCCACCAGGTTGCCTCCAGTCCTACTATGCAGCTAGGTGGCGCTAAGGCATCATGGTGGGGGAATCTATGTCAGGGATAGGAAGCACCCCACTGTGATGCCCCAGCCCACCTAGTTGCATAGTAGGCCTGGGGGCAACCTGGTGGGTACTATGCTGCAACATCCACTATACTGGTAGCCCCACAGATTTATTATTATTTTTTTTATGATTACTGGGTAAGTGCACTAGACATTAAAAATGCCTATTTTTTAATAACTGTCATCTGGTATGGTAGCAGGCTTACATGACAAATATCATAGTGTGCTGGCATTCTGTATGGCATGGGATCATGGACCCATTCCAGTGGTGTCCATGGGCACTTCTGTATCTATGGTGCTGCTCCTGGCCTATGTCTGCCAATCATGCTGTGGAGGGGTGGTGAAACATAGAAACAGAATTTGACGGCAGATAAGGACTGCTTGGCCCACCTAGTCTGCCCATTTCCCTACCTAATGGATAAGCTGCAGATCCTAGTTAATCAACAGCCTACTTCCTCCTACCCCCCACTAGAATTGCCTTATGTCTGTCCCATGCATTCTTGAACTCCCCCACTGTTTTAGGCCTCTATGACCTCCTCAGGAAGGCTGTTCCATGTATCCACAACCCTCTCTGTGAAAAATACTTTCTCAAATTACCTTTGAGCCGTCCCCCCTATGTCTTCAAATTGTGCCTCCTTGTTTTTGCACATCTCTTTTCTGAAAGATGCTACCCTCTTGGACTTTGTTGATTCCCTTGAGGTATTTGAAAGTTTCTACCATGTCCCCCTTCTCCCTCCTTTCCTCGAGTCTATACATCTTTAGTTCCTTTAGTCTTTCTTCATATATCTTCTGATGCAGACCCTGCATCATTTTGTTACCCTCCTCTGGACAGCCTCCACCCTGTCTGTGTCTTTGTGGAGATGGGGTCTCCAGAACTGTACACACAATACTCAGATGTGGTCTTACCAAGTGTCTGTACAGAGGGTCAACAACTTCCTGTTTTCTACTGGTGATGCCTCTCCCTATGCATCCCAGTATCCCCCAGCCCTCCTTACTGCCTTCTCACATTGCTGGCCCACCTTTAGGTCATCTGATATGACTACCCCTAGGTCCCTTTCCATTTTTGTTGTTGTCAGTATCTCACCCCCCACTGTGTACTCTTCCCCTGGGTTTTTGTTTCCCAGATACATTACTTTGCACTTTTTTGCATTGAATCTAAGCTGCCATACATTTGACCATTCCTCCAACCTTGCCAAGTCCCTTTTCATCCTTTCCACCCCACCTTGTGTATCAACTCTGTTGCAGAGCTTTGTGTCTTCTGCAAAGAGACATACTTTCCTTCCAGTCCCTCTGCAATGTCACTTATAAAGACATTAAAAAGGACTGGCCCCAGTACTGAACCCTGCGGTACCCCACTAGTAACCCTCCTTTCTTCACTGTGGACTCCATTTACTATTACCCTCTGTGTCCTGTTGTCCAACCAGTGTTTTACCCAGGCTACCACCCTGGGACCCACTCCCAGTCTGGCTAATTTGTTTATTAATCTTTTGTGTGGGACTGTGTCAAATGCCTTGCTAAAATCTAGGTAGGCCATGTCCACAGCCCCTCCCTGGTCTACTACTTTGGTCACCCAGTCAAAGAAATCAATTAGATTTGTCTGACACGACCTTCCACTGTGAATCCCGCTGCCTTGGGTCCTGTGCCCCATTGGCCTCTAGGTACTCAACAATTCTTACCTTCAGAAGTGGTGGGTGTCTTTGTTGAAGTGCATAATACAGTAACAGCAGAGTCCAACTCATAACACTCCCAATGGTCTGCATTCCACACCTCTATGCATTCCACAGGTGCAGGCATGCTCAACTCCTCTGGACCACCCATGCATGTAGCCATAAGGCCGGTGGGGGATCCAGTGCACAGGTGGCTTGCACAACTTCTGTGAATGCTGCGGGTCCGATGGACCCCACTGCCCAGCATTCCAATGTAGGGTTGCCTCTGCGCCTCTGCATAGGCAAACAGCACATTTGTGCATAGGGCCCATAATTTCTAAACTAATTCTAATTAGCTAATTTAATTGGGCCTATTGCTGAATCACAGATAATGGCAGTGTACAATGGTTAGTTTGTGCCACTATTCAAAAAACTGTTATAAATAGCACAATGGTGTACATAGTAGGGGGAGGAATCCCCACTCTTAGTGCAGCACAGTGCAAATCCACTTTCTAGATGTTAGAAAGAACAATCTGGGAATGCACCCACTAACACCCAGCTGTATGTTTGCAACTGTGACACAGTGTTGCGTTGCAGCATATGACTGGTTCATGTCAAGATGCTCAAATATTGTGTTGCATTTCCAGTGCTAAACACATACCCATCAAGAAAATGAGTACCCCCACCTGGCCCCATCAAAGAGAACACAGTGTTCCAATGGTTCCCTCTCTCTGACTCTCAGAGAACACTGTGCTATTTAAGGTGACATAGAATATTCCTGGCAGGAGCAATCTATGTTTTAGATAACTTTTAATACTGCATACGCAGTAGTTTATATGCTGTTGCCAGAATTATAATGCAGGTTGTCTATTTCAGCAGTTTGTGACTTAATTTTTATGCCACACTGCCTGCCATTAACATGAATGGTTGTGCATTGGTGCAGCAGATTTCTCCATAAACTAGAAAGCAGAATAATGTTTACATTCTGTGAGACACCAGATTATTTACATTTTAAGCATGAGATGAGGGTTTGTATCTTAACAGTGGCTTTAGCCTTTTTTATCAATTTGTTATCTCTGGTGGTGTGGAGTTGAAATAGTAAATATATTGAAAACAAACTCAGTTATGAACAATATTTGTGTAGGAAAGACAAGTTTGCAGCACCTTTACTACAGATGATAAGCCCATAGAACCAACACTTGGGAGTCCGTTGGTTCCTTTTCATTTACTCATGATAAACTATCCTGATGATTTCCTGATTGCCTTCTTCTTTTCCTCAATTCATCTTTTTCCTGGTGGTTCAGTCCTTCCCCTGAAATGGTATAATCAAGGGCTGGGCAGCCAGCAGTTACCCTTACTCATATGCCTACACACCTCTGTTAAGAGGCAGTAGATTGGAATGGGTGCAGTGGCATGTGAGTGATCCTGAGAGGGTGGGTATATGCTCAGAATGGCCCTTCTGACCATTTGTTTAGTGACCCCTTTTGCCTTTCTCATGCACCCCAAGGCTCTTGGGGGATAGGAGGAAGAGATTTGTCATTCTGTTGACCACAGCTTACCAAGGATTGCAAATCTATCTCAAGGCTAGATCATGTGATGATCAAATTTATCAGGGCAGTCACCAGGATTTCATGATTTGTGTCTGGAGCAGATAATAATGACAATGGGAGCTGTATATTGAGGTAAACTGTCTACTTATTTTCAGAGTGGATATTCACTATTATTCAAATTATCCAACAGAAGTGTCCCAAATAATAATTACTTTTAGTTGGATTGTCCCAGATAGCCACGAATAATGCATCAGGATTCAGATCATATTATTTTCTCCAGACAAAAATAATCCACAACCCAAATTGCAATTATCCAGGGTGTCCAAGCAAGTTGTGATGGATAATGGCTGCTGATAAGGGTAATTAAATCTAGATGCGGTAAACATTATTCAGAAACTAAGCCCTGAACTAGATCTACCATGGATATGGTTAATTGCTAGACTGAGCTGTCTGATGGAGGCAGACACATTTGCTAAATTTACCAGCTGAGACATTCTACTTCATTGTAAGCTAGTAGGGGCTTGTATATGATGCATAGCCTGTACTGTTATTTTCTTGTAGCCACAAATGGTTTTTCCTTCACATCAAACCCACAGTGTGCTGCAGTAGTGCCCTGTGGTAGCCACAGAATCCTACACTTGAAACCCCCAAGTCATAAAATGTACTTATATAATACAGAGAAAATATTAACAATTAGGGATAATTCCAGTTGTAATATGTTTTGTATTTATCTTTTCCGTGCTAACAATGTTCCCAGAAAAATAGAATTATGTCTCAGAATTCTGCTGCTCTTGCTGTTTACCTTCAGGAGGAGTCGAGTCATAAATTCCCGCTTTTGACACTACCACTTGCTACTGCGAAAAAATATTATGATAAAGGGAAGGTTATGATGACTTCATCTGTAGACAAGCAACCACAAAAGCAGCTGAATAAGAAAAGATACACACTCTCTCCATGGAACTGGTCTTAGTAATGAAGAGTTAAGAGGAGATAACTATAGCAATATGTAAAATTTGAACTGAATTATGTTTATTATAATATGAATAGTTTACCCAGACTCACCAGTGACTCTTTAAGTGACCATTGATAGAAAGGTATGTTTCAGTAGATGAAACCTTAAATACTTTTCCACATAATACCAATATGTTATGAAGATACTTAGAGGTATTTCTCTTTTTGCCTTTTCAGCCAGTCCCACTGCTGCCTTTCCTGGCAGGCCAAACCAGCAACATCCTATCCCTAACAACCACTGCATTGCCACATTTGTGGAGTGGGGCACAAGAGTACCAGCAGCTGCCATTTTGATAGTGGTATGGATGCTTTTCTTCCCAATTTTGCTCTCACTCTTCACCAGGGCAGTATTCGCCTTGACACCAGTAGAAGATAGACCACCTATGGTGAAGCCCGAGGGTATGGAGCCGCATACTTGACAAAGAGAAAGGGTTGCTGCAGAAGCTGGTATGCCTCCATTCCCCAACAGGAAGTATTGCCGTTAACAGTACCTTGATCCAGAGGCTGAATACTTTCTTGTCTTGCTGCATGGCCACAGAGACCTGAGGCCAGATTTTCAAAAGAAAAGAAAATGAAAATGAGTATGGGTGGCAAAAACAGTACGTGGGGGCATTCCTTGTGTAACTGCAAGGTTTTCCACATGTGTGCCTTTTTTGCAGGGGGAGTCACTTCATGGCCATTTCTGCAGTTTATGGCAGCTTGCACACAGATTCCACCTACAACTGTGCCAAAGTTCTACACCTGGTGTTACCAGGTATAGCATTCTTCTGCACCTACAGCAGCCATGACATTTCTGACCAGGTACACAAAGTGCTGAAAAAAAAACCATTGCTGACAGTGTGGGGTTTTATCTTCACACCAGCGAATTTTGCACAGGGACTCAGTGTTTGGGCCATGTCAGACCCAATGAAAATCAGGGCCCCTGGATTGTCCTTTGCCCAAACCCAGGTACCTGGTAGTATGATGCACTATGGCTGGGAGTTCAGAGGGCTCCTCCATAAGATATTTCTAACTAAACACCATTTGAAATGCAGAACCCAATCTTATTATCCACAACATCTGGCAGTATATGTGTGGAAACCTAAAACAGTTTATGCATTGGGTGTCAGTTATTAAATAACAATGTTAGTTTCCATTTATATGGCTTAAATTGCAAAGAACTGAATCAGCTCCAAACATATGCAACCAGAACTATAAATGTCTACTTGTCATAAAATGTACTCATTGTTAATCTGGAAAAAATAAAAGATAAAAGGTATGGTGGTAGTTAGCATGTCAAAAAAAACTGACCAACAAGTTTCAAATATTATTAGACAGCCCAATCTACATAGTTTTTCATTTTATTGTGGCTAAATGGAAACATATTTGTATAACAGCAGATGCCAACTAGGATGGGAGACTGCCCAGGCTTCCCAAAAGACTGGATAT
The DNA here is from genome assembly GCA_016271365.2 of Neoceratodus forsteri. Lineage (NCBI taxonomy): Eukaryota > Metazoa > Chordata > Ceratodontiformes > Ceratodontidae > Neoceratodus > Neoceratodus forsteri. The sequence goes on from CM028131.1 coordinate 730,538,990, forward strand.
TTGACCTTCATTACAGAAGGAACCATAGCCATGGCCAAACAGCACCTGATGCACTTTTGAAGAACTTCCTTTTACGTGTAGCCCATGTTTTCTGCAGAAGCTGGTACCAATATTGCTTTATTTAGTTATTGATTAAATGATTGATTAATTTGCTCACTGGGTAGACACTTAGGCAAGTAAACACCTGTTACCAGGCATGATGTTGATACAACACATGATGACATACAGTTGGCACATAGACATACAGAGATCACTAGAGAAAACATTTTCCCAGCCCTTTCAAGATTCAACCTCATGTCACTGAAGCAAGACAGCAGCAATGATATAAAGTGCACAGATATAATCTGAAGTGAAACTTGAAATCTTAAAATGTTATTTAGAAAATGGGCAGAGTTCATTATTAATTCTGATTGGCTAAACTCACCAATCAGCTGGTCGGGTACGAGACAGTAGAGACCGGAAATAACTAGTCCCAGTCTCTGTTGCCTCATTTAGTTCTAATACAAATGGGCCAGTAGAACTTTGAAAAGGCAACTACCATGTGTTGCCTTGCTAATGGAGCCCTAAACTACCTGCCGATCTCTCCTGACCCCTTGAAAGAGCTTCTGAGTCACAGAATTAAATCTAAACTGTAAAGTTCACACACAAGCAGCTAAAACAAATTTGGGCCTTAAAATCCCACAGTGAGTTGAGTGGCAGTTCTTTAAAAAAAAAATTTCTCATTGTAGAATCACGGTTTTGATCTCACCTACAGACTGAATTGAACAGCTGCCTCCCCTGACCTCGCGCAGTCTCCTGATCCCACTCAAATTACATACGGCATAAACATTTTCTCTCTGTTGCTCCTGATGGGAACTGCATCAGTTCTTGGTCATAGATTTAAAAGAACTGGATAAAAAAAGAGAAACAGCTCTTATTTATCCTGCTCAGTCTACAGACTGCTCTCACACCTTCTCGTTCTGCTGTTTCCAACCTCCATGGTAACATCTGCCATTCCGGTTAAAAAAAAAAAATAACTTGTATTGCCACTGGAGGAGGAGGAGGAGGAGGTGGTGGGTGGGGGGATAAATGTTTGCCTTATTTTTCTCCACAAAGTCGTAGCGCTGAAAGAAAATAAAATAAATCAATTTTACCAGCTGATCACCAGTGCTGCTTTTAGTATCCTGCTTGCTCTCATCTTCTGCTCACATACAGAGCAACTGCCAGTGCTGAACCAACACTAAATAAATCTACCCCAACAACTTAATCGCCATTCACCCATCCACACACACACACACACACACACACACACACACACACACACACAGTGTTTAATTTTCCCCCTTAAAAAAATGGCTGTTACAATAGAAAGTAGCTCTAGGCTAGCACATCGGTACTCAGCGTGTGTGTGTGTGTGTGTGTGTGTGTGTGTGTGACCATGAAAAATACAGGCGGAAAAACTATTTTATTACAAAACTCATTTTGAACTAGTTTTGAAGAACATTTTTGATTAAATATTTTTTTCACAGTGCCATTTCTAAGTGCAATAATACCCCCCAGGGTGGGCGGTATGGGCAATTCCGGACCTTCCAGGTGCTATTAGGCCCTCTGCCAGTGGCATCAGACCTCATTACACCCCTGGGTGGTCCGGTATTGCCCAATGCCACCCACTCTGTCAGATATTATTGCTTACATAATTGAACAGAGCAAGGATTAGAGTTCCACAAATGCACTGTTTTATATAAAATATTCTGAATTGTTTAGTTTCTGTTTGAGATGATAAATCTTGTTTTGTTTGAGCCTCTTGTACAACATGTATCCAACATGATTGTACACAAGATAAATGTAGAGGGTCTCCTATTCATACGAACATATAAAGAAGCCAGCAGAAAAAGTCTGTTTGGTCCCTCTAATCTGCTCGTATTGCAGGGTCCTCAGCCTAAGCTACTGTACCCTGCCTCCCCTCCCCAAGCCACCCTTCCCCTTCCTCCACCCCTACATTGATCCTTAGTTTTCCCCTCTTTCCCAGTCTCTCTTGGAGCAATTCACCATCTTCAATGAAACCACCTCTTCTAGAAGCACATTCCAACTCACCACCACCTCTCCATGAAGAAGTGCCACCTAGCCTCCTCCTAAACCCCCCTCCAATTTGAGACTGTGTGCCCTTGTATTTCAGCGTCCACTAACTGTAAAGAGACCCTCCTTATTCAGCCTATTTAATCCTTTCACATACTTGAAGGTCCCAATCATGTCCCCCCTCTCTCTCCTCTACTCCAAGGAGTAGATATTCAGGCCCTTCAACCTCTCCTCATATATTCTACCCTACTGGCCCATTATCATTTTCATTGCCCTCCTTTGGACTGTCTCTAGTAGGTTAATGTATTTTTCTAAGGTATGAGCACCAGTACTGTACACTGTACTCCAGATGTGGCCTCACTAATGACCTGTACAAGGTCTTACCTTATCTCACCTGCTGCTGATCCCTCTGGAAATTCAGCCCCAAATTTTATTTGGCTTTGCTGCTGCTTTCTTGCACTGTGTGGAGTGCTTCGGGTCAGCAGTGATCATCACTCCCAGATCCTTCTCCTCCTCTGATGCACATACCCAGACCCCCTCCCAGGCTGTACTCTGTCCTTGGGTTCATGGCTCCAGTGTGCAATAACTTTGCATTTCTTTGCATTGAAGCCAAGCTGCCAGATCCAGGACCACCTCTCTAGTTTTTTCCAGATCCTCCATTAGGTCCTGTATGACTTCTGCTGTGTCCACCCTCCCATAGAGCTTCGTGTCATCTGTGAATAGGCACATTGTGCCCTTAATGCCTTCCCCAATATCATTTATGAAGACATTAAACAGAACTGATCCTAGCACCAAGCCCTGCGGTACCCCATTGGAGACATCCCTGGTGCTAGATAACTAACCCCCCACAACCACTCCCTGGATCCTGACTCTCAGTCAGTTTTGCACTCATCTGGCCATCTTCTCTCCAACCCAGTCACAGAAGTCAATCAGATTAATTTGACATGACCTTCCTCCCTAAAACATATGCTGCTTCACGTCCTGGAGGACGTTCTCATCTAAATTCTCTAATAACTTTTCCTTAAGTATGGTCTCCATGACATTGCACTTGATTGAGTTCAGACTGACCAATTTGTAATTCCCTGGGTCATCCTTGGAACCACTCTTATGAAGGGGCACTACATGTGCCATTCTCCAGTCCTGCGGTAGCATGCCTGACTCCAGTGAACTATTGAACGGGCCAGTCAATAGATCGCAAGCTCCTCCACCATTTCCCTCAGCACCCTTGTGTATATAGTCCAGGCATGGAATTTGTCCACCTTCAATGCTATCAGCCCTGTCCTCACCCTATCCACCTCTATCACTACATCTGTGCCCCATCCCCACTCATCTTCTTCCCCTTATGATACCAGTCCATTTTTCTCCATGGTGAAGACAGAACAGAAGTACCTATTCAGTACTTCTGCTTTGCTTCATTCTCTTCCACCAGCCCATCCCTTTCCTTAGTCTAACAATCCCATCTTTCTTGTCCTTTTAGCTAATATAGTCAAAATGGCCTTTTCCCCTTGTTAATTCCCTCAGCTAGCTGCAGGTTCTTCTGAGCCTTGGCCCGCTGGATTACCTTACCTGGTATGCTAGCCATCTTCAAGTAATCCTCCCTGTCTTACTCTTTCTTGGTCCTCCTGAATTTCTTGAATGCTGACCTCTTGTCCCATGTTGCCTGGGTGATCTCAGTACGAAACCAGCTGAGTACTCTGGCCCTTGAGTTCTTCCGCTCGAGCCTAATACACTCCTCTGTGGCAATGGTTATTCCCTCCTTAATGATGGACCACCTTTGGTCCAACCCCATATCCTCTCAGAAGTTTGCTGGGTGACTCCTTAGCAACTTGCCCATTTTTCTGAAGTCTGAAGTCTAAACATCCAGAATTCTAGTCTTATTAGGGCCCTTTCCCCGCCCATGTGCAACCAAAACCACAGTGTGCAATGGTGACTTCCACCCAGCCACTCTTCCACTGTTATGTCCTGGATGTGCTTCTCTTTTGTCAGCACCAAATCAAGGATTGCCCCCTCCTCATGGGCTCTGTGATTCCCTGAGTCAGGAATCCACTTTGCAGCACATCTTGGAACACCTGTCTCATGGTGCAGGTCATGGCTGATAACCTCCAGTCCACCTTTTGCAGGCTGAAGTCTCCCACTATTACCACCTCTCTCTTCCTGAAGCAGTCAGTATTTGAAAACTCAGTTTCCTGTCCCTTTCTTCCTCCTGGTTGGGTGGTCTGTAAACCTTCCCAACCTCACCTTCCTCTCTATTAAACAAAACTGGATCCGCACTGCTTTGCCCTCCCTCCTCCAACTCCTCCTTCATACATGTTATACCCTCCTGATGTAAATTGCCACTCTTCCCCTTTCATACCATCCTGTCCTTCCTATATAACTTATAAGTAGGGACTGAGAGGTCCCAGTCATGGTTAGGTGTGGCACAAGTCTCAGTGACCACTGCAGTGTCTACTCTCCTCTCTGCTAACAATGCCTGCAGGTCATACATCTTGTTTCCAAGACTTCATGCATTCAGGGACACCACCTTCCACCTAGGTTCAAAGCCTCTTTCCCTTCTCTCCCACCTGCATCTCTCATGTCTCCATACTGCTATCCCATTTGCTCTGCTTTCACCCTCCAGACCTCCTCAACTTTCCAAATCATGTTACTGATATAATACATCATTCTTTGTTCAAATGACAAATACTGAAGTCAAGAATAAAACTCACAGGGATGTGTTAATCACAATTAAGAGCATCTGTAGATGTTGTCATTAATCTACAGATGTTACTGTATATCTGCAGGTTTGTTCTGTATCTGCAGAGTTTGGTTTACAATATATTCAGTTAAAGCTCTATCTTTATTCACCTTTTATTAAATCAGTAGATGTTTCTGACTTGCACAATGGTGGTAAGACTGTCACAAACCCACTCAGCAGGTCAGCCCTCTACTCCCAAAGTGCCAACCTCAAGTGCAGTCTTGTGTACAGTTAACAGAAGCAGGGTAACCCTCCTGTCTGTTTATTGGGTTTGAATTAACCTTTGGTCTCAGTTCTAGGGGAATTCAAACTGCTATCCTCTTGCTAGCGTGCCCAATGCACAGGCTCAGATAATTCTGTCTTCGCGGGGCCAGATATCTTTGCCTACGGGAACCTAACCAGGTGTACAGAAATGAACCCTTTAAAACTCTAATAAAGACCTCAGATTAATTTTACATTTTTCCAGTTCGGTATCACCATTCAAGCTTATGCACAGTAGCTGCTTTAACCATATATTTTTCACTTGTTAAAGGAAGAAATTCAAAGACAAGCCAAGTAGGCTCTAAAATAGAGTTTCACTAAAATAGATAAAAAAAATATCTAAAACATAAAATATAGAACCATATATCACAAAACATACTCAATCTTTTAAAAGAACAAGGTTTTAACAGTACAATTCCTACTACAGTACTTAGACTTTTTCTCTCTTTACCTGTATACTTGCTTAAAGTGCTCAAAGATGTTTCCTTGTCAGAGTGTAGATAAAAGTCGATGAAGGAAAACAGAATACTTTGTTTAAAAGCTGGCTTTGCCCACCTCTTTGCGTGAGGTCACCTATCTCCTCCTCTGGTTATGAAAAATCATACACCCAGGATATTTTATCATATTAGAAGGTAAGATAATTAAGGTTACATCAGCAGAAACTCCTTTCCCCATGTGACTTTCCCAATCAAGTCTGTAAATTTCCTTTCATCTATAAGCAGTGTCCTCTCTCACACAGACATCAAAGCATTTATGACTTTGCACCAGTGTCACATAATCCTGCACTCTTCCCTAAGCCATAAAAGTTTATGATTTCCTCTTAGCAGCTACAGCTATAATTAACTTAGGATAAATAGGAGATCCTTGATTAAGGACTGTTCTACCCTGTAATTAGCTTCTGACCTTCCAGGTAACACCTTGTATTAAAACATGTGTGTGTGTGTGTGTCATAATCATATGCTGTTTCAGCATTTCTCATGAGAGACAGTCCATAACACATTTTTGTATTACAAAAAGTGATACAGTGAACAGAACCAGCTGTCCAAGTGTCACAATTCCTCCCCACCTAGACTGAATTTGGGGGCTTTATCCCCTGCATGGGATGAGCTTCCCAAATCAGTTCACTCCTCATACACCCAAGACAGACCATCAGAGTTCTGATTTTTGGCTCCAGCTCTTTGTACGATTGTCATATCATACCCTTGCAAAGCAAGACTCCATCTTAGCAATCTACCATTGTTTTTCCCCATCTGCATCAGCCAAACCAGGGGGTTGTGGTCAGTCTGCACCACAAATGCTTCCCATATAAGTATGGCTGTAATTTCTTTAGGGTCCACACTATGTCAAGACACTCCTTTCCACCGTGAGTATGCCTGCTCCTGGGAAGTAACTTTTTACTCAGGTAGGCTGTTGGGTGATCCCTCCCTTGGCTGGATGTCTGCTCAGTACTGCCCCAATACACACGCGTCTGAAGGATCAGTCTGAACTATAAAGGGTCTGCTATAGTCAGGACTTGTCAAAACAGGAGCACAGCACAGTGCCTCCTTTAGTTTGAAAAGCTTCCTCTCAGGCTGGGCCCAGGTAATTTTCTTGGACATCCTTTTCTTTGTCAGGTCAGATAGGGGAGCAGCCAGGACACTGTAATGGGTACAAATTTCCGTAGTACCCTGCTGTCCCTAGAAAACTGCTGACCTGCTTCTGCGTCTCTGGTCTGGGCCATGCCTGGAGTACCTTTATCTTTATCTGGTTAGGACAGTGCTGTCCTCAGCCTACCACATGCCCAAGGAATGTCTCTTCTTACATGGCCACCTGGCACTTCTTGGCTTTGACAGTGAGTCCGGCCATCTGTATCCTGCCCTGCACTTCCCTAAGGTGGGATAGGTGTTCCTCCCAGCTGGTAACAAAGATGGCAATGTCATCCAGGTACATCACAGCGTACTCCTTAGCACCATTTAACACGTGGTTCACCAACCTTTGGAAAGTAGCCGGGGCATTTTTCATTCCAAAAGGCATTACATTAAATTCAAATAAGCCTATTGGAGTGATGAAGGCTGACCTCTCCCTAACTCTGTCCATCAACTCTACCTGCCAATACCCCTTGGTCAGGTAAATCATCGTAAGGTAACTTGTCCAGGAATTCATCCTTCTGGGGCATGGGGTGGGCATCTGACTTCGTGACTGCATTCAGTCAATGATAGTCCACACAGAAATGAGTAGAGCCATCTGGCTTAGGCACAAGGACTATGGATGAGGCTCAGGGACTGTGGGATCTCTGGATTACCCCTAAATCTAGCATCTCCTCCAATTCCCTCCTAATGTTCTTTTGGACAGCCTCTGATACCCAATATGCTGTCTGCCATATGGGTGTCTGTGTCCCTGTCTCCACATCATGAGTCGCTAAGGGGGTTAGTTCAGGCTTGGCGGTAAACAATGGAGCAAAGTCTGCTAAAACCTCCCCTTACTTTCTGGATCTGGTCCGGGGCCAGCTGGAGAGACAATTTTACTGCCTCCACAGAGGACTCCCACTTACTTTCTTCCAGGAAGTCCAGAAGGGGGTCACCTTCATCCGTCCCCTCCCCAGGACTACAGACTGCAAACACCATGTCAGCCCTATTTGCATATGGCTTCATCATGTTGACATGGTACATAAGTTCTGCCTGTCTTCGGTCAGTTAACTCCACAATGCATTTCACGTCATTTACCTTCCTAACCACTTTGTATGGTCCTGCCCACTCAGCCTGCAGCTTGTCTTTCCAGACTGGAATAAGGACCATGACTTGCTGACCCACCATGTACAAGCGAGCTCTGTCTCTGCGGTCGTACCACACTTTCTGTTTCTGTTGGGCAGCTGCCAGGTTGCTCTGGGCTGTCCCCATAAGCTCCTTCAGCCTTTCCCTAAACCTAAGGACATAATCCACAATGTGAGATCCCTGGGTAGCGTGCTTGCTTTCCCAGTCCTCCCAGATCAAGTCTAGGGGCCCATGTACCCAGCGTCCATATAAGAGTTTGAAGGGGAAAAATCCTGTCGACTCTTAGGGCACTTCCCTGTATGCAAACAACAGGTGGGGAAGGTATTTCTCCCAGTCCCTCCCATGCTGTTCAGCAAACACCCAGAGCATTGACTTTAGGGTACCATTGAATTGTTCCACAAGCCCATTGACTTGTGCGTGATACAGTGTCGTACATATCTGCACCACCCCACACTTCTCCCATAAACAGTTCATCAGATCTGACATGAAGGAACCCCCTCGATCGGTGATGAGGTAATCTGATGAGGTAATTACCTCCTGGGGAAACCCAACATGGGAGAAAATCCCAAGTAAGGCATCTGCCACTTTGTCTGTCCTCAGTGAGGATAGGGCGACTGCCTCTGGGTACCGGATGGCATAATCAACCACAATCAGTATGAATCTCTTCCCTGAGGAGCTGGGGGTATTTAAAGGCCCCACAATATCCACTCCCACCCTCTGGAATGGCCCCTCTACTATGGGCAAGGGAATCAGGGTGGCTTGGGTTTTCTTGCCCACCTTCCCTATTTCTTAGCACCAGTGACAAGTCCTGCAATACTCCTTCACCTGCTGGATGAAGTTAGGCCAATAAATTCTGGGTCAACCTCTGCGTAGTGCACACGATTCCCAGATGACCAGACAAGGGAATATCATGTGCAATCTTGAGTAACTGCTCATGATACCCATGGGGAATGACAAGCTGCCTGCCTAGCATCCCTCCTCTGTCTGTACTGCCTGAGCATACACAAGTCCATTTCCCAATAAACCTTATGTCTGCCGTCACCTCCTGTGCACCATCCAAGTCTGCCCAAGCTCTCAGCTTTTCTAAACTAGTGTCACTTCTCTGAGCAGCTGAGAACCCTGACACATTCCCAAGGCATGGGGCAGGTCCCCTCCAGTCACTAAACTAGGGTCCCTAGCACTAGAGTCAGGACACTCAGGATCACTGTCAATCCCAATCCTCTGACAATGGTCACCCCTCGCTCTTCGGAGTAACCCTCTGTAGCTGTGTTGTTACTTGCTACTAGGGAAATTTCTACCCACTTTTCATTAGTCACCCCATCTGGAGACACAGGCTGGGGAACCAGCCTCTCAGCAGTTTCCACAATGGCTGCAGTGGGGTTCAGGGAACTACAATTTTCCCTTGCCACTTGGCTATGGGTAACTGCACGTACCATGCCCTGTTTTAGATTGTTGCCTAGGATCACATCCACTGCTAAGGTTTTGGCAACAGCCACCTGTTGCACACTTCCCCCTGTTTCACCCCAGTCTAGAAGAACACTAGTGAGGGGCAATGTTTTCACCTCACCAGTGAAGTCCTGTACAGTGATGTATTTATTGGGTATAAGCTGACCAAGTTCTACCAGATCTCCTTTACCAGGGTCAAGGATGCACCTGTGTCCCTTAACCCTTGCTTCTGTACACACATTCACTATGACTGGGTGCATGCGTTCCTTCATGTTCATAAGCAAACTTCCAGCGACACACAAACAACCCACTTCTTTTCTAGTACAATTCTGTGTATGTGCTCATTCTTTTGTGACACTGCCTGGCAATATGCCCAGTTTCTTTACATAACCAACATTCACTTCTCTTTTCAGAAAATCTTTCTCTGAAACCTGGGGCTAACTGGTTTCGGTGGAGGCAGTGAGGGTTTTAGCTGCCCTGAAGTTGCACGTTTCCCTTTCTGCGCTGACACGCCTAACCCATTTGCTCTCAGAGCTGGTCAGCTGTTGGCATAGCGGCCCAAGAGTTCAACAGCCTCTTTCACTATTTTGGGATCTCGGTCCTCCAGCCAGGTTTTTAGCTCTGCTGGAGAATGCCCAATAAAACTGTTCTAACAAAATCACATTTTCAATGTTGTCAACAGAGTTTGCCTCAATTCCTTCCCACTAACGTTTTAAAAACTGACGTTGTTTCAAGGTTAGCTTCTCGTAGCTCATGTCAGGGCTTCTCCTGAGCTTATGGAATTTAGCTCTGTATAATTCAGCAGTTAATTGATATTTTTTCACAGTGCAGCTTTAAGTTTGCCATAATCATCACTGTCCTCATTGTCCATTTGACCCAATGCATCCCAAGCTTTCCTGGTAAGTAGTGGGGATAGCTGGAAGTTCCAGGACTCTCTAGGAATTTTAGCCTGAATACAAACTTTTTCACAAGAATTTAAAAAGGCATCCATATGCTCCCCCTCTTCAAATTCAGCTATTAATTTGGAATTCAGTTTGTAACCCAGTTCTGTAGTCCCAGTTAAACCCAAGCCACTTATCTGCTCTGATGCTACTTTTTGGAGTCATAGCTTCTCCAGTTCATGTTGCCTTTGGTGCTCCTGCTCCTCATAGTCTGCATCTCGGTGTTCTTGTTCTCTCTTCTCCTCTGCAACTCATTGGCACTCACGCTCCTCATGGTCTGCCTTCTGCTGTTCCCGCTCTGTCCCGCTGCTCTCTCATTCTCTCTTCTCCTGGAACTCCAGCTCCATCGTGCACAACTCAATTTGCAGCCTGAGTACTTCTGGATCCAGGATACTGGTGACCTTCCCCTGCTGCTGTGGCCCTTCACTGACAGTGGCCCTGTTGCCCTCCTCATCGGATCTGGACACTGCACTGGCCACTAGCTCTGCCACACTCGAGGTCTGGTCCTTTTCAGTCATGGTCTATGACTCGCTGCTCTGGGTATCTGCTTCCATCAGGGCATCTATGCGGTTCTGTTTGCTGGCTTTCACCTCAAACAGGACTCCTCTGTCCCTGCACAACTGCCTTAAGTAGTCTACAGTGTGCCTGCTGTAAACAACCCTCCAATTTGAGACTGTGTACCCTCATATTTTGGCTTCCACTAACTGTAAAGAGACCCTTCCTACTCAGCCTATTTAATTCTTTCACATACTTGAAGGTCTCAATCATGTCCCCTCTCTCTCTCCTCTACTCCAAGGAGTAGATGTTCAGGCCCTCCAACCTCTCCTCACATATTCTACCCTACTGGCCCATTATCATTTTCATTGCCCTCCTTTGGACTGTCTCTAGTAGGTTAATGTATTTTTCTAAGGTATGAGCACAAGTACTGTACACTGTACTCCAGTTGTGGCCTCACTAAAGACCTGTACAAGGTCTTACCTTATCTCACCTGCTGCTGATCCATCTGGCAGTTCAGCCCCAAATTTTATTTGGCTTTGCTGCTGCTTTCTTGCAATGTGTGGAGTGATTCGGGTCAGCAGTGATCATCACTCCTAGATCCTTCTCCTCCTCTGATGCAGATACCCAGACCCCTCCCAGGCTGTACTCTGTCCTTGGGTTCATGGCTCCAGTGAGCAATAACTTTGTATTTCTTTGCATTGAAACCAAGCTGCCAGATCCAGGACCTCCTCTCTAGTTTTCCCAGATCCTCCATTAGGTCCTGTATGACTTCTGCTGTGTCCACCCTCCTTTAAATCCTAGTGTCATCCATGAATACACACATTGTGCCCTTAATGCCTTCCCCAATATCATTTATGAAGACATTAAAAAGAACTGAGCCTAGCACCAAGCCCTGCGGTACCCCATTGGAGGCCTCCCTGGTGCTAGATAACTAACCCCCCACAACCACTCCCTGGATCCTGACTCTCAATCAGTTTTGCACTCATCTGGTCAACTTCTCTCCAACCCAGTCACAGAAGTCAATCAGATTAATTTGACATGACCTCCATCCCTAAACCATGCTGCTTCCGTCCTGGAGGATCGTGCTCATCTAAATACTCTAATAACTTTTCCTTAAGTATAGTCTCCATGACATTGCACTTGATTGAGTTCAGACTGACCAATTTGTAATTCCCTGGGTCATCCTTGAACCACTCTTATGAAGGGGCACTACATGTGCCATTCTCCAGTCCCGCGGTGCATGCCTGACTCCAGTGAACTATTGAACAGGCCAGTCAATAGATCAGCAAGCTCCTCCACCATTTCCCTCAGCACCCTTGTGTGTATATAGTCCAGGCATGGGAATTTGTCCACCTTCAATGCTATCAGCAATGTCCTCACCCTATCCCTCTATCACTACATCTGTGCCCCACCACCCCCTGCTCATCTTCTTCCCCTTGTGATACCAATCCATCTTTCTCCATGGTGAAGACAGAACAGAAGTACTTATTCAGTACCTCTGCTTTGCCCCATTCTCCTCCATCAACCCATCCCTTTCCTTAGTCTAACAATCCCACATTACTTGTCCTTTTGCTAATATAGTAATAAATGGCCTTTTCCCTTGTTAAATCCCTCAGCTAGGTGCAGGTTCTTGAGCCTTGGCCCGCTGGATTACCTGGTACTGTTAGCCATCTTCATGTAATCCTCCCTGTCTTCCTCTCTCTTGGTCCTCCTGAATTTCTTGAATGCTAACCTCTTGTCCCATGCTGCCTGGGTGATCTCAGTATGAAACCAGCTGAGTATTCTGGCCCTTGAGTTCTTCTCCTCAAGCCAAATACACTCCTCTGTGGCAACTGTTATTCCCTCCTTAATGATGGACCACCTTTGGTCCACCCACATATCCTCTCAGAAGCTTGCTGGGTGACTCTTTAGCAACTTGCCCAATTTTCTGAAGTCTGATGTCCAAAAATACAGAATTCTAGTCTTATTAGGGTCTTTTCCCTGCCCATGTGCAACCAAAGCCACACTGTGCAATAGTGACTTCCACCCAGCCGCTCTTCCACTTTTAGATCCTGGATGTGCTTCTCTTTTGTCAGCACCAAATCAAGGATTGCCCCCTCCTCGTGGGCTCTGTGATTCCCTGAGTCAGGAATCCACTTTGCAGCACATCTTGAACACCTGTCTCATGGTGCAGGTCATGGCTGATAACCTCCAGTCCACCTTTTGCAGGCTGAAGTCTCCCACTATTACCACCTCTCCTTCCTGAAGCAGTCAGTATTTGAAAACTCAGTTTCCTGTCCTTTCTTCCTCCTGGTTGTGTGGTCTGTAAACCTTCCAACCTCACCTTCCTCTCTATTACACAAAACTGGATCCGCACTGCTTTTGCCCTCCCCTCCTCCAACTCCTCCTTCATACATGTTATACCCTCCCTGATGTAAATTGCCACCCTTCCCCCTTTCATACCATCCTGTCCCTCCTATATAACTTATCAGTAGGGACTGAGAGGTCCCAGTCATAGTTTGGTGTGGCACAAGTCTCAGTGACCACTGCAGTGTCTGCTCTCCTCTCTGCTAACAATGCCTGTAGGTCATACATCTTTTATCCAAGACTTCATGCATTCATGGACACCACCTTCCACCTAGGTTCAAAGCCTCTTTCCTCTCTCTCCACCTGCATCTCTATGTCTCCATACTCGCTATCCCATTTGCTCTGCTTTCACCCTCCAGACCTCCTCAACTTTCCAAATCATGTTACTGATATAATACATCATTCTTTGTTCAAATGACAAATACAGAAATCAAGAATAAAACTCTCAGCAATGTGTTAATCACAATTAAGAGCATCTGCAGATGTTGTCATTAATCTTCAGATGTTACTGTATATCTGCAGGTTTGTTGTGTATCTGCAGAGTTTGGTTTGCAATATATTCAGTTAAAGCTGTATCTTTATTCACCTTTTATTAAATCAGTAGATGTTTCTGACTTGCACAATGGTGGTAAATACTGTCACAAACCAACTCAGCAGGTCAGCCCTCTACTCCCAAAGTGCCAACCTCTGAGCACAGTCTTGTAAACAGTTAATAGAAACAGGGTAACCCTCCAGTCTGTTTATTGGGTTAGAATCAACCTTTGGTCTCAGTTCTGAAGGGATTCAAACTATGAACCTCTTGCTAGCGTACCCAATGCACAGGCTCAGATAATTCTGGTCTTGGGGGCCAGATATCTTTGCCTATGGGCACCTAACCAGGTGTACAGAAATGAACCCTTAAAAACTCTAATAAAGACCTCAGATTAATCTTACCTTTTTCCAGTTGGGTATCACCATTTAAGCTTATGCACAGTGTCTGCTTTAACCATATATTTTTCACTTGTTAAAGGAAGAAATTCAAAGACAGACCAAGTAGGCTCTAAAAATAGAGTTTTACTAAAATAGATAAAATATGTAAAACATAAAATACAGAACCATATATCACAAAACATACAAATCTTTTAAAAGAACAAGGTTTTAACAGTGCAATTCCTACTGCAGTACTTAGATTTTGTCTCTCTCTACCTGTATACTTGCTTAAAGTGCTCAAAGATGTTTCTTTGTCAGGTGTAGATAAAAGTCGCTGAAGGAAAACAGAATACTTTGTTTAAAAAGCTGGCTTTGCCCACCTCTTTGCAGTGAGGTCACCTAGCTCCTCCTCTGGTTATGAGAAAATCATACACCCAGGATATTTTATCATATTAGAAGGTAAGATAATTAAGGTTACATCAAAAAACTCCTTTCTCCATGTGACTTTCCCAATCAAGTCTGTAAATTTCCTTTCATCTATAAGCAGTATCCTCTCTCACATAGACATAAAGCAATTATGACTTTGCACCAGTGTCACATAATCCTGCACTCTTCCCTAAATGCCATAAAGTTTATGATTTCCCTCTTAGCAACTACAGCTATAATTAACTTAGAAAAATAGGAGATAATTGATTAAGACCTTTTCTACTCTGTAATTAGCTTCTGGCCTTCCAGGTAACACCTTGTATCGAAAACCTGTGTGTGTGTGTCATACTCATATGCTGTTTCAGCATTTCTCATGAGAGACAGTCCATAACACATTTTTTATATTACAAAAAATGATACAGTGATCAGAACCAGCTGTCCAAGTGTCACAATTCCTCCCCACCTAGACTGAATTTGGGGCTTATCCCCTGCATGGGATGAGCTTCCCAAATCAGTTCACTCCTCATACACCCAAGACAGACCATCAGAGTTCTGATTTTTGGCTCCAGCTCTTTGTACGATTGTCATATCATACCCTTGCAAAGCAAGACTCCATCTTAGCAATCTACCATTGTTTTTCCCCATCTGCATCAGCCAAACCAGGGGGTTGTGGTCAGTCTGCACCACAAAATGCTTCCCATATAAGTATGGCTGTAATTTCTTTAGGGTCCACACTATGTCAAGACACTCCTTTTCCACCGTGAAGTATGCCTGCTCCCTGGGAAGTAACTTTTTACTCAGGTAGGCTATTGGGTGATCCCTCCCTTGGCTGGATGTCTGGCTCAGTACTGCCCCAATACACACGTCTGAAGGATCAGTCTGAACTATAAAGGGTCTGCTATAGTCAGGACTTGTCAAAACAGGAGCACAGCACAGTGCCTCCTTTAGTTTGGAAAAGGCTTCCTCTCAGGCTGGGCCCCAGGTAATTTTCTTGGACATCCTTTTCTTTGTCAGGTCAGATAGGGGAGCAGCCAGGACACTGTAATTGGGTACAAATTTCCCGTAGTACCCTGCTGTCCCTAGAAAACTGCTGACCTGCTTCTGCGTCTCTGGTCTGGGCCATGCCTGGAGTACCTTTATCTTTATCTGGTTAGGACAGGCTGTCCTCAGCCTACCACATGCCCAAGGAATGTCTCTTCTTCATGGCCACCTGGCACTTCTTGGCTTTGACAGTGAGTCCGGCCATCTGTATCCTGCCCTGCACTTCCCTAAGGTGGGATAGGTGTTCCTCCCAGCTGGTAACAAAGATGGCAATGTCATCCAGGTACATCACGGCGTACTCCTTGGCACCATTTAACACGTGGTTCACCAACCTTTGGAAAGTAGCCGGGGCATTTTTCATTCCAAAAGGCATTACATTAAATTCAAATAAGCCTATTGGAGTGATGAAGGCTGACCTCTCCCTAACTCTGTCCATCAACTCTACCTGCCAATACCCCTTGGTCAGGTAAATCATCGTAAGGTAACTTGTCCAGGAATTCATCCTTCTGGGGCATGGGGTGGGCATCTGACTTCGTGACTGCATTCAGTCAATGATAGTCCACACAGAAATGAGTAGAGCCATCTGGCTTAGGCACAAGGACTATGGATGAGGCTCAGGGACTGTGGGATCTCTGGATTACCCCTAAATCTAGCATCTCCTCCAATTCCCTCCTAATGTTCTTTTGGACAGCCTCTGATACCCAATATGCTGTCTGCCATATGGGTGTCTGTGTCCCTGTCTCCACATCATGAGTCGCTAAGGGGGTTAGTTCAGGCTTGGCGGTAAACAATGGAGCAAAGTCTGCTAAAACCTCCCTTACTTTCTGGATCTGGTCCGGGGCCAGCTGGAGAGACAATTTTACTGCCTCCACAGAGGACTCCCACTTACTTTCTTCCAGAAGTCCAGAAGGGGGTCACCTTCATCCGTCCCCTCCCCAGGACTACAGACTGCAAACACCATGTCAGCCCTATTTGCATATGGCTTCATCATGTTGACATGTTACATCAATTCTGTCTGTCTCGGTCAGGTAACTCCACAATGCATTTCACGTCATTTACCTTCCTAACCACTTTGTATGGTCCTGCCCACTCAGCCTGCAGCTTGTCTTTCCAGACTGGAATAAGGACCATGACTTGCTGACCACCATGTACAGCGAGCTCTGTCTCTGCGGTCGTACCACTTTCTGTTTCTGTTGGGCAGCTGCCAGGTTGCTCTGGGCTGTCCCCATAAGCTCCTTCAGCCTTTCCCTAAACCTAAGGACATAATCCACAATGTGAGATCCCTGGGTGGCGTGCTTGCTTTCCCAGTCCTCCCAGATCAAGTCTAGGGGCCCATGTACCCAGCGTCCATATAAGAGTTTGAAGGGAAAAATCCTGTCGACTCTTAGAGGCACTTCCTGTATGCAAACAACAGGTAGGGAAGGTATTCTCTCCCAGTCCCTCCCATGCTGTTCAGCAAACACCCAGAGCATTGACTTTAGGGTACCATTGAATTGTTCCAAGCCCATTGGCTTGTGCGTGATACAGTGTCGTGCATATCTGCACCACCCACACTTCTCCCATAAACAGTTCATCAGATCTGACATGAAGGAACCCTCGATCGGTGATGAGGAATCTGACGTATTACCTGGGAAACCCAACATGGGAGAAAATCCCAAGTAAGGCATCTGCCACTTTGTCTGTCCTCAGTGAGGATGGGGCGACTGCCTCTGGGTACCGGATGGCATAATCAACCACAATCAGTATGAATCTCTTCCCTGAGGAGCTGGGGGTATTTAAAGGCCCCAATATCCACTCCCACCCTCTGGAATGGCCCTCTACTATGGGCAAGGGAATCAGGGTGGCTTGGGTTTTCTTGCCCACCTTCCCTATTTCTTAGCACCAGTGACAAGTCCTGCAATACTCCTTCACCTGCTGGATGAAGTTAGGCCAATAGAAATTCTGGGTCAACCTCTGCGTAGTGCACACGATTCCCAGATGACCAGACAAGGGAATATCATGTGCAATCTTGAGTAACTGCTCATGATACCCATGGGGAATGACAAGCTGCCTGCCTAGCATCCCTCCCTCTGTCTGTACTGCCTGAGCATACACAAGTCCATTTTCCCAATAAACCTTATGTCTGCCGTCACCTCCCTGTGCACCATCCAAGTCTGCCCAAGCTCTCAGCTTTTCTAAACTAGTGTCACTTCTCTGAGCAGCTGAGAACCCTGACACATTCCCAAGGCATGGGCAGGTCCTCCAGTCACTAAACTAGGGTCCCTAGCACTAGAGTCAGGACACTCAGGATCACTGTCAATCCCAATCCTCTGACAATGGTCACCCTCGCTCTTGAGTAACCCTCTGTAGCTGTGTTGTTACTTGCTACTAGGGAAATTTCTACCCACTTTTCATTAGTCACCCCATCTGGAGACACAGGCTGGGGAACCAGCCTCTCAGCAGTTTCCACAATGGCTGCAGTGGGGTTCAGGGAACTACAATTTTCCCTTGCCACTTGGCTATGGGTAACTGCACTACCATGCCCTGTTTTAGATTGTTGCCTAGGATCCATCCACTGCTAAGGTTTTGGCAGCAGCCACCTGTGCACACTTCCCCTGTTTCACCCCAGTCTAGAAGAACACTAGTGAGGGGCAATGTTTTCACCTCACCAGTGAAGTCCTGTACAGTGACGTATTTATTGGGTATAAGCTGACCAAGTTCTACCAGATCCCCCTTTACCAAGGTCAAGGATGCACCCGTGTCCCTTAACCCTTGCTTCTGTACACCATTCACCATGACTGGGTGCATGTGTTCCTTCATGTTCATAGGCATACTTCCAGCGACACACAAACAACCCATTTCTTTTCTAGTACAATTCTGTGTATTATTGCTCATTCTTTTGTGACACTGCCTGGCAATATGCCCAGTTTCTTTACATAACCAACATTCACTTCTCTTTTCAGAGAAATCTTTTCTCTGAAACCTGGGGCTAACTGGTTTTGGTGGAGGCAGTGAGGGTTTTAGCTGCCCTGATGGTGCACTTTTCCCTTTCTGCACTGCCACATCCACCCCATTTGCTCTCAGAGCTGGTCAGCTATTGGCATAGCGGCCCAAGAGTTCAGCAGCCTCTTGCACTGTTTTGGGATCTCGGTCCTCCAGCCAGGTTTTTAGCTCTGCTGGGCATGCCCAATAAAACTGTTCTAACAAAATCACATTTTCAATGTTGTCAACAGAGTTTGCCTCAATTCCTTCCCACCAACATTTTAAAAACTGATGTTTCAAGGTTAGCTCCTTGTAGCTCATGTCAGGGCTTCTTCTGAGCTTACGGAATTTAGCTCTGTATAATTCAGCAGTTAATTGATATTTTTTAACAGTGCAGCTTTAAGTTTGCCATAATCATCACTGTCCTCATTGTCCATTTGACCCAATGCATCCCAAGCTTTCCTGGTAAGTAGTGGGGATAGCTGGAAGTTCCAGGACTCTCTAGAAATTTTAGCCTGAATACAAACTTTTTCACAAGAATTTAAAAAGGCATCCATATGCTCCCCCTCTTCAAATTCAGCTATTAATTTGGAATTCAGTTTGTAACCCAGTTCTGTAGTCCCAGTTAAACCCAAGCCACTTATCTGCTCTGATGCTACTTTTTGGAGTCATAGCTTCTCCAGTTCATGTTGCCTTTGGTGCTCCTGCTCCTCATAGTCTGCATCTCGGTGTTCTTGTTCTCTCTTCTCCTCTGCAACTCATTGGCACTCACGCTCCTCATGGTCTGCCTTCTGCTGTTCCCGCTCTGTCCCGCTGCTCTCTCATTCTCTCTTCTCCTGGAACTCCAGCTCCAACGTGCACAACTCAATTTGCAGCCTGAGTACTTCTGGATCCAGGATACTGGTGACCTTCCCCTGCTGCTGTGGCCCTTCACTGACAGTGGCCCTGTTGCCCTCCTCATCGGATCTGGATACTGCACTGGCCGCTAGCCCTGCCACACTCGAGGTCTGGTCCTTTTCAGTCATGGTCTATGACTCGCTGCTCTGGGTATCTGCTTCCATCAGGGCATCTATGAGGTTCTGCTTGCTGGCATTCACCTCAAACAGGACTCCTCTGTCCCTGCACAACTGCCTCAAGTAGTCTACAGTGTGCCTGCTGTAAACAACCCTCCAATTTGAGACTGTGTACCCTCATATTTTGGCTTCCACTAACTGTAAAGAGACCCTTCCTTCTCAGCCTATTTAATTCTTTCACATACTTGAAGGTCTCAATCATGTCCCCTCTCTCTCTCCTCTACTCCAAGGAGTAGATGTTCAGGCCCTCCAACCTCTCCTCATATATTCTACCCTACTGGCCCATTATCATCTTCGTTGCCCTCCTTTGGACTGTCTCTAGTAGGTTAATGTATTTTTCTAAGGTATGAGCACAAGTACTGTACACTGTACTCCAGTTGTGGCCTCACTAAAGACCTGTACAAGGTCTTACCTTATCTCACCTGCTGCTGATCCATCTGGCAGTTCAGCCCCAAATTTTATTTGGCTTTGCTGCTGCTTTCTTGCAATGTGTGGAGTGATTCGGTCAGCAGTGATCATCACTCCTAGATCCTTCTCCTCCTCTGATGCAGATACCCAGACCCTCCCAGGCTGTACTCTGTCCTTGGGTTCATGGCTCCAGTGTGCAATAACTTTGTATTTCTTTGCATTGAAGCCAAGCTGCCAGATCCAGGACCACCTCTCTAGTTTTTCCAGATCCTCCATTAGGTCCTGTATGACTTCTGCTGTGTCCACCCTCCCTTAAATCCTAGTGTAATCCATGAATACGCACATTGTGCCCTTAATGCCTTCCCCAATATCATTTATGAAGACATTAAACAGAACTGAGCCTAGCACCAAGCCCTGCGGTACCCCATTGGAGGCCTCCCTGGTGCTAGATAACTAACCCCCCACAACCACTCCCTGGATCCTGACTCTCAATCAGTTTTGCACTCATCTGGTCAACTTCTCTCCAACCCAGTCACAGAAGTCAATCAGATTAATTTGACATGACCTCCCTCCCATAAACTCATGCTGCTTCACGTCCTGGAGATCATGCTCATCTAAATACTCTAATAACTTTTCCTTAAGTATAGTCTCCATGACTTTGCACTTGATTGAGTTTAGACTGACCAGTTTGTAATTCCCTGGTTCATCCTTGGAGCCATTTTTATGAAGGGGCACTACATGTGCCATTCTCCAGTCCTGCGGTAGCATGCCTGACTCCAGTGAACTGATGAACAGGCCAGTCAATAGATCAGCAAGCTCCTCCACCATTTCCCTCAGCACCCTTGTGTGTATATAGTCCAGGCCTTGGAATTTGTCCACCTTCAATGCTATCAGCCCTGTCCTCACCCTATCCACCTCTATCACTACATCTGTGCCCCATCCCGCCCACTCATCTTCTTCCCCTTGTGATACCAGTCCATCTTTCTCCATGGTGAAGACAGAACAGAAGTACTTATTCAGTACCTCTGCTTTGCCCCCATTCTCCTCCATCAACCCATCTCCTTTCCTTAGTCTAACAATCCCACATTACTTGTCCTTTTTTGCTAATATAGTAATAAAAGGCCTTTTCCCCCTTGTTAAATCCCTCAGCTAGGTGCAGTTTCTTCGGAGCCTTGGCCCGCTGGATTACCTGGTATGTTAGCCATCTTCATGTAATCCTCCCTGTCTTCCTCTCTCTTGGTCCTCCTGAATTTCTTGAATGCTAGCCTCTTGTCCCATGCTGCCTGGGTGAACTTAGTATGAAACCAGCTGAGTATTCTGGCCCTTGAGTTCTTCTCCTCAAGCCAAATACACTCCTCTGTGGCAACTGTTATTCCCTCCTTAATGATGGACCACCTTTGGTCCACCCACATATCCCCTCAGAAGCTTGCTGGGTGACTCTTTAGCAACTTGCCCATTTTTATGAAGTCTGATGTCCAAAAATACAGAATTCTAGTCTTATTTGGGTCCTTTCCCTGCCCATGTGCAACCAAAGCCACACTGTGCAATAGTGACTTCCACCCAGCCGCTCTTCCACTTTTAGATCCTGGATGTGCTTCTCTTTGTCAGCACCAAATCAAGGATTGCCCCCTCCTCGTGGGCTCTGTGATTCCCTGAGTCAGGAATCCACTTTGCAGCACATCTTGGAACACCTGTCTCATGGTGCAGGTCATGGCCAGTAACCTCCAGTCCAGCTTTTGCAGGCTGAAGTCTCCCACTATTACCACCTCTCCCTTCCCTGAAGCAGTCAGTATTTGAAAACTCAGTTTCCTGTCTCTTTCTTCCTCCTGGTTGTGTGGTCTGTAAACCTCTCCAACCTCACCTTCCTCTCTATTACACAAAAAGTGGATCTGCACTGCTTTTGCCCTCCCCTCCTCCAACTTCTCCTTCATACATGTTATACCCTCCCTGATGTAAATTGCCACCTTCCCCTTTCATACCATCCTGTCCCTCCTATATAACTTATAAGTAGGGACTGAGAGGTCCCAGTCATGGTTAGGTGTGGCACAAGTCTCAGTGACCACTGCAGTGTCTACTCTCCTCTCTGCTAACAATCACTGTAGGTCATACATCTTTTTCCAAGACTTAATGCATTCAGGGACACCACCTTCCACCTAAGCTCAAAGCCTCTTTCCTTCCCTCCCACATGCCTCTCTCATGTCTCCACATTGCTTGTGCCCTGCACAGACCACTGCTATCCCATTTTCTCTGCTTTCACCCTCCAGTCCTCCTCAACTTTCCAAATCATGTTACTGATATAATACATCATTCTTTGTTCAAATGAAAAATACTGAAGTCAGAATAAAACTCACAGTGACAGTGATGTGTTAATCACAATTAAGAGCATCTGTAGATGTTGTCATTAATCTACAAATGTTACTGTATATCTGCAGGTTTGTTGTGTATCTGCAGAGTTTGTTTTCAATATATTCAGTTAACGCTCTATCTTTATTCACCTTTTATTAAATCAGTAGATGTTTCTGACTTGCACAATGGTGGTAAAGGCTGTCACAAACCCACTCAGCAGGTCAGCCCTCTACTGCCAAAGTGCCAACCTCCGAGCGCAGTCTTGTGAACAGTTATCAGAAACAGGGTAATCCTCATGTCTATTTATTGGGTTCAAATCAATCTTTGGTCTCAGTTCTGGAGGGATTCAAACTGTTAACATCTTGCTAGCATACCCAATGCACAGGCTCAGATAATTCTGTCTTCGGGGGGCCAGATATCTTTGCCTATGGGCACCTAACCAGGTATACTGAAATGAACCCTTAAAAACTTTAATAAGGACCTCTGATTAATCTTACATTTTTCCAGTTTGGTATTACCATTCAAGCTTATGCACAGTGTCTGCTTTAACCATATATTTTCACTTGTTAAAGGAAGAAATTCAAAGACAGACCAAGTATGCTCTAAAATAGAGTTTTACTAAAACTAGATAAAAAAATCTAAAACATAAAATACAGAACCATATATCACAAAACATACAAATCTTTTAAAAGAACAAGGTTTTAACAGTGCAATTCCTACTACAGTACTTAGATTTTGTCTCTCACCTGTATACTTGCTTTAAGTACTCAAAGGTGTTTCTTTTGTCAGAGTGTAGATAAAAATCTCTGAAGGAAAACAGAATTTTGTTTAAAAGCTGGCTTTGCCCACCTCTTTCATGTGAGGTCACCTAGCTCCTCCTCTGGTTATGAAAAATCATACACCCTGGATATTTTATCATATTACAAGCTAAGATAATTAAGGTTACTTCAGCAGAAACTCCTTTTCCCATGTGACTTTCCCAATCAAGTCTGTAAATTTCCTTTCATCTATAAGCAGTATCCTCTCTCACATAGACATGAAAGCAATTATGACTTCGACCAGTGTCACATAATCCTGCACTCTTCCCTAAATGCCATAAAGGTTTATGATTTCCTCTTAGCAACTACAGCTATAATTAACTTAGATAAATAGGAGATCCTTGATTATGGCCTGTTCTACTCTATAATTAGCTTCTGGCCTTCCAGGTAACATCTTGTATCTAAAACCTGTGTGTCTGTGTGTCATACTCACATGCTGTTTCAGCATTTCTGATGAGAGACAGTCCCTAACACATTTTTTATATTACAAAAAATGATACAGTGATGAGAACCAGCTGTCCAACTGTCATAAAGGCCAATATAAAATGTGTAAGAAAATGAGGGGAAGTGATTGGTTAAATGTGACCCCATACCTATTGTATTATTCCAGCACAAAAACACAAGTCAGAAATACTGTATCTTTCTGAACCTCATTAATCTGTTCAGGTTAAAACTAAAACTCAAAGAAACCATTTTATAATTGTAAAAGTATAATTCATGGTGTGCATAACTGTATGATAAAGGCACTTCTCGAGTGTGTAAGGCATTTGGCTTCACCTTGTAGCTCTCTTTCCAAGTTGGTATTTTTCCCCCCAAAAAAATGTGCACCCTGTTATGCTTTGTTGCTTAATTTTAAACTATGTGATCATGTTTATGTCCTTTTCGAGCTATAATATAATTTGCACAATGTATTTGTGTTGTATTATAGAATTCTACCACTGAATGGAAAATAAACTACAATAAAGTTTCTAAAATAATACTTTCCAAAAATGTGTAACCCATTGAGATACAGAGGAATACAAAGGGTGGGAGAGGTACTGTGGGTCACCCTGAAGACGGGGAATGGAGCCACTGTTTGCACTGGAGTGATCTACAATCCCCCAGACCTCAAGCACAGGGGAGGAATTACATAAGGTACTGGCGGAGCCACTGGGAAGATGACAAAAAGGGGAGGTGCTGCTGGTGGAACTTAAACTTACCAGGTTAAAAAAAAACTACCGTTGAGATTGGAGCCTCCCAGCAGTGGCTTCAGCTAGTAGGAGAGGACGTCCTGTTCTCTCTGCAGGGGTGAAGTCCTCAGACAACAATTCAGTGAACCCACTCATAATGGGAAATACTGGACCTGGTACTAACTAACAGGTACAACGTTGCTGTTGCTAGCCTTGCTTGTAGAGCAGAAAGCAGCTAACTAAAAGAGGCTACATTTTCTTGTTAATTTAAAATGTATATCTCAGCAGGAGTCAGTGTCAGTTACATAGATACATAGACAGTGTCGGCAGATAAGGGCCTATGGCCCACCTAGTCTGCCCATTTGAGCTTGTAAGTTCAGTTTGTTTTCCTAGAAGTCTATTTCCCCTTACCCCTGACCTCTAGAATTCCTTTATGTCTATCCCATGCATTCTTAAATCCCGTGATTGTTTCAGCCCCCACCACTTCCTCTGGCAGGGTGTTCCACTTGTCCACCACCCGTTCTGTGAAGAAATTCTTTCTCATGTTTCCTCTGAATCGTCCTCCCTCCAACTTCATCCCATGTCCTCTAGTCCTGAAACATCTTTTTCGCTTAAAAATAGTGTTTTCCTGCACCCTGTTCCTCCCTGTAAGATACTTGTATGTCTCTATCATATCCCCTCTCTCCCTCCTCTCCTCCAGGGAGTACATGTTCAGTTCCTTCAACCTGTCTTCATAGGATTTGTGATGCAACCCATGCACCATCTTTGTTGCCCTCCTCTGCACCTTCTCTACCCTGTCTATGTCCTTACATAGGTATGGTCTCCAGAACTGTACACTGTACTCCAGGTGGGGCCTCACTAGTGTCTTGTATAGCAGAATTATGACCTCCCTTTTCCTGCTGGTGATGCCCCTGCCTATACATCCCAGCATCCTATTTGCTTTACCTGATGCCTTGTCACACTGTTTCCCTACCTTGAGGTCATCAGAGATGACAACCCCAAGATCCCTTTCCTGCTTGGTGCATGTTATATCCTCACCCCCCAACTGATATATTGTGCCAGGGTTTTTGTGCCCCATATGCATTATCTTGCACTTCTTTGCATTGAATTTCAACTGCCAAACCCTTAACCATTCTTCAAGTTTCTGCAGGTCCCTTCTCATTCTGTCTACACCCTCTGGTGTGTCTACTCTGTTACAGAGCTTTGTGTCATCAGCGAACAGTGAAATTCTGCCTTCTATATCCTGTGCAATGTCACTGATGAAGATGTTGAATAGGATCGGTCCCAGCACTGATCCATGTGGTACCCACTGGTCACTCTTCCCTCTGTGGATTGACAGCCATTTACCACCACCCCTCTGTGTCCTGCCACCCAGCCAGTTACCTACCCACCACACTACTGTCCTGCCCACACCCATATTCCCCAGTTTGTGTAATAGTCTTCTATGTGGCACAGTGTCAAGGCCTTGCTGAAGTCCAGATAGGCCATGTCCACTGCCCTCCCTGATCCACCTCCTCTAGTCACCCAGTCAAAAAATTTAATGAGGTTTGTCTGACATGACCTCCCCCTGGTGAAACCATGCTGCCTTGGGTCCTGTAGTCCATTGACAACCAGATGTTCCACCAATCTCTCCTTCAGTAGTGCTTCCATGATCTTCCCCACTACTGAGGTGAGGCTGACTGGTCTGTAGTTCCCTGCTTCCTCTTTGTTCCCACTTTTGTATAAGGGGACTACATCTGCTGTCCTCCAGTCTTTGGGTACCTCCCCTGTTTCCAGTGATTGGCTGAACAGGATAGCCAGAGGTTCAGCCACCACCTCTCTTAGTTCTTTAAGGACCCTGGGGTGCACCCATCTGGCCCCATTGCTTTGTCAACTCTTGTACTTCCAGTTCCTTCCAGGACCCTTTCTCATGTAAAGGGACTTGTGTCCATTTCTGCACCATTCTCACCCCTGTACTCCTTCAGACCCATTACCCCCCTCTTCCTTAGTAAAGACTGAGCAGAAATACCTGTTCAATATGTCAGCTTTACTGTTGTCATCCTCCACGTGCTCCATCCTCCCCTTCAGTCTAACTATCCCTCCCTTTGTCCTTCTTTTTTCCTTATGTACCTGTAAAAGGTTTTGTCCCTTTAACCACTGATTTTGCAATGTGTTCTTCTGTCTGAGCTTTGGCTTCCTTACTGACTTCCTGCCTCCTTTGTTTCTCCTGGAACTTCTCCTATCCCCTTCTGCCTGTGTCTTTTTGTATTGCCTGAATGCAGTCTTTTTGGCTTTCACTTTCTTTGCTACCTCTTTGGAAAACCATAATGGTCTCCTCTTTCTTTTCCTCTTGCTAACTTGCTTAATGCATAATTCTGTTGTTCTTATAATCCCCATTTTAAATACTGCCACTGTTCCTCAATCCCTGATTCCTGTCCCTTCCCTTAATGCCTCTTTCAAGCATCTCCCCATTTTCCCAAAGTCTGCCCCCTAAAATCCAGGATCGTGTTTTTGTGTGGTTTGTTTCTGCTCTTTCTGTGATTTCAAACCACAATGACTGGTGGTCACTGTTACCCAGGTGCTCCCCACTGTTACCCCCATCACACTGTCCTTGTTTGTGAGCACAAGGTCCAGTATTGCCTTCTGCCGAGTTGGTTCCATGACCAGTTGCTTGAGGAAGGCACCCTGAAGGAGTCAGGATAAATCTGCTCCTAGTTGATGCTGCTGCTGGGATGCTCCAGTCCACATCTGGTATATTGAAGTCTCCAACCAGTACTACCTCACCTTGTCAGCCATCCTTTGGATGGCTAGCATCAACTCCTATCTGTTTCTTCCTCCTGGGCTGGTGGTCTATAGACCCACCTGTGCCGAATGGCTGGCCCATTTTCCTTTCAGCTTAACCCACAGTATCTCTCCCCCATTTGTTTCCTCCTGGATCTGTGTGGCCCTTATGTCATTTTTTCACATACAGTGCCACTCCTCCTCCCTTCCTGCCTGCTCTGTCTCTTCTGAATATGTTGTAGCCAGGTATGGCCATCTCCCAGTCATGGTTATCATTACACCAGGTTTCAGTGATGGCCACAATGTCCAGGTCTGACTGTACCATGATAGCCTCCAGATCTTCCATCTTGTTGCTAGGGTTCTGGCATTTGCACAGATGGCTTTCCATGATTTGACCTCCCTAGACTGCTTCACTGTTCTACTCCAGCCCCTTCCTTGGTTGTCATTTATCCCTGGTTTCTTTGCTGTCTGCCCTTCTGCTGAATTTTGCCCTTTCTGCTTATCCACCTTTTGGACACTAATCTCCAACTTTTGCACACTGCTTTGCAGAGATAGCCACTCCTCTGGTTCACTGGTTCCATTACTAGCTGTGGGGGTGAGCAAGTAGGTACCATCCTTGCTGGCCTGCCACCCCTTTGCTAGTTTAAATGCTTGTCAATGTAGCATTTAAACTTATCATTGAGTGCTTGATTCTCCTCCGGATGGATGCAGTCGAGGCTTGAACAAACCTCCATCCCTCCAGATGGGTCCCCAGTTAAGATTAAGTAGACAGATAACTTTATTAGAAGTAGAAGGGTGTCTTAGTTAGGGTTAAAAAGAAAGAAAGAAAGAAAGTCAGTGTGTGTGTTCTGTGCAGGGAAGGGTACTGTATCAGGTGACTTTGCTAAACCAGTAGGAGGAAAGAGAGCTTACCTGGAGGTGTGGTTTAGACACTAGAAAAGCAGGTGAGTCAAATTACAACTTCCTGTTGCTAGCCTTGCTTGTAGAGCAGAAAGCAGCTAACTAAAAGAAGCTACATTTTCTTGTTAATTTAAAACTTATATCTCAGCAGGAGTCAGTGTCAGTTAAGATTAAGTAGACAGATACATTTATTAGAAGTAGAAGGGGTCTTAGGGTTAAAAAAGAAAGAAAAGAAAGAAAGTCAGTGTGTGTTCTGTGCAGGGAAGGGTACTGTATCAGGTGACTTTGCTAAACCAGTAGGAGGAAAGAGAGCTTACCTGGGGGTGTGGTTTAGACACTAGAAAAGCAGGTGAGTCAAATTACAACTTCCTGTTGCTAGTCTTGCTTGTAGAGCAGAAAGCAGCTAACTAAAAGAAGCTACATTTTCTTGTTAATTTAAAACTTATATCTCAGCAGGAGTCAGTGTAAGTTAAGATTAAGTAGACAGATAACTTTATTAAAAGTAGACGGGTCTTAGTTAGGGTTAAAAAAAGAAAGAAAAGAAAGAAAGTCAGTGTGTGTTCTGTGCATGGAAGGGTACTGTATCAGGTGACTTTGCTAAACCAGTAGGAGGAAAGAGAGCTTACCTGGGTGTGTGGTTTAGACACTAGAAAAGCAGGTGGAGTCAAATTACAACTTCCTGTTGCTAGCCTTTTCTTACTAATTGCCCTCCATCCCACCCACCCAAAGCCAGTTCTACTTTTATAGCCACTGGAATTGACTGTCAACAGGAACTTCCTGTTTGGCAGTAGGAAGGAAAGGATCATAGAGAAACATTGGTTTTGTCAACCCTAAAGTAAAAAAAAAGTAGCTCACTCTCCCCCCTAGCTGCTGGTGATCTGATATTGAGCAAGGAAGAAGGAGGCTACTGAAGAAGATAGGAAGTTGCTGTCCAAGAACAGGAAAGGTCAGAGTTGTAAGGAGAGGAGAGAGTAAGCATCCAGAGAAACAGTAGAGAGGACACAAAATAAGACATGATAGGAGTGGTGCAGTGCAATGGCTGTGGGGCGGCAGTGTTCCAGGAGACATTCTGGAGGCTGCGATGCTGCCCTATTTGCAGGCACCTCTCTGGTCTGAGAGAGGAGGTTGCCTGTCTCCAGGTTGACCTAGCTAGGATTCGTGAAACCTCCTCCCCCACCCAGGGACCACCAGGGCCAATGCCACTACCTCAGAGGTTGCCAAGAAAGAGGAGAGGCTGGACCAGGATGGGCTCAAGGAGGGAAAGGGTGGTGGAACAGAGTTGCATCCCTCCAGCTGTACCTCTCCACAATTCATTCACTCTTCTGGTGGATAGTGGTTCCTCTATAGAGGAACCTGCAGTGGAGACCAAGGAGGATGCTGGGAACCTTCACAAAGGAGACCCACAGGAGGGTGGCATGGGACCCCACAGGAGAAGAAAATAACTCCTTGTGGGGGACTCAATCATTGGGGGGTAGAAATGGGAGAGGAAGGGGAGAGGGAGGTAAGGTGCCATCCTGGCACCATGGCTTGGAGGGACAGGAAGCGAATCCTCAGGATCGTGGAAGGAGCTGTACGAGGGAGGGAGCTGGATGTCATTGTCCACCTAGGGACAAATGACCTGGCTAGGAATGGGATCAGAGCAGTGCAAGACGAGTTTATAGAGTTGGGAAGGGGCCTTAGACAAGTAGCGCATATGGTAACCTTCTCGGAGGTGCTGCCTGTCTATGGCAAGGGAGATGCTAGGGCACTTCTCACCAGGGAATTCAATGAGTTGTTGAAAAACTGGTGTGGATCTCAGGGTTTTGGCTTCATTGGGGACTGGGGAGCCACCTGGAGGGATGCAGACCTATACTGGTGCGATGGTCTGCATCTGTCCAGGTGGGAACCAGGATCCTAGGTGAGAGGTTTAAATGCTTCATTGTGAAAGCATTTAAACTAGCCAGGGGAGGCACAAAGAAAGGAGCAGGAAATCGAGCCTCCCCACAAAACATGGTGATTAGTGAGGTAAACACAAGGTACAGAAGTAGGGAGCAGAACAGATTTAAATGTAAAAAGGCCAAGGCAGTAAGGACAGAAATGGACAAAAGGGTAAGGCTATCAAAAAGTGGAGGGTGATGAGTACCAATGCCCATAGTCTGTGTAACAAGCTCCCTGAACTAGTGGCCTTGATGGAAGAGGGTTGCCTGGATATTGTGGCAGTCACAGAAACATGAGGTACAGAGAACCATGACTGGGAAGTCAACATACCAGGACACACAATCTACAGGAGGGACAGGGAGGGTAAAGAGGAGGAGGGTAGCTCTCTATGTAAAGGAAGGGATCAAAGCAACAGAACTAAAGAGTAAACAGGGAGCAGATGAGGCACTTTGGGTCACCCTGGAGACAGAAATGGCACCACAATCCGCATGGGGTTGTACAGACCCCCCATCTCAGGAGGAATGGACAAGGAAATGATAGAAGGCTTTCTTAGAATGGCAGAAAAAGGGAGATATTGTTGATGGGGACCTGAATATGCCAGATGTTAACTGGAGCACCTTTGCTGCAGGCACATCCAAGACGAGGGTCATTCTTGATGCCCTACAGGGGCATGCCTCAGACAGCTAGTATTGGAACCCACTCAGGAGGAGCAATCTTAGACCTGGTACTCTCAAATGGGGATGGAGAAAGAATCTCAGATTTAGAAGTGGGTAGCCATCTGGGAACAAGTGACCACCAAACAGTGTGGTTCTAATAACACAACCATACAATCAAAGCCATACAAAAGCAAGAGTACTGGACTTTAGGAGGGCCAACTTTGGGAAAATGAGAGAGTGCCTCAGAAAAGCACTAGCAAACAGGCAAGAAGGAGGGTGGAGGAACAATGGGAGTGATCGAAACAGCCATCACAGAGGCAACAAGCCTTTGTGTAAAGCAAATCAATAAAACACAACTAAGGAAAAACGCTATGGTTCTCCAAAAGGTGGCAGGAAGGTTAAGAAGAAAAGGACAGCATTCAGGAAATATAAGGAAACACAGAAGGAGCAGGACAGAGAACTTTATCAGTTAAAGCAGAAAGAGGCTGGGAAGGCAGTCAGAATAGCAAAGGCCCAAACCGAGGAAAGGATAGCCAATTCTGTTAAGAAGGGGGATAAGACCTTTTATAGGTACATTAGGGAGCGAAGAAAGACCAAAGGAGGGATACTGAAGCTTAATAAAGGGGAAGGAATGTGGGTAGAGGGTGACAGTGAAAAAGCAGCTATACTGAATGAATATTTCTGCTCAGTATTCACAAAGGAAGAGGAGGGGGAGTTACCAAACCAAACAAGAGAAACACTCAAGACGGGGCTTAAACCAGTCCATTCACAGAAGAAAGGGTTCTGAAAGAACTGATAAAATTGAAGGTGGACAAAGCAATGGGGCCTGATGGAGTCACCCAAGAATTCTAAAAGAACTAAGGGTAGAACTAGTGACACTGCTGACTACTCTCTTTAACAAATCATGGGAGGATGGGGTGGTACCCAAGGACTGGAGGAAGGCAGATGTGATTCCTCTTCACAAAAGTGGGAGCAGGACAGAGGCAGGAAACTACAGACCAGTTAGTTTGACCTCAGTGGTAGGAAAATGATGGAATCATTTCTGAAGGAAAAATTGTTGAGTACCTAGAGGCCAGTGGGGCACAGGACCCAAGGCAGCATGGATTCACAATGGGAAGGTCGTGTCAGACGAATCTAATAG
Source organism: Neoceratodus forsteri (assembly GCA_016271365.2). Classification (NCBI taxonomy): domain Eukaryota; kingdom Metazoa; phylum Chordata; order Ceratodontiformes; family Ceratodontidae; genus Neoceratodus; species Neoceratodus forsteri. Next base: position 730,570,546 of record CM028131.1, read on the forward strand.
ATTTCTTTGACTGGGTGACCAAAGTAGTAGACCAGGGAGGGGCTGTGGACATGGCCTACCTAGATTTTAGCAAGGCATTTGATACAGTCCCACACAAAAGATTAATTCACAAGATAGCCAGCCTTGGAGTGGGTCCCAAGGTGGTAGCCTGGATAAAAAATTGGCTAGACAACAGGACACAAAGGGTAGTAGTAAATGGAATACACAGTGAAGAAAGGAGGGTTACTAGTGGGGTACCGCAGGGTTCAGTACTGGGACTGGTCCTTTTTAATGTCTTTATAAGTGACATTGCAGAGGAACTGGAAGGAAAAGTATGTCTCTTTGCAGATGACACAAAGATCTGCAACAGGGTTGATACACCAGATGGAGTGGAAAGGATGAGAAGGGACTTGGCAAGGTTGGAGGAATGGTCAAATGTATGGCAGCTCAGATTCAATACAAAAAAGTGCAAGGTAATGCACATGGAAAACAAAACCCAGGGAAGTGTACACAATGGGGTGAGATACTGACAACAGTAAAATAGAAAGGACCTGGGGAATTATACCAGATGACCTAAAGGTGGGCAAGCAATGTGAGAAGGCAGTAAGGAAGGCAGGGGGATACTGGGATGCATAGGAAGAGGCATCAATAGTAGAAAACAGGAAGTTGTTATACCTCTGTACAGACAGTTGGTGAGACCCCATCTGAAGTACTGCGTGCAGTTCTGGAGACCCCATCTCCATAAAGACATAGACAGAGTGGAAGCTGTCCAGAGGAGGGCAACTAAAATGGTGCAGGGTCTGCACCAGAAGACATACGAAGAAAGACTAAAGGAGCTTAATATGTATACCCTAGAGGAAAGGAGGGAGAGAGGGGACATGATAGAAACTTTCAAGTACCTCAAGGGAATTAACAAAGTCCAAGAGGGTAGCATCTTCCAGAAAAATAGATGTGCAAGAACAAGGGGGCACAATTTGAAGATAGAGGGGGGACAGCTCAGAGGTAATGTGAGGAAGTATTTTTTCACTGAGAGGGTTGTGGATGCATGGAACAGCCTCCCTGAGGAGGTCGTGGAGTCAAGAACAGTGGGGGACTTCAAGAATGCATGGGGCAGGCATGAGGCAGTCCTAGTGGGGGGTAGGAGGAAGTAAGCTGTTGGTTAACTAGGATTTGCAGCTTATCTGTCAGGTAGGACAATGGGCAGACTGGGTGGGCCAAGCGGTCCTTATCTGCCGTCAAATTCTATGTTTCTATTTTCTATGTTTAGATGTCAAGGTGGCAAGCCACCTGGCGACCAGTAATCATCATGCAGTGTAGTTCATTGTAAGAACAGCTGTGGGTTCAAACAACAAAAAGGCAAGGGTCCAGGACTTCAGGAGGGTAGATTTTAAAAAGATGAGTGAATGCCTCAGGGATGACCTGGGTCTGCGTGACCTGTGAAGTGTGAAGAAATAGTGGGCGAAGCAAAAAAGGGTCTAGTGAAAGCAACTAACCTCTGTATCAAACAAAGCAAGAGAAAATGGGACAATGGGAACAGTGTTGAAGACATCACAGTGGGTGGCCATCTAGGGACCTGTGATCACCATATGGTGTGGTTTAATATAAGAACAGTATACAGAACTGTCCATACAAAGTTGAGGTCCTGGACCTCATGAGGGCTGACTTTACAAAGATGGGGAAAGCCTCAGGGATGCCCTGCCTTGGAGGTGGGAGGATTTGGGTGGAGTGGAAGAACAGTGGATAAAACTAAAAGGGGCCATAGTGAGGCAAACAAACTGCATCAGACAAGTTAGCAAAAGCAAGAGGAAAAGGAGACCACTATGTTCTCAAATGCGGTGGCTGGAAAAGTAAGGGGCAAAAAGTTAGCATTAGGAGGTATAAGGAGACACAGAGGGAGGATGATAGGGAGGTGTATCAGGAGAAGCAGAGGGAGGCAAAGAAAGCAGTCAGGAGTGCAAAGGCGCAAATGGAGGAGAAAACAGCCCAGGCAGTAAAGAAAGGGGACAAGACATTTTTAAGTATGTAAGCAAAAGGAGAAAGACAAGGAAAGGGTTTGTAAGATTAAGGAGGAAAGGGGGAGTGTGTGGAAGGGGATCAGAAAAAAGCTGACATTCTGAACAAATATTTTTGGTCGGTGTACACAGAGAAAGGGGAAGGTGAGGGACCACAGATAAGGGGCAGGAGCATCGTAGAAAGGGAGCAGACACAAGTCCATTTACAGAGGAGAGAATCCTGAACTTGCAAATATGAAGGTGGACAAGACAATGGGGCCAGATGGGATGCATCCAGTGATATTGAAGGAGCCCAGAGAGGTGCTGGTTACATATCTGACAGTCCTATTTAACCACTCACTGGAGTGGTTCTGGAGGACTGGAGGAGGGCAGATGTAGTCCCACTTTACAAAAGTGGTAGCAGGGAGAAGGTTGGAAATTACAGGCCCGTTGGTGGGGAAATTAATGGAACCATTTCTGATGGAAAGGATTGTGGAGTATCTTGAATCCGGTGGTTTACAGGACCTGAGGCAGCATGGATTCACAACAGGGAGGTCATGTCAAACAAACCTGATAGATTTCTTTGACAGGGTGACTAGGCAATTAGATCAGGGTGAAGCAGTGGATGTAGCCTACCTAGATTTCTGTAAGGCCTTCAACGCCTTTCCACGTAGGAGACTCATAAGCAAGCTAGGCAGCCTGAGAGTGGGTCCAAAGGTGATAATCTGGGTAAGAAATTAGTTGGAGGATAGGCGACAGAAGGTGGTGGGGAACAGAGTTCACACTGAGGAAGGGAGGGTGACCAGCAGGATGCCAGAAGGGTCAATACCGGGACTGGTCCTGTTTAATGTCTTTATTAGCAACATTGCAGAGGAGCTAGAAAGGAAGGTATCTTTTTGCAGATGACTCAAGGATCTGCAATAGGGTATACACTCCAGTGGGGTGGAAAAAATGAATAGAGATCTAAGAAAGCTTGAGAAGTGGTCAAAAGTGTGGCAACTAATATTTAGTGCTAAGAAATGTAAAATCATGCACTTGGGACACAAAAACCCAAGGGTGGAGTACAAAATGGGGTGAGTGATACTGATGACCACCAAGCAGGAACTGGAATAATCATACCTGATGACCTAAAGGTAGCCAAACAGTGTGACAAGGTGGTGGGGAGGGCTAGTGGGATGCTAGGGTGCATAGGGAGGGGTATCGCCAGCAGAAAGCGGAAGGTGGTGATACTTCTGTATAAATCATTGGTGAGTCCTCACCTAGTGTACCATGTCCAGTTCTGGAGACCACATCTCCAGATAGACATTGAGTGGAGGCGATCCAGAGGAGGACAACTAAAATGGTGCAGGGCCTGCATCAAAAGCCCTATGAGGAAAGGCTAAAGGACCTCAATACGTACACCATGGAGGAAATGAGGGAGAGGGGGGATATGATAGAGACTTTCAAATACCTCACAAGTATAAATAGGGTACAAGAGGGAAGCATTTTTTAGAAAAAACGATGCTTAAGAATAAGAGGTCATACTATGAGGCTGGGGGGTAGATTTAGGGGAAACCTGAGTAAGTACTTCACTGAAAGAGTGGTGGATGCCAGGAACAGCCTCCCAGTGGAGGTGGTCAGGGCAAAAACTATAACGGAATTCAAGACTGCATGGGATAGGCATACGGGAACCTTATTAGTTGGGAAAGGGAGGGTAAAGTTGGAGACGAGGTAGGGTCTGCGGTATTATAGTAGGTAGGGAAAATGAGCAGACTAGCTGGGCCAAGTGGTCCTTATCTGCCATTAATTTTTATGTTTCTATGAAAAAGTGACTACTGTGTGTAACTCCAAGGTGGCGCTATCCCAAGGGCTACTACCCCTGCATGCTTGGCTAGTAGCAGGTTAAGGGGCCTGAGTTCTGAAACAGGTGCCTCACCCAGAGGTCAGGGTGGTAGTGGTCAAGCTAACCTGGGTACAGCCCTCCAGGACACTGTAACCCCTGTTTCCCCTCTAGTGGCCTGAATACTGACAATAATCACTTTCACAATACCCTGGTACACCACAGAAGCACCCACACTGTTTGCACATACCACCAGGGCTGGTTCCTCTGGCTCGACCCTGGGCACCCCTTAAAACAAGGTTAAGCACAGAAATAGCAACAGTACAGTACTTTGAGCACAAACTGGAACCACAGTCAGACTACATGCAGAAAAAGTTAGATCTGATTTATTCCAGGGACTTGAACAAGGGAGGGTCAAAATCAGGTTAATTAGTTTAAAGGTTACATCAATCAAGCAATTATGCATGTGCTTTGAGTCCCCCCCACACACAGTCCACCTCTGGGTACCCAGGTGGAGAAGAGATGGGCTAGCCAGGACAGTTGCCCAGCGTTGCAGCTGGTTGGGGCCCTGTGATGGAAAACACAACATGCACAGTACACAATATTTGTAATCCAGAGCCAGAGGCTCAGTTAAGTAAAGAAGCGAAACAATAAGACAATAAGATGACATTTAGATTAAGCTGTTGTTGTAGGAGCTACCCTGGTATTTATTCACGATACCCAAGACTGGACACAGGCTGGATGAAAATCGAGACTGCAGGTGATTGATCTGGAATGCCAGAAGATGCAGGGCCCACACAAGTCGCAGAGGTGTCGTTCCTGTTCAAGCATGAAGCAGGGCCTGATCCCCAGGAAGGTCTCCGTTGATGGTTTCTCTGTGCAGTTGGTAGTCTGGCTGGGCCAGTCTGGCAAAGCCCAGACCGCATGGAGACAAGTTCGGATGCAGTCCGTTTTGGGAGGAAACAGCTTCCAGCAAGCAGAACACAGTTCACACAGTGGGGAACTAACTCACAACCCACTAGCAGCTCATAGCACATTTACATGTATGGGAATTCTACTGAACCAGGCAAAACGCTCCCCGGGCACAATCGCAAAGTCTCTTCACACACCGGGAGCTTAGGGGTAGCTGGAACTCCTGACAGGCCGATTGCATTCAGCAAAATCTTCGGTCTTCTTCAGGTTGAGCCTGGCCCACTTCAGTAGCTTACTTTAGTCACACAAACTTGGATTTAGTCCAAAATAATTCTCTACTCTCCCTCTCAGGAGCAGCAGGCAGAGATACAGGCCAAACACTCAGCCTTTTCCCAGTTCTCCCATGCGAATTCACTCAGGATTGCTGCTTAGAATTACTTCAGCTCCTTCTTCTTGAGCTTCCAGCTCAGAACTAACTGAAAACTGCAAGCAGCCCGGGACTTCCCCAAGATCCAAAAGATGTGGTTGGCTGATTTGGCTGTCAGTCAAAGCAAGCGCTCCCCCTTCAGTTGCAAAAAAGGCACAAGAAAGCTCCAAACCAAAGTTCCTACAGATTTTGAATTCAGACAGCTCCTGTAGTCAGGCTACATTTTAGGTCCCACCAGTACTGTTTGGTCCAATTTGCAGTCCAGGATGAAGATAGTGGAGACAAACAAAACAGTCTCAAGAAAGAAAGCAGATTAGACAAACTACATTATCATTATCACTCTATTTCAGTAAATAGTTACATCTTTCAACAGAGCTCCCTCTTAGATTACTTAAGCTGTAATTAGGCAGCTCTTAAAGAGATAGTACACAGAGGCTATACAGGATCTGGTAATCACATTTAAACTGCTAAACACTAGGACACCAGCCTAGCAGTGAGCATTTAGGCAAGCTCAAGGAAGACTTTTGGGAACCTTCATTTGTAGGGGGTTACATGTGGTTCTCGAAAGAGGTGGCTGAAAAGATAAAGGCTGACAGGGTACCATTTAGATGGTATAATGAAGCATGAGAGGAGAAGGATAGGGAGGTGTACCAAGGAAACAGAGGGAAGCAGGGAAAGCAGAAAGGAGCTCAATGGCACAAACTGAAGATAGAATAGCCCAGGAGATACAAGGGACAAGACATTTAAGGTATGTAAATGATCAGAGGAACACCAGGGTAGGTTTGCAAGGTTAAAAGAAGGGGTCTGTGCAGGCGGGGATCAGGAAAGGCAGACATCCTGAGCAAATACTTTGTTCAGTGTTCTGAGAAGAAGGAGGGATGGGCCACAAAAAGTAACAGAAGCTGTGGAAGGAGGATGAGGACACTGATCAATTTTCAGAGGATGGACTCTCTTATCTGAAGGTGGACGCTACAATGGGGTCATATGGGGTGCATCCAAAGGGTATTGAGGGAGCTCAGAGAGGTACTGGCTGCACATCCAATGTCCTATTTAACAGCTCACTGGAAACAGGATTGGTTCTGGAGGACTGGAGGAGGCAGATATAGTCACAATACACAAAAGTCTTAGCAGGGAGGAGGCTGGCAATTGTAGGCAGCTCAGCCTGGCATCAGTGGTAGGAAAGTTAATGCTAAAGGAAAGGATTGTGGAATATCTTGAATCCAGTGGGTTAAAAGACCCAAGGCAGCATGGGTTCATGGGGGGAGGTCATGTCAAATGAATCTGATAGATTTCTTTGACTGTGTGACAAAGGAATTAGATCAGTGTGTAGCAGTGGACTTGGCCTACCTAGATTTCAATAAGGCTTTCAACACCATTCCACGTAGGAGACTAGTACGCCAGCTGGGTAGCTTAAGAATGGATGCAGAGGTAGTAAACTGGATAAGAAATTGGTTAGAGGACAGGCGACAGAGTATGATGGTAAACAGAATTCACTCTGAGGAAGGTAGTGTTACCAGTGGGTGTCTAAGGGATCAGAGCTGGATGGTCCTCTTTAATGTCTTTTTAAGTGACATTTATAGGAGCTGGAAGGGATGTCTGCTCTCTGTGGATAACACCAAAATCTGCAATAAGGTTATCACTTGGGGGGGTGAAAAGCATGAGCAGAGACCTGAGAAAACTAGAGGCATGTCAAGGGTATGGCAGCTGGGTTTCAATGTGAAAAAGTACAAAATAATGCACTTAGGGCACAGAAACGGGGCAGAGTATAAAAATGAGTGAAGTGCTATTGATGACTACCAAGCAGGAAAAAGACCTGGAAGTAATCATATCTGATAACCTAATGGTGGTCAGGCAATGCAACAAGGTAGTCAGGAGGGCTAGTGTGATACTGGGGTGCATAGGGATGGGTATCACCAGCAGAAACAGGGAGGTGGTGTTGCCTCTGTATGGATCACTGTTAAGGCCCCACTTAGAGTACTGTATCCAGTTCTGGAGACTACATTTCCAGAAGAACATAAACAGAGTGGAGACGGTCCAGTGAAAAGCAACTAAAATGGTGCAGGGTTTGCACAAAAAAGCTCTATGAAGAGAGCCTAAGGACCTCAATATGTGCACCCTGGAAGAGGAGGAGAGGGAGATGTGATAGAGCACTCAGATACCTAATGGGGATAAATAAGGTACAGGAGGGAAGTATTTTTCAGCAAAATAGGGGCTCAAGAACAAGGGATATGCTATGAAGCTGGAGGAAGGTAGATTCAGTAGAGATATGCGAGAAGTACTTCTTCACAGAAATAGATGCAAATTTCTGGAACAGACTTCCAGTGGAAGCAGTAAGCTGAAAACAGTAGTCAGGGTTCAAGAATGCTTGGGATAGATACAAGGGAATCAGAGTGGAAAAGAATGGGGAGGGAGAAAGAGTTGTAAATCAAGTATGGTCCACAGTAATAATGTAGGTAGGGGAAAAGGGGCAGACTAGGAGGGCCAAGCGTCCCATATCTTCTATCAAATTCTATGTTCCTATGTTTATAGTAGAATCTTATCACTTTGTGGGGAATTTCCTTTCACTACCAATAATGTGTGAATAGATGGATCAGGACCTATATTTTTGGCACAGGGCAACTCAGAAGGCTTTGAGGATGGTAGGTGAAGGTATCTACAAAGATTCCATGACCCATGTCTGTATAAACAATTTAGGAGCATTCCTTTCAGGGATCTGTGTGAGAATGTTCTGGTATTTTCAAGGGACATGAAGCTTGGGGGATTTAAATTAAAAGACACAATAGAGGTGGGAGGCAGTTTGTGTAGGGGGTCACCAATGTCAGGAGTTAGAAACATGGGTTCTCCAAGAAACACAGCTGAACTGTATAGTTCAGTGGAGCAAGGAAGCACAGAGAGTCGAACATTCCACTTTGAATGCATGTTAATAAGAATCCTGCCCATTAACATTGACTATCCTGAGAGCCTGATGTACCTGCAAGTCTAGAATTTAGAAGCATACAGCAACATGTAGTGGGAAGAAAATGCCTGAGGCAACAAGAATGAAGAAGATTGCACCAGTACCTTAACAGTCACATGGTTTTAAATAATTGATAAGCAGTTTTGTTTCCTGGGACAATACTAACAGTGCAGAAAGTATTTGTATAGGTTTTCTAGAAGTGTTATGTTTGTTAAACACAATGAGGCAAATGCTATGCAGTTTTACAATGTTTTAGCACTTTTATGAGCAAAACGCTAATCAATTTTTAGAGTTAAATAAAACCCTGAGTCATCTATGTGCGAATAGATATAGTAAGTGATTCTGAGTAGGGAGGTAGAGGTAGACCACTCAGGATGGAAACCCAATTGGAAGAGAGTGAGATAACCTGATTTGTCAAAGTAGCTGGTGAGATGCCTACTGACCAATCTCTCAAGTAATTTGGAGAGGGAAGCAGAGATATAGTAAAGTAGTTTGTTGGGGCATAAGTGGAGCCACCTTTGTGAAGTGGAACAACTATAAAAGGTTTTCATATGGATGGGAAGGAGCCCGTGGCCAGGGAAGAATTAAACATTTTAGTAAAGGGGTTAGCATGAGTAAGAGTCACTAGGGCTAGGATTCAGAGTGTTAGGCCATCAGAACCACCTCTTGAGAAAACATTCAAAGAGGATAGTTCTTGGAGGACATCCAACTCAAGTATAGGGGAGAGGTCAAAACTCCCAGGAGTCAAAGGTGATAACGGCTGGCTGGGTGCAGACAAATGAAAGGTGAGCATATTGGGACAGTCAAAGAAGAACCAGTTTAATATCTCAGCCTCTATGGAATGACAGGCACCAGCATAAGAGTTTGGCAAGGAAGGATCTGCATTAAGGAGGCTTAGGACAGCTTTCCAGAATTTGGAGAGATACAATCCACTGAACAGGAACTGATGTTTAAAGTAGGTGGCTTTAGCCTGTTGGGTGGCTTTAGTACAGAGGTGGCAGAGTCTTGTGAAAGCTTTTCTATCAGATGACACCCCTGAAGCTTTATGCCTGGCCCAAGAAGCATCCCATCAATGGATGAGGTCAATAAGATCAGATGAGACCCAGGGAACAGCCTACCAGAAGAGATTGTAGGAGCAAAAATGGTAGGGGAATTCAAAAAAATCAGGGAACAGACATAAAAGAACTCTAGCAATAGGAAAAAGAGAGTAAGTCACAGATTATTTAGGATCTGCGGTATATCAAACAGGTAGGGAAAATGGACATGCTAGGTGGACTAAGTGGTCCTTGTCTGCTGTCAAATTCTATGTTTCTATGTAGGGACTGTGGAAGCCTCAAACTTTACATCACTGAAGCAGTGTGCCTGTTTCAGACCAAGTCAAAAGTGTCAAGAAAATGAGTCAAAGCCTTGTCAGGGTTGGGGGAGGAGGTCCCAATCAGCATGATGAAGGTTTTGCAGGAAGCAATTTGGGTGGAAAGATTCGAAAGATCTGGTCAAAACAATTCTAGTAGGGGTTTTGAGAGTGTTGATCTTTTCTTATGCAGTGAAGCCCACCAGGATGAAGCGCAGCGCTGCAGAATTCTGCAATAGAGTGACTGCAGTAAACAATGCAGTTTCAATAGGAGTTAATCCATTTTGTCATGCAATAAACCTATCACACTGCACTTCATCCTGGTGGGCTTCACCATACCTCAGGACTGATCCCAAGGAGGAATCAAGTCATTAGAGGAGGAGCTGATGATGGAGAAAAGAAATGTAGCTTCCAAATGAGGCTGGAGGAAGTCGGTTTATACAACCCATAAAGGGATTTGGCTGGTTGTTCCTGCCCATCCAACCTCAGGCTTAGCATTTTAATATAATGGGCATACACAATGACAATGTGGGTAATGCTTGTTCAACTTGTTGGTAGCCAAAGGCTAGTTGTATGGTAGGATGTTGACTGACATTTCTAGTTACTTTGGTCATTTGTACTCTCTGTCCCCTGAGGAACTACTATCCTGTTAGAGTACCAGGATGGGACAGGAGACCTCTTAAGGAGCGTTCTAGCCCATAGATGCTGTGGGAACTCAGTTACTTTAGCAAAAAGTACCTTAGGAAGGAGCCTAAAAGAACTGTGCAGCAGGAGCTCCAAACACAGAAGAGCAAAACTGATAGCCAGTGATGAGTGATAGCAGACTAAGGCATGACTTTTCTAGGAGAGAGACAATTGTAGGATTACAGGAGAAGGCAGGCCACCATCCAACACCAACTCACAGCAAAAATTCTAATACTGGGTAAATGGTACTGAAAAATTACTTCATGGCTTTTGGCGCTCAGGAGAGAAGAAAAACTAAGTGGAGGAAATCGCTGGGGTTCCATGGCACCAGCCACCATCCCTCCAGGGATGGGTAGTGCTATTAGGCTCACTGTGTTAATTTGGTGTTCCAATTCAAGGGAAACTTTGAAGAGATGCCTCTTGATCTATCCTCTAATGGGATAATTCTGTCGTAGCGCTGCAAGCAGATTGTGAAGCCAAAGGAGGTAGCTCAGGTAAGAAGGCCCTCCAAAACATGGACTGTGGAGAAAGTGACTGATGAAAGGCTAGCAACCAGCTTTGAGATCATGAGGAGGCCTAACCTTGACTGGAATCTAAAGGAAATACAGAACAATACTAGGTGGACCTTATGCAGGCGTAGGGGAGAATAGCTTAGGAGGAGAATAGCTTTTAGAGATGCTGACGATGGGGCCTGCATAGCTAAAGGAACCCATGTGAGCCAAGTACTCCACCCTCTGGCATCTGAAGTCTAAAACAGCATACCATGAGGTGCATGAGGTGCTGCTGACCATGGGTCTGCATGGCTGAAGCCTCTCCCTGTGTGGTGGACCTTCTCACCACCTGTAGAAATTCCACAAGGTGCCACTGGAGACAAGCGGCCTGAAAATGACCCATGCCTGTGACAAGAGACTGGCCCTCAAGATGCAGACTTCATGGGGAGCAAGTGAGCTTGACAGATAATGACCAGTCAGAATGCTTTAGTATAGCCTGATGGCATGATGCAGAAATGGACTGCCTGGTGAGCATTACAATGAGGCCAATAGGTCAAATACTTGTGAGCAGAATGATGGCCGACAGTCTGATTGCTTAGCAGAATGATGATGATGCCAACCACTGTTCCCATTCACCCCATGCATCAGAGGGTTCATTGCACCCTCTTCAGAATATTTTGGGAGTAAAAATTAAAGTTAGGGGGTTTACTGTACCCTTTGTGAAAATTTTTATTGGTACAAATTCCTCACCCAGTGTGCCTGACTTCAGCTCATTCCCACCTGACCACACTTGTATCACCGTACACATTAGACTACAAAAAAAAAAAAAAAACAAGAAAAAACAGAAGCTCCCTTGTGTTTTTGGCAGCAGTGATTTATTAGTTCAACTGACAGTTGGGTTGGAGGGCTAGACACCCCTCTGGGCCAGTGGCCCGGCAGCAAAGTGTGCATTCATTCTCCATCACAGTGTGAACTGAGACAACAGTCAAGATGGTGGGAGTGACACACTCTCTGAGCTGGGGCACAGTGCACAATCTTGCTTGGTCAGTCTGTTCATCTCTTCCTGTAAGACAAATAGGAGGACCCATACCTGCAGTTTATAGGCTTCACTCGGCATCGGTCAAGCGCAGCTGATGTTGATCTCCAAACTGCTCTGCTGTCAAGACTCTGAGTAGCTCAACATTGCCGTCCGCCAACCTGCTGTGCAAAACATGCAGATCCAGCCTCCTGCTGGATCCAGCTTCCAGTTGCTGACTGAAACATGACTGCTTGCTATTGTGGTAGGGGAAAAACACTTAACTGATCCAATCAGCACCAGTTAGCGGTAACCGGGTAAAATCTAGCCTGTGGTCACAATGACAGCAACATCACATATGCCTGCATTCAGAGAAGTAGCCTTCATGTGCAGTCTACCTCTTCCACATAGAAAATGAGCATGAAGTTCATAATTTATACAAGATTCATGCTTAGAAAATGGGCAAAGCTATGTGAGGCTTCTGATTGGCTGAGGGACTTTTCTAGGTGGGCATCTATCAGACAACTAAAATGCCCACCTATTAAAAGTACAAGCCCAGCCAGCCCCATCACCAGAATCTTTGTGCCTAGCCAGCTCTCCAATTAGTTAAACCCCATTTTCCTATTTAAAATATCTGCCATTTTTTCTCTCTCGTTTAGCATTAGCGAGAGAGTTGGGGAGCGAGTTCGTGGCAGGAAAATCCCCTCAGAACAAACCCTTGTCCTCACCCCCCATCTTTCAATTATTTTAATAGCAGCCACACATGAAAAAAAAAAACACAAAGGAAGCCAACAACCTTACTGGCTTCATGTAGCCAGCTCTCTAACTTTTAGAATGATAGTGCGTGCCTCCCTACAGCACCAAAACTCACTTGTGCTGCTTACCCACTGCCTCCCTAGACAGTCTCTCTGCATTTCTCACCACAAAAAGAAAAAAAGCTTTGTATGTAACTGCAGCAAAAACGATCCTGGCAAACTGCTGACTGAAACTTTACAAGAAACCATCTCTTTTACACATGGCAGGGGGTAAATAGAATACAATTGCTTTCTGAAGGAGGGCAACATTACATGGAACAATACACAGAAGCAGGGACTATTTCACCACAAAAAGTTTTTCTAGATTTTGTATCTTTTAAACTATTAAAATTAGCACAAAACCCATTTCTAAGTGCAATAATACCCTCCAGGGTGGGTGGTATTGCTATACCTGCCCTTCCAGGGCTATAAGGCTCTCTGCCTCAAGCGTCAGCCTCATTACACCCTCTGGAGGCAGTATAGCCCAACCACTAATTCCTGTCGGGTATTATTGCTTGCATATTTCCATGTGTGAATGGAACACTGATGCCAACAGGTCAACTGTTTGGCTGAGGAAGGGTGGATATGATAGAAACAGAACTGAATGACAAGGTACTGAAAATATAAACACATATCGAAAACCATTATCATGGAAAACACTGAGCCATGAGCAGGAATGCAGGAGCACTAGTACAATGACATTAGAGGGAAAATGCTGAAACAGACTGCATGAGAAGGCTTGCTGAAATGACTGAGTTACGTGTCTGCAGCTGCTGGCAGAGCAGGTTGAATAATTAAATGCAAAGCATACAGAGGAACTGCTTTGAAATGTTGGTATGTATTGGTTATGAACAACAGATGAATCAGTGAAAGGGTATCAAGCATTTCAGTGAGAAAACAAATAAACCACACTGTGAAAACAGACATGGAATACTGCAGCATAACAGAGTGTAGGACATAGAACTGAGTAGGCACCCTGAAAACACTTTGCAGTTACGTAAGCACAGAGTTGCATGAGGACAAAGGGCAGTGGGAGTTGCTGCCTAAAAGACAGAAGGTACAAAGCTACAGCCAGAGGAGCACACAAATACTGACCCCAATCTGCAGAAGGCAAAAGCCAAACAGAAAGACCCAAAATAACTGACAGGAAAGCAGCAACCACAGGTGGGAGAACAGAGACTCCAGCTGCAGCAAAGAAACTGAGCTTCTGAATATGCCTAGAGGAACTGGATTTATATACTTTACTCAAGGGAGGGCATGGTTTCTCCCGGGTGTAGGAAAACATGGATCAGAAACTAGAGAACCAGAACGTTAATTGTAAGAAAATGCAGAACTAGACAGCATGAAACAGGAGAATTAGGCACACTAAGATGGAAAATTATACCTATTTAAATAACAATTAACTCATTCACACATGTCACGCACAACAAAAAACACACATCTACAAGCACATCACATACCAACACACTTCAGAACCACTTTAAAAACCTGCAAATCACTGCTCAATAACCAATGCATTCACAAGAACATAAAACAATATGTCACTTGACGTAACTATCGGCACTAATAAAAACTAACTACATGAACTGGAAACAACTTAAAGCTACTGTAACCAAACTAACTCTATTTTCTGATTATGATTAAATAACAGAGTTACAAAAGCATCCAAGAAAACATAACCCAAGCCAATCAATGTAAGCTGGGGGACATAACTTGGGAAGGACAGGAGAAACATGGGATGAAGAAATTTACTATTCTAACCTCGGGGAGGACACAGCTCGGGGAGGAGGGATTAACTATTCTCAACTCTGGGAGAGAACACAGTTGGGAGGGCAGATTTACTTTTTCAGCTCCAGGAGAATGCAACTCAGTTGGCAGGAACATAGTTGGAAGGGAGGCAGATTTACAATTCTCAACTCGGGGAGGCAGAAACAACTTCGCCGACAACACAGAGCTTGGAAGAACTGAACACAGGTTGATTGCATCAAACAAGCCCAGCTCTCTAACCTCTACACTACGCTGCCACTAAGCTAACATTGCATGCACTAGCAGACTTCAACAACATAATTTGTAGCGGGGGAATGACTCAAGCTACAGGAATGTGCAACAACACACATAACCTAATATCCAGACACTCACTTCAGCCAAAACTTCCTGATCCACACTATCCAGATCCAAACTTTACATACCCCAGAACTCCTGTGTCTAACTCTCCAGTGACATTTTTTCCACAGCCCGGTTGCTCCCACCCATAAAACCTCAGGCTTAGCCTTTTAATTAAACTGAAGTACTGGGAGGTTTAGTGAACTGCTCATGGTTACATAGTGAGTTAGTGGCTCTGGTGGGATTTAAACCTGAATCTTCTGGTTCTCATTCCCAAGTCTGTTCTGTAGCCACTAGACTACACTTCCCTTGTTGTATTTTGTGCTAGCTGGATGGCAGGTTATCAATAGAATGAACTGGTAGAGAAGCTACAGTAGCTGTAAGTTTAGGAATAAATAATTTTCCATAGAATCTATTCATGGAGACTCTTCTACAAGATCCCTTTCAAAGATACAGAAATATTTATTTTGTATTCTGGAAATGGCTGCAAAGAAATATATTTATTTATTTAAATGTTTTATCAGGAAGACACACTGAGCAGAGTACTGCTCGATTCCAGGTGCGTCCTGGGGGGAGGGGGAACATAGGGAACAAGAACATACAATACATAGTGTAATATTTCATCACAACATACAGAGGTATGTACAACACAAAGCTGAGCAGAATATGGCTAAACAATTAATTCATACCAGCACTAGAGATACAGTAATTATGGGAGACAAACACGCAACAGGATCATTTTCAAATTTTCAAAGCTGGTACGAGGCTGGGGTAGATGTACTGATTCGGACACTTCTAACAGCACACACGTGGTATGGTGAAGTGTGCATTTATGGGGAAGCTAAAGTGCTGAAATGGTGGCATTAGCCAAGTGTTTGCAGGGAAGGAATTCCATAATTTGGGCATGCAGTGTCTGAAAGCTGTTTGACCAGTTGACAAGGACAAACAGTACGTGGAACCAACAGGAGGCAGGTGTCAGCATCCTTCAGGGAATAAGCAGAAGGGGTATGTGGTGTGAGCATGCCCCGAGGTACATAGGCAAGGACTGAGACCACTACTTTGCCATAAGCTTGGTGCAGTGTGCCTGACGATGGTCAAGGAGTGAGGGCAGATTTAGGGATCGATAGAGGTTGTAGTGGTGTGAGGAAGGCGGGCTGTCAAGAGCGAATCTACAGAAAGAGTGGAAAAGGGGGTTCAGTCTGGCTAGGTTGGACTTGGGAGCAGCACTGTAAACTATATCCCCATAGTCAAAGATGGGAATAATAATTTTCTGTACGAGTGCTCTGCGAGCTGTCAGGGGGATGCAACCATGATTGTGGTACAGAGCACCCAATTTGGGGTGGAGTATTTTGTGGATGGCATTGACATGTACAGAAAAGTTGAGATGCTGGTCCAGCCAGACCCAGAGATATTTAAAGGAGGGGCAAGCCTCCAGAGTAGTCCCATCCAGGATAAGGAAGGAGGGGGTGGTTGTGAGCTGAGAGAGTCTCTGCCTCTTGCCGAAGGTCATGGAGACAGTCTTTTTGGTGTTTAGAAATAGCAGGTTTGCACAAAACCAGAGCTGGACTTCATTGAAGTCCTGCTGCAACCTGGTCGTTACATCAGCAGTTGAAGGGCCAGAAGTGTACAGGATAGTGTCGTCCGCATACATGTGAATGCATGTGTGTGGGTAAGTGGTGGGCAGGTCATTTAGGAAGATGGAGAATAGGAGTGGGCCAAGGACTAAGCCTTGGGGGACTCCTGTGGTAACCGGGAGGGCAGGAGAGGTAGAACCACCGATTCTAATGGATTGGGATCAGTCGACCAGGTAGAAATGGAACCAACTGGTGGCCTTGATTGATAGCCCAGCAATGGAGACCTTCTCTAGCAGTAGAGCATGAAAGACTGTGTCAAAAGCCTTGGCCAGGTTGACAAAGATAGTGGAGGTGATGTAACCCTTGTCCATGCCATCATGGATGGAATCAGTGAGCAGTAGGAGTGTGGTGGCTGTGGAGTGGGACTTCCTGAAGCCAGACTGGTAGAGTGAGAAGAAGGAGGAGGAGTTGAGAAGAAGGAGAGTTGGGAGAGGACAAATTTCTTCTGAAACTTTGCCAGAATGGGGAGGAGGGAAATAGGACGGTAGTTGCCGGGGACAGAGGGGCCACCTCCCTTTGGGAGCAGGACGACAGTAGTGTGTTTCCATTCCAAGGGAACTGAAGCTGTAGAAAAGGAGAAGTTGTAGAGATCAGCCAGTGGGGTGGCGATGGCATGTATCACTAGAAAGTTACAAAAAACCTTCAAATTGAAGGGCTTCACCCATGGTTTAATAAGAGGTGGAATAGCTCGGCCCTTTCGCCTATTTAAATGCTTCTACCTGGCACATCAGCTCTTTGTTAATTTTTTCTACATGACTGAACCACTGCGTGTTTGTGGTGTATTGTCCTGCTCATTCACCTTCTATCCACCTCATCTCCCTCAATCTTTCCTGCTTTACTTTTTCTCTCTGTTTGTCCCTGTTCAGTGTTTTTTGTTTTTCCTTTTCATGTTTACTGCCCATCTCTGCTGCCTCCTGTCCCCCCCAGCCCCCACATTCCGTTACGGGTTGCCTCTCCTGCAGTTTGTGTTTCCTTTGTTTTTCCTTCCCTGCTCGTTCTTCTTCTCCTGCCTCCCATTTCCTCGTCCACCCCTCCATCATCCGTTTTGTGTTGTCACTTTAGAGGCTTATGTTTCTTTGTTTTCTCTGGCTGTTTTGTGGCATCTGTGCTACTCATTTGTTTTCTGACTCATGCTCTCCCCCAACCTGGTTTGTCTCCTGTTGCCACTCACAGCTCCTGTTTCTGTTTCCCCCACCCATTTCCTTCTCTGTACCTTTACATTTCTTTGGGGTTTGTTCTGCCTGCTAGTCCATTGTGTTGATTTCTTCAGCTCTCCATCTCTGCCTCCCTCTCGGGTTGAGTGCCTAACATCCTGCCTTAGCCTATGCCATAAAAGCTACACTACCTCCTGCTTCCTTCTCCCATGTTTTCAAGACAACTTATGCAAAATATACCTCAACTGTCCAGTACCTCCGTGGAGAGTATGGGAATTGATATCATGCTAGTTTCTCAGACTCACATGAGGATTTGAAGATTTAGAGACTACCCTACATGTAGGTTTAGGCTTTCTTTTGTGCTTGACCTATGTGGATGTCATATATATATATATATATATATATATATATATATATGGTAGCACAGTAGTGCTACCATAGTTAGGATGAGGAGCCATTTCTATGTTAAACCCAAAACTTTCACCTTAATAACTTTGCAACTGTTTGGCCAGTTTGGCTGAAATTTGGAATACATGATCAAGAACCATGGGCCTTCGCATCTGCCTAGTTTACGTATCAGTTGGACACTACGGTTGTGGGTTATTAAAGCGTGATTTCTTATGCCGTTCGCTTTTCTGAAATTCCAGTCGGCGTACAGGTCACACACGGTTTGCGACTATTGCTAAAATCTTCAAGGGAACATGTGCGCAGGGTCCCCAATGTGCCTTCTGAAGATTTGGTGAAAAATATTAAGCAGTTCAAAGTTATTCAAAAACAATTTCCCATTATAAGTCAATGGGAAAGTTAAAGAGTTCAGCACTTTCGAAATGCATTTTACTTTTGCAAATGAGGCTGTTACTTTATCATCCAGTCCATTTGTTTTCAGTTGGTGATTAGAAAAATGCTTGGCATTTAAATTTGGGACCCTCTAGCAACCTAATTCTTTTGTATTCACCTAGTCGGACCCTAGGGATGCTAGCCATGTCTTATTTTGAGGTAAAACACCCCAGATATATGTTTTCAGATTTCTGGAAAAGTACTTTCGTAAAGTACTTTCGTGCTCACGAAAGTGCCGCAAATGTTTGTGAAAGCTTTCGCAAATTGCGACAGTAATTTTCTAGTCTGTGGGAAAATGACAGCAATTCTTTGGCACTGCACTGCAAAAGAACGGTTGGGAGTTTGGGGCTGAAATTTGGAGGGAACGCAGCCGACATCTCACAGATGTGCCTTTCAGTGTGATATTGAAAAAATATTACATGGCACCAAAGTTACGGCACTCCAAAGTTGATGATTTTCCCATAGGATAACATTACCGGCGCGACATTACAGAATCCTTGGCACCCTGCTGCAAAATAACGGTTTGGTCTTTTTCCTGAAATTTGGAGGAAGACAGCCAACAGCCCACAGATGTGCCTTTCAGTGGTTTGGTGAAAAAATATTACAGGGAGGCAAAGTTATGGTGCTCTGAACTTCTCTTTTTTCCCATAGGATAACATTACGGCGTTCTCAGCGCCTTTCAAGGCCCGTATCTGGGAAAGCGATTGATTCTGGACTTTCATCGAAAATTACTTAGCCCCCTACTGGGGCTAAGTAAAAACAACCAGGACAGTCTTAATCCATATGACTTTTAAATTTTTTTCGTCGTACGGTTCCTGAGATATAACCTATTTAGTATTCCAAGTCCTCATTTTCTGCTCCGATACCCATTATTATGCATACATTCTTTGTACTCACTGTCTTTCTCAATTCAGCTTTTAGGAAAACCAGCCTGTACGCTTACATTACTGTTACCATTGCCCTTTCAGCTTGCAGTTCATTGACCCGTTTCACATACCCGCTGATCGCCCATAACAGGATGGACATTCCGTGGGAGTGAAAAGGTTGAAGAGAGACCTGAGAAAGCTAGAGGGTGGTCTAGGGTATGGCAACTGAGTTTGATGTGAAAAAGTGAAAATAATACACTTGGGTTACGGGAACCCAACAGCTGAATACAACATGGGAGGAGTGACACTGACAACAACCAAACAGGACAGATCTCAGTGTAACTGTCTTGAATGACCTAAAGGTAGCTAGGCAGTATGACAGGGTAGTTGGGAAGACTAATGGGACGCTGGGTTGCACAGGAGGAATCACCAGCATAAGCAGGGAGGTTGTGTTACCTCTGTATAGGTCACTGGTGAGACTTTATCTGAGTACTGTGTACAGTTCTGGAGACCACATCTATGAAAGGAAAAAGACAGAGTGGAGGAGGTCCAGAGGAGAGTAGCTAAACGGTGAGGGTCTGCAACAGAAGCCCTGGGAGGAGAGGTTGAGGAACGTAATATGCACGGAAAATGAGGAAAGGAGAGAGGAGGGATATGATAGATACATTTAAATACATAAATGGGATAAATAGTATGGAGGAGAAGAGTATTTTCACAAGAAAATGTGCTGAAGAACAAGGGGCATGACACAAAGCAGGGGAGGGGTAAATTCAGAAGGGATATACAGTAGAAAGTTCTTCTTCACAATAAGAGTGGTGGATCCCTGGAACAGGTTGCCAGCTGAGGGAGTTGAGAGTCAAAATGGTGGAAGGATTCAGGAAGCCTTGGGATAGGCATAAGGGAATCTTTGGTAAAAAAGAAACAAGGAGAAGGTGGAAGAACCAGAGATCATGTAGGGTCTGCAGGGATACTGTAGGCAGTGTTAAATGGGCAGACTGCATGGACCAACAGGTCCTTACCTGTTAACAAATTCTAAGTTTCTATGTTTGCTTCATCAGCATCAGCCCGCTGGCAAAGCAGTAGAGCTACTGCTTACTGGCGTAGACCAGGTTCAGGAGTGAGCATGGGGCATCACACAGCATGCCAGGGGAGGAAGACTGAGCATCCTTTGGACTGCTCCACTCCTCCAGGGAGGGAAGGATGTGGCATCTAGCATAAGCCTGGCCACTAGCAGCACTTAGAGGTAGTTGCAGCGAAGGACAGCACAACACTTGGGAGAAGAGGAGGCAGTCACCAATGTCCTGCATGTGGATGTGTGTTCAGGAGCCTCTTGAGTGACAGTGCATGCCAGCTACACCTCTTCAGGGAGAAAACCAAGGTGAAATACTAGGCAGTGCAAGTATGAGAGGATCCAACCCTCACAGTCCTGCATCAGTTGCAGTATGGGTGAGAAACTCTCCATGGGAAGGGGGTAAAGCTGTGGGGAATTAGCTGGATTGAGCCAAGTCCCTGAGGAGCCAGGTGGAGGTACTGGGGTCAGACCAGGAGTAACAGGCCTGTATCAGAGGAGAAAAGTAGTAATAATAATAATAAAATAGTGTATTCTGTATTTCCAGAAAAGGATAGTCCAATTGAGCAAAGGCTCATTTACAATGGGGTCCCAAAGTGCAAAAAGGAGCAGTGTCACATCAGAAGCACCAAGTTTGGTCAACAGCAACAATGCGCCCTCCCCACAGCGGCAGCACAATACAGCAAGCTAGTATTGTACCGCCTGTTTTAAGGAGTGTTTTCTGTCGGAGGGTTGTGCCCCCCAACACCCCATCTTGAGAGGCTCTGCCCTCCCCTGGACTTTAGGATTCCAACTCCAGGTTGGAGTTGGTCCGGGAGGGGCGAACATGGGAAGGCGAAACACAGAAAGGACCATTCTGGCGAATGTCGCCGTAATGTGTTTTCGCCATCGGTGTCGACAAAAGGGTGCACGGTCACATCTTAAGTTACTAATTATAAACACACAAATAATACAAAGTAATACAATAATAGTGCAAAAGTTACATCATATGAGCTATTCACAAAAATTTTGGCACCTCAGCAATATTTACAATTCAATATTTACAAAACAATACTAAAACAAATGTTTTGCTTTGTCATTCTCAACAGTATACATAACTGCCAGATTTGCTTCTCAATGAGCTGTTATGACTGCATACTGTGCCAGAGTACAAAACAGTTTTTAGGATTAGTGTTCACCCTTTCAACAGGGACATTCTTAGGGAAACAAAGATTACAGGCCCAAACATTCTAAGGCTGGGGCAGGCCATGGATACTTTTATAAAAAGATTAATTTCAGCAGTTCTATTGAGGAGAGGTTCGAGGCCCATTAAAAGCATCCAGGGCTCTAGCCCCTGAGGCCCAGGTCTATAGAAGCCTCTGCCTTTCAATATGTACTGTTCTATGAAAAGCTTCTCTTACATATCCTGTCTGATATACAGTATTCTTCTTCTGGCTAACCTTCGTCATAAAGTAAGAGCATCGACTGGGCTTAGCTGTCTAGGTGAGTCTTACCTGTAAGTATACTGTCTATGTGTGTACTTAAAAGAAATACAAATACTGGAATTGGTAACTGTATGTAGGGAAACTGAGCGCATTAGCAATTTAAGCGTAATCCTGTACTTTATAGTGGAATCAATGCAGACTGTATAATTAGTCTTTTATTTGTAAATATGTATTTCTAAACATTTCACACACAGCCTGAAGAAGTAGCAGCATACTGTAAAGGCTACAAAACACGGGTAACAATATTGTGGTTGGTATAGATGAAAAACTGAATACAGTCAATTATTTGAACACTGAAATTAGTGTGGTACTGTGAGACTGACCATTCCTTAATCTACTAGGATATCATTCCACCCGAACTGAAACTCAAAATGACCAAACAGAAATTCATCTGAGGTTTTACCAATATTTGATTGGCCATTTACAGTGCTGCCATGTATCCCAAAGGAACCTGGAGAGCAGAGACAAAAACATCTTGGTGACCTATTGACTGCCAGCTACACATTTACACATCTGGCAATTTATGACATTTAAATATTGGGGATAGTTATTAAAAACTGTTAATACTGTTTTATATTGTTGTGAAATAGGTCACCAAGATGGTTCTCCCAGTGCTTGATTATGTGGATGTGGTCTATGGGGACACCCCTATCTCCTTTCCCACCAGGCGGGACATTCTCTTCCATGCTTCCTGATGTTTTGCCTCTAATGCCCTCCAGTACCCCTCACTGCTCCATTTACATTACCTCTCTCTCACCTCTTGCTTCCTGCTGCCTTGCTTACTGTGCATCTTTCCTCTCTAAATACTGGTTTTGCTCTCTTGCCCACCTTTCCCTCTCATCTATCCCTGTTATATTTTTTGCCCCTCTGTGCACCTTTATTTAGTTATAATTGTGGCCTCTAAGCCTGCTTTGGGTCATGTAACTCTTAGGTATTCTTCCTACCCTTTTCCTGCCTGTACCTCACCTACTGTATGTACTGTTGTCTATACTGCCATTCTATAAATTCACTTTTACATTAACTGTAAGTTTCCACTGTATTTATTGCCATATGTTGTACATATTGCCTGCACAATACTGTACATATCTGTAATTTCCCACTATATACTGCATTGGTTTGTACATATTGCCAGCACAATATTACTGTTTATACTGACTGCACTTTACCACTGTATGTATTGTCATTCCTGTACCCTCCCCAGGTCGCACCTGGAAATGTGCCTGGCTCAGTGTACCTTTCCGTCACCACTTTTCAATAAATAAATTATTCCTTTATTTTAACATGAAATATTTTATTCAATTTTACCAAAGCATACAAAAACAACATATGAAAAGTATAAGCCAAAAACAGTATGGATAACAATGAACAATGCCCAAGGACAATGTCACTGGAATATACTACAGCTGTAAAACATACAAAGAAGCAGAAAGCACAGGCAATCACAAACAATACAGCCAATAACAAAAATCTTAGTATAAAATAACAGAGTCTGTTCCACATATATCTACAAAAAGAAAAAAGACAACCCTCCATTAAGGGACAGTGCATAAAAGTAAGAAAAGGTAAGGTAAAGGTTGTAGCAGCCCCAAGAAAAGTGAGAAGCAAGACCTAAAAATAAGTCAGGAAGGGATAGACTCACAAAGGAGAGTAAGCACAGAACACAAATAGAATGCAAAAAAGCGTCCCACTTCCTATAGTAGATTTGCAATTGGTTATGACTGACAAAGGACAGATGTTCAAAATAACCAACCTGGCCAAGACAGCATACCAGGTAAGGAGGGATGGCAGCATGGGCTGCCTCCATTTCATCAAAATCACCCTTTTGGCTTCTAAAAGTGCAGCCATGAGCTATGTCTTTGAGTGGGACACTGAGGTAACTGAGAAGCATCTCCCAGCAACAGAAAGGTCAATTGGGGTGGGAATGAAAAAACAGCTATCCTGGAGCAATCTTCCAGGACACTGGACCAGAAAGACTTCAGCATAGGACCGTCATACAATATCTGAGACAAATTAGCATTGGGGGCCTGGCATCACCAGCAAGTAGAATGGGGGTTAAGACCTTTACCCAGCAAGAACTTGGGAGTGTGATACCACCACAATAATATCGTGAGCTGGATAAGCTGACTTTTAACATCTCTATACACCTCATGAGCCCCTTTAGGCAGAGGTTCCAGGCAGATAAGGGGATACTGGTTTGAAACTCCTGGGCAAATCAAATTCTACAGTTGGCTGTGGGGTTGGGCTGTGAATCATGCAACAGGCGATACACCACCCAGCAATCTCTTTAAGTTTACCAGGTTTGTGTAACTGGTTCAGCCGTTCTCACTCAGGCGATAGGTGCAGACCCTGCTGAAAAATAAGGATGGCCCTCGGAGCTGCAGGTACCACACAAGGTCCATCTTTGGAAGCCCATAGAGTTCTTGAATTTGCTGGAATGACATCAAGCTGTCAGAATCCGGGACAGTAATATCAACAATAGTGTGAATTCCAGATATTGCTCAGGAATGCCAGGCGACACTCGTCCCTTCAATTCAGATAGTGGGATTACCCCATAAATATGTATACCCTGCCAGGAATCCCTAGCAGATCTGGGGACATGTGTCAAACCCATACACCTATGCCATGCCGCCAAGTTTCCCAGAACACCGGCAATGTTGAGGAACCAAAGATAAGTCTGTCAACCAGAAACAGGCCTGGCCAGGGGTCAGCCAGGTCTGCCTCAATGTAACTCACACTGGGGTAGAGCCCGATATAGGAAGGAACCGGCGGATAGCTTGTGCTACCCTGTAGGCAAGATAGTAGCCATAAAACAAGGAAGGCTGAGGCCTGAGCTTTGCCTTGTAGCCTAAGAGAAAGTATTCCCTTTGTTGCTGATTTAGTTGTAAATAAACATACATTTATCTTCCTCCTAAGGCAGAGCTTCATTTCAATGTCCAGCCACTCCAATTTAACAGTCCTCTGTTATATCTGTAGTGAGCTAGCCACTGCTGTCATACTGCACACACCGTTTGTTATATTTTTCTGTGATGTTGTTATGTTTAAATTCCCAAACAGGCCAGGATGCCCATGTTTCTTTCTTTTTTTTTTAAAGGGGTACTGGAGGAAAAAATGTATATTACAAAATGTCTGACATTCCTCTTTGACTTAAGAAAAGGCTGCTTAACTGGAAACTAAAATTCTATTTCAAAGGAAATTGGTATTTCCTAATAAACTAATCAGTGAAACAAGTCCAGTAGGACATGAGATGGTAGGAACTGTCTACGCTGTCATAAACCTTTCCACTTCAAAACCAAATAGTTGAGATCAGGATCTATGAAACATCTCCTCTGAAGTCTACTGTGAATACACTTCAAGTGTCATATTCATCTCCATTTAAAAGTGCAGAATAGACACTGTCTTTTTTTATGGGGCTCACTTAAAATTTGGGAAACAGTAAGAAAGACCCCAGTTGGCCTAAAAGATAAGAGAATCAGCTAACACATGAACTGAAGGACCAGGTATACAATGCCCTCAGAAAGGGCATTTTGCACACTTTCATGAGACACTGTTCCTGACACACACAGAAAGCCAAACTCTCTGACTCACTGAAGACCAGGGCTACAGAAGAACTGAACACTTTTGCAGAAACTCATTTATTTTCTAGGCGTTTGATTTCTACACAGACAAGGTAGAAATTAAACAGTTGAATTACAGTGTGTTTTGCATGTATGTTTCCAACTTTATTTTGTTATCCTATAACCAAATTTCCAGAAATATTTTGTTTGTACTTCTTGAATAATAATTATTTAGTAATTAGCAAAAGCACTTGCTTTAAAAACTGCCTGTGAATGATTTGTGTGTACAGGTGTAGCGTTTATTAATCTGTGACACGCCTATTTAATTGCCAAGCGCCACCATCACTACCAAAGACTAGGATCCTGGAAGGAATCTGGGTGCCTAAAGTAGGGGAGATACACAGGTCTCTGGAGGAGTCTGTAGGGAGAGAACAGGTCACTGCACTTGTGGGAGAAGACACAAATCAGGGCTTACGAGGCAGCCCTGAAGAGCTCGTGAAGCCTGGGTCTCCCCTCCCAGTACAGCAACCAAGGAGGGTTCTCACTTGGCTATAGACTTGAGACTGTATTTTACCCTTACCCAGATTAAAGAGAAGCCCTGGGCCCTTGTGGCAGTGTTCAGTTACACGTGGAGGGTATTCCTGTTCCCCGTCACAGACTGCACTTAGGGGTGGGTGCTGTGAGCTCAGTGGACCCAGCCCCCAGGAGCGGGTTCATGACAGATCTGGTGGCATAGTGGTGGGATCCAACAGGTATTGGTGGCACAGGCATAGAGGCTGGATTTGAGGCCAGTGTATCAGATTGATAAACTGCAAACAATCCACACACACACAGTGCACACATTTGGAAACAAAACAAACAATTTGGCTACAGTATAACATTTCCTACCCCTTTTTTTTATGGTGTAAGCTAGTGTAGCAGTAGTTAGGGAAGAAGATGGCTTTCAACTACAGCAAATGCACTGCAGACTAGTTAAGGCAATTGTGTCAAGAAGGAAGGGTCCATTATGAGGAGTGAACCAAAAAGAACCTCGTGGAGGCTCTCATGGCAGTCGATGAGCAAGCAGTTGCCCAGAACCTCGAGTCATAGCCAGTGGCTGAAGGGACCAGACCTTGGACATGGGAGTGCCAAGGGCCATCGCAGTGTCTAGTCTCAGGAAGGAGGAGGACAGTGAGACCAGAGGAACCCAGAGCCACAGCACCAGGGAAGGCCACCACAGAGCTAGAGCTGGAGCTGGAAGGGATGAGGCTACAATTTGAGCTGAGAAATTGGAGCTCGAGCAGAGAAAGTTCAAAGCCCAGCAGCAGAGAATTCAAGCACAGAAAGTTCAAAATGGGTTGCAGAAAAGCAGCACCAGAGACAGTTTGAGCAGGAGAGGCTAAGACTCCAATGACCAGCGCTAGAGGAGAAAAGTGGCAGGGTGAACCTGAAACTCCAGGCTGGGGTATAGTGGTACTGGTCAATACCACGCATGTAAGACAGCAAGGTAGTACATGCAGCGCATAAAATCACTCTGACAGGGGTAGAAAAACAATAGGGATTTCCACTACCCCTGTCTCTGAACAGTGATGTAAGGAGAGCAGGAGAAGAAGCCTTGTGCTGGGTTGAGCTGCTCCCATGGTGAAGTAGCTGGGGCTTCATCATGTGGCACAGTTAGGAGACCTGGTCCCCGGTCCCCCTGCTGAAACTTTTGCGGTGTGTCATTTTAAAAAAAATCCAACTTCCCCTCCCAAGTTTCTCTCCCATCTCTGAGTCCACCCACCCCTGGAGTTTGTTATTTAAGTTCGGGGGTGAAGCATAAACACCATTGTAGTCAATGGGCGCAGTGTCAGAACAGGTCAGTGTTTTGCCCAACTCTGTTTTGTGCAGCGCTGTTTATTGAGTGGCATTTTCGGCCATGTGGTTTTGTCATATGGCGGTATGACCCGATGCGGTATAAGTTAAATTCAAATTAATAGCGAATTTAAGAGGGAAGATATGAATGTATTTTTGAATTAATTTGAAAAGGTCTGTATCCAGGCCAAGATACCTCTGAAGCCTGGAACTTTCAGCTATCCCTGCTGCTTACTGTTAAAGGGCATGAGGTGCTAGGCCAAATGGACAATCAGGATAGTAAAAATTATGAGAAACTTAAAACTGCTTTAGTTGAACTGACTCTGAGGCCTACAGGGTTAAATTCCGTAAACTCTGAAAAAGCCCCGACATGAGCTTTGAGGAACTCACCACAAAAGCAATGTCAGTTTTTGAAACATTGGTGGGAGGATGGAAGCAAACTCTGTGGGGAAAATTGAGGAGTTTGTGTTTTTAGAGCAGTTCTTTGGGCTTGACCAGCGGAGCTAAAAACCTGGCTAGAGGACCGAGCTCCAAAGACCAAACAGCAAGCTGCTGAGCTCTCGGATCACTATGCCAGGAGCAGGCCTGCCGAAAGGAATCAAAATCCCAGCAAAGTCACTGCGAGCATAGAAGCAGGCGGGTGTGTGAAAGGGCTGCCAGCCTGACTCGATGCAAAACAAATGCAACAATATAGCACTCTGCGTGGCGCTGACGAAGGGTTGTTGAGACCTGAAGCGTCAGGGCTTTCTATGGTGACCAGTATTTGGCTTGTATTTCATTATAAATAAAAAGCATTAGCTTTAAAACTTGATTGTCCTGTGGAATGCTATATTGTTGAATTTGTCTGCTTTGAAAGGAAGTGGGGGAGTAGGTGTGGCAGGCCAAAAGGGAAAAGTGTGCCTTCAGGGCAGCTAAAACCCTCACAGTCGCTGTAGAAAGGGGAATCCCTAAGTTCCCAAAAAACGATTTCTTGGATAAAAGAAATGATGATTGTTGGTTTTGTAAACAGCCAGGCATCTTGCTAGACAGTGTCCTAAAAGGTACAGAGTGGGCAAAGTGTCCCTCGAAAGGAGGTGGGTGCACTGTGTATCCCTGAATGCATGCCTGTAAACATGAGGAGCACATACACCCAGTTACTGTAAATGGGGTGCAGACCCATTGGTTAAAGGACACAGGAGCATCTCTTACCCTGGTAAAGGGGATTTGGTTGGGTCTGAACAGCTTATACTTAATCAGTTTGTAATGCTGAGAGGATTCACTGCGAGAAAAGAACTAGGCTGCTGGGAGAAGACATAAATCAGGAATTATGAGGTTAGCGAAGAGCTCATAACACCTGGGTCTTCCCCTGCCAGTAGAGCAACCAAGGAGGTTCTCACCTGGCTACAGGCGTGAGATTGTATTTTACCCTTACCCAGATCAGAGAGGAAGTCCTGAGCCCTTGTGGTGAGTGTTCAGTTGTGAACTCAGCGAGCACTCTAGAACAACATGTGGAGGGTATTCCTGTCCCCCCATCATGGATTGCACTTAGGGATGGGTGCTGTGAACTCACTGGACCCAGCCCCAAGAGTGAGTTCTTGACATCTATTTCTGTAATTTGATGATCTAGTAGGTTTAAGAGTCAAAGCGAGATGCAATCAGTCCCCAATCCTATGCTGCTGTGAAAGTACAGGAGTTGCTAACAACAAGGAGAATCAGCACCCAGCTTTAACGTATCTCTCATACTTAAAGTAGCAAGGTAAGAAGGTAGTAAAGAGATTTGTAGTGAGTGTTTAGGGCACTTTTGAGACTTGCCTTTAAATTTGTAACCGATAGTGTGGGAGCCTAGCTCAAGAGATCAATCTTGGGACTGAGCAGATTAAGAAAGTCCTGTGGATCAGGTGTGTGATATGGGAGTTGAGCTGCCAGAGGCTTAGGGCCTTCTAACAAGAGGCAGCAGATTTATAGGTCAGTTTGCTGGGGTCCTGTGCTAGAAATGCATGAATTGCTGAAGAGGAGAATACACACTCATCTTTAAAGGGTATATATATTTTCTCTCCATACTTAAAAGTAGCAGGGTAAGTGGATAGGAGAGATTTGTAGTCAGTGTTTGGGAACTATGAGGCTTGTCTTCAAATTGTAACAGGTAGACTGGAAACCTAGCTCAGGAGATTAATCTTGGGGTGAGCAGATTAAGAAAGTTCTGTGAATCAGGTGTGTGATTGAGGTGGAGATGCCAGAGGATTAGTGCCTTCTAACAAGAGCACTGTAAAGACTCCCTTACTCAGCATGTCTCATCAAGCTTATGCCCCAGTGCAGGAGTGGAACATCCATCTTAAAGCATCTGCAGGTGTCTGTACAACGGCTGCAGTCTGTAGGAAGCTCTGTGATAAAGACACAACACTAGGTAGGGTAAAACGCAGTACTGCATACATATATTCTAAAATAAGTAGGGTAAATACTACAGGAAGTAGGGTTACAACAAAGGGAAAAATAGCAGAACCCAGGTATAGGTAGCTAGTAGCAGAAGGGAAAGCAGGACCATCCTATCTGGGGTAAGGTAATAAACCCATTTCAGGAAAGGAAGGGAAGAGGTAAGAAGGAAACAAGCAGACAGGTGAAAGCATAAAACATACTATAGAAGTGAAACTAGGAAACACCATATCTAATTCACGGTTAAAATCCTTTTCAAGTAAAAAGGAGGAGAAGAAGGTGAACAGGCACAGAAAGAAGGCAGGAGGGGACAGGAAAGGTTCAACAGAAAAAGGGTTAAGCAAGTCAACAGCATGGGAGTGGTGCAGTATAACAGGTGTGGAGCCACAGTCTTTCAGGAAAATGCCTGGAGACTGAGGTGCTGCCCCATTTGCACTCACCTCTCTGGGTTTAGGGTAGAGGACGTTGGACTCTGGCATGAACTGGCAGGAGTGCAGAGAATCTTTGCCCCCTCAGGGCCACCAAGGCTGCTGCCACTACCCCAGAGGATGCCTAAGCAGAGGCAGCATGGCTAGACCTTGGTGGGTGATAGATCTGGGAGCAGGAAGGGGTGGAGAGAGGGAGGATAAGTGCCTAACTGGTTCCTCAGCTTAGAAGTATGAACAGTGAATCCTAAGTGTAACCCTTACAAATTGGGGTTTACTATAATGTCTTCCTGGGCTCCTTAATGTCCACTGTCAGGCTGGTGTCCTGTCTTAAGTAGTTTTGTCTATTTGTGTGAGAGTGCCATAGTGAGCCTCCATGCCTGTCTCTTTAAGAAATGGCTAATCTGTGTTTAGAAATTAGTCTGGGCTGGGTCCGAGTAACTTAAGGTTGTGACCAGCCAGACATTCTGTTATTCTGCACCATTCTGCAGTTGTTACTTGCACAGAGAGAGCCTGCTTAGGAAATTTGATTGTTTATTGTTAATGTGCTGTTATAGTAAAGACAGAGGTTTGTCTAACCTGATTTTATTGCAGCTCGAACATTTGGATGGGAGCCACCATTTTGGGTTCTGGACATCCAGTATTTGGACCAATTGAACCACTTGGGGCCTAAAATGGAGACTATCCCCAGGGTCTTGTGGGAAGGAAATTCTGTAGTTTTAAGTGTTGGAGCCTAAATGCACCGGAGGGGGAACCCTACTATGACTGACAGTTCCTCAGTCAACCGAACTTTGGAATACACAGGATATATAGTCAGAACTGCCTGAAGCAGTGGATCAGTTAGAGTTAGGGTTGGAGGTGGAAAAGAGAACAGCTCGAGCTTTAGAGCAGCTGCTCCCAGAAGGAGCATAGGGACTCCAGCGGAAAGGCTCTGCGCCTGCTTGCCATGTTCTCCTGCTAGTGAACTGCCCATTGCAGAAGACAGACTTTTCCACTTGCCGGCTTGGATCTGCAGCAGAAGGAAGAAGTTTATTATTGCAACTTGTGAGTTGCACCAAAGACTTGCTTCAGAAGCGATCAGCCTGTCTGATGATAGAAATAGCCTTGGATTAAAAGGGTTGTGCAGTGAAGCTGTGACTGGCAACCAGACTGTATCTGAACTGTGGTTTAGAGAAATAAGTGATTTAAATGTGCAGAATGTGTATTGTGGGTTGCAGTTTGGTTCCCAAGGCGAACTCTCTTATACCAGCTGGAGGCTTTTCCTGCAGAAGATCTCAAACTTTGACCAGACTGTTCATCCTGCCTGGGCCCTGCCATCTCAGCCTAGGCCACTCCCCCGATTCACAGACCATCTCAGTGGAAGACCCGCCTCAGGGGTTTGGCACCTGATCGACACCATTGAGCAGGCAGCTATCCATCTGGAGGTGAGTCGTGGTCAGCCTTGCTTCCTTGGCCTTCCAGATCAACACCTCGAGGTCTTCATCTTGCCTGTCCTGCATCGTGGTCTGGGTAGCATGAGTAACTTCAGGGTAGCTCCTGCAACAACAGCTGCAATCACTGTGCACCATCTGTTTTTTCATTCTGGGGTGTTACAAAGGACTGAGACATCTGGCTCGGAATTACAAATATTTGGGTTGTGTGCATGTTAACTGTTTCTTTCCTAAGGGCCCCAACAACAGCTGCAATGCCGGCCACCCGGGCAATGCTTCAGGCTAGCCTGTATGGACGTACTGGGTACCCAGGGTTATGGAACTGTTCAGACGAGACTCACAGTGCACGCTGAACCAGTCTGAATCAAATCAAAGCGCTGATCATTTCACTAGATTCACGCCCATCCTGTTCACTTCCCTATATAAATCTGATTGTCTGGTTTAATGGTTAACCTGGCTGGTGTGCATATTGTTAGTTGGGTTACAGTGGTAATACTGCATAGTTACACTGCTGATCTTATTTTCCAGGGGGTCTCCAGGGCAGTTGCAGCAGGTCCTGCCCTGCTGGTAAGTGGAAGGGTGTAAGCATATTATTACTACTGTTCAGTGAATGTGAATGTTCCATTTTGTTACTGTTTAGGCCACTAGGAGGGTAGATGGGTGATTATAGCATCCTGGAGGGCTACACCAGAGCAGTTAAGCTACCCAATACCATTCCTCTAGGTGGAGGTACCGCTCACAGAACTCAGGCCCCTCAACCTGTGCATAGCCATACAGGCAGAGGTAGTAGCCCATAGGATAGTGCCACCTAGGGGTTACATAAGGATCACTATGGTGGCAAGGCCGGAGGGAACTGGATGTCATTGTCCACCTGGGGACTATGGACCTAGAGAGGGATGGGGCTGGGGTAGTACAGAGGAAGTTTAGCAAACTGGAGAGGGGCCTAAGGCAAGTGGGAAGAATAGTGGCATTTGTGGAGATGCTACGCTGCTATTTTATTTCATCTGCCTCAGCTGTTTTCCACCTTCCCTTCAATCGGAAGATTAAAGCCTTGCAGTTTGTGAGCTTAAAAGACCATCTGCTTCTGAACTGTTTGTTTCACCTTGTGCTGTGTGCTTACATCTGTGCCAGTGCTCCTACCTCTAGGGGACAGATTTGAACTGCCAGTTAAGCTTGGTAAACAGGAGAACAGCGACTTTCACCTGTGGCAGAGAGTGGGAGGAAACCAGGGTCCTGCATCATACAGGAGGAGGGGCAGAGTGCTATAAAGACTCGCGCAGCTCACAGCACAGTACATGAGTAGGCGGCGCCACCCATAGAGAAAAATAGTTTTAAATTGGGGCACTTAGGTTAAATTATAAGTTAAAGGAATGCAGCTCAAATGGAAAAGGTTGTTTTACCTTATTTAGAGATCATTGTCAGTTCATTTGTAAATTGTGAATGATTTTAAATATTTGGTTATTTAGTATTTTAATTTATGTTAAGGTTTATGTGGTGTTTGTGTATAACCATTATTTTGACTAGAGTAGTGGTTTAAATTTAGAAACTGTTTTCTAAATAAGTTTCATTTGTAGTAATTATTTTGAAAGATGTTAGTGTTTAACCTTTTAGGTTGTTCGCTTCTCTGTTGCCTCCTGAGTGTTGCGATTCAAAAGAAACTACTACAGCTAAAAATCCATAAATGAAAAATGTATGGTTAGTTGGTTAATTTCATTTAACCAATTACAAAAATAATGGTAACAAATCAAGAAGAAATTCTTTTCAGGTAATATTAAAAAGCAAATCTCAGGAGGATGCTACAGGCCTTTGAATCCTTTCAGGTTTAACACTGCTATTTCAAATCTATCTGGGGCAAGTTGTTTGTTATTACTATTGGGGGTGGGATATTGAAATGAATCCAGGGCCAAAAAATTAAAACTAAAATTTTTCACGACAATGCAAGTAGTATTGGGTCTAAGAGTGATATTTTAGCAACTTTGTTGAAAGATAATGATCCATGTATACTAGGGTTAAGTGAAACATGGCTTTCAAATAAACATCGAGATGAAGAATTTGTACTCAAGATTATAAAGTATGGAGGCAGATAGAAAATCTAGAGGGGTGTGATGCTTCTTTTAAAACGAATATTGGGTCATTCAGAAATTGTAACACAGGGTAGTGAAAATAATATAGAATTTTTAGCTGTACATCTGGGACATTTAGGATTAGTAATTTTGATTGTTTATTCACCTCCAAAGGCAAAAAATATCAGATCTGGAGACAATTTTAACTAAAATAACTGACATAGTAGGAAGTAGACCTTTAATTTTGCTGGAGATTTGAATTGTGACTGGAAAAATATAAGAGGAGACAATTAAAAGATATAGTAACTAATTTGGGACTAAAACAACTTATAAAACCCCACTAGATATACAACAAATATGACAAATGGATCCACAGTAGACCTAATTTTGGTGTCTACTCAAATGAAGTTGAAGCAATAGGCGTTTCAGCCCCATGTCTTGAGATCATAATTTGATCTGGGTTACTTTGCCACGGTCTCAGTACAAACAAAATCTGGTTCATGAAACTAAAACTGGACTAGGGACTTTAGAAGATTCTCAGAATCTCGATTTTGGATAGTATGAGTAAAATAAAATGGGATCGATGCAAACTAATCCCAGATATTGTTACTTCAATCAAATACTTTACTCACACTTTTGAAGAAGTATTGATTTACATGCACCAAAAATTAAAATAAAGATGAAACCTAGTAAATTACCATGGATTAATGACAAACTTTTAAAACAAATTCGAATTAAAAATAGAATTTGGAAAAAACTTTAAAATCAAAACTGGAAAAGGACTGGATTTCCTTCAAAGTTGCCAGAAATAAATGTAAAAGGTTAATTAAGGCTTCAAAAATTTCATTTATAAAAGTAAGATAGATTAAGTACAAACCCAAGACAGTTTTGGAGAGTGGTTAAGAAATTGACCAAACCAGAAGTGATTCCTCAGAAGAGATACTTAGGCTAAAAAATGGCGACACTTTTACTGAAAATCTGAAGGAAATCTGTAATGTCTTAAACAACTTTTTGTTGATTTCCCAAATTGTAAAATACCTTGTCAATTAGATTTAGAACAAACTAAAACAGAATTTCACAAAATGGACTTCCCATTCAGATTTAAAGCTTTGACTGTTACTAAAGTATATAAACACTTCAAAATATAAACATTCACAAAACTTTTGTAATGATGGTCTAAAAGGTACATTTATGAAATTAGCTGCTTTCCATATAGTGCCAATTATTACATATTTATTTAACTGGAGTCTTCAAATTGGATATTTTCCCTTATCCTGGAAGAGAGTAGAGTTAAACCAATTTTCAAAGGGGAGATGTGGTAGAAGTTAACAATTATAGGCCTATAGCCTTATTACCCTTCTATCAAAAGTTTTGAGAAACTGTTTCTATCCAGATAATGGATTATCTGGATAAATATAGTTTGTTAACAACCAAACAATCTGGTTTTAGAAAAATTATTCTACAACAACAGCTCTTTTGAATTTTATGACCTGTTAAACAGGTCATTGGAAACAATATGGAGACAGCTGTTATTTTGTAGATCTTTCAAAGGTTTTCGACCTGGTGGACCACCCTTTGTTAATTGAGAGACTGTATGAAATAGGTCTTAGAGATGATCCTTTAAATTTTAAAATCTTATCTGGATAATCGATCCCAGAGAGTGGAGGTACAGGGATGTCTATCAGGAGAAGAAATGTTAACACAGGGTTCCTCAGGGATTGATTTTAGGACCTCTTATGTTTCTAATATTCATAAATAGTCTTCCACAGATTGTAGAACAAACAGAGATTCGACTATATGCGATGATACGGTAATAACTGTGTCTGGAAGAATGGAAGAAATATTGCACTCTAACCTGCAGTATGATTTTTTAAGGATAGAGGGTGGTTCACCAGGTCGAAGCTAATTAAGAATGCAAAAAAAACAAAATGCATGAATTTTCTATTAAAAAAAGTGGTGATGTTATTCATAATCTATTTATACAGAGGCCGGATATTCAAACTCACGCCAGGCTGTGCGCAAGCCTGGGTGCAGCTCAACTTTGTTGTGCAGGGTGTAGCCTGGGTGATATTCGCAACGGAGCTGCGCCACATGCAGTAGCTTGAATATCACACCTGGCTAATTTCACTGTGCATGGCGCAGTGGCACTGCGCCAGTGCAAGTGGGCCAGAGTGAGCATGGAGATGCGCCAGCACAAGTGCCATTGCGCCATGCACAGCACCTGTGATATTCAAAGGGACATGCAAATGGGGCCATAATTTATACAAGGCACAGGGGCCATTTGTATCTCATTATGGCCCCATTTGTATGCCATTAGCATGCATGTGCGCCGATCCCAGATCGACTTGTGCCTGGCGCCCCTGCCAGGCAGCAGCCGTCGAGACCGATGCCCCTGCAGTCCATCGTGGGCATTCGTGTAAAAAGAACCCCCGTTCAATATCCCTGGTGGTCAGTGGACTGCTATGTGCCTAATCGCGGGCATTTGTCTATAAGAATAATCCCCCCGTCCTATATCCCTGGTGGTCAGTGGACCTCTATGTGCCCGATCGCGGGCATCAATGTATCATCCCCACATCAATATCCTGGTGGTCCAGTGGACCGATCGCTGCCTGATCGCGGGCATCTGTAACTCATAACATACCTCTACTACCCTGGTGGTCTAGTGTACCCCTCCCCCACCCGCCCACAGGCCCCACCGCCCCGCTCCCCGTCAGCTGGCGGGCGGCAGCACCCCTGCCGCCCTGCGCCCACCAACTGACAGCTCGGTAGGGTTGCACCCATTGGTTCACAGCGTGAGCCAATGGGCGCTCCCATACCGTACTAACACAGTCCGGATATGTGAGCAGGCGGGTGGGGTGCTGCCGCCCACCGGCTGATGGGGGAGCGGGCGGTGGGGCTCAGTGGGCGGGTGGTGAGGGAGTACACTAGACCACCAGGTAGTAGGGTATGTTATGAGTTACAGATGCCCACGATCGGCAGCGATCGGTCCACTGGACCACCAGGGATACTGGACATGGGGGGTTAGATTACTGATGCCCACAATCGGCACATAGAGGTCCACTGACCACCAGGGATATTGGACGGGGGTAAGAGACATTGATGCCCGCATCGGGCAAAGTGTGCGGTCCACTGGACCACTAGGGATATGGGGGGCTTATTCTTATAGACAAATGCCCGCGATCGGGCACATAGCAGTCCACTGGACCACCAGGGATGTAGGACGGGGATTTCACTACATGGATGCCCGCGATGGGTGGGGCGCCGCCAGGTGCGGCACGAACTGGTGGCCACCCACAGGTGGCAGCTGCCGCGTTGGCGCCCTGCAATGTGGCAGCTCACCTGGTGGTCATCACTTGTTCCTTTTTTGGCTTAACTTTGTGCAGGCACAGGTAGGGTTGCGCATGCATGACTCTGCACATCCCGGCTGAATATCGGGCTGTGCAGGTTATGCATGGGCACTCCCACCTGTGCTCGCATACATTACTGATGTATTCGCCAAGATCGGGATTTGTGCGCACACTTTTCCTTTTGAATATCGCTACTGGCGCATTCAGTGGGTTGTGCATGGCATAATACTGTTGCGCCTAGCGCAACCTTTTGAATATCTGGCCAGGGAACCTAATTAGCTAGAACAGGTTAAGGATTATAGTTACTTAGGGTTATATCTGATGAATATTTGTCTTTTCAAGCCACATTACTAAACTGATTAAAAAGTTAACAGAAGGGTGAGGCGTTAAGAGAAGTACTGATTGTTTAACATTTTCAGATAGGAAAAACTGGCAGATCAGTTAATCATCCCAGTGTTAAGATACTGTGAATTAATATATAGAACACAAATAAAGTCCTACTGTCTAAGTTAGATAAAATTTATTATCGTGTGGCTGAATCATATTAAGGGAATGATCGGACTCATCATTGCTTACTGCTGAATAAAGTAAATTGGTTGCCCTTAGATGTAAATTATCAGCGCCATTGGTTAGCCTTAATATATAAAATGAAATATTTATCGGTAAACCATCCAGTTTCATTATTATTGTTCTCAGTGAAATGTTGTCATAAACGTCTGTTAAGCAGATCAGTTCATTTAAATAAAATAGCTGTAGGTAAATTTCAAAACAAATATAGGGATAGGTCCTTGTTATATCAAGCCCGGTTTCTGGAATTCTCTCCTGATGAGGTGAGAGAAATTACAAGTTACTCCTTGTTTACTCAAATTATAAAGGAGTTATATACTCACATTTGTGAGTGTTGAATGACCTTTGGAGGTGTCTTTGGAATCTGTTATGATTTCTTTTATAATAATTTATATGAAAGTATTCTAGGTATACTATGTTGTTTGTATCTATTTGTATTTTAAATGTGGAACCTAGTTGTATGTACTTAGATAGGAATTTACACAGGTCTGTCTTGTAAACTGGATTATGTCCAAATGACTTGTATTACCTGTATAAAAATAAATTTTTACCTGCCTTTACCTATGGCCAAGGGAAGGAAAGCGCACTCAGCACAAGGAGCTACAACACATGGATGAAGGAATGGTGCAGGAGAAGGGTTCAGCTTCATTGTGGACTGGAGGCTGACCTGGAAGGATATGGGTCTATGGGTCTATACAGAGGTGATGGCCTGCATTCTTCTGGGAAGGGACTGCAGCCCTCAGTGGAAGGCTTAAATGTTACTTAGATGAATAAACTAGCCGAGGGGAAGGTGGAAATGAAGGGAAGGATAATACATCACACACACACACACACACAGATAGAAGAAACAGAAAGGAGGATCCAGGGAAAGAACACTCCCCAGGGCACAAGTTGAAGGAGAAAGAAGCATAGTAGGGGATAGGAGACAAGAACAGAGGATGCAGAAAGGGAGGTGTTGAGGAGGAAGGTACTCAGAGAGAGCAGCAAGGGGAAGGGAGTAAGGAAAATTCAAAGTGGCAGGAAAGGGAGGGGGTAAGCAAGATGTGGAGAGCCATGTGTGACAACACAAGGAGTTTTGAAATAAAATTCCAGATCCTGGAGGCCATCATGGCAGAGGCAAACCTGGATCTTGAGGCCATAAATGAGTCATGGTGCACAGGGAGCCATGACTGGGACATGGTCATACCAGACTACACTCAGTTCAGAAAGGACAGGGAGGAGAGGACAGGTGGAGAGGTTGTGCTGTATGTGACAGAGGGTATCAGTGCAACAGAAATACAAGGGAACCTAGGAATAAAGGATGGGTTGGAGGTTCTGTGGGTCACCCTGGAAATAGAAGCGGAGCCACTATTCAGCACTCTGGTGATTTACAGACTCTGACACACGGGGGATAATGGGATAAGGCAGTGGAGAGGTTAGCAGCATGACTGCAAAATGTGGGAGGGTGTTGCTGGTGAGGGACTTCAATCTGAGCAGATGTAGACGGAAGCCTCCCTGGTTGTGGCCTTGACTAAAAGCAGGGCCATTCTGGAGCCCCCTGCAGGAGGAGGCAGTTCTCAGGCAACTAGTCAAAACTGCCTACTTGAGATAGGACAATACTGGAACTGGTGCTCACAAGAGGAACAGTATTGCAGACAACAAAATGGAATGCACCCTGGGAGTGGGGACCAGCGATCACCGTACAGTGTGGTTTAATATAAGGACAGCATCAGAGACAAACCACACCAAGACAAGGGTCCTGACCTATAGGAGGGCAGATTAAAAAAATGGGTGACTGCCTTGGAGATGACTCCAGCCGGAGGTGGCAGTGGGGCAAATTAAGGGATGGCACAGTGAAGGCAACAAACCTCTGCACAAAGAAAGTGAGCAAAGGGACCAATATTGTTCTTGAGGGAAGTGGCCAAGAAGGTAAAAGCTAAAGGGGTGGCTTTCAGGAGGTAGAAGGAGTTGCTGAGGGAAGAGGATAGGGAGGTATACCAGGGAAGCAGAGAAGGCAGTGAGAGGTGCAAGGCACAAACAGAGGAAAGGATAGCCAAAGGGGTAGCTAAAGGGACAAGTCCTTTTCAGGTACATAAGTGATAAGAGGAAGACAACAGAAGGGACTGTGAATCAAAGTGCAGGGAAGACTGCAGACGAGGATCAGGAAAAAGCAGATATCCTGAACAGATACTTCTACTCAATCTTCACAGTGAAGGGCGAGGACAGACCACAGAGAAGCTGAGGAGCACTTGGGGAGGGGATGGACACAAGTCCATTCACAGAGAAAAGAGTCCTGAGAGGACTTGTGATCGGAAGCGGATAAGGTTATGGGGCCAGGCAGGGTACATCCAAGGGTACTGAGGGAGATCAGGGAGGCATTGACCACACCTCTGTCAGACCTCTTCTACAACTAACAGGAAACAGAAGTGGTTCCAGAGAACTGGAGGGAAGATGTAGTGCCACTTCACCAAAGCTGCAGCAGGCAGGAGGCTGGCAAATATAGGCCAGTCAGTCTAACGTCAGTGGTAGGGAAGTTAATGGAGACACTATTAAATGAAAGGCTAGTGGAGTATCTTGAATCCAGCAGGTTACAAGACCCAAGGCAACACCAATTCATGGAAAGAGGTCATGTCAGACAAACCCTGATCAAAATTTCTTCGACCGGGTGACCAGGGGAATACAGCAGAGTGGGCCGATGGATGTAACCTACATAGACCTCAGCAAAGCCTTCAACGCCATACCACAGGAGGCTTATAAGGAAACTGGGCAGTTTGGGGTGGGACCCAAGGTGGTAAACTGCATACAGAACTGGCTGGCGTATAAGCAACAGGAGTGTGGTAAAAAGGCACTCACTCGAATGAGTGAAAGTGACCAGTGGGAACACTCAGGGCTCAGTGCTGGGACCAGTCCTATTTAATGTCTTCATAAGCAACACTGCAGAACAGCTGAAAGAGAAGTATGCCTCTTTGCAGATGACACAAAATCTGCAACAGGGTAGATACTCTAGAGGGTGGAAGAATTAGTAGAGACCAGAAAACTTGAGGAGGGTTGAGAGTATGACAGCTGAGTTTCAATGTAGAAAAGTGCAAAATCATGCACCTAGGACACAGAAACCCAGGGTGGTGTATAAAATCGGAGAGATACTGATGGTCACAAAGCTAAACAAAGACCTTGGAGTTATAATATCTGATAACCTCAAGGTGGTGGGGCAGTGGACAGGGCCAGCAGGATGCTGGGGTGCATAGGGAGGGAATCACCAGCAGAAGGAGAGGTGGTGCTACCACTGTATTGATCATTAATGAGATCTCATCTGGAATACTGTGTCCAGTTCTGGAGATTACATTTCAGGAAGAACATAGACAAGGTAGAGTATGTCCAAAGGAGGGCAAGTAAGTGATGCATGAGTTGCATCATAAGCCCTATGAGGAGAGACTCAGGGATCTCAGTATGTACACCCTGCAAGACAGGAGGAAGAAGGGCGATATGACTGAGACCTATAAGTACATCACAGGACTGAACAAGGTACAGGAGGGGAGTATTTTCAGAAGAGAAGGTGCACGAGGACAAGGAGGCATGCAATGAAGCTAGAAGGGAAACTTAGGAGGTATGAGGATGTACTTCTTCACTGAAAAGTGGTAGATGCCAGAACAGTCTGCTGAAGGAGTTAGTGGGGGTGAAAACAGTAGTGGGATTCAAGTATGAATGGGATAAGCACAAAGAAATCTAGGTAGGAAAGCAGGGTTGGGGAAGTAGCCTTAATTGAAAAGACTGAATGGGCCAATTGGTCCTTATCTGACAACAAATTCTATGTTTCTAACCCTCAGCAGGGAATAGTTAAGGGGAGTAAAGGGTATTTTACACCAATTTTGCATGACTTATCCATTTTAAGAATTTGTTTTCCACCATGCATGTTAACAGTATAGTGGTACACATGCATAAAATATGCAGCACCGTCTAATGTTAGCAGCTCTGGCACCACCCACTTATAGGTAGAAGTGGTAGTGGGGTGGGGGCTGTGATACTAGCAGCAGAGTCACCACCATTAACAGAACGGATGCAGTAGTGGTGGGACCATACAACGCTAGCAGCTCTTGCACCACCCACTAACAAAGTAGAAGCAGAAGGATCAGAGCAGAAAACAGGAGTATCAATTGTGTACAGAGCAGGAGACAGTGTCAAAGTTGCTCACTTATTGGCCTGAAGGTTTGGTATAATCTGGCAAATGTTAAAGATTGGGTCATTGCACTAGGTAGCAGTGGGAAGTATCTCTGACTCTGAGCCATATCAGGCAAACAGAGACTGTGGCTACAGGTACCCAGTGTCAATGGCTCAGTAGGTTGCCTACTTGTCACTGGGGATGGAAGCTCAAGTTTATGGGTTCTAGTCCCTCATCAGGAACTTGGTAGTAACTACTGCTGATGCAGCAGAGCAGCACTAGGTCGCCACACTGCTGCAGTACTGTTTTTTGGATGAGATGTTAAACCGAGGTCCCTTCTGCCTATCTCTGGTGGCTGTCCAGGTGGAAGTGAAAGATCCCATGACATTTATTGTTAAGTAGGAGATATTTTACAGTGTCCTAGCCAACATTCCCCTGTCATTACACAGGTCCACGTAACCCATCCTCCAGGATGCATCTGAAACAAGCTGTCAAAGTTCAGAGTATGCTTCCTGGTCAAAAATACAAAGACATTCTTCTTAGCTACACATCAGTGAACAGAAAGATGAAAGAGTAACTCATTAAAATAACTTGTCAAAATAAAAGAAGTCTGCCAAATAGTTCACAGCCTGAGGCTTCTCTTATGACAGCACTTCACATTTTAATGTAGGAGGGAAGCTGGCATCAGTTGCAGGCACAGTACAAAGCTTTCAAAATACAACATGCTGATCAGCAAAGACATGACAAGCTCTTACCTTCCAAGTATAAAGGACAGTTCCATTACTTTCAACATTGATGGTTTGGGCCTTTGCTTCCACAGCTCTGTCAGAATCATCTGAAACAATATCACATACAGTACAGTAATTAAAACAGCTTTACATGGTCATTTTAAAGCTGTATGCATTAGGCTGTAAGTGGTTTTCATGTTTATCTCCAAACATTCAGACAGCCTGAGCTGAAAAGCAGTAGGTAGTACCACATTATGTACAGTTTTAATTTATTAAGAATTTAACACACTGGTTTATCTGCATTTATACAATAGGGTGAGCAAATAACTCACTGCATAAAACTTGTATTCTCACTGCAGTGGAATAAATGACATTTATTCAATGGTCCATGCAAAATGTCACTGTTAGCGTGGAACAAGCGATTGAATACCATTGAACAACATGTATTGCATGACCGCGCAAACTGTGCTATTCGCGCTAATGGTTACTTTTGTACCAAACCACCCACAACAATGGGGGCCCTATAGTATAAATGGAATACATGATGGCGGCCATTGAATATACTATTTATCTGAACTCGTGAGAGCAACCTCTAGGAACCATCACCGTAGCTCCGCTCCGCCACTGTGTGAGGTTATCCAAGGTCACTCTCCACTCATTCATATAAACAGTGTATTCAATGGGTGACCATCACACATTCCCCATTTAGGCAAGGCAAACTAGTTTTCAAGAGGGGTGGGGGGACAGTTAAAGCAGTTGAGGTTTCCCAGACTTAAGGTCTAATGTGATAGTACATGCATATAAATGCAACATTTACAAACAACACATACTGTATTTAGACTTTCATCTACAATACCTATTATCACTAGGTCAGAGGTAAAACATTAGAGAAGATAAGTTTTAACAGGTGAAGAGTGGGATATTTTCAGAATACACAGTTAGAACAGGAGCACAGTGTCTCAAACAATAGCAGAGGTTTGTAGTAAGTGGGGTTGAAATTGGCACCGCCCACTAACCAAATGCTGGTAGATTTTGTATCTAGTGAGATTTTCCTTTAATTAGCACTGTGGGCTTGTACTGGAGAAGGTAATATTTCAGTAAATATACCAGCTGGGCCAGTGGAAAATCTGTGGGACTAGTGGATCTTATCAGTCACAAGTCCCACTGGCTGTAAAACTCAATTATGACCCTGGGGTGCTCAGAATATACAGGTTACTCACCTGTAACAGGAGTTCTAGGAATGGTATATGTTGTTCATCCACACTTATTGGTAGGTTCCTTGCCACTTTAAATCTTGCCGGAAGGGTCTTCAAGCTGGCTCCTCCCACCACCCGGGTGGCAAAACTCTCGGCTCCGCCCATGACACCAGATCTAGCCGCTGGAAGCCAGGTTGTGCATCAAGCCGGGAGACAGGGTCGGGATGAACAACATATACCATTCCTAGAACTCCTGTTACAGGTGAGTAACCTGTATTTCTAGGACATGGATATGTTGTTCATCCACACTGTCTGGCAGACTCCTAGCAGTTCTCCGGGAGGAGGGAGGCAAGGCGCACACCCCTACTTGGGGAATAAAGACTGGAGAACCGAGGCCCCAAAACCAGCATCCCGGCGTGACTCAAGTCCGATGTGGTAGTGGGTAATGAAGGTGTGTGCCGACTTCCAGGTAGCAGCCCTGCAGATATCCTGGATAGGGACATCCCTGGAAGCAGCCACCGATGCAGCGGTATGGCGGGTAGAATGAGCTCTTATCCTCTGGGAGGCTCCATGCCCGTCAACCTATAGTAGAGATTATGCCGGAGGTGACCCACCTGCTTATAAGTCCGCTGTAGCTGCAGGTCTGTCAGTGCGGCTTCAGCGTGGGTGACAAACAGCTGGCGAACCTCTCCCGAACTAGCCGTCCGCTCCTTATAATAAGCGAGCGTCTCCTAGGGTCCAAAGTATGGAGCCTATATTCGGCCTCCGAGGTGTGATTGGAGTAGAACACGGCAGAGTCAACACCTGGTTAAGGTGAAACTCGACACCACCTTCGGAAGGAACTTCGGGTGGGGGCGCAGGACAACCTTGTCCCTGTGGAAGACCAGATAAGGAGACCTGATGGAAAGCGCCTGGAGCTCTCCATCCTTCTGGCTGACGTGATAGCCACCAAGAAGGCAGTCTTCCACGACAGATGGGAGATATCGCACCTGTGCATTGGTTCGAATAGGCTTGCCCATGAGCTTGGCCAATACCAGCAGTAGATCCCACGGAGGTGGAGGTTCTCACTGAGGGGAATGTGATCAAGGCCTTGAAAAGCCCCAGACCACCTTCTCCGCGCCATCGACTGCTTCCGCCCACACCCGTAAGCAGAGATGGCTGCCAGGTGCACCTTAAGGGTCACGACCGAAGCCTCATGAGAAAGGGACCATAGTAGTCCAGAATGCTTGCCAAGGAACGGGAGGAAGGGTCCAGGCCCTTTCCTGACACCAAATGGAGAATCTCTCCATTTGAAGGCATAGCATTTTCTGGTCGACTCCTTATGGGACGTCTCAACAACGTTGAGGACCTCGTGGAAAGACCCAAGGCCTGGAACTCTAGCCGCTCAAGAACCAGGCCATCAGGTGCAAGGATTGAAGGTCCGGATGGAATACCTTCCCTGAT
The DNA here is from genome assembly GCA_016271365.2 of Neoceratodus forsteri. Classification (NCBI taxonomy): domain Eukaryota; kingdom Metazoa; phylum Chordata; order Ceratodontiformes; family Ceratodontidae; genus Neoceratodus; species Neoceratodus forsteri. The sequence goes on from CM028131.1 coordinate 730,615,242, forward strand.
TGACTGGGATCAGGTCTGGGCGGGCTGGAAGCTGCCTCGGAGAATGGAGCTGAGACTGAGGAGATCTGGATACCGAACTGGCGGGGCCAGTCTGGGGCTACCAGAATCACCTCGCCTTGTCCCTCCTTGCCTTGAGAAGCACCTTGTGGATCAAGGGAAATGGGGGAAAGGCATAGAAGAGGCCCAGGGTCCACGGCCCGAAGGCATCCCTGCAGTGAGCCTGCTGAGGGGGCGGACATGGAACAGTCTCAGCTCGATTCTCCTGGAGGCAAACAGGTCCGCCTGAGGCATGCCCAATGGGAGAAGAGATCTTGTGCTACCTCCGCAGGAGAGACCACTCGTGAGACGCAGCCCCTATCCGGCTTAGGGCATTGGCCAGGGTGCTGGAGGCTTCTGCCACGTGAATGGCTAGGAGATCCGCCTCCAGGCTGCACACAGAGACCATATCCGGAGAGCTTCCTTGCATAACAGCATGGAGCGCATCCCGCCTGGTGGTTTAGGTAGTACATGGTCGTGGTACTGTCTGTCTGGACCTGAACCACTTGACCTGCTGTGAGAAACGGAGCGAAGGCGAAAGAAGGACCGCCGAGCTCCAGCAGGTTGATATGGCATCGACCCCGAGGGACCAGAGGCCGCACTCTGTGCTCCCCCAGATGGGCACCCCAACCCATTAGAGATGCGCCAGTCGGTAGAGAGACCGTCGGCTCGGGCGGATTAACGGGATGCCCTCCTGCAGATGTGCCGGAACGTCCACCACTGGAGAGCTGCCCATTTCCTGGGTCACTGTCACCAACCGACATGTAGATACATAGATACATAGACAGTGTCAGCAGATAAGGGCCTATGGCCCACCCAGTCTGCCCATTTGAGCTTTGTAAGTTCAGTTTCTGTTTTCCAACAAGTCTATGCCCCTTCACCCCTGACCTCCAGAATTCCTTTATGTCCATTCCATGCATTCTTAAATCCTGATTGTTTCAGCCCCACATTCCTCTGGCAGGGTGTTCCACTTGTCTACCACCCGCTCTGTGAAGAAATTCTTCAGTCACGCTTCCTCTGAATCATCCTCCCTCCAACTTCATCCCATGCCCTCTATCCCTGGAACATCTTTTTCGCTTAAAATAGTGTATTCCTGCACCCTGTTCCTCCCTGTAAGATACTTGTATGTCTCTATCATATCCTCTCTCCCTCCTCTCCTCCAGGAGTACATATTCAATTCCTTCAACCTGTCCTCATAGGACTTGTGATGCAATCCATGCACCATCTTTGTTGCCCTCCTCTGAACCTTCTCTACCCTGTCTATGTCCTTACGTAGGTAAGGTCTCCAGAACTGTACAGTGTACTCCAGGTGGGGCCTCACTAGTGTCTTGTATAGTGGAATTATGACCTCCTTTTCCTGCTGGTGATGCCCCTGCCTATGCATCCCAGCATCCTATTTGCTTTACCTGCTGCCTTGTCACACTGTTTCCTGCCTTGAGGTCATCAGAGATGATAACCCCAAGATCCCTTACCTGCTTGGTGCATGCTATATCTTCACCCCCAACGGATCGCAGTTGCCAGACCACTGGCTGGCCAGTCCCAATGAAGGGAACGCATGTACCAACAGGCCCAATGGACCACGCTGGTGCAGGCCGCCATGAGGCCCAGGAGGCGAGGAAGTCCTGGGCAGGGCATTTTGCCCAACCAGAAATGATTGGGCAAAGGAGGAAAGAACTCGTCCCTGTCCCGAGCCGAGCTCTGGCTCAAGAGAGTCAAGCTCTGCCCCAATGAAGTGTATCACCTGCTTCGCACGAAGTTACAACTTGGCCTCGATGGATGAGGAGGCCAATCTGAGAGCAAACCTGAGGGCCAGATCTCTGGACCGCTCCACCCCCGCTCTGGAGGGGCTGCAATCAGCCAGTCATCCAGGTAGGGGTACACCTGGACCCTTCGAGCCAGTAGGAATGCTGTCACCACTGCCATGCATTTGGTGAAGACCCTGGGAGCTAGAGAGGCCGAGGGCATGGCCCAGAACATGAAGGGATCCCTCCGCCTGAAGCGGAGGAATCTCTGATGAGACTGACGGATCGGGATGTGAAAGAACGGCCCTGGAGGTCCAGGGAACAGAACCACATGCCTCGCTCCAAGGATGGGATTATCTGAGCCACAGTGACCATCCTGAAGGTCTGAGACCTTAGGAACCTGTTCAGGTCATGCAGGTCGAGAATGGGCGCCAGCCCCGTCCGCTTTGGGACCAGGAAATACCTGGACACAAACCCAGGGTCTGGAGGAGGATCCGCCACCTCCTGATCACCTCTTTCTCGAGGAGCAGGGCAATATTGGCTCAAGCGGGCCGACAGCGAGCCGGACCCCGTAGCCCCGGCGGCAGCTCAAAAGGAAGGGTCTGCCTCGAATTCCAGAGGCAGGCTCCTTCCTTACCACCTCCAACATCCAACGGTCCGTGGTGATAGTGGACCAGGTGGAAAGGAAGTGACGGAGCTGTCTCCACGGGGGAACCTAGGAAGGGTGACGAGGTTGGGTGACACCCCTCAACCCGTTACTGGGCAGGCTTGGAGGAGGGACCAGCTGAGGGACCTCCTGGGCCTTTACCCTCCTTGCTTCCTGTTGGAGGAAGCCACTGGCTTGGGTTTGGGATGCCGAAACGCATGCTGGCCCTGTTGCTGGTGCTGTTGGGCCGGTTGTGCTGTGCAGGGGCGAAGGACCTAAAGGGCTTATGCTGTTGCTGACGGCGGCCTTTGTCCCTCTGGAGGTGACTGAGTCCAGAGTGGCATTGGACTTTCGATCCAAAGAGGTGTCCCTCCACTCCAGGGTCGAAGAGGTCAGTCCCAAGAAGGGACGTCCCACCAACTTGTGCTGGGTATCCGCCATGAAGGTGGATATCCTCAGCCACGCCCCGCGGTGCATGGCCACCACAGCCACTACTGATCTGGCACAGGAATCACCTATGTCCAGAGCAGTCTGAAGCTGCTGCTTTGCCACTGCCCTACCCTGGTCCCGCACCTGATGGACCGTGGTCTGCAGGTGGCCGGGAGATGAGGAGGACCTCATCCAGGAAGCCCATGAGGGCGTGGGAGAAGTGTGCCATCAGCATGGCCGAGCTGGCCTGTCGGAGGCCGAGGGAGGACGCAGCGTACTGCTGCACCCGCATAGTCCAGCTTCTTGGACTCTTTTCGGAAGCTTATCCACGTCCGAGCATTTCCGAACGCCTCGAAGTCACTATCGGTGACTAACCCCCGGCAGAGGGTGTGCTCCGAGAAACCGGGCAAAGAGCCCGTAGGGGCCGTGATACTTCCTGGCCATCCTGGCTGAGGGTGCAGGACAGGAAGCAGGCCGCTGCCAAAGCTTCAAGGCTGGGCTGACAATGGCCTCAGCCACAGGGAAGGCCTCCTGGGTGAATCCTCGGTCCAGTATCTCCGTCAGGGGATACTTGGCCTGTTGGACACGGGCTCGAGCTGCATCCCAATAGACTCCGAGATGAGCCAAGCAGACCCATGAAGGACGATGGGCTATCATCCAATGACTGTCCCCAGAGGACTCCAGGTCGACCTGCCTGAGAACAGGAGTCGCGCCATTGGACTCAAGAGTCTGCGAAGAGCTGCCTTGGGCCTGAGTTACCTCCACCTGCCGAGGACAGTCGGGAATGAGGGTGATCGACAACCTGTGGGGCAGGCCGTGACCCGACCGAGAATCTTTGGTCGGTGCCCCAGACTTCCGTTGTGGGCGGAGGTTCCACCACAATCGATGGGGCAGCTGGTTTCGCCGAACAGCCGGCCCAGAAATGGGCATCTCGACCGCGGCGAGCGGTTGCTTCAGCCGCTCGCGCGACAGCCACTTGATGGCCAGGGGATGAATTGGAGTCTGTTTACCCCAGACAACAGTAACTGCTGCCACATAAGCTCCTCGAACGCCGACGCAATTTGGCCAAAGCCTCCTTATCCGAGGAGGAGGAACGGTGTCACCGCTTGCCGGTGCCGAGACCGGCCAATGTCGGCGGAACAGCTTGACCGAGATGAAGTGCGAGACCGAGATCCTCGGTGTAACCGAGGGCAGGCCTGGGAAGGGGGGGGATACCCCTCTTCCTCGGCTCGACACGGAACCAGGGACTGCCGCCCAGGCGCGGGCAGATCCTCGGTCTCCACCGGGGAACCAGTAAAGAGGGGTTGTCTGTTTCACCAGTCGACAGCCCGTCCAGCCAGGTCGAAGAATATCTCGACTGCGTTGGCGGGTGTCTCGCGACTTCCCTGGCCTGGCCAAGGAACTGTGAAGCCAACAGCCTGAGCCGCAACCTCGACTGGAGCGAGACAGGTCGGCTGTCCGGGAAGGAGACCTCTCCCTCCCACGAACGCCCGACGATGGGACTTACCCTTGACTCCCTTCTTGGGCCGAGAGGAATGTCCCGATGGCCCTCTCCCTTCGTGGAAAGGGACTGGCAAAGCTCCTTGAACGAGCCGAGTAAGAGGAACTGGAGAGAGAGGGACAAATGCCACGGCCGAGGAGGAGGAAGATGCGGCCTGGGCCACCTCCTCCTCGAGGCGTCCATATGCTCGAGCTGCTCAGCCGAGCCAGCCGCCGGACACCGCCCAACGAGCCTCTTTAGATTTTACCGCGGGTAATGCTTCGGGCGCCGAAGCCTCAATCGGGCAGCGCAATCCTCCAGGAAGGTGGCCAAAAAGAGCAGCACAACTCACAGGCCTGAGGGTCATGGTCTCTAGGCCGATGCAGTGACGACGTGGAGTGCGGATCCGTCCTGGACATCTTCTGCCCACAAGGGCACCTCCGAAGCCGGGATCGATTTGTCCATCGCAGCCGTGAGGGATAATGAAGACCAAGTTTAGAAAACTTCAAAACTAGTTTCAGAAGAACCAAAGAGTTAGGATCCAGCCTAAAGCAGAGCGCTAAGGAGGGAACCTGAGCTTCCAAGCGGTAAGGAAGATCTGGCACCATGGGGCGGAGCCGAGAGTTTTACCACCCGGTGGGTGAGAAGCCAGTTTAAGACCTTCCGCAAGATTTAAAGCGTAAGGAACCTGCCAATAAGTGTGGATGAACAACATATCCATGTCCCTAGAACTACTGATTCTGTTCCATCATCCGTTTGTTGGATAACTGGAACATCGATTCAGGTTCCAACTAAGGCACAGAAGCCAGAAATCAGACTTACAATGAAAATTCCCATTCCTTATCTGACTCACAATACATGGATTTCAAAACCTCCTCCAACTTAGTAAAACCACTATGAGACACTAGTGGGCCAAAGAGAAATGCCCCCCACCTTCTCCCTCCGCTTCCTTTCTCTGGCGGCAGTCGACTGGTGCTACAGGCCAAGAATGTTCATGCTGCTGTGCTGTCTGGGATCCAGTAGTCCCATGAGCAGGCCAGGCAGTGAAAGTCAGCAGGCAGTGGTCACCCTCCCTTGCATTCTCGGTGACCCCTCTCCAGCTTCAGTACCAAGCGCCCTCAGCAACCTAGTCCCTGGCACATAACCAAAGAGTGACCCTCCCCAGACCATAGTAGCAGGCAGGCAGAGGCATATTACTTTTATGATGTTTTATTAAGTTCTCTACTCCAATATTTAATGGACTCCAACCCGTGGCAATACTTTTCCGAACTGAATCTTCCTAAACTGAGTATGCACTCTCCATGACCGATACCCACACACCCCTTACCCAACATCCTCTCTCATGAAGTAATGGTCAACTGAAAGACAGCCATGGTAGCCACCAAACTACCACACACCTTGCTCAATACATCTGAGTGAGTGTCTGCTACCCAAGACACTCTGTCAGTCAGCCATCAAATGGGAGAAAGATGTTGGAAAGGAGTCTGGGTGAAATGAGGAAGACTGTATCATGGGAGCATACTCGGTTTAGGAAATTCTATTTGTAGTGGACTGCTGCAGAGTCAGGGGGTACTACTAACTACTGAAGCAGAGAGAATGCTGCCTGTTATTATGGGCCTGGGAGAGTCACCTGCTAGTGGGTTGGGGAGCTTGATACTAGTGCTGGATGCAGACCGAGGTGGGGGCAATGACTGCCTGCCGACCCTCACTATCTGGCCTACTCATGGGACTACTGCACCCAGTCTCCTCCAGTCTACTGAGGGAGCATGAAGCTGAACATAACCGGTCTGCAGCACCAGTGGGACCACCACCAGACATAAGGTAAGGACAAAGTTTAAGGTTTGTCCACCAGTGTGGGGTGGTAAATGTTTAGGCAGAAACAGATTTTGAATCCAATCCAACCAGAGATGTCAGTATTCAGAATTTTGGTATTTTTGTGAGTGTGTGTGTTTATCTTTTATTGAAATATATAGGAAATATATAAACATATACATAAAGTGATATCCACCATATAGGAAAAACAGAAGGAATCACTTATAAAGCTTATATATGGAAATCATGTGATAGAGATGCCTAGTATATACAAAATGATAAGAAAACACAACATGGTATTAATTATGTCAAGAAAAATATACAGGCTGACTGTAATTGTAAAATATGAAGGGTAATAAAAGGTAATCAAGTGAGATCAAGTCCAAAATAGATATCATAAACAGACAAGGGTTAGGCATGTAATAATTACATAAAGTGATGTTTATGAGAGCTTAAACCTTGTACACTAGTGGAGAGAAGAAAGAGTACAGGAAAGGGTAAGAAAAGGATATGGAGGTAAAGAGAAGAACAAGAATAGAAGAAGAATAAAGAACGATATCTGTGCACAGTAGTGTTAACAGAACCCTAATCAAGAGCAAAAAAAAAGTAAAAGCTAGATAAATTTTGAATATTAGGGTTTATGAACCTTGAGAGTTCATATATTTGAAGTAATCCTACCAAAACTGATTACATGCTTGGAGTCGGTCATGAATAACATGTCATAACCGGTCTAGTGAGGCATACTGAGACAGACTTTCAAGAATATCAGAAAGGAAGGGAACCAAGTATATTTCCATCTCATAAAATTAGGCATTTAACCATGAGACAGAGTATATACAGCCATCTGAAATGTGCATGTGAAAGGAGATATAGTTTGGAATCAAGATACCCAGAAGAATTAATTTAGGATCACAGGGCAATTTTGTTGTATGACTTTAGAGGCAAGTGAGCAAACTTTACCATAGTTTATTAATAGGCGCACACGACTACAAGATATGGAACAGATCCCCATTGGTTTGGCCATGACGCCAACAATTATTATTGTTTATTAAACCCATCCATTGAAGAATGGAAGGAGTTCTGTATCACCAGTGTAGGATCTTAATTTGTATTAAGGAACTTGAGTATCCTTAAATAAGTTATGTGCAAGATACCAACATTTGCTCCATTGTGAATCAGAAATATTGTAATGAAGAAGGTTGCTCCATTTAATTTAGGCTGAGGTGGATTGATCAGGGAGATTATTAATATATTTATAAATGGAGCTGTTCATTTTATTGGATAGTTTGATCCAGTGAGAGATATAGTGGTCCAGAAGATTATGCTTATGGACAAAAGTTGCAGTGGCGTTGTAAGCTGTTCGATTTGTAAATACTCCAGAAGTCCTGGTTGGGGAGTTTCCAGGACCTCTGTAAGTCAGAAAAAGTTCTGAGAGTGAGTGAGTTCTGGTCTAGGATGTCTCCAAGAAAGAAAATGCCTTTATTCTTCAGATACGGCTGAAAATTGGATGGCTTTCTAAAGAGATTAATGGGTTGCCTCATAAAGGAGTGTATAACCAAGGTTTGGGATTGGATTTCAAGAGTTTATGACCTAATTTCCAATAAAGGCGGAGGATGATATAGTCAGGTGAGATTTTAGTTTGGAAGTGAAGGGGTTAAAAATAAAGGAGGAGGGACTCCACCTGGACATAAAGCAGATTCCATTGTAATCCAAAGAGAAGCATGGGAGGAAGGTTTCTGGAACCATTTAATGGTTTGGGCTGCCCAAAGCGAAGATAACCTTTAAACCAGAGGAGCCCAAATCCACCTTTTTCCAGTGAGAACAAGTTTGTTACGATTGAACCTCGCCGTTTCCTCCCATATGAAGTTACCTATTAATTTGTCAATCTTAGCAAAAAAGGATGGTAAAATTAAAGGGATATTGCGAAGAGATAAAGAATCTTGGGGATACAGACATTTTAATGGATGCAATTTTCCCAAAAAGGAAAGGTTGAGGAGTTTCCATCTATCTAGCATTGTTTTTATATTATCTAGCAAAGGATTAAGGTTGATGTCCCATATTTTCTTTAGATTGCTGGATATTTTAATGCCTCAGTGAATTAAACCTTTAGATGACCAACGGAATCCGAGAGGTAGGTTCATAAACATTTTGCAGTGGTCATTAAGAGGTAAAGTTTCAGATTTACCATAATTTAGAGCAAGGCTGGAAATATTTGTAAATTTGTTTAGTAAATCAACTAGCAGGGGTCCAGCCTCGCTCAAATTTTCAAGTAGAATTAAAAGATCATCAGCAAAGAAAAGTGAAATATATCACGCTTCCAACTGGGATGCCATCAATGCCAGCAGTTTGGCGTAAGCAAGCAGTCAAGGGTTCCATGGCTAAAAAAACAAAGAAGGAGATAAAGGGCAGCCTTGTCTAGTTCCCTCGCCAACTGGAAATGGGATGAGATGGTCGATTTGGTGAGTACCCTAGCAATCGGGAATTACATAATAGTTTAATCCAGAACCAGAAAGTATGAGGAAGTCCAAAATGTCTTAATACTTGATAGAGATAATTCCAATTAAAGAATCAATGCCTTCTCGAGATCAATAGCTATAGTCATTGGCTGGTGTATTAAGAGATTTGGCTTTGTAAATTAAGTTAAATAAAGAGTGTAAAATGGCCAGAACCAGATCTATTTTTAATAAAACCAGCTTGTGAGCAATGGGTAACTTGAAATCAAGGGTTCAAGTCGGAAGTGAGTATTTTAGCAAATACTTTCCGTCCAGATTTAACAAAGAGATTGGTCTATAACTGGTTGGATTTAAGGGTCTTTATCTTCTTGGGGATTAAAGTCATGATCGCTACAGTACAAAAGGGGGGACGTTTAACGTGGTGGAGGCTTCTTGATAAACATTGAGAAGGAGAGGGCATAGAATATCGGAAAACTTTTATAAAAGTCGATTGAAAATCCATCACCACCAGGATTTACCAGATTTCAGGGATGAGAGGCTGTGAAAATTTCATGCAAGAGAAAGGTTTGTTTAAGAGATTAATTTCAGGCAAGGATAGATGAGGAAGATGCAAGGTTTGAGAAAGTATTGAATTTGTTTGGTAGATGGGGGTTTGTATTGGAGTATAGTTTTGATAAAGGTTTTCATAATGTGGTTTATAGAGGGTTATCATAGTAAGTTATGCCTTACTCATCATTAAGACTTAGAATATATCTTTCAATGTCTTGTGCTTTAAGCTGATAGGCTAAGAGTTTCAAGTTTTTATCAGCCATGCTCACAAAATTTATGTTTGAGTTTAAAAGAGCCATTTCAGTTTTACGGAGATTAATTCGTTAATTTTAGTTCTAAGCTGAAGGATTTCAAGATGAAGAGGGAGTTAGGTGATGTTTGTTAGAAGAGGAGTATACGTTTTCTTTAATTTTAAGTGATTTTTCCATATCAGGCAATTGTTGCTTATGAAGTCTTTCTCGTATGCGACAAAGCTGATAATTTTGCCTCGAATTGTTACTTTAAGGGCTTCCCATTTGGTGACATAGAGACTTCGGTAGAATTGTTATGAGTAATAAAGTCCTGAATTTGTTCTTGATCATACAGAAAATCAAGATCATTAAGAAGGAGGGGATCTAATTGCCAAAAAGTAGATTTGGGTACTGGGGCACAACAGATGTAATTTAACAGGAGAATGATCTAAAATTATAAAGGAGAAATGGGAGAATCAATGGACTTTCCAAATATTGTAGGGGAGGTTAGCCAGTAGTCAATTCTGCTATATGTTTTATTTAAAGAGGGTAAAAAGTAAAGTCTCAGTCCGGGGTGTTGTGCGCCATATATCAGATAAACCAACGTCCTTCATGAGTAAAGACAGGGCTTTAATACTTCTGGGATGGGATTCCGTAGCAGGAATGCTTCTGTCTACACTGGCTTCTAAGGCTAGGTTGAGATCTCCTCCAAGAATTATTGGTGTATTGCCTGTTAGATAAGATTTCTTGAGCTAAGTTATGGAAAAATTCTGAGGAGTCAGAATTAGGAGCATAAACATTGACTAGCAAGAGGACCTGAATTGGTTTTCATTTTGACCATCACCCATCTGCCTTTATTGTCTGAGATATATTTTATAAGAGACCATTTAAGGTTTTTGTGTATCAAAATGTAACGCCTCTTTTTTTTGAGGTATAAGATGAATCATATATTTGGCCGACCCAATGTTTTTGAGCCTGTAAACATCCTGTGTTAATAATTTAGTTTCTTGAAGGAAAACAATTTGTGTTTTATGTTATTGAAGATGGGAAAGGATTTGCTTTAACACAAGGAGAATTAAGACCCTTCACATTCCATGTATATAAAATTAAATCACTCATAATGTTGGTAATAAAAGGAGAGAATAACAAAGGGTGAAGGGATGTGTAGATTGGGATGTGTAGATTAAACAGAGGTGATCAAGGTAGAAGAAAAACATATGAACCAGAGGTGGCAGGAGCATTCAAATAAGGTTTAAACAGCACAGATATACTTATGTAAGTGTAGTAAATAGATAGAAAAGAAATGAACATTTATTTAACAATCACAATATAACACACTATTATACTAGAAAATATTCTTGGGGAATGGTAAGATAAAAGTCAAATGAACAAAAGCGACTCACTTACCGTACTCCTTGGTGCTAGAAATTGAGTAGACCAAAGAGGACCAGTAAAAAAGAACTGGACAAAACTTAGTGTCTAAACCTGCTAATACAATATGAATATTACTGTAAAGTGAAACTGATCATGAAGTAACTATACTATTAGGCAGGAAGCCTTATTAACCTCAATAAACTATTAGCAAAAATATATTCATAAGGGTTAGGAAAAAATACCACAGAGCATTACTAAGTATATCAAGTGTATATAAAGATGTTGAAAGCCAACCCGTATTAGACATCCATATTTGCTGTAAAAAAAATTAAGCCTTTATGTAAGCATTCAGGACGAAGGTGCTTGTTTTAATATGGAGGATAATGGAGAATGCAATAAATAAACAGCAATCACTGCATTAAGTGTATAATGAGGTCAAAGTTGTGGATAAATCCTTTGCTATTAAGCCAGCTCAGTACAAGGCTAAGTACAGTATATAAATAATGAGTTAGCTAAGTATATAAATAATGAGTTATCTGGCCGGATGACTCTGTATTCACAGGTGGATTAAACAGATATGCATACAACTACCCTTTACTCAAAAATTGCCTGTATAAATTATATATGGGATAGCTAGGTCTATATGATAGGCCAAACGAGCCCCACATAGAAAGGATGGTTTATAAGATATTGCCTAAAAGGCTAATAAGGCTTCAGTAAGAGAGGGCATATAGGAGTGAGCATAGCAAATATATTTCAGTTTACAGGCATCCAAAATGCCCAGTGTCTATGTTATTTCATATTGATGTTATATTGGATGGGGAAAAGGAGATTGGAGGGAGTTTGGCAAATTAGAAGTCAGATTGTATCCGAAATTGTAACAAAGGTGGTGGGGAAGTAAAATGCTTTATCCTTAAATAGTTGTATAATAAAAACATCTGGGAAATAATAACTGGAGGGAGGAAAGAAAAGTGGGTTAATTTAATTAAGAAATATACTAGCATCCAGAAGTTAAAATAGGTGTAAAACAACAAGTTGCATAATGCAGTAATTACCTGTAAATAAGTGACAAAATATTATAAAAAGGGAGAATATAAAAGCACCAGAATTCACTAAAGAATAAAGATTTAGATGAAATTAAAGCTAAAATAAGCATTTTATAGCAAACACTGATGTACAGCCTTCCGTATTCATAACCTGTTGGAAGTGATATGATCTCCAAATGAAGGCTTCACAGAGTGGATTATAACAGTTTAGAAAAAAAAAGGTTTTACAGCAAATATACTGTAATCCTGATACATACATGATCAGGAAAGTAGAAACAGCCTATAAACGCCATGAGAATCAGTTTACCACTACTTTGTTTGTTTTATTAGTGGAAGTTTGGTGTTTAAATTTAGATTTAGCTTTGTGCCTTTTTTTGGAGGTTCAAAGATTTGATAAGAGGGCTAGCCACAGCATCTGCCCATGAGGATTTTGCTGAAATATTATCATGAGTCGCTGTATGTGAGCTAGAGGAACATCATCAATATTATGTTCTGATAAGTCCTCCTGCGATGAAAGTGCATAGTCTGCTAATACGGCAAAATTATTATTTAAGGTACGGCAGGATCCACAACGATTGAGCAGTGGAGGATTGACAAGTCTTGGTCAGATCCTCAGAGCAGCAACAGGAGTGCTTAACTGAACCAGATCCAGAGTTTAATTTCTCTTGATTCTTTTGGATTACCTGTGAGAGGTGTCAGCTTTGGGACGAGCTGGGACGAGGTTCCTGATGGTGTGGTCAGCCGTTCACATCCTGTACAGCAGCTCCTACCACTCGAGTAGTCCGAACTTCCTTCTGGCTTCACTTCAAAAGTCAGAAGCATGGACGAGACAAAGGTATGGAAACATTCAGATAGCAGGCAAGAGCATCAGGGGTATCAAAGTCTTTGAAAGAAGAACCTTGAAAATGCGCATTATAGGCGGTAACGTAACGCAACTTTTATGCCTCTCTGATGCAGTGTGGGTTTCAATGGGTTGAAAGCCTTTTTTTGGTGTTTAGTCCTTTGAGAAGTCCCTGTAAATAATAATTTTATGATCTTGCCATATAAATTCTCCTAGCTTCTAGCTCAGTTAAGAATCAATTCAGCATGTCGTAGTTTAGGAAGTGGGCTATGATGGGCCTGGGAGGTTGATATTTGGTGAGCCTAGGACCTAGGGTTCAATGGGACTGCTCAATGGTTAGAGATAAGTTGGGAGTTAGTTTAAGCAAGACTGGTAAAGCGTGGAGCAACAGAGCAGATGTATCCCCAGATTTCACACCTTTGGGAAACTGAAAAACTCAAGTTGTTTCTTCTATTACGATTTTCAATGTCATCAACTTTGAATTGAAGGAATTTAATAGTGCGGTCTTGTTCTCGAATTATAGCCTGTAGATCATATGCTGGAGGATGCATTTTGCAATTAAGCTTTCATTCGCTCCGGTGGACCGATTCAAGCGTAGCAGTGTTCTGGCTTGTGGCTAACTTTAAATTATTAATGTCAGCTAGTAGCTTTGAAAACATCGCTTCCACTTTTGCAAGTGTGTTAGGTTGCAAATGGAGGTCTGCCATAATGTAGATGGTAAGTCTAGCAGTCTAGGCTCTGATGTACTCGAATAATGATGGAAAGCTCAAAATAACTTATAAGTTGCCTAAAGCTGAATGTACACAGGCTGATATTAAGAGCTGGCTTAAAACGATAATCTGAATAAAGTTGTTTGAGGTTAAATCAGAGCATTCCCCGAGAGAGATCTAGTCATGCTGCCATCTTCTGCCTGGTCAGGCCATGCCCAGAATTTTGGTATTAAATATCAAAATTCCAAATTCAAAAGAAAAAAGCTCAGAATCCAATGAATCCAAATACATTCAGCAGATTCAAGCAACTTTACAGACAGCCCAGGGTGTGAGAATATGGTGTACATCATATGATTGAAGGCCTGTACAAGCAGTGGAGTATTGTTTTTACTAGGGGAGGCAATTCCACATGCTTGGGGCATTTTGGAGAACACTTTCTATTCAATGCACTTTTTAGCTTGGAGGCCATAGAAGAGCTTATTAGTGTTTGTGATCCAAGTGTGTAGTGCTCTCTCAGTTTGATTAATAAGATATTCTGGCAAGTTGAGTTTCCTCTTAAATTAAACAGTATAAACATTTATTCAAGAAATACTACTACTGCACAATCTGTTTGTACACTGTAAGCCTGTCAGAGGAGGTGGTGCACCAAGACCATAAATGGTTTCAAGTATGGTTGGATAGTGTGAAGGGTTTGGTGGTTGCTCAGGTGGTAGCCATAGTGAGGAGCAGGGGTGAGACCAGGAGGTGAAAACCCTGCAGGGACAATAGGTCCCTGGGCAGACATGGAACTCAGACAGATTAAATGGACTTGTGGTCTTTTTTGCCATCACTGTGTATGTTTCTATAATGTCAGAAATTTTAGTTTTTAACTGTCAATATGGACCAGTGACGGCGTTTCTACTACAGCGATTTCTCATAGATACTGGTCCTAGAATGAAACATGAAACACAGAATTTGACGGCAATAAGGACCACTTGCCCACCAGTCTGCCCATTTCCTACCTAATGGATAAACTGCAGATCCTAGTTAACCAACAGCCTACTTCCACCTACCCCCACCCCTAGAATTGTCTTATGTCTGTTCCATGCATTCTTGAATTCCCCACTGTTTTTGACTCCACAATCTCCTCAGGAAGGCTGTTCCATGCATCCACAACCCTCTCTGTGAAAAAATACTTCCTCACATTACCTCTGAGCCATCCCCTCTATCTTCAAATTGTGCCCCTTGTTCTTGCACACCTCTTTTCGAAAGATGCTACCCTCTTGGACTTTATTGATTCCCTTGAGGTACTTGAAAGTTTCTATCATGTCCCCCGTTTCCTCAGGTATACATATTAAGCTCCTTAATTCTCTCTTCATATGTCTTCTGTGCGGACCCTGCACCATTTTTTGTTAATGAAAAACTTGACCTCTGAAATGAAACATTTTATTGTGCATCGTTAACATATAAATTACGTATTTTCCTAAGAACTCTTGAAAACTTAAGTGGATCCAAACACTGCAAAGTTGGGTCAGAGACTCTTCAAAACAATTATCTAACATAAGCACTACCAATGCTCTACCCACACTTTATAAAATGCTGCTCCTTCTGCCCATTTTGAGACAGCCTTATCCCATTTCCTAACCACTGAAAGGAAGTACCTTTTATTACTGCCACCCTCATAGCCATATTGGTGTAGGATTTTCCACTGCCCTTTACTATTAGCTTTTGATAAATCAGCATTCTACAACAAAGGAAAAATATAGTGGTAATCATAAAACAGTATATGAATATACCATACTTCTTGTCTCAATTAGATCACTTATAACAATGATTTTTAATCATAAAATCGGATATACCTTTGAGTCACAGACTCATTTGCAATGGTTTCCAGAAGCATAAAAATGCATAGCCTAGTTACAATGGAAGCAACAGGTTATACAAGTAGGGCCTGATATTCAGAATTGCACCTGGCAATGGCTGAAGTGGTTGCACAGCGCAACTGAGCTGCGCTGGAACAACAAAGGAAATATTAAAAGAGATGTGCCAAGGCGCATCTCTTCTGAATATAGCAAATAATGCAGACGGTACAAATACAATGCGCCGCACATCCACAGACAGGTCTGAATACCAGGAATGGGAAATGCGCCAGTGCATCAGAGATACGCACGCGCAAATTCTGATATTCAAACACAAATAGGGCCATAATGCATACAAGGCACAAATGGGGCCATTTGAATGTCATTATGGCCCCTTTTGCATGAGTTGTGCAGGGCTGGCCAGCAAAATAAGCCCGCACCCTGCACAGCATACAGTGCTGTCAGAGGAGGTCTAGTGGTCCCCCTCCCTGTCCGTAACCCCGACTGCCATAGTTCTGTGTAACATCAGTCCCTGGTAGTCTAGTGGTACCCCCTCTCCATCCCGTAAACCCAATCGCCCGAATGTAATTTATTTAACTGTCCTGGTGGTCTAGTGGTACCCTCCTTATCCTGTAACCCCGATCACCTGAATATAACTTATTTAACTGTCCTGGTGGTCTAGTGGACCCCAATCTCTGTAAATTCGGCACAGTTACATCCCTATTGGTCCAGTGGCACCCCCACCCACACAGGACCCCTACAGACCAGCTACCCCCAGTCATGAGCAGGCAGCAAACCCACCTGCATTCTTCCATGTCTGCCCACCAAATGACAGCTTGCAGTGCATGCTGTAATAGTCACAACTTTGTGAATGAATGACTTCATTCACAAAGTTGTGACTGTTAATGTGCACTGTAAGCCCATTAGTCCATAGTGTGGATCAATGTGCTTGCAGCACTTACTGTAAGCTGTCATTCGTGCAGCCGCGGAGGTATGCAGTTGGGTTTGCTGCCCACCGATGACCGGGAGGGAGCTGGGTGGGCAGGAGGTCCTGTGTGGTGGGGGGTGCCACTGACTACCAGGGATGTAAACAATGCTGTATTTACGAGCATCAGGGGTTATAGGTGGGGCACCACCAGACCACCAGGACAATTAAATGTGTTGCATTTGGGCGATCGGGTTATGGGCAGGAGAGAGGTAGGTACCAACAGACTACCAGAGCTTGAATTTGGGACAATTTCATATGATCAGGCTATGGGCGGGGCAGGGATACTACTAGTCCACCAGGACAGTAAATAAATTACATTTGGGCAATCGGGTTATGGGCAGTGTTAAAAGTGGCCAGTGGCCAAAGTTTTAGTGACCAGTGGCCAAGGTTTTAGCGACCAGTGACCAATGTTTTATACAAGTTTATCAATAACATTTGTGTACCCCAGTCCGATATGCCGCTTGTATCTGACAGCTCTACCAGGTGGGCTGGGTTCGGGAGGTATATGCCACGCGGCACAAAGGCAAGGCTTGTCTACTCTGCACAGGGGCACCCAAGTAACTCTAAACACAGGAAGCAATAACTGTAATGTACAATACCAGAAGTGTGATTCTAAAGTGTGGCTTTATTCACATCCAAACAGAATAAACAAAGCATAGATGGATCTCACGGGCTATACTCCTGGTAATACAGATTAAAAGAGACCAGAACACATCCTCATCACTTTAGCCCTCAGGCTCTACAACACATTGGGCACACAGCCTGGACTTGCACGCTGCTTTGGGTTACACAGCCCAAACTTGTACACTGCTTTGGGTTACACCCTGGCTCGGCCCTTGCCAGCCACTTGGACACCTTCCATACTTCATGGAAACATTTTCTGGTGGCCTCTAAACCACCTAAGAGCACCTCGGCTCCATCAGGAAGCCTCCTCTTAATGCCAAGTACCTGAGAGAAAGCAACAGGTGTCTCAGAGCAAATTGTAGAGGTGAATTTGGTTACTATTGATGGGGGTCTCCCACCTCTCGCTCCAATTCATACTCGGCCATTTCTCTGGACTGTAAACACCTCATCCTTTAACACTTTGCTGTGTAGATTCTTGCTAAATGTATTTCACATTCAATCTACTTGTCTTGCTTCTTATTTGTGCTGGACTTAAACATACTTAAAATAAGTGGCATTGTCCATTACTCTAGACCCCCACAGGTTAAGCAGTCCAATCCCACATTCTTTCTTTCCATTTTTGCTGCCTTGAACATACTTTTAAGTGGCTTTGTCCATTACTCTAGACCCCCATTGAGTTAAGTAGTCCAATCCTCACATCTTCCAACTGTACTTGGCTGTCTTTTCCTGACCCCACAGTAACAGTCCCTTTAGTTTCCTTCTGTTTAGGTGAAAACACTTGGCCCTTTTTCAGAGTGAACTCATCCTTTGGTTGCAGGTGCCCCAGGCGTTTCCTCAAGGAATCTCTTACAGAGCTTCTGGTGCCTCAGCACAACTCAGACAGGCAGCTTCTTTCCCTTAGCCGGACCCAGGGGTTGCCCTGGAAAACAGGCAGACATCTTCCCCATCCCCACAGGGATGGGGCTCGAACCACTGAGAGTGATCTCCACCACTCAATTACCAGTTCCTGTGTTCCTCGTCAGGTGGAAACACACACCAAAAACAAAAGTAGCTCTAAAACAGAGCTTAAAGCTCTGAGGCCTGCACACACTCAGCTGTACTACTGTCTCTCTCTAAGACTGCACACAGACTGGCTTCAAATTCCCCAACGTTCTACTCTAACCTCCAACTACAACATTCCAGTGTGGCTTATGCAGCTCGACAGTTCTAAAGTATGTCATCCCTCAGTCTCAGCTGAGACTGAGAACAGAGTGAGACAGTGTGAAATCCATTTAACTGGAGTTTTTCACTAGCTGCCTTCCCTGCCTACCACTAGGTCTTACTAAGATTCTAGTAACCCCGGGTAACTAGGGGTTACATTTATATATAGTTGACTATAAAAAGTTAAAAGCTACACAGGTGTAAAAAGGCTTGCAGGGCTTGTGGAGTGGCTAGTGAAAGGTGCAAGTAGCTAGCAGATAACTTCATTAATACTTACCACATGTATGTGGGTGCCTGGAGTTCAAAAAGTGTTGAGGCCCTTTTAAATAATTGCATAAAAATAGGTGAAGAGTATAAGCAGTGTTTAGGAACAGTATTTTTAAGGAAAATGAATTTTGCTCTACTCAAGTAGAGATATTTTGTACAAAATCTGTCTTCTTTTAACCCAAGGTCATAGCCAAGATAAGGTCCAGCTGCTTTAACTGACTGCAGTTTAGCCTTTGGTTAACACAGTTCCTCATTTCATGATTTCTTGTGTTTAAAAAAATGTGCAACACAGAGCTGATAAGGAACAATTATATCCTTGTTTTGGCACTGTCTAGTACAAGGCTACTTGTGCATTTGTAAGCAAGTTATTTTTAAGTCCTTCATTTGTTTTCTGTCTCCTGAGCATGTTATTTTTGATAAATGTAAAATCCCTGACCACTTGTTTTCCATCCAAGGATGAGGATAAACGAAACTCCTCTGTCTTGGCAAAGAGTCAAATGTATCTTATGACCAAGGTATCTCATGGCCACTGTACTTTTAAACCTTTGTCTCATGATGTTATTAAATGACATAGTGTCTTTGCTGTAGCAATTTGGAAATTTCCACTATGCATTTTGATGTAAACAAGTTAAGTACAAATACAGGCATTATGTCTGGCAACAGCTCCAAGATGCTTGACAGTCTTTAAAATTCCGCCTGTCTTGCCAATGTAAAGGAACCACACTGACATGTGGTCAGGTATACCACATTGGTGGTATCACAATTAATGAATGACCTTATGTCGAAATATTTTTTTGCCATTAACACTTGTGAAAGCTGTGGTTTCTACCATGGATACACAAAAGTACACCTTCCACATGCAAACTCTCCATGTGGAAGTAGGGGTGACCAAGCAGTGCTAGGCAGTTTCAATACAGCCTGCATGCTGTGTATTAATAGATCCGATATGTTACGCCTTCTTTTATATCCTATTTTGGACTGGCTGTGCTGTATAGTTACACAGGATACGGTCAGATCCAAGTACACTCTAGTTTTTCTGAACAATATTCCTGATGCTTGGGACTGTCTACAGTATGTGGTTATGAAGTGGTCAGATCTTTGAGGGTCCAGTGGAGGTTTGGGTCTGACCTCCAACCATTCCCTCCTGTCCATCCTCAGGGAATTAGTGCATGCCTTCTGGATACAGTTCTCCTCTCTCCTCTGCACCTACTCCCTCCAGCCACTTCCTGCTCCTCAACTGGTAGACTGAATTCTCACTGCAGTTTCTGTAGATCCTTAAAAATTGTGATGTTACATACCATGTGCCTGTGGTAGCAGCTTGATGCCAGTAGGATGGTGTTCCTATCTGTTCCCTTTCTGTGTAGGTCAATTTTAACTGTACCATCTTCATTCCTGCTTATAGCAAGATCAAGGAAGCTGTTCATCATCCTGCTTGCCTGGACCATGAACTGTAAACTAGGGTTCATTCCTTCCAGGTAGCCAAAGAATTTGTCCAGCTCCTCTCTGTCACCCTCCACACTATCAGTATGTCATCTATACACCTCCTCCACAGATCTATCCTACTGAAAAAAGGATTAGTCTGGGGTCATAGACATGTGTTTTCTCCCATAAACTCAGATACAAATTTGCATAACTGGGGCAAAAGTTGCCCCACAGCTGTACCTTTGACCTGCAGAAAAAACTCTTCTTGGAACATGAAGGCATTACTGGTTAAAATATATTTTGAGCATTCTATTAGGAAGTTGTTAAATTCTGTGTTATACTCATTTACGTTTTCCAACCAATACTGTAATGCTGCCAGGCCTGTATCATGGAGTATGTTGGTGCAGAGGGCTGTGATGTCCACAGACACAAGCCACCAACTGTCCTCCATCTGAAGGTCCCCAGGACTCTCAATATGTTCGCTGTGTTTCTCATGAAGGAGAGCAAGTTCTATACCATTGATTAAATAAAGGCAGCACCAACTGGGATAAAGGCTATGTAAGGGTTGCCAACCGCAGTTTATCGTTGCCCTACAGATCAATCAGGCTCTTACTTATCTTGGCAGGATACATATAAGCCCTGATCAGATGTGCCACTGTAAGGAAGTCAAATACATAATCAGGAATGACGCTATTATGTAATGATTGTAACAAAAAGCACTGATTTCCTGTTTGAATGGGAGAGTGGGGTCAGATGGTAATGGCCTGTAAAAAAGTATCGTTAAGCTGATGTTCCATCTCCTGTAAATAATTAGAGGTGTCCATAACCACACTGACCCCATCTGTCTGCAGGTCTGATGGCTATGGCATGGTCCTGCTTCAGATTACACAAGGATTCCCTCACTTCTTTAGCAATATTTGAGAATGACTGTGTATGGGATGTTTCTAAAAGATTCCTGAAGTCCTCCTCACAGTCTTTCAAACACAGCTACCGTGTTATTGTATGGTGAGAAAATTGTGAGTGCAGTCTGAGTGGTGCCATAAGTCATTCCTGTGTTATTCCGCTCCACCAAAATAGAAAAACTTCAGCTCTGCCACTCAGTGACAGGGCACTGTTACAAGGATGCCTGCTACTCTGGAAGCAGAAAGTAGACTGAATCCTGGCAGGGGAGGAGAGGATGTTATGCTGTTACAACTTTGTTCTTCCTGCCTATTCCATGACACAGGAAGGAGATCCAAGCTGTATATAGCCAAAGACCAGCACGAGGAGGGAGAAGGAAGCCTATTCATCACGTGGTGTCAAAATACATTCACCCACATCAAGGTAGTGCCTCCATTCAAAATGCCTTTCACTATAGTTGTTAACCCTTTCAGTTGTTACTATGCCAATTTTCTGTTTTTCAAAATGGATTTCAGATTCTAAGTTTGTGTAAGTCTTTTTAAGTCCAAATATAAATCAAATAGCTTGATATCAGTACTAGGAATGAAGGAGAGTCCTTTATTTAACAGAAATAACTTTGCTTCTGTTAAATCTCTGCTTCTCAAATTTATGACACTGATTTCTTCTGACTGGCCTTCTGTCTCTTCCATTGGTTGAGTTTTACCCAGAAGGACCTGTCTCTGCCCTCCTTCTTGTCCATGTCCTGCAAGGATTGACACTGTTTGTGGGTTCCAAATTTCTCCTCCCTTAATCTATTCTGTAAAGTAGTACATTGAGGATCCAACTAATTTTTAAGATAGACTGTGGCCTATTCTGGCTTCTACCCTCCTCCCTCAATTTTGCCAGGTAAATAATTGGTCATTTAAGTAGTCCACTGTGTCCTTCTCAATTTTTCTTAGCTTGATTGATTTGAGCCTTTTTCTGTTTGTCTGTGGTTTGTTTCAATTTGGGCTCAAATTCTGGGAAATGTTTGTGGTTCTTAAAACCAGCCACCAGAGCTTCTTTTCTCGCAGCTTGCACTGTAAATGAGGCTGTTAGGCAATATAATCTTGTACAACACAGTTCAGTAAGACAGTCGAGCCTGGCTGAAGGATCATTTTCCAGTTATCAAAAGTCCAATCTCCTACCAGGAGCTTTGTTTGTTTACCTCAGCCCCTCGGGACATGTGCCACTTTACACTAAGCCTCCAACAGGTTCTATTCCAAAATGCCTTCTTACCTTCAAGGGATTCTTTTCAGCTATATGAAGGCTCCTGTATTATGGTAGCAGGGTTCTCCCTCTACACTGCTTCCCGTGTCTGGAGTTACTGTGCTGTCAGCTCCTTCACTGAAAAGTTCAGGCCCCCCACCAAAAACAAAGGTTGGTCAGAAAACCTGGTTTGGGTTCCAGGTTGACTATCTCATTAAATATTAATGACATTCCTGGGTTGATACAGGTGCCGGGTGAAACAACACTTGGGCCGCACGGCATCAGTTCAGTTACAACCAGGAAGTAGTACAAGAAGAAGAGTTGGTGCGCCACTGAAGCAGACTGTGCTGTGCCACCAGTAATCAATCAGGAACAAAGAAAGACAGCACGAGTCCTTTGACTTGCAACAGTTACTTATGAAAGTGCTCTGTGATAAAGTGCAAAATTATAATGCCTAGGTATTATTACACTGCCTTAGAAAGATTCTGTCAGAGGCTTGGCAGAGGACACCAGAAGGAAGGAGGCGCTGTGTGACTGGACTCTCTACTGGGACCTTTAATTTAGGGTAAAAAACAAACAAGCAAAAAAAAATTAGTGTGTTTGTTCAGATAACCACTTTAGCTAACTGAGACAGTTATCTAGGTGTAAATCTCAGGTGGCTGAAGGGCTTGATTGCTTTGCAGTTTAAATTACTTGTGAAAGATCTAGTAAGTAGGGGAGTGGCTTAGCTAGAAGGAAACTAGATCTAAACACTGCCTTAGAAAGATTCTGTCAGAGGCTTGGCAGAGGACACCAGAAGGAAGAAGTGCTATGTGACTGGACTTCTTACTGGGACTAAAGAACTAGAACTCTTCTACTCTCTCGCTCTTCTAAAAAAATATTTTGCTCACCTTCTCTACCCTCCCACCCAAAGCTAGTTCTACTTTTATAGGCACAGGATTTGACTGACAACAGGAACTTCCTGTTTGGCAGCAGAAAGTGAGTGATCACAGAGCCACCAAAGATGCACCATCCTAGAAGGGCAAAAGTAGCTCTCTGGCCCCTCTAGCTGCTGGAGGTCTGCCTCTAAGCAAGTAAGGGTCTACTGAGAAATATAGGATCTTCTTGTTTCAGAACAGGACAATCAGGAGCTTAAAGGGCACAGAGGCAGTAAGTAAGTAGAGAGAAGAAAAAAAACACAGAGGAAAGAGTAAGGATTCCAAACAATAGTGAAGGGCCAAAAATAAGACATGATGGGAATGGTGCAGTGCAGTGGCTGTGAGCAGCAGTCTCCGGGAGACATTCTGGAGGATGCGGTGTCGCCCTATCTGCAGGCACCTCTCTGGGCTGAGGGGAGGTTGCTCATCTCCAGGCTGAGTTGGCCAGGATTTGTGGGACCTCCTCTTCCATCCAGGGACCACCAGGGCCACTGCTGTTGCCTCAGAGGTTGCAAAGAAAGAGAGTGGTTGGACCACAGTGGGCTCAGGGAGGGTGAGGGTGGTGGAACAGAGGCACATCCCTCCATTTGTACCTCTCCACAATTCCTATGCCATTCTGGAAAAGTGTGGTTCCTCTATGGAGGCACCCACAGTGGAGACCAAGGAGGATGCTGGGAACCTCCATAAAGGAGACCCACAGGAGGGTGGCATGGGACCCCGGGAAGGAAACAACTCCTGGTGGGGACTCCATTGTTAGGAAGGTAGAACTGGGGAGGAAGGGAGAGAGGTAAGGTGCCTGCCTGGCGTCATGGCTTGGAGGGACAGGAAGTGAATCTTCAGGATTGCCGGAGCAGCTGCACAGGGAGGAGGCAGCTGGATGTCACTGTCCACCTAGGGACAAATGACCTGGCTAAGAAAGGAGCAGAGCACTGCAGGAAGAGTTTGTGGAATTAGGGAGGCCTTAGACAAGTAGCACGCCCAGTAACCTTCACGGAGGTGCTGCCTGTCTAATGCAGTACAAGAGGCTAGGGTGCTCCACACCATGGGATTCAATCCATGGTTGAAAAACTGGTGCAAACCTCAGGGATTTGGCTTCATTAGGGACTGGGGTCCACTTGGAGTGATGCAAGCCTATACTGGCATGATGGGCTGCATCTGTCCAGGAGGGAACCAGGATCTAGATGATAGGTTTAAATGCTTCATTGGCAGTATTTAAACTAGTTAAGGGGAGGCACTGGAAAGGAGCAGGGAAATCTAGCCTCCCAAAAAGTCATGCAGTAAGTGCAGTAAACACCAACATAGAGATGTCGATAGGGAGAAGGGCAGGGGTAAATGGAGAAAATGACAAAGGCAAGAAGGACAGGGATGGGGCAAAAGGAGTAAGGCCATCAGAAAATGACGATAATGAGTACCAATGCCTGTAACCTGAGCAACAAGCTCCCTGAACAGGTGGCCTTGATGGAAGAGGGATGTCTGGATATAGTAGCAGTCACAGAAACATGGTACACAGAGAACCACGACTGGGATGTTAACATACCAGGGTCGTAGCTCCCT
The DNA here is from genome assembly GCA_016271365.2 of Neoceratodus forsteri. Lineage (NCBI taxonomy): Eukaryota > Metazoa > Chordata > Ceratodontiformes > Ceratodontidae > Neoceratodus > Neoceratodus forsteri. The sequence goes on from CM028131.1 coordinate 730,639,527, forward strand.
AGGAGAGACAGGAGGGGATAAGAGGGGGAGGAGTACTCTCTATGTAAAGGAAGGATAAAGCAACTGAACAAAAGAGTAAACAGGGAGGAGAGGAGGCACCGTGGGTCACCTTGGAGACTGGAAGTACTCCACAACACTCACAGGGTTGTATACAGACCCCCGGTGAGGGGAGGAATGGACAAGGATATGATAGAAGGCATTCTTAGAATGGCAGATAAAGGGAGATACTGTTGATGGGAGATCTGAATATGCCAGATGTTAACTGGAGCACACTTGCTGCAGCCACATCCAAGGGCAGGGCCATTCCTGATGCCCACAGGTGGCATGCCTTAGACAGCTAGTTTGGAACCCACTCATGAGGAGCAATCTTAGACCTCGTACTCTCAAATGGGGACAGTGAGAGGATCTCCGATCTAGAAGTGGGTTGCGATCTGGGAACAAGTGACCATCAAACAGTGTGTTCACATTAAACTCAGCTACAGAGTCAAGCCATACAAAAGTGAGGGTACTGGACTTCAGGAGGGCTGACTTTGGCAAGATGGGAGAGTGCCTCAGAAAAGCACTAGCAAACAGGCTAGAAGGAGGGTGGAGCAACAATGAGGAATCATCAAAATTGCCATCACAGAGGCAACAAACCTTTGTGTGAAGCAAATAAACAAATCAAATGAAAGAAAAAGCCACTATGGTTCTCAAAGAGGTGGCGGGGAAAGTCAGGGAGAAAAGATAGCATTCAGGAAGTATAAGAAACACAGAAGGAGCAGGACAGAGAGCTGTACCAGTTAAGGCAGAAGGAAGCAGGGAGGGAAGTCAGAATAGCAAAGGCCCAAACTGAGGAAAGGATAGCCAACTCGGTTAAGAAGGCGATAAAACCTTTTATAGGTACATCAGGAGCATAGAAAGACAAAGGGAGGGATAATGAGGCTGAACAGAATGAACAGTGGGTGGGCAGGGGGGATAGTGAAAAGCAGGGATACTGAGCGAATATTTCTGCTCAGTATTCACAAAGAGGAGGGGAGGTGCCTAATCCAATTAACAGAAGCACTCTGGATAGGGATCAATCCCAGTCCTTTCACAGAAGAAAGGGCTCTGAAAGAAAGTACAGTTACATAAGAACTTACCGTAACAGTAGATCTTGAGAACAGCTCTTGCAGCAGGTAACACCATTAGGACTAAAAGCCGCAGGCGACAGGACCCACCGAAATTCTTCTAGCTAGCCATCTTCAGGGGATCACCGACGCCGGGTCCCACCTCCGACGCTCAGGCGAGTACATAAGGGGGCGGTCCCGCCAGATTCCCCAGCTCCCGCAGGAGACTTCCAGCCACAGGATTTACATCAGAATGGGAGACCGAGGATCCACCATCGAAGTCATTTAAAGTATATTTTGTGATAAAATAGTTCCTCCGCCTAACACAACCTTTGAGGCCATCAACACACACTGCTCCCACTTCCCGGCATGGCAGAAGAGAGTTGAGTGCCTAAACTGGCTCAGACCCCAACACACGTTCCTGTAGGGAGAACCGGCCCTCCTGCCCCGAGGACAACCCATGGCCAAAGCGACCTCCTGCCCCATGGACCCTCCTTACCTCCGTCGCGGCGCGAACGCGTGAAGGACATTTGATTAGCGGTGGCAGTGGCCAGGGGCCTCAGCGTAATCATGGGCGGGTCTGGCGGAGTGCTGGCGCACCGAGAGAGGGCAGGCACAGAGCAGCGGAGGAGGCAGGTGGCCAGCGCCATGGCGGTTTTCATTCACAATTGAGCCGGTGCAGTGGGGTACGAAGAGCCGGGAGCTCGCGAGCCAACAGCAACCGCAGGGACCTCCGTTGGTGCTTCACAACCAAGGACAAGCAGACTACCCACAACCCTCCAGGACAGAGAGACAGGACCCCGCCCAGAGAGCCGACAGGAATTGTAGTTTTCCTGCACTCCAGAGTCCAGCCACGCCAGAGGGAACGCCGAAAAGAACTACGAGTCCATTAGGAGTGCGGCACATGCAGTACTAGCTGGAAACTGTAGCCGCACAAGAGAACAAAAAATGAAAACTTTAAGCCTGATTTATAACCGGAAACCTGTACGCTGATCTGTTTTGGTCAGTTACTGGATGGTGTTTTTGTCTTTCTAGTATAGGGAATGAGCGTGTGGGTGGAGGCCCTCACTCTCGCTAAGCAATGAAATACAAATGGCAGCAGTTTGAAATTGTGAACCAGTGCTTCAGCCAATGAGGAAGCAGGCTGGGCACAGGATACTCGCTGCGTATGAGGAAGGTTTGGGCTGGGACTTCTTATTTGGTGGGCATCTATTGTCTGATAGATGCCCACCTAAATAAGTGTCTCAGCCAATCAGAAGACAGCATTGTCTTTGCCCATTTTCTAAGGGAATATACTTTGGGGAGTAGGTCAAATAATGGGCAAACTAGATGGATCACGAGGTCCCCATCTGCTGTCATGTTCTTATGTATCCCATTTCTGTTCTTTTGGAGCAACTTTCCTTAATTATGTGACACCACTGAAAGTAAAGACACAACCACAGTTAATTCATTGCATACATCACATTATTTCAAGCGACAAACTTATCTCAGTTTAATATAAAGAGCATATTCAAAGCAGAGTGCTGGGGGTGCAGTGCCCCAACTGTACGTCCACAGACCTTCTCTGTAGGCAGTCTATTGTCTAAATGCCCCCACCCCCGGTGAATTGATACTCGCTCCAAACCACACAACTAAAGGGGTGGTTAGTACCTGTTTTGTTGTCTGGGAAACAAAATCCCAGACCTAATGGCACTGATGGCAGACACAAACCTGGACACTGTGGCTATTATGGAGACATGGTATGCAGGGAACCATGACTGGGATGCAGCCATACCAGGGTATACACCTTTTAGAAAGGATAAGGAGGGAAAGAGGGGGAGAGGTTGCTATGTATGTAAAGGAAGGGATTAAATCTACGGAGGCTCAAGGATCCAGGAAAGAAGCAGAGGCATTGTGGGTCACTCTAGAGTTGGGGAACAAACAACCATCCATGCTTACAGGCCTCCAGCGCAGAGGAGGATATAGATCTAGTATTGGTGGAAGCCATCTATAATATGGCAGCAAAAGGGAAGTACTACCAATGGGTGACTTCAACATGCCGGATACAGATTGGAATACACAGACATCAAGTATATTAAGAGGCAGGGACCTCATGTCTGCCACATCGGGGCAAACCTAAGGCAGCTTGTGGTTGAGCCCACCAGGGGAGGGGCTGTACTGGACTTAGTGCTGACAAATGGGGACAGAATAATGGATGTTGAGGTAGGCAGTCCCTTGGTACTAGTGACCACAGAACTGTGTGGTTTAGAGTCAACACATTGGCAGTGAAAGCCATTCAAAGATTAAGATTCTAGATTCGAATGCCAACTTCATGGAGATGGGGAACAGCTCAAAATTGCCCTGGCAGCAGAAGATATGGGGAGGGGTAGAAGAACAGAGGCTTAGACTCAAGAGATCCACAGCAGGAGTGAGAAGTCAATGTGTCAGATTGCTTAGCAAAAGAAAGAAGTAGCCACTGTGATTCTCTAAGTCAGTAGCGAGAAAGTGCAAGAAAAAGTAAGGCATTCAGGAAATACAAAGAGACACAGAAAAAAGAAGACAGAGTGAAATATCTGGAGAAGCAGGGAGAAGCTGGGAAAGCTGTCAGAGAGGCTAAGGCAAGAATGGAGGAAGGAACAGCACAGGCTATTAAGAAGGGGGACAAGACCTTCTTCTGTTGTATTAGAAAGAAGAAGACCAGCAATGGTATTGTTAGGCTAAAGAAGGGAGAGGGTGGGTGGATAGAGGACAACCTTGAAAAGCTGAGATACCGAACAAGTATTTTGCTCAATATTTACCAAGGAAGAAGCAGGGAGGCCAAGACTCATGAGGAAATATGTACAGGGGGGAGAAGTGGACACCAGCCCATTTACAGTGGATAGAGTCTTGGAGGAACTAGGAGAAGTAAAGACAGACAAAGCAATGGGGCAAGATGGGATTCACCCTAGAGTGTTTAAGGAACTCAGGGAAGTCCTAACAAGTCCGCAGACAACCCTCTTCAACCAATCACTATAGATGGGGAGGTACCTGGGGACTGGAGGAAAGCAGAGGTGGTCCTCCTGCACAAGACTGGAAGTAGGGAAGAGGCAGGCAATTACAGACTTGTAAGCTGACCTCAGTGGTGGGAAGCTGATAGAGTCCCTGCTAAGGAGAGGTAATGAAGTTCCTGGAGTCAAGCGCGCAAAAGACCCAAGCAGCATGGATTCACTAAGGGTAGACCCTGTCAGACTAATCTTAGCGATTTCTTTCACTGGGTGACCAGGGTGGTGGATCAAGGAGGGCAGTGGATGTGGCCTACCTTAATTTCAGTAAGGCCTTTGACACCGTTCCCACGTAGAAGGTTGCTTAACAAATTGGGGAATCTGGGTGTGGGCTCTAAAGTGGTAAAATGGGTTGGAAACTGGCTAAAAGGCAGGACCCAGAGGTGGTAGTAAGTGGTATAAAATCAGAAGAGGTGACCAGCGGGGTTCCACAGGGATCAGTGCTGGGTCAGTTTTATTCAATGTCTTCAGCGACACTGCAGAAGGACTAGAGGGAAAGTATGCTTGTTAGCTGATGACACCAAGATCTGTAACAGAGTCGACATACAGGAAGGGCTAGGTAAAATGGGAAACAACCTAAAACTACTTGAGGAATTGTCAAGGGTTTGGCAGTTGGGTTTCAATGCTAATAAGTGCAAGATAATGCACCTAGGACACTGAAACCCAAAAGGAATACAGGGTTGGGGGGCAGGTTCTAGCCACCACAAGTCAGGAAAAGACCGGGGTTATCATATCCGATGACCTGAAGTCAACCAAACAATGTGAAAAAGCAATGGGAAAGCAAACACAAGGCTGGAGTGCATAGGAAGGGCATAACCAGTAGGAGGGTGAAGTGGTGATGCTACTGTATAGATCACTGGTGAGGCCTTATCTGGAATACTGTGTCCAATTCTGGAGACTGCATCTCAGGAAGGACATAGACAGAATGGAAGCAGTCCAGAAAAGAGCAACAAGAATGATACATGAACTGCACCACAAGCCTTATGAGGAAAGACTCAAGGAACTTAACATCTATTCACTGGAAAAGAGAAGGGAGAGAGGGATATGACAGAGACTTTCAAATATCTTAGAGGAATAAACAGGGTACAGGAAGGAGCATATTTCAGAGAAGTGAGTGCACAAGGACAAGAGGACATAACATGAGGCTGGAAAGCAGGGAGGCTTAGGGGAATGCTAGGAAGTACTTTTCAGAGAGAGTTGGGGATCCGTGGAACAGCCTACCAGTGGAGGTGGTGGAAGCGAAAAACAGTACAGGGATTCAACAGTGCATAGGATAGGCATGAAGGCACCCTGCTGTACAGCAGAGCAGGAGAAAGACAGTCCAGATAAGAGTAGAGATTGCCAAACCACGTAGGAAATGGACAGACTAGGTGGGCTGTATGGCCCTTATTTGCTGACAGATTCTATGTTTCTATCAATATGCCGGGCTAAAGCATTGTTGGTATCATGTCATGCCAACATAAGGAGATTCAATAACCTGTAGTGCATGTCAGAGCTTTTATAATCTCTGACCAAAATGTTTTCCGGGTCTGCTTTTCTCCAGGGGCTAAGCATAGTTTTCTGTCTGTACATAGCCCAAGGAGGACAGTGAGACCAGCAAACAAAGATTGGAGCTTATATTACATGCACTGCAGGCTATTGTAACTCTCATTGCTGACAACTGCTCTGATGTCAGCTGCAGAGGATTCTGGGATCTGTAGTAACAGAAGATGCCAGCCTAGAACTAAGCAAAATTAATTTGATACAATATACTACACTACAGTAAACACCAAGTAAACCAAAATGTTTCTGCATGCAAAGTGCACATTGGGACCAGCCCCATACTTGAGTGTTGGGCCCTTGGTGGCAACTGTTCCCCTTTAAGTATTTTTTTTTTTTTGCACTTTAGCACCATCCTTGTGTTTGTGAGTTGCCTTCCATCTCTCTTTTTCAGGCAGTGATTGCTCCTGGTCCTGAAATATGACTGAAATCCATGGGTCAGGCCCAGCACATTCACTGCAGAATCTTCCCAGTTTACAAGAACATCTGCAGGTTTGCATAGAGCTATAGCAAAACTACTCATCCCTGTCTTCTCTACAATAGTCTCAGTCTCCTACCACCAGACAAGAGGAGCGAGCAGAAATGGTCAACCTTGGTACAAGTGTGCCCGTGGACAATATACAAACCATCTTGGCAGCCTCCAACAAAACCCAACCAGACATATACACAAGATCCCTAAGCAAGAGTCATTCAAGCACCCAGACTCCATGATAAGGTCACTGGAATAAAATCCTTCACAGCAACAGCAGCTCCAACCTTCTGAAATGTCCTCCCCACTAGTGTCAAATGTCAAAGCCTTCAAACATACTACAGCCAGTCACCTCAATACCCCATGTCACTGCCCCATCATTATGCTCAGAATGCTCTAGCCACCTGAACGTTTACACTAGGGTCACATTTTTCCACAAAAACAGAAAAACTAGAATTAAAACAGAATTTGCCAATTTTACATACTATACCATAACTGTCAAACCTATTTGCAATACATTTACAACCAAACTTGGTGCCAGATTTGTATAAAACCCTATATTTTGACATTTGTAGTGCAAAATATGTTGATTACATTTAATTTGGGGAAAAAACACGGATTATAAGATTTTGTAAAACAGAATTGCTTATTTTGAAAATGGAAAATCAGTGGTCCTTTAAGAGCTGGCCAAAACTAATCTCTATAAAATATCATAGGTCACTGTCAATCATGCTCTTTTTAATCAATTTAACATAGAACCTTAATGTTAGTAACCTGCTGCTATACTGTACCCTCCTGACTTTCTTAAGAACTAAGCATGTAGCTTAAATGTGCATATCCTTGTGTGCAGAAATTCTAAGTAAATACTAAAATATTATTAAACCTATACAGTCATCTAAAACACAATACCATGCAGCATAGATATGTGAAAAATCTGCAGTGACATTAGCCAGGAAAATAACATTTATTTGAAAATTGGTAACTGGAAAGACACACAGAGTCAAGGCTCGTTTCCAGGTGTGACTGGGGAGCGGAACACAGAGGACTGAAGCGTAAACTAGTAGCAAACAAAACGTGGTAAAAAGTAGTACAAAATTAGAAAAAAAAATACAAAAAGTTGTGTGTGCACAGAATAAAGTGTGGTACAGCTCAATAAGAACACCTGGCAAGTGCATATTCAGAAGTGGCAAAAATCCTTGGTGAATAAAACAATATTGACAACTGGCAATTGACCTAAGGAGCGAAGTTTTTGCCAGACCTCATAAAGAGGGAGAAACTGTAGTGGTGTGGAAGTTAACTCAAGGCAGGAGAGGGACCCAGCCAGCTGCTTACCAGGATGGTTAAGGCTTGGCCAGCAGGAGGAAGAGTATCAGGAACAGGTAGGGAAGTGCTGAAGTGTCAACTAGTGCCTGAGGGAGCCAGGGGATAGGGAGAGGCGAAGGAGGAGGGAGCTGGTTCCAGAGTGGGAAGTCAACAGGCAGATTGCCCAGTGGAGGAGAGGAGGTGAGCTGTGGCAAAATGCAGTGGTCCCCGGAATGGAGGGAACAGGAGGCGGGGGAGCTGGGAGAGGAGAGAAGAGAGGCAAGAGGAAGTGAATCAAAGCAGTGCTTGATAGAAAGGAGGTACAGTGAGCCTGGCATTAAGACGGCAGAGGGAGGATGGACAGGGATGAATACTTGAACAAAGGTGGGTGCAAGGGGAGGTTGCAGCAAAATGGCAGAATGAGGTACAGAGGATATCCAGTCTGGCAAGGGAACTAGAACAGGCGGTGCCATAAACCACATCCACGTAGCTGAAGACAAGGAGCACTATTTTGGGTAACAGGTTCCCTACAAACATGTGGCAATAAGCAGTCTTTGTTGCAGTGCAGAGCACCGAGCTTGGGACACAGTTTTGTGTGGATGGGATTGATGTGGGCTGAGAAATCAAGCTTACTGTCTAGCCAAATTCCAATGTACTTGAAGGACTGAACTGCTTCAAGAGGTGTGCCATCCAGAGGGGTGAAAGCAGGGTGGGGGCAGTAAGTCTTCCCAGTTTCTGACTGGTCACAAAGGTCATGGAAACCTTTCTTTTTAGTGTCGACTCTGAGTTGGTTTGATTGGAACCAGTGTAGAACATTGTTGAAGTCTCACTGGAGTAGGTCTTCCACAGCTGTGGTGGAGGGACTGGAGGTCAAGGTGACTATGTCATCTGCATACACGTGGATAAGCAAGTTGGCACAGGCAGAGGGAGGTTGTTCAGGAAGATGGAGAAAGGATGGACCCAGAATGGAGCCCTTTGAAATCTCAGCCAGCAGAACTCAGCTTGTCCAGAGGAGTGGAGGGTCATCGAGTTGAAAGCTTTGGCCAGATTGATGAATACAGCAGTTATAATGTGCCTGATTCATCCGGGAGAAGACAGAATCAGTGACACGCAGCAGGGAGAAGACAGTGGAATGGCGCTTCCAGAAACCAGACTGGAAGGGTGAGAGAAAGTAAGAGGGTGAAAGGAAGTCAAGGGGTCTAGAGTGGACCAGTTTTTCTTGCAGCTTAGAGAGGGAGGAGGAGAAGAGATGAACAGAAGTTGCAAAACAGACTTTGGGTTTATGCAGTACCTTTCCTACTCACTATATTCCCAAAGCACTTTGCAAAGCAAAGAGTTACACACTGGCAGTGCAGCAACTGTGTGTCACATACATACAGCAGTCATTAGGCACACCAATACCACACAGTCGTATTGGGAGCAGTGTTACTGAGAGAGGAATGTGTGCTGGGACACTAGGAGAACTCCCGTATTTAGAAAAATGGACATTGGATCTCTGACTTTTACCTGAACTGCCATCAGAAACAGCCAGAAGGAACCTCCATTTATTTATCTATTTTTTTTAAAGGGAACAGTCATCAAAAGGGCCCCACAGTCAAGTGTGGAGAGGTCCCAATGTGCATTCTGTGTGCAAAACATTTTGGCTTATGTAATGTTTACTGTAGTATTATAGGGGCATGGTAGCATCCTATAGTTAAGGTTGAGTGGGGTGTTTAGTGTTAAACCCTAACTTTGTACATAAATAAGCGTTGGCACTGTTTGACAAAATGAGCTGAAATTGTTCATGTGTTGTCTATGAGGCAAGGTCTTGATCTGTGGAAATTTTGTGACTGCAGCTCATGTGGTTTCTGAGATCTGCATATGTCATGTTTTTGTAAATGACTTTTTTCCTGTACTTAACATTTTGGGGCTCATGTGTCATGTCCTAAGGTAGTGCCTTTGACAGATCTGGTGAAAAAATATTGAATGGTTGCAGAGTTAAAGGCTTTCAAATTTAGTGGTCGCTGACCTGCGCATGCGCAGTAAGGTTTCTGAGATGATGTTCTCTGCAAAAGTAAAATTTGATGATGCAAATATCTGCTTCTGATTTTGCACCACTTGCTTAGCAGGGCACCAAACATTTATGGTGCCATGCTAACTGCCATCGTGTTGATTTTTCTATGAAACTAATAAGTGTGGAAAATGCATAAATATGCTGTCCAATAGTCAGAGGGGTGACCTTAAGCCACGGTCCAAACACAAAATGTGGGAGTGGGAAGGGTGTTGAATAGTCACTGGGTTATGAGTGTGGGCAGAAACAGCTACCATTTCTTGTCCCTCAAACACGGTCTGTCCACCTTCCACTTTAACTGGGGCGCCTTTAGTACAACACCACAAACATATCAGAGACAGAGCTGCCACATAATAACACCCTTGCAGATTTTTTTTGTTTGTTTGTGAACATAGGAGTGCACTGCTCAGCCCGTACTACAGATTTTACTCCCTGCAAATGAGTTGGCAAGGAATAATCAGTCATATAAATGGCTTATTTTATTCTCTGTTGTATCGCCACTGGATTACGGTGTTCTTAATCAAGTTTCCCTTTAACTGTCTGGTGAGTGTCCCCTCTCTGCTACTGCTTTGTGGCCACTCTCTGGGGACATCAAACTAGGGACTGTGTGGGACAGAGTTGCTCTAGCCCCCATCTCGGGAAGTCTCCTGCACTGGAGCTCTTCTAGTAGCTGCTGACAGTCCGATCCACAGACTATCAAGGATGGGACTTTCGGAGAAACTTAAGAGCAGCTGATGCCCTACATAGAAACACAGAATTTGACAGCACATAAGGACCACTTGGCCTACCTAGTCTGCCCATTTCCCTACCTAATGCATAGGCTGCAGATCCTAGTTAACCAACAGTAACTTCCTCCTACCCCCACAAGAATTGTCTTATGTCTGTCCCAGCATTCTTGAATTGCTCCACTGTTTTTGAGTCCACTACCTCCTCAGGAAGGCTGTTCCATGTATCCACAACCCTCTCCATAAAAAATACTTCCTCACATTACCTTTGAGCCATCCCACTCTATCTTCAAATTGTGCCCTTGTTCTTGCACATCTCTTTTCTGAAAAATGCTACCATCTTGGACTCTGTTGATCACCTTGATGTACTTGAAAGTTTATATCATGTCCCCTCTCCCTCCTCTCCTCAAGTTTATACATATTCAGCTTCTTTAATCTCTCTTCATACGTCTTCTGGTGCAGACCCTGCACCATTTTAGTGCCCTCCTCTGGACAGCCCTCATCCTGTCTATGTCCTTGCGGAGATGGGGTCTCCAGAACTGGACGCAGAACTCCAGATGGGGTCTCACCAACTGTCTGTACAAAGGGATAACAACTTCCTGTTTTCTACTGGTGATGCCTCACCCTATACATCCCAGTATCCCACCAGCTCTTCTTAGTGCCTTCTCACATTGCTTGCCCACCTTAAGGTCATCTGATATGACTACCCCAGGTCCTTTCAATTCTGTAGTTGTTATTATCTCACCCCATTGTGTACTCTTCCCTGGTTTTTGTTTCCCAGGTGCATTACTTGCACTTCTTTGCATTGAATCTAAGCTGCCATACATTTGACCATTCCTCCAACCTTGCCAAGTCCCTTGCATCCTCTCCACCCACCTTCTGTAACAACCCTGTTGCAGATCTTTGTGTCATCTGCAAAAGACATATTTTTCCTTCCAGTCCCTCTGCAATGTTACTTATAAAGACATTAAAGAGGAGCGGTCCCAATACTGAACCCTGTGGTACCCACTAGTAACCCCTTTCTTCAGAGTAAACTCCTAAGGAGAACTTTAACAAAACATAACATTTAGACATAATTCAGCTTGTATTTCACATTAGTTATGTATTTTTCCCCATTATTTATTATTAAAGTCATTTGCATGAAAACATGATATTTGCAGTGCGAGTAATTTATCTATTCTTGTTGCTTTCTCCCTACCTGAGGTCATAATACACTGCCTGTGACATCAGTTACTCCCATAGCAACACATTGTGATGTCACAACAGAAGATTATGACTTGAAGCAGGGAGTAAGCTAAACAGGCAGATGAACTCTAAGTGATAAAGTTCATATATTCATGCAGATTTATTCGTAATAAATAATGGGAGGATGAATCTATAGAGTATATATTAAAGCAAAAGGAATTTTTTCTAATAATTTGTTTTCTTTTTTCTATTTTCTATTTACCGCTCGAGGAGCCTGGCAGGCAGCTCCAGTCTCTCCCTTGGAGAGACTTGATCTCTGACCCACTCCCGTTCCCCATCCAACATCCCTGTGATTCCCCACAAGTCCCCCCATGACAGGGCCGAGAGCAAGGCCAGCTTTCCCCACCCTGGACAGAAATCCTGGCATTCGGGGAGCTGGCCGGGCACTGGGAGGTCATCATGGAGCCTGCCAGCTCCATTTTCCTCAGTCCCTCACCAGCAGCGTACGTTGACTATATGCCTCCCGGCCCACATCTCCCTCCAGCCACTGCTAGAAGGAGATGGATGAGTGGGACAGCAATCCCTCCCTCCTCCCTCCCTGAGAGAGGAGGGCAGTCCTCAGATGCTCAATCCTCTCTCTCTCTCCCTGCCGACCCCCAGTGGCCTGGGCTCATTCCCAAACCCAGGTGAGCCAGGGTGTCACGTCCAGCGCCCTCAACCCTCAGCCCCACCAGGATGGCTTAATATTATGCTTTTCAAAGTTTTCTTTGTGGCATCAGCAGCTGTTTAAGTGCACCCACTTGAACTTTTGCACTGGATTTGGGTGCAGGCTGCATACAGGAACACTTAATTTCTATTTCTTTCTGATATGTATGTGGTATTGTTTTAAGGGTGCCCCAGTTAAAGTGGACAGTACTGATGGTGGGTGGACAGTGCTTGAGGGACAAAAAGAGTAGCTGGTTTTGCCCAGAGGGTCAGTAGTGAAGGAACCCTAGTCATAACCCACTGACTACTGGACATCCTTCCCTCTCCCACATTCTGTATTTGGACTGGGACTTAAGGCTGCCCTGTGCCTTTCGGTTGCAGGGTACTGTATCAGCGTGCAGATACTTGGGGCAGGGCAGTCCAGGGTCCCATATGCCTGCAATACACTGGGCGTGACTTGCCATCCCAAACCACTGCTCTTTAGGCTAACTAATCTATACAGACATCGAATGACTACTGTTAACAATTTAAATAAAAGAAATGGAATTGACACCTCAGATTTTCATCTGTAGGCAGCCACGCCTGGATAAAAGACAGTACACAGAAGTCTAATGTTGCCTTGGTATTTAGTGGCACCCCACCCTGATGGCCATCCAGTAATAAGATTAACTTTTCCTGGTGTTCGAGGTTCTTGTTTGGTTGTTTTAAAATTCACTACTTGAAGTGCCGGCTGTCTACCTGGGGGCTTAATATTAAGTTACTTTTTTGGGATAGGCTCCATTTGCCCAACTTTGATATAATTCATTTTATTTCATTCTAATAAATGAAAAATATCAAAATCTGACAGCTTACAAAGATTTTCTCAGAACCAGCCTCTCAAAATGTGTTTTACAACAGCCAATTAAACTGACAGCCCCTTTTCTATGCAGTCCCCAACCCTTAAATTTTCACTTTCTGTAGCGTATGGAGTGATCTGGTGGGTGATGGCACGGGGTCCTAAGATTTTACTGCAGACTCGTCCCCTGTAACATGTCTCAGTCTCCTCTGTAACATGTCTCAGTCTCCTCTCCTTTGGGTCTAGTGGCACCCCCGATCGCCATCCCTGTTATTTATTCCTGTATTCTCTGGTATCTAGTGGCACCTCTCACCATCCAATTGCATGCAAAGCTGTAATAAATAAAATGGTTCCTCAATGTTTTGTTTTTTGTTCAAGCCAGTAAAAGAAGAAAACAGTCCCGTCAATCGGCACCCTCACCCCTACCTCCCACTGAGCACCCACCACCCCACACCTCCCAGTACATCCCCACACACTCACTCACCTGAACAGATCCCAGGTTTGAGATCCACTCTCTGACTCAAGACCGTCCTGCTGCTGGAACGGCGGTTGCAATGTGAGAAACTAAGGTAATCTTGGGTTCAATGTATTTCATTAGGGGTTTAAACTTTTATGCATAACTCAGTCATTTTTAACATTCTGACTCCAAAATTTAACATGGCCCTTTGGGGATCCCACCTCATGAACAACAGGACTGTCATTATGCAACTCCCACCTGAAAGGGGATTTCATGGTCGCTAGCGTAATTCAACTTACAGGTGGGATTTGGAATTGTTTCCCTCTTGTTCAAGAGGTGGGGTCATAAGAAGGCTAAGTTGAAAATGTGGGGTCAAAAGCTGTAAAATGACAAAGTTATGACCATTTGTTGCAATTTCACTATACCACTCGTAACTTTGAAAATTTAAAACATTTTAACCTCAGATTTTGAACATAGCCTTCTTATTACTCTACCTCTGTATGTCACAGCTGTTATTTTTCAAATCCCAGCCAAAATGCATTTTGCACCGTGTACGGAATGGTGTTGCAGTTGTGCAGAATTATGTTTTGGCAGGGATTGAAAATTTTCTGTACCAGGTACATGAGGTGGGGTATCTGATAGGCTATGCTGGCAATGAAGTCACTATTGGCCTATAAATGAAAGCACAAAGGTGGGAGGTCCTGTGCTCCCAGAGCTACATACATATCCACATCTATGGAGGATTGGAGTGCAGGGCCGAGACCATGTGCTCCCACAGGCAACTAAGGATATGATTATACTATCTCAAAAATGAAAATAAATTGCAAAAAACTTTGTTAATGCTCTAGTTAGTGTTAAAGCCACAAAAAGTAGGAAATGTGGCATTGGGTTTACCCTAACACCCCTCTGCACACACCAGGAGGTTTAGGGGGTGTCTTGGGGTCATCAGCCCTAACGCTCACCCATTCTCTTATACTGTACCCATCTCAGCTTATTTACTTACTTATGGAAAGGGGTGGCGTTAGGGCTGACAACCCAAGGCACCCAGGCAGCATGTTGGTATATGCAGGGTGGGGGTGGGGTGTTGGAGTTTGGAAACCCTAACACCACATTTCCCTACTTTTGTGGCTTTAACCCTAACTATAGCATTAACAAAGTTTTTGCAATTTATAGTAGACTGTAGCAGATGTATGTTGTTTATGTCTAGGTCGACGCCTCTTGGTTACCACAAATCCCAGATTCAATAACCTGTAGTACAAGTTAGAGTTTTTGAACTCTGATCAGGGGCCCGATATTCAAAACAGTGTTTCCCCAGAAAAAAATTGAAAGGATAGGGTTTTTCAAAGTCAAAATCCTAACCAATCTAAGGGTGTCCGTGGCATGCCCCGGAAAATAAAAAAAATGGTTGAAAATAGTGCATTCTGAGGTTTTAGTAGACGGTTTCTGATTTTATTTCCACTTTTAAAAACTGACATTTTATACTAGAAAAGTACTTGTCTACGACCCAAATCAAATGTTGTATGTTTCCATATTCAAATCTCTTGACAGTACATATTTGTACTTTCAAGATTTGAATATGGAAGCATATCGATTAATAATACAACTATAATATTTGTACTAATAACCGGTGTAAAATTTTCAGCTCATAAAGTAGAAACTTTTATGCACGTTATTAGTACAGATATTATTTGTACCAACTTTATGCTTTAAAAGCATTTGTGTCACAATGAAGACAAGACAACCAAATTAATGGAAGCCATAATAGGGATGCCATGTACTGCCACTAAAAGTTTAGCTTAAACTTTTCACTATAACACGACTGCTGCTTTAAGTACCTTTACCTTTACCAGTTCTACACGCAAGCATATTTGTAGTCCAGTTCAGTTCTGTTCAACTATTTGACTTAGGCCTTAAAGAGCTCCTGACAGTATTGGGAAAACTTTGAAAAAGTGAGATTTATATTCAACTCCATCCCATTTTCCTTATTATTTCATACATTTTCAGTAATTAATTCCCTATTTGCTTTATTACTGAAAAAGTTGCTGGAAATCGATCCCTGTGCCCTAGACTGTATCTACTCTGGCTGCTTCTCCAACACATATCACAATCCCTTGTTTATGACATCATAATTATCCCACAGCAACATATTTTGATGTCATGTACAGAATTAGGATGACAGGTGTAGGCAAGCAGCCAGAGCTAAAAACGAGAGATACCGTGATTCATGCAAATATCCTTAGTAATAAGGAAATAAGGGTGAGAATTTCAGAACAAAATACGAAATAAAAGCTACAATTCAGCCTGAATGTTAAATTTTTTCAGAGTTGTATAAACTCTCAACTGTGAACAAACAAAATTTTCTTAAGGGCTGACAGTCTCAAAAAGAAACTACTGTATATCAAAGTCATCCTCCCTATACACTTGTAGAGCAACCTTTCCCATAAAATCTGTTCAGCTGTGGCAGGCACTTCTGATACCAAAACTGGCCCCAGTCATGTGTGTGTATCAAATTTACAACCTAAAGAGGAGATAAGAGTGTTGAGCTACCACTGCTATGTTAACCCTATGCTGCAGAAACAATGGGAATATAAAGGAATTTTGAGCGGATATGTCTGTCCATGGAAAGGCAAGGGTTAAGCACAGGACAGGGAGCAGGGAGCTTACTTTGTGTAGAGGTATAGCGGGAAGGGTGACAGCACATCAAAAGATGGGGGCAGCCAGTATAAGCATAGTGGGACACTATGCAAGGACGCTTTGGGAAACTCTGAAAGTTTGCATGGGCACTAACAGGTCTTTGCTCACACAAACAAGGGTTTGTGCTGGATCCCATATTCAAAAGGGGCTGTTGCATGGGCAAAGAGGGTTAGTGCCCACGCAAAACATAATGTATGCAGGTGGTCAAGGGAGAGGCATGGTCATGAAGAGCTACATTACCCCATATTCAGCAGCTTTTGCACTGCGCAAAAGTGTTTAGCTTAGTCCTTTTGTTCAGCGCAAATACCCGCTGAACAAAACCCTGACTTACTCCAGGCAACCCCCTGGCGACTTGCCAGAGGTAATGCAGAGACCAAGCGGTTAGCCACTGGGAAAGCACACCGCCTGCAGTGGTTGTGGCCCCCACAGATGACCAGCCTGTAGTACCAGTACCACCCTTCCTGGTACCTAGTGGTCCCCCTTTCTCAATCACCTGCCCGTTGTAGAACACCTTCCTTGGTGCTAGTGGTCCCACTCCTCCGATCGCCAACCTGTTGTAAAACACCCTCCCTGAGTGCTAGTTATCCTTTCCCTCCAATTTGCCAGCCTATAATGAAAGCAAATAAACCTCCTGCTACTAGTGGTCCCCCTCCGATCACCAACTCACAATGTAATAAAAATTCTGGTGGTGGTCATCTCCTCCAATCACCAGCCCATAGTAAATTGCAAACCCTCCCTGGCCTCCAGTGGTCCCCCTTGGCACTGATCCACAGTACCATCCTCGTAACTCCATAATTCCTGGCATCTAGTGGCTCCCCACCATGGCACTAAACATTCCCCACCCCCACCAGTCATCTTACCTGCACCCTTGGTGCCAGAGTCTGGATCGGCCACCGGCACAGCCTCTCTTTCATACCTCCTCAGCCAACTGCTGATATCCAGGCAGGAAGTACGCTTCTTGTTTATAGGACAGGGTGAAGCCCTGTCCTATAAATAAGAGGCACACTCCTGGCTGGACACATGGCAGCTGGCTGAGGAGGGCTGTGCCAGTCACTGTATCCACACCCGCGGCATCAAGGCTACTGGTAAGGTGACTGGGGAAGGTGGTGTTCAGTGCTGCATTGGGGTGAACAACAGATGCCAGAAATTATGGAACTGCACAGAGACCATTCTGTTTGTCGTGGAGAGGTTTACATTTTACTATGGGCTGTTGATCGGAGGGAAGGATGGAGCGACCACTAGCACCAAGGATTCTTCTTATTACAGTACAGGCTGGTGACTAGGGATGGGGGATCACTAGCAGCAGGGAGGGTTTTCATTACGGGCCAGTGATTAGAGGGAGGGGCCACTAGCACCAGGCACAGTTTTTGTTTCATTACAGGCTGGCAATCGGAGGGAGTAAACACTAGCACCAGTGACAGTTTTGTTTCATTACAGGCTGGCAATCGGAGGGAGGGGCCACCAGCACCAGGGACAGTTTTGTTTCATTATAGGCTGGCAATCGGAGGAGGGGCCACTAGCACCAGGGACAGTTTTTGTTTCATTACAGGCTGCAATCGGAGGAGGGGACCACTAGCATCAGGGAGGTTTATTTCATCACGGGCTGGTGATTGGAGAGAGGTGGGGCCACTAGCACCAGGAATTTTTATTCTTAGTATATTACAGCCTGGCAGTCAGGGAAGGGAGACCATTAGCACCAGGCATATCTATCACACATGCCTGGAACTCGGCAATGGGGAAGGGGCAGCACAGTGTTAACTTGCCTTGCTACAATGCAAATGAGTCCATAATGGGCATGCAAATGGCCTTAGTGCTTGCATCCCAATGGGCTCATTTGCATCGTATTCTCAGATAGCGCTGTAGCACTACCCACTCTGGTGGCGCATTTAGATCCAGGTCGGAGCAGCGCTTACTTGACTTAGCGCTGCACCATCATGGTCTTACATTTAGTCAAATAGTGCTGGTGCACTATTTGACTGAATATAGCATCCTCAGGCTACCAGGCAATCGCAAGGCGCAGCGCAGAGTTTTGTATTCCACTTTGCACCCTTTTGAATACTGGCCCTCAGATGTTTTCTGGTTCTGCTTTTTCTCAGGGCCAAGTACAGTCCTCTGTGACTGTACTTAGCCCAGGGAAACAGCCAGACAAGCAAGTAAAAGATCAGAGCTTATATAAACCTAACATGCACTGTAGGCTATTGAATCTCCTACTGCTGCCTATTGCTGTGATGTCAGCTGCAGGATTCTGGGATTTGTAGTAGCAGAAGATGTCTGCCTAGAAGTAAACAACTTAAGTCTGATACAATTTACTATACTGCAATAAACAGGAAGTAAACCAAATGTTTTTGACAAATGCACACCAGGCCCAGCCCTACATTTGAGTGCGTAGACCCTTGTGTTTTTTTTTTTAAATTAAGTTTATTTTATCAAGTTTCTAGTTACATCCATGAAACAGTATAAATGACGTAGAACATTTGACGTATCAACCTCTTCCCTCCCCATAATACCCTCCTCCCATTAACAATCTCCCACCTTCCCACGGAGTATGCCATTCAGTCAAGTTCTAGGAGCTAAAATTAGAAAAAACCAGAACTTGTGAGCATATGGGAAGCCAGAGAAGAGCTCAGAAAAGACTAAGCAATTAGGAAACCTTACTAATTCAAGTACAGGCGTAAAGTTTGCCCCACTTCTTGTTAAAAGGTATATTTCATATAAGTACTAGCAATCAGCGTTCCTTCCAAAGACTGAAGAGAGTTCATGCAACCATTAGTGATACAAGAGGGGTGTTTGATCCAACCAGTGTTTGAGGACCAGTTTTTAACTGCCAAAGAGATGACTGTAATATGGTATCTCCTTTCTGTAACCACAGTCTGTGTATAGTTCCCTTTAACACAAATTTCTGGGGTGAAGAGACCTTCAAGCCCAACAGGAATCAGCACATGCCTCGATTTGATCCATAGCGAGAGACTTTCTCACAGATTCAAAGCATATGCAGAAGTGTGCTGTCTGTTTACAGCATCTGGAACAGGTAGGAGATGGGAATCGACCCATCTTAGCCAGTTTGACAGGAATGTAGTACATGTTATTCAGGATATGATATTGAGTGAGTGCAGCCTATCCTGTGTAATATACTTATACAGTGAAGCCCGCTAAGTGCACACCCGGGATATTGCAAAAGTGTGCATTTAACCGGGCTGTGCATTTAGCGATCAATTCAAAAACACAACCAAGAACGTCTTATTTTACCCATGCTTTATTCAACAATAGCGCATCAGCTTTAAAACATAAATTAAATAACTGCTGTCACACATATATCCCACTTCTGCATAAAATCAGTTATTTTCCTCTGCTTTGTCGATTTCAGTGCCAGCAACTGCACAGAGCTTTCAAAATTAAACAAAACACTGACGTCTTGCTTCTCCTTACTTAAAAAAATTCTCTTGTACTTTGACTCTCTAATTTTGCGCAGCAGCGTAATCAGTTCCGTATCTGTGTTTCTCCTCGTCATCCTCAGTAGCCTGCGTACCCACGAATGTGACTGCATATTTCCTCTTCGCATTACACGGCAGTGATGACATCAGCGTCTGACCTAGGACAGAACCCTCACTTTCAATAGCAATTTGCTATTGTCTCCTGATGTACTCCATCCACGATGCATCAAGCATCTATATGGCATCCCATACAGAGATCTTCTTACTGATCTCAGACACTGCTAGGGGACCAGAGTAAATGTGGATGATTAGCTTTTGGATGTTAATCGTGGACACGATGCGTCAGTGTGCTGTTAAGGTGGACCAGCATTAAGGTGGACCTAATAGATGTGCGCTTAAATTATTTGTCTCACTATTTTAATAGGATTTCAGACAAAAATATTGTACTTAACGAAATGTGCACTTAACCACGATGCATTTAAGCGGTATATTTAACACAGAGTACATAGGAAAAAATCTGGATATTGAAATACCATGCACTTAAGCGGGATGTGCACTTATCCGATGTGCACTAAAGTGGGCTCCACTGTACAAGTTCTTCCATATGCATGTCCAATTTAGAGTAACATTGGTAACAAGGTCTCCAAGACCTTGGAGCCAACAGGGAGTAGGATATAGGGTGTCGAGAAGAAATGAGTAGAGGAGCCGAGATCCGTGGGTCTAGTCCTAGGTCTTGTATCTGAGTTAACAGACTATCCAGGCTGGAAGCCTCCATGATGGGACCAAATGTTGCAGTATCAGATATCTTAACTGATAAATCTTGAAAAATGAGACTGCCCTAGGCGAGCTTTGCTAGGATGTCTGAGGAGGAAAGAAGTGTGCCCTGGGAGTAGAAGTCAGATACTTTGGCCTCACCCAACTGAGGCCACCAGCAGAAGAGAAAAAGTTTGGAGGCGCACACCAAGCGACAGGTGCTACTAAAAAAAAGAACATGGAAACCACAAAAAGTAGCAACTGGTGCGAAGTAAGGAAATGCAAAAGCGATTTGGTGCATAAATGCAAGGAGCCCGGCCGTGGGCTTCTTGCATTATGCACTAAATCACTACTTCTACCTGTGCTACTTTTTGTCATTTCAACTAGAAGAACACACAGTTCCCAATTTTAATATTAGGATTTGATAGGATGGGTTGGGAGATATCTTTGGGAGGTAGGATCTTAAGAGAAGCAATGAGTTGGGGAAACATTTTTATAGGATGTACCAACTGTAGAGGTACACAAGGAGACCGGTAAGGATTTCCAAGAAAAAAGAAAACAGTGGATGCTGAGAGATGAAAAGAATGAAGTATTTGAGTCTCTATCTGCTGCCAGACATGGATATATTCCTCTTCCATCAAATTTTGGCGTCGACAGCCATTTACCACATTTGAAGATGGCTGGCCCAGTAACACAGCAAGAAATCTGTCAGTCTAAGGCGCCTGATTCTTTAGGTAAACCCAATTTAAGATATGAACATCTAGGAGATTTATGTAACAAAATAAATTTGGTAATGAGTAGTGGATGCGTTTGAAGAAGGACAGTGGGAGCCAAACATTAAGCATGTTATGGGATAGAAGAGTTGAGCTAAAACATTTATTTCGATAATGTTGATCCTACCCAAAAGGGAATAGGTAAAGCTTTCCATCTTAGCAAGTCTTGCTGTATGATTGAGACTAAATCATCGAGGTTTAACTTCTTCATACGAGAGGATCGGTAGAAAGTGAGATACCCAAATATTTGATAAGACTGGGAGATCCATTGCATACTATATTAAATAAAATTTGCTTTGTAAGTATAGTGATTATGGGAAAGATTTGGTTTTATTGCAGTTTAGCTTATAGTTAGAGTATAGACTGAACTGGTCAATCACCTTCAAGGTTTCCTTAAGAGAGGTGAAAGGGTGAGAAAGTGTAGCAGAATATCATCAGCATATACCAAAAGAGCCAAAACGGAATCTCCAACTGGTATGCCCAGTATGTTGGAGATGCTTTAAGTCATCTGAATAGAGGCTCAGGTATAAGTTAAAAGAAAGGGCAGAGGGCAACCCTGGCGGGTACCTGTATGAAGGGAGAAGCGGAAGACAAAACTCCATTGCAGTATATTTTGGCTGATAGGGATGAGTATATTACCTGGATCCATTTCAGTAAAGTGGAGAAGGCTTAGAGCCACCGCCCCACTAGCCAGTACGTGAATCTAGCCAGCCCACAGAAACTGTAATCAACCAGAACCCCTCCACCCACCACTCACCACCACCCAATATCAGCCGCTAACCCGCTAAGGGATACTCAAATTATTAAGAGAGGCCCTAAGTAGGCCAACATACAATTAAATCAGTTGGTAGCTATTGCCTCTAATAGGCTGTATTGCAGGCACCCAATATGCAAGATAAGGCTGAATGAGAACTGGGGATAATGCCAAAGAGAGTAACAGAGAGTAGAGGAAGAAAAGGCGGGAGAGGAAGAGGCAAGACATGATTGAGAACAGAGGAAGAAAGTAGGTAAACACGGAGAGAGAGAGAGAGAGAGAGGTACCAATAAGATGCAAACCAGAGTAAGGAAAAGTAGAAAAAGCCAGTTCATCCTCAGTGAGTGGGTGACCAGCAGCCCAGATTAAGTCACGTCAGTTCAGAAAGGAGCACCGTATACTGAAGGGTTAAACACCATAGGAGCCAAATGCCATAATGTACCAGGGCTGAACTGGAGACACAAATGTACAAACTGAAGCCACACAGTAGAAAAGGAGAAGGGGAAGGTCAGATAGTTTATCTGTGTCCCAGGACACTCGGTATGATGATGCAGTTCAGTTTGGTTCTGATGGTAACATAAACAGAGTGGAACCAGGTCCGCCTGAAACTCGCCCCTCCTTGAAACTTCGCACCAGATTCTGATGTTCCTTTCTTTGGGGCTCAGGTTAACAGTCCCGAGTGGTCTGCAACCCACTATTAGCAGGCCCCAATCCCCCGCCAGAATACAGACTGGCGGCACAGTGGTTGACACCCAGCTAGAGTCTATCCATGCAGTGAGGAGGCAGAAAAATTCAACCACAGGTGGAAGACTGCAAAAGCATCTCCGGGCAACCAGGTCGGAAGCAGGTGACCACAGGGAGGAAAAGAAAGACAACAAACCTGGTACACTCATTTAACCACCAAGGTGAGAAACCAAAACGATACTCAAGGTTGATCAAGTGCCTTTAAACAGATCAGGTAGGCAGCAGGATAGCTCTTGGGAGGCTTGTTCAGGAGTATCAAGCGAAAGCCAGGTTCCGGCTATTACAGGTTGTGGCCGAGCTGGATAAGCCATTCAAAATGTTATGCCAGCAGCAATGAGCTTACTCACTACTGGGTGGAAGGCCACTCTTTTTGCCTGGTTTCTAGTGGTAGGTCTTGGGTAAGGCAGATGGGCTTCCCTCCCATAAAAATCGCTTGTAATTCTCTTGCCTTAGTCAGTACGTGCTGTTTTTCTAAGTAGCTCAAGAACTTGACAATAATGTGTTTGGGAGGAGAGTGTTCAGGAGGTCGAGGATGGAAGGAGCGATGAGCCCTCTCAAGCTGGTAGACAGGATTGTGTGTGGAGGGCCTACCACTTTAGTCAGCAGTTTTGCAGGAAAAGAATGAAGTCCCTTTCTCAGCCTCGGTATGCCAAATATTAAAATATTGTTCCTGCGGCTGCGGCCGTCAGATCTTCAGTTTTTAGCTGCTAACTCTGGAAACTAGTTGTCTGAGCCTGGTGATCTCCGGATCAGTTATCTAATACCAGCCCTCTATATTGATGAGTGCGGGCTTCAGTGTCACCATTCTCTGACCCCAAATCCCCCATATCCGACCTGAGTGATTTTAATTCGGCAGAAATGTTGGCAGGGTCTCCTTAAATGGCATTAATTCCTGAAGGAAATGATCCTCCATCAAAGTATAGCAGAGGTGGAGGTCCAGGTTGCTTGGAGGATTGCACAGTTTGTGCCTTATATTTTTGCAGACTCTTCAGGAGTCAGAGGAGTACTGGTGAAGCAGGGCCTGCTTCATATCTGTCTCCATCGTGGTGATGAGTCACCAATGTCAATGTCCAGAGGATTCAGTAAGTGACAGCAAGCAGGTAGCATCATGCTGAGTGGTTATTTTGCTCAGAAAATGCGATTTGAAAGCTGGATTAGTTAGATGGGTTGAGCAGAGAAGTAGGAGCTCTTGAGGCGAGCTGCTATGGCACTGCAAACATCATGTGATCTCGAGACCCTTGATGTTGACTGTTCCCCTTTAATCCATATATTTGCCCCTCCTCTGTACTCCCCTTTAATCCATATATTTGCCCCTCCTCTGCACCCCCATGCCTGTCTCCTGCTGAAGCCCCATGGCACATCACAATCCCCTACAACTATTACTTCTCAACCACACTCACCTACATCCATTCTGCATCTGGACAGCTGCCCAAATGGGAAGACATTTATCCCTACAGTCGATGGTGTCAGGTGGTAGATGGTTGATGTGTGGGCCAAATCTCCTGGGGTCTATCAATGCAGTCAGCAGAGAGCCATTTTCACTGGGATGCAGGCCCTGTGACCCCAAGCACAGGCGCACACACACACACACACACACACACACACACACACACACTGTGTGTAACTACACAGTATCAGCCCTCATGCCCCTCCCAAATGATGCGTGCTTGCCTGTAATGTTACCAGTGGTCATCCAGGTGGCACTATCATGGCAACAACTCATGGCCTCCCTCCTCGGAGAAGGAGAGCATTTCATGGGATGCTCAATCCCTCTACCCCCAGTCAGTCCCAAACCAAAGGACCATGGTTTGCTCCCAAACCCACTCACCAAAGCTGCGAGCAGTAGCGCTACCACTGCGCTGATGGGCAGGAGGAACTTTGTTTTAATATTTAACACCTCACCTGGAAAACCAAACCTACGACACAGCAGCAACATCCTAGTGCAGTACTGTAGCATCAGTGTTGTGTTAGGTGAAGGGCCGAATCTTGAGACTTCAACCCATGACCATCCAATCTTCCTGGGTCGGGGTAAGAGTGCTACCAACTGAACAAATGGCACTGACAAGCCCATAATAAGGAATGAACACTAATTAAGTTACCAGAAGTTTATCATTCACATGGGATAATAAATAGCACAAGGCAAATGGTGATTAACAGAGGAAACCCTGGAGTACCTTATTCCAATTATTAAATATCAAAATTTTAAAACATTTAGAAAACTGAATTGTTAAAAAAAATGACTGTGTTCCACTAGGTGACATCAAAGCAAAGTTTTCTCAGAATCAAACATTCCTCTTTTAGAACGTGGTCGACTGATTAGATTGTTGACTACAGTTTTAAAATTCTTGTTGAAACAGAACAGAAAGGTTACTTTCAATAGGCTTTGACATGTCAGTAAGAAAATCAGCAAAACTGGCTGCTTGTTTCTTTCACAGCTGCCAAAACAGGTGCAGTGGAATTCTACATTTGATTGTAAATATCTACTGTCTACTGTATTTCACTTCTGAATTTGAAAAACTACCTTGCCTGCAGGGCGAAGCAGCTACCATGATGCAGCCTCTCTCCTTTAGCATGCTGGGATAGTGTCAGGCACAAGGTACATGTGCTCACACATCTGGAAATCCAGCAGCTGTCTGCACAACATGACTACAACCTACAGCAGGGTTAACAAACTCTGCATTACTGTGTACCTATAAACAGGCAAAAATGTATGTGAACCCACTTTTCTCTCTGTAATTCTTGCACTAATAGGAATGGGTCAGTCCACTGCTGGCTTACGTAAAAGTTACTGAAGCCAGTGAATTTGCTGAGGCATTCAAATTCTGTGTTCCATACGTGGCAAAAATCCTACTGAATTTTTGACAAACAGATTTAGTTTAGTTGCCGTATTGGTCCTTTTAAGAGAACATCCAGAAGCAATTGGTTTGATACATTTTATTGTAACATGGCAATAAATCTCATAGGTAAATAGAGCAAGTAGACTGGTGCAAACACAACACATGGCACAATCTGAAGTGTGGATTAATTCCCTAGTAATGCCATTTCAGAATGTGCTAGTGTTCACAACCACAACGAGGAGCCAGGCAGCAGAAAGAATTAGAACCACGGCTGGCATTGCGGTCGTGCCGCAGAAATGTTGTTCATGCTCGACCCTAGGAAATCCATCAACAATGTAGTCAAGACGGCTACCTATGCAATACTGTCAGCCATCTGCTCTCCAAGGAAGTACTTTACACCTTTACACCTACCCGATGGAGTCCACGGTCGAGACAGAGTTCCAAAAAGTCCTGCAGTGTTCTTGGTGAACATTTACCTCTGCTCACAGTTACTTCTTTATACTCAAGAATGTATTCTGGAGTTCGGTGACATCACCACCCAGTGTGGCTGCTTGGTCTTCGGCTCCGGGCGGTGGTGTGGAGGTCTGTGTGGTCAGTGTTTTTCTGGGCGAGGAGGAAATTAGAGACGGACCCGAGGGAAAGTGGGCAGTTAGTAGGTGAGGGCCAGAGGTGGGAAGAGGGCACGCGGAGGGAGACTGAGGCGGGCGTGGCCGGGTCCAGGGCCTCGGGGTCGGCTGCTGGATCGGGTGAGGAGGGAGGATGGGGCTGCCCTTAGGGGCGGCTCCTGGATGGTCGCGCCATGGCGCATATTTTAGGATGTTGCAACGGATTGATGCCAATGTGGGGACATTGAGCGGGATCTGGGGCTTTTGGGGAGGAGAGCAGGGGACCTTGAATCGAGTTTGGAGGGCCTCCGAGAGGATTCGATTGGACTTGCAGGAGCTGTGGCCTGCCTAGCAGAAGAGAGAGAGAACTAACAGCTAGAGCGGAGGATGCAGAGTCAAGAGGCCGGGAAAAACAGTTCACATTTTGGTTTTCCTGAAGGCTGAACAAGATAACCCTGTGGAGTTTGTTAAAACTTGGTTGCGACAAGAGCTGGACATTCCTGAATCAGACCCCTTAGATCTTGAAAGGGTCACGGGCCTTAGGCCCCAAACCGAAGGAGATGCCCCCCCCGCTCAATTCTAGTTAAATTTGCCAGATACCCAGTGAAAGAAATAGTTCTCCGGAAAGCTTAGAGTAAGAAGGACCTAAATCTAGACGGAAACGGGTATTTCTTGACCACGACTTCCTCCTGTAACGATGGCAAAGAGGAAAAGAGTACTGGCGGTCATTACAGCCAAAGGACCAGCAGGTTAAGGCTTTTCATCGCATCCGCTAAACTACTTGTAATGTGGCTCACGGGTAGCAAGCTATACGACCTCTTGCAAGCCAGTAAACCGCTGCAGAAGGCAAAGTACTCTCCCAGATTTGCAACCAGACTTGTCTGAACAAGCGCTAATGAAACTGCGATGGTCCACGGTGAAGAAGGGATCAGTAAGAGGTGGAGGTCATATCGATCAGCAACTGTGCAAGGACTTGGTATTTCTCAACAAGGGACTGCTCTCGAACCAACAGAGGAAAGTCTGGACCGAGGAACCTGAAGACAGGCTTGTACTGTTTAAGGCGGCTCATTTTGAACTAACTGTGGGGATAATTGAAATCCATCGATTCCGGATGGGTAGGGAAGGGAGGGTGGCTTTGTAATAGGCAAAGGACTGAGGACTGCAAACTGTAAAATAAGCCCCGGAAATTTAAAATCTAAAATCAAAATATGAACTTTAAGCTTAAAACAAATGAAAGATTCAGATCACATTAAGAATGAACATCGATTAAGCGGGAAACCAGCGATGCTTGGCAGATGGGAATCGTATTGAAGGAGGGGGCAGGGGTAAGGGACGACTTCCAGGCTATATTCTTGCCCTAGAGTTGCCAGGAAAGGGTAAGGTGTTCCCCACCCAACCCCTCCACATAAGGTGCGCATAAGGGACACCAAAAGGGCTATCTCAGGATCTTATGCTACAATAGGGCAATCAGTCAAGGCCCTTTAGAAGACTTTAGTGGAGGGCCCAAGCAGGAGATAATATGTGGAAATGCATGTCATTAATAAGCTGCTTCCTTTAAAGAAGTGTTAAAATGTAAACATGGGTAGCAACAACACTGGATCTGGTTATTGGGAAAAGGGGAGTGGTGCTTGATCTACCTTACAAGAGCCTGACCCACCCAACACGTGAGATTCTTGTCGAACCGGAAGCCAGTATTGGGGTAAGGCAACCCAGCGGAGGTCACCCAGTCCCTTTGTTTGCTGTTGGTTGGACAGTGTGACCCTTGGAAGGGCTTATTGCCTCCCCAGTGCCACTTCACCCCAGGAGACCACCTTCCGGTTATTTCTTTTAGAAGGGTGGGGTGTGGAGCTTGATTGAGGCTCATGCTCCTGGACGGAGGAGCTTCCTCGAATGAAGGCCTTATGGGCCTGAATGTATATAGTTGGATAAAAGTTATGTTTGTTGTAGTGAAACATTTGCTGTTTGGTGATATGGGGGAGGGGAGGGAGAGGGGTAATGGTGGTGAAATTGAAACAAAGAGGTCATGAACAAAAGGGTAGGTATCTGTGTGCCATCCTCCAGGGGAACAGGGAGAAAGGAGAAAATCCGAGGATACCTAGAAGAGGGTCATCTTCCCCAAGAGAACCTAACCCACTGCAGTATGGGTACCCTGAAAATAGTTTATTTTAATGTAAAAGGCTAGGGTCCCCAATAAGCGACATAACATCTTAACAGATCTAGCAAGAGTACAATATGATATAGGACTCCTGCAGGAGACACACCTCTCAGCACCCAACATAAAAATTACATAGCCTATGGGTGGGAGAAGTGTTTGCCTCATCTCACAGGAAAGTGAAGAAGGCGGGGTGGCAATTCTAGTGCGGAAGGGCCTAGGCTTTTGCCCAACTAGATTCCTCGGCAGATGAAGAGGGCAGATGGGCAATTTTGTCTGGTAAAGTGGGAAAGAGGGTAATGCATATTGTAAATGTCTATGCCCCCACCCCAACTAATCCAGAATTATTCAGACAAAGTTTTGGGGTAATCGCCTACTCCCGGAAGGACAGATAATCATAGGCAGGGACTGGAACTGTGTAGAGGATGCAAACAAAGATAGGTCCTCAGGGAAAGGGGACGAGACAATGAGAAAGGACCAAGGTCCTCTCACATCTGTTGCGCTGAGGCAGGGCTTGTGGACACATGGAGGGACAGATACCCATCTAGCAGGGACTTTACCTTCTATTCAAACTCACAGGACTCCTACTCCCGGATAGGTAGGTTTTACACTCAGAAGGCTGGTTGAATTCTATAGTAATCAACAGATATATCCGATTTGCCTTTGGATCATGCCAAGATTAGTCTTGCGGTGAAGTTGGGACCCCAACATAAGCAATCCTTATGGCGCCTAAATGCAGGACTACTGGGGATAAAAGTTTAATGCTAAGGTGAAAGAGGTAATAGAAAACTATATTAAAGAAAATGCGAATTCTGTAACTAAGGTGAAGTTCTTGTGGGATGGATTAAAAGCAGTAGTAAGGGAAATGATCTCTACAGCTCAACAGAAGAAGGTAAGGCAACAGAAACAAATGGAGCTAGAACGGAAAGTTAGAGTTAGAAGATACCCACAAAAAAACAGGGCGAGCCCAATACTGGCGGAATTAAAGCTAGCTAGAGCTCAACTACACCAACTCCTTTCAGTAAAGACCGAGAATGCTCTTAGATTCACAGCCCAAAAGTACTACGCTGGGGAAATAGAGCCGGTGGTTATTACGGCTTGATTATGAAACAAGAAGCTGACAGGTATGTGGTCGAATTGCTGCCCTGATGGGTCGAGAAAGCTGGTCACGAAGCCGCCTTCAAATAGCCAAATGCTTCCAAAGCTTTTTGAGGCTTTGTATAAATCTGAAGCACCCATTAATCAAGCCGAGATGATGGATAAATTCCTTTCTAAAATAAATCTACCACGCCTTTCCAATGCGCTTCAAAAGAATTAGACCGACCTTTTGTCCAAACAGAACTTATAGAGGTAATTGGAAAACTGAAACATAATAAAGCCCGGCCGGATGGATATATAGCCGAATATTATCAAAGGTTCAAGGAGGAACTCTCTCCTTTACTGCTTCAGGTGTGCAATATAGCTCACCTGCCCTCCGAACCCCAGACACCTAGTCCCAAGCTTTGATTACAGTGATCCCAAGCCGGGCAAAGAGACTACTTCATGTGGGAACTACCATCCAATTTCACTACTAAATGTAGACGCTAAGATTATAGGCGAAAATTATAGCTAATAGGCTTCAAGGAGTGGTGACCCAACTGGTTCATCCTGACCAGACAGGCTTTATGCCAGGAGGCACCTCCATGAAAATGTCAGAAACTGCTCACAGTTATGGCCCACTCCCGAGTGAGGGAACAGGAGGAACCCGCTGGTGATCACCCTCGTCGCTGAGGAGGCATTTGACCGCCTGGAGTGGAGGTATTTAGGAGCGGTCCTCCAGAAACCGGATTCGGACCAAAATTTCAAGCTTGGGTGAAGGCTCTATATAAAACCCCTCGGCTAGGGTGAGAATAAAGCGGGGTAATATCTCAATCATTCCAGATCAGGAGGGCACAAGACAGGTTGTCCGCTCCCCTTTATTATTTGCCCTTAGTATGGAACCGTTAGCAGAGGCATTCCGTTCCACAAAATATTTGAATATTGAAGTCGGGGGTGGATAACCGTACATCCCTCTATCACGGATGACACCTTACTATATTTAAAAACCTAGATTCCTCACTGCCAATGGCCATGGACCTTCTCAAGAATTCAGAGCCATTTCGGGTTTCAAAATTAATGAATCTAAATCGAAATATTAGCACTGGGCACAGAAATCTCATGACAGGTGAAAACTCTGACTAATTTAAAGTGGTACACTTGCAAGTTCAGATACCTGGGGGTACAAATCCCAAGGAATCTAAACAAGCTATTTCAAAGTAATTATTTGGCACTTTTGAGTGAGGTGAAAAAAGACTGTGAACGATAGGCAGCTCTTCCTCTTTCAATCGCTGGAAGGTGGAATCAGTCCAAATGAATATTCTTCAGAGGCTGCTCTTTCTATTCGAGGTTTCACCTCTGACCCCCCAAAGAGCTTCTGGCAGGAGTCCCAAAAGGTGCTAAGCAAATTTATCTGGGCGGGAGGAAACCTAGACTCAGCTGGGCTCTTATGAAGCTTCTGAAAGGACAAGGGGCCTGGGGACCCAGATTTCAAGTGGTACCACAGGACAGCTCAATTGCAACATTTGGGACATATCACACCTAAGGAAGGGCAAAGCTGAGTCAAAGTGGATATACAGCTGCTAAAGCCGTTCACGGTCACTTCCATCTTATTTAATAGGATTACCCCAGGACAAAACAAGCACTGAGAAACCCAGGTTTTAAGACCACAGTGGCCCTATGGGCACAGACCATTAGGGAATTGAAAATTCAGCCTTGGGTTCTAAAACAAGGAGAATTGTGGAGAGTGTAGATTTACTGCTGGGAAGAGAGAATCCACTTTTCAAGCGTTGGCGGGGTCAAGACTTGAGAGGTTTTCACAGCTTTCGAGGGAGATGGTCAAGAGTTTTGCTCACCTCTTGTGAGGGTTGGCCTTCCCTCCTCAGATTTCTATAGGTACTTGTCAATGTTAGTGGCTCAGTAGGTAGCACTGCCTCTGAGGCCGGAGATCAGAGGGCTGTGGGTTCAGTTCCCACATCTGGCATTGGGTTAATGTCCCAGTACTGACACTGTGTGCAGCATGAGAGGTGCTGCACTTCTGAGGTGCCATCTTTCAGATGAGATGTTAAACCGAGGTCCCATCTGCCTGGATTGGTGGTAGTTCAGGTGGATGTTAAAGATCCCAGCTTATCGAAAGAGTAGGGAATTTCCCGGTGTCTAGCCAAATTTCCCTCATTCACTAAAAATACCACCAACAGCTTAATCTGGTTCAAGATCAGTTGCCATTCATCTGTCCCCCTCCCGCGGTCGTGCCTGAAAATAGGCAGGACTTGTCTAGTCACTTACCGGTCAACAAAACGAAATAAATAAACTTACAGGTTCGACATTATATACTGAGGGTACAGAAAGAGGCAGGGGGTTGAAGACAACTTGGCCTACTCCTC
Source organism: Neoceratodus forsteri (assembly GCA_016271365.2). Taxonomy (NCBI): domain Eukaryota; kingdom Metazoa; phylum Chordata; order Ceratodontiformes; family Ceratodontidae; genus Neoceratodus; species Neoceratodus forsteri. The sequence goes on from CM028131.1 coordinate 730,671,100, forward strand.
TACTGGAACAGCTGGGTGGACTTTTGGTGGGTTGGCACCCCAAAGTCATCTAATTTCTAAACTATACACAGCAGGAGTACCGAAGGGTCTGGAACCTAGATTGCGATTACAAATAAAATTGGGAAAAGGGTCTGGAAGAGGGGCTGACGCTCCGAAATAGGAGATGATATGGAGGATGGCGCACAGAACCACTGTCTCACCCTCTTGGAGAGTTCAGATGGCAAGTGTTGGCGAGATTCTTCAGAACACCAGAGATAACTAAGCATTTTGCCCAGACCTTTTCAGATAGGTGCTGGAGGAGTGTGAGCAACTGGGCACATATGAACATATCTTCTGGAGTTGTCCTAAAATTAAAAGTTTTGGAGTCAGGTGGCTCGGGATATGGGGCAAACATTTCAAATAGATATTCCAGAGGAGGCCGGTACCTGGTGTTGGGGAACCTCCCCTGGCCTCAAGGGTCCTAAGGCACAATATTTGTTCCCCATCCTTGTGGCAGCGACCAAAAAGCAATTCTGAGTTATGGTTAAATGGGGTCCCTCCAGGAGAAGAACAATGGCTGAAGAGCTGTAACCAGATTAACAGAATGGAGGCTTACTGCTAGCCTAAATTCAAGGATTGAGCAATTTAAATCTAGCTGGTTTCCCTTTTTGAGTTCTGGGGAGCAAGAGAAGGGATACACATTGTGGAAGTCCTGGCTAATGAAATGCTGGATTGACCTGAGAGAATCTAGAGAGGGTAGTGTCAGGGTCAAAAGGACATAAATCAAGATGAGGAGGCGGGACACAGCCCTGGTAGATAAACATAATCACCACCGTGGGAGGGGGATGGAGGGAAGATAGGATTAGATTAATAGTAGTGGTTTGCTCTTTCAAAGAGGAGGGAGGGGAAGGTGGGGGTAGGGGAGGGGTGTGTGTTTTTTTTTTTTCCTCGTCCCTCTCTGCTCTTCTCCTCTCCTCTCTCCTCTTGGCTTCTCTTTCTTCTAGGTGCTATCTCTTTGAGCTGGATCTATATTCTGTGGGCTGGGAGTACAAGGATGGATGGATGGATTAAGGAGTTTATAGTTGGAGAGGGCAAATGGGTGTTAAACTAACTGGACTCCCCACTTAATGATGGAAGGGACAGTCAGATGATATTCAAGGTTAATAACATAATTAAGTTTAAGACCTTTATAAGGAGAGGGATGCGGCGAAAGGTTGACTTCTGTCTGGATGACTGTACTGTCTATTCTTTTTACTGTTTAATTAACTCTTTATTTTGTAATTTTACTTTGGCTTTTTAATGTAAAATGGAATAACAATAAAATTGCAATTTCAAAAAAAAAAAAGAATGTATTCTAGGGATATCACGAATATTTGCATACATGGCATGCACAACCAAGTGAGATACCAGACATGCAAATACTACTGTGTTCTCAGAGTGCAGTACTGAACTGCAAGTAGAAACGAAGGAAATGAGTGAAGAGAGCAGCGCTGAGAAAGAAAATCACATTGTGTCATCAAATTTATGTGTAGTTTATATGTAAAATCACTTTCAAAACTGTATAAAAACAGCAGTCACAATGTAAATAGATATTTAGTTCTGAATGTGCACGCACCTGTTGGACATCGAGGCGTATTGAAAAGTAGCGGCTGAACAGCAGATAATATTGTATCAAACAATATTGCAAGTTGCTGTTCATTTATTTCTCACATCCATTGACTTGTAACATTATTCACTTTGCACTTGCCATGTTGCAAGCACATTAATCTACTCCAAAGTCGGGCTCCTACTAGGGGAATTAATGCCTGGTTGGTGGTTGGACACACTCGGCCTGCAGCCTCATGCCCCAACCCCCCCAACCAGGCATTAATCCCCTAGAGCCCCCCTTGTCATGGAATACTTGGATCAACCCATATGTTACAAAAGAACAAAGTGCCTAAGCTTTCAGACCAACCAAGTTATTCCTCGGAAGCTTATGACAGTTATTTAGAAAATCCCATACTATTACCACCCAGATTATATATAAAAACAGAAGAGAATTCTCATTGGTTTAAAATATTCACTTTAATCAGTGTCAGTGACTCAGCAGGTGTACGCTTGCCTCTGAGGCCGGCAGATCAAAAGGCCTTGGGTTCTATCCCCATCAGCCACTTGAGTTAAATCCCAATACTGATACTGTAGTGCAGCATGAGAGGATGCTGTACTCCTGAGGTGCCGGGTTTTTTCCGGATGAGATGCTAAAACCAAGGTCCTATCTGGGCGTTCTGGTGGTAGTTCAGGTGGATGTCAAAGATCCTATGGCACTTCTCGAAAAGAGTAGGAATTTTTTATTGAAGAAATATTATAAGGCGTGTTCATGTATAACTATCCAACAAAAATCTTATTTTATAACATAAAGTAACTCCTACATTTCATACAATGGCATCAAAGAAACTCATTATAAAAAAATTGTTACACAAGTATATTAGGTCCCTTCTTGATCCAAAACTATATTCCTTCTTGCCCTTTTCTTAATAGAAACTACTAATTTAAAGTCCCATTAATCTAGAGCCCATTTTAACTCCCTCTAATGTCACCCTTCAAATAGAATTATTGGTAAAGCTCTCCACTAGTTTTCTACCAGGGAGAAGGTGTCATTGATTTTTCTTTAAATATATTATTGCCACTTCTTTGTAATATTTTCCACCAAGCCTCTCAAGGGCACCATTCGTTGCTGAATCACAAACTGGCATCTGTTTTGCCATATGCACCATTTTATTACCGTGAAGACTACTCTTAAGGTCCTCGGATAAAATTTAGACCAGTCTGTACCAAATTTGCCATACACTAGCTCTGTATAAGACAATTTTCTTAGTACTGGTATCCTCATCTCTTGAGCCAACAAAACCCATAGCTATTTAATATAAAAGCAGTCAAAAACAAGTGCTGCATGGTTTCCATTTAGAGATATACATGTGGCTCTGATACACGCCTTTCTTCTATAACACTGTGGGCATGATTCCCCTTACATTTAATTTGCGTGGCTACACATCCAGATTGTGTCCCACATTTTCCTTGGTATCCTATTTTCAGAGAGCTGTTGTCAGACATCTTACTTAAATATCCAGAGGGCAATTAAAACAAGGACCATTCAAAAAAAAAACCTTCCCAACATGTTTGTGTAAAAACTTTCCTAGTTTGGGTTTAGCAATTCTGGATGGACACATACCATTGCTAATTTTTTAAATATTTCAATTAAATATAGTGATGTCCCTTCAGGGATTAATCTAAATGCACTCCATTTTGGTGCTTCCATTTATCAAAACAATATAAGCTTCTAGCTTTTAAACTTATTGCCCATGCCATGTAATTTCCTACTATTAGGGGACTGATATTTGAATATATAAATATGGAAAAGGAAAAACAAAAGCGGGGTTAACATATTCAGGCCCCCTGCTTGACAGGCCAATAAGTTACTGACCTTTTGACAGGATTCAGTCTGTTTCCCACAATAACTGAAAACATAAGTTATTTAATCTAGCTTCCAGCTTTAGGGAGTGGAAAAACATAACTTAAAGTTAGGAAAATTGGAATTATGTAGGCTTTTGGCATATAAATTCTTTTGATTCTGGTCATGGGATATGATATCCATTTTACTACTTTCTCTTCAGCTTTCAAATTTTACTGCCCAATTCCTTTCAAGCTGCATTTAACCCTCCAAAGAAATTCACAATAATTGCACTGTATTGGCTTAAATGTATATGCCTTCTATATCTGGAATCTGTAATTCTGGTTTTATAACTATAGAGGCTCCTATGCTGTTCTGTTTGTTTATCTCTGACCCTGATAGGTTTGAAAAGGTTTGAATAACTCTTAATGCATGTATTCCTGATCTATGATCAGCTACCAGCAAACAGATGTCATCCATATACTACTACTACTACTAGCGATGAAATGAAGAGTGAGGGGCAAAGCCCATAATTGCTCTTATACTAAACAGACAACAATAAGTCAGGTCAAAACCTGAGGTGAGCAACTAATCAAGCTGATACTTAAAAATACTTTTGGTTTCACTCACTACAACATACAATGGCAATCTATACCACTGTCCTATGATCCTTAAGGTGAAAAATATTAACGATCAGAGGATTGAAAGGATTTGCCCACCAGTTGCAGAGAGGTGTCCACGGGTATCATGTGAATGATCTTTAAATTGCAATCCCAATTCACATAATAAATAAGGGTCTTGAACAATATCGTGAAAGCAATATGCATATGCAACTATGCGTGGGAAATCTGTAAGTGCCGCGACTGATCATATGTCTAATGTTTCTATCTTTGTTTAGAATCCTTAAAGTGGGTCAATTGTGAATACATATAAGAAGGGCTCAAAGGCACCTTGCCTAACCCTCTCTTGTTTGTGATGTGGACCTGTATATCCATTAACTAAAGGTGTCATAGAAGCTCTGTTGTATAAAACCTGTACCCACTGTATAAACTGCTGGGGTAATCCATATTTTAATACCTTAAATAAGTAGGCATGGGGAACTAGGTCAAGCCTTTTTGTTTGAGCTAAGTTTATAACATATCTCCTGCTGTTGGACTGTCGAAAATTTCTCTCAATAATTTTAAATTATCTATCATCGATCTTTGTGGTGCTGCACAGGTCTGGGTTGGGTATATCAAATTTGCAGCCACCCTTGCCAGCCTAGTGCATATCATTTTGTATAAAATCTTCCAATCGGTATTGATTAGGCTTATTGGCCTCCAGTTATTTAAATTTTCTTTTGCATTTTTTATGAAGCTAGATTAATATACTATCTGCCAGTGTGGGTAGTACCATATGGTACCCTGTAAGTGCATTGAAAATTATAACCATGCATTTTAACTTTTCTAAGATATTTTTATAAAATTCACTGGGGATACCATCAGGTCCAGATGATACATTTTTCAACTGACCTATTACAAATACAATCTCTTCACTTGTTATTGGTTGTATCAATTATCTTTCTTCTTCCTCTGTTAAACATGGGCTATCCAGCTGATCAAAATATCCCTATGTTCCCAGAGTCTGGACCATGTTGTCCAAACAAAGATTTTGAATGGTCAACCACTATGTTTAAAATATCTTTGTTGTCCTTCACCCATCCCCTCCTCATTTATAAGACAGGGCATGTACTTTATATCTATAAGCTGTTTACAGCTATCATAGGGTTTACCAATTGGGCTGTGCCTTTCATTCCATACTTCTGCTCCAAGAATAAACATAGAAACATAGACTTTGTGAGCAGATAAGGACCGCTTGGCCCATCTAGTCTGCCCATTTCCCTACAGGACAGGCCATGATCCTAGTTAACCAACAGCCTATTTCTTCCTACCCCCACAAGAATTGCCTTATGTCTGTCCCATGCATTCTTGAATTCTCCCACAGTTTTAGACCCCACAACCTCCTCAGGAAGGCTGTTAAATGCTTCCACTCCCTCTGTGAAATAATACTTCCTCACATTGCCCCTGAACCCCCTTCTATCTTTAAATTGTGTCCCCTTGTTCTTGCCGTCTCTTTTTCTGAAAGATGCTACCCTCTTGGACTTTGTTGATTCCACTGAGGTGCCTAAAAGTTTCTATCATGTCCCCTCTCCCTTCTTTCCTCAAGGGTAAACATATTAAGCTGCTTTAGTCTCTCCTCATACAGCTTCTCTTGCAGACCCTGCACCATTTTAGTTGCCCTCCTCTGGACTGCCTCTATCCTGTCTATGTCCTTGTGCAGATGGGGTCTCCAGAACTGGACGCAGTACTCCAGATGGGGTCTAACCAACTGTCTGTACAGAGGGATAACAACTTCCTGTTTTCTGCTGCTGATGCCTCTCCCTATACATCCCAGTATACCCCCGCCTCCCTACTGCCTTCTCACATTGCTTGCTAACCTAAGGTCATCTGATATGATTACCCCAGGTCCCTTTCCTTTTTGTTGTTGTTACTACCTCCCACCCATTGTGTATTCTTCCCCTGGGTTCTTGTTTCCCAGGGCATTTTACTTCTTTGCATTGAATCCTAGCTGCCATACTTCTGACCATTCTTCCAACCTTGCCAAGTCCCTTTTCATCCTTTCCATGCCTCCTTGTGTATCAACCCTGTTGCAGATCTTTTGTGTCATCTGCAAAAGGCATACTTTTCCTTCAGTCCCTCTGCAATGTCACTGGTGAAGACATTAAAAGCGACTGGACCCAGTACTGAACCCCGGTGCCCACTAGTAACCCCTCTTTCTTCAGAGTGGACTCCATTTACCAATTACCTTCTGTGTCCTGTTGTGCAGCCAATGTTTTACCAGGCTACCACCCTGGGACCCACTCCCAGGCGAGTTAATTTGACTATTAATCTTTGTGTGGGACTGTGTCAAATGCCTGCTAAAAGTCTAGGTAGGCCATGTCCGCAGCCCTCCCTGGTCACTACTTTGGTCACCCAGTCAAAGAAATCTATTAGATCTGGCCTGACATGACCTTCCCACTGTGAACCCATGCTGCCTTGGGTCCTGTGCTCCACTGGCCCTAGGTACTCAACTATTCTTTCCTTCGAAGTGACTCCATCACTTTCCCTACCACAGAGGTCAGACTGACAGGTCTGTAGTTTCCTGCCTCTGTCTTGGTCCCACTTTGTGAAGGGGAATCCATCCGCCTTCCCCAGTCCTCGGGTACCACACCATCCTCCATGATTTATTAAAAGAGGTAGCCAGTGGTTTCACTAGTTCCTCCTTAATTCTTTTAGAATTCTGGGGTGAATTCCATCAGGACCCATTGCTTTGTCCACCTTCAGTTTTAGGAGTTCTTAAAGAACCCTTTCTTCTGTGAAAGGACTGGGATGACCCCTATCAAGAGTGCTTCTGTTAATTGGATTAGGCACTTCCTCCTCTTTTGTGAATACTGAGCAGAAATATTTGTTCAGTATCCTGCTTTTCACTGTCCCCTCTGCCCACCACCATTCATTCTATTCAGCCTCACTACCACTCCCTTTGTCTTTCTCGCCGCTGATGTACCTATAAAGGTTTCATCTCCTTCTTAACTGAGTTGGCTATCTTTTCCTCAGTTTGGGCCTTTGCTATTCTGACTTCCTCCTGCTTCCTTCTGCCTTAACTGGTACAGCTCTCTGTTCTGCTCCTTCTGTGTTTCCTTATACTTCTGGAATGCTATATTTTTCTTCCCGACTTTCACAGCCACTTCTTTTGAGAACCATAGTGGCTTTTTCTTTCATTTTGATTTGTTTTTTGCTTCACACAAAGGCTTGTTGCCTCTGTGATGGCAGTTTTGATGAATCCCATTGTTGCTCCACACCTCCTTCTAGCCTGTTTGCTAGTGCTTTTCTGAGGCACTCTCCCATCTTGCCAAAGTCAGCCCTCCTAAAGTCCAGTACCCTCACTCTTTGTATGGCTTGACTCTGTAGCTGAGTTTAATGTGAACCACACTGTTTGATGGTCACTTGTCCCCAGATGGCAACCCACTTCTAGATCTGAGATCCTCTCTGCCCCTGTTTGAGAGTCATGAGGGTCTCAGATTGCTCCCTCACGAGTGGGTTCCAAAACTAGCTGTCTGAGGCCTGCCACTTGTAGGGCATCAAGAATGGCCATGCTCTAGGATGTGGCTGCAGCAAATGTACTCCAGTTAACATCTGGATTCAGGTCTCCCATCAACAGTATCTCCCTTTCTCTGCCATTCTAAGAATGCCTTCTATCATATCCTTGTCCATTCCTCCCCTGACATGGGGTCTGTACACAACCCTGTGCAGATTGTGGTGCCTTTCCAGTCTCCAAGGTGACCCACAGTGCCTCCTCTCCTCCCTGTTTACTCTTTTGTTCAGTTGCTTTTATCTCTTCCTTTACACAGAGCTACTCCTCCCCTCTTCTCCCTGCCTGTCTCTCCTCTAGGTTATGTACCCTGGTATGTTAACATCCCAGTCATGGTTGTCTGTGTACCATGTTTCCATGACTGCTATGATATCCAGGCATCCTCTTCCATCAAGGCCACCAGCTCAGGAGCTTGTTGCCCAGACTATAGGCATTGGTACTCATTACCCTCCATTTCTGATGGCCTTACTCCCTTTGCCCCATCCCTGTCCTTCTTGCCTTTGTCACTTTCTCCATTTACCCTACCCTTCTCCCTATCAACACCTCTATGTTGGTGTTTGCCACACTTACTACCGTGATTTTTTTTGGGGGCTAGGATTTCCAGCTCCTTCCAGTGCCTCACCCTGCTAGTTTAAATGCTTACCAATGAAGCATTTAAACCTATCACCTAGGATCCTGGTTCCCTCCCGGACAGATGCAGCCCATCATGCCAGTATAGGCTTGCATCACTCCAGAGTGGCCCCAGTCCCCCAATAAAGCCAAGTCCCTGGGCTCCACACCAGTTTTCAACCACTAGATTGAATCCCATGAGTGCGGAACACCCTAGCCTCTCCTATGCCATAGATGGGCAGCACCTCCGAGAAGGTTACACGTGCGATGCTACTTGACTAGGCCCTCCCACTCCCATACAAACTCTTCCTGCACTTCTCTAATCCCTTTTAGCCAGGTCATTTGTCCCTAGGTGGACAATGACATCCAGCTCCTCCCCTGTGCAGCTGCTCGGGCAATCCTGAGGATTCACTCCTGTCCCTCCAAGCCATGGCGCCAGGCAGGCACCTTACCTCCCTCTCCCTTCCTCCCCAGTTCTACCTTCCTAACAATGGAGTCCCCACCGGGAGTTGTTTCCTTCCTGCAGGGTCCCCTGCCACCCTCCTGTGGGTCTCCTTTGTGGAGGTTCCAGCATCCTCCTTGGTCTCCACTGCGGGTGCCTCCATAGAGGAACCACCTTTGCCAGAATGGCATAGGGTTGTGGAGGTACAACTGGAGGATGCACCTCTGTTCACCACCCTCACCCTCCTGAGCCCACTGTGGTCCAGCGCTCCTCTTTCTTGGCAACCTCTGAGGCAGCGGCAGTGGCACTGGTGGTCCCTGGATGGAAGAGAAGGTCCCAAATCCTGGCCAACTCAGCCTGGAGATGAGCAACCTCCTCCCTCAGCCCAGAGAGGTGCCTGCAGATGGGACAACATCGCATCCGCCAGAATGTCTCCCGGAAGACTGCTGCTCCACAGCCACTGCACTGCACCACTCAATCATGTCTTATTTCTGGCCCCTTAACTGTTTGCAATCCTTACTCTTTCCTCTGGTTTTTTTCTCTCTCTCCTTACTTTCTGCCTGTGTGCCTTTAAGCTCCTGATTGTCCTGTTCCACGACAAGAATATCTATATTTCTCAGTAGACCCTTACTTGCTCAGAGGCAGACCTCCAGCAGCTAGGGGGCCAGAGGCTACTCTTGCCCTTCTAGGATGGTGGGTCTTTGGTGGTTCTGTGATCACTCACTTCCTGCTCCCAAACAGGAAGTTCCTGTTGTCAGTCAAATCCTGGGCCTATAAAATAGAACTAGCTTTGAGTGGGGGTGGAGGGAGGAAGGAGGGCAATATAGTCCCAGTAGAAGTCCAGTCACACAGCAGTCCTTTCTCCTGGTGTCTTCTGCCAAGCTATTAGCAGAATCTTTCTAAGGCAGTCTTTAAATGTAGCTTCCTTCTAGCTAAGCCACTCCCTACTTACTAGATCTTTCTACAAGTAATTTAAACCTCACAGCTATTAAGTACTTTCAATCACCTGAGATTTATACCTAGATAACTGTTCAGATAACCATTCAGTTCAGTTAACTCAGACAAACACACACTTTTTTGTTTGTTTTTTTACCCTAAATTAAAGGTCCAAGTACAAAGTTCTTCTTCTTTAGTCCCAGTAGAGAAGTCCAGTCACACAGCAGTCCTTTCTCCTGGTGTCTTCTGCCAAGCATAAAGATGTTGCTCTTTCATATTGATAAGTATACATGTCATTTTTCACTTGAGTAATTTACTGAGCAGTCTAGCCCATATTGACTTTTAGAGAGTTAATTTTAGTAACAGTCTCCTTTTATTTATTTATTTAAGAGCTTCACCAGGAAGGCATACTGAGCAGAGTACCACTCAATTCCAGATGTGTCCTGGGGAGGGTATGTATATATTTATTGTATGTTTCAGTTTTGCATTATGTTTGCAATACTTTTTATCTTGAACTTTGTTTCTACCCATCACATGACTGGGTTGTCATATAACTCGAATACTGACAGTCTGGCATCCATTACAGATTTAAATTAATTCCATTCTGACTCCTTTTCTAAGATTTTGGTATTCATCTTCCAGTGGCCATGTACACTGGGTTAATTTTAGGCCTTCCCAAGTTTATTTGTAACAAACAATGGTCAGATGTCTCTATAGGTATCACAAGCAATTTGTTACAAGGCAGCCACTCTGAAATGAAAAAAGGTCAATCCTCGAGGACGATTGTCCTCTAAGGTATGTGTGAGCAGGTGGTTGTGGACCAAGGGTTACTGCATCTATTAATCTGGCTGCACACACATTCCGTAGATAATTTGAATCACTGTTCAACTTTTGTGTTGTTCCAGTTTTATCTAATAGAGATAAAATACAGTTAAAGTCCTCAAACATTATTGATTTAGTGAAGTGTAAATAGGGTTGTACTGCCTTCAGTACCTCCACCCTCTGAGTTTTAATTTGGGGATTATAAATAATAATTAATCTCCACTCTTGGTGCTGGATAGACACATAAGATTAATACCCCACCCTGAATTAAATCTATTAGCCTTGTTACTTCTATATCTTGTCTATTAAACAGAATCCCCACCCTCGGATATGATTTCTCTCCTAAGGACCGATAAGAAACTCCATTGACCCATTCTCACGCTGCCTGTCTTACCTCTTTTAAAGAGTATAATCTGGTATCCTGTAAGAATAACATATGTAAATTTAAGTTCTTTAGAACAGTGAAGGTAGTATGCCTCCTCCTATGGTTTCTAATATTATTCACATTAATAGTGCCATAAGTTAGCTCAAAGTCCAGTGTGAAAAGTGTGTAAAGGTTCAAGTCTTTCTTCTTTTTCCTGGGGATTTATGCTTAAATCTTTTTCCCCAGTTTTTCTGGACTCGCTTGAAACCGTTTCAGTATCAGTCATAGGTTCAGGCTGGAAGAAGGAGGCTATCAAGGAAGCATCAGAGTCCTCCTCTGTCTTCTCCTTGTTTCCTTTTTGCAAGAGGGGTATATCTGTTTTTGTTGGTATTGCCCTTCTGCTTGAATTTTGTCCGTCTAAAATTTATCCTCCATTAGCTCTGATTCTGGTTATCCTTTTTTGTGTCTTTAATTTACAGGATGTTTCTTTGACCTGTTTTGATGTTGAAGGCCATCTTCCAAAGCTACATTTGAGGATCCCCTGTTGTTTTCCTTTAAATTGGTATGTGCTGAAGCCTTTAAGTTGGTCCTTGCTGAAGATGTAGTACGAGGCCAGTTTATCTACTGCCATAGTGTTCATGGCATCAGATTGTCCTCATCTAGTAATGCAATGTCTGATAACGCAATATCTGGCTGATCAGAACCTCTTCCTTGTCCCGGGTCTCTGTTGCTGAATTGCTCCATCTTGACTGCTGTGTAGTTGCTTCTGTTCTACCAATGAATGTTGGATGGGAGCTGGCTACTGCTGTGCTCTAAACACAGTCTCATCTTGTTCCTCCTGTGTGTGTGCAGAGTTATTGTGAAATGCTCATGGACAGTTTCTAAATGTGTGTGTTATGGCTTCACAAGTTACAGTAAGTAGGATTTGGGCACCCTATACTAGACGCCCAATCCCTAGGAAGAGGAACATTTAATTTATCACATGTGCTGGTTTAGATGAGTTTGGGTGCCACATCTGAAACAAGACTTCAGTTGCCGGGTAAAATGATTCTGATCCCCTGAGATTAAAAAGAACTTGGTAAGTGCTGTATGGTTCCATTTAAGTGGGTAGCCTTCCTTGTATCCTCCACCCTTCTGTCCACAATTGTTCTGAATCTATAATGGCTTCTGGCAAGCTTAGAACTGTACACTTAGGTTTCAGCCATCTAACAATGTCCAGTACTGCCACCCCTCATTTTTGAAAAGTATTGTTATGGTTTTATTGCTGGCTTTGTTAATGGTATCACAATAAAAGGAGATCATAGTGGGGTGTATTTGACTTGTTGGTACCTAAGCCAAAATGTTTCCAGGCCTGCAGCAGTTTTAAAACTGAGACTGGAGTTAGAATCACCAGAAATGTGTATGAGGGCATACATTTCTGTAGGTAGAACTGCACGCTCTCTTTTACTAGTTTTCTCCTACATACACCCGATATGGAAAAACCTCTAGTTCCCTCTGTATCTAATTCAGACAGCATTCCTGCGTTTTGCTGACTCTGGGAGAGGGGTGCATGAAAAAGACCTGCATAAGTTCTAGGACAAGGCCTTAAGGATCTTACTCTTGCCCTGGGTTATTTTGTGTGTTGTTAGCTGAACTGGAGGGACTTACATTCTCTGAGTGATGCCCTTCTTCCGTTTGTTCCTACTACCCATGAGTGTTTGGGGGGTGGGGTCTGATTCATCAGTTATATTATGGTCAGTAGGTGGATTTCTGAATTCAGAAGTTCCAGAAATTAATGGTATCTTAAGTACTGGATTCTGTGTGAGATGCAGATAGGGTTGCCACCTTTAGATGAGGCAAAATCCAGATCCTAAGCTCCACCCCAGCCCCACCCTTTTCATGACTCATCGGGCATTGCTCCTCCTAGAAATCCATTTGTTATATCAATAAAATACAATGCTTAAAGCAGCAGTTCAACAAAAATGTTAAGGTACTGTACTGTGCCTGTTAAAATTACTTTCCCACATTCTTCCTAGTTATTTATTTACTTATGTGTTTATTTATTACGTTGGTTTACCAGATAAACATATAGAGAAAATAAATATCATTTACAGATATGATCTGGGGAGACAAGGAAATACTGTAAATACATACAACAGTATACATGGTATATAATAATACATAATATAGAGAATAATTGTATGGGAGGTGGTTATTAGAGAATTTTACACACACCGAGGTGTGGGATGCCACATAAACCCAGAGGACAAAGCCTGAGGGGTTTATTTAGGCATCCCACACCAAGGGTGTGTGTAAAATTTCGTGAGTAACCCCCCTCCCCATTACTTTATTTTTATAATTGCTGGTCACAGTTTTTTCAGCTGTAATGTATTGTATTTGCAAAGAACTGAGTAAGACAGTTGTGCAATAAGGAAACATTTATTTGTGGTGTCGTATACATTTAATTTATTAATATTTTGTGTTTTTAAATTTCTTTTTATGTTTGGTAAAGAAACATCAACAGTTTTAAACATTATAAGATTTGTCAGCATTTTAAAATGTTTTAACTTACAGTTCATGAATGAGATTAAGTTGGTTTTAGTTGGTTTCATTAATCTGGAGGAACAGTGAAAGCCTGTGAAGTATTAACAATTAAAACGTTTAAAACTTTTAAACTAAAAGTTCAAACTGTGAATTTTGTTATCCAGTCTGGTTCAAGAGGTCTTGGTGCTCATTGTCATTTGCTTCCTGTGGAGATTTGCATGTCGCATTGTCTGAGAAGAGAAGATGAGAGCGTTAGGTCAGTGTGGGTTACAGAGTGTCTTAAAAGTCTGTGTATCCTTGTTGCTTACCTCTAATCGTTGTCATCGGAGTATTCTATAATGAGGGGTGTTTTCTGTGCTTCGTTTCTGGAGCACTGTATATCTTTATTGAGACTGCCTCATTGAAGGTGCAGTGTGGATCAAAGACGGCTTGAAGTCTGTTGGAGAAAGGCTGCTTGACTGTGTTCTGGAGTTCTGAAGTAGCACCACGCGGATCTTTGCTGGAGGTAGATGACTGTTCTGTTTCAGATCTGGAAAATGTGAGGGCTTGCTTACTGCGTTGTTTGGCTTCAGAGAGTACAGAATAATTATTTATCGATTGAATATTTCTGTGGCCTGATATTTGTTGTACTTCAGTGGGGGCCATGCTATAGTCCAAAAGTCTCTGAATGCTGCTTTTCAGGTAGAGTGATTAGTATTTGTTTGCAGTCTGGAATTCCAGACTGAAGTTTCATTGTTGTCATCATGGTTTTTAGTTTGTTGAGTCCTACAGTCATGTTTCAGAACCAGAGGGAGTTTTCTTTTATTTATGTTTGGGGCTAATTAGAATGGAGAGACTTTGATCTGCATTTCGGTGGTCTGTTACTTTTGTAGAGACGGAAAGCTGCTATGGTGACTCTTTCTGGATTTTGTTTATTTTGATGTATTGGGCTTCAGCGGTCTTATGTTTCTAGGGTTTTCCCCAGTTCTAGTTTTAGTTAGTCTTTCATTGTATTCCAGAAAGCTGTTGCCTTCTGTGTCTGTTCCTCAGTAATGTCACCCCAGATGAGGTCGTTTTGTGCCTTTGTTCTAAGTAAGTTGTAGACCAATGTTGAAAATAAGAAATTGAGCAGACCAGTTGGGTTGTTAAGTGATAACATGCCTGAGTTGTAAAGTAATTCAATTTCTTCCTCTGTGAGAGGTGAAGCTTTTAAAGGCTGTTTCCTTTGCCTAGGCGCTTTAGCTGTTTTGTTTTGCAGCAAGTGTTTTTCTGGTTTGAATGAAATTGATTGCTAGCCCTTTAAATATACTGTGGGGATACTTATGGGCTGCTAGATGCCTATCTGTGCTGGCGATGATGCCACAGATTGTTCCTGGTTCATATTCAGAACCATCGTGACATTTGAAGCAGTAAATTAAGTTAGCTGTGTGTATCTAGGTCTTCAGCACTGAAGGTGGTAAAGTCGTTTTCTAGTGGCGCTTCTGTAGGAATTTGAAGTGAACAGGCGGAGGTCACGGTCTGTTTTTCTTTAGTATTTTATTGTCCTGCTGTATTGTGAATGCTTCTCTTACAGAGGTATCTACAATCTCAAACCTGGTTTCCGTAGTTGAAGCAGTTAGTTGTTCTGTCGCTGTTACTGAAAGCCTTTTTTTTTTTTTTTTTTTTACAAGGTGAGTATATGCTGTGACAGAAGAATGCTGGACCCGACAGGACACCTGGAGCTAAAGCGTGAGTGACTGATTTGTTTTGTTCGCTCTGCAGGTGTTTGTGTCTTGCACTTGTCTAGAGAAAGGTGGCGCATGTTTGCCATTATAACTAGCTGAGCAAATTATAACTGGTTTGTCTAAAGGAAAAAATTGTGGCCAGTAATTATAAAGAAATTATTTCCTATAATGTGTACTTTATATATTTTTCTGGTTCCATTTCCTTTCCACGTCCATAGTACTAGTTCAGAGCCAAAGAGTGATCATATTTTTTCTTGAGGAAAAAATAATTTAAAACATTAAAATGCCTAAACTCTGTTAGAGATGAAAATGTTTACCAGCAAATGAAAGCGGAAGAGAACGGCCGTGCTGCTGTTACAAAGGTGGGGGCAGCTTTGCTGCTATGCTACTTTAAGATGCAGTGGAGAAGATTAGCTTAAGTAAGGACTAATGATGTTAATGGCCATACTTTGCACCTCCCAGGTTGACTACGTTCACAAACAAAAGGCTATATTGACAACAGAACTTCTTAGTAACCTGGACATGTAGCTGAAACAATGAATGAGATGATAAAATCTGTTTCAAAAGTATGTGAGTACTCAAAATGGCTCAAAACCTGACCAACACTGAGCAAAACCAGATTACCTGATAGGGACCCAGAAAACCTGATCACCAGGTAAGGAACCTGACAGGTGGCAACCCCAGGTGCAGATCAGCTGGAATTTCTAACAGGTCCTCCATTTTATTAAGTTTTCTTCTTCCACAGAGCCTTAGATGCGGTGGTGAAACCATTCCTGGGTCTCCTTAGATTTTATCCAGCCTACCCCCTCAAGGCCTCTGCAATTGTAATTCCTGTAGAGATACATTTTTATCAAAATTTGGAAGTGAGGACTGAACCCCAGGTGTGGGGCAGGCACCATGTTATTTACTGCATTTATTTCCTCTGTTCCAGTTATTTCTATAGATTCTACAGATTCTTGCAGGGTTACATTAACAGGCTGCATCAAGGAAAAGATTCTGTACCTGAGACGCCGGTGATCCAGGCTGCTTTTCTCCAGAATTGCAGTTAGTGTTTCAGGCTGTGGTTTAGTTGTTATTCCTGAATTTCCTGATCGAGTAGATGTTGCTGCTCGCCTATCTCCCCTGCACATTGTCTTGTCCTGCAGTCAGCTGAGTCTCGCTCTGTTTTGCTGTGCCGATATTTGCCTGATCAGGCAAATTCATGCTCCTTCCGCATCTTTTCTTAAATTTCCACTTTCTAGTTTCTCTTTTATTTCAGCGACTTTGGCACACGCTTGAAGCTGCGTTTTACTGCCAGTCACAACACCTGGATTATTCTCCGTGTTTGTTGGTCATGTTCAGTCGAGCTCAATCTTTCCTGTGGAGGCTGTGGTTCTTTTGATGTTGCTTACGTCCACTCGACAGCTGTTGCTGTCTGACAGATGATTGCAGTGTTTTGACAGGAGCGGAGAATGCCTTCAAGCATGCTATTTTTCCTTTGTAAGTACTTTTGTTTGGCTGCTATTACCATTTCCTCTTCTTCTAACTGTGACACCTCTAACTGTGCCATTAAATGCTCAGCATTATTATATTCTTTACCTCTGTGGTAGAAATTGACTCTCCTATTGTTCTTTCCTTATTATCATCAGCTTCTTCTTCAGTGATCTGTTTAGTCTCCTGTTGGCCATTCTACAATTCTATCTCCATTTCTTCAGCCTCTAGTAGAACCAAGACAGGGATGAGGCTTACTCCCCTGTCCCCAGCACATCCTTTCTCTCCAAAATCTCACCAGAAGTGGCCATCTTCAAATCTCGAAAAGAGTAAGAATTTCCCGGTTCCTAGCCAAATTCCCCCATTCACTAAAAAAAATTATACAATGGCTAAAAATACTCCCTCTGATTGGCTGGCTGGCTAGCACAATTTACTCATTGTAAATCCTGGCATTACTAATGGGCAAAAGTGCCAATCAGCTGCATCGACTGTAAGCCCCATTTTAAGTCGCCTAATCTGTAGAGGAGGCCCAGTTTCTGGTGCACTGTCTTGGTGACATGATCGATATGTGATTTGAACATCATATCTTGATCAAGATAGACACAGAGGTGCTTTACTTTCTCCACCACAACAAGATGAGTCCCGACACAGTGAACAGAGGAAGATTTTATCAGTCTACTCCCAAATGCCTTGGACTAAATAAGACCATTTTGTTTTCCTGTTGTTCATGACCAACATGTTGGAGGCAAACCAGTTTTCAAGTGCATTCAAGCTGTTAGAGTTTAGGTAATTGTGCGGCATCAGTATCATTCCAGTGAGACCACAGCGTCATTGGCATATAAAGCATTTTCCCCATCTCTGCAATGTTGGCCAATATCATTAATAAACAGCGAGAATAGGGGACCTAACATGGAGACCTGGGGGACTCCATCGGTGACTACAAGGCAGGTGGAGTGAGCCCCTTCCATCTGACCTTTTGCAATCTGTCAGCTAGGTTGTTTGAGAACCAAGACAGTGTGTGCTTATCCAAACCTAACATCTCCAACTTGCCGAGGAATAATCCGTGGTTGACCAGATCGAATGTCTTGGTTAAGTCTGTGAATATGGTTCCTGTCAGTAGCCCTTTGTCCAATGCACCTACAGCATAGCTTGTAAGTTTAACAAGTGCCGTGTCTGTGTGTGACACTTTCTGAAGCCATGCTGTTGATCAGAAAGAAGGTGGCGTTGTTCGAGATAGTCCTGCAGCTGTTTGAAGACCAACCTCTCCCATTATCTAGGCCAAGGGACAGAGGACTGAGATGGGCCTATAATTTTCAACAATGGCTCATGCTCCTCCATTGTGTATAGGTACCATCACTGCTACCTTCCATTTAGAAGGACAGATCTTTCTCTAATGGATCTGTTGATAAGCATGGTCACTGGGAGAGCAACTGCTGTGCAGCAGCTTTTAGTAGTCTTGGTTCAAGTTGGTCATACCTGGGGAAGAATCAGGTTTTAGATGCTTCACTTGGGATAAAACCTCAGATTTCCTGATCAAGCGAAGGTGGAATTGGTGTGTGAGGTTTCTTTATCATCTGGGCACTTAAGCGCAGGGAGGTGAGCTTGAAGGGTCAAATTTATATTTGTCCAGATTCATGAAAAAGCTGTTGAAGGTTTCTGCTACTGTAAAGGGGTCATCTATGGTTGCCCATTGTTC
Source organism: Neoceratodus forsteri (assembly GCA_016271365.2). Lineage (NCBI taxonomy): Eukaryota > Metazoa > Chordata > Ceratodontiformes > Ceratodontidae > Neoceratodus > Neoceratodus forsteri. The sequence continues at coordinate 730,689,238 of CM028131.1, forward strand.
AAGACTGTCCCCTCAAAGAATCAGGGTTACCCTTTAATAGAGAGTTTATGTGACTCAGAACTTTTGGATAACGTAGGTTCTTGTTTTGGAGATTCATAAGTGCTGACGTTTTGCCGTTTGGCTCTTTTTGCATTTGTTTCTTAGCTCCTATATTTTTCCCAGTAAGTTCATAAGTCAGTTTGCTTGAAAAGCCCCAGGCCCTGACCCTAAGGATCACTAGCTTTTGAGATTGCTATTAAGCCACTTATGACACTTGCTCTCTACCCGAGGTTTTCTAAGGGGGTATGCAGGTTGGCCGTGGACATGAAGACATTTATGAAATAGTCAAGAGCTTCCACCAAATTAGGGAGATCCTGTTATGAATGTTCTTGGGGTAGCCCAGGTGACCTATTGACCATATACAGAATATGGGTGAATGGTTACTGAGGGCATCAGAGAAGACTCCAACTGCATGTATTCTCATGGGGTCAGAAACCAAAGCCCAATCAAGCAGGGTATGATTCCCAGATTTGGTGTGGATCCTAGTAAACTCTTATCATGTGCGTGATATTTGCATCTAGAAGAAGGACTTGCAACTTGTTACCTGGCTGTGATGCCCGATTTTGGTTAAAGTCACCAAGTATCATCATCTCCCCAGGTGAGTGTTCTGCCAAGACCAGAGTGAGGGACTCAAGGGAGGAGGCAGCATCTTGTGGAGGCATGTAGATACAGACCACATATAGTGGTTTAGCGTTGCCAAGCAGCAGTTTGGCAAACAGAGACTCATTCACCAAGGAGTCCAGTTGAGGGATGTCAACAGGAGTGGCATTCAATTTATCATTAACATATATGAGGACACCTCCCTTTACCAATCCTGTCCTTTCTATAGGTACTGAAGCCCAGTAGATCCACCTCATGTGGTAGCACCTGAGATTAAGCCATGATTCTGTAATTGCGATCCGTCTAGTTTATAGATAACAGCCCAGCTCTCAAGGTCTTGCATTTTGGCCTCAAACTATTGACACTCATATGTACCAGCTTTAGCCCTTTGGTTGAGCCCAGCCAGGGTCAGCAGGAGCCTGATGGGAGAGTTTGGGGATGGGACCAGGGTTCAGGTCGATATCACCACCTAAGGCCAGTTTTAGTTTAGCCAGGTTGGTACCTTAGAAGTTTGGTCAGATAGAGTGCTTGTTACTTTCTTCTTTCGTCTACACAGGTATAAAAATAGTTAGAGCAGTTGCCCAGGCAGAGTTAGCACATGAGCTGCCAGTAGCAGGGGTGATAGGTGTAGCTACCTGTGGAGGATAACCATAATGGGTAGGGCAGGCAGACCCCTCCCAGGGCAGGTCAAAACAAACCCCAGCAATACCTTGTCCATTATTAACTAAATTATAATATAGGAGTGCTACAACAATACCGTATGGCCCCATCATAGTCTAAGTTGTTAAGCTCAGCAGCAGACAGTGAGAAAGAAACAGCCCCAGATACCTATAACAATACATGCCTGATGTGTGAAAAATTCATTAACTATTTAAAAGAATCCCAAAACATGGGGCTGACACTATAGTCTAGTGGCTAGAGTAACGAGCTGTGAATGAGCTTGGTATATTCAGCAGACAGACCTGGGTTTGATTCCCACAACCTTCACTTGCATACTGTGCGACTCTGGGCAAGTCACTTAACCACTACAGTGCAATCAAGAGTGCACCAAGGAGTAGTCACCACTGCCACTTTAACAGAAAGACACCTGGCTAGAATTCTATCCGCTACAAACACGCTCAAACATTATACCAGCATACTGAAGGAGAATAAATGATGTCTCTATAACTTTTAGGTGCGACTGTCTAGTTTACTGTACCTCCCATATAAACTTATGGGTCTGCCCCCTCTGGGAGGAGCACAGAAATGGAGCACTTAACAACAGGAGGCGGGGGCAACAGTTCAACACAGCTCCAATTCCTTCCACAATGTTTCACTCTCAGTCCACAAAGTCTTGAGATTACACAGCCAATTCTGCCTGTGCTGCGGCAAAAAGTGTTCAGATTCATTCAAAGGAATGCTGCTGCTTCTGATCCCCAGTATTGCGGCACTGAAGCGGAGGAGGAGCAATCACAGGTCCGTTGCGGAAGAATGAAGACCTGTTCTGCCCTTGGACCCAGTTGTTCACAAGTCTTGGAGGCTATGTGGCAAGTTAAGCAGACCGAATGGCTGTTTTTAGGGTAGTCCAGGAAATTCAAAATCCTGGCACCTTTTATGCAGACTGTGGTTAGCTAGAGCTCAAAATTCAACACTGCTCCTCCAATTCTTCCCGCAATGTTTCACTCGCATTCCACAAAGTCTTGAGATTGTACATCCAATTCTGCTTGTGCTGCAGCAAAAACTGCTCTGATTCAGTCAAGGAATGCTGTCGCTTCTGATCCCTAATACTGCAGCACTGAAGCAGAGGACAAGCGACTTCTGGGTCCACTGCAGGGGAGAGCAGAAGAATGAAGACCCGTTCTGCCCTCAGATCCCTGTTATTCACAAGTCCCAACTCCATATTATAAATCGTTGACTTCCAAAAATTTGGTAATAAAGACAAGGAAATATTTGACTCTCAAAGAAAATTAGAGGACTTTCAATTTTACAGGCATGTACAGCAAGTCAAAAATAATGCATTTTTGCTACCTCTAGTCCTGTACCCCAGGTCTGAAAGAGCCAGGCTGGGTTCTTAAGTATCTTAGTCTGTGCTGCCACTGATAAAAGGCAGACAGGTAAAGGAGGTAGTAAAATGTCATTTTATTTTTTTTAAAGACAAAGGGACACCAGTGGATGTAGTGATGCATGACTTTAGCAAAGCATTTGATTTAGTCCCACACTGGTTATTAGTGAAAAACTAAACAAATATGGAATTGATATAAACATCATCAAATGGGTAGATGATTGGTTACAGGACAGAACACAAGTAGTATCTACACGTGGTCATCTTTCAACGAAGTCCAAGTAACAAGTCGTGTCCCACAGGAGTCAGTTATTGGACTGATCATTTTTCATACATTCATAGCCAACTCAGATGCAAATGTCAATAATGAAACAATTAAATATGCTGATGATAATAAACTATGTGGCCTTACAACTCCTCTATTTCAAGAGAATCTTTACAAGAAGATATAAATTCCATGGCTGCATGGACAAAAATGGAGAATGAAATTAAATACAGATAAATGTTATGTCACACAATGGGTAAACAGAACAAGCAACATATTAACTGAGAAGCATTACCCAAAAACAACGGAAAGGGACTTGGGCATCATTTTGGATAATAAATTATTGTTTAAGAGCAATGCACTTCTGTAATTTCAAAGCAAACAGAACCATAATGTCAATAAAAGAAATATTAAAAGTAGAAACATGGAAATAGTGTTGCCTTTATACCTATTATATATTAAACCTTTGCTGGACTACTGTAATCAAGTATGGTGCCCTGTACTAAGACTGAAATTAACAGATGGGAGAGGGTCCAACAATGTTATACAAAAATAATATCAGCCATGAAACATCATACTTATCCTGCTAGATTGAACAACCTAGGATTACACACTTTAGATATGAGGAGGCAAAGGAGGATATGTTGCTTTGTTATGACATCATAAACAACCAATTACTAATAACAGAATTAAATATTGAGTATAAAGAAGACCGCTTTGGTGTAACAGGCCACCCATTACAAGTTAAAACTAGTAGATTTTAAACAAACAAAAGAAAATATTATTACACAATGCATGCAGCTAACCTATGGAACAGACTACCTTTGGATATAACATCAAGTCTTAATAAAGATAATTTTAAAAACAACTTAAATACATACATTGCCTCAAGTAGAAACCTGAATTATTACATCCTGTCCTAAGGAGCCAATTGTGGGCTTCGGTCTTTTCCGCTCCTACAAACTAAGTGAATCTCTGTGCTAAAAACGAGGTTCTACCTGCTGCAGACACCAACACTACTTCATGCATTCAACAGAAGTCCCACTGGGTTCCCACTTCACTAAAGGGAGAAAAACAATTTTGGCTGGTCTGCATAGCAGACTAGTTCCTAGTGTGATCAGAGTATTTTGCAGCTGTCCCACTGAAATGCATTAGGTGTCTGAGGCATGATTTTTATGGCCATCAGTGAGTGAGTGAGTGGTGTGCCTTTCATTGCTCTTTGCAGTAGACTGCAACACTTTGCTAACTACTGGTTACAAGGCACAGTGCATGAGAGCCTTATGAGCAAGTGGAGAATCTGATGCAGTGTGCAGCTGACATAGGTGATACACCAAAGAAGTCTTCAGGCTATTTAGCCTAGTCTCCCCACACTGTGATTTATTTATATACTACAGTAAGCTCAGGACATGAGAGGATCAAGATAGGTGGAAGGAGGGGTTACCTATTCTAAGAGGAATCAGAAGTAAGGAGGCAGGACAAGCGTCAAGGGAGGAAGTGCTTAAGAAATGGGAGGCAAGGGTGAGTGAGACTGGTGGTGACACCAGAGGTGGGGAAAAGGGATGTAGTACAGGGGACAGCAGAACTCGGGGAAGGAGATGGACAAGCGGGAAATGTGAACAGGGAAGTAAATGGGATACCAGGAACTGGATGTAAGCTAGAAAACCAAAAATACAAGCAGAAGGAAAGGAATAGCAGGGTCTTGCCCATAGGGGACTCAGTAATAAAGGAAATCGATGGGGCCAAAGGAGACAGGAGCAGTGCAATTTCAGTTCAGTGCATGCTGGGAATGACGGCACTAGAGGTAAGGCACAATATACCCTCATGGGCAAATGGCAAGATGAGAGGCCACACTTGGTGATCCACCTGGGCACCAATGATCTAGTGGGGACTAGTCTAATGGAGGTGCAGGCAAGATGCAGGAGCTTGCTAGGCTTTGTAGTAGTATGCGGTTCCATTCTATTGCTTTCTCGGAGGAACTGCTCATGCCAGGAGCAAGCACATCAAGGAAGCAGAAGATTGTGGAATTCAATCAATGGCTGGCGGGTTGGTGCAAGCAGATGGGGTTTGGACTAGGGGGGCCTGGGGATCAACATGGGAGGACAAGAGCCTATTTTCCTCAGATAGACTGCACCTGAATAAGGAGGGATCAGCAGTACTAAAGATTAAGTTAGGGGAGTTTATCAGAAAAACGTATTAAACTGAATTGGGGGTAAGAAAGAGAGACTACTCAAGGAGACAGAGAGATGGAGGCTACCAGCCTCCCCAGGATGGAGACAGAATGCTGGAAAAGCATGAACAAGGAAGGTTGGAAGGGAGGGAAGGGGGGGATTACCAGCCAACGCCAGGAGTTTGGGGAACAAAATGGTGGACTTGGAGGCCATCATGAGAGACGAGAGACTGGACATAGTAGCGTAAGTGAGACCTCATGGACAGAGCATCATACCTGGAAGAGTCATCCCAGGCTACAGACTGTTTAGGAGGAACAGGGCAGGAAAAAGGGGTGGGGTGGCATTATACATCAAGGATGACATTGGGGCAATGGAAGGGCAGGATGAGGAAGGGGAGACAGAGCTCCTGTGGATCACACTGGCTAAATGGACTGGAGAATCATTGAGGCTGGGGTGGTATACAGACCTCCTATGCAGGGGAGGAAGGGAGAGACAGCTGATGCAGGCAGTTACATGGATGGCTCTCAAGGGGAGCTTCTGCTAGTGGGGACCCTAAACCTCCTGATGTGGACTGGGAGATCCCAGCTGCAGTTTCAGCTAGCAGCAGGGGGATCCTAGAGGCGCACAGGGTGTATTCATACAACAGCTGGTTAGGAGCCCACTAGGGAGATAACCTGCTGGACATGGTCCTCACAAATGGGGAAAGGTGGGAAGAGGTGGTGGTGGGTGGCAGTCTAGGCACAAGTGATCACAGGACTGTAAGGTTCAGGGTATCAGGAAGAAGGAATCAAATCAGTCCAGCATGAAGGTTATGGACTTCAGGAGGATGGACTTTAATAAAATGTAGAGTATATTTAGGAAGGAAAGGGAATATAGGGATGTGGAGGAGTTATGCTCTCTGCCGTCAAATCTATGTTTCTATTTTTCACAGAAAGGGTTGTGGATGCATGGAACAGCCTTCCTGAGGAGGTCATGGAGTCAAGAACAGTGAGGGAATTCAAGAATGCATGACAGACATAAGGCCATTATAGTGGGGGGCGGAAGGAAGTAATCTGTTGGTTAATTAGGATTTGCAGCTTATCCATCAGGTAGGTAAACGGGTAGACTAGGTGGGCCTAGCGGTCCTTATCCACCATCAAATTCTATGTTTCGGAAACTATCAAAGGTTACAAAGCCACTGAAATTGGCATTAAGAAGGTGAGGAAGAACAAAAAGGAGACTACTCTGGTTTACAATGGAGGTAGCAGGGCTGGTCAGGGAATGAAAGAGGGCATTCAGAAAATATAAGATGACACAAAGGAAGTGGGACAGGGAGGGTTATAGGAGAAGCAGAAGATAGCAGGGCAGAAGATAAGGAGGGCTAAAGCTGACACTGAGGAGAAAACAGCTAGGCAGACCAAAAGGGAGATAAAACTTTTTGTTTTAGGTATGTGGGGAAAGAAGGAAGGAAAGGCAGGGATAGTACAGTTGAGGGGAAGGAGGAATACAACTGTAGGGGATTTTGAGAAAGCAAGAGATGCTGAATAGCTACTTTGGCTCGGTCTTCATGGAGGAGGGGCAGGTAGGGGACCTGAGCGGAAGGTAGGGAAGACAAAAAGGTAGATTGTAGCCTGTTCCAGTGTAGACAGGGTTAGGGAGGAACCAGGCAGATTAAAGGTGACAAAGCCATGTGGCCGGACGGTTGCACCAAGGGTGCTCCAGAAACTGAGGGAAGAGTTGGCTGCCCCAATGACGAGACTGTTTAACTTGTCCCTGGATACAGGGTGGGTGCCAAGGGACCGGAGGAGGGCAGATATGGTGCCACTGCAGGGAGGGCGGTAAGGAAGTGAGCGGAGAATTACTGCCGGTCAGCCTCACCTTAGTGGTGGGTAAGGTGATGGAAGCACTAATAAAGAAAAGGTGGTGTGACTACCTGGAGGACAGTGGCCTACAGGATGAAAGACGATGGCCTCATGAATGGGAGATCATGGCAGACGAACCTGATAGAGTTCTTCAGCTGGGTGACGAGGTGGTTCACCAGGAGGAGGCGTGAGCTGCCTATCTGGACTTCAGTAGTCTTCAACAGCATCCCTCACAGAAGGCTAGTAAAAGCTGGAAAGCATAGGGGTGGGTCAGAAAACAACTAGATGGGTAGAAAGCTGGTTGGCAGACAGAAGCCAGAGAGTGGTGGTAAATGGAGCACTCCAGTGTGAGGGGTGATGAGTGGGGTGCCCCAGGGGTCAGTACTGGGACCCTTCTTTTAATAATATCTACATCAGTGATATAGTGGACAGGCTGGAGAGAAGGGTGTGCCTATTTGCAGATGATATGAAGGTGGGGTGGAGGCCATGAGGCAGAACCTGAAGATTCTGGAGGGTGGTCAGAAACTTAGCGACTGAAATTCAATGCCAAAGTGTGCTGTGATGTACTTTGGCGAAAACCCATGAGCAGCTTACACTGGGGAGGGGCGTAAAAAAACTGAGCAGGAGATGGGTTTGGGATTATAATATCAAGCACCTATGTAGGTAGCCAATGCAGCAAAGCTGTGAGGAAGGTAAATGGAACTTTGGCATGCATTGGGAGGCATAACTAGCAGGAGGAAGTACTGATGCCTCTTTACAAAGTCATGGTGAGGCCGCACCTGGAGAACGGAGTCCAGTTCTGGAGACCACATCCACGCAAGGACACAGGTGGGATAGACAGAGTTCAGAGAAGGGCAACCAAGATGGTGCACGGTATGCAGGGGAAGCCATGAGCAGAGATGTATGGAATTGGATCTATACCCACTGGAGACCAGAAAGGGGAGGGCATGACTGTAACTTTTAAATACATGAAGGGGATCAATAAGGTGATGGAGTGGAGCTTATTTAAGGAAAGAGAGGGCTAAAACTAGAGGCATAGCCTAAAATTGGAGGGCAGAAGATATAGAGGCAATGTAAGGGGTGATTCTTCATGGAGAGGTGGTGGAGGCCTGGAACAAACTACAAGAGGAGGTGGTGGGGCTGAAACGGTGAAGGATTCAAGAGGGCATGGGACAGACATATGGGTTTGGTAAGTGGGGGAAGGGAGGACCCATGAAAAAGGATATGAGTGGGGGGAAGCAGACCGATGGGCCATGGGGATCCTTTTCTGCCATCGGATTTCTGTGATTCTTACTGGTAGGTGCACTGATCCCATGGACTGTTTTCAGGCACGACCTGAGCCATGAAGATGGCACATATGAATAGAGACAAATACAAAATACATAAATCAAGAATGGTGTGTAATTACACAATCTAGGAATACACTGAAGTGCGTTGCATACAGGTGACATTCAAAAGGAAAAATGCATTGGAATGCAAGATTACACAACTTGAATACAATACAAATACAGTACAAGGCATACTATATACATGAAATGAGTGCAGATAACAGTACAGTAAGGTGCAGGTGCAACATGAACCAGGTACAGTCAGACAATCAACATATCCATGATCAAAGAAAGGCTGGAGAAGGCCTAGGAGTAGAGGAAAGGATTCACATAATATACAGTAGGTTACCCAGTTGAACAGGTACATTTGGCTTCTGCCAGCGCCAGGCTTTTAAGGCTTAATGCTAGGTTTTAAAAAGTAAGGCAAGTCAAGTGAGCGGAGGAGGAGGAGTGTTCCACAGTGCAGGAGCCACGAAGGGCAGGCTTTATTACCCAGAAAAGTGGAAATCCTAGGAACTTCTAAAGGTGGGACTGAGGATTGCGAAGGCACCTGGGAATGACTTTATGCTTGAGCATGGATGGTGTAAAGTGACAGGTTACCGCCTTTTTTTTTTTTTTTTTAGTAGTTTTTCTTCTTTTCTTGGGTTTTCTTCTCACTCACCCTCAGAGCCACAGTACATGGCCGTACACATACACGTGGGCCTGTACGCACACCAGAAGCCAGCTTAGCCCCTTCCACTCATTCGTACTCGCCTCTGTCCACCCACGCTACCCCCACCTGACCTCCACCTGGTGGGAAGCGGGACTAGGGAGGGTCGGCAACCCATCCCCAGGAGAGGAGAGCAGCTCAATGGCAATCCATGTTGTCCACCAAATGCTTAACTGTCAAATTTTGTTTCTACATATCCTGCCTACTATTATGCTGTTCACTCTCTGTATCTTGCCTCAAGTACACACTACTTCTAGATTATTTATCATTGTAATTACAAAACTTTGTACATATTATCGTAACCTATGTAAATTTTGCTGTTCTATAATTTCTGTATGCTTTTACTTGTATGTACTCATCCCATTCCCTGTACCCCCAGGACGGATCTGGAATCGAGCGGTAGTCTGCTCTTAGTATGTCTTTCCTGGTAAAACTTTTAAATAAATAAATAAATGTTGATCCTGCTCCTCCCCACCCCATGCAGCACCCTGATGACCTGAGGTTGTTTCCGAATCCGGTCATCAGCATAGTGCAAGTGTAGCATCAGCACCTCAACCCTCAGCACCACCGGGCTGGTACTGACAGGTTACCACTTCTAAGGGCATTATCTATGATGCATCCCAGTGCACAGTTATGTCTTCCTTGAAGGGAAGCCAGTTCAAGGACTAGTAAATAGGCAGTGGTGTGTGGAGTAGGGTGCCATAAGTGCAACATGTACAGATACTATTGTAGACAGTGTTTAGTCTGGTGTGCAGAGAGGAGGATACTTGAGAGAAAATTGGGGTGCAGTAACCTAATAGGGGTAGAAGGTTGCCTTGGGCAATGATGAAGCATGCCTCAGGGTCAGGTACTGTTTAAGCCTGAAACCAGCCCCAAGTTTCTGGTTGATCTGTCTCACAGTGATGTTGATATGCTCCAAGAAAGTTAGGGAGGGGTCTAGGGTGACACCTGGGTATTAAAACAGGAACATTCTGGGGGAGGGCCTTCAGGTGTGAAGATTCTGAGGAGGACTTGGTTTTAGTGAGTTTTAAAAGTTTGGGTTTGGACCCCAGGAGCACGGCTTTAGTTTTTTCACTGACTAGTAACCTATTGGTCAGAAACCAGTTGTGAGCTGACTCATAGTTTTGGGTAAGGGTGGGACAGGTTTCAGGGATTTGTCACTATGGTATATAACTACATCAACGCATACAACAGGGCCTCATAGGAAAGCCCATTAGCAGGAAGGGAATAGGGAATTTATAAACAGGAAAACAGCAGGGGCCCAGGACTGAGCCTAGGGGAACTCCAGTGTATATAGACAGGGCCAATGAGAAGGTGACGTGCATGTAGTCTGAAATTAGTTGAAGTTGGAGCCTGTACTGCATGGGTGGCCTTGCAATTGATCACTCAATAAATAAAAATTGTTTATGTAGACTTGCAGTGCCGTTGTTTCTGTGCTTTCTGGATCTTACTACTACCTGGCACGCATGAGTGGGGCTGAGGATTTTCTTTTATGTTGTGAGAGGAGCAGGTTGTATTTTTCTATATGTTCAGAAAACTGGCAGTGGACAATTTTTCAAGTAGTTTGCTTATGTGCAGAAGGATAGATAGCCTGTAGTTGACTGGTGATGGGGTTACCTGTCTATATAACCCCCTACAAATGGGGGTTCCTGAAAAGTCTTCCGTGAGCTTGCCTAATTGCTCACTGCCTGGCTGAGTGTCTGCATTTCTCGCCATTTAAAGGTGATACTGGGAAGTGCCTGTAGAGCCTCTGTGCTATCCTTTAAGAGCTGCCTGATTGCAGTTATATTTGATCCGGAGAGGGGCTGGTGTTTCCTGCTCGAGTCATGCCGGGCTGCTGATAATTGCTCCGTTTTCTGCCATCTGCTAATTCGCAGTAGGAGCTCTGTTAAAGGATGTACTCGTTTACTGATTATCTGTCAGAGCAGTAAGAATATTGTAGTTTGTTCTACCCTGCCTTCTTTGCTGCTCATCTCCACCATCTTGGTCCCGAACTGCCAAATTGGGCCAATCAGTACTAGGACTCTAAATGGAGCCTGCTTACAGGGGCTGTGTGGATTAAAATCTGTAGGATTTGTAGTTTTGGACTGTTGGCGCCTTTTGCAACTGAGCAGGGGAGCTCTTGCTTTGACTGACAACTGGATCAATAACCGGACCTTTGGATCTGAAGGAAATCCCCAAGCTGCCTGCTGTTTAGGGCAGATCTGAGTTGGATGCTGAAGGGGCAATATCTCGAGACAGTCAGTGGCTGTCAGCATAGTTTGAGTGGGAGAACTGGAGAAGACCTGAGTTGAGGCCTACAAGTCTGCTTGACACTCTGACAGGAGAAGAAAATTGCTTTCAGACTAAATCCGAGGTGGTGAAACTGAGTAAGCCACTGAAGTGTAACCAGGCTCAACCTGTGAAGACCGAAGATTTTGCTGCATGAGATCAGCCTGTCAGAACTCCAGCTTCTGGGCTCCCAGTCTGTGCAAGAGACTTTGCAATCAGACCGAGGGAGCAGTTTGCCTGGTATTGTAGAACCCTTTACATATAAATGTGCTGTTTAATGATAGTGGGTCATGTAGTGTTTCCCACTGTGCACTCTGTGTTCTGCTTGCTGGAAGCTGTATCCAGCTGGCAGACTTTGCGGCTGGGTGCTTGTCTAAAAGGGGCCCTGCCAGACTACCCTACTGCACAGAGAAAAGCCATCGACGAGAGCCTGTCTGGGGACCAGCCCCTGCTCCACATTTTAACAGGAACAACACCGGTGAAATGTGTGGCCCTGCTTCTCCCTGGCACTCCAGAGAATCCACCTGCTGTCTCGATTTTCATCCATCCTGTGTCCAGTCTGGGGTATCGTGAGTAACCATCAGGGTAGCTCTCTGCAACTACAATTTAATCTAAGTGTGTCATCTGATTGCTTTGTTATTTCTCTTCACTTAACTGAGCCATCTGGCCCGGATTACAAAAAGTGTATTGTGCAAGTTATTTTTTCCATCACAGGGTCCCGACCAGCTGCAATGCCGGCCTTCCCGAACCTTGGTCCTGGCTAGCCCACCTTTCCTCCACCTGAGTACCCAGAGATGTGACTGTGTTAGGGACTCTGAATGCATGCACAGCCGTGTGACTGATAGAACATTTAAGCTAATTAACCTGATTATGTCCCTTCCGTGTTCAAAGTCCTTGAGTAAATCTGATCTACCTTTTCTGCATTCAACCAGACTGTGGTTCCAGTTTGTGCTCAAAGTAGTGTACTGTTGCCATTTACTCTGCCTAACCATGTTTTACAGGGTCCCAGGGGTCGAACCGGAGAAACCAGCCTGGTGGTAAGTGTAAATTGTGTGGGTACTTGCAGGGTATATTGGGGTACTATGAAAGTAATTATTGTACTATTGTAGCTACCAGCAGGGAAAAAGAGGGGTTACAGTGTCTCGAGGGCTGTGCCTAAGCTAGTTTGATCATTACCATCCCTGACCTCTGGGTGGAGGCACCTGTTTCAGAACTGGGCCCTTAACCTGCTACTAGCCAAGCAGGCAGGGTAGTAGCCCTTTGGATAAGCGCCACCTAGGGTTTACACTTAAAAATGGGGACAACTTTGGCATTCTTCCATAAGGTGGGCATGGTTGATGAGACCAAGGCTAAGTTACAGATAAAGTAAAGAGAGTTTGAAAGATGCAGGGAGCAATGAGTTTAAGAAGAGAAGGAGTAAAGTCCATCACTACCTAGATTAGCTTCTATTTAGAGGCTCAATATAAATTTGAGGTATCTCTTGAGGAGATAGTTCTGAAATAGAAAAGGGGGTTGGGAGTAGCATCTTGGGGAGGTGTCGGAACTGGTTCCTGGGTAGGGTGGGTTTTGGGTGAGGTAGTTTATTTAGGTGAGCAGAGGTCATATAATTATATGTTGAAGGCATGGGCAACAGACCAGGGTCAGCTATAGAGGCCTGAGGGAGCTAAGATGTATGACAGGGTTGTGGGTCCATGGGTTTCAACATGGAGCCTATAGTGGACCAGAAGTGGTAGAGGTTCTTCAGGATGTCCCTCTGAAGGTTGCAGTAGTAGCTCGTTTTCAGGGATTTGGTGGTTTGCTTACATGCATTATGCAACTGTCTATAGGTGTTCCAAAGGTAGGGTTAGGGACAGGTTTCATAAGCAGATCCTTTTGTCTCTCTCTCTCTCTCTCTCTCATTTGTGAGTAGTTCTTTAAAGAGCCAATGAGTGCTTCTGCCTCCTACTCTACTGGGTGGTCAGGGGAAGTGCTGGTCTGACAAAATACAATGGTGGCCAAGAGAGGCAGCACTAATTAACTCTCAGTCTGCACAACACTGTAGATGGAACTAACCTTTATTTTTCTTTAATAAAAAAATGAAACCGATGTTTAAAACATTCATGCTACTAAATTATTGTAATGCAAAAGGACAAATAATATGACTGGCAGCTGGAAAACATCTCGCAACTCCAAGTATAATGAAAAAATAACTGAGTTGGGAGGACTTGAACCACTGTGTACAGTATGGAAGCATTACATCAAAGCAGTGCCACATGAAAAGCCTCCCGTGGCACGTACACAAAGAAACCTATAAAACTGACATTGGCTGCATTCCTCTTATAACTACAATTACAGCAGTGGGACTGGTGAGACAGTAAGGCCAGCTACAAAAATAAACAAAAGATAACAACATAAGACTCAAGGAGGACGACGGCAGAGGGAGGCTGAGAGAGGGAAAGCACAGAAGGAAGCCCCAAGGACCACATGTCGCTGACAGACCAACCAGGCCCTGGAGGCTGGAGACTTAAACATCTGCCATTCTGAAGTCCTCCACATACAGAGGCCGCCCATCAAGCGGAGTGGGGAGGCGGACTGTCAGGAGTATCAATGTTTTTGTTTGTTTTTTCTCACTTTGCAGACATTGCTGTAGTGTTTTGTTTTTTGTGTGTAAAAGGGCTGCATAATGTGGGGGATTGTGATTCTGAAGCACAGGGGTAGTGGGAGAATAATGGCAGAGGGAGGCTGAGGGAGGGACAGCAAAGAAGGAGGCCCCAAGGACCATTCGACACGGCCAGGTCAACCGAGTCATGGAGGTCGAGGACTAAATATCTACCATTTTGGAAGTCCTCCACACATGGAAGGTTACCCCAAGTGGAGTGGTGGCATGAACTATCAAGGGCCATGGAGGTCTATATTTATTACCCAGAGGACAAGCGACTTCTTGCATAAGTGACCCCAAAGCATGAGTGCCACAAAGTAGGAGTGTGGCTCAGACTAGGTGGCATCTGCAGGGCATCCATGAGAAGACCATGGGATGCAGACCTCACTAGACAGGGTATATAAGGTACCAGGAACTCAGGTGGAGGGCATAGTATACCAAAGGCGACTACTGAACTGATAGTAATGGTCCCAAGGTGTGCCCAAAACCAGTTGGGAGTAGAAGGAAAATGGAGACATGGGGATGGGCAAGCAGCAGACATGGAGAGGGGGTAAGGGGTGGGGAATGGGCGATAGAAGCAGATCGAAGGAGAGCCAGGATGTGCGATAAGCTGCAATGGGTGTAAATGCCCATCTTCTTTGGGATTACTTGAGGTAGGGGGTTGTATGTGTGCGAGGGAGGTTGAAAACTGAGAAGGGAGCTGAGCAGGTGGAGAGGGTAGAGCAGAGGGAAAAGCAGGGCAAGGGACAGGAGGAGGATCAACACAGTAGACGCAAGGCCATCAAGGGAATGCAAGGAGAGGCTTAAGGGTAAACCATTGTACCAATAAGGAGCAGTTAAGACCTGAGGCTGAAGGATCGAGGAGGTCAAGATACTGGGAGGGCTGGAAAGGGAGCAGAGTATGGTTTGAGGTTGCAGGAGGAAGGAGGATTGGGGTAGATCAAGATAAGGGAGGGACGATAGAACAAGTTCTCAATTGCAAGCCTGGAGCAGCAGGAGGGGAAATGGCCAGTCACAAGGAAGGCAGGAGAGAGGAAGTAGTGTTGGTGAGGGAGCAAGAAGAGGCTAGAAGCAGGGTCAACATGGAAAGGGTAGCAGGGAGGTGTGGTAGAAGGGGCAGGAGACTCAGGAAAGTGTTGGGAGACACAGGAAGTGTATGGAAAGGTGGGAGTAGCAGCCAGTCAAGGCAGAAGCACTAAGAGGAGAGAAGATGGTTGGTCAAGGGAAGGGAAAGAATCAGGAGGCACTAGTGACCAGAGGTAGGGAAGGGTAAAGAAGAGCAAGGGGACTGAGATCAGGAATGGGGAGGTGCAGGTAGGGTATGGTGGGAGCAAGGACACAGCTAACACAGGCAGCAACAAGGGGGCGAGGGGTGTCTAGAGGCAGAGTACAACAGGGATCAAGTGGGCAAAAGGGCCCTCAGGGAAGGAATCAGAGAAGGGGACCAAGAAAGGTTGCAGGTAGGGTATGGTAGAGGCAGAGATATAGCTAACATGGGCAGCAGCAGGGAAGCAGGCGGTCTATGGCAAAAGGGGTACAACAGGGATCGAGTGGAGCAAGGGCGTCATAGAAAGGAATCAGGATAAGGGGACCAAGAAGGGGTGCAGAGGAATGGGTTGCACCAGGCGAGGGTAGGACAAAGACAGGAGGGTCGTCATCCTGGGGAATTCAATATTAAAGGTGTAAGATGGGCAGGCAGAGAGCCAGGAAGAGCCACATATGGGTGGAGTGTCACGTCCCGGGCATAACATGAGAAAAGTGGGGCAGTATATTGGGGTGTGTGGGGAGGTTGAGGGGTACCTCATCTTGTGGGCACCTAGGTACTAATGATCTGGAAGGAATAGGTTGGAAGAGTGCAGGAGAGATTCAAGGATGTAGGAAGGTTGTGCAATGGAGGGAGGTCAGTGGCAGGTCAGGCAGGAAGGGGTGGAGGGAGGGAATCAGTGCCACCAGGCAGAGAGACCACCCCCCATAGATAGGCAGAAGACAGGAAACAAAAGGCAAAAGGGAGGGGTAAGGGAGGATACAGGCAAGCAGGGAAGAATTCACAGTGGAGCGTGGTCTCACTGAATGCAAGAAGCCCAGGCAATAAGACAGCAGAACTGCAGACTTTGATGGTGGAAGACGAGGTGGATATAGCAGACATAACTGAAACATGGGCCACCCAGTACCAGGACTGGATCTAGCAATCCCTGGTTACACACTGTAACCATAGTAACAGGGACAAAGGAAAGGGGATAGCCATCTATGTTAAGGAGAGATATTATGCAGCAGGGATGAAGGTAAGGAGAGCAAGGTCAAGCCTATGGATTCAACTACAGAACTCAAAGGGTAGGAAGGTGAGATTTGTGGTGCAAGGCCTCCTCCCAAACTGTGGTAATGGACAGGGCACTGAGGAACAAATCAAAAGGCTTAGAGGTAAGGGCAACACAGTGGTGTCGGGACTTCAAACTGCCGGAGGGATTGAACACCCCAGCCACCATCGCGCCAGACAGCAAGTCCTCCTGGATGCCTTCCAGAACAGTTTCCTCACACAGAAAGTGATGGAACCAACAGGAGGAGAACATTCTAACCCTGGTACTTATGGACGAAGAACTAGTCCAAGACAAAGAGGTGGAGGACCCACGGCAGGAAGTGACCACCACACTGTGGTTCTCCTGGTCTGGGGAGGAGGTAGCAATACTAAAACAAGAGTTGTGGATTTTAGGAGGGCAGATTTTGGCAGGATGGGAATCATTTTGGAGGGGCACTTAGATAACATCAGCCCAAATATGGATGCAGAGCAGAAATGGAACATCATAAAGAAGGGTCTGCAGAGGACACTAGCTCTTGCAATAAGTGCCAAAGCAAAAGGCCAGGAACAGAAAACCAAGCTGGGTGACTGGAGAGGTAGTAGAAAGGGTGAGGGAAAAGAGATGCCTTTAGAATGTATAAGGATCCTACCAGGCTGAAGATGGGGAGGAATCGTGAGGAAATCCATGGAGGTGTGCAGAGTTGTGAGGGCAGCAAAGGCTTCAAAGAACCAAGGCTGGTTGCAGGGAATCAGGAAAGGGAAAATGATTTCTTCAGGTATATGGGAGAGAGGAGAAAGTGCAAGGACAGATTGTAAGGATTCAAAAAAGGAGGAGGGGTGGGAAGAGCAGGCAGAGTACTAAATGAGTACTTCTGCTCAGTGTTACCAGGAAGGTATGATCCTATACCTCAGGGGAAGGTTGGGGGGGTGGCAGGAGAGGGGAGTAACATACATGGAGATTTCAGTCGAAGGGTGTTGGAGGATCTAAGATCCCTAAGGGTGGATGAGGTGTCTGGACCAGACAGAGTGCATCTTAGGATACTCAAGGAGTTTATTTATTTATGTCTTTGTTAACAGGGTAGAGTGCACTGATCCAAGGACCATTTACAGGCATGACCCAGGCCAAGGGGCATGAGCAGGTAATGATTACAGAATGATAATGTTACAATACAACAAATGGTAACAGCAATGTACAAATTCAACTAACATAAGCAGTCAAAGTACTGTATGAAAGTACAAACAGCATTCCAGGGCCAAAAAGGCACTAGCATCACATGAGGCAGAGTATACAACAATGCAGTATCAACAGAAAATGGCAACAAGTAACAAGACAGGTAATGGCAAGTAAAAGGCAACAATAACAAGCATAATAAAAAGAATCATCAGCGGTAACAACAAAACAATTCCAATACAAGTGAAGAACAATGTGTACATACAGTATGTTGAGGAAAATATTGCTTAGCCCACCCCCAAAGTCAAGCCCTGGCTAACTAAAGACCAGAGGATATGGTAAGGTGGTATGTGAGATCATGTCAGAGGTGAGCTAGGAGGGGGTGTTACCTGGTCGGACAGGTGCAGGTGTCCCTAGCAAGGATCCAAGATTTATAGTTATGCTTAAAGAGAAGATGTTTATCAGCAGATCCGAGGGGAGCAGGCAGTCGTTTCATAGGAGGGGCTGCAGCCGAAGAGGCTTTACTACCCATAGATAGCAGCGAGCAGTTCTTGGAGTCTCAGGGGAGGACAAGGGAGGAACGGAGATGCCTTGACATGGTGCAGGGCTTGAAAAAGGCGGATAAAGGGAGGCAGAACCACTTGGGTGCAATTATCAGTGAGACAACCGAGAGTAAAGTCAAAGCGACCCTGTAATGAGAGCCAGTTGAAGGGTGGTAAAGGTCACAGTGGTGGGTGGCGTGAGGGGCAGAGAGGACAAATACTATTGTACATGGTCGACAGTCTGGTCCAAAGGGTGGTGGAGATCCATGAGTAGACAGGGAACAGTAGTCCAGGACGGAGAGCAGTGTTGAGCGTCTGCAGTCAGGTAGGGTTTGATGCAATAAGCTGGACATAGTTTTGATTTATTCTATGAACTACCAAATTGACATGGTCAGTGGAGGAATGGTGGGGTACAGCATAACTCCAAGATATTTGAAGGAGTGGATGATGAAAAGGGCAAGGCCACTGGCAGGGTGGACCTGGAGGAGAGTTGGATTTGAGTGATCTGGCTAGGAAAGGTTTCAAACCAAATAGCATCACCTTTGTTTTCTGGCTTTAACCAGCATCAAGTTGTCGGTAAAGAAATTGTGAGTGGCTCTATACTTCTGGGTGAGAACAGATGATAATTATGAAGGATTTGCCACGGTGGTAGATCACTAAATCATCAGCATAGAGAAGGGATTCACAGGAGAGGCAATCGGAGGTGAGGATGTTGATGAAAATGAGAAGAGCAGTATCGAGCCCAGTGGAACACCAGTGGTGACAGTTAGGGTGGGAGAGGTGTTTGGGCCAATACAGACAAATTGAGACCGGTTGGTAAGAAAGCTCTGAACCCAGCATGTGGTTTCCCTGGAGGAGCCGATTAGATTCAGTTTGGAGAGGAGAAGGAGTGGTTTCTGAACACTTTGACAGGTCCACAAATATGGTGCCGTGGCATGTCCTTGATCCATACTGATTATATAATATATATATATATATATATATATATATGGTTGGTAAATGAGGAAAGGGCAGTAGTTATACTATGGTTCCTGTGGATCCTGTGTTGCTGGCTACATAATATGCTGTGCTTGGTGAAGTATTCAGATAGCTGCCAATGTATTGCTTTTCTGAGAAGTTTATCTGGTGGGGGAGAATGGATATTGGCAGACAGTTGTCAGAAGAGCAGGGTCACCAGTTTTGAAGATGGGAATTACCTTGATGACTTTCCATAGGAGAGGCATAAAGGAGGTTGTCAGGGCAAGATTGAAACTAAAGGTGAGGATTTGGCTATTACAGGAGACACAATTTTGAGGAACACTGGGAAAGGCAGGGGTCCTGGGAGGACAACTGGTGGATTTGTTCAGGGTCCTGGCAGGACCACTGGTGGATTTGTTCAACACTTTCCTGAGTACTGGATGTGCCCAGGGATTAGAGGATGGCATATGTGGTGCCACTCCATTAGAGTGGGCCAAGGATGAACCTGGCAACTACAGGCCAGTGAGCCTTACAGCCATTGTGGGCAAGCTATACAGACTATCCTTAAGGAAAGGTTGGTGAGTTTCCTGGAGAAGAATGGTCTACAGGATGACAGGTAACATGGGTTTATATCTGCAGATTAATGCCAGACCAACCTTGTTGACTTTTGACTGGGTGACTAGGTAACTGGATAGGGTCCATGCAGTATGTGTCCTTTACCTGGACTTCAGCAAGGCATTTGACCCGTGCCTCAAGGAAGGCTAACCAGCAAGTTAAATATGGGAGCAGGGCGGAAACTGGTTGGGTGAATTAGAGCTGATTGCATGGCAGGCAGCAGAGGTGGTAGTGGGGGGGCTCTCGGAGCCCAGGGCCAGAACAGCGGGTCCCACAGGGGTTGGTGCTGGGACCATACTGTTTAATATATTCACTGTCAACATATCAAACAGGATGAGGAGCAAGATCAGCCTCTTTGCATATGACACTAAGATCTGTGCTGAGGTGGATAGTGAGAGTGAGGAAGGGGTAAGGTACTGCAAGAGAATTTGGTGACACTTGAGCATTGGTCAGCCACATGGCAGCTGGGGTTCATCGCTAAAAAGTGCAAGGTCTTGCACTTGGGAGCTAGAAACCCAGAGATCAGCTACTGATTGTGGGAGTACAGTGAACCACTTCGCAGAGGAGAAAGATCTGGGGTGCTGGTGACAGGGACATGAAACACTCGCACAGTGCAGGAAGGCAGCTGCAAAGGCGAACAGAATGCTGGAATGCATTGCCAGGAGAATCACCTCTAGGAGGAGGAAGTCATAATGTCCTGTACAAGTCCCTTGTGAGGCCTTTCTGAACAGTGTGTGCAGTTTTGGTGCCCCTATTTGAAAAGGGACAGCAAACTACTGGTGGGGGTCCAGCATAGAGCGATGAAGATGATCCTGGGGATGGGGCAAAACATGAGAGGCTGAGGGAGCTCAACATGTACACCCTTGAGGACAGAAGAGAGAGAGGAGATGTATGATTGAGACATTCAAGTGCCTAAAGGGCATAAACAGAGTTAATTCTGAGGGTTTACGTTAAAAGGAGAGAGGGACGAGTCTGAAATTGGAGGGAGGAAGATTCAAGAGGGAGATGGAGGCATTATTTCACAGAGGGGTAGTGGCAGGTTGGAATGCACTGACAGAGGAAGTGATATTACTGTACACAGTGGGCAGCTTCAAAGAGGTGGGACAAGGCCAAGGGAGGGTCAAAACTGTGGGGAAAATGGGGAAATTCAGAGGTGGGGGAACTAAATCAGAAGCACTGCATGGGGGACTGCTGTTTAATAAACAATGTACTGCACACTCGAGCAGACTAGGTAGACCATAAAGGTATATATCTGCTGGCAATTTCGTATCTTAGTATGTTCGTAAGACAGGTCTTGCTGGCACCAGCAAAATCTTACTGATTTTCTTCTGTTGTGTCCCCCCCCCTCATCCCACCGAGACTACTGACACTCAAAGATAGCAGGTCAGACAGCCAGGGAAAGAAGAAGTTCACTCAGTGCTGTGGAACCAACGCTGTTTGTTTTGTATTTTTTTTTTAAGATGGCAGCCTCCTGCAGGCAATGAGGCAACAAGGTCAGTGGAAGAGACAATGGTAATGCTGCCCATGCAATCCATGGGCCTGCAAAAAAGCTGTTTTCAGGGAATGGCATCCTTCACTCCAGTTCCAAGGCCAGCACACGGCAGATTAAGCCCAGGAAGAAGCTAAAATAATTGGGTCAGAGCCTGCTTCCATCCAGAGCTTTCCATTCAGCTCCTGCACAGGATGAAGTTATACCTTCTAGCCTAAGAATGGGAATATAGAGGATAGTGTATGATCAATCATACACAACAAGGATGTTTTTCACTGAGGGGTTTCCACAGTAACAGGAGACCTTGAGAGTGCTGCTCGACAGGTCTCATTACCATGGAAACCTCAAGAGTAAAAATGCCCTTGTGTATAAACTGAACATACACTGTCTTTTATACTGTATGGTCAATCGTACATTGAAGCATTTCCTTACTTTTGCCTATTTTTCTTTTTTTGTACCAGTCTCTCCCGGAGTATGTTGTCACCAACGTTGCTGCCATTTGAGGAAGTTCGGAACTCACCAACTGCGCATGCAAGCAGATGTTCGGTTGTGCTGCAGTAGTTATGCATCTAGTGCAGCACAACAGCTACGATGGTATAGCTACTGCAGCACAACAACCTTGGTGGATGGATGGATTCCATCCACAACAACATTCCACCATATACTATATCAATGTTTTACATCTTCAGTATTGAAATCTAGCTGTAATTACAGCTGCATATCAAGTTTGGGACACTTTTGGTTGTCGGAAATCAGAAGGGATTTCCAACAGAGGAGGAACATCGGCCAGCAGGCCACAGGGACAAGTGACAAAGCAAAGGTGCAAACACCACAGACCCAAAAGAGCCACAAATGACCTTATATGAAGTGCTCCAGACTAAAACCATTAAACCACAAAGTTGCAGCTCTAGATAAAAAAATATATAGACAACTTTCAAAGCAAATCCTAATTTTAGCGACTCAGTCGCTGGACGCTATAACAGAAGCCAAAGACACAGCAGGTTCAGCCATGAAAACTGCCACCATGGGCTTATAAAAGAAACTAAATCATTAAGATACCATTTGGAATTCTTGAAGAATAACTGTTGAGTCATGAGCTGGTGAGTTTTGGGACTTCCTGAAACTCTAGAGGGTGCACACCTACTGAAATTCATGTCAGCACAATTGGGGAAGAGTCTACAACTAGAGCTCATCTGCGGTGCAAAGGGTGTACAGGACTATCCAGTAGTAGCAGAGGGCTGAAAACATGGAGCTCCTCATACATTTCTTTTACCATGAAAATTATGTTTGTGAGAAACAGAGTTATAGAGCAGAAGCTGCCAGGAGGCAGGGGTAATTTCAGGAAGATGATGGAGGTAAACTGCCAGCATATCCTGATTTGAGAATTGCCACCATGATCACCAACAGACATTTGATACATTGCACTTCACTCTCGTGCTCACTGGGGAAGCCCACTCATTACAATATACAGCTCAACTTAAAATAATTTACACTGAGAAGATTTAGGACTAAGCTGAACCCTCCAACTGGACTTTTGGGGCTAAAGAAACTGAAGGGAGCAAAACTCAGATTGATATTGATGTTTTTTGTTACAAAGAAGAGCAGTGAGTAGGAGCTTTATTGGGGATGAGCATTACAGATCAGGGGTTGAGTTTTGTGACTTTGGGCACCCATCTGTTCCTTTTCTTCTGACTGTTCTGAACTTATGTGGTTATTTGAGTAGCGGTGCTGAAAATGGCGCCAACCTTGTGGAACTTTATCAGTTTCTCCCGTCCCACCCACACCTTCCATGAGGTCTAATTACACACAGATTTGAACCATAAGACAGTGATCACAGTACAGTGTGGTTCAACAGAAGGATGGTGGTGGAAGTGAACCACACAAGGATGAGGGTCCTGGACTTCAAGAGGACAGATTTTTTAATAATGGAAGAATGCCTCAGACACGATCTAGTGGGTGGGGGGGCTGAGGAAAAGCAGAATAAGCTAAGGGAAGGCATAGCGAAGGCAAGAAACCTCTGCACAAATAACGTGAGCAAACAAAGAGGAAAAAGGGACCATTACGGTTCTCGAAGAGGCTGAAAAGGTAAAGACCAAATGGCAGCATTCAGGAGGTATGAATTGATGTAGAAACAGGACAGGGAGGTATATCAGGAGAAGCAGAGGAAACAGAGAAAGTGGTGAGGAGCACAACATTGCAAATTGAGGAAAGAATAGCCCAGGGGTAACTAAAGGGGATAAGACATTGTTTTGGTACATTAGTGAAAAGATGAAGACTAGGGGACTGATTGCGAGATTAAGAAGGGCAGGGGGGATTGTGCAGAGCAGGATCAGGAAAAGAAGATATCCTGAACAAATACTTTTGTTCAGCCTTTACAGAAGGAAGGGAAGGGCCACATAAGAGCAGCAGGTGCACTGGAAGGAGGAGGAGGAGAGTGAGCACAAGCCATTTTACAGCGGAGAGAGTCCTGAAGCGACTCACAAATCTGAAAGTGGACAAATGGGGCCAGATGGATTATGCCCAAGGATATTGAGGGATCTCAGGAAGGTACTGGCTACACTTCTGACAACCCTAACAAACAACTGAATGTAAAACAGGAGTGGTTTGGGAGGACTGGAGGAGGGCAAATGTAGTTCTGCTTCACAAAACTGGCAGCAGGGAGGAGGCTCACAACTACAGATCGGACAGTCTGGCATCGGTTGTGGGAAGTTAATGGAGTCACTGCTGAAGAAAAGGACTGTGAAGTACCTTGAATCCAGTGGGTTACAAGACCTGAGGCAGCACAGATTCACAGGAAGGGAGGGGAGGAACATGTCAGACAACTCTGATACATTTCTTTGACGGGTGACCAGGAAATAGATCAGGTGGGCTAGGGAAGTGGCCTATTTAGATTTCAGTAATGCTTTTCACAACGCTCTTTGTGGAGACCCATTAGGAAACTAAGCAGTTTGGGAGCGAGTCCTAAGGTGGTAAACTATGTAAGAAATTGGTTAAGAGATAGGCAACAAAGGGTGGTGGTCAAAATCATGCACCGAGGGCACAAAAATCCAGAAGAGGAGTACAAAATGGGAGAAGAGTTACTGATGGTCAAAATACAGGAAAAGGATCTGGGAGTAATCATATCTGATGACCTCAAGGTGGTGAGACAGAGTGACAAGGCAGGTGTGGCAGGACCAGTGGGATCCTAGGGTGTATAGAAAGGGCCATCACCAGCAGCTGGAGGAAGGTGGTGTTGCCATTGTATAGCTCACTGGTGAGACCCCACCTGGAGTACTGTGACCAGTTCTGGAGACCACATCTCGGAAGGACATAGAAAGAGTGAAGGTTGTCCAAAGAAGGACAACTGAAATGGTGCCAGGACTGCATCAAAAGCCCTATAAGGAGAGACTAAAGGACCTCAAGATGCACACCCTGGAGGAGAGGTGAGAGATGGATGTGACAGAGTCCTATAAAAACCTCATGGGGGTAAATAAGGTACAGGATGGGAGTATTTTTTCAGAAGAAAAGATGCATGAGAGCAAGAGGTATGCAATGAAACTGGAAGGGGGTACATTTAAAATAGAGGTAAGAAGTACTTCACTGAAAAGAGATGCATGCAACAGTCTTCCAGTGGACCTGGTTGAGGAGAAAACAATGATGGGATCCAGAATGCATCGATAGGCACAAGGGGATCTTACTGGTAAGCGGTGGGGTGGAGATCAAGTAGCGTCTGCAATGACAATATAGGCAGGGAAAAACGGGCAGACTGGATGGGCCAACCAGTCTTTATCTGCCATCAAATTCCATGGTTCTATGACATAATTAAACTAAGTAAACACAATTCTTGTTTCAATAAAAATAATTTCTTTAAACTGAAGGAGAGGAATAAAGAACCCATTATGTAGTCATTTCAAACTTTTTTTTTTCAGCTAGAAGAGACATTTAAGCACTAATTTAGCTCTTCAGATTCTGTAATTAGAGTCAAATCTCTGCATCCTGAACAGAGCCCAGGCAGCTCATGAATTCTGCTGAGCCAGAGTCATTTGACTTTGCTGGTTAGTGTATGTGCCTTAGTCTGCATTTTAATGGCCACATCTGAACATACTCCAAATGCTGAAAGCAACCATGTGGGATGTGCTTTATGGTGGTATACAACATTATAAATAAGTTTCTCTTCAGCACTAGGAAACATGGGCCCTGATGTTCATTGGCAGCTGTTTGTGTTGTTAGCAAACTACAGCACGTTATTGCTGACTTTATGAATAACAGGCTGTAGTAGTGCAAATGTACCACTACCACAGATTCCTTCTGGGAACACGCTACGGTAGCGAGAGGGAATAGCAGATCCAAAACTGGATAGCAATTTTGCTTCTGGCAGCCAAATTCAGCAGACAGTATGGTTCTGCCAGCAGAAACTCTGAAACTACTCAACTGCATCAGTGGGCGGGGGAGAGTAGACCAGCGGGTGGGACAGACATACTGTTGATACGTCCGACAGGGCTCAGTTGAGGAAGGGGTGATAATTGCTAGATGGTGTTGCATGCCAAGCACAGTGAGAAATCTTAAACAGAATACTGCTGCATGACAGTGTCACTTTAATAAGTGTGACAGGGAAAAAAAAGTTTTTAATTTCAATATATTAGGTCCACACATAATGGTGATTTTGTCATTTAAGAATCTTATAGTTTTAATACATTTTTATAAGAGAAATGTTGTATAGTAGTAGCAGAATATCAGGCAAGCAAACAACAGTCTGAGCATTTAATTTACAGATGAAGTAATCTGAATTAAATTTGTATTTTACTAGAGCCAGTCACCCTAAGCTGAATGACAAAACGTTGGCCAATGTGGTTTCCACCAGACAGAACAGCGAATATAGAAAACAAAGAGAAATCAATCAATAATATCTTAAACCATTTCTTAATAAGTGGTGTCACAGTTCCTTTAATACAAGTGTGAGCCTGATATAAGGACATCCTCAGCCTTGGTCAGATTAGCACTAATGGTCTGAGGCTTCCCGCATAGCAGGTCCAGTTCTTCCTAAAGCAAAGAGCATTCAATCACAGCACGACTGCTTTACAGTACTGTTTTTGTTTGTTTTTGTGTAAGCCCTCCCCAACATCAAGGCATACCTGAACTGCCTCCTCTGAATGCTTGGACAATATCTTCACCCTCAGGTTCCCTAGACTGCAGTAAGTAGGAACTGGAAGACTGTGGAGACCTCAGTCAGGAGTCCTTGTGGCATGCAAACCAGGACTCCCTGTCAAAGAATCCAAATATCGGGCCAAATCAACCTCTGTTGTCTGGCCATCTAGCATGTAATGAGGCCAAGGCAAAGGGCCAGAAAAGAAAGGATGACAGCAGTTAGGAGAGTTCCCGAGCTCGGGAGCTGCAGTGGGCTGGGAAATGAGTGAACAGAGAGCACGGTGGGCATGTTGGGCTGCACTGATGCTGTGAATATCGCATAGCGGAGCTCCATAGTAGAAACCCGGATATCGTGCCCAGTCCAAGTGTGGATCCGGGCTCCATGAAAAAACAATGAATTTGACAGCAGATAAGGACGCATGGCCCACATAGTCTGCCCATTTTCCTACCTACTGTAGAAACTCCAGATCCTACTTGATCTGCAGCCTACATCCTACTTCCCGCCTCTAGTGTTGCCTTCTGCCTGTCCCATGCATTCTTTAATTTGCCTACTGTTGTTGCCCCCACAACCAGCTCAGGGAGGCTGTTTCATGCATCCACTACCCTTTCTGTAGATAAATACTTCTCACGCTGCCCCTGAGTCTTCCCCTCCCAGCCTCATATTGTGCCCCTTGTTTTAGCATCTTCTTTCTGAAAGATGCTGCCCTCTTGAACTCTACTGATCCCTTGAGGTATTTAAAACTCTATATCATATCCTCCCTCCCTCCTTTCCCCAGTGTATACATATTGAGTTCTATCAATCTCTCCTCATATGGTTCCTGGTGTAACCCCTGCATCATTTTCATTGTCCCTCTTTGGACTGTCTCCACCCTGTCAATGTCCTTCCAGAAATGAGGTCTCCAGAACTACATGCAGTACTCCAGATGAGGCCTTACTAACTGCCTGTACAGTGGCATCACCACCTCCTGTTTTCTACTGGTGATACCTCTTCATATACACTCCAGCATCTCTCACATTGTTTGGCTACTTTTAGATCATTTTGTTGATTATCCCAGGTCCCTTTCCAGTTTGGTTGTTGTTAGTAACCCCCAAATCATGTATTCCTCCCTGGGTTTTGTTCCCCAACTGCATGATTTTCATTTTTGGCATTGATCGAGAGCTGTCACACTCTTGACTCCTCTCCCAACTTGGCTAAGTCTCTCTTCATCTTCCCCACCTTCCTTGGGTGTCAACCCTACTTGGTGCCACCTGCAAAGAGGCATACCTTTCCTTTGAGTCCCTCTACAATGTCGCTGATAAAGACATTAAAGAGGACTGCCCAGTACTGAACCCTATAGCACTCCGTTGGTTACCCCTTTCTTCAGACTGAACTCTGTTTACACACGCCTCTGTGTCCTGTTGCTAAGCCAATTTCTGACCCAGTTTACCACCTTGTGACCCTCAGACTGCCCAACTTGTTTACTAATCTCTTGTGCAGGACTGTGTCGGATGCCGCCATATCCACTGCCCCTCCCTGATCTACTACACCCTTGTCACTCAGTCAAAAAATTTATCAGATTCGTTTGACAAGACCTTCCTGTTGTGAATCCATGTTGCCTTGGGCCCAGTGCATCACTGGCTTCTAGATATTCCACAGTCCTTCCCTTTAGAGTGATTCCATCATCCTTCCCACTACTGAGATCAAATTGGCGGTCTACAGTAGCAGCCACAGACACTGCCAACTATGTATAGTTTCCGCTTCTACCTTGCTTCCACTTTTGTGAAGAGGTATCATGTTTGCACTCCTCCAGTCCTCGGATACTACTCCCTTCTCCAACAATTTGTTGGACAGGGTGTCAGTAGCACCTCTCTGAGTTAATTTTGTATTCTGGGATGTATCCTGTCTGGCCCCATTGCCTTGTCCACCTTCAGTTTCAGGAGTTTGTTTAGGACTCTCCTTGTGAATGGTTTAGTGTCCACCCCTCCTACCTGTGTGTGCCTGCTGGATAATTCCAGTCCCTCTCCCTCCACTTCTTTTGTGAATACTGAGCAAAGTATTTATTCAATATCTCCATTTTTTCAGGTCCCTCCCCCACTCTCCCTTCTTTCTTAGCCTCACTTCCTCCCTTTGCCTTTCTTCTTTCCCTTATGCACCTAAACAAAGTTGTGTTCCCTCCTTCACTGTCCGGCTATCCTTTCTCTATTTCTGCCTTTGCATGCCTGACTGCTTTTCCTGCCTCCCTCTGCTTAGTCTGATACAGTTCCTGTCTTCCTCCTTCTGCAGTTCCTTGTAATTCCTGAACACCAGTTTTTCTCTCTAACCATCCTCACACTTCTTTTGAAAACCTTAATGGTTTTCTTTGTCTTTTGCTTTGTTAACTTACTTCACACAATGGCTTGCTGCCTCTCTTATGGCTCTCTTGAGGTTCCTCCCATTGTACCTCTACTCCCTCCCTCACCCTTTGCCAGTGTCTTCTTGAGGCTTTCTCCCATTTTAGCAAAGTAGGCCCTTTGAAGTCTAGGACTCTGCTTTCTGTGGCTTGACTCTTCTACGGTCTTTACCTTGAACCATACTGTATGATGTTCACTGGACCACAGATGGCTACCCACTGATACATCCATTATTCTGTCTCCATTTGTGAGCACCAGGTCCAATATCACCCCTCCTGGGTGGGTTCCACTACTAGCTGCATGAGGCATGCCCCCTACAGGGCATCCAGGATGACCCTGCTCCTGGATGTGGCCACAGCATAGATGCTCCAGTTAACATCAGGCATATTTGGGTCCCCAACCAACAACACTGCCCCTTTTCTGCCATTTTACTGATTCTATCTACCATTTGCCTATCTGTTTCCACCCTTGCACTGGGGGTCTGTAAATAACCCCATGCGGATATTGTAGCCATTTCATGACTCCAGAGGGACCCACAGTGCCTCCTCTCCTCCCTGCTTTCCCTTAAGCTCAGTTGCATTGATCCCTTGTTGATGTAGATCGCCACCTCCTCCCTTTTGCCCTCCCTGCCTTTCCTATATACTATGTACCCAGGTATATTTATGTCCCAGTCATGGCTTTCTGTATACCATGTTTCGTGACTGCCACAATACCTAGGTCTCCTTCTGCCATCAAAGCCACTAGGTCAAGGATCTTGTTACCCAGACTATGGGCAGTTGTACACATGGCCCTCCATGTTTTGATGGCTTCACCCTACTTGTTCCCTCCTATCCTTCTCCCTGTGCCTCCCTGAGATTACCCCATTTCAATCTGTTGTGTTTTCTCATCCTTCATATCCTCTTGTCTGACTACCTTAACCTGTTTGGGCGGGGCTGTCAAGTTCTTCCTCCATATTTTCACCTCCCCTCTTGGCTAATTTAAATGTTTGTCAACTAAGCATTCAAAGCTTTCACTCAGGATCCTGGTCCCTCCTCAGACAGATGCAGACCATCCCTTGCATATAAGCCTGTATCACTTCAGGTGGCCCCTAGTCCCAATGAAGCCAAAACCTCATCTCTGCACCAGTTCTTCAGCCATTCATTGACTCCCATAGTTCAGAGCATCTTGGCCTCTCCGATGCTGTAGACAGGTAGCAATTCGAGAAGGTTACCAAGCATGCCACCTGTTTAAGACTCCTCCCCAACTCCGTGAACTCCCTCTGCATTGCCTCAACCTCAGTGTCAGCCAGGTCATTTGTCCCCAGCTGGATGGCATCTAGCTCCCCTTCCCGTGCTGCTGCCCTGCAATCCTTAGGACTGCCTCCTATCCCTCCAAGCTGAGGGCGGTGTAGGCATAGATCTCTCTCCTCCCTCCCTTCCCTACCCCAATTCTACCCCTAATAACAGAGTCCCCCAACTAGGAGCTGCTTCCTTCTCCTCTGGGAACCCCTGCCTCCCCGGGTCTCCACTACTGAGGTTCCATGCATCCAACTTATCCACCACTCTGCTGCTCTTCCATGGGATAGTCTCACTCTGCCAGAATGGCATAGGAGTTGTGGAGTGGAACCACAGGTGGCATGCTTCTATGCCCGACCTCTCTCACCCTCCTGAGCCTACCAGTTGTCCAAACGCCCTCCTTACTGGCATCCTCTGAGTAGCGGGGTGGCTTTAGTGGTCCCTGGGCAGGGTAGGAGGTTACCCAAATCCTTGCCAGCTCTGCCTGGAGACAAGCAATCTCTGCCCTCAACCCAGAGGGTGCATACAGATAGTGCAGCA
This sequence comes from Neoceratodus forsteri, assembly GCA_016271365.2. Taxonomy (NCBI): domain Eukaryota; kingdom Metazoa; phylum Chordata; order Ceratodontiformes; family Ceratodontidae; genus Neoceratodus; species Neoceratodus forsteri. Next base: position 730,719,513 of record CM028131.1, read on the forward strand.
CCGCAGCCTCCAGAATGTCTCCTGGAAGACTGCTGCGCCACAGCCACTGCACTGCACCACTCCCATCATGTCTTTTGTTTGTCTTCCTTTCTGAGCTTTAGGCACCCAGTTAAATTGAATTTTTTTTTTTTACAGAAGATCAAGTGGCTATGCTAAGAAACACTCACAATTAAAGAACCTTTTTCACCCAATACAACAGTAAGCCTCTAGTCAATCACTCAACACGTCACACCAATTTATGGAAGCAAGCAGAGCCAAGATCAAAGCAGTACCACACCACTGGAGGTACCTAAAGAAGCTTCCCAGCACCAGGGTAGTCACGGGACAGGGAAGTGAAAGAAGGCAGCATATGTGCACAACAGCAGGAGAGAGCGCAGATGAATCCTCCCAAAACCAAAGCTCCTGATAGTGAAATGGGCCACGTGCCCAGGACACATATCCTGGCCCCAGGACAATAAGCGGGACAGGGCAGTTATAAATCAGCATGAAGGGACTATAATAAGTGAGCAGCAAGCTGCCAAAGTGGGGACACTAATATAAACAAATATGGCAACCCCATGATTACAGAGCCTGCAAAGCACCATGGGAAAGAGGCTGTAGGTCAGACCAACTTTGCTGCTAATTTCAGCCAATCAAGAGCCTGCTTGTGCCAGAGACAGTTTGCCTGTAAACAAGTTTAGCTAACCATGCATCGACTTTTGTTCCTGATAAAAGGGGTTGACTTAAAAGATCATGGCAGTTCAGTCAAACAGCACAGCACGTCAAGGTGTGGGCCAGTGAGTCATTGTCCATGCACTGCAGGCCTGGCAGACTGGCAATGATGGGATACCAGTTAAAAGTGTTTGTGTGAAGAAAGAAAAGTTTCTAACAAAACACAGTTTTAAAAGAAGTTTGGGCTGGGGTTTTCCTGACCCATCAGGCTTTTCCTCTTCTGAGGAGCAACTCCTATAGCGTCTCAAGTCCAAGAATACCACCTTGTTCCAGGTCCCAGGCCTCACCAAGACAGCCAGAAAGAGAGAGAAGTGAAGCTGAGAGAAGCCACCCACATGCCTGGGAAAGACTGTGTCCCAGCCAGGAGCAACTGCATCCAGTCAACCTGTCCTAGCAACCTGAACTAGTTATCGCTTAGGGCATCAAAAACATAAGTAAACTTAGGGTTTGACGCTGCAACTGGGAAGAAAGTCATTGTGCCAGGAGTTGAGGAAGAAGTCCTGGGCTAGGCTGTGCCAGTTTGAGAGGCCCGGCAGAACACCTGCGGAGGTCAGTTGGCTACCCATTTCTGTAAATTACAAATAGTGGTCCCTTTGCTACTTGTTTACCAGCTTAAAGTTTGTGCTCAATAACAGTTGTGTTTTGAAAACATGTGAACTCTTTTAAAGCACACCATTGAGCTCCATCCTGCTACCAGCACATGCGTCCTCAGTGTGCCACCACTGCAATTTAAAAGCTCTCATCCATGGCCTTCAGGAGGAATTAAAGGGACAGTAAACATTCCAGGGGTCACTCAAATTGTGAAAGCCCATGAAAGATCTTTCAAATGAGATATTGGCTTTACCTGTAGGGGACGGAACTTGAGATATGAATAGCTAAGTAATGTGTAAATCATATCATAGCAACAACCATTTGTGCAGTCTTGCACAAGGTGATATCACTGAGGGCTAGCTGTATGTTGTTAATTAAAGCTTCACCTCAATGACATCACTTTCTGTTTTAAGACTGCATGAAATGGTTGCTCCCTTTGTTTTGATTTACTGGTGATTTAACTAGTCATATCTCAGGACTTTGACACCTACAAGGAAGCCAAATACCTCATTCAAAATAACCGTCATGGTCTTTTACAGTTTGAGCAATCCCTGTATTGTTTACTGTTCCTTTAAGATGGTGCACCAGTGTTGGGTAAGTTACTTTTAAAAAATAATCAGTTACAGTTACTAGTTATTCACAAATAAATGTAATCAGTTACAGTTACTTATTATTTCTGTATAAAAATAATTAGTAACTGTAACTCATTACTTTTCATATTACTTATATTGTTTTTTACCTTGGTTACGTATATTCACTGTAAACAAATTTATGTTCTCAGGAAACTCCAAAAATCATGAAGTAGAAATAAAATAAGATTCTAAAGACAATGAATGTCTTGACTCCTTTCTTTACTTCCAGGGCTATTTTCTGCTCCACTTGCGCCTTTGCACTCCTTACTGCCCTCCCGTCTCCCTCTGTTTCTTCAGATACAGCTCCTATACTCCTCTTTCTGTGTCTTCTTGTACCTTCTGAATGCTGACTTTTAGCTCTTACCTTCCCAGCCGCCTCTTTAGAGACCTCTTGCAGGGAAACACCAAGTTAGGTCGACAGCCAAACTGCTGACCTCCTGCACAGCGATGGCACAATACCGACGCAGATATTAAGTTACCCAATCCCCCAGTGTTTTCTGTGGGGTCTGCACCCCCGCACCCCTGGACTTCTGCAGGATTCTCAACTCCAGGCCAGAGTTGGTCCAGGAGGGACAGAACACTGGGGAAGTGGAACATGGAAACGGACCATTACAGCGACTGTCGCTTGTAGTGGTCTTTTCTGTGTTTCGCCATCGGAGTGTCAGGCAAAGCAGGCCACCCTCTTGCAGCCCCATCCTGCTTTTGCTTACTTGCCTGATGCAAAGTTAGTTGCTTTCTCTGTGCCCCTTTTTATTTTCACCCAAAAGTTCCTCACATGGTTCATTATAGGGGCTTTAGAGCTAAAGCAAAATGATCTCAAACTGGATGGCAAAAATAGCACTATTCTGCAGATCTTACAGCAAGTGCAGTAGTTTTATGACCAACCAGTGGGCATGGTCACCCACCTCATGCACAATAATGATGTGACTGTACAAGCACCTATAACAATGCATACTTCTTTTTAACAAATACTGCACTACTGGACACAAGAATGCACATCACTTCAGAGGTGTGATCTGGTAAGAGAGAGAGGCATAAAGCCATACCCCGACATGTCAATATGCAACGTCTTCACGGACACATAAAATCGGCACCCATGGCCACAATACAAATCATATTCTTAATTCAAAGTTTAGTGGAACCCATAGAAACATAAAAATGGAAAGCTTTCAGACAGAAAAGACCAACTTTTATCTAGTCCGCTCACCAAACACCAAAGGTGTAATGTTAAGACTGTTTTGACAAAGTTCTTTCATCATCCGGTAGTTTAAATGTCTAAGGGTAGTAGCACAAACTTATATACACAGAAAAATGAAAGTTTCTTACACTTTAAAAGCTTTGGTTCTTTAAACCATCATAACCATTGTTCCTTATTTATTTTTTCTGATTGTATTCTCTTTAATGTAATTCACTTTGGCGTACTCCACTTACTGTAAGTTATTCAAGCTGTCTGCCACTTAATAAAGACAGACATTATAGTTTCTTACTTTCATTAAAAGAAGCCACAAACCTAAATAATTTATGATATACTTAATGAAACCAAAAGTAAAAAAAAAAAAACACTAAAACCAGGAGCCTTAGTTTTGCTTTCAACTGTCTTAAGAGACGCACTTGTTGCAGTAGAAACTGCCAAATTCTTCTAGTTTAGAATGCTGTTTTGCAATGAAATGTCCCGATGTTGCTTTCTTTTAAATTGGAAAGCCTACTTGTCTGGCACTGAAAAAATGGCACCAATGGATACAGTGAGTAGCACTGCCTTATTTAAAAGGACAGTGCACTGCTACTATATTTAGTGTTGGACTGTTAGGACAAGGCTGTTTTGATACTTAATAGTATGCATGTAGAACAATTCCAGCACAGTGTAGCACATCAGTCTAATATCCGAGCAGGAGATGACAGTCAACTGTGAACTGTGTGGGCAAAGCTGTCCCAGAGCTCTTACACATGCCACACTGGGTCAGATGGGCAAACCAAGCCTCCATCCGTCTCCACCTGCTGTCCCCGGACTCAATGACAGGTGGACTGGTGGCTGACATCTCTTTTCAGGAAGTCCAAGGTCTGCACTCCTCCTCTCTTGGTCCCCATGCTCCCTTTCTCTCTCAGCCTCAAGGCTCGCTTACCTATGTTGGGCCGATGTCCATCATCACGTTCTCAAAGACTGCGTCTCTTGGCCTGCTGCTGCTTCTGCAAAAAGGCAATTTCTGCTAATTTCTGGATTGAAGCCAAACTCATCCCATTTGCCCCTACTGCCACCATCTTAGCCACTAGACTGGAATTATTTTATTTTATTTATTTATTTTATTTTATTTTGAGTTTCTCAGATTAAACTTTTGAGAACAACCTCATTACATAGGTTCCACATCAAGGACAAACAGCAAGAGTACATAACATCAGTTTACAGCTTGGTATTCATTAAAGTGGTTTACAGTGCAATGGGACTTAAAATAAAATAACAAAAACAAATTATACTAATAATGTACAGAACACAGGAGAAAAAGCGAGGGAAAGAGGGTGTCAGAGGTAAGGAAGCACAGGGAAGGGAAAAAGGAGACAAACTACAAATGAGGGATAGCACATGGAAAAGATCAGCTCAGGATGTCCTCATCAGAGGAGGTGTAATAGCTTGCCTGGGGTGCCATGTGTTAGTGATGAAGCCAAGCCCAGCAGTGACAGGCAGGTACTGAAAATTCCCTGGGGGACTAGGCATTGGGTTGTGGCAGGACCAGAAGTTTGGGTACCAGGGCAATGAGTTACAAGAGTGATGAGGGGTGAGAGGAGAGGACGGGGGTCAGTTCAGGGGGATACTGGATGGATCCACGAGGAAGTGAGGAGTATAGAGGCAGCAGTAGGTGGTGTGTGGTAGGATTACAGTTAGGTAGGCCAGGGCCTATAGGAAAAAGCTGCAATGAGCAGTGACATTCAGATGAGTTCTAAGCTCATGTTTAAGGGGATCAAGTGTAGGTTTAGCAGTGATGCTTGCAGGCAGGTTGTTCATCCATTTAGGTGCCAGATGGGAAAAAGCTGTTGACCTTAAGAGTCGACATCTTGGGATCTTGAAGGCTGTCCTCCTAGGAGGCTTCTGGGCGGGTGCTTTCAGAGGGGTGAGGAGCTTCTGGACACCCATGGGCAACATACCTAGACTTGCTTTTTGGCCAACAGGCAGGTCTGGAACTTGAGTCGGTCTCTGAACTGGAACCAGTTGGCATAAGCATATAGTTCACAATTAAATTCCAATTAAATTCTATTGAGAAAGATCCTGCAATATGGGGCCAGTGTCACTCCTCACAGCTGCTGCCCCACCTGAACTCGGTTCCTGTAGGATCTGGCCCACCCAAGCCCAGATTTAGCAGCACATGATATTGCATGCAAATAAAATACTAAATCATGACAAGACAGCTACAGTGCCAGTCTGCCAGCACAATGTGCACACTAAAGGGATGCCAGGGAGTAGATGATACCCCCAACACACAAAAAAATCAAACACATCACAAGGAGACAGGCAGAAGGAGCTGTCAGATACCCCACCAAAAAAAAAAACACATTGCAAGGGGACAGGGAGCAAGTAGGTAGATGATTTTAACCCTCCCACCGAAAGAATGAATACATCACACTGTGAATGATCAGCTTACTCCTCTCCTGCGAAGACAATTTAGCTGCTCTGCCTCTAAGCTAGTATAATACTAACAGTGGTCTAATAATCATTCACTCGCCTTTCTTAGGCAACCTGCCTCCAACTCTCAGCTCTCTGCTGCGAGTAGTCACGCGATGCATCTGGTCTCTTGAATTCATTAACTGACTCCGCCTCCTCCAATCAGTGCCACTTAGAGGCAGACAAACAGACAGACAGCTGACTTCTGCCAACCAGCAGTACAGAATAAAAAGAAAAATAATAACAATAATAGAGCGGGCATTTCCTGTTCTGGAGTGGGTCAGCCAGCAGATTCCTTCCCTGCACCTGGCAACAACCCCCGACCAAGTAAAGTGTAAAATAGTGTTACAGTAAGGCTTTACTTATACAAAATGTAATAAATTATTTATTACATTTTTGTATAAATAATCAATAACTATTACATGTTATTAGCCAATGTAATCTGACTACAAGTAAGGAGTTACTACCTAACACTGAATGTTTGAGGTAGGCAGATTTTGTGGGACTAATTACTGAAAGTACAGTTCGTAGAACTTACCGTAACAGTAGATCTTCGAGAACAGCTCTTGCAGCAGGTAACACCATTAGGACTGAAGCGGCAGGCGTCAGGACCCAATCTTCTAGCTAGCAGTCTTCAGCGGGGACCGCCTCAGGCGTCGGTTCCGCCCCGGCGTCAGGCGTGGTACCTAAGGCGGTCCCGCCAGAATCCCAGTTCTCCCGCGGAGATTCCCAGCAGCTGGATGACATCAGAAGAGGAGACCGGATCTGCCATCAGAAGAAGAAAAGCGTTGGCTCCTGCCAAGACCTGGTGGGCCGTACCTCCTCAAAGGGGGAATGGTGGGCGGGAAGGTACCTGCTGCAAGAGCTGTTCTCGAAGATCTACTGGCAGTGAGTTCTTCGGTAACTGTACTGTCTTACTTGAGATACAGCTTACAGCAGGTAACACCATTAGGACCGATTCCCGAAGCAAGAGTGCCTCTAAGCATTCTGGGAGGAGGCATAATGGAGAGATCTTGAACAAATCCTGACTCTAGGACAGGAGACCCTGTAGAATGGCAAGGCGGAAACCCGACTCTCGCCGTGAGGTAATATCCAGGCTATAGTGCCCCTAATGAATGTGCACTGAGCTCACGTAGCCATGGCACAAATGGCGAGGTGGAGGCGTTGTGCGCTGCAAGGAGGTAGCCACCCCTGGTCAGTGGCCCGGACTGTGCCGGAAGGGGCTTCTGTTTGTTGTTGTAGCAAAAGGAAATGCACTGGACAAGCCAGCGAGAAAGGGTCTGCTTTGAGACTGGTTGGCCCAACATCCTCTCAGTGAAGGATACAAACAGCTGCTCAGGCGTCTGAAGTCGTTTAGTCCTGTTCAAGTAGTACCTTAAGGCGGTGAACATCCAGGGTGTGAAGCAATGCCTCTCTCTCTATTAGTGTACTAGGAAGTACACAGGCAGATCGATGTCCTGGTTAAGAGTAAGGGCAGAGACCACCTTAGGCAGGAATTTAGGATTAGTCCTCAAAGACACTCTGTCCTGGTGGAAAATTAAATAAGGTTCCTTACACATGAGAGCATGTAGCTCAGAAATTCTCCTTGCTGACATGACAGCAACTAAAAGAAACGTTTTCCACGACAGAAAATGCAGCTATAATCTGCAGCAGGTTCAAAAGGGGGTAGCATGAGCTGTTCCAGGACAAAGAGTAAGTCCCAAGGAGGGACGGGATCCTTGATGGGTGGCCTAAGGTGTAACACCCCCTCAGGAAGTCCCGGAGAGGTATCGAGTTGTGCCATTGTGCGCTGACCTATCGGGAAGTGGTAGGCCGAAATTGCACAGAGGTGAACTTTAATAGAGGAGTAGCGAGACCAGTGGAAGAGAAAAGCAGGTATTCCAGGGCAGATTTCTCTGGGCATTCTAAAGTGGAGGCCGCATGCCTGAGACCACAGGCAAAATCGGCGCCATTTCATGGTGTGCGTTGCATGCATTGCCGGCTTTCTGGCGCGGAGAGAACTTCGCCACCTCTTCTGCGAGACCCGGTGTCGCATAATAGCTATCTCGAGGCCAGGCATGCAGGTTCAGTGGTAAGTCGGGGTGGACTAGTGAACCCTCCTCTTGAGACAGTAGATGGGAGCTGAAAGGCAACAGGACTGGAGGTTCCCAGGACAATGCGTCAGCATGGAGAACCAGATCTGCCTGGGCCAAAAGGCGCTATCAGGATCATTGTTGCATGCTCCTCGTGGTTGAGAAGAACTCTCTGGATCAGCGTGAAGGAAGGGAAAGCGTAGGGAATCTGTCCGCCCAGGGAGAGGACAACGATCTCGTCCAGAAAACACCAGGCCTGGATCTAGCGAGCAAAAATTGGGCAGTTTGCATTGGATGGGAAGCGAATAAGTCAACTCTGGAGTGCTCCATCGAAGAAACAGATCCTCTGCTACTTCCTGAAGGAGTTCCCATTCATGGACTCTGGCCTGGGAGCGACTCAGGCCATCTGCGATTGTGTTGTCCACACGGGAACATGAACTGCATCAGGCTGCGCCATGTCAGATTACCCAATCCCACACTCTCATAGCTTCCTGCAAAGGGTAAGTGTCGCCTCATGTTTGTTGAGGTAATACATATACGTATTGTCTGTCTGAAGCAGAAGAAGTACTCGGCAAGGATTTCTGAATGAAAAAGCCTGCGGGGCATAAAGGACCGCCCTCATCTCCAGAATGTTGATGTGGAGGTGAGCCTCTTGAGGGTCCACATTCCTGGGACCTCACCCGTTCAGGTGTGCTCTCACCCCAGCCCTGAGGCATCTGTAGAGGATTACCTCCGGGGACGGCGCTGTAAATGGAACACCACGCAGAGAGGTCCCTGGGTCTAGCCACCATTGCCAGTCCCGAATCACTGCGTTCGCGATTCTGACCGGCTGCTGCATGTGTTTGCCTTTGGTCCCACTGCACTTTGAGCATCCACTGAGTTACCCATGTGGAGCCTTGCCATAGGGATGGTTGGAATGGCGCAGCCATGTGTCCGAGCAGGCGAGACCAGCCCGGCAGGGCAGTCTTCTTCGCTGAGAGATCTCTGATGAGGGATCTGATGCGTTCGCTCTTGTCTCGGGAAGAAGCTTTCCTTGGACGGTGTCCAGAACTGCGACTATGAACTGCAGCTCTGGGGCGGTACCAGGAGAGACTTCAGTAGTTGATAAGAATGCCCAAAGACTGGAAGAGAGCTTGGGTGTTCTGGATAATAACAACAAGCGCCTCTCTGGGCGACTACATGAAAGCCAGTCATCCAGGTACGAGAACTGCGTAGTGGCTCTGTCTCCTTAGAGGCAGCTGCCCGACTGCCATGCATGGTAAAGACCCTGGGGGCCGATGACAGTCGAAGGAAGAGGCCCAGAACTGAAAGTGGTGGCGAGAAACCTCGGCGCAGGAACCTCCTGTGCGCTTCGAGCTATGAGGATGTGCAGGTAGGCATCCTGCATGTCCAGGGGCGATAGGAGGCGTCCTTTCTCAGCATGGGAATGAGTCCTTGAAGGTTACCATGTGAAAGCGTTTATGGCGACTGACATGTTGAGGTCGCTGAGGTCCAATATTGGACGGAGGTCCCTGTTTTCATCGAAACCAGAAAGAAGTAGAATAGTAGCCGGATCCTTTCTGGTTCTCCGGGATGTACTCCACGCTCCCTTTTGAAGGGCCGTGAGTCTTCTTGCCTGATGAGCGATCTGTGCTGACCGAGTAATGGGAGAGCAGAGGAGGCCTTGTGGGTGGCTTGTCCACGAATTCTAAAGTGGCCTTGTTTGACCAATTGAAGAACCCACCTGTCGGTGGTTATAGATTGCCACCCTGGCAGGTGGTCCCGATATGACCCCGACCTTGGTGTCCTGTTGATCCTGAGGGCGGGGGCGGGAAGGAGTCATGCTGTGGTGGCTGAGGGTCCTGCAGGCTGGGCCGACTTTGCAGGGCGTTGACTTGACCTGTGGGCGACTTCCCTGGGCTGCGGGAGAAGAGTCCCTCTGTTCTGGACGGTGTGGGACTGCTGTATCTGCATCCGGCCTCAGCGGCTCTGGTTCCTGCGAAGAAACTGAGCTTGGGTCTGTACATGGCTTGGACAGACCGTACCTTCTCCGACCTCTTGAAGTTTGGTGAGGACCTTCTCCGAGGACTCACCAAAAGAAACTCTCCATGGAATGAGGCGTCCAGAATGTTCTTCTGGATGTCCGGGTAAATCCGGAGACATGGAGCCAAGAGTGTCTCGGAGACACGCTGAGGCTGCAGCTCTGGCAGAGGAATCGCAGAAATCGTACACGGCTCGCCAGCACCTGGGTTCCCACATCGAACCGTGCGGAGGAGTTGCAACTCCTCCTTCTGCTCACCTTCGGCATCTTTCCGCCAGATCAGTCCCTGCTCCCTACAGGCATTCTGAAACTGGACCATGTGGGTTAGATAGTTGAGGGACCTAATGGCGCAGGGTAGCCGGATGCATACGCTGCGCCTGCCCATAGCGTCCAGCTGCTTGGACTCTGGGTCCGGTGGCAGGGTGCTCAAATGTTGCGGCCTCTGGGACCCGGTCATGTGAGGCTGTAATGACCAGAGAATCGGCCAGAGGATGTGATGCCAAGTACTGGTGCTCCCTAGGGGCCTTGTACAGGCGGTCAGCCTTCTTCGGCATCGCCAGGAGCGAGTGTGGATGTTTCCACGCTGCCTTGAGACGCTCCATGAAGGTGTCCACCAAGGGTGGCACCACCACAGGCTTTGGATCCTTTGCCAAGATACCTTGCAAGCGTAGTCTCTCGGGGTCAAGTTCCTCTCGTCCCAGCCCATGTTCTCCTGGATATGCCTCATAATCTCTGAGAACGATGGGTCATCCGGAGGAGATCTTGGGAGCTACGTGGGTCCGGAGAGGAGGCTGATGGGAGAAGGATCTGGATCTGTCTGAGAAGTCCGATCCCGTGTCCTCCGTTGAAGGTGAATGGTGGCATCTTCTGGGTCTCCTGGGGCTAGGTGACCCTGAAGAAGATCTGGACAGAGGTCTCCTCTTGTCTGGTCTGCCCCTAGGAGGTTCCTCAGGCTCCTGGGGAGGTACTCGGTCTGCTGCCCGGATGGGGTGGGGCGCTGGGGCTGGTGGAGTCATGGGTGGAGGAGGAGGAGGAAGAGAAGGAGGTATGGGAACCACGTCCTTCTTTTATGGTGTCCCACCAATCGGTGAATAGCTCCTTAACCTCTGAAATACTGAGGCCAACGGCGGACTGGGGAGCTGTGGTCGGTCACGGTTTCTGGCGTCGGCTCCCCAGGATCTCTGGTTCAAGAGAAGGTTCCTGGGGGCTGCAACAGGACGGGCTCGCCCGTCTGGTCTCGGCTGGGTCATCTCCTCTTCCGTAAGCACCTCCTGACCGGCGTCGGTGAGGTGGCGAAGGTGTTCTCCTCTCCCACAGGAGCAGACATCGGTCCCCCGGCGGCGGCGAGTAGCGAAAACCTGACCGGCGACAGGCGTCTGGCGGTCGTCGGGTCTCGAGACGGTGATGTAGCCGGCGTCGGGTGAGCCCGGCGACCGGATCCGGCGTCCTTTTGGTGAAGTCAGCTCCTTTGTCTTCCGCTGGGGTGGAGGGGCAAGGAGACCGACAGGCGTCGGGGTCCGGGTGATGGGAGCGGACTTGTGGTGGTGGTGGTGGCGGTCCCTGACCTCCAGCGAGGCCTTGGAAGCAGAAGAAGAAGGCCTGGAGGTCTTGGCTGGAGGTAGAGAGAAGAACCGAGGAAACTTCACCGCGCGGGAAGGCTGAGCGGCCCAGGAAGGTGGCAGTCGGACCGGGAGCCGGAGCTACGGAGTCGGAAGTCCTAGAAGGGATTTAGATCTCACCTCTCCCTGTGCTTTTCGAGGTGTCGCGGGCTTTCTGAGGCGATTCCCCCTTGGAGGCAGAATCCATGGCCTTTACCTTTTCTTGAAGATGCGCAAGAAGACCTTCTGGCGGCGGATCGGGTCGACTATTGAATCTCGACAGAAGGTACAGGCCTGGATATCGTGATCTGGGCCTAGGCACGAACACAGGCGAATGTGGGTCTTTAAAGGTTTGCTTCCCACAGGCGCACTTGATGGATGGCCTTCCTTGGAGGTTGGAAGACATCAAATGGCAGACTTCGAGAAAAAGCGAGTTTTCAAGTTGGAAAAAGAACTTTCCAGGCGTGTAGCTAGAAACAATTGAGAAGGTCGAGACATACAAGTCGTGGCCGGAAACTAGAGGATTCTGGGCGGGACTGCCTCCTTATGTACTACGCCTGGCGTGATGGACAGATGTCGGACGGTCCCCGCTGAAGACTGCTAGCTAGAAGATTTCCGTGGGTCCTGATGCCTGCCGGCTTCAGTCCTAATGGTGTTACCTGCTGCTAGAGCTGTATCTCAAGTAAGATCTGTTTATTGTCTAGAGTGTTTGCAAGTTTACTGCTTAAAGAATAGATGTTCTTGCTACCAACTTTGATCCCATTTTACCTTGCTCCCCTTGCTCTTTTGTAACCTCCTTTAAATATATTCTTTGTCTGAATTACATTTTATGGTTTGGTGATCCTCATTGCTTATTGTGTCACTTGTTTTGGAGGCGAGACAGTGTGAAGTGTATGCACTGTTTCCAGGGGAGGGGTGATAGCCTAGTGTTTCAGCATCCAGGTACCCCATACATCACCCAGGTGGAGGCAACACATCATGTTAGGCAAGTGTAGAACATCCTTATGTAACCCAGGTCAGCCTCGTTGGGAGATGTGGACAGCAGAACACCAAGGGCCCAGTACAGCAGCCACTACATTTGCTTTTAATAAAAGTTTACTAGTTCCTCTAAATCTTCTCACAGCTAAGGATGCATGACACAGATAGATACAAAAGTGAACAAGCATAGCTCTTTTTATAAAATTACGAGATCAAACTTACCTGGTTTAAAGTTCCCCATATAGGGTGAGGCCGACCCACAATAAACTTTTATGCTGTGGAGGCTAGGTTGGCTGTAGGGACACAGGAGCCAAAGGCACAGCTTGCCTTATTAACTTTTTTTTTTTTTTTGTTATTTTCACTTATTAAACACTCTATTGCTGGGTCATACAGTATGTTTTAAAGAAGGATATATGTAAACACACACATATATTTGCACATTTAGAAAATGGACTTCAGAATTCTCTATAGTCCTAGCAACCTCACTGGCTGAAACACAAAGTGGCCATAATCTAATTCCATATACATACACAGTTTGTCACCAACCTAACATAATCTACCTAGCAACAGCCTAACCATACAAAAGTAAAACCTTTTCTATTAAAAAAAAAACTGTTTTCCAATGTATTAGTGTAATAACCTACTTCAGGACATGCATTTCTTGACAATATATGCACTTCCAGCAGCACTGAAAGGCATGAGGCCTACAGCCTTGTGCTTCCAATTCACCAGGTATGCATTGTTCTCTAGAAAATGCACACTCTGTCATGGATTACTGTTCGTGTGTGTGACACACACACACACACACTCTTATTCTACAGTTGCTAAAAGCATTTGACATTGTTCTTGAACATCACTGTACACAGAGCAGTTTTTGTGGCCTATACATATCAATGCTATTTCTCTCATCAAGTTGTTCATATTCTTATCTAGTTTAACTGTAGTGATGCGTTACACTAGGTTTATTGTTCTGTTTTATACCTCTCTTAGCCCTTCCCAGGATACATCTGGAGATGAGATGATTTTTCAGCTCAGTACACCTTCCTAGTGAAGTATTTTCAAATTAATCAATAGTAAACAATGTAGAAAAGACAGGAGATGGGGGCTGCAAGAAGGACCAGCAAAAACACACTCTGCTTCCATGCAAGCCAAGAGAGTTCAGGAACAGATTCCAGAGCTGGAATCGGGCCACCAGGACTGGGGAAAGTACTGCCAAACGCAGCATAACCAAGCCCATGGAAGGTTAATGTCACAACCCAGCATAAAACCACCCCACCATGGCCGATTAGGAGCTTGCTAACTTATTTTGGGGGTTGTTACAATATGCAAGACTGACAGATAGTGCATGTTGTTGCTTCAAGTAGAGAGAGGGCTCTAGTAGTTACTTAAGAGAAACCTCAGCCTCAAGGTAGATGGATTCCACATACCCAGGCCCCAAGTTTCTCACTGTAAGACCAGATACTGTACCAGTCAAGAAAGGAAGGAGGCTCCTAAAGTGGCCCCACCATGGGAAAAGAGCAACAGGGAACCAGGTACAGAGATGGAGGCTGTCAGTGCTGGAAGGCTGCTGGCAAGGGCCTGAAGGCAGGGATCTGGCAGAAGGAGGCTAAAAAGCAGAATATAAAATGCATGAGATGGAGATCAGTAGTTTGAAACTCTGGCAGCCACAAGAAAAACTGAAGGCACTTGTACATTCCGTAAAAGCTGAAAAGTAAATATCACTGTACTTGAGTTAAGTTAGACACGTGCAGTTAACTGTCTACTCTTTCAGCACCACTAGTCCAAATATGACACCAAACTGTTGCAACCTAGCACAAGCATGCCAGTTTTTTTTTTTGAAATTTTCTTGAGTGAGCAATGGGATTAGTCATACAATCTGAGTCTATTAACAGAATCACTAGAACAGCAAATACTGCTACAGAGCATAAAAGCACAAACATACACTACTAGTGTTTAACTTATAAATTAGTCACCTGCCACTGTGGTCTAGCGTAGGGCCCCTTCATGGTTCAGCTCAGATGCTGCTGTGTGTATATACATACTGTACACACGATACCTACAGAATGGGACTTCAGCGCAATGCAAATGGTACCCAGCTGCATTGCAGTGGTAACTCCAGGTATTAAGGATGACCATAGCACAGGCAAGGTGCAGAGGTTTGTGCCTGGGAATGCTGGACAATTTAAATGCAGACTATGTTGCCTGCTATGTCTCACTGCTGGGGCCCAGCTTGAGTACAGCACAGTTTTACCAGGATGTGTGACCTGTTTGACCCTGTCCTAGAGTCACCCCTTTTGCATTTATCCATTGCCTGACCATATGCCTCTATGTAGACCAACTAACGGGCAACCATACACAACAAGGCTGTTTTTCCACGAGGGGTTACCATGATGACAAAGACTTCACAGCAAAGCTCAAGAGGTCCCTAATGTCGTGGCAACCCGGAGGTAGAACAACAGGATGCAAGATTGCCCATACCTTATTCTGTACAGTGTATAGGCAAGCTACAAAAAAAAAAAGGAAGAAATGAGAACTTAGTGTTTTCTTGAACCGGACCACTTACACTTTGTTTAAGTTGTTCAGATTCACCTCCCCTCTTCAGCTCCTACTCCAACAGGTCATAAATGAATTCACAATAGGTATATCATGCCAGATGAATTTGATAGATTTCTTTGACTGGATGACCAGGGACATAGGTCAGGGATGTGTAGTTGATGTGGCCTACCTGGACTTAGCAAAACCATCAACACTGTACCACACAGGAGACTGAAAAAGAAACTGGACAGTCTAGAGGTGTGAGCCACAGTTGTAAACTAGATAAAAAATTGGTTAATGGATAGACAGCAGGACGTGGTGGTAAATGCCACTCACTCACTCTAATGAGGGAAGAGTGACAAGCAGGATGCCACAGGGTTCAGTACTTGGACCTGTTCATTTCAACATCCTCATAAGTGACATCACAGAACAACTTAAAGGGAAGGTATGTCTTTTGCAGATGACACCAAGAACTATAATAAGGTGGATACTCAGGGAGGAGGGGAGAAAATAAGAAGGACTTCAGAAACCTTGAAGAGTGGTCAAAGGTATGGCGGATGGGGTTCACTGCCAGAAAGTACAAATTATGCACCTGGAGCATAGAAACCCAGGACAGAAGTATAAAATGGTAGGTTGGTGGGATACTGTCAATCGCTAAGTAGGAAAGGACCTTGGGGTTATAATACATAATGACCTCAAAGTCATACGGCAGTGTGATAAGGCAGTGGGCAGGGCCAGTGGGATGTTAGGGTGCACAGGGAGAGGTATCACAAGCAGAAGGAGGAGTTGATATTACCACTGTATAGATCATTGGTGACACCACACCTAGAATATTGATGGAATACCCGATGATTTATTATCTTGTGATTCATTGTATGTTTTAACAGATGTTTAAAGCAATATCGTCTTACTCTACGTGTTTGTTCATGTCATGATTAATTTGTATGTTATAGATGTAATTGATTTGTTACTTCCGGTCACCCATGAAAGTGCACATTTGATGCCCTCAGGTTTTAACCAGTTACCAAATTTTAAATAAAAATAAAATACTGTGGACAGTTCTGGAGCCCAAATCTCAGAAAAGGCATAGACAGGGTAGAGGCAGTCAGAGGAGGGCAACTAAAATGGTACAGGGTTACATGAGGAAACCATATGAGGAAGGAGTGGGGATCTCATAATGTACACCCAGAGGAGAGGAGGGACGAGGAAACATGACAGAGATCTACAAGTACCTCACAGGGGTAAAGAGTGTATAGGTGAGTAGCCTGTTTCAAATGAAGAACTGCAACAGAACAAGAGGGCATGCAACAAAGCTAGAAGGGGATGTGAGGAAAACTGCTTCTCTGAAATAGTGGTGGATACCTGAAACAGCCTGCACCAGAGGTAGTAGGAGCTAAAGCAGTGCTGGGGTTCAAGGGGTTCAAACATGCATGGATAGGGATAGGGGAATACTGGAAAATAAAAAGGGGAGGGGTGCCAGAGACCAGGTAGTGTGTGTTGAGACAAAATAGGCAGGGAGCAACTGGGCAGGCTGGGTGGACAAAGTGGTCCTTTTCTGCCGACAAATACTATGTTTATCCGTTTATATACCTGTGCCCAATCACAGCGATGCCACACCACCACTACTCTCCCTCTCCCATCCATCTTGGCTTGTGCTCAATCCCTTAGTCTTTTATTTCAAATGCACTTTTAAGAAGTGCTGTGCTTTTAGGCCTGCATGGGTGGGGCCCTGCAGTCCTCTAGCTAGAACTAGGGAAAAAAGCAGCTTGTGAATGAACAACCTCATGAGGTGACAGAAGTTACCTCCGCACCTGTACACCATGGAACATCCGGCTTGCACTCCTTTTCTATCCTTGTTCTCCTCCCCACATATATTTGTTTTAAACTTTTCTCCTTCCCATGACCCTCCCTCTCAGTACCACCCGGGAAACATAACAGTGACACTGGGGTGCCCAATCCCTCAATGTCGATCGGCATCTCCGTCTGTTGTTTTCTGCACTACACATGTGCAGTCATTTCTTTTTATATGTATATATATTTTTTTAACCCCCACCCATCGACCCTCCCCTCATCGCTTCGAATATAACAGTGACACTGGGGGCCCAATCCCCAGTATCAATCACTATCTTCTGTCCTTTTTTTTTTTCTGTACTCTAACCATGGGCCATACTGCTTTCCTCATGTTGTGAGCTCCTCCTCTCTCAAATCTTTCACTTCTTAAGCCAGTGTCATCATATCTTTCAAGTGTCCCTGATTTTCAGGGATGCATCTGATTTCCCTTAAAAGTTTCTCTGGTATTTTAGTCACACAGGAGTAGGGATTTAAAGCATTAAATAATGCCACACCTTAGTGTTATATAGTTTAGTTCACACCTTAGTATTATATAGTCTAGATCTCTATCAGAAAATGCGTTTCTCACTGGGCCAAATACTGTTGTGGTTTCTTGAGCTGATACAACCTTTTCTGAGATGTGTCTCTAATTGTGGTCATTTGTCCTGAATCTATTTTCAAGCCTTGTCCCTGATTTTTGAGGTAAGAGGTTGACAGGCAGGAGTGCTGCCTATCTCCATACAGCTATGAGCAGCTCCACTGGCACCTAAAATTAGATGTACTGAATTTAGCAGGTCTCAGCTGTGTAAACTGTGTAGGTTTTAACTCAGTGTTTGGGAGGGGCATATGAGGCCCTAGTAGCCAGGTTTGCCAGTGTCAGCAGTCACATCATGAAGTGAGGCTCCGGCCAACTTCCCACCCACTGTCCCACTGGGAGAGGAGTGGTGAAAAAACAAGTGGAATAACAAAAATCTGGAGGATTTTTGCAAAGCTGTTTTAGGGATAATCACACATCTTTAAGAGTTAAGGACAAACAGAAAAAACCTTTGTAATTAGGATTAATTTAGAACAATGGAATAAGATCCCCAAAATGAAGGCATCAAAGTCTATTGAGAAAGATTCAAATTCAATACCCTAATCAATCAGGGTTGGACATGAAAAGACACGGCAGCAGCGAGCATTGCTCCATCCACCAAGCTGTGTACTTCACATCGAAAACGCCTTTTTTTCTTTTGCTTCAGTCTTTGATGAGACAGGTCTGGTGCTTAAAAGGATGTGAAGTTATGGAAAAGAAAGAAAATAACTCACACAATTAAAAAAACATAGAAGAAGACATACCCTTTAACCAACACAGATCTGCAGTAGAATTTCAGTTTGCCTGGACACTACCTACAATCGTATATTATATATATCGTAAAAGTAAAAGGAACATTAACCCATGGCTCTAGGATCCCTAATTGAGCTCATGCATCATAGAGATGACCTGTGGCACAAGGCCAAGGCATCTGGAAAGCAGACTGACCTCTTAGCACACAAGGCAGCCAGCAACAACTGCCCTAGACTCATTTGCTAAGCCATAGCCAATTATTATAAGGATCTTCTTAACAAAAGCTGGGTTCTGGAACTTCATAAAATCACTAATGGTAAGCACCCAGGACACCACCAACCTGAAAACTGCATCAGGGACACTACAGGAACCCATTGACATTGCAAATGCATTCAACGCTGCCTTCACAGACCTCTCAGGTGTGTTACCAAGTGATTATGTCACACCTCCAGCAGATCAGCTCCCCAGCCTGAAACCCCCTTCCAGCAACGCAATACCACCTTTGATCACAAGATCTGAAACCATCAAATACATCAAGCGGGTCCTCTGGAAGACCAGGATGAGGTGTGACCAAGTCGAAATGAAGCTGGTCACAGTAACCCTAGCAGGCTGGCCACCCACTCAACAAGGTGTTCAATGCTTCTCTACGATCCAGTGTGTTCCTGACAGCTGGAAGTCAGCTCTCGTCACCCCTGTCTTCAAAGCTGGTGACAGAACAAACACATATAACCACAGACCTATATCTATCCCCCAAGGTTCTGGAGAGGTGGTCTCTGACCAACTCACTGAATACTTGGATAAGTACAACCTCCTCAGTCCACAGCAACATGGGTTCCAAAAAGCACTCCACCCTCACCCGCCTGGTCGACTACACCTCCCAGCTTTATGATGCCTTGGATAATGGGTTGGCTGTGGGGTCTATATTTACAGACCTCACCAAGGCATTCAACATCGTTAATCATCACCTCCTCCTTAGCAGCTTGCTGTCAATTGGCCTATCCCTGACACTGTGGCTAGTTTGAGAGCTACCTCTCCCACAGAACACAATGTGTCAAGATAGATGGTATGCTCTCAGAACTCAAAGAAGTGAGCCTAGGAGTCACACAAGGATCCATCCTTGGCCCACTCCTCTTCAGCCTCTTCATAAATACCCTTCCCTCTGTCTGCCTGGCATGTACTATATGCTGACAATGCTGTCATTTCTGTATCTGGCAGGAATCAATCCGCTATTGCTACTGGGTTGCAGGACAGCTTCCTTAAGCTTGAATCCTGGTTCACCCAACACAAAATCCTGCTAACCATAAAAAACTAAATGCATGCTATTTGCTGTTCCTCAGAACAAAAGAAGTTCAGCCCCTTACAAAAACGGATCAATAAGAGAGATACCTTGGAGCAGGTTTACACTTTTAAGTACCTAGTGGTGCACCTTGACAACTCACTCAACTTCTCCTCCCATATTGACTATGTTGTCAAGAATGCCAACATGAAACTGGGTGTTCTTTACCATCACAGGCACTCAGTGATCCTCAGGCCCTGAAACTAGCCACGAGCAGCTCAGTCCTTTCCTCCATCGACTCACGGCCTATCTATATATGGTGCGGCTCTGACACCACATTCAAAGAATAAGAACCCTCCTTAACAAGGTCTGCCATCTGACTCTAGGTGCTGATCTCTTGACTCACACATGTGACCTTTACTAGCAGACTGGTGGCTCCCACGCCACCTCAGTGCTCAATACCAAATCTGCATGCTGGCAAAAAATCAATGCTAGGACTGATGCCAGAGTCCATAAGCAGACTATTTAAGAAGGCAAAACCCTCTAAACAAATTAAGTGTGGCTAAAGGAGGTCTCCTGGTGCCATTTAAACATACAAAACTGGCCCAGAAATCCTTTCCCCAGGGTCCCGGGTGGTACAATGAGCTACCTACCACTCTCACGAATCCACCAAGATCAGCCTCTTCAAAACTGGGCTCCGTTCCCACTTGGAACTGGATAAGGTCTGATGATGCTCTAGCTAATCACCATGATGTGCACTGCTGGTTCCTACCCACCCTCTCCCACCCCAACATACCCTTCTGCCCCACTCTTCCCCTACCCCACCCCCCACCTATGCTCTTACCTATAGGTACTACCTCACACCCCCTTCACCCCCACCACCTCTACCCTCCCTACCTGCATGAGCTCACCCTGCCTCCTGACTGCTTTCCTCTTACTAAGTCCCACCGGCCATAATTTATAGCATTATCTATGCTACTAACTAGCTGACAAAGCCTGCATCTGCGCTCCTCCCCTCACCCATGACCCCATGTTCCCTCACTATGGTCTATTACTGTCTTGGCTATTTTTCCTGTTTAAACAGGACACTCACCCCTAGACTGTACCAAATGCCTCAAGAACCTAGACCGCACACAGTTGTGCTGACAGTTGAAATGTACTGTAATATTTCATTGTATTTGTAACTCAACTATGTGTCAATGTACACCTGTGTAACTACCTGATGAAACTGTCTGTACTATGAGATTGGCTTACTATTTATACTGTTTAGTAAGTGCATTTGTTCATTACGTCCTGTATTTAACTGACTTGGAACCTTTGAAAACGAGTCCTTGACTGAAAGGTATTAAGCCCAAACTGAAATAAATAAGATATGCCACCTTGCCCTCCACACCTTCTCCTCACTCACCACTGCTCTCTTACCAGTCCTTTAACTGGCTCCTCAAGCTCGTGCTCCTACCTGCTGGCCCGGACCATTGCTGATACCTTGCACAATCCCTCCTACTCTCCACTATCCTTCTTATCCAGTTCAGAACCTACTGCACGCAATCACGTCAGTCTTCTCACCTCAACTAGAACATCCTAACATAATGCAGTGTCAGTGGCTCAGTAGGTAGCACACTGCCTCTGAGGCCGGAGATCAGAGGGCTGTGGGTTCAGTTCCCACATCTGGCACTTGGGTTAATATCCCAGTACTGGACACTGTAATGCAGCATGAGAGGGTGCTGCATTTCTGAGGTGCTCTTCGGATGAGACGTTAAACCGAGGTCCCATCTGCCTGGATTGGTGGTAATTCAGGTGGATGTTAAAGATCCCATGGCACTTATCGAAAAGAGTAGGGGAATTTCCCGGTGTCCTGGCCAAATTTCCTCATTCACTAAAATACCACCAACAGCTTAATCTGGTTCAAGGTCAGTTGGCATTCATCTGTATCCTCTCCGGTCGTGCCTGAAAATAGGCAGGATTTGTCTAGTGCACTTACCCGGTCAACAAAAGCTAAATAAATAAAATAAACTACAAGGATGGTCCTAAGAGCCTTCTCCACAGCCGGACCCTCACAATGGAACAACCTCCCCATCTCCCTACATTCCCATGGCCCTGCTCTAAATCTAAATTCCTATTAAGAATGCACTTTCTGTCCTCCATAACCTCGTCTGCCCACAGGCTGCTAGCACAGCTGCACCTCCTTGCAGCCCACCCTTACCCTCCCCCTCTAGTGCTCGTTCTCCTCTCCACCCTGAAACTACTGTTATTCCTATTGTTGAATGATGGAGCAACCTTACCCTGTTTACCTAAATGTTATATACCTTGGTATGCTCAATTGTTGATGTAGCTGGTACTGTTTACCTTATATTATCTGTTAGCTTGACCTACATGGGATTCCCTGTTATGTTCCCTGTATGAGCCATGCTGTTCTTTCATTGTAAGTTACACTGTTTGTGCCAGTTTCTGGCCTGTGCCATGCCTGAAAAAGGTCTTCAAATCAATGCCACAACCAGTTACTAAATAAATAAATAAATTTAGTAGTCAAGGAAAATACTCATGTACACACACACACACACAACAAAACACATACACTCTGCGAAATTTTTACGGATGGGCCATGTTAACTGCTACTCGACAATTAGACAATTGTTCAAATAGTCAGTTACTGACCACTGAGCTGATGGCTGGCTAAAATTAACTGCTGACCTCTAAAACAGTTGCCATCTCCATAACATTTACTGACCACAGCATAGTCAGTCATATTGCTGATGCTTCACTGATGACATGGTTAACATTTTGTACCCAGGAACGATCCGAACTAGTACTGGTGGGGTGAACAGCAGTAGCTGGAACCACTTAGATTCAACAAACGTATCCATATTAATGAGGCCCCTTGGAGCACTCTGACCCATACCCTAACAAAACAGAACAAAAAAAAAAAAGAACTTGAAATCTGTATTATAACAAGTAAACAAGAAAACTGTCCATGTATGTCTTTTGTGCCATTACAGTCCCCCACCTGACCCTCCCACTCAGCGCCCCCAAGCCCTTGCTTACCCATCGGAGGTCCAACGCCGTAATCCTCTGGACTGCAGACATGTCTTCACTCTTCACAGCCAGACTACTAACTGAAGAAACAGGTATGCTGCTCAATGTATTTCCATGGGGGTTTGAACTTAGAGGCATAACTTGTTTCAAAGTGTGTTAGGTATTACATACAGCCTTAACCACAATTGATAAAGCGCTCACTGGGTTATCTACAAAAATAAGTAATAAAACAGTTTAAATGCATGCAAATTTCTGCTTAATAACTATGCATAAATACTAGTACAATTTTAAGTGCTACATACATTGTCAAGTGAAGACATTTATTTACAGGCCAGTCAATAATTGTGCCTAAACCTGATCTGGCATAAAGATGCATTTATGTATTGTGGCAATACATGTTTAGAAACCTTTGAAAAAAAAAAAGGGGGGTCGTTCATACATCTGTCAAAGCCCAATTTATTTTATACATCTGCTTGATAAGTTCACAGTGTTTTTCATCTGGAGCAAGTTTTTGAAATAGGTTTGATGTGTGTTCGTTTTGAGATATTAAAATTGGGTGGTGGCTGCTAGAATAAATAATCCATTCGATGTTGGGCACTTGAAGGATGGTATGCAAAAGCTAAAGTTAATACAATGTACTTCATTTTATATGGATTAGGAAACTTGGTATTTTATACTGTTTTAAATCATTCTGGGTATGCTAGCAAGTAGTGAGGTCTTGCAATACAACTTTTAAAAAACTTTATATAAATGTATACATCTGTTTATAGAATCATACTGTTAACGTTAAATTATAACCAATGAAATACAGATATGATTTTGTGTTTGTGCATATGAGCCATGTTCTAAAATATGTAGATGCATTTTACTAAAAAGTTAAGCAGCAGATCGAGCAGAAAACTAGAAAACATATTCTCTTATAAAGCAGTGTGGTAAAGCTGAGCTTAAAGAGAGTATTAAAATATCACTGTTATGAATTCACATTGAAACATTAAACATATTTGGTATACATATACATATGCATTTACCTTTTATTTGAACTCTACTGATGTACAATATACCGAAATGTATCAGTTAGCAAAGCATTAATTGTACAGTATGTGCAACGAGGTGGAGTTCCAAATTGTAAGTGGTTACTCACCATCTGTTAGGTTCCTGAGGACAGCTTATTTTACAAAACTCTGAAAGCTACCTCATTATGGACAGCCCCATACCTCTCAACCTCCTGCCTCATAAATCAGGGACAAGGCTTAAAAAATCAGGGACAAAGGACCAAAATCAGGGACACATGTTCAAAATTAGAGATATCCACCCAGAAGCTGGTAGAATATGGGGCTTAGTGCAAAATGCATTTTCTAAAGAAGAACAAGTCTACAACTTTAATGCTTGACATTGTTTTGTGCTTAAAGTCCCACTGTTCAGTCACAAAACACAAATTTTAGGAGGGACAGAGTAAAATTTTGAGGCAAAATCAGGGACATCCCTGAAAATCAGGGACGCTTGAGAGGTATGGACAGCCCTCTCAGTAAATTGTTTATGTTTATGCTGAAACTGCATTTAGGATAAATGCAGTTTCAGAGCATTAAAATTTTAAACACAGCCTCTCCGGATTCAAAACCCTGGTCTGAGAATCCAAAAATAGCTGCCTTGATGATGTCAATGAAGAAGAGATGCCAGCTGTGCAGATTGATTCTAGCTCCATTAACCAGATTCAAATGTGAATAACTTCAAAATGAAAATGATAGCATGGTACTTTGAGCACGAAAGTTGTTCAGCACACAAATATCTACAAAATGAGCGGTGTTTCATTTATATATAGACCTTTTAGTTTTTTATAGTTAAAAATAAACAGCAGAAACTTCCATTTTCTTTTTCATTGTTTGCAACAAACAAATACAAACAGCTTTAAATGAAATATGATAACATAGTACTTTGAGAAAAAAGTTGTTCAGCACAAAATTATCTGCCACATGAGTGGTGTTTCATTTATAGATACCTTTTAGATTTTTATAATCAGCAAAAATGTCAGGAAAGAACATTTTTCACATTTTTGGAGGTATGGCATAGTGGAATATGCTACCTCCCTACTGGAATATTGTTGATATTTTTCGTTCTTGTGTCATCAATCTGATGACATCACCGTGGCTTCGCCAATCTATGATGTCATCGGGTCAATTAGCACTTGAACAAAAATATCAACAATATTTCCAGTAGGGGTAGCATGCCCTTATATATTCTT
This sequence comes from Neoceratodus forsteri, assembly GCA_016271365.2. Lineage (NCBI taxonomy): Eukaryota > Metazoa > Chordata > Ceratodontiformes > Ceratodontidae > Neoceratodus > Neoceratodus forsteri. Next base: position 730,744,004 of record CM028131.1, read on the forward strand.
TGCAAAACTCCATTAATGCATCAGTTATGTTGCTATTAAAGCAGCACAAATATGGAAATGCGATGTTAGGGTTTTCAACAACCGTCATTACCCCCCCAAGCAGCCAAAGGGGGCAAGGCAACACAAGCAACCACAGACATCCATCATCAGGTAAGGCAAACAACATACAACTCTTCCCAAATGACATAAGAGTCATCCATCATCATGGTCCAGCACTTCTGTAGCCATGGATACACATGCAGATTGCACACCACCTGGGAAGTGCAGTATATAATTCGAATAAGATTATATTATAAATTTTAAGTGATCAATACCACATGGAAGGGTGTGTGCAAGGCTAAACTGCTGCATGCCCCAGGTGGGTTGTGAGACAGGTGCAGCTGAGTGCCTTCAACAACCTGGGAAATGCGATATAAAATTCCCATAGGATCACACTGTAAATTGTAAGTAGGCAATAATGTACCAGGTCAAAACCTCTAAACAAAACCAATGCGGCAATAACTGCGCTGTGGAGAGCACTCCTGCATTTAGAGTGACAGGGATATAACAGTGCTAAGAAATTACCACTACCCTGTCATTCTACCTTCTAGTGAGGAGGGATCAAGTTGCCATGTGCTGGGGTGCGGGTCAAACTGCTGCCATGATGGAGTGGCTAAGGCACAAGCACATGGCAGGAATGGAGACCTAGGACTGTGGTTCGGTTCCCCAGGTCTCCTGGTGCTGCAACTTTTACTTTTTGGGGGGTTTGTTTTGTTTTTTAAATAAAACTTCTCCCCCATGTTTCAACATATCCCCAAAGTCCACACCCCTCAGAGTTAGTTAATAATATTCCAGGGTGTGTGGAGGCTATGCAGAAATGGGAAGTACCAGATTTTAAAAGTGTGAAATTACTACCATTCATGTGTTATTCAGACTTTATAACATAGAAGCATTACTCCACTGAAAAGAGGGTGGTGCATTTCAACTGGACAATCTGTCTGTCTGTATACACATACACATACACACACACACACACACACACACACACTGTTTAGCAAATATGAGCTATGCTTGAACTTTTACTCTGAGGTGTGAAATGGTCATGGTGCCCCAGTCCAGTAACACATAAAGACTTAGTGAAAATTAATACAGTAGGCTATCCTAAATCTTAACAGCAATTGCACAACATGACATTGCTGGAGGGTATGTTTACATCATTGTACTACTTTTGTTATAACAAATGTGACTTCTTTAGATTCAGACAGAAAGACTGTAATTTTCTTACTAGGAGGCAGTATAGTGTAGTAAAGAGTACTTATCTACAAAGCTAGAGACCTGGGTTTGAATCCCATCAACTCCAACTTGCATACTGTGTGACCCTAGGCAAGTCATGTAACTTCCATGTGCTCCCAGGTGCACCTGGAAACAAGCTCTGGATTAGTGTGCCTTTGTTGGTTAAACAAGTTCCCTCCTCCCCACTTTACTCTACACTGGCTTGCTAAATCAAGTTTGGCTATAAATAAGAGCTCTTGCTTGGACATTCAGGACTTAATGTAGTATAATAGTGTATTGAAGGAAAAAACTTTTGCAAGAGAAATGTTACATGTAGTGGATACATGTCTGAACCAAAACAGAAAATGGATATTGTCTATACAAGTAGGCAGTATAGTGTTGTGGTTAAGAGCACTGAGCTGCAAACCTGAGAGTTGGGGTTTGAATCCCATCAGCCTCCACTTGCATACTGTGTGACCCTGAGCAAGTCACTTAACTTCCCTGTGCTCCCAGGTCACTCCTGGAAACAAGCTCTGGCTTAGTGTGCCTTTCCTGATAAAACAATTTCCCTTTTCCTTTCCATGTATCTGTCGGGGTTATATCAGGAAGCTGGTATGCATAAGAAAGATGGCAAATAAAGTGATATTTGAATGAAAATAAGTGCATCAGAATGTGTATAACATTAAGTGCTGCAAATACAGTTCTGTTTGTCATTCATGCTAAAAAATATTAAAGTGATTACAAGGTCTTATAAAGGTGGCGATTTCCCTGTTTCACAAAGGTATTTGTTACATCTATACAAAATTAAACCATCATTGGATATCATTTTCAGTACCAACCATATGGCTTTTTAACACAGCAAAATCATGGTGCAGGTGTAAGAAAAACACCCTTTCAATAAGTGCATTTATTTACTAATGCACCATTCATGGTTGCATTTGTTGGATTTTAATTCATTCAACTTTAGAAAAACATATTGCTGAGGGGAACTCTATTTAAAAGAAACACAGGTTAACAGTTGAAAAAGCAAATGAAAATTAAGACAGTCAGGTGTTAACAATGTGCTGTTCTCAAAGGGTTAAGTCAGCCTAAAGTCCATTTCCTTGTGGTCCTGTGAAACTGTCTTTGTTTAGCTAACCTCTTCCACCAATATTTTAAGTTTACTTAGAGAAGTGAATGGGGGGCAATTTTCATTTATGTGTACATCTTTTATACAGTCTTTTTCTTGCCTTTTTGTGTTTTGAAACAATATGTTGTTTCAAATTAGTGCTCAAGATTAGTAATATATGTTCCATTTTACCAGTGTTGCCCCATAAAGAACAGTGCTTCCTTTTAAACCCCTCCTGGACTGCTTTGAAGGCTATTAAGAAGAACTAGCAACTGACTAATTAATTGCGGTCATAAAACTCTCCACAGCCAACTTCAAAGGTATAACTCAGGATCTGCTGTTAAATTAGGCATGACCAGATATAAACCATATGTTGGTCTCAGCATAGTAATTTCACAAAGCAGGCTGTCTGAAATGCAATAGTAGTTTAGCAGAAAGAAGGAGTATCTCTTTAACTGCCATAGAGATTTGCAGTATGGAAGGATACACTGAAAACTCCTAAAAGATGTGTTCCACGGAAACACCTTTTTCAAGGGAAAGCAGGATGGCTGTAGTCTCCACCACAGCCATAAAAGCAATAAGTAGGAGTTTAAGCAAGTTAGTGGATTTGGTTATATTATAAAATACATGTAAAATTATTTATTCTTATACTTCATAAATTTCTTAATTAGTTTGCTATATACACTACCATACAACCTACCACTTCAAAAACATTTGAATGGTGATACTAGGGAACTGGTGTTCAACATAGAGGATTGGTACGATACGCTCATACAGCGAGGGTATTTTTCACTCAAGAGGTTTACATGGTAACTGGAGACCTAAGAGCGCAGCTTCGAGAGGTCTCATTACCATGGAAACCTAGAGTTGAAAAATATCTTGTTGTATATGAGCGATCATACAGTCTTTTGTAGTGTATGGTCACTCATAAAAAGATTGCCCTTACTTTCTTTTGGATTTAGGTGTGGTTCTCAATTCCTCTGGCCTGTTTCACCACCGCAGCCATTCTTATCACATACGCTGGTCGCCCAATCGGCGCATGTGCAACCAGCTTCACGCATGCACACACCTTCTATGTGTTATGCTGCACTAGCTACATAGCTAGTCAGCACAGCTACTCTGATGACATAGCTAGTGCAGCATAACAACGCTGTTGGGAGCATGGATTCCATGCTCAACAGTGTTCTACCATACACTATATCATCTTTCAAACAACTGTTTCATTTCTATTTTCATAGCATAAATGCACCTGACAAATTTTAAAATTTCATTATACAGAAATGTGTGTTTGTGATTTTTATGTGCTATTAGAAGATCTATAAAATGGACTTAGGCCTGAAAGTGGAGTTATTAAAGGCTAATACATATTCCAATAACAGCCAAATATGTAATAATCTCTTTATTAACCTAATACAATTTTTTTACAGTTCTGCAGCTATGTTGCATTTTGCAAATACAGCCTCGTACATTTTGTATTATTCAATATTTTTACCCCAAATTTTCAACATATCCATTTCTTTACATCACCTCATGAATGTGATACCTGTCATTTTCAGCTCCTACCCAAAATATGTTTTGCATCCCAAAGATGATTTTGAATTCCCTGCATGCAAAATCACGTCTAGGCCAGGAGATGAAAATTGTCTCTGCTCTTCTTCATGAGGCAAGGTCATAACAAGTCTATTGAAAATTTGGTGTAAAATTATTAAAAAGCAACAAATTTATGAGCCAGCGTTACATTTTGCGAACACAGGCTCATAACTTTGGTACTTTCAATATCCCCAAATTCACAACCATAGCCAGTTCTTTACAACACCTCATGAATGTGACAGCTGTCATTTTCAAATCCTGGCCAAAATGTTTTCTTAAATCATGAAAGGTGATTTTGTGGTCCATCACAAAATCACCTTTTTAGACCAAGGAATTATTTCTGCCCTTGCCCATGTTGAATTTGTGCATGTAGGCTCTTAACCCGGTAATATTCAATATTTTCCCCAATTTTTCAACATAGTCATTTCCGTATAGCACCTAATGAATGCAATAGCTGTCATTTTCAGTTCCTGCCCAAAATGTGTTTTCGTCCCAAAAGTTGATTTCATAGTCTCTGTGCAAAGTACTTTTTAGGCCAAGAGATAAACATTTTCTCTGCCTTTCTTCTTGACACAGGGTCATAACAAGGAAATGTTGACAATTTGGTGTAAAATTATTAAAACAACAACTTTATGAGCCAACATTACATTTTACCCAAAATGTGTCACCTGTAGCCCTAGAGCTCTGGCCAAATTTATTAAACCTGTTATTGCCCACATAGTTCACTCCAGTGCGACAGCTGAAGTGAGACCAAAACAGCTCATTTGACTGCCTTGTTCAATGATGTAACCTCTGCAGTAGAATAAAACTTCGCTCTGCTGCAGTAGAGATGACACTACTAACACAGAACAGGATTTTTAAGTATACAGATTTGCATACCAATAGGTTCAGCCCTTATACTACAGCAAAATTCATCACTGGGCAGTGTAGGAAGCAGGCTGAAGCTCAGTACTGACTGACTGACTTCTGGTGGACTCAGGTCACAGTTGTAAGGAGACTTCCTTGTTGGGCTTATGTTCTTGTGTACAGATTGATGTATAAAGTCTTAATAAAGTGTACCCAATTGTTTTATTTGGGAAGTGTAACAGTTTACCTACTAACTATACATAAATTATGTTTCCAAAGTAGTTTAAATTATATACTCAACGTTATTATAGGGTTGTAATGTGACACCAGAGTTTGTGGCACAAGGGGCTAAAATGAACAGGTCTGAGTTATCAATTCACCCTTTGTCACTGAAAAAGTCCTGTATTAGGAGCAAAATGGCACTTCTGTACATTATTTGCTTCCTGCAATACTAGACAGCCACAGAAATTGCCTCTGGTAAATGCTGACAAGTGGTGCCTTGTGTTCTGCGTGCAGGTTATACAGTAACGTATGCTTTCTCAGCATGATGGCTTGTTGCTGCCTTTTGATCTGTGTCATTTCATGAAAGGATTTGATTACCAGGACCCAAAGGAAACTCCTAGGTACTCAGTCTTCTAGCCACTAGTGGTTACTCCTGCCCAACAAGGAGCTGATCAATAAGATAAGCTTTTGTTACAGATTAAAAAAAGTCCAGCAAATCTCAATAAACTGTTCATTGCAAAAGATAAACAGTTCCTTGGTGCCCAGGTGCTACAACAAAGACATTTGGTGCTATGCATTTGCACACACTGTATCTGTGAAGGTAAGCGACATAACAGTCACATTTTGAAAATCTGTACTGCTGTATACAGTATATTAATGTGAATAAAATAATCTGGTTTGTTTTAGATTTACACTTTACTGCACCTAACTGTGTGATGCCTCAGATCAGACCTCCATCTGCCACACTATCTCCTACCTGTCCCAGTAACTCATACCAACTAACTCCTGCCCCTGTGAAGAAAAGACACTTCAAGAGCTCTGTAGCTTCCCCTCTGGTAGAGTTAAACTTATTTAACTGTTTCTGAGTTTAAACAGAGATTAAGCAGCATCGAAGCGCGTCAGGTATTTCTCTTTTTATTTTATTTTTTAATAAATTTATTTATGACCTGTGCCCTTGTGATATGGTTTATGTGTACTCTGCCTTTTAGTGTTTGAATTATCCTGATATAATGCCTCCTTGTTCAGGACCTATGGGACGGCTTCCGTTCTGCATGTCAATAATTTGCCAAGCTCTTTGTATCAACATTAAGGAGTGAGATGGGGCAGTGATTGGGTTGCCATCCTTACCTGTCTTAGAGATGAGTGTAATTGTGGCATCCCTGCTGTGTGAGAGATGCCACAGAATTACTCACTGAGATCTGGGACAAGGATGTTTTCAAGGGCCTTGAAAACAGTTTTGGAAAAGCCATTTGGCCCTGGAGTTTATCAGGAGCTAGTTCTGTGATGGCTTGTTTTATCTCTTGTTGGTTTATGGGTTGGGCAAAAGCTTTTGTTGTTCCTCTAACAGTTTAAGAAGTTTAGCTTGTTGTAGGAATCTTATAGATTTACTGCAAGGAGGCCAAAATTCTCTGGGTTTTTGTATATGCTGAAACAAAAGGTCCTGGCTGGCAGTGTAGCCAAGAGGTTAGAGTAACAATTTGTGTACAAACTTGGTATATCCAGCAGACCTGCGTTTGATTCCCACAACTGCCATTTGCATACTTTGCGACTCTGAGCTGCTCCCTGGTCACCCCTGTAAATGGGCATTACTCAGTTAACAAAGAATAAAAATAAAAAGATAATTTGAGACTTTGGTACGAGTTGTGTTTGTGGGATCAGTCTGGCAAATTCTTCTTTCATAAGGTTGAGTGCCATTCATTTGCTAGCTTTGTCGCCTTGGTCCACAAATTGGCAATCACTTTAGAGCAGAAAATTGCATTTTCCACCTGTTCCCACAGGAGCTCTTGGTATTTCACTATCAGATTGTTTAATTGTAGCTAGTTTGGTTGTACGAGTTTGCTAATCAGCTCCATTTCAAGCTGCCGAAATTGCGAGATGAGGTCAGATGCCAGTCTTCCCCTTTTGTGTTTCTGAGAGTGTGGCATACTGCGTAATAACAGTAAGTTTGTTTGAATAGGGGAGAGCACATTGACCAATTGAGGCGAGGCTAATTGACAACGTACAACATTATAATATATAATTCAAAGTTCAACACATTTAGAATCACAGTGTACTGTAGTATTGCACAGGGAATAGTATGGGCTGGATACGACCTGGGTCAAAACAAAAAGTCCGTTCATATGAATAATTTGTCCCTTAAACCATTTGTGAGGAGCTTAATAAGTTCCTCACAAATGGTGTAAGGGATGAAGTGACTGAGCAAGTTTCACTGAAAAAAACTCATTAGAAAACTCCCTTAGGGAGGAGAGTGTCTGAGATTGTTTTGGCACCTGGTTGACACGCCAGTTTCTATCTGTATCAACCATGAGTATAGTCATGAGGATGAGCTGGATGGGTAAGTGGTCAGACTAATAACTGACTAATAAATAAGACCTTTCTCTAATAAACTGAACATTATGAAGTGGATTAAAAGAACCCATGAACCTAACTGGCTGAGACCTTCTTTTTACTGTTAGTAAATCCCAGCACCCTGCCAGCAGGTTGCTTGTGTACTTAGAATCCATCCTGTTTCTGGCCTACACCTTGTCCACAGACACCGTGGCTCTCATGGATTCACTGTGTTAATAATCGCAGCATCACCTGTCTTTCATCCTTGCTTGCAAACTCACAATACCTAAGTAATGCCGCTCTATTTTGTAAAAATCCTCACTCTTCTCCAACACCAATTTACAGTTATAAAATAGGTAACGAAAATCCTGTATTTTGATTGGTTGATAGAGATGCATTAGCAGTGTTTAATGCATGGCTAGCAACAAGTTCAGTCAACCACAGCCATAGGTAAAAAAATCGGGTATTAAGAGGCAGATGGAATGATCATGTTTTGAATTGCTGCCATTGTTTTCCCCCACTAGCACATTCCTTACTGATACCACCTGCCCACCAGCAGTCCTTTTCACTGTCATAAAGAACGCTCCACAATCAGCAATGCATACACCAATTAAAAAAAGTCTCTTATTTGACTTCTTTTTATTTTCAGATTGCGGCTGTCCTCCCAGCACCAGCGTGCTTTCTTTCTCACCTGCCCTTCGCTGGTAATTTTGACAGAAAACTACAGCCCCAGCTGCCAGTCCACCCTGCAAGCAGTCCGACTCCTCTTAGCTACACTGTCATTAATGAGCAGCTCCACAAACAGCAAGAAAAAAAAAGGAAAAAACATGTTGCTCACCCCTGTTCTTTCACATGAGCAGGCTTGCATGACAAAGTCACAGTTGCCCTTACATCTGTGTTCTCATCTCAGCCCCCCCAACCACCCACCAGGCACTCTCTAACTCGCCATTCCACCTCACCTCACCTGCTTGCCAGTAATAAACATAGGCAGTATCTGGAAACAAACAAAAAAACATCCTGCGCATCTCTATTCTTACTTTAACATGATCAGGCTTCCATCACAAAGTCAGAGCTGCCGTCCTGTTAGATCTGCGCTCTCATCTCAGACACCTGACCACCCGCCAGGCACTCGCTTGTTTGTCATTCCGCATCGCCAAACAAACTAGCAAACAAAAAAAATTCTTAATAAAAAAATAAAGTGCTCTGTGTGTGTGTGTGTGTGGGGGATTGATGGCCAGGATAGCCATGACAACCCACCAATTATAACTGCGGATGCTGTAGTGGGACAGAAGACCTGAGCTAACAAAAAAACACAGCACAATAATACAGGTGGAGGAACTATTTTACCTCAAAATAAGTAAAACCTTTACATTTAACCGTACAAATTAAATTTTTTAAAGATGTAAAATACAGTGTCCCATTTTATAAGCGTAATAAGACACGTTGGAGGCAGGTGTATTACATATTTCTAATGCATAGCCAGGGGCTGAAGGTCACTATGCCCCTGGCCGTGCGTTAGACATGTCTAACGCATGACCTTCGTGTTTTATTGCTTACATATTTGCTCATAGCAGGAGTTTTCAAAAGTGCCCTGTATGCCATGTACCTTAAGTAAACAGGCAGTGCATGCCCTCATAGCTTTCAGCTGGTCCATGCCGCCAAGAGGACATAGTGAACTCTACTGCCATTGCAGCTCTCATTTCCCATAGCCATTTTTTGCTTACTGAAAGCTCTGCAGTCACTTTCACTTTTCATAACAGAGTATCCAGTTGAGCCGTACTTGCAGCTGCTTAGTTGCTGCTGGCAGAGGTAGGACAGGAGAGCAAGGGAGACTACAGTAGGACTGCAGCCCCCTCCCAAATGGTGACCTTACCTTAGGTTTCATGCCCACAACCAACATCCCACACCAGAAACTGCCTTTGATCTTCACTCCCAGCAATTTGACTGCAGCAGCTTGGGGATGAGAAGCACCACCGCTTAGCAGCACAAACTTCTGGCTCCTTGCATGGCTCACTGCACACATCAAAAGAGCTGCTAACTAGAAACTCGAGGGAGTGGCAACACACTTCCAGATGATCCTGGCAGCAGGGAGCAGGAGCAACCAAATGAAAACAGTTGGAAGCAGCATAAAGGGGCTAAGTGGTTAAACAAATTAATAAAGAAGAGCATGAGCAGCATGGGCAGCACTGTATTGGACCACCTGACCTCAAGAGACTGCACGTGGCGGTCAGGGATCACCCGACACAGGCTGTGCTTAGTGGACCAACTAGGAGGCAGCAAGAGTGGACAAAGGGCAGATTGCAGACATATTATATCTTTATTTATTTTAGCTTCTGTTTATGCTGCTCCTCACCACCATGGGCTCGCATCCACTCACTGGGGCAACCTCCCAGGCTGCTCCTCGCACCTTTTCTGATGATTACCTGCTTCCTCTTATCCCAGATTTTCTTCTCCAAGGTGGGGGTGGTGGGGATTAGGGCACAACTTCCCTCTTCCAAACTACTCGGTTCCAGGAAGCAGTGGCCACTTGGTGCACTGGGGGCAATGAAGTACTGGTGCCTTCATCCTGAATGCCAGCGGTGGGTTTTTCCTTGTTCCCCATTCCTCAGGAACAGTGAATGCAAGTGCCCAGGACATGCCCACGCACATGCAGATGCATGGCAGCACATGTTAGAGCCAGCTGGTGTCCCTCCCACAGAAACTTGTCCGACTGCATTGCCACCTGTTGTCACCCAGATGGCAGTGTTGCAGCGAATGCTTTAGCCCACCCACACACCACTGAGGAGGAGGTGGAAGCTTCTGGATTGCTTAATCCTCCCTCCTCAGCTGGCATACAAAGTCTTGGCTCATTCTCGAACCTGGGTAATGCATCGCAAGTAGGCCTACCACTGTGCCGAGGGTTGGGCTTACATCTGGATTTTTGTAAACCTTGACTAGGTCCCTCATGGAAAATTGATGAAATTGGGTGATTGGGAACGAAATAATGAGGTGGGTAAAAATCTTTCTGATTGGGAGCACTTGGGTGGGGGGAGTAGTACTGAATGGAGAGTTGTCAGGGATCAGGGACGTCACTAGTAGGGTGCCCCAAGAGTGAGTTATGGAACCAGTTGTCTTCAGTATGTTCATTTATGATGTACAGGTGGGAATCCAAGAAAAAATATGCACCTCTGCAGATTATAACAAGATTTGCAGAAGAGTGGACTTCGAGGAGGGGGCTAGGGCCGTGAAGGTGATCTGCAGAAGCTTGTGTGGTGGTCCAAAGTGAAGCAGCTGAAATATAACATAAAGAAGTGTTAAGTTATGCACATATGGGTCAGAAACCCAGAAACGGATTACTGCATGGGGAGGGTGGTGGTTGAACATTGGAGGAAAAAGATCTGGGGGTAATGATCATGGATACTTTAGAGGCAGTGGCATAATACAATAAAGTGATAAAAAGGGTGAATAGGATGCAGGGATGTATAAATAAGGAGATCACTGGCAGAATGAGTCAGGTGATAATGACCCTGTATAGGTCACTGGCCCGATCTCACTTGGAGAACTGTGTACAGTTTTGTTTCCTGCACATTAAGAAGGACAGGGACAGACTAGAAGTGGCGCAGTGGAGGGCTACCTAGATGATCCAAGGGCACCAGGGGAAGTCATATGAGGAATGTTTGGCGGATCTGAATGTAGATATCCAGGAGGATAAGGTGAAATGAGGGGACATAACTGAGAAGTTTAGGTTCCTCCATTGTATCAATGGAGTGAACTCTAAGGGTTTATGCACTTCAGGTAGTAATACTTCCATCAGAGGTATCTCCATGAAATGGGCAGTAGAGGGGGAGGGTTAAAAAAGATGTCAAAATAGTTTTTACTGAAGGGATAGTAACAGAACGAAACAAACCTCCAGACAAAGTTGTATGTGCTGAGACTGTGAGGGGGGTGGGATTCGAGAAAGGATGGCACAGGAATATGGGTTTAGTGAGGCTAGATATGCTGTGGGTAGGGGGAGGTCAGGGTGACTGACAGAGGCTCAGTTCAGTTGATAGGGAAGCAAGGGAAGACTTGATGGGGCACTGGGCCTTTTTCCAGCATCTTGCTTTGTCCCCTGGTGGACTTGGGCTTGGGCAACTCAGTTGCCATCCCCACTTAACCCTTGACTAGCCACCACCTCCCCCAGGACTTACCTGGATCCAGTGACCCACACGGCTTGCCTTCCGTGATGGAGCCAGGAAGAGGATGGCCATTATCCACCCACCCAGCTGGAGTCCATTTTCCAGTGAGGCTCAGTGGTCCGGGAGGCATTATGGGTCAAGGTGGGCAGAACTTCATGGAGCCCAATCTGCTTTCTTTTCCAAGTTCTACCCTGGGTCTTCTGCTGCAACGACATGTAAGCATGCATGCATGGAGGTGTGGGCATGCCACAGAACTGCAGCCCCTCCCTTTCTAACACTCAGACACTGGCACTACCCCCTGGCCTCCACCTGGGGGAAGCCAAAGTTTGAGATGGCAGACCTTCCCTCCCTGGGAGAGGACAGCAGTCTTCCAGATGCTCAGTCCTCCCTTCCCCCGCTGACCCGAGCTCATTCCTGAATTCAGGTTGCCGACATGGCAGGGGGTAAGATGCATAGTGCCGAAGCCCTCCGTGCCACCGGGCCAGCTCCATGGGGCCTTTTTCTGCTGACATTGTATATGTTTCTATGTTAAGAGCCTCAAGTGACCCAAGGGGCACAGGAAGCTATCCCCCATGAATATTGGGATATTTAGTCCCCATTAAGGATGCTCAGAATTTGACCCATGCAATTAGGTCAGAGTAGAAACATAGAAACATAGACGGTGACTGCAGAAAAAGACCAAAGGTCCAACCAGTCTGCCTGAGTTCCCTATTTTGCCTGGGGCCTATTTTCCCTCCAGGGTCTAGCCCTTCCCACCCCACCCCCACACTCTTCTCCCCAATTCTGATGCCCTGAGCAAGCACTATACCATTCATTCTGTCCAGCCATGCTTGAAACCACTAATGGCTTAGATGGCAGCCTGTTCCGCAGCACTGCCACACTTTCTGTAAAACAGTATTTCCTCATGTCCTTGTGAATCTCCCTTCTGTTAGCTTCCACTCATAACCATGAGCTGGTATTCAAATTAAATAGAAAAAAAGATTTTGACCCCAAGAGGATTTGAACACACAGCTTTCTGATCTAGAGTCTGAAATACTGCCGTTGCACCACAAGGTCAGCTAAAGAAATTTTATGGGTGAGATTACTGCACACCAGTATTGGTCTTACATCCTGATGTGGGGCTAGAACCTACAAACTTCTGGTTGTGGAAGTGGGTGTGCAACCTAGTGTTGGTTCCAAGATTCCAAGCTTTTTTTGGATTTATGATTTTCAAAAGTGAAGGCCCCAAATCCCAAATCATGAAAAACAAATTTAAACCTGATTCTACACCTGACTACTGTTACAAACTCCCTCCCCCCACTAAGGACCTCTCACTTTCTCCCACCTTTGTGGCAGCACCCATTCTCCCTCCTTCCCACTGAATTTACTATTTCTGCCATAGTTGATCTGCTTGAAGAAATTCCTCTGCAGTAGTAATCCCAAAGTGTCCACTCCCATTACTTTAGTAGTGGTAGCTATTAGTCCCATCATCCTCCTCCTCTCCAGGTCCATCCAGTTCCAACAGGACTGCCCACCATATGTCATGTGCCACCAACCAATGTCTTTACCCACTGCAGGATTCCTCCACGTTTGCAGGTCTCCCCCCCACCAGTCAAACAGGACTCCTGACCTCCCTTACTTAGTACCAGACTCCCTCTTTCTTCTTCCCTAAGTGCAATGTGTGATGGCTTGGGTTGACTGCCACAAAACTTTCAGATGCCATCAACCAGGTGTTGTATAGACTGAATGAAGCATCAAGACCTTATTTCCAGTACCCTTCACCAAAAATGCCCCACTGTAACCCATTCAGAAAAGTTGATTAGGTCAGTCTGGCATAATCTGCCTGCCACAACCCCATGCTGCATCTTGCTATGTAGTTTATTAGCTTCTAGGAACTCTACCAGGTACTCCTTTGTGATGGTGTCCAGCAGTTTCCCTAATGTCAATGTCAGGCTTGCTGGCCTGAGTTGTTGGATGAAAGCCAGTATAATTTGGCCCTTCACTTCTTCCGTAATCACAAATATGACCAGGTTATTAAATTGGCTGCAATTTTTGGTCTTTTTTTTTTTTTGTATCAAGTTTGGGTAATAGTTGTTGAAGGGCTATCACATCACACTCTTCCATGACTGTGTGATCTTCAGAACTACTTAACATGCCTCAACATCCCCCACTCTCCTGTTGAAAGTATGACACACACCACCTAGAAATTCTTAAAATCTGTGGACATGTTTTGGAGAAGGATTCAACATAAAATCGATTTGGCCCTTATTTTCAAAACTATTTTCCAAAAGTGCCCCTTAACCAGGGTCTGGAGTATTTTATTCTGGTTATTTTTAATTATGGTATTTAAAATGATACACTCTTGCAATTTCAGTATATTTTATCAACAGTCCTTAGACTAAAGGTTTTGAGGGAGTTTGACAACCCCTGTGAAGGCATTACTTAACTGGCTGAGATTCTTGCCTTTGTTAGCTAAAATTACTCAGTCATACCACATTGCATTTTGAACTGTAAGTAAAGTAGTAAGTAAATAGTTTATTGTTTGGCCGTACAAGGCTTTTACTAGACAATATAAAAACATACACTATAAATAAGACACATTTCGCATACATACAGATTATATGTCTCGTAGACTGGAGCCTATATAATGTCTTATAAAAATGTGACATACATAATTCATATAATTCCCATACAAGGGAGCGTTACGATGAATATAAAAACTCAGTATATAACTTAATATCATAGAAAACATTTGAAAAATAATGTACTAATGGACTAAGATTTCCCTTGTATTTGCCAATCCCAAACAATACAATACATATTAAGAAAAAGATTTTTCACAACATGAATCAAAGGTCAGCAGGAGCAAACAAAGATATAGACACAATTATCTTACATCAATAAAATATATCTGCATTGTTCCATATATGTTATAATTCCTGGTGCTAATGGATCTATATTATAGGTCAAATCTAATTGATATACCATATCAGTTCATATCCAATGATACATTATTAACAATAATGTATTTCTGATGTTTCTTTCTAATTCTAGCCACATACATAAAATAATTTGCAATTCTCTTAATAGTATTTTCATAATTTGTATTCATAATGATAAATGTAATTTCATTTCTTGGTATATTAGACCAATTTTTAAATGGTCTCAACCAATATTGCCATATTCTGTTATGCCAAGGGCATTGCCATAAAACATGAAGAAGATCTTCACTAGTCCCATTTTTACAGTCGCACATTTCACATGTCTTAGGAAGATTTTGATATCTAGTTTTCAAAATGTTATTCTCTAGTAGCTCTAATTTAGCTTTGAAAAAGGTGTTTCTAAGTATCCTATTCTCCAATATTTCCTAATAGTCCCTATACTTAATGGTATCATTGTTTTCTGCATACCATCTAGAGAATCTGGATAATCAAATTTTCTTCAGATCCTGATCAATCCAATATGTATCGACCTTTTTTGAATATAAACATTATAATTAGGGCTTATCTTAATATTCCTTTTAAAATATGGTTTTAATACTGAGAGGCCATATTGATCCAATTTACTATATATATCTTGCATCCAACATTTTTTCCCACTGTCATTTTTCACCCAACAGAGCTGTTCCAAAAAACATTTTTTTGATAACTTATCTTCATCTAATATAGTTAAATGTAACCAATATTTAAGTTTTTTTTCCCCTAAGTGCATTAACATTTATTAATCCAAGTTCAGCTCTTAAATAAACTGATGGGCAAAATGGGGTAACTTGTAGTTCAGCCCATAATATTTTATAAACTGAAGTCATATGTACTTCAGCATCATCTAAATTTTATACTTCAGTCGCATACATCATCTGTGCCCAACATTTAGTTTTAATAGCTGTGAGCAAGGGCTTTAAAGAAAAGCCCCCATAGGAGAAATTAAATTTCTTCAGTCCAATCATTGTTTTCTTAATTTTTCCAGATACTATTTCTTGATGTTGTTTCCACCTATGGTTATTTATAAAAGTTAATCCCAAGTATGTGTACTGTTTAGCAGCTTCTATTCTATATGGGCTGGCAGTATACCCTAGAGGTTAGAGAAACGAGGTGTGAACGAGCTTGATATATCCAGCAGACCAGACCTGAGTTTGATTCTCACAACCTCCACTTGCTTACTGTGTGACTCTGAGCAAGTCTTTTAACCACCCAGTGTTCCCAGGTCGCCCCTGAAAACAGGCAGTTGTGCCTCATGGGCCTTACCCGGTTACCAAAAGACTAAAAAAAAAAAAAAATTCTATGATTATCTAATCTAAAGAAGGGTTCGATAGAACTAGACCGAAAGGTAAAAGTTTTTGTTTTGGATAAATTTATTTTTAACTGTAACAAATGTATGCCCATTTTCAGAGCATCCAATTGCCTTTGCTGCATTTTGAACTGCTAGAATGAGCTTAAGACAACAGCTGCAGCAGTGGCCAAGCTGCCAGCAGACTGAGAGGTTACATTTTTGAAATGGAATTTAATGTAAACAGCATTTTTTATGTAGGAAAAGCTAGGTCTCAGCTTTATGGTGGTGCCTTGCCTGGATGCTCAGTTTATCCATTTTGAACCCATACCCAGCTATAGTACATGTCAGGAGCCATATCTGAGTATAACATCTTACTCGGTTTGAAGCAGTGAGACAAAGTCCCCCAGAAATGACCCAACAATTTGTGACAATATGCGTATGAACAACAGTATTTTGTGTTGGACTGAATTATGGTTATAAAACAGAAGATAACAAGTCAGTATAAATGCTGTAGACTCGCAATGGGAGTAGGATGGTTAGCAGGGTACTAAAGGAATTGCATTTGGGGTTGGTACTTTTTAATGTGTACTTCGATGAATTTCAGAGTGGTATAGGTAGCTGTATAGTGAAGTTTGTAGATACTTCCAAGACTAGAAGAGTGTTTGACAAGACAAATTTGTTAGAGGTCTCCAGGCTGACCTTGAAAAACTAGCAGAGTTGGACATTATGGTCAAGATGAAGTTTGGCATCAAGAAGTGTGCCGTAATATACTTTGGAAATAAAACTAAAATGACTAATTATGCCCTGTGTACCGCACCTTTGAGAATGTTGAAAACAGATCATTTAGATTTCGACCTCCAGCAACTTTAAATTATAGGCAGCATTGCTAATCAATGGCTAAGAAATGTAGTACTATCTTGGGCAACTTTGAGAGCAACCTTTCTAGTAAGAATGTGGAGGCACTATTGCCATTGTATAGATCACTGGTAAAACCATATCTTGAGCATAGTGTGCAGTTTTGGTCTGCCTGTTTTAGGATGGATGTTGACAGTTGTTGGGGTGCAGCACAGAGTGATGAGATTGATTAGGAGACCACAAGGCATGGATTATCAAGGGAGGCTGGATGAACTGCGACTTTTTTCACTTGAAGGATGATGGAGCGTGAGAGAGAAGTCATAACCTTTCACATTAGGCGTGCAAGTAAACAACCATTATGCAGAGTTTAAATGTGTAGTCCTTTAGGGTATGATGGAGTATGACACACTATGTCATGCTTACCAGCTGAGGGGGACAAGCTAAAAGTAATCTGAGGCTCAGTTGCAGAAGGCGGTGGCCTTGTTGAATGGCTTGGCCTAGCAGGGTAGTTCAGAGCAGTTCGCTTGTGTCCTTCAAATTAGGGCTTGATATAGATATGACAGCTATGGGAATTAAAGGGTGCAGCTACTGACTAGTGGCTAACAGATTAGAACAGCTTAACAGCCTCCTTCCCTTGGATAATCGTATGTTCTTTTGTGTATAGGCTTTAGAACCACTACTCTGAAACAGTCTGAATATATGGTGGTATCTGACCAATCATTCTGTAATAGTTGGACTTTAATTACTTTCTGAACCCATTGAAATCCCATTTTCAGTTTATGATGGCAGCCATCTTGATGCTGCATTAACTTGGAAACCAACAATGATGGGGGGGGGGGCATTTGGGGCTAGGAGCCAGCGCGTTGGATGCACTTTCCTGAGCTCCTTTTTTACTAACACTGAAATATGTGTTAAACCTTATTTTGTACAGTTTTGCAGGCATGTTTTTCTCAGTTTCGGACATTTAACTAACTTGAGTAATATCTACATTTCTGATGATGGGCCATCCACGAAACACGCAGAAAAGCAGTTTGTCTACTATGGGCCCCTCAAAGACACAGTAACCAGTCATGCTGCTGGCTGCATCAGGAGATTCACCAGTCATGCTAGAGACTTTGCAATCTGCGGTCAGTGTTTTTATCCAGTCCATCCACTCGATAGATAAAAGGTTGGACTCTTATTCGGAGGGGCTGGTGAAAGTTGAAGTGATTGTGGAAGTGCGGGCACCTTCTTTGAAAGTTCCAATCGTATAGTGGATAAAGCTCTAACAGCAGTATCAATGACAACAAAGGAACAGGAGATCCTAAAGGCATAGATTATGCAGCTTGAAAACACTGTTCATGCTTCCGATATTCAAGTCCTGGGTATAGAGGCGAACGACATGACAACATACATAGAACTCTGACTGCTAGAATTGCTCAGATTACAATTCACAGCCTCAGTTGTCCAGGCCCACAGGATCACATCTTTGCATGCTTGCAGTTCAGGCCAAGACCCCTGCATGCTATTGATGATAACTCAGTCCTTAGGGGAGAGGGAGAAACTTCACAAAGCTGCTAGAGATTGTGGGCTGATCATGGTGGAAGAGAAAAGAATACCATTTTTCCCAGATTACTCATTTGCTACCAGAAAATAGCACAGAGCTTTTGAGGGGTCACACAGAAACTGAAAGAAATGGAGGTAAGTTATTTACTCATCCTCTTGGTAGCCAAAACAAGTTGCCAGGGGGCCGTGGTCCCCAGCGCTTTGGCTGTACACTTTGGTCTTCATCAGGGGGCCTGTCAGTTCTCTTGTTATCTCACATATAGAAAATAGGTAAAACTAACTCACAATTGTGATTGGCTGAGAAACTTCTATAGATGGGCATTTAGGAGACAGCAGAGCCCACCTAAAACAAGTCCTATGGCAAGTGCCACATAGCATACAGAAATCCCTGTGCCACGTTTGAAATTCAGAATGCAAAACTGACGTTTTTTTTTTTCTCATTTAGCGACCAAGCTACTTAGCTGGCCACCCCCATGACTCAGTGAGCTACCCATTCTGTCTCATTTAAAGAAAATCCTAACTTTTTTACTTAAATTTACAAACTGAAACCATGTTTGTACCTGGACAGCAGGTAACAGTAGCCGTTCTAGTGTTGAGTCTGCCAGATGATCGCTGGTGCTTCTTGTACTTTCCCGTTCACTCTACAGTCTCACAGAGTTTGGAAGTTCATAAACAAAAAGAAAGATTACACACCCTAATTTCAAAGCACAATCGCAGGCAGTCGCCAATTGCGCTCTATCTGCTGCACCCAACTGCAATCAGTATGTTGCTTCCCAGTGCCACTCCACTATAATGCTGCTGCTGGAAAATGCAGTGTGGATGGGAATTTAAAATTTTATTGTCGGCAACCATCTGCTTTGTAACTTCTAAACTGTGTAACCAAGATGCTGATGGGGGGGGAGTTGCTGACCAGGGGAAACACTAGACTATGGGGGTACATGACAGTCGCAATGGTAACAGAGGAAAAGTGATGGGATCCAGTGGCAGTGCCCTATACTGGCAGTTGTGCCAACTGAGGGACTACTTTACAGTAAACATAGTGTTATGGTAAATTCTGTGTATTTACAGTTTGCTTTCATCTTTCAGATATTTGAATTAAAAAATGTGATAAGCAACCCATTTTCTAAATGCAATAATACCCTCCAGGGTGTGTGATATTGGGTTATACCCTCCCTTCCAGGGGCTATAAGGCCCTCCATCTGCAGCATCAGGCCTCTTTACGCCCCTGGGCAGGCAGGTATAAACCAGTACCACCCACCCTGTCAGGTATTATTGCTTGCTTATAAATCCAAATCTTGCTTAAAGGCACAGTACATTGTAGTCTCTGCATAAGGCATTATTAAATACATTCAACAAATCTGTGCAAATAAACCGAGTACAAAATTAGTGTTACAATCAATTATCCCATCTCCTAATGATAGTTAAAAAGTAATAATTATAAAGAAATGAGATGGAGAGGGGGGAGAAGAGAGAAAGGCTGACATAATAGAAGCTGTCATATAGTACAATACCAAGTAATTACAGCACCATATTCACTAGAGGCACAATTATAGATTCCATAATGGGAATCTAAAAGGTTGATTTGAACCACTGTAGTCTTTTAACAATCAGTGAATGTCCCTTATGGTACTTTTTCATGAGTCAGTGGATATTAGACTAGGTGGTCATCTCATTCATCCCCCACATGTATCTAGGCAAGAGAACAGACACATCACATTAACACATGACACAAAAAGGTGGGATCAGACAAAGTAGGTACAGGTGGTCCCAATGGCGGCCACCGAGCAGAGTAGTAAAATGAAGTATGCAGCCTAGTTAGATGCCTTATTCTTAAAGATAAGGGGATAAATCAACTTCTTCATTCAGACCTACGGTGATAGTGTTAAAAGGAATGATCCACCATGCATCTTTTTGCAGTAATATGTTCACCATATCACCATCGATAAGGGGTGGTTTTACACATTCCAAGGCAGTAAACTTCAACTCAGAGGGGTTTGAATTGTGTGATACTGCAAAGTGTGTACCTAGAGGGTGTGATGCTTGTACAGCTGGTTCTGATTAATATATGCTTTTTGTAATATAAAAATGTGATATTGAGTGTCTCTCATGAGACATGCTGTTTCAGCTAAAAGATAAAAGCCAGGAGATAATTACAGGCTAGAAGAGACTTAAAGTAAGGATCTCCTGTTTATCTAGTTTAATTGTAGCTGCCAGCTGCTAGGCTGGAAAATCATAAACTTTTATGACATTTAGAAAAAGAATACAGGTTATGTCACTGTGGTGCGAAGTCATAAAAGGTCCTTTGATGTCCTTGAGAGAGGATGCTGCTCATGGATGAAAGAAAGGACTTGGAAAACTACAGACTTAATTGGGAAGTCATATTGGGAAACAAGTTTTTCTGCTGATGTCACCTATTAATTTACCTCCTGACACAAGACATCCTGATTGTATAATTTTTAATAAACAGAGGAGGAGCTGGGTGACATCATGGAGAAGGCAGGGTCAAGACAGTGTTTTAATTGTGCTGTAACAGACCTTTACAGATGCACATGTTTGGACTCTGAAAAAAGAACACCTACAGCACTATAAGAAGATAAGAATGCATTAGGTCTAAGTGTATTATTTGTAGGAATTTGCACTTTTTAAACCTTATTGTTTTAAAAGATTGTATGTTTTGTGATATATGGTTCTGTGTTTTACATTTTATATTTTTATCTATTTTAAGTAAACCTTTATTTTTAGAGACTACCTGGTGTGCCTTTGAAATTCTTTCTTTGACAAGGGAAGTATAGATGGTTAAAGCTGACACTGTACAAAGCTTACTGGTTTTACCAAACTATGAAAAGGTAAGAGTTTTTCTGAGGTCTTTCAGAGAGTTTTAAGGGTTAATTTTGTACACTTGGTTAGGTGCCCGTAAGAGAAAGATATCTGGCCCCCCCCAAAGAACAGAATTATCTGAGCCTGTACATTGGGTACACTAGCAAGAGGTTCACAGTTTGAATCCCTCCAGAACTTGAGACCAAAGTTTGATTAGAATCCACAAAACAGACAGGAGGGTTACCCTGTTCTGTTAACTGTTCACAATACTACGCTCGGAGGTTGGCACTGTCGGAGCAGAGGGCCTGACCTGCTGGGTGGGGTTGTGGCAGATTGGTTGGCAGCGGTGTGCATAAGTTTTGGTATTATAAGCTTTTATTGTTCAGTGTGTCAGCTTGAGACCGTCGGCTCACTTGCAAAGAAAGAAAAAGGCAGTGATTTATTTTTAAAAAGGAGACAGAACTGTATCACTTGGCATACAATCAAGTTCCTACCCGTTTTATTTTTTTTTCTAAAGTGCAAGTCAGAGTAGCCGTAGTTAGGGAAGAAGATGGCTTCCAACTACAGCAGACACACTGTAGACTACTTAAAGCAGTTGTGCAGGGACAGAGGAGTCCCATTCGAGGTGAAAGCCAGCAAACAGAACCTCGTGGATGCCCTGATGGTAGCAGATACCTAGAGCATTGAGTCACAGACAGTGACTGAAAAGGACCAAACCTTGAGTGTGGCTGGGCTAGCGGCCAGTGCAGTGCCCAGATCTGATGAGGAGGGCAACAGGGCTACTGTCAGCGAAGGGCCACAGCAGTAGGGGAAGGTCACCAGTATCCTGGATCCAGAAGTACTCAGGCTGCAAATTGAGTTGCGCAGAATGGAGCTGGAGTTCCAGAAGGAGAGGGACCATGAACAGTGGGAGGCAGACTGTGAGGGAGGGCGAGAATGCCAAGAGGCAGAGTGAGAACAGAGGGATGCTGATCCTGAGGAGCATGAGTGCCAGAGGCAACACGAACTGGAGAAACTTCCACTCCAACCAGCGGCACCAGAGCAGGTAAGTGGCTTGGGTTTAACTGGGACTACAGGACTGGGTTACCAATTGAATTCCAAATTGATAGCTGAATTTAAAGAGGGGGAGGATATGGATGCCTTTTTACATTCTTTTGAAAAAGTTTGTATTCAGGCTAAAATTCCTAGGGAGTCCTTGAGCTTCCAGCTATCCCCGCTACTAACCGGGAAAGCTTGGGATGCATTAGGTCAAATGGACAACGAGGACTGTGATGATTACAGCAAACTTAAGGCTGCACTGTTAAAGAAATTTTAATTAACTGCTGAATCATACAGAGCTAAATTCAATAAGCTCAGGAGAAGCCCTGACATGAGCTACGAGGAGCTAGCCACGAAACAACGTCAGTTTTTAAAACAGTGGGAAGGAATTGAAGCAAACTTTGTTGATAAAATTGAAAATGTGATTTTTGTTAGAACAGTTTTTCTGGGCATGCCCAGCAGAGCTGAAAACCTGGCTGGAGGACCGAGATCCTAAAACAGTGTAAGAGGCTGCTGAACTCTTGGACCGCTATGCCAAGAGCAGACCTGCTCTGAGAGCGAATGAGGAGAGTGTGGCAGCGCAGAAAGGGAAAAGCGCGCCTTCAGGGCAGCTAAAACCCTCACTGCCTCCACCAAAACCAGTTAGCCCCAGGTTTCAGAGAAAAGATTTCTCTGAGAAAAGAAATCAATGTTGGTTGTGTAAAGAAACTGGGCATATTGCCAGGCAGTGTCCCAAAAAAGGCAAGCAGTACATAACAGGGGACTAGGAAGGAAGTGGGTTGTTTGTGTGTCCCTGGAAGCATGCCTATGAACATGAGGGAACACATGCACCCAGTCATGGTGAATGGTGTACAGATGCAAGGGTTAAGGGACACGGGCATCCCTGACATTGGTAAAGGGAGCTCTAGTAGAGCTGGGTCAGCTTATACCCAATAAATACATCACTGTGCAGGACTTTACTGGTGAAGAGAAAACATTGCCCCTTGCTAGTGTTCTCCTAGACTGGGGTAAAACAGGGGGAACTGTGCAACAAGTGGCTGTAGCCCAAACCTTAGCAGTGGATGTGATCCTAGGCAACAATCTCAAACAAGAGATGGTGTGTGCAGTTACCCATAGTCAAGCAGCAAGGGAACACTGTAGTTCCCTAGACCCCACAGAAGCCATTGTGGAAACCACTGGGAGGCTGGTTCCCCAGCCTGTGTCTCCTGATATGGAGACTAACGAAAAGGGGATAGAAATTTCCCCAGTTGCAAGTAACCACACAGCCATAGAGGGTTGCTCCAAGGAGGGAGGGGTGACCCACTGTCAGAGGGTTGGGATTGACAGTGATCCTGAGTGCCCTGATGCTAGTGCTAGGGGCCCTAGTTTAGTGACTGAAGGGGACCTGTCCCATGCCTTGGGAATGTGTGAGGGGTTTGCAGCTGCTCAGAGAAGTGACCCTAGTCTAGAGAAGCTGAGGGCTTGAACAGACTGTGATGGAGCACAGGGAGGTGACGGCAGACATGGTTTATTGGGAAAATGGACTTATGTATACTCAGGCTGTGCAGACAGAAGGATGGGTGCTAGGCAGGTAGCTTGTTGTTCCCTAGTGGTATCGTGAGCAGTTGCTCAAGATTGCACATGATATTCCCTTGTCTGGTCATCTGGGAATCACACGCACTACGCAGCAGTTGGCCTAGAATTTCTATTGGCCAAACTTCACCCAGCAGGTGAAGGAGTATTGCAGGCCTTGTCACTGGTGCCAAGAAATAGGGAAGGCGGGCAAGAAAACCCAAGCCGCCCTGATTCCATTGCCCATAGTGGAGCAGCCATTCCAGAGGGTGGGAATGGATATTGTGGGGCCTTTAAATACCCCCAGCTCCTCAGGGAAGAGATTAATCCTGACTATGGTGGATTATGCCACCCAGTACCCAGAGGCAGTCACCCTATCCTCTCTGAGGACAGACAAAGTGGCAGATGCCTTACTTGGGATTTTCTCCATGTTGGGTTTCCACAGGAGGTTATCGCCGATCGAGGGGGGTCCTTCATGTTGAACCTGATAAAATGTTTATGGGAGAAGTGTGGGGTGATGCAGAGATGCACAACACCATATCACCCACAAGCCAGTGGGCTTGTGGAATGATTCAGTGGTACCCTGAAGTCAATGCTCTGGGCTTTTGCTGAATAGCATGGGAGGGACTGGGAGTAATATCTTCCCCACCTGTTGTTTGTATACAGGGAGGTGCCCCAAGAGTCGACTGAATTTTCCCCCTTCGAACTCTTATATGGACGCCGGGTACATGGGTCCCTAGATTTGATCCGGGAGGTCTGGAAAGGCAAGTACGCCACCCAGGGAACTCCCACTGTGGATTACATCCTTAGATTTAGGAAAAGGCTGAAGGAGCTTATGGGGACAGCCCAGAGCAACTTGGCAGCTGCCCAACAGAAACAAAAAGTGTGGTACAACCGCAGAGCCAGAGCTCGCTCATACTTGGTGGGTCAGGAAGTCATGGTCCTTATTCCGATCTGGAAAGACTAGCTGCAGGCTGAGTAGGCAGGACCGTACAAAGTGGTTAGGAAAGTAAATGATGTGAACTATATTATAGAGTTACCTGACCAAAGACAGACAGAAAGGATGTACCATGTCAACATGATGAAGCCATATGCAAATAGGGCTGACATGGTGTTTGCAGTGTGTAGTCCTGGGAAGGGGACGGATGAAGGAGACCCCCTTCTAGACTTGCTGGAAGAAAGTAAGTGGGAGTCGGCAGTTAAATTGTCGCCCCAGCTGACCCCAGACAAGATCCAGGAAGTAAGGGAGGTTTTAGCAGACTTTGTCCCATTGTTTAGCGGCAAGCCTGGACTAACTCCCTTAATGACTCATGATTCGGAGACAGGGACACAGACACCCATATGGCAGACAGCATATCGGGTGTGGGAGGCTGTCCAAAAGGACATTAGGAGGGAAGTGGAGGAGATGCTGGATTTAGGGGTAGTCCAGAGATCCCACAGCCCCTGGGCCTCACCCATAGTTCTTGTGCCCAAGCCAGATGGCTCTACTCATTTCTGTGTGGACTATCATGGCCTGAATGCAGTCACGAAGTCAGATGCCCACCCAATGCCTCAGATGGACAAACTCCTGGACAAGTTAGGAGAGGCGACCTACCTTACGACGATTGACCTGACCAAGGGGTACTGACAGGTAGAGTTAATGGACAGAGCTATGGAGAGGTTGACCTTCATCACTCCGAAAGGCTTATTTGAATTTAAAGTAATGCCTTCCGGAATGAAGAAAACCCCGGCCACTTTCCAAAGGTTGGTGAACCAGGTGTTAAATGGTGCTAAGGAGTATGCCGTGGCATACCTGGATGACATTGCCATCTTTAGTACCAGCTGGGAGGAACACCTATCCCACCTTAGGGAAGTGCTGGGCAGGATACAGAGGGCCGGGCTCACTGTCAAAGCAGAGAAGTGAAAGGTGGCCGTGGGAGAAGTGGCATACCTCGGGCATGTGGTAGGCCGGGGACAGCTTTGTCCTAACCAAATAAAAATAGAGGTAATTCAGGCATGGCCCAGACCAGAAATGCAGAAGCAGGTTAGGAGTTTTCTTGGGACAGCAGGGTACTATAGAAAATGTGTACCCAATTACAGTGCCCTGGCTGCTCCCCTATCTGACCTGGTAAAGAAAAGGATGCCAAAGAAAATTACCTGGGGACCAGCCTGTGAAGAAGCCTTTACCAGAATGAAGGAGGCATTGTGCAGTGCTCCTGTTTTGACAATTCCTGACTATAGCAGACCCTTTATAGTTCAGACTGACGCCTCAGACGTGGTTATTGGGGCAGTAGTGAGTCAGATATCCAGCCAAGGGAAAGATCACCCTGTAGTGTAGCATATCTGAGTAAACAGTTACTTCCTAGGGAGCAGGCATACTCCACTGTGGAAAAGGAGTGTCTTGTCATAGTGTGGGCCCTAAAGAAGTTTTAGCCATACTTGTGTGGGCAGCATTTTGTGGTACAGACTGACCACGACCCCCTGGTTTGGCTGACGCAGATGACAAAAAACAATGGTAGATTGCTAAGATGGAGTCTTGCTTTACAAGGGTATAACATGACAATTCTACATAAGGCTGGAACGGAAAATCAGAACTCTGATGGGTTGTCTCACATCTATGAGGAGTGAACTGATTTGGGAAGCTTATCCCATGCAGGGGATAGAGCTCCCAAATTCAGTCTAGGTAGGAGGATTGTGACGCTTGTACAGCTGGTTCTGATCAATCTATGCTTTTTGTAATATAAAAATGTGTTATTGAGTGTCTCTCATGAGACATGCTGTTTAAGCTAAAAGATAAAAACCAGGAGATGATTATAGGCTAGAAGAGACTTAAAGTAAGGAAGGATCTCCTGCTTATCTAGCTTAATTGTAGTTGCCAGCTGCAAGGCTGGAAAATCATAAACGTTTGTGACGTTTAGAAAAAGAATACAGGTTATGTCACTGTGGTGCAAAGTTATAAAAGGTCCTTTGATGTCCTTGAGAGAGGATGCTGCTCATGGATGAAAGAAGGGACTTGGAAAATTACAGACTTAATTGGGAAGTCATATGGGGAAACAAGTTTTCTAGGAGCGTGGATATGTTGTTCATCCACACTCTGGCAAGTCCCTTTCCCTTTAAATCTGGCCGGAAAGTCTTCAGGCTGGCTCCTCCCTCCCACCCACCCGGGTGGTAAATACCTTGCTCTACCCCATGACGCCAGATCTTCCTTTCCGCTGGAAGATTCAGGTTCTCTCTTGCTACTTCAGCATTTTGTAGGCCCTGGATTCTCAGTGACGGTTTTCACCGCAAACACTTTCTCTAAAACTCATTAAAGTTTACTATTATGATCCGAGCGCATTGGACATGGAGGACAAATCGTCCCCCAGATTTCACTGGTGTCCCTGCGGACAGAAAATGTTACGTTCTGATCCCCACCTCTCGTGTGTCTACTGCTTAGGTGTCGTGCATGACACCACCTCTTGCACCATGTGTTTGGCCTTCCATCCCAATGTCCTGGACGACCACAAGGCGCGCCTAAAATTGGAGAGAACGGAGCTTTGCTATTCACTGGTGAAATCAAAGGAGGCAAGGTGGGCGGTTTCCATGGCTGTGGGATCCATGAGCAGCTCTCCGATCAGATGGCGGCTTTTGAAGAGAGCTGCTCAAGCTTCAGCCAAGCCGGGTTTTTTCGTGCCTCTCAACCTTGGCTCTATCTTTACTGGGTCCTTTCGGGAGTTGTGCCAGTCTCTCCCCACCAGGGGTGAGGTGCCCTTGGGCTCGCATTCTTCCCACCCTAGGAAGAGGGACAAGGACCCCAAGCCTTCTTCATCATGAAGGAGACATTCCTGGGACCGAGAGAGGTCCATCTGTCAGGAACTTGCGGTCTCAACCTCGGTCGAGATCGCTTCCTCGGCCGCTGGCTTCTCTGACCTTCCTTCAGGCCAAGGCACCAAGGCCGAGGAAATGGCTAATCCAGCCGAGATGTCTCTCGACCCAATCAAGCCTTTGTCGCTGACTCCTTGGAAAGGACACCTATCTTTTCCTTCCCCAACGAGGAGACCCAGCCCTTGGGTGTCTTGATCGAGGGAAAGGTGCCGGAACCTCGGTTCTCTCCGACTCTGGCTTCTCCCGATCGAACAAGCCGACCCCATTGGTTTCGATCGCGGACCAGGACCCCTTTGGTCGAAAAAAACGAAGAAAGGTAACAGGCACTCCAGGAAGAGGCATCGTCACCGATCCTCATCCTCCTCAGATGAGGAGAGACTTTGATGGAAGCTCTGTCGATGTTATGAGGATCACATGTGGCAACAGCTGATTCTGACCGGTCAAAAGCTGGCTCCGCTGGCAACACCTGCCATTACTTGGCCCCAGCCTCTCAGGCTGACGCCGACTTCTCCAGAACTGAAGGCCTCGGTTCCCCCACCTGTAGGGCTGGCACGCATTCCAGCTCGGCCTATTTCGGTCACCCCACCGATATTGGTGGAACCACCGCCTAAGCAGCCTCAGGGAGGGGCTCCCTTGAAAGAGGACCAGACAGACACCAGCCTCCCCCGTTGTCTGTGCATTACTGTTGTCCTCGATCACCCTCGGCGTATCGAGGGAGTCATAGGTGGGAGACCTTTATATCCCGACTTTTCGGACTCAGATGCCACTGGTCTGCACTCGCATCCGGGGGATGATGAGTCATCAGTGGCAGGCTTGGAGGAAGGTCCTTCCTCTTTTCAGGGCATCCTCTGCCTGATTTCCCAATCGACTGGAATGCCCTTGGAGCCTATCCAAAAGAAGGTGGAATATGCCCTCATGGATATCCTCAAGAGGGGGGATACCCCGACAGATGCCTTTCCAGTGGCTGAAGCCATTGTTGGCCCAGCCCTTGAGCTATGGCAGCACCCTGCCTCCTGCCCAGCTCTGTCTGCCCACATGGCCCTCAAGTATATGGTACCCATGGGGTCCCTGGCAGGGTTCACAGAGCATCCCTCGGCTGAGAGCCTTGTGACTGCTTCTGTGTTTAGACGCATGGGTAGCTCAGCTGACACTGACCGCCCTCCGAACAAGGAGTCCAAGAATATGGACCATTCTGCCCAGAAGGTTTATGCGGCCTCATCCTTGGGCCTTCGTCAGGCCAGCTCGGCTGTGATCATGGCACACTTCTCTCATGCCCTCTTGGGGTCACTAGATGAAGTCCTCCCTCATCTCCCAGTGGACATGCAGACCACAGTGAAGCAAGTCCGTGACCAGGGCTGTGCTGTTGCGAAACAGCAGCTCCAGACGGCCCTGGACATTGGAGACTCCTGTGCCCGCTCCTTAGCAGCCGCAGTGGCCACTCGCCGCAGGGCCTGGCTGAGGTTATCCTCCTTTCCAGTGGATACTCAGCACAAGTTAGCTGATGTGCCCTTCCTAGGCACCAACCTCTTCATTCCAGGAGTGGCAGGTCACCTACAGCGACTAGAGCAGTCCAGTGCCACCTTGGATGCTACCTGTGCAAAGGGTTCTTCAGGCAAGAACCAGCAGAAGTGCAAGAAGAAGCCCTTTCGGCACTCTTCCCCTGTGGTTAGGCATCCTTTCTATCAAGGAGGTCAGCAGCAACAGCAGGCTCAAGCTTGGTGCCCCAGGCCCAAGCAGGGTCCTCAACAGCCCTGTAAAGGAGGCCGAGGTGCCGGTCCAGGAGCCTCCTCCTCCTCTCCAAGCCTGCTCAGTGACAGGTTAGGGGTTGCCAGCTCTGGGTCCTCCTGTGGGGGGCTGGCTCCATCACTTTCTTTCCGCATGGTCCGGTATCACTTCAGACAGGTGGGTTCTGGAAGTGGTCGGCCAGGGACTGCCTCTAGAATTCGAGCAGTACCCTCCCAGCCGAGCCTGCGCCCCTCGGGAGGAAAGGATCTCATCTCGCACTCAGTTGACCCTTCAGGACGACATTGCTCAACTCCTCCGCAGGGAGGCAGTAGGTCCAGTGCCGGATCCTCCTACAGACACAGGCTTCATGTCCAGGTACTTCCTGGTGCCCAAGCAGATGGGGAGTTGGCGCCCCATCCTAGATCTCCACGACCTGAATCAATATCTCAGGACTCGCACCTTCCAGATGGTAACTCTGAACCAGATCATACCATCTTTGCAGCGAAACATGTGGTTCTGTTCACTGGATCTGCAGGACGCGTTCTTTCACGTCCCAATCCATCCATCCCACCAGCGGTTCCTCTGCTTCAGGGTAGAAGGGACCCTGTACGAGTTCTGAGCCATGCTGCTGGCCTGTCATCAGCCCCCGGTCTTCACCAAGTGCATTGCAGTGGTGGCAGCCCATCTTCGGCATCGAGGAGTTCGGATATACCCCTTTCTTGATGACTGGCTCTTGGCGGGTTCCCCTCTTCAGAAAGTGGAGAGGTCCAGGGATCTGGCCCTCCGAACCTGCTCCCAACTCTGCCTCCTTATCAATGAGGCCAAATCGGAACTTGTGCCCTCTCAGGTGATGGGCTTCATCGGGGCAGAGCTCGACTCTCGACAAGCCAGAGCTCGGCTCCCAGCAGACATGGCTGAGGTTCTCTCCTCCTTTGCCGAATCATTTCTTGTTGGGCACTTGCGCCCTGCCTGGGATTTTCTGCGCCTTCTGGGCTACATGGCAGCATGCACCTTCGTGGTCCGTTGGACCAGGTGGCACATGCGCCCCCTCCAATGGGAGCTGGCCGCCCAGTGGACTCAGCGATATGGTCACTTTGACCAGCTGATCACTGTAACCCAGAAGATGTGGGACACTCTCCAATGGTGGACCGTCCCAGACCGATTGCAGGACAGAATCCCGTTTGTCCGCCCAGAGACGACGGTCGTCCTGACAACCGATGCCTCTCTCATAGGCTGGGGAGTCCACGTGGGGGACAACAGGGCTCACGGGTTCTGGATCCCTGAGGAATCCCGATGCCACATCAACCTGCTGGAGTTCAGAGCAGCCAGACTGGCCCTGTCAGCTTTCGCTCCTCAGCTCCAGGGTCAAGTGGTTCAAGTCCAGACAGACAATACCACGACCATGTACTACCTCAACAAACAGGGCAGCACGCAGTCCTGTCTGCTATGCAAGGAGGCGCTCGGAATCTGGACCCTCGTCAGCTGGTTGGAGGTGGAGCTTCTTGCTATCCATGTGACAGGAATGTCGAACCAACTGGCGGATGCTCTCAGCCGCTTAGGCCAGACATCCCACAAGTGGTCTCTCCATCCAGAGGTAGCTTACAATCTGTTCTCCCATTGGGGCAAACCGTTGGTGGACCTGTTTGCCTCCACAGAGAACACCAAGCTGAGACTGTACCATGCCACCCCCCTCAGCAGGGCTCGCTGCAGGGGGATGCCTTCTCGAGGCCGTGGACCCCAGGCTTCCTCTACGGCGTCCCTCCATTTCCCTTGATCCACAAAGTGCTACTCAAGGTGAGGAAGGACAAGGCGAAGGTGATTCTGGTAGCCCCAGATTGGCCCCACCAGTTCTGGTATCCAGATCTCCTCAGCCTCAGCTGCAGGGCCCCGGAGCAGCTTTGTATATGCTTGGACCTGATATCATTGAATCAGGGAATGGTATTCCATCCGGACTTTCAACCCCTGCACCTCACAGCCTGGTACCTGAGCGGATAGAGTTCTAGGCTCTGGGTCTTTCCGAGGATGTCTACACTGTGGTGGAGGCATCCCGTAAGAAATCGACCAGGAAATGTTATGCCTTCAAATGGAAAAGGGTTTTCCATTTGGTGTCAGGGTAAGAGTCTGGACCCCTTATCCTGCTCTGTGGCTAACATTTTAGACTACCTTCGGTCTCTCTCTCCAAAGGGGGTCTACAGTCATCAACCCTTCAGGTGCACCTGGCAGCCATCTCTGCTTACCGGGCGCGGGCCAGTCAGCCGACATTGGAACAGGAGACAGTGGTCGGGCGCTTTTTCAAAGGCCTGGATCACATATCCCCTCCAGTGCGTGAACCTCCACCTCCGTGGGATCTCTTGCTGGTTTTGGCAAAGCTCATGGGCAAGCTATTCAAACCCATCCACAAGTGTGAGCTCGTAATTTGTCATGGAAAACGGCCTTCCTGGTGGCTATCACCTCAGCCAGAAGGACAGGGGAGTTCCAGGTGCTTTCGGTGGACTCCCCTTATCTGGTCTTTCACAGGGACAAAGCTGTCCTGCGCCCCCACCCGAAATTCCTTCCGAAGGTGGTGTCAGAGTTTCACCTTAATCAGGTGTTGACTCTGCCGGTATACTACCCTAACTACACCTTGGACGCTGAGTACAGGCTCCATACTCTGTACCTCAGACATGCTCTCTCCTATTATAAGGAGAGGACGTCGGAAATCCGGGGAGAGGTTCGCCAGCTGTTTGTCACCTATACTGAATCCGCTTCGGGCAGACCTGCAGTAAAGCAGACCATTGCTAGATGGATTACATCATGCATAGGTCTGTGCTATGTGTTGGCGGGCAAGGAGCCTCCCAGAGGGATAAGAGCTCATTCTACCCCCTATACCGCTGCATCGGTGGCTGCTTCCAGGGACATCCCTATCCAGGAGATCTGTCGGGCTGCTACCTGGAAGTCAGCATACACCTTCATTACCCACTACCATATCAACCTTGAGTCACGCCGGGATGCTGGTTTTGGAGCCTCGGTTCTCCAATCTCTGTTTCCTAAATAGGGTGTGTGTGCCTTGCCTCCCTCCTCCCAAAGAACTGCTTGGAGTCTGACAGTGAGTGTGGATGAACAACATATCCACGCTCGTAGAAGAACAGGTTTCTCACCTGTAACAGTAGTTCTAGGAGTGGTATATGTTGTTCATCCACACGCACGCACTTGACCTCCCCGGCTTTAGGCTCACCACCTTGCTTCCAGTGGGCTAAGATGTGGCGTCATGGGGCGGAGCCGAGGTATTTACCACCCGGGTGGGTGGGAGGAGCCAGCTTGAAGACTTTCCAGCCAGATTAAAAGGGGAAAGGGACTTGCCAAAGAGTGTGGATGAACAACATATACCACTTCTAGAACTACTGTTACAGGTGAGTAACCTGTTCTTTCTGCTGATGTTGCCTATTAATTTACCTCCTGACACAAGACATCCTGATTGTATAATTTTTAATAAACAGAGGAGGAGCTGGGTGACATCATGGAGAAGGCAGGTTCAAGATAGTGTTTTAATTATGCTGTGGCAGACCTTTACAGACACACATGTTTGGACTCTGGGAAAAAAAGAAACATCTACAGCACTATAAGAAGATAAGAATACGTTAGGTAGACAGGTTTAAGTATATTATTGGTAGGAATTTGCACTTTTTAAACCTTATTATTTTGAAAGATTGTATGTTTTGTGATATATGGTTCTGAGTTTTACATATTACATTTTTATCTATTTTAAGTAAACCTCTAGTTTTAGAGACTACCTGGTGTGCCTATGAAATTCTTTCTTTGACAAGGGAAGCATATATGGTTAAAGCTGACCCTGTACACAGCTTACTGGTTTTACCAAACTGGGAAAAGGTAAGAGTTTATTCTGAGGTCTTTCATAGAGTTTGTAAGGATTCATTTTGTACACCTGGTTAGATGCCCGTAGGCGAAAGATATCTGCCCCCCCCCGAAGAGCAGAATTATCTGAGCCTGTACATTGGGTACGCTAGCAAGAGGTTCGCAATTTGAATCCCTCCAGAACTTGAGCCCAAAGTTTGATTCAAACCCACAAAACAGACAGGAGAGTTGCCCTGTTCTGTTAACTGTTCACAATACTGAGCTCGGAGGTTGGCACTGTGGGAGCAGAGGGCCTGATCCGCTGAGTGGGGTTGTGACAGATTGGTGGCATATCCCACCACTGCCGCCAAATAGGGCCTGATGGGATTCACCCATGAATTCTAAAAGAACTAAGGGTAGAAATAGTAACACCACTGACTACTCTTTTTAACAAATCATGGGAGGATGGGGTGGTACCTGAGGACCGGAGAAGAGCAAATGTGATTCCACTTCACAAAAGTGGGAGCAGGTCAGAGGCGGGAAACTACAGACCAGTTAGTTTGACTTCAGTGATAGGGGAAAATGATGGAATCACTTCTGAAGGAAAGAATTGTTGAGTACCTAGAGGCCAGTGGGGCACAGGACCCAAGGCAGCATGGTTTCACAGCAGGAAGGTCATGTCAGACGAACCTAATAGATTTCTTTGACTGGGTGACCCAAGTAATAGACCAGGGAGGGGCTGTGGATATGGCCTACCTAGATTTTAGCAAGGCATTTGACACAGTCTAACACAAAAGATTAATATACAAGTTAGCCAGCCTTGAAGTGGGTCCCAAGGTGGTAGTCTGGATAAAAAACTGGCTGGATAACAGGACACAAAGGGTAATAGTAAACGGAGTCCACAGTGAAGAAAGGAAGGTAACTAGTGGGGTACTGCAGGGTTCGGTACTGGGATCGGTCCTCTTTAATGTCTTTATAGGTGACATTGGAGAGCACCTGGAAGGAAAGGTACGTCTCTTTGCAGATGACACAAAGATCTGCAACAGGGTTGATACACAAGGTGGGGTGGAAAGAATGAAAAGGGACTTGGCAAGGTTGGAGGAATGGTCAAATGTGTGACAGCTCAGATTCAATGCAAAGAAGTGCAAGGTGATGCATCTGGGGAAACAAAAATCCAGGGGAAGAGTACACAATGTGGACAACAACAACAAAAATCGAAAGAGACCTAGTTGCAATCATATCAGATGACCTAAAGGTGGGCAAGCAATGTGAGAAGGCAGTAAGAAGGGCTGGGGGGATACTGGGGTGCATAGTGAGAGGCATCAACAGTAGAAAACAGGAAGTTGTTATCCCTCTGTAAAGACAGTTAGTGAGACCCCATCTGGAGTACTACGTGCTATTCTGGAGACCCCATCTTCGCAAAGATATAGACAGAGTGGAGGCTGTTCAGAGGAGGGCAACCAAAATGGTGCAGGGTCTGCACCAGAAGACATATGGGGAGAGACTAAAGCAGCTTAATATGTATACCCTTGAGGAAAGGAGGGAGAGGGGGGACATGATAGAAACTTTCAAGTATCTCAAGGGAATTAACAAGGTACAACAGGGTAGTATCTTTCAGAAGAAGAGATGTGCAAGAACAAGGGGGCACAATTTGAAGATAGAGGAGGACGGCTCAGAGGTATTGTTAGAAAGTATTTTTTCACAGAGAGGGTTGTGGATGCATGGAACAGCTTTCCTGAGGAGGTTGTGGAGTCAAGAACAGTGGGAGAATTCAAGAATGCATGGGACAGGCATAAGGCAATTCTAGTGGGGGGGTAGGAGGAAGGAGGAAGTAAGCTGTTGATTAACTAGAATCTGCAGCTTATCCATCAGGTAGGGAAATGGGCAGACTAGGTGGGCCAAGTGGTCCTTATCTGCCATCAAATTCTGTGTTTCTCTGTTCTACCCACATAATGTTTATTTCAAAGGCACCAAGCTATGTAAATAACAAAGGTTGTCCCACAAGATATAAATTGCTTGATACACACCCTTCTGTAATTGTGAGGGTGTATATATGTGTCCCCTTCTTCCACATATCTACACACATTGCAGTTACCACATCTAAGAAGCCCCTTAGATTTTCAGGAGAGCCAGTTCTGTGAGTTATTTTGTACCGTGGGTGTGAAATGACATTACACTAATAAATCTCCCAAATTCTTTGCCTTTTAAAGGTTACTCAGGGTTTGGTACCAACCTCTGTTTTGAGAATTGTATCTGAGTGTAAAATGGACCAGTGATGATGTAAAATGTTGCCCACTTGTCTTGCAATACTATTGTATTCCGTGGAGAAGGTGATTTTGTTAGTAATAGTTCTGGTTTTGGGTGTAAGTAAGATTTCTCTGTCTAGTGCCCTAGCTCTCTGCAAAGCAGTGTGCAAAGTTTGTTCCTTATACCTCCTGCTTTGAAATCAAAGAGCATCTCTTCTGCTTGTACTGTATAATCTTCTAATCAGAACAATTCTTCTTCAGTCGAATTATTTGTCTGTAAGGAATAGATATGATACATTTTTTGGCATGAGCACTATCTGTGTGTAATACTGTATTTGCCTCACTGGGTTTCCTGTAACTGACTGGTTAATGTTTCACCTGGTGTTGATATGAGTTCAGTATCTAAAAATGTAATTGATTTTGAGCTAAACTGATGTGTGAAGTTCAGTCTGGGTCTTGTACTATTGATATAATCCATGAAATGATCTATATCTGATGGGTCCCTTTGCCAGATACACAATATATCATCGATAAAGCGGCCCCACTGTACCATTTCATCAAAGAAGGGATTGCATGTCCTGTTGAAAATGTGTATTTGTTCCCATCTCCCCATAAAGAGATTTGCATAGGAGGGAGTATTTTGCTACCAGAAAATGGCACAGAGCTTTCAAGGGGTCACACAGAAACTGAAAGAGATGGAAGTCCCTTATCATTTAGGCTTTCCAGCTAGGCTGCAGTTCTCCTTAGCAGATAAAATTTACTCATTTACCAAACCGAAAGCAGCAGGCATATGTGTGAATTATTTCAGGTCAAATACTGGAGATCTAGACACTGAAGGACACTTCTGAGGGAAGCAAAGTGTTTTTGTGTATTATAAAGCTGGTATAGTGAGTATGCTCCTTGTCCTTTTCTGATTCCAAGTTTAATGGACCTAGAGATGGAGTTACCTTTATCCATTATATCCCCTTGTAGAGTCAAGTTGGGACATTTTGTGAGGATGCATTTCATACTAAGAATTAACATATTTTAGGGGTTATGCTTTATTTACACTGCTGGATGCTGTGCTGATAATGTGTGCTCAACTATCTGACAGGTTTAAAATGTTTGATTACTTCTTCTCCTTAGTCTTGGGTAATTCATGCTTTATGTATGTTCCACACTGTTTTACTATATTGAACTGGGATTTCAAAAGCATTTTTGTTTGGGGATAAGGGTTTGCCATACCACAAGAGGGTAACACCAATATGGCAGTTTGTGATGTGGTTATAAAAAGAAGTGCACAGGGACCTTTGTGGCCATAGTGTTTTGGGGAGCAAACGCCTCTTACTCTGGGACTGGGGGAAGCCCGGGTAGCTAGACAGGCGTGCAGTGCTCAGTTGTTTTTATATTGTGTGACACACTTTGTACACCCATTCTGTACCACCTACTGCACCTCGGATATCCCCCTCAGGTGAATTTAGTTGGAAAATCATGAGATATCACAATTCAGGTCTCCTGATAACCTCTGTGGGATTCAGTTATTTTTACAACATGCTCCGTTGATGTTAAATTTATTGCCATGCAGTTCCACTAATAAGTTCAGTGGAAGGCTATAACTGACTGTTTCATGTCATGCTTGTGCATAGCCTGTTCCTGGCCTGGTAAAACCTCCTGCATTACTTCAACCAATTTAATTTCATGTATTGGCTGCTGTAACAAGCTCCATTTCTGCTGTTA
Organism: Neoceratodus forsteri; assembly: GCA_016271365.2. Classification (NCBI taxonomy): domain Eukaryota; kingdom Metazoa; phylum Chordata; order Ceratodontiformes; family Ceratodontidae; genus Neoceratodus; species Neoceratodus forsteri. Next base: position 730,780,921 of record CM028131.1, read on the forward strand.
AAGAGCAGCTGATGCCTTTGGAAAAACTTTAGAAAACATAATATTTAGACACAATTCAACTTGTATTTCATACACCTCAGATAGATTTTTCCTTTCTATCATTTATTACTGAAGAAACTTCAAAAAAAACAAGATCTTTATCCCTTAGAGTTCATCTGCCTCTGTAGCTTATTCCGTACCAAAATCGTAATGCTGTGTTGTACCATCACACTCTGTTGCCAAGGGAATAAGTGTGATGTCAAAAGCAGAGTAGTGTGACAGTTTGGGAAGAAGCAACACAAGCTAATCAACCTCAAGGAACAACTATCCTGTTTTCATGGTATGACCGCAATAATAAATTATGGAGATGAGAAGTACAGAGCTAATGAAAACTATAAGCTGCTTTGTGTCCAAATATGTTTTCAAATTTCTTCTTTGGCATCAGTGGCTCTTTAATGTGACTTTTATGATGGATAGCCTTACAGTCATACCAGAAAGGACTGTGTGAGTCGACGCCTGTAATAGATTTGTGCATTCATTTTCTCATCTGTTAGTCTTACCTTTCCTTGGATACAGTTTTTGACTGCAATTATTATGCTTAAAATGCAAAAAAGTTGTTTAAAAAAACCTTGGAAACCAGACTCACTCACTCATTATTTATGGAACGAACTTACTTCTATTTTTATTTTGTATTATATACAAATGATGTGCATTTCAAACCTAACAGTTAAAACACTGAACTATGTGGTTTGAGACTTACCATGGGTACCTTCAGTATTGAGATTTGGTTCTTCTTAAGTTCATAACACAAAAAATTTAACATTTTTGTATTGAAAAGTACATTATTAAGTAGTGATAACCAAGATATTCTGTCATTATACAAGGCCTGTCTCCCTTGTGATGATATTCGACTTGGTCTTTGACCATATAACTAGTTTTCCATTAGAAATTGGTTTATGAGGAGCTGCTGACCACTCAGCATAAAAATACTTTTCTACACAATACTGCATCTATTTATTTCTTTTTTCCTTCTGTTTCTCTGCCTGCCATCCCCAGCCACCACTTACACAGAGCCATGCTTGGCAGGTAGCCTGCCACGTAGGGTTATGTGGCACCTGTTGGGGTATTATTCTCTGTTTTCTCTCCCTCAGGGCATCTGCGAATGATGCATACACGTGCATATTGATGTATGTGAGCCCTGCATCAGTGTGCGCCCCCCCCCGGGGTCTGTTGGTCCCATGGTACTGTCACCCAACCTCTGTTAGGTGCCGGGCAAGTGGCATGACTCAAGCTCCCCATCCCTGAGGTAGGAAAGCAGTCATGGGATGCTCAATCCTCCTGACCCCTGGAGTGATCCTGATCTATTCCCAACCCTGGTCACCTGTGTGGCTGGAGGTAAGGCACCAGTGCCTGCCCTCCATGCCACTAGGCCAGCCTCCATCTGTTTATTTTTATGTATCTTCCCTTCATTCTTTACTGCTAAGGCTATTTGGCTGAAGATAAGTTCTGTGTTATAGACTTCATCTGCGCCTTCTTTGTTTGATAGCTTGTGAAATCATAATCCTGTTTGTGACATAATAGTTTCCATAGAAATATACGGTAGTGTAATAAAGAGAAGATTATGATATCACATGTAGAGATCAATAGGAGCAGAAGTTCAAAGGACAGAGATCATGTTTTTCTGTAAATATGATAAAGAATGGGGAGAGAGAGAGAATGACAGAAAATGTATATAATGTGATCTTTATTGTCTAAATATAATAGTTTTCATGAGGTGTCGGTACCTCTTTGATGCATCTACAAGCAGAACACTTTAGAATCACTTAAAGAGCCTCTGAGGACCGCTCATCCTTAAATGTGGAAGCCTGGAAATTTCAATATTTTCACAATTCCCTTGCTGTGGAAACCAAATGCAATTTTACTAATCTGGGGAAAGGCCATTTCCCATCACTATAAGGCTTTCTGCAGTGGCTTAGTGTGCAGAATTCCATAGACTCTGCATATTACTAAGGGAATGCTTAGTGAATTCATTCCACATGGCATCCATTTTTAACAGTGGCGTCATCATGCTGATTTTGGGAGGTTACAGCCCGCCCCCAATCATTTTCCCATTGAAGAAACTTTGACTGCTGACTGAATAAAAGGAAGACTTAGCCAGCCATGATTTTAATTTTCTTAAGTCACAGCGTTTCACAGTACCACTGCATTGGAACACACTTTCATTTTTCTCCATTGGACTTCATGAGCACTTGTCCAGCACTTAGGATGTCCAATGGAGAAAAGCAAAAGTAGTCCAGGACCTTTGATTGCACGGATCATGGCTGCAGTGCTGAGGTGGGAAATAGCAGGATCGGGAATGGGAGTCGAGAGCACCAGTCGCCACAGGAGAGAGGCGAGCTTAGAGCTTGGGGCTGTGATCAAACTGAGTAAGTGGCAGCAGGTTAGTGATGACTCAGTGAGATTGGTGAGGATTGGAACAACGTGCACTGGGGGGATTCACAGTTGGTGCATAGTTCAACATGAGGAGTGGGTGCGGTCGGGGGCATCTACATTGCACTGTGGGGTTGAAATTATTTCTGAGACATCTGGTGGCTCAGTGCTCACTGCAAACTAGGAGTGAGAAAATTCTATAAACGTAAAGAGGTCTGCGAAAAATATTGCCCTAGACCCACATGTCTGACAATCCTCGACACACAGGAGCACCTTTTCCTCAATGCTCATTTGCATATAATTGTTGTCTACGTTTGGCATTAACATGACAGGAACCCTTGTTTCAGAATTTATTGTACCTGGTCTCAATTTTGTTTTCCAAATTCTGGGAAAATACCACTGTGGCACCCTAAAAGTAACATAGGCAGCTGTAAGGTACTATTCTATGGCAGATTCATGGCAGGCCAGATGTGCCTCGTTTATCCAACTGAAAGTGTCGTCATATCAGATTATTAGGAATGTCCTAATTCTTCCTCAGAAAGTTTACTTCCATGATGAGAAAGACATTCTTGAATGGAACTGCAGTCTTTTCAGCAAAACTCGCCTATTTCTAGAATTAGGACATAGAAACATCTGATGTAGTGGTGGATATTGAATATGAAATGTACAATAATTATTATCCACTTGATATGATTTGCCTGTTTTGCTCTGTGTGTGTGTGTGTGTGTGTGTGTGTGTGATTGATTAGGTTGAGGTATGCCCTTTCCTATTTATTTATTTATTTATTTATTCAAGTCTCGGATTACAACCTTTGAGCTACAAGCTCATTTGCAAAGGTTCCATCGTCATACTGGGTACAGTACATACTACATACATACAGTCAAAAGTTCTATTTCACAATGGGTACAATACAGGCGTATACATATTCAGGCAAAGGGTAAGGAAACAAAGATCAGGTCAGTATTTAATACAGGTCAGACATTTAGCATTAACAAAATTTAAAATTGGATGGCATATTTATTGGAAAGGACAGACATGGGTAGGTAAAAGATGAAAAGAGAAGTGCAGGGGTAGAGAGGAGTGGGGTGGGTGGGAACCAAGGCAGGGAATTGGGAGAGATAAGTTTCCTTTGTTGGTTGAGAGGAAGGAGGAGGCCTGGACCCAGGGAACCCAGGCCCAAGAGCAGGTAGCAGCTGATCAGCAATCTATTGGTTGTGGAGCAGCGGCATGTCGCTTTGCTCTGTGAGGTGGGAATGGAGTCATAGCTTGAAGGGTCCTAGTTTGGATTCAGTTTGGAGTTTGCTTTCTTTTGAATAATACTACTGTATTTCATTTATTAGGTATATTTTGTCTTTTTTTTCAGAAAATCTTTAGATAATGTTTCTTTGATGATTATAGTGTTGCACAGTAGCGCTATGACAGTTAGGGCTGAGTAGGCTGTTTAATGTTAAGCATCTAACTTTGCACTTTAATAGCTTCGCCTCAGTTCAACAGACTTGCTTGAAAGTTTGCATGCATAGCTTTGGGGGCAAGGTCTCTTAATGTGCCAAGTTTCAATCCGGTCGGGGGGTGCGCATTCCGAGATCTGGATAGTGAAAACAGAGTTTTTCTGCCGTTTCTTTTGTCATTGCCTAGCACCCTAATGGACAGTTTGGAATGTTGGTCTGAACTTTCCAAGGTAGAAAGGGCTTGCCTCAGAATTGTACCTTTCATTGGTTTTGTGAGAAAATATTAATCCATTCCAAAGTTATAAGGATTTAAAAATTTGGTTCAGAGAATGCTTTAGTATAATCTTTTGGATAGCTGTTTCATATGTACAAGACCATGGTGTCTGACTGTATCTCTTTTCTTCTGGGGTCCTGTAGCCTTCCCAGCAGATCTCTTGGGATAATGGTGTTTCTGTCTGTTATTCTCTGGGGTCTTGTAAGCTTATCATCCCTAAAGATCTGCTGGTGAAATAGTGTATCTCGCTTTTCTCTGGGGACCAGTAACCTTCCCAGCAGATGTGCTGAGATAATAGTGTTTATCTGTTGTCCCCTGGGGTCCTATAAACTTTTCCCAGCAGATTTGCTGGAATAATGGTGCCTGACTGTTTTCCTCTAGGGTCCTGTAATCTTCCTAGCAGACCTGCTGGGATAATGGTGTCTGTTTTTCATCTGGGGTCCTATAACCAATCATCCTAACAGATCTGCTAGGAAAATTGTGTCTCTCTGTCCGTTGTCCCTGGTGGTCCAGTAACCAAATCTTTCCAGATGTACCAGTAAATACAGGGGATGATAACCAGACCTTTCAAACATATCTTTCACCATTAAAATGCAGGAAAACCACCATTTGAAGGTAAAAATTTAAAAATTTTCTAAGGGAACATGCCCCCGGAACCTCCTAGCTATGTTAATATTTTAATTGTGGGGCATTAGCCCCCTAACTTTATACCTTTGGTGACTCCCCTAATTTTTAACCCTTTTAGGACAAGCCCAGGCAGTGACAAACCCAAGGGGGTATAGACAGGTGTCAAACAGAGAATGGAGCGATGTTATAATTTGAAACAGATCTGAGTCAACTAACCACTTTTGAGTGGGTAGTATATGTCAAGTCTGTACCTTGCCATATACATAGTAGTGCTAAATATTCAGAGTAATGGAATAAAAGAAGCCAGCATTACACAGTAGAAAGGGTAATACACCTTGTATCTGCAAGAGGAGGTTCAGTATACCGCTATAAATGTACTTTATATTCTTATTCCTGTTCAGTTGTTAATTATTCTCACTTGGTTAATGGGTATGTTGATAAGGTGATCCAAAACATGTCAGGCAGGTCATGTCTGCCTGTCCTTTTAATAATAAAATGAGATTTTAATTTACAGACCCAGGTGTCCATGTATTAGAGGTGGTGAGTGCTCAACTCTTTCTCTGCACATAATGGGGTATATACTCTAGATGGATTCCAACTCCGTGGCTTTCTTTTGTAAATGCTAGAGTACTTAGCATTGACCTGAAGATGGAATAAATTTCAGGTGGAACAGCAGAGTTAACAAACACAATACCAGCAGCTCAAAACACAAAAGGATGCACACATACTCTGGGTGCAAACACAATATCACAAATGACTGCACGACACACAAAGGCCATCAAATTTAAACTCTGTTAACTCTACATATTCAGCATTGTGTGGCCTTGCAGTGCTGTATGCCAGAGATATAATGACAGTTTTTGTAGTTTAAAAAAATGTGAAGTAAGCAAAGTTTAAATTCACAGTTCAGTCAGTTAGCAAAGTATTGAACCTACTGAGTTGTTCATTCTGAAGACGGCCTTTGTGTGAATTTATAAACTGTTAAAACTACAAACCACAGAGCAATCCACGTGATGAAACATATAGCAAGATGGTAAATGGGACTGGTGTGGTATACTTTTAAATGAATTCAAATAAAGCTTACTTTTATTGGTGACTTGAAACATTTTTTATAGAGTGCCTTTTACAAGAGTTTAGTGGTGCTGACCCAATCCTTGACTGCCGCCATGCAGTCATTTGTGACGTTTGAACAGTAGATTCACCTTCTGCTGTGTACAGTATACTGAACTGTTCCATACGATCATGTAACCACCAAAGTATCAATCATTTCCTTTACAATGGATGTATGTTCTGCATTGCTTTGAAAATCAATGAAATATGCTTAGACAAAAAGCCCTGGTATCTTAGGGGAACTTAGAAAGTATAATTAGACACATTTCTGCTAATAACCATGTTTATTGTACCCATTTTGAAGCGTGAAGTTGTTTGTTAACATGAAAGCGAGACTGCTGTTCCTAGATTTCATATGCTCTGGCTGTAGCACAACCCTCTGCTGATGACACACAATCCATAGCCATTGTGTGGAAACTACTATAATAAATTAAACATCTGATTATGTCAGTTGTATGACAACAGCCAGAGGAGGTGAATTTCAGTTATCCTGTTCTTCATATGGATTTGTGGATGCAGTAAAGTTAAATGTGTCTAAACATTTGTTTGTTTCAAGGTGACGTTAGAGAAGAACTGCAATAAAGAGAAAATATTTAAATTGCCATTTTAGAAAGTTTTTAGGGTATGCTTTTATTTTAGACAGATTATGCTAAAAATAATCTTATTGTTATAACTGGTGAGGTATCAGTTTAGATGTTTATTTGTGTTTTAGATTGTGCTGCTAGAAACCTTGAACCCAGAAGAAAACAGGTTTGTTTCTTGCCTGTTCTAGCAATAAAACATTTTTTAATCTTCCAGATCTTTAATATATATAATTGTCATAATATACATAATCATACTATAAATATTTCATTTTGCAAAAAAGTACTTATTTGCTTTCTAATTAGAGATTTTATAAATTTGTGAAGAATTATGTGAATTCCATCATGGCATGGTATACATGCCTTTGTATTCTGCAACAAGGCATGTGTGACTTAACAGGACACATTACTGCTAAGTACAGCTTGCTACATAATAATATTAACACTTTTATAATGAAAAAAATGTGATCTATAGAAAACCATAATAGGAATCTGCCTTTGTGAAGGGGTGGGATCGTTCTGTAAATTGTCTTTAACCAGTAAATTGTCTTTGTATGAACTCTGATATCTCTAATTAGGAAACAGTGTGATACATTTGCTGTGTACTGTTGCCTGCTGTCACCAGGGTCCACTTGAAACAAAAGTAGTCTTTTCCTCATGTGGCTTTTATCCAGGAGTGTAAAATGTTGATTGCATAAAGTAAATAAATTAAAGTAGCCAATCAGAATACAGGATTTGCATACTGTAGGTTTACTAGCCTCCCTTGTATTATGTTTGGGATAACAGAGTAGCTCTGCATTTTGTTTTCCTGACAGCATCCTTTTTCAGTATAATGGCATATGTCTTATAATACTGTATATTAATGAACAGTTAAACTAACAAAACCTTGAACATTTAAAACATAAGATAAAGTTGCAGCTTTGTTGACCTTTGGATTTATCACATGACAAAGGATGGTTGTAGTCATATAATGTATGTTAGTAGCAGTTGATTTGCACAATACCAACAGGTCTTCAAACTAAGTTCTAATAGACCTTACTTGGGCATCCCCTGGAAGAAGGGTTCTTTGATGGTTCCCTAGTAGGTTTGTGTTATCTGCCTTCATGAAATTACTTGCACTGTTTTTGCATTGAGTGCAAACTGCAGAGCTTATAGTTAGCATACATAACGAATTTGTGGGACAAATTTCTTCCTGAGGCCTTATACAATAGGCACTTTCTGTACCAGTTCAAAAACACTTGTTGCTGCTCCACCTTTAAAGGGCTAAATTGATTTCCCTGAACTTTTAGCACATTATTATGCTTCCCTTAAAAGTGTGATGCCTAGATTTTGAGTCAAGTGTGATTAAAAGTGACGAACTGAAGTAATATTTAATACATTTTTGTTACTGCAGTTGTTCCAAAAGATCAGAATGGGTTTCCTTCCGGTTTTATCAAATGATTATCTTTTATGTTATGATGTGCTTCTTATATTTTGGCAGGATTCAGTCTCGATGGCCTAAGAGTCGCTTTGAGTTTGGGACAAAAATACTAACTATTGGTGTTTTGTTGAGTAATAGATCAGGTTTCACTGGGAATAGATTATGGGATACTTCAATTTTTTTCACTGTATTTCTTCTTCTGCAAGTGACTGTGACCATGACTTGAAACAACTGAGCCATCTACTCTTATTGATTTGATTTTGTCTATGAGAAATGAGTCCATTTGTTTAATGTTTATTATACTGAAGACAGGTTGAATGTGTTTGTTTAGTCCATTTGTTTAATGTTTAGTATACTGAAGACAGGTTGAATGAGTTTATGTTTAGTCCATTTGTTTAATGTTTAGTATACTGAAGACAGGTTGAATGAGTTTATGTTTAGTCCATTTGTTTAATGTTTAGTATACTGAAGACAGGTTGAATGAGTTTATGTTTAGCCCATTTGTTTAATGTTTAGTATACTGAAGACAGGTTGAATGAGTTTATGTTTAGCCCATTTGTTTAATGTTTAGTATACTGAAGACAGGTTGAATGTGTTTATGTTTAGCCTATTTGTTTAATGTTTAGTATACTGAAGACAGGTTGAATGAGTTTATGTTTTACCACCATTGTTACAAAACAACAAAACCTCATGTGGAGGTTATGGTCTTACAGATTCTGAAGTGTACTGTGTTTAGTATATATGTATATCTGTGACATAGGAGGTTAGTTTATTTGAACATAGCAGGAAGATATGTGGTAGAGTGGATACACAGTAAGGGATTAGGGGAATGAGAACTATTTATTTATTTACCGGTAAGCACTGATCCCAGGGACCATTTTCACATGAAATGACCTAGCGTGTCTGAAAAATGGGCCAAGGTCTGGCAACTCAAATTTAATGAAAACAAAAGGCAAAGTTATGTATATTGGCAAAAACAAACCTAGATAGAAGGTGTCAAGGGCCAAAAGCTGGCAGAAGGGACCTCGGGATAATCATTAGTGCCAGTCTCAAGTTATCAGTACAGTGCAATAAGGCATATGCTGAGATCAACAGAATGTCGGGCTACATCGGTGCTTCACCAGTAGGAAGCAAGAGATGTTTTACCCTCTAAAGATCCCTGGTAAGGTCACACCTGGAATATTGTGTGTCGTTTTGGAGCCCTTATCTTACGAAAGAGAGAGAGATCACCTGGAATCAGTGCAAAGGAAGGCTGCCAATATATGATGCATGGCATGTAGGGACAGTCCTACAAGGAAAGGTTAAGCTGGCTGAACATGTACTCACTTGAGTCCACAAGGGAACCTGGAGTTATAAGTACCTTAAAAAGATCAACAGGTTGGATTATCAGCAACTATTCAAACAAAGGGAAGGGACCTGCCCTGGGGTACAGTTACAGTCTGGCCAAGAGGTAGATTCAGGAGAGATGCAAGGCGATATTTCTTCATGGATGGGTGGTGGAAAAGTTGTGGAGGGGGAGTGATCTAGGCAGAAATAGTGAAGGGAGTCAAGGTGGGGTGGGATAAGCAAAAGGTGCTGATAGCAAGGGGCTAAGGGTGGAAGGGGTAAATCTGCAAAAAAAACCTGAGCTACTTATAGCGATAGGCTGAAGTGCAGTAGGTAGGACCAGAGCAGACAAGATGGACCTATGGTCTTTTTGTACCTGTAATCAACTTGTCTATGTTTCTATGAAGTGCCGGCAACCTTGCAAGCCTATTTAAAAGGAAATGTGCGCCTTAGATTTGACAAAAATAAATTGCTGTTTAATTAATTGCAACTGCATAAGAAAGTCTTTAAAGGTGATAGGAAACAGTTTTTAGACCTCTAGATGCCCTCTTGTTGTTTTTATTGGCTACCCACTATTCTGATATGTTTTTGACCTTTTTTTGTTGTTAAATTAATAATTTAATTCTGTTGCCTTTGTAACTACCCTAAATCCCTCTGTGCCCAGCAGTTGCTGCTCTCTGTTTTCATACTGCGTGAACATTCTGTGACAACAGAAACTCCCATCCTAGGCCATTCAGATGAGTAGCATGGAATAGGAGTTTCTGATGTCATAGAATGTCTTAGAAATATGAAAATCAAGAGCAATAGCTGACGAGGAGAGAAGAACTCAATGTAGATCTGAAGACACCCCAAAGCTAGATTATTTATTTATCACTAAATCATGAAAGCATGTCAGAATACATAACTGGCATGTAAAAGAAGATGAAAGGGCAGTTAACTATGTGAAAATAATTTCCTATCTCCTTTAAAGGGCCACCCACTATGTGATGAATGAACCCAGAGATTTTCCCACATTAACATCATCTAGATACTTACTGTAACTATTAGTTCTGGCATTATTAACACAGTCTCCTGTTTAGTCTGCTAATCATGCCTTTTTCTTCATGGCAATGCTGGCGCAAAATAGTTATTCAGAATCTTTGCTATTCCCTTTGCCTCACTCAGTGGTCCATTTTCCCCATGATTAATGGCCCACTTTATCCCTATTTCCGGTATTAAAACAATGGTTTAATATTATCCTTGATCCCTTGTGCAGCCTTGTCTTCTGTAACTTTTTGGCCTGTGTATTCATGTCACTGCATTCACTGCATTCTTTCTGTACTGCCCTATACTGTATTCCCTTGCTTTGAACCCATTTTTTCCTCACTTAACTTACCTTGAAGTTCCTTGGACAACCATTGCAGCCTTTGCATTGCCCTCTTGCTCTTGTTGCCTCTGGGGACACGTCTGTTTACTGCCCCCATTCAGGGTCTCCCAAGGAGAATTAGTGTTCCTGCTGTGTGTCATATTTGCTTATTTAGCCATAACTATTTTATTTATTTATTTAAAATTTTGGTAACCGGGAAAGGCACACTGAGCCAAAGTTCATTTCCAGGTGCGACCCGGGGGATAAGAGAAGGAGGGAAGTGCACATTGAGTACAGTAGTAAATATGTAATAGCTTAAGATGCACTGAAATACAATTGTGTGGGCAATTGGGTTGTAGTACTGAGTAATTATAGTACAGAAAATTGGTAGAGGCATATGCTAATAAGAAATGATACTGTTAAGCAGAAGAGAGAGAGAGCAAATGGACATGAGTAAGGAAATTAAACATACGTATTAAGTTCGTGAACAGGACAGCGGGCATTAGGGGTACAATACATATGGAATCAATTAATGAGAGCTGTGAGAGCTTCACACCGGGAAGTCAAGAGGGGGATAGACAGTTGCATGAGGGAGGAGGGATTAACGAGAGCATACAATTTAGGATGTGAAAATAAGGAGCAAGATGAAGGGAGATAAGCAGAGAGTTCCAGATTGGGGGGGTGATAGGAAAAGGTAGCCTGCCCTGAACAGGATAGAGGGCGGGGGGGAGAGAGAAGGTACGTAATTTTCTGAAGTGTAACAGGTAGGAAGAGAGGGATGAAGGAGAGAGGAGTGAGGAGAGGTATGAGGGAAGGGAGCCAAACCAGAATTTTGGAGATACAGTAAGTGTGAAACAGTGATGCTGTCAGTGCATATGAAGAGAGGGGGGGAGAGAGAGGGAGGAGTAGAGGAAGCAATGATGTGTTCAAGGTGGAGAATTGGAAGTGAATCGACAAAATGCATTAGAGAGGGAGTCCAGTCTGGAGAGGGATGATGAAGGGCAGAGCCAAAGACCACATCAGTGTAATCAAAGTCCGGAGAATCATTTTAGTAAGTAGCTCATGGCAGACGTGGAGGGAAGGCAGTTCTTGCTCGATACATAGCACCAAGTTTGGGACAGAGTTTGGTGTGAATAAAATCAGCTATGGACAGAGAAACTGAGTCCACTGTCCAGCCTGACGTCAAGATATTTGAAGGCAGGCACAATGTCAAGTGTAGTACCATCAAGGGTAGAAAAGGAGTGGGGGGGGGGCCTAGCAAGTTTCTGTGCTGTACTGAAAATCATGGTCACAGTCTTCATGGTGTTTACCCTCAGCTGGTTGACTTGGAACCACTGTAGTACCCTATGGAAGTCACTCTGTAGCAGGGCCTCCACAGCTGGGGTTGAAGGTCCAGAGGCATAGATGACCTTGTCATTGGCATACATTCAGATATGAGATGAGACAAAAACAGAAGGAAGGTCATTTAGAAAGCTATAGAAAAGTACAGGGACAAAATGGAGCCCTGGGGGACACCTGCTAGAATGGAAGGGGAGAAGGGGAACAAGTCACCACCAACCTGGACACATTGCAGATGGCCTGTGAGGTAAGACCGAAACCAGTCCACGGCCTTTGCAGATAGACCGGCAGAGAGAAGTTTGTTTAAGAGTAGCTGGTGAGACACAGAATCAAAAGATTTCTATAGTACTCCACATTATTAATGGGTAATCAAAACAACTGGGAATATTGCACACCTACCAGGGGAATGACACAGCCCAATCTTTATAATATTGGGCATATGAGCATTTCCTGCTGCAGCAACTCCCCAGTTTAGCTGTGCCATTTGAAGGGGACAGAGCTACTTTTATCTTCTCTCAAGAATTTCAAGTTTCAAGATTTCAAGACTTCATTTGGGGCTGCAGTTCTGTACTGCAGGTTGGGACTACCTTTTCTAAGAGAGTACCCCTAAATTAAAATCATGCCTTTTAAGCGCGATTTTATATTGAATAACCTGCCTTTTCCTTATTCCTGTGTGGACTAGGAGCACCTTCTGCCTTGCTAGGGTGTTTTAATGGTCTCCATTTAAAAGAAAAAAGGTGCCAGAGATAGGTACAATTTAATTTATTAGAATGTAGTGTCTCGGGGTCCTTTCAAGTTCTTTGCCTCTATCTCAGTTTTTGTGTTTTGTGCTTTTATACAGCTACTGTGTGAATTTAGTACTGTTTGAAGGTGTTTTGGTGATTTCCACCACAACCTCTGTTTTTCCATGTGAGCAGTTGCCAGTAGGGCTGGTTGCACACTTCTTCAGTTAGGCTTCCTGCCATTGTCTAGAATAGGCGTCTGTGCTGCGTGCATGTCATGGCGCTAATTCCGTTTGTGCAGTGCAATCTCCATTAAAACCTGTTGAGCAGAGTGCATGCACGATCGCAAGTGTACACATGTCTGTCAGAGCGCAAGCTCATTCTAGCATTTTTGAGTGTGCTAATGCAACCTGACAGTTGGTTTTGGCTGTTGTTAGCAACAAGCATTTAAAAATTATTGTTTTATATTTTTAACCTGTATTTTTCTTCTGACAGTTTTCTATTATTGGCATCATGGCTTATCGGAGACCATTAATTATGAAACAATGTAAGACCTGCAGAAGAGTGATGAGGCCCTTGTCCATGGGTTCCTATTGCCCTCATTGTGTTGCTCAGCATAATATTTCTCTCACGGTTCCCCCAGCAGTGTCCTCCGAGCTGGGAGGGCACTGGTCCATCTCTTGGTAGTGGCAAAGCAGAGTTGCCAAAATCATTCTTATTGCTCCTTGGTGAGTTTCTGAGCCCTGATGTCCCAGCACCACATCCCAGCAGATACATCAACCCCAAACTGGGTCCCTTAGGTTGTATCCAGGCAATGTCCAGGTGCACTGTAGCAAGAAAAGGCTGCAGAATCAGATGTACAGCAGACCCCTGACCCTGACTTCTTAGAAGGCCAGGATGAGGTTTTTGGGGATCTTGGGGAAGCTTCTGACCTAAGAAAATTGCTCTCTGATGAGGAGGATGTCCCCTCTGAGGAGGAGGTAGAGGAAGGGTCAATAGCTGAGGCTTATAGGTCCCTACAGCTCAGGGAGGAACAGTCCGTGGAGATGGTGGATATCAATCCAATTCTGTCTGCATCCACCTCTGCTCCAAACTGTTTCCCAGGTTTTATTCACTGTGACCAAATTATTGAGCAAGAATGGGCAGGTGTGGATCAAAGAAAAAATCTTCCCAAACCAAAATCACAGAATTATCCCTTTTAAGGGGAAAGGACTCACAAATGAGAAGCTCCTCCGCTGGCAGAGAAGGCAGTTTATAATTCAGTAAAACACACCACCATTCCAATTGAAGGTGCTCTGGCACTAGCAGATTCTCATGACAAGCGGGTGGATGCCGCGTGTAGGAGGGCTTTTGCCTCTAATGGCACGAACCTTCATACATCCTATGCTTCATTTATCATTGCCAGAGCCTTAAATATCTGGGTCACTACACTGTCCAATTTTGTTCCGCCTGATTTAGAAGGTGCAAGCATTTGCAGTTGGTGGCCATGGCCTCCACTTTTCTTGGCGATTCTACAGTGGATAAATTTATGCATGTCAGCCCGGCTGGCTCACCATATTGCTTCAGCCATGAAGGGTATGTGACTCAGACACTGGTCTGCTGATCAGGCTTCAAAAGGGAAACTGTTTAGCCTTCCTTTTTGAGGGAGGTTTATTGTTTGGTTCTGGCCTGGATTCTGTCTTTCAGGATGTGCAAGATGAGAAGGGCCACCTCCCAATGTCTAAACATCAGCGCAAGGCCACAGCACTTCAACAGAGTCAAGGTGATGTCCAGCACAGGCAGTCCCAAGGGGGGGTTTCATCCCTTTCGGAACTTTGGTAACCAGAGAACCAGAGGTGCCTACAGAGTCGGCAGGGGTTACGGTAATAGAAGGGCTTTTCCCAGGTGCTGTGGAGGACCAGCACAAAAGCCTGGTACCTCACAATGAAGGCACGAGGCCCATCTCTGCTCCCCTTCCCTTGGTGAAAGACTCCAGGAGTTCCTTTCAAAATGGGCCCAAACAATGTCAGACACCTGGATTCTAGAACTCCTTCAACTGAGCTGACTTCAGATGAGGCAAATTTACAGGTTTAAAACACACCTTGGTGTAATATTTATTTTTCCAAAGTTTGAAAAATAATAAATGAAAACAAAAAAATTGCAAAGAAAATCACTACTTAACATCAGTAGTTTCTCACACAATACAATCCTGGATTCTAGAGCTCTTAAGACCCTTCTCATCTGCATTCAACAGCTTGTCTGCAGTAGCACTCTCTCGCTCACTCTCAAGACTGAACTCTACTAGACTGAACTGAAGTAAACTCTGTGCAAAGGTTTTATATTTTTGAGGGTCACCTGACTGAGCCTCTACATGTATGGACATGTTTCAAAACCAAGGGGAGGGATTGTGTCAGGGGATTTCTGGTTCAGTTAAAGGTACAGTGTATATATCCACAGATATTGACTTTCTATATCTCCGATCCACAGTGACTAAGCTCTTTCATACATAGAACCTTATACAATAACAGGTTTATAGTGTGAATTTGTGAAAATACCTTAAGGATTTCTTATAATTGTATTAATCATGAAATTATTATTGTTTTATATGGCTTCTGAGTCCTTTTTTGTTTAAAAAGGTTTTATTGATTATATTCATTCCTGCTATCTCAAATAGCCCTTCATGCTTTTTTGTACACAAAATACACTTATGCACTTTACATAGATACATAGACAGTGTCGGCAGATAAGGGCCTATGGCCCACCCAGTCTGCCCATTTGAGCTTGTAAGTTCAGTTTGTGTTTTCCTAGAAGTCTGTTGCCCCTTACCCCTGACCTCCAGAATTCCTATATGTCTATCCCATGCATTCTTAAATCACGTGATTGTTTCAGCCCCCACCACTTCCTCTGGCAGGGTGTTCCACTTGTTCACCACCTGTTCTGTGAAGAAATTCTTCCTCATGTTTCCTCTGAATCGTCCTCCCTCCAACTTCATCCCATGCCCTCTAGTCCTGGAACATCTTTTCGCTAAAAATAGTGCATTCCTGCACCCTGTTCCTCCTGTGAGATACTTGTATGTCTCTATCATATCCCCTCTCTCCCTCCTCCTCCAGGGAGTACATGTTCAGTTCCTTCAACCTGTCTTCATAGGACTTGTGATGCAATCCATGCACCATCTTTGTTGACCTCCTCTGAACCTTCTCTACCCTGTCTATGTCCTTACGTAGGTATGGTCTCCAGAACTGTACACTGTACTCCAGGTGGGGCCTCACTAGTGTCTTGTATAGCGGAATTATGACCTCCCTTTTCCTGCTGGAGATGCCCCTGCCTATACATCCCAGCATCCTATTTGCTTTACCTGCTGCCTTGTCACACTGTTTCCCTATCTTGCGGTCATCAGAGATGATAACCCCAAGATCCCTTTCCTGCTTGGTGCATGCTATATCCTCACCCCCCAACTGATATATTGTGCCAGGGTTTTTATGCCCCATATGCATTAGCTTGCACTTCTTTGCATTGAATTTTAACTGCCAAACCCCTGACCATTCTTCAAGTTTCTGCAGGTCCCTTCTCATTCTGTCTACACCCTCTGGTGTGTCTACTCTGTTACAGAGCTTTGTGTCATCAGCGAACAGTGAAATTCTGCCTTCTGGGTCCTGTGCAATGTCACTGATGAAGATGTTGAATAGGACCAGTCCCAGCACTGATCCTGTGGTACCCACACTGGTCACTCTTCCCTCTGTGGAGTGACAGCCATTTACCACCACCCTCTCTCTGTGTCCTGCCACCCAGCCAGTTACCTACCCACCACACTACTGTCCTGCCCACACCCATATTCCCCAGTTTGTATAATAGTCTTCTATGTGGCACAATGTCAAAGGCCTTGCTGAAGTCCAGATAGGCCATGTCCACTGCCCTCCCCTGATCTACCTCCCTAGTTACCCAGTCAGAAAATTCAACGAGGTTGGTCTGACACGACCTCCCCTGGTGAAACCATGCTGCCTTGGGTCCTGTAGTCCATTGACAACCAGATGTTCCACCAATCTCTCCTTCAGTAGTGCCTCCATGATCTTCCCCACTACCGAGGTGAGGCTGACTGGTCTGTAGTTCCCTGCTTCCTTTGTTCCCGCTTTTGTATAAGGGGACTACATCTGCTGTCCTCCAGTCTTTGGGTACCTCTCCTGTTTCCAGTGATTGGCTAAACAGGATAGCCAGAGGTTCAGACACCACCTATCTTAGTTCTTTAAGGACCCTGGGTGCACCCCATCTGGCCCCATTGCTTTATCAACTCTTATTACTTCCAGTTCCTTCAGGACTCTTTCTCATGTAAAGGGACTTGTGTCCATTTCTGCACCATTCTCACCCTTGTACTCCTTCAGACCCATTACCCTCCTCTTCCTCAGTAAAGACTGAGCAGAAATACCTGTTCAGTATGTCAGCTTTACTGTTGTCATCCTCCACGCGACCCCCATCCTCCCCCTTCAGTCTCACTATCCCTCCCTTTGTCTTTTTTTTTCACTTATGTACCTGTAAAAGGTTTTGTCCCCTCTACCCACTGATTTTGCAGTGTGTTTTTCTGTCTGAGCTTTGGCTTCCCTTACTGACCTCCCTGCCTCCCTTTGCTTCTCCTGGTACTTCTCCCTATCCCCTTCTGCCTGTGTCTTTTTGTATTGCCTGAATGCAATCTTTTTGGCTTTCACTTTCTTTGCTACCTCTTTGGAAAACCATAATGGTCTCCTCTTCCTTCTCTTCCTTTTCCTTTTGCTAACCTGCTTAATGCATAATTCTGTTCTTGTAATCCCCATTTTAAATACTGCCCACTGTTCCTCAACCCCTGATTCCTGTCCCATTCCCCTTAATGCCTCTTTCAAGTATCTCCCCATTTTCCCAAAGTCTGCCCCCCTAAAATCCAGAATACGTGTTTTTGTGTGGTGGTTCTGCTCTTTCTGTGATTTCAAACCACAATGTCTGGTGGTCACTGTTCCCCAGGTGCTCCCTACTGTTACCCCCATCACACTGTCCCTGTTTGTGAGCACAAGGTCCAATATTGCCTTCTGCTGAGTTGGTTCCATGACCAGTTGCTTGAGGAAGGCACCCTGAAGGGAGTCCAGGATAAATCTGCTCCTAGTTGATGCTGCTGCTGCTGCTGGGATGCTTCAGTCCACGTCTGGAATATTGAAGTCTCAACCAGTACTACCTCACCCTTGTCTGCCATCCTTTGGATGGCTAGCATCAGCTCCTATCTGTTTCTTCCTCCTGGGCTGATGGTCTATAGACCACACCTGTGCGGATGGCTGTCCCCATTTTCCTTTCCAGCTTAACCCACAGTATCTCTCCCCATTTTGTTCCTCCTGATCTCTGTGGCCCTTATGTCATTTTTCACATGCAGTGCCACTCTTCTCCTTCCTGCCTGCTCTGTCTCTTCTGGAATATGTTGTAGCCTGGTATGGCCATCTCCCAGTCGTGGTTATCATTACACCAGGTTTCAGTGATGGCCACAATGTCCAGGTCTGACTGCACCATGACAGCTTCCAGATCTTCCATCTTGTTGCTAAGGCTCCTGGCTTTTGCACATGGCTTTCCATGATTTGACCTCCCTAGACTGTTTCGCTGTTCTACTCTAGCCCCTTCCTTGGTTGTCCTTTATCCTGGTTCTCCTTGCTGTCTGCCCTTCTGCTGAATTTTGCCCTTTTCTGCCTATCCACCTCTTGGGCACTAATCTCCATCTTTGCACACTGCTTTGTAGAGATAGCCACTCCTCTGGTTCACTGGTTCCATTGCTGGCTGTGGGGGGTGAGCAAGTAGAGTGCCCCTCCTTGCTGGCCTGCCACCCCCAGCCTAACTAGTTTAAATGCTTGTCAGTTAGCATTTAAACTTATCATTGAGTGCTTGGATTCCTTCCAGGATGGATGCAGGCCGTCAGGCTTGAACAACCTCCATCCCTCCAGGTGGGTCCCCAGTCACCAATGAATCCAAACCTTTCTCACAGCACCAGTTCTTCAACCATGAGTTAAAGTTCCTGGGCATGCATTCTATGTTTCCCTTGCCTTCTCGCAGGTAGTACTTCTGAGAAAGTGACAGAAGTACCTACTTGCTTGAGACCCTCCCAATTTCCTAAACTCTTCCTGAACTTCCTTTGGCTCCCCATTTGCCAGGTCATTAGTACCTAGGTGGATAATGACATCCAGCTCACCCTCCCGTCTTGCCTTCCCAGTGATCCCCAGGATCTTCCTTCCATCCCTCCATGCCGTGGCACCTGGTAGGCACCTCACCTCCCTGTCCTCCCCCCTCCTGTGTTCCTTGCTGGATCCCTCTTATGATGGAGTCCCCCACCAGGATTCACTTCCTCCTCCTCTGGGGTCCACGGCTTTCCCCGCTGAGGTCACCTCCTTGGCTAACCTCCACATCCTTTCCTTCCACTTCTCTGGGTACCTCTATTTGGTTGTCCTCGTTTGCCAGTGTGGCATATGAGTTCTTGAGTGGAATAGGATCTGGGATGTGCCTCTGCCTGACCGCTCTAACCCTCCCTGAGCCCACTGTCATCCAAGTGCTCCTCATTCTCGGCATCCTTTGAGGCAGTTGCATTGGACTGGGTGGTCTCTGGATAGGGGTGATGGTACTCCTGACCCAGTTTACTTCCGCTCTGAGTCTGGCTACCTCATCCCGCAGTCCAGAGAGATGCATGCAGATAGGGCAGCACCTCAGTGTCCAGAAGGTCTGCCTGAATATGGCTGCCCCACAGCCACTGCATTGCACCACTCCCCGCATTATACTGCAGTTATACTGCTGTTCCACTACTTGTCTGCTACTGAAGCTCTCCTAGTTCCCTTTTGATTAATTTACTGTCCTAAAAATCCTGCCACTGATCCTCAGATAATTTTCTTTAAAAAAAACCAATAAATAAATAAATGAGTCAAAACAGTTGTCGTGCTGAGGGTGGGCTTCTTCCCCCTTATGCCTCCTATTCACACCCCTTACTATACCTGTGTTTAGCTCCTGTCAATCCAGATTTAACAGGGGCATAATTAAGAGTTGGGGAAGAGTAAAATTTGCAGCAATTAAAGACAGCACAGAATTACACCACCACTACGCTTTTAAATTTTCAACAGCCCAAAACAATTCTAAGTAAAGACAACAAAGAAAGTACAGTGTCACTAAAAGCCCACAATCTAAGTTTAAAAGAAAATAGCACTACCAGTTACCTAAAGCACTGAATTGAATATGTTTCCTTCCTTCCCTTCTGGCTTCTTGTCCACAACACCTCTCCAGATGTTTGGCACCATTCCAAGGACTGGATGGATGGAAATGGAAAAGAATGAAAGGAGAGAGCTAGTAGGAAGTTTAGTAAGGACAGTAAAGAGCTACACTAGGTGGCCAAACTAAGGTGGGGGAAAAGAAGAAAAGCAAAGAGAAAAGCTGTAACTGTTGTACAAACATAAGTTTTGGTAGCTAGGAAATAAGGAGATAAAAAGTGGTCCATCAGTCACAGCCGAGGTGTAGCCTAACTCTGCCACATGGGCTATGCCATAGAATTCTTTAATGGTTCCTCAGTGGGACGCTTTCTGCTGCCCTCGGTTTCAAAGCAAGTGACAAAACATCAGGCGGTGTTGGATACTCTGACCCACCTCATCCAAATCAGGGCCATTGTGCTGGTTCCTCCAAATGAGCAAGGTCAAGGGTTCTATTCCATCAATTTCCTAGTTCCCAAGAAGTCCGGGGACTTCAGGCCTATTCTGGATCTGAAGCATCTGAACAAGTTTGTCCACCACAAAATTTTCACGATGGAGTCACTGAGGTTGATAACGCAGGTTGTCCTGCTGGGGACTTCTTAGCCTCAATAGATCTGATGGATGCTTACCTTCACATCCCTATCCATCAGTCCCACCAGAAGTACCTCAGGTTCTTGATGATGGGCCAACATTTCCAGTAAAAGGAACTTCCATTTGTCTGGCAACAGCACCTTGAGTTTTCTCAAAGGTGTTGATAGTTCTGGTAGCTCAACCATGACAGGAAAGACATTGTCTAACCTTATCTGGACGACCTGCCTTTGGGCACCGACGTTGCCTCTAATGAGGAGGTCAGTACCAGGACCCTGGAGATCCTGGAATTTCATGGCTGGACTGGATAGTGAACAGGAAGAAGAGCTCCCTCAAACCATCTCAGACCTTGGAACATCTGGGAGCAGTCTTTGACATGAAAGTAGGGAGGGTTTTTCTGTCACCCTCCCGGGAAAAGACCATGTTGTCTGAGATACAATGGCTCAGGAATCGGTCATCGGCTTCTGCCCACAGTCTGCTGTGGATTCTCTGCCTCATGGCAGCAGAAATAGACTTGGTTCCATCAGCTCACTTCCACATGCGGCCCCTTCAGACTAGGTTGCTGACAGCCTGGGACCCGTCATCAGAGGACTATCAAGCCAGGATTCTTATCACCCCTCAGCTTCATCACTCCCTGAGTTGTTGGCTGAATGTGCAGAACCTTAACAAGGGGTTCCATTGGAGCTTCCACCAGTGGTAATTCTACCAACAGATGCAAGTCTGCACAGGTGAGGGGGCAGTCCTGGACCAACTTCCCACACAGGGGATTTAGTCAGTACAGGAACAACATCTCCACATAAATGTCCTGGAAATGCAGGCGGTCGACTTAGCTTTACTTCAGTTTCAATCCATACTGAAGAACAGTGCAGTAAAAGTGCAGTCAGACAGTGCTGTCACAGTGACGTACATAAACAACCAAGGAGGCACAAAAAGCAAAGAAATGGTTTGTGAGGCCTCCGAACTCCTGAGCTGTGTGGAGGAGAATTTTCTCTCTCTGTCAGCAGTACATCTGTTGGAGGAATTGAACCTTCAGGTGGACTGGCTAAGTCGCAAAAATGTCCCCCGGACAGTGTAGGTAGTTGGAACCCGGAAGTGTTCAAACTCCTGAGCAATTGGTTCGGACTAACTGCAGATAAAGCTGTTCACATCCAGCTACAATGTTCAAACCTACAGGTTCTTCAGTCAGTTTGGTGTCCATAGGCAGAAGCAGTGGATGCTCTGAATCGGTGTGGTCCTTCCGCAGAGCATATGCCTTCCTCTACTGCATCTTCTTCAGAAGGTCTTAGAAAAATAAGACACTAAGAGGAGATTTTCTTCAATAGCCCCAGAGGGCCAAGAAGACCGTGGTTCTTTGATCTAGTGAACCTAGCTCAGCAAGTACCCTTCTGCATTCGGTACAAAGGGACCTCCTGTTACAAAGTCCTGTTCTCCACCCAAATCCAGGCGCAATGCAGCATCCTATTCTCCACCCAAATCCAGGCGCACGTAGCTTACAGTCTCCCTCCTTAAAGGAGGGGACTTCTCAAGCTAGGTTTCTCTGCAGAAGTAGTTGAAACCTTGAAGGCTGCTAGGAAAACCTCTACATCTGCAGCTTACGATAGAGTCTGGGACATATTTTCATCTTGAGCCTGCGGGAAGGGGTTTAAGGCTTCAAGAGTCTCTATTCCACAGATTTTGGACTTCCTTCAGGAAGGTGTGGAAAAGGGGCTGGCATTGAGCATGATATGTCAGGTTTCTGCTTTTGGGACTTCCTTGGGGTTCATCCTAGGAACTAATAGAGAGGTTATTCATTTTTTGAGCATGGTTGGCAGGAGCCAACTGCTGTTTCGATCCCCTGTACCTCTGTGGGATCTTAACTTGGTTCTGAATGCCCTCTGTGTAGAACCTTTCAAGATGCTATCATACATATCGCTCGATATGTTGTCTTACTAGGTCTATTTTTTTAGTGGCCATGTGTTCAGCCGGGAGAGTAGGTGAACTCCAGGACTTGTCCCACAAGGAGCCATACCTTATTATGCATAAAGACAAAGTGGTACTCAGGATGGTTCCATGCTCATTCCTAAAATACCCATGGCCTTCCATGTGAACCAGGAAATATGCCATCCATCCTTTTGTCTGCATCCTTCTCACCCCAAAGAGAAGGAGCTGCACAAACTGACTTATGTGGACAGTTAGGATCTATCTTAAATGAACAGCTGAGTTTAGAAAGTCAAATAGTCTACTTTTTCTTTTGGAGCAGCCAAGCAGGGACAAAAAGCAACAAAAGCAAAGAGGAGGTTTGCACTGGGACTTGGGGTGCCTGGATAAGAAATTGACTCTGAGCACAAAGAAAGTCCAGCACTCATACAAAACCAAAAAATAAAGCAACTGCTCACAACTATTGTAGGTGCTTTATTTTATTTTCAAGATGCAAAGTGCAAAAAACATCAGAACCCGTTTGAATGCCACAGGTTCCTTTTCAGTGAATCCATTGAGAAAGAAACCCTGACATTCTGAAATGCGCTCTGGATGTTTTTGCATTTTGTACTTCAAATAAAATGAAACACCTAATACAATAGTGATGAGCAGTTGCTTTATTTTTCGGTTTTGGAAGAGTGATGATTTTCTTTGTGCTCAAGGACAAAAGCCTCTAAGCTCACCCTAGCTAGGTGGTGGGTGTGGGCCTGCATTGCTAAGGCCTATGTTGCAAGAAAAGAGGCCTCGCTCTCATCAGAGCTCACTCCACCAGGGCGATGGCCACTTCCTGGGCGGAGAGGTGAAGCCTTAGTTTTAGAGCTATGCAAGGCAGCTACATGGTCTTCAGTCCACACTTTAACAGAACATTACAAATTGGATGTTCAAAGTTCTGCTGATGCAGCTTTTTGGTCGTAGAGTGTTACAGGCAGCAGTATGCAAGTAATTTGCAAGTAATTTCTGATGTTTCTGACATATGGGATAATATCTCTCCCTCCGTTTTTCTCTATGTACTGCTTCTTAGAACACAATTGTTTTGATTACCCATTGAGAATATGGAGTGCTACAGAAAGAAAAATTAACTTCATACTTACCCATAATTTCCCTTTTCTGTTAGTCTTCACATTGTCAATGGGGTTCGGCCTAGGAGCCTGACTCCTAAAGGAGAATTGTATCCTATATGCTAGAGAGAGGTCCAGTTTCATAAAAATCCTCTACTCTGATCTCTCTTTATTCTGCAGCACTGTTCTCTGATACAGTCAGACCTGGTTAAAATGTTTGACCATTTTGTTACATAATAAAAATATACATAGTAACCAGACAATGATCAAATGATTCTTTTGTTGTTGTTTACTTTATTAGAAAATAGGAAATTTGGTAATACAGTTAAAGTATTCTAATCTCCATCTTTTACCTTTTTTGTTAAATTAGTAATTTATTTTTGCCTTTGTAACTCCAGTGAATCCCTTTCTCCTCAGCAGTTGCTGTTCTGTCTTTTCAGAGGTTCCCTGTTCAGGTAATCAGGTATACGTAATAACAAGGCATGGATTAACCAGGTCTGACTGTATATATACATATATATATATATATATCTCTATATATATACTGTATATATATTAAAGTCTAAATGTGTTACTTAGTCTGCGACCGCAGGTTAACAGGTTTCGTTAGTTTTCAGTAAGGTGTTTTCCTGTTGCAGGTAGTTTCACTACACTCAGTTAAAAAAAAAAAAGGATATGCCTCATTGTGTGTTAGCTTCAGTTTCACAGATCTGTGACTGGTACAAAGCCTGTTTGCTGTTAGATGGCTTTCTCCACAAGAAGAACCGAATAATCCGAATCTTGGGTCCATGAAGGACAGTCCCTTCCTCGAATGCCTACTAGAAAGGTAAGACAGCTTTTATTTCAGTATTGGCAATGTGTGCACAGGTGATTGTTTATAATATATGCAAATGTGTAGCTATTATGGCACTGGAGAGGTAAGTAGTAATGGGGAGTTGCTGCAACTGGAATCCTCATATGCCCTACATTCTAAAGCTTTGACTGTGCCATTCCTGGTAGGTGCACTATTCCCAGTTGTTTTGATTACCCATTGACAATGTTGGAGCTAGCAGAAAAGGAAATTATGGTAAGTATGAAGTTAATTTCTTCTTTGCGAGGTCAATGAAAATGGTCATATGGTGATGTGTCCCTGGTCCATGCCTGTGAAGACAGAGTCAGTGACAAGACGGTTTTATGATTCTTTCTAAAGCTGTACTATAAAAGAGCTAGGAGGTCTGATGAGTTAAGTTCATCCATAATTCTAGTGAATATGAGGTACTCCTGTAGTTTTGACAGTGAAGGGAGGAGAGAAATAGGTCGATAGTTGCCAGGAGCTGAAGGGTCACCCACTTTGTGAAGGGGAGGCACCTTTGCAATTTTACATGCCTGAGGGATGGCACCAAGTGTGAATGAGAGATTCAGTATATGGGAGAGTGGTAGAGCAGTGACGGGGCAGAGATCTGAAGACATTTGGGGTGAAGGCCATCAGGACTGGACTTAGAGGGCTTGAGTGAATTAAGGGCAAGGAGAACTTCTTGCACGGAAAGAGGAGAGAAGCAGAAGCCCTTAGATGGAGAGGGGGGCAGGAGAGGCGGGAGCTCAGGGGCAGGGTGAATGGGAAGGGCACAGGTTGTGTAAAAGGAGTAAAGTAGAGAAGCAGTGGAGGAGGGATCCGAGACTGGCAAACCATCAATCGGTAGAGTGTGGGGAGGAGATTTAAGATGGAGATCAAAAATGGAGTGGAGAACCTTCCAGAATTTGTAGGGGGAGTTGAAGTTGTGTTGGAGGGTAGATTTGAAGTAATGGTCTGTCCCTGCTCCAACAGCCTTCATACAGGAGTTTCTTAGGGTCCTGTAGTAGACGAGGTCAGAGAGGGAGAGGGAGGATTTGTAGCATGCCCATATGCGATCACAGGACTTGCATACCTGGATGATGTCAGCTAATATCCGTGGGTGGTGGGAGCATTTGACCCTGAACCTTGTCAGGGGGGCATGGGTATTCCAGTCCTTGTTTAGGATAGAGTGGAAAAGGGTGAGAGCTGAGTCAGTATCAGGGGCAGAGTTGATGATTGACCAGTCAGAGGAGAAGAGGTCATGTAGGAGGACTTCCTTGTTTGGGGACCTGAGGGACCTGAGCCACAAATAATTGGTCGGGGACTGGTGATGCACTTTCTAACACAATATGCCATACAGTGATTGCTGAAGGCATCAGGGAGAATGCCATCAGCAATGAAACAGTGTGGGTGAGAGGAGAGCGCCCAGTCCAGGAGAGAGTAGTTGAGAGAGAGAGGGGGTTTGGCCAAGTGGGTTCCTTGATTAGTTGAGAGAGGTTCTGGGACTCTGTCTTGTCAATAATAGGCCTGAGGACCAGTTAAGGTTAAAGTCCCTGAGTAGAATGAGCTCACCAGAAGAGGCTCGAGAAACAAGGGAAGAGATGATATCAACTAGAGAGGAAGAAGAAATTTAGGGAGGTGCATACATCACACCAACAAAGATGGTAAGGGAAAAAGGGAACTTGAGATTATTTAGAAGGAGCTCATGAGAGGAGGGGAGAGATTCACAGAAAGGGATGGAACAGGATAGATTTTGGCAAGCCTAAATGGCTACCCCGACACCGTATTTGCCACAGTCCTGATGAAAGAGGTGGAAATGTAGAAGGGATAATTGAGAGTCATGAGCTCTAGAGGAGAGCCAGGATTCAGAAATACAGAGTAGGTCAGGGGAGTATTGGGAGATCCAGACTTTAAGGGAATCTAGCTTAACTCATTATTACCTGGGTGGCCATTTTGTGTCAGGTAAACAATGGATAGTTCAGACTTCATATGAAACTATTGGAAGTAATGAGTTAAGGAGCGGATTTCTACGTGAAGTGAAAAATTTGAGACCTTTGGGGAATGGGGGGAGTGAGGGGCCAGGGTTGGGTTGGATATCCTCTGTCATGAGGAGGAGGAGGAGAAAGAGGAAGAAGATATATTGGTGTGACCTTCACACTTTAAGGTGACGAGTGGGTTGAGGGCTGAGTGTAGAGGGAAAGGAGAAGCAGAGCCAGTGGAGGAGTTCAGAATTAAGGGAGTAAGTAGATAGAAGACCAGGATGGAATGTAAGGGTAGTGTTGTAGGGAGAGATAGGGGAAGGGTGTATGCGGGAAGAGTGGTGGTATTGATAGGTGGTAGGTTTGGGGGACCAGCACAAGAGGGTAGTAAGGAGGTCATCAGGGAGGACCGGGAGGGATCCGAGAGGGAGGAAAAGTACTAGAAGGAGGCAAGGAGGGATATGGGCAATGGCAAGAGGGGATAGGGCAAAGGTGTTAGGTGAGAGACTAAGCAGAGGGGAAATAAACTTAAGGAAAGGAGTATAGGTCTGTAGTCAAGAAAGGGGTAGTGTCCAAACCATAAGATAGGAAGGGACTATTGAAGAAAGATACAGATGGGGGAGGGGAATGAATTAAGGTGTTTACCACAAGAATTGAGGTGGGGAAGCGAGAGTAAAAGAGTAAAGGACAGGTAAATGAGGGTGGAGGAGCTCAAGGTGAGGGCAGATGAGATGGGAGGGAGGATAAGCGAAGGAGTGGGAGTAGTTATAACTAGGAGATGGAGAAGTGAGAACAGATGAGTGAAGGAGAGGGGAATAGGGGCAGAAGGTGCACAAGGTGAGGGCAAGTGAGAGCGGAGGGGGAAATAAGGAAAGGAGTAAACATAGTCGAAGGAATCAGGGAGGGAAGGGGAGGTGAGGAAAGTATAGTAAGGGGTAGAGTTTGGCAGTTTGTGATGGTTGAATAGGGCTCTGTCCCAGTTGTTATGGAGAAGGAGTTTAAATGCAAGGATCTGTTCTATTCTCCCCTTTTCTGTCTCTTCTGTGTCTGGTTGTGCAACCATATTTTCTCGTGAGACCTAAGACTTGATCACCCCAATTGTTTTGCAGTTCTCTGCTTCTCGCTATCTCTCTACCCTCAATTGCTGCTATGTCTTTTCTCTCCCCTTGCATATCTGCTGGTATAAAATGTATGTGAATCATTATATGGAAATTTAACTGATACTGGGATTTCTTTGTTTAGGAATGTATATAGTTATACTGTTGAAATGATTGCAAAGCTATTTAGAACTCAAGGGGTTAACCTGCGATGTAATTTTAAGCCTTTTGCAGAAGTAAACAAGAGGTCAGTTCTGGGTCACAATGTTCTTTTTGCTGCACTTGTTGAAACTTGCAGGAACACTGTGTGAGAAGCATGCTGTTTTCTTAATGAGCGGAGGTTGCACAGACTTATAAAAAGGAGATGCAGTGTTTTGCAAAAGAAAAACGCAGAGACTGAGACTGGAAAGTGAGAAGAAACCCAGGTGAACTTTTTGTGTTTATACTGCCTTTGTAAATAGTTATACTGAACAATTCTTTTTTTATTTTACTGTTAATATTAAATCACTTGTTCAAATTTTACAACTGCTCCTGGTTTTCCTGTGCTTCCTGACCTGTGCCTTGATGACAGATGGTGTCAGCCTAAGTGGAATTTACACCGCGCGTACTCTAAGCCAGGAGTTTTGAGCATGAGTACTAGACCTGGTACCAGGGAAGCATAGAAGAAAGGTGTGGATTCTGCAGCAGCAAGCCCAGGAGGGGTTACCAGGAGAATGTCAGCCAAACTGGCAGAGGCAGAAGTCCAAGCTGAGACTATACAGCTAGCACCAGTTTTAGAAAAAGAACAGACAGCGACAGAACCTGAAAGCCTGACTGCTTTTTTCAGAGGGCGGGTTATACAAGAAAAAGAGATAGAGGAGCAGAGAGAAAAAGAGATTCAACATTTACAAGCACAGAGAAAAGAAGAAATGCAACAACTGAAGCAGCAGAGAAAAGAAGAGATGCAGCGACAGCAACAAAGAAGAGATGCAGCGATGGATGGATGCCTTGCAAGTTATCAAAGCTGGAGGATCTGGCACTGGTCCAGCAGAGCAACAAGACACTAACAACTTAAAATACATTAAACTTAGAGTTGTGTCCCTCGGATGATATCGGGCATACTTGACAGTTTTTGAAAGGGTTGCTACAGATGCCAGTGGCCAAAGCAGCAATGGGCAATCAGACTGGTACCTTACCTGACAGGGAAAGCCCAACTTGCCTACAGCAGTATGGACACTGTACAGTCAGAAAACTGTGACTTGGTGAAAAGCGAAATTCTGAAAAGGTATGACATCTCAGGAGAGCTACAGGCAGAGATTTCGATCTCTGAAGTACAACTCAATCAACAATCCTCGAAAAGCCTTCACCCGACTCAGAGAACTCCTGATAAAGTGGCTCTAACCAGAGGGCAAAACAGTCCCACAGATCATCGACACATTTGCAATGAAGCAATTCATCAACATCCTGCCTACAGATGTGCAGATTTGGGTAAAGGAACACAGATCAGAAAGTGGGGAAAAGGCTGTTTCTTTGGCTGAAGACTACCAAATGGCCAGACAAATGCCACACCAGCGAGGTAACAGCCAAGCACACAAGACACTCTTTTTCCCTTTTAAACTCCCAAGTCTGATAAGAACTCTGGTGTGGGTAACAAATCTGTGCCCAAAGACATTATTTGCTATAACTGTAATAAGCCAGGTCATATTGCAAGAAATTGCCGTGAAGAAGTGACACTGGAGCAGATGTGTCCTTAGCAAATTGGGGCAAGTACTTAACAGATGTGAAGGTGGGAGATAAGACTGTGAAGGGACTTATAGATTCAGGAAGCAAACAGACCCTAGTACATACTGAAGTGCTGGGAAAACAGTGTCCAAAAGGACCAGATACTGGTGTCATCTACATCCATGTGGACACTAATACTATCCTATGGCTGACACCATCTGTCATCGAGGCACAGGTCAGGAAGCATAGGAAAATCAGGAGCAGTTGTAGAATTTGAACAAGTGATTTATTATTAACAGTAAAATAAAAAAAGAAATTGTTCAGTAAAACTATTTGCAAAGGCAGTATAAACCGAGAAAGTCTGTCTGGGTTTCTTCTCAATTTCCAGTCTCAGTCTCTGTGTGTTTCTTTTGCAAAACATTGCATCTCCTTTCTATAAGTCTGTGCATCCCCTGCTCATAAGAAAACAGCATGCTTCTCACATAGTGTCCTTGTAAGTTTCAACAAGTGCAGCAAAAAGAACATCGTGACTCAGAACTGACTTCTTGTTTACATCTTCTGCAAAAGGCTTAAACATTGCATCTCAGGTTACCCCTTGAGTTCCAAATAGTTTTGCAATAATTTCAGCAGTATAACTATATACATTTCAACAGTAAAACTATATACATTTCTAAACAAAGGATCCCAGTATCAGTTACATTTCCACATAATGACTCACATATGTTTTATACCAGCAGATATGCAAGGAAGGAGAAAAGACAGGACAACAAGTAAGGGGTAGAGAGATAGCAGAGGCAGAGAATTGCAAGACTGTCGGGTGATCAAGTCCTAAGTCCACGAAAATTTGGTTGTGCAACCAGACAGAGAAGAGACAGAAAAGGGAGAAAAGAACAGATCCTTGCATTTAAACTCCTTCTACAGAACAACTGGGACAGGGCCCTATTCAACCCTGTCACACAGTTCAGGAGCTGAGAATGAGCAGCTCTGTGAGTGAAAATGGAGAACCCTATATAGGGAGTTACTGTATATAGGAGTTACTATGGTTGCATGGCAATTTAGGAGCTGAGCGTGAGCAGCTCTGTGAGAGAAAAATAGAAGGACCTTATACAGGGGTTACTACGGTTGCCAAGAAATTGAGTGGAAGAGGAAGAGTGGAGCAACACAGAAGATAGGGAGGTGGCTGAACAGAGGAAATATAGTCTAGAGGAATGGGGCCAGAGTATAGGTAAGATAGAAGGCATTAATTATTTGCAGCGCTACATGTACATACCAGGAGAGGGCTGAAACAGAAAGGAAATAGAGCAACAGTTTCATTTTATAACTGTCTCCCTCAGCTTATCAAAATCTGATATTGCATGTTAGCATTCTGGCCTGGTTTTGTTGAAATAACTTCCCGCTGTCTCCTCTAATTCAGTCAATTTGCAGTCACTGTTGTCCAGCGGCTCTCCAGCCTTAACTTTTTTGACTCTGTCATCCCCACTACACAGCAGCAGATGAAAATCCGCATTCCCTCTTGTCCAATGCATAACATGCTGAAAATGGAAACAGTCCTTCATGACTGACAAGAAATCTCTCCCTACTTTCCCTATGGCACTTTTTAACTCCTTTCTCCTCCTCCTCCTCCTCCTCCTTGAAGCTCCTGTCATGTGGAGTTACTCAAGATTCGGTCCTTTTGCTGATGCTGTTCGGTGTATATGCTGCCCATGGGGGAACTAATTAGACAGTACAGTCTGGTTTCCACTGCTGTGCAGATGATACCCAGCTGTACATGTCATTTGCCCCTGGAACTGAGGGTGCTGTGGAAGTGCTAAATAAATGTCTAGCTGAGATTCAGGATTGATTTCCTAACTGGCTGAGGCTGAACTCTGACAAGATGGAGGTGCTGGTGATTGAGCTTGGTGCTGGCGTGGATGGGGTTGCCTC
The DNA here is from genome assembly GCA_016271365.2 of Neoceratodus forsteri. Lineage (NCBI taxonomy): Eukaryota > Metazoa > Chordata > Ceratodontiformes > Ceratodontidae > Neoceratodus > Neoceratodus forsteri. The sequence goes on from CM028131.1 coordinate 730,811,839, forward strand.
CGGAGTGGTGACAGGTTTGTTCTTGGGATCCTCCTTATTGATGGCTTCCCCCAAGGTAAAAAATGTGGGCATTATCCTTGATGACAGGCTGACACTTGAAGCTCGGGTGTTGTCTGTGGTCAGAGGTGGCTTCTACCACCTCAGGAATATCGCCCGAATTAAATCCTTGATTCTGCCAGAAGACCTACCAGAACTGGTATATGCCTTTGTGACTTCCAGGCTGGACTACTGTAATGCTTTGTACTTCAGGGTTAATGGAGGGATTCTCCACCGATTGTAGCTAGTGCAGAACACCGTGGCCAGGTTGCTCATGGGCCTGCTTAGGTCCTGTCATGTGACCTCAGTCCTGCAGGATTTTCACTGGCTGTCTGTCAGGTGGAGGATCACCTTTAAGGTGGGTTTGCTCACCTGTAAGGCCTATATGGCTTGGGTCCTGGTTACCTGTCTGACCTCTTTACTCCAGCCATCCCGGTACACTCCCTCCACTCCTCCACTGAGGGCCTCCTGGCAGTTCAAAGGCCAGGCTGAAAACCTCAAGAGATCGTTCCTTTGAGGTGGCTGGCCCGCCCTCTGGAACTTGCTACCACAGTCTTAGAGAGGCCCCATTGGTGGAGGTTTTAAAGGGGCCTGAAGATCTACCTCTTTAATAAAGCTTTTAGATCATTTTAACTATTTTAAATAAGTTATTGAGTTATTTATTATAATTGTGTGTTCTATGCTGCCTATATCCCTGTTTTACCTGTAATGGTGCCCAGAACTCCAGGATTGGGTGAAAACAAATATAATTTTGCTTACTCCTCAGTCAATGTTGAGTACTGTATGTTGAAATCCCCCTTGAAAACTAATTTCCCCATAGTTGCCAGCCTCTTAATTTCATTTGGAAATTCAAATGATGCTCTGTTACCAGAGTAGCCCAATTGGATACATTGGTGATCCTGGGAGACCTCAATCTCGAGGACATAAACTGGCATCTTGAGAAGGACAAGGCTGAAACCGACATTCTGTCTACTCTCTAGGTCTGATTCGTGGAGCAGCACATCTAACTGGGGTCTAGATTTAAGGTCACCTTTGACGCTGTTATTTGACACTGGTGAGACTGTATCTGGAGTATGCATTGCAGTTCTGGAGCCCTCACCTTACAAAGGACATCAACCTGATGGAGACGATCCAGAGGAGGGCTACGAAGATGATTGCAAGGCAGCAGGGTAAATTGTATGAGAAGAGACATGTACTCCCAGGAGGACAGGAGGGAAAGAGGAGACATGACTGAGACCTTCAAGTGCTTGAAAGGGATCAATAAGGTGAAGCAGGGGGCTTTTCAGGCGGAGCTGCAGCAAAACCATGAAAGGGCACAGCCTAAAGTTGAGGTGGCATATGTAAGAAGGAGGAGGTTAAAAGACAATTCTTCACAGAAAGGGTGATGAGCAATGAAACGTGCTCCCAGAAGAGGTGATCTCATCGAGGATGGTGGACAGCTTCAAGAGAGGCTGGGATAGATATAGGGTGCAGATAGAGGTCATGGAAGGGGGGGAAGAAGGGATGGAAAGGTGGGGGGAGCAGGGATATCAACCTGAGCTGAGAAGCCTGCACAATGAGCAGGCTAGATAGACCTAAAGGCCTAATTCTGCTGGCTTCTTTGTATGTTCGTCTGTTCATATGTTATCAGCAGTGGGGAATGGTGTTATTGCCATTGTTAATGTCAAGAAACCAATGAGAGGCAGTTACCACAGTCAGGTAACCTTCTCCTTTGTGACAGGAAAGACTAGCTGGGCCTCAGCCACCAGTACTTGAAACTTCAGATAGACACACTTTTCCAAGATGAAGGACCTGGTGTCCAAGAGTCTGAAGCAGCTGCATGAGGCTGGTAATGCATAACAAATGTTGAGTTCGTGGAAGAAGGTGCTCAAAGTATCAGTGAAGGTATACATCCCTGTAAGTCATAATGAAAAGGGCCAAGAAGTGGCCTCATTGGTTTCCAGGGACTTATGGCAACTGGTCAGAACAAAAAAGGTCTTTGACTGCTGTAAAGTGACAGGTTACCTTCCTGAAAGAGAAGAGTTCAGGGCAAAACTGAGGGACTGCAAAATCAGAATTAAGAAAGTCAAGGAGGGGCTAGAAGCCAGGAGAACAGCGCAGACAACATGATTGCTTTCTTCCAGTACATAAATAGAAAGAGGAAGTTGAAGGGGGGGACTAAGCTCTTGAAAAAAGGGAGGTGGAGGAGCTCATGAGAAAGTCAGGGATGATGGCTGCGATGCTAAACAAATACTTTGTTTGTGTTCATTAAGGGTTCCTGTGGGTGGGGGTACTCACTTCAGGGCCCATGGCATCAGGAGGTAGCCACAATGCAGCCATGCAGCCAGTGAACACCACAAACATGCTGATTGCTTACTACCTGATTAAAGATCTAGCCAGGTAAGTCCCACTGAGTACATTCTGTACCAGTGATTCGCAATGGAAATGTTCAGCTTTGTGCCACCCAACTTTTACAAGTCACGCATCCAGTCACTATGTCATTGGATCTCCTTGAGTTCCCAATACTGACACCTGTGTCATTTCTGTTTGGCCTAGGGCCACAGAGAAGGCATCCAGGACAAGACATTCCTTTCCACATCCCACCCCAGGTACCTTGTGATTAGGTATCGACCTCACACGGGTCTGCAGGATCCATATCTAACCCCACCTTGGAGCTTAAGATATCCGAGCTGGACCGGTCACAGTGCCGACTATGAGACTGACCTCCTAGTCAAGATTTGCATGGATTTGATGCAATGGTCAGGAAGATGTTTTCCCAGCACGCCCTCTTCTGACAGTTGTCTCATCAGGCTCATGTGCTGGCCTTCCAGCACTGTCTGTGGTTGGAGATGCACACTCTGCTTGCTGAAATGCCTGACTGTGAAGTCATTAAGCAGGCCATGGACATTTCCATCTGGGGCCAAGAGGCAGCATGGCACCAGTTGCAGGCACTGTAAGATGCCATCGAGGTGGCTCCCAAGATTGTCAAATCAGCTGTCTGTATCAGATGAATATCACGGCAGTGTCTGTCTCAGTTAGCACCTCAGGCCTGGTGTAAGGTGCTCAGCTCACACTACCAGAGGAATTGTTTCTTTTCCCCTTGGGTCAGACAGCAGTTGTCAGGGGTGCTCCCACTCCTATGCCCCAGGAGCCATTGCCTTTACCTTACCAGTTCTTGGTCCCTCTGGACCAGGAAGAGGCCCCTACCTCAGGCAGTGTCAGTGTCTCAATAGGCAGCATGCTTCCTCTGGGGCTAGAAGATCAGATGATCGTGGGTTCTAGCTATACACCAGGTACTTGGAGTAATACTCATAACTGACACTGTACTGGAGTACAAGGGTGCTGCAAAATTGAGGTGCCATCCTTCAGATGAAAACGACAAACCAAGATCCCTTCTGCCTATCTCTGGTCATTGTCCAGGTGGAAGAAAGATCCCACACATGTATTGATGAAGAATAGGGAATTTTAATGAAGCCAAAATAAACAAAAATACGCACTTAAAACATACAAAATTATACAATTGCAGAAACCTTTAGGCATGCACGTGCAGGATGTGGGAGAAGGGAGATAAAGGAAAGCTCAGAGTGGTTAAGTACAAAGAGAAATGTTAAGTAATACAGGAGGGGAAACTAAGCACAGAAATTAATCAACTTGCATAAGGTCACACATGGAGAGGTGAATGTGGTGTGTTATTCAAACCTGGGTCTTCAGGAACACAGCTCTGTGTATTAATCAATAGGCTACACTGCCTCTTTTTAGTTGAGCTGAACTGGTTCTGGGCTTTAAAAACTCGATGTTAAAATGTGCATACTGCCACAGAGTCCTATACCTCTTCCAGAAACTCCCAATTAAAGTACCTACTAAATGCCTCTCACAGCTTAACAGTTGAATAAATGCCTTCATATGGAGGGAAAAAACAGCCTATATATGAGCCTCAATCTTGAAAGCGGACAGGAATGGGGGGGCGAGTGTCACTTCCCAATATGTATACAGTACTGTATTGCATCGTAATTAGTACATCTAGAATCCCCACATTGAAGCACTCCCTAACCTTGGCAGCAAATAGAAGGAGCTAGCAAGGCAACCCTGTTAGTGGGAGGGGGGGAGGCATTGAGCCCCAGACTGATCAACCTACTTCTAGGGAAAGTTAAAAACCTGTTTACTATATCTACAATACAAGCTGGGCTGACAGCCCACATATGCGTTAGCCACAAGGAGGGAGTGTCTCCAACAGCATTGTTAACTTAGGTATTTAAAGGCAGCCCAAGTTATAATATATTTACACATTAGAGACTGCTGTCATGAAAAAAAGGCCTATTATGGGTGATAGTGTTCTATGATAGGGAATGCTCACATCATTTATTCATCTTAAAAGGGAATTTAATCTAGAACCTAGTAGTTTTTTGCAAACCTTAAGATTAGAACTCTGCTAGAGAAAGCCAGGGGCAACTTAAATACTGCCACAGTCTCATCTCCTACAGAAAATATAAGAGGCCACAGCCCCAGAAAAGACCCTTGTCCACATATTATAGATTATTAACGGAAAGCACCCCAGACCCACTTCAAGCAGCCAGACAAAAGTGGGCAACCGCTCTTGTACAGGATATTCTAGAAAATATGCGGCACCGTGCAATACACCATACACAACAGTGCAGGGGTCAGAATAAAATTTTGCAGCCACTAGCCAGCAGGGCTAGTGACTGGGAAAATCTACTAGCCCCACAGACTTTTTCACTGGCCTAGGTAGCGTACTTGAAATGTTACTTTCTCCGGTACGAGCCTGTGGGGCTAGTTAAAGGAAAATCTTTCTACCCTGTTGCCGACTCTGCTAGCATTTGGTTACTGGGCTGATGCTAATTTTGACCCCTGCAATGTGTGAAAAGTAATAAACTCAGACAGATACAGTATAATTTTATGCATAGAGTGTGTTACACTCCCAGTAGACTGCATAGAATGAAAGCAGAATATGACCCTGTCTGCCCTTAGTGTCAGGTGGAAGAGGAAACTTTTCTACTCGTGGTTTTAACGTTCACAGCAATCAGTGGTTTTGTGTGGTCCATACATCAAATGATGGAAAAGGTTCTAGACAGGTCCCTACCCTTCTATCCATTGAAGTTACTGCTATGGGCAGAATCCTCCACGCCATTCACCAGGGACCAGCTACTGTGGGGCTTGGCGCTCATTAATGCAGGAGTCAACAGAGCTCATTACTGGATAGGCACAATCCCAGTAGTGACTGCCCACTGGGCAAAAAATATGGCAGAATGTCTCAAAATAGGAAGGGCCAAATATTATGACCTTGCTGAAGCAGCCCTCCCCCAAATCTCACAGTAAGTTTCGCTCCGTGGCCCACAAGGAGGTTGAGAGGGCCCCTGCTGAAGCAGATCTCCCCCCGAATCTCACAGTAAGGTACAGCATTACAGGGATGGCATTCTGTGATGAGATGTGTCTCTGTCTCAGTCTCTCCTTGTGATTATAATGTTGGTTCCATTTTCAAACCGAATCAGAACTGCTCAGCCAAAGGTTGCAATAGGACTACTACAGCAATTTTAAAAGTCAGCACAGGTGTACTGATAGATTTCTTGTTGTACTTTTACTGCAAAATCTGTATATGCTGAGTGATAAATATGTTAGAGGCCTTAAATGGATTTAAAACTGTATTAACAGAGTAGACTACCTGCAGGGATTTAATTTGCACTGTTAAGCATTCCGAGCCAGTATTTTAATGATATCTAGCTGAGTTAAATCTGCTCTTGCCCTGAAACATAGCAGAATGACTAACTTCTAGCAGGGATTTAAAACAAAATGTTTGCAGCATCTGAGTAGGTTGACTTAGGAAATGTTAATTCTAATTTAATCGGAGCGCAGAAACGTGGTATGGGTCAGGTCTATAGCTCTGGATTCCAAATGTTAAATTGGCTTCACGAGTAAGCACTCAGGCAGTTCCTAACTATAAAGAAATTTTGTTAGCTTCAGCGCCTCGACTAAAGGAGCAGCCCGCCATTATTTTAAATATGAATCATTGCCTTTCAACAATGGAAGCAGGCCGCCTAATCCATGTTTATTTTACTTCATACTGTGGCGAGCTTTGCCCCTTCCCTGTCTAAAATCCTATTCTTAACCAAATTAGCCCCTTCTCCACTGCCTGAAGATCCCCACCCCCATACAAATGGACTCACCTCCATTTTCTCTTTCCACAGTTTCCTCTGTGGCCCATGAGGAGGTCGAGAGGGCCCCTGCTGAAGCAGCCCTCCCCCAAATCTCACAGTAAGGTGCAGGCGTTACAGGATTGCCATTCTGTGGTGAGAGCGGTCTCTGTCTCACTCTCCTTAGGATTGCTTCACCGACACTTCTCATCAGCTGCCCCACCTTCCCCACCACCACCCTTGGTGAACTTTTCAATATATAGAGCCCTCGCCTCACGTGCTGATGAGAACCAATCAGCCAACTTTCCCACCAGCAGCCTATCTTCCTGCAACACCAGAGGCAGCTACTGCACTATTTAGGCTATCTCACCCAGGCAGCCACCATGTTCTCTCTCTCTACCTCGCTCTTTTGCACCTCTGTTCCCACTAGTGGCACTCCTTCCATCTTCCTGCTGGAGCTAGGTAAGGATGTAGCATTGCCACACTGACCACTCTACCATTATCTCTTGCAGCTCTTCCATTGATATGTACTCTTCTCAAAGCTAATTTTATGGTTGGTCAACCCTCAATCACACCACCCTCCTTTCATGCTGAGCTCACATCCCTAAAATATACTGCACAGAAACACCCGTTTATGGCTGTAACCCATAGTCCACTACCCACAAACCCCAGTGCTCCGTGCCCTAAAACAAACTACTGGTGAAGCTGTTGCTGCTACTTTTTGTGGATGTTGAGCCTAACCCAGGGCCAACTTAACACACCCTCAAACTACCACTGGCTAAAACTAATATAGAAACATAGTAAAACATAGAAGTTGACTGCAGATAAGGACTAAGGCCCATCCAGTCTGCCCATTTCTTTTTCTATCTTATGAATGTGCCATCGGCCTTTGCTCTGTCAATGGCCTATCTATTCATACTCATCTGTATTGCTCCCTTATGCCTATCCCATTCCTGTTTGAAGCCCTGCACTGTATTCATATCCACCACTTCCTGAGGTAGGCCGTTCCATGCATCCACCACCCTTTCTGTGAAAAAGAACTTCCTCACATTACCCCTTAATTGGCCTCCCTCTACTCTCATGCTGTGTCCTCTTGTCCTGCTATTTTTCTTATATTGAAACATGTCAGACTCTATGACCTTGTTAATGCCCTTAAGGTGTTTGAATGTTTCGATCATATCACCTCTCCCTCTCCTTTGCTCTAGAGTATACATATTGAACTCCGTTAATCTGTCCTCATATGTTTTCTGATGCAGTCCCTGCACCATTTTGGTTGCCCTTCTCTGGACTGCCTCAATTTGGTTAATGTCCTTGTGAAGGTGTGGCCTCCAGTACTGCACACAGTACTCCAGATGGGGCTAACCAGTGTCTTCTAAGAGGTTATTACCTCCTCTTACGACTTGTGATACCCTGCTAATACACCCCAACATCCCCTAGCCTTACCTACTGTTTAAGTGGTCTGCTTGGATGATTTCAAGTCATCTATGATGATAATGATGATGCCCAAGTCTCTTTCTTCCCTGTGACTGCCAGCAACTCCCTCCCAGCCTATAGGTGGCTTCAGGGTTTCTCTTCCCTATGTGCATGATCTTGTACTTCTTTGTGGCCTGCTGCAGTCAACTGTCTCCTCCCTAAAGCCTGACATCCTGATTATTTCCAAACCTGGCTTAAGCCCCACAACAAGGACTCCAAGTCACTATCCCAGGCTACTCCTTTTCAGACACGACTGCCCAGGTAACAAAAAGGGGTGGTGGTATAGCATTGTATATCTCATCCTCAATTCAGTTAAGCCCAGGTCAACCTACCTAAACTCCAAAACCGATAGACTCATTATTGATCAAGCTCTCCTCCCCATACTATTCCGGTGTTTGTAGCTGGGTCCGTACTGCCCCTGCAGAATGCACTGACACCGGCTATCCTGGAACACCTGGCCTCCTAAAACTCTTACAAAAGAGGTGAGCTCCATATCCTGGGGATTTCAATGTAAACTGGCTATCCATTTCTACCTCCAAGTTCTGCAGCCAGGTAACAGGCTAAACCTGTTGCAACTGATATCTGAACCCACTCAATTGAACACAAAATTAAAAAAACACTCCCTACTGGACTGGTCCCTTACCTCCCACCAGCATCGCATCATGGCCTCTAGCATCTTACCTGATTCATTAAGTGATCACCATATGATTTACTCGATCCGCAAAATTTTCAGGCCCAAAGCCCCCCACCCAGAACTATTCTCACAAGGTCCTTCAAATACCTAGACCTTGCCACACTTCTAACTGACCTGTCAGCCATTGACTGGTCCCCCATCCACAGGACTGCCTCTATTGATGCAGCTTTGGATTATTTCAAGATCGAGTTCTTAGCAGTTTGGGACAGGTGCCCACTTGCCTTGGATCACTGCTGACATTATGTCCCACGTTAAAGTCAGAGACCAAGCATGGAAGTCCTTCAAAGACTCCTGCTCCCCTGCGGACCATGCAAAATACCGCTCCATATGCAACGCCTGCACCAGAAAAATCAGGCAAGCTAAGGCAACTTACTTCAAAACCTCCTTCTAGGCTAACGCAACTCCAACCATACAAATCAGGAAAGTGGTCAAATCCCTCTTCCTCCCCAGCCCCCACACTGCACTAAACATAGGTGAAACCCCCTGCTATGGACCCTTTTACAATAGCCTCCAAATTTAACTCCTATTTTACAAGTTGCACCTCACTACTGCTGTCCGCACTCCTTCCTTTCCAAGCCAAACCCCCTTCCGCTGCCTTCCCAGCTCAAGCCCCTTCTTCTGCTGCCCCCACTTTCTTCTTCTGTCGGATTACACCCACCAAAGTTTTCAAAGCCTAAGCCAAAGGCTGGTCTTAAATTGCACTATGTAGGTGCAGCCCAGTAATGGAGGTCATTTTTCACATGCCCTATGCAGGTGCAGCAACATTAAACACTTCCCAGGCTGTTGCTAAAAGACACAGCCCTGATACTCTGCAGCCTTCCCACACACCACAAAGCACAGTACCATGTATGGCTGTCACTTGTACTGGAGGCACTATCACTTCCCTGCTGGTGCTAGTTCATTTAGGGAGCTCCCAACAAGTTGGGACCTGGTACTGGCAAATGGGGACAGTGTTGCTGACGTCACAGTGGATAACCACCTGGGTGATTATCATATGGTGTGGTTCAATACAGAAACTCACTAAACCCTAACAAAGACAAATGCCACACTGGGCTGGATTCTAAGATGCTCTACTTAGCTGCTCCTGCCATTGCCACACCCCTAGCTGATCTCTTCTATCTCTCCTTTTCCTCAGCAACAATCCCCTTGGAATGGAAACATGCTACGGTTGTCCCGCTCCCAAAAGATGGTGACACCTCTGTCCCTGGTAACTACCGTCCCATTTCCCTCCTCCCATACTGGCTAAGATGCAGGCACTAGTCTCTCTCCCAACTTTCCACCTTTCTCAGTGCCTCCTCTTTCTTCTAACCATACCAGTCTGGCTTCTGAAGTCCCAGTCCACTGCCACCTCCTCCTAAGGGTTACAGACTCCATTCTTGATGGCATGGACAAGGGCTATATCACCGCCGCTATTTTTGTCAACCTAGCCAAGGCATTCAACACAGTTTCCCATGCTCTCCTACTAGACAAGCTCTCCATTGCTGGGGTCTCTACCAAGGCCAACAGCTGGTTTCACTCCTACCTGGTAGGCTGATCCCATTCTGTCAAAATTGGAGGCTCCACCTCTTCCTCCCTACCAATTAACACAGGAGTCTCCCAAGGCTAGGTCCTCGGGTGGCTCCTATTCTCCATCTTCTTAAATGACCTGCCCTCTGCCTGCCCACATACTGTACATCCATACACATGTATGTGAACGAAACAGTCCTCAATGCTTCTGGCCCATCAACCACTGATGTAGTGACCAGGTTACAACAGAACTCCAATGAAGTTCAGCTCTGGTTTTGCACAAACCAGCAATTGCTCAATGCCAAGAAGACTGTCTCCATGACTTTCGGCACGAGGCAGAGACTCTTTCGTCTCATCTCCACCCCTTCCTTCAGCACCTTGGACAGGACCACCCTGGAGGTCTGCCCCTCCTTCAGATAAGTCTGGGTCTGGCTGGACCATCACCTTGACTTTTCTGTACATGTTGATGACATCCACAACAAACTGCACCCAAAACTGTGCGCCCTTGACCGCAATCATGGTTGAAATCCCCTGCCAGCTTGAAGGAAACTCATGCAGAAATTATTCTCCTGTCTTTGACTATGATAATGTAGTCTGCAGTGCCGCCCTAAGTCCACTCCTAGCCAGACTAGACTCCCACATCCACTCTTTCTGCTGCTTTGCCCTTGATAGCCACTCCACCACCCACCACTGTGACCTCTATCAATCTCTCAGTCGTCCCTCACTCCATGACCGCCGACAGTCCCACTGCACCAAGCCTACAGCAAGGTACTGGTCTCAGTCCTTGCTCATACCTCAATGCAATGTTCGCTGCCCATTCCTCCTGACTATTCCCTAAGGAATTGGACACTCGCCTCCTGACGGTACTGCACATGTCTTCTTGACTGGCCAAATATCTTTCAAACATCACATGCCCAAATTATGGAACTCACTCTCTGCAAGCATCTGGCATTCGCTTCCTCACAATACCTCAACCACCTGATCAATAATCATTTCTCCATGACCTGTACATGTGGATAGATGTACCTGCAAAAGATCTTACCCATCAACTGCTATTTTGACTCTGATTTGGTGCTTGACAGTTTCTTACCTCATGTGCTGTATATATTAATGTATTTTGATCATTGTACACTTAACTCGCATTTTCATGGTTGCAATATTGTAGACTATATGTATTGGATGGATTGTCTCTCTATGTCCCTCTCCCCCAGGGCACACCTGGAATTGAGCAGTACTCTGCTCAGTGTACCCTCCTGGTGAAATTTTTAAATAAATAAACTATGCTAATATTCAAGAGGGTCATGGAATCTATAGAAAATGGTTCTTTCCCAGTTTAGGTATGGGGAGATGGGGGTTGAACATTAACTAGTGATGGTGTGTAACTTGTTATTAATGTTGAGTCAGTGTGACTGAATCCTTACTGGTATGGGAACCGTGATACACACTGTAATGTATATTAAATATTGTAATATCTGATAGCCATCTTTGTAAGTATATGTAATTAAGAACGTGTATGGAAAGCTTACTAGGGAGAAATCTGATGTTGGTGGGAGACCTGGACCAAACTGGTTGACAAAAAAGGAATGTATTACTCTGTACTAAGAATCATAAATCCCAACTGATTACCTTGTATGCACTGAAATTTTCAGTAACAAATGTTTACAGAAAAAAAAAGTTATGCTGTGTGCTTCTGGGGATGCTATCATATTGTCAAATGTCAGATCAGCAAGTGATGGTGTACTGGATCTAAATGTCTTTTTCTGTTTGATAGGGAGTATGTTCCTGTGCTACAGTCATTTGCCTTCTGCAGGCGATGAAGTCTCCTACACAATAGTTTTTGTGCTTCAAGGTATGCATTTGTATTATTTTTTAAACCTCTGTGTAAAATAAATTTTTCATTCAAGTTTTTCAAAGCAATAAATATCATAGTTTAATCTGCGATCTAAATAAATAAATAGTTTCCATAGTGAAGCAGAGTCTGCTAGTAAAGAACGAAGAGTTGAGAATTCCCCATGGCATATCATTATCATTTACTAAAATATGTATATGTGTGCAGATGGAAGGATGGATGGATGGATGGATAGATAGACAGATAGACAGACAGACAGACAAACAGATAAACATTATATTTTGTATTTTGTAACATGAGTGAAAATAAAGTTGGTCACTGAGCATGCTCAGACATTTAGTTCACTAATTATGACCACACTGAGCATGCTTGGGTGTATATTCTCACATGAGATGCCATGTATTTTTGATTTACAGTAGTTACTGGGTTGATTTGCTGCTTTTATCTTGAGCCATTGAACAGAGGGGCAGTTCATTTTGTACTTTTTCCTTGTCTAACTTTTTACCATTTGTGTCACAAAACCCTGTAAACACCTGTTGTATAAATCAAATATGAAATGGGTTGACTTGAGATATAATTCTTATTTCTTTTGAGGGTATTGGTCTGTTGCTACTTAACTCCTGGCTCTGTCACTTGTGAGATATCAACAGACCAATACACTCTCATGAGGTTTGTATTCTTTGGTAGCACGAAAGTAGTGCAGTACCTCCACCTAGAGGAAGACTACTCTGGGCTTAGTGATAAAGTTGTACAATACCAGGGATGTTGTACCTCCCACTGTAGCCACCCCACCCATGGCCTTATCACAGTCGCTGCCCTGTCCTCAGTAAGTATGCACTTGTAACCTCTGCAAATGGGGTTCCCAAAAGACTTCCAGGAGCTTGCTTGAATGCTCCAAGCCTGAATGGTGTTTGGCATTTAAGCCATTTATCAGTGAGTGTTTTAGAGCCTCTGGTACTGTCTTTAAGAGCTGTCTGCTTGCAGACATAATTAGTTTGTATGGGGACTGTGTGTTTTGATTGAGTACCACTCAAGCTGCTGCCAATTCACTTCATTTTTGCAGTCACTAGGAGTGCAAAGGAACCTATCTGAAAGATGTAACTGTTTGCCAGAAATTATTTAGAGTAATAATGAAATTACAGTTTGTCTAACCTGCTTTTGCAGTCAGAACTGTGTCTGCTAGTTCCCCATTCTAGTTTTGAACTGCTGAACTGGACCAATCAGTGTGGGTAACTTAGCTCTAAAATGGTGCCTTGGACGAATCAGAACTTGGACTCATAATCTGAGCCAGCCACAAGAGGATTGTATGGCAGTGACTCTGGGAGATGTAGTTTAGACTTCAGTGCCTTTTGGACCAACAGCAGCAGTCTATTGTGAGTGACAGCCAATCCAGTCAAGAACTGGGAGGAACTCAAAGGAAGTGCCCGGTTTTGTCGGTTGGAGTTCAGTTGAGCTTTGGCAGTGAAGAAGGAAGGAGCCCTGTTTTTCAGTGTGCAGTTTTAGTCAAAACGTGTGTAAGGCCCAGAGTTCCGGTCTGCAGCTTGTGTAACAGCTTGTTAGGACTGAACTGACCCTGTGAAAAGAATCAAAGGATCTCTGAAGAGTAGAAACCAGGCTCACCCTGTAGAAGACTGGAGGAATTGCTGAAAATTGCACTCGTCTGTCAGGAACTGAATCTGCTGTGTGTTCTCCCGGTATTGCAGTAATTGCGATCGATACAGATGCAGCCTGCCTGGTATAGTGCTTTCTTTTATATGGATGTGTGAAGAGGTTTGTGTACTCAAGTGAGCCCTGCTGACATTGAAGGACCCTATCTTATTTGGAGGTCGAGTACTAATTCAGGGTCGCCTCCCTGTTGAATTGCCACATTAAATCCAAATGGAATTACTGTACTGCTGACTGTTTAATTCTCCTTTTCTCTGTGTGAAAGGGCCCCTACCAGCTGCCACGGTTTGGACTAGCCACTAGGGCTTGGGTACCCAGGGACAGTAACTGATAGGGATAGGCCTGTGCACAGAGCCATAGGTAGATTATTAGAGTGATAAGCTAATTAACCTGATTTCCCTGTCCTTGTTATATCCCCTAAATAAATCAGAGCTGCTTGTTTCAGCAAAGTTATACTGCCTGAGGTATTTGTCTATGTTAAAGTACTGTACTGTGATTGTTGCACTGTATCTCATTTCACAGGAGGTCCCAGTGCCGGAACCAGACCTGGGGTAAGTGTATACTGTGAAGGTAATTTGATATATTGTGTGGGCCACTAGTGGGAAGAAAGGGGTTGCAGTGTCCCAGAGGGCTGTGACCAAGTTAGTTTAACTATTGCAAACCCTGACCTCTGGGTGGAGGCACCTCCATTGGATCCAGGCCCCTCAACCTGTTAGTGGCAAATCAGGCAGGGTAGTAGCCCCTGGGATAGCGCCATCTAGGGGTTACATCTTGGAGGCTCACCGCTGGGATTGTGTGTCCTAGTGGCCATATTTACGAACCACTGTTAAGAAAAAATGGGTACCCACAGAAGTGGCTGTGCACCGCTGGTGGAGTGGTGTACTGGGAGGAGATCGACCCCCAAAATGCTATGCTTATCCTGGACATCCCCTGCAGATCAACACGGACACTGTGCAGGGAGTACTTTCCAAGGTGGAAGGTTTACAAAACCCTGTGGTGGTGGGTCGGCATGCTAATCTGCTCACCCACACTTTCCTGGCCCTAGTAGAGTTTAAGGATCCCATAGATAGCTCCAAAGTGCCACAGACCATTACCCCAGAGGGAGCCCTCACTGCTTGGAGAGTGATAACTAAGGACAGTAAAGACCTGGGGAATCAGCCCCACCACTATCTGAAACTTTGAGGAGAAATTTGCTGAATGGTTGCTGGGAGAGGGAAAACTGTGGAGGACTTGAAGAAACTATTCTTGCCACCTGGGGTGTTCCTCCCCAACACCCTCTCCTGCTCCAGTGCCCGTAATGGTGGCTGAACCAATGCAGACTCCTATTTCTGCACCTGCCATTAGTCACGACTCTTACCGAAGGTTGAGGATCTTCTCTGGCACCCTCCCCACCCCCCAAGGGGAGGATGACTGGGAGACCTGGATAGACTATGTTGCCCCCCAAGTGCTAGAATGGCAATGCTCGGAAGGCGAAAAGCGAAAGAGGGTTAGTGAGAGCCTCCGAGGTCCTGCCCTGGCTACCATCCGTACTAAACGGGCCAGTAACCCTGAAGCGACTGCACAGGCCTATCTTGAGGCCTTGGAGAATGTGTATGGGAGCCCAGATTCTGATGAGGACCTATGGTGGAGAGTAAGAAATGCACAACAGTACCAAGGGGAGTTGTTGTCTGTGTATGTCTCTCGGCTGGAAAAATTGTTGCAAGAATGCCTCAGAAAGGGTAGTTTGCCAGCGATTGAACTGGACCGAACCAGGCTGGACAGGATCCTTAAGTCTGCCCCTTCTCAGAACTGCTGTTGCTTCAGTTACGCCTGGCAAATCGACTGGAATCCCCACCTCCATGATGAGTTAATGAGAGAAATTGAGGAGTTGAGAAAAGGCGACCTCGGGAGGGACCTGCACCAATAGCTGTGGCACGACCCGAGTGACTGAGGGTGACCCATCAAGTGAAGTTCAGGGCAGAGGTTGGCAGTCAATGAGTGCTCTGACAAGGAAAAGATATGCCACAATGGGGCTAACTGTTGAGAGAGATCCGGAATTCAAAACAGTCCTTTATGAAGGCCACGCCTGCAAGTATGGGCCCTGACCTATATCCGACTCGCATTCATGGGGTGGGGGTACCCACCCATGTATCTCCTGCTGATAACAGCTCCAAACTCAATTCCTTGACCATGGAAGTGGAGAAACTGACTAGATGTCTCCAAATGCTTATCACGCCGAGACAGAGATGGCACCCAGGTTTCCAGTTAGTAATACCCTCGCCTCTGGCTCCCAGTGTGGCCCGCCAGCTCAAACTCCAGAAAGTATGTTTTGCTATAATTGTGGGAAAGATGGGCACATGAAAAGGGAATGCCAGTCCCCAAAAGACACTGACAAAGTTGCATATAGGCTACAAGGAGAGCTGGAGAAGAAATCAGTGGTTAAGAGGTGCACGACATGATCCCAGTGAGGGCACCAAAATGCTAATTCACGTCCTTTGTGGCAAGGTCAGTTGCCCAGGCCCCCACTCACCGCCTCCAGACTGGTCCAGAATAGTGGGTCCCTCCATGGAGACCACTGTAAAGGTGAATGGAGTGTCTACAAGAGCTGTATTAGACAGTGGCTCCCAAGTGACAATTATGTTCCAGGATTGGTATCAGAAGCATTTGTCAGACGTACCTTACAACCATTAGAAGGACTGCATGTATGGGGGTTAAGTGAGAAGGCCTACCCCTATTCCGGTATATCCGAATTTGGCTGTCTTTCCCACCTCCGTGGCTGGAGTGGCCGAACAAGTAGAGACCCTAGCCTTAGTGTGTCCCCACTGGACTGTATGATGGTGTCCCTTTGTTGATTGGAACAAATGCTCATATGTTCGGAAGGCTCACAGTTGTGTTATGAAAACAGGGGTCAAAGACTAGTAGAGCTTTAAGAGTTCCGCTTTAATTAAGAAGGCCTATGAGGCACAGAGAGATGCTGAAAAACAGAACCAGAGGAACCGGTCGGAATTGTATGGAAGAAGGATCCTGAGTCTCTGATCCTGGCGCCAAATGCCCAGTGTACTTACAGGAGAGGTCCGTATGAAAGGATGTTAAGAATAAAATATTAATGTTGGATGCACCAGGCGATGGAAAATTGCCAGAGGGACTGCTGGTCAAGCCTAGTATTTTGCCCGCTAGAGCCCATGCTTATGCCAGAAGGGTAATGGTCCAAGTTCATAATGTGTCTGAAAGAGACATTCGAGTAAACAGAGGTTGCATCCTGGCTAATGTGCATTGTGCAGACACTGCAGTGCTACCCAGCAGCAAGAGTTCAAGGAAGAATGACAGAGTAACGCCTGACTTGTTTGATTTCGCGACTCCCGCTGCCAGCTGAATGGAAAGTGAGGATCAGTGAGAAGCTTGCCCAGAGAGACCAGGTGTTTTCTTTAAAGGAATGGGATGTAGGATGCGGCAAGGAGCTGAGCACAATATCCGCTGCATGACGTAAGACCATTTCGTGAGAGGTCTCGACGCCTGGCACCTGCTGACATAGATGATGTGAGACGGCATCTGCAAGAGATGTTAGCTGCTGGTGTAATACAAGAATCCAGAAGCCCTTATGCTTCCCATTGTGGTAGTGAGGAAAAGAATGGAACAGTAAGGATGTGTGTGGATTATCGCACCTTAAACGGGCGGACTATCCCTGATCAGTACACAATGCCCGCATTCAGGATGCTTTGACTGCCTAAACGGGAGCAAGTGGTTCTCTGTGCTGGATCTCCGCAGTGGGTACTACCAGATCCCGATGGCCCCAGAGGACCGTGAGAAGACGGCCTTTATCTGTCCGCTTGTTTATGAATTCATGAGGATGCCTCGAGGTTTCAGGTGCCCCAGCCACTTTTCAACGATTGATGGAGCGTGCAGTGGGGGACATGAACTTACTAGAGTGCCTGGTATACCTAGATGATGTTATTGTGTTTGGCAGCTCACTGGAGGAACATGAGAGCAGATTATTTAAGGTATTGGACCGACTGGAGGACTTTGGCCTTAAACTGTCCATTGATAAGTGTCAATTCTTTCAAACATCAGTAAAGTATGTGGGACACATAGTATCCACCGAGGGAATAGAGACCGACCCAAGTAAAGTTGAGGCCTTGACCACCTGGCCACAGCCCAAAAATCTAAAAGAACTGCAAAGATTCCTGGGATTCTGTGGTTATTATCGGCGCTCATCAAGGACTATTCAAGAGTGATCCGCCTTTACTTAACCTTACTCAAGGGTATCCCCAACCCACAAAAATACCAAAAGTCAGCCCCTCAAGACTGAAAGAGTGTATTTTCATCCCAGTGAAGTATTTGGGGCCGCTGGACTCCTGATTGTGAGACTGCTTTTCATGAGATCATATATCAACTTACCCATGCTCCAGTGCTGGCCTATGCCGATCCAAGAAAACCTTACGTCCTGCACACTGATGCTAGCTTGCAAGGGTTGGGGGCTGTGTTGTACCAAGAGCACGAGAATGGCCTGAGACCAGTGGCCTTTGCCAGTAGAAGCCTGACCCCATCCGAAAAGAACTATCCTGTACATAAGTTAGAGTTCTAGCTTTGAAGTGGCTATTGTTGACCAATTCCATGAGTACTTGTATGGGCTAAAATACTAGTAAAACTGACAATAATCCTTTGACCTATGTGCAGACCTCAGCTAGTTGGATGCCACTGGCCATAGGTGGCTTTCTGCATTATCTACATATGACTATGCCTCGAATACCGAGCAGGTCTGAACCACATAGATGCTGATGCTCTCTCCCGAGGCCTGTTCCCCAGAATGATTGGGTCCGATTGGCAGAACCTGACATTCGGCACTCTGCCGGAAGTTTGACAGGAGGAACAATGTCCACGGACGCAGTGGACTGCATGGTGGATTGCTTGGGAGCTCTGAGAATTGCATACCTGTTGCTTATTGCCACTTTTCTGCAATAGACATTGGTGCACTGCCTCAGCTGGACAATGACAGTATTCGGGGCTCAATCCCGCGATCCCATGATCAAAGCAGCTTTAGAAGCCTCCATGCAGGAAAAGATGTGTCCAAATTACGCCCACTGATTTGAGAACTGCACTGTTATACAAAGAAGGTCCTAAGTTGAAACTGATCAATAAACTGTTATACAGAGAAACAGTAGACAGAGGGGACAAGTAGACAAACAACAACTAGTGCTGCCCACTGCCTTCGAGACTCAGTACTGAGGTCCTTGCACAACCACATGGGGCACCTTGGTATAGACAGAACACTTGACTTGGTGAGATCCAGATTCTATTGGCCTAAGATGGGGGCTGATGTGAGCAACACATTCGAACTTGTAGTCGCTAAGTTACAGAGGAAAGCTTTGTCCCAGAGGGCTGCCCCTTGTTAACATCACCACCAGTGCACCCATGGAGCTGGTCTGTATTGATTTTCTGAGTTTGGAGTCAGATCAAAGAAATATCAGTAATGTGCTGGTGGTCACTGACCATTTCACGAGATATGCCCAAGCTTTCCCACCAAAGACCAGAAAGCATCCACTGTAGCCAAAGTACTTGTAGAAAACTTTTGTTCACTATGGGCTCCACAAAGAATCCATTCTGATCAAGGGAGAGACTTTGAGAGTCGCCTGATCAAAGAGATGCTTTCTGTGGGAGTGCGAAAGTCCAGAACCACTCTTACCACCCCCAGGGGACCCACAGCCTGAACGCTTCAACCGCACTTTGCTAGATATGCTAGGCACCTGCACCCAAAGGACAAGCCTAGATGGAGCCAACAAATTAGCACCCTGGTACATGCTTATAACTGCACCAAAGTGATGCCACTGGATTCTCCCCTACCGCCTGATGTTTGGAAGAGAAGCTCACTACCAGTAGATGTGTGTTTTGGGGTCTCTCCTGATGGGGTTCAAGCTGACAACTATTTACAGTATGTGCAAAGTTAAAGGCCCAGCTAACTCATGCGTACTAACTGGCTCAAACCATGGCTGCCAAAAGAAATCTGGCCAACAAAGAAAGGTATGATAAAAGGTGAAAGCACAGGAACTCCAGGAGGGAGATCGGGTATTGCTAAGAAATCTGGGACTGCATGGCAAGCACAAGATTGCTGACAGATGGCACCATCTCCCTCACATTGTAGTGGGCAAACTAGATGATCTGCCAGTGTACAAAGTAAGGCCTGAGAATAATTCAAAAGATGTAAAACAATGCATAGAAATCATTTACTGCCCATTGGACAAATCTTAATTGAGTCTGAGCCCCTAGAAGATGCCCCTCTGGACCAGTGACTAGAGCTGCTGCTAAGAAAGATCAAGAAAGTCTGCACCTACAGAAGCAGAGTTAAAGTGTTCCCTGCACAAGTCCCAGTTGAGCATGACTGTCAGTCCATATCAGAAGAAAGTGAGAGTGACTTTGAATACTATCCTTCTTACGAACTGAGTCAATTGTTTCGGGGCAATCCCTAGTCAATACTGGAGATGAAGCTGGGCCTTCTGACTGTCTAAGCCCCAGCTTCATCCCTGAGCCAATGCTCCCAGAAAGTGAAGTGCAAAGCATCAGATCAGATGAAATGGAATCATTGTGCATGGTTGAACTGTTTGAGCTTTCAGGGAGGAAAATGATAGATTGGGGCAGACTGGTGATACACCCGAACAAGAAGAGTATTTTGAGTGCCCTGACAGTCCACTGCCAGTGTCCGAAAGCTCTCCATGCGAGCCAAATGTTGTGGACTCAGAAACTGTAACTCCTGGAGCTGAAAGTGCCCCAAGTTCTAGCCTCTCTACCCCATGGAGACTCTGACAAGTGAGGACAATGCTGAAAATGAGGCTCAGAGTGCAGAGACTATAACAGTTCCCCTAGAAAGACTGGTCGAGCTGTAAAGCCTGTGGTGCACCTCAGTTATGATTCACTTGGGAGGCCTGTGGATTTGCCTCTCAATGTTGTCCATAAAGGAGTGTATGTGTCCCCGAGCTCATTGCCCAAACTGAGCATCAGTGCTAACTCCAAGTTACTTGTGTTGCCCTCTATATGGTGCCCTTGCCCCATCCAGCCCCAAGGTAACTGATAGGAAGGGCCCCTCTTCAGGTTTCATGTACAAGAGGTAATAACTTGAGTTATGGTACAATGTGTATGTAATACTGTGTAAAGAGTGACGACTGCAATGTTTCAGAAATGTGTTCTTGGTAAAATGATATATTGACTGATGATTACATGTGCGAGCCTAATGCAAATGTATATGGTTGCAGTTGAAACTTATGGGGTACTTGCTTGACGGGACGCCAAGCTTTCCCAGGCCAGGAAGGTGTAACCCCCTGCAAATGGGGGTTCCAAAAGACTTCCAGGAGCTTGCTTGAATGCTCCAAGCCTGAATGGTGTTTGGCATTTAAGCCATTTATCAGTGAGTGTTTTAGAACCTCTGGTACTGTCTTTAAGAGCTGTCTGCTTGCAGACATAATTAGTTTGTATGGGGGACTGTGTGTTTCTTTGATTGAGTACCACTCAAGCTGCTGCCAATTCACTTCATTTTTGCAGTCACTAGGAGTGCAAAGGAACCTATCTGAAAGATGTAACTGTTTGCCAGAAATTATTTAGAGTAATAATGAAATTACAGTTTGTCTAACCTGTTCTTTGCAGTCAGAACTGTGTCTGCTAGTTCCCCATTCTAGTTTTGAACTGCTGAACTGGACCAATCAGTGTGGGGTAAGCTAGCTCTAAAATGGTGCCTTGGACGAATCAGAACTTGGACTCATAATCTGAGCCAGCCACAAGAGGATTGTATGGGCAGTGACTCTGGGAGATGTAGTTTAGACTTAGTGCCTTTTGGACCAACAGCAGCAGTCTATTGTGAGTGACAGCCAATCCAGTCAAGAACTGGGAGGAACTCAAAGGAAGTGCCCGTTTTGTCGGTTGGAGTTTCAGTTGAGCTTTGGCAGTGAAGAAGGAAGGAGCCCTGTGCTTTTCAGTGTGCAGTTTTAGTCAAAAACGTTGTAAGACCCAGAGTTCCGTCTGCAGCTTGTGTAACAGCTTGTTAGGACTGAATCCGTCCTGTGAAAAGAATCAAAGGATCTCTGAAGAGTAGAAACCAGGCTCACCCTGTAGAAGACTGGAGAAATTCTGAAAATTGCACTCGGTCTGTCAGGAACTGAATCTGCTGTGTGTTCTCCCGGGTATTGTGCAGTAATTGCGATCGGGATACAGATGCAGCCTGCCTGGTATAGTGCTTTTTTATATGGATGTGAAGAGGTTTGTGTACCTCAAGTGAGCCCTGCTGACATTGAAGGACCCTATCTTATTTGGAGGTCGTGAGTACTAATTCAGGGTCGCCTCCTGTTGAATTGCCACATTAAATCCAAATGGAATTACTGTACTGCTGACTGTTTAATTCTCCTTTCTCTGTGTGAAAGGGCCCTACCAGCTGCCACGGTTTGACTAGCCACTAGGGCTTGGGTACCCAGGGACAGTAACTGATAGGGATAGGTCTGTGCACAGAGCCATAGGTAGATTATTAGAGTGATAAGCTAATTAACCTGATTTCCCTGTCCTTGTTATATCCCCAAATAAATCAGAGCTGCTTGTTTCAGCAAAGTTATACTGCCTGAGGTATTTGTCTATGTTAAAGTA
This sequence comes from Neoceratodus forsteri, assembly GCA_016271365.2. Taxonomy (NCBI): domain Eukaryota; kingdom Metazoa; phylum Chordata; order Ceratodontiformes; family Ceratodontidae; genus Neoceratodus; species Neoceratodus forsteri. Next base: position 730,833,782 of record CM028131.1, read on the forward strand.
CTGTACTGTGATTGTTGCACTGTATCTCATTTCACAGGAGGTCCCAGTGCCGGAACCAGACCTGGGGGAAGTGTATACTGTGAAGGTAATTTGATATATGTGTGGGCCACTAGTGGGAAGAAAGGGGTTGCAGTGTCCCAGAGGGCTGTGACCAAGTTAGTTTAACTATTGCAAACCCTGACCTCTGGGTGGAGGCACCCGCCATTGGATCCAGGCCCTCAACCTGTTAGTGGCAAATCAGGCAGGGTAGTAGCCCCTGGGATAGCGCCATCTAGGGTTACACACTTAACTCTAAACAGATGGTAATAGACAAATAAATACAATTATACAATGGCAAGAAAATTTCTTGGACTCTGATTGGTCAGTGTGTGCCTGAGACAGTGATGATATTACACAGTAACATCACTGTGTGGAGGTGTTGGAGGATGCTATTCTTTTTTCAAAAACTAAGACATATTGCTATGCTAAAAATCTACTAAAACCTTTTAACATTTTTTTTTTTTTATATAACATTGAGTCATTGTATAATTGCAATAAGGCACTCCAAGGCGTGTGTTATTGTGTAATAACAACACTCCTGCGGTGGTGGAAGCACTCGGCCCTTCAGCCCACCCCAGGAGTGACGTTATTACACGATAACACACATCTTGTCGTGCCTTATTGCTTAAGCAGTAAACACAGCTTTATTAAGGCAGAAAACACTGAGGGAGAAAGGGGGTTAGTTATCTGCAAGAGGCTGGTCTTAAATTGCACTGTGTAGGTGCAGCCCAGTAATGGAGGTCATTTTTCACATGCCTTATGCAGGTGCAGCAACATTAAACACTTCCCAGGCTGTTACTAAAAAAATGCCCAGCAAGGCACAGCCCTGATACTCCACAGCCTGCCCACACACCACAAAGCACAGTACCATGTATGGCTGTCACTCGTACTGGAGGCACTATCACTTCACTGCTGGTGCTAATTCATTTAGGGAGCTCCCAACAAGTTGGGACCTGGTACTGGCAAATGGGGACAGTGTTGCTGACGTCACAGTGGATAACCACCTGGGTGATTATCATATGGTGTGGTTCATACAGAAACTGGGCCAGTATCAAGCCACACTAAAACAAAAGTCCTAGACTTAAGGAGGGCTGATTTTAAGAAAATGGGAGAATGCCTCTGGGGCACCCTACCAGGGATAGGGAAACTGGGTGGAGTCAAGGAACAGTGGGCAGAAATAAAGGAGGGCATTGAGAAGGCAGCAAACCTCTCTGTCAGGCAGGTAACAAGGACAGGAAAAAAAGAGACCGCTGTGGTTCTCTAAAGAGAGCAGAGACAGTAGGGCAAAAAGCTAGCATTTAGAAGGTACAAGATGACACAGGAAGAGGAAGATAGGGAGGGATATCAGGAGAAACAAGGGGAGGCAAGGAAAGCAGTTAGGAGTGCAAAGGCGCAAACAGAGGAGAATATTACAAAGTCAGTAAAAAGGATAAAACATTCTTTAGATATATATAAACAAAAGAGGAAGACCAAAGGAAGGAGATAAGGCTAAAAGGGTATGGAGGAGGAGGAGGAGGAGTCTGTGGATGAAGTCCAAGAAAAGCAATCATATTGAACAAATACTTTTGTTCAGTATTTATGGAGGAAGGGTAGGTGACAGGCCAAAGATAAGCGACAAGGGCATTAAGGAAGGAGGTGGACACTAGTCCTTTTACAGGGGGGAGAGAGTCCTCAAGGAACTAGCACAGCTAAAAGTGGACAAGGCAATGGGGCCTGATGAGGTACACCGTATGATACTGAGGGAGCTCAAGGAGGTGCTGGCTGCACCTCTGTCAGCCCTGTTCAACCTGTCACTAGATACGGGGAAGTTCCGGGGCCTGAGGAGGGCAGATGTGGTCCCCTTCACAAAAGTAGTAACAGGGAGGAGGCAGGAAATTACAGACCTGTGAGCCAGACTTCGGTGGTGGGTAAAGTAATGGAACCACTACTGAAGGAAAGGATTGGGGAATACCTTGTGACCAGTGGATTACATGATCTGAGGCAGCATGGTTTCACAGAGGGGAGATCTTGCCAGACAAACCTGATAGAGTTCTTTGACTGAGTGGCCAGGGAAGTGGATCAGGAAGGAGCAGTAGATGTGGCTTACCTGCATTTCAGTAAGGCCTTCGATACCGTTCCACACAGAAGACCGGTGAGTAAGATGAGTAGCCTAGGAGTAGGTCCAAAAGTAGTAAAATGGGTAAGAAGTTGGCTAAACAATAGGAGTCAGAGGGTGGTGGCAAATGGTGTTCACACTGAAGAAAGCAAGGTGCCCAGCAGGGTGCTGCAGGGGTCAGTACTTGTCCCGGTGCTCTTCAGTGTCTTTATTAGCGACATTACAAGAGGGCTGGAAGGGAAAGTATGCCTGTTCGTGGATGACACAAAAATCTGTAACAGAGTGGACATACCGGGGGGTTGGAAAAAATGAGGGATGATCTGAAAAAGCTGGAAGACTTGTCAAGGGTTTAGCAACTGGGTTTCAATTCAAAAAAAGTGCATAATTATGCACTTGGGGCACAGAAACCAGGGGGCAACATATCAATTGGGTGGGGATGTATTGGCAACTACAAAACAGGAAAGAGACAAGGGGGTAATCATTTCTGATGACCTGAAGGTAGCAAAGCAGTGTGATAAGGCAGTGGGGAAAGCAAGCAGGATGCTTGGGTGCATAAGGAGGGGTATCATCAGCATAAAGTGGGAGACAGTGTTACCTTTGTATAGATTGATGGTGAGGCCCCACCTCGAGTACTGTGTCCAGTTGTGGAGATCCCATCTCTGGAAGGACATAGATAGGGTGGAGACAGGACAGAAGAGGGCAACCAAAATGGTGCAGGGACTGCATCAAAAGCCCTATGAGGAAAGACTCAATGAATTAAATATGTACCCTCTAGAGGAGAGGAGGGAAGGGGGGACTTGATAGAAATATTTAAATTCCTCACAGGTATTAGTAAGGTACACAAAGGTAGTATTTCACATAGAAAAAGATGCTCAAGGACAAGGGGTCATGCTATGAAGCTGGAGGGGAAGAGACTCTGAGGAGATGTGAGGAAATGCTTCTTCACAGAAAGGGTGGTGGGTACTAAAACAGTAACAGGATTCAAGCATGTATGGGATAGACACAAGGGGACCTTAGAAATAAGGCAAGGGGGAAAGACTGGAGATCGAGTAGGATCTGCGGTGGCATAGTAGGAAGGGAAAATTGGGCAGACTGCGTGGGCCAAGAGGTCCTTCTCTGCCAACAGCTGTTGCGTTTCCAAGTTACTGGGTACCCAATCACTGAATCTGTAGGCCTGCTGGTGTCACGTTTGGTTGGCCAGCTGTGGTGCACTTTAAATTAAACCATCAGCAAGCAATTCATACTGAATGCAGTTCCCAAAAAACACTCAAATCCAAAGGCTATGCAGCTGTAAAAATGGCAGAACCTCAAACGGAAGTATTTGTAAATTGGCCAGATGGGCAAATCTAATGAGACAGCTTCCCAACAGTTGTGCTGTTCCCCAGTTACAGGGGCAGTTCCTGTCTAACTCATGGTTCAGTTGCAATAAGGTCTCCCTCACTAGGCAGGGCTGTGCCATCTCAGCTGGTAGCAGTCTCTCTAAGGCAGCTGATTCATCATTCTTGAACTTTCACTCTCTTTAGTCTCTCACAGTGTCTCTCTACTGGCCAGTAGTAGTTGGAGGTTCTGGACAATCAGGCCACACCAATCAGCACCAACCCCATGTCTAGGCACTCAAACCCATTGGATGGTAGTAGCCTGCTACTGGACTATGGTATCTGCTGGCAGATTCCATGACAATCCCAGGCAGCAGCTCACCTCTCACTTTCTCACTCTCCCTGGCTCTGCACAGGCGTATGCTCTGGCCTTGATGGCAGCTGACTAGCATGAGAATGCCTCCTCTTAACAGAGGAAGAAAACTGCTTACAGACCTTTTCGGTTTGTCTCTGTAGGCAGCCAGTCTGTTGCAGCATAACTATCAGGCTCTGAACAATGATCTTGCTCTGGCAAGATCTTCCACAGATCTGCCTTGAGGCCCCTGCACTTCACAGGGGAAACCGCAAACCCTATTGGTCCATTTGGGCTGTCAGACAGGATGAGCAGACCTGGAGGTTGTTACATGACAGGAGAGTGGTCACTCCAAAGGCATCTGAATTAATTAGATAGGCAGGCAAACATCCCTGATTGATGGACACTAGGGATGTCACGGTAACATATTATGATATAACATGATAATTTAGGTATTTCATAACTTATATTCTGTATTTTGTATCTGTTATCTTTTCCCCTTCTCCAGGACATATCTGGAAATGAGCAGTTACCAGCTCAGTATGCCTTTTCCTGGTTATATTTTGAAATAATTTCCTTTGCTGCTGCTCTCTTCCATTGTAACCCTGTGTTGCTGCCACTGCCAGCTGTTCGTAATGGCAGTACTGCATATCTTGCTGTACTGTTTGTTTAAAGGGAACTGTCAGCACTAGGAGCCTAACACCCACATACAAGTCTGGTGCTGTTCCCATTTTGCACTTTGTGTGCAAAACCTTACTGTGTACTGTAGAATAGTAGATTATATCAGGCTGATTCTGCTGACTTCCAAGGTAACAATCGCTGTAACCAGAAACCCCCGAGTCCCCTGCAGCTGACAGAGCATGGCTGCAGCAGTGGGAGATTTACTAGTCTGCAGTGCTCAGAGTTTTATAGCCTGACCTTTGTTTTGCGGTCCTGCTGCTCCAGGGCCAAGTACAGTCACAGAGACTGTATTAGCCCCAGGAGAACAGCAGAACTGTAACATTCACAGCTTGCCCCTTTCGATTTTTTCTCCAGGCTCTTGCTTCCTGGCTAGTCATTCTATGGGGACATTCAGGAGTTCAACATTGATACCCTGTAAGGCATATCTCCCTAGTATTCCGGAGTTTACTGATGCATAGTGTAGCTATTTAAGATGTTACAAGAGAAAGCCAAACAGTGCAGGTGGACAAGAGTATTGTGCACGTGTAATTTTGGGGGCAGGTTACCCTGTGTTTGGCTGTGCCTGGATAGGCAATTAAATAACTGCAAGGGAACTGTGTTTAATTTAGTCTGGGCCTAGGAGGGCACTGGACTACCAGCCAAAAGCACTGTACTGCTAACCCCTTTCTTTTCTTCTAGGGCCTTATCCAGAACCTCCATAGAGCACTTGTTATTTTTGTTGCAATTACTTCCTGAGTGTGTATACTTTTAGAGTGAGTTGCATGCTTTGTAGGGACTTTCATTGCACTGTGTTGATTCATGGGTGAGTTGAACCTGTGGGGGAGGTACTGCATTCAAAGGGACGGAACTACACTTACACTGGGTCCACTTAAACCTTCCTTTGGTGAAGGCACTGTGCTTTTAAACCTAACCTTGAATACAAACCTCCTAGATAGGGTTTAAGATATCCAGGCCACTTAACCTTGTTTGGCCCACAAGGAAGGAGTCATAACTGTAACAATGACGGCAACCCGCTACATGTGCCTAAATTATTTATTTTTTATGTATTGTGCCTATTTGAGTACTGTATTTGTTTTACTCACTTTCCCATGCGGTTGTATGAACTTCAACCTGAAGGATTCTCCTTCCATTTGCAGTACTTCCATAATGTAATCTAATTTTTTAGGAGGAATCCTGACAGAAATTTTAATTAAAAGGATGTGCTTCTTGACTGCCTGACAGCTTAGTGGTAGTGTAGTGTGTTTGTTATCATGCCAGCGACCAAGGTTTTGAGTGGACAGAGGAGTCTGGTATTTTGGTGGTCAGATTCCGCTGTGCTTTCCAGTTGAGGAGTGACCGCTTCCGAACTTGAGTAGTTTGTTCGATAACGCAACATGCACTACTAAAAGCCCACTGTGCAACCTAACAGATAACACTTGTAACACAAACAACAGTAAATAATCTTGCAGCAGAGTTCAAACAGTATACACCTTCTGCCTAACTCTTCCAGAGCCATTAAATAGAAAATGTCACAGAAAGAGAATTGGAAATGCTTTAACATCAATGTGTGTGCATGTTGGGGGAGGTTTAGAAGTTATCTTTTCTTACTACTTTTTCTCCCATTTGGGTATAGTGATGGAGTTGCTGTGATGGATTGTTTCTGCTTGTTATTATATTGCATTATAATTGGGATATAAATGTATCTTCTTCGGATTTCTGATGGGGAGAATATGGCCATCAGCAAGGCATTCTGGGATATTAGGTTTTTGAAAATGTACTGGCCTGCTAATTACCTCTGGCTTGGACAAAAAACTGACTTCCTGGTACATAATAAACACTAGGTTATAACACCTTGTAAAACTTCAGTTACTTTGAAGTCCAGGAAGCCATAGAAGATGGCATCTTTTACGACATCTTAGGAAGCAACATATTCTAACAGCTATCTGTTACATCTTTCACCACTAGAAGAGAACTGCTTGTCAGGATGTGTTTTGAAGACATGAAAGGGGTAATTATGCCCTGGCATAAGGCCTCACTAATTAAGAAGAAGATATATATAATTTTTATTGGAATGTTTGAGCAGTGAACTGAGACGTGACTGATAAATGAATTCAAAGTATTCAGGTTTGAGTGACCTCATAGCCAGCATCTGTGAGCTGTGTCATCAGGGAGGAGGAGTTTTGAAACAAACATATTACCAGCAGCTGGGAGAAAAACTTTGCATTTTGCCTCTGGTTTTGAGGTGGGACTCCTGACAAACTCTCACAGCTCTTTAGGTAAATTCAGCCACCTATTTATTACTTGAAACCTAGGGTAGTAGAAATCAGTAATAAGGCTTTGTTTTTGTATAATTACCCATTTAATTTAAAAGACTGCAAGCCCAATTGTATATCTTCTGCGTTTTGTATTTTATTTATTTTTAATTTTACCAAACATTTTTCTTGAAATTCTGCCTGTGCCTTTTTCTCATTTTCTTTTGCATGTGAATGCTGGAACAGTATTTGATAATTCTGCCAAAAACTGTTAAGGGCTTAAAGTGGTTACCATCTTGCTAAATTAAAATACCTAGATCTCAGATTGAGTCAAAAGGAGAAAGTTGTGAACCAGGCTGGGTGTCCACTGGGTTAAGTATTGCACTGCATTTCCCTGAAGAGGTGCAGAATTTGATCCTGTTAATTGGGTGTGCTAGCGAAAAAGGGGTTCATATTTGACCCGAGAATTCGAGACTAATAGGTGTTTTTGGAGCCAAAACAGACAGGAGGGTTACCTGGTTTGTCTCCTGTTCACATATTGTATTTCAAGGTTTGGCATTGTGGGAGCAGAGGGCCTGACCTGTGGAATGCATTTTTAACCCTTGCTCCATCACAACCTGGTCCATTTATATTTATGTGCAGCCTAGTGCAGTAGGGGTGTGGAGGACTGTGGACTAGCATAACGCAGCGCTGTTCAGGGTTAACTGGTATGGTTGCATGGTTCCGTTTATTTATTAGAAGATACTGATGGTACGTTTGAGCACTAGTGCTCTTTTATAAAGGTTCCACATCAGAGTTACAAGTTTTACAACAAATGACAGTAGAATTATGTTTCCAATGTTTCTGTGCTCCCGGATACAATAAGTGACCACTGCCTGTCATCTGCTCTTGGTCAAACAAATACCACAAGCCCCTCCCAAGCTTATCTATGCCAGGGTTATCAAACAAGGGCACCTCCAGCTGTTAAAATCCCATTTAACCAGGCTGAACTGGGCAGTGCTTGACCTCAATGACACCAACAAAGCTCTGGACCTGTTTATCAAACATTTCAACGAAGCCTGTGACATCTATGCACCAGTGAAAAGATGAAGGTCAAAGGACAGACCAACCCCTGGGTTACTACTGACCTTTTAACTCTGCTCAAGCACAGAGACCACCTCTGGCATTGTGCTCGTGCAACTCCGATGCAAGTAAACATACAGTTATACAAAGCAGCCAGAAATGATTGCACTCGAAGAATACGGAATGCTAAATGCAGCTATTACAAAGAGGCTCTGACCAACTCTTGGGGCCAGGGAAACAAATTCTGGAACAACATGAAAGAACTCACAGGCAAGGATCCTAAAGCACCACCCACTATGCTCAACCTTCATGGCACTCCTACACTCGACCTAGGTATCATCACCAGCACTTTTAATAATGCATTTACAAACCTGGACAGTGTCCTTCCACCAAATTTTTTGACGACCTCCCTCCAGCTCCTCCCAAGTTACCCCCCAACTAGAATGTACAACCCCAAAGTTTTTTTTAAGGAGGTCCCACCAGTAGCTAGAAAATACATTCAAAAGGCCATCAGCAAACAAGGGTACAGTGGTGACTCCCTTGACCTGAAACTGCTGGCACAAGTCCTCGATGAAATCTTAGAACCACTTACAAAGATCTTTAATCTCTCGCTTAGATTGGGCCATTTCCCCTCTCTCTGGAAGAAAGCCACTGTCGCACTGGTTCACAAAAGTGGAGACAGGACACTGCACACCAATTACAGACCTATCTCACTCCTCCCCCACTATCCAAAGCGCTGGAGCGAATAGTGTCGGACCAACTAGTTGAATTCCTGGATAAGTACAATGTACAGTGCCCAGAGCAGCATGGCTTCAGAAAAGGGCACAGCACCACCACTGCACTACTGGAATTTACAACCTTCATCCATGCCACGCTTGACAAAGGGAATTGTGGAAGGGCAGTATTTATAGACCTTACCAAGGCATTTGACACAGTTAACCACCCCCTACTGCTCAAGCAACTGTCCTCCATTGGGATCTCCAGTGATGCCCTTCCATGGTTCACCAGCTACCTTGATACTCGGATCCAACATGTAAGGATTGCAGGGATCTCTTCGGATGAGAAACCGGTCCGCTCCGGAGTCCCTCAGGGGTCTATTCTCGGCCCTCTACTCTTCTCCCTCTTCATCAACAATCTCCCCAGTGCCTGCCACCAGAAAATATTACTATACACAGACGATGCAGTCCTGTTTTCCAGCCACCATGACATTACAGTCCTTGAATCCCAGCTGCAGCTCGACTTCAGTCGCACCAAGACTGGTTCAATTCTCATAAACTTGTCCTGAACCACAGCAAGACTAAAGCCATGTCCTTCTGTAACCCGACAGAGCAGGCACAACTCTCTGTCCCTCACCATCAAGAACCACACTGGGAACCCACTCGAACATGTCAGGGGTTCAAGTACCTTGGTATTACCCTGGATAGTACCTCTCCTACACTCGGCATATTGACACTGTTGCCAAGACCGCCAATATACGGATTGGACTACTACACAAACACAAGCACTGTAGTACCATGGATGCCCTTAAACTAGCCATCTACAGCTCTGTCAACCTTATCATTGACTACGGCCTTGCCATCTATGGCTCTGCCTCAACAAGTGCCCTCCACAGGATCTCAGTTGCTCTCAACAAAGCCTGTAGACTTCTGATGGGTGCAGCCCAACAAACTCACACCTGTGACCTCTATGCACAGGCCAGCTGGCTACCCCTATGCAGCAGAATACAATACCAGACCTGCTTACTTACCAAAAAGATTCTCCTTGGTCTCATGCCACCTGGTGTTAGCTCACTTCTTACTACCTACAGTGGCACTCAACAAACACGTGGTGCCCAATCTCTAACCTTTCAGGTTCCCAGATGTCGTGCCTCCATGGGTCAGTGGTCCTTTATCTATAGAGCCGCTCAATGGTTCAATTCCCTCAATAAAGAAGCACTTTCCTCTACTACACTTGGACCCTTCAAAAGGAGTCTCAAATTTCCACTGCCTACCACTCAATGTGACTGCTTCTCTGAACAGAGATCTCTAAACACCTCCCAGCTAACTCAAGTCTCACAGCCCGCCTTTCCCAATCTCATTCCCTCTGGCACTGGGCCTTCCTTGTGACTCCTTTCCTGCTTCACATCTCCACTGGTACAAGACATTTTCCACCACCATCGGACAGTGGCCCATTAGCCTGCCAACTTCCTCTCCCGGTCGCATGCCTGCAATACTAACTGCCTATGGTGCCCTCTATCTCTTACTGTTACCGCAGCCAGCTGCCTACTCAAGCTGCTCATTTTATGAATATTATCTCAAAGTATGTTATAACTGAGTATCTTTATTTTTTCTTTTAGTTGTTTTGGTTGTTTATTGTGCATTCTTTTACTACCTCTGTATGTATGTTGACCCTCCTCCTTTGACGTGGAACCTTTGTAAACGAGCAGTTTCTGCTCAAAGGTATTTGTAATCCGAGAATTTAATAAATAAATAAATAAATAAATTACAGTAAATGCTACAGTTAAGTAAGAGACAGAGCAAATGAGCACATTCCAGAGGGAAAGGTTGTTTAACAAAACAAGAAACATCAAGTTGTGTAACTGCAAACCTGACTGAACAAGAACAGGTTCCAGCAGCAACAGGCTGCGAGAGAGACAGCAGAGCATAACAATGATGATTATGACAAGTTCAATGACAAATTGCACTTGCACTTAACTGCTGGGGCAGCCCGCAGGCAATTCTTTGAACTGGCAAACCTGGGGAGGTTCAGCATGCATTCCAGCAGTTCATTTCGCCTGCCTGCAGTCCTAATGGCAAATTTGTTTAATTTGGGGGTCTACCTCCACACACTCATTTCTTTTAATTTAAAAGAGTGTGGGTGGAGCCCACCTACTCAAATGAATTAAAGAAACATTGCAATCATACCAGCTAACCCATGATATGCTACATTAGTTACACGGTTCCATAGTCCCCCGCTATCAGTATATTAAAGAGCTTTCAGTGATTAAAGTAGAAATCTGACCTAGATGTTTCTTTCAACATTGTATGACTGTTATGCAAGTATATACTGCAATGTACTTGTAAAGGTGTTACAGTTCTTTCTAAGATCTCTCTATGTTTTTACCTGTCTCTTTTAGGAATCAGCAAAACGTTTACAGTTTCTGTAGAAGGAACAGAGATCCCGCTTACAGAAAAAATCATTTTTATTAATCTTGGTAGGTTTTGCTAGACTTTCACTGATTATCTTATTTTGGCAAACATATTTTATTTATTTACAATACTTATTCATTTGATGTGACTGACCAGGAAAGGCATTCTAAGCTATGATAGCTTGTTTCCATGAATGAGATGTGATCGAGGTGGAACACATTTTTCCATATCTAGTTTATTTCATGCCAAGGGACTACAGCTGTATGCCATTGTTTGGTACTGGACTATTGAAACATACTGTAAGTATCAAGCCCATCAGTCCAGCTGAGGGTTGACAGGGAGAGGATGGTTGAGCATCCCTGCAGATGCTCCCCCTCCTTCAGGGAGGGAGGTAGTCGGATCCCTCTGTCACACCGCCACCCTGGATGATCACAGGAGACGGTGTAGCTGGGACCACAAGATGGGGGGGGGGTATGCTGCTGACATTGATGTGCAAGTTCACTGTGCATACATGCGTTGTATGTCTAGATATGGTATCCCTGGAGAGCGGAAGTAACCAAAGCTGAAAGATTCCTGCCTGATACAGCATGAAAGACTTCGTCCCCACTTGCAGGCTTCACACCCACTGGCTCAGGCGGCCTTCCAGCAACAACCAAAGAAAGAATGTCCAGAGGGACTTGGGCCACCATGGGGGCAAGTTGGGAGATGGTAAACCCAGGCAGATGGCGAAGTAGCAGAACCTTGGTGGGGTGGCCAAGGACCAGAAGAGTGGGTCTGCAGGGTGAACAGGAGCAGGAGTATGAACAATTTAAAAAATGAAACAAAAAATATATAGTGTAGTACGGTAGATTGCCCTCTCCCCAGTCCCACAAGCACATGGCTCCATCCTCTCATAGACCGATGAGACTTGGACGTTTTGACATGTGGGCATAGGGGCATGGATTCAGATGTTAATGGCTGGGGAAATGTTATGTGATGTGGTGACTCCACCTGAAGAAGCCCCCGCTGCGCGGTTGTTCATGAACTGTTACCGTCAGGAAGTAGTAGAAATACCTGTGCCACATAGTCCCATCCCACTATGCAATGAGAATGAGAGTGCAAACAATAAGGCATGTAGTAAACAATTGTAAAATGCAAGCACTGGCTGACAAGTGGCCAGTCAGATGTTACTGTAGGAGGGTGGCATCATCTAGTCATACTTCATGGATAGAAGGCAAGTGCAGGCTGCTCCACCACGGGACTGATCCAAGTCACTCAACTTAGATATCTGTAATTTACTTGGGTGCTAAGGGTGGGGGGAGTGGGGGCTAATGGGTGTGTATGGCAGGGCATGCTTTATTGAACGGGGGCTTGTGCCAGGGTGGGGAGAGTTGGTGTCTGAGGGAAGACTAGACTTTGCTGACACAGAGGAGTGAAAGCACGCAGCATTACCTTAAAAGTACATTGATATTTATATTTCTCTCCATACTGAAAGTAGCAGGGCAAGTGGGGAGAAAAAAGAGAACTGTAGGCAGTGTTTGGGCCACTCTGAAACTTGGTTTTAAATTGTAATGGGTGACGTGGGGAAACTAGCCAGAAGATTAATCTTGGGCTGAGTAGATTTGGGAAGCCCTGTGACTCTGGTGTGTAACTGGGGGGTAGTGCTGACAGAGTCCTGGAGTCCTAGTGCCTTCTTAGAAGAGCACTATAAAAGCACTTCCACTCTAACATGTCCAGCACGTTCGTGCCCCAGCGAGTGAGTTGAACAACTAAGGAGTGACTGGACTTTTAGTCATCGGCAGGCATCAGCACAGGGAAACAGGGGACTCTGCCGGTCGACAAAGGCAAGGCACATGTTCACTATTGTGTAACAGTCACTGCTGGGAAGGGCGGAAGGTCAGAAATAGGCCAAAACTGGGAATAGGAGTAACATTCCTGAGACCTATCAAGGGTCAGGATATAAAGAGATTTAAGCAAGGCACGGGGGCACAAATAGAAACAACAAACTAAAGGGGAAAACTAGAAATGCCCTATCAGGGGTAATGGTGCAAAACTATTTCCAAGTAACACGGGGAGAACAGAAGTTGAGAATACTGGGAGTGATGCAGTGTATTGGCTATGGGGCAACAGTTTTCAGAGACCTTCTGGAGACCACAGTGCTGCCCCATCTGCACACACATCTCTGGGTTGAAATAGGAGGTTGCTAGGCCCCAGGCCCAGTTGGCTGAGATTCGGGTGACCTCTGCCCCTACCCAGGAGCCACCATTGTCTCAGAGGATTCCAGAGAAGAGGAGGAACTGCTGGACTATGGTGAGCTGAAGAACGGTAGGGGTGGTGGGTCAGAGGCACACTCCTCAGTGCGCTGTAGAAGCGAACTGCAAAAAGGCAAGGGTCCTGGGCATTAGGAGGGCAGATTTTAAAAAGGTGTGTGAATGCTTCAAGGATGCGCAGGCAGAGGGTAAATGAACTGGTGGGGTGGAGGAACAGTGGGGAAAGCTAATAAGGTCCATAATACAAACATGAATTTGCCAGCAGATAAAGGCCTTATGGTCTATAGAGTCTGCTCAGTGTGCAGCTAGCAACCCTATACTGCAGCTGCCTCTCCCTCCCCCTCGCTCTCTCACTTCACCCTATCCATCCCCTTTAAAGCAGTCCACTGTTCTACAGGATACCATTTCCGCAGGCAACATGTTCCACCCAGACACCACTCTCTCTGTGAAAAACTGTCTTCTCATTTTCCTTCTGAACCTTTCTCCCTCCAATCTGAGATCATGACCTCAAGTGTCCCTACCCCCCCTTAACTTGAATAGTCCCTCCATGCCTGTCTTGTTTATTCCCTTAATGTACATGAAGGTTTCAGTCCTATCTCCCCTGTCTCTCCTCTCCTCCAGTGAGTACATGTTCAACTCCCTCAGCCTGCTCACGTAGTGTATGTCCCCTAGTCCCTGGATCATCTTTGTTGCCCTCTGATTCACCCCCCAATAACATAATGTCCCTCTTCAGGTATGGTGCTAGTACTGCATGCAGTACTCCAGGTGCTACCTAACCAGTGACCTATGCAACATCAGGATCACCTCCGCCTCCTTGAAGATATACCCCAGGCAAAACAACACAGCATTTTGTTGGCCTTTGTAGCTGCTTTCCTGCATTGTGCTGAGTTGTTCATTGAACACATTATAATAGAAACATAGAATTTGATAGCAGATATGACCACTTGGCCCACCCAGTCTACCCATTTCCCTACCAATGGATAAGCTGCCGATCCTAGCTAACCAACAGCCTGCATCTTCCAACCTCCACCCCCTAGAATTGCCTTATGTCTGTCCCATGCATTCTTGAATTCCACCAGTTTTTGACTCCACAACCTCCTCAGGAAGGCTGTTCCATGCATCCACAACCCTCTCCATGAAAAAATACTTCCTCACATTACCTCTGAGACATCCCTCCTCTTGCTTCAAATTGTGCCCCCTTGTTCTTGCACAAAGATGCTACCCTCTTGGACTTTGTTGATTCCCCAGATCCTTCTCCTCCTCTGTCATGGCTAGCTGCCCCCAAGCTGGTAGCTCCTTCTTGTTCCCCTCCCCCCCCGAAATGTAGCACCTTGCACTTTTTGGCATTGAACCCCAATTGCCAGGTGTCTGACCAGGTCTCCAATTTTGACAGATCATCCTGCAACCCATGCCACCCTCCCAGGTCATCCACTACTGCTCCCATCTTGGTGTCATCTGCAAACAAACTGATCTTGCTCTTGATGCCAGTTGAGATGTCTGATATGAACAACCCAAACAACACCGGTCCCAGCACTGAGCCCTGCAGTACTCTGCTTGTCACTGCCTTGGGAGATGAGAGCTCCCCTCTCATCACCACCCTCTGTTGCCTTCCCTGTAACCAGTTTACTACCCATTCCACCATTTTCGCCCCTGCACCTGTACCTGCGAGCTTACTACCGGCCAGTATCTATATAATCGTGTTCTCAAAACACTCTGAAGTGGACTTCCCTACATATGTTTTGCAGCAAAAGCTTATGAATGCCTTGTAGATTGATACGCCACATACTGCTCCTGAAAGTATACAAAGTTGCACATTGCCAGTTGCATGGCCCAGAGTCATGACTGTGGGTGCTGTTGGTGTTAATAACTTACAAATACTTTGGCTGAGCAGGATAATAGTCTTATTGCAGCAAAAGGAGTTGGGCTAGTAGCTTGCAGGACTCACATGTAAGGGCAGGGGTGTTCCTGATTTTAGCTATGTGACAAATACATCAGAAGAGCTTCAATGAGGTGAAGGGCCAACTGCTGGAAATAGGCATCAACCACACCCAAAAGGTGCCAGTATGAATACAAATCTTCTGCTGAAGCAACATCTTCATTTACTCCTTTCCAAAAGAAGCCGAGAAGATAATGGATAAGATTTGCTTAGAATATGAGGTGAGGTTGGCATCCTCCGATTCAGACAATTAATAATACAGGACTGTTTTTAAGTACTTCAGCTGTGTACAGCAGCAGAGTAACACAAACTGTGACTTGTAATGAATCTCTGTGGTTGTGTTGATCATGGAGGGCATTGGGGAAAAGGAAACAATGTGAGCTTTTGACTTTTGTTTTTATTTGCTTGCAACTAAGTTCTAAATCTTAATTGTAACATGGCATAAAAAAGTAAAAGAAAATGAAGCATTCAGATAGGTGGAAAGACTCCATGTGATACATCAGCAACCATTGTCTAATACCATAGTAGACCGTGGTTTGTGATGTAGTACCTTAACAATCCACCATAGGCAAAAAGCAGTATACAAGTGAAACCAGTATACAAATATTTTGCTTTTAGAAATGGGCATAGAAATTGTGGCTTCTGATTGGCCAGTTCCCCGCCAAGAGCCCTGGTGTATCTGACAGTAGAGCCCAGCAGTTAACAAGTGCCAGACCCTTTGCCCACTATAAATCATTGTGCCCAGCCTGCTTTTTCATTGGCTGAGAGCACCTGATTGAATTACAAATATTCGCCATTTTTTCTCCGCTTAGCGTGAGCTACTGGTGTTAGCGTGAGTGATCACATCAGATTTCATACTTTGCCAGTCTGAATAAATCTAATCAGTACCTCGGAAATGTGTTTCCCAGCAGATCACTGGCTGTAATGATGTTCCCTGTCCCGATCACACACACGACATACTGCTTGACTTAACGTTGCCTCCCCAATAAATACACTTAGTGGTCTGCCACGTCGTCCCATCTCTTCATTCATACTGTGTACAGGGATCAAGTCATCTGACCATCCATGAGGTGACGGTTCCCGTTTCCCACGAAGTGACGGTTCTTGTGTCCTGTGTGCATTTGAGACAATAGAGGGGTGAATAGCGGGACATCATCATCACGGATGGTTTCTGTTTCTCAAGAAGTGACGGTCTGTGTCCTGAGTGCAGTCGAGACATTAGGCGTGTCAGCGGACATCATCATTGCAGGTAGCGATCTTCAAACACATTTTGGAGGAACAAATTAATTTATTGTAATTTGGAAGACTATTGAAGTATGATGTTAGCACTTGCAGTAATGGCAATAGTTCATTTAAAAAATACACTTAGTGGTCTGCCGCCTTGTCCCCGTCTCTTCATACCGTGCTACCCACAAGGAGACAAGTCATTTGAATACGTACGAGGTGATGCTTCCAGTAACAGCTGCAGCTTCTGAACCATCACAGCATATGATCAAACTAAAAACAAGGAGAAAAAATCTGCTACCGTGGAATCCACACAGTACAACAAAAGCCTGGGAAGGCCCATGACAGCCAACTCAAGGCAGAGAAACTACTTTAAACAAAATACTTAATACAGGTCTACATTTGAGCATAAACCTATGTATTCTCCTTCAAAGATACACACAACAGTTGCCCATTTTCTAAGTGCAATAATACCCTCCCGGGTGGGCGGTATTGTGCCATACTGGACCTTCCAAGGGCTATAAGGCCCTCCGCCTGCAGTGTCTGGCCTCATTACGCCCCTGGGTGGTCCAGTATAGCACAATACCGCCCATCCTGTCAGGTATTGTTGCATACATCTCTACTTGTTCCAGCTTATTTTTGATAGGTTATTTCTGGCACAGGGTTTTTAACATTTTCAAAATTGTTTTATGTTGTAACTGCCAAATAACATTATGAGTTACTAAAGATGCTACATTTAAACTCCACATACACTATAAATTATGCTGTAACAATATTTCTTTAGAAGTTAACATTTACATACTGTAAACGGATCAAGGGAGGTGGTGGAACTACAGGCCCTGTCAGCCTGATATTGGTGGTGGGCAAGGTGATGGAGGGCATTGTCAAGGAGAGGCTGGGGGGACCTGGAAAAGTCAGGGTGCCTGGACGATAGACAGCATGGATTCGTCCCTGGGAAATCTCGTCAGACAAACCTTGTGGAGTTCTATGACTGGGTGATGAGTGCCTTGGACCTGGGTAGACCAGTGGACGTCCTTTTTCTAGACTTCAGCAAGGCATTTGACTCTGTTCCTCACGACGGCCTGTTGGTTAAGCTGGGAGAAATGGAAGTGGGGAACCAGAGGATCAGATGGCTAGGCAACTGGCTCCAGGACCAGACCCAGAGGGTCGTAGTTGGCGGGATAGTCTCATCCCCAAGGAGGGTCAATAGTGGGGTCCCACAGGGATCAGTCCTTGGGCCCTCCTGTTCAATGCCTACGTCTCTGACATAAGGACAGGTATCAGGAGGAGATGAGTCTCTTTATGGATGACTCAAAACTGGGGGCGGTGGTGGATGGGGAGGAGGGAGGGTGGCCCTACAGGGGACCTGGAGGCTCTGGAAAGATGGTCTAGAAAGTGGAAGCTGAGGTTCAATGCAGGGAAATGCAAGGTACTGCACCGCAGCCAGAAACCCGGCCAAGTGTACACCCTGGGGAAATGCTACAAGTCTCGATGGCTGAGAGGACCTGGGGTGGTGGTGGATGTCAAGATGAACAACTCTGAGACTTGTAGGAGGGCAGCAGCCAAGGCCGACAGGATGCTGGGATGCATCGCTAGGGGATCACCTCCAGAAGGAGGGAAGTGATACTCCTCTGAATAGCTGCTTGGTGAGGCTGCACCTCTAGTACTGCATGCAGTTTTGGAGGCCACACTTAAAGAGGGACATTAAACCCTGGAGAGGATCCAGAGGAGGGCATCCAAAATGATTTGGGGCTTGGGAGACAGGACCTATGAGGAGAGGCTCGAAGAGCTAAATATGTACACATTGGAAGAGAGAAGGGACCGGGGGGACATGATAGTGGTCTTCAGGTACATGAAGGGTGTAAATAGGGGAGGAGCAGTCAGGGTGCTTCGAATGTAGGAGGAGGGGGCAACTAGAAGGCATGGGTGGAAGCTAGAGGAGGGGGAAGTTCCAGGAGAGAAAGGAGGAGGTGCTACTTCACTGAGAAGGTGGTGGAGCCATGGAATGTGCTGCCCAGGGGGCTGGTGGAGGCAGAGATGGTGGAGGGGTTCAAGAGGGGTTGGGACAGGTACAGGGGAAGGGTTCTGGAAGCAAAATCCAGTGCAGCGAGAATATCCGGAACTGGGAAGGGAGAAGTCAGAGAAGGGAAGGGGGCAGCAAGGTCAGCTTGCAGGGTGGGGGCTGACCAAACGAGCAGACACGAAAGACCGTTAGGCCTCTTCTGCTGGTATTTAGTAATCACTTGCCTGACTCGCTGCAATTTAGGGGAATGTCATTCCACTCCATGCTGCCCGCTTTCTTGCTGCTCACTCCTGAGAAACCATTTTTCACACTAGCACCACACCATTAAAAGTTAATCACTTGCTGACATGATTAAATTAATTGAATGATTCTCTCCACACGTGCTGCCCACTTTCTGCTACTCGCCTCGATTACACCCAGTTACTGATCAGGTTGAGTTTTTTTGTAATCATGTGCCTGACTAGATTTAATGGCGTGAATGTCTCTGCACTCCGTGCTGCTCGCTTTCTGCTCTTTGCGCCTGATTTCTCTCGATACACTCACTTATTGCATTTCAGTGTCTCCAGTCTGCAGTCTAGTCAGGTTATTCCATGTTCTGTGTTACAGCAGTGATTTAAATATTTTTACATAGTGCAATCTTGGTAATAGAAAATAAAGCAGATGATTTGGTTGCTCAGCAAAGATGTGGCACAGTGCTAGTTATCACAGATAAGTAACCTTGACAATTGTCCAGTACTGTTAGCTATCCCAGATAAGTTACTTTACTCCCCAGCACCTAGCAGCTCATGAAGTGGCATTACTACTAGTGCTTTTGTTTTTCTTTTGACAATTGTCCACTACTGTTAATTACCCCAGATAAGTCATTGTAACCCCCCTCCTGTAAATTTTGCACTTTAAACTTTATACTTGAGTACTTTATGTACTTTTTGTAAATTTTCTGTATAATCAAAAAGATATTAAAACTATAAGGTTTTATAACATTGATGTGCTATTGTTTTTTGTGCTCCATTAATTGAACTGGTTGCCTTGATGGAAGAGGGATGCCTGGATATCGAAGCAGTCACAGAAACATGGTACACAGAGAACCATGACTTGGTGTAACATACCAGGGTACACAACCTACAGGAGAGACAGGAGGGAGAAAAGGGGGAGGAGTAGCTCTCTATGTAAGGGAAGGGATAAAAGCAACTGAACAAAAGAGTAAACAGGGAGGAGAGGAGGCACTGTGGGTCACCTTAGAGACTGGAAATGGTAACACAGTCCACATAGGGATTGTATACAGACCCCATGTCAGGGGGAGGGAATGGACAAGGATATGATAGAAGGCATTCTTAGGATGGCAGAGAAAGGGGAGATACTGTTGATGGGAGACCTGAATATGCCAGATGTTAACTGGAGCACATTTGCTGCAGCCACGTCCAAGAGCAGGGCCATTCTCAATGCCCTACAGGTGGCATGCCTCAGATAGCTAGTTTTGGAACCCACTCATGAGGGAGCAATCTTAGACCTCATACTCTCAAATGGGGACAGTGAGAGGATCTCAGATCTAAGTTGGTAGCCATCTGGGAACAAGTGACCACCAAACAGTGTGGTTCACGATAAAAGTCAGCTACAGAGTCAAGCCATACAAAAGTGAGGGTACTGGACTGCAGGAGGGCTGACTTTGGCAAGATGGGAGAGTGCCTTAGAAAAGCACTAGCAAACAGGCTAGGAGGAGGGGTGGAGCAACAATGGGGAAACATCAGAACTGCCATTACAGAGGCAACAAGCCTTTGTGTGAAGCAAATAAACAAATCAAAATGAAAGAAAAAGCCACTATGGTTCTCAAAAGAGGTGGCAGGGAAGGTCAGGCAGAAAAAGATAGCATTCAGGAAGTATAAGGAAACACAGAAGGAGCAGGACAGAGAGCTGTACCAGTTAAGGCAGAAGGAAGTAGGGAAGGAAGTCAGAATAGCAAAGGCCGAAACTGAGGAAAAGATAGCCAACTCGGTTAAGAAGGAAAATAAAACCTTTCATAGGTACATCAGGGAGCGTAGAAAGACAAAGGGAGGGATAGTGAGGCTGAATAGAATGGACGGTGGGTGGACAGAGAGGGACAGTGAAAAAGCAGGGATACTGAATGAATATTTCTGCTCAGTATTCACAAAAAAGGAGGAGGGGCCGGTGCCTAATCCAGTTAACAGAAGCTCTGAAATAACTCCTAAAAATGAAGGTGGACAAAGCAATGGGACCTGTTGGAATTCACCCCAGCATTCTAAAAGAATTAAGGGGAGAACTAGTGAAACCACTGACTACCCTTTTAACAAATCATGGGAAGATTGGTACCTGAGGACTGGAGGAAGATGGATGTGATTCCCCTTCACAAAAGTGGGACCAAGACAGAGGCAGAAAACTACAGTCCTGTCAGTTTGACCTCTGTGGTAGTGGAAGTGATGGAATCACTCTGAAGGAAAGAATTGTTGAGTACCTAGAGGCCAGTGGGCACAGGACCCAAGGCAGCATGGATTCACAGGGAAGGTCATGTCAGACAAATCTAATTGATTTCTTTGACTGGGTGACCAAAGTAGTAGACCAGGAGGGGCTGTGAACATGGCCCACCTAGACTTTAGCAAGGCATTTGACACAGTCCCACAGAAAAATTAATAGTCAAATTAACCAGCCTGGGAGAGGGTCTCAGGGTGGTAGCCTGGGTACAACATTGGCTAGACAACAGGACACAGAAGGTAATTGTAAATGGAGTTCACCTGAAGAAAGAGGGGTGACTAGTGGGGTACCGCAGGGTTCAGTACTGGGTCCATTCCTTTTTAATGTCTTTTATAAGTGACATTGCAGAGGGACTGGAATGAAAAGTATGCCTCTTTGCAGATGACACAAAGATCTGCAACAGGGTTGATACACAAGGAGGTGTGGAAAGGATGAGAAAGGACTTGGCAAGGTTGGAGGAATGGTCAGAAGTATGGCAGCTTGGATTCAATGCAAAGAAGTGCAAAATAATGTACCTGGGAAACAAAAACCCAGGGGATGATTACACAATGAGGGGCGGTAGTAACCACAACAAAAATGGAAAGGGACCTGGGGGTGATCATATCAGATGACCTTAAGGTTAGCAAGCAATTTAAGAAGGCAGTAGGGAGGGCTGGGGGGATACTGGGATGTATAGGGAGAGGCATCACCAGCAGAAAACAGGAAGTTGTTATCCCTCTGTACAGACAGTTGGTGAGACCTCATCTGGAGTACTGCATCCATATCTGAAGACCCCATCTCCGCAAGGACATAGACAGGATAGAGGCAGTCCAGAAGAGGACAACTAAAATGGTGCAAGGTCTGCAAGAGAAGCCATACGAGGAGAGACTAAAGGAGCTTACTGTGTATACCCTTGAGGAAAGGAGGGAGAGAGGGGACATGATAGAAACTTTTAAGTACCTCAGTGGAATCAACAAAGTCCAAGAGGGTAGCATCTTTCAGAAAAAGAGATGTGCAAGAACAAGGGGACACAATTTGAAGATGGGGGGGCGGTTCAGGGCAATGTGAGGAATGTATTTTTCACAGAGAGGGTGGTGGATGCATGGAACAGCCTTCCTGAGGAGGTTGTGGGGTCTAAAACTGTGGAGAATTCAAGAATGCATGGGACAGACATAAGGCAATTTTTGTGGGGGTAGAAATAAATAGGCTGTTGGTTAACTAGGATCTGCAGCTTATCCTGTAGGTAGGAATGGGCAGACTAGGGGCCAAATGGTCCTTATCTGTCGTCATAGTCTGTGTTTCTATATTATAGTCACTTGTGATCTACTGCTTTCTAAGCAACTTAGGGTGCATTGCATTCTGGTACCACTGAATAACATTGTGTCCTAGGATTTCCTTGGTGAATACACAGTGGTAAAGATGAGCATGCGCCTTCCTTCTATAACAGAAAGCAAAAATAACAAAGACAGTGAGATAAACAAAGCAAGAACAAACAAAAAGGCTACTTCTATGAGTGAAAAGAAAATGAAAGTGAGAGAAACGAAAGGAAATCAAAGAAAGAGACAATACAAGTCAAAACAAATATTTGAAAGGTGAGAGCAGTAAACGTTATGTTGTGCTATCTCCTGCTGAACTAGATAATTTAGAGAGGAAAAAAGTGAAGTTAATACTCAGAAAAATAGTACTTGTTCAATAAAGTTTTTTTTAGATTGACTTAATTCACTACATTTGGAAAAATAGTGCTGTGCTACTGTGATTGTTTCATAGCCACCTATTGGTCTGCAAAGGAACTACAGGAACATAATATGAAGATGCATCATAGCACACTCCCATCATGCAGTGCATCCCATATTTTGTAATACACGCAGATGGAAATTTGAACTGTATACAGGCCACCAGAGGGAGCATTTGATCTGGAACTGGTGTGTAGCTGCTGAAAGGGACCGTTAGGGATTTACCCTGGACTGCAGACTTAAACAGTTGTATCCTTATTACAGCACACCCCCACAAGAGGTTGCATGTCAGTTGTATATTCTTTATCAGCTGCTGTTTGCAGACGATTTGTTTACACTGTTTACTGACTGTTTTGGTTTGAGTGTATTTAGTTACCTGTTTATAGTGAATGATGGATCGGATTTGTTTCTTGAATGTGAAAGGAGCCAAAAATAGGAACAAGCAATATCAAATCCTTAAACAACTCAAGTCTTTGCACAGCAAGATTGCCTTCCTTCAGGAAATGGACTTGCTGGAAATCGAGGGAAATCTCTTTAGAAGGCGCCAAATAGGCCAGCTCTATGCTGCGGGTAATGCCACTGCTCAGAGAGACGTAGCAATTGCTATTACATGAGGCACACCCTTTCAGTTACAGAAATCCCATGTTGATCCCCAGGGAAGAATTATACTTTTACTCAGCCTCTTAAACCACTCAGAGGTATTATTGGGATCAATTTATGGCCCCAATACTGACTCACCAGAGTTTTTCTCTGCCCTCTCACTCATTTTAGGATCCTTCCTAAAAGTTCCCACTATTTTGGCTGGAGACTGGAACCTTGTCTATTCTCCAGAATTGGACAGGTCAGGTACCTGTGGTAAAAAATCTCTATCCCCATCACAAATAGCACTTAGAGAGCTCATGGCAGACCATGGGGCTTACTGACCCATGGCACCTTTTAAATCCTGACACTAAACAGTTTACATTTTACTCCTGCTCATAGGTCCCTATCATGTATAGATTATTTATTGGTGAACAATCTAGTTCTAGCAGGGCTAACAAGCAGCAGAATTATCCCTAGAACCCTCTCAGACCATGTTCCAATTTAGTTAGAGGGCACCCTACCACATGCACCGAATAAGGATAGCAGCTGGAAGCTGAATATACAGATGCTTCAGGACCCAAAAATAGTGCAGACCCTAAAGGAAACTATAGAATAGCACATATCTCACAATCAAATCTCCATCCCAAACATAGACAAAATCTGGAGCGCATTAAAATGTGTAGTAAGAGGTGAGTGCATACATTTATCTACAATTAGGAAAAAAAAGAGGGACACCCTCTCTTCTTCCCTTTTTGCTCAAATTCAAGTGTTGGAGAAAAAGTTACCCTCTAATCCTAATGAAGTGATTTTGACTCAGCTGGTCTTATTACAGAACCAGTATTCAAAAACCTTAAGAGAAAATGTGCAGTTTGCATTGTTTAAGTCCCAGGCCCGATACATTGAACAGGGAGAGAAAGCAAGTCAACTAATACCATTAAGATTAAAAAAGCAGGAGGAATCTAGAACTGTAATTGCCTTTCAATTCCTAAGGATAATGTGCTTCTCATCAAACTGAGGGAGATAGTCCAGGAATTTGGAGAATTTTACAAAGTTTTATATTCACCCTCTACCCATTCCCCATTAATTTCTGATATTTGGGACTATCTACACCAAATTCAACTCCCATCGCTTTCCCAAAATCATAAAGACTCACTTGTTTGCAGGATTAGTCAGCAAGAATTATCAAAAGCTATTCACTCTCTCCCCAAGGACAAAGCCCTGGTCCCGATGGATTCCCGCCCCGATTTTATAAACTATTTGAAAAACAAATTTCCCCTTTGCTCTTGCAGATGTTTAACTATTTTTGTGACTCAGGTATAATAACTGATTCATCCCTGTTAGAAACTCTCATTATTGTTCTCCCTAAACCAAATAAAGATAAAAATAAAGCAACCAACTATCACCCCATATCCTTAATGAACTACGACATTAAGCTCTTTGCCAAAATCCTGGTTGCCAGGCTAGCTAAAGTATGGACTCCCTTGCTTAGTTCTGAGCAAGTTGGATTCGTGGCAGGGCAATCCTTAGCCGACCAGCTGAGAAAGCTGTTCCATCTCTTCTCCGTGTCCAGGACGGTGCAGGTCCCGATGGTGTTAGTGTCCCTGGACGTGGAGAAGTCCTTTGACAGAGTTAGCTGGCCCTTTTTGGTTGAAGTGCTTGACAGCTTTGGACTCCCCGTCAGATTTGTCCAATGGATTAAGGTTCTTTACACAAACCCCTCAGCATAAAAGTTATTGCAATAGGGTCTACTCCAACCCTTTCCTGTTACACTCAGGAACTCGACAGGGCTGTCCACTCTCACCGCTGCTATTTAATCTCTACCTTGAGCCACTACTTTATCATCTCCAAAACTCCCCCCTCATAGAGGATATTCAAGTGGGCCATCTGATCCTTCACTTATCAGCCAATGCAGATGACATCTTGTTGCATTTAACAAATCCGGAAGCCATGCTCCCCGCAGTCCTTGATATTATAGACTCTTATGGATCATTATCCAACTACAAATTAAATGGATAAATCCATGGTAATGCCACTAAATTACCATGCATGCCGTGCCCAGGTTGAAAAGCTGCATCTGGACTGGGACCCTCAAATTAAATACTTCGGACTCATTATTTTCCAAGATATGGCTCAAGTAAAGAGGCTTAACCTAGACTTCCTTTTAGGGGCCATTAAACAAGATTTGGACAGATGGGCCCCACTATACCTCTCGCTACAAGGGAGAGTTAGCGTAATTAAGATGAATATCCTCCCTTGGATATTCTATCCTTTAAATATGCTTAATTTCCACCTCCCTTATTCTTGGTTCCGGAAACTTCATGGCATTATCTCTCAATTCCTTTGGAGATGAAAACCTCCGAGCAGATCATACGTTAGGCTAGGAGTGGCTAAGCAACATGGAGGTCTTAAGCTTCCTAATTTTTACCACTATTATTTAGCAAGCCACCTAGCCAGATACCTACATTGGATGTCTCCTGCCTCCCAGCCTTATGCATCTTCTGACATACCAGTATGGTTGCAAATAAAGCACCACCTGATTCAACAGAGTGGCATCTCTCCTCTTACCCTGCTATATACCACTACCAAAACATGTCTTCCTTTCCTTAAGAATGAACTGATACTAATGTCCATGAAAGTACACACCCAATTGTGTAAGTCCATTAAGTATGATAATGCTAAAGACATTTCCCAGCCTTTATATCTGAATCCTAATTTTAGAGTGGCTGGGCAGTGTCTCAAGCCATATGTAAAGACTCAGCATATGGAAACTAAAATCTCGGATCTTCTAGTAGATGGGAAACTCAAAACCACCCCAGAAATCCTTCCTATTTTGAATCTCTCAGAGATAGATTTTATGAGGTATCCAAATCAGACATCTATTAGTTACTACACTGGGGACTGAGAAATGGGAAGTTGAACAATCTGACTTTATTGACTCGCTCTGTACCCTAGCTTGGCAGCCCCATGTGGTTTCCCAGATTACAGCTGCATTGTACCTGCCATCTGCCCAGACATATTGGGTCACTCTACATACTGGACAAATCAAATCCCCAATAAGGAGTTCAACTGGGATAAAATCTATCAAGCGTTTTTTTCCTACACATCCAATGATAGACTCCATATAATACAATTTTACATACTGCATAATATTTATTTTACCCCTTCTAAACTAGTAGCCATGGGTAAATTAGAGGATAACAAATGTTTTAGATGCAGTAAAACATAAGGCACCCTGCTCCATGTATTATGGGACTGCCCTATTATCAAACATCTGTGGAGGGAGATACAAAATAAAGCAGACCCCCTAATAGGCCTTGAATCATTCCTTACAACTGAGGTATGTGTAATGAGTGACTATTCCCAGGTCCCGGTTAAAGAAAGAAGGTTCAATTTATCCCTAATTTCGCACTCAGTCAAAAAACTGGTATTAAGACACTGGAAGGATTCTTCAATGACTACATACACTGAGTGGTTAAATGAGCTACTGTTTAATCTTTGGGTAGAAAAGATGATAGCATCTCTCAGGCATATTCCTAACAGTTTTGACAAAAAGTGGGGGAAGCTATAAGTACTGTACTCAACCCCATAGCATTAACTGTTAACATTCAGTATGACACCTCGGATGGTATTATTCATACTGCCATGCGATGGTGAACAGTGTTATTTGCCAGGTTTACACTTTGCCCTGGCTTACTTTTAAAGGATACCTATCAGTTGTAACCCTTTCCTTGGACTCTTTATTACCTGTACTTGTTTAACAAGATATGTTTTCAAACGGGGGTGGGGTGGGCTTTTTTAGTTCTTATTAATAGGAGGGGGAGTAAGAAGAGAGGATGGAACAGTAGGGAGTAATAAAGGGGAAGGGGGCTTGTTTTGTTTTTTATTGAGCCGATGTAACCTGAAGGCTCCAACTTATCTTTTCATGTAACATAATTTTACCTGTACTACCTTGTGTACCACACTGTAATTTTAAAATGTAATAAAGTAAATTGAATTAAAAAATTTGGCTGGAAAACAGGACACAAAGGGTAACAGTAAATGGAATTCACTCTTAAGAAAGAAAGGGAGGTTACTACTGGGGTACCATAGGGTTCAGTACTAGGACCGGTCCTCTTCAAGGTCTTTATAAGTGATATTGCAGAGGGACTGGAAGGAAAAGTATGTCTCTTTGCAGACAATACAAAGATCTGCAGCAGAGTTGATACACAAGGTGGGGTGAAAAGGATGAGAAGGGACTTGGCAAGGTTGGAGGAATGGTCAAATGTATGGCAGCTAAGATTCAGTGCTAAGCAGTGCAAGGTAATGCACCTGGGAAACAAAAACCCTGGGGAACAGTACACAATGGGGGGGTGAGATACTAACAACAACAAAAATGGAAAGGGACATGGGGTAGTCATAGCAGATGATCTAAATGTGGTCAAGCAATGTGAAAGGGCAGTAAGGAGGGCTGGGGGGATACTGGGATGCATAGGGAGAGGCATCACCAGTAGAAAACAAGAAGTTGTTATCCCTCTGTACAGACAACTGGTGAGACCCCATCTGGAGCACTTCATACAGTTCTGGAGACCTAGTCTCTGCAAATACATAAACAGGATGGAGGCAGTCCAGAAGAGGGCAACTAAAATGATGCAGGGTCTGCACCAGAAGACATATGAAGAGAGACTTAAGGAGCTTAATATGTATAGCCTTGAGGAAAGGAGGAGAGGGGACATGGTAGAAACTTTCAAGTACCACAAGGAATCAACAAAGTCCAAGAGGGTAGCATCTTTCAGAAAAAGAAGTGTGCAAGAACAAGGGGGCACAATTTTAAGATGGGGGGGGTGGCTCAGAGGTAATGTAAGGAAGTATTTTTTCACAGAGAGGGTTGTGGATGCATGGAACAGCCTTCTGGAGGAGGTTGTGGAGTCAATATCAGTGGGGGAATTCAAGAATGCATGGGACAGTCATAAGGCTCTTCTAGGGGATGGGGGTAGGAAGAAGTAGCCTGTTGGTTAACTGGGATCTGCAGCTTATCCATTAGGTAGGGAAATGGGCAGACTGGGTGGGCCAAGCAGTCCTTATATGCTGTCAATTTCTATGTTTCTATGTTTCTATCTGTTTTTTGCACTGCAGGACCAGGGGCAGTAGACATGCTGAACAAATGTTTGGCAAAGATTCAAGGATGAATGTCCTCAAGCTGGCTGAGACTCAGTCTCGATAAGACTAAAGTGCTGGTGCTTGAGCCAGCTAGGAAAGGGGGACAAACAGTGTCAGAGGGGTTATCAAACCTTTGTCTTGCTACTGGTCATTTTGATGCTGTCCAACAGGTGAAGAATCTAGGCATCATTCTGGATGAAGGGCTGACATTTGAGGCTCAAGTGACAGCGGCCATTCAGAGTGTTTTTTACTATCTTGGAAATGTTAGCCGGATTCATTCCCTTGTTCCCCCTGATGACCTGCCTTCACTGGTGCATGCTTACGTGATGTCTCGTCTCAACTACTGCAATGCCATCTACTTCAGGATCAGTTGAGGTGCACTGCAATGCTTGAAGCTAGTAGAGAACACGGCTGTAAGATTGTTGACAGGCCATTCCAGGTTGAGTCACATCACTCCTGTACTGCAGGAACTGCACTGGTTGCCAGTCATGTGGTGCATCTCCAATAAGATTGGGTTGTTATCCTTTAAAGTCATGCATGGTCTGAGTCCTGGTTATCTGTGTGATCTCTTGCATCTGTACTGTCCCACTCCTTCCCTCTGTTCTTCCAATAAGGGCCTCTTGATGGTTCCCAAGACTTGACTAAAAACATCTGGGGACAGAGCCTTCATGGTCGTTAGACCAGTAATATGGAATTCACTACCAAGGGCTCTGAGGGAGACTTTCTCAGTTGAAATATTTAAGAAAGGTCCCAAAACCTTCCTTTTTGCTCAGGCAGTTGGCTCTACTATGGATTTTGACTGATTTTAGTTTATTAATTTACTAGTGATTTTTGGGTGTTATTGTTATACTTAAATTGTATTGTGTAGTATGTGATTGTGTTGATGTATTTCTTTGTAATGGCACCAGGGGTCTCTGGGGAAGGGCACCAGCAATAAAAAAAAAAACTACTACTACTACTACTACTACTACTACTACTACTACTACTACTACTACTACTACCCTCTCCTTCTCCTTCCAAACCAAACCTACACCTTTGACCCCAGCTTCTCATAATTCTCAGTTTTCTACAACAATGTACTGTCAATCCAAGAACCAAAATATTATGGAAGGATTGGAGTTCACACAGTTGGTCCAGAGAATAAGAAAGATGGGGCTGTCCTTGGCCCCATATCACATAATGCTGATGACCTAATACCATCTCCTCCTGCAACCCATTGCCAAACCACCCCATCCAAAAAAATAGACAAATATTAAACAATCAGAATAACTCATAACCCACGACCAAGCCATCCATACTTACAGGGAGACAACAAATACTAAACAATCATAATAACCCACTAATTACACTACAATGACCAGTTTCTGGTTTGTGTAGCAATTTTTAGTCTTTCTGGCAGCTAGTCAGAACAACAGGATATGTAATTTTGCTGTCAGCAAAAGTAAATGAAAATCACTACCTTCCCTCTACTACATTAGATTAAACTGACTATCACCTGGCACAAAATGGCAATAACTATGGGCAATTTTACTTTTCTGTAGTTTAGAATTGTAACTTCCCTAAATGCATATCTACTGCAGCAGAAGGCTATTGGTTCTTATGATTCAAAATCATTAACAGCTGAAATCATGTAAACAAGTTTGAATGCAAACCATAATGAGCAAAACTTCTCATGTTTCTTAGCTACAAATGATTGAAATGTTGTCCCCAATTAGTAAAGTAGAAAAGCACAGGAGAATGCATTAATTTTATGAGGTACATTAGAAACTACTTGATATCCAGAAATAAATGTTCTTTTAATATATAATGAACTTGTGTCATAATTATGGATTCTGTTTGATAGTGCTGTTGTGCTTTTTGCATTCATGAAATGTAACGTAGTGCCTAATGAAAATTTGTCCAGTAAGCAAAGACATAAATAAGTAGTCAACATTATTCTCTCAGAATACTTAGTTTGTATCAGAAATAACATTTTTATGTTTGCTTGTGTGCACAGCATACAAGAAAAATATTGAGGCTAGTGGAGCATTGCAGAGGTGGGGCAGTGTGGTCAATGCAGCGAATGCTTTCATGGGTGCTTCTATTGGCCACCAATCAATGGAAAAGCTGCCGAAGATGGTAGTGTCAGAGAGAGTGCCGGACTTGAAAGAAATCTGCTGCTCCAGTCAGGGACAGTTTCATCATCCCCAATTGCAGCTACAGCTCACCCCTTCCTCACAAACAGGAACACAAAGGTAGCCAACATGACTCTACACCCGTCGCATTACAGTGAACAGTAATGCGCATGGGCACAGTTTCCTTCTTGTCAGCTGCTGCCCTGTGTCCCCAGCCATAGTGTGCTTTTCCTGGTGAAATATTTCAATCTTTTAATTAGCAGCTCCTGCCACTGACCACACAATCCCAGGGAAAGCTGACATTGGGGTGCCTAGTCCCATGTTCCTGGCTCCTGCGCCTGCCACACAGTCCCCATAAGCCAACGTGGAGTGCCCAAACCCCATGTCGGCATCCCCATAGTGTGTCTTTCCTGGTTAAACAATTTCTCCTTTCTTTTCTGACACTGGGATGCCCACTCCAGGTGTTAGATACATGCCCAACCCTCCAACACCCTTTACCAACATTGAGGTGCCCAATCTCCCTCCCCACCACTATTGTGGCACACTGGGAGCCCACCCCAATGTGCCAAACTTTATTTTTATCTGGTAAATGAAGAAATCTGTCTCTTGCTGTTTTTTTTTTTTAAACCTGATGAAAATAAAATGTTCCCTCGTTGTCTCCCCGGGCCCTCATCCCCCATCCCCACCATCCCTCTGCACGCACCACCTCCCTGCACCTGCCCACCCCATACTTACCTCTGGAGGTCCAGTGCTGTGATCATCTGTGGAGTAGGAACACATCTGAACTCTTGAAAAGCAGGCAAGGAATTGAACAAATGAGGTAAGCTTTATAATAGCAGTCAATGGGGGGGGGGCATTACTTATGTTGATATCTCAGCCATTGTTTGAAGTTTTGACCCAAAAATTTCAACACATGGTTACAACATAGGGTTCCTGGGACCCCACCTCATGAATGACTTGAATTGTCATTTCATTTCTCAGTTGTGAAAGGTGATTTCTCGATCGCTGCAGAATCACCTTTTGGGACTCGATTAATATAAACAACAGTACATCTGTTCATCAGGTGAAATCCCAAAAAAGGCCATGTTGCAAATTTGGTGAAAAAACGCCACAAAATCACTGCATTATGAGCATGCATTGTGAAGTTTATAAACACACTTGTAACTTAGCCAATTTTCAATATTTTCACTCCAAATTTCCAATATTGCCATTTTATCACACCGCCTTATGAGCAGTACTGATTGTCAGTTTTTGCATCCTGCCCAAAATCTGTTTTCACACCTGTGGTGCAGAATGGTGCAGTCACTGTACAAAATCTATTTTGGGGACAGATTAACGAAATTACAGTGCCACTGTTCATGAGCAGATGTTCCAAGAACACCAAGTAGAAAAACTGGTGAAAGAATTTCAAAAAATGACTGCGTTACGAGTGTGTCTTATACAGTTTCTGCACATGCTCATAACATTACAAAGTGCAGACCAGGAGAAAACGGAATCCCCATGGGAACACGAGCAGGGGAAATGGAACTATAGGGAAAGGGTGGAAGGTAGTCCTGCTAAATGCCAGGAGCTAGGGCAATAAAATGCCTGAGCTCCAGGTGATGTTAACTGAGGGAGCAGTGGATGTGGCAGTGGTCACTGAGACTTGGGTCACTGCAAGACATGACTGGGACCTGAACCTGGAGGGTTACACTATGTTCAGGAAGGACAGGGGGGAGGGGTAGCAATGATAGTCAAAAACTGCATTGGCATAGGGGGAGTAGAGGAGGCAGAGGGAACCGTGGTGGCAATTTGGGTCACCTTGATAACAAGGGGGGGGCAAGAGAGTAAAAATAGGAGTGGTGTATAGACCCCCTGCCCTGGCAGAGGAGCTGGAGGACAGTCTGGTGGCAGATGTTAGGAGACACTGCAGACTGGCAGAGGAAAGGTGGTGGTGTTAGGGACTTAAACATGCCAGGAACAGACTGAGAGATATGACATCCTCTGTCACCAGGGAACAGAGGTTGTTGGATGTCTTCAAGACGCTGCTCCAACTCAGCAGGTGAGGAACCCACCAGGGAGGCACGAGTACTGGATGAGTCCTTGCAGACAGTGATCAGATTGGGGGCCTGGAGGTAAGGGACCCATTGACGGGGAGTGACCATGCCACGGTCTGGTTCTGCCTGGAACTAGGAGGGGTAGAAGGCTGCACAAAGACGGAAGTAACCGACTTCAGGGGTGGATTTTAAGAAATGGGAAGGATCCTTAAGGAGCATTTGGATGGATTGGGTCAGACATGGACGCTGATAGTAGGTGGGAAATCATCAGAGAGGGGTGCAGGATGCTACCAGCACCTGTGCAAGAGTAAGACGAAATGTGGTAGGCCAAAACCCTGTTGGTGGACCAGGGAGGTCCAGGAGGTGGTGCGGGAAAGAAAGCAGCCTATAAGAAATTCAAGTGCTCAAGGAGTGAAAGGGATCTGAGGAGTACGGCTGATGGCTAGAAGGGCCACTAGAGTGGTGAGGTGGCTAAGGCAAGGAAGGAGCAGAACCTGGCCAGGAAAATTAGGAGAGGGAAAAGGAGTTCTTTAGATACATTGGGGAAAGATGAAGGGTGAAGGGTCAGATTAGCAGGATTAAATCAGGGGGAGATGGGCACAAGACCTGGGGAGCAGGCTGAGGTACTAAATGAGTACTTCATCTCAGTTTTCACCATGGAAAATGGGATGCTGCATCATACATGGGAGGAGACAGAGATAATGAGGAGGGGGACCCTACCGATCGGCAGGTCTGGGAAGAGGGGGAGGCGTCACTGGCAGGTGGGGGGAAGGCTAAGCAGGGAGAAGAGGTACCAGAAGTGGAAATCACAGCAGAGAGAGTGAGGGAAGCCCTCAGCTCCCTTAAGACGGAGAAAGCACCGGGGCTGGATAAATTACATCCCAGAGTGCTGAAGGAACTTGCAGATGTCCTGGCGAAACCCCTGGCAGAGCTTTTCACCATCTCTCTGAGGACAGGGTGGGTGCCCCAAGACTGGAAGGTGGCGCATATAGTGCCTATCCACAAGGGGGGATCAAGGGAGGTGGCAGGGAACTACAGGCCTGTCAGCCTGACATCAGTGGTGGGCAAGGTGATGGAGGGCATTGTCAAGGAGAGACTAGGGGGACCTGGATAAGTCAGGGTGCCTGGACGATAGACAGCATGGATTCATCCTGGGAAATCGTGTCAGACAAACCTGATGGAGTTCTATGACTGGGTGACAAGTGCCTTGGACCTGGGTAGACCAGTGGATGTCCTCTTTCTAGACTTCAGCAAGGCATTTGACTCTGTTCTCATGTGGGCCTGTTGGATAAGCTTAGAGAAATGGGGGTGGGAAACCAGATGATCAGATGGATAGGAAATTGGCTCCAGGACCGGACCCAGAGGGTCATAGTTGGTGGGATAGTCTCATCCCCAAGGAGGGTCATTAGTGGGATCCCACAGGGATCAGTCCTTGGGCCCCTACTGTTCAATGCCTATGTATCTGACATAAGGACAGGAATCAGGAGTGAGATGAGTCTCTTTGCAGATGACTCGAAACTGGGGGTGGTGGTGGATGGGGAGGGGAGGGTGGCCCTACAGGGGGACCTGGAGGCTCTGGAAAGATGGTCTAGAAAGTGGAAGCTGAGGTTCAATGCAGGGAAATGCAAGGTACTCCACCTGGGGGCCAGAAACCTAGGCCAAGTGTACACCCTGGGGGAAATACTACAGGCCCCCAATGGCTGAGAGGGACCTGGGGGGTGGTGGATGTCAAGATGAACAACTCTGAGACTTGTAGGAGGGCAGCAGCCAAGGCCACAAGATGCTGGGATGCATGCTAGGGGATCACCCAGAAGGAGGGAAGTGATACTCCCTCTGTATAACTGCTTGGTGAGGCCGCACATGGAGTACTGCATGCAGTTTTGGAGGCCACACTTAAAGAGGGACATTAACCTCCTGGAGAGGGTCCAGAGGAGGGCAACCAAAATTATTTGGGGCTTGGGGGACAGGACCTATGAGGAGAGGCTCAAAGAGCTAAATATGTACACATTGGAAGAGAGAAGGGACCGGGGAGACATGATAGAGGTCTTCAGGTACATGAAGAGGGTAAATAGGGGAGGAACAGTCAGGGTGCTTCGAAGGAAGGAGGAAGGGCCACTAGAGGGCATGGGTGGAAGCTGGAGGGGGGAAGATTCAGGGGAGAAAGGAGGAGGTGCTACTTCACTGAGAGGGTGGTGGAGCCATGGAATGCACTACCTAGGGGCTGGTGGAGGCAGAGACAGTGGAGGGGTTCAAGAGGGTGGGACAGGTACAGGGAAGGGTTAAGGAAGCAAAATCCAATGCAGCAAGAATATCCAGAACTGGGAAGGGAGAAGCCAGAGAAGGCGAGGGGGACAGCAAGGTCTGCACCCAGGGTGGGGGCTGACCAAACGAGTAGACACGAAAGACCGTTAGGCCTATTCTGCTGGCATTTTAGTATGTTAGTATTACCAATTTTTCATATTTTTCTCCAGATTTTCAACATTGCCATTTTTTCACACCTCCTTGTGAAGAATACAGCTGTCATTTTTCACATCCTACCCAAAATGTGTTTTCACACACTTCTTTGCCAGATGGTGCAGTCACTGTATGAAATCCCCTTTGGAGATTGAGTAATGAAATGATAGTGCCACTGTTTATGAGATGGGATCCCAAAAAGCCCATGTTGAAAATTTGTAGTGAAAATACCAAAAACACCTGGGGCATTCAGATTTTCAACCATAACTTCCCTACTCTGTAGAGACTGACAGGTGTCAGGAGTGTGACTTGGGGTCATCGGCCATAATCCACATGCCATTGCACCCCCCACCCTGCAGCCAGTGACAGGTATCAAGGTGTGCCTTGGGGTCTTGGCCCTAATATTTACCCCATTCTCCTGTACTGCACCCATCTCAGCTTGTTTCTTATGGAATGGGGTGAGTGTAAGAGCCAAATTCCCAAGGCACACCATGACACCTGTTTGTGTCTGCAGGGTGGAGTGTGGTGAGGTGGAATGGCATGAGCTTTATGCCCGATGACCCAGTGCCACCTCCTCCAATGCCTGTCAGTCTCTGCAAGGTGGGGATAGGGGTTGGCATTATTTCAATATTTCTCTGCCATTCCTATTATAAATCTCTCTAACTCCTGCTGTACCAATGCCAATACCAGCAAGCAAACATTCAGCATTGACCAATGCTTGTTTTTATTTGGTACTGTATGTCTGTGAAATGACATGTTGTCTTAACCTACAGTGTGTCAAACAAACCACTTCTCCAACTATAATCTCTTGTTACACTTACTTCCCTTGTCCCCTCTCAATCTAGCCTTTTCTCTTTCCAAAGTTCTGAGAACATCCTTCTTCAGGTTTTGATGATATTCTCATTATGTATGATGATAGCTCATTTAGCTTTTTATCCTTGACCTGAGTGTAGCATCTCACACAACTGACCAGCTCATCTTTTTGACTATCTTAAGCACTGTGCTGAGGTTTCTGATACTGTCCTTTCCTGGTTTCACTCCTTTATTTCCAGCACTTCCAGCTTTGTCTCTGATGGTGTATTTCTTACTTCTCAACCTCTAGACTTGGATATACCTCAAGGTTCAGTTTTTAGTCTGCTCTCCTTTTTACGGCTGCAGTGGGCATAGCCCTGAATATGTTTTGCTTTGTGAAAAGGACCACCTGCATAATTATCTTCCAAACAACATGGTAGAGTGTTAAAAAATAGTGTCCTCCACTAAAGTCTCATTGTTATGCTGCCTGTTGTGAATGGCAGCTGGAGAGCACTATTTTTTC
The DNA here is from genome assembly GCA_016271365.2 of Neoceratodus forsteri. NCBI lineage: Eukaryota > Metazoa > Chordata > Ceratodontiformes > Ceratodontidae > Neoceratodus > Neoceratodus forsteri. The sequence goes on from CM028131.1 coordinate 730,869,951, forward strand.
TCTGGCTTGAGAAGTTAATTGAGCCCTTCCCAGTACTGCTTTTTTTCAAATTGAAACCTGCTCCATAGTGTTTTATGAGCCTTTTCTTTGTTTGTTAAGTTTCAGTGCTTAAGTTGAGCCCTCCCCAGCTGCCTTTTTTTGCAAGTTGAAACCTCCTCCATAGTGTTTTATGGGGCTTTCCTCTGGCTTGAGCGAAGTTAAAGGAAAGCACCACCCAAAGTCCAAGTCTGGTGCTTCTGCAATTTCTCTGAATTTACTAAAAAAACAATGCTGCACACTTTGAGTCCCTCTGTAGGTGACATCAGTAAATTAACCAGATACTAAGTAAGGACTGGATCACATAAACACAAAGAATCACAAAGCCTACCTAGCCACTGGATGACCACAGCTGCAAACTGAATAGATTTGTCTACAAGCACTGTCTTCTATGCAAGACAAAAGCAATTAAATCAAATGTCCATAACATGTTGCTCAACATGGGGGGAACAGGATTTTAGGCAAGGTGATATAGTTTCTATACAGATTGCAGGCAGCAATAACTGTTGTTGAGGAGCAATCGCAGATTTGTTTTTTAAATTGATGTGCTCCATGTTGTTTTTAGACTAGTTTATATAACCCATTCCAATTCTGCATATGTTATTTCATTCATGGTCTACTCTAACAAACTATAAAGTGATGATCCATTTCTGCTACTTGTAATTGGTGCAAAAACTGAAAGGGACTGAGGGATAGCAACATGAGTGCAAACAAAACTACTTTAAATAATGACATGCTTACACACACACACACATACATCAGAACACAGCTGGATAAAGTACCAATATTTAGGAAACTGATTGATTATACTTACCCTAAAACTCATAGTGTGACTCCTCTGGCTGCTGTGTTCTCTCTACTGTGGCTAATTTGAAACAAAAAGGCAATGTAACAAGACACTGGCCTCCAGCAGGAGCTATTAAACATTACAGCAAAAGGCACTCTGGGACGATTGACTGGGACAAGAAGCAATAAAAAAACATGAATAGCAGCACCCAGGGGCCATAAAACTACCACAAAAGTTAGAAAAAAACTCCTCTCACTGCCAGAACTAAACAAAAAAACACTGAAATGGAGTTGGAACACAGAAAGTTAATAATACATATCTTTTCCTGATTTTAACATGCAGTTTTCCTTTAATTAAACTATCCCCAGTACTGCCTCTATTTTATTTTTTATTTTTGCAAGCTGAAACCTCCTCTATAATGTTTTATGGGCATTTTCTTTCTGTGTTACGTTTCAGTGGTTAATTTACAACCATTTGCAAACTGAGAAACTTGTTTTGCTGACATCCCCTTTCCAACTCATCCAGAACTGTCAATTCATTTATTTGCAAACCATGCAGGTTGATCTACTTGCTTCCCTTATAGTAAGAATGTGAAACTAAACTTGTGTTATTTTAAATGATTGATAAAGTGGCATGTCCAGTTTGTATCTCTTGGGGATGAAGCTGTATCCCTTTACATGTGTGGAGTAATTCTCTTGGCGCCAGCTCTTAAGACCTCATCTGTAAGATACATCATGCATGTAAGCATGGGTGAAGCCAGGAATTGTAAACCTGTACTCTATATGAGAGATGATGGAACTGTTGCCTATGGGAAAGACTCAGGGAGTTAAATATGTATTCTCTAGAGGAAAGGAGGTAAAGGTGGTGACATGATAGAAGCATTCAAATACTTCAAAGGTATCAATAAGGTACCGGAAGGTTCAATTCTGCTGAGAAAGAGATGTACAAGGACAAGGGGGTATGATATGTAACTAGAAGGGGATAACACTTAGAAGGGATATGAGGAAATACTTCTTTGCAGATAGGGTAGTGGACACCTGAAACAGCCTACCGGCAGAGGTAATGGGTACCAAAATGGTAACAGGTTTCAAATATTCATGGGATACACATAAGGGGATCTTGGTAACAGGGCTGGAGTGTGGGGGGGGTGGTAAGGCTGGAGATCAGTTACGGTCCATGACATAACCACATGGTCAGAATATTAAACATTTTAAAAGAAACATAAATGCAAAAGTAACCATTTCAAAAAGAAAATGGAAATAAAATGCAACAGATGCAAGACAAAAGCAACAGCAAGCAATTGTGCAGTTACATCAACAGCCTAAACAAACTATATATATATATATATATATATATATATATATATATATATATATATATATATATAGTGGCACGGTAGGGTTGAGGAGCCATTTACATGTTAAACCCCAAACTTTGCACCTTAGTAACTTTGTAACCATTTCACGGATTTGACTAAAGTTTGGAATACACGATCAAGAGCCATATGCCTTGGGATCTGCCAAGTTTCGTACCAGTCACCTATATGGCTGTGGAGTTATTAAGCATGATCCACGCATGTGTTTACACTTTCTGGAATTTTACTGTTGTCTCTACAGGTCGCTCGTTTGAGCGACCGGTCCGAAATCTTCAGAGAAAGTGGCAGGGGTCCCCAATGTGCCTTTTGAAGATTTCATGAAAAAATATTAAACGGTTCAAAAGTTATTCAAAAAACAAGTTCCCATTATAAGTCAATGGGAAAAGTTAAAAAGTTCGATAGTGTCGTAAATGCAGTTTTTACTTTCGCAAATGGCCCTTTTACTGTCGTAAATCCACCATTTTGTTTTCAGTTAGCGATCAGAAAATGCTTTGCATTTAATATTGGGACCCTCTAGCAACCTAATTATTTTTGTGTTCACCTAGTTGGACCTTCAGGATGCTAGCAGTGTCTTTATTTTGGAGTAAAACACCCCAGAAATATGTTTTTCAAATTTCTGGAAAAAGTACTTTTGCAAAGTACTGTTGCACTAACACAGTACTTTACTAGGCTGTGGGAAAATGACAGCAATTCTTTGGTACCCTGCTGCAAAAGAATGGTTTGGTGTTTTGGCCTGAAATTTGGAGGAAACGCAGTCGACATATTACAGATGTGCCTTTCAGTGTTTTGTTGAAAAAATATTACATGGCGGCAAAGTTACTGCACTCCAAAGTTGATGCTTTTCTCCATAGGATAACATTACGGTGTCCAACGCATTACAGGAATCCTTTGATGCCCTGCTGCAAAATAACGGTTTGGTCTTTTGGTCTGAAATTTGGAAGGAACACAGCCAACATCCCACAGATGGCTGACAACCCTAATGCGCACCCCGATGCTGGTTGGGGGTGTGTGGGGAGTCCAAGGGGGGCTTTCAACCCTAACACTGAATTTCCTCACTTTTGTTGGTGTGGAACAACCCTAACTAATGCAGTAAACAGAGTTTTTTGCCTCTAATATATATATATATATACACACATATACATACATACACACACACACATATGGCAAAAACCTCAGTTTAATGCATCAGTTAGGGTTAAACAGCAACAAAAGTGAAATTAGGTGTTAGGATTTAAGACCCCCAGCTTCGCCAGCATTCCCCACTAGCATCAGGTGTGTATTAGAGTCATCAGCCCCAACTCACCCCATCACTTGTGTAAGCAAACTGAAGTATAGGAGAATGGGGAGAGTTAGGACCGATGATCCCAATGCACACCCTGATGCCAGTTGGGGCAGGCTGGGGTGCAAGGGGTCAACCCTAACACTGAATGTCCTAGCTTTTGTCGCTGTGGAACAACCTTAACTGATGCAGTAAACAGATTTTTTTGCCATGAATTTCCCTTCTTTTTGAGAATGAGTAGTATAAATAGTGAATAGAATGCGGTGGTGGGAGCTGGGCCACGCACTCCCACCACGTGATATCTTGTGACATAGTAACGGTAACTGCAGTGGAAATGCAAGAGCTAACAGTTACACACATGGTGACGCAAACAGAAATGGTAATGCAAACGTTAATAGAAATGCAAGCGCAAAGTGACACCAAAGTGAACAGTGACACAAACGGAGATGCAAGCGAGCATGGAAACACAAGTGGTAATGCGCACTGTCATGGTACCGCTATTGTAAATACAAATGTTAACTGTTACAGTGACAATAAAGCCAAAGGAAACAGAAACGGAAATGCAAACGCAAGCGCATATGGAAAATCAAACCGTAACATGCACGGTCATGGTACCTGAACTGGAAATGCAAATGGTATTGGCAACAACAACAATAATGCCAAAGGAAACAGAAACGCAAATGCAAACGCAAACGCGTTATGGAAATGCAAACCGTAACGTACAAGGGCACAGGAATTGAATTGGAAATGCAAATGGTAACAGTAACTAAAATGATGACGCAAAATGAAAGTCAAATTCAAACGCAAATGGAAGGGTGGCCACAAACACAAATAGCAATTCGCATGGTGATGCAAAGTGAAACACAAACAGAAACAGTACTGTAAACACAAATGGTAACAGTAACGCAAACACAAGCACAAATGAAAATGCAAAGGGTAATGCATGCAGTGGCATACATGGGAATGGTAATGCAAATGGGTATGGAAACACAAGCGGAAACGGTAAGGATAACAGTAACGTAAGCGCACACCCTGGTTTTCCCCAACAGCTGAATAGAGAAACACAGTGAGTACAAAGAATGTATGTACAATAATGGGGCTCAGAGCAGAAAATGAGAAGTTGGAGTACTAAATTGCTCATATCTCATGCAACATCTGCTGTCTAATGTAATAAAATATCTCTGGTTGCAACCTGACGTGGTACTCGTGTACCTATATTACGACTACTCTGATCTACCTATTACCAAGTGTGTACTACCAGTGAATGCCTGTAACACTGGTTGCTTTTTCAATCTAAGTGTTATGTACTGTACTGTTTGTTTGCTGTGATGTATTGATGCCTTGGTGAGGTGTCTTTGTAAATGAGTCTACGACTCAAAGGTTTGTAAACCGATGATCTAATAATAAATAAATAAATAAACCATACGACGTAGAAAAAAAAATTTCAAATGAATTATAACTTTCCTGGCTAGTTTTGTACTTAGCCCCCACATTTCTGACGAAAAGTCCATATCTCGCACGATTTCTGAGATATGGGCCCCGAAAGGCGCGACGGATACCGTAATGTTATCCTATGGAAAAAAATGTGAAGTTCGGAGTGCCATAACTTTGCCACCCTGTAATACTTTTTCACCAAACCACCAAAAGGCACATCTCTGCGATGTTGACTTTCTTCCCTCCAAATTGCAGCCCAAAAGACCAAACCTTTATTTTGCAGCAGGATGGCAAAAATTCCTGTAAGGCGGCAGATGCCGCAATGTTAGTCTAAGGAAAAAAGCATCAAATTAGAAGTGCCTAACTTTGCATCCCTGTAATATTTTTTCACCAAACCATGAAAAGGCACATTTGTTGGATGTTGGTTTTCTTCCCTCCAAATTTCAGCCCAAAAGACCAAACTGTTCTTTTGCAGCAGGGTGACAAACAATTCCTGTCATTTTGGCCACAGTATTGAAAAGTAGTGTTGTGATTTGCGACACCTTTAGCAAAAATTTGCAACAGTGTCACAAGTGCAACACTACTTTGCGAAACTACTTTTCCCAAAAATTTGAAAAACATATTTCTGGGATGTTTCACCCCAAAATAAAGACATGGCTAGCATCCTCAGGGCTCAACTACGTAACACAAAATAAGTATGTCCCTAGATGATCCCTATTTTAAATGCCAAGAATTTCTGTGATCAGTAACTGAAAACAAAATGGCAGATTTGTGACACTTCTAGGGCCATTTATGACACTCAAAAGTGCATTTGTGACACTGTTGAACTTTTTGTTAACTTTTCCCCATTGACTATAATGGGAAACTTGTTTTTTGAATAACTTTTGAACCGTTCAATATTTTTTCACAAATTCTTCAAAAGGCACATCGGGGACTCCAGCCACATGTTCTCTGAAGTCTTCAGACTGGTCACACAAACCGTGTGACCTGTAGGCACGAGCAAAGAATGCACAAAAAAAGGTAAATGTGCCCCAGAATGTCGCTTAATAACTCCACACAGTCATATATCTGACCAGAAGGAAAGTTGGCATATCCCAAGATTAATGAAAGAGGTTCTGCGCTCAAGCAAATTGCAGGCAAATCTGTTGAACAGTGGCAGTTATTATGCAAGTTTCACCATTTAACCTTAAATGGGATACTGAACTTTAACTATGGTAGCACTACTGTGCTACCATAATATATGTGTGTGTGTGTGTGTGTGTGTGTGTGTATATTAATATTAGAGGGTGAACAGTTAAAAATCCAGTGGAGATAGCAAAGCAATGTGAAAATATTTGTGTTCTCTATTCAAACTCCATCACTAACTCAGTCCCCTGCCCCTGCACAGTACCAGGAATGGCAACAGAATTAATATAAATACAGACAACATACTACAAAAAATTCAGAATAAGAAAACCAGAGTGCAAAGTTTCCACTAAAATGCTGAAATTAAATATTGGGATAATCCATAACCAAGCACCTCCCTCAAAATATTTATTTTAAAAGTAATAAATACGGGTTCCAGGTAAAAGTCTAGAATTACTACTTAAAGATTTAAGTTAGTCACATGTCTAACAGTGATTTCAGTACAGAGAGCAGCAGTGATTCACAATGTTATAATCATGTACCCTAAATGTAATCTGTCTCTATGAAAATGTGATCCAATTCTTGGACAACAATACCCCATAGACATAATTTCTGTTATACCTTCACAAAACATCTACCACTGTACCACATTTGGCAGTCATTGAAAAATGTCTCCCTAGCTATTCATCCATGTATTATAAATAGTAGAACACAAACCAACCAAACCATATGAAGATTCATCACTGCAAGTCTTCTGTATTATGCAGACTGTGATACTTAACATTTGTAGTGAAAGTTAGTGCATCTGAACTTATTTGCTGCATATGCATCTCAATTGCTAATAGGTCCTGACCATGTTTACCCTTCCTCTAGCCAAGCTAGCTACAGTATGTCTAGCAATAACATTGATGGAAAGATTATGCCATATTTTCAACAAGAAATTAACATTTTAAAAATACAGTGATGTGGACTGAGAAGCAACTTGTGCAGGTGAATCATCATGCTAGCCAAGATATGCCCTGGTTGTGTTCTGTAAGCCTAACCAGTGGGAGCAGTAGGGGAGAGGGATACAAATCTAAAATAGAATGGTTTAGCCCATTTGTAATTTAAAGTTACATGATGGAAATGCAGCTGGAAAGGAGCAGGGAAATCCTAGCCCCCCAAATAATCACAGTAGTAAGTGCGGCAAATACCTACATAGAGGTGTCGATAGGGAGAAGGGCAGGGGAAAATGGAGAAAGTGACAAAGGCAAGAAGGACAGGGATGGGGCAAAAGGGAGTAAGGCCATCAGGAAATGGAGGGTAATGAGTACCAATGCCAGGTCTGGGCAACAAGCTCCCTGAGCTGGTGGCCTTGATGGAAGAGGGATGCCTGGATATTGTAGCAGTCACAGAAACATGGTACACAGAGAACCATGACTGGGATGTTAACATACCAGGGTACATAACCTACAGGAGAGACAGGCAGGGAAGAAGAGGGAGAGGAGTAGCTCTCTATGTAAAGGAAGGGATAAAAGCAACTGAGCAAAACAGTAAACAGGGAGGAGAGGAGGCACTGTGGGTCACCTTGGAGACTGGAAAGGGCACCACAATCCGCACAGGGGTTGTGTACAGACCCCCATGTCAGGGGGAGGAAATGGACAAGGATATGATAGAAGGCATTCTTAGAATGGCAGAGAAAGGGGAGATACTATTGATGGGAGACCTGAATATGCCAGATGTTAACTGGAGCACATTTGCTGCAGCCACATCCAAGAGCAGGGTCATTCTTGATGCCCTACAGGTGGCAGGCATTAGACAGCTAGTTTCAGAACCCACTGTGAGGGAGAATCTTAGACCTCGTACTCTCAAACGAGGGCAGTGAGAGGATCTCAGATCTAGAAGTGGGTTGCCATCTGGGGACAAGTGACCATCAAACAGTGTGGTTCATGTTAAACTCAGCTACAGAGTCAAGCCATACAAAAGTGAGGGTACTGGACTTTAGAAGAGCTGACTTTGGCAAGATGGGAGAGTGCCTCAGAAAAGCACTAGCAAACAGACTAGAAGGAGGTGTGGAGCAACAATGGGGAATCATCAAAACTGCCATCACAGAGGCAACAAGCTTTTGTGTGAAGCAAATAAACAAATCAAAATGAAAGAAAAAGCCACTATGGTTCTCAAAAGAGGTGGCTATGAAAGTCAGGAAGAAAAAGATAGCATTCTGGAAGTATAAGGAAACACAGAAGGAGCAGGACAGAGAGCTGTACCAGTTAAGGCAGAAGGAAGCAGGGAGGGAAGTCAGAATAGCAAAGGCCCAAACTGAGGAAAAGATAGCCAACTCAGTTAAGAAGGGGGATAAAACCTTTTATAGGTACATCAGCGAGCGTAGAAAGACAAAGGGAGGGATAGTGAGGCTGAATAGAATGAACAGTGGGTGGGCAGAGGGGGACAGTGAAAAAGCAGGGATACTGAACAAATATTTATGCTCAGTATTCACAAAAGAGGAGGGGGAAGTGCCTAATCCAATTAACAGAAGCACTCTTGATAGGGGGGTTGATCCCAGTCCTTTCACAGAAGAAAGGGTTCTGCAAGAACTCCTAAAACTGAAGGTGGACAAAGCAATGGGTCCTGATGGAATTCACCCCAGAATTCTAAAAGAATTAAGGGAGGAACTAGTGAAACCACTGGCTACTCTTTTTAATAAATCATGGGAGGATGGTGGTACCTGAGGACTGGAGGAAGGTGGATGTGATTCCCCTTCACAAAGTAGGAGTAAGACAGAGGCAGGAAACTACAGACCTGTCAGTCTGACCTCTGTGGTAGGGAAAGTGATGGAGTCACTTGAAGGAAAGAATAGTTGAGTACCTAGAGGCCAGTGGAGCACAGGACCCAAGGCAGCATGGATTCACAGCGGAAGGTCATGTCAGATGAATCTAATAGATTTCTTTGACTGGGTGACCAAAGAGTAGACCAGGGAGGGCTGTGGACATGGCCTACCTAGACTTTAGCAAGGCATTTGACACAGTCCCACACAAAAGATTAATAGTCAAATTAACCAGCCTGGGAGTGGGTCCCAGGGTGGTAGCCTGGCAAAACATTGGCTGCACAACATACAGAAGGTAATTGTAAATAGAGTCCACTCTGAAGAAAGAGAGGTTACTAGTGGGGTACCGTAGGGTTCAGTATTGGGTCCAGTCCTTTTAATGTCTTCATCAGTGACATTGCAGAGGGACTGAAGGAAAAGTATGCCTTTTGCAGATGACACAAAGATCTGCAACAGGGTTGATACACAAGGAGGCGTGGAAAGGATGAAAAGGACTTGGAAAGGTTGGAGGAATGGTCGAAGTATGGCAGCTAGGATTCAATGCAAAGAAGTGCAAATAATGCACCTGGGAAACAAGAACCCAGGGAAGAATACACAATGGGTGGGGAGGTAGTAACAACAGCAGAAAAGGAAAGGGACCTGGGGGTAATTCATATCAGATGACCTTAGGGTTAGCAAGCAATGTGGAGAAGGCAGTAGGGAGGGCTGGGGTATACTGGGATGTATAGGAGAGGCATCAGCAGCAGAAAACAGGAAGTTGTTATCCCTCTGTACAGACAGTTGGTGAGACCCATCTGAGTACTGTGTCCAGTTCTGGGAGACCCCATCTCCACAAGGAACATAGACAGGATAGAGGTAGTCCAGAGGAGGGCAACAAAATGGTGCAGGGTCTGCAAGAGAAGCCGTATGAGGAGAGACTAAAGGAGCTTAATATGTATACCCTTGAGGAAAGAAGGGAGAGGGGGACATGATAGAAACTTTAAGTACCTCAGTGGAATCAACAAAGTCCAAGAGGGTAGCATCTTTCAGAAAAGAGACTTGCAAGAACAAGGGACACAATTTAAAGATAGAAGGAGGTGGTTCGGGGCAATGTGGAGGAAGTATTATTTCACAGAGAGGGTAGTGGATGCATGGAACAGCCTTCCTGAGGAGGTTGTGGGTCTAAAACTGTGGGAGAATTCAAGAATGCATGGGACAGACATAAGGCAATTCTTGTGGGGGGTAGGAAGAAATAGGCTGTTGGTTAACTAGGATCTACGGCCTATCCTGTAGGTAGGGAAATGGGCAGACTAGATGGGCCAAGCGGTCCTTATCTGCCATCAAAGTCTATGTTTCTATGTTTCTTCCAGAAGTAGACACCATATTCCAAATGAGGCCTCACCAGTGATCTGCACAGTGGCATCACCACCTCCTTCCTTCTTCTGGTAATACCTCTCACTATGCACCCGAGCATTCCACTGGCTCTCCGAATAGCCTTGTTACATTGTTTACCCACCTTCAGGTCACCCAATATGATTAACCCAAAATCCCTATCCTGTTTGGTGACCATCAGGATTCCCCCCCCCCCGGCAATCCTCCCTGGGTTCTCTAATCCAAATACTTGATTTTGCACTTTTTTGCATCAAATCTCAGCTGTGACATTTTGCATCATTCCTCTAGTTTTCCTAGGTCACTTGTCAATTTTTCCACTCTTCCCAGAGTGTCCATCCTGTTGCAGATCTTAGTGTCATTCACAAACAGGCATACTTTCCCTTCTAGCCCCTCTGCAATTTAATTTGTGAAGACATAAAATAGGACTGGGCCCAGGACTGATCACTGTGGTACCCTGATGGTCACACTCCTTTCTTAGATTGAGCACAATTTACCATGACTCCCCATCTTCTATCATTCAACCAGTTCCTATCGCAGTTTACCACCTTGTGACCCACTCCCAGGCTGCCCAGCTTGTTCACAAGTCATATGTTGAATAATATCGTAGGCCTTACTAAATTCAATTCATGTTTATGTTTAAGCCCATGAAACACCCTTATCAAGTTAATGGCATTTGCAGCTGTAGTGGCTCTGTCAAAACTTGTTTATGGTATGGAGTCATAACAGTGATGTAAAAGTAGTGCAATTAAAGACTGTGCAGCCAAAAACACCGTGACACTCATAGCCCTCAGGAAAAACACTGAGCTCTGGACACAAAACGAAAATTACTCTGGAACTGGGAGGGCAACAAAAATTATTGCCTCCCACACCCCACATAAATTACATACATCCTTGAGACTTGCACAAACACACACACATACACACACACACCGCACATCAGAAGATTGGTCAGCTGGATTTACCAGCCCTACAAAACTCATGACTCTAACCACTAAGCCACACAGCTAGCACATTCAGTCAGTGCACAATCTGAGTCTTATACCCTTCACCATGACTGAAAAGAGCTACTGGTAGAGCTCTGTATTACCCATGCTACAATTCCCCAGTAGCTCTTTTCAGTCACGCTATAGTCACAGTTTGTTTTTACCATGATGTAATCCCGACGACTTTATGACTGGATACCCCTGCAGCAGCACCCAAGTCACACCCTCCTCCCCCAGTACGCAAATTTCTAAACATTGAAGTCCCATCCAGGTGCAAAGGTGACCAACACAACCCGCACTCCACAGCCAGATGCCTTCTTGTGAATGTGAAAATGCTCTAGCTCTTGATTCATAGTAAAATAGATGATCACTTTTCCATTAACAAAATGGTGGATGACAGTGGAGGAGGAGGATGGGTTGTGTTGGTCACCCTTGTGCTTGTGGGAGACTTTAATGTTGGGAAATTTTGGTTGGGGAGGAGGTCAGGACTTGGGTTCTGCTGCTGGGGTGGAAGAAGAGAAGATGATATATTTTACATTAACAAAATCAGAAAAGGAAACACCAGGAAGTTGTAGAGGTGAGAGGGTTGTGTTGGTCACCCATCTTAGAAGTTTTTTTATGAACTTTTCAAATGTTGGTGCTGGGCGGGAAAAGGATGGGAGGGGACCTGTTGCAAGGGATTGGGGGATGGGGGTTGTTTTTAACACGACTGGGCTGGGGAAGATTTTTTTTTTTTTTAGAGCTGCAGTGGATGGAGGGAGATTTTTACAACTAAACAACAGTGAGGAGCTGCCTAACAGTCACCTCCATGTCCATGGAGCACTCCACTCTTTGCATCTTAAAACATTTTTTCCTCCTGCCCTACCCTACCCTATCCTCCCTTTCAGCACCCACCTCCCCACACACACCCAGATACATAACAGTGACACTGGGGGTGCCTAGTCTCCAAGTGTCATGATCAGGAATCCTTATTTTTTTTGGACTTTTTTAGTGCCCCCCATCCACTACCATGCATGAATAGATAGACAGACAGACAGACAGATAGATATATTCATTTGCAAAATAAGTATTAATTCATCAGTTAGGGTTGAGTGACAAAAGTAGGAAGTAGGCTTCCAGGGTTGATACTATACATCCCCACCTGACCACCCACTGCCACCATTCACAGACCAACAAGCAATAGGGTGCTGTATGCCTTGGGGTTGTTGGCCCTAATTCTTATCCCATTCCATGTATAAGAAAGCTGACATGGTACAGCTTAGAAGAATGGGGTGAGAGTTAGGCTCAATGACCCCTAGGCATACCCCATCGCCTGTTGGTCTGTGTACAGTGGAGGTTGGGTGGGGTGGTCAGGTGAGGGAGGTGTTAGGGTATCAACCCTAATGTCTCATTTCCTTACTTATGTTACTTCATTCCTAACTGATGCATTAAAAAGTTTTTTTTGCAATGAATTTCCTAACTTTTTGAGCAACTGTAATCTTACCCTTATATGTTTTTGGGAGCACAGGGCCCATCTATCCATAAGTGTACAGACATTGTATTGAACTGTCATCCTCCTGAGGGAGTGCATGGCACTCTGGGCCCTGTACTTCCACTACTGCATAAAAAAAGGACACTGAAGCCACATAATTGCATAATAGTATTCATCTCCCTGTAGGAGTGCTGGGTCCTCTGGGCCCCGCACACCCACCAGTGCATCTCCCTCTGGAAGTGCGGGGCCCTCTGGGCCCTGCTCTTCAATCACATTTCCATCACTCTGTACTAGGACATTTCCAAACTTTAAAATCTTGTAGTTATGGAAGCAATGCAAATTTATTACCAAACCAGCAAAGGTCACACCTTTAGGTGAAGTCCGTTCTACCCTGAAAATTTTAGGCCAAAATTACAAACCATTTGTTTGCAGTGCCCTTTTAAAATCTGTTTTCGCAATCCCTTCTTTCAAGCTGATCCCTTTTCACAATCCCTTTTCATGAGCCGATCCCTGTTCATGAGGTAGGGTCATGTGACCCTCCCCCTCACAAAAAGGGATTTTGACAGCTTACGAACAGGGTTTGTGAAAGGAGATTAGTTCACGAAAAGGGATAATGAAAAGGAATTTTAATGTCCCAGAACTATTGAAGCAATGTAAATTGTTTCACAAAACCAACAAAAGTCACATCCTTAGGGCAACCCCTTTCTATCCTGAAAATTTCAGCCCAAAATTACGAACCGTTTGTTTGCAGTGTCCTTATAAAATCCTTTTTCGCAATCCCTTTTCATAAGCTGATCCCTTTTTGCAATCCTTTTATGACATCCTTTTCATGAGATAGGGTCATGTGACCACTTCTCTCATGAAAAGGGATTTTGACAGCTCGTAAACAGGGATTACGAAAGGATCGGTTCACGAAAAGGGATCACAAAAAGGAATTTTAATGTTCCTTAACTGTGGAACTAATCTAAATTGTATCACCAAACAAGCAAATGGTATATCCTTAGGGAAAGCCCTTTCTATGCTGAAAAGTCCAGCCTGAAATTCCATACCATTTGTTTGCCGTGGCCTTTAAAAATCCCTCTTCGTGATCCCTTTTTGTGAGCTGATCCCTCTTCGCAATCTCTTTTTGTGAGCCTAAAACTGCTGTTTTTTTAAATAACTAGAAAAAAAACAAAGGTATTAGTGGTTAGAGGGTGGCTCTTTATCAAACTCTATGCCTTGGTATTTATAAAAGACATTCCTGGGGTAAAGTTATGATTTTGTTTTCCCTCGCTAAACAAGAAAACAATGGTGGTCAATGAAAAGGATTCTCTCATGAAAAGAATCCATTTTCGCAATCCCTTTCACCAGCTATTCACTAACAGGAATCCTTGATTGAAACTGTACATCTATCCCTAAGACTGAACTGAGCATGCTCAGAACCTGCATTTTAAATTTAATAACTTTGAAACAGATTAATATGTTTTCACCAAACTAGTGCTGAATTGTTCCTTAGAGAACCCATTTCTACCTTTTAAAAATTTCAGACCACAATTTCAAATGGTGTGGTCACAGCACAATGAGGACAAAATAGTGGAAAATTGGTAAAATGCATTATTTCACAAATCATTGCACAAAATCCACTAACCCTGATCGAAATGCAACTTGGCAAATCAATGGATCTACCATCTGACACCATTTATTCAAAATTTTGTGCAAATCCATTCAACGTTGCAAAGTTCTTAACATGCAAAATTTGGGGATTAACATTAAAGGGCCTGCTCAACCTTAGTTATAGAGGCGTAACTGCACCTCATAGATATATATATATATAATACATACATACACACACACACACACACACACACACACACACACGATATAGCAGGTTAAATTAGCGTCTGTTATATTTAGTATGAGTCAACCTTCAGTACATATTCAAGTCTGATAGAATTAGCACCGATGGCTTACTGTTCAATACATTACTACTAACAATCAGCTGTCCATTATTTTCACTATCTATTTGTTTTAGCTGATTTTCTGCACTAGTGATATAGCAGAAATAAACAGATAGTGAAAATAACCTTCTATACAGTACATATATTATCCCTCCTGCCCATCTGACCCTCCATCTCAGCACTCACCATCCCACACACAGAAATATAACAGTGACAGTGAGGTGTCCAATCCTTCAGTGTCCGATCATGGATCCTGTGTCCTTCTTTTTTTTTGTTTGTTTTATACCCATCAATATTTTTTTGAGCCCATTACTGTCCTACCACCTGACCCTATCTTTCAGCACCCACCACCCTGCACTCCCTCCAAGCCCTATTCTTACCTATTGGGGGTCCAAAGCTGTAATTCTCTCTGGACTGCAGACACATCTTCACTCTTCAAAGCCGGGCCATGAACTGAAGAAACAAGTATGCAGTTCAATGTATTTTAATGGTGTTTTGAACTTAGTGGCATAATTTGGCCATTTTTGCATATTTTTGGCACAAATATTCAACATGCCTGTCCTGAAAAGTAATTTTGTGGTCCCTGTGTGAAATCACCTTTCAGGCAGGAGTTGAACATTTTCTCTGCCCTTCTTCCTGAGGTGGGGTCAGAAGATGGCTATGTTGAAATTTTGTGTGTAAAAATATTTAAAAAACCTTCCCCGATATGGTATTCCTCCTGAATTTTTGTGCTGGCTCAGGGTGCTCTGCACTCGTCCTACAACCCATATCCTCTGTAATGGGGTACTTCCTGATTCATTCCACTTGCAGCAGGGTACATGACAGGGTTATCCTTTATTCCCATTTCTATTTAATTTATACCTGAACCCCTGCTTAAAAAAAAATATATGTCCCCTCACGTTCAGAGTATTCTTTTGTGCCTTTGTGCATTATAAATTGTCTGAATATGCAGATGATATTCTTCTGTATGTAGCATCTCCTGCCTTCTCCCTTCCTACCATGCTGGACATCATTTCTCAATTTGGTGCTATCTCCAACTACAAGTTAAGTCATTCCAAAACTGAGGTAATGCCTTTGAATATGGTGGCTAATCATGGGTGTGAAGCACCTGGGACTTCTCTTGAGCAGAGACAAACTTGAATATTTGGGGATATATCTCAGTACAGATCCTTTCAAATTGAGGCAATTTAACTTGGATCATGTTTTGGGTCAGAATCAGAATGACCTTGATCATTGGTCTTTATTGCCTTTGTCCCAGTGGGGCCATCTAAATATACTTAAAATGAATATTCTCCTGAGGCTTTTATATCCCTGTTTAATTCTTACCCGCCCTGCCAGGAAATGCTGTCTCCACATTAATAGACTTTTTTCTAAATTCCTTTGGTGGGGAAGCCCCAAAGATAGCCTGGTCAAATTGATGCGGTCACGAAATGGTGGTGACTTGAAGGCTCCTGTGTATACTTGCACTATTTGGCAATACACTGTTCGATATTTCTCCTGGATTCATCCAGATTGTGGAACAGGGTTCAGCTTTCTTCCCCATTAGCTGGACACTGAGCACTTCCTATGTTCCCAATGAGGCCTGGACCCCCGGGCCATGTTGTATTTTCCTCCTAAAAAGCTCCCTGTACCTTTGAAAGATACCCTCATCAATAACTCTCTTCATGCTCACAACCAACTATATCTTCTGTTAAATCTGGACCCCTATTTTGATATCACCAACCTATTCTTGGTAACCACAATCTGAAAATTACTGGAAGGTGCTAACCAGGACAGCTTGGCCCTTTCTGGAATCCCTCTCGGTGGATCATCTGGTATAGTCAGGTAAGGTCTTTTGCTTTCACAGAGGTTTGACAAACATTTGGTTGGCTTTCATCAATGTCCTTTAAGTACTTTCAAATCAGGCATATGTTTCAGCATTTTGGTTCCGGGGTATGGTCAATGACATATGGGGACTAGCTGTCTCAGTTGTAGTCCAGCTACATCCCACACCATTGCCTTTTACCAAAGCGTGGCTGCAGGCCCTTGCTGAGAGGGAACCAGGCTTCTTTTATTCTTGGGACCAATCCCTCCCCTCCCCATGGGGCTCTTGTGAATGATCACTCATTTGGAATGCTACCTACACATTAAATGGGACCATTACTGTTTCATGCAATTCCAAATCCTGCACACCCCAATTAAACTATACCGAAAGGGCAAGCTGGCTTTGAACTTATGCACTAGGTGTGAAGAAATCCCAGGTACCTTACTTCATATTCTCTGGTAATGTGAAACAGTTGTTCCTTTCTGGGATGATATCCAAAAGCACCTGGATCCCTTACTGAGGCTTGACCAAGTGTTCACACATGAGATCTGTATCCTGGCGGATTATGCCGAGGAACCACTTGGCAATCAAAACACACACATTGCTCTGATCTCAGCCTGTGCTAAAAAAATCATTCTTCAGCATTGGTGTGATCAGCTTATTCCTTGTTACCGGGAAAGGCTTCAGCTAATACTTTTTGCCCTACAGACTGAACGTATCATTGCAAATTTGACAGATAATAGGGTTAAGTATATATGGGTTTGGGAACCCTTTACCATTAACTGTTATTGTTGAATGATAGTGGGTCATTTGTAATTCCATGTGTCATTTTAATGGAGATGGCTGGTGTGCTCCTGTTGGCTGACCCTTGTGCCATGCTTTCCTCTTTTCTGGGCTCAGTTTCCTGGCCATCCATCTCTCCTACAAGGGAAATGGATGCTCTTTCTCCTTCAGGCCTCCGATTTGTAGATTTGGTCAGGTCTGTGGTTGGTTTGGTCTCTGGAGAAAAGGGGAGGGTGGGATGGGAATTAAGGAAGGGTGGAAGAGCAGGCAGGATCACTGTACTACAATTTGTCTAGTCTGCTCTTCAGTCTTGGATCACTTTGTTATGATTGTACAGTGCTTACATCTTTTTTGCTTTGTCACATGTTTTACCCATTGGTACACTAGATTTCATTGCATTCTGTATCATTCAGTGTCAGTTGTGATTCTGACCTGCAAAGTTTGATAAAGTTTATTCAATGTGAGAATAGAATATTAAAAAACAGTAAAGTTATTAACCTACGTTGAATTTTGTGAATACAACCTTGTAACTTTGGTAATTTTCAATATTTTTTGCCCACATTTGCAGCTTAGCCATATCTTTACAGCACCTCATGAATATGACAGTTGTCATTTTTCAAATTCTGGCCAAAATGTTGTTTTTACATGCCAAAAAGTGATTTTGCTTTCCCTGCAGGAAATCATTTTTTGGACAGGAGTTGAAAATTTTCTATGCCCTTGTTCAGGAAGTCGGATTATAAGAAGTCTATGTTATAAATTTTGTGTAAAATATTTAAAACAAAGTTATGAGGCTATGCTGAATTTTGCAAATGCAGGCTCATAAGTCTGGTAATATTCAATATTATTACAGCAAATTTTCAACATAACCATGTCCTTGCAACACCTCATGAATGTGATAGCTGTCATTTTTCTACTCCTGCCTAAAATGTATTTTTATGACCCTGGAAGGTGGTTTCACAGTCCCTGCATGAAATCACCTTCAGGTCAGGAGTTGAACAATTTCTCTGCCTTTCTTCATAAGAGTTGCAACAAGGTGCTTCAACAGAAATTCTGTTGAAAGCCTTTACAGTGATGGGACTATGTCAGCCATGATTGCAGTCAACACAGCGGTCAGGAGAAGTGCTGTTTTGGGGGCTGTGCTCCCAAACCACCCATGTGGCAGATTCTGTCCCCACCCTTCAGAATTACATATTATCAGCTCCAGGTCATAGTTGTTTTGGGAAGGGACGCAAGACCCAAAAAGGCTCTGCCAGTGTCCCACACAACCATTACAGCATACCTCGGATTTGTCATTGTAATGGTCATCACGGTAAATGTTTTGCTGTCCTAATGGTATACACTTCATGAGACAGGGTCATAATAAGGTTATGTTGAAATTTGGTATAAAAATATTAAAAAGCAACACATTTATGAGCCTACATTACTTTTTGGGAATGCAGGCTGGTAACTTTGGTCATTTTCAATATTTTTACCTCAAATTCCTTGGCTGCAGCCCTGTCAGCTCTGGCCAGAATTTGTTTTTATAGTGGTTCCTGAATATAGTGCCACTATTAATTATTTGTATCTGAATAATAAATTGTGCATTATTAATGGTACTCAGAAAATACTATTCATTACTCACGCAGCCCTACCACCCAGTGTAACACGCATATGAGAAAGTAACTTGAATGTTGGATTGCATGTAGTAGGTAGATGTTTCTTGAGTGAAAGGAAAGAGGTGATATTGACCCTCTACATGTCCTTGATGAGGCCTTATCTACAGTACTGTATGCAGTCTGGAACCCTAACCTTCAAATTATAAGATAAGGAAAGATTGACATTTATATGTATGCACTTGAGGCTGGAAGCAAGTGGGGTGATATAATAAAAACATGTATTTACCCAAAGGGTATAAACAAGGTAAATGATGAGCAACATCTTTTCCAGGTTAGTGAGAGGTTAATCACCATAGGGCATAAATCCAAGCTTTTTTGGGGGTTGTTAGAAGGGACAGAAGGGAATATTTCTTAACTGAGAGGGTAGTTGGAAAGTGGACTCCTCTGGTAAATGTAGAGTCAATGAATAGTGTTAACTATGGGTGGGATTAAACATATGGATATGGTAAGGATGAGAGATAGAGGGGTTGAATGGGATGAGAACTGTGGATTTTTTCCAGCTAAATTGGGAAACAAATGACCCACTAGGTGACTAACCAGTGATTAACTGATGAGGGCCACAATAGAAAATGGGCAGATTTGATGGACAGCATATTTTTTTCTGCTTGTGATCTACAGTATGTATCAATGAATCCTCTTTCTGGGCTGATTCAGCTCTGACTTCAACCTCAGGTGATGTATAACCCCAGTGTCAGTGACACCAAATTATACAATTTTTCAGCTCCTTCTCTAATGCTGCCATATGGCCTCCTTTCTTTCACTGCTTTCAATTTCCACTCTTAGCTCTGACTGCTATATATTTATGACAATTAGTGTGATATCCTCCACCTTGGTAAGGGTATGCCATTTCACTGTTCAGCTTCTTCGATCCCTGTCTTTGAATCCTCCCTCTACTTTTCCCCATTTGTCAAGAGTCTCAGAGACCGCCTTAATCCAAAACTCATCTTTGTTCCCCACATATTTGTGCTTTGCAGATCCACATACTGTTATCTCCAGAATGTTGCCTGCATCCATGACTTATTAGGCCACTCCTCTTCTGGGACTTTTATTCATGCCTGCATCTCCTATTTCCTTGCCTTTTGTAATGCCTTAACCTATTGACTTTCTAAGTCTGCATACCTCAAACTATTCAACTGGCTGCTACTTCACCTATCACTCACTCTCACAAACAAAAACTTTCCCATACTCCATCACCTTCAATGGCTCCTTCAACAATGCCACATCAACTGTAAGACCGGCCATTTTTTACAAAGTGTATGTTTTTTGACCCCCTCTCTTTCTCCCCTCATCAATATTACTCACCACCTTAAACTCTCCATTTCTTCAGATCTAGACTGTCTGCCACTTACAATATCTCACTGGTGGGTCGTCCTTCAGCATCTTTGCTCCTATTATCTGAAAGTGTCCTGCTACCTCCCTGTCTAATGGATTTCTCTTCATTCATCATATACCAGAACACACCTACAGTACCTCTTTTCCCTTACCTGTGTATCCTGAGATCCCATCACATTTTTTTCTGAGTTTTCTTTTCAGCAACTCCTTGTAGGGTTGCTGTTAAAAGTAGCATCATATACAGTACATTTCATTTTTTCATGTTTCAGTCATACTATAATACTATATTATATATATATGTATATATATAAATAATATATATATATATATATATATATATATATATATATATATTATAGTGGCACAGTAGTGCCTCTATAGTTAGGGCCGAGTACCCATTTAAGGTTAAATCTGAAATTTGGTAGCTTAATAACTTTGCAACCATATGATGGAGTTGCCTGAAATTCAGAAAGCGTGTCTGGTATCATATATCTGTGGATCTGGCTAGTTGCGTTACAGTCAGATGTGCAGTTACGGGCACTAAAAACATCAACATTACACATTTCTGTACATTGCTTTGCTCGCGCCTACAGGTTTTGCTGGTTTGTCACGAGCAGTCCAAAACAACAGGGAACATGCAGCCAGGGTACTTGATGTGCCTTTTGAAGATTCCTGAAAAATATTAAACGGTTCAAAAGTTGTTAAAAAAAAAACTGTCCCCATTATAGTCTATGGAAAAGTTATACACTTTAGAAAGTGTCACAAATGCAGTTTTACTGTTGCAAATGATCCTTTTACTTTTATGATTCAGCCATTGTGTTTCAGTTGGTGGTCAGTAAAATGCTTGGCATTTAAATTTGGGACCCTCTAGGGACACAATTCTTGTTGTGTTCACCTTATCGCACCCTGAGGATGCTAGCCATATCTTTTTTGGGGGTAAAACACCCCAGAAATATGTTTTTTAAATTTTTGTAAAAGGTATTGTCACAAAGTACTTTAGTAAATGTGATACTTATTTTTTTTTTGCGAAAGTGTCGTGATTTGGGAAAGTAATTTGCTACATTATGCCCAAAACAATAAGAAATCTTTGCCACCCTGCTGCAAAACAACAGTTTGGTCTTTTGGGCTGAAATTTGCAGGGAAGAAAGCCAACATCACACAGGTGTGCCTTTTGGTGGTTTGGTGCCAAAATGTTAGAGGGCTGAAAAGTTACGGCACTCTGAAGTTGACAATTTTCCTCATAGGATAACAATACAGAGGCCGCCGCACCTTTCGGGTCCCGTATCTCAAAAATGGTTCGAGATATGAACTTTTTGTCACAAAAATTCTTAGCCCCCCCCACTGGGGGTTCAGTGCAAAATTAGCCTGGAAAGTCATAAATAATATGAGATTTTAATTTTTTTTGTATGTCGTATGGTTCCTGAGATATAAGCAATTCAGTATTCCAAATGCTCATTTTCCTGTATGAGGGCCACTATTATGCCCATATTCTTTGTATTCACTGTGTTTCTGGATGCACCTTTTTTGCACACAAAGCGTTTGCATTGTTGTTAATGTTACCGTTAGCATTTTTGTTACCATTTGCGTTACCATTTCCATTTGTGTTTCTGTTACCATTAGCGTTTGCATTGGTGATTGCATTTCCATTGTTGTTTGTGTTATGGTTTCCTTGTGCATCACTCTTGTGGTTGCCATTACTGTTTGCATTTGCATTTCCATTACCGTCTGCGTTTCCGTTACCATTTGTGTTAACATTTGTGTTTGTGTTTATGTTTGTGGTTGTGTTTCCATTACCATTTGTATTATCGTTTTTGTTTGTGTCACCATGTGCATTACCATTTGCATTTGTATTACCATTTGTGTTACTATTTCCTTTCACATCACCATTGGTGTTACTATTTACGCTTGCATTTGCATTACTGTTACTGTTTGCATTTTCATTACTGTTTATGTTACCATTTGTGTGTGCGTTTCCATTACCGTTACTGTTCTCATTACTGTTACCATTTAAGTTTGCATTACCGTTAACATTTCTGTTGCCTTTTTCATTAGCATTTCTGTTTGCGTTTTCTCATGCATTTGTGTTTCTGTTTGTGTTACTGTTTCTTTTGGTGTCAACATTGCTGTTACCATTACGTTTGCGTTTCCATTTGCGTTACCATTACCATTGGTGTTTTCATTATCGTTTGTGTTACCATTTGCATTTGCTTTTCCATTACTGTTAGCGCTTACATTTGCGCTTGTGTTTCCGTTGCCACCAGTGTTACTGTTTCCTTGTGCATTGCCATTGCCGTTACCATTAGTGTTACCGTTACCTTTTGTGTTTCCCTTACTGTTTGTGTTACCATTTTAGTTACCATGTTAGTGTTTGCGTTTATGTTTGCGCTTGTATTTCCATTACCATTTGTGTTATCATTTTCATTTGTGTCACCTTGTGCATTATCATTTGCGTTACAGTTAGCATTGCTGTTTCCTTTTGAGTCACCATTGGCATTACAGTTTGTGTTGGGGTCGTCAGGCCTAACTCTCACCCCATTCTCCTATACTGCACCACCTCAGCTTATTTACACATGGAATGGGGTGAGAGTTAGGCCCAATGACCCAACTCACACCCTGATGCCTGTTGGTGGGAGTGGGGTGGTGTGGGGTGCAAAGGGTGGCAAACCTAACACCGAATTTCCTCACTTTATTCACTGTGGAACAACCCTAACTGATGCATTAAACAGAATTTCTTTTGCCATGAATAAATATATATACATTTATTTTTTCATTAGGGAAACATCATTTATTTTATAAGCATCTGTTTCCTGGTGTCACCCACCCCCCACCTTCCAATCAGCATCACTGCAATATCACTATATTTCACTGGTGTCTAATGGCACCCCTTCACCTTCCAATTGCCCTCTCCATAATTTGTTTCCTTTATTATTCCATGTGTCTAGTGGGTCCTCCATCATCCAATCACTACCCCAGTATTTATTGGTTATTTCTCTGGTGTCTAGTAACACCCCAACCCTCTGATCACTGCCTCATAATAATTTATTTCCCTCATGTCCAGTGGTGCATCCCCACCCTGCCATCCTCACCGCCATAATATGTTTCTTTATGGCCCTGGTGTCCCTCACAATCAACCCCCCAATCTTGACCTCCCACTAAGCAACTACTACCCTGAACCCTCCACATGCCCTCACACACACTCGCTTACCTGAACAACTCACTGGTTGAAGATTCACTTTTCAACTGAAGACACATATTGCTGCCGGAACCACCAAGGGTAAATGTGGTTCAGTGTATTTCAATGGGGTTTTCAACTTTGATGCATTTTTGCATATTTTGACACCAAATTTTTGATGTAGCCTTTTTGGGACCCCACCTCACAAACAATGTCAAGGTTCAAGTTTATTGGAAGTATGTATATACATGCAACATACAAATCACAAACAATTATCAAAAGATTATCTCAATATATAAATAATATATTAAAATACAGATTACAAGAGATCCAAACTTTTCATACAAAATAAAATGTCAATAATAATACACTAAAATTCATTATATTTAAAACAATAACAGTGGAATGTGCAGTTATACCAGACAGTAAGTTTACTGATCTTTTTTAAGCACACAATGTGCAAAGTTTCCCATTGAGAATATACAGGGTTTTGATGGATCTAACAATAATGTAAGTTTCTCTACCATTCCATAATTACATGTATTTTTTAAAAATGGTTTAAGCCATTTTTCTCTTTCATTCCTAAATGACTCACAGTCAAAAATTACATGAGGAACAGACAACCTATTAATGTGGTCACAGATGCAAGGAAATGTTTCACAAATATGTAAGGGCTTCTATGAATACCAAAA
The DNA here is from genome assembly GCA_016271365.2 of Neoceratodus forsteri. Lineage (NCBI taxonomy): Eukaryota > Metazoa > Chordata > Ceratodontiformes > Ceratodontidae > Neoceratodus > Neoceratodus forsteri. The sequence goes on from CM028131.1 coordinate 730,893,990, forward strand.
TAATCCTAACCCGATTCTATTAATTGCTTTTCTATGTTGTGGATTGTCACATTAAAAAAAAAAAAAAGATATTGCTCCATAATAAAACTTTTTTTCAACTAATTCCAAAAATTCATATTCATGTGAGTCATGTATTATAGCCACATGTCTTTGGGTGGCATTGTCAGCTATCCTTTGTGCAGCAATTTTTTAGAAATTTTGATAGTCACCTATACCATCAGGAAAAAAAAAAATCTCTCAAGACCTGTTTTTATTAAGAGAGAAATTTCATATATCAAACCAAGTATTCTTGTTAGGCAATTTCTGTGCATTAGACCAACAGTGACAAATGAAATTATCCACTGAGGTGGTCACGTGGCAAAATCATGATTCGAGCAGGATATGAAAATGTCACTGCCCTTGTTCATGAGGAGGGGTGTAAGAAAACTATGTTGAAAATGTTGTCATCAAAATATGTAAAAATAGCAAAGTTATGAGCGTGTGTTGAAATTTTGCTACTCTTGCTCATAACTCTGGTAATATCCAATATTTTGACAACAAATTTTCAACACGTACATATTTTTGCAACACCTCATGAATTTAACAGCTGCCATTTTTCAAATCCTGATAAAACTGGCAAACTGTTCTTTCACACCTGTGACATGGAATGACAATGCTGTGGTGCATAATCACATTTTGGCAGAGATTTGGAATTGTTTAGTACCAGATTCTTGGGGTGGAATAATAAAAAGACTACAGTGACAATTTTGTCTTTGGTTTTGCTAAAATAAGAAGAGCTGGGCCCAGAGGGACCTGCACTTCTACAGCAACATACATATGCATATCTATGGAGGGATGGAGATGCAGGGCCCAGATTGCCCTGTGCTCCCACTGGCAAATAATGAGACAATTATACTATCTCAAAAATATCAATGGATGGGAGACAGGGCCTCTCCCACATCCAAATAATAATGCAATAATACTGTCTCAAAAAGTTGTGCAATTCATTTCAAAAAACTTTGTTAATTCACTAGTTAGCTTTAAAGCAACACAAGTAGTGAAATGTGGCATTAGAGTTTCCAACCCTAACATCCAACCCCTACTCTACAGGCAGCAACAGGCATGGGGTGTGCCTTGGGTTTGTCATCCCCAACACTATCCCATTCTCTTATACTGTACCCATCTCATACGAACAAACAAAATCACCAGCAGATAAAGGCCTTATGGGTTATCAAGTCTGCTTGATTGTGCAGCTAGCATCCCTTATACTGCAGCTGCCCCTCCCCCCTCCAGTGACTCTCCCACTTACTCTGTCCCATCTCCTTTTGAAACAGCCCACTGTTCTACAGGATACCACTTCTTTAGCAATGCATTCCATCCAGACACCATCCTCTCCATAAAAAAGTGTCTCTTCATTTTCCTCCTGAACCTCCCCCTTTCCAATCACAGATCATGCCTGCGAGTGCCCCTTCCCTCCTTAATTTGAAAAGCCTTTCCATGCCAATCTTATTTATTCCCTTCATGTACTTGAAGGTTTCAGTCATGTCCCCCATATCACTCCTTTCCTCCAGGGATTGCATGTTCAACTCCTTCAGCCTGCTCTTGTAGGATAAGTCCCCTAGACCCTGGATCATTTGTGTTGCCCTGCACCACCTCCAGTAACCTAATGTCCTTCTTCAGATATGGTCACCAGAACTGCATGCAGTACTCTATGTGTGGTCTAACCAGTGACCTATATAGCAGCAGAATCACCTCCCCCCTCCTGGAGGATATGCCTCTGGTAATACAACACAGTATCCTTTCTACACTGTGCGGAGTTGTTCATTGTTCCCATTATGATCACCCTCAGATCCTTCTCCTCCTCCTCCATCTTAGCTAATTGAATCCCCCTAGCTGGTAGCTCCTCCTTGTGTTTTTTTGTGCCGAAATGCAGCACCTTACATTTCTTGGCATTGAACCCAAGCTACCAAGTGTCTGACCAGGCCTCCAATTTTGCCAGATCATCCTGCAATCCCTGCCACCTCCTAAGTCATCCACTACTGCTCACATCTTGCTGTCAACTGCAAAGAGACTGATCTTACTCTTGTTGCCCATTGAGATGTCTGCTATGAAGATCCTAAACAACACCGTCCCAGTACAGAGCCCTGTGGCACCCTGCTTGTCACTGCCTTGGGAGATGAGAGCTCCCCTCCCACCACCACCCTCTGCTGTTTCCCTTGCAGATAGTTCACTACCCACCCCACCATCTTTTCCTCTGCCCCTGTGACTTCCAGCTCATTTTCTAGCCTCCCATGCAACACTGAATAAAAGGTCTTACTGAAGTCCAGGTACAGGACATCCACTGATGGCCCTTGTCTAATTAGCTGGTTTCCCAGTCATAGTACTCCACCAGGTTGGTCTGACAGGCTGTGCCTTAGACAGACCCATGCTGTCTGCTGTTCTTCAGCCCATTTACCTCTAGGAGTGAAACCAGCCTCTCCTTCAGGATTATCTCCATCGGCTTTCCCATGATGGATGTGAGGCTCACCAGTCTGTAGTTTCCTGGCTTATCCTTGGGGCCAATCTTGTGGAGGAGTACCACATGCGCCATACTCCAGTCCTGAAGTTCACTACCTGAGTCCAGGGAGGCATTGAACAGGTCTGCTAAGGATCTGCCAGGACTTCTGCCAGCTCTTTAGCACCCTTTGGTGTATACCATCTGGCCCAGGTGCCTTGTCCATCCTCAGTGCACTCAAACCCTCCCACCCTACCTACTGGGATTTCCCATCTGTCACCTCCCCATGCCCACCGTCCCACCCACTTTGAGTATAGCTCGCACTTTCTCTTTAGTAAATACTGAGCAGAAGTACCCATTTAATGCTTCTGCCTGTTCTGCCCCTGTTTCCACCCCCCCCATCACTCTTGATTCTTACTATCTTGTCACTACAACTCCTTGTCTCCCTGATGCACCTGAAGAAGTCCTTCTCCCCCTCTTTGATGCCCTGTGCTAGCCTGAGTTCCCTGGATGCCCTGGCTACCTGTACTGCACTTGTCAGCTCACTTGACTCCTTCAGGTATTCCTCCCTGTCTTCCCCTCTCCTGTATTTTTCTGTACCTTCTAAAGGATGCTCTTTTCTTCCTTACTTTTTCCATGCCCTCCCACCTCCCAGCTAGGCTTCTTGGCCCCAGCCTTCTTACTCTGGACCTCTTCTCATGATGCAGTTGCTGCCTCAATTTACAGTTTAATGACCTCCCACTTCCAATTAATGTCCATATTTGGATGGATCCTGGCAAGATACCCTGTAGTATTTCCATCATTCTCCTGAAGTCAGCCCTCCTGATGTCGAATACCTTTGTGCCCATTTCTAATCCCCCTTTCCACATGCTTATCATGAACCACACTAAACATTCATTCTCCAGCAGAAGGTCTAGGGTGTTTCCTAACCTGGTTGCCTCTTTGACCATTTGTAATAGGAAGCTGTCCTGGAAGGCATCCAGAAGTACCTGCTTCTCCCATTTGTGGTGGCTGGGGTACCCCAATCAACTCCTGGCAGGCTGAAGTCCCCCACAATCATTGTGCTGCCCCCCAGGTCATTCTGAACTGTCCTGCTAGTTCCCTGTCTAACTCCTCAGTCTGAGAGGGAGGCCTGTACACCACTCCTATCCTGAGGGTCCTATTTTTGGAGTCCTGGAACTGCACCCATAATGACTCTGTACTGCCCTCCTCCCCTTCCTCCCTGACACACTTCAGTCCTTTGCTCACATACAGCACCACCACCTCCTTTACCTTTTACCCTATCCCTCTGAAATAACCTATACCAGGGTGCTGCCAGGTCCCAGTCATAGTAATGGGTGGCCCATGTATCAATGATGGCCACCATGTCTACCTCATCTGCCATGTAAGCCTGTAACTCTGCTGTTTTGTTCCCTAGACTCCTAGCATTCAAGGTTACCACCCTCTACCCTGCTTACTTCTCCGCCTCTCCCTACTTGCTCTCCCTTTCTAGTAACCTCTCCAGACCTCTCCCTATGTCCCTTGCTGCTGGTATGGGGTAAGCTCATTTGACTTCCTTCCTGTGGATCCTGCCTGACTCCTGCCCACCTACAATCCCCTCTTTACTTTAAATTGTCATTGTTTGCTAAGTATTCCCTCAGTTTTTGTTTCAATACCCTCCTTCCTCCTCATGCAGTTGTATCCTATCCTTATCTAAGAGATCCTTGCCCTAACAGGTCCTTCCCACCCCCCCACCAGCCCACACCCTTTGGACTGACACCATTCTCTTAGCTATGTGTTAAATTCTCTATCCTCATCTTCCTTGCTATGCTCTCCTTGGGTACTGGAAGCACCTCTGAGAAAGTTACTGATCTTCCTGCCTCCTCACAAATCAGCCCCAGCTCCTCAAACCTCTTCTGAACTACATCTACCATATTTCCCACCAGGTCATTTGTTCCCAATTGCAGAACTATGTGAGGTTTCTCCTCACCTCTTAACATACTTCAGAACAAATTGACTCACCGAGTGGGTAGTAGCAGAGGACCGCAGCAGCCTCTAATCATTTTTTGGGCAGTGCTTGCAATGCCAGGTCAATGAGGAACAACACCACTATTTTTGTGGACTTGATTTCTTCTGACAACCTGGCTTGCATCATGGAGATCTGCTGGGTGACGATGCAGGCCCAGGTTTTGAGGTCTCCGTCCCCACTGGATACACAGTGATGCACTGACCAAGGAAGGCTCAAAGGAGTGGGGGAGTGGCCTTCATTTTTAAATACAGCCTGGGCTTCTCATTGCACCCAGTTGGTAACACCCAATCCTTTGAGTGCATTGCCGTGCATAGGAGGGTGCAGGTGCAGGTTGCGGGATTCTCCTCATTTACCTCCTCCTGGGATGAGGGGAGAATTCCTGCAGGAGGCAGCTGACTTCATCATTGACCAGGTGCTGGAGTAACCCAGGTGTTTAGTCCTGGGGGATTTCAATACCTGGGTCTACAACAAATCTTCACCTTTCCGTTATGACCTCCTCCAGTTGTTGCAAGCACTAGGCCTGTCACAAGCAGCTGCTGCTGCTTCCCACCAACATGGCCACACACTCAATCTGGTTTTCCAGCTGAGTCTTGAGATTGAAAACCTCAAGACTGATCAGTTCATTTGGTATGATCACTGAACCATGGAGTTCAGTTTTGGGGCCTCCCCTGAAAGTCCCTCCCCTGTGGAAATGGTCAGCTATTGCCCCTTAAGGAGCATTGACCCAAAGGGACTGTTGGCATTAGCTGACCTATCTAGGGTTGATGCAGCATGTGCAATTGGCACTGGAGAGGTTGTGGCCACTGATAACAGGGTGGTTGCGGGAGCTCCAGATACCATCACACCAGTCAAAATATGACCCAGATCCTCTCACTGGAGATTCCCCTTGTTTGATGGAGATCTCAAGGCAATGAAGATCGGGGTCAGAAGTTGCAGCATTGCTGGTAGAAGACCCAGCTGGAGGCTAACAGGCTGGCCCCACGCTCACTATGCTGAGTACCATGGTGCAATTTCTCATAGGGCTGCAGAATTTCTGTCCAGGAAATTGCTGCAGGAATAAACAGACCATCTCAGCCTTTTCAAACCATGGATAGGATTTTACATCCTGCCTTTCTTCAGCCAAAAACCTTTTCAACCACTCTGTGTGAAGAGTTTGCTCTGTTTTTCTCCGACAGAGTGCCGGCCATCCGTTGGGTATTCCACCAGGAGGCCCTTGCCTTGCAGTGATTGGGTTGGGAGTTTCATAGGCACTCAGTCAGCCTGGGAGGAGTTTAGGCCAGTGGAGGTGTCTGGAAGTGACTAAGGTGATCTTAGAGCTGAAGCACACCTTTTGTGAACTGGACCTGACACCGACACATTTTTTAATGGGATGTGTTGGTTCTGTTGGGTCCGATGTTTCGCCAGATTGCCAGGTGCTCATGGCAGAGGGGGTCTCCCAGTTGCTTTGAAAGAAGCACTGGTAAAACCCCTTCTAAAGAAATCTTCCCTCAATCCAGATGTCCTGGTGAGTTACAGTTCAATCTCCATCCTGCCTTTTTTCAGCAAGGTTGTTGAGAAACTGGTGGCACAACAGCTTGAGGATCACCTGGTGTCCTCAGATATCTATGAACCCATAGAGTTGGGTTTTTGTGTCAGACATAGCACTGAAACTGCTCTAGTGAGAGTGCATAATAATCTGCTCAGGGCTAGAGATAGAGGAGACAGGTCAGTTCTTGTGCTGTTGATCTCTCCTCAGTTTTTGACACTGGATCATGTCATGCTTCTCAATCAGATCTGAGTTTTGTGGACTCACCAGTACCATCATCAAATGGTTTGAGTCCTATCTCTCCAACAGAGTGCAGTGGGTGGTGATGGGGGAATTTCTCCTCCTCCTCCCCAATGCCTCTGTCCTGTGGAGTACCTCAGGGCTCGATCACATTGCTGATGTGGTTTGCAGTGCTCATGCTGCCCCTGGGTGAGATCATTCAACAATACAGTGTGGAGTTTCACCACTATGCAGATTACACCCAACTGTATTTGTCTTTCGCACCCAGAACATCAGGAGCTGTCAACGTATGTAACAGCTGTCTGGCTAAAATCAATGACTGAATGGCTTCCAGCTGGCTGAGACTCAAGCCTGGCTAAGACTGAGGTGCTGGTGATCGAGCCTGGTCGCAGGCATGATGGGTTACCACTGGGAGCCAAATCTGGACTTGTTCTGGAGTCTGCACCATTGGTGGTTTCTCTGGGGGTGCAAAATCTGGGCATAATCCTTGATAGCAGATTGACCTTTAAAGATCAAGTGTCATCTGTAGTTAGCAGTGGTTTTTGCCACTTTCAGAACATTGCCCTGATTAAGCCCCTCATTCCACCTGAGGACCTGCCGACACTGATGCATCCCTATGTAACTTCTTGGCTTAACTACTGTAATGCTCTGTACTTTGGGGTCATGGGAGAGCTCTCTGCAGACTGCAGCTGGTGCAGAAAACAGTGGCCCAGTTGCTGATGGGCCTTTCGAGGTCCAGTCATGTGACTCAGGTACTGTTTGCCCTGCACTGGCTGCCAGTCAGATTGAGGGTCCTTTTCAAGGTGGGTCTTCTCACCTTTAAGGACATATATAGACTGGGTCCTGGTAATCTGTCTGAGCTCATGACACCAGTGTTCTCTTCTCACTCCCCCCACTCCTCCTCCTTGAACTTTTAGTGTCTCTTGGCCAACCCTGTGTAACTCGTTTTCACCTGCAGTCTGGGAGGATCCCTTGATTGAGGCATTTAAGGGGAGGCTGAAGGCCCATATTTTCAGCCTGGCCTTTGATTGTTGATGCCATCCTTAGTTCTGGTCAGTTCCTTGAAAATTGACAGCTGAAACCTTTTAATACTGCTGAATATTAATTCTGATATGGTTTTAATGAAGTTTTATCATATGTTTTAATTTACTGCTGTATGCTATTTATGTTTGGTGCCCAGAGCCTCCGGGATTGGGCACCTTATAAATAAAATTGCCTTGCCTTGCCTTTCTGCTGTCATGCCTGGCATGGCTGCCATCCATATGTGACTGTGCCTCTACCCCTTGCTTCCCCATCTGATCCGAATCAGAATTGAGTCTCCCAGCACTAGGATCCCACCTTTTCATGTTCTGCTCGCCTTGTCCTTCTTTTATTTATTTGCTTTTGGTAACCGTTTGGGTGCACTAGGCATATGGATGCCTATTTTCAGGCATGACCCGGGGGATACAAGTCAAATACATGAGCAATACAATGTGATACTGCACATAGAAAAGGTAAACAATGGGAAGAAGGTTAGAAATACAACAACTTGGCAACTGGAAGATATGCAGAGTTAGACAATGTCAAAATATAAACAATACAGTTAGGAAAAATTCAAAATATAAACAAGTGCCAACAAGTACAGTATTTGTCCAAACAGGAAAGTACAGAATACAGTAAGTGCCATCACGAGGCTCAAGCATAGAGAAGTTAAAAGAGGAGGAGGAGGTGGTAGGGAACAGGGAAAAAGGGGATGAGAAGGATGAAGGCATGCAGGGGAAGGGTAAGAATGAAAGTGCAGGAAAGCCAAGGGTGAAGACAGAAGGAATGAATCAGCTAAGGTGGATGGAAGCATGTGCAAGGATTTGAAGCCAATAGATGTTCGTGGTGGAGTTTCTTGAAGCCAGCATTGGTAGGAGCTAGGCATATAGCTTGAGGGATAGAATTCCAATACTTAGGGGCCAGGTAAGAGGACGCTCATGCACCCATAGTGGTTTTGTGTCTAGGGATGAAAAGAGGGGCTTGGTCATTAGACCAGAGACCATACAAGAGGGTTAGGGAATGTAGAAAGGAGGCAAAGGATTGGGGGAGGCCTGATCTAGTTATACCATTGATTAGAGAGCCATAGGGCAGTAGTTGGTGAGCAGCAGGGCTGGGCCATTTCATAAAGCTGACAGTGGTGTTTGAACCATGGTGATGCAGAGGTGTTGCAGCAGATGTTATTATAGGTGGTGTTCCACTTATGGAGGGAGGTCTTAGATGCCCTTAGGTAGGTGACTGAGCCATAAGCAAAGGCAAGGAGCAGTAAGTCTTGTGCCACGGCAAGTCTGGCAGATGGGTGAGGCATGGATAATACAGTAGGCACCTCCAATTTTAGCATTAATTGATTTGCAGGTGGTGGTGATATGGAGGTCGAATTCCAGAGATTCATCTAGAAGAATGCCCAGGTATTTGAAGGAGTTAGTGCTAACTACCGGGGAATCATCAGCACATGATATTTGAAGGGAGTTTCGATTTGCTTTGAGTCTGGCTGAGAGCCGAGAAGCATGGAGTGTGTTTTGCTTGCATTAAGAACAAGGTTGTTTTCTGTTAGCCAGGACTGAATGCTTAAGAGTCCATGGCTAAGGTGGTTAATATCCATGATATTACTAGCACTGTGGTAAAAGACAAGGTCATCCGTGAAAAGCAAGGAAGAGCAGGTTGGTGCAAGCAATGGGAGGTGATTTTTAAAATAGAGAAAATGTGGAGCCAAGTATGGAGCATCAGGGAACCCCAATAAGTATGGAAGAAAAATTGGACATAGCTGAGTTAAAAGCTATGGCCTGCCTCCAGTTGGATAGATAGCTATTGAACCAGACAACCATTTTGGTGGAGAAACCAAAAGAGGAAGGGTATGGTTAACCAGGTCAAAGCCTAAGATTAAGTCAATGAAGACAGCACCTGTCAGAGACCGGATTCCATAGCAGCATAAATGTCATTTGTGTGTTTAGGAGGGCAATGGAAGTACATTGCCTTTGTGAAACCATGCTGGGAACCTGAGAAGAGGTTATCCTTCTATAGGTATGCTATGGTTTGGGTTGCCACTAATTTTTCAGGATTTTACTGAGCATGGAAAGAATGACTATAGGTCGATAGTTAGACATGTCTTTAAGATCAACTTTCTTAATGATGGGAGTAATTCTGCCATCTTCCAAATGTTGGACACTGTGCTGTGACATATCGACAAGTTAAAGACTTTAGTTAACGGGAGGCAATGAGAGGGCAGTGACTTTCAGTAGCCTTAGTTCCAGTCCATCAGTGCCAGAACTAGTGCTATCAGAGATGGAGAGTAAGAACTTTAGAACTCAGTTCTGGTAAAGGTCCAAAACTGGAATGATGGATGAGAGAGCACTGGTTCTGTGTCCACTGAGCTGGAAGTGCGGGGACCAGGAGGGAAGGAGGCCGAGTAGCTTGATAGGTCTGAGAAGTGGCAGTTGAATGCATTGGCTATGGTCGCTGGATTATTACAATGTATGCCATTTAGCAGCATGTCATTAGTAGTGGACGTTTGATTGGCTCCAAGGAAAGTTTTTTTATAACAGACCAGAATTTCTAGGAGTCACTAGCTGATTTCTTAATAAGTCCTTACAGAAAGATCTTTTAGCTAGGTGAATATTGCTTTTTCAGGAATTCCTCTGGGCCCTATAGTCATTATAATCTGCCTGTATCCTGTCCCCTTCCTCCATTTCCTCCTCCTCCTCCTTTCCAGTGCAGTTGTTCTCCTTCCACTCCTGTTGTAATGTCCCTGTCTCTGCCCTGTTCTCCTGCTCTCCTTTCCCCTGATTTTTCCTCCCTCCACTGGGCTCCACCTGCTTCCTCTCCGTGATGCATCCCTACCTTTTCTTCTCATACCTCCTCTCCCCCCTTCCCCACTTCCCTCCTTACTCGACCTGTCCCCTATTCCATACCCTTGACCCCCTTCCATTCTGTTCTCACCTTGTCTGTTATCAGCTCCTCCACCCTACAGTTCCTCTGTCATGTCCCCAAGCCTGCCAGTATTTTGAACTGATTTTTTGAATCTCCTTCACTACCACCAATTTCCTCTGTCCTTCTGCTCGCCCCCTACTGCTACTGACTCTGCTACTGTTAGATTCCACCTTCCCTCCCATCCTCCTTTTCTCCTCTATTCCTGCCCTAGCTTGTCCTCTGAACTGGGACCCCCCCCATCTCCTTCCCCCATCTGCCACTGTATTCCTGCTTCCCCCTTCCTCTTTGATCTGTCCTCCCTCCACAGTTACCCTTCTTCCCTTCCTAGCCGCTAAGTTGTCTACCATCACAGCAGTCAGTCCTTCCTAAGCTCAATTTGTAAACAGCTGATCTCATTCCTAAGCTGCATTATTTGCCTGCACACCAAACACCCTCCCACTCTCCACGTAATATTCAGAAAGATTGCCACCCGCAGTTGTTGCAGCTTACCACCCTTCCCATCCCACTGTTCACCCATCAGTGTCCCCCCTCATTTTTGGTAGAAAGATGCCAATACCACCCCATGACCCCTCTCGTTCACCTATTCCAGTTGTGTCCATGATTCCCTCAGCTCCCGATGCCATGCATTTTTGATGATGATGATACCATGCACTCATGTAAAAGTTAGCCAACCAACAAAGCTTGCCCCCAACTCCACTGAGTCCAAAATCAGTCCACCAAGGAGTTCCCAGGCAGTGGGTGGTCCAGCCTCACCTGCTTAGAAGCTGCTAGATGCTTCCACAACTGCAGCAAAAACAAACAGAGCCCCCCCCCAGTCAGCCCAGCAGCCTGCAGCTACTAAAATCAAACACAAAAGCAGTGAAATTAAGAGAACTGCAGTCAGAAACAGTTCAAATCCCAAACAGTACTGATTAAGCCCCAGGCACATACCCTCCCAGTGCAAGCTAAGACAACAATAAAATCAAAATAGCAGGAGCAAATACTTCTCTTTTTAGTTCAAGCTTCCTCAAACAGCAGGAACAGACTCTGTCCTGCAGTTCATCCTCCATCAGGCTCCAAATCCAAACACAATAACAAATTGAATGGGACTAGTGCAGCTAACCCTCTACCTGTCCAACTTGACTAGTGGACATCTCAGCTTATTTACTCATGGAATGGGGTGAGTATTAGAGTTGACAACCCCAAGGCACAGCCCACACCCATTGCTGCCTGTATGGTAGGGGTGGGGTGTTAGGGCTGGAAACCCTAATGCCACATTTCCCTATTTTAACTATAACTGGTGCATTAACAAGGTGTTTTTTTTTTTTTTTTGCAATGCAATGAATAGATAGATAGATAGCTGTGTGGACAGTATTCGAGAGCCAAAGTTTGACATTTATACATTACACTCAAAAAACATTTTATTATTTGTCATGACCCAACCTTAATGTTGATGTCTATGGGTGCTAGTTGCATAATACAAAATATAAAGATAGTTCTGTATTTCCAAGTTTTGAAAAATAGCACAGTTTGTTATGACATGGAAACTACTTTTGTGGGTGATTTGGTGTCCATTATGCATTATTTCCCATTTCTAGTAATAACTAAATTTTCAAATGCAGTGTCTCTGTCTTCTATTTAGGTGTATTAGTTTACAACATTTAATAATTTGATGATCATCCATACCTATGTGTTGCTATTTATCCTCCAACATAGACACCACTAAAAATACAAATACAAGGTTGTCAAAGTTTTATTTTATGCTTATATTGTTTATGCCCAGTCTACATGCCTTTCACAGTTAAGCTGGACATTAAGCAGGAAAATAAACACAAAAAGTCACTTGGTTGTACTTGATTTATTATGTGACCATCATTGTCACATACAACTACTGTGGGTAATGCAGACACCATAGCAGCAATGCAACATGTGGTATACAAGGTAGTACTTTTAGCACTGGCTTATTAACAACCAAACACATTGCTAAGTACCACACCAGTGGTGAATACATTGGTTAAATTGTTTAAAAAAATCATTTTATTTTTGGATATTTACAGGGCATGCATTAGCACTAGTAAAGTGGGAGTCAGTTTGACCCTCTGCTTCAAATGTTGGTGGTCAGACAAAAAAATCTTGGGTTCAGACATTTCTGGATTGGCTTTGCGCAACATTTTGCAATACTTTTTCTGCCAAGGCTATCTGTGAAAACCTTTTAATATACAGGGTCATTTCTGAAGCACTGCTTTTATTTTTGTGCTTCAAAATCCTCACAAAATTCCATTTGGGGACTTCAGCAGGGGGTTAACACAAGTCACACTTTTACCAAGAACACCATTTATTTCTCTTAGAACACAGTTTAATTAAATTTGAGAAAATAGGATAGTGTATGGAGGCCCATTCATGGCCATGCTATTTTCATACCAAGCAGTTTCCATGGACAAAAGGACCTTGATAGTGAAACCATGAAGTATGAGAATAGCTTGGTTGCATATTTGGGCTTGCATACACTTTTCTATGTAGTGTATGGTGCCAAAAAAAAAAACAAGGTTGCTTACTTTGGTTGTTTTTTGTGTCAGAGTTTTCCCCAGGGATCAATGTTCTATGTCCATCAGCCCACTTGTCCACTTGCAGACATGGTGAATTGACCACTCCCTGTGAACAGCGCTGTTGGTGTGGTTGCATTGTGTCATAGCTACTAACGTAGAACAAAAGTCATTCTGCATTAGTACCTATGTCACTACTGCAGAACAGCATTTTGACTGTGTATGGATTTCCATGCACAACAACCTTTCACCATACACCACATTAGTTACACTTAGAATCTGGAAATAGAACACAGAGAACAATGGGTCAGATAGTGAAGTATCAATGTATAGAAAGGTAGTTCCAGGAGACATACTCCAGAAAAGCCCTGAAATGGGTCACACAAAGAGCAAAGGTGCATAAAACCATGGTGCTATGCATTTCTCACCTGATTCAAACACCCGGAGACAATATCATGCCAATTACATTAATACTTAGTAGCACTTAATAAACACAACTTCATAACATACTGTAATCGTATACAGTATTACCAGCATTGTCCAGTACACATGTTAACTACAGTAAAAGATTAAACAGTTATTCATCATCTGAACAATATGCTATATTCCGACATTGTTGAAGTTAGTTGCCTGAAGTTGTCATTGGAAACAACAAGTTTTAGAGTCTGATTTTACGGGATCACTGAATTTCCATATAATGTCATCCAATGGTCATGTTGAATACTCAACCATGTCTTCTTCAGCATAGCTGTATGTGTTGCCTCAACAGGTATTGGACTATAACGCCTGTAGTGGTGGATGACACCACTCACCAAGGTAAACTGCAATTACATTTTCCTGTAGTAAACTTGACACCAACAAATTTCCTGCATTGAGGTCCCACCAAAAATGAGATTGTTGGTACTGAATAGATCTTGTTCCAGTAGAGATCCCTCCCCTCAGTCGCCCAACCTTCCCCTCAATCAGAACAGGAAAAAAGTATGATTAACACTTACCATTTTGGTGACTTAGCCATGGGGGTTGATTTAGGAGTTTGTTTTTCACTCTACTTGACCTTACACATGTCACTGATGTGCCTTTAGGCTTCATTGTATTATTTGATGACTGTGTTAGTGTTTGTGACATTGTTACAGTTTCTGAACTTGAACATGCTTCTGCTGGTGGAGATGAGGGTGGTGATGGTGTTGGCAATGGTGGGGAGGGTGGTGGTGGTGTTGGTGATGGTGGTGAGGGTGGTGGAGTTGTTGGCGATGGTGGTGAGGACAGTGGTTGTGTTGATGGTCTCGAATCTGGTGCTGATATAGCCATCTCTTTCCCAAATTTTAAACAATACAGTTTCCAACCTCTGGTTAATGTTGCATTTTCATGTTGTCAATCATGGAGTATGCAGCTGGCACAGAAGCAGCTCCTTTCCTTCACATAAATTACAAACAGCTCAATACCTCTCACACAGTGTGTCATGTGAGTATTAGGTAAAGTTTTACCCTTGCTTCTTTGCGTATGTTTGTAATTGATTTCCCTTTTTTTAATGAAGAAGAATGTTCTTCGAGCATGCACATCCTTTGGACAAGTCAAATGTGATTTCCCATACATACATAAATAAGTCATGTGCATTGCTAATCACCACTCATCTTGATGTTATAGCTCTGTTAACACTCTTTTTGAGCACTCCAACTTCTCCATCACATGGACCCTTTCCGTGCTGACTTCCAAAGAAGTACTTCTCTATTGGAAATACAAAGTCTGTCACTCCAAACGATGAGTCAGTGAAGTTCCCTTATTTTGCTCTGCATTGGGGCACTGTCAGGAAAATAAATTACATTTGATTTCTACACTTCCTGATTTTTCACATATTCTGTTGCTACACATGTGAAGTGATGAACTGCATGAAAGTTGTGTTTATGGTCATCACTGATAAACATCAGTGCATTATGCATTACCATTCCACAGTTTGGTTGTGGACACCTGCAATAAGCAATAATTGAGGGAATTATGACTTGATTGTAAGCCTAGTATGTGCCCTATGTCTCATCTTGGAAATGGCAATTGTAGTTTTCACCAAAATCCAAGCAATATACAAGCCATCCATCGGGAACATTTCTTCTGATATAATCAAACTGCTTGGCCTGACATTTAGAATTAAAAAAGATGCTTTGCAAAGTTTTCCATTTCTTCTTCTAGTTCTTTGACTAATTTGTAAATCATTTCAGAATGTTTTTTTAGGTACATTGTTTATGTTCTTTTACATCCCCCTCCTTTCTGTTTGTCACATCCTCCAACTGCCATTTTCACCATGTCACTGTAGAATCCATATAATCACTTAATAATGGCAACAGTTTTCTTCTAATGCCATTCACACCCCAATTCTTACATTCTACGTCTATGCACCTCAATTTTTAGAATTCTCCTTCCTTGGGCAAAGTATAAGCAAAGATACCTCAGATTTGTTTATAAAATGGGCAACCTGTTTCAGCCAATCAGAGAGTGTATTTAAAATGCATGAAATCTGTTCCATGCACATATAAAAAAAAAAAGAACTGTCAGTGAAAAGACCAGTATTCATGAGCATTATAATGTTGGCATTTTCACTGGCATCCATCTTTGCTTCACCCACTAACTGAATCACCATGGCATCTGACAGAAAAGTGAACTTCAATATAAGCTTCTCTGATGAGGAGTTAGAAAGGATATTTAATTCACCGAGGAAGAGTACTACACAGCCAATAGCTTTCCAACAACTGTCACAGTGAGTACAGCAACGAATGAAACTGAAGTAAATGCACAAATGCCATGACAGTTACTTCACGCCACCTTTCCTCACGATAGAAGCCCTTAATGCAATCGAAGATTCAAAAATGAGCCCAATACAAAGAAAACAACTTTATGGGCAATCAAAGTATTTAAAGACTGGCAAGTCGCTAAAGGGGTACACATAGATTTTAAAACAGCAAGTACCACAGAGCTAAATGAAGCATTCGAGCTTTTCTGTCACGGAGGTTAGAAACACAGACGCAACGATGACGCTATCAGCAGCTATTGCAGCCATGCGATCCTCACTGAACAGGCACCCCAATTCAGTTGAAATAGCACGAAATTTAAACATAATAACAGACCCATTTCACAGCAGCAACAACGTGTTTGTGTCGGTAACCAAACGTTACCGACGGCAACAGAAATATGTAAGCAAACACCACCCTCCGATATCAAACCCTGACTTAGCACTGCTCAAAAATCACCTGCCCTATCTCCCAACACAGCGCCTGGCCTATTAAGAAAAGTATGGTTAGATGTACAACTGTACATGGCCAGGCTGGGTGGAAGGACTGAGAAATCTGACTCAACAGCTTCATATTCAAACTCGATGAAAATGGCTGTGAATATACACCTTGGCTTCAATGAAGCCACAAAAATCACAGTGACCCTTTGAGATGAATAAACAAGCCCACCGAGGGTTCATGTATTCAGAACCGACTCACCACTTTGCCCAGTGAAGAATTAAAAAATATGTAGGTAAACTGCCTCCTGATGCAACAGCGCTGTACTGCCACCCGCGACGTCTTCCGCAACACTTCCTGGACTGCACTGAAACCTGGTACACCAAACAACCACTGTAAATTTTCTATCCACCCTAATGAAAAAAATAAGCAGAAGCCTGCTTGAGTGAAACTTACACAAATCACTCAATAAGGTCCACCGCAGTTCGTTTGCTGTCCGGCCGGTCTACAGAGCCAGAGGTCATGGTGGTAACAGGGCACCGCTGTGAAGCTAGCTTATGCTCATACTGACTGCCTCTGCCATGGACAGACAACGCTGGAGCTCGATACTGGGACAAAAAAATGAAATTGAAAAACAAGCTGATCCTACAACGAATGAAATGAAGCAAAGCACTACACTGCCACCAACAGGAGGAATGACTGCTTTTCATAATGGTCCAGAAATGAAGCAAAGCACTACACTGCCACCAACAGGAGGAATGACTGCTTTTAATAATGGTCCATTCACTTTCAATGGACCTGTGAATTTTAGTGGGACTGTAAATTTTTTTACAAGTAATTAAGTAACTACATGATGAGTATTTTATTTCTTTCCCATACATAGCAATTAGAACTACTTTATGCTGCGTAATGATTTTTAACACAAAATAAAATATTTTAAAACAGCTAAATGCATTATCTGTGTGTTTCTCTCATATTAAAAATGCTGTCATTTTGTAAGTGCAATAGAAGTCACTCCAGATGTGTGCATGGAACAGATTTCACCGCATGCCAGGGCTAAAGGCACTCGGCCAAGCCTCGTGCCTCATTACACCCTCTGGCTGTGCAGTAAAATCTGTTCCATGCACACCCTGTCGTGTCTTATTGCTACTCTATGATATCACTTGAATTTTGAACTG
The DNA here is from genome assembly GCA_016271365.2 of Neoceratodus forsteri. NCBI lineage: Eukaryota > Metazoa > Chordata > Ceratodontiformes > Ceratodontidae > Neoceratodus > Neoceratodus forsteri. The sequence goes on from CM028131.1 coordinate 730,911,096, forward strand.
AGTACATTTTGCAGCAATGTTTTTCAACTTTAGATCAATATTAAGACAATATTCACACAAACACTAAAGCAATTTAAGTTTCAACACTGGGCTGATGTTTTTAGGGCACATTTTTCACAAAATTGCTGTACCGGATTACCAGCTATCTTGTGTTTATGAAAGATAAAAATGTCTGACCCTACCTATTGTATTAGTTAACCTTTGTACTGTATATGGGTAGGCACTATCTTTGTATAACATTTGCTTTAGTAATGTCTGTATTATCTGAGAGGACCTTGTTATAAATGAGTCTGAGTCAATCGAGTTTTATCCTAAATTCATAAATATGTTTATGAATACATATTTTTACTACTGCTACTACTACTACCACCACCACTACATCAAGTTATTCGTTTTTGAATTGTTCATATGTTGCATGTAACAATGATTCAAGCACCTTTTTTGGAAGCATTCCTTCTTTACCAGGAACTGTTGATTATGGCAGTTCTCTTGACACATCACCCCTTTGATAAACATTGTTTACAGTTGCAATGAATCACTTTTTTTCCATTTCATTAAATAGTCTTCATCAAAAATTAAGTTGTCACAGAGTACGTTCCAGCTCAATCTGAACTGCCTGTAAGCTGTAATTTTTTTAGTTTATTTTTTATTTGAACAGATTTACATAGCAGTCTTTTTAGTCATACATTGTCCTTTTGGGACATCTTGATGGGTTCAAGTATTGCTTTGACTCTTGTTCCTTCACAGAAATCTAAGCCTTTCCCTGTTTATGGTGCCAGGATGCCTTTCTCTAGCAATGCCTTCTTTCTTCATGGAGTTGTGTTTGATATTATTGATGACACAACCTCTACAAACTTACGTGGACCTTTAGGCATGGCACTCAGTTATTGTGACACAGTTTTTCTCTTTGCAACTTTAGTGCTATATAGTGCTTGTGTGACAATGGTGTCCTGCATAGTGTCCTTCAAAGGCCTCGAGGCAGATGGCAAGTTATAATTAGTGTTGGTGTTGGAGAAATCAGTGCCTATTTGGATGGAATTATTCCTTTCTGTGGCCCCCTTTCTTCAAAGAATACTGTGCTTGCTGTTATTCATTGATTTTTCTTCTTTTCTGAATAGTTATTTTTTTCCTATAGTCTGATTTTTCATTCTCTCCATTGTGCCCTCAGTTTGTCCATTTTTTGCCCATGTCAGCATTCTCCTTTTATTGCTTTCTTGATTTATTTTTTCCTTGCATGGAAGTTTCACATTCAAATCTTTGCTTTTTCATTGTATTGTAATTTTTTTCAGTCATTGATGTCTTATACAGTGTAATATACTAATTTTCAGCCTGGCAGAACAGTTTATATGCTTCAGGATTTGTCTTTATCCATCTCCGTACTCTCATTAATTCTTATTCTCTCATTAATTCCTTATTCTAGTCTTTTGAACTCCATCCATCAATAAAAGTATTTGCTGATGAAACTGATGGATTTACTTCCAATCCTAAGTCAACACCACCACAGTCTCCACTTGAGGAATCCACACATTTGTCTTTTGATTGTTGTGGTCTTAGGCTACTTTTAGAAACTGCATCCAAAATGATAAAATGAAATCCACGCTGTTGATGTCAACAAGACTCCATCGGAAATACATGATGGATTCTGAGACAGTCACCACTATACCACTATATAACCATGGAGAGACACTGGGGTTCTAACCATCACCTGCAGCTCCACATTTACCTTCCATTTATGAACAAACATACTACCCACATGCTTCTGTATAACAAAGGAAGAAACAGGGATGAAGAATGCTAGATATGAAGCCACCTGTAGGAGACAGTGTGGTTAAGGTTCTAGCGGAGCATGAAACAAACCCCACAAGGGCAAACATCCTAGACTTTACAAGAGTGGATTATGTCAAAATGGCAGATTTCATGTGGGGAGGCCCTAGGAGGAGTCACAAGTAAGTCGCAAGTGAAGGAGCAGTGGAAAACAATTAAGGCAGCCACAGAGGATGCAACAAAACTCTTTGCCAAAGAGCTAACCAAAGGAAAGAGAAGAAGGAGGTCACTTTGGTTCTTTGAGGAAGTGGCTAAAAAGATTAAAGAAAAGAGTATGGCCTTCAGCACTTAAAAGAAGACTCATGCAGTAGAAGACAGGGAGAGTTATCAAGTAAGGGAAGGCAGTTAGGTTCCAAACAGGAGGAGGATCTGGGTGCCATCATCTTAGAGAACCTGATGAAGGACAAACAATGCAGCAAGGCAGTAGCAAGAGCCAGCAGGATTCTGGGTTGCACAGGAAGGGGGTATACTCCTACTGTATATATCATTGATGAAGCATCACCTTGAGTATTGCTTCCTGTTCTGGAGACCCCATCTCCAGGGCGGCATAAACAGATTGGAGGTTGTACAGAGCAGGGCAACCAAGATGGTGGGAGGCCTACACAATAAACACTATGGAGCCAAACTGAGGGAGCTGAACATGTACTCATTGGAGGAGAGAAGAGGGAGGGGGGACATGATTGAAACATATAAATACCTCACTGGAAGAAACAGAGTGCAAGTGGATGACATTTTCCAATGAAAACAGTGCTCAAGAACTACAGGCCACAAACTGAAACTAGAGGGGGAGGCTAAGAGGAAACATGAGGAAGTACTTTTACACTGAGCCGGTAGTAGATAGATGAAATGGTCTGCCGGCTAAGGTAGTGGGGGCAGAAATACAGTTACAGGCTTCAAAAAGGCATGGGACAGGCACATAGGAAGCCTGAGGACACTAAAGGAGTAAACATTAGACTAATCTGGGATTCATTAGATACAAAACAGGGCAGACATGATGGGCCTGTGCCCCTTATCTGCCATCAACTTCTATATTTCTGCTTCTACCTTCCAACCATGTGCCACATCCTTTTCAGATGGAGCCATACCGAGACTGGCCAAGCCACAGAAACTACCCGGAAGTCATCCAGGCAGGCTGTTAAAAGCTGATGACAGTAGATGTATGTACCGCATGAAGCCCCCCCCCTGGCAACTCTGTGCCAGATTTTGAAGGGAAAATGATGTCAAAATAGCATGAGGGCCAACTACGGGCACATCACTACATGCATTACGAGGATGTCGCTACTGTGGAGTTCTTGTACTGCACAAGGAATGTCACATCCAAACTGCTAAATGAGTCAAAACAATATACCAAGGTGCCCCATGAACAACAAAAGGCAAGGCCAGAGATGGCAGGATGTTCCACTGCAGTGCCGAGCAACATTTTGTTATTTTGGCATCACTTTAACCCCACAGAGCCATACCGAGACCAAGCTCAGTCACAGAAAATGCCCGGAAATAACCCAGGCAGGCTGTTAAAACTAATAACTGTAGATGCAAGTACCAGATGAAGCACCCCCAGCATTCTCGTGTCAGTTTTTGGGAGAGAATGTTGTCAAAATAGCACAAGGGCCCACTTCAGACACACTGCCACTTGCATTACAAGAACGCTGCTGCTGCGGGGTTCTTGTACTAAATGTGGAATGCCACATCCAAACTGCTAAATGAGTCAAAATAATACACCATAGTGCCCCATGAACAACAAAAGCAAGGCCAGAGATAGCAGGATGTTACATTGCAGTGGCTAGCAACACAATTTGTTATTTTGGCATCATGTTAACCTGCAATCATACTGAGACAAGGCTGAGCCACAGAAAACACCCAGAAGTAACACAGGCAGGTTGTTAAAAGCTGGTAATTGTAGATGTGAGTACCTCACAAAGCCCTCTGGCAACCTCGTGCCAGCTTTTGGGGAAAATGATGCCAAAATAGCACAAGGGCCCACTCTGAGCACATCAGTACATGCATTACAAGGATGCATGCTGCTGGTTCTTGTACTGCATGTGGAATGCCACATCCAAACTGCTAAATGAGTCAAAACAATACACCAAAGTGTCCCTGAACAACAAAAGGCAAGGTCAGAGATGGCAGGATGTTACACTGAGGTGCGAGCATCATTTTAACCCACAGAGCCATACCAAGACCAGGCAAGCCACATAATACTCCCGGAAGTAATCCAGGCAGGCTGTTAAAAGCTGATGACTGTAGATGCGTAGAATCGCATGAAGCCCCTGGCAACCCCATGCCAGCTTCTGGGGTGAAAATGATGCCAAAATAGAACAAGAGACCACTCTGTGTACACCACGAAGTGCATTACAAGGATACTGCTTCTGTGAGGTTCTTGTAATGAACATGGAATGCCACATCCAAACTGAAAAATGAGTCAAAACAATATACCAGTTTTGCCAGTTTGGGGTTTCCTACTGGTTATTTGTACGCTACCTATACACTTCATTGTGCCCCTTTTTTTCTTTCTTTTTTTCTGGTACTGTTCATGGTTGGTGGATCTAATGTACTTTAATAAGGTTTGAAAACAAACAAACAAACAAAAAAAAATACACCAAAGTGTCCCACTTAACAACAAAAGGCAGGGCCAGCAATGGCAGGATGTTACATTGCAGTGTTATTTTGACATTATATTAACAGTTCCAGCATCACATTGCCAGGTGCCGTATTTGTTTTTTTCAAACAGTTCCATCATCATATGTATATGCCACCACTGGATGGATACTTTATATGCAGTCTCACAATAAACAACACAAAAACATTATTTGCCTGATTATTCAAATCCCCGTGGTCCCCTCTACAGCCACGAGTTAATGCAGGCAATGATCTTTTTTTTTTTTTACACACACTGAAGTTTTTTTTTACCTCTGGATTGTACTTTACAATGTCATGCTCATTCATTATGAGGTAGGCCCCTCTGAGACAACAGGTGAAGTGCCACTTTTTAATTAATAGTCCCTTATTAAACTCATTCATAGATGCTTTTCCAAACATTACCATCATCACACAATTCTTTGCTGCAAACACAAGAAAAAAAGTAGTAATCATTATTAAGTCTAGCATTAAATACAGGAAGACATGCTTTGCCACATTTTCCTAAGATTTAAAATTCAACAGTCTTATTCAAATTTCTCACAAATCACAGGAGGTACCTCAGCAATTTACCAGTCGATGGTTCCACAACTTTGTAATAGGCCGCTCTGAAACATGAGGTACCTGTAAGCTGTTATTGAAATCTAGCAAAGCTGCATTTTTCTTAGTTAGAGGGTAAGGATACCTGCAGGTACCTCATGTTTCAGAGGGGCCTACCACAAAATGGAGGAACCATTGACTTGTTAATTGCTGAGGCACCTAGTGGATGCAGTGGGCCATGGGGGGAGGGAGGTGTAATCTGGCAATCTTTTTTTTTGCTTATTTAATTTATTATGAGCCAGCAGCATCAGATACGCACCACAGTAAGGACCCTTTTGCACACAAAAAAAGGCTCATAATAAATAAAATAAGCAAGACAAGAATTGTCAGATTACTTCCCCCCTCCCATGGCCCACTACATCCATTAAGTACTTTAGCAATTAACCAGTCAGTGGTTCCTTCATTTTTATGCCAACTAAGAAAAATGCAGCTTTGCTAGATTTCAATAACATATCCCAAGAGCTGTATTTTATTTTTATTACAATACTGTGCCAAAACATACCCGGATGCTGTGTTTTCTTCCTTTCTGTGGTGCATACCTAGTTCATGTAGTGGGCCATGGGAAGGGGGTAATCTGGCAATCATTTTTTCTCTTAGTTAATTTATTATGAGCCAGCAGTGTCAGGTATGCACAACAATATGAACCGTTTTGCACAAAAATCAGGCTCATAATAAATAACATGGGCAAAAAAAATATTGCCAGATTTCTCCACCCCCTCATGGTCCACTACATCCACTAAGTACCTCAGAAATTAACCAGTCAGTGGTTCCTCAATTTATGGTAGTCCCCTCTGAAACATGAGGTACCTGCAACCCTCCTAACCCCATTAACTCACAATAAAGCAGCTTTGCTAGATTGCAATTACATTGCACAAGTGTTTTTTTTTATTATAAGACTGTGCCAGCACATACCTAGTTGCTGTGTTTCTTGTTCAAACTGTTCCAGCATCAAGTATGCACCACAGTAAGGATCTGTTTGGGAAGAAAAAATTAAATAAAAAAGCAGGCAAATAAATTGAATAAAAAAATAAAATGACTGCCAAATTACTGCACCCTCACTCCCATTCCCCACTGCATTCAGTCAATCAATCAATCAAAGTCTTTATTTAGCCAGGTGAAACACCTTTAAGAACAAGTTCATTTCCAAGGTGGACCTGGACAATGTACATATTCAGTAAACAGAGTAAGAAGTTTAATATACAATGTATACATGATCATGATCAGTACACAGATTAAATTTTACACACAATATACACTAAAATACAGAGTAAATTAGTGCTTACATCCATATACAGAGGGAGCTGGATACAAGTTTGGGATACAACAATATGATAGAGGGGTAACACAGGTAGGGTCCCAGAGCAGCATATACAATAACATGGAATTTGTTTAAATACTTTTTGAGATAGGAACAGAGGGTAAGAACAGGGAGGGCTAATGTGGAGTTAGATTTGTCGCATTCACAATGAAGGGAGGGAAGGTAAAAACCAAGTAAATGAAGAAGAAAGTGACCTGAGTGATGAGCCTCTGAAAGCAAGAGACAAGTGGACATGATCAGGGGGAATAGTTACAGACTCTAGGACAGTGCACCTGATGAACATTTTTGGATACTGATAATGAGGAGGCGGTAAGACTGGTGGACTGCGTGAACCAGGGACTCAGGAGAAGCAGCTACCAGATTCCTTGACAGAGTGTAAATATAGCATTTTGAAGGCTGAGAAATTGGTCAGGAGGACCAGCTTCAAAGTATTTTGTAAGTTGTTCCATAGTAGGGTAGCACGTAGCTTATAGATGACCTGCTAAAATGCGATTTGACTTTGGGTACAGTGAGGGAGACATTGGAGGCACTTCTCAGGGCATATTTGCCTACTGTACTTTGATGAAGACAATCTGATATGTATTGAGGTAGTTTTTAGTGATTGCTCTGTACATCCAGAATGCGATGTTCCTCTGTTTTCTATAAGCAAGAGATGGCTATCCTACTACTGCATATAATGCGAGTGGTGTGGAAAATGGGGCATCACTGATAAATCTTTAGCTCTATGGTATAGTATGTCTAGTTTGGCTAGAGCAGAAGCAGGGCCTTGGCCATACAAGAAGTCCGTGATAGTCCAATAATGATAGGAATGTGGTAAGTACCAGTCTCTTCTTGGCTTCCTGAGTGAGCAGATGCTTGATCCTGTAGAAGAGGCCCAGCCTCTGCCTGAGTTTTTCTCAGTTCTTCAATATGCTCTAAGAAGGATAATTTGTGGTCTATCCACACCCCCAAGTATTTAAATTTGGTTACGAACACTAGTGGCTCTCCTAAGAGTAAAATAATCTGGGGTATGGTTCTTTAGTAACAGGGTTGTAAGCATAAATTAAGGGTGAGAATAACATTGCCTTTGTATTTTTGGATTTAGGAGTAACTTTGTTTCAGTAATTGTAATTGCAGTTGACTGAACTCCTGTTGTAGGTCCACACATGCTGATCTTCAGGAGTGGGTCTGCCAGTGTACAATATCGTATCATCAGCAAATAAATGAATACTGGCAGATTTAATTCCTACATCAATTCCATTAATATAAATCATGAAGAGCAGTGATCCCAGTATGGAATCTTGCAGAATGCCCCGCAATAGTGGTTTCAGTGGTGAGAATTCCCCTTCAGACATTACCTTCTGCTGGCAACCTGAGAGGTAGTTTGAGAACCATCTCAGAGAAGGGAGGTCCATGCCAATATTACGGAGGGATACCAGTAACAAATCATGGTTGACAGTATCAAACACCTTGCTTTAGATCCAGCAATACTGCACACATGAAATTCTTGGTATCTGGGGCCTCCTGCAGTCATTGGTAAACTTGGCAAGGGCTGAGATAGTACTGGGGCGTGGCTGAAATCCTGATTGTAGGGAGTTAAGCAGATTTGCAGATTCATGGTAGTTTCTAAGCTGAATACTAACTATCTTCTCTAGCATTGGAAAGTATAGGAAGTAAGGAGATTGGTCTATAGTTATTGATGTCACTAGGGCCTCCAGATTTGAATAAGGGAATAACATGAGCAGTTTTCCATATGAGAGGAATGTCACCTTGCAGTAGATATAGATTGAAGAGATGCGTGATAGGTACAGCCAAGGCCTGAAGACTAATTTTTAAGAAATATGGGTCTAAGAGGTCTGCACCAGCACTCTTTCTAGTATCCAGGTATAGAAGTAGTTCTTTAACCTCCTTCAGGGATGCAGACTGTAGGGAGAACACTGTATCAGTGACCGGTGCTTCTAGGTCTTGCATGCCGAGTTGGGAATGAAGGGCCTAGGCAGGGGAGGAATCAAAGGCTAACTCTGTGGTGATGAAATGATTATTGCTTGTTCTAGGATTGACTATTTATCTGTAACTATGATGCCACCATTACAGACTTTAGCAGGTAAGGAGTTGGAGGACATATGACCTTCAATCTCCTGATGGTTTTCAGAGTTTAGCAGGACAACTAGAGGAAGAGACAAGATCATCTCAGAAATAACTAGACTTGGCTTCTCTGACCATTTTAGTACAATGTTTCCTAGTCCTTCTAAATAAACTCCAGTCTGCTGGAAGCTTAAATTTCTGAGCTTTTTTTCAGAGCAGATCTTTATTAAGTAGGGCAGCCTTTAAATCTGCCATAAACCATTGGCATGATCTTTTCTTAGTATGGTTTTTAACCAGGGGTTCATGCTTGTCTAAGGCCCATAGCACAATACCCTGGAAAATATCACATGCAGTGTTTATTGTTTTTGCTAGATAGAAATTCTGCCATCTCAGTGAGTTCTGCAGGTCAGATAGAAATGCTCAAGGGTTGAAATTACGATGATTCCTCTTGACAGTAAATTTGGATGTAGATGCTGTTTTAGTGGCAGATCTCACACATGTGACAAAGCAGTGGTCGCTGATGTCAGAGAAGAATGGGAGAACAGGTGTACTTTACTTATTAGAATCAGGTCCAGCAGGGTACTGTTAATTATGTTAATTTTGTTAGGGCATGTTGCTTCTGTTATAAGTTGGGATAGTCCAAAGGAGTCGCAAAGGTTTTTGAGGGGTTTGGAGATACTAGAATACCAGTCCAGATTAAAGTCGCCCAAGATGATAAACTCAGAGGATATGGATCCTAATATGCTGTTCAAATGATCAAAAAGCAGTAGATCATCTGATGGGGGCCTGTAACATCCTATGACACAGAAGGATACAGATGGGGAGAGTTCAACTTTGAGAGTCAGGCTTTCATATTATTTGGGAATTGAGGCTGAATTAATAACCAAGGCTGAGAACTTATCATGGACATAGTTCGCAACTCCACCACCTCTTGTTTGTCTGTCAGATCTGAAAATGGTACAGGATGGGATATTCACTTCATAATCCATTGTATTAGGCCTGAGCCAGGACTCGGATACCACCAAGATGTCAGGCTTGGTATGAAAAATCCAAGCCTGTATAGAATCAGATTTCTTTAGTAGACTGCATGCATTGACATGCATGAAACTCACACCTTTGATATCAGCTAGGTCTGCAGTAGCAGAGATAGCCACAGGGGGACCTGGATTTAGCTCAACATTACCAGAACACAAAAGTAGTAGCAGGAAGAGGTTCTTGATAGCCCCAGGTGCAATCTATGACTTGTAATCCATTCACATTTGCTTGGATATTCAAGAAAATTGGGAGGATTACTGAAGCAGTAACCAAGGGAGTCTAACATCAAGTAGGCAAGTATCCTGGCTGAATAGTGGAGGAAGACTAGGGAATCAGAGATGAAAAAGGAGTACTACACTCTAAAGCCCTCCCTAACAAGTTTCCAAACTGCCAGGGTAACTGCACCAATGGTTCCAGATTGGGTAACTGAATTCCCCAAGCACAGAGTTCAGAAGTGCTGGGTGCACCAAAGTGTTCTGCTGTAGTGCAAGGTACGTTAGCACTTTTAGGGTGATGCAGTTGAATGCTGTAGATTTCAAATGAACATATAAGAATAAGACAGTGCAGCCTTCATGTTTACACCTATTCAGAGTTGGTTGAGTTATATAAAACTGCCTGAATCAGAGGTGGAGAGGGAGGAGAGCAAGGATACTGTAGTTCAGATCTGATGTCCTGCAATGGTCATTGCAGCCGATGTTAGGCCATTGATGGAAGTAAAGCCACTTCCTGCAGCATAAAAGTGGGATAGCCTTGTATGTTTCTCAGGTGACAGTCTGCAAGAAAGAGGTGTATTCCTTTAAGTGAGTGAACAACAGATGGCACACAACAATGCCTAATGAAAAGAGTGACCACAGTAGTGGAAGGAGCCCATGTGTATTTAAGATGGCCTAGGTAGGGCGCAGGAGGGTGGGCCAAAAAAGAGAGAAGAAATGTAGTCAGAGGCAATTAGAGCCCTTATGGCCAAAAGCCATAGGGAAACCATGGAGAGCAGCCCAATTCAACCAGTGAGTGCTGCAGCCAATCAGTGCCTGGCTGCTGTAACACTCTCCAATGGGCTTTGAGCTTCCAAGGTAATGCACCAATTGAATTCATTGCTTAAGAGCTGGTGCTTGCTGCCGTATTCTGGGGCTTCATCTCAGGGAAGTCCTTGGGGATGTGGCTGGCACTAGTGGTCCAGTCAACAGCTTCTCCCCACTGGCCACAGGTGAGAGATGGCCTGAGGGCTTCACCTGGGGCTTCATATCAAGGAAGTCATTGGGATGTGGCTGACACTAGTGATCTGGCAGGCAGCCTCCCACTGGTTGTAGGTGCAGAGATGACCCAAAGGGGCTTCACCTGGGGCTTCATCTAGGGAAAGTTCTTGGGGGAATGCAGCTAGTGCTAGTGGTCTGGCCAGTGGCTTCTTCCTGCCAGTCACAGGTGAAGAGATGGCCCAGAAGGGCTTCACCTGGGGCTTCATCTCAGGGAAGTCCTTGGAGGATGCGGTAGGCACTAATGGTCTGCCGGTGGCTTCCTCCCACCATTTATAGGTTCAGAGATGGCCCAGAGAGGCTTCACTTGGGGCTTCACCTTGATGAAGTCCTTGGGGGATGTGGCTGGCACTAGTGGTCTGGCCGGTGACTCTCCCACCAGTAATAGGTTCAGAGATGATCCCGGGGCTTCACCTGGGGCTTCATCTTGGGAAGTCCTCGGGATGCTGCTGGTGGTAGTGGTCTGGCTAGTGGCTTCCTCCCACCAGTCGCGAGGTTCAGAGATGGCTCGGTGGGCTTCACCTGTGTCTTCATCTTGGGGAAGTCCTTGGGATGTGGCTGGTGCTAGTGGTCTGGCTGGTGGTTTTCTTCCACCAGTAACAGGTTCAGAGATGACCCGGGGCTTCACCTGGGGCTTCATCTTGGGGAAGTCTTTGGGATGCAGCTGGCTCTAGTGTTCTGGATGGAGGCTTCCTCCTGCTGGTCACAGATGCAGAGATGGCCCGGAGAGGCTTCACCTGGGGTTTCATCTCGGGGAAGTCCTTGGGAGATGTGGCTGATGCCAGTGGTCTGACAGGCAGCTTCCTCCCATAGGTCACAGGTGCAGGGATGCCCTAGATGGCCTTCACATCCACTATGTATCCTCAGTCATTAAACACCAGTAAATGGATCCTCCATTTTGTGGTAGCCCCTCTGAAACATGAGGTACCTGCAAGCTTCTTTAATGATCATTTTGCCAAAAAATAAAACAGCCTCATAATCCCTTATATTTAAAAAAGGATTTACAGATTGCTACATCCCTACCCACTAGATAATGTAGCTCTGCAATTGTAATATTTCCACATAATTGTTCTGTTCATTCAGGACTGCACATTTAAAAAAACAGATGGTTCTTTTTGTGCACCAAGGTAGGCCCCTTTGAACCAAGAGATGGGTCACAGTTTTACATCTGTACATTCCCAAACTCAACACAGTAAGGCTACACAATACTGAAAATCTCTTCTGACCCTTTGTTTCATTTCCACTCGCCACTGATGTTCTCTTCTGCTCATTCAGCAGTGTGCATTTCAATAAATGAATGGTCCGTTTTGTACCTATGTAGGCTTTTTTGAATCAAGAGCTGTGTCACACTTTTATTCTTGTGCACAACCAAACTCATCAAAATAAAACTGCTACAGAATACTAAAATTCTCTCATGAGCCCCTTGTTTTACTTCCATTCAACAGTGTGTTTCAATAAATGGATGAACCATTTTGTGCACCGAGCTGCATTACACTTTTACTTCTGTGCACCCACAAACTTATCAAAATAAAGCAGCTGCACAATAATGAAATTCTCTCCTGACCCCATTGTTTCATTTCCCTCACTGCTACTGTTGGCTTCTCTTATTTGTTCTCGTTCTTTAAAGAGCAGTCACCCAGCGTCCTATCTCCTGTGCAGCACACAAACTAGTAAATACACCTTTCTGTTCTTTCTTCTCTCCAGTTAAAAGAAAGAAACCATGGGAAGAACTCTGATTTATAGTGGTTATGAGTCAACACACAGAACGTAGTGTAACACATCCAGGTCTTGGTTTTGTGGACCAAGACCAGCTTCATGCCCCACATGCATCACAACTGGACATGGAGCAATCAGAAAAAGTGCTTCATTCTGTGTCTCCTAAAAGGCAATACCTAACAAAAACTGAAAATTAGCAGTCTGTGTGGGGAAAATAAACCTACCAATAGAAATGGGTATTTTGTAGAGCTGTGTGGAATATAAAATTCTACCCGCAGAATGCCTGCAGAATGACCATTCCAATTCAGTGGAATTCTATGTAATGTTCATGAAAATTCTGTGGAATTGTGCAATATTTTATAATTCAGCTGTTTTACTATAATTTTAAAAGTACATGTCCAAATACCACTAAATGTGGAACATAAGCAGTACGCCAAAGCTTACAAATGTGTGCCAAAGTTCAGATTTGTAAATGGAAAGGGTGTGGAGTTATGGGTGGCCAAACATTTAATCACAATATAATTTTCAGTTATTCTCATATAATGTAAAAATTTATTTTCCAAATTTCTCCACAATATCAAGATTTAGAGAAGCACATAGAATGTATATATGCACCATGTTTTAAGATTCAAGCTTTAATGGGAGCCGAGTTATAGGTAGTCAAATATGTTGCTAAAATTTGGATTTCTATAATTTTAGTATAACTTTAATAATATTCATTGAAATATTACAAAAATTGCCAGGTATATAGGTTAGTACTACATTTGTAGATGCACATGATTTCAGATTTCTAGTTAAATGGGACTACATTATAGCCTGCCAAACATGTTGGCAAAATTTAAATTTCAGTTAGTTTCCTCTAAATTTAAAATTACATATCCAAATTTATCCAGAGTTGAAACATTTAAACTACTATACCACACGGTCATTTTTGAAAAAAGTTTATATTTTCAGCTTTAAATGGGATTAAATGAAAAATAGTTAAACTTCTACAACATTTAAAAATTTAGTTTTGCAAGAATGTAAACTACAAATGTATAAACCCCTGAAACTTTAAAACTAGAGAATGCAATACCATTAAATTTGGCAGGTTCGTAGACCTTACAAGGGGACTGTGTGTGCTAATTTTATTAATTGCTTGCTGTGAGAAACTGCAAAATAATATCTTTACTTAAAATTACTGTAAATCACATGATTCTTTGTGAAAATTGAAGAATGTCATGAAAAATTGCATAAAACTGGAATTTTATAATCACTCAGCCTTTTCTGAGGGGTTTTAATTAAAGGATAGGGATATAAGAGACAGGTAGAGCAGAGGGTTACCAAGTTCAGGAGTTAGATGCATAGTTTCACCAAGAAATGGACAGCAGAGCTGGGTAGCATAACAGTGGTAGACCCCAGGTTGGAGCAAGAAAGTACAGAGGGTCAACAATTCTAACCTGAATGTTAGGATATTTAAGGATCACATCTAGTAAATGTATGATCCAGGGAGCCTAGTGTACATGCAAGTCTAGGACTTAGAGGTACTTAGAAACATGGTAGGGAAAACAATGTCTTGGGCAGCAGGAAGAAAAAATTCTGGCTATTCCAGCAGGGTAGGTTGATAGGAAAAGGAGTAGGCGAGTCATGTTTTAAGGCAGTTTGTCACTGTAAAGAACAAAGAGGATATCAGTGGGATCAGTCATTCTACTCAGTCAGTCTGGCTATGCCAAAAGAGAAGGGGGGATAGTCACCCAGTGGGGAACAGCACGATTGCAAAAAGCTCAGCCCGGCTTATCAAATAAAGTAGTGATATGTGCATTGTTAATGTTAAATTCCACAAAAAAATGTGAATGCTTCATCTACAGAATATGCTATCATAAATATGTGAGAAAATGCTACTAATCATTTTTTTCTTTTGCAAAACTAAAACTGCTTAACCAATTTATCCAGTTGTGTTAGGCACCAAGATACATGGACTATGGCTATACATGTCAAATGTTAACTCTATGCAAGCAAGAGTAGAGAAATTACAAACATTCACATTTTTGATAGTTTTCAGAAAGTTTTGAAAATATTTACATAGTAAAGATTTGAACCCCTGTAACTTAAAAACCTCTTATCTAATTCACTCCATATTTAGTTCATTCTATAAGCATTACAAAAAGGTTATCCATACTAATTTACACATGTCTAGCTCCAAAGGTGTCCGAGTTATATGTAGATGACATTGTTTCATGAACTTTCCTGAATAAAACAAAAGAACAAATTTTAAGCACACATAATTTTTAGATGATGCATCATATTGTCATGAAGCCTGGCACATTGTTAGAACACCTATCATCAAGAAATCATGCAAAATTTAAGATCCCTGACCCAATAGATGGATAAAGTATATGAAGATAAAAAATGTTGATGAAATTTTGAACAAACAATAAAATGGCAGCATTTGAGACCCTATAATTTTGAAACTATCCCACCAAATTACATGACATATTTCTGGTCATTGTCCCAAAGAGTATACAGTATGATCCAAATGTCAGACCTCTAGCTTTAATGGTTATTAAGTTATGACCAAATTACTACATTTGTAAAATCCTATGAAATTTCGATGCAATTCAGCAGAATTTTGCAGAATTTTGAGATATTTCATCAAAATTCCACAGATTCAGAATTTTCCCATTCTGCATAGCTCTAGTATTTTGAATAAAAAGCACCACAGAAGCAGTACATCAGATGTGCAAGCAGTACCATTAAATAAGACACCACATGTGATGCATGAAAGAAAGAAATCACATATGGTGCCAAGTGAATATGAATAAACCAGCATGCAATTGCAACACACAGAGTAATAGTTGGACATGTATTCTACCAACACCCTACAATACTGTTAGGCTTGGGATTAAAGTAAAGCAAACGGAATGGTCACATAGATGGCTAGCAAATTCATGTCCCAAAATCACGGTTTTCTAAAGGGGTATTTTCTGGGAGAAAAAGGTGTCACCATAAAAAACAAAGTCTGGTGAAAGCAGATATGGCTGTGGAGAGCTTTAGAAATGCTTTTAGCCATTATTTCTAAAGAATTTGCACAATGCAGTTCTGTGGAGAGGCAGTTTCAGTGTGGTCTTCCTTTTACACATTTTTTCAATGTGTTTTCCTAGAATATGCCTGCTGATTGCTATGTATTTAGCCTGGGTAGTTCACAGAAGAAATGGCATCTTATTTTCAGTGGGGCTCTACATCTACACAATATTATGCTGCATTGTGTAAAATCAGAATGCACTTAAAGCAATATTTTACATCTGAGGGAAAATATTAAGTGCCAGATTGATGCACGAGCAGAAAGATGCATTGCTCAAAGAGAGTACACCCGTCCGCACTGATCCAATATTCAAAGAGAATACGCCACTGGTACAGGGTGTGCATACAGTGAAGCCCACCAAAATGAAGCTTAGCACTGAAGAATTCTACAGTAGAGTAACTGCAGCAAACAATACAATTTCAATGGGAGTTAATCCCTTTTGTCATGCAGTAAACCTGTGACACTGCGCTTCATCCTGGCAGGCTTCATCATTCCTGTTGAAAATGTGACCCTGGATGGGAGTCAGAGCAAGCAGCCGGCAAGTCAAGTGCATCCAGGGTGACCCTGACTGAATACCTTCCAGGGGGAATGCATGGCTCATACTGGTATGTGCTACAGTCCCCATGGCTGATATTCAGCCCAGGAATGCAAATAAACTATTGAGCATGCAGGGTGCAAAGGGACATTATGCATACTCATAACTAGCCCATTTGCATGTTAGCATGGGGATGAATGTACTGGAGCAGCTCTCACCCCAAGTCCGACCCAGATTGCTCCCATGTGGGACAGGCCCTGAAGTCTCTGGTGGTATAGTGGAACCCCCCAACCATTCCAACAGCCCTGATCATACTGGAATCCAGGCTCTATTGGATCCATATTGTAGGGACCCCAATGCCATCCCTAAATGCACCCAAATACACCTACAGTCCATGTCCATAGTGTAGTGGCCTCTGCCCCCCCAACAGTGTACAGACACCTCCTTCCTGCCCTCACAACCCATCCCATTGTGATGACTGGCTCTGTAATGGTATCGTACCACTCTATCAGTGAGTGGCAAAGCACTCACAGTAGGATGCTAGAATGAGTTATATGTAGGCACAAGCTGTGTGTGGATGATAACACCCAGTGGCCATAAACCTCAGGCACTCATCTGCAGATACATCATCCCGGTGCCATTGCACTGCTCAGTGTGGGTGATAGCCAATGCTGTACCCATTCACACAGGTCCCAAAACAGGCATGTTACAGCCAACCTCCCATTCATTTGTACAATTGGGGAACTGCGCATGAACTATCTATAGCCGAAAGCATACATTGCAAATGACATTACGGGATACCACACCCCATGGCACCCGGGATACCTCAGCAGTCCAGAGGGTGACATGTTACACAGGGGAACAGGGGAAAAGTGTGGACTTGCAGTGGGGTATGACATCAGGAAGATACAGCATCAGTGATTCATGCATTGGAGGTATGCAAATTCTCTCTTCAGTTTGCCAGGGATGTACACATGGCTGCATACACTGGTGGATCCATAGCTGGCATGGTGCCCCAATGTATGGTACAGCCAATTGGGTGATTCCAGAGTGCAGATCCCCAGCCCAGGCACAGTGCAGTCAATGGCTGGCCATGGCATGTGTGGAGAGCAGTGCCAGTCTTTGTAACAGGTTGGGTATGGGGGAGTGAGGGTGTCTATGTACAGGGGCAATGAATGGGAGTCCTCTAGACTATGGATTAGGACCTTGGTTTCTCTGGTGTGATCGGATCTGGAGGGGGCCCTACACTATGAAGCTCTTCAGGGATGGAGTTGGCTAGATTAAGGATGGAATCTAGGGGGTACCTCTAGTCCTCCAGGACTGCCAGGCTGCTGTGCACCTGGGTGCACATCTGCAGCCTGCCTGTGGGTGGCTGGTGAGGTTGGGCCAGCTATTTGTGGCCTAACTGTGGCCCATGGTGCTCTGGACTATGAAAGGCACATTCCCACTGAATATGCTGCAGCATGGCATATGCATGGGATTGTCCCGTCGACTTGAATGGCCTACAATTTGTGTTTACGCTGGCCCATTCCCTTATGTCCGGCACATCCCGCACGTTTGAATATCACACTGCTGCGCATTGTTGGAGCTGTGCGGCAAATCTCCCTTTTCCACCAGGATGCACTGCATATCTCCTCTAAATACAGGGGCCCTGAATTAGGTACCCGGAATAAATACATTACAAAAATGGTAAAATCATGACCCCACTAAAACCAAGATATTGCATCTAATCGGGGACAGCCTGAGTAAATACAGAGCAAAAATGTATAAATGAACATCTCTGTGACAATGAGATGTAGAATCTCCCCTGCCTTATTCAGGATACAAAATATAGGATAAGAAATATTCAGTACTCCCAGATCCAAACAACCATTGTCCTGTAAGAAGCCCTCATTTTCCCTGTGTTTTCCCCACAGTGGCAGAAACAAATCCCTGTATAAAGCCCTGTAGATTTTTTCATGAACCACTGGTTCCTTATTTATGACTTTATTCTTTATTTATCATATCAGCTGCCTTTTATTAGGAAGAGAGCTCTGGTTTGCTGCTCAGTATTAATATTATACGTCAAGATGGCCTTGGAAAGATTTGGATTTATATGCTACTGTATGTATAAGGCATATTGGGGGACTACATGAAATAACAAATATCAAGCTCATTATTTCATGAACTATACTCCGAATTGGTAATCACAAGTGAGACAACATTTCAAAAGATACTAGTAATGCCTGTAAACAAATTTATTGCAAATAAATTAGAGAAATTATTTTATATATATATATATATATATATATATATAATATATACACACTACACACACACACACACACACACACACATACACACACACACACACACACACATACATACACACAAATGCTATTTTTGCATCTTATAGTTGTTAGTTTTCAGACAGATTCTCAGACCTTTTTCTGTCTACTTGATGGAATCTTGAATGAGTAAATGTTATTATTTTCCTTAAGACCCTGATCCAGCAACTCAGTAAATACACACACAGTATATCGTATTATAAAATGACAAGAAAATAGTCTTCTGTTTGTAGTTGTCTGATGAGGAATTTTATAAATGATATAAGTTCTTTTGTTACATCTATGTTGATCCAATAAAAGGTATCAAATCATTTGCTTCTGTATCACTTATGGTTTGTCAGCAGTTAATTCATTAGATGAGATCTCTCTTGCCTGGAATTTGACTGTTTCTCATCCCCTCCCCTAAACACACTCACACAGACACACACACACACACACACACACACACACACATGTACTATAAGAGGTCTCAGTAGCTCTTATCTGTTACGTTTGGGAAGCAGGCTGCAGCCCTTTTCTGTCTAAAATAAATTTATATATTTAGTCTGGATAATTCACTGAAGACCTGGCATTTTATCAGATAGGTCTTCAGAGGTTAACAAAAATGTAAATCTTTACAGACTTTGCTGGGAAAGGGTGACATTTATGAGGTATAAATCTTTCTTGAAAGATATTCATCCCCAGCTGAAGTTACTAGCAAAAAAATGTTTAAATGCTTGGCACTTAAATGTGCAAGCTGTTCAATTTCGAAGGGGGTAAATAAATCTCCAGTTTAATAGGCAACCAATATTTAACAAGCTATTTCAGTTTCCTAATAGCTATCTGATAAGCAGCTTGGAGTTATGTCTCCAACATTCTAAACAGAAAGAATGGATTATTTTATTTTAGTTGTCAGTGATTTGTAGATGTGGAGGAATACATTGAAAAGTCAAAAAAAATGTGTTCCACAAAACTCCATTTTCAAGCTACAGATAGCAAAATGGCTGTAGGCTCTTCCCACAGCCATAAAAAGACATACACTGTTTTTTATGCATATTATCTCTTGAATATGTTCACAACAAAGCAGAGCACAAAATAAGTATGTTATACATTTTTTAGTAAAATAAAGACATGAATGTAATTGTAGATAAAAGTCTTTTGAATACTGTCCACACATATATAAACACTATATAGACACTCAGGTTGGGGAAAGTTCCAAGGGATTGGAGAATGGCAGATGTTATACCATTTCATAAGAGAGGAGGACAGATAGCAACCAGGGAACTACAGGCCTGTCATTTAGACCACCATAGTGGGGAAGCTGATGGAACTACTAATTATAGAGGACCTTGTGGTCTACCTAGAGAGTAATGGACTTCAGAATGGTAAACAACACAGTTTCATGGTGGGAAGGTCTTGTCAGACTAATCTGATTTTTTTTTATCTGACTGGGTGACAAACGTAGTAGACAAGGGCTGCGCTGTGGATCTGCTGTACTTTGACATCAGCAAAGCATTTGATTCAGTACTGAAAAAAGGTTGCTCAAAAAGACGGAAGACCTGGGTGCAGCTAAAACCACAGTGAACTGGGTGGGTAGTTGGTTGAAAGGGAGGCAGCAGGGGGTGGTCATCAATGAGGTTAAATTAGAGAAATGGGAGGTTATAAGCAGGGTTCCAAAGGGATCTGTTCTGGGTCCAGTCCTCTTCAACATACATGTTCATTAATGACATTGGTGAGGGAATCCAGGACGGGTTGGTCTCTTTACAAATGACACAAAACAATGTGAGAATGTAGATAGTGATGAGGGAATAAAGGATATGTGAAGAGACGTACAAAAACTAGAGGTGTGGTCAAAGGTCTGGCAGTTAAAATTTTATTCTGAAAACTGCAGAGTAATGCATGTAGGGAAAAGGAACCTTAAGACGGAGTACTGGATGGGTAGGGTGAGATATAGCACTACAAAAGAGGGATGTGATCTAGAAGTTTTCATCAATAACTCTCTTAAACAAACAAGCCAGTTCAACAAGGCCTATAGCAAGGCTAACATGATGCTGGGATGTATCAGGAAGGGTATTGATAGCAGAAGAAAGGAGGTAATACTTCCCCTATACAGACACTCAGTCTTTTGAGTGTGTGGTAGTGCGTGGGAGTCCAGGGGTAGATTTTAGGGTTTTCCTTGTCTACCACCCACCTGGTTGGGACAGGAGTTTCTTACAAGAGGTGACGGCCTTTGTCACCAAGAGGGTGTTGGAATCACCAAGATGGCTTGTTCTTGGCAATTTCAAAAGCCAGGTGGATGATGATGCTTTGTCTGCTGCCAGGGACTTCCTACATGCACTCGACCTGGTGTTCTCCCTGTTGCTTGAGACTGACACACTCAAGATTGATCCGGTTGCTTGGTCAGATCAGTGTGCCATCAGGTTCAGCTTCAGAATCCTCCATTGTCCTGTCCTTTGGAAATTTTTTTTTTATTTTATGTATTTATGACTTTGATAACTGGGTGAGTGCACTGATCCCAGGGACCGCTTTCAGGCATGACCGGGCGTGACATATGGCACAGGGTGACAGTGGAGTACAAGGTAACAGTAATGTACATGAAACAGATTTGATACACGCAACAATCATAGACACAATATACAGGTTTGATGCATAGGTCCATTTGAGAACAGTGAATACAAGGTTTCAATATCAGATATGAGAAGACTTGGTACAAACAAACAAACAAATCATAGGCACAGTGTACAATGTGAGACTGCATCATCCAGTGAGCAAATAATACACAGAATACTCAGTAAAAAAATGTATATACAATACGTACAGGCAAGGAAGTCAAATATTACTGTGAAAAATGCAATATAACAGTTGTAGGCAAGAGATTTGACTAGTGTGGGTAGATGGGAGACCCCTGGGAGCAGCGGCAGGATGAGTTTACCAGGAACCAGACTTTATGGTGGGACTTGAAACCGGAGTGTATGTCAATGGAACAGAGTTCAGCCGGTGGTTTGTTCCACTGCAAGGGGGCAGCTGCAGACCAAGCTCTGCTACCCATGTTGGTGGATACCCTAGGAACAGCTAGAGGGGAGTACCATTTGAGCGGAGGTTGCGGAGGAGTGTCTGGCTTTCAGAAGGGCAGTTAGGGGATTCTGGAGCCATGTGGATGACATTGTCCACCATGCAGCACAGGGCTAGGCCAAAGCGATCTTGCAGCTGTAGCCATCCAAGGGTATTCTAGAGGGTACAGTGGGTGGAGAAAGGGCCATTAAGCAAAGCAGCAGGCGCTGTTGTAGGCAGTGGAGAGTTTAGCCATAGCAGTAGCTGAGATCCTGTTATAAATAGGGGAGCAGTAGTCAAGAATAGGGAGAAGATTACCCTGGACAATGGCTAGTCTAGCTTCAGGAGTAAGGTATTGCCTGAATCTATAGGCGGCACCTAACTTTTGATGGAATCTTCTGACAAGGGAATTTGCATGCTCAGTGAAGTTGAAGGAGGGGTTGAGTAGTACTCCTAAGTATTTGTAGGTGTTGACGTCCTCCAGGGCTGTACCATCTGGGGTGAGAATGCGTAATGGGGCATGGCTTTTAGTTTTGGCCAGGAAGAGCTTAGAACCAAACAGCATGGATTTAGTTTTTTTGGCATTTACTAAGAGGAGGTAAGAGGGTTTTTTTTGAGAACCAGCTGTGGGCTGCAGCATAGTTGTGTGAGAGAACTGAGGAAATTGTGGCCGTGGATTTGTCACTGTGGAAGAGGACAAGGTCATCAGCATACAGGAGAGAGTTACAGCTGAGGCAGTCGAAGGGAAGTGCACTATCGAATAAGGAGAAAAGGAGGGGACCCAGGATTGAGCCTTGTGGGACCCCAACAGAGACAGGCAGGGTGGGGAGTAGGTTTGACCAATACACACGAATTGTGAGTGATCAGTAAGGTAGCTAGTGATGCAGCTTGTGACTTTCTGAGAACAACCAAGGAGGCTAAGCTTGGAGGAAAGGAGAGCATGGTTAACCATGTCAAAAGCTTTTGAGAGGTCGATGAAGACAGCCCTGGTGACTTTACCATTATCCTTGTTAGAGAGGATGTGGTTGGTCAGTAGAGCAAGGGCAGTGGCCATGCTGTTGGTTGCATAAGAGGGTATATTTGCTTATGTACTCAGTGAGCTGATTGTGGACTGCTTACTGAGATGAGGGAGCATGGATATTGGACGGTAATTGTCGGAGGATTTGGGGTCACCGGATTTAAGAATGGGGATAACCTTAGCTATCTTCCATGGGTCAGACATGGAGGAGGTGGAAAG
This sequence comes from Neoceratodus forsteri, assembly GCA_016271365.2. Classification (NCBI taxonomy): domain Eukaryota; kingdom Metazoa; phylum Chordata; order Ceratodontiformes; family Ceratodontidae; genus Neoceratodus; species Neoceratodus forsteri. The sequence continues at coordinate 730,933,727 of CM028131.1, forward strand.
GGTAAGGTTAAAGATGAAGGTGAGTGGCTTGGCAATCGCCTAAGAGATTAGCTTAAGAAAGACTGGAGATACACCATCAGATCCAGAGGAGCTGTGGCTAGGTAGATGTTTGAGTAGATTCACTGTATCATGTATGGAGAGGGCTTTAAAATAGAATGGGGTATTTGCAGGTGAGTGGCAGAGCTGGAGAAGGATGGCTGGGAGTGTGGGTGCATAAAGAGAATTTAAAAAGCAAAAACAGTTCAACACTTTAAAAGGGCTATGGCCAGAGGGACTACTGATTGAAATGGACACTTCCTTTGTGCCGGAGTCTTGCACGAAGGGTCTGGAGGAGGAGGCCATTGTCAGCCAGTAATAGGGCTGTCACAGGGGCCTTGGACCATCTGGTGCTGGCCTGTGTATGCTGGTGGCTTCAGATCTTGGCTACCCTTGGTTTGACGGTGAGCTAAGAATGCTGGAAACCAAGGGAAAGAGGTTTGAGAGGCATTGGAGGAAACCAGGACCCAGGAGGACAGGCATTTTTTTTTAATTCTCTTTATACACCCACACCCCAGGCATCCTTCAGGAGTGCCCACTCAGAATTCACCCTAACTCTCAGCCTGAACCCTGCACATCTCCCAGAGTCTCCTCCTCGAATGACCACAGGCAGGCTCGACCCCAGTATCACCTCTGGGCTGGTTCCGCCTCCTTCAGTGGTAGACTCCTATGTGAAGTGCCTCTACCTGCAGTCAACGGTCGGCTCTGGAAAGAGATCTGGGTGAGTCTGGGCTGGCATTTGGGATACTGGTGATTCTCTGGGGCCACCATCTCACTGGTGGTGTATGAAGCATTTTTCTTTTCCTTTCCCCTGAGCATGGCATGCAATTGCTTCGCACAGGCTGCCCCCATAGACACCTGCCACGCTTGTCCCCTGAATCTTGATCACACACATGTTGTACCCCCCAGTCTCCACCAAGGCCACTAATGCTCCAAGAAACCCCTGGATCCCTCCCTGGGATAGGAGAGCAGTCCTCCAGATGCTCGACCCAACTCCCTCCCCTGCTGATTCCTAGTGCCCGGGCTCACTCCCCAACCCAGGTCGAAGGTGTAAAGCAATGCACTTGACACCACGCCTCAACCCTCAGTGCCACCAGGCTGGCTGGACAGGCTGATTTTGATGGTCATTATGATAAAAATCAGAATGCAATCATCAAAAAAAAAAAAGGCAGCTATTATATTTAGGTTGATAGCATCAGGGAAGAACCGACTGACTCGGCTCTTTGGAGTTGTGGACAGGCTTTTACATTTGACCTGCCTGGAAGTTGGAACCTGTTAGAGTATTTTGAGGTAAAAAATTTGAGAAGTTCACTCAGTTCTCCTTGGGCAGAATGTACTCCGTTAGAGCTGGGATTTCTCCATTCAGACTGTCATCATCCAACAGGGTTGGGCCCTGGGGGAGGACGGGCATGTTTAGTCTCCCTGGGAAGAGTTACGATTGGTGATGATGGCGGAGGTCTGTTGGGTGATCTCGAAGCTGAAAACAACCTTCTGCTGCTTGGACCCAGGCCGACATGATTACTTGTGCACTGGATCTCTGGGCCTGGTTTTTGTCGAAATTGTTGGGTGTTCATTAGCGATGAGGATTTTTCCCGATCCTCTTAAACAAGCTCTGGTAAAGCTCCTGTTGAAAATAAAACATCTTTGGACCCTTACATCATGACAAATTAATGACCTATCTTGAATCTTCCCTTTCTAGGGAAGCTTCTTTGAAATGGTGATTGTGGAGCAGCTTAAGAATCACCTCATGGACTTCCAGATGTACAAGCAGTTCCAGTCCAGGTTTAGGGCTATGCACAGCACAGAGACCCCATTAGTACAGATGTTGAATGAACTGATCAGGGTGAGGGATAGGGAGAGTGATTGATTCTCATTCTCCTTGATCTCTAATCAATGTTTGACACTGTGGAATATGAGGTGTTGTTGAACAGGCTGAGGGAGTATGTTGGACTCACTAGGCGAGTTCATCAGTTGATTTTAGTACTTCCTCTGGGACAGGTCCCAGAGGGTGTTTTGGTGGAATTATTCCTCAAGCCGGATGGCCCTGTCCTACGGAGTGCCCCAAGGTTGTGTTCTCTCTCTCCCCATTTTGTTTGCAGTGTATATGCCTCCCCTCAGTGAAGTCATAAGATGGTATAGGCTGAAATTTCCTTGCTATGCTAATGATATCCAGCTCCACCTGTCTTTCACACTGGGAAGATCAGATGTGGTCAGTGTGCTAAACAAGTGCTTGTCCGAGATGTAGATGTGGACATCATTGAATTGGTTGGGGCTCAAGCCTGGGAAGACTGAAGTATTGGTGGTTGAACTGGGTCAAGAAGGGCATCAAGGCCCCTGGAGAGGACTTAAGGCTTTTTTTGCTCAACCAAACTAGGGGCGTCCACTAAGGTGAGGAATTCATGCGTCTTTCTTGACAGTGAGCTGACACTTGATGCTCAGGTTTCAGCTGCTGTGTAGAATGTCTTTGACCATTTGTGAAATACTGCCCAAATTAAATCCCTTATCCCCCTGATGATCTGGCCACACTAGTACACAAGTTTGTTACCACAAGGCTCGACTACTGCAATGCACTCTACCTTGGGGTCAGAGGGTGTGTGATGTGGTGCTTGCAGCTGTTGCAGAATGCTGCTGCCCTGCTATTGATGGGCCTTTCAAGGTCCTGTCATATTGTGTGGTTTGCAAGAACTGCACTGACTGCCAGTCTGCTGGTGCATCTCCTTTAAAATAGGTCTGCTGACCTATAAGGCCCTGCATGGGCTGGGTCCGGGTTTCCTGAGGGAGCCTCTTTATCCCTGTACCCCAGGTCGCTCTCCCTGATCAGCAGGAGAGGCTTTCAGGAGGTCCCCAGAGCAAGATTAAAGTCTTCCGGGGATCAGGCTTTTGAAGTGGCCACCTCAATTTTCTGGAATTCTTTGCTGGGGTACCTATGGGAGATGCCCACCTCAGAGATATTTAAAAGAAAATTGAAATCTTTTTTCTTTTAATGCCTTTGAGTCTAAGTAATAACAGAAATATGACATGCAGTTTTAGTGTTCTGATTGATAGGAATTATTTATGTATTAGTGGATGTTATTTATATTTATTTTATATGCTTGTTTTGTTTATATTTACATGCTGTCTGTCAGTTGTAATGTTTTGTAAAGGTGCCCTGAGCCTTCAGGAAAGAGCACTCTAAAGAAATAAAATTTCCTACTACTGCTACTGCTACTACTACTGCTACTGCTACTACTACTATGTTTTGTTCAGCATCCTTGTTGTTTCTAAGATACTTGATAATAACGTATATTATAACAAGAAGATGAAGATGATTAAATTATATCTGATTCAGAAAAATAATGCATTTATATTAAAATGAAGGTGGTGCATTAAACACTGCAGGAAGGAATCACAGAGAAAATATGGAGGTTAACTTCATGAAGAAAAAAATCAGCAAAAGCAGACTTGAGAGACTCTAGTTCTTTTTTATGGAGGAAACTCATATTTGTACCCAAGAAATGGCAAATAAGCTTAATGAAAACAAGCTGCTGGACATGCTCAGGGTCACAGTGTGTGAAAATGTGGAACTTGATGGGAGCTGGTACCATGGCTGCAAGTGCTGCAGAAGGCATGTCTTCCACAAGTGAAAAGGCCTGCAGATCCATGGTCATCATTTCACCTGCAATATGAGCTCTGTGATGTGTTGAGCTGTTGAATGGGATGACTGCTACTTAGTTCTGGCCTGGAATGCTTTCACTATCGGCAAATGCATGTGGATGGGGGGGGGGATGGTCCACGCTTGCCAGATTGTGTGGAAATAGCAGGGGACTGTATTGCCCAGTAGAGTGTGTGTGTGGTGCATGGAGGACTGATGTTGAGGGAGAAGGAGCAGTAGCAGTAGTATTTTTAGAGGCAGAATGGTCGGTGGCATTGCCTGTGCCACCAGCACCACTGTCTGTATCATCATCATGAGATGGGTCTGATGGAATCACAGGTAGAGACCCTGACACTTTAAACACTTGGGGATGCTTTACCTTTGGTGGTTCATTAAGGAGGGGTTGTTAAATTTGCCAGAGTTCCCCATGCTAATAGGTTGTACTGCACAATGTGCACTCTGCCTTTCTGTTATCTTCTTTGAGCAAAGCAAAATGCAGTCATACCATGCTCTTACTACTCCTGACACCATTCATGCAGCTAGTGTCACCCATACCACCACCACCACCACCACCACCACCACCACTCTTTGGCCCCAGTAGCCTTTCTTGCTTGGACCCACATCTGAGGGTTTTCTCCTGTCATCACTGGTGCTCCTGCACCTACTCTACTTGTCTGTCTGTTGGGATGGAGCTTGCTAAACAAGCTGTTGAAGGGTAGGTTGCCGAGATTTTTCGGGGAGCCATATACTTTTCCTTGCCACTGTGACCTCGAGAGGTTGAGGTTGTTTGGCCACATGACTTTCTTGCTTTATGGCTCTATGTTTACTCCCCATACCCTGCCTCATCATCATAGCTGCTTAGGTTAGCCTCCTCAGATGATGTATCAGTGGGAAAATCTCTCAGTGGAAAGAGCTCAGAACTGGATGACTGTGCCACCTCCTCATCTGGAGTGACAAGTTTTACAGTACAGGATATAGGCTGAGAAACAAGAGGTGTTACAGTAGGGGTGGACACAGTACTGGAAATAGTTGTGCAACTGGGTGGGGCCACAGTGGAAGTAGTTGCTGGTGTCACAGTAATAGTACTGGTGGTTGCCATGGTTACAGTGGAAGGCTTGGTCTGGGTCACATTGGGAGGAACGATCTCAGTCACAGCGGCAGGAGTAGTCTCAGTCGCACGGCAGCAGTAACTGGCAGGAACAATGTTGCAGCAGACATTGGGATTCCAGTAGTCCCAGTGGATGGATGGTGGATCAGAAGAGTGGTAATTATTAAGGAGGATGTCCTCATCTTAGTGGTACTGGTGCCAACGGCAAAGGATGAAGAGGATACAGTCACATTGGTAGTATCGGTGGCAGTTTAACGACAATGTCCTCCTAGCAGCACTACTAGTACTTCGAATGCTACCTTTACTTTTATCCCTGGTGTCAGCTGACATCAAACTGGTGCAAGTGGAGACTGAAGGCTTTGATGGGGTAAAACAAAATCTTGTATGAAGAATTCACCCTGAACTTTGCTCTGCAGTATGCTCACCATCTCCCGTTGCTTGCTGCTCTACACTTCCTGCAGCTTTGCTGGAGCTGTTGGACCATCTGCATTTTCTAGTAGTACATCCTCTCTCTGCAATAGTTGTATTCCTCACAGGAAGATGTATTAAATTAAAATTATTTCATTACAAAATATAGTTACTCCAGTCTCTGCAGCAATGCTGAGCTGACAGGTCTCTCTGTCAATTAATAGTCAAGCCTCACTAGATTCTCAAAACAATTTTTCTTAAATTTCTTCTTGGGCACACAGCCACCAACTTGAAAAATTGTCTTTAGTGCACAGCTATGCACACACACAGAACAGGAAAAAGCTAACTGAAGCGATGGGAGTTAGCCAACAAGTTTCAACCTACCAGCTGTAGTGCACTAGCACTTGTTTAAGTAGTGGTGGGACTCAAGCCTGGTTCTCTCACAGGAAGATTTCTGATATTGAATTTAAATTATATTTATAATGAAATCACCTCACTCAAGTCACTGCAGCAATCCTGAGCTGACAAGTCACATGGTCGACTCATAGTCAAGCCTATTTCTTAGAATAAAAAAATATATATTTTTTATTTCTTCTTGGGCACGAAGCCAAGCCACCAACAACAATACAAACAAGCTTTGGACAGAGCTGATATGGATGTAGAGAGCTTTTGGGATGCTTTTAGCCATTATTTCTAATGAATTTGCACAATTCAGAACTATGGAGAGGCAGTATCAATGTGGTCTTCTTTTTACACATTTTTATAATGTGTTTTCCTAGAATCTGCTTGCTGATTGCTATATATTTAGTCTGGATAGTTCACAGAAGAAATGGTATCTTATTTTCAGTGGGGCTCTACATCTACACAATATTATGCTGCATTGTGTAAAATCAGAACTCACTAAAAATAATATTTTACATCTGGGGTGATATATTAAGTGCTGAATCAACACACAGGCAGAAAGATGTGTTGCACAAAGAGGGTGTGCCGGTCGGCACTGATACAACATTCAAAGAGAATGCACCACCAGTACAGGGTGTGCAACAGTGAAGTCCACCAGGATGAAGCCAGCACTGCAGAATGCTGCAGTAGAATTACTGCAGAAAACAATGCAGTTTCAAAGGGAGTTAATCCATTTTGTCATGCAGTAAACCTGTGACCCTGCACTTCATCCTGGCTGGCTTCATTTTTCCTGTTGAAAATGTGACCCTGGATGGGAGTCACAGTGCAGGCAGCCACCAGGTCAGGTGAATCCAGGGTGACCCTGACTGAATACTTTCCAAGGGGAATGCATGGCACATACTGGCATGCACCACAGCACTCATGGGCAATATTCAGCGCAGGAATGCACATGAACTAATTGGGCATGCAGGGTGCAAAGGGCCTTATCCATACTCATTACCAGCCGATTTTCACATTGGCATGTGGATGAATGCACCACAGCAACTCTCACCCCCAAGCCCTGATGCCGATTGATCTCACATGAGACAGACCTTGAAGTCTCTGGTGGTATAGTGGCACCCCCAACCCATTCCACCAGCCCCGATCGTACTGGAGTCCAAGCTTTATCGGTTCCATTTTGTAGGTACCCCAATGCCATCCCTACTTGTATCTGAATACACCCACAGTCCATGTCCATAGTGTAGTGGCCCCACTCCCCCTCAACGGTGCACATGCAGCACCCTCCCTGTCCCCCCAGCCCATCCCATTGCAATGAATGGTTCTGTAATGGGATCATACCACTCTATCGGCACGTGGCAGAACACTCACAATATGATGTGGAATGTGTTATACATAGGCATGAACTGTGTGTTGTTGATAACACCCAGTAGCCATATTCCTCAGGCACTCGCATGTGGATCCCTCATCCCGGTGCCATTGCACTGCTCAGTGTGGGTGACAGCCAGTGCTGTGCCCACTCACACAGGTCCCAAAACAGGCATTTTACAGCCTATCTTCCATTCCTTTGTACAACTGGGGAACTGCAGATGAACTGTCTATAGCCTGAAGCATACACTGCAAATGGTATTACAGGATACCGCACCCCATGGCACCAAGGATACTTCAGAAGTCTGGAGGTGGCATGTTACACAGGAGAACAGGGAAAGTGGGACTTGCAGCAGTGTATGACAGCAGGAAAATACAACATTGACAAGGCATGAATTGAGGTATGTAAATTCCTCTTCAGTTTGCCACAGACGTACACACAGCTGCATACACTGGTGGATCTGCAGCTGGCATGGTGCCCCAATGCATGGTACAGACAGTTGGGTCATTCTAGAGTGCAGGTCCCAGCCTGGGTTCAGTGCAGTCAGTGGTTAGCCATGGCAGGGTGTGGAGGCAGTCCCAGTCTTTGCAACAGGTTGGGTATGGGGTAGTGAGGGTGTCAGTGTGTACAGGGATGGTGGATAGGAGTCCTCTAGACTATGGATATGGATCATGGTTTCCTCTGTTGAAATCAGGTCTTGGGGGAGGCCTACACTATGGAGCTCTTCATGGATGGGGCTGGCTAGATTGGGATGGAAAGGGGATACCTCTAGTCTACCAGGGCTGCCAGGCTGCTGTGCTGCAGTCTGTCTGTGGGTGGCTTGCTGGGTTAGGCTAGCTATTCATGGCCTAACTGTGGGCCATGGTGCTCTGGGCTATGAAGGGCACATTCCCACTGAATATGCTGCAGCACGGCATATGCATGGGATTGTCCCCTCGACTTTAACGGCATACCATTTGTGTGTATCCTGGCCCATTCCCCTGCTGCCAGTGCATCCCACACATTTGAATATCACGCCATTGCACATTTTTGGAGTTGTGAGGCACATCTCCCTTTTCCAGCAGGATGCACTGCATATCTTCTTTGAATACAGGGCCCTGGACTAAGTAGCCTGAATACATTATGAAAATGGTAAAATCATGATCCCACTGAAAATAAAAATATTGCATCTAATCTGGGACAGCCTGAGTAAATACAGTGCAAAACTGTGTAAATGAACATCCCTGTGACAATGAGATGTAGCATTTTTCTGCCCTATCCAGGATACAAAATATAGGATAAGAAATATTCAGTGCTCCCAAATCCAAATAACCATTACTCTGTAAGAAGCCCTCATTTTCCCTGTGTTTTCCCCACAAAGGCACAATCAAATCCCTGTAAATGTTTCTGTAAGCCAATGGTTCCTTATTTATGACTTTGTTCTGTATTATATCAGCAGCCTTGTATTGGGAAAAGAGCTCTGATTTGCAGCTCAGTATTATTATATGTCACAATGGCCTTGGAATGATTTGGATTTATATGCTATGCATAAGGCAAAATGTGGGACCATATGAAACAACAAATATCACGCTCATTATTTCATGAACTATACTCAAAATTAATAATCATAAGTCAGACAATATTTCAAAAGATACTAGTGATGTCTGTAAACAAATGTATTGCAAATAGAGGCATATTATATATATATATACACACACACACACACACACACACACAATGGGGTGAGAGCTATTCCTGTGCAATAAATGGAGATATTCTCACTGCAGTGAGATAAATGCTGATGACGTCAGTGGAGTGAGATATATTCCATTTATCCATACTCTGCTGATGTCATCACTCACTCAAGCTAGCATTCTAAATGAAAGTGCTTCAAAATAAGTTTCTGTGTCTCACTGAACCTTGCAAATCACCTTAAAAAAAAAAAAAAAAAAGTTTTTGATAACCGGGTTAGGCCCACTAGGCACAAGTGCCTGTTTTCAGGGGTAATCTGGGAGCACTGGGCAGTTAAGTGACTTGCTTAGAGTCACACAGTATGCAAGTGGAAGCTGTGAGAATCAAACTCAGGTCTGGTCTGCTGGATATGTCAAGCTCATTCACACCTCATTCCTCTAACCTCCAGGCTATACTGCCAGCCCAGCTCAGCACTGCAAAACACAGTTACCTGTGTCCCAAAGTTTCCAACACTTCTAGGCCATTTCTGTGCTAATCTCAGCTTCAAAACAACCTGAATTCAAATGAAACTCATTTACAAAGCAGTTTCTTTCACTGCAAGCTGCAACTAACACAAATAGCATAGTAAAACACATTTACCTGCATCCCAAAGTTTCCAACACTCCTAGCCCATTTATGTGCTAATCTCAGCTTCAAAACAATCTGAATTCAAAGGAAACTTATTTACAAAGCAGTGTCTTTCTCACTGCAACTGCAACTAACACAAATATCATATCAAACACACACTTACCTGTGCCCCAAAGTTTCCAACACTTCTAGCCCATTTCTGTGTTAATCTGAGATTCAAAACAACCTGAATTCAAATGAAACTCATTTACAAAACAGTTTCTTTCTCCCTGCAAACTGCAACTAACACAAATAGCATAGCAAAACATTTACTTGTGTCCCAATGTTTCCAACACTCTTAGCCCATTTCTGTGCTAATCTGAGCTTCAAAACAACCTGAATTCAAATTAAACTAATTAACAAAGCAGTTTCTATTTCTACTGCAAGCTGCAACTAACACAATTAGCATAGCAAAACACAATCACGTGTCCGACAGTGCTTCTAACAATCCCAGGCCTTTCAGAAACACTTCCACACTCTCAGACAACAGACAAACAGTGCTTTCAGTATAGACTAGAGTTTGGAGTAATAAGCTCTGAACAAGCTTGTTACAGTCAGCAGACCAGACCTGGGTTTGATTCTCACAACCTCCAATTGCAGACCGTGTAACTGAACAAATCACTTAACTGTCCAGTACTCTTAAAAAACTCACCTGTCTACTAAAGATTAGTTACCAAAGACTAAAACAAACAAAAACAACCATGTGTCAATGCCGAATGTTGTCTTGCTGGCATTGGCATTTGTAGTGCAGGAGTTAGAGAGATGCATAATAGGAATGGCAGTGAAGTATTGAACTGATGCCAACCCACCCCCACCCTGCAGATACTGATGAGCATTGGGTGTCCCTTTGGGTGTTGGCCATAGAGCTCATGCCATTTCACCTTTCCTTATCCTGCAGGCACCGACAAGTGGCACGTTGTGCATTGGAGCCTTCGGGCTTTACGCTCACCCTATTCCATAAGGGAATACACTGAGATGGTGCAGTATAGGACAGTGGGGTGAACTTTGGAGCCAGAGAGTCCAAGGCGATCTTGATGATTGTCACTGGCTGCAGGGTGGGGTGGGGGTGGAATGGCGTGAGCATTACGTCCAACAATCTCAAGTCACACCCCTGACACCTGTCAGTCTCTACATATGGGCGTTCGGCACCAAATTTTCAACATAGGCATTTTAGCACCTCTGCTCATGTACAGTGTCACTGTTATTTCCTCAAAGTGTTCCAAGAAGTGATTTCGCACAGTGAGCACGCTATTCTGCACCGGAAGTGCGAAAACACATTTTGGGCAGGATATGTGAAATGATGGCTGTGCTGTTCATCAAGCGGTGTGGAGAAATGACAATTGTGAAAATCCAGAGTGAAAATATCACACATGCATGACGGTATGAGCGTGCATGCAATCTGCCAATGCACGCTCGTAATACAGTCATTTTATGGAGTATCATCACCAAATTTTCAACATAGGCATTTTAGGACCTCTGCTCATGAACTGTGTCACTGTCTTTTCATAATCTGGCCAAACACTGATTTCCCACAGCAACTGTGCTATTGTGCACTGGAAGTGCAGAAACACATTTCAGGTAGGATGTGGAAAATGACAGCTGTACTGTTCACAAGGAGGTGTACAAAAATGACAATGCTGAAAGCCTGGCATTAAAATAATGACGAATGTGCGTATTCTGAGCCTGCGTAGCAACCTGCATAATGCTGGCCTCGTAAAACAGGCATTGTTTGGTTTTTCCACCAAATTTGGAACATAGGCTTTTGAGAGGCCACCTCATGAACACTAGCACTGTCATTTTGTTAATGGGTCCCGAAAGGTGATTTTGCACAGTGACTGCGAAATCACCTTTCGAGGCCGATGAACGCCATGACAGTAATAGAATACATGAGGAGGGGCCCCAAAAATTCCATGTTGAAAATTTGGTGCCAAAATTCCAACAAATGCCCAAGATATGCAGCAAAGTAGAAAAAAATCTATTCATTCCATTATACAGCTTAGCGGCATTTCCTCAGTTCGCGGTCAGCTTGGAAGAGTGCAGACTTGTTCCCAGTCCAGCGAAGATCATCGCACCGAACTCAGAGGTAAGTATGGGGAGGGGGTGGGGTGGGGAGGCAGGTCTGCGAGTGGGTGGGTCCAGGTGGGGGGGGGAAGACTACGAGGGACATTGTTTTGTTACAGGGAAGAAAAAACAAAATTACATCGTGGGACAGATTTTTTTATTCAGGGGATGTGGCACACTGGGGTGGGCTCCAGCATGCCATAAACTGTTTTTGAGGGTGCTGCAGCCAATGGGGATTGGGCACCCCCATCGACAAACAATGAAAGGTGGGGGAGGCAAGAGCCGGGGATTGGGCACCCCTCACATATAAGAAATGTGAGGGGGTGGCTGATTTATGCCAATGGGGAGGGCTCTGCCGGCACACAATAAAAGCGAGGGGGAATGTAAGGACCGAGGGGATTGGGCACCCCTTGGCATATAGGAAATGGAGGGCTGCTTGTATGGCCACAGTAAGCAGCTGGGGATTGGGCACCTGGAATTGGACTCCACATGGGCAGCCGCCTGCCATGCTGCTCATGTATGAAAGACAGGAAGGGTCCACTGCATCTGATGAGCTTTTCTTGGATTGCAGTGGACCTTTCCTTAGATGTGCTCACCACATTAGCATGCATGGGGCATGCAGGCTGATTGGGGAATGAGGGACACACCTACTGATGCATGCCCTGCATTCATCCAACAGTGGCTGCCCTCCAAAGCTGCACCACCGCAAAATGTTGACTTGTATGCATGCACGGCAAGCCAACATAAAAAGCATATAGATACAGGAAAAACACACAGAAAAACATGACACTTCATACACTCTCATCTCATTCGTATAAATAGCATTCATGATGTGTATGTCATGAGATATGGGAAATATTCTCCCTCCTGCAGAGTGAGCTGTGCATTCTCACTCTGTAGGAGTGAGAATATTTCCATATCTCACTCCTGCCCATCATGTACCTATATATCTATATATATATATATATATATATATATATAACACAAATGCATCTTACAGTTGTTCATTTTCAGACAAATTCTCACAGACTTTTTCTGTCCACCTGATGGAATCTTGAATGAGTTAAGTAAATATTATTGTTTTAGCAAGACCCTGATCCAGCAACTCAGTAAATACACACTCAGTGTATCATATTATAAAATGACAACAAAAACAGTCTTCTGTTTGCAGTTGTTTGATCAGGAATGTTTTAAATGGTATAAGTTCTTTATGTTACACCTATATTGGTCCAATAAAATGTATCAAATCATTTGTTCTGTATCACTCATGGTTTGTCAGGAGTTAATTCATTAGATGAGGTCTCTCTTGGCTAGTGTTTGACTGTTTCTCTCCCCTCCCCCACACACACACACACACCTCTTACTGTAAGAGATCTCATTAGCTCGTATCTGTTATGTTTGGGAAGCAGACCACTGCCCTTTTCTGTCAAAAAGAAATTTATGTATTTAGTATGGGTAGTTCACTGAAGACCTTGCATTTTATCAGATAGGTTCTGAGAGGTTAAAATCAGTGTAACTCATTACAAAATTTGCTGGGAATAGAAACATAGAAACATAGAGGTTGACATCAGATAAGGACTGCAAGGCCCATCCAGTCTGCCCATTTGTTTTCTACCTTATAAATGTGCCATCAGCCTTTGCTCTGTCAGTGGTCTATCTATTTATACTCATCTGTATTGCTCCCTTATGCTATCCCATGCCTGTTTGAAGCCCTGCACTGTATTCATAGCCACCACATCCTGAGGTAGGCAGTTCCAAGCATCCACCACTCTTTCTGTGAAAAAGAAACTTATTAGGTATGAATCTTTCTTGAAAGATATTCACCCTCAATTGAATTAGTAGCAAAACATTTTTAAATGCTAATCATTTAAATTTGAAAACTGCTGCATTTCGAAGGGGGTAAACAAATTTCCAGTTTAATAGGCAACCAATATTTAACAAGCTGTTTCAGTTTCCTAATGGCACTCAGATAAGCATCTTGAGTTATGTCTCCAACATTCTAAACAGAAAGAAGGGATTATTTTATTTTAGTTGTCATAGTGATTTGTAGATGTGGAAGAATACACTGAAATGTCCAAAAAATTAGTTCCACAAAACTCCATTTTCAAGATACAGATAGCAAAATGGCTGTAGGCTCCACCCACAGCAATAAAAACGTCCCTAAGATAACTGCATTTCAGTTGCGCTATGTGCTGTGTTCTTTGTTTCATACAACTAAGTTAAAAATAACTTACATTTCTAATCAAATTAAACCCATACAAAACCTCTCTTACTCCTTTAAATGGGCAGTCCTTAAAACACACCAAACTTTTTTATTGGGGGTTCTATAACTTTGACTCACAGATCTCGGCAGCTTGATTGCGAGGGACAGCATCACTGACCTGCTACTTCCTGATTGGGAGCATACAAAAACACTCGCTCTCAGTGAGCGCGAGCCAGAGAAAAAGCCTTGAGTTGAAAGGGAGTCCCAGCGCTGTAGTCATTACCTATATTTAAAGTCTAGTAGTATTGTGTAGCTGTGTCACTGCTGCTGCTCTGTGACACTAAAAGCGTGGTTCATGCCCTCGGGGGACTACATCTTAGAAGTGCATTGGAGGTTAGCAGCAGGCTGAGCTAGTGTGTGCATTATTTGTTCTTTTATTAAGCATAAACTTCTAAGGCATTGTATAGGTCTTTTAAGACCAAACTTTTTTATTGGGGGTTCTATAACTTTGACTCACAGATCTCAGCAGCTTGATTGTGAGGGAGAGCATCACCTGACCTGCTACTTCCTGGTTGGGAACATACAAAAACACTCACCCTCAGCAAGTGGGCGAGCTTGAGTGGGCGAGCGCACTTTAGTCACACGCGAGATGCGTGCAGAGACAAGCATGTCTTATGTGTCTACGGTGTCCATGGTGGAAGCAAGGAACAGAGGGCCATAAACCAGGGGTATGAAATAAAAACGGTTATACGCTCAAGTACAGCAAGGTAAAAGATGGAGCCCTTATACATAAAATGTATACATTGTTGTATGTATGTTCAGGCATAGATGTTCAGAAGGCCATGAATGCACTAAATGCACATATATTGGGGAACTACAGGAGATAAATATGTTAAGGAAGAGATTAGAAACTAAACAGGACATTAACACATTAGAAAAGTTTATTAATTCTGTAGCCAGTGACTTGAGTACTGAAGTGGATTTAGTGGACAAAGAAGAAGACAATTGGGCTGTAGTCAAAAAGAATAAAGGAAAATGTAGAGGTAAACAGGTTTATAATAGTGCCCCAGTAGAAACTACAAATACCCATGCAGTACTAGATACTGAGCAAGACTCTGGAGCTACAAATGACTTCTTTCCCCCAAGTAACTTAAACATTGCTAGTGAATCCTTTGTAGCAAATACACATAGAACTGCAAATGGGGACACACAAAAAACTGTAGTTAAGATCAGTACAGGAATTGAAAAAGTACATAAGTTACAAAAGACAAACATGAGTGAGATGGGAAATCAACAAAGCATAGGGATTCATCTAACAGATAAAGAGATTATAATACTAGGGGATTCTACTATAAGAGGTGTTGATAAAATGTCTGTAAAGACAGAAACAAACACACAATGGTCAGTATGTTTTCTGGTATACAAATTCAGGAGTTAAGGCAAATTCTTAAGGGATACATGGGTCAAACTAAGCAGCCACTGGTGATATTGCTGGTAAGAGTAAACAATATAAAATCTTCAAATAAAATAAACTTTTGGAAGAGTATACTAAAATGATTCAAGACTTAAAGAATACACAAAGGAAATCATTATATGAGGCATTTTGCCTGCATATGGTAGGGTTCAACAAATTAACAAGGAAATTGTATTCATAAATGGCAGGCTGAGGAAATTAGGTATAGAGCAGGGTATTAGGTTTATTGAAACTAGTTGTATTTTTAGAAATGAAACACTAGACAAAAAAGATGGATTACATTTAAATAAGATGGGTGAACGAATTTTGGGAAGAACATTTAACAAAGTTATTGAAAATCATTTAAACTGGGTACAGTGGGGGAGGATTTCAGTCATATAAACAATACTAGTAAACAAATAGTACAACATAAGAAACTGCAGTCAGTGAAGCATTTACTGACTAATGTAAGGAGTTTAGAAAATAAACTTGAGGAATTTATACATTTAATGGAGAAAAATAACATAAAGATTGCTATACTAATGGAAACCTGGTGGGAGGACAGTGATAAATGGGACAAAAAGCTACCTGGATATGTAACATATAGTAAATCTAGAACATATAGGAAGGGAGGTGGGGTGGCAATTAATGTCCACGAGTCCATTCATAGCATGGAAATATACGACGGAGATCTAAGTATTGAAAATTTAACTATAAAAATGATGCCCCATAATGCCCTGAAAATCATTTAAGAGCGTTATATAGCCCCTCCTCAATTAATAGAGAAAATGATCAAGAAATCCTGGAATACCTGGATCTTCTTAATCCAGTAGATAACATTATTACACTAGGAGACTTGAACGCTTCCAGGAATCGACTGGGCAAATCAGACAGCAGCAAGTGATATTGAAAGAGAATACCGAGAAGTTCAATCAATTAGGATTGAACCAGTTGGTAACTGTAAACACTAGGGCAAATAATATATTGGATATAGTATTAACCAACATAGGACTCAAAGTAATGGACACTGAAGTGGGTTCCCCAATAGCAAATAGTGACCATAATACTGTCTTTTTTCCAGATAAAAGATTTACCCATTCACATTGGCAGCAAAATTAATCAATCAATCAAAATCTTTACTCACCCAGCCGATCACCGTTGAGCATAACTCATTTTCAAGGTGGATCTGGGGTATACAGGGTGAGCCAGGTCAGAAAGATACAATGACCAATATACAGGCAGGAATAAAATACAGTATAGATAAAAAATATATACAGGGATAACATCTAGGCATATACAGTGATGAAGGACAGTTGGAATCTGGAATAGGGAACTTAACTGATACACAGCATACAAGTATATGTGAAATTATATATGAATAGATACAACAGTTGATGAGAACAGTAGGTAAGGGTGCCCAACATATACTGTAAATAAAGGTCCAGGATAGGGGTAAGGATTAGAAGGCTACTCTAGATAAAATTTGTGAGTAGGTAATAACAACAGAGTAAGGGTACAATCTGGGATATGGACAAAGGTGGTTGAATAAAGAAAAGAAACATACATTGTCAATATATGAACCACTGCAGAAGCAAGGGATCTAGGTTCAGCCAACAAAAGGATTCAGAGGGAGAAGGAGAGAGTCTGGAGGGGTAGGAGGATGACAGGTAATTAAAGAGCTGAGAGCAGGGGCAGCGGATAGGGGAAGGCAAAGGGGAGCCCCGAATTATAAATGTCAGACACAGTATAACTGTGAAGGCAGGACTCATCTGACCAGGGTTATAGAAATAATGGCATCAAGTAAAGCAGGTGTATGGGTCCTTGTTATGGCTTAGGTAAAGAGATTTGAAGGTAGAAAGGGAGATAGGATGGGTTAGTTTCAGGGTCCTTTGCAATTTATTCCACATCTGAGGTAGTACATAGCTTATGGCTGCTCTGCCAAAATGCTATTTTGCCTTATATACATACAGAGCGATGAAGGAGGCGCTTCTCAAGGCATACTTGCCGAGAGTACATATCGGGAGGCAGACGGAGATGTACTGGGGCAGCATTCCTATAATCACTTTATAAGTCCAGTATGCAGCATTCCTCTTTTTTCTACAACTGAGGGATGTCCATCCTACTGCCCTATACAGTGAGCAGTGATGGTGGAGTATGGTAAACCTGTAACGAATCTTAAGGCACAGTGATAAAGTGTGTCAAGTTTTGCAAGGGCAGCAGCAGTACTCTGGCCATATAAGAAATCTGCATAGTCAAGTAAAGAAAGAAAGGTGGTTTGGACCAACTTCAACTTGGCATCTCTAGTAAGTAGGTTGTTTATCCTAAAGAAGAGACCAAGTCTCTGCCTAAGTTTCTTTGACAACTCATCAATATGGACAGTGAATGAAAGTTTGTTGTCTAACCAAGTTCCCAAGTATTTGAATTTTGTTACATAGTCCAACTGCTCTCAAGGATGGTGGTGATAAGTGGAGTGTTCCATCAGACGAGGATTAGAAGCATGAGCAAGAGGTGAGAGGAGGAATGCTTTAGTTTTTTTGCATTAAGAAGTAACTTCTGGTTAAGTAACTGTAGCTGCAGCAGGTTGAATTCACTTTGAAGGGTTTTCTGTGCAGCATCAGGGAAGGGTTGCTGACATAGATCACCGTGTCATCTGTGAATAAATGTATTTTAGCTTCATTGATGGTATCGTCGATTTTATTAATATAGATAGCGAAAAGCAAGGGTCCCAGGATGGAACCTTGAGGTACGCCATCATCAGAGGTTTTAAAGGAGGAACTTCTCCCTCAACCTTTACTTGCTGAAATCAGCCAGAGAGGTAGATTGCAAACCAATTTAAGGAAAGGGCATCTAGGCCCAAATTCTGAAGGGACGAAAGAAGCAGGTTGTGGTCCACGGTGTCAAATGCCTTACTTATTTCCAGGAACACCACACAGATAAAATTTCTATTGTCCAACTCAGTTTGCCAGTCATTGGTCAATTTAGCAAGAGTAGATATTGTGCTATGCTGTGCTCTGAAGCCGGACTGTAAGGGATTAAGCAGATTTTCCGATTCCAGGTAATTTCGTAGCTGGACACTCTCTATTTTCTCTAACAACTTGAACAGAGTTGTAAGTAATGAGATTGGCTGGTAATTATTAAGATCCCTGAGATCACCTGATTTAAACAACGGGACCACAAGGGCAGACTTCCAAATAGGTGGAAGTTCACCCTGAGACAAAGATAAATTAAATAGATGTGTAATTGGAACTGCTAGGACATGATATCTGACCTTTAAGAAGTAGGGGTCCATCAGGTAGGCTCCAGCACTTTTTGGTTCTAACTGAAGGAAGAGGTCTTCAACTTCTTTCAGGGTTGTGGGCTGGAATGAGAAAGATGGGATGTAGATAGGTTTATCTTGAGTATCCTCAGCAAGTTGTTGACGGGTCAAGCAAGTGAGGGAAAAGTCAAAGGCTAGACCAGCAGTGGCAAAATGATTATTGCAAGAGTCAAGGATAGAAGGTCTGTCAGAGACTACAGAATCACCAACTAAGATGTTAGCAGGAATGCGATTTCCCAGAAGAACGGCCTTCAATCCCTTTGATTGTATTCCAAAATTTAGAAGAGCAACTGGAAGCTAGCTCTGGCTGTGTACAGTAAAAATGTGCTTTAGCTTCTCTAATCAGCTTAGTGCAATGGTTCCTAGCCCTTCTGAATCGAATCCAATCATTATGGAGATTTGATTTCCTGGCAGTTTTCCAGAGCATGTCTTTGCTCCTCAGGGCACCCTTCAAGTCCTCTGTGAACCAACAGCAGTTTTTTTTCCCTGGTACAAACTTTCACCAAGGGATCATATTTGTTTATGGCCCCTAGCACAATATATGAAAAAATGTTGTAAGCTACAGTCAGGGGCTTAGCTAAATAAAAGTCCTGCCAGTGCAGGGAGTCCCTTAGATCTAAAATGTACCCCCCACGAGTCAAAGTTATGAGTACATCTTTTAATAGTGAACTTGGGAATCTCTGTAATTTTATGAGTTGACCTTACACATGCAATGAGGCAGTGGTCACTTATATCTGAGAAGAAGACACCAGCATGAGAAATTAGATGAGGCTTGCTAACTAAGATAAGATCTAACAAGGAACTTTTGATAAGGTTATTTTTATTGGGACGAGTAGCCTCATTAATCACTTGGGACAGTCCAAAGGAGTCACAAAACATTTTTAGAGGAGTGGAGGCATTGGTGAACTAGTCTAAGTTGAAGTTCCCTAATATGATATACTCTGATGCGGCTGAGCTCATAATGTTCCTGAGATGATTCAGTAGTAGTAGACCAGCAGACAGAGGCCTATAACAGCCTATTACACAAACTTGAGGCACCATTTGCAATATAAATTTTTAAGGAAAGACTCAAATTCATTTTTGACCAAGGTGGAGTTAACAATGGAGACATCAAATTTATCCTTGATGTATATAGCTACAACACCACCTCTGGTCTGCCTGTCAGCTCTATATAAAGTGTAGAAAGGAATGCTTACTTCCGAACTTCTGGTTACTGGTCTAAGCCAAGATTCTGTGACTACCAGCACGTCCTCAGCTCTACGACAAACCCAGGCCTGTACTTGTGTTATTTTTTTAATAAACTGCACACATTGACATGCAAGAAACTAAGCCCCTTCAGGCTGTGAAGGTCAGCAGGAGCTGTTAAAACTGCAGGAGGACCTGAATTGAGCTCAACATTGCCTGAACACAGCAGGAGTAATAGCAGAAGCTTCCTACATGAATGAGGAATAAGTTTGGACTGATTAGTACTTTTGCACGTATGAAGTTCATGGGAATAGACTGGCAGAGCCCTAGGACTGGCTCCATGCAGACCTAAGGCTGCATATAAGAGTGTTTTGGCAGGGAGTGCCAGGAAGATTGGTGAATAAAGGTGGAGAGGGGTGTGCCCCAATGGGATAACTCTATAATGGTTCCTACATGCCATGAAGGATAATGGGCTAGCTGCAAGGAGGGACGTTGTAAAATACATACAAGCTGGTCAACAAAGAGGCATATATTCAAACAGGATGAAGTAGTATAGGAACCACAGTCTGTCATAGGAGATATCTGGCCGACAAGACTTAGCCCCAGGAAACATAAGATAAACAGAGAGAGGCACAGATGATTATGGAAAGACCTCATTGTGGGATGATCACTCAGCGTATACTGATGCTGTTTACTAAGGTATTGGGAGCCTGGAAACAATGTATCCTTGTCAATCATAAGATACAAATTAGCAAAAGCAGCCTAAGCATCAAGCAGCAGTAGGAGGAAATAAATTGATATTTACCAGTATTAGCCAATAGCAAAGGTCTATGAGTAGTAGGCAGAGAGTGAGAGCATTTAAAGGTGGCCTAGGGAGGGGTGGGGGTGAGAGAAAAGAACATTGCAGAGAGTGAATTCAAACTGTATGCTGTAAAGCAGAGTTGCTTAAAATAGCAGACAAATTCAACTGGCCAATTAAGGGGCTCTAGACAGCCAGCCAGCCAGCCAATTGAAGCCTGTCCCTAGAAGGTGCCTGAGTTTGAAACTCCAACAATAGCTAAGGGTGCCCTGAGCCTATCTTCTCCACAGCCCAGGGATGCCGTGGCTATATGCTGATGTCCGTACCTGCTGCGTGTGTCTTTGGGGGCCAGTGGATGTTCCTAACACCATGGAGGTGCTTCAGCTGCTCCTGACCATGACAGCAGTCTCAGCCCAAGGGGGCTAAGGGGGACACCTGCAGGAAGATGGACATAGACAGGAATTAAAAGGTTCCCTGAATCAGTGGGAGAATCAAAAAACACAAAGCACACAAAGGAGCTGAATCTAAGGATTGTGTCTAAAATGGAGGGGGCTCAGACTGGTGAGGCGCCAGCTGAGTCGGGTCCGAAGTGAAAAAAATAAACAGAATGGAGGGGTTGTGTGGGAGGGGAGGTAAATGAGGAGAATTTATCCTAGAAGCTTTTTTCCAAATTAGGGGTTGGCTCAGGGAGAATGCCGTAGGGACACCGTGCAGAGACCAGATGGGATTCACACACACAATCAACAAAAAGCTGATAACCAAATTGGAGTAGCACTAAGAGGAGGAGGGAACAGGATACTAGATTTTGTTGTTTTTTTTTTTACACCACAGAGCTAACAGAAATCTCAGGTCAAGGCAGTGAACCCAGTGTAAAGAGCCAGGGAAAAATTATAACATTACTTGGCTCCCCCAATACCAGCCCTAGAACAGAATCAGTTTACACGGGTATAAGGGACAAGCAATCAAGCAAAATTCATGGTAGATCCACTGAGGAACTACTTTTACAATATAAAATAACACTTAATTATCTTATTACATAACAATTTTTACAACATTTACACTACAATTAAAGGCTGCAAAAAGAACATTGCAGAGAGCGAACTCAAACTGTCTGCTGTAAAGCTGAGTTGCTTAAAAATAGCAGGCAAATTCAACTGGCCAATTGGGGGCTCTAGATAGCCAGCCATCCAATTGTAGCCTGTCCATAGAAGGCGCCTGAGTTTGAAGCTCCAAAAATAGCTATGGGTGTCCTGAGCCTATCTTCTCTGCAGCCCAGGGAAGCTGTGGCTATATGCTGAAGTCCGTACCTGCTGCTGGTGTCTTTGGGGGCCGGTGGATGTTCCTAGTGCTGTGGAGGTGCTTCAGCTGCTCCTGACCGTGACAGCAGTCTCAGCCCAAGGGGGCTAAGGGGGACGCCTGCTGCACGTGTCTTTTGGGGCCGGTGGAGGTTCCTAGTGCTGTGGAGGTGCTTCAGCTGCTCCTGACCATGGCAGTGGTCTCAGCCCAAGGGGGCTATAATCCCAAATTTTAAAAAAGCAAAATTTAATAAAATTAGACAGGCATTACATGCATGGGACTGGATAACTGACTTTTCTACATTGACACTGGATGAGATGCGGGACACTCTAGTGGATAAAATAAGAGACATTAGAACAATATGTACCATATATAATAAAACATTCTAAACAGGGTTATACTCCCAAAAGGTGTAATGCCAAAATTAAAAGGCAATAAATTATTCAAGTTAGATACTAATTATCTTCCCAAATGCAAGGAGCAGAAAAAAAGGTGAAAAAATGAATAAAAGATGAAAAAGCCAACTATGAAAAAGTTTGGCAACAAAAGTAAAGATAACTACAAGGCTTTTTATGCTTATGTTAATAATAAGAGGGAAATGAAAAATAATAGGCCCTTTAAAGATGAAGGAGGAAATATTTTGGGGTAATAAAAATGGCAGAGGTATTAAATACTTTCTTTGGCACCATATTCAACCCTAAAGATAAATCTAGGAATGATTTGAGATATAGTACAGTGGATGAGACAAAAATCGTAATAGATGTTAATGATGTTCTAGAAAGATTAAAGAAGATTAAAACAAATAAATCACCTGGACCAGATAATATACACCTTAGACTCATTACAGAAATAGCTAACGAAATAGCCCAACCAGTAGCTTTTATTTTTCAAAAATCATTGGATAACGGGGAGGTGATAAAAAAATGGTGGGAGGAACATGTGGTCCCAATTTTTAAAAACGGTAAAAAAGACTCTCCAGAAAATTACAGACCTGTGAGTTTAACATCAACAGTGGGAAAGATACTAGAAAGTATTATTAAAGAACAAATCGATCTCTATTTGACTGAAAAAAAAGTTGCTAGACTGTTGTCAGCATGGGTTTACTAAATCAAGATCTTGTCAGACCAATTCATTACACCTATGAAAAAGTAAGTAAAAATCTAGATTTAGGGAAAGCAATTGATGTAATACAATTGGACTTTTCAAAAGCATTTGACAAACTGCCACATGATAAGTTAGTCAAATCCCTTTTCTCTATAGACATAAACAAATATTTAGTTAATTGGATAGCAGATTGGCTAAGAGAGAAACAGAGAGTTCTGATAAGAGGTGAACTGTCTGATTGGACTGATGTGTCAAGGGGTTCAACAGGGTCAGTGTTGGAACCTTGTTTATTCAACTTATATATATCAACTTACAGTGTAATTTAAAAACATCTGGATCACTAAATTCGAGATGATTGTAGGGTGGGGGCAGTTGTAAACTCAGATCTAGATAGAAAAAGACTACAGAAAACACACTCATATACATCGAGAGATGGACAGAAGAACATCAGCTCAAATTAAATGAGGATAAATGTATTGTCCTACATATGGGTAGAAATAATTTAGAATTTAAATACATTATAAATAACAAATACTTAAAACAGTCTACAGAAGAAAGGGATTTGGGTGTCATTCCAAGTAATGATTTTACTTTTAATGCCCAATGTGATCAGATTGTAAAAAAATGCAATCAAGACCTTGAATTGTATTCTGAGACACATATCTAGTAGAAGTAGGGAGGTGTTGATCCCCGTTTATGGATCTTTAGTGAGATCGCAGTTGGAGTACTGTTCCCAAGTTTGGAGTCCTTATAAAAGAGAGGAGATTGAGAGAGTCGAACTAGTACAGAGAAGAGCGACAAGATCTGTAACAAGATTGAGAGATAAGACATATGAGGACAGACTTGTGGATCTAAATTTATATTCTCTTGCTTATAGAAGATGGAGGGGCGATATGTTTCTGGTTTACAGATCAATTCAAGATGGTAAAGCTTAGATTGGAATTGGGACTCGAACTATGTGCAAAAATCTATAATACAAGATCACACGACAAACAATTAAAACAATTTAGGTGAAAATTATTAAAAAGAAGGAATTGGTTTAGTCATTGTGTTGTTCCTTACTGGAACTCTCTTCCTCAAGAGATAGTAAATAGTCCTTCCTTAGATATATTCAAAAATAGATTGGATACTTATAGCAAACTTTGGGTTACTGACTTCTAAAATGGTCTTTTTCTCATAGCAAGCTATTTAAGGACAAAAGCCTAATCTTTTGCTTTGTAACTACTATGATACTATGATACACTACACTGCAAGTTTAAATCTAGACACACACACACACACACACACACATGCACAAGTGCACACACACACACACACACACACACACAGCCTGTGTGTTTGTGCATACATGTGCTGTTGGTGCTACCTGCCTCTCTCTCTCTCTCTCTGTCTGCAAACACTATACAGACATTCTAGTTAAACTTTCTTAAAAGTCTAATTTTTATCCTAAATAAGAAGTCAACCCTCTCTAGCATGGGATTTAGAGAGGGAACAAAAATGTTAAGATTTCTGATCTGTGTCTAGATTTAACTAGTGGATAGAACTAAATTCTTTCTCTGCAGCAGCTCAAGTCATCTGTCTCTCCTGCCTGAAGCTTCTACAATTGCTGAGTCACTTGACCTCCCTTCAGTGATCTTCCAGTCTGGCCTCTGATTGGACAGGAAGTTTTTTTCCCCTTTGGTAATCGGGTAAGGACCACTATGTACAAATGCTTATCTTCTGGGGTGACCCAGGGAGCACATGGGAGGTTAAATGACTTGCACATAGTCATACAGCATGCAGTTGGCAGTTGTGGCAATCAAATGAGGTGTGCTGGATTTACCAAGCTCATTTAAAGATCTCTATCATGTCCCCCCTCTCCCTCCTCTCTTCCAAGGTATACATGTTAAGATGCTTCAGTCTCATGCTGGCTCACCGGCACAGTGGTTGGATTTCCGTAATGCCGGTGAACTGGGTTTAAGGAATAGGCCGGGTCACCAGAGAGCCAGCCAGGGGGAAAAGGATTAAGCATCCAAATGACTGCTCTTCTTCTCCGGGGGGGGTCTCTGAGTTCGGTGTAGGAGTGACACTTAGTGGAAGCTAGATGCATCACCCTGAGAACCAACACACGGTCAAGGGGCACTGGGGCGGGACAGACTCAGGTGTCACTGTACATCTCTGCCCCAGCCTATAGAGACAAAAATCCTTCCTCACCAGATGTCTCTATGATGCCCTGCCCCTGAGCTTCAATTAGCCACCTGGCTGAGGGCTATCCCAACCAGTTACAGTCACACAGCACTGATACCTGCCACGGTACCATGCCCCACCTCCGAGGGCAAGCCAGGAGTAGAGATGCAGCGAATTTAAAATTCGCCGGTGAAGTGAACGCAAAGTGGGCACTCCACGTTGCTACTCCGCTATGTGGAGTGGGCAATGCAAAGTACTCACTTTGCCTTGTCATTACCACTGCGTTAGGCGAATGGCAATGTGAAGTAAAGGCAAAGTCATTGTTTTTAATGGATTTCGTGTTCCTCATTAGGATTCTAAGTGATCCACTTGATGTTTCAGATTTGTCATCCCCCACACACATCACATGGCTTACAGTACTGTAAGTCACATGCTCTTTAGCTAGGCAGGAAGAAAGTGAGTCATACAAGCAGACACTTTTACTTTCTCCTGTACAAAAGGGAGAGAGAGTAGTGTGTTTTGTGTCTGCTGATACTTTTAGATCAGAGCGAGGAGGAGATTTAAACTTTGATTTAGACCCAACAGCTTTTTTAAAAGCTACATTTTTTTGTCCTTTTCTGTACTCTTTTTTACTTAATTTGTTCTTTCTGTAAATTTTATTTTTCTTACCTTTATAAGTAGTTAATTGTTTGTGTGTGTGTGACTGTGTGTGTGTGTATGTTGTGTGACAGTGTGAGCAGTGATTGCTCGGACTGAGGGAGCTCAGTAGGAGAGAAGGACCAGGGTGAGGGAATGTCTGGGATGGGGCGCTTTGGGAGAGCGTGGTAGTGGTAAGCATCATACCATGTGCATGTGTGGAGGGCATGGGCGCCCATTCCTGTTGGACCACTCAAAACTTGTGAGTGCCCCCCAAAGCAGGACTGGTACCGCCTCCTGTCCTGACTCTGAGGCAGTTGAACCACCACCACCAAATCCAGCACCAGGTCCTGTGGAGCAGGATGTCTCTGTTCCCCCGGGCCCAGGTGTGGATCCCATCCCTGTTCAGCATAGTGACCAGCAGGCTTACAATACATGTAAGTAACTATTACAAAAAATTTATGTTGTGATTCATGACGTGATTGTAAATCGAGATTTGTGACTACATTTGTGACCATGATGATGAAGACACATGAATGCCTATGGCTGTACTTCCCTGGGCCCCGATGAGCTGTAGCTTAAAACTCCCAGACTTAAAAACACGTATCAATGAGTACAATGGTGGGGTGGTGAAGCCTGGAGAGATACTACAAAACAGGCTTAGAATACATCCAAGTAACTAGAAAAAAATTTATGTGATTCGTAAAGTGAATGATCGTGAATCGTGATTTGTGACTGCATTTGTGACCATGATAATGAAGAAATGTGAATGCCTATGGCTGTACTTCCCGGGCCCCGATGAGCTGTAGCTTAAAACTCCCAGACTTAAAAATACGTATCAATGAGTACAATGGTGGGTGGTGAAGCTGGAGAGATACTACAAAACAGGCTTACAATACATCAAGTAACTAGAAAAAAAATTAATGTGATTAAGTAAAGTGAATGATCGTGAATCTTGATTTGTGACTGCATTTGTGACAGTGATGATGAAAAGCGTTAATGCTTACCACCTCGTGGTACTTTCCTGATGAGCTGTAGCTTAAAACTCCCAGACTTAAAACACGTAACAATGAGTACAATGGTGGGGTGGTGAAGCCTGGAGAGATACTACAAAACAGGCTAACAATACATCCAAGTAACTATAAAAAATTAATGTGATTACGTAATGTGAATGATCATGAATCATGATTTGTGACTGTGATGATGAAGAACATGATTTGTATCACGAGTGACTCGTGATGATGGTCCTGACTTAAAATGCATATTAATGAGTACAATGTTCATGCAGAATTAAGCACCACAACTGTCCAGTACTCTGAAGGAAGGCAAAGAAACAACTGTGACTTAAGTTACAGATGGAGATTGTGCCCTAAAGAGATGCAAATGCACAGACAGATTAAGATTGCGTGTGCACTGAAGAGAGATGCAGCAAAGGTACAACACCTAACCAGTGCTCTCCATCAGAAATTCAAATCTGAAAAGAATACCTTTACCGGTTAGGGCGGCCACACGGGGGCAGTGTACTGTACTGCTGCAGTAATAGTCACTAGTACTAGTACCAGTACCAGTAAAGATACCACAGAAAGAAGTACAAAAATCACATAGCTGTAGTGGATAGCAGCTTCACATTGCTGAAATTATTATGTGGCACAATAAAAGGTGTCTGATTTGATGACACGCGTCACACACATACTCACACACACACTAAGTAATGCATAGCAAATTGAGAACTTCAGTAATATAACCACATATTTTAAACAAACTAAAATTATGCACTGCTGCACCACAACAATCAGCAAAAAAATGACATGAGATATTAAAAGTATTACTGTGTGTACATTAACACAGTTAAATGAGAAAAATATCACCAAAACAGAAAGCACTGTCTTTTTCTCTAAGTTAATCTACCTACCCCACAGATACACCCCTTCCCCAAAGCACACTTCCACTGTCTCTCAGTACACAGACTGAATGTTGTACATTAACATTCAAAATCCATACACAAACAATAAACGTTTGATGATATGAGCACAGGAGGGTTTCCTGTAATTGATGAACTAAAGTTTCAGCAAAAAAAATTACTCAAAAAGGCTTTTTTAACAGCTTTTTGAAGGTTTGAATTGCAGAGAGCTTTCAGAGCAGATTGTCTCCTACAGCTTCCTACACACACACTACCCCAAACTGAGGCTGTGCAGAACAATCTAGAGCCCATGTGACCTGAAATCCCATGAAACACTGCAAAATTCACCTTTGGAGCTTAAAAACAAGGTGAAGTAAGGCGAAGTACATTGTTTTCAATGTACTTCGCCTTCCTGATAGTAGTGTGTTTGGGAAGCGAAATAGCAGCGAAGTCATTGTTTTCAATGGACTTTCGTTACCCATTTGCAACGCGAAATACTCCGCTTCATGTTGCGGAGCACTCCACAAATTCACCTTCACTCAGCGGATCACTTCATGGAGCGAATTGGGGCCACTTCATCCACCACTAGCCAGGAGTGACCGGGGGAGCGAGGGGATCAACAGGTGGTGGAAGCCTCGGGGTCAACGTGACCAGGGCAAAGCTCTGACGGATAGCAGGACGACAAAAAGTGAGATAAATATAACAAAAATGCTTCAGTTTCTCCTCATACAGCTTCTGATGTAGACCCTGTGTCATTCTAATTGTCCTTCTCTGGACAGCCTCCACTGTGTCTATGACCTCCCTGAGATGTGATCTCCAGAACTGGCCACAGTACCCTAAGTGGTGGTCTTACTAGCAATCTATACAGTGGCAACACAACCTCCCTCCTTTGCTGGTGATATCCCTTCTTATGCACAACAACATCCAGTTGCCCTAACTACTGCCTTGTCACACTGCCTTGCTGCCTAGAGATCATCAGATATGATTACTCCCAGGTCTGTCTCCTATTCAGTGACTGTGAATTCCTTTTTTCCCACATTGTACTTGGCCTTTGGGTTTCTGCACCTCAAGACAATTACTTTGCACTTTTCAGCATTGAAGCCTTACTGCCATACACTTGATCACTGCTCAAGTTTTCCCAGATCTCTGCACATTCTCTACACCCCCTCTGGAATGTCCACCACATTGCAGATTTTGATATCATCTACAAAGAGGCAAACTTTCACTTACAACTCATCTGCAGAGTTACTTATAATGACATTAAAAAGGACTGGTCCTAGCACTGAACCCTGAGGCACACTGCTGGTCACAATCCCTTCACTGGCATGATCTTCATTTACCTCATTTATTCATTTTTATGTTTGCTTGCACACATGTGCAAGAAACATAGTGCCATCATCCGAGTTTTCGGAGGTGTGGCTGCCCTCTTCCAATTCAGTCAGTGTGTTTGCAGGCGAGGCCACAGTTCTCCAATGCCTGCTGGAGCTGTCTATGACAACAGTCCAAAATGCAGTGGTGTACAGTTGAAAGGGGGAGCTACGCTTTCAGTGAGCAGCGATAAGATATCACCTGCTCATTGCGCTCCCCTACACACACACACACACAGATGCGCGCATACTGCATGCTCGCACTCCACACACTGTGTAGCCGGCGGGGTGCCCAATCCCCGTCAGCTGTGCTGCGCCCCAAAACAGTGTTCCATATGCCACGCTGGTGCCACCCCAGCGTAGCCACCTATCGTATATTATCCCACTGGTTCCACCCCAGAGTACGGTGCCGCTGGGGGAGCCACCCCAGCGTGGCAACATGTCTCTCGCCGATAGGAGTGCCCAATTCCCCCATCGGCTCCACGCCCCCACCAGCCATCCTTGTGCCAAGCTGGAGGCCACCTCAAGCGTGGCAAAGCGTTTCCGTCGTCATTTAAAAAAAAAAAAGAAACTGAAAGCGGTCCCTCGCTGTCTCTGCCCCACCGCACCCACCCACTGCGACCCGCCTCCCACACCCCCTCACCCCATACATAAGTCCGGACCCGCTAAGATCTTCGTGCACCAGGAACACGCTCTGCACTCTTCAAAGCCTACCACGAACTGAGGAAATGCCGGTAAGCTGTATAATGGGATACATAGGTTTTTTCAACTTTGCTGCATATCTCAGGCATTTTTTGGAATTTTTGCACCAAATTTTCAACATGGGGTTTTTGGGACCCCTTCTCATAAATGCTGTCACTGTCATGGCGTTAATTGGGCCTGAAGGGTGATTTCGCAGTCACTGCGTGAAATCACCTGTCAGGACTGAGTAATGAAACGACACTGCCACTGTTCATAAGGTGGGCTCTCAAAAGCCAATGTTGAAAATTTGGTGAAAATTCTAAAATGACTGTTGTTTTCACGGTATGGCGTTCGCAGTTCCTCGCACACTCGTGAAGTTGTTGAATTTTCAATTTTCATTCCAGATTTCAACATTGCCATTTTACCACACCTACTTATGAGCAGTACAGCTGTCATTTTCACATCTTGCCTAAAACGTGTTTCCGCCATGTAGCGTATAAATGGCGAGTCGTAAAGCGTAAATCAATGTATGGGACACATTAAGAAAATCACAGTGACACTGTTAATGAGCAGAGGTCTTAAAATGGCTATGTTTAAAATTTGGTGAAAAAATTCCTAAAAATGACTGTTTTACGAAGAGTGCTGAGCAGTTCCTACGCATGCTCGTAAGTTTGCGAATTTTCAATATTTTCACTCCAGATTTTCAACATTGCCATTTTATTACACTTCCTTATGAACAGTACAGCTGCCATTTTTCACATGTCACCCCAAATGTGTTTCCGCACATGTAGCGCACAATGGTGCAGTCGGTGTGCTAAAGCAATGTTTGGGACAGATTAAGAAAATCACAGTTACACTGTTCATGAGCAGAGGTCTTAAAATGGCTATGTTGAAAATTTGGTAACAAAAGTCCATAAAATGACTGTGTTACAAGTGAGCATTGCCCAATTTCCACGCACCCTCATAAGTTCATGACTTTGTAATATTTTCAGTCCAGATTTTCACCAGTGGCATTTTTCCACACTTCCTTATGAACAGTACAGCTGTCATTTTTCACGACATGGCCGAAATGTGTTTTCACACTTTCAGGGCAGAGATGAGTGGTCGCTGTGGGAAATCATTGCTCGGGACAGATAAAGAAAATCACAGTGACACTGTTCATGATCGGAGGTCCCAAAATGCCTGTGTTGACAATCTGCTGTAAAAAATCCCCAAACTAATTACATTACGGGTCTGCGTTGTACAGCTTCTATGCACACTCATGGCTTCACCAGTTTTTTTAATATTTTTACTGCAGATTTGCAACATTGCTATTTTTTACACCTCCCCATGAACAGTACAGTTGTCATTTTCACATCCTGTTCGGAATATGTTTTTGCACCTGTGGGTCTAAATGCAGTAGTTGCTGTGCATAAGCAGCTTTGGCTAACAAAATTATTTTGCCACTGTTCATGAGGTGGGGCTCACAAAAAAACATGTTGAAAATTTGGAGTGAAAATACCAATGAATTTCTGAGGTGTTAGGGTTTCCAACCATAATGCCCCACCCTGTAGAGAATGACAGGCATCAGGGGTGTGACTTGGGATTCTTGCCTGTAATGCTCATACCATTCCACACCCTGCAGCCAGTGAGAGGCATCGAGGTATGCCTTGGACTCTTTGGCCCCAAAGTTCACCCTATTCTCCTATACCGCACCCATCTCACTGTATTTCCTGATGGAAGGGGGTGCGCATAAGGGCCAAAGAACCCCAAGGCACACCGTGACACTTGTCAGTGTCTGCAGGGTAGGATGTGGTGAAATGGCGTGGCCGTTATGCCTGATGACCCAAAGGCACACCCCAATGTCTGTCACTTTCTGCAGGGTGGTGGTGGGGTTGGCTTCAGTTCAATACTTCGCTGCCATTCCTATTATGCAGCTCTGTAACTTCTACACTACCAATGCCAATGCCAGCAAGCAAACATTCGGCATTGACAAATGCTTGTTGGGTTTATTATTTTGTATAGATGGGTCCATTATATAATCATAACAAATTACTGGCTGGCATGGGCTACTGTGGCATTAATGTACTTGTCAGCTGGTTTAAAGCGCTCCACTGTACTCACGCCACATTGCGTGAGGCATGAGTAAGTGGACCCACAACCAGTCATGCCTTTTTGCTTAAATAATCAAAGTCTGCAGGCAAAAATAAGGAAAGCAGAGAGTACATGATGTTTTGAGTTGCTCTAAGTCTCTAGGCCAGTTTACACCGCCTCAGTTGAACTGCAGCAACCAGACCACTAGGGTTGCTGCAGTGCAAGGGTTCCTGTGTGGACACTTACCAGATCATGGTAAGTCACTCACAAAACTGTTCCCTGTGCTTCTGCAATCTAGAAAATGCATTCTGCAACGTGTACTGTAAACTGCCATATGGACAGGCTACATCTCTCACTACAGCACACAGTGTATGCTCTTGTGTGTTTCTGGAAGCATTCTCTCCGGCCCCTGGGCTCACGTCCCCTCTCCACTGGGGCTTCCTTCAGGGCTGAGAGGGGCCATATAAACAAGCAGCAAGATCAGCGAGGGAGGTTGGAGCTACACAGGAGCAGTCCCAGAAGATAAATGGAGTGCCCGTGTAAACACAGTTTTTGTCAGGGGGAGTAGGGTAGCACCACCACATGCAGCCCTTTTATTGCAGGTGATTAAGGTGACATTAAATTGTATCTCACAGCAGCTGCAACAAATTATGTTAATGGTACCTAGAAAAGTAAGAAAAAAAAGCATGTTACGTCCTGAGGGGATAAAGAAAATGTAATAAAAAAGATATGTATTTACTGTGCAGATGAGATGCAAAGGATCAAAGATTCATCTTTGTATACTGTCTTTTTGCTAGCATCCCCAGGCCTGCCCTGGGAACCTCCTTTCATCACCCTCATTGTCCATTTCCCATCCTTGGAACATTCTGGAGACCAACACACCACTGCTGCCTTTGCTTATTCCTAAGTCTGGTCCCTGGACTGGTAATCTGTGGCTTGTCTCCTGCAGGTGGGATTTTGAAGAGGGGGTCCAAGCCTCCAAGGAGTATACTTCACTTGATGTACCCAGGAGATCAGAGAGAGAGAGTGTAGCCTGCCAGGAGGTGGTGGGCCAGGTGGACCAAGCATTACAGGTGGAATGAAGGGAAATCATAAGGCCCCAAGTCCCCTCTTATTTTCTCACTTTCTAGCCACACCCCTTATCCTCCCACAAGTTGTGCTCCTTTGGAATGACCCAGCCTGATGCCTATTAGAGTCATCAGAGGGATGGGTGAGCCCCACTTCACCTTCCGATATTTCTGGCCAAGCTTCATGTCACATGCAAGTGAACAGGCGCCTACCGATGTAATGCCGCTCTGTAAGGGAGCATTATTCCTTCCCATGACAGCTCCAACTGGGCTACTGGGGGGGGAGGGGGTCATGAAAATGAAGTAGCTGCCCTTCCATTCGTAAAGCAGGAAGCATCCATGACAAATATTGAAGGCCTGCCTTGTCAGTCCACACCGGACATCCCAAGCTCAACACATAAACCTGAGTCAACTGGATGGAAAGCAGTACCACTACTTCTGCTTTAATCTTTTCAGTTCATTTTAAAGCTACTTGACTTTTAAATTATGATACTCTTGCTTTCTGTTCACACTAATTCCCATTCTGAATGAGTGTTGCTCTCCATGCGGCTCTGGCACCATCTAGTGGTTAAGACCAGCCACTGTGGACAGACACTCAAGCAAACCTAGACTATTATTGCATATATTTTTACTTATTTATTCATTTATGTATTTATTTTGATCTAGAATAAATGATTATGCCAAAGACTCATTTAAAATAATGTTTTAGTCAACAAGGGGAGGCAGTGATGCCTAGAGGGCTAAAACAGCAAGCTGTGCACCTGAAGACCAGCAAACCTGAGATTCAGACTCACAACTGCCACATGCATACTGTGTGGTCCTGAGCAACTCACTTAATTTAACCTCTCCACATCAGGAAGAACCTGGAAATGAGTTTCAGGTCAGTGTGCCTTCCAGGCCAGAAGTCTAACATAAACTTCAGCTAAGTTTACCATCTCAGCCAAGTAGTCTAAAATAAAAAGTGGCAGCAAATGTTACATATCATTCATTATAAATCACTAACAAATTGGGATGGAATGAATATTCAATTCATATTGGATTCATATACCAATAGTGCCCTCTTTTCACTGTTTGTATTCAGTCAAATATCAACTCAAAAAATAAACTGAATATCGAATAGTATCTCCACCCTGCCATTTCCCGTTTACCCGTGTTCCACGTTTGTGTTCCTTCAGAAAGGATGATTCAGTCCCACATTGCTGCTTCTGCTACAGCTAATACCCTCTAATCCTCTTTCACAACCACTTAACACTTAAAGCAGCAGTGCAACGAAACTGGTCAAAATATTTTACCCTACCTTTTTTCACTTTAAAAGATTCCAGACATTGTCCAGTTATTATCTGATGATACAATTTTCTAATTCCACCAAAGCACGAGGATTTTATGAATTTTCTAAAATAGCTTTTTCTCAAGAAGAAAAGATGGCTGCCATATTTTGCATAGACATTAGCATTGTACACCTGGCAAGGGTTAGGAGGAAAAAATAGAAAAAGATTCAAGATAGGCAGTATATGAGGTACCTAGACAGTACATTGGACAGGTATGCTAATGTTTTATCTAACAGTAGCTGACGCTAGATTTTTCAGAAGAACATTTTTCATTGCACTGCTGCTTTAAGTTGCAGTGGCAGATTCACTAACTGACACACTAAAGCTGTCTGTCCTGTCCCTTCTGTTCTTGTCATTTCCCTTCCAGTAAAACTTAAAAAAATCACTTACACTTAAATTCACTTACACTGCTTACAACAGTAGAGATCATCTGAAAATAGAGGTGGAGATCACAGAGATCACAGCACAAACATGTGGACTAGAAACACACTGTTCCCACTAACATGTGGTTTGATCGTGTTGTTCTTGTCTCCGTCCCCCTGCCTCAACTTCAAACACCCTGATAAAAATTCATGTGCTTTTTATTACAGCATTTATTTAAAGAAGAACTTCACTAAAAGGAGCAAAAAACTTAGTACATTGCAGCTGTATTTCTGGGCATACTGTGTCATCCACCAACCCTGACACACCATACCATACCACTTCATGCTCCTGACTCAAGTACAGATGGGTTCCTGTTGTTGTGGTTTCCTGCAGTTTGTTATAGACATCAGAAAAAGGAAAATGAACTCTCTGGCTGAAAAGTCTAAACCCTGATCTTCTTTCAAGTCTGGTATGTTACGAACCATAGAGCGCTTAAGTTAATTTCAGAATCACTGCCATTACTGAGTTCACAGTTGGGTGGCTGAAACCAAATTAAATGCCTGAAACTATCTCTGAAAACTGGTGAGCTGATCCAACTATGAACTGTGAGCCAGTTTCACCTCCTGGGACCTTGCCCCCCCAAGTTCTGCTTTGTTTTTTATTTACAATTTATAGAGGATTTTTTAAATAATGTTTACCTGTTTACTGTGATTACAGTCATTAATGCAGTGGACGTTGCTGTTATTCTATATCTAGTAAGCTTTGTACTACTGGTAAAGAAGTATGAAATCTAAAGAACAGAACTTTGAATGCACTGTGTGGTGGGTGCACAGAAACAGGGGGCCACCCCATTAATATAACCAAGTCCAAAGAACTGCACACTGCAGTGGATCAATATACACTTGCCTTCAAAGACTCAAACAAACACCACTGGTAAATGTAATACCTCTTGTAGAAATGAAGCGGCTGGAGTCCAAAATTTTCAAGTTAAAGTCTAATTCCAAAATAATAAAATAACAAGTGAGGGCATGTGAAAGCAAGCCAGGTGCCACATTCTCTATTCCTGGCACTTTGGATCACAAGACCCTTCCTCAGGAAAGGTGGCTTCTTTATAAACATTTTACATTTTATAGAATCATCTCATGAATATTCAAATGTATTGCCCCATTGAAAATGTTTTTTTCTCATTTTGTTAGTAAAGCAAAATGATCAAAAAAAAATCTTTGTTCCAAAATAATCTCTGTTAATATTGTTATCCTAAAATGTTCAGTTTTGTAGGACAGCTCTAATAAAGGGTACCTAAACAAGCAGTTTTTTAAAACTGCAAACTCCAAAATCTGGCTTCATTGCGAGGTAAAGTAAAGGATGCTGTTTACATTTATGCTAAAACTGCATTCATGTAAATAACATAAATGCAGTTTCATAGCTTTTGAAAAATGTAAACATCAGCCTTTCAGTTTCAAAAAACAGCCTTGCTTTCT
Source organism: Neoceratodus forsteri (assembly GCA_016271365.2). Classification (NCBI taxonomy): domain Eukaryota; kingdom Metazoa; phylum Chordata; order Ceratodontiformes; family Ceratodontidae; genus Neoceratodus; species Neoceratodus forsteri. The sequence goes on from CM028131.1 coordinate 730,969,494, forward strand.
CCGTAAGATGTCTGCCAACTATGTTAAGTGATTAAGTCATGATGATATCATTGGAGCCAGAGGCAGAGATCCACATAGCTCCCATTAGTGCTAACCAGTTCTTTCCCCTCATTTTTTTGCAATGTTGTACCAGAATGATCAACACCATGTGTTAACTCGTGGAATATTTTGATCAGTACACATAACTAGGGTATGATTTTGTTCATTTTGTTTACTTTAACTTGCTGAAAATGTTTTGCAATCCAGCTGACTTTCTCTTTGGCAAACCACAGTTCGATACAACACTTCAAATACCTGATGATCTAGTGGTTATGTGATGCCCTGAATTTTTTTTTTGTTAAACAGGAGAGACACACTAAGCTGAAAGCTTGTTTACAGGTGTGGCCTGGGAGCACAAGGAAGTTAAGTGACTTGCTCAGGGTCACACAGCGAAGTACTGGTCTGGTCCAATTCCAAAGCTCATGCTTTCTTGTTAATCCACAAGTAAGGCTTTCTTTTTCCACGTGAACCCCCTGCACCTAGCCTGCCTTTTGCAGAACACCCCACCATCCATACCCTGTCCTTAGTATTGCCTGGGACAGCATTTGAGCATACAGTTTCACGAAGAAAATTATCATACCTCAGATTGTAATCTTGTACCTCAGAGAGTTGTGCACACCTATACTGAAGCTCTTCATCAGCTGGCACTGTTACAAAATGCATCCCCAAATCACTCTCCAGTCCACTTTCTCAATGTTTGATATCAGTGTTTGACCTGCTCCCACAGTAAACATTGAGTGGATCACCACTATTCAGCACAATGAAGGTAGTATGTACAGTTCCCCTGTTGTTTTGTCCTGCCTCATTAACCAACAACTAGGTCTTCCTGGAGGGCCAAGCAATAAGCATCGGGACCCACCATAAAAACTGCTGTTTTTGCCCTCAAAAGGCTGCACTTACTATGGATAACAATATTATTAGCAGGAGAGGTATACTAATACCTTCAGTGAATCCACCCAACTTCCAGTGTCAGTCTACTCCTTTACCTAAGATCTGCAGAACCCCGCAGGACAGTTCCCAGCAATTCTTCTCCAGTACTTTCCTGTGCTGTACTCCACAATGCGAGTTGGCTGGCTACCACTCTTCCAAATCTTGAATGAGCTATACACAGCTCCCTCAATACTGTCCTAACAAACATCAACTCCCCTCTCCCATCCGAGGGTAATCTCCCTACACTGAATTCAAGTAAAAGTTCAGGTGTAGCCCTGCCACTCTATTTGTCATTGATGGCTGCTCTCATCCACAGTCAGGTAGGAGTCACGTGATGCAGTGGTGCTGAGTGGCTGCCTGCTTTGGAGCTCCCGTTTCTCCCTTCTCAATCTTCAACTTTCGCTGAGCCAAAACTACCAGTCCACCACTAAACGTTGTCTGAACACCTCTACTGCATCAGGAATCGACAGTGGGCTTAGTTGAGGTGTATATTGCCTGCTGGAAGATCGCAATGACAGATACAGAAATGAAGGCCTCAGGGTCAGGCACACCCACCTACAACACCAGAAAAAGCCTCAAAGAAAGCCAAAATTCTGGTTTCAATCCTTCTTCAACCAGCAAAAGTTTATCTAGTGGAGGTCTTAATGTTGCAGTGGGTACTACTTTAACGGAGAAGCTGTTGGAGGAGCTTACACCATTCAAAGATACCCTGCAAGAGATCTCCAATGAAATTAAATCAATGAGGCAAGATTACGCTGACCTCTCAAGAAGGATGGGTGACTCAGAATCCAGAATAGGGTCAGTGGAGAGATGGCAACAGAAAATAGACCCTGAGATTGTTAGACTTCGCCAGCAAGTACAAAAGCTCCAACTGAAATCCGAGGACTTAGAAGGGCGCAGTAGACGAAATAATGTCCTAATTTTGGGTCTTCCAGAACTGGAGGAAGGGGGAGACACCATCAAGTTCGTCCAACAATTTCTTAATAAGGTCGTGGGCCCCTCGCCTGTTCACCAGCAATACCATGTGGAATGAGCCCACAGATCCCTCAGACCCAGGCCTCCCCCAAGCGCCCCCCCCAGACCCTTGATCATCAAATTTCTAAGCTACCTGGACAGACAGCACGTTCTTGATAAAGTCAAGCAGTTGGAGGCAGTCTTATGGAATGGAACCAAATTGAGGATTACCCAGGACTTGCCCAGAGAGGTTCGACTAAAACGTACTTTCCACCCAATAGTGAGCAAACTGATTGCTGCTGGAAAGTCCTTCCATATGATCTACCCTGCAAAGCTGTCGGTACAGGTGGAAAGCACCTGGCATTCCTACGATACCCCTGAGGAAGCGATCGCTGAACTATCTAAGCTACTACCTGATCTGTTCAAGGGACACTCTATAAAATGACTGGAGCATGTCTAGGGAAGGCATAATCTCGAGCTGATTGCTAACTGTAGCAAGGAATTTCTGCATGTTAACTCCCTGGTTTTACAACCCTCTATGTTTGAATGGTTAGATTCTATTACTCACTGTGCAGTCGTGGGGTTTTGTTGGGCTGCCGTAATCCTGGGGTCGATTGCCTCCGCTTTCAGTGGGGATACCTCCCGGGACCAGCGTGGTGATGGGCCTGGTAGTAGTAGGCCGCGAGGCCTAGTCGGCCTGTCTCTGTGCTCCGTGTGTCCCTTGCCTCTCGATCCACCAGAGGGAACTAGTGCAGAAGGGTGTAGTTTCCGAGGACCTATTTATGTCGGACCAATTTGTCCATCAGCATTTTCGGTCCCTACGCTGGTTTCTCTCCCAACTTCCCAGTCCCCATTGGAATTGGATCAATGGACAAGGCCATCGTATCTACTCCCAGATAATACTACCTGCTTCATTTCTTTTGGGCTGGGAGTGGTCTCAGCAGTTTCTTCTATCAGAGGCAGTGCCTCTTCGTTAAAGGAGGGGGGGGTGGGGAGACTTATAGGCAGGACAAGCTGTACCATGCCTTGCGACCAGGTAGGGAGTTTTTGGGTATCCCTCAGATGTCGCACTGTAATAGGTACCGTTCTTTTAATGGTTGGAGTACTGATGGTGTGGGTTGTAGTCCCTAATCTTGATGTTTTGGGGGATCTTAGCATTATAAGAGACATTCTGGGGTACCCTGGGGAGGGAAGTAGTATTGGGGTGGTTAGACCTGTTTTGATGTTTTGGTGATTGATACTTGGAATTGTGTATGTAATGTCTACCTTACAATGTTATGGGGGGTGGGGGGATACTGCCTATACTGTTTTGATGTTTGATGGTGGATACTTGGATTGATGTACGTAATGTTTATCTTACAATGTTATGGGGGTGGAGGGGGATACTGCTTACAGAGATAATAATTGCCTTTTGTGGGTGCTGCCACTTAACTCTGTTGATTGCATTTTATTTGTGTTCAGTACCAAAGTCTGGCGGCCCTTAATGTCACTTGTTCCGGGCTTTTCCTTTTTATCAGAGAAGAAATCTTGGGGTATGTTGGGGAGGGGTTTGGGGGTGTCACCACTGTACGGAGTAAGATGAGATCGCAAGGGTTAACTGGTGTCGTACTATACTGTGCCCTAGAATATGGCTAGTCGTACTATCAAATTGATCAGCTGGAACGTGAGAGGGATCAGGGATGTAAAGAAGAGATCCTGCATTTTGATTAATTGCTCGATATTGGGAGCCGACATCTTATGCTTGCAAGAAACCCATATTACAGTAGCTGAAAGTAATATGTTGAAAGTCAGAGGCTTCTCCCAAATTTTTTTGGCTGGTGATTCATCCAAAGCCAGGGGAGTGGCTGTCATGATAAAGAAAAACATACCTTTTAGCCCGACGAAGGTTACCCGAGACTCAGAAGGTAGATATATACTGGTGTCTGGATCTCTTTATAACTCTCCTATAGTTTTAGGCTCAGTATATGGTCCAGTTGGAGGGAATGTTGCCTTTATTATGCAATTAATTGACAAACTCAGTTCCCTTTTACCAACCCCTTTGATCCTAGGAGGGGATTGGAACATAGCCCCTTCCCAGGAGTTGGATAAAACTTTCAGACCATTAAGACCGCTGCTTCCGCCACAATTGGCGTTGAAAGATATGAGCAACATGTTAGGCTTAGTAGACCCCTGGAGGACCCTCTACCCTCTTAATAAAAGCTACACCTTTTTTTCCCCACTCCATAATTCCTGGTCGTGATTAGACTACTTCTTAATATCCACTTCTCTCATGACTAAAGTCTCCTCGGCAGGTATTGAGCCTATAGTAATTTCCGACCACGCGTTAGTCTGGTTTAAATTCTCTCCTCAGTCTTCAATGTCCCGTGACATGATCTGGAAACTTAATACCCAGCTATTAAAGGAAGAACACTCTCTCAACCAGATTAGATCTCTTATTAGCGATTATTTGGAAACCAATTGGGGCTCAGTGACCAGGATGGATATTCTTTGGTGCTCTCTAAAGTGCTTTCTAAGAGGCAAACTTATCAAGATCTCCTCTAGAAGAAAGAAACTCAGGTCCCAAAATCTCATTTCCCTCTCAAATCAGATTAAAATAGCAGAGAATTTATTGATTACTTCTAATTCACTGAATAATTTAGAACAACTCCACAAACTTAAAAATGAATATGAAGGACTGATTCGAGAAAAGACAGAGAATGCTCTATTGAGAACCAGGGCTAAATACCTGGATCAGGGAGAAAAACCGAGTAGGCTCCTGGCACTGAAACTTGAAGAAGTGGAGAATTCTAGGTTGATTCCAGCCCTGGAAGACCAAGACGGATCCGTCAAAACAGAGCCTAAAGATATTGCGGCAATCTTTAAAGAATTTTACCAAAACCTATACAGCACCAAAGCATCCCCCTTTTCTCACTCAGGTTTAGGGGAGTTCTTCCGGTCACTGGCACTCCCTCGCCTCTCGGAGGACCAAGTGGCCTTCCTCTCTTTACCCCTTTCCCAGGAGGAGGTGGAATAGGCCATTCATAGTCTCTCGTCAGATAAAGCTCCTGGCCGGATGGGTTTCCGCCAACTTTTATAAGGCCTTCTGCCAGGACTTGGCCCTTGCTCCTGGACTTGTATAACTATATGTTATCAGCTGATACTCTGGATCCATCTTTACTGGAGGCTATTATAATCCTGATCCCCAAGTCGGTTAAACCCTCCTGGAACCTGGCCAATTATAGACCAATTTCGCTGCTCAACTGTGATATTAAAATTTTGTCCAAGATTCTAGCTTCCCGCGTTAAACAGGTGTGGACCCCATTATTGAGCAGTGAGCAAGTAGGATTTGTACAGGGCAGGTCAGTGATGGACCATATCAGGTCGCTCTCTCATGTTTTTAGGGCAGCCCAAACTTCTCAGGTCCCTATGGCATTGGTAGCTCTGGACTCGGAGAAAGCGTTCGACTGAGTTAACTGGGAGTTCTTATGGTATACTATGTCCAAGTTCAGTTTTCCGAAGAGTTCACGGTTGGCAAACACTATATAAGGCCCCTACGGCAAAGATCTATTGTAATGGGACCCTCTCGCCTTCCATTCAGCTACATTCTGGGACCGACAAGTTGCCCTTTTCCCGTTCCTATTTAATCTCTATCTGGAACCCCTGTTACTCAGCTTTAAAACGGCCTCAGGGATCCAGGATGCCCGTCCTCAACCAGACTCCTAAGATTCAGTGTTTGAGGACATATTCTTTACAGTTAGCTAACCCGCTGATTCCTGTGGGTGGTAATGGAGATAATTACACAATTTGGGGAGTTATCCAATTATAAACTTAATCTGGCAAAGACGGAGATCTTCCCCCTTAATATACATCTTACCCGGGCTTCTGTGTCCCATCTGGGCATGAAGTGGACCCCATCTTATTTGAAATATCTTGGCATCTATCTGGCACGGGATCCTTCTCTAGTTAAAAAGCTCAACTTAGAGGATTTGCTGGACAGAATTAAGTCCGATTTGCAAAGATGGGGAAGCTGCCACTATCAGTGGGGCTCCGATAAGCATTATCAAAATGAACGTCCTACCCGGCTTTTCTACCCCTAAACCTCCTAGACATTTGGTTACCTAAGTCCTTTTTCAAAAGGTTCATTCGACCTTAACTGATTTTATTTGGAACCATAAATCTCGAGTAGGCTTTCGATAAACTATGCCTTCCCAAAGATATGGGGGTCTTAGATTGCCGATTTCGATTCTACTACTGGTCTAGTCACCTTGTCAAAGCAGGAAATGGTTAGGGATTTGAAAGATGCTTACTTCCCATATGGCTAAATCTGGACCTTGACCTTATCAAACAGCATAATACAGACCCCACCAGTCTTTTTTATAGCTGTTTCACATCTCTTCCCCGAGAGATTCAGGATTCCCCAGTGGGCGCCACAGTTAAAGTACTCAATTAACTTTATTCCTCTGCTAAAATCATATATATTAGAGACCCTGGTCAGCCATTGATGGGTAATCCCAATATTAGGATAGGGAACAAAATGTTAGTCCCTAAGTGGCTACCCCAAATACAGGGGCTCTCAGTGGAAGATCTTTATGTGCAGGGTAGGCGGGCTCAATAGCTGACTTATTACTAGTTTTGAACATCCCCACCAATGCCCTGTTCAAGATATATCAATTAAAACATCTGGTCGACAGAGTTTGGAGCAGCAGTCCCCCTCAACTGTTAAACCACTATTAATGGAGGTTAAGGGTTGTGCGTTAAACCCTATGGGGTGTCTAAACTGTACACTTATCTCCTGAAACTTGTTCATCCCATCCTCTAACTGGCTCTAAATCCTGGCCGCTTTCTCTCCCTCAGGATCTCCGTTTCCATGGGTCAAATCTGGAAAGATTTGTACATTTACAACACTTTAGACAGGAATAGGTTGATTCAATATTTTATAGTTAATAACATGTATATTACACCAGTCGCGGAAATCAAAATTTGACCTCTCTGTTCCCTCAAAATGTTTCAGGTGTGGGACAGAACAAGGTAACCTCCCTCATATTTTCTGGCAATTGTTCTAAGATTGCTCCACTCTGGAAGACAATTGAGGACAATTTAGATCCCATATTAGGTTTGAAAGACCTTTTTACAGTAGAGATTTGTATCATAGGGGACTACACAGGTATCATGGTTAGGGAAAGGAAATACCATATAGCACTTATTTCTATGGCGGTTAAGAGGCTTGTCCTTCGACACTGGACAGATAGTCTTGAGATTTCATACCTGGATTGGGTGGAGGAAATGTCCCAATGTTTCAAAGTGGAGAAATTGATTGCTAACATTAGATCCTCCCCAATGGCCTTCCAGAAGAAATGGGGCAAGTTATATGCTCTGTATCTCCATTGACAGAGATCCCATGACTTCCAAGGAAACTGAGCGAGGAAGAACATTCTTCCTGTCTCGGAGCTTCCTGGCTCCCCTCTATTTTTTCTTCTACATTAATTCCATAACCTCTCGCTTCGCTAGTTTGTAGGATCCAGTTTTCCTGGCCTGCATTCTGGATTAAGAATTTTTATAACACCTAATCACTAGAGTTAGTTTACCATCTCTCTCTCCTTCAGTGGTGACGCCCTCATTGGGGGGGGGAGGGACTGTTGTTTTGTTTTTTCCTGTTTACTGCTTTCTAGTTTCTCTTTGTACCTCCTTTCTCCTTTTTCCTTTCTTTGCCTGGTTATTACAGTACATCTTATTCTGGACTATATTGAATATTTGTATCATGTTCAGATGTTATTGGTTTAATGGATGTAACTATAGTTGGAAACCAATAAAAAGAGAATTTCAAAAAAAAAAATCCACAGTCAGGTAGTGATCACGATGCTGGCAGCCCCACATTTTAGATCTCACAGTGATCTGCTCAACGTCCTCCTTCATGTCTTCCCCTAACCGAAATATAGCAGTACCTTGCTGGAATGGCCTCTTCAGTCCCTCTCTGGCATTCATTCTTCTCACCTGCTCTGCACACAAAGCTGGTGAGCTCACTTCCCTTCCACATCATGAATGTGGTTAGCACAGTCTCCCGTGTTATGTTTACATATTAATAATAAACATCTTCTGGTAAGCCAGGCTGGTAGCAGCAGGGCACAAATGGAAAAATAGGCTTTCTTACCCATAAGATCTAAGCCACCTATGATTAGGCACTACTAAATTGCGCATAATGATGCACACACTGTCACTTAATAGTGCCTAATCAAAGGTAGCCTAGATCTTTTAAGGATAGGAAAGTCCATCATTCCCCTTGTTCCCTGTTGCTATCAGCCTGACTTACTGGAAAGATTTGTTTATTTTTGATATGTCAAAAACAAAACAGAGGCTGTACTGCTTGTATTCATGATGCAGAAGGGTGATGAGCTCACCAGTATTTGGTGTGAGAAGGAGTAGTGAAGAATGAATACTAGAGGGGGACTGAGGCCACTCCTGCAAAGTACTGCTATATTCAAGGAAGAGGGAAGTCATAAAGGGAGGAATATGAGCAGATCACTGTGAGAAATAAGATGTGGGGTTGCCAGCACCATGATCACTACCTGATCCCGTTGTCCTGGCAGATATTCCCCTTCCCATGAAACAAGTTCATGCAATTGTCCAAGGCTGTGTGTGGATATTAATGTGTGAAATGGCTGCCATTACATGTTCAGTCACTTCACTACCAGTATAGCATTGCTTGTAAAGCACTTTGGAATACAATGTGTATGAAAAGCACTATACCAGTTCTGATTCTTCCTATTATTATTATTTCCCATGGAAAAAGAAGACAAGACAAGCATATTTCTGATTTCCAAGAAAGTGTGAACTCTTACATTGCACTACACAAGAACTTTGTTACAAACAAGTGGTGGATCTAGGGGGTGGTGAAGGGTACGGCTGCAACCTGCCCTTCCCACATTGTAATGTACTTGCTTGTAGCTACTGTGTTTAACTTTGTTGAAGAAGTCTGATTTATTGATTGCACAAATGTTTACATTCAAAACTATGTATTACATTTATAGGTTCTGTCAAAAATGACTATAAAAGAATAATAGTAGAAAATATGAAAGGTTTAATAAAAATGTTAAACAGTTCATATTAAGTATGCACACCACCCCAGCAACCCCCATTGTGGCATCCTGGAGCCACCATAACCACTAGACTACCAGGTTATTCAAGATTTGTACTGCACTGTGGTTTGCCGCAGAGAAAGTCAGTTGGATTAAAACACAATTTCAGCTTATTAAAGTAAACAAACTGAACAGAATCATAGCTTAAGATGTGAATTGAACTAAATAATGCACATGATTTGGGCCATTTTGGTGAAGCAATTCTATACAAAGAGAAAAAAGAACTAGCTAGCATTATAGAGAACCATATAGCTCTCTGACTTTGGCTCCAATTATATAATCACTTAACACATTTAGCAGCCATTTTAGGAAACAGGTAAGACAGTTTTTTGAAATTAGAAGGCTGGTTTTACAATTTTCAAATGCTTTGGAACCACATTTAGATCAAGTATATAAATGTAGTTTTAGTATTAATGAATACAGCAGCGGTTCCTTTAGTCCCCTATGAAGTCATATTTTTGAATAGTTTGTTGTCAAAATGTTGTTTATGTATCCTTTATTTATAGTGCACATATGCAGTAATTTGTTTGTTAAAAAGTGATCAAATCTTTTTATAAAATATCCTTATAGATATCATTATAGTATGCTTTTGACTAAATAAAACAGGTCAGACTAACAGAAGGAACCTATCTTATATATATTAACAACAGTTTTATACATAGTATACATGCCACTAGGCCACGCACCCACCCTTGGCAAGGCAGTGGAGAGCCCTCACTATTTGTAGCCTACAGGCTCCTCACCTCCCTTGGTTACCATATAGTTGCACTGGACTATGAATGCATTATATTATGTATAAGACAAGGCCTCCCTGAGGTGACTTCTTACCAACTCAAATCATGCATTGCTTTAGCTACCAATTGTATAGTTCTTAACCTCTCATTAAGTAAATATATTGATAGGTCTGCCCTCTTTTAGCTAAGAAATGTATAGGCATCCAGTGCTGATTGTACTTATACTCAGTATGATTGCTCACCACATTTATTCTATGTATGTACTATATGAATGTCTATGTTTTATTCTGATACGGAGCATTTAGAAACGAGTCTATGACTCAAAGGGTTGTAATTCTGATTTCCTAAATAAATAAATAGTATGCTTATCTATTTCCACTTTAAACAAGGGGGGGGGGGGCAAACTGTGTTCAAAAGGTCAAACCTAACCTCTCACTTGTTAGTTTATGATTTTGGAATTAAAGTCTTCAACTTGGAAAATGTCGGACTCCAAATCACAGGTCTCATGAGAGACTTCTCTAAGCAATGTGGAACCTGACAGAACAAGACATCATACTAACATACTAAACTGCCAGCAGATTAGGCCAAGTGGTCTATCGAGTCTGCTCGAGTAATAGCCTACAGTCCATGCACTGTGGCTGCCCACCCACCCTCTTTGTGACCCCCTGCAGACCCATTACATTCCCCACTCCCCCACCCAGACTACACCCTTGTGTCTGTTCCACTCTCTCTTGAACCTACCCACTGTCTCCATCCCCACCAACTGCACTGGCAATGAGTTCCAGGGCACCACCACCCTCTCAGTGAAATACTGATGCCTCAGCTCCCCCATACCCCCCCCCACCAATCTCAGGCTATGCCTTCTCATGGCTCCATCCTTCCTCAACTGGAGCAGTTTATCTGAGCTGATCTGGTTAATCCCCTTCAAATAGTTAAAGATCTCTATCATATCCCCCCATCCCTCCTCTCCTCCACAGAGAATGTATTCAAATCCCTAAGTCTCTCCTCATTAGACAGATCCTTCAGGACATGAATCATCCTGGAATCCTAGACACTCTCCTCTGGATCCTCTCAAGAAGGGCAACATCTCTTCTCAAGTATGGGCACCAAAAATGCACACAGTATCCCAGGTGCGGTCTAACCAGGCAGTTGTACTGGGGCAGTAGGACCTCTTTCCTTCTTGATGTTATCCCTCTGGCTATGCACCCCAGCATCCTAGTCACCCTCACAGAAGTCATCCTACACTGCTCCAAATTATTCATTTTGGTGTCTTTTTCCACCCTGTAATCCTTTTCCTCCCTGGAGACTGCCAACTTTACCCCTCCGAGACTGTAGTCGTAGCCGGGGTTCCTGGCCCCTAAGTGGAGTACACTGCACTTCTTGGCATTGAAACTCATCTGCCAAGTGTGCAACCATCTTTCAAGTGTCTCCAAGTCCTCTTGCAGTGTCCTAATCCCCTCTTCTATGTCTACCACAGCTCCCAGTTTGGAGTCATCTGCGTGCAGACTCAGCCTACTTCTAACTCCAACCCTGATGTCTGAGATGAGTGCATTAAATAGGATTAGCCCCAATACTGATCCCTGGGAACCCCATTAATGACTGTTCTGGGAGGCGAGACTCACCCCAACCACCACCCACTGGTGCCTATCAGTTAACTGATTCCCAATCCACCCTAGTATCTTCTCCCCCAACCCCAAGCTCCTCAGCTTGTCCAACAGTCCATGGTGCAGCCAGAGTCAAAAGCCTTAGTGAGGTCCAGGTACAGGACATCTACTGGCTACCCCTGGTCCAGAGACCTTGTGACCCTGTCGTAGAATTCAAATAGGTTTGTCTGACATGATTTCCGACAGACGAAACCATGCTGTCATTCATCCTGGAGACCATGGACCTTAAGGAGTTCCACCACCCATTCCTTTATGATGGTTTCCATCAGTTTTCCCATCATGGACGTCAGACTAACTGTTCTGTAGATTCCCGGCTCCTCCCATGGATCGCCCTTGTGGAGCAGCAACACATGTGCCTCTCTCCAGTTGTGGGTGATCCATCCAGTTTGAAGGAAGGATTTGAATACATCCATCAGTGGTGCAGCCAGGACATCTGACATTTCCTCAACACCCTGGGTGAATCCATCTGACTCCAGAGCCTTATCACATCTCAGGGACATCAGAGGGTAGCACATCATAAGAGTGACCCAAAATGAGGAACTAGAAATAAAGTGATTCATTTTGGGTGCTTTTATGGTGGGCTACAATGCAGAATAGCGAGGGTATGGGACAGCGAATATGAGGAAGGGCGAATGGAAGGGGGGAATAGCAAGGGAAAGGGGAGGGACAGGGAAGGGATTTTCAGGGACTGGAGTACCTGCTGCTTCCAAGCTAGCCATTTGGCATTGTTGTGTGGAAGGCTAGCTCTGGCGGAGCAGGTGCTGGTTTCGGGATTAGGTGTGGGTTGCATTTTGCTGCAGCTGCGAGCTGTGGTACTTAGTTTTCCTAAATCAGGATTTTGCCCATCTTCCTGACATGCAGCCCCCTGGAGTTGAAAATCCTAATTATGGGGTGTGAGGGGGGGGGCAAAGCACCCTGCTAGGGTGATTTGGGGGGGCACAGCCTCCCTTCAAAAACACTTTTTGTAAATCCGGAAGTTGGGTCGCCTCAAAGTATATATCACCAGTTTGCTTCTCGGCGATATACACTCGCCACAATAGCGATTGCTGTTTTGCATTCACTATTATGACATGGAATCCTTCAGAATCTCTCTCACCCTCCCAAGTGGTATCTTCACATCCATGAGAGCCTCTCCACCCCCTTCCTCATTCCACTGACCCCCTGAGGGTATGGTTCCTTCCCTCCTTCATAAAGATTGAGCAGAAGTATTCATTGAGTACTTCCGTTTACTCAGCACACCCCCTTATTTCTTTAACTTATCAATCAGCCCTCCCCCATCACTTTCCTCCCCTCCCTGATATATCTGAAAGAAACACTTCTCCCCCTGCTTGATCCCCTGCACCAACCACAGCTCCTTGACTGTTTTGGCTGCTCTCACCACCCTACCAGTCTGTCTTGAGAGCCTCTGCTACTCTTCCCTGTCCCTTACTCACTGCTTGAATCTTCAGAAGGCCAGCCTTTTTTCTCTCACCACCTTCCTGGTCCACCAGCTGGGTTTTCTAGCTCTAGCATTCTTGTGGACAACTCAAATGCAGACTTTAGTAGTCCCCAGAATACCCTCCTTTATCATTACTCACTTGCTTTCCATGTCCATGCCTGGACTAATACTGCCTAGGTGGCTTTCCAGGACTGCCACCATGCCCACAAAATCTGCCCCCATAAAATCCACCACTGTTGATTTCTATATGAGTCACAATCCTGCCCAGGTCTAGGAGAACCAAATTGTGGCATGATCACTTCCTGCCAGATGGGCCTCCACAACTTGGTCCCCATCTGTCAGCACCAAGTTCAGAATATGTCCCTCTCTGTTTCGTTCCCCCACCAGTTGGTATAGGAACACATCTTGCAAGGCATCCAAAAGGTGCTGCTCCCTTGCTGATGATGATGCCATGGTCTCCCAATCAACCCCAGGCATATTCATATATCCCAACACCACTGTCCTACCCCTGCCCAAACCACAGTGGGATTTCAGATTTTTCACTAATTCCTTGTCTAGCTCCTCCGATTGTACTGGTGACCTGTACACCACCTGACCCTCCCACCCCTAGGATCCTGAAGGGTGACCCTCAATGCCTCGATGTGCCTCTCAGCTGCCTCCTTCCTGCTGCTTTTAATAGCATGTGTAACAAACAGCACCACCTCCCCACCCTTACCTGTCATCCTAACCTTCCAAAGAACGATGTACCCTGGAATGCCCAGCTCTCAGTTGTGATGCTGCATGGCCCACATCTCCATGACTGCAGCCACATCCACCCTCTCCTAGGTCATTAATGCCTGTAATTCAGGCATCTTTTTTCCAAAACTTCTCATATTGATCAAGACCACCCTCCATGCGGACCCCTTCTTTTTCTCCGTATCCCCTTCCTCCATTCCCAGGGTCCCATGAGAGAACATCCACCCTACTCAACTGCCTGTCAAAACTAATGGGGGGAAAAGCCTAAGCCCTCCCATGCTGTGGTCATCCACCTGTCCCACAAGCCCCAGCCCTTCCCCGGCTACAAGTTTAAACCCCATCTGGTACCAATAAATTCCCCAAGCTTAAGCTTTAGGATCTCCTTCCCCATTATGCTCAGGTGGAGTCTGCCTGTAGCAAACAGCCCTTGCCTTCCCAAGTAGCTCCCCAATTCTCCACAAACCCATACCTCTTGGCCCAGCACCAGTCCCATAATCATCTGTTAACCCTTGAATATTTAGTTCTTCTCCACTTGTCCTCAGTACCAGAAGAACCTCCGAGAATTCTGACTGGCCAAGCATTTTATCCAGTTTTCCCCAGTCCCCATGACCACCCTGCCTCTCTCAATGAAACTGTGCCCAAACCCTGATGATCTCACAAGTATACTTTGATCTTGCAGTGCAGGGTGACTCTGCCCCTCATTTCCCCTGCAACAGGAGTTATTGCAGGTGGAGCCCCAGTGCTTCCCTCTTCAGTTGAGGACGATTGCCCAGCTGGAGATAGCCCAGGCTGTGCTTAATCCAGTGTCACCTTGAACACAGAATAAAGCAACAGAGAAGTTGTCGGCAGATGAGGACCTCTTGGCCCACCTAGCCTGCCCTATATTCCCTACCTACTGTGCCACCAGACATTACTCAATCTCCAGTCTTTTCTCCCCTTGTCTTTCTCCTAAGGTCTCTTTGTGTCTATCACATGCATGCTTGAGTTCTGTTACCATTTTAGCACCCACCACCTCGCTGAGGATGATCCAGGCATCCACCACCCTCTACGTGAAGAAGTATTTCCTCACATCTCCTCTGAGCCCATTTATCTCCCTACTGTTACAGTAGTGCCTGCATGTGGAGGTGCACATGAGCTCCATGGCACTGGTTCCAGCACCTTCTGCCCCTCCCCTGGCAATTGCCAGACTCCCTGTAACTTGGCACTACATCAGCCTCCATTCGGTGGCTGCCAGAGCTGGGGACATCATCCCTCCCGGAGAGAAGAGTCGCTTGTAGCAGCTCAATCCTGCTCCTCACCTTCCCCTCTGCCAACCCCCAACAACACAGGATCGATCCCAACTCTGGCTTGCTGGTGTGGCCCAGCACATCAACCTTCAGCACCACTGGCCAGCTTGAGGAGCATTTTTTCTATGGAAAATGCTACCTTCCTGTACTTTATTAATATCTGTAAAGTATTTGAAAATTTCTGTCATATTTGAACCTGTAAGATATTTGAACAATTCTATCATATCCCCTTTCCTCCTTTCCTCTAAAGAGTACATATTTAGTTCCTTGAGTCTTTAATCATGGGGTCTTTGATGCAGGACCTGCACCGTTTTGGTAGCCCTCCTTGACACCACCTTCACCCTATGTTCTTCCAGAGGCTGGGCCTCCAGAACTGGACATAGTACTCATAGAAACATAGAAATATAGAAGTTGACAACCGATAAGGACCGCAAGGCCCATCCAGTCTGCCCATTTCTTTTTCTACTTATAAATGTGCCATCCGCCTTTGCTCTGTCAATGACCTATCTATTCATACTCATCTGTATTGCTCCCTTATGCCTATCCCATGCCTGTTTGAAACCCTACACTGTATTCATGTCCACCACTTCCTGAGGTAGGCTGTTCCATGCATCCACCACCCTTTCTGTGAAAAAGAACTTCCTCACATTACCCCTTAATTGACCTCCCCAATCTCATGCTGTGTCCTCTTGTCCTACTATTATTCTTATATTGAAACATGTTAGACTCTTTCACCTTGTTAATGCCCTTAAGGTGTTTGAATGTTTCGATCATATCAAATCTCTCCTCCTTTGCTCTAGGGTATAAATATTGAGCTCTGTTAATCTGTCCTCATATGTTTTCTGATGCAGTCCCTGTCCATTTGGTTGCCCTTCTCTGGACTGCCTCTCAGTTTGGTTAATGTCCTTGTGAAGGTGTGGCTCCAGTACTGCACACAGTACTCCAGATGGGGTCTAACCAGTGTCTTGTAAAGGGATTATTACTTCCTTCTTCTGACTTTTGAGACCCCTACTAATACACCCCAACATCCCCCTAGCCTTACCTACTGCTTTAGTGGTCTGCTTGGATGATTCCAGGTCATCGGTGATGATGATGCCCAAGTCTCTTTCTTCCCTTGTGACTGCCAGCAACTCCCCTCCCAGCCTATAGGTGGCTTCAGGGTTTCTCTTCCCTATGCACTTCTTGCCATTAAACCCCAGTTGCCACTCTTGCAATCATTTTACTAGTTTACCCAGAGCTCTTCTCATTCTGCCCACCCCATCTGGATCATCTACTCTGTTGCAGATCTTGGTGTCATCTGCAAACAGACAAACATTACCCTCCAGTCCATCTGCAATGTCACTGATGAAGATATTGAAGAGGACTGGCCCAGGACTGATCCCTGAGGTACCCCACTTGTGACTTGCATCTCTTCTGACTGTATATCATCTACCACCACTCTCTGTTTTCTGCCCGACAACCAGTTTGCCACCCAGTTGACCAACTTCTGACCCACCCTGAGCCTACACAGCTTATTAATCAATCTTCTATGTGGAACAGTATCGAAAGCTTTGCTGAAGTCAAGGTATGTGACATCAACTGCTCCCCCTTGGTCCACTACTCTGATTACCCAGTCAAAGAAATCTCCGAGATTAGTTTAACAGGACCTTCCTTTTGTAAACCCATGCTGTCTTGGATCCTGTTCTCCTATGGATTTCAGGTGTTGCACTAACCTTTCCTTAAGGAGTGCCTCCATAATCTTGCACACTACTACGAACATACGAAATTTGCCAGCAGATAAAGGCCTAGAGGTCCATCAAGGTCTGCTCGAATGTGCAGCTAGCACCCTATCCTGCAGCTGCCCCTCCTTCCACCCTTCCCTCATTAACCCTCCCTTGTCCTGTCCCATCCCCTTTGAAGCAGTCCACTGTTCTACTGGATACCACTTCTGCAGGTAACGCATTCCACCCAGCCACCACCCTCTCTGTAAAAAAGTGTCTCCTCATCTCCCTCCTGAACCTTCCTCCCTCCAGTCTCATATCATGGCCCCTGGTGGCCCTCCCCTCACTTACTTTGAACAGCCCCTCTGTACCCGTCTTGTTTATTCCTTTCATGTATTTAAAGGTTTCAATCATGTCACCCCTGTCCCTCCTCTCCTCCAGTGAGTACATGTTCAACTCCTCCAACCTCCTCTCGTATGATAAGTCCCCCAGCCCCTTGATCATCTTTGTCACCCTGCTCTGCACCCCCTCCAGTAACTTAATGTCCCTCTTCTGATACCGGCGCCAGTACTGCATGCAGTACTCCAGATGTGGTCTAACTAATGACCTATACAGTGGCAAAATCACCTCCTCCCTCCTCGAGGATACACCCTTTGCAATACAACCCAGCATTCTGCTGGCCTTTGCAGCTGCCTTCCTACATTGTGCCGAGTTGTTCATTGACCCTGTAATGAGCACACCCAGATCCTTCTCCTCCTCTGTCTGGGCTAGCTGCACTCCCCCCAGCTGGTAACTCCTCCTTGGGTTCTTCATCCCAAAATGCAGCACCTTGCACTTTTTGGCATTAAACCCCAGTTGCCAGGTGTCTGACCAGGTTTCAAGCTTTGCCAGATCATCCTGCAACCCCTGCCGTCCCCCTAGGTCATCCACCACCGCGCCTACCTTGGTATCATCAGCAAACAGACTGATCTTGCTCTTGATGTCCCATGATATGTCTGCAATGAATATCCCAAACAACACTGGTGTCAACACCGAGCCCTGTGGAAAACCGCTCATCACTGCCCTTGTGTGTGAGAGCTCCCTACCCACCACCACCCTCTGCTGCCTTCCCTGAAGCCAGTTTCCTACCCATCTCACCAGCTTTACACCCGCCCCTGTGCCTACTAACTTCCTTCCCAGCCTTCCATGCAGCACCAAGTCGAATGCATTACTGAAGTCCAGATACAGGACATCCACTGCATGGCCCCTGTCCAGTTGCCTAGTTACCCAGTCATAGAACTCCACCAGGTTGGTTTGGTGGGATCTGCCAATATGAAGTCATGCTGTCTGCTGTCCTGTAGTCCTTTGCCTCTGGGAGGCACCAGCCTCTCCTTCAGGATAGTCTCCATTAGCTTACCCATGATGGATGTGAGGCTCACTGGTCTGTAGTTTCTCGGTTCATCCTTGGCCACTCTTGTGGAGGAGCACCATGAGCCATCCTCCAGTCCTGAGGTATACACCCAATGTAATGAGGCATTAAATAGGTCTGCCAAAGGTCCTGCAAGGACCTCTGCCAGCTCCTTCAGTACCCTGGGTGGATGCCATCTGGGCCTGGCGCCTTGTCCACCCTCAGTGCCTTCAAACCCTCTTGAACTCTGCCCTCCATGATTTCCCCATCTGTCACCCTTCCCCTGTTTCTGCCATTTCTCCCACCTTGGTGTCACCCCTCTTCTCTTTAGTAAATACTGAGCAGAAGTACTCATTTAGTGCTTCTGCCTTATCGCACCCTGCTTCCACCCACCCCTCCTTTCTAATCCTTACTATGTGGTCCTTACAGCTCCTTTTCTCCCTGATGTACTTAAAGAAGTCCTTCTCCCCCTTCTTAATGCCTTGTGCCAGCCTGAGTTCTGTAGATGCTTTGGCTCCCCTTACTGCCCTTGTCATCTCCTTCGATTCTGTCAAGTACTCCTCCTGTCCTCCCCCTCCCTGTTTTCTTGTACTTCCTAAAGGCAGATCTTTCCTCCTTACCTTTCCATGACCTCCTTGCTCAACCAGCTTGGTTTCTTAGCCTTAGTCTTCTTGCTGTGGGCTTTGCAGCAGGTTTTGTTGCCTCCACTATCCCCAACTTTATGAGCTCCCACCTCTGGTTAGTGTCCATACTAGATTGAATTCTGGCCAGGTATCCTTTTACCACTTCCTCATCCTCCCAAAGTCGTCCCTCCTGAAGTCCAGCACTCTTGTGCCAGATTCCACTCCTTCCTTGCCCATATCCAATGTGAGCCATACTGAGTGGTGGTCACTCCCTGACAGCGGTTCCTCCACTGTAAGTTCTCTCACAAAGTCCACATTTGCCAGCACAAGATCAAAGGTACTCCCTAATCTGGTTGGTTCACTGACCATTTGCAGCAGGAAGCTGTCCTGGAAGGCATCCAGCAGTACCTGCTCCCTTCTGTTCCTGGTTGTTGGGGTGCTCCAGTCCACTCCTGGCATGTTGAAGTCCCCCACAATCACCACACTACCCTTCTCGCAGGTCCTCCTGATCTGTCCCGCTAGTTCCCTGTCTAACTCCTCTGTCTGAGATGGTGGCCTGTACACCACTCCCATTCTAAGAATCCTATTCTTGGAATCCTGGATTTGCATCAAAGTGACTCAGACTACCCTTCACACCTTCCTCCCTTACACACTTCAGTCCTTCCTTCACATATAGTGCCACCCCTCCTTTCCCAATCACCCTGTCCCTACAGAATAACCTGTACCCTGGTACAGACAGGTCCCAGTCATTGTATTGGGTGGCCCATGTTTCTGTGATGGCTGCAATGTCCACCTCTCCCTCTGCCATGAGCACCTGTAACTCTGCAGTTTTCCTCCCAATGCTCCTAGCATTAAGGGTAACCACCTTCCACCCTTCCCCTCCCATCCTGCCCCCCTTTCCTAGCATCACTAATAGTACTTGCCATTTGTCCTTTGTCACTGTTATGGGGGGTAAGCTCATATGGTTTCCCAACCTGTGGTCTCTGCATATCTCTTCCCAATTGCCACCCCCACTCTAGTTTAAATTCCCAACTTCTATGTACTCCTCCATCCTCTGTTTCAACACTTTCTTTCCCTCCTCACTCAATGTAGTCTGTCCTGCATAGAGACTACTGTCCTCCCAGGTCCTCCCACCCCCCAACAGCCAATACCCTTTAGCACAACACCAGGATCTTAGCCATCCGTTAATCCTATTCCTCTATTCTCAGCTTTCTTGTTGTGCTTGCCTTTGGCACTGGAAGTATCTCTGAAAAAGTTACTGATCTTCCTGCCCCCTCACATAACTGTGCTAGTTCCTCAAACCTCCTCTGGACTATATCTACTGTCTTGTCAGCCAGGTCGTTTGTCCCAAGATGTATAATTAAATTGGGCTTGTCCCTACCCCTTCTAGCATATTTCAGAACAGATTGTCCCACCCTTTCCGCTGTCATTCCTGGCATGGCCTCCACCCAAATGCGACTATGCCTCTCCCCCTTGCTACCCCACCTAACTCCTCTTAGTATTGAGTCCCCCAGCACTAAGATTCCACCCTTCTTACTCCCCGCTTGCTTCCATTCATCTCCCTCTCTCATTTCCAGCTCCTCTTCTTCCTCCTGCACATTATTTCCCCCTTTTACCCCTGTTGCAATTCTCTCAGCAGAATTTCCCCCCACTCCAGTTTGGTCCAGGCATTTATCAATTACTCCTCTAATTTCATCATTTCCCTCCTCCACCTGCTTCCTCCAGCAGTGCAAAACTATTTTCTGAAGACCCTTCACAAATGCCCGCTCCTCTCTCTTCATAGTAACCTGTTCTCTCCTTTTCACTCCATGACTTTTGCCACTTCTTCACTCCCTCACAAGTCCCTATCTCTCCTTCCATTTGTCTTTTGTCTCCTGACCTGGTTTCCCGGCAATCGTCTCTTCTAGCCTGGGCCCTTTGTCTCTGCTTCCTCTTCTGACCCTCTCCTCACCACTGTTGGCTTAAATCGCCCTCCCTCATCTCCCCTTCTTCCTCCCTCCAGTATTGGGCTAAACCCACCCCAATCTGCCTTGCCTGTCTTAGTTCCTCCTGCAGACCCTCAACTCCTTTCTAAGTTTTTTACAGTATGTGGTTGCACACTAAACATCCTCCCACACTCCAGGCAATTTTTAGAAAGATTGCACCACAGTTGTTGCAGCCTACCACCCTACCCATTGCTGTCATTGCCCACCAGCGACCCCCCACCCTTCCAGATGCAGGATACCAAACACTCCCAAGTCTCCCTCTCCCCTCTATCAGTGCAAAGCATTCTTTTCTTTATTTCCTTACCCTTTGTTGCACACGTTTAGATATATTGAGCAACTGCTTTTTATATTCCTATCCTCCTATAACTCAAAATAGACTTTAACTAGCCATTGCACAACCTTCTTCAAACTCCTACTCCTCCTTTCCCCAATGCAATATCAATGCGAAGAAGTAATAATGAAAGCTCCTGGATTTGCATTTACTTCCCTTCAGTGAGATAGCAGTCACCTCTTCATTTGCTGCTGTTCCTTTCCTGAATGTCTGCTTCTGCTATGACAGGTGCATATCCTTTGCTTGTTTGAGAAGTGATGTCAGAACCCCTGGTACAAAGGAAATCATGGACCAGGGTTGGGTGGGAGTGAGGGGTTTGGGTGGGTGGGACCAGCCCAAGTCTTCCAGAAACAATCAGGTAGCTGAGGCCTCTGGTCAGACCATTAGCACCCTTCCCCCACTCTGCACTAAAACTTTGCAGCTAGTGAAGCCAGCGACAATGAATCACAATTCTACTGAAAGCCCCCAAAATAGGTTTGCTACCCAAAGAAACAGGACTCCAATTCAAACAGCTTCACCAACAACACATCAAAATAGGCTTGGAATTAGAAGATATAGGTCTCCAATTCAAAGAAACAGACCCAGTTAAATCACACTAATTATATTTTAAAACAGAAGATACAGGCCTCTACAAATGCAGCCTGCCACACAGTGAATCATCAAACAAATGAGCCCACTTATAGCTACCAAAACAGGTTTCAAAATTCCAACAGCCCCAAACAATACCCTACTAGCTCCTTAGTAGTAAGAAAGGAAAGAAATAACCTTCTACCAGGTAGAATCCACAAGAAACAAACAATGTAAAAACAACAAGAAGCTACTGTACTATAGATCTGATCCTGTCCCTTCTAGTTCCTTCTGAGAAGCCAAAGCACTGACACCACACCTGGTTCAGCTCTGCCTCCCTAACTGAGTCTGGCCAGACCATTAGCACCCTTCCCCACTCTGCACTAAAACTTTGCAGCTAGTGAAGCCAGCGGCAATGAATCACAATTCTACTCAAAGCCCCCAACATAGGTTTGCTACCCAAAGAAACAAGACTCCAATTCAAACAGCTTCACCAACAACGCATCAAAATAGGCTTGGAATTAGAAGATATAGGTCTCCGATTCAAAGAAACAGACCCAGTTAAATCACACCAATTATATTTTAAAACAGAAGAAATAGGCCTCTACAAATGCAGCCTGCCACACAGTGAATCATCAAACAAACAAACAAACAAAAAAAAAAAAAAAGGTAAGACTGACTGGCCTGTATTTTCCTGCCTCCTCCCCGCTACCACTCTTGCAGAGCGGGATCACATGAGCCCTTCTCCAGTCTTCTGGGACCTCTCCTGTGCTCAGAGACTCGCTAAACAGTTCTGATAATGGCTTTGCTAGTTACACCCTTAGCTCCTTTAGTACCCTGGGATGTATGCCATCAGGTCCCATTGCCTTGTCCACCCTGAGCTTATCGAGCTCTTGTAGGACCCTTTCTTTTGTGAAGGGACTAGTGCACCCCTACCCCCCCATGTCCATGGTGCTGAGCTGTGGGCCCTGCCCTACCTTCTCTTCAGTAAATACTGAGCATAAGAATCTATTTAGGATAGATGCTTTTACATGGTCCTCCTCCTCCTCACATGCCCCCTTATCTCCTTACTCGAAGTGGGGTCTTACCAGTGATCTGTTTGGGGATAATGCTACCTCCCTCTTTCTGCAGGTGGTACCCCACTTTATGCACCCAAGCAGCCTGATAGCCTTCCCCACTGAGTTATCACACTGCTTGGTTACATTTAAGTCATCAGAAATGATTACCCTTGGTCCCGTTCCTGTTTTGTGGTTGCTAGTACATCCCTGCTCAATTGGTAAGGTTCCTGGTTTCTGTGCCCTAGTGCATGATGCTGCACTTTTTGCACTGAAACCCAGCTGCCATTCCATTGACCATTCTTACAGTTTTTCAGATCACCCTTATTCTTTCCATTCCCTAGTGTGTCCACTCTGTTGCAGATTTTGTGTCACCCATGAACAGGCATATTTTCCCTTCCAGCCCTTCTGCAATGTCACTAATAAAGACATTGAAGAGGACTGGGCCTAGTACTGACCCCTATGACACCCCACTGGTCACCTTGCCTCCTCCAGAGTTGACCCAATTTACCACCATCCTTTGACTCCTATTGCTTAGCCAACGTCTTACCCATTTTACTACTTTTGGACCAACTCCAAGGTTGTCCAGCTTGTCTCACCAGTCTTCTATGTGGAACTGTTTCAAAGGCTTTACTGAAATCCAGGTAAGCCACATACTGTATACCGCTCATCCCCTGATCCACTTCCCTGGTCACCCAGTCAAAGAACTCAATCAGGTTTGTCTGGCAAGACCTCCCCGCTGAGAAGCCATGTTGCTTCGGATCCTGTATTCACTGGTTATTGGGTATTTCCTGCAGTAGTGATTCCATTACTTTACCCACTACTGAAGTAATTCTAACAGGTCTGTAATTTCCTGTCTTCTTCCTATTTCCATTTTTGATAAGTGGAACCACATCTTCTCTCCTCCAGTCCCCTGGAACCTCCCCCTGTTTCTAGTGAAATGTTGAACAGAGCTGTCAGAGGTGCAGCCAGCAGATCCTTGAGCTCCCTCAATATCCTAGGGTGTGCCTCATCAGATCCCAGTGCCTTGTCTACTCTTTAATTGTGCTAGTTCCTTGAGGACTCTCTCCTTTGTAAAATGATTAGTGTCCACCTCCCTTCCTTCAATGCTCTCTTCCCTTATATTTGGCCCATCACCTACCCTTCCTTTGTAAATACCTAACAAAAGTAATTGTTCCATGTGTCTGCTTTTTTGGTCCTCTTTCTCACAAATCCCTCATTCCCCTTCAAACTATACTATTCTCTCCTTTGCTCTTTCTCTTCTCGCTTATATATCTAAAGAATATTTTATCCCCCTCTTTTACTGACTGGCCAATATTCTCATCCATTTGAGCTTTTGTGTTCCTAACTGCTCTTCCCACTTCTGTTTGTTTCTCCTGGTAACTCTTCCTATCCTCCTCCTTCTGTGTTCTCTTGTACATTCTAAATGCTAGTTTGTTTTTTGCCCTTACTTCCTCCGCTACTTCTCTAGAGAACCATAACTGTCTCTTTTTTCTCTTGCTTTTGTTGACCTGCCTGACATAGAGATTTCTTGGCTTTTGAATGCCCCCTTTATTTTTGTCTTTTTTCCTTGACTCCCCGTTTCCCTATTCTTGCTAGGGTTTCCCTGAGATATTCTCCCATTTTCTTAAAATCAGCCCTCCTGAAGTCTAAAACCCTCATCTTAGTGCGGCATGATTCAGGCCAAGTTCCTATACTGAGCCACACTGTGCAGTGATCATTGGTCCCCAGGTTGCCAGCCAGTGTGTTGTCAGCAATACTGTCCCCATTTGTCAGTACCAGGTCCAGTATTGCCCCTACCTGCATAAGTGGGTTCCTTAACTACTATAGTTGCTTGAGGAATGCCCCTTGCAGGGAGTCCAGAATGTCCCTACTCTTGACTTTTGCCACACCTCATAGGCCATTATCCATGATCGGTAGATTGAAGTCTCCTACCAGCAACACCTCCCCTCTGCATGCCATCCTTTGGACTGCTTCCATTACCTCTTTATCCACCTCTATCCCCTTTGCTGGAGGTCTGTAGATCACACCTGTGTGAATAGCACCCCCATCTCCAGAGCGACCCACAGTACTACCTCAGCTCTGGTTCCACCAAGCCGGTTCAACATCAAGGACATTGACTGACTCCACAGCAACAATAAATTGCTGGCGGTGACCATATCACCCAACAATCAGCATGATTTATTGACTGACCACTTTCACTTTAAAGCACCAAGGCATATCCAAGCTGTTTGCGAGATTCTTTGCCCCTCACACCCCCACAGGGTGTTTTGTCCCCAACACACCTCAAAAATTAATATCATCACCTCTTGATCGGAGCTGTATGGGGAGAAAAGTGCAAAACCCCTGGGGAGGCAAGATGGCCAGTGCTGCAAATCTCAATCAATGGAATGATTGTCAATCATGATGCAGCACCAACATTGCCATCGCTCTACAGGTTTTGCTGTGGTGATGGCACACACTCAGCTCCTGTCTGCTCTCACTGTATTTTCATGGCTTACATGTTGTCCCTGACATAAAGAGCTACTCCTCCCCCCCTTTTTACCTACCCTGTCTTTTCTGAACAGAGTATACCATGGTATGGCTACATCCCAGTCAGAGTCCTGGTTTCATTGCACCAGGATTCAGTAATTGCTACTATGTCCAGGTCCACATCTGCTATGGTGGCTTCTAGGTCTGCAATCTTATTGCCCAGACTTTGAGCATTTGCACACATTGCTTTCCAGAGTGTCCTGCCACCCTCCCTCTTATTTCCCATTCTCCTTTCCTTCACTATTTAATTTTACTATCTCTCTTTCCTTTTACCCCTTGATTCCTTTGTTATTGGGTTCCATTTGGGATTTCAGTCCCTCAAGATTCCTACTGCTGACCTCATGAGCCTGTGTGTGTGTATGTGTGGGACAGTATATGTCTCCCTGCCTCATTCCGCCTCCCACTCAACTAGTTTAAATGTTTGCCAATATAGCATATAAACAGTTCACTGAGGACCATGATTCCCCTCCTGGATGGATTCAGGTCACTGCCCCATACAGGTTTTATCCCTTCAGGTGGGGCCTCAGTCTCCAATGAAGCTGAAACCCTCCTCTCGGCACCATTCCCTCAAACATGTATTGAAGATCCTGGTGCAGACAATCCTGCCCTCCCCTCTCATAGACAGGTAGCCACTCCGAGAAGGTCACAGATCAGGCTACTTGCCTAAGACCCCTACCCAAATTCCCTAAACTCCTCCTGAACTATTGCTGGCTCATCCCTAGCCAGGTTATTTGTCCCCAGATAGACAGTGTTTCCCAGCTCTCCTTCTTTTCCTGCTGCCTCAGTGATTCTTTGGCTCTTCTTTCCATCCCTGCAAGCTGTGGTGCAAGGAAAGCACCTAATCTTCTCTTCATCCTTACCTGTCCCCAACTGTATCACCATTATTATGGAGTTCCCACCAGGATTCACTTTCTCCTGCTCTGGGGTCCCCTGTCGTCCCACTTGGGGTCTCCACTATAGAGGACCCCGAAATCCACCTCATCACTTCTTCGGGTGCTTCTGTTGGACATTCCTGCATGGTCAGTGTGGCATAAGTAGAGGTACTCGATGGGGGATGTGCCTATGCTCCACTATCCTAACCCTCCCGAACTGTTGCCCAGATGCTCTTCCTTCTGGCAACATCTGAGGTAGCAGGGGTGGACTAGGTGGTCCCTGGAAAGGGGACTAGGTACTTCAAACCCAAGCCAACTCAACCTTAAGTCTAGCAACTTCCTCCTTCAGCCCAGAGAGGTGCATGCAGATATGCCAGCAATGCAGTCTCTAGAAAGTCTCCCTGAAGACTGACACTCCACAGCCAGTGCACTTCATCGCTCCCTACTTGAAAGAGTGATGCAGTACCACTGGGGTATTGGCAGCACTATCCCTTAATATTTTTAAGGAAAATATATTCTTAAGTACTGAGTTACCTAACAGGTTTGGTGTCAAACTTTCATATAAGTCTAATGTTTTAGAATAGTACTCATCTAAAAACAATGTTTGTGCTTCAATATATTGTATGTAAAGTTTGCATTCCATTTGTTTGCATATATGGAATAAGGCACATCATCATAGTTCATTTTGATTTCATGATATTGATAATTACATATGAATGTAGGGTAGAAGGCAGCTTTGGCCCACAGTATGTGTCTTTGAACTCTGAAATGAAGCAGTTAATCCAAGAGATCCAATTTGGCCACTGGATTTTGAACCACATGAGAGTAGTTAATTCTGAAGCCATTAAGCTGCATTACTTAAAGTATGCAAATGTCGATAAAAGCACCCAAAAATCAGCAGAAGTGGAAGAAACAAAGTTTCCCATCCACCAAGAGTGAAATGCCACCAAAAAAAGGTCTGAATTATAATTTCTTTTGTCCACAGTACAAAAGCCAAGTGCTTGTCAGAGAGATGGCTGTTAGTATAAAAAGAATATCCATTGCAATGGATGCATTAAAATTGTACAAACCCATGGCAGAACTTTTTACCCTACAAGATCTTGAGCAGGGTAAGGGTGAGATAAGTCTTCCAGAGCCAACATAATGTTAGCTTAGATGAGGGACCTAAAAATTCAGTTTGACTTCACTAATTTCAGTTGCTTTGGCTCACAATGCAGTAACCTGGCATTAGGTAAAACAGACTACAGATAGAGGTGGGAATCATGAGGTCAGCAATGAGTATGAATTAGTGTAGCAAACTTGGGCAGGTGATGTTGGCATAAATCTACAGTGACTTGAAATGCAAAACACAAAGTAAAATGCAATCAAATAAGTAAAGCACAACCAAAAATGAAATGCAAATAAAAAAGAAAAGCAACAAAACCAAGTATAAAGTGCAATGCCACAAAACAAAATAACAGAATGGAAACAAAGATAAAGTGCTACCAAATGAAAACAAGCATTTGTCAATGCAGAATGTTGTCTCACTGGCATTTTCATTGGTAGTGCAGAGTTAGGGATACATAATAGGAATGGCAGTGAAGTATTGAACTGAAGCTAACACCACCCTCACCCTGCAAGAGACTGACAGGCATTGGGGTGTGCCTTTTGGTCATCAGCTATAATGCTTATGCCATTCTACCTCACCCCTACCCTGCAGGCATTGACAAGTGTTGTGATGTGCTTTGTGGTAATTGGACCTTATACTTAAACCATTCCATAATGTAATATGCTGAGGTGGGTGCAGTATAGGGGGATGGGGTGAACTTTAAGGCTGAACACTCCAAGGCAGACCTCAATGCCTGTCACTGGCTGCAGGGTGGGGGTGGGGGGAGGTGGAATGGTGTGGGCACTACAGCCAGTGATCCCAAGTCACACACCTGATGCCTGTCATTCTCTACAGGGTGGGGAGTTACAGTTGGAAACCATAACACCATAGGCATTTGTTGGTATTTTCACTCCAAATTTTCAACATAGACTTTTTGTGACGCCACCTCATGAAGAGCAGCACTATCAGTTTATTAGCAGAAAGGTAGTTGTGCACAGCGGCTATGCCATTTGGTGACACAGGGACAAAAACACATTTTGGACAAGATGTGAAAAATGAGAACTGTATTGTTCATGAGGAGGTGTAAAAAATCTTGAGTAAAAATATGAAAAATTGGTGAAGTCATGAGCATGCATAGAAACAGCGCAACACGCATCCGTAACCCAGTTATTTTAGGATGTTTTTTAACCACATTTTCAAAATAGGCATTTTGGGACCTCCCCTCATGAACAGTGGCACTGTGATTTTGTTAATTTGTCCCAAAAGTTGATTTCCCACAACAACCACGCCATTGTGCACCATAGGTGCGAAAACACATTTTGGGCAGGATGTAAAAAATGACAGCTGTACTGTTCATAAGGAGGTGTGAAAAATTCCAGTGTAGAAAATCTGGCATGAAAACATTGCACATTTGTGAAATTACAATGGTGCAAAGGAAACTGCATAATGCAAACTTATAACACAGTCATTTTATGGACGTTCGTCATCAAATTTTTAACATAGGCATTTTAGGACCTCTGCTCATGAACACTGCCACTGTCATTTCCTCAAACTGTTCTGAAAACTGATTTTACACAGCAACTGTGCTATTGTGCACCGGATGCGTGAAAACACATTTTGGCCAGGATATGTAAAATGACAGCTGTACTGTTCATTAGGAGGTGTGGGAAAATGGCAATTTTGAAAATCTCAAGTGAAAATATTACAAATTCACAAAGTTACGAGCTTGTGTGGAAACTGTGCACTGCACTCTCATAAAACAGCCATTTTTTTTTCCACCACATTTGCAACATAGGCTTTTTGGGAGCCCCTCTCATGAACAGTGGCACTGTCATTTCATTAATCAGTCCTGAAAGGTGAATCTGCGCAGTGACCACAAAGTCACCTTTCATGACTGAATAATGCCATGACAGTGACTGAATTCATGAGGAGAGGTCCCAATAACCCCATGTTGAAAATGTGGTGCCGAAATTCCCCAAATTGGCTGAGATATGCACCAAAGTTGAAAAAACCCTTTTTATGTCATTATACAGCTTACCGGCATTTCTTCAGTTCGCGGTTGGCTTTGAAGAGTGCAGACGTGTTCCTAGTCCACTGAAGATCATTGCACTGGGCTCCAGAGGTAAGTATGGGGTGTGGGGGGTGTGAGGAGGCACGGCACACAGACGGTGGGTGCAGGGAGGGGAGGGGCAGGGAGACTGGAAGACCATTTTCTTCTTTCACAGGTTTAAGAAAGAAAGAAAAACATCATGGGACAGTTTTTTCTTTTCAGGGGATTTGGCACGCTGGGGAGGGCTCCCAGTGTGCCACCTAAGTGTTTTTTTTTGGGGGGGATGCTGTAGCTGATGGGGTATTGGGCACCAAATGGGGGGGACAAGAGCTGAGGGGGATTGGGCACCCCCCTCAGCACACAACAAAAGCAGGAGGGGGACATTATGCCAATGGGTAGTGGGCTCTCCATTGCCAAAATAAATGGCACTGCGCTGCAAAAGAACGGTTGGGAGTTTTGGGCTGATATTTGGAGGAAATGCATCCGACATCTCACAGATGTGCCTTTCAGTGTTGTGTTGAAAAAATATTACACGGCGGCAAAGTTACGGCACTCCAAAGTTGATGGTTTTTCCCATAGGATAACATTATGCGCTAACGATTACAGGAATGCTTTGGCACCCTTCTGCAAAATAACGGTTTGGTCTTTTTCCCTGAAATTTGGAGGGAAGACAGCCAACAACCCACAGATGTGCCTTTCAGTAGTTTGGTGAAAAATATTACAGAGAGGCAAAGTTATGGTGCTCTGAACTTCTCTTTTTTCCCCATAGGATAACATTATGGCGTTAAGCAGCTTTTGGGCCCGTATATCTGAAATGGTGCAAGATACAGACTTTTGTCAGAAAAATGCTAAGCACAAAACTAGCCAGGACAGTCATAAATCATATGACTTTTAAATTTTTTTTCTACGTCGTACGGTTCCTGAGATATAACCTATTTAGTATTCAAAGTCCTCATTTTCTGCTCCGATACCCATTATTATGCATACATTCTTTGTACTCACTGTCTTTCTCTATGCAAGTTTTGGGGAAAATCAGCCTGTGCGCTTACATTACTGTTACTGTTGCCCTTTCCGCTTGTGGTTCCGTCACCGTTTCACTTACCATTGGCGTCCTACGCCACGATGTGCATTATCCTTTGCATTTTATTTGCGCTTGCATTTCTGTTATTTTTGCCATTTGTGTCTACAGTACTGTTTCTTTTTCTCTTTCACTTTGCATCACCATGCCCATTGACATTTCCATTTGCTGGCACCATGTTACTATGTGACAACACATTACTTGGCAGACCGTTCCCGTCTACGCCACCGAGTGCGTTACCCTTTCTGTTCTCATTCACGCTTGCATTACCATGTGCGCCACTGTTAGCTCTTCTGTTTGCATTGCTGTTCCTGTTACTATGCCTCAAGACATCTGAAGTGGCATGGGAGGCGTGAGACCCGCTGCTGTACATTCACTATTTCTCGCTATCATTCTCAAAAGAAGGAAATTAGAGGCAAAACTCTGTTTAATGCATTTGTTAGGGTTGTTCACGAGACAAGTAGGAAATTGGTGGTTGAACCTTCTGACTCCTGCTCACTTTCATCGGCATTGGGGGTGCATTGGGGTGTCAGTCCCAACTCTCACCCCTCCTCCATACTTCTGCTGCTTTACACATGTGATGGGGTGGAGTTAGGGCTGATGATCGCAATGCACACCCCAATGCCGATGAGGGGTAAGTAGGGTCCAAGGGGTTTCAACCCAACACCGAATTCTCACTTTTGTAGCTGTGGAACAACCTGAACTAATGCATTAAATGGAGTTTTTGCTCTATATATATATATATATATATATATATATATATAAAATATAATGGTAGAAGCAGTGTTTTATCAATAGCATTCTTTTCTGTTTAGAGATTTGCTGCCCTTTCCATTTTACTGTAGTCCTGTTTGCTTTTTGGATACACTGTTCCCAATTGGAGTTCTCATCCTTTATTTTTACTTGTGCTATTTCTCCACTTCCCAGCATTGAAGCAGTTCCTAAGGGAACCCCCACGCATTTTTCATAATTTATTCTGGACCAATGACATTCCAGAACATTTCTCTAATTGTTCCATTATTGCTGCCTCCTTGGTCTCAGATGCTATTGTTTAGCACCACAGCATCGGCATATGCTAGTATTTTCACTGATTGCTCTCCCTTCAATGGTATAATACCCTTCACTCTTTCATCCCGGTCAGTGTTTCTTAAAATAAAATCTATGCTGAAGTCATATAACAAAGGGCTCAGGGGCACTGTGTTGTACTCTTCTACATATTGATATTTGCCTCCCAATCCATCTATTTACATTTGCTCTAATTTTTGCATTATAACAGAGGCACTGCACCCACTGGACATGTCCTAGTATTCCATATGCTGTTAAAGTTGTGAACAGATAATTACGCGTTAATCTGTCAAATGCTTTTTCTTGGTCTAAACTCACTACCTTTCAGCCCATCAGCTTCTCCATTTCAAAAGTGTTTCTGCAGCATAATAAATTATTTAGGATCTTCCTATTGGGAACTGCTTCAGCTGGGTAAGGGATTATCAAACTCTCTGCTACCTATGTTAATCTTTTCACCAATGTTTTGCTTAATATTTTAAAGTCTGTATTTAACAGACTTAATGGCCTCCAGTTCTTAAGATCTTCTTTTTCTCCTTTCTTAAAAAAAAATATCAAGACAGGTTGGGTTATAGAATCTGACAGCATTTTTGTCTCCAATATAAAATTGCACATACTGTGTGTACTAATACAGGAACAGGCTGACAACTCCAAGGCACAACCCATGCCTGATTTGCGAAGACACAAGGAAAGTGAAACCATGATGGTTTTCCTTTTGCTGCCTTAGGGTGGGGATAGGGAGTTAGGTTTGGAGACCCTAACACTCCCATTTCCTGACTTTTTTGGCAATAAGCCACCAAAACTGGTGCCTTAGCATGCTGTAGTTTTTGCAAAGAATTTCTTACTTTTTGAGATAGTGGAATGCTATGCCAGCAATCAGGAATGGGGGGTGGGGTGGGGAGGAACACTAGACTACCATGGGGTTTTGTTTTCATTCACGAGATTGCTGATGGGAGATCAGGGAGGAGTAGGGACATTAGACTACCAGAGAATATTAAATTCATGTATGGGACAGCGATCGGAGGACAGGGAGGGAGGGAACCACTAGACTGGCATGGAAATGTTTTTAAACCTACAGGATGGACCCCCATTCAATGCTCTATGCATGAGGTACTTCACCTACAACCCAATTAGTTTCACTTTCTTTCTGCATATGCAGTGCATTATCTCAGTGCCAATTTTGAGCAGACAGGGAAACCATAAAAACACAATTTTTCAGCTGTACATTGCTTAAAAAATGCAAAACCTGCTAGCATGACCCCCCCAGGAAATCCTTCCCCACCAACCTCTACAACCATACAAAGTTTCACATTTTAAAGCTGTATAGTTTTTTTTTTTATCTGGAGGAGAGCAAAAGTTCAGAAAAAACACCATTAAAGTCAATGGAAAAGCTGTATTTTTCACACTTTAATTTCTCTACAAATACTGAAACGATTTGCATGAAACTTGCAGAGCTTGTAGATTCTGCCACAGACAACATATCCTGAAAGTTATATGTAAGTCTATATAACTGTCTTTCTGCAAGCAGCAGACAAAAATCAAGTTTAACATAGAACTCACCAGCCACCTAACTATAGGGTGCTACCGCGTCCCGTGATTTACATTTATCATAGTGACAGTTAAAGTAGCCATGTACTGTATAAAGAGTTAAGGTACTAATGGAACACTCATATTACTATTCAGTCTGGGATTTGTTTTCCATCTGGTACTTTTTGCATCAGAGGATACAAACCTTCCCTCCTCAACATCAGATGTAGAGTCTTGTACAAGAAGGTGATGGATGATGCCTCTGATTCTTCATCCTCTCTGCCCTTATCACCCCATTGCTTCCCATGCACTAAAGCTGAGTATTTACTTAAGCAATAAGCCACGAGGGGTGTGGGTTATTGGGGGATTACCACGGCTGGAGTGGTTTGCCCTGAGGCACAGCCGGTGGGTAAACCACACCAGCCATGGTAAATCCTCGACAACCCATATCCTGAGTGGTTTATTACATTATACCACCTGCTTTTTTATTATTTAAAAAAACAGTACTTGGTATAATGCTTAAATAAGTGACTCAGTAGTACAGCAGTCAGTGTTTTGTTTTGTTTCCCCTGATGTATGGAGCTGCTGTTTTACAGTCTCCGCTTAGTGGGGAAACAAGATGGTGGTTGGAGTTCCACGATTTCACTGTAAGATTGTTTTTTTTTACAAGATGCGGCTGGCTGGCACCTTTTGTGGTGATTATCAGAGGATTTACAGTGGAGGTAAGCTGCCAGCCTGCCGTTCTCATTACTCGGTGTCCGAGGTCCATGGTATAATGGTTGATAACAAGGCAGCCTTTGTCGGAACAATTCTCCTCTACTATCCTTACTCTCTTTTCCCTACTATTTTTTTTTCCAGTTGGGCTCTTCCTTTTCCTTGGCCTATTCTTCATACTTACATCTTGAAATGATTCTTCCTCTGGTGGAGTGGAGGGCATTGCTTTTTGGCACTGACTATTTTTTGTCTCTATTTCTTTTGGCAGTCTATAGGGTGTAGATGTGGTCTCTGCCCATTTACTTGTACTAGGCTGTTGGGGGTGCATCTCATCCTCTGTGTCTTCCTATGGCCTGTTTACCTTTATGTAATTCTACCCTTCTGAAGTATTCAGTGCTCTACTTTCTGTCCCCTCTCAGCTAACGGTGCACCACTGCAGGGCAAAACTCCGATGGTGAAACACAAAAAGACCATTACGGTGACATTCGCTGTAATGGTCGCTTTCAGTGTTCACCTGTCAGTGTTCCACCCCCCACACCAACTCCAACCTGGAGTTGATAATCCTAAAGTCCAGGGGGTGCGGGTGGCAGAGTCCCCTGCATGGGATTGTGGGGGGTGCAGCCCCCCACAGAAAACACTTGCTGCATAAGTGGCATAATACCGACGTCGGTATTGTGCCATTGCTGTGGGGGAGGTCAGCATTTTCACTGTCAACCTCCCTTGGTTCTTCCCTCAGCTAATGGCCTCTGTCCCGTTTTCAGAGGCCTGTCTTGCCCCTAACTGTTGTGCTCTTTTTATTAGACCTTCATGTGAAGGGCAGTCCTCCTTATTATGTGAAGCCCTTGGGAACATCACATAGAAGTGCACAGTCCTTTCACACAAATTGCATTTGAACAAATGTACAGTTTGGACATACTATAAATGGCCATATTCCAAGCAATGGTATGCCTCGTGTATCACAACATTATTTAAATGCATTCTGGCCCACATGTATGGCAAGATTTAGGTTGCCAGCATAGAACAAAGTGTCTTTGAATTTCCAAGAAAAAAACTGCTAGGAAGGGCAGAAACCCTTATTTGTAGTGAATAATTTTACTTTTATCTTCCACCCTCCATTCCATATCTCTTCCTGTCAATAATAGGTATTGGTCATTCTAGTATTTCACATCTCTGCTTAAGCCAGACGAGATTATCTTCTACATTTCTCCTTCATTTTTAAACATGAGAGCAATTGTTTTAACAGCTGGTTTTGTTAACGTATAGCCAAAAAGTTATAAATAAAGGAGTGTCCTTAGGCTGGATTAAATTGGGCTCCAAAATCTATGTAACCCAGATACTGCTTTAAAACTTACATCAAAATTTGAATCCCCTATATGTATTAAAGTAAATGTCTCTGAAGTGAAAAACTTCATAGAGTCTTTAAGTAGTGTTCTTGCAATATAGAGACCATCTGGCAATTGTTCTAACCCACCCTTTAATATATTAACCCTACTGCATTTCTTCTGGGAGCCGGTTCTCCTCTGTTTTGGAAAATGTCAGACAGATTAACTAAAGTCTTCAGCCCAGCTATTTGTTCTGAGTCTTGCAACTCAGTTACTTTGGTTCTCAGTTTTACAGGACTCTGTTGGTCTGGTCCTATAGTATTTTCCACTCTGTCCTGTTCATTTGTGTCCATTCCCTCTTGTCCCTCAATACAGTTTTGTACTTTCTCATTATGTAGATCCCCATCAAAATGCAATCCTTTCTCATGAGTGAGCATTTGTATTGATTTGTTTATTTAAAATATGGAAATGTCCATGGGCGAAAGACCTGTTTACATAGGTGGCAAGAATAAATAATAAAAGTAGACATTAATAAGTTACACAAAATATAATACCAGTTGACAAAAAAAACAGCAACAAAGTTAATTAACTAAACAGTAAAACATTCACATCTTTTACTGGAGAACATACACTTTATTAAACCATACAGAAGGTATATAGTGAGTTGCAAACAATGGTTATACATGATGGTAAAGCACTGGTGTATATACCAATGATCTCTGACCAGTAGTTTTCTTCATATTAGAACTGTAAACTGAGTATATTGTTATGGTCTGGTCTGAGCTGTAGTAACATGTTTTGTAAAGATTACATCAAAAGAAATAGGTATCATATCCAGGGTTATTCTCCTGGCTAAGATATCAAGTTGAAACTGATACTTCTCTTCAATTTTCAGCCAACCCAAATGCTTATACAAGTTGCAATGGTGAGCAGTATATGATAATTGAGAAACACATTGAGCAATCTGATTCAGTAAAGTCATAACCTTATTTAGTAACCCCAGGCCTGCTGAATGATAAAACAATTCATAGTCTATCAGAGGCAGAAGGAAGCTCTGAGACAGCAACAACCTAGTGGATTCAATAAGTAACAAATTAAGTGTATAAAAAGAACCTAATCGTTGATGTGTTAGTTAAATCATGATATTAATGTGCTGTTCATAAGTTAAGGATTCATCCAATAGAAGTCCTAAATATTTAAAGGTTCTGACTTGTTCAATATTCAATGAAATCATAGGATCATTGGCCAGCTTTTTTCTTTTCTTGTAAAAAAACAAACTCACAAGCCAAATAATTTTGTACATCCATAAGATTGGGACCGCTCTTGAGGAGCTCTGTGTCATCAGCATGCAAAATAAATTTGTGTATTACAACAAACTGAGGCTAGTGTATTCAAAAATAAAATAAATAAAAGAGGACCCAAAATAGAACCCTGAGGAACACCCAGTGGAACTACAGATAGGGTGAAATGTTTCCATTAATTTTTGTCTATGAGAGCAACAAGAAAGATAGTCTCAAACCAATCAACAACCTTAGAGGACAAACCCTGTCTGAGAAGGGCAGACAAAAGCAAATTATGATTCATTAATTTGAAGGCCATGGTCAGGTCCACAAAGGCAGCTGCAGTGAAAAGCCCTATCTAGGGCCTGTGGGCTGCCTGTGAACCCGACCAAGTCCATCGACATGCTGTGACCTGCACAGAATCTATGTTGGACTAGAGTCAAAATGTCATACTTTAGTAAATAATCAATCATATGGTCAAAGACTATCCATTCAAGAACCTTAGATAAAGGAGACAACAGAGCAATTGGAAAATAATTTTCTTCTTTGGCCATGTCCACAGCTTTAAATATAGGAACAACTGTTGCCTGTTTCCAAACGACTGGAAACTGGCCAAGGTGAGGTGACAAATCAATTATTTTAGTGAGTGGAAAACAAATACTGTAATATAGGTTGTGATCCTCACAAGCCTGAAGTCCACCTTCATCATTACCCACTGTAGGATGTGAACTAAGATTAGAAAGATAAGAAAGGACTTCACCGGGGTAAGAACCCTAAAATAAAAAAAAATGGATTAGCAGGGCCCAGCATAATATCGCCAGTACCATGGCTATTGGGCACAGTTTCAGGACAGAAAGGTGGCACATAGTCTAATTGATGTGAAAAATATTTGCTAAATTCTGCAGCAATAGCTGACAGCTCATTTATTACTCCCAATGTCATCTTTAATGTCTGAGGGAAGGTATTAGATTTTTTTCCATGTAAATAATTTATTAAATTCCATGTATCTGAGACAGTCTTTCCCTTTAAACTGCTTCTGTTTCTTGATTTAAAACAAACTGTCATTTTAAGCTTCTAATCAAAGATTTACATTTATTTCAGGCTTCCTTAAGCCAAAAAACTGACTGTATCCCTGGTCTTTCTATATGTTTTCCACTTTTCATCCCTCTCAATTCTTCAAGTAACTTTGATGTGACCCACTCCTGTTTATTGCCCCTGATTTTTAATCTCCTCAAGGGGACAAAGGAGTCACAGATAGTTATAAATTGGTGCAAAAAGTCTGCAGTGCATCACCAATAGTCAAAACAATTGTCCAAAAAGGACCAATCAGATAGAGACATGGCCTCCCCAAATTTCATTTATTTAGTTTTTGCTGACCGGGTAACTGCACTAGACAAATTCTGCCTATTTTCAGGTACGACCTGGGGGAAGGGGATACAGATGAATGCCAACTGACTTTAATCCAGATTAAGCTGTTTGTGATATTTTTAGTGAATGGAGGGAAATTTGGCCAGTGCACCGGGGAAATTCCCCTACTCTGATGGTAGGGGGCTTGGCCATTTCTCTGAGATGGCCACTCAGAGTCCGGCATTGGACGGAGCAGATGTGCTTGAGGTAGGGGAGTCAGTCTCCTTCTCTATCTCCCCTCTCCTAGAGACCGACATGGATAATGAGAAAACGGACTCTGTATGTTTTGCTTCTGTTTCTGCAACCGGAATAATTTTACAGTGTACTGATGTTATGGGGGAACCTGGAGGTGCTAATGAGAGCCCTTGCCTTGCTTCTGAAGCGAAGGTTTGCCTGAGTTCAGTTTCTACAAATGAAGATGTTTCTTTACCGGTGGCTCCAGCTTTCAGTGGACCTATCATTAAGGTACTAACTTCTGCTGACAGGGCACAGCTGCGGGATGGAGTTCAGGCTGTGGAGTAGTCTGTTGGCTGCTCTCAGGTTACTAGTGAGTCTGAGTTAAGAGTTTTTCATGAGACTGGCAGCTCTAAGTCACCTTGTGGCAAGTGCCTAGAGTCTCGGGACTGTTCTCCTGTAAATTTGGTAAAGTCTTCCCTATCAAAACCAAAGGCTGGAGTTGTACAAGTTCATTGGACAGACCGGGTAAAAAGTCAGCGTCTCCCCACTCAGCTGATTGAGGGCTCACCTTCTAATTGGATGACTGCTTTGGATTCAGGTATGGATTCTTCCTCAAAGCAACCACCTATTACCTTTTCTGCTCCCTCTGACTTTACTACTGATTACCCTCAATCTATTGTAATGCAACAAGATTTACAGGGTCATAAGACCAACTTGGCTTCTGATTTGAACCAGCCTTGTACTGCTTTTGATGATAATTTGTCTGCTACTGGTATTACAATTGCTGAAGCTCTAAAAGAAGCTGGCTGGGAGAAATATCCTCTGGATGACACTTGGGCCTTTCCTGCTCGGCCTAGCTATGAGCCTCAGGGAGATCTACTTGATATGTCTGACCCACTAGAACTTCCCTTTGGGCTTCAATTAACACAGAATCCTGTCTGGCATACTTTTGGGTCTGATACAAAGGGCTTGGACTCTTCTGCTCATAGTAGAGAACATAGTTCTGCTATGGGGGGTCACTATGGAGGATGGCCCCTCCACCTCCTGCTTTGATTAAAGACTTCTCTGATTTATTGCATTTTGAGGACTCTAACATTCTTCCTACTTACTAAAAACAAATGTGCTGTTTTACATAAACGTAAATAGGCTACAGAGATTGAGGATGATTCTGATGCCTCCTCTGTAGCCTCCTCTCAGTTAAAGATGTTAACTGATACTGATCAGCTCTCAGGGATGCTAAAACTGTTAGGAAAAAGAGATGCAAAATGAAATCACCAGGAAAAGGGAGAGGTAAAAAGAAGTCCTGATTGTATAGTTTAAATGGGGAAGTTTTGACATTTGGCAGTCTAAATGTCAACAGCGTGAAAAATCCTAAAGGAGATGGATTTTTTTGCTTACTTCCATTAAACTCCATATTGTCTTTTTACAGGATACCAGACTTTACTCTCTTAGAGAGTCTGGTCAGGCATCTCGTGATTGGAAGGGTGGACTATCTTTTTGGTCTCTTTCAGAAGATGTGTGTGCTGGAGTTGGTATTCTTTTTAATAATGTAGAGGTTCAGGTTATCAGACTTATTGACCTGATTCAGGGTCAGGTCCTTATTTTGGATATTATTATTCAAAATCAAGAGTGAAAATTAATTAAGATTTATAATCCCCAGATTAAACACAGAGAATAGCCACTCCTAAAACTATTCAGCCTTTTCTTCATTCCTCTAAGTCCATAATTTGGGGGTGCTTTAATTGTATTTTAGCTCTCTCTGATAAGACAGGGGTGACCCAGAAATTATACACTGACTCTAATTTTCTTAATACACTATATACTAAAGTAAACCTCATAGATGGGGCTATATTTGGTCCTCAGCCTCCTGCACACACATTTCATTGTGGTAGACTATCCACAAGGATAGATTATTTTTTTATTTCTAAATGGTTACCAGGTATTCAGTATTCAGTTATTCCTTGTGAAACCTCTGATCATTGCTTGATTGTTTTATCTTTGGGACGGCCTTGTAATAAACCAAACTCTCATAATTTTTGGAAGATGAATATTTCTGTTTTGAAAGAGGAACATGGCTGGCATGAATTGTACACAGTTCTCCAAGACAACATTTCTGTGTTTGAATTATTTGATAATCCTGCTTTCTGGTGGCAGGACACCAGAATGGAAATTAGGAAATTTTGTCTGCAGTTTTCAAAACTTCTCTTCTAATCATTACCTTAAATATTTGAATTGTCGTGTCAGTTACAGAAATTGCTTTCTTGGTAAACTGAATTTCGTTTGGATTACTCTGCACAGATTCGGCAATTGAAAGCAGAAATGTGTACCTATCAATATGATAGGTCCACCTCCCTTTTTAGAACAAAATATGGTAGAAAAGGTTCAGCCAAAGTGGTTAACCCTTTTGATAGTAAACCTGCAGGTTCATTCTAAATATATGCCATCATTAGTGTCTCACAATGGCACCGGATTTCTGATAATGAGGGGATTCTGAAGGAGGTTTCTCATCATACCCATACTTTGTATGGCCAAGAATTCAAACCGCATGACTGGATCACCTTTTTTGATTCTCTACATATTCCTAAGATATCATCTGAATGTTCTAAAGATTTAACTCGGCCTATTACTATTGCTGAAGTTGATTCTACCATCAGTCACTTGAATAATACTGTTACCCAGGTCCGGATGGAATTCCAAATGAATTCTATAAAAGGCAAAATCATTGCTTTTGCCTTACTTAACTGTAGTATTCAATGTTATTGTTCATGGAATATTGCCAATTCCTACAGCTTTGGCAGATAGCAATTAAATTTTTTATTCAAAATAAAGATAAAGAATATTTAGATAATTGGTGTCCCATTAGTCTCTTGAACTCAGATTGAAAAATCTTGTGTAAAATTATTATGGTTAGACTTTCCAATATTGCTCTGAGTTTGCTTTGTAATACTGAAACATGTGCTGTCCTAAACTGTTCTATGATTAATAACTTAAAATTGATAATGGAGGTTTTTTTGGGTTTGGTACGTCGGCCCAGATATTCAAACTGTGCCAGGCTGTGGTGCAAGCCTGGGCACAGCGCAACTTGGCTGCGCAGGGGCGTTGACTGGGCGATATTCAATGGAGCTGTGCCATGGCTCAGCATCATTAAATATCGCACCCTGGTCACCCGCAGTGTGCATGGCGCAGTGGCACTGTACCAGCGCAAGTGGCCAGAGTGGAGCAGTGGGATGCGCTAGTGCAAGTTCCATTGTGCTAGGCACAACAACCGCGATATTCAAAAGTGCACATGCAAATGGAGCCATAATGTATGCAAGGTGCAAATGGGGCCATTTGCATGTCATTATGGCCCCATTTGCATGCAGGTGTGCCGCTCCCTGGTGACTTGTGCCTGGCGCCCTACCAGGCAGCAGTCATCAGGGACCAACGCCCCCTGCAGCACGGCAATGTGCCCCACAGCAAGATCACGGGCATTTGAAAAATAATAAAGTATCCAATATCCCTGGTGGTCCAGTGGACCGTTGTCAGCTCAATTGCAAGCTTAAGTAAAATAATACAGATTCCTATATCCCTGGTGGTCCAGTGGATCACTGTCAGCCCAATCGCGGGCTTAACTAAAATAATACAGATTCCTATATCCCTAGTGGTCCAGTGGACCACTGTCAGTCTGATCGCGGGCTTAAGTAAAATAATACAGATTCCTATATCCCTGGTGGTCCAGTGGACCCCTCTCCCCACCCATCCACTGATCCCCAATGCCCTGCTCCCCCCCAGTCAGTGGCAGGCAGCAGAGCCCCACCCGCCTGCTGCCCCGCCGCCCGCCGACTGACATATCTGGAATGTGTAGTACTGTATGGGCTGCATTCCCATTGGCTCACACTGTGGTCCAATTGGCATACAGCCCTATTGACGGTGTCAGTCAACAGGCGGCGGGGCGGTAGGCAGGTGGGTGCTGCCACCCGCCACTGACCGGGGGGAAGTGGGGCAGCTGGGATCAGTGGGCAGGTGGGGAAGGGGTCTGCTGGACCACCAGGGATATAGGAATCTTTATTATGTTACTTAAGCCCACAATCGGGCTGACAGCAGTCCACTGGACCACCAGGGATATAGGAATCTTTATTATGTTACTTAAGCCCGTGATCGGGCTGACATCGTTCCACTGGACCACCAGGGATATAGGATTCTATCTTTTCATACCAATGCTCATGATCGGGCATGGGGGGGCGCCACCACAGAGGTGCGGCTGGAGCTTGGGTGGCCACCCACAGGTGGCAGCTGCCGTGTTGCACCCTGCAATATGGCAGCTCACCTGTGGGTGTCCGGCCATTGCTCCTTTTTTTTTTTTGAACAACTTTGTGTGGTGCAAGTAGGGGTTGTGCATGCATGGCTCAACACATCCCAGATTGAATATCGGGATGTGCAGCGTATGCATGGGCATGCCCCACCTGAGCCTGCATACATTACTGATGCACTCCAGCACATCAGGATTTGTGCCAGGCACAATTCCCGTTGAATATCGTGCCAGGGTGCATCAGTGGTTGCGATGATGCAACACTGTTGCACCATGCGCAACCCTTTTGAATATCTGGGCTGCGGGGTTATGTCCTAAGCCTAGATCAGTCAAAAGCTTTTGACCGAGTTCCACATAATTATCTGTCTGCAGTCCTGGATAGATATGGGGTTCCACAGGATTTTGTCTCTTGGATTAAAAACTTGTACAAATATGCCTCCATGACTCCAGTAGTGAATGGTTTAAAGGGATCTCATACTCAAATCAAAAGACGGGTATGCCAGGGTTGTCCCTTAAGCCCTCTTTTATATGTTTTTTCAATAGACCCTCTCCTAAGGAAACTGAATACTGATACTTCTATTA
Organism: Neoceratodus forsteri; assembly: GCA_016271365.2. Taxonomy (NCBI): domain Eukaryota; kingdom Metazoa; phylum Chordata; order Ceratodontiformes; family Ceratodontidae; genus Neoceratodus; species Neoceratodus forsteri. Next base: position 731,012,012 of record CM028131.1, read on the forward strand.
GACGTATTTCTGATAACTCTTCACTGGATTTTCCTAGTGCTCTGACTTACGCGGATGATATCTGTATATTGATAGCAGACCAGGTCTCAGGGTTGCGGGCTACTGAGATTGTGCATTCTTTTTCACTAATTTCTGGGTATACTTTAAATACTCAGAAAGGTTTTGACGCAGCTGTGAAGATTCCTTTACAGGATGGCCAGAATGAGACTGGTGGGGTAACCATTAGGTCTGAGTAGATCCAGATTCTGGGTCTCTCTTTTGGAGTGCCTTTAGCAGCAGAAAGTAATTGGCTCTCTTCTCTTTCTTTTGCAGAAGATAAAATTAAGAAATGGAAATCTTTTCCTATGTCCAGGAAAAAACGTATCTATATGTTAAAAACTTTTATTATTCCTATTTTTTTACTGGTCAGTTATATTTTTCCACTCCCTTTTCATTTGGAAGCACGCCTGTACAATTTATTTTTCCAGCTTTTATGGGTAGCTGTTGAACCCTGTTAAAAGATCAGTAACTTATTGGCCTATAAAACAAGGGGTTTAAATATGGTGAATCCAGTATTATTTTCTTTGCCATATTTGTACATTCCAATGTTTACCCTAGTCTGGCTGGTCATCAGGAGATTTGGGTACGTAGCTTTATTTCCAGAGCCCAATATTTTATAGATAAATGGAGAGCACCAGCCTGGAAACCCTTCAGTAAGATTCCACAAGGGACTTCTGGGTACATTGTTGAGATTTTTTTTAAAAATAAGACAGTGGCACGTATCTAATCAGTTGCCAGGTTTGCAAAACAGAAAGCTCCTTTACTCCTCTGTTTTGGCTCAGAATGTTTTGTCAGCATCCTGTTTTGTTTTGCCTATTGAAAGTCACGATTTAACTAAACAGTTACTAGATGGTAGGATTCCGGTAAAAATGTGGGACACATTATGGCTGTGCCGTTATAATAAACTAAATGTTAAAGGGAATCAAGCTCATAAACAACTGGAAGACGGTTTTGTATCAGGAATTCCTGTGTTTGCCAAGTGGAAACCATGGATCACCAGTTTTTTGATTGCCCTTTTATAGCACCATTATGGGCTCAGTTGGCTCATGAGTGGTCTTTACCCATGTTAGCCACTATAACATACACTGATTTAGTATATGGGAAATTTGGGCCTGACTGGAATATTTTCTATCCTGGTACTCTTAGAGTTCTTTTTGCAATTTTCAAATGGTGCATCTGGCATAATAGGTGTCTGTTTGTACTTCAACAAAAACAGACTTCACTGACTGGGTTAAAATGTCTTATTACTAAAGAAATTTCTCATTTATATGCATCTGAAAAAAAGGCTTTGCCTGCAGCTTTAGTGGCATATTGGTGGAGGGCGCTTCCTTTAATTCTGTTTGAAGGGGTTACTTGAAATAAGAGACTATACAAGTTTTGAATCTCCCTGTATTACTCTTAGTTTTTTTCTTGTGCATATTGTGTATTATTTTTCTATTCTTTTGTATGTTATTTTTCTTTGTTTCAGGTTCTACGGTATTAATTTGATGTATTATGTTGTTTTTGTAAAGGCTTTGTTTTGTTATATTGTTTTCAATAAAATTTTCCCCTACTCAACAGTAGGGGGCTTTGTGGGCTGTGAGAATGGCCAGTCCAGATCGAACTCCACCGGAGATGGATGCTGTGGAGGTAGGGGATCGGGCCTCATTCCCTAACCTTGTCATGCAAGAGGCTCAAGTGTGTGAGGATTCAAAATGGATGGGAGTTTTTCAAAACACCAGAGATTATGGAAGAAGTGTTCATTTCACTTGAAGACTTGAGTACTTCAGAGGATATATGTATGACAGAAGCAGTGATCGAGGTATCACAGGAAAATAAGTTGGTGCAATGAAAAGCTAACATTTAGGAGAAGCTTATGGAAGCTGAAAAATTATTTGCAGCTCTTAACATGAAGCTGCAGCTGCAATGGTCAGAGTTGGTAGCTGCTGAGAAGCTTGACAGCGGGTGGAGTCAGAATGACAGAAGAATGGATGATGCAGCAGTTTGTACAGAGATCCTCGAAGAAGTGAAGATGCTTCCAGTACAGGTATCTGAGCATCCTGAGGGGACATGATAGAAACTTTCAAGTACCTCAAGGGAATCAACAAAGTCCAAGAGGGTGGCATCTTTCAGAAAAAGAGATGTGCAAGAACAAGGGGCACAATTTGAAGATAGAGGGGGGACGGCTCAGAGGTAATGTGAGGAAGTATTTTTTCACAGAGAGGGTTGTGGATGCATGGAACAGCCTCCCTGAGGAGGTCGTGGAGTCAAGAACAGTGGGGGAATTCAAGAATTCATGGGACAGACATAAGGTAGTCCTAGTGGGGGAGTAGGAGGAAGTAAGCTGTTGGTTAACTAGGATCTGCAGCTTATCTGTTAGGTAGAAAATGGGCAGACTAGGTGGGCCAAGCGGTCCTTATCTGCCATCAAATTCTTTGTTTCTATGTCTCTATGTTTCTGTTTCTTTCCTATATCTACTGTCCTAATTCACACTGTGCAGGCGGCAGGCAGTAGCAACGCTGATGGCGAGTACCTAAGGCCACAGATTGTTCAGTTAGAGACTGTTTCAGTGAGTGCAGATGTGCTTGAGCATAATAGGAAAAGGGGCTAGGTTCGTTTAAAACTGGCAGATATTTTGCCTCAACAGCCAAGTGAAGAGAGGCAAGAAAAGAAGGGGATGAGAAAAGAGGTATTACTGGAAGACCCAGAGAAGGGGTTGTGTCAAGACCAGATAAAATCTCAACAGGTTCCCCTGGTATCTGAACAGGGGCCTCGGGGGGAGGGAGATATTATCTTTCAGTCTTCAAATAAAATGCAGAATGATGCAACTATATCTTTTCAGGGAGAAGTAAGAAAGTCGGGACTAAATATGAAAGTAAACTAAAAAAAGAAGCAGTGACCTTAGCTAAAGGAGATTGCTTTCGGCTGGCCCACAATTGCGTTGAGAGGAGCACACCAATACTAAGTTGGGGTCTGTTGGCCTCTCCACATCGGAAGCGATTCAAAGAACTTTTTCTGTAAACAAAATCTCACCTCAGCCCCTCGACCCATTTGCTCCATGGTCACCTGGGAAAGCTCTATTACAGGCAGGCTGGAAAAAGATTTCATCAGGACAATGGTTGCAGGACACAGACTGGCAAGACCCTATGATGACTAATACTCCAGAAAAGCACCCAAAGGTACATGAGCAAAACAGGGGGGACCTTGTTCCAGTCCCAATTCAGGATAAGTCCTCCCCCAGGGTAGCAAAAGGAACCATGGTAGAAAGAGGGAGAGCCACCATTTTAGACAATATTACTGTGCCAGAACTTTCTCAATCCTTCCCCCTTCCAACACAGAACACAAATGTGACAGGGGAACAGGGTCCTAACATGGGTAACCCCCAACTCACAACAGATCACTCAGGGAATGTACAGGGATGCAGCCACCCCTGCAGAGGCCACTATTATCAGAGTTATTTACAAATTCAAGGAAGGAAGCAGCACCAAGGAGAAATTCGGTCCAGATCTGCTACAAGGGAGGACTGGAGAACAGGCCTGACTGTCAGTATGTGCGTCGAACATTACTTAAAGATTCTCTAAAATTTACACCAAAATAAGTTTTTGCCTTCATCAATATCTTGGGGTGAAGATAACTTTGATATAAGCTTTAGAACAGCTTATGCACTAGAGGCATTTTGGTCACACTACAGTATAACATGGTTAAGTTTTCCCCTGCATGGTCTCCTTTTTTTGTTATACCCCTTACTAAACCTTTGATAAAGTTTGTGACTATTATGTTTCACAATGAGGGGTTGTACATAGATATTACATTCTGGCTGTCCTCAAAATGCGAGGTCTTGAGTGAATCAGAGGCAGTACTGGATTCAAAACAATTTTGGATGGGGGGGCAGGGTGAAACTCTGGCAAGAGGAAGGTAAAGAGAACATGTCTCTAACTCCTTCTCCTTGGGACGGGAGAGGGTAGTCTGTTTTTACTCTGGCCAGCCACGGGCATGCTATAGGTGCGGGGCTCGTTTGCACCTGTCCAGGTGTATGTGATAGGCCTAAGTGTGATAATTGTGGGGAGGTGGGTCATGTCTCCATGCAATGTAAACATTTTACTAAATGTGAACTTTCTGAAGAGTCTGGCCACACCTTCCCTGATTGCCCTTGGGTGGCAAAGAATAAGGCTTCAGTAAGTAGCCCCAAATTGTTAATTCAGAAAGGCAGGAAGCAGCCTTGGTGGGGGGATCAAAGTGATGATTTGGTCACGGCTCCTCGAGGCCTATTACAGGCTGCAACCTAGCATAGAAGTGCAACCCTAATGAAGCAATAGAGGTGGAGGGAGGGGTATGGAAGGAGGCCACCCTAGAAAGGCCTGAAACTCCACCTAAACCCTTGGATACTAAGTGGACCTTGCAGGGGGCAGATTTTCCTCCGGTTAGTTATCATGATACTCCTGTGAGGGTCCCTGAGAAGTCAGAGGCTGCGGTTAGCAGTAGTCAGCCTTTACCTCAACGAAGAGTGACAAGAAACTCAAAACTCCTCCTTTCAGCAGAAATCCAGGGAATTGTGGCACAGAATCCCTTCTCTGTTTTAACACCTGTAGAATGTGAATCAGATAAGGAGGTAGTAGAATCGGACCATTCTGTATACTGTATGTGGAGCAGGGAGGAAAGGTGGATTTTAAAGAATACAAAGGGAAAAAGAAAAAAAAGGAGGAAGAAAGGCCCTTAAAAACCTCAGCAGTGCAAGTTAAGCATATGCTCCAGTAATTGCCATAGCTTACTGAATTCTTTTAAGAGGCAGACTAGTTATAAATATTTTTGGGATATGAACATTGATATGTTTTTTTCCAGGAGACATGGATGAGCAAGGAGGACCAGCTTAGAAGGTTTAAAGCAGAATGGAGAGTAGGTCCTTCCTTCTGGTCCTTCAGCCTTGACAAAGTAGATGGGGTGGGCATAGTTTTTGGCTCTTTTTCATTCCAGATGTCCAGGATTATGGATCTGATACCAGGAAGGCTGTTAATCGTGGATGGGTATTGGAAGCAGGTGCCATATAGGTTGATTAATGTATATGGACCACAGACCAAAGTATAGAGGGTGGCACTCTTGGCTACAGTACAGCCATACTTGTGTACAACCTCGAGTATCATTATGGCAGGAAATTTTAATTGTAGAATGCCACCTCTTAACAAAGTGATGGATGCTAAGATGTATTGTGATGCAACAGCCTTGAGGAAATGTATAGAGAAAGGTAACCTGGTGGATTGCACGCTACACCAAACTAGGGGCCCTCAATATAATTTCCAGAAGGGTAGATTAACTTCCAGGATAGACCATGTGTTTGTCTCTCAAGATCTAAAGGAACACAATCTATAAATAAACCGGTAGAATTCTCAGATCACCTGGTTTTAAAAGTTACCTTTCAGGCGAAACCTAGGGCATCAGGACAGTACAATAGATGGAGGATGAACACCTCGTCATTAGAAGAACCGGGAGGTACAGAAAAAACTATTGAATTTATTGTGGGCAAGGGTATCAGTTAGTGATTTGTATGCCAATTTAGGGAATGTGGCTGGATAGCAAACAAGACATAAAAGAATGGCTACAACGGTTTGGGAAAAACAGGGAATGGAGTAAATTTCTTCACTACCTAAAGCTTAGAGCAAGGCTGCACACATTGTATTCAGTGGAGGCTAGGCTTAGTAATTATGCAGAAATAGAACAGATAAAGGAAGATATAAGGTGGTGCCAGTATGATAGGGGAAAGACAAAGGTGGCTGAAATGCAGTATATAACGTAAAACTCACCCTCGGGGGATCCCTATGATGCTTGTAAACAAAAAATGGATACAATGGCTACGGCTGTTTTAATAACTAAACAGGGTAGGAAGATTGTTTCGGAAGAGGATTTACATAAAGAGGTGAAAAAATTATCTAAAATATTTTGATATGCACAATCCACCCTCAGAGCAGACTATGTTGGAATTTTTGCAGGGACCTATGGTCCAGTTGTCAGAAGCAGATGGAACTAAATTGCTGGAGCCTGAATTACTGGCTGAGATTACAGGAATTATAGGGTCCCTGAAAACTGGAGTTTCTCCAGGACTAGATGGTATTCCTTTTGAATTTTGTAAGGCTTTTCCTGAAATACTGGTGACCTGTGTACTAGCGGTTTTTTCCTTCTTTGCTAAGGAGGGGAATGCACCAACTTCTTTTTACAGCAGGATTGTTAGTTTTTATTTAAAGGTGGCAGAAGAGAGGAATGGGAAGTGGAGACCGATTACTTTATGGAATGCAGACTTTAAAATATTGGCACAACTGTTAAACTCTAGATTACAGAAGGTTGCACAGAAATTAATTTGTCTGGCTCAGTTAAGTGGAGTTCTGGAATGGAAGATCCAGCAGGCATTAATGGTAGTGAGATGTGATTGAGAATCATAAAGGTGATGGTAAACAGGGTTGCATCTTGTCCTTAGATTTGTCTAAGGCATTTGAAAGAGTCCACTTGCCTTTTTTTTTTCGAGTTCTTCAACATTATGGAATTCCTCTGAGTTTTCAATAAAACAAGTTACTTTATAACTGTGCAAAGGTTCAATCGATAATAAAAGAAAGGTAATGGCAGGCATAACTGTAGGTACAGGGGTGAGACAAGGAGCCCCTTAGCCCACTGCTTTATAGTTTCACACTAGACCCCTAATTAGGATTTTGGACAATAACCGAGTTGGAGGGTTTGCAAGGGTCTATTGGAACAAAAGAAATAAGGGTCCAGGCTTTGCAGATGATAGCTGTGTATTTATAGCAAATCCAGAACAGCTGGGGAAGCCATTATGTCAGCCAAAAGAGTATGCCACAGTGGCAAACTCAAGTTGAACTTGGAAAATGTAAAGGCCTACTTTTGGGAGGAATGGACCAGGTGGGGGAGGTGCGGGACCAAATTCAGCTATCTTCAAATCCACAGAATATACTGGGAATTTTATTTGGACCCCGAAAACCTCCCTTCTGAGAATTGGGACAGGGCACTGAGAATGGTAGAAGAGAAAGTAAGTCATTGGAAGGCATGGAGGCTTTCCAAGATTAAAAGGGTTCAAATTATCAAAAGGTTCTTGGTGCCCGCTCTATTGTATGCTGCCATGATATTTCCTGTACCCTCAGCTATGGAAACTAGGATATATTCCTGTTTCTTTCAAAGGGTCTGGGGCAGTAAACTGAACCCTGTCAAGCGATGTTTTACATACAGTGGCGTGAAAAAGTATTTGCCCCCTTCCTGATTTTCTCTATTATTGCATATTTGTCACACTGGATGTTTTCAGGTCTTTAGACAAAATATAATATTAGATAAAGGGAACCTGAGTGAACAAATAACACTTTTTTTTACTTATTTCATTTATTTAATGAAAAGTTAACCAACACCAACTGGCACTGTGTGAAAAGTAATTGCCCCTAGTTAAATCAACCCAATTAAAGGGATAATTAGAGTCAGCTGATTGAACACAGCCAGGCTTGATTACAGCCAGCCCTGCTCAATATAAACCTCACTTATTTTGGCCCTTACCATCAGAGTCACGTTGCCAGCACAAAGATTCAACAAGCACATTATGCCATGATCAAAGGAAGTTCCTGAAAGATCAGAAAAAATTTGTTGCCCTCTATCAGTCTGGAAAGGGTTACAAAGATATTTCTAAGGCTCTGGGACTCCATCGAACCACAGTGAGAGCCATAATCTCAAATGGAGAACACTTGGAACAGTAGTGAACCTTCCCAGGAGTGGGCGGCCTGCCAAAATTACTCCAAGGCACAGTGTAAAATCATCCAAGAAGTCTCAAAGGATCCTAAAACAACATCCAAAGAACTGCAGGCTACTCTTGCCTCAGCTAAGGTCAGTGTTCATGACTCCACAATCAGAAAGAGACTGGGCAAAAATGGCTTCATGTGAGAGTAGCATGAAACCACTGCTAACCAAGAAGAACATAAATGCTCTTCTCTCATTTTGCCAAGAAGCACCTGGATGATCACAAGCCTTTTTGGGAAAATGTTCTATGGACAGATGAGTCCAAAGTGGAACTTTTGGACAACATGGATCCCATAATGTCTCAGAAGCAAACACAGCATTCCACAGTAAGAACAGCCATACCAACAGTCAAACATGGTGGTGGTAGTGTGATGGTGTGGGGATGCTTTGCTGCCTAAGGACCTGGATGACTTGCCATAATTAAAGGAACCATGAATTCTGCTCTGTACCAGAAAATTCTTAAGGAGAATGTCCAGTCATCCTTCCGTCAGCTGAAGCTGAAGCGTAGTTGGGTCATGCAGCAAGACAATGATCCAAAACACAAAGCAAGTCCACATCAGAATGGCTAAAAGAAGTAAAATTAAAGTTTTGGAGTGGTCTAGTCAAAGTCCAGACTGAAACCTAATAGAGATGCTGTGGCAGGACCTGAAACGAGCAGTTCATGCTCGAAAACCTACCAAATGTTACTGAATTAAAGCAGTTCCTGCGAGGAAGAGTGGGTTAAAATGCCTCCACAGCGATGTGAAAGACTGATATTGAATTATAGGAAGTGTTTGGTTGCAGTCATTGCAGCTAAATGTGGCATAACCAGTTATTAAGTGTAAGGAGCAATTACTTTTTCACACAGTGCCAGTTGGTGTTGGTTAACTTTTTTTCATTAAATAAGTGAAATTAAAAAAAAAAAACAAGTGTTATTTGTTCACTCAGGTTCCTTTATCTAATATTACATTTTCTCTAAAGACCTGAAAACATCAGTGTGACAAATATGCAATAATAGAGAAAATCAGGAAGGGGCAAATACTTTTCCATGCCACTGTATCTATCCCAGGCCTGGGGGGTTGGGAATGGTGGACCCAATTCCTTTTTATTAAGTTTATTTATCTCTCAGAATTTGAAAATAGGACTCACCAACTTAGCACCCATAATTCTGGGTGGTTCCAAGCTACTATGGTGGTTTTTTATATATCTGGTGGAAGATACCCCAACAAAATACAACTTTAAATGGAAGATTCCAGAATATATGAAGCCAGTGGTGAGAAACTTTTCCCTGGGGCTTAACTAAATCACTCATTAAAAGAAGGATGGGGAAACAATTGTATCACTATGTTTTAAGTGTTATTCATCCAAAAGAGCCAGTATTTAAAAATTGCCCACAGGCATTACATAAAGGGTCATCAAGTATTTGAATAATAAAAGGATCCCGATCCATATGTGGGAGATACTGTGGTTGGGAGTTTATGGTTGACTACAGAACAGGGGGAATGCTAAACATAAAGTATTAGACCAAAGGAATTGCCCATATCCAGATTGTCAGAATCTAGAAGAAACAATGAAGCATTTTTTATTCACTTGCTCCTTTTCAAAACAGCTACGTTTTTTTTTTAGCCCGAGAGTGGGATTTGCCCTGGTTGAACTCTTTGACCTATGAGGAGCTAGTGTTGGCCTATTGCCCCCAGCTTAACAAAAAGTATGATCAAAGTACTTTAGAGGTTCTCTTGTGTTGCTTGAAATGCTATTTGTGGCAGGCTAGATGCCAGTTGGTACTACAGTGAAAAAGGATGTCTAATATTACTTTTCAAACTTTGGTAGAATGTGCATTAAATAAAGTGTATAGAAGGGATAAGACAGTTTCAGCAGGCCATATTGTTTTTAAATGGTGGAAGGGCCTGAGGGATTTATTAAATTTAAATGAGAAGGAAAAAGAAAGAAGAGGAAAACTTAAGAATTTGTACTATGGATAGTTGTAGGAAGAGATTATCATATTTGATTTCTTAGTACCCTATATTTATTTGCAGGTTTTGTAAGATAGAATATTGCTTGCACTATGTTCCTGTTGTTGAACGATTCATACATTTTCTAATTCTAAGGTGGGGGGTCCGTGGTACTAGAAGTTTACTTTGGTGGGTAAAGGATTATAAGAAAGTTTGTTAGATAAGGCATGAATATAATATGTTTTGGATTGGTTATGTTTTGAATATGTGTTTCTTTGTGTGATTCAACACTGTAGTGTACTTATGTTTGTTTCTTGTTCTATGTATTTTACATTGTTGGTGTGATTTAACACTGCTTTAAGATATTTGTTTTTGCTGTTACCTCAATAAAAAATTCCCCTACTCAACAATAGGGAACCCTTTGTCCGCCTTTCCAATATGGAGGATGGTCTGGAGGAGGAAGGAGGTTTACAGCATGAGGATGGAGTTGCTTCTTGGACGGATAACGAGGAAAGTCCTAAGATTAATGGCAGTGGCATGGAGTCAGTTCAAAAGGATGAGAATGCATCATTATCTACTGAGGGTGAGCCTATGGAAGTGCATTATATTTCTCCTTCTACTTCTCAGCTGAATTTAGCCCAGGTGAGAAAAGTTAGCTCTCTCCTTATCACCTCAGGAAAAATGACTGATACAATACAAGAAACATTGCTAAGTCAAGCTCTGAAAACCTATAAAAACTGTAAAAATTGTTGTTAACCTTGTTAAATGAAGAAGATTCTATGCAAGAACATGATAATGTTTTCCCAGTTACAGTAAGTTTCTCCATACCTTCACAATTCACTCCGGTGCACATTGTTGATTCTGAAAAGATACTCAATGCTGGCAAAGCGAGTGAGGCTCAAGGGTTACCTTTGCATTGGAAGGTTTACACACAGCAACAAAGTAGACTCTGGAGGCTGCTTTGCAAGGGCAGACTGGCAACAACAGTCTGATATGAGAAGTTGGAAAATGCCGAGCCTGGTAACAGCATCAGAAATTATGGAGAACTGTGCACAAAACTCAGCACCTAACACCAAATGGAAAGAAAATAATAGAAAGCAGTTCAAAACTAGCAACAGAGGAAAATATACAGTAGACAGCTGTTGAGTACACAAAACAAATTTCACATACAGGACATACTCAAAATGAGCCCCCATACAATGTGCCTGTCCTGGGACAAAAAGACAAAGAGGATACACAAAACAATCAGGACTTACATGAGCAGCGACCACAGCGGTTGCATATGTCAGATTAGTTTAAAAATATGGGGGAGCCAGCACAGCGTAGGAATGCTGTGAGTTTGAAATTCAATGGGGATCCGGAGGTGGCTTGGGACAGAAAAACCTTATTTGTCTAGTGCACTTACCCGGTCAACAAAAACAAAATAAATAAATAAATAAATAAATAATTACATCAAATGTTAAAAACAACCATGGGTATATCCCCACAAGAATTATTTCCAGTCATTCATATAAGAGGGGAGGTTACCTGGAATGTAAGGTTTAAAACTAGCAAAATTTTGGAGACATTTTAGGCTAATACCCACAGGTACAAAATACAACTTTGTGGCAGCAACCACCTCCGATACCTCTTACTAAGCCTACCATAAAAAATATCACTTTATTATTTAGGAATGAAGGGATAAATATTTCAGATGTGCAATATTGGTTGAGGCAAAGTTGTACCTTGTTGGAATTTTCTTTCCCCTATTTTAGATGAAGACTGTGTTTAGAGTGGGAATTGGAGGGTGAAAGTACAATTAAAGCAAACAGACTAAGGCATTTTACACCTCCCTAGCAGTTTCTATATAGGGAGAGATAGGGGGTTATGTTTTACCCTGGGCAACCAAAAACCTGTCACAAATGCAGGGCCCATAATCATCTTAGTTCTGTATGTGAAAAGCCCAGGTGTAATTTACTCCTAGAGTATGGTCACATAAGCTTTGGGGGTCCTAATCCCCTTAAATGTAACTTGTGCGAGGAAGAGGGACACACTTACAGGAACTGTCCATGGGCAGAAAAAAATAGATTAGACAGAGCACAAAAAGAATCAGTACAATTGCTGGAGCAATGTCAGGCCCAAGATCAAATTAAGCTCCCCCCCACACAGGTATACTGACGCCGAAGTGAAGCCCCGAACGCGAAGACCATCACAACGACAGGATTTAGGCAAAATCCACACGTCGCTGTGATGGTCTCTGCCAGACACCGAGACTGCCTCACAGGATGTATTCCCCCTCAGTCCAACTCCGACTTGGAGTTAGAATCCTAGAGACCGGGTGGGAGTGGGTGACAGAGCCCCCCCACACATGGGGGGTTCAGGGACGCAGCCCTCTGATGGACAGACGGAGGCATCCCTGACACTGCATTGCTGACACTTGGCACTGCAGCTGTCGCTGTCAGGGATGTCTCCATGGGTGGAGTTGCGGCATGGTAACCTCCCCACAACTACTAGTACTTCTACACCTGTTGTTTAGTAGACAGTTCCTATTGTTCCTGTAGAACATCCCCCAGGATAGAGAATGAAGGTACTGTAGCACAGACAGACCTTTCAGTTCTTTCTGATCCAGAATACGTCCCATCTACTTTGAGGTAGGAATGCCCCCCACACTGATGGGACTAGCTTTACATTAGTTACCCCAAAGAAAAAAGGGAAGCTAAAAGGAGAATGGACCACACCAAATAAACAATTGATGACAAGAAATAGATTTCAGACACTGGTAAAGCAAAGACAATGGGGGGACATGGAGTATGAGGGGGAAGATTCAGACTCTTCCACAATAACCCCCAGGTTAGAAGTCTCTTCAGATTCCCAGTCAGACACAGTAAAGAAAAAGGGGGAGAAAGGGTCTCAGAAGGTCCCATGAATAGTATCAGATTGATGGCATATTGTGGGTACCTTCAAATTCTTTTTCATGGATAACCTACTAGGGGTTTGGTGAAATTTTCCCCTTTAACTTTAAATACCTGTAGTATGAAATCTTACAGAAAATGTATGACCACTATACAATTTTTACAAGACTTGTCCAATAATATAATATTTTTATAGGATACCAGAATTAAAACTCAGCATGAAGCTAAAAGTGCTTCCCAATTATGGGCCCTAGGACCCTCTTATTGGTCTCAAGGGATGGATGTTTGTAATGAGGTGCTAATTTTATTTAAAGGTTTTGATTTTTCAGTCTGTAGAATTGTGGATATTTGCCCAGGTAGGGCTCAGATGTTAGTTTCAGGAATATATCATTCAGGCTTATAAACATATATATATACACCCCAAAGTATAGCCTTGAGGGCAGAGTTACTTAAATTAGTACAGCCATATCTAAAAATGAACAAGCACATTTTATTTGGTGGGGACTTTACTTGTCCTATCACACTAGCTGATGGGGGTGGGTATACTTCAAGCTTTTGGGAACTCAAACTGTTTAACTCACTTTGTTACAACAGCTGGCTTACAGGATGATTGTAGAATGATACATACTATAGGGGAAAGATGTTTTTAAAGGCCCTTTGGCATCTTGCATAGATTTTGTTTTGTGTCAGAGACAGTCCAGGTAATACAGTCTCAAATGACACCATGTGAGTCTTCTGATCAATTGGCAGTGTCCCTGATGTGCAAGTTGAAGCATACTGATGTTCCTCCAAAAAATCGGACATCCAGATGGAAGTTTAACTCCTTGCTATCCCACATAGAAACACAACAGAACTTTATTTCTTTGTTATATGCCAGCTTTTCTATTCTAGAGGCTTATACAACTATAGCAGACTGGTGGATAAATTCTAAGGCAGAGTTGAAATGTTTCTTTCCAAACTAGCATTAAAACAATCTAATACCATATTCCTTAAGTACCTGTCCTTGAGGGATAAACTATTTTCTTATATTTCACGAGTTCATGAACACAGCTTGAGTTTAGTAAAAGAAATTAACACTATCAAGACAGAAATGGTTGAACTGCATTATGATAGAGCCCATTCCCTGAAATTAGAAGCACAGTTTGGCACATAATGCTCTAGGTCTCTTTGATACTTTTAAAGTTGCCAAACTGTGCAAATATACAGTTTTAGAACAATTACTAGACCCAGTTATAGGAATATGACACTTGAACAGGAACAACTGATGTCCATAGCTCAGAATTATTTAAGAGATATGTTTGGGATCCCTCCTCAGCTGTTAGTGATTTCTCATACTTGGAAGGGTTGGATATCCTCCTCTTAGTAGTGAGGATCAAAAATCTCTGATTAAGCCTATTTCTCCAGAAGAGGTACAAGGGGTAATGAAAGATTTAAGGACAAATTCTTCTCCAGGGTCAGATGGTTTGACACTAGAATTTTATCTGACATTTGAAAAATGGTTCAGTCCAATATTAGCAGATGTTTTTTTTTTCAGAGATTCTTGCCTCAGACACATTTCCAGGGGTAATGTCATGAGCCTTAATTATTTTGTTACACAAAAAAGGGAGAAAAAAGGGATCTAAAAAACTGGAGACTTGTAAGTTTACTAAATTTAGATTATACAATTTTAGCAGGTATTCTTTTATCCAGGCTTTCAAAGGTTGCAGACCAGATAATCAGGCATACACAGTCTTGTACAATCCCAAAAAGAAATATTTTCTATAATCTTATTTTAAGAGATTTATTCTCTTGTAGTGATGTTAGTGATGGGAAGAAAATAATTTTGGCCTTAGATTAGGAAAAGGCCTTCGATAGGGTAGATCACTAGTATCTCTGGAAGGTGTTAAAAGCTTATCACCTCCTGGTTAAGTTTATTAGTTGGATTGCCCTATTATGTAACTCAGCTCTTATTAACCCTGTATTCAATGGTGCAAGCAGTGATACACTCACTGGAAAGAAGGGGGTCAGGCAGGGCTGCCCTCTTAGTCCTCTGTTATATGTTTTTCAGCTAGACCCTTTTCTGAGGACAGTTACTTGCAATCCAGATATACCACATATACTTTTACAAGATAATTTAATAGTTCCAAATATATGGGCATATGCAGATGATGTCTGTATCTGTTCTACCCAAAAGTTAAAACTATTTCAAAGAAAAAGAGTATCTTTACTATATACCCTGATTGTTCCCATATTTTGCATATAGCACATGTGTTTCCACCTCCATCTGTGTTGGAACCTAAGATAATGAATTTATTTGTTCATGGTTTGGGGGGCAGTAGGCTAAACCCTATTAAGAGGATGCATACATTTCATGATTACTATCTTGGTGGAGTGAGAATAATACACCTCATTTTATTTTTTTGTGGTATTTTTATTTACCAAAATGTTCTTCCATTATTAGGTCATACATATTTTACTTGGCACAGTATACTATCAGTGGTTCTTCATACTGTTTTTCAAATATGGCAGACCTCTCCTTTAGCATTGCCTAGAAATTCAAAACAATTTAAGCTCCCACTATATCTTTATTCTACATTTCAGAAATTTAAACAATGGCAGGTTACCCCTCCAAACTCTCACATTAAATACAAGACATTCTTTCTATGTTACAGTTTTAAGTGATAGATTTTATGTGACCCCCCTCATATATTATCCAATTATGAATCACAGCTTGATATTACTTTTACACAGCTTATGGATGGGAGACTTCTGGGAAAGATTTGAGATGTGACCTGGCTTTCATGCCATGTGAGAATGGGGTAAGAAATACTCATAAGCATGAAGTGTTAGAAGAACAGATGTGTCCTAGGCCTACATGTGCAGGAGTTATAGAAACTCAGCAACATTTTTATTTTGTTTGCCCTTTCTCGCACCAATTTTGGAATATGGTTATTAAAACATGGGGTGATAGGAAAGTGACTCAGGTCACACATGAAATGCTAGTACTAGGTATATTCCCAGCTCATTTGTAGAAATATCATCCTAGCACTTTGAGAGTGTTTTTTTTCCCTTTGTAAATATTATTTATGGCAGGCCAGATGTGTCTCAGTGTTGCAACAGAAGGAATATACAGTGCTTCAGGTTTGGACGCAAGTAGCAGTAAATATGCAGTATATTTTTAAAATGGAAAGCAAACAAAGAATTTCTTCTCAGTTATGGAAATAATGGGAACATTTTTCATGGATTTTGAATGATCTTGTATAAATTTAAATTGAATTATAGATGTAAAAAGGTGGATTAGCAACAGTAGTTAAAGATATTCTATTCTTTTTCTTTGTAGGACATAGGGTAAAGTACTTTTTGAAGAAATTGTATAACTATGGCTATTATTACCTTATTTGTACTTATTGCATGTTTATTTTCAATAAAAAAAATCCTCTACTCTTTTCAAGAAGTGTCGTGGGATCTTTAACATCCACCTGAACTACCACCAAAACAGGCAGATGGGACCTTGGTTTAACATCTTATCAGAAAGATGGCACCTGAGGAGTGCAGCATCCCCCTCATGCTGCACTACAATGTCAGTATTGGGATTTAACCCAAGTGCCTGGTGTGGGGATAGAACCCACAACCTTCTGATCTCCCAGTCTCAGAGGCAAGTGTGCTACCTGCTGAGCCACTGACTCTGAATTTAACCAAGTCTAATTTTTTAATATTATGGGAATAGATATAATCTGGTGATACTGTTCTTTTTACAGAACAGCAGCAATAAGCAGGAATACGATCACTAATGCAATCTGAAAAACTCTTGACTGTATAATTTCAGTAGTGTTTGAAACAAGGATCCAGTCCAGCACAGAAGAATAACTTATTCTGTAATGGACCCCGGTATAAGCCTCAATTATCTGTGTAAGCCTAAGATCAGTTAACCTGTCCCTGTACTTTACCACAACTTTCCCTGACCAGTTCACAGTCATGTCCCCTAGAATGACCAACTTACATTTATAAGGGATGTACCTTCTATGGGCCTGAATTAGGTCAAGTCCCCCCTCCAGTTTCCCTGGTGGGATACATATGACCATAAGGGACAGAAATGTATTTTGTCCTAGTTTCAGTGTTAGAGGTACCAGTTCACAGGAGGGCTGTCTCAAAGAAACCACATCCTGTGGTACTGTCCAGAGGGTTTTACATAAAACACCCCCCCTTGCAGCCAGCTCTATCACATTGATAGATATTATCACTCTCCATGTTTACCTCAGATTTTGGATCTTTCACTGACAGCCATGTCTCTGGTAGTGCAATTACATCAAAATGATGTTGGTTAGACCAGGAAGAAAATTTGTCCCACTTAGTCAAAAGGCTCTCCACATTTAGATGGACAATATTTAGTGAATGCCTACTAAAAATTCCATCAGAAGAGAAAACAGGAGGGGACCTGTATTTTGACATATTGAGCCAGACAACAGTAATAACAATAAGCATTTGTCAATGCCGAATGTTGTCTCCTTGGCATTGGCATTGGTAGTGCAGGAGTTAGAGATGCATAATAGGAATGGCAGTGAAGTATTGAACTGACGCTAACCCCACCCCCACCCTGCAGAGACTGACAGGCATTGGGGTGTGCCTTTGGGTCATCAGCTATAACTCTCATGCCATTTTACCTCACCCTACCCTGTAGACACTGACAAGTGTTGTGTTGTGCTTTGGGGTCTTTGGGCCTCATAGTTACCCCATTCCATAAGGAAATACACTGAGACAGGTGCAGTATAGGAGAATGGGCTGAACTGTAGGGCCGAACACTCCAAGGCAGACCTTGATGCCTTTCACTGGCTGTAGGGTGGGAGTGGGGTTGGGGGTGGAATGGCATGAGCATTACAGCCAATGATCCCAAGTCACACTCCTGATGCCTGTCAGTCTCTACAGAGTAGGGTGTTACAGTTGGAAACCCTAACACAGTAGGTGTTTGTTGGTATTTTCACTCCAAATTTTCAACATAGGCTTTTTGTGACCCCATCTCATGAAGTGCGGCACTATCAGTTTGTTAGCTGAAAGGTGGTTTTGCACAGCGGCTATGCCATTTGGTGACACTGGGAAGAAAACACATTTTGGGCAGGATGTGGAAAAATGACAATTGTATTGTTCATGAGGAGGTGTAAAAAATGGCAACGTTGAAAATCTGGAGTGAAAATGTGAAAAATTGGTGAAGTCATGAGCATGCATAGAAACTGCGCAACACACATCCGTAACCCAATTATTTTTGGGATTTTTTTAACCACATTTTCAACATAGGCATTTTGGGACCTCCCCTCATAAACAGTGGCACTGTGATTTTGTTAATCTGTCCCAAAAGTTGATTTCCCACAGCGACCACGCCATTGTGCACCTCAGGTGCGAAAACACATTTTGGGCAGGATGTGAAAAATGGCAGCTGTACTGTTCATAAGAAGGTGCGAAAAAATGTCAGTGTTGAAAATCTGGCATGAAAATATTGCAAATTTGCGAAGTAACAAGGGTGCGTGGAAACTGGGCAATGCATGCTTGTAACGCAGTCATTATATGGACTTTCCTCACCAAATTTTCAACACAGGTATTTTAGGACCTCTGCTCATGAACAGTGCCACCGTCATTTTATCAAACTGTCCTGAAAACTGATTTCACACAGCAATGTGCAAAAACACATTTCAGCCAGGATATGTAAAATGTCAGCTGTACTGTTCATGAAGAGGTGTGGAAAAATGCCAATTTTGAAAATCTGGAGTCAAAATATTACAAATTCCCAAAGTTATGAGCATGCATGGAAACTGCACAATGCACGCTCGAGAAACAGCAATTTTTTGGATTTTTCCACCAAATTTGCAACATAGGCTTTTTGAGAGCTCTTCTCAAGAATAGTGGCACTGTTGTTTTGTTAATTGGTCCTGAAAGGTGATTCCACACAGTGACCACAAAATCACCTTTCAGGACAGAATAATGCCATGACAGTGACTGAATTCATGAGGAGGGGTCTCAATAACCCCATGTTGAATAGTTGGTGCCAACATTCCCAAAAATGCCTGAGATATGCACCAAAGTTGAAAAAAAACTATTCATGCCATTATATAGCTTACCGACATTTCTTCAGTTCAATTTTGGCTTTGAAGAGTACAAACGTGTTCCCAGTCCACTGAAAATTGTCACACCATGCTCCAGAGGTAAATATGGGGTGAGGGGGGTGTGGGTAGGCAGGGTGCACATAGGGTGGGTGCAGGTTGGGGAGGCCACCAGACTCGATGAGGGACCATTTTCTGGTTTGCAGGTTAAAAAAATAAATCACAGGACAGTTTTTGTTTTACAGGGACATTTGGCATGCTGGGGTGGGCTTCCAGCATGCCACCTGAGTGTTTTTGGGGGTTCTGTAGCCGATGGGGATTTGACACCCTGCTGGTGCATCACCGAGGGGTACAAGAGCAGAGGGATTGGTCACCACCTCAGCACACTACAAAAGTGGGGCTGACATTATGCTGTTGGGGAGTGGGCTCCCCATTGACAAATTAAATGGGGTAGGGGGACTGAAGCCGAGGATTGGGCCCCGTTGGCAAAGAAAGACTGTTTGGGGATGCATGATGCCGAGGGGGATTGGACCCCTGGCATACACTTTAAATGAGAGGGGGATATTATGCTGACAGGGAGGGCTCCCCATCATCAAATGAAGTGGGTTGGGGCACTTTGCGCTGCGGCAGTCAGTGCTGCCATGTTTATTGAACTCCTTCACCAGGAAAGGCACGTCAGGAGGGCATGTTATTGTGCCGCTGCATGACGAGCTTGCCTCTCATTGCAGTGGCACTCTTCTTAGATCTGGTGGCCACTTTATGTATAGCTGGTGTCAGCGCCTGCATGCTGCCTTATTGGGAAATGAAGGATGCACCTACAGTTGCAAGCCCTGCATTCACCCACAGTGACTGCACCTCCAAATCTGCTACTATCTTAATATGTTGGCTGGCGCACACATGCAAAACAACATAACAAAATCAGTTATCTCTTTAAAATAGCAGAATAATGATCAATATTATAGGTGAGTACTTTAGAATGCTTAGTGGAATCCTTGGAAGCCAAACAAAAATAGTGTAAAGGTTACACCAACTGATCTTTCTCTTAAATAATGATTTGATATCAGAGCCATATTGCTAGGGCACCATGAAGTGTAAATGGTATCAACAAATGGGAGCTAACTCAACCACTGACACTAGCTGAGCCACGCTCCCATTTAATTATCTGCTGGACAGAAACAGAATGGGTAGGCAGGATCCTCTGATAGACTAAACCTGGGGCTTGAAAATCTAAATAAATGGCAGTAATTAAATCAGATTTACACAGAGCTCATACTAAAAATATCAGCTCATCTTGCAAAGGTCCTTCATTATTATGTGCACTTTGTTAGCCACTTTGCCGATCTCAGACATTTGAATGTGGGTCTATGTGATAACAGCGAACGGCTAAAGGCGATTGCCGTTATTGCTCAGTCAGAGTGCCGAACACATTTTAGCATTCTGAAAACCCTGGTGCACCAGCACAATGGTGCCAGGACATATTTTACTATTGTGGGGGCCAGCCCCCACACCCCACCCTCAGGGAGGCATCGCCCCCGCACCCCCTACTTAAAGAGTCTCAACTCCAGGGGATGCATGTCAGGGAGCTGAAAGTAAAATAAAAGGTTTGGGCCAGGCGCAATAAAAATCACACCAGCGCCCAGACCCAGTACCTCAGCCACCCCAGCCATTGCCAAATCACTGATGCCATGATGCAGCTCGACCGACAACTGCAGCACCACCCCCTACAGCCTCTCCACCCCCTCCCAGCCCACGCTGACCATGCTTGCTCCCACCCTTCCCCCCGAGCGCATACATATAGCGACATCCTGTAGCCTAGTTCACCCACCCCCTCATCCAGCTGCCCTACCAGTTGGTCGCCATGTGTGGATTGCGTGAGGAAGGTGTCGCCATAATGGACGGCGCCCTTCCTCATGTGCCCACTTCATGGGTTAGCTTTCAATATCGCTATTAATTTGCTCAGCATTATTTTCAGTATTATCTTATGGTACCACATGTTGTTTCTCAGTCTGTTTGTGTAACATGCTAGCATATTTTAACAGCAGGGTCAATTGGATCAGGGAACCACTTACAGTACCACTTTTAACCATTTCCAGTCAGCATTTACCAAAGCTTTATCTAGGAACGACTGATCCAATCCCAGTTGCCAGTCCTGCTGTCCGTGTGAAAGCTGTTTTAAATTTTGTACTGTCATTTGCTTCTCTTTTTCTCCCTGCACTCCCATATCATCTGAAACAGCCTGTATTCTCTCAGTGTACTTCTCTGTAGACTATTTCTGCATTCCAAGCATTTTTGTGGTTGCTTTGCAATGTCAGCCATAACAACTGTTTTTGACAAGTCCATGACTGCTGGCTTCTCGTGTTGTGCTCTTCTGCATGTGTAAGCCAGAAATGATCACTTTCCTACTCAGCTTTAGCTTCTTCCTCAGTTAACAGTTTAAAAATCTTTTTTTTTCAGTTAGTGCCTTCTATAATTACTGCTTACCTTCTAATAACTCCATATTATGAGGATTGCTGTGTCAGCTCCATCAGTACCTAGTGCACTAAACTCTTGCTCTGTGGATTTCTCCATCTATATCTCTACATTTGGCAACTCCTGTGCCATAAGGTGGAAGATTAGGTTTGCTGGCCAAGGCACCTAGCTTCACCTGAGCTCTTTTCTTCTAGGTTTGCTTGTATGGATGGAGCAAGGAACAACATTATCAGAGCTAGAAAAAGATTTAGGCTTCTTTTTGCTAGGCAGATTTACTGTGTTGTTATTTTCTTTTGTGCTCACAAGATTTTATACTGTTTTCTGCTTACATTTTACTGCAGCAATTTTCTCTGATTCAAATTTCTGTTGCAGGGTATACCTTCTGCAACATTATTACAGGGTGTGCCTACTGGTTTGTTACTGTTTTGTGCTTAGAGATTACTGCTGTAATCTTCTCTGATTCAAATAGTTGTTTGCAAGGTATATCTTCTGTTACTGCTTTATTTTTCTCTGTAGCAAAGTGTGTTTTGCAGGGTATAGCTTATGTGAAATTGTTACAGGTGGTGCTTATAGGGTTTACAGTTTTGTCTATCATTAGGCTAAGCTTTCAGGGCTACTGCATTTGTTGTCAGTTGATTGTTTCTGCTCTCATCTCCTTGTTTTTTTCATCTGCGGTCCTTCTTTTTCATCAGGGGAAGGGCACAACACCAGCCCCCATCCCCAACCACTCCATGCTACACTTCTGTCGCAAAGCAGGAAGGGGAGGATCAGAGGGGTATCCACACAGTGACCTCACTTACAGGGGCACAAGTAATTTAACTTATGATAACAAGTTATACAAAACAGACAAAAAAAAATAGAACTTTTGCTTTAATTTTCCTGCTTCTAATTGTTCAGACCAGGTTATAACTCAGCAACTCAAGTGGATAATAGATAGTTTTAACTGCAGGCACTGCAGGACACTTTTCAAAAGGGCAGTTATACAGGACTTAGGATGCTGTCTACATGCTGGACCATTGGAGATCTAAGGGCTCAGCTCAAGCAGCATGAGCAAAGATTTTGCACCTCAAATCACATATTCAGGAGGAAATATATAGTAAGAACTGCCTGCCATTTCTCCAACATCCAACTGAAGCACCTCAACTGCAGAGGGTAGTTGGTTCGGAAGGTTGGCAGGTGGTTAGGAGGAGCAAAACGGGTGCTCCATCAATCAATGTTCTCCAATGTATCACTTCCACAAACCATACAAAAACTACGAAAAGTTATCTGCCTCCATCTCCAAAATCAAACAAAGGGGCAAAGGACACTGCAGAGCAGGACACTGCAGCACAGGAGCTAGCACAACAAAACTCACCCAAAACAGAGACCAAAACAAAATAAAAAGCAAAAAGGAAATTCAAAATACTTCTGATCATAGGAAACTTCATGATTCGGGGAGTTGATATGTTCCTCCAGCTGGGTTAATGGTCAGATGTCTTCCAGGTACATCAGCATGGAGAGACACTGGATGCATTGCTAAAATTGTGCAGGGAAGCAGGAGAAAACATCAATGTCCTGGTACACATAGGGTCTAATGATCTCTCAGTCAGTCAGTTGTGGAGACCAAAGAACACCTGACCAGGCTGGGAGACAAACTGTCATCCATTTTGTCCGCATCTCCTTCTCTGAGATCCTGCCAGTCTGAGAGAGGGTGGCAGATAGATGGAAGGTCAGAGAAGGGAGATAGGGTAGCTAAACATGTGGCTCAAAGGCTGGTGCCAGGAAAAGGACACATATTTGTAGGTAACTGGCAACAGTTTTGAGAGCTAAAGTTCTTAAATTTGATGGACTGCATCTGACTAAGGAGGGAGTCAGTGCATTGGGGCAGAAGTTGATGTCTTTGCAGAATATTTAAACTAGCCAATGGGGAGAGGGATGCAGCACTTGATACACTGAACAGGAAGAACACCCCTCCCCCCTCAGCTACTGATCAAACATGACTTCAGCATGTTTGTAGTTCATTTGCATCACCAGGTTAGGAAAAAGGTCCAGCTCCCCATACGATATGCAGGGGAAATGCCGGACCTCGCCCAACAACTAACTCACCAAAATCTGGCCAATGGAAAATCATGTACACAAATGGCCCACAGTCTGGGAAACAAGATTCCAGACCTGCAGGCAACAATGACAGAGGCTGAACTGGACATAGTAGCCATTAGCGAGACATGGTTCACCAGTAACCACACTTGGGAGACTTCAGTAGTTGGCTATGTACTGTTCAGAAGAGACCGAGGTGCAAGGGGGGGCAGCCCCTTATGTCAATGAAAATATCAAAGCTACAGAAATTCAGAATACACATAAGGAGCCAGAAGAACTGTGTGTCACTCTGGAAACAGGAAATGGGACAGCCATAAGAACTGGGTTGTCTACAAGCCTCCAGACCAGTGGGAGGACATAAACACATTACCGTTAGAAGATATTCAAAACATGACAGCTAAAGGGGTTCTGATAACGGGAGACTTCAACATGCCACATAAAGGTTGGTCAATACCAGAAGGAACATCTACCAGAGTTAGACACATAGTGGATTCACTGCTGGGGGAGGGATCAAATAACTGGTACAACAACCCACAAGAGACAGAGGTATCCTAGATCTAGAAATGACTAAGAGGGAAAATATCACAGAACTCCAGGTGGAAATCACCTGGGAGCCAGTGACCATCACATGGTATGTTTCAATTTGGCCACTAGAACTAAATCATCTTATTCCAATGAAAAAATATGGGACTTCAGAGGAGCTGACTTTGATAAGATAGCCAACAGAGTTAAGCTAGCCCTGGCAAGAAGAAATACAGGTGAGGGTGTACAGGCAAAGTGGGGCAAATTAAGGATGCAATACTTGAAGCAACATCCCATTTTGTTAGGAGAAACGCAGAGCAAAAAAGGAGGAAACCACTTTGGTTCTCAAACAGCAGCAGAAAAGGTCAGAGCCAAAAGGCTGGCCTTCAGGAAATATAAGGGAACACAGTGGGATGAACATAGGAGGCATACCAAACTTCCCTAAGGGAAGCAGGGAAGGCAGTAAGGCAGGCAAAGGCCCAAACTGAGGAAACACTAGCACGAAAATAAAAGAAGGGACAAGACTTTCTATAGATGCATTAGTGAAAAGAGAAAGTCGAGGGGTATTGTTAAAATCAAAGGGGATAAGGGGGAATTTGTGGAGGAGGACCAAGAAAAAGCATCTGTCCTAAACAGATACTATTGCTCTATGTTTACTGAGGAGAAGGTAGTGCAGGGCCCACAGCTCAGCACCGTGGACACAGGGGATGGAGGTGTGTACAAGTCCCTTCACAAAAGAAAGGGTCCTACAGGAGTTTGTTAAGCTCAGGATGGACAAGACAATGGGACCAGATGGCATAGATCCCAGTGTACTAAAGGAGCTAAAGGTGGAACTAGAAGAGCCATTATCACAACTGTTTAGCGAGTCTCTGAGCACAGGAGAGGTCCCAGAAGATTGGTGAAGGGCTCATGTGATCCCACTTCACAAGACTGGTAGCAGGGAGGAGGCAAGGAGCTACAGACCAGTCAGTCTTACCACAGTATTGGGCAAGATTATGGAGGCCCTCCTTAAGGAAAGGATAGTGTAACACCTGGAATCCATAGGAGCACAGGATCCAAGACAGCATGGGTTTACAACAGGAAGGTCCTGTCAAACTAATCTCATAGATTTCCTTGACTGGGTAACCAGAGTGGTTAACCAAAGGGTACAGTTGATGTCACCTACCTTGACTTCAGCAAAGATTTTGACACTGTTCCACATAGAAGATTGATTACTAAGCTGAATAGGCTCAGGTGGGTCAGAAGTTGGTCAACTGGGCAGCAAACTGGTTGGTGGGCAAGAAAACAGAGAGCGATGGTAAACGGTATACAGTCAGAAGAGAAGCAAGTCACAAGCAGGGTACCTCAGGGATCAATCCTGGGGCCAGTCTCCTCTTCAATATCTGCATCAGTGACATTGCAGATGGACTGGAGGGTAAGGTTTGTCTGTTTGCAGATGACACCAAGATCTGCAACAGAGTAGATGATCCAGATGCGGTGGGTAGAATGAAAACAGATCTGGATAAACTGGCAAAATGGTCAGAAAAGTGGAAACTGGGGTTTAACGCAAAGAAGTGCAAGGTCATGCATATAGGGAAGAGAAACCCTGAAGCCACCTATAGGTTGGGAGGGGAGTTGCTGGCAATCACAAGGAAAGAAAGAGACTTGGGCATCATCATCACAGATGACCTGAAATCATCCAAGCAGACCACTAAAGCAGCAGGTAAGGCTAGGAGAATGTTGGGATGTATTAGTAAGGTAAAGAATTTCTTTTGAATGTGTGTATCGTGGGGGACCAGGCGCAGGTTTGCTTGGTCCTCTGATTTATACCATCCTACTCCGGCATCGAGAATTCCTTCATGAAGTGGCCGATTTCATCGTCAGTGAAACATTGGAGGCCTCCAGATGTTTAGTACTGGGGACTTCAATGTTTGGGCTGAGGATGAATCATCTTGGCTGGGTTATAATTTCCTCCAGATGATGTCCTCTCTGGCTTCGTGCAGGGAGTATCTTCGCAACTCATCAGGGTGGCCACATGCTGGATTTGTGTTCTCACTGGGGCTTGAGATAAATGGTCTCAGTGTTGATAAGGTCATTTGGTCTGATCATTGCGGGTGAAGTTCGGTTTGGGGCCCCCGGTAGTTTTCCCCCTGCAGAGATGGTCAGCTACCGCCCTTTGAGGGGGCTTACCCATGAAGGTTTTTTGGTAGCAGCTGACCTATCTAGAGTGGACAGTGCATGCGGGGGGGTGTGCACAGTAGTGGACGCCTATAATAGGGTGCTTTCTGGTGCTTGACTCCCTCACACCAGTCCGTGTATGACCCAGGTCTTCTCACTTGAGGTCCCCTTGGTTTGATGGGGAGCTCAAGGAGATGAAGACTCTGGGTCAGAGATTAGAGCACTGCTGGCAGAAGTCTGGCCTGCAGGCAGACAAACTGGCCCTGCGTGTGCACTATGGTGCATATCAGGGAGCAATCAACCGTAAGAAGGCAGAATTTTTGTCTAGGGAGATTGCTGCCAGGAGGAACCGACCAACTGTGCTTTTTCAGACTGTGGACAGGCTTCTTCATCCTGCCTGTCTACAGCCGAGGTTAGCTTTTTTGAATGCACTGTGTGATGGATTTGCTCGGTTCTTCTCGGACAGGGTGTCTGCCATCAGGCAGGGGGTTCCGCCAGTGGACCAGAATCTGGTCGACAGTGGTCGCCATGGGCTTCCGAAGAGCACTCCACCTGTTTGGGATGAGTTTAGACTGGTGGAGGTGGCTGAGCTCATTGAGATTGCTTCTAGGCTTCCGCACACCTTTTGTGAACTGGACCGGTGCCAACTCGTTTCTTAATGAGATGTGTTGACTCTGTTGGCTCGGTGTTTGCCTTGATTGTCCAGTGTTCCTTGTTGGAGGAGGTCTTTCCTGATGTCTTGAAGGAGGCATTGGTGAGGGCCCTTCTGAAAAAACCATCGTTGGACCCTGACATCAAGGCGAATTACCGTCCTATCTCCAATCTTCCATTTTTAGGTAAGATTGTTGAGAAGATGGTGGCGCTTCAGCTTGAGGAGCATCTTGTGACCCATAATCTTTATGAACTATTCCAGTCGGGGTTTCGTGCAAGGCATAGCATGGAAACTACACTAGTTCGGGTGCATAATGACCTCCTTAGGGCTAGAGATTGAGGGGAAGGGACAATTCTTGTTCTCCTCGATCTCTCCTCAGCATTTGACACGGTGGATCATTGAGTGTTGCTTGACCACCTGAGGGAATTCTGTGGACTTGCCGGTTCCGTCATCTGCTGGATTGAATCTTTTTTATCCAACAGGAGGCAGAGGGTAGTGATGGGAATTCTCCTCCTCCCTGACCACCTGCTGTGCAGAGTTCCCAGGGTTCGGTCTTGTCACAGATGTTATTTGCCGTGTATATGCTACCCCTGGGAGAGCTCATTAGGAGTACAGCCTGGGTTTTCATTGCTATGCTGATGATACCCAGCTGTACTTTTCCTTGCCCCTGGAACATCTTGTGCAGTAGAAATGCTTAACAGCTGCCTTACTGAAATCAATGACTGGATGACCTCCAGTTGGTTGCGTGCTCAACCCCAGTAAGATGGAGGTACTGGTGGTGGAGTCGAACAGAGGATGTGATAGGTTGGCCTCTGGTGCAGAGACAGGACTTTACCTTGGCTCTATACCATTGAAGGCCTCCTCTAGGGTGCGTGATCTGGGTGTTATTCTTGACAGCGGTTTGACACTTGAATTTCAGGTGTCTTCCGTTGTAATGCATTTATTTTTATCATCTGAGGAATATCACCAGGATCAAGCCCTTAGTTCCGCCTCTGGACCTCCCCACTTTGGTACATGCCTTTGTGACGTCCAGGCTTGACTACTGTAATGCACTCTATCTCGGGGTCTCTGGGGGTACCCTCCGCCAACTGCAGTTGGTGCAGAATGTGGCAGCGAGGTTGTTGACAGGACAATCTAAATACTGTCATATAACCCCGGTGCTACGTCATCTGCACTGGCTACCGGTTAGGAGGAGGGTTCCCTTTAAGGTGGGTTTGCTCACCTTTAAGGCCCTACATGACCTGGGCCCAGGCTACCTGAATGACCTTATTACACCTGCTGTCTCGGTCCATTCCCTGCATTCCTCCTCTCGGGGCCTCCTTGTGATTCCCAGGATGAGGTTAAGAACTGCAGGCGACAGAGCATTTAGTGTCACCGCTTCCATCCTGTGGAATTCGCTTCCTATAGTTGTTAAGGAGGCCCCTTCTGTTGAGGTTTTTAAGGTCCATCTTAAGATGTTTTTATTTGATCAGGCATTCCCTGACTATGTTTTATAAGCTTATATTGTTTAATTTTTAATAAGGAAACAAACTGTGTAGCAAAATATGATTTTAATTGTTTGGAGTTGTATATTTTATTGATTGTATGGTGTTGTGTTGTATTTATTTGATTAAAGTACGGCGCCCAGAGCTCCAGGATGGGCGTTTTTAAATAAAATTTGCCTTGCCTTGCCTTGCCTGTCACAAGTCATAAGAGGGAGGTAATAACCTCTTTACAAGACACACTGGTTGGGCTCCATCTGGAGTACTGCTTGCAGTACTGGAGGCCACACCTTCACAAGGACATTAACAAAATGGAGGCAGTCCAGAGAAGGGTAATCAAAATGATGCAGGGACTGCATCAGAAAACATATGTGGACAGATTAACAGAGCTCAATACTGTATGCATACCCTAGAGCAAAGGAGGGAGAGAGGTGATATGATTGAAACATTCAAACATCTTAAGGGCATTAACAAGGTGAAAGAGTTTATCATGTTTTAATATAAGAAAAATAGCAGGACAAGAGGACACAGCATGAGATTAGAGGGAATCCGATAAAGGGGTAATGTGAGGAAGTTCTTTTTCACAGAAAGGGTAGTGGAGGCATGGAACTGCCTACTTCAGGAAGTGGTGGATATGAATATGTTGCTGGGCTTCAAACAGGCATGGGAAAGTCATAAGTGAGCAGTACAGAGGAGTATGAATAGATAGGTCATTGACAGGGTAAAGGCCTGTGGCACATTCATAAGGTAGGAAAAAATGGGTAGATTGGATGGGCCTTGCGGTCCTTATCTGCCATCACCTTCTATGTTTCTATGTTTCTATACAACCTCCATGCTGCCATTAGTAGTGAGGTTTGACTCCCTACCTGCTCTTTAACTGCTCCTCAGTTAGACAGGGTGGAGGCTCTTCAGAGGAGGGCAACTAAAATGATGCAGGGTCTGCATCAGAAGACATATGAAGAAAGACTAAAGGAACTAAAGATGTATAGCCTTGAGGAAAGGAGGGAGAGGGGGGACATGACAGAAACTTTCAAATACCTCAAAGGAATCAACAAAGTCAAAGAGGGTAGCATCTTTCAGAAAAGGAGATGTGCAAAAACAAGGGGGCACAATTTGAAGATAGAGGGGGGAAGGCTCAGAGGTAATGTGAATATTTCTTCACAGAGAGGGTAGTGGATACATGGAACAGCATTCCTGAGGAGGTCGTAGAGTCAAAAACAGTGGGGGAATTCAAGAATGCATGGGACAGACATAAGGCGATTCTAGTGGGAGATAGGAGGAGGTAGGCTGTTGGTTAACTAGGATCTGCA
Organism: Neoceratodus forsteri; assembly: GCA_016271365.2. Taxonomy (NCBI): domain Eukaryota; kingdom Metazoa; phylum Chordata; order Ceratodontiformes; family Ceratodontidae; genus Neoceratodus; species Neoceratodus forsteri. Next base: position 731,041,363 of record CM028131.1, read on the forward strand.
GCTTATCCGTTAGGTAAGGAAATGGGAAGACTAGGTGGGCCAAGTGGTCCTTATCTGCCATCAGATTCTATGTTTCTATGTTTCTCAGTCTCCTGCTGTGGCAGCCATCTTGGCTAGCAGACAAAACAGCTTCCCCGGTGTCATGGCCAAAATATTCCCATCATAAAAACAGGTCCATGTAACTGATTCCCCAGGACACACCTGGGAATGAGCTGTCACAATTTAGTGTGCCTTTCTTGGTCAAAAATAACAAAAAATATTAACTATAAAATTGGAGATTCTCTTCCCTTCATTATTTAAAACATTTCACAGGTTCCCTATTATATCTATTACATGCAGTTTGAAATGAATTCAGTACTTTTTTGAACAATTACTTTGCTTCTTATTTTACAGATTGTAAGTAATGTATATTATTTCTGTCCCTCCAGCGCCCACTCCCCCAAGAAAAAAGCTATATTGCATTTTAAACATATGATTCTAACATTGCAAACTGACTGGCAAGTAACTCTGTGTTACATGTAGAAGAAGCCCAAATTAAATTAGAATGGATCAGGCAATTTTACAATGAAAACACCCAAAAAGCAAGCGGAGGTTACATGTGCTACAATACCGTACTTTTACATAGCAGTAAAACTATGAATGAAATGAACTACCAGAGGAGGTGGTATCCTTAAAGTCAGTGGTCATCTTTAAGATGGGATGGGACAGGGTCAGAGGGAGGGTCACTACTATGCAGGAGGGGACAGGGGAAGCAGCAGAGTAACTAGGCTGTTAGCTGCACACTCAAGCAGACTCGATAGACTGTATGGCCTTTATCTGATGGCAGTTTTTCCTATGTTATTGTAGAATGTTTTCCAAATAAGAAGTTGAGAGTGTCCAGACCATTCTGATGGAGCACTGGCTTCTCATTTCTGGGGTCTCATTGGATCTCTCCACTATAGATGTATGATAAGGAATGTGACCACCAGTAAATTTCTATCACTTTCCCACCATGTAGCCACCAGGTCTTCTGATTTTAGAATTGCTGTTTTAGAGTTTGTAGAGTTTAAACAGAAATCAATGCACAAACATGTTACAGTACACTGGGAAACTTTTATTCTTGTCGTCCTGGAAAGCCTATCTATGTATCTCTTCCCACTTCCTGTATGGGAGTAAAGAACTGCTTACTTCTGTGGATGGTTTAAATCCTAACAAAGAAGAACATCAGACTTATCTTGATGTGGAATCTGTAAGTAAAATATTCTGTGTATTACTGCAGTTTCAAAGTATTATCCCAAAAGACTTTAAATGAACTATTATCATTGACTGAACATTTATGATCTTTATTATAGTTGTGCTGATAAGACTACTTCACTGTTTTGCAAATAACCTATAGACTTCAGCAAGCCCTGTATTCCTAGAGGACTTTTGTACTGTAAATTATACAATGGCAAGGAAATTTCCTGTATTCTGATTGGTCAGTGGGTGCCTGAGACAGTGATGTTATTACACAATAAAATCACTGTATTGTTTTATTGAAGCTTTCTATCGCTGTTGTCTCTTCAGAAACCCAAAAAATCTATTAAAACTTTTTTAATTTTTTTTATTTTGTATAACATCAAGCCATTGTATAATTGCGTAATGAGGCACTCAAGGTGTGTGTTATTGTGTAATAACGTACTCCTGGGGTGGAAGCACTCAGCTTTGCTCTCGTTTAAACCCACCCCGGAATGATATTATTACATGATAACACACACCTTGTCATGCCTTATTGCTTAAATAAGTCACCTCTTAGAATCTCACTGAATACCTTTCTTTTGGTGGGAACATGATGACATAAGCTGATTGCTAATATTTTTTCCATAGAGCTTTTTGACTCTTTGACTGCCATCTTCTGCTAAGTTTCGGTCCCTGTTGACACCCAGCCCCAGCTGCCACCCCTTCTGCCATCATGCATGGCGGAGGATCCACAGGAGTGAAACTCAAGGACTGAGAGGACCATCATGCTTGATAGTTGAGGCACTTATCTTTTTGTGGAGTTCTCCCTTCTCCCTTCCCTTCCCACCATTTTGTGACATTGGGCGTAGGCTCTGGTGGCCTCAGGCTCAGCAGCACATGCTGGGCTGATGCCACCTGCCACAAAGGAGCAAGCTCCCTGTCTCATTTCAGGACCCACTGCTATGCCAGAGCTCAGCTATCTCCCTCCCCAGCTGGCCTACACTCCCCTTAGGAGCACTTTCCAGCCACTTCTGAACCCAGGTCATCAATATGAAAGTGCAATGCATTTTCAGTAAGCTTTTGGCTAGCCTTGATCGCTATTATTTCTTTTGTGTGTGTTATTTATTTATCTCCCCTGTGTCCCCAACTGCCACTCCTTCAGACCATTGCCAAGGATGCTATCCCCTATGGCTCCGACACCAATCCCCGACCCCACATTGCAGCCACCTCAGGGTAACCTGACGTGACCTTTCATCGGATGGGTCCTCCACTTCTGAGGAGGAATGGCCTGGAGGGCTAGGCATTGGCCCTGGCTGCTGCTGAGGTTGGGTCAGCTTCTCGAGTTCTGAGGAGGCACTGGTCTGGGTGGCCATCATCTGGCAGTTTGGAGGTACCATTTTCTGTGTTTTTCCTCCTTCAGTTCCATTGTGCATTGCATCTCCACTGCCCCTGGTCTCCACCTAGGGCCGCTACAGAGTGATGAATGTCCCTAACCCACCCCAGGAGAGGAAAGCAGTCCTCCCAATGCTTGATCCTTCTCCTTCACCTGCTGACCCTCTGGCACCCGAGTCCGCTCCTGAACTGGGCGCTGGTGGGTTTGAGGTGGCGCCAGCGTCTCAACCCTCTGCACCACCAGGTCGGATATTGCTAATATTTTGACATTTTTATACACAAGCGGAATAGCAAATAATTCATTATGATTAGTAGTTACTTCATAATGAAATTGATACTGACAGAAAAATAAATTTTAACTCATCGTACAACAATAGTCACATTGCTCGTGAGGTCTTTGAATGGAACATCGTTTCTACATTAAAATGTGTTTCATAAAACATTGATAAAACTTTCGTTTGCAAGGGAACATTTTAGACTATATTTTTCATGCAATTACTATATATCTGAAGTTGTGATTTCCAAAAAGTATAACTTGTTAGCTTTTTAATGGTGCAGTGGTGAAGCTCAGTGCTACAGTGCCAGTGTCTGAGTTCAGGAGTGCATTCAGATAATAGGAAGTATGTGGTCAGGGCTGTGGAGATGGTCTTGCTTGCAAGGCATTCCAGCCCAGGGAAGGTGGCTTTGAGTCCCACCATCAAAGTAACACCAGCGATCACAGAATGGAATAGTGCCAAGTTGTGAATTGAGGACCAAAGGAAATCTGGGAGGAAATAAGGGTGAAAAAATGGCAACCACAGGAAAACAGCACCAGCACTCTAGAACTCTGTTTCTAGCTAGTCTGGATCTAAATGGAACTCAATGATTGTAACGAGTGTGCCAAGTTTGGAAGGTATGGAGGGGTGATTGGCCAAAGGATAAATATGTACAATACACAAAAAAGCAAAACTCAAGGGGAATCTTAATTAAAAGCTTGAAAGCTTGGCAAAAGTGGTGGCTTACTGTATGCTCCAGTATGGATTCCCTCCCAGGTTTACGAGCCCGACACCCATTCAGTAGATAGTTAAAAGAAATTGAACCACTGCCAGGCCAGTAATGACACATCTGAATCTATATATATCAGATGACCTAAAGGTGGGCAAGCAATGTGAGAGGGCAGCAAGGAGGGCTGGGGGGATACTGGGATGCATAGGGAGAGGCATCACCAGTAGAAAACAGGAAGTTATTATCCCTCTGTACAGATAGCTGGTGAGACCCCATCTGGAGTACTGTGTACTGTTCTGGAGACACAATCTCCGCAAAGACATAGACAGGATGGAAGCTGTCCAGAGGAGGGCAACTAAAATGGTGCAGGGTCTGCACTGGAAGACATATGAAGAGAGACTTAAGGAGCTTAATATGTATAGCCTCGAGGAAAGGAGGGAGAGGGGGGACATGATAGAAACATTCAAGTACCTCAAGGGAATCAACAAAGTCCAAGAGGGTAGCATCTTTCAAAAAGAGGTGTGCAAGAACAAGAGGGCACAATTTGAAGATAGAGGGGGCAGCTCAGAGGTAATTTAAGGAAGTATTTTTCACAGAGAGGGTTGTGGATGCATGGAATGGCCTTCCGGAGGAGGTTGTGGAGTCAAAATCAGTGGTGGAATTCAAGCATGCATGGGACAGTCATAAGGCAATTCTGGGGGGCGGGGGTAAGAAGAAGTAGGCTGCTGGTTAACTAGGATCTGCAGCTTATCCAGTAGGTAGGGAAATGGGCAGACTGGGTGGGCCAAGCGGTCCTTATCTGCCGTCAAATTCTATGTTTCTATGTATATTAATGTATCAAGTTAAAGGGACAGAGATGCAATGTTGCTGAAGCCCTATGCTTTGCAAATACTGAGCAATGCTGACATTCACCAGAATCAAGGATCACATTCTATGGAATCGGCAACAGAATAAGGACTAAAGCGTATAATGTATGGAAACATTTTGAGGAATAGAAGATGGTGCATTTCACAGTATAATGAGGTATTTTTTCTTGTTTTTAGACCACTGGGTTTACCTTACAGTATGCCAAAAGGCTTCAAATTAACGTAATGTTTGGTCCTTCAACGCAGATTGAGTAAGTTATACTTTTGCTCCTCTACAAACTGTCACATGACTCATGTGAAATCAATGGTGGATGTAGACATGTACAAGTGGGTCTTTCACATTTTTACTGTAGTTCAAAGAGAATAACCCTCTAATTTTGCAGAATTGTCGATCAAATAAGGGGCTTTGATCCCCAAAGCCTCCTCTCTAGGTCAGACACTGGATATACTGTATACTGTATACTGTATGGAACATTACATACTCTTCTTGTTAACTGAGATGTTGTTTTATGGAAACAGTTGTAGTTTTAAGCTTACACTACCTTTCAGAGGAGACCTGGACTCCAGCAAAAATAATAAAAAAAAATCATGGTGATATTAGTACAACTCAGTTGCACAACATTCCCAAAAAATTAATGTCATTCCATTCCAGCCATTCTCACTAAGGGTATTTGTATGGAAAATTGATCTTTGTTCCTTAGGGTTTATCTCCTTCAGATGCATACTGTGTACATCTCATCATATTTCTCCAGCTTATGACATTACAGATTGGTTGCTGAATAGATACTTGCAATGTCACAAACTGTGGATTTGAACCTCCACTAATTAGCTCATAATGACTAGATTAACTCCAATGGACATAGTAACAGCAATTTAAGGTCAGAAAGACTCTGTGCCCATTAAGACCCCCAACCTGCTTCACAAGCATGGACTGACTAACATGCCAGTACAAATGTGATAATTTATAGAGATTTTACCTCATCCTACTAGCCAAGGTACCCTGTGATTCCCTTTGGTAAGCAGAAATGTATCCAGGCTACCATCTGTTTAACTTGTCATTATTGTTCAGTATGCAGAAACTGAAATCATGTCCACTCTCAGCCTCATTTTCTCCAGAGTAAATGTGTTAAGGGTCTCCTGTCTCTCATCGTAGTCTGTGTCCTACATATTGCTTGGCTCTGCATTGCCCCATCTCTACGCTTTCTCAAGATGGGGCATAAGCAGGCCTGGAAAAGTGTATAATTACTTCCCATTTATCTGCTAATCACTCTCCTCCTTGTAATGAACCCCAGAGTTCTTCCAGCCTTCTTGACAGCAGCGGCACATTGCTTGGCATGCTTTAACCCCTTGTTTATTATGATCCAGGTCCTTTTGCTCCTCTACAGCAGCCATAGAAGCCCTGCACAGTCTGTAGGTTCTGCCTCAGTTTCACCTCCCAAGTGTAGCACTTACTGTAGCATTTGGCCATAATGAAGCCCTAGATCCCAAGAGACAAACCAGTTGCACAGCATGTCTGGTCCTCCTGACTCGTTGTCCCCATCATTAGTGGGATAAAGGTGATATTTTCTTGCAAATGCCCTTGGAAGAAAGAATGGAATGCCAGTCATGGAATGTTTTGCAATTTTGTTTTGCAAATCTCAACAATAATGTTTTGGCTGGTAGACTAATCCTCTGTTTGAATGGCACAGGAGATATATGCCAACTACATCTAATAAATGTGAAGGGCTTTCTATGTGTGGGTGACTCTTATCCAGTTTCAAAATACCTCAGAAATCTGACAATGGAGTTGGCATAATGGCTGCCATAAACCTAAAGAAAATCAGTGTTTTAGTTGGGGCAAACTCTTCAAAAATAGCTAGCTTAAAATTTGTATTCCATGTAGCAGAAAAAATCATGCTCTGTGGACTGATTTACTACCACTAAATCAAAAGGAAGTACAGTAAGACTAACAGGATAGCAAATTCAATGGCCATCCCTGTTCTTTTTAGAGCTGTGTGTGTGTGGTTGAGTTCAGTAGCACTCTAGCCTCTGGGACAAAAGGTCATAAGTAAAATTCTCACACTAAGGACTTGAAATCATACTACTATAAGTGCTGACACTGCAGGGACATTAGTCAGAGATTCTATTTGCCCACTTACAGTGAATGACCTGCCAAGTGAAAGATTAAAATCTTTTGGCAAATTATGAATGAGTACAGGATTATCCCAATGTCTTCTCCCACACTGCCTTTCTCAATTAAACTAGTTACTATTCCAAAAGCAAGTATCTGTGACTACATCAGGTGAGATGTTAGGACATTATGCTTCCTCCACATTTCCCTGCTTCAAGATATTTTACATCTAGTATTACAGTGATTGTTTTCCAAACGTCTTTGAGGAACTTTAAATATGACTGGTTCAGCACAAGTAACATTCTGGCAGTTAAAGGGATTATCTTACTTTTGCTCTCTTAGAGACAAAGGATTCCTTCAGGGAGTGATTTAGAACTCCTGAACACTGAAAATATTTTCTAAGAGGTATCTCTTGCTTATAAAGAACACTTTCCACTCTTAATGCAGAAACTGCTGATCTGTGCCCAAACATAAGTAATTCCAACATTTTCTTCTTTGTGTACCATCACAATGATAGATTAGAGCCATGAGGAAGGAAGGAAATAGCCAAAGTGTTGGTTCAGGTGGCAACAATTAAGGTATTTTATTTCAGTATGTTAAGCCAACAACCCTGAGGGCCCCAACAGTGATGTGCCAGAATGAGGCCCTACAGAGGAAGTCAAAGCCCTTAGTAGTATTAGTACTAACATTAATGGCTCTTTTCTTTGTCCCTCATCTTGGTATGACATAACCAATGGTATCTTGGAGCTACAGGTTATGAGACAGGTACCAGGATGCCATCCTAACAGATGGAGCATAGAAACTTTAGTTTCTTTTATTAATGCTAGCTTTGCTGGAGATCTTCAAATGCTAGCTTTGCTGGGGATATTTAACATAAGTTAAATTATACAGAAACTCGTGGAAGGAGAGTTTTGCCATTGAGAGTTGTCAGTCTAAATTGGGCCAGCTAGAATCATACACTCATAGAATTTGTTAGCTTGGCCCACCCAGTCTGCCCAGATGTTTCCTGTCTAATCTTTCTCTGCAGATTTTAACTGGTCTCCGTGACCACCTCCTTCCTGCCTACTTTCTAATATACCCCTATGTCTATCCCATGCATGCTTGCAGTCCCCTTCTGTTTTGCCTCTACCATTTCTGCTGGCAGCCTATTCCAGGTGTCCATCACACTTTCAATGAAGTAGTACATCCTTACATCCTTCTTTTATTTATTTTATTTATAGCGCAGTGGGTTAAGGCTCTGAGCTGTAGATCTGAGAACTGGTTTGAATCCCACAGCTGCCTAGGTGCATACTGTGTGATCCTGAGCAAGACACTTAACTTCCATGTGCTCCCAGATCGCATCTGGAAACAAGCTTTGGCTTAGTGTGCTACTCCTGTTTAAACAATGTTCCCTTCCCTAATCTCAGATTACAAAATACCTCTGAGCACAAGGTAGCTCATTTACAACGGTTCCACGTCAGTGGGGAGGGCAACAAACAGACATAGGAAGAATTAACAATTGAATTAAAAACATACAGTAACAGAGTGAATTACATCAAAGAAATCAACACTATTCAAAATAAGAAAATGGAGCAGAGGTAAGAGGAGAAGAAGAGAGGGGAGAAGGATTATAAGACCTAAGAAAATGAATAACAGCTACAGGCTTTGTCAAAGTTACTGAGGGAGAAGGCAGGAATGATGTGCAAGACAAGGAAGAAGAGGAGGGAAGGGGTTTAAGACCATAGGAGAGGGTATACAGCCAGGGGCCTTGTCGGTTTATCACTCGATGTAATCAGGGTAGGGGGAGATGAGCAGGGAGCACTCAAGCACTCAAGGGGGATGTAGGTTGCGGGACAGGCAAATCTTTGCTTAGATGGCACAGTCACAAGAGCTTTCGGCTATTAGATACTGATGGAGCATATGCTTAAACTGGTCAAGTCTGGGTAGATTAGTTAATTCACTGTTCAATCCATAGAACCAGAGTGGAGCTCTGTAAGCAAAGGAGCACTGACCTTGAGTTGTTCAACACCTGGGGACAAGGAGGTGTTGGATGGTTGAGGTGCGAGAGTGTGTTGAGACCTTCTAGATTGGCTAATAATGCTTCCCATGCCTGGAGGCAGGAGCCCAAGGAGTGCCTTTTTAGTTAGTAGGCACATTTCGTATTTGACCCTACCATATAGCTGTAGCCATCCAGTTTGAGCATATAGCTCACAAGTGTGAGTGAAATGTGCAGTGTCCATGAGAAGTCTACACACTTTGTTTAAAGTGACAGTAAGCCTTTTGAGTGAGGTAGTGGTGGTAGACCCATATGTGACCAAAACCATAATTGATGATTGATAGCACCGAACAGTAGACAGCAAGCTTAAGAGCTTCTATCATTAAACTCTGCCTGTGCCTATGTAGGAGCTCAATCCTAATATTGATGGCCTTGGCAACATTCTTGATGTGAAGCGCATAGGAAAGATGACTATCCAGGGTTACTTCTACGTACTTAAAGCACTAGACTTGTTCAAGTGGAACTCCCAGGTTATTTCTGATGGTAAGAACATAGTTCTTGTACTTATTGTGAGAGGAGGTGAATAACAAAACTTTAGTTTTCTTGTAGTTTAGGACCAATTTGTGGTCCCTAAAGCATTCCTTAACTTCCTTGAAACTGAGTTGTAGATTGCTTTCCAGTAGGTTAGTATCAGGGTGCGATGTAAAATAACAGCATTGTCCACATATGTAAGAATCTGTTGCTGACAGGAGGCCAGCAGGCTGTTCAGAAAGATAATAAAAGAGGGGCCCAGGACTGATCCTTGTGGTACTCAGATCGGATGACCCGCTGTTCAGAGGTGACATTGGATATTTTCACCCATTGAGATCTATCTTCAAGGTAGCTACTGAACCAGTGTAGTATATCGTGTGAAAGACCTATTGTGGTTAGTTGATGTAGAAGAAGTGGGCAATTAGCCATGTCAAAGGCCTTTGTTAAATCTATGAAGGTGGCTCTTACAAGACTGCCTTTGTCGATTGATTGCTGGATGAAGCTGGTGAACTCAAGAAGTGCTGTGGTGGTGCTGTGTCCTTTTCTAAACCCATGTTGTTGTGGGCATTAGATGGAATATTTTTCAAGGTAATCCACAAGCTGATTAGTGACAATGTGTTCCAATATTTTGGATACAGGAGGAAGGATTGATATTGACCTATAGTTATTATGAAGGGCACGATCAACAGATTTATGTACTGGGTCACTAGGGCCATTTTCCAGGCATGCAAGAATTGTGACAGGTTAAAGAGGTTAATGATTTTGTTATGGGTAAGAGTACTTCCTCTAGGGTGAGTGTGATAAGTTTGAGGTCTAGTGAATCCTCATTGTGCCTAGATTTCCCAGCACTTTATTCAGGAGTTTTCTAACTTAGTTCACTGAGACCTTCTTAAAGTAGAAAGGAGTGGGATAGGGGTTCTTGTACTCATAGAGACTAGCAGCTGTTGTAGTGGTGTCATCAAAGAAGTCAGGTGGTAGCACACTGCTGAGGTTAGTGAAAGCTTCATTAAAAGTGTTCACAATTTTAATAGGGTCCATGGTGGGGGCTCCATTGAGGTTTAGCATAGCAGGTGACACCTTAGGATTCTGCACAGTGATATCTTTGATATTAGACCAGAATTTCATATTGTCCCTCATATGTTAGACAGCATTTCTCTATGATATTTACTTTTCTACTGACACAGCCCGTGCACATGCATTTCTTGCTGCCTTATAGGCATGTATATCCAGTTGTTTCTGAGACTTTTGCACAGTGCCAGAGATGATCTCATTGTTTCATGCTCTTAAACTCCCCAACCCACTACAGCTTCATTGTATGCTCACTGCATCTGGTGCTTTTCCAATTTTGAAAGAGACTACCATCCTGCAACCTGTTAACCCACATGAGGTACTTGTAGGTCTCCATCATGTCCCCCTCTCACTCTCCTTTCTTCCAGACTGTATATGTTGAGATCCTTCAGTCTCTCCTAATAGGGATTTTGCTTCAACTACTGTACTATTTTAGTTGCCGTCCTCTGGATTGTCTCCACCCTGTCTATGTCCTTTATGAAGTGCATCCTCCAGAACAGGACACAATACTCCAGATTGAGTATCACAAGCAAATGATATAGTGGCAACATCACCTCCCTCCTCCTGCTGTAGATACTGTTCCCTATCCACACCAGTGTCCCAGTAGCCCTATCCACTGCTTTCTCACACTTCCCTGCCACTTTGAGGTTGTCATTTATGGTAAACCCAAGGTCCCTTTCTTGGTTAGTTACTGTCAGTGCTTTCCCCACATCCTATGCTCAGCTCCTGGGTTCCTATGCCTGAGGTGCATGATTTTGCACTTTTTGGCATCAAACCCCAACTGCCATGCTCTTGACCACTTTTCAAGTTTCCTAAGAGCCCTGCATATTTCTACAGCCCTCCTGAGTGTTCACCTTAGGTCACATTTTGTATCATAGGCAAAAGGCATACCTTCTCTTCCAGATCTGCTGCAGTGTTACTTATGAAGACACTGAAGAGGACTGGTTGCAATGAGGCCCTGCAGCACCGACTAGTTACTCTCCCTCATTTGAGGTGAGTGTTATTAACCACCTCCCTCTATCTTCTATACATTAACCATTTCCTTACTCCAATTCACCACTTTAAAAAGCTGGATATGAGAGGAAAAAGATCCCACTAAGACTAAATTCCTGTATTTTAGAAAATGGACTTCAGAAGGATGGGCGAGTTGATAAGGAGTCATCTGGCAAGCATCCGTGGATATAGTGCTGGACCAAAGGTAGTCCATCAACAGACAGGGAATAATGCTTGCCACAGGGAGTGCATAGACACAAGGGAAGACACTGAGGGCCAAAGTACCCTGCTAGTTTAGTACTAAGTTCGCCCAGACAGTAAGGAATAAGAGGTCAGCCTACAAGAAATTCAAGAGGATCCAACGGTAGGAAGACAGTGGCAATTACCAGAAGATGTCTAGCATAGGTAGTCCAGCAGTCTAAAGCTCAGAAGTAACTGCAAATAACTGAGGGAATTAAGAAGGGAGAAAGGACATTTTTTCACTATGTTAACAAAAAAAAGACAAGAAAGATGTGATTGTTAGGCATTGGAAAGGGGACAGGTGGGTGGAGAAGAATGTGGGCAAAGCAGAGGTGTTGAACTACTACTGCTGTTCCATCTTCACTAGGGTGAAGGAGAGGAGAAGGGTTGGGAGCACAGATGTTTTAGACAGAGGTGGATAGGGTGAGTACAGGGCTACTAGCATTGAGGGTAGATAAATCCCAGGGCAGATGGCATATGCCCAAGGGTGCTGAGGAAACTAGCAGAGAAGCCTACAGATCCTTTGGCTGGCCTGTCCAATAGCTCACTGTAGTTGAACGTGGTACAGTACCACAGGACTGGAGAATGGCACAAATAATGCCCCTCCATAAAACTGATCCCAAGGACAACCCAGGGAATTACAGATCAATTAGTCTGACCTCAATCATGTGCACGTTCATGGAGAATATACTTAAGTAAAGGTTAGTGATGCATATGGATGAGCATGGTCTCCAGGATGAGAGCCAACATGGGTTTATGGGAGGGAGGTTGTGTCAAGCACATCTGATAGACTTCTTTGACAGGGTCACTAAAACAGTGGGTAGGATCAAGTAGTGGACATCCTTTACTTGGTCTTCAGCAAGATCTTTGACTCTGCACCCCACAAGAGGTTAATGATGAAGTTGGTAGATCTTGGGGTTAGTGAAAGTTGACCATATGTGTAAAAACCTGGCTATGGGCAGGACCCAGAGTGTGGTGGTGGGGTAACTATATAGCACCAGGAAGGTCACCAGTGATATCCCAAAGAGCTCAGTGCTCAAACCATTGCTGTTCAGTGTCTTCATCAATGATATTGGGATGGATTTAAGGGCAAAATGTGCCTATTCATGGATGGCACCAAGCTCTGTGGGAGGGTGGAAACAGCAGAAGGATACAAGACCTAAAGGAGGATCTGGAAAAACTGGAGAGGTGGTCCAAGATTTGGCAGCTTGGCTTCAATGCAAAGAAATGCAAAGTTATGCACATTGGAGATAAGAACATGAGGACTGAGTACAGCCTGGGAGGGTCTTGGTAGCTGCATCAGAGGAGGAAAAGGATGTGGGGATGATGATCACTAAAGACCTGAAACGTTCTATGTAATGTAGGAAAGCAGCAGCAAAGGCAAGTAAAATGTTGGGCTGCATTACCAGAGGGATCATCAGCAGGCAGAAGAAGGTGATACTGCCCTTGTACAGGTCATCAGTGAGGCCACATCTGGAGAATAGTGTACAGTACAGATGCTCTGAAGGGAATAAATAGGCTGGATTTGTATGGGGCCTTTCAGTCTTAGTGGAAACCTGGATGCAAGGGGACACAGTCTCTAGTTGGGGGGGGTTTAGGAGCGAGGCTAGGAGACACTTCTTCATGGAGAGGCTGGTGGCAGATTGGAATGTGTTTCTGAAAGAGGTGGTTTTGTTGAAGATGGCAGGCAGCTGCAAGAGAGGCTGGGATAGAGCTAAGGGGAAACTAAGGATCAAGGAAAGGGTAGACAGAGGGGAAGAGTGGATCTGAGAATGAGGGCAGGGTCAGAACTATAATGAGGACCCTGCACTAGAGCAGACTAGATAGACCTAATGGCCTTAATCTGCTGGCTTTGTCATAGCTTTGCATATCACATGCTTGTACTTTGGATCCCACCCCTGGGCTGCTCAATTTCTTTATTAATCTGCTGTGCATCACAGTGTTGAAGGTCTTGCTAAAGTTCTCAATGGTCACATCCACTGCCTTCCACTGATATAGTTCCATGGTCATCCAGTCAAAGCAATCCATCAGATTAGAGTGGCATGACTCCCCCCCAATGAATCCATGCTGCTGGACAGGGTTTCCATCAATTTTCCCATTACTGATGTGAGATGGACTAGCCTATAGTTGCTAGCCTCCTTCCTACTGCTACTCTTATGAAGATGGAACATGTCTGTTCTTCTCCAGAACTAAGCATGTTTCCAGAGTGCTATTGAATAAGGCCATCAGTGGGAAGCTAGGACCTCTCTGTGTTGCTTTAGTACTCTCAGGACTCTTCCCTCTGAAAATGGACTTTTGCACACCTCCCCTCTTTCTTCCTGCTGCTCCCTGGTGGCCTCTTACTCCACTGTGAAGACTGAGCAGAAGAGCCCATTCAGGATGTCTGCTTTTTTTTTTTATTCTCTTCTGTGTCGTCTTCCCCTACCACCATCCATATCTTCAATATCCCTCCCTTTGCTTTCCTGCTCTCATTTATGTACCTGAAGAAAGCATTGTTTCCTGTAGTTACCACTTTCGCTGTCCTTTCCTCTGTCCATGCCTTTGCACCCTCTCTGCCTTTCCTGCTTCCCTCTGTTTTACTTGGCAACTTCCTTGTCTTCATCCCTTTGCGTTTTCTTATACCTTCTGAATGCTACCTTTATTTCCCCTCACCACCTTGGCCACTTCCCTAGAGAACCATAACAGTTTCTTTTTCCTTCAGCTATTACTCATTTCATTCATGCAGAGGCTGTTTGCCTTAATTATACCCCCCCTTTCCCCACTGTACTTCTATGCCTCCCTTGAAATCCTCCCTATGAGGCAGTTTCTGAGACAGTCTCCCAATTTTGAAAAATCCACCCTCCTAAACTCCAAGACCCTTGTCTTTGTGTAGTTTGCCTCTGTTCCATATTAATGTTAAACCACACTCTGCGGTGATCAGTGTTACCCATGGGACTGTCCACTGTGACAGCTGCAATACTGTCCCTGTTTGTAAGCACCAGCTCCTGCACTGTCACATACCTAGTGGGTTCCTTGAGTGGTTTCCTGAGAAAAGCCTACTTGCAGGGATCCAAGAACATCACTGTGCCTTGCTGAAGTGGCAGTTGGAAGGATCCACTCTACATCTGGCAGATTAAAGTCCACCAGCCAGCAGTACCTCCCCTTACTTGCCATCCTGATGATGGCTTCCTAAAGTGCCTTATCCAACCCCTTTTCCTGTGCTAGTGGTCTGTATATCACCCCTGTATGGGTAGTTGCCCCAGTATCTGTCTCCAGGATGACTCACAGCACCTCCAGCCCTTTTTCCTCCAGGTGACCCCGTAATTCTTTGGCCTTTATCCCCTCTTTCACATATAGTACAACCCTTTCTCCTCTTGCCTCCACACTTTCCTGTGTCTCCTAAACAGAGAGTAGCCCACTATGGCCATGTCCCAGTCATACATGTGAGTGCAACAAGACTCTTTTATGGTCACCAAATTCAGGCTAGCCTCTGGCATGATTACTACCAGATCTAGATATGTTTTTCCAGATCCTTGCAATAGTGCACATAGTTCTCCATGCCTTATTCCTTCCCTGCCTGCTTCCTTGATTTCCCCCTCCTAAATGTGCTGTTCCCTGAAGCTCCCACTAAACTCCCCTCTTCCCTTGTTACCTTCTCCATTACAAGTCTCCTTTACTCCTTTATTTTTGCTTTCCTGATTTATAACCCATTTTCCCTCTGCCTTGCCCTACCCCTGTCTTCTTGCACCCCTGTCCTGGGGGAGCTTACTCCCCGGCTCACCCTCCCTGCTGCTTCATCATCTGTGGTGCCAGTTGTTGCCTCCCTAGGTTTATAGCCCACCCCCAGCCAGATTAAATCCTCATACAAGTTGCATTTAAACCCCCCACTAAGGACTGTGCCCCCCTTCCAGAAAAGATGCAGGCCATCTCTCCCATAGAGGCACATATCTTTCTATGTTTGCCCCTACTCACAAGTGGGCCCTCTGAGAACTGATGATACTGCGTGCACAGATGAATAGACTAATCACTTTTGTGGCACAAAAACATATTGTGATAATATACAAATAAGTCTTTAAATATGTGTTAAAGAAGTTGAAACAATAATTTCTGCTTTCAGGGTGTTTTAATATTTATCCAAATTGGATTCCAACAAAGCCCCTAGACCTGATGGTTTGCTCTTTGGATACTATGGGAATGCACCCTTAAACTTCCCCTCCCCTACACAATATTATTAGTCAATCAATAGCTGAGGGGTTAGTACTGAATGCAAGGTGTGAAGCCTGTGTTAAGCTGATCCAGCAAACATGTCACAAAGATGAATAAATAACTTTGGCCAATCAACCTTATATCTGTAATATGCAAAATAACAGAAAAAATATTAAATTGATGTGGGCATATCTTGAGGAACAAGGGTTTAGAAATGAAAATCAGCACTGGTTTCCGAAAATGAGATCTTGTACCACAAATGCCATTAATGTTTATGAACCTATTAGTTTAGCTTTAGAGTAAAATAAATCTGTGGCTATAAACTTACCTAGACATTTTACATTGTCCCTCAGTATAAATTAGCCTTGCTGCTTGACAAACTTGGGATTAAGCCAAACTTAGTTTCTTACCATAGGTTGAATTGACTTACAGGCAGAAAGCAGAAGGTTATAATAAATGGGTATGAATCATCATGGGGTCTGGTCTCAATTGAGATTCCCCAGGGCTTGATATAGGGTCCTCTACTCTTCAACATTGTTATTAGTGGAATGCATGAAAACTTACTGGCATGGTCTTCAAAATTTACAGATGACACAAAATTGGCTAAAGAAGTGATGACTTTTGCCAGAGAAGATGGTGATGTACAGTAAAACCTCTGTTATCCAATCCTCAGTTAACCAAAATTCTCAATTATCCAAAACTGCGATGTGTCATTAGTGACATTGCTGAAGGAATCCAGGGCAAATTGTGTATTTTTTCGGATGGCACAAAACTATGTTGGAGGGTGGGTAGTGAAAAGGAATAAAGAACATGCAGAAGAACCTCCTAAAGTTAAAGGGGTGGTCAAAGGTCTGGCAGTCAAAATTCAATGCATAAAAAGTGCAAGGTAATGTACCTAGCAAAAAAGAACCTCATGATGGAGTACTGGAAGGGAGGAGAGACTTAGCACTATGATCAAGGAATGTGATCTTTGCATTACCATCAACAACTCCCTTAAACAAACTAGTCAGTGCAACAAGGCCTATAGTAAGGCCAACAGGATGCTGGGATGCATCAGGAATGGGATTAATAGTAGAAGAAAAGAGATAATACTACCCTTTTACAGAACCCTGGTGAGGTCTCACCTGGAATACTGTGCCCAGTTCCAGAGTTCTTACCTCAGAAAAGACAAGGACCGGCCCATTGGCACAGCGGTGGGTTTTCCGCTTGCGACGCTGGTGACCCAGGTTCGGGAATGGTCCCGGGTCATCAGAGGGCCGGCCGGGGGGAGAAGGATGGAGCGTCCTATGGATGGCTCTCCTTCTCCGGGGGGAGGGCGTGGGAAGCACTCGGAGCACTGAGAACTCCTGGCGGAGGCCGGGAGATCTCGCACTGCCGACGCTCAGTATCTGGGGAGGCGGGGCGGACGCTGGCGTCATTGCACATCCCCGCCTCCATGGGGAGAAAAAGGGAAAATGGAGGCAGGCAGGACCACCGTGAGTATGAAGCCCTCCCAGAGGACCTCACCTCATCACCACTGTAGGACCCCGACCAGACACCTAGTCCGTGGTCACTTAAGGTGGCCATGGCCCTGCTCCTCCCAGGGGTAAGCCGGGGGTGACTGAGGGTCTCCCGCAGCCATAGGCGGTGGTGGAGGTCTCTAGGAGCCATGACCAGGGTGATGTATACAGGGTCCTGCCAGATAAAAGAGAAAAATTAAAAGAAAAGACAAGGACAAGTTAGAGACAGTGTAACACAGAGTGACCATAATGATTCAGGGACAGCAGGGTAAACTCAATGAGGAGCACCTCAGGGCATTAAATTTGTAGTTATTGGAAACCAGAAGGGAGAGGGGAGATATGACTGAGACCTTCAAAATCTTCAAAGGAATTAATAAAGTGATCTGCGGGAAATTATATAACCTGAGTACTAACTCACGGTCACGAGGTCACGAGTGGAAGTTGGCAGGTGGGAGGTTCAGGAGAGACATGAAGAGGTACTTCTCTACGGAAAGGGTGGTGGAGCCCTTGAACAGTCTGCCAGCTGAGGTGGTGGGAGCGATCTCAGGAAGGGGTTCAAACAGGCCTGGGATAGAATGAAAGGAATAGTGGTTACCTTGGCTGACAGGACCAGTGAAGAAAATAGATAAAGGTCTGGGAGGGTTAGTATCCTGAGGGAACATTAGGTTCCAAGAAAGATTCCGTGGATTTAAGGAACTTGGGCAGACTTGATGGACCATGGGCCTTTTTCTATTGTCACTGTCTATGTTTCTGTTTGTCTCAAAGCATCCTTGACATCATTATAAAGTGCTATCATTCATCTGAAACCCGATTTATCCAAACTTTGCATTGTCTCTCACTACAGATTTATTGTTTATATACTTTGATATACTGTATTTTTGTCTGTATGTATTTGATTTCCTGCATTACTGTCTACACCCCTTCCTCTCCCCTCAGGTCAGATCTGTAAACAAGCTTGTTTTTTATCTCAGTATGGTTACCTGGTGAAAGATTTTAAATAAATAAATAGACATTCAGATAAATAAGGTTCACTGGTCAGCGAACAACTAAGTGTATAGGATACTTGTCCAACATAATAGTGATTGTGCTACTATGGAAGAGGTTATGATTAGATATGTGTGTGTAGCCATTCATGCTCTCAGTGCCAGAGGAACTACCACTCTTTTGGAGTACAATGGCATGGAACCCTCATGAAAAGAGTTCCACCCCCAGATGTGCTACAGAAGTGAGGTCCTTTGGGTGAAGGTACCCTAGGGAGTAAGTCCAAAAATTTAGAATCAAAAGAATAGAAAATAGTTGGGCCATTTTTCTGCTACAGAGCGAGAGAAGACAATTTCTGTCAAAAGATAAATCCAGATATCCCCATGGTACAGTAAAAAATAGAATCAAAATCAGAGAGAAGTCTGTTTCTGTATAGACCATAACAAACACAGAAGCTACAGAAACAAATTGACCATTCACCCAGATTTTTGTGGTATTATAATAAAACTGTTTTAATATTTCTCATATAAACATTCAGAATGCCCCATACACCACCAGCATTTTGAGGGTAGAAAACCCTTCCTCAGGGTGCACTTAGTACCCGTTAGACTGAATGTTCATAATATAATGCCATTCATTGTGTCTTTGAATTTTCTATAATACAGTTTCAGTCTAAAGTATATTGTGCTCTCTACTTTTGTACAGACTCACAATGCACTCTTGTGTAACTTTGCTCTAACTTCCAGAGTAGGGGCAGCTGGTTTGGGGCTCTGGAGTAAAGGAATCACACAAGAACACATTTTGAATCTGCACAAAAGCAGAGTGCACAAACTGCTTTGATGGAGACTACATTTTAGAAAATCATAGACAAGAATGGAACTGTAAGGAAATATCAGTCTAAATGGTACTTGGTCCGACTTCTGGAGGAAGAGGTTTCCACCCCGAACATTGGTGGTCTATGGGGCATTCTGAATGTTGAGGAGAAATATTAAAGCTGTTTTATTATAATACTGCAAAAAATCTTGGTGAGTGGTCATATTTTTCCTGTAGCTTCTGTGTTTATTATGACCATGGATGTATCAAGGGAAGGAGCCACCATTTGGATTCCAGCTTGACCAGCAGAATAACTACAAATGCAAACTATCTACTTATGACCTTAAGCATGGAGGAGAGGAAAATTCCCCTGCGGAGGAAACCCCAGCAATCCAAGGCTTTAGGTCACCATCCCTCCAGGTTATACAGTTGTCATTTAAGTCTGGACATAATAAAAAACACTGAAAACCAACTGCAAAGAAGATGAGGAACACTAGGCAGTTCAAATGGCTTGAGCTTTTGTGTATTTGAGGAAGTAGCAGGGGATTGGCATACTTTGGAGCAAGAAGGAACTCCCTCCCTCCCTCCATTTAATGGGATGATATCCTGAAAGGTGTCACAGAGCAGATATCATATAAATAAAGGGAACCAGAGAGAAGGCTGCACCTCAGAGGATGGAATCTTGGCTACCATAATGAGAAAGATTAGTCTCCATCGAGAAGTTGAATCTGCTATGGAGGAATGCATAACCGGTGCACTTGTAGGACACCTAAACATAGGTGGGATTCACAGGCTTTCAGTCATATGACTAAAGGAGCCCTAAGTTCTGGGTCACCACTCCCTGGTTAGGGATCAAAGTCCCTGGGAGCAATGGCCCACATAAGAAAGGGGTAGGAGTAAAAACATGGCATGTACATAGCAGGTGCAGTGGACAAATCAGTGCCATGCAAATTAGCTGCCCAAACACATTCTTAGTTTTATAGGTAAGGAGTGTCAAAGAGATGCAGTCATATGACCAAAGGAACCAATAGGGTGGGTTTCACCCCAGCACTGTGCTTAGGCTATAGGACAACCAAACTGTCCTCAGACTGCAGAACAGCTTGGGCTAGACCCTACTATCTACAGAACAGAAAATAAATCTGACTACCACATATCCCTATCGTTAGGCCCTCAAGCTACATTAATTACTGTGTACCAAAATCTGGCAAACCAGCCTGAGGAGGCAGTGAAGAGAACTTAAGGGGTCAGATTGAAGATGCACTTGACTTCCCTGACGATGTCCAGTGTCCTCCCTGTGTAGAAAGGGGGAATGGGAATGACAGAGTAAGAAAGGAAGAGATTGAAGAGTTTAGTGGGTGGTTGAATGGAAGGTGTGAGGAGGAGTGGCAGCTCTTTTTTAGGGGCTGGGGGGCTTCTGGGAAGGGAAGGAGGCTCTTCAAGGGTGATGGTCTTCACCTGATAAGAAAGGGGGCAAGTGCTCTGGGGCATAAGTTTCATGTCTACATTGGACAGATAAACTGACTACAGGGGAGACATAGGTTAGTGGAACCACTGAGAAGGGAGAGCAGGTGGGAACCTAGCTAGGGCTCCCCCTAAACAGGGCACTAGTAGCAGCATGGTAGGTAACAGTAAGGTTCAAGTTCAAATTAGGTTCAAATTAGGCTAATGAGTGAGAGCTGACAAAGCCTATATTTAGCATGAAAAATGAAAAATTATGGAGACTATGGAAGAATAAGGGGAAAAAGAATAGGAAAGAGCAAGAGGGGATCAGGAGAAAGGTGGAAAGGGGTATGCCTTAATGCCAAGTGTGTGGAAATAAAATTAGTGAGCTTCAGACAATGGTGGCAAAGACTAAAATGGATCTCGTAGCCATCACAGAAACTTGGGCCACAGAGAATAACGATCGGGACCAAATAGTCCCAAGCTACACCATGATTAGGAGCGGATAGAAGAAAAGGTAAAGGAGGAGGTGTAGTTCCTATGTCAGGGAAGACATGGAGGCAGTGGAGAATGAAAACAGCAGGATAGATAATGGGGAAACAGAATCACTGTGTGTTTAGCTCATAGCATCCTCAGGCAGAAAACTGTGGATGGGAGTGATCTCCAGGACAGGAGGAAAGAGAGACAGAGAAATAATGAGCTGGGACAGAACTAGAAAGGGGGTAGCAAAGAGAGAGTTGGTGGATGATCTAAACCTGCCAGATATTAATTGGGTCATTCCAATGGTCAGGAGCTCCAGCACTCAGGATCTACTGGATACACTGCAGGACTGCCTGCTGGGCAGATGGATAAAGATAAGCTTCCTAGTTCTGCTCCTCCCCCCAAAAAAAAAAAAACATATAAAGAAGCTTACCTGGCCCCAAGTGGACTGCAATATAAATTTTAATTTATTTCTGCCAGTATTCAGAGAGGGAAGGGAACATATTTTGCTCTGTTGAGCCCACAGCCCAAATGCTTCCACTTCCCTACTGTAAGACACACCTCAGCCCTAGCATACTTTATGATATCTGTAAATAGAGAGCACGGGTGTGCTCCATAGTTACACTAGAATTTTGTCACTGCTTGTTATCACTTTAAAGTTCTGGATAATGAATCAAGGCCACACGCACTTCCAATAAGGTCCTTGTTAGTTGAGCGTGGCCTGACTTGTCATAATCAGAGCTCTGAAGTATAATGAAAAGCAGTTCAAAAACATCCCTATTATACCCTAGGTAGTGCACCGCCCACCCCCCACTTTCCATTTACTGACATCATAACATGTGCTAGAGTGGGGGCATGTCTCACAAGAGGGAAGTGGAAGCATTTTGGCTGTGGATTCCACAGTGCTAAATATGATCCTTTCCCTCTATGAACACTGACAGAAATAAATTAAAATTTACACTGCAGAGGCCGTCCTGGTGGTGCTGAGGGTTGAGGAGCTGGATGCCACTCCTGGAGCCACGCTGGCGACCCAGGTTTGGACACGAGCCCTGGCCACCAGGGGTCACGGGGGATAGGATCGGCATCCGGATGACTGCCTCTCTATCCAGGAGGGATTCAGGTGCCACCGCCAGTAGCAGCCCCGGTGATGACTGGGGAACTACCAGACCGGTGGTAATGTAAAGGGGCAGAGTGGTAAGACATCGGCACGTCAGTGCCCGGAGGTCCTTGCATGCTGCACTCTGGGACCGAAAACCAAGGAGGAAAAATACGGGGACGATTTCTGTGGCTGATGGTCATGCCCTGTGCCCCCAGACCCGAGAGAGGTGTCTGTCCAGGGTACAGTGCGAAGAAGGCCCATCCCTGTGTTCCATGGGTTCATGTGGACCGTGCACAACCGGGTCCGGGTGCCCAGGCACAGTGGTTTGGAGACTATGGGGCTCGCTCCGCCGAGGAGGTGGATAAATAGAATGAAAAAAAAATTTACACTGCAGTCCACTTGGGGTCAGGTAAGCTTCATTATATGTTTAGAGGGGGCCAGAAGTACAGAATTAACTAACAGCATGCTGGTATGTATAGGAAGGGATATTGACAGCAGAAGTAAGGAGGTTTTGCTACATCTCTGTACAGTAGATCACCAGTGAGGCACCACCAGGAGTACTGTGCCCAGTTCTGGAGTCCACACCTATGGGAAGATAAGGACAAGCTGGAGACAGTGCAATGTAGTGTGACAAAAATGATTTAGAGCCAGTGGGGCAGATCTTACAAAGATTGTCTCAAGGCACTGAACATGTAGTTGCTGGAGGCCAGATGAGAGGGGGGCAATAAGATGGAGACCTTTAAGTTCCTGAAAGGAATGAACAAGATAAACTGCTTAAGTAGCAGATCAAGAACACAGGGATATGAGTGGACACTGACTGTGGGAGGAGGGTGGAGGGAGTTCAAGAGGGCAGTAATCAATTTTATTTTACAGAAAGTGTGGTGGAGTCATGGAACAATCTGCCGGCCGATGTGGTGGGTGACAAAACTATTAATGGTTTCAAACACAGCTGGGACAGAGTGAAGAGCTTATTGGTTGCTAAGAGTCATAGTGATTGGGTGGGGAGCATGGGGGTGGATAGTGTGGGTTAGAACGCTGTATGAACAACAGGTCCTGGGTTTTGAGAGTTTATGGGCAGACAGGATGAAGCAAATGTCTTTTTATGCTGTCATTGTCTCTGTTTCTAGATTTGTAATCAAACTATACCCATAGCTGATCCCAAGAGGAGTGGAGGTAGTTCTAGGAGAAAATAGCACAGACAGATGACAGATCAGGTGTGGGCCAATAGGTACAGAATGGAATTGTGTAAGCTTGCATAGTAAGCCCTGAAGAAGATGGAGTTAGTTGCAGTGTGATGCCAGGATGGGCAATGCATACTGAATCCTGAGGCTGTAGTTGAGGCAGAGCCCAAGAGTCATAGGGGTGTGAGCCCAGGCTAGCATGTCAGGTCAGTGAGTCAATTACAGTGAGTCAATTACAGCAAGTCAAACTCAGCAATTACAATTACAGCAACCGCAACATTATAGCTATGGTACAATTACAGCGAGACTGACATATTCAGCTAACCTCCAGAGTCATGAGTGACTGGAGGATGTTATTTTAGAAATGTGGGTGGTTCGCACAGCCCGCTCAGGGTGCATGGGCAGAGCCCTGCAAAACAGAAACAATCACCTTTGATTGGATGTACCTTGCTGCTAAAGTATGCAACAGGTGCAATTGGGATGATAAAAGGCAGGAGGGTGTTAGCCAGGTTTTGCAAGTGTAGTCGTTACCTGTGCTGCTGTCATGTAGGTGGGGTTCCTGGGAGCAGTGCTATGCAACACTAGAAAAAGATTCCTGGCAATAATGTGGCACAGTGATCACTGGTGTAGAAATTGGTCACTGTAATGTGCTGCAAAAATGTGATCACTGTAAATGTGGTCACCTAATATTTTCGCTTATTTTGCTGTCGCTGTAAAAACATCACTGAATTGACATGGAACCGAGCCCAGTAGTTGTGGTGCAAGAGTCTGATAGCTGATGGGGCATTAGCCAGGTGGTAGAGGGACAAGATTCCACTAGTTATAGGGTGGAAACCAAGAGAAACTTAGAAAAAGGCACTAGGCAGGCAGGTATATAGGGAAAAAGCAACACCCAAACAAAACAAGTAGCAGAGCACATTCACCTCCAGTGGGGCTCTAAGGCAGGCAACACAGCAGGTAGTCAATGGCTTGCTGGGGAGGTGGTCTGAGGGGAAGGCAGCAGCCACCAAGGAGCCATGCAGCAATAGGCAGAAATCCTCCCTAAAAGGAAACTCCAAGGGTGAGCCATAAGTGCAGACACAGAGCCATAGCTTAGAAGAGGAGTAAGTAGGCAAGCTACAGAGCCAGTGGATCAGCTAGAGGAACAGCCACTGGGAGACAGAGGCCCACCACAAGGAAACAGAAATAATGAATGTAGCAGGTGCAGCACTACAGAGAGGGCAGAAATAGCCCCAAATACCCACATGACATCCTCCAAGCAGACACAACAGAAACTAAACAGGAGTCCATGAGGATAATGGAGCTAAAGGATTAGCTGCTGGGCATCAGAGGAGCAGACAGCAAGAGCACTCTGGCTGAAGACAGCTGCAGGAGCCAGCAGACAGCCCCAGAGATGAAACTGGCCAGAAGAGCCAGCAACACTGAGCAGTCAAGAAGGAGTGGGCAACAGAGCCCAGCATGGCCTGGGACAGCACAGTTGGATCAGAGGGTGCAGCAGCATGTCGGATGTGCCGAGACC
This sequence comes from Neoceratodus forsteri, assembly GCA_016271365.2. Classification (NCBI taxonomy): domain Eukaryota; kingdom Metazoa; phylum Chordata; order Ceratodontiformes; family Ceratodontidae; genus Neoceratodus; species Neoceratodus forsteri. The sequence goes on from CM028131.1 coordinate 731,065,916, forward strand.
CTGCCACTTCTGGAATATGGCGCAGGGTCCCAGGCATAGCGGCGAATGTCTCAACTCGTATATGCCGTGAGTTGCGGGTATCATCCTAGAATCGGCCCCATGATGCCTAAAAAAGAGTGCTGTACTTGGATTTCTGAACATTATCAGTGAATCAGTATAGTACATCTATCTAGCAACAATTTGGAACTTTGTATCCACTTGAAAAAATTGCATAGAATAAATACCCGAACTTGTATGCTGACAGTTAAAATACTTCATAAAACAGTCTCTAACAAAAGCAGAAACTAGCTAAAAGTACAGTAATTGGCAGATGAAAAAATAAAATGATATAATTGCTTAAATGAATGATATAGCTAGGAGCAGATCAAACACTGGAGCAAGTAAATCAGTTTACAAGGTTTGCTTCTAACATTGTGTTTTTTAACTGCTTTATACAGTACACTCAGTTCGCACTCATATACAGTAGTGCATGGAAAGTCATACACAAGTCTTTGTTTCCATTGAAGGGTTGAAATGGTATCATAGGGACCTCAAGAATGTCATCTCAACCCCGAGGTGGAAAACACATGCCTTCTTGTGTATGGTTGAACATACATGGTTTTATATAGTATATGGTTGCTGACAATAACAAAAATAGAGTCACGTGTTTTTCTCCACCCGTCCTCTGATTCAGGCTGCTGTGCTTGAAGATGAGAGAACTTCATTTTTTTGGGGGGTTTTCGCCATTTACTTTTGCTAGTTTTCATTCTGTATTTTTTTGGTGGATCCACAATGCTGCACCTGAACTGCTGGCGATCTGCTCTGCTGAGACACTCTAGAGCTGATAAAAAAAAAAAATCAAAGTTTAACTACAGTTCTGGGAATTTACTGTCAGGAACGGTGGAAGGAGGTGCTCTTACTGTAGCCTTGTCCACCTCAGAACAATGCCCCCTGTGTTTCACTTCTACTGATGACATTGCTCAGCTTTTCAAAATAGTAATAAGAAATACCAACGGTTCAAAGATCATGTATAGTTGTAGTATCATTGTAGCATTCTTACAAGGTTTCATGATACACTTTACTATTTTTAATGCATCGTGACACCCGTATTTAGTCACAGAAAATAGCAACACACAAAGGACAGCCCATCACACTAATTAGTGTGCTGTTGTCCCAAGGGTATGTTCCTCATTCCCTAATTGGAGCTCATCGATCTTATTGGGGTTGAGTGGCAATCAGTTGGAAGCCGTCAAGGATCTGATTTCCACCAGCACTGTTTAAACCTAAAAACTGATAACATCTGTTCAGGAGCAAGAGACAGGTACAGCTGTATATCATCTGCATAGCAGGAAAAATTCATACTATACCATCTTATGATTCTACCAGCACTACCATATACACCCCAAACAACATGGGTGACAGGAACAAGGGGATCAGAGGGCCACAGTGAATAGCACAGCAATTCCATGCATACCTGCTCCTTCTTAAAGAGGGTCTCCCCTGCCCTTTCACTGTGCTGTTACACTAACCTGTGTGATGAATCACAGAAACACTTGCAACCCTTTTGTGTATAGCACAAAGGAGTGCAATGCAGAACTGTGCCACAAAGTGGTCATGCAACCATTTTGCAGCAACAAATCACAACTGTAAATGGGACCCCAAAATTCTGATAATGCTACAGTAGCATAATGCCCTCTTATATATTGTAAATACAGACACTGAAATATACCTACCATCTTCAATGGCTTCTATTTCAGAGCCAATCACAAACACAGCACAGTCTGTTGTGCTGCACCTGAGACAATGCATGGCTGACTCTGAGCAACATTCAGCCAGTTAGCAATAACTGATGATGTGATCCTAACTAACTGAATATTAGGCCATGTTGGCAAAGCACTAAGTAGATCTGCACTGCACCAACATGAACCAAGGCTACATATGGCCCAAAGGAGATAACACTGCCAGAAACGGGATTGTTCCAGGTCTTCTGTGGGTTATACTCAGCCTGAGCATGCAAATGAGCTTATTGGGCATGCAAGGTGCTAAGGGACCATCTGCATGCCCATTATGGACACATTTGCATGGGTGCAGAGGACCCCCAGCACTACTGCAGTGGTAACACTGCCCTGGTTGTCAAGTGGTCCCCCATCCCCAATCATCCATCCATCATTGTAAAGTCAGATCTCTGGTAGTTTAGTGGTCTCCCCAATGGAGAGCCAACCTCCTGCCCACCCATTAAGGACCCTTGTTCTGCACCCCCCTCACACCGATCACCACTCACCATTCAGATGGGAGCAGTTCAGCAGCCGGCACAGCCCTCCACTCATCTCCTTGGCCAGTCACCATTTGACTGTCACAGATTATGATCATATGATTGCACTGTGTGACTATCAAATAGCAGCCAGCTGAGGAGGTAAATGTAGGGCTCTGGCAGCAGTTGCTCTACTCTCGTCTTAATGGTGATTGCTGATAGGGGTGAGGGGGGTGCAGCATGAGAGTTCTCAGCAGGTGGGATCTTGGTTGAGTGGTGTGGGGGACCATGAGACTACCAGGAATCTGACATTACAATGACAGATGGGTGATCGTGGAGTGTAGAGATCAGACTATCAGGGATCTAACATCACAATGATGAATGGGTGATTGGAGGGTGGGGAACCACTGGACTTCCGGTTATGGCCTTACAATAACAGATGGGTGATTGGGGGGGTGGGTGGATGCTTGCACAGGGGCAAGAGTCTGAAGTACAGTACAAGTCACATTAAACTGTTCCATCAACTCACTGGTGAAGCATTTATTTTTTGTGATGCTACTGGAGTGGCAACACAAACTGTTAAAGCTTTCAACTATTTTCCAACCATTCTTCACTGTCTATTCAACTCACATGTAACTGTTTAGTGCAATGGCAGTAGCTGCATTTTCATGGCATTGTTTATAAATATCACAGCATTCCTTAAGAGCATTGTTTATAAATATTACAGCATTCCTTAAGAGCACTGTTTAAAAATATCACAGCATTCCTTAAGAGTTGTTTAGTCTGCCTTCTGAAATGAAACTCATAAGCACTCAGCTGAAAATAAAGTTTATAGTACATAACAGCTAGATGCAAACCAATGCTAACCTTTTACTAATTCATTGAATTAAACCTTGCACAGATTAGGAAACTCACTGAACAATGCTACACCAGTGAGTTGAGGGAACAGTTTAATGTGACTTGTATAGTATAGCCACACTACCTTTCTGGAGGTGGGAACACAGCATTTTGTGATAAGACACGGTTTTGGCAGCAGTAAACAGTGCTACTCGGGGTCAGTTTAGCACCATTGTAAACCTTTGAATACACTGTTGCACCAGTATGCATGAGGGACCCCTACTTTGCATAGGCACAGCAGTATAGGTAGTTTCCCGGTGCTGCATGGTTTGGGCAGCGCTCTGGAGGTGTCTGAATATGTAGTAAAAGTAAAAAGTTTATTTTTAGACAGGAAATACCTTATTTACATCATTGGGTCATGGACCCATTTTCAAGATGGTCCTGTTAAATATGAATATGGCACCACTCAAAATGCTGGTGCAAATCCAGATTGCGCCAGCACTACCCCATTCGTACTACTGATAACTTTTGAATATGTGGGGAGGAGAATCAGAGAGTTGTCTTTTGCATCCTTTAGATGAGAGAACCACTAACTAAATGTAAGAGAACTTGGGCACCCAAAGGTCAGGAGAAATTACACTTTCAAAGAGTTTACAGACAACAGAGCATCTACATTAATATTTTATGAACAGTTCAGTGTATAAAATATTACTATAAATAATCCAGTGTATAAAATATTACATCTCAAGAAAAATATAAACTCACAGAGTTTTTTAAAAATCAACCTCTTGGAAAAATGAAAGAATCCACTTTTGAAAACTTGCATCAGCACATGTTTTGGTTTTAAGAGGTCCTCATACACAAGCCCATCTTGGCACTGAGTGGTAGAATCAGCACTGATGATTTATAATGCATGCACCCAATCAACAAAAGTCCCTAGGGGACTAGCACACCCATGCAAGGGTGACTTGTGCAAATGTGGCACCTCATGATCCCATACCACATATGGTGCAGGATGCACAATGACAGTTACAGTCACTGCTCTACTCCTGATTCCAGGCAGGAAGCACATTTCTGTTTGAGGCTGGGAAGGTGATGGACTTGGAGGCATGAATGTGCCTTCATGCCATTCATAACTGAAAGAAGAGAGGCTGGCAGTATTACGCAGCACAGAGGGCTGTTGTACCACTATCCAGACAGGTACTTCACCCCTCCATAGCACCCACACTCCTATTGAGGGCAATGAGTGGCTGGCAGCCCACGACTCTCTGAGCTTACACTGAGGGCTGGGGAAGTGCCACTGATTTTAATTTTTAAACAACTACAGTATAGTGACTTTTCATTTGAGTGATATGCCAGTCTGTAAAGAACTGATATCCCACGGTACCACAGTCCATGCGTAGCAAGCGATCCACAGTGTAACCAGCTCTGGCATCTTATTAAATGACAGGTGTCATGAAAAGTTACAATCCAGGGGCAACCGCTGCCCCTGCACAAAGCTCTGTACTCACAGAGAATGGTAGGTGGGATTGTGAATGCCATCTGGTGCATTTCATGCACATCGCAGCCTTTTTTGTTTGATCAAGCTCAAGCTATAAGTTTATAGGGATACTTGGAATGTCTCTTATGTGGATGAGTGTCATCACAAGCACTGATAGGTTAAGATGACTGCAAACAGAAGGTGAGCAGTCCAGTCATCAAAGGAAGGCAGGCAGTAACAATCTTATTTCTGCTAATGTGTTCCCAAGAGTCACTTGTTGGGGTCTTGTGATAGTTTTATGTGGGTTCATCGGGTTTACACAATGGATGCAAGTGAAGCCAATCTTATACTGAAACAAGTGACTCAGTGAGATACATTAATATGTTAGAGGTTGAAGGAGTGCTGCTGTTTAAAAAAAGGAAAACAAATAGAATCTCTAAAACTATCCATATCCAGGGCAGCTGGGTGTGAGACACTCTTGATGAATTAAAAGAGTGTCTCTTTCACACACACACAAGGATGGAGTGATCCATTTGGTTGGCAGTGGTCTAGCGACCTATGATAGTGATAACAGTCACTGGAATGTATAGAAATAAGTAGTCCTGTTTCGAGATAGGTAGATAGATAGATAGATAGATAGATAGATAGATAGATAGATAGATAGATAGATAGATAGATAGATAGAGAGACAGACAGACAGACAGACACATATGACAGATCTCACACAAAAGATGTCATCTCAGCAGTGCAGCACCTAAGTCATACTGCACTACAGTAGCAATTATGGGTATTACCCCAAGAACCAAGCATGGGGATATAATCCACAGCCATCTGATTTCATCCTTAGAGGCAAGCATGCTACCTACTAAGCCCAAAACGTGGATGTTTCTTGAAGAATATTCATTTCTCTGGCTAACAAATCAACTTTTTTGTTCTTTTCAGTGTGTTCTCCAAAATCAAAACGACATTCATTTTCCGTTGCCTGGCTTAATGAGGTATGTCCCAACTGTGTATTATGAAATGAATAGCCTTTAATAGTTTGAGCAGCTGTGCTGCAACACACACACACATCAAGAACACATGTGCAATTGGTGGGTATTTCCAAACCACCAATGCCAGTGTAGAAAGGCTGACTGAAAATGGAGCTTTGCAAAAAAATACACTGGCGTAGAAAGGCTGGACATAAATGAGGCATGCCACTTATGTAAAAACACAGCTTATGCATACAATGAAAACCCACCCGACCATTCTCAAACTTTGTAGTGAGTGCTCAATTTTGGAGTTCCGGGAATTTAGCAGACTTGGGTTGGAACCCCTCTAGCAATCTAAAACAAGTAAAAACACTGGAGTTATTTGAATTAACTGCAGGTTTTAAAGCAGCTGAGTGGGGAAGGGGGGGAGAGCACTGGTACCATAATTATATGCTTTTGTTTAGTCACAAACCAGGTGTACCCCTATACATTTTATAAAGATGTATTGTAAATGAGATGGGTTGAGCTTGCCAAACCTTTAATACTGGTTATCTAGAATGCAAATTTAAAATTCTTATAACTCTAAAACCTTATATCATATAACAATTCTTCACAAAACCTTCAAAAGGCACTATTCAGCACAGACCACTTCTACCCCAAAAGATGCTAATGTAAATCCCCCGATCCCTTTTCATCTGTGCAGGGCGGGGGTGGGGTGTTAGGTTTAGGTGTTAGCTTCGGAAATACCTAACGCCACATTTCCCTACTTTTGATGCTTTAACCTAACTGATGCATTAACAAAGTATTTTGATATATTTATATATATATATATATATATATATATATATATATATATATATATTCAATGTAAAAATCTCCACTTTAATGAAGCAGTTAGGGATTCACACTAACAAAAGTCTGGAAATTCAATGTTAGGATTTAACCCTACCACCCCACCCTCCAGACAGCAACAGGTGTCGGGGCATGTGATGGGGTCATTGGGCTTAACTCTTACCCCATTCCATGTGTAAACAAGCTGAGTTGGTACAGTTTAGGAGAATGGGGTGAGAGTTAGGCCCAATGACTCCAATGCACACCCTGGTGTGTGGAGGGTGGGGTGGTAGGGTTGGTAACCCTAATATTGAATTTTCAGACTTTTGTTGGTGTGGAATCAACCCTAACTGCAGCATTAAAATGGAGTTTTTTTGCAATGAATTTCCCTTCTTTTTGAGAAAGTGTAATGTTACTTGTATGCATACTGTATGTGGGATCACAGGCCCTCTGACCCCTGCCTCCCACCCACCCATAACTGTGTCCACAGGTTTGCAAAATGTTATTCATAAATGGGAGTGTAGGCCCTCTGGGCCCTGTGCTCCCACCCACTCATAACTGTGACAACAGGTTTGCAAAATATTATCCATAGATGGGAACAAGGGCCAGGCCCTGCACTCCCATCCATCCATTACTGTTTCAGGTTTACAAATAGAATCCATAGGTGGGAGCATGGGACCTCTGCACCCTACACTCTAACCCACTCATAACTATGTCATCAGGTTTAAAAATTGTATCCATAGATTGGAACATGGGCCCTCCAGGCCCTGCACCCAAGCCACCCATAACTATGTCCTCAGGTTTGCAAAATGGTATCCATATGAGGAAGTGCAGGCCCACCAGGCCCTGAGCTCCCACCCACCCATAACTGTGTCCACAGGTTTGCAAAATTATATCAATAGATGGGAGCATGGGCCTCCGGGCCCTGCACTCCCACCCACCCATAACTATGTCCGCAGGTTTTGAAAATGGTTCCCATAGATACGAGTGCAAGCCTTCCAGGCACTGCATTACACCCACCATAAGTGTACGGTCATAGCGCAAAAAGGCCCTATGCACCCAGTTCAGCATACATAGTATGCATAGTTGGGAGCAAGGGCCCTATGCTCCCACCTGATAAGTACAGACACATAGCAAAAGCCTAGAGACATTCCATGCAATCCTTGTAACACTTATTTGGCAATATCTCAGTAACCATCTCAACTGTGGAAAAAATCTTTCACACTTGTATTCATGACCTAGCCACCTCCATGCATGCTTCGTACACCTTAAGGTATACTAAGCAGTGTTTAGTGAAAAATCCGTAACTGGAACAATTTTCAAGATATAGGTGCAGAAAGGTGCCGTGGCTGCAACAATGTTATCCTATGGGAAACTGCACAACTTTGGAGTGCTGTAACTCTGTAACCATTGAAAATTTTTTTGAATTTTTAATTTAGTTGTTTAACCAGGAGTAGCACACTAAGCTGAAAGCTTTTTTACAGGAGCGACCTGGGAGCACAGGGAAGTTAAGTGACTTGCTCAGGGTCACACAGTATGCAAGTGGAAGCTGTGGGATTCAAACCCAGGTCTTGTCTGCTGGATGTCACCAGATTTGCAGCTCAGAGCCTTAAACCACTGCGCTATACTGCCTCCTATGTGTTCAACAAACCAGCAAAAGGCATATCTGATATTCAAGCCCTTGCTACCCTGCACATTTCAGCCTAAAAGCCCTACCATTTATTTCCTGTGAAGTGGCAAAGAAATTAACTTTTTTTGGGCTCTCTACCCACAGTACTTTCGAGAACTTCTACGGACTTTTGAGAAAGTCCCACTTATAGAGTGGCGTAACTTCTGTGGAAGTACAGCGGTGAAACTCCCATCATTATAGCAGTGAGATTTTCATGAAAGTACTCATGGGACTTTCACAAAGTCCATGGAACTTGGAAAGTTCCAAGCCTAAGATGGCGGAACATTTTAAAACATATTTCCAGGCATCCTTTTAAAAAATGGATACCAGGATCTGGTTCCTAGGGCCCAATTAGATAAACCCAACTGTTGGTGTTTACTAAGGTGCAGTATTTTTGAACTACAACTTTTTCCACATCACTAACTGAAAACAAGATGTCGGCTGCATGTAAGTACCAAACCCATGTGAGATAGCAAATAGCACTTTTCGTGAACATATATTTTTCCCATAGGTTATAATGGGAAAATTTAAACTTTAATAACTTTTGAACAGATTAATATTTTTCATCAAACCTTCAAAAGGCAATTCCTGACCCAGTCCCCATATACCCTGAAAATGTTGGACCAGATGGACAAATCATTCAGGCCATAGAGATGAGCAAAAATTTCCCAAAAATGGCAAAAAAGTGATGTTTTTCACTTTTTGGGGTCACTCCTCAGTTCCACAACCACACATCTGACTGGAACACAACTTGGCAGATCCAGAGATCCTTGGTAGCAGATGACGCATACAAAATTTCTGACAAATCAGATGAATGGTTAGAATGTTATTAAAGTAAAAAATGTAAGCCTTTAACATTAAAGTGCCTACTCAACCCTAACTATAGTGACACTACCGTGCACTATAATATATATGTGTATGTATGTATAAGTATATAGATGATAGTATATATATATATATATATATATATATATTATAGTGGCACGGTAGTGCCACTATAGTTAGGGCTGTGTGCCCCATTTAAAGTTAAAGTGTGAAATTTGCAGCTTAATAACTTTGCCACTGTATGACAGATTTGCCTAAAATGTGGCAGGCATAGAGCGATACCATAGATCTCTGATTTGCCAAGTTTCGTAATGGTTGGATATACGGTTGTTGAGCTATAAAGTTCAATAGAAAGTCACGCTTATGCTTTTTGAGCATTCTTGCTCATGCCTACAGGTCACACGGTTTACGCGACCAGTCTGAAATCTTCAGAGAACATGCAGCCAGGGTCCCCGATGTGCCTTTCAAAGATTTTGTGAAACAATATTAAATGGTTCAAAGTTATTCAAAAACAAGTTTCCCATTATAGTTAATAGGAAAAGTTGACAAAAAGTTTGACAGTGTCGTTAATACAGTTTTTAGTGTCACAAATTACCCCTGTAGTGTCGTGAGACAGCCATTTTTTTTCAGTTACTGGTCACAGAAATGCTTGGCATTTAAATTTGGGACCCTTTAGGGACACAATTCTTTTTGTGTTCACCTAGTCGAGCCCTGAGGATGCTAGCCATGTCTTTCTGGGGGGGCTAAACACCCCAGAAATATGTTTTTCAAATTTTTGTAAGCTCTAGTGTCACAAATTAATGTCACACTTGTGACACTTTCATGATATATTTTGCAAAAGTGTCGTGATTTGCTACACTACTTTATGACACTATGCCCAAAAGAATAGGAAATCTTTGCCACCCTGCTGCAAAAGAATGGTTTGGTCTTTTGGGCTGGAATTTGGAGGGAAGAAAGCCAAGATCCCACAGATGTGCCTTTTGGTGGTTTGGTGACAAAATATTAGAGAGCTGCAAAGTTACAGTACTCTGAAGTTGACTATTTTAACCATAGACCAACATTTCAGCATCCACTGCGCCTTTCGGGGCCCATATCTCAGAAACTCTTCAAGATATGGACTTTTTGTCAGAAAAATGCTTAGAGGGCTAAGTACAAAACTAGCCAAGAAAGTCATAAATTATATGGAATTAAAAGAAATTTTCTACGTTGTACAGCTCCTGAGATATAAGCAATTTAGTGTTCAAAGTGCTCATTTTCTGCTCCTTGGCCCATTATTATGTATACATTCTTTGTATTCACTGTGTTTCTCAATGCAGCTTTTGGGGAAAAAAGGTGTGAACTTCTGTTACTGTTCTGCTTTACACCACTGCAGTATTACCTTTAGTCTATTTGCACTTGCATCTGCATTACTGTTACCATTTGCATTTCCATTACTGTTTCTGTTTGCATTTCATTTTGTGTCACCGTGTGCATTACCATTTGTGTTTGCACATGCGCTTCCATTTGCATTTGTGTTTCCTTTTGCGTCATTGTTGGTGTTACCTTTAGCATTTGTATTTCCAATTGCAGTACCATGACCATGCGTGTTAGCATTTGCATTTCCGTACACACTTGCTTTTGCTTTTACATTTGCATTACTGTTTGCTTTGGCGTCATCGTTGCTGTTACTGTAACGGTTTTTATTTCCAATTGAGTTACCATTACTGTTTGCGTGTTAGTCACCATTTGCATTTCTATTGACCTTAGCATTTGCGTTTTCAGTTGCATTTCCATTGTCGATTGCACTACTGTTTCCTTCTGCGGTGCCGTTGCCTTTACAATTTGCATTTCTGTTTCGTGCTTGTGTTACTGTTTGCATTTTTTTACCAGTTGCATTTCTGTTGGCGTTAGCATTTGCATTACCATTTGTGTTTTCATTAACAATTACACTTATGCTTTCTTACGCTTATGCTATCATTTACATTTATGCCACCATGTGCATTACCGTTAGCATTACTATGTCACAAAAATCACATGGTGGGAGCTGGGGCCTCATTTGCACTTGCATTTGTGTTACTGTTACCATTTGTGTTTCCATTACTATTTCTATTTGCATTTCGATTTGCATCACCTGCATTACCATTTGCATTTGTGTACGCACCGCCATTTGCATTTGTTTTTCCTTTGGCATCATCGTTGGTGTTACCATTAGCATTTGTGTTGCCAATTGTGGTACCATGACCATGTGCATTACTGTTTGTGTTACTGTTCGCTTTGGCATCATCATTGCTGTTACTGTAACTGTTTGTATTTCCAATTACATTATCATTATGTTTGCATGTTCATCACCATTTGCGTTTCTGATGGCCTTAGCTTTTGCGTTTTCGGTTGTGTTTCCATTGTCGATTGCATTACTGTTTCCTTCTGTGGCGCTGTTCCTTTTACCATTTGTATTTCTGTTTGCGTTTGTGTTACCGTTTGCATTTTTCTTGCCATTTGCATTTCCGTTGGCATTAGCATTTACGTTACTGTTTTTGTTACCGTGTGCATTTCTGTTGCCATTAGCGTTTATATTACTGTTTGCATTACCATTTCTGTTTTCATTAACGTGTGTGCTTGCGTTTCTCTTACCGTTTGCATTATCATTTACGTTTGTGTCACCATGTGCGTTACCATTTGCGCTTGTGTTTGCGTTACCGTTAGTGTTATTATGTCACAAAAAATCACATGGTGGGAGCACGGGGCCCTCCCACCACCACATTCCATTCACTATTTATAGTGCTCATTCTCAAAAAGAAGGGAAATTCATGGCAAAAAAATCAATTTAATGCATCAGTTAGGGTTGTTCTACAGTGACAAAAGTGAGGAAATTCAGTGTTAGGGTTGCCATCCCTTGCACCACAAACCCACCATGTCCCCAGCAACCGGCATCGGGTTGTGCATTGGGGTCATTGGTCCTAACTCTCACCCCATTCTCCTATACTGCACCACCTCAGCTTGTTTACACATGGTATTGGGTGAGAGTTAGGACCAATGACCCCAACACACACCCTGATCCCTGTTGTTGGGGATGGGGTGGGCTTGGGGTGCAAGGGTTGGCAACCCTAACACAGAATTTCCTCACTTTTGATGCTGTGGAACAGTCCTAACTGATGAATTAAACAGAGTTTTTTGCCATGATATATACACACACACACACATACACACTCACACGCACACACAGTTGAAGCCTCTTAATGAGGATGTTTGCTTTAAGACAACAGTTCTCAAACTTTGTCATAGTGAGCCTCCCCTAAGCCATGGAAAAGATCTTGAGCCTCCTCCTAAAATGCTGAAATATTTTTGGGCCTCCCCATAGAAAAATAGCCTACTTTTCACAGTACATCAGGAAAAAATTGAAACCTCTTTGCATAGCTGCCTCTCATGTTATTAAGCTTATTGTAACCCCCCCCCCCCAACAGGACAACCTACTTGCTCCAATATTTTGACTCTCGAACCATTGTTACCCCTTACTGCCATACCTTCATGGGTCAGAATGCTTTTTCTGTTTCCTCTATCTGGAATAACCTTCCTGCTGACCTTTGCCTCTTCATCTCTCCCTCGTTTTAAGCAACTTCTCAGGGATCATTTTGCTCCCTCCTGCTCTTATTCCTCTTACCTGAATGGTTAACTCTTGTATTTGGACAGTTCTGCTGCCAGTCTAATTGATCAATTGTTCCTCGCATTGTTAGTTTATTGTTCTTAATTTGTTTTCACTTTTATTCATTTTGTATTGCTTGAGTGTTTTGCAGTTACATTCTGAATTGTATTCTCTCACTACTCTTCCCTGGGTACACCTGAAATAAGCCATGGCTCAGTGTGCAGTACCTTCCCTGGTCACAGACTTGTGAATAAATTCATAAATTCACCTACTATTATCTTCATTCAGTTTGCCTCATCCCTTCACACAAAATCTATAAAGTTGAAAATTGAAATATAATACTTTTTCAGGACTTGCTTGAGCCTCCCCTGGGACAGGTTGGGGCCTCCCCAGGGAGGCTGGTCTCACCATTTGAGAACCCCTGCTTTAAGAGAATGATCTCCCAGGCACCAATTAAGTTGCTGTGCAACTGAATGGAAGTATTACACCTTTAAAGGGGACAAAGGAGTCTCTTTAATGGGGGCAATTTTGTGGCTGTTACCTCTGATATCCTCTTATTATCTGTCAATATTACCTGCTAAGACAAGTGACATTTCACACCTAATTAGGTGCAGCTAATCAAATTTAAGCAGTACATACTGCTTAAAAAAAGTCACAAACTGCTAATTGACATAGGCTGTATCTTTTGCTGTTACCTGTGTACATTTGCCTGTCCTGATGAAGTCTAAATGAGTGGATCTTCCCTTGTTAGGCAAAGTGAAGGTTACTGATGTGCTGCAGGAGCGAGGTGTATCAATGTCCAAGTTTACTAAACTTTGTACTGTTTTTAAACACTTTTTAATATTTTTTCTCAATAAAATAAATAAAACAAAGTATCATTACCTAACTTGAGACATACAGCACAAAATCGCAAAAGAGCTGAAATCAGTACATGCTGTTTTAGTGTTAATGTTTGTCTCTGTTTATTCCTGATGTTCATTTGCTCTGTTTGTCTCTGTACATTGCATTTTTTGGATCTTCTGTTATTAGAGACACCCACTTAAAGGAGACAAAGGCCTGTCCACAGAGGTGTCCTTTTTAAGAAGCTTCAACTGTACAATACATATTTTGCAAAAAACCTTGTTAATGCATCAGGTATGGTTAAAGTGACAAAAGTAAGGAAATGTGGCATTAGGGATTCTAATACTCTACCCCACCCTGCACAGATGAAGAGGGATCGGGGTGGCATTGAAACATTTTATGAATTTAAAAAGCACAAGGACAGCAAAAAATGAGCAGGGAAAGGGAATCAGAGAGTGGGGGGGTGGCAGTAGACACCAGGGAATGATTTCAGGATGCACATCGGGAACTGAGGGGTTAAAATAGACACCAGGAAAAACGGGGCTGAAGGATCCTCTTGCTAAGCTGGGCACCCTGGATTTCAGGCACCTAGAAAAGGCATTTCTGGGAGTTATTTTAATAAACAAAGGCCAGGCTCTAGCTAAACGGGCCTTGTTTAAATAGGTTCTGGTGTTTGCTTTTTATAAATGACAACAGTTTTATGTATTTTACACACTTTTTATTTGTTAGGAGGGAAAAAACAAAATGATAGCTGGCAACCAAGGATTTTTTTCTCATGAAGAGGGATTCCAAATCTCTTGAAGGACTAATACTCTTGGGAGACTCAATCCTTCTTCGTGAGACAAAATCCTTCTTCACAAAAAAGACCTCTGTCCTAGAAATGGAATGTTCAGCAAAGTCATAGGATATAATGGGAACTAATAAAATTAATAACTTTGCAACAAATTAATATTATTGAACAGAATGTTCCCCATCTGTTCTTCCAACAAAGTTCTTTATATCCTACAAAAAAACATGCAGAAATTCTACACCATCAGGCTGCAAGATGATGAGGAAAAAACTGCAAAAAAATGGGTGTTTTTGTTTTACTTTTTTTCAATATCCGGATCTCTAAATCCACACATCTGACCGGAACAAAACTTGGCACCTTAAGAGACCTACCCCCACCGGACAGTGCATACCAAATGCTGTGCAAATCCATTGATCAGTTGCAAAGTTATTAAAGTGCAAAATCTCAGGTTTAACATAGAAACTGCTGCTCAACCCTAACTATATAGGTGCTATCGTGCCTCTAAAATATATATTAATTTTGACCCCAAATTTTCAAGATATTTGTTTTATGACTCCCCTTTTAAACATACATGTAGCATTTACTCAGTTTACTTGGTTTATTTAGACAAAAAAAGGCTAATAGCCCATCGAGATTGTCTCCCATGAAAATGTGGGACATTTATCCCTGTAATTGATTAGAGCAAAACCACAAGTCCAGACATCTTTTAAAACTTTCCAACATGGTAGCATCAACTAAGTCTTGTGGTAAAGTATTCCAAAGTCTAGGAGCTCTTAATGAGAATAAGTTTTGCCTCCTATTTGTTCTTGCTGTTTGAACTGATAATTGTTTATTGTGCAGTCTCATAGAGGTACGTTTGGAAGTGTAGCTAATCCCGCACTGACGCATCAAGTTAGTATCTCTAAGAATTTTATAGAAAAACAGAAAATCAACCCTAATTCTTCTAATGTGAAAAGAGTGCAAACCTGTGTTTTGCAATCTGGTGGAGTACCTTGAAGACAAGGGAGGAATCATTTGGGTGGCTTTTCTCATAATCTTTTCTATTTGAGCAATATCACCTTTGAGTTATGGACTCCAGAAAGGGGAACCATAATCAGAGCAAGGTTTTATATGTATTCTGTAAAGTGGCATTAAACATTGCTCTGATTTATTAATAAATGTGCATTTAATTCGGTAGCTAGTTGTACAACTTTAGAACACTGGTCTGATGAACTCAGTCTATTATTTACCAGAATGCCTAGGTTGAGTTCATTGTTAGAGGCCCTAATCGAGGAATTATTCAGGAAATATGTCACTTGTGAATTAT
This sequence comes from Neoceratodus forsteri, assembly GCA_016271365.2. Classification (NCBI taxonomy): domain Eukaryota; kingdom Metazoa; phylum Chordata; order Ceratodontiformes; family Ceratodontidae; genus Neoceratodus; species Neoceratodus forsteri. Next base: position 731,081,314 of record CM028131.1, read on the forward strand.
TTTTACCAAAATGGAGGACAGTACACTTGTCGATGTTAAAATCCATTCCATTGCTCTGCACCATATTCAATTTGTTGTTAGTTGCCAGCGAGTTTGGCCTGACTTAGAATATTATCTAATCTCCCACCAAGTTTAGTACCATCCATAAATTTAGACAAGACACAGTGTGAGTCAGCTTGCATGTCACTAATAAAGACATTAAACAATGTTGGACCCAGTGCTGAGCCCTGGGGACCCCACTAGTGACTAAACCTGGCATAGACAAGGTGCCATTTATTGAGACACATTGTAATCTATGTGAGAGCCATGCCTCCACCCATTTGACTAAGTATGGAGAAAAGCCAAAATTCGACAGTTTCTGGACTAATATGTAATTAAATACTCTGTTGAAAGCTTGACTATAGTCCAGTAGGATTATATCCTTTGGAGTACCCTGATCGAGTCCAAAATGTATGTGATTATAAAAAGAAATTAGATTGGTGGTACATGAATTTATAGTAAATTGGCTGAATTTTCCTTTCACACTAGAAGTGCAAAAACATGGCTCATCCTTAATTTAAAAAGTGATACCTGTCACGTTTATGAGGTGGTGTGGAAAAATGGCTATGTTGAAAGTTTGAAGTCAAAATATTGAAAACTGGTACAGTTACAAGTGATTGTTGTAATACTGCAATTTTCACTCATAACCCGGGCATTTTACTGTATTTGTACACTACATTTTCAGCACAGCCTTCTTACTACACCACCTCATGAACCCTGTAGGTGAACATTTTCTAATTTCAGTTTGATACAGTTTAACTCCTCTGTTAATTTGTAGCTCTGGTTATGTTATCAACTGCTGCTCTGATGTGCAAACATTTGTATTTATGTTATTTTTACTTGTGCCTTTAATTGTTCTTACTTGTGTCTTTATAATTAAAACTAATTCATGACATGCCTAAAATTAATGTTTTAATTATTTATAATCAGGAGGCCATTGAAAATGAACATTGTTCAGTTGGCCAATTGTATCTCAATCTGTTCTAAACAAAATTAATCTTGAATTTGAAATCCATTCGAAAACATCATTCTGCAAAAGAAAGGTGTAAGGGTAAAAACTAGTGTCTGTGATTAGGTGGAAACTGCCAATTTTTGGAAAATGTTCAGTTAAAGAAGAGAGGTGGCCGCTCTCATCCCAGGAAAAGGACTTTTACACCAGGCAAAAAGTATTTTGATATTTTCAAATCTTTTTATTTAATCTGTTGTGAATAGCCCGACATTTTTTGCCAGAAGGTTTCTTCAAGGAGATTTCATTTAGTCATGCCTGTGGACTGCTCAGTGTTTGCTCATTTCCCATACAGCTTCTTTCAACTTGGAACCTGTTAGTGGAGTTTCTTTAAAGGTCTCATTGTCTTCTTTTAGTTTAGATGTCACAACAGTGACCTATGCTGTCTGCTCTCTTTTTTCAAATTTAATAAACTTTATTAAACTTGATTAGAAAGAAAGAAGCAATGATCGCAAAAGAAAGGCAAGGATACATAGTTTACAAGACAATAACATGGAGTCTGCTGTCCTGTGTGGCTCGGGCAGACTGAATAGATCACTATTGTGACATCTAAACTAACAGAAGGCAGCGAGACCCTTAAAGAAACATGCCTTTTTAACTCCACTAACAGGTTCCAAGTTGAAAGGAACGGTGTGGGAAAACAAACACTGAGCAGGCTACAGGCATTACTAAATGAAGTATACTTGAAGAAGCCTTCCAGTGAAATGTTGGGGCTAATCAAAACATACAGGCCCAGATATTCAAACTGCACCCAAAAAGTACGCAACAGCAGGAGCAAGAGCAAGTCCACTGCGCCCATGAGCAAGAAGTGCAATATTCAAAAACTATGCAGGCAAAAATGCACCTACGGCAGATGACTGAATATCGCACCACCTGCGCCATAGCGCAACCAGGGATGTGAAGCTGAGCATATCTGATGTGCCATAGCGCAACAAGGATGCTCAGTGGAGCAGTCCAGATGTGCCATAGTGCAAACAGGGATGCCCTGCAGCAGGGCAGCAATGTAACAGCACAACCAGGGATGCAGGGGCCACCACCCATGCCACAGATGGGTAGAGGAAAACACAGCAGAACAGACATCGTCCCCCACACCCCATGCATGGCATAACCAGGGGAGAGCTGGAATAACCACCGGCCCATGGATACCAGCAACCAACCCACAGCCAGGCCATGGTGCCCCAGCACACCCCCTGGCAAGCTGTGACTGGCACACAAGGAGGGCCGACCACCCCGTGCCACACCATCCCACCAATGCAGAGCACACCCTGCACCACAATCACCATACACCCTTCCCAGGAATAGTGCCCAACAGTGCAGGACACCCTATGCATGCCACCACCCCCTCTGTGACAATGCAACCTTGTGCACCATGGAGCCATGCAAGGCAGCCCCACCATGTGCACTCCTGCTGTGGGTGGCAGCAGACAGCAATGCAACAACAGCATACACAGTGCCACCCTCCATCTCCCCCCCGAGGTACAGCTGAGAGACGACCATGCATCACCACATGAGGTACCCCACATGCAACAGGGCATGCCCTGGACCTCACCACCAGTGGTACAGCACCCTGTACACTCTCCCAAGGACACATCCTGTCCTAGCACTGGCCACAACAGTCAGCACAGACACGCACAGTGTTGCATGGAAGCATGCACCACACAGGATGCAACACAGTGCATGGACAAACACCCACCCATACCCAAGGGCACACCAACACAGGGACACAGTAACGGGTCAACCAAGCCACTGGTGTGTGACCACGGCTGATGTGTACACACAGCCAGCACCCCTACATTGCACAGGTGTGCCAGCCACCCTGCACAGACACCATGAAGCTGTATGCCACCAGCATGCTGCCAGAGCACAGGTGACAGACACTGGAACACATCCCCTGCAACAGACACAATCGACAGCAAGGAGGGGGGACAACAACAGCAGAGGCCACAGTGCCACTGGGGGCAGACGTACACCATACTGGTGATGGAAGGCAACCTGGCATTGTGCCGGGTACAGGTGTTATCAGCATGGACAGTCACCACTGACATGCCAGCAGACCATGCATATCACAGACATGCAAGGTGTCAGCTGCACAGGCCATGGATGGTCTGGACAGGGTGCATGCATACAGTGCAGGCCCTGTGGACCACTGCACACAGGCATCCAGTGCACAGAGTACAACACACAAACCACAGACAGTGACTGATCCACCTGCCCACACCATAGGCGGTTCACCTCACACACACACACACACACACACACACACATGCACCACCCTTGATGCCATGCACACCACTGCAGCTGAGCACCTGTAGCCCACTGCAAATCAGAGGCCACCATAGTTGTCATAACAAAATGCATATATTCAAAAGAAATAACAGAAAACTATTTACAAGTATTTACAAGAGGGGGAAGGGCCATATACCAGGTGGGGTGGGTAAGGGTAGGGTGAACATGGGAGAGGGAAGAAGGGGTGTGAGGGTGGGTTAAGGGGGAAGGTGTTAGTAGGGGCATGGAGTCTTCAATGTGTGCCATGGTCCTCCTCCACATGGTGCCTATGTCTTCTCCTCCTCCTCCTCACCCTGTGGCGGTCGATTCTCTGCAAGAGCTCCAGAGTTGCCCTTGCCACCTGGAGCAGCTCCCACACACCTCTCTCCAGCACCTGGAGTCGCTGTCCACCTAGGACGAGAGTGCAGAGTCAATAAGTGTGACTGTGCAGCCCCCTGCAGCCCACCCATTGTGCATGGCATACAGCCATGTGCCACACCCCTGTGATGGTGTGCTACCACCCACAGTGACTGTGTCCACATGACCTGCCTACCCAGGCAGCCACAGCCATGTGGACCACTGAACACACCCACCGCCCATGTCCTGCACAGCACCACCATGGGCATACAGTGACTTGGCTATGCGGTGTGAAGACAGTGCCACAGCCATGTGCCCGGTGCATGCATGGACCACCATTGACACACTCCCAGACATGCAGTGCCACTGGACAGTGCTGATTGTAACAAGTTGCGTGCATGGCAGTGGTGTCAATGGATGGTGGCCATGCCCCACTGCCCACCCAGTTATACAGCATGCAATAGTAATCATGGATGTAAGGCACTCACCATCATCAGGCTGGTCCACGCACCGCTGCACACCTTCAGCCCTCCTGCCATGCTGCTCCTCCAGGTGGCACCTCCGCTCCCTCGCCTGTCTGCGTTCTTCGGGCCCTAAGGTGCAAACATGGAGAGAGGAACATCAGTACAATCCAGTAGCTAAGTCCCACCTCCCCCATGTGTGTGCAATCCCACACAGCCATAACCATCCACCCCACACCCCGATACCACCACCACAGCCAACACTGGACAGTCTCCCCCCATATGCCAGACACAAGCAACCGTGATACCCATATGGACGATAACAGTGTATGGATGTGGCACCTAAATGGCCATGGCACTGTGCCCCTCCTGGCACGTGCCTGCAGGCAGGCAAGCAGGTCCAGGTCCCTGTGCCTGAGGTCCCCGTAATGGTGGTGACAGTACTCCGCCGTGTGCCCCATACAAGTGGCCTCATCGAGAGCGTCAGCCACCTCCTGCCACACTGCACTCCTGGCCCTGTCCAGGAGTGCATCTCCATACAAAGCCCCAGCATGGGGCTCTACAATTGCCACCAGGTTGGCAAGCTCCACCTGGCTCCACATGACTGCCCTTCTCCTTGCCATCTCATCAATGTGTTGGATTCAAAATGGCGCTCGGCAGCGAGGTCCTGCCACGTGCAGATGCTGCGCAGTACAGAGCTGCCATTCCCTATCGCGCTGTCACTGAACAGCGTGATAGTGGTGCACCCATGCCTGATGCATTGCGCCTAGCTGGCAAAGGTCGGGCACAGGGTCAAGGGTCTCTGGATCATGGACAGCCACAGCTCGATTGGAACCCAATGGGTGTAGCACAATTGGGTGCCTGTGTGCCACCTCCTGTAGTGGCCTACAGCGCTGTTGCCCCAGTGCACCTACGACGCCCCAGTGCCACAGCACCATATATGTGAACAGCGCTGCAGTGCCACTGGCACAATGGTGGCCATGCCCTGCATTGTTTCCGGTGCACAGCACATCAGCAGCACAGCAGGTGCCTGCGTCATCAACCCGGCATGCGACTTAGGTGTGTACTGTGCATGTCACAGAACTGTGCCCTTGGCTCAGCACATTCAACATAATTGCACAAAGCGCAACAGCACGATATTCAGCTGCAATATGCAAATAATCTAATCAGCCATTCAATGGCGCAGTCACTGCATTTGCATCCACTTAAAATGTGCCTCGCCTCATTTGCATGCCATTGTAAAAATGCGACATTGGGCTGCACTGGCCATAGTCGGTTACTGCAGTCTATTGCGGTGAGTTGCATGCTGTTTGGGAGTGTGGACTGTGGTGTTTGGGACATGCATGGGACTGCACAGTCACAGGTAACACCTGTCATTCTCACAGGAGGAATCATGACCGATTGTGAGGTGGAGGAAGAGGAACAGAGACGTGGGAGGAAGAGGAGGCCGAATTTCACGAAGGCAGAGACAGATGCCCTGATTGAGGCCTACCTCGACCAGGAGCCGCTGCTCAGCAGACACCAGGGAACACCACAGGCCCATGCTGCTGCATGGGAGGAGGTGGCGCATGCTGTCAACCTGCATGGCAACCACCAGTGCTCCGTGCAGGAGTGCAAAAAGAAGATGGGCACAGACAGGCAGAGAATTAAAGAGAAGGTGGCTGCTATCAGGGCAGCACGGTCTGTGACCGTGGGGACAGCTGGAGGTGCAACGCCTGACCCCAAAATAAGAGCGGGTTGCTGGCAGCATGCAGTGTTGTGCCATTTAGGGTGTTCCGGGTGGTGGATTCCAGATGGGTGGTAGTCCGTCACTGCATGGTAGGTCCTGGTCTATCAATGAGGGGGGGACAGGGTAGGTCACATACATTAAAGCTACTGTTTTTTCCTTTACAGCTCCTGAGCATCTACATGGGTCAGCGGTGGTGGGCTTCTCCACTGAGGGCAGTAGCATGGAGATAGAGGAGGGCCTGTCCACCTCCACAGGCATTTGGGGGTCAGAGCCATGGTGGGCCCGCCTGGATGTCCAGACTGATGTTGGTGGAGCAGGTGCAGAGAAGGCCCTGCCCGTGTCCCAGCATGCCGGCATCCATGGATGCCGGCATGCTGAGACTCAGGCTGGTGCTGGATCCTTCGCCGATGATGATGGAGCTAAAGTCATGGGCAGTGAGACGTATGGGCCACAGAATGGTCACACAGCAGGTGATATCGCGGCCATGGCTGTAGGTGGTGCCGCCATGGAGGCCTGTGTGACATCACAGTCCCAGCCTGTGCCTGTCTGCATCAGTGGGGCAACACTGGTGGGTATCCAGGACAGTGGGGCTGTTGTGGCCTCTGCGGTGGCACCATTGAGCCCTGGAGAGCAGCAGCCAGAGGGGCAGTATCAGCAGTCAGCCAATGGCCATGGGGGTACAGTGTCAGGGGGTGGCATCAGTGCACCACCTGTGGACATGTCCAGGCCTGGCCCTGGTGTGCAGTGCCCACCCTCAAGAGGTGATGAGCATCAGTGCCACGAACACCGTGAGGGACAGCATGCTGATCAGGCAGATGACCTCTTAGATGAGCACACCCGCATACTGCAAGCATCAGTCAATCAGCAGATGCAGCTTGTGCCAGCAGTGGATGCATTGAGTGCGGCTCTGCACCAGGCAGAGGAGTGGCACAACAGAGACACCACTCTGCTCCTGACAGGGATGGACCAGTTGCGGGAGGATGTGACAGCTGCCATTGACAGGCAGACACAGGCATTCACAGCTGTCATGGCCACAATGGCACACAGTTATTTGCCCATGCGTCGCAGACACCGTGCAGTGCAATGTCCAGCCCCTGTTCCCGGCATCGTAGACACCCTCCTGTCAACACCGGTTCAGCTGTGGACATCCCGAGCACGCCTGGCACAGGCATGTTCAGTGTGCTGCAGACCCTAGTGAGCACAGTCGTTCACGCAGTGGAACCCTGGGGACTGTCAGTGCCACCCCATGAGTCCATTGGTCATGCTGTCATTGCTGGTGAGTCTCGGTGGGTGGCTGTGGCACTGTGGCGCGTGACTGACCTGTCTCCCAGCATGGCTACTCTCTGATGCTGCCCTGTGTGCAGCATGTTGTTCAACGTGCAATGCACGAGTGGGGTACCCGGCCCTGCACACACACGCATACACACACACACACACACACACACACACACACACACACACGTTCCATGTGCACACCCTCCTGGCTGCTGGCCGCTGTGGCGTGTGCATGATGATGCCTGCGTTGCACTGTCCACCACTGTGCAATGGTACCCAGTGTCTGACACACGCACAATGATAGGCACTGGGCGTGGTGGTCTGTGGACATGTGTGTGGCTAGGTGGCGGTCTGGCTGGCGTGCCTCCTACCCTTTGTACATGTCTTGTGAGGTAGGTGTGTGTGTGTGTGTGTGTGTGTGTGTGTGTGTGTATGACCGAGTGCAATGTTGGACATTGCCCATCCCTGGCGGTGTGTGTGGTTCCATGCTCAGCCACTTCGCTTGACAGCATGCACCCCTGGTGTTTGTCCATGCGTTTGTGGGTTGTGCCTTGCCACTGGTGGTTGCACATGGCCCCATGACTTACCTGGGTTGGCTGAAGTGCTCCTCTGTGATGGTGTCCCGGTGCAGCTGTGCCAGCCTGAGCAGTCGCGGGTCCCATACCAGGGGTGCTGCCCATCACCATCTTCACCAGCCTCTCATCATCCCTATTGCTTGTCCCCTCTTCGATCTGTGCTATCCCACAGTCATTGGCCATGTTGTGCAGATGCAACAGGACAGAATAGCCCACAGGCCTTTGAGGGCTGTATCGTAGGGCACCGCCACAGATGTGTCCAGGCAACGGAAACGCGTTCCTTCAGCATCCTCGAACACCCAATGATATTGCATGTCCCTCATTGTAGCGTTGCTGCGATGGGGTTGCAGGCCGCTGATATGGTGTGAGCAGCCAGGGATGGAGTGGGTATCCACTGTCACCTGTGTGTAGAGGGTGGAGGTTAGTTTGGTGATCAGCATCACCCTGCCTTGGGCTATCTAGGCCAATACCCTTGTCACCTCTGACCATGCCCCTCCAAAGCTCTATGTTTTTCCATGTGGTTTGCATACTCACCCACTAAGTGGCCAGTGGGGATGTCCCCACTCTTGAACCTGTGGCACAGTGCCGACTGGTGCCAGATGAAGGCATCTTGTGCTCCCCCAGGGTGCGTGGCACAGACATTGATTATGCACCTCCTGACATCGCACACCACCTGGCAGTTAATGCTTGCATAGCCCTTCTGATTGATATATGCGGCACCTTCAGGGCCAGGTGGTGTGCGGATGGCAACATGGGTGCAGTCTATTGCCCATAGCACGCCAGGCATACGTGCTACCCTGTGGAACTCCAGTATGTTTGCTGTGTGCTCCGCCGGTGTGCTGGGGAAATGGATGTACTCTGCAGCATGTGGCAGCAGTGCGCTGAGGAATTGGGTGAGGTGGCATGATGCGGCCGACTGGGTTATGCCTGTGGTGTCCCCTGTTGGTCTCTGGAAGGTACCCCTGGCAAGCAGGCACATGCAAGCTGTCACTTTTGTCTCCACTGACAGAGCATGGCTCCATCATGTGGGTGCCTGCATCAGATCACTGCACAGCTCACAGAGCCACCTCAGAATTGCCCGATTCAGGCGGTACCGGCCCACGTCCTCGGTATCAGTGTACAGCTCGAAGCTGGTGTGGACTTGGTCTGCCTGTTGGGGGCATATCGCCAACAGGCCCCTTCCCATGGCCACGCCCCTGCTGCCTGCCTTCTCACCCCCTCATTACTGCCTCCATCTGGATGGTGGCAGTGGCCATGTCCCTGGCTTGTGTTCCCCCAGGCAGCTGTTTCTGTGTTCCCCCCACTGTCCTGGCTGCTACTTCCCCTGCACTAGAACACCTTCCTCTGGTGGCCTCAGTGCTGTGTGGCACTTCCCCCTTCTGCACTGTGGTTTGGCTGTGGCTCCCCACACCTTCCCTGTGCCTGTGGGTTCAGGGTGCCCTTTCTCTGTCCTGCCCTGGTGTCTGTCCTGCCTTGTGTGTGTCTGGTTATAGTTCAGCAACATGTGCCTTCCCTGTAGCATTCTTGCGCTCTCCCTTGTTCCTTTTTAATTTGGCTCATTTCTGCTATTGCGCAACTTCCGCTTGCTCCCCTATTGCGCATGGCGATGTTGTTGAATATCGCACTGAGCCATTTATGCATGGTTCCTCCCCCTTCAGTTGCGCATGCATTCATTATCATTGCGCTCTTGCGCAGTGTGATTTGGGGGGCACATCTGCCTCCCACTGAATATCACAGAATGGCGCATTTTCGGACTTGTGCTGGAGCAACCCTATTGCGCATGGTGCAACCTTTTTGAATATCTGGGCCCCAGTATGAAAATAAAAGATTTGAAAATATCAAAAGACTTTTTGACTGGTGTAAAAGTCATTTTTCTGGTCTGAGAGTGGCCACCTCTCTTTCCTTCTCAAAGCATCATTCTGTGCCACAAAACCATAATTCCATGCCACAGATGTGGAAACATGTTGGCCTGGCTTTGGAAAATGACAGCTATCATGTTCATTAGGTGGTCTGAAAAATGACTATGCTGAAAATTTGGGGTCAAAATATTTAAATTTCCAAAGTTAAGAGTGATTGTAGAACAATTTCAATGTATGCTCATAACTTTGACATGTTTATATATTTTGACCCCACATTTTCAACATATCCTTCTTATGGCTCAACCTAATGGACCAGGCCAGTGAAAATGTTCAACTCCCATATGGAAGGTGATTTTTGAGAGTGACCACAAATTCATCTTTGGGCAAGATTTGCATAATTCCACCACAATTGCTCATGAGGTGGGGTCCCCAAAAGGCCATGTTGAAAACTGGTGGGCAAAATATGAAAGATGGTGATGCTATGAATCAAAGTTCATACCACATTGAAATATATTTTACCGCGCCTACCGGATTTTCTCATATCTCAGTTGCCGGTTCCAGCAGTAAGATGTGTCTTCAATTGGAGAGCGAATATATGCCATGGGACATGTTCAAGTGAGTAAGGGTGTGTGGGGGTGGTGGGGGTTGTGGGTAATGAGTTGGTGGTCGAGTGGAGTGGTCTGATTGGTGAGGGACCATTTTCTTTTTTGCAGGTGAAAAAAATCAGAAAGGTACAGTTTTCTTCTTTTCAGGGAGCTGGCACTGGGGACTGCACATCCTACTATCAGGATATTGTTCGGTGGCACCGGGGGTGGGCACCCTGGTTCCTCCACCTATTTTGTGGGAATGGGGGTGGGTGACCTGGAGGAAAAGTGGGTGAAGAGAACTAGTACTGTGGGTGGGCTTCCCACTCCACTTAAAAATTATAATAATAATTATAAACAAACACTGGGGGGGCAGGCGACCTGGAGGGGAGGGGGAGAATGAAGCAGTTCAAGTGGTAGGCTCCCAGGTCCACTTATGAAAGAATTAGATAGATAGATAGATAGATAGATAGATAGATAGACAGACAGACAGACAGACACAGAAAGGGAGAGCAGGAGATCACCGGCTCCCTGGTTGAACTGAACATGGCAGTACGACTCCAGCTGTGGCTTCAGCATTCAAGATATACCTGTACCTGCTGTTCTCAAACAGAGAATGCAGGTGAATGGTACTCTTGCTAAGATGGGCACCCTGGATTTTCTGGTACCACTACAATGTATTTCTAGCATTTTTAAAACAAACACCAAAATCTAGCTAAATGTGTCCTGTTTAGCTAAGTCTTGATGTTTGTTTCTTGAAACCTATTATTTTTATGTATTTTCAATGTTTATGAGTTTAAAAAAAAGAGAAAAAAATGGTGGTCATCATGGTCATTTTTTTTACATGACAAGTAATTCATGAATATAAGCATTTGTGATCATTTTTTTTATTTTTTACAGTTTGCAGTTGTCAGTTAACTAGAAAGTTTTTATAACTCTGAAACCATGTAATATTTTTTCAGAAAACTTTCCAAGGTAAAACCTTGGCACAGGCCTCTTCAACCCAGAAAATTTCATGAAAAATCCTCATTGTCTAGGGCTGTGTGTGACAGCAAAAAAAATAAATAACAATGTTAAGTATAGTTTTGTGTCTGTTTTGTTTGCGTTACATATCTTGAAAACTGAAAAAGATGCCATCACAAAAGTTTTCATGTCTTTAGACTCCGACAGCCTGACAATGCATGCCAAATGTTTTGCTATTTTCTGAAAGGATGCCAATGTCATTAAGGTGCAGACATCATAGTTTAGCATTAAACAGCCTACTCAACCCTAACTACAGGGGAGATACTACACTACTATTAGATATAGATATATAATACACAGATGGAAATGTTTCCTCATAGGAAAAGCCATTATTTATTTACTTGTGCAGTAGCAACCAGAGACACTGCCAGCTATTTCCTGAAATTTCTGTGATATTTCCAGAAAAATCCCATGCTTTCTCCATTTCCACAGTAGGGGCAGCAGAGAGAAATTTTTTAGAAATTTTGTGAAATATCTGGAAATAGCTGGCAATGTCTCTGGCTACTACTGTATACCTGTGACTAATCTATCAATTAAAGGTGTATGCCTATACTAATCAAATAATTACAGGTAATGTATATACCTGCACTAATCAGAGCTCCAGCCCCTGACCAGGGCCCCCAAGAGGAGTGCCAAGTGCAGCCATGGCTCCAACAGCTGGCCACCTCAGTCACCACCTGTGATCCCACCTAGGACACAGAACGCCCAGTAAGAAGTCCTCTTTGGAGCTGGTGAAGCCGAAAACAACCACCATTGGTTACTGTGCACTCTGCCTTGCCTGATTGGACCCCTGTTTCCACTGGACCGCCGCTGATTGGCAGACACTGTTGCTTTCTGCTTTTTCTGCCCGCTGGGCACTGTGCCCATAGACTTTATATATGTTTTGCCATAAAATGTGTTTCTGCTAACAAACTGCACATACTAGGATTGCTAATTGTAAAAACTGTAAACTGAATTGGTGACTGTGTACCTCACGCCTGCAGTTTAGATTAGATTGATTGTATTTCTCTGCTAGTTTCTAGTTTTTTCTTCTCTGTACTTTTTCCCTGTCTCCTGAACCTAATCAGACTCCACGCTTCCTTTTCCTCACCCCACATCCCACCTTTCTGTGGTGTCAGGGCCAGAGAATACCATTTCCCGGTCTTTTGTCTCCCCGTGGCTGTCTCCCCACCCCCCCACATTAATTAAATACACTGCTAACCCCACCCACCTGTATAATCTCACTGCCCCCTCCTGTCTACTGGATCATCCCTCTAAGGACCTCCTTTCCTTCTTCTGAAGTGCATTCTCCATCCTATCGCATCTCTGGACCTCGCAATCTGCTCACTGTCCACCCAGACCCTATGGTGGGATGGCTGTCTGCCCACTGCTCCTTCCACTCCTTTTCCTCCTTACCCTGCCCCCTTTTTCCTCCCTTCCTAGCCCTAACTATCCACATAAGACACAATGTAACACTCCCTGCCTCCAGATACAAAACTATTTCTCACAGGGAACACTCCACTACAGACCATGCCCTCTGCATCGCACACCCACTTGAACTGAAGAGTCCTACATCTACCTCGTTAAACCCTATGCATGGGACTACCTACACTCTATGTACTCTCTAGTACTACATTGGGGTGCCTCTATGACCACCACCTACTTCCATTGCCACTACAAATGACATAGACTAACATCCAAGGGGTTATGCACATACACCCTAAAACTCCTCCTTCTTCTATTACTCATCTCGGGTAATGTCCACCCAAACCCAGGCCCTTTATGTGCCAACCCCCTGAAAACCTTGGGTATCTCATCCTGGCCACCCTCAATATCTGCAGCTTACTCCCTAAGATCGACACCCTCCAAGCCTTCATTAGCCAACACAACCCTGATATCTTGACACTGGTTGAAACTTGACTGACACCAAAATACTGGACCAGGCCCTAACCTTTCTGGGCTACAATATTCTCAGCAAGACAGGGTATCTAAAAAAGGTGGAGGATGTGCCTTTCTTATCAGAGACAGTCTCACGTGGCACCCCCTTGGGGCTCCTTCTCAGTTCACCTCAGCACAAATCCTACCAATAAAAATTATATTTGGGGCAAACCAGAAAGCCTTAAGTATCACATCTATATATATTCCACCAAAGGATCAAAAACTCAGCTTCAATGAAGTTCTTAATTTTATTGACTCACAGCCCACTGACTCTGAGCTAATCTTACTAGGAGACTTCAACATAAACTGGCTAGGATCAGAGGCAAGTGCCCTTAAAGACCCTCTTGCAGCAGTCAACTTTACACAGATGGTGACATCCACCACCAGAACCAACAACAAAACTGGCACCAGCACCCTACTAGACTGGGTACTCACCAACCAACCCACCAGCATCTCCCACACCACAGTTCTCCCAGACTCCCTCAGCAACCACTCACCAGTTACCTGTGTATGGTCAAACAAATTCCTCAAGCTGCCTCCAAAAATCATATCCAGCAGAGTCCTTCCTCGTGGCAAACTTATCCATCTCAAACACTACCTGCTTCAGCAAGACTGGTCACCTATTTACACGACGACTGATGTCAACCAGGCCTTTGATTCCTTCATCACTACTTTCAATAGGGTGTGTGACCTCTTTGCTCCTATCAAAAAATGGAAATTAAAATCGCTTTGTAACCCATGGATCACAGGGAAATTGCTAAACCAGCTAAAACTTCAGGATCACCTCTGGGCTGTTGCCAAGGGAAACCAGAAACCAGCTGGACACTCAAAATACAAGCAAGCAAGAAATGCCTGCACTAAAGCCATCAGACACGCCGAAAAATAATTACTATAAAAATGTTCTCACTAACACCAGGGGGAATGGTAAAGTGTTCTGGGAAAACATCAAGGAGATCACAGGGAAGATGCCAAAAAGCTCCCCGACTATGTTATCTGTTGACGGATCAATCACCCTTGACCATGCTGTCATAGCTAACTCCTTTAATGTGGCCTTTACAGACATTAGCGCTGTCCTACCCTCTGACTACTTTGAAGATAGATCCACCACCGCAGGACCTCCTCAGCCCAAATCAGATCACCCCCTTTTTTACTTTAGGGAGGTCAGCCTAAAGGATGCGCTCTGCTATATTGCAACCGCCATCTCTAAAGCTAGAACTAGTGGTGACACTCTGGATCTCAAGCTCCTGTCACTTACCCTAGATCAGGTTCTTCATCACTTGACAAAAATACTGAACCTTTCTCTTAGCAGCAGAATCTTCCCTGACAAATGGAAATCCACTTTAGTGACCCCAGTCCACAAAGGTGGTGACTAGACCATCCACTCAAACTACTGCCCAATATCAATACTGCCCCTGCTCTCTAAGGCACTTGAACGTATTGTAGCAGATCAACTCACTAATCACCTGGACAAATACAACATTCTATGTGACAAGCAACACGGTTTCTGGAAGGGCCACAGCACCACCACTGCTCTCCTATAGCTCACCGGGGCTGTCCACAATTCTCTGGACCACAGCAAACTAACAGGTGCGGTCTTTATTGATCTCTCGAAAGCCTTTGACACAGTCCACCATAGGCTGCTTATTGACCAGCTCCTAATCTCTGGACTGTCACCTGACTCTGTTTTATGGTTTAGTAGCTACCTCAAAAACTGAATGCAATGAGTAAAAATCACAAACACTCTCTATGACACCTTGCCAGTCTGCTCAGGCGTACCCCAAGGCTCAATACTGGGTCCACTCTTGTTTAGTGTTTTCTAAACTCTCCTCACAATCTTGCCCTGAAAACATCATCTTGTATGCTGATGATGCAGTGGTTTCTCCTCCCACAAATACCCCTATGGCTCTACAGGATAACCTCCAGCATGTCTTCAGCACCACTGAGTCTTAGTTCCACAATCACAAGCTAGTACTAAATCACAAAAAAAAAACCATGCTATTTCGCAGCATTCAAAATGCACACAAGCAACATCCCTGTCAATCACCACTGCACAGGGGATCACCCTGGAGCAGGTGCAATCTTTCAAATATCTTGGGATTCTGCTCGATCCTAGCCTGTCCTTCGGGGCGCACGCTGACTATGTTGCAAAAACTGCTAATATTAGACTTGGTCTACTATACAAACACAGGCAAAGTCTTACTCCTTAAGCTCTAAAGATTGCTGTGCAGAGTTCCGTGGTCTCGATCATAGACTATGGTCTCATCATCTACAGCTCTGCCACTACGACAACCCTCAGAAGGGTGCAAACTACCTTAAACAAGGTCTGTCGACTTCTTACAGGTGTTCACCGGCTTACCCACACCTGCGACCTACATGCACAGTCTGGATGGCTTCACCTATCAAATCAATTAAAGTGTCTCACCTGTATCTTTGCAAAGCAAATCTGCATGGGGAATGCACCCTCAAGTGTATCTACCCTTCTGCAGGTAAGACCAAACAGCTGGAATACTAGGAGTTAGACTAACAGCTCTTAAAATCACCTATTGTCGCACCTCCCAGGCACAATGATCCTTTGCATACAGAGCACCACTTTGGCTGAATTACCTTGGCCCCACCATCTCCTCAGCAAGCACACTTGGTACGTTCAAAGCTAGTTTCCAGAACCATCTCGCTGCCACTAGCTTTTGCAACTGCAACATCTATTCTCCCCATCTCCGCTATGATTTGTCATCCTTTCACATCTTCCCCTCCCCTCCTACAAGTTTCTTTATTAGTCCTCTGTCTTTTCCTCTTGCCCTCCACCCCGTACTTTCCCCCACTCTCCCCAACCCTGATCTATAGTCTTTCTGTTTCTGGCTCTCCTTCCTTATCCCAATAGCATACCCCTTGGAATCTTTTTCTCCCACATTCTCACTTCCCCAACTACATGCACTTACTAGCTACTCATACAACAAATGCCTTTGGCTGCCTGTGTACCCACTCCATCCCCTCCTCCCCCTTCATTGGTTGTTGCTATTTGTTGTTTCTTATGTTGTAACCACTGTTGTGTTAGACTTTCCTTGCCTCCGTCAAGAAATGTTGTTCTTTGATGTGGAACCTTTGTAAAAGAGCCTTGGCTCAAAGGTATTGTAATCCTAGAACTCATAAATAAATAAATAAATACATAAATTAAAAAAGTACAGCTATATACCTGCACTAATTAAAGCTATGTAGGTACACTAATCAAAACAGTAATGGTACAATGCTGATAACACAAGTAACACATTATTAGAAAGCTAGCCAAACCAATTAACAAGCTTCAATAGAACCTGGAAAAGACACACACAACTCTCCCAAACACACAAATCCCTCACTTTTCAGCCTGCACTCACTACATACCATTCCCTCCTTGCTGCAAGAAACCATCGGTGCCATAATGTGATCACAAATGTTATCTCATAACAGTAACCATCCTAATGTATTACATTAAACAAACAATGGGTAAGGGTGGAACACTCAGACTTATACCCATCTTGGGGGCTAATTAGGGCAATAAAGCCACTCGCCCTTCCGCTTATGGTCTTATAGCCCTAATAAGCCCGTTGATGTATATACAGCCTTGTATACTATCCATACCATTATATATATATATATATATATATATATGTATATACCACACTTTACCATTGTTTATGATCTCTCTTTGTCTCTGTCTATTGCAGAAACTGTGTTAATGCATCAGTTAGGAGTTAAACAACAAATGTAGAAATGAGGCATTGAGGTTTGGAAATCCTAACACCCACCCCCTACCACCCCTTCTCTCACCTCCACACAACAACAGGGATTAGGGTGTGCTTTGAGGTCATCGGCCCTTACTCTCACCCATTGCATGTCTACAGTAAGGTGAAATGGTACAGTATAGGAGAATGGGTGAGAGTTAGGCCTGACGACTTCACCCGGCACACCCCAATGCCTGTTGGTGTGGAGGTAGGTGGAGAAGTCAGAGGAAGGTGGTGTTCAAAACCCTAACTCCTCATTTCCCTACTTTTGTTGCTTCAGCCCTAACTGATGCATTAATGACGTTTTTTTGCAATGAATTTCCTTAATTTTGAGAAAGTGTAATCTTACCCTTATATGTTTGTGTGCATGCAGTGCCTTGGGGCTTGCACTCCCATCAGTCTATAGTGTGTTGTGGTTCCACAGGGCCCTGCACTTCTATGTAAGCAGAAGTGTATAGACATTGTAATTAATTGTCATTTCCCTGTGGTCCCTGTGTTCCCATCCCACTCCCATCATTCCATAATGGTATCATATTGTTGGATCACAGGACCCTGCATTCCCATCTATCCATAAGTGTAGAGACATTATAATGAACTGTCATCACCCTGAGGGAGGGCAGGGCCCTCTGGGCCCTGATTTCCTACTACTGCATAAAAGAGGGCCCTGCAGTCCCATTACTGCACAGTGGTATTCATATGTGGGCCCTGTGCTCCCATATACCTATAATTGTAGAGATGTATCACAGGCCTAGAGACATTCCAAGTAACCTTTGTGTTGCAAATGGCACAATATCTCAGTAACCATAGAAACATTGGACAAAATTCCACAGCAGTTGTAATCAAGGACTGGCATCCTGCATTGTTGCTTAGTACAGGTGTACTAAGCTACGTTTAATGAAAAATCTATATCTCAAACCATTTTGAGCTACAGGCTTAGAAAGGTACTGTGTTTGCCACAATGTTATCCTATGGTATATTTCCAAACTTTGAAATGTTTATAAGTATGGAAGCAATATAAATTTTATCATCAAACCAGCAAAGTCACATCTCTGGGCAAGCCCTTTGTACCCTGAAAATTTCAGACAAAGTCCTAACCATTTTGCAGTGAAGTGACAAAGAAACAGTAAACTTTAAAAATCCTTTTGTGAGGTAATAAAACCCCTTTCACAATGTGAAAAGGATTTTGACACCTTGCAAAAGGGAATCTGTCTCACAAAAGGGATAAAGGATAGGGCCATCAGGTCCCACAAGTCAGTCTTAATCCCTTTTCATGATGCATAAAGAGTTATTGATAACTCACCTATTCAATACAGTGACACTCCTGAATACTGCAGTCAGCAGCCGGCTGTGGTGGAGAGAGAGGAGGGCTGAGCTGGTCGCTGGCTCCGGGGATGCCATGTTTTGGGGGTAAAGGAGGTGCACAGCTGGGGGGGACCACTAGACTACCATGGAAACAAAACATATTTTACAAGGAAATGGGTCAGGAGTCATGCAGAGGGTGGGGACCACTAGACTACCATGGAAATAAAACATATTTTACAAGGAAACAGGTCGAGTCATGCAGGGGTGGGGGACCACTAGACTACCATGGAAATAAAATATATTTTACAAGGAAACAGGTCGGAGTCATGTGGGGGTAGGGGTCCACTAGACTACCAGGGATAGGTCTTGTATTTTTACATGGCGGGGGTGGGAATCATGGGGGTGCACTGCCGCATTACTATCGCAGCTTTTTCCCAGCGGCATTCAGCTTCCGCACTACAGGTCGCACTAATGCCTGTAGCGCCGGCACTATACATTTAAATATGCCACACTGTTGGCATTCATGGGTGCTCTCCTGTACACACCTCTGCATACCATTACTTATTAGCATCGGCGTTACCACACAGCGCCAGTGCTAATAAGGCTTTTCAATATTGCAGCCTCACACAAATCCAGCCCTACTCCAGTGCTACAGATTTGTGCTAGGTGCAAAGGTTTGAATATCTGGCCCACAGAGTGCTAAAAAACTGAAAAAAATAACAACAATTTTTTCCCATTGCATAACATGGGATTTTTTGCCCTCATCTGCAACCTAGCCTGAATTAAATTTGTTCTTGAAATTTTCAGGGATGATGGGGACTGTGCCTTTGGATAGTGTGGTGAGAAGCTAGCTCACCATTTCTGAATTATAACGATTTTTGTGATAACGTCTAGACAGGCAAATAAATGAAAACCATTTGAACTGTTAATTGTTAAGGATTTACTGTTCATGCTCAGAGAAATACTTTTTGTGCTTTCTATTATCTTGTTTTTTTCTATTTTAAAAATTGATTTCTAAAGAAATGTTACTTGGTATGGAATAACCGAGGGCTGTATTTAAATCTCAGTCACATGCTTGTTCCATTATTGTATTATTTAAAAATTTTTAGGGCAAGTATGTCATTTTGGGGTGAGAATGATATTGCTCATCACTCATGTAGCTAAGGATCAATTGACTGGAAAATAACCATTCACAGTTCTTAACAGTTCAAACTTTACTGTTTAAACTGTAAAGAATGCAATCAGTAAAGATTCATGACAGCTTGAACTGTCATAGCTCACAGGTGTTTGCTGGCACCCCCAACCACTGATTTCCATTCCCTGAATGAAATAATATATCCCTGGTATTGCGGTGGTCCCTCCTCCTCCTCTCCCATTATCTGATTGCTGTCCCCTATAAAAATATACAGTGAAGCCCATCGGATGAAGCCCAACTCTGCAGAATTCTGCAGTACAGCTAGGCAGCAAACAATGCAATTTCAATGGAGTTAATCCTTTTGTCAAGCAGGAAACTTGTGACACTGCATTTCATCTTGTCGGGCATCTCTGTATATTCCCTGGTAGTCCAGTGGTTCTTCCCCCTTTCCCCAGTTGCCATCACTGCATTAAATAATACACTCATTGGTAGTCCAGTGGTCCCTACCCCCTTCCAATTCTCCAATTGCCATCCCAGTATTTAATAAAACAATCATTTTTATTCTGGTGGTCCCTCCCCCTCCCCCATTCTCTGATCACCATCCCCATATTAAATAATAGCATCATTGGTAGTCCAGTGTTCCCTCCCCCAATCTCCAATCACCTTCACCATATTAAATGATAGCATTAGCAGTCCAGTGGTCCCTTACCCATTCTCCGATTGCCATTTCTGTATTTAATAGTGCCCTCATTGGCTGTCCAGTGGTCCCTCCCCTCCCCATTCTCTGATTGCCTATCCCATATTAAATAATAACATCATTGGTAGTCCAGTGGTCCCTCCCTCCATTCTCTTATCACCTTCCCTGTATTAAATGATAGAATTGATAGTTCAGTGGTCCCGTCCCTCCTCCATTTTCTGATTGCCATCCTCTTGCTGCATTTATGTCGCTAGTGTCTAGTGGCACCCCCCAGCCCTCATCAGTGTCCATGGCTATAGTTAAAAAAAGTCCCTCAATGTTTTTTCCCCATCAAAAACTAAAACAGTCCCTCACCGATCAGCCCCCAATCCTCACCTCCCACTCAGCACCCACAGCCCCACACGCCCCAGTAAACCTACACACACCCTCACTCACCTTAACAGGTTCCAGGTTTGAGACCGACTCTCCAATTGAAGACATGTCTTGCTGCTGGAATTGGTGATTGCAATATGAGAAACTAAGGTAAATGCAGTTCAATGTATTTTAATGGGGTTTTCAACTTTGATGCATAACTCAGTCATTTTTTGACATTTTGACCCCAACTTTTCAACATGGCCTTTTGGGGACTCCACCTTACGAACAATATGAGTGACATTTTGCAACTCCTACCCAAAAGACCATTTTGCTGTCAGTTAGCAAATTCACCTTTTTGGTGGAATTTGAACATTTGTCCTGCCCTTGTTCATGAGGTGGGGTCATAAGAATGCTATGTTGAAAATTTGGAGTCAAAATATGTAAAAATGGCAAAGTTATGCCCATTCATTGCAATTTTGATACTCACCCTCGTAACGCTGGAAGTTTTAAATATTTTGACCCCGAATTTGCTTACATATAAACATAGAAAACTGATGGGAGAAAGGACCCCAGGCCATCCAGCCTGCTCATACTCTACCAAGCAGTGCCCTCTGGCGCTACTTAGTCAGTGGTTAACACCTCTCTCTCCCCTCCCGGGCACCCTTATGCCTATCTCATGCATGCTTGTTTCCCCCCACTGTGCATGCATCTACCACCTCCTGATGTAGGCTGTTCCACGCATCCACCACCCTTTCTGTGAAAAAAAATGTTTTCTCACATTGCCCCTCAACCTGCCCCCCTCCAATCATATTCTGTGCCCTCATGTTATTGTACTCCTCTTATACTGAAAGAGGTTGCCCATCTGTACCTTGTTCATACCTTTATGTTACATGAAAATTTCTATCATATTTCCTCATCCCTTCCTCTCTTCCAGTGTATACATGTTGAAGTCTTTCAGTCTTTCCCCATTTGTCTTCTGCTACAATCCCTGCACCATCTTTGTTGCCCTCCTCTAAACTGCCTCCAGCTTGTCTTTGTCTTTATGAAGATGTGGCCTCCAGAACTGGACACAGTATTCCAGATGTGGCCTCACCAGCATTTTGTATAGTGGCATCATGACCTCTCTTTTCCTACTAGTGATACCCCTACCTATGCACCCCAACATGCCACTGGCCCTCCCTACTGCCTTTGCACATTGCTTGGCCACCTTTAGATCCTCTGAGATGATAATCCCCAAATCCCTTTCCTCCCTGGTGACTGTCAACAATCCCCCCAATCTGTAGCTCTCTGCAGTAGAGGTGTGAGAAAAAAAACTTTCTCCAACAGAGTTTCCTTGAAAGTCACACTTTTGCTTCCAAGAATGTGCGGAAATCAAATTAGCAAATTTCGCAGAAATCCCAGCCTAGAATGGTGGAATAAATATATAAATTGCAGATTATGTCTATTAAATTGCAAAGAATAAAGTCAGCAGAACTGATAACTGAACTGCTGAATAATTACATGCAATGAGGAATAATTCATTAAACTGCAGGAAAAAACTTCTCAGAACTGTTTTTCTGCAGTTCATGGGCAGGATTCACAAAGGGGATGTGCTGGGCGCATCACAAATGCATATGCAAATCAGATGCGCTGAGCACAAACAGAGCCATTCACAGAGGCATGTGCAGTGGGAAGCACCGCGCGCAGCCCCACTGTGAATCGCCGTGAAACATACAACAGCACAACTGGAGATGCACTGGTGCAACCTGAGATGTGCCAGGGCAAGCTGGATACCCCATAACCACACAGAGGGAGCTATTCAGAGCAAGTGAAGCAAGTCAGCAGGGCACGAGGAGCAACCACATAACCTTAACAATCACAACCACGGACACAAGTGCTGAGAACAACATGTTTATAAAAGAGTAATATCATAAAAACTGTACAACAAAAATGTATAACAAAGCACAACAAGAACAATACCAAATGGGGAAAGGGAAGTGCAGGGATGGGAAGGAGGGGAGGGAGGAAAGGGACAGTAACAGTGAGCTATGAACAATAACTATGTACAAGGGATGGCCCCAGGAAGAGGCAGGGAGCTGCTAGTGTCGTCGTGCCCTGCTACACAGAACTCTGGCACGGCCACGGAATGGGGTCCGCAGCCGGACACCCTGCAGGGCAGCTGACAGGTGCTGAACAGGCCTGGACAGTGGGTACAAGGCTGCCTGGATGGCCACATGGATCATCTGGTTCACGTCAACAGGGGCACCACCTCCAGCCACAGCATGGTGATCCTGGAGACCTACAGCAATGACAGAAAGAACACACTGAGGGCCTGAACATGGACAATGCCTCCACCCACCTGTAACCCTACAGCATCTGAAATGCAGCAATAGCAGAATGCATCACTCACCTGCCCCTGGAAGGGAACCAGGCCTGGCACCCATGTTCCTCTGCCTCTGCACCTCAACTGCATCTGCAGCCTGCTGCCTGGCATCTGGTCCTGCAAAACACAACAGACAGCACCATGTGCGACCACTGCCACTGTGCAGGATGCAGTGCCACAGTGACCCCCCTCACCAGCCTGTGTCCATGCAGCAGACAGTGGTGACCAGCCATGAGGCACCTAGCAGCCCACAGGCAGACACAGTCACACCCAGCACCTCCCCCATGGCACACATGGTATTGCAGCACTGGACAGGTGCAGCCACTGCCGTGTGTGCAGGATGCCGTGAGACCCATGAGGGTCTCGACACACACACCCAGCACCCACCACAAAAGGAGCCAGATGAACAACACCTACCTGGTCTTGGCAGTGCACCCCTGTGTGCATGGCACCACAGCTGTGCCAGCCTCTCTGGGTCCTGCCTCTGGAGGTCACCATAACGATGCCTCTACTGCTCCCCTGTACGTGGTAGCCTTGTGCGGTGCACAATCCTAGTGGCAAGGGAGGCCCACACCTGGGTCCTGGGCTCATGGAGGTCATCCTGGCCAAACAGTTGCCCCTCCACAGATGTGACAAGTGCCACCAGATGTAGCAGCTCCAGCTGGGACCAGTTCATGGTCCTAGGTGTCTGTCTCTATGCCCTAGGTATATCACAATGGTAAATGACAGTGGCAAGGTGCAACAAGGCAATGCGCAGTTAAGCGGTCATTATGCACCACGTGAAACACTGAGGCATGTGCAGCACAGTGTGCACTGAGCATGAAGCATGATAGGTCAAAGGTAACATGCCCATGCATGCACAATATAGTCTGCAAGAGTGTGGTAAGGTCAAGACCCGGTCACACATGGGTGATGAGCATGCAGGTGCCATGTTGTGCACGACACATGCTATGAACAGCTACTGCGTGCCGTGCATGATCCATGGGCAGTACAAGCACAGTGCAGCATAGATGGTGCATATTGGAACACACTATGCGATAGGGTACACAGCGTCATGGCCAGCAGGCCTGCAACAGCGCATCGGTTATGGAGGAGCGGCGCATCATGGAGATGTGCCACCGGACATGGTGACCACTCATGCACAACAGAAGCGGCATCTAGAATGCCCCAGATGCAGGAACATGCACCTAATGATATGCGCATGTGCCGGAGATGCGCTGTACGGCCATCAGCGCATCCCTCAGATGCTCTGTGTAAAGTGAGATAAGCTGGGGGAAATTGTGCAATTCACAGAGAATGTGCCCTAAACAGCATCATCCAACATGCATGGACATCTCAGCTGATTAGCATCTCATTACCAGGGGCTCAGGCCTCATTTGCATGCCTTGAGCCATAAATGCTCCCAATTCAGCAGGCTGAGACCAGGTCACT
The DNA here is from genome assembly GCA_016271365.2 of Neoceratodus forsteri. Classification (NCBI taxonomy): domain Eukaryota; kingdom Metazoa; phylum Chordata; order Ceratodontiformes; family Ceratodontidae; genus Neoceratodus; species Neoceratodus forsteri. The sequence continues at coordinate 731,105,443 of CM028131.1, forward strand.
GAGAGGAGGCAGTGCCTTGAGGGTGAGTACACAGTCATATTTATAGGGCAACAGAACAAACTGGGGTGCATGACTGTGAGCATGCACATCAGGCAATGCTCCAGTACCCCAGATGTGGAACTATTACTACCAATATGTGGAACTCAAGGCCATAACATGGAATACAGCAGCAGGGCAGTACAGAAGGTGCACAGAGCACCACTTTACTGTTCCCTGTCATGTCCACAATGGCTGTTTGTGAACCAGGATGTACACATCCCAGCATGTACAACACAGTTCTACTGAACAATGATACGATCATCAGTGGGCCTAGGCATTGCAATGTGGAACAGGAAGGGCATGAGATGTAAACAGATGAGCCATCCACTGTACACAGAGAACACAGGGAGGTAAGTGTGACTGGGTGGCACTGGCAATGTGTGGTGGATGCAGCAACATGCAACAGGGCAGTCCGAGGCACACAGCGGTGCTCGTGCAGGCATGATGGCAGCATCGCCATGCAGCACCTGCTGCCAACTGCACCGTGGCCATTGCAACATGTCCATTGCCCCCCTGCCCTGCGGCCATCGCATGGATGTCTTCCAGGATGGAAGTGGTGCCACAGTGGTAGCACACACACTGCAGAGGTACCAGGACATGACCATGGTAGACAGCAGAGTGTGCCCCCCCTCCCGGGGCGGCTGCACTGTTCCCTCAGCCGTGGACCAGGTGTTATACATGGCATGTGCAGCATCCCCCATGGCCACATACCATGGTGCATGGCCACCTGTGCCAGGATGGCCACCCATAGACCACCGCCTAGAACATCGGGCATCATGGACCATGGGGGGGCAACGGACAGAGGCAGACGGGAGTGGGACCATGAGTACCCACAGGTGTGACTGACACATGGATGCTTCCCACTCGTAGCCAGTATGTCAGAGGAAGCAGTGTGCCAGCAGGCGGTGCCCCAACTTCACAAAGGATGAGGAGAGGGCACTCATTGAAGCATGTCACCTATGCCTGGACATCCTCACCAGCAGGGGAGGCAGCTGGATGGCACGTGCAGAAAGCTGGGAGGAGGTGGCCCGGCAGGTGAATGCAGTGGCACCGTATAACTGCATGGTCCAAGAGTGCCACAAGCACTGGAACTATGGCCACAGGAGGGCCAAGGAGAAGGTGGCCAGCATCCAGGCATCCCAGTGGCATACAGGGGGCTGACCCAGCATAGCAGAATGGCTCAGCCCCAAACTGCCAGTGTGTCCAGGACAGCTGTGCATGGTGTCCCAGGTGATGAATTCCAGATGGGTGGCAGTCTGTTGCAGCAAGATGAGTATCTGTGTGTCCTAGCCAGGCTCGCCCACCTATGTGCCATGGTAGGCATGCCCGTCCCTGTATGCTGAGCACTTTCACTGTACACCTAGGCACAGCATCCCTGGGACGGTCATCCCTGGCATGGCATGCCATGCCCTGTGGTGCTGTGGGTGCGATGCCGCAGCTCCAGAGGGCATGTGATCACTGTGCACCCGTGTGGCATTTGAGGCCACTGCTTTGCAATGTGTACAATGGACAGTGGCAGGCTCGACCACACCATGGGCTGCATATTGCCATCGTGTCCTGGCCCTGCTGTGGACAGTCATGCATCCCTGGCATCGTGTGGATGGTAGTGTTCTGTTGTGCTTCGCCACTGTGACATGTGTGTAATGTGCTTAAACCATGGTCTCCCTTCCTCTTTCCACAGCACCATCGCACCTCCAGGGTGCAGCCATGGCCATGGCTGACCGTGATGCCCTCACGGGCGATGATGCGGGCCCGTCACATGGGGCTGATGACACCACCGTGGATGACTCTGCACCTGCACCATCCACGGCCCGTGCAATACCAGTCATGGCCCTGGTGATGGCTGGCCCTGCGGGCCCCTCAGCCAGCAATGGCGGGGCAGCCAGCAGGTTCATCGCTGGTTGGGGAGCCTGTCCGGGTTGTCTGATGCTGACCCGATGATGCAGTGGACATTGCAGATGCCCTCCTCATGCTCGCCAGTGGCATGCAAGGAGAGGGCATTGGCACCGCACAACCATAACTGACACCAGCACCGCAGACATGCGGAGACAGCGGTGCACACACCATGGGGTTGCCTGTGCACGGTCCCTGGGTGCCACTGATGTTCCTACTGTGCTGGGTTCTGGTGCAGTCCAGCACAGCTGCCAGTGGCTGTGGGTGCTGTGCTCTACACCACTGCCCAGTGCAGTGCTGGTGGACGTCAGTGTCATCCGGGCAGGATGTCTGTGTGCCGCACCCGCTCCATTGGCCCTGGAGGACACCACCCATGGGCAGCCAGCAGCAGTGCCCTGCCATGCCCCACCCATGTCACAGCCTGCCGGGTGCATCCACCACCTGTGGATGCACCTGGTCAGCTGAACCATCCCTGATTGTTGGTGGCTCCACTGTGGTGCATCACCCGCCGACAACATGGGGGCCTACCTTGACCTGCTGTGGGCGACTGTGGAGGGGCCAGAGGCCCTTCAGGTGGAGTTCTGGAGCCACAGGGCTGCCACAGTCCAGGAGCATGAGTCTGTGGCTGTGTGGCATACACAGATGCTGACAGAGACATGCATCATGCAGGTGGGCATGACCACAGCTCTGGAGTGGATTGCAGTGGCTGCGGAGGTGGTGGCTGCATCCGCAACATGCCGTGGACATCGTGCATCCAGTCAGATACCCAGGAGCACATCCTGTACACCCCAGCAACAGAGCCAGGTGAACCCCCTGCTGCTGACTCCATCGCCACTGGCCTCCACACCCACCGTCCATGGCTTGTCTGATGGGCATCAGATGGCCACTCCACTGGGCACCCATTCATGGTCTCGGTGCAGCACCCCTGTAGGGTCACTAGGAATGCCCCCTGTGGCCAGTGGTGGCACCCCTGCCACCACCAGCAGTGGCAGAGGCCATCCCCGTGTCTGAGTCGGTTGGGGGGGCTGCGCTGTGATGCCCATGCCCACAGGCCTGTGGTGGCAGGTTGGCACACCCATGCATACCAGACGCCCTGCGGGTGGTGCCAGTGGCTGTGTGTGTGGTGGTTGCCTACCCAACAGCATTCCTGACACCACCCTGTGCTACCTGTGCAGGCTGTCCAGTGTGTCTGTGTGTACTGCTGTTGTGCCATGTGTCATGGCAATGATGATTGTGTTCTGGTGCCTGCAGTGCCCATGTGCAGGCTGCAGTGCACACTAACCCGTGATGTCTGCGACATGGCCTGGGTGGTGCTAGGTTGATGCATGCATGGTGCCTGTGTGTCTGTGTGCCTGTGTGTCTCCCACTGTGTGCATGCACCTGTGTGTGCACCACTGTGCAGCATCTGGTGTCCACTGTTCCCATGTCATGCAGTCGCTACACGTGGTGCTCACACCTGCATGCATACATACCTGCATACTCACCAGGGGCCCAGGTGTTCCTCCACCACACTCATGAGATATTCCCATGCCCTCTGCCAGCCTCGGATCTCTGTGTCCCTGCCCAGCATCGCCTCCATGGTCCTCAGGGGTGCCCTGTACACCACTCCCCCACCCCTCCTCTCTCTGGAACTGTCACCATCACAGGCCTCAACTGGTATCCCACAGTCATGAGCCATGTTGTGTAGCATACAACAGGCCAGGAATATGACACAGGCCTTCTCATGGCTGTACTATATGGCACCACCTGACTGACACAGGCACTGGAATCACATCTTCAACATGCTGAAGACATGTTCTATGACGGGTGCGTGTCGCAATGTGTGCCTCATTGTAGCATTCCTCCGCCACTGTTCTGGGTCATCGGATGGGGGTGTGGAGCCAGGACCTCAGTGGGTATGTGGCATCTCCTGTGGGGATAGACGTGTGTCCGTTAGTACACTGGGTTACACTATAGCTTGTGCCCTGTCCTCATCCCTGCCCTATGTGGTGTTTGCCCCTGTCCTGCTCTCCCACCTGTGCATCCCCATACCTGGCAGTCCTGCATCCCTACTACTGCTGCTACTGCATGCCCCCATCTGTCATGTTGTTCCCAGTGCTTGCATGCAAACCTGGGTCTGCCTTTGTACCCTTTCAAACCCCTGCTGTCCCAGGGCCCATGTGCCTGCTTCACACTGCCCACAGCCCACCCCATGTGTCCTGGCCTTGGTGCCCCCCCTGTGCTGTTGGCACCCTGTCACATGTACGTATCAGATGGCCACTTGGGATGTCCCCATCCTCGAACCTCATGCAGAGTGATGACTGGTGCCATATGAATGCATCGTGTGCACTCCCAGGGTGTGTGGCGCAGACATTGGTGATGCACCCTGTGGCATTGCACACCACCTAGCCATTCATGGAATGGTACCCCTTCCAGTTGATGTATGTGATTGCCTCCTCACCAAGTGGTGCATGGATCACCACATTGGTGCAGTCGATGGTCCCTATGACACCTGGCATGCATGCCACCCTGTAGAACCACTGCATGGCTTCTGTCCGCTCTGCCTGTGTGCTGGAGAATTGGATGTATTCCAAAGCATGTGGTAGCAATGCGGTGAGGAACTGTGTGAGGAGGTGGGACATAGAGGCCTGTGATATGCCAGTGGTGTCCCCAGTAGGCCTCTGGAAGGTTCCTGTGTTGAGCAGGCACATGACCGTTGTCACCTTGGTCTCCATCAAGATGGCGTGACCTTGTGTGGTGGGTGCCTGCATCTCATCATGGCACAGCTCACAGATCTGCCTCAGCATGACCCTGTTGAGGTGGTATCACCCTACTATCTCCACTTCTGTTAGCTGCTCGAAGGACAGCCAGGCACGATACTGCCATGGGGCTGGCCGCCTCCGGTGCCTTCCAGCCCCTGCCTCCTCCTCCTCATTTGTGCACCAGCTATGGCGACTACTGCTGCTGGGTTCATTTCTGCTGTCTGTGTGGTCCTCTGGCTTGATTTGCTGCCTGGCTTGCATGCTGGCTGGCTGGCTGTGTCTCTCCTCTCTCTGTTTCCTCTTCCTTCCCTTCTGGCTCTGGCTGTGTGTTGCTGTGGATGTTCCATTCACAACCTGCAGGTGTGCTGGACATAAGTCTCCTTCGTTTGTACTTATCTTTCTATGGTGCATCTTGGCTTTGTGCAGGAGTTGCCCCATGAATGTGCCATGGTTCTGCACTGTGAATCGGGTTGCACTGTGTATGCATGGGTACGCCCCCTGTATATGCGCTGCATGTCATTACATTGCACCTCTGGCGAATGTTGTTCGGTGCAGGGCATCTCGGTTGGGCTGACACATTCACCCTGTTTCTGAATCGGCTTCCGGTGCATTTCTGACTTGTGCCGGCACATCTGGGTTGCACTGGGCACATCTCTTTTGTGAATCCTGCCCCACGTGTATTATTCTGCAGTTCAGCCAAAAAATTGCACAGAACATGGGGAAAATCCACCAAACACATTCAGAAGACTCTGATCTCACCAATGGTGGAAATTTGGAAAATTCTGGAAAATTTCTGAATTTTTGCAAAAGTTCTACAAAAGCAGAATTTGCGACTTTCATTCACCTCTATTCTGCAGGGTTTCTGGGTCCAAGGTGCATGATTTTGCACTTTGATGCATTGAACCTCAGTTGCCACCTTTCTGACAATTTTTTCAGCCGCTCCAGGTCCCTCCTCATCCTGTCTACCCCATCTGGAGTGTCCACTCTGTTGCAGATCTTGGTGTCATCTTTAAATAGGCACACCTTCCCTTCAAGCCCTTCTGGAAAGTCATTGATGAAGACATTAAACAGGACCAGCCCTAGGACAAACCCCTTGGGCACCCCACTGGTCACCTCCTTTTTCCCCAAACTGGATTCCATTAAACACCACCATCTGTTTCCTGTTCTTCAGCCAGTTATTAACCCAGTTCACCACCTTGTGGCCCACACCCAGGCTGCCCAACTTATTTACCAATCTCCTGTGTGGAACGGTTGGAAGGCTTTGCTGAAATTGAGGTATGCCACATCTACTGCTCCCCAGTGTTCACCTTCTTTGTCACACAGTCAAAAAAATCTATCAGATTAGTTTAACATGACTTTTTTGTCATGAATCCATGCTGTCTTGTATCCTGTGCTCTGAAGAATTCCAAGTGTTCCTTGTTTCCATGATCTTTCCCACTACCAATGTTAGGCTGACTAGCCTATAGTTACCTTGTACCTCTCTGCTTCCAGTCTTCTGAAGAGGGCCTACATGTGCCCTCCTCCAGTCCTCTGGAACTACCCCAGTTCTCAGTGACTCACTAAACAGGGCTGCCAGTGGTGCTGCTAACTCTTCCCTTAGCTCCCTTAATATCCTGGGGTGTATACCATCAGGGCCCATTGCCTTGTCCACCTTCAGTTTTGTGAGCTCCTCTAGGACTCTCCTCTGTGAATGGACCAGTATTCACCCCCCTTGTGTCTGCTGCCTAGCAGTGGTCCTCATTCCTCCCCTTCCTCTGTGAACACTGAACAGAAATAATTATTTAATATTTCTGCCTTATCCAACTCCCCCTCCACACACTTCCCTTCATCCCCTCTGAGCCTTATAATCCTGTCCCGTCCTTCCTTTTTTTGCTGATATACCTATAGAATAGCTTATCCCCCCTTTTTACCATTTGAGCTAGTCTTACATCTGTTTGTTATATTCTACATGGTCCTCAAAGTTTTCCCCATTTTCCTCAGACTATTTAGGTACCCCACCCTATCCTCCTCCCTCTGTGTCCCTCATATTTCCTGAAAGCCAACTTTCTGGCCCTTACCTTCTCTGCTACTTTTGATAAGAACCATAATGGTTTCTTCCTTCTCTTACCCTTGCTTCTCAGCCATATGCACTGGTTAGTTACTTCACTATGGCTGCCTTTATGTGTGCCCACTGATCCTCTACACCACCTCTAGCCAGTTGACTTGCCAGGGCCTCCCTGATACATATCCCCATCCTAATAAAATCAGCCCTCCTAAAATCCAATACCCTAATTTTTGTGTGACGTACCTGTGCCCCATATCCATATTGAACCAAACTGTGTAGCGATCACTGGACACCAATTGACAACCCAATTCTGTTTCTGTTGATCAGCACTAGGTCCAGGATTGCCCTTTCCCTGGTGGGTTTAAGCACTAACTGCCTGAGGCCTGACCCCTGAAGGGAGTTCAGGATGTCTCGGCTCCTGGCTGAGGCAGTCTCTGGGATGGTTCAGTCAACATCAGGCATGTTAAAATCCCACATAAGTAGTACCTCCCCTTTTGCTGTCATCTCATACATTCCTCCCCTTAGCATCCTATCCACCTTCTCCCCCTGAGCTGGAGGCCTGTAGATCACCTTGTTCAAATTGCTGTGCCATTTCCTGGCTCAAGGGTGACCCACAGTGCCTCGGCTTCTCCCTTCCTTCTCTGTATCATGTTACCTTCTATTCCTTACCTGACTTACAGGGCCCCCTTTTCACCCCTCCCTATAACTCCTGAACAGGGCATAGCCAGGTACATTTACTTTCCATGTCTCTGATATAGCCACTATGCCCAGGCCATCCACTGCCTTCAAGGCTATCAGGTCTGGGATTTTTTTTTTCCAGACAGCGGGCATTTGTACACATGACTTTCCACTTTATGCTGCCTACCGTACCTTTCTTCTTGTATTTGTCTACCTTTTTGCTCCTCCCTACCCCTGTTGCTTTACTATTTTGCTTCCCTACCTCTGGAATACCCCCTATAGTGGGTTTAGTTCTTCCTACTGTAAACTTATCTTAACTTAACAATCTTCCAGACTGGCTGTTATAACCTGTGGGGGTGGGCTGCTTGACTCTCCCTGGTCCCTATCGCTCCACACCCTGGCTAGTTTAATGCTTGCCTAGGAGCTTTCAAACCTTGCATTGAGAATGCCTTCCCTTTCTTGGATGGATGAAAGCCATCATCCTTGTACAGCTTGCATCCCTCCTGGTGGGTCTCCAATGCAGCCAAAGCCCTTCTCCCTGCACCAGCTCTCCAACCAATTGTTGAAGTGCATGATGCAGAGATTCCTAACTTCCTCCCTGCCATGGAGCAGTAGCACCTCAGAGAATGTCATGGAGTTTATCTCCCTAAGGCACCCACCCAACTCCTTGAAGTCCTCCTGCACCTGTTGGATGTGTTCCCATTCCCAGGCTAGGTTGTTCATCACCAAGTGGAAAATGTCCTCCAGGCCCCCCCCCACCACTTTAGCAATCCTAGGATCTGCTCCCTCCCCTCTGAGCAGTACTTCCTGCAAGGCACTTACCTCCTTTCCAGTCTACTACCTGTGCCCAACTCCATTCCCTGGACAATTGGGTCATCCACCATGATTATATTCCTAGTCCTCTGGGGTTCTCTTTCTCCCACCCTGCATCACCTCCTGGAGGATCCACCCATCCTCACTGGTTTCAACCTTGGATTCCCTAGTGGGACTCTCCTGCTCTTCAGGACAGCATAGGGTTCGTAAGTTGGACCAGTTGGGGAATGTGCCTCTGCCTGGACTCTCTCACCTCCCTGAGCCCACCATTGTCCATTCAGACCCCCACCTGGATAACCGTTGCAGTAGTTGCTGGGACTTGGTGGCTTCTGGGTGGGGGGTGATGGACCCCAGCCTTCTAGCCAGCTCAACCCAAAGACTGGCCATCTCCACCCTCAGCCCAGAGAGGTGCCTGCATGTGTGGCAGCACTGCAGTACCCAGAATGTATTCCTGAAGGCAGCTGCCCCACACCCACTGTACTGCACCACTCCCTGCATTTTCACCTTCTTTTCTGTCTTGTACCTCCTTGCTTGCTACCTATATCCTTCTGTGTTTTTCTTTCTCTCTCTCTCTCTCTCTCTCTCTCTCTCTCTCTCTCCCCCCTTTCTGTTTCTTTCTTACACCTTACCTAACCTCTGTGTCACAGCATGTGGGAATACAGTGGTAGCCACAGACATTGCCAGCTACTTCCAGATATTTCACGAAATTTCTTAAGAGTTTCTCTCCGCTGCCCCTACTGTGGAAATGTGGAAAGCAGGAGATATTTCTGGAAATATCACAGAAATTTCAGGAAATAGCTGGCAGTGTCTGTGTCTGCTACTGTAAACTTCAGGCGAGGCAAATTTCCAGGATTGCAACACACCATGGTGTGATATTTATTTTTCAAAAGTTAGAAAAATAATAAATGAAAACAAAACAAATTGTGAAGAAAATCACTACTTAACATCAGTAGTTTCTCATATAATACAATCCTGGATCTTAGTGCTCCTAAGACCCTTCTCATCTGCATTCAACAGCTTGTCTGCACAAACAGTAGAACCTCTCTCCTCCCCTCTCAGGGCTGAGCCCCAGTGGACTACACTGAAGTGAACTCAGTGAAGAGGTTTTATATCTTTTGGTGGGGTCACCTGACTGAGCCCTTTCTATTTATATGTCTGGACATGCTGTTTCATGTCTGAACATGTTTTAAAACCAAGGTTTTTTTTGTGTTTTGTTTCGGGGACTTCCTGGTTCAATTAAAGGTACAGTGTATATATCCATAGATACTGACACTCTCTGGATCTGTAATTCACAGTGACTAAGCATTTTAATATATAGTAATAGATTTATAGCGTGAATTTATGAAAATACCTTAAGGATTTCTTATAACTGTAATAATCATGAAATTATTATTGTTTTATATGGCTTCTGAATCCTTTTTATTTAAAACAGCTTTATTAACTGTATGTATTCCTATTTAAAACAGATTTCATGTTTTTTTGTTCACAAAATGCACTTATGAACTTTACACAACACCTCACTGGGTGTTTGGCATAACTCTGGGGACTGGATGGATGGAAATAGAAAAAGAATGAAAATAGAGAACTAGTAGGATGTTTAGGAGGGATAGTAAAGAGCTACGCTAGGTGGCCGACCTAGGGTGGGGGGAGAAAAGCAAAGAGAAAAGCATTAATTGTTTTGCAACAGAAGTTTTGGTAGCTAGGAAATAAGGAGATAGAAAAGGAGTCTATCAGTCACAGCCAAGAGTGTAGCATAACTCTGCCACACACCTCCCTCCTTTAGAAAACAACAGTTCTCAAAACTATACTGTTTTTTTCAAGACCCCCCTCTCAGCCACAAATATTCTACCAAAACAGTAAAATGGGGGTTGGTTGAAATTTTCTCTCACCCAGTGTGAGAGCTTCACCCCAGGGTCCCGTAATTCAGTTATTTTAGTATTGTCCACCATACCAAGTTACTGCAATAAGACAATACTTTCACAGGATTACCTGGGATGTCACACAGTTCAGCACAGTGCCCATCTGTGATCTCAGAGGACTTCAGTCTGTAGTGACTGACTATCCCCTAACAATTTCACTCTGGTGACTACAACTCAGACATTTCTATCGTAATATCAGGAACCCATCAGCAGGCATCATTTCAGCACCCATCACTTGGCATTGTTTCAGCCCTGTGCTCCCACTATTGTACCTTCATCAGTACATTAAAAAAGAGGAAGTAATACACAGCAGTTTTATTCTGACTTCTAGCTTCCTCCATACCCATCACTTGGCATCATTTCAGAATCCATCACTTGGCATAGTTTCAGCCCTGTGCACCCACTATCGTATCTTCAACAGTACATTAAAAAAGGAAAAGTAATACACAGCAGTTTTAGACTGACTTCTAGCTTTCTCCATCTAACTATCAGGGTGGCCATACAGGCCTATACCACAGCTTTCTCCAGGGTGAGTTGTACCCAGCTCTAACCCCATTCTAACACATTGTTTCCACTCGGGGGCCCAATCATAGGTTCCACCTCATACCTAGATCCTCCATGACCCTAGGTTCCTCATTTTATATCATACAGTATATACATTTCTTTTATGTTATACATTTCTTGTAATTATTTCATATATTTCATTTATCCATTTCCCTTTCATATATTTTCTGGTAGACAAGGGACCTTCTCTGCAGAAGATCAACCAGCCAGTTCCTAACTCCCAAAACATTTGGGGTTTCCTTTCAACCCTTATTTGTAACATACCAGGGGTTTCCTTTCAACCCTTACATCTTTCTGTTACCCTCAACTACTGTACTCAACACTAGCCTTAAAAGCTATATTCATTTTAATCATTACATGTTTCATATATTTCATCCCATATCACAGGGGGTTCAAAACATGGGAATGTCCCTTCAGCCCTCATGGTCCCTTCCCTGTTGCTTGTAGTCTTCTCCCAGTATGCATATGTCCTGAAACAGTCTTACCTGGGGCCTTCATCTTGTCATCCTCCAAGTAGCAGCAGCCTGGAAACATGGGCAACAACGGATCACAAAAGTGGCTGGCAACAAAGGTTCCATCAAGGGGTCTTCCAACTCTAGAACCCATGGATCCTGGTCCTCTGCCTCAACCATGAAATCATCTGGTTGAGAACACTCTATTAGCATCGTGCAGTGGTGCTCCACCTCTCCTCTGTGTTCCATGGGAACTCCAATCCAGGCAATAACTCCTCTCCAGTTCTCCTCAACTGGGCTCTGGTATGCACAACCAGTAGCCCTCCTCCTTCAACAGATACTTGGCATCCATGAGATCCTGGAGGTATGCCATCCTGCTCTTTGCCCCTATGTCTGGATACCAGGGCTGGTATCTGAGTACTGATCTCCCCTTGTTTCTCTGGACAATCAGCACTATCCACTTTTGACACTAATTTTGCCACAGTGTGTGGGAATAAACTTCAAATTTTCAGGATTAAAACACACCATGGTGTGATGTTTATTTTTAAAGTTAGAAAAATAATAAATGAAAAAAAAATTGCAAAAAAAATCACTACTTAACATCAGTTGTTTCTCATATAATACAGTCCTGGATCTTAGAGCTCCCAAAACAGTTCTTACCTGCATTCAACACCTTGTCTGGGCAAACATTAGAACCTCTCCTCCTCTATCAGGGCTGGGCCCACTGGACTGCACTGAAGTGAACTCAGTGAAGAGGTTTTATATCTTTTGGTGGGGTCACCTGATTAAGCCCTTTCTAGTTACATGTCTGGACATGCTGTTTCATATCTGAACATGTTGTTTCAAAATCAAGGGTTTTTTTTTTGTTTTTTTCAGGGGACTTCCTGGTTGAGTTAAAGGTACAGTGTATATATCCACAGATATTGACTCTCTATATCTCTGATCCACAGTGTCTAAGCACTTAAATATACAGTAACAGCTTTATAGTAGAGGGAAAAAGATGAAAAGCAAAGAGAAAGTGTTAACTGTTGTGCAGCAGAAGTTTTGGTAGCTAGGAAATGAGAAAAGTGGTCCATCAGTCACAGCCAAGGGTGTAGCCTAACTCCGCCACACTCTGCACTTCTCTCTTCCTTTTGCGTGTGCACTACTGAGGAATGTGGGAGCGTACCCTTTAGTTGTTGTACTAAAGCACACTAGCTGTCAGGTTGTGTTAGCAAACTGTGCCAAGCTTCCTTCTGCCAGATTATGAGAAATCTGTAGCCTATTGGTGTTTATAAATACAGATGACCCCAGGGTGAGTGGGATTGTAGGAGGCTGGGTGGGTATTAGCCACTGCCCTCTGAAAACAATCAACCCCCTCGCTGAAAACAGTGAATAAAGACCACCTCTGCTCTCCAATTAGAGAGTTTACTGTTAATTGCCTTTTAAAGCAGTCAACCCTCTGTTTAAACTTGGTGTATTTTGCATTATGTGATCTTTATTGGCTGCCACTAATCCTGTTCTTTCCTGCCATCTCCGGTGTCTAGGCCCCTGTAAATTAATAAGCACACAAGAAGCACCCCGATGCTGCTGCCCAACCTAAGGAGAAGAACAGACAAATAGTATGAGGTTATTCTGTACTACTCAGCTCACTTCCAGTGACTGCCACTGCTCTCCAATTACGTCTGGTCTGTGGCTCTTTTACTCTGTTTGCCGACACTGTGACCAGCCCTGAATACACTTCAAAATGCCATCCCTGTAACAAAAGCAATCACTGAACAGTACCTAGGAAAAAGATTTACTCCATTGTGCTCCCAATCCAGTCTTGAGCAAATTCCGTCTGGCTATATAGCCTTCTTATTACCCCAGCTCATGTATGTTACTGTGTATTTTCAAATCCTGGCCAAAATGTGTGCTCCCACCTGTGGCATGGAATAGCATTGCAGTTGTGCCAAATTATATTTTGGCAGGGATTCAATATTTTCTGTACTGGGTACATGAGGTGAGGTAATAGGATGGCTATGCTGACAATTTGGTCACTGTTGTCCTATAAATGGAAGTGTAGGGCCCTTCCACACCTGTATATACATACACATCTATGTAGGGATGGGAGCACAGGGCCCAGAGAGCCCTGCACCCCCACAGGCAAGTAAGGCAACAATTACACTATCTCAAAAAGTAAGGACATTCTTTGCAAAACCTACATTAATGCATCAGTTAGTGTTCAGGATAAAGTGACAAATGTAGGGAAATATGACATTATGGTTTCCAACCCTAAAATCTCTGCCCCACCCCTGAGTGAATTAGAGTTGAGTCTCACTTGGGGTTGTCAACCTAACACTCACCCCATTGTATGCACTCATGATACATACACACCTGTCTCCATCACATCTTAGTTTTTCTGTTACTGCAGTGGGTGAGTGTTAGGTTGACAAACTCAAGTAAGACCCCACCCCTCTTTTGCTACAGGGTTGGGGCAGGGATTTTAGGGTTGGAAACCCTAACATCATATTACCTATGTTTGTGGCTTTATTCTGAACCCTAACTGATGCAGTAATATAGTTTTTTTGCAAAGAAAAAAACATATTATCATGGCACAGTCATGCCAGTATAGTTATGGTTGCCTGGCTACTTCTATGTTAAACAAACAATTTGGCACTTTAATAACAATAACTTTGCAACTATACGACTGATGTGCCCCAAACTTTTTTTTAGTTCACCATCTGGTACCATACATCTCTGAATATGGAAAGTTTTGTTCTGGTCGATGGTGTGGTTGCGGAGCTGTGGAGTGCAAACAACTGTGTAATTTACAGTTTAGGTGCAAATTCTTTGCTCATCTGTATCTCCAGAACAGCTTGGGAGTCTGGTCTGAAATTGTTAGGGTACATGGGATCAGGGCTGCAGATTTCTGGTGAAAAAGTATTAATCCATTCAAAAGTTATAAAGCTTTAAAATTTCCCATTATAGCCTATGGGAAAAATACTGTATATGAGCCATGCAAAGCAGTTTCTGCTTTCATGAAAGCACTTTTGCTGCCTCAAATGGAAAAGTTAGTGCCATGCTACCAACATTTTGTTTTCAGTTAGCGATGGAAAAACACTGTAATTCAAAAAATGATGCCCCCTGGTAAACACCAACAGTTGTGTTTACCTAATCGTGTCCTCAGAAACACAATTATGGTCTCAGATTTTAAAATAGCAGAAATATATATTTTTTTAATCAGCCCTTATTAGTGTTGCACATTTGCAGCTCTATATTTGCAAGGTTTTTGAATTAAGTATTGCACTGTTGCATGCAACTGCCACAAATTTGGAGCATTTTTTGCAAACACTGCCACAAATTTGTGGCACCACTTCAATTAAAAAAAAAAAACATCAGTCCTGTAAATGTCCAAAATCTTTTCTGGATATTTTTTTCCAAAAATAAGCCCACAATCGTACTTCTCAGCCCCGTTTAGGAAACACCTGTTGGTGTTTACCTAATAAAAGATATGTTATCCTTTCATTGCCGCTATGGGGCACTGCATGTTTTATAATATAAACATTTTTCTGCCAACATCAGGGTGCCTATTCCCATGTTGGCAGTAGAAATCCCTCACCAGTGTGGGATACTGGGAGACCACTCCCAGTGTCCCAAAATATTTTTTTTTTAAAATGTCTCTGCCCGACATCTGGGTGGCCAATCCCCATATCAGTGGTAGACATACACCCCCTACCCCACCCACTTGCCACTGTGGGACACTGGGAACCCACCCCCATTGTCCTGAAATATATACAGTACAAGTCACGTTAAACTGTCTCACCAATGAGTTGGTTTTGCATTGTTTTTTTACAGCTGGCTTTGCACTGGCAACTCATATTGCATTGTTTTTTAATGCTTAACCAACTTAAGAGTAATGTTTTTTAAAATGTTTTTGCAACACAACTTGAATGCATCTGCAGCCCAGTCACAATACAATGAAAACCTGAATTTTAACTCTTAAGAAACAGTTTATGCAGGGCTTTGTGCTGGATATAGAAACACTTAAGCAACTCTGTCAGAAATGCTAAAACAACTCATTGGAGGAAGAGTTCAATGTGACTTGTACTGTGTGCATATATATATTTTTTTAAATGTCTCTGCCAGCATCGGGATGACCAGTCCCTGCGTTGGCACTACAATCTACAACCCCCCCAACAGTGTGGGACACTGTGTATCCCACTCCCTGTGTCCCCAGTTATGTTCCCCCCCAGTACAGTGAGACACTGGGGAGCCTGCCCACCATGTCCCATTGCTTCCAGTACCTGTGAAAAAAGAAAAAAGTCCCCAACGTCTTTTTTTGTCAACCTGAAAAAAAAAGGTTCCTCATCATCTCCCTGTCCACCCTCTTCATCCTGACCCTCTCATTGAGCAACCCACCACCCAACACCCCCCGTTGCCCTATACTTACCTCCAGCAATTGTCTTCTGTCATCTTCTGTGGATGGAGACACATCTGCACTCTTCAAAACCAAACCATAAACTGAAGAATCAAGGTAAGTGTCATATAATGGCTGTCAATAGTGTTTTTAACTTATGTTGACATCTCTGCCATTTTATGTACTTTGACCAAATTTTCAACATGGCCTTCTTGGGACCCCACCTCATAAACAATGTCACTGTTGTTTCATTTATCAACCTGTAAAGTGATTTTGCAGTGACTGCGCAAAATCACTTTTCAGGACTGAGTAACAAAATGGCAGTGCCAGTGTTCCTGAGGTGGGGACCAAAGACCATGTTGAAAATTGAGATCACTACAAAAATGCCTAAGTTATGTCGGTAGTTTAAATTTTACTACACATGTGCATAACTTTGGCAGTTTTCAATATTTTACATATATATGATGTGCAATGTTACAAAATCTTCACTTCAACAGAACAGATTGCAAAGTTGCCCCAACTTCATGAAGTTTGAAGTGCTGACTTACTAACATTTTTTGTCAGGTGAAGGCTCATGTCACTGCAAAGTTACAACTTCACGACAAGTATTTGTCAATTACAAATGTGTACCACTTTTATGGCTGTTGTACTAGGTCTTGCTTATACACATTTTGAGTATATATTTACCCAGGATAGAGCAGATGAGATGCATTATCTCATTTTCAGTGGTGTCCTGCTTTGACACATTGTTAGATTGTAATTACCAGCATAGGGCAGCTGAGAGGTAATATTTATTTTTAAGTGGGTTCCTCATTTTGACTCCAAATGTCCAACAGTCTTTTATGACCAGATGTTATGATTAAAACAGGTGGGATTTTAAAATCCCATCAAAGATTATTTCACTGTATGACTGTGGGAATACATTTTGGAGGGATTTGAATAATACCACCTGCCATATTTAGAAGGTGGGGTAGCACAAGAGATATGTTGAATGTCAGGGGCTAAAATCTGTAAAAAATAGTTATGAGTAAATGGAACGATTGTTTTCTCATAACGCAGCTGGTTTTTTTTTTCAAATTTTTGCCCACGTTTTCAACATAATCTTTTTATGACCACTCCTTCTGAGCATGATGTGTGTCATTTATAAAACAATGGCTGAAATGTAATTTTGTACCACAGGTGTTAAAAAACATTTTGGGTAGGGTTTGAGATATGACAGCTGTCACATTCATGAGGTGATGTGAAAAAAGTATTTATATTTAAAATTTGGGGTCAAAATATGAAAATTACCAAAGTTATGAGCCTGCATTCATAAATTTCAATGCAGACTCACAACTTTGTTGTGTTTTAACATTTTTACCCCAAATTTTCAACATAGCTTTCTTATGACCCCACATCATGAACAAGGGTAGAGAAAATTTTCAAATTCTCCTGACAGCAGCAACCACAAAATCACCTTTCAGGATGCAGAAACACATTTGGGCCAGGATTTGAAAAATGATAGCTATCACATTCATGAGGTGCTGTGAAGAAATGGCTACGCTGAAGATCTAGGTTTAAAATATTGAAAATTACCAAAGTTACACACCTGTGTTGCAAATTTAAATGTAGGCTCATAGCTTTGTTGTTTATGTTTCTTTATATTTTTACCACACATTTTCAACATAGCCTTCTAATGACCCCACCTCATGAACAAGGGTGGAGAAAATGTTCAAATCTCCCCCTAAAGGTGACTTCATGCAGCAACCACAAATCACTTTACTAGACAGATTAGCCTAATTTCACTTCCATTGTTCATGAGGTGGGGTCCAAAAAGGCAAATTAAAATTTGGGGCAAAATATTCAATAATGGCTGCATTATGCCACTAAGTTCAAAACACAATTGATATACATTGAACTGCATACCTGATTTCCTCAGTTACGCAGTCTGGCACTGAAGCATGAATACGTGTCTAAAAGTCAGAGAGATTATGGCATTGGACCATCAGTAGGTAAGTAAGGGCTTGGGTGGGGTTGGGATGGTGGGTGATAAGTGGGAGGGTCAGATGAGGCAACTAATGGTGGCAGCAACAACAACAGCAACAGACATCAATGGATGGTGTTGGAAATAGAAACCTATGAGAATGGTTTTCTTTATTTCAGGTGGCAACACTTGGGGACTGGGCACCCTCAGTGTTGGTATTATCTTTGTGATGGGTTTTGGGGTGGTGGGTGCTGAGTGGTAGGGTTGGGTGGGGTCTAACGGCATGTCAGCAACAGAAATTAATGGAAGTTTTTCTTTTTACAGGGGTATGTAATAGGAAAAAACCTATGAGGGACGTTTTTCTTTGGCTAAGGTGACAACACTGCAGGACTAGGAACCCCCAGTGTTGGTGTTATGTGTATGTAGGGGTGTGAGGTGATGGGTTCTGGTGGGAGGTTCAAGTGGTTGGACAGTAATGATAATGAAGGCAGCAATAGACATTGATGTATGTTCTATTTTACAGTGTAGATTTACAAAGACAAACAAAAACTACTAATAATGTTTTCTTTATTTCAGTTGATGACACTGGGATTGAGGCACCCCAGTGTTGAGTGAGTACAATGGGGATTTGGCACCTCAGGGGATGTGTTATGTTTGTGGAGGGTGGGGTAATGGGTACTGAATGGGAGGTATGGGTAGGAGAACAGTAACATAAAACAAACCCCCTATCCCTACCTAACAAAAAGGATTGGGATATGCTCCACCCCTGAATCAGGTTGCCTCAGTTTCACTTTTGTACTTTCATCCCCCAGTCCAAAATTGCTCAGAATCAAGATGAGATCAGGAGCACTCAAAACCTCACACTTCTGGGATAGCCAAAGGTAATATCTTCTACATGGACCCCCTCATTCCTAAACATTACTGTGACAAACTTAATTAATGGTTTAGTTAGTGTATTACCAAAAGAGTCCATATAAGGAAAACTACCTGCCATACTGCTCCCAGAACAAATCCAAAGCATGGGATGTCCGAAAGCTGATCTCAGTTGTCCTCTCCAGAAATGTTAATGAAAGCAAAAACATCATTATGGGTAAAATGGAGTGATTCTTTTAATAAAGTTTTCCCCACATAATATCCGTCCAGCCTGTTCTCCAGACCCTTTATGGCGAATACGAACTGCATTCTATGAGCAGCTGCAGAAGAAAATAAGTCAGACATCAGAGGTTTCTGCTGTGGGGTTTTACCAAGGAAGGATTCCGTATAGATGCAAGACTGTCCACAAGTGGAGGATCAGGAATGGATTTTTGGGGAGCAGGAGGGTTCTGTTCCTTAGGAGCCGTAGCAGGAGGTAAGGCTGGAACTGAAGAAGCCAAATCAATTTCCCCTACAGAGCCTCAGTAGAAATCTGTGTCCCAGGCTGGATCAGACATCCATCGCCTGTTGGGGCCTGTTTCGATCCTGCCTTTAAGGGCTTTGCTTGGTGACCAATTTTCAGGAGCGTCCCCTGAAACAGGGAGCAAAGCCCTTAACCCCCCAATGTTCCCTGGTATAGTAACTTGTGTCTTGGAATGAGAGCCAGGAAAAAATAATTCAGTCACCTCAGCTTGGGAGACTGCAGTGGACTGGTAAACCATGCTAGACTGATCGTGGGACTCAGGCTGTTTAAACACAAAACCTGCCACCTTACTGAGTGGTGGCGACTCATTAGAAAAGGACTGTCCAAGAGGCCCTCCATGTCCCATTGGCAAAAGAGAAATGGGAGCAATTTCAAAAGTATAGTCAGTGATGTTACAGGCTGCAGGCACTCACTATAACTAAGCGTGAAGATTGACAGACTGAGATGCAGTAGCTAAATCACTTACGTACAGGTGTAATGGGAGGTTTACTAATCTGCCTTTCCGTGTTCTTTAGAACTGTCAGCGGCCCCAGTAACCATAGCAATGGACACTGCGTTGTCTTTGCAGCTGTCGTAGAAAAGTTCCATGCACTGAACTGCCCCTTCCGATACGATTACATCCACCTTCTGCTGAGTTTGCAGTGCAAGAGGGCGAGTCTCAAGCTCTGTCGTTGCGCTAAGCAACGCTGGAAGTTTTGAAGGGTGGAATAACTCACCCAAAGGCTTTAGGCAGCTGCAAGGGTTTGCAGTGATACTGCCAGCCTGTAGAACCTTAGAGGAGCCATGAATGAAATAAACATTGCTGGTAGAGGTAAGAAGACACTCACCCACTCTCTGTGGGCCCTCCCATTACTGTAGTCTCATCTGTAGGAATGACAGTAGCTGCCGCGCTGCTGACAGGGGGATTTGGAACAGGCAGTGGGTGTGTAGTGATGCGTCCTGCCGCTACTACACTCGGTATCAAATCCTTCGGAAAAGCAGGGTCATTAGTTGCAGTAGCATTGCAATCCTCTGATTTCACACATAAAGTGCCCAAATCATCAAAAGAAACAGATGCATCATGAAATTCTAAGTCAGAATCTACTTCCACCAAGTGTAAACTGGAAACCTTCGTGTTGCAAATGGTGGGAGCAGAGGCAAGCTCTCCCACCAGACAGACATCTTCCTCCTGCGGCATTGCACTCAGGTGGCCATCCTGACAATGGCCTGTCCCCTACTGGCAGCAACACAGTAGGGAAGTTCCCAGTGTCCTGGCCAAAATTTCCCTCATTCACTAAAATACCACCAACAGCTTAATCTGGTTCAAGGTCAGTTGGCATTCATCTGTATCCCCCTTCCCTGGGTCATGCCTGAAAATAGGCAGGATTTGTCTAGTGCACTTATCCGGTCAACAAAACTATATAAATAAAATAAAAAATCTGGCATTGCACAGCACTGCCCTCAGGGGATTGGTGGGCAGTGCAGCCCTTCTGGCTACCTGCCCACTTGGTCTGGTGGGAACCCTGGGGATGGAAACCAAACATGTCTGGCTTCTCTCTAGGACCCATTGAAACCCAGGGCACCTTCTACACCTAACCACCTCTATCTCCCCCCCTTCCAGCGTGCATGAGTTGGCCTGCCATGACCGACCAGCGCAGCACCTCCTAATCCCGACCTCCCAATAGCAACACACTGTGGTGTTTGAGACTGGGAGGTTGTTCAAAACCACAAGTCAAGAAGTTGGGATTCCTTTACACAATTCTAGCCCACCCCAGCCCCCTAGACACCCTCAGACACTTGCCAGCTAACTAAAGCCTCAAAACAGTGAATCAACTATACTAAATAAATAAACACACATACACACAGCAGACATACACTATTACAATATGGCCTAAACCACACACCACGTACACAGCTATTAACTCCTGACACCCCCTCCCCAACAACCCACTACCCCCACACCAAAACAGCAGGAAGCAAGATATCTGTCTATTAAGCTCAGGAGAGCAAGTGATCACACTGAACTCAACAATGATGCCCTACTTGCCAGCGCAACAATATATTATCAATAGCAGCAGTCAATTCAAACACAAAAAAAGGAGCTACACAGCCCTGAGAACAGGCTGGGGGCCCTGTCACAGATCCCAGTCACTGTGGGCAAGATGTCACTATTGAGTTAAATCCATTTTAAAGCAGGTGAACTTAAGCAAGTGGGGCAATTCCCAGTCACAATCATAGCAGTTCTCACCAGCACTGTAGAACTAAGGAGGATTTTACCCGATAGGTGATTCAAAACTCCAGATGAACAGCACAGCAAGGTCCCCAAATGATGGTCTGATAGGAAAAGTCTGCAGATGTAGTTCCCAAGACTAATCACATTAGCCAACGACAGGGGAACAGGCTGGCAGAACACAGAATGACTCCACACCCAGCACAGCACCACGGACCAAAAAATGAAAAGACAACCTTTCTCCCGGGGAGAGGGGATTACATGGTGACAGCCTCTATGCCCATGCTCCATCAGGAAGGTCATGACAGGAACCAGGACTCTGCCAAACAATGGTAGGCCCGTCAAATGATGTTGGGAGAAGTACACCCCAGCACAGTCAGAAGTCCTCGTCACCCGACCGTACCAATGGATGGCAGAACTCATTTTAGTCCGGGGCCCGCAAAGGAGTATCGGCAATCCAGTAGACCCCTCTGAAAAATAGGGCAACCCTAATTAAAGTGATTCACCATAGCTCAGCAGAGACTGAATCAGAGGCCACTGCAGGACACCAAGTAGCCCAGAAGACAAGGAGTCATCCGGTCAGGAAGTTCTGCTGAAAGTTAGACCAGAAGGTAAAGAGATCAATGTGGCCTACAACTCTTACAAAGAAAACAAAAAGCTTGATCCTAGCACTTCCTCTCTGAAATTACCCTGCCTAAAACTAAAAACCCTTGCTAACATAGAAACATAAAAGTTGATGGCAAATAAGGACATGAGGCCCATCCAGTGAGCCATTTCTTTTTTCTACCTTCGGCCATTGGCCTTTGCTCTGTCAATGGCCTATCTATTCATACTCATCTGTATTGCTCCCTTATGCCTATCCCATGCCTGTTTGAAGTCCTGCACTGTATTCATATCCACAACTTCTGAGGTAGGTCATTCCATGCATCCACCACTCTTTCTGTGAAAAGAACTTCCTCACATTACCCTTAATCGGCCTCTCTCTAATCTCATGCTGTGTCCTCTTGTTCTGCTATTTTTCTTCTATTGAAACATGTTAGACTCTTTCACCTTAGTTAATGCCCTTAAGGTGTTTGAATATTTTGATCATATCACATCTCTCCCTCCTTTGCTCTAAGGTATGCAAATTGAGCTCATTAATCTGTCTTCATATGTTTTCTGATGCAGTCCCTGCACCATTTTGGTTGCCCTTCTCTGGACTGCCTCAATTTTAGTTAATGTCCTTGTGAAGGTGTGGCATCCAGAACTGCACTCAGAACTACAGATGGGGCCTAACCAGTGTCTTGAAAAGAGGATTATTACCTCCCTCTTCTGACTTGTCAATACCCTGCTAATACACTCCAACATCCCAATCCTTACCTACTGCTTTAGTGGTCTGCTTGGATGATTTCAGGTCATTTTGATGATGATGCCCAAGTCTCTTTCTTCCTTGTGATTGCATTAACTCCCACCAGCCTATAGGTGGCTTCAGGGTTTTCTTCCATATGTGCATGAACTTGCACTTCTTTCATTAAACCCCAGTTGCCACTCTTCTGACCATTTTGCTAGTTTATCCAGATCTCTTCTCATTCTGCCCACCCCATCTGGATCATCTACTCTGTTGTGAATCTTGGTGTCATCTGCAAACAGACAAACCTTACCCTCCAGTTCATCTGCAATGTCACTGATGAAGATATTGAAGAGGACTGGCCCCAGAACTGATCACTGAGGTACCCCACTTGTGACTTGCATCTCTTCTGACTGTATACCATTTACCACCACTCTCTGTTTTCTGTCCGTCAACCAATTTGCCTCACAGTTGACCAACTTCTGACCCACCCCGAGCCTACCCAGTTTATTAATCAGTCTTCTATGTGGAACAGTATCAAAAGCTTTGCTGAACCCCCTAACTCACCAGATCCATTAATTTTTTAAGTTTTATTAAGTTAATGCTATGACATTATTCAATACAGAGAAAAAGGAGATGAATTCCAATACTAGGCTTGAGTTAGCACCTTATCTTTTAGAGTAGCACTGTCACTTTAAATGAATCCTTCTTAACAATGCTGATCATCTGACTATTACATCCCTCTGATGACACAGTAAGCAAAACCGGTCAGGGATTATTGTGGTGACTCTTTTGTTTGGACAGTTTGTTATTTTAACTTTGGATGTAATAAAGCCTCTTTTGTGATAGGGGAGTGATGCCAGTGTTTGCCTTCTCACTACTGTGTGAAGATAAAAATCAGATAGCACAGAGCACAGGTACAGCAGAAAGACAATTAGCTTTAGGGACTGTGGAACACTCATCTCATGAGGTATGCTCTGGAGGAGAAGATATTGCACTATATTTTGGGCATTTGTTGAGCTCCATGCATAGTTAGTAGCAGCAAGTTAGGAGATATCCCCGTTATTGAGCTGTTCACCACAGACATCCTCACTCCCCCAGAGGCTCACTGACCTGGGGGCCAGAATGGTAGCCAGAAAGTAAAGGGGTGACAGAGTCTTTACAAGAGAGTCATCCAAGCTCACCTTGTTCCAATAGCAAATTGCTTTGCACCACTGGAGGAAGAGCTGGTAGCAGACTCCTTCAGAGGGATCTCAGAGTCTATCAGGATGTGTGAACATGACAATCAGTGGCTCAATGGGGAAGATCAGGAGGAGAGTAGTAAGGAGTATCCAAGCAGTAGAGGACTGTATGATTAGAGGTAGATAAAGTGGTGGGAGGTGGGGAAAAGGTGGTCAAGGGTTGAGGCAAAAACTGTGACTAGAAAATAAGTCTTTGGGTAGGATAGGATATAACAGGGAAGGTTGGATGGACTAATGGTCTTTTTCAGCCAACTTTTTATGTTTCTTGTTTTCTATTGAAGTTGAAATTCAAACACTAAGTAGTTCAAGATGATACACACTGGGAACAAGAACCCAGGAGGAAATATTGGATGGGAGGGCTAAGTTGGACACTAAATCTGAGGAAAGGAGCTGGGGTCATCATAAGGTACTTCCTAAAAGAATCTTGCCAATGCAACAAGACTTACATCAAGGCAGCAAGGAATATTGTGGTGGATTGGGATGTGGTTAGACAGCAGAAGGAAAGAAGTAATACTGCTCATGGGCCACTGGTGATACCTATAACTGGAATACATCTTACAGTTCCTGAGTCCTCACCTAAAGAAAGAAAAAGCCAGGCTGGAGACAGTGCCGTGTAGGAAAAAACAAATTATTCAGGACCAGCAGGGCAGATCCTATGAAGCTTGGCTTAGGAGTGATATGATAGAGCCCTTCAGGTTCCTGAAAGGAATGAAAAAGGTAGACTGCGAGGAAACATTTAGCTGGAATGGCAAATAAAAAACACAGGGAGATGAGTGAAAGCTGGCGAGGAAGGAGATTCAGGAGGGGCATGAAAAAAATGTATTTTATGGAGAGTGCTTGAGCCATGAAACTGGTTACTGGCAGAGGTGGTGGATATAAGAACAATTATTGATTTCAAACATACAGTAGTAGCACCAGATTAGTCAAAGGATTTTTAAGGATTTTAAAAATCCTTATTGAGAATTGAGAAACCTCTAGTTAGGGATTTTGTTTTGTTTGTTAGTGTGTTCACTGCTACTCAGAGAGGGTTGTCTCATGTGATAGTATAGTTGAAAATCTACCAGATGGCACTTAAGTACTGTAATAAGGAACTGGCCTCTTTCTGTAGGTATAACATAAAAAATTTTAAAGGATTTTTCCCTAAATTTTGTGAAGGATAAATGAGAATCTCACAAAATTGCTTAACAAATTGGTGCTACTACTGTAACTGGGATCATGTAAAATCTTAATACAGTAGTTATTCAGAGGATAGCATTAAGGCAGGGTCAAGCAGGCTAAGTTGAGGCAAGAACTCTGACTAGGAAAAATAGGTCTTAGGGTAGGATAGGGTGTAACACAGAAGACTGGATGGAGCAATGGTCCTTTTCAGCCAACGTTTTATGTTTCTATGTTTTCTATGTTTCTAAAATTGGCTGGTCTGAGAGGCCAATGCACTTTGATGTCTAGGATTTAGAGGCACTCGCAAAGATTTTGTGGAAGAAGAAAAAGACTGGAGTACAACAAAGGAAAAATGTGGCTATTCCAAAGGTATAGGTCTGACAGAAAAAGGAGTAGGTGGCCATCTTTTTGAGGGAGGTATCTGTGAAAAACAAAGAGTAAATAAGTTTGACAAGTAGTCCCACTGGCTCCATCTGGTCAAGCTCAGAGAAAAAGGGCATGGGCCAAAATAGTTACCCAGAAAGGAACTACATCACTGCAATAGTTGAGCACAGCTTAATAGATTCAGTGATGATAGGTGGTTTGCAAAAGTTAAATTCCACAAATGGGATGTTAGTGGCATGACTAGAGCTTGACAAAAGTGTAATTCTAATTTGTATAAATTTTGTGAAGTTTTGCAAATTTTGTGAAATTTTCTGAAATTCTGACTTTGTCAAAATCTGAATCTTCTGAATGTGTTTGGAGAATTTTCACCTGTTCCATAAATAAGTTTTTGGCTGAACTGTGGAATAGTACACATGTATAGTTCTGAAGAATGCCATTCCACAGTTTAATACATTAATCAAGAAGACATGTAATCATTCCAAAGTTCAGTGATAAGTTCTGCAGAATTTCTTCCTGCAGTTTAATACATTTAATCACAATTTATACATTCATTCCACAGTTCAGTGACTCACTGAACTGTGGAATAAATGTATGAATTATGAATTAATCTTGGAAATTCCACCAGTGGAGTTTTATTTTCACAGTGCCCTAGGCATGACGTATTACACTTCAACTAATTTTTGAGCACATATTGCCATTCTAGCACTATTCCCACTGAAATATTAAACTACTAAACCAAATTTCTCCAGCTTTGTTAAAGATCTCACAAAAGTCTTTGATCTGGTCAGCCATGACCTTTTACTTCTCAAACTGGAGAGCCTGCATCTTGACCTACTCTTCTGTTAGTGGTTTGCCAGCTATCTTGTAGGGTGAAGGCAGGCAGTTATGTGGGGGTCATGTCTCTCCTCTCAGTGCAAAATCTCTGATGGGGCCCCCCCAAGGCTCTATCCTGGGGCCTATACTGTTCTTGCTCTTCATCAACAAGATTCTCCCCAATTGAGATGAATCCAAAGTGCTGATTTATGCAGATGATGTGGTCCTGTCTAGAACTGGCAGAGACATGAATGATATCACAGTTGAACTTAATAAGGACTTCAAGGAACTTGAAGCATGGTTTGTCTCAAATCATCTTGTACTCACTGGAAAAAAAAATAAAGCCATGCTGTTTGGTTTTAGAAAATCGGACACTGACTGAAGTAAGCACCTACAGATCTTCACATCCACTTGTGCCCAGTTGGGAGAGGTAGACACAATAAAATACTGAAGTGTCTGGCTTGACCAAGAGCTCACTTTCAAAACAAATACTGAGCATACCACAAAGCTTCTTTCCCCAAAACCGGGGCTGCTTTGCAGGCTGAAATCCTTCTTAAGAAATGAAGCCCATATGTTTCTAGCCAATAGTGTCCTCCTCCCTACATTGCTGTATGGAGCCACAGTCCTCTTCTCTCTGAGGTGCAGAGTCCGTCAAACCTTAGGCTATGTCACACAAAATCAGTCAGGTTTGCATCTGGCTCAGAAATCAAGAACAACATTAAAATGTCTTTCCCTCACAACACAGGCCCCTCAGAAGAATGTCTCAACTACCCAACACTCTGTCTTGCCTATAAGAAGGTAACAAATTGTAGTCCCAGTCTTAGAGAATATACTGATCTGGAAGTCCATTTAAAGGCACCTCCGCTCCTCCTCTCATCCCTCCTGGAGGTTCCTTGCACCCAAACAACATTTAGTATAGGATCCTTTTCACAGGCTTCTTTATTTTGAACAAACTCCCTGTCCTATCGAGGGACAGTTGTACCTACCAGGCCTTCAAAGTGCTACTGAAAAGGTAGCAATCCCACAGCTAAACTGCTCCTCTTTCTGCTGATCCAGCCATTGCTCAGCTATACCAAATAGCAACTAAAGTGTCTACTTCTCTCTGTCAGCCTTGACCTAGTCATCTGAACTTGATTTTATGTTCTCTGTACTGTATTGTAATATTGCACATCACACATTGACTTATTAATTTATGTGAAGAACTTGATTTGTAATTCTGTTTTTCAATATTGTGCCTATTGTAACTACCATTGCCACAACATTCTCCATGTCATTAATTTGTACCAGTGTGAAAGCTAATCTTATGTTGTATGCAGATTATCCTGGGTCGCTCATGAGAAAGGGGTACAAGTCTCAGTGAGCAATCCCAGTCAACAAAATCAAAATAAAATAAGTGAATTCAGGACCCAGCAAATTGCACAAATAGTTAAACTGGATAAATATGAATACCTGTAACTAGTTTTGTATGAAATTAGTACATTTCATTAAGTGGGATATTTTGAAAAATTTGTACATTTCGTGAAATATTTCGTGGTGCAAAATGCAAAATTTAAGCCAGGAAACAGTGAAATTGCCACTTGGTGAAATTTTTGCATTTTGACATACCCTTTAAATAAAAAAAGCCTTTTCTGGCTTTTCCCTTCTTGATGACTGAGCAGTAAAGTAAAAAAAAAATAAAAAAATATCCCGGGGTCTAGTGCCCCCTCCCCTCCCTCGCTTTGCAATACAACCAGTGACTCAGGAGCTCTTTTTAAAATACTAATGTATATCTCACTTCTTTACAAGATACTTAATAAAAATTAAAAGTGTTAAATGGAGCTTCACAGAGTAAGAGAATTCTGTATCACAGACATGTCTAATAGTTATTTATATCCTGCATATGACAAATGCTGTACTGCAGTTATCAAGAGGCTACCTACATGCTTTATTTTACAGTGAATATTAATTGTGAGGAAGAAGCAAATATACTTACAAACTGACAAAGCATTCAGCAAAGACAGACTGCAGTGGAAGAATAGTGTTTCCTTCAGGAAGCAAAAAAGTCATTTTAAAGTGCAAGGTTTCATAATGGATCCCAGACCATTTAGGGATGCAGCAAAACAAAGCAAATGTTAATTTTCGACTTGACAGAAGGTAATTAAAGAATGCAATACATTGGGGGGATTCACAAAAGGGATGCGCCCAGCGCTTCTAGAACTTGTGCCCAGTTGGGATTCTGAAAGGGCAGTGATGCACCAGTGCATTTCAGATGCATTGAACACCACCTATAATGGTATGCGGCACATCTGGATGGAGCATGCAGGGGGCATGCCCATGCATATGGGGCACATCCTTATTCACAACCAACCTTGGAGGCGCATCCTCGGAGCAAGATAGAAGATGCACTTCCAAAAGTTAACTCTACAAACTGTAGACTTAAGTGGGTGTCCACCCACAGGCAGGCTGCTGTACTGCAGACAGCAGCATGGCAGCCTGCATAGCCTGGTAGTCCAGTGGTCCACCGCCACACTGCCGGTATCCCTATAAATAGAAAATCCAGTACAAGAATCCCTGGTAGTCTAGTGGAACCCCCTCCTCGCCCAAGCCCTGTACATAGAAAATCTGGTCCAAGATTCCTGGTAGTCTAGTGGCCCCTCCTGCCTGTATCCCTGATCCATCATACAGGCTGCACCGCAGTTGCCCTGGTAGGCTAGTGTTACCCCCCACCCATATCCCCGATCACTGTGAGACAGACCCCTCTGAGAAAACATGATAGTCTAGTCACCCCTCCTCCTGTGCCCAGACCCACACCATGCTGAAACCTGACCCCAGATGAGTCCCTGGTGGTCCAGTGGACTCCCCACACCCCCACCCAAAGTAGGACCCCAACCCCGCTGCCCTGTCCACATAAAGGCCACCAGCCAGCAGGCAGCACAACCCACCTGCACACACCACAGCTGCCCGCCGACTGAGCTGTTAGTGAATGACAGTGTACTGTACACATGGAAGTCCATTGGTACCCCTGTTGACCAATGGGCTTGCAGTGTGTACAATAAGCAGTCATTCACAAATTTGTGAATGACTGTGTGTGGCTTGCATGGAGTGGGTTGTGCTGCCCACCGTTTCCTGCCCATACAGTGACAATGCAATTGGGTTGGGGCAGGGTGGGGGTTGCACTTGACTACCAGGGAATCTTGGACAGGGTATTTACATTACAGGGATACAGGCAGTGGGGGTTCTTGAGACTACCAGGGAGTATTCTGCATGGTGTGTGTTTGGGTATGGGAGGCAGAGACCACTGGACTGCAGTTGTTTTGGTGGCTATTCCTACCATCGATTGGGGATATGGGCAGGGACAGGGATAACACTATAGATTCAGAAGATAATACGAGCTGGGAGGTCCAAGAACCCATTATTGCTTACCACTTGTTCAGTGGTGATACTCCTATTTTCTAATACCCATGTATTGATCTAGAGATGGCGTAAGCACTGGCCTACCAGGGTTGCTGTGGGCGTGTATGATGGATTGGGGATGTGGGCAGGAGGGGTTCCACTAGACTACCAGGGCTACTAACGGGAGGACTTTAATCAGTTTGGGGATACGGGCAGTGAGGGGGGCGTTATGCTACCAGGGGTTCTTCATCTGTGGTTCCTGCTCACAGCTCTTGCAGGGTGCCCGGTGAATTCTGCCAGGCTCATCCCTGCAAGCATCATGCAAATGGGGCCATAATGACATGCAAATGGCCCCATTTCACCTTGCATGCCTAATGGACCCATTTGCATGTCTGGGGCTGTGAATGCCAACCTTAGGCACAGCGATTCAGTTTCCCAGCCTGACCAGGGGGATGCGTTGGCTGTGGTATTCACAGAGGAGATGTGCTGGCAGCATCTTCCAGTGCATCTTCTGTGAATAGCACAGTTGGAGCTCAGTGCATCTCAGTTGAGCTGGCGCAACTGAGATGCGCTGAGCACACCTCTTAGAGATTCCCCCCCTTATGTATATGTTTAAAACAAATGACTAACTAAATAACAGTGTTTGTCCTGTAATATTTCTCCAGTCTTCTCTGTTGTGTTATGGCTTTGAAACAGTGAGTACGGGCAAGTAACTTTTTCCACCTATAGTAAACCACATTAATTTCAATCCAAGCAGGGTTAATTGGTTCACATCACAAGTTATTAAGAGGTAAGGGAAATCCCACTGTCTGCATTTATTTTGTAGAAAACAGTATCTTAGCGCTGCTGATTTTCCAAGACTGTTTATGCCATTGTGATGTGTGCTCCACACTAAACCATTGTTGCAGGTCCCACTCTGTCATTTAGATAGTGCCCCCTCATTTCTCTCTTCAGTACCCCAAGCAGGCCACTAGTACAGTCCTCCACTCACTTCCATGGCTGGCAACCCATCTGAATGCTTCAATGAATGACAAGCATGTTCTCATTCATTGAAGCCTCAGTCATGCTGCGAGCTGTGGGGGTGAGAGGAGGGCTGTGCCAGTGGCCCACTTGGGGTACTGGCAGAAAGTGGGGGGGCACTATCGGATAACAGGGTGGGGGGGTCCACTAGACACCAGGGTGTCGGGAATTTCTTTTTTATTATTTTGCCATGCAGATAGGGAAATTGATGTAAATCATGGTGTGGGTGGGAGATTCTTCAAATTTGGGCCAGTTATCAGCTGGGGGCAGGCACTAGACACCAGGGATGATAAATTACTAAAATAAAGTTAAGGGCAGTAGGGCGCTGAGCTTCCCATTTTCAGATGAAATTTAGCAATTTTGCAAAATATTTGGCATGGTGAAATTGCAGATTTTGCCAGCGAAATTTTATTTCACAACTTTCTCCCTGTAAAGTAACATTTACTTAACCAAATCTGTCCACATTTTACAGTTTATAAGACCCTTTCATAAAAGTTATGCATGCGTATTTTCAGGTATCTACTGTAGCTTCAAAGGTAGTCGAGATGTAATCAGGAAATATCATCTGAAAAGTTCACAAAGAATAAATTGCCAGAGTATGAGCCCCTGTTAATTCTGAACAACTCATTAAAATGTGATGAATTTTTTTTCCCCATAAGTTATCTTAGCATAAGTAAGTATGCCATTTTCAGATCTCTATATGCAAGAATAGTTGTGTTGTGACCAAATAAAACCATTTTACAACATTTCAAAAAATTGCACTAAACTTTGAAACTTTTCAGAATTTTACATAAATTCCTCAAAAGCAATGTTTGCTAATTTTGTCCTAGCCTACTAAGTTGTTTACATGAAAAAATGGAAACTTAATTTTGCTTCTAAACTTGCATTGAAAGAAACAAATAAAATGAGGAATTGCCATCTTTAAAGACTCTCTAAAGTACCTGAATGCAGTTTAATGCTACATATTAGAAAAATGTAAACTTTTGAGTCTAGTATGGTGTAGCATACCTTATGACCAGTAATATAAACTTCCTTTATAGAGTGAAGGAGCGAAACTAGCATCTTAAGGAATACAGTTTGTTAACAATCAGCTACTACTTACTGTTTTCAGACAGCTGTTGTTAATGATGACACTGCGGAGATGTTCAGAGCTTCTGTGACTTTACCCATACTGGTGCTGAAAATTGTTGAGCTGATCCTGATATGTCTTGGGAGTGCAACCTTCATTGCATGTGTATTCTCCCTGTTGATAATGAAACCTAGCAAAGTAAGTAGAAATTGAGGAGTCATTTGCAGTGTGCACATGGATTTTTACTTTTTGAACCATTTGTGAAAGCTACAATGAAAGTAACATTTTGAGTTGTTCACTTGTACATCTGTTAGCTGGTGGTCCTCAAAACTATGAACTGTGCCAGAAGAGTCAGAACATGTTTGCACTAAATCTTCTCAAGCTTTCTCATTTTGCTTTGTTGCTCAAATTAAAATATACTCATAATAATGATAGACTAGAGCTTTTGTCACTCTGCTTACTACTGCATCATAGAAATAGAGAAAAGAACAGGGCAGAAAAGACTTGAATGACCTGAACAGGTGCTTACATAACTCAGAAAATCAAATTCTCCCTTTTTCAGTTTAAACTCCTAAATTGACAATTAGTAAATGTTATTGCATGTTGCATCACCTTACAGCATCCCCCATCCATTACTTCTGGGTTACATCCATCTCATAGGCTGCCAATGCACATGTGACCAGACTAGGTCCCTTCCCTCCCCACAGGTCTCCAGTTCATCCATGTGCATCACAGAGGTTGCATGCATACGGCCTAGCTCCACAGAAAACTACTTAAGGTAAGAAATCATATCACTTAACAATATTAAAAAAAAAAAAATTCTGCAACTAAGCAGGGTAACAGCTTAAACAGTGACTGCTCACGATGTTCTATATGGATATATATATATATATATATATATATATATATAGAGGCAAAACTCTGTTTAATGCATTGTTGTTGTTCAATGACAAAAGCAGGGAAATTTGGTGTTAGGGTTGAAAGCCTGCCTTGCACTCCGCCCACACCCCTAACTGGCATCGGGTGCATGTTGAGTTGTTGGTCCTAACTCTCACCCCATCAGATGTGTGAAGAAGCAGAGGTATAGGAGAATGGGTGAAAGTTAGGACTGACAACCCCGATGGCCACCCCACAGGCCGGGTTGGGGTGTAGGCGGGGTGCAAGGGGACTTCAACCTCAACACTCGAATTTCCTTGCTTTTTGTCGCTGTGGAACAACCCTAACTAATGCATTAAATGGAGTTTTTGCACTTAATTTCCTTTCTTTTGAGAATGATAATGAGAAATAGTGAATGTAATGTGGCGGCGGGATCGAGGGGCCCCCCGCCATGTGATATCTTGTCACATAGTAACACGGTGCCCACAAATGCAAATAGTAATGCACATGGTGACGCAAAGTGAAACACAAAGATAAACAGTACTGTAGACACAAATGGTTAAAATAACACAAACGCAAGCGCAAATGAAAACGCAAAGGGTAATGCACATGATGCTGTAGATGGGAACAGTAAGTGAAACGGGTACAGAACCACAAGCAGAAGTGGTAAGGGTAACAGTAATGTAAGCGCACAGGCTGGTTTTCCCCAAAAGGTGCATAGAGAAAGACAGTGTACAAAGAATGTTTGCATAATAATGGGTCTCGGAGCAGAAAATGAGGAGTTGGAATACTAAATTGCTTATATCTCAGGAACCGTATGACGTAGAAAAAAAATTTAAAAGCCATATGATTTATGATTTTCCTGGCTAGTTTTGTACTTAGCTCTCAGCAGGGGGCTAAGTATTTTTCTGATGAAAAGTCCGTATCTCGCACCGTTTCCGAGATACAGGCCCTGAAAGGTGTGGCGAACACCGTAATGTTATCCTATGGGAAAAAAAAGAGAAGTTCGGAGTGCCATAACTTTGGTTCCCTGTAATATTTTTTCACATCTGTGGGATGTTGGCTTTATTCCCTTAAAATTGCAGCCCAAAAGACCAAACCGTTATTTTGCAGCAGGGCGGCAAAGGATTCGGGTAATGCAGCAGATGCCGTAATGTTATCCTATGGGAAAAAGCATCAACTTTAGAGTGCCGTAACTTTGCTGCCCTGTAATATTTTCTCACCAAAATACTGAAAGGCACATCTGTGAGATGTTGGCTACGTTCCTCCAAATTTCAGCCCAAAAGACTAAACCGTTTTTTGCAGCAGGGTGGCAAAGAATTGCTGTCATTTTCCCACAGCCTGAAAAAGTACTGTCGAACTTTGCGAAAAACTTTGCAAATTCATGCTACACTGTTGCAAATGTGACAGTACTTTGTGAAAGTACTTTTTCCAGAAATTTGAAAACATATTTCTGGGGTGTTTTACCCCAAAATAAAGACATGTCTAGCATCCTCAGGGTCCGACTAGGTGAATACAAAAAGAATTAGGTTGCTAGAGGGTCCCAAATTTAAATGGCAAGCATTTTTCTGATGACCAACTGAAAACAAAATGGTGGATTTGTGACAGTAAAAGGGCCATTTGCCAAAGTAAAACTGCATTTGAGACACTGTTGAACTTTGTTAACTTTTCCCATTGACTTATATTGGGAAATAGTTTTTTGAATAACTTTTGAACCTTTCAATATTTTTTCACGAAATCTTTAAAAGGCACATTGGAGACCCTGTCTGCACTTTCCCGAAGATTTCGGACCATTCACGCAAACCGTGCAACCTGTAGAGATGAGCAAAGAATTCCAAAAAAGTGTAAATTAGATCACGCTTAATATCTCCGCAGCCGTATATCCGAACAGTAACAAAGTTGGCAGACCCCAAGATATATGGTTCTTGATTGTGTATTCCAAATTTCAGGCAAATCTGTTGAACGGTTGCAAAGTTATTAAGGTGCAAAATTTTAGGTTTAACATGTAAATGGCTACTCACATATATATATATATATATATATATATATATATATATATAGTTTGTACTCAACAAGGTATGCTCAGGCATGAGATATAGGTGATTCTACTGTGTGGAGTATGAAAAGATTTCATCCTACCCTCCCCCTAAAATTGTAGCTAGCTGCTTTGGTCATCTATGCTATGTATAATTGCTCTGATTGTTTTTAATATCTGTATTCTGTTCACCTAGCCATCCTGTTCTTTAGGCTATCTGTGACCTGTATGTATATACTAGCAGTCATAATCCAGCAAGAGCTAGCAATTGTATAGCTTAGACACACCAGCCAAAAAAGTACATCAGCTAGCCAGACCTAAATAGTAGACAGATTAACATTCCATAAGGAAATGCAAGGTTGTTCATATTGTTCACCACTGCTGCTGCTTCCCCTAGCTAGTCTGGGTACTTGCTCAAGTGACTGTCCCAAGAAAGATATATAGTGCCTCGTTGTATGACCAACTATTTGGTCATGATCCCAAATTACAGCCCCATCAAGAGTTTGGTACGGGAGACCCTTGCGAGCGGCTCCAGTAACCTCTACCATGAGTCGGGCCCCCTTGTGAGCTGGCCCAGCTAACCATGAAGGAAACAACTCAACCTCAACCTGAAAGTGCCACTAATTTGCAGAGTCTTGAGCCTTTGATATTGTAAGCCCCTTACCCAAATCAAAGGAACCACAGCCACTCCAGGCATGATGCTCACGCTAGGCCCGAATCGTACAAGTCTCTTGCCTCCAACATGAGAAGCACATGCAGCAGTAGATTTATGGACCTGATTGCCATCTTGAATGCCATTCTTGCCACATCACCCTGCTGGGCAATCAATTAGACATATCTCTGCCCCACCTGCTCACAGACAGACCCTGGCATGGCAAGCAACGTGGATGTGAAATGGAACAAGAATCAGAATATCTCAGTTCTCTAATAATGAACTCCCTCTATGGCAGAGGAGTTCTTCAAGACACAACAAACAGTAATGCTAAAAATCCTAGAAAAGATGGTGGAGCTTTCCCAAGCCAACAAAGCAAATTCCTCCCAAAACAATAAAACAAATGACAAAGGGAGCAAGCCCCCCCCCAAATGCCCTCGATGGAGCAGAGCCAGACAAGCCGGATAATGGAGACTCCGGCAAGGAGGATAACCAAGAAGAAGAAGAGGATGAGCTCATCCTAACAAAAAAACTCACCCCAGTTGAGGTTCAACAGAAGCTCCTAAAGCAGTCAAGGAGACCATGGGATTTGAGGTACCCAAGGCCCCACCAGAACAATCAAAACTAAACCCCTTCATTAGAGGGAAACAAAAGAAGGATGAAGCCTTCCCCATAAGCGAAGCCCTAATGGAGGTCATAGACTAGGAATGGCAGTTGGCTAACCCCTCTAGGATCTCTGAAAA
Source organism: Neoceratodus forsteri (assembly GCA_016271365.2). Lineage (NCBI taxonomy): Eukaryota > Metazoa > Chordata > Ceratodontiformes > Ceratodontidae > Neoceratodus > Neoceratodus forsteri. The sequence continues at coordinate 731,141,222 of CM028131.1, forward strand.
GTGCACATTCGACAGGTTCTACCCTGTCCAAGAAGACGTAAATAAAACATGGTGCAATCCACCAATGGTAGACCACCAGGTCACGGGGATATGCAAGAAGACAGTGCTACCTTCAGGCACCACAACTCCACTCCATGACCCAACTGACAAAAGATAGAAGAACTACTGAAAAGAGGACTTTGAAATGGCAGGTATGGCTTGTAGAGCCAACATGGCAGCTACATGCACCTCGAGGGCACTAGTCACCCAGCTAGAGGAACTGGCATCTTCTCTGGACCCCAAGTCCAAACAGACAGACCTAGCAGAATACACCTTACAGGCAGGAAAATACACTGCCAATGTGTCCATCAATGCATTAAAGATGTCAGCTAGGTTGGCAGCCCTAACTAAAGAACAAGGCACCACATATGGCTCAAACTGTGGAATGCCGACCAGAATCCAAGGCTATACTAGGAAAGCTACCCTTTAAGGGTAACCTCTTATTCGGGAAGGCCTAGAGAAATACGTTAATCAAAGAGTGATGGAGGAGCCTATACAAAGATAAATCATCCAGGCTACCTACCGTCCAACATTGTGTGGAAGATTTTGCCCATTCAGGGGTCAACAAGACAGGAGACAAACATCAGAATACTCGAAAAACAAATCATTTTCATTCAAACCCACCTTTTTTAACAACAGCTCAAGAGGCAAAACCCATGGCCAATATCATTCATGCCAAAGATTCAGTCATCCTTTCACATGACACAAACAGTGGAACTACTAGTGTGGCCGGATAAAGAGGAAAACAAACACTGGAACATGAAGAGAGTGGTTTCCACATACTTAGACAGAGCTAGAGAGTTTAGACTATCGGATGGACAATTCATCATTTACAGTGGATCCAGGAAGGGACAAGCTGCAGCCACATCCACCTTAGCCACCTGGATCAAGCAGGCCATTGTGGAAGCCTATAAAGCGTTGGGGCTTTCCCCGCCACAAGGAGTCAGGGCACACTCCACCAGGGCAGTGACAACCTCCTGGAGAAAAGAACAATGCCTCAAAACTGGACATTTGTGCTGCAGTCACATGGTCTTCAATCCATACCTTCACCAGACACTATAAGCTAGCCATCAAAAGCTAATAGAGCTAATTTCACAAGAAAAGTTTTAATAAATGTCACCAGTTCTTAACTGCACAGTCATCCGACCCACCCTATACAGACGTATCTATTCACTGCTTCTTACAACCCAGAAGCAATGGATGGTGAGGTGATGCAATATGCAATGGTAGTTTACTCACCAGGTAAAGATGATTGCATGATCATCACCTTACAGCATCCCCGTCTCCACCCAGGTATCTTGGATGACAGCTCAGCTAACATATCATTGACCACTAGAAAGAGAACCACCTATCAGCATGCAGTATGGGCTGGTTTTACATACAGTGTAAATAATAGGAAATAAACAGATATTATGCTTAACCACCATCTCTATAGTCGATATCTTATGTACCTAGACAACCTAGCCTACACCTGAGTTTTCAGATAATGTAGGTATATGCATGTATGTGTACACCATAATGACCTTCTTACCACAGATAACCAATGGAAGACCCAGCTTTGGAAAAATCAAACTGGAGACCTGTGGGGAGGGAAGGGACCTAGGCAGGAAGAGATTTCTATTCTGGTCACATGTGCATTGGCAGCCTTTGAGATAGACGTAACCCAGAAGTAATGGATGGGGGGATGCTGTAAGGTGATGCTCATGCAATCACCTTTACCAGGTGAGTAAACTACCATTTTACCTGCCATGCCCCAATCATTCTAAATGGTTTAGTAACTTGGTAATATCTGCACAAAATGCATTGAATTCTAGGAACCTACTGTATAAACTGCATTTAGAACAAAACAAATGTATTTGTTACAGTGCATCCTAAATGACATCTTGAACTGCATTTGTTATATTTGTATTGGTATGCATTTCTATTTCATACTGTTTGGTCTTGAACTGTTTTACTATTTTCCAGGTAAGAACTGAAAAAGGGCTGTTCCTAGTTCAACACCTGCTAAAAATAAGCAAATGAAACTGAAAAATGATCAGTCCATCTAGTCTATCCCAAGATTCACTATTCAGAATCTTTCTAATGTTAATTAGTTTCTTCGTATACAGATACAGTGTCAGGTTGTGTCAATAGAATATCACCATTTATGAGTGCAATGAAAATTTACATCATTAGGATTTTATTAAAATTTACATCCACAGGTTTTTATTACAATAATGCTATCTGCATTCCTGTCGGAGAATGCACTATATGCAACTTAAATATTTGTCAATTGTATTGAAATAATGGTAGAAAATACTTCAAATGACTTCTTTCTGTTTGTAATATGCCTCTATGATGTACTATGAAGATAAATATACAGAAAAATATGATGGGCATTCAAGATCAGAGGTGTCCCTGCTATAGCTGTGATCACCCCCACCCTCAAAGTGTTAAACTAAGTCCATAGAATGTTTTCTAGGCAAACTCCATAAAGTCTCAAGGTAGATAGTGCCTGGGTTTGTTTGTTGTGGGATATTTGGTATATGCCATGGTGCCTCCACCTGTGTGGATGGTTTTAATAAGAAGCTGCTAGGGTGCTGCCCCACAGGAAATGTAAAGACATTTCCCACTCACAATGACAGGGACACTAACCCAATATATTCATCCCCAACATATCACTCTAAGTATGTAAATACATCAAAACGCAATATGGTCATATACAGAAAATGCAATGAAAAAAACAAAAGGAGATATATTATGGATGTAAACTTGATCTTTTTTTTTTTTTTTTAAGTTTCTTTAAACATCCAGACCCCCAGGCATCCTTCAGGAGTGCTCACACAGATGCTACCCTAACTTACAGCCTGAACCCCTCGCTTCTCCCAGGCTCTCTCCCCCCAACCAATCTTGGTAGGCCCGACCCCTGGATCACCTCCGGGGCTGGTTCCGCCCTTCCCTGGTGGTCAACTCCTAAGTGTGAAGGTGCCTTACCTTAAGTCGTCAGGTCGGCCATGGAGAGAACTGGGCGCGATTAGGCCGGCATTGGGATGTGGGCCCTCCACTGGGGCCACTGTCATCTCACCGATGGTCTAGAGGATTTTTCCTTTGTTTTTACCCAGAGTGTAGTCATGCAATGGTGTCTGCATGTGACTACCCCATAGAAACCCGTCACATTCATCCCCCATTTCTGTTCCCGCAGCAGTGGTACCCCCGGTCTCCACTGGGGTATCTACTACACTGGGAATACCCTGGATCCACCCCAGGGACAGGAGAGCTGTCCAACAGATGCTTGATCCAACTCTGTCCCATGCTGACCCCCAGTGTTCCTGAACCCAGGTTGCTGGCATGGCGCGAGGTGTGGCATCCAGTGCCTCAACCCTCTGCGCCACCGGCCGGCTGTAAACTTGTCCGTGATGTGGAAAATGAAGTTAAATGCAATACAAACAATTTCTCACACCCCTGGAATATCCCATTACCTCCAGTGAGAACCCACAATCTGTGCTTTGTGTCTCACTGGTGCACCAGTTACCCAGTGTTACTTGTGAGCATCCACACGGTCTCAAATGCATGCAAGCAGTAGGCAGCTGCAGACCTGAAGCAGTACCATTAGAAAACTGATATTGTGGATCCCAAACAAATATTTTCCATGAACAATCACAGCTGATTATTTTCTCTGCTGATACAGTCCCACTATAGGCAACATTAAGAACATGCAGGACTGCTGAAGTTGTAGGACTAATTTGCCTTAAAATTCACCAAACAGGTGGGGTATTGACCCATACTCACAACCTTTCAGACTCTGCAGCAGAATGTCTCCATTAAGATGTAGGTTCCTTGAATACAGCCTGGAATATGCATGCAGGAGAGCCTACAAACATTTGGGTGATGAAGGGTGTGGGTCATTAAGATAATCAATGTCTTGTCCTCTTCATTCTAAGGGGGGACTTTACTTTATCTGTTCCAAGGAGTGGGTAGTAACTCAGGGTCCACGGATGGCAAGGTCCCCTGTCAGGGTGAATCCTGACAGCCACCTCAGGAAGGCAGTGGCCTACAGTAGCACTTTTCCAGGCCAGGAGATCCAAGCAACCCTGGCTCCAGACTCATTGGAATGAAAACAAGGCAATCCCTGCTCTGCCTTTCAAAAATCCATGCAAAGGCACATTGTATCTGTCTTACTAGAAAACTGAAATCCTGTTGCTGGAATCTCTAAGAAGTGTCTTCCAACAGTATGGATAACTCAACACACACACACACACACACACACACACACACACACACACACAGATCTGGCTCCTTCTCTCTATCCAAGGCTGATCTGATTTTAAACTCAAATCTCTCCATCTGCACCAATATATGGATCAGCTCAGGTTGGCTGACAAGTCATACATTGGCAATTGTGCTAATCACCATTTCCTCAGTGTCTGTCATATTTGCAAAGCCAATCATGCACACCAAGTCCCTTGAGGCCTTAACTAACTTGCAGGTTGCAGCTTTACAAATCTGTGCTCCAGATAGGATGGTATTCCTGGTATCCCAAGGACCCCTTCCTGACAATTCTGGGTCAGAAACTCACCAGCGTGGTTGGTCTTGTGGTTCTCCACCTCATCTTTTAGTTTAGTTTCCATCTTTCAGTGTTGCTGTGAGCCACCTGGATCAGTACATCCCCGTCCCTGCAGCTGTCTGGGGTGACCGAGAATGGCTAGGTTTTAAAGGAGCACTGTCAGTTGCTCCCAAACTGATGCTCCATACAGGTACTATAACAACTTCAAGTGTATGGCTGAGAGGTTGCTTTGATAGCCATTGAAGAATGATTGCTAACCCTAGCATGCTCCCTGACCCTGATGCCAGCCATAGGGACAGAGCAGAAAAGGCATGTGGCTTGCTGGCTGCAGAGTTCAGAATTGGCAGTTATGTCCTGCCCTTGGCCTCACAGCTGCAGTTTGAGAAAGGACCGAGGGTGAAACATAGCACTAATGTACAGGCAGCAGCAGTGTTCCATAATGGAGCCAAAAGTTAAGCCCCCCATTTTGGAGGAGGTTCCATCCTCCCCTCACTGAGATCCTTATCATCCTTGTCAAGTCCAAAAAAATACAACGTCCAAAGAACCAAATAAACAGGTGAGTTCAGTCAAAAATCACAAAACATTACCAAAAAACAGGTATAGTATAAATCATGACATTAAGGGGCTTGTAATAATTGCCAGGAGCTTAAACATTAATCAAGAAAACTGAACTGGAAATTTTGCTTAAGACCAACAAAGTGGTCATAACAGTAACAAATGAAACATGGTGGAGTGTGGAGGTGTTATGGGAAATATAAGGCTACATGGAACGCCTTCCTGAGGGAGATTGTGGGGTCAAAAACAGAGGGGGAATTCAAGAATGTATGGGACAGACATAAGGCAATTATAGTGAGGGGTAGGAGGAAGTAGGGTGTTAGGTAACTAGAATCTGCAGCTTATCCAGTAGGTAGGAAATGGGCAGATTAGGTGGGCCAAGTGGTCCTTATCTGCCATCAAAGTCTATGTTTCTATGTTACAAGCTTTACCGCATGGACAGGAAGGGCAAACAGATAGTGGGGTGGCAACTTATGTCATAAACTATTGAGAGCAATGAGTATGAGTTTAGGAGAACAGTACAGCATCATATGGGTCAAAATGAATACTTACAGAGAAAACAGTCTTATCATTGGGGAATTGTTACAGGCTGCTGAATAGTAATGAAGTATGTAACCATGAAATGATTCTAAAATTTAAATCAATAGCCAACAAAGGGGAAACTGCCGCTTGTGGTAGACTTGAATTTACCTGGTATAGATTGGAAATATATGTCCTCAGACTTAGCCCAGGATAAAGCCTTGCTAGATTTTATTCAACTGGGGGTAAACACAATTAACTGAAACACCTACAAGAGGTAATAACATCTTAGATGTAATTATTATTGATCAGACTAATTTGATAGATAATGTTAGGGTCAGAGAGTCTTTAGGCACAAGCAATCATTATATGGTTGACTTTAAAATAAACAGCAACATTAAAAAGGTAAAGGGTGCAACCGAGGGGAAGAAATATGGTAAGGGAGATTTCACCAAAATCAATCAATCAATCAAAATCTTTATTTATCCAGGCGAACACCATCAAGCAAGCTCATTTACAAGGTAGACCTGTGTCACACAAGGTCAAAGCACAATACATTATATACCAGACATTAATATGGACATTTGTATACGATACATATTGCACTCACAACAATAGCATTAGGTCCAGTTTAAGGAGTTAACAAGATATAACAACATGTACACCACATAATTCGGCAGAAATGACAAGGGTAACTGGTGGAGACAAGAGATAATTAAACATTCTTGCTGCCAACATTGCCTAGCACAAGCCATGACAAGGCATTCAGGCTGAGAGGGGAACGTCGTGAGAAGCTATAAGAGAAGTAAGGGGTTACAGGGTGAGGTAAGGGCTGCGCTAATTAAGGGGTGCTAGGACAACAGGGCAAGGGATAACACATGGTGGGAGGTCAGGAAGGGTAAGGAAAAGTAAGTGGAGAGGAAAGAAGTAGGGTGAAAGGAATATAGGCTTGAGAAAATCATAGGACCAAGACTTAGACAGAGCAATGCAGAAGACAAGGATGAATGAAATGAAGAACTGAGGAAATGGAACTGGAAAAGGGATTTTCAGGATATATTAACTGATACATGTTGGAACATCTTCAGGAATAAATTACTGGAACTAGAACACACATTCATGCCAACTACAATACTGTACAATAAACAAGCATTTGTCAATGCCGAATGTTATCGCGTTGGCATTGGCAGTGAGAGTGGCGGAGCTAGAGACGCATAGCGCTGTGATTTTGTGAATGTGTGTCAAAAGGTGATTTTGCACAGCGAGCACGCCATTGTGCGCCACAGCTGTGGAAACACATTTTGGGCTGGCTGTGAAAAATAGCAGCTGGACTATTGATAAGGAGATGTGCAGAAATGCCAGTGGTGAAAATGTGGCATGAAAATATTGCAGATTGACGAAGGTTACAAGGGTGCATGGAAACTGTGCAATGCATGCTTGCAACACAGTCATTGTATGGACTTCGGCACCAAATTTTCAACATAGGCAATTTAGGACCTCTGCTCATGAATAGTGTCACCGTCATTTCTCAAACTGTCCTGAAATGGATTTTGCACAGTGACCACGCAATCTGCGCCAGACGTGCAAAAACACATTTCAGGCAGCTGCACTGTTCATATGGAGGTATGGAAAAATGCCAATGATGAACAGCTGGAGTGAAACTATTATAAATTCACAAAGTCATGAGTGTGTGTGAAAACTGTGCAATGCACGCTCGTAAAACATTAATTTTATTGACTTTCGTTCCCAAATTTTCAACATAGGCATTTTAGGACATCTGCTAATGAACAGTGTCACTGTCATTTTCACCATGTGTCTCAAACACGGGCTTTCTACAGCGACCACGCTATTCTGCGCCGGAACTGCGAAAACAGATTTTGGTCAGGATGTGAAAAATGACAGCTGTGCTGTTCATTAGGAGGCGCAGAGCAATGGCACTGTTGAAAATCTGGAGGGAAAATATTAGATGTTTGCGAAAGGGAGTATGCATGCAAACTGTGCAATGAACGCCCATAACACAATCATTTTATGGAGTATTGTCACCAAATTTCAACACAGGCATTTTAAGACATCTGCTCATGAACAGTGTCACTGTCATTTTCGTAATGTGTCCTGAACACTGATTTCACACAGCGACCGCGCTATTCTGCGCGGAAGTGCGAAAACACATTTCGGCAAGGATGTGAAAAATGACAGCTGTACAGTTCACAAGAAGGTGTAGTAAAATGCCAATTGAGAATCTGGCATGAAAATATTATGAATGCACTAACATAGGCGTGCATTGCGCAGTTGCTATACTCGTAAAACAGTCATTTTTTGATTTTTCCACAAATTTGCAACTTAGGCTTTTGAGAGCCCCACTCATGAACAGTGGCACTGTCATTTCATTACTCAGTCCCGAAAGGTGATTCCGTGCAGTGACTGTGAAATCACCCTTCTGGACCGAATAACGCCATGACAGAGCAAGAATTCATGAGAAGGGGTCCCAAAACCCCCATGTTGAAAATTTGGGGCCAAAATTCACAAAACTGCCTGAGATATGCACTACAGTTGAAAAAACCCTATTTATTCCATTATACAGTTTACCGGCATTTCCTCAGTTCGCGGTCAGCTTTGAAGAGTGCAGACGTGTTCCCGGTCCACTGAAGATCATCGCGCTGGACTCCGTAGAGAAATGCAGGGGTGAGGGGGTGAGGGGAGGCAGGGCACGCAGAGGTGGGTGCGGGTGGGGGGCAGGGGCATCAAGACTACGAGGGACTGTTTTCTATTTACAGGGTAACAAAAAACAAACATTGCGGGACAGTTTTTTTTTTGCAGAGGATTTGGCATGCTGGGGTGGGCTCCCAGCATGCCACCTAACTGTTTCGGGGTGTCTTTAGCTGGACGGGATTGGGCACCCTCATCAGCAAACAACACAAGGGGGAGTAATTTATGCCGGACGGGATTGGGCACCCACGGCACACAAAGAAGGGTGGGGTGCAGACAAGGGGATTGGGCACCCCTTGGCATAAAACAATTGGGGGGTTCTTTATGCCAGTGGGAGTGGGCTCCCCATCAGCACACAAGGAAAGATGGGAGGGGTAAAAGCTGGGGGGGATTGGGCACCCCCTTCAGCATATCACAAACGGGAGGGGTGCTTTATGCCGATGGGGAGTGGGATCCCCCGTCGGCACATTCATAGGGGGCAGGGTCAATCGACAGGGGGAGTGGGCACCCCAAAGTCAGCAGTTCGGTTGCCAGTGTTCCGTCTGAGCATAATGTCAGCGAGCACGTAAAGAAAAGGTCCTCTGCATCTGATGAGCTTTGCTTGGATTGCAGCGGACCTTTTCTCAGATGTGCTCCCTCATTATGTAATCATGTTGTGGCGCCAGCATGCAGGCTGATTGGGGAATGAGGGACGCACCTACTGATGTGTGCCCTGCATTCACCCAACAGCGACCGCGCCTCCAAAGCTGCACTGTCCCAAGATGTTGGTTGTGCAAGCGTCCAACATAAAAAGGGGAAAAAACAGTGTTGTACACAAGTGAAATTCTTAAAAATCTCAGGGTGAAAAAAAGGCTACCAAAAATGAAAATCACTCAAAGTGAAGAAAACATTCCAAGGTGCAGAACAGTATTAAAAATCATTAAAACAACAAATTAGGAAGGAATGAGCTAAGGTGGAAATTAAAGAAGCTCATACTAAGTACAATAGGAAAGCAACTCTATTCCTACATAAACCATAACAAAGGAATGATAAAACAATTGGACCAATTGTTAATGGACAGTACCAAGTAAATGACCATGTAGAAATTGCTAACTTGTTTACTGATCATTTTTGTTCAGTTTATACAAAAGTAATAACAAGTACTGCTTCCATTATTACACAAGAGATAAGTGAACTTTGAAATACTGTACCTTTGATAGCACTGAAACCCTTAAATTAATACATACATACATTCATACATATGAATCTGCCAGCAAAAATAGGCTCTATGGTCTATCAAGTCTGCTTCAGTGCGCAGCTAGCACCCCTAGATTGCAGCTGCCCCCCCTCACTTCCATCCAGCAATTTCTCATTACTACTTACCCAGACACCCCCATGCCCTGTCCCATGCCCTTTTGAAAGTGCCCACCATCCTACATGATACCACCTTCTCTGATATTGCATTCCATTTTGACACCACTCTTTCCATGAAATCAATGCCTCCTCATCTCTCTACTAAATCTGCCCCACTCCAATCTTTGCTTGTGTCCTTTGGTGCCCCTTTCCTTCCTCAGCCTAAATAGCCCATCTGTGCCTGTTTTGTTGAACCCCTTCAGATACTTGAATGTTTCAATATTCTTATCCCAATCCCTCCTCTCCTCCAGGGTGTACAAACTCAGATATCTCAGTCTGTCCTTGTAGGGCTTGCCTTCCATCCCCTGTATCATTTTGTTGCTCTATGCTACACCTTCCTCTAGCAGCCTGATATCCTTCTTCAGATATGGCGCCAGTACTGCATGCAGTACTCCAACCTCGGCCTGACTAAAGATCTGTAGTGGGGCAGGATTACATCCTTATGTCTGGAAGAGATTCCCTTGCAATACACCCCAGCATCTTGTTAGCTTTGGCTGTAGCTTTCTGCACTGAGCAGAGTTCGTCATGTTCTCAGTTATCATCACCCCCAGGTCCTTCTCTTCCTTGGTGACCCCCTGTCTCACCCCATCCAACCAGTACTCCCTCCTTGGGTTCTTTGCCCTAAAGTGCATAACTTAACACTTCCTGGCTTTGAAGCCCAGTTGCCACTTCACTGACCACTCCTCCAGCTTGGTTAGGTTCACTTGTAGCTCATTCCACCCCTCACCATCATTCACTACCACTCCCATCTCAGTATTTTCAGGGAACAGACTGATCCTGCTCCTAACTCCATGAGAGATATCCGATATGAAGAGCCCAAACAATACTGGACCCTGCACAGAGCCCTGCAGCACCCCACTTGACACTGGCCTAGGGGTTGAGAGTTCCCCCCTTCCACCACCACTCATTGTTGCCTCCCCTTCAGCCAGTTCACGATCCAATTAGCCATTTTCACCCCACCCCCACACATCTCAGTTTCTACCCCAACTGCCCATAAGGCACTGAATCAAAGACCTTGCTGAAATCCAAATACAGTACATCCAGCTCTCTTGTTACACTGTCATAGTACTCTATTAGGTTGGTCTGGCAAGATCTCCCTGAGACGAACCCATGCTGCTGCCCATCCTGGAGACCATTTACCTCAAGAAATGTCACCAACCTCTCCTTCAAGATCACGTCCATAAGTTTACCCACTATGGAAGAGAGACTAACAGGTCTGCAGTTTCCTGGCTTATCCCTTGGGCCACTTTTGTAAATAGGCACCACATGAGCCATCTTCCAGTCCTGCGGCATTCATCCTGTGTCCAGGGAGGTGTTGAACAGGTCTGCCAATGGTCTGGCCAACACCTCTGCCATCTCCCTCAGTACCCTGGGGTGAATGCCATCAGGACCTGGTGCCTTGTCCACCCTTACTGTCTTCAGACCCTCTAGTTCTCTCTCCACAATCTCCTATCCATCGCCCCTTCCCCTTTTCCACCCTTCCCAGTCAACTGAAGTAGTGGACTGCCCTCTTCTGGGTGAACACAGTGCAGAAATATTCATTCAATGCTTCTGCCTGTTCTGCTCCATTTTCCACCAACCCCTAATGATCCACACTATTTGGTCCCTGCAGCTCCTTTTTACTCTCACATATCTAAAAGAGTCATTCTCCCTCCCTTGATGCCCTGAGCCAACCTTCACTCCTCTGGAGGCCTTGGCCTCATCTTACAAATTTGGTTGCTTTCCTGGTTCTCCTCACATCCTCCCTGTCCTCCCCCCATTGGGCCTCTTGAATCTCCAATATGCTGCTTTCTTTGCCCTCATCCTCTCCAAAACTTTCCTGCTCAGTCAACAAGGCTTCTTAGCTCTACTCTTCTTGCTCAGAGTCCTGGTGCAAGCCTCAGTATCTTCCTTTAGACCAAGTCTGATTATATCCCACTTCTGTTGTGCATCTATCCCCGGTCTTATCCTCGCTAATCATCTTATTAGGATATCCCGCATCTTCCCAATGTCAGCCAATATGAAATCAACCACCCTTGTCACTGATCCTACATATTCCTCTGCTAAGTTGTAAACCACATCAACTGGTGGTAACTCCCAGCTAGTGGGTCCTCCACCCTAAGTCCCCTCTCTGCCTCTCCGTTCAAAAGCACCAGGTCGAGTGTATTATCTAGCTGAGTTGGCATGCTAACTAATTGTGCCTGAAGTCTATCCTGAAATGCATCTAGCAATACCTGTTCCCTGGCACTAGAGCTGGCTAGGGTACTCCAGTCCACCCCAAGGCAGATTGAAGTCCCCCACGATCACCACAGTCCCCTTCTTACATACCCACCTAACTTGTTCTGCCAACTCCCTGTCCAACTCCTCGGACCGAGCTGGTGATTAATACCAGCCTCCATTTTCTACCTCTAGAATCCAGGAATTGCAACCATAGCTCCTCTGCCCCCTCTTCCTCTCCCTCATCTCTAGTGCATTTAATCCCATCCCTTACATGAACTGCCACACCCCTCTATCCACCCCTCTATCCTTCCTGTAAATTCTGTATGCTGGGATCACCAGATCCCAGTCTTGGTGTTGGGTGGCCCAGGTTTTCATGATGGCCACAATGTCCACCAGCCCTACAGTCAAGACAGCCTGGAGATCAGCCATTTTGTTACCCAGGCTCCTTGCATTCAGGGAGATCACCCTCCACTCAGTTCCATTCTTCTCTCCACCTCAATCCCCTTAACCTGACTCCTCCCCTGTGGCCCACCCTGGTAGCAAACACTATTGTTGTGGGGGGTCAGTTCATTAGGATCCCCTTCCTGACGACCCTGCAAACTAGGTGCACACTTGCCTCCCCACCTACCTAGTTTAAAAAACCTTGATGCTAAGTATTCCTCCAGCTCATGCTTCAAAACTCCCTGGCCCACCCCACTTAAGTGTAATCTATCTTTGCATACAGAGCATTGTTATCCCATGTGCACCTCTCGATTTCCCACCAGCCCATACCCATAAGAATGGACACCACCCACCTAGCCAGGAATTGAACTCCACTGTCCTGTGCTTTTTTTGCTCTGCTCACCCTGGGAACTGGCAACACTTCTGAGAAAGCCACTGAGCTCCCCATCTCCATACATATCCACCCCAGATCTTAAAATCTCTCCCAATCAACTCCACCATGCATTCCCTAAGTCACTAGTGCCTACATGCACCACCACATGTGGTTTTCTCTCTTCCCAACTAACACACTTAGATAGAGCTCAGCCCATCCGCTGTCAAGACTGGTACAGATTCTAGCCATATTCGACTGTGCCACTCACCCCTCCCCTCCCCACCCATCCAATCCCCCTTGAGGATAGAGTCCCTGTTACCACAACTCCCTCCCACTTACCTCCATGTATGACTGTACATTCCTATAATCGCCACCCTCCAAGAGCTTCAGCCCTTCCTGTTCACCAGTACCTAGACCCGGCCCCTTGCTTGTTCCCCTCCATATCCCACCTGTCTGCGCTCCTTGCCTTACCTCCCTTAGTAATCTGCCCACCACCTATGACAACTCTTTCCACATTGTATACTGTACCATGCTGTCCCTCCCTGGGCAGCATCCCCTAACTGCTGCCCTCACCATATCCCCCCTTCCCCATCTCTTCCCTCTACCTTTTATACCTTTCCCTCCCAATATCCTGTACCCCTCACCAATTGGACTGCATGCCCCTTCATACTCCCTACCTTCATGCCCACTTGCCTCATCCTGATGTCTCACCGTCATCTCCTGCTAATGATGCCCTGCAGTTATCATCTCTGATGCCATCCCAATACAACCCCTTGTTGTTGCTTGGGGACCTTTTCCCCTCCATAAACCCCACTGTTTCAGCTCCTGTGTACATCCTACAAGTACCCAGCCTTCCCCCACACTTCCCCACCCATCTCTTATCCTCTTTAACTCCCCCTCCAGTATTCTGACCTCTGCCCCCAGGTCCCCCAGTCTACGGCAAATGGGACATTCTTGTAATCTCCATAATGTGCCTATGCAGACTGCCACCCCACAGCTATTGCAGCTCACTAGTTGGTCCCCCCCTTGTTCCCCTTCTGCCCCCTCACTCCCTGTACCAGCCCCCCTTCCCTGAATCCAACCCCACCCTACCCCTTCATTACACCTGCTCCTGTCCTGCCTCCTGACTCCCCCACCACCCACAACACTCTCAAGTAGCTGCATCCTCCCCTTTTTCACTCCCCTTGCATGGCCCCCTTAACTTTACTGTACACAGTGTGGTTGATCCCCCCCCCAGCCTGCTCCTAGGGACACTGATGTGGTACCCAGTTGTATACATTGTGGATAATTACCATCAGATCCAAAACAATCCCCCCCAAAGTCTGCTTTGTTCAGCCCAGCAGAAAGATTTCCCTTTAGAACAGACAAAAATAATACAGTGATAACTATTAATCACAATATAAAAACATGTAAAGATACACTAAATAAATATCCATAAGTGTATATGTGCAAACTAATATCATCCCCCATCCCCTGCTTCCACTTGGTAACTACCCACTAGGTGGAGCTCCAAGCAGACTATTTAATAAAGGAGGTGATGGGACCAAACTCAAATTAATAAATTTGCAGGGCCTGACCTAATGCATTACAGACTGCTGAAGAAGACATCAGAGCTGATTGCTGGGATGTTGACATATATTTTAATAGTTCTTCTAATAAGGGGAAGTACTGAAGGATTGGACATGGGCAGTTATTGTCCCTATTCACAAAAGAGTAGTGGTGCAAGTGTTGACAATTACAGAACCATTAGTCTGACTTCAGTACCTGAAAATTGATGGAACAACTGTCACTACATAATATTGAGGTAAATATTAAAGATTTGGAGTTGAAAGATATTAAGAAACATGGGGTCATATACTACTAATGTATTAACATTTTACCAAAAGTAAACTATAATATTAATAGAAATACAAAATCATACATACCCCCATAATGCAAAGCATCACGGGCTGTATATGCAAATCACCACAGCATAATACCAGCATAATATTCTGTGGTGATTTGCATATACAGCCCATGATGATTTGCATTATGGGGGTATGTGTGATTTTATATGTCTTTGAAATGTGGCTTCCCAACCAATGCCCTTTGGGGAAACCATTGCCCCAGTGTGTGCGCACTGAGGTTCTTTGTCCTATAATATTAATAACAATATTCCAGTTGATTTGACCTATTTGGATTTCAGAGGGCTTTCAGCACTGTACCGCACAATATTTTACTTGATACGTTAAGGAATAAAAGATATGATAGTAAGATAATGACCTGGGTGAAACAGTAGCCAAGCAGCAGAGTCTAACAAGTAAGAATTAGGAGGAAATTTTCAAAGAAGTGTCAGCAGGGGTGTGCATCAGGGTTCAATGTTGGGACAAGTGCTTTTCATGAATTTTATATGTGACATTGATGAGAAAGTAGAAGGCTGGGCATCAGAGTTTACTGATGACATCAACATTGGGGGAAAGGTTGTCAGTGCAGAAAATATGACTAAAATATGTACTGTAAGGACATTGAAGAAATCAAAAAATGGGCTTACAACAATAGGATGCAATTTAATATGGACTAATCGGTGGTGCTTCATATAGGGAACACAAGCCCATGACAAAAATACATGCTTAATGGTGCACAACTTAAGAAAATTAATCCAGAAAAAGACCTAGGAGTGTTAATTGATGAGGAACTTGACAAAGCACTGTAATAAAATAACCACTACTGCAAATTGACTACTGAGAAATATTAATAGGTATTTTGTAACTAAAAGTGACCAGTGCATAATCCCAGTTTATAAAGCATACATCAGACCTCAACTGGATTACAGCTCACAGTTATGGAACCTGTACTATAGGGGGATATAGAGCTGATGGAGAGGGTGAAGAGAAGGGCCACAAGGATGGTGCCAAGGTTGTGTACTTTAATATATGAAGAAAGACTAACTGAACCTGTTGTTTCTCTGGAACAGAGGAGAATGCACGAGATCTTCTGCAAATTTATAAAATTGTTAATGATACAGAACTTTATAATGAAATGGATCTAGAATTTCATCACAAGAGATTCAGTCTAAGATCTCATAACTATAAGGTCAAACATTATACAAAATTACAATAACTGAAACAGTAGAAGGGTTCATTTACGCAGAGGGTGGGTAGACTGGCGAACACTCTGTCAAAAGAAATAGTGGAATCAGATACATTACAGGACTTCAAGAATTTAGTTTGACCAACATATTATATGTTATCGGGATGGGTGTTGTATCAACTAATCAGTGGGAGACAGGATAGATGGGCAGAATGCCTTCTCTGTCTTATTACTCAGTATAAGGCTCAATATAAGACAGTGTGCACTTGAACCAGAAATGAGATGGGCACACTGCTTGCAAATAAGTGCAGAATTAATTCCAAAGTAGGTTTTCCTGTATAGCTCATTAAAAGAAACATGGAACACAGCCTCACTAGACAATCCACCTCTGTACTTTCACTAGAGCTTCATAAGGGAATGCCGACTTCAAACATCAGACCTTTTAGATTGATCTGAGTCACTACATCAGGATGACATCATTATTAATTATATAAGCTGCTCTTGGAGTATAAAACAGTGCTCGTGTGATTTACAGTGGCATTACAATTGGCTGGCAGTATAGCCTAGAGGTTTGAGGAATGAGGTGTGAACGAGTTTGATACATTCAACAGACCAGACCTGAGTTTGATTCTTACAACCTCCACTTGCATACTATGTGACTCCAAGCAAGTCACATAACTGCCCAGTGCTCTCAGGTCACCCCTGAAAACAGGCACTTGTGCTTAGTGGGCCTTACTCGGTTACCAAAGACTAAAAAAATAAATAAATAAATATTGATGAAATCTTCTGTGCAAAACACAGCCTGATTAGAGAAATGTTTGTTTACAGAAATACAGCTGAAATGGGAAGCAAAATGTTTAAAAGTCCAAGATGTTCATTCTATGTATTAAAATTCTACCTAGGTAGCTAGTCTAGGTTCAATACTAGTATCATGAAGTAATATGGCATTTAACTTAAGTGTCTTTTGCTACTATTCTAGCAGTACATTGGTGTGTCCCAGTACTCCTGTAAAATGCACCAAAGCACTGTCTGCATTTCCAAACATTATACAGAGCAATTATCAAGTCCTGCATGAATTGAAGGATAAAATGACAGGGTAAAGAGAATGGCAGGGTTATAATGGGGTCATCCATGGCCCTATCCTTCAATAATCGTTCCTAGGGTTCTAGGAGTGGGACAGGGTTTACAATGAATTAAATAACCCATACACATGCCACATTGTCCAGTGGTACCATTATATCAATGATGTGGTGTGTATATGGCATGGAAGCACTGAAGAATCAGGAGCCTTTGTGAAATGGCTTATATGAGTGAATATACTGTAATCTCAAATTCACATGCACAATAGCAAGAAGAAAGTGGACTTTGGACATATATTTGCAGGGATTCAGCAACAAAATGTTATAACAAAGGGCTTGAGGAAGCAAACCGCAGGGAATATAAGCTAATGGCAGACAGCACCCACCCACAATCTCTTAAAATGCAATCCCTTATGGTTAATTTATGAGAAAACAAAGGAATTTCTCACTTGAAGTGGATTATTAGACTCAGGCCTTGGAACTAACAAAAAGGCTAAGAGAGAGAGAGAGAGAGGTTTCAATGAGGAAATACTGAAGTCAGTATATATGAGGGTTAGAAACCTGTGGTTCTGAGGAATAAACAAACAAAGAGCAGGAATATAATGCAGTAACCTTTGTAGCAGACTTCAATCCATTTGCTGGATAGATTGACCTAGACTTGTGGGGGATGTCATACTTGCTATAACTATTGTAACTCCTACAATTGCATTTATAAAAGAAGCTAATTTAAGGGACAGATTTGTCTACAGTGAGTTTAGAGGAGAAAAAACAGAAAGGACACAGGGGGCTGGATTTTTAAAGTCCCGAGAATGCCGCAAGCCCCTGGTACAATGATCATTTGGTGCACTGAGGTTGCAGCTTTCTCCTGGCCAGTAATCAGGATTCTCAATCCCAAGCACCAAGTGCCACAAGTTTGATCAGCTTTGCCCTGGTCAAATTTGTACCATTTTATGACCCTTATTATGGGGCTTCCACCAAATCTTTGGTGCAAGCTGCTGGAAAATGAGGAAACTCTAAAATCAGGTGCAGCTGAATCACAGGAGGTTGGCGTAACTATGCCAAAAAATGGGGTTGACACAGGACTTGATGCAAGCCCTGCTTCACCCTTTGAAAACTGATCCCAGGGTATTTTGTAAGTAGGCAACCAAGGAGAATGTTCAGGTGTGGTATTTACAGTATTTACAAATATTGCCAACAAGGAAAATAGTTTAGGAACTGCAATGATAGGAGAGTGGAACAGTTCATTAATTGTGTGACAGCTTTTGTAATCTATTCTCTGGTGTAGTTGTAGCAATCTGTGCTTTGGATGAACCATGCATCTGTTAAAAGAAAGACTACAAGACTATATATTGAATGTCACTAAAGGAAATGAAGAAATACCATTTGGGCCCCATTTTAAAGCATGTCATATTTCTGATACAGGCTAACTAAAATTCAGTGGAACTGAGTATGTCCCACATCTAAAAAGGGAGGATAGGCTAAAATAACTCCTGCAAAAGGAAAGCAGGTGGATTTTTGCATTAGACAGTCTTATCCTAGGGGCTAAACAAAGAGTGGGACCCTGTGCCTTTTTAATAGACTTATGTTCTTGATGTTATATTCATGACATTTTTAACAGCTTCTCTGATTCATTTTATTGGAGAATTATGTTTTCCAAAAATTCCTCCCTCCTATTATGATTTCAGCAGTAAAATTTACTTAATCTTTGTAATAAGCATGTTTATAATTAACTACTGTTTGAACAATACTCTGCCCTTTTTCAGTTTTTGTTAGATAATGTATGGCTCTGTGAATTCTTTGAATCAATCATAGCTCTCTTTCTGTCTCTCTCTTCTCTCTCTCTTTATAGAGAGTCCCACTACCTTCGGTCATTTGCACAAACCAGCCACTCAGATCCCCACTGCTGCATAGCGTTGTGGAGCTGAAAATAGAGGGTGATGGCTAGTATATTGGTGTTGTGAAGGAGGATGGACCCAATTTGTCTTTCTTTCTTTTTACTGTGTCATTACATTCCTAAATTCATGCGGGTCTAAATACTTGTTCTGTATAAAGTTTGGAAAATACATGCATTTTATGGGAGTACTGAGAAACACCAATATGCTGCTAGAATAGTATCAAAAGGTGATTGAGTTTAATATGTCATTACTTCATGACACTTCTATTGAACCTGTACTAGCTGCCTGCAAAGACTTGTAATACAAAGAATGAACATCTTGGACTTTAAAAAAACGCTGCTTCCTATTTTAGCTATATTACTATAAATAAGCATTTTCTAATCAGTTGTGTTTTGCATAGAAGATTTAATCAATATTTATGATTGTGAAGTGCACTGAGCACTAGTTATTATATAATTATAAGTGATGTCGTCATGATGTAGCCCATATGATCTGTTTAAAAATATCTGTCCTTTGAAGTTGGTGTACCCCTCTAGGAAGCTCGAGTAAGTGAAGCGCAGGGCAGGTAGCCTGGTGAGTCTGTCTTCCTTGTTTTTTGTTTGATAGACTACACAGTAAAACCTACGAACATATGAATGTGCCAGCAGAAACAGACCATCCGGTCTATCTAAGTCTGTTCGAGTGTGCAGTTAGCACCCCTAGTTTTCAGCTGCCCCACCCTCTCCCTTTGTCATCCCACTGCCACCCCCACCTTCCCCACCCTCACTCTCCCTGTTCCCTACAGTACCTACAGTACTTTGTAATACTTACTTGCAAGCAAGCAGTGTGTACATCTTGTTTCTGGGTCAAATGTGCCTATCTCTTTGGCTTTGTTTAAGTCAGAGCATGGCAGGCTCTTTCAGTAGAGCACCAGGTTTCTGCATTACATAGCATTGGGTTTTCTCTAGACTCAGAAAGTCACAGAACCTGCAACAGTGAACAGAACCATCTATTTAATACAATTGCAACACAGGTTAGCAATGTAATATGAAAACACAAAGAACACAGGGAATGTATGTGCAGGTTCTGTATTCCTTAAGGTACACCCACTGCTCCCAAAATGGATATGAAAACAGCACAAGGGAAACAACCAGGATTTAGCAGAAAGTATACTCTTTTTTTGCACCACATGTAAGAGGAGTCTTCTGAGACACCACAGATGTCATAGATGCTTTCACTGGAATTTTACATCATGTCCAGTGTGATGAGTTTGAACAGGCTTTTCTGTAGTGAGTTGATCAGGGCAATCAGGGGTTCATTTTTCTTCCTCAAGGGAAGGTTAAAAGGGCAAGTCTCTCAATTTCTTGTGGTGGTGCTAAAACAGGTGTACATCATCTTCCTCCACCATACAGTAGGTGCATGATCAATGACTTTGGGCCCACAGTCAAGCAGAATAAAGTGTACTGTGACAGGATTTAAAGGTCTTGCATTTTTCACAGTGCTTCCACCTGGTGCAGTAGGGTACAATTCCAAGGGGTAGGGTTCTGGCATGAGTCGAGGTATATAAGTACAAACAACCTGATCCTCCTCATCTGAACTACTGTAGAACACATCAAGCTGTGTTATAAGGAATTTTTGCAGGTTGTTCAGACTGAGCTGCATAGATCTTCTTCTGTGTGTTATTTATTCCATGTGACCTGTTTCCTTGGTGTTGAAGGAAATGTTTATCTTATGGGCACAGGTACAGTGGCAGCTGATCAATATGCAACAGCTGATTTCTTGAAGCATTTTGCAGAAATTGTTTCCATTCTACTGATGTAGCTGGGACACAGGCAAATTGGGAAGTTGTTTGACTATCATGCATGGTTCTGGTTTCCAGTGATATGATCTTTTGTGCTGGCCTGGGACTCCGAGGTTTCTAATCTGGACTCTATCTCCAGGCATTAGAGCGTAATTGCTCATTCATATCTGGCTTTCTGATAAACTGTCTTTTCCCATAGTTTCTTAAGTGACTCAGTAGGATTCTAAGAGATTTTGTCTCTATCTTTTGCTGTATTTAAGGCAAGACTTTGGTAGGGCACTGTCATCCAGTGTGTCAAAACATAAATCCACTGACAGACAGACTTTTTGTTTGAACATGAAATAGCAGGGAGAACCCTGTGGACTCATTGTTTGTTCAGCTACAGCACATGCAAGGCCCACAATCTGCCCTAGTAGCCTTTTATTAACCTTTTATTTCACTTTTCAGGTTGGATAGAATTTTCCCAACATATTCAAAAGGGTTAGATCAGACCTCTTTAGCTGAGCGTAACCTTATGAAAGATAGGAAAGGTATGCACGTTGGTGAAACCACTATGCCATTTGACAAGTTGCTGTTGCTCAACAACAGAGATCCATTCCATTTGATGGAGCCAGTTACTCATAGTCCAGCATACCTCCTTATAGGGTTTCCCTGTGACTGTGGCTGCTTCCCCAATTTCAAGGCTTACCACTGTTGATAATTTGGCTTTCAGAATCCTCTGGGAAAATGTCTTCTTCTCTGTAGTGGTCATGACAACACTGTACTGGGGACAAGTTGAGGGTTGATACCTGACATACAGGGCATAAGAAGGGTATGGAACATGTCTTGATATACTGGTGGCATGGATGTAGCTCCTGGCTGAGGCACCAGTGTCATCTACAAAGCCTCCACACAGTCAATTATTTTAGCTGTGTCCCATATCTAGCACATCAGGTTTCTTATTCATCCTGGTAGCCGGGTGCTGCAGGGGGTAGGTTTTCCCTGTAGTCACTTACAATGAATAAACCACAGCCACTTGTAATTCCTCTTCCTGTCCCTCATCCTGTGGCCAGTAGAATAGTGGGAGTCCCTTTGGCATCCTCTCTGTCTCCATGAAATCAACATGATTCAGGAGTACATGGATCCCTTTTGGACTTAATCCATTTGTAAGTTTTGTAGCCTGGCAAAGTGTGGCACAACTGACTTTGATAATACAGTGCATTACCCCTCTACTCAGATCAAATAGTGACAACTTATCTCCTTTGTTTTTTTGTGGTGATTCCCAAAAGAAAGGTACATGATGTCCTCTCTACTCCTAATGACTCAAAAGTACTCTGTAGTATTACTATTTGTGCTTGAAGGTACGGTTGGCTAGCTGGAAAACCACTAGGTGGCACTACTAAAAGGGAACTACTGCCCTGCCTTGCCTGACCTAAACAAGGTTGAGAGGCCTGGGTTCCCAAACTTACTTTAAACTGATTATTTTCCATGATATTGAATAAAGTGCAGTGCGTCCACCCAGAGTGTACCTTTAAAGTGGGTTAGCTGTTATCTGGCACAACCCCCTGGGATGTCATGCCACCCACTATTACCATTTACCACCTGAATACATGACCCAATAGACAATTCCCCACATTTCAGACATTTTTGTAATTAAAGACTTTCTCTTATAATATGCTCACGACCACATATTTGCAAACAACAATGACAATATTTATTTAGGGGGCACAGGAGTTAGGAATGGGGAAACAGGAGAAGTAGAGGTTATGCAACGTTTAGTATTTACAAAATGTACAATTGATTGGTTGGATTGGATTGCTGGTGAAAACCCCC
Source organism: Neoceratodus forsteri (assembly GCA_016271365.2). Taxonomy (NCBI): domain Eukaryota; kingdom Metazoa; phylum Chordata; order Ceratodontiformes; family Ceratodontidae; genus Neoceratodus; species Neoceratodus forsteri. The sequence continues at coordinate 731,163,621 of CM028131.1, forward strand.
CAACTGGGTAGATACCAGTTATCAAAATAGAAGAAAAGCAATCACATTGTACCAACTGTTAATACCCAGACCCTTGCTGTATAGCTGCCTTAAAATCAGATGGAACACATTTCATTATTTACCCACCACTGGTACCAGTTCCCCAGACTCAGTATGAGACCCCGTAATCTCACACTTTACCCTGCGTACCCAGTTACCAAAGTCCCTTAGATGGTTACAGGCCTGGTGGATGGTGCAGCTGTGCGTTGGCTGGCTTGATTTACGGAAGATATAGGATTAAACTTGAAAGCAATCTAATAAAGAACAACTTGTAATCCTTAAGGGGAGAGCTGGGATTGCCCTGCCTGTAACAGTTGGACCTTTGACTTTGGTGTTACCAGCTGGTCACACCAGATTTGGAAGTCAAGCATTTCCTTCTGACTGTTTAACACATTTATATGATTTTTAAACACTCAGCACATCTATATGGTTTGTGACACTTAGCACAGTTATAGAGCCTTCCACCAGGGGCCAGAAGGGCCATCTGGGTCTGAGAACCTAGTGAAAAATTGTCATCTCCATGTTACAGAATGGAAAACTGTCATTTCCAGGTAATAGCAAATCTGATTTTAATGTCAGGGTCTCAGTCCTTATGTGACTTGTGGCTATGACTGGCGGCTCCACTGGATGTCTTGACCAGATAGGTAGCATGTTACTGGACCTCCCAGGCAAAGTCAGGCTAAGCCCCTTACTAAGTGCTCCCCTTCCAGTCCTGTAGGCTCCAGCAGACATCACACATCAGTACATTTCACATTGCTTTGGGCTCACTATGGGTACTCCCAGAAAAGTCACAGTTACAAAAGCTTCACACTAAGGTCCACCCTCACTGTGCTGAAGTCATGTGCAGCAGATGAAAGGTACAAACCAAATGGATAGTCACAATCAGCAGAAATAGTTCAATATAGGTCCACCACACTGGGCTAAGATTATGCACAGCAACAGGGTGCAAACCAAAGAATTATTTCAAGTAGCACAGTCATTTGGGCCTAGGTAGCCCCAATTCAGCAATTCAGCAAGCTTATTTCTTTCTTGCACTGGGGGTTGGGGGTACAAGAGTTCTCACTCAGGCTCCTCGCTGTAGATTCTCCTACTGAGGTGAAAAATCAGCTCTCTCACAGCTGGCTTGATGTCATCAAGTTGCAGGCCCACATCTTTCCCCAATGTGGAAGGGAGTGCTAGCACCTGGGGGACATTCTGGCAACCCCTAGGCTAGCAAGAACTACAGAATTAAATAACTTTAACTACTAGGAAGGTAAATACCCCCTTCTGGATGGAGAGAATTAGCTGGATCTCCAGGCTTAGCACAGCCCCCACCCCCATGGTGGTTCTTGCTCAAATCTGGCAAAATGCTAGAAAACACAGTCCCTTATAGGGCTCTCCTGAGGCTCATGATTGGCTGAAGCTTTTGGGTGAATTGCCTCCAATTGTTTGGAGGGCCTGCCAATCAAGAAAATGAATTATGTATGAACCTCACTTGATGCACAGTTGGTTTGCTGTTTTGGCACCTGAAATTAGGTCCCTGCAAGTCCCCATGAGTACTTCGTATTTTCCCATGAGCTTTGGCTAATGTCCCACAAGTCTTAGCCCTGTTATTCTAGCTTTCTGATTGGCTGTGGCTGCTTGCAATGACTTCTGAAACACCCAGTCTCTAAAGCAGATTAGATACAGTCTCAAAACAATGTCCTGGCACAGCCAGAGTAAAGAAAATAGTTGCCCAAATCCCCCACAGTTCAATAGCCCTGGTTGTGTACTTGCTGTTCCTGCACAGATTTTGTTAATTGCTCAGTCCATGTGCCCGTCATTACTACCATTATTTAAGGATGGGTTTGGTGTTACCAGGTGTACACATCAGATCTGGAAGTTGAGCATTTCCTTCTGCATGTTTAACACTTGTATATGATTTTTAAACTCTCAGCACATCTATATGGTTTGTCACACTTAGCACAGTTTTAGAAGGGATAACACCTTTCACCAGGGGCCAGAAGGAACATTGTCATCTCCAGACCTACAGAATGGAAAACTGTCATTTCCAGGTTATATAAAATCTGATTTTAATGTCACGGTCTCAGTCTGTTATGTGGCTTTCGGCTATGACTGGTGGCTCCACTGGACATCTTGACCAGATAGTAGCACACTACTGGACCTCCAAGGCAAAGTCAGGTTGAGCCCCTTACTGAGTGTTCCCATTCAAGTCCTGTAGGCTCCCGCAGAAATCACACATCAGTACATTTCTACATTGCTCTGAGCTCACTATGGGTACCCCTAGAACAGTCATGGTTACAAAAACTTCACACTAAGGTCCACCCTCTAAGGGCTGAAGTCATGTGCAGCAGATGAAAGGTGAAAACCAAATGAACAGCCATAATCATCAGAAACAGTTCAATAGAGGTCCACCAGTGCTGGGATAAGATCATACACAGCAGCAGGGTGCAAAGAAAAGAACAATTTCATGTAGCACAGTCACTTGGACATAGGCAGCCCCAATTCAGCAGTTCAGCAAGGTTACTTTCTTTCTTGCACTAGGGGTGTACATGAGTACTCACTCTGGCTCCTCACAGTAGATTCTCTGCAATCAAGGTTCCTGATGATCTTCAGTTCTCTCACAACTAAAGTGAAAATTCAGCTCTCACAGCTGGCTTGATGTCATCAAGTTGCAGGTTCATGTCTTTCCCCATTTAGAAGGGAAAGCTAGCACCTGGGGACATTCTGGCAACCCCAAGGCTAGCAAGAACTGTAGAACTAAATAACTTTAACTACTAGGAAGGCAAATACCCTCCTGTATGGAGAGGATTAGCTGGATCTCCAGGCATGGCTGTGTGGCTGGGGCTAAAGCCACCACCTACGTGGGAGTTCCTGCTCGAATCTGGTAAAATACAGGAAAACGCTGTCTCTTATAGGGCTCTCTTGAGGCTCCTGATTGGCTAAAGCTTTTGGGTGAATGGCCTCTGACTGGTTGGAGGGCCTGTCAATCAAGAAAATGAATTATGCATGGATCTCACTCAATGCACAGTTGGTTTGCTGTTTTGGTGCCTGAAATTAGGTCCCTACAGTTCCCCATGGATACTTGGTATTTTCCCATGAGCTTTGGCTAATGTTCCACAAGTCCTGGTCCTGTTATTCTAGCTTTCTGATTGGATGTGGTTGTTTGCAATTTTCTGCTGAAATATACTGTCTCAAACAATGTCCTAGTGCAGACAGAATAAAGTAAATATTTGCCCAAATGCCCCACAGTTCAATAGCCCTGGTTGTGTACTTGCTGTCACTGCACATATTTTATTAATTGCTCAGTGCCCATCATTACTGCCATTACTGAAGGATGCCTTGCAGTGGCAGACAGGCTGCCTCTGAGTTCCAAACATTTATCTGGTGCAGCAAAGTTAGAGCAGTTAGTTATTTTAACCACTTCCCCCTTGTACATGTGTTTCCCCCAAATACACACAACAGTCACATTTATTTATTATGAATTCAACACACTTCTTTTCCTTCTGTCAGCTCATCCAAGAACAGGCTTCCCTGAGGGCAGAAGCACCTTCATGAATATTCATTTTGATTGCAGCTCCGGCTCATTAATATTCATGCATCCCGATCACTACTGACTTGTTGATCTCTCTTATTTTTATAAACGGTGAGCTCTCTTTGCCCTGATTGTGGTTACTGGGTCCCACTGATTAGGTGGGGACACCAGGACCCCAAAACTATTCTCCTGTTAGACTGCAAGTAAAGCAGTCACTAGATCAAAGGTGCCACTCACACCTGCATGCTCCCCGTTGCACCCGAGTGCCTGTTTCAAGTGGGGGATCGCGGTTGTGCTTCTTGAGTCCTAGAGGGTTTGAATTACTTCTTTGGGCTGCCTTGGGGCCAAAAGGGCATGGAAGGACTGGAGAGACACAAAAAGTTATGCAGGCATTTTGGGGGGCGCTGAGGAGAGCAGGCTGAAACAGGAGCTAGAGGGCTGCAGGTAAGCCCCCGATATGGCAAGGGGAGTTACACTGGCATGCAGAGATTTGATTACAACAAAAGCCACATCCCACAGGCACTCTGGTGCTCATTACCTAGTCTTGTCCTCTGATCATTTACACACAAGGACCATCTGTGTGGATTTGCCACTCCAGCTCTCACAGTCATCCTCCCCAGAAGGAGTGGAGATGGCACTAGTGAATTACATAGTGTCCTGTACGGACTAGATTCATAGTCAGGGGCAGATTTGAGGCCTGCTCTGTCCACCTGCTGGAGTACCTGTGTGTGACATGCAGTACTTGATAGTCGCCATGAAACCCCTCTTTCACATTACTGATAGTCAGCAACTAGCAAGGACTTAAATCTTTTTATAAAACAACCTTCCTATATGGGGCCCTCAGAAAGGATCCAGACTATCTTTGATCATCCTATACCAAGAAGCACTATCCCCATCAACAGTTAAAGAGCCAGAGTATTTGGCAATCACTGTAAATCTAAATGAGCATACTCTGCAGTCAGCACCAACCTTTGGTTAACTGTATAGACTGAGCCCATGAAAATGAATTGTATTTTTGATTGTTTTTAATCTTTGTAAAACAATGCTATCTGAATTGGTGCTGGACACCATCAGCCATGAACAGAACCAGAAGTGAGGCTTTGGAGAAAAGGAAACTGTGTCTGAGAACAGACAACTTTGGCTTTTGGAAGTGCACACTATTTTTATTACAATGGATGGAAGTGCTTGTTAGTTTAAATGGATCTGCATCTATGACAGTCCTCTCTTACAGAAGATGACAGCACTTTAGAGGAAGATTGATGCTGTGAGAAACATCTACCTGCTGACAGAACAGTGCCGAGAGCTAAGTGCAAGAGCCAGTGTACCATGACGGCAATGTAGCCAGTCTCCCCCACTCTCTAGCCCCACAGAGTGCAAATCCATGATGGATCTTCACCCCAAGTGCCCCCCACACACCCCTGTGGTCAGTTACTACCTTTGTATGTCAGATGGTTGCCGCCAGTAGCAGTGCTCATCACCATTCAGTTCTGTGAGCACCAGAAATGACTGTGTAGAAGGAACAACATCAATCAGCCACCCTGACCCCAAGCAGTAAAGCCAGCCCAAACCATGAACAAACAGCATTTTCCCATGGTGTACATCGTGAACACAAGCAGTCTCATCAAAACAATTTTTTCTTCACTTTATGTACCTGTCCTGGCTTCACACATGGCCCCAGATGTACTAATCTGCCCATTGTGTCTGCACACCCACTGTGGGCTTGCATCTGTCTGCCAAACCATTAACATATTTGACACAGACAGCTTCCTGAGTTTTTCCTTTTTTTCCCCATTGTGAAAAGCAGTGTCAAAATGCTGCATCCCACACATCTGCAACAACACAGCCTTTGAAAACATCCAGCAGCCCACCACCCAGATCAGTCCAGTCCAACGTTTACTCAACATCCGACTACATGGTTAGACTGCAAGGAAATCAAACTGCTCCCGTTCTAATGAACACACAAAGCACACTGTGGGATCACGCCATTCACCCGCAAAATCATACCGGCCCCACCGCCCAAAATCAGAACAGCTTATCAACACCAGCCACCAGCAGCAACCACATGAAAACAAAAACTGACTACAGAAGTGCACAAAAAATGCATGCAGAGCAGAAACCAAACACAAACCCACACTCTATGAGATCAGTGAATGAGGGAGACCCACCGCCATGACACACTACCTCAAATATAAGTCTGTCCGTGTCCAGCAGGATGGTTTAGCTTTCCCCCTTACTATATCACTTCCTTTGTTGGTGTAGCAGTGCATGCAGTTGAGGTGTATTCGTGCTCAGTGAGAAACAAGCAGCATTTCAGGTAGTCAAATAAACATATATCTGAACAAGAAATAACTAGATCTAAAAAGTAAACACAATAATTCCTTAGTCCAGCCATCACAGTTCTGCTAAAATGCACCATTACACTAGCACTTTAATTCATCCAGCACATTGGAGGAATTTACTTCTTTCTGACACTCTGCAATACACATAGGGGCTTCTAGTAGGGTCATATTTCCTCCTTGTGATGATGGTCTTTCCCAAATGCTAACTTGACACCCAATACACTCTCCTTGTTCTCTTTAGCTGTTCCCTTGGGGAGCTACAGGTTCAGAATGGCTTTGACAGAGTCTAGGTTTTGCCCTTTACCAATTAAGCAACTTGTTGTGATACATTTCAGAACTGAAAATGTGGGTCCCAAAGACAGTCCCTGTAATGAAGTTTGGCTCTGTATGATTCTAAACCAAATACAAGTCGTTCAGTTGATAAGTGGTCAATTGGGTGTTACTTTTCTGTAATTGAAGACATTACTCTTGATTCAATCAAGAGAAGAACCTGAAGAGGGATGGCACCTCAGTAGATACCTTTAGCACAGCATGTTTTCCTTTTACAGTTCAGGATGGCATGTATCCATGTAAATTAGGTTTGGTAAGGGGAGATGGTGTACTAGAGGGTGTTTTGTTTTAACAATTTACATGACTCTATATGGAGAGACACGTGATGGGGAGGTGGGTTGTGTGGTGGAAGAGGGTGGTAGAGTTTATCATAGTGTGTTGGTGGGTTAAACATGAAAACAGTTTATTTAAAACAAAGCCTTTGCAGCATGAAGTTGTATGTATAGTGCAAAGTTTCTGACTTGGCACCACTTTCACCAACAAAGCTGAATTTCATTGCACCTCTACTGTATAGCAGACTGGGTAAGGAATTCCTATAAATTAGTGTATGTTCACACAGATGCTTAGTCATCCACACTAATAAAGATGAGCAGATCTGATGAATCTACAGTCTTTTCTGAATTTAAATTAATGTTACTCTGTAATTAGAATAGACTGCACAAATTGGTCACGTGATGGCAGCCTGAGCGGTAGTCGCACTCTCCCGGAGCTCCGCCGATCGACCGCTTACTTATTTATTTTAACAGCAACCTAACGTTAATAAATACTTTACATTTAGTCGGGCAAGGTTTCTTTCACGCTGTAGCTGCTCATCGGGCTTCGCGATGGAAAGTTTTGTAAAAAAATCGCGACGAGCCACTCGCCTCGAACGCCTGAGAAGCAACAGGTGCAAGAGAGCTAAGCAGCAAGCCGCTAGCCTGTCACAGCTCCCCCATCGTTGACTCCCCTCACGGAGGCAAAATTTCGAGACCATGAAACCCCTGCAAGCCTCCATCTCTGTCTTGGCTGGAGATATTCAGTAGATTAAATACAGCTGTTGATTCTCTATCAAGAAGGATTGGGGATGAGGTCAACATAGCCTCTATAGAAAACAGGCAAGTTGGAACAGATTCAGAGATTGTGATGGCAAAAGGAGAATCAAGAAGTTAGAAGATAAACTTGAGGATTTGAGGGCGAGCAGAAGGAACAATTTGGTTGTTATTGGCATACCTGAAAAAGAGGAAGGGAATGCCCCAATTACATTTATGCAAAAATTCTGCTTCAAAGTTGCAGGTTTTCCCGGAGGGGAGACTATATAATAGAAAGAGCACATCGAGCCCTGTGCCTCCTCCTGTACAGGGCAACCTCCCAGACCTCTGATTCTGCGATTTCTTAATTTTCTGGACAACAACACATCCTGGACAAAGTTAGAGGGACAAAGGAGCTTTTATGGGAGGGCAAGCTAATCCGATTGTACAGGATTTGCCTCATTCTGTGAGGATCAGAAGACAAGAGCTACACCCTATAGTCTCCAAACTTATTGCTGCGTCAGCCTTATTAAGTGAAATATCCTGCCATATTAATGGTATCTCATGAGGGAATGGTTGTCCTTCGAGTCACAACAACAGGCACAACAGGAGCTACAGCGGATGCTACCAGATCTGTTTATGTGAACTCGCCTTACTCATCTGTTTGTGTTGGACTCATTCATCTGTTTGTGATGGACGACGACTTGCTATGTTCTGGACATAATCTTCTTGATCGTAGTATAGGAGTGATTTTTCTTCCCTCCCCCTTTTTTTTTTTTTTCTCTTTTCCCTCAGGAATGACCTGCTCATACTGGATTTTTGTTACAGGGATGAGGTTGGACTTCCGAGTTTACAACAGGTATGGGCCATACTGACTCATAGCGAGTCAATTTATCTGGTCCACACCGAGCAGCAGAAATAACATAAAAGCAAAAGGAAGAAGAACAAGGAGAGAGGAGGAAAACAGTGGAAGCTAAGAATGAAAGAAGACTTTGAGTGGTCCCCTTTTTTTTTTTTAACTTAATCTACTTTGGTGATGAACATTTATTGATGAACATGGGGTTCATATATTGTAATCTGGTCTGCTGTGGGACAGTTTCCCATGGGGCGGGGGTAGGTGGGCTCCGGTGGGGAGTGGGTGATAATCAGCCTGGGCTGTTTGGATGTATATCATTGGCAGATTAGTTTCAGGAGTGCAGTTTTGGGAACTGGGGGTCATGCATTATGAAGGGGCGGTGGAAGTTAGGAAGGTTTATTATAAGGGGAGAGGTAGGGTTGGGTGGGGAGTTAAGTGGAGGGGAGGGGTGATGGGGAAAATCAATGCTTTAGGGTACATAAATAGGTGGATTTCTCTTATTCTTTTGGGTGCTTGTATTGTTCAGACAGTGGTTCACACTGTAATACCCCATACTATTTCTCAGAGAGGTCCTTTTTATAATCTTTATTAGCTCTATGACTTTACCGTATAAATTTGTCAGCTGGAACATCAAAGGAGCCAAGGATAGGATCAAGAGGCAGGTGGTCTTAAAACACCTCTTCCACCTGGGGGCGCAAATTGCGTTCCTGCAGGAAACCCATTTAAAAAGAGCTGACCTTCACTATTTTAAAAGAATGTGGGTAGCTCAAGTCTTTGGTGCTGGGGCTTCATCTAAGAGAGCTGGGGTGGCCATCCTAATTGCAAGAGGGGTAGCCTTTAAATTGGTACATGAATGTTGGGACCCGGAAGGGCGTTTTGTGCTTGTGCAAGCCATATTAGCATCTCAACCGGTGGTTTTGGGCTCGATCTATGGTCCCAATTGTGAATCACCTTTATTTTTCAAGGACCTTTCCCACAAAATGGACTTAGATGCTCATAATATCATCATTCTTGGAGGAGATTGGAATTTGGTTCTTCAAAATGTTTTAGATAGGTCTTACAATAGGCGTAGGGCTTTACCCCAACTCAAAGAGCTCTGAAAGACTTTATCAATAAATCAGCCTTAGTCGATATCTGGCGCTTATTCTACCCCTGAAAGGAGACAGTACTCTTTTACTCTTCAGTACATCATTCTCATTCGAGAATAGATTATATTTAGTTAGCTCATCTGCGGTCCCCAACATGTCTCAGGCAGAGATCTCGTAAGGGTGATTTCAGATCATGCCGGTCAGTGTAATGTATAGGCCCTTTCCAGAGATTCGTAGATCTACACAATGGAGATTAAATACCCAAATTATAAAAGAAGAATGTTCCTAAGGAGCATCAGGGACTTTATTGTACACTTATGGTGGACAATAGAGACTCTATAATCCAAAAAGACCTGATATGGGCTGCCTTAAAATGCTGCTGAGAGGGGAATTAATTAAGATGGCATCTAGGAAGAAACGGAGCAGAGGGATAGGTTGAATTCTGTGTTATGTTCTATTCAAAGTATGGAAAACAGTTTATCCTGTACCTCAACCGAGTCAGAGTGGGTCAAGTTACACCAATTGCAGGCCCAGTATTCGGAAATAGTCTTTCAACAAGCAGAACTTGCTCTCTCTCTCGAGCTAAGTTGCAATATTATTTAGATATAGGGAAAAAGCTAGCAAACTCCTAGCATGGTGGCGTAAAACAAATAGACTCAGCTCAATATATAGTGAGTGTTCGAAGTAGGTCAAGGGATCGGATTTGTACAGACCTAGAGAAATATCAAAAATATTTGGGGAATACTTCCAGAAATTATATGCACAGGAACCCGATTCTAGACCTTCCGTTCTGAAATTGCAGCATACTTAAATGAAGCGGACTTGCCAAAATTATCAGAGGCCGAGTCCCAAATCTTAGAAGCACCAATTGTAATCTCTGAGATACACCAGGTTATCCAACAGTTGCCTGCTGATAAATCTCCAGGCCCTGATGGTTTCCAATAATTTTATAAAGCTTTTCTCCCAGATATCTCACCAATTTTACTAGACACTTTTATGTTCTGGTCTAATTCTGGTATTTCTGACTCTGGCTTCTTGGAGGCCACAATTCCTAATTCTAAAACCGGGTAAGGATCCTGCTAGTTTAGACAGCTACCGGCCAATATCTCTTCTTAATACCGACATTAAAATACTTGCAAAAATTTTGGCTAATAGATTGTCTAAAGTGATGGACCGGCTTGTGTACAGGGAACAAGTGGGTTTCATGAAAGGGAGATTATCCCATGACCATATGAGGAAACTTATGCATCTTATTGCAGTAGCTAAAGATTCCAAAATCCCAGCTGCACTTCTATCACTCGATGCCAAAAAGGCCTTTGATCGAGTATCCTGGCCCTTTTTATTTGCCACTCTTCGGCTTTGGTATACCCCAAATTTTTAAGTTGGATTAGAATTTTATATTCTTGTCCATCGGCGAGGGTGAAATGTAATGGTTTATTGTCACCGGCCTTCAAGTTGGAGCATGGTACTAGACAGGGCTGCCCTTTGTCCCCTTTATTATTTAACCTGTATTTAGAGCCACTGCTGAGTAGGCTTATGAAGAATTCTTCTATCAAAGGCATTCAAATAGGGGAATCTAGTTATGTATGTTCGGCATATGCAGATGACGTGCTATTACACATAGAAAACCCAGGGATTTCGATTCCACCTATACTAAAAGAGATTAATAGTTTCTCCAGAGTATCTTCATATAAATTGAACTGCGCTAAAACCAAAGTTTTTCATTTAAATCACCTCACGAGGAGAGCAGACTTGCAGGACTTAGGTGTTGCATGGGAAACCAAATCCATTACATACTTAGGTATAAACATCAATGCGAATTTCACTCAAATGCTCAGAGATAATCTAGGCACCATAGTGCAAGAGATCTTCGAAGATCTTAAGAGATGGGGCACAGTTTCCTTATCCTTATGGGGCAGGTTGAATCTTATAAAGATGATGGCTCTTCCAAGGATTCTTTATCCTTTAGACATGCTAGGAGTCTACCTGCCAAAGAATTGGTTTATTAAGCTACAGAAGATATTCAATTCTTTTTTGTGGCAAAGCAAAACAACCCATCGATCATATTTTAAACTTACGGCTCCCAAACTTAAAGGTGGTTTAGCCGCCCCTTCCCTCTTTATGTATTACCTGGCCCAACATGTCAGTAAATTGGCCTTTTGGAATTGGGATCAGACTAGAGCAACTTATACACCTCTCTGGTTGGATATTGAACAGGGTCTGGCGAAGAGGGCTAAATGTTCTTTATATGCATTGCTGTTTGTCCCTTTGGCTAGTCTACCCAAGTCTCTCAAAATAACCCTATGGGATGGTCTTTCAGGGCCTATCACCAGTTACAACGTTATTTTGGTGCCCACTGGTGGTTATGTGGCTCCCAACCAATTGTAGATAATCCACAAATTAAAATTGGTGGCTCTTCTATATCTGTAGCTTTTGGCCTCAGATAAGCAAATTGACTGTAACTGATTTTGGGATCAGGATAGGCCGTATGCATTTGAGGTCCTGAAAAAACTTGGGCCTCACGGATTTGGATTTTATAAAATGGCTACAGCTTAATAAGGCTTAACCCAGGTCTTCTCTTGGATTTCTTGGCTGATAAGGGAAGTGTAAATGTCCATACTCTCTTAAAGACAGCGAAGCAACCACACGCAGTGGCCAAGGTTCACAGACTTCTCCAAGAATGGGATCACAGACTCCCTTCCAGAATATGTTATTATTGGGTGGAGGTCTTGAATATAAGTGCCTCCTCGAAAGTCTGGATAGCACTTTGGAGCACAGTGTATAGGTATATTAAGCAAGACAGGCTAAGATTGATACATTTCAACATTATGCATCACTTATACTTGACTCCTACCCATTTATTTAGAAGGGGTGCTTAGTTCACCTCTTTGTGGGAAGTGTAAAAGGAAGACGGAACCTTATACCACTTATTATGGTTGTGCCCTGAGATTCAAGTCTTTGGAGAACTGTGGGTACCCTGCTTGGCCCTATCCTTGGCTCACTCAGAATGGATACCCCGAGATTTGTTTGCTGTGTGCTTTCCTGCGACCACTCCCAAAGCTTGGAGAGCACGTGTCTCTTTGGTTTCAGCTGTAACGAAGTTGTTAATCCTTAGATATTGGGCGTCGGACAAGGTCCCAACATTGGTGGAGTGGCACAGGGAATGTGCTTTGGCTATACAACTTGAAAAACACATAGCAGGTATACGGGGTAAACGAGAGTACTTTGTATCTTTATGGGGTTCATTGGAGCATTTTCTGTTGACCTGAGTCTGTCAAACTAAGAAGTTTTGGATCTTCAAGCAAGCACCTTTATCTGTTGTTAATCTGTACCTGACCTCTTATATGTCACAGTAGGGGGTGGGAGGGGTTATGGTCTTAGGGTATTCATTGTAGATTGTTGTTATTCCTGTTGAAAGCGCGATGCCCAAAGTCTTCATGCTAGAATCAAGATTTCATGCTTTCTGTGTAACACCAATATAACTGTGTGTTTGTAATAGTGGTTGTTGAAAGAGTAATACAAAATTTTAATTACAAAAAAAAAGAATAGACTGCACAAAAATTGTATCTCAAGAGTTCAACAACACTGATGAACAACTCGTAGTTTATAAGGTCACCCAAACTCAATTGATCTACAGCTATGTACAGCTGGGTGAATAGTTTTCCTGATATAATAACAAGGAACTTTAGCTGCAGTGATTTTTCCAGGAACACTGATCCAGGATCAGTTTTCATGTGGCCCTGAGGAGGCAAAAGTTACATCTGTGAAGTATTGGGGTGTTTATTCATCTGTTGGAGATGTATCTGTAGCCAGCAAAAAAGATTCTTGCAACAGTTTAGTGCATCTATTTTCTCCAGGCCTAGCTTAAATCTCTACCCTGAGGTTTCCATTTTGCTAATAATACTGATCCCGTGTACTGTGTGAATACCCTGCTTAATAATCCATTCTTTTGTGCATTCAACTCCATTTAGTGTTTATTTACTATTTTGATACCATGCCAGCATAAATAATCAGCTAGTGACATTTGAATATAACCCCCCTTCCCTGCTACTTTACACAGTTAGCTCCCCTGGCACCCATACTGGGCACAGATGCAGAATTTAGAATTTGTACCAACTGTAACTTTGGGAATGTATACCAGGCTAATTCTCTAGAGGTCAAGGGGTGTGGGTTTACAAAAACAATAACCTATTTGGTGTTTACAAAACCAGGTCCTGGGGAGAGAATTTTGCTAGGGCTATGCTACACCTATCTTCTGGAGGAGTACCCAGTAACTCCACACAGGAAGCAAAAAGCGTAACTGCCCAGACCATAGTTGGGGTTCTAGAGTGTGACTTTATTCCAAAGATGTTCTTCAAAGCAAGGGTGGATCCCCAAGGTTTACACATCTTGGCACTAGAAACTCACAGAACAATAAAATTGAACTGTATCTGACAAAAACTCTTTCTATTCCCACCGCAGTAGGACATAGAACACTTTAACTTTGTAATCCCACATATCGTAGGACATAGAACAACTTGGACTTGTATTCCCACTTGTCTTAGGACATAGAACATTGATTCCAGTGGCAATGTCCACAACTGAAAACACATTTTGCTAAGAACTAGCACCCTTCTTCATAACCAGAGAAGAAACTGTAACCTATTCCAGGGGTACAAATTCTCCTAATACATTTGGCCATTTGTCTAAAGTAACCATGCACCCTTACTGAACCTGTTAGTTCTGAACTGGTTACTCCAGATGGGGTTCTGCCCACCCTGTGCTCCCAAATCCATACTAAGCCATTCTTTCAGAGTTATACCTTAAATATTCGGAAACCATTTGAATTGCTATTGAATGAACTGGCATTCTGGAATTCTCAATTCAAATTCACCACCTCAGTAGTGTAAAGGTAAAAAAGTCCTGAACAGTGTGATATAGTCATACCTCTGGACATCACACACCTCAGCTATTTTTACTTCAAAGACAGTCTTGCATGTCTGTACTTAGAGTAAAAGAAGTTGTGCCTTCCTCTGGGCATGGAACCTCAACAGAACAGGTACCTGCTTTCTGTAGCAAAAGTCAGAATTCACTCACTTTTAGACATTTCAGACAGCTTCAAAACATCCTGGACCAAACGGGGATTGTTTCTTGATCCACTCACTAGCAATCCTTTTCACCCCTCCAGGAATGAAAATCAGGAAATACTGCTGTAGAAAAGGTCTCCACCACTCCTCTTGGCAAGCTGGTGAATACCAGAACTAGGGTGAGAATGCAGGATCCTTAACTCAGAGCCCACAGCTGAGCAGTTCTCACTCTTCTAACTTCAAACTGCAACTGTACACTGACTCACACTGATTTCAGTCTCAACATTCTAAATCCCTTCTCAACAGCTGGCACAAGGATTATGCTGCTGCAAGAGTTCCAAATGAGCTCATCATTTCCATCTCAGCTGAAGCCAAACAAACAAAAGAATGAACAGGTGAAAACCATTTAACTAGTTAATCACCAGCTCCCTCTCCCTGCCTAGCACTGATACTGAGGGGATTCTAGTTAGCCCAGGGGACTGGATGGTTACATGAGAGTAAATCAAAAATTTAAATTGTTTACTCTTTTTGGGGGATTCATGTTCAGATCACCTGCAGATTCACAGTGCTGTGCTCTAATTACTATACTACACTGTTTGCTGCATTGCATGGATTTCAGAGATGTCTTAGGCTCGTTCACTTGCCCTACATAAGTGATTACAGTTATTACAGATCATAATGGTCCTGGGTGAGCGGTCCTGAGAAAATCTCTATGCACCATTTAATCCAACAGTGCTTTTAGATGTCCAAGAATTCCATATCTTAACCATAATACACAGTGACCACCTCAGAGGGAATGAGTTACTTTAAAGTGATGGTTAACTGGTTAACTGTCACCCTTTAGAGTAGAGAGATATTCAAAATGGAGAAGCCCATGGGTTGGTACTGAGTCCATTGTTCTTCAACATATTTATAATTATGAAATGGGTATTAAAAATGATGGCTCCTGATTAGATGAGAGCTGCCTTCAGCCAGGTCATTATCCCAGCTCAACAGTCCGGGTGAAAGTAGCTCCTGGCAAAACAGACTCTGCACCTGGCAAATACCCCTACACTCTACTGACAACTGCTTTTCCTTGCACAACACATACCTAAAACAGCAACTCTGATCTCCCTTCTCACATACATCTTCCAGCCTCGATCTCAGGAACAGCTGTCCAGTACTGTTTTCTGAATCTATTGATGGTGTGTGCTACTTTCCTTCACATTAATCGGCTCCATCTCACAAACCACATGCGAGATGGATGCAAAACATTTAAACAAAAAATAAAACAGACAGGCTGACTGTAGACTGTGCAGCTCCATCTCTGTCAAGTACTTGCTGCTCCCTCTAGTCCAACAAGCAGCCTGGGTACTGAACAAGAGTTCTGCGGCCTTGTCTACCCCAAACAGTAAATTAGAGATTCAGTCTGACACGCAGTCTCTCTTCCAACATCCCACTAGCAGCCATTCTCCCCATGACCCTCTAGCATGTGAAGACACTGCCTACCCTTCTTTTGTCCTTACTAAACAGCTGGTTATATGCAGCATTAGCGCCACCTTCTGAAAAGCTTGACACCTTGCCAAAAGTTGGGACTATTTTGTCTCTGAATCCTTATTTGAAATAGAAAAAAAGTTTTAAATAATATGAATAGCAAAATTAAAAAAAAAAATTCATTTTAGTAATACGGACCAATTTCTTGATCACAATAAGGCACTACCAAGACTTCCAGTGATAACTCGGTCAAGGTGATAGCTTCTCTGCCTAGCTCTGGATCGTCAGTGTCTTTTCACCTTATTTTTGGGTTGCTATTATTGAATATTTGACTCATCAATAATATTTTGCAATTTCTAATCTTATTCTACTACTAGCTAGAATGTTTACGTCATCAAAATGGACTGTGAGATGAAAAATGCTCCTATCAAGCACATGCTGCCTCCTACACTTAATAGAACAGGAGGCTCAAAATGCTCCAAGCAGGCACAAAAAAAAATCATCAGCCCCTCCAGCCAATACTTCGGTCTCTGTGGAAAAATTCATGGCTGAACTAGTTCGTCTGAAACAGGCTATTTCTGCATTCGTAGACGACTAAAAATTATTCGTGGCATGATCGAAGGGATAACTAGGAGGAATAATGATGCAGAAAGTAGGATTTCATCCATCGAAGACTGGAGTGATATATTTGATCCCGAGATTCCTGCACTGCACCAAAAAATCTCCAAACTTGAAACAAACTTGGAGGACATAAACGGCAGATCACACAGAAATAATGTAATTATTTATGGCTTACTGGAATCTTCTGAAGGTTCAGATTCCTTTCATTTTACACAGAGTATCTGTGAAAAAATAGCTGGAACTTCCCTCAGTGATCTGAACTATGTGGTGGAAAGGGCCCATAGGGCACTATGCCCCATGGAGTGTCATGGAGACTCTCCCAGACCTTTCATCATAACATTTTTTGAACTATCTCAACAGAGTCCATGTGTGGTCAATAAAGTGAAAAGTATCAATCAACCTGCTAGGGATGGTAAGAGGATAAGAACTGCTTAAGATCTTCCACTGGCAGAATGACAGTGAAGAAGGGAATTCTCTCCCATTGTGAGAAAATTGATAGCTGCAGGAATAAAGTTTAGAATGGTCTATCCAGCAAAGCTTATTATCAACAAGGAGAGTAAATCATACTCTTACAAAGCTCATGAAAATGCAAGAAAACAACTTGCACAGATATTTTTGGACTTGTTCAAGTCAGGATGATGGGGACATTAAACAGAATGACAAATTCTTCAACTTTAGTATTTCAGATATGGTACACTGCTATTTAGAGGGTTAAAGACTTTCTCCTTGAATGTGTAGTCTATTGATTAGATGAATATTTGATTTCTTGGGCTTTATTGTTTTCAATGGCTCCTATGCACTATTAGGGTGGGGGTACATGGGATTAGCACGTACCTCACCCATGTAGCTGCGTACCTGTAGACATGTGCACACTGGCAGCATTCACAACTATTGTCCACCTGTCTGTGGCCCCACCCTCCAGCAAGCAGGAATCCGCAGGGTGGCTGGGGATGGGTCATGGCACCTGGCCGGGCATCCAATCAGATGCCAGGGCTGGGACACAGAGTGGATCCCTCACACAGTGGGACGATGTTGGCATTGCGCCCATGGATGACCTATGGCTGGTGGCTGTGGTGGTGAGAGGCATGCAAAGCTACTGACTCTCGCATGATGTAGCCCCAGAGTGGGTCGCGAGACTGGGTGGGGGTCTGTTAGTGGTGCGGGGAGAGTATACCCCACCAGATGCCGGGGGACTGGTGGGTGGGTTGGCTGGTGGTGCCATGTGGGGGGAGGCATCCATGGGCCGGTGCCCCCATGTGGTGTGTGGGCATGGCAGGGGCCATGCCTGACAGAGGCTGTGCACTGATGTGTGCTGGGTGGCAATGGGCAGCCATGGGGAGGTCCAGCTGCAGTGGTTCCATTGGCAGTGGGCTATCTGCCCTGTCTGGGCAGTGTCTAGTTGTGTGTGCGGGGTATGTAGGGGTCTTACAGTAGGGTTCTCCCTGTCATACCCTGCACTCTCCTCCTCACCCCTGTGGCCAGCACTATGAGCCACTGTGTATGGCGTGTAGTGCAGGCATGCCCTAGCCTACCTCCATGTGGTGTGGTCCACAGTCATGGGGGATCGGGTGCATTATGTCTGCACATCCCCCCTTGTGCATTCCATGTAGGAGTGCAGTGGGTGCAGAGTGGCTATGCACCACAGATGTGTGGCAAGTAGCCACTCCACCCATTAGTGTTTATGGGCCAATAGCATTTAAAACTGGAGGAACCTTCACTGCTAATGCTATATTTCTTTACTCTATCCAGACTAGTATTCCTCTCTTCTCCCTTCAGTGTTAAATGATAACTAAACAATAATTATTTACATAGCATTTGGTAATACATTCAAGTTTATTTTTAGAGGATTTTCTTTTTTCAGAAATTTCTGGGGAGAGGGATGTTATAGACACTGTTGTTCTATTCTATCTCCTTTTAGCTTAGGCTTAGTATTAGTGAATTTATGTGGTAATTTTCACTGTGCAATCAGTCCTTGCCACCTCACACCTTCGAGATGGTCTTAGACATGTCACTAAAACAGTTGCTCTTTCTTAAATGTGGTCATTTAGAATTGTTTGATGTTAGCTTCAAGGTAAAAAAAACATTTATTTTGCAATCTTGAGATTATGTAACATGGCAGTTTTGATTTTTATAATGATAATTCTCATGAGATGGTAGGTGAAGGTATAGGAAGATAAACGAGAGGTGAGTTCTCTTCATGCATAGCTGCCTTAAGATGGTTTGATGTATTGGTGGTTATGTTTCTCTTCTTTTGAAGGAGCTAAATAACTAGTCTTGCCCCGATACTGCAACGAGAATACTATTTGGTAACTCTACTTGAGTTTGGCTCTTATGTTTCCTTTTCTTTGAAAGAATGTATTTAAATGGATTACATTTGGCATAATATAAATAGAAGTACACATGAAATACGTATGGAAGTATTTTCCTTTTTTTTTGATAGTGGGGCACTTTATATTGATTTTACTTTGTTCTTTTCAGAAGGATCAGGCAATTATTTGATAGTGGTTCATCCACTTTGTATTTCCACTTTACATCGCATAGACTGTAGTTTTAAATGAACATTTGGATTGGTACTGTTCTGTAGCTCTTGTTTGTAAAGTTTGCAGCTCCAGTTAGAATGAACCTTATTTTACTCTATGGAGCTAATATTTTACCACTGGTCAACCAGTCAGAACTAATATATATTTTTTTTGTTATATATTTTATTCTCCTCGGCTGGGGAGTTGTACCTATGGTTCCACCCCATCCAGCTGTATCCTCAGCCTTGCCCTGTCCACAGCCAGAGCTTTTCACCCCTATGTCTTGCCCTCCCCAGGCACATCTCAGTGTGTACTACCCCACTCACTACAGAAGGCCAGGGCAGACACCAGGGCAGCTACCTGGGGTGCATCCGGCATGGCACTGCTGGATTTGCCATCACTGTGCACAGGAGGATTTTTTCTGACATGACCCCCTCAAGTGTGAGCATGCAGTGACACCAATGATGCTGTCATGCATGCATCTGCACATGGCACATCCAATGTCATTCGTGCCATCCCACAGCTTAACCATGGTATGCACTACCCCATCCACTGCCAGGAGCCAGTGTGACCACAGTGTTCCCCCACACCCACCCCAGAGGAAGAGAGCAGTGCCTGGGATGCTTGATCCACCTCCCTCTGGCCGACCCTCCAGTGCCCGAGGTTGCTCCTGACCCTGGGTCACTGGCATGGCCCAAGGTGTGGCATCCAGTGACTGACCCCTCAGTGCCACTGGGCCAGCCCAGTTAAAACTAATATTGAAACAACTTCAGATTGTGAGTTATGGTGCGACATAGGGACTTTAATTTAAGCTTTAATAAGAATAGAGATTTAACTGTGTTTTATATTCACCTCTGTGTCCCTTCTACTTTAATTTTCAATTAGATCCTGTGAGTCTGAATTTATTTTGTGCAGTCACCTTATTCCAACTTATATGTTTGAGATGGCTGGGGGGTGTAAATGCAATTCTCTCCCTTTAAGCGAGCAGTATGTAAGTGAATAATTTATTTTCTCTTTTCTTTTCCCTAACTAATCCCTAAGATAGTAAACCTTTGAGGGCATTGATAAGGTGCAGGATGCATATATTTTATGCTAGTTTTTGTACACACAGAGACAGGATGGCAAATCCTGCAAGTAGTTGGCCAAATGAGTCAATCCTGTGGATTTACTTACTAAATATGTTAGTAGAAGGCAAGTGTTTGTTTTGCTTCTTTTAGGAGGAAGCACTCTCGGTTACAGTTTCTGTTTGTAGTGATAGCATTGACATAAAGTATGCTGGCAACATACTATTAGTTTTCTTGGAGAGTTATATTTTATAGTTGGAAATTTGCCTTTGTGGAATCCAGACCCATAGGTTGGGTTGACTAATGAGTTCATTCAGAACTGTGTAATTTATTGAGCTGGCTTTTTGTGTCTACTAAACTATCTATATTGTGATTACACTTACTCAGTTAAAAATGCTTTTCTTCTCCCACCATTAAATTACTGGGGTATAGTTGGCATGACTGGGCATTAAATATTTACCCATAAACTTCCATTTAGGGTCATAAAGGGAGAAGAGGAAGGGGGGAAGAAAGGGGATGGAGGATGGTATATTTAAATGCTAGAAGCCTGGGGAATAAAAATGCAGAACTACAGACTCTTATGGTGTAATGGGGAGTGGACATGGCAGCTATCACTAAGACATGGGCCACACTAAACCATGATTGGGAACTGGCAGTTCCAGGTTACAGACTATTCCACAAGGATAGAGTTAAGGGGAAAGAAGGGGGTAGCACTCTATGTGAGGGAGGGGATAACGTTTTTTAGAGAAGAGATGGAGGAGGGAGATACAGAGGCTCTATAGATGCAAAGCCAAGATCCAAAAAATAGGACACTATGGTTGGGGTTGTGTACAGGCTGCCCTCCCAATCGAAGACAGATAGAGTATTGGTGGAATAGATCTGGAGGAACTGTGGGAAGGGTGGGGTGGTGATAGTAGGAGACTTCAACCTGCCAGGAGTGGAGTGGGGGACACCTGCCACCAAGTGTGGAAGGGAACAAATATTGTTAGATGTCTTCCAAGATAACTTTCTGATGCAGTTGGTCAGCAAACCAACTAGGGAAGGGAATACCCTTGAACTCATACTGTCTAATGGGGAGTGGGTCAGGGATCTGGGGGTGGAGGAGCCCCTGACGGGGAGGGACCACCACACAGTATGGTTCCAGTTGCAGCTGGGCAGGGACAGGGTGGCATCTGGCACAAAGGTACTAGACTTTAGAACGGCTGACTTCAAAAAGATGGATAAAGTGGTGCAAGGGTTCCTGGACATAATTCAGCCTAATGTGGACATGAAGCAGAGGTGGGAACTCATTAAGCTAGGGACAGTGGAGGCAACCACATTTTTGCAGCAAGGCCCAAAGTAAAGGCTAGGGCAAAGAAACTGGCTGGAATAAAAGTGGTGTCATAGACAGGGTGATGAGGAAAAGAGTAGCATATAGGAGATACAGGAGAACTGGAGGGAGAAGACAGGAGGAGTACCTGAAGGAAGCAAAGGAAGTGACCAGGGAAGTAAGACAGCAAAGGCATCAAGGGAGTTCAGGCTGGTGAAGGGAATTAAAGAGGGGGGAAAAAGACTTCTTTAGGTACATCAGGGAGAAAAAGGGTTGTAAGGACCAAATAGTAAGGATTAAGAAGGAGGGGGAATGGGTGGAAAAAGTGGGAGGAAAGGCAGAAGTGCTTAATGACTACTTTTGCACAGTGTTTACTAAAGAGAAAGGAGGGGAAATACCTAAGGTTGGGGGAGGATAGGATCAAACAGGAAGGGCTGACAGATGGGGAAATCACAGAAGGTAGATTGTTAGAGGGGTTAAGGGCCCTGAGGTTGGACAAGGCACTGGGACCAAATGGCATACACCCCAGGGTACTGAAAGAGTTGGCAGAGGTCCTGGCAGTCCCATTGGCAGGCCTATTTAATGCCTTTCTGGACTCAGGGTCTGTACCTCAGGACTGGAGAATGACTCACTTGGTTCCACTCCATAAAAGTGGTCCCAAAGATGAACCAGGGAACTATAGACCAGTGAGTCTCATGCCCATAGTGGGGAAACTGATGGAAACAATACTGAAGGAGAGGCTGGTAACCCTGCTGGAGGTCAGTGGGGTGCAGGACAGTTGGCAGCATGGCTTTGTCAAGGGCAGATCCTGCCAGACCAACCTAGTGCACTACTATGACTGGGTGACTAGGGAAATGGACAAAGGGCATGCAGTGGATGTTCTGTACCTGGACTTCAGAAAGGCATTCAACTCAGTGCCACACAGGAGACTAGCATGTAAGCTAAGGGGCACAGGGGCGGGGGAAAAATTGGTGGGTTGGTGGAGAACTGGCTGCAGGGATGGCAGCAGAGGGTGGTGGTGGGAGGGGAATTTTCATCCCCAAGGGCAGTAATGAGTGGAGTCCCACAGGGGTCAGTCCTGTGGTCGGTGTTATTTGGGGTATTTATTGCAGACATCTTGGTAGGCATAAACAGCAAAATCAGGCTATTTGCAGACAACACCAAGATGGTAGCAGTGGTGGATGATCAAGGGGGGTGGCAGGGATTGCAGAAAGATCTAACAAGGCTGGGTACATGGTCTGACACCTTGGGAACTTGGTTTCAACACCAAAAAATGTGAGGGCTACATTTCGGGGCAAAGAATCCAAAGAAGAGCTACCATC
This sequence comes from Neoceratodus forsteri, assembly GCA_016271365.2. Taxonomy (NCBI): domain Eukaryota; kingdom Metazoa; phylum Chordata; order Ceratodontiformes; family Ceratodontidae; genus Neoceratodus; species Neoceratodus forsteri. Next base: position 731,186,168 of record CM028131.1, read on the forward strand.
TGGGGGGAGCTAGCTGTGACTGAGGAGGAGAAAGATCTGAGGGTGTTCATTACGGGAGCAATGAGCAACTTGGCACAGTGTAGGAAAGGAGCAGCAGTGTCCAACAAGATGTTGGGTTGTATTGCAAGGGGTATAACCTCTAGGAGGATGGAGGTGATTCTGCCATTATACAAATCGCTAGTCAGACCCCACCTGGAGTGCTGTGTTCGGTTTGGTGCCCTTATCTAAAGAGGGACATCAGATTGCTGGAAGGAGTGCAGTGCAGAGCAACAAAGATGATTCAGGGTCTGGGGGAGTTTCCATATGAGGTTAGACTGAGGGAGTTGAACATGTACTCTCTGGAGGAGAGGAGGGATGGGGGATATGATTGAGACCTTTAAGTACATGAGAGGAATAAACAGAACAGGCATAGAGAGACTGTTTAAGTGGAGGGTGGGGAGAGACACTTGGGGTCATGACATGAGATTTCAGGGTGGAAGGTTTAGGAGGAAAATGAGGAGGCATTTCTTTATGGAAAGTTTGGTAGCAGAGTGGAATGCACTTCCTGCAGAGGTGGTGGCCCATAAAACAGTGGGATGCTTCAATAGGGGCTGGGATAGGACAAAAGGGAGGGTTGTGGAAGGGGGGTAGGGTGGAAGGGGCAGCTGCAGAGTAGGAGTGATAGCAGCTGCTAAATCTAGCAGACACAATAGACCTAATGGCCTTTTTCTGCTGGCAGTTTTGTATGTTCGTATGTAAGTTTTTGTTTTGATAGCATCTCATGGGAGAAAATTGCTTTTACAATTACTATTTATTTGTATATCTAACTGGAATGAAAGGGCTACAGATTATTGTTCTAACAAGACCTAATTTGATGAGCCCATATTAAACACCCTTTGAATGTTTTCTATTTTCCTATGTTTTGTTGTTTTTGGAAAATAAATTCAAACTACTTCCTTTTATATTAATATACCCTTGAATAAATACTTAGTATTAGCTATAGGACTAATCGAGAATTTAGTTGTATCTGCAACCCAGAGGTCTCTGTGTGCCCAGATGCCAGCCTTAGGGCTGATTAATGTGTGGAGGCACTTTACCAGTCTACGGGGTGGGGTTTTTTACACCTATTTCTCCCCTAGGTTTCAGACCTCCTCTCGCATTATTTTTTTTATCTCTACTGAGCATGCCGATGTGCTTTGGGATTTGGTGTTAAATGCCTGTTTCTTATCGGATCACACTCCACCCCTTGTTAAAATTAGACTTAGGCCAAACCCATAAATCGATACTATGGCATCTTAACCTTTCATTATGAAAAGACGGAATTTTACGAACAGATGTCACAAAAAATCCCACAAATTATCCAAGATAACCTCTCACTGGATACCCCTTCAGTGTTAATTTGGGACACTTTTAAGGCAGTAATTCATGGAGAGGTTCTCACTTATGCATCTCATAAGCATAACCAAAGGGAGGTGCATTTTAAACAACTGCAAACACAACTTAAGACACTACAACAGTTAGGACCACCAAGGGAGACCTCTGCTGAAAAGGAGATCAGACAGATTGGGTCTGCACTCCAGAGCATTCAGTACTTGAAGGTGCAGAATGCCCTCTTATATCTTAAAAAATATAATTATAAGGGCGGCCCTAGAGGAGTAAGAGCCTTAGCTAAGAAATTACTAGGCTTTTGGCAAGCAGCATGTATTAACAAGCTTAAAAACCCACAGACGGGAGAGCAGGCATGATACTACTCCAGAAGTGATGGCTATTTGTTGGCAGTTTTACAGGGATTTATACTTGACATGACACCTCCCTCACACACTTTGATTAATAATTTCTTGTCATGCCTCCCCATTCCTAAATTGTCAAAACAACAAAAAATTATCCTGACTACCATTATGGAGGAAGAGATTAGAGGAGCTTTGTCCCCACACAAAAACTTTAAAAGTCCTGGACTGGACGGGTTTCCTGTAGAGTGGTACAAGCCATTTTTGCCCCATCTCCTCCCCCTTTTAAGAGGGGCCTTTTTGGATGTACAGGAAGGTATTTCTTCTCCAGCTTCTTGGGCCTGCACAGTGTTATCCACTATATTGAAACTAGGGAAAGACCCACAGTTACCATCATCTTACAGGTCCATTTCTATCTTAAATTGTGACTATAAGCTTTATATGTCTGTATGGGCTCATCACTTGGGAGGATATTCTCCCGAGGGTGATCCACACGGACCAGTAAGGATTTTTAAAATCAAAGCAAATTTCAAACAACACCCACAGAACTATTTATCTTTTGGATTATATAACTAGGAACTCTATACCAGCCACCTTAGTTAGTCTTGACACCGACAAGGCATTTGATAGAGTGGTCTGGCATTTCTTATAGCGGGTACCAGCCTCTTTTGGTTTCCCCGATGAAGATATTACCTGACTCAGTAATATTTTTGCAACTCCCTCTGCATATCTCCATGTAAATGGCAATGTCTCGGCTCCTTTCATTTTAGAACAGGGCACACATCAGGGATGCCCCCTTCCCCTCCTCCTATTTGTTCTTTAATTTGAGCCATTGGCTATGGCCATTAGAAGAGTGCTGTAATTGAGGGGTATTACCATGGAGGGTGAGACATATAAAGTGTCACTTTATGCAGACAATGTCCTTCTCATCCTTTTGAACCCTGAAAGTTCTCTTCCAGAGGTGTGGCAGGTACTACAAGACTTTGCTGTAGTCTCAGGCTATGTCATTAACATGACCAAAACAGAGGTATTGGCACTAAATTTTACCCCTACTGCTGAGATGAGAACCTTCTCCTCTTAGATGGAGAAGTACCAAATTAAGTATTTAGGTATTCACCTAGCACTATCTCCTCAAAATTTATGTTTGATTAACTATGAACCTCTTACAAAGCCATTAGAGGAAGACCTTCATAGATGGTCACAGTTACGATTATCTTTTTATTCTAGGATAGAAACATTCCAGATGAATAGTCTGCTCTGTTTACTGTGGTTTTTTAGACTTTTCCCATTTTATCATCATTTATTTACTTTACGTCTTGGAATAAATCTCTCTCTCCAGATTTCTATGGGTAGGCTGACACCCACATATTAGATGGTTCCTTCTTCAACTCCCTAAGGATGGGGGGAACTGAATGTTCCTCATTTATTACACCACAGTTATGCAGCGATAATAAGTCAGATTCTGTGCTGGTTAAACCCAGAGTACACAACTCCCTGAAAGCGCATTGAATGTGTGATCAGTAACCTTCATGATGCTCTTCGGGTAGTATTTGCTCCGATAGCATCTCTTCCTCAATTGACTGATCATATTTTGGGAGCTCAACACATTCTGAATATCTGGTACAGGATCAGTGCCATTCCATCCTTAGCTTCAATATTTTATTAATTTAAGTTACTGATAGCCAAAGTTGAATTTCTACTGGTATGGATTGATCTCACTTTTCAGAGATGGCATTCGAGTGGCTTGTCTTTTACATTTCAATATTTGGACACCAGGGGTGGTATCATTCCGTCAGCTCCAAGAGGCATCGATCTCACTAGTACGAATATTTCAGGCATCTACAAGTACAAACCTTTTTGCTACACAAGGGGCCACAGAGAAATTGTCTCCAGAGCCCTGTCACCATGCTAAACATGTTTATATCTCTCGAGATGTACCATCTGGCAACATATGATTGGCCTCTTGTATAGAGGATTAAGAGAATATGTATTGGATATGATGCAAGGAATTTTAGAAGCCTGGAACAGGAAGTTACCCATACCAGTTCAATATGATACTTGGCTTAAATATACACACCTTTCAATGGGGATATCCACAGCCCTGTACTTGCTAGAATTTGCTTAGAAGGTCATTAACTGCTACTTTAATACACAGGCCAAGTTAGCAAAATTTCTTCCTGGCCCAGTTAGACATTGCTGGAGGATTTGTGGAGACACTTTGGCTAATCATGTGCATGTATTTTGGTCATGCCCTCAGTTAAGAACCTTTTGTCATGAGGTTGTTGATGCACTTGAGGAGATGGTGGGAGAGGCTGCTGCTCTTACACCAGAGCTGGTACTTTTAACTATTTCCCCTGAAGGCCTATGCATACCCCATTGCTTGCTTCTTCCTACCTACATCTTAGCTGCCAAAAAAGAGATAACTCACCTGTGGAGGCAGATAAGGCCTCCTTCTTTTCAAATTGGCAGAATATTATGACAGAGCTTTATTCCCTGGAGAGACTGGTGGACATATGTAAGGGTAAAATATCCCAATTTTAGATTAGATGGAGGGCCTGGGTTTTTTATACCTCAGACAGAGAAGCCTCCTTTGTTCCATGAGGCCCAGGGGATATTCTGAGTATGGTGGGAGCTACTACTAGAGGAGCCTTGCATCTAATAATGTTTATCATTGAAAAGTATGATTTTGCATCTTGTCCTGAACTTAGTTGCAATGGCCCTCCTTTGAAGGGCTGCTTGCAATTTTTTCTTGCTCAAACTATTATGAAGTATATATTTCTTTTTAGATACTGATGCAGTTCTGAACTTTTATTTTCTGGATGAAATTATGTGAATGTCCATGTACCCCTTGTATGTTATTTATATTCATTTTAATAAAAATTAAAGTTAAAAAAAAAGGAATTAGTTAAATCCCTTCACCACATGATGATGTATGGATTCAAATTTAACAACATGTTATGATTAAGTTTCGCTGGATCTGGAGGGACAGGGGAATATAGACTAGGCTGCCACAGTTTAGAAGTTGTTAGGAGTTCAGTCTTTGAGACTAAGGAAAGTTAGGTACTGTATATACTTTTTTTAGTAAAGGTTGTTTGGGGTAAATACAGTTTGTTTCTTCATTGTAGGAGGGTATGCAGGAAATCTTATCGAGCAGCACTTCTATGGTGGTTGTAATTAAACTGGTTGCATATCTTACTGAGGGTTTACTTTATTTTACTAATTCTGTATGATGAGCAGTGTAACAATTAAAATTGCTTTGTTGAATGTTAAGGGAGTACACTCCAAAGTAAAAAGGATGCAGATTCTGCACTATATTAATTTCCTGGGCTAAAATATAATCTTTTTACAAGAAACACATTTGTTAATATCTGATTCTGATCTTCTTAAAAGGTTTAATTTTAAAATAGTATATGGTGTTGGGATGCAAACCACCTAAAGGGGGTTGCTATTTTTATTTTATTTAGTTTTTGTTGACAGGGAAAGGAGGACTAGACGATCCTGCCTATTTTCAGCCTTGTCCCGGGGAAGGGGATATAGATGGATGTGGACTGACATTGAACCAGATTAAGCTGTTGGTATTTTTAGTGAATAAATAATATCATAGATTTTCACCCTATAAAGATTTTTCCAGATCCTGAAGGGAGATTTGTTTTGGCAGTTGGTAAAATCAATCAGGCAAACTTCTTACTGGGTTCAGTCTATGGCCCAAATGCAAATACTGCATCCGCTTTAATGCATTTAATTACAAATATCTCACCATTTCTGTCTAATAATATAGTCCTAGGTGGAGACTGGAATATTCCATGTATTATTTATTGATTGGTTCAAGATCTTGTATTCTTGTCTCACAGCAAGGATTTTCTGCAATGGATTACTTTCTCCCCTTTAGACTATTTTGTGGCACCAGGCAGGGTGTTCTTATCTCCAACCTTATTCAACATTTATTTAGAACCCCTATTATATGTTTTAAAGATGAAAAATCTGTCAGAGGTATTCACATTGAGATTCATGTTATCAGCCTTTGCTCGTGACATTCTTTTACATATTTCTAATCCAATTAGTTCAATTAAAGGGCCTAAAATGATTCAAGAATTCAGGTTATTTTCTAATTATAAACTGAATAAAGCCAAGACAGAAGTGATGCCTCTAAACAACTTTCCATTAAAAAGTTACATTATAAATGTAGTTCTCTCCTGGATGCAATCAGGTTGAAATACCTGAGTATTTATCTATTGACTCTGCACAGTGTATTAAACTTAACTTAGAAGATCTGATTGGTAAATTAAAGCATGACATAAAGGATGGCAAGCACTATCTATTTCATTTTGGGTTAGGTGAACATAAGCAAACTGAATATTTTTCCTAGATTGTTCTACCTGCTTAATATGCTGAATGTCTACCTACCCTTAAATGGTTCAGTCAAATCCAAGGTCATACAAATGGTTTATTTGGTAAGGAACCCCCAGAATAGCTTTACATAAATTAATGATTCAAAAATCGCAGGGAGGATTTGAAATTCCAAACTTTACTTTATACTATATGGCCTCTCATTTAAATAAATATTTCAAATGGTTCCAAAGCCCTCATATGCTAAGTTATATACCCATACCTGGCTTGAAATGGAGCTTTCACTTGTGAAAAAACACAAGATATATCTGGAAGTAATTCTTTATTATAATTTGAAAAACATCCCTAAAGCAATAAAAAAAAAATTCAGTAACAGGTACCCCTTTAAGAATTCATAATCAAAGCTGCAAAATCCTAGGTATAAAAAATGTACCAAGACATTAACCAACCTATATTATATAACCCCAATTTTAATATTAATGGGTGCTGTTTTACTTCTGTGTGGTTACCCTATGATCACTATCTTACAGTGACTGTTTCATTAAGCCAAGGCCAAATGCATTCACTTAATTCAATTTTAGCAGACCTTGGCTTGGGTAAAAAATATATTAGTGAATTATTTATTAAAATTGCTCTAAAGCCTCACTTAGGCTATTTTCCTTGGGAAATGAACTTTCTTGATATGTTAAATCAGCTCAAATCTGCTGTTAGTAAGGCTTACCATATTGCCAATATGTATTCAACTTTATTAAGGGTTAAAATCACTGATAAACCCATCAAAACAACCTATTGGCTAAATGAGTTTAAACATAAGCCACTAACATGGTCTAAGTTATGGCAAAATATATACAAATATGTTCCATTGGATAACTTATGGTTGATTCAGTTTAAAACATGACATAATGCATATATGACCCCTCTGAGTTACATACATATGGTTTTACAAATTTGATAAATGCTAAGATACAGCTTGGATGTTTGTTCTCTACCTTCATCTTGCAGACATGTCCTCTGGTGCAATGTTTATGGGTTGAAATTAAGGAGAAAATCCTTAAAAACTCTGTCTTCAATCTTTTTACCTAGAAAGCTGTATTTTGGGTGATTTTTATGATGTCACATCACCTTCTGATAAAGCAAGCATTTTTTTAAGTTGGTATTTCAACTAAACAAATAATATTTAAACACAGGGTAAACAAAGGTATCCCCTCTTTTAAAGACTGGTTTTCCAACATCATAGTTAATCTTCAACTTATGTGTCTTATTCATGCCTTTTACAATAAACATAAGTTTTTCTTTCATACATGGAGTAAACTTCAAGAACTAATTTCTAAGCTTTGACCAAACTTTGTCTAATAAATGAGTTTCTTGGTAGTGCACTTCCGTCAGATTAAAGTTATTTAAATGCATAAAGGCAAATCATGGATCTCTTGCCTTTAATTTTTCTTTAATGTATATAGTTGTTAGTATAATCTATTTTATCTATTTATGTTATACCTTCTACAAGTTTTTGTCTTTTACAATTCTGAATTTTCAATTTTTATTTGATATATACTTCATTATTTATGCTGCAGGAGATTATCAATAATTCCCTATGTTAATTTTTTATACTTAGACAGACCCTCAATTACTTCAACCACTTTGGATACATATATATTTATAGATACTTTTGTTAACATGGAACTCCTGGTATTGGGGTATGGTAGGGGAGGGGCTTGGTTACTTATTGGCTTTTACTGTATTGCATTTGTTGTCTTTTATTGTATTTCATTGTTCTTATTGTTGGGTTTGTATGTATGTTAATGGTTTATCCTATTTGTTCTGTATTTGTATATAAATTCAATAAAGATAAGCAAGTTTTTTTTTTAAAAAAAGGCACTGCCGGGGGGTCTTAAGTTGGGATAATGGCCCTTCTCAGGTGGAGGAAGTACTCAGCTTTGCCTCAGGCTTCAACCCACCCAAAGTTGGCTGTTATCCCACCATAACATCCCCCCTGTTGTGCCTTATTGTTTAAGTGACCTGGAGAAGGGGTCAGTAACAAGCTGCTAAAGATGTCTAGATATACTAAATTGACAAGAAGAACAGACCCAGCATGGGGGTGTTGTGGGGGACTGCAAATTTTCAGTGTGGAATGAGAAATGGGGCTTAGATTACATGTCATTAGAATAGCAAATTTCTTTTAAGGGTTCTGAATGAATATAGGTCATGCATGCACCTTGTGTGGTGCAAATGAGGACAGGACAAAACTGGAGAAGGATCTAGGGTAAATGCACAGCAAGCTAAAATCAGGGAGGCATTGTGCAGGAAATATGATTATTCAGTAAGAACCCAAATGCAATGCTGGGAATCCAGAAATATTGGTTCAATGTGTGATGCATACCGCAGTGCTTGTGTGTACTTATGAACTTGGAGTTTGGCCTTTCTCTATTCCAACCCTTGGTAGGAATGCTGGGTAGGTATAGGGAATAGAAGGCCCAGCAACAAGGGTGAGAAGATTATCAGAGGAGGAGGAGGAGGAGACAGGGGAGGATGGTGAGTGTTTTGAAATGCTCCAACTGGAGCGTAACGAAAGTTGGCTGGCTTAAGTAGCAGATGTGGGAGGAGCTATTTCCCCTACATTGAACCATAGGCTTTTAGCCCTCTCATTCAATGTGTGGTGCATAGATTAGTGCCTCTGTATACTTATGAACTTGGAGTTTGGCCTTTCTCTATTCCCACCCTTGGTAGGAATGCTGGGTAGGTGTAGGGAAAAGATGGCCAAAGAGATTATTAATGGTTTGAGATTACCTCCTCCAACTCACAGAGAGTATGACCAGCAGCATGCAGGAGAGGACAAAACCCCTTGTGGAGGAAACCTCTGAAGACTCGTGGCTACTGACCTGCCATCCTCCAGGCAATCTATGAGGAGATAATCCTAAATGATTTGGATGGAGATTTGTTTCTTGTTAGGTCAATGAGCCATATCCTCTGAATCTTTGAAGGTGTGAGTAGGAAGGTCATTTCTGGAAGATGTATAATACAAATCAGCAGGAGGTCCAGATAAAGAAAGATGGGGTAAGATGATATCCAGAGGAAGGCAGATAGGTGGTTTGAATGATGTCCAGGATTTCATTGAGGTAGTCAGTATTAAGGTCTTGAAGTCATATATGTGATGAGATGGATTTGAGCTATGGAGGAGCATGAGTCTTGTAGCTAGAAATGCTGGAGCTCAGTAGTGGACAATCTTTGAGGTATTCAATTACTGGAAGCCTGAATCAAGATGGATCCATGGAATGAAATCTATAGATGGTTGAGCATTAAATGGTGGCTCACTTGAAAGCCCCAAAAGAATACAGAAGGAGGATTTCGGATGCAAACCAGAACCAGTCCAAAGGTGAGGAAGGAGAATGGCTGAGATCAATAAAGTCACTACAGATCACTAGGAGGAATCTGACAAGTCCAATTAACGGGCAGGAAGTATCTACAATGAAAGTATACAATGGAATGGACCAAATTGTGAGGACTTGACTGCACAATCTTTGATGATGTAAAAGGGTCAATCCTTGAATCTGATGGAGAAGTCCAAGTTGGAGGCATATCGAGGTGAGTAGAAGGATATCCAGGAATGCCACCCAGACAGCGCCAGAGATGGAGCAGCAAAAGGACTGCAGACAAACCGGGATTTAAAAAGTGATGGAAAAATGGTGAAGCAGGACTCCCAACCCTGGCATACAAGAAACCCTCCTTCACTCAATACCCCATGAGGCACAGCTAGGGACAGAGGCCATGGAAGCAAGGAACATTGATACAAACCAGATTGAATAATGGAATGGTGGGACAAACCAAAGACATTGAACAGGCTCCCATCCTTGGCAGACAAACAAACCCATCGTCATTCAATACCCCAAAAGCAGAGCTATGGATGGAGACTGTGAAGCGATGGTGAGGCAGCAGGAGGAGGGAATGGAGAAGGCAGACATGAAACTGTCAACATCAACAGATTGTGAACTTGGACAATTCTCAGTTGAATACAGTGAACGTGAAGCTATATGATGTATGTCTGCATTCCCCAGTGCTAGGATGGAATAGGTTACTGATCCACGGTAGTGATCCAAAGTGCAGGTGGGGCAATACAGCCACAGTAGCCCTGGGCCATGGAAAAGTGCCAAACCCAATGATGGAAACAACTGAAGGGTGGGAAAGTAGACAAAATACTAGTAGTGGCAAATGGATACCTATAGTAACTGGGCATGCGGAAGAGTCCAGCCAGGTTGCCAAACCATGTCATGTTAAATTGAGGCTGCCAATGACATCAAGTTGTACAGTACTTGAAAAATAAAGTGAAATAACACATTGTTTCTTGATCTGTCCTAGCAGACTGAAAATTTGGGAGGCAAGAGACCTGCTTACTCTGAGCTACCAAGCTGATTCTGCAGGGACAAGTTAGAGCCAGCCTTTATGAGTGCACCATAAAGAAAGATATGGCAGTTTGCATAGCAAGGTAGGACTGAACAGTAATAAAGTACTGGGAAGGCAAAAGAAGGTTCAGATCCTCTAGTCGATGTGGAATAGAGAAAATATGACTTATTGGATTTGTTCATTTAGGAAGAAATAGCAGGTCAATGAATGGGTACTACTGTTCTGGCATGCAGTGACATTCAAGAAGTCCTGTCTCGACTGCATCCATTATATTTGATGCCGGTAAACAAGCAGTCAGTCAGTTAACAGTATTCAGCACCAAAAGGTGAGTTCATTGATTCAGAGTGTTTACCAATGGTTGCTGGAAGTGGAATGCTCGGGCATGACATCACAGCCGGGCGCTAGCAATTAACAGAGCAGCAGCCTGTAAGGTAGAGATGCTCAAAAGGAAAAAAAAAAAAAAAAAAAACAGACAGAACAGGGGCTGTGGAAGCAGAGAAAGTAGCTGAGGCAGTGGGCAGCATCCATCTGATAGGGAGCAGCAGGAAAGCAGAGGAAGGTCACAGGGCAGGACAAATGACAGGAGGTTGAACCAAGGCATGGGAAGCAGAAAGAGGAGACGCAGCACCAACAGTGGCATCTGGGAGGTGTCAGAGGGCAAGACCGGAAGGACCGTGTGTCCCAGTTGGGTAGGAGAAGTTCAGAAGGGGCCAGGGAGGACAGGCTGCAAAGATAGACAGGAACCCGGCAGGAGGAGGCAGTCACCAGGACATGGTACCTGATGAAAGTTGATCAGGGACAGGAGCAAGTAGAGCTTCTAGCAAAGCGAGGACAGTTGATGGCAGGGGTACCGGTGTCTAAGGTGGAGAAGATGGAAAGGCAGAGAGTTCTCCCATGTGGCAACAAGTGGTAAAGCATATGTCTAGAAATTGTGTATTTGCTAAAAACAAAAACCAAAATTGGAGAAGGGTCACAGAGCACAGAGAGCATCTCGCTGCTGCATCGATTTCGAAATGTGCCAAGTGGAGCTTAACAGAAGTTAGCTAGCTTAAGTAGTGGATGTGGGAGGATCTATTTCCCCCACATTGAATCATGGCTTTTAGCCCTCCCACAATGGGGTAAGGAGCAAGTTAAGAGAGGTGATATCCAGCCACCCCTTTACAAGCCCTTGACTGTCCCTGGAATGCATCCAGTTTTCTTTCCTTTTATTCATGTTCTCAGTTGAAACTGAGTTGCATCATTTTTGATTTTATTCTCAAATATATCTCCTCAGTTGAGTTGATTGATCAATTTTGCTAATCAACCAGGAAGATAGACTAGGTTACTATTTCCCATTCTTAGCTATGCCTCGTATAACATACAAACATGTAACTCACATTAATGCAATTATACACTAGTTAAAATCACAAAGCAATAATGCACATTTGTAGACAAATTCAATCAAAACAGTGACATTTAAAATGATTATAGAATTCCATTATCACTTTATCTTAGAATGTTTGTGGTAGTAAAGCATGCATTCAGCTAATAGAAACAGAGAATGTGAATGCAGATAAGGGCAGCTGGGCCCACACAGTCTGCCCATTTTTTTAACCTTCATTTTTCTGCTGCAGACCCTACTTGATCTATGGTGCAATCTCCCCCCCCATTCCTTCCTTACCCCTGTGATTCACTTGTGCTTGACTCAGGCATTTTTGAATCCTACCCCTGTTTTTGCCCCTACTACCTCTGCTGGAAGACTTTTCCAGGTATCCACCACCCCTTTTGTGAAGAAGCACTTCCTCACACCCGTCCTGTATTTATCCCCTCCAGCTCCATAGCATTCCCCCCTTGTTCTAGAGCACCTTTTTCTCTGAAAAATACCCCCTTCTGTACCTTATTAACCCCAGTGAGGTATTCAAGGGGCTATATCATATCCCTTCTTTCCCTCCTTCTTCACAGTCTACATATTGGGCTCCTTAGCTCTCCTCGTAGGGGTTTTGATTCCAACCCTGCACACTTTTGGTAGCCTCCTCTGGACTGCCTTCACTCTGTCTATATCCTTCCTGAAATGTGGTCTCCAGAACTGGATGAAGCACTCAAGGTGGGGTCCTACAAGTGATCTATATAAGGGCAGCACCACTTCCCTCTTCCTGTTGGCGATACCCCTCTCTATGCACCCCAGTATCCCACTAACCATTCCTACTGCCTTGTCACACTGCCTGACCACCTTTAGGGCATCCAATATGATTATTCCTAGGTCTCTTTCCTGTTTGGTCTTTGGCAGTATCAATCCACCCATTTTGTACTCCACTCCCAGGTTTCTATTGCCCAAGTGCATTATTTTCTTTTGGTTTTGCATTAAAACCCAGGTGCCATACCTTTGACCACTCTTTCAGCCTTTTCAGATCCTTGCCCATCCTTTTCACTCTCCTGAGTGTCCAATCTGTTGCAGATCTTAATGTCATTCACAAAGAGACAGACCTTCCCTTCCAGTTCCACTATTATGACACTTATAAAAACATTGAAGAGTACCAGTCCCTGATCCTTGAGGTACCCCACTGGTCACCCTCCCCTTCCTCGGAGCAAACTCTGTTTACCACTACTCTGTGTCCTATCCACTACCCAGTTTCTTTCCCAGGTTACCACCTTATTACCCACCCCCAAGTTATCCAACTTGCATACCAGTCTCCTATGTGGAACAGTGTTAAAAGCCTTGCTGAAATCCAGGTAGGCCACATCCACCGCTCCTTCCTGATCCAACTCCTAGATCACTCAGTCAAAGAAATCTATCAGATTTGTCCAGCATGACCTCCCCCCTTTGAAGCCATGATGCCTTGGATCCTGTAATCCATTAGGTACAAAATAGCCACAATCCTTTCCTTTAGTAGTGTTTCCATTAATGTACCCAACACCAATGTCAAGCTGACAGGCCTATAATTTGCTGCCTCTTTCTTGTTACCACCTTTGTGAAGTGGGAGTACCTCTGCCCTCGTCCAGTCCCATGGGACCACACTGGTCTCCAGTGATCTTTTAAATAAGTCTGTCAGTCAGCGGTGCAGCCAGTTCCTCCCTGAGCTCCCTTATCACCCTTGGATATGCCCCGTCTGAACCTATAGCTTTGTCCACCTTCAGGTTAATGACTGCTTTCTAGACTTTCCCCTCAGAAAAAGGACTAGTGTACATTTCCCTCCCATTAAAGCTCCTGGCATCTTTTTTGGTACCTCCCCTTTCTCTTCTACTGTGAACAATTAGCAGAAGTATTTGTTCAAGATGTGTGCCTTTTCTTGATCCCCCACTGTACAGTCATCCCCTTCCCTCTTAACTGTACAATCCCTCCCTTTGTCTTCCTTTTTTCACTAACATGCCCCCAAATTGTATTGTCCCCTTTTGATACACCCTGAGCTATTATTTTCTCATTTTGTATCTGTGCAATCCTTACTGTACTGCCTGCCTCCCTCCCTCTGCTTTCCCAGATACACTTCCCTATCCTACTCTCTCTGGGTCTCCTTATACCTTCTAAATGCTACTCTTTTAATCTTTACCTCTTCTGCTACCTTGTTTGAGAACCATAGCAGACTCCTCTTTCTTTTACTTTTGCTTACTAGCTTGACACAATGGTTTGTTGCCTTTACTATACTCTCTTTTAGTTTGGCTCACTTTTCTTCAATCTCCTTAGGTCTTCCCCCCTCCACCAGGTCATCCCAGAGACATTCACCATCTTTGTAAAATCAGCCCTTCTGAAGTCCAGGACTCTCATCATTGTGTGGTTCAATTCTGCCGCTGTTCTTTTGTTGAACTACACTGTGCAACAATCACTGGTCCCCAGATGGCTTACCACCTTGATGTCTGTAACATTGTCCCTGTGAGTAAGCACCAGGTCCAGTATTGCACCATCACAAGTGGGTTCTGTGACTATTTGCCTGAGGAACACCCCCTACAGGGAGTCCAAGATGTTCCTGTTTCTAGTTGAAGCTGCAGCAGAGAGGCTCCAATCTACGTTTAGCAGACTGAAGTCCCCCACCAGCAACATGTCCCCCTTTTCAGCCATTTTGCGAGTTGCTTCTAACATTTCCTTATTTCCTTATCTAAGTTCTCCCCCTGTGCCAGAGGTCAGATCACATCTGTTTGAATAGTGTCTTTTATTCTTGACTTAAGGTTCCCCATCACCCCCCAAATTCCCTGTATTTCTGTTGCTTTATGCCTTCCTCACATAAAAGCATCACTCATTCTCCTTTCCTTCCTCCTCTCTCCCTTCTGAACATCGTGTAGCCTGGTATGACCATATCCCAGTTATGGTTGAAAGTGCACCATAACTCGATAATGGCAGCACTATCCAAGTCGGCCTCCACTATGATAGCCTCTAGGTCTGGGATACCAGACTTCTAGCTGCCAGACTTCAAGCATTAGCACACAAGGCCTGATAGATTTTGTTAGCTTTTTGCTTGTCACCTCTTTTTCCATTTGTTCCTCCCTCCTTTCTCTTCTGATGGCTTCTTTCCCACCTTCCAATTTTGCTTGCCCCCTACTTCCATGATTAACTTGCACTGTGGTGGAACTCTCGCCCATCAGGATCTCTCTACACTCTATCTCAGTCTGTCGGATGGGGGGGGACAGTTTCTGCCTTCCCTTTTTCTTTCACCACCCCCCCTTGGCTACTTGAAATGTTCATTGAAGTCACTTTTAAATCATCCACTTAGAACTGTGGTTCCCCTAATAGTTATTTAATAGTTATTTATAAGGAAGGATATGTGTGATTACAACATTTATTTTACCAAAATGCATTCCACATTTATTTGCAATAAATTTGGGCAGATGAGCTGAACATTGATTGTGTAAAACTGGCTTTACTTGTAAAAATTGTACTAAGTCTAAAGAAGTCTTAATGGTAAACACTGTACAAGAATAACATATAATTAATTCAGATGCAACCACTCAGCGGTAGAACAACAAAACTGATATACAATGTGCAACAATGAGTTTATGGGGTAGCAGCACACTAAAAAACAGCGTTTATTAAAAAAAAATAAAGGTAAATCTATAAATTAAGTCATAAAATGGAACATACTATGCTACTGGAACCTCATAACCAAATATGTGCATACTTAAAAGTGGTGAGAGAGGAATCAGAAGTGACTACACCAGCAAGTGCTCCAGTGCTAACATGAACAGAACAGTAATTGTATCAAAATAAATAGTGCCCAGGGGAGAAAAGATGAAATAAGTAGTTGCATAGATGCATAATACAGTGCAAAACAGTGTAATCAGTCAGATTCATGTCTGTATCATGAAATACATGGTGGCGGCAGCACTAGGTTGTGGACCCAACATAAGCATGTCTAAGGATTCACATGACCACTGCTGTGTTTCAACAGAGACCTGTTTTTCAATCAAAGTTCTTAGTACAGTAGAAAAACACTGCTTATTCAGATAGACAAAATTCAACTTCATATTAATTTTTTTGGAAAAAGGAGAGATACTGTATGGCATTCAAAATTGACAACTTTTATATTGCAGGAAAACAATTATAATAAGAATCAACTCAATTGGATTAGATACAAGATCAACAATGTAAATATTAGGTGTGCTGTTGTCTAAATATAACGAGAATAAAGAGTAACTTAGTTTTAGGGATCAAGTGAATTTATTTAACAATAAGGCACAAAGGGACATTGGTGGTCCTAGGTTTACTATATGGTAGGGGGCATAGTGAGCTCTGAGCCAGTCACCTTCAGCCTCCTGACTATGTGGTAAGCCTAACACCACCAATGTCCCCAGAGTGCTGTATTGCTTATATAAAATGGGCCCATAGGCAAGTTTTAAAAAACAAACACTCTAAAAGTTTTCAAAGCCATAAAAAATATAACAAAATGTTGCTAAATAATGTCAAATAGTCCCTCCACAGATGTTTTTCACCTGTCAGTCATCTGTCTTTCTTCACATTCAATACATTGTGTGATTGTTTACCATGGAATAGAAGAATTCAAAGTTCTGCATTATTTCAGTAGTAGAATGCACTCCCCACCCCAACACACACATGGAATGGTAACATGGAATAAACAAACTCAAAATTCTTCAGAGTTTCACTGGCATACACACAAAGACACACACACACAGGCCTCAAGTGGAGCCAGAACCTCAATTTTATCTGTTGACAAGTAAGAAGTTGAGTGTTCTCTGGCCAACTCGTAGGGAAAGGATTAGGATATTTCATGGTCATCAAAGAAACAACAGCAGTGGAAACTCTAAATAGTACTTAAGTTTTTTAATTTGTGTATGTGTGTAGGGAAGGGCTCTTGAGTGAAAATAACATTAAATTAATTTACTTATTTTATTTAATTTAATGGACTTTTATTTTTAGGGCCTAGTTGAAATTTTTTTATATGTGAGTAAAGGTTGCAGTCATGTTTGCAATGGAAAATAGTATGTAAGTAGCTTACAAAGTCTGAGAGTTGCCCTGGTTGGCAGGAACTTGTTTTAGCCACTGGTGGTGCTCTCTTACTGCCATGGCAAGAACTAAGTCTCAGCCACTCAGGACACAGGGATTTCCTTGCCCATTTTATATTTGTACTTAACCAGTACTGCAACCTGGAAAAATCTGTGTGCAGTCTTGAAATCACAGTGCCTCAATTATGGTAAGTAACGTAAAACAGTGTAATCAGTGTAAGTTAAAACGTTGGAATTATTTCATATTAACGGAATGCCCCTAATATAAAATGAAACATTTAAAGAATCTCAAACCAAACCTTGTACAACACCAGGATATACTTCTAATTTTTTTGTAATGATATTATTCATCTTGTCTATCTTCTGTCTGTAAATATTCCTGAAACCAACAAAGAGTGGAACACCAACATCAATGTTTTGATTTTTCTATAGCATTAGTAGAAAGTTGTCCAAGTCAGAGGCCTTGGTCAGGTTCCTAAATAGTGAATCCACATTTACTCCATTATCAAATGATCTATAAATGTAATTCATTAACTTGATCAAATCAAGTACTGTGCTAAATCCTTTTTGCAGCCATACTGATGCTATGTAAAAAGGTGTTTACTTCATTGGTTAAAATTAAATTTGTCAAGTCACTTTGCCAAAACTGATAAGACAGAAATTGGTCTAAAATTGGCTGTTGAAGACATTGAGCTAGATTCAGAGATGAGCTGGACTGGTGCAAGCCGCAGGTGCACTGAGCAAATCATGCACTGGTCTTGCAGCCATCAATCTGGATTTATGATCCTGTGCACCATTTGCCCTGAGTTAGATCAGCCTTTTTGCTAGTCTAAATCTGTGCAAACATGGGACCATTTTATGGGGCTTCTGCCAAATAGTTGGCACAAGCCAACATAATGTAGGAAAAGTGTCACAAATGTGCACAACCTTTCTGAACTGGCCGCAAGCTGCATCAGTGTGTTTGGTGCAGCTGCAGGTTTGATGCAGGGTCTGATGCAAGCCCTGTGTCAACCTTTCTGAATCAAGTCCATTGAATTAGTTTGATGGATAGAAAAAAGTATATTTTCTTCCAAAGATTGGGCATTTCATTGGTTGGCAAATATAAATTGAACCAGAATGTAAGAAGTTTTGCAGGATTTTCCTCAGCCAATTTTAGAGCATATGGCTTTAATTCATTAAAACTTCCTTTACATGCACTGTATTTAAAATTAATAAAGACAAAATAACTTCAGATTTAGGGATTTTATAGAAAAAATAAAAGGGACCATAATTTAGTCTGCTTTATTTTGGGATTAGGTAAACATTGCACATTTGGAAGACAAGTACTGAAATAATAAATGTGCAAATCATCCAGATGTTCAATGTGGGAGTTATTTAGTAAAAACAAAACAAAAAAAACACTAATATAATGTACAGTTTGCTCTTGTTACATATAATTGACTTTTAATAAGTGTATTTTTTTTTGCCAGTTAAATATTTCATAAATATTGTAAAAAACACATTCAGATTGGAAGATTTAGAAGATAACAACTGTTATAGCTCTCTAGTCCCACAGTGCCTACAGAACACAATCATCTGGACTGATCCATTTCTCTTTGTTCATTCCAGGTTACTTCAAAGATGAATACAAAATCTGAGCTGAATCCATATATGTCTTCAGCATTCTAACTCCTTTGACAGTCCTTCATCAAGTGGGGATGGAGCAGTGTACACCATGCTGTAGTAAATTAGAATTCCTACATTATGCTGTTTAATGATGGAAATGGAAACATACTGCAATATATTGATCATCTATATTGTCTTTATTCAGTGTATTATAAAAAGCAACACTAAAGAACTGAAACAGTATACCAGACTGATACGTATAAAACAATGAAATGATCATCCACTACTGTGCACATTATATTATAGGCACTAGCTTTTAGCCATTAGCTTGCTCCACTAATACAAAAGATTGCATCAGAAAATAATGCTGGTGTTCAATGCACAAATTAAAGTAATTGCCTGAATGCAAGCTGTCTTCAGGATGAGCTGAATTGACCATTGGAGTTACTGAGAAAACAAAAATTCTTGACTGCTGGCAGTTTTGTGTTTGCATCTATAACACCAGACATCAATAATCTCTTTATCAATACTGAGTGCTAATGTTATCAGTCCCAGAGTGTATATTATCACTGGAACACCAAATCACACTTTTGATCTGTCCACTATTGAGTTTAGGTTATGTGTTTATATCAAGATTGTGAAAAACAATTCCTATGAATTAACTATGTAACTCGAATATTTTACTAAAATTATTTTAGGCATGGGGTGATTATGTCGCAGCCAAAACCATGCATACAACAATGCCACTGGTAAAACAGTGTGCAGCAAAATAAGGTCGGGACACAACACCGACCTCACCACCATAGCGCACACCATTGGCAGCAATGCCAAAATCTGTGTTTATGTGGGCTGCCCACTGCACCCCCAACATGGGGAGTTTGTCCCCACACCCCCAACTAAACTAACCATCTCCAAGGGGTTGTGGAATGAGGAGCAAAAGGCAAATCAGTTAGGAATTTAGTTTTTTTTTTTGCAACCTAAAATGTCAGGAGAAAGGAATCAAACCCCGATCCCTACATCTCCAAAACGCCAGGTGTTTGTGCTCTTAACCACTCCCTCATGGAGAGGCTCAACCAAGAACAGCACTTCGGGTGTATTTACTCCTTCCTCCAGTTCCTTTTGTGCAGCAGGGGTAGTTGTAGTTTCCTACCACTATTATACCCCTGTCTCTATACTGCATTCTGCACTTTAGACTGCACAGTTATTTAGGTGCCATTTTGGTAGCGCTATATTCACCTGGTACCATGATGGCAGAAATCCAAAAGAACTTTATTGTTGAAAATCACTCAGGTGATTAAAACCAATACATTATATTAAGTTAATACTGTAAGCCCTCTGCAGGGTGTCTCTTGTGGTATAAGAGTCCACACAAGAAATTTGGATAAGATAACCACAGAGCTAAACTGAATGATTTTGACAGCCTACACCTGATACAGGGAGTTGCTTATTCTATTAGAGGCACTCTGTGGAGGACATGTAAACTCACATTATATAATAAAGTCAGACCAAAACTGCCTCATCATTTGTCAAGAGCCAGTAATGAGGGGTAGTAAATCCTAGCTTGGAGAGTTCTTTATTGAGAATAATAATTCGACACCCATTACCACACTTCTGCCCAGTAAGTTAAACTTACTGCCCCCATAAATACAGAAATTAACCACATCACATGACCCCTCAAGTTGTTTGAAAAGCAAACATCTTACATATGTGCAACCCCCATTACCCGGTTACTAGAATCCCAGTAAGACCTAGTAGGCAGGGAAGGCAGCTTGTGAAACTCCAGTTAAATGGATTTCACACTGTCTCACCTTGTTCTCAGTATCAGCTGAGACTGAGGATGACATCATTTAGAACTGTTGCAGCTGCATAATACACTGGAATGTTGCAGTTGGAGGTTAGAGTAGAACGTTGGGGAATTTGAAGTCTGTCTGTGAGTTCAGTAGAGTCTGTGCAGTGAGTAGAAGAGGTGCTTTGGTGTAAGCAGGTCCTCAGAGCTCAAAGCTCTGTCAAAGAGCTATTTTTTGTTGTATAGGTGTGTGTTCTCACCTGAAGAGGAACACAAGAAGAGCACAATGAAGTGGTGGAGACTGCTTTCAGTGGTTTAGGACCCCATCCCTGTGGGGATGGGGGGAAGGAATCAGCCTGCTTCCAGGGGCAACCCCCCTGGTCTGGCTAGGGAAAAGAAGCTGCCTGATTTAAGTTCATGCTGAGGCACCAGAACCTCTGGATGAGAGTTCTTTGAGGAGAAAATGCCTGTGGGGCACCTGCAACCAAGAGGTGAGTTTGCGCTGCTAAAGAGCCATGTGTTTTCACCTGAAACAAATGAAACTAAAGGGACTGTTACTGTGGGGTCAGGAAAAGACAGACAAGTACAGTTTGGAAGATGTGGGGATTGGACTGCTTAACTCTGTGGGGGGTCTAGAGTAATGGACACAGCCATTTATTAAGTATGTTCAAGTTTAGCACAAATGGGATGTAAAGGCAGTAGACTGAATGTGGAATACATTTAAAAAGAATCTACACAACAAAGTGTTTTAAAGGATTAGGTGTTACAGTCCAGAGAAATGGCCAGGTATGAATTATGGGAGTGAGAGGTGGGAGACCCCCATCAGTAGTAACCAAATTCATCTCTACGGATTTGCTCTGGGACACCTGTTGCTTTCTCTAAGGTACTTGGCCAGTGCCTGAGGAAAGTACCCAGACATAGGATTGATGAGGAAGATTCACTTATGGAGCAGAAGTGCTCATAGGTGATTTAGGGAGCCACCAGTAAATGTTTCCATGCTATATGGAAAGTGTCCAAGTGGCTGGCAAGGGAGCCTAGCCAGGGAAAACCCAGAATAGCATACAAGTTTGGGCTGTGTGCCCAGTGTGTTTCAGAGCCTGAGGGCTAAAGTGATGAGGATGTGTTCTGGTCTCATTAAATCTGCATTACCAGGAGTGTAGCCCCATGGGGGTCCATCTATGCTTTGTTTATTCTGTTGGATGTGAATAAAAGTCACACTTTAGAACCCCACTTCTGGTATTGGACATTACTGTTATTGCTTCCTTTGTCCGGAGTTTCTTGGGTGCCCCTGTTGCAGAGTAGCCAAACCTAGCCAATGTGCCTAGTGACATATTCTTCCCCCGAAGCCAGCCCACCAGGTAGAGCTGTCAGATAGAAATGGCATACCTGGGTGGTGGTTACATATGCATAGAAGCAGTTACACTTTAAAGTGTCTGTTAACTACACTGTAACTGCATAGCAATTGTAATGTAGTTGCATGCAACAAATATGCAATTACAGTGTAATTACCCTGTTTGATTTATTATTAGTTATCTTGAAACAGACACTTAAAGTATAACAACAAAAGCATAATAAATAACTGACATCTCCATTTTGCCTGAAAACATACAGAACCTCTTCATCTGAGCAAACAGTCCCCCAAAATAAAACTATCTAAACTTTTAAATACCTCAATTTTCCACACATAGAGCCCCTCCCACACACACACAGACATCAGAACCATAACAAAACTAAAGCATTTCTTGCAAACCGAGGCTGTGAGACTCTTCCTTCAAACATGCTGGAATTCAAACTTGAAAAGGACTGGATATAAAGTCACCTGACACAAAGAACGCAGGGAGCAATACTAACCCTCCTCTAATGTTTACTGATGTGCCCTAATGATTATTCATGTTAAAGCCACAACACACCTCTGTTTTATGTATATCCCGTGTACTGTACCTCACTGGCAATAAATCTTAAAGAGCTAGTTGAGCCAAAACTGGCAGACAGGAAATAATACACATTTTAAGAAGTAGTCAGTTGTAACTTTTTATTTCTGAAGTATTTTTCTTTTTCCTTTTACTCATTAGAAAGTTTTCTATGTGATAATATTGGTCTGGATATGTGGAACAGCTCTCAGCCTGGCAGCGGACATATCTATCACTAATCCCCCACTACATGATCAGCATTGTGATTTCACTGAGAGCGATATCACAGATGACTGACCTGGCAGCTACTGAGTTACTTTTCCTAAGTAGCAATTATGTCACAGTCAGTGAGGTCACATTGCCGAATATGTAAAGGGAGGAACAGAGCTAGAAAGGTCAGCTACCAGGTAGAGTGCTACACAGATCACACCGATTAACATTAGATAAGCAATCTTATAATTAACTGAAGGAAAAAAAAAGTACTTCTGATATAAAAGGTAATGGTTGACTGCTTTTAAAAACTAATATTATTTTTTGTCAATACACTAGCACTTTAAAACTTACTAAAACAATTCTATTAATGGAATGAGACACTCAAGATTATAATTTATACCCCCAACATTCCTCATGGTGGTTGTACTCCCTTGTTTTTCATGCTGGGGATATAACTCCACAGAGTGAACAACCTTTTCTCATGTCATATTTTTTTACATAAATCACTGTAGTTGGCTTAAATGATTTATAATAAGTTTTATGTTAAATTTCTTTATATTTGAAAATATAAATCTGACTGCCCTGCCCCAGAAGTGGAATGCATCACGCTTAATGCTTGTACTTAAGAGACCACTGTATGCAGGGTAAGAGGTACAGTGGTTCCCTTCTACTGATTTGCTGAATTCACATAAATGCTTTACATACAGTATATTATGGACACATAACTAGAAATCATAGCAGTTCCATGTCTATGAAGATTTGCAGCTTAATTTATCAAAGAATTTAATTAATTTCTAAAGGATATTATAACCCACTAATGGACATATATTATTCATCATTTCCCCATATCACCCATTTAAAAAGAGGATTTCAAAAACAATAAATATGGAATGAGGACCATTAGATCCCCAGTAAGTTGGATGCCGAAATTCAGATGTCTATGCTATTGCATTTAAAAGTTACAAGCCTTTTTGTAACCCCTATTTTACTGCCTGTTAAAAAAGCAGCTGGTGGAAGTTGAGGTTGGCAGTACCGCCTACTGGTTAGAGTAACAAGCTGTGAATGAGCTTGGTACACAAAGAAGACTTGGGTTTGAGTACCACAGTCTCCACTTGCATACTGTGTGAGCTGAGCAAATCAATTTACCTCCCCAGTGCTCCCAGTCCGTCCCTGACAGCAAGCATTGTGCCTAGTAGACCTTACCTAGTTGCTAAAGAATAACCAAAAAAACAGCTGGCTGCAGTGAAGGGCTGCTGATAATTCCATGTGATGCCTGCTAGTGTATTCATAGCCACACCATTACTGCCAGAAACACTGGCCCAGATAAGATAGTCAAACTGCGCCAGTTTGTGGCTCAAGCCTGTGCGACGCTCAAAATAGTTGTGCAGGGCTGTGGCCAGGGTGATATTCAACTGAGTTGGCGCTTATATGGAACTGCTTTGAATATCACTCCCTGGCCACCCCTTACTGTGGCATGGCGAGTGGAACTGCATCAGCGCAGTGGTCAGAGCGGAGCATTGAGATGTGGCACAGGTTCCATTGCGCCATGCACAGCAGGTTTAAAAGTGCAGACAAAATATCCTACCACAGTACTCTTAGAATAGTCTTTTCTAATCTATTCTTATCTCACAGTCCTGAAGATGTTTGTTTTCAGAGTCCAAACATTTGTGTGAAAATGGAAAACAGAATACCATTTAAAAACTGTCTTTGCCAACCCCTTTGTGTGAAGTCACCTAGCTCCTCCTGTTTATTAAAAATCATACATCCAGGATGTTTTATCATTTTAGAAGACAAGTTAATTAAGGTTACATCAGCAGAAACTCCTTTCCCCATGTGATTTCCCCAATCAAGTCTGTAAATTTCCTTTCATCTATGAGCACTATCCTCTCTCACACAGACATCAAAGCATTAATGATTTCGCACCCGTGTGCCATAACCTGGTTTCCTCCTCTAAACATCATAAAATGGATACCGATTTCCCTCTTAGCAGTTAAAGCCATATTTAACTTAGATAAACAGGAGATCCTTGATTAAGGCCTCTTCTAGTCTGTAATTTGCTCCTGGCCTTCCAGGTAACACCTTGTATCTAAAATCTGTGTGTGTGTGTGTGTGTGTGTGTGTGTGTGTGTGTGTGTGTGTGTGTGTCTCATCTCACATACTGTCTCAGCATCTCTCATGAGAGACAGTCCATAACACATTTTATATTACAAAAAATCAGTGTACTCAGAACTGGCTGTCCACGTGTCACAGGTGTTGTGTGATTTTGTTTATCGGGTGTCAAGTCTATAAAACAGCAGAAACTTATTTTTTCCTTTTCCTTTATTAACTCTTTTTGGCCCCGATTTGACCCATTGGCCCCCTTTGCAATGATTCCTTCCAGCCCATTATCCTCATCCTCAAGACTTAACCCATTCCATGGTTCCCCAGGGTTGCCCTCCTGACTGGCCCACAGGGGTGCAGCTAGGACCCCTGCTAAAATCTAATTCAGGTTTGGAGGCGCGGGTGGGTGGTATGGGCCTGCGAGGGATCGCCCAGCCATCCTGTACAGTCAGAGCATTTCCACATTTTGATCTGCTCCCACAGGACAACGGCAGCAAAGGGTGCAGCACATGTGCACTGGCAAGGCACCAGCCGATGTCTGCCTTCTTTTACTCAATGGAGTTTAGCCTGTTTTTGTTCAGATCGCTATGAATAAGAATAACATTTTACTACTACTCTATCAATGCCTGCTGCACCACCTGAAGTCACCCAGGTAGTGCTTGCATGGCAGCTGCGTCACCCACCAAGAGGGGAGAGTGGCCACTGCGATACTCACGTCATACCTACCTCCTGGCTGGCCCTGATGACCCTAGCTCATTCTCAAACCCAAGGTCACCAGCATTACGAGCACTGTGTCAGCAAGCTGGCAGAAACTTACTAGTTGTGAAAAGAGAGACACTGAAAACTGTGCTTCACCTCTCCAGAGCCAACAGTGCACATCACGGAAACCCTGGTTATTTGCTTTTAGTTATAGTGATGCCCCCCATGTTAATGATGCATGAAGAGCATGACTTTTATGGTAGATGTGATTAATCCCTGTGTTTCCACTGGGTCTATAAACAGCATACAAGAGTGACATTTTCTGCTGAAACACTTACTCAGCTTGCTTTTCAATGGCAAACAAAGGGTTGTTTAAACTAAACTATTTGCAGTCAGAAAACCTATACACTGGATGTAAAATTCTGGACTGTCTTTACTTAAACATGCCCACTTTGCGCTGGTGAAAAGTCACTTACTGTGCCAGAGACCGAAACCCTCTTTTAAGCACAGTACCAGGTGCAGTAGTTTCCCCATGCAACTGATTTAGTGCTAGTTAAAAGTAAGGCCCGTCCACTACACGCTCAGAGCCCGTAACGGACAGAAACCGTCACAGCCAGGGAGCGGTACAGTGTAGTCCACACTGCAGCAGTGACTGCTAGAGAACCGGTACACGCCTGTCACACCTCCAGGGAACTGGTGACCCGTCTCATAGCGCCCAATCCCACAATGCAGCTACTTGCTGCACTGCAGGCCTGCAGTGGACAGTTACCGCCCATCCACACTACCGCGGTAAAGTTACCAAGGTGGGACCAGTTTCATAACCGTTGTTGAAACCACCTCATATGTGGTTTCAACAACGGTTAAAACGCCTTCTGTAATGTTACAGGTGTAAACGCAAACCGTTGCGGTAATGGTTTGGGCACTCTGTAACGTTACAGAGGCGTAGTGTAGACAGGGTCTAAGGGACTGCTAGCAGACTGAAGCCCTCTGTTTACATGGTAGTTGTCAGCAGAAAAGGACCTCCTGGTTCATCTAGTCTGGCCTGTTCTCAGATTATCTCCTACTTTTTAACTATAGTTCCTGCTAGACCTGTGTCTGTACTTCCCCTCTGTCCTAATCTCACTAGTCCTTTGTTCCTATCCCATGCATGCTTGAATGCCTCCAGTGTCTGCACCCACCACCTCCTCTGCTAGCTTGTTTCAGAGTTCAACTACCCCTTCCGTGAAGAAGTACTTCCTCACATTGCCTCCTAGTCTCCCACCTTCCAGCTTCATATCATGGCCCGTCCTAGTGCTCCTCCTCCTGTTCAAGCTGCTCTCCCTTCCTTATTAATCCCTTTGACATATTTGAATGCCTCTATCATGACCCCCCTCTCCCTTCTTACCTCCTGTGAGTACATGTTTAGCTCTCTGAGCCTTTCCTCATAGTTCCTCTGATGCATGCCCTGGACCATTTTGGTGACTCTTCTCTTCACTACCTCCACCTGTTTGATTTCATTTCTGAGATGGGGCTTCCAGTACTGGACACAGTACTCTAGGTGGGGCCTCACCAGTGACATGTACAGAGACAAGATTACCTCCCTTTTTCTACTCGTTATACCCCTCCCAATGCAACCAAGCATCCTGCTTGCCTTCCCACACTGACTTGTCACTTGGAGGTCATCCATTATGACGACTCCTAGGTCCCTTTCCTGGTCAGTTGTTGCCATTTCCTCATCCAGGCCAGGTACAAAAGGTTAGCTGTGGGGGGGGGGGTGCTTTGTGATGAAGTGGTCAGGCTAAACTCTAGGACAACATGAGGGAAGCACACCTTGAGCACTGCCAGGAATGTGGAATGTACACCATCCTGCCACCATAGGTGGGGGGATACACCTGCAGCCACTGCAGGGTAACTGACACTCTCAGGAGGTGCACTGCTAGGTTTGAGTGGCAGATGGAGGCACCACAGGGGTGATGGGACATGTCGGGTACCAAGTCTGCAGGTACACTGCAGGCTTCCACCACACTAAATTGAACTGGTGCTGGTGAAACATGAAGGACAGACACCACTGTAGTCTAAAAACCTTCCAAGTAGATACTGGGCAGGTACACCACTGCTCCCCAACACTGTGATAAAATCAGTGTTGGTACTAAGCAGGAAAAGGGACCTTGAGGTTACCATAACTGATGATCTCAAAGTGGCAGGGCAGTGTGACAATGCAGTGGGTAGGGCTAGTGGGATGATGGGTGTATAGGCAGGTATATCTTTAGCAGGAAGAGGGAGGTGGTATTGCCACTGTATCACTAAGGAGACCTCAGCTGGAGTACTGTCTCACGATTCTGGAGGCCGCATCTCTGAAAAAGGACATAGAAAGGCAAAATCATGCACCTACGGCACAGGAATCCAGGAGCCGAGCATAGGATGGATGGGTACTGGCAATTACTAAAAAGAAAACGGGACCCTGAAGTTACCATATCTCACAACCTCAAAGTGGTAGGGAAGTGTGACAAAGCAGCGGGTAGAGCTAGTGGGATGCTGGGGTGCATAAGAAAGGCCATCTCCAGCACGCAGCAGGAGGTGGTGTTGCTACTACAGCACTCACTGGGAAGAACCTACCTGGAGTACTGTGTCCAGTTCTGGAGGCCACACCTCAGAAAGGACATAAGACAGGATAGAGGCTGTCCAGAGGAGGGCAACTAAAATGGTGCTGGGGTTGCACCAAATTCCATACTGGGAGAGACTGAAGGATCTCAACATGTATGCACTGGAAGAGAGTGGAGTGAAAAGGGACATGATGGAAACCTACACGTACCTCACAGGGGTGAAAACGGTGCAAAAGAGGAGTCTCTTTTAAACGAGAAAGTGCACCAGGATCAGAGGGCATGCAATGAAGTTGGAGGGTTGGAAATTTAAAATGGATGTGAGGAAGCACTTCACTGAAAGGGTGGTAGATGTCTGAAACAGACTACTAGCAGAAGTGGTGAAGGTGAAGACAGTGCGGGGCTTCAAGCATGCATGTGATAGACCTAGGAAAATTATTAGTAAATAGGAAGGAAGGATGAAGGGTTTCTGAAGACTAGTTAGGTGTGCAGAGAAAACTAGGCGAGGCGTGGGCAGACTGGGTGGCCAAGCAGTCCTTTTCTGCTGATAAATTCTATGTTTTTGTGGTAGAAGGTGAGGGACTGACCACACTGTAATCCAAAAATTTCTGTTTATTTACAGACCAGGTAGAGTGTGAGCAGGTAAAGTTCAAGTAGCCCCATATTGCAATGTGTTCTGTATTGGTGAAAGGTGAGCGACAGACAGCAAGAAAAACTGCAGCCTTCTGCTTATTTACATGGCCTGTTACAGAGTGAAGAGCAGGAACTTCAGTACGATTCGGCTGCACTAGGCAGCACTGACACTGGTTTTGGGGGTGGGGGGGCGTACCTGCATAAACCTGAGGCAATCTGCACAGTTCCCCAAGCTACTTAAAGGTACAGTCGCTCCCAGGAAGCAGCCTTTTCGTCACAAGAATTCAGAGCTCAACAAAATACAATTATATACTGCCATCACATACAGTGGCAAAACTGGTTTCTAAGGAGTATCTGAAACACACAATGGGTGCTACATTGCTGTCAGAATGATAATTAAGTGACCTGCACAAAGTCATCATCATGATGAGAACACTGCCCTCTCCATAGCAATCTTTCATCACAAGAAAAGCCCTTGTTGGGACAAGCCAACTCTTGTTTACTCTTCCAGCTAGACTTTCAGTTGTCTGGTCTGAGTAGTCACTGGTAGCTGCTCACTTCATTTCTGTGCACCACACATTCACTGGGAGGAGTGTGCGCAAAATTAACCACATTAGTGGTCTTGTCAAACAGAACAAGTTTCTCCTTCATGCTAGACCCTTATAAATTTCTTTTCAAGAGGCAGTTATTTGAAAACATAAAAAGTACGTCTGACATTATTTGTACCTGCCTGGATCAGTGGTTCTCAAATGTATACTAGTCACCAGCTTAGCCACAAGGGTCTTGGGTCTCTAATTAAACTTGTCAAACCACCAGCAATTTGCACCTCAATCAGTTCAAGAAAGGCAGGCAGGGATGACTGTTTTGTCATAAACAAGGGCAGGGATAATGCAATTATCAGGAGCATGCTTTCTGGAGGGGCAGAGTTGAATTCGATTCATTTCCACAACCACTTATTAAACTTGTAATCTGACTAAGGTCACTAGAAGGTGTATGTGTACTGTTTACAGAGGTGGCCTATGGTTACCACCCGTCCCTATTTTCGCAGGACAGTCCTGATTTGGGCAGCTGCATCCTGAAAAAAAAAAAAAACCACATGAAAAATACTACATGTCCTGACATTATAGCAGAAAAAAATATTTTCTGACTTTCCTCTAAATGCTGCAAAACAACATAATACCTTAATTAAAATACCTTAAAATGGCATGAAACACTAAAAACGGCTAAAAAACTACAACACTTAGTTTTAATTCTGATTATTTAGACAATACAAGTCTGTTGCATTGGTCGAGATCACATATTGTCCAGCGAAAAATCATGTTTCAGTAAGAAATGTCCCACTTTGGGCTTTTTAAAAGGTGGCTATCAAACTAAAAACTCGCCACATTTTTTTTCCTACTGTTTATAGAATGAGAACATTCTGGTATCCTGGGAATGCCTCTCCCCCCAAATATACTGATCGACTGCAGCTCTCAGAGTGATAGTTCAACTCAAGACAGATCCATGCTGACCAAAACCTAATGTCTCTGAGGAGAAGGAAAGCCGGGTACAGGGAAAATGTTACTCCAAAAATGACTGCAGAGCAATTTCTGTAATACAAAACTTAAACTGATTAGCAGTGGAGTGGAGGAACCAGTTACCCAGACCATGTGGTTCAATATAAAATTAGAAGGGGAGAGTAAACAGTCACAGACAAGTCCTTGACATTAGGAGGGCAGATTCTGTCAGAATGTGGGAACTACTGCAGGAGACTGGAAAGGGTAAGGGCAGTAGACGAGGTGGAAAAGAAGTGGGAATTGATTAAGAATGGGATAATGAAAGACACGATTTCCTGTAAGGGTGCTAAGAAAAAACAGTGCGGTTCAAATGGAAGGTGGGGAGGCTGTGAGGAAGAAAAAAAAAAAAAAAAGCCTTCAGAAAATACAAAACCAGCCATGCAGAGGAGGATACGAAGAGTCTCTTAAAGGGGAACTAAAGTCAAAATTTACAAAGAAAATATGTTGTGCAGGGTGGTGTGTGTGTACTTCAACAGTTTGCTTTCGTTTGTCTACTGTTAGGAGTTTTTTCCCCTAAATTTGCCAACTAGTTTTATGCCCCTGGGGATCTTCACGTTTGAAATTTTTACAGCTTTTCCTACAATGCCTCACATCCCAACTGACAAGCACTGTATGAAAAGGAAAAGCAATGTGCTGTCCCCTGAAACTCCACCAGACCCATCTCTTTATCTCATCTGTTCCCTGTCTCCTTTATTCTTGCTTACCTGATTTATACCTCCTTTACCACACCCTGTCTTCTTGCACCCCTGCCACAACAGCCGAGGGAATGAAGAAGGGGGGCAACACATATAGTAAAACTGCAAAACAAAAGAGGAGGCACACTAAAGAAAAGGGAAGGCAGACATAATGAACCAGTCTTTCTGTTCAGTATTTACAGTGGACGACAAAGGGCTATTGCCAGACTGTGTAACTGAGGCAAGCAGGGAAGAGGGCGGATATCAATGAAGATCTGATTTTAGAGGCAAGGGTGTTAAAGAGGCTAAAACGCACTTAAGGTGGACAAGTCAGTGAGCCCAGCTGGGCTGCATCCCCATGTGCTAAAGGAAAAAGAACAGGTTCTAGCTGGCTGAGCTTTTAAGCAGTTCACTGGAGATATATTGGTGGGGGCGGGGAGTATTACCTAGGGACTGGAGGACAGTTTCCCCACACAAGAGCAGAAGCAGGGATGAACCAGGGAACTACAAGCCTGTCATTTTGACATCCACAGTTGGGAAGTTATTAAAGACAATAATAAAAGGAGAGGGTAGTGGGTTTCCTGGAGGCAAATGGACTATAGGAAATCTAACAGCATGGGGTCACAGGAGGGAGGTCATGTTAGACAAACCTGACACATGTGTTTAACAGGATGATGAAGGTGGTGGACAAGGGTCAGGCAGTGGACATACAGTACCTTGTCTTCAACAAAGCCTTTGACTCTCTTCTACATGGACAGTAGGTCAAAATGTATGGAGTTTAGGGGGTAAGAGAAAAGATCATAAGACTGGTAGGAAATTGTGACAGAACCCAGAGGGTTGTCCATAATGGGGAACACTCAGAAGTCAGTGAGGTCCTCAGTGGTGTGCCATAGGAACTCAATCTCGAGTTCGGTCCGCTTCAACATCTTCATCTGTGATACTGGAGAAGGGATCCAGGGGAAGGACTGCTTCTTCGCAGATGATACTCAGATATGCAGAAAAATGGATAGTGAGGGAATTTATGAGGGAAGACCTGGAAAGACTAGAGAAGTGGTCAAGTCTAGAAGTTAAAATGTAAGGCTAAAAAGTGCAAGGTAATGCACACGGGACAATCAAAATTTGAAAACATAATACAGCATGGGGGGAGAGGAGACAGTGGAAAGAACAATCATGGAAAGGGACCTAGAGGTATTATCAGACAAGTTAAAGGAGCAGTACAGTCAAAATTTGCAAAAACATGTTGTGCAGAGTGTTTCAATTTGTGTGTATAGTCCTAGTGTGTCCTTCCCTTTGTTTGCCAAGAGTTTTTTGTAAATTAGCCTGCTTGTTATATAGTAGTTTTATGGGCCCTGTAGATCTCCATCTTAGCAAAGTTTATTGCTCTTCTTTTTTCCTACTGTAAATCGTGTCCCATACGACAGTGACGTGTTGCAGGGAGGTGTGGTAGGGATGAGTCCAGAGGCAAACTGCAAATCTAGCTGTTAGGGGTTTACACCAGCCAACAGGCTGCAATGCACCTGGGACCAGGCCAAGGCATGAAACTGTGCCAGCTGAATGATGCAATGCCATTTGTGACCCAGATGCAATGGTCAGTGCATGGGCACAGCCAATCACAGTGGAGGAAAAGGACCCACTCACCGTTGTACTAATTTAGACATCTTTATTGTCTTCCCCTTGCCCTAGATTTTGCAATCTTTTTGACACAAGTCCATGTTTCATGGTCTTTTACATACATCTCTGACCACTTCAAGACAACTTAAATATGCCTCAATTCCACAACAAGGCTTCCTCCCTGAACTGCTGCTCTAACTGCTCATGCCCTTTGAAATCAATTGCTTATGTCAGTCCAATTTATGCTTTACACAGCGCACACTGGTGCTTTTAATCTCAGGTCCCCAAATCTGGATGCAACCTGGTTTGCTGAATGCTCAGTTTAGAGGGGCTTGTGCATCCCAACCAAAAGGGCTCCCCCTCTCCCCCAACACTGCTTTGTTGGCCTTAGTGGGCCAGTGATCTCCACCCTCACCCACATACAGTGATCCAAAGGGCAGTTACCCAGTGTTCCAGCGCCTCTCCCAGCCGCATTGTGCCACCTTGTTTGGTGGTCCAGTGGTCTGTGCCCCTGTTATCGTCCGGTTTTACAAGTTGTGCAAGGGCAGCCATGCGGTTGTGAATGGTTCTGTGGTTCACCATTTGTATGGTGCCCTCCCCCATTACTGTTTCAAAAAAAGCTTTGCACCACACTCAGGGGTTGGGACATCCCATTTAGCTTACCTTGATGGGGTAGCAAGGTCCTCAGCGGTGCTAAAGTGGTAGGGTCACCCACAGCAACTGAGAATGTGGGCCTGTATTTTTTTCTGAGTAAGACAGAAAGAGCCACTGCACTTTAGAAGACTTTAAGAGAGACAGAAGCAAGTTATTATTTTGCTTATACTCTTACTGGCAACAGGAACTACAGTTTCGACCATTAGGTGTTTTTCAGGAATGATCTCTTAAGAACAAAGTGAGTTTGGTTTCCCAGCATGGGACATTACTGCCAACACAACAGGCTTTAGCTCTGTGTCAACAGTCCAACCCTCAGTGCCACTGCACCAGGCTTGCAATGGGTTGTAACTGTCAAACTGGCATACAGTGGGCAGCAAGAACTCCGCTGAAACAGAGGCAGCTGCCATCCTGCAAACACTTGGCAGAATGCCATCTACAATTTATTTTTATTTGCCTTTTTATTTTCTAAAAATTAATCTAATCTACAATATTTCCAGAAATCAAGTTTCAAAGCCAGCATGAAGCAGTTTTTCTTTCTAATTTTTTTTAACCTGCCTGGATGCATCTGGAGCCAGAAGTCAACATCAAAAGATTTTCACAGCAAGACAGAATGTGCGAATGCTGTATCAGATCCTTTTATGTGGTTGTACAACTTCAATCTTTTCTTTGAGATTTTGGTACCACTTATGGCCACCAGTCTCAGCTATTTAAAAATAAAAACAGGGTCAGATGTAAGTAATTAAGCTGCGTTCACAACCTATCTACAGAGCCTGGTCTTTACTAATCATATTCCTTATTTTTGCACAGGTGGATCATTTAAGTACCATGTCTTCCTACAAAACAATTTTAAAACACTTATTTAACACTTAACACCAGCCTATCAAGAGTGCAGAATTTTAATCACGCCCCTGTCACTTACCTGTGCAGTTGTGCTCTTGTGCAGAACATTGTGCTGTTCTATCCTCCACCGCTAAAAAGGGTGAAGATTCAAATAGTTTGCCAATTTATTTAAAATAAATTATTCCAACTCAGGTAAAAAGTATTTTTCTTTCATATAGTGTTTATCATTTATAATAAAAGCCAAAAGGGGCTCTGGGAATGTCTCTTATGATATAATGTCAGTACCTTTCACGTGCCTGGCAGCCAGCTTTGCGGCATGGTTCCTGTATCCAAATACCATAAGCAATGTATCTCAGTGCCCCCAATTAACTTATAAAGATGGTGTTTTATCCTTTGCAAGTCAATGCTGGATTTCTTGGGGCGCGATATATCTTTGTGGGGACTCTACAACAATTAGTATACAGTACTTGTACAGGCGCAAGGACAAAAGAAGCTGGGTGTTGCATCAGTGTGTGGGGTGAAAACAGAAATAGCTTAGATACATGCTGAACATAGAACCAAGTTACAACTCATGTTCTGGCCATTAGCTGTGTCTACACACTATTTTTAAATATATTTTATTAGTTTAACCAGGTAGGTGGGCTGAGCCACACACTGGGGTCTGTACCAAAAAAAAAAAAAAAAAAAAAAACACACACACAACGTACATACAGCAACTGACCAGAACATTTCATGAGGTACATCAGAAATAACATAAAAGGCATCTAAAAATACTTAGAAATACACAATTACATCAGGTGGCTCGAGTATACATAGCCATGCACTTTTAGTTTTAAAAAAATGGTTGTGAACCATAACAGCAGCTATCAAAAAGGTAAGGCATTCTACAGTCTAGGACCATAATAAGTTAACAACCATTTTCCAATCGTGATTTTACCGGTCTTCTCTTGAAACTGCATTTCTCACCTCCTGATTTTTTTTTTTTTTTTTAATTTAAAATTCATCCACCTCCCCCAGTGCTTGAAGCTCCTTCAGCACACCACTCTCTCAGCCCTGTCGGTGCCTTCTCTAAGCCCTACCTCCTACCCCACATGGATTGCCCCCCCCCCTCCAAATGGCAGGACTGTCAGGGGTGGAGAGGGCTGCCGAAACCGAATTCGGTGGACAGCCCAGTTGGTGCAGCCTAGCCTAAGATGCAAGACTGATGGACTTTCTCCTGCCAAGGGGCCGGTGTTTACTCACGTTCTGTTCCCTTCTCTCTTTCTCGGGATGGCAGCATAAAAATGTTCCATGAGCGCATGAAGCGGACATGTATGGAGCATGCCATACAGCCCTCCTTCAGCTGTGTGCTACTCTTGAGCTGCACCACCTGGGAAAACCAGAAGTGCTAGCTTGGCGGGCTACAGACAGCTGCCTGCCTCCCCCTGACAGCCCTCTGATGTTCCAGGCTCTTTCCTAAACCCCAGCTGCCCGCTTTGAAAGAGGCAGCTTACACACAAACACTGGCAGACAGGCCCCGAGTCCTTGGGGTTTTTTAAAACCACAAGTCAAGCTGCTAGAGAGTGGTTAATAAAGTACAAGTCCCTATAGTTTCAAGAGTATTTGTCAATTAATTCTGGCTGCTAACCATCAAACCCACCACTGGAAACTATGTGCTGACTTAAGATGGTTTGCATGGGGGATAGCTGGCAGCAAGCATGGAGGACGCTTGCTAAATAGGCTCCCTGGGTGGTGGCTCTAAAAGTCTCATTTACAGCTGTTAAACTCGGGGGTATTTCTGAGGCGATATATCTTGTCTGGGCAGATGGCTACTAACAAATCTAAAAATCGCCAGGCAAAACTTCAGTTTGGATCCAAGACATCAAACAACAAAGGCGAGAACTTCTCTCGTGATACTGGTCCCTCCTTACTGAGCGTCAACTTAGTAGGTGCGTGAACTGACGCCAACGCAATGGATATTACCAGACTGCTAGCAGGAATACCCGATACCCTGGCACAAATGCAGAGGGATATGAAGGCCGAACTCCATAACCTTAACTCGCAGTTTACTCATCTGTAGTCGGTGGTCACCACCTTGACTGATACTACAGCTATGCATACCTCGCAAATCTGTGAGCTCGAACGCAGGGTTAGCGACATGGAGGATACTTATGCAGGGGCCTCGGCTGAAAGAAACTGGCTGCTATCCACAACTGCTGATCTCCAAGAGCGCCTAGATGATCAGGAGAACCACCCTCGGTGATCTAATATTTGCATCATCGGGCTCCCTGAGGGCCTAGAAGGCCATAATCCTTTTGTGGGGATCCATCTCTGGCTGATACAGAAGCTTGGCCAACCGGAGGAAGCTGGCAGGTATGAAATCAAAAGGGCACACCAGGTGGGTCCCCCTCCTAAACCGGGGGATCACCCTTGCCACTGCCTCGTTAAATATCTAAGATTTCAAGACAAGGAGACAGTACTGCAGAAGGCCAGGGTAGCGGGCCCCTTAAAGGCGGATAAAGCAACAGTGTATGTGTACCAGGACTATAGCCGGGATCTTCAGACGAGGAGGCAAAAGTTCAACCCAGTGAAAAGTAAGCTGTACAAGCTGGGCTGGAAATTTTCCCTGGCGTAGCCGCCCGCTTAAGGGTGGATAGACCTGGCCAGAGTTCTAGATTTTTCACCCACCATAAGCTTGCTGAGAAATGGCTCGAAGAAGAGGAGACCATGGGAGAGTGAGCAAGGCCAAACGATGAGCAAGTCAAGTTGAGCAAGTAATAACTTACATCTGATGTTGTTTATGTTCTGACCGGCATTATTAGTATGGATGGCTGGCCTTCTTTCTTGTTCTCGTCCCTGGGGCTCTTATTTCTGATTCGAGCGTGCTGTGAGCCCTGATAATCTAGGCGTGAAGTAAGGTGTGTGTAATCCTTTTATTTGTACCCATGACTGAATCTCGGCATTCGGGTATCAGCGGAGGAGGGGGGGTCTTTCATTTTGATAAATCTGCTATATTTGGCAGCTGGATCACTGGCCCTCAAGTTTCTTGATTAGGGTAAGCGATTTTGTGACCCCCGGAGTAATTTTGTGTTTTCCTCCCATCTTGGATGCATTCGGCCCAACCGTGCCAGGGGCATGGGTACCAGCGGGGCAGGGACCTTTATGGCTTGGAACGCTAGCATGATATATGACTGGAGATGGAGACCCATATAAACTGAAAACTTGGGTACAATGTACTAATAGTGGCAGACTAACCATACTGATACAATTCATTGCTGTTATATTTCATAGGCGCCTGCTAGGGCAGAGCCTTGAATTGTGGACTCGCCCAGAGTTGCAATAATGCCTTTTTTTAGTATATTCTTTTTTAGATATACAGCTGTGCTGTTATCCTATAAACATGGCCTATGTGCCGCCACCCCTTTATCCAGCAATATGGCTAGCAGGCAGGGCAGGATTTGTTATTCCTGCCTAATGTTTATAATGGGAATGCTGGTGGGATTTTTCCCAGCAGAGGAAGAGAACTTCAGTCCGTTAGACTGAAGCCGTGGACTGCAGGTATTTTGGGGCGGGGAGGCAGTTTTGTATAGAAGGAGGAGGGGTAACCAGAGACCAGATTGTGTTGCCCTTTTTGCTTGTGAGAGGAGGAGGTGACACATCGAAGCAACATGCCCACACTGGTACATGCAGATCTGAGGCAGGCCTTCTTTAAGGGCACCAATATTGGCTTATGAATTATGGCGTAATCAAGGGGAGGACCAGAGTGATTTCAGGAGAGGATTTGGGGGGTGGGCTTGAGATTTTGGGAAAGTGTGCGGGCTTACTTATTGTTGGCCAGAATGTTACACAATTGTAGACTGATGTTTAATGATGGGGGATGATGTTCATTGTATTTCCTGGAATATTAATGGTCTTAAATCTATAGTGAAATGAAAGAGGGTTATGGCGGAAATCCGCAGATGTAAAGGGGCACTGGTCCTACTACAGGAAACCCACTTCTCAATCCCAGAGTCACAAAAAAAAAACAAAAAAACACAACACTGAGTTTATTGGGGGTACGTGGGTGTCCTCAATTTTTTCATCTAAGGCACGTGGCACTTCCATATGGCTCCCCAGGGGCTCCCCTCTGCAGACTGTGGATAAAATGGTGGACCCATGTGGCCGTTATGCCCTGGCAAGGGTAGAGGGTAGAGGTTCCGGGCAAGGGGAATTTACTGATGGGCTCCATATATGCACCAAATACAGAAAATTCAGTTTTTTTTCGCAAGCTAGCCTTAGACATGTCCAGGTGGGAGGGCCCCTGGATACTGGGCGGGGACTAAAAGTGTGTGTCCTTGACACGGTCCTGGATTGATCCGGCCCTTCCCCCATTCAAAAATCTCACAATGCAAAAGCACTGGCGGTATTGCAGGAAGATTTTGATCTAGTTGATGCCTGGCGTCATCTATACCCCTCGGGGCCAGAATATAGTTTCTACTCCCACTCCCATAATTCCTATGCCCATATTGATAGGCTGTTACTCTCCAATGCCTTGATTACTTCAGTGTGGGAAGTGGAATATTCACCCATCCTAATCTCAGATCACGTTCTCCACTTTGTTAAAAAATGTGGGTCAGGGAACTCTGTAGAAGCTAGGGCCTGGAGGCTGGATCCGATACGGTTGCGGAATCAGGAATATCTGTCATTCATGGGGGCAGTTATACAGGAATATTTAGAATTTAATCATAAGGGGGATAGCTCACAATCCACACGATGGGAAGCATTAAAGTCCTATATAAGAGGGCAGACTATAGCCTTTGCGACACGAACAAAGCGGACGGCTACTAGAGACTTAGAACTCCTCAGGAGTAAAATCGCAGCATGTGTGGGCATGCACATGCTTAACCCCACTGCCACCCTCTACAATATAGTGCAGAAGCTGAAATGGAGATTTAATTCACTCTCCAGTGCCCAACTGGAGCGTACTATTCTGTCGGCTAATGCGGGTCAATATTTTGATGGGGACAGGGCGGGTAAATATTTGACCTGGCAGCTTAAGAGGAGAGAGTCCGACAAGAGTATATCACAAATTCAAGATGCACAAGGGAATATGGTAAGAGATGCTAAAGACATAAGGGACGCAGTCGGTACATGTTATAAACTGCTTTATACCTCAGAATGCACCCCCAAGTGTGAGTACTATGACCAGTTCTTTGCAGGGGCTCCACTTAACAGGATTAAGGAGAAGGAAGCCAAGAAGTTGGACTCCCCCCAACTAAACAAGAAATAAAGTCAGCCTTGAGAGCTCTGAAGAGTGGGAAAGCCCCGGGGGCCTGATGGCCTAACGACTGACTTTTATAAAATATTTGAGGGGTACCTCCTGGAACCCATGTTTGATGCCCTTGAGGAGGGCTTGCAGGGGGAGAGTTGCCCCCTCCACACGGTCTGCCATTATTACTGTGCTACCTAAATCAGGGGAGGACCCAATCCTGTGCTCCTCGTATAAACCAATCTCGCTGCTCACTGCAGATTATAAGATTCTGGCAACCAGACTGGAGCGGATTCTCCCTTCGATAGTACACCCGGACCAGTCTGGATTTGTAAAAGGCTGCATGGGCAAACATAATATCAGGCATACCCTTAATGTTACACTCAGATGGGCTCGCACTAAAAACATGCATGGAGCGACGGTGGTAGCACTCGATGCAGAAAAGGCTTTTGACCGTGTGGCATGGGGGTACTTATTTTATACACTGAGTAGACTGGGTCCGGGCGCTATATCAGGGCCCCTCTCTGCAGCTTTATGCTGGGGGCGTTGTGTCCAGTCCATTTCAGCTAGGTCGGGGTACAAGACAGGGGTGTCTGCTATCACTGCTGCTGTATGTGTTGTCGCTTGAGACCCTGGGGGCGGCGCTGAGAGCACATGCAGGGATGGTGGGGGGAAGGAGTCAGGAACATAAGTTTGCTATGTATGCTTATGACCAGTTACTGTATCTGCAAAATCCTGATGAGGACCTGCCAGCCGTGCATAAATTAACACGCTCATTCGGCACTATTTCAGGTCATAAGGTCAACTGGTCTAAAAGCAAACTTATGCCAGTGTGAGCTTCGACCCGAGCACAGTTAATTGCACAATTGAAAGGGCTTCAATTAGTGCACACATTAAAATACTTGGGGGTGCAGATTTCTGCCACAGCAGGGGACTTACACAAGCTGAATTTGAAGCCTCTCCTGACTGAGATTGCTGAGGAGTGTATGAGGTGGACGGCCCTGCCTATATCGATGCTTGGTAGAGTGGGGGTTATTAAAATGTCGATATTCCCTAGATTACTATACATGTATCAAACTCTCTCCATAAAGGTTCCCAAGATTCATTTCAAATATTTGGATTCCATTCTTAAGTTTTTGTGGCAAAAGGGGTGGGCAAAAATACCAAGGGCCCTACTTCAGAGGAAGCCCGGGGAGGGGGATGTAGGACCCCTACATTTTAAGTATTACTGTTGGGCTGCCCAATTGTCCTTTATACAATGGGAGAATCAAGGGATGAGTGTTCTTGGGTAGGGCTAGAGGAGGACATGTTAACCGGTAACTATAGGAATGACCTGCTGGTTGGGAGCCTGAGGGAGGTGAAGAATGAGCAGGTTAGTAACCCCTATACTACGATCACTTTAGCCACCTGGACTCAAGCCCACAAATGAATAGGATTTGTGGGGGTATCTCCCAATCTCAGCATACTTAATTTCATGTGACAAGGAGGCTGGTACATTGATGGAGCAAAGACTATGGGCTTGGCGGAAGAAGGGTCTTGTGGTAATCAATCAGCTATATGATGGAGGAATGATTAAGAGTCTCTCTCAAATATGTGTACAATGGAACACATTTATAGGGGACTTCTTGTATCTACGAGTTAGACATAGATGTGGGGACTATCTAAATATGGCAAATAATTGGGCTACTCCTTCCCCGTTCGAGGAGGAGCCGTTTCACCTGCAGCCAAATGGGAGACCCCTATCAATTTTCTACCGGCTGCTTATTAACTCAAGATGCCAATTACAGCATCCTAGTGCGGAGAAGTGGAGCGAAGGCCTCTCCCTTCCAATAGACCAAAAGACATAGTCCATGGCATGCACACATTATATGGACTGCTCCTGTAGTAACAAGCTGTGACAAATCCAGCTCTTCTTCCTACACAAGGCATATGCATATCCTAAATGGCTGCACAGGATTGATGATTCACACTCATCCTAATACCCCAAGTGCCAGGCTGATGAGGCAGACTTCCTCCACTTGGCCCTCACTTGCCCCAAGGTGGTTCCTTTCTGGCACCAAATCCACCATATAATGTCTCGGGTTTTGGGGTACTCCCAATCTAAATCTCCTTCTGAACTGTTGTTGGGGGCAGACCCTCATCACCCGAACTAGAAACTTTCCAACTTCCTGTGGTCCATGGCTTTAATCAATGCCAGGAGAACTACTGCACAGGTGTGGTGGATGTCTGCTAATGCTCCCACGGCTGAGAGATAGGTGCAGAATGTGAAATCCTGCATGGTACTGGAGCGGGCCCAGATGGGTGCTCAGGGTAAGACACCTTGCTTTTAAGAGCTCTGGGAAACCTGGTTATCTGCGGTTGAACTTGGTATAATTCCAGACTAGGAAGAACTGGCCCACATACTACACTCCTATCTGTTTACACTCCAGAGCAATGCCAGAATGCTACTTATAGTATGCTATATAACTTATTTTAATTGGGGGCAAGCAGAAAGTATATATTGCGCTACAGAAAGTGTATATTGCCCTGTCTGTCTGATTGATTAAATGTTGATAT
This sequence comes from Neoceratodus forsteri, assembly GCA_016271365.2. Taxonomy (NCBI): domain Eukaryota; kingdom Metazoa; phylum Chordata; order Ceratodontiformes; family Ceratodontidae; genus Neoceratodus; species Neoceratodus forsteri. The sequence continues at coordinate 731,227,685 of CM028131.1, forward strand.
TAAGGTAGACATATAATCCTCTGCTGATAATGCAATCTATCCAAATGTATAATGTGTATAAATTATATATTCGCTGTATTCATATAAACATGCACCAGCCTGGATGCAACGTAAGCTGTACCACATTCATAAAAGATTTTTCAAACAAACAAACAAAAAAAAAAAAGATTGTTTGCACCCCAAGCACATTGAGTGCTGCTTCATCACCAAACTTTTAAAGGATGCCCAGTATCACCCTTTTCAGGGATGCTCATGCCCAAGAGAAATGGCAGACACTAAAGATCATCCTCCGAACTACTACTCTCTGAACCCCACAGGTACAGAGAGTTTTATCAGTATCTGCCTCCAAATGATGGAATAGCCTTCCCTGCCAGCTATCTCAGGCCTCAAGCCTTCTGAACTTGAACCAGGGCTGGAGGAGTTATTTAATGACCTAGTTTTGTTTGCCACTGCAAAGCATAAAATAAGCGGGTTAGCATCACAATTTGCTACTGAAAAAAAAATGCCATCTGCTAATCAAGTGAAGCCTTGGTTAGAAGTTGCTAATCAACTGAATGGCCAAACTGCAGTAAAAGTTCTAAACAGTGGTAACTGTTTCTGCAACCATGGTAATTTTTCTTATAATGGACACTTTTCTCCCACAGTTGCACTCTTCTGGACTGCATCTTACATTAACAAAAATGTACTGAAAGTGCTCATGAAACCTGGCTGGTTGCCAATCAAAAGTTTGTTGATTAGCAAAGATTGCTAATCAAATTTCCAAAACTGATTTATGATCAAGGAGCAATCAAACACACTTACAGGTCTGAAGTCCGCAAGTGTGTCTGTTTATGCCTTGATCTGAAGTTTGTCTACTACGAACAGACCGCGTGGAATGGCTAAACTACATCTATGAGGAGGGCTAGGGAGCACTACCCTTACGTGTCAAAACTAATTTATGCCTTGCGCTGCTACCACACTATGATGGGCCTTCTCACTGCAACCTACTGGAAACTCAGTAATGTGTTCAGTCTTGTAATCGATACCTATTTATTGGATCCCTCTATATAACTTGTACTGTAGACTTATGCATGTTATTTGCTGCTTGACTTGGTCTTGGCCTATGCACTGGACTGTAAGCGTGAATCCTAACCCATTTTTAAACTGTCTCCTTAGACTCCATTTCCTTACAAAATCAATCTTGCATTATTTTCTTTTATGCCTTTACACTGTTTATAACAAGCCCTCCCTTAAGTCTCGGGTTGTGCCTGAAAAACAGGCAAACTCTGCTCAGAGCACCTCCCGGTTACAAAAAAAAAAAAAAATAAAAAATATTTTTATTATCTTTTAACGTAACCTCCAGCCTCCTTTGCTTATCAGGACATCCTCAGGCAAACCCCTTGAAGGAGTGAAATCATACTAAAGAGCCAGCAGAATAGGCCAAATGGTCCATCTTGTCTGTTTGAAAGCCAGCAACCCAGTGGCTGCTCGCCTTACCACCCCCCCAGCCCTCAAGAGGGTCTTTAGTTTCAGTTTCCCCTTGTACCTGTCCCACCCCTTCTTGAATCCCTCCACTGTGCACTCCTCCACCAGCCTCCCAGGCAGTGCATTCCACAGCTCCACTACCCTCTCAGAGAAAAAATGCTTCCTATGCTTCCCTCTGTAGTGTCCCCCAGCTTCCTCATGGCCCTGATTGTTCCCCTTTCTTTAGCCTAAAAAAGCTCCTTGGTTCCACTCCTAATTATTCCTTTTACATACTTGAAAACCTCTATCATTCTCCCTGTCCCTCCTCTCCTCCAGTGAGTAAAGCCCAAGCTCTTTCAGTCTCTCCTCATAAGGGTTCCCCTCCATGCCCTGAATCATCCTGGTCACTCTCCTCTGGACCCTCTCCAGCAGTGCTATGTCCTTCTTGAGGTCTCCAGAACTGTACACAGTACTCGAGCTGTGGCCTGACCAAGGCATTATACAGAGGAAGGATCACCTCCCTCCTTCTGGACGTAATTCCCCTGGCTATGCAGCCCAGTGTCCTGTTTGCTTTAGCGACAGTTCTTCTACAATTTTCAGAGTTATTCATTTTGACATCTGTCACCACCCCTAAATCCCTTTCTCCCAATGTGGCTTGCAGTGTGGACACCCCCCCCCCCCGGGGTGTATACATGGCCCGGGTTCTTTACTCCCAAATGTAGTACCTTACATTTCCCAGCATTAAATTTCTGTCCCCACCCCCTTGACCACCCCTCCAGGGTATACAGATCCCCCTGGACCGCTTCCCTCTTTTTTTCACAGTCCACCAGTGCTCCAAGTTTTGAACCGTCCGCTAAGAGACTCAACCTATTCCTAACCCCCCTCCCTATATCTGAGACATAGGCGTTGAACAAGAGTGGACCCAATACCGAACCCTGAGGGACCCCACCGATTACCTTCCTGGGAGAGGAGAGTATCCCACCCACCATTACCCTCTGTAAATGCCCAGATAGCCAATTTTCAACCAAACTGAGCTCCTGTCCTCCCACCCCCATATCCCCCAGCTTTTTTTTTTTTTTTTTTAAATCAGCCCATAATGTGGTACCGAATCAAACACCTTGCTGAAATCTAGGTATAGGACGTCCACCGGCCTATGTCTGTCCAAGGCCCCCCTGTCACCCAGTCATAAAACTCTACAAGGTTGGACTGACACGATCTCCCCGGAACAAAGCCATACTGTTTATCATCCTGGTGCCCTAACCATTCCAGCTGCCTCCCAATTCTCTCCTTGATAAAGCCCTCCATTACTTTGCCTACCACAGACGTTAGGCTGACAGGCCTATAATTCCCCATCTCTTCTCTAGACCCCCCTTTTATGAATAGCCACTACATAAGCCACCCTCCAATCTTGGGGCACCCATCCTGTCTGCAAAGAGGTATTAAAGAGTGCAGCCGGTGGAGCTGCTGGCTCCTCCGCCAATTCCTTCACACCCTTCGGGTGTAGCCCACCCGGCCCCGGCACCTTATCAGGCTTTAGCTTCCGAAGGGCCTCCCTCACCCTATCCACTGTGATTTCTTCCCCCCATTCCTCCCCCTCACTCAACCTCCCCACCCCTTCTGGGTCTGGTCCTATCTGTACCCTAGCCTCATTCCGTCCACTGGTCTCAGACAGACTTCTCACCTTAGCCGAATGCTCTTCCCTCCCATCAGCCTGTAGAGATCCCCAGTCCCCATCTGCAAAGATTGAGGCAAAGTACTCATTTAGCACTTCTGCCTGGTCCCCTGCTTCCTGTGCCCATCCCTCTATAATTGTAATCCTACTGATCTGCGTCCTCTCTTTTCGCTTCTCTCTTATACATCTATAGAATCCCCCCCCGGATATCCCTAGCCAGGTTTTGCTCCATCCTTGCCTTGGCTCCCTCACCACTCTGGTGACCCTCCTGGGCGATATTCAACCTCTTCTCACTCCTCATCCCCTAGGCGTTTAAAAAGCAGCGCATAATGACCTTTTATCCCTCACTGCCTCCTGCACCTCCCTACTCCACCAACATGGCTTACTGGTTCAACCATACTAACATACTAAAATGCCAGCAGAATAGGCCTAACGGTCTTTCGTGTCTGTCTGTTTGGTCAGTCCCCACCCTGGGAGCTGATCTTGCTGCCCCCCTCTCCCTCTCTGGCTTCTGCCTTCCCAGTCCTGGATATTCTTGCTGCACTGGTTTTTGTTTCCAGAACCCTTCCCCTGTACCTGTCCCACCACCTCTTGAACCCCTCTACTGTTTCGGCCTCCATCAGCCCCCTGGGCAGCACATTCCATGGCTCCACCACCCTCTCAGTGAAGCAGCACCTCCTTTCTCCCTAGATCTCCCCCTCAGCTTCCACCCATGCCCTCTAGTTGCCCCCCTTCCTGGAGCACCCAGCTGCTCCTCCCTATTTACCCACTTCGTGTACCTGAGACCTCCATCATGTCCCCCGGTCCCTTCTCTCTTCTAATGTGTACATATTTAGCTCTTGAGCCTCTCCCCATAGGTCCTATCCCCAAGCCCCAAATCATTTTGGTTGCCCTCCTCTGGACCCTTTCCAGGGTTCAATGTCCCTCTTTAAATGTGGCCTCCAAAACTGCACGCAGTACTCTATATGCGGCCTCACCAAGCAGTTATACAGTGGGAGTATCACTTCCCTCCTTCTGGAGGTGAGCCCCCTAGCGATGCATCCAAGCATCCTGTTGGCCTTTGCCACTGCCCTCCTACAAGTCTCCGAGCTGTTCATCCCGACATCCACCACCACCCCCAGGTCCCTCTCAGCCATCGAGACTTGTAGCATTCCCCCCCCCCCCAAAAGGGTGTACACTTGGCCTGGGTTTCTGGCTTCCAGGTGCAGTACCTTGCATTTTCCTGCATTGAACCTCAGCTTCCGTTTTCTAGACCACCTTTCCAGAGCCTCCAGGTCCCCCTGTAAGACCACCCTCCCTCCTCCCGCCCGACCAACACCCCCATTTTGAGTCACCAGAAGAGACTCATCTCACTCCTGATACCCTTCCTTATGTTAGAGACGTAGGCGTTGAACAGGAGGGGCCCAAGGACCGATCCCTGAGGGACTCCACTAATGACCCTTCTTGGGGATGAGACTATCCCTTAAACCACAACTCTCTGGGTCTGGTTCTGGAGCCAATTTCCTATCCATCTGATCATCTGGTTTCCCACCCCCATTTCTCCCAGATTATTCAACAGGTCCCCATGAGGAACAGAGTCAAACGCCTTGCTGAAGTCAAGAAAGAGGTCGTCCACTGGTCTACCCAGGTCCAAGGCACTCGTCACCCAGTCATAGAACTCCACAAGGTTTGTCTGACACGATTTCCCCGGGATGAATCCATGCTGTCTATCGTCCAGGCACCCCAACTTTTCCAGGTCCCCCCCAGTCCCTCCTTGAAAATGCCCTCCATCACCTTGCCCACCACAGATGTCAGGCTGATGGGCCTGTAGTTCCCTGCCACCTCCCTTGACCCCCCCGTGCATAGGCACTGCATGTGCCACCTTCCAGTCCTGAGGCACCCATCCAGTCCTCAGAGAGATGCTGAAGAGCTCCGCCAGGGGTTTCACCAGGACATCCGCCAGTTCCTTCAGCACTATGGGATGTAATTTATCCGGCCCTGGTGCTTTCTCAGTCTTAAGGGACCAGAGGGCCTCCCTCACTCTCTCTGCCATGATTTTTCACCTCCTACCTCGTCCCCCTGTTTTGCCTTCCCCCTACCTGCCAGTGATGCCCCCCTCCCCAGACCCCGCTCGGCAGGGTCCCCCCTCTCCTCAGTTCCATCTCCTCCCATTTATGATGCAGCACCCCCCATTTTCCTTGGTAGAAAGCTGATGATACTCATTTAGTACCTCAGCCTGCTCCCCAGGTCTTGTGCCCATCCCCTCCCTGTTTTAATCCTGCTAATCCGCCCCTTCACCCTTAGTTTTTCCCCAATGTATCTAAAGAACCTCTTGTTCCCTCTCCTAATTTCCCTGGCCAGGTTCTGCTCCTTCCTTGCCTTAGCCACCCTCACCACCCTATTGGCCCTTCTGGCCATCAGCTCGTACTCCCCTCGGTCCCTTTCACTCCTTGAGCACTTGAATTGCCTCTAGACTGCCTTCTTTCCCCTCACCACCTCCTGAACCTCCCTGGTCCACCAGCGGGGTTTTCGGCCCTACCGCATTTTCGTCTTACTCTTGCGCAGGTGCTGGTAGCATCCTGCACCCACCTCCTGATGATTTCCCACCTATTGTCAGCGTCCATGTCTGGCCCAATCCCATCCAAGTGCTCCTTAAGGATCCTTCCCATTTCCTTTAAATCCACCCCCCTGAAGTCAGTTACCTCCGTCTTTGTGCAGCCTTCTACCCCTCCTTGGTTCAGGCAGAACCAGACCGTGGCATGGTTGCTCCCCGCCAATAGATCCCTTACCTCCAGGCCCCCAATCTGGTCACTATCTGCCAGGACCATATCCAGTATCCGTTCCTCCCTGGTCGGTTCCCCCACCTGCCGAGTTAGGAACGCGTCCTGAAAGACATCCAACAACCTCTGTTCCTTGGCCACCGAGGACGTCAGTCTCCCAGTCTGTTCCTAGCATGTTTAAGTCCCCCAACACCACCACCCTTCCCCTTCCCAATCTGCAGTGTCTCCCAACATCTGCCACCAGACTCTCTTCCAGCTCCTTCGCCAGCACAGGGGGTCTATACACCACTCCTATTTTTACTCTCTTGACCCCCCTTATCATCACTATTTTTACTCTCTTGACCCCCCTTATCATCAAGGTGACCCAAATCGCCTCCACAGTTCCCTCCGCCTCTTCCACTCCTCCTATGGCAATGCAGTTTTTGACTATTATTGCTACCCCATCTCCCCTTCCCTCTCCCCATCCTTCCTGAACATGGTGTAACCCTCCAGGTTCAGGTCCCCGTCGTGCCCTGCGGTGGCCCAGGTCTCAGTGACCGCTGCCACATCCACCTCTCCCTCAGTTAGCATCGCCTGGAGCTCAGGTATTTTATTGCCCAAGCTCCTGGCATTTAACAAGACTACCTTCCACCTATCCCTATACTTCCATTTCCCCAGCTCATGTTCCTGTGGGGATTCTGTCTTCCCCTGGTCATAACTACCAGTCGGCCTTTTCCTGCATTCCTCCAGCTCCCGGGGTGGGGAGGGTAGAGACAAGTCCCCTCCTTTATCGGACCCCCCGACGGCTTTTCTCTCATCCCCCCTTCACAAGTTTAAACCTCACCTTTCACCAATGAACCCTCTATTTTCAACTTAAGGATTTCCTTCCCCTCGAATTGAGATGGAGCCTACTCCCAGCATACAGCCCCTTATCCTCCCAGGTCTCCCCAATCTCCCATCAACCCCATATCCTCTGGCCCCACACCACTCCCTGAGCCACTGGTTTATCTCCCTAATCTTCCTCTTGTATTCCCCACTAGTCCTTGGCACCGGCAGGATTTCCGAGAAGGAAATTGAGCATCCTATATCATGACAGACCCTGGCAAGCTTCCTGAACCTTGCCTGTATCTCTAGCTCACTATTTCCCTCAATGTCATTGGTACCCAGGTGGACCAGTATGTCCGGGGAACCTCCACAATCCTTTGCCAGCTGATATACCTCATGCTTGGCCCTGTGCACCGTTAGTCCAGGGAAGCATTTTGTTCTAACCGGTAGGCTTCTCCTTCCTATCTCATTTGATCCCCGATCAGGGAATCACCCAACAGGAGCACTATGGCCGCCTCTTTCCTCCATTCCCCCTCCATGTCCCTCATCCTTTCTACCGACCCCTCCCCAGCCAGCTCCTTGCTCCTCCCCTATCTGGGTGCCACCTGCCATGCCCTCCTTATTTAACCTGGCCACACCTCCCTCCGATCCCATGCCCCTTGTCCTCCTGAGTATCCTTCTGTACCTTGCTACCCCCACAGTTACTGCTCACCACTGGTCTCCATCTGCTAAACTAGCCTGGCTCATCCTCCCTTCCTTCCAGTCTCTGTTCAGCCACTCCTTGCTTGCCATGTTCCCCTGGCCTAAACTCTCAACTCCCTTTAATGCTTTCTCCTTCATTTTGTACAGTACTTAGTAGTCGCCTGTACCCCTTTTTTAATGGTATCCCACAATCTTCCAGCATCCATGTCCGGCCTAATCTTATCTAACCTCTCTCTTAGAATCCTACCCATGCCCATGAAATCTGCTCCCCTGATGTCTACCACTACTGCGTTAGTGCGGCTTTCCTCAGCCCCTATATACAGCAGAAACCAGACCGTGGCACGGTCTCCACCAGCCAGTGGACTGCACACCTCCACGCCTCTTATCTGATTACTGTCCGCTAGGACAACATCCAATATCCGCCCCTCCCTAGTAGGTTCCCCCTCCTGTTGGACCAGGAAAGCATCCTGAAAAATGTCCATCAGTCACTGTTCCCTGGCTACAGAGGATGTCATGGTGTCCCAGTCCACCCCCGGCATATTAAGGTCACCCATGACCACTACCATACCCATACCAAGGTCACAATGACCCTTATGTTTCTCAACCAGTTTATCCTCCAGCGCTCCTCAATTGTAGAGACTATATACCACCATTTCAATTTTTTCCTCCCTTGTTTGTAAGGTTACCCAAATCGCCTCCACCCCCTTCAGCCTCCTTCACTCCACTAACTACAATGTCATTTCTGACTATCAGCGTAACCCCTTCCCCTCTTCCCACTCCCCTAGCCTTTCTGAATATCTTATAGCCCTCCAAATTTAGGTCCCAATCATTTCTCTGGGTGGCCCATGTCTCCGTAATTGCTGCCACGTCCGCTGATCCCTCAGTCAGCATAGCCTATAACTCAGACATTTTATTGCTCATACTCCTGGCATTAATCAGTACTGTCCTCCACTCCGACCTCTCCTCCCTATCCAATCTCCCCAGCCCTGCGCAGTCCTACTTCTGCCCAATTGTCCTAAGACTTTCATTGCATTCCCCCTCACTCTTCAATTGCCCTAGACCTGGACCCACAAACAGCTTTCCTGGGGCCAATCTTTATTTGACCCCCTCATAAGTTTAACCCCGCCTTCTCTCCATCAAATCAGCAAGTTTTAGTTTCAAGATCTCCTCCTCCAGACTGAGATGTAATCTATCCCTGGCTATATGCCCTCCCTCCCAAGTATCTCCCAATCTCCCACCAGCCCATACCCCTCTGCCTTGCACCAATCCCTAAGCCACTGGTTCACCCCTCTAAGTTATAGTTTGCTCTCCCCGGTTGCCCTTGGTACCGGAAGAATCTCAGAGAAGGAAATTTTGCTTCCTATAGAGTGACAAACCCTTGCCAGTTCCCAGAACCTAGCCTGTATTTCTAGCTCTCTGTTCCCTTCCAAGTCATTTGTCCCCAGATGTACTAGGAAGTCCGGGGATCCCCCACATTCTAGTGCTATCGAGTATAGGTGGAATTTGGCCTTGTGTACGGATAATCCTGGCACACATTTAGCCTTAACTGGGCTGCTTTTATTGTTCCCTACCCCCTCCCACTGGATACCCCTGGTCATGGAATCCCCAGGCAGTATCACCTTTACCCCACCCCCCACTTTGTTAGGCAGTTTTGATCCTTCCAGACTCCTCCTTCTGTCGACAACCCCCTGCTTACTCCTCGACTCCATCAGCCTGGAGGCCACCCTAATATGCTATCCCCATCATACTCCTAACTACGACTGCCAGTTTGCTCCTCGCCCCTCCCAATTTCCCGGGAGACCAGAGAATGCCCCACCCCCCCCAATTCCACCATCACCTTTCTTGAATTATCAAACCCCAAGAATTAATCTACAATCCCCACAGTAACCACTATGCACAAGCCAGCACAGTATATGATAAGAAGCATATGTCCACTCCCCTACAGCCAGCAACAACTCCAAGCTTCCTAAATCCCAATCCCAGCCAGTCACATCATGTCCTCCCCCAATGATCCTCCCCCTCAGACCATTTAATAGAGGTCAGGGCCAGGGTGGGAGGTGTGGGACACAATTACAGCTCCTTAATGGGTGGTGAGGTGGCTGGGCCCTTATCTAGCCCAGCTGCAGGTCGAAATTTGTGCCCTCACTCCCGATTGGTCCTTCAAGTTCAGCAGCTCCCTCTCAAGCCCTGGTCCACTGACGATTTCAGCTGCCGGGAAGTCTTCTTCGGTGCCCTCTCCTCACAGCTCGGTGCTCTCTAGCCCTGGCCCACTGCCGAATGCAACCACCAGGAAGTCCGCTCCGCCACCCCCCGGTGCTTTCCTCAGCTGCCGACTGCAGCCCCTGCTCCTTCCACCTTCCGATGCTGCCAGCAATTTCAGCTCCCTGTAGCCCTGGCCCACTGACAAATGCAGCTGCCGGGAGTCTGCTCCGTTGCCCTCTGATGCCTTCTTCAGCTGCTGATTGCAGCCCCTACTCCTTCCGCCTTCCAATGCAAGCATTACACTTATCCTTCGACACTCATGTTGACAACATTGTCAAAGCTACTAATCTGAAACTCACCCTCCTCCATCATACCTCCCCCTACCTTACTCCATGTGCTCGGAAGATAAATCTCCTCGGCTACCTTGCTCCCCGCCTTATTCTATGGGGCACCCTTAATTCACTCTGCCAGGACCACCACCATAGCCAAAATCAAACAGGCCTACCACAGGTTAGCTCGCTTCGCCGGAGCAGCTCCAGCTCAAGCGCACCACAGCAATGTATTCAAAACCTAGGCTGGCCGTCCTTTGAGTCAAAAATGGACTGAACGTGGTACAGAGTACTGAGAAAACCAGCCCACCTCCCCCCCCACCTATTCTCTCTGGGCTAATCACACAGAAAACCTTCTCCAGGACCCTTCGTCATGCCTACCTTCCACTGCTGACACTACCAAAAGTTCGCCTAGCCATTGGCAGGCTATCTTTCACTTTCTCTGCTCCTCAAAAATGGAATACCCTTCCACATAGTCTACTCTCCTGTGCGTCTCTTCCCCTGTTTAAAAGAATATACAAGGAAGCCTTCTTTCTGCCCCCAACCTGCAGTGGCAACTGTACTTATCCTCCTTACACCACTCACTAGTAACCTGTATCTCTACTACCTCTCCTTGCCCCTTCTCCTTAGCCCTTATGACCTCCCCATCTCTCATCCCACCCGCTCTGGCTTTCCTACTAATCCCCCCGCTGTCTGTCACACCCTTCTCCCCCACTTTCCTATTTTTCTACCAATACCCTCCCTCCCTCTCCTCTCCCTCTCCCTCTCCCTCTCCCTCCCTCCCTTCCTTCCTAAACCATCCCTGCTTTTCTATTTTTCTACTGAATCCCTCCTGCTTCCTCCTTTAACCACCTATGTTACTCGGTAAATACGAAAATTTCTAGAACCAATTCTGTTATACACTATCTTTGGTGCATTAGCACACACTATGTACAGTATATGATTTTTGCTTCTTCCTTTTAACCATGTATGTTATTTCGTAAATATGTAAATTGCTGGAACTACTTCTGCTTTCACTATTTTGGTGCATTAATGTACTCCATGTGAAGAATGTTTGATACTTTGTTGTCTGTGCAAAATTCCCCTGCATAATCTCTGGTCTCCAGCCTCCACCACAGTGGTCCCAAGCCCTATCAAAGACTTAACCTTGGACCTCGACAAAGACTTACCAACCTAGACCTCCCTGGAGTCACCAGACTGCAGTCGAGGATACTATCTGCCAACCCATTAATCACACCTGCAGCTTAATTTACTAATCATACTATTGTACTCATTCTGTGTATTGTTTTTACCAAATGTATAATGTACCTAGCTGTAGAATAGTTTTATTCCCCGGGTCACCCCTGAAAAAGGGACATGTTTGTCTCAGTGGGATCACCCGGTTATCAAAATTCAAATAAATAAATAAATAAAAATGTGTAAACTGGTGTGTGTTTGCATAGTTTACCCATTTCATCCCTGTTTGTAAAGTGTGTGTTTGGGGGGGGGGTGCATGATGGACACAGAGTTCCTTCAGACCTCAAATTACCATTTCTGTGTTGGTGCCCTTCTCCAAACCACACAAGACCACACGACCACATAAGAAAATCTCTCCAACTGTTGAAAAGAATAAACCCCAGCCAATCACCCTTAGCTGTAACATACCATCCAGGCGCACCTCCTTTACCATATTTTATCAACAACCAGTTCAAGTTACTGCAACAGTTCTTCTGGGTCCGAAAGGCATTCAATGTCTCACCTTTCCTAGCTTTCCTCAGAAACTACAGCTTGCAAAATGTATCCCCACTCTGCAAAATCAAATCCAAAACAGCTCAGGAGGTTTCAAATGCAGTTCTAGGAGATGGGCTATTTGCACGTACATAAAGGAATCCAACATCTGTACATAAAGGAATCCAACATCATTCAAAGCACCTCTGCAGGAGCCCTTTAAAGGATCAAAGGACACCCCAGTACAAAGCAGATTATCTGCCTAATTACCTGTAAACAGTGCAAAAGACAACATGTGAGGCAAACAAAAAACAGCCTCTGAACAAGATTTACCAGCTATAAACACACAATTACCTATACCTTGGACGCGGTCTGTAACTGAGCATTTTAATCAACCTGGCCATCATAAACTTCAGGATGTTGTTCTTACAGCCATTCAGAATATCAAAGACTCAGCTGAACTTTTAAATGCAGAACAATACTAGCTACATTACCTTCACACAGCCCATCCCAAGGGAATAAGTGTGTGAGAACAATGGACCGAGGACACTCAGTTTAATATGCACTCAGTTTCCTCTGGCCTGCATTTCCTTCCCCTCTTTGTGTAGTTCAAGTAAGCAGTAAGCCATCCTCCTCCTCCTCTGCCTGATAGTTGAGTGTGCTTATACAGTGGTTAGGGACCTGTAATAAAAATTATTAAAAGAACTCTAGAAACCCCAATCTGTGGTCAGTGCATGTATCTTAGCACTCTTCCTCCACTGCTGCCAACTGCTTTCCGCAGGGTTGTGTTGCCATCCGCCCGCCCACCCACCCATCATGCTTCTAGTTAACGCTAAGGCAGCCGACCACCCCCAGACTCACAGCCCCTTCTCCAGGGTGTCTTGCATGGACACTGAGCACTCGCCTCAGGAGGTTATGGCAGCACTCGACACGGACCGCAGCAGGAGCAAAAGTGGCCATGCAAACACAGCTTTTGTAGCTGAAGAAGAACCGTCTGTTTGAAATGCTGTACCTGTAAATAAATCTTTTCTCCATAGTAATGTAAGGTCAAGGTGTTTTGCCCAGTGTTAAAACAGTATTAAGAGTTCAAATGCAGCAGGCTTCTGCCAAAAGGTATTTTGTTGCTACAAAGTTCTCATCCAAGTGGTAAATGTGGATACAACACAGAAGTTCAGTGCTCAAAATCTCCATCCAGAAATGTATTAAGACTTTTTAACACTCGCATAAAAGTCTTTGAGAAAGCGAGCTATCGTGAAACAGGTTAGGTAACGTCACAGTAAGGGACAGGGTTCATGCCTGGACACCAGCCAGTGTTCTTGCCTCACCTGAAATATTTTACATGAGTGTTAAAAAGTCTTACTACACTTCTGGATGAATTAAAGTTTTTGAGCACTGAACTTCTGTGCTGTATCCACATTTACTACTTGGAGAACTTTGTAGCAAAACAATACCTTTTGGCAGGTACCTGCTTCATTTGAACTCTTAATACTGTTTTGACACCAGCCGGCCCGGTGGCACTGAGGGTTGAGGCGCTGGATGCCAGCGACCTGGGTTCGAGAATGGATTTGGATAGTCTGGGGTCGGGCATCTGGAGGACTGCTCTTCTCTCTTGGACTCTGTGGGTTGTGCCTCCCACAGTTAGTGCGGTTCCCAGTGGAGGCTGGGAGTATCAAATCATGCCGGAGTCTCACTGAGGGGTTTGGGGGCTGTGGCAGATGTCCTGCAGGCGGGTGCGGGAGTGCGCCCACCTCACGCTGGATGTCACTGCACGTCCATGCCTCCGGGAACAAGGAAAAAGGACCCTGGCACCCGGATAGGTGAAGATGGGTCCAGTGGTTAGCCCCCATGCCCTCAGTTGGGTCCGTCCCAGCTGGTATCCATACATCTCCTCTTCCTCCTCCCTGGCTGCCCTTCTAGATTCTTGATAGAGCACCGGAGGAGTCAGGGCGGTCCCATCCCAGGGGGGCTCAGAGCCAAGGGTGAGGTGGTCGGTGGCAGTGGAGGGGCACTGCCGGAAGCAGAGACCAGACAACATGGACCCTGCTGAAACCCAGTCAGATTGCGGCTGCACAGAGGCGTCTCGTTATTTTATATAACTACTGTGGTGGAAAAAAAAAAAAAAAAAATGATACCCAGCAATTATATAAAATAAAACATGGGGTTGTGTGCTTAGCGAGAATTTTACACACACACACCTGAGGTGTTGGATGCTTTAATTAACCCCTCAAGATCCGCTCGCGGGGTTTATATAGCATCCAAAGTCATTTTTATTTCTAAAAAGGCTTTTCACAATATCAAAGCACTTGTACATAACCATAAGACATACTAAAATTGTGATAAAACAGTAATCAATTAAAATCAGCAAAATTCTGAGTTACACATCTAAGAAGGCGGACTCAAATAAGTACATTTTTTTAAGGCAGCCTTGAAGGTCTCAGTGGACAGGCACTTTCTAATCTGACGAGGTAAAGAGTTCCACAGGGTCAGGGCCATATATGCAAAAGATCTCGCCCTGAGGTCTTCAAATGGACCCTAGGAACCTCTAGTAATCCCTCAGCAGCAGAATGGAGCGGGCGGAGGGGGTGGTAGGGATGCAGGAGGTCTTGCAAATAACGGAGTCCTTGTCCATGTAGGGCCTTACAGGTCAGCAAACCGAACTTGAAGGTGATCCTCCACTGCAGTGGCAGCCAGTGCAGTACACAGAGCTGACAGGCCAACACCAGCGGGTGTGTGTAAAATTCTCGTTAACACATGCCACATATATACATACTACATATACATATACACACTTTTTTTTTTTTTTACATAAAATCATTAGTTTAATAAATAAAATATATTCGTGATATAGTTTATGATTTTGTAGTGAAAAGGGCTTCCCTCGTAATTAATCAACACCTGATCAAGCACTGCTACCTTTTCAGTGCATGGTCAGGTGATGTATCTCAGTCAGTTAGGTTTAGGATTTTTTCCTTGCCATTTTTTTTTTTTTTTTTTTTTTTAAATTGCATCATGTAACAAAAGCTTACATATTTGAAACCATTCTTGTAGGAGGGTAAAGATTTACTGCATTTTACAATGAACTTCCCCTAACCAAAACTATCATGTTACATATCATTTATATTGTATATTACGCTGTGTAAACCATGTAATAATGTGCAACTCCAGGCTTGTTTACTTTACTAATTACTGCAGTTCCTTGCTGTTTTTATACCTTTTATGCTGTACTGTTTATGCGTACCTGTCCAGATCCACCTTGTAAAGGAGAGCTGGACGACTGTATGCTCCACAAAATTAAGAGACCTTGGCTAGGCCACTAAAAGTTGCTCCTGCAATGAGGCCCTGACCCACTGCATCACACAGATTTCTTTTTACAGACTGAGAAAGGTGGTTATTTATTTTTTTTTTTTTTAGTAAGCATTAAATATAATCCGTTTGTAAAATAATTCTGCGTGCCCTCATATTTTCGGCACCAGTTGTTTTCTGCAAGAATTAATCAGAGTTGTCAGCATATTTTTGTAATTTCATTCTTGTCTATAGTTCGTAGCAAATTCCCACGGTACAAAAAGGAAAACTAAACAGGGATACTGAAGTCCTGGACCATTTACTTATTTATATTTTGATCACAGGGAATAACGCAAGGAATGTAAGAGCTGGCAGCAGCATACACATGCGCCAAGTTTTTGTAGCATTTCAGTTTTAGTGTAGGGCTCTCAGTGCTGTAGCCATCTCAGACATATTTACACGGGAGCTGTGCAGCACTATGGGCAGGTTGGCTGCGTAACCTCAATCCCAGCCCATCATTTTTTTTTTTTTTTTTTTTAAACCTCACCTGCTCCCTTCCCCAACCCTGGCAGCACTGCAGACACTGGGGGAGCATCTACACAGGGACAGAAAATGCCTGCAGTATTTCAGCTCAATGCCATCTGAGCAGTGCTCAGCACACCTGAATCTATCTGGCTCCTGGAATGTTCACATGAACAAAATGCCCAACAGCCGTTATGCACTAATCACAGTGAAATGGTGTTAAACATGTCCATACATTCACGTTTACATCCAATACAATTAAGTAAACACAGAAGACAAGTATTAAAGAATTGTTTTGAGAAATAGCTATATTTTATTTTATGTAAATTTGTCAGTCGGGTAAGTAGGGCCCAAGAGCATTAGATGTCCATTTTCAAGGGGATCTGGAGGGCATATAAACATAGGGTGGATATATTGTTTTCAAATCTGAGAGACCATACTAAGTTTAGAAGTACCCATGAAGGATCTAGATGTGAGGCTACAAGGTTATGAACTCCACTACTTCAGAGCAAAGTAAGAAAGTTTCATAACTTTAATAGTTTTATCCTGAGGTATTTTTATTTATTTCTATTTTAAAAGCAGGAAGGCCCACGGTGCAGTTCCTTCCAGTCGGAGCCTGGGTGTTGGATTACACAGGCTTTTATATGTGTGTGTGTATATAGACACACACACACACACACACACACACACACACACACACACACACACACACACTCTCTTTATGCTCCCCCTGCCCGAGGCACCACCTCTTCGAGATCGCCAGGAGTATCTGCCCCCTTCCTCACTTGCCTGGAGCCCTCGGGTGAACCCTCCCAATGCAGCCCTGGTTATTCCCCCTTCAGGCGAGGACGAGGTGGGGCTCATACACCCCAAGCTTTTATGTTTCATCTGGGTCACGCTGATCGGACAGGCAGGGGAATGTGTGGGGGTCTGTGCCGGGCACTCCATCTACCCAGCACTCTGAGTAATTTTCCAGTTTTTCCGGTGTGGTGTGATGCACACCCGGACGTCTAGGCGCAAGCGCCAGCATCAGTCACGCCTCCCCATGGTGCTTGCTGTGTCTCTGCCCTGTGGTCTCATCCCCCTCCCTCCTCGGAGAAGATGAGTGGTCTTCTGACACTCAAGCCTCCTACCCCCGACTGGCCCTCCGTCTCCCCGGTCATGTTCCTGAACCCAGGTTGGCAGCATTGCATGCGGCAGCGCTACCACCACACCAGTGGGCCGGCCTACACAGGCCTGTTTTACTGGCCAGGTAATATTGTCCAGAACACTAAGGAAATGCCCAGCTTTTACGATAGGTGCCATGGGATCTTTAATTTCCATCTGGACAGCTACCAGAGATGGGAAGGAGGGACCTCAGTTGTGACGTCTCACCAAAAGCATGGCACCTCAGCAGTGCAGCACCCCCAAGTACTGCACTATAGTGACAGTATTGGATATTGGGTATTAACCCAAGTTACTGGTTTGGGACAAAGTACTTTTAAAAGTTGGTGATTTGGAAGATCTTGGAGAATACACATTTTGTGAAAATGAGAGCATCATTTTTTCACAAGGCATGATTTTCTTAAGATAAAATAAAAATCCAGCTGTAGGCAAGCAGCATGATAGACTAAGTATGCAATATTTCCCAATAGGGTGGACAGTACTGGGCTATACCAGAGCACCCAGGGGCACAATGAGGCTCTTATAACTCCTGGAAGGCCTGGTATAGCCAATACTGCCCACCCTGGAGGGTATTACTGCGCTTAGAAAATGGGCCACTGTATTACATTTTTTTGAAAAATAATGATTTTTATATTTAAAATGTTAAAACTCTTAAATGTTTAATTTATTTTGTAATAAAATAGTTTCTCCGCCTGCATTAGAATACTTTTTTTATTTTAATTTTTTTAAGCTAGGGACTTTTGTCTACTCTACACTCTGTAGCTGTAAAAATAAATTCTGGCTGCCAGTCTATTTATAATCTGACTGGATCAGTGATGCTCGTGTTCACGATCATTCACAGTGGCACGTGTTGAATTTCCCACCCCCCACAAACTGTACCTTATAGGTTTGTGTTTGGGTGGTGGGTGGGTGGCCACACTATGCAGCTGCCAAGGAGGGACAGACGGTCCAGAGCTTAACATCCAGGGAGGCAGACCGAGCTGGCAGGAAACTGTTCCGTCTCAGCTAGAATCGGGAAACTTCTGTCCTGAATGTTCATGGTTATACCCCCAATACTTGAAGGGGAGGCAAGCAGCAAGGTTCAAGTTTTGGAGGAGGGAAGAGCACAACAGGGGGGAGTCCAACCTCTAGCTGTAAATGAGGTAGAGGCTTGCGGGCCCAGGGATAGAGGCTGGGTCTCTGGACCCGGGTGGCACTGGTCCTTGTCAAGGTCTCCAGAGTTCTGTCAACAGGCGCCAGGAGGATGGGTCTCCATGGAGAGCCTCAAGGACCCCAGTGCGAACAAGAACCAGAATGCCACAAGAAGGAGTCAAGATTCAAGATTATTTTTGAAACAGGAAATGTGGTACAGACCAATTGAGCTTATGCTCATTTACAATGGTTTCTTGAAATGAATACATGAAAAGCTTACCATCGCATCAAGACGTCAATAGACACGTAACCTCTAGGTGGCACTATCCCAAGGGCTACTACCCCTGCCTGTCTGACTACGGACAGGTTGAGGGGCCTAGGTCCTATGGCGGGTGCCTCCACCGAGAGATCAGGGTTTGTAGCAGTTAGACCAGCTTGGTCACAGCCCTCTGGGACACTGAGACCCCCTTTTATTCCCTCTAGTGGCTAACAGTACACCGGAGTTACAGCCCCAATACCCCACATATACACACTGTTCACTCATATAGATACCACTTACCCTCGAGACTGATTCTGCAGCACGTCTCTGAGGACCCCTGTAAAATGAGATTAAACGACATACACAGCAAAACACAATACTGTTTCCATAAGTACCACCAGCACAGACAGTATATAGTATAACAACAAATAATCTGATTTATTTAGGGGCAGTAATACAGGAGGGGAAATCAGGTTAATTGGTGGCATTAAATCACAGTACTGTGCACACATACAGGGCTGAAAAAGTCACACTCTGGGTACCCATGTTGGGGGCTAGCCAGGTCCGTTGCCGGGTTGGCGGCAGGTGCAGATGGATAGGGCCCTGTAAAGAAAATATAGAACAACACCCAATTGTAATCCAGAGCGGATGGCTCAGTCCATGAAGCAGTGAAACAACAAGAATTAGATGACACACTTGTGATCGAAAACAGGCTGCAAGGGAATACCCTGACTTGTACTCACAATACCCAAGCTGAAAACTGGATGGTGGATGTTCTTCTGGATTGCCAGAACAACAAGGCATGGAGACAAAGTCCTTGTGACTGGACCCCACTGCAGTTGATAGCAAACGGATATAGTCTGAGACAAGCTGGGGTTTGCTTCCAGCGTCAACACACAGCACTGGGGATTGGAAATAGCGATTCCCCACAAGCACTACACACATTCACATGTAAAAGGAAAGTACTATACCAGGCAGACTGCTCCTCGATCCCAGTCGCAATTACTGCAAAATACCCGGGAGCACACACAGCAGCTTCAATTCCAGAAAGACTGAGCGCGATTCAGCAATTTCTCCAGTCTTCTAAATGGTGAGCCTGGTTTCCACACTTCTAGTGCTTCTTTCTCCTCGTAACTCAGATTCAGTCCAAACTGGCACTCACAAGGGCTGCAGACCGAAACTCAGGGCCTCACACGCACTTTCCGCGCAAAACTGTACACCGCAGAAGCACAGAGTCTTTCTCTCACAGTCACAACTGATCTAATCTTTCCAGTCACAGAGGAGAGCATTTCCTTTAGCTCCACACCATTCCGTTGGCTGGTTCAGCTGTCACTCACAATAAGACTCCCTCTGTTGGTGGAAAAAGGCACCAAGGTTAAAACTTGCATTTCCCAGAGTCACTGCCCATACAATCCCCTTGTGGCTGGCTCAAAATTGAGAGTCCAAGTTCAGATTCGTCCACAGGCTCCATTTTAGCGTCTCCCTATCATCCTGATTGGTCCAAAGCAGCTATTCAGAACCAAAATGAAAGAGTTAAACTGAAACAGTTCATGCTGAAATGAAGACAGGTTAGACAAACTACATTTTCTCAGTCACTCTAAATGATTTCTGGCAAACAGTTATATCTTTCAACAAGGCTCCCTCTGCACATGTAGCAACGGCACAAACGGAGCGAATTGACAGCAGCCCGGACGGGATTCAAGCATTAAATACACAGTCCCCACCACACAAACTAATTAAGTCTGCAAGCAAACAGCTCTTAAAGAGACAACACTTTCAACAACAGTGCAAGTAAGTATCTGCAAACAAGAATCACAACAGACCAGTTGATTAGCTTTGAACCAATTGTTCAAGATTTACAAAGAGGGTAATGGCCCGTCAACAGGGCGCAAGAGCACAGAATTCCAGGACTTGAAATTTGATAGGTGAAAGGGTGGCACACTACAGAATGTTTAACAGAAATTATTCAGCACTTGCTGCTAATATAAGACTGTGAAATATATGCAAGTCTTGAAGATGAAAAGATGCTTTTTAACACATTTCCACATCAAAATAAGAGGGTGTGGGGAAACGCTTCGATCTAGGCTGTACCAGCCAAATGACCCAAGTAGGTCATAATGGTGGTGAATACGTCTGGGAGATTGACGAATAAATCTAGCAAGTCTGTAGTAGGCAACATCAAGCGAGAAAGTGAGCTGAAGCAGCCCCTGAAACAACAACAGAACCATAACTGATTAGTGACAGAATCGTGGATTGAACTAACCTTATTCTGACATCATAGGAGAAACAACCTTTATGTTGATTTATAAAAAAAAAAAAAAAAAAAAACACAACACACAATGACTAAATGCCAAATCAGTAACAATAATAAGGATGGTGCCATTTAAAACTCTCAGAGCCATATACCCAACTATTTATAATAAGGAACTCCCTGAACGGAGAATTATTCTGAGTATTTAGGGCTACATTTCAAATGACAGGGGTACCAAACTGCATAACCTAAGTGTTCTGTCCATTTAACTTGAGAAGATCACTGTGGAAAAATATCTGGACCTTGTTGAATGCCCTTTGAATGTTAAATTTAAGTAAAGAAAATTCGTACTCTAACTGTAGATTATGGTGTCGTAAACATACAGAGCTACATCATTCTGAGATAGCTTTAGGGCATTAATAAAATCAACTGAAGAGCAACGGGCCCAGGATGGAGCCCTGCGGGACACGACTGCTCACCTGTACATCAAAGTACACACTTTTTTAATTTATTGAAATGTTTCACCAGGAAGGCACACTGAACAACAAGTTTCTCATCTCCCGGTGCGACCTGGCACTAGACCACTGATGAAAACCATCTAATGCCTGTGAAGTGAATAACTATCCAGCCAACTATAAAGTTGCCAGTTGAAGACCCAGAAAACCCAGTTTATACAACAATGGTTTACTGTGTCAAAGGCCTTGAAGAGATCGATAAAAATAGCCCTAGCCATAGAACCTCTGCCAACTGCTGTTTGCAGGTCGCTAGTTACTTTGACCAGCACCGACAGGGTGCTACATTGGGGTCTGAAACCAGAATGAAATTCATTAACGTGATTATCGGAGTTTAAAAATTCTGAAATGTGTTTTTCAGTAAGAATCTCTAAGACCTTTGATGCAATTGGGAGACTAGAAATAGGCCAGTAATTAGAGAACAGTGTGTTATTTCCAGACATAAAACCGGGATAACTTGCCAGTTTCCATAAATATGGAAACATACCTGTAGAAATCGACATATTAAATATTTATTTATTATTTATTTAGTTGTTTAAGTTAGTTAATTTAGTTGTTTAATACATCAGCTAGGTGGTGACAAATAACGGGAGCATCACATTTCAAAGGTTTCATGCTAATACCATCAGGGCCGTCAGATTTCGGAGTCCAATTTCAGAAGCAAAATACATACTTCCTCTGCTGTAAATGTAATCTTAAAAGAACAGCATTCATGTACTATAAGCATGCTGGGTAAAGTAAAAGCATCATAACATTACTGGTTACACGGCTCATTAATAGGTCCCTACTTGAAGGGGTTGTGCCCAACAGATGGAAGCAGGCCAACATAGTTCCCATTCGCAAGAGGGGGGTCCCAGGGAGCCTATAGGCAACTACAGGCCTATCTCCCTCCTCTGCGCTCTAGCCAAAATCCAAGAAAGGCTAGTCTACTGCCAACTCAGGGACTACCTGGAGACTAACAAATAACAAGTGCATACACAGCAAGGATTTAGAAGAAACCACAGGACTGACACAGCCCTTATCAGACTCTCAGTTAACGTCCTTACAGCTCTGGACAAAGGTACCCCCACCGGGACTGTTTTTATAGATTTGACCAAGGCCTCTGATTTAGTAGATCATAACCTCCTGATAAACAAACTGGGTAACCTTGGTCTTGACCAGCACTCCTTAACCTGGTTCAGTAGCTATCTGACTAAACGCTCCCAACAGGTCAAGTGGAGAGGTGCTATATCCGAACCACTCCCCCTCAGGGAAGGGGTACCCCAGGGATCCACACTGGGCCTCTTCTAGTCACGCTATTCGTTAACAACCTGAATAAACACTGTGGAAGCTGCTCGGTGGTCCAGTATGCAGACAATGCAGTGATCTACCGATCCTCGAATAGCACAGCAGACCTGGGGGCCCAGCTTCAATCTGACTTTGAAACACTTGAATCCTGGCTTGCAGAAAACAGGCTGGTCCTAAATGCTACAAAAACAAAGGCCATGGTATTCGGTTCAAGAACTCTTGGAGAGGACAGAAGCTCCCTAGTCTCCTCATCGGGCACCACAACAGAGGTAGTGAAGTCATTAAAATACCTGGGTCTGACACTGGACCAAGGCTTCACACTGAAGCCTCATGTTGATCAACTAACTAAAATGCTGCATTGAAAACTTGGTCTACTATACTGCCTGAACACCCAGTTGATCCCAGAGACCAGGCTCTCCATTGCTAACAGCATCCTTCTCCCAACCTTGTCCTATGTCGCCCCTGTAATGCAGGGAATGGCACAACAGGATGCAAATACTATATAATAAAATTGCTCGTTTCACCACAATGTCCCACAAGAGGAGACATCACTGTGAAGCATTGGCCTCCCTTAACTGGCCATCTCTTAGCAGCCGCCTGCAGTACCCACTACTATGCAACACATGCACGTTCATCAACAGCCCACCTGCTAGCCTAGTTAGGCTGCTGGTCCCAAAGCAAGCAGGCAGGCAGCTCCGTACTACAGGAAGAAATCTCCTGGAAGAACCTAGGATACGAACCACAGTGGGTAGCAAATCCTTTGCCCATGCAGCTCCCGTGCTGTGGAACAAGCCCCCACCACACTGCCAGGAAGCAACTTCCCTGGGAAGTTTCCAGTCTGGGCTCCAGGCACATCAACTAATGAAAAGTGTATGTACATGCGCTGGAACATTGAATCACAAAGTTTAGTTCCCAGCCTATCATGGCACTGGCCAGTCCAGAATAAAACTCAACATGGGAGAAGCAAGTATACTGTCCATTTGTTCTGTTTGTGCACTAATTCCACTCCCTGTACAAGTTCCGTTCATCCCTAATGTGATCGTGTAATGCACTTGCCATAATGAATGTCTAAATCCTGCCGTCTACTGTGTCTTGAAACCTGTAGCATACTGACCAGATTGTAATCTAAAATGGTCAACACACCTATTTGTTCTATATGTGAAATGTTTTTACTGTGTAACTAATTCCGGGTCACCCCTGAAAAAGGGACCTTTGTGGCTCAGCTGGCCTACCCGGTTATCAAAACTGAATAAATTAATAAAGTTGGGGGTCATCGAATTTAAACCAGAAGAAGCAAAGCACTTACAAAATTCATTAGAGATTACTCTCGGACTAGTCAGTTTCAATCCATGGGACTCAAGTGTTGGAAAATAGGAATTCACAGAGGAATTCAGGCTTCTAACAGATCTCCAAAAAGTACGTTGTCACTGTTCTTACTATTATTTAAATCAAGAAAGCAATTTTGTTTTGACTGTCTAATTTCTTTTACATAACGACTTCTTAGGGCCTTATATCTTTACAAATCAGAGAGAAAATTGGTTTGCTTGGCTTATTTCCAAGCCTTGTTTTGCAAATTGTGGGCTTTAACCAAAGGGGATGAATGCCAGGTAGAACTATTAGCAGGTACCAAGCTTTTCTGAGCTGGGTGTGCCTGTTACATACTGTACCTCAAAAAACTCTGTAGTGAACTAGGAACAGGAACTGTTCACATCATGGTTTAGATGTGACTGGTCCCAAGCAACATTTTCCATATCACTCATAAACTGGATATAGTAGAATATTTCTACAGTGCTTAAAATTGGGGACACACTTCCTTTTTCTGTCATTTACTGATACGGTACACTAACTGATGGTCTGAGAAACAGTCAGGGAGGACACCAGCCTCCCTGTTCTCTTTGGGTGGCTAGAGAAGCTTGGATCAAGCAATGTAGACTATTTAAGATTTCTGTTAAGTGTTGTAGGTTCAGATATCAGCTGCAGAAAGCCCAAACCCGAAGTAATGTCTTCAAGTCTATGAGAGTTTTGAACATTTGCCCTAATTAACATTAAAATCGTCTAACATTAGAATTTTGTGACTACTTCGAAATGTTGAGATGGTGCCGGGGCAGTAACAGCGAACTAAACAGACCGGGTGGCATTTCTTAATCAAATCTCCAAACATTTCTCAACACCATTCTCCTTGTGGTATTAGGTAACAAACTGACATCATAATTACTATGGGTATAACTCACTAGCTCACCTCTTTCATCCCGTCCCATCTCCAAATGTAATAACCAGAAACTGTCACTTCATTATCCTTAATTTTAGATAAATAACCAGAATTCTGATATTACTAAAAAATCAAGAGAATTAAAATGTACCCACTTGCAATATAGGTACATGTGAGGTAAATAAAACTACGAGCACTGCAGTGTACAAAATACATCTGCCCCATTAAAATCTGATTCAAATACTGTGGGGCCAGGGTTGGGATGTACGTCTCCGCTAATCAATAAAAATCAAACTAGGTAAATGTCTAAACAACACAGTTTTTTTCCTAAAGAATTTTGGAACAGTTGGCCAGTTTCAAGTTCCCAACCCGATTAACTGTAAATTATCCCTTTGCATACACATACATATTTTGGTTTAGAGAAAACAAGTAAAAGGCTGGCATGCTTTGTAGTTCTGTTCATTAAAATCAGTAACATTAAACCATGATTGATAGGCATGTGCAGGTCATGCTAGGCTAGCCTATAATTAGAAATACAAGTTGATTTGGTGGGAGAGTTTTTAATATGATATCCATTGCAGGGCCAGCACACAACCCCCTCAATGAAAAGGTCTGATAAGCTGAAACAAAAACACACATTAATAAACTGTAAGTACAGTCCAAGACTGTAGAACCCAGCAGAACGCCCTCCAAGGCAGTTTAGTGCTTTTGGCCTTTGCATGCAAGAACCCATTTTATCAACCCCTTTGGAGCTCGATTTAAAACGGAGTCTGAAAGAAGCAAAATAAGAAAAATGTAAACAGCCTCCCTTGCTGGGCTCCTAAGAGCGACTCCTGCCACTCTTGCGGGAGCCACTCATGCCGAGTGCCGTTTGCTGCTGCATATCATTTGTTGTTGCCAGCCCCAACCATTGTCCATGTCACTGCCTGGCAGTGGAGGCAGCATAAAGATAATACTAGTGTGTGATCGAGATTGCTTGGTCAGGTCGCTGGGGAAGAGGAGATGAATGTGATGCAGTCTCTGTAAGGACATGAGAAAAAAAAAAAGAGTAGGGCTGTTTGACAGTCTTGCTGCTGTGCTCTTTTTGTTGTTGCTGGCCCCGCCCCTTACCTGCATCACCACCCAGTAGTGGAGGTAGCATAAGCGCAGCAATTGCGACAGCTTACATCAAGGGGGGGCCTTCAGACAGCAGCAGCATGATGAATGTGACGCAGTCTCTGCAAGGACTTACATTCAAACATACAAAGAAGCCAGCAGAAGAAAGCCATTTGGTCTATCAAGTCTGCTCGTGTTGCAGGGTCCACAGCTTGAGCTACTGTCCCTGCCCCCTCTCCCCACTCCTCCCATCCTCCCTACCCATGACCCTTACCCTCCCACTATACTTGTCCCAGCCTCTCTTAAAGCTGCCCACTGTCTTCAACGAGATTACCTCTTCTGGCAGCCCATTCCACGTGTCCACCACCCTCTCTGTGAAGAAGTGCTTCCTGACCTCCCTCCTAAACCCCCCTCCCTCCAGCTTAAGACTGTGCCCCCTAGTGTTATGTTTGCCACTCAGCTTAAAGAGACGCTCCTCCTTAACCTTATTTATCCCTTTCAAGTACTTGAAGGTCCCAATCATGTCCCGTTCTCTCTCTCCTGTCTTTCAGGAAGTACATGTTCAGTGCCCCCAACCTTTCCCAGTATGCCTTACCCTGCTGACCAGCTATCATCCTTGTAGCCCTCCTCTGGACATTCTCCAGCAGGTTAATGTATTTTTTGAGGTGTTGGCACCGGTACAGAACTGCACACTCTAGATGCCACAATTAGAAATTGAAGTGAGGAAAAAATGGCAGACTAGGGCTGTTCGAGCGTCTTGCAGTGGTGCTCTTTTGCTTTTGTTGTCCCTGCCCCTTGCCCACATCACCACTCAGCAGTGGAGGCAGCACAGGGTTAGTAGCAGGGGGATAATAGAGATGGCTTACAGTCAAGGCAGGGGGAGCTTCAAACAGCAGCAGCAGCTTCAGACAGCAGCAGCTTGATGAATGTGAAGCAGTCTCTGTGAGAACTTCACAAACAAATGACAGAGCAGGGCTGTGTCTTAGAGGATCGCCCCTCAAGGTTGGTCTCTGGGGATTCTTGCGGATCCACTCCTGCCAAAAGCAACCCAGACAGCCTAAGTTTGAACTGAGCAAGAGTTCATAGCTGTACTTGTATTTGGACTAGATCCATAAACTACTGTAAATATTTATGCTTTTTAGGTCAGGGGTACACCTGGCAACACTAATTTTGAGAGGATCTAGGGGAGATATAAAGTTTCCTGGAATGGTAGCGATAAAAATCTGAGCCCAAACTAGATTGAAGGGTACAGTGCGATGTGGCTAGTACTGTGCTATAGGAATGAAGAGAATGAAATAAATGAAAAAAAAAGGGGATGGTCTTGAAATTGTGTACCATCAGGCAGTCCATAAATGCACCCCAGCTCCCAGTACGCACAATCAGTTGGTGTGTGGTCTAATGTTTATCTGTGCCCCAGTGTATTTTTTAATGGTACCCCTACCCTAGCATCCCAGCCCATGGTGGTAACATCTTGCTGCAGGTACAGGTTCTATGATGAAAGACCTGAATGCTCCCTGGATGAGAATACCACCATATACCCCAAGACAAGGGGTGCCTGGGGCCCTTACATTTCTGTTTTCAGGGTTTATTCTCTCTAACCCTTTTAACTTGTTAACAGTCATAAAGAGTGGCTCTTGCACCCACGATTTGAACCTGGATAACCTGCTTCACGGATTCTATGCTCTAGTCATTAGGTAACACCGTCTCCCTGAAGTCCATACAGAATCTATTATTTGGCTAATTAGGGCACAACTCAGCCACGGCTACTGTACGTGCCAAATCTCTTTTCTACAGTCGCCCCGCTGAACCTGTTTGCCCAGATTTTACAAGGGTGTCAGATTTCTGTCACACAGCTAGGGCCATGGAACAATAGAGGTTTTTACACCATTGTTCAAGTCCTGAGGTGCAGCCACTTCAAATCATCAGATCCTGTATCCGAGACTGAATACTTACACAGCCCATTTGTTACAAGGAAATGTCTGATGCACAAATGGAAAGAAAATGGGAGTGGTTTTCCAACTTCAGTTAATGTACTTGAAAACAGAGCTAATAATTGTCGGTGTATCTTTCGACGAACTAAAAGGCCACTGTCAAAAGCCTGAAAGGCTTTAAAGCACAGCTTCCAAGTCTCCCTATTTGCAGGACAGTGCCACCCTATTTTGGTGCACTTCACTTTTCTGACAATCCCCCTTCTTATAGTATCATTCGAATTCCCTCAGCGTTGTCAGAACCAAAGAACAAACTGTTGCTATCATCTTATACTTGGTTGGCCACATAAATTTAGGCCCTGTGAAATCTCCCCGATTGTAGTGGTCAACCTCAAAACATCTCCATTATTGGAGGGATGGCACACTGGAAGCTCAAAATGCTATTCCGTTTTTTCTGCTTAAAATAGTTAATTTCAAATGAGGATGCTTTAATAAAAATAAATAAATGACCTAGCATGGTTTACATAAGCAATAAGACTGGGACAATAACAGCACACCTTGCAAGTGCATCTTGTACCTTTAGAGTGAACAGGAAATGTGTGTGAATTTGCAGCGGTTTGTAATGCTGCTATTGACACAAATGACTCCCCCTCCATGATACATAGGTAACTTTACATGAATAAACAGTGATGTGAAAACACATTTGTGTTCTTAGGGAAAGCATTCTGTGGGCACTGTTTTTTAAAGGAACTAAGAATTTGAAGCTGTGCCTGTGTTACCACAAGGATTCAGAATTCTTAGCAGCGCTCCGATGACTGAATCACTGAAACATAGAAACATAGAAGTTGACGGCAGATAAGGACCGCAAGGCCCATCCAGTCTGCCCACTTCTTTTTGTAACTTATAAATGTGCCATCGGCCTTTGCTCTGTCAGTGGCCTATCTATTCATACTCATCTGTATTGCTCCCTTATGCCTATCCCATGCCTGTTTGAAGCCTTGCACTGTATTCATAACCACCACTCCTGGGTGGCGTTCCAAGCATCCACCACCCTTTCTGTGAAAAATTTCCTCACATTCCCCCTTAATTGGCCTTCCTCTAGTCTCATGCTGTGTCCTCTTGTCCTGCTATTTTTCTTATATTTAAACATGTTAGACTCTTTCACCTTGTTAATGCCCTTAAGGTGTTTGAATGTTTCGATCATATCACCTCTCTCCCTCCTTTGCTCAAGGGTATACATATTGAGTTCCGTTAATCTGTCCTCATATGTCTTCTGATGCAGTCCCTGCACCATTTTGGTTGCCCTTCTCTGGACTGCCTCAATTTGGTTAATGTCCCTGTGAAGGTGTGGCCTCCAGTACTGCATGCAGTACTCCAGATGGGGCCTAACCAGTGTCTTGTAAAGAGGGATTATTACCTTCCTCTTACGACTTGTGATACCCCTACTAATACACCCTAACATCCCCTAGCCTTACTTACTGCTTTAGAGGTCTGCTTGGATGATTTCAGGTCATTGGTGATGATGATGCCCAAGTCTCTTTCTTCCTTTGTGACTGCCAGCAACTCCCCTCCCAGCCTATAGGTGGCTTCAGGGTTTCTCTTCCCTATGTGCATGATCTTGCACTTCTTTGCATTGAATCCCAGTTGCCACTCTTCTGACCACTTTGCTAGTTTATCCAGATCTTTTCTCATTCTGCCCACTCCATCTGGATCATCTACTCTGTTGCAGATCTTGGTGTCATCTGCAAACAAGACAAGCCTTACCCTCTAGTCCATCTGCAATGTCACTAATGAAGATACTGAAGAGGACTGGCCCCAGGACCGATTCCTGAGGTACCCCACTTGTGACTTGCATCTCTTCTGACTGTATACCATTTACCACCACTCTCTGTTTTCTACCAGTCGACCAGTCTGCCACCCAGTTGACCAACTTCTGACCCACCCCGAGCCTACCCAGCTTATTTATCAATCTCCTATGAGGAACAGTGTCGAAAGCTTTGCTGAAGTCAAGGTAGGCAACATCAACTGCTCCCCCTTGGTCCACCACGCTGGTTACCCAGTCAAAGAAATCTATGAGATGAGATTAGTTTGACAGGACCTTCCTTTTGTAAACCCATGCTGTCTTGGATCCTGTGCCCCTATGGATTCCAGGTGTTACACTATCCTTTCCTTAAGGAGTGCCTCCATAATCTTGCCCACTACTGAGGTAAGACTGACTGGTCTGTAGTTCCCTGCCTCCTCCCTGCTACCACTTTTGTGGAGCGGGATCACGTGAGCCCTTCTCCAGTCTTCTGGGACCTCTCCTGTGCTCAGAGACTCACTAAACAGTTCTGCTAATGGCTCTGCTAGTTCCACCCTTAGCTCCTTAAGTACCCTGGGATGTACACCATCAGGTCCCATTGCCTTATCCAACCTGAGGCTAGCGAGCTCTTGTAGGACCCTTTCTTTTGTGAAGGAAGTAGTGCTCACCCCCCCCCCCCGTGTCCATGGTGCTGAGTTGTGGGCCCTGCCCTACCTTCTCTTCAGTAAATACTGAACAAAAGTATCTATTTAGGATAGATGCTTTTACAGGGTCCTCCCTCCTCACATGCCCCCTTTTCTCCTTTGAGCTTAACAATACCCCCTCTGGACCAGTGTTCCCATTTACCCCCATCTGTACTTGATTCAAGTACATTTTTGTGTGAAGGGGTACACTGTATCCCCATAATTCTGTTTGAAGTATATGTATCCCACAAAAATGTTGTACAAATGGTAGAATGAACCCTTATAATTTATTTTGTACCCCTGAAAATTTTTGGAGAGGGTGCAGTGCACCCCCAGATCTGCAGCCTTAATGGGAACACTGCTCTGGACTTTCTCCTTTCACTGATGGCCTATTGCTCAGAGTTCAGAACCCGTGCAGTGATGGTAAAAACTCTGAACTCCTGGCACCATAAAGATAACCGAAGAAAACCACACAATATACATCTTTTTACATTCAAGGTTTATAAAAAGAAACACATGATCCCTTTCCCTGTATATCACCATAGCAAATTAGGGATATTAATTAAAACGGCACGAAAAAAAAAAAAAAAAAATGTAAAGCAGGATCAACTAGATATTTATATTAGCTTACTGAATAAGATTGTAATCCTCACTCCCACGTCCTCTCGCTAAGCGAGATACAACTGCCATTTATTTATTTTAAATCCTTCCCACGCCCAACTGACAACCAACAGAAGACTGTGCTACAAAGGTAGGGACATCTCCTGCCTAGCAACCACACATCATACTGAAGCAACCAGCCCTAGTTCCCACAACACAATGTGGACACGAACATTTTTTCTACCTTAAAAAAAAAAAAAAAAAAAAAAGTTTTAAAACTAAATTTATTTGACTTAGGGGGCACCATACACTACAAAAAAAATAGTGAATTTGCAACTCTGTGCCTAATCAGTGTGTTGTGCCATGACAGGGTTCTGACGCCCATGGACCTCTCGAGCTTTGCTCTCGATGTCACATGAATCAGAACTCATCGGTGGCACAACACACTGGTTGTGCGCAGTTGCCCATCCACTATTCTATATACACTATGGAAAAAACATCTACTATGGAGAAACAATAAGACCCTAAAGGGAAAAACAGCATCACTATAAAAAGCATAAAGGTGACCAAAACTTATGTAACATTACACACACACACATTATATATACATATATATGTATATACACACACACACACACATACATACACATACACACACACACACACACACACACACCTTTTATTTCTTAACCATCTGGACTTGCTAGGACTGTGGTCTTCTTACAGGAATGAACTGGACGCAGAGTTACAAGACACTAAGTAATTACAGTATACAGTACAATGAAATGAGCATTCAGGGAATTAACTATTAGTCATAGACATGGGGTGGACAAGGAAAGAGGGAGGTGAGTGCAATAACCCTGAGTATGCATTAGGTCCTGGGGTAGGATAGAGTAAAACAGGGCACAGTGGTTGCCCCGATCGTGCCTTTTTTTTTTTTTTTTGCCACTGACATTTTCTGTTTCACTTGCACAAAAGGGCAAGGACAAATTATCTTTGAATCTTATTTTAAAAGGCAACATTGGCGCTGGATCATTCCGATAGTTATTCCAGATTCTAGATGCCCTGCAATCAAACACATTTTGGCCAAAAATATTTCTGACCTGCGTAACCAGCCTGTAAATATTTTTAAATTTGTGTAACAGATCACTGTAATTTATTGTTATATTCTCATTTCCCCCTCCAGCAAAAAAATGCATCTTGAAACAAGCCATTTTATTCAGCTCAGTACGTCTTTCCTGGTAAATCTCGAACTAAATACATACATTTACTTGAGGAATGTACAGCTGGAGGATCAGAGTGTGGGGTCTTTTTTTTTGTGTGTATGTGGGGGCTTCAGCTGGAGAGCCAGATAAGTAGGAGATCTGTGTGTCATCATTGGCTGTGTACGAGTGCTCCAACATTGTGTGTCTTTTACTTCTACTGGGAACAAGCGAAGCCTGAAGTAAAGCTGGCAGTGATGAGTTTGTGAGTCGTGATCACATGGCAAGATAAGATTGTATAGCGCATTTTTTCTTTAATTCCAGGATCAGGGCAAGGTTACAGCCTAGGAACCCATAATCAAGAACAGGTGGTAGGATCTGCTAAGCTATGGAGACCCTGGTTTCAGCAGTTGTTCATTCTGTACAGCGTGCCTTGCCTCTGATGTACTTTGTTGTTTAATTTAGGTGCTCTGCAAAAGGTAAGGGTAGAGTTGGGGTGTACCTGAAGATATCTGAAACTGCCCATGCTTTCAATTTCAACGCTGTCTGATGAAGTCAGGTTGAAAACATTTTTGCTTTTGTTTAACTCCAGATTTGGTACAAAGAGCTTGGCCTTTGTTTTGGTTAACAGAAGCCAAACCAGCACTAAGTTAAAATCGTATCCCAGGTTAGAGTTAGAGTTAATTACATTGAAGTTAGTTACTGGACTTGGTAAAATGACTGCATCATCAGTGTACAGCAGAACACTGGAGTACCTTCTCTAATGCCTATATGGGGGAAGAGGTTAATTACTATTATTTCTGAAAACCAGAACATACAAGCAGTTGGAAATTTGAACAAATTGTTGTCACCTTTAAATGCAAAGTAGTATGATAATTGTCCATAGTCACACATCCTTGAAATGTTTTACCATACTTTTAAAATAGGAGTAATGCACTTAAAAATATCTCTGTCCCCTCTACCTGGGAAGATGCGCTGTGTGTCAAATGTCAATAGTTCTAACCATTCAGCTAAAGGCACATTTCCTCCAGTTAGGAGGTTGGTGCTCCTTTCATTTGCGAATTTGCCATCTCATGGACCACCACTAGAGGTCTCCATTACCATTACAATTACTCAGCACTGCTTTTGACTGTTATTCCCAGAGTTCACTACTTGATGGCACTGCTTTACACAGACTGACTCTTTTCAGTACACAAGAACAGTGTTTTTTGTTTTGTGTAACATATGAGGTGGGGGATACATTTCTGTGGGTTATTGGAGGTCAAAAGTCTCTACTCGTGCAACTATGGGAAGATGATTACGAGGGTCAGAGTGCTAATTATCATTACCCAATCATATTTTTCATCTGTGCCATTTTATGAATCCCAGTACAGTACATTGTGGGAAGCACAAACATTGTGTATTGCCATTTTCTTCCCTCCAAATCTTTTCCTGGAAAATAAAGTAATAACACTCAGCTGGAGCACACAAAAGAATAACCGGCTGATATGAGGGATTAAATGCCCAACGGTGAAAGCTGAAATGCTTTATCAACCACAGAAGATAATTATTTTGAGTATACTCCAGCTAACTTAAATGTTATTACCGTAATATGACTATGAGTTTTGAAACCTGGATTTTAAAAACTCTGTTGTAGTTTAAGAGGACAGAGTCAGTGGTTCCTTTTTCCTGTGGATTAAAGGTTGATAAACTATCATGGGTGAGTCTTAAATGTAGATACTCAACTACAGGAGTGGTTGTAGTAGTTTGTGGCGTATTAAATGCCAGTTTTCCTCTGTTCTGATATGATACCCATCATATAATTAAGCAATTAATGCACAACAGGGTGTGGGTTATGGTGATATATACCCAAACATCTTGTGGTGTGTCATGAGGCTGCAGGCCAAGTGACTTTAACCATAGGAGAAGTGGGCATATCCCAACCTAACCCACAACATGGAGTGCATTTACAATAGAAGTGTGAGAAAATGACATAATTTGTATAACAAATGTTATATTTATTTTTAGTTTTTGACCAGGAAAGGCACACTAAACTATTATACAACTTGCTTCCAAGTGCATCTTGGAGGATGGGCTGCATGGACCTGCTTTAATGACATGTAAAATTTATTTTTGTGGTTTTTTTTTTTTTTTTTTTAATCTTTTAGTTGGAGATATCCTTCATTTTTTGAGACAACTCCCTTTCCCCAGCACTGGAAGCTCCCTCCCAAAGATGAGAAACAGAGAACGGAGAAGGACAAATTTACATGGTAGAGAACAAGACAGTACAAATAACTGGTAAGGGGTTCCGAGTGGCCAGCAGTGAAATAGAGCTGGAGGCAGCTGCATGTTTGGTGTTTGGAAACAGAAAGAGAGGTCAAGTGAATACTGCATGCCGGTGTCGGGAAAGAGTGCAAGCTGTTTCAACAAGGTTAGATCGAGAACTTTTCTAGTGCTCAGGCAGCAAGTAAAGTTAAAACAAAAAAAAAAAAATTTAAATAAAAACACATTTTGTGGGGTAAGTGAAAACGAAGTTCCATACTGACCACAGGGTGGATTTAATTCTCTAGGTACAGAGAGCAAGTACCGCCTTTATGGGTTTATACTTTTTTTTTTTTTCTCTCAAGTGATGCAGTGGGTTGAACAAGGGAGGTTATGCATACCTGCTGGGATGGCAGGGTGGCAGGATGAAACGGAACTGACTTCTACAATGTTTTTCGTCAGGTCTGAAAACAAAATGGCAAAGCAATTTTAAAAAAATGCAGTAATTGCTAGACGGGTAAATCGGTTGGCTGCCACTTTACTTGTAGGTTGTGGGTAGATTTACCACACGTAAATATGCCTTCTGACCAATCAGAATCCTTTATTTTTGGCACCTATGGTACAAGTATTACACCATGGGCATAGAGAATCCTGCATTCTGATTGGCACTTGAGTGTGGGTAAATCCAACGACCCATGCAAAAAGTGCCAGTCAGTCAGGGTGGCAGCAGCACAACAAATGCTGTAATGCCAATACACCTGGCCCTGAAAAATTAAAAACAAACCTGTCACCATTTTTCCCTCACTACAACCAACCATAAACCGCTGCACAAAAAGTAAGCCATGTACATCCACTTTCTCCTAGTTGAATTAGTGACTGCTCCCTTCCAGCTCCGTCACCGAAAATCCAGTATTTGAAACTGCTCACTTAAGTGCAGTTCCAGGCAAGCCCCCGCTGTTTCTCAGCTCCACACATGGTCCTTCATGCTCCTCAGTCTCCTCCAAATACCCTGTGCTCCCAAGCCCAGTAAAAGCAAAAAATCTTGTCTTGACCCTTCAGCTTGGTCCCCGCTGAGCATTACGAGAGCACTCACGGCTCTCACCATGTTCTCTCTTGTAGGCTCAATTACAGGAGCTGATCACACCTCACACCATGCTCACTGCTTCAAAGGCAAAATGCGCACACACACACACACCCTCCCCATGTGTCTGTAGGGGTGGGAACAAACATCCCAGCATCTCTGTCTCTGTTGGGGGAGGGGGGAACTTCCATAGTTTACCTAACTAGGGACTATTTTTTGTTGGGAGGAAAGATTTTTACATGGGGGGGAGAAGAGAACAAAAAATCTTTAACAAGTTAAACCTTTTTATAAATGTTTGCATTTGCATTGTATAATCGCAATAATACACTCTACAGTGTGTATTATAGTGGGATTCAGCCACTTTTCGTGTGGTTTAAATTCACTCGCCTGCAGCTTTGTGACACACCACACCAGACGTGGGTAAATCCCATCATATCCCACACCCCGCTGTGGATTACTGCTTAAATAACAGACAACAGGGTGTGGACTATGCTGAATAACCCATGCCCCCCCCCCCACCTGCTGGTTTTGAAGTAAAAGACCAGCACAGCTGAGTGCTTTCAACCACCAGCAAGCACAACTCACAAACCCTGGAGTGCGTTTGCTGCACTTACAAAATGGAGTACTGAAAAATAAACAAAAACAAAACAAAAAAAAGAAAGATAAAGGAAACAAGCCACTGTTGTAGACTTGAACATGAAACTGCTGTGCAGACATATTTAACGAAAGCCATTTGGGCACCATCAGAGTACAGGATTTTTCCAAAGTATGTTAGAATACATTTTAGCAAACAGTAACAGAAAAGCACTGCGTTTGATGGGTATTCAAATCTGTGTTTTGGTTAGCATCAGATGTAATTTTGCCTCTCTGGCAATTAAAAACCACACACACACACACACTCTCGCTCTCTCTCTCTCTCTCTCTCAAATGCAGTCGCTATGAGTGACATTACAGACAGGTCCTGCCCCTTCAGAACTGATCACAACAGTACTAGCCTGATGATACAAATAAGATTTAACGGCATTACAGGATGCGGGGAAGGCAGTGGTGTTGATGAAGGAAGTGAAGCACAGTGCAATGGTTTGAACACTGAACATTCAAAAGAAAAGATCCCAGGGTTTGGGGGGCAAAATGTAGTGAGTAACACCAAAATGTTAAGAACAAGCTGGTTTATTTATTATTTGTTTTTGATAACCAGGTGATATGCTAGGCTTAAAATGCGACTATTTTCAGGCAAGATCTGGTAGAGTTACAATAGGTGTCACGAGCAAAAGAAACTACAGAAAACATTATCAAATAACAAGGTAATAAACAGGAACGGACAAGACTTTATAACTGGTCAGAAATTACACTACATTTACACTAACATTTACAATTAAGTAGTGCAATGAGAGCAGCATGTACATCAAAATGGCAATAGAAAAATGTAATAAAGAGTATAAATGAGAAAAACAGAAGACCATGCCAGTACAGATTGCCTAAACGTCTGCAGCAACCTAAAATTATACAACAATGGGAAGGAAAGTGCACAGTGCTAAAACGAACTAGGTTCAGTAGCTCGGATGGAATTAAAAGCAAGGGCTCATGGGGCAGAGCGATACCTTCAGAGTCTTGCAGAACAGTGAGTGACTGGGGGAGCAGCACACATTAGGAGGAATGGTGTTCCAAAAAGTATTTATTTATTAAATTTTGATTACCAGGTGAGCCCACTGAGCCCTGAAGGTCCCTTTTTCAAGGGGCGACCTGGGATACAGAAGAGAGACAGATTATTAGGTACAACATGTTACAGAGCTAGTGCAATCCTAACCATGTTACAGTGAAGGCAGTAACATAGTAGTGGGGGGCACAGACTGCATAAGACAGTTTGCTAGGGCCCATGGCACATCTCCACTGAAGAAGCAGTTGAGAGTCAGCTGACCTCAGTGAGCAGGAGAGGGGGCTCCAGATGGATGGCAAGGGAAGACGGGGACCGCCAGTTCTCAGGAGTTTGTCAATTAAATGGCCTAATGCAAAAGAATACTGCCCAGTAGAGAGGACCAGCCCAGGCCAGAGTAAAGGTGCAGGGGTGTGCAAGTCTAGGGGTGGCCAAAGCAAAGCAACAAACATTGTTACATGTTGCGTCCTATTTTGAGACGACTGTTTTGTTTCTTGGAAAGCTAGGAGGCCATAACTGAGTCTGGGAAGAAGAGCCCCCTAAGTTATGGCCAGGCAGGCAGCAGGAGATGTACAGTGTCTGATCTTGAAAGCCATGCTTGTTTAGCATTCACTGATTTGCAGACTGAGGTAATACGGAGGGTGCGGGACTCAAGGCAGGGGTCTAGTAAGACTCCCAGGTACATAAAGTGGCTCACTCCTCCAGTGGGGACCCATTAACACAGGTAAGAGAGAGAGAGAGAGAGGTTGAGGGAGGTAGAACAGAGTTTGGGGTTTACACCCAAGAGCATGGTTTTGTCTTTCTGCTGTTTAAGATGAACTTGTTTATTGTTAACCAAAATTAACCTTGAGCAAAGGAATCAGAGGGATTGTGGTAGAGAACAAGTTCATATGCATACAGTAGAGAGCTGCAATAGGAGGCGACATCTGAAATGCTATTTATATAGATGGAGAGAAGAAGTTGGCACAAAATAGATTCCTGTGGTACACCAGCAGTTATGTCCGCAAGGTTGGCAGTAGCTGAGGGCAATCTGGCTTGCTGATTTGTACCAGTTAAATAGCTAACAAACCAGGAAATGGGAAGTGGGTGCTAGAACATTATTTGGCATGACAGTTAACCTCAAAGACCTCAATAATGTCACAGCACCAAATGTGTGTGTGTGCGCGAGAACTACCACAGTTAGCAGGTTTTTAAGCACTTGAGAAAATGTGATTTTGTAGCTCTGTAACAGCAGTTTTATGGAGTCCAGACAGTGTTTCTGACCAAGTGATTCTGAATCAGAAAACGCTGTTGGACTGAGTGTGCTGCTCTGATTAGCATAGCTGCGAGTGCAGCTGAACTCACGCTAAACATTCTAAGTTGTTCTAAACCTATGCTGTGAACAAATATTTCAGGTCACAAAAAACATGCTTTAAAAGGGGTATTTTTTTTGTTCCGGACCACCGATCAGAGCTCAGCCTCACTGCTGACTGCCCCCCATGCTCTGGCTTTCCCCTTAGGGGGCTGTCGGGTGGGCACC
This sequence comes from Neoceratodus forsteri, assembly GCA_016271365.2. Classification (NCBI taxonomy): domain Eukaryota; kingdom Metazoa; phylum Chordata; order Ceratodontiformes; family Ceratodontidae; genus Neoceratodus; species Neoceratodus forsteri. Next base: position 731,265,724 of record CM028131.1, read on the forward strand.
CTCCTGGACACTGGGGCAGGTGAGACCGGCTTACCCCCCCCCCCGGGTCAGGGCCACAGGAACGGTATCCCACTAGCAGACACTTTTGGCAGCGGGGACAGCGGCGGAGTTGGCATCATACGGGAGCCAGCTTTTTTCTGATGTCAAAGCCCTGGAGGTGGGGACATGCAATGACATCCAGCGTCTGCCCTGCCCCCTATATGTGACGGCACAGGCTGCTGTGGAACCCCCAGCCTCTGCCAGGGGTCCGCAGTGAGCTAGACACTCAGCCCCACTCCCCCTCGGAGAAGGAGAGCAGTTCTCCAGATGCTCAGTCCTTCTCCCCCCCAGCCGGCCCTCCAACTCCCGAGTCGGTTCCGGAACCCGGGACGGCAGCACCGCAGACGGACGCCTTGCCTCTGCACCGGTGGGCCAGCATTAAAAGGGGTATTATATTTTATTACACCAATGGAACTGGCAGAATCAGTGTAGTTCTGTAGGATGTTCTTATGCAGAATTCAGAAAAATTCCATAAAAGCAGAAATTTAAAGCAGCAGTTTTTGTTATGAAGTTTGTACCTTTTATTTAATTTTCCAGAAGATAATCATTTTCCCTCTTGCCTTGTAAATCTGTCCCCCTTGAAATCCGCCTGAGCATTTTTTTTTAATATCTGAATTTTGAGCAACAGTTTCAGGTAGCAACAATTTTCATGTAACCAAGATGAACTAATATGCAACAACTGAGAGGTGGTGATTTTTAAAACAGAAAGGAGATCATGGTTTGCCCAGCGGATAATAGCATGGAATGTGCTCCCCCAGAAGGTCCAGAGAAGGGCTACCAAAATGATGCAGGGTCTGCATCAAAAGCCCTGCAAGGAGAGGCTTAAAGAGCTAAATATGAACACCCTGAAGGACAGGAGGGAGGAGGGGATATGAAAAAAACCTTTAAATACCTCACATGTGTCAATAAGGTACAGGAGGGGAGTATTTTTCAGAGAAAAAGGTGCTCTAGAACAATGGGGCATGCAATGAAGCTGGAGTAGGGTAAATTCAGGAGGGATGGGAGGATGTACTTCACAGAAAGGGGGGTGGATTGCCTGGAACAGCCTTCCTGCGGAGGTAGTGGGGGTGAAAACAGTGCAGGGGTTCAAGGGAATTGCAGAGGTAAGGAAGGAAGGAAGGAAAAGAAAGAAAGAGAGAAAGAGTACCGTAGGTGGGCAGATGATCTGTAGCAAAAAAAAAAAAAAAAAAAAAATTGTAAAAGGTGGGGCAGATTGCATCGCCCCGAAAGCCCTTTATCTGTCATCGATCATATTCTATGTTTCTATGGCGGGTAGCGGAACACTGGAGATTTCAGAAAGAAGCTGGATCAGTATATGAATGCCAAGGGGAAATCAAGGGATACAATTCACCGAGATGGTGGCAATCAACCTGGATGAGCTTTTGTCTACTTCTGTCTGAAAACAGCTATGAGCCTATAAACAGACACTGTTCCTGAATCTTCTGGGGCACCATGACAGCTCCTAGCCACAACACATAAGCTGCACCATGGTAAACATAAAATGAAACGTAGCATGATGTGAATGGATTTAGAAACAAATATGAACAATAGAGATCAACATGGGAGGGCTCAAAAGGAGTGCGCGCAGAAGTACACACACTTGACCATTTTTTCTCCCTGTGCCTATGCTGGAATACTCTCTGTATTTATGTTTTTTCCTTGTGCCTATGCTGGAATTGTACTGTATCTCCTTGCTGATCCCACCCCGGTCGCAACTGCAAATGAGACTAGCTGGACTCCGCTTGCTTACCTGGTAAAATATGTTACAAATAAATCAATAAGACAAATATAACATACCATGCAACGGTACGTTACCCCTAATCCAAGCTGCATACTCCACTACAGCCACAGGCTCACTGCATGACCTTGAGAGAGTCATCTGATCTCGCTATGCTTCCGTCCTTCCATCAGTAAAACAGGAGTGGAAGCAGGACACAACTGAAAACTGATTGCTGCATCCCAGCTGGGACTACTTTAGGTAAACAGTTTTTAAAAAGGGCAGTAAGGATAAGGTACAGGTGCACTGAAAATACAGCGATTATGGGAAAGAGGTTCACTACTAATGAGGTATCAGTCATGTTTACATTATGCTCCGACAGTTTAAAATGGCTCAACAGCAGTCTTTCTGCATGGATGCCTGCTGGTGTTAGAAATGGAACCTTTGGTATAAAAAAGAAATCCATTAAAGGGGTTTATGAACAGTGCCTCTCATAGCCACGGAAAAACAAAGATACCACACACTCGGAGAAGCTATAGCTGGTGCAAAAGTAATAAGGGACAAGCGGAAAACACTTTAGTTGCACTCGGTAAGACAAACTGAAATAAGCAGACAGTGCAAAAACTTATGGTTTATTCAAACAACCACACAGCATAGCACAGAGTCGCTCTGGCACTTCCAGACTGTAGCATGTCCCTTTGTCAGTGGGGTATGGCGAAGGGACCCGATACGGGCCCGAAGCACAAGGACTATTCTGTGCTCCACTCCTCATTTCTTTGAATAAACTGGGAGTTTTTGCACTACCTCTGCTGAGTACTTTGATTTGTCTGACCAAGTGCAATTTATGTGTTTTCTGCTTGCCCCACAGTTAGAAAGCCCATGCAAAATCTCTTCCAGGTGAGTTGCTGGGCTTCCATGTAGCCAGTAGCAATCCAGAGATATCAGTGACCAAGTCTGCCCTATAATGTAATATTAGGCTGCCACCATTTTATGAAACCTTGTGCCTAACTACACGTAGTTGGGACCAGAGTCTCCCTGTTGGACATAAAAAAGTTCCAGGAAAATAGAAGGAGAATAATACAGTATAGCGCAAATGCTGTCATGGATATCTCTGGACTGTTGCCAGCTACAAGTAAGCCAGATACCTAATTTAAAAGTGGCTTTTGTATACATTGCAAAGGGAGGGGGGGTGTCAGAGCTCAAACATTATTTTTAAAAGCAAGAAATTACACTGTTCTAATTTCTGCAATACTGCACACTGGACCAACTTCACATGTTAAGGGTGGGGCTGTTTAGCCAAGTTTTCCTTATTATATTCTTTCATAGATCAAATAATCCAGCAAAGAAAAAGAGTACATCTGTCTTTTTCTGACAAATACACATTCAGACCCCCCACTAAATTAAATTTGTCCTATCCCTTTCTGAAACAAAAAATACCAAAAATCACAAACAAAAAAAAAACCCCAACAGCCCAAAATCTCTGTGTAAGACACGGCAGGTCTATATTATCTGAAGTGTCTAAATGCAAATGATCAGCTACACAACGTTAAGATTTGTACAAAAAAGCAAAAGGATACACAACTCTCAGCTCTGCTGTCCCTCCCTTGAAGGCAGAGACTATCACACTACCTCCTTAAAGGGACAATGTCAACCTCCTCAGGTCCCAAAGTGTCCCTAGTTTAAAAAACACATTTTATGATTGGCAACATTCTGTAAAGATTGTTGATGTAGCTGGTAGTTTGATTCAGATTCTTTTTTCTTTAAAAAAGTGAAAAAAACAGGACTTCCAAAAATACTGGTGTTACCACACACAAACAGGGTTGTTTACATTCCTTGATCAGCTCCAACTGCATTTTTCCCGGATTAGGGAATACCCACAACACAGTCTAGCCACTCATGATGCAGGGGAGGAAAGGAGCCTAATGAATCATGAGCGACTGCACTGTTTGGGAGTGTTTCTCATGTTCAGGAAGTATGCATTAAAAAACAGATCCAGGACTGTAAACAAAACAAGGTTGTTTATAAATATACATTAGCATGCATTTCAGTTCTACTAAACAAGGAGACGGACAAAAACAAATAGCAACATCAATGAATTTTAGAGAAGGTACGCAGTCATAAAAAGTAGATTTTTAACTAAAAATAATATGTCCCTTTAATACACACATATGTTTACATTATGATTTTCCCTCTTCTGCTTCCTCTCATCCCTTCTTTCTCACTTCCTCCAGGGCCATCATGCCCTTAGGGTTAAAGGGTGACACATACTGTAAAGGATATCTATTCAGACTAAAGAGAAAAAAAATTAATTTTTTTTTTTTTTTTCAGCTCAGCACCGTAGCAATAGATGTTATAAATTCAAACGCAACAAGAGCGCGCACATGGATAAGTGGTGCTAAAGGAACCACATCAGAACAGTTCTACCATAAGATCCAGCTGCATAATAGACTAGTCATCAGGACATACCTCTGAAATTATTTATTATATTACGATTAAACGCCTGACATGTTTCTGGAAGTTACCCTTTAATAGCGAGTAACATCTGAAACATGTCAGGCGCTTGGTTGGTTGTGAATATAATAAATAGGCAAGTAACTTTATCAGTGAGTCTAGTAAGGACTCTATTATGTGCTTGGAACTTATGGCAGATCCCACCAAAGGCATTATAACAAATTCCTTTATAACATGACTATGAAATCCAGTGTTCCGATTCGTTGATACAGCTCACCCGACCACAGATTAAATCAAAAAGTAATCCATGGTTCCTCTCAAGACTGAGCCCATATGTGTGCCTGTGTGGGAATCCATGGTTCCTATCGGAAGCGTGCTTACCAGTTCCATCACAGTAGTTCCTACCCCGCAGCCAGCAGCCCCATGTAGTGATCATCTAAAGTACACTGACCCGTAGTGGTTGACCACGTACTCCCCGTCCGGTTGGAACAGTTGCTCAATCAACACATGACAACTGCTCCCCTCATACTGAACACCGCCATGCTGCATGAAATTCCCATGTCTGGACATGTAAAGGCCACTGTCTGTTATATTAGCTTTAGCTTTTTTTGAATAAGCTTTTCCGAACCTGTGATCTGCATTGTGGGGGATACGGCTGGCACTAGGAACAGCAAATGCGCGACTCCGAGGAACGAATGCCGTCACAAAGAGCAAGACTGCCACAACTGTCATGCGATTGAGAGCATGCTGCAGATACAAAATGAGTGCCTTTGAGTGACGCCGCATGCCGGCAAGGGCGATGCAACCTGCAGGTGAGTGCACTGCAGAGACAAAATGAGTCCCTCTGAAAAAGGAAGCCTGTTGGCAACACAGTGACAGCCATGCTATAAGTGAATTAACCCACTCCAGAGTGTGGGTTAACTGGGAAATAAATCCATGCCTGGTTGGTTGGAAGCACTCTGCCTGCGGCCTCGTGCTCAACTCACTCCCCCCAACATGGATTAATTCTCCAGTAACCCACACGCTACCGAGGGTTAATTCTTTCACATTTCTGAGCTAAACAGACACTGCAGAGACAGCTTCTGTATTCCTAACAGCCATGAACACAGATCTGCCTAGATACAGAGCTTATCTACCAAACGCTTGGTGTGGGTCTGCTACCAAATGCTTGGTGGGTGTCTTCTGTAGCTGTAGGCATTTTTTTTTGTCAAGTAAACATCTCGTGTTAACAGACAGAAAAAAAAGGCACAGGAGAACAACACCAATAGAAAGACGGAGAAAGATAAGGAGCTGGAATTACAACTCAGAGCTGTTGAACTTTGAACCTACATGAAGGAAAGGTTGGGAAGATGGACTTAATACTCGCTGGGTATTGAGTTGCATTTAGAAAAGTGCAGTCTCCAAGACCAGAAGGCTCTGCATTAGAAATGGAGAAAAGACACGTTAAAAGTGACCAACAGGAACTGAATCAGAGAGCTTATGACCTGTATGGCATTCTGGGAAGGGGAAGCAGTCCTTCCATTCAGTCTGTTGTAATAAACTCAGTATCCGCAATGTAGTCTGGTCGTGCAGACTAACCAGTCAATCCTACCATGCACATTTAAATAAGTAAAGGACAGTATGTTTTCTCCGTTTCTTGAGATAAAGGTATGATTAATGACCTGACAGAAGAAAGTCATACCTGACAGAGAATGTGACCTACTGCAGCAAGAAGCCTAACCACAGTGCATTCTTGCTGTACACTGGGCAGTGCTTTCAGAAGAGTGTACAAATTATTCCGGGAACGTTAAACCTCAGTTTCTTCCACCATCAGGAGGTACCTGTTTAGTAACTGGAAGTATGACAGGGTTCCCCACTGCCTGACAATATAGGGCGGTGGCGATCGGGTCAAAAGGTGTGTTACATCTCTGGAACTCCAATACGCACTGTACACGTGCATAAGTGAATTTTAAGTAAAATACAGCAGCGCTGGTATCAAAATGTGGTAGTAGTGCAGTAAAGGGTGTCAATAAAAGAATTGGAGGATTTTGTAAAAACAAATCAGTAATAGATAAAAATATACAGTGGTGATAAAATATATATATACACACATATACACACACAAACACACACATATATATATATATATATATATATATATATATATATACACACACACATACATACATACATACACATGTATATATATACACACACACATACACACACACACACACACACACCTCTCTCTGTCTATATATAGGGTGGTGGCCCACCATGCTAAAACAATGAATGGGGAACACTGCATGAAACCCACTGAGTATTTCAAGTTAAAATGACTGAAATTACCAAAATAATTGCTACCTGACTAAGCTAAACTCTGAAAAGGTACTGTACATGATCCACTCTAGGGGTGGGCCCTATGATGGTAACACCGCAAGTACAAGTGCCTGACCATATGACACTGTCTGGTGATCAAACAAACTGTGTTTGAGCAGTAATTTCACAGTACATCTGCTATGTTTATCAGATTATATTCATTTAGTTTCATAAAACAGAAGTGCTCGTTTGATTCTAATTCTGACTTGGACATGTTCTCTTGTGGTCCAGAAATGAATTTGTGCAACAACTAAATAAATAGCATTGTCCCCTTGAAGCTCTTAAATAGATGAGAATTAAAAAAGAACAAAAAAATCTGAAACTTAAATGACCCTGGTCAGGAGATGCTTCTATTAGAACAGCATTCCTGGTAACTAGTACTTGGGTTGATGATTTGTCCTTAAATGTGGCACTCTAAAAATGTATTAATCAACACGACTGTTCCAGTGCCCCCTCCTTCAAAATTCCCATCCAGTATTGCATTTTAGGCTCAAGAATGACTACAATAGTGTATTTTAGTATTGTTATTTGATTCATATTATATATTTTTTAATTGTGTGCCCCACCCAGCAATTTTCTTCACATGACGCACATCTCCTCCCCAAGAACTGCTCCCTCAGAATTTGTCTCATTCTCTTTCCTCGACCGTTTTTCAAATCTTGTTCATCAAGTCTCATTCTCCTAGGACTTCTCTTTCTTTGGCACAACCTCCAACCTGGAACCCAGCGATCACCGTACAGTGTGGTTTAATACAAACACACACACACGAGGAAGCCAGCAGAAGGCAGCCATTTGGTCCATCAGGTTTGCTCATACTGCAGGGTCCACAGCTTGAGCTAAAGTCCTTGCCCTCTCCCCACTCCTCCCATCCTCCCTACCCCTGACTCTTACCCTCCCCTTATGCCTATCCCAGCCTCTCTTAAAGCTGCCCACTGTCTTCAACGAGATGATCTCTTCCGGCAGTGCATTCAAAGTGTCCACCACCCTCTCTGTGAAGAAGTGCTTCCTGACCTCCCTCCAGCTTAAGACTGTGCCCCCTAGTGTTATGGTTGCCACTCGGCTTACAGAGACTCTCCTTATCAACCTTATTTATCCCTTTCAAGTACTTAAAGGTCCCAATCATGTCTCCTCTCTCTCTCTCTCTCTCGTCTTCCAGGGAGTATATGTTCAGTGCCCTCAACCTCTCCTCATATGTCTTACCCTGCAGACCCACTATCATCTTTGTAGCCCTCCTCTGGACCTTCTCCAGCAGGTTAATGTCCTTTTTGAGGTGTGGGCACCAGTACTGAACTCCATACTCTACATGTGGCCTTACCAGTGACCTGTATAAGGGCAGTATAACCTCCTCTCTTCTACTACTGATCCCCCCTAAATATGCATCCCAGCATCTTGTTTGCCTTTGTTGCCGCTTTCTTGCACTGTGCGGAGTGCTTCAGGTCACTAGTGATCATCACTCCCAGGTCCTTCTCCTCCTCTGATGCAGATACTCAGACCCCACCTAGGTAGTACTTTGTCCTGGGATTCTTGGCTCCAATATGCATAAATCTGCAGTAATAAAAGAACGGCTGCGGAATCGAACCACACAAAGGCAAGGGTCCTGGACTTCAGGAGGGCAGATTTTAAAATGATGGGTGAATGCCTCGGGTATGACCTGGATGGGGGAAAACAGTGGGTGAAGCTAAAAAGGGCCATAGTGAAGGCAACAAACATATGCATCAAGAAAGCGAGCAAAGCAAGAGGAAAAGGAGACCACTGTGGTTCTTGACAGAAGTGGTGGAAAAGGTAAAAACCAAAAGGGTGGCATTGAGAAGGTACAAGGAGATGCAGAGGGAGGCAGATAGGGAGGCATACCAGGTGAAACAGAGCGAAGCAGGGAAGAGTGGTAAGGAGCGTGAAGGCACCAACTGAAGAGAGAATAGCCCAGGCAGTAACAAAAATGGACAAGATATTTTTTAGGTGCAGTATGTAAGCAAAAAATAGGAAGACCAGGGGAGGGACTGTAAAGTTAAAAAGGGAAGGAAGCTGTGCAGAGGGAGAGCAAGAAAAGGCAGACATCCTGAACAAATATTTTTGTTCAGTGTTCACACAGGAAAGAGATGGGAGGGGCCACAAAACAGTAAGCGAAGCAGTGGGGGTTGGTAGCACTAGTCCATTTTGAAGAGTCCCCCAAGGGACTCCTGATCTGATCGTGGACAAAGCAAGGCGGCCAGACAGGGTCCATCCAAGGGTATTGAGGGAGTTCAGGGAGGTTCTGGCTGCACCTTTGATGGTCCTAACAGCTCACTGGAAACAGGAGTGGTCCTGGAGGACCAGATGAAAACAGATGTAGTCCCACATCACAAAAGTGCTAGCTGGGAAGAGGCTTGCAATTACAGGTCAGTCAGCCTTACTTCAGTGGTGGGAAAGTTAATGGAATCACTGCTGAAAGAAATGACTACAATATCTTGAAGTCAGTGGGTTACAAGATCTGAGGTGGCATGGATTCACTGGAGGGGGGGCGGGGAGGAGGGTGATGTCAAATTAATCTGATAGATTTCTTTGACTGTGTGACCACGGATCTAGATCAGTGTGGGGCAATGGCGTAGCCTACCTAGATTTCATTAAGGAGTTTGACTACATTAGTTCTATGTGATAATGGCGATCCACAAAACCATGATTGCCATGAGGCGAGTGTACATCGCCCGAAAATAAAAAGCACCAGTTACACTCTTCCTTTTAGCAAGTATTTATGACGAGGGGTTCTGCCTCCGCACCCATAATAAACTTGGAGGGGGGTGCATGTCAGGGAGGAGAACAGCGCCAAAAAAAAAAAAAAAAAAAGGCCCAGACCCTGCACCCTCCCATTGTAGCGCCAGTCACCTTCACCACCACGCAGCCAGCTTTGGCGGCTTCCCACCTCACCACCCCTGACATACTGTCCCTTCTCTTCCAGTATGCCTGTCGCTCTTCCCTTAGCTCTGTCCTTCCCGGTCACTACCCTTTCAGGGTCACTGACACTATAGGCGCCGAGACTGAGTCGCTCAAATCTGAGTCGCTCAATGTCAGTCACCGCTTTCACTGGATACGGACATCATTTCACATAAGAGACTAGTAAGCAAGCTCGGTGGCTTAGGTCTAAAGATGATAAACTGGGTAAGAGAATTGTCAGCAAAGTGCTGTAGTACACAGGGTTCACTCTGAGGAATGGAGGTGACCAGCACAGTGCCTTAGGGATCAGTCCTCTTCAACGTCTCTATAAAAGTGACACTGCAAGGGAGCTGGAAGGGAAGGTCTGGCTTTTTGCAGATAGCACCAAAATATGCAATTCGGTGGACACTCGGGGAGGGGTGTGTGAAAAATGTGTAGTAACCAGATAAAACTCAAGGAGTGGTCAAGGTTGACAGTCGAGTTTCAATGCAAAAAAAAAAAAAGGCAAAATAACGCACCTGGGGCACAGAAACACAGGGGCAGAGTACAAAATGGGTAGAGTGGTACAAACGATCACCAAGCAGGAACAAGACCTAGGGTGATCATATCGGATGACCTAAAGGTGGTCAGGCAGTGCGACAAGGCAGTTGGTAGGGCTAGTGGGATGCTGGGGTGCATAAGAAAGGGGTATCACCAGCAGAAAGAGAGAGGTGGTGTTGCCTCTATATAGATAGCTGCCAAGACCTCAGACCATGTTCTAAAAACCTTTAAATACCTCACTGGGGTAAATAAGGTACAGGAGGGAAGCATTTCTCAGAATAAAAAAATCAGATGCTCAAGAAAAAGGGGACATGCTATTAAGCTGGAGGTAGGTAACTTCAGGATAAATGTGAGGAAGTACTTCTTCACAGAAAGAGTGGTGGATTCCTGGAACAGCCTTCCAATGGAGATGGTGGGAACTAAGCCAACGTTGGGGTTGAAGAATGCATGGGACAGGCATAAGGGAATCTTGGGGGAGAAGAAGAATGGGCCAGAGATCAAGTAGGATCGGCGGTGATAGCCTAGGTAGGGAAAAGTGGGCAAACCAGGTGGGCCTTATCTGCCTCCAAAAATTCTGCTTCTCTATTAACTGAGAAAATCTGCATGAAAATAGGACATTTATCCTTGGAGTTTAACTGTCCCTAAAGCTTATCCCCAACCTGAAGTTGTACTACTCTGTTATTTCACTGCCAGAATCTGTTGCCATGGGAATGACCAATGTCACAAGCAGACCATTATGACTTGAGGTGGGGAATAAACTTCAGATCAGAGATCTTGTTTTCATGCATATGACCTCATCAATAAATAAAGGGGAGAAGAAACACAGAGGTAATGTGAAACACAAGCTGAACTGTACTCACAATAATAGATTTTAAAAGTTCTAGGGGCTTTGACTGCACTTTAAGCAAAAGGAAGGTACAGTGAATGAACAGACTGATCAATAGGAATAAAATAATAACCCCACCATTTAATTTAAATTAAGCCAGTGCAGAAATAAGCAGCATGCAGGCCAACATTTCAAACACCGCCAAGGACTGCACCAGAAATCACACTCAAAAACAGCAGTAACCTCTTGAGAGGCTGACGCAGTACTGACCTTCCTTTTATCGTATTCTATGTATGGAGAGATTGTATACAGAAACATAGAACCTGACACCACATAAGGACTGCCTGGCCCACTTAGTCTGTCCATTTCCCTACCTACTGTATAAACTCCAGATCCTATTTGATCTGTGACCTACCTCTTCCTGCCTACCACTAGTTTTGCCTTCCGCCTGTCCCATGCATTCCTGAATGCAACAACTGTTTTTGCCCCACAGCCCCCTCTGGCAGGCTGTTCCATGCATCCACCACCCTTTCTGTGAAAAAAATACTTCCTCATGTTGCCAGTCTCCCCCCCTCCAGCCTCATATTGTGACCCCTTGTTCCTACACATCTTTTCTGAAAGATACTGCCCTCTTGAACTCTGCTGATCCCCTTGAGGCATCTAAATGTCTCCATCATATTCCACTTCTCCCTCCTGTCCTCCAGAGTATACATAGCGAGTTCTCTCGATCTCTCCTCATATGGTTTCAGGTGTAGCCCCTGCACCATTTTCGTTGCCCTTCTCTGGACTGTCTCCACCCTGTTGATGTCCCTTCAGAGAAGAGGTCTCCAGATTTGCATGCAGTACTCTAGATGAGGCCTCGCCAATTGCCTGTAAAGCAGCATCACCACCTCCCGTTTTCTACTGGTGACACCTCTCCTTATGAACCCCAGCATTCCACCAGCTTTCCTCATCCCCTTCTCACATCGTTTGGCTACTTTTAGATCATCTGTTATGGCAACCCCCAGGTCCTTTTCCATTTTGGCTGTTAGTACAACCCCGGGTGTATTCCTCCCTTGGGTTTTTGTTCCCCCTAAGTGCATGATTTTGCACTTCTTGGCATTAAAATCAGAGCTGTCACACTCCTGACCACTCCTCCAACTTGCTTAAGTCTCTCCCCATTTGCTCCACCCCCCTTGAGTTTCAACCGTTTTGCTGATCTTGGTGTCATCTGCAAAGAGACATACTTTTCCTTTGAGTCCATCCACAATGTCGCTTATAAAGACATTGAAGAGGACCGACCCAGCACTTAACCCTGTGGCACCCCCTTTCTTCAGACTGAACTCCCATTTACCACCACTCTCGGAGTCCTGCTGCTAAGCCAATTTCTGACCCAGTTTACCAACTTGGGTCCTACTAGACTGCCCAAATTGTTTACTAACCTCTTGTGCAGGACTGTGTCAAATGCATTGTTAAAAATCTAGATAGCCCATGTCCACTGCCCCTCCCTGATCTACTACCCTTGTCACCCAGTCAAAGAAATCTGTCAGATTCGTTTGACATGACCTTCCTGGTGTGAATCCATGCTGCCTTGGGTCCTGTGCCCCGCTGACTTCTGGATATTCTACAATCCTTTAACAGTGATTCCATCATCTTTCCCACCACTGAGGTCAAACTGATCAGTCTATAGTTACCTGCTTCCACCTTGCTCCCAGTCCTACTCTTGTGGAGGGGTATCATGTTCACCCTCCTCCAGTCCTCCAGTACTACTCCCACCTCCAACGATTTGTTGAATAGGGCTATCAGTGGTGACAGTATCACCTCTCTGAGCTCTTTTAGTATTCTGGGATGTATCCCGTCTGGCCCCATTGTTCATGGGTCTTATCCACCTTTGGTTTCAGGAATTCCTTTAGGACTCTCCTCTGTGAATAAACGGGTGTCCACCCCCATTTCCTGTGTGTATCTACTTGCTAATATCGCTCCATCCCCCTCCCCTTCTTTTGTGAATACAGAGCAGAAGCATTCGCTCGGTATCTCAGTCTTCTCAGGTCCCCCTCCGGCCCCCCACTAAGCCTCACTACCCCTTCCTTGGCCTTTCTTCTTTTCCTTATGCACCTGAAGCGGTTTTGTTCCCCTCCTATACTGTCTGGGCTATCCTTTTCTGTTTTTTGTCTTGGCACTTCTGACTGCTTTACCCACCTCTCCCTTTGTGTTAAATATGTCCCTGCTACATTTGCTGAACCGGACCCCAACTTCCATGTTTACTGTAAGAATTCAGCTCTTCCCACTGCAAAAAAACAGCCTCACAACACGTAGATCAGTGTAGCTGCTGTGTTCTGTCAACCTTTCTGAAAAAAAGTTAAAGTAGCACAAGCCTGAAAACCAGATGCCAATTCTACCATAGCTTTTCCTCATTGCGTGACCCTGAGCAAGTAACTTAACCTCTCAGTGTTTGTACACCTAGGTACGAAATAGTTAAAGGTAGGACCCAACTGAAAACAAGATGCTATATTGTATTTAGTCAGGCTACCCTGAGTAAAGAGACTGTAAACCCCCCCCCAATAAAAACTGCCAGCTATTAATGAGCATAGCATAGGTGTTAGTATGTCCCATTTATAGTATATAGTGGAGTGTTGTTCTGTATAGAATTTTATCCCTTTCAAAATGCTGTTGCACCACAGTTCAAAGGTCATGGAATGTGATTCTACCCTACTGTGGTAGAACAGCATTTTTAGAACCTTTAGAGACTGCATGAGTCAGTTTCATTTTGAAAGCAAAAGAACTCACAAACACCTATTTCACACAGTACTATACACTATAAAAAAAAATACAGCATGAGCAACTTTATGCACAACCAGTGTGTTTTGCCACCTCGGGGTTCTGATTCCCATGGACCTCTCGAGCTTCGCTCTCTAGGTCAGTGGGAATCAGACCCCCTCTGTGACAGAACGCACTGGTTGTGCATAGTTGCCCAGCCAGTATTCTCTATATCTTAACCTTACCTCCTAAATGTTACGGCGACAACATACACTACAGATGCTAATGAGTTTAGGGCACAGATTTTAGAGCCTTCTTGTGTGCAGATCTTTTCTTGAACACTGTTTTAATTGGGAGATTTTTTAACTACCCAGACCTGCAGGACAACACATGCTGAGTCTGCAACTGCTTACAGAAAGGCATATTTTTCTGACTACATAGTTGTTCTAGTTCGTCTCTGTTACTTTTATTGCTTGAAGCTGTATTAGGCATCTTGTTGGAGTGAAATTAAAATGTTTACTAAAAAAATGAGGTTCTGGGCTTACCTGTTGCTGGCAGAAGTCCAGAGACATCCACTAAGCCTGCCACAGGCTACATAACACATGGGTACTACACTACCACTGTTTCTGGAACCTGGTAATGTCATGCTAGGAGGAAGATGTGCCTAACTACACTATTCATTCAGTTTAGCACATTCAATAAATTCATCAGCAAGGAAAACAAATGCTACTGTCATTAAAACTGTGTGGCCATGCCTCGATTAACCAGATTTTTCACTGTTTGATAATTAAATCCCTTGTCTTTTTAGGTAAGCGCTAAGGATACCCACAGTAGCCAAAGGCTAATGAAAAAAATCAAACGTGCTAATAAAATACAATGCGATTAATGACACTGCAATGTACTGCTTATTTTCAGGTGTTCACCCAGTCCTATGTACAAATAATCTCCTGCTTCTCTCATGCTACAATAACTATCTTAAGACAAAACACTCTCTACTGTTACTTATTACCACCGATTTACCAAGATCCTCCTAAACTAGTGTAGTTCAGACAGTATTCAATGGAATCGGATGTTACCAATTTCCTCAGATACCGGATGGTATCAGATACGAACTACTGGTTACCATCTAGGCGCTAATCGGATACTAACTATCCAATGTGACTAACTGGGATCTAAGGCAGACAACCGACCTTGGAACCCACTATCAGACCTTGCATCTGAAATTCAAATGAGGTTGGACAGGATCTTGAATACCGAATCAGAAAGATGGGACTATCCCCCTTCACTATTTATTTAAAGGTTTTACCAGGAAGGCATACAGAGCAAAAAACACTGCTCGATTCCAGATGCGTCCAGGAGGTAGGGTAGAGTACAAGTATAGTAGGAGTACAAACATTGAGTAGTGAGGCCCAGAATACAGTAATGGAGTACATAATGCATACAAAATACATACAGTATAGAAATACCAGGTACAGCGCTACATAATACAGTGCAGCACCGTATGGAGGTTAAAGCAGGGTAGTTGCAGAGACTAAGACTAAGGGAGTAGCAGTACAGACTAAGCTAGGATGTCCAACATACATCATAGTGCTGCTGGTCTGTGCATTTTGACAATTTGGAGGGGCTGGCCTTAGGGCGGGCTGAATATCTGATCGCATGTACTGTAACAATATCATGATACATAACACTACCACTCAAGCCTGTGTAAGGCAGCTGAAGCCAGACAGCTATTGCTCACACTGGTGGACGATACAGGCATAGCTAGTATTTAAGCCATTTTGTTTTTTTAAATCTCAGATTAGGGTGAAACAGCTGATGCTGACTGGCCCAAGGGGGATGGCTACTGTTGTCATGTTGCTGAATTTATCAGTTGCGAGTTTTCTTACTTACTGGAAAAAATGTACTGCTTCCGGACTAAAACTGAGAAATGTTCTTATAAAAGTGTCCTTATCACAAAAGGTCACTTGGTTTCCTTTCGTTTCAGTGTCTCTCACACACACACACACACACACACACACACACACACACACACACACACACCTGGAAACATTTTTTGTAATGTTCCGCTGGATAATTTACTTGTCAACAACTAACTTAACTCTATACCACTTTTCAGGGGCATCACTAGGGGCTGGAGCTCCAAATCTTTTATTCTTTAGCCCTGAATAAAAGATTCCCAGCTCCTAACATTCACCATGTCTTGGGCTGATTTTTTTTTCCACTGGGTGGGAGGAGTAGAAACTCAAGCCCCTATTATTTTAGACACTGCAAACGCCCCTGACACTTTTTTCTGTTGGACTTAAAAACAGAAAAACCTACACCTTTCTGTTGATCAAAAATCAGCTTTTCTAGAATTTAACAATTTAACATTTCAATTGTAAAAAATGTAGGTATAAGAACAGGTGAGTTCTTATTTTTTGCTTCTACTCTGGGCACCCTTCAATCATGAATTAATGTTTGTAAAATGTATCAATTCAGCTTTTGAAATCTTCAATAAATGTCATAAGTAATACAGTCTTGTAAGAATGGGAAAAGATATTTTCCTTCATCTCAAACAATGGGGATTATTTGTGTTTTGCTGCAAAATTTACAGTAAACTTCCTTAGTGAACCTTCTGGTCCTTCAGTACCAAGCTTTCACTGCAGGTGTATGGGTTATGTATGCATCTCCTTGGGCTCACCCTATCTCCTATAGGATCTAATCTGTTACTTCTTACTCACCAGCCTCAGAAACAAAAAAGTCACTTTTACCGAGCAGCAGCTGCACCAATAAGTAAAGCCCAGCGCCATGTACAACTATGTTTTATTTTACAGAAAGTAAATCAAATCAATTTGAACACGTTTCATTGCCTGAATGGTTCCCACATTCTGTTTTTTTCTAAATCTTGCACACCGAATTTTGAGATGTACCAAAATCCCTGTGGGCTTTAAAATTTATGTTGGGCTTGTCTCTCCTTCCGAATTGTGCCCTCCGAAGAAATTCCAGTCATTTCTGTACATCAAACATTAACTGAAGGAATATTTCCCACAAAATGGAGAGCCTCGAAGCCCGTGTTCCCCAACAACTAGGAGCAAAACGTCATTTTACTTCTACTAATAATTAAAATCTAATCCGAAACGTTTACTGAACAAATCTGTCGTCCACATCCCACGGGAGTGGAGGTGCACAACTGAACTGACCAACACTGAAAAGAAATGTGAGCAAACTGCCAAACTCATTAATATGAATTCTACACTTACAAAAATGATCATATCACCAAAAAAACTATTAAGACTCGAGGAATGGGAATAAATAAAGCAATACAGACACACTAGGTGCACTCATCAGGACGTTTACACGCCAACGTAGTTCGTGGGTCAACTCGGATATTCTCACTCACCTGATGGAAACAAACCCAGCAAAAATCAAACCTCTGCTCCCAAAAAGCACACAGTCAGTGGGTGCCGAGCAGCAGGCAACTCTGGTAACAGCAAGAGTTCTTTCCGAGTCCCACAACACCCCTCCGAAAGTGTAACGCAAGAGCTGGATGAAACTCTGGTGTAAGAGCTCTGCTCCCTCCTGGGCAACAGCAGGTGCGTCGCCCTGCAACGCCTGGCTCCACGCTCTGTTGCACTACAAAAGGAAGGGAACTCCGAGTTGTGCTCCACACTTTCCGCCCGACCTCTGCCTGTAATAATGTAGGTACCTCTACTACAGCTACGCAAATATAGTGTCTCAAAAACAGCCACCCCTGTCGTAGCAGGACTGCCTACTACTGCCACCTCTCTCCCGTGCGAGTTACTGCCGCCCCCTTAAAGGAACACACGCATTAATAAGAAACACCTCCCTACCACCGGCAAAAGCCAGTGTTTTATTTCTTCAGTGTTGCGAATTGCGAGTTACTCGTCTGATGACTGATTTGGCCCACGTTTTGCAGCCAGTGTTCCACGTTTTCCAGCACTGATTGTCACTGTCCTACATTTCAAGCGGCAACAGAACTACTCCGTTATACAAAATTGCCCCGAATTTGAATTTCAATCCCACAGAACTAAAAGACAGACTGGAATAACAGCGCGAGAGTATGTAAAGCGCGCCGCTATATTGTGGATGTCCCAAACCCGGAAGAGGGCTGATTATGTCATCCATGCGTGTTTGGCAGCGCGTTTAGTTTATTTATTTGGCATTCGGAAAATAACCTTTGAGCCAAGGCTCTTTTGCAAAGGTTCCACGTCATGTGAGCAGAGTATAGACATCCAATCAAGAAGGTTGCAGAGTTTTAGGACATTTGAGACACAACTGCACAACAGTCAGGAAAAGATTACTGAGTTTCTTAGACATTTAAGTAAGCATTAATCACCGACAGAGGAGGGCTCTGCCGGTGGATTAATGCCCACTGGTGGGGTTGGTGCCCGAGGGGTCCAACCGCCCAGCGGGCAAATCCCGGCAGAGCCCGACGCTAAAGGTGATTAATGTGCTTGTAACATAGGCTCGTCGCGGCGATGACGAGCCTATGTTACAGGCATCACCTCCGGCGAGCAGCGTGGTCGTGCGGGAGCCCTATGGACAGAGGACACGGGAGACAGATTGTGGAGCAAAGGCTATTTATTTCACTTGCAGGCACAGGACACTGGTGAATAAGTAACATCGGTCCATGGAGCACTGGTCAAAGATTGCGGTGCTTGGGTGGCAGTTGCTGACATCGCTGCGGTGGCCTCGGTGCTGGGACTTAGGACACTGCACGGCTCAATGATTGCGGCCGTGCGCCGGCCCCGGGAGGCGGCGATGCTAATTCTTTGAGAGTGGGCGGGGCCACGGTGCCTGCAGGGTGGCGTTGCACTCTCTATGCTGTCACAGTTCCTGGAGTGCTACACAGCTGGGCTGCCCTGCGGGGCACAGGAGAAGGTCACTGGGCCATGGACGATCATGCTGTGTATGTGGAAGGTCTAGCCGGCTGGTGACAGCGGCATACCTCTCAACTGTACCACATTACGAGGAACCTTCCTCATTTTACTTCACAGAAGCTCCCTGTTCCACATTGTGAATACTTAAAGTGTTCCACATTCGGTATTAAGATTTTAAAGCAAAAATCTATAGTAAATGATGCAAAAATTATATTATTCAAGTAATAACAAACTTTCTGAACATAAATGCAAACATTTTAACAGTGTTCTGAGCTTCGTAGGAAGGATTTGATTAAGTGTTCCACATTTTGCTCATTTGTTCCACATTTTGAGAGGCAATGTTCCACATTTGGGGAACAAAAGGTTGAGAGGTATGGACAGTGGGGGCTGAGCAGCGGGGCTTGGCGGCTGTGTAGCGCCGCTGGTGGGGGCTTGCGGTGGTGACGGAGCGGGCGGCTACCTTCGGGTGCCTCCATGGCGACAGTTGGTACTGACCGAGCGGGCGTTACCTGTAGGTTAATACCCGCTCGGTTTCAGTCAGCTGTGCCACTTCGCGGAATCCGGAGGCTCCATTCTGGCAGTCTGCAGTGAGCCGTGTTACAAAACACTATACAGCCTATGTACATCAACTTTAGTTGATTACAGGTGCAGATAAGATGCACTAGAGGCACTAGAAGTTAGGTTGGGCAGAGGGTCAGTAAGGGCAGGATTTTGGGGTGGGGGCTCTAGTAAAGTGCTCAAGGAGGCAGGGCTGAGGCCAGGGAAGCATAGACCCAACCTAAGCGTGGAGATGGGGGGTGTACAGGAGCAGCCCCTTAGAGTGGTTCAGAGGCATTGTCAAGGAGCATGTGGGAGGCTGGCTTCTGTCTTGTGCTGAGAATAGTTGCTGTTAGCAGAGCCAGGTCTTGTCATCCAGAGTCTGCCAGCTGTTGGAGAAACAGGCGCATACAGAGCTGGAGGTCAGGTGCTTAAGGTCTGATTTGAAGCCGGACAGGCTAATGGAGTTCTGAATGGACTTGGGTACCTCGTTAAGCTAGAGAGGGGCTCTGTAGGAGAAGGCGCGCTGTCCGAGAGCTGTGCATCAGAATGGCACCACAAGGGCCCCTGTGTTCTGTTTCTGGTTATATATTATGAACCTGGGAGGGAGAAGATGCCAGCTATGCACGGGGGGGGGGGGCTTTCCCCAGTCATGCTTTGTTGCTTAGGAGGCATGTGAGGAATTTAGTCCTGCACACGACAGACATCAGATGTGTGTTCGTAGAGGGAACAGGTGTGGGTCATTTGATTGCCATTCAGGATGGGCCAGCAGGCCTTGTTGAGAGCTACGTGCACCCTCTTGAGCACAGAGTCTGATGCTGCACTGTAGACAACCAGGCCATAGTCAGTGGTGGAGAGGATGAGCTTGTGACTGATAGGTGGATGGGTGCCATGGCAAAGTGTTTTCTGTGGCTGTAAAGCACACCAAGCTTGGTATTGACTGTCTTGACCACCTGGTCAATATGTTGAGTGTAGGATAAGGTGTCGTCCAGGGTGACCCCAAGGTATTTGATGAATGTACCTGTTCCAAGGGGGCGAGTACATTGTTGGTGATGTTTATGGTGGGGAACCTTTTCTTGAGCCGGGGGCTGGATAGGAGCATGGTCTTGTTTTTTTTTAAGGTGCATTTTTTAAATAATTTCAACTAAAACCTTGCCCACTTTGTGGATTTTCCTGTAGACTGGACTCCTTTCTGTTCATTGACAGCAGTTTTGTGGACGGGTGTACACTTGAAGGATATAAAAATGTTTTAATTCAGCTCTGACTCGGGCTCTGCAGTGGAACTGGTTGCAGGGGAGGGAATCTGTTCTACAAGTGATTTGTTGTGGGGTTGCTGGCCGAAGGGATACTTACTGGATAAATCAGCAATGCTGGTGGTTTCTGTGCAGGATACAGGGGCATTTACTGAGCACAGGGACTGCTAAGGTATACTGGCAGGCAATTGGTGTGGGCAGAATGCCTTAAATAAACCCATATTTTCCCTAATGACCAGTCTCCCTGCACCCTGGAGCTCCTGTACACATTTCTTTCCACCGGGCTAACTAAATGGGCCCAAAAGTCATCCCCAAGCCCTGCCCAGCTTCTTTGGGATCCATGGCAAGCGTTTTTTCTGTAGGGGCTTGGCTCCAGTATGCTGCTACTTGGGGGGCATTACATACTCTCCCTGGGTCATCAGGGGCCACCTGATGGAGAAGGATCAAGTGGTCCAGAGGACACACTCCCTGGGTCATGGGCCGCCCCAAGGGAGAAGGATCTAGCATCTTAGAGGGCACTGTTGTTCTCTGGGGAGGATTGTAGCCACCGCAGCAACGCCATCTGGGTGAAAACAAGTGAAGAATAAGATGCAAGTAGGCGCACCATGAGAGGAAGGGGAGACACTGGCTGATGCCGGCTAACTGCATGCTTTGACATGCGTATCTGCATCGCGTCATAAGAGCCAGCGTCTCAGGAACGGGGCAGACAATGTGAAAATGGTCTCAGTGACTTTAGACAATGGACCCTGATACATCTGGGGCCCCTGCCCTACCGATACCTACCACCTGATGAGCAACTGCTGTCGGGGATGTACCCCCACCATTACGCTTCCTGGGGATGTGAAAACCAAGGAAGGCTCCATAGAGGGCAGACGGTGGCAAGGCGTAGGGTCCAGGAGAGCACCTTGGGCTCCAGAAGGAGTTGGTTGCTGGGGACAGGTAACGGGAGGAAAAAATTACAGATTTAAAAAAAAAATCACTTGGCCGGCTCGATAGCACAGCTGGGCAGCCACTTGCATTGCTACCGAGCAGGCTTCCTTCTCCAATCTTAGGACACTGCTGAGGATGAGAAGGACTGATTACTGGTCTCAGAGGATGCTTTCCTCCTCCTCCTGTAGTGAGGAAGGGCAGCAGCTCCTGCTGTGTTACTACTGCCTGTGGTAAGTGGTGCAGTCTGGGAGTGCTTGTAGATGCAGGGTGCATGGGGACTGCTGGGAGTGCTTATAGATTCAGGGTGGGTGGGGAGTGCAGGAACTGCTTGTAGATACAGGGTGGGCAGGGAATGCAGGGACCACCTGTAGATACAGGGTGGTCAGGTAGTGCAGGGAGTACTTGTAGATACAGGGTGGGCAGGGAGTGCTTGTAGATACAGAAAGGGTGGGGGGTGCAGCGGCACGTCTTATGATACATAGAAGTGGTATCCTGGTGGAGCCCACTGACTTCTCTCTAACTGCTCAACCCCACCCTCTTCAGATACAGGTATTGACCATCTGTCTGGGTGTACTGGGCTCTGCCACTGGAGGGGGATGCGCACAGAGACTTCGAAGAAGTCAGCAGCACACCCGTAAGGTAACAGCAGCTGTGGGTTGCCCTGGAGGTAGAAAGGACTGGTTGAGTAGCTGAATGAGACACCCAGTACTCCTGGAAATACAAGAGGAAGGGGAACAGATTAGTCCACAAAGAAAAAAAAAATTCACATTAATCAACCTTACTCCATAGAGACGTTATTGGGGTGAGCAAGTAGTTTTACCCTGGAGGAAGGGAGGCAGAGAGAAATGGTGCAGAAAGGAAATCTTTCTTTATAAACAGTTTTTTTTTTAATTCCATGCACTGCTCTCACAAAG
The DNA here is from genome assembly GCA_016271365.2 of Neoceratodus forsteri. NCBI lineage: Eukaryota > Metazoa > Chordata > Ceratodontiformes > Ceratodontidae > Neoceratodus > Neoceratodus forsteri. The sequence continues at coordinate 731,287,812 of CM028131.1, forward strand.
ATGCTCCCATCTGCAGACAACACTGTTTTTTAACCTACTACCCTGGCCACCAGAAGCATTCTTTTGTAGGCACACAGTTTTGGTTGCTCTAGTACTCTGCCAACCGTAATAATTCATGCCTCTGCTTCTCCCCTAATGGTCCCCCTATTCAGAATAGAACACATTTCTTCCTTTTTTATATCATCTTTTTTCTGCCTATATTTACCCATCCTGCAGCCATTCACTCCTTTGGGCTGCATGTCCCTGATGCCTTCGCCTCCTTCCCACTGCCAGCCCTGCTGCCTGAATCCTGCATTATGAATTTCTTCTTAAAGTCTGAAGTTACAGTTCATGCTGTATGTGGCAGCACCTTTTCCATGTTGGATGGATGAGGAAAGGGCAATTTTGAGGAGCAAAGGTGAGATTTCCCCATATAATGAGGGACATAGAAACATTGAAGTTGGTGGCAGATAAGGACCGCAAGGCCCATCCAGTCTGCCCATTTCTTTTTCTACCTTATGAATGTGCCATTGGCCTTTGCTCTGTCAATGGCCTATCTATTCATACTCATCTGTATTGCTGGGGCTGGGTACTGGGACGGTTGAGAAATATGATTGGGACATCTAATCTACCATCAGCATGAAGTAACCCTAAGTCTAGGACTGTCCTGGTCAAACACTACCATGATGTTCCTGGTGTGGTATTTTTTCATCGGGGCATAGTAGGAGAACCCCACCCCATATACTTCGAACCCCTGTTATTTGGCCTTCTTTCCGTGGATCCTGCTAATTTTATCCACTCCACATGTAACAGGCAAAACCTGCTTCTCTCCCAAAATGTCTCCACCTGTACTTCAATCTTCATAACCTCTTCACGGACATACAGTCCTGTGTGTGTTTGTGACAGCACTTCCTGGTGAATGCTGATAGGAGAGACAACAGGGGCTAGAAGAAGGCGGGAACCCACAGCTCCCCACCCAGTTCTGGCATCTGACATGTACCCCCCCCACCACAGGCTGTTAGTTGGCATTGCACATAGTATAGCTCAATGTCGGCATAGCATGTGGCACAGCAGTATTGGCAGTGCACATGACAGTGCAGTGTTGGAGTTGCATGTGGCATAGTGCAGTATCATCAGTACTCATGGCTCTGTGCAGTGTTGGCACTGCACTGCATGTGACACAGTTCAGTGTTGGCACTGCATGTGACACAGTGCGGTGTCATCATTGCACATGGCATGTGTTGTCAGCAGTGCACATAGCACAACGAGGTGTCAGCAGTGCATGTGGCATAATACAGTGTCGGTGTTTCGTGTGGCAGTGTTGATGTGTCATAGCACGTGGCACTGCAGTATGAGCAGTGCACACGTGACAGTGCAGTGTCAGGAATGCACATGGCATAGCATGGTGTCAGCAATTCATATGGCACAGCACTGTGTGATGCCAGTGTACGTGGCACAGTGCGGTGGTACCTTCTGCCCATCTCTGCTGCTGTCCTTCAGATGAATAGTTAAACCAAGGTGCCTTCTACACATTTCTGCTGCTGTCCTGGTGAGTCTCCCCCGGCACAGCTGGAAACACCCTTCTCACAATTCAGACAACCCCTTGCGGCTGTCCCCTTCCAAATAGAATGACAGTGAGCTCCCCACCCGAAGAATGGACTGGCTGTCTCCCTCCCCATCCACAGCGGAACCCCCTTTTCCTAGACAAGCCACCCCTTGCCGCACCCTCCACCCCCCATTTGGGAGGCGGGCTGAGAGAGCAGAAGGTCCACAGCACAGAAATACTGATATGGTACTGCCCAGGGCAGTGTTAGCAGTACGTGTTGCACAGTGCAGTGAGAGCCATATGCTTAGTGGCACTGACACTGCACTGTGTTATGTGCACTGCTGACACTGCGCTGTGCCCTGTGCACTGCTGACACTGCGCTGTGCCCCATGCACTGCTGGTACTTCACTGTGCTACATGTAATGCCAACACAGGGCTGTGCACCTTGACAGGAATGAATCTGCACTGTCACTTTAAATGTCTTAACATTAGGCACTATAGAGGGTTTTGCATACATGACATCACACCTTGAGAAGGTGCCTAGAACATGCATGAAATGTCAGCTGGGAGAGTATGTACTACTGTATTTTGGATTCAATTAACTGGATTACTATCCTGCAATACAGCAGCAGTGGTGTCCTTTTGGGTCAGAAGAATGTTGAGCTGTGCCATGTGCACTGCTCTTGTAACTTTTAGAGCCAGAAGTGACCACACTAACATCCACGTGTAGCTTGCAATGCGCAGAGTTCTGGCATGGGCTGGGGATGGGTCTGGGAGCCTGAGGTGGCAGAGGGGCAAGCCAGATGCCAAGGTTGGGTGGGGGGACTCCAGGTTATAACAACCAAGGCTGAGGGGGATCAGGATCCAGCTGTAAGGTAGAACGTGCTGCCAAGGCTTTGTGGGCCTCAGGAGTCTGAGGCTAGGTCTTGGGGGGAGCTCAACAGGTAGAGATCAATGACAGCGGTGGACTCAGGAGGTGAAGCTGCAGTTGCTCGGTGAGTGGGGGGTGTAGAGTGTTGTATGGTTGGCCTCCAGGGGCCCAGGAGGGAAGGGGTGTCTAGGTGGACCAGGAAGGCAAAGCCATGGGGGGAGGAGGTGGGTTTCAGGGGGCCTCAGAGGAAGGGGGTGTCCAGGGAATGAGACATCTAGGTAGCCCGGGAGGGCCCTCTGCACCACCAGGCTGGCATAAAATGTGTTTTAAATGTTTCAGATTGGTGCCTAGTGTGTACAGGGCCTTAGTGCAGAAAGAAAGGGTCCTACAAGAGCTTGATAAGCTCAGGGTGGATAAGGCAATGGGACCTGATGGCATACATCCCAGGGTACTTAAGGAGCTAAAGGTGGAACTAGCAGAGCCATTAGCAGAACTGTTTAGTGAGTCTCTGAGCACAGGAGAGGTCCCAGAAGACTGGAGAAGGGCTCATGTGATCCCGCTCCACAAGAGTGGTAGCAGGAGGAGGCAGGAACTACAGACCAGTCAGTCTTACCTCAGTAGTGGGCAAGATTATGGAGGCACTCCTTAAGGAAAGGATAGTGCAACACCTGGAATCCATAGGGGCACAGGATCCAAGACAGCATGGGTTTACAAAAGGAAGGTCCTGTCAAACTAATCTCATAAATTCTTTGACTGGGTAACCAGAGTGGTGGACCAAGGGGGAGCAGTTGATGTCACCTACCTTGACTTCAGCAAAGCTTTTGACACTGTTCCACATAGAAGATTGATAAATAAGCTGGGTAGGCTCGGGGTGGGTCAGAAGTTGGTCAACTGGGTGGCAAACTGGTTGACAGGCAGAAAACAGAGAGTGGTGGTAAATGGTATACAGTCAGAAGAGATGCAAGTCACAAGTGGGGTACCTCAGGGATCAGTCCTGGGGCCAGTCCTCTTCAACATCTTCATTAGTGACCTTGCAGATGGACTAGAGGGTAAGGCTTGTCTGTTTGCAGATGACACCAAGATCTGCAACAGAGTAGATGATCCAGATGGGGTGGGCAGAATGAGAAGAGATCTGGATAAACTAGCAAAATGGTCAGAAGAGTGGCAACTGGGATTTAATGCAAAAGTGCAAGATCATGCACATAGGAAGAGAAACCCTGAAGCCACCTATAGGCTGGGAGGAGTTGCTAGCAGTCACAAAGGAAGAAAGGGACTTGGGCATCATCATCACTGATGACCTGAAATCATCAAGCAGACCTCTAAAGCAGTAGGTAAGGCTAGTGGGGTGTTAGGGTGTATTGGGGGTATCACAAGTCGTAAGAGGGAGGTAATAATCCCTCTTTACAAGACACTGGTTAGGCCCCATCTGGAGTACTGCGTGCAGTATTGGAGGCCACACCTTCACAAGGACATTAACCAAATTGAGGCAGTCCAGAGAAGGGCAACCAAAATGGTGCAGGGACTGTATCAGAAGACATATGAGGACAGATTAACAGAGCTCAATGTATACCCTTGAGCAAAGGAGGGAGAGGTGATATGATCGAGGCATTCAAACACCTTAAGGGCATTAACAAGGTGAAAAGAGTCTAACATGTTTAAATATAAGAAAAATAGCAGGACAAGACACAGCATGAGATTAGAGGGGCCGATTAAGGGGAATGTGAGGAAATTCTTTTCACAGAAAGGGTGGTGGATGCATGGAATGGCTTACCTCAAGAAGTGGTGGCTATGAATACAGTGCAGGGCTTCAAACAGGCATGGGATAGGCATAAGGGAGCAATACAAATGAGTATGAATAGATAGGCCACTGACAGAGCAAAGGCTGATGGCACATTTATAAGGTAGAAAAAGAAATGGGCAGACTGGATGGGCCATGCGGTCCTTATCTGCCGTAAACTTCTATGTTTCTATGTAAGTGCCAGTATTAGCTCCTTCTCTGCCTCCCACCAAAACAAACTGTAACTATGCATCAATAAAAAAACAGGATTGTTTTTTATTTACATGGATTAGACAGTCTCAGCCACTCTCAGTCATCAGGATTACAGCCCCTCCCCAACCGTCATCCTTGTCAATCCTTCACATCTCCCTACTGTGTCTCCCTATATATGACCACAGCAGACTATACAGTTTCTCAGTGACAGTGACTGGCACAGCACTTCTGTCATCACCTCTGCTGGCCACCATCCCTTAAGGGTGTTGCCATTCTAGCAGTGGCAACATGGATGAGTGCCCGCTGATGAACAGGGGCAGAATGGACAGCAGAGGTCCACGGGCAGTTACAGCTACTGGCATGGCCCTGGACTTCCAGCATGATTCAGGCTTACTCTGCTTTTTCAGGGCTGTGGGCTCTGTCTGCAGCAGACACAACACCCTGTCCTGGAAGCAGAGAACACAGCTGTGATAGCTATCTGGCACCATCATGCCAAGGGCTACCTAGCTACCCCACTCTTCAGTCTGGGATGAGGGAGGCTTGTCTAGTGAGGGAGGGGAAAGTGTTGTTCTTTTACAGCCGATCTCTTTTTACAAAAGAGAACTGTACCAGTATTTTGTTGTACTTTAACAGTCTAATGTCATTTCCCCCTCACTTCATTTGTTACTAGCACACATGCTATTAGTAACTAATGCAGCACAGAGAAGACCACCATGGAGGTGATTTACTGCTGCTGAGCGCAAGTAAAACTTGTTTGAGGCAAAATTAATGTTTCACGTGTCAGACTACGTGACTGCATGCTGATTTAAAAACAATAAAAAAAATACACAACTAATCAAAAGTGCAGATCCCATGAAATGAATACAAAGGAACAAAAGAGGTCTATACTCAAAGTGGAAAAATAATGTTGCTGTATTAATTAAAAATACATGCCGTGAGTGACACTCCTACAAGCTAGTCACTGACTGCATTTGCAGCAATATTATTTTTAGGCTTTTGAGTGTGGACCTCTTTGTCCCTTATACATATACTACATGCTGCCAGCTACATGGTGTAGCCGTGTTGCCCAGAGACTACTGACAGCAGACAGGACACCCCACACACAGAGAATACTGCATCCTACCAGATACAGTATGTAGTGCGGCTATGCTGCCCAGAGCCTGCTAACCCCGCACCCCACAGACAGCACCCCCAACTCACAGAATTTTGGCCCCTGCATCAGGAGGGAGGTGCAGGCCCGAGTAGGGAGGCGTGTACAGGCCCCTGCATAGGGATGGGGTTGCAGGCTTCTGCTTGGGAAGTGAGGTGGAGGCTCATGAGTGGTTAGTGGGGAAGGTTTGGAGGGTTAGCAGGTTGCAGGCCCCTGTGTGAAGAGTATGGCTGTTACTGCACTATGCCATATGCACCACCGTTACTGCTGTGCCACTTGCACTGCTGTGATTGCACTGTGCCGCGTGTGTTGCCATCACTAGTGCCTAATTGTATCCCTCTTCCCATCATGTGGTACATGATCAACTGGTGTCCAGTGGCATCTGCATACCTGATGCAGACTAAGTTGCATGTATGGTGCTTTCACACAGAAAAGTAAGGTCCTCCAGGCAAGATAATAGTTGTGTGAATTATTTTTTTTTTAATTCTGCAGGGGCTGCAGATATGCAAGGGGGAGAAAAGACAGAACAGCAAGAGAAGGTAGAGAGATAGCAAGAGGCAGAGAATTGCGAGACTGTCTGGGTGCTCAAATCCTAGGTCTCACAGGATAATTTAGTGGTGCAACCAGACAAACAAGAGACAGGAAAGGAAAGAACAGAACAGATCCCTGCATTCAAACTCCATAACAGCTGGGACAGGGTCCTATTCAGCCCTGTCACATATACCCACCTCCTTAAGAGGGAACCTGTTTTATCAAACAGGTTTCCAAAACTTTCTATTAATTCTCTAACATTAGCTTCTAACTTTTAAAATTAAACACGTGCAATATCCTTTTTTCTATAACAGTACAGCAAACAGTAAAGCTTAAACTCATACATTTGTTTTTCAACTGTCAGAACCCTCAATTCCTGATCCATGTCTTGACAGAAAATAAGCATTGCTATTCTCTTTACCAGATTTGTGTATCACCTTGAATTGAAATGGCTGTAGTGCCAGGTACCACCTTGTGATTGTGGAATCTTTATCTCTCATTTGGTTAAGCCAACAGAGGGATTGTGAACTGTTATAAGAACAAAGTCAGTTCCTAGCAAATAAGTCTTAAGGGACTCCATGGCCACTTTGCTGCTAAACATTCCTTTTCAGTGGTGGAGTACCTTTTAGCTCTGTCATGCAACTTCCTACTTATGTACAGAATAGGATGTTCTGGCCCATCTATATTTTGACTCTGGACTGCACCTAGACCTGCCTCTGATGCATTCTGTTTGTAACAAAAATGGCTTCTCAAAGTCTGGGCTTTTTAAAACAGGAGCTGAGCATAATGCAGCCTTAATGTCTCAAAAGCTTCATCACACTCTGGGGTCCATTTCACATTATTTGGGCGCCTTTTTTTGTGAGTTCAGTGAGGAGAGTAGCTAACTCAGAAAAGTTGGGAATAAATCAATACCAGCAGGAACATCTGCCAGAACTAGACACATGATAGATTCCCTGCAGGGGAGGGCCTCAAACAACAAGGAGAGGTCCCAGAAGACTGGAGAAGGGCTCATGTGAACCCGCTGCACAAGAGTGGTAGCAGAGAGGAGGCAGGGAACTACAGACCAGTCAGTCTTACCTCAGTAGTGGGCAAGATTATGGAGGCACTCCTTAAGGAAAGGATAGTGCAACACCTGGAATCGATAGTAGCACAGAGCCAAGACAGCATGGGTTTACAAGAGGAAGGTCCTGTCAAACTGATCTCATAGATTTCTTTGACTGGGTAACCAGAGTGGTGGACCAAGGGAGCAGTTGATGTCGCCTACCTTGACTTCAGCAAAGCTTCGATACTCTTCCACATAGAAGATTGATTAATAAGCTGGGTAGGCTCGGGTGGGTCGAAGTTGGTCAACTGGGTGGCAAACTGGTTGATGGGCAGAAAACAGAGAGTGGTGGTAAATGGTATACAGTCAGAAGAGATGCAAGTCACAAGTGGGGATCAGTCCTGGGGCCAGTCCTCTTCAATATCTTCATCAGTGACATTGCAGATGGACTGGAGAGTAAGTTTGTCTGTTTGCAGATGACACCAAGATCTGCAATAGAGTAGATGATCCAGATAGGGTGGGCTGAATGAGAAGAGATCTGGATGAACTGGCAAAATGGTCGGAAGAGTGGCATCTGGGGTTTAGCAAAGAAGTGCAAGATCATGCACATAGGGAAGAGAAACCCTGAAGCCACCTATAGGCTGGGAGGGGAGTTGCTGGCGGTCACAAGTGAAGAAAGAGACTTGGGCATCTTCATCATCACCGATGACCTGAAATCATCCAAGCAGACCACTAAAGCAGTAGGTAAGACTAGGGGGATGTTGGGGTGTATTAGTAGGGGTATCACAAGTCGGAAGAGGGAGGTAATAATCCCTCTTTACAAGACACTGGTTAGGCCCCATCTGGAGTACTTCGTGCAGTACTGGAGGCCACACTTTCACAAGAACATTAACCAAATTGAGGCAGTCCAGAGAAGGGCAACCAAAATGGTCCAGGGACTGCATCAAAAAACATATGAGGACAGATTGATGGAGCTCAATATGTATACCCTAGAGCAAAGGAGGGAAAGAGGTGATATGATCAAAACATTCAAACACCTTAAGGGCATTGACAAGGTGAAAAGAGTCTAACAGGTTTCAATATAAGAAAAATAGCAGGACAAGAGGACACAGCATGAGATTAGAGGGAGGCCGATTAAGGGGCAATGTGAGGAAGTTCTTTTTCACAGAAAGGGTGGTGGATGCATGGAACGGCCTACCTCAGGAAGTGGTGGATATGAATACAGTGCCAGGCTTCAAACAGGCATGGGATAGGTATATGGGAGCAATACAGATGCGTATGAGTAGATAGGCCATTGACAGAGCAAAGGCCAATGGCACATTCATAAGGTAGAAAAATAAATGGGCAGACTGGATGGGCCTTGCGGTCCTTATCTGCCGTGTTCTATATTTCTATGTAAATCTCTGATAATAACCAGCCAGCCCTTAAAATGACCTGACATGTTTCTTTGTTTTAGGGACAGGGCTGTTAGCTACAACTTCTATTTTAGAAATTCCTGGCTTAACTTCTCCAATTCCCAACACATAGCCCACATATTTGGGTTCCTGCATGCCCAATGCACATTTGGTAGGATTAATAGTCTGACCTGTATTTTTGATAGCTTGGATAACTGCTCATAGGTGTTCCAAGTAGTTTTTCCAGTCTGGACTATACACCATGACATCATCCAGGTACGCAGCACAATAACCAGTGTGAGGGGATAAAATTACATCCATATACCGCTGGAATGGTGGTGAGCTGATAGAATCCTATAGCAGTGACAAAAGCAGTTTTGTTTCTGGATTCTATAGCTAGGGGGATTTGCTAGTAATCCTTGGTGAGATCAAAGGTACTGATATACTTGGCCCTCCCCAGTCTGTCCACCAAATCATCTATTCTGGGCATAAGATAACTGTCAAACTCTGACACGATTAAGTTTATTAAAATCAAGGCAGATTCTAACACCCCCTTCTTTTTTGTTTACAATTACCATTGGAGATGACCAAGCACTTCTTGACTCTTCTATGATATCCAGTTCTTTCATTTGTTTTATTTCCTTAACCATGTCAGCTTTTAACCGCTCTAGTAACCTGTATGTCTTTTGCCTAATAGGGCGAGCATTCCTTGGCACTATTACATGCTCAACCCCTTTTGCTTGGCCTAGTACTGTGGTAAAAGTACTGTTAAATGTCTTTAACAAGTTATGAATTTCTGCGGTTTGTTCGGGGTTAAAGAAACATTCACAGCATCCATGATTACAGTTTGTACCAGTCTATTATAAGCTACATCAGTATCTTCTTTATCAGTTTCTGACAAAACTAGCTAAGCAGCTTTTGGCATTTTTTCAACCCATTTCTTGAGGAGGTTAGCATTGTATATCTTAGTAGGATTTTTACTGTCAGGGGTCTCAGTCTTGTAGTTAACAGTGCCTGTACGTCTAAGCACTCTATAAGGCCCTCACCACTTCATTAACAGTTTATCTTCTGTAGTGGGTAACAGTAACAAGACCTTTTCACCTGGCTCAAAATTTTTTTCTTTTACCCATTGTCATAATACACCTTTTGCTGGTTTTGGGCCTCTTCCTGACTACTATGGGTGATTTTAACATATTTTGCCAGCTTCTTTTTCAGGGCACACATATAAAATGTTATAGATTGTTTCTGAGTGGGTTTATCTTCCCATGTTTCTTTTACCACATCCAGTAGCCCTCTTGGCTGCCTAGTTCACATAGTTATCTCACTCAACTCATAATTCCATAGGAAAATGAGTTCCAACAAAAAAGTTGTTTTCTTTCTTCAATATCTTGGCTTTTTTATTAAGAATGTCTTATCGGGGGGTGGTGGTGGTGGTGGTGGTTTAGTCACCAACGTGATGGCAGCCTAAAAGTTTGAGCTCACTCCAGACTGGGCTATCACGACTCTGCCATTCAGACCCCCAGGCTATTACAATCATTAACTACAGAATTTGATGGGATAACATCGCCTTACCTACCGACGCTTACGAAAATCAAAATTAGACGCGATTTTGCAGCAGTACAAAGCGTCGGTTGCTGGACACTGCTTTGCTCACGAGGCCATGCAGGCCCCACTACAGCTACTGCGAGCAGAACGACTGGAGCACCAGACCCTCCTGCCTGCATCTCTGGCATATGCTGACTACAGAAACCTCTTTCCCTCACTATCGTTTCCTGGATTGGGCACACCATGGCTTCACAAAGTGAAAATAGTCAGGCAGTCTTTCTAACCCACTCGCCTGCACAGATGAACTCAGTTGATGAGTCCCTACAATATATTATGCATACGATGGAGACAGTACTAAACCGGTGGAAGTAATCAGCACCACTTTATCAGGCACCGTGGCTGATGTTAGGAATCTACAGTACCAATGAATGTCTCCAACAAAGGGTGGAAACTTGTGAACAACAACAATCTAAGCTATTACAGCGCCTACAGTTACAGGAAGAGAAATTGAAGTGTTATGGGACAGAATAGAGGAACAGGAAAACTGTGCCAGACGGAATAACCTAAGCAATAGGGTACCAGAAGGGCAGAGGGACAGGACATGGAGACATTTTAAATGAGACCTTGCCCATCATGCTGGGAGATAAATGGAGGGAAAATATGGACATGGAAATGGCGCATAGAATATCTGCCAGAAAGGACAGGAATTCCTTCATGCCAAGGCCAGTAATTGCGTATTTTTTATGCTATACCACAAAAGAAAAAGTCCTCAGGGCTGCTAGAGACCTAGGAGAAGTGAGATGGTAGGGAACCTCTGTCTCATTCTATAGGGACTTTGCTCATGAAACTGCAAACAAACAACGAGCTTTTGGTCCTCTCATAAAATTCTTGTACCAGTTTAATTTCCACTTCAAATTCTGGGGACTCACCAGTTTACTTGTAGCTAAAGATGGAAGGGAATTACTAGCAGACCATCCACAAGATATAGAAAAATGGCTTGCTAAATTCTGGCCTGAACTACCCATCCCAACTACATTTCTTAGAAAGCTTTGGGAGCCGAATACCCCGAAGGGGAGCCATTTTGAAGGATATAGGAAACAGGAGCACAATAAAGGGCGCGGATGTGCAGCATCTAAAAACAGTCCCCAAGTAACTATGGGCCCTTCTGAACTTACTCGACCACGTCCCGTCACAGCTTCACAGTCTCTAGTTAAAGCTACAACTGGTATGTCTCCATGGTTGACAACCCTCTCATCCAGGCAACGACAGCGGTCGAGCAGTGGGAATCAATCGACACAGGACTTTTTTTTTTTTTTTGAATATTCTGTTTATTGAAGATTTTCTTTTACACACAATACACATACAATAGACAGCAACAAACAACTACGAGAACAAACAGACTAATAAATAGATGCAATTGGATGTGTGTTCATTACAGACCATTATAGACATACAAGCACTAGTAATTACATAAACAGAAAAAGGGAGTCCTACTTCAATCCATTCAAAATAATAATAATATTAACAAATAAATAAATAAATAATGCCCGTCAATTTGTATTGACATTTGTATTAATGTTTATATATTCAGCCCTGTGCGGACTATCATATTGTCAGACACACTCAAGGATGCCAAGAAGGGTGCCCATTCTCTCAGGAAAGCCTCCTCCCTATCCCTGACTACCTGTGTAAGCCTTTCCAGTGCCAGGGAGCATAGGATCATCCTCTGCCACTCAGTCACCGCAGGCCTAATCCCTGAAACCCAGGTATTCTGGATGCAGTGGGGCCAATACAAACAGGACTCTCATCCATCTAGGTAATGGTAGCCACGCCTCCCCACCTTCCACTGCCTCGACCCCAACTAGACATACCAGGGGTCTTGGGCAGTTGCCCTCAGACATCTTATTTACATCTTGGACTACCTTCCCCCAAAACTTGACCAGGACTGGGCATGACCAGAAGCAGTAGAAATAGGTACCCATCCCCCTGTTACACCTCCGGCACAGCGGGGATACCGCAGGGTGTGCCCTGTGAACCGCCACTGGTGGCCAGTATATTCTATGCAGAAACTTATAAAAGGCCTCCTTAAACTTATTACGTACCATTATCCCCTCAGGCATACCTAAAGCTAGTTTCCAGTTCTCCTCTGATATTTGCTGTCCTAGATCCCTCTCCCATAGGGCCTTTGTAGCACCAGTTAAACCTGGCAGGTTTTGCTTGCCTTGTTTTGCCACCTTCCCTATGAATCCTTTTGGGTCCCTCTTAGCTTGATATACCATCTGCTCCACCATATTCAGATGCATCCCTCCCCTATCCCCCTTTCCCATCTTTCCCACAAACACTTTCACTTGCAGGTATCTAAATAATTTGGATGTCCCTAGCCTCAGGTCTCGCCTAACCTTATCAAACATATTAAGCTCTCCTTTCTCTAGCAAAACACCCACACAGATGACTCCTCCCCTTTCCCATTCTAGGAATCCCCATCCTCCATCCCAGGCAGAAAAAAAGGGTTCTTCACTATCGGTAATAACACAGTCTCCCTCTGTGCCAATTCTTTCCACCGACAAAGATGATCCCAAGCCTCCAGTGTTTCCCTAACCAGAGGGTTACCATTCCCTAACTCCCTATACGCCCGGAGTCCCTTGCTATGGAGGTAGGCCGTGAGTCTCCCTGGGATCCCCCACTGTTCCAGCTCTACCCAACTTGCCACTACCGGCCTATGGAGCCAATCGGCTATCCCTCTGAGCTGCACCGCCCTGTAGTAGATGCCCAGGTCCAGAAAGTTAAGCCCCCCCTTTAGTCCTATCTGCTTTGAGCCGTTTCAAGCTAATCCTGGGCTTCTTTCCCTGCCAGATAAAGTCTGAGAACCCCTTCTCTATTCTTTTCACATCCCCCATCGTTAACCTCACCTGCAACATTTGCATAGGGTACAGGATGCGGGGAAGGATGTTCATTTTTATCAGGTTGATCCTCCCTATCCATGAGACAGGGAGTTGCATCCATCTTTTGAGGTCTGCAAGGACCATCTTAATCATAGGGTGGCAATTTAACTTGTATAGCTCTTCCCATCTCCGCCCTATCCTAACCCCTAAATATTTAAAATCCATCTGGACCACCTTAAATCCCATTCGCTGTACCTCTGGGCCAACATCCGGGAATCCCATGACTTCAGATTTCCTGACATTGATCTTATATCCTGAGAAACTTGCAAACCTCTCAATGATAGCCATCAAGTGCTCCATGGACCTGTGCAGGTCTCCCAAGAACAGTAGCATATCGTCCGCGTATAATGCCACCTTATGTCCCCCCCTGACCCCCCAATTCCCACCACCCTTGTGTTAGCATATCGCTATCGCCAGAGTTCAATCGCCAGGGTGAACAAGAGGGGAGACAGCGGGCACCCTGTCTCGCGGCTCTCCCTAACCCAAATTTGTCCGACAGCACCCATTTACTATGACACGTGCATTCACCTAAGGTACATAGCCCTAATCCAGCCTATGAAAGAGTCACCCAGACCAAACGGGCCATCACTTCAAATAGGTAGTCCCATTCCACTCTGTCAAACGCTTTTCAGTGTCCAGGAGATCACCCCATTCTCTCTCGGTTCGGCCTGCCCTCCAAATGACATTAAGTAATCTTCGCACATTGTGATAAGACTGCCATCGCCTAATGAACCCGGTCTGGTCTGGGTGAATCAACTCGGCGAGAATATTCTCCAATCTGGTAGCCAAGACCTTGGCCAGAATTTTTAAATCCACGTTAAGCAGAGAAATGGGGTGATAAGCTGTGCAGTCCAACTCATCTTGTCCTGCCTTATGTATTAAACAGATGTCCGCATCATAACATGAGTCAGGTAACACCGGGATCTCCCCCCCTCCTCAAACACCCTACTCAATAGTCCGGCCAACTGACCCCCCAGGATTCTATAGTACTCAATGGGGTACCCATCCAGGCCACTGGCCTTGCCTTGCTGCAGCTTCTAGATAGCCCTTAGAATTTCTGCTCTGGAAATAGGTTGTCCCAGCAGCTCCCTCTGCTCCTCTGTAGCCCTCTGTAGGGTCACTCCATCCAAAAATTCCCGTATACAGTCCTCCTTCCCGATATGTTCCGCCCTATATAACCGCTCGTAAAATCTCCTAAAACAGTCCGCTATTTTCTTCGAGTTAGTGTAGACCTGCCCCTCCATATCCCTGACCCTCAATAAGCGTGTTGAGCACCTACCACCTCTCATCAACCTCACCAGCATGGGCCCTGGCTTGTTGCCCTACTCAAAGACCCTTCTCCGGCAGAAGAACCATGCTTTCCCCGTCTCCACCCTTAGCAGTGTGTTGAGAGCTTCCCTCGCCATTATTAGCAGTCTGAGGGCTTCCCCACCTTCTCCTCCCCCGACCCACTTCTCCAGCTCCTTCACTTGCCTCTCTTAAGTCCTCCCTTTTACACCTGCTCTGTTTCTTGACTTTGGCTACATAGGCTATTATAGCCCCCTTCATGTAGGCTTTCCCTGCTTCCCAGAGAATAGTACTGGAGGTCCCTTGTGTAGAGTTTGTCTCCTCATACAGCTTCCACTGTTCCACTAAGTAGTCCCTAAAGGTCTGGTCTTTAATTAGGTACATGGGGAATTTCCAGGTTGAGGACCTGTCTTCAAATACCCTACCCGTCAACTTCAGCTTAACCATAGCATGGTCTGAGACAAAGATAGGGCTGTGAGACATCTCCTTTATCCTACCCACCCAACATCTGGGAAGATAGATGTAATCCAGGCGGGACCAGGTCTTAGGGTTAGAATAAAAGGGTATTCCCTTGCGCTGGGGTTAACCGCCCTCCAGCCATCAACCAGATCCAAATCTGCTACCCCAATCCGCCACTGGTTCACGGCCTCTGAGACTCGTCCCTTCCCTTGAATGGTCCATATGCTTGCGTCATAGTCAATCAAAAATTCCCTCCATAATAAGCCCAGGGAACTGCTCCTTAACTAACAAGCCCCGTAAAGAGGACTAAAATTGCGGCTCATACACCGCCGGGGCATATACGCAACCAAACATGAGTGTCTCCCCTTGCAACGAGCCAGTAACAAAAATTTACCTGCCCTCTTTTGGGTCTCGCACCACCATTTTAACCTCAAAAAGCAGGTTTTTATGAAAGAGTATTGCGACACCTCTCTTATGAGAGGAATAGGGGGCAGCATAACACTTCCCCACCCAGTTCCGCTCCAACCGCATGTTCTGAATCTTTCAGGTGGGTTTCCTACAATGCCACCTCGCCCCCCTTTTAGTGCAGTCAAAATTGTTGTCCTCTTCACTGGGCTTGCTATACCTTTTACATTCCAGGAAATAACATTAAGGTTCACAGCATCTACCATACTTCCCAATACATCTTTCCAATTTCCAGCCTATTTCCACCAAACATTTCTGTGTACACATCCATTTTACCAGTGCATTTTTTGAGTAGGCTTGTAAAGTGTCTTTGTTTTCCACACGGTTGATTGCATCTAAAAAAATAACACAACTATTCTAACAATAGTAACAATCCTATCTATGATAACATTCTTAACTTTATGAACTTGATAAACTCCCCCCGCCCTAACTCCCTCCCCCCCTCCCCTCCTTGCTTACGTACCCACACCCACCTCATCCCCACACCCTAATAACACTAATTGCTAACATAGCACAAGTGTTTTTAAAAAGCAGACAAAAATATACATCCCTCCACAACTGAGATGCGTGTCTGTCGCTCCCCCACAGCCACTCCCCACCTTTCTTGGTGGTACCCCCAAGCAGCGCAAACAGGGAAAAGGAAAGGCATGAGATACCAGCCCATATGTCCTACCCCTGGCAGGTCTTCATTTACTGCCTTCCCTCGCCCTCCACTTCTTTGTCTTTGGTGACTTATTCCTCCCCACGTTAGCCCAAGCTGCCCAAAGGCTCTTCCAGCACCCACTCCTACCCCCAGGAACCAATCAACAGCATGTCCCCCAACCAGCGTGTCTCCATATTGATTCCCAAACTCTTCACCCAAATACTGCCAGGACCCCCCTGAGCCTCTCCTTCAAGCACCTTTGCCCGGTCATCTCCTCCCCCCTCCACACACATCTACATTTTCCGACCCCCCTCCAGACCTCTCCTCCCTTCCAGCCCAGCCCAGCCTCACTCCTGTGCATGGGTGTCGCCCCTGCCCCTGCACTGTACAATATTTCACCTCCCGCGACAAAAGCCCGAGGAGGGTCACAAGGCAGTACAAGAGCCAGGCCCCGTCTGCCCTCCTCCATGCAGAATCTGCCCTCGGTCCTACCCCACAGCTGGATCATCGTCCGCCTCACCCCTATTCCATCTCACCCTAACTTCTTCCACCGGGCTACCTGAATTATCCATGGGCTCAGCCGCTCTGGATGCCCCAAACCGGAAGAGTGAAGACAGGAGCCCACCAGAGTAGCCCAATCCATCCTTTGAATCCGCTAATCTCCTCCTGTCTCCCCTCCCCAACAACAGCACGTACCAGAGAGAGGAAAAGCCCTGTGTCTATCCTCCTCACTTGCTATGCCTCCTCCCGAGGTGCTCTCCATGAAGAGAGTGTGCCACCAATATTAAACAGGGAGGACAAGTTTAACCTCGCCCCCCAATCCCTTTCCCTGCTATTGAGCTGACAGGCTCCACACTTTTCCCTTTATTTTGTACCACTGTGCAACATCTCCTACAGGGCGGGAAAAAGCAGGAATAAGCAAATAAATAAAAATACAGAAGCACTGAGGATGCGAGGGGTAGGCCGCGCCATCAAGTGACACGCGATAAGCCTGACCCCGCCCCTACCTTACAGGAACCGGGCATCCAAATTAAAGGCCTCACGCTCCACGGCCCCATCCTCGACGAACATTCCCTGGGCATATGAGGAGACGAGGGCCCAAGGGGGAAAGAAAAAGAAAAAACAGCGAGGTGCTAACACAATCAGTCCCAGTCCCTCAGTGTCCGATTAGCTTCATCACCCTCAGGGCCAGTGATTGCCCCCTTTTTTTCCACAGCTTCCCACAAGAGTGAACAACAATAACAGAGACAGTTTGAACATAGTAAGTTCCAAACAGCAACACAATCCAACAGGGATACAATGTATAAGCAGGCCCCTTCACGGCCCAGCCATCTGACTCCTAGCCATTTTTCCACTAGCCTTTCAGCTCACTTTCCTCTTCAGGGCCTTCATGAATTCCTCTGCTTTTTCTAGCTCCCAGAAGAAAAAGGTCGCCCTTTCGTGTTTAATCTTGAGTGTGGCAGGGTACACTAGGAAGTTTTCAATCTTCATGCGTCTCAGCTGGGCCATGAGCCCGTTGAATGCCTTTCTTTTATTCAACAGGCGCACCAAGTAATCCTGCGAAAGGAATAAACAATTGCCCTCATAACTCAAAGAGCCCTTTGCACGATAAGCCTTCAGGGTCGTCTCTCGGTCTTGAAAATTGTTAAACCTCATAATGATCTGGCGGGAGGTTGATCAGCTGGCAGGTGCGGTAAAACTGTGCAGTGGGTCATTCCAACTTTACTCAACCATGCTTTGTGCTAAGGCCCAGCAGCTCAGGTAGAACCCTGCTACAGAAGTCCAATGCATTGCCCCCCTCTTGCCCCTCCGGAAGCCCTCTCAAATGCAGGTTCAATCACCTATGATAATTCTCTTGGTAATCATAGGCCTCCTTAAATTCCTCCAGCTCCTTTTGAAGGGCTCTAACTTGCCCAGGCACTGTCAGCACCTCATCCTCCAGCCTCGACAGTCTTTCCTCTGCCAGCCTGGCACTTTGCTGCGTTTATTGTTCAAGGACCTCCTGTAGCCTGCAGTCCAATTTATCCTCTAGCTTGATTAGGCATGGTTCGAGTGCCGCAATTACCTGGCCCGTCAGCTCCTTTCCCAGTGCCGTGACCTCAGCTGCTGATAGTGAAACCAGGCCCGAATTCTCACCCACAGGGGCTGGCGCACACTTCTTCCCGGCTTTCCCTGTCGCCCGCTGATTCTTAGATGGAATAGGGGTCAGGAATTCATCCACACTGCTTTCCTGCACCCAGCGACAGTATTTTTAGCCGCTTAGGGATAACTTTTAATAAATTTTACCATTAATTTATGGCTGTGCGGATGGAGGCAGTGAGAAACCGCTCAGTTAGCTGCTCATTAGCGTCCCCAGGACTTTTTATGTCAGCCCTACCTGCTAAGGTCTCTGGAAGACAGAATCTCCTTCTTGTAGTGCTCAGCCCTATCCACCTGAATCTCAAGATATGGAAACTGCTACAGCGCGGAATGGGCAGATATTCGGAAGCCTCACTGGGTGGAGGCAGTGGATGCAGCAGTGGATGCTATGACTCCTGTTAGACCTGGGCTGATTTCCTACGCAGCAGCTGTGGCCAAGGACAGTTCTGAGACTGTACCCCCTTCCCCCAAGGAGTAATGAGGGAACCGAGGACCTTCCTGGCTGAAAATTTTGAACTGCCTCAGTTTTGGTTGCATTTTGTCAGCCATTTCAAATATATGTTGTGTTTCTAGATTTGTTATGCTCTATATTACGCCTATACCCTGCTAAGGCATGGGTGGTGGTTTTTCTAACTCATAGATGCGTGGTATAACTTCCTTAGCTTCCTAAATAGCTTGACAAGGGGCACTGAGAACCAGTTCCAGCGAGAGAGCGCACAGCTCCCAAACCCTCTGCAGGTATTATTCGCGGAGGCAACAGATGGTGCATATGGTCATTAAAAAGATACGGTAGTTAAGGTATGGTAGTAGCCTTCTCCCTCTGGTTATAGCACCCTACAGTAGGTAAGGGGCCTCTACCTTGTGGGTAAGGTGGTTTCCCTTTTCCTCCCCTTTTTCCCTTAAGTCCCACCCTCCCAGTCCCATCAACACCTTTCATGGTCCCCCTTTTTTTCTTTTCCCGTGGGTCGGATGCCCGACCTGGTATGCTATCGGGCCTGTAGTCCTCAAATCAGTTGGTTGTAAACACCTCCTACTTATTAGGTTTGAGAGCTGGTGCAGCTAGGAGGTTAACAGCTACAAGCTAGCCTCTTTCACTTATAGCCTCGATTCTACAGCACGATCAAGACTGTTATTTATTGTTTATTAGTGCTTACTATAAGAATTAACACTTGTGCCTGGGGCAGATATTCCTGTTGTGCCCACAGGCTAAATTATAGAAACATAAACATAGAAACATAGACTTTGACAACAGATAAGGACCGCTTGGCCCACCTAGTCTGCCCATTTCCCTACCTACAGGATAAGCTGTAGATCCTATTTAATCAACAGCCTATTTCTTCCTACCCCCACATTTCTTCCAACCCCCAGAATTTCTTCTACCCCACATTTCTTCCTACCCCCCCACATTTCTTCCTACCCCCCACAGACTCACAATTGTCACTTTAAAAAAACAAAATAAAATAAGCTGTATAACACACACACACACACAGGCTAACAAGACCTCACCAACTACCAGCCACACATCTCAATGTCTGCTATCATTTAGAGGTTTTATTTATGTGTGGGCGGTGGGGAGGCAAAGAGATTCTTGTAAAGCAGACTGTGACAGAAAATTGTTCAGCACTAATTCTGTCTTGCCCAGTTTTAGCAAGCAGCATCAGTCGAGTTTGTGCTATATTCCCAGGACACTTTGGCCCCCTTGAAACCGGTGGAAGGTCTGGATGTATCTTGATTGAGTGTGTTTATAATATTGTTCTGTGTTTCTTCTATTGCAGCTAACCCTCCAAGGCGTGTATATCTTTTCTTCCTCCTGAGTTTCTCTTTCTTCTCATCTGGCAGACTTTAGTCTTTCAAAGTGTTACTAGGACAGTGAGATCCTTCCCAGATTGTTAGTTCTGCTTTTTGGGTAAGTACACACTTTCCATTTCAAGAGCTCATTATGTGCCCTTCAACAGCCATGGACAGCCCTACTAGTTCCCCAACTGTATTGGTGTCATGCAGTGTCAACGGTTTGAATCACCCCATCAAGCGAACCAAGGTAGTTCAACACCTTTGGTCTTTGCATACGGACATTGCCTACTTCAAGAAACTCATCTTCTAAAGAGCGCTGTCCCTTGGCTGAAGAAATCCTGGGTGGGCACCGTTTGTGCCAGTTCGGCTTCTTCCAAGATAAGAGGGGTAGCCATACTGATCTGACGTTCTTCCCTCTGGGTCCTGAAGGAATCCAGGCATGATTCGCAGGGTAGATGGGTGATCGCTAAGCTATCCTCACCAGAAGGGAAACTGATTCTCTGCAACCTGTATGCTCCTAATACTGATCATACAGATTTCTTCCCCTTGATCAGTCAGGCCATTTCCTCCCTGTCTTCTGAAGATGGGGTGATCCCCATCATATTAGGTGGAGACTACAATATGGTTTCGGATGTTTTTGTGGAGAAATCGAAACCTACTCCTCAGGCAAGATCCAAGGCAAGCTTGGCTCTTCATGAGTTACAAGAGGAATGGGGATTAGCAGATGTATGGCGCAGAGACAATCCTTCCGGATAGGATTATACCTTCTACTCCCCAGTACACTCTACCCACAGTCGCATAGATTTCTTCTTAGCCAACACAGTAGCGGCTCAAAATATTCTCAGTACTAAAATTGGGAGTATTATTATCTCTGATCATGCCCCAGTACTAGCCTCTTACACCGTGGGTGGGCCATCAAAATGGGCACCCCTGGAGATGCAACCTGCTGCTCTTAAAGATCCAGAATTCATAAAGTAATATCCCGAGCTGCGAAGGACTATTTTGCCATTAATGCACAATGTGGTGTTTCTATGGTGCAGTGTATGGGAAGCCTTCAAGGTTGTCCTTAGAGGCCGCATAATCACCTTCTCGGCAGCTGAGAACAAAGCACACAAAGCCAACCTGGCTCAGTGGGAAACAGAGCTTGCTACACTAGAGTCTCATTTTAAATCATCTCATGCCTCTAGCAGGGATAATTCCTTATATGACGCATTGTGGGCCTTAAATACCAAATTAATGCCACCCTGCACCAGAAGGCTGAGTGCTTATGAATGAGTCTAAACACACATAGTGGGATGGGGGTGAAAAAGCGACAGATGTTAGCTTTCCGCTTTGGAAGCAACAAGCTTCCTCTCATATACATGCTCTTCGTAATTCCTCTGGTAAAACTGTACATAAATTACAGTACATTAATGACACCGTGAGGGCTTTTGATCAAGCTCTATATAGGTCACAATCCTGTCTTCCTTTGCCTAACTTAGAACAAGAGATGGATAAATTCTTCCATTGATTCGACAGACCGGGACTTACTCCCTTGCAAATGGCCACCTTAGATGCCCCTCTCACCTCAGTAGAGATACGTCATGCCCTGTTCCAAATGGCCAAAGGTAAGGGCCTTAGCCCAGATGGCATGACGGTCGAGTTATACCAAGCACTAGTGGAGGACATATCACAGCCACTGCTCCTTGCTCTCCAAGAAGCACGCACAGCTGGTTTATTTCCCCCGTCTATGAGAGAAGCCCTCATTACCATTCTACCAAAAAAATCTAACAACCCTCTAGATTGTGCAACCTATCACCTGATTTCCTTGCTTCCTGTGGATACTAAAATCTTGGTCAAGATTCTAGCCACTAGGATGCTGGAGGTGTTACCATCTATCATACTTCCAGCTCAAGTCAGCTTTATGAAGGGTAAATCCAGCTCAGATAACACAAGGCTCCTACTTAATCTAAAATGGATAGCCTCCCGTTCTTCCAATACTATGGTAGCATTAGCAACAGACTTCACTAAAGCCTTCGACTCGTTGAATGGCACTACTACAACAGGTCTTAAGGTTATATGGCTTTGGCCCTACTTTTTGTCAATGGGTATCCACACTTTACGGCTCCCCGATGGCTAGAATCCTGACCAACAACACTATTTCCACACCTTTTTCTTTGCATAGAGGCACCAGGCAGGGCTGCCCCCTATCCCCCTTCTCTTCTTAGTGGCCTTGGACCCTCTTATATGAGCCTTGATTGCATCAAAGGATATCACTGGCATTGCATATGCTGGAAATCATATCTTAGTAGCTGCATATGCCGATGATCTACTACTAACCAATCTCAGCGGAGCAGGCACTTAGCATGCCTACCCTTCTGCAGACCTTTTCAGCTCTCTCAGGCCTTTGTGCCAACCAGAAGAAAACACTCCTGGCCCCTCTGAACATAGCCTGCACAAGAAGTTGTCTACAGGGAACAGAGCTTGTATGGGCCGTACAGGGCTTTTCCTATCTTGGTATAACCATTCCCTTTAAATGGTCGGATCTGGAACCAGCCAATTTTTCACCACTTCTGACTCAATTATCCACAGAGATAGAGATGGAAGAAAATCCAGCTATCTCTGCCGGGAAGGTGGCTGCAGTTCGTATGCTCTTCCTGCCTTGAGTCATGTATCTTTTTAAAAATCTCCCCATACATCTTTCCCCCAAACTATTTGCTTCCTTGGAGACCCAGGTGTCTCGCTTTCTGTGGGAAGGAAATCTCCAAGGTGAACAAGTACAAATTGAGCGCACTGGTTCAAGGGTGGACTGGGATCCGCCTGGTTTCAAGGATACCACCTGTCCTGTACAGCTGCTACTGTCACTAAGTGGTTTGTTCCTAGTCCATTACCCTCCAACCCTGGGTACAGTTGGAAACTGATCTGGCAGCGGATACTAATTTGCATTTGCTGCTACACCCTCAGAGCTGGAATCAGCGCACCCTGGCTCCATTATTGGTAAGCCCAAGCAGGTGCTTTTCGCTCATGACCTTGTCCCACACACCCCCATGCTGCCCAAGCCCTCCATGGCTCTATACCCTTTGTGGCATAATAAGGCTTTAGTAATTGGTAATACCCCAGTGCTGGCCCATGGGAAGCCCAGGGCATCCGTTACATATACAGGATCTGTGCATCTCTGGTTCCTGGTTTGGATGTCCTTGAACAAATACAACAAAAATTCCATCTCCTGTGTAGTGATTTCTGGAGATTTCTCCAGTTACGCAATGCTGCACAAGCCTGACAGGCCCGTACATGCCCCAACCCTAAATGGAATTGGCTGACCCATAGACATAAAACCCCCTCAGCTGGAGGCCTCATTAGATACTTTTATAGGACATGGCGAGACTCTCAAGTAGACCCCTCAACATGCATGATGTCAGTCCTGAATGCCCACATCTCTGAAGAGTCTTGGAACTGCTATCTCCAGAATGCCATTATATCTGCACAGATACCAAGAGTCACGTCTTACAGCTTAAAATATTGCTGTTTGGTATCGTACACCAGCATCCTTGCACTCTCTTGGCCTTTAGAGCATTCTAATTGTTGGCGATGTCAGCAACTGGGTGCCCATCTACTTCATATGTTACGGACATGCCCTCTACTCTCACCCTTCTGGGCATTTATAGCTCAGGATTGTTCTATGATAGGCTCTCAGATACTCCTATCTGTCCCCAAGCTCCTCTTGGGGACACTAACTCCTTAACTACCTTAGCTCGACCCCAGAGGCAATGGGTAGTACTTGCTGTCATAGAGGCCAAACGACTTATATTTATGCACTTGTGTCAACCAACCCCCCACCCCACCCGGCTAACTGGCACGCTGCTCTTGCCAGGTTATCCATACTAGAATGTCTGTCCTGTACACACCTAGGCCGTATGGATCAATACGTTGCCAGATGGGAAGCTTATCTTCAATCACCCCTTTGTAAAACTCCAATCCCCCTTTGTAATCCTCCTCCTTAGACTTTATGGTACTTCACTACTGAGTCTATCCCTATTGCTCTCCTACTTTTCCCTTACTTAATGTTATTGGTTTGCTTTTACAGTGGCAATGGGTTGCCTTATGTTGTATTGCAGAATTGATCATGTGTAATTATACTAAGATATCTGTCACGATTTTTATATATACACCACTATATCACCTAGATTATCTATGGATGCACTAGCTGCATATAGAATATGTTGTTGTGAGATCACCGCATTGTGTTAATGTATTATTGAATGAAAGTCAATAAAAATATTCTATGATAAAAAAAGAATTTCTTATCTGAATTAATCTTTTAACTTCAAAAATTGGCTGTCTAATAATTTTCTTTTTGTGATGTTTCACAACATTTGTTCCTTCTTCAAACAACTGAGTCTTCCTTTAAAGATTAGGTGCAACAGTGTTGGTTGCAATTTAGCAAGTGTGTTCAATAAAATATAACTCCCAAAACATGTCTGCATGTTTTAAAACTAATTAATGAACAAAATGCATTTTTAACTTCATAATTCTGTGTATTTTCTTTTCAAAGCCGGATGGTTGTTTGGATGCCACACCCCTGGATTGCACATTGTTCCAGCGTGATGATGTAATTAGGTGGTTAGCAACGTTATGCAGCAGTGTCAGCTGATATTGGCGTGTGGCTATCCACATACTGTGCCCGGTGGTTTACTGTATGTAGAATTCCATTTTGCAAGCGAGTATTTACTAACTATAGTATTGTCATAGTGTTTTAATAAAGGTGTTCTTCCTTGAATCATTGCCATGCTTTAATTTAGTTCTCGCCATGTGTTTTCTTGCTTAAAATTGCTGCTACTTCACATCACTCAGCCTTGCTGTCTAGTTCACATTACTGCCCAAATTAAATTTTTTTTTATTTTGTATTTCAGTAAGATCATGGCATGCAAGATTTCCACGACAAATTTCACATTACTTCTCTGTCAGCTATAGTGCTATGTAACCATCAGTTCTCCTAATTCATATTTCTTCTCTGTGTCACCCGAGTGCTATCCCCTTCGAATTACTGTCCAGATTTTTTTTTTTAGCTGTTTAACCAGGTGAGACACACTAAGCTGAAAGCTTTTTTACAGGTGCAACCTGGGCACACAGGAAGTTAAGTGACTTGCTCAGGGTCACACAGTATGCAAGTGGAAGCTGGGATTCAAACCCAGGCCTGTCTGCTGGATGTCACCAGATTTGCAGCTCAGAACCTTAAACCGCTGTACTATACTGCTTCTGTTCTCTCAGATTTTTTGTGATCAGCTTGTATATTATACGCTGTGTGTATTTCAATTGCTCCTTATAACTATACCATTCTCTGTCCTAATTTAATATTTTGTTTGATCGTTTAATATGACCATGGCACTCCAGAGTTCTGAGCTAATGTTCCTAAGTCTCTCTGTCCACCCAAAGAGAGTACTGAGGAAGTAATCAAGTTGTGTCATTGCTTTTACAGTGACCATGGCATTCCATAGTTCTGATTGTTTATGTTTATATATTTTGATGTGACCACCTCATGCAAGATTTCTGAGTCGCTGTCTGATTGTTTCTGGCAGCCACATTAATAGTAGTGATGAAATTACTGATTTTTTTTGGTTTGAATGCATGTGAAATTCAATACAAATAATTACATGTTCAAGTTTGAATGTATGTAAGATACAATGCAAGCAACAAATACACTAATATGTAGTAAACACTGCTTTGACAAAAATGGAATTCTGCTGAGTAAACCACCGAGCACAGTATGCGGACAGCCTTGTCAATACCAGCTGACATAGCTACAGTGGTTCTTTCCCCTACTTCATATTTCTTGTTTTCTCAGCAGACTTCTATCTCTTTCGGATCACCTTTCAGATTTTGTATTCACAGGTACACAGTCCATAGGCAGTATCATAGCAATAGATGGGGTGGCTTTAAAGTGTTCTTTCTGTATTCTTGCCATGCTTTCATCTACTTTGATTAATGTGTTTTCTTGTCTTTCAGTTTCTGCAAACGACAGATCACTTACTGTGCTGGTAAATTATTGACCAAATTCGTGTAATGTTTTTATATTTTGTATTACCATCGCATGCAAGATTTCAGAGCTAAGTGTCACAGTTGTTCTCTGTCAGTGACAACGCTATGCTCTCCTGCTTTTTTTGTTTTATAGTCTTTTGTTTTTTTTTGTTTTTGTTGGTTGGCCACCTTTTGTGAAATTACCCACCATGTTAAACATATGAAACCGGTTATTGCTTCTGTTGCACTTGACAGTTATGGCAGTGTTGGCCACAAGTACTGATTTTATTTTTTATGCATATTAATGTGGCCACGGCATTCCACTGTTGATGATCCATGATGCATGTCTTCTCAGTCACCCACTGTGATGAATTCCCCTAATTCATATTTCTTGTCTGTGTACCACCTGACTGCTATCCCTTTATGATTACACTCCCAATTTTGCTTATCAGCTTGTCAGTTATGCACCATGGTACATATATAAATTCCATGGGTGTTTGAGTTGCTCTTTATAACTGTGCTATTCTCTGTCATAAGTATGTATTTTTATTGATTGAAAAGTGATTATGGCCTTCAAGAGTTCCACACTGCCGTTGATAATTCTTCTCTGTCAGTCTGAGTCAGAGTACTACCAAAATTACATAAATTGTGCCACTGCTTTTACTGTCACCACGCATGCCATGAGTTTCGTATTTTATGTTTCTTTATTTTTATATGAACACGCCATTCAAGAGTTCAGAGCCGTTATTCTTACTGTGTCTGTCAGTCACAGTACTGGTATTGCCGACATTACTGTTTTTTTGGTTTTTTTTGTCCTATTTACATGTTTGTGCAGCATTTCATAGTTTAGAGCAACTTTTCATATTTTTCTATGGCAGCTACAGTGGTGCTGCCCCCTACTTCATATATCTTCGTAGTCTGGCATGCGACTGCTATCCCCTTCAGATTGCCATCCACATTTTGGTTATTAGCCTGTCTTATGTTAGCCCTGTCAAAATATGAGATCACTGATCCTTTCAAGTTGCAATTTATAAGTATGTCTTTCACTTTCACAAATACGGATTTTAATGTTTATGACTTGTCATGTGACCATGGCATTCATGAGTTCTGAGACAGAAATCATAGTAAAATTATATGTTTATATTTTAATTTATTTTACAGTTACCATTGCAAACCAGAGTTCCTCTATACCCCCAAACACACACACACACCGATTGCTCAGTCACACACTTCTGGCAGTGAAATTACTGGGACTTCGTTGCCACCTCACAAGACAAGTTAGCATTCCATAAAACTAAATACCAGTGTACGATCCATGCCAGCTCTGTCCCCAAATGACAACAGTTGTCAAAATCAATGACAGTGGTAGTTAGGATTTGTGTGAGAGGAAGTAACAGTGCACTTTATTTGAGAGTCAGTGTATGGAGCTGCTCTGTAGGGAAAGTTGCAAAAAAATGTTTTCATGTATTGCAGTCGGTTTGATGTGTCTGAGTTCTAGGACACTGCTACATACAGGCTTTCTCACAGGATACATGCTCAAATTAGTGTCATACATGACACTAGGGAGTAAAGAAAAAAAAGGGCATGCAACAGCAAAATTCGTGCCGCACCAGCCATAGGCACTCAGAATCATTTTGTGGTTCAGGATTACTCATAAAGTGTAATCTGAAGTGCAGTGCTGTTCTGGATATGGAATAAAGCTACATGGCCCCCCAAAGTTGCTCTGTACTATGGGATGAGGTGCCTACATTCAAATAAAGAATAAAGAGCAGTACTTTTGTTAGTAGTAATACTGTCAATGGACAGAAACACGGAATAATACTGACATACTAACATACTATTTGCCAGCAGATTAGGCCTTACGGTCTATTGAGTCTGCTCGAACCTCAGATCCCTAGTTGGGTGCCGAGGCCCTCCCCCCTTGTGTTCCAGAAACCCCTATCATCCATCCCACCCCCCTGGGACAGACCATCATCTGATACATCCACTTTCTGTGTCTGTCCCACCCTCTCTTGAAGCCCTCCACTGTGGATCTCTGAACCAGCTCGCCAGGCAGTGCATTCCAAGGGTCCACCACCCTCTCAGTGAATATTTCCCATGCCCACAAAGTCTGCCCCCCCCTGAAGTCCACTACCAGTGTCCTAGATCCCCCCCATTCTTATTTGAAACCAGACAGTATCGTGGTCACTCCCAGTCAGGGGATCCTCTACAACCAGGTCCCTTACCAGATTCCCATCTGCCAGAACCACGTCCAGGACATGCCCCTCTCTTGTGGGCTCCATCATATGCTGTGTTAAGAACACATCCTGGAAGCTGTCCAGCAGTCTGTGCTCCTTGGCCACCTTAGAGGACATGGTTCCCCAGTTTGTACCTGGCATATTAAGGTCCCCCATCAACACCACTCCTTCCCCTTTTGGTCCACACCGGGCAATGATGCTGTCCAGCAAACCATCCTCCAGAACATCACCCATCCCGGGGGGTCTATATACTGCACCCAGCTTGACCTTATCTCCTGCTGGGGATCGTAACGTGACCCATAAGGCCTCCACGTTTCCCTCTGCCTCTTCTACCCTAGCAATTTCTATGTCATCTCTAATGAACATAGCCACTCCACCCCCTTTGCCCTCCTTTCTATCTTTCCTAAGCATAGTGTACCCCCGCATGTTTAGGTCCCAGTCATGGTTTTGTTGGCCCATGTCTCGGCCATCGCCACATCCACCCCGAACAGCATGGCCTGGAACTCTGGCAACTTGTTTCCCAAGCTCCTAGCACTTAATACACCAACCCCCACCCTTATCCCTGATCCCCTTTGTCGAACCCCACCCAGGTTCCTTATACTTTCATCCTCCCTCTGCTCCTCCTGAAACCTCCACCCCCAGTCTGTTTCCCCCTCCCCCTTGGGTTTGAAGGCTACTCTTCTCATCTGGAGGAGGGCTTCTGGTTAGCCCTCCCTTATCCCTTCCCCCACAAGTTTTAACCCCACCTTTCTTGAATGCAGTCAGCCATCCCTGTTTAAGGACTTCCTTCCCTAATGGGCAAGATGAAGCCTGTCCTGGCATCAGTCCCTTATCCTCCCAAACTCCTTTCCAGTTCCTTAACTCCCTAACCCTCTCTTCACCCACTTCCTGAGCCAGTCATTAACCTCTGTGATCTTCATTTTTTCTCTCCACTGAGGCCTTTGGTACTGGCAATATCTCCAGCAAATGTTGCATCCATTATCCGACAGGACTCTGGCAAGTTCTGGAACCTTGCTTGGATTCCAAAACACTATTTCCTCTAGATCGTTGGTTCCAAATGCACCAGGAAATCGGTTTCCCTTCACAATCCCTAACCAGTTTGTACACCATGAACTTTGCTCTGTGCACTGTCAGCCCAGACATAGTCACTACCTTCACCTGGCTATGGCATCCACCCCCCTGTCCCTCCCACTGGATACCCCTAATCATCGAGTCTCCCAATAACAGAACCTTAACACCGCCATCATCCTTATGGTTACCTCCACTATGCACTCTCAGCCCCCCATCCCCCCCTTTATTCATGATCTCAATTCCATGGGAGTCTTCCTGTCTTATTAGAGACCCCCTTGTCACCCTCCCCTTTCTGCCTCCCTCATTATTTTGCCCACTTAACTCAGACCCCTCTGAATAGGTGTCCCCTTTAACCCTCTCTTATACAAACCATTTATCCTGGCCCCGATGGTTTCCTCTTCCCCCACACCGCAATCCTCTCCGCTTGTAATAGTACCCCTACCTCCAGAGGCGCTCTGTGGGTCCCCTTTAGCTAGGGCCCCATCCTTGGTACTGGCTCAGAAAAATTGAAAGCCGTGATTACAGCAAAATAAATAAACATACAATTATATACTTTTGAATGAGAATGGGATACTCATAAAGTGTGACTGAAGCAGCTCACTGATTTCCTAATTTTGACATAGCTCACACTTCAGCTCAGGCAAGACTCAGAAGCCAGTATTGTCGGTCACTCTTGATAGCAGCATTACTGCATAGCTGCCAGCCACTGCACAAACGCTCACTGATTACATAGTTTTGCCATGGCATGGAACATACAATACTGGCTGCAAACCAAAATGTGGAGGGAAATCCCAGGGGTGATAGCAGTCGGATGACCAATAAAGAATAAATATGAATGAGGGGAAAGAACCACTGTAACTGAAATACAAAAAAAAAAGAAAAGTGGCTCTGGGCAATGGAATGCCATGCTTACATTCAAATAAAAAGAACAAGTTATGTCGGCAATTATAGTATTGTGGCAAACAGAAACAATTAGAATAATGGCTCAGAAATCTCGATTGGCAATGTAGTGCTGTTTTGTATAGGAAAATCAGCTACCGCCTCACCCAACAAAACAAAAAACCTTCACTCCTGGAGAGTGAGCTGCAAGACAAATTCAGCTAGTCTACAGCCACAGGGTAATCCAACAAATATTAGGGCTGTGTTCGGCGACTGCAGGTAGAACCAATGCATTACCATTCATGGGTGGACATTTCGATAGTGCTGTCCTCCGCTTCACTGCTATCTGCGCTGCTCCCAAAATTCCAGTCCCAGGATCTGATGTTAGAAGTACCACTGGCAGATGCTAATGGTTCAGAACAGTAGGGTTCAATATTATAATGTGATCGGCAGGACAAAGCCTGAAGATTGGTGGTCTCCTCATTAGATGACATTTGGGGATTGGATACAAGCTAGGACAAAACAGTAAAGTGGGCTCTGTAAAAGTGATCTGTGCAGTGACAGCGGAGGATTGCTACAAGCTGATAAGCTACTAGCCACCTTATTAGGTCATCACGCAGCACGCACACTCTTAGTTCAGCGAGCAGAGGAGCAAGCAATCAGGAGCATGACAGAGGCAGCAAGTGAACATTTAAAATATACTTTTCTCATTAATGCTCTTTATTGACAAAAAACGATGGTTACCTTGGCAGATATAACTGATATCAAACATGTAGTGAGAGAACATTGCAGAATTAGGAGCATTACTGCACTTGATCTTTAAGCCATAATTACAATGTATTCATTCTTGTTCTGTGAACACAAATTACATAACATTATTTAGCACCTTTGTATTCTCTCTCTATGTTATATTATTTCTATATACATTCATCTCAGGAGGAACTAACCTGTTAAGATAATATATTGCACACATTTTCTCAAAATAGAACAGTCCTGGAGAAATGTGCGGTCTTGAATTGGGGGGTCAGGGAGAAAACTTCCATTATCTTGCTTGTTCCATCTATAACAAGAGATTAGGATTAGGAAAGAGTTAACATTGTGCCAAAAAATAAAAAGTATCATTCTAAAAGTTCTCTCTAAGTTTGCACTTTGTCTTTTATAAGAGATGGAATAACTATGGCAAGTGTTTACCTTTTCAGCAGTTTAATATGTGTTTTCCCAGCCCCTCTTAATAGTTCTCCTGTTTCATTCAAAACTGAGGAAAAGAAAGGAAAAGATGTCATGTCAGAAACCACATTACTATGCGGAGTAGAATACGTTTCAAGTGAGGAGGTGTTCCTAGGTTTGAGATTTACCTTAGCCTGTGTTGTTTTAAAGAGGAGAATCCTTATCTTGCAATAGTACGTTTCAGTTTTAAAATATGACCCATAGGAACAAGCCACCATTCATCAGGATGCCAGAAGTTCAGTACACCTTGTACCTTCTTCTTTACAGATAAAGGAAGGGCGGGCCATCAGGTGCGCATGCCAAAGCATGCATATGTCACAAAGTGACATCACGTTGTGCGGCCCAGTTCATGTAGAAACCACTCAAAACCAACCAGGCCGCACAGCGTGACGTCTCTTTGTGACATATGCACGCTTTGGCGTGCGCACCCGACGGCCTGGTCCCTTCCTTTATCTGTAAAGAAGAAGGTACAAGGTGTACCGGAGTTCTGGTGTCCCGATGAATGGCGGCTTGTTCCTACAGGTTTTATTCTAAAATTGAAACTTGCTATCACAAGAAAAGGATTCTCCTCTTTAAAACAACACAGGCGAAGGTAAATTTCAAACCTAGGAACACTTTCTCACTTGAAGCGTATTCTACTCCTCATAGTAAAGTGGTTCCTGACATGAGGTCTTTTCTTTTCTGTTCCTCAGTTTTGAATGACACAGGAGAACTATTAAGAGGGGCTGGGAAAACACATATTAAACTGCTGAAAAGGTAAACACTTGCCATAGTTATTCCATCTCTTATAAAAGACAAAGTGCAAACTTAGAGAGAACTTACAGAATGATACTTTTTGGCACAATTTTAACTCTTTCTAATCTCATGTTATAGATGGGCAAGCAAGATAATGGAAGTTTTCCTGCCCCAAATTCAGGACTGCACATCTTACCAGGACTGTTCTATTTCGAGAAAATTCCTGCAATATATTATCTTAGCATGTTAGTTCCTCCTGAGATGAATGTATATAGAAATAATATAACATAGAGAGACTACAAAGGTGCTAAATAATGTTATGTAATTTGTGCTTACAGAACAAGAATGAATATGTTGTAATTATGGCTTAAAGGAAAGCTCAGTTGCCTGATGAAGGAACACAAATGTTCTGAAACATCATAAAAAAGGAAAATTATTAAAAGAGCCAATTTTTTGATGTTAAAAAATTAATTCAGATAAGAAATTCTTAATAAAAAAGCCAAGATATTGAAAAAAAAAAAACATTTTTGTTGGAACTCATTTCTCTATGGAATTTAATGGGTTGGGTGAGATACAGTAACTGTTTGAACTGCGTACTGGATTTCTGCTTTCTCACCCCCCCCCCTTGATTTCTTTCTGTTTTAAATGTAAAAATGCAAGAAAAAGGTACCTTGGGAGACATATGGTGGTCCAGAAGTCTGTTAGCCGCCTACCATACAGCATTTCAAATGATGAAAACTCTGTTGATGCCTGTGGCACTTCTCTGTAAGTAAAAAGTAGGTAAGGTAAGTATTGGTCCCAATCTTTCCCGTCCCCTTTTATAAACCTTTTTAACATGCATTTTGGGTTTGGTTAAAATGCTCAGCAAGACCATCTGTCTGAGGGTGATGAAGGAGGTTCTCATGGCAGTGATACCTAGTAGTCTGTACAGCTCCTTAAGTAATGCAGCACTAAAATTACTTCCCTGATCAGTAATAATCTCTTTTGGTATACCCATCTTGCTGAAAATTTTGGCAAGCTCTGCTGCAACTTTTGGGGCTGTAACAGTACACATTGGAACAGCCTCTGGGTATTGAGTAGCATAGTCGCACACTATCAGGATCACTTTATTACCCTTTTTACTTTTGTCTGAAGGGCCAACCACAGCCATTGCAATTTTCCCCTTGATACATCTATCAAGGGTAGGAGCACCAGGGACACCTTGCCTTTTCTAGTGACTGGGGCTACTTTGTGGCACTCAGCACAAGAACTGTAATAGGTGGCAACCTCTTCATGAATTCCAGGCCAGTAAAATCTGTACAGCAATCTAGCAAGGGTGTGATCCCTCCCCCAAGTGACCAGCTGTATGACTGTCATGTGCTATCTGTAACAACTCTGTTCTATACTTCTGTGGTATAACCAATTGTTCTATCTGGTCCTGTGTCTGAGGTTTAACCCAAACTCTGACCCAAACCCAAATTTTCTATCTGTTAGATAGGGAAATGGGCAGACTAGGTGGGTCAAGCGGTCCTTATCTGCTATCAGATTTTATGTTTCTGTACAGTAACCCATTACATTTTTTTAAACATTGGTTCACCCTGTTTTGGTTTCACTCCCAGCTGCTTAAAATAACCCTGAAGAGAAACATCACTAGCTTGCTTGGAAACAAAATCACAATCAGTTCAGCTTCAGCATTTTTCATATTTTAACCCTTTATGTCCATCCGTCTTTTGTTGCCACTGTTGTTTCAGATGTCTTCTTTCTTTTCTGGACTTCCGGATCTTGGAGCTGTTCTCAAACAAGTCTGAATCATAGTCACTGAAAGGAAAAGTGTACCCACCTTTTGAGATTTTCTTTGCCTGAGCTCTTGTTACCACTGCTGCTGAAACTGCAGGGTTCAGTTCCTCTGAGATTAACTCAGTAAATCCCAGACAGTCATTTCCAATGATCATGGGTAAAGGTAACTGAGGTACTACCCCACTTTAATTTGGTGTGACACACCCTTAATTGTCAGAGTCACTTGGGTGGTGGGATAGTATCAAGTGTCCCGTGAATGCAGATGACACCAGTACCTGGTCCTTTTGTCATTGTTTTCCCAGCATTTCAATATACATTAGGTCTGTCTTCTTCTTGAATCTATAAGTCCTTCACAGTCTTATCTCCCATCTTCACATCTGTTAAGTACTTGCCCCAATTTGCCAGGACAAATCTGTTCCAGTGTCACTCTTCTTCGGCAATTTCTTGCAATATGACATAGCTTATTATAGTTATAGCAAATAATGTCTTTGGGCACAGATTTGTTACCCCTACCAGAGTTCTTATCAGACTTGGAGTTTAAATGGCAAAAAGAGTGTCTTACCAGTGCTTGGCTGTTACCTCGCTGCTGTGGCATCTGTCTGGCCATTTGGTAGTCTTCAGCTAAAGAAACAGCCTTTTCCCCCACTTTCTGGTCTGTATTCCTTTACCCAAAGCTTCACATCTGTAGGCAGGATGTTGATGAATTGCTCCATGGCAAATGTGTTCATGATCTGTGGGACTGTTTTTCCCTCTGGTTGGAGCCATTTTATCAAGAATTCTCTGAGATGGGTGAAGGCTTCTCAAGGATTGTCGACTGAGTTGTACTTCAGAGATCGAAATCTCTGCCTGTAGGTCTCTCCTAAGATGTCATACCTTTTCGGGATTTCGCTTTTCTTTTTTTTCTTTTTCTCTCAGTTTGCCCCCACAGCCGGCTGCCATACATCAGCCTGGTCACGTTGCCCCCGAGCCTCCACCTCTGAGCACCCCTTATATTATTTGCCCCCCCAGTACCCCTGGCTTACCCCCCAGAGGGTGGGGATGCGGCACCCAAGTGCCACATGACAAGTAACTGCCTGGGGAGAGCGGGGTCCCAGAGGCTAATTGAAGTGGGAGGCAGGCTTCACAAGCATGGCCAGCTGCAGGGAGAGTTTTCCTGCTTTGTCAGGGGCAGGGACATGCAATGACATCCAGTGTCTGCCCCACCCGTCAGATGTTGGTGCCGATAGCTGTGTGAACCCCCATCCTCCGCCTGGGGTTCATCGAGAGCCGAGTGTGACCCACACCCACCCCCCAGTGAAGGAGAGCAGTCCGTAGGATGCTCAATCCAACTCCCCCTGGCTAGCCCTTCAGTGACCCAGGTCCATTCCCGAACCTGGGTCGCTGGCGTTGCAACCGGAAATGCAACCACTGCGCCAGCGGGAGGATTTCGCTTTTCACCAGGTCATAGTTTTCTGACTGTGCTGTGTCCATATTGCTGTAGGCAAGTTGGACTTTCCTTGTCAGGTAGGGTCCCAGTCTGATTGTCCATTGCTGCTTTGGCCATTGGCAGATTGTGGCAACTCTTTCAAAAGTTGTCAGGTATGCCTCAGTATCATCCGAGGGACGCAACTTTGTAAGTTTATAAGTTATAAGAGGCTTATAAGTTGCTTGTGTTTTGTTGTTAGTCTTGGTCTGTGCCAGATCCTCTGCCTTTAATAGCACCAAGGCATCCAGGCATTGTTGCTCTTGTCCTGCATCTCTTCTCTCATCTGTTTCTCTGTCTCTTTTTGTTGTATAGCCATCATTTGAAAAAGGTAGTCAGGCTTTCAGGTTTTGTTACTGCCTGTTCTTTTTCCATAACTTGTGCTGGCTGTACAATAACAGCTTGGACTTCTTTCTGTTAGTTTGGCTGCCATTCTCCTGATAACCACTCCTGGACTTGCTGCTGCAGAATCCATACCTTTCTCTATGCTTCCCTGGTACAAAGTCCAGTACCCACGCACAAAACTCCTGGCTTAGAGTATGCATGGCATAATTCCACTCCTACCACCATCTGTCATCGAGGCACAGGTCAGGAAGCATAGGAAAAAGCAGGAACAGTTGTAGAATTTGCAAAAAGTGTTTATTAGTACTAGCAGTAACATAAAAAAATAAAATTGTTCAGAATAACTATTTACAAAGGCAGAATAAACAGAGAAGATCCATCTGAGTTTTTCTTCAATCTCTGTGTCTCTCAAAACATTGCATCTCTCTCTCTTATAAGTCTTTGCAACCCCCCCTCCTTAACAAGCATCCTGTTTTTTTCTAAAATGTTCTTGTACGTTTCAGGTAGGTGCAGCAAGAACACAATATCCCAGAACTGAGGCTCCTTCTCCGCAGCATTTGAAAAAGGGCTTAAAAACTACTCTCAGGTTAACCCCTTGAGTTCCCAATAGCTTTTTGCAACCATCTCAAACTATAATTATATACATTTCAACAGCAACACTATATAATTTCTAAACAAAAGGATCCCAGTATTTGTTATATTTCCACCTAATGATTCATATATATTTCTAGATCTGCATGCAAGGGGGGAGAAAGACAGAACAACAAGAGAATGTAGAGAGATAGCAGAGGCAGAGAATTGCAGACTGTTGGGATGATCAAATCCTGGGTCTCACAGGAAAATTTGGTTGCGCAACCAGACAGACAAGAGACGGAAAGGAAAGAACAGAACAGATCCCTGCATTCAGACTGTCCATAACAACTGGCACAGGGTCCTAGTCAACCCTGTCACACACAGGACTTGGGGGGGGGGAGCCTAGAATGGCAGCGCCCATCATGGCTGTCAGACGCGAGTATGTAAAGTGCTCCACCATACTGTGGATGTAAAAACCTGGAAGCGGGCTCATTGACATCCACACGTCTTTGGCGGCGCACTTAGTTTAAGTTTAATTTTCAAACACTTCTTAATAAGAACATTCTGACTTGGGGAATTTTTCTGTATACTAGACTCCTGTATATTGATTGACAATATTTTTTGGGGGTGGGGCACAGGGGTTGCTGGTAGGGGCTGTTGAGGAATACTGGCAAGTAGTGTAGGCAGGATGCCTTAAATAAACATATTTTCTCCCTAATGACACTTCAGACTGCACTCTGGGACCCCATACACATTTTTGTCTCCTGGACTAACTAAATGTGCCCTAATGGGGTCCCCAAGCACCCATGTTTCTATAGTGCCCTGCCTGGGTTCCCTGGCATGCCTATTTTTTGTAGGAAAGCTGGAGACTGCTACTTGAGGGCACTACATACAGTATTTTTACAAAGTTTATTTTGATTTTGCATCTTAGAATAGTATGAATTTCTGCTTTAAAGTCTGAATTTACAATAATTTTTAATCTGGCATCTTCTCCATGTGGGATGGATGGGGCAGTGCAATTTTAGGGTAAAAGGAGGATTTCCTCGTGGTGAGGATAGTTTAGAGATACGACTGGGGCATCTACCAATTTTCTTGTTTGTAATCAAGAGTAACCCTAAGTCAGGACTGTTCTGGTCAGACCAGGACAGGTGGCAACAGTATTGTGATGCTGCTGGTGTGGTATTTTTTATCAGGGCATAGTAAGAGCCCCCCATATATACCTCAAGCTCCTTTTACCAGCCTTCTTCTCCTGGATCCTGCTGTTTTCCCACCACATAACAGGTAAATCCTGGTCCTCATCCGAAACATCTCCAACTGAACTCCCATCTTCACAACCTCTTCACGACCCTCCCTGCGGACCCATCCAGACATGTCATTCCCTGGCCCTGGACACCCCCATCTTGGGCCCCTGGACACCTCTCTCCAAGCCACTTGGACAACCTCCATAGATCACTCTATGCCCCACTCAGGAGCTGCTCCAGCTTCACCTCCTGAGTCATATGATTAGCTGTACATATATGTTACTCTAAGATTAATATAGGGCCAACCACCCTCATTGTCACTGGACCACCATTCCAGCACCTGGACCAGCATCTCCTCCCCTTCAACCACATCCCTCACACTAGAGGCCACCTTCCCCCCAGACCAGCCTCTCTTCCCAGAGACAACCTTCTTACATCCTGGAGCTAGTCTTTCCTCCCCATCTACCATGCTCCCTGCAACTGGACCACCCTTCAAGCCCCAGAACCAGCCTCTCCTCTCCAGCCAACCACTGTCCCTTCACATGGATTAACTCCTCCCCCAGTCAACCACCCTATATCTTAAGTGGACCACCCTCCAGCACCCAGACCAGCTGAACACCCTCTCTGCTCCTAGAATGCAATTCCAGCACCTAGACTTGCCTCCAGCCCCAACTGACCACCCTCAACCCCAGCTGACCACCCTTCCTACAGCTGTATCCTTTTCTAGCCCTTGGACAGTCTTTTCATCTGTCCACCCTCCTTGTTGCTGGACCACATCCCAGCCCCTGGACTACTCTTTCCCCAGCTGACCAATCTCACTGCACCTAGATAATCCCTCTCACCTGGAACAGTTTCTGACCCCAGCCAACCACCCTACTGGCACCTGGACACCCTCTCAGACACCGGATTAGCCTCTACTCTCCAGCAGACTACCCATCCTCCCTCCACCTGGACCAGCTTCCATCATCCCAGCTGACCACTCTCCATGCCACTGGACCACCCGTCCAGCCCCTAAACCAGTGTTTTCTTCCCAGCCAACCACCCTTCCTGCACCAGGGCAACCCTTTCAGTCCCAGACCAGCCTTTCTTCACCAATCGACCACCCTCTCTGCACCTGGACCAGCCTTCCTCCCAGCTAACCACCCTCCATGCAGCTGGACCACACTTCCAGCCTCCAGATCAGCAGCCCTCCCCGGCTCACAACCCTCCCTGCTGCTGCAACTCCTTCAACCCCTGAACCAGCCTCCCACCATGGTGGGGGTCAGGGAGTGTGCTGCCATGGGAATGTTTGACTCAGGAGCCTGCGGCCAATGCGGGGGGGCTTGATAGCTAGAGGTCAGTGATAGGTGGTGGACTCAGGAAGTGAAGCAGCAGCTCCATGAGTGGGGATGTAGAGTGTTGTATGGTGGTTGTACAGGGGGCCAGGAGGGAGGAGGTGTCCAGGGGAACCAATGAGTGTGGTGGGTGTTGGGGTGGTACAAGTGAGAGAGAGGAGTGTCCATGGACTAGGAAGTGAGATTTCTTTGGGTTCAGGAGGAAGGGTGTTCAGGAGAGGCTGGGAGAGAGCTGTCCATAGGTTAGGGGCGGGAGGTGTCAGGGGTTGGTGGTAGGAGGTGTCTCTGAAGGAGGGGTGTTCAGTGTGCTGGGGGAGGGGTGTCTGGTTAGCCAGAAGAAGGGGAGAGATATCAGGGGGCCATGGAGGGAGGCGAGTGGGTGGTGAGAGACTGTGGAAAGAGGTGTGTGTGTGTGTGTGTTGGAGGGGCTATAGAGGAGCAAGGTGTTAGGGGGACTGTGAAGGGGAACAGAGCAAGGAGGTGGTGTTGGAGGATATGTCAGGTCATGGAGGAAGGGGTAGTGCCCAGGGTTGTGGAGGGAGGTACTGTTGGGGGCTGTGGTAGGAGAGGTTACTATCAGGGGCTGTGAAGAGAGGGTGGGCAGTGTTGGGGCTATTTGTGGAGGTGGAGCTAGAATCTGGGGCTGTGGAAGGAGGGTTAGCTAGTGTCAGGGGCAAAAAAAGGGAGGGGGCTAGTGTCTGGGGCTGTGAAGATGGGGTAGTATCAGGAACAGTGGAGGGAATACCCCAAGTACCCACCTTCTTCCTGCCTCTGTTGTCTCTCCTTTTATCAGCACTCACCAGGAAGGGCTGTCACAAATACGCGTGGGACCATATATCCATGAAGAAGTCGCGAAAATAGGAGTCCAGTTGGAGGCATTTCGGTTAAGGAATGGGTTTCACCTGTTACTTGTGCTGTGGGTCAAAATAGTGGGATCCAGTGGAGAAAAACCAAGAAGCTAAGTAACATGGTCTTAGGGTATATGGGGGGGGGGTCTCTTACTATTCCCTGATGAAAAAATACCACCCAAGGAGCATCATATTAGTGTTGCCACATGTCCTGGTTTGGATACAGGGTTACTTCATGCTGACAAACAGAAAGATAGGTAGCTGCCCTGATCATACTTCTCAACTGTCCCCAATTATGAGGGAAGATCCTTCTTTTACCCCTCAAAATTGCTTTGTCCCTCTTCTGTCCAACATAGAAAAGTGCTGCCACATAGAAAATGAGCAGTAAATTCTAACTTTAAAGCAGACATTCTTGCCATTCTAAGATACTACATCAAAAATAAACTTTGTATATGTACGTAGTGCCTCCAAGTGCGTAGTGCCTCCAAGTGGCAGCGTCATGGGGCTGTACAGAAAAAAAGTTTGCCATGGACACCAGACAGGGCATGATAAAGGTGCTTGGGGACCCCCTTAGGGCCCATTTACATAGCCCGCTGGAGAGAAATGTGTATATGGGCCCCAGGGTGCAGTGAAAAGGGTCATCATTGAAAACATTTATGTTTAACTCAGGCATTCTGCCCAAATTAGTTGCCAGCCACTTGCTCCAGTAAGCATCCCTTCAGTCAGTAGCTCCACCACTAATACCCTGCAGAATAGATTCCACCCACCACTGCACAGCCCAAGCCAGGGCTGATTAAAAACATTTTTATACCCTCCAAACTGTACATTCATACACAAAACCACTATCAATAAATAAAAAAATGAGTCCGGTCTATAGAAAAAATACACAAAGTAAGTATGGTTTTATTTGAAATTGTTAAAAAAAAGCAACTAAAACTAAGCATGCTGTCAGACACACATGGATGTCAGTGAGTCCAGTTCTGGGTTTTGCCATCCACAGCTTTACATACTTGCATCGGCAGCCCTGGCAGGCATGGCCATTCTAGTTTTCCTTCCAGTTCTTTTCTTTTTAAATCTATTCCCTCTATGCTGACTGGCTTCCATCTACCAGTCCACCCAGCCCCTCCACCAGTCCACCCAGTGTCCTCTGGAGCTTACCTCTCCATTCTTCGCCTGGGCTTGCTCCACTGGCGGGTCGTGGGCCCCTCAAGGCCCACTGGGAACAGAATGCAGTTTGCTCGGTCGCCCAGATAGCCACGTGCAGGGCCTGCAGGAGACCAGTGTCATCCTACCAGTCGGCATTTTTCTGTTTTTTCCCCGGCATGGGGAAGTGGTGCAGTGATGGCAATGGTCATGCAGACCAGGCTGATGCTGAGCACCAGTCCCACCCCTCCTCGGAGGAAAGCAGTCCTAGGATGCTAGAGCCTCCTCTTCGGCCAACACTCCGATTCCCCGAGTTCACTTCTGAACTTGGGTCGTTGACACCACAAGTGGTTGTCTACCACTGCATTGGTGGGCCAGCCCACTTTTTCCTGTCTAGTTCTAAATGGCAACATGTCATCGTGGAGCACATAAAGATCACCATCATATTGTGGATGTCAAGACCCAGAAGTGGCCCACTGGCGTCAACATATTTCAGGCGGTGCACTCATTACCAGCTGCATTTTAAAAGTAAATGAATAAAAACCTTTAAGTAAATTAAAAACCTGCCACGTTCATGGCTGTCAAGTAGAGCAACCCACCTTACAACACTCCCTTCAGCTAGCCTAGCCTCGACACTCCACGCCACTTGACTACCTTCAAGGCCATGACCAGCCTCTGCCCCGACCACCCTACATGTGACTTGAATACCCATACAACACCACATTCCCCACCTAGCTGGCTACCTTCCTGTAGCTGGACCAGCCTCATCACCCTCCCTGTAGCTGAACCACCACCCTACACCTAGACCATCCTCCACCCTCCCCCAACTGGATCAGCCCCAAGTCCAGCATCCCCTTGCCAACTACTCCCTCTGTAGCTGAAACCTCCCAAAGAATAGTCTGACTATATCCCATCCCCATCCCACAGCAGGAACCCTTCCCATTGACAAACCACTCCCTGCAGCTGCCTCCACCCCCCCTTCAGAAAAGGGCCGGGGAGCAGAAGATTTACTACAGAGAATTGCTGCAATGGTGCTGTCTGGGGTCACACAGTGTAACATCTAGCAGACAGAAAAAAGTGCACCTCCCCATACTCCATCTCTCTTTCCCCAACACACAGGCTCATGTGCTCTTTTGGCAGCCACAGACATGGCAGTAAAGCGCCATGGAAACTGATAAATGTCAAGACCCAGAAGCTGCCCACTGTCACCCACATTTTGTGCTGCACACTTAGTCTCTGTGGCATTTTAAGTTAATAGTAAGACTGTCATGTTCATGATTGCCAAACACAACTAGTGGTGGTGGGTATACCCCTGTACAGTGACAGTTCTACAGCGACATGCATTGATGTATGTCTATACCGACTATAGCGATGTGTCACTGTAGAAGTCCACCGGGACCCGAAACACTTTCCCTATCCTGAACCCCTCCCTGAACCGACTCGGAGTTGGAATCTAAATGTAAGGGGTGCAGGGGGAGAGCCCCTGGCGGGGGAGTTCAGGGCAAAGCTTTTCAGAGAAAAACACAGTCCATCGTGTGCAGCTCTGCCAACTGCAAATTGCGGTTGATATGGAGCCTGAGACTGTGATGCCGGTCGACAAATTAGTTGTTGAACCGGCTTCATAGAGCTGTGAGTGGCAGACAGACGGGTGGAGGGGAGGTGTGCTTTTCTTGTCTGCCAGAAGTAATACTGTGGGACCCCAGACAGCACTGCTCTGATGTGGATTTTCAAGTCTTTGGCCCTCTCCGACTGGGTTTGGGGGAGGGATGGCAGCTGGGGGATGGCATGTCTATGAATCAAGTATTTAATGCCAGCAAAGTAAGTGTGCTACGGACAGTCACCCTGGGGCAGTCTAGTGGTGTGCAATTACTTTATTGGCATTAAAAGTACTAACATTTCAATTTTGCAGTGTGTTTTTCATGGCTTTCGAGTGCAGGTTGCTTTGAGTTTGAGTGTTTTGGGTTAGCCTCTTTCCTGCACTGACCACCTTTCTGAGGATTCGCAGTCCTCCACTTTGGAACTGGATGGCATGTCTATGGGGGGTCCTGATGTGAGTGGTGATGGGATACAGTATGTAGTGCCCTCAAATAGCAATGTCAGGGGCCCTACAGGCAGAGACCCCAGGCAGGGCATGACAGGGTGCTTGGGATCCCCTTAGGGCCTATTTAGTTAGCCCCAGGAGGAGAGAATGTAGTAGGAGCCCCATGGTGCAGTGAGAAGTGTCATTAGGGAAAACATATGTGTATTTAAGGCATTCTGCTCACACCAGTTGTCAGCAGGGCTCCCAGATCTACAGGGATTCTTGTATTTTACAGGGATTTGGTGCCATCCACAGATTTTTTTTTCCCCCAAACTCTTTTTCCATCCGGTCACCGGTTGCCAGGGACTCTCTTGGGCAAGACCAACTCGACCTTTCCTTATACCGCCCGGCCCAAACCCCTTCCCAACCGAGGAATCGGGTGCTAGATCCCCCCACTGCGTCCTGATATGTGGGGGGGCACGGAGAGTCAAGTCATGTCGTGACTGGTGGTGGGCATGTGGGCAAGTCATTTGGGTCTGCCGTTGCACCCCTGGCAGCCAGGGTTTTCCTGCTTAGTTTCTTCCCTGAGGCACAGATGTGCAATGATGTCAGCACATGGAGGGCTCGCATCTGCCCCCTCCTGCAGATATCTGCCACTGTCTCACCCCTTTCACATCCCCATGGGTGTGGTGCCCCTGGTCTCCACCAGGAGCCGTTACCAGGCTAGGAAACCCTGCAACCCTGCCCAGGAGAGGAGAGCAGTCTGGACGCCGATCCTCCTGCCCCCGCTGACCTGAGTCCGCCTCCCACACCCAGGTCGCCAGCATGGCACGAGGTGTGGTGTCCAGCACTTCAACCCTCCATGCCACTGGGCCGGCCCCTACAGGTAAATTCTTACCATAGACTTACATTGGTTATGCAGTAAAACACAATAACTTAGCTTCCATAGGAAATTATGTAATCTACATGAAAATGAAGGAAGATTGCCATGTAGCTTACAGGGAAATCAAATGCCCAGTCAGTCTCAGAGCACTGTGTCAGTATGCCTCAGCCTCAGCAGTAACTACCCCTGCATGCAGCACAGAACCCACCAGTACAGCCAGTTGCTCTAGTTAGAATCCATGCGGCCAGCAACTCCACGACAAATACCCTACAGAATTGATTCCCTCCCCGGCAACCAGTTCCCTTGCACAGCCTATGCAAGGGTTGATTTAAAGCATTGTTTATTACCTCCAGACTGTACATCTGCTCACTGAAACCACTGTTGATGAATAAAAAGAAGTCTGGTCTACAGGAAAAAAAGCCCAAGTAAGCATGTTTTTATTTTACTGTGTTAAAAAAGAAACTTAAACTAAGCACACTGCCAAACACGATGGATGTCAATGAGCCGGCTTCTGTTTTTTTTTTTTAATTAAATTAAATACACTTTATTCAGATTTAATATACACACACAGAACTTTACACATTCAGAGGATGACATCTCATATTAATGTACATATACAATGCAGAGGATGTTAGCAACTAAACCTAATCCCCTCCCTACCCACCCTTCCAAACCCTCCACACCAACCCCCCACTCCCATAATACCTCTCCCAAGAGCCAGACCCATAAGGGTATAGTAGCCATAATTTAGGGATTTACCATGAAAGAAACAAAAATCAGATGGTACCACTGAAGTCCTGGGGTTGTGCACAAACCCTACTAAGGGTAAGGGATCTTCGCCTTCTAAATTAATGTACGAAAGTAGTGGACCATAAAGAATGGA
Organism: Neoceratodus forsteri; assembly: GCA_016271365.2. Classification (NCBI taxonomy): domain Eukaryota; kingdom Metazoa; phylum Chordata; order Ceratodontiformes; family Ceratodontidae; genus Neoceratodus; species Neoceratodus forsteri. The sequence continues at coordinate 731,332,234 of CM028131.1, forward strand.
ATTTCTCCCACCTTGTGCTGTATCTGGAAATTACATTCCTGAGACTAGCAATAGTTTTCTCACTCTGTAAGTTGTATAGCAAGTCATTAATCCATTCCTGATGGGTAAGGACCTGCCGGTCCTTCCAGTGCTTCAATACTAGGTGTTTCACCGTGAGTGATATTAGATTAATATAATACCTCCTTTCTTTCACTTCGACAGTTGTGAAGTCTCCTATTATACATATTTGCAGAGTAAAAAGGTTTTGTAACCCTAGTAAGGGATCAGCCTTAGACTTGATTAGAGACCATAACGGGCAACCATAGGACATTCCCAAAAATTATGCAACAGAGAACCTTGCATCAGACCACACCTGAATCATGTGTCATCAGGGAGCTTCCCCATTCTATATAATTTGGTGGGAGTCAAGTGCATGGCATGCAATATGTAAAATTGTGTTAATCAAAGCTTATTGTTAGCACTGTAGGTATAAATTCCACGCCATAAGGATTCCCAGTTAATACGGTTGTCAGGAAAAGTCTCTATCCAATTTTGGGATTGAGCCACATGATCAGGGTAAAATTTTAAGTATAAGGCAGCGACCAAATGGGAGACAGCTTGTGGCTGCCAGGCAAGTGTTATGAAGTCCAAGAATGTGTCTCTGTGGTTGGTTACCAACGGGATCTGCTCAAAGAGCCAGCTTCTGGGTTTTGACAGTCACTATATGGCAGCGTGCTTTACGTGCTCCCCAGTTACGCGTTGCCATTCATTTCATTTTTCATTTCATTTTATTTTTTATCCTCGTAAGTCTGATAAGCATAACTGCCCATTTTCACAGACGACAAACAATACTTAAATATACAGATACGATAACATGATACAAAACAGACATTGCAAATATAAATACAATTGTAAATCAGCAAATACATGCCTGTGAAAATTGTAAGTGCCTTTTTAGTCTAGATTTAAATGACAGTAATGAATTACAGTTCAATACATTATGGGAAGAGAATTAAAGAAATGTGGGCCCCTGTAAAATAGAGAACGTTGACCTACTGTTTTCTTGAAAATGGTAAATCAAATGTGAAGTTTGATTGGGTTCTAGTACCATTAGAGTTTACATATCTGGGAAAGTATGAACTTATTGAAATGGGCAAAAGGCCAGATTTGATTTGAATAAAAAAGTACTGATTTTGAACTGAATCCTGTTTATAAGGGAGAGGCAGTTGGAAAATTTCAGAAGACAGTGATGGGTTCTTACAGGGACACAGAGCATGAATCTTAAGATGGAGTTGTAGGGGACACTTAATTTTTTTAAGGATCTATGGTTCATGGCTGCACAGACTGTTAACCTGTAGTCCAGAACACTGAAACAAAAGCAATGTGCCAATAATTTCCTAGATTCTACTGTTAGAAAAGGCTTGATTCTGAATAAATAGCCAAGTCTTTGATGTATCTTTTTAGTGATATATGTAACATGATGTTCGAAGGTGAGATTGGTATCAAGTACAAGCCTCAGCTATTTAAAAGCATCAACCAGTTCAGTGGTATTTCTCTTAACATTGTGAACAGGTAGTATATGATTTATGTTGTTCTTTTTGTTAGAGAACAACATAATTTTAGTTTTAACAGAATTAGGCACTAAAGAGTTAGAAATCAGCCAATTCCAAAAAGAGTCGAAATCAGCCTGAATTTTACGAAGGGCTTCGTCGGATGTTTGACTTGCCTCATAAATGACTGCTTCCTCTGCATACATTATAATAGAGCCTGAGATGCATGAACTGGGAGTGGCATTCATGTAGAGGGAAAAAATGAGTGTCCCCAGGATGGACCCCTTGGGCACACCACATTAATTAACTTAGAGGAAGAGTAGTGACCATCAATGCTGGTCACATGTGTCCTGTTCATGAGGTACTGGGAAAACTATTTAATAGCTTCACAGGAAAATTGCAATTTGTCCAAAATGCCAGTGAGAAAATTATGCTCCACAATGTCAAAGGACTTGGTGAGGTCCATGAAAAGGGCTGCAACAGAGTGCCCCTTGTCAAGGGCACTCTGTATGCCTCCAGTGAACCTCGCCAAGGCCGTTTCGGTATTGTGCCCTGCCTTGAAACCATGCTGACAGTCAGTTAGCAAGCTGTGTTTACAGAGATACTCTGAGGTCTGGTCTAATGTAATTTGTTAAAGAATCTTAGACAATGGTGGAAGAAGGGAAATTGGACAGTAATTATAAACAAAAGCAGGGTTACCACTTTGTGTGTATAGGTCTGCTTGTGTGTATAGGTGTGATGACTGTATACTTCCAAAGCTTCAGGAACTCCCGTGAAGAATTGAGAAGTTAAAATAACAGTGAGCCGGTAGGCAAAGTATCAATACCCAATTTCACAATCCGAAGTCAGTATCATCAGATATCAAATGGGGTTTGGGATCATTGTTAAGTATATACTTTTTAACTATATCAGGAGTCACTTCATAAAATTTGAGCTTAGAATGAGAATCAGAATCAGATATGGGAAAATTATTAGTAGTGAAATTAACATTAGGATTAGGTAACCTTAAACCTTCCAAGTCTCTAAAGTAGTTATTGAAGCATTCTGAGACCAATCCTGGACTATACTGTAGATAAAGGAGTCACCTTTCTGGAGAGAGATAAATTTTTCTTTTTTTACCCCTTCCCAGTAATTTGTTTAATGTCATTCTAGTACTTTTTTTCTAGTTCTGTGTTCAGTACCCTGCGTTTTGCACTACTAAAGTCAGTTTCATATTTTATTGGTTGTTGATGATAAGATAGATCATTAAACACACAGATGCCCTGGGGCCAACATGTACAGTGCATACAGTACATAAACAGCATTCAAACACAACAAAAAAGATAAAGACTCAGATATGACGTACAGTAAATACAGAATAAGTTATAGCTAACTATGAATTATACATAGAATAATTAATGGGGGTGTATTACGAGAATTTTACACACTGAGGTGTGAGATACTGCATAAACCCCAAGAGCAAAGGTTGAGGAGTCTATAACAGCCACCCATTAATGAGGTGTGTGTGAAATGGGAGTTTCGCACACCTTTCCATGTTTTATTTTATATAATACTGTAGAACTGTTTATTTTTATGCAACTTATATTTAGCTCACAGTGCTAATCTATTGCAGTTGTGCAAATTTAATTTCATGCTCTGCAGTTGGTGCCTTATTTATTATACCCATTGAAAATATGCAATTTTGGCCAATTAGCACCATTTTATTTTTGCTCAATTATCACTTGAATGAATATAGCTACAATTATTGTACACCAAATATAACCTGTTCTACAGTAGCTGAGGTCTGCTGTTTTGCCCAGAGGGTTTGAATATTTGTAATAGTGTTCAGTTTGGCCACTAGATGGAGCTGCTGTGCACACTGTTAATGGTATGTTTACATTTTCTCTCTCTTTTGTTCTGAGTTTAAATGTTTGTTTGCTTGCACGCATGTGCAAGAAACATAGTGCCATCATCTGAGTTTTTGTAGGTGTGGCACCCTGTCTTGCAGTTCAGTCAGTGTGTTTGCAGGTGCGGCCACAGTTCACCAATGAATGCTGCAGCTGTCTATGACAGCAGTTGAAAATGCAGTGGCGTACAGTTGAAAGGGAGAAACCGCTTCAGTGAGCAGCATTAAGATAGTGTTGATTAGCATATTGCCAGCAGTCTTACTTGTATACATCTCTGCTTTCTTTTCCTGGAACATAAATACAGTTTGAAGTGAACTACGGTTGATGAGGGTGCCGAATCCACCGTTGGCTCAGCGCCCCCCCCCAACACACTTCCAGGTGCCATGCTGGGAGCCCACCCCAGCATGGCAAATGTCCATCTGCTGGCCCCCCCAAACACACTTCTAGGTGCTACACTGGGAGCCCACCCCAGCGTTGCAAACGTCCATTTGCTGCCCCACCAAATACACTTCCAAGTGCCACGCTGGGAGCCCACCCCAGCATGGCAAACCTCTGTATGGCTGACAGGGGTGCCCAATTCCCCGTCAGCTCCACTGCCCCCTCCAAAAACAAAGTTCAGCTGCCATGCTGGGAGCCCACCCCAGCATGGCAAAAGTCCTGTGTCATCTTCCTAAAAGAAAAAGAGATCTAAAAACACAAAACGGTCCCTCGTTGCTTGTCTTGCACCCCTTCCCCCACCTGCACCCACCCTCTGTGCACCCTGCCTCCCCACACCTCACCCCATACTTACCTCCAGAGTCCGGTGCAACGATCGTCAGTGGACCGGGAACACGTCTGCACTCTTCAAAGCCGACTGTGAACTGAGGAAATGCCGGTAAGCTGTATAATGGAATAAATAGGTTTTTTTTCAACTTTGATGCATATCTCAGGAATTTATTGGAATTTTGGCACCAAATTTTCAACATGGGGTTTTTGGGATCCCTCCTCATGAATTCTGGCACTGTCATGGCATTAATTGGCCCCGAAAGGTGATTTCATGGTCACTGCGTGGAACCACCTTTTGGGACCAGTTTATGAAATGACAGTGTAACAGTTCATGAGGTAGGCTCCCAAAAACCCTATGTTGAAAATTTACATAGAAACATAGAAACATAGAAGTTGACGGCAGATAAGGACCGCAAGGCCCATCCAGTCTGCCCATTTCTTTTTCTACCTTATAAATGTGCCATCGGCCTTTGCTCTGTCAGTGACCTATCTATTCATAGTCATTTGTATTGCTCCCTTATGCCTATCCCATGCCTGTTTGAAGCCCTGCACTGTATTCATAGCCACCACTTCTTGTGGTAAGCTATTCCATGCATCTACCACCCTTTCTGTGAAAAAGAATTTCCTCACATTCCCCCTTAATCGGCCTCCCTCTAATCTCATGCTGTGTCCTCTTGTCCTGCAATTTTCTTATATTTAAACATGTTAGACTCTTTCACCTTGTTTATGCCCTTAAGGTGTTTAAATGTCTCGATCATATCACCTCTCTCCCTCCTTTGCTCAAGGGTATACATATTGAGCTCCGTTAATCTGTCCTCATATGTCTTCTGATGCAGTCCCTGCACCATTTGGTTGCCCTTCTCTGGACTGCCTCAATTTGGTTAATGTCCTTGTGAAGGTGTGGCCTCCAATACTGCACGCAGTACTCCAGATGGGGCCTAACCAATGTCTTGTACAGAGGGATTATTACCTCCCTCTTACGACTTGTGATACCCCTACTAATACACCCTAACACCCCTAGCCTTACCTACTGCTTTAGAGGTCTGCTTGGATGATTTTAGGTCATCAGTGATGATGATGCCCAAGTCTCTTTCTTCCTTTGTGACTGCTAGCAACTCCCTCCCAGCCTATAAGTGGCTTCAGGGTTTCTCTTCCCTATGTGCATGATTTTGCACTTCTTTGCATTAAATCCCAGTTGCCACTCTTCTGACCATTTTGCTAGTTTATCCAGATCTCTTCTCATTCTGCCCACCCCATCTGGATCATCTACTCTGTTGCAGATCTTGGTGTCATCTGCAAACAGACAAGCCTTACCCTCTAGTCCATCTGCGAGGTCACTAATGAAGATGTTGAATAGGACTGGCCCCAGGACTGATCCCTGAGGTACCCACTTGTGACTTGCATCTCTTCTGACTGTATACCATTTACCACCACTCTCTGTTTTCTGCCAGTCAACCAGTTTGCCACCCAGTTGACCAACTTCTGACCCACCCGAGCCTACCTAGCTTATTTATCAATCTTCTATGTGGAACAGTGTCAAAGCTTTGCTGAAGTCAAGGTGAGCGACATCAACTGCTCCCCCTTGGTCCCACCACTCTGGTTACCCAGTCAAAGAAATCTATGAGATTAGTTTGACAGGACCTTCCTTTGTAAACCCATGCTGTCTTGGATCCTGTGCCCCTATGGATTCCAGGTGTTGCACTATCCTTTCCTTAAGGAGTGCCTCCATAATCTTGCCCACTACTGAGGTAAGACTGACTGGTCTGTAGTTCCCGCCTCCTCCCTGCTACCACTCTTGTGGGCGGGATCACATAAAGCCCTTCTCCAGTCTTCTGGGACCTCTCCTGTGCTCAGAGACTCACTAAACAATTCTGCTAATGGCTCTGCTAGTTCCTCCTTTAGCTCCTTAAGTACCCTGGGATGTATGCCATCAGGTCCCATTGCCTTATCCACCCTGAGCTTAGCAAGCTCTTGTAGGACCCTTTCTTTTGTGAAGGAGTAGTGCTCACCTCCCTCCCCTGTGTCCATGATGCTTGAGCTGTGGGCCTGCCCTACCTTCTCTTCAGTAAATACTGAGCAAAAGTATCTATTTAGGATAGATGCCTTTACAGGGTCCTCCTCCTCACATGCTCCCTTTTCTCCATTAAGCTTAGCACCCCTCTCTGACTTTCTCCTTTCACTAATGTATCTATAGAAAGTCTTGTCACCTTCTTTACTGTTCGTGCTAGTGTTTCCTCAGTTTGGGACTTTGCCTGCCTTACTGCCTTACCTGCTTCCCTTAGGGCAGTTTGGTATGCCTCCCTATCTTCATCCCGCTGTGTTCCCTTATATTTTCTGAAGGCCAGCCTTTTGGCTCTGACCTTTTCTGCTACTGTATTTGAGAACCAAAGTGGTTTCCTTCTTCTTTTGCACTTCCTTTTCTGTCTAACACAATGGGATGTTGCTTCAAGTATTGTATCCTTAATGCTTGCCACTTTGCCTGTACCTCCTCACCTGTGTTTCTTTTTGCCAGGGCTAGCTTAACTCTGTTGGCCATCTTATCAAAGTCAGCTCCTCTGAAGTCCCATATTTTTGCCTTGGAATGGGATGATTTAGATGTAGTAGCCAAATTGAACCATACCATGTGATGGTCACTGGACCCCAGGTGACCTTCTACCTGGAGATCTGTGATCCCTTCTTTGTTAGTCAGTACTAGATCTAGGATAGCCCTGTCTCTTGTGGGCTGCTGTACCAGTTGTTTGAGGCCCTCCCCCTGCAGGGAATCCACTATGAGTCTAGTTCTGGCAGATGTTCCTGCTGGTATTGACCAATCTATATCTGGCATGTTGAAGTCTCCCATTATCAGAACCTCCCTTTAGCTGTCATGTTTTGTATATCTTCTAACAGTAATGTGTCTATGTCCTCCCTCTGGTCTGGGGCCTGTAGACAACCCCAGTTCTTATGGCTGTCCCATTTCCTGTTTCCAGGGTGACCCACAGTTCTTCTGGCTCCTTATGTGTATTCTGAATTTCTGTAGCTTTGATATTTTCATTAACATACAGGGCCACTCCTCCCCCCCTTTTTGCACCTCGGTCTCTTCTGAACAATACATAGCCAGGTACTGAAGTCTCCCAAGTGTGGTTACTGGTAAACCACGTCTCACTAATTGCTACTATGTCCAGTTTAGCCTCTGACATTATTGCCTGCAGGTCTGGGATCTTATTTCCCAGGCTGTGAGCATTTGTGTACATGATTTTCCATTGGCCAGATTTTGGTGTGTTAGTTGTTGGGTGAAGTTTGGCATTACCCCTGTGCATCGTATGGGGAGACAAACCTTTTTTCTTACCTGGTGATGCAAATGAATGGCAAACACGCTGAATTCCTGTTTGACCACTAGCTGAGGGGAGGGTGTTCTTCCCATTAGACGTATGGGTGCTGCACCCCTCTCCCCATTTGCTAGTTTAAATATTCTGCAAAGACGTCAAACTTTGCCCCAATGCACTGACTCCTCTTTAGTCAGATGCAGTCCATCAAATTTAAAGAACTTTCGCTCCCAGAACTGTTGCCAGTTCCTACAAATCTGTGTCCTTTTCCTGGCACCAGTCCTTGAGCCACGTGTTTAGCTCCCCTATCTCTCCTTCTCTGACCTTCCGTCCATCTGTTCCCTTCTCCCAGACTGGCAGGATCTCAGAGAAGGAGATGCCGGACGAAATAGATGATAGTTTGTCACCCAGCTTAGTCAGGTGTTCCTTGGTCTCCACAACTGACCGGCTGGCGAGATCATTAGTCCCTATGTGTACTAGGACATCAATGTTTTCTCCTGCTTTGTGAACAATTTTAGCAATGCGGTCAGTGTCTCTCCATGCTGATGTACCTGGGAGACATCTGACCATCACCCCTGGCTGGAGATGGGTATCAACTCCCCGAATCATGGAGTCTCCTATGATCAGAAGTTTTTTGGATTTCCTTTGTGCTTGTTTAGTTTTGGTTCCTGATTTGGGTGAGTATTGTTGTGCTAGCTCCTGTGTCGCAGTGTCCTGCTCTGCAGTGTCTTCTGCCTCTTTATTTGATTTCAGAGATAGAGGCAGATACCTGTTTGTAGCGTTTATATGGTTTTGGAGGTAATGTGTTGGAGAGCAGAGTGATGGGGCACCTGATTTGCTCCTCCTAACCACCTGCCAACCTCCTGGACCAACTACCCTCTGCGGTCGAGGTTTTCTGTTGGATGCTGGGGAAATGGCGGGTGGTTCTTATAATGTATTTCCTCTTCAATATGAAATTTGAGGCGTGCAATCTCTGCCCATGCTGCCCGGAGCTGAGACCGAAGATCTCCAAAGGCCCAGCATGTAGGACAGTGTCCTAAATCCTGTAAGACTGTCCTCTGAAAATTGTTCCACAGTACCTGCAGTTAATGAAATCCATTCCAAATAAGTTGCTGGGTTTGTAACCTAGTCAGAGTAATTAGAAGGAAAAAAAAGGAAAAAAATGCAAGTAATGGTTTAATTGTGCTTTGTTTAACTTGTTATAACAAGTTAAATTACTAGTGCCCTGTAAATGAGATCACCTTGTGGAGGCCCCACTGATCCGCCCTTCCTGCTCTGCCACAGGAAATGTCACAACTGTGGTACCCTATAAAAGGAGTGTAGTGGGGTGGTTGGGGATGGGGTGGGTGGCTGGGCCTTCCCTGCCTAAAAGAAGAACCACGGACGAAAGAACAAGGAGGTAAGAGCAGAAACAATCAGTCAACAACAAATGGAGTAACCTAAGCTTATCTAATGTTAGATAAAACTGTAAACCTGTAAAGCACCACCTGTAATAATTTCAGAGAAGATATACCCTGTAGAAACACTTTGCTCAGAAAAAATAAAGCAGTAACAGAAGATATACCTTGCAAAGACAATTTGAATCAGAAGATTACAGCAGTAATCTGTTAGCACACCTGTAGGCACACCTTGTAATAATGCAGAAGAAGGTATACCAGCAACAACAATTTGAATCAGAGAAAAATAAAGCAATGAAATGTTAGCACAAACAGTAGCAATCCCTGTGAGTAAAAATCAAAACACCACCACACAGTAAATCTGCTTAGCCAAACTAAGTCTTAATCCTTCTCCCTTGCTCTGGTAAGTTTCTCTACTCTGCCTTTCAAGCAGTCTTAGAAGGAAAGAGCTCAGGTGAAGCTAGGTGCCTTGGCCAGCAAACCAAGTCTTCTACCCAAAAATGACTAATTTACGCGCGTGCGTTGTGCAGTTCCAATGCACGCTCGTAAGTTCGCGAATTTTTTATATTTTCACTCCAGATTCTCAACATTGCCATTTTACCACACTTCCTTATGAGCAGTATAGCTGTCATTTTTCACATTTCACCCAAAATGTGTTTCCGTGCATGTAGTGCAGTAGCGCACAATGGCGCAGTCGGTGTGTGAAATCAATGTTCAGGACAGATTAAGAAAATCACAGTGACACTGTTCATGAGCAGAGATCTTAAAATGGCTATGTTAAAATTTGGTGACAAAAGTCCATAAAATGACTGTGTTCTGAAGCGAGCATTGCGCAGTTTTCACGCACCTTCGTAAGTTCATGAATTTGTAATATTTTCAGTCCAGATTTTCACCACTGGCATTTTTCCACACTTCCTTATGAACAGTACAGCTGTCATTTTTCACACCATGGCTGAAATGTGTTTTCGCACTTCCAGTGCAGAAATGCGTGGTTGCTGTGGGAAATCACTGTTTGGGACAGATTCAGAAAATCACACTGACACTGTTCATGAGCGGAGGTCCCAAAATGCCTGTGTTGACAATCTGCTGTAAAAAATCCCCAAACTAATTACATTATGGGTGTGTGTTGCACAGTTTCTACGCATGCTCGTGACTTCACCAGTTTTTTAATATTTTCACTGCAGATTTTCAACATTGCCATTTTTTACACCTCCCCATGAACAGTACAGCTGTCATTTTCACTCCTGTTGAAATGTGTTTCGCACCTGTGGTGCCAAATGTGTAGTCGCTGTACAAAATCAGCTTTTGGCTAACGAACTGATATTGCCACTGTTCATGAGGTGGGGGTCACAAAAACCATGTTGAAAATTTGGGTGAAAATACCAATGGAGGCTTAGGGTTTCTGACCATAACACCCCACCCTGTAGAGACTAACAGGCATCAGGGGTGTGACTTCGGACTATCACCTGTAATGCTCATACCATTCACACCCCACCCATACCCTGCAGCCAGTGAGAGGCATCGAAGTGTGCCTTGGACTCTTGACCCCAAAGTTCACCCCATTCTCCTATACAGCACCTATCTCACCGTGTTCCTGATGGAATGGGGTGAACATTAGACCAAAGACCCCAAGGCACACCGTGACACTTGTTGGTGTCTGCAGGGTAGGTGTGGTGAAATGGTGTGGCGTTATGCCTGATGACCCAAAGGCACACCCCAATGCCTGTCAGTATCTGCAGGCTGGTGATAGAGTTGGCTTCAGTTCAATACTTCACTGCCATTCCTATTATGCAGCTCTCTAACTCACTACAATGCCAATGCCAGCAAGCAAACATTCGGCATTGACAAATGCTATTTTAATTGGCCTTGTTTTTTAAGTAGTCAGTTTGGCAGCCAAAGTGGATGGGGGCGGGGGCAGAGCCACATGGTAGCAGTAAGTGACGTGCATGGTCTGGCTGAGAACAGCTTCAAATCCATAAAAGCATTTTCACTGCTTTTTTTAACATGGTCTTAAACTGGAATTACAGTTTATGGAACACTGTGGCCAAGTGGGATTAGCAACTGACAGTTTTCACCCAGGTACAGTATACAGAGGCAGAATTAATTAAATTATTTTCTGAAAACTGTCAGTGAAGTGTGCGAGGTGAACTGTGGCATAGGCCTTTTCATAGGAAACTCAGGTTTGCTGTTATAACCAGCTGGTTACAACGGTAAATTATAATGGGGTTTCCCTATGGAAAAAGATATGAACCAGTTATATATGTAAGCCCCCTTCCCCAAACATCTAGTGGCCAGCTGTTCCAGGGAAGGGACCCTACTACAGAAATCTCCACCCAAACTTCTCATTCAGCTTAAGGATGGAAAAATATTTTTACCTCAAGATGTCTTCTACCTCTATTCTCAAGAAAGAACCCTGGCCTAGATCTCAGTCCAAGCTGGTGTCCGAAAGCAGGAAGAATTCATTGTCTGGTTTTCAACCTTTTCCTCCCCACCAGTTCCGGGAACAGGAGGGCGCAGGAACATCTGAGATTCACACGCTTAGAGACCCAAGGAAAACCCCAAAACTAAAAGGTTGAATAGTTCATTATCATCCTTCAACATAAAATTAATCATCAGACCCTGGATTTCTTCCCAAACAAATCAGGCTTTATTCACCTGAGCCATAAATGATTATCAGGGCTCAGGGTCCCAATAACAAGGAAAGTAATAAATTATAGCTCCATGGGCTAAACCTTTTACAAACATCACAGAGAGAGACTTCTCTAGAGCAGAAACTTTTAAACAGAGCAAGATTTTCCACAAGCACAATCTTTAACAGCAGTTCTTTCACCAAGAAACAAGGACCTTTTCAATACTCCTGGAACATGAAGTTCCAAACAATTTTCCAGCACTGGTAAGTACCTTACCAGTTTCCTCTTTAGCTACTGGGCTCCCTTGTCAACCCTCCCAGTGCTCCCTATTGTCCTTCCTATGAGCACTGTCCTGAAAGAGGAGCGAAAAACTCCTCCAAGCCACCCCCAAGTATTGCATCCATTCTGGGTGCTCTCTCTGCAACCTGCTAATACCTCAGCTGCAGTAGCCTTGCCTTGCAACCCTCCCTTAGTCCTTGTGCCTGGGCCCACCAGGCCCCCAGATTGTTCTGTCTCTCACTGCTATCATCTGGTACCATTTTTAGCAGTTCCAAACAGCTCCCCTACTTAAATTCATTATTGTGTTGCCCGAGCTGTGCAGCTAGATAGGAATGGACCTAAAAGGCCTTGGGACTGGAACCCACATCCAAAGACCCACCTGGGGACTTTAACCCCAGGCCCCGGGACATACCCCTCTAGGTAGGCCACACTATAGGTAAAGGTCGAACCCACTTCCCTCTCTGTACTCCTGAGCCACCCTGCCACGCGAGGTATAGACCGGGATTGCTCACACCAGCCCCCAGTCCCTGTAGTGGCCCTACCACAGCCTGCTGCAGCCCCGATGACCCAGGAAACCTGATCCTCAAACCAAGGCCTACTGTGCCCCAAGGGTCCCTACTCTAACATGCCCTCCTGCATCCCTGGCTGCTCTCTCCAACCAGCCCCCAGGGCCTGGACCCAAATAGATGCAACTGCCTCCACTGATGTCCCCATGGATGCCCACCAGGGACCTGGTGCACCACTGCTAGGCTGCTTCCCTGCCTAAGGGGGTCCCCCTTTAACTGCCCTGTTGCTGTTGCCTGCCGGCCTGTCTCCTCCCAAGACCCAAGTTTCCCTGCTGCCGATATATATGCTCTCCTTACCTCCCTCTCTCTCTCTGTCTCTGCTGCCCCAAGTGGTGGCCACCAGAAATTACTCCCCAGAGCACCTTTCTAATAAACTAAATCCTGGGGGAGAGGATGGGGGGATCCTAAGGTAAGCAATAAGCCCCCTCTCAAATGAGAGGGGGGCTTACACTGTCCCCCCGCCCAAGAAATCATTCGCTCCTGGGAATGATGGCAGAGGGCCCACACAAACACTCCACCAGTGGGCCAAGTATGCATACTCCCTGGATCACCAGCAAAAATGCCTGCAGAGGTGGACCTAAAGAGAAACCCCCCCTGACACCAGTATCACCTATGAGAAAACTACAAAATTCTACCTTACCTGTGCCAGGAGGTACTATACTTTAAAGTACAGTCAGACCTGTTTAATCTGTGCCTCATTAGTCCGTATGTCTGACATTCCGAATGAGAAACAATGCAAATGGATTTTTTCTCAGGTTAATGACCTCTTTAATACTTAAACCTGAGATTCCGAATCCGTTTTCATGTTCTCTTTAACCAGGCTGATTAATTCCCCTTGTTTATGACCTCCTTAATCCATTTCTAGTGAGATCAGGTGGAGGTGCTAACAAGTCTTAATAGAGTGTAAATTGGCAGTGTTCTTAATCCAAGCTAATCCTTTGGGGTGTTACCGCGGCTGAATGAAACACTTCCCTAAACTTCCTGAGTGTATTCTCCTGCTTCTGCCGACCCGGTCAAGCTGCATGAGAAGCCCGGTTCCCGTTCCACATTCCACATGAAACACTGCCCAACCCCTAGTTTCAGCTCCCCCGGTCAAGCTGTGTGAGAAGCCCAGTCACCCTCATTCAGCTCCCCAGTCAAGTTGTGTAGAGCCTTGTTTGGCTCTGTTCCCAGTGTTGTGCTGCTGTTGTGCCCTTTCCTGTTTCTGCACAGCTCCCGATACTGTATATGCATTCATGTACGAGAGTTTGTTTGTTAGGGAGTAGGAATAATTGCACCAAACTGGAGGACCCAGCTAATGTTACCTTGCTTGCTGTGTCGGGAGGGCAGTCTCATGTAGCCCACGTGTCCCTGTTGCTGGCAGGTGGGGATCCGAATTCGGGTACAGAGACTTGCTTGCTGTGTGGGGAGGGCAATCTTCTGTAGCCCTCAGAGCCCTATATTGCAGGCGGGTGGGGATCCGAATTCAGGCTCCGAGACTTGCTTGCTGTGTGGGGAGGGCAATCTCCTGTAGCCCTTGCAACCCTATTGCTGGCAGGTGGGGATCCGAATTCAGGCTCCAAGACTTGCTTGCTGTGTGGGGAGGGCAATCTCCTGTAGCCCTCGCAACCCTATTGCTGGCGGGTTGGGATCCAAATTCAGGCTCCAAGACTTGCTTGCTATGTGGGAAGGGCAGTCTCCTGTAGCCCTCGCAACCCTATTGCTGGTGGGTGGGGATCTGTATTCGGGTTTCAAGGCTTGCTTGCTGTGTGGGGAGGGCAATCTCCTGTAGCCATCGCGACCCTTTTGCTGGTGGATTTTATTTATTCTTTTAATCAGCCTTGTTGTTTAAAAAATCAATCCAAGCTAAGTAATTTTAAAGTTTTAGAAATTGCTGCTGTAAATTTTTATTTATTCTTTAAATCAGCTTGTTTAAAAAAAAGAAATCCATTGGAAAGTAGTTTTTAAAGTTTTAGAAATTGCTGCTGTGAATTTTATTTATTATTTAAATCAGCTTGTTTAAAAAAAAGAAATCCAATGGAAAGTAGTTTTTAAAGTTTTAGAAATTGCTGCTTTGGATTTTATTTATTCTTTAAGTCAGCTTGTTTAAAAAAAATCCAGTTTTAGAAGTTGTTGCTTATGTGCACCTAAGATCAAGAAGAGCTGTCTAATGCTGTGGATTTTATTTATTCTTACCTGCACGGTACTGTATTCTAAATTGATTAATTTTCTTCTGTAATAAATCTTAAAAAAAAATCCATCATCTGGTCATTGTTTGGTTACTACATAGATTTTTATTATGTAACAAATTTGCAAACACAAATGCTTATGGATTAACCAGGTCTGACTGTACAACATTTTAGGGGAAAAAAATTGCAAACATTTTTTTAAATATTTAAACACTTAGATTAGATATTTATGTACATCTATTGAGGTAGATAACTTGTGGCAATTAACCATTAACCCCATAATTATACCTCCCACTAATTGCCGTAAAACATTTTAAACAACAATAAATGTTATTACACTACACTCTCCATTCACACACGCATACACTCTCTCAATCACACAAGCAGCAAGATCTTAAATGCGATGCTTTTAAATCTAGGATCAAGTCTTTCGATGTTAATAAAAATTATTATTGGTAACCAGTCTTTTATCCACTAGAACAGTCTGCTACTGTAAAGTTGCCATAACCTGCTCCAGTGAGCAGTCTTCCTGGCACAGTCCATAAGACTCTGAGGGGCTTAAGTGACAAGTCCTCCACCAGGTGGAAAATAAAAGTTTGGGTCTGGCTTGGTGGTGATGTCTTCGAAGGAATCCCTTGCCACAACATGATACTTCACATGACATCCTACAAGGTCCTGTGCCAATGTAAAGTTCTTGAACAATGTTAACACAGACTAAGGCACAGTGTGCCTTCTGGAACAGTTCTTGAGACAGACGTCCTCCATGTCCCCGGTGATGTTTCAATCTCTCCAGTTGTTCCTTGTAGATCCAGTCCTGTCTCATTTCTTCGATTATGTCCCAGATCCTTTCTGACACATATGGATAATCTAGTGATGGGTATTCGATATACGGCCTCCTTCTAACCCATCTCTTAGCCAGGCTCCGCTCTGGCAAATCTCTTCACGCTGGCTCTGTGAGCCATACCAGGCTCCAGCCAGACCCTCTTTGATAATGGGCGATATTCGGGGTCACTTGATTCAGAACATCCATCCTGGTCCAAAGAGCTTTGGCACCAGTTGGGGAGGCTTAAGTGCGATCAGCTAAAAGGAAACCACAGAGGCGGTGTAATGGCTTGGAATAGCTGTATACATTTTGTAATCTGAGAACTGGAACCTTTGGCCAAGCAGCTTTTCCTCATTGAAACTCCCATCATCCACATAACATCTTCTACAGTCACACCAGGGACCGAACCAGGGACTCCCAGCTTGATCACAGCTCTGGTCTTTACCGGTGCTGAGGCCTCAGACTTCACTGACAGGGCTGGTGGGCTGCCCCCGGACAGGGGCCATGGTGGGGACCCTCTGGGCCCTGGGGGATTACCCATAGGACTTCTTAGACACCTGCCACTCCCTCTGCCATGGGGATAGCGGGCAGCCAATGGCGAGGAGCGGGGCAGATGGCTATAGTGCTCATCACTCCCTGGTTTCATCACCTCTGCAGCACTCTTCCACATCTTCCTCCACCACCAAATTTGGAGAAAGGTCCCTGAGCTTCTGTTCCTCTTGGGCAGGATCCTTAAGGGAGACTTTTTCCAGTCCTCCAACCTCCCTTGTAACCACAATGATGGAGGACCCTCTGAAGTGGTGGGAGGGTATCCCCAATGAAAAACAGGGAGCACCAGGACTGGAACCCGCATCTCAAAGATCCACCTGGGGACTTTAACCCCAGACCCCGGGACCTCCCCCTCCAAGTAGGCCCCACATTAGGTAAAGGCCAAACTCACTTCCCTCTCTGTACTCCTGGGCCACCCTGCCATGTGAGGTACTGACTGGGAGTGCTCACACCAGCTCCCAGTCCCTGCAGCAGCCCTGCCACAGCCTGCTGCAGCCCTGATGACCCAGGAAACCTGATCCTCAATCTAGAGCCTACTATGCCCTCAGGGGTCCTACTCTAACATGCCCTCCTGCATCCCTGGCTGCTCTCACCAACCATCCCCCCCAGGGCCTAGATCCAAATGGCGCAACTGCCTCACTGATGTCCCATGAATGCCCACCCTGGAACCCAGTGCACTGCCACTGAAGTTGCTGACCCTGCTCAAGGGAGTGGGATCCCCCTGACTGGCCTGCTGCTGCTGCCGCTGGTCTATCTCCCAAGACCCAGAGGTTTCCCTGCTGCCTGCTATGTATACTCTCCCTACCTCTCACTCTGCTTCCCCCAAGTGGTGACCAGCAGAAATTACTCCCCCAGAGCACCTTTCTAATAAACTAAACCCTGGGGGAGAGGAAGGGGACCCTAACTGGGCAAGGACCATGGTATTTGCAAGATCTCCTTCTCCCATACCGCCCACTCCGTTCCACCGATGAGGGATTACTAGAGGTTCCCAGGGTCTGTTTGAAAACTTTGGGATCAAGAACCTTTGCTTTTGCAGCCCGACCCTGTGGAACTCTGTACCTCGTCGGATTAGAGAGTGCCTGACCATTGAGGCCTTTAAATCTGCTTTAAAGACCTATTTATTTAATTTAGCATTCTCTGGAACTTGAAATTTCTGCTGCCTGCCTGTTATTGTTCTTATATATGATGTATTTTTGTTGGTTTAATATCTGTACAAAGCGTTGATTATTATTTGAATTGTGCTTTCAAGAAATAAGCGATTGACTGATTGCTAAGGTAAGTGATAACCCCTCTCAAATGAGAGGGCTTACTATATATATATATATATATATATATATATATATATATATAATAATTCACCCCATCGTTAAAAATAAGAGTTAAACTGGTGAGCACCTCTTATGTAGATCCCACAAGGTGATTAACAATGAATTGAGTTCTTAAAATTTGGGGCTTATTTTTTTTTCTGATACAAGTGTTACCTTATTTTGCAACCTGAATTGGGAGAAAATGAAGATATTTTTTTCTGAGAATGGCAAAAACCGCAGCAAAAAGCTACTGAAGTAAAGAACTTTCAGTTGTGGTTTGAATTAACAGCTATGTAGGGTTGCTTTCTAATGAGAGTTTTAATCATAAAATTAATGGGGAAAATGTCATTCATAACTGACTTTCTTGAATTTATTGCCAGATTTGGGTTCAAAAAGTCATTCTAAATAGTTAAGTGTTAAGACTGACATTTTGAAACTGCCAAAAAATGGGGTAACCATGCACTGTTTTATGTAAGCAATAATCCAGGACAAGGCATGGGTTTCTCAGAATTAATGCATGCCAAGTCCTGTCACAGAAGGTCCACAAGTTACGGAAGGACACCATGCCCGTGGGGAGAAAGCTGCATGGCATGTTAAAGAGTGCTATGTGGCGCAAGCTGCTAGGCAGCTCGCCCAATCTTCCACGTTGAAGAAGAATAATAGAACTTTAGGGATGAAACAACTGTCTTCCGAACAAAAGATTCCACTAAAAGAAAAATGCCAAACTGTTTAATGCTTATGGGATGAGCACACTTTTGACATAATGAAGAAATCTTCCGGCTTACCTGCAGTCGCTCAGGTTAGAAGTAAGAGACAAGCAAATTTGGATGCGCGTAGGCTCAAGAAGCCTTCTCAAATAAAACTAAATGCTTCCAAACTGACTCAGGTACTAATGATGGTATGTCGGGAGAAGGTCCTTCTAAGCTGTTTCCACTTTTTATACCATCTCCTGTGCAAACAAATGAGCCACAACATGTAGACGATTCTGAGAAACTTCCCAGTATTAATCAGGAAGTAAAAGAACTGCACACTACCCCTGTAACGACTTCGGCAAGACGAATAACATCAGCGTTGGTACCAGGTTTTGAAAAGCCCGCGGCTTCGAGTGTGGAAGTTTTGTCTGAGAAGAGCGAGCTAGATAAAGAAACTACATATGTCTCCATTAGACTACAAGAACAACCTGTGAGGGTGGCAGATTTCGAATTAGAGCCACATACAGCTGATTGTGAGCTGGAATCTAGTCGGTGTATTTCGGCAGAGCAGGCCAATGCCGAGCCAGACAGAAAAGTCATGTTTAAAACTGCCGCTTCAGAAATGCAGCCCAATGCCGAGTCTGACAGAAAAGATAGGTTCAATGCTGTTGCTACAGAATTGCAGACAAGCATCTCTCAGGACTTCTCTGGGGTAAGAGACATTATTTCCAATCATTCAGATAATAACTTGGCTATAAACAAACAATCTGTCTTGAAAACTACTGAGGGACTAACACATGAAGGGGAAAAAAATGATGACAGTGAGCATAGATTTTCCTCCGAGGGGGAAATTTACTTTTCTGACCACGAAGCCGAGGACTCAGACCCCCCCCGGCTAAACTTTTATTCCAGAAAGTCAATTCTATATCTTTGACATTAGAAAACATGTGTAAACACCAGGAAAAGCTGGAACAGTATTTTCTTTCAACACAAACTTTATTAGAAGAAAATAAATTAATCAAACAGGATATAAAAGAAATGAAGCAACACCTGACTACTTTAACAGACGACACTGCACCCCATGCTAGGCAGATACAAAATCTCGAAATAGCTAATACTTTTCTTAAAGAAAAAATTCTTGACCAAGAAGCTAGAGCCAGGAGAAACAATGTTAGAATTATAGGTGTGCCTGAAATATGGGACTCTGCCAGATCATTGAGAGACTCTTTCAAAATTATTGCTGCTACCTATATGGAAACAGAAACATCTGACATTGACTGGGTTATTGAAAGAAATTTCATGGGGCATTAGAAGTTGACTAATAAGGATAATTATCCTAGACCTGTTATCTTGAAATTTATGAATCATGCAGAAAAAGAGATGTTTATGTCCAAAGTGTATGAAAAGAAAAGATTGTAATGGGAGCTGACATATCAGTCTATAATGATTTACCACACAAAATTATTTTACAGAGAAAATGTTTTGATGAAGTTAGGAAAAAATTATGGTTCCTAGGTTATAAAGCTACAATGATTTATCCGTCCAAGTTAAAAGTGGTTATTAAGGGGATTAGATGTGTTTTTTTCAGGATGTTAAACAGGCCTGGGAAGAATTACCAGACAAAATAGAAAATTGGTGTTAATTGGATTTCATTGAACATGCTTGTATATTAGATTAAAGATAGTCTTATGTAGTAGGACACGTTGCTTTGTCCAAACATTTAGAATGGGGTAAGAGGGTGAGCTAAAATTCAGCATATCCAAGAGGAAGGGATGTCTCCACATGCAAGTCTTGATATTATAACTTTATGTGTTTTTCAGAAGAAACAAATTAGTTTAGATAGTTATCCTTTTGTGGTGTTTAGAGGTATATTTAATAAACTGGTTTAGTATATACAAGGAACACGGGAATGTACTCATTCAACTTATAGTATTGCTATGTCCAAATCTGTAAATATAAAAATTGTGTTCATGAATGTTAATGGCTTGAACTCACCTAGGAAAAGGTCATGTGTGCTAACCTACTTTAAAAAGACCAATGCTGATATAATGTGTATACAAGAATCGCACTTAATAGATAGAGATGTTGAAAAATTGAGGAGGAAGTGGATAAAAGACATTTATCATTCTGCTGGGATGAAGAATAGTAGAGGAGTTACTATCTTATTAAAAAAAAGCCAAGATTTGATGGTAATAGATCATTACAAAGATACAACGGGTAAAGTGTTGATTCTTAAAATTAGAATCCATAAATATGAACTTGGGATTGGTTCAGGTTATGCACCATTTAGTCATTATGGTGATTTTTTAGCTAAAATAACTGAAGGACTACAATTTATTCAGTGTCATGATATTATTTTGGCGAGGAGATTATAAGCCTTACAATCACCAATGTTAGATAAATCCAACTTACCTACATCTCAGAACATAACAACTTCCATAAAACTAAATGCTTTTTGGAACAAGAATGCCTGATTGACATCTGGCATCTAAATAATGGATCGACAAGACATTATACTCATTATGACAGGAAACAAAGAGTTTTACTAGATTGGATTATTTCTTTGTTTCAAGATCCTAGTTAAAATGTTTATTCATCTCTAATTGATCCCATCTGCCTTACAGATCATGCGATGTTAATATTAGAATTGGCAGTTGAGCAGAGTGAGAGAAATATACCAAACTTTGGTCTTTCAATAATAACTTATTGAGAGACCCTTTATTCATTGACATGATTAAGAACTCAATAAGAGAATTTTGGTTCTATAATTTCACAGGGGCAGAAACAGTTCTCTCAATATGGGATGTCTTTAAGGCAACTATTGGGGCACTATTATATCATATCAAATTAAGTTAAATCGAATTAGGAAAAATGAAAGACTGTTACTAGATAACAGAGTGGGTCAATTAGAGAAATTAGTTCTAAGGGATCATGACAAATACTTCAAAGAATGGCAAGAACTTAAAATTAAGAAAACAGATTTATTAAATCAGGAAGTAATTAGATCAATAACATACATGAAAAAAATATAAATATCACATGGATAAGTCTGAGAAAGTGTTAGCTAATTTGTTAAAAAGTAAAAAACAAAAAAACTTGATCATTAATATAAAGAATGACAAAGGAGACTCATTAACTTCTGACATTGATATTGCACAGGAATTTATCAAAACATGTAAGAAAATGTTTCAAAATGATTTCATACCTAATAAGGAAAATATACATAAATTGTTTCAAGAAGCAAATTTAACTCCCAAACCCTTTTCTTTTAGGCCTATTTCATTGAGTGAAATTGAAGCACTAATTATACAGTTACCTAGGGGGTAAAGCCCCAGGTCCAGATGGGTTCACCAATTAATTTTATTCAACCTTCAAGGAGGATATAACCCCTTGGTTAAAAAGAATGTTGGAAGAACTATTAGAAAACAAAGAAAGTAGTTTAATTCCTGACACAATGAATTTAGCTAAAGTTATTTTGATTCACAAAGAAAATAAACCTGCAGATTCGGTTGATAATTATAGACCTATCGCATTATTAAATTCCGATTATAAAATAATTGCCAAACTGATTAATAATAGGTTATTGCCATTTCTGAATAATTTCATTGAAGGAGATCAATATGGGTTTATGAAAAATAGGAATTTATTTCAAGCTAATACAAAACTTCAAGTGATTAACTATTTAATAAATACTGATCCTAATTACAAAAAAGATAACTATTATGCTGTCGCCTTAGATGCCAGCAAGGCCTTCGATCTAATAAATAGAAATTATATCTTCGAAGTACTTTCAGCTTATGGTATCCCAGCTCAATTAATTACTCTGATAAAAAAAATTATTTAGTACCACACTGGTTCAATTACAAATAAATGGCTATTTAACTGATACTTTTGTAATGAAAAATGGAGTCTGGCAAGGTTGTCCCCTCTCCCCTACTCTTTTCATCCTGGCATTAGAATCTTACCTCTCCACCATAAGAAATAATACTAAAATTCAGGGTTTTGTTTGTAATGATATACAAACAAAAATAAGTGTATTTGCTGATGATATTCTCTTGATACTACGGAATATAAATACTTCATTAGAAGAATATCTCTCACTAACTTTTTTTTGAGTATTTCAGGGTACCAACTAAACAAGAATAAATCTATTATTATGTGTTTAACCAAAACACCACTTTTTCAAGAAGTTATTATAAATCAGGATTTCAAACAACAGGATGTCATAAAATATTTGGGTATATACTTGACTAATAATCAATATTATACAATGGCAAGAAAGATTCCTATTCTGTGATTAGTCAATCTCACACTATGCCTGTGGCAATATCCTGGCATATCACCACGGGCATAGTGCCAGGTAACACAAAACCGTATAAAATGTTAAAATTATCAGTACGCAAGCCATGTCCGAGTTGCCCACACTCGGCATGGCTGAGGTGAACTTTGCCAGTACTTCGTGATTTTTTTCTCTGTCACCCCTTCCCTCCCACAGCTCACAAATTCAACAAAACAACCAAAAAAATGCCAAAGATAAAGCCACCACCAGAATCCTACAACATTATTCCTCTGATCTGTAAAATAAAAAAAAAATAACGTCAAATGAAGCCATCACTGCAGCAAGCTTCACTGCTTACAGTCATCGCTCTGAGCATGCACACTCTACCCGCTGAATCAGTTAAGAAATCATCTCCCGTTTCAAAGTCGTAGAAGCAGCACAAGGATTGCAAACCCCATTCTGGCTCACACACCATTCTCCAAACCCACCAAGTGAGTGAGCGTGAAACCGCATCTGTCAACAGTCACTGCGTGGCTGCTCTCCTTCTCGCTTTTCAACGTGCATCCATTTTTAAAAATATAGCCAGCATTCTGTTCTTCCGTAGAAAAGCAGTTCCTCTTACCTCCGTAGAAAAGCACTAGCAGCGAGAGGTGACCAATAAATTCATCTATTGTACAGACAAGCCACCTGTTGATACACATAAAAGGAACTTTTTCTATAAATACACTTCCATTCACAAAAAACAAGTAAAAAGTTTACAGAAATACTTTTATTTAATTTTCTTGTAGTTAAACATTAGCCATTGTATAATAGAATAATGCACTCCAGGGTGTGTGTCGTTTGGGATCGCATACCCCTGGGGCATTGGGCTACCTGACCTGCGTGACTCGCGCTCAACCTCCCCAGGCGTGCATGCTATCCAGCTACCCACACACCCTGTCATGCATTATTCCTTTATTTGAATATTAAAAATAACTATAATGAAGCTAAAGTGAAAATAGATAATTTGCTAACAAATTGGCAAAAATTAAAGCTTTCTTTATGGGGTAAAGTGGATTTGATAAAAATAATGGTTCTCCCTCATTTAATGTTTGTTATGAAAAACATTTTAGGATGCCCAAGTTACAAGTGGTTCATGGATATCAAGAGAATATTTAGCAAATTTTTATGGAGAGGTGGCAAGCCACAAATTGGATGGAATATAATGTGTGCCCCTAGGAAACAAGCGGGGATGGGATGTCCTGACCTGTCCAAATATATGGAGGCAAATATAATTTCTAATTTCTTTCAATGGTCTTTTTTTCCAGCTAGCGATTCTTATCTCTTTAAAAAGATGTTACTAGGAAATGACTCTTTCAGTAATGTGCATAATATCTGGTTGGATCAAGGATTTTATAAAAATCCTAATCATATGTTATCTTCTTGGTTCCCTTTTATTTATAAATACATAAATAGACCAGACACTTTATCTATTCCCTGGTTATTTTACCCAATAGAGTATACGCAAAGGATTTGGAGGAAACATAAAAACTTCAATTTTCTCACACTTAGAAATAAGATTGAAATATAGTTAGACCTTTTGATTGAAGCTAAACCACCTTCATACAATCAAGCATTTAAAAATGTAAAGAGAAAGGATGGGATATGCTCTTTCATTACACATTAATGGCCAAATTTAATAATAATAATAATAAAATTTATTTGGTTAGCGCCTTTCAAATATTTCAAGAGCTTTACAGTCATACATTTATCATAATCAGAAAACAAATATAACAATACAACAGATAAAAATAAAACAATTTAAAATACATCAGGGAAGGCCTGAATCCATAAAAATGATTTTAAGGCTTCTTAAAGCCATCCACAGTTGAACTTTCTCGGAGCTGGCGGGGCAGAGAATTCCAAAGGGTGGGAGCCACAAAGCCAAGCATCGGGCTCCAGGACGAAATTCACCCTCCTGGAATCTTCTAGCAACCTCACAAATGAAGCTGAGCTGTTCAGAGGGGCGAAGGCACCAGAAGCTCTTTCAGATAGTCAGGACCTAAACCGTGTAGGGCTTTGTAGGTCAAAAGACCCACTTTAAAGGTGATCTGCCACTGTATAGGCAGCCAGTGCAGAGTGCGCAGCACTGGGGTGATGTGAGATCTTCTAGACACCCCAGTCAACAAACATGCTGCAGCATTCTGCACTAGCTGCAAGCGGTGGATTTCAATCCCAGCAAGCCCTAGGTACAGGGAGTTGCAGTAATCAAGATGTGATGTCACCAAGGTGTGGACCAAAACTGGCAAATCATCAGGCGGAACCAGGTGCCTAATCCTGGAGATATTTCTGAGATGGAAAAATGAAGTCTTGACTACTGCAGACACCTGATAATGGAGGGTCAAACCAGTGTCAAGCTCCACACCCAGGTTACGCACCCATTCAGAGGTGGGGATCTGGTCTACCCCAGAACTAATCCAGAGGGGGACCCTATCCCCTGACCCTCAGCCCTGCGACCAGGGTCCACCACCATAACCTTGGTCTTTCCTGGGTTCAACTTTAATCCACTGATATTCATCCAGTCTTGGATATCTGTGAGGCAGTTATTCAGCACCGAGATAGCACTAACCTGGTCGGGTGCAAAAGACAGGTAGAGCTGGGTATCATCGGCATAACAATGAAACCTCAGCTCACACTGTCTTACAATGTCCCCGAAGGGTAGCATATATACTGCGAACAACATGGGAGAAAGCACCAAACCCTGAGGTATCCCACAAGAAAGAGGGACAGCCCTGGATGAATGTAAACCGGAAACCACTCTCTGAGTTCTCCCCAGGAGGTAAGATGAAAACCATCTGAGGGCAACACCAGAGAGCCCACAGTTGGACCTCAGCCAGTCGAGTAAAGCCCCATGGTCCACAGTATCAAAAGCTGATGATAGATCAAGGAGAACCAAGATAGAACGGTGTCTCCGATCTCTCGCCATCAGGAGATCATTGAGCACTCGAACCAGAGTGGTCTCGGTGCTATGCCTCTTACGAAAACCCGACTGGAGAGGTTCGTATAAACTATGGATGGTCAAATGGTTGTCAAGTTGAGCCGCCACAACCTTTTCAATAACCTTCCCCAAAAGCGGAGGTTAGAGATTGGACGGTAGTTGGCGAAATCATTGGTCTAAGGCTTTCTTCAGGAGGAGTCACCACCCCTTCTTTCAGAGACCGAAAAACTCCCATTTCCAAAGAACACCGAATTATCTGAACAAGGACCGGGCCAATAAATTCACTACATCCAAAATCAAGGAAGTAGGGCCTGGATCCAAACTACAACAGGTTGGGCGCATCTCAGAGACAATCCTCATAGTCTCCACGAGGTCAGAAAGATCAAAGGGCTCCAGGAAACTCGGGCTCCGGGACAACACCCGATCAACTGCAATAACCATAGAGTGAGGCTGGGGACACTGCCTCCAGATGCCTTCCACCCTATTCGCAAAGAATCAAGCGATCTCCTCACAGTCAACCTGCGTAAAACTCAAGGAACTGCTGACAGGCTGGGTTGCACAGTCTGTCAACAGTTCTGAAAAGCTGAGCGCGTCGATTCTGAGCAACAGAGATTTCCCTGGACAGGAATTCTGCCTTCTTAGGAAATTTCAGTTTGATAGAGCTTGTAATGCTCTAGCAAAATACGATGGTCGGCATCCAGAGCAGTCTTCCTCCAGCGGCAGCTCAACCTACGCCCCTAACCTCCGCAACCCTCTCTCAACGCCCCATCAAACCAAGGAATGCAGGACAGCTGCTGGGGTGAACACGGAATGGAGCTATCTGGTCCAGGGCATCTGAGATGGCCCGATTATAGGCCACCACCAGCAGCTCAGGATCAGAGCACACATCACACAACGAGAGGTCAATAACCGCCAACAGGTCTTCAGGGCAATGTCCCATAATGGACGGTATTTGATCATCTCCACAGGGGCCGACCTACCTAGGGGGCCACAAAGTTGAATCCAACTGAGTAATGGTCAGACCAGCCGACTGGTCCCACCCACCAAGTCGGAAGCCTCACCCCAGGAGGAAGACCAGGGTCAAAAGAGTGCCCTCCTTGTGAGTAGCTGTGAAACAGAAAATCAAATGGAGTCTGCTTCGATTATTGGATTAATCTTATTGCCTCCAACACCCTACATTTCGTTGTCTCCAGCTTGTTCACGGGCCTCTAATATCTAAACAAATATAAATATAACATTTTACAAACTGTACTTGGAAAAATTGTGATTTGTAATATTAATCAATTATATGTTCATTTCTACCTTAGATAAGCAATATTCAGTTCCTTAAAAACAAAATGACTCATTTGTAGGAGTCCTTCTTTTCATTCAAAATCAAGTTTTCATTCTATAGAGACATTTCAGAAAATGCATTTATTATTTTGACTTAGAAATTAAGCAGAGCCTCCTATTTAATTAACTTGCATATGGTTATTATTTTAAATATGGGACCACGTACCTCTCAGAATCTTTATGTGTTTATCATTTATCCCAAATGGTTGTTTTATTATCACATCCTAGTTTAAAAATAAAAAATGAAAAACCACCGGTCAAAAAACATCCTCGTTTCAGAGGTTTGTTGTTTAATGGTGAAATCTTAATTATTTCAGTTTATTTTACTCACCCCTTCCAAAGCGCTTTCCTTTAAGGGAGCCTGTTGCATTCGTTTAAAGTTTTTAAGTTTTGCAAAACACTGGTCCTATCTAAATGTATACCACGTTTAGACTCCGTTAAGAACCGCTATAAATAATGGACATTTAGCCCCTCTTTCCTGTGGTTAGATCCAGGTATCAAAGGAATGCTGCACAAACGCCGATTTCAAAATGCCAGATATTACACAGTGTCTCACCTGCCATTTAAACATCCATTTGTTTTCCAGCAGTTGGATTCAGCTAACAAAGGATTTTCAACTATCGCGAGATGACATCATGTGACTCCTCGCCTCTTCATTCATAAAAGTGGGATGTGTAATTCCCACGGTTATATTGGGCTATTGTTGTTAGCAATCTGTTCAGTTATAGAATCTTTAAGCTACCCACAAAGTACTCAGCCTATTTTATAATTTTATTCACCGTAACATCAACCATTTGTTCCATATAACTACCCATTCATTTTTGGAGCGGTTACATATTAGCTGTCAAATGATTTCACCTATCACAAGATAACATCATGTGACTCCCTTGCTTTTTCATTCATAAAAGTGGGGTATATAATTCCCATAATTGTATTAGAATGATGTTATCGTAATCTGATCTATCACTAATTTCTTAAGCCAACCTTCAAAATGCTCAACCTTTTTAATATTTCTATCGACCGTAACATCAACCATTTGTTCAAAACCTTGAATAGATCAACATAATGATTTTTTTGAAACATAAATTAAGCTAAATAGTATGGATTTATAGCCCAATCTAAAACGAATTTAAACCTTACTATACACTATTAATGGCACACTTTCTCATATAAATTTAAACTTTTATGCAAACATCATTGGATTTCCAACGTTCTCACAAATTGTAAAATACTTAACCATTTTATGTAACTCAGTGGCTGACTAATAAGCAGCTAATTATTTAAACAAATTATTTACTTTATCTATTTAAACTGTTTAAAGAAAGACTGTGGTGGCTCTGCTTAATCCTGACAATACTTTTTTAAATTGCCATCTTTATTAGTCAGTAAATCAGCTAAGAAAGAAGTTATAGGGAATGAAAGGATCTTAATTTATATACATTTCAGAAACATATTATAATGAAAAACAGAGAACAAACAAAGATAATAATTTGCTTTATACTTAATATTAGACATGTTGAACTTCTAACATGTAATCATTTTAAAACATACACTGAGTATATATTGTCAAGACCTTATAACTATTTTCCACATGTTGTAGGGCACACCAACATATCACACACTGCAACATATTTAGTAACAAGCTGACCAATTACTGTCTATATTCATTCCTATTTGTTTATCCAAAGTTTTTAAATAAAAAATCCACTTCATTTCCATTTTATCCAGCAATTTTTTGTAGTTTCCACCCCTGCTTGGTTGTTTGACTATCTCCAGACCCCAGAACCGTAAGGATGCTCCTGTGTGTGATGCTTCATTAAAGTGAATTGCTACTGGAGATTTTATATTTTTATTTCTTATATCACTTTTATGCTCTCCAATTCTCAATTTCAAAGCTCTTTTTGTTTGACCAACATATAACTTGTCACATGGACACTGTATAACATAAATTACTCCTTCTGAGTTACAATCAATATGGTCTCTAAT
Organism: Neoceratodus forsteri; assembly: GCA_016271365.2. Lineage (NCBI taxonomy): Eukaryota > Metazoa > Chordata > Ceratodontiformes > Ceratodontidae > Neoceratodus > Neoceratodus forsteri. The sequence goes on from CM028131.1 coordinate 731,360,701, forward strand.
TTCAAATTCTTGATTATAATGTGGATGTTTAAAATTTGGAGTTTGATAAAGTATTTTAAAAGAAATAGTATATGTATTGTTCATTTCCCAGATTATTTATGTCATATGTAGCTGTGGAAACAACCTGAGTGAAGCCAAGAGATGACATCACCTGGAGGAAATGTTGACCAAAAGGCGAAGATTCGTCGTCGACCCCGGCATTGAAATCGCCCAGCACCATCAAGCTGCGGGATTCCAAGGCCATGTCGGTGGTGAAATCAGCCATTTCCTGCAGGAAGAGCTTCTCATCCCCGGGTGGATGGTAGATGAGAACAATCCTGCACCCCACCCCAGCTACCACAATGCACTCAAACGATCTGGCCTCCTCAACTGAAACTTCAGTTAGACCCAACTCGGTCTTGAAACAGACCGCTACCCCCCCCGTGATCCAATCTCGGGCGGTGTAAAACCGAGAACCAGGTGGGAACAGCGGCCTCTAAGACTTGGGCCGCATTCCCATCCAACCAGGTCTCGGTAATGCAAGCCAGATCTGCCCTCGCAACAAAGTCCACTATAAGAGCAGTCTTATTGCAGATAGATCTGGCATTGCACAACAGCGCCCGAGTTGGATGAGGGTGACAAACTGTCCCGACCACTTGCCCTCTAAAAGAAGAGGTGCCCTTGGGATATGGGAACTAGAATGGGATTACCACGCTCCAGGAACCCATTTCGCCCCAGGGCATCTTCGAGACCTTACCACCCGAATGGGAGAGCAATGCTCCCTCCATTGTCCACACCCTCCAACGCCCCCTCGCCTCACTCTCCCCCTTTGCACAATCCCCAAAGAAATTATTGAAAATATAAAAGGTACAAGAGTGTTCGTAGGGTAGAATAAAAACTTTGCAAAGGTCTCAAATTAAGATTGGAATGGAGAAAATAATGTCCAGAATGTATAATTCATTATTGGATTCTTCTCAGAGGAATTTCCATCATATGCAAAATAAACGGAATAAAGAAAATGATATCGATCTCTCTTTTGCAGAATGGAATAATATATGATTATTTAACAACAATATATATGTTTCAGCTAGAAACAAAGCTATTCAATTTACTATTTTGAATAGTGCATATTTAACTCCTTTATGGTTCGCTAAGATCAATAATGAGTACTCAAACTTATGTTGGCATGGTTGTCATCAGCGTGCAACAATTACTCACTGCTTATGGACATGCCCCAAGATTAAACCTTGGTGGAAAATATACAGAAAATTCTTCAAACACTGCTGAAGATGGAGATTCCTTTATGGTTAGATATATTCTTATTCAATAATGTTAATAACAGGACCTTTCAGGAATCAGAGAAAAAAATATTTACCTTAGCAACGATGGCCCTAAAATGATTAATACTAGAAAATTGGAAAAATGATAAAATACCTACTTTTCAACACCAAAAATGGGGTTTCATATTAAGGAAACATTACAACATGAAGAAATTATTTACATTACTGACTTTAATCTTGATGACCCAACTGGTCAACCATGGAAAGAAATTATTAATAATATCCCTCCCCTTTTTAGTTGATATAGAAATCTTACATTCCCGTAATTCAATTAATGTTCCCATAGATATACATAAGAGTATGTTGTTACATTACTGCCTAAACTTTTACCTGAACGCCTCATGCTTAAGGTTTAGATTACTTTATTTATAAGATTATAAGGAAGAACTTTCTAAAATGTTAGGGAGAGGGGGGAATAGAATGAATCACAGAATTATAAGTACAGTGAATACATATGACAAGTTTGTACAGCAATATTTAAGAAATTATTTATTTTTTATGCATTTACTGTCTAGAAAAAATCTTACAGATATCCTATATGAAATGTCATTGTTCTGATGTAATTACAATAAAAAGTATTTAATAAAAAAAAAAGAATTAATGCATACCTCAGGTGAGCTGGAGGCTAAAGTCAACCATGGAGTGCCTTTCAATGCACTTGGAAAGAGCATTAATTCTCAAGAAATGTAAGTCCTGGAGGGGGTTATTGCACTTATAAAATGGAAAAGGTTTTTGAATGAAAGGAGGTTTTATATTTATGTACTTAGACTGTTACTAGGTAGAATATGAGAGTTTGGCAATAATGAGTTGGGCTGCAGGACTGTAGGCAGCATAATTATACAGAGGGAAGGCCATGCCAAAGTAATCTGACAGATTTCTTTGAATGGGAGACCCGAGAGATTGATTAGGGGAGGACAGTGGATGTGGCCTATCTGGACTTCAGCAAGGTTTTCAGCACTGTACTGCATAGGAGGCTGATAAAGAAGTTGATCAGCCTAGGAGTGGGGTCCAAGTGGTAAACTGGGTTAGAAAATGGTTAATGACACTTGGGGTAATACCCATAACTGACACTGTAGTGCAGTACGAGGTGGGTGCTGCACTGGTGAGGTGTCATCCTTCGGGTGAGATGTTAAGCCAAGGTCCCTTCTGCCCATCTCTGGTCACTCTCCAGGTAGAAGTAAAAGATCCCATGGCACTTATCAAAGAAGAATAGGGGGAATTTTATTTATAAGAAAACAGACAAACATTTATTACAGATCAATCAACGATATGGCAAAAAAAAAAAGAAAACACATAAAACCTGTATTGTTACACATTCACCATAAACAAAAATTGTAAGAAAGAAAAAACCTGAGCGTTTGGGGGAGCGTGTGGGTGTGAGCATTTTGGGGAGCGAGTGGGCACAGGGATGAGCAACGGCAGGAAGAGTTGGAGCGTGCTGCTGCAGAGTCTCGGGCGGGGAGCCGCCAGAGACAGCGTGAGGAGCAGAGGGGTTTTTCTTGCTGCATCGGCAGCTGGAAGGTAGCAATAGGAGCTGCCTCGGACAGAGGAGCAGAGGGAGGGATTTTTTTTGCCACATCGGGTGGCTGGAAGGGAGCAGCAGGAGGCTGGATAGAGCAGAAGAAGAGAGGTTCCCAGCACTAGAAGAGCCAATCGCAGCGGGAAACTAATCAGCTTGTGGGCTCAGGAGCCAATCAGTCAGAGCCGCTCCTGATCCAAACAAGTGGTTGGGCTTTAAAGGGCTGGACTCAGCCGCTACTCCAGTATAATGAGAGTTTGGGGGAGCAAGTGGGTGCAGGGACAAGCAGCTGGCAGGAGGAGGAGACATGCCACTGAAGTCTCGGCGGGGAGCCACTGGAGACAGCGTGTAGAGCAGAGGGTTTTCTTCCTCCCACCCACCTGGCCCTGACCTCGACCTCTGTTAAATGGTCGTGGCAGGAGGAGTCAGCTTCAGGGAGCAGCACGGGGTGGGAGCTGAGCAGAAGAAGACAACACCCTCTAAGGGGTGGCACAAACAAAGGAAAGAACCAGGAAGGAGCTGATCACTACCCTGACTTCTCGGACCCAGGCTGAGTGCAGATGGTGAATTTTTCATTTTGTTTATTCTTTTTGTGTGTTCGGAACTTTAGGCTGAAAAGGACAGGATTACATCATTAAGCATAGGCTAGTATAGAACACTGTACATTGTGAAATCAAGATTTTTCCAGTCTAGTAGGTAATATTGTACACAGAACACTGTACATTGTGAAGTCAATGTTTTTCTAAACTAGGAAGTAATATTGTATGCAGATTGACTAGTCAGTGGGGTAGGTTACATTGTCTTGCATTATTGAACCCCAAGTGTTCTGGGGGGAAGAAACTGTGTAACAGGAAGGGCATTGAAGGGGGGGGAAGAAACTGTGTAACGGGTAGGGCATTGTAGGTGGGGACATAACTGCATAAAGAGGATAGAAAAAATTAGTACTGTATGGGACAAGACGAGCTGAAATGAAGTTAATAGCTGATAAAACTATAGGTGGACTGAACTCTGCTTGGTGAGAACCTTCTGTTAATCATACTGTTTGAACGTGGGCAGAATAGTGGGTTGTAATGGATGTGGGGCAGCAGTTTGGATGAATATCCTGTGGGAGGGGTTATGATGAGGGAGGGTGGGGTGGGCCAGCTGCACAATTGAGCAGACTCGATAGACTGCAAGGCCTGCTTCTTCTGGCATGTTTGTATGTTAATGAAACACCAGTAAAGCAGAAAATCTTTCAACTTAGCATAAAAAAAGACAGTTCCTAAAAAAACACATATTTGCATGGCATACTTCAAATGCTTATTTGCTTATATAAGCCATTGGCTTACCCTGACTATGTGAAAAAGTAAGGATTGTAAACCTCCCAGATTACCTCTGGAATATAAGTTCCATGCACACAGCACTCAGGCAACATGGAACATTAGCAGCACAGTCTCAAAATATAAGCAACATGAATTTATTTAGCGAACTGGGCTCTCACCCAAAGGACCTTACTTATAAATAAAGTATACATTTCTTTAAGTATACATATTGACTTTTATAATTTACTGAGGTCCTGGTGAATAAATGATTTTACAAGAAAGCAGAGCATTAAACTTGCTAAGCAGAGAAGTGATCACCCACATTACATGTTGCCATGGCATTCTTTAAGTAAAACCAATTTAAGAATATTGGAATATAAATCTGATATTATGGAAATTTGACCTTGTGCAAAGCTAGTGACCTCCTTTGTTTATTCATTGCATCTGTTTTGTTTTTTTGTTACAGGAGTTCCTTCTGTCTGTTGTGCCTGATTCTTCCCTCTACATACCTCCCTCTTGCAAGCATGGTGACTTTTGTGGATCCCCGATTTTACTTAAAGAATGCCATGGCAACATGTAATTTGGGTGATCACCTCTCTGTGTAGCAACTGTAATGCTCTGCATTCTTGTAAAGTCATTTATTCATGAGGACCTCAGTAAATTACAACAGTTAATATGTATACTTTACTTTACTTATAAGTAAGTTCCTTTTCTGGTGATAGTTTTTCAAAAAATGCAAAGATTATTTTTTGTTATTTTTGTTGTAGGGCCAGATATTCAAAACTTTGCCCCGGGGCTAAATTAACACTGCCCGGCAGGCAAACTTAGCCCCGGAGCACAAAACAAGCCATATTCAAAAGGAATAGCCTGGGGCAAACAGCTTCTGAATATAGCATTGGAATGAGGCTGGGCAAACTGGGCTGGGAGTGCAGGGCAAACTTAGCCCTGGAATAAGACAGCTCAGAATATGGCAACCAGGAAGTGCAAACCACAACAGCAACACAGTGCACATCGATGTGAAGGTAGGTACAGATGAACTATGTGGCCAATGTGTGCCAGCAAATCGTGGACCAGTACAGCTGCAGGCAGCAGCATATGTGAAAGTACAGTGTACAAAACTGCAAAATATTCCCGAACTGTTAGCAAAGAGCTACTGCGTTTGCGTGGGTTTAGCACTAGGGCTAAACCATTAGCCCGGTGCAAACACATTTGCCCGGCGCTAAACTTTGCCATATTCAAAAGTGACATGCAAATGAGCCTACTTAGGTAGTCTGTGGGCAAACATCCAGATTAGCATCTCATTATGCCCTGATTTGCATGCAGTTTGCACCAGGCTAACTGTTTAACCCTGCGCTAAACCTGCGCAAATGTGTTAGCGCTGCGCAAACAGCTTGGGGAATATTATACAGTTCTGAATGCTACCTCCACATGTGCTGCTGCCTGCAGCTGTACTGGGACAACATGGCATAGGCACAGATGGTGGTGGTGCTGCATGCAACTGTCACATTGTAGGTCATGCTACAGTGCACAGCAGAAACTACAGTAGCAAGGGGGCCAGTAGTGTGTGGACACAGCAATGCCTATGGTGTGTGTGTGTGTGTACAGCAGTGATGATGACTGCACTATACACAGTGAGAGGCCCAACCTGCAGGTGTTTACTGACAGTGGACATTACTGTTACACTGTTGTGTGACCCACAGATGCTTCACCTGTGGCATGGGATGCTCACAGTGACATGTACATTTCTGGCTTTGTGTGCTATGGCAGTTGTGCAGCTGTGCGGTATGTGGCCGGGGGGGGGCATATATTATCGAAAGGCACACTGGTGTTAGGGTATTCCCAATACTGGTCCATGTGCACTGCATGATGTGTCCCAGCCTTGTGGCCACACCTGGTCTGTAGTACAGCCTCGCCACCCATACACTCTCCCCTCAACATCCTCCATGCCCACAGTGCTGCATGTGTGTGCTGGCATCTGTTGGTGTCCACAGAAGTGTGGTCTGCAGGTGTGTGCTGTATGTCCACACTGCCATGCTGTCCACTGGTGGCAGGGTCACCACTTACTGCCTGACATGGCTGGGACTGGTGGCAGATGATGGCATCATTGTGATGCTATCAGTTAGCAGCATGCTTCCTCTATGTTTGGCTTTATCTATGTGTCATTTATTTGTTAGAGTCGCGCAAAACCCGAGCTAAACCTGCGCAAACACAGCGCAAAGCCATAGTATCCGCATAAAGCTGATTGCCCAAGGGTTAAGACAAGCTTTTTCCTGAGCATTAATGTACCAGCGCTAAGTGTCGATGCTAAGTCGCGCCAAAACCACTTAGCATGGCGCTAGTCACTGAATATAGCATTACGCCTGTATTCATGTCAGTTTGCCTTCATACATTATAATTTTGCCAAGCGCTAATGCAGTTTGCCCGCATTATTTGGTTTTGAATATAGCAGACCCGTGTAATCCGCACTAAACCTGCACAAGCGTTTTTGCCCGGCGCAGAGTTTTGAATATCTGGCCCGTAATGTTAAATTTGATGAATGTGCCATTATGAATATGCATCATTTACAATGCTTTATATGCCATTTCTTTGTCCCAAATATATTTTCATGTTAATTTCACCTTGTGATGAGAACCCAGGTGTTTTGAATTGATGGCTAGTTAATGGAGTGTTGTAACATGGGTAGCCACACCCCCTGATAATGGCTATTCACCAAAGCGCTGGGGTTTGGGTGAGAGCCCAATTCTCTATAAATAAATCCATTTTGCTTATATTTTGAGACTACACTGTTAATTGTCCATGTTGCCTGAGTACTGTGTGCGTGGAACTTGTCTTGCTCTTGGGGTTGCCGCCTTTCAGGCAGCACTGATCCCTCTGTTGGATTACAGCAGCTACTTCTGGGGATTTACCTCTGGAATATGTCTCCAAAGAATGTGAATCTGACAACCTGGTAAGCTTTTCCTGCCCCTCTCAAAAACCCTTCTAAATGCTTGGGATATAGAATGTAGCAGATCCATGTATGTGGCCAATTTTGCTGTAACATGAAGGTGCACACAAACTACTTAAAACAACAAACATCACCCCCACCGTATAACAGTCAAATCCTTCCCAGTCTATGAGCCTAATGCCAGAAATATGGCCACTTCTACCTTGCTGCTAGAAAGTCCCAAATGCCATGAGCACATGGATATTCTTTAAAAGATGCTTCTCAGTCTCCTTATATTGTTAAACCCAAACAAGGACAATAGCTCTCTTCTATGGACTTGTATTTATGGAACCCTTACACACAGACATCCATGTACACACAACAGATGATATCCCACATCTGAACAGGTAACTTTTCTGTTTAGCAAGGTGAGAGGAGCAATGTTCCTATGTTCTAAAGGGCACTCCAGAAAATCTGGTTGAACTAAGAAATAAATAGACAATATAGTGTCATACATCCCTTGTGGAAGTGTCTGTTACCCCTGGAGTTAGCTTCCATTGCCTGGGCTTGCTGAGGGCTGTTCTCAGGTATTCAGGGAATCTAACCTCTCCAGATTTAACTTCCTATCCACAACTTCCCATGATTCCACTGGTCAAGAAAAGGAGCTTCCCACTCCTGCACTAAGGGGGCCCATGACCCATTTTCTTGTTTGAAAACATTCTGCAAATAATAATAGAAAAAAAAATACTGCAAAAAAAAAAAAAAAACACTACCGGGTTTGTCATACCCAGACTCTCTTCTCTTAATGAAAGATAAGTTATACCCCTTTTAATGGGAGTCAATCTACTACCCCATAGAAACATAAAAAAGACAGTGTATAACTTAGCTTTTAAACCAGTGGAGGTAGAAAACAAAAATTACATATAGGAATCTGGGAATCAAAATGGATTTTACAAGAAGCGCCCCTTTCTTTTTCCAAAGTTTCCATACTTTCCACTGGTGTATTAAGGCTCCCACCTTATTAAGTTGCCTTTCCCAATTAAAATAAGCCATATCCTCTCCCACAAAATGCATCCACAGGATGTCCATCTTAGATCCCTGAATTGCAGTCCCAGCTACAGCAGTGTCTCCTGCCTGGTGTCATCTAATCCTTACACCTCTACTCTTCCTTATACTAATCCCAGAGTTAGACACTAAAGAAAAACTCTGTAAGGCTTCCTGTAAGGCTAAGCCTGCTGTCTTATCCTGAATCACTTTAAATGATGGCTCTCTACCCACAGGTAGCATACCTGGTATTCTGTGTTGCATATGCAGATACCTCAACAGTGGCTCAGTACTAAAGACATACAGCAGGGGGCTCAGTGGGCACCCCTGCCACACTCCCTTGAAAACCCTAAACCTAGATCCTAGCCATCCATGTATTAGTGGGAAAACAAAAGTCTGCTTATATAAAGTCCTAATCCAACTGATTAAGACAGCCAATATGTCATAATGCTCTAATACCCGAAATAAATACTCATGAGCCAGGCAGTTGAAGGCCTTTTCTTTGTCAAGAGAAATTACATACTTAGACAAACTCCCTGAGGCTCCTCTCTCAAAAATGTCTCTGTATTAGCAGATTGCCTTGTATAGAGTTTCAGGAATAGCACAGATCTGATAAGGCACACATATTTCTATAGCTGCCAGCTCCAACTGTTTGGCTATGATCTTAGACAAAAATGTTTCGGTACACATTTAGCAAACTAGTCAGTGTCCAGTTACTTAAAAGAGTCCTGTCTCCTTTTTTGCATAGGAATATTAACAGTGCCATAGACAAGGAGTCTAGTACCACACCTGCTGTCAAAATTTAATTATAACGATCCACCAGTGATAAACCCAGCTGATTTGAGAACATTTTAAAAACTCTACTGGAAGTCTGTCACTTCCTGGGATGAATCCCTAAGGGATTTAATATCTAATAAAACTTCCTACAGAGAAATAGGCCTAGTTAATGACTGCTTGATGGTATCGCCCAAAACTGGTACCTCTATGGACTGCTTAAAGTTAGTCGGTTATCACATCAGCTTGGAAAGATAGTTTAGTTACATAAATTCCTGTAATTTTCAACATATGGTCTATCCAAGTGGTCTGTATCCCATCAGCTGAAGTGAGACTTGTAAAAGCCTGGGCCTGCACCCATTTTTTTGCATTCCTTAAAGATGTCAAAAGTCTGTTTCATACCCCGGGGGTCATACTGCAATTCACTGTGTAGTGTGGAAGCTCTATCTTACTGAAACACTTTCATTGACTCCTTTATCTTTTGTTATTTACACTGTATAATTCCCTGATTCCTTACTGGCCAGATTGCAACCGAGCCCTCAAACCCAAATACTTTTTAAATGCCGCAGTCACCTGGCAGGAGGACACATGGGTGAAAAAGTCTTTAGAATCTCTCTTCGTGTCCCCACCAGTCCACCAGAGAGTCATATGAATTTTGCACTGAAAGTCAGCTTGCCACAATTCTGCCTACAGGCTGTACCCCTTTGTCTGATAAGAGCTCAGGACTGAGACGCCACACCTCTTTCTCGATAGGGGAGGTAGATTCCAATTTTTGTGGGGTGCATAGACACAAAAGAGTCAAAATCTTTGTTCCCCCAGTTAATATCTAATATTAACACCCTCCCCAGATGGATATCCACAAATTTTTTGAGAGTTCAATCTGACCCTCTTAGCAGAATTCCCACCCTGTTGCACTGGTCAACCCCCGGAGACCAAAAAGATGACCTTCTGTCCACTGAACCTGAGCACGTGAGCTCTCATGTTTTATTTTTATTCTGGTATTTTGAACCAGGACAATATCTCCAGGTTGCTGATTTATAAGAAAATGGGTCAATAAACATTTATTCTGTGACTTAATGCTATTAACATTAAAAGAGGTCACACAGTAAATCTCCATCAGTTTAAAAAAAAAAAAAAGGAAACAAAACCAGGTCATAATGAGTTAGCTCGTGATTGTGGGGACTGACTCTGGTTCTTTTCTTTTTACGTAGAAATAGAGGCCTCGGCACAGAAATCCTCCTGGTCTGATGAGAGGTCTGTTTTGGAGGGAACTGTGGAAACCTCAGAATCCTCGTTCTCCTTCTCAGTATCCCTCCACAGTTATTTTCAGTTGCAAGACTGAACCAACCTGTTTGCTACAAGAATTCCTGAAGCTTTTACTGTTTTCAGCTGAAGACTCCTACCTGTCTTCTTTTGAGGAACAGGAAGCATGTCAACATCATCTGCTTGCAGCGAGTTCTAAGCAACTTCACTGAGAGGTGGCAGTGGGGGGGCATTTCAGATTTAACCTTCTCAGGAGCTGTTACTGCACACCCTGAGGGTCCTGCCTTCTGAGGACTCCATATTACATCAGGGGGATCTTCTAATACCTCAGTAACCACATTACCAGTCAGTGAATCGGGGGAGGGGGTGCAATGATTAACGGGGTACTTTCATGATGACTCCTGGGTGCCTCATCTCTTCCAGGTTGACAAGGTCTGTGGCTCTATGACCGGTCCAGGTGGTATAATGACTGTCAAATGGGTACATTTCTCAGTCAGTCTTCTTAGCGATTTTCCCTGCTGAGCTTTACCAATAAGGTGATCTTGGTCACACCCATACTCTCTTCTTATGGGAGGCACAGGGAAAATTTCTGAATGAGCACCCATGCTCCCTGCACACATTGCATTGAAATGGATTCGGGCAGGTGGAATTATTATGGCCATAAGATGAAGTATAATCTACACTTTTCATGGTCACATGTATAACTGTATAAGCCTGGGGTTACCTTTGGTACAAACAGAGGCCCCTGTCTTTGCCAAGGAAGAAGCTGTTTGGGAGGCATAAAACAGTATTGGGTCAAAATAGTGTACCATAAAGAGTGCTACAGGAACCACACTGTGTGAAGCGTGAAAGGATTTAGAGTGACAGTGGTAGAGTAGTGGTAGGGAATTACCGCTACCCCTGTCGCTCTGCACTTCACCTGGAAGGGATCAACTAGCCATGTGCTGGGGTGCCTGGCCGAGCTACTCCAGTGGTGGAGTGGCTAGGGCACTAGCATGCAGCGAAGCAGGAGATCTGGGACCATGGTTCGGGTCTGGCTAGGTCTCCTCCTGCTGACACTTTTATTTTTCTTTAAAAGAACTTTTACCCCTCCAGATTTTCTTCCCATTACGAAGTCCCACGACCCCCAGAATTGATTATTTAAGTTCAGGGTGTGTGTGGGTGACCCCCATCGGGGAGTGCAGGTGGCAGAGCCCCCCAAAAAAATGAAATCCTATTGTATTCAGTGGGCTGCACCTTTTCTGTTGTCGCTGCTTGTACCCGACATTGTTTGGGACACTGCTATTTTCCTTGCGACATTTATTGCTGCATGGTTATTGTTTGCAGCGACATGACCCCGTGCCGTGTAAAACACCCATGCCCACATACCTCAGTTTGACCCTAAACTTCCAACCCCCCATCCACACTTTTCCTCATCTAAAATTGGGGCTGGCATCCAAAACCCCACACTGCTGACCAGCCAATGCAAGATGATATATACACTGACACCCGCACTGCAGAAAATTACTGTGACCACTTTTACTGCCGGCTTTGTCAGTGGAATGGCCATAAGTGAGAGCCAAAGAGGTGTGTCCTTCAGGGCAGTGTACTTTGAACTTTAAGTTTTAAGCATGTTAGTGTTAACATAACTAGTATCCATTCCATGATATAGAGATGAAGTATAAATGCTGATTTATTTATTGCTATAAATTGTCTGCACTGATTTTGATCTCGCTCCCCTTGGTACATTAATCTGTCAGTGCTTTATGCTGTTAAAAGATTTAGTTAGGCATATTTGTAGTACCTATGTAAGATTTTGTTCACTTGTTCCATCTTTGCTATGTGTAATGCCTTTCATTATATTTATGTTTGTTACAATTTTTTGAAAATACAAAAAAAATGTTTTGATGGAAGAAGTAGTCAGTGTATTGTGCCCAGAAATGATCCAATGTTCTTTGATGAAAGAAGAAGAAGAAGTCAGTGTATTGTGCCCAAAAATGATCCAGTGTTCTTTGATGAAAGAAGAAGAAGAAGTCAGTGTATTGTGCCCAAAAATGATCCAGTGTTCTTTGATGAAAGAAGAAGAAGTCAGTGTATTGTGCCCAGAAATGATCCAATGTTCTTTGATGGAAGAAGTAGTCAGTGTATTGTGCCCAAAAATGATCCAGTGTTCTTTGATGAAAGAAGAAGAAGAAGAAGTCAGTGTATTGTGCCCAGAAATGATCCAGTGTTCTTTGATGAAAGAAGAAGAAGAAGTCAGTGTATTGTGCCCCAAAATGATCCAGTGTTCTTTGATGGAAGAAGAAGTCAGTGTATTGTGCCCAAAAATGGTCCAATGTACCTTGATGGAAGAAGAAGAAGAAGTCAGTGTATTGTGCCCAAAAATGATCCAATGTTCTAACAGCTTTAAAACTGATGTCATCAGTTTCCTCATTCGCAACATGAATAAAGGCATACAAGACTAACACTGAAAACTGAATGGAATCTTTTAACAGTGTCCATATAACATAAGTCTTGTCTGGAGGATATTCTTCCCCTCCCACGTAGTGCAGGCAGCATTCGTTGCTGCGCCAGTTCCTCATTTGCGGAGAATAACTCAGAAAACTTTGCTGGCCCCCCTCCATACCCCTACTGCCTGTGGTCTTGCTTTCATGTTCCTCCTAGGGGATAATGGTGGCAGAGGTGCATTCTTTATTGGCTAAGTGAAAAATAGTCTCTTTATTAGTCTCATTCCTGGGCTTCTGTAATTCAACTTTATCACCCTCCCCATTTTTACTGAGGTTAGAGTTAAGCAAAGCACTGGTGCTAAAAGCAGCTTGATCTTGAATATCCTGAGACACAGCCACACGGTCGTTATCCTACAGGTCAGATTCAGGGAGCAGGTTGTTATCTACTGGAGCCACAGTATTTGGAACTCTTCCCCCTTTATGTGCAGAAATGGTAGTGTTCTGATACTCTGCAAGTTCCAAATGAACAGCAAAGGAAAACAGGCACCAGGTGAACAGTATAGGACAGTGTCAACTGTAATGAAAAATCTGTCACAAGTGCAAATGTATTACAGTACCTTGGTGGTAAAGGTATAAAGGATATGCTCCCAGTCTGGTTTTTCCTGTGGTCTTTGTCAAGGGATTCTGTATCAGGAGGTAAAGCACCCTTTAAAGTGCTCACAGTCAATCATAATTGAAAAAAGATTTTTAAAGGTGCAGTACATATAATAATAATAACATTTATTTGTATGGCGCCTTATCCAAAGCCAAGGCGCCTCACATTTTAAAACAGCAATAACAATATAAAGTATAACACGCTTCAATAAAATCAAACAAATATCCATAAACTAAAACAAGAGGCTCAGTTATTAAAAGCTTGAAGCCACAAATACGTTTTTAATGATTGAATGCCTCCACAGTTGCGAGCTCCCGAATCCGACAGGGTAGAGAATTCCAAAGGGTAGGGGCTGCAAATTCAAAAGCTCTTGCCCCAGAAGATTTTAAACATACCCTTGGAATCTCTAGCAACCCCTCGCCAATTGAGCGGAGTGATTGTCCGGGGCAATAAGGAATCAGGAGCTCTTTCAGGTAGTCCAGGCCCAGTCCGTGTAGGGCTTTAAATGTCAGCAAACTGACTTTATAGGTGATCCACCACTGTGCTGGCAGCCAGTGCAGTTCACGCAGCACCAGCGAAATATGAAAGATCGCGAAGATCCTGTCAAAAGCCAGGCCGCTGTGTTCTGCACAAGCTGCAAGCTATGTATTTCTACCCCAGAAAGCCCTAGGTTAAGGGAGTTACAATAATCTAAGCGCGAAGAAACAAAGGCGTGGATCAATGTAGGAAGGTCATCAGACGGAGCCAGATGCCTAATCCTGGCGATATTCCTAAGATGGTAAAAGGAAGTTTTGACAACAGCTGATACCTGCGAATGCAAGGTCAGCCCTTCGTCAAAAATTAACCCCAGGTTACGCACATAGCCTGGTATCATCTACTAGATCCTCTCAGGAATCTAAAAGTAATAATACCATTACCATATTTAAAATACTCAAAATAGTAGGTTCTGCTCCAGCATAAATTAAAATTACTTGACCAAACTATATGATTGTTTAAAAACATTTTAACCAACCAGTTCCATGGGCTATAAGTGCACATGAGTAAGGTACTTGTCACCCCTCTGGCTGGCTAGTACCTTACTCATGTGCATGTCTGATTAATGTTAGTACTTTTATTAGGTATTTAAGTTTACAGCAGTTACAGTGAGAAATTCTGACAGAAGAATACATCTGGCATTCAAATATCAATATGCAGAGATATGCAGAACATACAGGTTTGAGAGTGGTGCAAGGCAAGTCCCACCAGAGTTTAAACTGGAGCAGAGGAAAGTCCATAAGGTGAGTAGGAGGATAGCGAGTATGTGTTTTAAACATGGTGATGGTATTACAGTATTATTTTTAGATTCCTGAGAGGATCTAGTAGATGATACCAGGCTGTATGTACTGCACCTTTAAAAATCTTGTGTCAGTTACAATTGGCTGTGAGCACTTTAAAAGGTGCTTTGCTTCCTGATACATCATCCCTTGACAAAGACCATGGGTGAAACCTGGTCAAGAGTGTGTCCTTGATTTTATATCCTTACCACCAAGGTACTGTGATACATTTGCACTTGTGATTGATTTTTCATTAAAATTGACTATTTGGTACGGTTCACCTGATGCCAGTTTTCCTTTGCTGTTGATACTGAACCCTATACCTGGCACAGGTGGTTGGAGTGGAGCAGCTGACTTGCTTCATTAACTGCAAGTTCCAAATCCCCTACTGCACCTTTAACAGTCAAATCCGTGTGTACTGTTGATTGAGGGAAACGAGACACAAGATTATCTGTAGGGGAATCCTGCTCTTCTGCACTAATAACATTGGCAGGCTGGGAATCCACAGGAGAGATGTCCCCCATGTCAGTGCTCACAGCAGGTGCTAAAGCCTTTTTGGTAGGGATGCTCTTGGCAGGGACCTCATGGGCTTTGAACATGCTTTTACCATCTGCAGGAGTCCTCCCCCCGATGCACCAACTCTGTATGCGTTACAGTTTTATCTGGACCAGAGTCCACAGGACCCTTCCAAAATTCAGGGAGTTTGGGAGCAACTTTCAGAGGTAAATGGGCTTGCTGTGGGCTGAGCAACTTCAGTTATGCCAGCTGCTCTTGGCAGCTTGCTGGCATGCCACTGTCCTTCTGCCATTTGCCTCCAACCTGCTGCCTTAAGAAATTGCTCCATGGTCCAGATAGAAGAAGGTGGTGGTGTGGGGGTGGGTTGGCCCCTTCAGAGGCCCAGATGCTTAGCCACTCCTGGAATGCACAAAGGCCGGCCCTTCCTGATGCTGGCAGAACTCGGTCTGACAGCAAAGAGTGCACATCAGCTGAACTCCCCATGTCTGTTGCAGCCTCTGTACAAAGTCTAGTGGTTGCAAGCACCACTTCTTCCCCTAACAGAAGCTTCAACAGTAAGGCTCTCCTTTCGGACATACCAGTTATTGTCATTGAGGCAAAGGTCAGGAAGCATAGGAAAACCAGGAGCAGTTATAAAATTCAAAGTAGTGTTTTATTATTTTCAATAACAATAATAAAAATATTTTTTGCAGGATAAGCGTTTATATGAGCAGTTCAAATAAAACAAAGTCCTTCCTCTGAGGGTATCTATAATACTAAATCTCAGTTTGTCTCTCCGACAAAAGATTGCTCTCTTTTCATATAATGTCTTTTCCTGTCAGTTAACTTCTGCATTCTGAGCTTAAGAACATCCTGTTTCTCACAAAATGTATCAGAGGTCTTGTCAGCTTCTTTGCTGAGCAGACTTGCCAATAGAACAGTTTCCCAAGCTGGCCTCCTGCTGACAGTTTTGCAAAGAAGCTTAAGGAGGTCAAACTGCATCTCAAGGTTAACCCTCTGAGTCCCAAATAGCCTTTTGCAATCATTTCAACAATATAACTATATACATTTTCAAACCAAGGGATCTCAGTTTCACACAAAGATTCACATATAGTTTTATAACCACAGATATGGGGGGAAGAAAATATCCTACAAACAGCAAGTGAAGGCAGGAGGTAGTGTGTGTGTGGGGGAGGGTCGTGAGAACATCAATTCCTAGGTCTCCCAAGAAAATCTGATTGCACAATCAGTCAGACAAAGAGACAGACAGGCAGACAAGGAGAGGATAGAACAGATCATTGCATTAAACTCTTTATGCACAACAAATAGGACAGGGTCTTATTCAACCTCTCACATACCCCCTCTTTAAGAGGAACCTGTTTGAAAAAACAGGTTTCAAACTTTCTTTTCATTCTCTTCTAACATTACCTCATAACATAGAAACATAGAAGTTGACGACAGAAAGGACTGCAAGGCCCATCCAGTCTGCCCATTTCTTTCTACCTTATAAATGTGCCATCGGTCTTTGCTCTGTCAGTGGCCTATCTATTCATAGTCATTTGTATTGCTCCCTTAGGCCTATCCCATGCCTGTTTGAAGCCCTGCACTGTATTCATAGCCACCACTTCTTGTGGTAAGCCATTCCATGCATCCACCACCTTTCTGTGAAAAAGAATTTCCTCACATTCCCCCTTAATCGACCCCCTCTAATCTCATGCTGTGTCCTCTTGTCCTGCTATTTTTCTTATATTTAAACATGTTAGACTCTTTCACCTTGTTAATGCCCTTAAGGTGTTTGAATGCCTCGATCATATCACCTCTCTCCCTCCTTTGCTCAAGGGTATACATATTGAGCTCTGTTAATCTGTCCTCATATGTCTTCTGATGCAGTCCCTGCACCATTTTGGTTGCCCTTCTCTGGACTGCCTCAATTTGGTTAATGTCCTTGTGAAGGTGTGGCCTCCAATACTGTACGCAGTACTCCAGATGGGGCCTAACCAGTGTCTTGTAAAGAGGGATTATTACCTCCCTCTTATGACTTGTGATACCCCTACTAATACACCCTAACACCCCCCTAGCCTTACCTACTGCTTTAGAGGTCTGCTTGGATGATTTCAGGTCATCAGTGATGATGATGCCCAAGTCTCTTTCTTCCTTTGTGACTGCTAGCAACTCCTCCCAGTCTATAGGTGGCTTCGGGGTTTCTCTTCCCTATGTGCATGATCTTGCACTTCTTTGCATTAAATCCCAGTTGCCACTTTTCTGACCATTTGCTAGTTTATCCAGATCTCTTCTCATTCTGCCCACCCCATCTGGTTCATCTACGCTGTTGCAGATCTTGGTGTAATCTGCAAACAGACAAGCCTTACCCTCTAGTCCATCTGCAAGGTCACTAATGAAGATGTTGAAGAGGACTGGCCCCAGGACTGATCCCTGAGGCACCCCACTTGTGACTTGCATCTCTTCTGACTGTATGCCATTTACTACCACTCTCTGTTTTCTGCCCGTCAACCAGTTTGCCACCCAGTTGACCAACTTCTGACCCACCCGAGCCTACCCAGCTTATTTATCAATCTTCTATGTGGAACAGTGTCAAAAGCTTTGCTGAAGTCAAGGTAAGCGACATCAACTGCTCCCCTTGGTCCACCACTCTGGTTACCCAGTCAAAGAAATCTATGAGATTAGTTTGACAGGACCTTCTTTGTAAACCCATGCTGTCTTGGATCCTGTGCCCTATGGATTCCAGGTGTTGCACTATCCTTTCCTTAAGGAGTGCCTCCATAATCTTGCCCACTACTCAGGTAAGACTGACTGGTCTGTAGTTCCCGCCTCCTCCCTGCTACCACTCTTGTGGAGCGGGATCACATAACCCTTCTCCAGTCTTCTGGGACCTCTTCTGTGCTCAGAGACTCACTAAACAGTTCTGCTAATGGCTCTGCTAGTTCCACCTTGAGCTCCTTAAGTACCCTGGGATGTATGCCATCAGGTCCCATTGCCTTTCCACCCTGAGCTTAGCAAGCTCTTGTAGGACCCTTTCTTTGTGAAGGGAGTAGTGCTCACCTCCCTCCCCTGTGTCCATGATGCTGAGCTGTGGGCCCTGCCCTACCTTCTCTTCAGTAAATACTGAGCAAAGTATCTATTTAGGATAGATGCCTTTACAGGGTCCTCCTCCTCACATGCTCCTTTTCTCCATTAAGCTTAGCAATACCCCTCTGGACTTTCTCCTTTCACTAATGTATCTATAGATATTCTTGTCACCTTCTTTTACTGTTACGTGCTAGCTTTTCCTCAGTTTGGGACTTTGCCTGCCTTATTGCCTTCCCTGCTTCCCTTAGGGCAGTTTGGTATGCCTCCCTATCTTCATCCTGTTGTGTTCCCTTATATTTCCTGAAGGCAGCCTTTTGGCTCTGACCTTTTCTGCTATTGTATTTGAGAACCAAAGTGGTTTCCTTCTTCTTTTGCACTTCCTTTTCTGTCTAACACAATGGGATGTTGCTTCAAGTATTGCATCCTTAATGTTTCCCACTTTGCCTGTACCCCTCACCTGTGTTTCTTTTTGCCAGGGCTAGCTTAACTCTGTTGGCTGTCTTATCAAAGTCAGCCTCTGAAGTCCCATATTTTGCCTTGGAATGGGATGATTTAGATGTAGTAGCCAAATTGAACCATACCATGTGATGGTCACTGGCCCCAGGTGACCTTCTACCTGGAGATCTGTGATCCCTTCCTTGTTAGTCAGTACTAGATCTAGGATAGCTCTGTCTCGTGGGTTGCTGTACCAGTTGTTTGAGGCCCTCCCTGCAGGAATCCACTATGTGTCTAGTTCTGGCAGATGTTCCTGCTGGTATTGACCAATCTGTATCCGCATGTTGAAGTCTCCCATTATCAGAACCTCCCTTTAGCTGTCATGTTTTGTATATCTTCTACCAGTAATGTGTCTATGTCCTCCCCTGGTCTGGGGGCCTGTAGACAACCCCAGTTCTTATGGCTGTCCCATTTCCTGTTTCCAGGGTGACCCACAGTTCTTCTGGCTCCTTATGTGTATTCTGAATTTCTGTAGCTTTGATATTTTCATTGACATACAGGGCCACTCCTCCCCCCCTTTTTGCACCTCGGTCTCTTCTGAACAATACATAGCCAGGTACTGAAGTCTCCCAAGTGTGGTTACTGGTAAACCACGTCTCACTAATTGCTACTATGTCCAGTTTATCCTCTGACATTATTGCCTGCAGGTCTGGCATCTTATAACCTTTGCAGTATCCCCTTTTCCATACCAACCAGTACAGAAAACAGTTAAGTTTAAACTCACTCTTTTTTGTTAACCTTCAGAATTTTCAATTCTTGATCCATATCTTGACAGAAAATCAGCAGTGACATTCTCTTTTCCAGATTTGTGCACCACTTTGAATTTAAATAGCTGTAGTGCCAGGTGCCACCTTGTGATTCTGGAATTGTTATCCCTCATTTGGTTAAGCAAACAAGATTATGATCAGTTATATGTACAAAGTCAGCTCCTAGCAAATAAAACTTAAGGGACCCCATGGCCCACCTTGCTGCAAGGCATTCCTTTTCAATGGTGGAGTACCTTTTCTCTCTGTCATGCAATTTCTTACTGATATATAGAATGGGATGTTCCTTCCCATCAATATTCTGATTCAAGACCGCACCAAGGCCTACCTTTGATGCATCTTTCTGTAACAAAAAATGTTTCTCAAATTCTGGGCTTCTTAAAACAGGAGCTGAACATAAAAATACAGCCTTAATGGCCCCAAAAGCCTCATCACATTCTGGGGTCCATTTCACAATATTCAGGCACTGTTTTTTCGTGAGTTCAATGGGGGGGGTAGCTAACTGGGCAAAGTTGGGAACAAAGCTCTGATAGTAACCTGCCATCTCAAAATGTGACCTGACATGTTTCTTTGTTTTAGGGACAGGACTGTTAGCTACAGCTTCTAACTTAGAAATCTCTGGCTTTAATTCTCCATTTCCCAAAACATATCACAGATATCTGGTTTCCTGCATGCCCAGTGCACATTTGATAGGATTAATGGTTAGACCTGCTTTCTTGCTAGATTGGATAACTGCACTTAGGTTTTCCAGGCGGCTTTCCCAGTCTGGACTGTACATCACAACATCATCCAGGTAAGCAGCACAATAACCAGTGTGAATAGCTAAAATTACATCCATGTACTGCTGGAATGTAGCGGGTCGCCATGTAAACAAAATGCCATGGTGGTGAACTGATGAGAATCAATGGGAGTAACAAATGCAGTTTTGTCTCTGGATTCTTTAGCTGGCGGAATTTGCCAGTAACCCTTGGTGAGATCAAGGGTACTGATGTTCTTGGCATTTCCCAATCTGTCCACCAGATCATCTATCCTGGGTATAGGCTAACTGTCGAATTTGGGCACATGATTAAGTTTCCTAAAATCAAGACAAATTCTTACACCCTCTTCTTTTTTATTTACAATGACCAAGCACTTCTCAACTCTTCTATGATACATAACCGTTTCATTTTTTGTATTTCCTTAACCACATCTGCTCTTAACCGCTCTGGTAAGCTGTATGTCTTTTGTCTAATAGGGCAAGCATTCCCTGTCAGTATTACATGCTCAACCCCTTTTGCTCAGCCTGGCACTGTGGTGAGAGTACAGTTAAATGTCTTCACCAAGTTAAAAAATTCTGTGGTTTGCTTGGAGGTTAAGGAAACATTCACCTTTACAGCATCAGCAGTTACAGTTTGTTTCAGTCTGTCAGAAATTACATCAGTATCTACTGTAGAAGTTTCTGGTAAAACTAGCAAAGCAATCTTTGGTGTTTTTCAGCCCATTTCCTCAGGAGGTTAGCATGGTATATCTTGGTAGGATTTTTCCTGTCAGGGGTCTCAGTCTCATAGTTAACTGTGTCAGTACATCTAAGCACTTTATAATGCCATTTCTACTTCATTAACAGTTTATTTTCTGTAGTGGGTAACAGCAGCAAGACCTTTTATTTATGTATTTATTGAAATTGTTTCACCAGGAAAGGCACACTGAGCAAAAATGCTGCGTCTCCGGTGCGACCTGGGGGAAGGGTTACAGTGGAGGCAGATCATATACAGACAAAAAGTATATTGCGCAATACAGATGATGTACATAACTGGGAGGGATAAACATGAGCACATTATTTGCACGAGATGGAACAATACAGTAGAACTATAACACATTTACCAATAGGTGAAACAGTACCTGGCTCAAAAACTTTTTCTTTTACCCCATGGTCATAATACTCCTTCTGCTGTTTTTGGGCTTCCTCCTGATTACTATGGGCATTTTCAACATATTTTGCCAGTTTATTTCTCAGAGCACACATATAAGATGTACTAGATTTTTTCTGAGAAAGTTATCTTCCCAGGTTTCTTTTATTACATTTAATTAGCTCTCTAGGTTGTTCACCGTTTAGCATTTCAAATGGTGAAAAATCTGTTGAGACTTGTGACACTTCTCCGTAGCTAATAATCAGAGTAGGTAAGTGTTGGTCCCAATCTTTCCCTACACATTTTATAAACCTTTTAACATGCGTTTAGGGTTTGATTAAAACACTGAACAAGACAGTCTGTCTGAGGGTGATATGGGAGGTTCTTATGGCAGTGGTACCTAATAATTGCTATAGCTCCTTCAGCAATGCAGCACCAAAATTACTACCCTGATCAAGTAATAATCTCTTTAGGTATGCCCACACTGCTAAAAATTTTGGCAAGCTCTGCTGCCACTTTTGGTGCTGTGACAGTATGCATTGGAACTGCCTCTGGATATCTAGTAGCATAGTCCCATACTACCAAAATGAATTGATTACCCTTTTTACATTTGTCTAAGGGACTAACACATCCATTGCAATTCTCTCAAAAGGTACATCTATCAAGGGGTTCCATGTCATAACGGCAACATTTCTGTCACAACTTGCACAACATGTGCATTTCACGAATGAATAATCGGCCCCAACCCACCTTGGACGACTGCCAATACGGCAATCAGGTGGAAGTTAAAATGAACATTTAATGCGGGGCGCTGTGCCCATGGCACCCCCCTTTGCAGGAGGCAAGCCCCCAAACTAGTATAATCAGCTCCGGAAGGGGGACACTGGGGGGGGGAACAGTATGCAGGGGGATACCGTGGCTGGGGCACCATCGGTCGACCAAAAAATTTTAACAGCCAAAACTGAAAAAAATGTTTAACTACCGGCAGTCCCAAACCTGGGACCATCATCACTCTTGTTGTTGATCCTTTTTGCCACGCCAGGTGGACAGCTCGGCAGTAGCATGCTGCATTGCACTGCTTGACCAGCATAACTCAAGACCTCCCCCTTCATTTGCTTTTGCTATTACATTGCTCCACAATCACTATCCTCTCCCATCACTGTATCCCCACACTCACTATCCCATCGGGCATGCAAATTGAATCACTCACATTTGAGTCACTCAGTTTGTTTCACCCAAGTGACATGAGACCTATCAAGGGTAGGGGCACCAGGGGTACCTTGTCTTTTTTAGTCTCTGGGATTACTTTCTGACATTCAGCACAAGAACTGCAATAGATAGCAACATCTTCATAAATCCCAGGCTAGTAAAATCTATACAACAGTCTGTCAAGGGTGCAGTCCCTCCCCGAGTGACCAGTCATGGGACTGTCATGTGCTGTCTGTAACAACTCAGTTCTATATTTCTTCGGTATGACCAATTGTTCTATCTGTTTCTGCATCTGAGGATTAGCCCAAACTCTGTAGAGTAACCCATTACATTTTTTAAACATTGGCACACCTGTTTTTGTTTCACCCTCAGCTACTTAAAATACCCTTGGAGAAGCATTGTTAGTTTGCTCTGAAACAAAGTCACAATCATTTATCAGTTTAGTTTCAGCATTTTCATATAGTAACCGCTTATGTCCATCAGTCTTTTATTGCCACTGTTTTTCAGGAGTCTTCTTTCTTTCCTAGACTTCTGGATCTTGGAGCGGGTCTAAAACAAGTCTGCATCAAAATCACCACAAGGAAAAGTGTCGCCAGTATCTGAGATTTTCTTTGCCTATGCTCTTCATCATAGCTGCTGAAACTACTGATTTTGCTCCATCTATGATTAACTCAGCAAATCCTGGAAAGTCATTTCCAATAATCACAGGTACTGGTAACTTAGGTACTACCTCAACTTTCATTTGGTGTGACACCCTATTAATATTCAGAGTCACTTGGGTGATGGGATAGTATTGAATGTCCCTGTGAAAGCAGATGACCCCAGTACCTGGTCCTTTTACACAGTGTTTTCCCAGCACTTCAACATGCACTAGAGAAGATCAAATGAAAACGTTTTAGAGATTGTCAATAAAAACTTGAGGTCAAGTCCCTGTGTCATGACTAGCATTTCCTGAAATATGCTGTTTGGTTTTATGGATTTCTTTAAATTAGCATCTGTTAATGTGCTCTGCAGTAAATGAAAACAGTAAAGAAACAGTGAAGATGTTTCTGTCTCTGTCAGTGAGCAATGACGTCATACTTGTCCAGCCTGTTGCTGCTGCAGTTAAGTCCCTAATTGCCTGAGGGAGCTGTTGAACTTTCCAGTCAAAGCAATCTGTAGGGCTAGTTGTCTTTACTCCAAGTGTGTTACTAACCCATCTGGCTTGTGTTTAGATCAATAAGTTTGCAATCTATCATTCTGTTCTCATAAAGAGTTGGTCATTTGTGTTTCAGTGGTGCACTAAAGTGATATAAATGACCGTGAGAAATCACCTGTCTTTATCACAGCAGTCAGTACTATCACATCAAAACTCTGCACTGTTGTCTGGCAATATAACACAGGATTGTTTAATATTTATAAAATGGATCTAATGTTTGTTAAATCATAGAAGTAGTGTCTTTTGA
Source organism: Neoceratodus forsteri (assembly GCA_016271365.2). Taxonomy (NCBI): domain Eukaryota; kingdom Metazoa; phylum Chordata; order Ceratodontiformes; family Ceratodontidae; genus Neoceratodus; species Neoceratodus forsteri. The sequence continues at coordinate 731,384,619 of CM028131.1, forward strand.
TGTTGCCTCCATGAATATGTTCATGTGAGAACAACATTGTTGATATGTCAGATTGACAAATAGGTGTCTCCAAACTCTATTTCAGGAACATGTACTGTATGAACTCACAAAATTCAATTACCTGAGGGATTCTATGTGAAATACCACATTTATGTCTGTAACTAAAAATATATGTCATCCTGATGCCCTGTCTCCTGCCCTCAGTTGAGGCTGCTGTACCCTGCTTCCCTCTGTCCCCCACAGGCATGCCAAGCCCCTGCTCCAGTCTCCACAGACAGAACTGCTGTGCTCTGCTAAGCCCTAGAGTCCCAGGGCCTCTGCCTCCACAGTTGGGGCTGCTGCACCATGCTGCCCAAAGCCACTAAAGGTGGGGCTTTTGCTGCACCCTGCTACCCACGCTCTACTACCCTAAATGGGCAGGGCCACTGATCACATGCACTCTGTCTCCCAGTCAAGGCTGCTGTTGCCTTTGTGCCCTAGACCCCATCCCTCCACAGTTAGGGCTGCTACTCCTACTACCCTCTGTCCCCACCCTATAACACAAGATGAAAGTGTTTTTCATTTTGTCTTTCAAGCAGCATGGGTAGTGTGACCAAAAGATCGGACTCTGGTGGCAGGGAGCAGCATGGTGCAACAACCCTAACTGTGGAATCAAGAGGCTCTATGATGCAGCAGGGCACAGTGGTGGCAGGGGCAGAGAGGACAGCATGGTGCAGAAGCCTAGACTGTGGGGCAGGACATAGTGGGACATCAGGGTACAACAGCCCTGACTGTGAGACAGAGTGCATGTGTTACAGCACTGCCCATCTGGGGCAGGGAAGTAGGTAGCAGGGTGCAGCAAATGCCCAGCTTTTGTTGGTCAGGGCTGCATGGTGCAGCAGCCCCAACTGTGGAGGCAGAGGCCCTGGGACTCTATGGCTTAGCAGGCACAGCAGTCATGTCTGTGGAGACTGGAAAAGGGGCATTGGCCATGCCTGGGGGCAGAGAAAGCAGGGTGCAGCAGCCTCAACTGAGGGACAGGAGACAGGGGCATCAGGATGACATATAGTATTTCTAGTTACACACATACATGATGTATTTTCACATAAATCCTTCAGAGAACTGAATTTTGTGAGTTCATACAGTACATGTTCCTGAAATAGAGTGTGTCAAACAGCTGTTTGTCAATCTGACATATCAACAATGTTGTTTTCACTTGAACATATTCATGGAGGCTACATCAAAGACACACTACTTCTATGACTTAACAAACTTCAGATTCATTTTATATCCATTAAACAATCCTGTGTTATATTGCCAGACAACAATGCAGAGTTTTGATGTCATAGTACTGACTGCTGTGATACAGGCAGGTGATTTCTCACACACAGTTTATACCAATTCAGTGCTCAGTGCACCACTGTAACACAAATGACCAACTCTTTATGAGAACAGAAAGAGACTGTAAATTAATCAATCTAAACTCAAACCAGATGGGTTAGTAACACACTTGGAGTAAAGACAATTAGCCCTATAGGTTGCTTTGACTGGAAAGTGCAACAGCTTCTTCAGGCAGTTAGGGACTTAATTGAGCAGCAACAGGCTGGACAAGTATGATGTGCACTGCACTGATAGGGACAGAAACATCTTCACTGTTTCTTCACTGTTTTCAGTTACTGCAGAACACATTAATAGATGCTGATTTAAAGAAACCACAACACCAAACAGCATGATATTTTCAGGAAAGCGCTAGTCATGACACAGGGACTTGACATCAAGTTTTAATGACAATCTGTAAACGTTTTCATTTGATCTTTAAGTCCCTTTACAGTCTTATCTCCCACCTTGACGTCTATTAAATACTTGCCCCAATTTTCTAAAACCAAATCTGCTCCAGTGCTACTCTCCTTATTTTTATGTCATCTTCTTGCAGTATGGCCTGGCTCATTACAGTTATAGCAAATTACATTTTTGGGTGAAGATTTGTTACCTTACCAGAGTTTTTATCTGACCTGGAATTAAATTAGGAAAAAGAGGTTCTTACCAGTCTTTGCTGTTACTTCACTGCTGCATGGTCTGTCTGTCCATCTGATAGTCTTTGGCCAAAGGTCTGTCTGTCCATCTGATAGTCCTTGGCCATAGAAATGGCTTTTTCACCCACTTTTTGGTCAGTGTTCTTTGACCCAAAGCTGCACATTTTTAGGAAGGATTTTGATGAATTGCTCCATTGCAGATATGTTTTTTTTTTGTTAATGTTTTCTCTCCCTGGCCCCCCTGTTGGCTTTCCTGACCTGGCAACCTCCTGGAATTTTTCCTCCCGCCATCCGTCCCACACCATCCTCTACCTTCAGGCCATCACCGGCTACCCCCATGGCTTATCTCCCATGATGGAGCAGTGGGGAGCCCCCAACTCCCCACCAGGAACAGATCCAGTATCTGGTGATGCCCTCTGGAAGTGGTGTGTTCCCGATGGATGGCCATCAAGCCACACAACCAGGGCCACCAATTTTACATTTTTCTATCAGCAGAGCATGCAGTGCCAACAGGAGGGCATGCCACGCGTGTTTCCACATGCAGCACACCCAATTGACTGCTCTGCCTTTGAGCCCCATTGTACAGAGCCAGGCGTGCCAACACTTAGCCTCCGCTAGGTGTCAGGCAGTCGCCGGCCTCTGTTTCCCCCCTCCCTGTGAGAGGAGAGCTGTTCTCTGATGCTCAACTCTTCCACCCCCTAGCCCTCCCCACTGACCTGCTCGCACTGTGAACACGGGTCACCGGCATAGCAGGAGGTAAGACATCTCTGCTTCAACCCTCCATGCCACTGGGATGGCCATTGCAAATAAGTTGATGATCTCTGGAACTGTTTTGCCTTCTGGTTGGAGCCATTTAATGAGGAGTTCTCTGAGTTGGGTGAAGGCTTCTCGAGGATTGTCGACTGAGTGGTAACTCAGGGACTGGAATCTCTGCCTGTTGTTCTCTCCTGAGATATATCTTTTCAGGATTTCTCTTTTCATACGGTCATATTTTTCTGACTGTGCAGTGTTCATATTGCTGTAGGCAAGATGGACTTTACCTGTCAGGTAAGTACTAGCCTGATTACCCATTGCTGCTTTAGTCATAGGCAGGCTGTGGCAGCCCTTTCAAAGGTTGTCAGATATGCTTCAGTATCATCTGAGGACATAGCTTTGTAAGTTTAATGTCTTTAAAGTTGTTTGTGTTTTCTTGCTCTGCTGAACCTGTGCCAGATCCTCCAACTGTGATAACTTGCAAGGCATCCTGCCCCCTGCTCCTGTCGCTGCATCTCTTCTCTGCTGCTCCTGTTGCTGCATATCTTCTCTTCTTTGCTGCTCCTGTTGCTGCATATTTTCTCTTCTTTGCTGCTCCTGTTGCTGTATCTCTTCTTTTCTCTGCTCCTCTGTCTCTTTATTGTATAGCCCACCATTTGAAGAAGGCAGACAGACTTTCAGGTTCTGTCCCTGCCTGTTATTCCTCTCCTATCACGTACAGTCTCAGTCTGGATTTTTGTTGCTGCTTCTAGTTTGGCTGCTATTCTTCTGGTAATCACTACTGGAGTTGCTGCTACAGGATCCATACCTTTCTGCTGCCCTAGTACCAGGTCTGGCACTCATGTACACAACTCCTGACTTAGAGTTTGTACGGTGTAAATTCCACTTAGTCTGACACCAACTGTTGTCGATGCAAAGGTCAGGAAGCATTAGGAAAACCAGGAGTAGTTGTAAAATCGCAAGTAGTGTTTTGTTATTTTCAATAACAATAATAAAAATAAATAAAATTGTGCAGGATAGCTTTATACAGGCATGTCAGACAAAACAGAATCCTTCCTCTGAGGGTATCTCTAATTCTAAATCTCAGTCTGTCTCTAAAATGGAAGGTTGCTCTCTTTTATATAATGTTTTTCTTGACAATTAACTTCTGCATCTTGAGCTCATTAAGAGATATCCTGTTTCTCACAAATGTATCAGAGTTCTTGTCAGTTTCTTTGCTGAGCAGGCTTGCAAATAGAATACTGTTCCAAGCTGGCCTCCTGCTGACAATTTTGCAAACAATCCTAGGAGGTCAAACTGCATCTCAAGGTTAACCCCTGAGATACAAATATATTTTGGAATTATTTCGACAATATAACAATGTACATTTTCAAACCAAGGGATCCCAGTTTTACACAAAGATTCACATATATTTTAAAACCACAGATAAGCAGCAGGGAAGAAAAAGATACAAACAGCAAGTGAAAGCAGGGAGATGGGGGGATCTCAAGACCGTCAGAGTGATCTGTTCCTCAGCCTCACAAGAAAATATGTTTGTGCAATCAGACAGACAAGAGACAGAAAAGGATACGATAGAACAGATCCTTACATTTAACTCTTTTCTGCATAACAAATGGGACAGTGTCTTATTCAACCCTGTCACAGCGACCAAAACTCTCTTGGCATCCATAATTTCTGCATCATGCTGTTTGAGAACTGCATCCATATTTTCAATAGCTGAACTCATACCTGTTTCAGGTGAAACATAGAAATTGACGACAGAGAAGGACCACTTGGCCCCCCTAGTCTGCCAGTTGATGACAGGTGAGTCAACAGACATTTTTTCCTCCATCTTCACAACCTCTGATGCTGTGACTGTTCAGCTCCCTTCATTTGTTTAGGCACTGCATCAGAATTGTCCATAATGCTAGCTCTGTGGCACCGAGTGGTGAGGCACTCGCTTGACACACTGGCAACCCAAGTTCGTGACTTGCACCTGGGGTGACTGGAGAGGAGACTGGTGGGGAGGGTGGAGAATGTCCACATGGACACTGTCCTCACTTGGAAGGAGAGTATGGCCTACACCACTCCTCAAGTGATTCCTGGTAGTGAACCATCAGAGGCACACCTGGTAGCGTGGGTGACCACACACTGCCATGCACTTTCCCAGGATGCTGTCATGTGCAGCCATGATGTGAAAGGGGGTAGAGGGAAGAGAGGAAGTGGGAAAATGGCTCATCCTGGCAGTGCCAGATAATGTCTGCTGTGAGTCCCCCCATGCCACCTGACCACCTAGTGTGCCATCCCCACCCCCTGACTGACACCCCCATTGTACAAGGCACTTCCTCCCTGGTGGCAGCAGAGGGGTCCAGGCAGGGATAAGCCAGAACATGGGAGGTGTCGGAAGATCTCAGGGAGCTTGGAGGTAGGTGATGGCAGCGAGAGTTGAGTCTAGTGGTCAGAGAGGACAAGCGTGTGGAGCCTGAAGGAGTGGAGTCCAGGGGGCCAGGGAGGAGCAAAAAAAAATGTTCATAACAATAACAGTCATAGTGGGATCAAAAATTCATGTCCTCCTCCTCCACCATCTCTGGCTCCAGGGCCAGCCATCTTTCACACCTCAAGAGAGACAAAGTGCCCCACTTTGAACAGTAGGAGACATTTTTTGTGTGTTCTCTATTTCATAGCCGGCAGGCTGGAGAGCCTGCTAATGTGAATTTCAGATATTAATCAATCTCCCCAGCGGTGCCTTGGGGACGATCAGGGGTTCTCTCTATCTATTAAAATATCGGCCTGAACCCGGTGTGGTTTTCCAGGGTGAACAGCTGCCATGAGACCTCGAGGAGCGCTATCGGAGGATGGGCCTGGGGCACTCGTGGTTTATGGATTATTGTTGGAGTAGATTGGAGAACCTGCTCATACAAGTCCAGTTACAGGCTGGTCTCCCTGGAGGATACATTGGGGGACGACCATAGGGGAGAGTTTTCCTTTTGTTGACTGATTAATTATACCCCCCCGAAATAGCTGGATTAATCTTCTGCAGATTGACTTCTACTCTAGGAGTATATGGTAGAACTATAAAGCATTTCCATTTGGCCTATGTGAGAGATAGGCCATGGGACAGTTTCCCCAGGGTTGAGAGCTCTGTGGGATCCTTTACTGTTCTAGTAAAAGCATGGACTAGAAGAACTGTGATTTTGCTTTGAACTGCTATAAACTTCTTTTCTCTGTGGAATTTATGAAAAATTTGTCCAGACTTGTTTAATCTTTGGAGTTGGTTTAAATGAAAAAATTGTATTATTGTTTTAATTATTTTGGATTTGTTGCTGGTATTGATAAAGTTTATATTAAAATGATCTTAAGACTGCTTCTTGAAGATCTACATAGTTATGTGTTGGGATCGAATATCCATGGACAGGCGCTACTCTCCCTCTAGGCTGAGGGACCTGCGCCCTTTTGATTGCCCCCCTCTACAGCCCGAAGTATATAGGCGTTGCCATGCCTTGGGGATTGTGCGGAGGAGGCAAAGAGGGAGGGGGGTCCCTCGGCTATGGGGGGCGAGCGGAGTGGGCGAATTGAGACGGTGAGGTTGAGGAGACGCCCTGGGGAAAAATGGGTCCAGGATATGGGAGTGCGTTGCCTGGTTCCCATACCCGAGGGTTCCACTGATAGTGGGCACATAGCCTGCTCCTCCAGGGCCTCTCATCCAACCCGGGCATTGTTATGTAATGCCAGGTCAATAAAGAACAAAACGGCAATAATTGCTGATTTTGTTGAATCATCTGACCTGACATGCATTACCAAGACCTGGCTGGACGAAAATGCTGGCCCATTTGGAGTCAGCTGTCCCAGCCGGTACTGCAATACATCGCCTGAGGTTGGATCGTGAGGGTGGGGGTTGCTATTTGTTTTAAATCAGAATTGGGCCTTGTAGAGGTTCCAATGGTGTCCCTGGATCCTTTGAATGTATCATGGAGCAGGTGTGGGCTGCAGAATTTGCTGCTTACCGTCCACCCGGTGGTGCGAAAATTTTTCTAAGAAGTCGGGACTTCATTGTCGATCTGGTATTGGAGCCTCCAGGTGGTTGGTTCTGGGGACTTTAATGCCTGGGTCGACGATGAATTCTCGCAGTTTGGTCAAGACTTTCTCCAACTAATGAGTTCGTTGGGCTTCACACAGGTGGTTACCGCTGCTACCCATATTCATGGTCATTCTCTGGATTCAGTGTTCACCTTGGGTATGGAGATCATGGGACTGGTTGTGAAACCAGTTGGGTGGTCTGACCATCATTCTGTAAGGTTCAATTTCACGACCCCCCCTTATGAGACTCACCCCTTTGGAGATGGTCCAGTACCATCCTTTGAGGGGAGTTACCCCTGAGGGTCTGATGGTGGTGCTGGACCTATCGAGTTGGCCGATGGAGTGCATGGAACCAGATGCCTTAGTAGTGCACTATAATAATATGGTGTTGAGGGCACTGGATTCCATTGCGCCTGTCCGTGTTCTCCCCCTCTCCCTCTGCCCTCGATCCCTTTGGTTTGATGGGACTTTGAGGGAGTTGAGGAGGAAGGGGTGAAGATTGGAGCACTGTTGGTGGAAATCCGGCCTGGAAGATGACAAACTTAGATTGATGGCCCATTACGTGGACTATCAATCAGTAATCTCCCATAAGAAGGCAGAATTCCTGTCCAGGGAGATAACTGCATCAAGAAACCGACCTGCTCAGCTCTTCCGGACCGTCGACAGACTGTGCAATCCTGCCTGTCTGCGGGGTTGGAGAGCTTTTTCACAAATACAGTGTGATGAGTTTGCTCGGTTCTTTGACGATAAGGTGTCATCAATCAGATCGGAGATCCGCTGCATGCGCTCAAACGAGCATTACAGTGACCAACATGGGGTTACATGTCCTTGATCTGTCTGGATGGATTTCGACCAGCCAGCGATCATGGATATCATGAAGATTGTCCAAGGCCTGCGACCGACTTGCTGTAGTTTGGATCCTGGTCCTACGCGCCTCCTTGTGGGATGCATGGATGCGATTGGACCAATCCTTGCGAGGATAGTCTGGGGTTCTTTGGATCAAGGGGTGTTTCCGGAGTCCTTGAAAGAGGCTGTCATGACACCCCTTTGAAAAAACCTTCCCTTGACCCCACTGCCCTTGCTAACTACAGACCGATCTCTAACCTGCCTTTTGGGCAAGGTTATTGAGAAAGTAGTCGCTACAGCTTGATGACTTTCACCACCCATGAAGTCTATGATCCTTCCAGTCCAGTTTCAGGAAGAGGCATAGCACCGAGACTGCATTAGTTCGGGTACTTAATGATCTCTCATATAGCAAGAGATCAGAAGAGCCGCTCGATCTTGGTTCTTCTTGATCTCTCTGCAGCGCTCGACACCGTGGACCATGGGATGTTGCTGGATCGCTCGCTGTTACTCTGTGGACTGTCGGGACAGTCCTCAGATGTTCCATTCTTTCCTCACAGGCAGAAGTCAAAGGGTAGTTTCAGAGATTTTTCTTCTGCCCCTTTGCTCTGTCTTGTGGGGTGCCACGGGCTCTGTGCTTCCCATGTTGTTCACGGTGTACATGCTACCGTTGGGAGACATTATAAGGCGTTATGGGCTGAGTTTTCACTGTTATGCAGATGACACTCAGCTCTATATGTCCTTTGTACCGAACAAAATGATGCTGTCTCAGTTTTTAACAACTGCCTCACTGAGATTCAGGATTGGATGAGTGCGAACTGGTTGAGGTTAAATCCGGATAAGACTGAGGTATTAGTCGTTGACCCAGGTCATTATGCAAAGAAGTTGACTCCTGGGGTCCCCTCTGGTCTCTTATTAGGGGATACCCAGTTGAGACCTTCTGAACAGGTGCGAAATCTGGGTGTTATTTTTGACAGTGCGCTGACACTAAAGATGCAGGTGTCGGCCACTGTCAAATCTTCCTTTTACCATCTGAGGAATATCGCCCGGATAAAACACCTTGTTCCACATGATGACCTTCCTGTGCTGGTCCACGCTTTTGTTTCTTCCCATCTTGATTACTGTAATGCTTTATATCTAGGGTTGCCAGGGTAGATCTCCGTCGCCTGCAGCTGGTGCAGAACGCGCAGCTAGGTTGCTGACAGGGCTACCAAGAACTTGTCATGTCACACCCATTTACGTGAACTGCACTGGCTGCCAGTGCGATGGAGAATCACCTTCAAGGTCACATTGCTGACCTATAAGACCCTACATGGCCAGGGACCAGGCTACCTGCAAGATCTCCTTTGTCCTATCGTCCTCCTCCGCCCTCCAGCTCCACTGGCGAGGGATTGCTAGAGATTCCCAGGGTTTGTTTTAAATCATCTGGGGCAAGGGCTTTCTCCTTTATGGCCCGACCCTGTGGAATTCTCTACCTCATCAGATTAGAGAGTGCCTGTCCATAGAAGCATTTAAGAGATCCCTGAAAAGTCACCTATTTTACCCAATTTTTGAAACAGATGTTTTACAAGAAGTTTGGTATCAGTCCACCAATCCCCAGTCGTGTCATAAAAAACAGCTACTGTTGCCTTGGCTTTCAAGAGTTCATCAGTCTGTTGTTTAACATGAGTGGCTGTAAGTATAGCGTTACTAATGCACCAATAACCCTGCCCCATATTATTCTGTTATAAGTTCCCCAAAGTGACATGCAATCCTACATGTCCTTATCTGCCGTCAAATTCTATGTTTCTATGTTTCTCCAAGCCCAATAAGGGATCTAACCTTAATTTAATCTTTTCCCATAAAGGAGCAACTTTAGGACATTCCATAATATGCACTCAGGGATCCCTCTGCTGTATTACACCTGGAGCATTGAGCAGAGGGAGTTTCCCATCTTACATAAATGGATAGGGGCAAGGTAAATGTTATGTAGTATATAAAATTGAGTGAGATGTAACTATCATTAGACACATACCAGTACATATCCCCAGATAAGCTCCCAGTTTGCTGTCAGGTTAGGAAAGGAGGACATCCAGTAATGGGAGTACCCCATGACCACAGGGAATAACTGGGCAAACAAAAGGGATACTAACAGTGATACAGAGTGGGGCTGCCAAGAATGAGACTGGACCAGAGAAAGGAAGGTACTATGCAATCCTACATGGTCAGAAGTGGCTGTGTGTACAATAACAGCCCTAAGGACAGTCCATTGGTAACAAAAAAATAATCAATTCTCAGGGATAGAGAACCCTGAAAGTAAGTATGTCCACCATCCTTCCAAAAGGTACGGTAGGCATCCTGTAAGGCAGCTGTGCAAATGATGGACCTCAAGCAACTGGTATCACAAAAAGTTTGGCTGTGTTTCCAGTTTTATCCACCAGCTCCAAAGGACAATTAGGGTCTCCTCCCAATATCAATTTTCTATTTGTATGTAGATATGGTTGGATTAACCGAATAACTGAATCCTAGATGTCGTAGTCTGAGGAGCATAAATGGTGCCAATTCTAACTGCTTGACCACACAAATCCACATCTAAAAAAAGAGCTCTGCCTAGTTCAGTATCCATCACCTTCTGGATCTTTGCCAGACAAGTGAAAAGGATCCCCAACCCCAAACAAGGGTCTTCCCCAATAGACCATATAGAAAGGGCCCCATGGCCAGGCTTTCTGTGCCTGGTGGATGTAAAACATAAATTTAATTCGGGTATCCTGTAAAAAAATAAGACGAGCATTAGAGTGGGGATAATGCATTAAAAGTAATACCACATCTCTTATGATTTTTTTTTATACTGTTGACATTAAGGGAAATAACATTTAGGGGATCTTCTGTCATATAATCCATGAGACAGGATTAGAAAGAAAAGGGAATCATTTTTAGCTCTAGTCTTTTCTTCATTAACTCTGGTTTTTCCAGAACATCAGTGTCTATGTCCAAATTATCCTTTTGTGAGGACAGGATACAGGAGGCATCCAAGTCCCCATCATCCTCCACAGAAAGTGTTTGCAAAGCCATACATTTATTTCTGGTGTCAGTGTCATCAGTCTTAGCCAATGTAGACGTTGGGGTATTCCTCTTGGATCTTCGTTTCCCTTGGCTACCTGATAATCTTCCTGAAGGGGCTGTGGTGGGGGCATATCTGGATGTGGAGCAGGTACTGGAGTAGAGTCAGGAGAGGGTTCATAGAAGGATCCATGCCCATCGAGATACCATCCCCCAGAAACAAGAGTTTTGAAGTCAAATTGGGGTCTTCACTTGGTGTAGGCCCTGAGGGAGTGGCAGGGGGCATAGGCTGGTTTGACTGGCAGTCTGAGGGTGCAGGTGGAGGTGGCACAGGGAGACACAACTCTTCCTCCTGTTGTGCCTGTCTTACTTGGGCCTCACGAACCATGGTGTCCTGGTTAACCGAAGAGCTGTTGTTATGGACTGCCCGGGGCATTGGAGGAATAGATGTACAATCCCTTCACACAGATTGCATTTAGGAGGATTCTTACAAAAGTGATTAGAATGTCCAGTTTGTCTACAAAAACTACAGATCACAGTGTCACAGGCATTGCTAAGATGGGAAAGTTAACCACATCTATGGCAAGTCTTGGGTTGCCCAGGGTAGAAACAAAATCCATGATCCTGGCCAATGTAAAAGCAGCTGGGCAAATGTAAAGGGCCACTATCTGTCATTCACAACTTTACTTTGATCTTCCAGCCACCTGTCCAAATGTTTTCTGTGTCCAAGATAGGCAGGGGCCTATCTAGCACATCTGCTCTTTGCTTGACCCAGTGTAAAATATCTGAAATATGCACACGTTCATCGTGGAACAGAATGATAATAGTCTTGGTGGTTGGTCTAGTAAGCAGAATAGCTAAAAAGGGAGCCCAAAGAGCAGTAATCCGTAACTGGTGATACTTATGCCAGAATTTTTCAAGCAGGTCAAGGGTGTTAGAGATGGTATCCCCTGATATGGATCACAGCAAAAATATCAGAAGCCAGATACTGCATAGAGTCCTTTAAAAGTTTTCTAGCTACAAAATCTGGTCAGGAGATTCCTCGAGGTCCCCTTATACTTAATATGGACAGTGTTACGCCAAGAGATGGGATTCCCCAGGTTATGGAATAAGTCAGACATTTTAAATGTTTTGTAGCAGGAGGTAGGGCCTGAAGCAGCAGGAGAAGGTTGGGGGGAGGGCCTTGTCCCTCGGTACTGAAGTGCTAGCCTCCATAGAAGTAGGTACAGCACTGTCCTCTGAGTCCATCAAGTCTCCCCAAGAATGGGAAGATAATGCTGATGGTTCAGACATTCCACCAGGAAGTACAACATGTTGCGAATGTGGTTTTTTTGTAGGATAAACCTGGCCAAAGCAGGTAAAACAGACATACCAGCAGTGATCTTTTGCAAAATGTCAGCATTAGTAGGTAGAGGAGGAAAATTGCAGGTAAAGAAGAAAGAACTGTACTTGGTAAAGCTGCAACAGTACGTGTGTCTCTGTCGGCTTCCCGCTGCCGAGTTGCCATGGTGCCGGTTGTAGTAGATGAAGCAGAGACAGTTGACAGCTGGGACTGCACGCTGTCAGAGTCTGAGAAGACAAGACAGAACGTTCTGTGCATAAGACAGTCTGCCCCAAAGCAATAATATCGGCTGTGGTCAGTGTAGTATCCAAGATCCACGCTGAGCCATCTTCAGGCCTTCCAGCCGGCATCCAGTAATGCATGCTCAGGAGACCATGGGCCCACCGACATACCAGGAAATAAGGCAACAGACTTCAAATCCAATGAGTGTTCTTTCTGTGAAACAACAGTCAGTGGAAGCAATCCAGCAGAAGATATCTGAGAAGGGCCAGAATCCAAACTTTCTCTAGCAGGCGGAGCAGCCACGCTTGTCTTTCCATTTTATCAAGCAGCATCTGAATTGCAGTACTGTCAGTGACCATTGAACCAGTGGTGAAACTGCCCAAACCAGACAAACTGATGACAGAGCAGTGGTAGAGCACTGAGGTCCTTCCTTCTGAACAGATAGGAAACTCTCCACCGGATCAGGTATCTCCATTGAACTATGAAAAGTAATAGATGGCAAAATGGGGTTTTGGGCTCAGTTCCTCCATTGCCTCCTTCTCCACGGTGTGGTCAGCCATCTTGCCAGCTGGAACTGACAGCAGCTGCCCTACTGCAAGAGTAGGGGAATTTCCCCAGTGTCAAGGCCAATATTCCCTGTCAGTGAAACAGGCCCATGCAACCCCCGTAGCCCACCTGGAAATAAGCTGTCATAGCTAGTGTGCCTTTCCTGGTCAAAAATTACACATAAATAAGTACATACATACATAAACACATGAATAAAATGATGGTTAGCCAAGTGGCATTGAAGGCTGAGGCACTGCATGCCACACCTCCTGTCATGTCGGTGACCTGGATTCAGGAATGGACCCCAGTGGATGGGGGACTGACTGGGAGAGGGAGGATTAAGCATCCATAGAACAGCTCTCCTTCCTCAGGGGAAGGGAGTGATGCCTGTCCTGTAGCTTGACTGCCACCTAGAGGAATCTGTGGTAGCACTGTGGAACAGCGAGGGAAGGGGACCCCATGCCTGGACATCGGGGGCGTCTCTGAGGAGGTGAAGCATGCAGATTGTGTCATTGCACATGCGCAGGCCCCAGGAAGAAAATGGAAGAAAAACTCTCCAACTGATAGGTGGTGACAGCCCAGTCCCTTGCAGGCCCTGCACTGGCAATGGTTCATCTCCAGCCAGGGTCCCATGGAAAGGCCGCAGTGGAGATGGTGAGTCCCTGAGAAACCAGGTGACAGGGTTAGGGGACTGGTCCAGATGGGGGCCAGTTGCAGTGATCAGAGGATAAAGATGAAGGGGAAAAAAATGGTTAACAGGAGACAGAAAGTAGTGGTTAACAGCACTCACTTTATGGAGGGGAGACTGACCAGTGGGGTACCACAGGGTTTGGTTCTGGGTGTCCTCTTCAATGTCTTCATAGGAGACATTGCTGAAGAACTGGAAGGGGAAGGTATGCCTTTTTGCAGATGACACCAAAATCTGTAATAGGGTGGACACTCAGGGGAGGTGGAGAAAATGCACAGGGATCTTGGAGAACTCGTGGAGTGGTCCAAGACGTGGCAGTTGGGTTTCAATGCCAAAATAAAGGAATAATGCACGACAGGGTGTGTGACATGTTGGGATAACGTCACGATTCAGGTGGTTGGGCACGAGGCCACAGGCCGAGTGCTTCCAACACCTGAGACGCTTACTCACTGATCCAGTTTGAATGACAAGGAACCTGGGCAGGGAACACAGGGCCAGATATTCAAAAGAGTTGAGCCATGCACAATAGGGTTGCGCCTGCGCCAAGTCAGAAATTGCACCATTCTGCGATATTCAGCAGGAGGCAGTTGCACTCCCAAAATCATGCTGAGCAACAGCGCAATGATAATGAAGGCATGTGCAACCGAAGGGGGAGGAACCATGCATAAATGGCGCAGTGCGATATTTAACGACTTGCGCCATGCGCAATAGGGGAGCAAGCTGAAGTTGCGCCATAGCGGAAATGAGCCAAAATAAAAAGGAGCAAGGGAGAGGCGCAAGAATGCTACAGGGAAGCCACATGAGGCAGAACCCTAGGAAAACAGACAGGGCAAGAGGGACAAACAGGCAGGCCAGGGAAAGGGCACCCTGAACACCCAGGCATAGGGAAGGTGTGGGGAGCCACAGCTACTGCAGAAGGGGGAAGTGCCACACAGCACAGAGGCCACCACAGGCAGGTGTTCCCGGTGCAGGGGAAGTAGCAGGGAGGACAGCAGGGGGAATACAGTAACAGCTGCCAGTGGGGGTGAACACAAGCCAGGGACATGGTCAGTGCCACCTTCCAGATGGAGGCCATTATAAGGGGAGTGAGAAGGTGTGCGGCAGGGGGGCGTGGCCGTGGAAGGGCCCGTCGGCGGTATGCCCCCAACAGGCAGTACCGAGCCCGCACCAGCTTTTATCTGTACACTGATACTGAGATTGTGGGCCGGTACCACCTGAATAGGGCAATTCTGAGGCAGCTGTGTGAGCTGTGCAGTGATGTGATGCAGGCACCCACACGACGGAGCCATGCCCTGTCAGTGGAGACTAAAGTAACAGCCTGCATGTGCTTGCTCGCCATGGTTACCTTCCAGAGACCAACTGGGGACACCACAGGCATAACCCAGTCGGCCACGTCACGCCACCTCACCCAATTCCTCAGCGCACTGCTGCCACATGCTGCGGAGTACATCCATTTCCCCAGCACAGCAGCGGGCGCACAGCAAACATACAGGAGTTCCACAGGGTGCACATGCCTGGCGTGCTAGGGGCGATAGATTGCACCCGGCGTGGCCATACGACACCACTCCGGGCCCTGAGGAGGCCGTGACACATCAATCGCAAGGGCTATGCCAGCATCAACTGCCAGGTGGTGTGAGATGCCAGGGGCGCTAATCAATGTCTGTGCCACGCACTCTGGGGAGACCACGATGCCTTCATCTGGCACCAGTTGGCACTGTGCCACAGATTCGAAGTGGGGACATCCCACTGGACACCTAGTGGGTGAGTATGCAAACCACATGGACAATCATAGGGCCTGGGGGGCATGGCCAGAAGTGACATGGGTAGTAGCCACATGGCCTGGGGCAGGTGATGCTGATCACCAAATTAACCTCCGCCCTCTACACACAGGTGACAGTGGATACCCACTCTGTCCCTGGCTGCTCACACCCTACTGGCGGCCTGCGACCCCCATTGCAGCAAAACTACAATGAGGCACTTGCCACCACATGTAATGTCATCAAGCGGGTGTTTGGGATGCTGAAGGCACATTTCCGTTGTCTGGACACCTCCGGCGTGTCCTACAGTACCACCCCTCAAAAGCCTGTGGGCTATTCCTGGCCTGTTGCATCCTGCACAACATGGCCAACGAATGGGGATAGCTGTACAGGTACGAAGGGGGACAGTGATGGGGATGATGAGGGACGCTGGTGACGATGGTGATGGCAGCCCCATTGGCCGCGGGACCCCGACTGATCCGGCTGGCACAGCTGCATGGGACACCATCACAGAGGAGCACTTCAGCCAGCCCAGGTAAGTCATGGGGCCATGTGCAACCACCAGTGGCTAAGGCACAACCCACACACACGTATGGACACATAACAGGGTTGCATGCGTCAAGGGAAGTGGCAGGGCACAGACGCACACACAACCAGGGATGGGTGAGGATTAACATGCCGCAGCGGATGGACACACACACACATGCACTGATCACCAAGCACTACTGCAGAGGGCAGGAGGCACACCGACCCAGAACACCAACCCTAGCAACACACATGTCCACAGGCCACCACGCCCACTGCCTGTCCATGTGCGTGTGTCAGATGCTGAGCACCATTGCACACTGGTGTACAGCGCAATGCAGGCATCATCATGCACATGCAACTGCGGACAGCAGCCGGGAGGGTGTGCAGGTGGACTGGTGTCCGCGTGCAGGGCCGGGTACCCACCTGTGCACTGCCCACTGAAACACACAATTCACACAGGGCAGCACCAGACAGTAGCTGCACTGGGAGACAGGTCAGTCACGCGACACAGTACCCCGGCCACCACAGATGCGTGGGCGGCCCCGCTGAGACCCACCAGCACTGACAGGCTGACCACTGGCCTCATGGGATGGCACTGATGGTCCCCCAGGGGTTCCACTACGTGAACGCGACCGTGCTCGTGCAGGGGTCTGCAGCACACCAAACATGCCTGCGCCAGGAGTGCTCAGAATGCCCACAGCTGAACCCGGTGTCGACAGGGTGGGAGTCGCATGATGCCAGGAATGGGGGGTGGACAGTGCACTGTGTGGTGTCCATGATGCATGGGCACCTGACTGTGTGCCCATTGTGGCCATGACAGCAGTGAATGCCTGTGCATGCCTGTTAATGGCAGCGGTCACATCCTCCCGCAAACAGTCCATCCCTGCCAGGATCAGAGTGGTGTCCCTGCTGCGACGCTCCTCTGCCTGCTCCAGAGCCACACGCAGTGCATTCATGGACATCACAAGCCGCATCTGCTGCTGGACTGATGCTTGCAGTAGGCGGGTGTGCTCGTCAGAGGTCATCTGCCTCCTCGGTATCCTGTCCTCAGGGTGTGCATGGCCCTGGTGATCAGCACCCTTGAGGTGGGTGCTGCACACCAGGACCAGGTCTTGGCATGTCCACAGGTGGTGCACAGATGCCACTGCCAAACCCTGTACCCCCAAGCCC
Organism: Neoceratodus forsteri; assembly: GCA_016271365.2. Lineage (NCBI taxonomy): Eukaryota > Metazoa > Chordata > Ceratodontiformes > Ceratodontidae > Neoceratodus > Neoceratodus forsteri. The sequence continues at coordinate 731,401,575 of CM028131.1, forward strand.
ATTGGCCGACTGCTGATGCTGCCCTCCAGCTGCGCTCCCCAGGGCTCATTGGTGCCACCGCAGTGACCGCAACAGTCCCACTGTCCTGAACAGACACCAGTGCTGCCCCACTGGTGCTGACAGGCACAGGCTGGGATTGTGCTGACATGCAGGCCTCCACAGCAGCACCACCCACAGCCTTGGGTGTGAAGTGCCCTGCTGTGTGGCCATCCCATGGCACACACATGTCACTGCCCATGATGTTAGTGTCATCATCACCGGTGATGGACTCTGCACCAGCCCCAGTCACAGCATGCTGGCATCCGTGGATGCCGGCACGCTGGAACACAGGCAGGGCTTCCTCCACACCTGTTACAATGACATCAGTGTGGACAGCCAGGCGGTCCCACTGTCGCAATGATCCACGATACCTGTGGAGGTGGATGGGCCTCCTCCATCTCCAGCTGACTGTCCTCAGTGGACAGGCCCACCACCGCTGACCCATGCAGATGCTCAGGATCTGTAAGGGAAAGCAAAGTGCGTTACTGCATGTGACCTACCCTGCCCCCCCATAGACAGACCATGACTTACCATGCAGTGATGGGCCACCACCCATCTGGAATCCACCACCCGGAACACCCTCAATGGCACTGCGCTGCATGCTTCCAGCAAGCCTCTCCTCCTGTGGGGTCAGCTGTACCACCTCCGGCTGTCCTCCACCTGTTGCAGCACGTGCTGCCCTGATGGCAGCCACCTTCTCCTTTATCCTCCTCCTGTCCATGCCCATCTTTTTCTTACACTCCTGCACGGAGCGCTGGTGGCTGCCATGCAGGTTCACAGCACGTGCCACCTCCTCCCATGCAGCAGCACGGGCTTGAGGTGTTCCCGCTGTCCACTGGAGATGGCTCCTGATCCAGGTAGGCCTCAAACAGGGCTTCAGTTTCGGCCTTCATAAAGTTAGGCCTCCTCCTCCTCCTCCTCCTCCCACCACTGTGTTCCTCCTCTCCAACAACTTGCTCAGTCATTATGTAGCCTGTAAGAATGGCAGTTGTTACCTGTGACTGTGCAGTCCCATGCATGTCCCTAAATCCACAGTCCACACTCCAAAACAGCATGCAACTCACCAATAGACTGCAGTAACCGACTATGGCTACTGCAGCCCAATGTCGCAGTTTTATAGTGCAACCCATGCAAATGAGGTGAGGCGCAACTTTAAGTAGATGCAAATTGCAGTGCTGCGCCATTGAATGGCTGATTAGATGATTTGCATATGACGGCTGAATATCACGCTGTTGTGCTTTGCGCAATTGTGTTGAACACGCTGAGCCAATGGCGCAGTTCTGTGACATGCGTAGTACACACCTCACTGCGCATGCCCGGGTTGCTGACGCAGGCATCTGCCGCGCTGATGATGTGCTGTGCGCGGTAGGCAATGCAGGGCACGCCACCATTGTGCCAGTGGCACTATAGTGATGGTCACTACATGGTGCTGTGGCACTGGGCCATTGTAGGTGCACTGGGCCAACTGCGCAGTAGGCCGCTATGGTGCTGGCACACAGGCAGCCAATCGCGCTACATGCATTGTGTTCCAATGGTGCTGTGCATGTCCATGTGCCAGACACCCTTGACCCTGTGCCCGACCTTTGCCCCTAGGCAGCATGTGCGCTGTATGGTGCCTTCATCGCGCTTTGTTCGGTGACAGCACGATAGGGAATGGCAGTGATGTACCGTGCAGAATCTGCACGTGGAGAGCCATGCTGCAGAGCACCATATTGCCAAATACAGAACCGAGAATGGCACGCAGAAGGGCAGCCCAGTGGTCTGCTATCGATCTGGCCAACCTAGTGGCCATTGTGGAGCCACACCATGGGCCTCTGTCCGGGGAGGCAGCCCTGGACAGGGCCAGGTCCCGGGTGTGGCAGGAGGTGGCCACTGCTCTTGAGGAGGCCACTGGATGGGGGAGGAGCGCCGAGCAGTGCAGGCACAGATACGGGGAGCCAGAGCTACTGGCACGCCTGCGGGCACGTGCCAGGAGGGGCACGGTGCCACGGCCAGGTAGGGGTTCCTTCAACACACTTTTATCTTACAAATGGGTAGCAGTGTTGTATGTGTCCAGCACATAGGGGAGGGACCGTCCGGGGTTGGCTGTGGTGGTGTTCACAGGGTGTGGGGTGGGTGGGTCTGGCTTGGTGGGAGGGCACACATCTGGGGGCAGGGGGACTTTGCTATGGGATTGTACTGATGTTCCTCTCTCCATGTTTCCCCCACAGGCCTGGAGGAATGCCACCATGCACGTGAAGAGCAGTGGTGGGAAGAGCATGGTGCAGCCAGGCGGGGCGAGGGCCCACACCGCCCACTTGACCGGCCCAATGAGGGTGAGTGCCATACATCCATGATTACTATTGCATGTTGTGTGACAGGGTGGGCAGCGGGGCATGGCCACCATCCATCAACACCACTGCCAGGCACGCGACTTGTTACAGTCAACACTGTCCAGTGGCAATGCATGTCTGGGAGTACGTCAATGGTGGTCCAAGCGTGCACCAGGTACATGGTTGTGCCACTGCTTTTGCACCACATAGCCATGTCACTAAACGGCCACGGTGGTGCTGTGCGTGACTTGGCCGGTGGGTGGGTGTGTGCAGCATTTCTGCATGGCTGTATGCACCTGGGTGGGCAGGTCACGTAGATGTGATCACTGCGGGTGGTCACACACCATCACAGAGGTATGTCCTGTGGCCGTATGCCATGCACAGTGGGCGGGCTGTGTGGGGTTGTGCATTTACACCTATTGACTGTGCTCTCTTGTCCTAGGTACCCGTCATCTACGTGAAATCCAGGAGGCGCTGCAGGAGATATTGCTGGTGGTGAGGGCGTTGCTGGATATCCTCAGACGATTGATGAGACTGGGGTCCTGAGGAGGCACAGAGCCAGGAGGAGTCAGAGCGGGAGAGGCGCCTCCCGCTAGGGTTTCATCAGTCCCATATTCTCTCCCCACTGGAACCACCCTGACACCCTCCTTTCCCATCCCAATATTCACCCCTGCCCTCTACCTACCCCCACCTTGTTTGTGGCCCCCAACCTTGTATATAGTTTCTGTAATATTGTATATAGTTGAGTTTTATATATTTGTTCAATACATCTAATTTTGATATGAATACTGTGGTGGTCTCTGATTTGCAGCAGGCTATAGGTGCTTAACTGCAGTGGTGTGCATGGCATCAGGGGTGGTGCGGTCATGGGTATGTGTGTGTGTCCGTGTGGAGGTGACTATGGTGTGGGGGTAGCTATCAGTCAGTGTCTGTGGTGTGTGTGTTGTTCCCTGTGCACTGGATGACTGTGTGCAGTGGTCCATGGTGCGTGCTCTGTGTCCATGGCACACCCATTGGCCCATCCATGGCCTGTGCAGCTGGCACACATGCATGTCTGTGATCTGCACGGTCTGTTGACATGTCAGTGGTGGCAGTCCCTGCAGGGTAGCCACTGTACCCGTCACATTGCTGGGTTGCCTCCTGTCACTGGTGTGGTGCATGTCTGCCTCGGGTGGCACTGTGGGCACCACAGTTGTTGTCCCACCTCCATGCTGTGCCTTGTGTGTGTTGCAGGGGATGTGCCCCACTGTCTGTGACTTGTGCTCTGGGCGAATGATGGTGGTGTATGGGTCTACAGTGCCTGCACAGGGTGGCTGGCACTCCAGTGCCATGGAGGACTGCGGGTTGTGTGTACACAGTTTACATGGGCCCACACTGGGGGCTTGGTTGCCCCACCTCTGCGTCCCTGTGTTGTTGTGCCCTTGGGTATGGGTGGGTGTCTGTCCATACACTGTGTGGCATCCGGCGTGGTGCATGCTTCCATGCACCACTGTGGGTGTCTCTGCTGGCTGTTGTGGCCAGTGGTGGGTCGGAGTGTGTCATTGGAATACTGTGCAGGGTGCTGTACCATTGGTGGTGGTGTCCGGGGCATGCCCTATCCCATGTGGGGTACCTCATGTGCTGATGAATGGTTGGTCTCTCAGCAGTACCTCGGGGGGACTGTGCATGGTGGCACTGTGTCTGCCATTGTTGCATTGCTGTGTGCTGCCACCCGCTGATGGGTGCTCATGGTGGGGCTGGCTTGCATGGTTCTGTGGTGCATGGGTTGCAGTGTCACAGTGGAGGTGGTGGCATGGATGGGGTTTCCTGCTGTGGTTGTCACTGCTCATGGGAGGGTGTCTGGGGGTCACGGTGCAGGGTGTGCTCTGCATTGGGGGGATGGTGTGGCACAGGGTGGTCAGCCCTCCTTGTGTGCCAGTCACAGCTTGCTGGTAGATGTGATGGGGCACCATGGCCCGGCTGTGGGTTGTTTGCTTGTCTCCATGGGCCAGTGGTTATTTCAGCCCTCCCCCAGTTGTGCAGTGCATGGGGTGTGGGGGGAACGATGTCTGTTCTGCTGTGTGTTCCTGTGCCCATCTGTGGCATGGGTGGTGGGCCCCTACCTCCCTGGTTGTGCAGTTACATTGCTCTGCTGCTGGGGGCGTCTCTGGTTGCGCTATGGAGCCTCTGGACTGCTCAGCTGAAAATCCCTTGTTGTGCTATGGCACATCAGATCTGCTCAGCTTCCCCTCCCTAGTTGCACTATGATGCAGGTGGTGCGATATTCAGTCACCGGTTGTAGGCACAGTTTGGCCTGCTCCATTTTTGAATATCATGTCTCTTGCGCATGGACGCAATAGACTTGCGCTTGCACCTGCTATTGCGCACTTTTTGGGTGCAGTTTGAATATCTGGGCCACAGTGTTTTACTGTTTATTTGTTTTTTTCTTACAGAAACTGGGAGCAGAGTTTTTTGTTTGTTTTTTTGCAGAGATACGAGAGTTAAATAATGATTGGCTACTGGAGGCGAGTGTGGAAGTGTGGTGTGGATGCGTTCACGAGCAGGGAGAAAGACAAGTTCGGTTACAGCTTTTTTTTATGTTATTTTACATTTTGAACTTGTGAATTGTGTCATGGGTGACAGGACAGTGATCAGTGGCTAAAACAGTGAAGGTAGAAAATGGGGAAAAAAACTGAACCTTCGCCAACTGGGGTGTGTGAGTACAGAAGGGTAGTGGTGTGAAGCCATTCGCAAATGCGGCTTTTACTTTGATTCAGCATAGGGTGGGTATTGATTTTTTGTTCCTGTCATTCGGTCATGTGTGTGGTGGAACTAGATCTGTGATGTTATGCCAGGATAACATCATGGGTCCAATCCCAGATGGACCAATCACAGCCCAATATTCTTTCTTGCCATTGTATAAGGCAAAATCACACACCTAGGCATAGAAACCCCAGTGCTGAGTATAGGATGGGGGGAGTTGCTGAAAGTGACTAGTCAGGAAAGGAACCTTGGGTTTGTTATATGAGGGAACCTCAAAGTGGTAGTGCAGTGCGACTAGGTTGTGGGCAGGGCTAGTGTGATTCTGGGGTGTGTAGGAAGGGGTATCTCCAGCGGGAGAGGGTGCTGCCATTATATAACTCTCTGGTATGCCTCCGTGTAGAGTACTATGTCCAGTTTTGGAGACCGCACCTCTGAAAGGGCATAATGGTGCAGGACTGGCACGGGAAGCCCTACAAGGACTGGTTGAGGGAATCTCAACATGTACATCATGAAAGAGAAGAGACAGAAAGGTGACATGATCGAAATGTACAAGTACCTCACAGGGGTGAACAGGGCGCAGGTGGGGAGTCTCCTTCAAATGAGACGAGCACCATGACCAGGGGCATGCGATAAAGCTGGAGGAGGGAGTTCAGAAGAGAGGAAATATTACTTCATTAAAAGGGTGGTAGACATCCAGAATGGACCACCAGTAAAAGTGGTGGAGGCTAAAATGGTTGGGGGCTTCAAGCATGCACAGGATAAATGAAGGGGTATATTAGAAAAGAGGAAGGGGGGAGAGGGATGCCAGAAACCAGATAGGGTCTGCAGAGGTGGAATAGGTAGGGAACACTTTGACAGACTGGGTGGGCCAAGCAGTCCTTTTCTGTCAACAAATTCTATGTTTCTAAGTTAGTTATTAACTGTGCATTTACTGGGAATTAATGAACAGTCAGGTGATATGTTTAGATCTATGAAGTTGCTAGACTTCCGAAGCCCATTTTATAACGTGGCTGAAAAAAGAACTTGACTGTCTCAGTGGGCCTATGCAGATATCAGAATTCAAATTAATAAATATAACATAGGTAAGAAAATTCTATCTAGATGATTGGACAAAAGACACCTTCAAGAGTGTAATTATCTGGCCATAATTATACCCTTGTACTTATTTAGCTTGTGCACCAGGTTCGGCTGCAATAGCAATATTCCTCAACTGGAACTATGTTTTTCCTTCGGCTCTTATTTCATACAGAAATCAATATTTTCCTATTAATCATAAAATCTTCTTTTAAATTAATTTTAAGGATGGACTGCACATGTAACAGCCAAGAGGCAAGTTGAATATCTGTAAGCTCCTCAACCCGCCTGTAAATTGTTTAAATTAAATATCACCCATTCTCAAAACAAGCAGCAAAAAGAAGAAAAACATAGCTAACACCAGCATGGATAATTGCTTGACTCCACTGAGTGCTAAGACAGCATGAATGATGAGAAAAGATCAGAAGAAGGGTGGGCTGGGTGATGGCACAAGTAAGGGGCAAGACCATAAGGCATTAGAGACTGAAGCGATCAGCTGCACGGTCTCAGCAAAGGTAGTGGAAGCACTATCACCAAAGCTCAAGATGGTAGTGCTAAAGCTGGTTATTCTTGCTCAGAAATATGATAGTCAGGAGACAAGAATAAAGGAGCTGGAGGGCCGGGTCTCAGCCGTGGAGTTCAGTACCACCCCACTACCCCTCTGACTGCAATAGCTTGAAGTGCAGGTAGCCTGACTAAAAGAGAACATGGATGTGAGGAGAACTTTTAAAGAAGAAAGAATCTATGACTGAGAGGGCTACAAAAAGGTACAGAGGGGAGAGACATGTTGGGGTTTCTAGAAACCTGGCTGCCAAAAGTTGTGCATGTAAACTGCATGAAGGAAAAAATTAAAACTGAAAGAGCTAACAGATCCCTTGCATTGAAACTGCTTGCTGGTGCACCCCTGTGGCAGGTGATTTTTGAGTTTTGCCATTATTCTGACAAAGAATTCCAGCTGCGTACAGGGCAGGGAGACCTCTAAACCATACAGGAAAAGAACTCAAAATTTTCCAGGAAAGTACAAAACAAGAGAAGGGTGTTTGGGCCCATAATGAATGAGCTGAGAAAAGTGGAATTAATTTTAGATTCATGCCCGGCTACCTTGAGAACTGTACATGAATGGCATTTTATCATGTTCTGTAAGGTATAAAGGTTAGAGAGTTTGCTACCAATCACAAGCTATTGCCCCAGACTTTGAGAAAAATCACTGATGAAGATTAATTGAACCAGACAGGTAAAGTGGGACAATTCATTTATTGGGCTGGAATTCTGTGACTCTTTTGGGGGCCACCCTCATGTCTGCATGCCTCCTTCCCACACCGGATGTTGTGGTGCATCTGAGTGTTCACATGGCAGTCAGCAGTGTGAAGAATGGTGACTTGGATGTTGGCTGCATTGATGAAAGAGAGAATTACACTGTAGCTCTGGTGAGGAGGAGCCATCTTTGATCACCATGGCTGAGCGCCAAATCAACAATCTAGACTTTGACACTGCAAGTGGACAAGGTGGAAAAAGTGGATACCAAGAGCTCAACCACTAGATTATAATCTTGATTGCCACCGGTTGCAGTTAACGTTACTGCATTATGGATATTGGTCTCTGCCAATTGCCAGCCGAGTGTTCGGAGGACTCAGCCTGGGACAATGGATTTATTCCAGGGACATAATGTGAGATTTTTATATGTTGATAAATATGTGGGCTACTGCGATTAGGTTACAGCAAACCTGAAAATTGGAAGGGGAGATTGTCACGTAGTACAATATAGAAAGGAGGGGTGGGAGCAAAATGTAACCTGCTAAAAGCAAGGACAAGGGTACAAGGTTGCTAATTCAGCTGTAATATGGAGAGTAAGTCTAACCCCCATATGGGGGCTTACCGAAGTGCCCCAGTTTGACCATCTCTTGCCAGCAGGCTGGTCCTTTCTTGCCCCGTTGGGTGTACTTTCTCCTTCATGAGGGCTGGCATGTTGTTTTGGTCGGCACTTGTCCAGGTGCATGAGGTGCTTTTGATGTGCCAACCACCATTGCGGTCGGGCAAACAGGGAGACTGTCCGTGGTCCCGGTGCCCCTCCTGGTATACTTGGGGACTGGCGACCTGATTGCAATCGGGCAAAAAGTCCATAGTGCATAACAATGAGAATGCTGCCTGCCATCTGGGTGGGGGGGGGCATAGTTTCAGTGGCAGCAACAGCAAAACAGTTGGGGCCACCACTATGAGAGCTGGCTCTTTGAGAGGGGACCGTTTGGGCTACAATCCAGTGAGGGCATTGGTGTAAATAGCCCAAAGCATTGGGATGCACCTGGTATAAGAAGAGGAAAGACTGTACAAACTGAAATGGACTCCATGGAGCTAGATGGGAACTGACATGTTTATGACCCTTAACCCCTTTCTTTCTAGCCAATCGGTGATCTAGGCACCCACAACTGTGACAGAGGGACTCCTGGGAGAAGGAGGGGACTAATTCTGATGCCTAGATCATGCCTCAATAAACGAGCAGGAAGTATTGATCATGATGGATATCAATTATTGAAAGGCTTTAATAGCCAATCAGAGGATGGGGATTTCGGCAGATACAGTAAGGACTTACCGGGTTTTCTTCAGTCTGTTGCTGGGCTCTCTATGTGTCAGGACTGTAGTGTGAGAGTGAACCTTGAGTTTCAGGGGTCTCCCCAGGCCCACCTTGGAGGATTTCTGTTGCCAGAAGTGGGTCGAGAGAGAGAGATTGGACTGAGACCCTGATACCTCAGGTGTGTTCAGGACTGAATTGAGAAGGGAAAGAAAGAGACTGAATTGTGATCCTGTTTCCACAGGTAATGAGAAGTTGCTTTGCTGTTAGTGGGAGAAATAAGGTGGCAGAAACCCTGCACTGAGAAGTTGGACTAGTTGAGGGACTTTGTGGATTAACAGTGCACTACAGTAATTAAAGGAAGTCGTTTGCTTGAGTGGGACTGTGATTGCAATTTAATTGAAGAGACAGAGCATCTTTGGTTGTCGGAGTGCTAGCTAGGAATTGTGTGTGTCCCGCGTGAACTGGTTCAAGTGGCTGAGAGCTGAGGTTTGATGCAGCCGAAGAAAAGAGTGTGGACACTGCTAAACTGAGAAGTGCGGACTGGTGTGCAGGGGATTGTTGTTACTGAGTTTTCCACTGCTGGATTGTTTGCATGGAGGCTAGCACCCACTGAAAATTGGAACTGGGCTTTATTGGAGAAAGCTTCCTGGAAGTTTGGTTATTTGAGAACTCAGTGCAAGGACTGCTGGGGACCCTCACCATTAGGGAGTTCTCACCATAGCCAGGAAGGAACCCACTAACTCTTTCCAAGGTAGACTCACTGTCTCAGGAGGTCACGGGCTTGCACCCGAGTGCTAGGCACTCCTATCAGGAGCTGAGCTGGAGCCACTCCCAGGTCTGGGCCTTCTGGGGCTTGTTGTTCTGACACAGTGCCTGCACTGGGTCAGAAGCAGCTGAAGGTGACAAGAGGCCAGAACTGCAGTCAAGGTAACCAACTGCAAGATCCTCAAGCAAATTCCATCCAGATGGAGGGATTCTGGCCAGCCTGTGTTTGCTGCATTGAATCAAAGATCTCCATTTTCCTGGTGCTGAGTGTCACAAAGCGCTCAGCAGGTCAGGCCTCTGCCCCAGAGTGCCAACCTCTGAGCGCACATTGTGAACAGGTAACATACAGGTAACCCTCCTGTCTGCTTGTGGGTCCGAATCACCTTTAGTCTCAAGTTCTGGGGTTCAAACTGTGAACCTTATGCTAGCATACCCAAATGTACAGGTTCAGATAATCTCTTCAGGGGATGCAACATATCATTTGCCTAAAGGCACCTAACTAGGTATCCAAATGAACCCTTAAAACTCTATAAAAGACCTTAGGTATATTCTACCTTTTCCCAATTTAGTAACACAATCAAGCTTTGAACAGTTTTTGTCGGTCTTAACCCTCTATACATCACATGCAAAAGAACTTTGAAGACACACCCAGGCAGTCTTTCAAAATAATATATTTACTAAAATGGATACAATGTAAAATGTAAACACAGAACACTGTATCAAAAAGTATACAATCACTTAAAAGAACAAGGTTAACGTACAAAACATAAACTCCTACCACAATGCAATTAGACTTATTATATCTAATGTATTACCTCTTTATAGTGTTTAAGTTAGATCAGAGATCTTGTTTCTTAAGAGTCCAAAAAAAAAATGTCACTCAATTCAAACACAGAATACAGTTTAAAACTCTGGGTTTCCACACCCCTTCTATGATGTCATCTAACTCCTCCTTTTAGAATATAAAAAATATACAAACAATGATCTTCCTGTCAGGAGATATTTTAAATACTATGACTTCAGCAAAAAACTAATTTCCCAAATTATGACAGTCTTTAATCAAGCCTTTCCTTTGATCTTGTGTGGTTTCCTGTTCCCAAGGCAAAGATTTTACGACTTTTCACACCAGGTTGGTATAACATGTATTTCCTCTAAGGCGTCATAAAAGTTTACAAGCCCTATATCCTGGCAGCTGGGTCAGTTCTAATTTAGACAGAAAACAGGAGACCCTTAATTCTCTCCAGTCTTTAATTACCTCCTGGTTTGAGGTCAGTTGTCACTTCACTGACCTGGGGGGGGCACCCATAGCACAGGATGTCTCATGTGAGACACTCACATACCACATTCTATATTACAAATATCATAGAACAATCATAACCAGCTGGCCAAGTGTCACACTGAGGTCATCAAACTGTGAGTACCTAGGATTTGGTTCCTGAAAGGGAAAAAGGGAAATTGTTCTGTTTTCTAGTTACAAGTTTTCTCAAATGTTTCAGAGCCCCAACAGCCGGCCAACCCCCGGCACCGATCAGGCCTGCACCTAGTGGGTACCCCTAGAGACAGATTGGGGACACTGGTACCAGTGGGGGAGGGCTTGGCCTGCGGGCTCATGTGTTTTGAAATTGCATATCTCACTGTTTCTCTTGCCTTCACAGCAACCCCTACATCCAGGTATCCCCTTCCCTATTCCTTACCCTCCAAATAAAGCTGTGAATTTGTTGTTTGAATCTGCTGTGTTAGTGAATTCCTTTACATGCATTTATTGCTGAAATATAAGGTTTATGATGGAACAAGGTATGGGGACACAGTGTGCAGAGTGGTTGGTTTGGGAGGTGGGTAGGCACAATATCCCAGGGGACTGCACTAAGCAACCATCAGACTCACTAATACTTTACTCTGGGTGGAGGCACCATGCTATTTTCACTATTTCTGGGAATGAACCCCCAGTAGTCACCGTAGCAGGACCCAGGCCCCTTGCTGGATACCAGAGACAGTCAACAAGGGGGGAGGCCCAGTGACACAGGGCGCCAGAGGGCTACATAAGACTGCTAAAATGGGGGGGCGGTCAGAGGGTGCTTTACAAGGAGGGAGAAGATGCAGCATTGGAATTTCCAGGCTGGAATGGATGAAAATGACATATTGTAAGGGATAATCTTAGCAGGGCTTTGGATAACATTAAGAATCACTAAATAATGTGCAGAAGGAAGGTGAGAGAGTACAATCATAATGCAGCCATGAGCAGGGGAAGATGGCTTCAGTGGTTTCTGGAAACTGCATCTGGCTTAAGTAGCAGCTCACTGGGTGACTAGATGCAGGGGATCACGAAGCATCGACCCCTCTCAGGGGGCAGCACAGGTTCTGTTAAACAAATGTGATGCTTGTAATTATGTTGTTTATTGTTTGCTGTTCAGTTCTGTTACGTGTTAAAAAGGTTGGGTTATATACACAACTTGGATACTATGTGGTTAATGAACTTCTATTCCATGTCAGGGAAATTACATTAGCAAGAGTGAAGTCTTTGAGAGATAAAGATCTTATACATTGTTATGGTGTGAGATAGAATGAAGAGGCTTCATGTCTGGGTTAGGTAGGGAGTTCACTCTTTCTCTCAGGAAACAAGTCATTAATCATATAAGTCATGAATGATATCTTGGTCTGCACCTAGAATGTCCAGGGCATCTTGTCTCCCATCTAGAGGAAGAAGATTTTGAATTTACTCAAACAGCACAAAGTATAGATGACCATGCTTCAGGAAACCCACCTAACCTCCAAAGAATATGATAAATTGTTGAGGTGGGTGAGAAATGTTTTTCAGCCTCATTTAATGGTCATAAAAAGGGGGTAGCTGTCCTAATTTACAGAAAACTTGAATTTATTCTGAATTTAACTGTTGTGGTTTCAGAGGAGGGGCAATATATTTCTGTGGAAGGCACATGCTAGGGTAAGAAATTCACTTTTGTTAACATACGCACCAACAATGCATGACCTGGCATTTTTTTTTTATCATATTCTAGCCCTGTTATGTAAAGAACAATTAGCTAACCTCATCCTGCACTGAGATGAGTAAACTTAGGACCCTGTACAACAGGATCGGGTAAATTTTCTGTAGGGGCACCCCAAAGAGAACACCACTGTCAGGTCCTGCAAGCCCTAAACTGGCCCACCCTGGAAGGTAGACTACATTATCCATCTTTATGCCTAGCCTATAAACTCAGATTGACTACTGCTCCACCTAGTCTGGCAGAGTTACTTCAACCTAAAATAAACAGCAGGACATTAAGGTCATCAAACAGACAGCTTCTCAAGGTTCCCCGGACACAGTCCTCCCAAGGGTCCAGGGCCTTCTCATCCCTCATTCCTCCCTTATGGAACACGCTTCCACCTAAACTCCAAGAATGTGAATCACTCGGGGGCTTCAAAAAGGGACTTAAAACACACTTGCTGGAATTAAGCCAATGCACTTTTACTCATTGAATTTCACCCTAGATTCCTGTTGCTTGCACGATCTCTGAGTATGATTGTTGACCTTACTTAATGTGTACGACAAGAACTAATAATAGTCCCCTTTATATAATCTGTCCGTCTAAATGATTGTCTCCCTCATGAACTATAATTAACTGTATGTTGTTGAATCTAATGTAAAAGTTATATCCTGTTGTACTATTGTGAAATTAATCCTGGGCCGGCCCTGAAAAAGGAACTATTACTGGTCTCAGCAGGCCTACCCAGTTACCAAAATTTAAATAAATAAATCCTGGCAAGGAATTTTAACTTCTCCATGAACCCAGTCTTAGACAGAGCCATGTGTGTGTGTGTGTGTGTGTGTGTGTGTGTGTGTGGAGATTAGAAGCTGGAATGCAGCGATGGAGGAAAGGTCACACAGAGCTGGACCTTGTAGATGTCTGGAGGGAGGCAAACCCAGGTGCAAGAGAGTATACATTTTACTTCAACACCCACAAATCTTGGTATAGGACTGATTATTTCAAAATCCCTCAAGGTCTGTACCATTGAATAATGGAGACAGCAATAATCCCCATCATGGTCTCAGACCATGGCAGAGTATCCCTCACAATAGGCCCATAGTCTGGTCCACCACAGTCTCAAAACTGGAAGTTTCCAGTATATATTTATTGGTGCAAGCAGAATTTAGAAATTTAATGGGAGCTATATGAATCTACCAACCTAAACTATGTGAACTCCAAAAACAAAACAAAGAGGGAGAAAATGAAAGAGAAGCCAAAGTGAAAGAGTTGGAGCTGAACACGTATAATAATCAGTCAGTGGAACTGGGGGGACAGCTCAGAACTGCTGAGAGGCAATAAACTTGCTGCTCAGTAATGGGGCCTCTACAACACTGTTCCATGTCAAGCAGAGGCTATTTGAATGGGGCAGTAGAAATCTAACATAAAATCTGACACCAGATAAGGACTGCTTGACTCATTCAGTCTGCTCATTTCTCTCTACCTACACTATTACCGCAGACTGTGCTCATTCTACAGCTCTTTCTCCCTCCCTACTCCTTTTCATTATGATTCCCTTGTGCTTATGCCATGCATTCTTGAAATCCACCACTGTTTCACCCTATCACCTCCACTGGAAGGTTGCTCCAGGAATCCACCACTCTTTCTGTGAAGTACTTCCTCACATCTCTCCTGAATTTACCCCCTTGTTCTTAAGCACATTTTTTTTCTGAAAAATACTTCACTCCTGTACCTCATTTACCCCAAGAGGTATTTAAAGGTCTCTAACATATCCCTCCTTTCCATCCTCTGTTCCAGGGTGCACATGTTGAGGTCCTTTAGTCTGTCCTCACAGGGCTTTTGATGCAGACCCTGCACCATTTTAGTTGCCATCCTTTGGACTGCTTCCACTCTGTCTATGTCCTTCCAGAGATGTGGTCTTTGGAACAGGACACAGTACTCTAGATGGGGTCCAGCGTTCTATACAGGAGCAACACCACCTCCCTGTTTCTGCTGGTGACAAACCTCCCTGTGCACCCCAGCATCCAACTACCCTTCCCTATTGTCTTGTCACACTGCTTGTCCACCTTTAGGTCATCCAGTATGATTACCCCATGTCTCTTTCCTGCTTGGTGGTCGTCAGTACCACGCCACCCATTTTGTACTCCGTCTCTGGGTTCTTGTGCCCTATGTGCATTATAATGCACTTTTTTGCATTGAAACCCAGCTGCCTTACTCTTGACCATTCCTCTAGTTTTCTCAGATCTCTGATTATCCTTTCCACCCTCCACTGGAGCATCCACCCTATTGCAGATTTTGGTGTAATCTGCAAAGAGGCAGACCTGCCCTTCCAGTTCCTCTGCAGTGTCACTTATAGATATTAAAGAGGAAAGGCTCCATCACTGATTCCTGAGGCACCCCACTGGTCAACCTCCCTTCCTTGGAGTGAACTCTGTTTACCACCACCCTCTGTCACCTATCCTCTAACCAATTTCATATCCAGCTTACCACCTTTGGACTCACTCCTATACTGCCCAGCTTGCTTACTAGTATCCTAAGTGGAACGGTGTCAAAAGCCTTACTGAACTCAAGGTAAGCCATGTCCACTGCTGCAGCATAGATGATGACAGCAGAAAAAGACCAAAGGCCTATCTAGTCTG
This sequence comes from Neoceratodus forsteri, assembly GCA_016271365.2. Taxonomy (NCBI): domain Eukaryota; kingdom Metazoa; phylum Chordata; order Ceratodontiformes; family Ceratodontidae; genus Neoceratodus; species Neoceratodus forsteri. The sequence goes on from CM028131.1 coordinate 731,416,696, forward strand.
CCTAGAGTTAAGGCACAAAGGTCTGTCTAGTCTGCCCAGAATATCCATAGCTCCATATTAATGTGGATGACAAAAGATCATAGATAATCAAACACTATCACAGCCATAAGTAGGATTAGGACTTAGTAAATGGGATAGAAGAGATACAATCACAGTTTGCCAAGTTCTATGCCCAACTATGCAAGGGTGAGCATGTGACAGCAGGAGAACGTGTCTGTTGGTTTCTAGATAAACTAGATCTACTCCATCCAACAGAGAAGCAAGTGAAGGAATTAGGAAAACTGGTAACACTGGGAGAAGTCCAGCAGGCAATTGGTAAATTTACAAAGGACAAAGCAGCAGCCCCAGATGGACTGCAGATCAAGCTTTACAAAACATGGGGGAAGAAGAGAGCCACAAGATTACAGCAGGTGATACAGGAAGTCAGTGACACATTTAACCAGGCTACCATTATGGTAATACATAAACCAGGCAGGGACCCGACAGAGTGTGCAGAATGCTTGGACCTCGTGGACTACCTGAAGAGCAGTGATCTCCAGAATAGTAAACTGCATGGGTTCATGGCAGGGAGGTTTTGTCAGATTAACCTGATAGTTTTCTTTGACTGGGTGACTAGGACATTGGATAGGGGGCACAATGTGGATTTACTCTACTTCAACATTAGCAAGGCTTTCGATCAACTAGGTTCAGTGGCGACGGAATAGGCAGGGACAAGGACAGACTGGATGGGCATAAAGGTCCTTATGTCTATGTTTTTATGTTTCTGGAAATATGTGAAGCAGCAAATCTCCCCCAAACCCACATATACAGATACCTGCAAGTATGTTACTGGGTATAAAGGATGGATAGGACAGATGCTAAGGTATCAGAATTGCATGAGGCAGAGTGCTTGATCTTTCAGGCACGATTCAGCCCAAGCCAGTTTATGTGTGGAAAATGCAAGTGGGGGGGGAGCTACATGCATTATTTTTGGGGCTGCAACACACTCAGGAGTTTCTGCCCACAGGTTAGGTGGAAAGTCAGCCAAATGGAAATACAGATCCAGGACACAGCTGTCTCTCTGCTTTTTGGGGTGGAAGGTGACCCAGGAGGAGAATGGGACTCCTTCCCAAGAGTAGTGCATATAGTACTCATGCTTGCTAGAAAATTCATCTGAAACACTAGGATCTCACGTCAGACACCAACTATAGAGATGTGGCATATCCTACTGTAAAAGATACTGCCACTCATGTGGTTGACCTATATGTTAAGAGGCTGGGAAGAAATATTTGACAAGCATTGGAATCCCTCTATATCATTTCTACCCCAAAGGAGGCATCCCTGTTGAGAACAGACCTAATGTGCTGATCATAACAGTACATGAGAAATCTAATTTTAGCGACCAGCAAGAGTGTATATAATAGGAGTGTGGTAGTGTCCAATATAGTTAGGGTTGAGTAGGGTGTTTAATGTTAAACCCTTAACTTTGCACCTTAATAGCTTTGTCCTGTTCAAAGGAATTGCATGAATATTTGCATGCATGGTCTGGGGGGCAAGGGTCTTTAATTTGGCAAGTTTTGTGATGGCCGATTCTGAGATTTTATGGTGTAAAAGTGAAAATGGGGGCTGCTGTTTTTGCTCTCACCTACAGCCTAGACAGTGTGTAATTTTTTAATGAAAGTTTCAATGTAGGAGGGGCTTGCCCTAGAAAGATGCCTTTTTTGTTTGGTTTGGTATAAAAAATATTAATCTGTTCCTGAGTTATAAGAATTTAAAATGTTGATTCTGAGCATGTTAGTAGGGTTTTTCATTTTTATGTCTAATACGAAAGAATAATTTCTGGCTATGAAAGAAGAAATTTCTTCCATAAGCCAAAATTCTTTCATGAGAAAAAGATTCTCCTTTTGTGTGGCAGTCATCTTGTTTTTTATTTAAGAAAAAATTAAAATGCATAAAAATGATGCCCTGGAGAAAAACAAACACCAGAGTTAGCTAAATGGACCTGTTTAGCTAGATTCTGATGTTTGTCTTTTGAAATAAAAAAAAAGACCCCAACATATAATTTTGGGACACCCCTATGGTCCAAGGTGGAAGGCTTAGTAAGGACTTCAGATTCTTCTTTTGTGAGCCAAAATTCTTATTTCATGAGTCTCACAAAAGAAGAAGCTTGGCTCACGAAATAAGTATTTGGACATAATTTATTTTTTCTGAGTTCTTTTGTGAGATCATATGAAAGAACCATTCTTCTTTCATGAGACCCGAGTCTCATGAAAGAAGAACCTTGTCTCACAAAAGAAAAGCTTGGACTTTAATTTTTTTCTCACAGTTCATTCATGAGATCATATGAATAAACCATTGTTCTTTTGTGAGATCTCATAAAACAACTGTGAGTAAAAAAACACATCTCAAGAAAAAAGAGTTTGGACTTAGGTTTTTTTTCTCACAGTACTTTTGTGAGATCATACGAAAGAACCATTGTTCTTTTGTGAGCTCTCATGAAAGAACTGTGAGGAAAAAAAAATGAAGTCCAAATTCTTCTTTGAGCGGGACTTTCTTGAATTGTGAAACCACAGCTGGAGTTGTGCTGCTGGCTTCAGTTGGATCAGTGAGGTGGCAGATTTAGTGAGGGATCATATGAAAGAACTATAGATCTTCAATGGGAATAATCTCTTGCAGTTGGTAATACACTTGGGTCATCGCCAGAGGGTGCTATTTTGCATGGCAGCTTTCTTCTAGCAGTCTTTTCCAGGGACCATCCACACATTACATCATCATCCTGCACCTATATAAGAGTGGGCAGCCCCAGGCATCCTCAGTTCCCCGCTGGATTCAGCTTGCTAAGCGAGGACTGAGGGAGAGCCGAGGTACCTTAGGTATTCCCTCATGTATATGTATGCCTTACCTGGATATACCATATTCAGGCTGGATAGGACATTCAAATGTGGTAGTAGCTGTGCCATATGTCTAAAAAACTCACTAAAGGGACTGGCCTTGCCTGTTCCAGATCTTGGATGCCCCACCCAGGTACTGGCAATTAAAGTGCTATTGGGGGTCCACTATAAAACACTCACGGGTCTATCACTCTATATACCCCCTAAAGACTCAACCTCAGGTCTCCAAAGCTTTCTGGACTATCTCCAAGCCCCAAACCACATTGCAGAGACAATTTTACTGGATAATTTCAATATTAACTGGCTGTCATCAGCCAGTAGCCCTCTAAAGGATGCTTATAAAACTGGGACAAGCACCACACTTGACTAGATAATCTCAAATCACCCTGATCACATCTCTAATGTAACTGTATACCCTGACTCCCTTAATGTCCACTCACCTGTCACCTGCAGCTGGTGTAAGAAGTTCCATAACACCCTACCCCAAACTATCTTCAGCAGTGTACTAAAACATGGCCACCTGGACCTCTTAAAACAACAACTATGTTATCAGGACTGGGCCCTACTGGACCACACTGATGACATTAATGCAACACTTTAGCATTTTGTTAGGGCCTTCAATGCTGCCTGTAATATACAGTACATGCTCCATTGAAAAAGATGAAGGTTCGTGGCACAGTGCATCCTTAGATCACTCCAGAGCTAACTGATAGCATGAAACAACGGGACCATCTCTGGCAGTGGGCCAAAACATCATGTAAACAACAGGGTCTGCAAGCCTATAAAGCTGCAAGAAATGCCTGCATGCAGGCTATTCAACAGGCAAAAGGTAAACACCATAGGGAGTGGGGGTGACAGCAGAACATTTTGGTTGAATATCAAAGATATCACTGGTAAAGACCCAAAGATGTCACCTGCAATGCTAAACCTTGATGGTATCCCCACCCTTGACCCGCTTAGAGTTGCAAATACTTTTAATAATGCCTTTACTAACCTGAGTAGCATCCTTCCACAAGACTTCTTTGATGATGCCCCTGCAAAGTTAACCAGTCACCATGAGGGCAAGGTCCCTGAGGATCACCAGTCACCATGAGGGCAAGAAGGAGCAAGAGATACCCCTCAAAGATCTACCATTATGGTAAGTACACAACTGTACTTTCTTTCATATTGTTCTTTTGTGAGAACAGGTGGACTTTCTTGAATATTGAAGCTGCACTTGGCGTCATGCTGCCGGCATTAGTTGGAACAGTGAGCTGCTGATCCCCTGATCTGCCTGTCTCAATCTCTGTCTCTGTCTCATGTCTCTCTCTCTCTCTCTCACTATATCTATCTATCTATCTATCTATCTATCTATCTATCTATCTAATATTTGTTAAGCAGACCAGGGTGCCTGCAGTGGTACAGTTTCTTTCTCCTTCCTTCCCTCCAGGTTGCCTACACCCTTCCCAATGTTTATTATAAATTTAAGTGGATCAGGGGGCCTGTCTGTATCATTTCTCTTGATTCCCTCCCCTCCAGATCACCTGCCCCCCTTCCCATAATATATATGACAGCATGAGGGTGCCCAACTCTAGTGCCACCAAAGATCAACTCAACACTTGTGTGCCCCTAAAAAAAAGAAAAATGTCCCTCATTGATCTTGTTTTTTTTTCAGTTTAACCTGAAAAAAGAAAATGGTTCATTGGTGATCTGATCTCCCAACTCCCCACTCAGCACCCCCTCCCTCCCACACACACACACCCTCACTTACCAGAACATGCCCCATGACGCAGATCCACTCTCTGGTTGAAGACACATCTTGCTGCTGGAACTGGCAACTACACTATGAGAAAATAAGGCAGTCCAGTTTATTGTATTTCAATGAGGTTTGAACTTTTATTCATAATTTTGCCATTTTTTAATATTTTTAAACCGCATTTTCAACATGGCCTTTTTGGGCTCCACCACATGAGCAAGGACAGTGAAATTATTCAAATCTATCCCGAAAGTTGATTTTGCAGTTGTTACCTGAAATCCCCTTTTTGTGTGAGATTTGAAAGTTTTCACTGCCCTTGTTCATGAGGTGGGGGTCGTAAGAAGGCTATGTTGAAAATATGGGTAAAAATATAAAAAAACACAATTAATAATATACACTGACATTTTTTCAATGCTCACTCATAACTTTGATCATTTTCAATATTCTGACCCCAAATTGTCAACATAGCCATTTTTTTTCACACCACCTCATGAATGTGACAGCTATCATTTTTCAAGTCCTGGCCAAAATGTGTTCTTGCACTTGTGGCACTAAATGACATTTTAGTTGGGATTCAAACATTTTTACCTACCAGTTTCATGAGGTAGGATCATATGAAGGCTAATTTAGGGTAAAAATATTAAAAAATAATAAAGTTATGAGCATACATTGACATTTTTCTACGCTCACTTGTAGCTTCTGTAATTTTCAATATTTTGACACAGATTTTCACATAGCCATTTTTTCTCCTCACCTCACAATGTGACAGTTTCCATTTTTCAAATCCTGGCCAAAGCTTGTTTTTGTACCTGTGGCAAGAAATGATGCTTTGGCAGTGATTTGAAAATTTTCACCTACTGGGTTCATGAGGTGGGATAGTAAGAAGGCTATCTTGAAAAGTTGGTGTAAAAATATGGTACAATGACCAAGTTATGAGTGAACATGGAAATATTTCAATGTTCACTTACAGTATAACTTTTCTTATTGTAAATAGTTTTCTCCAAACTTTCAACATAGCAATTTTTTCACACCACCTTATAAACCAGACAGGTGTCATTTTTCAAATTCTGGACATCATATTTTCGCACTTGTGGTGCAAAGTGATGTTTTGAACACTATTCAATAAATGCCACATGTCATTTTTATAAGGGGAGTCATAAAAAGATTATATTGAAAAGTTGGGGACAAAATAAAAAAATAGTGAGCAGTGCTTTGTAATTATACACTGCTGAGCTATGTTCATGGAGTGAGCTCAGTCAGCCAGCTGGATAAGGCAGGGGTGGGGGGATGGCACTGTTATGCAACACCCACCCAAGGCCAGGGAAGTAAAGGTCCAAGGTTGCATGCATGAGCCCAGGTACTATAAAGTAAACACAACTCTTCTCTTGGCATAGGCTTTGTACCTCTGCAGCCATGGGTGGTAGAGGGCCCTGTGCATTGACTGAGAAATGGACTCTTTGCCCTGTGCATCTGTATATGCAGCCATATGGAAAGGCCCTGTGCTTCTGCAGCCCACCTGACAGCCTCATAAGGTCCTGACATCTGTCATTGCATGGAAGCCAGCAGGGCCCTGTAGTTCCCCAGGAGAATGGAGTCTTCCCTTGACACAGAGCCTAGAGGGCCCTGTTCATTTGCATATTTTCACAAAGGTTCTGAAGAGAACTGCATAAATGAGAATATGATTGCACTATCTCAAAAAGAAAGGAAATTCTTAGTAACAAAACTGCATTAATGCACCAGTTAGGGTTCAACTTAACACAACAAAAGTAAGGAAATGTCTCATTAGGACTTACAACCCTAATTCCTGCCCCCCAAAAGCAGCAAAAGGATAACACCACACAAGCAACTACAGACAGCCATCATCAGATAAGCCAAGCAACATATAACTGTTTCCCAATGTCACAAATGCAGTAGCACTGATGTGCTACCTTAGGTAGATTTGTATCTGTATCTGCACGCAAGACATACACACTCACTTGTCACCGAAGATTCAGATCCATGATACTCAAATCACAACTCTGCTTCTGTATGCAGAAGCACAGGACCCTGCAGCCACAGATACAAATCCACAATACCCAAATTAAAAAAGTTATTTTGTCTGCAGAAGTGCATGCCCCTATCTGCAGAGCTTCTGTAATCTCAGATACATAATGTGCACTGTAAAACGTACATGCACTTGTCAGGCCTGCACTTCTGCAGTCGCAGGTGTAAGACATACACAACAACCTCTGGCTGCAGAAGCATAGAGGCCAAGACTTTATTGTGGTCACCAAAACTGAACAAACTGCCGAAGCAGTTGACAAGTGAGTGTGTATGTCTTGTGGTGTGCATGCCACAGATATAAATCCTTGAAGGTAGCAGATCAGTGCTACTGCATTTGTATCATCTGGAAACAGTTGTAAGTTGCTTGTCTTACCTGATGATGGCAGTCTGTGGTTGCTTGTGTGGTGCTGTCCTTCTGCTGCTTTGGGGGTGGGGAGTTAGGGTTGGAAACCCTAATGCCACATTTCCCTGCTTTTGTTGCATTAAGTTGAACCCTAACTGGTGCATTAATGCAGTTATGAGTGAAATCATTGGAAATGGAGTGGAGGGAACTATTGTTTATGTTTGAAGATACCCTCAAATGTTATGAGGGATGTTATGTTCAAAGTGTTATTGTTCGAATGTCTATATGGCCTCGGATAAGTGACCTAGGAACAATGTTTAACCTTGCAATGAACTAACCAAACTATGTATCAGCACAAGATACCAGGTTAATCTATTGAAATTTGTGAGACTGTAAATGTTTATTGTATGAAAACATGGGTTCACCGAGGGAAGTTGTGCTAGATAAATCTAATAGAATTATTTGACTGGGTGACAAGGGGGTTGGACAGGTGGTGAGCTATTGTTGTGGCTTACATGGACAAGGTCTTCAACACAGTGCCACATGGGAGGTTACTATAGAAGGTAAGATGCCTAATGATGGGGACAGAATTGCTCAATTGGTGTGAAATTGGTTAAGGAACAGAACCAAGAAGGTAGAATTAAATGGGAACAAGGGACGTAAACCTGCACACAACAAGGTGGATATAAATGTACATATGCCAGGGCCAGCCTACTGGCACAGCAGTAGCACTACCACCTGCAGCACTGACAACCCATGTTTGAGAACAAGCGTGGTACATCAGAGGGTCACCGGGGGGAGGTAGGATGAACATTTCAAGGACAGCTCTTCTCCTCCAGGGAGGAGGGTTGTGGTTTCCCAGCATGCCAGTGACACCCAGTGGAGGTTGGGTGTGCAACAGCTGTGGTCAGCACATCTGTGCCCCTAGGGAACTTATGGAAAAATCCTTGGGCCGGCAGCACCATGCCATCCCAGACCTCTACTCAAATGATGCCCCAGGTGCAACCCTTAGCTGGAACCTCTGGTTAATCTTGGTCTCTCCTTTTGGGGAGCCCCACCACAGGTGCAAGCTACAGGCTGCACCAGTGTAGGCAACCTGGGGGAGGGGCATGTCAGGTGCAAGGTTCGGGCATTGAGAGGGGGTAAATCTACTGCCCATACCAGGAGGTAAAAAGAATTAAAAAAAAAGGCTGACATACCAAAGTGCAAAATAGGCAGACAGTTTTATTGAAAAAAAAATCACATATACGCAGCAGGTGTGGGAGTAAAAATGACAAGATTAAATATCTAGTGACATCAGGAACAGCAACATATCAAAAATATTTTGTTGTTACTGTTGTCACAATGGATATTTTTAAGGTTGCTGACATCACAGTAGAATACTGAACCAATAAGACAGCACCTTTCATAATGCTGATGACATCACAATGCCTAGTGTAGCACTAAAGGCTGAAGTCAGCTGTGAAAATCAACAAATAATAGATTATTCAAACTGCAGATTTAAAAGCTATTACTTGTGAACAAGTGTTATATATATATATATATATATATATATATATATATATATATATATGGGATATGCAATGGAAGTAAGTAATAATGATTTATTCAGACAGAGCAGTTTAACTGGTAACCTCATGAGTGGCATAAGCCACGAGTGAGGTGACTGAGGTCAAACTGCTTGAGTGCAGATAAATCATTTATTACATGAGTTTTCCATTGCATTTTCTATTTATGCAATTCTTTTATTTTTGCTTTTGTAGGGGGCATTTGTTAGTCAAAAAAGTGAATAAAAATTTAATTTTATGCCATTTTTTACTGATTATAGAAAATCTAAAAGGAATCTAGAAATTAAATACCTCTCATTTTGTAGATATTTTTATGCTGAATAACCCTGTGCTCAAAGTACCATACTATCATATTTTTTTTAAGTTATTTGCATTTGTTTGATGAAAAAGTGCACAAAAATTTTATTTTCTTCTGTTTTTTGCTAATTATGAAAAAACTAAAAAGTATCTATAAATGAAACACCACTCATTTTGTAGATATTTCTGTGCTGAATAAACTTTGTGCTCACAGTACCATGCTGTCATTTTTCGTTTTCAAGTTATTCACATTTGAATATGGTTAATACTGCTATAGAGGCCGAACATTCTAAATGATATAAGCACTGTACAGATAAATGGCTGATGACACAAGCACTGTACAGATAAATGGCTGATGACATAAACACTGTATTCATAAATAAAATGTATGTACACAGTTACTCAGATAAATGGATTTATCACACTCTGTTTATCTCCACCCAATTGCATAAATAAATATATATATGTGTATATATATATATATATATTATGTAGATGATATCATCCTCCAAAGCCAGTGTTCTGATTGTATAAAAACATCACATGACCGCATGATATCAGAGCGCCACCACACACCTCAACTTTTAACCCCTCCAAAACAGTTTTGACATTTTATAAGATAGATAAACCATTCTGAGGTGTGTGGTCATGTTCCGATATATATATGCACGCTTGGGTGTTGACGACTCCATAGCAATGCACACCAAGGCGGCATGATATCAGAGCGCCACCGCACACCTCATGAGTGGTTTATCTATTACATATGTGTGTGTGTATATATATATATATATATATATAAAAATACAAAATCACACATGCCACACAATGCAAACCATCATGGGCTGTATATGCAAATCACCACAGAATGTTATGCTGGTTCAACTTTAAGCAGAATTGCATGTATATAGAGATAATGCATATGTAGGGAGTTGATATGGAGTTTTTTCATACCAAGTTGTGTGATAATATGTAAAACCTTGTGAGCTGTCAAGAGGTTTTAGTATTATCACACAACGAGGGTGTGTGGAAAACTTCATTTCTGCCCCTACATATGTTTTATTTTTATAACTGGCACCAAAACAAATTCCATGTAAGTATTACCACTACGAGGAGACGCGAGACGAATAAATATACTTCATTAATAGGCACTCCCCACGCTATTCAAAGACTGACATCACATAACGTAGGTAGGTGGGGGCGTGCCTACTAGTAAGGGAAGTAGGAGTGTTTTGGCAGCGGTCTCCGTGTGTTGGTTTTGCTATGAGTTTGAAACTGTTTACTTTGGAATGCGAAAGTGCTGCAGGCTTCATGCTGGCTACTGTAAAAAGTCGAGTTGATACTGAATTTTTACAGTTCTCAAAATGGGTTGTTAATAGGATCACTAGTTATTATATATATATATATATATATATATATAGTGGCACTTTATTTAGGGTTGCGAGCTATTTCTATGTTAAACCTAAAATTTTGCAGTTTAATAACTTTTGGACCATTTGTCCGATTTGCCTGAAATTTGGAATGTAGAAAGAGCTACCATAGTTCTCTGGATCTGATTTTTGTGTTGGTCGGATGTACGGTTGCAGAACTGTAGTGCACTCAAAAAGTGAAAAATCCCCAAAGTTGCCATTTCTTTGTCTGCCCATAATGCACTGAAGAATGCATTTTAGTGGGTTCAAATTGAGTTGTCTGGATGGGTCCTGGGCTGCACTGGTACCTTTTGAAGATTTGGTGAAAAAATATTGCTCCATTCAAAAGTTATTGCATTTTTTCTGTCCCATTATAGCCTATGGGAAAATGTATATGTGTACTGCGAAAACAATCGCAATCACATTTTTTCGATCGAGCTTGCCAAAAATGTTTTCGTGATGCCACCATCCTGTTTTCAGTTAGTGAGAGAGAAAAAACATTATAACTCAAAAAATACTGCGCTTTTGAACACACTAACCATTGGGTTTACCTAATCGGGCCCCGAGGAACATGCCCCTGGCATTGGTTTGTGGCCAGGTGGTCCGGAAATATGTTTTTAAATTGTTTCTGTTTTTTGATCACAACATTTTCTGTCTCGTGCAAACAATAGCAAAATCTTTAAGTATAATCGTGATAACATTTTTTTTTATCGCAATAATATTGCCATTATAGAGATAGGAGAATTTTACTATGTGTTGCTTTTTTTTGTCACTTGATTGTGGCAAAGTGGATTGTGCTATTGGCCTGAAATATTCAGATTAGGAAGCCCTAGTGTCACGGATGTGCCTTTCAGTGGTTTGGTGTGGAAAAATTCAAGAGGCCCATAGGTACACCATTCCAAAGTTCGGAAATTTCCCCATAGGATAACATTGCAGCAGTTGTTTTCTTTGTCCCTTCATTGTGGCAACGTGGATTGTGCTATTGGTCTGAACTTTTCAGGGTGGAAAGCCCTAGTCCCAGAGGTGTGCCTTTTGGTGGTGTGGTATGGAATCATTGAACATACCCATAGTTACAGCATTCTAAAGTTCAGAAATTTTCCCATAGAATAACATTGCAGTGCCCGTGACACCTTTCAGGGCCCGTATCTTGAAAACAGTTCGAGATACGGACTTTTTGTTGCAGAATTTCTTAGTCCCCCCAACCCCCCCTAAAGGGGGACTAAGTTCAGAAGTGGGTTGGAAAATCATGAAACCCATGAAATTTGAAATTTTTTTCTAGCTTGTATGGTTACTGAGATATTTCCTAATTAGTGTTCCAATTGCTCATTTTCATGGTTCTAGGCCACTATTACGTCCACAGAGTTAGCACTCACATTGGATTTTGGTGCCCGTACCTCAGAAATGATGCCAGATATGGGTTACATTGATTTATGTTGCAAAACCTACTCACTCCTCTCATGATTACAACCACACTTTAATTTTTTTTCTAGCTGCTACAGTTCTTGAGATATGGGCAAATTAATGTTACAAGGCCTCCTTGCCTTATAGGGCTGCTGTATGGCTCCATGCTTATTTGTAAGTGGGAGCGCAGATCCCCAAGGGCCAGTGCTCCCACAAACACATATCATTATGCACAACTGCTCAGCTTCGGGCCCCCCGCTCCCATCAACACATTCCATTTACTACTTACATTACACTTTTAAAAAAAGAAAGGAGATTCTTTGCAAAAACTTCATTAATGCATCAGTTAGGGTTGTTTCCACACTAACAAAAGTGTGAAATTCCACGTTTGGATACCACCCCACCATGCCCCTTCTCAAACCCTATTTCTGCATTCTCAACCCCACCCCCCCACACACACATGCAAGACACATGCAACATTGTACAACACTATACCACTCCAGCACATCTGTAAGCACAATAATCACAACACTGTACTACTTTCACATAACACTATGTAATAGAAAAACAAATGCAATATAAGTGACTCTATACAGCTAGCACAGTGTGATCACACATTACTGCTGGCATATCTTCCTAATACAATGACACTTAGTCAGTACACATTACATTTTCAAAATATTGATTTATATGTGTCATATTCCAACAATTGGGTCACTGCAAGTATTGTCGCAACCACATAGGCATGTGGTAGCAGCACAGATACACCTGACACATACACAGTACTTTGGGGATACTGCTCTGGTAGCAAGCTACCACCAACACATGTTGTTCTGCTGCTGCATTACCTGGAAACACTGATTAACAGTATCTTATGGTTACCTTTACATGTTACAACTGTTACTTTTATTACTGCCACTGTTTGTTATTAGGACTCACTCACTGTATCACAAAACCAAATGCAAACATCCAATGATTGCTGTTAAGCTCACAGAAACTGTAATTTCTAATACACTATGTGTGGATAACATCTGCAAGTCTGTGTACACCCAAGTCACTATGATGGCTGCAGAACTCATACCCTTGGTGGACTCTGAGGATGCATGTGTCTTCTGGAACATTTACAGACTTGTCTGTCACTTCTGTTACCTGATCCTGTTTGTTCTTGTTTGCTTGTCTTGCCTTGGCCCTTGCCTTGCTTGCATATATGTGTGTGTGTGGGGAGGTTGGGGAATGCAGAGTTAGGTTTTGAGGAGGGGTGATGGGGTGGTAACCTAATGTGGAATTTCAACACTTTTGTCATTGTGGAAAAAGCCTAACTGATGCATTAATAAAGTTATTGAAATAATATATATATACATATATATATATATATATATATATATATATATATATATATATATTATGGTAACATGTAAGTGCTACCATAGTTAGGGTCGAGGAGCCATTTACATGTTAAACCTAAAATTTTGCACCTTAATAACTTTTGCAAACTGCTCAACGGATTTGCCTTGAAATTTGGAATACATGATCAAGAACCATATATCTTGGGATCTGCTAACTTTGTACTGTTCAGATATATGACTGCGAGTTATTAAGCCTGGATCTGCGTGCACGCTTACACTTTTTGCAATTCTTTAGTCGCCTTCCATAGGTATTGTATGGTTTGCATGACGGTACAAAATCTTCTGGGGAATGTGCGTGGGAGGCCCGGTGCCTTTTTGTTTGTAGGGTGTTAGCCTTAGTGCTTCTGCTTGTGGTTCTGTACCTGTTTCAGTTACTTTTCGCCTCTACACCATCTTGTGTGTTACTACTGCTATGCTTTCTATTCATGCCTTGTGTTTATGTAATTTTATCCATTGTGTCTACTGGTACTGTTTATGTTTGTGTTTCACTTTGTGCTAACATCTGCATTAACATTTGCATTTGCTGGCACTGTGTGAGTATATGTGAACACATCACGTGGCGGGAGCTTTCAGTATTGTTTATCTTTGTGTTTTGATTTGTGCTACCATGCACATTAACATTTGCGTTTGCTGGCACTGTGTTAGTATGTATGAAGACATCCTGCTGCTGTATTACATTCAGTATTTTTCAGTACTGTTTATCTTTGTTTTTCGATTTGTGCTACCATGCACATTAACATTTGCATTTTCTGGCACTGTGTTAGTATGTGTGAAGACATCCCACTGCTGTATTACATTCAGTATTTTTCAGTACTGTTTATGTTTGTGTTTCGCTCTGTGTTACCATGTGCATAAACATTTGCATTTGCTGGGAATGTGTTAGTATGTGTGAAGACATCACGTGGCGGGCCCTGTGCTCCTGTCGCTGTAGTACATTCAGTATTTTTCACTACTGTTTATCTTTGGTTTCGATTTGTGCTACCATACGCATTAACATTTGCATTTGCTGGCACTGTGTTAGTATGTGTGAAGACATGATGTGGCGGGAGCACTGGACCTTCGCGCTCCTGTTGCTTCATTACATTCAGTATTTTTAGTACTGTTTATCTTTGTTTGCCATTTGTGCTAACATGTGCATTAACATTTGCGTTTGCTGGCACTGTGTTAGTATGTGTGAATACATCGGCGGTGGATCGTGGGGTCTGGCGTTAGCCGCCATCGCTCACTGGTATTACATTCAGTATTTTTCATTACTGTTTATCTTTGTGTTTCGATTTGTGCTACCATGCGCATTAACATTTGCATTTGCTGGCACTGTGTTAGTATGTGTGAAGACATCATGTGGCCCCCACCCCCTGAGCAAGACTGGCACACAGAGACACAGACACACATGGAAGTAGGAGGGAGAACCAAGGCAACAGGACCAATCACAGACAATCAGCAGGAGGTGTCAGCAATAATATAGAACTAGTCTACATATTGCATACTGAGTGGAGAGCCACAGCAAAAAAATATGTCTGTGGACATGAATAGTGTAGCTTTGTCATTGCAACTGTGGAGAACTTAGCACACTTAGGAGTATTATTGTGGCTGGACAGAAGTTAGTATAGTTAGGAGTTGCATAGTCTCATGGGGTAGAGGACTACACCTTCAGACCAGTAGCTGCATGTTAAGTGAAGAGGAACAGGCAAAGTAGGGTGATGCAGATCACTTGTAGACTTCTATGATTGCAGGTACAATGTAGTTAGCACAATTATCACTTACATTACCTCAGCCAGGTAATGCTTTCCAAACTGTGACACCAAGTACTACATCCTCAGTAAAGACCCATAGCACAGCTGAGGGTATAGACATCAATGGTAGTTGTCAGTGATTGCAGGGACACTGAAGTAAGCAGAGTTAGTGTTTGCAGAGCTGTGTTAGAGAGGTAATGCTTACTCAAAAAAATTTGTACTGCATCATGAGTACTGATGTAGAGAAAGACTGAGGCAATGGACATCAATGGTATGCCTCTGTATTTGTTGGTTGACACAAGTTTGCACAGTTAGGATTTGTATGGGCTCACCCAGGGAATTTTTTAATTCATACCAGTTAGTGATTGTGAATGTACAGCCACAGCTTCATGGACTTAGTTAGCAATGTCGCATATTTCTATACAACAGCTACTGCAGTCTGACTGTAGACTCAGATGAAAAGTAAGGATGGCTCATACTAGTTAATTTAGTTAAGAATTACAGGAGGTCTTTCAGGCAATGTTTGAACTCCTAACACACATACTGCATACAGAGTGGAGAGTACAGAACAAAATAGCCTATGGAGATGAAAGTGTAATGGGGTAACTGTACTTGCAGACCACTTGCTGCATCCTGAGTGAACAGTCACAGGAAAAGATAGTAATGTACATCAGTTGTACAGCTCTTTGATTACAGGAACTGTCCAGTTAGCACAGTTATCACTTGAATGGATTCAGGCAGGCAATGTGTCTTCAAACGTGACAGCAGGTACTGCATTGTCAGTGGAGATACACAACACAGGTGAGGGTATGGACATCTCAGTGGAGATACACAACACAGGTGAGGGTATGGACATCAATGGTAGACATCACTGATTGCAGGGATACTGAAGTTATCTCAGTTAGGATTTGCATGCATTTAGGCAGGTAATGCTGCTCCCCCCCAAAATTGTACTGCATCATGAATGGTGATGCACAGGAACAATAAGGCACTGGAGATCAACGGCACACCTCTGTAATTGTAGATACAGTGAAGTTAGCACAGTTAGGAGTGGCATGAGCTCAGCCAGGGAATTGCAGCACACATAGCAGTTACTGCATCCTAAGTGTATAGCCACAGCTGCATAGCATTAGATAGCGATGTTCGACACCTTGCTACAGCAGCTACTACCCACTGACTGGAGAGGCACAGGAAAACTAAGGGCAGTATAGACTTCTTAATACACTTAGGAATTATGGGAACTGTGACACGCAATGTGCCACACCCTAGCCTATGTGGTGGATACTGAGTGGAGAGCCATAGCAAAAAATAAGCCTATGGACACGTAATTGTGGTAGTACTTCTTCCAGTTGATTTGCATGCTTAATAGAAACAACAGTTACATTCTAATGTCATTATGCTATGGTTCAGTAAAGACTCAACACAGGTGGTTACGTTTAAAAAAGATTTATTGCCAATTGGTGAAACTGAAAAAGGGACAATTAAGATTTTATTTTTTTTACAAAATCAGTCTCACAATACAATCCTTGCATGTGTGTAATCATTGCTTGGAATATATCTAAATGTGTGTCATTTATAGTAAGTAGATGATATGAATTGGAATAAGTATGTACATATGGTAATACAGCATAGAAAGAAGGCAGCATAAGAAGGCAATTTGGTCTATTAAGTCTGCTTGTGTTGCAGGGTTCGCATCTTGAGCTAATGTCTCTGCTGTCCCTGCACTGTTCTCCGATCTTCTCTAGGCATGCTTGTTATCTCCTTGCTGTGCATATACCTGGCTCTTTTATAGCTGGTCACTGTCTTTAATGAGGTGACCTCTTTTAACAGTGCAGTGTAAGTGTTCACTACTCTTTGTGGGAAGAAGTGCTTTCTGACATTCCTCCTGAACTTCCCACCCTCAAGCTGAACCTGTGCCTCTTCATGATATGTTTGCTACTCAGCTTGAAGAGACTTTGGTTAAGAATATTATTTATACCTTTTAAGTAGCTGAATGTTCCAATCATGTCTCGTCCATTAGTTCTGTCCTATATTAATGAAGGTATGTTAGGAGCTTCTAAGCAGTGATAACACATATGAAACAGTGATGATTTGTTGTTATTGTGTGACTGATAATGTGTATGTTCCTGGGGTGGGCGAAAAACCAGATGCTAAGTGTTCAAGTAATAGAATACTAAAAATGTATGTTTTCAGTGACATTAGATAACTGGTATGTTCAGTTAAATATTTTAAGATATATCACTGACTAGGTCAATATGGAAAATTCCCACCCGACCCCTAAATAGAGGCGATCATAAATATTGTCAGGAACAGGTATGAAGTACGTCGTGATCAGTAACAGTGTCTGATTTACAATTTTCAGTATTTTTACCATAGGTTACAATTACTTGTATGACAAGTACAAAATATTTCATATTATTACAGGTACAATATACATTTCTTTCAATTGTTACATTAGTTACTATGTTAGCTCTGAACTAGTAAATAAAAATATGTGATACTGTTTTTATCAAAGATATGGGTCACTGAACTTAACCACTATAGTATTGTATTATATGTTAAAGATTAATTATTACTTGACTCTTTTAGTAATACTTTTACAAGAACAATTAAACTAGTTGACAAGAATGGTAAGACGGAATGAGAATGTAAATATTATTTACATGTCATTACAAAGGTGTGTAAAAGTCATTTGATATTAAGATGCAATAGTTCAGTATTTACATTTGCTTCATTTCACTTGCTGCATTATGATTAAAGAGTGTTATTTTTACATATGTACAGTTTCAGTGTAACAAATACATCAGGCATAGTTCAACACTGTTGCATGGTGAATGAATGATGCTGTTGTCTAATTGTCAACAGCTAATAGACAAAAAAACTGGTGATAGAAAACTTGTGACAGACTGTTCCCTTTGGTGAATGAGACGTGTGTTACACAGTTATTTAAGATGATAAGGGACAACTTTTGTGTCTCTGCAGAGGCGAAAAGTTAGGAACTGGCAACAACTTCTTGTTATGTATGGGTATGATACAGGTACAAGAAAAGATATGTACAGAACAGGAGAGCCAGGAAGGCCTCTGTTTTGACATGTACAATCTTTGATAGACATGTAAGCATGGTTTCTCTAGTGACTGTGAATACTGTTGGCACCGATTGAAGCCACTACAACAATTTCCATGTTGTCACTGATCCACACAAGATCTTAGATGTCATAGTGCATAATATGTGTCTGCCAGTATAACATTTGTTGATATGCAATGGTTTATTGACAGTCGTAGATTGGAAACAATTGTACTGACCTACGACTGATTCTGTCACAAACTAGTCATTTAAAAAATGCCAGATGCTGTCTGCTATTCTTCTGAAATATGAAGGTCATCATAATTCTTCAATATTAGAAGATATGCATTTTTTAAGTGTCGTGGCAGTCTCTGTTTAAAACTGCTTGTAGAGTCATCACACTCTACCCATCCACTTCTGTACCTTAGTAAACAGGTGTAATGGCCAGAATGCATGGATTGACCATGGTGATAGACTACACTGTGAGTGTCAAACACTGATTGGTTAAAAACTATTCTACCAGCTGTGTAATCTGTGATAGGAGTGTCAACTCTGAGCCTGTTGGAGTCAAATCTGTGCAACATAAGCAACAGATATTGAGATGAACTCCTGAGATGTATGGACTGAGTGCATCTGCCTCCACACCTTTTACAGGAGTGACCACATTGAGCATTGGTAAATAGCTGTCGAAATTTGACACTTTTGGCTTGAGGGACAAAAAGAGTAATCCACAGCATGTCTTCTGTGGTTTCACGCTGTGAATGACCACATGATACACATACATATTTGGTTACATATGACACTGTGAAGTAGTGGTGCATTGAGTGCCGTCTTCATCCAAACGCAGGCTAGGTGCTCTCAAAGAGACAGGTACAGAGGCTTTCCGGAGTACCTCATGCACAATTAGACTATCATAAACAGGACAATTATCCTGACAGTGGGCATTAGAGCCTTGGAAGATATTAGAAACTTACTTGTA
This sequence comes from Neoceratodus forsteri, assembly GCA_016271365.2. Lineage (NCBI taxonomy): Eukaryota > Metazoa > Chordata > Ceratodontiformes > Ceratodontidae > Neoceratodus > Neoceratodus forsteri. The sequence goes on from CM028131.1 coordinate 731,435,541, forward strand.
GAGGGTATACACACTTCCATGCCTGAAAATGGTCCACGCAAGTCTATACTTACTATATTATTCTATATAGAAAACATATAGTATGCATGTTTCATTTGTATACCACAAAGAAAAGACTGATGCATCAGTAAAATAAACTGGCTCTAAGCATTATTGTACTTTTCCATGATGATAACATTTCCTACCAGGATACAGTTTCCATATTTTTCATAAATATATGAGCATATTCTAAATAGTTCAAATAGACAACTATCATTATTCTGACCATTTGGGTCTGTACTACTTTCTGTATTTTAACCTACATGGCTGGGGACCTATCGGCTACATTATAGGCACGGGTAGGGCACTAGGGTTTGAGGGTTTAACTAGTAACTTGGACGTAGCAGAATAGCTCAGTTTGGGAAGAGAGTTACAGATATACACTTTTACACCACATGTAAGGAAGATTCATAGGCTTCTGGGGAGTCATTACTGAGGCGATTACTGGTTTGTTGACTCTTCCAGACTTTCTGGGAGGAACAGGTACAGGGCTGTGCTCTTTTCAACACTTGAGTATTTGGGTCTGCTTGGGCAGACTGGGGTACCTCTGCACTGACTGCTGTTCTATACTGGAAGCACTTTCAGCCTTGTTCTGCTAGCTCTGATTCAACAACATTGTTCTCAATACTGGGGTCTGAAGGAAGCCTAGATTTGTCACCTAGGGGAATTCCATTGTATTTAGGTCTTGCAACACTTGACTAACACTCTCAACTTCATTTACTTCATTAGTTGCCATCTGTCATAGCATTTTCCAGGATCATTATTTTCACACAGTTCTGTATTTACTGGTATGTCACCACGGTACTTTCTGTTGCAGGCTTTCCTTCTTGCAACTCAAACAGCTCTAACAGACACAGAGATCAGCTACCTAAAAGTCACACTTTGCACCTCGCTTTGGGGACAGGGTTGTGGGGTAGGCTGGATGGTTAGGGCAGTCCTGAGGGTCCAGTTTCATCCATGAAATTGTACTGGGGTTACCTTGAATAACTGACTCAATTCATAAGATGGGCAATAGGATGCTTCACACTCTCTGTCATCAGAGTGAGACTGCAATCAATGTCATTTCAGGTCTGCCTGGGGAAGGCCTCGAACTTTGACAACTGGAGAAGGCTCTATTTGTTTCTTCTTAGCTGCAGCTCCTAGTTATAGGCCTGGAGGGGCAGTGTCTTGAGGTGCAGAGTCGATGATTATTTGGCCAATGGGCAGCAAGTGATTCCAGTGCATTGTCTTGGTAGCGCATGGGTCATTTTCTGGATGCACTTTGTAGACTGGCAGATCCTTCAGCTTGCTGACAACAATGTAAGAGGTATGATGCCACCTGTCTGCAATTTTTTGCTTTCCATGCAATCCCAAATTCCGCAACAGAACACAGTCTCCAGGTAGCAGTTCCTGTACTTTGACACGCTTGTCATGCCTTTCCTTATTTGCCAAGATTTCTCTTGGCTGCCATGTTGTGTGTGCTAGTTGGTAAGCATGATTTAACTGGGCCTTTAACTTTGAACATGTTGCAGGTGGGTTTCAGCTCTGACTCCATCCAGGGACACTCCAAGCAGATGTCTACGGCAGTCGGGCTTCCCTGACCAAACATGAGATGGTAGGGGAAAACCCAGTGGCATCTACTTTTGGTACTGTAGGTGCACCAAGGTGCTTATCTGTTGGCTCCATCTTGCTTTCTGTCCCAGGGGTGGAGGTGCCTGCATGTCCAGTAGTGTTCAGTTACACCTTTCAGGCTGTGGATCCTCATGGGGGTGATAGGGGTAGTCCTGGATTTTCAGATTCTCAAAGAGAGAACATTTCCTTGATCAGATGGCTTTCAAAGTCTGTCCCCTGATCAGAGTGAATTCTCTGAGGAGCACCTTAATGGATAAAGAACTTCTAATTAAGACTTTGGCCAATGTGGATGCTTTCTGGTCTTTAGTAGGATATGCCTGGGCATAACTGTAAAATGATCAGTCACCACTAGCACATTGTCAATATTCTTTTGATCTGGCTCAAGGTGCAAGAAATCAATCACACAAGCTCACAGGTACATACTTGTAGAAATGTTGATTAAAGGGACAGCTCCTCTGGGGCGGAGAGTTTTCTCTGGAGACAACGGCTGCAGGTCCTGATATAAGTTTCAATGTCAGCCCCCATCTTCTACCAACAGAATTGAACATGAGCCAAGTCTGTAGTTTGGTCACAACCCAAGTGTCCCATCTGGTCATGGAGGGTCTGTAGAACTACATGTTTGAAAGCTGTAGGTAACACTAATTGCTGTTTGTCAGGCTGACCTTGTCGGTTTATGGTTTCTATAAAGTAGCTGGTTAAACAATTTAAGTTCATGTCCTTTTTCTAAACAACAGAGCAGTTTGTGGCTTCTGAGAAGCAAAAGCTTGGCATATCTTTCCCAGCATGTATAGTGCATCAAGCATGGCTTATTAATGAGGTCTTGAGCCTGTGCCCACTGTATGTTGTCGGGAGTAAGTTGAGGTAAGGTCTAAGGCTGCAAGATGGCAGTAGGCTGCAGGAACACAAGTGTCAGGAAGACCTAAGCAGTCTACTAGGCAATACACTGTTTCAGGAGAGGGATGCTCATCTTTGTTGAAGTTTAGGCAAAGGGCTTTGACAGACTGGACATTCTCACCTAATTTGTATTAGAGTTAGGTCTCCTGGAAAGGGCATCAGCATCAGTGTGGTTTAAGCTCGGCCAATACTCCACTGAATAATCATAAGTGGAAAGAGCAGATAGCCAGTGATGCCCTGTGGCATCCAATTTAGCTGAGGTCTGGACATATGAGAGGATTATTGTCAGTTTTACCAGAATCTTGGCACCATAAAGATATTCATGGAACTGGTCCATCACAGCCCACTTTAATGCAAGAAATTCAAGCTTGTGTACCAGATAATTTATTTCAGATGGGGTTAGGCTCCAACTGGCAAATGCCACTGAAGCGAACCTTCCTCATACTTGATACAGCACAGCACCAAGTCCCTTCAGGCTGGGCCAGTGTGTAGTACATAGGGTCTGGTAGGGACAGCATATGCCACAGGGCATGGGTGAGTTGATAAATGATATCATAGAAAGCTGTTTCACACTCAGGAGTCCACCTGGCTCCACAAGGTTCATGTGTCCGAAGTAACTTTGTCTCCCTCCTTAACCGCACTTTTTTTTATACTTCTTGTTTGTAGGAGGATAGCCTTGAGTTAGGTTGAGCAAAGGGTGGATGACTTTGGTGTAATCTTTTATGAACCGGCAGTAATAACCGCAGAACCCCAGGAATCTTTATAGTTCCTTTAGTTTGTTGGGCTGCAGCCAGGTGGTCAAGGAATTCACTTTGCTCAGGTCTGTCTGAATCCCATCAGCTGACACTATATGACCAACATATTTCACAGATGTTTGAAAGAACTGACATTTGTCTATTGATAACTTGAGTCCAAAGTCCTCTAATCGATCAAGAACCTTGAACAGGTGAGCTTCATGCTCCTCAAGAGTCCGGCCGAACACAATGACATCAAGATATACAGGCATTCAAGTAAGTTCATGTCTCCTACCGCTTGTTCCATCAGCTGCTGAAAAGTGCCAGGTGCACCCAAAATACCTTGAGGCACATGTAGGAACTCATAGAAACCCAGGGGACAAATGAAGGCTGTTTTTTCTAAGTCTTCCTGGACCATCGGGATCTGATAATACCCGCTCCGAAGGTCAAGTACTGAGACCCACTGGCCCCCGCTGAGGCAGTCAAGGGCATCCTGGATACGAGTCATGATGTATTGGTCTGGGACAGTTCTCCGATTCAGCGTCCAGTAGTCGACACACATCCTCACCAATCCATTCTTCTTTCACACCACCACAATCGGGAAGGCACAGGGACTTCGAGACTCTTGCATAATTCCTGCGGCCTGCATTTCCTGAAGGTGGCATCTAACATTGTCTATGCCGCAGGGACAAAGCAACGGGACCTCTCTCTGAACACCCTCTCATTATGAAGTGGGATGTAGTGTTCAACCCCTGTAACACAACCTATGTCCCACTCCTTCGAGGAGAATACTTGGCTTCTCTGAGCCAACTTCTGGCTGATCTTGAACTTTCCATTCTGCAGGAAGGGGGGACTCCCCAAAGTCAAAGAGGTCACGGGTCACCTCATCACCTCTCCAGGGCACTTCTTGCTGGGCAGCACAGAAATATCCACACATATACAGTGGCTAGGGTGCACCTCTATTCACCCGAACCTCTTGATCTGACAGCTTTGAACTTGCACTACTACCTGCCGAGTGTAGGCATGGCCCGAGGTAGAGTGCTGGGACTTGGACCAATAGACCCTCAGGCAGTTTCCTCTTCTGGGGCGCTCCAGCATAAGGATTTTATTTTTAATATCTGTTTTAGGGCGACTTCACCACTGATGGTGCACTGAGCACAGGGAGGTAGTATCAGTGAATCAGGATCCTTTTTCCAGCCTACCCCATGGGTTAATCTTTCTCAATCTCTTGTGTTTGCATCTGTAGGTTGTAGGCTCACCGTGATTAGGGGACTGACTCGCAGGGTCCTTTCAGTCCCCTTTGGCTTGTTTTTCCTGACAGAGCTGGGCTAACTAGACGAACATATATTCATTAGTACCAATTAGTAAAGGGACACCATCCTACAGTCCAGTCAGCAGGCACACCAAGGCCAAGGTCTTCACTTGCTCATCCACACCCACTACAGCAGTAGGGAAAGACAACCAAATTCGTACATACCCCAGGTAAGGATAAGATTTCTCACTCAACTCCCATGCATGCAGTCCTTTGAGGGGTTGGAGTGGGAGGTCAGACAAGTGCTGGTCGTACCAATCCTGAAATATAATGGTGACCTGTGAGCCACTGTCTAGCACAGCATGAGTGGAAATGCCATTAACTGTTACTGTGGCCTCCATGGAGGGGCCCACCATCTTGGGCCAGTCTGGAGAGGTCAGTTTGGCAGATTGGCCCACAGCAGTTTTGGAGGAAAAAGACTTTCTCAGTGGGCTCGGCTGGGACTGTATGTAGCTCTGATGAATCAAGGTTAGCAGTCTGGCCATGACTTTCCTCAGGTTTTCTGGAAAGTTGCAGCCCCATCGGGTATGTTTGTCTTCTCCACACTGGTAGCAGAATACCTATTTCCTGGAATCACTGGAGTGGCTGGGTTCTTCCTGAACTTTATGCCAGTTGGAAGGGGGGGGGGCCCCTACTATCTTCCTTTGACTTTGGCTCAGGTTCCCGGTCCCTACCACTCCCCCAGCGGGCAGAAGTATGGGTGGCGTGTATGAGGCCCCCCACTAATATGCTCAGTTCTCTTATTTCTTCCATCAGGTTGGACTCAGCCTGCGTTTCGGGAGTGATGGCATGGGCCCCCACACCCCCGGGTGGAACCTCACTTCTAGACTCAGTCGGCAACGAGCAAGGGGTGGGAGCTTCTGGCCGCTTCAGCCGCAGCTTGTTGACTGGCTCACATCTCCTTTATCTCTTTCAGCAGTTCTCTAACATGCTGGGTCTCAACTGATTCCTCTTTCTTCAGATTGGTCCGAACTTGGCTGGTGTGGGCAACCCACACAGGGCTCCCATCTATCCTCATTGTTCTCAGCCTCTCACTCTCCTTCATTAGCCAATAGTATTCGGGAGGGTTAGCTTTCCTGTCTTGAAACTTCAACTTCAGCATGAGCACACTAGAGTCGCAAGCAGATCTGAGAATGTGCTCCAGCCTGATTCGGTTCAGTTCACTAGCCAGGACACCCCCTTTTCTATGAGCTCTCTGCAAGGCCCATTCAATCTGGGTGGCAAAAGCAGACAACTTTTCATTTTTCCACTGTTTAGCAGACTTGAACTTCCACATTAAGTCTTCTCCACATTCCGTGCTGCCAAACACCCTCTCTAAGGCGGAGAGGTACTCCGCTGCAGTGGCCTCGGGGATGGTAGACTGGAGAAATCAGATAGCTTCAAGTGCAGGGCCCCTTAAGCTTTCCATAAGTCTTTTCCTCTTCTCCCCCTCTGAACACTGCCACTCTTGGATCAGTGGAATAGCACAGTCCATCCATGTCTCAAGGTCGTCCTCCCCCACGAGTACAGGGACTGCACCAGAGAACAGTCTGAGCCTATGATAGGAGTCCAGGTGTACAGAAGGTATCACAATGGGGGAAGGCACAACAGGGGATGCCCTAGGCATAGACAGAGAGGCTGGAGGGGACTGCATGGGAGTGGTCTCCTCCGAACCCCCCCCCCCAAGACCTTTAACAATTCCTTAGCTATCCCGCCTTCAGCAGCTAACGGCCTTAACAGTTTATCTTTGAACCCCTCCACCCTCAGGGACCCCTCTGGGAAGATGGGTCACTATGCAAATGAATAACTCTCCACCCCTTCTGGGACCCTTCAGGCATGATAACAGGTGGTACCTTTTCAGGGTCTATATGCTGGTTGAACAGTGAGGTTGTGGAGGTGGTGAGGGCAAAACGAGTGGTGCACCAGAGGTATAGGAGGACGGGGAAGGAAGTGAACAGAGAGGAATATGGAAGATGATCCAGGGAGGTGACCAGAAAAGTGAGAGAAGCCAAGGCCCAGAGGGAGCTGAGATTAGCACAGGGAATTAACGGGGGAAGACTTTTTCAGATACATCAGGGAGAAAAGGAAGTGCAAGAAGACAATAGCAAGGATAAAAAGTGGTGAGGAGTGGACAGAAAAGGGGGAGGAGGCTGGCCCGTCATTGCAGCGGTTGGATTTATGCCTGCGAAGCCGGCGACCTGGGTTCGGGGACGGACTTGGGTCGCTGGAGGAAGAAGGATGGAGCGTCTACAGACGGCTCGCCCTCTCCTGGGGGAGGGTGGGGATGCAAACCGGGTGCCTGCTGGCCCCTGACGGAGGCCGGGAGCACAGCAGGATGTCAGGGTTCTGATTGCTGGGGGAGTGGCAGATGTCGGCGTATGCCTTGACATCAGTGGCACGCCACTCTCCAGGAAGAAAAACCAGGAAAAATAGCTCCCTGGCTAGCCAGATGACGGTCTCTGGCCCCCACTGCCACCAAGCCTCACGACCGACCCACCTCAGTGACACCCGGAGCTGACTGACTAGTGTGCTGGATAGCCCCCACCAGTGCCTTCCCTCTCGGAGGAGGGGGACCCACCCGGCGAAGGGATACGCCAGCCTACCTCCGGGGGGGTTGTAATATGAGGTAAGGGTCAACATTGGGGAGGGGCGGGCAGACGGAAGGACCAAGGAGGCTTGAAGAAGGGGCTGGCCAGGGAAGCAGAGATGCAAAAATAGAATTAAAAAAGAGTGCGGAGCAGGCAGAAGCACTGAATGAATACTTTTGCTATGTTCATGGAAGAGAAAGGGGGACTGCTACACCATGGGCTGGGAGGGTGGGGACAGGGGAGAGGAGGCGACAGATGGAAGAATTGAGGCAAGCAGAGTCCTAGAGGGACTGAGGGCACTGAATGTAGACAAGGCACCAGGGTCAGATGGTATCCACCCCATGGTGCTGAGGGAGATGGCGGAGGTGTTGGCAGAGCTGCTGGCGGATCTGTACAGCAGCTCACTGGAGTTGGGTTGTGTGCCACTGGACTGGAGGATGGCACATGTAGCACCATTACACAAGAGCCAAGGGATGAACCGGGTAATTATCGTCCAGTAAGTCTCACCTCCATAGTGTGCAAACTCATGGAAACAATACTAAAGGAAAGACTGGTGTTGTACCTGGAGGACAATGGCCTCCAGGATGTGAGGCAGCATGGGTTCATTTCAGGGAAGTCTTGTCAAACCAACTTGATACAATATTACAACTGGGTGACAGGTGAGCTGGCTAAGGGTCATGCGGTGGATGTTCTTTACTTGGACTTCAGCAAGGCCTTCGATTCGGTGCCTCATGGACGGCTTGGGGGAAAGCTAACTGGTCTAGGGGTATGGGCAAAAATGATAAACTGGATTACAAGCTGGCTGAGTGGGAGGCTGCAACGGGTGGTGGTGGTGAGAGGGGAGCTCTCAACTCCAAGGCCGGTGATAAGTGGGGCGCCACAGGGCTCTGTGCTGGGGCCAGTGTTATTTGGGCTCTTCATATCAGACATTGCACATGGGGTGGTGAGCAAGGTAAGTCTATCTCGCTGATGACACCAAAATCGAGCAGTGGTAGATAGAGGGAGGGATGGGAAGCAGCTGCAGGGTGACCTAAGCAAGCTTGGGACGAGTGGGTCAGAGAGGTGGCAGCTGGGGTTCACGAAAGAAGTGTAAGATGAAGAGCCCAAGGAGAGAATACTGACTTGGGGGTTCAGCTGGGGATCACTGAGGAGGGGAAGGATCTAGGGGTAATGATAACAGGGACCATGAACAACACTGTCCAGTTCAGGAGAGTGGCTGCAAAAGTGAACAAAATGCTCGGATGCATAGCAAGGGGGGTTTCGTCCAGGTAAAGAGAGATGATCTTGCCTCTCTTCAGGTTGCTGGTAAGGCTGCACTTAGAGTACTGTGTGCAGTTTTGGAGGCCATACATAAAGTGTGATATCAGGCTATTGAAGGGGGTGCAGAGGAGGGCAACAAAGATGATATGTGGAATGGAGGGGAGAGACTACGAGACCTGACTATGTACACTCTGGAGGATAGAAGGGACACGATAGAGACATTCAAGTATCTGAGGGGAATCAATGAGGATTAGGCAGATGGGGTCTTTAAGCTAAGGAGGGGGAGGGACACCAAGGGGCATGGGCTAATAATGGGGGGAGAGATTTAGGAGGGAAATGAGGAGACACTATTTCACAGAGAGGGTGGTAGCAAAATGGAATGCACTACCAGAACTGTACTAAGTTCTGCTATCTGTTATCACTGTATTGTCTTCTCTGTGACGAGGTACCTTTGTAAACGAGCCTCTGGCTCAAAGGTTGTAAACTGATGCTTAATAAATAAAGAATGGGTGGTATCATGTAAATCTGTGAACAGCTTCAAAAGGGCTTGGGACAGGGAACAGGGAGCATGAGGGTGGGGAAGGTGGGGGGGTGGCAGTGGGATGACAAAGGGGAGGGTGGGGCAGCTGCAGAGCTACGGGTGCTAACTGCATGCCTGAAGCAGACTTAGACCGGATGGTCTGTTTCTGCTGGCACATTCGTATGTTCATAGGCTACAAGAAAGGAGGGCCACCAAGGTCTGGTCAAACAGATCTGAGTCCCGCCCCTGGACATCAACCTTTCCCAGGCACTTAACCTTCCCCACAGTTTCTTCAATAGTTTCATTAGAGGTCCCCAGTGGGACATCAAGTAACAGTATAGCCTGCCAGGGATCAATCCCTTCAGCCTCACTCCACCCCATTATGCAGTGCACGACCAGCTTGTGGGAAGAAATTTTCCATTTGGGCATGGTAATTGCTTCCAGTTCAGTTCCTTTCTCTTTTTGCATTTGACGGGAATTTTGTCCTTTGGCCACTTGAGGGTGCAAATCCCAACGGTGCCTCCAAGATGTAACCCCTAGGTGGCATTATCCTATGGGCTACTATCCCTGCCTGCGTGACTATGCACAGGTTGAGGGGCCTGAGTTCGGTGAATGAGTGCCTCCACCCAGAGGAATGGTATTGGGGTAGCATAGCTGCTTTGGGTATAGCCCTCTAGGATGCTATAACCACTCACCAACCCTTCTAGTGGCCTAAACAGTAGAACAATAGAACATTCACAGCCACCAAATAACAGTAATAATATGCTCACACTCCTTGCACTTACCACCAGGGCTGAATCCTCTGCAACTGTCCCGGAGACACCCTGGAAAATAAGACCAGTAAAGCAACAAGGCAATAATAATGCTATAACCCAACCAATAAGGTACACACCAGCCAGGTTAAATGTGAACACCTACAATCTGGTTTATTCAGAGGAAATAAACAAGGGTGGGGTGTAAATCTAGCAAATGATTGGCACTTCTGATTTGATTGGGATTGATTCAGCATGCACTGCAAATCCCTTTGACACAGTCCCACAACCATGGGTACCCAGTATGTTAAGCAGGCTAGCCTGAAGTGTTGCACAGGGTAGGCCGGCATTGCAGCTGTTGTTGGGGCCCTTAGGAAGGAAAAAACAGTTAACATGCACACAACCCAAATATTTGTAATCCAGAGCCGGATGGCTCAGTCTGTTGCAATAAACCTAAAACAAGAAAATCAGATGGCACACTATGATTGTAGCTATTGTTGCAGGGAGCTACCCTGATCTGTACTCACGCTACCTAGACCAGGATGCAGGACAGGCGAGATGAAGACCTTGTGGTGTTGCGCTGGATTGCCAGGGGAAGCAGGACCTACACAACTCACCTCCTGGTGGTCGCTACCTGTTCAGTGGTGTTGAGCAGGGGGACGAATCCCTGAGCAGGTCTTTAGACGAAAGTGTCTCTAACTTAGGAGTAGCAGTCTAGGCCGAGATGGTAGGGCACAGGCAGAAAGAGATGGAAATTATGTACCTACTGTAATTCTTGATCTTCTCTTGTATCACCATTCATTACTGCTTAGGTGTAAGCTGGAGGCGCGCACCCGCCACGGGAGTTTTTTTTTTGGGAGAGGAGTTGGCGCTGATGGAGCCGCCCCCAAGAGCGATGCACTATGTGGTGTGCGAGGGGCAGCCATTAGGCGCTGCAGACTCCTCCTCCATCCCAGTTCTATAAGCTGGAGAGGCGAAATAATTATAGGAAAAAAAGGAGAGCGAGGCAAGAGAGACAAGGGATAGGTAAAGGAAAATATATAAACTAAGAAAGGAATAAGCCGATAGAGGACAGGAAAGAGGAAAACCTACCCTATGGGACCGCAGGGCCTCACTCCTGGGGCAGCTCTGAGGGAGGAACAGATAAGGGAGAGAGAGAAGAAGGAAGAAGAAGAAGAGAGAGAGGGGGATGTTGGGAGGAGGGAGAAGTTCTGCCAAATTGTGAGAAAGGCTTGAAAGCTCGTAAGCTTGGGACCAAGGTAAGGGAGCAAAGATCCCATTTAAGAAAACTGATGAAGAAGGTTCAACAGAACCTTTTGCACAGCTTGGTACACAAAAGGCAGACTCTCTGCGCCTCCCGATATCCCCAACCGCCATACACTCCAGCTGAGAGCTCACAGACTGCAAAGGCAGAAAATCTGTTCTGAAAGGAGAGCGCCCAACTAGGAAGGGGAAGAAGCCCATTAGCACCCCGTTATGTGCTAACACAGATGAGTGTGTGTGGGGGGGTGAGGTATTTGAAGCCCTACAGAGGGCACCCCTTTGCGGAAAAGGACAGAGTGGGAACTCAGACTGACTCCCTGAAGGCAAGGCAAAACAGATCACCAGTTCAAGACAACTGGAGTGCCAGGATAGCAGTTAACTAGCAGAGGCTGGCGCAAACAGGAGATTCAGACATGCCAGAGGGGACCTAAAAAAAAGGAACCGAACCATTCAAGGAACGGTTTCTTTAACTGTAAATTGAACAACATGGCTAAAGAAGGAGTCAAGAGGTCACCCCCCAGGGGCAATCTGAAAGAGTTCCCTCAGGATAGGATAAATTCTAATCGTTCCCCTATCTTCCTCAATTAAAAAGGTCCGTTCTCAGAAAAGACCAGAAGGTTCAAAAAATGTTTTTTTTTTTTTTTTTTTTGGCTTTAAGGCCCTGAAAAGGAAGGAGGAGGAACGAGCAGGGAGGAGGAGATGACGAAGAAGGAGGCCAGTGAGGAGAAGGTGGGCGGGTATCAGTAATGAATGGTGAAGATATAAGAGGAGATCAAGAATTACGGTAGGTACGTAATTTCCATATCTCCCCTTGTCAATCTACACCATTCATTACTGCTTGGGTGAGTACCAAGCCCCCTGAAGGGGGACTAGTAAAACCCTGAGGGAACAAGACCCTCAGCCTCCTGCTGGTGAAAAACAGAAGGAAGAGACCCTGGCCTTATAAGATAGGGAGCCTAAGGCCGAAGAGAGCTAGGAGGTGTACCCCGGAGACAAGGAGACGGAGGAAGCCCCTGCAGAAGCCTCCTAGCCCTGGTGGAAAAAAGGCAGGTCCCTCGGAAGGCGGAGTGAATCACCCTACGCCGGGCCAGGGGTGACAATCATGATAGACGGCAGGAAAATTACGTACCTACCGTAATTCTTGATCTTCTTGGACGAGTCTCCACCACTCATTCACACTAGTGGGGATTGGCGCCGGAGGCACTAAGACCCATCGGGAGCAAACTTTTCGCTGGAGGGTCGGCGCGAGAGACGGCGCCGCGAGACACGGCGCCGCGAGCAGCGGCTCGAGCGGTAATGACCATCTCGGCGACGACCCTCCAACCGCCAGTACCTTTTTACCAAGGAGGTGCAGCGTAACTAATGTAAAGAGTAAACTCAATATTAAAAACGGACATAAGATAGTCCGTGATGACCCGTAAGAAGGGTCAGCAAAGAAGTCTTCACGGCCTAAAGATTTGAGGGAGTGAAGACCAATACAGCGTGAGCTCGGGGATGGATGGGCGTAGAATGAGTGGTGGAGACCTCGTCTAAGAAGATCAAGAATTAATACGGTAGGTACGTAATTTTCCTATCTTCCTGGACATAAGTCTCCACCACTCATTCACACTAGTGGAGAGTACCAAGCTGATAATCCCCAAAAGGCGGCAGGAGAGCCAGAGCTCACGCTGCCTAAGATAGAAGCCCATTATGATAGTTCTGCCGAATGCGAATGTCGCCTGGCATGAACATCCAGTGCATAGTGCTTAACTAAAGTATGCACTGAGCTCCAGGTGGCGGCGCTTGTATATATCTGCAATTGGAACATTGCGAATTTCGCTTAGGGATGCCAAGCGATCGCTTCTAGTAGAGTGAGTGTACACTCTACCTTCTAATTTAACTTGAGCCATGGAATAGCAATGACGGCAGTACGCCACTAACCATGAAGAGATGCATCTATTAGCGACAGGTTGACCCAGCCGGGTGTCGCTGAAAGAAACGAACAGTTGCTGAGTCTTATGAACATCCTTGGTTCTATCTAAATAGAACTGCAAGGCTCTCTTTAATATCCAAGGAATGAAGAGCCTGCTCTTCATTTTGGAAATTAGCTAATAAGCGGAGTACCAGAGGTTGGTTCAGATGGAATTTGACACAACCTTGGGAAGAAATTTAGATGAGTACGGAGAACTACCTTGTCCTTATGGAATACAGTATACGGAGGGTCCGTAATCAGGCATGTATCTCAGAGACCCTGTGGCTGAGGTAATGGCCACCAGGAAGGCAGTCTTCCAGGTAAGAAATTTTAGCTCACAGGTAGCTAAGGGTCTCGAAGGTTTCCGAAAGAGCATGTCCAGCACCAGGTTAATGTCCCAGGCTGCAACTGGACGCTTAACAGGGGGTCTGGTATGGAGAATCCCCTTAAGAAATCTCTTCACCATAGGTAACTGAGCCAGAGTTAAGGAAGAAATCGGCTCATGGAACGCTGAGATGGCACTAAGGTGAACTTTAACTGTGGAGTACTGAAGACCTAAGTTTGATAGGTCCAAAAGATACTCCAGAACCTTGCCAGGAGGACAGGAAAAGGGATTCCAAGAGGATTTTGACACCAGAGAAAAAACGCTTCCATTTGGAAGCCGAGACGCTGGGTGGCTGGCTTCCGAGCAGCCAGAAGGATGTCTGAGACTCTACGAGACGTTGAAGTTATTCACTTCTATCTCTTCAGGAGCCAAGCATGAAGGTGAAGTGATTTCAGGTTGGGATGGACCAACGAACCCTGAGTCAAAAGACTGATTTGTAAAGGAAGTGGTCTCGGAGAGGCTGCCAACATACTGTTGAGTAGAGGAAACTATAGCTGCCGAGGCCAGGAAGGAGCAATGAGAATCATCTTGGTCCCCTGAGACTCGAACTTGAGGAGTACTCTGGATTAGAGGAAGTGGTGGAAAGGCGAGAAAGCGCTTGTCCACCGAGCCTGAACGCATCCTGACAGAAAATGCCAGGCCCTGGATTTCTGGAGCAGAAGAGAGGCAGTTTTATGCTGAGTGGGATGCAAAAGGTCCAGGTCTGAGTCCCCACTTTTGAAGAGAGACCGAGTACCGGTTGATCGAGAGACCACTGTGGAGGGTCTGCCTCCATTCTGCTGAGGTGATCTGCTAGGTCGCTTTGTATACCTGGCAGATAAACCGCTTGAATCGGAGACTTGTGCTCCAAGCACCACTCCCACACCCCTCATTGCTTCCTGCAAAGGGATAAGAATGAGCACCACTTGCTTGTTGGTGTAATACATCACTGCTTTGTTGTCCGCTTGAAGGAGAATGTTCTTGTGACAAAGGACATCCTTCAGAGCTCTGATTGCATAGAGGACCGCCTCTCATCTCCAGGACATTTATGTGAGATGAGTTTCAACTGAGTCCATACACCTTGGAGTGTGGAGGGAGAGACAGTGAGCTCCCATCCCATTAGCGATGCATCTGTGGGATGGAGATCTGATGATCCGGGGAGCAAAGGGAATCCTTCCAGGAGATTGTTTCTTGAGACCACCAGGTGAGAGACCTTCAAGGGCTTCACACCTTGATGGGATAAGACTGGGGTGAGAGGTCGGGGACCACTGAGTGGAGAGCATCCATTGGGTGGTTCTCATGTGCAGTCGGGCCAGAGGGACAGGATGACTGAGGACGCCCATGAGACCTAACACAAGTGCTGTGATCGAGAGAGTTGTAACCTCATTGGTTCTCCTGATGTAACGGGCCACGAAGGATGTCGAGTCTCTGTCCTCTGGAAGGAAAGCTCTCGCTGAGGAGGTGTCTCAGACGCCCTATGAAAAAGGAGCCTCTGAGGGCGGCAGCGAGATTTTTTTCAATTCAGCAGAACTCCCATGATTTGAGAAGACGAAGTCGCTTGCACTGCTTCCAAAGTCCTTTGGCGGAAGGGCTTGCTAGAAGCTAACGGTCCAGGTAGGGAAACACTGAGCCCGACTTTCCTGAGATGCTCGCAAGAACTGCACAACACTTTGTAAAAACTCGCTGCCGAGGATAGCCCAAAGGGCAGGACTTCGAACTGATAATGCTGGACCCAAAGCTACAAACCTGAGGAATGGCGGTGGGTCGGTGGACGTGATATGTTGGCAAGCATCCTGCATATCCAGAGAGGCCAGCCAGTCGTGGTTGATGCAGCAAGGGTAACAGGGTACCTAGGAAATCATCTTGAATTTCTCCCTGGGAGGAATTTCGTTTAACTTCTGAGGTCTAGAATGAGGCGATCCCCCAGATTTCTTTGAACCAGAAAGTAATGGGAGAACCCTGTGTTTCGGTAGATGCGGGGCACCAGTTCTTATTGCCCTGTTGTTCAGAAGGCCCTGGATCTCCGCAGTGAGGAGGTCTGATTGAGAGGTCGACAACCTGGGTTGTCGGATGGGAGACAATTCGGGGTTTCCAGAAATTGAGAGAATAACCCTCGCGTAATTATCCGAAGGACCCATTTGTCTGAGGTTATGGACTTCCACTGGTTGTAGAAGTACATCAGACGACCTCCCACCGAGGAGAAAGTTCCACCCGGCAGAGTGGATGGAACTTGGGCCAACGACTATAAGGTAGCGCTGGGAGCTTTAGGTCCCGCGCTCTGCGCGCGCTTCTTTGAGGTTGGCAGGTTGGCTTTTGTGGAAGCTTCCCCCTGCCTCTGCCCTCGAAAGGACTGACGACTATGAAACTGACGCTCTGTTCATGCCCCAGAGGGGGCAGGGCGAGGTCTGGCCAACTCAATGGCCGATCTAGTCTTCTGAGTGGCCCTCAAGGCTTGCTCCACCTGAGGGCCAAAAGAAAGGAGCCATCAAAAGGCAGCGCCATCACCTGCTGCTGAGCATCATTCGTGGAAGCCAGAAGTACGCAGCCAGGAATGGCTTTAGTACAAACCTCTCGGGCTGCTGAGTCGAGAAGCAGTGTCGAAGCCGCCCATGGCGGCTTGACCCTGTTGGTTATTGGACTCAATACTTCTAATAACGGTCAGAAGAAGCTCTGACTTGGAATCAATCTGAAGAGCTTCAACCATTCTTTCATAGAGTGCCACAGGATATACTCATATCTGGAGAAAAATAGCCTTGATAACTGGCAATACGTGATACTTAGAGGGAGGCGCAAAGACTCTTTACCTAATGTATCAATCTTACTAGACTTCTTTGTTAATAGGTCGAGCTGTAGTAGTTTGAGGAAGAACGACTTGTCATTCTCTGCCAGGACTACAATAGGATCCGCAGTTGCTTGGGATGCCAAATGGGACGATCCTTGGGAGCTGAATACTCTTATCAATGGATTTAGCCACTGAGGAATAAGAGCAGGGTTATTCCATACCATTTGAGAGACAGCGCCTCAAGGAAGGCTGAATCGAGAGTGCAAATCAGAGGGGATCAAGCATGAAGATACTGGAGTCTTAATATCTCCCAGGATCGATGTCTGTAGTCTGGAGAGAAAGAGTGATCCCAGGTTCTTCAACAGAGACTTAAAGGACAGGTCCCCACCACAGGCTCTGTAGAAAGAAAGATCCTGTTTCTCCACTTCATCACCCAACCCGCGGTCTGGCTCAGGCTCAACATCATCTCCTGATGGTCCAGAAAGGACTGTTTGGACAGGAAAGGAGGAAATTAGAGGAGTGAAATGGTAGAAAACAAGGAGAGTCCCTTTATGGCCGCCGCCAGACGGGCAAACGGGCTGAAGACGGCGACCGAGGAGGCGAGACGGCGCTAAAGAGGCACGCTGCCCGCGAACGCTCGCCGGGCGGCGCTGCTGCGACGGGCGCCACGGGCCGACGCCGGGCGAATGGTGTTACAGGCCGACGCCGCTAACGGATGCCGGGCAGATGATGCCGCTAACGGCGCTGGCTGCATCCAACGGGCACTACCGGGCGCGCGCGAGACCGCACGGGCGCTGCCTAACGGCGCCGAGATTACGCCGGCGCCGCTTAACGGCGCCGCGAAGCTCGTGCGGTTTGAAACGGCGCCGACACGGCCACAGACCCTGCAGAAGGCGCCGGAAAAGCCCGGAACCTGGAAAGCAAGAGAAGGAAAAACCAGGAGATAAGGGCATCGGTGAGGCCCCCGCGCCGCAGCCATGTGGGGGAAACATCGGCAATGGAGTCGCTAGCACCGAAGAAGGCGCTGGCGACTAGGAAGGTCCAACCGCCCCTACCTGATCGCCGGAGGAGCCCGAGGCCCGAGGTAACCGAGCCAGGCAGAAGAACCAACCTCCTCGCCCATCGCTCCACAAGAGCGCCCACTGATGAAACTGCTCATCTGGAGCCCTACCTATAGGCGTGGGAGGGGCTCGACGAGGACGACGATTATCGGAAGTTGGCACTCCAAGAAGGAGACCGCAACCAGCAACGATAACCCACCGTCGACGCAGTAGACATAGCTACAGAGGGCCACCTCGAAAGTGATGCCTTCTTTGACCCAGTGGGGGAAGAGCTCGAGGCCTAACGGCGCCGAATGCGACCGCTTATTTTTATGCCGGCGCGGGGACCGCCTATCTCCGGCATCGGACTGACCGTAGTCGAACCCCGCTGAGGAGAAGGAGGCTGACCGGACCCAGCCCGGCTGACTGAACAGCTTTCACACTGAAGTCTCCCCTACCGCCACCTGACCTGCTCATGGTCGACCTGCCCAGTAGGCCGAGACTTCTTCAAATAAGTTAAATTTAAATATTAGAAAAATTTTACGAAAAATAGAATAAAACTAAGCGATACTACTATCGTGGATAATGTTACAAAAACAAACTGAAAACTATGCGCTTAGTTTGAAGTTTGACTCGACAGGTGCAGCCGACGTCACACTGAAGCGCATCGACGGGCGGGAAAAAGGAACTGAGGCGGTTGGAGGGTCGCCGCCAGATGGTCATTATCGCCGAGTCCGCCTGCTCGCAGGCACTGCGGTCTCGCGCGCCGCTCTCTCGCTACGAATTCCTGCTGTAAAAGCTTGTTCTCGATGGGTCTTAGTGCCTCCGCCAATCCCCACTAGTGTGAATGAGTGGTGGAGACTTATGTCCAGGAAGATCATGCCGTCCACCTAATGCAGATCGCTGTTCCCACAAGCCTGGAAGTCACCTCACTGGCATCGTAGGATGCCCTTGCTTGGTACCTTGCCAGTCCCAGGCCTATAGCAGAGAGGACCACAGCTTGTCTGGATTGCTCCATATCAGGCATTGATGCTAGAAGTTGAGACAGCATCGACCATAAGTGCCTGTTGTAGGCAGCATGGTGAGCCTGATGTGATGCAATGCACAACATCGCACGAGAAAAAGAGAACACTCTTCGCCCCCCACCAGTCAAATTGTAGGGAATCCAAGTCCGGTGGATGATCATGTGCCAGGCAGCGCCCAGAAGGAGTCTCTAGGAACTCCAATCCTGATGGTGGGTTGGAGAGTGTACCTAGAGACTCAGATGGCGCACAATACCTCCTCCTGCAGTCTGCTGGGGCTGGGAAATGAGCGTCTGGAGACTGCTAGGTGCGGACAGATGCCTCCTGGAAAGGGATAGGCTAGGATGGCACCACCAGATGCTGGACACTGAATTCACCAAGGAATTCACGCATCTCCCGCTCAGTATTGTCACGCCTGACAAAGGAGATACGGAGGTCCCCAACCATCCTCGAAAGGAATCGCTGATAATCTGTGAAATCAGCGTTGGAGGAAGGATGAGCAGAGGGTTCCCCTCCCTCTGAGGAGGGAGCCAGGGAAGATAGGGAACTCAAATGCTCAGAAGACTCCTGCGGCAGAGGGGACAGGCGAAACACCCGCTCATGCATGTGTCTAACATATGACGGAAAGGGCGCCGCAGTGCCTCTGAATGTCTCCCAGGATAACGGCCCCGTAGGACCGACATGGCCTGGGAGAGAGGGTGGTGGCTGCAGAGGACTGGGAGAGGGGCACCTACGAATAGGCAACTGTCCTCTGCAAGGACTCTGAAATCCAGGGAACAGAGCCCGATCTGGCGGGGTCCCTGAAATCAACCAGGTTGCAAGACGGAATCCTGGGGATGTGAACTCTGAAAGAGCCCAAACGGGAAATCTCCCCTGTGACATGCCTGGGGCTGCATGGGTCCAGAAGGGCAACCCATGGCGGTGCCACTGGAAGGGTCTCCCGAGCCCAAGAAGGAAAGGCGGGGTTCAGCGCTACGGCTCCGTCCCACACCCTGAAAGGTGGTGGAAGGAAGCCGAGGCCCCTCACTCCTACCCCTCAGCCCCTCAGACTCTGAGGACACCCTCCTCCTCCTCGACTCCAGCGCAGGGTCTGTTGACCCCGAGACCCCCCGAGGGGGGTCCCCGGGGACAGAACCACCAATCCACCCCGGGAAGGTGCAGCAGTACCAGGGCTAGCAGTTGTCACTGCCTCCCCTGGGGGGACAGCCCCCAACCTGCCCTCCCCCAAAGACTCCAAGCCACCCCCAGCCTGGGAGTCCTTGGAGGAAGAACGTTCCAGAGACTCAGGGATAGGGGCACTGGGTCGCCTGACACCGCGCCTCCCAAAGGACTCTGACTCTGAGGAATCAGGGTGCGTGATCAGGTCCACATCCGAATCGCCCTCTTCCAAGGAAGAGTCGACCAGCAGGACCTCAACGTTGGCTACCCCAAGGGTCCGCAGGGAGGCGACGCTGCGAATGGCGCCAGTGTCAGTCACGACACCGACTGCTTCCCGCACATCGCCCATGGCACCGCCATCCAGCCCCGACCCACCAACGGCCCCAGTCGAATCCACGGCGCTTGAAAACCAACACGGGCGCTGCCAGCAGAGTCGACCAGCCGGCGGGCGCCACGAACGGCACCGGAAAACAAGCCGGTGTCGCCCTGATCACCAGCACCGCGAATGGCACCAAGATCAGGGACGACACCAGCAGGCATTGCTGAGGGTCTACCAGTGCTGGACCCAACCGTGGGCCGCGACACTGGGGCAGTGAGCACCTCTGAAGAGGTGACTGCCGAGGCAGTGTCCCCGACGCAATCCTGGGAGGGGCCACGATGTTCCTCCGACTCTTCAAAAGAGGCCTCCTCAGCAAGGCTTGAAGATGAGGAGGCCTCCTCACCAGACCAGAGTAGGCTCTGAGGGGACCCGAGGAAGGGCCTAAAGTTCTGGCCTGGGGACCCGAGATCGACGCCGTCCTCCAAAAGTCGGAGGAGCCCTGCCGACTTTAAACTCTCCAAAAAAAAAAAAAAAAAACTCCTGTGTCGGGTGCACGCCTTACACCCAAGCAGTAATGAATGGTGAAGATTGACAAGGGAAGATCAGTTCGGATAATGACCATGGTGGGGCACTGGAAAAGCCTCCAGCTGGCGTAACAGAACTTGCCTTGGGGAACCAAATCATGACTCACGAAACACATTAAACACATCTACAACACTTAGCTTTCTTAGCCACAGTTCGGATAAAGTCCATTTGCAAATCACAGCTTCACTGTGCAAACCTTTCGATCTGAGGCTCACTTCTGGCATCAGGCGGGCTGATTGCTTCTGGAGCAAGTCTTCGGTCCACTACAAGTAGCAATAACACACTTTTCTCTCTTTGGATACAGGTCTCAACCGGTAATCGGAAAAATCCAACTTTCACACACAAGGCGATACTTTAGGCTGGAGAACGTTACAGGCAGGCCAGCAGAGCCTTCCCGTCAATTCTCCCGTGCTCCTACAGGAGCAGCTGCTCGATGCCTCGAGCTGTTCACTCTTCAACCTCCAACTTTTGACTGAACACTGCTTCAGGCAGTTCTGGGTATTTCCTCTGTGATCCAACAGGTTTGGTTGGCTAAAGGAACTGTCTGTCGCAGCGAGGGCTCCCCCTCCAGGTCCATTTAGGCGCCAAACCCTTAAAACTACAATTACTACAGAATTTCCTTCCCACAAGACCTCTGGGGACAGTCTCCATTTTAGGTCCCCGGACGTTTGATTGGATCAACACTGAAGTCCAGAACCAAAATGGTGGCTCCTATTCAAAAGCTCAAGCTGCAATTTAAAGCAGGTTAGACAAACTCCTCTATCATTATAATTATAGTAGATAAACAATAAATAATTGTTTTCCCTAACAGGGCTCCATCTGCACAAGTAGTGACTGCAGAACGGAGCAAAATAACGGACTGTCTGGCTGGTCGTGAGCCTTTATTCACTCGGACCCAGCCCAGACAGATTTTCTAACACAGCATAGGTGCTCTCTTAAAGGGACAGGCATGGAGGCTTTCCAGAGCACTCTCATGCAGACAATTAGGACTATTACAAACAGGACACCATTCTGACAGTGGGCATTAGGGAGCCCAGGAAGACATTATAAGAAACCCCAATCTGTAGAGGGGTTACACTATGGTAAGTAATTTTTTCTTCTCACCCCAGGAATTCTCCAATATTCCCAACTCTTGCAGACTATGAAGCAGTACCTTTTGAGGTGGGCACAGAACCTACTTTGGAAACAGACTCTGCAGGACTGCTGTGCCAAACCTGGCATCACTTCTGGACAAGGTGTCCAGGCTATAATGCTTTGTAAAGGTGTGAACTGACTTCCAGGTAGCTGCTTTACAGATTTCCAATGAAGGAACCTCCCGGGCAGCTGCCACAGTGGCAGCTGTACTCCTTGTAGAATGAGCTTTGAGCCCTGCTGGGGGCTCCTTTCCCACCTTTGAATAGCAAAACTGGATACACTGAACTATCCAGTGAGAGATGGTTCTCTTAGATGCTGGATTTCCTATGCCCACATCGCCGTAGGTCAGGAAAAGCTGTTGTCTGTCCTGCCTATGGTCCTTAGTGTGAGTTATATAGTAACTCAGGGCTCTTTCTACATTCAGACTGTGCAGTCTGTATTCCCCTTAGTTGGAGTACTCAGTGGAAAAGACTGGCAAGGTAACAGATTGGTTCAAATGGAAGTCAGGTAAGATACAACCTTGGGAAGGAACTTCCTATTTGTTCTCATCACTACCTTGTCTCAGTGAAAAGAAATATAATCCTTTTCAATACACAAGGCCTGCAGCTCACTGATCCTTCTGGCAGAAGTGATAGCCACCAGGAAAGCTGCTTTCCGAGTAACATACTTAAGGTCTGCTGAGACCATGGGCTCGAAAGGGGGAAGCATGAGCTGAGCAATACAGATGTTTAGGTTCCAAGCTGGCACTGGTTCCCTGTGAGGGGGGTGTAGGTGGGACAATCCTTTGAAAAATCTTCTGAAGATTGGATTGGATGTCAGAGAGACATCCTTTTCAGCTGAAATGTAAGCAGACACTGATGATGTGTACCTTCAGGGTCGAATGCTGTAAGGCCAGAAAATGTAAATGTGTTAGGCAGTCCAACAGGGCTGGGACTCCTGCCTGTGTTGGTACCACACCATTAGTCGAGCACCAAAGTGAAAACCTTTTCCATTGTGAAGCACAGGTTTTCTTAGTGGAGGGCTTTCTGTACCCACTCAGCACCTCCAGGACACCCTCTGAGAGTTGCAAGCCCGCATACTCTAGGTCCTCAAGAGCCATGCCTTGAGCCTGAGGGACCTGAGTTTGGGGTACATGATTCTCCCTTGGTTGGAAGTTAACAGGTTGTGTTTCTGGGGGAGGAGTATTGGCCTGGCCACAGACATGGAGAGCAGCAGAGGGTACCATGGCTGCCTGGCTCAATCTGGTGCTATCAGAATCATTGATGCTGGCTGGGATCTGAGTTTGACCAGTACTCTGACTAACAAGAGAAAAGGAGGGAAGGCATACAGATGCCCCCCTGACCAGTCCAGTATCAGAGCACCCAGAGGGACTGTGCCCCTGGCTGGTGATCTGCAACAATACTGTGGCAGGTGGTGATTCTTGTGGGACACAAAGAGATCTATCTCTGGGGTGCCCCACCTTTCGAACACTACGTTCAGCATCTGTTTAAGGCCCACTTTTAATGGGCCTGATTGATCCTGCTCAGAGCATCTGCTAGGGTGTTGTCCTCTCCTGGTAGATGACTAGCATGTAGAGAGGCACTGACGGAATAAGCCATACTCCATATCTTTATTGCTTCTGTGCACAGAGGAGTGGATCTTGTCCTTCCCTGCTTGTTTATATAGTACATTGTGGTGGTATTGTCTGTTCTGATCTGTACCACCCTTCCCTGAATTAAGGGAGCAAAGGTTTGCAGGGCTAGAAACACTGCTCTCAGTTCCAGCAGATTTATGTGCCGGAGTTACTCTGCACTTGACCAGGTACTGTGAGTGGTGTGCTCTCCTAGATGGGCACCCCACCCCAGTAGTGATGCATCGATTGTCAGGATCACTGATGGAGACTCTTGTTGGAAGGGGAATCCTCCTCTGAGGTTATCTCCTTTCATCCACCACTGAAATGCCTGCAGTAACTCCCTTGTTACTGGAAATTGCTTTGAGAGCGAGTCCCTTCTCTGGCACCAGTGTGCTCTAAAGTGGAACTGAATGTCCCTTATCTGGAACCTGGAACCATGTCTGTTGCTGTAGCCATGTGGCCCAGGAGTTGCGGGACCTGTCTTGCTGTTTTTGGCCTGTTCATTTTGAACGAACCAGCTAGCGGCAGGATGCTACTTGCCCTTTCCTGAGGTAGGTAAGCTCTTCCCACTATGGTGTTCAGTTCTGCCCCTATGAATTGCAGTGTTTGCAAAGGGAGCAGGACTGACTTTTTCACATGAATCAGGAATCCAAGGGACTGAAAAAGGTCCTAGGTTACCTGCAGATGCTCCCTTACCTGCTGGGGAGACTTTACCATGACTAGCCCGTTGTCCAAGCAGGGAAACACTGAGACACCTAGCCTTCTTAGGTGAGTCACAACTGCCAGACACCATGTGAACACTCTTGGTGCTGATGTGAGGCTGGTAGTGCCCTGAAGGGAGTCTGAATCTTAGATATTTTCTGTGAGACTCCCTTATGGGAATGTGAAAATATGCGTCTTTTAGATCCAAAGAGGCTAGACAGTCTCCTTTTTGTAAAGCTGGTAGAATCATTGCCAGTGTGACCATCTTGAACCTGGGTTTGACCAGGAGCCTGTTTAACAGTCTGAGGTCTAGAATAGGCCGCCACTCCAGTTTTTCTTTGTAGTAAGGAAGTACCCTGAGTAAAAACCCTTCCCTTTTGCATGGGGGTAAAGGCTCTGTTGCTCTGGATAAGAACAGGGACTGTACTTCCTTTTCTAGCAGCTTTCCTTCTGAGAGAGACGCTGCTCTGAACACTCTTGTTCTTAAGGGAGGGAAGGATTTGAAACTTAGAGACAAACCCTGACCCACTACTTCCAGGGCAAACTTGTCTGTGGTGACCCCCCCCCCAGACTGGAAGTAACGAGTCAGTCTGCCCCCTACAGGTACTTGGGAGGCAGCCTGATGAATGGAGTCAGGGGTTCTGTTTCCTTTGTGGCTGGGGTTTGACCAGCCTGGGAGCCACGCATGGAACCCCTTCTGCCCCACTTCTGTAATAGCCAGTCAGCTGGGGGTGGTATTGCAGCTGCTGAGGTACAGCTTGGGCCTGGTAAGAAGGCCTGGTGTACGCAGACCCACCTTTACCGCCCCTTTCATAGGGCCTGGAAGAAGGAGAAGGCTTCTCCTTTACTGAATTATTTCTAAAGGTGGTTTTATATTCATCCACCTTTTTCATGTAAGCCTCTGTTTGTTCACCAAACAAGTTGTTCTTTACAGGAAAATCCATGGCCTTAGCTTGGGTGTCCTGAGACAGGTTAGTGGCCTTAAGCCAGGCTAATCTCCACAGGGCTATTGTGCCAGCCATCCACATGGCAGCAGTGTCCTTAGTATCTGCTGCCATTTGAAACTGGTAGTTAGAGGCTCCAATCTAGCAGTTTCAGCTAAATCTGAGGAAATGCTGGATGGATGATTCTCTGATAGCCTGTACTGAGTGCCATTAAGGCTTTCTGGTAGTGGTCTGCATAGGCCTGATAGCTGGCTTGTCCGATTGCCAAAGAAGTAGATAGGTAGCCTTTTTTGCCATGCTGACAATTTTTCTGGAATCCTTTTCAGGAGGGTGTGAAACCAGAGACAGCTTAGCCCTTTCACAGGTTGCCTGCTGAACTATACCCTAGTTGTCAGGGTGAGCAAAAAAAAAAACTCAGTGTGTGCCCTGTCCAGCTGATACTTTTTTGTCAGATTTCTTATCAATGGGAGACAGTATAAGGTGTTTGAAGTATAGCCATAATGTCCTTCTTGAAAAACTTGTACAGAAGGAGTAACAGCTTTCTAGTGGGTGTCAGCCCCATTATCTTCATGTACTCCACTTCTTCTTCATCTTGCTCCTCCTCAGTGGTTGCAAGATCGAAAGCCTCCACAATTTTTCTGACAAATGAAAAATGTGAGGAATAATCTTCAGTAGGTCTAGGGGATGAGCCAAACTCCTGTTCAAGGGAGACTTCAGGTTCACTACTCTCATCTAGCTCAAACTCTTCTTGTTCCTCATACTCCAATTGTTCCAGGAGTGGAGGGGAACAGAGATAGTTGCTTGCCTTGTCAGGGCTTAAGCAGATGCCTGAGGAGGGATCAAGCCCTACAGCACCTGTATAGCTTTTAAAGCCTGTGCAATGTCATCAGGCGAAAGCATACTGGTAGATACCGTAGTAACCCCTTGTTGCATTCCAGCCTGGGTTTCAGTGTGTTTACTTTTTTAATTGCTTTGCAGGCACCGGGGAGTTAGCCGGTTCAATGCCTCTTTTGCCAGAGTTTTCACCCGTTATAAGGGGTGGTAGGAGAAGCCTTAGCGGTTTCACCTGTAACTTTCAAGGGTGTGGACTGGTCAGAGCCTGTGGTACCATTTTCCAATTTTCTTTGCAGCCTTTCCTGACGTTTTTCAAGTGTCCTTTGAAGGTAAGACTTGCAAACATCACAATCAACAGTAAGGTGTTGTTGCCCAAGGCAAATAACACATAAGTCATGTTTGTCTGCCTTGCCAAACACTTCAGAACATTTAATAACATTTTTAAACCCCAGGGGTCCTGTTTTCTTCTCAGGGTTTTCTGATGTCTTCGAGTTACAGCCGAAGGAAACAGGAACAGCAGACAGTAAATATAACAATAAAGTTATTGGTTGTGGTAGGTTCTGGAACCGAGAAAAATAATAAAACTTCATAGTTGCGGTCGGTTCGGAAACTGATGTAAAGGAACCAATAAATTTGGTTCAAAATATCCCAAAATGAAATAAAAATAACTTAAACAGTAACCAGATCACTAAATAAAAACTCAGGATAAGTTTAAACAAATCTCAATTCCTCTTCGGTTCCTGTGAACCGCGAGGAACCAAAAACAAAAATAAATACACTCAAAAAATAAGGTTTTAAAACAGATAAACAATAAATCAAAGCAGCAAATGGAAAAATATCAAGAAATACTTAAGTATTTAATGAATGAACACGTCAGAAATGACTGTGAGAGGGAGAGATCTCAAGGGCGTCTTGACATGCAGGTGGAGAGATGAAAATCTGAGGTATTAGAATACAGGCAGTTGATCAAGGCTGCATTTGAAAATGGCACGAGCGAATGGCATTCCACTCATTAGCATATGTTCCATTCCCTTCGGGGCAATATTGTCTTAAAGGGATACTGCAAGAGTTAGGAATATTGGAGAATTCCTGGGGTAAGAAACTAACACGCAGACACACACTCCTAGTTCTCCTGCTCCTATTGTAAAGCAAGGAGGGGGTCCAATGATCAACAGAATCGCTAGAGAGAGAAAACAAAAAGGAAACATGAGACCCACTCCTGTAACCAAAACAAATAAAATCACTTACCTAAGGCAGGGGTCAATCTTAACATAGTTTTACTAGCCCAAACACTAGTGCAAATTGACCAGGGCTAGTGCAGCTAACTCTCTACTAGCCTGCCTTGACTAGTGTAGATTTTCATGGCTGTTAGTGAAGTTAAAAATGTCTCTACTTTAGCATTCTATAG
This sequence comes from Neoceratodus forsteri, assembly GCA_016271365.2. Classification (NCBI taxonomy): domain Eukaryota; kingdom Metazoa; phylum Chordata; order Ceratodontiformes; family Ceratodontidae; genus Neoceratodus; species Neoceratodus forsteri. The sequence continues at coordinate 731,462,348 of CM028131.1, forward strand.
TCTTCATGCTAATCTCTCTCAGTGTTCCAGATGGCCAGGTGTAATTAACAGCTCATTAGGAGCTGCAATTATCTGGCAGTTCAAGAAAGGGATCCCACAAAAGACTCAATGTGAGTCATTATCACTTCACTGTTAAGACTTTCAGCTAGTGTTCAGGGTGTGATCAAAGGTAGAGTGCTGTTAAGTCACTAGGTTCCAGTTTTCTGAATGTGTCTATGTGTAACAATTTGTCCAATATTATTAAGACCAGTGCCCATCATTTCTCTACATTTTGAGTGTTTGTATCCAACAATTCACTGACAAAATGCAAAGAGGTATACAGGATCAGCCCTGCAGGTGGTGGGTTTTATCCCAGCCTCACCATAACTTCCCTCTCCCCTCCAAATCTCTTAACTCTGTTCTTTCCCTGGACACCACTGCAGACCAGACTCTGAAGAGACCATCCACAGCTGCCATTACTGGCAAGTGTAGGGGGTCCATAGCTCTTCTAAATGGACCATGCCAGCCATCACCATCCATACAGTTCCACCCTTATCCCACTCAGCATGTCCTTTCAGCCTAAGAACAAAACTTTGGATTACGTATGATACAAAATAAACCTTGATAAAATACATAATTTGAAACCTTGAAATAGGCATTCCTGGGGTGCATAGATCATCCTATACAAAAACAGAAATAGTATAGTGTTATGCTTGTGTACTGTTTCCCCATGGCTGATGAAAGGACAATGTTTAAGAAAAATCTGCTATTGTTGGGGCAGAGCATATTAAAATCAATGCTTTTACAAGTACAAATCTTAGTTTTCTATTTCCCGAGCCCCTTAGGTTTGTCTAGCCCTCACCCCAAAGAAATCTTAGATGTGCTCCTGGCTCACTTCAGACTGTACAAAAACTTTCAGAAGTGCAGGTCTCCAGCTGACTATAGGGTGGGGACCGAAAGTGTCTTTCTCTGCCTGACTCTGTTTATTGCCCTGTGGGTGGTGGTGACAGTGTGGTGAGGTGCATGATGATGTCAGCTATTGTATGCGCAGAACTAGGACTGCTTGATTGAACATTTGCTGTTGTGATATCATCTCTCTGTTTGGTGTGGGGGGGGCAGAAAGAGGAAGAGAGGAGGCTATGGTACAAAACAATGGGGGGCTCACTGTGATGGCACTGCAGTATTTTTTTCTGCTGGGGAGCTGGAAGCAATGTGGGATCAAGATAAATGTGCAATAATCAGAGTATGTCTTGGCTTTGCTTGCATTGTTTCCTGCATAAGTGATCAAAATTTACCATAATAATTAAGGGCTAGTGCAATCATCTGCGGGCTAGTGCAATTTTGAATCAACTTGCCCTGCTGACTAGTGAAAAAAAAAGTTAAGGTTGACCCCCGACCTAAGGCACCAGGTAAAGGAAGAAAAATGAAGACCTGAAACACCCAGAAATAGTGTGGCAGAACATGGCCCCCAATCCATGCACAAAAAAGGACACTGGAAATGGGAATTATGTATACAGGTTAGTCAATCTGAAAGCCGCAGCTTAATAGGCACAGTTTATAAATTGTGGGGTGCTCTCTGACACCAGGTAGCCCCAACCTGCCCCACAGAAACACGACCTTGACAATAAGTAAGAAAAATCATGAAAAATCTTCAGAGGAATCTTCTATGCTGTTTCCCTTTTGTGGCACAGCAAAGACTGTTGAGTCCTTGCTATTTGGAATGTTCATGTGCACAGGATTCTAAGCTAGTTCACTGCTTCGGGCTATGCCATTTGCTTTAGAAGGGGTGCACATTACCCATATCTATTAATTACCTATTGACAATGGGGAGCACTAAAGAAAACCCATTAGCACCAGAGCACTAATATACCACTATGCCCATGCAAATGAGGGTGTCACCTCTCCATACAGGTGCAGTGGCATACTCAGTGGTTTGTACAGGTGGTAAATGCCACTCAAATGGGTGCTATTTATTGCCTTTGCAAACCCGAACTTAATGGGGCACAAGGTCCTGGTGGCAGTACTACAGCTGCCCAACCCCTAAACCCCAGCCCACTGAATCAACAGATGCCCTGGTGTCCAGTGGAACCCCCACCATACCCTTCTATCACCCATCCCCATGTTGGGTGTAACTACTCTGGTGGCTAGTAGCAACCCCCACCTTTCGATCACTCGCCCCTACAACTGTAGTGTTTTTACTGGTGTCCAGTGGTACCCCTCTCCGCCGATCACCCATCATGGTATTTGCAGTGTGTACCCTGATGTCCAGTGGCACCCCTGCCCTCTGAGCCCCTGTTCCTGTAAGTGTAGTGATTTCCCAGTGTCCGGTGGCACCCCTTGTCCTGGTATAGTTAATGTTGGCCCTGGTGTCTACTGGCACCCCCTGCCCTCTGATCCCCCCTGCCTGACATGCTTAGTTAGTCCTTGGTGTCTAGTGGTACCCCCACCTTTGGAACACCCGTCCCAGTGCCACCCAGACTCTTCAGTGGCTAGCAGCACCCCCCACACTACCCGCACCAAGAACACAACCCAGCCAGCCCCTCCCGCCATATCTCTGTAGATGGTGCCACACAGAGGGTCCGATACGGCGACAGGCACAGCCTTCCTCTCACCTCCTTGGATGGCCACTCTAATGGATGACAGGGAAGGTACGTTTGTACAGTATACTAAGTCCAATGACATTGAAGGCAGTGTCAGCAGCCCCAGCAATGGTGTCTTCATATTTATATGTTGAAACCACTGCTCCATAAGGACTGCCGAGCAACCAAATTGCACACCAGAAAGCTCCATGACAGACAGAGTGGAGTTTGAAAGTGTCGAGCCCCTGGTGCCACTGGAGACAATGGTGAAGACCCGTAGCCTATAGCCACCAACTGCATCCTGCCAGAATAATCAGGGGAGACCCAGACTGGTGCCTTTTCTTCTTATGTATTTTTTTTTTTTTTTTTGTGGAGAAGAGCTCGAGGCTGAACAGTATAGTATGCCGGCCCCAATGCAGAGCATATGTGGGATCTGGACCACTTCTTTTTGTGACTCGGGGAGGATTGTTCTTCCCCACTCCCAGGGTACTGGATTGCTTGTTGCTACTGCACTCACACAGAGAGGCATGTTGGGCAGAAACAGTCCCATTGATAGAGGAACTATCCTGCTCACACTCCTTATGCTCCATGGGGTTGACCGTTCTTGGGAGTGGGACTGTGAGGATACTTGTTTTTGTGTTTTACAACTAAACTGTTGCAAAAAATGAAAATTATGTACTCATTGTAATTGCTGATCTTCCAGAATATCTTCACCATTTATTCTCACTTATGGGTCTAAGCTGGAGGCACCAGGACCCAGTGGGAGCAAAGTCTTTTGCAGCCTAGGGGCTGACATCAGTATTGGTGCTACTCACAAAGCAGATGAAATGACACTGCGCTTGTAGGTTGGTCAGTAACAAACGCCAGCCACCTAACGTCCTCAGTTCTGTTAGCCAGGAAACAAACTAGTGGGAGAGAAGAAAAGGAGAAAGATAGGGCTATATACGCCTAGCCTAAATGGATAGGAAAAGGATGCAAAATCAAAAAATTAATAAAACCCAACTAACAAGTTAGAGAAGCTAAGGGATGGGCCTAAATGGCACAAGGGTATCGGTTGTAAGATCCAGAGCCTACCAGCCATATAGACAGAAAGGTGGAGGGAGGGTTGAGGGAACTGTTTTTTTCCCCTCAGGGTGAGAGTTGAGCAGCCTACGCCGGGCCAGGGATGCCTTACAAGACAGAAGAAGCCATGCTGTCCACCGAATGCAGACTGCAGTTCCCACCAGGCTGGGGGCTATCTCGCTGACATTATAAGATGTTCTTGCTTGTTGTTTGCCAGTTCCATAGACAGGAAGGTGGAGGGAGGGCAACAGTCCTGGCATATAGCTCTGGCTGGTCTAAAGAGAGAGATTCAGAAGAATCTCTGATAATAGGTTGGTGGAAGCCAAACATAGGCGACGTCTTGTGCTCGCAGAGGCCAAAGTCCCAGGATCAAAAACAAAATCCAAAAAGGTAACAGAGAGGTTGGAGAAGACCAAGCACACTGCCATCATTCTGTTGCCACTCTAGAGAGAGAGAGAGAAAGAGAAGAGAAAGGAAAGAAAAATACACAGCACCTAGCTGTGGAGCAGTAAGCAGCTGGGCAGGCTGAGAAAATAGAAAAGGGACACCCAACACTCCTTAGCATCTTTTCCTCCTAGGCACTGGAGGTGAAGGCTGTGCCAAGTAGCAGGACTATGCTACCAGTAGGCAGAGGCTGGAGGATCTGCAAGGTTGAATCAGAGGTAGCTCGGCTTTAGGGGGTCCCAGCTAACCTCTTTGGAGGGAATGAGAGAAAGAGAGAGGGAAAGAAAGGGTGTATACAAAAACGTGGATAACGCCCTTTTTTAGTTTTTTTCTCTCTCTTTTTTTTTTCTGTTAGGGAAAAAGGGGAAGCCCCATTCTTTTTTTTTTATTTAAAACATGCACAAAAACAGGAGAGCGGAAAAGGCAAGAGAGCTAAATTCCAGCCTGAAAGACAGTGCCATTTCTCCAAGGAAAGGGAGAGCCCTGAAGGAGTGGCAAGAAGAAATCAAGTTCCCAATCCAGGGTGAGCTGCCCAAAAGGTCCTGACTCTTACAGGAGTGGGGGATGGTGGGAGGGTATGTGAATAAACGGTGAAGATATTCTGGAACATCCACAAGAGGGTGCGTACATAATTTTCATATCTTCCAAGAATCAATCTTCACCATTTATTCCCACTTATGGGTCAGAGCACCAACCTTTCTCCAAAAAGGAAGGAGCCACCTCACCCGGAGGGGAAAAAAAACAGTTCCCTCAGCCCTCTGTGGGGGTAATAACAGAAGGGCAGGGCATCCTTACAGCTCTGGTGGGACCCGGGACTGGTTAGGAGCAGGTGGAGGCTCCAATTGTCTGGAAGCAGAAGGGCACCCCAAAACTCACGCCTGATCTGGCAGGAGAAAAAGTGAGTCCATTAGTAATGCAAGTTGGTCAGTAAACCAACGCTTCAGCCACCTAACTTCCTCAGTTCTGTAACCACAGGAAACAAACTAGTGGGAGAGAAAAAAGGGAAGATAGGGCTATAGACTCCTAGCCTAAATGGATAGGAAAAGAATATAGGATATAAAATCAAAAAATTAATAAAACCCAACTAACAAGTTAGAGAAGCTAAGGGATGGGCTTAAATGGCACAAGGGTAGCGGTTGTAAGATCTGGAGCCTACTAACCTCATAGACAGGAAGGTGGAAGGAGGGCTGAGGGAACTGTTTTTGTCCCTCAGGGTGAGAGTTAAGCAGCTCACGCCGGGCCTGGGATGCCTTACAAGACAGAAGAAGCCATGCTGTCCGCCGAATGCAGACTGCAGTTCCAACCAAGCTGGGGGCTACCGCGCTGGCATTATAAGATGTTCTTACTTGTTGTTCACCAGCTCCAGGCCATGGCTGAAAAGGTGAATGCCCTGTCTGGTTGTCTCGCATTCCAGCACAGACACCAAGAACTGACTCAGCGTCACCCACAGGTGTTTACCATAAGCTGCCTGATGTACAGAAGTGCACATCTCTGTGCATGCCACCACAAAAACTCTCCTGTCCCAAGCATTGATCTCCACAGAGTTGGTGTTGGGGGAAGGGGGGAGCTGTGCACTGGGCACCTAGGCCAGAAGGGGTCTGCAGCAAAACAATTTCTGAGGTGGGGTGAGGAGCAGTACTGAAAGATCCTGTGGGAGCGCAATACCTGCATAGGATATCCGCTGGGGAAGGGGCAACGGGATGGAGCAAGACATTCCTGGATGCCTCCATAAATGGCTGGGGCCATATAGGGATGACAGTACTGTCACTGCTATACTCTTCAAGGAATTACAGCACTAGGATAGCAGTATTGTGACCTGTAAATAGTAACGACTCAGCTCCTGCATCATCTCCGAAAGGAATTCCTAGTATCAGAAGTACTCAGTGTCAGAGGAGCGATAAAAATCTTCTTCCTCGGAGGCGGAGAGGAGGAGCTGGATTTGGGTAGTGGTGGCACAGAGACCTCAGGCCCAAAAATAGCCTGATCAACTCTGAAGTGGTATTGTTGAAACACACCAGCCAGTGACCTGAATTGGTCACAGGTCGTGGGCCCCAGAGGACCCAAAATACCTGGGAGACAAGGAGAGGGGGGACAGAGGAGGGTCGTGGATGATCAGGCCACTGTCAGCAATGAAAAAGAGCGTGGCACTCGAGTAGTGTAGTGCAGCTATAAGCAGGCTGAATACAGCAAACCAGGAAAAAAAAGCTCAGTGCACAAACTCAGTATGTTTTAAATAAGTAAAAGTTTTATTGAATCAAAAAACACTATACAGATAACAAGCTTGCCCTGGCACTTCGAGGCATTCTGCCTCTTCCTCAGGGGGTGTGGCTAGAGATTTGCCATTTTGACAGATCTTTCAAACTCACAGTCACAGTGCTGACTGGTTCACAAAGTGAAGCAACAGCTGTCAACTACTGCTGTCAAACTGCTTGAACAGTGACATCACTGCATCATTGGTATCGTGGTCTGCCCTGTCAGTGCACCTGCTACAGTTAAATTAACAAAGAGAATCAGCACTAATGAGAGAGTTGTCAGAACAGCAGACAGACAGTCAATCGACAGACCCCAGAAATATTACAGATATTATAGAATTAAAATGACTGAGTCAAAATGACACCACCACCATTGTGCGATAACAAAGGACTTGAATTAGAATTAATAGTGCTCCTTTACAGTGTCACCCAAAAACAAGTAGACAAGCTGGCATATCTAATGTGATGCAGTGACATCCGGGAAAAATGCACTCAGGTAGAGGTGGGTGGGGCCACGGGAAAGGGAAACATTAGAATGAACGTCAGGTACAACATAATTAAAACATCAAAAATGGTGAGTGCCCAATAAGACAAAGAGACAGTATAAGGAAGGGTAGGAGAGTGGGGGGAGAGACACAGGAAAGGAACAAACACCAAAGATAGTAAAAGCTGAAACATGCTGGCTGGGTGTTGCTGAGGGGTGAGGCACTGGATGCCACACTCGGCCACGCCAGCCACTCGGGTTCAGGAACAGACTTGGGTCATCTGGGGGTTGGAGGGGGAAGAGGGATCAGTGTCCCAACGATGCTCTCCTCCTCCTCCTGGGGTGCTTACAAGCAACTGACGCACCGACCTATGCCTGTGGAAGCACGGGCATCGGGGCACAAGGTGGCTCTCCGGAGTTGGGGTGGGGTGGACGTTAGGGGCACTTGACAACAGTGTACATCAGCATGCCGTCTGTCTGGACGTGCGTCATACGTACCAATGTCCTCAAGGGGATCAGGGAGAATAAGGGAGAAAACAGAAAACAACCCTCATCAGTCCTGGATGACAACTGATCCATGCTTCCCAGTCACTGCCCACAGGCAGACCCTGCTGTGCAGGCTTTCCTATGAGGGTTGACGAGAAAAAGGGGGACAATGGAGGAAGCCTGGCACTCTAGGGGCAGAATCCATGATGGTGGTCTGGGGGGGGGGGGTTGACAGGTCCCCGAAGGAGTGGACGGAGAGGGCAGACAGGTGGGATAAAAAGGAAAGTATAACATTTTTTTTTAAAAGCTGGAACATAAAATAGGTGAAGTGAAAACAATGCTAAGAATGACATGCTGGGAAATGCAGGGGCTGGGAGCGGTTGTAAATGCCAGGTATCACTTACGGAAAAGCTAAAATAAGGTGTGAATCAAACTTAATATAAATACAGTGGTTGACTAGGTTGCCGGAGAATAAGAAATGCAGGTAGACAACTGAAATAACTGAAAGGGTACGAGCATAAGAAGTGTGGTAAAGGTGGATCAAATCAGAAAAAGGCTCAGAATGCAGTACCTAAAAATAATAACAATTATCAAAGCTAACTGGGCAATATCTGAGAGATGTAACAATTCAAGATTACAGTTAAAAAAGGCATGGCAGTGTGTTAGGCAATTAAATCATAAGAATACTGTGTAGTCTAACTCATCATTCAAAAGCCACAGGGTTTCAGAGCTTTGGGATTAAAGATCCATCTAGCCTTTTTTCCGTGACAACTGTACTCTATCTCCCTCTCTCTGTCTGGGTGGGACTACCTCAACGACACAAAATTTGGCTACTTTAGAATCACTAGCATGTTTGTCAAGAAAATGTTTGCCAACAGCAGTGTTGCAGTTTCCTGAGCAAATATCTCGGAGGTGTCCAAGTATATGCACCTTGGCTGGCCTAATATTGCTGCTCATATAAATGCTTGGGCACTGGCAAGTCATAACATAAACTACAAAGCTAAGTGGAACATGTTTCAAAAATTCATTGATAGTCTCTTAATTTGTAACTCAGCACAATGAAATTATTTGCCACTTAACCCATTAGGGCAAGCCACAAACTGGCCACACATTAAAAAATCCTTTTAATGTGGGTGGCAGCCTTGTGGGTCTGATAGACTGGGTGGGTTTCAGATGCCTATGTGCAGGTCCAGATCAAGGCAACCTGGGGCCCTAGGCCCAAGAGAAATCTGAGGGCCCCCTCATCGCAACCATGCCTCTTTGCTGTAACCGCACCCTAAGTTGGCCACTGCATATCCTTAAACTTGAAAACAAATATCTTACTGTCCCTAAAAAGTTGCACAAAACATAAATAATCTAACTAAAATGCTTCAAAATTAATGAAACTAATAATATCAGTACAGAAAAAAACAGTAGTCTGAGTTTTGACATTTAGGAAAAGAATTACTAATTAGCCTGGTAAAAATAATTTTTTGGGTGTGAAATGTCATGATTTGCACTCCAAGCCCCCAAAAAAAACACCGTGTGCTTACAGTGTGGGTGTTGATATTTTGTCCTGTCAGGTAGTATGAATCAGGATGTGGAAGTTTGTTGGGTAGCGTAGGGACCCATCTTTAAAAGAGGCTAGGTCCTGCCAGGTGTAAGAGTTTATCCTGTGGATTACTGGAGGAGTTGTGAACTTTAGAGATGATATCGCAAAGCAAGGGATTGTTGGAAGAAATCATTCCTGGGATCAAACATTTCTGTTATTGATAAGTAATAAGTGTCCCCTGCCTCTAAATTCTCCTGGCTGTGTGAATATATTCACTAGCCTTCTGCACCAGAGTTATATGTACTCACTGACTCAGACAATGCTCAAAATGTTATGGTTTGTACCTCATCCTCCTGAAACTATATTGTTCAAAATGTTGTGCTTTGTAACTCATCCTTCCTGAAACTGTATTGTTTTCTACTGACTGACTGTTCTACTGTTGTACTACAGTTCTGTAAATTCCTGGGTCATGCTTGAAAATAGGCAGTTTTAACGGAGCTCAATATGTATACCATAGAGCAAAGGTGGGAGAGAGAGGTGATACGATCGAAGCATTCAAATATATTAAGGGCATAAACAAGGTGAAAGAGTCTAACATGTTTCAATATAAGACAAATAGCAGGACAAGAGGACACAGCATGAGATTAGAGGGAGGTCAATTAAGGGGTAATGTGAGGAAGTTCTTTTTTACAGAAAGGGTGGTGGATGCATGGAATGGCCTACCTCAGGAAGTGGTGGATATGAATACAGTGCAGGGCTTCAAACAAGCTTGGGATAGGCATAAGGGAGAAATACAGATGAGTATGAATAAATAGGCCATTGACAGAGTAAAGGCCTATGGCACGTTCATAAAGTAGAAAAAGTAGGCAGACTGGATGGGCCTTACGGTCCTTACCTGCCATCAACTTCTATGTTTCATGTTTTCTCTAGTGCATTTACCTAGTCATCAAAAATGAAATAAATAAAGCCAGGGCCAATAAATGGCAAGATCTGGAACTAGAGTCATGTGTTCACCATGAAAATGGAGCTACATCAAGATCAGAACTTCAATATCAGTGAGATAAGGGAATTAAAAAAAATAAAAAAAAGAATGATTTTTAATGATATCATTGACACACATTGTAGTTTAACAGCACTGTTAATCTGTTATATTTAAGAGTAAGACTTGATTCTAAATGTGGATTCTAAGTGGGGGTGGTAGACAAAGCAAAGGAAATGGGCCTGTTCACACTTTAATGGTCAGCTTGGCCAGGGCCCCCTGAGCTATCAGCTGTACTTAACACCTAATCAGGGAGGTGAGAGTCAGGTCACAGTTCTGCCCCTACCTTGCTCAGATTACTTCAGAGGCTTTGTCCTTTACAAAAAAAATGCAGCTCAGGCAGGAAGAAAAAGATATACTGAAAATATATGTTGGGAATTGTTGGGGCCCCCCTAGCAGGCAGGAGCCCTAGGCACGTGTCTGAGTTGCCTATGCCTTAATCCAGCCCTTTCTGTGTGTCATCAAATATTTTACATTTTTCCCTGTACTGTATGTCAGTCTTGGTCTTTTAGACAAAAGGTTTGGGGTGCTGCAGTGCTGTAGGATAGGCCAGTTTCTAGGCAGGAGCTACTAAACTGCACTCAAGTATATATGTAATTGGACTCCTTTCAGATTGTGATCAGTGTCTTGATTCGAGTGGGCTGTTTCTAATGCCTTAGCCTTTTTACTTGCATCGTTTAGTACTGCTATGGTGTACTCTTTGGGTTCTAAAATGCAAAAACTTATCACTGGCCTGTTTTTCAAACTTGCCACTGTCTGAACTGTTGTGTCTCAATCTTATGAACTGTCCATAGGGTATGGAGGAATCAACTTGGCCGGATGTGCACTAGTTGCATGCAGTACAGTGTTGCCTGCTGTAGGTTTTCTAAAACCTACTGTCACTATTTTACTATCAATGGTGCCTCTCAGTTTCACATACAGAAGTTCAATTTCACTCCTTTCAGCTTTGGCTTTAAATCACAGATTTAGGGAGTTGTTGCTTAGCTCCCTGACAAATTCCTCAGTTGATTTACTCATTCCACTCCACACCACCAAGATGTCATCTATAAAGCAGTGCCAATTGGCCATATAATCAATTGTAATGTATGGGAGCTGCTTGATATGTATGGAAATTACACAGATAATTTTCTTGTAATCTCATCGCTATGACATCAGTGATAAACCTCTCTTAAGTAGTCATAGCAATGAGTTTACAAGATGGAACGCAAACACTATTCAAGATTCTTTTTTTCAGAGTGCTGATCGCTAGCCCACTGTAAGCATTTGAAATATCAATTACACGGTTAACGTTAAAACTTGCAGGAACTAACGATCAGCTGTAGCTAGGGTTACCACCTTTTAAGAAGCCCAAAGTGGGACATTTCTTGCTGAAACATGATTTTTTGCAGGACGGTACATAACCTCAACCGATACAACAGACTTGTTTTCTCTATATAATCAGAATTAAGGCTAAGTGCAGTAGTTTCCTAGTTGCTTCTATTGTTTATTTTTTAAGGGTGTTTTAGTTAAGGTATTGTAGTTTTCTGCAACATTTACTGGAACGTTAGAAAATACTTTTTCTACCATAAAATCAGGACATTTAGTATTTTCCATGTTTTGTTTGCAGGACACAGCTGCCCAAATCAGGACTGTCCTGCGAAAATCAAGACAGGTGGTAACCCTAGCTGTAGCTTGCTTTTCTGCCCCCAGTGCTAGGTACCTGCAAGGCTGTGTGCTGAATTAGTGTTCTGATGACCGCTTCTGGGCCTTCTCAGTGGTTGTTTAGACAACGCGTAGACGTCTCCCAGCAATCATTGCAATTACACTACGTGGTGGCAACCGACCAACCGGATCTCCCCAAATGGATTTCTCACGAAACGGCCGCTTTTTAAGATGTGGGGAGTTTTTTTGGTTCGTGATACTGAAGCGTTTAGTTACGGGGTTTGAACACGTCTTCTGACCCATACACTATAAAAGCTAATGTATGGGGTTTCTATTAGTAACCTCGCTGAAATTGCTTCTCGAGGTTACCATGACAACTCTGTAAACCTCTCGAGCTGCACTCTCGAGGTTTACAATTGTCATGATAACCTCTCGAAGCAATTTCAGCGTGGTTACCAATTTAACCCCATGCATTATCCTCTATGTAATCCCACTGTTGTGATGTCAGAACCTTATAAACCTATCTCGTCTATGTCATAGCAGTGGGTTTACAAAACAGAATGCCAGTGCAATTCAGTATTCTACACACCCAGAATGTGATTGTTAGTCTCAGTACAGTATTCAAATAACATTCCAATTATCTCAGTTTCCTCTTACTGAGTCTAGCAATCTCTATGTCTGATAGAGATTATATAAAATGGGCAAAGAAATCCCTGTGTCCTGATTGGCTGAGACTTGGTTCTAGCCATTGCAGTAAGCCAGTGCCACCACTGGCTAAAACAAATCCCTGCCAACCAGGGCAAATCACAGAATGTATAAGCCACCTATTTCCTAGTTTCCATTACAAACATGGCTACAGCCTTTATTCATATATAAAAAAAACTTCAACTAGGCCCTAAAAATAAAAGTCCGTTAAATTAAAGTAAGTAAATAATTTTATGTTATTCACACTCATGAGCCCCCTTACACAAATACACAAATTAAAAAAATCAAGTACTATTCAGAGTTTCCATTGCTGGTGTTTCTTTGATGACCATGAAAATTCCCCCACCTATTTCTACCACTTTGCCAGAGCACTCCCTGCTCCTTATCTGGCAACAGATAAAATTGAGGTTCTGGCTCCACTTCAGGCCTATGTGTGTGTTACCATTCTGTGTGTGTTTTTTTTTTTTGGGGGGGGGGGCATTCTACTACTGGAATAATGCACAGCTTTGAATTCTTTTATTTAAGCAAAAATCCACGAGAGGGTGTGGGTTATTGGGGGATTCACCACGGTTGCCGTGGTTTGCCCATGAGGCGTAGCCGAGTGGGTAAATCCTTGCCAGCTGTGGTAATTCCCCCAATTACCCACACCCTCGAGTGGGTTATTGCGATTATACCCTGGGCATAGATACACATCTGTTTTAAATTAATTTACAGTGTTTAATTATATATAAAACAAGGTTGTAACTGAAATATTCCTATACCACAATAAATAGTCCATGCAGTATGTGTTGGCTTATATAAGGAGTTTATTGTTTCAACAATTAACAATGTTTTAAATGCGTGTTATTTGTAAGAATTTTTTTTTTTTACTATTTGAGAGTGGAATAATCACATTTAAGATATCATAGTTTATTTTTTTATATAAGTGATCAAAGTCTTTCATCGTAACTTTTTTTGTTGGTTTTCTTTTTTCTTTCATAGGTCATCTGCCTGGAGGTGTAATTTCTTTAGGAAGTGACTGTAGCTTTAAATTGGATTGTTGTCATTTCTTCATGACATTTGTGCTTGGCATGGGAACATTTTTATGGCAACCTGAGTGAAACAAAAAAAATTCATGATTTTTAATTTTACTTTATTTTTAAACTATTTTGTGCCACTGATAAATTGCTTTTTGGCTGGAAAACTTACTTTTTATTTATTTTCAGTAGAAATTGACCGTCCCATAATTCATCAAGTTCTTGAGGAACAGCATCAGTGGGCGTGTCTGAGTGGTAGTTTCTGTTCGTTCATGTGGCTGAGGGAGCACCATCTTAGTATCACTGAGAAATGCAGAAGCCAAGATTCTGTTCTCTTCTCCGTGTTGCTGAGTGTTCGTAGATGCATACGTACTTTGCTGACTGTGGATTCTGGCTATTTCTATCTTTTATGCTGGGTAACTGATGGCTACAGTAGTTAGCTGCGTTTTCAGTTTGAATCTCGATGTGCTTTGCTTGTGCAATCTGGTCTGCAAGATGGTGGTCGATGTTCGATTTGGTGGATGGTGGTACACCTGGTTCTGATTTTGTTGAGCTGGTCTGCCCTGCTATTATGTTACCCCATGCTTGGAATTCTGTAAGGCTGGGACGCCAATAACTGTGAAGGGAAGCTTCATTTTTATGATCGGTGATAGCCATTATTTTGCGTGCTTCCATCCCTGACTGGCTTAACAATGTTACTGCGGTAGCACATAAACAATGATTTGTGAACATTTTTGGAAACTGGGCTTCTTTGCAGATTCGCGGGAGCATGCCTCCTAGGTAGTTTATACTCATGGGTGTACCAGATGTCCATTCCATCTAGTGTGTTTTGAGACAGCTTTTTGGGATGGAGGAATAAAGCAGGAGGATTCAGAGGCAACTTTGAAATATATTTTACATAGCTGTTTACTGGGCACAGTGGGTCATTAGGTTGCTCAAACATGCAACCTCTGCTTTGCTGTCTGGTCGGGTCACTTATCTCCTTGTGTTTTTTTGTTTCTTCGTTAAATGTTTTTGTTATGTATTGCAGTACATTTTCTGCTTTCTTTATTTCAAATGAGCTTGGCTTGAGCTGTCTGACACCCCCGATACCTCTTCGGGCGAAATGCAGTTGTATGTCGAGCTACACTTTGCGTACTAGTCTAGTGGCTGTGTGTGGTGAGACAGTACTTGAATTTTGTATGGCTGTGAGCTCATTTATGGTTAGTGGCTCGTGATGCTCTTGTTTATCTTTGCCTTCCTTTCTATGTTTTTTACTACTGCTGTGAATATAGTTACTTGTGTTGAAATCTGTATCTGCCATGAGATTTACTGATCTACTGAGTGGGGGGTCATTTAAGTATTTATGTAGTCCTGCCCTTAAGCTAACAAAGCTGCTCAACACGTACTCTCTACCATCCGTATTTTTCACTGTGCTGTAAAACTGCCTCAAGATTGCTTAAATCTGTGCTAGGAATAGTAGCTAGGTCAATGACTAACTCCTTTTGATTACACCAGTCTTTAAAAACGTTTGTTGCCCACCGAGTTTGCTTTTGTGTGTTTTTTTCATGTCTTTGCAGTTCTAGATTTACCATTTCCTGGTTGGTGACTTCTTCATGGCATTTGTGTTTATGTTTCAGCAGATTGGATGGGCCTGCTGCTGAAGTGATGACTGCGGAATTTGAAAGCGGAGGAGCGGTGATAGCTGCGCAAGGGGCCGCAATGTTATGGCATGCTACTTCGGGGTCTGACAATCGGTGGTGGCAGTGACACGAGGAAGTCTGATCCAGTTACTGCTTGTATTTAGGGATCTGTTGATTCGAGCAAATGGAAAATTTTGTCAAGTTCGATCAGGTCCATTATTTCAAAGCTTGACTCCATTGCTCTGTTGCCGAATGAAAGACGGAGACGCGGTTCACTGTTTCGTAGTGGGGTGGAAATAATGGCGGCTGTTTCAAAAATACAAACTCCTCGGATGGTTCTTACTTAGTGTGGCATGAGGATACAGCTGGTTGGCACCTCTTTTGTTGGTGATTGCAGGATTTACAACACCTAGCAGGTGCCAACCAGCCAATAGGATGTTAGGATCTGGGCTGCATTTTTCCCACCAGGGTATAATCCATTATAAACAATCACACAATGTACTGAGTGTGAAGAAAGACAGATGACCGACAGGTGAAAAACATCTGTGGAAGGACTATTTTATATTATTTAGCAACATTTTATTATATTTTTTGTGACTTTGAAAACTTTTAGAATGTTTTTTTCAAACTTATGTATGGGCCAATTTTATATGCAAGCAATAAGACATGGTTGGGTGTTGGTAGTACTGAGATACCCACACTCCCAGAAGCTGAAGGCACTCGACCTGCAGTCTCGTGCCTAACTACGCCTCTGGGTGTGTGGGTATCTCAGTATTACCAACACCCAGCCATGTCTTATTCCTTACTTAACTCTGGTGCTATTTTGGCCTGCTGTCTTTCAGTCCGTGTATCCTAATAAATTGTTTTCCTACACAATCATGTGGCTGTAGTACAGATTCATTAACAAGGTAAGGCTAAATTACTTGTGTTTGGGAGGGGGGTAACTTCTTATGTCAAGTCCCATACACTATAGATGACAATGCCTGATGATGCAGGTGATAACCATGGTGTAATCATCTGGCTGTAGGCATCAACCTCCTCGAGCTGCGCCTCAGGTTTACAACTGCCCCAGCAACCACTCCTAAGTGATTACACCATGGTTATCACCTGTACATCAGGCATTATCCCTGTTGCTATCATCACATACAAACAGCTGTTTCCACCATCCCAAAAACAAGTTGGCAAATGAGGGTGCTACTGTTGCCCCCAGTGCTGTGCCACATGTCTGGAGAAACACGTCTCCATTAAAAATAAAACAGTTTCTAGTGAGAATGAATTCCAGTGGTTTAAGTAAGAAAGCAATCAGTGGTGCCTTGGCACCACTATTTCTATGCAGAAAATATTCAACTGCTCTCGGGCCAGATTTATGTGGGTGAAGGTGTACAGCACGGTGACATCTAGACCCAGCCAAATAAATTCCTTCTCCAAGGTGAGATTTTTGAATTTGACATCAAGTGTATCAAGTCTCTAGTATACGATTTCAGGTTACATATTAGTGGTTGCAAAAAATAGTCAATAATCTTACTCGGGTTCTCTGTTAAGGACACTGTGCCTAATGCTACTGTTCTCCCCATGGGATTAGTGAGTCTTTTGTGGGACTTTGGTAGGCGATAGAAAGTGGGGATAATGGGATCTTTTCCCTTAAATTCCTGTTGTATTATGGCTTCTTCAGCTAATCCACATTCCAGTAGTTTATACATTTCCAGTTTGCTTGTTTCAGTGTGGTTTCTTTTTTTTTTTTTTGCATAATATTTTTATTGAGCTTTAATGTAAGAGACACTCACAGAAAGCATCCACACACAGGTGGGTCCAGAAATACATAGCAAGATCGGTGCATTGACTTCCCAACTATATGCTCATCCACCCCTATAGTAAATACATCTTGGGGGGAATTACCCACTTATAATACAGACCTGTACCATAACGCCTGCAGCTTATGGAGATCCACTGAGGGACATTTACTACCAGCTGCCTTCTCATGGGCCTGCTAGTGTGTGAGCCTTCAGCCCACTCCCCTCTGTAAATTATATAACTTATATATTGTAAAAGCTCTGAACCTTCTCTTAGCCCTTAACAATTAAGTAAAGAAGCAGCTATACCCCTTTAACCCACCAGGGAATTCACAAAATGGCTGCAAGTCCAGTGCTGCAGAACCTATCTTAATTTAAAGCAAAGGGTTTAATCACACAGTATATTTTAATACAAAACCTTAGTGTGTATAGGCGCCTTCAAAATCCACCACATGGACCTACCAAACCCAGCTCCCAGCCTTAGCAATTCAATGCCAGCAAGAGGACGGGGGGGGGGGGGGCACTAGTCACTTAACATATTCTTATTAACAAAGAAAAAAAAGTATCAAATATTAGGTAAAGTCCCCCTTAATCCCTCACATGCAGTACCGTCCCAAAGAAAATGAAGATGAAGAGACCAAGGCCGATCAGGTAATAGTAACTTTACAGTCCTGGGTGAAGTCCACGAAAAGATCACTCTCCCTCAGAAACAATAACCTCGTGTCCCTGGGAACTCTCCTTGTCCATAAGCCCCAACAGCTCCTCAGCCTCCGACGGTGAATTGAACAAATATTGCCTGTCCTTCCACATGACTCGTAACCTGGCTGGATGGAGCAACTGGTGAGGAATTTTTCTTTGTCGGAGCCGAGTCTGGATACCATCGAAAGCTCTACGACATATTCGGGTCTCATAAGACAAACCCGGGTATATGTATAGTAATGAGTCCCCATACTTGAGATTTCTTCTTCATCTTGCAGCAGCCAGTATTCTATCCCAGTCCCTGATACCCGAACAGACAACCACCAGTGTTCGCGGGCCATTTTGTGCTGGCAGCGTTCTACAAGGGGAGAGTCGGAAGGCCCGTTCCAGGGAGAGTGGCGGTTCATCCTCACCCCACCCGACGATCTCTGGTAAAACAGTTTTTACAAATTCCAATGGGTCCTCTCCCTCATCCGTCTCTTGCAACCCTAATATTCGGACATTTCGCTCCCTCACTTCGTTCTCCAGGGTCTCAATCCATCTCCGGAGCGCGGTGGTATCTCCTATGAGTTTAGCTGACACGTCCACTGTTTTATTTAGGTTCTGCTCCATTCTGGAGACCGTCTGTTGAGTGAGCCCTGTTTTGTTTTCCAGTGCTGTCACACGGGGTGTCAGCTGGTCAAATTTTCGGTCCAAATCCTGGACTGTCCGGACTAGCTGCATCAGTGTGGAGTTCACCATAGCCAGGGACACTTCCTCAGTTTCAGTAACACCCGAGGTCCCTGCTGCTCTGGCCTGAGTAGGCCCACCTCCCCTCTTGTTTTTAGGGTGGAAAAAGTCTGATGGAGCAGCTGCCGATCCCTTAGTTTTCCCCATTTTAGTCACAGCCACGTCTGCAGGGATCCCAGGGCATCCAAAATCTTCTGAAGGGCGCTAAATACTAGTTTTAATATCAGCAATTAAACAAAAAATAACGGAGCTTCATAAGTTTGCTGCCTCCTAGATGGCTGCTCAGCAGCGCCCCCCTTAGTGTGGTTTCTACTGAGTTTTTGGTACGCAAATGTATCACTCAGTAGTCTGTTAGCTTCCCTTATACACTCCTCTATATTTAAAGGAAAACATGGGATAATGAGAAAAGGGCAGCAGCTGCTGCAGAAACACCCAATTAGAGGTTTTAGCATTAAAGGACATTTTTTTCATTACCTTTCATGTACAGTGAAGCCCACCAGGATGAAGCCAAACTCTGCAGAATTCTGCAGTAGAGTTACTGCAGCAAATAATGCCATTTCAATGAGAGTTGATTTTTTTTTTTGGTCATGCAGGAAACCTGTGACACTGCGCTTCATCCTGGCAGGCTTCTCTGTATATTATTTCAATCTGAAAGACCTGCGAAGATGATCATGTCAGCAGATTCTCGTGTATACCAGGCAGCCTTTGGCACCCAGGGTATGCTAATGATGGCTATCAACTCAGCCATTAGTTGGTAGCCCTCATTAGCATACCCTGTGTGCTGGAAGCTGCCAGGTGTGCACAAAATGGCCGCGGCCAGCTCAGCTGAATGAAAGTCAGTGTGGGTCTTTCAAACTGAACTAACATATGGAAAAGGTAATGAAAAAAATTCCTTTAATGCTAAAAGCCCTAATTAGGTGTTTCTGCAGCACATACTGCCCTTTCTGCAGAAACCTGTGTCTTCCTTTAAAGCTACCACATTACCTCCTTTGTCTGCCTGGCAGATAATTATGTTATCCATTCTCTTTAATTCCTCTAGGGCCCTTTGCTCTCCTATAGTGAGGTTACTCCATTTAGGGTTACCTGGGGAATTTAGAAGTTGTTCAACCTCATGGGTGACCCTTCTTTGAAAGAGTAACAGCAGGGTCAGTCGTACCAAGTGAAAACAAGGACTTTGGTTTAAACGGCGACTGTCTATTAGACCAACTAGTTCAAAGCTGTTATCAAAATTTTCATTACTTTCTAAAACCTCAATAAGAGAAGATAAATCTTCCCTGCTGGAACCTGTGGAAAAAGTTTATTAGACACATAGGTTCTCCCCCATATTGGCAAAAATGCCTTCAAGTAAAATTTCCTGAAGATTCTGAAAAGTTCAATAAAGACACTGAATTTAACCCTTGCTGTGCTGACGACATGTATACATGTCCTAAAAACCTATACATTCTAAATCTTCTGGCAGCCTAAGTTAATTCTGGGTGAGAGTATAAAACTGAGTCCCCATTGTAGAATACTAATTTGGTCACAAGTGAGTTCTTGGTCTGAAAAGTTTATTATTTGGAATTCAGACTGTACTTGGCTGAGCTCCTGGTCATAATTCCTGCATGGCGTTTCCTACCACCACACTTTCCATCACCTTGTTTTCCTTTTGTCATTTTTTTTTCTTTGTTGTTGATTTCCCATTGCCTCGGCTAAAAATAAAATTTTTCAGAGTCCTCCAGTTTCTCTCCATCAGATCCTGATCCTGTAAGTCACTCTCTGTGACAGTAGGTCCTGTGCTGGGGATTGTAACAATCTTGTTTTGTGCTGACTTACTCCCTTGATTTCTCGGGGAGGGGGTTGTGACTCTTCCTCTTGATTTTGATCTGTAGGGCATTTGTACTATGTTGCGCCCTCTGCTACTGGATCAAGTAGAACACTGCCATGCAAAGGCTTTCCTTCTCAGGTAGTCTTGATCATCCCTGTTAAATTTAAGAGATTTCTTTTTCAATTTTGTCCAAAGGTTTGTTTAAATTAACTTCCTTTTCTCTGCAGTTCTTTGACAGCGGAGAGGAGCGCCTTCACTCCTTCGATTTCCTCCTGTATTTGCTGATAGTGATGCTCGTCTTCTTTAATAAGAACTTTAACACAATGAAGGGCACTTGTGTGTGCCCCCTGCTCCCACTCATCTCTATGGACAAAACTGGACAACCCTGCTGAGGGTCCCTTGTCGACCCTGGACCCCTTGGTATCCTGTCCACCTTTACTTAATCTTCAAAGCTAGTGAAGTTATACAATATACAGAATACTGAATGGGCAACTATACACAGCCAGTGTGTTCTGATTCCTTCTGACCTCGACAGAGAAGTTTGAGAGGTCCGTGGGAATCAGAGCGATGAGGTGGCAGAACACATTTAGTTGTGCTTGCTCATCCTGTATTTTTTATAGTGTATAGTACTTTGTGATAAGTGCGCACGTCACTTCTTTCACTTTCAAAACAAAACTGACTTGTGCAGATTCTAGAGGTTTCAGAATGCTATTGTACCATGAAAGGGTACAATCACATTCCATGACATCTGAACTGTGGTACAAACCACATTTTGAAAGGGACAGAATTCTATACAGAACTACATTCTACTATACACTAACAATTCGTCTCTTTAACCAGTAATCTCTCCAATTTAACAAATAAGGTTTTTAGTTCAGTGGGTTCTGCAGTAGAATCAGTACCTGCATTCAGTAAGTCCTGTCTCTGCCTCCTTCTCCTTTCTGCCAGGCTACTGATGTCTTCTAGGCATGATGTGCATCCTCCCACCCAGGTCTCTAGGGCTACGGTGCTGGATCTGGCTCCTGCAACCATTTGCTGCTGCTAACTGTAAACTGTAATCCAGGGGGTGGTACTACTGTATTACCATTATACTAACACCGCAGTTGCTTTAGCTGGGAAAGTAAATGGGAGGATAAAACCATCAGTAATACTGCTGTGCTGGGAGGTCATAGATAAATGCCGAAAAATCAGAAAACGGTGTTTTAAGGCCTTTAAGACCTGCTGTCAGGCTGGACAGCAGGTGGTTGAAGATGACCTACTGGTACTCAGTCACTCTCAGAAAAACCCAAATATGAGCAGCTCCGGACTGAGACAAACAACAAAAAGGAATGGGGCACTCAAGGAGCATAGTGTAGCTATAAGCAGGCTGAATATGGCAAACCAGGAAAAGAAAGCTCACCGCACAAACTCAGGGTGCTGCAAAATAAGTAAAACTTTTATTGAATCAAAACCACCCTACCAATAACAAGCTAGCCCCAGTGCTTTGATGCATCCTGCCTCTTCCTCAGGGGGTCTGGCTAGAGAGTTGGCATTCTGACAGATCTTTTAAACTCACACTTACAGTGCTGATTGGTTCACAAAGTGAAATGACAGCTACAAATTACCGCTGTCCAAATGCCTGAGTGTGACATCACTGCATCAGCTGCTTTGCGGTCTGTCGTGTCAGTGCACCTGCTACAGTTAAATTAACAAAGGGAATCAGCATTAGTGAGAAAGCTGACAGAATAGTCGACAGAAATCAGTCTGTGGAGCCCAGAAAAATGACAAATATCAAATTAAAATAACTGAGTCAAAATGAAACCACCACCATAGTGCGATAAAAACAGGTTACTCACCTGTTACAGTTGTTCTAGAAGTGGTATATGATGTTCATTCACATTTTTTGGCAGTTGCCTTTCCCCTTTAGGATTGGCTGGAACATCTTGAATCTGGCTCCTCCCACCCACCCACATGGTGAATTCCTCGGCTCCACCCCATGATGCCAGATCTTGCCCGCCGGAAGCAGTGGTGTGCGCCACAGCCAAGGGAGGTCAGGTGGGTCCGTGTGGATGAACATCATATACTACTCCTAGAACTATTGTTACAGGTGAGTAACCTGTTTTTCTAGGGACGTGGACATGATTGTCTATCCATACTTTCAGGCAGACTCCTAGCAGTTCTCCAGGAGGAAAAGGCAAGGTACGCACACCCCCTACTTGGGAAACAAAGACTAGAGAACTGAGGCCCCAAAACCAGCAACCAGGCGTGACTCAAGGTCGATGTGGTAGTGGGAAATAAAGGTGTGTGCCGACTTCCAGATAGCAGCCCGACAGATTTACTGGATGGGGACATCCCTGGAAGCAGTCACTGAGGCAGCGGTATGATGAGTGGAATGAGCCCTTAGCCCTACTGGAGGCTCCCTACCCACCAACCTGTAGCAGAGGTTGATGCAGGATACAATCCACCTGCCAATCATCTGCTTATCTGCTGGTCTGCCAGGCCCAGCTTCAGCTTAAGTGACAAACAGTTGGCTCACCTCTCTCCGAACAACAGACGTGCGCTGTTTGTAATAAGCCTCTTTGTAATAAGCGAGTGCTCACCTCAGGTCCACAGTATGGAGCTGTGCTTGGCTTCCGAGGTGTGACTGGTGAAGTACACTTGGAGACTGATCACCTGGTTAAGGTAAAACTCTGAAACAACCTTTGGGAGGAACTTCAGGTTGGAGTGAAGGACAACCTTGTCCCTGTGGAAGATCAGGTAAGGAGAGTCCACCGAGAGCGCCTGGAGCTCACTGATCCTTCTGGCTGACATGATAGCCACCAGGAAGGCGGCCTTCCATGACAAGTGAGACATCTCACACCTGTGCATCAGTTCAAATGGCTTGCCCATGAGCTGTGCCAACACCAGCACCAAGTCCCAAGGTGGTGGCGGTTCATGCACCGGAGGGGAGATGTGACCGAGGCCTTCAAAGAAGCACCAGATCATCTTTTCCTGCACCACTTACTGCTGACCAGCCCATGCCCGGTAAGCAGAGATGGGTGCCAGGTGCGCCTTAAGGGTCATCGACCAAAGGCCTGACTGAGAAAGGGACCACAGATAGTCAAGGATGTTAGCCATTGGACAGGACAAAGGGTCCAACCCCTTGCCCTGACACCAAATGGAGAACCTCTTCCATTTAAAGGCATGGCATTTCCTGGTCAACTCCTTTCGAGATGCCCCAGCAACAGTGAGGACAACTTTAGAGACCCAAAGATTGGAACTCTAGCCGCTTAGGAACCAGGCTGTCAGGTGCAGGGATTGAAGGTCCGGATGAAAAAATTACTCACTTTAGTAATCATGTTTCTTCTAAGGGAATCATACTGTATTCTGACTTATGCAGTATGGTCTCACCATAGGACTGCTCCAGAGCTGAAATGGTTAATAGAACCTATGGAAATCATGGAATGCTAGGTTCGAGCTTGGTTTTCAAATCACTGTCCCTGGTAAACAGTTCGAAACCGTCAGATTTTTACGAAGCGTGTACTAAGCAGTTTTCTATTACTATAATGATAATAATAATAACAATAACAATAACCCTCCTCAACAAACAATAGGGTATAACTAAGGGATTTACCCCCTCTTTGAAAAAACTTTAAAGTGGCATCCCTAAGACTCAAGTCACAGATGCCCAAAAAATCAGAACATAATATATCCCCAGGTTTGCAACATCTCTACCACAGCTGTAGTGCAGTGACCACAGGTTTCAAGTAGGGGAGGAAGGGAGGGAGTTCAGAATACAGTAAGATTCCATTAGAAGAAACAAGATTACTAAAGTGAGTAATTTTTTCTTCAAACCCCAGGAAATCTTACTGTATTCTGACTTATGGAGATTACCAAGCAGTGCCTTTGGAGGTGGGCCTAGAACCGATTTAGGAAACAGGCTCTGCAGCACTGCTGTGCCAAACCTGGCATTGCCTCTGGCCTGCACATCCAAACAATAATGTTTGGTGAATGTGTGGACTGTTGTCCAAGTTACAGCTTTGCAGATGTCCACTAGGGGAATATCTCTAGCAGCTGCTAGAGAGGCTGCAGTACCCCTGGTGGAATGGGCCCTGAGGCCCGCAGCTGGTTGCTTACCCACTTTGCCATAACAGAACTGAATACAAGCTATGATCCACCTGGCAATGGATCATTTGGTGGCAGGTTTACCCTTTCCTACCTCTCCATAAGTGAGGAAGAGTTGGGTTTGATCCTGCCTGTGACCCATTGTGTGGTCCAGATAGTGGCTGACTGCCCTTTTTACATCCAGGCTGTGTAACCTACACTCACCTGAAGTGGAATGGTCAGTAAAGAAAACTGGCAAGGTAATAGACTGGTAAAGGTGACACTCTGATACCACCTTAGGCAGAAATTTTCTGTTAGTTCTGATAACTATTTTGTCCCTATGGACAGCAATAAAGCCTTGCTCTGTAGACAATGCCTGGAGCTCACTGATCCTTCTGACAGAGGTAACAGCTACCAGGAAATTGCAGTTACGTAAGAACTTACCGTAACAGTAGATCTTTGAGAGAGGTTCCTGCAGTAGGTCTTCACATATAGGACTGCGCCCCCTGGTGTCAGGTTCCAACGGCAAACTTGTAGACAGCAATCATCAGCGGGGACCGCCCCCAACATCAGGCGACGTGGCGTCAGCCTGGCTATAAAGAAGCGATCCGTGCCGCTCTCAGTTCTTTCCACCGGAGACCTAGAGAAAGGTAAGCAGAAAAAGTAGGAGTGAAAAACTCCCAGGACCATGCTTCCTATCTAGATCCAAGGACTAGACAGGATGAAAATGAAGGAAACATTCCAGGAGTAGGGGGAAGGTGGGTGGGAAACTAGATCTACTGCAGGAACCTCTCTCGAAGATCTACTGTTACGGTAAGTTCTTACATAACTGCAATATCTTACTTCGAGAGGGTTCCTGCAGTAGGTCTTCACATATAGGACTGAATACCAAGCAGTCCCAAAAGAAATACTACAGAGCTACATCCAGGAGGAGGAGAAGTCGCCAACAGGAATACAATCAGCGACTTCTCCTCCTCCTGGATGTAGCTCTGTAGTATTCCTTTTGGGAATGCTTAGTATTCAGTCCTATATGTGAAGACCTACTGCAGTAACCCTCTAGAAGAAAGATATTGCAGTTATGTAAGAACTTACCGTAACAGTAGATCTTCGAGAGAGGTTCCTGCAATAGGTCTAGTTCCCACCCACCTTACCCCTACTACTGGAATGTTTCCTTCATTTTCATACTGCCTAGCCCTTGGGTCTAGATAGGAAGCATGGTCCTGGGAGTTTTTCACTCCTACTTTTTCTATTTACTTTTCTCTAGGTCTCCAGTGGAAAAGAACTGGAGAGCGGGCGCGGGATCGCCCCTTTTATAGCCGGGCTGACGTCACGTCGCCCGACATCGGGGGCGCAGTATAGCCTAGAGGTTAGAGGAAGGAGGTATGAACGAGCTTGATACATCCAGCAGATCAGACCCGAGTTTGATTCTCACAACCTCCACTTGCATACTGTGCGACTCTGAGCAAGTCACTTAACCGCCTAGTGCTCCCAGGTCGCCTCTGAAAACAGGCCCTTGTGCCTAGTGGGCCTTATCTGGTTACCAAAGACAAAAAACAAACAACCAAAAAAAAAAAAAAACAGGAAGTTACACAGAAGGCCTTGTAAAACTGCAAGGCCAAAGCCAGTTCTGTGCCTAGAGGCAATGTCCAGACTGTAATGCTTAGTGAAGGTGTGACCAGACGACCATGTGGCCGCTGCACAGATTTCTGCAGTAGACACATTCCTGAAAAGGCAGTAGAAGTTGCAACACTCCTAGTGGAGTGACCCTTAACTGCCCTCGGAAGGGACTTTCCATGTTTTCGGTAAGTGAAGTGGATGCAGTTAGCCAACCATCTAGAAATGGTCTGTTTGGAAACAGCCTTGCCCTGGCACTGGGGAGCAAAGGCTACAGAGAGCTGATTGGATTTATGAACCTCTTCAGTCCCATTTGTGTAGTATCTCAGAATCCTGTGCACATCCAGAGTGTGCAACAGGTATCCCCCCCGTTAGAATGCTGGGGATTGTAGACAGGCAGTTCTACACTCTGATTTAGATTTTTTTCTGAAACTACCTTGGGGAGAAAAGAAGGGTTAGTACGAAGGACTACTCTGTCCCTATGGAAAATTAAATAGGGTTCCTTACAAATGAATGTCTGAAGTTTGGAAACCCCTCTGGCAGAAGTGACTGCGACTAGAAACAAAGTCTTCCAGGAAAGGAAGGGCATGTCGCAGCTAGAAGCTGGTTCAAAAGGAGGTAAGGTCAGC
Source organism: Neoceratodus forsteri (assembly GCA_016271365.2). Taxonomy (NCBI): domain Eukaryota; kingdom Metazoa; phylum Chordata; order Ceratodontiformes; family Ceratodontidae; genus Neoceratodus; species Neoceratodus forsteri. Next base: position 731,488,515 of record CM028131.1, read on the forward strand.
TTTTCCAGCATAAAATTGAGGTCCCGGGGGGACAGGGATTCTGGATTGGAGGTTTTAAGTGGAGGATGCCTTTCAGAAAAGTTTCGGCAACCTCCAGTTGAGCCAAGGTTTTGCCCTCCACCGGGAGGTGGTAGACCGACACCGCAGAGAGATGAACCTTAATGGAAGAGTAACTAAGGCCAGTCTCTGATAAATGTGCGAGGTACTCTAACACCTGGGCCACCAAGCATGAAAAGGAATCCCAACATCTTGCTAGGGCACAGATCGAAAATCTTTTCCACTTCATGGCATAAGTGGATCTGGTAGAAGGCTTTCTGGCTTCAACCAAGATATGTGCAACCTGTGATAATACACCATAGCGGGAAACAGCTATGTCCACAGGTGCCATGCATGAAGGTGGAGAAACTAAAGGCTCAGTTATACCAGGTTGCCTTGCTCCTGAGTCAGAAGGTCGTGGGATAACTACTGACACTACTGACTCTTTTCAATAAGTGCCATGGGATCTTTAACACCCACCTGAACTACCACCAATCCAGGCAGATGGGACCTCAGTTTAATGTCTCATCCGAAAGACGGCACCTCAGAAGTGCAGCACCCCTCTCATGCTGCACTACAGTGTCAGTACTGGGATATTAACCCAAGTGCCAGATGTGGGAACTGAACCCACAGCCCTCTGATGTCCTGGCATCAGAGACGAGTGTGCTACCTACTGAGCCATTGACACTGCTTAGTTCATGGAAAAGAGTAGGGGAATTTCCCCGGTGTCCTGGACAAATTTCCCTCATTCACTAAAAATACCACCAACAGCTTAATCTGGTTCAAAGTCAGTTGGCATTCATCTGTATCCCCCTCCCCCGGGTCGTGCCTGAAAATAGGCAGGAATTGTCTAGTGCACTTATCCGGTCAACAAAAAATAAATAATTAAATAACAGCAATGGAACCAGAGGTTCCAGTGCAAGATATTGCAAAAGAGGAAACCAAATCTGGCGTGGCCAGAGAGGAGCAATTAGAATCAAATGGGCTCCTTCTTCCTGAAGTTTCACCAGAACCTTCTGAATGAGAGGAAAGGGAGGAAACACGTAAAGAAACCTCCCTGTCCAAGAGAGAGACAGTGCATCTTGCCAAAAAGCACCATGCCCGGGAACGAGCGATCAAAAGCTGGGTAATTTTGCGTTGAATGGGAGGCGAACAGATCTAGCTCTGGTCGACCCCATCGAAGAGGTCTCCGACCATCTCTGACTTTAGCTCCTACTTGTGAGCCCTGGCTACTGATCAACTGAGACTGTCTGCCAGAACGTTGCTTGCACCTGGAATGTGGACTGCTGTCAAGAAAAGGCTGTGCTGAATTGCCCAGTACCAGACCCTCATTGTTTCTCTGCAGAGAGGGTATGAGCGAGTTCCTCCCTGTTTGTTGATGCACCAGACAGTGGGCTTGTTGTCCGTTTGGACAAGAAGTGATCCCGGTACCAGAAGAGACTGGAACGCCTGGAGGGCATACAGAATCGCCCTGGTCTCCAGAAAGTTGATGTGGAGCAGAAGCTCATGGTCGGACCAAGAACCCTGTGTCTTGTACATCCCCAGATGGGCTCTCCAGCCCGAGTCTGAGGCGTTCGTGGTTAGGATCTGCGTTGGGACAGGAGAATAGAAAGGTGCTCCCCTTGAAAGGCTGGAGAGATCTTGCCACCAGTGAAGATCCCTCTGTAGGCTGTTGGAAATCATGACTTTCTGGTTCATGTCGTCCGTCCTCTGATCCCATTGGACTCGAAGAGACCACTGGGTGACCCTCATGTGAAGTCTGGCCAGGGGCACTGTGGAAATGGCCGCTGCCATCAGTCCCAAGAGACGAAGCATGGCATGTGCTGGGATCCACCGAGCCTGGGCCTTGAGAGTGACTGGAGCTACTAGAATCTTGGCTCGATCCGATGGCAGAAAGCTTTACTCTGAACTGTGTCTAGTACTGCTCCAATAAATTGGAGCCGTTGAGATGGTACTAGCTGGGATTTGGGCAGGTTGAACGTGACACCCAGAGGAGTAACCAAGCTCAGACTGAAAGAGAGAGAGACTCTTTCAGGCTGTATGGAGAGGGTGCTGCGAGGAGCCAGTCGTCCAGGTAGGGGAAAATGTAAATGCTCTGGCGGCGAAGAAAAGCTGCAACCACCGCTAAACACTTCATGAACACCCAAGGGGCCAAGGAAAGGCCAAAGGAGAGTGCTTGGAACTGAAAATGGTTCTCCAGAAAAGTAAAATGGAGAAAGCGGCGGTGGGACAGGAGGATAGGGATGTGCAGGTAGGCATCCTGCATATCCAGGGAGCACAGCCAAGAATTTGTCTGGAGCAGGGGAAAGAGCCCCTGAAGGGTCGACATGCAAAACCTCTTGTACTCGACAAAGAGGTTGAGCATGCTGAGGTCCAGGATCGGTCTCAGATCGTCCGTCTTCTTTGGAACTAGAAAGAAGAGGGAGTAAAATCCCCTTCCTAGCTGGTTTTGAGGGACGGGTTCTATGGCCCCTTTTAACAGAAGGGCCTGGATTTCTTGGGAGATGATTGTTGATCTGATCCCTCTGGTAAAATGACTGTCCCGGAGGATGAGGGGCGGGAATTTCGGAAAACTCTATCGAGTGACCCCGCTGGATGAGTTGTAACACACAAGATTCTGCTGTGATGAACCTCCACCCCTCCAGGTGGAGGCTGAACCTCCCTCCTTGGCTAGTGGTGGTAGCGGAAGGAGGGGAAAGGAGTCAGGACACCGAGGGGAGCTTTTGCCCCGGAGGCCGGCTTGGGGAACTTGGCCTGGGGGGTTTGGGCTCCTGAACCAGGGGTCGTCATTTGCCCTGGTTTTTATTCCATCTCCTTTGGTGATGAAAAGGCTGCTTTTTCTGTCCCGTCCGGTACATTAAGCGTACATCCCGAAGGCAGCGTCTGCTCTCCTGCAACCTGGTAATAATATTTTTGGCATCGCTGTCAAAGAGGATGGAACTCCTAAAAGGGGCGTCCAAAAGTGAGGACTGGATGTCTTGTGCCAAACCTGCTATCCTGAGCCAAGAAAGGTGACGGAGGCAGATCCCCGTGGCGGCCGCTCTAGCCACTGAGTCATATGTTGCACACAAAGCATGACGGCAGGAGGACTTACTCATTCTGACCTTGTCCAGTAACTTTTTTCAGAGCGCCTCATCCTGGGCCTCCTGAAGGTCCCTTTCCAGCTCGGAGAGAGATGCCTTCTGGAATGCAACCATGTGCGAGACATAGTTGAGGGACCGTATGGCACAAGAGGAAGAGGAATAAATCTTCCAGCCAAACTGGTCCAACTGCCAAGAGTCCTTGTCAGGAAGCGAGGAGCTCAAATGTTTTGGTTGGGCTGACCGGTCATGAGCGGCAGTAATAACCACAGAGTCAGCCTCAGGATGAATGTTGAGGTGTTGAATCCCTTCCGGGGGACAGTAGGTATGATCCGCCTTTCTGGAGACCACAGGGATAGATGACGGCTGCTGCCATACCGTGGTCACCAGATCCTCATGAGGGCCCATCCAAGGGGGAATGGAGAGGGTATCTGTGGTGGCTAGATCAAGGTGTTCTGCCAGTCTCTTACCCTAGGAATTCACTTCTTTAGAAGGCCAGCCTCCTGTTGCCTGAATGGTACGTAAGAGGTCCCCAAAGGAAGGATCCTCAGGAGGAGATTTTGGGGACTCCTTGGGAGGTACTTCGACAGGGGATCGAGGGTCCGAAGGCTCAGAATCAGAGTCCGTGTCAGAGGGCTCAAAACCGCTGGGGATGGAAGGGTCTCCCCCAGATGATCCTACATTTAAAGCACCCAATGCCCATCCGGAGGGAAGTGGTGGGGGGGGGCCCTAAGCAGGGGAATGTTGCCCACCGACTGCCTAATCTCCGTGAGTAGCTGGGACCTGGCGTCCTGCCATCATGAAGGAGCCGACTTGCGGTCTGGCACTGGAGGTGGAAGAAGAGGAGGCAGGAAGCCCAGGTAGCTAGGGTACTGCGGGTATTGCCATGGAGGGTACTGACAACCTGGCAATCCATGAGAATAATAAGAGTACCGAGGATATCCCAGTGTCAGGTATCCCAGCATCGGAGGCCCATGACCTGGCGTCGGGTACTGAGGAGCCGACGGCGGGCCACCCAGCAGCGGAACCTGGGGGTCTGGCCCTGGGAAACCACCTGAAGGTTCTGGACCTACCGGGGGGAGGTGCCAAAGGGCCACTAGGTGGCATAGAATCCAGAAAGGCCCCCGAAGGGAGGAGGCTCCATGGATGGATCCCCAGCCGGCGATGGACTGCAGTCCGGAGGCGGCAAAAGACCTAGCGAAGGGGGTAGTTCTGGGGGGGACCCCAATGAAAGGTCAAAAAGTGATCCTGATGGAAGGGAGGAAACAGGATCGGGTGGTGAATCCCTGGGACGAAGAACCAGGTGGGATGACGAATCACTCTGCAGCTCACTTTGTCCGATGTCAGGGGCCAAACTGGAGCCGGACGGGAGAGAGGAGGGGTCTGGGCGGGCGATGGAGGGTCTGCTGTCCAACTGATCAGACCTAACCAGGCTAGAGGAGGTCAGGAGACTGCTGCTAGGCTTATTGGTAGGGGCCGTGCGCCCATCGACAGAGTCGAGGGGTGACTTATCGACCAATCTGGGAGGAGACAGAACAGAGATCTCGAGAGAGGTAACCCCCGGCTGCCAGCTCACCTCGCCAGGAGGGGGAGAAGGTGCCCAACCCAAAGAGGCAGACGGGGTACCAGAAGTAGTACTCACAGTTTTTAAAAACCTCTCGCGTGGTGACGGACTCCTGTCCCGGCGTTTCTCCTTACTCTTCTTTTTCCTCGGGGCCGGTGACATCGACCTTTCCCTCAACTCCTGGAGCTCCTCTTCCATCGATGGTAGTCATCAGGTAAGGAGGTGGGCCTCGAGGATCTGCTTGCACCTGGTCCGGGTTGCCTGGTTGAAAGCCTGGCAAATAGTGCACTCCTCAGAGTTGTGCTTGGGGCCTAGGCACAAGAGGCAGCGGGAATGGCCATCCCCGTGCGGGATTTGGGCTCCGCACTTGGAGCACTTCTTTTTCTTTGGTCTAGATGACATCAAATGTCGAAAATAATTGAGAAAATGATTATAGAGGCAAAGAAAAACTTTGATTGCCATGCAGTCGTTAGATCGCTGTTCTAACTCGTGACTGAACGAACTGAGGAGACGACGGGAAAGAACTGGTGAGCGGGTGCGGGACCGCCCCTTTTATAGCCGGGCTGACATCATGTCACCTGACATCGGGGGTGGTCCCTGCTGAAGATTGCTGTCTACAAGTTTGCCGTTGGAACCTGACGCCAGGGGGCGCAGTCCTATATGTGAAGACTTACTGCAGGAACCCTCTCGAAGTAAGATCACTGTTTTCCAAGTCACATATTTGAGATCTGCTGTAGACATGGGCTTGAAAGGGGGCTGCATAAGCTAAGCAATGCAAATATTCAAATCCCACATGGGTGTAGGTTTCCTGTGCGGTAGGAGCAAGTATAACAATCCCTTAAAAAAATTTTTAAACACTGGTTTTGAGGCTAGTGAGGAAGCCTTACCTGCTGATAGGTAAGCTGAAACAGCTGCCAGGTGTACCCTTAATGTGGTACTAGTCAGACCGGTAGAATGCAAATGGGTCAAATAGTCCAGGACTATAGAGAAACTAGCCTGGGTCTGGTCTAGACCCTTATCCTGGCACCAGAAAGAAAACTTCTTCAATTTAGAAGCATAGGTTTTCTTAGCAGAAGGTTTCCTGGAAACTCTCAGAATGTCCATAATCCCTTCTGAGAGATGTAAACCTGCACACTCTAAGTCTTCAAGAGCCATGCCTCGAGTCTGAGGGATAGAAGGCTGGGATACATGATCCTGCCCTGAGAGCATGATAGCAGGTTATACCTCCTGAGAAGACTGATTGGTTTGGCTACTGACAAAGAAAGGAGCATGGAGTACCAAGGCTGCCTGGCCCAATCTGGGGCAATAAGAATCATTGAAACTGGCTGGAGCCTGAGTTTAATACTTTCAGTATTAGAGGAAAGGGAGGGATGGCATACTGGAACCTCCCTGTCCATTCCAACAGAAGTGCATCCAGGGGAATTGTGCACTTGATAGGAGGCCTGCAACAGTATTGTGGGAGCTGGTGATTGTCTGGGGCTGCAAACAGGTCCACCTCTGAGATGTCCCATCTCCTGAATATGGTCTGTAAGACCTGCTTGTTCAGTGACCACTCGTGGTGGTTCTGATTTATTCGGCTGAGGACATCTGCCAGCAAATTGTCCTTGCCTGGAAGGTGGACAGCTGTGAAGAAAATATTCAGGGAGTAGGCCAGGCCCAAACTTTCATTGCCTTTGTGCATGGAGGAGTTGACCTTGTTTGTTTATGTAATACACTGTGGTTGTATTGTCTGTTCTGACCTAAACCACCTTCCCTCTGACTTGAATGGAGAAAAACTGAAGAGCCAGTAGAACTGCTCTGAGCTCTAGGAGATTTATGTGCAGGAGAGATTCCTGCTTTTCCCATGTACCGTGAGTAGTGAGGTCCCTCAGATGTGCACCCCACTCCAGGAGGGATGCATCTGTAGTAAGTATCAGAGAGGGGGACTGCTGCAAAAAGGGGACCCCCTGCCTGAGATTGCTTCTTTCTTGCCACCACTGCAGAGCTTGAAGGAAGGTGACTGTGACTGAGACCAGCTTTGAAAGGGAATTCTTTCTCTGGGACCAGTGTTCTCTCAAGTGAAATTGAATGTCTCTCATCTAAAACCTGGCTCCTGGCACAGTTGCTGTGGAAGCTACCATGTGGCCGAGCAACTGAAGGAAGTGCCTTGCTGGCCTTGAGACATGAAGTTTAAAAGATTCGGCTACCTGGATAAGGCTGCCCGCTCTGTCCTGAGGCAGGTAAGCCATCCCTTTCCTTGTGTCCAGTTCTGTCCCTATCAATTTGAGGAGCTGAACTGGTTCCAGAACAGACTTTTTGTGGTTCACCAGGAACCCCAGAGAGGATAGAATGTCTTGTGTTAGCGACAATGCCTCCCTGACCTGCTGGAGGGACTGGCCTACTTTGAGCCAGCTGTCCAGGTAGGGAAAAATTGACACCCCTTGTCTCCTTACGTGTGCTACAACCACTGCCAGACATTTTGTGAACACTCTTGGGGCGGATGTGAGTCCGAAAGGCATTGCCCTGAACTGGTAGTGGCCTGAGGTTAACCTGAACCTGAGATATTTTCTGCGTGACTCTCTGATTGGGATATGGAAATATGCATCCTTGAGATCCAAGGATGCTAGCCAGTCTTCCTGTCTTAGACAAGGCAGTATTGTAGCCAAAGTGACCATCTTAAATTTTGGTTTTGTCAGATGCTTGTTTAATTACCTGAGATCCAGAATGGGTCACCACTCCCGTTTTTTTCACTGTAAGGAAGTACCTTGAATACAGCCCCTTCTCCAGCTGACTGGGAGATACTGATTCTATGGCTTTGAGTCCCAGGAGGTTTGAAACCTCTGATTCCAGCAAGGCTGTTTCTGATGGGGAAGACTGTTTGAAAGCCCTTGATCTGAGCTTTGGCACAGCCTTGAAGCTGAGGGCAAGTCCCTGGCCCACTACTTCCAGGATCCACTTGTATGTGATGATGGTTTTCCATTCCTGGAAGTAGTGGGCCAACCTGCCCCCTACTGGGCATGGGGAGGAAACCTGGACAATCCTCTCAGGGTGTCTGCTTCGACTGTGCTACCGGCTGGACAGTAGGGCTAGTGCGGCCACTGCCCCTTCTGCCCCTGCCCCGAAGTATCCCTTGGGCTGATACTGAGGGGAAAACCTGAGGTTGGAAAAAGGGCCTATAGGGAGTTTTACCCCTGCCCCCCCAGGATGGTGTTTCTGTCCGTGAAAGCTCTCTCTTTTGACTGCTGCACTTTTGTAAGCAGCTTTATAGTCATCAATTTTTTTCATATCTGCCTCTGTTGACTCTCCAAACAAAGACACAAGGTCACGAGGGAAATCCATAGCTTTGTTTTGGGTGTCTTGTGTGAGGCTGGTGGTTCTGAGCCATGCAAACCTCCTTAAAGACACAGCTGAAGCCATCTGTCTGGATGTATGGTGATTAGCATCCACTGCCACCCTGAATTGTGTATTTGAGGCTTCAATGCCCCTCTTAGCAGCTTTCTCCAGATCAGCAGCCATGGGAGGGGGACCTGCTTTTGTTATCTCCAGAATTGTGGACCACATAGTCTTGTGGTACCTGGCTATGTAGGCCATATAGGATGCCTGCCTAATAGCCAGGGAAGATCCAAGGTAAACTTTCTTGGCAACAGAGTCCATCCTTCTGGAATCTTTTTCTGGAGGTTGAGAAGCCAAAGGGATGCCAGCTTTGTCACACACTGCAGCCTGTACCACACCTTCATGGCTAGGGTATCCAAATAGGAATTCAGCCCCAGTCTTAGCCACCTAATACTTTCTGTCCACCTTTTTATCTGTAGGAGGGACAGAAGTGGAGGCCTGCAGGACCTTCATGGTCTGCTTTCTTAAGGACTTGTGTAATGTCAGGAGCAACCTTTTAGATGGGAGGGGGGGAACGTCCATCATTTCTTTGCAGTCCTCTTCCTCCTCATCCTCAACCGATTCTTGGGATGGGAGGTCGAGAGACTGAACAATTTGCTTCATAAAAGAAAAGTATGAAGTAAAATCCTCATTTCCCTTATCAGGGGAATCTGGTCTATGTAGATTAGGAGAGATGTCTGGTTCTATGGGATCACCATAGTCCTCATCCTCATCATCTGATTCATCCCCATAATCAGTGTCAAAAGGATACCCACTTTGGCCTGTGAACCAGGAGTTTTTGGAACCGGTTGTGGATCAACCGGAACCAGAGACTGTAAGGCATGAATAATCCTAATCTCGTTAGCAATTTCCTCAGCAGAAGGTCCTGGTGCTTTTCTTTTCTTTTTAACCGCAACAGCCAGTTCAGCAGCCTTATCAACAGTTCTTTTCTTAACAGAGCTATTGCCCCTGTCAGAGGGCAGCCCCTACAGTTCAACTGGTTGCTCACTGGCTGGATTAGCAACCTTTTCAGCCATTTTTTGCCTTAGTATTTTTTGTCGCCTTTCAATGGTAGACTGAGGGAAACTGGCACAGATTTCACAGTCTGTCTGAAGGTGGCCAGACCCCAGACAAAACAAACAAATAAGGTGTGGATCTGCTTTGGCAAAAAATTCCCCACATTTGGTACACTGCTGGAAAGCTGTGGGTCCTGTTCGTTTTTTAGTCTTCTGTGACATAACCCAGATACCACACTAAACTATATATATATATATATATATTTTTTTTTTTAGTAAGAACCGATAAGGAAAAAAACAGGAATTACCCTGGAGTTTTAAATGTAAACAAGCCCAGGGGTTAGCCCAGTAAAAGACCCACAAAAACCAGGAGTTACCCCTGTGAAACTAACCGACTATACCGAGTCGGGAATGATTTAACTAAATATAGACAAACACAAAGAAAAATAAAAGTAGATCATTGGTTTCTTCCCATTGGAGAACCGAGAAGAAAACGACTACTTACCCTAAAATATATAAAATCTAAACAACTACTACCTGAAAACCAAGAACAGTGAAAGAAATACCAAAAAATAAACTTTACTAGTGATAAAACCGAGAAAAATAAAGTTTCTTCAAGCGATGAAGGAGAGCTCTCCAGAGTTGTCTTACTGAGGAAAGCAGAGTAAAGAATCTGATGGTTTAGAACTGTTTACCAGGGACAGTGATTTGAAAACCGAGCTCGACCCTAGCATTCCATCATTTGCATAGGTTCTATTAGCCATTTCAGCTCCAGGGCAGTCCTATGGTGAGACCATACTGCATAAGTCAGAATATAGTAACATTTCCTAGGGTCTGAAGGAGTTCCTTCCCCTGATTAATGGACAGCAGGTCCGGGAAGAGAGGAAGACACCTTGGGAGCCTGCGGCTGAGGCTGAGGAGACTGGAGTAACCAAAACTGGCATGGCCAGTCCAGAGCCACCAGGATCACCTGTGCCTTGTCTGTCCTGGCCTTGAGGAGCACCCTGTGGATCAAGAAAAGTGGAGGGAAGGCATAGAAGAGGCCTGGGGTTCAAGGACTTGAGAAGGAGTCCCCCTACAGCGTTCCCTGCTGGGTGGGGTGGGTGGGCACAAAACAGCCTCAGCTTTGCATTCTCTCTGAAGGCAAACAGGTCCACTTGAGGGGTGCCCCATTGGAAGAACAGACTGTGGACTACCTCTGGGCGGAGAGACCACTCATGAGATGCCTCACCCACACGGCTAAGAGAGTCCACCAGCAGGCTGGAGGCTCCGGCCACATGGATGGCTAGGACAGCAACCCCCAGGCTATGCACAAGGGTCCATACATGGAGAGCTTCCTTGCACAGAGGCAGGGAGTGCGTCCTGCCCTGCTTGTTGAGGTAGTACATGGTCATGGTGTTGTCCGTCTGGACCTGGACCACCTGACCCCGAATGTGAGGAACAAAGGCAGTCAGCACCAGCAGAATTACATGGAGCTCCAGCAGGTTGATATGACATTGGGACTCCTTGGGGGTCCAGAGCCCCTGGACTCTGTGTTCCCCCAAGTGGGCACCCCAGCCCATGAGAGATGCATTGGTCGTCAGGATGACCACTGGCTCTGGGTGGACAAACGGAATCCTTCTTGCAGATGTTCTGGGACCAACCACCACTGAAGAGCATCCCTCATCCACTGGGTCACAGTGTGCATTCTCCAGCGGGCACAACAAACCATGCTGAGCAGGCCGCCATGTAACGCAGCAGGTGCAGGAAGTCGGGCAAAGGAGGAGAGATCCTCTGCCCTGTCTGCATAGAGCCAGGCTCTAGCTCTACAAGACTAGCGCTCCACCCGTATGAAGTTGATCACCTGTGAAGTTATGAGTTCTGACTTGGCCTCATTGACCAGGAAGCCAAGGGAGACAAAGGTCTGGAGGGCCGTGTCCCTGGACTGCTCCACTACTTGCAGGAACCTGTCATCAGCCATTCGTCCAGGTGGGTGCAAAGCTGGACCCCTCGGCACTTCAGGTAAGCTGCCACCACTGTGATTTACTTGGTGTAGACAATGGGGGCAGAGGACAGGCCGAATGGCACGAGTTGGAACTCATAGAGGGTGCCCTCTGCTCAGAATCGGAGGAACTTCCTGTGAGATGGATGAATGTGGACATAAAAGAATGCATCCTGAAGATCCAAGGAGTAGAATCACATGTTTTGCTCCAGAGATGGAATGATCTGAGAGAGAGTGACCATCCTGAAGGTGTGCAACTTGAGAAACTTGTTCAGGTTGTGCAGATCTAGAATGAGACGCCAGCCTCCCATTCATTTTGGCACCAGGAAGTACCTGGAGACAAACCCTGGGTGTACTGGAGGATCTGTGACAGGAACCACGAACTCCTTGTGGAGGAGCTGGGTGATGTCGTTCCCAAGGGCTGACAGAATGTCTGTGGATACTAAGTCTTCCCGTGGGGTGCGGGCTCAGCAAGGTGGGTACTGTTCGAACTCCAGAGGCAGACCCTGACTGGCAACCTCGAGAACTCACTTGTCTGTGGTGACAGCAGACCAGGCAGAAAGGAACTGGCAGAGCCGGCCCCCACGGGAGGACCCAGGGAAGGCATGATGGGCTTGAGGGAGGCACCCCTCATCCCATCACGGGGCAGGCTTAGGGGAAGAGGAGGGCCCAGTTGAGGAACCACTGGGGCCTCTCCCTCCAGGCTTGCAGATGACAGAGGCCACAGACTTCAGCCAAGGTTACCAGGCCATAGTCTGCTGCCCAGCTTCGTGCTGGGCTCACTTGGCCGCAGGATTGAAGGCAGACTGATAGGATTTATTTTTCTGCTGCTTAGAGCCTTTGGGGTCCCTCTAAGCGGATGTCACTGAGTCCAAGGTGGCAATGGACTTCAATGCGGGTGAGGTAGCCCTCGACCCTGGGACTAAACAGCTCAGTGCCCAGGAAGGGGACATCTGCCAGCTTGTGTTGGGTATCTGCCATGAAGGTTGAGATCCACAGCCAAGCCCTGTGGCGTATGGCCACTGCGCCCACCATGGAACGGGCACAGAAGTCCCCGATGTCCATGGCTGTCTGGAGCTGTTGCTCTGACATAGCCCAGCCCTGTTCCCAGACCTGTAAGACCATGGTCTGGAGGTCCACTGGTAGATGAGGAAGCACCTCATCCAGGGTGCTCAACAGGGCATTGAGAGAAGTGGGCCATCAGGAGGGCTGAGCTCGTCAGGCGAAGGTCAAGTAAAGAGGCAGCACAGCATTTTTTAGCAGCATGGTCCAACTTCTTGGACACTTTATCGGGTGGCTTGTCAACATCCTCCCCCCCCAGTTGCCAGAGTACTGGAACACAGAATCGGCCACCAAGCCCTCAGCTGCGGGGTGTTCTGTGAATTCCGAAAGGGAGCCAGCAGGGATCACATACTTGCGGGCAATCTGGGCTGAGCAGGAAGCGAGGTGCTGCCAAAATTCCAAGGATGGCCTTTGCCACTGGAAAGGCTTCCCCTGGGGAGTCTCCCCAGTCTAGGATCTTGGTTAGCGGGTACTGAGCCAGTTTCTGGACAGGCTCCATCTTAAAACCCGTAGATTCCGAGATCAGACGGAGGAAGCCAGTAAAGGAGGTAGGGTCTTCATCTGTCAAGAGACCTCCAACCAACTCCATTTTGACCTGATGGGAGTGTAAGGAGGAACTCTCTGACTCTGAGGAGTCATTGAAGAGGGGTTGACTGCCAGACTCCCCACTGACCCTCCACGGACAGTCAGGAGTGATGGTGACCAACATCCAATGGGGAAGCCCCGAGGCCGGCCAAGACTTCTTGGTTGGATTGCCAGATTTTGGCTGTTGAGGCGGTGGCTCCATGGGAATCGGTGGAGACACTGGAGTCGGCCAAGCTGTGGCCGGTTTTGTCAGCTCCTGAGGTGGAGAAGGCGTCGGCTGTTGAGACAAAAGCCAGATGATGGCTTGGTAGAAGCCGGGACCGGCTTCATACTGGAAAACACCAGCTGTTTTTACAATAGAACCTTGCAGCATCAGCACAACTTGTGCCAAAGCCTCTCCTCACCCGAGGATGAGGATGAAGACTAGCAGTGGCACCGCTTCCCAGAGCATTGAGAGCAGGAGCACCGACTTCGGCAGGAACAGCTTGACTCCTGAGAATAAGACTGAGACCCTGACCATGGCTGCCAGGGGGCCTTAGAGGGTGCCGCCAAAAGCTGAGGCACCTCCGGGTCCTGGTCAATGACTAGAGGCGGCGGGTCAGTGGAATGATCCATCCCTCCAACAATCTGGGTCAGGACCAGAGTCCTGGATAGCGAAGTGTCGGCCTCCTCAATTGACAACTGGTCGAATGGCACGGGGAAAATCTTGGCCAGAAGATCAACAATGTCTCAGGCAACTGGCCAGATAGGGTTACTGTGGAGCCGGTGGCCTGGGCCGAAGATTCGACCGAAGTAGAATCTGGAGAAGCATGGGGGTCAGAAGCCCTGGACTGAGAGCATTCCCAATCCCACAATCAGTGTCAAGACTGTTTTTTGGACTCTTTTTTTTTTAGATTCTGATTTGTGCCCCAACAAGGGGCCCTAACCAAGAGTCAGTAAAGCCTGGCACAAATTCCTGAATGCCCCTGAGAAGGAGCCTCCCAGAGAAAGTGGCACGAAAGCCAAAGCTGAGGAGGTGTGAGCTGTGGCCTGGGCTGCCGCCTCCTCAAAAGTTGCTAGCTGTTCAGCGGACACCACAGCTGCGGAGACCATCTGATGGGCATCCTTCAATTTGACTGGCAGGTTCCCGTTCGCTCAGATGACGTAAGTGTCGGGCACGATGGTCCTCAAGAACCAAAGGGGTAGAAAGTGCAATAAATATCACATGTCTGGGGATCATGTTCATGACCCAGGCAGTAGAGGCACGTGGTGTGCAGATCTGTTCGGCACATCTTCTACCTGCAAAGGCATCGCCGGTACCCTGAAGTGGACTTGTCGTCGTCCATTGTCGTGCGCAGGTAGAAGTGAGAAAGCATTATGTACACTTTTGGAAGTAAGTCCGAAGATTTGGTAGCAAAGGGCCTACTCAGCACAAGATCAATAAGGAAGGAACCTGCTTCTCCCAGTGGAAAGGAAGATCTAGAGTCATGGGGCGGAGCTGAGGGAGTTACCACCCAGGTGGGTGGGAGGAGCTAGTTTGAAGATGTTCCGGCCAGTCTTAAAGGGGAAAGGCGATTGCCAGAAAGTGTGGATAGAACATCATATCCATACCCCTAAAATAAGGGGTTTGAATAAAACATAATAGTGCTTCTTTATAATGTCACCCAAAACTGAGTGGACAAACAACTTAGCACAATTAAAGTGGTGGAACAACATCCAGAAAAAGATACGCTTGGATAGAGGTGGGGAAGATGGGCCATGGGGAAGGGAAAGCCCAGAACAAACATCAGAGGCAACACAATTAAAATGTCAAACAGGCGAAGTGGGGGCAATAAGAAAAGAGATATATAAAGAAGGGTAGGAGATTGGGGGGGCACAGGAAAGGAACAAACATCAAAGACGGCACAAGTCGGAATACAAAATAGGTGATGTGAAGAAAGATGTCCTAGGAGAGGTAAGTTCGGTGGGAATATTATAAATGCCAAGTAACACTTGTGGAAGAGCTAATTAAGGTGTGAATCAAACTTAATGTAAATACAGTGGTTGACTAGGTTTGCCAGATAATAAGAAAAGGAGGAAAGCAGCTGATAACTGAACGGGGATGAGAAGTGTAGTAAAGGTGGAAAACTCAGAGTTTAATACAATCACTTAATCGATCAGAAAAAAGCCAACAACGCGGTACCCAAAAAGTAATAATTATTAGAACTGTAACCCCCCTAAAAATGGGGGTTCTCAAAAAAGTCTTCCTTGAGCTTGCCTAAATGCTCACTGCCAGGCTGGTGTCCTGCATTTTAGCAGTTTAAATGTGATTGCCAGAGCCTGTGTAGCCTCTCTGCACTGTCTCTTTAAGAGCTGCTTCATTGCAGCATAAGTAATCTGAGATGGAGCTCTGTTGAAAGATGTAACTATTTGCTGAAAACCATTTAGAATGATAATGATAATGTAGTTTGTCTAACCTGCTTTCTTTGTAGCAAGGACTGTTTTGTTTGTCTCCACTATCTTGGTCCTGGACTGCAAATTGGACCAATCAGTTCTGGTGGAGGGACCTAAAATGTAGCCGGACTACAGGAGCTGTCTGAATTCAAAATCTAAAGGAACTGTGGTTTGAGTTTTTGCACCTTTTTTTGCAACTGAAGGGGGAGCTCTTGCTTTGACTGACAAGCAAATCAGGAAACCAAAGCTTTTGGATCTTGGGGAAGTCCCGGGTTGCTTGCAGTTTTCAGTTAGAACTAAACTGGAAGGCAATAAGGAGCTGAAGTGATTCTGAGAGCAATCCTGAGTGGATTTGTATGGGAAAACTATGAAAAGGCTGAGAGTTTGGCCTCCATGTCTGCCTGCTGCTCCTGAGAGGGAGAGAAGAGAATTATTTTGGACTAAATCCAAGTTTGTGTGACTAAAGTAAGCTACTGAAGTGGGCCAGGCTCAACCTGAAGAAGACCGGATATTTTTGCTGAATGTGATCGGCCTGTCAGGAGTTCCAGCTACCCCTAAGCTCCCGGTGTGTGCAAAGACTTTGTGATTATGCCCAGGGAGCGCTTTGCCTAGTACAGTAGGATTCCCGTACATGTAAATGTGCTATGAGCTGCTAGTGGGTTGTGAGTTAGTTCCCCACTGTGTGAACTGTGTTCTACTTGCTGGAAGCTGTATTCAGCCCAAAACAGAATGCTTCCGAACTTGTCTCCATGCGGTCTGGGTTTTGCCAGACTGGCCCAGCCAGACTACCCACTGCACAGAGAAGCCATCGACGAGAGTCCTGCCTGGGGATCAGCCCCCTGCTCCACACGTGAACAGGAACGATGCCTCTGCGACTTGTGTGGGCCCTGCTTTTCCTGGCATTCCAGATCAACCACCTGCAGTCTCGATTTTCCTCCAGCCTGTGTCCAGTCTTGAGTAAATACCAGGGTAGCGCCCTACAACAACAGCTTAATCGAAGTGTGTCATCTGATTGTCTTGTTGTTTCGTTTCCTTTACGAACTGAGCCCTCTGGCTCCGGATTACAAATATTGTGTACTGTGCATATTGTGTTTTCCATCACATGGCCCCCCAACCAGCTGCAACCCCAGGCAACTGTCCTGGCTAGCCCATCTCTGCTCTACCTGGGTACCCAGAGGTGGACTGTGTGGGGGGAACTCAAAGCGCATGCATAACTGCTTGATTGATACAACCTTTAAGCTAATTAACCTGATTTTGCCCCTTCCTTGTTCAAGTCCCCTGAATAAATCAGATCTAATGTTTTCTGCATGTAATCTGATTGCGGTTCCAGTTTGTGCTCAAAGTACTGTCCTGTTGCTATTTGCTGTGCTTAATCTTGTTTTACAGGGCATCCCCAGGGTCAAGCCAGAGGAACCAGCCCTGGTGGTCAGTGCAAACAGTGTGGGTACTTGTGTGGTGTACCAGGGGTATTGTGAAAGTGATTATTGTACAGTGTTCAGGCCACTAGAGGGGAAAGAGGGGGGTTACAGTGTCCCGGAGGGCTGTGCCCAGGTTAGCTTGACCACTATCAACCCTGACCTCTGGGTGGAGGCACCCGTTTCAGAACTCAGGCCCCTTAACCTGCTACTAGCCAAGCAGGCAGGGGTAGTAGCCCTTGGGATAGCGCCACCTAGGGGTTACATTTTGGAGGCTCATCGCTGGGATTTTGTGTCTTCTAGTGGCCAAATTTGTGAATTGCTGTTAAAAATAAATGGCTACCCCAACAGAAGTGGCTGTACACCAGTTGGTCGGGTGGTGTACTGGGCAGGAGATCGACCCCCAAAATGCTATACTTATGCTGGATATTCGCCTGGGTACCAATAAGGACACTGTAGAGGGAGTACTTTTCAAGATTGAATGTTTACAAAACCCTGTGGTGGTGGGTCGACAGGCTAATCTGCTCGCCCAAAGTTTCATGGCGTTAGTAGAGTGTAAGGACCCAGTAGACAGTTCCAAAGTGCCATGGACTACCACCCCAAAGGAGCCCTCACTGCCTGGACAGTGATAACCAAAGACAGTAAAGACCGAGGTGACCAAATAGACAAGCAATAATTGGTCCTGCCCACAGCCTTCAAAGATTTGGTACCGAGGACCCTCCACAATCATATGGGCCACCTTGGTATCGACCGGACCCTTGACCTAGTACGATCTCGATTCTACTGGCCCAAGATGGGGGCCGATGTTGAGCACCATGTAAGGACTTGCAGTCGCTGCCTGCAGAGAAAAGCCCTGCCTCACAGGACTGCCCCACTTGTCAACATTACTACCAGCACCCCAATGGAACTAGTTTGCATAGACTTCTTGAGTTTAGAGCATGATCAGCGAAACACTGGCAATGTGTTAGTGGTTACGGACCATTTCACACAGTATGCACAAGCTTTTCCCACCAAAGATCAAAAAGCATATACCGTGGCCAAGGTGCTAGTGGAAAATTTCTTCGTCCACTATGGTGCCCCCCATCGAATTCACTACGATCAGGGCTGGGACTTTGAGAGTCGGCTAATCAAAGAAATGCTCTCTCTCTATGGGGGGTGTGAAAGTCAAGAACCACTCCTTATCACCCACAGGGGAAACCTCAACCAGAACGCTTTAACCGCACCCTGCTAAACATGCTAGGCACCCTTCACCCAAAAGATAAGCTTAAATGGAGCCAGCAGATTAGCACCTTGGTACACGCATACAATTGCACAAAGAATGATGCTACCGGGTTCTCTCCCTACCACCTCATATTCGGGAGAGAGGCCTGGCTGCCTGTCGATGTTTGTTTTGGGGTTTCTCCCGATGGGGTCCGAGCCGGAGATTACCTGCAATATGTACAAAAACTGAAAGCTCAATTGAACCATGCCTATCAACTGGCCCAGACAATTGCCTCCAAACGAAATCTACCCAACAAAAAGAGACATGATAGAAAAGTAAAGGCTCAATAGCTTAGGCCTGGAGACCGTGTGTTGTTGCGAAATTTAGGATTGCATGGTAAACACAAAATTGTTGATCGATGGCACCATCTTCCCCATGTCATAGTTGGAAAGTTGGATGATTTGTCAGTGTACAAAGCGCACCCAGAGAATAACTCCAAAGCTGTCAAGACCATGCACCGTAACCACTTGCTACCTATTGGTCAAGTTATAATTGAGGCTGAACCCACCGAGATTGATTCCCCTGGTCCAGTGACTCATGCTGCTGCAAGAAAGAAACAGAGTCAGCCTGCCCCCGTGGTTGCCGATTTAAGACTCCCCCCGCAGCAGGCCCAGAATGATAGTGACTGCCAGTCTAACTCGGATGACAGTGAGTGTGATAATGCCTATTACCCCTCATATGAACTGAGTCAGTTGTTTCGTGGAAATCTTACGTTGAATTATGGGGATAAAGCTGGGCCTTCTGGACTGCCTAACGCCCCGGCATCATCCTTGGAGCCAATGCTCCCTGAAGGTGAAGTGCAAAGTATCACATCTGAGGATGCAAATTTTTCTGTATAGTAGAACTGTATGATTTGCCTGCAGGAGAGAGTGATGGTATGAGTCTTTCTAGTGACATGCCAAAACTTGAGGAACACTATGAGAGTGCTGACAACCCCCCTTCAGTGCCAGATTGTCTTCAAAATGAGCCAAGTGTTGTAGAAACAGAGACGACAGAGCAGGGGGCTGACAGTGCTCCCAGCTTGGACATTCCGCTTCATGCAGAGGCACCCCTCACAAGTGATGAAAGCTCCAAGACCATTGCTGAAAGAACAGAGACTGTGGTTGTTCACCCCAGAAAGACTGGCCGAGCTGTCAAGCTAGTGGTGTGCTTCAATTACGATTCCTTTGGGAGGCCAGTGGATTTGCCTCTCAATGTAGTCCACAAAAGTGTTTATGTCTCTCAGAGCTCACTGCCCAAATTGAGCTTGATGGCTCATTCCAGGTTACTTGTCCTGCCCTCTCACCATGGTGCCCCTGCCCCATTCAGCCCCAAGTTAGCTAATAGGGAAGGGCCCCCTCTTGCATTGTTTAGAGTACAAGAAGTTATTACATGATTCTGTATAGTAGTGTTCAATTTACCTGTGTGAAATATGCATAATGTATTGTCAGAATGGAAATGATATAGTGGAGTACGTTGAAATGTATAGTAAAGTGAAAAGTTATGCCAAGTGATGAATCAGATAGTACTTGTAGAGCATGCTAATGGTATAAATGTCTTGTATATGTTGCATTTCCGATGTTATGATGGTAAAGACTTGACGCGGACGCCAAGTTTGCCCAGGCAGGGAAGGGTGTAACCCCCTTACAAATGGGGGTTCCCAAAAAGTCTTCCTTGAGCTTGCCTAAATGCTCACTGCCAGGCTGGTATCCTGCATTTTAGCAGTTTAAATGTGATTGCCAGAGCCTGTGTAGCCTCTGTGCACTGTCTCTTTAAGAGCTGTTTGATTGCAGCATAAGTAATCTGAGATGGAGCTCTGTTGAAAGATGTAACTATTTGCTGAAAACCATTTAGAATGATAATGATAATGTAGTTTATCTAACCCGCTTTCTTAGTAGCAAGGACTGTTTTGTTTGTCTTCACTGTCTTGGTCCTGGACTGCAAATTGGACCAATCAGTTCTGGCGGGAGTGGAACATAAAATGTAGCTGGACTACAGGAGCTGTCTGAATTCAAACTCTATAGGAACTGTGGTTTGAGTTTTTCGCCGTTTTTGCAACTGAAGGGGGAGCTCTTGCTCTGACTGACAACCAAATCAGCCAACCAAAGCTTTTGGATCTTGGGGAAGTCCCAGGCTGCTTGCAGTTTTCAGTTAGAACTAAGCTGGAAGCTGAGCAAGGAGCTGAAGTAATTCTGAGAGCAATCTTGAGTGGATTCGCATGGGAGAACTATGAAAAGGCTGAGAGTTTGGCCTCCTTGTCTGCCTGCTGCTCCTGAGAGGGAGAGAAGATAATTATTTTGGACTAAATCCAAGTTTGTGTGACTAAAGTAAGCTAATGAAATAGGTCTGGCTCAACCTGAAGAGGAAGAGATATTTTTGCTGAATGCAATTGGCCCGTCAGGAGTTCCAGCTACCTCTAAGTTCCCGGTGTGTAGAGACTTTGCGATTATGCCCGGGGAGCGCTTTGCCTGGTACAGTAGAATTCCCGTACATGTAAATGTGCTATGAGCTGCTAGTGGGTTGTGAGTTAGTTCCCCACTGTGTGAACTGTGTTATGCTTGCTGGAAGCTGTATCCAACCCAAAATGGACAGCTTCCGAACTTGTCTCCATGCGGTCTGGGTTTTGCCAGACTGGCCCAGCCAGACTACCCACTGCACAGAGAAGCCATCGACGAGAGACCTGCCTGGGGATCAGCCCCCTGCTCCACGCATGAACAGGAACAATGCCTCTACGACTTGTGTGGGCCCTGCTTCTCCTGGCATTCCAGATCAACCACCTGCAGTCTCGATTTTCGTTCAGCCTGTGTCCAGTCTTGGTATCGTGAGTAAATACCAGGGTAGCTCCCTACAACAACAGCTTAATCTAAGTGTGTCATTCGATTGTCTTGTTGTTTCGTTTCCTTTACGAACTGAGCCCTCTGGCCCTGGATTACAAATACTGTGTACTGTGCATGTTGTGTTTTCCATCACAGGGCCCCATCCAGCTGCAACCCCGGACAACTGTCCTGGCTAGCCCATCTCATCTCTACCTGGGTACCCAGAGGTGGACTGTGTGGGGGGACTCAAAACGCATGCATAACTGCTTGACTGATACAACCTTTAAGCTGATTAACCTTATTTTGCCTCTCCCTTGTTCAAGTCCCCTGAATAAATCAGATCTAACTTTTTCTGCATGTAATCTGACTGTGGTTCCAGTCTGTGCTCAAAGTACTGTACTGTTGCTATTTGCTGTGCTTAACCTTGTTTTACAAGGGGTCCCCAGGGTCGAGCCAGAGGAACCACCCCTGGTGGTAAGTGCAAACAGTGTGGGTACTCGTTTGGTGTACCGGGGTATTGTGAAAGTGATTATTGTACAGTGTTCAGGCCACTAGAGGGGAAAGAGGGGGGGGTTACAGTGTCCCAGAGGGCTGTGCCCAGGTTAGCTTGACCACTACCAACCCTGACCTCTGGGTGAAGGCACCCTCAGGCCCCTTAAGCTGCTACTAGCTAAGCAAGCAGGGGTAGTAGCCCTTGGGATAGCGCCACCTAGGGGTTACAGAACTAAATTGCCAATATCTTCAAGATGGAATACAAGATTACAGTGTTTTGTAGCATCCTGAGTGTGTGTGTGTGTTCTGAGCTTTCTTTTCCAGGTCCTCTGTCAGGGCTGCAAGAATACTTGGGGAAACTCGCCGGAGGGAGGGCCCGGTAAACCTGCTTGTCTGTGAATGACTAACATCTGTGGACCAGTCCAGATGGTGTCCTTGGTGGAATCCCCTGGTGGGGAAATCAGAGCCATATGTCTCAATCCCCACCAGTGACAAGGCTAGATGATTTCAGAGTGAAGATGGGTGCCCTGAGCTACTGCTGCGACCACCTGCCAAAGTTTCCACCACCTCTGGACAAGGGCTAAGTCACAGGACCAGAGTCCTGCCTTATCTCCACACCAACACTAACCCTGCCCCCACGGCCCAAGCCCAGACTCTCCAGGGCCCTGGACCCAGCACCAAGGACAGCATCAGCCCTGGGCCTAGCATTGTGGATGTCACCAGCTCCATCCCCGGCACTCTGAATGGCACCATGGTGCCAGAAAGGGTCCTGCCACTGTCCCCCACACCAGCCTAAGGGGCAACTCTGGAGAAGGCTCCCAGTCCTGAGACAGGCTCGGAACCAGACCCAGGAAGGCCTCCATCCTCACTGTTTCTGTCTGCAGGCCCAAGGTCAGTGCCGTTATTCTCCTCCAGGTCATCTGACTGTTTGGCGAAAGAAATCACAATAACCTTCAGACCTAAGGAGGGACCAGCTCCAGAGTTTTTACTTCTCTGGCACTGCGAATGGTGCTTGGGGTGGGGGCATGGTCTGGTGGCTGGCACTGCCTGACTCACCAGTACTGTCCTTGGTATCAGGAGATGAGGTGGCACCAGGCTGCAATGCCTAGGTGTCCACCAGAGTAGACTGGTGGATAGCTTTGGTCTCACCACTGGGGGTGTCCATTGCCCCAAAGAGCTTACGGACTGGGCGAGGTGCTCAGCTGGCCTCCTGGAGGAAGCCAACTGTCCATTTGACCCCTCCCCCAGGGTCTCTGACATGCGTTGAGGGCCCTGGTCTTCCTCAGTACTTACAGTACTGGGAAGAGACTCAGGAAAGAGCCCAGAGACCTTATCTTGGCATCCCTGGTGTGATGCTTGCTTATGAAGGTGAGCGATATCATGGTGCCACCTCCACACATGCTTCTCAAGGGTGTGGTGGTCCATGGAAAAGCAGGAGGTGCACCTATCCATCTCATGGTCAGCACTAAGACAGGCCCAGTGTCATCATGCTGGTCCTGAACAGTAATGTGGCCCCCATGGAGCACCGATGCACTGGGGGGGCACCATGATTCCTCTTCTTCTGTTTGGCCTTCTTGCCCTTATGCTCCTCAGGACCAGAAATGGCAACATGGGAACATTAACAAAAAATAGGAAAGAAAAGGGTTTGGTGCCATACTATAGCAAGGGAAACAATAAAATAATAAATGGCACCAAGAAAAACAGTGCTTGGAAAGAATGGCATTGAACTAAAGCAGCAACGAACCTGGGAAACTGTAGGATGCAATTACAGTGACAAAGCTACCCCAGTGTGCATTTAACAGCGAGGAAAACAGAACTTAGGAAGGTAAGGGGATGGCGTTGGTTACTGGCCAGCCCACGAGCATGACATCTGGGCACTGACGTCAGAACCCCAGGCTGCAAAAGACGCTGCTCCCCCTGGGTCCTAGTGCCTCTGGCTTAGACCCATAAGTGGGAATGGGGAAGGGAATAAATGGTGAAGGTTGAGTCTTGGAAGATTAACAAACCCTAACAAACTCCACTGTATAACCAAAGAACCAAGCACTACTGTACTTTCATATAGGTGGTGAAGTTCTGTCCCAAATGAGAAAAGCAAAGAAGACACTGTGCACTTCATGGCAGGAAGGGAAAAAAAGGACCTGAGGTGGTTGTGGGATGGTGCCACTGTATACCAGTGGTCACGTGTTAGCGACGTGCACCATGGGACTACTCTCGCCACCAGCCCTAACTAGACAAGGTCTGGCACATGCGTGATCTCATGGTCCTATCACCTCCATCTCAGACCCATTAGTGGGAATCTATGGAGATTGATTCTTGGAAGCTCTAGACTGGGACCTGTGTCTTCACTTCGTTTTCTTATGTGAGGACAAGGTCAAGGTGTAGAGTACCTGGAAACCAATGCTGAGTGTGAGAGGGGTTTAAATGCTTCCGGTTGTTATACTGTGGAATACCAAAACACTAGCTCAGAGAGGAGTGGTGATCCAAGACAGTCTTTTGCCTGAGCAACTTGCCATTTCAGATGACCTACCTGACATTATGGTCGAACTGGGTAGGGCTGAGAGAATACTGGAAAAAATTTTGAGGGCAAAATATATACTGGGATTATTAAAAAAATAAAACTGAGGGATATAAAAGTAACATATGTGCAACAAACTAGACTAGACACTACACAAATGGAAGTTCTGAACCCCTATGTGGAAAGCACTGCACTTCCGACAGTGGGAAAAATTTAACTGAGGCAGCTGGGTTTGGCACCTCTTGTTACCCTGTGGCGCGGACTTGATGCCTCCTGTCAGTTCTAGGCATTAACCCAAATGTTCTGGTTCCCATGGGCTCCTGTTGCCTCTGGATCAAAGACAAAAGTGCTGTGGCTCTATAGTGCATAGTGATTCTTGAAAGAGTTTTGTTTTTCTAGCTGTACTTATGGAAATTAGTCCTGCAAGAGAGGAGTTCTGGGATGGTAGCAATATTGTTCCAAGTCTCTAAACTACTCATGTCAACACATTATTAAAACGAGTTTCCTGCTGGTATTGGCTAATATATACATTTTAGGGCAATACACCTCTATCCACATCCCAGTTGTTTACTCTGCCCCCTCCCCTTTTTTGGGACCACTGCAGTTGTGCCTTTCCCTGTGATGGTGGTGGTGTTGGGGGAGTGTGAATGCGAGTAGAGGTTGCTGATTGAACAAGCTAATCTCATTTTGCAGGATTACTGGCATAGGGTGTGTGACCACTGTATGACCCACACCATCTAGGAGGAATCAAGTGCCTTGTGATGTGCTCAGCCTAGCTGGACCCAGGGCTGGGAATCAAGAGTTCAGAGCACATTCTGAGCATCTGAGGTGGCAATGCAGAGTGCAGCAGCAGCATCGCAGGGCACGTCAACCTGGTTCCTTCAGATACAACATACATAAATCTAATACCAGGACGGACTCTTAAAAGAAGATTCCTAGCTGCCCGGTGTCGCTGGTGGGTGCTGGACCTCACACCTCGCATCACCAGCGACCTGGGTTCAGGAGAGCGAGCCTGGGCTGCTGGGGGTGGCAGGAGGAGAGGGATGGAGGCGTCCAGAGGACTGCTCTCTCTCGGGGAAGGGGACAAGTCATCCCGCCCGCGGAATGCCCTCTGGCAGTAGCTGGAGGGTAGTATGGGTCAGAAGGCTTGAAGCCAATGTTCTCACGTTGGAAGGGCGGGGTGGGAGAAAAACAGAAAATGCCGCAGTCCCTGCAGGACCAATGATGGTCCGATTGTGCCAGCGAGTCTGCCCCCCCACAACCAGATTTGACGTACAAGGGTGGTGGGGGTACGCCGGCACCCCCCACCTGGCCCTGCCACGGAGGGGGAATCCATGGGGGAACCTTGGGGGTGGATGATCTGGGGGTCAGTCCGGAGGATGAACCCTTCCGGCTGCGGAGGACAGGAGAAAAGATGATTAAAAAAAAGAAAAAAGAAGGTCCCATGCTCCTAAGGGAATAACTTACTGCTGTGATTTAGTCCAAACTTGCAGTTATTTGGAAAAATAATAGCATTATTTTGCAACATTTACAGAGGGATGTTCACATACACTGCATACTCGATTCATCTTATTCTAAAATATAGTTGGTTCTACACCACAGAAGGTTGCTAGCTTTTTAACTTTTTTTTTTTTTGAAACTTTTTTTGTTCTGGCTCCCCCACTCCCTGAGGGGAACTCAGCTTCCTGGGCGGGGGCCACTGGGTAGCGTCCCTCCCCATGGCCGAACGTGCCCTGGCGTACCCCCAAGGGTGGGGCCACAGGAGCAGGATCCCATCCAGCTGACACTGTTGGCAGCAGGGGTGGCGGTAGAGTGGGGCTTCATGCTCAGGGTCGGGATTTTTTGTGTGCGACTGTACCTGGGGGCAGAGACAAGCAATGACAGCCTGTGTCCACGCCTCCCCCCATAGGTAATGGGGCTGGCACAATGGATCCCCCCCAGCCTCCGCCAGGGGTCCGTGATGTGCGGACACTGCCCCCTCCCAGAAAAGGACAGCAGTCTCTAGGATGTGCAATCCTTCTCACCCGGCCGGCCTCCAACGTCCGAGTCCATTTCTGAACCCGGGTGAAATACAGGCGTCATGAGCAGGGCCTTTTAGCTCTGTGCTGGTGGGAAAACCAGCTTTTTAACTTCTGATTTTAGAATGACCTGGTATGTACTAATCTTTCTTCCATCTTAATCTGAGTTGCTTCTGTGCCAAGCTCAGCCTCACAAACTTTCTTTGTGACCCCAACTGCAAAAAATTTCTATTTTCAACCAGATACTGTTTACAAACTACTGTTCCAAAAATCACAGAATCACAGAATTTTGCTGGCAGAAAAAGACCATTCGGCCCATCTAATCTGCCCGATATAGCCCCCCCACCTCCCTTTTACCTGCTCCCCCTCTTACCTCTCTCCAGTCCCATATAGTTATCCCACACTCTTCTGAATTTCTCCACTGTGTGTACCTCCACTACCCACTCCGGAAACTGTTCCACGGTTGTACAGTCCTCTCTGAGAGATAACACCCTCTCACATCCCCCTTAAATCTACCGCCCACCAGCTAATAAGCATGCCCTCTGGTGGTTTTGTTTTTACTCAGCCTGAAGATGCTATCCCCCTTAACCCTGTTTATTCTCTTCATATCCTTGAAGGTTTCCACCATGTCCCTCCTCTCCCATCTTGTTTCCAGCGTATAAAAAACAAGTTCTTCCAGCATTTCCCCATATGTTCTTTCCTGCATTGCCTGTATCATCTTGGTTGCCCTTCTCTGTACCTTCTCCAGCCTATCCTTGTCCCCTTGCAAGTGGGGCCTCCAGAACTGAACTCCTCACTCCAGCTGTGGTCTGACCAGTGTTTTATATAATGGCATGATCACCTCCCTCCTCCTACTAATGAAGCCCCTCCCAATGCATGCCAGTACTCCCATTGCTTTCTCAGCTGCCTGTTCACACCGTCTCCTAGTCTTTAACGTGTCCATGATCCAAATCCCTAGGCCTTTTCCTGCTCCATGGCCTGCAGTGATACCCACCCACCCACCCCAGGTAGTAAGTGCCTCTTGGGTTATTTCAACTTATATGCATTATTTTGCACTTTTCTACATTAAACTGCAGCTGCTACTGTTCTGCTCACTCCTCCAGTCTACCTAGATCCTGCCTCATCCTCCCCACCCCCCGGGCGCCTACCCTGTTAACTTCATGTTCAAATCAAATCAATTTTTATTTATATAGCGCCTTTCAATATCAAGGCGCTGTACAGATTGTAACAACAGATGTAAAACCAGAGAGCAATATACATTTTTTTAAATCAGTCTGGGAAAGCCAGTGAAAATAAAGAAGTTTTTAACATTGATTTAAAACTACTGATGGTCAGGCATTCTCTTAACCGACAAGGTAGATAATTCCACAGGGTTGGTGCTGCAAATGAAAATGCATGCGCTCCAGATGTCTTTAGATGAACCCTGGGAATCTCTAGCAATCCCTCATCAGCGGATCGGAGAGGGCAATTGGGGTGTAGGGAGTCAGGAGATCTTTCAGGTAGTGTTGTCTGCGAACAAATATGCCTTTCCATTCAGACCCTCTGCTAAGTCCCCAATGTACACATTAAATAGTATGGACTCAAACACCGATCCTTATGGCACCCCACTCATCATCCCTAGTTCCTTGGAGTGCTTCCCATTGACCACCACTCTCTGGGGGTCCCCCCCCCCCACTCAGCCAATTCTCCACCCACTTTGTAAGCCTGGCACCCACCCCAGACTGTTCAACTTGCTTACCAACCTTCTATGTGGGAGGACGGAGTTGAACATCTTCCGGAAATCCAGATAGGCCACATCCTCCCCCCCCATCATACACCTCCGTAACTCCCTCAAATAATTTGATCAGGTTGGTCTGGCAAGACCTGCCACCTGTGAACCCATATTAGTTATTATCAGTCAGACCCTCCTCCTCCTCCTCCTCCTCTATGTGCCTCACCAGCCTCTCCTTTATGAGAGTCTCCATCAGCTTGCTCACAACCGAGGTGAGACTGACTGGGTGGTAGTTGCCAGGCTCCTCCTTTCTCCCTCCCTTGTATATCGGTACCACCTTGGCCTTTTTCTGGTCTCCTGGGACCTTCCCCGATTCCAGGGATAGATTAAACAGCCTTGCCAGAGGCCCTGCCAGATCCTCCCTTAGCTCCTGAAGCACCCTTGGGTGTACCCGGTCAGGCCCCACAGCCTTTTCCGTTTTCAGCTTTCCCATCTCCTCCATCACCCTCTCTACTGTGAAGGGACTTGTGTCTGCTTCCTTACCTTCCCTCCTCTTTCTACTCAATTCAGGCCCTTTCCCTTGCTTCTCTGTCATGAAAACTAATGCAAAATATCCATTTAGGAAGGTTGCCTTCTCCTCTTCTCCAATAACTTTTTGCCCCCCCTCCCCCTTACGTTTTGGAATCACGCCTGTTTTTCCCCCTTATCACTCACATACCTATAAAATCTTTAGTTGCCCCTTCTCACCTCCCTAGCTATTTTTTCCTCTGTGCTTACCTTTGCCTTCCTAATTGTTCTTCCCACTTCCCTGAGTTTATTTTTGTAGTTCCTCTTTTCCGCCATCCCTTGTGACCTTTTGTAGGCCTTAAAGGCCTTTCTCTTTTCCTTGACAGACTCCCTAACCCCTGCTGTGAACCACAGTGGTTTTCTTCCCCTTTTATGTTTGCTGATTTTCTGGATGCATTGCTCCGTGACCTTGAGAATTCCTCCCCTAATTACTTCCTACAGCTGTTCTAACTCCTCCAACTCTTGGACCCCTGCAAGCTCTCTTCTTAAGATACCCCCATTTTCTAGAAATCTGCCCTCCTGAAGTCGAGCACCCTGGTGGATGACCTGCCCAATTCTGACCCTGCCTGGATGGAGAACCTGACCATCTGATGGTCACTGTCCCCCAAGTTTTCCCCAACCTCAACCTCCCCTATTCTGTCTCTGCTTGTTAAGACAACATCTAGTGTAGCCTCCCCTCCAGTAGATTCCTTAATTAGATGGTTTAGGAGCGCATCCTGCAGGGATTCCAATAAGCCCCTGCTCTTTTCCCATGTGGTCGATGAAATCTGCCAGTCCACATCTGATAGGTTCAGATCCCCCACCACTAGGATTTCCCATTTTCTGGCCCTTTCCTGTGTCTCCCTAGCCAATTCCTGATCCATCTCCTCACCCTGATGAGGCAGCCTGTGTACCACCACCCCATCCTTATTACCCCCCTCTCCTTACCTCCCACTGTAACCCATAGGATCTCAGCGGATCCCTTGTCCCCCCCACCTTCCACTGCCTCTATCCTCTCCTGCACATACAGGGCTACGCCCACCAACCCCCTTTTGTGACCCTGTATATCTCTTCTAAATAGGTTGTACCCTTGTAGTTCCACCTCCCAGCTATGTCTCTCTATCCACCATATTTCTGTTATTGCTATTAGGTCCAGGTTGTCCAGCCCCACCACCGCCTACAGGTCTTCCCTAGGCTCCTGGAGTTGGCTAGAATTCCCATCCAACCTCCCCCCTTATAATACCCCTCCTTAATCTTTCCCTTGCCTCTAGCGCTGGGAGAGTGCAGGCTGGGTTGTCCCCATTAGGCAGAGAATCCTCTTCCCCCCAAATGCCACACTACCCCCTGTCTAGTTTAAATCTCAGTTTAGCCCCAGCCTCTTATCAATGTACCCCGGCAGTTTAGCTCTTACTAATCTAGCAACCGCGTCACTTATGTGTAGCCTGTCTCTTGCGTACAGGTGTTCATCCACTCATGTATCCCACCAGTCTCCAAGACATGTGAATCCTTCCTCTCCACACCACTGCCTGAGCCAGAGGTTAAAATCCTTTACCCTGAGTTTCCTGGCCATGCTAGCGCAGTGCACTGGTAGGACTTCCGAGAAGACCAGGGAGCTAACCAAACCCTTACAGCCTTCCGCCAACTCCCTGAACCTCCTCTGAACCACCTCCACCTGATCCCCCACAAAGTCATTTGTTCCCAGGTGCACTATAAGTTGCAGTTTCCTTCCCGCTAGATTGATGCAGTCTTTTATTCTGGGGAGTACCCTTCTAGCCTCCATTCCTGGATCACAGAACACTGACCTCCATTTAAATACTACTTTCCTCCTTTGCCACTGAATCCCCTTAATGACTGAATCCCCGTATACAATCGCTGCCCCAGGTCTTGCCCCTACTCTACTGACCCGTCCATTCTTGCCTCTTGCTTCTAGTGTAGGCTCCTTCCCACTCTTGCACCTTGCTACCAGTCCTCCCACTCAGTGCCTTCCATTTTGGCCATCCCGTACCCCCTTTTCCTCTTCCCCTCCTTCCGTGCTACTGACTTTCCTCCCTGCCTCGCCTGGAAAAGTCCCCCCCCATCTGGGTCCTGGCTTCTGGTCCCATCTCTTGCCCTCCCCCACCCATTGACCTATGCTTTTCCATGCCCTCCTCTCTGCTTCTCTCTCGTGCTGCATATCCTCCCCTTCCCTGCGCGTCCCTACCACCTGTTAGTATGCATCCTACGCTTATCCGCCCCTTTGCTGCCCTTACTTCCCCTTCTCATGCACCCTTCTTAATTTCCTTTCCCTCACTTGGCCTTCTGGTGCTCCCAACCCCCTTCCCTTCGCACCTTCCTTGTCCCTCAACCCAGTCAGAGGCCAGTACCTGTTTGACTCTACTGTACATCTCCCTCTGAGTTCCATTTCCTCTACTCCCTCCTGTCCATAGCCTCTGTTGCCTTGTCTTGCTCCAGGGCACTCTGCCCCTGTTCCAGGTCCTCCAGGCCCCCCACCATCCTCTTCCCCTATCTTGTTTCCTCCTCCACCCTTTCTATCCTTCTCTCCTCCTCGTTCCCCCAATACTCTCCCCTCCCTGTCCCTCCTCTCAAGTTTCACCTTTAGCTATGCTAGTTCAGCCTCCATCCTCCTTAGGTTTTGTTTTTTTTTGCATAAAGGGATTTTATTAAAAAACAACTGTAAATCAGTTCACATCCATAGTTCAAAAATAGTTCACATAGTACTGTAATGTACATATCACATAGCAGGCAATAAACATTATACATTTCATCTTAAATAGAGTGATAAGAGCATATCTTCTCCTAAATTGAGTTCCTGGTCAGTTTATGAGGTCCCCACTAATATTTTACAATTATATACCCCCTCCCCCCCAGTCTCCGTACATCACTACTACCCCTTCACCCCTTCCCAAAGGGACATGCTCTCTGCCGGGCTTGGATCTGCCAATAGGGGTGACCATTCCCTGGTAAAACTCTCCAGTCTGCCTTTGACCAATAACATAAGTCATTCCAGTGCCAGAATCCAAAGGACCAAAGCATGCCATTGTTGCACCGAGGGGGTCACATGTGAGACCCAGGTATCTTGAATACAATGTTGGACCAAAATAAACACCACCCACATCCATTTGGGCAGAGGTTCCCATTCTCCCTCCTCAATTTCCTCCACTACAAACATGCACATTAGTGGGCCCACCCGTAAGTCCCTACCACCCATTCTCCCCACCTCCAAGGCCACTGCCCGCTAGAAACCCTGTAAAACCCTGCACTCCCCAAAACAATGATGGTAGGTCCCCAACTCCTCTTCACACCATCCACACTGTGGTGAGACAGCTTGATGATATTTACGCACTATTGCAGGAGGGCGATATATTCTATGAAGAAATTTATAAAAAGATTCTCTAAACTTGTTGCAGACCAGAAGACCCATATGCATAGAAAGCACCATGGCCCAGTTCTGTTCCAATATTGGGTCCCCTAAATCTCTCCCAGAGACACCTTGCCCGTTGAGACAGATCCGGAAAACAACAACTACATTCCTTTACTACTTTCCCGACAAAACCCTTAGGGTCTCCAACCACCGAATTAATTGAGGACTCAATTTTTAGCATTTCCTGCCTGCCCTCTCCCCCTCTATCCAATCCGGAAAGATAGGCTCTAACCCGGAAATATCAGAACAGGTGACCACTCCCCAGGCCCAAACCTTGCCTCACTGTTACAAAGGGAAGAATATTATCCCGTTCACATACATGCCCCAAACACCTAGCCCCCTTCTGTTCCCACCACCTAAGCCCAGGGTCCTCCCACCCCAGTAAGAAGAAAGGATTCCGAGCAATAGGCATCAATAGGGTGTCTACCGCGCCCACTCCTCGCAACTTTTTAACTTCTCCCAGCTTTCCAACGTTACCAATGTCAAAGGGTTTTTCCCATCTTGCGCCCTATAGGCTCTAGGGCCCCTTCTCTCCAAATATGCTGACAGCCTGGCTTGACAGCCCCATTGTTCCAAGTCTACCCAACTTGCCACCTTGCGGGTGTGCACCAAATCCCCAATATACCTCTGCTGTACTGCTAGAAAATAGTGCCCCAAATCTGGGAAGTTGAGGCCACCTTTCCCGTCTCTGACTTGAGCCTCTGCAGACTGACCCTCACCATTTCCCATTGCAAATAAATGAAGAGAAGGCACCCCCAGCTTTTTAGTATCCTCTTTGTCAACCTCACATGAATCATCTGCATTGTGTACAGAAATCTAGGTAGGATATTCATCTTGATTAGGTTAATTCGCCTCAACCAAGAAATTGGCAAGGACACCCAACGCTTCAGATCCACCATCATGCTTTTAACCATTGGTATATAATTCAGATCACAGAGGGTCCCAAGACACCTTCCAACCCTAATACCCAAATATGTAAAGTGTTTACTCACTGGCTTAAAACCCTACGTCTGTTCAGACCCTCTTCCCCCAGGGAGCCACATCAACGCAGACTTATACAAATTAAGCTTACATCCCGAGAATTTTGCAAACCTTTTCATGATATCTGGTAATATTGGCATGGAGCTCCCTGGTTCCATAACAAAGAGCAACATATCGTCAGCATACAACATAATCTTATGCTGCTCCCCTGAGACCCCACTAATCCCCTTAATGTCTGTATTCTGCCGAATTGTGGCAGCAAGCGGCTCCACCGCTAAGGAAAACAACAGTGGAGATAATGGGCACCCCTGTCTCATTCCCTTGCCCAACCTCAACCCTTCTGATAGGGTGCCATTCACTAACACTTGTACCTTAGGTGAATTATATACATTGCCCTGATCCACCACACAAAAGATTCACCCAGATCAAACCAGGTCAAGATCTCAAATAGATAATTCCACTCCACTCTGTCAAAGGCCTTTTCAGCATCCATAGAGAGTATACATGTATCCTCCCTCTATTCGCTCTCCAAACAACATTCAGGAGACAACGCACATTATGATAAGAGAGGCGACCCCTGATGAACTCAGTATGGTCTGGGTGGACCAACTCCGGCAGAACCACCTCCAGCCTAGCGGCCAAGACCTTTACCAGAATCTTCAGGTCACAGTTCAACAAGGAAATTGCCCTATAGGATGCGCACTCCATCACCTCCTTACCAGCCTTTGGGATCAAGTAGATAACGGTATCTGAGAAGGTGCCTGGGAGTTCGAGGCGCTCTCCCTCCTTCTGCTGGAAAGGGTTGCACAGTGGGCCTGCCAACTGACTCCCCAAGGCTTTATAGTACTCAGCAGGATACCCATCTGGGCCGCTGGCCTTCCCATTCTTTAATCTTTGTATTGCTATAACCACCTCAGCCTTTGTAATAGGTTTATTCAGTGCCTCAGCCTGCTCTCTTGTCACTTGTGGTAGATCTAGATTCCTTACAAACCTCTCCACCTGACCCCCTCTTATGCCCCCTTCAGCCGTGTACAGAGTTTCAAAGAATTCTCTGAAACCTTTCCGGATCTGTAGTTCCTGCTTATGTAAATTGCTCATCCTGTCCTTGATTGCAGTGATATGGGTTGAACAACGTCCCCCTTTCATCAACCGGACCATCAATGGGCCAGGTTTGTTGCCCCTCTCAAAAACAGTTTTTTACAAAACGTCCAGGTCTTCCTGGCTTCTCCATGAAGAAGGACATTCAAGGCCTCTCTAGTAGTCATTAAGGCCACCCTCACTTCACCCTCCTCACCACCTGCTACCCTTCTCTCCAATTCCCCCAGTCGGGTCTCTAATTCCAAACATCTCCCCTGCCTCTGTTTCTTGACCCTGCTAACGTATCTGATAATCATACCTCTCATGTGTGCTTTTCCTGCATCCCACAGTGTGGCCTTGGAGGTGGGGGACTCTACATTAGCACGCATTTACTCAGTCCACTGCTCCTTCAAATATTCACCAAACTTTTTGTCCCCTAACAGATACATCAGAAACTTCCACGGAGGTGGGCCTCCCTCTGAACCCCCATCTTGAGAGTGAGAATTACCATTGCGTGGTCAGAAATGTAAATGGGACTATGTTTAACATTTTGTAGTCTCTGATACCACTCCCTCAGTAAGAAGACACAGTCTATATGAGACCAAGTGCCATGCGGGTTGGAATAGAAGGTGTATTCTTTGGCCCTTGGATTTGCTTCTCTCCACCCATCTATCATTCCCAATTCCACCAAACCTACTTTCCACTGCCGAATTGCTTCGCTCTTTCTACCCTGGCCCAGAGAATGATCCAATACCGGGTCCACAGTACAGTTTAAATCTCCCCCCAGTATGAGGCCTGGAAAGTGTTCTTTTACCAACAGAGAGTAAAGTGAGCTGTAGAAAGCCAGTTCAAATACTGCCGGAACATACACACTGCCGAGTGTAACGCTCTCATCTCATAGGTCCCCCACCACAAATACATATCGTCCCCCTCCTGAATCCTTCACCACCCCCTGAACCTGGAAGAGGAGATTTTTATGTAGGAGGACAGCGACTCCACGCTTATGCAACTTGAATGATGCAGAATAAAATTTCCCAAGCCACCCCCTCACCAGTTTAGCATGTTCCAACTCCGTAAGGTGGGTCTCCTGTAACAGAGCCACTTGCGCCCACTGCCTCCTTAAGGTAGTAAGAAGACCAGTACGTTTCATTGGAGTTACTATCCCCCATACATTCCATGTACATATATTCAATTCCTGCAGTTTACCCATAGTGGCAGGCTTTGAGTTCCTTGCCCCCGCAATCTGGAGGATCGATAACTCTGTCCCAAGTCAAACACGTCTGTTATCCCTCGCATTTCCCAACCCAGCACCAAACCAACCTGATGCATATAATACGTATGGATGTGAACACATAAACGTGCAAAACAGTGCACAAGAATACAAACATTTACAAACTGTAACAACAAGAACTTGAAACCTGACTTATTCTTGCCCCCCATCCCCCCCAATAGTTGATCATCAATTTCCCTCCCCTCTCTCCCAAACTCCCCAACTTGGATGTCTTCCTCTAATCTTCTGTCTCCCCCCTCCACCATTAACCCACACTCTATTCCACTAGTTTTTTCCCACTTCTCACTTACCTCCCCTGACCACACATTCTGAGGACACTAACTGTTGAAAATGCAAGAGTGTCCAAGTATCCCAGAGACTGACCATGTTCCCTTGTGCCCCCCCACCCCTCTTCGCCATACCACAAAATACCTCCTGTCCACTTCCTCCCCTGTTAACCTCCGGTACCAACAGAGGCCAACTAAAACTGGTTTGCCGTTGAGTCCCCCTCGAGCAAGGCATATGATTCCATATCCTCCTGCGGGCCAGTGATCTAGCCCCTGAGGTTAGTCCCCTATTTGCCTGCAGCCATTCCATACCATGCCCACCAGTGAGAAGCCCGCCCCCCCTTAATAAATCACAACATCAGTGTGTGACCTGCCCCACTCTGTGCTCTTGCATTGTACCATCCCAGCCTTAGGAACTCGGGCAGCTGTGGCAAAGAAACATAAAGTTAGTAAAGAAACACAATACAAGAAGAATTAAACAAAAATATTCTTCATTTCCTCCCTGCACCTCCATATATGGAGCACGGGCCGAACAGGTCCATAATATAAGTCCTGTGCCATAGAAAGATTTCCCAGCACATTTCCACATTTTAAATAACGCCAACAGTCATTCAAGAAGTCCTCTGGGGGCATAGCCCAAAAGCCCTCGTAGCCCACTTCAAAGCGCAAACACCCTGCAAGGCAACGGCGAGAGAATGCAACAGGCATCCGCCTCGAAACTAGGCCCTGCAGTGCAAATTGCAACCAGGCTCCTTCCCCAGTACCTCCATTTAGGGGAGCGCGGGCATGCATTAATACAGTCCAGTCAGAGAGGCTCCGCTCTTCAGATTTAACAAGGCACCAGGCACAGGCGTAGGATATAATCATTCTCTCAAAGTAACAACAAAACAGACAATGGAGTTTCCCCCAAACCTCTCAGATCCCTAGAGGCTCTGAAATCACAGTGTTCCACGTTCCATTACCTTTGAGGAGATGCATATTCAGCTCATTTTCTTTCTTAGCTCCTCCACAAAAATTTCCGCCTTTTTCACCTCCCAGAAAGAGAATACTGCGCCCTTGTGCTTGTTGAGGGTTTCAGGGTATATCATAAAGTTCTCAACCTTCATGCCCTGCAGATTTGCCATTACTTCGTTAAACATCTTACGCTTCTTGAGCAGTCTGACTGTGTAATCCTGCGAAATGAAAAGTTTATGTCCCTTGTACATAATCGAATCTTTTTCTCTGTAGGCCCGCAGTATCATCTCTCGGTCATGGTAGTAATAGAAGTGCATAATGACCTGTCTCGGTGGCTGGCTTGCTGGTGCTCTAGGCATCCCTGCTTGGTGGGCCCTCACCATTATAAGCCGCCATCCTTGAGTTCTACCCCCAGCAGAGTAGGCAAAGTCACCGCACAAAACTCCAGAGTACTCCTGCCTTCTTTTCCCTCGGGTAGTCCCCTCAGCCAGAGGTTGAGCCTACTATGGTAGTTCTGGTAATTGGCTGCCTCTTTCATATCCTCCAATTCTCTCTGCAGCACCCTGCATCTCATCTTCTAACCAAGAGATTCTCTCCTCCGCTTCTGTTAGCTGAATGGCATGGTAAGATTGTTGGGTAAGCACCTCCTGTATCTTATTATCGATCCTAGATTCAAGTTTGCAAAGCCTTGGTTCGAGGGCTGCCACGACTTGGCCCGTGAGCTTGTGACCAAGCGCGCTTATTTCCACGGCGGAGAGTGAAATCAAGCTCTGGTTTTCACTCTGCCCCTGGCCGCACATTTCTTGCCCATTTTGGCTGCCGTTCTCTGACTTTTACTTGGTCCCAACGTTAGACACTCATCCATTACCTGTTCACCACTCAGTCCCACAACTTTTAAGCTGAAATACGAAGCAAACTTATGATGTTATTACCTTTAATTCTCCAGTGGAGAGGAGTGAGGTGGGAATACGTCTTAACTGCTCACCTGCTCATGAGCTCCCCTCCTTAGTTTTTGTCGGATAGGACATTCCCTTATCTTCCACAGAGTGCTCATGAAAACAGCAGCCCCACAACCATTACAGCCAACTATCCACCCCCATACCCCTTGCTGCCTTTCACTGCTTGGTACTTATTTTTATCACCTACCCCATTATCCATGGTCCAGCACCCTTGATTGTACCTCCCTCCCATCTGGCAGACAGCAACACATACAGTGCCTTCAGAAAGTATTCACCCCCCCTTGGATTATGTCACATTTTGTGATGTTGCAAACTCAAATTAAAATACATTTATATGGGATTTTTTTGTCACCTATCTACACAAATTACTCTATAATGTCAAAGTGGAATGAAACTTCTGGAATTTTTTGTACATATAATTTAAAATAAAAACCTGAAATGTCTTGATTTGATAAGTATTCACTCCCTTTGCTATAACACTCCAAATTGAGCTCAGGTGCATCCAATTTCCTTGTGAGCTCACTCTTAAACTTGAATGGAGTCCACCTGTGGTCAGTTCAAATGGTTGACATGATTTCAGAGGAAATACACCTGTCTATATAAGGTACCACTGTTGACAGTGCATGTCAGAGCAGAAAATCTACCATGAAGACCAAGGAGCTGTCCGTAGAACTCCGTGATAGAATTGTGAGGAGGCACAGATCTGGGGAGGGGTATAAAAACATTTTTAGGGTGTTGAAAGTTCTCAGGAACACAGTCAAGTCCATCATTAGGAAATGGAAAGATTACGGAACCACCCAGACTCTTCCTAGAGCAGGCCGTCCTCCCAAACTGAGCAACTGGGCAAGAAGGACCTTGGTCAGGGAAGTGACCAAGAACCCAATGACCACCCTGACAGAACTACAGAGTTCCATGGCTGAGATGGGAGAACCTGTCCAGAGGACAACAATCTCTGCAGCACTTCACAGATGTAGCCTCTATGGGAGAGTGGCTAGACGGAAGCCACTCCTGAGAAAAGGCCACACAATAGCATGCCTGGAGTTTGCAAGAAGGCACGTGGCAGACTCTGAGACAATGTGGCAAAAGATTCTCTGGTCTGCTGAAACAAAAATGTAACTCTTTGGCCTGAATGCAAAGCGCTATGCCTGGCACAAAATGAACAGAGCTCATCACCCGTGTAACACCATCCCTACCATGAAGCATGGTGGTGGCAACATCATGTTATGGGGACGCATTTCAGCGGCAGGGACTGGGGCACTTGTCAGGATAGAGGGAACAATGAATGGAGCCAAATACAGGCACATCCTTGAGGAGAACCTGCATCAGTCTGCAATAGACCTTGGACTGGGGCGAAGATTTACGTTCCAACAGGACAACAACCCCAAACATACAGCCAAAGCAACACTGGGTGGCTTCGAACAAGAAGGTGAATGTCCTTGAGTGGCCCAGCCAAAGCCAGACTTGAATCCCATTGAGAATCTGTGGAAAGACTTAAAGATTGTGTTCGCCGACACCCCATCCAACTTGACAGAGCTTGAGCAAATCTGCAAGGAAGAATGGCGAAAATCCCAAATCCAGATGTGCAAAGCTGATACAGACATACCCTAAGAAGACTCTAAGCTGTAATTGCTGCCAAAGGCGCTTCTACAAAGTATTGACTCAGGGGTGAATACTTAAGTAAACAAGATATTTCAGTTTTTAATGTTTCATACATTTTTGTTACACAATAAAAATATTTTTGCCCCTTTAAATTGTTGAGTATGCTGTGTGAATCAAGGGGGAAAAAATAATTTCAATGCATTAAAAATTCTGGTAGTAACACAGCAAAATGTGACAAAATCCAAGTGGGGTGAATACTTTCTGAAGGCACTGTATGTAGGTATATGCACTACTCTTAGGGCAGAGACACTTATTGTATAAGCATAAGTGTCAGAATCTGTGTTCTACTGTATTTTACTAATGCATATTATGCTTCATTATGTTTTACTAATGTATCTTAGTCCTGGGAGATGCTTTCCTTTATATTTTTACTGTATAATCATAAGTTAGGCAACAGTGCCATCTTTTTTTTTTTTTTTTAATTTTTTTTTCTCTCCGGTTACGGCCCCAAGGTCTTCTCTCAGGCAACCCATCCATTATCCTGCCTGCCTGTGAGTCCTGAACTGTGCCTCCTCTCTCCCCTCCTCGCTGATGCCAGTACCCCTGGCTAACCCTATCCGGGAAGGGTCGCCTACTTGGGGCGCTCTTACAACTCAGACTCCGGCATCGGACGAGGGACAGGGTAGATAAAACTGAAGGCCAGCCAAGGAAACTCGGCGTTGGGCATGGGGGAAGGGTGCCATCGCCTGATCCTCGGCACCGGGTTTTTCCTGTGTTCTTGCTGCACGCTGTAAGGCTCACGGCAACCCTGCCTTACGCTGGGCACGCCATTATGTGCTGCCCGCACTACTGCGGTGTCCCCGATCTCCACCAGGGGCCACCGGTGTGCCGAGCTCCCTGATGCCCTCCCCCTGGGACCGGAGAGCAGCCCTGAAGGCCCTCAATCTAGTCCCTCCCCTGCTGACCCCCAGCTCCCGAGCTTGCTCCCGAACTCGGGTCACCGGCATGGCGTGAGGTGTGGTGTCCAGCGCCTCAACCCTCAGCACCACCGGGCCAACAACAGTGCCATCTTTAGTGCTTGTGCATCATTGTCAGGGCCCCATGTTTATTATGGTAAAGTGGACCTACATTCTGCGGCAGGACCTCATACTTAACAACTGCTGATTCTGCGGCCATTCTGCAGCAGATAAATTGTGGTTAAACAGCATACCTTCAAGGGGTTTAAGTCTTAGTGAACCCTTTGACTGCCTTCGTGCAACCACTCAGCTACACTAAAAGTGGAACTGCAGGCCATTTAACAGTATGTAGTCTTCTTATAAATATTAAACTGCAATAACTCAACTATAGAGCAGCCATGGGCCACAGTGTTCTCTTTTGATGACTTTTCCCTCCCACACTGAATCTGAAGGCTCATCTGTTCTTCTTCTGAAAATTGGTGGCCTTTGCTGTTCTCCTAGGTTATAATCGGAGGACGACATACACACTCAGGTAAAACTACACAGAAGGCAAAACCTGCTTAGATTTCTTCTGCTTTATATTTACAGTTAGCAGATTTAAAGAGACTCCAAATTGAAAGCCATTTTTTTCTGATTTTGAGCAACGTTCTTTTATCTTATTATGTGTTTAAATTAGGCATACCACAACTGCCTAGCAACAAACATGTTGACTGCAGTATACAAATCTGTGGGTTGGGGGTGGTGTCTTCCTATAACAATGAAGCAGAGTGTAACTTGCTGTGTCTGTAGGATTTGTTGACTCCTGATTTTTCTTTTGGGGGATACACTAAAAAATGCAAGCAAGTCATTCTTATTAAGCTAGAGTAACCTTGGTAAACATATTTTCTTCTTCTAGCGACTCAGGGGGTTGTGGTGTTCTTCAGTCAGTGACCCTCATTTCACTTATGCATAGCAGCAAAAATCAAACTCTCCATTCTTACCTGCCTGCTCCAGTTTTAGTATACCCTGGTCCACAACTCTACTGCAGCTGGGCAACCTGACCCTTCTTAAGAATTGCGCTTGATGCCACCAGTTGGCCGCAGCTTCAGATCTGCCAAGAAATTACTGTCACACTTGCAGGTACAGATCTGCGGCCCACAAATCAAAACTGTGATCAATGTCTACTAGTGGGGACAGAGTCCTCTGTTCAGACTGCTGCCAGCCACATGTTTGTGCAATCAGCTCCTCCTCCGATCCCTGCCACCACATCAAAATCAATGCCACCTCCACGGGCACCACTGAATCTTCTCACTTCTTGACTTCTACTCGCCTTCCAGTTCTTCCTTCCAAATTCATCTTCCAGGGATTCCGCATGCACCATGAGCAGCCTCGCAATGACGAATTAACATGGCTGAGCTGCCGGCCCAGTGGACCTAAGGATTGAGGCGCTGGACGCCACACCTCGTGCCACGCTGGCGACCTGGGTTCGGGAACGAGCCGGGAGTCGGCAGGGGGGGAAGAGATCGAGCGTCCGGAAGACTGCTCTCTCTTCCCAGGGAAGGGGATGGGATATGCTCTCTCATGGAGCAACCTCTGGCGGTGGCTGGGGTTCACCGACTGAGCAGTGCAGCGCATGCCAGGGGGAGGGCAGAGCTGTGGCGCTACGTTGCCATGCTAGCTGAGCTCCGAGGGGGTGGGAACAAAAACAAAGAGAAATGCCTCCTATGCGCCGGTGAGACAATGGTGGCCTCAGTGTACCCTCCCACATCCCAGATACCGGCCCAGACGTGCCCACGAGCTCCCTCCGGAGGACCCGACGACATACAGGCAGGACCCTCACACTTAGGAGTAGCCGCTGAGGGAGGAGCGGAATCAGCCCCAGAGATGGTACCTGGGGTCGGGTCTGCCTGTGGTCGATTTGGGGAGGGAGTTGGGGAGATGCAGAGGGTTCAGGTTGGGAGTAGGGTGGAGATCCGTGTGGGCATTCCTGAAGGATGCCCGGGGTGTAGGTTGAATAAATAAAGTTAAAAAAAACAAACATGGCTGAGCTAGTCCCACCTACACAGCAGCAAATCATACCTGCTGTGAACCTAATCAAGCTCTGCTACTCTTGCTGCAGTCTCCCCCAATGCTTGCTGGATGGAGTTACGTAACAAAAGCCAGCATGAGTCAAGATGCCATGCGCCCACTAGTTTTTGGCTTTGCAGCAGGTAGCATCAGTTTGTTGCCCCTTCTAATGAACATATGTGCTATGGCACACTTAAAATATCAGTGGCTATGCCCTTGCCTTGTGTGATCGCAGAGCATAACCAGCATTTCTGCAGCTATGTGGTTGTTTTTTCTGATTTCTGCAGCCACTGCTGCAACCGCAGAATCGCAGAAAACATGGGAGCCCTGATCACTGTACTGTAAATGACCCTGGGGGCTTATAGAAGCTCATTGTATTCTATCTTTGCAAGCTAAGCAGCTTCTTATGTTATTTAGGACAGTTACTCAGGCCACCTGCTTTTGGCCAATTACACACATTTTATGTATCTTATTTAGCTGTTTCTATAGTAATTATCGGGGTATAAGACCCCTTGCAGCACATAGTTTCTCTAAGAATTGAGACTGCACCTGCGTAGGTAAGGAAAACGGTAAGATCTCCCAGTGTATTCACTGTTGGTAGTAAGCCTGTATTATTACTATTTGCCTGTAATAAATT
This sequence comes from Neoceratodus forsteri, assembly GCA_016271365.2. Lineage (NCBI taxonomy): Eukaryota > Metazoa > Chordata > Ceratodontiformes > Ceratodontidae > Neoceratodus > Neoceratodus forsteri. The sequence goes on from CM028131.1 coordinate 731,530,542, forward strand.
ACATTTATTACACATGCACCACTTGTCTGTTGTCTCGTCCTTTGTGCCGTTCCACCAAGGACCTGAGAAAGGTAATTTTATTACCAAGATACACCCCCAAGGTGGCACCTGCTGCTGTTGCCCCGTCCCTCTCCAGCCCCATCTGCCATGAACCCCCCCCCGTGGTCCAAGCTGGTTTCTCCCTTGCTGTCCTCATTTCTCCCTTCCTTGTCCTACCCCCCCGGATTGACTTTTGATTAGCCAGTCAGTTAAAAGCCCTTTCAGACAAAATTTAGGCCTTCCCGTCCCTGTAGGTTTCAGTTAGCCTGGTTCGTTTCTCCACAAGCACTGACCTCGCCCTGTCCACGTTTTCCAATTTATACTCTGGTCAGTCAAGAGCCCCCCAAAAAACAAGCAGAAACAACCCCCTAGGTAGCAGCCTAAAGCTCCTCCTACATGCCAGCAGATACTGCCCCCTCAGTTAGTTAAATGACAGACAAACATAAATATCCCAACAAGCAGAAATTTTCCCCTTTTGTTCAAGCGATCAGCCCCTTCCTGCTGATTTGAGTGGTCCTATAAGAAATAAAACCACTTTTCCCTAGCCCCCTTTTCAGTCCAGTTTCAAGTGATTAGCCCTTTTCTGTTGCTTTGCGTTTACCAAGAGAAGAGCTCCATTCTCTTGCAGGAGAAAGGAATAAGCAACATTTATTTGCGATTAGTAATAGTGTAAGAAAAGGAAAAAAATGTGGTTTCATACAGTGCCTTTTATACAATTTGTATCCCATAGTGCTTTAAAATCCAGAAGGTGGGGAAAGAATGTTGCTGCAATTTCTGGCGTACAAGTTGATTCAAAAAGCATAGCACAGAGATCAATTAGAGAAAGGTCATTCACAGGGAGGTTAAGTGACTTGCTAGGGGTCACACAGTACTTAGTGGATAAGTAGTGACCTATTTCATGAAAGGGTTACTTTAAGCTACCACTTCAAAAAAGTAAATATAGTTGTATGAAAAACGAGTCCAATATTATTTTCTTACTTTTATGTAGTTTAAGAATAGTGTAAGACATGGCAGTAAGAATCCTCTCCCCTTCCAGTATGTAGATATCCCATAGCCTCAGGGTTAGCGTAAAGGGAGTCTGTAAAGCAAGAAGCAGACAGGACTGTCACAATGGTTATATTGTTCAGAAACCTGCTTATAAACACAGCAGCTGTATTCATGTCACTGCACTGCACTTCAAACACTAGACATGAGAGCATGAAGGGTGTGGGCTGCGAAACAATTCAGCTTCTGTTTCATATATTTTCTGCAGTTCTTAGCCCTTTTCTTTATTACTGAAGCCACTCGCGCAAAAACATGATCATAATCCTCTGTGTCCTGTGGGAGGGGGAGAACAGGAGAAGAAAACATATACAAGTGCACATCATTAAACAGTGCAATAAAATTAGAATAATAAATCAAAGTATACAAAATATAAATACTTAAGAAGTGTACTGTATCATCTGCGTACTACAAAGTTAGGGCCTCTAACTGGTTCAACACACTTCCAGTGGATATCACCAATGCACCAAATCTCATCTCCTTTAAGCACCGACTAAGACAGCACTTGGTGGCCAGTGCCTACTGTGACTGCTACACTTAAATTCCCTGCTCACCCTCCTGGCCTCTCCATTACTTATGCACTCTCCCCACACCCCACTCCCTCCCTATTAACTCTTTCCAATATCTCACGTCAGCCACCTCCCTTGCTCCCCCAGATTTCACTCCTCCCTCTCTCCATTCCCTCTCACATCCTTGTCCTTCCCCTCATCTCTTACCCCCTGCACCTCCTAGCTCTCATATTCTCTCTCCCCTTTCTCCCCTAGCCCTTCTTAACTTCCTTATAGTTCTCATTTCTCTCTCCTTTCTCCTCCTTGCCCATCCTAACTCTTCTCTCCTCCCCCACCTATCCTGTTACCCCCACTTACATCTCCCATCCTTTCTCCCCTCCGTCACCACCTAATCCTCTCCTTCACCGCCTACCTTATCCCTCCAATCCCCAACCCCCTTGGTTCTTGCCTGTCCCCTACCACTATGTCCTCTCAACAACTACCTCTGGCCCTCTCATGCACTTGTCAGATCACTATTTCAATTGTATCCACTCCAGGCTCTCTTTGTATACTGTCTGGCGATATTGCACCATTGCTTCTGCCAAGTTGATCCTGACAAAGCCTTTGGGAGCACATGCATTCTGTAATGTTGTACCTGTTATTAATTCTATTGTCTTGTCTTATCTGGACAAAGCCACTGGCAGCTCATGTATTGTAATTGTGTTAACTGTTATCTACTTGCCTGTTCTTGTCTATACTTGTCCATTGTCCATGATGTGGAACCTTTGTGTAACCCCCCTACAAATGGGGGTTCCCGAAAAGTCTTCACTGAGCTTGCCTAAATACTCACTGCCAGGCTGGTGTCCTGCGTTTTAGCAGTTTAAATGTGACTGCCAGAGAGTGCCTGTATAGCCAATGTGTACTGTCTCTTTAAGAGCTGCCTGGATTGCAGTCATAAGTAATCTGAGAGGGAGCTCTGTTGAAAGATGTAACTATTTGCTGAAAATCATTTAGAGTGATAATGATAATGTAGTTTGTCTAACCTGCCTTCTTTGCAGCAAGGACTGTTTTGTTTATCTACACTACCTTGGTCCTGGACTGCCGAATTGGACCAATCAGTACTGGTGGGACCTAAAATGGAGCTGGACTGCAGGAGCTGTCTGGAGTCAAAATCTGTAGGAATTGTAGTTTTGGGCTTTTGGTGCCTTTTTGCACCTGAAGGGGGAGCCTTTGTTGTGACTGAGACAGATCAGCCAACCAAACCTTTTGGATTCTGGGGAAAGTCCCAGGCTTGCTGGCAGCTGAGTCAGATCTAAGTTGGGAGCTGAAGAAGCAACAGCTGGAGACAGTCTCTGTGGAAAGGCTTGAGTTTTGGCCTGCATGCCTGTCTGCTGCCCCTGAGAGGGAGAAGAGAATCAGTTCGGACTGAATCAGAGTTTGTGAGAACGAAGTAAGCCACTGAGTTGTGACCAGGATCAACCTGAAGAAGACTGAAGATTTGTTGAATGCATCGGCTTGTTAGGATTTCCAGCTACCTCTAAACTCCCAGTGTGTGCAGAGACTTTGTGACTGTGACCGGAGAGCGGATTGCCTGGTACAGTAGAATCCCTTACATGTAAATGTGCTGTGTGTTTATAGTGGGTCGTGATTTGGTTCCCCACTGTGTGAATTGTGTTCTGCTTGCTGGAAGCTGTATCCAGCTCCACCAGACTGAATCCACGTTCATCTCCATATGGCCTTGGCCTTGCCACACTGGCCCTGCCAGATTACCCCACTGCACAGAGAAAGCTATTGATGAGAGACCTGCCTGGGGATCAGCTCCCTGCTCCACGCTTGAACAGGAATGACGCCTCAGTGAATTGTGTGGGCCCTGCTTCTCCTGGCACTCCAGATCAACCACCTGCAGTCTCAATTTTCGTCCAGCCTGTGCCCAGTCTTGGGTATCGTGAGTAACCATCAGGGTAGCTCCCTGCAACAACAGCTTAATCTAAGTGTGTCCTCCGGCTCCGGATTACAATTAGTGTGTGTGTGCATTTGGTTTTCTTCCATCACAGGGCCCCAACCAGCTGCGACGCCGGCCTACCCCGGGCAACGATCCTGGCTAGCCCACCTCTTCTTCACCTGGTAACCAGAGTGTGTGACTGTTTCTGGACCCTGAAGTGCATGCATAATTGTTTGATTGCTACAGCCTTTAAGCAAACTAACCTGATTACGCCCTTCCCTTGTTCAAGTCCCTTAAATAAATCAGATCTAACTCTTTTTGCATTTACCCTAACTGTGGTTCCAGTTTGTGCAAGAGTACTGTATTGCTGTTATTTGCCGTGTATAACCTTGTTTTACAGGGGGTTCTCAGGGTCGAGCCAGAGGAAAGCCCTGGTGGTAAGTGCAAACAGTGTGGGTACTTGTGTGGTGTATCAGGGGTACTGTGAAAGTGATTATTGTGTATTGTTCTGGCCACTAGTAAGGAAAGAGGGGTGCTGCAGTGTCCCGGAGGGCTGTGCCCAGGTTAGCTTGAACACTGCCAACCCTGACTTCCGGACGGAGGCACCCATTTCAGAACTCAGGCCCCTTAACCTGCTCCTAGCCAAGCAGGCAGGGGAAGTAACCCTTGGGATAGCACCACCTAGGGGTTACACTTGAAAAAGAGCACTGTTTGCTCAAAGGTGTTATCTGAAATTGTCATAAATAAATAAAATAAAATCTGTATTTGAATTTAGTTGTTTTGCCGGGATAAGTGCATTGAGCACAGCTCATTTTCACAGAAGTACTGGGTACAAGCTCAGTTACAGTAAAGATGACAAAATTATTCAGCAGAAATGATGATGCACTGAAACTATTTATAATGTAAATAATATACTATCATTTGATTTTGATAGCCAGAGAGGAACATGGAAATTAGAGCCCCTGATGGTCATCTGACAATATAATCTAGTTTATGCATTTTATATTAGCTCTACGGCAACAGATTGTTATACTGTTGATGTATTTATTTATCTATTTCATAAGTTTCACCAGGAAAGACATACTGCGATGGTAACAGCTCACTTCCAGATGTGTCCTGCGGGAGGGGGAGCACAGGAGAAGAAAACATATACAAGTACAAATCATTAAGTAGTGCAATAAAATTAGAATAATAAATCGAAGTATACAAAATATAAACAATTAAGAAGTGTACTGTATTATCTGCATACATAAGAATGGACAAAGAGGAGCAGATCTTAGGAAGGTTATTTAGAAAAATGGAGGAAAGAACTGGGCCAAGGAAGCCCGTTGGGTACACATGAGCTAATAGGGAGTGGAGGGGAAAATAAATCTCCAATACAGATGTAACCCCTAGATGGCGCTATCCCAGGGGCTACTACCCCTGCCTGATTTGCCACTAACAGGTTGAGGGGCCTGGATCCAATGGCGGGTGCCTCCACCCAGAGGTCAGGGTTTGCAATAGTTAAACTAACTTGGTCACAGCCCTCTGGGACACTGCAACCCCCTTTCTTCCCACTAGTGGCCCACAATATATCAGAATTACCTTCACAGTATACACTTACCCCAGGTCTGGTTCCGCACTGGGACCTCCTGTGAAATGAGATACAGTGAACAATCACAGTACAGTACTTTAACATAGACAAATACCTCAGGCAGTATAACTTTGCTGAAACAAGCAGCTCTGATTTATTTAGGGGATATAACAAGGACAGGGGAAATCAGGTTAATTAGCTTATCACTCTAATAATCTATCTTATGGCTCTGTGCACAGGCCTATCCCTATCAGTTACTGTCCCTGGGTACCCAAGCCCTAGTGGCTAGTCCAAACCGTGGCAGCTGGTAGGGGCCCTTTCACACAGAGAAAGGAGAATTAAACAGTCAGCAGTACAGTAATTCCATTTGGATTTAATGTGGCAATTCAACAGGGAGCAACCCTGAATTAGTACTCACGACCTCCAAATAAGATAGGGTCCTTCAATGTCAGCAGGGCTCACTTGAGGTACACAAACCTCTTCACACATCCATATAAAGAAAGTACTATACCAGGCAGGCTGCATCTGTATCCCGATCGCAATTACTGCACAATACCCGGAGAACACACAGCAGATTCAGTTCCTGACAGACCGAGATGCAATTTTCAGCAATTCTTCCAGTCTTCTACAGGGTGAGCCTGGTTTCTACTCTTCAGAGATCCTTTGATTCTTTTCACAGGACAGATTCAGTCCTAACAAGCTGTTACACAAGCTGCAGACCGGAACTCTGGGCCTTACACACGTTTGGACTAAAACTGCACACTGAAAAAGCACAGGGCTCCTTCCTTCTTCACTGCCAAAGCTCAACTGAAACTCCAACCGACAAAACCGGGCACTTCCTTGAGTTCCTCCCAGTTCTTGACTGGATTGGCTGTCACTCACAATAGACTGCTGCTGTTGGTCCAAAAGGCACTGAAGTCTAAACTACATCTCCCAGAGTCACTGCCCATACAATCCTCTTGTGGCTGGCTCAGATTATGAGTCCAAGTTCTGATTCGTCCAAGGCACCATTTTAGAGCTAGCTTACCCCACACTGATTGGTCCAGTTCAGCAGTTCAAAACTAGAATGGGGAACTAGCAGACACAGTTCTGACTGCAAAGAAAGCAGGTTAGACAAACTGTAATTTCATTATTACTCTAAATAATTTCTGGTAAACAGTTACATCTTTCAGATAGGTTCCTTTGCACTCTAGTGACTGCAAAAATTAAGTGAATTGGCAGCAGCTCTGAGTGGTACTCTGAGAAGCACACAGTCCCCCATATAAACTAATTATGTCTGCAAGCAGACAGCTCTTAAAGAGACAGTACCAGAGGCTCTAAAAACACTCACTGATAAATGGCTTAAATGCCAAACACCATTCAGGCTTGGAGCATTCAAGCAAGCTCCTGGAAGTCTTTTGGGAACCCCCATTTGCAGGGGGGTTACACAGACAGCTTAGACCTTCCCTCAAGGCAGGAGAGAAACTATCCAACTTTGGAAGCTGAAAGTCCAGCTACCTTAAGCTTGTCCAGGAGAATGGGATGGGCTACAGTGTCGAAAGCCTTGGCTAAATCACTAAAAATGCCAGAGGTGACAAGGCCCTGATCCATATTTGAGAGGACAGAATCAGTCCGCTGGAGAAAGGTGGGATTGGAATGTGACTTTCTAAAGCCAGACTGGAATGGAATGAAGGAAGCTGAGTCAAGAAAAGACATTAATGTAATTAATGTAATGAAAAGAGATTAATGTAGACAAGCAGCCGGAGCAGCTAATACAGGGATCTTGTTTTCAAGCAGATGCAAATAGTACATTTATTACATAGGAATAAAGTAATTAGGGTGAGCATTACAGAAGCAAGTATGAAATATAAAAGAATAATTAACAGCTCAGAGTGAAGAAATGAGAGTTATGCACTTACCATAGCTGTTGATTTTCTCATTATCTTCTTCATAGATTCCCACTAATGGGTCTGGTTCTGGAGGCACTAGGACCCCACCAGAGACAGAACTTTTCTGAAGGACCAGCGGCATGAGTAGGCCCTAGGTAAGCATAATCGCATGTCCCCGCTGGTATACAGTGGTGCCACCCCCAACCACATCAGTATCTTTTTTATCGAGGAGGTGAGCAGCATGAACCTAACGAGTAACCTATGCACTTAACCTAAGGGCATAAAATAGCCCTGGAGGCATAGCCAGAAGGGACACCATCAGAGAAAATGACCTGCGTCTTCTACAACAACAGGGATGTACCCTGTGGAAGAGCTAGTGTACTTGACCCAATTCCAGTGCACAGTACTCTTTCCTAGATTCAAAGCGGTAAGGTCATGTCAGACGAATCTAATAGATTTCTTTGACTGGGTGACCAAAATAGTCGACCAGGGAGGGGCTGTGGATGTGGCTTACCTAGATTTTAGCAAGGCACTTGACAGTCCCACACAAAAGATTAATCAACAAGTTAGTCAGCCTGGGGAGTGGGTCCCAAGGTGGTAATCTGGGTAAAAAATTGTCTGGACAACAGGATGCAGAGGGTAATAGTAAACAGAGTTCACTCTGAAGAAAGGGGCCTTACTAGCGGGGGTACCGTTGGGTTCAGTACTGGGTCTGGTCCTCTTTAATGTCTTTATAGGTGACATTGCGGAGGGACTGGAAGGAAAAGTATACCTCTTTGCAGACGACACAAAGATCTGCAACAGGGTTGATACAAAGGGGGGGGTGGAAAGGATGAGAAGGGACTTGGCAAGGTTGGAGGAATGGTCAAAAGTATGACAGCTTAGATTCAATGCAAACAAGTGCAAATTAATGCACCTGGGAAACAAAAACCCAAGGGAAGAGTACACAGTGGGGGGATATTAACAACAACAAAAATGGAGAGGGACCCGGGGGTAGTTATATCAGACAACCTAAAGGTAGGCAAGCAATGTGAGAAGGCAGTAAAGAGGGCTGGCGGGATAATGGGATGCACAGGTAGAGGCATCAACAGTAGAAAATAGGAAGTTGCTATCCTTCTGTACAGACAGTTGGTGAGACCACATCTGGAGTACTGCGTGCAGTTCAGGAGACCCCATCTCCGCGTAACCCCCCTACAAATGGGGGTTCCCAAAAGCCTCCTAGGAGCCTGCCTAAAGGGGAATATATGGTTAGTGCCTCTGGGAATTGTAGCTTGGATCTTGGCGCTTTTTTGCACCAACAGAGGGAGCCCTGCAGTGATTGACAGTTGAATCCTCCAACCGAACCTGTGTGGAGCCTAAGTGAAATGCCCTGAACTGTTCCTGGAAGCTCAGATGTGAGCTGTGAAAGAAGTAGGAGCTCTGATCTGCTGCGACGTGAAGTTCGGGCGGGAAGCCCATGTAAGGTCCTGAAGTCAGCCTGTAGCCGTTAGCGAGTGCTCAACTGGACTGAATCCAAGTGGTGGAAGGAGAAGTAGGAAGCAGCAGACCAGGGAGGGGCTGTGGACATGGCCTACCTAGACTTTAGCAAGGCATTTGACACAGTCCCACACAAAAGATTAATAGTCAAATTAACCAGCCTGGGAGTGTGTCCCAGGGTGGTAGCCTGCGTAAAACATTGGCTGGACAACAGGACACAGAAGGTAATTGTAAATGGAGTCCACTCTGAAGAAAGAGGGGTTACTAGTGGGGTACCACAGGGTTCAGTATTGGGTCCAGTCCTTTTTAATGTCTTCATAAGTGACACTGCAGAGGGACTGGAAGGAAAAGTATGCCTCTTTGCAGATGACACAAAGATCTGCAACAGGGTTGATACACAAGGAGGCGTGGAAATGAGAAGGGACTTGGCAAGACTGGAGGAATGGTCAGAAGTATGGCAGCTAGGATTCAATGCAAAGAAGTGCAAAACAATGCACCTGGGAAACAAGAACCCAGGGGAAGAATACACAATGGAGGGGAGGTAGTAACAACAACAAAAAAGGAAAGGGACCTGGGGGTAATCATATCAGATGACCTTAAGGTTAGCAAGTAGTGTGAGAAGGCAGTAGGGAGGGCTGGGGGTGTACTGGGATGCACAGGGAGAGGCATCAGCAGCAGAAAACAGGAAGTTGTTATCCCTCTGTACAGACAGTTGGTGAGATCCCATCTGGAGTACTGTGTCCAGTTCTGGAGACCCCATCTCCGCAAGGACATAGACAGAAGAGAGGCAGTCCAGAGGTGGGCAACTAAACTGGTGCAGGGTCTGCAAGAGAAGCCGTATAAGGAGAGACTAAAGGAGCTTAATATGTATACCCTTGAGGAAAGAAGGGAGAGGGGGGACATGATAGAAACTTTTAAGTACAAAGTCCAAGAGGATAGCATCTTTCAGAAAAAGAGACGTGCAAGAACAAGGGGATACAATTTAAAGATAGAGGGAGGCGGTTCAGGGGCAATGTGAGGAAGTATTATTTCACAGAGAGGGTAGTAGATGCATGGAACAGCCTGTCTGAGGAGGTTGTGGGGTCTAAAACTGTGGGAGAATTCAAGAATGCATGGGACAGACATAAGGCAATTCTTGTGGGGGGGTAGGAAGAAATAGGCTGTTGGTTAACTAGGATCTGCGGCCTATCCTGTAGGTAGGGAAATGGGCAGACTAGATGGGCCAAGCGGTCCTTATCTGAAGTCAAAGTCTACAGTATGTTTCTATGCTTCTAAGTGTGCAAAACCAGGCTCACCCTGTAGAAGACTGGAGAAATTGCTGAATCGCGCTCGGTCTGTCAGGAACTGAAGCAGCTGTGAGTGCTCTCGGGTTTGCAGTATTTGCGATCAGGATCGAGAAGCAGCTGCCTGGTATAGTAATTTCCTTTAAATATAAAAGTGCCTAGTGTTTGTAGGGGATCGCAATACCTTGTCCCCCTTGTTCTGTGAGTTGTGAGCTGAAGCTAGGAGCTAGACTCAAAGCTATTCGGACTGCATCCGTTTGTTTTCCAAATCAATTAGACCCTGTCACGGGGTCTCATCTCCATGACCTGCTCATCCTGGCCATCCAGAGCCACCTCCTCAATTCAGCTCTCGGGTTTGGGGTTGTGAGTACAAATAGGGGTACTTCCCCTCACCTTCATTTAATCAAAGTGTGTCAACTGATTGCTTGGTGTGTTTCTGTTTGTCGATTGAGCCATCTGGCTCCGGATCACAAATTGTTTACGCATATATTTTCTTCCAACAGGGCCCCATCCAGCTGTACCAGCCAGCCAGCCCCAGGCAATGGACCTGGCTAGACCCCCCCCCATCCTGGGTACCCAGAGAGTGACAGTTTGGACCCTAAATATATGTGCCCAGTACTGTGATTTGAACTTATCTACACTAATCAACCTGCTTACCCCCTCTCGTGTTACTGTCCTCTGAATAAACCAGATTTGTTGTTGTTATACTACATACTGGTTGTGGTGTTAGTGCATCTAGAACAGTATTACAAATTACTGTGCATGTTGTTTAACCTTGTTTTAAAGGGGGTCCTCCGAGATGGGCTGCAGAATCAGTCTCAAGGGTAAGTGGTATCTCTATGTGTAAAAAGTGTGTATATGTGGGGTATTGGGAAGGTAACTTCAGTGTATTGTGTGGGCCACTAGTGGGAAAAAAGTGGGGTCACAGTGTCACAGAGGGCTGTACCTGAGCTAGTTCAACCACTACTAACCCTGACCTCTGGGTGGAGGCACCTGTCATAGAACCTAGGCCCCTCAACCTGTCAGTAGCCAAGCAGGCAGGTGTAGTAGCCCTTGGGATAGCACCACCTAGGGGTTACATCCACAAGGACATAGACAGAATGGAGGCAGTCCAGAGGCGTGCAAATAAAATGGTGCAGAGTCTGCACCAGAAGCCATACGAAGAGAGACTAAAATAAGCTTAATATGTATACACTGAGGAAAGAGGGAGAGGGGACATGATAGAAACTTTCAAGTACCTCAAGGGAATCAACAAAGTCCAAGATGGTAGCATCTTTCAGAAAAGAGATGTGCAAGAACAAGGGCACAATCTGAAGACCGGGGACAACTCAGGGGCAACACGAGGAAGTATTTTTTCATGGAGAGGGTGGTGGATACACGGAATAACCTTCCTGAGGAGGTTGTGGGGTCAAAAACAGTGAGAGAATTTAAAAATGCATGGGACAGACATAAGGCAATTCTAGTGGGAGATAGGAGGAAGTAGGATCTGCCACTTATCCGATAGGTAGGGAAATGGGCAGACTGGGTGGGCCAAGTGGTCCTTATCTGCCATTAAAGTCTATGTTTCTATGTTTCTTTCACAGACAGTGCAAGTGTGAGGTGGAGTTAGCTTGGACAGTACCTAGAGCCACAGAGTGCATTTAGCAACTAACAGGAATTTACCTTAAGAAGGGGATATAACCCCAGGGAAGGGAGAAGGAGGCCAAAAAAGAAAGAAAAGGGAGAAAGTGAGATGCTGTTCTCTCTTTTTTTCTTCTGCTGGCATGAGCCTGAAAAGGGACCTTCACTCCAGTTTTAAAAATGAAAATTATGTACTTACTGTAATTCTTGATCTTCCAGAATATCTTCACCATTCATTACTGATGTGTCTGCGCTAGAGGTGCTAGGAGCCTGTGGGAGCATATAGCTTTAACTTTCTTGAGCTAGGGGGCCGTCATCAGGGATGGTACTGTCCAAGAGGCAGACACATGACATGGCACTTGCGGGCTGACCAGTAACCAATGCCGGCCCCCTGCTCTCCTCAATTCTGTTCGCCTGGACAGGAAGAAAAAATTACTCACCTTAATAATGTTGTTTCTTCTAATGGAGTCTTGCTGTATTCTGACTATTGCAGTGATCTCCAACCTTTGAACTGCCTTGGAGAACAAAGAGTTAACTTTCCATGCAAGGCATGGAATGCTGAGCTCGAGCTCGGTTGAAGCCTCTGTCTGCTGTTGTTTGAACCCCAACCGCCAGATCTTTACGAGCTATACTCACTGGACGTTCTGTGTGGAAACTGTAAACTCGCACTAGCCAACTGGCAATTAAATTTAATAAAAACGTTTTTTTTTTTGGTTTCAAAGCAAAGACTCAAGTCAGGAAACCCAAAAAATAAAACACAACACACACCCAAAAATAAAAAAAAAGGGTGAGAAAAAGGGGATACCTCTAGGTGCCAACACTGCTCATCCCACCCACATCCCAAAAACCAGGTTCTGACAGGGGAGGTGGGGAGATCAGAAAACAGCAAGACTCCATTAGAAGAAACAACATTACTAAGGTGAGTAATTTTTTCTTTAAACAACATGAAGTCTTGCTGTATTCTGACTATTGCAGACTACCAAGCAGTACCTCCATGGAGGAGGGACAGAACCTACTTTGGGAACAGGCTCTGAAGTACTGCTGTGCCAAACTGAGCATCACTCCTAGCCTGGATGTCCAGAGAGTAATGCTTGGTAAAAGTATGGACTGTTTTCCAGGTGGCTGCTTGACAGATCTCTAAGATAGGAATATCCCTGGCAGCAGCCAGGGAAGCAGCTGTACCTCTAGTAGAGTGAGCCCTCAGGCCTGAGGGTGGGATCCTACCCAATTTTTCGTAGCAGAATTGTATGCAAGAGACAATCCACCTGGCAACAGATCTTTTAGTGGCAGGTTTTCCCTTACCGACCTCTCCATAAGTGAGGAACAATTGGAGGGAGTCAAACCTGTGACCCTTGGTGCGCTCTATGTAGTAGCTAAGGGCCCTTTTTTACATCCAGACTGTGCAGCCTCCTCTCTCCAGAGGAGGAATGGTCAGTGAAGAAAACAGGGAGAGACATAGACTGGTTAAGGTGGAAATCTAAGACCACCTTAGGCAAAAACTTCCTGTTAGTTCTTAGGACCACCTTATTTCTATGAAAAGAGATAAAATCAGGCTCCACTGACAGGGCTTGCAATTCACTGATGCGCCTGGCAGAGGTAATGGCTACCAAAAACACCGTTTTCCAAGTCAAGTACTTAAGTTCTGCAGAGGACAAAGGCTCAAAAGGAGGTTGCATAAGGTGAGCAATGCAAACATTTACGTCCCAAGCAGGAGCAGGGTTCCTGAAGGGAGGACTGGTATGCAACAATCCCTTGAAGAATTTGCAAAATACAGGATGAGCTGAAAGAGAAGAGGGCTTGCGTACTGACAAAAAAGCAGAAACGGCTGCTAAATGTACTTTGAGTGTAACTGGTCTAAGTCCCAAGCCATTGAGATGAACCATATAGTCCAGGACTGTAGGCAACCCAGCAGATTCTGGAGAAATATGCTTACCAGAGCACCAAACAGTGAACCTTTTCCATTTGGAGTTGTTAAGTCTTTCTGGTGGAAGGCTTTCGAGAAGCCTTTAGAATATCCAGAACGCCTTGAGAGAGGTGCAGATCAGCAAATTCTAACTCTTCAAGAGCCAGGCCTTGAGATTGAGAGATTTGAGATTCGGATACCAAACCCTCCCCTGAGAGGATGTCAGCAGGTTGCAATTCCTGGGAAGAGACAGGGGAAGGTGGATTGCTAAGGACAGCAACAGTGGGTACCAGGGCTGTCTGGCCCAGTCTGGAGCAATCAGGATCACTTTGCAGGGTTGAGACCTGATTTTGACTAGTACCTTGAACAGGAGAGGGAAGGGGGGGAAGCATACAGGAACTTCCCTTCCCAATTAAGAACTAGAGCATCCAGGGGGACTGAGCCCAATACTGGGGATCTGCAGCAAAAAAGAGGAAGTCGGTGATTGTCTGGGGCTGCAAAAAGATCTATCTGTGGAGTGCCCCATCTGGAGAAAATCACCTTCAAAATTAGGGGATCTAGGGACCATTCGTGGTGGCCCTGAGATATCCCGCTGAGAGCATCTGCCAGGACATTGTCCTTCCCTGGGAGGTGCACTGCTGTCAGAGAAGTTTGCAGAGAACAGGCCAGAAACCACAACTTCATTGCTTCTGTGCACAAGGCCATAGACCAAGTGCCCCCTTGCTTGTTGATGTACCACATTGTGGTGGTATTGTCTGTTCAGATCTTTGTTCTGAACAGACTTGGAAAAACTTGTAGTGCCAGAAACACTGCTCTGAGTTCCAAGAGACTGATGTGAAGCAGAGATTCTTGAGGTGACCACAGCCCTTGGGTGGTCAGATCCCCCAAGTGGGCTCCCCAACCCAAGAGGGAGGCATCTGTGGTAAGGATTAGAGAATGAGATTGAGTGACAAAAGGAACTCCTTGCCTTAGATTGTCCTGATCCTGCCACCATTGCAAAGCCTGGATCAGGGTTCGAGTCACTGGGACTAGTTTGATCAGGGAATCCTTTCTCTGGGACCAGAAGGTTCTCAAGTGGAACTGAATGTCCCTCATCTGAAACCTTGCCCCCTGGACCACTGCTGTAGAGGCTGCCATGTGGCCCAGGAGCTGCAAGAAGTGCCTTGCTAGTCGAGACACCTGAAGGGTGAAAGAAGAGGCCAGTTCTACTAGTGTCCTTGCCCTGTCCAGGGGAAGGAAGGCCTTTGCTCTTATTGTATCGAGCTCCGCCCCTATAAAGGTGAGGAGCTGCACTGGCTCCAGAACTGACTTTGGAAGATTTAGGAGGAATCCTAAGGAAGTGAGCAGTTGCTGAGTTATCTGGAGATGTGACTTGACTTGGTCTGGAGACTGACCCACTACGAGCCAGTCGTCCAGGTATGGAAAGATGGAGATCTTTTTTCTCCTTAGGAAAGCAACCACTACTGCCAGGCATTTTGTGAACACCCTTAGGGCTGATGTTAGACCAAAGAGCATTGCTCTGAATTGATAGTGGCCTGAGGGCAACTCGAACCTGAGGTACTTTTTGTGGGAGCACCTGATGGGAATGTGAAAATAGGCATCCTTGAGGTCCAGGGAGGCTAGCTAGTTCCCTGGCCTTAGAGAGGGCAGAATTATTCCTAGAGTCACCATTTTGAATTTTGGCTTTAAAAGGTGCTTGTTTAAATATCTTAGCTCCAGGATGGGCCGCCATTCTCCTGTCTTTTTGGGGGTTAGGAAGTACCTGGAGTACAATTCTTTTCCCCTGTGTAGGGGTGGAACACTTTCTATGGCTCTGAGAGCCAAGAGGGAAGAGACCTCTGCCTCTAGGGCAAGGGCCTCTGAAGGATTTGCAGGTGGAAAGGATCTGGTTCTCATCTTGCGAAATTTTCTGAAGCTGAGAACCAGTCCCTGACTTACTACTTCCAGGACCCACTTGTCTGATGTTAAAGACTTCCAGTCCTGGACAAAGTAAGACAGCCTGCCCCCTACAGGTACTGGAGAATCGGCCCGGGCAGACCCATCAGGGTGTCTGCTTGGCAGGGGCTTTAGGCTGAGGGGTGCAAGCAGGTCTGCACATACCCCGTCTGCCTCTCCCTCTAAAGAACCCCCTCTGAGCAAAGGCAGAAGAGGAGGCCTGGGCTTGGTAAAAAGGCCTATGAAAAGTCCTGTCCCTGCCCCTGGAATGCTGCCTCTGGTGAGTGGCTTGCCTTTCTTTGGCCTGAGCACTCCTGTAGGTGGTCCTGTACTCATCCACTTTTTTCATGTAGTTCTCTGTCTGCTCCCCAAACAGAGAATTACCAATGACAGGAAAATCCATGGCCTTAGCCTGGGTATCCTGTGACAGGCTAGTACATCTGAGCCAAGCCATCCTTCGAAGGGCCACAAATGTAGCCATGACTCTAGATGAAACATCACTGGAGTCCACAGCAGCATGAAATTGCATCTTGGATGCCTCAATCCCATCCGTAGCCACCCGCTCCAGCTCCTTGGCAAGCTGGTCAGGGGCCTGTTTAGCTAGAGCCATCACAGTGTCCCACCTGGACTTGTGGTATCTAGCTGTGTAGGCCATATAATTAGCCTGCCTGAGTCCCAAAGATGCTGCCATGTACTGTTTCTCTGCGTGGCATCAATCCTCCTGGAGTCCTAATCTGGGGGGGGTGTGAAGCCAAGAGTATATTTGCCTCATCACAGGCAGCAGCCTGCACTACCCCAACATGGCTGCATTGCTGGGAAAGGAACTCCGTGTCTGAGCCTGAAAGAATATACCTCTTGTCCATTCTTCTGTCCACAGGAGGTATGGAATTAGGAGTTTTTAAAATTTTAAATGTCTGTTTCTCAAAAGACTTATGGAGGGGAAGAAAAAATTACTCACCTTAGTAATGTTGTTTCTTCTAATGGAGTCTTGCTATATTATGACAAGTGCAGTTTGTCCCACCACTAGAACTGCTCCGGAGGTGAAAGAGTTAACTTCATGCAGAGCATGGAGTTTACATGTGACTCGGTTAAAGAAGCTCTGTTAGGGTGGTTTCAAACCGAAACCGTCAGATCTTTACGAGCAAAAACTCACTAAGGTTCTGTGTGGAAGCTGTAACCTACACTAGCCAACTGGCTACTAACATATTCACACATTTTCCTGGTCCCAACACCAAGACTAAAGTCAGTGGACCAGAAAAATAAGATAAAATAACTAAATAAACACAACACCCAAACATGAAAGAGGGCATCAATAAATGCCAACAGTGGACTGCCCACCCCATACCCAAAGTAGAAGTTCTGAGAGGGGCAGGCTGGAGGAGGTCATAATATAGCAAGACTCCATTAGAAGAAACAACATTACTAAGGTGAGTAATTTTTTCTTCAAACAACATGAAGTCTTGCTATATTATGACAAGTGCAGACTACACAGCAGTACCTCCATGGAGGAGGGACAGAACCTACTTAGGGAATAGGCTCTGAAGCACGGCTGTGCCAAACTGAGCATCCCTCCTGGCCTGAATATCCAGGGAGTAATGCTTGGTGAAAGTGTGTACTGTTTTCCAAGTAGCTGCTTGACATATCTCCAAGATAGGGATGTCTCTAGCAGCAGCTAGAGATGCAGCTGTACCTCTGGTAGAGTGAGCCCTCAGGCCTGAGGGGGGAACCTTACCCAGCTTTTGATAGCAAAATTGGATACAAGAAACAATCCACCTGGCAATGGATCTCTTAGTGGCAGGTCTCCCTTTCCCAACCTCACCATAAGTGAGAAACAGTTGGAGGGAGTCAAACCTGTGACCCTTAGTGCAGCTCTATGTAGTAACTTAGGCCTCTTAACATCTAAGCTGTGCAGCCTCTCACCAGAGGAGGAATGGTCAGTGAAGAACACTGGAAGTGAAACAGATTGGTTAAGGTGGAAATCCGAAACCACCTTAGGCAAAAACTTCCTGTTAGTCCTGAGGACTACTTTATCCCTGTGAAAGGAAATAAAGTCAGTATCTACTGATAAAGCCTGTAACTCACTTATGCGCCTGGCAGAAGTGATGGCTACTAGAAATACAGTTTTCCAAGTCAAATACTTAAGCTCTGCCGAAGACAGAGGCTCAAAGGGGGGTTGCATCAGCTGAGCAATGCATACATTAAGATCCCAAGCAGGGGCAGGGTCCCTGAATGGAGGATTGGTATGAAGCAATCCCTTAAAAAACTTGGAAAATACAGGGTGAGCAGAAAGAGAAGAGGGCTTCCCTGCTGAAATGAAGGCAGAGACAGCTGCCAAGTGCACTTTCAGGGTAGCTGGTCTCAGTCCCAAAGAATTAAGATGGACCATATAGTCCAATACAGTGGGTAGATCAGCAGATTCCGGGGAAATATGCTTCCCAGAACACCATATGGAAAACCTTTTCCACTTGGAGTTATAGGTAGCCCTGGTGGAAGGCTTCCTAGCAGCCTTCAGGATTTCGAGAACACTTTGAGAAAGTTGTAGATCAGCAAACTCTAACTGCTCAAGAGCCAAGCCTTGAGGTTGAGGGATTTGAGATTTGGATACCAAACTCTCCCCTGAGCACAGGTTAACAGATTATGGTTCCTGGGGAGACACAGGGGAAGATGGACTGCTAAGGACAGAAGGAGTGGGTACCAGGGCTGCCTGGCCCAGTCTGGAGCAATCAGGATCATTTTGCAGGGCTGAGACCTGATTTTGACTAGTACTTTGAACAGGAGAGGGAAGGGGGGAAAGGCATAAAGAAACTTCCCTTCCCAATCGAGGAGAAAGGCATCCAGGGGAACTGAGCCCAACACTGGGGCCTGCAACAAAAAGTGGAAGTTGATGATTGTCTGGGGCTGCAAAGATCTATCTGAGGAGTGCCCCATCTGGCAAACACTATCCCAGTACTAGGGGATCCAGTGACCATTCGTGATGGCCCTGGGAAATCCTGCTGAGAGCATCTGCCAGGACACTGTCCTTGCCTGGGAGGTGAACTGCTGAGGGAAGTGTTCAGGGAATAAGCCAGAGACCACAACTTCATCGCCTGGTGCACAAGGCGAAAACCGCGTGCCCCTTGTTTGTTGATGTACCACATTGTAGTGGTGTTGTCTGTTCTGACCTGTACCACTTTGTTCTGAACAGATGCAGAAAAACCTGAAGTGCTAGAAAACAGCCTGAGTTCCAACAGATTGATGTGGAGCAGAGATTCCTGAGGGACCATAACCCTGGGTGAGAGGTCGCCCATGTGAGCTCCCCATCCCAAGAGGGATGCATCTGTAGTAAGGGTCAAGGAGTGACAGAGGATGAAAGGCACCCCTGTCTCAGATTGCTCTGATCCTGCCACCACTGAAGGGCCTGGATCAGGGTCGAGTCACTGTGATTAACTTGGATAGGGGATCTCTTCTTTGAGACCAGAAAGCTCTCAAATGGAACTGAATGTCCCACATCTGAAATCTTGCTCCTTGCACTACAGCTGTGGAGGCAGCCATGTGTCCTAGGAGCTGCAGGAAATGCCTTGCTGGTCGAGACCTGCAGAGTGAAGGAGGCCAAGGCCACTAAGGTCCTTACCCTTTCCAAGGGAAGGAAGGCTCTGGCTTGCTTTGTGTCCAGTTCAGCCTATAAAGGTGAGTACCTGGACAGGTTCCAAAACTGACTTTGGAAGATTGAGAAGAAAGCCCAGAGAGGTAAGCAGCTGCTGGGTAACTAGCAGGTGTGATCTGACCTGGTCTGGAGACTGACCCACAATGAGCCAGTCGTCCAGGTAGGGAAAAATGGCAATCTTTTGCCTTCTTAGATGAGCAACTGCTACTGCCAGACATTTTGTGAACACCCTTGGGGCAGAAGTGAGGCTGAAGGGCATTGCTCTGAACTGATAATGGCCTGAGGGCAGTTCGAATCTGAGGTACTTTCGATGGGAGCTTCTGATAAGAACATGGAAGTAGGCATCCTTGAGGTCCAGGGAAGCTAGCCAGTCCCCTGGCCTTAGGGAGGGTAAAATCATTCCCAGTGTCACCATTTTGAACTTTGGTTTTAAAAGGTGCTTGTTTAGATATCTTAGATCCAGGATAGGCCGCCACTCTCCTGTCTTTTTTGGGGTAAGGAAGTACCTGGAGTACAGACCCTTGCCCTGGTGTGGGGAAGAAACCCTTTCTACAGCTCTGAGAGCCAGGAGGGTTGAGACTTCTGTTTCCAAAGCAAGAGTCTCTAAAGGGTTTGCAGGTGGAAAAGATCTGGCTCTCATCTTTGGAAATTTTTTGAAGCTGAGAACCAGACCCTGGCTCACTAATTCCAGGACCCACCTGTCTGATGTTAAAGACTCCCAGTCCTGGACGAAGTAAGCCAGCCTGCCCCCTACAGGTAATGGAGAGACGACCTGGGCATCCCATCAGGGTGCCTGTTTGGCAGGGGTTTAGGCTGAGGGGTGGGAGCAGGCCTGCCTGCACTGGCCTGCCTCTCCCTCTGAAGAACCCCTCTGAGCATAGGCTGAAGAGGAGGAGGCCTGGGTCTGGTAAAAGGCCTGTGAAAGGCCTGCCCTACCCCTGGGGCTGCCTCTAAGGAGTGGCTTGCCTGCCTTGGCTTGTGCACCCTATAAGTGGTTCTATATTCATCCATTTTCTTCATATAATTCTCTGTCTGCTCCCCAAACAGAGAATTTCCCTACACAGGAAAATCCATAGCCTTAGACTGGGTATCCTGTGACAAAGTAGTACACCTGAGCCAGGCCAATCTCCTAAAAGCCACAGATGTAGCCATGACTCTAGAGGATACATCATTAGAATCCACTGCAGCATGGAACTGCACCTCAGATGCCTCAATACCATCAAGAGCCACCTGCTCCAGCTCCTTGCAAGCTGGCTAGGGACCTGTTTGGCTAAGGCCATGACAGTATCCCATCTAGATTTCTGGTATCTCGCAACATAAGCCATATAGTTTGCTTGTCTGAGTCCCAAGGATGCTGCCATGTATTGTTTTTTTGGCCATGGCATCAATCTTCCTGGAGTCCTTGTCAGGAGGATGTGAAGCCAGGGGAATATTAGCTTTATCACAGGCTGCAGCCTGAACTACCCCAACATGACTGCATTGCTATGAAAGAAAATCTGTATCAGAACCTGACAAAGTGTACCTCCTGTCCATCTTTTTATCTACAGGATGCACAGAATTAGGAGCTTTTAAAATTTTTATTGTTTGTTTCCTAAAAGATTTATGCAAAGGGATGGACAATCTCCTGGACTCTGGGATATCCATCATCTCTACATAGTCAGGCTCCTCTTGCTCATCCAAAGCCTCCTCTAAGGGAAGCTGGAGGGTCTCAGCAACTTTTTTATAAAACAAAAAATGAGAAGGGGACTCAGAAAGCCTAGGGGGAGATTCACCTAAAGGTCTGTCTGGGGAGATGTCTGGTTCAATGGGCACATCCAGACTTTCAAAGTCACATTCACACTGATCATAATCCTCCTCCCCTCCTCTGGTTCATAAAACTCTTCTATATCATATTCCTGAACCGGTGGAACCGACCGAACCGACCTTTTGCCAGATAGTGGCGGTTCGGAGGGAACCGGGGACAGTGACTGGACAATCTGTATTGCCCTGGCTATCTCTGCAGCAGTTGGAGAAGGAATTTTGGACTCCAAACCTGCTGATTTTTAGTTTTCTTTGCTGAACTGGCTCCTCAGAGCCAGCTTTGATTGCCAGGGAGGTCTCGCCCTGGTCAGAGGGTACTCCTCGGTTCTGCTGGCATCAACCGGCTGACCATCCGGGTCAGCTGATCTTTGGCCTCTCGCCCCTGAGCCTGCCCACCTCTTGTCCAGGGTGGCTGCAGGAAATTTTACAAATCTGGCAGTCTGAATTGAGGTGGTCAAACCCCAGACAATAGACACATGTAGTGTGTGGGTCAGCCTTGGCAAAGGGCTTCCCCACGACACTACAGTGCTGAAACCCAGTGGGCCGGTTTTCTTTTGGGTTTCTCAGACATGATGCCAGCCTAACCAACAAACTTGCCCTTTTAATGGCAGTGCCAGGCAAGACACCCTTATCGGTTCCAAACCATGTAACGGGTCGTGGAAAAAAATGTAATGAAATCCGTTTTTTTAGAACCGATAAGAACCGGGAACCGCACTCTAACAAGCCTTAAAAGGCTTTAAAACCAAGTTTAAGTACAATTCGATCGGTTCAAACCGAACCGATAACAATTTACAAGTTCCACACAGAAAAACCTATCTATTACTTACAATACCATAGACAGAGCTTGAACCGATCGTTTTGCGGTTAAAATAAATAAATCGTGGTTAAATTCAACTGAGAAAAAGCGTTTTAAATCGAGGAAATGAACCGAGCAGCAGGAGGAATCTCCGGAGCGACTGTTCAGTGAGGCGGAGTAAAGAATCTGATGGTTTCGGTTTGAAACCACCCTAACAGAGCTTCTTTAACCGAGCTTGCGCTCTAAATTCCATGCTGTGCATGGAAGTTAACTCTTTCACCTCCAGAGCAGTTCTAGTGGTGGGACAAACTGCACTTGTCATAATATAGCAAGACTTCATGTTGTTTGAATAGACAATCTCCTGGACTCTGGGATGTCCATCATCTCAACGAAATCAGGCTCCTCCTGATCCTCTACTGCTTCTTCCATAGGAAGCTGGAGGGTTTCAGCCACTTTTTTATAAAACAAAGTGGGAAGGGGACTCAGAAAGCCTAGGAGGAGAAACACCTGAAGGTCTGTCTGGGGAGATGTCCGGGTCAATGGGCACATCCAGACTTTCATAATCACCATCACTATCTTCATACTCTCCCTCCTCCTCCTCCGGTTCATAAAATTCTTCTAAAGTATAATCCGGAACAGGGGGAACCAACTGAACCGAGCCCCTGACCGATGGTGCCGGTTCGGTCGGAACCGAAGTTAGCGATTGAACTATCCTTATCGCTTTGGCTATCTCATCAGTGGTCGGAGAAAGAACTTGTGGATCCGAACCGGCTGACTTATCCCTTCTTTTTATTTTAACCGGAACCGACTCCTCAGAATCGGTTCTCCTTTTGCCCGAAGAAGTTTCACCCTGCTCAGAGGGCACTCCTTCTGGTTCGGTCAGAACCGAACTGGGCTGGCCATCCAGGTCAGCGAACTTCTCGGCCTCCCTTTCCCTCAGTCTACCTACTCTTTTATCCAGGGTAGCTTTGGGAAAACTTTTACAAATCTGGCAGTCTGAATCGAGGTGGTCAAACCCCAGACAATAAACACAGGTGGTGTGGGGATCAGCCTTAGCAAAGGCTTCCCCACACACACTACAGTGTTGAAACCCAGTGGGCCGGGGTTTTTTCTTGGGTTTCTCAGACATGGCCAATCCTAACCAAAACTTACCCTTTTTCTGGCAATCCGCCAGGCAAGACACCCCTATCGGTTCCTGACCGTGTTACGGGTCTTGGAAAAACACGTAATGAAATCCATTTTTTTAGAACTGATACAGACCGGTTACCACACTCTAATAGAATAAAAACCTTTTTCCACAAACCTGATCGGTTCAAACCGAACCGATCCAATGTTTACAAGTTCCACACAGAAAACTGATATAGAAAAACCTATCTAGTACTCACAGTACCACAGACAGAGACTTAACCGACAGGTTAGATTGTAGAAATTCGGCTGAAACCAAGAGAAAACGACACTTTAACCAACTTTTTTGAACCAAGCGAAGGAGAAATCTCCGGAGCGACTGTTCAGTGAGGCGGAGTAAAGAATCTGGCGGTTGGGGTTCAAACAACAGCAGACAGAGGCTTCAACCGAGCTCGAGCTCAGTGTTCCATGCCTTGCATGGAAAGTTAACTCTTTGTTCTCCGGGGCAGTTCAGAGGTTGGAGATCACTGCAATAGTCAGAATACAGCAAGACTTCATGTTTGTGAAACAGAGTAAGAGAAAAGAAAGGATGGGGCAAGGTTGCCCAAGGGACAGAAAAAGGATATAGGATATAAAAAGAACAAAGCAAGAAAACCCAGCTACCAGAGAAGAGAAAGAAGAGGTGGGAGGGGAGGGCATAGGTAGCATGCTAAAAAGATGATCAGGACAACTGGAAAGGAGAGAGAAATGTGAGAAGGGAAATAGTGTAGTGGAGCTCCTCAGTTCTCATTTGGGTAAGCAGTGCTTTCAGAAATTTTGGCTTGCTCACAACTGCAGTGACACAGACAACTTTCTTAGTGCAACTGCAGGGAAATTTACCGATGTTCCCTTGCAGATTACATGACTTTCAAGCGAAGTCAAAGGTCTCAGAAGTCCCATGTAACCAAGCAAAAGTATGGGATGAATTCTTGAGGAAGTTTCCGCTTCTCTGAAAGACACAGGAATGCTAGTAGAGGTATGAGCCCTGAAACTGTGTGCCAGCAAGGCCCTCCACCTGCAGATTACATGAACTGCAGAGGAGTCAGAGACTTGGAGATCCCATATGACCACTGCAGAAGCATGGGATGCAATTTACTGAAGGAGTCCCAGGTTCTTGAAGCACAGTAATCAGAAGAGCCAGGACTCACCAAATGTGGTACTAGCCAAGGTCCACGAACCAAGGAAAGACACCTCAGAGTTCAAATGCCAACAAAACAATCCCAAGATGGGAAAAACAAATCAGGAGGAGGGATCCCCACTAAAAGGACAGAGACCTACTGAGAGAATTGAAGATATCCTACGATTCTCTTACCACATCTTCCCTTTTTTTATTTCTTTATTTTTTTTCTTTATTTATTTATTCTCCTCGGCTGGGGGGGTTGTACCTATGGTTCCCCCATCCAGCTGTCTCCTCGGCCCCACCCCAGCCACAGCCAGAGCTCACCAACCCCTATGTCCTACCCCTCCCAGCCACATCGTGGTGGGTACTTACCTTGCACACTGTGGAAGACCAGGGAGCAGACACCAGGGGAGCTAACTTAGGTACATCTGACGCGATGCCGGATCTGTCTTCACTGTGCCCGCAGAGGTTTTCTGTGCTTGTACCCCCCCACACATGACGCAGGTATGCAGTGACGCCAAGGATGCTGACATACAGCACATCCGATGTTGCCCACAGCTAACCATGGCATACACCGACCCCCAGCCATCGCCAGGAGCCAGTGCGTCTGTGGTAGTCCCAACTCACCCTCCCAAGACAGCAGTCCCTGGGATGCTCAATCCTCCGCCCCCCCCCCCCAGCTGACTCTCCAACACCCGAGGTCGCTCCCGACCCCGGGTCGCTGGTGTGGCATCCAGCACCTCAACCTTCAGTGCCACCGGGCCAGCTCTTTCTTTTTTTATAGTGAAGGATTCCCCAGAGATAGGGAAGCAAGAGAAAGAAAAATGTAGCATGCTGGCTGGAAAGGAAGCGCAGGAGGCATATTGCAAGGGAAAACGAGAGCTGCACCAGGTGAAGGAGTCTGGGCTGAAACTCCAGGATATGTCTCCTGGTTCTCTTCTACACCTGCTGTCCTGCATGCCTTTTCTGTTTTAAAGCAGAAAGGAAAACAAGCTTCTCTGACAGCAAACAGCTACAGACTCCCACTTTGGGCCGGGGGGGCTGGTAGTAAAAAAATAATTTTTTTTTTAAGACAGCAAGGAGATAGGGACTGGAGCAAATAGAGGAGTCAAAAAAAAATTTTTCTTTTTTTTTTCTTATGTATTTTTTGAGGCCACAAAGGAGGTAAAACAATCTCCAATGCACCCCCCCACACACACACATCCTCCTCTCTTTTTTTTTTAAACTGGAATGTCTAGCAAGGGAGGTAGATGATAGCGAGACAGGAGGGAAAGAAAAACTGTCCAGAAGCTTGGTCATTGAGGGAAAGGTAGGCAGGGTGCAGTAATGAATGGTTAAGATATTCTGGAAGATCAAGAATTACGCTGAGTATGTAATTTTCATATCTTCCAAGAATCAATCTTCTCCATTCATTACTGATGGGTTACAGTGCCAAGATTAGCACCAAGGGCAGTGCTGGCCAACACCAACAGAAATGGTTGTTCCCTCAGCCTCCTGTGGGGAAAACACACAGGGGCACCTTACAGACCTGGAGAGGCCTGAGGCTGGTAAGGGGAAGGCGGAGGCTCCTGTGGCAAGGGAGCAGGAATGCATCCTGCAAGCTCATACCTGACCTTGTGGGAGAAGAAGTGGGGTCCCCTGGAACCATGAGGCATTCACCCTATGCCAGGCCAAGAGTGCCAACCTGAAGAGTTGAAGCCACACTGTCCACAAACTACAGTTCCCACCAACCTGGAGGCTACCTCATTGGCTCCGGAGGACACCCTTACCTGCTGTCTCACCAGCTCCAGGCCCTGTGCAGAAAGGCGTATGGCTTCTCCGGTTTTCTCACAGTCTGGCACAGATGCCAGGAGCTGTCCCAGCATTACCCATAGGTGCCTGCTATAGGATGAGTGGTGCACTTAGTGTGCAGAGATGCGCAACATGGTGCATGCCGCTGAGAAAACCCTTCGACCCCAGGCATCAAACTCAGCAGAGGCTGACTCTGGGAGATGGTCACGCATTGGGCGCCTATGCCTGGAGGGGGTGTCCAGGAGCTGGACCCCAGAAGTGGGGAGTGGCATGGCTCCTGGAGACTCCACGGGTGTGCAATACCTGTGGCCGGGTGTCCCTCAGGGTTGGAGAGGGGGCAGAGGGACAGAGCTAGATGTACTAGGCACTTCCCCAAAAGGTCCCAGCCATAGAGGTATGACTGAATAGTCATGACTGCACTCCCCATGGAAGGACAGCATCAGGCAAGCAGGACTGTGACCTGAAAAATGGGTTATTCACAGCTCCCTCATCATCTCCACAAGGAACTGCTGGTAACGAGGGTACTCAGTGTTGGAGGACAGATGAAGGGAAGAGTCCTCTGACAAAAGGTCAGTGGCCTGCCTGACTGTCTCAGTCTGTAGCAGTGTAATTAAGAGTGTGCTCAGCTGCAACCATATGCAATGGTTATACATCACCATATATAATTGTGCAAATATGCACGTTACGGCACGTGCCAAGGAAAAAGCCTTCCTCTGAGCAGAACATGTCTCTAGAGGTTGCCCCAAGAAGGAGTTAAGTACTTCACCTATGGACCCTGTGGGTGCACGATACCAAATGAAAAGGCCCCTGGGATGGCTGGATTGGAGAAGTAACACCTCCGCACTGCCCTGGGTGTCTCCTCAAAGACTCTTGGCCATGGAGGAACGATAACAGTATCGAGACTGGGAACTCCAAGGACTCCCAACAGCAGAGCTGCTGGATCGCGACTCATGAAACCATTTAAGTTGAGCACCTGGAGCATCTCTACCAAATATCGCTGATACAAAGCGTACTCAGCAACTGAAGGCAGGTGGATAGATGATTCATTGTCCTCTAAGAAGGACATCGATGGAGACGAGGCATCGACTCCGGGGACCATTACTGTAGGGAAGAATGGCCTAAAATGGGCTATCAGACTCCCTGTGCCAACTCTCTGAGGCACCAACGAAATCCTGGAGTTGATTCTATGTTAGTGGCCCCTCAGAAGCTAATGAATGAGGACAACCTCTCTAGAAAACAGTGAGGCCGTATTAGATGGGGTGAAGACTCCTGGTCTCGAGGGCCTCTGCCTGAGCTGCTGAACTGTACAGGAGGCCTCGCCCGAAGGGAGAGCCAAGAAGATTCACCCGAAGGAAGCTCTCCTACATCTGAGGAGTGACCTAACTGGTGCCCATGGTGGGAAAATAAAAGTTACATATTTGCCGTAACTGTTGATCTTCCTGAATATCTTCTCCATAGATTATTACTAATGGGTCTGTGCCAGAGGCACTAGGGCCTTGCAGGAGCCAGAACTGTTCTGAAGGGCTGGCAGTGTGAGTAGGCCCCACTCGCACATCATGGCATGTGACAACTGGTATACAGCGGTGCCAGCCCCTAACCACCTCAATGCATTTTTTACTGAGGAGGTGAGCAGCATGAATCTAACGAGTAACCAATGCACTTAACCAAAGGGTATGAGGGCCCTGGTGGCTCATGTAAGAAAGGCCACCAAACCCAGTAACACAGTGTCTTCACAGCCCAAACCAAGTATAACAGGGTGAAGATTATAACACAACAATACTGGAGTGAGTCCAGGGGATTGTGGGCAGGCATGGTAATCTACAGAGGAGATATTCAGGAAGATAGTACCGTTATGCAAGAACTTACCATAACAGTAGATCTTCGAGAGAAGCTCTTGCAGCAGGTAACACTTAGATAGGACTGACGCCACCTGGCGGCAGATCTCGGCATTTCTTTTTCTCTAGCAGTACTGATGTGGGACCACCTACCCGGCATCTGCCCCGCCCCCAATGTCACGTAGTATAAAGGGCATAGGCGGTCCCCACATGCTCCAGTTCTTGCACACCAAAGACAGGCCAAACTAACAACAACAATGTGGGTGAAAAATTCCACAGAAAAACTTACATAAACTGTAAGGCCCGCAACAGGAGCTGAACTAGACCCATAGCAGAAAGGCTCACTCCTGAGGGAAGGAGGGAGGGAAATCATACCTGCTGCAGGGAGTCGAGGCACTAGGGGTGTTTTGTATTCTTGCAGCGATCACCTTGCACTAGTTTATTATTATATAGTGTTACTGTGAGGACTTTAATAAAAGTTTGAGTGTTTTTTCACTATAAGACGCTCCTTTTTGAATTTTGGTCTTCATCTGCATAAAGCATTTACCTAGTGCCAGAGGTGCTGTTGCACTCTCTATTTGTGGAGATTATTTGCTATCAGGGTTGGCTGCCCTTTTTGAGAGCTGCATGGTCATTTTTTGGACCGATTGTTTGCGGTGTTTTTTTGCTTGGACTTCTAACACATAGATAGGACTGATTCCCAAGCAGTATAAACTAAAGACAACCATTTGGAAAGGGCAGGGGAAAAGAATAAACACAGCTCCCAGAGGTATAAACTTAAGACAACCCCTGGGAAGGGGAGTCAAATAAACATAACACACTCAAGGGCTAAACTTAAGACAACCCTGAGTGGGAAAGAAAGGAAAGGTAGAGCACATCGGGAGACAAGACCTCTCAGGAAATAAGGCCCTAGAGGACCACCAGGCCAAAACCTGCGTGACATCTGGAAACAATGTCCAGACTCTAATGTTTGATGAAAGTATGAACAGAGTGCCAAGTGGCGGCAGCACAAATGTCAGCCGCCGACACCTTCTTGAGGGCTGCAAAAGAGGCAGCTACCGCTCTGGTGGAATGAGCCCCAATGGAGCCCGGTAGGGTCTTGTTAAGACTGCTGATAACAGAAGGATATATAGTTTACCAGCCAACGTGAGAGTGTTTGTTTAGTAACCAGGCGCCCCAAGGACCTATCCGCAAAGGATACAAACAGCTGATCCGATTTCCTGTTCCCTTTGTTCTGGACAGGAAACAGCGCAGAGCGCTTCTCTCCTATTGGAATGCTCCGGATAATATACCAGGAGCTGAACCGACTGATTAAGAGTGAGCTCAGACACTACCTTGGGAAGAAATTTCGGGTTAGTGCGGAGGTCTACCCTATCCTTATGAAAAATAAGATAGGGCTCCCGACACATTAGGGCATGAAGCTCCGAAATGTGTCGAGCAGAGGTGACCGTCACCAGAAGCAAAGTCTTCCAGGAGAGATATCGGAGCTCATAAGTCATGGCCGGTTCGAAGGAAAGAAGTGTAAGCCTCTCCAGAACAAACAACAAGTCCCAAGAGGGAACAGGGTCTCGAACTGGATGACGGAGATGCAAGATCCCCTTCAGAAAAGTTTTAACCATCTCCAATTGAGCTACTGTCCTGTCCTGAATACAGTGATGATAGGCAGAAACAGGGGCCAGGTGTACTTTAATGGAGGGATAGTTGAGACCTGACTCCGACAGGGATAGCAGGTATTTTAAAACTGAGTTAACTGGACAGACCAGAGGGTCAAGCCTCCTGGTTGCGGCCCAGAGACAAAAGTGTTTCCACTTCATGGTCTAAGTGGCCCTGGTAGTGGGCTTCCAAGCCTCCACCAAAATCCGGGCAATGTCATCAGAAACTCCAAAGCGAAGTTTTGCTAGGTCCGCAGGAGCCAAGCATGCAGGTGAAGGCAGTGCAGGTTGGGATGAAGCAAGATCCCCTGCTGCAGAAAGAGTAACTGACCCGAAAGTAGAAGAGGCCATGGAACTTGCACCGACAGATGTCGGAGAAGCCGGAACCAAATCTGTCTGGGCCACAGAGAGGCTATCAGAATCATGGTGACCCTCTCCAAATGGGCTTTGAGGAGTACCCGCTGCAAGAGGGGGAAGGGAGAGAAGGCATAGAGAAACCTCCCACTCCGAGACAGGGACAATGCGTTCTGCCAGAAAGCTCCAGGCTCAGGATCGAGCGAGCAAAAACTGGTTAGTTTTGCGTTGTACTGAGACACAAATAGATCCGACTCCGGCCTTCCCCATCTTACGAAGAGCTCGTCTGATACAGACTGTTTTGCCCAGCTGACGGCATCCGTCACTACGTTCATGGAGCCCGGAATGTGGACCGCTGAAAGATGGAGATGGTACTCCACCACCCAGTCCCACACCCTCATAGCTTCCCGCCAGAGGAGGTAAGAGTGGTACCTCCCTGCTTGTTGATGCAGAACACCACCGAGGTGTTGTCTGTCTGAATGAGGAGGTGACCGGGCAATAGAAAAGGAGCCAGTGCCTGTAGGGAGTACAGAACCGCTCTGAGCTTGAGTACGTTGATATGCAAGTTCGCCTCTAATGGCGACCACAGCCCTTGCATCCTGTGGGTCTCCAGGTGAGCCCCCCATCCCGTCCCTGATGCGTCCATAGTGAGAGTTTGGACAGGGCTTTCTGGCTAGAAGGGGAATCCTTGGCAGAGATGCTGGGGAAACACCCACCAGTGGAGTTCCCGATGAATTGGCTCCGAAATCCTGACAGGTGAGTCCAAGTTGTCCCTGGTCTGGTCCCATTGGACTCGGAGAGCCCACTGAATGGTGCGCAGGTGCAGTCTGGCAAAGGGGACTGAGACTATGGCAGCCACCATGTGACCCAGAAGCCTGAGAAAGGACCTGGCAGGAACCACAGATGCTGAACAGCTTTGGGACGCCAAAGCCTGGATGCGCTCTGCCCTATCTGAAGGGAAAAAAGCTTTCCCCAAGGTGATATCCAACAGAGTGTCTATAAACTGCAGATGCAGAGAGGGAGGAGCTGAGACTTTTCTGGGTTTACAGTGATCCCAAGTCGCCGACAAAGGGAAAGCGAGTCCAGGACAGGGCCAAGAGGAGCCAATCGTCTAGATAACGGAACAAAAAGTGGCTGTCTCAGCACAGGACTGCTGCAATGATGGTGAGGCACTTGGTGAAGACTCTGGGAGCGGAGGAAAGGCCCGACCCTTGAACTTGAACCTCAGGAATCTCCGATGACTGTGGCAAATAGGAATGTGAAGGTAAGCATCCTGCATGTCCAGAGATGCCAGCCAATCCATGACCGCAAGGATGGGGAAGAGATTCAGAAGCAACACCATGCGGAATCTGCGGTAATAGACCCATTGGTTGAGGCTGCTGAGATCCAAGGTTGGCCGAAGGTCCCCTGATTTCTTGGGAACCAGGAAGATGGGTGAGTAAAACCCAGAGTCCCTTTCCGCCACCGGGACGCATTCTATGGCGTCCTAGTCGAGGAGAGACTGGATCTTCCACCTGATGGGAGCCCTGTGGTCTCTCGGGTAGTAAGAGTGGGGACGGTGGTCTGTCCTAGGGTAGAGATTTGAACTCTATGGAGTGCCTGAACTCCACGAGGTGGAGGACCCATCTGTTGGAGGTCACTTCTCTCCATGCTTGGTGGTAGCGAGAAAAATTACCTCCTACCCGCTCTCCCGACGACAGGTCTGGGAAGAGAGGGTCACTTGCACAGTCAGGTGGAAGGAGGGGATGGGAGGCCGGCTGCTGGAGGTCTAGCCTGTCTAGAGTGGGCAGAGGCAGCGCCTCTGTGACCCCCTCATCAACTAAAGCCACCCCACTGTGCATGAGGCTAAGCTGGCTGAGGCTGGTGTCCCCCTCTGCCACGAAATTGGGCCAACGAAAATGCTCCCATTTCGGACGGTACACAGACTGGACCGTGTGGACTGCTTTGCCAGAGTCCTGCAGTCTAACGATAACCTTCTCTGTGTCTTCACCGAAGAGCACAGAGCCCTTGAAAGGGACGTCCAGAAGTGTAGTCTGCACCTCTGGGTCGAATCCTGAGACCTGTAGCCAGGAATGGTGCTGAAAGCAAATTCTAGTAGCAGCTGCCCTCGCCGAAGTGTCCGCAGAGTCATATGCAGCTCGAATAACGTGGGTACCCACATCCGAACCTGATTGTAAGAGCTTAGCAAGTTCCGCCCTCTGGGAGCAGTCACGTAAACCTTGCAAGATGTCCAATCCTTGGTCCCAAAGGGCATTCTGGAATCGGACCATGTGAGTCAAGAAATTTAGACTGCGGATGCTGCAGGTGGCAGATGAGTACACCCTGCGACCAAAGGAATCCAGCTGCTTAGACTCCCTGTCTCGCAGCTGGGTACCTAGGTGCGTCAGCCTCTGCAACCAATCATGCACAGCAGAAATGACCACGGAGTCCACCGTGGGGTGTTCGGCCAGCTAAGAATGGTCCTTGGGGGCCAGGTATAAGCGGTTGGCCTTCTTGGGCACCACAGAGGATGCATGTGGATGCCTCCAGGTAACTAGGGTAATGTCCTGAAAGGTGTCCACCAAGGGAGGGATGACCACTGACTTGGGATCCTTCTGGCACAGATATTTTGCCAGGCGCAAGCGTTCGGGGTCCAGGGCCTCCATATCACATCCCATGTTCTCCTGAATGTGTCGGATGACCTCCAGGAAACTGGGGTCATCGGGAGGAGATTTAGGCTGGTTCTCTGTGTCACCAGGGAGCGAGCCCCGGTCCGAATCAGGGAAGGAATCTGATTCACCGTAGGCAGAGGAAGAATAAGAAGCAGCCTGTCATCATCTCCTCTTATGCCTGGGCCGTCTAGTTGAACGAGAGCGAGAGGAGGAAGGGGAACTAGTCCTCCTGCACTTGTCCTTGCGCTTCCTGGGGCTGGCCGGAGACTTATCCCCCTCAGTCCCGGATGGGACTGGTGTAGCCTGCCCATCAGGCTGAGGGACAGGAGGAGCTTTAGGAGGAAGAACAGGAGGGGTTACTAAGTCCTGCTTGACTGTGTCCCACCAGTGCAAAAAAAGTTCTTTAACTTTGGTGAGTCCGGCCTAGTAGGCGACGTTGGTTGGCCCGCCGGGGCGCCAGCGTCTGTAGGGCCTGGTGTCGGTGGGGCGGGTGATGCCGGTGTAAACCCCTCAGTGGTGTTGGTCGGTTCCGGTGTCGGGTGGACCAGCAAACGGTCATGAGGTGACGTCAGAGGGACCGACGATGGTTGCAGAACAGCCTTGTCCGGCACCGGTAAGGGAACCAGAGTTGCGACCAGTGTCGGTGCTGGAGCCGCATCCAACGGACGCCCCTTAGCCAGAGGAGGCTGGGGGCAGTTGGAGGAGAACGAGGTCTTAGAAGGCCTATCTGCCTTATGCTTATCCGCGTGGTGTCGGTCCGACTCAATGGACGGACGCCGGTCATGCCTATGTTTAGGCGGCAAAGAAGAGGCCCGAGAAGCAGAATGCCCTGAAGACTGCTTAGCCTCCCGAGGGTCGACTGAAGCGGAGCAGGAGGATTGCCTACCTGCGGCTGTCACGGAGCCGGTGTCGGATTGCCTCTTATGGCCAGAGCTGCTCGAGCCAGACGGCTTCTTAGATGTACTAGAATCCGAGGGCTTAGATGCCGCTGCTGAGCTGGAGTCAGAAGTTCGTATCCTAATGGGCTGCAAGGCGGGCACCTTGGGAAGAGAGGAGGAGGCAGCGGGAGGCTTGAGTGAGGTAAGATGGACCTCATGTCTGGAGGAGCCAGAACGACCAGCAGAGCGGGAAGACCTAGGCCAAAAGGCAAGTGATCTCGGTCCCGCCGGCGGTGCTTCTCCTTCCCTTTCTTGGGTGTAGGGAAGCGAGACTCCCTCCCGGAGGTCGTGTCCTGCTGCATCTGGGCCAGTTGCTGCTGAGATAGATGGGCCTGGAGTGATTTTTGTTTTTGGATCCTGGTCCTACTATTGAAGGCCTGGCAGTGGGTACAGGCGCCGGTGTTGTGGTCTGAGACCAGACAAAAAAGGCAGACTGAGTGACCATCCTTGGCAGGGATCTGCCGCCTACAAGAGCACTTTTTACGGTGCCCCGTTGGAATGGATGACATACGTCATCGAAAAATCCTTGAGGAACGAAGAGGAACTGTTCTAGAGCTGAGGAACCTGTAGGTGAGCTTAGAGCTGACTAGCGGGTTGCCATGGTGGGAAAGAATTGGAGCACGTGGGGACCGCCTATGCCCTTTATACTATGTGATGTCGGGGGGCGGGGCCGACACTAGGAAGGTGGTCTGACATCGGTACTGCTAGAGAAGAAGAAATGCCGAGATCTGCTGCCAGGTGGCATCAGTCCTATCTATGTGTTACCTGCTGCAAGAGCTTCCTCTCGAAGTAAGATCAACAGTTACAGTAAGTATGTAACTTTCATATCATCGAAGAATCAGTCTTCTCCATAGATTATAATTAATGGGTCAGACTACCAAGTACACAGAAAGTCCCCTGGACCAGGGAGGCTGGATCTCTGGGCTCACCTAGGATAGTAATCCATTCAGAATAGTCCTGCCAAAGATGGCACACTCCCTGATGCGGACATCCAAGGCACAGTGCTTGGTAAAAGTATGCACCATGCTCCAAGTAGCATCTCTTCAAATTTCTCCAATAGGCACAGAGTGTATTTCTGTCTGGGAAATGGCAACCACTCTGGTGGAGTGGGCATGTACCCTGCATTTCAGTTTAACCTAAGCCACAGCATAGCAGTGGCAAAGGCAGTTTATAATCCAGACT
Organism: Neoceratodus forsteri; assembly: GCA_016271365.2. Classification (NCBI taxonomy): domain Eukaryota; kingdom Metazoa; phylum Chordata; order Ceratodontiformes; family Ceratodontidae; genus Neoceratodus; species Neoceratodus forsteri. The sequence continues at coordinate 731,564,636 of CM028131.1, forward strand.
GAAATGCCCTTGACTTTGACAAGCTACTGTTTTTGATTAGGGTCAATAGAGACAATGAGCTGTTTGGATTTAAGTCCTTAGCCCTATCCAGGTAAAACTTAAGAACTCTCTTAAAGGGATACTGTCAACCTCCTTAGGCCTCAAATAATCCCTAGTTTAAAAAAAAAACAAAAAACACATTTTATAATTGTTTACAATCTGTACAAATACTGATGTAGCTAGTAGTTTGATTCTGATTTCTTTTTTTCTTTTTAAAAGTGAAAAACAGTGTACCCACCATACTGGTGTCATCGCACCAAAATGTGTTTGCTTACGTTCCTTAATCGACTCCCACTGCATCTTTCCTGTACTTAGGAACATCCCCAACACAGTGCAGTAGCCACTCCAGATGCAGTGGTAGGAGAGGAGACTATTGCATCATGAATGGCTGCTCTGTTTGGGGGTGTTCCTGTATGTTCAATAACTATGCAGTAAAAGTAGATCACAAATTTGAAACAAAAAACAAAACAAGGCTAGGCATAAATATACCATTAGCATGCATTTCAGTTGTACTAAGAAAACAGATTAAACAACCAGCAACACCAACAAACTTTAGAGAAGGCAAACAATCATACAGTATGGGTTTTCAACTGGAAATAGTATGATGCAAAAAGGGCTGACACTGTCCCTTTAACACCCAGTGGGTGGAGAGTCCTTTCTCCCTCATTCTGGAAGTTGGCAAAGTCAGTAGGCAGGATTATATTGCACTAAGGATTGTCTCCTCCAGAATGTTTCCTCCTGTTTCATACATTCCTTCAGTGGTGGAGTACCTGCTTTAAATTGACATTGTGGAATTTTGGTAGTGAGAGCATCGTTCCTGTGTGGTACTGTTCTGCAGTTTGGTGAAAGCGTACTGTGGACACTACCATAATAGCAGTAGCTGCATTTAGATACAATTTGTGCAGCTCATATAACTTTAATCCTCTAGTGGACTTGGAGCTGTGGTCATATAGTACTTTATCTCTGTAGCATTGTTCTTTTGGTCTCTCCTGTCACAAACCACACTCAGCAGGTCAGGCCCTCTGCTCCCACAATGCCAACCTCCGAGCGCAGTACTGTGAACAAGCAACAGAACAGGGTAACCCTCCTGTCTGCTTGCGGGTCCGAATCACCTTTAGTCTCAAGTTCTGGGGGGATTCAAACTGGGAAACTTATGCTAGCAAACCCAAATGTACAGGCTCAGATATGCTACTCTTCGGGGGATGCCAGATATCTTTCGCCTAAGGGCACCTAACCAGGTATCCAAAATGAACCCTTAAAACTCTATAAAAAACCTTAGGTATATTCTTACCTTTTCTCAGTTTGGTTAACACTATTCAAGCTTCTGAACAGTTTTGTCAAATCTTAACCCTCAATACATCACATGCAAAAGAAAGAACTTGGAAGACCCAGGCAGTATTTGGAATAAAACATTTACTTAAATGGCTAAAAATATGTAAAATGTAAATACAAAACACTATATCACAAAGCATACAATCACTTAAAAGAAAACAAGGAAAAGTACAACTCCTACCAACATACGGTTAGACTTTTTCTATCTAATGTATACCTCTACCAGTGCCTTAGTTAGATCTGAGATCTTGTTTCTTAGGAGTCCAAAAAGGAATGCGTCTCAGTGGAAACACAGAATACAGTCTAAAACGCTGTGTTTCCACACCTTCAATGATGTAATCTAGCTCCTCCTTTCAGAATATAAAAAAATATACAAAACAGGATGTCCAGTCAGGAGGTATATTAAATACTGTGACTTCAGCAAAAACTCATTTCCCAAATATACTATGACTCCTTAATTAAATCAAGCCCTTTCTTTTGAACTGGAGGTTTCCTGTTTAAGTTTACAACTCTGCAATTCCATCAACCAGGTGTGATCTAGCTTTATAGGAATCAGCTTAATTATATTCTGTCCTGTAATAAAATGCATATTTAGCTTCCCAAATTCAGAAGCAGGAGGTCATAAAAAAGCTATAAAATGCAACTTCTCAAGGAAGTTAATTACACTACAGTGACTTCCTGGTTTAATATATATCCTGCCATTTCACTGAAACCTGTGGGGGGGGGGAGCACCCATAGCCCAGCTGTCTTATGGAGACAATCACACGCTACATTTTTATATTACAAAAGTAAAACAATCATAACTAGCTGGCCAAGCGTCATATCTCCCGAGGACTGAAATCTGGTTCTGTTTTGTTTTTTAATTTTATTATCTGAAAGGTGGGAGCTTTTGGGAGGGAATTTGTTTGGTATTGTGTGTGTGTGTGGTTAGTTTTGTTTCTGTATTAAGGTGGATGTGAGGAGTGTTTGTTTTAGGTGGTGAACAGCCCAGTACAGTATAACTATCCCTGATAGGTCAGGGATAGCTGGGTGTTTATAGTTAAGTGATATTTATGGTATGCTGCTCTGTGCTGGGATGTGCCAGTGCCTTGCACCCTTGTGTATAGCATATACTGCATCCCAGCTGTATGACCTCCGTCCCTTTGCTGACTTCCCGGTTTTGGCTGTTGCAGTTAAGCACTGCAGGGAGTTCGGCATTATGAGGGAATGTGCAGGTTGGTGATGGTGGGGTGCAGCGGGCTCAGCGGAGGTGAATGGTATTGGGGTGGTTATAGCAGGAGACACCCTGGGACTAGGCGGAGCCCAGCGAGAGGCCAGAAGTGTTTGGTCTCCGTCCCCAGCTTTCCCACCAGACTGAGTGAGCAGGTAGCCAGGGGGCTGGCACTGTCTACCAGTTCCCTCCGGGCTGTGCTGTGCAATGCCAGATTGATGAGGAACAAGACTGCAATTATGTCGGACTTGAATTTCTTGGTTGATCTAGCTTGCATTACAGAGACCTGGTTGGGTGATGACACCAGGCCAATTTTGGAGGTGGCTGTCCCCTCTGGGTACTCTGTTGTGCACTGCCCGAGGAGGGAACACAGATGCAGGAGTGTGGCCATCTGTTTTAGATCCAGCTTGGGCTTCACCATGCACCCAGTGGGATCTGCCAAGTTCTTCGGATGAGTGGCAGTGTGTGGGGGTCCAGGTGCAGGCTTCTCATTTGTTGCCCTCCAGGGTCGAGAGGAGATTTAAATCAATCAATCAATCAAAGTCTTTATTTAACCAGGCGATCGCCATTGAGCAAGCTCATTTTCGAGGTGAACCTGGGTTTGTCAACAAGGAACAAGGGACAATATACATGGGATGCAACACACAAGAAAATAATAAAAATAAAGTGAGATACAGTATATACAAAGTATCAGCAGGTAGCATTGACAGTAATATATGTTTGAAACAGAAGATACAGCTAGTTTTGGGTAGGACACACATTTTTCATATAAGTAAAGAAATGTACATATTAGGTGCACTGAACATAAATAAAACTTAATATAAAAAGATATATAGTGATACGGTATGGAGAATTTAGAGCTGGAACCAGGGTCAAAGGAATGTGGAAGGGGACAGATATGGGGGTAGAAAAAGGGGAGAGGGAAGAGTCGATTATAGATGTGATCAGTCTTTTAACAATAATAATTAGAGTGTGCTTGGACTTATAGGAGTCACTGTTTAGGGTAGACAGGCACAGGACTCCTTATTATGATGTAGATATAGAGATTTAAAAGTTGCTAGGCTGATAGGGTGAGTTAATTTCAAAGTTTTTTGCAGCTTTTGTTCCACAGTTGAGGGAGCACAAAGCTGATGGCTGCTCTGCCAATGCGAGATTTTGCTTTGTAAACATAAAGGTAGATATATGAGGTGCTTCTCAGGGCATACTTCCCCAGAGTGCAAAAAGGTAAATGGACAGAGATATACTGGGGCAGTTTATTTGAGATAGCTTTGTATGCCCAAACTGCAGCATTTTTTTGTGGCCTGTAAGCAAAGGGATGACCATCCCACTGCCGTGTACAATGTACAGTGGTGGGTTGAGTAAGGAAGACCTGTGATAAATCTTATGGCTCTGTGATAAAGCGTATTGAGTTTGGCTAGGGTACCTGGAGGTCCCTGACTATACAGAAAATCTGCATAATCCAATATGGAAAGAAAGGTAGTTTGAACCAGTTTCAGTTTAGCGTCTCTTGTGAGGAGATTATTAATCCTAAAGAACAGACCAAGTCTTTGTCTAAGTTTCTTTGCCAGTTCTTCTAAGTGAACTGTGAAAGTAAATCTATGGTCTAACCAGACCTCCAGGTGCTTGAACTTTGGTACGTAGTCCAACCGCTCACCTAGAATGGTAGTGATCTGCGGGAGTGTCCTAGCAGTGGCAGGATTTATTGCATTGTGAAGGGGTGAGAGGAACATTGCTTTGTTTTTTTTTGCATTTAAGAGCAGTTTCTGGTTTATAAGCTGATGTTGTAGCAGATTAAATTCATTTTGAAGGGCTTTACAGGCCGCATCAGGGGTGGGGCTACTAGCATAGAGTACCATATCATCCGCAAATAGGTGTATTTGTGCTTCTTTGATGGGGGCATCTACATTGTTAACATAAATGGTGAAGAGCATGAGACCAAGAATGGAGCCTTGCGGTACACCCCTCAATAGGGGTTTTGGTGGAGAAACTTCCCCTTCTGCCTTTACTTGTTGAAGTCATCCCAAGAGGTAGTTGGAGAACCATGTAAGGGATAGGGAATCCAAACCAATGTTCCGGAGGGACGACAGAAGCAGTCTGTGATCAACAGTATCGAATGCCTTGCTTAGGTCAAAGAAAACTGCGCCAAGTTTTTTTTTGTCTAATTCAAGCTGCCAGTCGTTTGTCACCTTGGCGAGAGCAGAGATTGTACTGTGCTGTGCTCTAAAACTGGACTGTAATGGGTTGAGCAATTTTTCTGATTCCAGGTACTTCCGAAGCTGGGAGTTCACTATTTTCTCCAGCATCTTTGACAGGATTAGAAGTAGGGAGATTGGCCTGTAGTTACTGAGGTCACTAGGATCTCCTGACTTAAACAAAGGGACCACAAGTGCATTTTTCCAAATGGGCAGTAGGTCATCCTGGGACAAGGATAAGTTGAAGAGATCAGTAATTGGGACTGCGAGGACATGGTAGCTGATCTTTAAGAAGTACGGGTAATGAGGTCAGCCCTAGCACGTTTCCTAGTGTCCAACTGAAGGAGAAGATCTTCAACTTCTTTCAGGGAGGTAGGCTGCAGAGAGAATGATGGACTGGGGATGGGTTTTTCTTGTGTATCCAATCCAAGTTGTTGGCGGAGGATATTTGCGGGGGAGGAGTCAAAGGCTAGCCCTGCAGTGGCAAAATGATTATTGAGAGCATCGAGGATAGACAGTCTGTCGGAGATGACAGTATTGTCGATCAATAATTTAGTAGGTAGGGAATAAACAGTGGTGTGACCTTCAATGTCTTTGATCGTTCTCCAGAATTTGGAGGCATTTCTTGAGGAGCTCTCCAGCTGTGAGAGGTAGAAATTAGCTTTGGCTTCTCTGACCATTTTGGTGCAGAGGTTCCTCACCCCTCCGGAAAGAATTCCAGTCATTTATTAAATTAGTTTTCCTAGCAGTTCTCCAGAGTACATCCCTACTCCGCAAAGCATATTCCAGGTCTTCCGTAAACCACAGACAGGATTTGTTTCTGGCACAAGCTTTTACTATGGGAGCATACTTGTTGAGAGCCCCTAGCACAATTTCTGAGAAAATATCATAAGCCTTAGTTAGGGACTTGGCTAGATAGAAGTCCTGCCATCGCATGGAGGGTCTTAGCTCTGATATATACCCATGGAGATCAAAGTTGCGTATGCACCTTTTAAAGGAGAATTTTGGTGCAGTTGTGGATTTAAGAATGGATCTTACACATGCGATGAAGCAATGGTCGCTAATATCAGAGAAAAAGATGCCAGCATGGGAGAATAAATGGGGTTTGTTAACTAAAATGATATTTAAGAAAGTACTGTTTTTAGGGTTGAGCTTGTTAGGACGAGTAGATTCGTTTATTAGCTGTGACAACTCAAGGGAATCGCAGAACATTTTAAGTGGGGTAGATGCACTGGAGAGCCAGTCTAAGTTGAAGTCCCCTAGTATGATATACTCTAAAGATGCCAAACCCAGGATGCTTCCGAGATGTTTTAACAACTGTAGTCCAGCTGATGGGGGTCTGCAGCATCCTATTATACATAATGAGACACCGGTAGCAATTTCAATCTTTAATGACAACCTTTCGAATTATATTGGGACAGAGGCTGAGTCAATTATGGAGGCAGGGAATTTATCCTTGATGTAAATAGCTACCACACCACCTCTGGTTTGCCTGTCGGCTCTGAACAAAGAGTAGGAGGGAATGTTAACTTTGTTGTTACTGGTCGCCAGTCAGAGCCAGGGCTCCATAATCACCAGAACATCTGGAGCAGTATGACATACCCAGGCCTGAACTGAAGTGATTTTTTTTAATAGGCTACATACATTAACATGCAAAATCTAAGCCCCTTGAGGTTTTGTAGCTCTTCGGGGGAATCCATGGGTGCCAGAGGGCCTGGATTAAGCTCAACATTTCCTGAGCATAGTAAAAGTAGGAACAAGAGTTTCCTGCAGAGTCCTAGGAGAAGTGTGGGTGGCTGAGTCTTTTTTTGGTTACGTGATTTGTCTTCGGCAGTAAAGGGAGTTCTGAGGCTAGTTCCCAGTTTGCCTGATGCTGCATACAATAATACCCTGACCAGACTCCTGCAGGAGGTCATGGATTTCGTCGTCGGCGAGGTGTTGGAATCCCCAGATGCTTGATTCTGGGGGACTTCAATGCCTGGGTCGACGATGAATCCTCACAATTTAGTTATGACCTCCTATAGTTGATGTCATCACTGGGCCTGACACAAGTAGTTACTTCTGCGACCTATCACCATGGCCACATGCTGGACCTGGTGGTCTCACTGGGTCTTGAGGTAACTAACCTCAAGACTTATCAGGTCATTTGTTCTGATCATTGCATGGTGAAGTTCCTGTTTGGGGCCCCACTGAAAGTCCCTCCCCTGTTGAGATGGTCAGCTATTGCCCTTTGAGGGGACTGTCTGCAGAGGGACTGTTGGCAGTAGCCAATTTATCTAGTGTAGATGCTGCATGTGCGGTTGGCATGGGCAAGGCGGTGGCCGCCTATAATAGCGCGGTATCCGAGGTGCTCGATGCCACTGCACTGGTCCATATAATATCCAGATCTTCTCACTTTCAATCCCCTTAGCTTTATGGGGCTCTCAAGGTGATGAAGATTAGGGGTTGTAAGTTGGAGAGTTGCTGGTGGAGGACCCAGTCGAAGGAGGACAAAATGGCCTTACATGCTCATTATCATGAGTACCAAGGGGCAATCAACCATAAGAAGACAGAGTTCTTGTCCAGGGAGATTGCTGCAGGAAAGAACAGAACATCTTTGCTTATTCAGACTGTGGACAGACTTTTATATCCAGTCTGTCTGCAGCCAAAAAAAGCTTTTTCAATCACTGTGTGAGTAGTTTGCTTTGTTCTTCTCTTATAGGGTGTCCTCCATTTGGTCGGGGATTCCGTCAGTAAAGCAAGTTGTGTCTCGCGGTGTTCAGCCTGGGGTGAGCAGAGGCACTCCATTTGCCTGGGGTGAGTTTAAACCACTGAAGGTGACCAAGGTCACAGAAGTGATCTCAAAGCTCAGACACACTTATTACAAACTGGACCCGGCCTGACTCATTTCTTGATGAGATGTCTTGGTTTGCTGGCCAAGGCACCTAGCTTCACCTGAGCTCTTTCCTTCTAAGACTGCTTGAAAGGCAGAGTAGAGAAACTTACCAGAGCAAGGGAGAAGGATTAAGACTTAGTTTGGCTAAGCAGATTTGCTGTGTGGTGGTGTTTTTATTTTTTACTCACAGGGATTGCTACTGTTTGTTGCTAACATTTCATTGCTTTATTTTTCTCTGATTCAAATTGTTGTTGCTGGTATACCTTCTTCTGCATTATTACAAGGTGTGCCTACGTAGTGCTAACAGATTACTGCTGTAATCTTCTGATTCAAATTGTCTTTGCAAGGTATATCTTCTGTTACTGCTTTATTTTTCTCTGGAGCAAAGTGTTTCTTACAGGGTATATCTTCTCTGAAATTATTACAGGTGGTGCTTTACAGGTTTTACAGTTTTATCTAACATTAGGATAAGCTTTCAGGGTTACTGCATTTGTTGTTGACTGATTGTTTCTGCTCTTACCTCCTTGTTCTTTCGTCCGTGGTTCTTCTTTTTAGGCAGGGGAAGGGCCCAGCCACCCACCCCCATCCCCAACCACCCCATGCTACACTCCTTTTATAGGGTACCACAGTTGTGACATTTCCTGTGGCAGAGCAGGAAGGGGCGGATCAGTGGGGCCCCACAAGGTGATCTCATTTACAGGGCACTAGTAATTTAACTTGTTATAACAAGTTAAACAAAGCACAATTAAACCATTACTTGCATTTTTTTCCTTCTAATTACTCTGACTAGGTTACAAACCCAGCAACTTATTTTGGAATGGATTTCATTAACTGCAGGTACTGTGGAACAATTTTAGAAGGACATTCTTACAGGATTTAGGACACTGTCCTACATGCTGGGCCTTTGGAGATCTTAGGTCTCAGCTCCGGGCAGCATGGGCAGAGATTGCACGCCTCAAATTTCATATTGAAGAGGAAATACATTATAAGAACCACCCGCCATTTCCCCAGCATCCAACAGAAAACCTCAACCGCAGAGGGTAGTTGGTCCAGGAGGTTGGCAGGTGGTTAGGAGGAGCAAATCAGGTGCCCCATCACTCTCGCTCTCAACACATTACCTCCAAAACCATATAAACACTACAAACAGGTATCTGCCTCTATCTCTGAAATCAAATAAAGAGGCAGAAGACACTGCAGAGCAGGACACTGCGGCACAGGAGCTAGCACAACAATACTCACCCAAATCAGGAACCAAAACTAAACAAGCACAAAGGAAATCCAAAAAACTTCTGATCATAGGAGACTCCATGATTCGGGGAGTTGATACCCATCTCCAGCCAGGGGTGATGGTCAGATGTCTCCCAGGTACATCAGCATGGAGAGACACTGACCGCATTGCTAAAATTGTTCACAAAGCAGGAGAAAACATTGATGTCCTAGTACACATAGGGACTAATGATCTCGCCAGCCGGTCAGTTGTGGAGACCAAGGAACACTTGACTAGGCTGGGTGACAAACTATCATCTATTTCGTCCGGCATCTCCTTCTCTGAGATCCTGCCAGTCTGGGAGAAGGGAGCAGATGGACGGAAGGTCAGAGAAGGAGATAGGGAGCTAAACACGTGGCTCAAGGACTGGTGCCAGGAAAAGGACACAGATTTGTAGGGAACTGGCAACAGTTCTGGGGAGCTAAAGTTCTTTAAATTTGATGGACTGCATCTGACTAAAGAGGAGTCAGTGCATTGGGGCAGAAGTTTGACGTCTTTGCAGAATATTTAAACTAGCAAATGGGGAGAGGGTGCAGCACCCTACACGCTGAATGGGAAGAACACCTCCCCTCAGCTAGTGGTCAAACTGGAATTCATGTGTGTTTGCTGCTCATTTGCACCCAATTAGGTAAGAAAAAGGTTTGTCTCCCCATACGATGCACAGGGGTAATGCCAAACCTCACCCAACAACTAACACACCAAAATCTGGCCAATGGAAAATCATGTACACAATGCTCACAGCCTGGGAAATAAGATCCCAGACCTGCAGGCAACAATGTCAGAGGCTAAACTGGACATAGTAGCAATTAGTGAGACGTGGTTTACCAGTAACCACACTTGGGAGACTTCAGTACCTGGCTATGTATTGTTCAGAAGAGACCGAGGTGCAAAAGGGGAGGAGTGGCTGTATGTTAATGAAAATATCAAAGCTATAGAAATTCAGAATACACATAAGGAGCCAGAAGAACTGTGGGTCACCCTGGAAACAGGAAATGGGACAGCCATAAGAACTGGGGTTGTCTACAGGCCCCAGACCAGAGGGAGGACATAGACACATTACTGTTAGAAGATATACAAAACATGACAGCTAAAGGGGAGGTTCTGATAATGGGAGACTTCAACATGCCAGATACAGATTGGTCAATACCAGCAGGAACATCTGCCAGAACTAGACTCATAGTAGATTCCCTGCAGGGGGAGGGCCTCAAACAACTGGTACAGCAACCCACAAGAGACAGGGCTATCCTAGATCTAGTACTGACTAACAAAGAAGGGATCACAGATCTCCAGGTAGAAGGTCACCTGGGGGCCAGTGACCATCACATGGTATGGTTCAATTTGGCTACTACATCTAAATCATCCCATTCCAAGGCAAAAATATGGGACTTCAGAGGAGCTGACTTTGATAAGATGGCCAACAGAGTTAAGCTAGCCCTGGCAAAAGAAACACAGGTGAGGAGGTACAGGCAAGTGGGCAAGCATTAATGATACAATACTTGAAGCAACATCCCATTGTGTTAGACAGAAAAGGAAGTGCAAAAGAAGAAGGAAACCACTTTGGTTCTCAAATACAGTAGCAGAAAAGGTCAGAGCCAAAAGGCTGGCCTTCAGAAAATACAAGGAACACAGCGGATGAAGATAGGGGGCATACCAAACTGCCCTAAGGGAAGCAGGTAAGGCAGTAAGGCAGGCAAAGTCCCAAACTGAGGAAACACTAGCACAAACAGTAAAAGAAGGTGACAAGACTTTCTATAGATACATTAGTGAAAGGAGAAAGTCCAGAGGGGTATTGCTAAGCTTAATGGAGAAAAGGGAGCATGTGAGGAGGAGGACCCTGTAAAAGCATCTATCCTAAATAGATACTTTTGCTCAGTATTCACTGAAGAGAAGGTAGGGCAGGGCCCACAGCTCAGCATCATGGACACAGAGGGGAGGGAGGTGAGCACTACTCCCTTCACAAAAGAAAGGGTCCTACAAGAGCTTGCTAAGCTCAGGGTGGATAAGGCAATGGGACCTGATGGCATACATCCCAGGGTACTTAAGGAGCTAAAGGAGGAACTAGCAGAGCCATTAGCAGAATTGTTTAGTGAGTCTCTGAGCACAGGAGAGGTCCCAGAAGACTGGAGAAGGGTTTATGTGATCCACTCCACAAGAGTGGTAGCAGGGAGGAGGCGGGAACTACAGACCGGTCAGTCTTACCTCAGTAGTGGGCAAGATTATGGAAGCACTCCTTAAGGAAAGGATAGTGCAACACCTGGAATCCATAGGGCACAGGATCCAAGACAGCATGGGTTTACAAAAGGAAGGTCCTGTCAAACTAATCTCATAGATTTCTTTGACTGGGTAACCAGAGTGGTGGACCAAGGGGGAGCAGTTGATGTCGCCTACCTTGACTTCAGCAAAGCTTTTGACACTGTTCCACATAGAAGATTGATAAATAAGCTAGGTAGGCTCGGGGTGGGTCAGAAGTTGGTCAACTGGGTGGCAAACTGGGTGACTGCAGAAAACAGAGAGTGGTGGTAAATGGTATACAGTCAGAAGAGATGCAAGTCACAAGTGGGGCACCAGGATCAGTCCTGGGGCCAGTCCCATTCAACATCTTCATTAGTGACCTAGCAGATGGACTAGAGGGTAAGGCTTGTCTGTTTGCAGATGACACCAAGATCTGCAACAGAGTAGATGATCCAGATGGGTGGGCAGAATGAGAAGAGATCTGGATAAACTAGCAGAATGGTCAGAAGAGTGGCAACTGGGATTTAATGCAAAGAAGTGCAAAATCATGCACATAGGGAAGAGAAACCCTAGCCACTTATAGGCTGGGAGGGAGTTGCTAGCAGTCACAAAGGAAGAAAGAGACTGGGCATCATCATCACTGATGACCTGAAATCATCCAAGCAGACCTCTAAAGCAGTAGGTAAGGCTAGGGGGATGTTAGGGTGTATTAGTAGGGGTATCAGAAGTCGTAAGAGGGAGGTAATAATCCCTCTGTACAAGACACTGGTTAGGCCCCATCTGGAGTACTCGTGCAGTATTGGAGGCCACACCTTCACAAGGACATTAACCAAATTGAGGCAGTCAGAGAAGGGCAACCAAAATGGTGCAGGGACTGCATCAGAAGACATATGAGGACAGATTAACGGAGCTCAATATGTATACCCTTGAGCAAAGGAGGAGAGAGGGATATGATTGAGACATTTAAACACCTTAAGGGCATAAACAAGGTGAAAGAGTCTAACATGTTTAAATATAAGAAAAATAGCAGGACAAGAGGACACAGCATGAGATTGAGGGAGGCCGATTAAGGGGAATGTGAGGAAATTCTTTTCACAGAAAGGGTGGTAATGCATGGAATGGCTTACCACAAGAAGTAGTGGCTATGAATACAGTGCAGGGCTTCAAACAGGCATGGGATAGGCATAAGGGAGCAATACAAATGACTATGAATAGATAGGTCACTGACATAGCAAAGGCCGATGGCACATTTATAAGGTAGAAAAAGAAATGGGCAGACTGGATGGGCCTTGCGGTCCTTATCTGCCATCAACTTCTATGTTTCTATATGTCGGGACCGTTGGCCCAGTGTTCACATATTCACAGGGACTGGCTGGTGTTTGCTGTCCAAGGGAGTCTTTCTGGATGCCCTGAAAGAGGCTTTGGTGAGACCACTCTTGAAGAAGCCATCCCTTGACCCTGACATCCTAGTGAATTACCATCCCATCTCCAACCTGCCATTTTTGGGCAAGGCTTTTGAGGAAATAGTGGTGCCACAGCTCGAAGAGCTCCTCATGTCCTTTGATATCTATGAGCCATTCCAGCCTGGTTTCAGGGCCAGGCATAGCACTGAAACAGTATTAGTTAGGATGCAAAATTACCTCCTCAGGGCTAGAGATAGCAGAGGCAGGTCAGTTCTTGTGCTCCTTGATCTCCCTTTAGCATTTGACACCATGGATCACACTGTGCTTCTTGATCGCCTTTGAGAGTATTGTGGATTCACTGGTACTGTCATCAACTGGTTCGAGTCCTATCTCTCTGGCAGGAAGCAGCGGGAAGTGATGGGGAATTTCTCCTCCTCCCTGAAGCCCCTATCATGTAGAGTGCCTCAGGGCTCGATCTTGTCACCGATGTTATTTGCGGTGTACATGCTACCCCTGGGAGAGCTCATTAGGTGCTACAGTGCGGGTTTTCACTGCTATGCAGATGATACCAAACTGTATTTGTCCTTTGCCCCGGAACACGCTATGCCCTGGAAGTGATTAACAACTGCCTGGCTGAGATCAATGACTAGATGTCCTCCAGCTGGTTGCAACTAAACCCCAACGAGACGGAAGTACTGGTGATTGAGCCAGGTCGCAAGTGCAATAGGAGTGCCTCCGGAATGGTTACAGGATTGTTCCTGGGAGCTTCCCCTAGCGTGTGGGATCTTGGCGTTATCCTGGATGACAGACTGACACTTGAAGATCAGGTGTCATCTGTGGTTCAAAGTAGTTTTTACCACTTGAGGAATATCGCCAGAGTTAAACCCCTAGTTCCGCCCGAAGACCTGCCATCACTGGTGCATGCCGTTGTTATATCAATGCTTGATTATTGTAATGCTCTATATTTTAGGGTCACTGGAGGGACCCTCTACCAGCTGCAGCTGGTGCAGAATGTAGCAGCTCGATTGCTGATGGGCCTGTCTAGGTCCAGTCATGTGACCCTGGTCCTGCAGGCTCTGCACTGGCTGCCTGTCAAGGTGAAGGATCATCTTCAGGGTAGGCTTGCTCACCTACAAGGCCCTATACAGACTGGGTCCTGGCTCTCTGGCTCATCTCCTTACACCAGCCACCTCAGTTCATTCCCTCTGCTTGACTAGGGGCCTCCACTCACTGTTCCAAGGGTCAGATTAAAACCGTCTGGAGACCATGTTTTTGTAGCCTACTACACCTCATGTGCCATGTCTCTTCAAAATTCCCTCTCCCCATTGCCACCTACTAACTTCAGCCCTTCACCTCAGCCAGTGCCTGCCCTTCCCCCATTTTCCTTTTCTACTATCTCCTCTGATGAAGCTCTTAATGCTCTCCTATCCCTCAACCCCTCTAAAGGCTCCTCACCAGATGAGCTTGATTCCAAACTTCTCTACCTTTCTGCTCCTGCAATTGCTTATCCTATCTCCCTAATCCTTAACCTGTCCTTTATTTCTGCCCAAGTACCCTCATCCTGGAAACATGCTGTAGTCCTTCCTCTCCCCAAGGGTGGTGACACATTCACTCCTGGCAACTATCGCCCCATTTCCCTCCTTCCTACCCATGCTAAACTTCAAGAACATTTAGTTCTCACTCAAGTATCACCCTTCCTCTCCGATTCCTCCTTCTCCACCCCCTTCCAATCGGTTTTCGGAAGAACCACTCAACAACCACCTCCCTCCTCAGGCTTACTGACTCCATCCTTTCAGGGATGGAAGACGGCCTGATCACCTCGGCCATCTTTGTCAACCTAGCCAAAGCTTTCGACACTGTTTCCCATCCCCTGCTTCTTGATTCACTCTTCTCAGCTGGTCTGGCTCCGTCAGCCACCAACTGGTTTAAATTCTACCTTGCTGGCAGGACCCAGTCAGTGAGAATCCTTGATTCCATCTTCCCTCCACTCCCCATCAACACTGGTGTCCCTCAGGGCTCAGTGCTTGGTCTCCTACTCTTCTCCATTTTCCTTAATGATCTTCCCACAGCCTGTTCATCCTCTTCTATTCACATATACGCTGACAATACTGTTTTGTACAGTTCCGGCAAAAACCCTGCTGCTGTGCAAACCAGCTTACAGCATAACTTCAACCAAGTTCAGCTCTGGTTTGCTTCTCACCAGCTTTTTCTTAACGCCAAGAAGACAGTCTCAATGACCTTAGGCACCAGGCAGAGACTCTCTAGGCTCCCGGCCCTACCCACCTTCCACACCCTTGATGGGACCATCTTGGCAGACACCTCCTCATTTAGATATCTGGGAGCTTGGCTGGACCAGCACCTCAACTTCTCTGTGCATATTGATGCTATCCTGAAGAAACTGCGCCCCAAGCTTGGTGCTCTGTATAGGAATCGTAGCTGCATCCCGCTGACTGCGAGGCGTGAAACTGTCCAGAAGATGATACTCCCCATCTTTGACTACTGTGATGTAGTCTATGGTGCTGCTCCCAAATTTTTCCTGACCAAATTGGACACACTCTTTAACTCCTTCTACTGCTTTGCTATCGACTCCCCTTCCCGCTCCCACCACTGTGAACTCTATCACTCTCTAGCCTTCCTTCCACTATCTCACTGACGCATCTCTCACTGTGCCAAACTAACCTCCAAATTCTGGTTTGGGGGGCTCCCCTCCTATTTCTCATCCTCTCTCTCCACTCCACCTCCCCCCACCCACTCTCTCAGATCAAATGACGCCCGCACCTTGATGGTCCCTTGCCACTCCACCCTCACTGGTCAGACTGGTTTCACCCATCGTTTCCCTAAAATCTGGAATTCTCCTGAAATATGACACTCCTCCTCCAACTACTCCCTTACCTCTGCCCTACACAATTACCTTTCCCTCAGCTGTTCATGCTTTAACCCACCTTAATACCTATCCCCCAGTTTCTGCCTTCCTAACATGACCCACCCCACCGGCCGGGTTTTCAACTTCCTGAAGGGGGAAATCAGGAAATGGCTACCCTTCTCCTCATATTCAGTTCTTGCCTCTCCCCCCGCCCTTCTGGGTCACCAATGTGCACAACCTAACCCCATCCTTTTTACTCCAACATCAATTACGTACTACCACGAGCCTGCTCATGGTACACTCATGCACTATAAATGGTTCTATCGCATTATTACTGTTTTGTACGTTCATATGTTCTTTTGTATGATTTTGGACATGTATTGTAATTTACTCAGTGTTCCACTACTGTTTATTGTACAATACCTTGTGTTCCAACTGTTGTACAATCTTACAATGTTGTACTGTTTGTACTACCCACATACTATTGTAACTAATCATCCTTCACAACCCTATGTAACCCTTCCCCCCAGGTCGCACCATGAGACGAACAACTTGTTGTTCAGTGTGCCCTCCTGGTGAAACATTTCAATAAATAAATAAATAGTGACGCCGGTCTCACCCTTTGGAACTCCTTTCCAGCATGTGTTAGGGAGGGCCAGACAGTCGAGACTTTCAAAAAGGGTCTAAAGGCGCATCTGTTCTGTTTGGCTTTCCCGAATGAAGGTGATTGATCAGTACTGTACTAGCTAAACTCTAGTTATCCTGGGATTTTATCAGTTGTTGTAAATATTTATTGATCTGTATGTGTTGTAGTTCTTGTTTATGACCCTATCTGTTTTTATGTAAGGCGCCGAGAGCCCCAGGGACTGGATGCCATATAAATAAACTTGCCTTGCCATTATAGCCTGATTCAGATGGAATGCTGACACAGCCTTAGGTAGCAACTTGGAATGCATATAGAGAACAACCTAATCATTATGGAAAACAGTATACAGATGATCTGTGAACAAAGCATGGATTTCATGTATGCGTGCAGAGCTGACAGCTACCAGAAATGCTGCTTTCTAAGTTAGAAACTTCAAGTCATAAGTCGCAATAGGCTTAACGGGCTTGCAAGCGAGCATGTCCAGCACTAGGTTGATATCCCAGGAAGCCACTGACTTCCTGATGGGAGCCCTTGTGTGCAGAATACCTCTGAGGAACCTTTTAAATAGTGGCAGTTGTGTCAAAGAGAGGGCATCAAAAGGTGCATGGTATGCTGATGTATCACATAGGTGGACCCTAACTGTGGAATACTGCAGGACAGCATCCGTAAGGTCCTGTAGGTACTCTGAAAACCTTTTCAGATGGACACCTGAAAGGGTCCATGGGTTTTTGGGGTACCAGATAGAAAATCTTTTCCACTTGTCTGTGTGTGTCTTTCTTGTGACAGGGTTGAATAGGGCCCTGTCCCAGTTGTTCTGGAGAAAGAGTTTAAATGCAAGGATCTCTTCTAGTCTTTTGTTTCTGCCTCTTGTCTGTCTGGTTGCGCAACCAATTTTTCTTGTGAAACCTAGGATTTGATCACCCCAATGGTCTTGCAATTCTCTGCCTCTCACTATCCCTCTATCCTCACTTGCTGTTCTGTCTTTTCTCCCCCTTTGCATATCTGCTGGTATAAAAATATATGTGAATCATTAGGTGGAAATGTAACTAATACTGGGATCCCTTTGTTTAAAAATGCATATAGGTTTACTGTAGAAATGTATATAGTTATACTATTGAAATGATTGCAAAAAGCTGTTTGGAACTTGAGGTTAACTTGAGAAGTTAGTTTGCTAACCCCTGAGAAGCTGTAAGCAAGAGGTCAGTTCTGGGTCACAATGTACTTTTTGCAGCACTTGCTGAAACTTACAAGAACACTGCGTGAGAAGCATGCAGTTTTCTTAACGAGCGGGGGGGTTGCAAAGACTTATAAAAACAGAGCTGCAATGTTTTGCAAAAAAAGAGAGAAATACAGAGACTGAGACTGGAAATTGAGAAGAAACCCAGATAGACTTTCTCTGTTTATACTGCCTATGTAAATAGTTATACTGAACAATTTTATGTTTTTATTTTACTGTTGTTAATAACAAATCATTTGTTGTGAATTTTACAACTGCTCCTGGTTTTCCTATGCTTCCTGACCTGTGCCTCGACGACAGATGGTGTCAGCCTAAGTGGGATTTACGCCGTGCATACTCTAAGCCAGGAATTTTATGTGTGGGTACTAGACCTGGTACCAGGGAAGCATAGAAGAAAGGTATGGATTCTGCAGCAGCAAGCCCAGGAGTGGTTACCAGGAGAATGGCAATCAAACTAGCAGAGACAGAAGTCCAAGCTGAGACTGAGCACCAGTTATAGAAAAAGAACAGGCAGTGACAGAACCTGAAAACCTAACTGCCTTTTTCAAATGGTGGGTTATACAACAAAAGGACACGGAGAAACAGAGAAGAGAGGAGATGCAGCAGAGAGAACAAGAAATTCAACATTTAGAAGTACAGAGAAAAGAAGAAATGCAACAACTCAAACAGCAGAGAAAAGAAGAGATGCAGTGACAGGAGCAGCAGAGGGGAGAAGAGATGCAGCGACAGGAGCAGCGTTGGCTGGATGCCTTGCAGGCTATCAAAGGCAGAGGATCGGGCACAGATCCAGATGAGCAACAGGACACAGGTAACATGAAATACATTAAACTTACAAAGTTGTGTCCCTCCAATGATATTGAAGCATACCTGACAACTTTTGAAAGGATTGCCGCAGCCTGCCAGTGGCCAAAGCAGCAATGGGCAATCAGACTGGTACCCTGTCTGATGGGTAAAGCCCAACTTGCCTACAGCAATATGGACACTGCACAGTCAGAAAACTATGACAGGGTGAAAAGCGAAATCCTGAAAAGATTAGACATCTCAGTAGAGACCTACAGGCAGAGATTTCTGTCTCTGAGGTACAACTCAGTTGACAATCCTCGAGAAGCCTTCACGCGACTCAGAGAACTCCTGATAAAATGGCGCCAACCAGAGGACAAAACAGTCACAAAGATCACACATTTGCAATGGAGCAATTCATCAACATTCTGTCTACAGATGTGCAGCTTTGGGTAAAGTAATACCGACCAGAAATTGGGGAAAAGGCCGTTTCTTTGGCCAAAGACTACTAAATGGGCAGACAAACACCACAGCAGTGAGGTAACAGCCAAGCACCAGTAAGGCACTCTTTTTCCCTGTTTAAACTCCAAGTCTAATACAAATTCTGGTGGGGGTAACAAATCTGTGCCCAAAGACGTTATTTGCTCTAACTGTAATAAGCCAGGTCATACTGCAAGAAATTGCTGTTAAGAAGAGTGATACTGGAGCAGATTTGTCCTCAGCAAATTGGGGCAAGTACTTTACAGATGTGAAGGTGAGAGATAAGACTATGAAGTGACTTATAAATTCGGAAAGCAGACAGACCCTAATGCATACTGAAGTGCTAAGAAAACAATGTCCAAAAGGACCAGGTACTGGTGTCATCTGCATCAATGGGGACACTGTACACTATCGCACCAGCCAAGTGACCCTGACTATTAATGGGGTGTCACATCAAATGAAAGTGGGGGTAGTACCTAAGTTACCTGTACCTGTGATTATTGGAAATGATGTTCCAGGATTTACTGAGTTAATCAAAGAGGGAGTAAATCCTGATGTTTCAGCAGCTGTGGTGACAAGAGCTCAGGCAAAGAAAATCTCAGATGGTAGGGACTCTTTTCCTTTTGCTGATTTTGATTTGGACTTGTTTGAGCACTGCTCCAAGATCCGGAAGTCCAGGAAAGAAAGATGTCGCCTGAAGAAACAGTGGCAACAAAAAACTGATGGACATAAGGGGTTAAGATATGAAAATGCTGAAACTAAACTGATAACTGATTGTGAGTTTCTTTCAGAGCAAGCTAATGTTGTTTCTCTCCAGGGTTATTTTAAGCAGCAGGGGGTGAAATCAAAACAGGGTGAAACTATGTTTAAAAAATGTAATGGGTTACTATACAGAATACGGGTCAAACCTCAGAGACAGGACCAGATAGAACAACTGGTTATACCACAAAAGTATATACTGTATCTGAGTTGTTATAGATAGCACATGCGGTCCTATGGTTAGTCACTCGGGGAGGGATCGCACCCTTGCCAGATTGCTGAACAGATTTTACTGGCCTGGAATTCATGAAGATGTTGTTACCTATTGCAATTGCACAGGGATCAGTCCTTGGGCCCCTCCTGTTCAACACCTATGTCTCTGACATAAGGACAGGAATCAGGAGTGAGATGAGTCTCTTTGCGGATGACTCAAAACTGGGGGCAGTGGTGGATGGGGAGGAGAGGAGGGTGGCCCTACAGGGGGACCTGGAGGCTCTGGAAAGATGGTCTAGAAAGTGGAAACTGAGGTTCAATGCAGGGAAATGCAAGGTACTCCACCTGGGGGCCAGAAACCCGGGCCAAGTGTACACCCTGGGGGAGGAATGCTACAAGTCTCGATGGCTGAGAGGGACTTGGGGGTGGTGGTGGATGTCAAAATGAACAACTCGGAGACTTGTAGGAGGGCAGCAGCTAAGGCCAACAGGATGCTGGGATGCATCGCTAGGGGGATCACCTCCAGAAGGAGGGAAGTGATGCTCCCTCTGTATAACTGCTTGGTGAGGCCACACCTTGAGTACTGCGTGCAGTTTGGAGGCCACACTTAAAGAGGGACATTAAACCCTGGAGAGGGTCCAGAGGAGGGCAACCAAAATGATTTGGGGCTTGGGGACAGGACCTATGAGGAGAGGCTCGAAGAGCTAAATATACACATTGGAAGAGAGAAGGGACCGGGGACATGATAGAGGTCTTCAAGTACATGAAGAGGTAAATAGGGAGGAACAGTCAGGTGCTTGAAGGAAGGAGGAGGAGGGGGCCACTAGAGGGCATGGGTGGAAGCTGGAGGGAAGATTCAGGGAGAAAGGAGGAGTGCTACTTCACTGAGAGGTGGTGGAGCATGGAATGCACAGCCAGGGGCTGGTGGAGGGGTTCAAGAGGGGCTGGGACAGGTACAGGGGAAGGGTTCTGGAAGCAAAATCCAATACAGCAAGAATATCCGGAACTGGGAAGGGAGTAGCCAGAGAAGGCGAGGGGGGCAGCAAGGTCAGCACCCAGGGTGGGGGCTGACCAATCGAGCAGACTCGAAAGACCGTTAGGCCTATTCTGCTGGCATTTTAGTATGTTAGTAATTATTGTGCTGAGTGTCAGAAAGCAGCCCCAGTGGCTAAAAAAGACAAGGTGCCCTGGTGCCCCTACCTTTGATAGATGTGCCTTTTGAGAGAATTGCAACGGATGTGGTTGGCCCCTTAGACAAAAGTAAAAAGGGAAATTGATTCATTTTAGTAGTGTGTGACTATGCTATTCGGTACCCAGAGGCAGTTCCGATGTGTACTGTCACAGCCCCAAAGGTGGCAGCACAGCTTGCTAAAATTTTCAGCACAGTGGGCATCCCTAAAGAAATCATTACTGATCAGGGTACTAATTTTGGTGTTTCATTACTTAAAGAGTTGTACAGATTACTAGGTATCACTGCCATAAGAACCTCCCCTTATCACCCTCAGACTGACGGTCTTGCTGAACGTTTTAATCAAACCCTAAAATGCATGTTACAAAGGTTTGTAAAAGGGGAAGGGAAAGATTGTGACCAATACTTGCTGTCATGCTCCCCTGGCCCCCAAACCTCAGGCAGCCCTGCAGGACCTCCTGTTTGCAGAGAGGTGCCCCCTTTTTAAGAAATTGTGAGCAGGAGTAAGGGTTTCCAGAAGACTTACCAGCCTTTCTTTTCCAGTGGGAGGGTGGATTCTGTAGTTTTGAGCTCCCTTGACTCTGCACTACTTTCAGTATTTGAATCCCACCACGGCCACTGGCTACGTCTTGCCTAAGTAGTTTTATAAGATAGCTGAGTGATTCTATCTAGTCAAGGCACACAGTCTTTTCAAAACCCTTCTGTTAAAATGTTAAATCACACAACCAGACCCCAGGCAGAGTTGATAAGAAAAATCATAAAAGTTTACTTAAAATGAAAGCAATACATAAATGTCTACAGTTTGGAAGAACTTTGAAATGCAGACAATAACAAAAGTAAAACTGAATGGTTTACAGAAAACACTAGATACTGTATTCTAAACTATACCTTGTTTGGATGTTAGAGTTCAAATGTCCTTGTAGAAATGAGTCCTTAAGCAACAGTTGTGTAACAAGTGTGTATTCAAAGTCAAGTCTCTGAAATATCCTTTTTAAAATGTCTTCCAGTTGCTTCCTTGGTGCAAAGTCTTGGTTTCCAAAATTCTGATTTAAAAATCAGAATTTTCTGTTCAGTATGGGACAAGTCAAACTTTCCAAACACTCAGGTCTGGTTTTAGAGATTTTTCCCAGGCCTACACATATACTTCTGGTCTTCAAGTATATGCCAGCTGAACAGACTATCTGCCTTCCAACTAAGCTGGTTTTCAACTGCTCTGCATTCGAAGTGTGTGTCGGATAATATACTTGAGGGTCATTTTAGGACACACCCACCTTATTTTTTTCTCTGGGGTGGGGTTAATGACTCCAGGACAATACAGATATTAGGGTACAACAGTTTACCTTTCCCTGTACATGTCACTGTAGTTCTATGTCAGGTTTGATGTCAACCCCAGTGACATCTGGTCCATGCATTTGGCTTGATCCCTGACCCCTAGGTCACTACATGGTCTTTCCCTGTCATGGAAAGCCACAGTGGTATATTTTATGCCTTCCTGAGCTATATACATGTCTCCCGTATCTTGAGACTTAACAGGTCCACACTAGCCTTTATAGAAATAACAGTTATTTTGTAGTTACCTGTTAAAGGGACAGTGTCTTAATTCTAAACTACATTACAGCATATACAATATGAACTCACGTAAATGGATCTAGGCCTATCATGCAACAATTGCCTTAGCTGCTTTTTGCTTACAGAGAAGTGCCACAGGCATCAACAGGTTTTTCACCATTTGAAATGCTGTATGGTAGACAACCTAGAAGGCCACTAGAACTAATAAAAGAAACATGGGAAGATAAGCCAAAAAGAAACAATCTATTATATCTTATATGTGTGCCCTGAGAAAGAACCTAGCAAAAGATGTTGACATCGCTCACAGTAATCAGGAAGAGGTCCAAAACCAGCAGAAGGTGCATTATGACCATGGGGTAAAAGAAAACGTTTTTGAGCCAGGTGAAAAGGTCTTGCTATTGTTACCCACTACAGAAAATAAACGGTAAATGAAGTGGCAAGGGCCTTATAAAGCACTTAGACGTACTGGCACAGTTAACTATGAGACTGAGACCCCTAATAGGAAAAACCCTACTACGATATACCATGCTAACCTCAAGAAATGGGTGGAAAAAACACCAAAAGCTGTTCTGCTGGTTTTACCAGAAACTGATAAAGAATATATTGATATACTATAGCTTATGATGGACTGGAACAAACTGTAACTGCTGATGTAGTCAAGGTGAATGTTTCCTTAACCTCCGAACAAATCGCAGAAATTCATAACTTGCTAAAGACATTTAACAGTACTTTTACCACAGTGACAGGAGGAGCTAAAAGTGTTGAGCATGTAATAGTGACAAAGAATGCTCACCCTATTAGACAAAAAACATACAGATTACCAGAGCGGTTAAGAGCTAATGTGGTTAAGGAAATACAAAAAATGAAAGAACTGGGTATCATAGAAGAGTTGAGAAGTACTTGGTCATCACCAATGTTGACTGTAAACAAAAATGAAGGGGGTGTAAGAATATGCCTTGATTTTAGGAAACTTTATCAAGTGTCAGAATTTGACAGTTATCCTATGCCCAGAACAGATGATTTGGTGGACAGACTGGGGAGTGCCAAGTATATCAGTACCCTTGATCTTACCAAGGGTTACTGGCAAATCCCCCTAGCTAAAGAATCCAGAGACAAAACTGCATTTGCCACTCCTATAGGATTCTATCAGTTCACTAGCATGCCCTTTGGTTTACACGGTGCTTCCGCTACATTACAGCGTTACATGGATGTAATTGTATCCCCTCATACTGGTTATTGTGCTGTATACCTGGACGACGTTGTGGTGTATAGTCCAGACTGGAAAAATACACCTGGAACACCTACAAGCTGTTAGCCAGTCGATCAAAAAGGCAGGTCTGACAATTAATCCTACCAAGTGTGCACTGGGCATGCAGGAAACCAGATATTTGGGCTATGTTTTAGGAAATGGAGCAGTCAAGCCAGAGGTTTCCAAGATAGAAGCTGTAGCTAACAGCCCTGTTCCCAAAACCAAGAAACATGTCAGGTAATTTTTAGTGTTGGCTGGTTATTACTGGAGATGTGTTTCCAACTTTGAACAATTAGCTACTCTCCTCACTGAACTCACAAAGAAATGGTTCCTGAATAATGTGAAATGGACCCCAGAGTGTGATGAGGCTTTTCGAGCCATTAAGGCTGCATTATGTTCAGCCCATTTTAAGAAGCCCAGACTTTGAGAAACCACTTTTGTTACAAACAGATGTGTCAGAGGTAGGCCTAGGTGCAGTCTTGAGTCAGCATATGGATGGGAAAGAACATCCTATTCTGTACATAAGTAGGAAGTTGCACAACAGTGAGAAAAGGTACTCCACCATTGAAAAGGAATGTCTTGCAGCAAAGTGGGCCATGGAGTCCCTTAAGTTGTACTTATTAGGAGCTGACTTTGTACTTCTAACAGATCACAATCCTCTGTTGGCTTAACCAAATGAAGGATAAAAATTCTAGAATCACACGGTGGTACTAGGCACTACATCCATTTAAATTTACAGTAATTCACGAATCTGGGAAAAAGAATGTCAATGCTGATTTTCTGTTTAGATAGAGATCAGGAATTGAGAATTCCGAAGGTTGAAAAATGTGGGTTGAAACTTCTCTGTTTGATATGCTGCATATGCACAGAACTATACAGATTATAAGCTACTGTCATGTTAAAGGATAATTTAAAGAAAGTCTTGGAAACCTGTTTTTGTAAAACAGGTTCCCTCTTAAGGAGGGTGGTATGTGACAGCAATGAACAGGGCCCTGTCCCAGTTGTTTCGGAGAAAGAGTTTAAATGCAAGGATCTGTTCTATTCTCCCATTTTTCATCTCGTCTGTCTGGTTGTGCAACCAAATTTTCTCGTGAAACCTAGCACTTGATCACCCCGACGGTCTTGCAATTCTCTGTCTCTCACGATCTCTCTACCCTCACTTGCTGTTCTGTCTTTTCTCCCCCCTTGCATAGCTGCTGGTATAAAAATATATGTGAATCATTAGATGGAATTGAAACTAATACTGGGATCCCTTTGTTCAGAAATGTATATAGTTTTACTGTAGAAATGTATATAGTCATACTGTTGAAATGATTGCAAAAAGCTGTTTGGAACTCAAGGGGTTAACCTGAGAAGCTAGTTTGCAAACCCTCTGAGAAGCTGTAAGCAAGAGGTCAGTTCTGGGTCACGATGTACTTTTTGCTGCACTTGTTGAAACTTACAAGAACACTGTGTGAGAAGCATTCTGTTTTCTTAATGAGCCGGGATTTTAAAGACTTATAAAAACAGAGATGCAATGTTTTGTAAAAAAGAAAGAAACACAGAGACTGAGATTGGAAACTGAGAAGAAACCCAGATGAACTTTCTCTGTTTATACGGCCTTTGTAAATAGTTGTACAGAACAATTTCATTTTGTTTTATTTTACTGTTAATAATAAATCACTTGTTGCGAATTTTACAACTGTTCCTGGTTTTCCTATGCTTCCTGACCTGTGCCTCCACAATATTTCTGGTGGATGGTTTTCATGCAGCCTAAACTATTTCAGAGACCCTCTTCGATAGCTTGAACCTGTTCACCTCTATCTCTTCAGGAGTGAGGCCTGAATGTAAAGGGAGCACAGGTTGGGATGGACAAGCTGACCCTCTGTCAATAAGTTCATCTGGTGTGGCAGAACCCTTGGGTTTGATGACAGACAATTCAACAGAGGAAACCTTATCTGCCAAGGTCTGTAGGAGGCCACTAGGATCAAATTCCAATAACTTCCTTGCACTCAAGGTTGAGTGGCGTTGTGAGTCCATCCACAGAATTTCTGAACTGTAAAAACAAGCATTAAAGCTTTCTGAACTTTATTTTCAGAGTCTGTGGCTACCTTCTCTGTCTTGGACTTTGAGTTTCATGTAGCTGGACTGGCCAGCCTGTTTTTCCCTGCACCATGCCACAACAAGTGTTTGCAGGTTGAACTTTGGAGGCCACTAGGATCATCTTGCCCCTGTGCGCCTACATTTTGAACACTCTCTGGATGGATGACAGGAATTGAAGGAAATGCAGACAGAAACAGATTTTGCCATGACAGTCTGAATAAATCCTGACAGAAAACACAATGTCCTGGATTTCTGGAGCAGAATCAAGGTAGGTTTGACTCATTATGCTTTTTGTAGCCAGGAGGGCTCCCCATGAGCCGTCACAGCATGCTCGTGGCCCCCACCACCACGACACTGGGGCCAGCCTCCACCTGATGTTCCCCTCTGGCTTACCCCCCCAGGGCGGGGCCGCTGGGGCCTCCCCCGCTACCCCATCAAATGCCATGTCTAGTGTCTGAGCAGGGAGCCCCGGGCCAGATACACAGGGCGGCAGCGTGATGGAGAGCATCATTTTAGCTCATCTGTCAGTTTGTTTTTGCAGCACAGCTATGGGAGGTGCAGCATGCAATGACGCTGTGGCATAAGCATGACAAGCGTCCGGCATGCCTCCCGTTACCAGTTCTAGGTCTCTGGTGACGGGTGATCCTGTGTTCACCCAGGAGCCCCTGTACCATGATGTGACCCCCACCCCGGGAGATGGAGTACATGCAAAGGCCGCTCAATTCACCTCCCCCGGTTGGCTCTCTAGACTCAGGTCACCAGTGCCGCATGCAGTGGCTCTACTGCTGTGCTGGTGGGTCGAGAATTAAGGCAGTTTTGCACTGAGAGTGGCGATCCAAAAAGGTTCACATCTGGGGTGAACCACACATCGAATAGCAATCTCATGACGCCTGGTGCTAATGACCAGTGATGAGGATCCGCATCTCATTGACTTGATTTGTCTGCCAGAGTGTTCTGAACCCCTGGCGGTTAGATTCCCTGAAGCAAGATCCCTAGCTCCAGGCAGCATTCCTACACTCTCACTGCTTCCCTGTAGAGAGAGTAAGAGTGTGCTCCTTCTTGCTAGTTGATATAGTACAATTCAGATCTGTTGTCTGTCTGGAGAATTGTCTTTTTGCTAACCAAGTCCAATAGGGACTTTCAAACCATACAGAACTGCACACATCTCCAACATACTGATGTGGAGATGAGTTTCTAATGGGTCCCTGACACCTTGTGCCTGAAGAACCTTGCAGTAAGCTCCCCACCCAAGCGGTGAGGCATCCATGGTGAGAGTCACCGCTAGCCCTAGTGGGAAAAAGGGAAAGCTCTGGAGGCGTTTCTCCTTCACTGACCACCATATTAGGGACCTTATTAGGGATTTGGTCACCTAAACAGGATAGTTTTGAGAGTGCAATGCATGTGACCACTGGTATGGAGCATCCACTGCATTGTCCTCTTGCTAGAGGCACTGTGAACACTGAGGAGGCTAGAAGGCCCAAAATGTGTTTCATGGAGTGGGCTGGCTCAGTCTTGCATTCCATGATGCAGTATATCATCTACAAGACTGACCACAGTCCACTGCCTGGGAGAAATGCCCGTATCCTGTCCTGAACAGCTCCTATGAATAGCAGAGTTTGAGGGGCTCAGCTGGACTCCCATGGATGCTAGAAAAAGAAAGGCAGTGGCCAGTGCCAGCTCTTTCTCCTGTGTAAACAGCCTTGAAATTAGCCAGTCGTTCAGATTTGGAGTACCAGTCCTTGCTTTTTTGATGTACGCTATGAGCACTGCAAAGCACTTTGCAAAGATTTGCGGCACCAAAGAAAGCCCTAAGGGTAAGACTCAGAACTTACAATGTTTTCCCTCCATGCAGATCCAGAGGTACAGTCGTAGCCAAAAATATTGGGCGCCCTTGCACTTTTTCA
The DNA here is from genome assembly GCA_016271365.2 of Neoceratodus forsteri. Lineage (NCBI taxonomy): Eukaryota > Metazoa > Chordata > Ceratodontiformes > Ceratodontidae > Neoceratodus > Neoceratodus forsteri. The sequence continues at coordinate 731,592,157 of CM028131.1, forward strand.
AATAACTCACAATTCCTCTAAACATAAGTTGAAATTAACAACAGTACAGTATTTGGTCTCCACAATTCTTTATTTCTCTGTTAATATTACAAAACCTTTGTTTTTGATTCAGAATTTAATATATCCTTTAAAATCAGAAAATGAAAAGAAATGGCACTGACAAAATTATTAACACCCTAGACTTAATATTTGGTAGCACAGCCTTTGGTCAAAATAACTGCAATCAACCACTTCCTATAGCCATAGATGAGCTTCCTGCACCTCTCTACTGGCAGTTTGGCCCGCTCTTCTTGTGCAAACTGCTCCAGTTCTCCCAGATTTGAAGGGTGCCTTCTCCCAACTGCTGTTTTCAGATCTCTCCACAGGTTTTCAATGGGATTTAGATCTGAACTCATTGCTGGCCACTTCAGAACAGTCCAGCTTCTTGTCTTGAACCATTCCTGGGTGCTTTTTGAAGTGTGTTTGGGGTCATTGTCCTGCTGGAAGACCCATGACCTTCAACGGAGACCCAGCTTTCTGACACTGGGTTCAACATTGTGCTCCAAAATGGCTTGGTAATCTCCAGATTTCATGATGCCATGCACACGTTCAAGGCACTCAGTGCCAGAGGCAGCACAGCAACCCCAAAACATCACTGAACCTCCTCCATGTTTGACTGTAGGGAAGCTGTTCTTTTCTTTGAAGGCTTCATTTTGTTTTCTGTAAACGTAGAGATGATGTGCTTTACCAAAAATCTCTAATTTGGTCTCATCTGTCCACAGGACATTCTCCCAGAAGGATTTTGGCTTGTTCAGGTGTGTTTTGGCAAACCCCAGTTGGGCTTTCTTATGTCTCTCTCTCAGCAGTGGGGTCCTCCTGGACCTCCTACCATATAACCCCCTTTCATTGAGTTGGCGACGGATGGTGCGAGTTGAAACTGTCGTACCTTGTGTCTGAAGGTCAGCTTGAATCTGTTTGGCAGTTGATCGAGGTGCTTTCTCCACCATTTGAACAATCCTGCGCTGCAATCTTCGATCAAGTTCTCCCTTGCGGCCACGTCCAGGGAGGTTGGCTACAGTGCCATGGGCCTTAAACATCCTGATAACATTACGTACAGTGGAAACAGGAACATCAAGGTCTCTGGAGATTGATATGTAGCCTTGAGATTGTCCATGCTTGGCTATAATCTTCTGTCTGACCTTCTCAGACAATTCTCTGGCTGTCTTTCTTTTCTCCATGCTCACTGCGGTACACACAGGCCCCGTCCACACTGCACCCAACAGGGCTGAAAATGGTTCCAAACTGTTACAGGCTGCAGATGTAACAGTGTGTCCACAATACCAGGGAACAGGTGTGAAAATGGTCATGAACTGGCACAGCCTGTCCACGTTGAGATGTGAACAGTGTGTGCACCCAACCCCTGTAATGTGGAGTGCATCCCGTGGTGCACCTGGGGGAGACAGCTGTGAAGACAGAAACCCACTCGAATGAACACCCGGCTGCTAGTCTACACAGGGCACAGTGAGTGCGGCACAACATGTCTCGGTATCCCACAGCGATGTGTGCCCATGTGCACCTGTGGGGGACCAAGGGTGGGCAGCAGGTGAAGGCGTGGAACCATAAGGAGGGGAGGCCCCTACAAATGGCATGAAGGCGTGCAGTGATGCACCAACACATGCTGGGTACAGGGAACCCGCTGTGTCCCACACACATGCCTGCGGTGCACCACCAGGAAATAGCAAACCAAGGTCCACTGTCACTGGAAGCAAGCTGCGTGCACCAGCATACACTGTGCAGCCAGACCACACATCCAGGACCCCCACACCAGCAACCCATGGAACTGGAAGCCCCACTGTGCCCCACAAAGCAATGTGCGCATGCATGCACACTGCCCAAGCAAACCAGCAACACAGTATGGTGACACAAGACAGCCTTTAATCCAACGCCGCCATGACCTCTGGTGGCAATAACACAAGTAATCAATGTGCAGCGACAGCATGGCAATGCAGTGGACATGTGCATCGCTGTGTAACACCACATATCCCCAAAGAAAAAATGACACTGTCATGTGAACTAACAATGCAATACACAATGCCGGGTCACCATATTGGCGGCAATACACACCAACCTTACAAAGAAACCTGCGTGTGGGTCACTGTACTGTCATCTGAAACAATGAAAAACAAAACCATGCACAGGTGGTGCCCTAACCCAGGCACCCGTGTCACCATACTGCATCAGAACCCCAGACACAGCATGTTGCAGAGACGCCACACAACAGTGCGTGCGACCCACGAATTGCACTGTTCAACTGAGTGCCACAGCTGGCACATACCTCTGTGCCAACATGAACCAGGCACTGTTGTCACTGGGCGGACCCCAGCGGCATCATCAAGGTGGGGGGGGGATAACAAACACGGAGTCCTGTGTGGCAACAGGCAGGATGCACCTGTCAGCCAACCCCTGCATGCTGCATGGGTTATCACAGGGTCGTCCACTGGTACTCATCGCTGTACAGGTCCTGTGTGAAGCTGGGCATGCCTGCTGCGGGATCCAAAGGGGTAGCACTGTGCCGAGCACTGGCACCATGCATCGGGGGTTGGGGTGCTGTGTGCAGGCCAGCAGTGGCTGGCGTGACACCTGTGGGGTACAGCTGTGCCATGCTGGCACCAGCTGGTGTTGCCTTGGACGTGGGCGACTGGGTGGTGGAGGCAGTGACACCACCCGTGTACATGGCACCCTGTAGTGGGGGGTCACGCCTGCGGGGTAGTGGCACAGCCTGGGGATGCATCCTGGTGGAGGCCGCTTGTGCCACACAGCCTGTGTCTGCCAGCGGTGGACGGGTGGGCGATGGCAGGGTCTGCCATGACACTGTGGTACGCAGGTACCACTGGCATGGTGGAACACCCACGGGGGAAAAGGCCACAGGGGGATGGGACTGCGGTGGTGTGTGCCATGGGTATGGCACCCGGCCATTGCGGTGTGGCTGCAGGTGGTGGCTGCTGGCATTGCATGGCCAGTAACTGGACCATCTATGTGAAGAACTGCTCTGTCTGGTCTGCCTCCTGTCTCCGTAAGTGCTCCTCCAATGCCCTCTCCTCCCGTGCCCACTCCTTCTCCATGTCCATCAGCTCCCTGTGGTGCTCTTGCATCATCCTATGCGTAGGTTCCAGCACCACCCCAAGGACCACTGCCATCCGTGCTGTCTTTGACTTCCTCTTTCTGAGGTTCACCAGGGGTGCCTGGTCGCCCTGCCGCTTCGCATGGCGGCCTTCCCCCGCAGTGGAGCCGTCACTGGAAGTTCCTGGCATCACGTCCGGCAGGACCAAGGACACTGGGGAGACCTCCACTGTGTCAGTGTCCACCGATGTCCCCTCACCAGGGTCTTGCCCTGGAATGGCAGAACACACCTGTCACCATTACACACAGGTGCGTGCAGCCCCACCCCTGCCCCCCACCCCAAGCACAGCCCCATGCCCATGTCCCCACTCACCTGTGTGCCATTTACGCACACCTCAGGTGCCACATGCAACCTCACTCGAGTGAACCAGAGCCACCACCCATGCCATGCCCATCACCTTGTGCTGCATGCCCAGGATACACCCCCACCGGCATGCAAGAACCCAGCATACACATTGCACAATGCACTCACCTGTGTCGGGGCACTCCTGCTGCACACCGTCGTCGTCTTCATTCCCCAGGTGCTGGCACACATCCCTGGTGGTGTCCCAGTCATCCTCCATGTCCAGTTCAGGGTTGTCCACCTGTGAGCTCTCGAGGATGAACGCTAGTCTGGTGGTAGGCTGTGTTCCCAGTATGGTGTCCAATGTGTCAAAGAAAGGGCACACCACACGCGCGCCTCAGCGTCTGTTGCTGTCCCTGGTTTTGTATGTTACCCTTTTTGGTTGCTTTATCTTATCATGGACACTGCTTTGCCGTCCGCTCCACCTCTATCATGCACAGGTATTCCAAGACCTTCTGGTACACCTTTGTGTTGTGCCTTGCACTGGCTAGCTCTGCCTGCACCTTCTCCTGTGTCCAGAACTCCACCAGGAGTTTTGTGGCCTCATCCGACATGGTCCTGCAGGTGGGCAGTGTGGATGTGGTCACTGTTTGGCACAGTCCTTTCTACCCTCCACCAGTCACAGGCAGTGCTTGGGGGCTGGGGTCACTCTGCAGTGGTGCTGTTGTGGTATGCTCTGGCACTGCTGTCCTCTTGTGGCTGGTCTTGGATTTTGGCAGTTGTTGGGGACCCCTTCACACCTGTGCCACACAGTACTGGCGTCTGCTGATGGTTCCCTATTGCTTGTGCCCACTGTTTGCCCTAGGCACCGGTGCTCTTCCCCCCTCACAGTCCTTGGCCAGCTGTGGCATGCAGAACCCCCTATTGCCACACTGTGCCTTCTGGCTGCACCTCTCTCTCAAGTGTGCGCACCCAGCTGCTCTGGTCTCCCTGCCTCAGACATTGTGCAGGCGCTGCCCTGCACCGTTTCCACCTCGCTGCACTGTTTACTGTACTCCCGTGCCTCTCTGCCTTCCCAGTGCTTCCTTCTTCTTCTGCCTCCCAAGTGCCCCTCTGAGGTGCACTGCCTGCTGGTCTCAGGCGGAGGACTGGGGCTACATGGTGGTGCGTTGAGACGCAGGCTGTAACTGCTACAGCCTTGAAACTCATTTGTAACCGTTGTAGAAATCTACCTCCTGACAGGTTTCTTAACGGTTACGAATACGCCTGCTGTAACGTTACCAGTGTAAACGCACGCCATTACTGATGCGGTTTACACCCTCTGTAACGTTACAGAAGGGTTTTCGGGCTGCAGTGTGGACAGGGCCACAGTGACACAAAACAGGAGAATGAGTCCTTTTCTCTATTCAAACTGGTTGAATGAGTGATTTTTATACTGCAGGCACCTGCAACTCACCACAGGTGAGTTCAATTCCAAAGTGAAGGAGAATCACCTGCTTGAAATCTAATTATTTCTAACTACTTCTAAAAGGTGCCAATAATTTTGTCTGGGCCATTTAAGGATTTCTGTGTGGAATACACTAAGACTTAGTAAATTTTTGTGCTTTTTGTGTTTTATTCCACTGCAAACCAAAGAAATACATATGTGGATACCAAAGTATTTTTTAATTTCAGCAATTTTCTGGAAGGAATGGTGCATTATTAGAAAAAACTGCAAGGGCGCCAGTATATTTGGCCACGACTGTACTTGTGGTGCACCGGTGCATGCTGATATGTATCCTGCATCTCCAGAGATGCTAGCCAATCCTGATGCTTCAGGTAAGGTAGCAAGGATCGCAGAGAAACCATCATGAATGGCTGATCTTTAGGCGTCTCTCTATTCTTAAAGGTCTTCTCAAACCAGCTGCTACTGGTTCCTTGAAACACTATTCTTCTGTCAGCTCCACGGAACTACTCCCTGTCTTCTGAATCGATTACCCAGACCTATTAGTATCCTCACTTACTTTCAATATGCCTACCCCTCGTTCCTCTTTCCCCTCCGTCTGATTATCTCCACTTTACCCCAGCTCCACACACTCCCCAACCTAAAAAACCTGTCATGCCTTTCCCCTCCACTCTCTTAACTCCTACCTCTATTTTTGCCATAACTCCTGCACCTCCTCTAATACTCTGGACTCACTTTTCTCACCTCCTCACTGCCATTTTATTCTCAGTACCTAGCTTTCCTTTGCCTCCTAATCATCTACTCACCTAGCCCCCAATCCTCCCAATTAATTCCCAAATAGACTGTCTGCCACAAAAGTCTCAAACTCCACTTCTTCATTATCACACTCCTCTTCCTCGCACCAGGTAATGTTCACCCTAACCCCGGTCCCACCACCCCCATCTCTGCTAGTAGTAATTCTACCACTAACATGATAATTTCCCATGCTCCCTCAGCCTTCCCAAATGGCCTTAAAATCCTCTACTTAAACATCTGCAGTCTCATTACAAAAACTGACCTTTTGCAACCTATGGTTATCTCCCTCACACCTGATATTTTAATTTTAACTGAAACTTGGTTAAACGATAAAATACCTGATCTCTTCATCGCCATCCCAGCTACTCCCTAATCACTCAGGCAGAACAGGGCTGGCAGAGGAGGTGGAGTAGCCATGTATATCCTGTCCTCACTTCAGTACGCAACCATTCTCTCATCCTCCTTACCCCACCTATGAAGCCCTTGTAGTAAACATTGCCCTGCCTTTTTCCTCCCCTATCTTCATAGCTGGAATCTACTGTTGCCCTGGAATTAAGCCCTCTGTTACAACTGAACTCATTAACTCTATAACTTCCCTCTCACATAAAGGTGAGTTACACATTCTGGGAGATGTAAACCTGACCTGGCTGTCTCCTGCCACTTCTGAGAAACGCAATGACATTACTGCCCTCAATCTCTCCCAACTCATCCTTGAACCCACTTGCCTAAATCATAAAACCCTAAGCCACCCCCTGATAGACTGGGCTCTCGTCTCCCATCCCTACCGAGTCATTAAATCAGGCATCCTTCTGGATGCCCTCAGTGATCATCACCCAGTCTTCCTAGTCAGGAAGGTCCATAGACCAAAACCACCACACAAAATCCTGCAGTTCCGCTCCTTCAACTCCTTACACCTTAACCCCATTCTCAATGATCTAGCCATTTTTGATTGGACCGATAGCCTCTGCCCCTTCCATTGACTAAGCCCTTGCTTACTTCAAAGAAAAGTTTCTAGCTACCTGGAACTCACTGCCCATTTAAACGCACTAGAGTAGGTGGCAACCATCATCCCTGGATCACCCCTGAGTTACTGGCCTGTCTCAGGGAGAGAGACAAAGCTTGGAGGAAACATAAGGCCACTCAGCTTCCATCTGACTATGCAAAGTACTGCATGCTAAGAAATGCCTGCACAAAAGCTACCAGACTAGCCAAGTCTGAATATTTTAAATCAGCATTCCTTAAAAATATCAACTCCTCCTCCAAATTCTGGAAAGTGGTCCATGCCCTCTTCTCCCCCCCTTCACATCCACCCCTCATGCTTAAAATAAATAATACATTAGTGTCTAACCCATGCTTAGTGGCTCAGATGTTTAACTCTTGTTACATCTCCTGTGCCTCAACCTCCTAAAGTCCCTCCTGTAATCTCCCCTCCTTCTCCCCTTCTTCTAGCACTCCACCCTCCATGTCCACCCCTTCTTTCCTTTTCTGCTGTCTCCCTTGATGAAACACTAACAGTCCCTTCTCTCTTCAATCCTTTCAAAGGCTCATCACCGGACAACCTTGACCCTAAACTCCTTTATCTTTCAGCTCCTGCTATTGCCTACCCTCTCTCCTTAATCCTAAACCTCCCCTTTTTGTCCTCATCAAAACATGCTGTGGTCCTCCCTCTCCCAAAGAGTAGTGACCCCTTTTCCCCTGGCAACTACTGTCCAATCTCTCTCCTCCTCACCCTTGCCAAGCTCCAAGAACACCTGGTTCTCTCCCAACTAACCTCCTTTCTCTCTGACTCCTCCTTTTTCATCCCATCCCAATCTGGCTTTCGAAAGAACCACTCTACCACCACCTCCCATCTCAGGCTCACTGATTCCATCCTCAGCAGGATTGCCGTCTTCGTCGACCTTATCAAGGCTTTTGACACTATCTCCCTTGCCCTGCCTCTTGACTCCCTTACGGCAGCTGGACCGTCTACACCTACCTATAACTGGTTTAGAGCTCATCTCTCAGGCAGAACACAATCAGTCAAGATCCAGGATGCAATCCCCCCCCCACCATCATCACCACAGGAGTTCCACAGGGCTCTGTGCTTGGTCCCATTCTCTTCTCCATCTCCCTCAATAACTTGCCATCAGTATGTTCCCCCTCCTTCTCTACCCACATGTATGCTGACCACACTATCCTGTTCACTTCGGCCCCTCCGATGTAGCAACCACCCTTCAGCATGGCTTCCACCAGGTTCAGCTCTGGGTTGCCTCATACCAGTTATTCCTAAATGCCAAGAAGACTGTCTCCATGACCTTTGGCACTAGGCAGAGACTCTCTAGGCTACATCCCTTACCCGCTTTCCATACCCTGGATGGGACAATCCTTGAGGAAGCCTCCTCATTCAGATACCTTGGGGTCTGGCTGGACCAGCATCTCAACTTCTATGGCCACATTGACGCCATCCTGAAAAAACTGTGCCCCAAGCTTGGTGCCTTATTTAGGAACTGTAGTTGCATCCTTCATACAGCACGGCATGAACTTGTCCAGAAGATGATCCTCCCCCTTTTTTTTTTATGCATCACTTTTGCCCGTATCTGCCGTTGGTGCTCTGCCCTGGTCACGAGGCCCCGACTTCCACCTCCTGCTAGCCCCTGCTCTCCCGGTTACCCTGGCTTACCCCGAGAGGTGGGGTCGCAACACGTGGGGAGGCACCAGTACCTGAGGCCGGTAACTGGTTGGAAGAGCTTGGCCAGGAGGATAATCAAAGCCCGAGGGCAGGGGCTTCATTGAGATGGCAGGCACAGAGGTTTTGTCCCTACAGGTCAGCAAGTGAAATGTGCAATTGATGTCTGCGCCTATCCCACCCCAGAGATTCTCGACCCCATGTGCGGAGGGCGATAAACCTGGCCTCTGCCAGGTGTCGATCCTACACTGATTACACAACCCCGGAAGGAGACCAGTCCTAGGAGGCTCGATCCTTCGCCCCGGGCAGCCCTCCAACGACCTGGATCCATTCCCGAACCTGGGTTGCCGGCATTGCAAGCGGAAATCCAACCTCTGCACTGGCGGGCCAGCCGATCCTCCCCATTTTTGACTACTGCGTCGTAGTCTATGGTGCCACTCCCAAATCCTCCTTGACCAGACTGGACACACTGACTCCTTCTGTCGCTTCACTCATGATGCTCCATCCCACACTCATCACTGCAACCTCTACCATGCCCTGTCCTTTCCACCACTTGACAACAGGTGCCTCGCTCATTGTGTCAAACTCACTTTTAAATTTTGGCTAGGAGAGCTTCCCCCTACCGCTCATGCTCCCTCTCTTCCCCTTCTCCTCAGATCCACAGACACTCGTACTTTGTTGTTCCCCCTTCGATCCACACTCAGACAGACTGGTTTCATCCATCGTTTCCCGAAACTTTGGAACCCCCCCCCCAATATGGCACTCCTCCTCCTCCTACTCCCTCGCCTCTGCTTTACATAACTTACTCTCCTGTAGCTGCGCCTGTTTTAATCTTCCTTAACTTTTTTCCTATGAGCCTGTTATTCTGTATGCCACCCCCCCTTCCTCAACCTTTCTCTCCCTATAAGCCTGTTCCCCAGCATGTCACTCTATCTTCCTTCCACATACCCCCTTGCCTACACCTCTGTCCTATACCTGCCCCCCTCTATTCTCTCTTACCAACTTGTCCTTGCTTAGTTCTGCCCCCTGGCAGGGTTGTCAGCATCCTGGAGAGGTCTAGTTCTAGGTAAGCCTCTTCCTTCCTCCACTCCCTCAATCCTCTCTTACCAACTTGTCCTTGCTTAGTTCTGCCCCCTGGCAGGGTTCTCAGCATCCTGGAGGGGTCTAGTGCTAGCCAAGCCTCTTCCTTCCCTCCTTCACCACACCTACCCACCTACCCAATCTATTATTCCTCTGAATTTCACCTGCCCTCCACCCTCATTCCCAAGTCATCACCTAGTTCTGCCCCTGGCAGGGTTCGCAGCAGCCTGGAGGGGTTAGATCTAGGCATGCCTTGTCCTTCCCTATCCAGTCCTTTACATCCACCTCTCTCCTGTCCCTCCTCTCTACCCCTCTGCACTTAAACAGAAATCCCCCAGTTCCTATATGCACTGAACTAATTACTAGCACTGTGTTCTGTCTGAGCTGTTACTCCAGCTCGCCCTAGTCCTGTGCTAAATTGTTTTACACAACTGGACTTTGATTTTGTTATTGCTGGTAATGTTCTGGCTCACCCATCTTACTTGCTTCTCCTTCCCCCAGCTGGCATTCCCTGACCCTCTTGCTTGTCCTTCCACTGCAACTCAACTGATTAATTGCACTGTTCACCTGTCTCTTAATTGTAATGCCAGTCCAGTAGGGTGTGGCGACGGTGTTGTATTAATTTCTGTATGATAATCCTCAGGTATATTAAATCTAATTCTATGTATAATTTCTGTTTTAACATCCAATTGTACCACTCCAGGTCGCACCGGGAGATGAGCAGCTTGTTGTTCAGTGTGCCTTCCTGGTGAAAAATTTCAATAAATAAATAAAATAAATCGATCTATGTACTTGTTCAGCTTTCTAAAATCGAGAATGGGGTGCACACACCCTGATTTCTTTGGTACCAGGAAGTAGTGGGAGTAGGACCCTTTGTTCTGTTCTGACTCTGGCACTATTTCCACTGCCGTGTTTCTCAGCAAGCCCACAATCTCCCATGCCAATAGCTCAGACAAGTAAGCTGACAAAACGGAACCGCCTCCTAGGAGCACTGTCCAGGGGAGGAGTCAAACAATTCCAGGGAGCACCCTTCTCAGATATTCCTTAAGACCCGTTTGTCCACCAAGATGGATTCTCACTGATGGTAAAACTGGGTGAGCCCCCCACTGGGGAGGAGTGGTCCACCTCAGGCAGCTGAAGCAGACCTGGGGCCGGTGCTTCTGATGGTGGCCCCCAACCATTTATGCACCTGTGCCTTCAACTGTACTTTCTTTTGGGACTGGGGAGGCTGGGATCAACTGTTGAGGCCTCCCCTGCCCTTCCAGTGAAAGGACTGCTTGTTATGGTAGGAGCCACATCACCCACCCATCTGTGGGATGTAGGGAGCTGGCTTGGAATTCTGTTATGCCTTTGATTGCTCCTTGAGTTCCCATTGTCCCTACACATCTCTTCACCCCATCTCCTTAGTATATACCCATTACAGATTTTGGGGTCATCTGTAAAGAGGTACACTTTCCCTTCCAGTTCTTCTGCAATGTCACTTATGAAGACATGGAAGAGGACTGGTCCCAGTACTGAGTCCTGTTACCGTACTGGTCACTCTCCACTCATTAGAAGTGAGCGTAGTTAATCATTATCCTCTGTCGCCTATCCATTAACCAGATTTTTACCCTGCTTACCACTTTGGATCCTACCCCTAGGTTGCTCAATTTCTTTATCAGTCTCGTGTGTGGCACCAGAAACAACCAAAATCACCTGCACTCCAGAGCCAGGAGGTTATTTAGACCTCCAGTGAAGGTACTGCAAATAATATCATGCTCCCATTTTGCTGGTGCAAAATATATCATGTTTAATTCTGAAAAATACTGAAGGAAGTCTTCAGTACAAACACAGTAGTCACATTAACAAACTCCCCGGCGCTTTGCCAGTTAAGGCTTTACAGGGATTTATTTAACTCCAAAAATTGATTAGCGTTTTGCTCATAAAAGTGCTAAAACATTGTGAAAATGCATAGCACTTGCCTCACTGTGTTTGACAACCATAACACTTCTAGAAAACCTATATAAATACTTTCTGTGCAGTTAACATTGTCCCAATAAAAAAACTGCTAATCAATTATTTAAAACCCTGCTTTACCAGAGGGATAATCATTAAAACAACTAGTTCTTCCTTTTATACCATTCACAATTCAAAATCAGTGACATCACACATTAATATCCAATCATGTTACAATAATACCAAAAGTGATATTCAGTATCTTAAAATAGTAACAATAGAAAAACTAAACTCATTGTTATGACCCATAATATATCAGCAACAAGATCAATTGATAATATCTAACATTTTCAAAACTTATTTGCAACAGCCAATCAGATCCTCTGATTCCAGAATCTCCAATTTTATGGAAGAAATTACCAAAATCAGAAAACAAAACAAAGTGCTATTTCAAGGCACACATTTGTAACATGACAGATTGAAAAAATTCTGAATTTTCAAAACATATTTGCAACAGCCAATCAGATCATCCAATTCCAGAATCTCCAATTTTATAAGAGAAATTGCCAAAATCAGAAAACTAAACAAAGTGCTATTTCAAGGCACACATTTGTAACATGGTAGTTGGATACAATTCTGAATTTTCAAAACTTTTTTGCAATAACCAATCAGATTATCCGATGTTTTGAACCACCATTTTTACCAATTGTTGCTTTTATTATGGGGCATATTTAAACTTTTGTAAGGCTAGAAAACACAAAATGAGGTTCAGATAATTAAATTCAATAATGTCCTTTTTATGTTGCTTGCACGCATGCGCAAGATACATGTTGCGGCAGCTTGCTGTAGAAGCAGGTTGTGGAGGTGCCGCACTGTTGTGGCCAATGCCCCCCTGCCTCTTGAGGCATGGCCCGCATTCCCGAAAGGGGTGGCACGCTGCTGCTGACACTAGTTCAGCCAGTGTGCCACCACCTTGAAACGTCTTAGCTGCTGCAATCAGGTGCCGCCTCGTCATTGCAGTGTCATCTATTCCACTGCAATGAGGGAGTGACCCGTCATTGCAGAGCGGTTCCTTGCATGCCCTGACTCAATTTGCCAACAGGAGCCCAGTCCCCATCGGCATAATGTCCCACACGAAATTTATGTTGTATGCCGAGGGTGCCCAATCCCCCGACATCATGCCCCCGCCGACTGGCACCCAATCCCCTGGCTTCAGTCCCCTTCTAAGTTGAATTTGTCGATGGGGATTTCACCCCATCGGGTATAATAATTTCCCCAATGAATTGTGTGCTTAGGAGTGCCCAAGCTGTTGCAAAAAAGTTTTGAAAATCTTAGGTATTATCAATTGATCTTGTTGCTGATATATTATGGGTCATAACAATGTGTTCAGTTTTTCTATTGTTACTATTTTAAGATACTAAATATCACTTTTAGTATTATAACATGATTGGATATTAATGTGTGATGTCACTGATTTTGAATTGTGAATGGTATAAAAGGAAGAACTAGCTGTTTTAATGATAATCCCCCTGATGAAGCCTTATCTGGCAAAGCGCCGGGGAGTTTGTTAATATGACTACTGTGTTTGTACTGAAGATTTCCTGCAGTATTTTTCGGAATTAAACCTGATATATTTTACACCAGCAAACCGGGAGCATGGTATTATTTGCAGTACCTTCACTGGAGGTCTAAATAACCTCCTGGCTCTGGAGTGCAGGTGATTTTGGTTGTTTCTGACTGTTTTAGGGTACGCAGCCCTCACCTGCACCCTGCCCTTGCTTAGTAGTGCGGCGTTCTTTTTTGTGAGTAATGTGTGGCACCATACTGAAGGCCTTGCTGAAGTCTAGATAGGCCACATCCACTGCCTTCCCTTGATCTATTTCGCCTGGTCACCCAGTAGATGAAATCAATCAGATTCATCTGGCATGACCTTCCCTCTGTGCAAAAAGTATACAGTGATTAGATTCAAACCATGTACCTTTGGATGTTACAGCTGCAGATAACATTGAGCCATAGTGTTTTATGTTCATGTTTTTGGGAATGCCCAGCTCTTGCCACCTACTGGCAGGATCTGGCTTGAGAGTTTGAATCCCTCTCCACAGAACCCAAACTACTCTCACCATCTGTGGTACTTTTATTCATTCCACCACGGGGAGTTCAGGTGAGAGCTCGAATCTCAGACACTGTCTTAATACTGGTAGCCAAAAAGGATATAATAAGCCACTGGCTATAGGCATCCCCACACACAGTGCAAGAATGGCAATCCATATATATATATATATATAGACTAGATAAATTAACTCACTACTTAAGAGGACAGTCCTCTCATTTTATGGCCTTATGGCAGTGCTGCATAGTACATATTATGCAGATTGACCCTGGTTTTACTCCATGAAGAGTTCAGGATGTTTTAATAATCCCCGAATGATATTTTTTTTTTTCTTTTTCACTTTGGAATTACAATTCTGTAATAAGAGAAATTTTACTGTTCTTGATTTGGCAGATTATCAGACATGCCTAGGACCTATGCAATAGCACTGAGCTCAAGTTACGCTACTTGAGCTACTTGCCCGTTCCGTTACTTTTTATTAGTTTATTTGAGTTGAGGAACTATGGCCCCCACACCCCTCTTTAAAAAAAACAAACAAGGGTGAGGCATCATGCCTTAACTCCTGCCCGCTGGTGACCCGTGTTCGTGGTGCGAGTAGGTCACCAGGGATCGACCGGGGAGGGAAAGGATTGAGCATCCAGGGGACAGCTCTCCTCTCTGGGGAGGGTAGGGAGCATGGACCAGCACTTGCCTGTCACCTAGCAGAGGCTAGGTGTTGGCATGCCAAGTCCTGTATGTTGGGGCGCAGAGGAGGAGCTGCTGACCGGCGTGCAATGTGTGGATGCATGCATTGCGTGTCACTGTCAGCATTGCATACTCCCCCTCTGCAGAAAAGTGGAAAAAGGGCCCAGCCGAGCGACATGGACACTGTCCCCCACAGGCGCCGCCCCCAAGATAACACCTCCCCGGTGCTGGATCCATTCCTGTTGGGTTGAGCTGCTCCCCACCGCCCTGCCATGATGGGTAAGTCATGGGGGAATGGAGGGAAGGGGTTCTGATCCTTGGAGGGACGGTGCTGGGGGAACGGAAAAAGGAAAGAACCGGCCGAGACCATGGGGGAGAAAATACTAACTATAAAGAAACAAAAAACCAAAAACAAAGGGGGGTGTGGGGGCAAAGCCCCCCAACTCAAACTGTCAAAACCAAAATTAACAGCATGCACAGGCACTTGGCCAAATCGCCCATTCTGTTACTATTTATTTGTTTGAGCTGGGGTGCTTCTCCCCCCACACCTCCCTTATTTTGTTTTTTTTTTAAAGGGGGCGTGGAGCTAATAAAAAGTAACAGAACGCAGGCACATGAACAAAACAGGGCTGCATTCAGTAAGCTTTTATGGCAAGCCTCCTACACACGTCCAATAATCTACACAATTGCCCTTGATTTGACTTACAAATTATGACAGTACTTCTAATGTAGTCGTAGATAAAACACTCAGGGTTGCAATACTTGCAACATAAGCATTTCTTGCTGTTATATTTAATGAGTGTATTGCATCCCTCTGTCTGGGGGTACTGCTCGTCACAGTCCTACATAATATCAACTGTATATGATTATACTATAAAAAATGACTCTGCTCATTGTTTGTTTTTCATACATAATATCTACTGTAAACATTTCAATACATTTCAAATAAAAAATAATAACTGAACTTAAGAATCTGTTGTTGATAGTGAAAAACTGGTGGCAATAAAAAAAACTGTTAATGACAATTACACCAAGAGAAAAAAAACGGGAACACAATAACCACAAAATTACTTATTTTTAAGAGGCTCCCTAAGACAAAAAAAAAAAAGATAAAACAGGGAATCCACATGATTCTAACATTTCAACTGATACACAGGAGTCTACAGGTATACAGATCTGATGAAGAAAATAAGAAAATGTGAGTGATTCCTCCCAAAACTACAACTGATTTTGGGAGGGAAAGTAATGGGGCCTAATCAAAAGGAAAATATTTGCAAAGTTTTAATACATAATGCAGCCTCCAATAGTAAAAGGGAAGTGAACTATTTTTCAGATTTACAGGCCAGTTTTAGAAAATTACACTCCCACTACGCATCAAAGTTTTGTTTTAAAATACTTAATCGACAAACATACAATAGGGGGATCTAAAAAACGTTTGCCTTATTTATAGATCTCTGAAGGCGTTTGACTCAACTGAACTGTACTCAGGGAGATGTTGCATTCTATGACTACAGACTGCAATAATTAAAGCTCTACACAGTAATAACATTGCACGAAGTAGCTTTAATTGGAGCGGTCCATTATCAACACCTATTAAAATTCAGCAAGGAGAAAAAGGGCTGTCTCCTGGTGCCCTTTTTGATCAATGTCTGTTAACCTTATTGCAGACAGCAACAGGTACCTATCTCACATGCCACCAGCTTCTGACAATACTCGGCACCCATGTTTATATAAGCAGGTGATACTATTTTGTTGTCTTTAGCACCAGCAGGTATACAGAGTGCATTAAGCCTCTTGACAGTACATCTAAATAGACCCAAAC
The DNA here is from genome assembly GCA_016271365.2 of Neoceratodus forsteri. Lineage (NCBI taxonomy): Eukaryota > Metazoa > Chordata > Ceratodontiformes > Ceratodontidae > Neoceratodus > Neoceratodus forsteri. Next base: position 731,608,134 of record CM028131.1, read on the forward strand.
TAGATATTAGTATTGAAAGGACAAAAGATACTGATTTTTGATAACCATGGAACTTAAAATGCTGGAGCATAGTGGGTAGAGCTTTGGAGACAGTGAAGCAGTACAAATACTTGGGTGCTGCAGTGCGGTGAGGCAACTGTTCAGCCCTCCCACAGTCAATTCTCCCCAGCGGACAGCGGGCACCAGTGCTGTCGCGAGGCGAACTGTTCAGCTCCTCCCACAGCCAATTCTCCCCGCGGACAACGGAGCACAAGCGTGAGCATCAGTGCGCCCAGGCGAACTGTTCAGCCTCCCCACAGCCAATTCCTCCCCGCGGACAACAGAGCACAAGCGGAGCACCAGTGCGGTGGCGAGGGCAAACTGTTCAGCCCTCCCCACAGCCAATTCTCCCCCGTGGACAATGCAGCACAAGCGGAGCACCAGTGCGGTCGTGAGGGCGAACTGTTCAGCCCTCCCCACAGCCAATTCTCCCCCATGGACAACACAGCACCAGTGCAGTCACAAGGGCGAACTGTTCAGCCCTCCCCACAGCCAATTCTCCCCCGCGGACAGCGGAGCACAAGCGGAGCACCAGTGCGGTCGCGAGGCTGAACTGTTCAGCCCTCCCACAGCCAGTTCTCCCGCGGACAGTAAGCACAAGCGAGGAGCACCAGTGCGGTCGTGAGGGTGAACTGTTCAGCTCCACCACAGCCAATTCTCCCCCACGGACAACGGAGCACAAGTGGAGCACCAGGTAGCCATCCCAGCCTACAGCTACTTCAGGGAGCTGGCGCCTTTTTTCTCCAGCAGAAAAAGTGATTTTGAACTTTTATCAGCGGAGCATTGCTGATTCATAGCACTCTGCCTCCTAAACCGACTGAATTCTATTTTTTACCTGTTGCAACAGTATTGCCAGAAGGGTTTAGAGCCTTACAACTTGATGCTTGAAGTATAACCTTGCAGTACAGCCTAATGAAATTAATTGTAATCAGAGCTATACTGTGCTTAGTTGTATTCTCATTGGATAACTGCAAAGTGCTGCTTAGAAGCAATAAGATCCCCCTCCCTACCTGTATTTAAAGCTGCCTTTTTGTGTTCCCCTCCTGCAGCGTGGTCGCGAGGGTGAACTGTTCAGCCCTCCCCACAGCGAATTCTCCCCCTCGGACAACGGAGCACAAGCGGAGCACCAGGTAGCCATCCCAGCCTACAGCTGCTTCAGGGAGCTCTAGCCCCACCCTTGGTGAGCTCCTCCTTATATAGCAGTGATCTCGTGAGCCTCCTAAACCAATAAGCCCACTTTCCCATTAGCTCCTTATATTATTCAGCCACTAGTGGCCACCGCAGAGCAGATTTCAATCTACTACAGTGCAAAAACACAAAAAATGCAGCTGCTCACATTAACAATCATTTTGCTTTGCCTAACCCTCTCTTCCCTTCAGCCTGCATCCTATCCTATTCTACCTGATTCAGTACCCCTTCTCTCTACAGTTACCAAGCCACCCCTCCATTCCTCCTCGGCACTAGTGGACCACAACCAGTACCATTGGCATAATTGGTCCCTGGGGGCCTCAATCCTTCCTTCCTCCCTCATTTCATGCCGAGAAGCCTGCCCTATATATCCCCCTCTACTCAGCTCCAAAGACCAACTTACTGACTCCCAACCACTCTACGCGATGCAGGCCCTCAGCAAAGATCATGTGCTTATTAAGGCACACCCTGGCTCTCCTTCTCCTTATAGCCGGGGACACTGAACGCAACCCAGGACCACCTGCAACCATAACTGCTCAACCCCCCGCATCAGCTACGCACTTCCCTAAAGGTCTTAAAATTGTCCACCTAAAGATATGCGGCATCCTAAACAAATTAGCAGCCCTACAAGCCACTGTCCTTGCCCTTCGCCCTGATATTGTAATCATCACTGAATCTTGGCTGAAGCCTCGCAACCGGGATACAGAATTCACAATACCCGGTTTCTCCCTAATCCGCCAAGACAGACAGGGTAAAAAGAAAGGTGTCGGCACTGCCATGTATATCTCCTCCAAACTCCAGTTTTCCATATCCACCCCGACGGACCCCATTCAATCTATAGATTCCCTCCTAATCAAAATCACCCTACCTCACTCCATCCCAGTATACATAGCAGGGTCATACTGCCCGCCAGATACACCACTGGGTTGCATTCTTGACCACCTTGGCACCCTGAGGTCCCATATGGATGGCGGTGAACTTCATATCCTTGGTGACTTCAATCTGAACTGGCTATTCAGCGCAGCCTCCAAATCGCGAAACCAAATAAATGCCCTAAATTTGTCCCAGCTAATGGTGGAACCCACTCATCTAAACCACAAATCCAACAAACACACACTCCTGGATTGGGCACTAACTACTCACCCCCATCGGATCGTTAAAGCTGGCCTACTACCTGACTCCCTTAGTGACCACCATATGATTTATATGGTGTGCAAAATCTCCCAACCCATGGCCCCCAACCCCGCACACTTCACAGCAGATCTTATAAATCTCTGGATCTGACAGCTGTCCTAAATGATCTCATCAGCATTGACTGGTCTTTCATCCCTAGGGCCACCTCCATAGATGAGGCCCTGAATTTTTTTTCTACAAACTTTCTAGCCATCTGGGACCTCCATGCTCCACTCAGGAGATCCCGAGTAAGAGGAGCCCACCTTCCATGGGTAACAACTAACCTCATGGAACGACTGCATGCCAGAGACTGTGCCTGGAAATCCTCAAGGCTACAGGTGGACAAACGGCTCAGCAACACTACCGGGTCACTAAGAAACGCCTGTACAAGACTCATACAACAGGCCAAATCAAATTACTTTCAATCTGCGTTCAACAATAACTTCGCTCACCCTACCCAATTTTGGAAGTCAATAAAATCACTTCTTACCCCACCGGCCCAACCCCCCATTCCCACTCTCAAAATAGATGGGAAAATCATCACGGATCCTAGACTGGTAGCCACCGAGTTTAACTCATATTTCTCCTCCGCTGTTTCTTCCCTACTCTCTCCTCCCATCCTCATCCCCTGCCCATTGTTCACCCCACTGTACCCCCCACGGCCTCCTTCTCTCTCTGCCCAGTCACACCTGGCCAGGTGCTAAAAATACTGCAGACACTCAGCCCAACCAAAGGTAAATGTCCATCGGGCCTTGATTCCAAAATGCTCCTGCTCTCAGCACCTGCCATAGCCCACCCGCTAACATTGCTCTATAACCTGTCTTTTAAACTCGGGGCGGTCCCCAACCTATGGAAACAAGCCATCGTGATTCCCCTACCCAAAGAAGGGGACCTCTCCTACCCATCCAACTACCGTCCTATATCACTGCTCCCCATTCTAGCCAAAATTCAAGAGTGCCTTGTACTCTCCCAGCTCCACCACTATCTAGATACTGTATCATTTTTCACCTCCTACCAGGCCAGCTTCAGAAAAATCACTCCACCACCACCACCTCCCTCCTGCACCTCACAAACACCATCCTTACTGGCATGGACAAAGGGGAAATAACAGCAGCCATATTTATCGACCTGGCGAAAGCCTTCGACACGGTCTCCCATCCCCTGCTGCTGGCTAAACTGGCTAAAGCTGGACTGTCTGACAACGCAAATAACTGGTTCCACTCTTACTTGACAGGTAGGTCCCAATCAGTCCGCATTAGCTCGGCTAGATCCACCTCTCTCCCTGTCACCAGTGGTGTCCTCCAAGGGTCTGTACTTGGCCCGCTGTTGTTCTCTATTTTTCTAAATGACCTGCCTGCTACCTGCCCACAAACGGCTATCCATATGTACGCTGACGATACGGTACTGTTTGCCTCTGGCCCAGCCACTAGTGCCGGGACAGCCCGCCTACAGAAGGATTTCGACTCCATCCAACGTTGGTTCATTTCTAACCAACTATTCCTAAACTCAAATAAAACCGTCTCCCTCACCTTCGGCTTCCAGTCCAAACTAACCCGGCTTGCAGCTCCACCTACGTTCTATACTCTGGATAGCTCACCTACAGAGGCCTGCACCTCATATCGCTATCTTGGTGTCTGGTTAGATCAACATCTTGACTTCTCAGTGCATATAGATGCTCTGCACAAAAAATTATATCCCATGTTGGGAGCCCTCTACCGGAACAAAAATTGCATACCCCTGCCAACCAGGCAAGCAATAGTCCAAAAAATGATCCTCCCTATTATTGATTATGGCGATGTTGTCTACTGTGCTGCCCCCCATACTTCCTTAGCTAGGCTAGATCCCCTTTTTAACTCCTTCTGCCGTTTCTCATTGGACCGTCCTCCAAACACCCATCACTGTGTCCTCTACCAATCCTTGACCTCCCTCTCTACACAACCGACGATTGCTCCACTGCGCTAGAACCACTGCTAAATTCTGGTCACAGACACTCCCCTCCTACCTGTCCTCCTCCCTAACCACCCTCTCCCCACCTGTCTACGCTCTCAGAAACATAGATGCCAGGCTCCTGCACATTCCTCACAGATCCACCCGGTCTGGCCAGGCTGCTTTCAGCTTCAGGTTGCCCAAACTGTGGAATTCCCTGGCAGCCGATATTAGACACTCCACAAGTACACCACAACGAAATGCCCTTCTCAAAACGCACTTCTCTGCCTACTGCTCCTGTTATTACCACCCCCCTTAGCGCCACTCTCAAGTCGCCTCCTTCCAAGCACCAGTCTGGCTCTCCATTTATTCAGGCTGCACCTTTGTATTATGCTAAAAAATAAGATCTTGTACCTACACAACTGTGTTATAACTGCTTCATCCATTGTTTGTCCTAAACACAGTATGTATTTTTTTGTTTCCTGCTGTATTACTGTACCATTGTAACTTCCTACCCCAAGGGCGCATCTGGAATCGAGCGGTACTCCGCTCAGCATGCCTTCCTGGTAAATCTCTTAAATAAATAAATAAAAATCATCTTCTCTGTTAATGGCTACTGTAAAGAACATTGGGATGCATGTAAGAAAGCACAAAGCAATGAGATTAATAGGATCTTGAAATTCCATAATGATAAATGCACATTCCTCATCAAACAATTTCTTTGGCATTATGAGAGTATTGGTTGCAAGGGACATTTTATAGGGAGCAGAGGCATGGGGAATTGATCTAGAAGATTCAAAACTGGAGAAAATACAGAACTATTTTAATGGGAGGTTATTGGGCCTCTATAGCTGTATGTCTGAAGCCCATTTTACGGCACAGGCAGCCATGAGATCAACTGCCACATACAGGATGCACTACAAAGATTATTCAGCTATTATATTCAAATTCTGATGATGGAAAAGAACAGAATCCCAAATAAAACGTTATGTTAATCTCTCAAAACAAGACTAATTCTCAGAGTTATGTGGGTTCATTCAGCTATTATGTTAAAATTCTGATGATGAAAAAGAATAGAACGCCAAAGAAAATTTTATGTGTATCTCTCAAAAACGAGACTAATTCTCAGATTTCAGTGGGTTAGTTTGGTAAGATATGGAAGTATATGCAGTTACTGACATTTGACAACAACCCAGAGCAAATCTATTAAACACAGAAATTATAACTAGACTGAACAACAGAAGAGCTATCACAGGTTCAGATTCAAAATAACCCCAGCCACTTTAAACAAATTGCACTTAAAACCTGCTTAAGTCCAGTGTGGCTCGGTTCTTGTATTCTATTGAGGGGGGTAATGATGAAGAGGGGTGGGGAGGTGGGGCAGCTGCAAGTTCAATCAATCAACCAATTAAAATCTTTATTTTGCCAGGTGGAACATTATTGAGACAAGCTCATTTACAAGATGGACCTGGGGCAAAACAATTGCCAAGTTGAGGGGCAAGCTGCACAATTGGGCAGACTTGATAGACTGTAAGGCCCATTTCTGCTGGTGTTTCGTATGTTCATATTGTTTTTGAAAGATTGTTTGCTGCATTATGTTCTGCATTGTAATAACCATGAGAAACTTATGAAAAAATGGATTTGCCCATTATGGGTAAAGTCTGCTTTTAATTCAGATGAACTGAAATTCTATGAAATCTTATCAGCAAAGAAGGAATCCTGGATTTCTGCTATAGATCTGCTTCCATTGCCTGGAAAAGAACTGAAATAACTTACGGTGTCTTTTTATAATATGTATGTGTGTACCGTATACTGTTTTGTCCTGATTGTCTATTGTGTAATATCTTAATGCCAAAAACCTTTGTGACAAGTAAAACTGAACTGTATATGCATTCCCTAAAATTCATAAAATTCTTAAGCCACCTGGCCGACCCATTGTAGCGAGTACTGGATCCCTTAAAAAATATACTTACTAGGTAAGATATGTTGCTTGCATCTCCCATCTTACTGTATATCAGAGACTCCACTGTTACAGCACAGATCCTGAACAGTATTTATATTGACTAATCCTGGTTGTCAGTCACTTTGGATGTGGAGTCTTTGTATACAAACATTCCCCTAGAGGGTTGCTTGGAAGCTGTATGCCAAACTTTGTTGTCTTGTTGGAAGTACAGAACTGAAGTTGCAGAATTCCTTTTGATGTTAACTAAAGAGGTACTGAACTACAATATATTTTTATATTTAGGTCAATTATATCTCCAAATGAAGGGTACAGCTATGGAGACATCTATTGTCTCAAATACTCAAACATTTAATGGCGATATGGGAAAAGTATTTTGTCTGTGATCCTGATGTCAATCCATCAGCAAGAGAGTTTGTGGAGGAGGTACATAGATGATATTTTGGAGGTGTGGTGGGTGACAGAGATGAACTGGATAATGTTATCAAGTATCTAAAAAGTACAAATGTCAATTATAGTGCTAGTAGAAATAGCAAACAGTTTTTGGATTTGGTCATTTCAAAGAATATATTCTAGTTTATTAAGGAAAAGTATGACCAGAAACTCCTTGCTTGATCACACTCGCTGCCATCCCCACCACACCCTGAAGAACATTCCTAAGAACCACATTTTTCATGTTAAATACAAATGTAGCAAGAATGAGGATTATCAATATAATCCAAAAGGATTGGCAGAGAGACCGGAGGCAGACAGGTATAGTGCAAACACAGGTGAGGTGGTTTAAAGATTAGCTGATGAGCTGGACCGTGCTAATTTATCAATATCTAGAAACAAAGCCGAGGAAAGTGAAAGAATCACCTACATTTCATGACTAATTACTCTATCCATGCATCCAAAATTAGAGAAACATAGAACATAAAAACATAGACTTTGATGGCAGATAAGGACCACTCGGCCCACCCAGTCTGACCATTTCCCTACCTATTGGATAAAGCTGCAGATCCTTGTTAACCAACAGTCTACTTCCTCCTAACCCCCCCACCAAAATTGCCATGTGTCTGTCCCATGCATTCTTGAATTCCTCTACTGTTTTTCACCCCACAACCTCCTCAGGAAGACCATTCCATGCATCCACCACCCTCTCTCTCCATGAAAAAATACTTTCTCACATTGCCCCTGAGCTGTCTCCCTTCTATCCTCAAATTGTGCCCCCTTGTTCTGGCACATCTCTTTTTCTGAATGATTCTACCCTCTTGGACTTTGCTGATTCCCTTGAGGTACCTAAAAGTTTATATCATGTCCCCCCTCTCCTTCATTTCCTTGAGGGTATACATATTAAGCTCCTTTAGTCTCTCTTCGTATGGTTTCTGCAGCACACCCTGCATCATTTTAGTTGCCCTCCTCTGGACTTCTTCCTTCCTGTCTATGTCCTTGCAGAGATGCGGTCTCCAGAACTACATGCAGTACTCCAGATGGGGTCTCACCAACTGTCTGTACAGAGGGATAACAACTTCCTATTTTCTACTGGTGATGCCTCTCCCTATGCATCCCCGTATCCCCTCAGCCCTCCTTACTAGCTTCTCACATTGCTTGCCTACCTTTAGTTCATCTGATAGGACTACATCCAGGTCCCTTTCTATTTTTGTTGTTGTTACTACCCCCCACTGTGTACTCTTCCTTTGGGTTTTTGTTTCCCAGGTGCATTACTCTGTATTTCTTTGCACTGAATCTAAGCTGACATACATTTGACCATTCCTCCAACCCTGCCAAGTCCATTCTCATCCTTTCAACCCCCTTGTGTGTTTTAATTATTTATTTATTTTTATTCATGAGTCTCAGATTAAACCTTTGAGAACAAACTCACTGCATAGGTTCCATGTGAAGGTAAATACAGAGACATAAACAACAAAATTACAGAATTACGGTTAAAGCATAAGAAAAAGGATGACAGCAGTGTGTTGTCATTATGAAGAGAAATAATTTCTAGTCAGTAACAATAAAAATAAACAAAAAACACCATACATGTTAAATGGAAAAAAAGAACTCTAGGAAAGAAAAAGGAGGAGGGAGTGTGGACCAAGGGAGAGGTTAGTCTAGACAGAGGGCAGCTGAGAGATGACAGACTGCAGGAGGAAATAATGTTAGACTCAGCCCAGGAGTGCGCCTCATCAAGAGAGATGCATGGAATACCTAGATGAGCCTGGCAATGCACAGGGGCAATAACCAAAGCTAAGCAGCAGGTACAGAAATTACCTAGAGGTGCAGGCGTGGGGGGTGTGGATAGACCAGTATGGGTGGCGGGTGCAGCATTAGAGCTGACAGTGTGTCGGGGCAAAGGGAACTAGAGGAGGGGTGGAAGGGTGGGAGGAATGGGGAGTGTAAATGTTTTTTTAGAGAGGATGGGAGAAGTAGTGAGGGGAGTAGAGGAGGGGGTGGGAAGGAGGTGGGAGGAGGGGGGGAGCGTAGGAAGTGCTCAGGAAAGGATGACAGAAGAAGCGAGGGAAGGTGGAAATGGGGGAGGTCTAGTTGAGCTGAGATCAGGTAGTCCAGTGTCCTATAAGAAAAAGCCACAACGAACATTGGCAGCACCCTGTTGCAGATCTTTGTCTCATCTGTAAAGAGACATATGTTTCCTTCCAGTTCCTCCACAACAACACTTATAAAGACATTAAAAAGGACCAGACCCAGTACTGAACCCTGCAGTACCCCGCTAGCAACCTCCCTTTCTTCGGAGTGGACTCCATTTACTATTACCCTCTTTGTCCTGTTGTCTAGCCAATTTGTTTTACCCAGGATACCACCCTGGGACCCACTCCCAGGCTGGCTAACTTGTTTATTAATCTTTTGTGTGGGACCATGTCAAATGCCTTGCCAAAGTCTAGGTAGGCCATGTCCACAGCCCCTCCCTTGCTGCTACTTCGGTCACCCAGTCAAAGAAATCTATTAGATTCATTTGACATGACCTTCCCGCTGTGAATCCATGCTGCCTTGGGTCCAGTGCCCCACTGGCCTCTAGGTACTCACCAATTCTTTCTTTCAAAAGTGATTCCATAATTTTCCCTACCATTGAGATCAAACTAACAGGTCTGCAGTTTCCTCCCTCTGCTTTGCTCCCACTTTTGTGAAGAGGAATCACATCCACCCTCCTCCAGTCCTCAGGTACCACACCATCCTCCCATGATTTGTCAAAATGGGTAGTGAGTGGTGTCACTACTTATCCCCCTTAGTTCTTTTAGAATTCTGGGGTGAATCCCGTCAGGCCCCATTGCTTTGTCCACCTTCAGCTTTAGGAGTCCTTTCAGGACCCTTTCTTCTGTGAATGGACTGATATCGGCCTCCCTATCCAGAGTGCTTCTACTGATTGGTTTAGGTACCCCCCTTCTCTTCTTTTCTGAATACTGAGCAGAAGTATTAATTCAGTATCCCTGCTTTTTCACTGTCACCCTCTGCCCGTTCACCCTCTTCTCTATTAAGCCTCATTATAACTCCCTTGGTCTTTCTCCATTCCCTGATGTACCTATAAAAGGTTTTATCCCCTTCTTAACTGAGTTGGCTATCTTTTCCTTGGTTTGGGCCTCACTACTCTGACTGCCTTCCCCGCTTCCTTCTGTTTTAACTGGTACAGTTCTCTGTCCTGCTCCTTCTGTGTTTCCTTATACTTCCTGAATGCTATCTTTTTCTCTCTAATCTTCTCCACCACCTCTTTTGAGAACCATAGTGTTTTTTTCATTTGTTTTTATTTGCTTCACACAAAGGCTTGATATCTCTGTGATGACAGTTTTGATTTTTCCCCACTGTTCCTCCACCCCTCCTTCTTGCCCATTTTCTAGTGCTTTTCTGAAGCCTTCTCTCATTTTGCCAAAGTCAGCCCTCCTAAAGTCCAGTACCCTTACTTTTGTATGGCTTGACTCTACGTCTGTGTTTATCATGAACCACACTGTTTGGTGGTCACTTGTTCCAAGATGGCTACCCACTTCTAAATCTGAGATCCTCTCTCCATCCCCGTTTGAGATTACCAGGTCTAAGATCGCTCCCTCCTGAGTGGGTTCCCACACTAGTTGTCTGAGGCATGCCCTCTGTAGTGCATCGAGAATTACCCTGATCTTGGATGTGGCTGCAGCAAAGGTGCTCCAGTTAACATCTGGCATATTCAGGTCCCCCATCAACAATATCTCCCCTTTATCTGCCATCCTAAGGATGCCTTCTATCATTTCCTCCCCCTGAGACAGGGGTCTATATACAACCCCCTTGCAGATAGTGGTGCCACTTCATCTCCAGGGTGACCTGCTGTGCCCCCTCTTCTTCCTGTTAACCCTTTAGTTTCATTGCTTTGATCCCTTTCCTTACGTAGAGAGCTACTCCTTCTCCTCTTTTACCTTCCCTGTCCATCCTGTAGATTTTGTAACATGGTATGTTGACATCCCCATCATGGTTCTCGGTGTACCATGTTTCTGTGACTGCCACGATATCCAGGCATCCCTCTTCCATCAAAGCCACTAGTTCAGGGAGCTTGTTACCCTGACTACGGGCATTGGTACTCATTGCCCTCCATTTTTTGATGGCCTTACCCTTTTTAGCCTTATCCCTGACCTTACTGCCTTTGTCTTTTTCTCCATTTACCCCTGTCCTTCTCCCTATCGACTTCTCTATTTTGGTAGTTACCTCACTACCTACCCTGTTTTGTGAGGGTGAGGGAGTCAGTGCCTGCCCCCTTGGCTAGTTTAAATGTTTGCCCATGAAGCATTTAAACCTATAATCTAGGATCCTGGTTCCCCTCCGGGACAGATGCAGACCATCGCACCAGTATAGGCCTATATCCCTCCAGGTGGACCCCCAGTCCCCAATGAAGCCAAAACCCTGAGCTCTGCACCAGTTATTCAACTATTCATTGAATCCCATGGTGTGGAGCACCCTAGCCTCACCCATGCCATAGACAGTAAGCACCTCCGAGAAGGTTACCATGCGTGCTAATTGTCTAGGGCCCCTTTCCCAACTCCTCCTGCACTGCTCTGATCCCATTCCCAGCCAGGTAATTTGTCCCTAGGTGGACAATGATATCCATCTCCCTCTCCTGTGCTGCTGCTCTAGTGATCCTGAGGATTCACTCCCTGTCCCTCCAACCCATGGCACCGGAAAGGTACCTTGCCTCCCTCTCCCCTTCCACCCCCAGTTCTACCCTCTTAACAATTGAGTCCCCCACTAGGAGTTGCTTCTTTCCCCTGTGGGATCCCATGCCACCCTCCTGTGGGTCTCTTTCGTGGAGGTTCCCAGCATCCTCATTGGTCTTCACTGTGGGTGCCTCCATAGCGGAACCACGCTCCACCATAAGGCATATGAATTGTGGAGAGGTACAACTGGAGGGATACACCTCTGTTCCACTACTCTTACCCTCCCTGAATCCACTGTGGTCCAACCGCTTTTTCTTGGGAACCTCTGAGGCAGTGGCAGCAGCCCTGATGGTCCCTGGGTGGGAGAGGGTCCCCCCAATCCTGGTCAACTCAGTCTGGAGACCAGCAACCTCCTCCCTCAGCCCAGAGAGGCGCCTGTAGATGGGACAGCACTGCATCCTCCAGAATGTCTCACGGAAGACTGCCGCTCCACAGCCACTGCACTGCACCACTCCCATTATCTCTTATTTATGGCCTCTCACCTGTTGCTTTGTATGCTTACTCTTTCCTCTTTCCATTTCCTTTTTTTCCCTCCCTATTTTCGTACTGCTTTCATGCCCTTAAAGCTCCTGCTCTTCCTGTTCTGGGACAGGAAGCTCCTGTAATCCTCAGTAGTTTCCTTCTTACTTGCTCAGAGTCAAACCTCCAGCAGCTGGAGGGGAGGGAGAGCTACTCTTTTCCTTCTAGGATGGTGAGTGTTTTGTGCCTCTATGATCACTCCCTTCCTGCTACCAAACAGGAAGTTCCTCTTGTCAGTAAAATCCAGTGCCTATAAAAGTGGAACTGGCTAAGACTGGGGGTGGTGGGGAGGGACGGAGGGCTATATTGTCCCTGTAGTAAAGTTCTAGCAGCACCTCCTTCCTCTTGCTGCTCTCTGCCAAATTTTATACTAGGAATTTATACTAGGAAATATAGACATACAAGAAGGCCATGGCCCATATAAGTATGTCTCCAGCCAAGCTGGTATTTACCATAATTATTGTGTTAATAGTGAGTCTGATTTATACTTGAAATCAACATGGTCATTGTTTTCCACTAATGAACTTGGTAATGAATTCCACATCGGAATTATTCTTTGTGTATAATAGAATCGTCTTTTATTAATTTTTGGATATGTAAGAGATAGCTGATATTTATGGCTTCTTAAATTACAGCTGTGTTTATTGTAGAGCATATTTAATTGTGTTAGTAGCTCTACATCCTTGTGTATTTTATACATAAAAAGTGCATCTCCTCTTTTTCTTCTTTCCTCCAGTGAATGCATTTCCAGTTCTTCCAGTCTTCTGTTATAACTCATACTGGATATATTATCCACCAATTTTGTAACTCTCCTCTGGATCCCTGGAATTCAAGAAATCTAGGTCCACTAATCATAGATAACAAAGAAATAACTATTCAAGAGAGTACAGAAGAAGTGAATTTATTTATTTATTTAGTTGTTTAACCAGGTATAGCACACTAAGCTGAAAGCTTTTTTACAGGAGCGACCTGGGAACACAAGGAGGTTAAGTGACTTGCTCAGGGTCACACAGTATGCAAGTGGGCAAGTATGCAAGTATGTGGGATTCAAACCCAGGTCTGGTCTGCTGGATGTCACCAAATTTGCAGCTCAGAGCCTTAGACCACTGCCCTATACTGCCTCTATAATTATTTTTGCTCAGTTTTTAATACTAAGTCAAAAGATTCAAATCAGATTTTTTATTTATATAGGCGTAGAAACTTTTTCCACCGTCTTTCATATATGCTAGGTTTGTTTCGAACCTTTTTTTCCCCAATTTTAATTTCGGTTTTACATTTTTTTTTAACAAGTTCTTATATTTCCAAATATTGTAATCACTTCCTTCTCTTTTCATCTCTTTTTATCTAATTAATTTTATAATGACTGGGGTTATCCATGGTGGAATTTTACCTCTTTTATTATACATTATTCGATTTGGGATATATTTGTTTTCTAATCCTAAAATTTTATTTTTAATTCTAATCCATAAGGCATTACATGATTTGGTTTTATTATCCCATTCACAGTTTAATAAATCTTGTTTTAGTTTTACAAAGTTAGCTTTACTGTAATTTTTGACAATTGTTTTGCCTAATACTGGTTTTAGATATATAGAAATACAAAAGATAATGATCATATGATCACTATGTATTAGTGGTGGTTTGATCATTATGTTATTTATTTTATCAGGACTATCTGATAATACCAAATCCAGTATGTTATTATTTCCAGTGGGTTTATGTATTACTTGATGTAGTCCAGTTGTTATACATGTATCCAAGAACAGATTTTCATTATTATTGCTACCTATGTTTTCTTTCCGATTTATCCCTGGGAAATTAAAGTCCCCCATTAATATTGTTTTATTATAGTTGGACTTTTCTTTAATCTTATTTACTCATTCTTGATTTGTTGTGGAATTTGAATCTGGTGGCCTATTGCATAGACCAATGAGCAATTTAGGTAAATTGTCTACCAATAATTCAACCCATATAATTTCACACATTGAACTGTCCGTCAATTCCAAAATTTGTTTTGATTTTATGTCTTCTTTTACAAATGCTAACTAGAGAAGTTTTAAATGCAAACACCTGGCTTTCTGGAAATTAACAGAAATTGAGAAATTCTGCAAACAAACCGGTCTTTAAGGATTTTACTGCAGAACTCCCTTGGATGGTATTTAAAAGGGTTAGAAATATTTGGGATCAGATTATACACAGTCTACATGAAGGTCTTGCTAATTCTATGTGGTCACCCCATTACCACCTTGTTCACGTAGGTGTGGCACCTGTAAATATTGCCATGTGTTCTGTAATACTACTACCTACACCCTTCAAGCCCCACCCAGTGGAGAGACTTGCAATAACTCAAGCCTGAGCAACTGTAATACAATAGCAGTAGTTTAAGTCAAAGTCAAAAGTCAAAGTCAATTTTATTTAAAAAGACGCCCAATCCCAAAGGCTCTGGGTGCCGCACAAAAACTGTACAGTATGTACAGTTTACAAAGCATTGTACTCTTGTGGGGTGTTTTATGTGGACAAAACTCTCCGGAAGTTCAAAGTTCGAGTAGGGAGACATGTATGTACAGTGGAGAAGGGAGACCAGGACAATGCACTGACCGAACACGGGGCAACAGAAGTTGGTAAATGCAATTTTTTGTTTACAGGCACTTAAATGCACACATTTTTATCAATTCTTCTTTGGACATGCTGGAAGTCCACTTCACTATACCCCTCAGTTCAACAAATAGTTTGTTGTAAATAATAAGGACAGTCCAACTGCACGCTGTATATAGAGACAGGTCAAGCTGCAGAATGATGCATATTCTTCTTAAATTAAAACCTCATAATATTTACCACCTCATAAACCCCACTATATGTGCCTAAACCTTTTACTTTGCCCTGTTAATATGCAACAGTGCAGAAAGTGTTCAAACATGACTGTGAAAAGCACTAAAAAAGAAACAGTGTGCAGACTGCCATTTAATACTATTGACTATACAACTATATGTACTTGTCTGACTAATTCCACTGGAACATACTTATTGTATTCATTGTGTTGCCTTTTAATCTCTATTACTGCTGTGGAACCTTTATAAAAGAGCACTTCGGGCTCAAAGGTATTCCCCCAAATTTTCAATAACTAAATAAATAAATACATAACATTAAAAATGATAAACAGAAATATAGTGAAACACATCTTGTCACATTTAAGAGAAAAGATCATCCTTTTAGTTAATATCAAACATGTTATCCTTGCATGGCAAAACAAGAAACGAGTGCAGTGGAGCAAGCGTTCCTCTGGTGAGAGGAGGTGAGCGGTGTTGATACACACCTTTATTTTAGCCATGCAAAGAACCTTATTTTTACCCTGACAGAAGAGGAACTGGGTGAGGTGTACACTCCTCTCTGTCACACTTCCTCGTTCCCATCTGGGAATTGTGGGGTACTGGAGGCTATCCCTCCATACAGCTACTGAGCACCCTACATTAGCATTTGCAGATTGTCTACACAAATTTGGACCAGGTGCTGCTAGATACACAATGAAAGACTCCATGCTTGAGTGGGGCTTGCTTTGATAGCAAAAAGCACAGTTAAATCCAGCTTTGGGTATAGCGCCATACCGGACATTCAATCCAGCCTCTTCTGGTTTTGGCACTTCTGAAAAGCCCTAGTGCAGCGAGCGGGGTGAATGTGTGCGGGGCCGTGTGCAAAGACACGCGTGTCAGCTGTGTCCGCTGGGGCACTGGATAAAACGACCCCCCCAGGAAGGCATCAATAAACAATCTAGAAGTAAGTAAAAAATCACAATTCAAACGCTAAGTGAAATGAAAGAGACTAATTCTACTAAACAGAGGGAAACAAACATGGAGGACCCTATAAACTGCTGTAGTAACTGTAACTTGTTTTGCCTTGGGAAACAAGTCTTGGACTTTATCTGTGATAAGTATTTACTGATTAACACCCTTCAAGAGGAGACAGCAAGGCTACTAAATGGGGGAAGTTAGCGAAGAAACAGAGACCTTGGAAAACCTTATTGACCAAATGGCTTGTCAGCTGGAAACAAAACCTTTGTCACCTGGCATAGTGATTGATAAAGACACAAAAACAGTGAAATAATTCCAGCCATAGCAACAAACAGATGCAAAAGGTTGGGCTATTGTAATTAAAAACGACAAAAAACAAAGAGGGGGACAGATTTACAACAGTGCCCCCATTACCACTCCACAACAAATCTGAAATACTACGAGGCCCAGATGCAGAAGGGACACTAGCGAGAGAGTCAATATCCCACAGGCCAACAACCCCCCCCACCCAAGAAAGTTAATACCATCAAAAAGGATAGCTCAGCTACTTTAAAGCATCCACCACCAAAACACCATTTAGCCACAGCTTCTGTAGCAAACAACCAACCAAATCCAAACAGACGCATGTCCTATATACCAGTCAAATTCACATCAGCACCACTGGAGTCTACCCTCCGCCAGAGTACAGTTCAAACCCCACCAAATTCGACAAGGCAGGTCTTAGTATTAGGGGATTCAATCATTAAGCACCTTAACAGAGTTTTCTGTAACCTTGATAAAGGAAAGAGAACCTGTTCTAGTTTTAGAGAGGCAAGAGCTGCTGAAATTACATCAATGATTCCAAACACCACAATCCTTTAGTTGTTATGCATGTAGGGACCAACGACATACATCATACTGATCCAGAACAACTAAAGCAAGATTATGTAGCACTGGATAATTTGATTGATAAGGGGTGCACAGTCTGCCTTTCTGTAATTCTGCCCATCCCTAGAGCCAGCAATTTCACAACACTCAAAATTAAGTTAACCAAATCAACCAAATCCTACTTAGAAAAATAAATGATTTCACTCAAAATATCAGACTCTTCACAGCATGGTTTTAGGACTGGCCACTCATGTACAACAAATTTAATAGCCTTCTATAATCACACAAGTCTGGGCCTAGATAGTAACATCCCTTTGGATGTAATCCTGCTGTACTACAGTTGAGTCTTTGATAAAGTCCCCCATGGAAAATCAGTTGACAAACTTTTTATTTATTAAATTTTGTTAACCGGGTAAGCCCACTGGGCCCCAAAGGTCTCTTTTTCAGGGGCGACCCGGAGTTAGTTACATAGAGTTGAACAAGTACAGTCAATAGATACAGAGTAGTACATTGCGAACAAGTGTACGATGCTTTTGTACAACAACAATTGGTCAATACAACACAACAACAGTGGCAGCTGTTAGGCTTAGGGCAGGTAGCACATTAAGATGTACAAGCAAAAAGGTACAGTGTTACATTGGAGATGCCAGCTTTATATAGAAGAGGGCAACTATTTACAGGGTGAGTGCCCCAGGTCAACAGAGATAGCTAGATCATGGGGGTGTGATTGAGCTAGCCTTCTGGACAGACGAAGGAGCGGAGCTTCAGGAGGTGAGCACATAACCTCGTCTGAAAAATAGCTGGGGAGGGCGCTTCTTGTAGTTAACAGGGGAGCTTGTTCCATAGTGTGGGGGCTATATGAGTGAAGGATTTACTGACGGCTATGGATCTGGGCCTGGGCAGTTCAAGCAGTTTTTTGCCCAAAGTGCGAAGGGGCCTGCTGGGCTGTTTTGGGGAGAGTAGCCTAACCTCTGTGGGGGATCATTGGAGAGGATCTTGTATGTCCAGTTTAGTAGGGGGTACTGAAGTCTTAGGTTCAGGGTGGGCCATTTGAGTGCGGCAAGGACTTCACAGTGGTGGGTCCTCGGATGGGCTTTTGTAGCGAACCGTGCAACTTTATGGTACAGTGTCTGTAGTCTACCATAGTTGAGCTTAGCGATGCTGAGTAGGGTTGGGGCCATGTAGGTAAGAGTAGGTAGCAGGACACTCTGAGCGACTGCCAACCTTGTCTCCAGTATCAGACTGGCGCTTAGACGGTAGAGCTGCCCGAGTTTTGGGTGGATGTTTTTGGCCACCAAATCTACATGTGGTTTTAGTGCGAGTCCCTAGTCCAATGAGAGACCCAGATATTTGAAGGATTGGACCACTTCGATAGGAGGGCTGGATGTGGTGACCAATGGGAGAAGATGTGTCCGGGAGGGACCCAGGGATTTGGGACCAAACAGGAATGCTTTGATCTTGGTTGGGTTGAGAACCAGATGATTCTCGACCAACCATGTTTCAGCCTGGGAGAAATCAACCTGGAGCAGGGGTCCTAGATCATCCTGATGCGGCGCAGCTCTGTAGAGTACTGCATCATCAGTGTACTGTACAACGGAGCTGCTCCCACAGTGGTGTCGGAGGTCGTTGATGAACAGGGAGAACAGAAGCAGGCCCAGGATGGAGCCTTGAGGCACTCCCTCCTTTAGTGGTAGAGGGTCAGAGGTAGCACCTCTCCACTTGACCTGCTGGGAGCAGTCAGTCAAGTAGTTGCTGAACCAGTTCGGGGGTTGTTGGTCCAGTCCAAGTGTGCTCAATTTGTTTAGTAGGAGTGGGTGGTCTACCAGGTCGAAAGCCTTGGTCAGATCTATAAAGACTGCCCCCGTGGGAGTACCCTTATCCAGGGCAGCTAGGACGTCGGAGGTGAACCTGATGAGGGCTGTGTCAGTCCCGTGTTTTTGCTGGAACCCATGCTGTGAGGGGGGCCAGGAGCTGAATGTTTTCCAGGTAGTCGATCAGTTGGCTGTAGATGGGCCGCTCCTGGATCTTTGCTAGACGGCAAAGAATAGAGATGGGACTGTAGTGGCCAACTGGATCTCTGGATCCGCCTTGTGTATTGGGACCATATGGGCCTGTTTCCACATTGTGGGGACAACTCCTTCCAGCAGGGATCTGTTTATTAGCACGGTGAGAGGTAAGGCTATGGCGGGGGCCGCAGCCCTGAGCAGCCGAGGGCCCAATCCGTTAGGTCCTGGTGATCCCCTAGGTTTTAAGGATTGCAGGAGGGTTAGCACTTCTTTGACACATATGGTTCTTAGGAGGAAATGGGGGGGGGGGTCGGTGGATTCTGTGTTTCCATGACCGAATGACCCTAGTAACGGAGTTGATGGTCGTTTCTGTAGGTGGCCAGATCCGTGAAGAAGCTGCTGAAGGCAGCGGCGGCCTCTCCTCTGTCCATTAAGGTTAGCCCATTGCAAGTAATATTGTCCTGCTGTGGTTTGTTTGTACCTTTCAACAAGAAGTTAATGCTGGTCCAGAAGAACTTAGGGTCAGACAGGGTGTCTCGCTGAAAGGCTTTGAGATGGTCCTTTTTAGCAGATTTTGAGGCTTTCTTGCACTTTTTCCACAAGGACCAGAAATCAGCGAGGTCTGTTGAGCTATTGAAGCACCTGGCTTTTTTTCCAGGCCTTGTCTCTGCTTAACATTAGGGATTTAAGTTTGCGCGATATCCGCCTGTGGCACTGCCCTTTCGCTCGTTTTTTCCGTAACGGGGCGTGTAGGTTGGCCACCACAGAGAAAGTGTGTTGGAAGTACCGAGTAGCATCATTGATACTACCTAGCATGCTTAGTGGTGTCCAGTCAGCATTTCTCAATGAGTTCTGGAGGGCCTCAGGGGACAAGTCAAAGAAGTCCCTGGCTATTATGAGCCAGAGGGGGGTCCTAGGCGGCCTGTTTTTCCAAATGCAGAAGGTGGGGGAGTGGTCACTCAAAGCGTCAGACATCACACTGGCCGCTTGGATGTTGGTTGGATTGCAGACTAATATCCAATCAAGGGTGGAGTGATTTCCAGTCTTTGGATTTTGCCTGGTGAACTCTGTGATGACCTGGTTCAGGTTAGCTTCTTGGAGTGAGGCCCTATGGGCTTGCTTGAAGGAAGGATCCCACCTCAGGTTGTAGTCCCTTAAGACTAGCAGCCCTGCAGGTGGACACCCTGCGAGGGTGCTTGTCAGGCTCTGGAGGGCAGTACTGCCACCAGTGGGGGGGATTAAAGATACAGCCTATGGTTAGGTGTTTTGCATGGCCCAGGATGATTTTGATGAAGAGAGATTCAAGGCCTGAGGATCGTGGCAGTTCAATAGAGAAGGACAAGGTCTCCAGTGAGGAGCTCACATAAATTAGGATACCCCCTCCTTTTTATCCTTCTCGGTCCTTTCTGAAGGAGTGGTAATTTGCCAGCTCCACTTCGTGAGGAAGAATGTGAGGCTTCAGCCAGGATTCAGAGATGGCTAGCACATCTGGCAAGTACATCTCCACCCAGGACTGGACCTCGTGCATCTTAGGTCGCAAGCTTGCAGATATTCATATGGGCAACTCTCAGGCCTCTGGCAAGGTGCCATGTAGGGTCACTGGGGGACCCCAGGGTGGAGTTAGCAACACTAGGCTTCTCATCATGTCTTACAAACTGGGTTAAGAAATGGCTCTCAAATAGGACCCAGAAGGTGAGAATTAATGGTATCCTGTCAAATCCAGGTTCGGTCACCAGAGGTGTACCCCAGGGCTCTGGTCTTGGGGCCCACACTATTTAACATATTCATTAGGGATATGCAAACTGGATCTAGTAATGTACTCTCAAAATTTGCCAACGACACCAAGCTGGGGGGAAGGGTGGACAATGCTGAAAGCAGTGCATCATTAGCCCAAGACCTACAAACACTCGAGACATGGGCACACTGTAACAACATGCTCTTTAGTGTTGATAAATGCACTGTTTTGCATTTCAGAAAAAATAACCCAAGAAATACTTATCACTTAAATAATACTCCCCTCAAGGTTACAAATAATGAGTAAGATCTAGGAATCCTAGTTAATAATACCCTCTCTTCTTCAGAACATTGTGCAAAAATCGCCCATACATCCAATGGGTTACTCAAACAAATAAAATAAACTTTTGTTAACTAAAACCGAGAAATGTTTGATCCCCCCCTACAGGGCCAACATTAGGCCTTATACTGACTATGGGTCACCCTTCTGGAACCCATATCTCAAAGGCGACATCGCATGAATAAAGCAAATACAGAGGCAGGCCACAAAAATGGTCCCTAGACTGGCACCAAAGGACTACCAATGCAGGCTACAGGAGACAGGCATCCAATCTCTGCAGGTCAGAAGGTGCAGAGGTGACATTTTACTTTTGTTCAAAATACTATGTTCCCCTGATTTAATGCAACAATGCGGGCTCACTTATAGCCAGAGACGAATAGTCCCTAGGTTGCATAACAGGCAACTGGTAGTACAGTGAGTAAAAGAAAATCAAAATTACGTGTCTACCGTAATTCTTGATCTTTCATTGCATCTTCACCATTAATCACATGTGGGTAGTGGCCGGAGGTCAAGACCCCGCGGGAGCTCTTTTTTTAATTTTGGATGGGCGGAGCCGACGCACCAACGGCACTGCCCTCGAGGCCGACGCACCATGTGGTGCTCGCGGGTTGGTTGTTAGGTGTCATCATCCCTGCCCTCCCGCCAGTTCTGAGTCGCCGTAGAGTAAGAATGAGGGTTGGGAGGGAGGGACAAGGAAGTCCAAGGGACAGACAAAGGAAAAGATATATGAACTAAAAGGAGAAATAAACGACAGAGGACAGACGAGGGAGGAGAGAGAGAAAAACCAAGGGGGATTGGAAGGGGCCCCAATCTCTGGAAGAAGAAAAGGGAAGGGAAGGAGGGAGGGAAACAACAAGTGGGAGGGGAGAGGACAAACCCCAGGCTTGCGGTCTGATCCCTGATTTGAGATTGACTTACTGCCCTGGAGTAGCAACAAAGGCTAGACTGCCAAAATTCAAGGCACAGGAATTTACTGACAGCACACTCCAGCAGAATGACTTCAAGGTCGTAAGGGGACAGGAAGGGATCAGGAACCGAGGGTTGCCCCACCAACCAACTAAAATAAGAATAGGGGAGAGAAAAACAAGTCTCCCTTCTTAAAACGAAGAAAAGGGGGATTAGTCCCCAAGGACAAGGATTGAGGGAAGGGGGAGCAACCACCAACATCCCATCCCAAATGGGTGGAAGCCAAAGGCGATGAGGAGGGCAGCCCCCCCTCGCCAGAGGGTGGAAGGAAACCCCCCCCCTTGTGTGCCCAAGGTCACTCTGCTCCTGACCCATCGAAAGGAGGGGGGGGAAGGAGGGCACAGAGAGGGAGGGGGGCCTAAGACTGAGGCCCCAGGGGGAAGGTGGGTGGGAATTGTGATGAATGGTGAAGATACACAGAAAGATCAAGAATTATGGTAGGTACATAATTTTCATGTGTTATGTGTATCAATCTTCACCATTCATCACATGTGGGTGAGTACCGAGCCCCCTCCCCAAAGGGGGCCCGACACTCTAAGGGACCAAGCCCCTTAGCTCCCAGTGGGGGAGACACTGGGAGGGAGAACCTTTATGGGTCTGGCGAGGCCCGAGACTTGGGAGAGTGAGATGGGAACCCCCCGGAGGAGTAAGGAAGTTGCCCCATCAGATGGCCTCTCACCCTATGAGAGAAAGAAGGGTTCTCGGGTAGGCAGAGGAAATCACCCTATGCCGGGCCAAGGGTGACAACTGGGAAAGACACAGCCATGCAGTCCGCCTAATGCAGATCACTGTCCCTACGACTCTGGAAGCTACCTCGTTGGCATCATAGGGTATCCCTTGCTTGGTGCCTTGCTAGCTCCAGGCCTCGTGCAGAGAGTGCAATGGCTTGTCTGGTTACCTTCAAATCAGGCAGGGAGGCTAGGAGCTGACCTAGCCTGGACCACAAGAACCTATCATAGGAAGCATAGTGGGCCTGATGTACAGCAACTGACAGCAACAACTGTGCTGAGTAGAAGGTCCTCCTCCACCAGAAGTTAAAATCCGCAGAGTCTTGATCTGGGGGCTGGTCACGGTGGAGGGCGCAAAGCCCATCAGGAGCATCCAGTTGCATCAACCCTGACTGAGGGTGAGGCATATGACCTGGAGACTCCGGGGGGGGTAGGGGGCACAATACCTCCGACTCAGATCCCTAGGGGCTGGGACTCCGGAAAAGGGTCATTGCCAGAAGCGCAATGACGCCTCCAGAAAGGAACAGGCTAGGCGGGCACTACAAGGAAGGCCGCACTAAAATTGTCTACAAAGGCAGCATCAAATGCTCAGGATTGTGCCGAGTTGGGGGGATGATACGAAGGTCTTCCAACATCCTCTTGAGGAAACGCTGATACTCAGCCACATCAGTGGCAGGGGAGATGTGGATGGAAGACTCCTCTTCTCCAGAAGAGGAGGAGGAGGAAGCGGCAGATTTTGGAGATTCAGTGGCTTGCTGCTTAGGGAGAGGGTGGAACACCTGCTTGTCCATAGCCCTAACGTAAGTGGGGAAGTGAGCAGCTGCACCCCTGAATTGCTCCCAGGTGAGGGGTCCCCTAAGACCAGAAATACCCGGGAGAGAAGGAGATGGTGACAGAGGAATGGGGGCCAGATCCACTACAGCAGAGAAACGTCCTCTGTCCGGGCAAGACAGCCCACCGGAAGTCCCCAAGGGTGGAGGAGTTCCGGAGAGCCCAACAGCTGATCAACTATGCTGGAACTGCCTAGACCATGCCCTGAAGAATCCCCCCTGTGAGGCAACCGGGACCGTGTGAGCCCAAAAGGACAGTCCCTGACCTCCAAAGAAAAGGGTACTCTCGAGAGACAGAAAAGGAAAGACCAGGATCCGCACTGCGGCTCCTCTCTGTACCCGGGTGGGTCCCAGAAAAGGGCCTCTGCCTCGAACCCAGGCCCTTGACCCCTCTGACTCTGACAGAGCCCTCCACTTCGAGAACACCAGCCTAGGCAGCTGGCACCTGAGTACTTGAGTAGCCCACAAAGAGACCACCCAGGGAGCAGTACCTTCTCCTTCCGTGGGTGCCCTGGTCGGCCCTAAAGTTGGACGATCCAGGCACACCACAACAGGGGGTGCCCCAGCTAAGGGAACTGAAAATCCACCGAGTCCAGGGTGCAGAGCAATGGCTGCCTGGACCGCTACCTGCTGCTCAGAGCCCCTGACCCTAGATTCGGAGACCACCGCCCGCTCCTCAGAGGAAGGATGGGTCTGGACCGCCAAAGCCTCTACCAAGGCGCCCACAGAGACTGCAGACTCCAAAGAATCCAGCAGCCAGTCTGGATCAGACCCAGGATACTCCTCTGAAGAAGAGGAGACAGAGGTCTGATGCCAGATCACCTGCAGGCGCCGGCCCTTAGCAGGACCAAGAGGGGTGCCAATCCGGGGCCTCACACCGCGATCGGAGCCAACCTTCTCCCCAGCACTGTGAATGGCGCTGGAAGAAGAGATGGCTGTGACCACGACGCTGAGGCAGGAGTCTAAGAGAGACTTGGTGCCACCCCCACCCCTGGCACAGCAAATGGCGCTGGAGTCAGGGACGGCGCCGGTGCTGTCCCCACCCACAGGACCGCGAACGGTGCCGGAGTCAGAGACGGCAATGGCGCCAACAGCCCCCTCGCACAGCAAGTGGCGCTGGGAGCAGAAACGGTGCCACCCACGGTGCCGTCAGCAGCCCTGGCGCCGCGAACACCACCGAAGCTAGAAACAGTGCCGTCTCCAGTCCCGGTGCCCAGGAACAGAAATAGTCACAGAAGGCACCGTAGAACTTCCCACTGCACTGCAATCACTATTGGCGCCGGCAGCAGACACGGTGCAGAGTGACGGACTGGGGCCGATCACAGCGATGTCAGAGCTCATGGGACTGCAAGCGGCACCGAAGGTCCAAAATGACACTGGTGGACAGCGCCAAGGATGGTGCCAGCCAAGGGGGAATGGACTGGGCCTCCTGCACCGTGGAAGGGACCCCCACCGCGGCAAGGCTAGAAGAGGTGGGCACCCCCTCTATGCAGTCCATATAGAACTGGAAGGGAACCCGGAGGAAAGGCTGAGAGATCGTGGCTTGGCCCGACGAGTGCGCGTCTGCCCTCTGAAAGTCAGTGGGGCTTGTCAGACTTTCCATGCATGCTGCTCAAGAACTCAACTGTCCATGGAAAAGCAGGCATCACACAAATCCATGTCGTGAAGCAGACCAAGTCACGTTAGGCAACGATCATGCTGGTCGGTAATGGAATACGGACGACTGGCCGCACGGGCACCGACGCATGAGAGGCCGTCCCATTTTAGATGACTGTTTGCCCCCCGTACCTGATATGATCGACAGTAAAACAAGGTAAAAATAGACTCAACATTGCTGTAAGACTAAAAGGAACGGTCTTACCAGTCAGCAGCATCGAGTAGGTGGCGAAACAGAGCCAATGAAGAGTATTTTCTTTTGATGAACAGGCTGAACTACACTAGGCCGAAGATGCAGACGCAGGTCTTCAAGATGAGCTCCTCATGAGGTGCAACCTCTACGCCGGGAGACGAAGAACTGGAGGGAGGGTGGGGTCAACGACACCTAACGGCCAACCCACGAGCGCCACGCAGTGCATCGGCCTCGAGGGAGGCGCTGTTGGTGCGTCGGCTTCGCCCATCCAAAAAAAAGCGCTCCAGCAGGGTTGTGACCTCCGGACACTACCCACATGTGATGAACGATGAAGACTGACACAGATAAGATCAACTACTTTTCTATAAGAGCACCCAGAGTCTGGAACACCTTACCCCAATACCTAGTCGACATGGAAAACTTCAACTCATTTAAAAAAGGTTTAGATACCTGGTTATCACAAAATCAAATCTGGGATCAATAACTCGCACAATGTGGGGGACAATCACGATAGGCTATTAGCCTGCTTTTGTCCTACATAACCAAGTAAACCAAGAGCGGAGAGGGGGTGTTACATTTTTACAGAAACTGGACAGTTTTATGACAGTGCTATAAGGTTAAATATACTCATTCCATGTATAAAATGTGATCTTCTAACACACAGCGAACTGGACAAAAAAGTTGACTAAATAAAAAAGGGAATCCTTATAAAAAATAAGATGCAAAGTTATTATGTTTTTCCCATTTGTGAGGTTACATGATAAAATGACAACCTAGCTTTCTAGAAGGTGAGGATATTACATACAGTTACTTTCCTAATGTTGTATTCAGCCTGCCAGTGCATCTGGGATTAAAACTCTAGAGTGCATGTCTGAAAAAAAGTCACATGCTCATGTTTTGGTACAAGTCCATTTATTTAGACAAAATCAGTCCTGTGCCAGCCTGAATACACAACTGTTTTAGACACTGCTGCAAAACAATCGAAGCTTGGTGACAGGCTTTGCAAATGACCATGCTTTCCTCCCAAGATGCTACTTCTGATCGACATGGAGATGTTGCAGCCCGGTTTGCTCACCAGCAAACCTTACAACTTATGAAGTCACACTGAGTTTTCAACATTAATACACAACAATCTGCTAGCTCTTTAAGAAGTCTGGCTCTACAACAGGCAGTATAGCCTAGAGGTTAGAGTAACGAGCTGTGAACGAACTTGGTACACCCAGCAGACCAGACCTTGGTTTGATTCTCACAACCTCCACTTGCATACTGTGCGACTCCGAGCAAGTCACTTAACCGCCCAGTGCTCCCATGTCGCCCCTGAAAACAGGCACGTGTGCCTAGTGGGCCTAACCAAAGACTTAAAAAAAAAGGAAAAAATACAGTATGCTTCCACTGTAGAGATATAGCTGCCATGCCTCTAAATAATATGAAGAATAGTCTTTTAAAGGATGTGGAGGTTAACTTAATTCCTCATCAGCTGTGACTTCGGTAGTAATAGGGTCCTCCTCCTCCTCTTCAAAACAGCATTCTTCCTTAGTGGTACTTGAGGCAGTAGGAGGGATTTTAGATTCTGTTCTTTCAAGGTCTGGAAGAATTGCCACATTTGTTTGAAATCCTCAGCAGAGTGCAGCCGAATGGACGAGAGGCTCATTTAGCTCTTATTTTTTAGGCTCCATGTTTCCTTTTTTGATGTTTTCAAGGCTTGTGTGAGAGAATGACTCTGCTGCCTGCCTTTTCTTGGAGTTTTTTTTTTCATCTGAGCACTCCTTAGTCAGGGATTTATGTTCATTAGTGGGCTTTGCTAAAGGGAGAGGCAGAAGCTGATCAATACTGCCTTTTTCCTTGTCTCTTTTTTTGTCTTAGGACAAAACACTTTCCTCAGATCATAGTTCAGACAATCTGGATTCAAGCTAAAACACCTACAGCAATCAATGTCTTTTTATCTTTGGTAAACAGTGGTCACACTTCGGCACTTTTTAAAACCTGTAGGCCCAGTACATGGTCTATGCTTTTCTGTCAGTTCTGATTCAGACATGAGAACAGAAATTGGCACTACGGTAGAATCACTGACCTCAGTTGTTGAGGGCAGGTATTTCTTTTATGTCAGCCACAGTCATTGTAAACCAATCCGTTTTACTTCATTCAATCAGTTATTGTGAGCTGAAAATACCCAACAGTGCTTTTAAAAAGGAAGACCGGGGGGGCACTAATGAGCATCGTGGAATGAGGACGCGTTTTCCTTTAGCTCCGTTCCTCAGAAATTAAATCCCATAAAAATCAATGGCATCCTTCAAGAAAAAAGCATAAAAGCTACATCCCTTTGATTGCTTAGACAGAATGGATGAATATTTGGCTCAAAATGCAGGTAAAGCTCAACGACCGATGAACAAAAACCAGAAAAAGAAACTACCTTCGACTCAAGCTGATAGTCTGGGCCCGATTTCTTTATCTGTGGCAGGAGTGAGTGTCCTGGGCCATGAGGTCACAGCACAAGTTCTTGCAGCATGAACACCAAGATTACAGCAACTGGAGCAAAAGTTTGAAAATAAACTACAATAACTGTTGGAACTTAATGCCTCACAGACAACCCACATGACGGAGGCAGAGGAACACATCTTCTGTTTAGAAGATACACTGAACCCGATACCAGGAAAGCTCGCTGCTCTTGAAAAGGATCTGGAAGACTTTAAAGAGTTATTTGATTATCAGGATAATTATCACAGGTGGTTAAACTTACATTTGTGGAGTCTTCCAGAAGGTAAGGAGGGCTCCGACATTCTTGGGTTCTGCTCAGCTCATACCAAAAGGAGGCAGATACAAGCTGAACGGGCCCAAGCTGAACGGGCCCGTAGGGCTGTTATGCCCGAGCCAGCCGATGGTCAGCTGCCAAGACAAATAATTATGAGGATCTGCAACTTCCAAGATATGCAAGCAGTTCTCAATGCCTCCTGGGTGGCAAGTGGGCTGATTTATGAAGGTGTAGGCTTGTTTTTGTCACAGGACTACTACTCATGCCTGCTGAAAAAATGCCGCATGTTTAATACTGTTATTGCCCAGCTGCGAGATATGAAAGTCGAGAAATTTATGGTTTACCTAGCCACCTTAAAAATAAAACATGACGGAGCAACATATTCATTCTGGGATGTGGAGAAGGCTGCAGCTTTTGTTACCAACCTAAAGCAAAAAAATGGGGTGAGGAATGATTAATTAGACACTCACTCTATTTGGACATTTGTGCCCGGTTTGACTTTCTGGCATGAACTCTTGCCCAGTGTCTTCCCTGCATTTCAATATGATAGTTCCCTCCCTGGGTCTCTGTTCCTCTGTCTTGTGCTTTCCTCCTGCTAGAAACTGGCACTTTGGTTTAGCAGTTCAGCCCCAAGTATGGAGATGGACGTGAGAGGCAGTTGTATTTCTTATTCTCTCTTGCCCGAAGAGCTGGTATAATATGTTGGCCAACAATCGCCCACTATCTGAACCTTCCAGCTGCTAGTGTCATCTGTGAATTTGCCCTGGAAGAGCCAAACTCTGTACTGCCATGTGGAGGAAGGTCGGGCTGGATCCAGAGACTCTCGCATGTGTTGCTTCCCCAGAGAAGGTAAGACGGGCAGGAGGGGCAACGCGCATGGCTGTTTGGAGTCGCACTGCCTCTACCCTCATCCCCATGCCGGTGCCTAACATGTTGAGCTTTCGGGGAGCAACTGATTATCTCGGTTACTAGGACTGATCAGGAGCTAAGGCGGTGGGCGAGTGTCTGGCTTAACTCCTTGATAGTTATCAAATATTCTCTTGCCTACCTCTGTCCTTGGTTGCTGAGGTTTTGTTCCAGCAAGGATGCAGGGCCTTTCTTCAAGCAGGTGAGGGCATAGCGAGCCTAGTCTGGTTGGGGGGATGAGGGGACAGGGGCTGGGGAGGGGGCCTTATGGATCCGAACACAGGGGGAACTTCACTCAATATCAATTAGTGGGGGTGGTTTGGTGAGGGAGTGCCTAGAGTTACCGGGTTACAGGTGGGCTTTCCCCAAGGCTTTACATTGTTTAAAACAAATGTTTTGTTCGAAATGTTTTAATCCATCATTGAATGTTTGAATAGTAATTAGTTGGCTTTGTTTGGTCATGCAGGAAGATGACTGTTACTTAGCATAATTTTGCTGGGGAGTGGGGCGGGGGACTATGTTCTCTTGTTGGGGAATACCTTAACTACCGTATGTGTAGTGAATTTATGTTGGGATCCTTGTTATTGCAGGGGGATTTTGGGGAGAGAGTGGGCGTGGGTGTACGTTATACAAGTTTTGATGTTGGGTTGTGTAAGTTTGTTTTATTCTATTCTGGGTCCAAACTTTATAGGAATCAACGTTTTGCACAGTGGTGTGGAAAAATATGCTGGAGGTCATGGGGGTGGGGGCAGATGTCTACAGAATAGACTGCTCAGTTACTAATATTATGGGTTCTATCAAGGATATAACTGTCACATCCAGGAATGTGCAGGGCTTCTCCCTGAATGAATGAACTAGCCTTTTAACAGCTCTGAAACGACAATGTGCACAGGTCGCTCTGTTACAGGAGATGCACCTAACAGATAAGGTGCACATGAAGTTAGTTAGGAGCTGGGTGGGGGCTTGCTTCATCGCATCTTACAAGTCCCATAAGCGGGATGTAGCAGTTCTTATACATAAGAACCTCCCCTTACATGTCCAGAGAGTGGTGGCAGATCACCGGGAAGGACAGCATGTGTTTGTGGAGGGTGACTTTTTGGGGGAACAGATCACCTTTGCAAGCGTGTATGCCCCTGTGGTATTTTTTTCAGGAGCTACTCAACATTATCATGCAGTAGCAATTTGCAGGCCTGATGTTAGGATGGGATCTGAACAGCATCATGAACCCTGAGCTAGACTCTTCTGAGGGCAGGGAGAAACTCAGAGGTGCCATGAAACAGTGACTGCTGGGGGTGATGAGTTGGATTTTTAAAAGATAGATAAAAAGTTTTATTTTTTAACAGGTTAATAACTTTTAGGACCAAAGGCCCTGTTTATCAAAGTTGTCCTGTTTAAGATTACAATTTCAAAAAACAATGACATCATGTAATTATATTACAGGAACAAATCTTACATATAAAACAACCAGATTCACTACATAGATTACAAAAAACATGCATGTATACACAATATATCAGTACAATTCAACAATTCCATCACACTTTAAGTATGCGTTTATCTAGACAAGTCCACAGATTTGATAACTAACAACAGAAAATAATTATTTACAGTCTCAATATTATCACGTTTAATCAAGAACATCAGGGAAGAAAAGGAGGGAGGGTAATGGAGACAAATGAAAATGAAAGAAAGAAAAGAGGGGAAAGATTAGAAGAAAAAAATAAAAAGAAAATATTTATGTAATCTAAAAAACACTAACAAATGCATCTATCTCTCCAAACAGTATTCAAAGAATACTTAAATTTATTAAAACTATTAATAGTTCTAATATGTGAATCTATTTCATTCCACATTTTTGGCAAATAGAAATTACGTTGCATTTTACTATAAACATTTAATTCTAAAGGAACCTTTTGACATCTATGTCTTAAATGTCTTAGGTTACATCTGTCAGAAATAGGAACACCAAGAGAGGGCACACCTTGATTAAACTTCCCTCCATATTCAAAGAAAGCTTTATACCCTACAAGTTTTTTTCGACGAGTTGCAAGGGAATCCCAACCAAGGTACTGGAGTAAATTACAATGATGGGTATTATATGGGCATTTCGTTACATATCTCGCTATTCTATAATATGTTTTATCTAAACTATTTAGTAAATATTTAGGGGCAAATTGATAAATTAAACTACCATATTCTAACGTTGGTAAAAGTAATTGTATAGCCACTCTATTTCTAGTCTCTCTTGATAGTATAGATGTTTTCCTTCTTAACACACCCAATCTAGAGTTAACTTTTTTAGTTGTATTTATGATATGAGAAGAAAAAGTAAGGGAGCTATCCATATAAACTTCCAGGTACTTATATACCGAAACTTGTTCTAACAATAAACCCCCTAAAGAAAAAATGTTTAACGTCTGAGAGGCAGTTTATTTTTAGAGTGAAAAAGCATCATCTGAGTCTTCTTAGTACTAAGGACCATTCTAGATTGAATTAACCAGTTTTGTAGAATATCAAAATCAAATTGCAATGATTTTTGTAAGTCATCCAGACTTTTGGCTTTCCCTATAAGGGCCATATCGTCAGCATATAAATAAATCTTACTATTTTGAATGCATGAAGGAAGGGAATTTATATAAATCAAAAATAATAGGGGACCCAAGATTGAACCTTGGGGAACTCCCCTAAAAGTACTCTCTTTGTCTGACATTATTCCATCTATAAGTACCTATTGTGTATGTTCGGTCAGATATGATAATATCCATGTCTGAACAGATTCTGATATTCCCATCTGAGCCAGCCTTTTTATCAGTATATTAAAGTCGACTAAGTCAAAGGCCTTCGAGAGGTCGATGAACACCGCCCCAACAGACTCCCGGACCTCGAGACCACTTGCCACAGAGTCCAGGAAGTCCATCAGAGCAGTGTCCATCGACCTCCCCTGCCTAAAGCCCGCCTGACAATCAGTCAGGAGTTTATACTTCTCCAGATGTTCATATAACTGGGCACAAACCAGGTATTCGAAGACCTTCGAGACAATCGACAATAAGGCTATTGGTCGATAATTTGATTGATTATTCCTATCTCCGCCCTTGAAGACAGGAATAATTTTGGAATTTTCCCAAAAGTCTGGATAACTTTTTTGCTGAAGACTAAAATTAAAATTTTTTGTCAATATTGGACTTATTTGCTCTACTGAAGCTTTTAAAACAAAATTGTCTCTATTCTATCCATCCCTATTGCTTTCCGTGAATTTAACCATCTTATTTGCTTCTTAACTTCACCAATTTTAATTGCCCAAAAATAGAAACATGGTGTACCCTCTCTATATTGAGTCTCCAAAGGCCTAATCAGTTGGAAAACATTACTCTGATTACAATCAACTTGTTTTATTTTTATACCGGGAAGATAACAAAAATACTGATTCAGGTTATTTACTACTTGTTTTGTAGACATCTCCTCTCCTAGTACATCCTTAAAAATTATTTGAGTGTTTCCTTTCCCTACCCTCCAAATCCTTGATTAAATTCCAATACTGAGCTGGATTTTTTGTTTGGTTCACTTTGTTTCTATAATAACTTTTCCTTGCTTTTCTTATTAGACTTTTACTTTTATTTCTAATCTTCTTAAACAATTCCCAAACTTCCACTTTTAAAGATCAATTTGCCCTTTTCCATATCCTGTCTTTAATTGATAGTTGGAGGATGGCTAACTCTGGGGCGCGGGAATTCACTTTTTTTTCTAATCCACATAAGATGTGGTCGTGGATAGATTATATCCTTATGGCCCATAGCTGGTATTCAGGTTAACTGAAACATAGCTCCATATACATTACAGACCATGCCATGGTAATACTCACTATGAAAATGGCTGGGGAAAGCGAAAATCAGCCCACCCTGGAAATTCCTGGTCTACCTCTTGAGTAGGATGGATTTTCAGAATTACTTAAGGGATCACTGGAAGAGATACAAGAAGCTTAATAGAGATACAAGAAGCTTAACAGAGATTCTGATCCCAGTATGAGGGTGTTTTGGGATGCTGGGAAGGCATATATATGAGGGACTATTATAAGAAGAGGGAACACCGACAGAAAAGGGAAGAACCGGAACTCTGGCTTAAAGATCTAGAACGAAGAATAGTGGGGGGAGCAGGGGATACTCAGTCAACTCGCTGTCATGGGGGAGGCTTTAAACATGCTTTTGATGGGGGAAACCCAGAAATCATGGCTTTTTGTTAAAAAGCAATTTTATGAGTGGGGCAATAAACCTGGACCTCTGCTGGTTAACCTGATTCAGGGTAGGAGAGGGCCAGCTCACATCCCGGTGTCCAAAAACACCCAGGGACATTTACTGAAAAAGAGGCAGCAGATACGAGATGTCTGCTGGCAGTTCTATAAAAAGCTGTACAAAGCAGAATTTGTTGGAAAACTAGAGAAGGCATGGGAGTTCCTTGACCGGATTAAAAAAATTGCCGATGTTGACTGATACCCATTTTGAACTTTGGCTTTAGTAGATGTTTAAGTATCTTAAGTCTAGGATGGGCCGCGACTCTCCTGTTTTTCTCAGGGTAAGGAAGTATCTGGAATATAGACCTTTGTCCCTGTGAATTGTAGGAACTCTCTCTATGGCTCTGAGAGCCAACAGAGATGAAACCTCTGCCTCTAGGGCAATGGTTTTGGAAATGTTTGCAGGTGGAAAGGACCTGACCCTCAGTTTTGGAAATCTTTTGAAGCTGAGGGCCAGTCCCTGGCTTACTACCTCCAGGACCCACTTGTCTGAGGTAACAGACTTCCAGTCCTGGAAGTAGTAAGCCAGCCTGCCTCCTACAGGGATTGGGGAGTCAACCCGGGCTGACACTTCAGGGTGTCTGCTTAGCAGGAGCCTTGGACTGAGAGGTGGATGCAGCCCTGCTCATCCCCCTTCTGCCTCTCCCTCTGAAGTACCCCCTCTGGGAAAAAGGAGAGGAGGCCTGTGCCTGGTAGAAAGGCCTGCCCCTGCCCTTAGCTTGCTGCCTCTGAGGAGTTGCCTGCCTCTCCTTGGCCTGTACACTCCTGTAGGTGGTCCAGTACTCATCTATCTTTTTCATGTAATTCTCTGTCTGCTCCCTAAGCAGAGAATTATTGACAACAGGGAAATCCATAGCCTTAGCCTGGGTATCCTGCGATAGGCTAGTACATCTGAGCCAAGCTAGTCTCCGAAGAGCCACAGATGTAGCCATGACTCTTGATGACAAGTCACTGGAGTCCACAGCAGCATGAAATTGGATTTTTTGATGCCTCAATCCCATCAGCAGCCACCTCCTCCAGCTCCTTGGCAAGCTGGGGGAAGACTATTTAGCCAGTTCCTGTACAGTGCCCCATCTGGACTTCTGGTACCTGGCTGTATAGGCCATGTAATTAGCCTGTCTGAGTCCCAAAGAAGATGCCATGTATTGTTTCTTTGCCATGGCATCCAGCTTCCTGGAGTCTTCATCTGGGGGGTGTGAAGCCAAGGGTATGTTAGCCTTATCACAGGCTGCAGCCTGCACACCCCCAACATGGCTGCATTGCTGGTACAAGTACTCCGTATCTGAGCCTGACAACATGTACCTCTTGTCCATTCTTCTGTCTACAGGAGGTAAGAAATCTGGAGTTTTAAGCAACTTTTGTGTCTGTTTCCCAAAAGATTTGTGAAGGGGAATAGACAACCTCTTGGACTCTGGGATGTCCATCATCTCCACACAGTCAGGCTCCTCTTGCTCCTCGACAGCTTCTTCCAAAGGGAGCTGGAGGGTTTCTGCCACTTTCCTGTAAAACACAAAGTGGGAGGGAGACTCAGAAAGCCTAGGAGGGGAAACACCAGAAGGCCTGTCCGGGAAGATGTCCGGTTCTATGGGCTCATCCAGACCTTCCTCATCATCATCATCATCATCACCATCATAATCATCATCCCTTTACAAATCCAGTTCATAAAAGTCTTCAGGGGAGAAATCTTGAACCGGAAGAACTGACCAAACCGAACACCTGCCAAAGGCGTCGGATCAGTCAGAACCAGATGGAGCGATTCTACTATGCTAATCGCCCGGACAATTTCTTCAGCAGTCGGATGATGTGGTTCTGGATCCGAACTGGCCGATTTATCTTTTCTTTTTATCGGAACTGACCCCTCAGGATCAGCTCTCCGCTTGCCCGAGGGAGTCTCGACCAGGTCAGTGGGCACTCCCTCAGGTTCGGTTGGAACCGAACCAGGCTGGCCATCTGGGTCAGCAGACTTCTCGGCCTTCTTCTCCCTAAGCCTGCCCAATCTTTTGTCCAGGGTGGCTTTAGGGAAATTTTTATAAATTTGGCAGCCTGACTCTAGGTGACTAAAACCCAGACAGTAAACACAAGTGGCGTGGGGATCGGCCTTAGCAAAGGCCTCCCCACACTCACTGCAGTGCTGAAACCCAGTGGGCCCAGTTTTTCTCTTGGGTTTCTCAGACAAAGCCATGACTAACACTTACCCTTTTTATGGCAACCACCAGGCAAGACCCCCTTATCGATTTCTAACTGTGTTATGGGTATTTGGAAAAAACAAACAAACAATAAAACACTTTTTTTTTTTTTTAAACCGATAAGGACCGGTACCTCACACTAAATCTCCTGAAAGAAAAACAAATACACACACACTATAAAGGAACCGGTTCAGCCAAACCGGTTGAAAAATCTACTTTTACAATTTCCACCACAATTTCCTAATCAAGTCCTCTACCTATGCACTTACTGTACCACAGACAGGGATCTGAACCGAAAAACAAATAGAAGTATCGGTAAACTGATGATTTTTTTTTTATTTTCTTCTTTCCCCCAGGACCACGAGCCGTCCACCCTGGTCCACGGCCCCGGAGACTCCGCCGTCGCCGATTGCTGCTGAGGACCCTCGGTCACCCCGCTTACCGGAGGGCGGGCCATGAACTGTGTCAGTCGGGTCCTGCAGGGCGGGCAGTGCTATGTGAGGCTCTCCGGGAGGGTTTCATCAATCGCGGTCCTGCCTCCATCTTTTCCTCTGGTTTTCTCCCTAGAGGAGGCGGGGAGCAATGATGCCAGCGTCCGCCCCGCCTCCATCCCCCCATGCTCGAGCGCCGGCTAGCGCGGAACCCCCCGGTCTCCACCAGGGGTCTCCCACCGCCAAGGCTTACCGCCCCCCCGGAGTAGGAGAGCACGTCCCATCAGACGCCGATCCTATTCCTTCGACAAGCCCGACGACCCGGATCCGTCTCAACCCGGTCGCCGGGCGCCGCAAGCGGAAATCCCACCGCCAGCGCCTAACAGGCCAGCTAAACTGATGATTTTTAAACCGACTGAACCATGAGCAAAGGAGAAATCTCTGGAGTGACTGTTCAGTTAGGCGGAGTAAAGAATCTGACAGTTACACTTCAAAGTGCAGTAGACAGAGGTTTGAATTGAGCTTGAGCTCAACGTTCTATGCTCTGGCATAGAGTTAACTCTTTCATCTCTGGAGCAGTTCAAGTGCTGGGGCTAACTGCATAATGTCAGAATACAGCAAGACTTCATGTTGTTTGAAAGATGGGGGGCTTCTGGGGCAATACAAAGGGGCTTAAGGAAGTTCATACCTCTTTTAAATATTTAGGTATCCAGGTGGGCAAAGATTTGGGGGCTTTATACCAACTTAACTATACCCCGCTTATCAAAACAATTGAGGAGGAGTTGCAAAGGTGGCAGGCCCCACCCATTTTTTGGTGAGGGAGGATAAATCTTGTTAAAATTAGTATTTTGCCCCGAATTTTGTATTTAATACAAATGATTCATGTGGGCCACATCAAACTGGATCTAAAGAAATTAGAGAACATGTTTTTCAGCCTTCATTTGGCAGGGCAAACATCCACATATGAGCCTGCAACACCTTAAAGCCGATGTCAATAAGGGAGGTTTAAATTTCTTTGTTATTATTACTTGGCTATTCAGTTTCGTTACATAAAAGACAGAGTCTGTAAACCAACTGAGGCGGGGTGGGTAGATTTAGAAGAAAGGGATTGTCCTGCACATTTATGTGCTTACTTATCAAAACCAGGCTGTAAAGCATAAAGCAGACTACAACAGGTTAACCCTTTAGTGTTAGCTGTCACTGAAGGATGGGAACAAATTCGATGCCTCATTGGGGCAGGTGATGAAGAGACGTTGTTGATTCGGGTGGCTGGGAATCCTTTTGTTTTGCCAGGGTTGTCAGATGCTGGGTTTCGTGAATGGAATGATAGGGGGGTTAGATACATGGGCAGCCTGTATACCAAGGAAGGGATGCAGTTTTTAAAGGAACTGAGGGAGATTGTAGACCTGCCTCACACACTCACACACACTTCTTTCACTGCCTACAAGTGCAGGCATTTGGAAGGGGATTAGGCCGGGACTGGGTTGGTAACTCCCAACTTGCGCAGGTAGAGCACTTAATATACACAGCTGGGAGGGATGCCAGGGGTCTTATTCACAAGACGGTCCATGAGGACACGCAGTTCTTCCCAGATGTTACACACAGGATGAAGGCCTTGTGGGAAAGGGACATGGGAACACCCACTCCTGAGGAAAACTGGCAGATGATAACTCTACACAAAGGCATACTAATCTGCAATAAATATAGAGTAATTTTATAAATTTATTCATGGATTATATTGTCCACCCCTTATTGTTCATAAATTCATCCCCTCAATCTCTCCGCTCTGTGGGAGGTGTGCTGTAGAGTTGGGCTCCTATTTTCATTGCTTCTGGTTATGTTCTGTCTTGTAGACCTTTTGGTGGGACATTGCCCATGAGCTGTCGAACATGATGGGGTGCCCCATTCCGCGGTAGTTCCCCTGATGCTTTTCGGCATCAATGATATGGGTATGGAAGGGTGAGTTTTGTTACCAAGGCAGGTCTGTGTTCTACTGGTACTTACGTGGCATTGTATTTTGAATACATGGGTTTTTGGGGTCAGGCCTATGGTTCAGCAATGGTGTAATCTAGCCCTTCAGCTCTAGCACTGGAGAGACTCTAATATTTAGTGAAGGCTAGAGGCGAGCAATTCTTTATCACTTGGGGTCCCTTTATCTCCTCCCTATCACTTGTGGAAGCCCAGATACTACAAGATGGGTTTGATTAGTCGTTTTTGGATAGGGGATGCAGGGGTGGAAGTTTAATAAAGAATTAATGACTTGTGTATCCCCACTATAGATCACATCTGCCACAAGATGTGGTATTGACCTATATTAGATGCATGGACCATTCATTGTGCAACAGGAAAAAATCTCCGATACTTTGGTTTTATCTAAGATAAGCTTTAAGATGGATAGCAGATGCAATATATATTTTCTTTCTGTAACTAGTAATGGAATGAACTGGACTCATTTGTATATAGGTTTGATGAATTTCTTTGCTGTTTGTTTATGTTTCTATTGTCTGCTCTGCAAAATTTTAATAAAAAAAGTTATGCAAAAAAAAAAAAGAAAGAAAAAGGAAGACAGAACACTTTCACATCTTTTTTGTTAAACCAGAACTATTAAAATACAGCTACTACAATGTCAATCTAAATCATGAACTTCACCACAGTCATTGTGAGCAGAAAGTATATTACAATTTAGGCCATGGTTCCCACAACTATGAAAAATGACACTTCACTTTTCTGCGCTAAAATATAGATCCAGAAAAAGAGCAAATATATTTAACGAAAAGAATTGAAAACTTTACAAAGCAACAGATTTTTAGGGCTTCGTCACTGAATTAGCTGGGAGCACCATCCAGGGCAATCACTCTTTATAGTGGAAACTGCACCTCTACCGTTGGGATGCTGAGAGGCTTGAGACTACAACATTGAAAGTCAGCAGCTTTGAAAAAAACATTCTAACGTCTGGTGCAGGATACATCTCATGGAGATGATGCACAAGTTTGACTAGGATGTTCTAATTCATGTAGCTGGAAACTCAATTTAGTTTGCATGTTTTGTTTTGCATTTCATTAAAAGCAGCATGCTATATATTAGGGTTACAATTATTGGCCATATCCAAGAGAACAACCTAGGACATGCTCCCCCTTCATCCCCCCCGCCAGCTGGTCTCCCCAACCCCATCACCATGGCATCCTCTGGGACTTACCTGTCTGGCTCTTGGCCCCTGGGCTCCCCTCAAACCCCACTGAGAACAGGATCCAGTTTGCACAGATGTGCCAAGATAGGCAGGTGCGGGCCCTGCAGGAGATCTGTGTCATCCTGCCAGTCAGCATCTTTCCTGTTCTTCTCCCCAGTGCGGAGGAAGTGGCGTCCAATGACACTAATGGCTGTACTGCGCATTCTCCCATATGCAGCACGCCAGGCGACTGCTCTGCCTCCACTCCTTCCTTGTGTGTGGTCTCCACATGCCGACAACCAGCCATTGCTAGGGGCCAGGCTAACACCAGGCACCAATCCCACTCCACCTCTGGGGAGGAGAGCAGTCCATGGGATGCTCAATCCCTCCCAACCCCTGACCAACACTCCAACTCCCAAGCTCACTTCTGAACTCAGGTCATCAGTGCCACAAACAGTAATGCTACCACTGCACCGGTGTGCCGTCTACATGCTCCCCCTTAATCACATCTAATGGGGAGCATTATGCCATGCTGCCTATAATACTTATAGGGAGAGTACCAGGTTTTGAAATTTTTGAAAAACACTTTTTAAACTTTGTCTGTGTTACATTAGGTTGATGATTATCCCAAAACAGTGATAATCAGCCTAACAGAAGATGGAGCTATGTTAGCTCTAAAGACAGATAAACTCAGTGTCATACTATAACAAAAGAACTCTCTTGTATTACATATTTGGCACATACAATTCAAACCTCAGCATGGCAACACAAGGAAGACCATGTGAGACCACAAGCAGAACCTTAAATGCCATCTTAGGTCCCACTTTGCCTTTCAGAATCCCAAAAGTAGCAGCATAAATCCTCAATTCTCAGTCAGTAGTGTACAGTAGCTGTATGTAGCTAAAGAACTGTATGTTCATTTTTGAGGATTATCATACCATACTACACCACACCAAAAGGCAACAATGGCCCTAATCTTCAATTTGGGTCTTTCTCTAGGATGCATACATTAAATAACTTGGCTAGTTACCCACTTCACTGCTTCATCTTGTGACTTTCATCTATGTTCCATCCATAGCATACTCACAGAAGTTCAGAAGAGAAGGAATGATGGCATTGTGGATGGAGCCAAGCCAAACTCTGGTCTTACAGTTCAGATCCCCTATGCTAGTAAGACTGAGTCATCAGAATGCTGAGACAGGGTGCGTAGCAGCATGTGCCCCTACAGATGGTGCAATATGGCAGCCCTCTACAGTTGCTTAAGATTTTTCCAGTCCACATGTTCCCATGACAGTACAGAAGCATTACATTGACTACAGTCTGAAACTACACAAGGAAAGGTGCTTGAAGCAGTCCTTGTTTGAATGAGGTGGTGATC
Source organism: Neoceratodus forsteri (assembly GCA_016271365.2). Lineage (NCBI taxonomy): Eukaryota > Metazoa > Chordata > Ceratodontiformes > Ceratodontidae > Neoceratodus > Neoceratodus forsteri. The sequence continues at coordinate 731,648,313 of CM028131.1, forward strand.
ACAAAATCATAGCACAGATCTGTGTATATTGAGGGCATTTTTTTTTTTAATCCTATTTTATTAAAGGATTTTTACATACACAATACAACAGACAAATAAAGACACAAAATTAATACATACCATATTGATTTCACAACTAAAAACTTTCCAAGTCCATCTCATGATTACTATAAAGATACCTTTGCCATGAATTATCACAGAATTTTAAAATTATATAAAAGTAAGCAAGCTAAATAACAGCTATAATAAAAAATAGTAAAGCACATTTATTTGATATCTTAGATTGGCAAAAATGGGATTAACCTGTTTGGGATTAAGTCACGGGGGGTGTAGGAAGGGTGGGTAATTTATAGTTGTACTTATCTAAACAATACGTCATGTGGGTCTGTTTGGAGCTTTTACACTCCACAATTACAGTGGCGTGAAAAAAGTATTTGCCCCCTTCCTGATTTTCTCTATTATTGCATATTTGTCACACTGGATGTTTTCAGGTCTTTAGAGAAAATGTAATAGTAGATAAAGATGACCTGAGTGAACAAATAACACTTGTTTTTTTTTTTAATTTCACTTATTTAATGAAAAAAAGTTAACCAACACCAACTGGCACTGTGTGAAAAAGTAATTGCCCCCTTACACTTAATAACTGGTTACCACATTTAGCTGCAATGACTGCAACCAAACACTTCCTATAATTCAATATCAGTCTTTCACATCGCTGTGGAGGAATTTTAACCCACTCTTCCTCGTAGAACTGCTTTAATTCAGTAACATTTGGTAGGTTTTGAGCATGAACTGCTCGTTCAGGTCCTGCCACAGCATCTCTATTGGGTTTAAGTCTGGACTTTGACTAGGCTACCAAAACTTTAATTTTACTTATTTTTAGCCATTCTGATGTGGACTTGCTTTTGTGTTTTGGATCATTGTCTTGCTGCATGACCCAACTACGCTTCAGCTTCAGCTGCGGAAGGATGACCGGACATTCTCCTTAAGAATTTTCTGGTACAGAGCAGAATTCATGGTTCCTTTAATTATGGCAAGTCATCCAGGTCCTTAGGCAGTAAAGCATCCCCACACCATCACACTACCACCACCATGTTTGACTGTTGGTATGGTGTTCTTACTGTGGAATGCTGTGTTTGCTTTACATGAAGACATTATGGGATCCATGTCGTCCAAAAGTTCCACTTTGGACTCATCTGTCCATAGAACATTTTCCCAAAAGGCTTGTGGATCATCCAGGTGCTTTTTGGCAAATGAGAGACGGCGTTTATGTTCTTCTTGGTTAGCAGTGGTTTCCGCCTTGCTACTCTCACATGAAGCCCATTTTGCCCAGTCTCTTTCTGATTGTGAAGTCATGAACACTGACCTTAGCTGAGGCAAGAGAAGCCTGCAGTTCTTTGGATGTTGTTTTAGGATCCTTTGAGACTTCCTGGGTGATTTTACGCTGCGCCCTTGGAGTAATTTTGGCAGGCTGCCCACTCCTGGGAAGATTCACTATTGTTCCAAGTGTTCTCCATTTGGAGATTATGGCTCTCACTGTGGTTCGATGGAGTCTCAGAGCCTTAGAAATAGCTTTGTAACCCTTTCCAGACTGATAGAGGGCAACAAATTTTTTTCTGATCTTTTCAGGAACTTCCTTTGATCATGGCATAATGTGCTTGTTGAATCTTTGTGCTGGCAACGTGACTCTGATGGTAAGGGTCAAAATAAGTGAGGTTTATACTGAGCAGTGCTGGCTGTAATCAAGCCTGGCTGTGTTCAATCAGCTGACTCTAATTATCCCTTTAATTGGGTTGATTTAACTAGGGGGCAATTACTTTTTCACACAGTGCCAGTTGGTGTTGGTTAACTTTTTTCATTAAATAAATGAAATAAGTTAAAAAAAAAAGTGTTATTTGTTCACTCAGGTTCCCTTTATCTAATATTATATTTTGTCTAAAGACCTGAAAACATCCAGTGTGACAAATATGCAATAATAGAGAAAATCAGGAAGGGGGCAAATACTTTTTCACGCCACTGTACTTAAGGGCTGCTTTCTGATATTTAATTCTGTTCCGCTATGATTTCCAAAATAGACTTATTTTCTTTTTTTGCTATATAGCGTAAAAATGGTAGCCACCGCCCCATGAATTTATCCTTTTGTAGTCTTACCTTGGCTGTTAGTTTTTCCATTTCTAAAATTTGAAGACAGTTACCATACCACTGTTCTACCGAAGGGGGTGTTGTTGAGAACCAACGTTGTGTGATGGCTTTAAACGCGACTGTAACCAATATATAATAGAGGTATATTGGGGATCTGGTTTTAATACCCTTAGGCAGTAGGCCAAAGAGGCAAATGCACAGAGATAAGGGACCAGAAACCTCTAACATTTCACATATCGCCGTGCCCACAGAGTTCCAAAACTGTATCAGATCAGAACAATCCTAAAATATATGGGTATGTGTACCTTTATTGGTGCCTCATCTCCAACAAAGGTCTGAGGTATGTTATCCAAAATATTTGGTTATTACTGGCATGTGGAAATATCTCAGAACCACATGCCAAGCGAAATTCACAACATGAGGCTGCCACGGTGGTGAGATGCACCCCTGATCAAATCTGTTTCCAGTCTACTTCCTCCAGATGTACATTAGCCTAGGCTGACCATACTGCCTTACAGTCAGCTAAATGGTCTGGCTCCAAGGACTGAAAGAGGTTTAATAGCTGAGATGCTTTACCTCTTGTAACGGAGGTTAAAACCATTACATTTAATAGTTCCTACAGGGGGTTGACTGATGCATGCAACTGGTTGTTTGCTTCATTTTCTATTAGATAATGTATTAGGTGCAAATAGCGAAACATATCTCTCTAGGGTGAATCAAATTCTACTTTAAGCTGTTGAAAGGATTTAATTGCCCCCATCTCATAGAATAGGCCCAGTTTAGTTAGACCCTTTCTGGCCCACCTGTGGAAACCTTGGACCCATTTATATGGAATGAAGTCTAGGTAGGCCCTTAATAGTGTCTAGGCTGACACTGCAATATTTAACTTGAATCTGGCACAAGCTTCCTTCCAGGAAGTTTTTAGAACCTGAAGTCCAAGGATTGTTATTAGCTAACTTTCTAAGATTGCTAGTGTCCATTAACATCACATTTTCTACTGCCCCATTAAAAATAGTTTTTCCTCTATCTCCACCCAAAGGGGCATTTCTGCCTTCGATAAAAAAGAGAGTTAAGGCCTGTAATTGAGCAGCCCAGAAATATTTGCGAAAATCTGGCAGACCCAGACCATCCCTAGATTTAAGCAGAGCAAGCACCTTCTCCCTCAGCCTGGGGCGTTTACCAGCCCAGAAGAACTTAAGAATTGTTTTCTTTCCAAAGTGGCCCAGAAAGGTTGTGGTGGCCTCACTGGGAGAGACAAAAATAAAAATCTAGGCAAAATATTAATACAGATGCACTGTATTCTACCGGAAAGTGAAAGCGGAAGTTCTGTCCACTGATTACAGTTAGCTTGGACCATGTGAAGGAGTTTCTGGTGGTTTGTATTATATAAATCTTGAAGGTGTTGTGGAATCCAGATCACCAAATATCGGAAACCTTTACCTGCCCATCTGAGTGGGCCCACCCCAGGAAGAGATGAGACTATGCCTGAACCCAGAGGAAGCATTTCAGATTTAGTCTCATTAATTTTAAACCCGGATATTTTTCCAAATTTTTTAAAATGGACTGCAAGTGTGGGTAGGTTTGAACAGGGTCTGCTACATATAATAACATATCATCTGCATACATGGTAATGCGGGCTTCACCACCCTCTACCACAATATCTTTATAATCTTTTGATTGGTGAATTATTGCCACAAGCGGCTCCATGCTTAGGGCGAATAAGCAGGGTGAGAGCGGGCAGCCCTGCCTAGTACCCCTTTTGATTGGTATACTGGGGAAATAGTTCCATTTACATGCACCTGGGCCCATGGACTCCTATACAAGTTTGAGATCCATGTCCTAAATTCCCCCCCCCTCACCGAAACCAAAGTCTTTCAAAACACATTGCAGGTAATGCCAATCAAAGCGATCAAATGCTTTTTCGGCATCCAACACAATAACCGCATGGAAGGTGTCTCTGGGAAATGACTCGGTTGCAGACATGGTATTTAATAATACTCTAATATTATCCTGTATGTGCCTACCTGGGATGAAATCCATCTGATCTGTGTGGACCAAGTCGGTAATCATGCTCTGCAGCCAACCCCCCAATATTTTTGCAAATATTTTCACATCTTGGTTCAGGAGGGAAATCGGGCGAAAACTGGAACATAATGTAAGATTTTTCCCCGGATTGGGTAGGACCGAAATCAAAGCCCCATTCCATGTGTCTGGCGTTACCCGAGTCTCATGTGCTACATTGCATGCCTTCTGAAAGAGGGGTGTCAGAATCCCTGTGAAGGTTTTATAGAACTCCACAGTGAAGCCATCTGGGCCCAGAGCCACACCCGACTTAAAAGATTTAATGTTAGAGAGAATCTCCCCTGTAGTAATTGGAGAATCTAGCATTTTCTGCTGTCCCTCTGACAATCATAGGAGTTATATCTCAGTCAAAAAAATCAGAGACCTTTTTGGGGTGGTCTGGGCAACTCTCTTCGCTGTAAAGATCTTTATAAAATTTCACAAATTCTTGAGCAATTTGTGGGGGTTCAGTGAAAAGATTCCTATGATCTACCTCCGATCAGATCTGTAGAATATATCTATCTACTGCCTGTTTTCTTAAGCATAGTGCCAGGAGTCTGCCCGCCCTCTCCCCCTCATTCATAATAGGTCAGTTTAGTACATCTTAAGGCAGTTTCAGTTTGCCTCAGCATTAATTTATTATATGTTCCCCTAGCCTGTTGCAATTCTGGCAGTAAGGAAGGATTTCTCGTCTGTTTATGCTCGTCCTCTAGTCTCCTCACAAGGTCCAGAGCTGCCTTAAAACAGCAGTGCAACATAATCAGGAAATGATTATCACAATTATTTTTTGGGGCTGTAAGCATGCAGCCATAGATGAGGTTTCCATACCTGTAAATATTTTTCCCTAACGATCTTTAGTTTTTTATGTATTTAAAATTTATTTGAATAGTTGTGTCGCCACGATAAAAATGGCGGCTCACTAATTTTCAGCTGTGCTCCCCTTCACATCGCATCACATCACATCTTTTGGTTACTGAAGTGGGACCCTGTGCTGAACATTTCTGATGTCCCTGTGTAGTACTGCCAGTCATACACATGTGCAGTTGGCAGCAGAGGGGGTTCCAGTACAACATGGCCCGTGGCAGAAATGTAAACAAAAACAAAGGATAATTGAGCAAATTGCGGGAAGATAGTACAAGCCGGTGGGAAAGAGTATCAGGTAAATGCTCAGCAGAGCACAGGGAATAAACTGTCAAAAAAGCGCAATTTGTTTTACATTGCACTGCTGCTTTAAGTAGATGCTGGTGCTGTTTATTTTTATGCACAGCATAGGCAATGGTATGTCCCCTTACTACCGCTTTCATCACATCCCAGATATATTTTAATGTGGATTCAGTTTCTGTATTTTCATTGATGTAATTTTTAATAACCTCCTGGGTGGACTCCACATACTGTTTATCATTCAAAAGGCCGGGATCAAATCACCACAAGTTGTTTCTTTTATAAGAACCCCTACATATCTTAGCCGAAACCAATGCATGGTCTGAAAAAGTAACTGGGTGGATGGTAACATCTTAAAAGGTATAAGCCTAATCCCTCTGTGTATAGAATCTGTCTAGTCTGGAGTGTGTACCTGTGGCTGCCGAGCTGAATGTAAAATCTTTTTTCCGAGGGTTCTGCAGACGCCATGGGTCAGTCATGCTGGATTCTGTATATAGGATTCTTAATAAATGGGAGCACACCTTTTGAGATCATTGTCTGGTTTTTTTTTTTATCTAACATTATATTTTCTACACAGTTTCAGTCTCTGACCATAATAATCTGCCCTTCTGTAAGATCTGCAGTTACTCTAAACAAATATCTAAAAAATTCTTGGGTTGGAGCATATATAGATAAAATATGTATGGGATTACCCAACCAAGCCCCAGAGATTCCCACTAATCTTACTGTGCCCGCTATTATTACTTTATTAACCTGGATGGGGAGGCCCGTATGGACAAGTACCGCTACACCTGTTCGTTTCACCTTTGGGTGAGAATCTGAGTAAACTGTCCCCATCCATGACCTTCACAATTTTGCATGTTCTGACTGAGACAACTTTGTCTCGTGAATGCAGACAATATCGCAATGAATTCTGTTAAGTTCATTGAGAATTCTTGTCCACTTTACCACATTATTAATTCTTTTAACATTGATGATACTGTATTTAAGGAGGCCATTTATAATTTGGTTTAAGGATTGTGCACCTTGACTTACTTTTTCAATCCCTCCTCCTCCTCCTATTTCTCCCCCCATAAGTAAAATACCCATAGTGAATGTGTATGATAATAAAAAAAAGAAAAACACATATAATCAAGGAACCAATCAAACACACAGGTAACACTGTTACAATGTTACAACAATCACAACTACACTAAGCTAATTCACCAAAAGGGCTAAATTAGCCAACTATATTGTCAGAGTGGCTGGCTGCCAGATGAGTTGTTCCAGCAGATAGCAAACTACTGGTGGCATGGACGAGTAGCGTCCAATGGCTTAGCACCAGACAGGGAGACACCCTCCTCTACAGTGTTGTCGGTCAGTTATCCCTGTTTGCACTGGGAACAACCTAGCCGTTCCCTCTTTAGCAGTGTAGGTTCAGTAGTTGCATAGCCCAAACATAAGGGTCTCCGAGCATAAGAACAGAACCAGGAGGGAATTATTGTTATATATAATGAAATTTAAAACAACAAATAGGTAAGGCCCTTCAGCTACATGGCCAGAACTTATCTATAATAAACATGTCCTGGCTGTCTCCCAGTTTGACCATCTGTCAGCAGGATATCCTGACTGGTACCTTCTCTATTACCTCAACCTAAGAAGAAAACCTAATGCCAGAATTAATTACTTAACATCTCTTGTTTCTATCCCTACCTGGAGTAAAATTTATGATAATTGGAACACCAACTAAACATGCAGAATTCTAGTAGCTTGAGTTATTTTACCAGCTATAAAACCAAAATGGTTTGCAGATATCAACCTAAACTGAGGTAAGCAAAACAAAAAGAATACAACTGGCAAAATACACCCTGGATAGGGGCCTCTTTCTTTTACAGTCTCAAAAGTTTATTTATGAGATTATTATTACTACTAATTGTAGCCATTATTTCTACTTTTTCAATCAAGTCCATCATAAGAACAACTTTCGTATATAAGATATAAATAAGTTTGTTTTCTACCCGCTTTCCTGTGAAGCTAGAAGTTCATCCTCACTTTAAAAATCCAACTGTGGTCAGGAAGTGCGTGGCTGAGGGAGTTAATTAACAAGTGCACCTGTGGTGGGTCTGGTGCAACAGGAAGATGAACCCTATACCACTCCCCTCAAATATAGTTCCTCTTCTCAGCGAATGAATGTGGTATTATCTACTGTAGAATCCTGAAAGGCAGATCCGGAGAAACAAACATCTCAACTGCAAACACTGAAAAAGGTAAAATCTTACAAGTGACTGTTAATGCACTGAATTAGAGTTTTGGTATTTGGTAGTCTGAAATTGCCAGTTCCGGATTCGGCTACTAGTTAGGAGAAGACACAAATTAGGTATTACCTCAGAGTTCTCATGAAGGTTTCTTTGGTAGTAGCCATATCGAGATCTCTGAATGCAAGGGTAGAAGATAATTTGCACGCTTTTTACCCAACAGCTTTCCTTCCAGGGCCGTTGACCAGAGATGCTCTTCTATTTCTTCACTTCCTTTAAGTCTGGTATGAGAATTCCTGTAGCTTCAAGATGTGGTATTGTATTCAGTAACAAATCAAAGATTTTCACCCCATCCTTATCGTTGACCCACAGCCTTGCTAGGTAATGGATTTGGGCTTTGATGCCTCTGTCTCGTAGCTGTTTAATAACTGCTTGAACTTATTTGTGTTTAGCCAGCATCATCGGAGGATAATCTTGGTCTATGAAGACTTTCCTGCTATCCAAGTTGATATACTTTTTTCCCCAGGCTAGTTTCAGAAGCTTATCCTTTGTAGTGTACCAGAGAAATTTAATTAAAACTGATCTCGGGGGAGCGTCTGCCCTGGGCTTGGGTGTGATCGCCCTATGAGCTCTTTCAATTTCCAATGGGAATTCTTCTGTCAACCCAAGTGCTTGTCGCAGCCAGCAGTCCATAAATTGTGTAGTATCAGCCTGCTCTGTGCCTTCTGGTATTCCGAAAACCCTAATATTGTTTCTGCGGGCCCTTGCTTCTGTATCTTCACCCCTTAGTGTCAGATCCTGTTCCCGTTTGTGGAGGTAGGCCAGAGAATGCCCAAAAGCCATGTGTTCATTTTGCATAGATTCTGTGTGCGTTTCTAAAGCACTGGTGTGGGATTCAAGCTTTTTAAAGTCCCATTGTATACCTGTTACTTTAGTGTCTATTTTGTGTAGCATCTGTATTATTTTGCAGCTGTCCACATGAGTCATCTGTGGCCCTGCATCAGATCCTGATTCTTCTTCTTCCTCTCCTGATGCCGTAAAGCACTGAAGATCGGGATGGGGTTGGACTTAGGCCACCTGTTTGAGAGGCTGAAGTGCGTCATCGTGAGTCAAGTTGCTATATTTTTCGTGAGAGATTCATGTTTGCCCTTTTTATATAAAAGATACTTGCTGGTATTAGAAGTTATAAAGCTTCGATGGCAACTGATAGAACAATAATTAACTGCTCAGAGAGAGCTCTCGTTCAGGTCTCTTTGCTGCTCGGTAACCATTGAGGACATTTTTATATCACTTGAAAAAGATATTGCATGCAGTTTTTGCTCTTTAAGGGCCTTATACTCTATGCTTGCAGGGCACATGCCACAATGCATAATTTCTGATGACCCCACGGGGTGCCCTGGGAGTATTCGCCGGCAGGTCCCGACTAGTGTCACAAGTGATGGGACTGGGTGTTCAGGCCGATGGTGGTCATTGACACGGAGCCCAGAAACAGATTAACAACAAAACAAAAAATAAAGGTTCTCCATGTACTGTATATATGTGGTGGCTCTTGGCAGATTTCTTGGTGGGTTGGTGTGAATATTACTCTAAGACCAGGAGCAGTATTATGCCACCCTTAAAGTATGCAGACTATTTTTTTGGGGGCTATAAAAACTGTTTTAAAATAAAATGAAAAACTTACCCGATCCAGGAAACACTGGAAGAACCACTTCATTGTGTAAAGGCTAGTATATACTTCTTGGCTTTCCTGTACAAAAGAACATCAGACTTTAAAGAAAGATTATGGAAATTGTTTAATTACTTCTAAAATGGCCAAGCAATTCATACTCAAAGCCTTGTAACAAAATATATTGGTTGCTTATATGCTCATGGACAATGGCATTTAAGTAGATAATACATTGTACGTAAAAAAGTATAATACTATTACAACTTCCGTATTTCATTTATGCCTTTGGTGGCACATATTGTAATTTTGTTACTAAAACATGAAATCCCAATATTTTTACTCTGAATTTTTTATAATGTATACTACATGAGCAATTCAATAAATTATTTTCTTTTGCTATAAAATATTACTTAAAAGAAAAACATTACTTACCATAATAATCATGTTTCTTCCAAGGGAATCTTACTGTATTCCGACTTCTGCAGTATGGTCTCACCATAAAACTGCCCCGGAGCCAAAATGGTTATTATAACCTATGCTAATCATGGAATGTTAGGCTCGAGTTCGGTTTTCAAACCACTGTCCCTGGTAAACATTCTACAACATTCAGATTCTTAAGGAGCAAAGCTAATAACAAGCTATACTAATAATTAACTAACAATTTAACAACACCCAACACCAACTATTCCCCTTGATTCAAAAATGTGAGCCACACTAAGACTCAAGTCACTAAGCCCAAGAAAGAAACACCCACAGGATTTAAACAGCATGAACAGCTGTGTTGCAGTGCCTATAGGTTCTAGCAGGGGAGGAAGGATGGGAGCTCAGAATACAGTAAGATTCCCTTGGAAGAAACAAGATTACTATGGTAAGGAATTTTATTTCTTCAAACCACATAAAATCTTACTGCATTCTGACTTCTGCAGACTACCCAAGCAGTACCTTTGGAGGAGGGTAGAGAAGGAAACAGGATCTGCAGTACTGCTGTGCCAAACCTGGCATCACTTCTGGCCTGGGTATCCAGGCTGTAGTGTTTGGTAAAGGTATGAACTGTTTTCCAGGTAGCTGCTTTGCAGATTTCCAACAAAGGGATATCTCTTACAGCTGCTATAGAAGCAGCTGTACCCCTTGTAGAGTGGGCCCTGAGGCCTACAAGAGGCTCTTTACCCACTTTGCTATAGCAAAACTGGATACAGGCAATAATCCAGCAGTCAATGGTCCTCTTTGAGATAGGGTTGCCCTTCCACACCTCTCCATAGGTCAGGAAGAGCTGGGTTCTATCCTGCCTGTGCCTCTTGGTGTGATCCAAGTAGTAGCTTATAGCTCTCTTGATATCAAGACTATGTAGACTTCTCTCCCCTAAAGTGGAATGATCAGTGAAGAAGACTGGTAAAGTCATGGACTGATTAAGGTGGAAGTCTGAAACCACCCTAGAAAGGAATTTCCTACTGGTCCTAAGGACCACCTTGTCCCTGTGGACTGCTATGTAGTCTGGCTCTGTGGACAAGGCCTGGAGCTCACTGATCCTCCTAGCTGAGGTGGTGGCTACCAGGAACACTGTTTTCCATGTTACATACTTAAGCTCGGCTGAGGACATAAGTTCAAATGGTGGCTGCATTAGCTGGCCAATGCATATATCGAGGTCCCATACAGGGGTGGGTTCCCTGTGAGGGGGATGCAAATACAATAGAGCCTTGAAAAACTTCCTGAATACCTGGTTAGAGGCCAGGGATAATCCCTTCCCCACAGAGAAGTATAAAGAGACAGCTGCAAAGTGTACCTTAAGGGTGAAAGGCCTCAGGCCCAAAGAATGCAGATGCGTCAAATAGTTCAAGACTACTGACAAGCCAGCTTGGCGGTGATCTAGTTGCCTTTGTCCACACCAAACAGAAAGCCTCTTCCATTTGAATGAATAAGTCTTTCTAGTGGAAGGTTTTCTAGACACCCTGAGGACCTCCAGCACCTCTCTGAGAGATGAAAGTCAGCATATCCTAAATCTTCAAGAGCCAAGCTCTGAGTCTGAGGGACTGTAGGTTGGAATACAGGACTCTGCCCTGGGAAGAAGTCAGAAGATTGTGCCTCCTGGGTAGGGCGATTGGTTTGGAGACTGAGACAGAGTCAGTAGCAGGGAGCACCAGGGTTTTCTGGCCCCATCTGGAGCATTGAGAATCATTGTTGCTGGCTGAACCCTGAGCTTGTTCAGTACTCTGAGCAGCAAGGGAAATGGTGGGAAGGCATACAGAAACTTCCCAGTCCAATTCAGCAGCAATGCATCTAGAGGCACTGTGCCCAGTGCAGGGGGTCTGCAACAGAATAGTGGCAACTGGTGATTGTCTGGGGCTGCGAAAAGGTCCACCTCTTGGATGCCCCATCTTTTGAACACTACCTGCAGGACCTGCCTGTTCAGTGACCACGTGTGGTGGTTCTGATTGATCCTGCTGAGGGCATCTGTGATGACACTGTCCTTCTCTGGAAGAAGGACTGCTGAGAGGGAGATTCCTAGTGAGTAAGCTAGGTTCCATAGCTTCATGGCCTCTGTGCACATGGGGGCAACAGCTTGTGCCCCCTTGCTTGTTTATGTAGTATATAACCAAAATAGTACAGCACACTTAAAGCCTATAAAGAGATAAATCCAGGTCCAGGTCCAAATGCTGTAATATGCAAAAAGGATTTATTGTGTTCCTTAGAACAACAGGACCAGCAGGCAAACAAAACAAAAGACAAAAGCGCAAAACGTGCCCCAGCGCTTCGACTCACTAATGAGTCTTCATTAGGGGGTAAAGGTTACAATCTGAACATAGCCTTTTTATAGTGAGTAAATTAAAGACAATTAATCAATTTGTGAGAATACAAATGATTTCAACAAACACTTAAAGCCCTTTTCCCTTCAAGTGGGATAGATGAATTCCCCTTTAAAGCTGAATGGATTCATACAGCGTGTGAATGCTCTAAAGCATTTCTAGAACTTTTAATTAAGTCTGACAAGTTAAAATATGACCAACTGGTGAAAGAACTTACTGATGCCAAATCAATATTAACTAAATTTAGTGACCATTCAGAGTATAAGGATTTAGAGCTAAAATTAACAAATAAAGTTCAAAAATATGAACTGGAAATAATTAAGAAAAAAAACTTCAAAACTTCTTCATGATAAAATAGATTATGAAAAAGGGAACATCACTGCTTGGGCTAAAAAACGGTCTGTTAGTAGGGGATGCTCCCGAGTACGTTTCCAATCTAATAAAAAACATCAATAAAAAATGTACTACTGGTGCTACAGCAGATACTAGACCTTTTTTAGAGAGGACGTCAACAAAACAAAAAGGAAAAGAAAGACCAGAAGAGGGAGAAGAGGAGGTTGGAGAGTCCATCAGAATAGAAAGAGCCCTGAGAACACGGAACAAGGAAATCAGCTACAAGTTATAAACTTGTCTCAATATAACATCACTCCAACTGAAACCTTACTTTTCCAAAAAGGGTTAAATTTTGTGCCTACACCTATAGTTAATGAATTTAAAATATTTGTGGATTTACAAAAATTATTTCGAAAAATTAAACTAAAGATCTTTTTTCAACAAAAACAAATACCAACAACCGTGGGAGGAACATTAATAGAAGAACCTAGAAATACTGAAGACCTGGACTTGTTAATTTCAGCAATGGAAGAACCTGTACAAACTACAGGCTTTAAGTGTGCTGGACTATTTTGGTTATGGTCTGTTTTGGGTTGGCTACCCTTTGCTTCTAGCACCACCCAACTAAGCCTTGGCTCGCAGCATGATCGTTTTGGTTTCACTTGTTTATGTAGTACACTGTGGCTGTATTGTCTGTTCTGACTTGAACCACTTTGATCTACTGCATTGCAGTGAAGGACTGGATGCCCAGATAAACTGCCCTGAGTTCCAGCAGGTTTATGTGGTGCAGGGACTCCTGCTGGAGCCATGCACCATGCTCAGTATGCTCCCCAAGGTGAGCACCCCATCCTAGGGGGGAGGCATCTGTTGTCAAGACTGCTGATGGAGGTCTTTGGATGAAGGGCTCCCCTTCCCTGAGGTTACCCTTTTCTTGCCACCACTGTAGTGCTTGAAGACGGGTCATCGTGACTGGCACCATCTTTGACAGTGAATCCCACTTTTGAGACCAGTGAGCTCTAAGATGGAACTGAATGTCTGTCATCTGGAACCTTGATCCAAACACTGTTGTTGCTGATGAGGCCATGTGACCCAACAGCTGTAGGAAATGTCTTGCTGGTCTGGAGGCATGAAGCTGGAAAGAGTTATCCAGCTGTACCAGACTGTCCACCCTTCCCTGAGGTTGGAAGGCCCTGCCTCTGAGGGTGTCCAGTCTCACCTCTATAAATTTCAGAAACTACACAGGGGTGAGCACTGACTTCTTTTGGTTTACCAAAAACCCCAGTGCCTTCAGTGTTTCTTGAGTGGTGGACAGTGCCTCTTGTACCTGTTGAGGAGACTGACCTACCAACAGCCAGTTATCCAAATATGGGAAGACTGAGACCCCCACCTCCTTAGATGTGCCACCACCATTGCTAGGCACTTGGTGAACATCCTTGGAGCAGAGGTCAGGCCAAAGGGCATGGCTTTGAACTGGTATTGTCCCAATGGCAATCTGAACATGAAGTACTTTCTGTGTGATTGCCTGATGGGAATGTGGAAATAGGCATCCTTTAAGTCCAGGGATGCCAACCAATCTCCCTGTCTTAGTGTGGGGAGGATAGTAGCCAGAGTGACCATCTTGAACTTTGGCTTTGTCAAATGCCTGTTTCAGTGTCTGAGATACAGTATGGGTCACCACTCCCCTGTTATCTTTAGAGTGAGGAAGTATCTTTTGTAGAGACCCTTTCCCCTCTAGGGCAGTGGAACAGGTTCTACTGTGTGGTCCTGAATGAGCTTTGCTACTTCCTCCTCTAACAGAGATGCCTCTGATGGGTTGGCAGGTATGAACAGTCTTGCTCTCAGCTTGGGCAGAAACCTGAAACTGAGGGCAAGACCCTGGCTTACTACCTCCAGGACCCACTTGTCTTTGGTAATAGAGTCCCAGGCCTGGAGGTAGTGAGCCAGCCTTTCCCCTACTGGGAGTGGGGAGACGACCCTGGCAGACTTCTCAGGGAGTCTGCTTAGCCTGAGCACTAGCCTGAGTGCTGGGGCCAGCCTTGCTGCTGCCCCTTCTGCCTCTGCCTCTAAAATACCCCCTCTGGGGCTGGTAGGAAGGCAGGGCCTGTGCTTGGAAGAAGGGTCTATAATGGGTTCTACCCCTCCCTCTTCCTTGGAATTTCTGGGGCATTGCTGCCTTCTCCTTGGCAGCAGCACTCTTGTAAGCTACCTTGTAGTCACCCATTTTTTTCATGTGATCCTCAGTTTGCTCCCTGAACAGGGATGTGGTGTCACAGGGAAAATCCAGTGCTTTTGTCTGGGTATCCTGAGACAAATTCGTTGCTCTCAGTCAAGCAAATCTCCTCAGGGACACTGAAGTAGCCATTTGCCTTGCTGCAATGTCACTGGCATCCACTGCCATGTGAAATTGACACTTAGAGGCTTCAATGCCCCTTTTAGCTGCCTCTGATAGGTCAGATGCCATGGGTCCAGGACATGCCTTGGCTATCTCAAGCACTGTGTTCCAAAGGCTTTTCTGGTACCTGGACACATAAGCCATGTAAGTAGCCTGCCTGATGGCTAAAGAAGCCCCCGGGTATGATTTTTTGGCTATGGAATTCATTTTCCTGGAATCCTTCTCAGGAGGCTGTGATGCCAAAGGGATGCCTGCCTTGTCACAAGCAGCAGCCTGCACCACTCCCTCGTCGCTAGGATGCCCAATAAGGAACTCGGCTCCTAATCTGGCCACCCAATACTTTCTTTACATCCTCTTGTCCCCTGGGGGAATGGACATTGGTGTCTGCAAGATTTTTGTGGCTTGTCTGAAGGATTTGTGGATGGGCAACAAAAGCCTCTTTGTTGCTGGCACAGCCATCATTTCCATATAATCTGGTTCCTCCTCCTCCTCCTCCTCCTCTGTGGACTCCTGAGTGGAGAGGTTCAGGGTCTGTGCCACCTGCTTCATAAAGGCAAAGTGGGTAGAATAATGAGAATTACCCCGGACGCTACAATGAAATCATCCAGACCCAAAAAGGGGTTTAAAAGTAAAACAAGACTGTTAAATTATACAAAAAAAAAATCGTTTTCCTCCTGGTTGAAAGAACCAAGAAGAAACTGAGAAAACTTACCAGAATAACACTAAATCTAGACTAATCTACCTGTAAACTCAAGGACAGTGCTTTAAAATCGAATAAAAAACCATTTTTACTTCAGAAAACCGATAAAATAAAATCTTCAAGAAAGATGAAGAAGTGAAGAATCTGATGGTTGTAGAATGTTTACCAGGGACGGTGGTTTGAAAACCGAGCTGAAGCCTAACATTCCATGATTAGCATAGGTTCTATTAACCATTTTGGCTCCAGGGCAGTCCTATGGTGAAACCATACTGCAGAAGTCAGAATACAGTAAGATTTCATGGGGATTGAAGTAGCCAAAACAAAAATGTACATTATAACAATTTTCTTTTTATTTCATTCCTGAAGCAAGAGTTAAACAATGTTGGGGATGTATCATTCTTACTGTTTACTGCAAATCAGACTCCATGTTGAACTTACAGCAACTCACCTTTGGCTTGAGGACCTACTGAACTAGAATATGCACTCAATCCTAAATAAATACAATAAATCCAGTTCTTAATATGAAAATATGGATTTACATGTAAACGTACTGTATGTCTGCACTTATCTTTTTCAATAACAAGGAAGGAAGGCTGTTCTGAATTTTTTAAAGGTTCCTGCACTTTTGCCACATCATAATAAAACGAAATACTGTGGTGAGTTTGGGCTGTTTACTATCAGAGAGACATGCTAGCATGATTCCGATACATTTGTAAAATGAATCCAGTTTGTGCAGTCCAAAGGAAATCCCAAGGAAAGTGATTAAAAAAAAAATGATGGTGGCAGTCATATTTATTGACTCGTCGTAAATTACAAAACTAGTAATAACATATAGGATAGTGTATAGGAGCCCATACACAGACATACTATTCTCATACCAAGTGGTTTCCATGATGCTGAGGACCTCGAGAGTGAAGCCTGAGAGGTCCCTTTCATCATGGAAACCACGAGGTATCGAGAATAGTGTGTTGCGTATTTGAGCTCCCATACACTTTTCTTTATAGTGTATGGTGCCCTAAACAAAAAAAAAAAAAACGCTTACTATTCTTGATCTGTGGCAGCATTCTGTGCTGGAGACACTCACTTCCTAAGTTTCCGCTGGCTGGCCACCTAGCGTACAGACTAGTCAACCGCCACCTGTTCAGTGAACAGTGCTGTTTGGTGGTGGTTGCACTGTGACGTAGCTACTAACATAGAACGAAAAGTCATTTTGCATTAGTAGCTACATCACTACTAAAGCAGAACAACTTTTTCGAGTGTATGGAAATCTATACACAATTACATACCACCATACACTATAATGGTTTAAAACTATTGGAAAGAATGACAACCGCACTGAAGATGAATCTAAAGTTACCAGGAATACTTCACTGCTAAACAAACAAACAAACAATATGATGACAGCAGGTTTATACAATTAGCTTGGCTTTGGTACAGTTCACTTGAGGCAGCAGTCCCCTCTAATGGGACACAATCTGGGAATTTTGCTTTAGAACATCGCACCTAATTGAATGGTCACTCTATCAGCTTGTATTTATTTGTACTGCCCATTGAACCTTTGGTAGTAACCATTCGGGAACCCACTGCAGAGGAGGGGGATATGTGCAATATATGGGATGGTACATAAATTAATGCAGATAATATTTTCTCCTGTAAGTCTTGAGGCCAGAACAGTCTCTGCCAGAGGTGAGTAGACTGACTGAATCCTATTAATCCATTTCTGGATACAAGATTAATTTTGTTAAATCAGAGATTTGGTAGGTTTGTTGGGTTAGCCCATTTTGAGGAATTCACAATATGGCTTGGCAGAACATCATTTCACCCTTCTGGGAATGCATTTAGCCCTGGATACTACAGTATATCTTCTACAGATGTGACTAAAGTTCTCTTGGTTTTTATTTGTGGAGGCGGTGGAGACAGACTCCACACAAGCCTGAAATGGCTGTGTGTGTCCATCTCAAGGCATAGAATCAGGTTCTCTGACACTGACAGCTAGCCGAGTTGAGTCTTGGATTGGGTCCGAGAGAAGACAGAGGCTGGAAACCACACATGAAAATGTTTGCCAAGTAGTGCTCATAGTGCCAGGATGGAGCATTGCAACAGGACAGCTATCCCGTCAAAATAACTTTTTTTTTTTTTTTAAACAGCAACAATGTACTCAGAGGTTACCTGGTTATTCCTAGATGGGGGGGCACCACCTTTTGTTCAAGGTTGCCTGGTTATTCCTGGAGTGGGAGGGCACCACATTTTGTACGCAGGTATATTTAAGTTATGGCAACACTCAAGATTTATCAAGGGGTACTGGGGACATGATCCCTTGGCACCAACAGTCATCATCAATGCTGCAGTGATAGAAGTCAGCACCACAGGTACCAACACCAGTAAATTAAAATTACATATGCACCATTACTCTTGATCTTCTAGGAATATCTTTGCCACTGATTCACACCGATGGATTCTGAGCCAGATGCGCTAGAACACTGTAGGAGCCAGAACTTTTCAGTAGGGCCAGCACTGAGGTAGGCTGCGTGCATGCTAAGAAACAAACTTGTGCTGCACGGCTTACCTCTGCACCAGCCCTCAACCGCCTCAGTACTTTTTTTTTTTTAACCAAGGATGTGCAGCGTTATCCATTTAACACTAATGCACGTAATCTAATGGCATGAGATAGCCCTTGTGACCTGCTTAAGAAGGGTCAACAACAAGAAACACAGTGTCTTCACAGCCCAAAGAGGAACAAGTGGTGAAGCCCAATGAACAGAAAGACAGTGAGCCCAGGGGATGGAGAGCAGGTGTGTGAATGAATGGTGAAGATATTCCCAGAAGATCAAGAATTATGGTGAGTACATCATTTTAATATCTTCCAGGAATCAATCATCACCACTGATTCACGCCAATGGGTTAGAGTACCAAGCTCAGACGAAAGTCTCCCGGGCAGGGCAGTAGGAGCCGGAGCTCAGTCAGGACAGAAGTCCATTAAGGATGGTGCTGCCAAAGAAGGCACGCTGCCTGGCATGGATATCCAGGGCACAGTACTTGATGAAGGTGTGCACTGCGCTCCAGATGGCAGCTCTGCAAATATCAGCAACAGGCAGAGAGCAGATCTCTGTCAAGGACGTAGCAACCACTCTGGTGGAGTGGGCACATACCTGGCCTTCTAACTTGACTTGTACCATCGCACAGCAATGGCAAAGGCAACTGACAATCCATGCAGAAATGCATTTGACTGTAACAGGTGTCCCATCCGATTAAGGTCAAAAGAAACAAAGAGCTGCTTAGACTTTCGGAAGTCCTTAATTCTTTTGAGGTAGAATGTGAGGGCTCTTTTAATGTCCAGAGAATGGAGGGTGCACTCCAGCTTCATTCTGGAAGTTGGGAAAGTATGTAAGCAGCACTAGAGGCTGATTTAAATGAAACTCTGACACTACCGTAGGTAAAAACTTGGGGTTTGTGCGGAGAATCATGTAGTCGAGGAACAGGTCAAGCATAGGAAAAACCAGGAGCAGTTGTAGAATTTGCAAAAAGTGTTTATTAGTACTAGCAGTAACATACAAAAATTAACTTGTTCAGTATAACTATGTACAAAGGCCAAATAAACAGAGACAATCCATCCAAGTTTTCCTTCAACCTCTATGACTCTTGCAAGAAATTGCAGCTCATTTTATAAGTCCTTGCAACCCTCCTCCTTAACAAGCATCCTGTTTTTTCTAAAATGTTCTTTTATGTTTCAGGCAGGTGCAGCAAGAACACAATGTCCCAGAACTGAGGCCCCTTCTCCACAGCTTCTGAAAAAGGGCTTAAAAACTGCTCTCAGGTTAACCCCTTGAGTTCCCAATAGCTTTTTGCAATCATCTCAAACTATAATTATATACGTTTCAACAGTAACACCATATAATTTCTAAACAAAGGGATCCCAATAACAGTTACAATTCCACATACTGATCTGCATATATTTTATACCAGTAGATATGCAAGGGAGGAAACAGACAGAGGCCCAGATATTCAAAGGGATTGAGCATGGTGCAACAGGGTTGTGCCATGTGCACCCCCCCCCCACTGTGCACTGGCATGATATTCAAAAGGGAAAGTTGCGCTGCGCAAATCCTGATGCACCAGGGCGCAATGGTAATGTATGTGGCGCAAATGCAGGGTGTGTGCCCATGTATATGCAGCACATCCCGATATTCAACCCAGGATGTGCGGTGCATATGCAGGCACAACCCTGATGTGCGCCGCATATGGTGGCGCAAAGGTGAGCCCGCAAAAAGGAGGAACAAAGTCATGGCTACCCACAGGCGAGCAGCTGTATTGCAAGGCGCAACACACCAGCTGTGGGTGGCCACCCACCCAGCAGGGACACCGGCCAGAAGCACACACACCCTTGCAGTTGCCCAATGTGACCCTCACCCCAGTATGCCCATTCGTGGGCCTCTGTAAAAGCAACAATAACCTGGTGGTCTAGTGGTCCCCCCCTCCCATATGCCCGATCATGGGCAAATGCCGTAATGAACTCCCTGGTGGGCTAGTGGTATTCCCCTCCCTCCGTATGCCTGATCGCGGGCAAATGTTGTAATGAACTCCCTGGTGGTATCCCCCTCCCTTCTGTGTCACCCGATCGCGAGAATCTGACATGAATATAATCATGAATATAATCCCCGGTGGGCCAGTGGTAACTCCCTCCCCTCCACCCACTGAGGACCCCTGCCACCCAGCTCCCCCCCATCATTCATGGTCGGCTGCACTCTGCCTGCTGACTGACAGCGTACAGTATGTGCTGCATGCCTACTGGTCCACATTGGAACAATGAGAACTACAGACCATACTGTACTACAGAACACGAATATGTGATATTCATTCACATAGTCATGCCTGTAGTACAATATGGACTGCAGGCCCATTGGTCCACACTGTGGACCAATAGGCGGACAGCACATACTGTATGCTGTCAGTCGGGCGGGCGGCCAGGAGGTATGCGGGCAGAGTGCAGCCGCCCGCCGATGACGGGGGGGGGGAGCTGGGTGGCAGGGGTCCTCAGTGGGTGGAGGGGAGGGGGTACCACTGGCCCATCGGGGATTATAGTCATGTTGGATGCCCGCGATTGGGCGACACGGGAGGAAGGGGGATACCACTAGCCCACCAGGGAGTTCATTACAACATCTGCCCGCGATCGGGCATATGGAGGGAGGGGGATATCACTAGACCACCAGGGAGTTTTTATGACATGTACCCACTATCGGGCATACAGAGGGGAGGGGACACCACTAGACCACCAGGCAGTGGATTATAACATTTGCCCGTGATCGGGCATACAGAAGGTGGGGGATACCACTAGACCACCAGGGATAATATTTGTTTCGGATGCTCGAGATTGGGGTCACGAGAGGGTGGGGGATTCCAATGGACCACCAGGTGTGGGACTGTCTGTTTCTATAGCTCGTGATCGGGCATACGGGGGGGGGCACTAGACCGCCAGGGGCTTACAGTGGCAACGCAGGATGCCAGGTGCATTTCACTGGGCTGCCCTGTGCAATGCATGCAAATGGGGCCATAATGACATGCAAATGGCCCCATGTGTGCTTTGCATATATTATGGCCCCATTTACATGCCCTCTTCTGAATATCACGGGTGCTGCACCCAGCACAACTGCAGTTGCAGTGGTGCATCCCTGGTGCTCCCCTATCTGTGGCTTGCAGCAGTGCATTGTCACTGTGCTGTGCGCATTCCCTGCCATATTCAATACTGCTGCACCATGGCGCATCGCCGTTGAAGATCACCTGGTCCTGGCCCCGGCGCTGTGCCCACACTTGCGCCATTGCCAGGCGCAGTCTGAATATCCGGACCAGAAACAGCAAGGGAAGACTGAGAGACAGTAAGAGGCAGAGAACTGCGAGACTGTCAGGGTTATTAAGTCCTAGGTCTCACGGGAAAATATGGTTGTGCAACCAGACAGACAAGAGACAGGAAAGGAAGAAACAGAACAGATCCCTGCATTTACACTCTCCATAACAACTAGGACAGGGTCCTATTCAACCCTGTCACAAACCACCTTTTTTTGTATGGAAAACAGTATACAGAGGATCCATGACCAAAGCATGAATCTCCAATACCCTGCAGGCAAAGGTGATGGCCCCTAGAAAAGCAGTTTTCCAAGTTAGGAATTTCAGGTCACACATAGCTATGGGCTCAAAGGCTTACAAGTGAGTATTTCCAGTACAAGGTTGATATTCCAGGCAGCTACAGGTTTCCTGACTAGAGCCCTTGTGTGCAAAATGCCTTTCAAGAACCTCTTAAAGAGAGGCAGCTGGGCTAGAGAGAGGTTCTGTATGGGCTCATGGTATGCTGAAACAGCGCACAGATTGACCTTAACTGTAGAGTATTGCAAGCCCACATCAGAGAGGTCCAACAAGTACTCCAAAACCTTGTCTGGTGGGCATCAAAATGGTTCCATATGAGCTTTGGAGCACCACACAGAAAAACATTTCCACTTGCCTGTGCAGATTTTCCTGGCAGAAAGTTTACGAGCAGCCAGCAGAATCTATGAGACACCTGAGGTACTTTATACCTGCTCACCTGTATCTCTTCAGGAACCAGGCCTGGAGGTGAAGGTAGCGCAGACTGTGGTGGACCAGAGACCCCTGCGTCAGTAGATCTATTCTGAGAGGGAGAGCCCTCAGAAGATTGATTGACAGCCTTTTGAGCAGGAGAAACCATATCTGTCATGGCCAAAATGGGGCGATCAGAATAATTTTGCCCCGTTTGCTTCCAGCTTGAACAGTATCCTCTGAACTAGAGACAGAGGCAGAAATACATACAGAAAGAGATCTGTCAACTGCAACTTGAATGCATCCTGACAGAAAACACCATGTCCTGGATTTCTGGAGCAGAATCATGGCAGTGTAGCATTGAGTGGGGATGCGAAAAGGTGAACATCTTGGGTTCCCCACTCATCGAACAGCGACTGCATTATGTCTGATGCTAACAGCCACTCATGAGTATCAGCTTCTGTCTGGCTGAGCTCATCTGCTCGAGTATTCTGAGAAACTGCTTGGATCAGAATGCCCTGTTCCAGACAAATCTCCCACACTCTCATCGCGTCTCTGCAAAGAGAGTAAGATTGCACTCTCCCCTTGTTAGTTGATATAGAACATGACAGACTTGTTGCCCGTCTGGAGAAGAACTATCTTGTGGTTGATGAAGTCCTCAAGTGCCCACAGGACATAAAGATCTGCTCTTATTTCCACACTGATGTGGAGATGGGAATCTGCAGGGCTCCAGACTCCTTGAGTGTTGAGCCCCTGACAATGGGCTCCCCATCCTAGCAGAGACACATCGTAGTTAGGGTAACCCGAGGTTCTGGCTAAGAGAAAGGGAGACCTTGGAGGAGATTTTCTGCCTGTGTCCACCATGTAAGTGATTGAATCAGCAGCTTTGGCACTTTGATGGGGTAAGACAGAGGATGTGCAGCTGAAGACCACTGCATGCGAATCATCCACTGAGTTGTTCTCATGTGTAGCTGAGCCACAGGCACCATGAAGACAGAGAAGGCTATCAGGCCTAACATGCATTGCATGGAGAGAGCACAAATCGACTTGTGCTCCATGATAAATGAGACATCTGAAGGACTGCTTTTCTTCTGTCCTCTGGAAGAAAGGCCCTGGCTCTGGAGGTGTCAGGAAAGGGCCCCTATGAAGAGGAGCTGCTGAGAAGGCTGAAACTGTGACTTCTTGAGAGTCAACAGGACTAACATGGAGGTAACAATTTGAAAGGCCATGGCCACTGCTCATTCTGTCTCCTGCTTGGATGGACTGGCTAGTAACCAGTTGTCCAGATAGGGAAAAACTTGGAGTCCAAGTTTTCGAAGGTGTGTCGCAAGAACGGCAAAGCACTTTGTAAAGACTTGAGGCACCGATGATAGCCCAAAGGGCAGGACCTGGAACTGATAATGCTGACCCAGAACCACGAAGTGGAAGAACTTGTGGTGGCTGGGGTGGACCAGGATATGTTGGTAAGCATCCTGCACAGCCAGAGAAGCCAACCAATCCTGCAGCTTGAGGAGCAATAGCAGGGCCCCTAGAGAGATAATTTTGAACTTTTCATGCTGCAAGAACTTGTTCAAATTTCTGAGATTGAGAATGGGGCGCACGCCCTCTGATTTCTTCAGAACAAGGAAGTAATGGGAGTAGAAGCCTGTGTTGTACTCTGCCTCTTCCACTGCCCTGTTGTTCAAAATGCCCACAATATCCCTTGTGAGAAGCTCTGATGTGAGCGGACAGGAGGGGTTGCTTTCTGGGCAGATAATCCGGAGGGAGTTCCATAAAATTCAGTGAGCATCCCTCCTGGATGATCCCAAGAACCCACTTGTCCATCACAATGGATTCCCATTGACAGCAGAACAGAGTTAGGTGCCCCCCTACTGGAGAGGAGAGGTCTGCCTCAGGCAGCTGATTTCAGAGAGTGGCATTAGGAGCTTTTGGGGTCTGTGTCTTCAGCTGCACTTTCTTTTAAGGCTGGGGATGCTGAGACTTGATTTGAGCTCCATTGCTTTTGCCTCTAAAAGACCGCTTATTACAGTAGAAACCTCGCCCCCTTGCCCTCTGGGGATACAATGGAGCAGGCCCTGATGTCTTGATGGCCATCCTGATTTTTTGGGAGGCCTCAAGAGACTGTTCTACCAGTTGTCCAAACAGGTAAGAACCATCAAAGGGAATATTCTTAACCTGTTACTGAACATCGTTGGTGAAGACAGATGTCAGAAGGCAGGAATGTCTTCTAATACAAATTCCTGTAGCAGCAAAATGTGAGGCAGTGTCAAAGTCATCCATAGCTTCCTTTAACTGATGACTGTTTAGACTCAATGCAATGAGTAACAGTCTGAAGAATCTTGTGCTTAGTCTCAGATTAAGGCAAGGAATTCACCAGAGATTTAAAAGAGGTCCAAAGAGCATACTCGCACTTGGAAAAACGCCCCTGGTAGCTGGCTATCCTCATGCTAAAAGTAGCAGCAGTGAACACCCCTTTTTCCACAGTGTCTATCTTGTGCGACTTCTTATTTATGGGGCGTGAAGTGATTTCCTGAGGAAGAATGGCCTTGTCATTTTCAGCCAAAATGACAATTTTGTCAGCAATAGGTTGGGAAGCAAGGATAGGCCTGTCCTTGGGGGCAGTATACTACAGTCTATCTGCCTACAGACAAAGGGAACAGATGCAGGCCTATTCCATACTGCATCTGAAAAAGTCTCAAACACAGGGGGAATAGGAGTGATAAGATTAACTGGCATGGTGGAAACACTGAGCTACTCCAGATGGAAATGTTTCCCCTGGTCAGTGGCAGAAGGCTCAAAAGAGTTGCATACATGTTGCAAAGGAGAGCCTGAAAAGAAAGATCCTCCTGGGGAGCAGGAGAAGGGCCTGGGTAGAACTATCCAGGCTATAAAACGAGTCATTGTCACCATCCTCAAAAATGATGAGTTCGGGGTCAGATTCATCCCCCTCCAGATCCTCTCCAGGGAGTGGATCTGGGAGAGAAGTGGACTTCAGGTTCCCTAATGCAGCCCTAGGAGTCAGCAACACTGGCAGTGGCAGGAGAGGAGCTGGCGCTAAAGGTGGAGCTGCCAGAGAGACTGGGCCTGACTCCAGGGGCTCTCTTGTCGCTGGATGTGGCACTGGACATGGTGTGGGGCCAGGCCCCAAAGGGCCTGATCCTGGCACTGAATGTCCAGTTGGCACCGGTCCCAAAGCAGTGACACTGAATGGGGATGCAGCTGTGGAACAGGCATGGTCACCAGAAAGGACCCGGAGGCGCTTGGCCAGACAGGCAGCTCTACAGGCAGGAAGGTTGATGCAGCTCCAATACCCCCAGCCACGAGGCCTGGGGCCAATTCTGCAAAAAGAGGCAAATGAGCCAAACACTGTACCCGCTGCTCTATAAGAGCTGCCCAGTGGTGAAATTGCCCACTGCTGTCCCCACAGGAAGACACGGAGGGACTCCAGGCCTGAGATCTCAAGCGTCCATGAGCAGAAGCTGTCGATGACACAGAAGACACCAAAGAAGGCCTTCTACTCCAGGATGCCGAGGACCTTGTGGCACACCTACCAGAGGGCGACCTCAAGTGGTACCATTTTTTCCTTTTCAATGGGAAGAGGAAGAACTCAAAGTCGAACAGTGCTGGGTCCTCGACTGAGATCAGGCATGCTTCTTTTTATATTTGCAGGAGGGCTGTTCTCCTTCCCGAAAACAGGCCTGCTGGTAATCGAAACCCTCCCCTGCAGGGGGAAGTGGACCGAACGCGGCCCTGCCACCAAAGCAGCATGCCTGAACAGCCTTCCTACCATCACCGTCCATGGCCTTTGACCGTTGCTCAGCAGAGCTGAGAGAAACTGAAAGAGAAAATTAGATAAAATCACCAAATTGACACAAAAATAACGAACACTAGCATTAAACACAAACTGAGAAACACTGAATGCTTTTGTCATATAGACGTGAAGTTCTGACTCCCAGTGGGTGAGCGATGCCATCACTGAAGTGCTTTCGATGGCAAGCAAAAAGAAATTGAGGCAGCTGAGGGCAGGTGCCAAGGTAAGCCATGCAGTGCAAGCTAGTCTCATAGTGCCACACATGCAGGCAGCCTACATCAGTGCCGGCCCTCCTGAGAAGTTCTGGCTCCCATGGGGTCTTAGCACCTCCAGCTCAGAACCCATTGGTGTGAATCAACGGTGAAGATTGATTCTTGGAGGATCAAGGTGATCCAGCACCGATAGCTACTGGACCATAGTGGTGTTTCCTCAGTCACCCAGTAGGAGCTGAAGGACCACCTGACCTCACCACCTGAGACGCTATCTTAACCTTAGCTCGGTGGGGTGAGGGAGAGCTCAGTATGTTAAAAGTTAGAAAAAAAAAAAAGAGTGTTGATTCAGTAAAAAAAAAAACAAAAAAAACAAAACAAAACAGCAAGTTGAACGGAGGTGCTGTTGCTCCCATGGTGTTCACTTAACGGCAGGAAGAACAGAAATGAGGTAAGTGAGGGAACCGTCAATTGTTATTGACTGTAGCATGGCACCACCTGGGGGTGCACAGGTGCCATGCTCAGTAGCCATGGCCAGCTCCCTCATAGCAAATATTTTGTTCCTGTGGGGTCTTAGTGCCTCTGGCCTCAGACCCAGTGGGAACTGATGATGAAGATGGATTCCTGGAAGATTACTGGACCTCTCTCAAAAACACTGGTTTTCGACTTCAAGGGAGTGGATTTTGGTAAAATTAAGTGTATTGATTAGTGAAAGGTTGACAGGCTCTATCGTACCTCTCATGCACAGAATTTGATTACCTACAAGGGCCCCAAGTCTTACAACAATTTGCTCCCTGAAATTCTTGCCTGTAGCTCAATCAGTTCCTTCAGCTGCACCCTCAAGGACCACATACTCAAATCTACCACCTGTGTGTGCCCTGGACTTCCTCCCCTCTGAATATACTAAAATATTTTGTTATTGTCCCTCTCGTCAAATATTTTGTGTTATTTGTCCCTCCTTTCTAACTCCCCCCCTTCCTCTCCTCCCACTCCTCTCCCCTGTTTCTGCTCCCACAGTATGTCTTCCCCAGCCCCCAGCGCCTGCCTCAAATACACCCTGCCTCAATGTTTTTACCAAGCTTGTTCCCTATTACTATTTACCTCTGTAGCAAATGTTTCTGTATATAAACCTACTGTAATCAAGTATATTAATTAAGTGTATATGCTGTATTATTCCTCACTCCACTGTATGATGTTGTAACTTATTTGTTCCGCACTTCTGTGTCCAATTTTTTTTGTAAAAATATCTGTACAACTGGACGTTTGTGAAAATGGGCATTTTTGCTCACATACCCTCCAGTATAAAATAAAAATTGATTGACTGATTGGTATAAACCTGAGGAGGTTGAGGAACAATGGAGCAGGTTCAGAGGTGCAATCCTTGAAGCGATGGAAGTATGTGTAAAAAAGGTCACAAAGAGAACAAACATAAAAGACTAATATGGTTTTCAAAAAAGGTTGAAGGAAGCAGCGAGGACACAGATAAATACCTTCCTTGAGTATAAAAGGACAAAACATGAGTAGTCCTGGCAGGATTATGAGGTTAAATTCAAAACAGCTCATTTGGAGATAAGAAGACAACATCAGCTACTGAATTGAGGACTGCTGAGACAATAAAGGATGGGGGGAAACTAATTTTTTTTTAAATATATTCATTACAAAAACAAAATTAGATGGAGTATAATTAGGTAAGTTGATGGAGGGAGGGCTGTAGAGGATGATGAGCAGAAGGCGTGTATACTTAATTATTTCTGCTTGGTATTTATGGTGTAGAATAATGGTTCTCTGCTGGTAAGTGGGATAAAGGCTGATGAGGGGGGTTCAAAATATGGGTGGAGAACATATTTCAGCAAGGAGAGTACAAGAAGGACTGATGACTCAAAGCAGGCAACTGACTGGGTCGAGATGAATTGCACCTTCAAGTAGTTAGGGAACTAGCTACAGGCTTTGCAGTACACTTAACATGTCTATTGAATAAAAACAATGAATATCAGGTTGCCTAACTGTGTTTCAAAAAACAGTTAGAATAGGGTCATCCTATTGGCACCAAAACATGAATCTAAACAAATAAAGGCAGGATGAACTCCACTGTTGCAGATTCTTCAAAAAGTTTATTTTATTGCTATAAACACATGTATACAGGGGGTGACAGTTTTGTGGCACCGCCACTTCATCAGGCCCCACTGTGCTTCTATAATAAACACAAAAAACTGTGTTTAAAAATCGTCATATTAGTTTCAATTAAATCCTTCAACCTTAAAGCACCACTAAGTGCTCCCAAACCCAAACTCCTGTTCTTATGTCATAGTCACTGTGCCAAACTCTCTCAGCTCATATATTCTTTTGTACATAGCATTCATATATACAACTTATTGCACAATATCCTAAGGCAGCCAATTTTCAGGGATAACATACTACTGTATTCATATCCAAAACAAGGACATCCTAGTCTTGTAGTACTATATCTTTAATAAAAAAACACAAACATCCTAGTGGCTCATTATTTCAAGCACTTACCGCTATCAATGAATACAGTAGTTTGTTATCCCTGAAAACTGGCTGCCTTAGGATATTGTGCAGTAAGTTGTATATATTGAATGCTATGTACAAAATAATATATGAGCTGAGAGGGTAAATGGTAGATCTGCTTTACTTTGAATTTTGTAGAGTCTTCAGTTCAGTATCTCACAGTCAGGAGGCTGCTGAAGATGATGTAGAATTTGGGAGTGGATCAAGGATTAATTAAGTGGGCTAGAAATTGGTTAAAAGAAAGGCAACAGGGAGTAGTTTTAAATGGGGCTAAATCGGGTAGTTGAGTTGTCACAAGTGGAGTACCACAGGGATCAGTCCTGAGACTGGTCTTTTTTAATATGCACATTAGTGGTAATGGAGTTGATATCCAAGTAATCTGTCCACTTGCAGACTATACAAAGCTGTGTGGAATGACAGACCACAAGGAGGGGGTGCAGGAGCTCCAGAATGACTTAAAAAGACTGGAGAAATGGATTAAGATCTGGCAGTTAAGGTTCCATGCCAAGAAATGTAAAGTTATGCACTTAGGTAGACATAATCATCACACTGAATACTGGCTAGGAGGCATTCCAAGAGGTCCCGAGAGATTTAGGTATCATAATGACTCGTCAGACAAACAAGTCAATGTAATAAGGCATACAGTAAGGCTTCAAGGATGCTGGGTTGCATAGGGAGGGGGTTTTGATAGCAGGAGAAGTGAGTGTTTGTGTCTGTTCAGTTCTGGAACCCTATCTGAGTAAAGATTTTGATAAACTGGAATCTGTGCAGCATAGCCACCAAGATGATCCAGGGGCATCAAGGTAAATCATATGACGAGCAGCTGCAGGACCAAACATGTATTCACTAGAGTCCAGATGGGAGACAGGGGATATGATCGAAACATATACGTTTTTTAGGGGCATAAATAAGGTAAACATTCGGTATGTACTTGTAAGAAATAAGGATACAGTCACTAGGGGTCATTTATTTATTTATTTAGTCAATCATAGGAATTACAACCCTTTGAGTCATAGAC
Organism: Neoceratodus forsteri; assembly: GCA_016271365.2. Classification (NCBI taxonomy): domain Eukaryota; kingdom Metazoa; phylum Chordata; order Ceratodontiformes; family Ceratodontidae; genus Neoceratodus; species Neoceratodus forsteri. Next base: position 731,677,913 of record CM028131.1, read on the forward strand.
TCATTTACAAAGGCTCCGCGTCAGCATAGTCATACATTCAGAGATAGTACATCAGTGGGATATCACATTTCAAGTAATTACATATAATAGCCAAGGTGGCTGAAAGTCTATACATGTAGTAGCTAGGGTATTGATATTATTACAGTGGAACAATTATAATACAAGTGCAGCCTCTGGGGCATTGTCATATAGTAGTAACAGTGATCTATACAACAGTGAGACAACACAGTTTCAAGGAAGTATTTACATATAATACCCTGGGAGGCTGTTAACCAGTACATTTAGTAGCTAGGATATTGGTATTAGTACAGGAGGTATGGTTACAGTGTAGGTGCAGCCTCTAGAGCACCGTCATATAGCAGAGACAGAGATCAGCAGCAGAGACGTCCTACACAGTTAGTCCTATACAACTGGTGGCAATGTCAATAAGGAGTGGCCACAGTGCAGCTCTGTGGAGGTCAGTTAGGAGGATTAGAGCTGCACTGGCATTGGTGCAAGGAGAGAATGTGTTTTCTTAGGATGGTCTTGAAGTGTCCTAGATTGGGAATGGAGGTTATGGCTGGGGGAGAGCTCATTATACCAGACGGGAGCTCTACAGAGGAATGATCTCTAAGCAAGGGAGGTTCTGACCCTGGGCACGGTCCACAGATGCTTATTGGCAGAACGAGTGGTCACAATGCGGGAACATGAGAGCAGTGAGGCTGAGAACCCAATGGAGTTAACCCTAGGTGGATTTTTTTTTTGTGAGGAGACAGGATTGATATTGTAGTCTTTCCTCAAGGGTGAAGATGTTTGTAAGAGCACAGAGGGTGCAAGTATGGGAGCGTTTATCTGTGCCTAGCAGGAGTTGGCACACTTTATTAATGGCTATGCGAATTTTGTTTAGGGTGGTGGTGTCCACAGCAGAGTAGATAGGGAGCCCATAGTCAACGAGAGAGAAGAGAGAAGAGGTGACAGCCAGGTTGAGAGCCTCTGGTGTCACACAGTCTTTGTGCCGGTATAGGAGGCCGACGTGGGTATTAATGGCTGAGGTCAGGATGTTAATGTGGGCAAGGAAGGATAGGGAGGTGTCAAAGGTAAGGCCGAGGTATTTATAAATAAGTAAGTACTTGTTCCAGAGGGAGGTGAGCATGGGAAAGATTTTTAGTTCAGTGTCCTTGGCCTTGCTCTGCCAGTGGGCAAATAGCATAGCTTTTGTTTTTTTGATGTTGACCACAAGTCTGCGACTGGTGAACCAACTTTCGATTTGGTTGAACGAGTGTTGGAGGGAGGACTGTAGGTTGTCAGGGCGGGGGTGTGCGGCGTAGAGAACCGCATTATCAGCATATAGCAGTAGGTTACCGGAGCAGGATTTGGGTAGTGCATTTACTGAAGAGTAGGGGGCCCAATATGGATCCCTGGGGGACTCCCGAGTGGACAGGCAGGGTGGAAGACAGGGTGTCATTTATCTTAACACATTGGGATCTGGAGATAAGGTAGCTATTAAACCAAGAGAGTGGTCTGCATGATAGACCAGTGTGGTGGTGTGTGTCCGGGGGGACCATATCAAAGGCCTTAGAGAGGTCCACAAAGATGGCTCCAGCCAGATGTTTACGGTCAAGGGCAGAGCGAATGAAATGGGAGAATTCGATGAGGGCAGTGGTTGTGATATGGCCTGATCTAAAGCCATGTTGTTCACTGCATAACAAATTGTGGGCTCACATATACTCAGTGAGTTGGTCGGAAATTGTTTTTTCAAGGGCTTTTGAGATGGGGGGGGGGGATGATATGGGCTGATAGTTGTTGGGGTTGGTATTGTCTCCACTTTTTAGTATTGGGATAATTGTTGCAGTTTTCTAGGCTGTAGGAAACTGTCCCAAGCATAGGGAACAGTTAAGGAGGTTGGTCAGGGGGGAAAGAACAGTGTCAAGAACCCCGTAGAGGATTTTCATGTCAAAGGAGTCTTTGCAATTGTTGGAGCCACCGAGAGCTTTGGAGGGTAGGATTTTGCTTCCTGCTTTGTAATGACCCTAAGATAGAAAGGGGGGCGCTGGAGGTTTGGTTCAGAGGAAGCTGGGATAGGGTCGAAAAGTCACTCGGGAGGACTGTACTAAGATCGGAAAAGGGTGAGTTAAGGCAGTTAGCGATAGCCTGTGGGTCGGTTGAGGTGGCATTGTTGATGCAGAGCTGGGAGGGTGGGGAAGCGTGATTTGCCATTAAGCTCTTTAATGTTGTCCCAAAACTTTTGTGCACTCCCCCAGGAGGAAGCCAGGGTGTCTTTATAGTATTCAGTCTTGGCCTTGCGTATGGCCCAGGTTCACTTATTGCGTGCTGCTCTGTTTGCTAGTCTGTCTGCTTGGGAGCCAGATTCAATGGCTGTGTGCCAGAGGTCATCCCTTTGTTTTAGTTGCTGCTGTAATATGGGCATGATCCAAGGGACATTATGTTTTACAGTTTTCAATTTAGTCAGGGGGTTAAAAATGTCACGTGCATTGTTGAAAGAGCATGGGACGTAATCAAGGGCTAGGTCAATGTTAGGGGCCTGGGTTATAGGGGTCCAGTCCCACTGGGCCAGGTAGTGTTTGATTTTTTGAAGGCCACCTAGTCGTAAGTATCTGCGGGTGGAGACACTAGGTTGGGGTTTGGGCAGGCGACATGACCAGGAGCAGAGGATAGGGGAGTGGTCACTCAGAGAGTCTGGGAGGACCTGCAGGTCAGAGATTCTATGTGGTTGGTTAGTTAGTAGTATGTCCAGTGGGGTCTGGGAGCTGTTTGCGGTGTTTATCCTGGTGGGTTGGTGGACCAGCTGGGTATGATCCAGTGCTGCAAAGGCGTCCTTGATGGCAGCTGCTGACTTGGCGAGCCAGTTAACATTTACGTCACCGACCAGGATATGCTCCATTTTTGGGAGGAGGTTGGAAATATAGTTTGTGAGGGATTGTATGGCCATAGCTTGGTTGCATGGGGGAACATATGCCGCTATGATGATTAGGAGAGCTCTAGCAGGGCCCAAGGTAAGTTTAATGGATAAGGCTTGGGTGCTGGGGTCTAGTGAGGGGATCGGGAGAGCTTGGTTCAGTAGGGAGTCTCGAACATAGGAGGCACAACCACCGCCCCGTTTTCCCACTCTGTTGGCTCTGTGTAGAGCGAAGCCTGGGAGGCTGACAAAAGAATCTCTTTTTTTTTTTTGAAAGCCATGTTTCAGTGAGTGCAAGGACATCTGGCTGATGTTGTGCTATCCAGCTTTGGAGAGATGCTGTTTTTTTTGGGAAGGCTATAGATATTCATGGCAGTTATGCACAGCCCTTGGTGTAGTTTCTGTTGACTGTTAGCGGCGGGGCCTGGGTTGGGGTGAATATTTCCGGATATGAGAAGTAGTAGGGCTAGGACCCTGAGGAGAGCGAGGGACTGCCGTTTGGTGGTTAAGCGTAGGTGAGGCACATGTTTAGAGAGAGCAGCATAGGGAATGGGTAAGTTTAGGAGGGCAGGAAAGGTAAGGCAGATGAGTTTGTAGGGGGATTGGGTGTGTGTGTGTAGGTGGCAGGTTAAGCGGGGGGGGTGGATGCTTGCCAGGCGTTGAAAGGGTGGTGGACAGTGGTAAAAGGTAGGGAAGGTAAGGGGTGAGGTGGGTGTGTGGGTGGGGGGATGGCTATCTAACCCGGTAAGGAGTATGATTAGTGTAATAGGTCATGAATGGAGGTTGTTGGGGAGTAAATGTTAGAAAAATGTGAGGATGTTCTACTTTACAGAGAAAACAGTGAATCATCAGAAGTAGCGGATGCAGCAACCATTAACTGGTTTAAGCACGGCTGGGATAGGGCAAAGGGACAAACATGCCAAAATATAGGGGATAAGGGATTATGTGGTGGTATGGCAAAGGAGGAGGGAAACTGTTCACTAAGAAAATAGGTCAGTGTGGTGAGGTAATTATAGTAAGGCAGGCTAGATAGTCCTCTGACCTCCTTCTACATTCAGATCCTATGTATGTATCTATGATAGTTGGGGTCCTGTGCTGGAAGTGCTGGAATTGTAGACAGAGAGGAAAGTAAGGCACCCAGCTTAAGCCTAGAGGTCTAAATATATATTATTTGCAAAAAAAATGCATTAATGCACCAGTTAGGGTTCAAGATAATGCAACAAAAGTACAGATTTTTTTTTTCTCATTTACAGAACACCCCAAGTCATACAAATGTAACAAACACAGCAAAGAATACAAACTAAGACAACATAAACAAATCAGTTAATAAAAACAATTGCAAACAGATTGCTCCTGCAGCAACAACTTTTTTATGCCATGTTTAAAAGTCCAGAAAGTGGGCGAATTTCTGAGCTGGGTGGACAGACTGTTCCAGGAAAATGGGGCCTCACATGAGAAACATTCTTTGCCATAGTGTTAGTAAAATTTAGGTAAGAAGAAGTCACGATGAGGCATATCTCTAAGGCTGTATTTGTGAGCAGGAACAATTAGCCTTTCTGATAAGCGAATAAGGGTCTTGTTATTTGCCATTTTATAAATGAGGGATAACTAGTGAAGAGTGTGCCTGAAAAACAGAGATAGCAAGTTTAACTGATGTAGTAAAGTGCAATGATGCTCATTCCACTTCAGTTTTAAGGTGAAACAGAATAACTGGAAGTAAGCAGTATTTAAGGGAAGAATGTACGAAACAGGAGCGTGCCAGTAAATAGTGTCATCATAGTCCAAAACGGGTAGAACAGCTTGCCCAGTAATGTGCCTGCGATCTGAACTTGACAAACAATGCCTGGCATGCTTTACTTGCCACAGGCATTGGCAGACTTTTGAGACAGTTTTGTCAATATGTGTTTTACAGGTCAAAGAGAGGCCAAGATATTTAAATTCATTAACAAGCTCCAATGGATCACTGTTGAAGCATACTGAGAAGGAGAAGATTGCTGAAGGCAGAGACCCAGACAGCACTGCTTGAGTCTTTTTACTGTTTTAGCAGATTATCACAGAACCATTTCACCACTTCGTCAAAGCTGCACTGCAGAATCGAGGCAAGAGAAGAAGATCTGTAAGCATAGAAAAGCACTGTGTTGTCAGCATGAAGTCTAACTGAGCAAAATCCATGACAGAAGGTAGTGGATCTACAAAAAACTGAATAAGATCGGACCAAGTACAGACCACTGTTGAACCCCCATGAAGATAGGAGGAGAGGAAAGACAACCATTGCAAGAAACATTGAATTCTTCCATATAAGTAAGATGAAAACCGGTTGGTGACATTTGAAGAAAAGCCATAGGAAAACAGATGAGTTAAAAGCAGAGTGATTTATCACGTCGAAAGCTTCTGACAGATCAATAAAAACAGAGCCCACAAAACACCTTTTATCAAGAGCCCTAGACAGCCAATCATGAAAATCAATCAGTACTGTTTGAATAAAGAAACTGGGCCTGAAACTAGACTGAAAATTAGAAAGGACCTGATAGTTAACAGAATAATCATTAATCTGAGATAGAACAACCCCAACTCCCCACCCTACCCCCAAAGCAGCAAAAGTAAACCACCACACAGGCAACCAACAACAGCAATCATCAGGTAAGAAACAACATATAACTGCTTCCAGATGACACAAATGCAGTAGCACTTATGTACAACCTTCATGGATCTGTATTGGCCGCATGAACACCACAAAACATACAGTACATGCTAACTTGTCGCTGCGATAAAAATCCACAATACTCGAATCACAACACTGCTTCTGCGTGCAGAGGCACCTGCAGCAACAGATACAAATTCATGATATACAAAATACAAGAGTTCTTTGGTCTGTGGAAGCGCAAGCACGTATGTGGCCAGTGCTTCTGTAGCCTCAGGTACTCATGCACACTTGCATACAGGCAGTATAGCACAGTGGTTTAAGGCTCTGAGCTGCAAACCTGGAAACCTGGGTTTGAATCCCACAGCCCCCACTTGCATACCGTGTGACCCTGAGCAAGTCACTTAACTTCCTTGTGCTCCCAGGTCGCATCTGGAAACAAGTTTCTGCTTAGTGTGCCTTTCCTGGTTAAACAATTTCCCCCTAGACACACTTGATGGGCCTGTGCGTCTGCTGCCACAGGGTTAAGGCACACACACACACTGACCTCTGGCTGCAGAAGTGCAGGCACCACAAAATCCATGATACCAAAATTTCAACACTACTTCTTGAGCCATAGATGTAAGCCTTACATGCCGACTTCTGGCTTCAGAACAGCAGGCTCCTGTGAAGCCTGCAGTTATGTATGTAGATGGAAGTACTCTCACAATGTGAGTATAACGGTTTTAGCAAAAGATCTAGAAATTATTCAAGGGGGTAGCAGTTTTTCAGTTATGCAGATGTATACAGAAAGGCATGCACCAGCCAGCCTTGTGGCGCAAAGGGCTGAGGCACTGTAATACACCTTACCTCTACCATGCCAGTGATACGAGTTTGGAAATGAGCTTGGACAGCTGGGGGGGGCTTGGTAGAGGATCGAGCAGCTGACTGCCAGCTCTATACTCTCCAGGATCGGGGTGGTAAAGCCATGCTAGTTCTTGGCTGCCACCAGATGTAGGCCTTGTGGTAGGACCGACGCTCGGGTGACTGCTGAACAGTTGCTTGAGTGTAACAGGGCAGGCAGTTCCAGAGTGTATGCACACCTCCACACTCATGCATCCTCCATGTTTGCCATAGCCTCGGGGAGGGAGAAAACTCAGGGGAAAACATTGGGGGAAGTATAGTTATGTAAGAACTTACCGTAACAGTAGATCTTCGAGAGGAGCTCTTGCAGCAGGCAGCACTGGTAGGACTGAAGCTGCCAGGCACCAGGACCACTCAGAAAACTTCTAACTAGCAGGCTATCATGAAGGACTGCTCCCACTAGCGTCAGCACACTGATGTCTGCCAGTATCCTATAAAGGGGGCGGTCCCCCACACTAACACTAAAATAATACCAACATCTTAATCTGGTTCAAGGTCAGTTGGCATTCATCTGTATCCCCCTCCCCCGGGTTGAGCCTGATAATAGGCAGAATATGTCTACTGCACTTACCCGGTCAACAAAAACAAAATAAATAAATACACCTCAGTTCTACCACTGGAGACCCAATAACAGGTGGCGAAATGGAGAACCGAGGTGGTTTCTCAGAGCTGAGGAAAAGCAGAGGAAGAGCAAAGGAGAAGAAACCATCAAGGCGAAGGAGGGAGGAAAAGCAGTTCCTGCTGCAAGAGCTCCTCTCGCAGCTCTACTGTTATGGTAAGTTCTTTTTTTTTTTGAAATTATGCTTTATGCTCCCCTACTGCCAGCTGACTCAGATTCTCTTGGGACATACTGGGACCTTCGGGGCTCAGAGGGCCTACCCGGTTATCAAAATTTAATAAATAAAAATAAATAAAATCTAAGGGGTCATCCTCCTGCCATCTGCCCACCGAACCAACCTCCAAGTCCTCCATGGAACATCATCCACCCCCCGGAGCGGGGACGAGGTGGGGCACTAACCCCATTATCCTTCATTTCGTCAGGCCCCGGAGGTGATCGCCGAGCAGGGGCAAATTGGAGGCATGCCCCAGGAAGTCCATCATCCCAGAGCTGGCAGGAGTGTTTCTCGTTTTCTCCCCCGACGCAGTGATACCCCAGATGTCAGAGCGCTGTGCGCCAATGTCCACTGCGTTACTTGGGCTGCCCGTCCCCTTCAAGTGGGGCTTGTGGTTTCCCTGGGCCTCCGCCCGAGGTCATGCCCAAGGAACGTGGGCATGTGGCTATCCCCCCCACCCTCATGGAGATGGCAAGCTGTTGTGGGACGCACAAGCCGTTCTTCCCATGGCCGGCCCTCTGGTGACCCGAATCCACTCCCAAACCCAGGTCACTGGCGTCGCAAGCGGGAAATCCAACCGCTGCGCCGGCAGGCCAACTTTTACGGTAAGTTCTTATGTAACTGTACTATCTTACTTCAAGGGGGCTCTTGCAGCAGGCAACACCGATAGGACTGAGTCCCAAACAGTACCAGAACTAACCGAAAAGGTGGCCGGGAGGAGGCTGAAGGCAACAGCAGAAGGATCAGGAAAGAAGGCCCTAAAGGACAGCAAATCCGAAATTGGCCTGTGCCTAGAAGCAATGTCCAGACTGTAGTGCCAGATGAAAGTATGGACAGAACTCCAGGTGGCAGCTGCACACATTCCTGAAACAAGTGATAGAGGCGGCCATACCTCTGGTAGAGTGGCCTTTTACCACCCCAGGCAAGGACTTGTTCTGCTTAAAGCAGCAGTAAACAATGCAATTAGCCAACCATTTTTTTTTCTATACACATTTTTTCCATTTTTTTGTGCCCCGATTTTCTCCCACCCCAACTCAGCATGAACGTGTGCATGCGGAGGCACATGTACATCGCACCTGAGACACCCTCCCTTCATATCGCTCCCTCCTGCCTGCGCAGTCACCGGACCTCCGCCCAGTGGCGATGGAACTCTGAGGGGGGTGTGTGTGTGACAGCCTGCCTGGGAGGACAGCTGCCGTAAGGTGGCTCGATCCAGCTCCCCTTCCCCAATGCTGGCTCCCCGGCGACTCAAGGTTGTTCCCTAACCTGGTTTGCCGGTGTGGAATGAGGTGTGGTGTCCAGCCCCTCAACCCTCAGTGCCACCGGGCTGGCTCAATTAGCCAACCATTTTGACAAAGACTGTTTTGAAAGAAGGTGCCCCTTCTCTCTTGGAGACAAACGAAACAAACAACCGGTCAGTTTTCCTCACAGTCTGGGTGTGGTTTGTATAATGCCAAGACACCCTATGAACATCCAAAGTATGGAGCAAGGCTTCCTTATGATTAGAATACTCAGGGAAATAAACTGATAGGTGGATGGATTGATTTAAAGTAAACTCAGACACCACCTTAGGCAAAAACTTAGGATTAGTACGCAAAGACACCCTGTCTTTATGGACAGCCAAATATGGCTCTTTACTCATCAGAGCCTAAAGCTCGGAAATCTTCTGAGCAGAAACAACTGCAACCAAAAAGAGTGCTTTCCGTAACAGAACGTGCAGCTCGCAACTTGCAGTCGGCTCAGAGGGAGGCACAGTGACCTTTTCCAGCATGAAAAGGTGGTTCCATGGAGGGACAGGGTCCCAGATGGGGGGCTTCAAATGAAGGATTCCCCACAAGAATGTACAGGACACATCCAGTTGGACAACAGATTTGCCTTCGATAGGTGCATGGTATGCAGAGATGGTGGAAAGGTGAGCCTTAAGAGAGGAGTACCCAAACTGAAGTCTGAAACGGAGAGTAGGTACTCCAAAATGAGATTCATCAGGCAGGTGAAGGGATCCAGGTGGCGAGCAGCATCCCACAGGAAGAAGTGCTTCCACTTTAAGTCATAGGTAGCCCAAGTGGAAGGTTTTCTAGTGGCCACCAGGACATCAGCAACCCAGGAAGAAACCCCAAAACAGGCTATAGCTAAATCTGCAGAAGCCAAGCATGGAAATGCAAGGACTTGAGGTCTGAGTGAACCAGGGTGCCCTGTTCCTGGAAGAGCAAGCCGGTACACAGGAGCAAGGGTACTGTGGGTTCCACTGCCAACTGGCAGGGGGAACCAACTCTGACGTGGCCAACAGGGGGCTATGAGGATCATCTCTGTCCCCTCTGAAAGAAGCTTATGAAGCACCCTCTGGAGGAACAGGAAGGGAGGAAATGTGTACAGGAACCTCCCTTTCCAGGAGAGGGACAACGTGTCACACCAGAAAACTCCATGCCCTGGATCGAGCGAGCAGAAAAGCATCAGTTTTGCATTGAGTGGGGATGTAAAAAGGGCCAACTGTGGACGGCCCCACCTATCGAAGAGATCTTCGACCACTGAGGGCAACAGTTCCCACTCATGAGCCTTCGACCTGGACTGGCTGAGACAGTCAGGCCAGGACGTTTTGGATGCCTGGAACATGAATGACTGATAGTTCCGGGTCATGCTCGATGGCCCAGTAACAGACTCTCACTGCTTCACAACAAAGGGGGTATGAGTGAGTGAGCCCCCCATGCTTGCTGTTGTAGTACAGTACAGACATGTTGTCTGTTTGCACCGGCAGTGGGCCGGGAATAATGTGGGTCTGGAAGGCCTGCAGAACATAAAGAACTGCCCACATCTCCAACACATTGATGTGAAAATGCTGCTTTGCCTCAGACCAGGATCCCTGGACTGACAGTTGGAGAAATTAATCAGCCCCCCAGCCCAGGCCTGTGGTATCCGTCGTGAGGATCTGCTAAGAGGGCACAGCCCAAAAGGAACCCCTCACAGGAGATTGGCAGGGTTCTGCCACCATTCCAAAGACCTCACCGGATCGGAGACCATTACTGGCTGATCCAGGTCGTCAGTGCGCTGGTCTCACTGGACCCAAAGGGTCCACTGGGGAACCCTCATATGCAGATGGGCAGGGGGAACCAAATCTGATGTGGCCAATATGGGACTATGAGGATCATCTCTGTCCTCTCTGAATGGAGCTTGTGAAGCACCCTCTGGAGAAACAGGAAGGGAGAAAAGGTGTACAGGAACCTCCCTTTCCAGGAGAGGGACAATGTCACACCAGAAAACTCCAGGCCCTGGATCAAGCGAGCAGAAAACTGGCAGTTTTGCATTGAGTGGGGATGCAAAAAGGGCCAACTGTGGACGGCTCCACCTATCGAAGAGATCTTCGACCACTGAGGGCAACAGTTCCCACTTATGGGCCCTCGACCTGGACAGGCCGAGACAGTCGGGCCAGGACGTTTTGAATGCCTGGTACATGAACGGCTGATAGTTCCAGGTCGTGCTCGATGGCCCAGTACCAGACTCTCACTGCTTCACAACAAAGGGGGGTATGAGTGAGTGCCCCCCCGCTTGCTGATGTAGTACACTACAGACATGTTGTCTGTCTGCGCCAGCAGCAGGCCTGGAATAATGTGGGTTTGGAAGGCCTGCAGAACATAAAGAACTGCCCACATCTGCAACACATTTATGTGAAAATGCTGCTCTACCTTGGACCAGGTTCCCTGGACTGACAGTCGGAGAAATTAATCAGCCCCCCAGCCCAGGCCCGTGGCATTTGTCATGAGGATCTGCTGAGAGGGCACAGCCTGAAAGGAACCCCTCACAGGAGATTGACAGGGTTCTGCCACCATTCCAAAGACCTCACTGGATCGGAAACCATTACTGGCTGATCCAGGTCGTCAGTGCGCTGGTCCAACTGGACCCAAAGGGTCCACTGGGGAACCCTCATATGCAGACAGGCGGGGGGACTGTGGCTCTGACTGCCACGATCTGCCCCAATAAGTGGAGGAATGTTCTGGCTGAGATCTGTCAATGGAGGAGACTAGATGGGCCTGCTCCATCAAGCATTCCACCCTATCTGCTGGCAGGAAAGCTCTGCCCTGGAAAGAGTCCAGGACCGCTCCAATATACTGGAGGTGCTGGCACAAAGAGAGACAAGATTTTGGCAGATTGACTGTGCTCCCCATGGACTGGAAAAGCAGAAAGGTGCATTCTAAGGTCTGCAGCAATACATCCCTGGAAGGACTTCCGGTGCAACTTCCGGGTGCATGGCAGCCTAGCTCACGAGCTCCTGGCCTGCCCTCCTAGTTAAAACATTAAAATCTTTCCAGAAATCAATAAAGTAATCATCTTAAGGACTAAAACTATATGGCAGTTAACAAACATCAAGGGGGACCGAACCGATTCGCTGCAATACGACTGGAGACTGAGATTTCCAACAGAGACGCTACCAATTCAGGGGCCTCTACAAAATCTGCTTCTACCAAAACCCACAGGAGACATAAATCCCAGACAGCACAATCGAACAATACAAACAAAATAGACACTAAATTAGACAAGATCTTAAGCGAACTTCAGGAATTTATAACGGACTTCCACTCCTTTAAACAGACACAAGAAACCTTCCAAAAAGACCTCATGGAGCTCCATACAAGAGTTACTTCCCTTGATCAACGCTCACAGGAGCAGGCCTCTCTCACATCCCAGCTTCAAAACACCTTTCAACAAGTTGCTCATCTTTGTCATCTTATGGTTGAACGCCAGGAAGATGCTGAGAACCGTAATCGAGGATTGTACGGGGTCCCCGAGAATAGTGAGGGTTCAAACCTGCACTCTTTCGTGATCACCCTCTTTAGAGACTCTCTTGAGTTAAGCACAGATCTAGATCTTGAAATTGAGCGAACGCACAGGGTTTTGGGCCCAAAACCTACCCAGTCGTCAGCCTGCCCAATGTCCATCATCATCAAGTTCCTTCGGTACCAGACAAAAGAACTGATCCTAAGGAAGGACTGGGCCAAATCAAAAATCTTTTACGGTAGCACTTGTATTTTTGTAGATAACAATTACGCCTCGGCCACAATGCAGAGAAGGCGGGGGTACATCCCTCTGTTCCCACTGTTAAGGCAACACAATCTTAAATTTTGCACCCCCTATCCAAGCAAGTTACCTGTTCAATTTTCAACGGGCCAGCAGTCTTATGATAGCGCAGAGGAAGCGTGCACAGACCTAAAAAAGCGTGGATACACCCTGCCAGCCTCGGTGCGCCTCCCTCACAGAACTATGGACAATCGCGGCCTCGTGGGGACACCCTCTCCTCGACAACAACCAGATCAACAAGCAACCACACAGTCAATTAAACAAATGATGGCCAGTTTTCCAGGCAATCCAGCTAAATTACTGTGTTGGCATGGTTTCACAGTGAGTACCTTTGTGGGGGAGTTTACTGGAGGGCCCGGGGATTGCCCTATTGGTGTTCCTGCCGGGTGGGGGGCAGGGGGATATCTGGGGATGAGCTGGCAGAGTGGGGGGAAAACCCTTCCCAGACACAGTAGATCAAGGGGGTGAGCAAGGCAGAGGGGAATCACCCGTGGGCTTGTCTTCTTACTGATCATCAGGACTTAGTTGGGGATGTGCGTTCAACAACATGAGAGCATTACTGTCGGGAGCTGGCAATGCAATTGTGTGTGTCGTCGCTGGGTGGCCTAGGGCAGGAGGATATTGGCCTGGGGCTGGCATGGCTCTGTACAATTTTGGTGACCCCTGTACTTTAAAACCCCATTAAATAGGGGTCCTCAGGAGCTCTCCAGCTCGGGATGGGGTGGGTAGGCCGGGGCCAGGCCTCCGAAACCCTCCTGGGACTTGGGGATGGATCAGCTTCATAAACAGTGGCTGGATGCATCATATGTCCCCGTTAAATAGGGGATGGCTCCTCGGTCTCCTCGGCCCTGGGCAGTCTAGCGACATTAGACCACACTTGTGATTCACATGGTAACATGGAAAAACATATTGCATGGCCTGAGACTTGATTTTGAGACTCTCGGGTTGTTGGAGGGCTTGCTCCTGCTTGTCCTAGATCTTGAAGTGGATAGCGGGGATGAAAATTAGGCCCGTCGGTTGACTTCCCTGATGCTTCTCCTCCTCTGTGAATCATCTTTGCACAAAATTCCCCTTTCTGAGATCATCGTTACTTTATTGGGAAAGGTGCGATCTGGATGACAGATGTTTCTGGATACTCTGGGGCCCCCCCCGATGCTCCCCCATTTGTGGTGCCTGCCCCGTGCCCCTCCCGGGTTGGGATGCGTGCAGGGGCTGCGGTGGCTCCTGGCTTCCCCACAGGACTTTAACTGCCCACTGCCAACTTCCCCTTTTACTTCCTTACTTATCTCAGAACTGGATGATTACTACTTTATGTCGAACCTCCACCAGGCCAGTTTCTTGAATCTGCTCTCCCACAGACTCTGTCCTGAACTGAATATGGATTACAATTGACACTTTCTACATTCCCCCCCCTTTTTTTTATTTTATTTTAATTTGTATGCTTAATGTTGATGGGAGAAGATCAGTATGCCTTTAAGGGATCTTATACTCCTTTTGTAAATATCATACCTTGACCTCAGGATGCAAATACTTCAGTGATACATTATGCCACAATATTTATCCCCTCTGTACTACATAATGGGAAGTGGAGCCCACAAGCTCCTAACCAATCTGTGAGCAGGGCCCTGACGGAACAGCACTTTTTTTTCCCACCTCACTTTCCCACCCTCTCATTCCTTTTCCTACAGCTACCCATAATTTATGTTGCCCTAATTACTTACCTCCCCCTCCTTAATCTTAGGGGCAAGAGTTTCCCCTCAGTTCCATTCCACATTTTTGAATGGGTCCCTACCTACGGACAGTCAGTAGACATGTCCCCAATGCTGGTCATATCTGACCAAGCATTGTTGGAAGTCTCAGAAAACCCCCTTCATTGGGGACTGTACATAGTACCTTATCTGTTTAGTAAATTGTTGCCTATATTATAAGGCACTATAGTTATGCCCAGTTGGCATGTCTGTTACCCACTGGCCATACATAATACATTGTATCATAGTTGGGCCTATTTGGCCTTATTGTAATTTCAGGTAGTTAATAGTTTTTTTTACCCCACCCAACTGGACCCAGAGCATTAATATACAGTACTTTATATGCAGTAACTTGGAAGCACCATACTGTACAGGAAATCCATGCCACGGAAACATGGAACTTTGGGGGGGGTCTTGGGGGACTATAGATTTTACTAATAGATTTAGATATGCAGTTTCCCTTTAAGGTTGTCTCCCATAATGTCAATGGGCTGGCCGGCCCCATTAAGAGAGACCGCACAATTCGAGCTTTCAAGAAACTAAACCCAGATGCTCTTTTTTTTACAGGAGACCCACCTCTCCTCTTCGGAGCATCAAAAACTGCTTAAGTTCAGATTTTCGGCAACAGAAGAGTCCTCCTAACAGAGAGGGCGAAGAAGGGGGGCTGTTGTTCTGATCCCGAGATGCTCTTTGTTACAGATCATAGATCAGTACTCAGACCTGGAGGATAGGCTACCGCTTGCAGTGGTTCAATTAAATCAACAGATACTTACACTTTGTAGTGTGTACATCCCCACGGGCACCGATGCTTCCTCCATCCAGCGCCTTGTTGACGCTGTTCTGACACGTCAACGAGGAATTCTGATTTTGGGAGGGGATCTCAACTGCCTTCTTAATCCCGCGCTGGACTCCTCTGTCTCACCCCCTCTCACAATCCTCTGGCCAGAAACATTTTAGACACCTGATCAGAGACGTGGGCTTGACAGACACTTGGAGACAGCTCCGCCTGACACAACGAAAATGTACCTATTTTTCCAATGCCTTTAAGCATTACTCTAGACTCGACTACATTTGCATTCCAAAAGAATATACAGATCTGATAAGATCAGCGGATATTCTCAACATCTGCTTATCGGATCATGCGCCCATTACAGTTGAACTTAATCTTAATAAGAAGAGGAAGAATTCTCAGTGGAGATTCAACCCTTCTTTACTCCGAGACAGGGAGTTTAAGGAATATTTGGAGGCACAAATCTCCGAGATACTTCGGGGCAACACTTCTCCCCAGGTCTCACCCCAGACTCTCTGGGACACCGTTAAAGTAGTGTTCAGAGGCCACATTATCATATATGCCTCTCATAAGAAGAAGCAGGCCAAGGCAAAACTACATGCACTGCAGGAGAAGCTTCAATTTCTCCAGGAGGCTCACATGCAAGGAGACTCGGATTTGTTCCCCTTAATCTCTTGAACACAGGCTGAGATACAATGCCTACTGATGGCTAAAACAGAACAGGCTCTGGCCTGGCTTAGACAACGTTACTACGAGGGTGGGGTTCAGGCCTTCAAGATCCTGGCATACCGCCTGAGAAATCAGATACAACAACGTACCATCTCTAAAATTAAGGACCCTGTCTCTGGACAGATTCGTTACCCTACCAGACAGATCCTTGATTCATTTAAAACATATTATCAGTCTCTCTATTCACCTCAGGAAGTGCCTGATCCCCACAAAATATCTGCCTACCTGACCCAACTCCGATTACCTGCTCTGTCAGAATCTCAGCAGACACAGACAGCAGCCCCACCCACAGAATTGGAAGTCCAGACTACTATCAAAGGCCTCAAAATGGGAAGTCCCCAGGACCTGATGGTTTCGACCCTGAATTTTACAAAAGCACACTGGAATCGATACAAACCCCCCTTCTCCAAGCTTTGCTGGCAGGTCATACCGCATCCTCTTTCCCAGTTTCCTGGAGACAGGCTACGATCTTGGTGATCCTGAAACCACAGAAATCTCCACACCTCTGTGACTCATACCGTCCCATATCAGTACTTAACCAAGATTATAAGATTTATACCAGCATAACAGCCCACAGACTAGATCAAATTCTCCTTACTTTAATACATCTTGATCAATCTGGGTTCATCAAAGGTAGACAGACCACAGATAATATAAAGCGTACCCTTTATTTAATAGAGCATGCTATTTTAACGAAATCTCCCTTTATGATCCTTAGTCTATAGATGCTCAAAAGGCTTTTGATATAGTCTCTTGGGGGTTCCTCCAAGCCGTCCTACAAAAGTTTAACTTTTCTGGAAGATTTTTAGATACCATCAGAGGTATATACACCAAACCAGAGGCAGTGGTGAGACTGAACAGATCGCATTCTGACCGTTTCCTACTTTTTAGAGGTACACATCAGGGTTGTCCCTTATCCACCTACTTGTTCGCTATTTTTGTGGAACCCATCCCCCAGCTCTTCCGTCAAACCCCTAATCTATACGGTTATAAAATTTTGGAATCCTCCTTTCATAAGGTATCCTATTACGCGGATGACCTCCTTTATATTACTCACCCAGAGGAATCCTTACAGACTCTCACTACTCTTTTACACAAAATAGAGGGCCTTACAGGTTACACTATAAACCCGAATAAATCCAAAGTTCTACTTATACAACCTCCCTTGCCTCCTGAACTTATTCAGAGAGACCGTTCAGTTAGTAGATTCCTATGGATGAATAAACAACCTAGATTAGCACTTAGCACGCTTCAGTGCCCTAAGGATAGGGGAGGCTTGGCTCTCCCTTGTATCTTTAATTACTGGCTAGTGGCCCTACTTACACATATAACGTCTTGGTTCCTTCCCCAGACATAGTCCCCATTCTGGCTTGGGGTCGAGAGGACGATGGCAGATCGCCCATTAAATTATTCTCTAGTGTTCCAACCCCATAATTCTACTCCACTGGGGAGTGGATCCAGTTTCACTAAGGGGCTTATCCAATGCTGGACTAAGTTTTTGACCTGACCAACTAATAATTTTTTTTGACCTGGATTAGTATTCCGGCAGAGGATCCTCAATGGCCTCCGGCACAACTAGACATAACATTCCGTAATTGGACTCGTCAAGGCCTGAAACATCCTTTTCAATTTTATGACAGGGATGTTTTTAAATCATTCGAACAACTTAGGCAGGAGTTCTCCCTAAATCAGAAGGACTTCTTTTGGTTCCTACAGACCCACCATTTCCTGGACACTAGAATCGGGTTGGATGTCACAGACCATCCTGTTCCTCCGTTGTGTCCCTTATTAATTCAAGTGGAGAGAGGGGGAGGACGTAGCCATTTAATATCTCATTTTTACAGGGCCATACAGGGAACACCTTCCCATATCATGGACCTGGTACAACTTCATTGGGAGGCTGAACTCCAGATTGGCCTGTCCCAGGAGGACTGGGTTTGAATTTAGCGTAGACAACACAAGATACCTAACTCGTATATTTGGAGGGAATTTTCCTGGAAGGTGGTCTCCAGATTCTTTCGTACATCCCAAATTACTGCCAAATATTCAGAGCGATGAGATTCTAGTTGCTGGAGACATTGCGGATGTGGTGTGGCCACCTATACACATATATTTTGGTTGTGCCCAGTGCTAACAGCCTACTGGGCAGAGATAGAAAGTAGGATCCTAGATCTTTTTCCGGGCTTAGGTACACTTTCCCTGGACGTAGGGATTCTTTTACATTACCCAATTCACTTTAAAGACCCACATCAAATATACCTCCTCAATATTCTCTTTAGCGCTGCGAAACAATGTATCACACAATTGTGGCTGCGCCTGGATCCCCCCACTATATATCAGCTGGAACACATGACAGCCAGACTTCAAAGCAGAGTACCAGAGCTGGTGAACCGTTGGAACAGGTGGTTCATAGACATTGCACAGACCCACCCGGACCAACCCCCTTAAGCTTTCTTCTCGGGATATCCAGCCCTCCTTTGCGGTTCGGTGGGTAACCGGCCAGCCCAAGAACCTTTCTTCTCTGGACAGTAATCCCCGGAGACCCCAGGGATGGGTCCTGATCTAATTAGTTCTTGGGTGCAGATGACTCAGTTCTCCGGCTCCCCTTAAATTCCCCGCATCTTAGCTCTGCAACAGTCCACTGCCATAGTGTATGTATTATAAGTGAGAAATCCTGTAAGCCTTCCCCTGCGTGCATATGGCGGTTGACATAAGTACTTGGATATTTCTCTTGTATTTGAGAAATAATTTATGTGATGCTTCAGCTGACAACAACTAAGATGATGAATCTCTTTCAACAGGTGTGTAAAGATATTTATATGTAATGTTGCTCTGTGTGTCCTATGTAAAAAAAGAAAAAAACATAATAAACAGTTTAAAAAAAAAATGATCCCTGGAAGGGGCTATCAGCAGTCAATCGTCCAAGTACGGAAGCATGTAAACGCCCTGTCTCCTCAGAGCCGCGGCGACAACTGTCAAGCACTTGGTGAAAACCCAAAATGCAGAGAAAAGGCCAAAAGGAATGGCCCAGAATAAAAATAAAAATGGTCCTCCTGGAAACAGAAACAAAGAAAGCAGCGGTGGGCCTGGAAGACCTGGATATGAAGATAGGCATTCTGCATGTCCAGGGAGCAAAGCCAGTTCCCTTGGTGACAGAGGGACAGCAATGCCGGGGGTGAACATCTTGAAACATTTGTACTCTATGTACAGGTTTAGGTGGCTGAGGTCCAGGATTGGTTTGAGATTCCCTGTCTTCTTCGGGACGAGGAAGAAGTGAGAGTAGAACCTCCTTTCTCTTTGAGCCGGAGGGTAGTGGGAGAGCAAGGGAGAGTTTTCCAGAGGGGGTTCCATACATTCTAGGGTATGACCACGCTCAATTTAGCTATAATACCTATTGGTCTGTGGTCCCTGCTCGACACTTACTGACGTAAAGGGAGAACCAACCCCCGATCATCTCCCCCAAAATCTCTGCTGAGGGAGGTTGGGCAAGGAGTCAGGCGGTGGACCCGGGGGTGGGCAGAGTGACTGTGGGAGCTCGTGGGGCCGTAAGAGCAGCCGCTGCAGCTGGAGAGGTTTGAGCCTTGCGGTTGAAGGGGCCCTTCACCTGCTGACCCTTGGCGGGCTGGTGAGAGGACCAACCAAAGGACTGACGCTGGGCAGTCCTAGGCTAAGATCTGTAGAGGAAATGAACTGATCTAAGTGCTTTGCCAGACTCCTGGGGGTGGACATATCATCTTGGGCATCTCCTCCAAATAGGATGGCTCCTCTGAAAGGAGCATCCAAGATGCTGGCTTGATCATCAAGCACAAAGCCAGACATCCTAAGCCACAAATGGTGATGAAGACAGATCCCTGATGCTGATCCATGCCAGGAGGCATTAACAGTGTCGTATGCCACCCACAGGACATGGGTGCCTACATCTGACCCTGACTTCAGGAGTTGGGCCAGCTGTGTTTTGGCAGAATACTCAGGAGGCGTTTTAACCAGATCCCACACCTGATCCCAGAAGGCATTCTGGTATTGCACCAGATGGGCCAAATAGTTAACAGCCAAAATGGCCAGTGTGGCAGAGCATACATTTGTTTGCCCCACTGGTCCAGTTGTCTAAACTCCTCAGGGAGGCGAGTACTAAGGTGTTTAAGCCTCTTAGTGTGGTCATGGGCCGCGTTCATGACCATGGAGTCTGCCGTGAGGTGTTCCCCGAAGAAGGGCTTGCCCACCAGCGCATGATAGAGGCGATCCGCCTTATTGGGTAGGAAGAAGGATGGTTCCATGCTGTCTTGGTAATGTCTTCATAAGAATCAATTAAAGCAGGCACCACTAAGGGGAGGATCTCCTTTTTCCATAGGCCTATAGCCAGGCAACGGCACTCTGAGTCATGCTCCTCTGTTTCCCATCCCATGAGGGATTGGATATGA
The DNA here is from genome assembly GCA_016271365.2 of Neoceratodus forsteri. NCBI lineage: Eukaryota > Metazoa > Chordata > Ceratodontiformes > Ceratodontidae > Neoceratodus > Neoceratodus forsteri. The sequence continues at coordinate 731,697,938 of CM028131.1, forward strand.
TGAATAATGTCAAGAAAGGTGGGGTCATCAGGAGGGGATTTAGGAGCCTCCCTGGTCTGGCCCTGCCCCTCAGATGAGCCCCGAGAGCCCTCAGAGGACTCTGAAGAAGAAGAGCCATTGTCCCCCGATGGTTCACTGCCAGGGACTGGTGTCTGGGGGCGATGGTCGTCCACATACTGGCCAGAGTCCACACCAGTATGCCCCCCGGAAGATACCATGGTACGAGGGTTGCTAGGTCCTGCCTGGTCTGGATCCTGAGGAGGGGGGATCCAGGGAAGGACAAAAGGAGAAGGCCTTCTAGGTGCATCCTTATTCAGCACAAAGGACAACCAGGCATTAAAAACAGCATTATAATCCATCAGCAGGGGTGGGTTATAAGGAGGATAAGGGTACTGAGGTGGGAGGGTACTGATACATCAGTAGAGGAGCCAGCGTAGGGTACCCCGATGTAGGTCTGCCTGGCGCTGACTGTGGATCCTGAGGAGGACCAGCTGGCATCAGTTGTGGCTGAGGTTGAGGTGATGATGGCTGAGGAGTCGTCAGCTGAGATGCCAGCCTAAGTGGCGAAGGTGGGCAGCGGTCCGGGGAAGTAGTTGATTGCCCCAATGGTGACAGTGGCACCAGTGGGAAAGAAGTCCCCCGAGGGAAGGGCAGAGGTGGCACCTGCATAGAGGAGGAGGCAAGTGCTTGCTCCAGACGATGCCTGGCAGGTATATGCCTGCCACAGGCACACTTTGTCGGATGGTCAGAAGATGAGGCTAGAGAAGTAATAAACTTTGTAGAAAAAAAACCCAAACTCAATGTTTTAATCATAAGAAAGAAAAAATAAAGTGTGGGTTAAACGCGAGAAAATGGTGGTCGACTAAAGCAGGCATCCGTGAAGGTCCAACTTGTGTGGGTCGATGGCGGGAAAGAACGGAGGTAGGTGTGGCAGACTGCTCCCTTTATAGGATAGGCAGATGTTAGAGTGCCTACATCAGTGGGGGCAGTCCTCTGTGATAGACTGCTGTCTAGAAGTTTTCCGTGTGGTCCCGGCAGCTTCAATCCTCCCAGTGTTGCCTGCTGCAAGAGCCCCCTCAAAGTAAGATCCAGGCTTCCATAAGCTCTACCCGAGGTGCCGTAGCCCATTCAGCCACTTTGTTGGGGGCATCTGGATGAGAGTGTCCATTGGAGGGAGTACAGCACTTCCTTTCCTGGCCCTGCCATGGGGGGGAATCCACGGGGACATAACCCCAGATGGACAGAGGCAGAAGGCCAGTCAACAGCACCCTGGGACTGGGATGAACAGCTGCCTGGTCAGCCCATGGAGCATAAAAACCTTTATAAAAAAGAAAAGCATGCACTAATGGATCATGCTGTCTAGTGAGGTACCTTGTACAGCATGCATAAGTACAGTGAAGCCAGCCATGATGCAATGCAGTAACTTGTAGTAAAAGATGTCATAAAATACTGCAGTAAAATGGAGCTAAATTGTCACTGAATTACACTGTCCCCTGCAGCCTAGTGCAGTATTTTTGTGATATACTGCAGCATTATTTGCATTGCATCCTGGCTGCTGCCATTGTACCTCTGGCTGCTGAGGTGCAGGCTTCATAGGGCCTTCTGTTTACAGAACGGCAGGCCCACATGGGGTCTGCACTTCTACAGCCAAACGTACTCATACATGCAATATGCCACAAACAGACAGGTGTGGCTGCATAAACAAAGGTCCCGGTGGGGCCTGTGCTTATGCAGCGAAAGATACAAATCCATGAATGCAGCACATCAATGCTACTGCATTTGTGTCATCTGGAAACAATAGGTCATTTGTCTTACTTGGTGATGGCCGTCTGTGGTTCCTTGTGTAGTTATACTTTTGCTGCTTCGGGGTGGGGTGGAGAGTTAGAGTTGGAAAGCCTAATGACACATTTCTCTACTTTTGTGACATTAAGTCGAACCCTAAATGGTGCATTAACAGGTTTTTGCAAATAATTTCCTTACTTTTTGAGACAGTGGATTCGTTTTCTGATTCATATAGACCACTTCAGAACCTGTGTGAACATATGCAGATGAGTAACACCCTTCTTCTGCCTAAGGAAGTAAAGGGCCCTGCAGTTTCATACAGCGACAGATGCCAAAAATTCATGGGGTTGTCTGGAGGGTGCAGAAGCGCAAGGCCCTCTGGCCCCTGCACTTCCATGTGGCCACAGACAGATGCACAGGGGAAAGAGTCCATCTTTCAGCCAATGCACAAAGCTCTCTATCACCCATTGATGCAGATGTGTATGGCCATATGCCAAGAGAGGAGCCGTCTTCACCATATAGTACCTGGGTCCATATGGGGAATTCTACACCTTTCCTTCCCTGGCTTGGGGGGTCTCATAACAGAACCATGCGCCTATCCTCAACTCATCCAGCTGGCTCACTGAGCTTGCCCCCGAACTAAGCTCACTGGCACAGGATAACAAAGCACTACCTGCTGGGGTTAAGTCTGGCACTACACACAGCATTTCTTAATTTTTTTTTAAATACTTTCCCCAATTTTCAAGATAGTCCTTTCATGACTCCTCTTAAAAACATGATAAGTAAAGACCGTTTTTACCCAATTCCTTCTCTCTCCTACTTTAGGTAATGGTGGCTTGTGCAGTGAGGATGTGAATTGAGTGGGTCACTCTTGAGACTGCTGCAACTCCAGATGCATGCATGATGCCATCATGTCACGCAGTGTGCGTAAGCACGCACTTGTGCATACTTAGTTGCTGAGCAACCAACTATGCTGTCACTCATAAAGGAACTAAGTGATCAGTGGGAGCTGTGGTTGCAGGCTCCAGTGGTGCTTTTACTTTCAGGGTATTCCTTGCATTCATTATATTCAACACTGAAGTTTGCATATCACATCATTACTGTAATCAACCCTCTCTCTCTCTCTCTCTATATATATATATATATATATATACATATAAGACAAAGAACCTCTGTGCGCAAACACTGAGGCAAGGGTTACCCCAAAGGGCATTTGGCTGGGAAGCCAAGTTTCAAGAAAATACAAAATCACACATGCCTCCACAATGCAAAGCATCATGGGCTGCATATGCAAATCACCACAGAATGTTAGGCTGGTCCAACTTTAAGCAGAATTGCATGGTGCCGAAAGGCCTCTCACACAGTTTGCAAAGGGTGCTAACAGAAGACATAGACACGTGTTTCGTCCTACCAGGACTCATCAGTATGCCTCGTCTGTTTGGCACTCCAGTGGAATTGGCCAGCTAACCTTAATGCAATGTGTCTTGGATATATTGTGGTGACCCCATTAAAATAAAAAACTATTTAAAAGACAAAGAGTAGCTGGCCAATTCCACTGGGGTGCCAAACAGACGAGGCATACTGATGAGTCCTGGTAGGACGAAACACGTGTCTATGTCTTCTGTTAGCACCCTTTGCAAACTGTGTGAGAGGCCTTCCGGCACCATGCAATTCTGCTTAAAGTTGGACCAGCCTAACATTCTTTGGTGATTTGCATATGCAGCCCATGATGCTTTGCACTGTGGGGGCATGTGTGATTTTGTATTTTTTATATATATATATATATATATATATACACATACATATACACACACACACACATCTGTATCCATATCTTTATCTGTATCTATATCCATATAGAGAGTATATATATTATGGTAGCATGGTAGTGCTACCATAGTTAGGGTTGAGGAGCCATTTACATGTTAAACCCAAAATTTTGCACCTTAATAACTTTGCAACCGTTTGACGGATTTGCCTGAAATTTGAAATACACGATCAAGACCCATACGCCTTGGGATCTGCCAAGTTTTGTACTGACTGGATACACGGCTGTGGAGTTATTAAGCTTGATCTGCGCGTGCGTTTACGCTTTTTCTGGAATTCTACGGTCACGCCCATAGGTCGCATGGTTTGCTCGACTGGCCTGAAATCTTCAGGGAATATGCGGCTGGGGTCCCCGATGTGCCTTTCGAAGATTTCGTGAAAAAATATTAAACTGTTCAAAGGTTATGGCAGTCCGAACTTCTGTTTTTTTCCCCATAGGATAACATTACGGCGTTCGCCGCGCCTTTGAGGGCCCGTATCTCGAAAATGGTGCGAGATACGGAGTTTTTGGAGAAATAAGGGGGCTACGTATAAAACTAGCCAGGAAAGTGATAATACACAAGACTTTTAAATTTTTTTTGTATGTCGTACGGTTACTGAGATATAAGCAATTTACTGTTATAACTACTGATTTTTGTGTTCCGAGAGTCATTATTTTGCATACATTCTTTCTACTCACTGTCTTTCTCTATACAGCTTTTGGGGAAAACCAGCCTGTGAGCTTACATTACTCTTACCATTACCGTTTCTGCTTGCGGTTCTGTACCCGTTTCACTTACCGTTCACGTTTACGCCACCATGTGTGTTACCCTTTGCGTTTTCATTTGCGGTTGCGTTTATGTTGTTTTTAAAATTTATGTCTACAGTACTGTTCCTCTTTCTGTTTCACTTTGCGTCACCATGCGCATTATGATTTGCGTTTGCGGGCACAATGTTACAATGCGACAAGACATCACCCCGGCCGCTGCATTACATTCACTATTTCTCAATATCATTCTCAAAAAGAAGGAAAATTAGAGGCAAAAAACTCAGTTTAATGCATCAGTTAGGGTTGTTCCACAGCGACAAAAGTGAGGAAATTCGATGTTAGGGTTGAAACCCCCTTTGCACCTCTCCAGCCCACCCCCCCAACTGGAATTGGGGTGTGCATTGGGGTCATCGGTCCTGTCACCCCATTCTCCTATTCCTCAGCTTCTTTCCACATGTAATGGGGTGACACTTGACGATGACCCAATCGCACCCTCGATTCCAGTTGGAGGTGGGCTGGAGGGTGCAAAGGGGTTTCAACCTAACATCAATTTCCTTGCTTATAAGCTATGGAACAACTAACTGATGCATTAAATGGAGTTTTTTGCCTCTAAAATATATATATATATATCTATCTATCTATATATATGCATAATATATATATATATATATATATATATATATACACACACACACACACACACAGTCGTGGCGAAAATATTGCCACCCTTGCAGTTCTTTCTAATAATGCACCATTCCTTCCAGAAAATTGTTGAAATTAAAAAATATTTTGGTATCCACATATGTATTTCTTTGGTTTGCAGTGGAATAAAACACAAAAAGCAGAAAAAATTTACTAAGTCTTAGCTTATTCCACACAGAAATCCTTAAATGGCCCGGACAAAATTATTGGCACCTTTTAGAAGTAGTTAGAAATAATTAGATTTCAAGCAGGTGATTCTCCTTCACTTTGGAATTGAACTCACCTGTGGTGAGTTGCAGATGCCTGTAATATAAAAATCAGTCATTCAACCAGTTTGAATAGAGAAAAGGACTCATTCTCCTGTTTTGTGTCACTGTGTATACCATAATGAGTACGGAGAAAAGAAAGACAGCCAGAGAATTGTCTGAGGAGGACAGACAGAAGATTGTAGCCAAGCATGGACAATCTCAAGGCTACAAATCAATCTCCAGAGACCTTGATGTTCCTGTTTCCACCATACGTAATGTTATTAGGATGTTTAAGGCCCATGGCACTGTAGCCAACCTCCCTGGACATGGCCGCAAGAGAACACTTGATCGAAGACTGCAGCACAGGATTGTTCGAATGGTAGAGAAAGCACCTCGATCAACTGCCAAACAGATTCAAGCTGACCTTCAGACACAAGGTACGACAGTTTCAACTCACACCATCCATCGCCAGCTCAATGAAAGGGGATTATATGGTAAGAGGCCCAGGAGGACCCCACTGCTGAGAGAGAGACATAAGAAAGCCCGACTGGGGTTTGCCAAAACACACCTGAACAAGCCAAAATCCTTCTGGGAGAATGTCCTGTGGACAGATGAGACCAAATTAGAGCTTTCTGGTAAAGCACATCGTCTCTATGTTTACAGAAAACAAAATGAAGCCTTTAAAGAAAAGAACAGCTTCCCTACAGTCAAACATGGAGGAGGTTCAGTGATGTTTTGGGGTTGCTGTGCTGCCTCTGGCGCTGGGTGCCTCGAATGAGTGCATGGCATCATGAAATCTGGAGATTACCAGGCCACTTTGGAGCGCAGTGTTGAACCCAGTGTCAGAAAGCTGGGTCTCCGTCGAAGGTCATGGGTCTTCCAGCAGGACAATGACCCCAAACATACTTCAAAAAGCACCCAGAAATGGTTCAAGACAGGACGCTGGACTGTTCTGAAGTGGCCAGCAATGAGTCCAGATCTAAATCCATTGAAAACCTGTGGAGAGATCTGAAACAGCAGTTGGGAGAAGGCACCCTTCAAATCTGGGAGAACTGGAGCAGTTTGCACAAGAAGAGTGGGCCAAACTGCCAGTAGAGAGGTGCAGGAAGCTCATCCATGGCTATGGGAAGCGGCTGATTGCAGTTATTTTGACCAAAGGCTGTGCTACCAAATATTAAGTCTAGGGTGTCAATAATTTTGTTAATGCCATTTCTTTTCATTTTCTGATTTAAAGGATATATTAAATAATGAATCAAAAACAAAGGTTCTGTAATATTAACAGTGAAATAAAGAATTATGGAGACCAAATACTGTACTGTTGTTAATTTCAACTTATGTTTAGAGGAAATTGTGAGTTATTTGAAAAAGTGCAAGGGCGCCAATATTTTTGGCCATGACTGTATATAGATATAGATATAGATACATATATGCCAGACTAAAGGTCTTTTGGTTTACAGCCATTATTCACTGTAATCTGAAAATCAGAGGTGGACAAGCCAGGTTTTTTTCACATACAGCCAGGCCAGAGCCAAGCCAGAAGTCTGGATTGACTCTATGAGTCAAAACACAAACCAAGCCCTGGCTACTACAGGCTGTTTTCCTGCATAGGAGTTGAAAATTGCAGACACTACACTGACCACTCAAGCTGACAAAAATGCTTACTTTGATCATAACTGGCTCGGCTTGACCTTGGCTCTCAATTGCTAATAGAGGTCAAGTTGAGCCTGGCCAGGAACTAAGCTTGAGCCTGTTCTGGCTTGCCCAGCTGTACTGAAAATATTGGGAAAAGAGATTTTGGGGAGGGGCAGGACAGACTTCTAAAACAAATCCATAAATATGGGGAGATAACTTTTTATCCATGGGTGTGCGCAACTTAATGTTGGAATACTATCCCTCTATAATCATAAATGCATTCAGAAAATTGTGTGTGTATGTGGGGGAGTTGAAAGCACTGTCATTATATCCCAGTAGCTAGTAAGTATTTAACTGTTCACTTAAATTTAGTTAAAAAAAAAATAATTTTTATGACAGCGTGTTTGACTTTTAACTTCTAATTGTAACATTATATCTATATACGTATATAACAGATAGCCTATTCTAGGGTGTGCAGTCATGCTCTGATATACGCACGCCTTGGTGTGCGTTCAACCATCCAAGGCATGTGTATATCAGAGTGCGACCGTTATCTATCTTATAAAATGGCCACAAATTGGGGGGGAGGGGGCAAAAAAAGTAGTCCCTGTATGGCACAAATAAGTGTTTCATTAGTAGATGATCTGGTTGAGCCTGCCATAACTGGGATAGGTGTAAAACTAGTTACCTGGTTGATCCTGCCATACTTTTTCAATAAAATATACCTTGAAAGTCTTATCTGGTTGATCCTGCCATTTTCACACCATCGTACTATACAACTTGCACTTTCACTGTTGTAACCTAGCTCTGTCGGTCCTGGTTGACTTGCTGCCTGAACATGTTACATAGCGATAAAGCTCTCAAGGTACACATATAATGCTAATTTGAGACACAGAACATAGGGCTTCATAGGGACCGAATACTGGGAACGTCCTGACTTCCTAAGATTACATTATCGTGTTAGACGTTCCCAGCAGTCTTAGCCTCCGATCAGCACGGTGCTCTGAAAATATTTCCTGGTTTTGGCATTACGAAAAAACTTGCCGAAAAGGCATAAAATGTTGGATTTTAAGGTAACTGCTTCTACGATTCAGAACCTCCCCTGTCTGCTCTGCTTCCACGGAAGGGTTTCTAGAACTGTATACCCCATTAAATGTATGTTTAGGTAGCCTTTAAAATAAGCCTCACACTGTTAAGTTAGTAAAAAATACTTTTTTTTTTTTTTTTACACTTAAAATACCTTCAGTTTTATCTTTATTTTCTTTAGGGTTCTGAGGAAGAAGCCGCTGTCAGTATATTGAGACAAGACCGACCGTGGGGAACTTTCACTTTTATTACTTAAAAGTAGTGTGGCCGAGCAGGGTCTATTAGGGCAAGTCACATACAGGCAAATGTTTAAAGACTGTCCCTCTCTCTCCAAAAGCAATGTAAACTGTGTGTGTTTTAGGAGATTTCTAGAGAAAAGCACGCAGCTGAGTGAGAGGAGGCATGCCAGCGAGACAGTCAGTGGCTTCCAGAAAGGTAGACACAAGGTAGTCGCGAATGTTGCTATAGCAGCACTCACACTGCCTTGTGTCTGCCTTCTGAAGTTGCAACTCTCGCCTCTGCGCTCGCTCTCCTCTCACTTCAGTCGGTGGCTTCTTTTAGAGAAATTTCCTAAAACACACACAGTTTACATTGCTTTTGGAGAGAGGGATGGTTTTTAAATGTCTGCCTGTATGTGACTTGCCCTTATCAACCACGCTTGGCCATGCTACATTTTAGTAATAAAAGTGAAACTGCTCCACGGTTGGTCTCATCTCAGTATACAGAATGCAGCTTCTTTTGTTAGAACACTAAAGGAAATAAAGACAAAACTGAAGGTATTTTAAGACAAAAAAGGTATTTTTACTTGCTTAACAGTGTGAGGCTTAAATTAAACGTCATGCAGCGAGTCAACCTGGACTGACAGCACTAAGTCATGCTAGGTTACAACACTGAAAGTGGAAGTGCTTGTACAGCAAGAGGTTGTGAAAACGGCAGGATTAACCAGATAAGACGTTTAAGTTATATTTTATTGAAAAAGCATGGCAGGATCAACCCCATCTAGTGTACAGTGGGGGATTAGTAAATTAATTTACTTGTGCCTGTGGGTAGCAGTCTGAGTGTTGTAGGTGTGTGTGTGTGTGTATGCCAGTGTGGCGTGGTCTCACTTCTGGTGAGAAGGTTTTGATGGATGAAAAGTAGTTCAGGCGTGCAGTCATTGTGGAATAATGCACGGTCATATAACATGTTTCATCCAATCAGCATACTGGATTTGAAAAAAATACTTACCACAGTAATCTTGTTTCTTCCAAGGGAATCTTACTGTATTCTGACTTATGCTGTATGGTCTCACCATAGGACCGTCCCGGAGCCGAAATGGTTACTAGAACCTATGCAAATGATGGAATGCTAGGCTCCAGCTTGGTTTTCAAACCACTGTCCCTGGTAAACAGTTCTAAACTATCAGATTCTTACGAAGCATGCACAAAGAACTATCTAACTATGCTAATACTAACAATAGTCCCCCCTGTTATTAATTATCAATTCCCCCCAAATGATTCAGTGTGGCACCACTAAGACTCAAGTCACAGATGCCCAAGAGGAAGCACCATACCCACAGGTTTGCAACATTCCCTGTTACAGCTGAAGTGCAGTGACCATAGGTTCCTAGTAGGAGAGGAAGAGAGGGAGCTCAGACTATAGTAAGATTCCCTTGGAAGAAACACGATTACTATGGTAAGTAATTTTTTCTTCAAACCCCAGGAAATTTTACTGTATTTTGACTTATGCAGACTACTTAAGCAGTACCTTTGGAGGTGGGCCTGTAACCTATTTAGGGAACAGGTTCTGCAGGACTGCTGTACCAAACCTGGCATCCCCTCTGGTCTGAATGTCCAAACAATAATGCTTAGTAAATGCGTGGACTGTCTTCCAGGTAGCTGCCTTACAGATGTTCACTAGGGGAATGTCTCTAGCAGCTGCTAAAGAAGCCGCTGTACCCTGGTCGAATGGGCCCTGAGGCCTGTTGGTGGCTGCTTACCCTCTTTACTGCAGCAAAACTGAATGCAAGTTACAATCCATCTTGCAATGGATCTTTTAGTGGTTGGTTTTCCTTTCGCCACTTCCCCATAGGTGAGGAAGAGCTGAGTTTGATCCTGTCTATCACCTTTTGTGTGGTCAAGGTAGTAGCTGATTGCCCTTTTGACATCCAGGCTGTGCAGCCTGCATTCACCTGATGTGGAATGATCAGTAAAAAAGATAGGTAATGTAATGGACTGATTCAGGTGGAACTCTGATACCACCTTGGGCAAGAATTTTCTATAAGTCCTAAGGACAACTTTCTCTCTATGGACAGCTATGTACCCAGGCTCTGTAGACAAGGCCTGAAGTTCACTAATCCTTCTGGCAGAAGTTATGGCTACCAGGAATACTGTTTTCCAAGTCACACACTTGAGGTCTGCAGAAGACATGGGTTCAAAGGGGGGTTGCATGAGTTGGGCAATGCAAATGTTCAGGTCCCACATGGGAGCTGGTTCCCTGTGTGAAGGATGCAAATGTAGCAATCCTTTAAAAACTTTTTAAACACTGGGTTTGAAGCTAGGGAAGAGCTCTTATCTGCAGATAAATAAGCTGAGACAGCTGCCAGGTGCACCCTCAGAGTAGAGGCCCTTAAGCCCGTAGAATGGAGATGGGCAATGTAGTCCAGAACTATTGACAGACTGGCCTGATTGTGGTCCACACTCCTGCCCAGGCACCAGATGGAAAAACTCTTCCATTTAGAAGAACAGTTTTTCCTAGTGGATGGCTTTCTGGATACTCTACGAATTTCCGTAACACCTTCTGACAGGTGCATATTTGCATATTCTAAGTCCTGAAGAGCCAAGCTTTGAGTCTGAGGGATTGCAAGTTGGGATACATGATTCTACCCTGAGAGCATGACAATTAGTTGTGCTTCCTGGGGAGACTGATTGGTTTGGTTACTGATATTGACAGAATCATGGAGTACCAGGGCTGTCTGGCCCAGTCTGGGGCAATGAAATCATTGCTGCTGGCTGGGCTCTGAGTTTGTTCAGCGCCCTTAACAGCAGAGGGAGGGACGGAATGGATACAGAAACCTCCCTGTCCAATCCAGCAGAAGTGCGTGCAGAGGGATTGTGCCCTTGATAGGGGGGTCTGCAGCAGAACTGTGGTAGCTGATGATTGTATGGAGCTGCAAACAAGTTCACTTCTGGAGTGCCCCATCTCCTGAAGATGGCTTCCAGGACCTGCTTGTTCAGTGACCATGCATGGTGGTTTTGGTTTATTCTGCTGAGAGCATCTGCCAGAAATTAAAATTACGTACCTACCATAATTATGATCTTTCTGTGTATCTTCACCATTCACCACTGTTGGGTACTTGGCCAGAAGTCAGAACCCTGCAGGAGGTTTTTTTTTTTAGGTAGGTGGAGCCGATGCACCATTGGCGCCACCCTCAAGGCCGACGCACTGCATGGTGCTCGCGGGTTGGCCGTTAGGCTGCGTCGACTCCACCTGGGCCAGTTCTGAGTCACTGGAGAGGTAAGAGGAAGGGAGTGGAGGGTGGGACAAGGAAGTCTAAGGGACAGAAAAAGGAAAAGCTATATGAACCAAAAGGGGAAATAACTGAGAGGACAGAAAGGGAGAAAAGTCGGAAACTAAAGAAATTAGGAGGGGCCCCAATCTCTGGAAAGGAAGAGGGAGGTAGGGTGGGTAAAGAATTTAGGAGGGGGGGGTTAAACATCCCAGACTCTGGTCCGCCTCCAGATTACATAGGAACTGCAAGAAGTAGCCAAAGGCTTTCTCCCAGAATTCAAGGCACAGAATGGCTGGCAAACACTCCAGATAAGCAGAGTTGGCTGTTCTGGAAGAAGGACAGTGTACAGAGAATCAACACCCTCTCAAGGAAAGATTATTGGTAAAAAAAAAAAAAGGGGAAACTTTTTTTTTATATATAGAAACAAGGAGAAATAGACTGGACTGGTATAAGGAGGAGGAGAGAAAGAAGGGCAACTGCCGACTCCCACCCCACAGGGGTGGAGCCAAAGCACTGGAGAAGAAGTGCCCCCCCCCCCCGCTGTCCACTCTTCCCGGAACATTATCCCTGTGTGTCCCCTGTTTCACCCCACTCCTAAGAAAGAAGAGGGGGAAGGATGGGCACAGAGAGGAAGGGGGACCCAGAAACTGAGGCCCCGGGGGGTGGAGGGTGGGATCGTGATGAATGGTGAAGATACATAGAAAGATCATAATTACGGTAGGTATGTAATTTTCATATCTTATCTGTGTCAATCTTCACCATTCATTACTGATGCATGAGTACCAAGCCCCCCCGAAGGGGGTTCCTTTTACACCCTAAGGGATAAAGTCCGTTAGCTCTCAGTGGGTGACACACTAATAGGGAGAACCCTCAGGGCCTGGAGAGGCCCGAGAGTGGGGAGAGTGAGACGGGGTCCCCCCGGAGGGGGAAGGAAGTTGCCCTGACGAGCGCCGTCTCGTTCTGTGGGAGAAGAGACATGTTCTCTGGTGAGCGGAGTTAATCACCCTACGCCGGGCCAAGGGTGACAACCGGGAAAGACGCAGCCTTGCTGTCCGCCTAGTGCAGATCACTGTCCCTACGACCCTGGTAGCTACTTCGTTGGCATCATAGGATGCCCTCGCTTGGTGCCTTGCTAGCTCCAGGCCATGCGCAGAGCGCGCAATGGCTTGTCTGGTTTGCTCCGTATCAGGCAATGAGGCTAGGAGCTGACCTAGCCTGGACCACAACAACATATGAAATTTGCCAGCAGATAAAGGCCTAGAGGTCTATCAAGTCTGCTCGAATGTGCAGCTAGCACCCCTTATTCTGCAGCTGCCCCTCCCTTCCACCCTTCCCCTTCATTAACCCTCCCCCTTGTCCTGTCCCATCCTCGTTTGAAGCAGTCCACTGTTCTACTGCATACCACTTCAGCAGGTAACGCATTCCACCCAGCCACCACCCTCTCTGTAAAAAAGTGTCTCCTCATCTCCCTCCTGAACCTTCCTCGCTCAAGTCTCATATCATGGCCCCTGGTGGCCCTCCCTTCCCTCACTTTGAACAGCCCCTCTGTACCCATCTTGTTTATTCCTTTCATGTATTTAAAGGTTTCAATCATGTCACCCCTGTCTCTCCTCTCCTCCAGTGAGTACATGTTCAACTCCTTCAACCTCTTCTCATATAAGTCCCCCAGCCCCTTGATCATCTTTGTCGCTCTGCGTTGCACCCCCTCCAGTAACTTAATGTCCCTCTTCAGATACGGACGCCAGTATTGCACGCAGTACTCCAGGTGTGGTCTAACTAATGACCTATACAGTGGCAGAATCACCTCCTCCCTCCTTGAGGATATATCCCTTGCAATACAACCCAGCATTTTGTTGGCCTTTGCTGCTGCCTTCCTACATTGTGCCGAGTTGTTCATTGACCCTGTAATGAGCACACCCAGATCCTTCTCCTCCTCTGTCTGGGCTAGCTGCACTTCCCCTAGCTGGTAACTCCTCCTTGGGTTCTTCATCCCAAAATGCACTTGCACTTTTTGGCATTAAAGCCCAGTTGCCAGGTGTCTGACCAGGTTTCAAGCTTTGCCAGATCATCCTACAACCCCTGCCATCCCCCTAGGTCATCCACCACCGCGCCTACCTTGGTATCATCAGCAAACAGACTGATCTTGCTCTTGATGTCCCATGATATGTCTGCAATGAATATCCCAAACAACACTGGTCCCAACACTGAGCCCTGTGGAACACCGCTCGTCACTGCCCTTGGGTGTGAGAGCTCCCCACCACCACCACCCTGTTGCCTTCCTGCAGCCAGTTTCCTACCCATCTCACCTTTTCACCGCCCCAGTGCCTACTAACTTCCTTCCCAGCCTTCCACTGTGGCACGGAGTCGAATGCCTTACTGAAGTCCAGATACAGGACATCCACTGCATGGCCCCTATCCAGTTGCCTAGTTACCCAGTCATAGAACTCCGACCAGGTTGGTTTGGCAGGATCTGCCACGTATGAAGCCATGCTGTCTGCTGTCCTGTAGTCCTTTGGCCTCTGGAGGGCCACCAGCCTCTCCCTTCAGGATAGTCTCCATTAGCTTACCCACAATGGATGTGAGGCTCACTGGTCTGTAGTTTCCGGTTCATCCTGGGGCCACTCTTGTGGAGGGGCACCATGAGGCCATCCTCCAGTCCTGAGGTACACACCCCGAATGTAGTGAGGCATTAAATAGGTCTGCCAAAGGTCCTGCAAGGACCTCTGCCAGCTCCTTCAGTACCCTGGGTGGATGCCATCTGGGCCTGGCGCCTTGTCCACCCTCAGTGCCTTCAAACCCTCTTGAACTCTGCTCTCCATGATTTCCCATCTGTCACCACTCCCCGCTTCCATTTCTCACCTTGGGTGTCACCCCACTTCTCTTTAGTAAATACTGAGCAGAAGTACTCATTTAGTGCTTCTGCCTTATCCACCTGCTTCACCCACCCCCTCCATCCTAATCCTTACTATGTGGTCCTTACAGCTCCTTTTCTCCCTGATGTACTTAAAGAAGTCCTTCTCCCCCTTCTTAATGCCTTGTGCCCGCCTGAGTTCTGTAGATGCTTTGGCTCCCCTTACTGCCCTTGTCACCTCCTCCGATTCTGTCAAGTACTCCTCCCTGTCCTCCCCCCTCCCTGTTTTCTTGTACTTCCTAAAGGCAGCTCTTTTCCTCCTTACCTTTTCCATGACCTCCTTGCTCAACCAGATCGGTTTCTTAGCCCTAGCCCTCTTGCTCTGGGCTTTGCAGCAGAGTTTTGGTTGCCTCCACTATCCCCAGCTTTATGAGCTCCACCTCTGGTTAGTGCCCATAATAGATTGAATTCTGGCGGTACCCTTTTACTACTTCCCCCATCCTCCCAAAGTCGGCCCTCCTGAAGTCCAGCACTATTGTGCCACGTTGCACTCCTTCCTTGCCCATATCCAATGTGAGCCATACTGAACGGTGGTCACTCCCTGACAGCGGTTCCTCCGCTGTAAGTTCTCTCACAAAGTCCCCATTTGCCAGCACAAGGTCAAGGGTATTTCCTAACCTGGTTGGTTCACTGACCATTTGCAGCAGGAAGCTGTCCTGGAAGGCATCCAGCAGTACCTGCTCCCTTCTGTTCCTGGTTGTTGTGCTGCTCCAATCCACTCCTGGCATGTTAAAGTCCCCACAATCACCACACTACCCTTCTCGCAGGTCCTCCTGATCTGTTCCGCTAGTTCCCTGTCTAACTCCTCCGTCTGAGATGGTGGCCTGTACACCACTCCCATTCTAAGAATCCTGGATTTGCATCCAATGTGACTCCACACTACCCTCCTCCCCTTCCTCCCTTACACACTTCAGTCCTTCCTTCACATATAGTGCCACCCCCCCACCTTTCCCAATCACCCTGTCCCTACAAAATAACCTGTATCCTGGTACAGACAGGTCCCAGTCATTGTATTGGGTGGCCCATGTTTCCGTGATGGCTGCAAAGTCCACCTCTCCCTCTGCCATGAGAACCTGTAACTCTGCAGTTTTCCTCCCAAGGCTCCTAGCATTAAGGGTAACCACCTTCCACCCTTTTAACATAGAAACATAGAATTTGACGGCAGATAAGGACCGCTTGGCCCACCCAGTCTGCCCTTTTCCCTACCTGATGGATAAGCTGCAGATCCTAGTTAACCAGCAGCCTACTTCTTCCTACCCCAACCCCCTAGAATTGCCTTATGACTGTCCCATGCATGCTTGAATTCCACCACTGTTTTGACTCCATAACCTCCTCTGGAAGGCTGTTCCATACATCCACAACCCTCTCTGTGAAAAATACTTCCTTAAATTACCTCTGAGCCGTCCCCTTCTATCTTCAAATTGCATCCCTTGTTCTTGCCACCTCTTTTTGAAAGACGCTACCTCTTGGACTTTGTTGATTCCTTGAGGTACTTGAAAGTTTCTATCATGTCCCCCTCCTCCTTTCTCGAGGCTACATATTAAGCTCCTTAAGTCTCTCTTTCATATGTCTTCGGTGCAGACCCTGCACCATTTTAGTGCCCTCCTCTGGACAGCTTCCATCATGTCTATGTCTTTGTGGAGATTGGGTCTCCAGAACTGCACGCAGTACTCCAGATGTGGTCTCACCAGCTGTCTGTACAGAGGGATAATAACTCTTGTTTCTGCTGGTGATGCCTCTCCCTATGCATCCCAGTATCCCCCCAGCCCTCCTTGCTGCCCTCTCACATTGCTTGCCCACCTTAGGTCATCTGATATGACTACCCCCAGGTCCCTTCCATTTTTGTTGTTGTTAGTATCTCACCCCACATTGTGTACTCTTCCCTGGGTTTTGTTTCCCAGGTGCATTACCTTGCACTTCTTAGCATTGAATCTAAGCTGCCATACATTTGACCATTCCTCTAACCTTGCCAAGTCCCTTCTCATCCTTTCCACCCACCTTGTGCATCAACTCTGTTGCAGATCTTTGTGTCATCTGCAAAGAGACATACTTTTCCTTCCAGTCCCTCCTCCCACCCTGCCCTCCTTTCCTAGCTTCACCAACAGTACTTGCCATTTGTCCTTTGTCACTGTTATGGGGGTAAGCTCATATGGTTTCCCAACCTGTGGTCTCTACATATCTCTTCCCCAACTGCCCCCCCCTCCTAGTTTAAATTCCCAACTTCCTCTATGTACTCCTCCATCCTCTGTTTCAACACTTTCTTTCCCTCCTCACTCAAGTGTAGTCTGTCCTTGTCATAGAGACTACTGTCCTCCCAGGTCCTCCCACCCCCCAACAGCACCTGTCATAGGCTGCATAGTGGGCCTGATGTGCAGAAATGGAAAACAATAACCATGTCAAATAGAAAGTCCTCCTACCCCAGAAGTCAAAATCCCAGGAGTCTTGATCTGGGGGCCAGTCACGGTGAAGGGCGTGAAGCCCATCAGGAGTATCCAACTGCACCAATCCAGACTGCAGATGAGGCATGGAACCTGGAGACTCCGGAGGGTGCGCACTACCTCTGGCCGAGATCCCTTGGGGCAGGAACTCCGGAGAAGGGCCTCTGCCAGGAACACAACAATGCCTCCCAAAAGGGAGCAGGCCAGGGTGGCCAAAATCACCTAGAAAGGCATGCGCCAAGTGCTCAGGATTGCTAATAGTGGCAGGTGTGAGGTGCAAGTCCTCCAACAGCCTCACGAGGAAGTGCTGATACTCAGTGAGATCAGCAACTGGAGAGATGTGGGACAGAAGGTTCCTCTCCCCCAGAAAAGGGGGATGAGGAGCTGAAGGGCACCAGCTGTTCAGGGGGTGACTGCCCAGGGGGAGGATGAAAAACCTGACTGTCCATCACCCTAACGTAAGCTGGAAACCGAGCAGCCACCGCTCTGAACTGCTCCCAGGAGAGAGGCCCACTAGGACTAAGGATGCCTGGGAGCGCAGGAGAATGTGGCAGAGGAATGGGGACAGAGCAGAGAAGAGATGTCGGCTGACCTCCACCTGGGCTAAGGAGCGGACCGGGAGCACCCATGAAAGAAGGTGCCCCGCAAGACCCCACAGCTGAGAGCTGAACAACCATTTCGGTATTGCCTTGGCTGCACCCGGAAGAATCCCTCCTGTGAGGCAACTGGGGCCGAATAGGTCCAGAAGGATGGTCCCCTGCCTCAAAAGAATGGGGCTCTCTCAAAGAGACCGAGGAGGAAGAGCGGAGATCTGCATTACGGCTTCTCCCAGAGCCCGGGTGGACACCCGAAAAAGGCCGCCATGCCAACCCCACGGCCCTCGACCCCTCAGAGTCCGAAAAAGCCCTTCTTCTTGAGAGGGCCAGCCTAGGTAGCTGACAGCTCTGGGCAGCAACCGAAGGAGCTATCCAGGGCACAGCACCCTCCCCTCCCATAGGTGCTCTGATCGGCCCCAAAGTTCGGTGATCTACGCACACCACAGGTGGGGGTACCACTGCTGGGGGTCAGTGAACCCACCAAGACCAGGCTGCAGAGCAATGGTGGCCTGAACCACTGTCCGCTGGTCAGCACCCCTGACCCCAGTCTCGGAAGCCACCGACCCCACCTCAGAAGGGGGCTGACTCTGGCTTGTCGAGTAGACTACTGGGCTGCCCACCTCAACAGCCAACCCCAAAGGGTCAGACTGTCTGTTTGACTCAGAGCTCGACTCCGCCTCTGAGGAGGTAGAGGCTGAGGCCCTGTGCCAAACCGTAGGAGGGTGCCCACTGCCATCTTTGCCAAAGGGGCCAGAACCCAAAGCCGTGCCCAAGCCGGTACCAGTGCCCCTTACAGCACCGAGAGTGGAATCCACAGGGGGCACGGCTCCAACCTGAAAAGGATCTCCAGAGTTGGGGCCAGCCATGGCGCCATCCGGCCCCACGGTGCCGCAAGTGGCGCCAAGGACGAAGACGGTGCAGACGATGGCCCCGACAGCACAATCGGTGCTGAGGACAGCGCCGCTTGGCTCCACAGTGCTGTGAATGGTGCTGAAGGCAGAGGCGGAGCCGCAAATGGCACCGAGGGCAGAGGCAGCGCTGACAATGGCACCGATGGCGGAATCCGATGGCCCCACGGTGCCGAGCCTCGAGGACACGGTGTTGAGGTGAGACATGGACAAAGACGGCACCATAGCAGCTCCCATGGCGCTGCTAGCAGTGTCAGCACCATGAACAGCTCCAACAGAAGCCATGGTGCCGCATGATAAGTCGGCGCCAACAACGGCTCCGTCAGGGCCCACGGCACTGTGAACGGCGCCGACCGACAGTGTCGAGGACGGCGCCGACCCGGGCCTTGCAAACCGCAGGTCCGACACCGGGGAAGCCTTCACCCCTGAAGGGGCGAGTGCTGTGGCGGCGCCTCCCGCCGGCCCCCGAAGGAGCCTTGACAATTGTTAGGCTATAGTAGCTGAGGCTCCTTCCACCTCAGTCCATGCAGAACTGGGAGGGGACCCGGAGGAAATGCCAAGACAGCATGGCTTGGCCCGACGAGTGTGCGTCCGACCCCTGAAAGTCAGCGGAGCTCACCCCACTTTCCACGTGCTTTGTTCGATGACCCGGCGGTCCACGGAGAAACAGGCATTGCACGAATCCATGTCGTGAAGCGGGCCATGACATGAAAGACACCGGTCATGCTGGTCGGTGACGGAATACTTTCGGCTGCATGGGCAGCGTCGCATGGGGGGCCGGCCTGTCCTAGAAGTTTTCTTGCCCTCTGACTGAGACATGACCTACGGGGGGAAAAAAACACCAACTAACAGACTGGATGTCGCAGAAATATAAACAAATGTAAAGATCTTACCGGGCGACATCGAGTATGGCAAAGCAGAACTGGCAGGAACCAACGGACCTCGGCACCGAAGGAAATATAGAGACGGTGTCAAAGGTTTTTTGGCGTCGATCTACGCCTAAGAGCAGCAGCTCCACACGAGATGCGACCTCTATGGCAGGAGACGAAGAACTGGCAGGCAGGTGGAGTCAACTCAGCCTAATGGCCAACCCATGAGCCCACGCAAAAGGCGGCTCGAGGGCGGCACCGATGGTGCGCCGCTACATCTTAAAAAAAAAAAAAAAAAGCTCCCGCAGGGTCCTGACCTCCGGCCAAGTACCCAACAGTGATGAATGGTGAAGACTGACACAGATAAGATCACTGTGCTCTTCTGGGAGATTGACAGCTGAGAGGGAAACCTCTGGGGAGTATGCCACGGTCCAGATTTTCATTGCCTCCGTGCACAGAGGAGTTGTCCTTGTGCCCCCTTGTTTGTTTATGTAAGACATGGTGGTTGTATTGTCTGTTCTGACCTGAAGCACCTTACCCTTTATTTGATTGGCGAATGATTGGATACCCAGGAGCACTGTCCTGAGCTCCAACAAGTTGATGTACAGGAGCAATTCCTACTTTGTCTATGTGCTATGTGCTGTGTGATCCCCCAGATGTGCCCCCCCCCAACCCAGGAGGGATGCATCTGTGGTCAGTACCAGTGAGGGGGCTTGCTGCAAGAATGGAACCCCTTGCCTGAGGTTGGCCTTGTCTTGCCACCACTGTAGAGCCTGGAGAAATGTTACTGTGACGGGTACTAGCTTTGACAGAGAAAAAAAAGTTACCTACCATAGTAACCTTGTTTCTCCCAAGGGTTACTCCAATATTCATAACTCTTCTGCAGTATACCTTTAAGGTCAGATCTGTCCAGAGATGGAATGCTATGCAAATGATGGAGTCATTAGCATGAGCCACTTTTTCAAATGCTGCCACCTATCAACTGCCTACATTCTAACCCTCAGATTTCGTGGACGCCTGCAAGACAGGGCCCAAAATTAAAATATATCAAATTCTGATTTTAAAATTCCCTACCCAATAAACTTCCAACTGGAGGATACATGAAGAGAAAAAAATATCATTAAAAATCTCCACAAATGCCGGTCAGAATCACCTGAAAAAGGAGAAAAAGATAAAGCAAGTTTTAATAAAGTAAAAGTGTGGCACGCAAACACTATGGTACAGCATGGAATACAGAGGCCACTGGTTCTTAAAACGGGGAGGCAGGGAGGGAGAGATATGAATATTGGAGTATCCCCTGGGGGAGACAAGGTTACTATGGTAAGTAACTTTTTCTTCTCATCCCCAGAATACTCCAATATTCCTAACTCTTCTGCAGACTAAAAAACAGTACCTTAGGAGGTGGGGAAGAACCAATTTTTGAAACAAGCTCTGCAGTACAGCTGTACCAAACCTGGCATCAGCCCTTGTCTGCATATCCAAGCTGTAATGCTTGACAAATGTGTGTACTGTTCGCCAGGTTGCTGCTTTAGAAATATCCACCAAGGGTACATCCCTTTTAGCTGCCAGTGTTGCAGCTGTACCCCTTGTGGAGTGGACTCTAAGCCCTGCTGAAGCTTCCTTGACCACCTTTGAATAGCAAAATTGGAAGCACTAAACAATCCAACGAGAAATGGACCTTTTAGATGCTGGGTTACCCTTTCCCATATCCCCATAAGTGAGAAAAAGCTGTGTTCTATCCTGCCTATGGGGCTTATTGGCTGGCATGTAGTAGCTCAAAGCTCTTTTGACATCCAGGCTATGCAGCCTACGCTCACCAGAAGAAGAATGGTCAGTGAAAAACACTGGCAAAGTAATGGACTGGTTCAAATGGAAGTCTGAAACCACTTTAGGAAGAAATTTCCTATTTGTTTAAAGGACTACCTTATTCATGCGGAAGGCAATGTAGTCCTTTTCAATACATAAGACCTGGAGCTCACTAATTCTTCTAGCTGAAGTGATAGCCACTACAAACACTGTTTTCCATGTGACATATTTCAGGGGTGCTGAAAACATAGGCTCAAAGGGAGGAGCCATGAGTTGAGCAATGCAAATATTGAGGACCCAAGCTGGCACCGGTTTCCTTACCGATGGATACATATGTGAGAGGTCTTTGAAACACTTTTTAAAAATTGGGTTTGATGCTAAGGAAACAGGCTTGCCTGCCAAAGCATAGGCTGAGACCGAAGCTAAATTAACCTTTAGTGCAGAAGGATGTAAACCTAAGGAATGTAAATAGACTAAGTAGTCTAGCATCCCTGGCATTCCTGCCTGGGTTGGCACCATACTCCTGTTAGAGCACCAAACAGAAAAATTCTTCAATTTTGCAGCATAGGTTTTCTTAGTAGAGGATTTCCTGTATCCTCTTAAAACATCCATAACTGACTCAGAAAGATGTAAACCAGCATACTCTAGGTCCTCAAGAGCCAAGCTTTGAGCCTGAGTGACCTGAGGTTCAGATACAGCAGCCTCCCCTGATTGGAGGTCAGAAGATTGTGCCTCCTGGGAAGGTGTATTGGTTTGTCCACTGACATGGACAGTAACAGGGAGTACCATGGCTGCCTGACCCAGTCTGGGGCTATCAGGATCATTGTTGCTGGCTGAGACCTGAGTTTCAACAGCACCCTGTATAGCAGGGGAAATGGAGGGAATGCATACAGGAATTTCCCTGACCAATCCAGAACAAGGGCATCTAGAGGAATTGTGCCCACTACTGGAGGTCTGCAACAGAACTGAAGTAAGTGATAACTCTGATGAGAGGCAAAGAGATCTATTTCTGGGGTGCCCCACCTCCTGAATAAAGTCTGTACCACTTGCCTGTTCAAGGACCATTCATGATGGTCCTGGCTGATTCGACTCAGGGCATCTGCTAAGACACTGTCCTTGCCTGGCAGATGCATGGCCTGAAGTGAGGAGCCCAGAGAATATGCTATGGTCCAAATGTTCATAGCTTCTGTGCAAAGGAGGCTTCACCTCTTTCCCCCTTGCTTGTTTATGTAGTACATGGTGATAGTGTTGTCTGTCCTGACTTGCACTACTTTTCCCTGTATAAGTGGTTTGAAAGCATGTATTGCCAGGAACACTGCTTTGAGCTCTAACAAGTTTATATGTAAAAGAGTCTCTGCACTTGACCAGGTGCCCTGGGTAGCGTGTTCTGCTAGATGAGCCCCCCAGCCCAGGAGGGATGCATCTGTTGGGAGAACCAATGAAGGAAGCTCTTTTTGGAAAGCGACCCCTTCTCTGAGGTTGACTTCCTCTTTTCACCACTGAAGGGCTTGGATAAATGTTTTTGATACAGGAACAAGCTTTGACAGGGAGTCCTTCCGTTGGCACCAATGAGCTCTTTAGTGAAACTGGATGTCACTCATCTGAAACCTGGATCCTAACACTGTGCCTGTTGCAGCTGTCATGTGTACCAGGAGTTGAAGAAAATGCCTTGCCGACCTTGGGACATTGAGCCTGAAGGTGTCTGCCAACTGCAGGATGCTTTTTACCTTGTCTCTGGGTAGAAATGCTCTGCCCACTTTGGCATTCAATTCTGCTCCTATGAATTGCAGAATCTGAGAGGGAATTAGAATGGATTTCTCTAGGTTTACGAGAAACCCCAGAGATTCCAGAAGCTGCTGAGTGAGTTGGAGATGCTCTGTTAACTGTTGTGGCGAGTCTCCCACCACCAACCAGTCATCTAGATAAGGGAATACTGAGACACCTTGCCTTCGCAAGTGTGCCACTACCACAGCCAGATACTTTGTGAACATCCTTGATGCTGAAGTGAGACCGAAGAGAAGAGCTGAGAACTGATAGTGACCTGATAGGAGTCTGAACCTGAGAAACCTTCTGTGAGACTCCCTTATGGGTGTAACCCCCCTGCAAATGGGGGTTCCCAAAAGACTTCCAGGAGCTTGCTTGAATGCTCCAAGCCTGAATGGTGTTTGGCATTTAAGCCATTTATCAGTGAGTGTTTTTAGAGCCTCTGGTACTGTCTCTTTAAGAGCTGTCTGCTTGCAGACATAATTAGTTTGTATGGGGGGACTGTGTGCTTCTCTGAGTACCACTCGAGCTGCTGCCAATTCACTTCATTTTTGCAGTCACTAGGAGTGCAAAGGAACCTATCTGAAAGATGTAACTGTTTGCCAGAAATTATTTAGAGTAATAATGAAATTACAGTTTGTCTAACCTGCTTTCTTTGCAGTCAGAACTGTGTCTGCTAGTTCCCATTCTAGTTTTGAACTGCTGAACTGGACCAATCAGTGTGGGGTAAGCTAGCTCTAAAATGATGCCTTGGACGAATCAGAACTTGGACTCATAATCTGAGCCAGCCACAAGAGGATTGTATGGGCAGTGACTCTGGGAGATGTAGTTTAGACTTCAGTGCCTTTTGGACCAACAGCAGCAGTCTATTGTGAGTGACAGCCAATCCAGTCAAGAACTGGGAGGAACTCAAAGGAAGTGCCGGTTTCGTCAGTTGGAGTTCAGTTGAGCTTTGGCAGTGAAGAAGGAAGGAGCCCTGTGCTTTTCAGTGTGCAGTTTTAGTCAAAAACGTGTGTAAGGCCCAGAGTTCCGGTCTGCAGCTTGTGTAACAGCTTGTTAGGACTGAATCGTCCTGTGAAAAGAATCAAAGGATCTCTGAAGAGTAGAAACCAGGCTCACCCTGTAGAAGACTGGAAGAATTGCTGAAAATTGACTCGGTCTGTCAGGAACTGAATCTGCTGTGTGTTCTCCCGGTATTGTGCAGTAATTGCGATCGGGATACAGATGCAGCCTGCCTGGTATAGTACTTTCTTTTATATGGATGTGTGAAGAGGTTTGTGTGCCTCAAGTGAGCCCTGCTGACATTGAAGGACCCATATCTTATTTGGAGGTCGTGAGTACTAATTCAGGGTTGCTCCTGTTGAATTGCCACATTAAATCCAAATGGAATTACTGTACTGCTGACTGTTTAATTCTCCTTTTCTCTGTGTGAAAGAGCCCCTACCAGCTGCCACGGTTTGGACTAGCCACTAGGGCTTGGGTACCCAGGACAGTAACTGATAGGGATAGGCCTGTGCACAGAGCCATAGGTAGATTATTAGAGTGATAAGCTAATTAACCTGATTTCCCCTGTCCTTGTTATATCCCTAAATAAATCAGAGCTGCTTGTTTCAGCAAAGTTATACTGCCTGAGGTATTTGTCTATGTTAAAGTACTGTACTGTGATTGTTGCACTGTATCTCATTTCACAGGAGGTCCCAGTGCGGAACCAGACCTGGGGGTAAGTGTATACTGTGAAGGTAATTCTGATATATTGTGTGGGCCACTAGTGGGAAGAAAGGGGTTGCAGTGTCCCAGAGGGCTGTGACCAAGTTAGTTTAACTATTGCAAACCCTGACCTCTGGGTGGGCACCCGCCATTGGATCCAGCCCCTCAACCTGTTAGTGGCAAATCAGGCAGGGGTAGCCCCTGGGATAGCGCCATCTAGGGTTACATCTTGGAGGCACCGCTGGGATTGTGTGTCCTCTAGTGGCCATATTTACGAACCACTGTTAAGAAAAAAATGGGTACCCCGACAGAAGTGGCTGTGCACCGGCTGGTGGAGTGGTGTACTGGGGAGGAGATCGACCCCAAAATGCTATGCTTATCCTGGACATCCCCTGGGTATCAATACGGACACTGTGCAGGGAGTACTTTCCAAGGTGGAAGGTTTACAAAACCCTGTGGTGGTGGGTCGGCATGCTAATCTGCTCACCCACACTTTCCTGGCCTAGTAGAGTTTAAGATCCCATAGATAGCTCCAAAGTGCCACAGACCATTACCCCAGAGGGAGCCCTCACTGCTTGGAGAGTGATAACTAAGGACAGTAAAGACCGGGGAATCAGCCCCACCACTATCTGAAACTTTTGAGGAGAAATTTGCTGAATGGTTGCTGGGAGAGGGGAAAACTGTGGAGGACTTGAAGAAACTATTCTTGCCACCTGGGGGTGTTCCTCCCCCAACACCCTCTCCTGCTCCAGTGCCCGTAATGGTGGCTGAACCAATGCAGACTCCTATTTCTGCACCTGCCATTAGTCACGACTCTTACCGAAGGTTGAGGATCTTCTCTGGCACCCTCCCCACCCCCAAAGGGGAGGATGACTGGGAGACCTGGATAGACTATGTTGCCCCCCAAGTGCTAGAATGGCAATGCTCGGAAGGTGAAAGCGAAAAGAGGTTAGTGAGAGCCTCCGAGGTCCTGCCCCTGGCTACCATCCGTACAAACGGCCAGTAACCCTGAAGCGACTGCACAGGCCTATCTTGAGGCCTTGGATGTGTATGGGAGCCCAGATTCTGATGAGGACCTATGGTGGAGAGTAAGAGATGCACAACAGTACCAAGGGGAGTTGTTGTCTGTGTATGTGTATCTCGGCTGGAAAAATTGTTGCAAGAATGCCTCAGAAAGGTAGTTTGCCAGCGATTGAACTGGACCGAACCAGGCTGGACAGGATCTTAAGTCTGCCCCTTCTCAGAACTGCTGTTGCTTCAGTTACACCTGGCAGATCGACTGAATCCACCCTCCTATGATGAGTTAATGAGAGAAATTCGAGGAGTTGAGAAAAAGGCGACCTGGAGGACCTGCACCAATAGCTGCGCTCGACCCGAGTGACTGAGGGTGACCCATCAAGTGAAGTTCAGGGGCAGAGGCTGGCAGTCAATGAGTGCTCTGACAAGGAAAGAGATATGTCACAATGGGGCGAACTGTTGAGAGAGATCCGGGAATTCAAAACAGTCCCTTTATGAAGGCCACGCCTGCAAGTCACGGGCCCTGACCTATATCCGACTGCATCTGCTATGGGGTGGGGGTACCCACCCATGTATCTCCTGCTGATAACAGCTCGAACTCGATTCCTTGACCAGGAAGTGGAAAACTGACGAGATGTCTCCAAATGCTTATCACGCCGCAGACAGAGATGGCACCAAGGTTTCCAGTTAGTAATACCCCGCCCTGGCTCCCAGTGTGGCGCCTCGGCCAGCTCAAACTCCAGGAAGTATGTTTTGCTATAATTGTGGGAAAGATGGGCACATGAAAAGGGAATGCCAGTCCCCAAAAGACACTGACAAAGTTGCATATAGGCTACAAGGAGAGCTTGGAGAAGAAATCAGTGGTTAGAGGTGCACAACATGATCCCAGTGAGGGCACCAAAAATGCTAATTCACGTCCTTTTGTGGCAAGGTCAGTTGCCCAGGCCCCACTACCGCCTCTCCAGACTGGTCCAGAATAGTGGGTCCCTCCATGGAGACCACTGTAAAGGTGAAGCAGTGTCTACAAAACTATATTGACAGTGGCTCCCAAGTGACAATTATGTTCCAAGATTGGTATCAGAAGCATTTGTCAGGCGTGCCCTTACAACCATTAGAAGGACTGCATGTATGGGGTTAAGTGAGAAGGCCTACCCTATTCGGGTATATCAATTGGCTGTCTTTCCCACCTCCGTGGCTGGAGTGGCGAACAAGTAGAGACCCTAGCCTTAGTGTGTCCCCCCACTGGACTGTATGATGGTGTCCCTTTGTTGATTGGAACAAATGCTCATATGTTCGGAAGGCTGGCACAGTTGTGTTATGAAAACAGGGGTCAAAGACTAGTAGAGCTTTAAGAGTTCCGGCTTTAATTAAGAAGGCCTATGAGGCACAGAGAGATGCTGAAAAAACAGAACCAGAGGAACCGGTCGGAATTGTATGGAAGAAGGATCCTGAGTCTCTGATCCTGGCGCCAAATGCCCAGTGTACCTTACAGGGAGAGGTCCGTATCAGAAAGGATGTTAAGAATAAAATATTAATGTTGGATGCACCAGGCGATGGAAAATTGCCAGAGGGACTGCTGGTCAAGCCTAGTATTTTGCCCGCTAGAGCCCATGCTTATGCCAGAAGGGTAATGGTCCAAGTTCATAATGTGTCTGACAGAGACATTGAGTAAACAGAGGTTGCATCCTGGCTAATGTGCATTGTGCAGACACTGCAGTGCTACCCAGCAGCAAGAGTTCAAGGAAGAATGACAGAGTAACGCCTGACTTGTTTGATTTCGGCGACTCCCCGCTGCCAGCTGAATGGAAAGTGAAGATCAGTGAGAAGCTTGCCCAGAGAGACCAGGTGTTTTCTTTAAAGGAATGGGATGTAGGATGCGTGCAAGGAGCTGAGCACAATATCCGGCTGCATGACGAAAGACCATTTCGTGAGAGGTCTCGACGCCTGGCACCTGCTGACATAGATGATGTGAGACGGCATCTGCAAGAGATGTTAGCTGCTGGTGTAATACAAGAATCCAGAAGCCTTATGCTTCCCCATTGTGGTAGTGAGGAAAAGAATGGAACAGTAAGGATGTGTGTGGATTATCGCACCTTAAACGGCGGACTATCCCTGATCAGTACACAATGCCCCGCATTCAGGATGCTTTGGACTGCCTAAGCGGGAGCAAGTGGTTCTCTGTGTGTGCTGGATCTCCGCAGTGGGTACTATCAGATCCCGATGGCCCCAGAGGACCGTGAAAAGACAGCCTTTATCTGTCCGCTTGGCTTCTAGAATTCATGAGGATGCCTCAAGGATTTCAGGTGCCCCAGCCACTTTTCAACGATTGATGGAGGCGTGCAGTGGGGACATGAACTTACTAGAGTGCCTGATATACCTAGATGATGTTATTGTGTTTGGCAGCTCACTGGAGGAACATGAGAGCAGATTATTTAAGGTATTGGACCGACTGAGGACTTTGGCCTTAAACTGTCCATTGATAAGTGTCAATTTTTTCAAACATCAGTAAAGTATGTGGGACACATAGTATCCACCGAGGAATAGAGACCGACCCAAGTAAAGTTGAGGCCTTGACCACCTGGCCACAGCCCAAAAATCTAAAAGAACTGCAAAGATTCCTGGGATTCTGTGGTTATTATCGGCGCTTCATCAAGGACTATTCAAGAGTGATCCGCCCTTTACTTAACCTTACTCAAGGGTATCCCCCAACCCACAAAAAATACCAAAAGTCAGCATCCCTCAAGACTGAAAGAGTGTATTTTCATCCGAGTGAAGTATTTGGGGCCGCTGGACTCCTGATTGTGAGACTGCTTTTCATGAGATCATATATCAACTTACCCATGCTCCAGTGCTGGCCTATGCCGATCCAAGAAAACCTTCACGTCCTGCACACTGATGCTAGCTTGCAAGGGTTGGGGGCTGTGTTGTACCAAGAGCACGAGAATGGCCTGAGACCAGTGGCCTTTGCCAGTAGAAGCCTGACCCCATCCGAAAAGAACTATCCTGTACATAAGTTAGAGTTCCTAGCTTTGAAGTGGGCTATTGTTGACCAATTCCATGAGTACTTGTATGGGGCTAAAATACTAGTAAAACTGACAATAATCCTTTGACCTATGTGCAGACCTCAGCTAAGTTGGATGCCACTGGCCATAGGTGGCTTTCTGCATTATCTACATATGACTATGCTCGAATACCGAGCAGGTCTGAACCACATAGATGCTGATGCTCTCTCCCGGAGGCCTGTTCCCCAGAATGATTGGGTCCGACTGGCAGAACCTGACATTCGGGCACTCTGCCGGGAAGTTTGACAGGGAGGAACCAATGTCACCAGACAAGAGTGGACTGCATGGTGGATTGCTTGGGAGCCTCTGAGAATTGCATACCTGCTGCTTATTGCCACTTTTCTGCAATAGACATTGGTGCACTGCCTCAGCTGGACAATGACAGTATTCGTGGCTCAACTCGCCGATCCCATGATCAAAGCAGCTTTAGAAGCCCCATGCAGGAAAAGATGTGTCCAAATTACGCCCACTGATTTGAGAACTGCACTGTTATACAAAGAAGGTCCTAAGTTGAAACTGATCAATAAACTGTTATACAGAGGAAACAGTAGACAGAGGGGACAAGTAGACAAACAACAACTAGTGCTGCCCACTGCCTTTCGAGACTCAGTATTGAGGTCCTTGCACAACCACATGGGGCACCTTGGTATAGACAGAACACTTGACTTGGTGAGATCCAGATTCTATTGGCCTAAGATGGGGGCTGATGTGGAGCAACACATTGAACTTGAGTCGCTGCTTACAGAGGAAAGCTTTGCCCCAGAGGGCTGCCCCTTGTTAACATAACCACCCAGTGCACCCATGGAGCTGGTCTGTATTGATTTTCTAAGTTTGGAGTCAGATCAAAGAAATATCAGTAATGTGCTGGTGGTCACTGACCATTTCACAAGATATGCCCAAGCTTTCCCACCAAAGACCAGAAAGCATCCACTGTAGCCAAAGTACTTGTAGAAAACTTTTGTTCACTGGGGCTCCACAAAGAATCCATTCTGATCAAGGAGAGACTTTGAGAGTCGTCTGATCAAGAGATGCTTTCTCTGTGGGGGTACGAAGTCCAGAACCACTCCTTACCACCCCAGGGGACCCAGCAGCCTGAACGTTTCAACCGCACTTTGCTAGATATGCTAGGCACCCTGCACCCAAAGGACAAGCCTAGATGGAGCCAACAAATTAGCACCCTGGTACATGCTTATAACTGCACCAAAAGTGATGCCACTGGATTCTCCCCCTACCGCCTGATGTTTGGAAGAGAAGCTCGACTACCAGTAGATGTGTGTTTTGGGGTCTCTCCTGATGGGGTTCAAGCTGACAACTATTTACAGTATGTGCAAAAGTTAAAGGCCCAGCTAACTCATGCGTACCAACTGGCTCAAACCATGGCTGCCAAAAGAAATCTGGCCAACAAAGAAAGGTATGATAAAAGGTGAAAGCACAGGAACTCCAGGAGGGAGATCGGTATTGCTAAGAAATCTGGGACTGCATGGCAAGCACAAGATTGCTGACAGATGGCACCATCTCCCTCACATTGTAGTGGGCAAACTAGATGATCTGCCAGTGTACAAAGTAAGGCCTGAGAATAATTCAAAGATGTAAAACAATGCATAGAAATCATTTACTGCCCATTGGACAAATCTTAATTGAGTCTGAGCCCTAGAAGATGCCCCTCTGGACCAGTGACTAGAGCTGCTGCTAAGAAAAGATCAAGAAAGTCTGCACCTACAGAAGCAAAGTTAAAGTGTTCCCTCCACAAGTCCCAGTTGAGCATGACTGTCAGTCCATATCGGAAGAAAGTGAGAGTGACTTTGAATACTATCCTTCTTACGAACTGAGTCAATTGTTTCGGGCAATCCCTAGTCAATACTGGAGACAAAGCTGGGCCTTCTGGACTGTCTAAGCCCCCAGCTTCATCCCTGGAGCCAATGCTCCCAGAAAGTGAAGTGCAAAGCATCAGATCAGATGAAATGGAATCATTGTGCATGGTTGAACTGTTTGAGCTTTCAGGGAGGAAAATGATAGATTGGGGCAGACTGGTGATACACCGAACAAGAAGAGTATTTTGAGTGCCCTGACAGTCCACTGCCAGTGTCCAAAGCTCTCCATGCGAGCCAAATGTTGTGGACTCAGAAACTGTAACTCCTGGAGCTGAAAGTGCCCCAAGTTCTAGCCTCTCTACCCCATGGAGACTCCTGACAAGTGAGGACAATGCTGAAAATGAGGCTCAGAGTGCAGAGACTATAACAGTTCCCCTAGAAAGACTGGTCGAGCTGTAAAGCCTGTGGTGCACCTCAGTTATGATTCACTTGGGAGGCCTGTGGACTTGCCTCTCAATGTTGTCCATAAAGGGTGTATGTGTCCCCGAGCTCATTGCCCAAACTGAGCATCAGTGCTAACTCCAAGTTACTTGTGTTGCCCTCTAAGTATGGTGCCCTTGCCCCATCCAGCCCCAAGGTAACTGATAGGGAAGGGCCCCCTCTCTTCAGGTTTCATGTACAAGAGGTAATAACTTGAGTTATGGTACAATGTGTATGTAATACTGTGTAAAGAGTGACGTACTGCAATGTTTCAGAAATGTGTTCTTGGTAAAATGATATATTGACTGATGATTACATGTGCGAGCCTAATGCAAATGTATATGGTTGCAGTTGAAACTTATGGGGTACTTGCTTGCGGACGTCAAGCTTTCCCAAACCAGGAAGGTGTAACCCCTGCAAATGGGGGTTCCCAAAGACTTCCAGGAGCTTGCTTGAATGCTCCAAGCCTGAATGGTGTTTGGCATTTAAGCCATTTATCAGTGAGTGTTTTTAGAGCCTCTGGTACTGTCTCTTTAAGAGCTGTCTGCTTGCAGACATATAGTTTGTATGGGGGACTGTGTGCTTCTCTGAGTACCACTCGAGCTGCTGCCAATTCACTTCATTTTTGCAGTCACTAGAGTGCAAAGGGAACCTATCTGAAAGATGTAACTGTTTGCCAGAAATTATTTAGAGTAATAATGAAATTACAGTTTGTCTAACCTGCTTTCTTTGCAGTCAGAACTGTGTCTGCTAGTTCCCATTCTAGTTTTGAACTGCTGAACTGGACCAATCAGTGTGGGAGTAGCTAGCTCTAAAATGATGCCTTGGACGAATCAGAACTTGGACTCATAATCTGAGCCAGCCACAAGAGGATTGTATGGGCAGTGACTCTGGGAGATGTAGTTTAGACTTCAGTGCCTTTTTGGACCAACAGCAGCAGTCTATTGTGAGTGACAGCCAATCCAGTCAAGAACTGGGAGGAACTCAAAGGAAGTGCCAGTTTAGTCAGTTGGAGTTCAGTTGAGCTTTGGCAGTGAAGAAGGAAGGAGCCCTGTGCTTTTCAGTGTGCAGTTTTAGTCAAAAACGTGTGTAAGGCCCAGAGTTCCGGTCTGCAGCTTGTGTAACAGCTTGTTAGGACTGAATCCGTCCTGTGAAAAGAATCAAAGGATCTCTGAAGTAGAAACCAGGCTCACCTGTAGAAGACTGGAAGAATTGCTGAAAATTTCTCGGTCTGTCAGGAACTGAATCTGCTGTGTGTTCTCCGGGTATTGTGCAGTAATTGCGATCGGGATACAGATGCAGCCTGCCTGGTATAGTACTTTCTTTTATATGGATGTGTGAAGAGGTTTGTGTACCTCAAGTGAGCCCTGCTGACATTGAAGGACCCTATCTTATTTGGAGGTCGTGAGTACTAATTCAGGGTTGCTCCTGTTGAATTGCCACATTAAATCCAAATGGAATTACTGTACTGCTGACTGTTTAATTCTCCTTTTCTCTGTGTGAAAGAGCCCCTACCAGCTGCCACGGTTTGGACTAGCCACTAGGGCTTGGGTACCCAGGGACAGTAACTGATAGGGATAGGCCTGTGCACAGAGCCATAGTGAATTATTAGAGTGATAAGCTAATTAACCTGATTTCCCCTGTCCTTGTTATATCCCCTAAATAAATCAGAGCTGCTTGTTTCCAGCAAAGTTATACTGCCTGAGTATTTGTCTATGTTAAAGTACTGTACTGTGATTGTTGCACTGTATCTCATTTCACAGGAGGTCCCAGTGCCGGAACCAGACCTGGGGGGTAAGTGTATACTGTGAAGGTAATTCTGATATATTGTGTGGGCCACTAGTGGGAAGAAAGGGGGGTTGCAGTGTCCCAGAGGGCTGTGACCAAGTTAGTTTAACTATTGCAAACCCTGACCTCTGGGTGGAGGCACCCGCCATTGGATCCAGGCCCCTCAACCTGTTAGTGGCAAATCAGGCAGGGGTAGTAGCCCCTGGGATAGCGCCATCTAGGGGTTACATGGGGATGTGGAAAAAGGCATCTTTTAGGTCTAATGATGCCAGCCAATACCCTTTTTGGGGTGCTGGCAGAATCAGAGACAAAGTTCCCATTTTGAACTTTGGTTTTGCTAAGAACTTGTTGAGGACCCAGAGATCCAAGATAGGCCGCAGCTCTCCATTTTTCTTTGGTGTGAGAAAATACCTTGAGTAAAGTCATTTTCCCCTTTGATTCTGAGGCACTGGTTCCACTGTCTTTAGTGTAAGAAGGTGTTTCACCTCTTTTTCCAGCCTTTTGCTTTCCAGGTGGGAAGCTGGTTTGAAAACTCTGTTTCTTTGAACAGGGGAGGACTTCAAGCTCAGAGACAGGCCCTGACCCACCATCTCCAGAACACACTTGTCTGTGGTGATGGTTTTCCAGTTCTGGAAAAAATGGGTCAGCCTGCCCCTTACTGGTAAAGGAGAGGCAGCCTGAGCGATGAAGTCAGGAATCCTGCTTGGACTGGGTCCGAGACTGGATACCATGCCTGACACCTCTTCTACCCCTGCCCCTGAAGTACCCCTGCTGTGGGTATTGGGGTGCCTGAGGTAGTATCATGGCCTGGTAAAAAGGCCTGGTATGAAACTGTCTGCCTCTGCCTCTTCCTCCCCTACTGAAGGGTCTAGAGGAGGTAGAGGGTCTTTCCTTTGTAGAAATACTATGGAAGATGGCCTTATACTTGTCCACCTTCTTCATGTAGGCCTCTGTATGGCTGCCAAATAAGGAAGTGCCCTCCACAGGAAAATTCAGAGTTTTATTCTGGGTATCCTATGTGAGGTTTGTGGCTCTCAACCAAGCAAACCTTCTCTGTGTGATAGTATTTGCCATCCACCTTGCAGCAGTCTCACTGCTGTCTGCTGCCATCTGGAACTGGGAGTTGGCAGCTTCCAGGCAAAACATAGCAGTTTCAGCTAGGCCTGCGGAAAGAGGAGGAGATGCTTTTTCAGCCATGTCCAGAACAGACTGCCAGAGAGCCTTCTGGTATTGTGCTGCATAAGCCTGATAATTCGCTTGCCAAATGGCCAGAGAGGCTGACAGGTAACCTTTCTTGCCCATACTTTTGATTTTCCAGGAGTGCTTCTCTGGAGGGTGGGAAGCCAGATGGACTTTAGCCTTATCACAAGCTGCAGCTTGCACCACCCCCTGGTGGTCAGGGCATGAAAACAAGAATTCAGCCCCTGTTCTATCAAACTGATACTTTTTGTCCACTCTTTTGTTTAAAGGAAGGACAGACCCAGGAGCTTGGAGGAGTTTTAAGGTATCCCTTTTAAAGAACTTATTGATGGGGAGTGAAAGCTTTTTAGTAAGGAGTCAGCCCCATCATGTCCACATATTCAGCCTTCTCCTCACCCTCTACAGCTTCAGTGGCAGGGATGTCCAAGGCATCAGCAATTTTCCTAATGAAGGAAAAATGGGAAGAATAGTCTTCAGTGGTCCTGGGAGGGAAGCCAAACTCCTGTTCAGGGAAGACCTCAGGCTCTATAGGTTCACCTTCTTCTTCTCCCTCCTCCTCCTATTCCTCACCATGCTGCTCAGGAAAACAGGGTGGGTTGGAAGGTGCAGAAGTCTGAACTGGAAACTGTGAAACAACATGCAGCAGACCCTGCAAGGTTTGAATAATCTTTATTGCTTGTGCAATCTCAGAAGAAGGCACAGTGGTAGAGACCACAGAAGTCCCCTTTTCCACAGGAGGTTCAATGTGATCTGTCTTTTTTTATTTTTTAACTGGAACTGGAGAGCTAGCCGGTTCAGAGGGTCTCTTTTTAACCGTATCAGAGGTAGAAGTAGCAGAAATTGAGGTGTCACCCACAGACCCTGAGGGTTTTGGCTTGTCAGAGCCAGAGGGACCCTTGAATCTTTTATTCAATCTGTCCAGACGTTCTTCCAAAGTTTTGTCTGGAAAAGATTTACAAATAGTACAATCAGACATCAAATGGTCAAAACCCAGGCAGAAAACACAAGCAGAGTGTTTATCTGCCTTGGCAAAGACCGCACCACACTCAGGACAATTCTTAAAATCGGGTTCACTGGTTCTCTTTTTAGATTTTTCTGATATTATGGAGAAAAACCACAGCCTCAAATACTACAAGCTTTAAAATTCAAAAAACAACATTTTTTTCTCAGTTGCGGTCGGTTCAGGAACTGATCAGAGAAACCGAGCAGAACCGTGAACCGATAAAATCAGAACCAGGATTAGCGGTTCGGAATCGAAGATATCGCTTCTAAAATGGTATTCCGAACCAAGAGGAACTGTGAAAACAATACAAAACTAACTAAATAAACTAACAGTTATTAAAAAAATACTGATAAGAGGCAGCAAATGAAAATAAAAAATATTTATGTATTTGTGAATAATCAAGGCTTCTTTGACTAGATGTTGAGGAGGAAATCTCCAGGCATCTGGTCTTGACAGGCAGAGAGAGAAATCTGAGGGTTAGAATGTAGGCAGTTTATAGGTGGCAGCATTTGAAAAGTGGCTCATGCTAATGATTCCATCATTTGCATAGCATTCCATCTCCGAGCAGATCTGACCTTAAAGGTATACTGCAGAACAGTTAGGAATACTGGAATATTCCTGGGGTGAGAATCCCTTTTTGAAGCCAATGAACTCTCAGGTGGAACTGAATATCCGTTATTTGGAACCTGGCTCCTGACACAGTTGCTGTGGACACTGTCATGTGGCCTAGCAGTTGCAGGAAATGCCTTGCTGGCCTTGGGACATGTACCCTGAAGGAACTGGCTACCTGAAAAAGGTTGTCCACTCTGTCCTGAGGGAGGAAAGCCTTTCCCTTTCTTGTGTCCAGTTCTGTTCCTATGAATCTCAGTAGCTGAACTGGTTTCAGAACATACTTTTTTTTGGTTTATCAGGAACCCCAGTGAATGCAGGGTATCCTGTGCGAGTGCCAATGCCTCTCTCACTTGCTGATATGACTGACCTACTATTAGCCAGTCATCCACGTAGGGGAATACTGATACCCCTTGTCGCCTTAGGTGTGCCATGGCCACAGCTAGACATTTTGTGAACACCCTTGGAGTGGATGTTAGTCCAAAGGGCATTGCCCTGCATTGGTAATGGCCTGATGGCAATCTGAACCTGAGGTACTTCCTGTGTGACCTCCTTATTGGGATGTGGAAGTAAGCATCCTTTAGGTCTAGGGATGCTAGCCAGTCTCCCTGCCTTAGGACTGGTAAAACAGTAGTCAGAGTCACCATCTTGAATTTTGGTTTAGACAAATGTTTGTTTAGGTGTCTGAGATCTAGAATGGGTCGCCACTCACCAGTTTTCTTTATTGTGAGGAAGTACCTTGAGTACAAGACCTTTCCCCTTTGGTCTGAGGGAACTAGTTCTATTACTTTTTGAGACAGAAGGCTTGAAACTTCCTCCTCTAGAAAAGCTGTTTCTGCTAGGGAAGAGGGCTTGAAGGCCCCTGACCTCAGCTTTGGCATGATCATGAAGATGAGGACAAGACCCTGGCCCACTGCTTCTAGGACCCATTTGTCTGTGGTGATATTTTTCCACTTCTGGAGGTAGTGGGCCAGCCTGCCCCCGCTGATACTGGGGAGGTGACCTGAGCAGGCACCTCAGGGTGTCTGCTTTGTCTGGACTGCTAACTGGGGCTGATACAGCCTCTGCCACTTCTGCCTCTGCCACTAAAGTATCCCCTTTGTTGCTGACACTGTGGAAAAGCTTGAGGCTGGAAAAAAGGCCTGTAGTGAGCTCTGCCCCTGCCACCTCTAGCCTGGTGCTTCTGGGGTGTAGATGCTCTCTCTTTTGCTGCTGCACTTTTATAAGCAGCCTTACACTTGTCCATCTTTTTCATACATGCCTCTGTTCGTTCCCCAAACAGAGACACAGGGTCACAGGGGAAAATCCATGGTTTTGGTTTGTGTGTCCTGTGCCAGTTTAGTAGTTCTGAGCCAGGCAAACCTCCTAAGTGACACTGATGCTGCCATTTGTCTGGATGCAGTATCATTAGGGAAAGGGGAAAGGAGAACTTGTTTAACCAGGAAAGGCACACTAAGCCAGAGTTTGTTTCCAGGTGTGACCTGGGAGCACAAGGAAGTTAAGTGACTTGCTCAAGGTCACACAGTATGCAAGGGGGCTGATGGGATTCAAACCCAGGTCTCCAGGTTTGCAGCTCAGTGCTCTTAACCACTATGCTATACTGCTTCCTTAAGAATCCACTGCCATTCTAAACAGTGTTCTTGCAGCCTCAATTCCTCTCTTTGCAGCTTCTTCCAGGTCAGCAGCCATGGGAGAAGGAACTGCTTTAGAAATCTGTAGCACAGTAGACCAAAGATATTTCTGATACCTGGCTATGTAAGACATGTATGAGGCCTGTCTAATAACTAGGAAAGACCCTAGGCACACTTTTTTTTGTGACTGAATTTACCCCTCCTAGAGTCTTTGTCTGGAGGGTGAGAGGCCAGGGGGATGCCAGCTTTGTCACAAGCTGCAGCCTGCACCACACCTTCGTGACTGGGGTGCCCAAAAAGGAATTCAGCACCGGTTTTGGCAACCCAATACTTCTTGTCTGCCTTTTTATCTATAGGGGGCACTGAAGTGGGTGTCTGCAAAAGTTTGACTCTGCTTTCTGAGGGACTTGTGGAGTGGTAGCAGTAACCTTTTTTGATGTTGGCACATCCATCATCTTCCTGTAATCCTCTTCCTCCTCATCCTCTGTGGATTCTTGGGTTGGGAGGTTGAGGGTCTGTGCTACTTGCTTCATAAATGAGTAGTAGGATGTAAAATTCTCTGCTCCCTTGTCAGGGGAGTCTGGTCTGTGAGGATCAGAGGAAACGTCCAGATCAATGGGTTCCTCAAAATCCTCATCCTCTTCATCCTCCTCCTCATCGTTTTCAAATCAGTCCCCACCAAGGTCTGTTAAACCGGGGGCCTGAGTTGAACCGGGAGTCTGGACCGTTATCGGTAGCGACCGCTTCCCAACCGGAACCAGGGTTCACGACGACTGAATAATCCTGATCACGTTAGCAATCTCTTCTGCAGAATGAACTACTGCTTTTTTCGGTTGCAGTTCCTGATGTTTTCCTTTTTTCTTCTTCTTCTTAACCGCAATGGCCGGTTCAGTGGCTATGTCAGCAGTTCGTTTTTTCCTAGAAGAGCTATCGCCCCTTTCAGAGGGCAGCTCCTCTGGTTCAGACTGAACAGGAACTGATTTCTCAATGGCTGGATCAGCAGCCTTGTCATCCATCCTTTCCTGCAGTCTCTTTAAACGTCTCTCGACTGTGGAAAATTCTTGCAGATCTCACAATCTGTCTTAAGGTGTTCAAACCCAAGACAGAATAAATAAAGTGTGGATCAACTTTAGAAAAAAATTCCCCGCACTTGGTACAGTGCTGGAAACCTGTATGTCCTGTTCTCTTCTTGGTTTTCTGTGACATAACCCAGAAGGAAACAAAGAACAACTAACATATATATAATGGTAGCACGGTAGTGCTACCATAGTTAGGGTTGAGGAGCCATTTCTATGTTAAACCCCAAAACTTTGCATCTTAATAACTTTGCAACCGTTTGATGGATTTGCCTGAAATTTGGAATTTATGATCAAGAACCATAGGCCTTGGGATCTGCCAAGTTTATTACTGGTGGGATATCTGACTGCGGAGTTATTAAGTGTATGATCTGTCTTAGCGTTCGCTTTCTCAAATTCTGTGAAGTGCGCCTACAGGTCGTGACGGTTTGCATGACTGCCCAAAATCTTCAGGGAACGTGCAGCCGGGTCCCTGGCGCCTTCCAAGATTTCGTGAAAAATATTAAACGGTTCAAAGTTATTCAAAAACAGTTTCCCATTATAAGTCAATGGGAAAAGTTAACAAAAAGTTCAACACTTTCACAAATGGGCCTGTTACTTTCGCAAATCGGCCATTTTGTTTTCAGTTGGTGATCAGAAAAATGGTTGTCATTTAAATTTGGGACCCTCTAGCAACCTAATTTTTTTTGTATTCACCTAGTCGGGCCCTGAGGATGCTTGCCATGTCTTTATTTTGTGGTAAAACACCCCAGAAATATGTTTTTCAAATTTCTGGAAAAAGTACTTTCATAAATTACTTCCGTGCTCACGAAAGTGTCATGAAATTTTACTATGAAAGCTTTACATAATTAGACAGTAATTTTCTAGTCTGTGGGAAAATGACAGCAATTCTTTGGCACTGCACTGCAAAATAACTGTTGGGAGTTTTGGGCTGAAATTTGGAGGGAACGCAGCCGACATCTCACAGATGTGCCTTTCAGTGTTGTATTGAAAAAATATTACACGGCGGCAAAGTTATGGCACTCCAAAGTTGACAGTTTTTCCCATAGGATAACATTACGGCGCCCGAAGCATTACAGGAATCCTTTGGCACCCTGCTGCAAAATAACGGTTTGGTCTTTTTTCCTGAAATTTGGAGGGAAGACAGCCAACAGTACACAGATGTGCCTTTCAGTAGTTTGGTGAAAAAATATCACATGGCGGCAAAGTTACGGCACTCCAAAATTGATGGTTTTTCCCATAGGATAACATTACGCGCGACATTAACAGAAATCATTTGGAGCCCTGCTGCAAAATAGCAGTTTTGGTCTTTTTCCTGAAATTTGAGGAAGACAGCCAACAGCCACAGATGTGCCTTTCAGTAGTTTGGTGAAAAACATTACAGGAGGCAGAGAAGTTATGGCGCTCCGAACTTTTTCTTTCCCATGGGATAACATTACGGCGTTAGCGGCGCCTTTCAGGGCCCGTATCTCGGAAGCGGTTACAGAAGATCTACGGACTTTTAGGTGAGGAGAAAACTTCTTAGCCCCATAATGGGGCTAAGATTCAAATAACCAGGACAGTTGTAAATAATATGACTTTTAAATTTTTTTTCTACGTCGTACGGTTCCTGAGATATAATGTATTTAGTATTCCAAGATCTCATTTTCTGTGCCGATACTCATTATTTTGCATACATTATTTGTACTCACTGTCTTTCTCAATGCAGGTTTTGGGGAAAACCAGCCTGTGCGCTTACATTACTGTTACTGTTGCCCTTTCCGCTTGTGGATCCGTACCCGTTTCACTTACCATGTGCGTTATCCTTTGCGTTTTCATTTGTGCTTGCGTTTCTGTTATTTTTTGCCATTTCTGTCTACAGTACTGTTTATCTTACTGTTTCACTTTACATCACCATGCCCATTGACATTTCTGTTTGCAGGCACCATGTTACTATGTGACAACACATCACGTGGCAGACCATTCCCGTCTACGCCACCATGTGCGTTACCCTTTCTGTTCTCATTCGTGCTTGTGTTACCATGTGCGCCACTGTTAGCATTTCTGTTTGCGTTGCTGTCCCTGTTAGTATGCCACAACACATCATGTGGCGGGAGCGCGGGGCCCTTTGCCAACGCATGATGCAGTACATTCACTATTTCTCGTTATCATTCTCAAAAAGAAGGGAAATTAGAGGCAAAAAACTCCGTTTAATGCATTAGTTAGGGTTGTTCCACAGCGACAAAAGTGAGGAAATTCGCTGTTAGGGTTGAAAACCCCTTGGACCCCCGCCCACCCCCAACGGCATTGGGTGCGCATTGGGATCATCAGCCCTAACTCTCACCCCATGACATGTGTAAAGCAGCAGAAGTATAGGAGAATGGGGTGAGAGTTGGGACCCACGATCAATGCTCCAAGCAATTGAAGGTGGCGGACAAAGAGTTTTCAACCTCAGCAATTCTCACTTGTCACTGTGGAACAACCCTAACTAATGCATTAAACGGAGTTTTTTGCCTCTAATATATATATATTTTTAGTTGGTTATGCTAACGGATGAAAAAAAAAGCAGGAGTTACCCTGGTTAAAATTAAACCAAACAATCGACTACACCCGGTTCGGTACAATTCAAATTAACAAACTAGAAACAAATGAAAAATGTATGGGAGCACGTCGGTTCCCCCTCGGTTAACAAACTGAAAGGAGAACCGACTACTTAACCCATGAACACTAAAATCTAAACAAATTCTACCAGAAAACCAAGGACAGTGATCAAAATACCAAATAAACTAAAGAGTATTACGTAAAAACTGAGAAAATAAAGTTTCTTCAAGCGATGAGGGAGAGCCCTCCGGAGATGTATTACTGAGGCAAGCGGAGTAAATAATCTGACGGTTAAGAACTGTTTACCAGGGACAGTGGTTTGAAAACCTAGCTTGAGCCTAGCATTCCATCATTTACATAGTTTCTATTAACCATTTCAGCTCCGGGGCAGTCCTATGGTGAGACCATACTGCTCAAGTCAGAATACAGTAAGATTTCCTGGAAAATCAGTGATTTCCTATATATATATATATATATATATATATATATATATTAACAAAGATGTTTAGCCTGTTAAATGTATTTCCCTAAAATACTTGCTAAAGTACAGCCTCTAGCAGTACAGTACTGGAGCACCTGCTTTCTACTGCTACCATCTGTTGAGAACTGCACCCTGCTGTACAGCCTAATCATGTGACTTCAAAACAGAAAAAAGTTGTCGCACACAGAGTAAAGGAGGTAGTGCTGAGCAGGGCGGCCAGCCTACTAAATATCTACTATCGAAAAGCTCAACACTCTAAGACCAATGCACCAAATGTCCAGGCAAAAATATGTATTTTTGAAGTTCCTTGTAGTGTATGGTAGAAAAGTCCAGAAAGTAAAAGCACACCACAATTCTTCAGTTGTTTAGCTCAATTTATTGCCAAAATGTTCTCGGCCAGGAACCCAAGCGCATCGGCTGGTTAGCCTTCGAAGGGGTTTGGCTCAGTGTCATACAGCAAGCGTTTTTATACAAACAAAATCTGACGTTATCATTAATTGACATTCCTTTATTTCCACACAATTATACTAACATCATTATTTTATAATTTTGACCAAATTATTTACAAGAATATATAAGAAAAATACATATACATCATACATTAATTCAATTAGTCACAAATTTTATAAAACTTTTCTTTGACTTCCTCGCCCGCGGGGGAGAATATTGAAAAAGTGTGATAGAAAGGACAAAGAATAAAAGTAGGAAAAGAAGATCAAGCAAAGGGGTAAAGTTGGGGAGAGGGTTAGGCAGGGGAAAGAAATAGGGGATGGAAGGGAAGTTTAGGAGGGGTGAGGGTATTGGGGTGTGGTGGGAAATAAGGAAGGGTGTGGAAGGTAAAAAGGAAAGTGGGGATAAAGGTGTCACAAGCTGCAGCCTACACCAATGGGATTTGAAGCCGTTTCTTAAAGGAAATAAATAATATTAGAGAGACTACACTACCTATGAAATAACTGTGTTTAGTGGATTATTTGTTGATTAATTCTGTCTTTCTTTCTTTCTTTCACAGATCCCCTGGTGAATGAATGTCTGTGGATCCCCAGCCAAAAAATGGTTCCTTCTACCACATAGTGGATGGAAGTAAAATTTAGGGTGATCACATCTTGACGTCTTCCCGGTTCTAAATAGATCTATCATTCTTTCTTTCTTAGGAGATATACGAGTTTTTTCCTGAATATGTCAAGAGCACCTTTAGTTCTTACCGTACTTTACTCCCTTCTTCTTAGTCCTGTCTTATTCTCCCCTCACACTTTCCACCTTTATCCCCACTTTCCTTTTTACCTTCCACACCCCCTCCTCCCCCCCAACTTTACCCCTTGCTTGATCTTCTCTTTTCCTACTTTTATTCTTTGTCCTTTCTATCGCACTTTTTCAATATTCTTCCTCCCACCCACCCCTCCCAGGGCGAGAAGTCAAAGAGAAAGAAAAAGTTTTATAAAATTTGTGACTAATTGAATTAATGTATGATGTATATGTATTTTTCTTACATATTTTTGTAAATAATTTAGTCAAAATTATAAAATAATGGTGTTAGTATAATTGTGTGGAAATCAAGGAATGTCAATTAATGATGACGTCAGATTTTGTTTGTATAAAAACGCTT
The DNA here is from genome assembly GCA_016271365.2 of Neoceratodus forsteri. Lineage (NCBI taxonomy): Eukaryota > Metazoa > Chordata > Ceratodontiformes > Ceratodontidae > Neoceratodus > Neoceratodus forsteri. Next base: position 731,740,793 of record CM028131.1, read on the forward strand.
GCTGTATGACACTGAGCCAAACCCCTTTGAAGGCTAACCAGCCGAAGCGCTTGGGTTCCTGGCCGTGAACATTTTGGCAATAAATTGAGCTAAACAACTGAAGAATTGTGGTGTGCTTTTACTTTCTGGACTTTTGAATCTTTGGGTTTTGCAACCCCTGCAGAGAGCACCCCCCTCGCATTGATGCGCTGCTTCTCTCCCTTGTTTAGTGTATGGAAGAACCCTGTTATGCATGAAATTCCGTACCTGGAATATGCATGTGCTGCAGCAGTGACATCAGTGTGTTGATGTGCTGCAGCAGTGATGTCACCACTGCAGCACAACAACTTAGAATGCTGCCACACATCTGCTTTCCTCTATCCAGTTGAGCTGGAATCTGTTTTTCTTCAACTTGAAATTACAGAAACTGCTGCAGCACACTAAATCAGTAACTTGAGCTAGCTACCAACCCTCAAATACCTCACCCCCTAACCACTAGTTCACTGAAAGGAAGAGGAGTGTCTGAAATGGGCATGGGTGCCCATACACTATGTAAGATAATGTATGGCCATCCATACACAGACAAGCCTGTGTCTTCCTCCTGATCTTTCTATGAGAAACAGGAACCCCTGCTTCCCTCGGGCCTCGTGGGTCCCCTGGCCATAGAAACCTCTCAATGCAGACACAGGCTTGTTGTGCATGGCTGCCCATACATTATCCTCTGTAAGGTGGCAAACAAGTAGAAAAACAACCTGACTAGACTCCTGAGCTCCAGCGCATCAACCTTATCCAGATCTTCGTCAGGGAGCGGATCTAGATACCGTCAGGCAGGTCCACCATTTATATCATATTAATGCAAATGCTAATTTATGCTTGCTACATTAAAGACCTTTAAAATACACTAGCTTCTTAGGAGCAACTATGGGTTACAAAACTGGTGTAGCCCCAAAAAAAGGGCAAAAGTCAGGTAACTGCTTGGTGACTCTCACAGAACAATTTCAAATAAACACATAAGCTGTGTATTAGTTAAAAAAAAAAAACTTATATTCATAAAAGCAGCAGGACAAACTCACCTCCCCCTCTTCAGGCCATCTATTTTCGAGCCACACATTTTTTTAACTGATACAGAGCTTACGTGTTCATCTGAAGTCTGTTCTGTAAGCCAGCTTTTATAAGTACAGTACTTTCAAAATACATATGTTTGCCTGCACATTTGGTGCATTAGAATCTGGAGCTTTTCGATAGTAGTCATGTGACTTAGGCTACTGTGAAGTTTGAAGCCCTGTCAAAAGAGAGGTAAGAGAATGCTCCACTTCCTTTTACAGTTTCTGTTTTAAAATATGAAAGTTGTTAAACGATTAGAACCTAGCTATTGTTTAATTAAATATGTTCTGGTACTTGGGAATGTATCCTAAAGCTGTAGATTTTACTCTGAACTGAATTTATTTGTTTTAGTAGCAGTTCTTTCAGACCATGTGATCATCTAGAAAGCATTTGGTTCCTTATTGTTGATGTGTGTAATTGAATGTCTAGTTGTGCTTACTGTATCTGCATATTCTTAGGTTGTTAATTCTTCCTTCTGCTAGGAGGAGACTGTGGCACTTGCAGACTGGAGCTAGCTGTGACTTTATTTTACATGTATTTTCAGGGACGAGTTTTTCTGTTTTTACCACAAGTTTTGCTTTGCCTGTAAAATCACTGGCTTTACTGTTTAATGTGTATACCCTGATTAAGAAAGCAGCTCTGTTTAAATGTTGCTCAGGTACTAGGAAAAACATTTAATTTTGCAGTCTCTGATCTTTGCAGTAGTTTTGTATCCTCACAGCAATTTTAAACTGTTTATGTGCTCGGCACATGGAAGTACTGGCTGGCAAGAAAGAGGAGGGACTGTGGCACTTGCAGATTGAAGCTGGCTGTGACTTTATTTTGTATGTATGTTCAGAAAATAAACCAGCTGTTTGAAGCCCCTATGTGTCTCCTTGTAATTGTGTGCTGGGGTCTGGGATCTGAAGTGAGACTAGTTCAGGTGGGGGAGAAGGCATTCTCCAACTAAAATCACAATGCAGGGGGGCATAGCCTGACCAGGCAGAAGATGGCAGCATAACTAGATTTCTCCATAGGGAATGCTCTGATTTAACCTCATACAACTTTATCCAGATCATTGTTTTACGCCAGCTTTTAATATCAGCCAGTATACATTAAGCTCTAGGAAACTTGTAAGTTACTTTGGGCTTTCATACCATTATTTATGTACATTAGAGCCAAGACTGCCACACCTACCATCTAAAGTTATGGCGGAACTTCAATTGCAACCAAACACACTTGCAAAGGTGGAAGCGATGTTCTCAAAACCACTAGCTGACATTGACGATTTAAAGTTAGCCACTAAACAGAACACTGCTACGCTTGAATCGGTCCATCAGAGACTCACTACAAATGAAAGCTTAACTGTCCAAAATGTATCCTCCGTACATGATCTACAGGCTATAATTCGAGATCAAGACCGCACTATTAAATATCTTCAATCTAAAGTTGACGACATTGAAAATCATAATAGAAGAAACAACTTGCATTTTTTTTGGTTTCCCCGAAGGTGTGGAATCCAGGGATACATCTGCTCTGCGGCTCCACGATTTACCAGCTCTGCTTAAACTACCCCCCCGACTTATCTCTAACTATCGAGCAGTCCCACCGAACCCTAGGTCCTAGGCCTACCAAAAATCAGCATCCAAGGCCCATCATAGCCTGCTTCCTAAACTACGCGCATGTTGAATTGATTCTTAAGCGCGCTAGGAGAAATTTTATGGCAAGATCACAAAATCTTCATCTACAGGGACTTTTCAAAGGAGCTAAACATCAAAAGAAAGGCTTTCAACCCGTTGAAACCCACATTACATCAGAGAGGCATAAAATTTGCATTACGCTATCCGGCTATATTGCGCATATTTCAGAGTTCTTCTTTCAAAGACTTTGATACCCCTGATGCCCTTGCCTGCTATCTAAATGTTTCCATACCTTTGTCTACTCCCATGACTCTGACTTCGGAGGTGAAGATAAAAGGAAGTTCGGGGTCTGCTTGAGTGGTTGGAGCTGTTGTTCAGGATGCGAATGAAGAGGCCACATCATCGGGGACCTCCGTCCAGCTTGCACAACGCCGACCCCTCTCACAGGCAATCCGACAGGATTAAAGAGAAATTAAGCTCTGGATCTGGCTCAGTTAAGCACTCCTGTTGCTACTCTGAATACCTGGCCAAGACTCATCAATCCTCTACTGCTCGATCTCTTGTGGATCCTGCCATACCCTTGAACAACAAGCCTGCCCTATTAGCAGGCCATGTTCTTTCATCGCAGGAGGACCTATCAGATCATAACACAGATGATGTTCCCTCTAGCTCACATACAGTAACTCAAAATAATATTTCTGCAACTCTTCGTGGGCAGACGCCGTTGCTAGCTCTCCTATCAAATATTTTGAACCTCCTAAAAAAAAGGTGCAAATCTAAATTTAAACACCAAGTTCCACTAACAGTACAAACAAAATAGTGGTAAACTGATTCTTGTGGCTGTTTATAGGCTGTTTCTACTTTCCTGATCATATGTAGCAGGATAATATTTGCTGCGAAACCAGTTTTTTCCAAACTGTTACTATCCGATCTGTGCAGCCTTCTTTTTGGGTTCATTTCACTTCCAACAGGTTATGACTTCAGAAAGCTGTACATCGTGGTTTGCTTTAAAATGTTATTTTGGCTTCAACTTCATCTAATATTTATTCTTTCAGTGGAATTTGGTGCTTTTTTTATAGTCTCCCTTTTCTATAATATTTTAACACTTATTTACAGGCAATTACTGCATTATGCAACTTTTTTTTTTGTTTATACACCTATCTCAACTTCTGGATGCTGGTATATCTCTTAATTAAATTAACCCACTTTTTTTTTTCTTCTCCCCTCCAGGTGTCTTATCTCAACTGTTTAAGGACAAAGCATTCTGCCTCTTCCCCCACCACTGTTACAATTTCTGGTACGATCTCCTGACTTCTCCTTTGCCAATTCCCCTCTGATCTCCTTTCCCCATCCAGTACAAAATCAACATGATATTACATAGACGCTGGCCATTTTCGGATGTCAGCAAAATGGAATATATTTGATATGCTCACTCCTATATGCCCTATCTTACTCAAAGCCTTATTAGCCTTTTAAGCAAGATCTTATAAAACTATCCTTTCTATGTGGGGCTTGTTGGGTCTATTACATGGACCCAGCTACCCCACATACCATATATACAGGCAATTTTTCAAGTAAAGAGCAGTAGTACTCTTATCTAACTAATCCACCTGTGAATACAGACTTATCCGAAGCCAGATAACTTACTATTTATATACCTGTTCTGGTACTATTTGGCTTAATGGCAAAGGGGTTTCTCCACAATTCTAATTTCATTATGTGCCTAATGCAGTGATTGCTGTGTATTTATTATACTCTCATTTATCCTTTATATCAAAACAAGCACCTTCTTCCCTGACTGCTTACATGAAAGGCTTCACTTTTTTTTCCAGCAAATATGAACTTCTAATATACAAAGTTGGCTTTCAACTATCTTTATACATACCAAATGCACTTAATATTGCTCTGTGGTATTTTTTCCTAACTCTTAAGAATATTTTTACTGTTATATCTTATTGAGGTTAATTAGGCTCCCTGCCTAACTTAATAAAGTTATTTTACCTGATGAGTTTTGCTTTACGATATTATTAATATTGTATTAGCAGGTTTAGACATTACGTTTTGACCAGTTCTTTTTTCTTTTTTTTACTGGGTCTTTTTGGTCTATTCCAATTTCCAACGCCTAGGTATACGGTGAGTGAGTTGCTTTGCTGTTCATTTGACTCTTATTTTACCGTGCCCCTAAGAATATTTTCTAGTATAACAGTGTGTTATATTGTGACTGTTAAATGTCTCTTTTTTCTCTATTTACTACACTAATACAACAATATCTGTGTTGTTTAAATCTTATTTGAATGTCCCTGCCATCCCTGATTCATATGCTATTTTCTTTTCTACCTTGATCACCCTCTGTTTAATTCGCATGTCCCTTCACCCTTTGTTATTATTCTCTTCCTGTTATTACTAACATTATGAGTGATTTAATTTTATATACATGGAATGTGAAGGGACTTAATTCTCCTTGTAAGCGAAAGCAAATTATTTTCCATCTTCAAAAACACAAAGCACAAATTGCTTTCCTTCAAGAAACTAAATTATTAACAGAGGATGTTCACAGGCTTAAAAAACATTGGGTTGGTCAAACATATGACTCATCTTATACCTCAAAAAAAAAAAAGGTGCTGCTATTTTGATACACAAGAACCTTAAATTGTCTCTTATAAAATCTCTTTCAGACAATGAAGGCAGATGGGTGATGGTCAAAATGAACAACTCAGGTCCTCTCTTGCTGGTCAATGTCTATGCTCCTAATTCTAACTCTCCAGAATTTTTTCATAACTTAGATCAACAAATCTTATCCCTTAACACAGACAATACACCAATAATTCTTGGAGGAGATCTTAACCTAGCCTTAAAAGCCAGTATAGACAGAAGTATTCCCACTATGGAGTCCCACCTTAGAAGTATTAAAGTCCTTTCTTTACTCATGAAGGACATTGGTCTATCTGAAATATGGTGCTTACAACAGCCCCGGGACCGAGACTATACTTTTTACTCCTCTTTACATAAAACATACAGTAGAATTGACTACTGGCTAACCTCCCCTACAATAACTGAAAAGACTATTGATTCTTCCATTTTTCCTATTATAATCTCGGACCATTCTCCTGTTAAACTACATCTGTTGTGGGGCCCACCCGCACCCAAATCTACTTCTTGGTGATTAGATCCTCTCTTTCTTAATGATCCTGACTTGCTTTCTATGAGCAAAGAACAAATTCAGGACTTCCTCACTTATAAAAATTCCACTGAAGTTTCTATGTCCACCAAATGGGAATCCCTTAAAGTTACAATTAGAGGCAAAATTATCAGTTTTGCCACCTATAGAAAAAGACTTCATGAGCAACAATTGACTGACATGGAAAAATCACTTAAAATTAAAGAAGAAGTATACTTTTCTTCTAACAAATATCGCCCTGATTCCCCTCTTCATCTTGAAATTCTTCAGCTTAGAAGCAAAATTAACAAATGAATCTCCTGTAAAACAGAATTGGCTCTTTTTAAACTCAAACATAAATTTTGGGAACATGGTGACAAAAATGGGAAACTTCTAGCCTATCAGCTTAAAGCTCAACAAATTGCTAGATACATTCTAAGCCTTAATGATGAGCAAGTCGTAATTCATTATGACAACTCCTCTATAAACTGTATTATGAAAACCTTTTATCAAAAACTATACTCCAATACAACCCCCCATCTACCGAAGAAATCCAACACTTTCTGAAAACCTTACATCTTCCTCATCTATCCTTGAATTAAACTAATCTCTTAAACAAACCACTCTCTTTGCAAGAGATATTTGCAGCCCTCTCATCCCTGAAATCTGGTAAATCTCCTGGTAGTGATGGATTTTCAATCGACTTCTATAAAACGCTTTCCGATATTTTAGGCCCTCTCCTTCTCAATGTTTATCAAGAAGTTTCCACCTCTGGTAAACTCCCCCTTCTTGTACTGAAGCGATCATAACTTAAATTCCCAAAAAAGATAAAGACCTCTTAAATCCAGCCAGTTATAGACCAATCTGTTTGTTAAATACGGACGGGAAAATATTTGCTAAAATACTTACTTCCCGACTCAAACCCCTAATTCCCAAACTTACTCACTGTTCGCAAGCTGGTTTTACTAAAAATAGAGCCGGCTCTGACTATTTACGCTCTTTATTTAACTTACTTCATAAAGCCAAATTTCTTAACTCATCAGTGGCAGCTATAGCTATTGATTTTGAGAAGGCATTTGATTCCTTAAACTGGAATTATCTTTATCAAGTGTTAGCATATTTTGGACTTCAGCATACCTTCTGCTCCTGGGTTAAACTATTATATAACTCCTCGATTGCTAGGGTACTTACCAACTCGACCTTCTCATCCCATTTCCAATTGGCGAAGGGGACCAGACAAGGCTGTCCTTTATCCCTTTCTTTGTTTATTTTAGCCATGGAACCCTTGACTGCTTGCTTACGCCAAACTGCTGGCATTAATGGCATCCCAGTTGGAAATACACAATATATTTCACTTTCTTATGCTGATGATCTTCTAATTCTACTTGAAAATTTAAATGAGGCTGGACCCCTACTAGTTGATTTACTAAACAAATTTACAAATATTTCCAGCCTTGCTTTAAATTATGGTAAATCTGAAACTGTACCTCTTAATGACCACTGCAAACCGTACATGAATCTACCTCTCAAATTTCACTGGTCTCCTCAAGGTTTAGAAACACAGAATTTGATGGCAGATAAGGACTGCTTGGCCCACCCAGTCTGCCCATTTCCCTACCTGATGGATAAGCTGCAGATTCTAGTTAATCAACAGCCTACTTCCTCCTACCCCCACTAGAATTGCCTTATGTCTGTCCCATGCATTCTTGAATTCTCCCACTGTTCCTGACTCCACAACCTCCTCAGGAAGGATGTTCCATGCATCCACAACCCTTTCTGTGAAAAAATACTTTCTAACATTACCTCTGAGCTGTCCCCCCTCTATCTTCAAATTGTGCCCCCTTGTTCTTGCACATCTCTTTTTCTGAAAGATACTACCCTCTTGTACTTTGTTAATTCCCTTGAGATACTTGAAAGTTTCTATCATGTCCCCCATCTCACTCCTTTCCTCAAGGGTATACATATTAAGCTGCATTAGTCTCTCCTCGTATGTCTTTGGGTGCAGACCCTACACCATTTTGGCTGCCTTCTGAACAGCCTCCACTCTGTCTATGTCTTTGCGGAGATGGGGTCTCCAGAATTGCACGCAGTACTCTAGATGGGGTCTCACCAACTGTCTGTACAGAAGGATAACAACTTCCTGCCTTCTACTGTTGATGCCTCTCCCTATGCATCCCAGTATCTCCCCAGCCCTCCTTATTGCATTCTCACATTGCTTGCCCACCTTTAGGTCATCTGGTATAATTACTCCTAGGTCTCTTTCGATTTTTGTTGTTGTTATTATCTCACCCCCCATTGTGTACTCTTCCCCTGGGTTTTTGTTTCCCAGATGCATTACCTTGCACTTCTTTGCATTGAATCTGAGCTGCCATATATTTAACCATTCCTCCAACCTTGCCAAGTCTATTTTCATCCTTTCAACCCCACCTTGTGTATCAACCCTGTTGCAGATCTTTGTGTCATCTGCAAAGAGACATACTTTTCCTTCCAGGTGCTCTCCAATGTCACCTATAAAGACATTAAAGATGACTGGTCCCAGAACCAAACCCTGCGGTACCCCGCTAGTTACCCTCCTTTCTTCACTGTGGACTCCGTTTACTATTACCCTTTGCGTCCTGTTGTCCAGCCAGTTTTTTATCCAGGCTGCCACCTTGGGACCCACTCCAAGGCTGGCTAACTTATATATTAATCTTTTTTGTGAGACTGTGTCAAATGCCTTGCTAAAAATCTAGGTAGGCCATATCCACAGCCCCTCCCTGGTCTACTACTTTGGTCACCCAATCAAAGAAATCTATTAGGTTCATCTCACATGACCTTCCTGCTGTGAAACCATGCTGCCTTGGGTCCTGTGCCCCACTGGCCTCTAGGTACTCAACAATTCTTTCCTTCAGAAGTGATTCCATCATTTTCCCTACCACTGAGGTCAAACTAACTGGTCTGTAGTTTCCTGCCTCTGCCCTGCTCCCACTTTTGTGAAGAGGAATCACATCTGCCCTCCTCCAGTCCTCAGGTACCACCCCATCCTCCCATGATTTGTTAAAGAGAGAAGTCAGTGGCATTACTAGTTCCACCCTTAGTTCTTTTAGAATTCTGGGGTGAATCCCATCAGGCCCCATTGCTTTGTCCACCCTCAGTTTCAAGAGTTCTTTCAAAACCCTTTCTTCTGTGAATGGACTGGTATCAACCCCCCTATTCAGAGTGTTTCTCTTGTTTGGCTTAGGTACCTCCCCCTCCTCTTCTGTTGTGAATACTGAGCAGAAATATTTGTTTATCTTACTTAGGTATTAAAATATCCAGCAATCTAAAGAAAATATGGGACATCAATCTTAATCCTTTACTAGATAATATAAAAAACAATTCTAGATAGATGGAAACTTCTTAACCTCTCCTTTTTGGGGAAAATCACATCTATTAAGATGTCTATATCTCCCAAGATTCTTTATCTCTTTGCCAATATCCCTTTAATTTTACCATCCTCTTTTCTTGCTAAGATTGTCAAATTAATAGGCAACTTCATATGGGAAGGAAAAACGCTGAGGTTCGATCATAACAAACTCTGTTCTTACTGGAAAAAAGGCGGATTTGGACTCACCGGTTTAAAGGTTATCTACTTGCTTTTCGGGCAGCCCAAACCATCAAATAGTTCCAGAAACCATCCCCCTATGCTCCTCTTTGGATTGCAATGGAATCTGCTTTAAGTCCAGGAGGAGTTCCTACCTCCTTTATTTTTAATCCCCTCACTTCCAAACTAAAATCTCACCTGACTATATCATCCTCTGCCTTTTATTGGAAATTAATTTATAAATTCCTGAAATCCAATCCCAAACCTTGGTTATACGCTCCTTTATGAAGCAACCCATTAATCTCTTAAGAAAACCACCCGATTTTCTGCCGTACCTGGAAGAATAAAGGCATTTTCTTTCTTGGAGACATCCTAGACCAGAACTCACTCACTCTCAGAACTTTTTCTGAATTGCAGAGGTCCTGGAAACTCCCCAATCATGACTTCTGGAAGTATTTACAAATTCGAACAGCTTATAATGCCACTGCAACTTTTGTCCATAAGAATAATTTTCTGGACCATTATACTGTACAGCAGGTTATATTAGTGCCTGCTATATTTAACGCTAGGGGTACTGGTACAAATATTGGCAACCGATATATTTAGCGCTCGGTAGACCGGTACTTATGGCTGCCTAATCATCCCCTGTTTAAACAGGTAGGTTCAGGCGTGCGTAGCTGATTAAATCCCTGTGCTCCTCGCCTTCCAGATCTTTTCAAGCAGCATTTGAGAGACGTGTGAGACTCTGCAGTACTTACAGATGTCTCTCCTGAAGTGGATTCAGTCTTCCCGGCAGGCAAGCATAAATGCCCCACAGACGCTGCAGATGTTTGCAGGCAGGATCTCGCTGAGCGCTCCGGTGTGGATCCCGATGTTACTGCCTCTGTTGCCCGGGAGCTGTCTATTTCATCCACATCCACTCTGCTTGCTAGGAAATGCCACCACTCCGGGTACTCTAATTACAGCCCCGAGGTCAGGTTAAATTTGGAAAGTATGCGGTTGAGAATGGTGTTATGGCAGCAGTTCGACACTACAATTCAACGGGGGGTACAATAAATGAAAGTGCCATATGGAACTTCAAGACTGACTACCTGGCAAGGCTGCAGAATACTCAAGAACCCACTTTAATTCCTCCCTTGCTCCCTAGAAGACTTCGAGGGCATCCCATCCCCTTAGAGACAGAACTGGAAGGGCAACTGAAATCTATTGTGAGATCCTTAAGAATTGAGGGGGCTGTTGTGAACGCAGGGGTTATCCAGGCAGTAGTTGTTGGTATAGTGAAAGCCAACAGCCCACAGCTGTTGAAGGAAAATGGGGGTCATCTATCTCTAACAAGTAAATGGGCATGGGTGTTTCTCCACCGAATAGGATACAGCAAATGAAAGGGCACAAAAGCAGGCCGCAAGAAGCCCACAGACTGACAACCTTAAAGCTTTGTTTTTAAACCGTATCTTGAGAGTCTGCGCACAAGAACTCATTCCAGCACAATTGGTTATTAACACGGACGAGACGGGGGTTAATAAGATCCCAGTCAATGAATGGACTATGGAATTAACAGGGTCGAACCAGGTGCAAGTATCTGGACTAGGTGACAAAGGACAAATTACCGCTGTCTTTGCATGTAGCCTTGAGGGGGAATTGCTACCCCCATAATTGATCTACAAAGGTAAAAGCACATTGTCCCATCCCAATCACAAATTTCCAATAGAATGGAGTGTAACTCACTCCAAAAATCATTGGGCTAACCAGGAGACTACCATACAGTACACTGACAGTGTTTTAGTGCCCTACATTAAACACCACATTACAACACTGTCACTCCCTCAAGAACAGAAATCGCTTCTGTTGTTTAATCTTTTCCATACTCATACTACTGAGCCTGTGTTGCAATACCTTGAATCACACGTTATTCCTATCTATGTATCAGAATCCTGTACTGACAGCCTTCAGCCTCTGGACATTAGTGTTAAACTTTTTAAAGATTTTTTAAAGAAGGAGTTCACAACATGGTACGCCAGCATAGTATCAGAGAGGCTTCTATCTGGCGGACTGAATAATCTCACCAGTGATCTACGCTTGCTAAACCTTAAAGAGCATCATGCAAGGTGGCTAGAAACAGCGTTTCCTGTCTACAGAACAGGCAAGTGGATATCATCCGAGGATTCTATGAGGCTGGCATACTGGATGCTCACCATGACTGTCTGAGTGAGAACAGAGGTTTACAATGGGTGTATTGTACAGTGTATTGAGCGGGGGGGGGCGCTCACGTTAGCAGTCGCTCATTATGCTTTTCTGCTTTCTTCTCTCCTAGACAATGCAACCTGCTAGAGCAAGCAGAGACAAGCTAAGAAGAATTGAGGAGATAAAATTTATAGCTGCTGAGAAGCATTATTTGGGATTATTTTTTTTTTGATTTTTGAGTCTGTTTCCATTTTAGTGATATGTGTAAATAAAGCAACTGAGCACAGCATATTGTCCGATGTCATTTGTAGCACTGTTCACAGACAATGTTATCGATCCGATAATATTAGCGCTAGTTAGTAGGAGCGCTAATATTATCGGAACGCTAAAATTACCTGCTATACAGTATCTCCCACTGGATCAAATTATCTAATAAAATGAATAGCCTCATTTATAAAGACATTATTAATAATCTCCCTGATCAATCCATCTCAGTCAAATATAAATGGAGCAACCTTCTTCACTACAATATTTCTGACTCACAATGGAGCAAATGTTGGTATCTTGCACATAACCTGTTTAAAGATGGTCAAAGTTCCTTAATACAAATTAAGATCCTACATTTGTGGTACAGAACTCCCTCCATTCTTCAACGAATGGGTTTAATAAACAATAACAATTGCTGGCGATGTGGCCAACCCAACGGGGATCTGTTCCATATCTTATGGACATGTACCCCTATTAATAAACTATGGCATAAAGTTTGTTCACTCGTCTCCAAAGTCACAAGACAAAAACTACCTTTTGACTCTAAATTATTTCTTCTGGGTATCTTGAATCCAAATTATATCTCCCTTTCACACGCACCGTTCAGATTGCTATATATACTTTTTCTCATGGTTAAACTCCTAATTTTCATGAGCTGGAAATCTATTTTGGTTACCTCCCTTTCTGACATTCTTGAAAGCCTATCTCAGTATGCATCACTAGACCGGTTATCACATGTTATTCATGACCGACTCCCTGCATATGTTCAGTGCTGACAGGATTACTTCAAACATATAAACTCTTAAGATTTATAAACCCTATTATTCAAGACTTATTTAGCTTTTACTTTTTCGCTCTTGATTAGGGTTCTCTTAACACTATTGTGCACATATATCATTCTCTTTTTTTCCCTCTACTCTTGTTCTTTCCTTTACCCTTTCTTGTACTCTTTCTTTCTTCTCTCCACCAATGTACAAGGTTTATGCTCTTATCAACATCACTTTATATAATTATTACATGCCTAACCCTTGTCTGGTAATGACATCTATTTTGGACTTGATTACACTTGATTACCTTTTATTACCCTTTATAGTTTACACACTCACCTTAAAAATTACCCTAGGTAGGTCTACATCCCCTCTCCTCCTCACCACGGCCTATGTCCCTCCCAGCGACCAGAAGCTAGCCTTCCAAGCCATCATGTCCCATCTTGCCACTCTACCCCCGAAACAAGAAAAAATACTAGTAGGGGATTTCAACATTAATTGTCTGGCCAAAACAGCCACGCCTTTCAGCAATGAGGCTGCTGCCCCTGACCTCACCCAGGTCGTCAAAACACCCACCCGGTTTCATGCCCGCACGGGGACATCAACTCTACTAGACCTAGTTTTCACAAACTGCCCCCATAAAATAACAAGCACCCAAGTCCTCCCTGACACCCTAAGCGACCACTCACCAGTATTCTGCAACTGGTCTGGTACCCTCCCCAAAACCGTGCCTAAAATTATTTCACAATGTAAACTAGGGCCTGCCAATTTACCCCTTTTCAAGGCCCACCTCAGACGTCGGGACTGGACACCCCTCACTAATACACTCGACCCTGACCACGCCCTCGAACTGTTTGACAATATTTTCAACTCAGCCTGTGACAAGTTCGCCCCTTTTGCCAAAACTATGACCAAAGTGGAATCATGCCCCATGCTTCTCGGATCACCTCCAAGGCCTACTGCGCCAGCGTGATGCTCTATGGCATCTGGCCAATGAGACCCAGCGGCCTCAAGACAGGCAACGCTATCGGGAGGCCCGAAACAAATGCACATGGGCCATACGCACAGCCAAGGCAAACCATTACAAAGCCACCTTAACCTCCACCTGGGGATATGGGTGCAAGTTCTGGGAGAACATAAAGGAACTCTGTGGAAAAAACCCAAATCTACCACCTGACCAAATACTCGTTGATGGTAACCTCTCCACTGACCCTGCCGACATAGCCGCGGCCCTAAATACTGCTTTCTCTGATCTCTCCCATATATTGCCCCCTAACTTCTTCGACCCCCTGCCGGATTGTATCATCCTCCATCCCCCAATCACTGCGCCTTTCTACCTACGTATCCTTACTCCGGATACAGCGAAACCCTACCTGACTAAAGCTTTAAGTAAAAACCACTACAGTCACGACTCCCTAGACCTTAGACTCCTCCGCCTCACCCTCCAGGAAGTCCTGGCCCCTCTCACCCACATTCTAAATCGCTCCCTCTGCCTAGGGAAATTCCCCACCCACTGGAAGTCAGCCTATATCACACCTATCCATAAAGGTGGTGACTGAACATCCACAAATAACTACCGCCCCATCTCAATCCTACCCCCCCTGTCGAAGGCACTAGAACGCATAGTCGCCAACCAACTCACTGAACACCTGAATAAATATAACCTTCTAACCAAACAGCAACATGGTTTTCGAAAGGGCCACAGCACTACTACCGCCCTCCTACAATTTACCTCCCATGTCCACTCTGCCCTGGACCAAGGCCACCTCACGGGTGCCATCTTCGTGGACCTATCTAAAGCATTTGACTTGGTCAACCATGCCCTATTACTAAATACCCTGGCCCACACGGGTCTCTCCGATGACTCCATAAAATGGTTCACCAGTTATCTCTCAGACAGAACCCAGAGAGTCAAGGTAGGCCATGTCCTATCACCCTGCCTCCCAATCCGATCCGGTGTTCCACAGGGCTCCATACTTGGCCCCCTACTTTTCAGCCTATACCTCAACTCCCTCCCATCCTCTTGCTCGGGAAATCTGCTCCTGTATGCAGATGACACGGTCTTGTTCACCTCCAGCCCGGCTCCCCTCACACTCCACCAAACCCTCCAGCATTCTTTCCATGAATTGGAAGACTGGCTCACCTCCCACCGTCTTATTATCAACTATAATAAGACTAAAGTCATGATATTCGCCCATCCTCAAAACCCACACAAAACCCTGTGCCCACACTTCCTCACGGCAAACTGGACCCCCTAGAACAAGTATACAACTTTAAATACCTAGGGATCACTCTAGACCCCGCCCTCAGCTTTAATCAACATATCCTACACCTAACAACTGCTCTTAGCTCCAGGCTAGGTGTACTCTACCGGTATAAACACTGCCTCACCCCTAAGGCACTACAACTCGCTATAAACTCCTCGATCCTCTCCCTGCTAGACTACAGCATACTAATTTACAGTGCCAGCCTCCACAGCCCTAAGCAGACTCCGGCTGTGCTCAGCAGAGCCTGCAGCCTAGTCCTATGATGTGATCGTCTCTCACTGTGATCTCCTATGCAGCACAAATTGGCTAAATCTGGATAACAGAATCCAGTACCACACCTGCCTTATGACCAAAAGGTACTACTAGGCCTCACCACCTCCCTACTCCAAATTATACTCCCAGCACCACTAAGCAAAACAACCCAAAGCTCAAGCAAGCGGCTTCTATGGGCACCCCATGGCCGGACCTCCCAATACCAAGGCATTTTCAACTTCAGGGCCCCTTCCTGGACAAACTCCCTCCCTAGCCATATAACTGAGGAAAAAGGGCTGGGCCCATTTAAATCAATGCTAAGGGAATACCTGCAGTTCTCAAATAGATGTGACTGCCCTTGACACCTGACCTGCCTTGCCTCCTTACTAGCAAGCTACAAGCAGCAAATGTACCTCAAATGCATTTATGAAACATGACAATCAGCCTCTTTCTGAATCTCTCTGATGCTTTCCTTCTCCTCACACCTGGCTGTGCTGAATTACCTGAAATTCTCTGTTAACCTGCTATGTAACAACCATGTAACCTGTTTATCTTATATTTCATGTTAGTATGTAATGTGCTGTTCTTTTTCTGTATGCTAATGTCCAGTCCCCAGTACAATTTATGTATGGCGTAGAACCTTTGTAAATGAGTCTCTGACTCAAAGGTCTTTCTGAATATCAAATAAATAAAAAAACAAATAAATAAAACAATTACAGTCCACCTATTTATTTTTTCTGGACATAATTAATACCAACTTTTATTATTATTATGTGTATACTAGGCATCTCTATTACATGGTCTTAATTTATATACTTCATAAGTGATTTCTTTGTTTTTTCCTATATGGTGGCTACCTCTTTATGCACATGTTTGTATATTTCCTTGTATATTTCCTCATATATTTCAATAAAAAGATAAACAACAGGAAAAAAAAATAAAAAAAATAAAATCACAATGCAGAGACATTACCATCAAATACCTCTCTACCCATTTAAAGTCATATTTAACCCGACCAAGTCAAGCCCTGTTACATATTCTCAAGATACATATTACTGATTTGACCTGTACAATTATCATACATATACACATAAACTGAGAGAGGTCTGTCTGCTTAGAGAGTTCTGAATAACAGAACACACTACTACTTGTCCTACCAACATGCCGGTCAATTGGTTTCAGTGTTCATTCCTATGTTAGGTTCCAGGGCTTTCATGGTGAAAAGAGGAAATTCCATCACAATTATCTTTTCTGTTAGCTTTAACTTTGTCAGCGGGGAAGATAGTTAATACAAATGGCTAATGTGCTCCCCACCCCAGGGTAGTGGTACAGTTCCAAAGCTGTGATCTCTGCACAGATCCCTGAAAACATGGTACATTCCAATTGCATTCCTGCTCTGTTCACTTTTGTCTATTTATTTATTTATTTTTATTTATTTATTCATTCTCGGATTACAATACCTCTGAGCACAAACAAAGGAGGCAAAGTACAATGTTTCCAAAAACAGTAAAAAAAAAAGTGAGCAAATATATATATCTATATGCAGTTTTATCGTTCTAATAGGAGGAAAGTATAGATGAGAGGGGGAAGGATAAAGATGGGACAAAGAAAGGTAGGAAGTGGCTGCCACAGGCCTTGTCAAGCTGGTGTGGGCGGTAGGGGCAGGGGGGTGAGGTAGGCAGGGGGTTAAGAAAGGTAGGAGGTGGCAGCTATAGGCCTTGTCAAGCTGGTGTGGGAGGGGTATGGGTGGGGGAGTAGAAAGGTAGGAAGTGGCAGCCATAGGCCTTGTCAAGCTGGTGTGGGAGGGGTAGGGGGGAGGTGGACATGGAGGTAGCCTGGGGCCTTGTCAAAGTGCGAAAAGGGGTGGGTAGCCTCGGAATTACTGAGGTAACAGTGGAGATACAGGGTTATCCAGTTGTGAGGAGAAGACTGAATGCTAGTAGATGGAAGTCTCAGATGAAGCAGTCACAAGAACTGTTGGCTGTGAGATGCTGGCTTAACTTCAGTTTGAGTGGTGCCAATTTAGAAAGGGTAGTTATATCACTATGAAGAGTATTAAACCAGTGAGGTGTTCTGAAGGCAAAGGAGCAGTGCCCCTTGGCTGTCCGGCGTCTAGGAATATGGAGGTGATGGCTGTTCGAACGCTGCTTATGCTGTGAACTACAATGGGGGCTTAGAAGGTTTGTGGCAGGAAGCTGAAAAGTGCTTTTTTGGCCAAAAGACATGTTTGGTATTGGATCCTCCCAGACAGCTGTAGACCACCAGTCTCAAGCATAAAGATCACAGATGTGGACCCCGTGAGTAGTCTGCATGCCTTGTTCAGAGCAATGGATATGCTGCCCAGCGAAAACATGGAGGCTGCTCCATAGATTACAAGACCATAGTCTACAATGGATATGATGGCACTATATATAGCAAGTCGGAGAGCTTCTGGAGTAAGGCAGTGTTTATGTCTATGAAGGAGACCAGTCTTGACATTGACAGCCCTGGCTATGTTATCTGTATGTTTAGCATAGGACAGACAACTGTCTAACTCATTACCTCCAATAGCGCCATATGAAGTCTGAACTATCCATTGTTTACCTGACACAAAATGGCCGCCCAGGAGGTAATCAGCTAAGGTGACCCCCAGGTATCTGAAAAGTGATATTTGTTCAAGGGGAACTCCAAGACAGTTTCTGATGTTAAGTGTATGGGACTTGTACTTGTTTCGGGTGCTGCTAAACATCATTACTTTGGTTTTCTAGTAGTTGAAGATCAGTTTATATTTAGAGAAACAGTTCTCTACTTCCGCAAACTCACTCTGAAGGTGAAGTTCCAGTTGCTTGGGGTTGTGGCTGCAGGAGTAGATGACCGCATTGTCTGCACAGAGGAGGATCCTTTGATGGCAGAAATGAGGAAGGCTATTAAGGAAGATGCTGAATAGGAGTGGCCCCAGGATTGAGCCTGTGTCACGCCAGAGTGGACGGGCTGTCAGTCAAATACAACGTTGGCTATTTTTACCCGTTGAGAGCAGTCTTCAAGATAGCTTTTGAACCAAAGTGTTGTGTCAGAGGAGAGGCCAGTAGCAGTAAGCTGTTGGAGGAGTAGCGAGTGATGGACAGTATTGAACGCCTTAGTGAAGTCTATGAAGGCAGCTCCTACCAATGTGCCCTGATCCAGAGATTGATGAATAAAGCCAGTGAATTCTATCAGGGCCAAGGTGGTGCTGTGCCCCTTCCATAACCCGTGTTGCAGTGGGCATTGGATAGAGTATTTTTTAAGGTAGTCCACCAGCTGGTGAGCAACAATGCGTTCAAGAGCCTTGGATATTGGTGGGAGGATAGATATGGGTCTGTAATTTGCGTGATGGGTCCTGTCTCCACTCTTCTGCACCGGGGTGACTAGTGCTGATTTCCAAACTTGAGGAAATTGCAAGAGTTGTAACGACAGAGTGATGATCTTAGTGAGGGGCATCAGCATTTCCTCAAGAGTGAGAGCTATGATCTTAAGATTCAGCGAGTCACCGCTATGCCGTGATTTACCTAATACTTTAGTAAGGTATTTCCTGGCCATTTGTGCTGAGACCGTTTTGAAGTAGAAAGGAGGTGGGTTCAAGGGAGTTGTTAGCAGAACAGTAGGTATCGGTCGAGTCATAGTCTGTGCAGAAGTCTGGAGGGAGAACACTGGATAGGTCCATGAATGCGTTGTTGAATGTGCTTGCTATGGTTAGCAGGTCCAGGGTTGGAATTTCATCAATATCGAGCATGGCGGGTGAGACCTTAGAGTCTTTCCAGGTGACATCTTTTATGTTGCTCCAGATGTTTTAGCTGTTTCCCCAGGTATTGGTGAGCGTTTCCCTGTGATCTTTGGATTTCATGGTAAGGATTTCATGTGTACAGGCATTCCTCGTCTTCCTGTATTCCTTAACATCTGCTTGTTGGCCTGATGCCCTGGCACAGTGCCAGAGGTGATCTCTGTGCTTCACCATAGCAATGAGTTCTGGTGTAATCCAGGGGTTTACAGTGCCACAAACTTTCATTTTCTTAATGGGAGCATGGGTATCACAGGCATCGTTGAATTGTTTTATGAAATAATCCAGTGCCAGGTTGACGTAATCGAAGGCATCGAGAGGGGGCCAGTCAATGTTGTTGAGGTAATTTTTTTAGACGTTCCAGATGTCCACGTTTTAACAATCTACTGTAGATAGTCAGAGATGGGGGCTTGCAAAATTCATTGGACCAACTGCAGGAAACAGGGGAGTGGTCACTCACAGAATCTGAATGTACTGTCACATTGGAGATTCATTGTAGGTGGCTGGAGAATATCAGGTCCAGAAGGGTACTTGTTCCCGTCTTATAGTTAGCCCTTGTTGGGGATGTAACAAGATGGGCAAGGTGGAGTGACGAGACAGCATCTTTGTATGGGGAAGCACTAGAGGATACCAGTTAACATTTAGGTCACCCAGTACTAAAGTTTCGGATCTGTAGTTGAGGCTATGAATGTAGTCCATTAAGCTGCGGAAGCCTGTCCTATTGTCTTTTGGAGGAACACAGGCAGAGATTACTGTCAAAGTTTTATTTTGGGCCCCAGGCAGTACTTTAATGGTTAGCGCCTGGGCCATGCAGTCCAGATTGGCCACAGGTAGAGTGTATCCTTTAAGTGTCTCTTTCAGGTAGATGGCACAGCCACCACCTCACTTGGTGAGCCTATCCAGCCGGTAAAAGGTATACCCAGGTAGAGCAAATGCAGTCAGGAACCTTTGGAGAAAGCCACGTTTCCACCACTGACAGAATGTCAGGGCTATGTTGCGGGACCCATACCTGGAGGTTATCCAATTTAGCCTGTAAGTTGCAGATGTTGACAGCTGGCAACTTAATAGTTCCTTTTTTAGGGTGGTTGTGTGTGGATGCAGGTCCAGCAGTACCAGGGTTAGGGTGAACGTTGCCGGACATAAGCCATAAAAGTAGGATGCTTTCTTTACGTTGTTTGTAGAAAAGCTTATTGTTTCTTCTGGGGCTAAGGTGCCTTCTGTGTTCCAAGTGCAGTACCGTGAGCTTAAGTGGAGTAATTAGGGTGGGGTATGAGGCAGGGACCCCAGCGGTAAGCCACCCGTCATCGCAGAATACACATACAAAACTATTATCGGCTACTATTAATTATTAACTACTATTAATATGTTGTCCCTATATGAACCCTCACATTCACATATACCATGAAAGAACCATAGATGAATGGGAAATGCAGGCCTACCTGACTTGAAAAAGAGGCCCTAGAATTGTAGATGCATGGCTGCCATCCCTGGACTCCCAAACTAGCACACTAGATTCTCCATCGTATCACACAGTCCTCTATTTCTGGAAACTTGCCTTAATCATAGAAACGATTAGTTAAAAAAGACTATTATTAATTGTACGACTGGTGGATACTCATGCAGATTCCTCAGACAAACATAACTTCATACGTCTCATCATAAACTCTATGGTTCTTTACACAAACCAGAGAGTATTACTCAAAAAAACGTCCAGATACTGCTGATGAATCGTAAACCATGAAAGAGCACTGCAGGTGTCCTCTACTACAAAACAATACAAAAATAAAGTACAGTTATAAGGATATAGCTAAAAATATCTATATCTATATAAATCTATCTCTCTAACTATCTATCTATCTATCGGACAAAATTCTCCAGATGAGCAAACATTTCAAGGGAGAGACCCCATTGACAACGTAGGTGCTAACAGAAAAGAAAATTACGGTAAGTATGATGTAATTTCTCCTTTCTGCATCGCTCCATGTTGTCAATGGGGAACGTAGTTACAGTAATACATACGGGTTCTCAAAAGCAGTACCCATCCAAGCAGGGCGGGGGAGAATATTGTGCCATATAATTCCCTAACAGGCAAATACTGGATTCATCTGACAAAAACTGTGTGCCAAACGAGGCACTGGATGACCATGATGCAGAGCTCAACCCCTGCAGGGGCTTAGGAACAGTAAGACCAAAAACTGACACAACTGAATGCCAAATCCTGCTGCAGACTAGCTCTCTGCACCTAGAATGCCCCGATCACCCGGAAGGAGAGAAACCCTATCCTGATGGCACATGCCCTTTCCGAGAAACTCTATCCATTTGCCAACATCACTGCAACGTCTGCGCCCCTCTGTCTGTTCAGACCTGAGGTAAACATGAGAAATGAGCAGGACTAACCAATAAGAATGCCCTTTTGTCCTATTTAAGTATTTGCCTTTCCCTGACCTTTGCAGACAGCAGTCTCCTGTTTCATCGCCTGAGTGGACTGGGGTCCTCCATTTAGGAGAAAAAACACACATCTGTAGTCTTTCACTCACCTGGCTAAGATACTATTGCCTCCTCTATCACTCTCATGGTCAAAACACTACTGACTCCAGGACTTATGGCGGTGCTACTGGTGACAACCATATACAAAGAAACTGGCATCAAAGATGTGTAGAATTATGGCTTTTAGGATCCTAACACCTTGGTCTTCTGACCAACACAGGATAAGAACAAATCGAACACTCTGAATGGAATTCACTGATGTGAATCTCTCCCAGGGACCATCAGGAAGACATGTCCTGGGTCAGGCACCCCTGCTTCTGTGTTATTTTAGCATCCTGGTAAGCCAAGCTGATAGCCTTGTACAAAAGGCAATGAACCATGACTGAACGCCATGTGCTTCTTAGTCACCCTGCAGCTGTCAGAGGGGACTCCATTCTGACCCCTAATCCTTGACAAATGCATGACCATAGAGTAAACTAGAAAATACTAAGGAAGTATGACCAATGCAGCTTACGACAGTCAGCTAATGTCTCCTTCCCCAGTCACTGGTATCGACCAACGTTTGTTAACACCGGAAGATCTCTACTGTCGAATTACTCGACCTGCGTCAAACTGATATTCCACTCTGCTGGCTAAAACAACCCCATGGCCACAGAAATCCCTCCTCTTGATGTTTACTTTCATGGCTCAGACAGATTGTGAGACATGCTGTCCCCCTGCTGTTACCAGCAATGCAGATATTTGCCTTATTGTTCTCTAGAACCTTGATCCAGGTGCACGGATGCGGATGGCCCTGGACCTCCTTATATCCAAATCTTGTCTGTAAGTTCTCCCAGCAGCCATCTGGCAATGGGGTTCAAATCAGTGCACAAAAAGCCTTGAGGAGGACCGCCCAACCCCCTGAAAGATTACCTTGTCAGCCATATTAAGATTGGCCTAGACAACTGAATCTAGAGCTGAAGAGTCTTCAGGCCTGGACCACACTATCAGGAGTCACACTGAGAGCACTACATGCAGCATGTCCTAAGCATACACAGGTCTGGGCCAGCAGTTCCCTAGCCGCTGATGTGACAGAAAGTGCACCAACTGACAGGTACTTCTGCCACTGAGATCACTGGACTAATCCCTTTTCCCAACTTATCACCTTTAAGAGTAAAAGGACTACAGAGTAACAAGTCCGGCACAACTGCCAACCCCATGGCGCAAAACCACAAATAGTTGCTTTAAACAGTTGGTGAACTGCAGAACAATACGTCTGGCATAAACATGACACACAGAGGAGAAAGATCTCCCTGGCAGTCCAACAGGACTAACCATATTATCCCTTGGTTGGCATGGGGTGGACAACCTATTCCAAAGGGACAAAAACTAGAAGAGGCCTCATGTCCTCCTAACAACTGTCTAAGAATGGTTGCCCCTGCCAGGGTTGCCGCCAGACAAGGAGAGGTAGAAACTATGTCTATTTCGTATAGCCGCCACTTCCGCATGCACCTCCACCGCACCGATAAAGAGACGCTCCCCACACTCAGATTAGCTTACACTACAGACTGGGGATTGGAAAGACCATGTCTAGCTCCAGACTGTTCCAAATGAAGACCGTGCCCTAAGTAATAGTGGCATGGTACACGTCCGTTTGCTTGAAAACAACAAAGCCTATGGTCCGATGGTGTAACCACTGTCACCTTACCGTCGCAACAGAGAAGGCTGCCCAAACCAACACATGTTGAAGCAACATCCTAAGGCCAAAGGACACGTCTATAAAGCCCCAAGTGGGAACTCAGAGGAGGCACATCAGTCACAGTCGCTACAACCAACATGCATGTCTGGCCACATACTCTGTCCCGTCTTGAGCATCTGACAGGTAGCAAAAAAAAAAAAAAAAAAAGTAAGATGCCCTGAACATCTAACAGATAGTATGACACTACAAGGTACGATGGAGCACCCCATGGCTCTGTACATACCTCATGTGGCCCTGGAGTACATCAAGTAGTACGTCACAAATGAAAGGAATCAGAGGCCATATAACAGCATAGTTCAGTCCAGGTCAGCTGTGACCTGGGTCACCCTGTGCCATTCCCGATCTGTCCTACACACAGAGATTGCAGACTGTAAATGAAAACCTTCCAGAGGCCTTGAGTGACATGTGCCACACAGCACAGAATCTGCACACCAAATAAATTAGGGCACAAGCCCTCTCCCTCCTTCATGCTACATGACAATGGAGTACCTTTTATCGCTGTTCACCCACTTTCTCCTATTAGACATTACTGCCTCATGATGGCTCAGGCTCTGTTGAGTCAGTATTACAGTTATGCCCTCAAAGGAAATCCTCTTGACCTGCTGCCGAGGCCAGGGTCACCTGCAAATTATGTAAGCTAACTCACTCTGCTCTGGCACACCTGGACGTGCCTGTAGGTACCCTCCCCTGACCAGAGTCAGTGGCTCAGTACGTAGCACACTCGCCTCTGAGGCTGGGAGATCGGAGGGCTGTGGGTTCAGTTCCCACATCTGGCACTTGGGTTAATATCCCAGTACTGACACTGCAGTGCAGCATGAGAGGGGTGCTGCACTTCTGAGGTGCCGTCTTTCGGATGAGACGTTAAACCGAGGTCCCATCTGCCTGGATTGGTGGTAGTTCAGGTGCATGTTAAAGATCCCATGGCACTTCTCGAAAAGAGTAGGGGTACTTTATTGTTTAGAATACACAACAGCACAGAAGAAGAAATAAAAACCAAACAAAATAAAGAAAGTGACAACAATCTAAAGCAGATAAAGGAGAATGAGAAAGAATTTCCATTAACAAAAAGAAATGTTTTTCCATAAATAATTAACATAAGATCTAGAATATTTTTTCTCATCTAAACAGCGTATCATTTGTAAATCAGAAATAACAGCAGAAAGAATAGCTTCAAAATCCGTATTAAATTGTTGTAACACAAAAGAACAGTGAGCCTGCCATAGGTAATATTGCAAAAGTGCAAATAAAATATTCAGAGAACTCCTGTGATATTTATCCCAATCACCTAAATATTCACCTAATACTAATGTGCAATAAGAAAGGGACCGCAAGTGAGGCATATTCCACCATTGGGCTGCAAAGTCCCAAAACTTCTGACTAAAAGGGCATTCCAGAAAAAAATGCACCCGAGTTTCCTCAATGTTGGTACAATCTGGTCTTAAACAGTATCTCTCAGAAACCGGTTTATACTTTAAATTGCCACGTACTCCAAGTCTTCCATGAGCAGATATCCATACTATATCCCAAACTTTAAATGAAATCCTACCATCTGTCAATTTACTGAAAATATTTTTCATATTGGATGGGGAACAGGAAGGAAAAAGCAAAATTATTTTCTGTACATCATACACAATATATTCATAAAAAGATTTTCTGTGCAAGGATTGTATTTTTTGCAAAGGAATCTTCCATTGATGTAATTTTTTTAAGGCGGAAATCCCATAGTTTGGTATATCATCGGATGATAGGACTCTTGGGGGAAGAAGAGACCATTTAAAAAAATATTTGTGCCAAATGGATTTGTTCCAAAATTGCCAAGTGAGAGACGGAACTTGCCAAATGAAAGAAAAGGAGGAAAAAAGAAAGATGGAATGAAAAAAAATAACAGGGTTAATCATATTTATCCCTCCTTCTCGGAATTTAAGGTAGGTATATTCTCGCTTCACTGGGTTCAATCTATTACCCCACAACATTTGAAAGAAAATGCTATAAATTCTTGTTTCTAACGAAAGAGGAGGTGGAAAAAGAAGACTGATGTAAAGAAATATGGGTAAAATAATTTGTTTTATTATCACAACCCTTTTCTTCTTCCCAAATTTCCAATGTTTCCACTGATTTACTTTAGCTTCCCCTACCGCTAGCTGTTTTTCCCAATTATAAGTTTCCATATTTTGCATTCCAAACCAGACGCCCAGAATTTTCTGAGGTCCAGACACAAGAGGGATATCATAACAGTATGTTAAATTTGGGGCTATCTGACCAAGCTGTAGTACAAAACTTTTTGAAATGTTTAGAGAGGCACCAGAGTATGCACTAAAAAAAAGAAAAATCTCTAAAGCCCTTCTTAAAGAGAGAGAATCAGCTAAAAGGAGGGTAACGTCATCTGCAAAGGCAGTGACCTTAACCTTTTCTAGTCCTATAGAGGGAGCAATCCCTGAAAAGGATGGATCACAAATGATGCTTCTAATAATTGGGTCTAAAACAAAGGTATATAATAATGGACTCAGGGGACATCCCTGTCGGACACCGCGAAAAATTGATAGTTTCCTACCTAATAGCCCATTCACTATTGGAATAGAGACTGCAGATGAGTAAAGTTTTGAAATCCACTGAGTAAAAGTCTCAGGAACACCATAAGCTGACAATACAAAAAACAAGAAGGAATGACTGATCGCATTAAAAGCTTTAGATTGATCCAAAGCTCCTATTAGCTCCGTAGAAGAAAAATTGTTTTGACAGGCCAATAGATCTCTAAGGAGAAAGAGATTGTGCTGAATTTTTCTATATTTTATTGCATAGGTTTGTGCAGGGTGAATCAAAAATCGGGCTACTTTTTCTAGTCTAGTATTCAATATTTTAGATAGAATCTTATAATCACTATTAAGTAAACAAATTGGTCTCCAATTCGAAAATGATGTTCTATCTCCCTTTTTAAAAATAAAAGTCATTAGGGACATTGTAAAGTCTGGATAGGGAATTCCGGAAGATAAATAAGAATTAAACACACAGGGAAGAAAGAGACCCATAAACTTTATACACTTTTTATAGAATTCATTAGGTATTCCATCTATACCTGGAGAGGACCAGCGCTTTAGATGTTTAATTACATCAATTACTTCAGAAGCGGTAACTGGTGATTTTAAGGACTGAATCAAGTTATGAGGTATTTGAGGAAGAGAAGAAAAAAATGTATGGTGAAGAGAATCAGTAGAGAACACCTTGGGGGGTGAAAAGTAATCCTGGATGTAGTGTTCTACTACCTGTAACATACCTATATCAGTAGTAATTAGGTCTTTATCAATATTAAGTAAGCCGGTCATAAGGGTATCTTTCAAATATGTTTTACATGCATGGAATAGGTCTGCCATGGGGGAATCCTTGTAGATAAAACGAAATTCTAAATCAAGGGATTTGGCCCTGTTATACTGATAAGTTTTCATTTGTTGTTTAATATTTTTGATTTGAGAAAGAAAATAAATATGTTCCTTTGAGAGGAGTGACATAAGTATATACAGTTGATTCCTCAGAACTAGATATTTCCTATAATCATCCTGTACCTTTGCCTTACCCCAGGACTGAAATAAATGTTGAAGCTCTGTTTTAAATTGCCTCCACCAATCAAATGGGGAGGGAAATAGATCAAAAGTGGAGGATTTTGCAGCTAAAAACAATTCGAGTTTAGAAAAATGAACCGGATCCGAAAGGAAGGAAGTATTTAATCTCCAACGAGAAATACCTGAACTAAATCTGGGGGGAAGAAGCCTTAAGGATAAAGAACAAAATAAAATATGATGGTCAGAAAACTCTACCGGAACAGCAACACAAGACACAACCTGAAAAAAGCGTGAAATAAAAAACATATCAATCCGAGTAGCAAAGGTGTGTCTATGATAAGTATTACCTCCTGTAGCATGTAAACTACGAAAGACATCCAAAAGCCCAGCATCTGTTACAACTTCTAATAGTGCATGAGAATCACAATACACCTTTTTTCCTTGCATTCTACGAAACTGAATATCAAGGGAGCAGTTAAAATCCCACCCCCCAAACCAAATGTTTCCTTGTAAATAAAAATGGCTTTAGGTCTGAGAATAAGGAAATTCGACCTGTTTTAGTTTGTGGACCGTATACATTAATAACCCGGAAAGAATAATAACCCCAAGAACAATCCAATATAACCAATCTACCTGGCAATAAATCAGTTACCTTCATGATTTTAAAGGAAGTGTTACCAAACAGTATGGCTACTCCATCTGCGAGTTCAGTACTATAAGACCAAAAGGAAGGGCCACAAGTCCATAATCTTTTCAATCTTTTTTCCTCCGAAATGGAAGAGACCCTTGTTTCTTGCAAAAAAATAATATCTAGATTTAAAGTCGTGAGATATGAAAACACAGATATCTGCCGATGGAATGCTTTTAAACTGCAGACATTCAAAGAAGCAAATTTTAAAGCAGCCATGATAAGACTTATGAACTATGCTTCTGACTTACTTTTCTTTTCTTCCCTTTTTTTCCTTTCCTATCTTTGGCTAGTTCAGTTGATTTGCTATCATCATCATCTGTTACAAGCTCCGAGAGGTGAGAGGCCTCAGATTCCATATCCGAGTCCCTTACTTCCTCCTGGAGGGGGGAGAAGAAATTCTCAGTCATTACTGGACTGTTCTGGGCCTGTTTTGAGGAGGCTCTGGTGAACCTCCTGCTTTTAACAGTTTCGAAAGGAGGAGGCATGTTGGAGACCAGACTCTGACTATCTCCTAACAGGGGGACCTGGAGTTACCACTTTCTGAGATTCAGGAGCCACCTGTTGTACAGGTTGAGCAGTACTTGGGAATGGGGGAGGTGGAGGGTCTTGCTGTGGGGGAGGGAGGGAAGGGGTTAACCCTTTCACCTGAGGTATGCAGTTTAGCCTGAGCTTTTCGAAGCAAGCTATCTTGGTCTAAACCATCAGAACAATTATGTCTCGCCCACGGACACTGATGAAAGGCATGACCTGTCTCCTCACAAAGGTTGCATTTAAAGATATTTGTGCATCGGTCCACAGAATGCCCAAAACCCCCACAAAGAGGACATTTCATCATGTCACATACGCTACTTATATGCGTTCTATCCCCACATTTATAACAGGCCTTAGGTTGTCCTGCATAAAAACATACTCCTCTATCTTTTCCTAGAAAAAAACTATTCGGTAAATGAACCACCTCCGAATTAGCTTGCAATAATTTTGCTTTAAATTTCCACCCCCCTGTCCAGATGCCCTCAATATCTAAGAGAGCCTCAGGGGGCCCCAACACTTCACACTTGGCCTGCAGCCATCTATAAATATCACTGACGTTCACCCCCTCATTTCTGAACATAATGGTTACATATCTAATTAAAGGCTTAGATAATGGAATAACAAAAAAAGGCAGCCATACAGGATGATTTTTCTGGTGAGCATATTTGTCCCAAAATCTGTCCATAAGGGCAATGGATTGGAAGCTGATGTCATAAGAGTCCTCTCCAGAAACATGAATGAGGGCATATATGTCCTTAGCACAAAATCCCATTTTGGACTTCAAAAGATGGTTGAAAATATAGTATCTATCAGGATGTTCCTGCAGGCCCCCTCTATATCTTAAACGTACAGCATTACGACGAGGGGCCTGCTCTAGCTTTGCTTTGAACAAATCTGCCATAGTTGGTTTAACTGGGTCACTTGAAGCTTCAGTAGTCATAGAGGTAAAGGCCCCAGTAGCAAAGTCAGACCCAGGCCTATCCCTATCTTCCCTCGATGTAGACGGCTGTGGGATAGAAGTCTTCTTACCTGAGAGGGGAGTCCAATCCAGGTCAGGCACCCAAGCTCCCGACTCATTTCTTCTCCATCCGGCATCTAAAAGCGCCATCTCCTCCGACCAGGCTGTTTTCGGCTCCTGACTTCCTCCATCCTGGAGCCCAAATTGTTGTCGCACCAGGAGCGTCGTGCGCGGTCCGTCACTTTTCACGGTCCTCCCGGAAACCGTCTCCCGAGACACTAGTTCCTTCTCTAGGCGCGACTCATGAAGATCGTCACCCTGTGAATCTCCGTCAGCAAGAAGGCCATTACTGCTTCTAGAATCCGGAAATAAAGGCACCGCTGAAGGTGCACGACTGTTGCTGTCTACAGCTGCTGGCGACTGGTGCAAAGCAACTCCAGAGGTAGGCAAAAGCACACCCAATTCCGACAATGACTCTTCCATAGCGTTTTGCTGTGTAGGCTCCTCCACCATCCCGACCTCGGGAACGTCTGCCTTAACGGCCTCTGACGTCAGCAAGGACCCCCACCAGCCACTGACCAGCAGCCAGTAGGGGAATTTCCCCGGTGTCCTGGCCAAATTTCCCTCATTCACTAAAAATACCACAAACAGCTTAATCTGGTTCAAGGTCAGTTGGCTTCATCTGTATCTCCCTCCCCCGGGTCGTGCCTGAAAATAGGCAGGATTTGTCTAGTGCACGAACCCGGTCAACAAAAACTAAATAAAATAAATGTGGATGTGGGTATGTTTGCAGGCTAGGTCTGTGGATCTCCATGAGACAAACCAGCGTAATCAGTACAGAATAAACTGAGAAGACATCATGTAACTCGGTCTTACCACTGCTAGTAGTACCACAGGTGCGCCCTCTTACCACTGCTCTATGTTCTGGCTGGGAGGGACTGAAACAGATATATTAAATCAGATTACACTGTGGGGGCAATAGGTCCCATAAACAAAAGGGCCTCTTTGTCACACTGCAGGTCTTACATCTATCTTTACTGGTCTGCAATAAGCCATGGTGCCACTACGAATACCTGAAAAGGAAGAAAACCATGTTCATTGCGTATGGGGGCGGCTCTACGGCCTGTCTACTCAAGCACATTCTTGGGAAAAAAGGACGAGACAGCATCTTTGCCTGTAAAACACACTCTGACACACCCTGGCCCTCACACGGGGCCCCATGTCGCTGTCTTGCTGACTATGCAACACACAGACACTGTCCACCTTTATGGCCTATATAGTTACTTATGAAAGACTTTCACAGCTTTAGCAAAAAGGATAATGATCTTTTAAAGCACTGTGCATTAAGCATTAAAGTCAACATAATGCTGCAATAACCAGCCCTCCCCTTTAGCAGGAATTTTACTGAAAGCTGAGAACCTTATTTTCTATATTCTGTGATACAGGGAAAGTGGGCACAGAATGCCTCACAGACCTGTAGGCGACAGTACTCAAAAGCAAAAGCATATAATAAACATATATTTTGGTCATGACCACATCTAGACAGATTTTGGGAACACATATTGGCTACTCTTATGGAACTGTTCCAGATGGACACATTACTCACCATATAACAAGTCATTCTGGGCCTCCCCAAGATGGGGTAAGGGGCAAAGACTCTATATATTTATGGCAGGTGATGTTGGTATCAGCACATAAGGCCATAAACCGACAATGGCTTCAACCACAGACACCCACCCATACACAGTGGCTAGAAATCAAACAGGAGATACACTGCACAGAAGAATGAACCTACCAGGTAAATCCTAAGATGCCCATCTTCACAAGAAGGTGGTCCCAGTGGATCCTATACCTCGGGGAGAGGGATCTAAGGGAAGCCCCCATAAAAGTGGTTCGCAGGTGGTCTTCTGATAGCCTTCTCTTTAGTTGTTTGGGGGTTGCCTGCCTCCAACACCTTAACAGAACTGCCACCATGCTAGATCATAAGGGTAATCATGCCCTTGGCAACAAAAAGTGAAAACTGTTGTATGTTTATATAAGTGCTCTCTGTGCCTCGTACCGTACTACTGTGACTTATGTCGTGTTATGAAAACTATGCATGACTGAATTGGTCAACTTGTTTTTTGTGATGTATTTTGTACCCAAGTTGTTCAATAAACTTGAATTAAAAAAAAAGTGGTGCAATAAAACCAGCCTCAATCACACACATAGCAGGGAGATAAACTACATACATATGAAGGTGCAATGAACCCATATAGACTGGCCTCCCAAAACCTAAATTAGTCCCAGCAAGATGACTGCTAAACTATTCAGCTGTACAGCTCCGTGCCACACTGGCCACCCTATGCGAGTAGTAGATTTGGTTGTGCTCACCCATCAGGTTGCTCATGCTGCCCATGGTTGCTCACTCTGAGCAATAACTTGTGCCACACAGCATTGCTGTACCCCGAGCAACCGAAAGTCCAGGCTGTTCACTTGAGTTGCTCATTCGTTAACCGTAAAATGGTACTGTGCAGCAGCAGTACACCCCGAGCAACCAGAAGAATATAACACATCTAGACAGCGCAAGTATTTGTGTCACACTGTGACGTGTGATGTCACTGTGTGGGGATGCACCTAGCTCGTGTACATTCCTGCTCAAAATAGTCAGAGGATGCACCACAGGATGCAGAACCCCACCACCACCACCAGAAAGAGCACCAAGCACTGCAGTGAGGTGAGTGGCTTAGATGTGGGGGCGAGGGGCAGGCAGAGGAGAGAGTCGCTGGCCACCAATAAAAAGACTGGCCATCTGAGGAGTGTGGGAAGTGCTACTGCCAAACTGGCTGAGGAATAAAACAGGATGCCAAGTGGGGGGGGGGAAGGCAAAATAAACATGGTGCTGCACCAGCTGAACAAAAAGAAAAAACAGCAACCATAGAACAAATTGTTGAGCGACTGCCTGAGCAAGAAAAAGTCTTGTACAAACATAGGGCTCCGTTTCCATGAGGCTATGACCCGCTAGGAAAGACTACTCTATGTACCTGTCTGACCTGTTTTACATGCAATAAACTGAACTAAAAAACAAGAACAGAGTCTACCAAACCTCGGGGGGAGGGGTGGATTCAAACACATGTTAAATCTGGCAAGCAAAGGAAAGGAACTCCAGCCACAGAGGCAGCAATCCATGGTGGACATGGGGAAAAAGGATTGAACATCTTAGTACTATAAAAATAAGCCCCTCTGACTGATTGGCTAGCAACCCCCCCCCCCAAATAAAAAGGAGGAAGCAAAGAAAGAAACAACACACGCTGATAGATGCTGTGGCAAAGGAGGGAAAGACCAAGACTACCTGCCTGCCTAACACCCCAAGACAAATAAAAGTCACCAGGCTAGATACTTATGACTTGTAGCCCTAACAGAAAAATAACACCCTACGAGGCAAGTGGTCTCTATCCAGGCACTGGAAATAGAAGTTAGCCTGCAGGCTAGTCAATCTGATAGCCTCAGCTTAACAGGCACGATTTCTAAATTTAGAGGTGCTTTCTGTCACCAGGAAGCCCCAACCTGCCCAGAGTTACACAATTGTAAACCAAAAATAACAAACATGTAAATCTTTCAGCAGGTTCTTCTGTGCATCTACCCCCTAAAGTGGTACTGCTAGAACTGAGGTGGAATGCAGCTGAAATATGTCATGTCCCTAAGGGTCTATGCTGAGGTCACAGCTTTTGAGCTGTACCACTACACCAGTGGGGGGGGGAGGGGGGCACATTACCCATATGTGCTAACTACCTTCCCCATTAACAACATGGAGCAATACAGAAATCCATTTAATCTCTGCCTTGTCTAATAACTTCATGTAGTTACCGCCTCTCTGTAGTTTTTGTATTACTTTGAGTCCCCAAAACCGGAGTGACAATTAAAGATGAAAATAAGTTTTATTCCCACCCCCCACCCCACCAAGTGAGCCCTTTCGCCCTTGTAGCACCTACACCACCATTACCCATTGTCTTCAGGACTTACCTGTGGGAGCCACTGGTTCCTCCACAGATTCCTCCCTGTGGTGGGGCCATCGGGGTCCCCAATCCCCCCTCTGGATGGTCTTGCTTGGTTTGGTGGTCTCAGTGACCAGTAGGCAGTGTGGGGTCTGCGAAGTGCCACAGGGCATCATCCTGCTGCAGGTAGTGTTTTCCATGTTCTGGTTGCTCTTCAACCCATGGACGCTCAGTGGAGGTGATGGCATGAGGTTCACACGTCATAGGACGTGCCAACATCTTCAGTCAGGAAGCGTCCCCCACCTGGAACTGCTGCCTCGAACCACATCGCCACCCATGGTCACCTAGGTGGTGGTATTGCGGCAGCACAGTCTACCCTCCCTCACCAGAGAAGGAGAGCATCTATTGGGATGCTTGATCATGAACCTGGGCACCAGCATAGAAGCAGGTTTGGCACGAGTGCCTCAACCCTCTGTGCCACTGAGCCAGCTGAAAATTAATTCTTCACTCTTTAAGGGCATCTTCCACAATTTCCCTCACCACCTACAAGGTGAGAACCGCAAACCCGTACAGTCTATATGTACTGTGGGAAATGACACAATTAACATCTATAGTCTTACAGACCCTTCTGAAGTTGCCAATATTTGGGGGGCAGGGGTTGCTGCATATCTTCTCACAGATTCAGAAAACATAGTTCTCCTTTTATTACTGTATTTCTGGGACCATTACAGTTAAGCCTGTGGCAAGTGCTTTGTGTGTGGCCATACAAGCAGAAAAAAGTGCTGTAAGAATCCACATACTGGACAGGAACATGTGATAAAAAAAACATACAGACTACACCACTGTATGTGTAATATACATATTACAGTGCCCATGTGACCTACTATATGTAGGGAACACAAACAGAGCATTAAAAGTAAGGATTCAAGAGCACAAGGGAGACACATATGCAGACAGCATGAAAGCTCCCCAGTAGCACATTTTTAAAATAGCAGGGCACCAAGGGGCATCACTCCGGATCTGGACTAGAAGTAATACAAAAAAAAAACCCAGCAGGAGGTGACTACATAAAGTTATTAGACAAAGTAGAAGAGAAATGGACTTTTGCCATGAAAGCCCTGAAACCTAACATAGGAATGAACACTGAAACCAACTGACTGGCGTGTTGGTAGGACAGAAGTGGGGAGTTCAGGTATTTAGAACTCTGTAAGCACACAGACCTCTCTCACTTTAAGTGTACATATATGATAATTGGTACAGAACAAATCAGTAACACGTAAACTGTGATTATACACAAATATATAGGTGGGAAGTGTTAACATTCGGCATTAAAATCCAAAATGCTACCATAAAAAAAATAATAGTAGTTTCTGAAAATAATTTTAAGTGAACAATTAAATAATTACTGGCTATTGGGCTGTAAGAAAAAATTACTTGCGGTAGAACTGTTGCTTCTTCCAAAAGGGATCCCTCACTATGTTTAATGTAAGCAATAATACTGGACGGGAGGGCAGTATTGGGCACTACCGGACCGCCCAGGGGTGTAATGAGGCCCGACGCCACAGGCAGAGGGTCTTATAGCCCCTGGAAGGCCCAGTATTGCCCAATACTGCCCACCCTGGAATATATTATTGTGCTTAGAAAATGGGCCACCGCAATACATATGTTTGAAAAAAAAATTCATGTTAAAATTTTAAAACTCTTAAGTGTTGCATTTACTTTGTAAATAAATTTTAAATTGTAAATTTTGTCTTCCTCCGAACATCCGCCCCGAAACCCGGCAATAGGGTTTCCTCCATACTTTGCCAGCCACCTGTCGAGTGAGGACACCTCTGGGCTTCACATCAATCTTGTCCGCTGTCTCCTCCTGCATCCAGGTCCACCGACTTGAAAATACCAGTGTCACCAGTACATCCCACTTCTGACACCAGTGTCATAGCTAATGGATGCAATGATGGACACAGATACACATGCAGAGAGGTGGGAAGGCGAAAAGTAGCCAAGCCAAATATTTATTATCAGAAAATCAAAAATAATGTAGCAATATATTACAGTGGACTTGAACAAGAAATCAAAACAAACCAAAATAAAAGGTAGAAAAAGGAATATTCTCCAAAAAAGTCCCTTCAGGCAATAACAGCAACAGCCGCCACGGAACTGGGAGCGACCTAGTCTGTAGGTGCAGACTTTACCTGGATCTGAAGCAGACTGATCCCAAAACAACTCTGATCTATGTTACTAGATGGAACTCTTTTATAACTGGAAGACAACATGTGACTCTCTTAGGCTCCACCTTTATAAGGTTTAATAGAAAAATATATTTAATTTAGAATATAAACATTTTTAATTAATACGCAAACATTCTTAATCTTTATTGCGAGGTTGAGGAAGGCTCCTGCCATGATAAAAACATTTATTAAACAAAAACAGCAAACACTGCAGAGATGAGCCCTTCCCTCCTCTAGTGCAGTGCATAACTATGGTGCACAGAGGGCCGTCTGCTGCTGCCTAAGAACACAATGGAAGCAGCAGGAAACAACAGGGCGCACCATAGAACTACTCTGAGAAACTACTTTAGGTAAGCTTCTTTTCTCTTTTAGAGAAGCTATCTTTATATTCATGCAGTTATCAAACAGTAGGCAACATTTTACAGTTAAATGAAAATTAATTGTGCACACTGTGTCTAGAAGTTTAGCAAAAATTCTCCTCAGAACCATTCCTTTTAAGCCTACAGGAAGAATAGCCGTCACACAGCACAGCAAGGTATAAACAAACAAAAGTACTGCTACAAATAGGCTGTGCTATCGCGACTGCTTTATCCTGGAGGAGTCCTTATTTTGCCCTTTCTTTTCTACCATAACATTTCATTTCTACCTAAATGAATTAATATTTTGTTTACAAAGCTAGTTTTTTACATAACCTTAAAGACATTGAGGAAGGTAAGGTACTTTTTAGACTTTCCCAGCAATATATTCTGCTTCAAACTTTGCTCAACTACTGTCTCCAAATCAGACAGGCTAAATTATGTGCTTTTTTACAATATTTTGTTCCATACCATGAAACATTTGGGCATGCTTCTGGACCGCAGCCCATCAACAAGGCTTCTCAGGATTGGGCAACAGGTAGACAGACATTGCAGTCTTTAATTCTTTAATTTGTCTGCCTTGCAAAATTACACTTTAAATAAATAAGCGCACTGCAAGGAAGACTTCCCTGACTTCTCGCTAGTGCGAGGGGGACAACAGCAGCTCGAAATGTGGCTCAATGTGTGCTTGCAACACGGAGCATCATGTGGGCAATTAATTATACAAAGCCTGAATAGTGCAGCTGCATATGCGCTCCTGTTTGTACCTCTACACAAATAAACAGTTTTCTCTCGGATACTAGAATAGACAGACAAGGACATTCAGAGCTGCCATTCTAGATTCTGGATTGCTTATCTTGCTTTACATATACTGTTACTTCATATAGGGGGGTGAGTACTGTGACTCCTTACCTTCCTATAGAGATACAGTATACAAACAGGGATAGAAAGATCCTAATTTCCAGGTAGCCTTCCTGGAAAAAGGGGAATACAAAGGGGTTAGTTAGAAAGGAAGGACAGAAAAGGAAGTCAAGGGGGTGCTACTGCAGTAAACTTAGGGAAAAGAAAGAGGCAGGTCTATGGAGGGGCACCAGCACTCTTTCATGGTTGGGGGGGTCACAGATGTAGCGATAGAGGAGGACAGAGTGAGGAAGGAGCTGCTAGCATTGGAGGTGGACAAATCACCAGGCCTGGACACAGTACATCCCAGGGTACTAAGGGAACTGGCTGAGGA
Source organism: Neoceratodus forsteri (assembly GCA_016271365.2). NCBI lineage: Eukaryota > Metazoa > Chordata > Ceratodontiformes > Ceratodontidae > Neoceratodus > Neoceratodus forsteri. Next base: position 731,777,492 of record CM028131.1, read on the forward strand.
GCTGGCAAACCTATTTAATAGTTCACTGGAGTCAGGCATGGTGCCGCAGGACTGCAGAACAGCACATATGGTGCCCCCTCCACAAAAGCGGTCCCAAGGATGACCCATGAAATTACAGACCAGTCAGTCTGACCTCAATAATGTGCAAGCTCATGGAAATCATACTTAAGGAAAGGTTGGTAGAATATCTAGAGGAGCATGGGCTGCAGCATGCAAGGCAGAATGGATTCATTGGGGGGAGAATGTGTTAAATGAATCTGATTGACTTCTTTGACTGGGTTACTAAGACTGGATGGGCCAAGTGATAGACATCCTCTATCTGGGTTTCAGCAAGGCCTTTGACTCTGTGCCCCACAAAAGGTTGATCAGGAAATTGGCGGATCTCGGGGTTGGGAAGAAGATGGCCAGATTGGTAGAAAACTGGCAGAGGGACAGAACCCAGGGGGTGGTTGTGGGGGGGAGAGTCATCGGGCACCAGAGAGGCCACAAGTGGGGTCCTGCAAGGCTCGGTGATGGGGCTGGTGTTCAGTGTCTTCATCAGTGATATTAGGGACAGCATTAAGGGCAAAATATGCCTATTCGTGGATGACATCAAGCTCTGTGGGACTGCAGACACTGCTGAAGGGATACAAGAACTACAGGATGATCTGGAAAAGCTGGGAAGGTGGTCCTGGATCTGCCAGCTTGGCTTCAATGCCAAGAAATGCAAAGTTATGCACACTGGAGCCAAGAATGCCAGGACCGAGTACTAGCTGGGTGGAGTCCAGGTACCTGCATCAGAGGAGGAGGAGGAGGAGAAGGATCTGGGAGTGATGATCACTAGTGACCTGAAACACTCCACACAGTGCAAGAAAGCAGCAGCAAGGGCAAACAAGGGATGCATAGCTAGGGGGATCAGCAGTAGGGGGAGAGGAGGTTATACTATCCTCGTACAGGTCACTGGTGAGACCACATCTAGATTGGAATTCAGCACTGGTGCCCACACCTCAAAAAGGACATTAACTAGCTGGAGAAGGTCCAGAAGAGGGCTACAAAGATAACAGTGAATCAGCAGGGTAAGGCATATGGAGGAGGGAGGGAAGAACAGGTTATTCACCTGTAACAGTAGTTCTAGGAGTGGTATATGTTGTTCATCCACACTTATTGGCAGACTCCTAGCAGTTCAGGAGGAGGGAGGCAAGGCGCACACCCCCTACTTAGGAAATAAAGATTGGAGAACCGAGGCCCCAAAACCAGCATCCTGGCATGACTCAAGGTCAATGTGATAGTGGGTAATGAAGGCGTTTGCTGACTTCCAGGTAGCAGCCCGACAGATTTCCTGGATAGGGATGTCCCTGGAAGCAGCCACCGAAGCAGCAGTATGGCGGGTAGAATGAGCCCTTATCCCTCTGGGAGGCTCCTTGCCCGCCAACTCATAGCACAGACCTATGCATGATGTAATCCATCTTGCTATGGTCCGTTGGGCTGCAGTTCTGCCAGAAGTGGCTTCAGTGTAGGTGACAAACAGCTGGCAAACCCCTCCATGAATTTCTGCCGTTCTCTCCTTATAATTGGAGAGAGCATGGAGCCTGTACTCAGTGTCCGAGGTGTAGCTAGGGTAGTATACCGGCAGAGTCAACACCTGGATAAGGTGAAATTCTGACACCACCTTCCGAAGAAATTTCAGGTGGAGGTGTCGGACAACTTTGTCCCTGTGAAAGACCAGATAAGAGGAGTCCACCAAAAGTGCCTGGAGCTCCCCTGTCCTTCTGGCAGACGTGATAGCCACCAGGAAGGCCGTCTTCCATGGCAAATGTGACAACTCACACTTGTGCATTGGTTCAAATGGCTTGCTCATGAGCTTTGCCAAAACCAGCAGTAGATCCCACAGAGGTGGGGGGTCACGCACCGGAGGGGATATGTGATCCAGGCCTTTGAAGAAGCGCCCAACCACTATCTCCTGCACCAATGTCGGCTGACCAGCCCACGCCCAGTAAGCAGAAATGGCTGCGAGATGCACCCTAAGGGTTGATGACTGTAGACCCCCTTTGGAGAGAGATCAAAGGTAGTTGAGAATGTTAGCCACAGAACAGGATAAGGGGTCCAGACCCTTACCCTGACACCAAACGGAAAATCTTTTCCATTTGAAGGCGTAACATTTCCTGGTCGATTCCTTTCTCAATGCCTCCACCACGGTGTAGACATCGTTGGAAAGACCCAAAGCCTGGAACTCTAGCTGCTCAGGTACCAGGCTGTGAGGTGCAGGGACTGAAGGTCCGGATGAAGAACCTTCCCCTGATTCAGTGATATCAGGTCCGGGCGTGTACAAAGCTGCTCTGGGGGCCTGCAGCTGAGGCTGAGGAGATCTGGATACCAGAACTGGCGCAGCCAATCTGGGGCTATCAGGATCACCTTCGCCTTGTCCATCCTCACCTTGAATAACACCTTGTGGATCAAGGGAAATGGAGGGAAGGTGCAGAGGAGGCCTGGGGTCCATGGCCTCGAGAAGCTATCCCCCTGCAGTGAGCCCTGCTGAGGGGGGCGGGCATGATACAACCTTAGCTTGTTCTTTTCCTTGGAGACAAACAGGAGGTTTGCCCCAACAGGAGAACAGACTGTAAGCTACCTCTGGATGGAGAGACCACTCGTGGGATGTCTGACCTATGCAGTTGAGAGCATCTGCCAGTTGGTTCAAGGCTCCTGCCACATGGATGGCTAGGTGATCCGCCTCCAAGCAGCCTACAAGAATCCAGATGCGGCGCGCCTCCTTGCACAGCAGACGGGAGTGCATGCCGCCTTGTTTGTTGAGGTAGTACATGGTCGTGGTATTCTCCGTCTGGACTTGAACCACTTGACCCCAGAGCTGAGGAGCGAAAGTTGACAGTGCCAGTCTGACTGCTCTGAGCTCCAACAGGTTGATGTGGCATCGGGACTCCTCAGGGGTCCAGAACCCGTGAGCCCTGCTGTCCCCCATGTAGGCTCCCCAGCCCATGAGAGAGGCATCGGTCGTAAGGATGACCATCGGCTCGGGATGGACAAATGGGATCCCTTCCTGAAACCGGTCTGGGGCAGTCCACCATTCAAGAGCATCCCACATCTTCTGGGTTACAGTGATCAGCTGGTCGAAATGACCGTGGCGCTGAGTCCACTGGGCAGCCAGCTCCCATTGAAGGGAGCACATGTGCCACCTGGCCCAAAGGACCACTGAGGTGCACGCCGCCATGTAACCCAGAAGGCGCAGAAAGTCCCAGGCAGGGTGCAAGTGCCCAACCAGAAATGATCGGGCAAAGGAGGAGAGAACCTCCGCCCTGTCCACCGGGAGCCAAGCCCATCACCTGAGAAGGCATGAGTTCTGACTTGGCCTCATTGATCAGGAGGCCGAGTTGGGAGCAGGTTCGGAGAGCCAGATCCCTGGACCTCTCCACCTTCTGAAGGGAGGAACCTGCCAAGAGCCAGTCATCGAGATAAGGGTAGATTCGGACTCCTCGAAGCCGAAGGTGGGCTGCCACCACTGCAATGCACTTGGTGAAGACCCGTGGGGTCGATGAAAGGCCGAATGGCATGGCTCAGAACTCATACAGGGTCCCTTCGACCCTGAAGTGGAGGAACTGCTGATGGAAAGGACGGATTGGGACATGAAAGAACACGTTCTGTAGATCCAGGGAACAGAACCACCTGTTTCACTCCAGGGATGGTATGATCTGGTTCAGTTACTATCCAGAAGGTGCGGGATGTGATATATTGATTCGGTTTGGAGATCTAGGATGGGGCGACAGCCCCCCATCCGCTTGGGCAACCAGGAAGTACCTGGATACAAAGCCCGGGTCTGTAGGAGGATCCGGCACTGGAGCTATTGCCTCCCTGTGGAGAAGCTGAATTACGTCATCTTGAAGAGCCGACTGAGTGCAACTTGAGATCCTTTCTTTCCAAGGGGCTCGGGCTCAGCTGAGAGGGTAATGGTCGAACTCTAGAGGCAGTTCTTGACTGACCACTTTGAGAACCCACCTGTCTGAAGTGATACTGGACCAGGCAGAAAGAAAGTGGTGGAGCCGACCCCCCCCCCACGGGAGGATCCAGAGCTGGCATGACGGGTGTAGGGGTGGCAACCCCCAACCCATCACTGAGCAGGCTTAGAGGAGGAGGAGGCTCCTGGACCTGCACCTCGGCCTCCTTTACAGTGCTGTTGAGGACCTTGCTTGGGCCGTGGGCGCCAAGCTTGAGCCTGCTGCTGCTGACCTCCTTGGTAGGAGGGCTGCCTGACCGCAGGGGAGGAATGCCGAAATGGCTTTTTCATTCTTCTCTGCTGGTTCGTGCCCGAAGAACCCTTAGAGGAAGTAGCATCCAAGGTGGCATTGGACTGCTCTATACGCTGAAGGTGACAAGCTACTCCGGAACCGAACAAGTCGGTTCCTAGGAAGGGCACATCAGCAAGCTTTTGCTGGGTATCCGCCGGAAAGGAGGAAAGCCTCAACCAAGCCCTGCGGCAAGTGGCCACTGCGGCTGCTAGAGAGTGGGCACAAGAATGTCCTATGTCCAGGCCGTTTGGAGCTGCTGTTTGCGGCAGCATGACCCTGGTCCCAGACCTGCTTGACTGTAGTCTGCATGTCCATTGGGAGATGAGGGTGGACCTCATTTAATGACCCCAGAAGGGCATGAGAGAAGTGTGCCATAATGACAGCCGAGCTGGCCTGACAAAGGCCCAGAGAAGAGGCCGCATAGACCTTACGGGTAGAGTGGTCCATATTTTTGGACTCCTTTTCTGGGGGTCAGTCTGTGCCAGCCGAAGTCCCAGTATGCCTGAACACAGAGGCGGTCACCAGGTTCTCGGCTGAAGGGTGCTCTGTGAACCCTGCAAGGGACCCCATGGGCACCGCGTACTTGCGGGCAGATGGTGCTAGGCAGGAAGCAGGATGCTGCCAAAGTTCAAGGTCCGGGCCAACAATGGCCTCGGCAACTGGAAAGGCCTCCGTCTGGGTATCCCCTTGCTTGAGGATATCGGTGAGAGGGTACTCTGCCTTCTTTTGGATGGACTCCAAGGGCATTCCGGTAGATTCGGAGATGAGGCGGAGAATGCCCTGAAAGGAGGAAGGACCTTCCCCCAAACCTGTCATGGATGACTTGTCATCCCCAGGATGTGAGTGCAGTCCAGTGACATCTGAGTCCGAAGAATTGTGGTATAGCAGTCTGCCGCCTAAGTCACCCTCGCTGCATCGAGGACAATCCGGGATGACAGTAATCGACAGACGTTGGGGAAGGCCGGTGCCTTGTCAGTCTTCTTTCGAGGGCTCCCCTCCCTCAGGCTGCTTAGGCGGTGGTTCCACCCTAATCGGTGGAGAGACCGAGATAGGTCGAGCTGGGGTACGGGCTGACCCCCATGGGCAGAGGAACCGAAGACTTTGGTTCCAGAGGGGTCGGCTTTGGCCTGAGAGGCGAAAGCCAAGTAATGGCCAGGGTAGGCGGCAGAGCTGCCTTTTGCCTGGACAGAATCAGCTGCTGCCACAAGAGGTCTTCATAGCATCAACAGAGTTTCTGCTGAAGCCTCTCCTCATCCAAGGAGGATGAGGACCTGTGGCGTCGCCTCATCTTAGAGTGCTTATGACTCTTTTTCGGGGTTCTGGACCTCGACCGAGATCAGGGAGGTCGATCGGGAGGTAAGTGAAAACTGAGGGTCCGGAACCGGGTCCTTAATGGGGACACCAGCAGGCTGGGTCTCCTCATCAGGGAAGACAAGGACCGGAGTCCTTTCCAAGGAGTCATTGGGCTGAACCAATGACAATGGATCAAGAATGATCTCAACCTTGTTGGCCACTTCCTCGGTCCCCTGGCCAGACAGATGGTCCATGAAGCTGGCGGCCAAGGAGGCGATCTCGACCAAAGTCGAGACCGCATGCTCCTGGGACACTGACCTTTCTCGTCCCAAGAGCATCTTCGCTTGGATAAAGACCCGGGTTCCTTATCCCTCTTCCAAGGGCGGGAGGAGTGTGAGTCCGAGGGCACCTCACCCTGGTGGGGAGAAACTGGCACAGCTCCTTGAAGGAGCCCGTAAAGGTGGAGCCAAGGTTAAGCGGATCGAAGAAGCTTTGATGGGCTGAAGCTTGAGCTGCTTCCTCCTTAAATGCCTTCATTTGTTCCAGCTGTTTGGCGGATCCCGCGGCCATGCAAACTGCCCACCTCGCCTCTTTTGATTTCACTGGCGGGTTCCTTTTCTCCGGTCTCCCCAGCTTCAAACGTGCCTTGTGGTCATCCAGGACATTGGGATGGAAGGCCAGGCAAAGGCCACATGGCGAGGTGTCATGTCCGACACCTAGACAGTAGAAGCACGTTAGGTGGGGATCGCTGCACAACATCTTCTGGCCACAGGGGCACTGGCGAAATCCGGGGGAAAATTTTTCCTCCATAGCAGATGCAGTAAAAATCACAGTCACTAACTCGAACAAGTTTTAAAACAATTTTCAGTAAACACTGACGATTAGAATGCAGGGCCTACAAAATGCTTTGAGAGCCTGAGGGAACCTGTATCTTCCAGTGGAAAAGAAGATGGCGTCATGGGGCGAAGCTGAGGTATATACCACTTGGGTGGGTGGGAGGAGCCAGCTTGAAGACTTCTGGCAAGATTTAAAGGGGAAAGGGACATGCCAATAAGCACAGATGAACAACATATCTACAATCCTAGAACACTGTTTAATCAGTAGCAGCACACTAAGATGAAGTGCATTTCCAGATGCGATCTGGGAGCACAAGGAAGTTAAGTGACTTGCTTAGGATCACAAAGTATGAACCTAGGCGGCTGCTGGATTCAAACCCAGGTCTCCAGATCTGCAGCCTTAACCAACTGTGCTATACTGCCTCCTAATACGAGGAGATGTTTAGGGCACTGAACATGTACTCCCTGGAGGACAGAAGAGAAAGGGGGGACATGACTGAGACCTTCAAATACTTGAAAGGGATAAATAAGGTGGGTCTCTTTAAGCTGAGTGGCAACCATAACACAAGGGGGCACAGTCTTAAGCTGGAGGGGAGGAGGTTTAGGAGGGAGGTCAGGAAGCACTTCTTCATGGAGAGGGTGTTAGACACGTGGAATGCGCTGCCGGAAGAGGTGGCCTTGTTGAAGATGGTGGGCAGCTTCAAGAAAGAATGGGATAGGCATAGGGGGAAGGTAAGGATTATTGGTAGGAAGGATGGAAAAGTTGGGAGGGTTGGGGAAGGGGGTAGGGTCAGTAACTCAAGATGTGGACCCTGCAATACGAGCACACTAGACAGACCAAATCGCCTTCTGCTGGCTTCTTTGTATGTTCATATGATATAGCCAAGATCTGTTCAGAAGGCTTGCAGCTTGCTCACCTTTCTGGCAGACTGCCACCAGGAAAACTGCATTCCAAGTGACCAACTTCAAAGCAGCAGCTGCCATAGGCTCGAATGGAGCCTCCATCAGCTGAGCACTGGACATATTCCAGTCCCAAGGAAGGACAGGATCTCTTACTGTGGAGACAGGTGATTAAGGCCTGTGAAAAACCTTTTGAAAATGTGTTGTGAGGCCACTGATCTATCTGCCAGGTGTAGTGTAAGCTGACAGTGCTGCCAAATGAACCTTCAGGGTTGAGGGCCTGAGGTTCAAGGGCTGGAGATGGATTAGCTAGTCCAGGATTATAGACAGACCTGCTTGCAATGGGTTAAGCTGTCTAAGGGAACACCAAAAGGAAAATCTTTTCCACTCTGACATGGATGTTTTCTTTGTTGGTTTCCTGAAAACCTTAAGCACTTCCATCACCTCAGAGATTTAGTCCAGGGAACTCTAGCTCTTCAAGAACCATGTACTGAAACACAGAGTTCTTGGATCTAGAAATGTTATCCTGCCCTGACACAATGTCAGTAGATTAACTGGAGAGGAACAGGAAGAAAAAGTACCAAATCTGTCTGGCCCAGTCTGGAGCTATGAGAATCATTGTTGCGGACACCCTTCTCTGTTTGAGCAGGACTTTCAGCAGAAGTGGAAAAGGTGGGAAGGCATATAGAAACTTTCCTGACCAGGTGAGGACTACAGCATCCTCTGGGACTGTACCCATCAATGGGGGTCTGCAGCAAAACAGTGGGAGCTGGTTGTTCTCCCAGAATGCAAAAAGGTTGGTTTCTGGTGTACTCCACTGTCTGAACACTGCTGCCAGCACCAGCTTGTTCATGGTCCATTTGTGGTTTCCCTGACTGATTCTGCTCAGGGAATCTGCCAACACATTATCCTTCCCTTGCAGGTGTACTGTTGACAGCTGAACTTCCAGGGAGTATGCTAGGTTCCAGATCTTCACTGCTTCCATGCACAGCTTTGAAGATCTTGTTCCTCACTACTTGTTTATGTAATGCATTGTTGTGGTGTCGTCTGTTCTGACCTGGAAAGGCTGGACCCTTGATCTGGGAGGAACAGGCATGCATTGCCAAATGCACTGCCCTGAGCTCCAGGAGATCTATGTGCTCCCGAGCCTCCTGTGTACTCCAAGTACCACTTAGAGTGAGCTTCTCCAGGTGGGTTCCCCAGCCTAGGAGGAAGGCATCTGTTGCGGGTATAGCTGTAGGTGTTTGCTGAAGGAAGGGAATTCCTTCTCTGAGGTTACATTCTTCTTTCCATCATTCCAGGACTCTCAGCAAACACTTTGTGTCAGGCACTAATTTGGACAGTCGATCCCACCTTGGGGACCAATGGTCTCCTAGGTGATACTGAACATCTCTCATTTGGAACCCGGCCCTTGGTACCACTGCAGTGGATGGGGCCATGCGCTCCAGTAAACACAGGAAATCCCTTGCAAGTCTGGGCTGACCTACCATGAAAGATTCTGCAGTTGCAATCAAATTTGCTACCCTTGCATGACAGGAAAATTATCTCCCTTGCAGGGTATCCAGCTCTGAACCTATAAAGTCCAGAACGTCTACTGGTTCTGTTTGTTTCTACTGGTTCTGTTTGTGACTTTTGAACATTCATGAGTAGGGCCAGTGTTCTCCGGATATGGAATTATCTCAATTCCGGTGGTTAAAAATTGCCAGTTTTGGACAATTCTATATACCATTCAAAATTTACTGCAGAACTGGACATTTGCACTGTAAAAATGTTGTAGTTTAACAGTGACATTTTTTATTAATTTTATTCATTTCATTTCCTGCCTTCACATGTCCAAAATGTGATCCCTACTTACTGAAATGTTGTGCCCAGCTGTTTGTGGTCTGAATTATATCCTACTTGCTGCCTCCCCCCCCCCCCCATTCTCTCTGAAAAGAAACTTGACTGGTTGACTTTTTCAACCTGCTGATTTTATAATCCTAATCCAGAGATGTGCTGAGTTAGCACCAACATCACTGTTTTAGTAATGCCCCATAGTGTATAAGTGTATACCCTCACCTCAGCCACTGGCTACTGCCACATTGAGCCAAACTCAGTCAACGCCCACGCCCTCACCACCACCACCACACACAAAAAAGAAAACCTGACTGGAATGGTTTATTTTTTAGGCCACCAGTCCACCATGTTGGTCACTTACTGCTGAATGGTGTGCTCCTGATTTCCAGATCTCAGCCTCCTTGATTGTTATACTCATTCCATCCCCAATCCACCAGCACAAATACACCAAAAATTACAATTGAACTATTACCAATACAAAAATGTGCCCCCCTGTATTTCTTTTATTTATATTTCTTTATTTCTGTTTTATTGCACTCTGTGGAATCTGGGGGGAAGTTGTCTTCCATATAGGTGCTTGGGAACTCCAGCAAACCTGTATGTTAGATGCAGCTGTTAAACCGGTCTGGTTCAGTGTTGGACACTCCTAGAGCACAGAAAGCAACAAGTTGAAGGTTCTCAATTTTCTACAGCTCCCAACTTCTGTAACATAAATATTTACGCTTTTCTAGTGGTCACTATGTGGAGTTTTCTCCATGTCAACTCTGCAGTGAAGCATGTTGCAGCATTTCCAGAAGACAGGTGAGCAAAAACAGCAATTTCAGATTCAAACTAATTTTGCCCCAAACTGCCACAATTTCAGTGATTGTCACAATTCACTGGCCCTGTTTATGAGGAAGTCCAGGTCCTCCAATGTGCCTTGCGACAGTAGTAGGGAGGACTTTGCTTTGTTTTCCCTGAGACTAGCCAGTTGTCTAGATAAGGAAAAACCACCACAATTTGCCTTCTCAAATGTTCTGGCACCAAGGCTAGTACGTACTTTGTGAACACCCTTGGTGCTGAGGGGTGGTCAAAGGAAAGGGCTGTGGAACTGGTAGTGGCAGTTTCCAATCTTGAACCTGAGGTACTTTCTGTGGCTGGGCATGACTGGTATGTAAAAGTAGGTACCCTTTAGTGCCAGCGACCCTAGCCAGTCTTCTTTTTGCGGAGATAGGATCACTCAGCCCAGTGTTACCATCTTGAATCTTTCTTTAAGTGTTTGCTCAGATATCTCAGGTCTAAAATGGGTCACCACACCCCATTTTTCTTGTGGGTGAGGAAGTACCTAGAATAAAGTCCCTTTCCCCAGTGTGAGGGGAAGTACATTTTCACTGTAGTAGCTTGTAGCAGTTTTTTCACCTTCATCTCCTACTGGATTTCTTCTGTCGGGGTGTGAGGGTGGAAACCCTTGTAGTTCAGCAGTTTTAGGAATTTTCTAAACTGAAGGGACAAACCTTTATTCACTATTTCCATGACTAAGTTGGCTGTGGTTATCTTTGTCCATTCCTGAAAAGTGAGTGAGCATTCCTCCCACTGGCAATAGATGGTGACATGTGCAGACTTATCAGGGGTTCCGTATAGCCTGGGCTTTAGGAGCTGGTGTGCAGCTGCATGTTTGGTGCCCCTTCTACCCCAATCCTTAAAGTCACCCCTCTGTGGAGGGAAGTCATAGGAGATGTAAGCACGGAGGAAGTATCCCCTACCTCTACCTTCTTTTGCATAAGGCCTGTAGGAAGTGGAAGTCTTTTCCTTCTCAGTGTTGCTTTTGTAGGTGGTTTTGCATTCATCCACCTTTTTCATGTAAACCTCTGTCTTGTCATCAAACAGTGAATTTCCGTTGCAGAGGAAATCCACCACTTTTATTTGAGTGCCTTACGACAAACTGGTAGTTCTAAGTCAAGCAAACCTTCTTAAGAACACTGCATGGGCCAATACCCTAGATGCAGTGTCATTTGTGTCTACTGACATATGGAATTGGTATTTCGTGTCATCTGTGGATGATCTATGACTGTTCCTGCAGTGTCAGATGCATCTTGTGCTAAGCCCCCAGCAGCCCTTTCACTCAATGCCAGAATGCAGTTCCACAGAGCTTGCTGATACTGAGCTATGTAGGCCAAGTAAGCTGCCTGCCTTAGGAGCAGGGAAGCTGACGTATAAACTTTTATGTCCATGCTATCCAGTTTCCTGGAATCTTTTTCAGGAGGCTGAGAGCAAAGGGGTACCTTGGCCTTGTCACAGCCTGGATCACGCCCTCATGATCAGGAACAGAATATAGGCACTCAGATCCCCATTTGTCCACTTGATACTTTTTTGAATTTTCTTATCTATGGCAGTAGCTGAGGTTTGTGCTGACATACATGATTTTAGAAGAGTCTTTCTTAAGGGATACATGGATGGGCAGCATGAACTTCTTTGGAGTAGCTTAGCCCATCATATCCATAAATTCTACCTCCTACTCCTCCTCCTCCTCAAATTCCTGTGAAGTGATGTTGTGGGAATTTACCATATGCCTCACAAAGGTATAGTGAGCGGTATAATCATCCGAGGGCCTAGAAGGAGAGCCAAATTCTTGTTCAGGAGAACAATCTGGGTCTATGGGTTCTACTTCCTTGTCTTTCAAGTCCTGTACTGAGGGCACTGTGTCCACTGGTATCTCCTTTCCTTCTTTAGGAGGAGGGACAGTGGCATGTTTTTCTTTTTCCTCTTTTCTTGGCAAGCACCATCTCTGTCTGCTTTATGGCTTTTTTATTTTTGGTGGATTTAGGGTTCTCCTTTTGGGCACCCTGATCTCTGCACCATCTCCTGCAACCTTATCTTTCTTTTTTATCCCGTCTGACAGGGACAGTTGCTAACTTTGAGGGGTTGGACCCCCATCTGAGCCTTTAGGTAATGTGGAGGGAGACTGAGAAGCCATAAGGTCTTCTAATTTTTTAACCCTTTTCTTTTGCATTTTAGGGCAAACATAATACAGAGCTCACAGTTGGCAAAACAGTCTGCATTTGCCAGGAGTTGAAAACAACCCTTACAATTTTTAAAGCCTGTAGGTCCTGTCAGTCATGCCAAACACTGATGATCCTGAGAAGACGTTAGTGGTTTCCAACAGAAACATAGAAAATGTCAGCAGATAAGGACTGCTAGGCCGCTCTAGTCTGCCCGTAAACCCTATACTCGGTTTAGACCTCTGACCCTATCTGGTCAGTGGCTTCCCCTCCTTCTGCCCCACCTGAAAGGCTCCCTTATGTCTGTCCCAGGCATACTTAAATCCCTCCACAGTACTCGCTCCCTCCACCTCCTGTGGCAGACTATTCCATGTGTCCACCACCCTCTCCATAAAGAAAAACATTCTCACGTTCCCTCTTAGCCTGCCACCTTTCAATTTCATATCATGCCCCCTCATTCTTGTAGTCTTCCTATATTGGAAGATGTCTCTCCCCTGCACCTTGTTAATGCCCTTAAGGTACCCGAATGTTTATATCATGTCCCTTGAAATAGCAGAGCAGGTTAAAAGGAGGTTAAGATTGCAGGATCAAGAAAAAAATGAACAAATTACATTATAGAGGGTATAAAATTATAAAAACAAAACACAACTTGGAACCATATTCGTCCATTTTAACAAACCCAGATGATAAGGAGAGTTATAACCAGGTATAGACTAGAGCTATATGGTGCTAACAAACATAGAAACATAGACTTTGACGGCAGATAAGGACCGCTAGGCCCATCTAGTCTGCCCATTTCCCTACCTACAGAATAGGCCGCAGATCCTATTTAACCAACAGCCTATATCTTCCTGCCCCCCACAAGAATTGCCTTATGTCTGTCCCATGCATTCTTGAATTCTCCCACAGTTTTAGACTCCACAACTTCCTCAGGAAGGCTGTTCCATGCATCCACTACCCTCTCTGTGAAATAATACTTCCTCACATTGCCCTGAACCGCCCTCCTTCTATCTTTAAATTGTGTCCCTTGTTCTTGCAAGTCTCTTTTTCTGAAAGATGCTACCTCTTGGACTTTGTTGATTCCCTTGAGGTACTTGAAAGTTTCTATCATGTCCCCCCTCTCCCTTCTTTCTTCAAGGGTATACATATTAAGCTCCTTTAGTCTCTCCTCATACGGCTTCTCTTGCCGACCTTGCACCATTTTAGTTGCCCTCCTCTGGACTGCCTCTATCCTGTCTATGTCCTTGTGGAGATGGGGTCTCCAGAACTGGACACAGTATTCCAGATGGGGTCTCACCAACTGTCTGTACAGAGGGATAACAACTTCCTGTTTTCTGCTGCTGATGCCTCTCCTATACATCCCAGTATACCCCCGCCCTCCCTACTGCCTTCACATTGCTTGCTAACCTTAAGGTCATCTGATATGATTACCCCCAGGTCCCTTTCCTGTTTTGTTGTTGTTACTACCTCCCCACCCATTGTGTATTCTTCCCCTGGGTTCTTGTTTCCCAGGTGCATTATTTTGCAAAATATTGTATGATCAAAGAAGGGCTGGAATCACAGATCCTAAATGTAAGTGCTCATATGAAATTGAGGATGATCTTAAACACATTGTGTTACATTGTCCCCAGTGTGAAATAAAAAGGAAAAAATGGTTGGCCTCGTTGTTGAGTACCCTTGGTCTCCCCTCTGAAGAATTAATAATTTTCCTGTTCAATTCCAGTGATGCACATATTCTTTCATCACTATATAAATTTCTACATTCCCTTAAATTGTGACCATGAAAGGATATTATCTTGTGACTCTTTTCTAGATGCCATTTCCACTGTGTACTGATGGTGATGATTTTTTAATAATGCAACAACAGTCTTGCTATAGTAGTAAAACCAGTTGTTGATGATGTAAACTATTTTTTTTACTAATGTGCAGTTTCTTTATAAATGTGTACTGTTATTGAAATTTTATATAAGTTTGTAAAGACATTTGTAGATCAATAAAATTATCTACCTTTCTTTCTCTCTATCATGTCCGCCCTCTCCCTCCTCTCCTCCAGTAAGTACATATTGGGGTCCTTTAATCTCTCCTCACAACTTTTGTGGTGCAAGCCCCATACCATCTTAGTCGTCCTTCTTTTTGCTGCCTCCACCCTGTCAATGTCCAGAACTGTACACAGTACTCCAGGTAGGCCTGACTAGTGTTTTATACAAAGGCATCTCTACCTCCTGTCTTCTGCAAATGATACGTCTGCCTATGCACCCCAGCACGCCCCTGGCCCTCCCTGCAGTCTTGGTACTCTGCTTAGACATATTTAGGCCATCCAATATAACAGCCCCTAGGTCCCTTTCTTTCTTCGTGGATGTCAGCAACTCCTCTCCCATCCTGTAACTCTCCCCAGGGTTCCTATGTCCCAGGTGCATCATTTTGCACTTCTTTGAATTAAATCTCATTTGCCACACCTCAGACCATTTTTCAAGCTTCCCCAGGCCCCTCCTCATTTCTCCACCTCGTCTGGAGTATCCACCCTGCTGCAGATGTTGGTGTCAGCTGCAAAGAGGCAGACCTTTCCCTCCAGCCCTTCTGCAATGTCACCAATGTATACATTGAACAGCACTGGCCCAAGGACTGATCCTTGGGATACCCTGCTAGTTACCCCCTCTCCCCAGATTGTATCCCATTTATGACCACCCTCTGCCTCCTTTCCATTAGCCAGTTCCTAACCTAGTCTACCACACTGTGTCCCATGCCCAGACTACCCATCTTGTTTACCAGCCTCTTATGCGGGACGGTGTCGAAGGCCTTGCTGGAATCCAGGTAAGTGATGTCCACTGCTCCCCCTGATTTACTTCCTTTGTCACCCAGTCAAAGAAATCTATCAGATTCGTCTGACATGACCTACTTGCCATGAATCCATGTTGCCTTGGATCCTGGGCACCTCTGGATTCCAGATGTTCCACTATTCTCTAAGTAGTTTCTCCATGATCTTCCCCACTACTGAGGTGAGGCTGACCAGCCTATAGTTCCATGTCTCCTCCCTACTGCCAGACTTGTGTAGAGGGACTGTGGAACCACTCCTGTGTTGAGTGACTTGGTGAACAATAGAACAAGTTTTAAACTATAAAAAAAAAACTATGAAAGTTAAAAAGGTTTTAAAACAGGAAAAATGCTGTTCAGTTCCTTTTAAATTCTAATCACAATTAAAAACACCCAAACAATGTTTTATTAGGTAAAAATGGCAAATATTGCCTCGCCCCCTCAAAAAATAAGGAACCAAGAATATTTAAAAGAGAAACTGCAAAACAGTTTAAATTTAAGTAATTTAAAACCCATAAGAGGAAAAATAGAGTGGTTCCCAAATAGTGAGGACCACGCCAAAAATGGCCTTTCCAGGTTCCAGAGAAAAGTTGTAAATTACACAGACATCACAAAAACAACCCTAATGCAGAGTATCAAAAATAAATTAAGCACGGTTAGACACTTATAATAAACCACAAATCATCCAGAAGTGAACAAAAGGCTTCAAGATGACCACTCTCTTCAAGCAGAGAAATAAATCTGATGTTACAGTGTTGGGAAGAGCGTGACCACACAGCAGAATTTGAATTTCATTCTAAGTTCCACAGTTAGCAACAAGTTCTAAAAGCTCTGGGGTAGCTCATTCCAGGGGAATAATTGCAGTTGTAAAGCACAAGTGAAGGATTCCTGGAGTTTGAACAGCACTCCGCCCCATTTTCGTGATGTATTTATAATGATTATAGAGGATGGTATTTCCACATTAAGCTATGCACATGCATGGATAAAAGTTATCTTCCCACCATTATGGGTCAGTTTTGTAAGGTTTTTTTTTTTCTCATCTCCCCCAATCTCTTTACTCAGTATTTTCAATTACAATGAATAATGGGCATAAAGTAAAAGACTTTCAGTCTGGTGTGTAAATATGTGTTAATCCACTTCATCAGGGGCACCGACAGCGCGGGTGCTCAGGTGCTCCAGCACCCACAAAGTTAATCTGGGCACCCACAAAAAGCCTCAGTCAGTAAAAAAGTGTTTCCCAAATCCCTGTACTCACACAGTTACATACAGGCTAATCCTTGCTCCATCTCCACCACTAGCCCCACCCAGCAGGCCAACGCTGACTGTGAACATCCGCCTCCTGGCTGCAAGTTGCAACATTCACAGGTTTCTCCATGCGCTGTCTCCACCTCTTGTGCTCTGGCCCGACCCAGATCCAGCGGGGCTGAACCATGGTCCCACCTTGATTGAAGTTTCACTTGGCAACTGCGGCTGCCACTGTGCTCTCGCTAGTCGCGGTGCCATTAGTCAGTCATCGGGGGTGGTCATCATCACACCGCTCGTATGGAATACTGAAAAGCAGTAAGCAGAGATACCTTTCTGGAACTGCTTAAAAATAACTTAAGCACACAGGTACTTTTAACTTTGTGATGCTCCGTGGCCATGCTGTGGCTTGATCGGACCTTGCGGGAACTCTTGCAGGCCGCAGGCAGCAGCCAGGACTCGGAGTATTTTTGTTACTTGTGATGGGGCGAGGCTGGGGGTGCCACTAGAACTGGTTAACTGGGTCAGGAAGGCCAAAAGTTTAAAAGTAGGAGACGGCATGCTGCAGCCTGCTACTACAAAATGCCCAGCTTTTGCAGATTTGTGGTGGATTTGACTTTGGTGATGATGCGGGGCTCCAGTTCATTGAAATTCACGGCTTTCTTTCATTAAGCAAGCATCTTCCCTTAATAAAGTATATTACTGGCCAGTGTCAAAATGCTGTTATTCTTTCTACTGTTACAGCACTTGGGTGTTGGTAGATCTTGATGTAGAGGGCTGCTATTTATACTATAGAGTTCTGTCATGTGCATGGCAGAAAAAGCATAATTTGCATAAACATTACATGACCATTTTATTTTAATAAGTTAACACATTAACTACAGAGCTGGAGTATCTTCAAGTCATGGCTGCAACATTCATCTCGTGCAGAGTCAGTACTGCAGATTTTTTTCATCTAGTTATATATTTACTCATTACATAAAACTGCATTCCTAAAGTGACAAGGATGCAAATGTTGTGGAGCTGCTGCTGACAAAAGTTTATATTTTGTTTTTACTGTTTACTGATTGGTGGCTCTTTGTGTTTGTTTTTGGGGCTCGAAAGAAAACAAACTTATATGTGAATGGGGTGAGTAAGAAAGAATGTGGAACTGACTGCAAAAGCTATAACTTGCTGTAAATGATGGTGTTAGCAGGTAGCAATGATTGTTATTTACAATCTTGAGAGAGCGATGTGGGCCGTGCTGATACCGAAGGCCTCTGTGCCCTAGTCAGATCTTTCCTGACCATCACACCTCTCAACCTTTTATCAGAGATGAGGAACACGTTCTCAAACATTAAGATCAAGCCCAGAATACTGTGGAAACCATTGGGTTTAGTAATAAAAAGTTTATTTTTTGATTCAGCATCATAGAATATTATGAATTTCTGCTTTAATGTCTAAACAGCACATTCTCTGTATGGGTAGCACCTTTTCCATGACAAGGGATAGCCATTTTGAGGGGTAAAATGAAGGATGTCCTTGTAATCAGCGACAGTTGAAAGATATGCTGACCATCAGTTTACTGCTATGTTTGCAGCTGGCTTTTCCTGCTATGTTTTTGTTTTGTACAAATGTGTTTGTGAGTGTGTGGTGGGGTGAGGGGGGTGCTGGGCTAGGGCCAGCAGCTTTACTAAAATAAATCTTTTACAAATAAATCCAAATAATTTGAAGGCTGTCTTGAGATATAATATCAACACCCAACAGGAAGGGCTGTCATGGTGGTCCTTTTGTCCACTAAAATATAAATAAATGAAACATACAGAACGTCAGTAGGATTAGGGGATTATTAAAAAAAGGAAAACCCCTGTTCAGTAGATGACTGCAGCACCTGGCAGCAACAGAGAGCCCTCAAAGGTACCCTTATATCCTCTATTGTGGAGTACTGGTGGTGGTGGTGGCACACATATTCTAAAATGCATCAACCCCCCAAATGCATCACAAAGCTGACAAAATCCTACAGCTTCTGGAGGCCTGGTTGGCCCCCAGATCCCTGGCCTTTCTTTAACTGCTCTGAGCACCCACAACATTTTTCAAAACTTGGCACCCCTGCCCTTCATTCTGAAAGTTCGCAAAGTAGGTCAGAAGGACCAAGGGCTGGTTCAGGTGGAATTCCGAGACTACTTTTGGAAGAAATTTAGGGTGAGTTCTGAGAACCACCTTGTCCTTGTGAAATACTGTATATGGAAGGTTTATGACCAAGGCAGGTATTTCGGACACTCTGTGAGCAGAAGTAATGGCTACAAGGACAGCAGCCTTCCAGGTCAGGAACTTCAACTTGCAGGTTGCTAGAGGCTCGACATGTTTATGAGTGAGCATGTCTAGCACAAGATTGATATCCCAAGCGGCTACCAGTCTCCTGACTGGTGGCCTAGTGTGGAGGATACCCTTAAGGAACCTCTTAACCAAGGACAGCTGAGCCACTGACATACTGTGGACAAGTTCATGGTAAGCCGAAATCGCACAGAGATGTACCTTCACCATCGAGTAGTGCAGTCCTGCGTTACACAGGTCTAGCAGGTATTCTAACACCTTGTTTGGTGAGCAAGTAAAGGGGTCCTGGGAGGACTTTGCACACCAGATGGAGAATCGTTTCCAGTTTGCCGTGTAGATTTTCCTAGTGGATGGCTTACGCGCTGCTAGGACACTGTCTGAGATGCGACGGCAGACGTTGAACCTACCTACTTCTATCTCCTCAGGAGCCAGGCATGGAGATGAAGGGATCTCAGGTTGGGATGGACCACTGGGACTTGGGTCAGGAGGTCCATCTGAAGTGGTAGCTGTCTCGGTGGAACCTCTAATAATCTGTTGATTAACGGAAACCATATCTGACTAGGCTAGTATGGGGCGATGAGAATCATGCTGCTCCCCTGTGCCTCCAAGTTGAGCAGCACCCTCTGAATTAATGGAAGAGGAGGAAATGCGTACAGAAAGCGTCAGGTCCATTGCAGTCGGAATGCATCCTGACAGAAAACGCCAGGTCCTGGATTTCTTGAGCAGAACAGAGGCAGTTTTGTGTTGAGTGGGGATGCAAAAAGGTCCAGATACAGAGTGCTTCACTCTTCGAAGAGTGACTGCACGACGTCTGAGTCGAGAGACCACTCGTGTGGATCCACCTCCATTCTGCTGAGGTGATCCACCAGATTGTTCTGGATTCCTGGTAGGGAGACCGCCTGGATCAGGGCTTCGTGCCCGAGGCATATTCCCATACTCTCATAGCTTCCCTGCACAGAGGGTAATAGTGTGCTTCCCCCCTGCTTGTTGATGTAATACATCACTGCCTTGTTGTCCGTCTGAAGGAGAATTATTTTGTGACAGAGGATATCCTTCAGGGCTCGGACAGCGTACATGACAGCTCTCATTTCCAGGACATTTATGTGTAGCTGAGACTCATCCTGACTCCACAAACCCTGGGTGTGAAAATCCTGACAGTGAGCTCCCCAGTCGATCAGAGATGCATCTGTGGTGACTGTGATCTGTGTCTCCAGTGGGGCAAAGGGAAAGCTTTGAAGAGGATTGTCCTCCTAAGTCCACATTTCAGTGACCTCATTATGGGTTCCATCACCCTGATGTGAAAGGACTGTGGATGTGTGGTTGGGGACCACTGAGTACTGAGCCTCCACTGTATGGTTCTCATGTGCAGGCAAGCCAGAAGCATCGTGAATACCTATGGCACCATGCGACCCAGCATCCACTGCATCGAGAGAGCTCAAACTGTGTCGTTCTCCTCGATGAAGCAAG
This sequence comes from Neoceratodus forsteri, assembly GCA_016271365.2. Lineage (NCBI taxonomy): Eukaryota > Metazoa > Chordata > Ceratodontiformes > Ceratodontidae > Neoceratodus > Neoceratodus forsteri. The sequence continues at coordinate 731,797,442 of CM028131.1, forward strand.
CCATCTGGAGGATATTGTTTCTCTTGTCTTCCAGAAGGAAAGCTCTTGCCCTGGAGGTGTCCAGGAGAGCCCCCATGAAGAGGAGTTGTTGGGAGGGCTGTAACTGCAATTTTTCCAGATTCAACAGAACTCCCATGGATGTGAGGAACTTGGAAGCCGTGGCCACCACTTCCTGTGACCCTTGTCTGAAGGAGCTTGCTAGGAGTCAATCGTCCAGATATGGGAACACTTGAATTCTGAGTTTCCTGAGATGCTCTGCAAGTACTGCAAAGCACTTTGTAAAGACTCGAGGCGCCGAGGACAGCCTGAAGGGCAGGACTCTGAACTGGTAGTGCTGGCCCACAGTCACAAAGCAGAGATACTTGTGGCGACTTGGATGCACAGGGAAGCCAGCAAATTGTTTTGATGAATCAGAGGTAGGAGCATACCGAGTGATATCATCTTGAATTTCTCTTTGTAGAGGAATTTGTTTAACTTCCTTAGGTCTAGAATAGGGCACATACCATCCATTTTCTTTGGTACTAGGAAGTAGTGGGAGTAGAAACCTGTGTCCCGTTCTGCTTGTGGGACCACTTCTACTGCCCTGTTGTTCAAAAGGCCCTGAATCTCAGAAGCGAGGAGGCCTGACTGAGTGATAGACAGTCTGGGCTGTCATTTGGGTGGGTGATCCAGAGGGGTATCCAAAAAATTTAGAGTAACCCTCGTGAATTATCCTGAGGACCCTTTTGTCTGTGGTGACTGACTTCCACTGGTTGTAAAACTGAGTCAGACAGCCCCCTACTGCAGAAGAAGAGTCCCCTTCAGGCAGCTGAGGTGGGACATGGGCCGTCTTCAGAGGGTGGCAATAGGCGCCTTCTGGCCCTGTGCTTTCTGCTGCATTTTCTTTTGTGGCTGGGGAGTTGATTCTTGTTGAAGGCCCCTTGGCCTTTGCCATGAAAGGACTGATGGTTATCAAACTGCCAACGATGTCCGCCCCGCTGAGGGGAAGCAGAGGCCGTTCTGGCTATCTTAATAGCAGTCCTAGTTTTCTTGGTGGCCTCTAGTGCCTGCTCCACTTGTGGGCCAAAGAGATAAACTCCATGAAATGGAAAATTCACGACTCTCTGCTGAGCATCATTTGTGAACCCCGAAATCCGTAACCATGAGTAACGCTGGGTGCATATTCCAGTTGCTGCTGCTCTTAAAGCAGTGTAAAAGGCCTTAATAGCAGCCTTAAGTCTATCAATCTAGTTTAGGCCATTCAGTGCTGCACTGCCATTGTTTAAAGTGATTTACCTGCTATGAATGCACTGTGATTACATCCCTCTTTAGAATTAATTCTCTGCGAAAGGCTGAAGAGTTTTAAGTTGACCTTTCAATGCACTCCGTAATATCCTAAAACTACAGCCTATTCCTTTTTATTATTAATTCTGAGTGTAAAACTGTAGAGTCTTAAGATTATTAGACCTGTACTACACTGTCTATTATTCTAAGTGAACAGCTGAATCCCTTTTAGAATTAATTTCTGTGTAAAGCTGTAGTTTTAAATTGACCAGACTTTTCAGTGTACTGCCTAGCATTCTAAATTTAAAGCCCAATCCTTGCCTCTCGCTTTGCCACCTGTCTGCCCTCTAACCCATTTACTTCTCCTCCCTGTTTCTATTACCCACTTTGTAGTTTAGCCTCCTCCTTCCAAATAATAGTGACCACCCTATTTCTTTGTTTGAGTTAACCACACCTCCCCTGCCTGCCCCTACTTAATCCATCTCCTTTCCTCTCCATCTCAGGTGTGTCGTGCCCACCTGGGGCTCACACCTCGCCACCAGAGGAAAAGCTACAAGCCTGTCCTGGGAAGCAAACCACGATTCTGCTACTGCAAATTAGCAGACCCTGAGGCTTTCTTCCCCTGTTGAAACTGCCGCCCGGGATCCTCCGAACTCCGGTTTGTTGCAGGGCCCAGAAATCTATAGAAACAGCCAAAAGCCGTATACCCCCTCAGGTACGTTGGTATTTGGCGCCTTTGGACATTCTGAATTTTCAGCGCCAACACTCTGATTGGAGGATCTCAGCCTCACTGACTTCTTCCTGCTGGTCTCCATTTTACCTTGCTTCATTAGAGACGTTTATCAGTGCTGCTGACCCTGGGTATATCCTTTTTTGTAAAGCAAGAATTTCATTTTTTTAAGTGTCTTCTTTCTCATTTGCAAATTACACTACATAGCCACTAGAGGGCTACAACGGCTGTCTTTTCTGTTAAAGAGGAAACGCATTATATTTTCTACTTCGTCTTCTGCTCTAGTGGACCTGGGATACCTCTCTTTCTGAGGACCATCCCCGGGGTTTTTCTGCCTGTTTCTCAGGCTGAACCATGCTCATCCACTAAGGCTGCAAGACTTGAACGCCTGTCCCTACTCCCATTCTGTACTGGTGGAGCAGGGCCAGAAACAGAAACGAAAGCTACAGACCAATCTTGCCACACCGGATTCCAACCTTGAACCACCTCACTGGCTCAGCTGCAAAGAGTTGCTCCACAGGTATGTTCAACACCAAAACTGCCTCTCAGCCAACAAAAGGATTTTGAACTTATGACACCTGATCGCCGATTTTTCTAGGCTTCTAGTGACTTTTACTGCCGGCTGTTGTGGCATTTAGATCTACCATGGGAAGTTACAACTGGTTCCTCGGTGTGTCACTAGCTTTACTAGCACTCAGCTCAATTCTTCTGAACCCTCATCCCTGCCTAAAGTGGAATGACCCTTGCTCTTCTCCCCGTCCTGCGTCCAACAGCTCCTTTCAGGTAGCCATTCTGGACTATTGGGCTTCTCAGCTGTCTCTGCCGGGGAGTGGAACATCTCCCGAGCTGCCTCTGCAGATTACTCCCCCATCCAGACTCGAGACTTCCTACTTATGGCAAATTCCTGCCAGGACACTAGTGGCTGCAACACTAGGCCAATATAACACCAGGAGTGGGGTACAGGCCTACCCATCAACACCGCCTCCCCTATCAACCAAAAAATAGTGTTTACAAATTAAAGTTCGCTGCCTTAAAAAGAATCCTGCTTCTTTTACTATTTTGCTCAGGCAATGTCGAACTCAACCCAGGACCATTAGACACCCTTGCTTCTCCATCAGACTTGGCAGGTATCAAAAGGAATGTCTTTTATGCATTTTAATGCCTGTAGTTTGCTGAAAAAGTTCACCCTTATCCAGGCTTGGGTGAGCCACACCCCTACCTGACGTCCTAGTGATCATTGAGACCTGGCTTAGGCCAGCCACCCCAGACAATGAAATCAATATCCCAAATTATTTACTCTTCCGAGCGGATAGGCAATCAAGAGGAGGTGGGGTGGCAATTTATGTAAGGGACAAATACTCAGCTACATGCATAGACGCATCATCCTCCCCCAAAGAATTTGAGTGCTTGACCCTAAAGATCGAACTTTCTCCTTCCAGTGCACTCTGTGTAATAGGCTGCTACAGCTCCCTTCTGCCGGGCCTCATCTCCTGTCTCACCTCAGTTCCGTACTGGGGCTCAGTTCCTTGGAAACCATTATTCTTGGCGACCTGAAATACGATTGGCTATCAAGTGCATCAGCTCCCTTGAAATCCTTTTGTGACACTCTAGGGCTGGTGCAACTCATTGGCGAGCCTACGCGCCCAAATAAAAAGAACCTTAACAACAGCTCCCTCTTAGATGTAATTTTGGTTAGCAAGCCACATCTGTTCTCTCATGTCGGAACATTTTTCTCAGACATTAGCGATCATTGTATAATCACCACCATTAGATCCGTGCACAACCCACAGTTTGGACAAAGTTCTCTATCAAGAGGTGCAAATGCAACTTCGATTTGTTTGCATACGTCCACGACTTGAAACATTCACCACGATGGCAGGAGTTCTTCCTAGCCAAAATGGTTAACAGGGCATATACTATTTTTTACGATATTTTAAGTGAGGCTTTAAATAAGCATGCACTCTTGGTTAAGGTGTGGGTCAGGAGCAGCACCTGCCATTGGTTCTCGCCTGAGCTCAAAGCTTCCTTGTTAGAAAAGGATACTTTATGGAAAAAACCCCGAAGAAGCAAGAACGACTCGGATTGGCATCTTTTTAAGAGAGCATGTAACAAGTGCACCAAGTTGGTCAGAGCAGCCAAGGCCGACTACTATCGTTCAGAGCTAGCCTCTGCCTCAAGAAATCCTTCAAAGCTCTGGAAAACATTAAAATACATGTCTGGACACACACCTGGTAATTCCATTCCAGCAAAAAATTAAGTCCGGTGGCAGCGTTATCTCTAACCGATCGGAGATATTGGAAGCCCTCAATAACCATTTTGCAACGGCAGGGCTAGCATTTGATACTTCCCCTGCCAATGACCTCCGCACAGCTCAGGGCCCACTAACCCATGAGTCCCCCCCCCCTACTGGGGAGGCCTTCTCCCTCCTGCGTGTCTCTCTAAAAGAGGTGGAAGACCTACTGCTGCAACTAGACACCAGGAAGGGAGCAGGCTCCGACTTCATAGAGCCATACTATCTGAAATGTGCCTACCATGTGCTTGCAGTGCCAATCACCCACCTATTCAACATGTCACTCTCCCAGGGTAGCCTCCCCCGTCAATGGAAAATAGCCCATGTCATCCCTCTATTAAAAGCAGGTGACCCTCGATCTAAATAATTACAGACCGATTCCTCCTCCCCATCCTGTCTAAATTACTAGAAAAAATAGTGTGTGGCCAGCTAGGGTATACTTAGAATCCAAGCCTATTAAACCCGGCTCAGTCTGGATTCAGAGCAAAGCACAGCACCATAACAGCCCTAGCTAAGGTGACTAATGACTGGCTCCTAGACCTTGACAAGAAGAAGCATGTCTGTGCCATTTTCTTGGATCTTAGTAAGGCATTCGACACAGTCGATAACAGCCTGCTTCTTTCCTCCCTAAGCACCTTAGGCCTGGACCATAAATCTATGTGCTGGTTTGCAGACTACCTCGGGAGGCGGAAACAGCAGGTTAAAGCTGAAGGTGATATTTCTCCATTAAAATCTATGCTGAGGGCGTGCCCCAGGGCTCTATCCTTGGTCCCCTCTCTTGCAGTCTACATTAACAACATCAATGACCCCATCAAAAGCCAACATCCACTTATTTGAGGACAACACTGTACCGCATTTTGAGCTGTCCCACTGAAGCAGCCTGTGAAGACCTCCAAGCTGAATTTAACCTTCTACAATACCAGCTCATAAACAAAAAGCTTTTGCTCAATGCGAAAAAGAAAAGCCATGCTCTTCTCCCCCTTCTTGCATGCGTCAATTCCTGCTTGGGGGGGGGGGCTACCCCACAAATTACCACTGTTCTTGGAGAAACACTAGAGTATGTAGCTAAATTAAAATATCTAGGAGTTTGGCTCAATCATAAACTTTCCTTCACCGACCATCTCGAAGAACTACAGAAGAAATTAAGGCAAAGATTAGGATTATTCTACAGAATTAACCACCTGCTTACAAAGGAGGCCAAGATTCAACTGGTTCAAGCTATCTTCCTATCTTTAACAGATTACGCGGACCTGCTCTACAGTCACTGCACTGCCTCTGCACTGGCTAAGTTGGACACCCTCTACCACAGAGCTATCAGGTTCATTACTGGCCTTCCACTTTCCACACACCACTGCTCCCTGTACTCATTGTTAGGCTGGACTTCCCGTCACTATAGGAGGAACAGAAACGCCGCCCTATGGGCCTTCAGAGTGGTGACCAACAAGCTCCCCTCATATGTCTCAGATTTTATTCCCCGGAGTGTGTTAGGCACCTATGCTCTAAGGAGCTATTCCCTAATTGCCCTCCAAGTTCCAAGGGTCAACACTCAGTTCGGCAAAGTTGCTCTAAGCTTCTCTTTACCCACACTGTGGAATGGTTTACAAAGGAACTCGAAGCTGAGCTGCCCTGTTAGCCTGAATATTTTCAAGGCGCTCTATGATCGCTACATGAAAGCACCTTGCAAATGTTTTCCTCACCGCTAGCCCACTAATTCCACAACTCCCCTTCCATCCTAACGCCCGCCATGTTTCTACCCTGGCTCTCACTCTTTCCCATTAACTCTTCCTGCTGCACCCACCTTCCCTGTCCATTCCAGCCTGGCTAAAGTCCCACCCATCCACAGTAGTGTCCCAATTATCTACCCCTCCTCTGTCATTATCATAATAAACAAGTACATGACAGCCATCATCACTTTCTGTGGTTTTAGCCCAATTTTTCCCCCAGTCGTCGGTAATATATCCCTCCTCTTCTTTACCTCTCTAACCTGCCATCCCATACACGGCCTCTTTCCCCTATATGTGTAGTTGCTGGCTGCCTCACTCAAAAGATCTCTGCTTATAACCCCTGTATGCCTATGGTTGATTGTACATCTGCTGACTTCTTCAATTGTAAAATTATGCTTTTTTTTTTATTTATTTCAACCTTGTACTATACTTTATACACTGTATATACTTTTTCTTCCTTGTATATTATTGCTTTTTGTATACCTGCTTCTGCACTGTACTTTGATGTATTCATGACCAGGTCTACCTTGCAAATGAGCCTTGCTCAATGGTGCCCGCCTGGATAAATAAAGATTTTGATTGATTGATTGAAGTTGATGATTATGGGACTCAATGCCTCTAGTAATGGTTTGGAGAAGCTCTGAACTAACGTCCGACTCCAGAAGAGCCTCCACAGTGACTTTTAGCGAGTGCTAGAGGGTATACTCATATTGAGAGAAATAGCCCTGGTAGCTAGCAATACGCATTCCTAGGGTAGCAGCGGCCAACACTCACTTCCCTAAAGTGTCAATCTTATGGGATTCTTTATTCACTGGACGAGCCATAGATTCCTAAGGGAGAACGGCTTTGTCATTTTCTGCCAAGACCACTATGGCGTTCGCAAAGGCTTAGGAGGCCAGGATTGGTCTATCCTTGGGGGGCGTTTCTGTCTATGGACTTAGCCACAGATGAAATGAGCGCCGGACTGTCCCACACCATCTGTGAAAGAGTCTCAAAAAAAAAAAAAAGCTGTACTGGAGGTGTCAATTCCACACAGATTTCAGGGACATGCAGATATTGAAGGCACAACAGCTTCCCAGGATCCATCTCAGAAGTCTGGCGAGAAAGGGTGGAGTTCATATTCTTCAGGAGAGACTTAAAGAATAGGTCCTTGTCACAGCGTGTGGGAATACACTTCAGACGAGGCAAATTTACAGGCTTAAAACACACCTTGATGTGATATTTATTTTTCAAAAGTTCGAAAAATAATAAATGAAAACAAAAAAATTGCAAAGAAAATCACTACTTAACATCAGTAGTTTCTCAATAATATAGTCCTGGATCTTAGAGCTCCTAAGATCCTTCTCATCTGTATTCAACAGCTTCTCTACAGTAGCAGTAGAACCTCTCTCCTCCGCTTTCAGGGCTGAGCACCACTGGACTGAACTGAAGTGTACTCGGTGAAGATGTTTTATATCTTTTTGGTGGAGTCACCTGACTAAGCCCTTTCTATTTTCATGTCTGGACATGCTGTTTTAAAACCAAGGTAGTTTGTTTATTCCAGGGGACTTCCAGGTTCAATTAAAGGTACAGTGTATATCTCCACATATACTGACTATATCTCTGATTCATAAGGACTAAGCATTTTTATACAGCATATCACAGTTTTTTGTGAATTTATGAAAATATCTTAAGGAATTTGTATAACTGTTACTAATCATGAAATTATTATTGTTTTATATGGCTTCTGAATCATTTTTATTTTAAAAAAAGCTTTATTATCTGTATGTATTCCTATTTAAAATAGCCTTCATTTTTTTTTTTTTTTACAAAATGCACTTATGCACTTTACACAACACCTCTCAGGGTGTTTGGCATTATTCCAGGGACTGGATGAACAGAAATGGAAAAAGAATGAAAAGAGAGAACTAGTAGTGAGTTTAGTGGGGATAGTAAAGAGCTATGCTAGGTCACCGATCTAGGGTAGGGGGGAAAAAAAGAAGAAAGCGTTAACTGTTGTGCAACAGAAGTTTTGGTAGCTAGGAAATAAGGAGATAAAAAAGTGGTCCATCAGTCACAGCTGAGGGTGTAGCCTAACTCCACCACAGTCCTCAACCAAAGGCTCTGCTGAAGTAGAGTGCTTGCTTTCCACTCCAAAGGATGACTCCTCATCCAAGAGTAGGAGAAGGTGCTCCCCGAATCGGAGTTGAAAATCCTGGCACCTGAGGCAGCGCTGGCGTCGAAAGTGGCGCTGTCTGTGGTACCACCAGAGCCGTGGGCTGTGCCACAACCAGCACTTGGACAAGTGCTCGGAGACTCCAACCCCAAAACTAGAGGCACCCAAGGCTGACGACCTGAAAACATGAGTAGGAAAAGATGTTCCAGGACTAGAGGGCATGGGATGAAGTTGGAGGGAGGACGATTCAGAGGAAACGTGAGGAAGAATTTCTTCACAGAACGGGTGGTGGACAAGTGGAACACCCTGCCAGAGGAAGTGGTGGGGGCTGAAACAATCACAGGATTTAAGAATGCATGGGATAGACATAAAGGAATTCTGGAGGTCATGGTTAAGGGGCAACAGACTTCTAGGAAAACATAAAGTAAACTTACAAGCTCAAATGGGCAGACTGGGTGGGCCGTAGGCCCTTATCTGCCGACACTGTCTATGTATCTATGTACCTGTGCTGGCCCTTGCACCGCAGCCATGTGAGGGGGAAGCACGAAAGCGCAGCGTTGATAGCACCGAAGAAGGTGCTGGCGACTAGGTTGACCCAACCACACTACCTACGAGTCTGAGGCCCCCAGGCTTGGCTCCGCAGGCACAGGACTTCGGGACAACCACCGGACCCACTGCTCTATAAGAGCAGCCCAGTAATGAAACTGCTCACCGGAGGACTCCCCAGGGGGTGGGGAAGGACTCTGGAGCTGAGGATCACGGCCACCGGGAACCGAGGGTGCAGGTGACCCCAGTGGAGCCAAGGTTGGCCTCCTGTCCCCCGCTGCAGACTATCTCCGTGCAGATGTACTAGAGGGGTGACCTCAAGCGGTACTGCTTCTTCCTCGACCAATGGGATGAAGAAGAACTCGAGGCCGAGTGGTGCCGGGCCCCCGATGAAGATTGGGAATGGGCCAGCTTCTTTTTGTGTTTTCAGGAGGACCGCCCTTTCTCCCGGACACCAGACTGCTCACAGTCAGACCCCTCCTCCATAGAGGGCGGTGAACCAGACCCAGCCCTGCTGCTGAAACAGCTTTCAAGCGAAGTCTTCCTACCATCACTGGCCCCATTCATGGTCGACTCTGTCGAAGGCGGGCTGAAGAAGACTTCTCTGTTCTTTAATGAAAAAGGTTTTTTTTTAAATAAATAAACAAATAAATAAAACGAATCAAATACTTAACAACTATGCTGCTGTTGTAAAGATGTGAAGATTTGACTCACGGCGGTGAGCGACGTCCTCACTGACGTGCACTTAACAGGGAAAAAAGGAACTGAGGCAGTTGTAGGGTCAGCGCCGAGATAGCCTATTCGGCATGAGCCAGTCTCCCAGCGCCATGCAAGCACGGTCCTACCTTGGTGCCAGCTCTCCTGAAGATTTTTGGCTCCCACTCGGTCCTAGCGCCTACGGTGTAGTTCCCAGTACTGTGAATGAGTGGTGGAGACTTTATGTCCAGGAAGATCATATATTTTCTTCCAAAGGATATAATGGGAAACTTTAATAACTTTTGAGTGGATTAATATTTTTTTCACCAAACCTTCAAAAGGCACTTCCATGACCCAATCACCATTTACAATGAACATTTCAGACCAGACGGACAAACCATTCAGGCTGTAGAGACGAGCAAAGAATTCACAAAAGTTGAGGACTTTCCACACTTTTCAATGCTCCGCAACTGCACATCTGACCAGAACAAAAATTTCCAGATCCAGAGACCTAAGCTATGACAACGCACATGACAAATTTCAGGCAAATTGGACGAATGGTTGCAAAGTTATTAGGAGTGCAAAATATTTGGTTTAACACAGAAGTGGCCGTGTAACCCTAACTATACCTGCCATACCTGCAGGTAACATACATATATATATATATATATATATATATATATATATATATATATAGTCTGCCTATTTTTACCTCTGCCTATACTGTCACTGCAGACCATACTTGATCTCCGGCTCCCTCCCCCTACTATGCTTCTCACTAAGACTCCCTTGTGCTTATCACATGAATGCTTGATGCCCACCCCTCTTTTCACCCCCATCACTTCTGCTGGAAGACTGTTCCAGGCATCCACCACTCTTTCAGTGAAGACCCCCTTCCCACGCCTCTTGAATTTACCACCTTCCAGCTTCAGTGCAAGTCACCTTGTTCTCGTGCATCTTTTCCCTGGAAAAATACTCCCTTTCCTGTACCTTATTTACCCCCCATGAGTTATTCACAGGTCTGTATCATATCTCTCCTCACTCTTCTCTCTTCCATGATGTACATACTGAGGTCCTTCACTCTTTTCTGGTAGGACTTCTTATGCAGACCCTGCACTATTTCAGTTGCCCTTCTCTGGACTGCCTTCACTGTCTAATTCCTTCCAGAGATGTGGTCTCCAGAACCGGACACAGTACTCCGGAAGGGGGGAGGGGGTCTCACCCGCGATCTATACAGAGGCAACATCATCTCCCTCCTTCTGTGAGTGATACTCCTCCCCATGCACCTCAACATCCCACTGGCCCAACCCACGCCCTTGTCTCACTGCCTCGCCACCTTGAGATCATCAGCTATGATTACTCCCAGGTCCCTTTTCTGTTTGGTAACTGTCAGTACCTCTTTTCCCATAATGTACTCCACCTCTGGATTTTTGTGCTCTAACTGCACGGTTTTGCACTTTTTCACATTGAAACTCAGCTGCCATGCTATTCACCACTCCTCAAGTTTTCGCAGGTCTCTGCACATTGTCTACACCCCCTCTGGCGTGTCCAGGCTACTGCAGAGTTTGGTGTCATCCACAAAGATGCATACCTTCACTTCCAGCTCAGCAATGTCACCTATAAAGAAATTAAAGAGCACTGGTCCCAGTATTGAGCCCTGTGGCACCCTGCTGGTCACTCTCCCTTCCCCGGAGAGAACTCTGTTTACCACCACCATCTGTCGCCCATCCTTTAACCATTTGTTAGCTGGTTTACCACTTTTGGAACCACCCCTAAGCTGCCCAGTTTCATTATGTGCCTCCTACTGTATGTGGAATGAAGCGGAAACCCCTACTGAAATCTAAGTAGGTCTTGTCCACCACCCCACCCTGATCTATTTGCCTGCTCACCAAGTCAAAGAAATCTATCAGCTTTGTCTGACATAATCTCCCCCAGTGAATCCATGTTGCCTCAGGTCTTGCGACTTGCTGGATTCAGGACACTCCATAATAATTTCCTTTAGAAATGACTTCATTGGCGTTCCTACCACCAGTGTCAGGCTGACTGGCCTCTAGATGCTGGTCCCTTCCCTGCTACTGCTTTTGTACAGTGGGACTACATCTGCCCTCCTACAGTCCTCTGGAACCACTCCTATTTCCGGTGAATTGTTAAAAAAAACTATCAGAGGTGCAGCCAGTACCTCCCTCACAGTGTACCCCATCTGGCCCCATAGCTTTGTTAATTTTCAGATTTGCAAGTTCCTTCAGGACTCTATTCTGTGTAAATGGACTTGTGTCTACCTCCCTCTCTTCAGCGCCAACAGTATTCATTCAAGAGATCTGTTTTTTTCTGATCTTCCTCGGTGCAGTCCCCACCTGCCCTTCTTAACCTCACAATTCCTCCCCTAGTCTTCTGCTTTTATTTATCTAAAAAAAATGACTGTCCCCTTTTGTTACCCCTTGGGCTATTCTTTCCTCAGTTTATGCCTTTGTACTCCTTTCCTAACCTCCCTCTGCTTTTCCTGATACACCTCCCTGTCCTTTCCCACTGCATATCTTTATACCTTCTTAAAGCTACCATCCTAGCCTTTACCATTTCAGTCACTTCTTTCAAGAACCACAGTGGTCACTTTTTTCTCTTGTTTTTTTCTCACTTCCTTTTCGTAGAGGTTTACTGCCTTCACTATCAAGCTTCATCAGGAAGGGGTAGTGGACCTGAAGCACCAGAAAATGGTTTTACTGAAACTATAGTAACTGGGATGGATGTGAGGGTCCTCCACAGTGGAGACCCCAAGGTGGTGACAGAGGACCCCAGAGTAGGAGGAAGCGAATCCTGGTGGGGGACTCCATAGTAAGGGTGATAGAGTTGGGAGTAGGTAGAGATGAGGAGAGGGAGGTTTGGTGCCTTCTGGATGCCACAGCATGCAGGGATGGAAAGAGGATCCAAGGGATCGCTGGGGCAGCAGGAAGGGAGGGAGAGCTAGACATCAATGTCCATCTGGGGACAAATGACCTGGCTAGGGATGAGCCAGCCATAGTGCATAAAGACATCAGGGAGTTGGTGAGGGGGCTTAGGCAAGTAGCATGGTCTGTGACGTCTTAGAAGTGCTACCTGTCTATGACAGGGGGCTGACAGGATTCTCCACATCAGGAACTTCAATGCATGGTTGGAGAAATGGTGCAGAGAGGAGGGTTTCATTGGGGACTGGGGCACCACCTGGAAGAATAAGGGCCTGTACAAAGGTGACGGCCTGCATCGATCCATGAGGGGAACCATAGTCCTCAACGAGCGGTTTACATACTACATTAGCAAGCATTACAACTAGCAAAGGGGGAGGCGGAATGCATCAGGGAGACACCCCCCCCACAAGCTCAAGAGGTCAACTATGGGAATCCGGAGGGAGAAAAACTACAAAAGAAACAAAGAAAATAATGAAATCTAGGGGGAAGAATAAAAAAATGAAGCTAAGATAACAGGTGAAAAGAATAAGAAAAGGCAAATGGAAAAAAGGAGGAGGGGTAGCAGCACATACTGAAAAGCCATGTGCACGAATGCTTATAGTCCAGACAAGACTGCGGACCGGGAGGCCACCATGGTGGAAGTGGATCTGGAATTAGTCACCATCACAGAGGCCTGGTACAGTGAAAACCAGGACTGGGATATGGCCAAGCCAGATTATGTTCTGTTCAGAAGGGACAGGATGGGTAGAAAGGGGGGAGGAGTAGCTCTTTATGTAAGAGACAACATAAAGGTTATGGAAATACAAAGGGAGTAGAGGGGAGTGGAGGTACTGTGAGTCACCTTGGAGAAAAGGAAAGGGGCCATTATTCACGCAGGAGTGATCTACAGACCTCCAAGCACAGGGGGAAGAAGTGGGAAGGGGACTTCAATCTACTGGATGTGGATTGGAGCCTGCAGCTGCAGCAACAGCCAGAAGTAGGGACATCCTGGACTCCCTGCAGGGGGCGTTCCTCAGGCAACTTGTAAAAGAACCCATTAGTGAGGGGGTGTTGCTGGACCTGGTACTGACAAATGGGGACAGTATTACTGATGTCATTGTGGGGGAACCCCCTGGGGACCAATGTGATCATCATATGGTGAGGTTTAATGTAAGAACCGGGTTAGAATTGAACTACACAAGGATGAGGGTCATGGACTTCAGGAGGCCTGATTTTAAGAAAATGGGAGAATGTCTTAGAGACGCCTCGGCAGATATAGGGAAACTAGGGGAAGTTGAAGACCAGTGGGCAAAAATAAAAGAGGGCATTGAAAAAGCTACAAATTTCTGTGTCAGGCAGGTGGGCAAGAGAAAACAAGAAACCATTATGGTTCTCTTCGGAGGTTGCTGAAAATGTAGAAGTAAAAAAACTGCCTTTTAGAAAGCATAAAAAAAACACACAGAAAGAGGAGGATAGTGAGACTTATCAGGAGAAACAAAGACAGGCAAGGAAGGCAGTAAGGAGCACGAAAGCGCAGAGGAGAATATTGCCAAATCAGTAAAAAAAAAAAAAAAGGACAAGGCGTTTTTTAGCTACATAAGCAAAAAGAGAAAGACCAAGGGAGGGATAGTAAGGCTGAAAGGGAGAGGAGGGATATGTGTGTGGAAGAGGACCATCAAAAAGTGGACACACTGAACAAATACTTCTGTTCATTATTTATGGAGAAGGGGGTAGGTAGCGGGCTAATGATAAAAGGCAAGTGCATTAAGGAACGGGAAGTGGACACTAGTCTTTCACGGTGGAAAGGGTCCTAAGGGAATTGTCATGGTTAAAAGTAGACAAGGCAATTGGATGAGATGGGGTGCACCCCAGGTTACTGAGGGAGCACAAGAAGGAGTTGCCTGCACCTCTTACACCTCTGTTTAACCTGTCACTAGAAATGGGAGATGTCCCAGAAGACTAGAGGAGGGCTGATATAGTCCCACTGCACAAAAATGGAAACAGAGAGGAGGCTGGAAATGACAGGGCTGCCAGCCTGACTTCAGTAGTGTGCAAAGTAATGGAATCACTACTGAAGGAAAGGATTGGGGAATATCTTGTTTCCAATGGTCTTCAGGATCCAAGGCAACATGGGTTCACAGGGGAGAGGTCTTGCCAGACAAACCTGATCAAGTTCTTTGACTGGGTAACCAAGGAAATGGATCAGGGAGGAGCGGGTGACAGCCTACTTGGACTTCAGTAAGGCCTTCAACACCGTTCCACATAGAAGACAGATGAGCAAGCTGAGAAGCCTGGGAGCGGGTCCTAAAGTAGTAAGATGGGTAGAGAGCTGACTGGATAACGGAAGTCTGAGGGTGGTGGTAAATGGCATCAGTTCTGGAGAGGGCAAAGTGACCAGTGGGGTGCCACAAGGGTAAGTACTAGGCCCAGTCCTCTTCAATGTCTTTATAAGCAACACTGCAGGACTGGAAGGGAAGCTATGCCTCTTTGCAGATGACACAAAAATCTGCAACACAGTAGACACACCAGTGGGTAGGAATGAGAGATCTAAAAGAGCTGGAAGAATGATCACAGGTTTGGCAACTGGACTTCAATGCAAAACAAAGTGTAAAACCATGCACTTGGGGCACAGAAACCTGGGGCAGCATATCAACTGGGAGGAGAAGTACTAGCAGTCACAAAACAGGAAAGGGACATGGGGGTAATCATTTCTGATGACCTTAAGGTAGTTAAAACAGTGACAGGACAGTGGGAAGGGCTAGCGGGATGCTTAGATGCACAGGCAAGGGTATCACCAGTAGAAAGGAGGATAATAATACCCCTATATAGACCACTACTGAGACCCCACCTCGAGTACTGTGTCCAGTTCTGGAGGCCTCACCTCCAAAAGGACATAGGGTAGAGACGGTAAAAAGGAGGGCAATCAAAATGGTGCAAGGGCCTGCATCAGAAGCCCTATGAAGAAAGGCTTAAGGAATTAAATATGTACTTCCTAGAAGAAAGGAGGGAAAGGGGGGTTATGATAGAAACAGTCAAATACATCACAGCTGTAAACAATTGGGTACAAGAAAGGAAAATTTTTCCAGAGAAAGAGATGCTTGAGGACAAGGGGTCATGCTATGAAGCTGGGGAGGGGGGAGGCTGAGAAGAAATGTGAGGAAGTACTTCTCCATGGAAAGAGTGGTGGATGTTTGGAACATCCTCCCGGTGGAGATGGTCAGGGATAAAACAGCTACATGATTCAAGAAAGCATGGAATAGAGACAAGGGGATCTTAGAAGTAAGGTAAAGTGTGTGTGTGCATGCAAACTGGAGACCGAGAAGGGTCTGCAGTGGCATTGTAGGTAGGGAAAATAGGGCAGACTAGGTGAGCCAAGAGGTCCTTATCTGCCAACAGCTTCTACGTTTATATGTGTCTAGGTTTCAATGTAAATTGCCACACAAACTACACCATCTGTAGCTTTCTTTGTTTTGCACTGTGTTTTTTGCTGCTCATTGTCTTCACTATGCCTTTCCTTAGCTTAGTCCACTGTTCCTCCACCCCACAAGTCATCTCCTCCTGCTAAGTGGTCTCTGAGGCATTCACTTTTTTTTTTTTTTTTTTAAATCTGCTCTCCTGAAGTCCAGGACCCTCATCCTTGTTTGGTTCACTTCCACTGTTCTCCTTATGTTGAACCACACTTACCTGAATTATGGTTGGCAACTGTTTGCTATTACCACATTTATGTGTAATAAAAAGATAATTTTGAATTCTACTAATATATTTGAATATGTATTCCTTTATATCATCAGTGACTTTTTGAGTACAAGTCTGTTATTTATTTTTTACATTTACAGTGATCACTGGTCCCCAGGTGTCCAGTATTTGTGGGGATACTGTTGCACCTGGGAAAATGGGCTTTGCCACAGATCAAAAACAAATAACTCGAGCAGTGAACCAACGGCTCAGGAGAACTGGCACCAGCTAAGGCTTTTAATCATAGCGTACTACTGATATTGAATCCTCATACACAGTGGAACCTGGTAATGGTGTATGGAAAAGCAGTAAACACACTCACCGAAGGACTGTAGAAAAGTGCAGTTTCCTCTTTATTAGGTGTAAACTGAAGCCACAACGATAAAATCCACTGTATATGGGGATTCAATGTCAGTAGTATGCTATGATTTAAAAGCCTTAGCTGGTGTCGGTTCTCCTGAGCCATTGGTTCACTTCTAGAGTTACTGGTCCCCAGGTGGCCTCCCATCTTGCCAACTTCAGTACTGTCCGTATATGAAATTTTCATACCTACCATAATTCGTGATCTTCCTGTATATCTTCACTATTTATTACTGGTGGGTTCTAGACAGAGGCACTAGGACCCTGCAGGAAGCTTATAACTTTAAGCTTTTTCAGCTTCCTAAGGAGGAGGGGCCAATGTCGGGGGCGGCACCACCCTCAAGGCCAACACTGGTTGGTCAGTAATCGACGCCGGCCCCTCCATCACCTCAGTTCTGCTCACCAGAGAGGGAAACTAGAGACAGAGGAAAAAAGAGAAGGGTGGGAAAAGGGAGCACAAGGGATAGTAAAAGGAAAGGATATAAACTGAAAAAAGGAATAAGCTGGCCACAAGAGGAGGGGGTAGGACTGGGAGGTCTGGGAGAGGGGACCCCAATCACTGGGCAGGCCAAGGGGGAGTTAAGAAGATGGAAAGGGAAACAGAAAAGTAAGACAGTATGGAGAAAAAGAGAGGGAGGGAGGGAGAGATAGAGAGAGAGGGAGAGAGCGAGAGTTGCACCCTAAACGGGGAGGGCCTGAAGGGGTCTCCTGGTAGACCAAAAGCAGGACACATCTGTTGTCCCTCTTCTCTTTTTTCCCTCCCTGGGTGGAAAAACCCCAAGGGAAGACGAGAGAGAGACCGCAGGATAAGCCTCCCACACTCAAGAGGGCTCAAGGCTAGAAGAAACCACAGGATGCAGAGGCATAGCTGGGTATAGAACCTTACAGGCGTGAGAAACATAACAGGATGCCAGTGTCAAGCCATACAAGGAATCACCCTCTTGGTCCATCAGAGAAAAGAAGGGGCCACTGGATCGATCTCTCACTCCCTCACCCCCACTGCAAACAGAGGTGGGGACAGGACCCATCTCAGGGCAGGTTCCCCTCAGAAGGAGACCCCCTAATCTAAATTTTCCCTCCTTCCAAACACCACAGTGTTCTGCTCCTTGGAAGCCTACACTCCAGTAGCAGGCTTATCGGCTCTACAGGGCTCCGAATTTGCCCACCCTCCAAACACCACCACATTGGAGTAGCGTTCTGCTCCTTGGAAGCCTGCACTCCAGCAGCAGGTATACAGCAACACTACACACAGGATCACTCAGGCACCTGCTCCTCTGTGGTGTGGCACCGCATTGTCTCTTCCGCCCCAATCTGCCACACACCTAGGGGTGGTGCAGATTTTAAAGTAACGGTCAGAACCAATCAGCCCAGTTTCGCACCCCTTCCCGAAAGTTAGAGCGGTCTCTTCCTAGGACCCCTTCCCCCTTCCCACTTTGTGGTTCGTCTATTAAATTGAGCTATTTATCTCCTACCCCTTAGGACCTTCCCACCTGACCCAGTCCCCGGGCTATGTGTGGAGGCTCTGGGACTTAAACCCTGGTTTACAGCTTCCTGACTCACCCTCAGCCTGGTGCTCTGTCCATTAGGCTACACTACCAACAAGTATTCAGGCACAGTCCATATTAATATCTCTTATGGCCTCCCCTCTTTCACTTCTGCTATACTACCACCTAGTTTCTATGTCCCTCAGACCCCCAGCTCCTCACTATCCCTCTTATTGTATTCAGTGATACAGACCAAAACCCTTCCAAATGTCTAACAGGCATCCAAGTGCACTAAAGTGCAGACACCCCTACCCCATTCTGCTCACTTTCCGGCAACATGTTCTCCCCAACCCCCCCGGTCTATTGCTCCCCCTCATCTTCCTAATTACCAGCCTCTCCTAAGCACCTACCTCACACATCATCTTCCCCACTAGCCCACTCTTGCCCCCTCCTTAGCCAGTCCTCAGCTCTCCCCCTTCCTGCCTCCACCCTCTCCACACCCACTCCGCCCTGGCCCGTTCCACCCACCTCTGCTTCTCTCCCACAGCTCTCTCCCCCGATGGCTATCACGCCCTCACTACTAAACCGAGAGCTTGCTCTTTCAACGACCTTAAAAGAAGGCATTACTCTCCAGGTTCCTCCTACCCGGTTTCCTTTTCCTCCTAATAGCTGGCGATGTGGAACCCAACCCTGGTCCTACCACCTATGTTGGCTCCCTATCAGGAGGCAAGGCATCTACCATCTAAACACCAGTAGCCTGCTACCCAAGATGGACCATTTAAGGGCCTGGGTATTACTAAATTCCCCAGACATCCTATGTGCATCTGAGACCTGGCTGTCATCCAAAATTCCCAACTCTTCTGTGGACCTCCCAGGTTAGTTACTGTTCAGACAGGACAGAGGGAAAAGGAGTGGTGGTGGTGTAGTTGCCTATGTACACAAATCTCTCCCCGCCTCCTCCGTAACTCCGGCAGGTCACCCCCTCCTTGCATGAACTACTGCTCCTTAAGCTGACCTACCCATCCACTTCTCCATTCTTCACAGGGTCTGCTAATTCTCCCTGAAATACTGCCCTCTGTCATAGTCTCCACCCTGGCATCCCTCACCTCCCTCACCCAGGCCAGTGAACTGCTACTTCTGAGTGACTACAACGTAAACTGGCTCTCTGCTCATGTCAAATCCATCACCCAAGAAATTGAAGCCCTAAACCTCACTCAACATCTATCTGAGCCAACCACTCCTTAATTGACTAGAACTTAGCAACCCACCCTCTAAAATACTCATCTGCTGGCACCCTACCTAATGCCTTCAGCGACTGCTACATGACATACTGCTGCAGGAAATCTCACCCCCTAACTCCCCCCTAAGTATCTGTGGTTCCTCCTACTCAAATCTCTAAACAACGGAGCCCTCCTGTCTGATCTATATCTATGTGACTGGTCAGGTGTTTTCACCACTCTAGAAGTGGACTCCACTCTTGCTTCTTTGACCACAACCTTTCTCAGAACTTGGGACCTGCACGCCCCTCTCAAAAGGCTATAGCTACACCGAAAACATCTCCCCTGGATTACCCCCAAATTAATCTCCCTCTTCAAATCCAGAGACCAAGCTTGGCGCACTTTCAAATCCACCTCTAGCCAAGCTGACCTGAAAAATTACAGGACACTAGCCTGCATGAAGGCAGTGTGCTTTGCAAAACCTGCTCTCTTTCAGAAACAAACAAAATGATACCAGGACCTCACCTGTGGCATCTAGAAAACTCTCCACTCCCTTCTTGGTTCCTCTTCCTTTCCCCCTCCCGTCCCAATTTTCCCCAGCGCAGACAGCTCAGACCCTTCCTCTGTGGCCTCCTCTATCAATCATTTTTTTACCACCTGTGCTCTCCCCCCGGGCCTCCTCCACCCACTGTTCTCATCTCCAATCCCTCATTTCCCTACATCCAACTCCTCCAATGGTCCCCCCATCACAATAATGGAAGTAATCCAAGCTGTAAAATCTCTAAACCCTTCTAAACAGAACACAGATGGCCTTGATCCCAAATTACTCAAGATCTCAGCCCCAGCCATCATTCCCTCCATCATCCATGTCCTCAACCTATCCACTGCTCAATGTGCAGTACCTAAGTCTTGGAAACTGGCCAAAGTTATCCCACTACACAAAGGTGAAGATTCGCTATACTGGGAAACTACAGACTTATCTCCCTCCTCCCCGCGCTCTCAAATATTCAGGAGGCACTCATCTCGGATAGGCTAAATTCCTTCCTAGACACCTCAAATACTCTAAGTCCTTTCCAATCCAGTTTCAGGTGCATCCACTCCACCTCCTTCTCCCTGCTCCGTCTCACAAACTACATCCATTCTGGTATGGATAAGGGTCACCTCACCTTGGCAATTTCCATTGACCTCGTTAAGGCGTTTGACTCAGTCTCCCACAGTCTCCTTCTGAACAAACTTACATTTACAGGTCTCTCTCCCTCCTCAATGAACTGGTTTAGATCTTACCTCTCTGACAGGAACCAATATGTGTAGTTAGGGCAATCCAAATCCTCCACCCTCCCCATTCATGCAGGAGTCTCCCAGGGTTCTACTCTGGGCCCCACTCTTTTCTCTATTTTTATAACTGATCTTCCCTCTTCACGCTCTCCAATGCACATACACATGTACGCTGACGACAACATCATATCTGCCTCAGGCCCCTCCCTCGGTACAGTCCAGTCATCCTTGCAAGATGCTTTTGCTAAGGCCCTCAGCTGGTTCGAGGAAAACCTCCTCAAGGGTAATACCAAAAAGGCAGTTGCCATGGCTTTTGGCTCTGCCCAAAGGTTGGCTAAGCTCTCATCTCCTCCATCTTTCTTTTCCTTGGACGGTGCAAAGATAGAAATAGCATAGTCTTTTAAATACCTGGGGGTCTGGTTAGACTCCAAGCTCGATTTCTCCCAGCACTTTGACTTCATCCACTCTAAACTTCGGCCCAAATTGGGAGCCTTGCACAGATTCAAGGATTGCTTCTCCCTCCCAATCTGCAAAGAGCTCATTTCCAAACTGATCCTCCCCACGATAGACTATGCCAGCATTGTCTACAGCTCAGCTCCTCAATCATCCCTCACTAAATCAGATCCCCTGTTTAATGCTTTCTGTCGTTTGGCCTCAAACCTCCCTTTCTGAACACATCACTGCCCCTTATACCCTGCCCTAGCCCTCCCTTCCCGCGGCAAATCATTGCCTCACCCACTGTGCCATCTTCATTGGCAAGTACTGGTTCTCAGCCTTCCCCCCCCATCTCTCCGCTCTCCTACTCCCCTAATTAACGTTAGGCTAATCCCTCAGAACCTGAGATTCCTGCACTTTAAATCTCCCATTATCCTCACCTCACAAGCAGGCGAGGTCGCTTTCTCCTTTAGACCCCCAGATTTCTGGAATCATCTCCCCCACTCTATCTGCCTTGCACCAACTCTTACCACCCTACCACATATCTGCACTGTTCTATATTCCCACCCTTATGTTTTGGCTTAGCCACCTTAGGCTGCACCTTCCTCCCTTCTGACCAGGCCTATGCTAGTGACATTTTGTAAACTTTGGTATATCAAGATTTCATCTCTATACCGTATCATATTGTTGATTGAATGCTTAATTTTGTTATTGAATGCTTAATTTTGTTATTTGTATAATTTTTTAGCTAGTGACTCTTGTATTGTTTACAATGTACATTCTCCCACCCTTTCTGATGTGGAACCTTTGTAAATGAGCGGTTCTCTGCTCAAAGGTATTGCAATCCTAGATTGAAATAAATAAATGAAATAATTAAAGCTCCTCCCCCCTGCATCAATCTTCACCATTCATCACTGGTGAGTGAGTACCAAGCACCACAGCTGTGGCACTGGCACCCTCCTGAGGGCTGAATCTTTCCTCAGCCTCCTGTGGGAGAAAAATGCAGGGAGGAAGGGGCCCGTTACGGGCCAGGCTAGGCCCAAGACTGGTAAGGGTGAGATGGAGACTCCTGCTGCTTGGGAGAAGGAAGGCACCCTAACAACTTGCACCTCACCCAATAGAAGAAGAAGTGGGCCCCTTGGAAGGGAGAGGCAATCACCCTATGCCAGGCCAGGGGCAATAACCTGGAAAGGCGAAGCCACACCACCCACCTAATGCAGACTGCAGTTCCTGCCAGCCGGGAAGCTACCTCACTGGTGTCATAACAGGCCCTTGCCTGGTGTCTTGCTAGCTCAAGACCCCGCACAGAAAGGCAAATGGCTTGCCTGGCCATCTCTGCATCAGGCAAGGTTGCCAGGAGTTGTCCCAGTACCGTCCACAGGTGCCTAGCGTAGACAGCCTGGTGTGCCTGGTGCGCAGAGATGCCCAAAAGGAAGCATGCTGCCAAGAAAACTCTTCTACCCCAGCGGTCAAACTCAGCCGAGTCAGAGTCTGGGGGTGGTCGTGCCTTGGGCGACAATGCCCGGAAGGGGTATCCAGGAGCTCCACTCCAGAACAGGGGTAGAGCACAGCACCTGGAGACCCCAGGGGTGTGCAATACCTGCGCTGACAGTCCCTCAGGGCTGGAGAAGGGGCAGAGGGATGCTGCCAGACCTAATGTGATACTTCCATGAAAGGGACAGGCCACGGATGGATAACAATGTTTTCGGCACTGAACACATCAAGGAAAATGTGTGTTGCATGGTCAGGATTGCGACTTGCAATGTGGGAGATGTGGAGTTCTCCTAGCATCCCCAACAGGAATCACTGATAGCTGGTGATATCAGCATCTGAGGACAGGTGGATAGAAGGATCCTCTTCCTCAAGGGAGGGAGAGGAGGCAGAGAAGCCTGTCTCAGAGTCGGAGGCGGCTGAAGTGAGGTACCGGGGGAAGGCAGCCGCCGACGACCTGAACTGCTGCCAGGTCACTGGCCCCGAAGGGCCCCAGAGGCCTGGTAGAGAAGGGGGAGGAGGCAAAGGATGCGACAGCAGAGGAGAGGTCTGGCGAGCCAGAGCAGGGCCTCTGCTAGGGCTACAAGAACACACAGGGAACCCCTCCCAAGGGGGGTAGCTGTGCAACTCACCCACTGTAGGTCGCCCAACCAGATAGAAGCGGCTAAAGTGGTGCCCATGGGCAAGGACCCCACGATGGGGTGACCGGAGCTGGTCGGTCCCTTGTGGGTGGCCCCTAGCCCCACCTGCTGCAGACCCTACCTTGTCCGGTGAGTGGAGGAGGAGGAAGGGTCCACACTGCAGCTCCTCCCACAGCCACCAGCAGCTCTGGAAGAGTGCCATGGTGCCAATCTCAACCTCCCCAGGCCCACCTCAAGAGACAGAGACCTTCTCCTCTGTTGGCCCCAGTACCGGAGATCAGGGTCTCCGAAACAACCCTGGCACTAGGGAAGGTGCCATAACCGATTCCAGAACCCACCACAGCTCTGAAATCCAACCCAGCACCGCGCACAATGCCTGAACTGGACCCAGCACTGAAGATGGTGCCAGAATCCAACTCAGCCCCATACACGGTACTGGAACCACACCTGGCGCTGGGGTCGGCACCAGATTCCAATACAGCACCGACCTTGGCGCCAACCCCCTCCCCGGCACCAGAATCGGTGCCAGAAGTTTCCCCAGCACCGCAAGTGGCACCAGAGGACACAGAGAAGTCTGCCCTTGCCTAGCCAGAGTGGTGACCAATCCTGTTACACTGGAGACTGAACAGCTAGGCGTAGAAGAGCTACGGGACTCCTGAGAGTCGGGCAGCCACTCCGGGTCAACCTGATCATCCTCCTTCAAGGAGAGCAGGAAGACTGCCAGAGAAGCTACCCCCAAAACCCTCCCTCTCCCAGTTCTTCTGGCGGTACCGGAAGGGGACGTGGCACCCACAGTGGCACTGCCTCGCTCATCAGCCCCAAGAGAGGTGTCAGGAGCTGAGGCGGTGCCAAAAGGCAGCACTGAGAACTCCACAGGCTTGGGTCCAGCATATAACTGTAACCGTGAAATCTGGGGCATCCATGCCTCTAAGGAAGCAGCGGACGGTGAGGGTTGCTCAGCCAACCCCCGGGAGGAGGCCAACTGTCCACCCGACCCCTCATGCAGGCCTCCCATCTCAGCAAGACTGGAACTAGTGGAGGCCTGCTCCCCCTTGGTACGAATAGTACCAGAGGGAGACCGGGGGAAGGGCCCAAAGCCCTGGCCTTAGCGTCCCAGGACCGATGCCGTCCTATGAAGATGGGAGGATCCCGACCCACCTTCCAGCGTGTACCTCAAGGACCCGGCGGTCCACGGAGAAGCAAGTGTCATAGTTGTCCAGGTTGTGTTGGGGACCCAGGCAGGAGAGACAATGATTATGTCATCAGCTTGCAACAGGGGCACCGATGCATGGGGCACACCCCGCCTTCGATTTTGAACTAGGCCCTGAACCGGACATAATCACTCAGTCAAACTAAAATTATAAAGAACAGACTCAGCCCCATAGGAAAAGAAAAGAAAAAAACTGTTTTACCAGTTTCCAAAGCTCTACGGCATCGAGTAGCAGGGGCAGCAGCAGAACTTCAGCAGATGTTCACTTTCCGATGGCGTAGACAAAATGGCAGCTCAGCTCCCACAGTGTGATGCACCTCAATGGCGAGAAAAGAAGAACTGAGGTGATGGAGGGGCCGGTGTCGGTTACTGGCCAACCCACTAGCACCATGTACTACGTCGGCCTCAAGGGCAGGGCTGTCCCCAACGTTGGCCCCTCCTCCTTAGGAAGCTAAAAAAGCTTAAAGTTATAAGCTTCCCACAGGGTCCTAATGCCTCCGGCTAGAACCCACCTGTGATGAATGGTGAAGACTGATACAGTGAAGATCAGTGAGTACCAGGTTCAGTACTGCCCCATCACGAGTGGGCTCCCTGACTAGCTGCCTGAGAAATGCCCCCGATAGGGAGTTCAGGATGTCCCTGTTTCTAGCTGAAGCTGCAGCTGTGAGACTTCAATCAACATCCAGCAGACTGAAGTCCCCTACTATTTATTTAGTTTTTGTTGACCGGGTAAGTGCACTAGACAAATTCTGCCTATTTTCAGGCATGACCCAGGGGAGGAGGATACAGATGAATGCCAACTGACCTTGAGCCAGTTTAAGCTATTGGTGCTATTTCCAGTGAGTGGGGGAAATTTGGCCAGGGCATTGGGGAAATTCCCCTACTCTTTTTGAGAAGTGTCATGGGATCTTTAACATCCACCTGAACAGGAAGATGGGCCCTTGGTTTAACGTTTCATCCAAAAGACGGCACCTCAGGAGTGCAGCACCCCCCTCATGCTGCACTACAGTGTCAGTATTGGGATATTAACCCAAGTGCCTGATGTGGGGATAGAATCCACAGCCTTCTGATCTCCCGGCCTCAGAGGCGAGTGTGCTACCTGCTGAGCCACTGACACTAGCAGCACCTCCCCTTTTTCTGCTATTGTGCCAATGGCTTCCATCAGTGCTTTATCTAAATTTTCCCCCTGTGTTGGAGGTCTGTAGGTACGCCAGTGCAAATAGTGCATCTGTTCCCCATCTCCAGGGTGACCCACAGTACCTCTAGCCCCTCTGTTTCCACCTAGATTCCCTGTGTTACACTGATACCCACCCTTACACAAAGCATTACCCCATCTCCCTTCTTTCCCACTCTATCTGAGCCCTCAGGGCTCAGTGCTTGGTCCCCTACTCTTTTCCATCTTCCTTAACGATCTCCCATCAGTTTGCTCTCCTTTCACCTCCATTCACATGTACGCTGATGATACGGTCTTGTATGCTTCCGGCACATGTCACTCCGAATTGGCATCCAGTCTCCAGCTTGATTTTGACTAAGTTCAGCTCTGGTTTGCCTCCCATCAGCTCTTCCTAAATGCCAACAAGACAGTCTCCATGACCTTTGGCACGAGATAAGAGACTCTCTAGGCTCCCTGGCCTGCCCTCTTTCCACACCCTGGATGGGACTTTCCTTGCAGACACAACCTCTTTCTGCTACCTAGCGATTTGGCTGGACCAACACCTCAACTTCTCTGGACAGAGACGCCATCCTGAAAAAACTGCACCCCAAGCTTGGCACCTTATTCAGGAACTGTAATTGCATCCCTTTTACAGCTAGGTGTGAACTTGTCCAAAAGATGATACTCCCCATTTCTGACTACTGTGACGTGGTCTTTGGTGCTGCTCCCAAGTCCTCCTTGACCAGACTGGATAAGCTCTTTAAGTCCTTCTGTCATTTCGCCCTAGACGCTCACCCTCGTACTCATCACTGCACTCTCTATCATGCCCTGTCCTTCCCTCCACTGGCAAACAGACGCCTCTCTTATTGTGCCAAACTGACCTCTAAATTCTGGCTTGGTGAACTCCCTCCCTATCTCACCTCATCCCCATCTCCCTCCCAGCCCACCCTTTCCTCAGATCCTATGATATGCTCACTTTGATGGTCCCCCACTGCTCTACCCTCATCAGCCAGACTCGATTTGCTCACTGCTTCAGTAAAATCTGAAGCTTCCTCCCCCCTCAAATACGACATTCCTCCTCCTCCTCCTCCTCACACTCCCTCAGCTATGCCCTGCATAACTATCTCTCCTCCAGTTGTTCTTGTTATAATCCTCCCTAACTTCCTTCCTAAATCCTGCTCCTATTTTATTCCCCCTCCACAACTTCACCATTCGTTTCCTTCCTTCCTTCCTTCCCCATTTCCTCAATTTTCTCCTCCTTACTTCCTCTCTCTCCACCTGCTAGCCTGCTCCAAGTCCCCTTGATGGGTTCTCAGCATACTGAAAGGGAATAGGGAGTGTCTTCCTACTCCACCCTCTACTCTCCTCCCTTCCTCCACCGTCGCCTGCTCCCAGTCCCCCTTGCGGGGTTCTCAGCATTCTGAAGGGGTACAGGGTGTGGCTTCCTAATCCTACCCTCTACTCTCCTCCTCGACCGAGTAAATTACATCAAAATACAGCACTTGCCCACCTTCCCCCCTCCCTCACACTTAATTTATTCGCCTCCGACCTTCAGCACTTGCCACTTTACTTTATTGCACTCTGCTGTATTATGTTCACTGACATGTCTGTATCATGAGTTTGTAGCCTGGTTATTCCTAGCTGATGTACTGTGTCCTATTTTCACCAACTGGATTACCTGTCCCCTTTGCTGCCCCCCAATTTTCAACTGCATAATTATGCTGTCTACCTGCTAATTATCTGTTTCTAAAAACAATCCGTAGATTCCTGTATGACTGTATGTATCTCAGTTTACCACTGCTTACTATCTGTATACCAAATGTAGCTGCTGTT
Organism: Neoceratodus forsteri; assembly: GCA_016271365.2. Classification (NCBI taxonomy): domain Eukaryota; kingdom Metazoa; phylum Chordata; order Ceratodontiformes; family Ceratodontidae; genus Neoceratodus; species Neoceratodus forsteri. The sequence goes on from CM028131.1 coordinate 731,824,598, forward strand.
TTCTGTTAAATTGTATGAATCTCTGTTTTTCCATCCACATTGCACCCCGTCCCCCCAGGTTGCACCGGGAGACGCGCAACTTGTTGTTCAGTGTGCCTTCCTGGTGAAACATTTCAATAAATAAAACAATAAAAATCTTTCCTGAACTGAGTATCCCCTGTTATGGCCATGTCTCAGTTATGGTTTCCTGTGAACCATGACTCACTAATGGCCATGATATCCAGGTCTGCCTTTGCCATGATGGCCTCTAGGTCCAGAAGTTTATTTCCTAGACTGCTTGCATTTGCCAAAGTGGCCTTCCACATTTTGTTTCCACCTTGCCTGCTACCACCCTTGTTTCCTTTTCATTCTGCCTACTTTTCCCCTTTCTCCCTTTCTTTTTACGGCTCATGTTCTCTTCCCCTTTCATTTCAACCATAAAACCTTGTTCTTTATTTTGCACCATGGGGGATTCACCTCTCCTTGAGTACTCCCTTCTCTGTGCTTGTCTGTTGGGGGGAGCAGTTTATGCCTCCTTGATTTCTTCTGCCACCCCCCCCCCCCAGCTAGTTTAAATGTTCATCAGAGAAACATGTAAATTCTACTGAGGATTGCAATCCCTTTCCCAGATGGATGGAGGCCATCACCCCTGTATAGGCTCTTAATCCTCCAAGTTGGTCCCCAGTCCCCAATATAGTCAAATCCCTCCTCTCTAAACCATTCCTTCAACGATGAGCTGAAGCTCCTGGTGTGGAGTTCCTTATCCTTCCATATGCCATACACATGCAGCACCTCAGCAAAAGCCATTGAGCATGCTATCTGCCTAAGACCCCTCTCTCTAGCTCCCTAACATCCCCTTGCACATCCTAACCCCATCCCTAACCAGATCATTTGTCTGCTGGTGGACAATGACATTCAACCTCTTCTGCCCCACTGCCCTAGCGATCCTTAGGATTCGCTTTCCATCCCTCTGAGCCGAGCCTCCAGGTAGCCACCTCCCCTCCCACTTTCCCCCTCGTCCTGTTCCCAAATTTACCCCCTGATGATCGGGTTCCCCACTAGATGTTGCTTCCTCCTCTGCTGGGGTTCCCTCTCTCCCATGATGGGGCCTCCTCTAGAAGGGATCCCCACATCATTCCTGGGTAGTACCACGGCTGCTTCCTCCCCACAGAGGAGATATATAGATATATGGAAACAGTAATATTGTGATGTGCAAATTTCAATGTTGAATATAATGAATGTAAGGAATACCCTGAAAATAAAAGTGCCACTGCAGCCACTGCTCCCGCTGATCACTCTGTTCCTTTATGAGTGACAGTGTAGTTGGTTGCTCAGCAACCAACTGTGCACGAGTATGCACTCGTATGCTGTGTGATGTGATGATGATGCACGCATCTGGAGTGGTGGCAGACTCATGAGGGACCCTCTTATTTCAGTGTCCTCACTGCACAATCTGCCATTACTTAAAGAAGGAGAGAAGGAATGAGGCAAAAATAATCTTTGCTCTAACTACTTTAAAATGAATAACTGTAGGAATTTGTATACAGGGAACTAAAAACAAACACTTTTGTTTTCAAAGACCTAAGGATTTAAAGACTGAATATCAGTCAAAACAATGAATAAAAGGATATGCAGACTTGCAGTCAGGTATCGAAACGAGTGGTTAAAGAGCAGCTTCCTACTAAGGGTCCCCCCACCAGCGTGGTCAATAACTGACCTTTACAGTAGTCCTCTGACGAAATTTGGCAAGTTAATTCCATTGCAGTGAAAAGTTATTTCCTCCGTAAAATTGCATTTCGGCATACTCCGAAAAAAAAGACCAACTTTCGGTCCGAGAACCATGCCTGGTACATGGCCCTGTTTTGTGATGTCACAAAATGAAGGCTGCGTGCATGTTCTTATTGACTTATATGGGGTGATTTTTCATAGATTTTTTATCTCTTAAGCGTTGCTATTTTAAGAATTCAAAGCGACTGACCGACTAATGGGACCTATTGGCTCGACTGGTCGCTTGAATTCTTAAAATCGCAACATTAAGAGGTATAAAAATCTACGAAAATATCACCCCCATATAAGTCAATGAGGCGCACTCACGTGGCCTTTGTTTTGTGACATTACAAAACAGGGTTGCGTGGGGCGTGGTTTTCGGACCGGGAAGTCGGTCTTTTTTTCTGGGATTATGAAGATATGCAATTTTACGGAGGAAATAACTTTTCACTGCAATGAAATTAACTTGCCAAATTTCATCAGAGGACTTGTAAAGGTCAGTTATCGACCACGGGGGTTAAACACTACTAGTAGGAAGCTGCTCTTTAAATACTATAAAAATGTATGTTTCTATAAAGGCACTTCTGAGCAAGAATGCACTTTAAAATGAAACATAACATACAACAATGTTTAACGTAAACAAATATTCTCAATGTGTTTTTCAGAGAGTTTGAAAATAATGAAGCACAAGAATGTGTAAAATACACCTGTAAATAGGAACAGGAAAGTCAGCCTAAGGTATGGCAGGGAATGCATTTTTACAAATACCAAGTTATTTATTATGTAAAATAATGCATTATAATTAGTAAGACTTTACAGTTCTTTGAAATATTACTTTTAATAAATGCTTCTAGAACTTGGAAATACCCTTGTAAAGGCCTGAAGGTAAGACGGAATGTTGGGTTGAAACAAAAAATAAATTATCAGTCAAAAGGAGAACTGTGTTTTGTATCTGACTGCTGCTCTGGAAGGTTTTTTTTTTGCCTTTTTTATGGCTGCCATCAGAACATACGAACATACGAAATTTGCCAGCAGATAAAGGCCTAGAGGTCTATCAAGTCTGCTCGAATGTGCAGCTGGCACCCCTTATTCTGCAGCTGCCCCTCCCCTTCATTAACCCTCACCCTTGTCCTGTCCCATCCTCGTTTGAAGCAGTCCACTGTTCTACTGCATACCACTTCAGCAGGTAACGTATTCCACCCAGCCACCACCCTCTCTGTAAGAAAGTGTCTCCTCATCTCCCTCCTGAACCTTCCTCGCTCCAGTCTCATATCATGGCCCCTGGTGGCCTTCCCCTCCCTTACTTTGAACAGCCCCTCTGTACCCGTCTTGTTTATTCCTTTCATGTATTTAAAGGTTTCAATCATGTCACCCCTGTCTCTCCTCTCTTCCAGTGAGTACATGTTCAACGCCTTCAACCTCCTCTCGTATGATAAGTCCCCCAGCCCCTTGATCATCTTTGTCGCTCTGCACTGCACCCCCTCCAGTAACTTAATGTCCCTCTTCAGATACGGACGCCAGTACTGCACGCAGTACTCCAGGTGTGGTCTAACTAATGACCTATACAGTGGCAGAATCACCTCCTCCCTCCTCGAGGATATACCCTCGCAATACAACCCAGCATTTTGTTGGCCTTGCAGCTGCCTTCCTACATTGTGCCGAGTTGTTCATTGACCCTGTAATGAGCACACCCAGATCCTTCTCCTCCTCTGTCTGGGCTAGCTGCACTCCCCTAGCTGGTAACTCCTCCTTGGGTTCTTCATCCCAAAATGCAGCACCTTGCACTTTTGGCATTAAGCCTAGTTGCCAGGTGTCTGACCAGGTTTCAAGCTTTGCCAGATCATCCTGCAACCCTGCCATCCCCTAGGTAATCCACCGCGCCTACCTTGGTATCATCAGCAAACAGACTGATCTTGCTGTTGATGTCCCATGATACGCCTGCAATGAATATCCCAAATAACACTGGTCCCAACACTGAGACCTGTGGAACACCGCCGTCACTGCCCTTGGGGTGTGAGAGCTCCCCACCCACCACCACCCTCTGTTGCCTTCCCTGCAGCCAGTTTCCTACCCATCTCACCAGCTTTGCACCCGCCTGCGCCTGCCTACTAACTTCCTTCCCAGCCTTCCATGTCGCACTGGAGTCGAATGCCTTACTGAAGTCCAGATACAGGACATCCACTGCACGCCCCCTGTCCAGTTGCTGTAGTTACCCAGTCACAGAATCCCCGACCAGGTTGTTTTGGCAGGATCTGCCACGATGAAGCCATGCTGTCTGCTGTCCTGTAGCCCTTGGCCTCTAGGAGGGCCACCAGCCTCTCCTTCAGGATAGTCTCCATTAGCTTACCCACGATGGATGTGAGGCTCACTGGTCTGTAGTTTCCCGGTTCATCCTTGGGGCCACTATTGTGGAGGGGCACCACATTTAGCCATCCTCCAGTCCTGAGGTACACACCCCGAATGTAGTGAGGCATTAAATAGGTCTGCACAAAGGTCCTGCAAGGACCTCCGCCAGCTCCTTCAGTACCCTGGGGTGGATGCCATCTGGGCCTGGCGCCTTGTCCACCCTCAGTGCCTTCAAACCCTCTCGAACTCTGCTCTCCATGATTTACCCATCTGTCACCACTTACCCCTCTGCTTCTGCCATTTCTCCCACCTTGGGTGTCACCCCCCTCTTCTCTTTAGTAAATACTGAGCAGAAGTACTCATTTAGTGCTTCCGCCTTATCGCACCCTGCTTCCACCCAACCCCTTCCTAATCCTTACTATGTGGTCCTTACAGCTCCTTTTCTCCTGATGTACTTAAAGAAGTCCTTCTCCCTTCTTAATGCCTTGTGCCAGCCTGAGTTCCGTGAGATGCTTTGGTCCTCTTACTGCCCTTGTCATCTCCTTCAGGTTCTGTCAAGTACTCCTCCCTGTCCTCCCCCTCCCTGTTTTCTTGTACTTCCTAAAGGCAGCTCTTTTCCTCCTTACCTTTTCCATGACCTCCTTGCTCAACCAGATCGGTTTCTTAGCCCTAGCCTTCTTGCTCTGGGCTTTGCAGCAGGTTTTGCTTGCCTCCACTATCCCCAGCTTTATGAGCTCCCACCTCTGGTTAGTGTCCATACTAGACTGAATTCTGGCCAGGTACCCTTTTACCACTTCCCCCATCCTCCCAAAGTCGTCCCTCCTGAAGTCCAGCACTCCTGTGCCAGATTCCACTCCTTCCTTGCCCATATCCAATGTGAGCCATACTGAGTGGTGGTCACTCCCTGACAGCAGTTCCTCCACTGTAAGTTCTCTCACAAAGTCCCCATTTGCCAGCACAAGGTCAAGGGTATTTCCTAACCTGGTTGGTTCACTGGCCATTTGCAGCAGGAAGCTGTCCTGGAAGGCATCCAGCAGTACCTGCTCCCTTATGTTCCTGGTTGTTGGGGTGCTCCAGTCCACTCCTGGCATGTTGAAGTCCCCCACAATCACCATTTGCCATCTGGAAACTCTGTGCTCTTTACTGAAACTTGCGTTGGAAATCTTATCTGTCTCCGAGTGCCAGAGATGTTTGCACATTGACAGAGAAGTGTTCTGCAGCTTTTTTAGTCTATGTAGGTGCCAGAGACTGCTGCTGAGAAGACCCATCTGTAGCGTACTTTCTACCTTCAGTGGTACTTTTTTCCACGTTTTTATACATGGACTGTTTTACAAAAGAGCATGCTTGTGAAACTGTTGTGAAGGCTGTAGCAGATGGTGACTGACACTTAGCTGCTCTTTTTTTCACTATTTTCAAAATCACGATGGTCCCAAACAACCAAAGGAAAGGTTATGGCCCTCTGCTTTTGCTCATTCATGCTCACAGGAATTACACTGGGAAAACAGCAAAAAAGTCACCTCTGGGGATGTGGTGCTCCACGGCAGAAAACAGTGAAAAGGCACTCAAGGAACTGGGGTACTCACTGCAAAAGGAAGACTACACTGTTTAAATCCTGTAGGCCCTTGCTTTCTTTTTTGGAAAATAGTACAGCTATTTTAAAAATAAAGTCAAACTGTCACAAAATTACTTTCTTCTGTTTAGTTTACAACCGACAACTCGAATCAGGAACTGGTGATAACCGTAGTTCTACTTGTTTTGGGAACAGCAACAGAACCAGTGGCAAACCACTAAAATACTAAAAACTAAATTAATATACACTATCAAATAAACTTAGAAACTTTACAAAATAACAAAACAGTAGTCAAAACTAAGAAGACTTGGCCACAGAGAGTGGAGGAGAACTTTGGGGATGACTGATCTCTTCAGTGGAGAAATAAACCTCCCAACAAAATGTCAGAGGCAGTGCAACCATACTATAGAGTTTAAACTTTAACAGTCTAAAGCTCTACCTTTGAGGCAACACATAAGGACTGAGATGTTATGTGTATGACATTACAAATACACTCTTGCTGCTAGAACAGATGCATTAACATACTGTTCTATGATTTTTAGTAGATATATTTTACATGGCTTGTATTACACTGCAGAAAGAAATACATAAACATATAGGGTGGGATATTCAGAAGGGTTGCGCCCCGGTGCGATATTCAAAAGGGGAAAGTGCGTGGCACAAATCTAGATGCACTGGGGTGCATCAGTAATGTCTGCGGCGCAAGTAGGGGGGGGCGTGCCCATGCAAACCCAGCACATCCCGATATTCAGCCGGGAGGTGCGGAGCCCATGCAGGCACAACCCCTACATGCGCCACATACAGTTGTTCCAAAAAATAAAGGAACAACAGACGGCCACCCACAGGTGAGCTGCCATACTGCAGGGCGCAACACGGCAGCTGCCAGCTGTGGGTGGCCACCCGAGCTCCGGCGGCACCCTCCGTCGGGTAGCGCCCCCCATGCCTGATCGTGGGCAGAAGTAGGAAATTAAACAGTCCTATATCCCTGGTGGTCCAGTGGACCGCTCACAGCCTGATCGCGGGCATAAGTATAAAGATAATAACCTCCTATATCCCTGGTGGTCCAGTGGACCGCTCGCAGCCTGATCACAGGCAGAAGTCTAAAAAGATTAGATCCATCCCTGGTGATCCAGCTGTACCCCCCTTCCCCACCCTCGCTGGGCCGCCATCCCGCTCCCCGGTCAGCGTCAGGCGGCAGCTCCCCACCTAACCGCCTGCCGACTGACTGCGTACAGTACAGCTGTACGCCCACTAATCCATACGTGGGCCAATGGGCATGCTGCCATACTGTACTACAAAGTCCAGATATGTGAATGGATTCATTCACATATCTGGACTGTGTAGTACGGTATGGTCTGCATACCACTGGCCCACGCTGTGATTCAACGGGTGACAGCTGTACTGTACGAGTCGGCAGGCTGCTTGCGGGTGGGGAGCTGTCGCTGACCGGGGGCAAGCGGGGTGGCGGGGCTCAGTGGGAGGGTGGTACCGCTGGACCACCAGGGATGGGATCTAATCTTTTTTTAGATTTCTGCCCGCGATAGGGCTGCGAGCGGTCCACTGGACCACCAGGGATATAGGAGGTTATTATTTTTATACTTATGCCCGCGATCGGGCTGCGAGCAGTCCACTGGACCACCAGGGATATAGGAGGTTATTAGTTTTATACTTATGCCCGTGACTGGGCAGTGGGACACTTTGCCGCTTGTGCAGGGGGCGTCGGTCCCTGATGGCTGCAGCCTGGCAGGGCGCCAGGCGCAAGTCGCCGGGAATGGGCGCACCTGCATGCAAATGGAGCCATAATGACATGCAAATTGCCCCATTTGCACCTTGCATGCATTATGGCCCCATTTGCATGTGCACCTTTGAATATCGCGGTTGATGCGCCTAGTGCAACGGCACTTGCGCTAGCACATCCCCCTGCCCCTCTCTGGCCTCTTGCACTGGTGCAGTGCCACTGTGCCATGCACAATGCGGGTGGTGGCCACAGAGCAATATTCAACGGTGCTGAGCCATGGCGCAGCACCGTTGAATATCACCCTGTCAGTGCCCTGGCACATCCCAGTTGCGCTGCGCCCAGGCTTGCGCCATAGCTTGGCACAGTCTGAATATCCCACCCCTAGTGTCCAAGCTGTAATTAATGCAGTAGAAATTTGAACAAACTGTTTTGTAATCCCACCATGCTGTCACTTTGAGCCAGTCAACGCTGAATGTCTGGTGAGCAAGAAAATACAGGTTACTCACCTGTAACAGGAGTTCTAGGAATGGTATATGTTGTTCATCCACACTTATTGGCAGGTCCCTTGCCGCTTTAAATCTTGCCGGAAGGTCTTCAAGCTGGCTCCTCCCACCCACCTGGGTGGTAAAACTCTCGGCTCCGCCCCATGACGCCAGATCTAGCCCGCTGGAAGCCAGGTTGTGTGTTGAAGCCGCGGGGACCGGTTGGGTCGTGTGGATGAACAACATATACCATTCCTAGAACTCCTGTTACAGGTGAGTAACCTGTATTTCTAGGGACATGGATATGTTGTTCATCCACACTTATTGGCAGACTCCTAGCAGTTCTCTGGGAGGAGGGAGGCAAGACGCACACCCCTACTTAGGTAGCAAGACTGGAGAACCGAGGCCCCAACCAGCACCCCAGCGCGACCCAAGGTTGATGTGGAAGGGGAACGGTAAAGCCTGCTTCCGGGCAGAAGCCCTGCGGATATCCTGGACCGGAGTATCCTCGGAAGCAGCCAGCGATGCAGCGGAAGGACGGGTAAAAATGAGCGCTTATCCCTCTGGGATGCTCCATGCCCGCCCGCCTATAGTGGAGACCTATGTAGGGGTGACCCGCCCGCTCGTCGTCCACTTGGCTGCAAGTCTGCCAGATGCGGCTTCAGCGAAGATGATAAATAGCTGGCGAACCTCTCCCGAACTTTAGCTTTACGCCCCTAGGTAGGTGAGCCTTAAACAGGTTCCTATGGAACCTGTATACGGCCTCCGAGGTGTGAATGGGGATAAACCCCAGCAGAGGCAATACCCCCGAAGGGAAGACTCCGCCACCACCTTCGGAAGGACTTCGGGTGGGGCACAGGACAACCTAGTCCCTGTGGAAGACCGGATATGGAGATTAAAGGAGCGCCTGGAACACTCCCCACCTTCTGGATGGCGGAGTGGCCCCAAGAAGGTGTTCTTCCACAACAGGTGCGGGAAACTCGCACCTGTGCAAAAGGTTCATATGGCTTGCTCATGAGCTAAGCCCAAACCAGCAAGGATCCCACAGAACGGGGATACTCGCCCCAAAAGGGGAGGCGTGATCGAGGCCTAGAAGTGCCAGACCACCTTCTCCGCACCACCAGCTGCCTCCCGGCCCGCGCCCGGAAGACAGGGGTGACCCGCAGAAGCACCTAGAGGGTCGTCGGCCGAAGCCCTGTTTAAGGATGGACCGCAGATGAGTCCGAATGCTCGCTAGGGACGGGGAGGGCAAGGCCCTATCCCATCATCAAAAGGAGAACTTCTCCCAGAGAGATGAGCATCTTGGCAGACTTCTTAGCAGGACGCCGAAAGGTCAAGGACCTTGCAAGGCCCTAGGCCCGGCCCCTAGCCGCACAGGATCGGCCTACAGTGCAGGGATTGAAGGTCCAGATGGATAACCTTCCCTGAAAAGGAAAAAACAGGACCGGCGGACTAGAAGCCGCCCCCGGAGCCTGGGGCTTAGACTGAGGAGAGCTGGATACCAGAGCTGGCAATCCAGTCTGGGGCTACCAGCATCACCTCACGCAAGTCTCTCCTCGCCTGCCCGTGAGGTCAAGGGAATGGGGAGAGGCACGAGGCCCCGGTCCGCGGGGCTCAATGGCATCCCCTCAGCAGGTCCCGCTGAGGGGCGGGCATAAACAGTCTCGGCCTCGTATTCTCCCCGAAGGGAAGAGGGAGAAGATCCTGTGCTACCTCCGGCAGGGGAAGCCACTCATGAGGCGCAGCCTATGCCCGGCTTAGGGCAGCAGCCAGGAAATTGGGGTCTCCTGCCATCAACTGGCTGGAAACCCTCGACTGCGCAAAAACCCAATGCGGAGAACCTCTTTGCACTGTTGCAAGGGGATCGATCGAACCTGGCGGGGTAGGTAGCACATGGTCGTGGTGTTGTCCTACTTGGACTTAGACCACTAGACCCCGTACAAATGGAGCGAGCGGTGCAAGCTAAGTGGACTGCCTGGTGCTCCAGCGAGCAGGAAGGACATCGGGACTCGCAAGAGGACCACAGGCGAAGCACTCTGTATTCCCCTAGATGGGCACCCCACCCATCCGAGAAGCATCGGTCAGAGAAGACTGCCGACTCAGGGTGAACGAACAGGATGTTCTCCTGCCGGAGTTGGAACGGTCCAAAGGGAGCGTTCTCTTAACTCCTGGGCTGTAGTCACGAACTGGTCCAAAGGACGCAGCGCTGTCACCTCTGGCTGGCCCCTCCCACTAGGGGAAGGCCGCCCTGAGGCCCAGGAGGTGCAGGAGGTCCTGGCAGGACATAATTATCCGGCCAACCCGACCGGAAAAGGGAGGAAGAACCTCAGCCCTGTCCGCCCAGAGCCGAGCTCGGACTCAAGAGTCGAGCTTAGTCCCGAAGAAGCCTCACCGCTAAGGCACGAGTTCCCACTTGGCTCCTGTAACGGGAGACCAGTCTGCCTTCCGGGTGGGGTTACGTCCGGACCCTTCAGAGCTGCGGGGACTGCTGAGCAAAAGAAGGGCCTGGCTAGGAACTCGTAAGGAGATCCCCCACTAAGAAGGGGAGGAGCCTACCAAGAAACGGATGGAACGAGGAGTAGGTACATCCTGGAGGCCCAGGAAAACAGCCACACGCCACGTTCTGAGGAAGGAATATCTGAAGCAGAGAGACCATCCAGGCGTGCGGGAGAATGGGTGCGAGCCCCCGTCCGTTTGAGGCCAGGAATACCTAGACATGAACCCAGTGTTGGGGGGGGCGGGTCCGCAGCCTTCCTGATCACCTCTAACTAGAGGTTGCCAGGCGTGTTGCACGACCACAAAGAGGCAGTGGACCCAAGATCCCCATGGGCAACTGGCCTGCAAGGGGGAAACCGCTTCAACCTGCGACAGGATCTACCCTTAAATACCTCCAGAACGAGGTGTGGAGTCTGCCCCATGGGGAAACCCGGCTGGGACGACGGGAGTCAGCAGTGCCCTTGGCCCGCTACCGAGCAGGCTTGGAGGGGAAGGAGCCGAGGGGGCTCTCGGTTTCCTGCCTCCCTGCTTCCTTTTGGAGGAAGACGCTGGACCGGCAACAGGCCGCCCAGCGCATGCCTGCTGGCCCTTGTGCTGGGCCGGTTGAGCCGCAGGGCTCAGGGGGCAAAGGGGCTTACGCAAAGGCTGACGGCTGCCCTTGACCCTCCGGGCGAGAGTGATCGAGTCCGGAGTGGCACCGGACTTCTCGGGCCCTTGGATATGTCCCTCCACTCCAGGGCCGAAAAGGTCAGTCCCCAAGAAGGGGATGTCTGCCAGCTCGTGCTGGGTTTTCAAGGAAAAGGAAGATAATCTCAGCCACGCCCTGCGGTGCATGGCCACTGCGGCCGCCACCGATGTGGCACAGGAGTTACCCAGATCCAGAGCCGTCTGGAGCTGTTGTTTTGCCACCGCCCTACCCTGGTCCCATACCCGCCAGACCGTGGTCCGTAGTTCGGCCGGGAGATGAGGTAGAACCCCATCCAGGGTGCCCAGAAGGGCGTGGGAACAGTGTGCCATAAGAGCCGCCGAGCTGGCCTGACGGAGGCCTAGGGAGGACGCAGCGTAAACCTTGCACCCGACGTAGTCCATCCTTTTGGACTCTTTGTCAGGGGGTCTATCCACATCCCCAGCGTTTCCAAGACATTGGAAAACGTCGTCGGTGACTACCCCTTCAGCCGAGGGGTGCTCCTAGAAACCGGGCAGAGAACCCACAGGGACAGGGTACTCGAGCCACCCTGGCCGAGGCACAGGGCAGGAAGTAGGCCAACGCCATAGCTCCAAGGCTGGGCCCACGAGGCCTCAGCCACTGGGAAGGCTCCTCCGAGGGAGAACCCTCCGTCCAGAATCTCCGTATGGGGTAAGATGCCCGCTTGGAGACGGGCTCGAGCTGCATCCCAGTGAATTCTGAAATGAGCTGAAGCAGACCCCTCAAAGACGATGGGCTGTCGCTTACTGAATGTTCCTGGAAGACCCCGGGTCCTCCCTGCTAGGAAACATAGCAGAGCCGGCTTCAGGCTCCTAAGGGTCTGCAATAAGCTGCCGCAGGCCCAAGGTACTCTTTGTCTGCCAGGGGCGGGCAGGAGTGAGGGGACCGAGTAACCTGAAGAACAGGTCATGGCCTGGTCTGTACCCCGCCGAAGGCGGAGGGGCAGCGAGGGTCGGACGAGCAACCGGCCCTGGAGAGGGCTCCTCAACTGATTCGAACGGCTGCCGACCGAGGCTGCTTGCTATCCGGAGAATGAATTGGGGTCGATTGATACCCGGACAACAACTGCTGTCGCCACATAAGTTCCTCGTAACGACGACGCCAACGGCATCGAAACCACTCCTCATCCGAGGAGGGGGACGAGGAAGAACGGCAAAGTCACTTAACTCGGCGCCCCGACCGAGAACGCCGAGATCAGTGTGAGCGGCTAGACCGAGAGGATGACAGAGACCAAGACCCAAATCCTCGGGGGGACCGAGGCGGGCCTTGGAAGGAGCGGACGCCGCGGCCATCCCTTGGCTCGGAAGAAAGGCCTGAGGGCTGTCGACCGAAGGGATGGACAGAACCTCAGCTCCGCCCGGGCGGAGGGATGGCGGCACCAGAAGACCACCCAAAGACGGTCGAGAGACTCGACAACGCTTGACGTGGACACCGTGAGGCCAGTGGCAGAAGTGCATCCTCGATCAAGCTGAGCTGCCGCCGATGAGGGAGGGAGACCGCCTCCTGCCGATGAAGAGACCCCGCCCCACGGCCCCTTAGACTTAGGCCGAGCGGCAGGGCTCCAGGTCCCTCCTTGATGAGAGGGAATGGACGAAGCTCCCTTGAACGGCTGCATGAGTTGAACCCAAGGAGAGCGGGATAAGCGCTCGCGAACCGAGGGGGCTGCCCTCCCCGCAGGATCGAACTGCTGAGAAACAGTCAGCGACACCCGCCAGTCCGAGGGAATCTCCGGAGCGGAAAAACTACCGATGTCCGAGCCCTAACGGGCCGCTGCGTCCTCCAGAGAGCTGACCGAAGGGCAGAACAGAAATTGCAAGCCTGAGGATCGTGGATCCAAGCCCAGGCAATAAACGACATGGAATGCGAGTCTCTCCTGGAGAAACTAACCGCGCGCCTCTCGGGGCCGGAAAAGGACTGAGCCATCGCCGTAGCGAAGAAGAAAAGATCGAAGTTTCAGAAAAGACACTTCCAATGATTTTGAAGACTGAAATATTCAGGAACCAGTCGAAAACGCAGAGCGCTAAGGAGGGAACCTGAGCTTCCAAGCGGTAAGGACGATCTGGCGTCATGGGGCGGAGCCGAGAGTTTTACCACCCGGGTGGGTGGAAGGAGCCAGCCTGAAGACCTTCCGGCAAGATTTAAAGCGGCAAGGGACCTGCCAATAAGTGTGGATGAACAACATATCCATGTCCCTAGAACATACATTTCTGGCTGATTTATTAAATCAAGCAAATGGCCTTTTTTTTCCTGAAGAACAGCACATTCTCATATGCATTCAAGCTTTTCTGTTGTTACCTTTTGAGTTTTAAAAAGAAGACAGGGAGGACAGGGATCGAGAAGAACAGGAAAGTGTTTCTGCTGCATACACTCACCAGATGCTGTTTAAGTTTAGGCATCATCTTCTTTAGTATCTTGTCATGATGTTCTTGAAACCTCATCAGTTTTGGGAATCCAGGAACAAAGAACCCTAGTTAAAAGAATTGTTTTTTTTAAATCAGTGCCTCATGTTTTTATTTTTTTATCTAGGCTTTCTCCATGCTAAAGTAGCTATGCCCCCTATCGGTCCCAGGTAATCACATCCAGTCCTGACACCCCTACCTGAGGCACTCTTTCCAACTCCATGGCATGACCCTCAATTATGGATCGAAGTGGTTCAGGCCCCATTCCACTGCAGCACATATGAGTAGAAGAGAATAAAAAATAACTTACCATAGTAATTTTGTTTCTTCCAAGGTATTCTCCAATATTCATAACTCTTGCAGTGTCACTTTAAGACAGAACTGCCCGGAGAAAATGAAACATATGCTAATGAATGGAATGCCATTAGCTCATGCCATTTTCAAATGTTGCCTTGGTCAACTGACTGTATTATAATACCTCAGATTAGAACAGAGCCTGCTATAGAGGCCCAACAAATTTAAATCTACTTAACAATAATAATAACGGACAATAATAGGCCCAAACTGGGGTCAGAAAAGTTTTTTTTTTTTTTTTTTAAACACCAAAAACCCCCTTAATGTCAGAATCATCTGAAGAAGGGGGGGGGGGGAAGGCCCAACAGAGCTAAAAAGAGATAAAGAATATACCAGTGTGTAGGACTCTCACACATAGTTGCTCAGCTTGGAGTGCAGAGGACACTGGTTCTAGTAGGGGAGGCAGGGTGGGGGAGTTATGAATACTGGAGAATACCTTGGAAGAAACAAGATTACTATGGTAATTCATTTTTTCTTCTCACCCTAGGAATTCTCCAATATTCTTGACTATGAAGAAGTACCTTTGGAGGTGGGCACAGAACCTACTTTGGAAACAGACTCTGCAGGACTGCTGTGCCAAACCTGGCATCACTTCTGGACAAGGTGTCCAGGCCGTAATGCTTTGTAAAGGTGTGGACTGACCTCCAAGTAGCTGCTTTACAGATTTACAACAAGGAACCTCCCTGACAGCTGCCACAGTGGAAGCTGTACCCCTTGTGGAATGGGCTCTGAGCCCTGCTAGGGGCCCCTTTCCCACCTTTGAATAGCAAACCTGGATACACTGAACTATCCAGCGAGAGACAATTATTTTAGATGCTGGATTTCCTTTCCCATATTCCCATAGGTCAGGAAAAGCTGCTGTCTGTCCTGCCTATGGTCCTTAGTGTGAGTTATGTAGTAACTCAGGGCTCTCTCTACATCCAGACTGTGCAGTCTGCATTACCCTGAGCTGGAGTGCTCAGCGGGAAAGACTGGCAAGGTAATAAGAGTGGTTCAGATGGAAGTCAGATACAACCTTGAGAAAGAACTTCCTATTTGTTCTCGTCACTATCTTGTCTCAGTGAAAAGAAATATAATCATTTTCAATACACAAGGCCTGGAGCTCACTGATCTTCTGGCAGAAGTGACAGCCACCAGGAAAACTGCTTTCCAAGTAACATACTTAAGGACAGCTGAGATCATGGGTTCGAAAGGGGGAAGCATGAGCTGTGCAATACAGATGTTTAAGTCCCAAGCTGGCACTGATTCCCTATGGGGGGGGGTGCAGGTGGGACAATCCTTTGAAAACTCTTCTGAAGATTGGACTGGATGTCAGAGAGACATTCTTTTCAGCTGAAATGTGAGCAGACACTGATGCTTAGTGTACCTTTGGGGCCGAATGCTGTAAGCCCAGAGAATGTATATGTGTTAGGTAGTCCAACAAGGCTGGAACTCCTGCCTGTGTTGGTACCACACCATTAGTGGAGCACCAAAGCAAAAATCTTTTCCATTTTGAAGCACAGGTTTTCTTAGTGGAGGTCTTCCTGTACCCCCTCAGCACCTCCAGGACACCCTCTGAGAGTTGCCAGCCTGCATACTCTAGGTCCTCAATACCTATGCTTGGGACCTGAGGTTGGGGTACATGTTCCTCCCTTGGTTGGAGGTTAACAGGTTGTGCCTCCGGGAGAGGAGTACTGGCTTGGCCACAGACATGGAAAGCAGCAGAGAGTACCACGGCTGCCTGGCCCAATCTGGTGCTATCAAAATCATTGGTGCTGGCTGGGATATGAGTTTGATCAGTACTCTGAGTTACAGGGGAAAAGGAGAGAAGGCATACAGATGCCTCCCTGACCAGTCCAGAATCAGAGCATCCAGAGGGACTGTGCCCCTGGCTGGTGGTCTGCAACAATACTGTGGCAGGTGGTAATTCTTGTGGGATGCAAAGAGATCTATCTCTGGGGTGCCCTACCTTCTGAACACTATATCCAGCACCTGCTTGTTTAAGGCCCAGTCGTGATGGACCAGACTGAGCCTGCTCAGAGCATCTGCTAGGGTGTTGTCCTTTCCTGGCAGATGAATAGCATGTACAGAGGCACTGAGGGAATAGGCCAGACTCCATATCTTCATTGCCGAGTGGATCGTGTCCCTCCCTGCTTGTTTATGTAATACATTGTTTTTATTTTATTTGAAATATCAGATACACCTCTGAGCCAGAGGCTTTTTTACAGAGGTTCCATGTCATACATAGAATACAGGACATTGCAAAGGTATGTAGGGTAATAACATTGAGTTACAGCAATATAGTGATACAAAATGGCATGACTACAAAACATAGATTGAGGAGCCAAGATACAGTGCATAGGAAAGGCTTAACCACTAACAGTGACAGCACAAAAATACAATTCAAGAACATAAAGATTATATTTACAATCAAGTGCCATCAGTGGGCAGAAAAGTTCATCAGGGAGAGAGAAGAATACAAAGGCAGTCAGAAAAAGGCAAGAAGGCAGGTGAGGGGGAATGGGTGAGAAGTCAGAGAATAGTGAGGGGAGACAGTGTGGCACAGGGGAGAATTATGGGCCGTTGCAATGGTTCAGCGAGAGGAGGTGCTGGCGAAGTTTAGTTTTAAAAGGGCCAAGTTCATCAGTGGCCAGGATGTCATGCGGCAGGCTGTTCAACACGTAGGGGACCCGGTACGGAAAGGCATGCTGTCCAAGGGCGGTTTTACAAAAAAGAACAAGGTACAAGCCTTTTAAGGTGCTCCAGGTAGTGTGCAGAGAAGGGGGTAGGAGTCAGAAAATGAAGGGGTTGGGGGCTGGCAGGACAGGACTTTCTTGACTATTAAGCAAGTATGGTATGTTAGTCGACCTTTAAAGTCCAAACAGTGTGCTTGCTGGTAAAGGTCGCAGGTGTGGGTAAGCCGATGTGCTCCAAGAGCAAGCCAGCAAGCTTTGTTAAGAAAGACTTTGATCCTGTTGAGGGCAGTGTCAGATGCGGAGCCATAGATTACTATGCCACAGTCTACTGTGGAAAGTACTGAGCTAGTGACAGCAAAACAAAGGATGTCATTAGTTAAGCATTTATTATGCCTACATAAGAGGCCAATCCTAGTATTAACAGCTTTTTACGACTAAGTCAACATGGCCTTGAAAGGAAAGGGTGGAGTCAGGGGTAACACTAAGGTATTTAAAGGTGTTGACCTGTTCCAACCGTTGGAAACGGTAATTAAGAATTGTGAGGGGGACATTTTTGTGCATTTGCAAATAACACAGATTTCGTTTTTTTATAGTTTATGATATGCTTGTGTTTAGTGAACTATGACTCTAACTCATAGAAATTAGCCTGAAGAGAGCGTTGTAGTATGGACAGGTCCAAGTGACAAGTATAGAGAATGGCTTCATCAGCATAGAGTAATATGTTACCAGAGCAGGCTAGAGGGAGGGTATTTAGAAAGAAACTGAAGAGGAGAGGCCCATCTGTTCTGATCTGCACCACCCTTCCTTGAATTAGGGAAGCAAAGGTTTGCAGGGCTAGAAACACTGTTCTCAGTTCCAGCAGATTTATGTGCTGGAGTGGCTCTGCACTTGACCAGGTACTGCGAGTGGTGTGCTCCCCTAGATGGGTACTCCACCCCAGTAGTGATGCATCCATTCTCAGGATCACTGATGGAGACTCTTGTTGGAAGAGGACTCCTTCTCTGAGGTTGTCTCCCTTCATCCACCACTAAAGTGCCTGCAGTAACTCTCTTGTTACTGGAATTGGCTTTGAGAGTGGGTCCCTTCTCTGGCACCAGTATGATCTGAGGTGGAACTGAATGTCCCTCATCTGGAACCTGGGACTGGCTTGTTGCTGCAGACATGTGGCCCAGGACTTGCAGAAACTGTCTCGCTGTTTTTGTCCTGTTCATTTTGAACGAACCAGCCAGATGCAGGATGTTGCTTACCCTTTCCTGAGGTAGGTACTGTAAGCTCTTCCCACTATGGTGTTCAGTTCTATCCCAATGAATTGCAGTGTTTGCACAGGGAGCAGCACTGACTTTTTCACATTTATCAGGAATCCCAGGGACTGAAAAAGGTCCTGGGTTACCTGCAGATGCTCCCTTACCTGCTGGGGAGACTTCTCCATGACTAGCCAGTCGTCCAGGTAGGGAAACACTGAGACACCTAACCTTCTTAGGTGAGCCGCCATAACTGCCAGACACCTTGTGAACACTCTTGGTGCTGATATGAGGCTGGTAGTGCCCTGAAGGGAGTCTTAATCTTAGATATTTTCTGTGAGACTTCCTTATGGGAATGTGGAAATATGTGTCTTTTAGGTCCAAGGAGGCTAGCCAGTCTTCTTTTTTTCGTAAAACTGGTAGAATCATTGCCAGTGTGACCATCATGATCCTGGGTTGACCAGGTGCCTGTTTAACAGTTTGAGGTCTAGAATAGGCCGCCACTCCCATTTCTCTTTGTGGTAAGGAAGTACCTTGAGTAAAAACCCCTTCCCTTTTGCATGGAAGGTACAGGCTCTATTGCTCTGGATAAGAGCAGGGCCTGTACCTCCTTTTCTAGCAGCTTACTTTCTGAGAGAGAAGCTGCTCTGAATACTCTTGTTCTTAAGGAAGGGAAGGATTTAAAACTTAGAGACAAACCCTGACCCACTACTTCCAGGACCCACTTTGTCTGTGGTGATGTTTTCCCAAGCCTGGAAGTAATGAGTCAGTCTGCCCCCTACAGGTACTTGGGAAGCAGCCTGATGAATGGAGTCAGGGGTTCTGTTTTGTTTGTGACTGGGCTAGACCAGCCTGGGAGCCACGCCTGGAACCATTTCTGCCCCTACCCCTGTAATATAGCCAGCCGGCTGGGGGAGGTATTGCAATTGCTGAGGTATAGCTTGGGCCTGGTAAGAAGGCCTGGTGTACATAGACTTACTCTTACCTCCCATTCCATAGGACCTGGAAGAGGGAGAGGGCTTCTCCTTTGCCAAATTATTTCTAAAGGTGGTTTTATATTCATCCACCTTTTTCATGTAAGCCTCTGTTTGTTCACCAAACAAGGAGTTTTTCTCCACAGGAAAATCCATGGCCTTAGCCTGGGTGTCCTGAGTCAGGTTAGTGGCCCTAAGCCAGGCAGATCTTCTTAGGGCTACAGTGCCAGCCATCCACCTGGCAGCAGTGTCATTAGTATCTGCTGCCATTTGAAACTGATTCTTAGAGGCTCCAATCTAGCAGTTTCAGCTAGGTCTGAGGAAATGCTGGACAGATCCTTCTCTGACATAGCCTGTACTTAGTGCAATAAGGCTTTCTGGTACTGGGCTGCATAGGTCTGATAGTTGGCTTGTCCGAATGCAAAAGAAGCAGATAGGTAGTCTTTTAATTTTTTGCCATGCTGTCAATTTTTCTGGAATGCTTTTCAGGAGGGTGTGAAGCCAGAGGCACTTTAGCCCTTTCACAGGTTGCCTGCTGAACTATACCCTGGTGATCAGGGTGAGTAAAAAGAAACTCAGCGCCTGCCCTGTCCAGCTGACACTTTTTGTCATATTTCTTATCAATGGGAGAGATGGTGTAAGGCGTTTGAAGTATAGCCATAATGTCTTTCTTGAAAAACTTGTACAGAGGGAGTAACAACTTTCTAGTGGGTGTCAACCCCACATTCTACATGTACTCAGCTTCTCCTTTATCTTGCACCTCCTCAGTGGTTGCAAGATCCAAAGTCTCCACAATTTTTCTGACAAATGAAAAATGTGAAGAATAATCCTCAGCAGGTCTAGTGGGTGAACCAAACTCCTGTTCATGGGAGACTTCAGGTTCAACACCCTCATCTACCTCAAACTCTTCTTGTTCCTCATACTCCAATTATTCCAGGAGCTGAGGGGGAACAGAGATAGTTGCTTACCTTGTCAGGGCTTGAGCAGATGGCTGAGGGGGAATCAAGCCCTGCAGCACCTGTATGACTTTTAAAGCCTGTGCAATGTCATCAGGCGAAGGCATACCGGCAGACACTGTAGTAACCCCTTGTTGCATTCCAGCAGGAATCTCAGTGTGTTTAGTCTTTTTTCATTTCTTTGCAGACTACGGGGAGTCAGCCAGTTCAATGCCTCTTTTACCAGAGTTTTCACCTGTATCAGAGGTGGTATGAGAAGCCTTACGGTTTCACCTGCAGCTTTCAAGGGCGTGGACTGGTCAGAACCCGTGGTATCCTTTTCCAATTTTCTTTGTAGCCTTTCCCAACACTTTTCAAGCGTCCTTTGAGGGAAGGACTTGCAAATATCACAATCAACAGTAAGGTGTTGTTGCCCAAGGCAGATAACACATGTCATGTTTATCTGCCTTGGCAAACACTTCAGAACACGTAATACAGTTTTTAAACCCCGGCAGTCCTGTATTCTTCTTAGGTTTTTCTGACATCTTCAAGTTAAATCTGAAGAAAACAGGAAATGAAAATTATGCTCCTACCGTAATTCTTGATCTTTCTGTGTATCTTCACCATTCATCACATGCGGGTAGTGGCCGGCGGTCACGACCCCGCAGGAGCTCTTTTTTTTTTTTATGGGTGGAGTCGACGCACCGACAACGCTGCCTTGAGGCTAACGACTACGTGGCACCCGCGGAGTGGCCATATTAGGTGTCGTCGACCCCGCCCTCCCACCAGTTCTGAGTTGCCATAGAGTAAGAATGAGGGTTGGGAGGGAGGGACAAGGAAGTCCAAGGGACAGAGAAAGGAAAAGATGTATGAATTAAAAGGAGAAATAAATGACTGAGAGGACAGACGAGGGAAGAGAAGAAAAACTAAGGGGATTGGGAGGGCCCCAATCTCTGGAAGAAGAAAAGGAAAGAGCAGGAGGGAGGGAAACATCAAGTGGGAGGGGAGAGGATAAACCCCAGGCCAGTGGCCTGATCCCCGATTTGAGATGGACTTAAAGCCCAGGAGTAGCAAGTATGGCTAGGCTGCCAAAATTCAAGGCACAAGAATTTTTTGACAACGCACTCCAGCAGAACGACTTCAAGGTCGTAAGGAGACAGGAGAGGGATCAGGAACTGAGGGTTGTCCCCTCCCCCTAACCAACCAAAATAAGAATAGGGGAGAAAAAACAAATCCCCTTCCTTAAAACCAAGAAAAAGGGATTAGTCCCGAAGGACAAGGACTGAGGGGAAGCGAGAGAAGGAGGGGGGCAGTCACCAACATCCCAGCCCAAAGCGGTGGAAGCCAAGGCGATGAGGAGGGCAGCCCCCTGACCCCTCCCCCACCAGAGGGCATAAGAAATCCCCCCCTGCATGCCCAAGGTCACCCTGCCCCTGACCCATGGAAGGGGGGGAAGGGCACACAGAGGGAGGGGGACCCAGAGACTGAGGCCCCAAGGGGGTGGTGGTTGGGAACTGTGATGAATGGGAAGATACACAGAAAGATCAAGAATTAGAGTAGGTACATCATTTTCATATCTTATCTGTGTCAGTCTTCATCATTCATCAGATGTGGGTGAGTACCGAGCCCCCCTTCGAAGGGGGTCCGAGATCCTAAGGGACTAAGCCCCTTAGCTTCCAGTGGGGGAGACAGAACTTCATGGTACCTGGCGAGGCCCGAGATCAGAGAGGAGACAGGCCCTCTCCGGAGGGGGAAGGAAGGTGCCCTGATAGACACCATCTCGCCCTACAGGAGAAAAGATGGGTTCTCCGGTAGGCAGAGGAAATCACCCTAAGTTGGGCCAAGGGTGACAACAGGGAAAGATGCAGCCATGCCGTCCACCTAATGCAGGTCGCTGTCCCTACGACTCCTGAAGCTACCTCGCTGGCGTCATAGGATGCCTTTGCTTGGTGCCTTGCTAGCTCCAGGCTCTGTGCAGAGTGTGCAATGGCTTGTCTGGTTACCTTCAAATCAGGCAGGGAGGCTAGGAGCTGACCTAGCCTGGACCGAAAGAACCTATCATAGGAAGCATAGTGGGCCTGATGTGCAGCAACTGACAGCAACAACCGTGCCAAGTAGAAGGTCCTCCTCCCTCAGAAGTCAAAATCCGCAGAGTCTTGATCTGGGGACCGGTCATGGTGAAGGGCGTGAAGCCCATCAGGAGTGTCCAGTTGTGTCAACCCTGAATGAGGGTGAGACATACGACTTGGAGACTCTGAGGGAGCACAATACCTCTGGCTCAGATCCCCAGGGGCTGGGACTCCAGGAAAGGGTCGCTGCCAGAAGCACAGTGACGCTTCCTGAAAAGGAATAGGCCAGGTGGGCACCACAAGGGTGGCCGCACCGAAATCGCCTAAAAAGGCACACGTTAAATGCTCAGGATTGTGCTGAGTGGGAGGGGGATGATACAAAGGTCTTCCAACATCCTCGTGAGGAAACGCTGATACTCAGCCAGCTCAGCAGCAGGGGAGATGTGGACGGAAGGTTCCTCTCCTCCAGAAGAGGAGGAAGCAGAAGACTTTGGAGATCCAGGGGTTTGAGGCTCAGGGGGAGGGTGGAACACCTGCTCATATAGCCCTGACGTATGTGGGGAAGTGAGCAGCTGCACCCCTGAATGGCTCCGATGCGAGGGGCCCCCTAGGACCAGAGATACCCAGGAGAGAAGGAGATGGCGACAAGAGGAATGGGGGCCAGATCCACTACAGAAGAGGGATGACCTCTGTCCAGGCAAGCAAGCCCACCGGAAGTCCCCAAGGGTGGACGAGATCCAGAGAGCCCAACAGCCAACAGCTAATCAACCACACTGGAACTGCCTAAACCGTGCCCTGAATAATCCACCCTGTGAGGTGACCGAGACCGTGTGAGCCCAAAAGGATGGTCCCAGGCCTCCAAAGAAAACGGCATGCGCGAGGAGATAGAGAAGGAAAGACCAGGATCCGCATTGCGGCTCCTCCCCGAACCCGGGTGGGTCCCAGAGAAGGGCCGCCGCCTCGAACCCAGGCCCCTTGACCCCTCTGACTCTGAGGGAGCCTTCCGCCTGGAGAACACCAGCCTAGACAGCTGGCAACTCTGAGCATCTCCCAAAGAGACCACCCAGGGAGCAGAACCCTCCCCCTTCTGTGGGTGCCCGGGTCGACCCTAAAGTTGGGCGATCCAGGCACACCACAGTAGGGGGTGCCCCACTTGAGGGGAACAAAAATCCACCAAATCCTGGCTGCAGAGCAACGGCCACCTGGACCTCCGCCTGCTGGTCAGAGCCCCTGACCCTAGATTTGGAGACCACCGCCCGCTTCTCAGAGGGAGGCTGGGTCTGGACCACCGAAGCCTCTACCAAGGCACCCACAGAGGCTGCAGACTCTGAAGAATCTAGCAGCCAGTCCAGATCAGACCCAGAATCCTCCTCTGAAGAGGAGACCGAGGCCCGGTGCCAGACCACCGGCAGGCACCCGCTCCTAGCAAGACCAAGAGAGGTGCCAATCCGGGACCCCGCACCGCGATCGGAGCTGACCTCCTCCCCAGCACCATGAATGGTGCTGGAAGAAGAGATGGCCTCGACCACGGCGCAGAGGCCGGAGTTGATGCCAGACATGGCGCCATCCCCTCACATGGCGCCGGAGTTGGAGATGGCGCTGGTGGCAGTGCCGTCCCCACCTGCAGTGCCATGAACGGTGCCCGAGTCAGAAACAGTGACAGCAACGGTGCTGACAGTGCCCCCGGTGCCGCAAGTGGGTTCGGGAGCAAGAACGGTGCCACCCATGACTCCGTCACCAGCCCTGGTGCAGTGAATGGCACCAGAGCTGGAAATGGTGCCGTCTCCAGTCTCAGCACTGTGAACGGCGCCAAGACCAGAAACAGTTGCAGAAGGTGCCGCAGAACTTCCCATGGCACCGCAATTGCCATCAGTGACGCAAATGGCGCTGGCAGCAGACACGGCACCAAGCGGCGGACCAGCCATGGCACTGTCAGAACCCATGGAGCCGCAAGTGGCACCAAGGTCCAAAACAGCGCTGGTGGATGGTGTCAAGGATGGTGCTGGTCCAGGCCCATGGGTCCTAGGACATGACACTGGGGGAGCCTTCGCCCCTGAAGGGGTGATTGCCAGAGCGGTGCCTCTCGCCTATTCCCTGGGAGGAACAGACTGGGCCTCCTGCACCGCGGAAGTGGCCCCAGCTGTGGCAAGGCTAGAAGAGGTGGGATCCTCCTCCACCGTGGTCCGTATAGAACTGGGAGGGGACCCAGAGCAAAGGCAGAGAGACCGTGGCTTGGCCTGACGAGTGTGTGTCCACCCTCCAAACGTCGACAGGGCTCATCCGACTTTCCTCGCGCGCTCCTCAAGAACTTGACGGTCCATGGAAAAGCAGGCATTGCACAAATCCATGTTGTGAAGCGGGCCAAGACACAGAAGGCAACAATCATGCTGGTTGGTAATGGAATACTGATGGCCACACGGGCACCGATGCATGGGCGGCAGCCCCATTTTAGACGACCCCCCCCCCCGAACCAGACATGATAGACAGTAAAAGAAGGTGAAAACAGACTCAATGTCGTTGTAAGAATAAAAGGAATGGTCTTACCAGTCAGCAGCATCGAGTAGCTGGCGAAATGGAACTGACAGAGATTGGTTTTCAACGGGAAGGCCGAACGAAACACTAGGCCATAGATGCTGACGCAGATCTTCAAGCTGAGCTCCTCATGAGGTGCGACCTGTACGTCGGGAGATGAAGAACTGGTGGGAGGCCGGGTCGATGACACCTAACGGCCAACCCGCGGGCACGACGCAGTGCATCGGCCTCGAGGGCGGCGCCATCGGTGTGCCGACTCCGCCCATCAAAAAAAAAAAAAGCTCCCACGGGGTCGTGACCTCCGGCCACTACCCACATGTGATGAATGGTGAAGATTGACACAGATAAGATCTGCAAACAGTAAATATAACAAAGGGTTATTGGTTGCAGTCGGTTCCGGAACCGAGAAAAATAGTAAAACTTCATGGTTACGGCTGGTTCAGAAACCGGGAACAGGGGTAAAGGTACCGATAAACTTGGTTCAAAATATCCCAAAATTAAATAAAATTAACCCAAACAGTAACTGGAGCACTAAATAAAAACCCTGGATAAGTTTAAACAAATCTTGGTTCCCCTTCGGTTCCTGTGAACCGCGAGGAACCAAAAACAAGGGCAGCATTTGAAAATAGCATGAGCTAATGGTGTCCCACTCATTAGCATATGTTCCATTCTCTCCAGCAGTTTTGTCTTAAAGGGACGTTGCAAGAGTTAGGAATACTGGAGAATTCCTGGGGTGAGAATTGACAGTAATCTATGCTCAGGATAGATGATTTGGTGGACAGATTGGGAAGTGCCAAGTACATCCATACCCTCGATCTCACCAAGGGTTACTGGCAAATTCCCCTAGCTAAAGAATCCAGAGACAAAACTGCATTTGCCACTCCTATTGGATTCTGTAAGTTCACCATCATACCGTTTGGTTTACATGGCACACCCACTGTATTCCAGCGGTACATGGATGTAATTTTACTACTCACACTGGTTATTGTGCTGCTTACCTGGATGATGTCGTGGTGTACAGTCCAGACTAGAAAAGCCACCTGGAACACCTACGAGCAGTTATCCAATCTATCAAAAAGACAGGTCTGACAATTAATCCTTCCAAATGTGCATTGGGCATGCAGGAAACCACATATTTGGGATATGTTTTGGGAAATGGAGACATACAGTCACAGATTTCTACTGCAAGATACAAGCTGTAGCTAACAGTCCTATCCTAAAACAAAGAAACATGTCAGGTCATTTTTCGGGCTGGCTGGTTACTATCAGAGAGATTCATTCCCAACTTTGCCCATTTAGCAAACCCCCCACTGAACTCATGAAGAAACAGTGCCCAAATAATGTGAATTGGTCCCCGGAGTGTGATGAAGCTTTTTGGGTCATCAAGGCTGCATTGTGTTCTGCCCCTGTTTTAAGAAGATCAGACTTTGAGAAACAATTTTTGTTACAGACAGATGCATCAGTGGTAGGCCTAGGTGCACTCTTCAGTCACAATATATATGGGAAGGAACATACCATTCTATATATCAGGAAATTGCACGACAGAGAGAAAAAGTACTCCACCACTGAAAAGGAATGCCTTGTGGCAAAGTGGGTCATGGAGTCCCTTAAGTTTTATTTGCTAGGAGCTGACTTTTTACTTATAAATGATCATAATCTTCTCTGTTGGCTTAACCAAATGAAGGATAAAAATTGCAGAATCACAAGGTGGTACCTGGCACTAGAGCCATTTAAATTTAAAGTAATGCACAAATCTGGAAAAAAAGAATGTCAATGCTGATTTTCTGTGAAGATATGGATCATGAAACACAGGTTACTCACTTGTAATGGTAGTTCTAGGAGTGGTATATGATAATTGCCACACTTGGACCACTGATTCTGATCCATGTATCACATTTTTTTTGTATTACATATAATTTATGTAAGGGAAGGGCAGTTAGAAGACCCACAGTCTTGCTGAACTGACACATCCAAAAAACCCCAGGGATAAGTTCAAAGAACAGGACATAACTAAATCTGCAGCTATTCAAAATGCAATTTCTTTGTTAAATTTCTTTGAAGGCAGGAACCAAAGTATCCACTTTATAATGCCCTCAGGGAGATCCTTTGACTTGCAATAGTTGCCAGGGAGAACCTTTTTTGGGAGGGGAGTCGCAGGGAGCCCTTGAATTACATCAGAAAGATCTTTGATGTGTAGATTACAAGGATCCAGACAAATTTGGAAGGTCCAATACACATTCCCAGGATGCTTTGGAAGGACATCACAGAAACTGTTTATGTGTATGTGTGTGTGTGTGTGGCAGAACAAAAACCAGTTCTGACCAGTTAACCTGAGAAGAGGAAATTGAGTATGTCACTTATTCTTTTAAATCTTGTTGGGATATTCTGTGCTGTAAAATATAACTTTTAATACTCCAAGGCGGAGTTTAATGATCTCAGAGAGGAGGCCGGCTCAGGACTGCTTTTATCCAATTGAGCAAGCCTTAGAGAGACACATTTCATTTTATTTCTGACTGAGAGAAGAAGGACAACATCAGCACTGTAGGAGATAAGTATTATGTGGATAAGAAAGCTTAGTTTGTACTTTAAAAACCTGTTTTGTTTTTAAGATTGTATGTGTTTGGGATATTTGTTCTGTATTTATTGTTCTGTTTTGATATTTAAAGTAAAGATATATTTTACAACGGAAACTGCCTGGAGTGCCTTGACATTTCTTTTTATTTAAGTGGAGCTTTTAAAAGGTTACAGTTAAAACTGTGTATGGGCTTATTGATATACCAAACTGGGAAACGGATAGAGTTCTCTAAAGTCTTGCATAGAGTTCTAAGGGTTCATTTGAAAGACCTGGTTGGGTTCCCATAGGCAAAGATATCTGGTCCCCTGAAGACAGAATTATCTGAGCCTGATAATTGGGTATGCTAACAGGAGGTTATCAGTTTGAATCCCTCCAGAACTTGAGACTAAGGTGACTTGAACCCACAAAACAGACAAGAGGGTTACCTTGTTTTGTTCACTGTCCACAAATCATACGCTTAGAGGTTTGCACTTTGGGAGTAGAGGGCTGACCGGTTGAGCGAGTTTGTAACAATGTTCATCCACACTTACTGGCAGTTGCCTTTCCCTTTAAGACTTGCCAGAAACATCTTCAAGCTGGCTCCTCCAACCCACCCAGGTGGTAACTCCCTTGGTTCTGCCCTATGACACCAGATCTTGCCTGCTGGAAGCAGAGTGTGTGTGTCGAAGCTGGGGAGGTCGGGTGGGTCCGTGTGGATGAACATCATATACCACTCCTAGAAAGTACAGTTGCATAAAATCTTACCATAACAGTAGATCTTCGAGGAATGTCTCTTGCAGCAGGGAATTACTTCTGGGAGTTTCCAGCAGAGGATGCTGTGACATGGCAGCTCTTCTAGCGATTTTGTACCAGGTCCCTGGTATCCTCAGTTACCCCGCCGGATTCAGCTCGCAAAGTAAGGACCGAGAGGAATCCGAGGTACCAAGGAGTCCCAACCCTAAGTCACTGGACCAGAATTTGCTCTGTTAGACAGGGAGGGGGACGGAGGGTGGGATTGTATCTACTGCAAAAGACATTCCTCAATGATCTACTGTTATGGTAAGATTTTACATAACTGTACTATCTTCCACGGAATGGTCTCTTGCAGTAGGTGACTACTTCTGGGAGAATCCACAGCAGTTATGTCCATATGGGAGGACAGTTTTGATAGGAAACTCTGTAGGACTGCACAGCCAAAGGCCATCCTAGGTTGTGAGACAATATCAAGATTATAATGCCTTGTGAAAGTATGGATTGTGGACCAGGTAGCTGCATTGCAGATATCCGAAATGGAGGCTCCTTTAAAGCAAGCCGCAGTAGTGGCCATAGCTCTAGTGGAATGGGCTTCGACAGGTCCAGGTAAAGTCTTGTTGTACTTTTTGTAACAAAAGGTAATACAATTCGCCAACAATGAAGACAGGGTTCATTTAGCAACAGGAAGCCCTTCTCTGCCAGAGGCAAAGGTGATGAATAATTGAGACGTTTTCCTAATCGACTGGGTACGATTAGAGTAATAGCGTACTATACGATGGACATCTAAGGTATGTAATAGATGTTCACCGTGATTGGAGTATTCAGGGTAGTAGACCGGAAGCTCCAAGTACTGATTTAGAGTATGTTCGGAGACTACTTTAGGAAGGAAGGATGGGTTGGTACGAAGGACCACCCTGTCCTTGTGAAAAATCAAGTAAGATTCCCTACACATGAGGGCATGAAGTTCAGAAATATGGCATGCAGAAGTAATGGCCACTAGAAACAATGTTTTCCATGAAAGGAAATGGAAATCACAGGTGGCCGCTGGCTTGAAAGTTTCAAGGGTCAGTTTTTCTATAATGAAATTCAGATCCCACGGAGGAGTGGGTCTTCTATTAGGAGACTTAATAAGTATCATTCCTCTCAAAAACATCTTGGCTAAATGATGTTGGTACAAACGTTTGCCATCTAAAGGTTCATGAAATGCCGAGATGGCAGCCAGGTGGACTTTGATGGAGGAGTAACTTAAACCTGACTCTGATAATGAGGCCAGGTAGCCTAAAACCTTCGTCAGTGGACAAGAGTAAGGGTCCAGTGAGCAAGAGGCAGACCATATGGAAAAGCGTTTCCATTTGGAATGAAATGTTTTTCTGGTTGCTGGTTTACAAGAAGCCAGAAGAATGCTGGCAACAGGTGGGGACACTTGGAGTCTATTTATGAATGCGTCCTCAGGAGCCAAGCGTGAAGATGAAGGGTTTTCAGGCTGGGGTGCAGGAGGGATCCGTGACCTTGAGCCAGGAGGTCTGGTCTGACTGGCAACTGAATGGGTTCCCTTACTGACAGCTGTTGGAGTAAAAGGTACCACGGTTGTCGAGGCCACATTGGTGCTATAAGAATCATGGTGGCTGGCTCCATTTGAAGTTTCAATAGAGTCCGTTGCAAGAGAGGGACAGGTGGGGAAAGCATATAAGTAGACTCCTGTCCAAGGTTGGGACAGGGCATCTATAGATCGTCCCTTGCTACTCGGGATAATGGAGAAGTAACTGGGGAGCCAGTGATTGACTAGGGAGGCAAACAGATTCAGCTGTGGAGTTCCCCATAGGTCAAAGATTTCTTGGAGTACTTCTTTGCGAAGTGTCCATTCGTGAGTGACTGGCGACTTAGCCGGTCCACTAACCAATTGCACCGTCCCAGTAGGTGGACGGCCTTTAGCGGTAATTGTTGTCTGATGGCTTCCTGCCAGACTGCAAGGGTCTCCATGCAGAGGGTGTGCAATTTCGTGTCCCCTTGCTTGTTGAGGTAAAACACCACTGCAGTATTGTCTGATTAAATCAGCAACTGTCCTGGCTTGAGGTAGGGCTGGAATGCCTGAAGGGCTAGACGGACCACTTTCATCTCGAGGAGATTGATATGAGAGTGATGGGAAGAGGCGGTCCACCGGCCTTGGGTCTGATAAGGACCTAAGTGCATGCCCCATCCGTCCAGGGAAGCGTCCATGGTTAACGTATGCATTGGAGGGAGGGAGTGGAAAGGCATTCCTTTACACAAATTGGTTTTGATTGTCCACCACGTCAGGATGACTTCAGAGAAGCAGTGACCCTGATTTTGCATCAAACTGTCCAGTTCTTTGAGACCACTGATTCTGGAGGGTCCACTGGTCAGGTCTCATGTGAAGGTGGGCAAATGCCACCATCGAGATGGCAGCGGCGATGTGACTCAGAAGGCTCAGCATTTGCCCGGCCGTGACTATTTTCTGAGTCTGTATTCGCGAAGCCAGAGATATAAGAGTGTCCTGATGAGCAGGCGGAAGGTAAGCTCTGGCTGTGACTGTATGTAGAACCGCTCCGACGTACTGTGACTGTATCTAGAACCGCTCCGACGTACTGGAGACACTGTGTTGGGTTTGGACTAGACTTTGGCCAGTTGACTGTTATCCCTAGATTGTTGAACATGCTCAGAGTGGCAGCTAGGGAGGCACACAGAGCTTCTCTTGTTTCTGCTTTGATTAGCCTATCATCTAGGTATGGGAAGACGAAGTGCCCTCTTTTCCGTAAGGCTGCTGCCACCACCACTAGACATTTGGTGAACACTCTGGGGGCCAATGAGAGGCCAAAAGGGAGTGCTCGAAACTGGTAGTTTTGACCCAGAAGGTGGAAGCACAGATATTTGTGATGTGCAGGATGAATGGGGATATGTAAGTAGGCATCCTTCATATCCAGGACACACAGCCAGCCTCCTTGTTTTAGGATAGGCATGATGGCAGTTAAGAGTTATCATGCGAAAATGTTTGAACTGAATGTATCGATTCAGGTGTCTCAGGTCTAGTATTGGTCTGAGATATCTGGTTCGCTTGGGTACCAGAAAAAAGTGTGAGTAAAATCTAGTTTGATATTCTGGAAGGGGCACTGGTAAGACAGCCTGTTTGGCTAGAAGTGTCTTCAATTCTTTTTGAATGATAGGGACATGATCTGGAGGATAATGGATTACCCAAGGGGGGAGGGGGATGGGGCATAGATAAATTCCAGAGTGTGTCCCTTTTGGATGATCTGAAGTACCCATTTGTCCTAAGTGATCATTTTCCAGGCCTCCAGATGGAGGGCAAAATTACCCCCTACAGCCTTCGAGGCCTGGTCAAGGAGGCGAGGGGAAAGCCCTGACAGGTCACTGGGTAACAGGTTGCCTGGCCCCTCCCGAAGGAACGGGCATGGGAGCCACTGGTGGCAGAACCATTGCCTCTTACAGTTTGGGCACGACCTCGAAAGCCACCTCTGTTAGAGGCCTTATATTTTCCGCCTCTTATGGAACAGGAGGAATATTGTATATGATAGGTTGGTTGGGGAGTATGGTACGTGCCGTGAACTGTACAAAGGGTTCTGCCTGATGCCTGCAGGTCGTCTAACAACATTTGAGTACCTGGCCCGAACAGTTTGGACCCATTAAAGGGTGCATTAGCTACTTTACGCTATATATCAGGAGCAAAACCTGAAACGCAAAGCCAAGCATTGCAACGCAGAGAGACTCCAGTAGCTGAGAGTTGGGCTGAGGTATCAATGGCATCATATCCTGACCTGAGTAGGTGGAGGGAGATAGAATTGCTAGTGGACACCGTGGCCAATAACTTGTTCTTTTCTTGGGAAGAAGGAAGTTTACTGATAATGTCAATGGCCAAAACCACAGGGGTACTGTATGTTGGTATTTAACAATATGTCCCATATAGTTTAAAATTCAAATATTCATGGTACCTGAGTCAAAAACATTTTTGCCCAGGTAGTCAATTATTCAGGATTCTTTATCAGGTGGTAAGGAACTCATGTGTTTGGGTTTTTAGTACTATCATAAGCAGCAGTAATGACCATTGAATCTGCTTCTGGGATGGTGGACAGAAAGGGATGATCCAGGAGTGCCTGACATAAGCGATCTGCTTTTCGCAGAACAGCTGTAATAGCTGACGGTTGATGCCAAGCAGCCAGCATGGCATTCTGGTAGGTCAGAATCAGGGGGGCACCACTAAGGCCGGCTCCTCTGGCAGTTCAAGGTATTCTGCCATATCCTTACGCTGTTTGTCATGTTCTGTGGTGGAGAATCCCATGACCTTTTGTATTTGAACCATCATCTCACTAAATACTGGGTCATCCAGAGGAGAGGTGGCGACTGGCATAGGCAGGTCCTCATCCAGGGAAGAGATTTTGAGTAGGGGAACTTTGGATTTGGGAAATCCAGGTCTTGGAACTCTTCTTCATCAATATCACCAGGGAGATCCACCTGTAGTTCAGGTTCATCTGACAAATAGTCTTCCATATTAGGAGGAGGAGACCAGTTTGGCAGTAAATCCCCGTCACCGTGAAATCTTTTAGGTGAAGGAGACCAAGACCGGAAAGGATCCTCTAGCTCTCCTGGGTCAGAGGGCTGGGAATAGCGCATGGCATGCAAGACATGCTTCACCACCTTGGTGATGTCCCATTCTTGGGAAGAAGAGGGGGTAAGCCAGCGGCGGTTGAAAGACAATGGGGGTGATGGAGGGAGTGGAACGGGCAGTGTGAGCAGATCTCGAAATATAGGAAGAATAAACCAGGGTCCTGGTCTCTGTCCGCTTGCCCCCCGTAAGATGCCACCTGTGAAGGTAGAGGAGCATTCAGTAAGGCAAAACCCATTAGTTTGCCTTGTGGAAGACGGGATCTCGTCGATGAGTCCATGGAATTATGTTCACTAAATATGTCAGATGCCATCGACAGGAGAGGAGCCCCCATTAACGGAGCACCCATGTATTTGGCTGAACTGAAGGTGCTAGATAGCGTCATCGACGAGAGAGTATAAGCCCCCATCGATGGTGTAGGCAGAGCCTGCACAGCATTTAAAGTGCTGGAAAGTGCCATCAATGAGAGGGTAAGAGCCCCCGTCAACAAGGAAGCTGGAGGAAGATGCTTCGTCAACGGACGAGCCACGGAAAAACAGGTTACTCACCTGTAACAGTAGTTCTAGGAGTGGTACATGTTGTTCATCCACACTGTTTGGCATGTCCCTTTCCCCTTTAAATCTTGCCAGAAGTCTTCAAGCTGGCTCCTCCCACCCACCTGGGTGGTATATACCTCAGCTCCGCCCCATGACACCAGATCTTAGCCCGCTGGAAGCTAGGTGTCGTGCGTCCGCAACCGGGTAGGTGGGGAGGGTCCGTGGATGAACAACATATACCACTCCTAGAACTACTGTTACAGGTGAGTAATTTTTCTGTATCGAGGATATGTTGTTCATCCACACTGTTTGGCATGCCAAACAGTGTAGATGAACAACATATCCACAATCCTAGAAACAGTAGCCATCGACGGGTGACGTGGCCGGAAGGGAGAGGAGGGGTTTTTCCTTCTCTTTACCCTGCCAAGAATGAGAACCAGAGCTGGGGGAGCCCTTGGTTCAAGCCCCCTGGTTCTCTAACAGAGACATTTTCTGCTTTGTAAGTAAATGCTGAATTTCGAGCAAGCGTTGTCGACAGGTTGCCCTATTAAACTCCTGTATCAAAGCGGAATATCTTCCTACCGCAATGGCAGGAACGAAATAGAGCTTGTTTGGATGAAGAATCTTTGGACATTTGTTTTTGTAATCCAATTCTTGTTGATGACTGCTACACAGAAGTTGAACTAGCTGCTGTACGAGATGAAGACGGCAGGAAAATGAACTGAGGATACTGGGGGCCACCCACACTTATATAGGAAGCAGGAAGATGATGTTGTGTGGGCGGTCCCTGGTACAAAACTGCTAGAAGAGCTGCCGTGTCACAGCGCCCTCTGCTGGAAACTGCTAGAAGTAATTACCTACTGCAAGAGACCATTCTGTGGAAGATCTACTGTTACAGGTGAGTAATCAGTGTTTCTAGGGGAATGGATATGATGTTCTATCCACACTTACTGGCAGACTCCTAGCAGTTCTCAGGGAGGAGGGAGGCAAGGCGCACACCCCCTACTTAGGAAACAGAGATTGGAGAACTGAGGCCCTAAAACCAGCATCCCAGCGTGACTCTAAGTCAATGTGGTAATGGGAAATGAAGGTGCGTGCTGACTTCCAGGTAGCAGCCCTGCAGATTTCCTGGATAGGGACGTCCCTAGAAGCAGCCACCGATGCAGCAGTATGGTGGGTGGAATGAGCCCTTAGCCCTCTGGGAGGCTCCCTATATGCCAACCTATAGCAGAGATCAATGAAAGAAGTGATCCACTGTGAATCATCTGCTTGGCTATAGGTCTGCCAGGTGCGGCTTCAGCGTAGGTGACAAACAGCTGGCAAACCTCTCCCCGAACTCCAGCCATGCGCTCTTTGTAGTAAGTGAGTGCTCGCTTCAGATCCAGAGTATTGAGCTTGTGTTTGGCCTCTGAGGTGTGATTCGGGAAGAACACCGGTAGAGACATCACCTGGTTCAGGTGAAACTCTGGCACAACCTTCAGGAAGAACTTTGGGTTGGGGCGTAGGACAACCATGTCCCTGTGGAACACCAGGTAAGGAGACCACCAAAAGGCTCTGGAGCTCACTGATCCTTTTGGCTAACGTGGTAGCAACCAGGAAGGTGGTCCTCCATGACAGGTGAGACATGTCATACCTGTGCATCGGTTCAAACGGCTTGCCCATGAGCTTTGCCAAAACCAGCAACAAGTGCCATGGTGGTGGTGGTTCATGCACCGGAGGGGAACTGTGATCTAGGCCTTTGAAAAACCACCAGAACACCTTCTCCTGTGCCACTGGCTGCTGACCGGCCTGCGCCCAGTAAGCAGATATGGCTGCCAGGTGCACCTTAAGGGTCCCTTGGCAGAGAGACCACAGGTAGTCCAAAATGCTAGCCACCGGACAGGTCAAAGGGTCCAACCCCTTGCCCTGACACCAAATGTTGCTGAGGCTGAGGAGACCGGGGTACCAAAACTGCCGGGGCCAGTCCGGAGCCACCAGGATCACCTGCGCCTTGTCCCTCCCGACCTTAAGTAACACCTTGTGGATCAAGGGAAGTGGAGGGAAGGCATAGAAGAGGCCTGGGGTCCATGGCCTCGAGAAGGCATCCCCCTGCAGCGTTCCCTTGCTGAGGGGGGGTGGGCACAATACAGCCTCAGCTTCGCGTTCTCCCTGGAGGTGAACAGATCCACCTAAGTGGTGCCCCACTGGGAGAACAGACTGTGAACTATGACCAGGTGGAGGGACCACTCGTGAGACGCCTAGCCCACCTGGCTAAGGGTATCTGCCAGCTGACTGGAGGCTCCTGCCACATGGATGGCTAGGAGATCCACCAGGCTGCGCACGAGAGTCCAAATGTGGAGGGCTTCCTTGCACAGGGGCAGGAAGTGAGTTCCGCTTTGTTTGTTGAGGTAGTACATGGTCATCGTGTTGTCCGTCTGGACTTGGACCACTTGACCCCAAACAAACAGAGCAAAGGCAGTCAGCGCCACTCAGACTGCTCAGAGCTCCAGCAGGTTGATGAGGCATCATGACTGCTGAGGGGTCCAGAGCCCATGAACTCTGTGTTCCCTCACATGGGCACCCCAGCCCATGAGAGAGGTGTCAGTCGTCAGGATGACCATTGGCTCAGGGTGGACAAATGGGATCCCTTCCAGCTGATACTCTGGGACAAGCCAACACTGGATGGCGTCCCACATCCTCTGGGCCAAAGTGACCAGCTGGTTGAAGTGACCTTTACGCTGAGACCACTGGCTGACCAGCTCCCACTGTAGGGAGAGCATATGCCAACTGGCCCACTGGCCCACACTGGTGCATGCCGCCATGTAACCCAGAAGGCGCAGGAATTCCCCGGCAGGGCGCAAGTGCCCAACAAGAAATGATTGGGAAAAGGAGGAGAGAACCTTCACTCTGTCCGCTGGGAGCCGAGCTCTGGCTTGGCACATGTTGAACTCTGCCCTGAGGAAGATGATCACCTGCGAGGGCATGGTTTGCGACTTGGCTTCATTGACTAGGAGGCCAAGGTTGATGCAGGTCTGAAGGGCCAGGTCCCTGGACCGCTCCACCTCCTGCTATCAGTCAGTCGTCCAGGTATGGGTACACCCAGACCCCTCAGCGCTCAGATAAGCTGCCACCACTGCTATGCATTTGGTGAAGACCCTGGGGGCAAAGGAGAGGCCGAAAGGCATGGCTTGGAACTTGTAAAGGTTTTCCTCTGCTCAGAAGCAGGGGAAACTTCGATGGGATGGACGGATCGGGACATGAAATAATGCGTCCTGAAGATCCAGATAGCAAATCCACGTGTTTTGCTCCAGAGATGGTATGATCTGAGACAGAGTTATCATTCTGAAGGTGCATGACCTGAGGAATTTTTTCAGGTCGTGCAGATCTAGAATGGGGCGCCAGCCCCCCATCCACTTTGGCAGCAGTAAGTACTTGGAGACAAACCATGGGTGTTCTGGAGGATCCACAACTCTGACCATGACCTCCTTGCGGAGCAGCTGGGCTATGTCATCTCGAAGAGCCGAGTGAGTGTCTGTGGATATCAAGTCCTCCCTTGTGGTGCGGGCTCGGCTTGGAGGGTACTGCTCAAATTCCAGAGGCAGACCCTGACTGACCACTTCCAGAACCCACTTGTCCATGGTAACATTGGACCAGGTGGAAAGGAAGTGGTGGAGCCGGCCCCCACAGGAGGACCCAGGGGAGGTGTGGCGGGCATGAGAGTGGCGACCTCCATCCCATCACTGAGCAGGCTTGGAGGAGGATCCAGCCAAGGAGCCACCAGGTCCCTTCCCTCCAGGCTTTCGGACCACTGAGGCCACAGACTTGGCCCGAGGTCGCCAGACTGATGCTGGGCTGGTTTTGCTGCAGGAGTACAGAAACTAAACGGCTTGTGCTTCTGCTGCTTAGAGCCCTTGGAGTTCTTTTGGGCGGATGTGACAGAGTCAGAGAGTAGTGGTCTGTGGGGAGCTCTCGAACCCTAGAGAGGTTGGTAGTGGGGTACCACAGGGCTCGGTCCTGGGTCCAATCCTGTTTAATGCATACATATCGGACATCAGGGATGGTATAGGGTGTGAAATGAGTCTTCTTGGATGACTCCAAGATGGGAGCAGTAGTTGAGGGAGAAGAGGGAGGTTGGCCTGCAAGGGACCTGGACACCCTGGAAAGCTGGGCTCACACATGGAAATTAAATTTCAATATCACCAAGTGCAAGGTGTTGCATCTTGGTCGGGAAACCCTAAACACAGGTACACCCTGGGAGGAGGCGCTGAAGCCTCATTAGGGGAAAAAGACCTAGGGGTCATGGTGGATACATGTATGAATAACTCTGAGCAGTGCAGGAGAGCAGCTAGCAAGGCAAACAGGATGTTGGGATGCATCGTAAGGGATCACCTCTAGGAGCAAGGAAGTGATTCTGCACTGTACAATGGACTGGTTAGACCACACCTGAGTACTGTGTACAGTACTGGAGACCACACTTGAAGAGGGACATACAGCTCCTGGAGAGGGTACAGAGTAGGGCAAACAAAGATGATCATTGAGGGCTAGGGATTTGACTTATGAGGACAGACTTGAGGAGCTCTGCCTGTTTTCATTGGAGGAGAGGAGAGACAGGGGGACAAGGATTGAGGTCTTCAAGCACCTCAAGGGAATAAATAGGGTAAACATGGAGGGGATCTTTAGACTAAAGCAGGAAGGCATCACCAGAGGGCATGGTTTGAAGTTGGAAGGTGGAAGGGTGAGGGGGGAAAAGAGGAGGAGGTTTTTCACTGAGAGGGTGGTGGACCCTTGGAATGCACTGCCTGGTGAGCTGGTTCAGAGATCCACAGTGGAGGGTTTTAAGAGAGGGTGGGACAGACACAGAAAGGGGATGTATCAGATGATGGCCTGTCCCGGGGGTGGGTGGGGATGGATGATAGGGGTTTCTGGAGCACAAGGGATGGGAGGGTCTCGGGCACCCAACTAAGGATCTAGGTTCGAGCAGACTCGATAGACCATAAGGCCTAATCTGCTGGCAAATAGTATGTTAGTATGTTAGTCCAGGGTGGCACTGGAATTTTCAATGTGCTGGAGGGGACCCTCCACACCAGGCCCAAACAGGTCAGTGCCTAAGAATGGTAAATCCACCAGCTTGTGCTGGGTGTCTGCTGTGAAGGTCGAGATCTGCAGCCAAGCCCAATGGCGCATGGCAACTGTGGCCTCCACCGAGCGGGCACAGGAATCTCCAATGTCCAGGGCTGTTTGATGTTGCTCTTTGGCCACAGCATGACCCTGGATCCGGACCTGCTTGACCGTAGTCTGGAGGTCCACAGGAAGATGAGGAATCACCTCATCCAGAGAGCACAAAAGGGCATGGGAGAAGTGTGCCATCATGACAGCTGCGCTTGCCTGGCGGAGGCTGAGAGAGGAGGCAACATAGACCTTTTTAGCCAAGTGGTCCAATTTTTTGGACTCTTTATCCAGTGGTCTATCGACATCCCTGTTTTGCCTGACTGCCTGAACACGAAGTTAGCCACCAACCCCTCAGCCGAGGGATGCTCCGTGAACCCTGAAAGAGTACCGGTGGGCACCGCATCTCTACGGGCCATCTGGGCTGAGGGCGGATGGCAAGAGACGGGGTGCTGCCAGAGTTCCAGAGCAGGGCCAATGACGGCCTCGGCCACTGGGAAAGCCACTGTCAGAGAGTCCCCTTTATCCAGAATTTCTGTAAGGGAGTAGCGAGCTTGTTTTTGAACGGGCTCCAGTTTTATCCATGTGGACTCAGAGATGAGGTGGAGAATGCACATGAACGAAGTGGGGCCTTCATCAGATGACAGATCCCCCATCAACTCTGTATCCAGTGGACGGGAATGCAGAGAGGAATCTTCAGACTCTGCATAAAGCGGGCGACCACCTGAGCCACTCTCGACCTGCCACGGATGGTCAGGTGTGAGAGTGACTGACAGCCGATGAGGAAGCTCCCTAGCCGACCGAGACTCCTTGGACGGAGCCCTGGTCGATGGCTGCTTAGGTGTTGGTTCCACCAACATTGGTGGAGAAGCCAGCTTTGTACGAGCCAAAATGGTCTGGACCAATTCCACTGGGGGAGGAACGGTGTTGACCGGCCCCGCTGGGGGCGTCCGCATCTCAGGCGACAGCCAGGTGATGGCCAGGGAGGTAGCTGGCATTGGCTTCGGCCCAGTCAGCATTAACTGTTGCCACATAAGGTCTTAGTAGCATCGATGCAACTTGCGCCAAAGCCTCTCCTCACCCGTGGAGGATGAAGACGAACAAAAAATTACTTAATGTTATTTCTCCTAATGGAGTCTTGCTGTATTCTGACAATATGCAGTTAGACCGACCGGTTCAACTGCCCTGGAGAACAAAGAGTTAAACTCTATGCAAATGCATAGAACGTTAAGCTTGAGCTCGGTTTTCAAACCACTGTCCTCGGTACGTTCTAGTAACGGATCAGATTCTATGAAGCGAAACTAGATATATATATAGGCAAAAAAACTAAGCCTAAACAGAGTGCCCCAACAGGGGCAACATAAGCAAAAGACAAAAAGGCATGTAGAAGACTCAAGTCACAGATGCCCAAAGAAGACCAGTACCCACCATTGGGTTAAGTTCTATAGGTGCTGCAGAAGAGCCACCCTTCCCCAGGTTCTGAAGGGGAGATAGGGTGTGCGGTCAGAATACAGCAAGACTCCATTAGAAGAAACAACATTACTATGGTAAGTAATTTTTTCTTCAAACAACATGAAGTCTTGCTGTATTCTGACAATATGCAGACTACAAAGCAGTGCCCTATGGAGGTGGGCACAGAACCTATTTGGGGACTTGGCTCTGCAGTACTGATGTGCCAAGCCTGGCATCACTCCTAGCCTAAATATCAAGGCTGTAGTGCTTAGTGAACGTATGGACAGATTTCCAGGTGGCAGCCTTACATATCTCAAGCAAAGGGACTTCCCTGACAGCCACGAAGGAGGCAGCAGTCCCCCTAGTAGAATGGGCCCTAAGGCCTGCTGGTGGGTCCTTACCCAGCTTACTGTAGCAAAACTGCATACAGGCCACAATCCATCTGGCTATAGTCCTCTTTGCAGCTGGTCTGCCTTGACCAGCCTCACCATAGGTAAGAAGAAGTCGGGAACAATCCTTCCTTAGCTCTTCTGCCCTGTCCATGTAATAGCTAATAGCTCTTTTTACATCCAGACTGTGGAGCCTGTGTTCACCTGAACTGGAGAGCTCTAAGAAAAATACAGGCATGGTAATGGATTGATTAAGATGGAAATCAGAAACCACCTTAGGGAGAAACTTGGTATTAGTTCGAAGCACAATCTTATCCCTGTGGGGTGTAATATAGTTGGGTTCCACTGACAAGGCCTGAAGTTCACGGATTCTTCTAGCAGAAGTGATGGCCACTAGAAAAACAGTTTTCCAAGTGAGAAACTTGAGCTCTGAAGAAAACATAGGTTCGAAAGGAGGTTGCATAAGCTGGCCTATGTATATGGTCAAGTCCCATGCAGGGGTAGGTTCCCTGTGTGGGGGATGAAGATGCAGCAACCCTTAGAAAAACGTTTTAAAAATTGGGTGTGCATCCAGAGAAGAGCCCTTCCCTGCTGAAAGATAAGCAGAGACAGCAGAGAGGTGTACCTTCAGGGTAGATGGCTGTAAACGCAGAGATTGACGGTGGACCAGATAGTCCAAAAGTTCTGGCAACCCAGCCAGCTGTGGGTCCAGGTCTGTCTGGGAGCACCAAAGTGATTCTTTTCCACTTAGAGGACTAGGTTTTCCTAGTAGCAGGTTTTCTGGAATCCTTCAGAATATCCGGACAGATTGAGGTATTTGTAAATCTGCATATTCTAAGTCTTCAAAAGCCAAGCCCTGAGGCGAAGAGACTGAAGACTGGGGTACATTATCCTTCCCTGAGAGGATATCAGCAGTTTGCACCTCCTGGGGAGAGAAATCAGCTTGGTCATTGACAGTGACAGTAGCAATGAGTACCACGGCTGTCTGGCCCAGTCTGAGCTATGATAATCATGGGGGCAGACTGAGAACTCAGTTTGACCAAGACTCTGGCTATCAGAGGAAAAGGGGGGAAAAGCATAAAGGAACCTGTTTGACCAATCTAGAAGGAGAGCATCCAGTGGCACTGGGCCCTGGAGTGGAGGCCTGCAACAATACAGTGGTAACTGGTAATTGTCTGGGGTTGCAAAGAGATTTATCTCTGGCATCCCCCACCTCCTGAATACTGAGAGAAGGATCTGCCTGTTCAAGGTCCATTCATGATGGCCCTGGCTGATCCTGCTGAGAGCATCTGCCAGTACACTGTCCTTGCCTGGCAAATGAACCACTGACAGTGACATGTTCAGAGAATATGCCAGGTTCCAAATCTTCATGGATTCTATGCACAGCCGTGAGGATCTGGTTCCCCCTGCTTGTTGATGTAGTACATGTTGGTGGTATTTTCTGTCCTGACTTGAACCACCTTGCCCTGTAAGAGACTGGCAAACCCCTGAATAGCCAGGAACACTGCCCTGAATTCCAGAAGATTGATGTGCAGGAGAGACTCCTGAGGGAGCCAAGTACTGTGTGCTGTGTGATCCCCTAGGTGAGCACCCCAGCCCAGAAGAGAAGCATCTGTTGTCAGCACCAGAGAGAGACTACCTGAGGGAGAAAGGGAACCCCCACCCTGAGGTTGTCCATCTCCTGCCACCACTGAAGAGCTAACAGAAGGGTGGGAGATACTGGAATCAGTTTGGACAGAGGATCCCTTTTTTGAGACCAAAAGGATCTCAGATGGAACTGAATGTCCCTCATCTGAAACCTAGCCCCCAGGACCACAGCTGTGGTGGAGGCCATGTATCCTAGGAGCTGTAGAAAGTACCTTGCTGGTCGAGGAGCTCAATGGTGGAAAGATTTTGCCAAATCTATAAGAGCCTGTGCCCTTGCAGAAGGCAAGAAGGCCCTTGTCTGAATGGTATTCAGCTCTGCCCCTATGAAGTCTAGTACTTGTACTGGGGTCAAGATGGACTTTTTTTGATTCACCAGGAATCCTAGAGACTGAAGAGTATCCCGAGTAAGTTTTAGTGCTTCTGTCACCTGCTGAGGGGATTGACCCACCAGCAGCCAGTTGTCCAGATAGGGATAAACTGAAACCCCTTGTCTTATGAGGAATGCCACTACCACTGCCAGACATTTTATAAACACTCTTGGTGCAGATGTCAGCCCGAAGGTCATGGCCCTGATTTGGAAGTGGCCTGAAGGCAGTTGAAACCTGAGATATTTTCTGTGAGACTGTCTGATGGGGATGTGGAAATAAGCATCCTTTAGGTCCAGGGATGCCAGCCAGTCCCCTTGCTTGAGAGTAGGTAGGTTGGTAGCTAGGGTTATCATTTTGAACTTGGGCTTTGTAAGATGTCTGTTTAGGAATCTGAGATCCAGGATGGGCAGACTCTCCCCATTTTTCTTTGGTGCCAGGAAGTACCTTGAATACAACTCTTTGCCCCTGTGCTGATAAGGCACAGGCTCCACTGCTTTTGAGTGTAGAAGAGTGGAAACCTCTGACTCCAACAGGGCTGTTTCTGTAGGGCTGGAAGGTCTGAA
The DNA here is from genome assembly GCA_016271365.2 of Neoceratodus forsteri. Lineage (NCBI taxonomy): Eukaryota > Metazoa > Chordata > Ceratodontiformes > Ceratodontidae > Neoceratodus > Neoceratodus forsteri. Next base: position 731,866,901 of record CM028131.1, read on the forward strand.
AGCTCTTGCTGACAGTTTTGGGAGCAGCTTGAAGCTGAGAGCAAGACTCTGACCTACTATCTCCAGGACCCATTTGTCTGAAGTGATGGATTAACAAGCCTGGAGATAGTAGGTCAGTCTGCCACCTACAGGGGAAGGGGAGGCAGCCCAGACAGACCTCTCAATGTGTCTGTTTTGCTGGGGTAGCAGACTGAGGAGTGGAAGTGGCCCTGCCAGTTCCTTCATGCCCCTCCCTCTAAAGAACCCCCTGGGTTGCTGGTAAGAGGGAAAAGCTTATGACTGATGGAAAGGCCTATTGTAGGGTCTACCCCTGCCCCTGGCCTGCTGCTTTTGAGGCGTGGCAGCTTTCTCTTTTGCTGAAGCACTCCTGTATGCCACTCTGTACTCATTCATCTTCTTCATGTATGCCTTAGTCTGTTTCCCAAACAGAGAATTCTGGACAAGGGGAAAGTCCATGGCATTATTTTGTATGTCCTGGGACAGAGTAGTGCACCTGAGTCAGGAGAAATGCCTGAGGGATACAGCAGAAGCCATAGCCCTGGAAGCTGCATCATTAGAGTCCACAGCCATGTGGAACTGGGACTTTGATGCTTGTACCCCCTTGTTGACCAACTTCTGGAGATCAGCAGAAAGCTCAGGAGGGGTCTTTTTGGCAAGTTGTTCCACAGCTTCCCAAAGGGACTTTTGGTACCTGGAGGCATAAGCCATATAGGAGGCTTGCCTAATACCTAAAGAAGATGCCAGGTATGTTTTCTTGGCAAGATGATCCACTTTTCTGGAATCCTTGTCAGGGGGGTGAGAAGCTAGGGGCATGCCAGCCTTCTCATAGGCTGCAGTTTGTACCATCCCTATATGGCTACAATGGCTGGATAAAAAGTCAGTGCCACTGCCAGCCAGAATACATTTTCTGTTCATTTTCTTATCCACAGGAGGGACAGAACTAGGGGGTTTGGAGGATCTTAAACATTTGCTTTTTAAGGGACTTATGAATGGGAATCGAAAGTCTCAGGGATACAGGAAGATCCATCATCTCCCTGTAATCCTCTTCCTCATCATCATCCTCCTACTTGGCTTCCTCTAAGAGAGCTGCAAGGTCTCAGCCACCTGTCTCATAAAAGCAAAATGGGAGGTGGCTTCAGAGACAGGCCTAGGAGGGGATTCATACTGGGGATGGTCAGGGCAGACATCTGGGTCAATGGGTTCCCCTTCATCCTCCTCAAACCCAGACTGCAAAGACTGCACTATTCAAATGACTTTTGCAATTTCGTCCATGGTTGGAACCGAGACCGAGTGTTTGCGAGGTTCCGAACTGGAGCGTTTGGCGTTCGACGGTGCGGGTTCAGACACCGACTCCAAACGTCTTTTACCCATCGGTGGTTCACCCTGGCTTAAGGGATCGGTTGTCGGATCCGAAGGTTCGGTTGAACCGGAACCGCCCTCAGCAGTCTTTTCCATCCTTTCCTTCAGTTTACTGAGGCGTCTGTCTAAAGTAGACTGGGAGAAATTCCTACAAATATCACAGTCTGCTTGTAAGTGGTCGAAACCCAAACAGTGCAGACAGACCAAGTGCGGATCAGCTTTTGCATATTGCTCCCCGAACTCAGTACAACGCTGAAACCCAGTGGGACCGGTTTTTTTCTTGGGTTTCTGAGACATAACCCTGAAATCTGGTGCTTAACCCAGTGGCTTAGTTAGGCTGGTTAAGCAAAAATCAAATATTTACTTTATCCAAATTGGCTTAGTTAGGCCTGGATAAAGAAAATTAAGAAAATTACCCCTGAAGGCTTAGTTAGGCCAGGTAATAGAGAACAAAGTCCCAAACCGGCCAACGGTTTAGCCTCATCCAAAAGGAACTGAGAGAGCCCCCCGGTTCTGGTCAGGACTTTGAACTAGATCCCAAGTACAATGAAAATTTACACAGAAAATGGGAAAAAGAAGTTCGGTCTCCTCACGGTCGTGGAATTGGTCGGAAACCGAACACTTACCCAACCTAGGAACGTACATGATACCGAAGACAGTGGTTTGAGAATGTTTAAAACAAAAATAATAAAGCGGTTGTGAAATGAACCGACGAAACTCAGCTTTGACCAAAGGCAGTGAGGAGAAATCTCTAAGGCGTCTTCACTGGTGAGCGGAGTAAATAATCCGATCAGTTACTAGAACATACTGAGGACAGTGGTTTGAAAACCAAGCTCAAGCTCAACGTTCTATGCATTTGCATAGAGTTTAACTCTTTGATCTCCAGGGCAGTTGAGCCGGTCGGTCTAACTTCATAGTGTCAGAATACACCAAGACTTCGTGTTGTTTGAATAGCAGCGGCACTGCTTCACATGGGGCTGAGAGCGAGATCGCTGATGTCGACGGGACCTGCTTAACCCAGAGGAGGAAGAAGAGAGACCTTGGCCATCGGTGGTGCTGACGGGGGCTCGTGGTGTGAGCCGGGGAGATCCGCAGCTCCCCTTGGTCTAGGTTGGTGACCGGAAGGGCAGACTCAGCTGGCTGGCCCGCCCTTTCAGTGGTCACTGGCAGGACCAGGGTCCTGAAAAGAGAGTTGTCAGCTTCTTCAGACGACAACTGGTCGACAAGGGTCAAAAAAAATCTCGACTGCATCATCAGCCGGTGTTTCAGCTGACTGGCCCGACGGGGTTTCCATGAAGTCAGCAGCCCCATCAGCGGTTTCAACCGAAGTCAAAACTGAAAATTCCTGAGAGCGGGAACGCTCCAGATCCCAGGATCATCGACGATGAGTCTTCTCTTTATCCTTTTTGGACTTCTTCTTGCGGGAACTGTGCGATTCAGTACGGCTCTGCCCCTTGGTCGGGAAAGACTAGAACAGCTCCTTGAAGGAGGCTGAATAAGTGGAGCCCAAGTAGAGCGGAATGAAGGCTGAGGCAGAACAGGACTGAGTGGTGGCCTGGGCTGCCTCCTCCTCAAAGGCCTTGAGTTGCTCTAACTGTTCGGCGGACCCTGAAGCTACGAGACCACCCAAAAGGCATCCTTTGATTTGACCGGTGGATAACATTTTTCCGGACGACCCAACTTCAGGCGAGCAGCGTGGTCCTCCAGGACTGACGGGTGAAACGACCGACAAAAGTTGCAGGCCCGCGGATCATGACTGTGGCCCAGACAATACATGCACGTGGTTTGTGGGTTGGTATGTGACATCTTCTGCCCTCATGGGAACCGGCGAAATCCAGGCGAGATTTTATTCTCCATCGCGGTCGAAGATCGAGCTGAAGACAAAACTCGAATAAGTAATAGCTTAAGTTCTGAAAGTAAATCCATAGATTTAAGTGCCAGGGCCTCTTCAACACGGGAACGGTAAGGAGGGAACCTGCTTCTTCCAGCAGAAAGTAAGATCTTGTGTCATAGGGTACAGCCAAGGGAGTTACCCCCGGGTGGGTGGGAGGAGCCAGCTTGAAGACATTTTTGGCAAGTCTTAAAGGGAAAAGCAACTGCCAGTAAGTGTGGATAGAACATCATACAATTTCCACGTCCCTAGAATTGAGAATTCCAAAAGTTGAAAAAACAAATGTGCGAGTTTAAATTTAATTGTTTGCTGTACTGGTTGTTATGGAAAAAGGGATACTGCATATGCACAGGACTGTAAAGGTTATAAGAAAATGTTAGAAGAGAATTAGAAACATAGAAACATAGACTGACGGCAGATAAGGACCGCTTGGCCCATCTAGTCTGCCCATTTCCCTACCTACAGGATAGGCCGCAGATCCTAGTTAACCAACAGCCTATTTCTTCCTACCACCCACAAGAATTGCCTTATGTCTGTCCCATGCATTCTTGAATTCTCCCACAGTTTTAGACCCCACAACCTCCTCAGGAAGGCTGTTCCATGCATCCACTACCCTCTCTGTGAAATAATACTTCCTCACATTGCCCCTGAACCCCTCCTTCTATCTTTAAATTGTGTCCCCTTGTTCTTGCAAGTCTCTTTTTCTGAAAGATGCTACCCTCTTGGACTTTGTTGATTCCACTGAGGTACTTAAAAGTTCTTATCATGTCCCCCATCTCCCTTCTTTCTTCAAGGGAATACATATTAAGCTCCTTTAGTTTCTCCTCATACGGCTTCTCTTGCAGAGCCTGCACCATTTTAGTTGCCCTCCTCTGGACTACCTCTATCCAGTCTATGTCCTTGCGGAGATGGGGTCTCCAGAACTGGACACAGTACACCAGATGGGGTCTCACCAACTGTCTGTACAGAGGGATATCAACTTCCTGTTTTCTGCTGCTGATGCCTCTCGCTATACATCCCAGTATACCCCCAGCCCTCCCTACTGCCTTCTCACATTGCTTGCTAACCTTAAGGTCATCTGATATTATTACCCCAGGTCCCTTTCCTTTTTGTTGTTTTACTACCTCCCACCCATTGTGTATTCTTCCCTGGTTCTTGTTTCCCAGGTACATTATTTGCACTTCTTTGCATTGAATCCTAGCTGCCATACTTCTGACTATTCCTCCAACCTTGCCAAGTCCCTTTTCATCCTTTCCACGCCTCTTTGTGTATCAACCCTGTTGCAGATCTTTGTGTCATCTGCAAAAGGCATACTTTTTCCTTCCAGTCCCTCTGCAATGTCACTGATGAAGACATTAAAAGGACTGGACCCAATACTGAACCCTCCGTGTACTTACTAGTAACCCCTCTTTCTTCAAGTGGACTTAATTTACAATTACCTTCTGTGTCCTGTTGTGCAGCCAATGTTTTACCCAGGCTACCACCCTGGGACCCACTCCCAGGCTGGTTAATTTGACTATTAATCTTTTGTGTGGGACTGTGTCAAATGCCTTGCTAAAGTCTAGGTAGGCCATGTCCACAGCCCCTCCCTGGTCTACTACTTTGATCACCCAGTCAAAGAAATCTATTAGATTCATCTGACATGACCTTCCCGCTGTGAACCCATGCTGCCTTGGGTCCTGTGCTCCACTGGCCTCTATGTACTCAACTATTCTTTCCTTCAGAAGTGACTCCATCACTTTCCCTACCACACAGGTCAGACTGACAGGTCTGTAGTTTCCTGCCTCTGTCTTGGTCCCACTTTTGTGAAGGGGAATCACATCCGCCTTCCTCCAGTCCTCGGGTACCACACCATCCTCCCATGATTTATTAAAGAGAGTAGCCAGTGGTTTCACTAGTTCCTCCCTTAATTCTTTTTGAATTCTGGGGTGAATTCCATCAGGACCCATTGCTTTGTCCACCTTCAGTTTTAGGAGTTCTTGCAGAACCCTTTCTTCTGTGAAAGGACTGGGATCGACCCCCTATCAAGAGTGCTTCTGTTAATTGGATTAGGCACTTCCCCTCCTCTTTTGTGAATACTGAGCAGAAATATTACGTTTCAGTATCCCTGCTTTTCACTGTCCCCTCTGCCCACCCACCGTTCATTCTATTCAGCCTCACTATCCTCCTTTGTCTTTCTCGCCGCTGATGTACCTATAAAAGGTTTTATCCCCCTTCTTAACTGGGTTGGCTATCTTTTCCTCAGTTTGGGCCTTTGCTATTCTGACTTCCCTCCCTGCTTCCTTCTGCCTTAACTGGTACAGCTCTCTGTCCTGCTCCTTCTGTGTTTCCTTTATACTTCCGAATGCTATCTTTTCTTCCTGACTTTCACAGCCACCTCTTTTGAGAACCATAGTGTCTTTTTCTTTGGTTTGATTTTTGCTTCACACAAAGGCTTGTTGCCTCTGTGATGGCAGTTTTGATGATTCCCCATTGTTGCTCCACACCTCCTTCTAGTCTGTTTGCTAGTGCTTTCTGAGCACTCTCCCCATCTTGCCAAAGTCAGCCCCCTAAAGTCCAGTACCCTCACTCTTTTGTATGGCTTGACTCTGTAGCTGAGTTTAATGTGAACCACACTGTTTGATGGTCACTTGTCCCCAGATGGCAACCTACTTCTAGATCTGAGATCCTCTCACTGCCCCGTTTGAGAGTATGAGGTCTAAGATTGCTCCCTCATGAGTGGGTTCCGAAACTAGCTGTCTAATGCCTGCCACCTGTAGGGCATCAAGAATGGCCCTGCTCTTGGATGTGGCTGCAGCAAATGTGCTCCAGTTAACATCTGGCATATTCAGGTCTCCCATCAACAGTATCTCCCCTTTCTCTGCCATTCTAAGAATGCCTTCTATCAGATCCTTGTCCATTCCCTCCCCCTGACATGGGGGTCTGTACACAACCCCTGTCAGGATTGTGGTGCCCTTTCCAGTCTCCAAGGTGACCCACAGTGCCTCCTCTCCTCCCTGTTTACTCTTTTGTTCAGTTGCTTTTATCCCTTCCTTTATATAGAGAGCTACTCTTCCCCCTCTTCTCCCCTGCCTGTCTCTCCTGTAGGTTGTGTACTCTGGTATGTTAACATCCCAGTCATGGTTCTCTGTGTACCATGTTTCTGTGACTGCTATGATATCCAGGCATCCCTCTTCCATCAAGGCCACCAGCTCAGGGAGCTTGTTGCCCAGACTACAGGCATTGGTACTCATTACCCTCCACTTCCTGATGGCCTTACTCCCTTTTGCCCCATCCCTGTCCTTCTTGCCTTTGTCACTTTCTCCATTTACCCTGCCCTTCTCCCTATCGACACCTCTATGTTGGCGTTTGCACTTACTACCGTGATTATTTGGGGGCTCAGGGTTTCCCTGCTCCTTTCAGTGCCTCCCCTTGGCTGGTTAAAAGCTTGCCAGCGAGCATTTAAACCTATCACCTAGGATCCTGGTTCCCCTCCTGGACAGATGCAGCCCATCATGCCAGTATAGGCTTGCATCACTCCAGGTGGACCCCCAGTCCCCAATGAAGCCAAATCCCTGAGCTCCACACCAGTTTTTCAACCACTGATTGAATCCCATGGTGCGGAACACCCTAGCCTCTCCTATGGCATAGATGGGCAGCACCTCCGAAAAGGTTAAAAGTAAGTATTGGAGACCTGTTGTTTTAAAAACAGATTCCCTTTTAAAGAGCGGGGTATGTGACAGGGTTGAAAAAGACCCTATCCCATTTGTTATGCAGAAAGAGTTAAATGCAAGGATATGTTCTATCCTCTCCTTTTCTGCTCTTGTCTGTCTGATTGTGCAATCAAATTTTCTTGTGAGACCTAGGAACTGATCACTCTGAGAGTCTTGTGATTCTCCCCCTCCCACTATCCCTCTGCCTTCACTTGCTGTTTCTATCTTTTCTTTCTCCTTACTTATCTGTGGTTGTTAAAATACATGTGAATCTGTGTTAAACTGGGATCCCTTTGTTCGCCAGTGTACTGTATATACTGTAGTTATATTGTGGAAATGATTGCAAAAAGCTATTTGGAACTCGGGGGTGTTAACCATGAGATGCAGCACAAACTCTTTGGCAGAGCTGTCAACAGGAGATCAGCTCTGGGACACCATATTCTATGTTGCTGCACCTGCATGGAAAGAAATTGACACAGTTCTTATACATTTTGTGAGAAACAGGATGCCTCTTAACAAGGTCAGGATGCAAAAGTTAATTTGCCTTGCAAAGAGTTCTTATAAAAACAGCAATCTTTTGTTAGAGAGAGAGAGAGAGAGAGAGACTGAAACTTAGAATTAGAGATACCCTCAGAGGAAGAACTTTGTTTTGTTTGAACTGCCTATGTTTAAAAAACATTCTGTACAATGTTTTTATTTTACTGTTACTAGAAATAAACCGCTACTTGCGAATTTTATAACTGCTCCTGGTTTTCCCATGCTTCCTTACCTATGCTGTGATGACAGTACCAAGCTCATTCACAGCCTAGACAGACAAGCTGCTTTACAACCAAAAGACACACCAAAGAAGGACAATGCCAGAATCACTTTCATCATTGAATTTAATCCCATGTTGAAATAGAATAAAACAGGTGGTCCCTGAATATTGGAAAATCTATTCCAAAGTGATCCAGAGTAGGTACAAGTCTTGAAAGGTTCCCTCAAGGGTAAGATTCAGTTGAGGGAAAAATTTAAGAGACCATTTGTTAAGAAGCCATTAGAAGCATTACAAACAAAGATTCCTCCCTCCCTTTTTGGGGAGAGGGGGTCAAGAAATGTTACAACTGCAGTGTTTGTAAATTTTCCCAACCGGAGCCACATTACTTACACCTCCAGGATCTCCGAGAGAATACAAAACCAAATATGTGATCATATGCATTTTAGATTCTATAATCTACATTATCGTTTGTTCCCTTCAACAAGATAGAGTGGTAGCCAGTGATAAGATGCACTATACTGTATATTGGAAAATGTCAGGAAATATCACAGAGATCCAGTTCAAATAAATAGGGATTTCGTGTGCTGTGTTGTGATACATAGTACCTGTATCATGTCAGTGGCTTCCCCTGTATATTTTGGATGCAAAATCAGGAATCTGACGGTCAGGATACAAAAGTACATCATGGCTATTAAACAATGATTTACTGTAAGTAGCTCTGTTGGGCACAATTAAGAAACATTTTTATTGTAATCAAGAAGGTTTGATTTTCATGGCAGTAGACGGGGTTCTACAAAAAGAAAGAGAGCGCGCACACTCTTACAAAGAGTCCAGATGGATCTTAACTTTAAATACTTTTTCCATAAAGTTTTTTAATTGGCAGGATAGGGGGGCGCAAGTTATCAGCCCTGCCCACACTCCTCTTGACAGACACACACACCACCTCTGCTCCACAGGCTCAGTCCCCAATGGATTTCCTCCGGGGGGGGGGGGCAGAGAACAGACAACCCCCCCCCAACACACATATCCAAAAATGCCTAGAAATGACAGGTGACACGGGCAGGGCGTCATGAAGTCTGCCTGTCTCCTTTTTTCTGTTTTCTCCCTTGCCCCTGCTGTCATAAGTGCATGTGTGCATGTAGAGGCACACATGCAGCATGTTACGGCTATGTCTCCCTTCGTGTCGCCCAAAGCTACACTGCTGCCAGGCCTCCACCTGGCAGCCATCTAAAACAGGCCAACATGCCACCCCTTTCTTGGACAGCAGTCCATCAGAACCTTGATCCTCTCCTGCCTCAGTCGACTCCTGGAAACGCAAGCTTATTCCCAAACTCAGGTCACCGGCGTAGCAAGAGGTAAGGTGCCCAGTGCCTCAGCTCTCCATGCCACTGGGGCAGCAAACTTCACATAGTTTAAGATCATCTGTACCACATCCCTTTCCTGTAGAAAATGGATTCAATTTAAAACATTTTATGAAAGTAAATGAAACATCGTTTATCAGTTTAATCTCTTCCATATTTGTAAAAATATTTTCATTTTGGTTTGTTGTACTGTGGTGGGAGGAAACATAGACTTTGACGGCAGATAAGGACCGCTTAGTCCACCTAGTCTGCCCATTTCCCTACCTAGAGGATAAGCTGCAGATCCTATTTAACCAACAGCCGATTTCTTCCTACCCCACCACAAAAATTGCCTTGTCTGTCCCATGCATTCTTGAATTCTCCCACAGTTTTAGACCCCACAACCTCCTCAGGAAGGCTGTTCCATGCATTCACCACCCTGTCGGCGTGGCTCAGTTGGTAGCACATCCGCCTCTGGACCAGAAGGTCGTGGGTTCTCGTTCCACACTGGGATTGGACTTGCACCTAAAAATCGCTGGCATCCGAGTGCGTATTGGGGGGGTGCTGTACTGCTGGGGTGTGCCATCCTTCGGATGAGACGTTAAACCAAGGTCCCTTCTGCCCATCCTGGTGTTGTCCTAGTGGGTGTCCAGGTGGAAGTAAAAGAACCCAGGGCACTCTTCGCAAAGAGCAGGGAACATTCCCGGTGTCCTGGCCAACATTCCCCTTCCCATAAACCGGTTCATGCAATTATCCAGGCTGTGTGTGGGTGATGATGTGTGATATGGCCGCCACCACACATTCAGTCACTTCACTACCAGTCTAGCATTGCTTATAAACGCTTTGGAATACTGTGTATGAAAAGCGCTATATAAATACTGATTCTTCTTCTTCTTTCTGTGAAAAAATACTTCCTCACATTGCCCCTGAGCCATCCCCCCTCTATCTTCAAATTGTGTCCCCTTGTTCTTGCATATCTCTTTTTCTGAAAGATGCTACCCTCTTGGACTTTGTTGATTCCACTGAGGTACTTAAACGTTTCTGTTATGTCCCCCCTCTTTCCTCAAGGGAATACATATTAAGCTCCTTTAGCCTCTTCTTGTATGGCTTCTCTTGCAGACCCTGCACCATTTTAGTTGCCCTCCTCTGAACTGCCTCCATCCTGTCTATGTCCTTGCGGAGATGGGGTCTCCAGAACTGGACGCAGTACTCAGATGGGGTCTCACCAACTGTCTGTACAGGGGGATAACAACTTCCTGTTTTCTGCTGGTGATGCCTCTCCCTATATATCCCAGTATCCCCCCAGCCATCCCTACCGTCTTCTCACATTGCTTGCCAACCTTAAGGTCATCTGATATGATTACCCCTAGGCCCCTTTCTATTTTTGCTGTTGTTACTACCCCCCCCCCCCCAATTGTGTAATCTTCCTCTGGGTTTTTGTTTCCCAGTTGCATTACTTTACACTTCTTTGCATTGAATCCAAGCTGCCATACTTCTGACCATTCCTCCAACCTTGCCAAGTCCCTTCTCATCCTTTCCACGCCTCCTTGTGTATCAACCCTGTTGCAGATCTTTGTGTCATCTGCAAAGAGGCATACATTTCCTTCCAGTCCCTCTGCAATGTCACTTATAAAGACATTAAAAAGGACTGGACCCAGTACTGAATTCTGCGGTACCCCACTAGTAACCCTTCTTTCTTCAGAGTGGACTACATTTACAATTACCTTCTGTGTCCTGTTGTTCAGCCAATGTTTTACCCAGGCTACCACCCTGGGACCCAGGCTGGTTAATTTGACTACTAATCTTTTATGTGGGACTGTGTCAAATGCCTTGCTAAAGTCTAGGTAGGCCATGTCCACAGCCCTTCCCTGGTCTACTACTCTGGTCACCCAGTCAAAGAAATCAATTAGATTTGTCTGACATGACCTTCCTGCTAGAACCCATGCTGCCTTGGGTCCTGTGCCCCACTGGCCTCTAAGTACTCAACAATTCTTTCCTTCAGAAGTGATTCCATCACTTTCCCACCACAGAGGTCAAACTGACAGGTCTGTTTTCGAATTCTGGGGTGAATTCCATCAGGCCCCATTGCTTTGCACCTTCAGTTTTAGGAGTTCTTTCAGAACCCTTTCTTCTGTGAAAGGACTGGGATCGACCTCTCTCCAGAGTGCTTCTGTTAATTGGATTAGGCACCTCCCCACTTCTTCTTTTTGAATACTGAACAGAAGTATTCATTCAGTATCCCTGCTTTTTCACCGTACTCTCTGCCCACCCACCATCCATTCTATTCAGCCTCACTATCCCTCCCTTTGTCTTTCTACTCCCTGATATACCTATAAAATGTGTTTTATCCTTCTAACCGAAAGTGGCTATCTTTTTCCTCAGTTTGTGCCTTGCTATTCTGACTACCCTCCCTGCTTCCTTCTGCCTTAACTGGTACAGTTCTCTGTCCTGCTCCTTCTGTGTTTCCTTATACTTCCTAAATGCTATCTTTTCCTCCCTAACCTTCACTGCCACTTCTTTTGAGAACTATAGTGGCTTTTCTTTTGTTTTGATTTGTTTATTTGCTTCACTAGTGCTTGTTGCCTCATGCGATGGCAGTTTTGATATTCCTCATTGTTGCTCCACCCTCCTTCTAGCCTGTTTGCTAGTGCTTTTCTAAGGCACTCTCCCATCTTGCCAAAGTCAGCCCTCCTGAAGTCCAGAACCCTCACTTTTGTATGGATTGACTCTGTAGCTGAGTTTATCGTGAACCACACTGTTTGGTGGTCACTTGTTCCCAAATGGCTACCCACTTCTAGATCTGAGATCCTCTCACTGTCCCCATTTGAGAGTACGAGGTCTAAGATTGCTCCCTCACGAGTAGGTTCCAAAACTAGCTGTCTGAGGCATGCCACCTGAAGGGCATCGAGAATGGCCCTGCTTTTGGATGTGGCTGCAGGAAAGTTGCTCGAGTTAACATCTGGCATATTAAGGTCCCCCATCAACAGTATCTCCCCTTTCTCTGCCATCCTAAGTATGCCTTCTATCATATACTTGTCCATTCCTTCCCCCTGACATGGGGGTCTGTATACAACCCCTGTGCGGATTGTGGTGCCATTTCCAGTCTCCAAGGTGACCCACAGTGCCTCCTCTCCTCCCCATTTACTCTCTTGTTCAGTTGCTTTTATCCCTTCCCTTACATAGAGAGCTACCCCTCTTCTGCCCCCGTCTCTCCTGTAGGTTGTGTACTCTGGTATGTTAACATCCCAGTCATGGTTCTCTGTGTACCATGTTTCTGTGACTGCTACGATATCCAGGCATCCCTCTTCCATCAAGGCTACCATTTCAGGGAGCTTGTTGCCCAGACTACAGGCATTGATACTCATTACCCTCCATTTCTTGATGGCCTTATCCCTTTTTGCCCCATCCCTGTCCTTATTGCGGTTGTCACTTTCTCCATTTACCCCTGCGCTTCTCCCTATTGACATCTCTATGTTGGTGTCTACCTCACTTAGTACCCTGATTTTTTTTGGGGGGGCTACGATTTCCCTGCTCCTTTTCAGTGCCTCCCCTCTTATGCTTGTCAATGAAACATTTAAACCTATCACCTAGGATCCTGGTTCCCCTCCTGGACAGGAAATAAGGATAATGCTTAGCACAGAATAATTTTGTGGCAGCATAATTATTAATACTGGAGTAGTTCAAACTGTGTTATTTAAGTATGGCTATTATAACAGAATTCATAGGGACTTGAATCAGTTAAAAACCCTAGAGGGTATTACTTGAAATAATGTAACGAAGATTCATGTACTACTTACAATACTGTTATTATTCTGCAGGCTCTTTGAATTATACTAGAACCTGCGATTGTCCATGAATGCCTGATACCCTTGGTTTTTGTCCTCTGCAGCAGTTTGTTTCCTTTGTCATTTGTGTTTTATATCTATTTTTTGGTTTTTTTCTTATTTTTCAGATGAAATTACTTTTTTTCTATGCCTTTTTTTTTTTACATAGTTTTACAAAAATCTATACTTTTGAATTGTATGATTTTGGTTCACTGCTTTATTTTCTTCAGCATTTTAGTTAGGGTGGTATTTTCAGTATTTTTATGAAATCATGCAGTTTTTATGCTTAACATTTTAAATGCAACTGTAGGTCAATGCTGTTGAGGTACAGTACAGCCTTTGGATGAGACATTAAATGAAAGTCCCTTCTGCCCATCCCTGGTCACTGTCTTGGTGAAAGTTAAAGATCCGGTTGTACTTATCAAGGAAGTTTCTTTGATGTCATAATCATGGCTTACATTCCACCTGTCAATAAAACAGGTCTATACAACCTACCCCCAGGACACATCTGGAAATGAGCTATCATAGCTCAGTGTGCCTTTTCTGTTCAATAGCTACAAGTACAAATGGTGTGAATAACAAAGTCAGATCACAAACACTGCTCCTTAATGATCAAGGGAGCTAACTGCCTGAAAATTTTGGGTGTATAGCCACTGAGCAAATCAAACAAAAACATGTGTTTTAAGCTTTTAATTTGTAGTAGCAGTCAAGAGGTGTGTTACTTTCTTTTGTTAACAAGCAGCCAGTATGCATTTATTTTGACTGATAGTGCCTCTTCTTGGTAAACTGTAATGCCACAACGGGTGTTGTCACAAGGTTAATGAGGTATGAAGGCAAACAGCTCTACTAGTTAGACACTTTCCTAATTTACAAACAGAAAATCTTTGAGGATGGGATTTGGAATTGGTTCATTATTGGGTTGGGGAGGGTGACTGGGATATCTTTACAAATCATTGTTTGGGAGGGGGTCTGTGGTTGGTGACAACAGCAATCTTTTCTTTAAAGGGACAATGCACATCCCTTCAGGACCTACAATTATTAACTATTTATAAATTAAACAAAATTAACTCAAAAAGCTTTCTTCATTTTTTATGTTTTCTTGCACGCATGTGCAAGAAACATAGTGCCACCATACGAATTTTCTTAGGTGTGCCACCCCCGCTTCCAATGCCCTGCTCCTTCTTACAGGCGCGGCCTCACCCCACCAATAAATGTCCGAGCTGTCTATGACAGCAGTTCAGATGCAGTGGTATACAGTTCAAAGCAAAAGACTGCTACAATGAGCAGTGGTAATGTGTAGGAATTTGCATACTGCTGTCAGCAGGCAATTTACATACTGCTGTCGGCAGTACGTAAAGTGCATGCACGTCAGCACTGCATCTGAACAGCTGTCATAGACAGCTCCATTTTTCTTGGATCCCCCCCCCCCAAACACCCAAGTAGCACGCTGGGAGCCCGCCCCAGCGTGCTCATGCTCTCCCCCTCACCTAGGCACACTGTATGGCCGACGGGGTGCCCAACCTCTCGACTCCACTGTCCCCCAACAGATCCTTAGTGCCATGCTGGGAGCCCACCCCAGCATGGCAAAAAGTCCCGATGGCTGACGCAGAGTGCCCAATCTCCTGTCGGCTCCACTGTAACCCCCCACCAAAACACACTTCCGGGTGCCGCGCTGGGAGCCCAGCCCAGCGTGGCAAGTCTATGGCCGGCAGGGTGCCCAATCCCGTCGGCTACATTGCCTCCCAGACAAACTTCCAGCTGCCATGCTGGGAGCCCACCCCAGCATGGCAAAAGTCCCGTGTCGTCTCCCCCCCCCAAAAAAAAACACCTATAAGAAATAACGGTCCCTCGTTGACTCTCTCGCCCCTTCCCCCAATCTGCGCCCACCCTCTGCATACCCCATCTCACCCCATACTTACCACCAGACACTGGCGCGATGATCTTCGGTGAACCGGGAACACGTCTGCACTCTTCAAAGCCAACCGCGAACTGAAGAAATGCCGGTAAGCTGTATGATGGCATAAATGTTTTTTTTTCAACTTTGGTGCATATCTCGGCCATTTTTGAGAAGTTTTTCACCAAATTTTCAACATGGGGTTCTTGGGACCCCACCTCATGAACTCAGTCACTGTCATTTTGTTATTTGGTCCCGAAAGGTGATTTCACGGTCACTGCACGGAACCAACTTTCGGGACCGATTAATGAAATGACAGTGTCACAGTTCATGAGGTAGGCCCCCAAAAACCCAATGCTGAAAATTTGGTGAAAAAATTCCCAAAAATGACTGTTTTACAAGTGTGCGTTGCGCAGTTCCTACGCACATTCGTAACTTTGAGAAGTTTTAATATTTTCACTCCAGATTTTTCAACACTGCCATTTTACCACACCTCCTTATGAACAGTACAGCTGTCATTTTTCATATCTTGCCCAAAATGTGTTTTCGCACATGTAGCGCACATTGACGGGGTCGGTGTCTGAAATCAATGTTCGGGACACATTGAGAACATCACAGTGACACTGTTCAGGAGCAGAGGTGTTAAAATGGCTATGTTGAAAATTTGGTGACAAAAGTCCATAAAATGACTGTTGCAAGCGTGCATTGCGCAATTTCCACGCACCCTAGTAAGTTCACGAATTTGTAATATTTTCAGTCCACATTTTCAACATTGACATTTTTCCACACCTCCTTATGAACAGTACAGCTGTCATTTTTCACACCCTGGCCAAAATGTGTTTTCGCACTTCCGGCGCAGAATAGCGCGGTCGCTGTGGGAAATTAGTGTTCGGGACAGATTAAGAAAATCACAGTGACACTGCTCATGAGCGGAGGTTCAAAAATGCCTATGTTGAAAATCTGCTGTAAAAAATCCCCAAACTAATTACATTACGGGTGTACATTGCGCAGTTTGTACACATGCTTGTGACTTCACTAGTTTTTTTATATTTTCACTCCAGATTTTCAATAATGCCATTTTTTACGCCTTCTCATGAACAGTACACCTGTCACTTTTCACATCCTGTTCAAAATACGTTTTTGCACCTGTGGCGCCAAATGGCGCAGTCACTGTGCAAAATGACCTTTCACCTAATGAACTGATAGTGTCACTTTTCATGTGGTGGGGTCACAAAAAACCCATGTGGAAAACTTGGAGTAAAAATGCCAAGAAATGCATTAGGGTTTTCGACCATGACACCCTACCCTGTAGGGACTGACAGGCATCAGAGGTGACACTTGGGATTGTCGACAGTAATGCTCATGCCATTCCACCCCCACCCTGCAGTCAGTGACAGGCATCGAGGTGCGCCTTGGACCCTTTCCCCCAGATTTCACCTCATTCTCCTACACTGCACCCATTTCAGCGTATTTCCTTATGGAATAAGGTGAATGTAAAGCCCAAACACCCCAAGGCACACCTCGACACTCGTCAGTGTCTGAAGGGTAGGGTGAGGTGAAATGTCATGACCGTCATGGGCGATGACCCAAAGGTACACACCAATGCCTGTCCATCTCTGCTGGGTGAGGGTGGAGTTGGTGTCAGTTCAATACTTCAGTGCCATTCCTATACTGCATCTGTCTAACTCCTGCAATTCGACTGCTAATGCCAGTAAGCAAACATTCAGCATTGACAAATGCTTGTTCCATTTGTCATTATGTTTGTTTAATTCTGTCCCCATTTCTAAATGTAAAATAAATAGTAAATTGTAAAATAAAATGTTTTCTTTCTTATTAGGAGGCAGTGTTGTCTTATGACTATAGTGAGGTATGGAAACAAAGGGTCCAATTCCCACCGCGGCCACACACTCCCAATGTGACCATTAGGAAGCCACTTATAATCTTAGTACTCAGTCCATCAAACTGTAAAAATGGGTAGAGGCAGGCCCCAAATAAAAACAAGATACTGCATCTCAGTTGGGTTATCTAGGTAAATAAATCCAGTTTTGCCTTCAATATTAGAAGTGCCAAAGAATGGTAAAATGATCATCAGTAGAACAAACCTAACAACCTGAGAAGGCTCTTTTAAAGAAATATTAATCCAGTTTATACTTTACAGTTAAGTTTCATACTACTGCTAGCAGTGCAAGTCAAACTGTGATTTGGGGTACTAGGTCAAATACAATAAATACATTATTTTATGACACTATCTTCCACAGTGCAGGTATCACAAAATACTTCCCGGCTAATTATGCGAAAACAAATGACAGTTGAACATGTCATTGAAACAAAACTGGGTGATGAAGGAAGCAGGTACCGGAGATAATGTGATATGGAGGTTAGCAGATGCATGGCCAACATAGGTAAAGAAAAAAAAAATGTTTAACTGGGATTTGAAAAGGCTGTAAAAATCAGTGAGACAGAACTGGGAAGTCAGATCCTAGCACTTAATTTTCCTACTATAAAGATAAGCAAGATCCAAGCACCAGCAAATGAAACTGCTCTAGCTTAAAACCTATCCGCTATCATAATATATAGAATTAAATGAAATAAAAGCCCTTCTATGCAGCAAACAGAAAACAAATCATATGACTTTTACACAAAAAATGTCCTCGTTCACATTACTTTGATATAGTTCTATGTTACAGCATTTAACACAGCACATTACAATTCTAATTGTATTGCAAACGGACCTCTGAAGCAGTGGTTACGTTCCTTTTATCAGATGAAATTAGAGTCCCTAATCACAAAACCAAGGATACATTAAACCAATTTAAATGAACAAACAGAAAAGGCTTCTCATGGGGAGTGCTATCCAGCTTTGCTTTCACACATAGTTAGGCCTATAAATATGCTTCAGAAGTTTCAATTATTTTCTTGATCTCACTGGAATAGCTATTAATATGATCTGTGCATAAATGATGAGCTTTCACACTGAAGTATAACAGTACAGTGGCCTGAAATAATGCACTGGAACACCAATTTGGCTGAAGAGGCCATTTGAAAAACTGATTTACAGATAAGACTGTAATTAGAAGACACGATGACCGGGCCATTACTTCTGACGTGTGGAACTCCTGCTTGACTTGACGTTCCATATTGTCTAATGGAATAAAATGCTTAATACTAAATGAGAAGGGGTTACTTAAATGTAACCAAAGCTCTTCCAGTGGTACTCATCCAGAAATTCATAGTTGTACAACACTGTGTGTATAAGTGCAGACCTTTTAAAATGCTTGAGTGTTTGAGTACTAGCTCTTAACCCACACCTACAGTAAGCCGAGGGCCCCCAGTTCTCTCCACAGCAGTTCAGTCCTGATTTCTGTGACTGATCTCCAAAGCGTATGTATCAGTGTTTGTTGAGTCCATCTCCAATTATCTGTTTCTCTGACAGAATGGAGTCCTGCAATTGGCTAAAATGTGATGTCATTGATGATACCACATGCTAAGCATAGATGAGGGGCTTTATGATATACAAGGAGGGGAAGGAAGCTAGGCACTTTGGAAAAAACCAAAAGTTACGTATCTACTATAACTGTTGATCTTCCTGAACATCTTCACCACTGAATACCACTTATGGGTCAGGGACAGAGGACCTAGGGTGCCACAGAAGCAAAGTTTTTGCCAGGGGGCTGGCCACGGCTACTAGGCATGGTGCCTGCACACCCCACATGTGGTGTCGCACACAAGCCAATAACTGTTGCTGGCTCCCTCATTAACTTTAGTTCTGTCCAAGAGGACAGAAACAAAGTAGGGGAAATATAAAAGAGGGCTAAGAATTTTCCTAGCCCAAAGGGGTAGGCAAAGGATACAGGAAATATAAATAAATAACAAGCTAAAACCCAAATACCAACCTCTGAATAAAGGGGAAAAAAGGCACACTAGGTGGCCTAAAGGAAAAACTGGGTATGGAATCAGTGCCTCACACCACTACCCAGACAGGAGATGGATACTGATCTTAAAAGGCAGCAGCTCTGACGCAGGTGGCTCTGGCAGAAAAGCAAGAGGGGATACCCAGAATTGGGACCCTCTTGTGACTGAGACAGCACAAAGTACCAAAGTAGGAATGAATTACACAGTCTCTTGGAAAAACCAAACTCTATGCTATCTGATGGAGGACTGACTGAATAGCTTAGTCAAAATATATCCCCTTTTTCCCAATACAGAAAAAAGGAAGGAATCTCAGTTACATGTGGAGCTCTAAGGCAGAACAGCCTAAAGGAGCAGAGATGTTGTCCTCTCCCCAGGCACCCCTTTGGGTAGTGGGCAAAAAGCCCAGCTGGAATAAAAGAGGAAGGGCATACCAATCAAAAGGAAAGTCTGGCACAGTCAGCAGAAAAAAAAAAAACATCAGAGAAAAATACCTGCTTCTCCTGCAGCAACAGAGATGTATCCTGTGTAAGAGCTAGTGTGATTGAACCAATAGTGTATAGCACTCTTTCACAGACAGTGCAACTACCAAGTGGAGTTAGATTTGGTAGTATCCACAGGCACAGACTGCATTTAGCAGCTATTAGGGATAATCCCAAGGAAGGATATGCCCATGTTTGGGGGGCAAGAAAAGGAAGGAAGGAAGGACCTACCTCTCTCACTTTTGTTTGATTGGTGTGAGGGCCTAAAGGAACCCTCACCCCAGTTTTGAGGGTTTTGGGGGCTGGGAATGGGAACCTAAAAGTGGGTCCCATACACACTTTTTTTTTTTTAACTACTCTATAGAGAGTACAACTGGAGAGATGCCATAGAACTTGATGGCACTGGCCAGCAAATATCAGGGTGAGCTGCCCAGAGGCTGTGGCTCTGCTAGAGTGGGAGATGGTGGGCAGGCGTGGTAATCACTGGTAAGAAATTCTGGAAGATCAACAGTTCAGTACGTAACTTTCACATCTTCCAAGAATCAGTCCTTACCACTGACTCCCACTTATGGCTCAGAATACCATGCTTTCCTTCTTATCACAGAATCACAGAAACTTGGCATAAGAAAAGGACCCACCGGCCCATCTAGTCTGATCCCATTACTTCCCCCCACTACACAGCCCCCATATGTTTGTCCCATGCTCTCTTGAATCACTCCACCCTTTCAGCCCCCACTACCTTTCTTTGGAAGCCTGTTGCATGCCTCCACCACCCTCTCTGTGAAGAATCGTCCCCTCACATTGCCTCTGTATCTTCCTCCCTGAAGTCTTAGGCTATGCCATCTAGTTACAGCCTCTTCCTTCCTTTAAGTAAACACCCTTCCTTTACTTTGTTGATCCCCCTTGGCATAATTAAAAGTTTCAATCATGTTCCCTCTCTCCCTTCTAGTCTCCAGCATGTACAGATCCAATTCCTTACATCTCTGATCGTATGTCTTCCCTTGCATACTCTGCACTGGTTGCCCTTCTCCGAACTCTCTCAATCTTGTCTATGTCTTTTCGTAGATGTGGCCTCCAGAATTGGACTCCACACTCCAGGTACTCTCAGCTGAGGGAGGAGCTGGCTCACCCTGAGGGTAACAGAAACCCTCAGCACTCTGTGTGGAGGAGAAAACCTGAGGGGCAAGGGCTCTTCACAGGTCTGGGGAGACCTCAGAACGGAAAAGGCTAAGAGGCACAGGAGTAGGAGGGTTCCCCAGAAATTCATGCCCTTACTCTAGGGTAGAAGAAAATGGAAATTACGTACTTACCGTAATTCTTGATCTTTTTTTTTTTATGCTTTTTCTCCCCCAGAGTCCTCAGCCAAAGCCATCTGATGGCCCCCTCCTGCGCCGACCCCGGATATGAGACCCCCTCCACTGCAGCCCCCATGACTTACCCCTCATGGCAGGGGTTGGGGAGGCCCTCAACCCACCAGACCGGATCCAGTTCCAGGGAGGCATTTTCCCGGGCGGCGCATCGGAGGGGGACAATTGTCATCCTGTGGCCGAGGACTCCGGTTTTCCATTTTCATCCGTCAGGGGGTGTAGCATGCAATGACACCAATAGTGAGAGTACGTGCGCTCCCCCCAGCATCTGCTACATCCCCAGCCCATCACCTCAGCGCCGGCGATCTGCCACCCAGCCTCTGCTAGGAGGCAAATGCATGCCGACTGCTGGAAACCCTCCTCCCTGGAGAAAGAGAGCAGTCCTTAGGACGCTCGATCCTTCTCCACCCCTGCCGACCCCCGGTGGCTCATGCCTGTTCCTGAACAAGGTCGCCGGCGTGGTGCGAGGTGTGGCGCCCAGTGCCTCAACCTTCAGTGCCACTGGGCCAGCTAATTCTTGATCTTCTTGGACAAAGTCTCCACCACTCATTCACACTAATGGGACTACGCTGGAGGTGCTAGGAACCCGCAGGAGCCAAAAATCTTCAGGAGAACTGGCGCTGGTATAGGACCATGCATGCAAGGTGCCACAAGACTAGCTTGCGCCATATAGGCTATCTTGGTGTGAACCCTCCAACCGGGTTCAGTACCTTTTCAGCTGAGGAGGTGCAGTGTAAACTATCAAAAGAAAACCTAAACCTAACTTCCGGGCATATGAAGGTCCAGATGACCCATGTAAAAAGGGTCAATTCAACAATGTCTTCACAGCCCGAACAACAAGGAAGTGAAGACCAAAACAGAACAAGTGAGGTCGGGGGATGGTGGGTGGGCGCGTGAATGAGAACATCAAAAATTATAGTAAGTTGGGCCGGCCCATTGGCGCAGCAGTTGGATTTCTGCTTGCAACGCCAGTGACCCATGTTCGGAAGTGGACTTGTGTTGCTGGAGGGCCAGCTGGGGGGGGATGGCTTGAGCGTTCCAGGACAGCTCACCATCCCCAGGGGGATGGGTGGGATGGCCCGATGCCCACTAAACTTGCATGACCTTGGGCAGAGACTCTGAGGACCACAAGCCCCATTTGGAGGGGACAGGCAGCCCAGATGCACAGTGGACATCGGCACGTACCACCTTGACATCAGGGGCTTTCACTGCATTGGGGAGAAAATGGGGAAAAAACACCTGCCGGCTCTGGGATGATGGGCTTCCTGAGGTATGCCTCTGATTTGCCCCTGCTTGCCAGCCACCTCTCCAGGCCCGACGAAATGAAGGATTATGGGGTTAGGACCCCACCTCATCCCCATTCGGGGGGGGGGGGGACCGAAGCTACATGGGGGACAGAGGTATATCCTGCTGAGCAGGTGGCAGGAGGATGACCCCTTGGATGCCCTGAAGGGTTGGGTCGGCAGGTAGTAGGGCGAATAAAGCATAATTTCAAAAAAAAAGGATTATGGTAAGCATGTAATTTCCATGTCTTCCTGGACTAAAAGTCTCCACCATTCATTCACACTAATGGGAGAGTAACGAGCTAAAAACTCCACCCCCCCCCAAAGTAGGGTGGTAGGACACAGAGCTCACTCAGGACAGAAGTCCATAAGGACTGTCTTGCCGAAGAAAGTGAACTGTCTGGCATGGACATCCAGAACACAGTGCTTTACAAAGGTATGAACTGAGCTCCAACTCACCGCCTTGCAGAAGTCTGCAATGGGTACATTACGAATCTCCGCTAAGAAAGCCGCAGCCACTTCGGTACAGTGGTGTGAACTTGGCCTTCCAATTTGACCTGTGCCATGGATTAGTAGTGTCGAAGACATGCTACTAACCAAGCCGAAATACATCTCGTGGCAACAGGCTGACCCAGCTGAAGCATGCTGAAAGATAAAATAGTTGCTTGGCTACGTATCTCTTCATTCTGTTGATGCAGAATCACAGAACCCTCTTAACATCCAGAGAAATGAAGGAAGTACTCTTCTTCATTCTGGAGTTAACGAAGTAAGTAGGGAGAAGTAAAACTTGACTAATGGTAACTAAGCCAGTGACATGCGGTCTGCTGGCTCAAGATACACGGAAAATGCACAGAGGTGTACCTTCACTGCTGAGTAATGCAGACCTGCGTTCGACAGGTCCAAGAGGCTGCCTAACACCTTACTTGGTGGGCAACCGAAGGGTCCAGATGGGACTTGCACAGCAGATGTCTGTGATGGTCTGGGAAACCTAAAACTTGACCATTTGCATTTCCTGAGGAGCCCAGGATGGAGATGAAGGGAATACAGGTTAGGATGGACTAAAGACCCTGTGTCAGAGGTCCGCTCACACAGGGAATCACCTCAGGGAACTTCTGACAGAGTGTTGATCAATGCAAACCATATCTGCCGAGGCCAGTCTAGGACAATGAGAATCATCCTGCTCCCTTGTACCTACAACTTGTGCAGCACCTTCTGAATTAAGGGGAAGAGGATGAAAACATACAGGGAGCATCTTGTCTACTGCAGTGAATACATCCTGACAGGAAACACCAGGTTCTGGATTTCTGAAGCAGGATAGAGGCAGTTTTGTGTTGAGAGAGGGCGCAAAAGGGAGTGGGTCCGAAATGCCACAGTCGTCGAAAGCATCTGCATGAAATCTGAACTGACGCATTGTGCTCGAGGTACCACTCTCAAAACCTCACAGCCTTCCTGCAGAGAGGGTAGGAGGGCACCCCACCCTACTTGCTGATGTAATACATCACAGCTCTGTCATCCATCCGAAGTAGGATCACTTTGTAGCAGAGGGCATCCTTCAGGACTTCACTTATAAGCTAGCTCTCATCTCTTAAGAAATTTATGAAAAGATGAGGTTACTCCTGGCTCCACACCTGAGTATGGAGGTCTTGACAGTGAGCTTCCCATGAGAGATGTTGTCCAAGGCTCTGTCATTTTGTATGGAGGATTGCAGATGCATGGTCAGAGACCACTGCTTGCTGAGGGGGACGCTCTGAGTCCCAGCATCTGCTTGACCGAAAAGGGCCCAAATAGAGTCATTTTCCATGATATAACGAGCCATCTGAAGATGTCGTTTCTCTCATCCTCTGGAATGAAAACCGATGCCCTGGAGGTACATAGGACGTGTTCCTAAGAAGAGGAGTTGCTGGGAAGATGAAACTGACCACGCACGGAGGAAGGCGACTACTGAAGACTACAGGAAGTTCCTGTCCCAGAACAGGAAGGGTGAGAGTTGTAAGGGCACATAGGCAGTAGGAAAGTAAGTGTAAAAATACATAGAGGGAGGAGACAATAAGCATACAAAGCAACAGGAGAAACATAGAAACATAGAAGCTGACAGCAGATAAGGACCACAAGACCCATCCAGTCTGCCCATTTCTTTTTCTACCTTATAAATGTGCCATCGACCTTTGCTCTGTCAGTGGCCTATCTATTCATAGTCATTTGTATTGCTCCCTTATGCCTATCCCATGCCTGTTTGAAGCCCTGCACTGTATTCATAGCCACCACTTCTTGTGGTAAGCTATTCCATGCATCCACCACCCTTTCTGTGAAAAAGAATTTCCTCACATTCCCCCTTTATCGGCCCCCCTCTAATCTCATGCTGTGTCCTCTTGTCCTGCTATTTTTCTTATATTTAAACATGTTAGACTCTTTCACCTTGTTAATGCCCTTAAGGTGTTTGAATGCCTCAATCATATCACCTCTCTCCCTCCTTTGCTCAAGGGTATACATATTGAGCTCTGTTAATCTGTCCTCATATGTCTTCTGATGCAGTCCCTGCACCATTTTGGTTGCCCTTCTCTGGACTGCCTCAATTTGGTTAATGTCCTTGTGAAGGTGTGGCCTCCAATACTGCACGCAGTACTCCAGATGGGGCCTAACCAGTGTCTTGTAAAGAGGGATTATTTCCTCCCTCTTACGACTTGTGATACCCTTACTAATACACCCTAACACCCCCCTAGCCTTACCGTCTGCTTGGATGATTTCAGGTCATCAGTGATGATGATGCCCAAGTCTCTTTCTTCCTTTGTGACTGCTAGCAACTCCCCTCCCAGCCTATAGGTGGCTTCAGGGTTTCTCTTCCCTATGTGCATGATTTTGCACTTCTTTGCATTAAATCCCAGTTGCCACTCTTCTGACCATTTTGCTAGTTTATCCAGATCTCTTCTCATTCTGCCCACCCATCTGGATCATCTACTCTGTTGCAGATCTTGGTGTCATCTGCAAACAGACAAGCCTTACCCTCTAGTCCATCTGCAAGGTCACTAATGAAGATGTTGAAGAGGACTGGCCCCAGGACTGATCCCTGAGGTACCCCACTTGTGACTTGCATCTCTTCTGACTGAATACCATTTACCACCACACTCTGTTTTCTGCCCGTCAGCCAGTTTGCCACCCAGTTGACCAACTTCTGACCCACCCCGAGCCTACCCAGCTTATTTATCAATCTTCTACGTGGAACAGTGTCAAAAGCTTTGCTTGAAGTCAAGGTAGGCAACATCAACTGCTCCCCCTTGGTCCACCACTCTGGTTACCCAGTCAAAGAAATCTATGAGATTAGTTTGACAGGACCTTCCTTTTGTAAACCCAAGCTGTCTTGGATCCTGTGCCCCTATGGATTCCAGGTGTTGCACTATCCTTTCCTTAAGGAGTGCCTCCATAATCTTGCCCACTACTGAGGTAAAACTGACTGGTCTGTAGTTCCCCGCCTCCTCCCTGCTACCACTCCTGTGGAGCGGGATCATATGAGCCCTTCTCCAGTCTTCTGGGACCTCTCCTGTGCTCAGAGACTCACTAAACAGTTCTGCTAATGGCTCTGCTACTTCTGCCTTTAGCTCCTTAAGTACCCTGGGATGTATGCCATCAGGTCCCATTGCCTTATCCACCCTGAGCTTAGCAAGCTCTTGTAGGACCCTTTCTTTTGTGAAGGGAGTAGTGCTCACCTCCCTCCCCCTGTGTCCATGATGCTGAGCTGTGGGCCCTGCCCTACCTTCTCTTCAGTAAATACTGAGCAAAAGTATCTATTTAGGATAGATGCCTTTACAAGGTCCTCCTCCTCACATGCTCCCTTTTCTCCATTAAGCTTAGCAATACCCTCTGGACTTTCTCCTTTCATTAATGTATCTATAGAAAGTCTTGTCACCTTCTTTTACTGTTTGTGCTAGTGTTTCCTCAGTTTGGGACTTTGCCTGCCTTACTGCCTTCCTGCTTCCCTTAGGGCAGTTTGGTATGCCTCCCTATCTTCATCCCGCTGTGTTCCTTATATATTTCCTGAAGGCCAGCTTTTTGCTCTGACCTTTTCTGCTACTGTATTTGAGAACCAAAGTGGTTTCCTTCTTCTTTTGCACTTCCTTTTCTGTCTAACACAATGGGATGTTGCTTCAAGTATTGCATCCTTAATGCTTGCCCACTTTGCCTGTACTCCCTCACCTGTGTTTCTTTTTGCCAGGGCTAGCTTAACTCTGTTGGCCATCTTATCAAAGTCAGCTCCTCTGAAGTCTCATATTTTCGCCTTGGAATGGGATGATTTAGATGTAGTAGCCAAACTGAACCATACCATGTGATGGTCACTGGCCCCCAGGTGACCTTCTACCTGGAGATCTATTATCCCTTCCTTGTTAGTCAGTACTAGATCTAGGATAGCCCTGTCTCTTGTGGGTTGCTGTACCAGTTGTTTGAGGCCCTCCCCCTGCAGGGAGTCCACTATGCGTCTAGTTCTGGCAGATGTTCCTGCTGGTATTGACCAATCTGTATCCGGCATGTTGAAGTCTCCTATTATCAGACCCTCCCCTTTAGCTGTCATGTTTTGTATATCTTCTAACAGTAATGTGTCTATGTCCTTCCCTGGTCTGGGGGCTGTAGACAACCCCAGTTCTTATGGCTGTCCCATTTCCTGTTTCCAGGGTGACCCACAGTTCTTCTGGCTCCTTATGTGTATTCTGAATTTCTGTAGCTTTGATATTTTTATTGACATACAGGGCCACTCCTCCCCTTTTGCACCTCGGTCTCTTCTGAACAATACATAGCCAGGTACTGAAGTCTCCCAAGTGTGATTACTGGTAAACCACGTCCTCACTAATTGCTACTATGTCCAGTTTAGCCTCTGACATTATTGCCTGCAGGTCTGGGATCTTATTTCCCAGGCTGTGAGCATTTATGTACATGATTTTCCATTGGCCAGATTTTGGTGTGTTAGTTGTTGGGTGAGGTTTGGCATTACCTGTGCGTCGTATGGGGAGACAAACCTTTTTCTTTACCTGGTGATGCAAATGAACTGCAAACATGCTGAATCCCTGTTTGACCACTAGCTGAGGGGGGAGGGGTGTTCTTCCCATTCGACGTATGGGGTGCTACTGAGAGGGGACACAAAATAAGTCAAGATGGGAGTGGTGCAGTGCAATGGCTGTGAAGCAGCAGTGTTCCGGGAGACATTCCGAAGGCTGCGATTCTGCCCTGTTTGCAGGCACCTCTCTGGTCTGAGGGAGGAGGTTGCCCGTCTCCAGGCTGACCTGGCTAGGATTCGTGAAACCTCTTCCCCCACCCAGGGACCACCAGGGCCACCACTGTTACCTCAGAGGTTGCCAAGAAAGAGGAGCGGTTGGACCAAGGTGGGCTCAGGGAGGGAGAGGTGGTGGAACAGAGGTGCATCCCTCCAGTTGTAGCTCTCCACAATTCATATGCTGTTCTGGCAAAAGTGGCTCTCTATGGAGGCACCTGCAGTGGAGACCAAGGAGGATGCTGGGAACCTCCACAAGGAGACCCACAGGAGGGTGAGATGAGACCCTCACAGGGAAGGAAACAACCCTGGTGGGGATTCAATCATTAGGGGGTAGACATGGGGAGGAAGGGGATAGGGAGGTAAGGTGCCTGCCTGGCGCCACGGCTTGAGGGACAGGAAGCAACTCAGGATCATGCAGCAGCTACAATGAGGAAGGAGCTGGATGTCATTGACCACCTAGGGACAAATGACCTGGCTGTAAATGGGATCAGAGCGGTGCAAGAGGAGTTTGTGGAGTTGGGGAGGGGCCTTAGACAAGTAGTATGTACGGTAACCTTCTCAGAGGTGCTGCCTGTCTATGGCAAGGATGATGCTAGGGTATTCCGCATCATGGGATTCAATGAATGGTTGAAAAACTGGTGTGGAGCTCAGGGTTTTGGCTTCATTGGGGACTGGGGAACCACCTGGAGGGATGCAGACTTACACTGGCGTGATGGTCTGCATCTGTCCAGGGGGGATCCAGGATCCTAGATGACAGGTTTAAATGCTTCATTGGCAAGCATTTAAACTAGCCAAGGGGAGGCACTGAAAAGGAGCAGGGAAATCCCAGCCTCCCCCCACAAAGCACAGTAGTTAGAGAGGTAAACACCAAGGCAGAGAAGTCAGTAGGAAGCAGGACAGGGATAAATGCAGAAAAAGGTGTTAAGGACAGGGATGGGGCTAAAAGGGGTAAGGCCATAAAAAATAAATGGAAGGTGATGAGTACCAATGCCCATAGTCTGTGCAACAAGCTTCCTGAACTAGTGGCCTTAATGGAAGAGGGATGCCTGGATATTGTGGCAGTCACTGAAACATGGTACACAGAGAACCATGAGTGGGAAGTCAACATCCCAGGATACACAGTCTACAGGAGGGACAGGGTGGGTAAAAGAGGAGGAGGAGGAGTAGCTCTCTATATAAGGAAAGGGATTAAAGCAACAGAACTAAAGAGTAAACAGGAAGTTGATGAGTCACTATGGGTCACCCTGGAGACAGGAAATCGCACCACAATCCGCATGGGGGTTGTGTACAGACCCCCATCTCAGGGGGAGGAAATGGACAAGGAAATGATAGAAGGCATCCTTAAAATGGCAGAAAAAGGGGAGATATTGTTGATGGGAGACCTGAATATGCCAGATGTTAACTGGAGTACCTTTGCTGCAGGCACATCCAAGAGCAGGGTCATTCTTGATGCCCTACAGGGGGCATGCCTTAGACAGCTAGTGTTGGAACCCACTTGGGAGGGAGCAATCTTAGACCTGGTACTCTCAAATGGGGAAGGAGAAAGGATCTCAAATTTAGAAGTAGGTAGCCATCTGGAAACAAGTGACCACCAAACAGTGTGGTTCACAATAAACACAGCCATAGAGTCAAGCCATACAAAAACAAGAGTATTGGACTTTAGGAAGGCTGACTTTGGGAAAATGAGAGAGTCCTTTGAAAAACACTAGCAAATGGGCAAGAGGGAGGGGTGGAGGAACAGTGGGGAATAATCAAAACAGCCATTGCAGAGGGAACAAGCCTTTGTGTGAAGCAAATCAATAAAACAAAACGAAGGAAAAAAACACTATGGTTCTCAAAAGAGGTGGCAGGGACGGTTAAGGAGAAAAGGATAGCATTCAGGAAATACAAGGAAACACAGAAGGAGCAGGACAGAGAACTTTATCAGATAAAGCAGAAGGAGGCAGGGAAGGCAGTCAGAATAGCAAAGGCACAAACTGAGGAAAAGACAGCCAACTCTGTTAAGAAGGGGGATAAAACTTTTTATAGGTACATTAGGGAGCGAAGAAAGACCAAGTTAGGGATACAGAGACTTAATAAAGGGAAGGGAATGTGGGCAGAGGGTGACAGTGAAAAAGCAGGATGCTGAACGAATATTTCTGCTCAGTATTCACAACAGATGAGGAG
The DNA here is from genome assembly GCA_016271365.2 of Neoceratodus forsteri. Lineage (NCBI taxonomy): Eukaryota > Metazoa > Chordata > Ceratodontiformes > Ceratodontidae > Neoceratodus > Neoceratodus forsteri. The sequence goes on from CM028131.1 coordinate 731,896,122, forward strand.
GGGGAGGTGCCTAAACCAAACAAGGGGGAAGCTCTGAATAGGGGGGTCGATACCAGTCCATTCACAGAAGAAAGGGTTTTGAAAGAACTCTTGAAACTGAGGGTGGACAAAGCAATGGGGCCTGATGGGATTCACCCAAGAATATTATAAGAACTAAGGGTAGAACTAGTAACACCACTGACTACTCACTTTAACAAATCATGGGAGGATGGAGTGGTACCTGAGGACTGGAGGAGGGCAAATGTGATTCCACTTCACAAAAGTGGGAGCAGGGCAGAGGCAGGAAACTACAGACCAGTTAGTTTGATTTCAGTGGTAGGGAAAATGATGGAATCACTTCTGAAGGAAAGATTTGTTGAGTACCTAGAGGCCAGTGGGGCACAGGACCCAAGGCAGCATGGTTTCACAGCAGGAAGGTCATGTCAGATGAACCTAATAGATTTCTTTGACTGGGTGACCAAAGTGGTAGATCAGGGAGGGGCTGTGGATATGGCCTACCTAGATTTTAGCAAGGCATTCGACACAGTCTCACACAAAAGACTAATATACAAGTTAGCCAGCCTTGGAGTGGGTCCCAAGGTGGTAGCCTGGATAAAAAACTGGCTGGACAACAGGACGCAAAAGGTAATAGTAAACGGAGTCCACAGTGAAGAAAGGAGGGAAACTAGCAGGGTACCGCAGGGTTCGGTACTGGGACCGGTCCTCTTTAATAACTTTAAAAGTGACATTGGAGGGCACCTGGAAGGAAAGGTATACCTCTTTGCAGATGATACAAAGATCTGCAACAGGGTTGACACACAAGGTGGGGTGGAAAGAATGAAAAGGGACTTGGCAAGGCTGGAGGAATGGTCAAATATGTGGCAGCTCAGATTCAATGCAAAGAAGTGCAAGGTAATGCATCTGGGAAACAAAAACCCAGGGGAAGAGTACACAGTGGGGGGTGAGTTAATAACAACAAAAATCGAAAGAGACCTAGGAGTAATTATATCAGATGACCTAAAGGTGGGCAAGCAATGTGAGAAGGCAGTAAGGAGGGCTGGGGGGATACTGGGATGCATAGGGAGAGGCATCAACAGTAGAAAACAGGAAGTTGTTATCGCTCTGTACAGACAGTTAGTGAGACCCCATCTGGAGTACTGTGTGCAATTCTGGAGACCCCATCTCCACAAAGACATAGACAGAGTGGAGGCTGTTCAGAGGAGGGCAACCAAAATGGTGCAAGGTCTGCACCAGAAGACACACGAGGAGAGACTAAAACAGCTTAATATGTATACCCTTGAGAAAAGGAGGGAGAGGGGGGACATGATAGACACTTTCAAGTATCTCAAGGGAATTAACAAGGTACAAGAGGGTAGTATCTTTCAGAAGAAATGTGCAAGAACAAGGGGGCACAATTTGAAGATAGAGGGGGGACGGCTTAGAGGTATGTTAGAAAGTATTTTTTCACAGAGAGAGTTGTGGATGCATGGAACAGCCTTCCTGAGGAGGTTGTGGAGTCAGGAACAGTGGGAGAATTCAAGAATGCATGGGACAGGCATAAGGCAATTCTAGTGGGGGGCAGGAGGAAGTACGCTGTTGATTAACTAGAATCTGCAGCTTATCCGTCAGGTAGGGAAATGGGCAGACTGGGTGGGCCAAGCGGTCCTTATCTGCCGTCACATTCTATGTTTCTATGTTTCCCTGAATCAGAAACCCCCCTGGAGAGAACTGAGAAGCTGTGGCAACTGCTTCCTATGTCTCTTGCCCGGATGGGCTAGCTAGGAGCCAAATGTCCAGGAAGTGAAGACTTGACCACAGAGGTTTTACTGAACTCCTCCCTGAATAGGTACTTGTTTAACCTTCCAAGGTCAACAAATGGCACATACCGCCTATTATCTTAGAACCAGAAGCAATGGAAATAGGAACCTGTGCTCTGTTCCGCTGTGAAACAACTTCTACTGCCCAGTTCCTGCAGAGGCCCCGTATCTCAGAAGCAAGACAGTGTGACTGAGAGGCGGACAGACTTGGCTGCCGTCTGGGGAAATCTTCAAAATTGGGAGAGTATCCCTCTCGGACAATCCTGATGATCCATATGTCCACTGTAACGGACTTCCACTGGCTGTAAAATTGAATTAAATGCCCCTCGTACCGCTGAGAGGTGTCCCCCTCAGACAGTTAAGGTGTGACTTGGGCTGGATCCACAGAGGTAGGTACAGGGAGCTTTGGGGCCCCGTGCCCTCTACTGAGTTGGTTCCTGATAAAGGCACCTAGGCCTTTACCTTGAAAGAACTGCCTGTTACGAGAATGTCTAAGGTCCTGTCTATCGGACAGGCAGCAGGCACCGCCTGTTTAAATGGCAGCCATTTTGTTCTGAGTGGCCCCCAGAACTCAACCTGAGGGCCAAACAGATAAGCACTGTCAAGGAGATGTTAACCACCTGCTGCCAGCAGCAGCTGCCCTAGAGGCAGAGTTGTAGGTGCCCATAAAAGCTTTCAGCTCATTATTGGGCTATAAACCCCCCCCTAGCAATGGAGTGTTAAATTCTGGGAGGCTCTCGACCATTGCACTGAGTGTTTTCCACAGGGTGTACTCATGCTGAGGAATGTAGGAGCTCAAGATATTGAAGTCTGCTTTGGTCCACAGATGAAGACTGAAATGTTATGGTGGAACCCATATCCCTGAGGAAAAAGAACTAGAAAGAAGATCTTCCATCACACTGATACAGAAGGCTTGCATTCCAGCCCATAAATTGAGTAATTCGCTGCATCTTCGACAAAGCAGAATAGGGAGAGACTCATCCAGATCCACTTCTACCCCAGAATAACCTACAAAAAGCGAGGTCTAGACCAGGAAGACAGGAGATGTCACCACCTGGATCGGTGAAGAGTTCAGTGCCATGCGTGGTGCCAGTGCCACACATGGTGTCAGATCTGGCGCAAAACCAGGCACCACCCACAGCACCAGCACCACATGGTACCATACACGGTGCCACATACAGTGCCAGCACCAAACAAGGAGCCAGCCCCATGCATGGTGCCAGAACCGCTGCTGGACCTAGAAGGAAAGTGGTACCCGTGCCAGCCCCTGCAGGGAAAAAGGAGGGGGGGGTAGGCACAAGGAGTCAGCATCAACAGTGTTGGCACCGGCACCACACAGATCCTGGCCCGACCGACTCAACCCAGCGGCTCCGAGGCCCGAAGGCCATGGAACTGGGTCCACTGGCCAGGACAACTGGGCAGACTCCGTACCCCTGCTCTAAAAGAGCAGCCCAGAGACCAAACTGCTCACCGGAACCCCAATGAGGACAGAGACGAGATCCAGTGTCGAAGATCACGGCCATAAAGAGTGGAGCCACAGAGGAACTCACCAGAGTCAGTTCAGGCCTACTGCTCTCCACCACTGACAATCCTTGTGCAGACGTACCAGAGGGTGACCTCCAGCGGTGCCGATTCTTCTTCCACCAACAGAAGAAAGAAGAGCTCCAGGTCAGTCGGAGCCGGGTCCTGGAACCACTACTTTTGTGCTTCGGGTGGACTGTCCTCCCCCACCCCTGGAGTACCGGGCTGCCCGTGGTCTGACACCCCCCCCCCCGCAAAGGGCGGTAGACCGGTCACAGCCCCACTGCCATCACAGCTTTCAAATGAAGTCTCTCTACCGTCACCGTTACCGTCTAAGGTCAACTCCGTTGATGGATGGCAGGCTGAGAATTTCTTCTTCTTCATGATCATCTTTTTTTTTTGTTAAAATAAGAAAAGAATACTACAAATGGTAAGTTAAATGAATACTGAACAGCTATAGCTACTGTCGTATAGATGAAAACTCGACTCCCAGCAGGTGAGTGATGTCATCATTGAAGCGCACTCGACAGCAGGAGAAAAGGAACTGAGGTGGTTGGATAGTTGATGCAGAGATAGCCTATACAGCGTGAGCTAGTGTCACGGCGCCACGCATGCATGGTTCTATCCCGGCGCCAGCCCTCTTGAAGATTTTTGGCTCTCACGGGGTCCTAGCATCTCCGGCGTAGTCTCATTAGTGTGAATAAGTGGTGGAGACTTTTAGTCCAGGAAGCTTGAGCTCTCTGGAAGTGCAAGTTAAGCACCTTGTGCCAGGCCAAAGGTGCCAGTCTGGGGAGGTGAAGCTATGCTGTCTGCCTAATGCACACTGATTCCTATCAGTCTGGTAACCACCTTGCTGGCGTCATGAGATGCCCGTGATTGGTGCCGTGCTACCTCCAGATCCTGGGAAGAAAGGTCAATGGCCTGCCTAACTGTCTCATACTGCGGCAGTGCAGCCAAGAGAGTGTTTAGCTGCCTGCAAGCACAGGCAAAGGTTAAGGGTTTCCATATGTGCCTGGTGTGCAGAAATGTACATTAGGGCGGGTGCTGAGATAAATGTCTTTCTTCCAAAAGCATCTGAGTGGAATATTCTTCTGAAGTCATCACACATGAGGCACAGTAGCCCTGATGGAGCCTGCAGTACTTGAAGCCTCGAGGCAGGGTGAAGTACCTCACCTGCAGACCCTGTGGGTGCGTGATACTGCATGAGGAGGTCCCTGGAGATGGCTGGACTGGAAAGGGGATACACCTCCACACTGCCCTAGATGCCTCCTTCAGGGTCTTAGGCCACGAAGGAATACCACAGTGTTAACATTAGGAACCTCAAGGACTCCCAACAGCAGGGATGCCAAATCACAGCTTGTAAAAGCTGGTAGCTCATTGCACCTGGAGCATATCCACCAAGAATATCTGGTGCAAGGCATACTCAGCAGCGGAAGGAAGGTGGATAGAGGATTTGGTGGAGACGAGGCGCTGCCTCCAGATATAGCAGATGCCAGGAGGAAGGGCCTGAACTGGGCCCTGTCAGACTCCCTATGCCAGTTCTCTATGGCACTGACAAACGCCCAATGTTGTTCCCAAGTTATGGCACCTTGGGTCCCATGAACAAGGGCAGACACCCTGGGCTGCAGAACTGCATATGGGCCTCGCCTGAGGGGAGGGATAAGCAGATTCACTCTAAGGGTGTCCTCCTGCATCTGAGGAATGACCCAATTGGTACCCATAGGGGGACCAGAGCTGTACAGGTCCCAGATGGCGACCCTGGTTCTCACCAGTGATGTCTGCCAGCTCTGGAGAGAATTTTGCATCTAGCTCATCATCTGACCTTAACACCATGCTCATGGCCTCAGATACAGGCCTCTCACCATCACCAAGGTCAGCACCATCCTTGAACCTTCACTCAGTGTCGACTTCGATGTCCTGTTCAGTGGCATCACCCTCCTTGGTGTCATGGGTGACACCAAAGTTGGGGACAACATCCAAGATAATTCCATAGTCAACACCTTGCTCGAAGTGAAGCTCAGGATCGGCACCATTGCCATCGGCAACTCTGTCACCATGTCTGGAGCCACTCTCCTTGGCATCGTCAGCAACACCTTGTACACGAACAGCGTCTGAACCTACAATGGAAAGGGCAACAGCCTCAGTGCTGATCCCTCCCTTGACAACACACTCAGTGTCAGGATGAGGCCTGGCATCATCCACTGTACCAGCCACCATGTTGTCACTGTGAACAGTGACGACACCACAGGCAGCACCAGAGGATGACATTGATGTGACCACCAGTGTAAATCAAGCATATAGCTATGGCCTTATCACTGGGAATGTCTTCTGCTTAAGGCAGGCAGACTACAGAGGGTTCACAGTCGACCGCCCACAAAGTCGACTGTCCACCAGACCCATCCACTGGAGTGTCTGACACCTCAGCATGGTGGGGTCAAGCAAAACTCTGTCCTGCCATGGAATCAGAGTCTCCTGAAGAGCCCCAGGGGAAAGGCCTAAGGACCTAGTCTTGGATGCACAAGTGCGAGGCCTGCCTCCAAGAGTTGAGATCGGACTGTCATATAGGCACAGGTCAGGAAACATAGACAAACCAGGAGAAGTTGTAAAATTCGCAAGTAGCATTTTGTTATCAATAATGTAGAGGACAGTGGAGGGTCTTCAGGTAATAACCACGCTATAATCACTTCGAGAGGTTGTCATGACATTGTAAACCTTGAGAGCGAAGCTCGAGAGGTTTACAGTTGTCATGGCAACCTCAAGAAGCAATTGCAGTGTACTAGTTATCCAAAGACCATCCAATAGCTTTTATAGTGTATGGGCACCAGTATGTGTTGAATTCACAGTACAGAATGTTACACAGAGTGAATATTCCGTTTTGTTATACCATTGTTATGACATAGTGAAGAGGGTATAACAACTATGTGATGTCATATTGATGGTATAACAATGTTGTAAAGTGTGTCAATTTAGTTAATAATAAACCTCTCCCATACATTACAATACAATAGAATTGTTCAGGACAGTTCTTCATACAGGCAGTTCAAACAGACAGAAGTCCTTCATCCGAGAGTCTCTCTAAAGTCAAAATATCTCTCTACCTCTAAACAAAACATTGTTCTCTTTATATGACAGGTCTTTGCCTGGCAGTTTAACTTCTGAATCCTGTTGTTGCAAGTTTCATCTTCTGTTTTTCATAAAATGCAACAAGATGAGTACATTAGTCACCATAGCAAGTGCGACCAATTAAGACATCCTGTCCTAGGACAGACTTCCTGTTAATAATTATGTAAACAAGCTAGTGGAGGTCAAAATGCACCTCAATGTTAACCCCCTGTGTGAGAAGAGGTTGAGAATGAATGATGCACAGATCCCAGTGCAAAGTCTGAGCGGAATCCAGACCATTTCTTTTTGTGACTCCAAGACCATTTCTTTTTGTGACTCCAGGGGCCGTATTTTCAAAGCCCAGTCACAAGCTGCGACAATGGCAGCTTTTGCCAAGTGCCGCTGCGTCAGGGACCCTGCGTCCAATTCTCTATCTGACAGGGTCATGGCGCCTAAGTCCTGCAGCTTGCAGCAACAGTAGCTGTGTGCCCAAAAGACTGTGCACCCACGAGGTGTGCCGCAACAGCTGCAGGGCGGTGGGGTGGCAGCTGCAGCCTAGGACAGGGGCACAGTACTGCATAGTGCCCCCCCCACCACTACTGATCCGCTGGTACCCTACATGTTCCCAAATTCCATTACCCTGGTGATCTAGTGCCCCCCCGCTCCAATATGCCATAAGAAAAAAATTACTCACCATAGTAATGTTGTTTCTTCTAATGGAGTCTTGCTGTATTTTGACTATATGCAGTTAACCTCAGCAATTGAACTGCTCCGGAGAGTAAGGGGTTAATTCTATGCCAGGGCACAGAACATTGAGCTCGAGCTTGATTTTCAAACCTCTGTCTCTGGTACATCTCAGTGTAACCATCACATTCTTACGAGCAAGAACTAACTAACTAGAGTTATGGAAATTGTTTTAATTTTAGGCCCAAAAAGGCAACAAAGCTTGGCTTCGTAAGACTCAAGTTGAGAACCCAAGAAGAAACAGAGTAGATAGTGAATTAAATATATAACAAATAACAAAAAAACAACAGCAACAACCCCACCCTAAGTAAAGGGAGGGGTGCAAGGTACACCCCTGAGGTGCAATACTGTACCTGCCAACCCACATCCCAAAAACTAGGTTCTGAGAGGGAAGGCAGGAAGGGAGGTCAGAATACAGCAAGACTCCATTAGAAGAAACAACATTACTATGGTGAGTAAATTTTTCTTCAAACAACATGAAGTCTTGCTGTATTCTGACTATATGCAGACTACCAAGCAGTTCCCCCCAGAAGGAGGAGGAGAGGACACAGAACCTTACTTTGGGAATAGGCTCTGCAACACTGCTGTACCAAACTAAGCATCACTCCTAGTCTGGATGTCTAGAGAGCAATGCTCAGTGAATGTATGGACTGTTTTCCAGGTGGCTGCTTTACATATTTCTACCAAGGGAATATCCCTAGCAGCTGTCAGGAAGGCAGCTGTACCTCTAGTTGAGTGGTCCCTCAGGTGTGAAGATGTTTTTTTGCCCAATTTGGAATAGCAGAATTGGATACAAGAGACAATCCACCTGGCAACAGTCCTTCTAGTGGCAGGGCTACCTTTTCCCACTTCTCCGTAAGTGAGAAATAGCTGAAGACAGTCCTTCCTATGTGCCTTAGTATGCTGTATGTAATAGCTAAGTGCCCTTTTAACATCCAAACTGTGCAATCTTCTCTCCCCTGAGGAAGAATGGTCAGTGAAAAACACAGGTAGATACATAGATTGATTCAGATGAAAATCTGATACCACTTTAGGTAGAAACTTTCAATTTGTCCTGAGGACCACCTTGTCCCTATGAAAGGAAATGAAGTCAGGTTCTACTGATAAGGCATGTAATTCACTGATCCTCCTGGCAGAAGTAATAGCTACTAGGAACACAGTTTTCCAAGTCAAGCACGTAAGCTCAGCAGAAACTAAAGGCTCAAAGGGTGGCTGCATAAGCTGTGCAATGCAGACATTCAGATCCCAAGCTGGAGTAGGCTCTCTAAAAGGAGGGTTAATGTGGACCAAGCCTTAGAAGAACTTACTGAAAACAGGATGGGATGCCAGGGAAGATCCTTTCCCTGCAGAAAGAAAAGCAGACACAGCTGTTAAATTAACTTTAAGGTTCGCAGGCCTAAGGCCTAGGCTATTAAGAACAACCAAATAATCCAAGGCCGTGGCAATACCTGCAGCCTCCGGCTGTATACCTCTCTGAGAACACCAAATGGTGAACCTTTTCCATTTGGAATTATAAGTTCTCCTGGTAGAAGGTTTCCTAGAGACATTCAAAATATCCATGACCCCCTGAGAAAGATGCAGGCCTGCATATACTAACTCTTCAAGAACCAGGCTTTGAGACTGAGAGACTAGAGACTGGGATACCAAATCATCCATTGAGAGGAGGTTAACAAATTGTGTCTCCTGGGTAGAAACAGGGGGAGTGACGCTGCTAGAGACAACAAAAGAGGATACCAGGGTTGTCTGGCCCAGTCTGGGGCCACTAGTATCACTGTGCAGGGTTGAAACCTGATCTTGATCAGGAATCTGAATAGTAGAGGAAAGGGAGGAAAGGCATAAAGAAACCAGCCTGTCCAATCTAATAGGAGAGCATACAGAGGAACAGTCCCTAGAACTGGATGTCTGCAGCAAAACAGAGGAAGTTGATAATTGTCTGGGTCTGCAACGGGATCCATCTCTGGAGTGCCCCATTAGGTGAAGATGACTTTCAGGATATGAGGGTTCAGGGTCTATTTGTGATGGCCCTGGGATATTCTGCTCAAAGCATCTGCCAGCACATTGTCCTTCCCTGGAAGATGAACTGCTGTCAGAGAAGCTTGGAAAGAGTAAGCTAGAGACCACAGTTTCATGGCTTCTGTGCACAAGGCCATAGACCAAGTGCCTCCCTGCTTGTTTATGTACCACATTGTGGTGGTATTGTCTGTCCTGACTTGCACCACTTTGCCTTTGACTGACTCTGAGAAAGCCTGGAGGGCTAGGAACACAGCTCTGAGTTCCAGGAGATTGATGTGAAGGAGAGACTCTTGCAGTGACCAAATTCCCTGTGCAGTTGAGAGCCCCCAGATGGGCTCCCCAACCCAGGAGAGAGGCATCTGTGGTTCAAACCACTGAGGGTGCTTGACTGAGAAATGGAACACCCTATCTGAGATTGTCCTGATCCAGCCACCACTGGAGAGCCGGGACCAGAGTCCGAGTCACTGGAATCAGTTTGGTGAGAGAATCTTTCTTCTGAGACCAAAACGACCGTAAGTGGAACTGAATGTGCCTCATTTGAAACCTGGCTCCTTGTACCACAGCAGTCGAAGCTGCCATGTGGCCTAAGAGTTGGAGAAAGTGCCTGGCTGATCGAGAGACCAGAGGCCGAAAAGAGGAGGCCAGATCTGTAAGGGTGGTTACCCTTGTCTGTGGGATGAAGGCCCTTGCCTGGACTGTATCTAACTCTACTCCTATAAAAGTGAGGAGTTGTACAGGTTCGAGAACTGACTTGGGAAGATTGAGAATGAATTCTAGGGAACTGAGCAGATTCTGAGAAACTTCCAGAGCTGACCTGACTTGGTCTGAGGACTGGCCTACAATGAGCCGGTTATCTAGATAAGGGAAGATTGAGATACCCTGCCTTCTGAGGAAGGCCACTACTACTGCAAGGCACTTTGTAAATACCCTTAGAGCTGAAGTGAGGCCGAAGGGCATGACTCTGAATTGATAATGGCCTGAGGGCAACTCGAACCTGAGTTACTTTCTGTGGGAGCACCTGATAGGAATGTGGAAATAGGTATCATTGAGGTCCAGGGATGCTAGCCAATCCCCTGGCTTCAGAGAGGGGAGGATTACTCCCAGAGTCACCATTTTGAACTTTGGTTTTGTGATATGTTTATTCAGATATCTTAAGTCTAGGATGGGTCGCCACTCCCCTGTCTTTTTTGGGGTAAGGAAGTACCTGGAGTGCAGCCCTTTGCCCCAGTGTTGTGGAGCAATTTTTTCCACAGCTTTGAGAGCTAGCAGGGAAGAAACCTCTGCCTCTAAGACAATGGTCTCTGATGCTGATGCAGGAGGAAAAGACCCAACTCTCATTTTTGGAAATCTTTTGAAACTGAGAGCCAAGCTCTGGCTTACTACCTCCAGGACCCACTTCTCCGAAGTAACAGACTTCCAGGCCTGGAAATAGTAAGCCAGCCTGCCCCCTACTGGTATAGGGGAGGCGACCTGAACTGACACATTAGGGTGTCTGTTTGGCAGGAGCCTTGGACTGGGAAGAGGATGCAGCCCTGCTCATCCCCATCCTACCTCTCCCTTGGAAGAACCCCCTCTGTGGGAAGGAAGAGGAGGCCTGGGCTTAGCAAAAAGGCCTGTGAAAAGGCCTGTCCTGCCCCTAGACTGCTGCCTCTGAGAAGTGACTTGCCTCTCTTTGGCCTGTGTACTCGTGTAGGTGGCCTGTATTCATCCATTTTCTTCATGTAAGCCTCTGTCTGTTCCCCAAACAGAGAATTACCAACCACAGGGAAATCCATGGCCTTAGCCTGGGTATCCTGAGACAGTCTAGTACATCTGAGCCAAGCAAATTTCCTGAGAGACACAGATGTAGCCGTAACTCTAGATGCCACATCATTAGAGTTGAAAGCAGCATGAAATTGCACTTTTGATGCCTCTATTACATCAGCAGCCACCTCCTCCAGCTCTTTGGCTAGCTGGGGGGAGGCCTTCTTTGCTAGTTCCATTACTGTGTCCCACCTGGACTTCTGGTACCTAGCTGTACAGGCCATGTAGGTTGCCTGCCTGAGTCCCAAGTAAGATGCCAAGTACTGTTTTTTGGCCATGGCATCCACCTTCCTGGAATCTTTATCTGGGGGGTATGAAGCCAAAGGAATTTTAGCCCTGTTACAGGCTGCAGTCTGCACTACCCCAACATGGCTACAATGGTTGTACAAAAATTCCGTACCTGAGCCTGACAGAGTGCATCTCCTGTCCATTTTCTTATCCACAGGAGGTAAAGAGTTAGGCATTTGTAAACATTTTCTTGTCTGTTTCCCCAAGGACTTGTGAGGAGAGATAGACAGCCTTTTGGACTCTGGGACGTCCATCATTTCTATATAGTCAGGCTCTTCTTCCTCATCAACAGCTTCCACCACTGGAAGCTGGAGAGTTTCATCCACTTTTGTGTAAAACAGAAAATAGGAAGGGGACTCAGAAAGCCTGGGAGGAGAGACATTGGAAGGCCTGTCTGGGGAGAAGTCAGGCTCTATAGGCTCATCTAGGCCTCCAAAATCAGTATCCTCAAAATCCTTTTCCTCCTCTTCATCTCCCTCCCACTCCACATCATAAAACAATTCCAGATCATAATCTGATGGAGTTGGGTCCAACCGAACAGACCGCTTAGTCGAAAGGATCGGTTCAGAAGGAACCGGACGAAGCGACTGCACAATGCTTATTGCTTTGGCTATTTCAGCGGTGGTTGGGACTTGCGATTCAGGATCTGAACCGGCCAACTTCCTTTTTGTTTTTGACGGAACCGACCCCTCAGAGTCAGATCTCCTTTTGCCCATGGGTGTATCGCCTGTGTTAGCAGGCACCCCCTCAGGTTCGGTCAGAACCGAACTGGGCTGGCCATCTGGTTCATTGGACTTCTCGGCCTCCCTTTCCTTCAGCCTACTTAATCTCTTATCAAAAGTGGCTTTGGGAAAGTTTTTACATATTTGGCAGTCTGATTTGAGGTGGTCAAACCCCAGACAATAAACACAAATGAGGTGGGGATTAGCTTTAGCAAAACCCTTCCCCATACTCAGTACAGTGTTGAAACCCAAGTGGGACCGGTTTTCTTCTTGGGTTTCTCAGACATAGCCTTAACCTACAAATTACCCTTAACAGCTTTTAAGCCAGGTAATACACCCTCATCGGTTACCAACCGTGTCACGGGCTGTGAAACAAAATGAAGAAAATCTGGTTTTTTTGAAACCGATAAGAACTGGACACCACTACTAAAATCCCCCCAAAAAAGGAATAAAAGATTGTTTCAGTTCCCAACCGGACCGACCGATAGGAAACCAAAGAAAAACAATTTCTACACAGTAAATTCAAAAACAATTCACTACCTATCTACTTAAGCTACCCTGTACCGAAGACAGAGATCTGATACCGAAAAAACAAGAAAATCGGTTGAACAAACCGACCGATTCAAAACTTTACCGAACCAAAGCGAAGGAGAAATCTCCAGAGCAACTTCACAGTTTGGCGGAGTAAAGAATCTGACGGATACACAGAGATATACTAGAGACACAGGTTTGAAAACTGAAGACCAAAAAGTGGCTCTATGAAGAGGCTCTGGCATAGAATTAACCCATTACTCTCCAGAGCAGTTCAAGTGCTGAGGCTAACTGCATATAGTCAGAATACAGCAAGACTTCATGTTGTATGACTGTAAATAATTATAAAAAAACTGTCATTCCCTGGTGAACTAGCAGCTCCCCCAATCTCCAATATGCCCCTAGTGTACATCATTATAATACAAAAGCCATTCCCTGGTTGTCTCTCCCTCCCCCTGACCCGGTATGCCCATAATGCAACATATTATAGGAAATCAGTCATTCACCAGTCATCTAGGGTCCCTGCCCCCAGCCTGATATGCCCGAATATGGTACAACAGATAACATCACTTCCTGGTGGTCTAATGGCTCCCCACCTGGCAGGTAGTGCCCACCACCCCGCTCCCCCCATCCCAATCCGGCGACCGGCACAGCCCTCCTCACACCACCACGGCCGTCCGCTGAATGAACTGTCAGAGCACGTACTATATACAGTACGTGCACTGACAGTTCATTTGGCGGTCGATCATGGTGGTGTTGGGAGGGCTGTGCTGGTCACCGGATCGGGGTTCGGGATGGGGGAAGTGGGGTGGTGGTAACTACCTGCCGGGTGTTGGGGGGGCACTAGACCACCAGGAAGGGTTGTTATCTGCTGTTCCGTATTCAGGCATATCGGGCTGGTGGCGGGGACCCTAGATCACCAGTGAATTACTGAATTCCTATATTATTTTGCATTACGGGCATACCAGGGCTTTGGGGGGGGCAGAAAACAATGGAATGACATTTGTAATATGACTTACATTAGAGCATATCGATGGGGGGCCCTAGATCACCAGGGAATGACAGTTGTTTTTGATAATAATTTACATTCTGGCATACTGGGGTGGGGGGACTAGATCACTGGGGTAGTAGGTTTTGGAACCATGTAGGTTACCGGCAGATCGGGGCGGTGGGGGGCGACACAGTGGCATATGGTTGACAACCTCCCCAGAGGATTTCTAAGTACTGTTAGGTCAACCCTTGGCTGGTCTAGCTGTACTTAGACCTTTGTCCTCGAGGAAGGTTTTATGGATTTAACATTAGGGGATATGGCAGAATCCATCTACAGCAAGTCCTCTAATGCCATGCCACAGCCCATATTGAGGAGCACGGCTGGCACAAGCCCCTTTTAGCACATGCAGCCTGCGTTTGACACAGGCTGCTTTGCAAAATAGCTCCGGGCACATCCTTTGACACAAGGTGCCAGTTATGTCAGCCATGTTTGACACAAGCACCTTGCATCCTTCTCAGGGCTTTGAAAATCCAGCCCCCCAGGACTTTTCTTCTCCCTGAGTGCTGGACTGCCCATTGCCAGTGCACTCACCCAGAAAGGAGTGTTGGCCAGACACAGCCCCAATGCCACAGAAATTAGCCTGCTCATGCTTCCTACATTCCATGGCATCAAACTTTCAGGAAGTAGGGAAATATATTCTCTTGTGTGTGTGCACTGGTTGAACTGACACAAAAATAACAAAACTCTGATATATTCTACAAAAAAACTGAAGAACTAAATTCTTTTGTCATAGAGACAGTGAAGTTCTTGCCTCGATAAGAAGAGAGAAGGAGACACTGCAATTGAGACGGCTGGAGGCTGCTGCCCATATATACCAGCTGGCCTGTTCCAGCCTCTGTGCGCTGGGGCTATTCGCGCTACCCGCCCCCACCAGAAAAGTTCTGGCTCCCACAGAATCCTATCACCTCCAGCTCAGACTCAATAGTGGGAATCTATGGAGAAGATTGATACTTGAAACGTCTGGACATCACAGAAAAAAATAAGAGAAAAAGAGGTGAAAACAGTGTTGAAGACTGCACTTGGAAAGGCTAAGAGATGAAAAGAAGTCCTGATCTCCACTAGGTCACTGTGCTCCATGATGGCAACAAAAATGAACTGAGGTGTGAAGGGCATATGATGCCATTAATTAGCCAGCATATGCGCTGTGATAGCATTGGCAACATACCTCATGTTGCCAACCCTAAAACTTCTAGGTTCCTGTGGTGTCCTAATGCCGCTTGGACTAAGACCAAAAAGTGGCTCTATGAAGAGGTTTGCTTCTTAGAAGACACAGTGTCAGGTATGGCTCAGTTTACTCACTCTGTGTGTATAAAGAATGTGATGTGAGAGCAGTTCTGGTGGGGGGTTGGAACCAACCAAGAACATTCAGAAGGGCGGAGACTAAGCAGGGTCTGCAGCAACACGACAGGTAGGGAAAATAGGGCAGGCTAGGTGGGCCATCAGGTCCTTATCTGCTGACAGATTTTATGTTTCTATGTTAAGGGGGAGAAGAGAAAAGCAGTGTTGAAGAAGTACTTTGGTAGGGGGAGCAGAGTGGCTAGAGTGAAAGGGTCAGGAAGCAGCACCCACGGAAGAGAGAGAAGAAGCAGATCATTAGAGATACTCAGGTAGTGCACAGAAAACAAGATCATAAGCTGTACTTGAGGAAGGGATGCAGAGAGTAAGTGAACCAAGAAACAAAACTTACGTGCTCACCATAATTCATTTGATCTTCCAGAATATCTTCACCATGTATTCCCACTAATGGGTCTGTGTCAGAGGCACTAGGACCCCACAGAAGCAAAGTCTTTCCTTCAGCCTACAGTCTTAAAAGTCAATGTTGGTGACGGCACTGCCCAAAAGATGGCATATGACGTGGTGCTCTTGGATTGGCCAGTAATCTACACTGGCCTTCTACCTTCCTCAATTCTGTTTGCCAGGAAAGAAAACAAATGGGAAAGAAAAAAGAAAGACAAAGGGATTAAGGAAAAGAACAGTTACGTACTTACCATAACAGTAGATCTTTCAGAGATTCTCTTCCCTTAGGCCACACCTTTGGAACTATACCCACGCCAGTGCTAGGATCACAAGGAAACTTATGCTAGCTGGAGGCCACCCACAATGTCATGCATCAGTGTCTAAACATACGCAGCCCCATCCCTCCTCAGTTTCCTGCCAGTGAATGTGCTCGGAGGACTGTGTTCTTGGGGAACCAAGAGGTTATACCAGTGCCTCTGATAATAGGCAGATACAGGCACTGGAGAAAGCAGTCATGAAAATTCCTATACAGCTGATAAAACAGGGGGAGGAGGGAGGACGCGTTGGCCTAAGGGAAGAGATTCTGTTGAAGATCTACTGTTATGGTAAGTACGTAACATACAAACATAAGAAGAAGCCAGCAGAAGGCCATCTGGTGTATTTATTCTGCTCATACTGCAGGGTCCAGAGTCTGAGCTACTGACCCTGCCACCCCCACTCTTCCCATCCTCCCCACCCTTGACCCTCACCTTCCCCCTCTGTCTATCCCAGCCTCTCTTGAAGCTGCCCACCATCTTCAATGAGACCACCTTCTTAGGCAGCACATTCCAATTGGCCACCATCCTTTCCATGAAGAAGTGCCTCTTGACTCCCCCCCCTCTTAAACATCCAGTTTAAGACTGTGTTCCCTCATGTCATGGCTGCCACATAGCTTGAAGAGACCCTTCTTATCCACTTTATTTTTCCTTTCAAGTACCTGAAGGTCTCAATCATGTTCCCCCCTCTCCCTCCTGTCCTCCAGGGAGTACATGTTCAGCACCCTCAACCTCTCCTCATACACCTTACCCTGCAGACCTGCGATCATCTCTGTAGCCCTCTGTCTCCAGCAATTTAATGTCTTTTTTGCAGTACAGGCACCAATACCAAACACCATACTCTATGTGGCCTCATCTGTGACCTGTACAAGAGCAGTATTACCTCCTCTCTCCTACTGCTGATCCCTCTAGCTATTCATCCTAACATCTTGTTTGTCCTTGCTGTTGCTTTCTTGCACTGTGTGGAGTGCTTCAGGTCACTAGTGATCATCACTCCTGGGTCCTTCACCTCCTCCACTGGAGATACCCGGACCTCTTACAGGTAGTACTCCATCCTGGGATTCTTGGCTCCAAAGTGCATAGCTTTGCACTTCTTGTCACTGAAGCCAAGCTGCCAGATACTGGACCATCTTTCAAGCTTTTTCAGATTGTTCTGTAGGTCCTATATCCCTTCAGCTGTGGCCACCCTTCCACAGAGCTTGGTGTCATCCGCGAAAAGGAATATTTTGCCCTTAATGCTATCCTCAATGTAATTGATGAAGACATTGAACACCACCGGTCCCAGGACTGAGCCCTGTGGGAACCCACTTGTGACCACTGTGGTGCTAGATAACTCTTCCCCCCACTACCACCCTCTGGGTTCTATTCCCTTAGCCAGTTTTCCACCCATCTAGTCATGTTCTCCCAAACCCTGAGATCTGCCAACTTCCTAATCAACCTCTTGTGAGGTAAAGAGTCAAAGGCCTTCCTGAAATCCAGATAGAGGATGTCTATCTTAGTGACCCAGTCAAGGAAGTTGATCAGATTCATTTCACACAGTCAATCCCCCCCCCAAAAAAACGTGCTGCTTCACATCCTGCAGACCATGCACCTCTGGATATTCTACCAACCCTTCTTTAAGTATGGTCTCCAGGAGCTTGCACACAACTGAACTCTAGACTGACCAGTCTGCAATTCATTGGGCCATCCTTGAGGTGGCTCTTGTGGAGGGGCACCACATGTGCCATTCTCCAGTCCTGTGACACCATACCCGACTCCAGGGAACTACTGAACAGGCCTGACAGTGGCACTGCAAGCTCCTCTGCTAGTTCCCTCAGTTCCCTTGGATGTACTCCATCCAGGCCTGGTGATTTGTCCATCTTCAATGATAGCAGCCCCTTCCCCTCATTCTATCCTCCTGTATCACTACATCTGTTAGCCCCCACTCCTCTTCTCCCTCCGGAAGGCACCAATCTGTCTTTCTCCCTGGTGAAGATGGAACAGAAATATTCATTTAGTATCTCTGCTTTTACCCCAGTCTCATCCACCCACTAATCTCCTTTCCTAAGCCTAACAAACCCATCCTTCTTGTCCTTCTCACTTATATAGTGAAAAAGGGCCTTCTCCCCCTTCTTAATTATCTCAACTATCTGCAGTTCCTTCTATGCCTTAGCCCGTCAGACTTCCTTACTTGCCACACTAGCTAATCATAAGTAATTCTCCCTATCCATCCCTCTCTTGGTCTCCTGAATTTCCTATAGGCTAGCCTCTTTTTCCTTACTGCCTAAGCAACCCCAGAATTGAACCAGCGGGGTGCTTTGGACCTCAAGTTCTTCCCCTTGAGCCTAATGCACTCTTCTGTGAAAACCGTAATTTCTTCCTTAATGATAGACCACCATTGGTTTACCCCCATATGTGCTGTGATGCCCACCAGGTGCCTCCGTAGCACATCTCCCATCTTCCTATAGTCCATCCTCCTAAAATCCAAGATTTTGGTCTTAGTTGGGATGCTTTCCCTACCCATATTCACCCAGAAAGTACAGTTACATAAGAATTTACCGTAACAGTAGATCTTTGCGAGGATCTCTCCTGCATCAGACTACACCTGCAGAACTACAGCCGCCAGGCACCAGGACCACACGGAAACTTTTCTTGCTAGCAGTCTACAAGGGGCTGCCCATGATGACATCAGACACAGCGACGACCCTGTCATATAAAAGTGGGTGGCCCCGCACCCTCCTCAGTTCTTTTCCCATCGGAGATTCCTTACAGAGGATCACCGGCCGGGGAACCGAGGAGAACAAGAGGTTCCTGTCAGACAGGTAGGTGAAACAGAAGGTGACCCATACTGGAGAGGTAAAGACAGACACAAGAGTGCTTGAAAACGAAGGGAGATGGAGAGTGGGATGGCATGGCCTGATGCAAGAGACCCTCTCGAAGATCTACTGTTATGGTAAGTTCTTATGTAACTATACTATCTTCATTGAGGGTATCTCTTGCATTAGGCCACACTTGTAGAACAAGTCCCAAGCAGTTACAGACAGATATACAATCTGGGTGGCTGAAGGTTACAGGCCTAACACAAGAGGCCTTGAAGCACCACTAGGCTGAAGTCCGCCCTTCTCTTAGAAGTAATGTCCAGACTGTAGTGTTTAGTGAAAGTGTGGACAGAACTCCAAGTTGCAGCAGTACAGATCTCTGCAGCAGAAACATTCCTGAAGCAGGCAACTGAAGTGGTCATGCCTTTAGCTGAATGACAACAAACACCACCAGGAAGTTCCTTGCCGTACTTTCTATAACAAAAAGTAATGCAGCTGGTCAACCACTTGGACAGGCACTGTTTAGGAACAAGTACGCCCTCTTTCCCAGGGGCAAAGGAAACAAACAGCCTCGAGGACTTTCTGCAGTCCTTTGTACGGTGTGTATAGTAACGCAAACTTCAATGTACATCTAAGATACTGTATGGAGCAATGCTTCCCCTGTACTAGCATGCTCAGGATAATAAACAGGCAGGTGGAAGGATTGATTTAAGGTAAACTCAGACACCACCTGAGGGAGAAAATGAAAATGATATATTCGCTGTAATTCTTGATCTTCCTAGATATCATCACTATTCACTACCCATTTTAGTTATTTGCAAAAAAAACACTACAACTGGGTCCCACGTCCTGCCCCAAGGGGGCAGTCCCCTCCACCCTAGACTTGAACCATGACTGGGCCTGAGTACTGTAGTATGTATAGAAGAACATAAATTATAGTAACAAAAAAAAAAAAGGAATTACGGTGAGTACATTACTTTCATATCTTCCAAGATCAGTCTACACCACATATTCCCATTAATGGGTCAGAGTACCTAAGTTACTATATAGAAGGGCAGTGTTGATCACTTTGAGGGAAAAGGTTATTCCATCAGCCCTCTGTGGGGGATAACCACAAGAAGGCGGGGACCACTCACAGGTGTGGCAGGACCCGAGACTGATCAGGGGCAGGCGGAGGCCCCTGTGACCTCAGAGCAGGAATGTCCCTGACAACTAATGCTTGACCCTACGCGAAAAAAAGTGGGCCCCTGGAAGTGTGAGGTGAGCATCCAACACCTGGCCAGGGGTGACAACTTGGATGAGTGAAGTTATGCCATCCACCGAATGTAGACTATAGTTCCCACTAGCCTGGAAGCTAGCTCCTTGGTGTCATAAGATTCCCTTGCTTGGTGCCTCACCAGTTCCAGGCCCTGGGCAGAAAAGTGAATGGCCTGCCTGACTGGCTCACAGTCAGGGTGGATGCTAAGAGCTGACCCAGTGTCGTCCACAGGCACTTGCCATAGGTCACCTGATGGGCCTAATGTGTAGAAATGCACAGCATGGCGCACAGCACCAAAAAAACCCTTCTGCCCCAGACATCAAACTCCACAGAGTCAGAGGAGCGGTCATGCACTAGCTGCCTATGACAAGAGGGGGCATCCAGGAGTAGGATCCCAGAAAAGGGATGTGGCATGGTACCTGGAGACCCATGGGAGGGCAATACCTGCGCTGGACATCCCTCAAGGCTAGAGAAGGGTCAGAGGGATGCAGCCAGAGATCCTTGGACGTCTTCATGAAGGGCCAAGGCCACAGAGGGATGACTGTGGAGTCTCTGCTGTGTTCACCCAAGCATGACAGCACCAGGTTAGTAGGACTGCAACCAGCAAAATGGTGTAGACCAAGCTGCTGCATCATTTCCCCAAGGAACTGCTGGTACTAGTTGCACTCTACGTCAGAGGAGAGATGAATGGAGGTAGAGAGAGCGGAGCCATGCAGGTCCCATGGGGTAGCCCTGATCCCCACCCGTGATAGGGCTAGCCAGTTCTGGAGAAAAACAAGGGTCTGAGCTGGTGCTGCTAATCCTGCCAGAGCTGCCACCTTTTCCAGGCAAGGAGTGAGCTACCGACCTAGACCTCAAGGTCCCCTCCTCACCAAGACTGTCTCTGTCCCTCGGGCCAGTCCCAGAATTTAGAACAGATATCCCACTTTTGGGGCATTACAGGATGCACTAACTCATTGAGTCCTGGTGGCCATTTTGAGTCGGGTTCTGTAATGGAGGGTTCTGACGCAATATGGCATCTACTGGACCCAATGAGCTAACAGAGCTTCTGGGGGTCCCTATACATCTTACAGTGGATTTCTTTCTTTTTACTACTTTAGATTGGAGTCTAAGGGATGCTTCAACTAGGAAATTGGTTCAAATATGCCTACTTATGGCCAAGAAATCAGTAGCCCGAAGATGGCTCATGCAAACACCTCCCTCCATTCAAGATTAGCAGGATCTAATGATCTGGATATACAGGATGGAAAGGCTTACAGCTCTTGTAAACCACTGCCTAGAGAAATTCAAAATACAATGGTGGAGATGAGTGCTGTACATCATGCCCCTTAGACCAGGCTTTGGCTCTTAGGGTCCCCCCCCACAATAAAACCAAAGATAAGAATTGTACCCAGTCTATACTGAGTGGCAGTTTTATTGGGGATCCCCACTATGCCTTTCACCTCAGACTCCCCCTTGGTGATTAGATAGTCCTTATTAACTTCAATTGAATCTTCTTATTTTTATAGTTATGTATTACTGTCTATTCCATGGTTCACTTGTTATACATCAATTTTTCATTAGATTACTGCAAATGCCAAGCCCAAACAGTCTACCTAATTTATCTGTATATGAGGTATTCCAGTTTTAAGTTCCTGAACTGTGTTTGTCTAGACTAGAATGTTCTTGATGTTTTAAGAAAACCTTTTTAAATAAAAGAGGTAAAAAAACAAAACAAAAAAACAGACATCCCACAGGCAGAGGTTCTAGAATGGCACTGACTTCACCTCTTATGTCAGAACAGTGCCAGGACTAGGGGCAGCACTGGGCTTGACATCAGGACCTGAACCAGCACTGCGAGTGGTTCAGGGTCCCAGCTCCAAGAATAACGCTGGGACCTGAACTGGCACCGCAAATGGTGCCGACAGATATCCCAGTGCTGGTAGTGGCACTGCCCACAGACATAACCACCCGAAGAGACCCTGACCTAGGTCCAGAACCAGGCTCAGCCAGTCTCCTTCATCGACAGAGCCCTCAACAGTCCTACGGTCCTCCCTGACACCCTCCTTCAGGTTATCCGACTACTCAGGGGAGGATATCCAAAGTACCTCTCCAGGGGATGAGAGGAGCTGGCTCCAGAAGCCTTCCCTCTCTTGGCACTGTGAGCTGTGTCGGGAAGGGCCTGGCCTTGTGACCGGTAGTGCCCCGCTCACCGCTACTGGCCCAAGTACTGGGAGTTGAGGCAGCGCCAGGCTGCAATGCAAAGGTGCCCACCAGTGTAGGCCCAACATATAGCTTCAACCTCTCCATGTGCTCAGCTGGTCCCCTAGAGGGGACCGACTGTCCACCAGACCCCTCCCCTAGGCTCTCCAACACCCCAACAGGCCAAGCACTAGGAGAGGCCTGGTCTCCCACAGTATGTATAGTACTGAGAAGAGGCTCAGGGAAGAGCCAAGAGACCTCATCTTGGCATCCCTGGTGTGATATCAGCCTCCGAAAGTTGGGGGGGGCTTGCATCCCCACTTTAATGTGGGGCTCTCAAGGGTGCGACAGTACATAGAAAAGCAGGCAATGCACCTATCCACGTCATGGTCTGTGCTGAGGCAAGTTGAACAGGCATCATGCCAGTCTTGGACAGCGATGTGACCCCGCAGGAGCATCAATGCATTGGGGGCATCCTTATTCCGAGAAGACTTCTTCATGGGCTCCTTGGAACTGGACATGGTGCCAAATGGAAAATAAGAAAAATGAATAAAAGGAAAAGGTTCAATGCCGCACAGAGAGACAGAAAATAATAAAAGCGGTACCAATGTGGATACGGTGCCGAGGTACGGTGTCGAACGGGGCGGCGTCAAACTGTGGAAGAAGTATGACACAGATAAACAACGACTGAAGCGCTCCCATGATGTGCGCTCCACAATGGGAAAAACAGAACTGAGGAAGGTAGGGGCTGGTGTCGGTTACTAGCCACTCCACACGAGTGCCATATCATGCATCCACTTCTTGGGAGGTGCCATGACCAACACCAGTTCCCTAGGCTGTAGGCTGCAGAAAGACATTGCTCCCATGATGTCCTAGTAGCTCCAGCACGGACCCATTAGTGGGAATGAATGGTAAAGACTGATTCTTGAATGATCATTATGGTGACAGGTGAGGGGATCATAGAATGAGTGTGCCAGGAGCAACATTAGAGGACACAGAAAGCAAGAAGGCTGGGAATGGTACTGGGAGAAGACAGAGAACAAACAAGGTGGAAGTAGTACTAGGCATGGTACTGGTAAGGACAGAGAAAGCAGAAACAAGCTAGAAATTATACCTGGGGAGGGACTGAGAAATAGCAAGTGAGCCAAAAGAGATAAAGGAAGGGGTGTACACAGAACAAGTCAGCTCAAAGCTATACTCTGGTGAAGGAATATAAACAAGTGTGCTGGGATTAGTACTGAGGAGAGGACATAGGAGGAGTTGTGGGGGGGTAAAGTTATAATTGGGAAGGGAACACAGGCAATGAGCAGGTGGGAGAGTTACTAGTGAGGGGACACAAAAACAAATGAGATGGGCTGGGAATGGTATGTGGGCGGTTGATGCACTGAGTGAGCAGGCTGCAAGTTGTCCTGGGACAAAGATACAGAAAACGAGCAGGATGGAACCAGTACCTCATACTGAGGTAACGTAAGTGCCAGCAGCAGCAGTGGGGAGGAAAGCAGAGAAAGTAGGCATACTGGGAACTGTGTCTGTGAGAAGAATGACAGAGAAAGATTAAGCAGGCAGAAAGTGCACTCAGTGCAGAACGGGGCAGGCCAGAAGCAGTACTGAAGGGAGGGGTAAGTAAATGGGATGGAAGTGGTACTCAGGAAATGGTGGAGAAAAGGAGAAAGAGAATGGACAATGAGTAATACTCGAAGACAGAAGGTGGTGGGTAAAGAGGAAGGGTCAGCCGAGAGAAATGAAAATTATGTATTTCACAGAATTGTTGATCTTCTAGAATATCAAGGCTACCTTTATGCCACCTGGTAGGCCCAAGCCTTATTCTCTAAGTTGGCAGTCGGGTTCTGATTGGTTGTTTATTTCCTATATCCTTTTAGTATCCCTTTGGGCTAGAAAGCATCTAGTCTTCTCTTTTATTTTCTCTCCACTTTGTTTCTCTCTTGGCAAACAGAACTGAGGTGCATGAGGGAGCCCATGACAATTAATGGCTAGTGCACATGGCACCACATGGGCTTCATGTAGTGCGTGGGTGATGTCAGTAGCTAATGAGGGCCTCCCCCCATAGATAAAAGCTCCTGCAGGGGCACAGTACACCCAGCCCTAGACTCATAAGTATGACTCAATGGTGAAGACGGATTCTTGGAAGATATAAAAATTACGTACCTACCGTAATTCTTGATCTTCTTGGACAAAGTCTCCACCACTCATTCACACTAATGGGACTACACCGGAGGTGCTAGGACCCAGCGGGAGCCAAAAATCTTCAGGAGAGCTAGCACCGAGGTACAGCCACGAGGAAGCGGTGCTGCGAGCTTGGCACGCACCATATAGGCTACGTTGGCATCGACCCTCCAACCGCCTCAGTACCTTTTTTTACCGAGGAGGTGCAGCATAAACTAACCTAGTGAAACTAACCTATGCCGGACATAAGATAGTCTGAATGACCCGTGTAAGAAGGGTCAACACAACAGAGTCTTCACAGCCCAGACATCGAGGGAGTGAAGACCAAAAACAGATAAGTGAACTCAGGGGATGGAGTGTGGGCATGTGAATGACTGGTGGAGACCTCGTCCAAGAAGATCAAGAATTACGGTAGGTATGTAATTTTCATATCATCCTGGACATAAAGTCTCCACCAGTCATTCACACTAATGGGAGAGTACCAAGCTAAAATAATCCCCTGAAAAGGGTGGCAGGAGACAGGAGCTTACTTAGGACAGGAGTCCATTAAGGATTGTCCTGCCAAAGGATTGATGCTGTCTGGCATGGACATCCAAAGCGTAGTGCTTCACAAAAGTGTGCATAGATCTCCAAGTAGCTGCACTGTAGATGTCTGCAATGGGCACGTTATGAATTTCTGCCAGAGATGCCGTGACTGCCCTGGTAGAATGAGTATAGACTCTGTCTTCCAATTTAACCTGTGCCATGGAGTAGCACTGGCGAAGACATGACACTAGCCACGCCAAAATACATCCGATAGCAACAGGCTGACCCAGCTGGGCCATACTGAAAAAGACAAATAGCTGTTTAGATTTGCGGATCTCTTTAGTTCTATCTATATAGAACTGCAAAACCCTTTTAACATCCAGAGAATGCAGGGTATGCGCTCCCTCATTCTGGAAGTTTGTGAAGTAGGTCGGAAGAACCAAGGGCTGGTTCAGATGGAATTCCGAGACTACTTTCGGGAGAAACTTATGGTGAGTTCTAAGAACCACCTTGTCTTTGTGAAATACAGCATACGGGGTTTGGGGGGGGGCCGGTCTGTGACCAATGCATGTATTTCAGAGACTCTGCAAGCGGAGGTAATGGCTACAAGGAAGGCGGTCTTCCAGGTCGGGAACTTCAGCTCACAAGTTGCTAGGGGCTCGAAAGGTTTACAGGTGAGCATATCTAGCACAAGGTTAATGTCCCAGGCAGCTACCGGTCTTCTGACTGGTGGCCTAGTGTGAAGTATACATTTAAGGAATCTCCTGACCAAAAGTAACTGAGCCAGACATATGAAATGTACAGGTTCGTGGTACGCTGAGATCGCGCAGAAGTGAACCTTCATGGGTAAGTATTGCAGTCCTGTATTTGACAGGTCCAGAAGATACTCCAGGACTTTGTTAGGTGGGCAGAAGAAGGGGTCCCAGGAGGACTTTGCAAACCAGATGGAGAACCGCTTCCACTTTGCCGTATATGTTTTCCTAGTAGCCGCCTTGTGTGCCGCCAGGAGAATGTCTGAGATCCTACATGAAATGTCAAACCTACTCACTTCTATCTCTTCAGGAGCCAGGTGCGGAGGTGACAGGAACTCAGGTTGGGGTGGACCACTGGGCCCTGGGCCAGCAGGTCCATTTCAAGTGGAAGCTGTCTCGGTGAAGTTTCCGATAATCTGTTGATTAATGGAAACCAAATCTGACGAGGCCATAATGGGGCGATGAGGATCATTCTGCCCCCTTGTGCCTCCAGCTTGAGCAGTACCTTCTGAACTAAGGGAAGAGGAGGAAATGCGTACAGAAAGCGTCTTGTCCACCGCAGACTGAATGCATCCCGACAGAAAGCACCAGGTTCTGGATTTCTGGAGCAGAACAGAGGCAGTTTTGCATTGAGTGGGGATGCAAAAAGGTCCAGTGTTTCCCACTCTTCGAAGAGCGAGTGCACGATGCTTGTTTTGAGAGACCACTCGTGAGTATCCGTTTCCATTCTGCTGAGATGATCCACTAGATCGTTCTGCACTTCCGGAAGGTAAACAGCTTGGATCAGGGCTTTGTGCTCCAGGCACCACTCCCACACTCTCATTGCTTCCCTGCACAGGGGGTAAGAGTGTGCTCCGCCCTGTTTGTTGATGTAGTACATCACTGTTTTGTTGTCCATTTGAAGGAGAATGATCTTGTGACAGAGAATGTCCTTCAGAGCTCAGACTGCATACAAGACAGCTCTCATTTCTAGGATATTTATGTGGAGTTGAGACTCATCCTGATTCCATTGACCTTGGGTGTGGAGATCTTGACAGTGAGCTCCCCATCCAAGGAGGGATGCATCCACGGTAATGGAGATCTGAGACTACAGAGCAGCAAAGGGAAACCCTTTCAGAAGGTTGACCTCTTGAGTCCACCAGGTGAATCACCGTTTTAGAGGTTCCGTCACCTTGATGTGAAAGGACTGGGGATGTGTGGTCGGGGACCACTGAGTACTGAGCATCCAGTTTTCATGTGAAGATGAGCCAGAGGCAGAGTGAACACTGAGGATACCATGAGACCCAGCATCCGCTGCATCGAGAGGTCTCGAACTGAGTTGTTTTCTCTGATGAAGTGGGCCATCTGAAGGATGTCATTCCTCCTGTCCTCTGGAAGTAAAGCTTTCGCGTTGGAGGTAACCAGGAGGGCTCCTATGAAGAGGAGTCATTGGAAGGGTTGTAGTTGCGATTTTCCTACATTTAACAGAACTCTCATGGACGTAAGGAACTTGGAAGCCATAGCTATGGCTTCCTGAGTCTCTTGTCTGGAGGGGCTTGCTAGTAGCCAGTCGTCCAGATATGGGAACACTTGAATTCTGAGTTTCCTGAGTTGCGCTGCGAGAACGACAAAGCACTTTGTAAAGACTCAAGGCACCAAGGATACCCCAAAGGGCAGAACTCTGAATTGATAGTGCTGACCGAATGCCACAAATCGGAGATACTTGAGGTGGTTTGGGTGTATTAGAACATGTTGGTAGGTGTCCTGCATGTCCAAGGAGGCTAGCCAATCGGTCTGATGAATCAGAGGTAACAGAGTGCCGAGTGATATCATCTTGAACTTCTCTTTGTAAAGGAATTTGTTTGATTTCCATAGATCGAGAATAGGGTGCATGATGCCTGTTTTCTTTGGAACTAGGAAGTAATGGGAGTAGAAACCTGTGTTTCATTGAGCCAATGGAACTACTTCTACTGTCTTGTTGTTCAGAAGGCCTTGAATCTCGGAAGCAAGAAGGTCTGACTGAGAGAGAGACAGCTTGGGCTGTCGTTTGGGTGGATGATCTGGGGGAGTTTCTGAAAGATTTAGAGTAACCCTCGCAGATGATTCTGAGCACCCATTTGTCTGATGTGACTGACTTCCATTGGTTGTAAAACTGAGTCAGACGCCCTCCAACTGCCAAGGAAGAGTCTCCGTCAGACAGCTGGGGTGGGACTTGGGCCGGAATCTCAGAGGGTGGCACTAGGCGCTTTTGGGCCCTGTGCCTTCTGCTGCGTTTTCTTTTGTGGCTGGGGGGCTTGATTCTTGTTGAAGTCCCCTCTGCTTTTGCCATGCAAGGACTGACAGTTATGAAACTGCTGCCGGTTCCCGCCCCATTGAGGGGCAGCAGAGGGTGGCCTGGCTGTTTTGACAGCTGTTCTAGCTTTCTGTGTGGCCTCTAGTGCCTGCTCGACTTGAAGGCCAAACAGATAAGTTCCATCAAATGGTAAACTCATAACTCTCTGTTGGACATCATTTGTGAATCCCGATGTTCGTAACCACAAGTGGCGCCGGCTGCAAATACCAGCTGCTGCTGCCTTGGAAGCAGTGTCAAAGGCATCCATAGCAGCTTTTAATTGCTGACTGTTGGACTCAGTGCCTCTAGTAATGGTCTGGAGAAGCTCTGAGCTGATGTCAGACTCCAGAAGAGCTTCCACAGTGGCTTTGAGCAAATGCCAGAGGGTATACTCATACTGAGAGAAATAACCCTGGTAGCTAGCAATGCGCATACCAAGGGTAGAGGCTGTGAAAATTCACTTCCCCAAGGTGTCGATCTTACAAGATTCCTGGTTTACTGGACGTGCCATAGATTCCTGAGGAAGGACGGCTTTGTCATTCTCTGCCAAAACAATTATGGCATCAGCAAAGGCGTGAGAGGCCAAGATTGGTCAATCATTAGGGGGGCGTACTTCCTGTCTATGGATTTAGCCATGGACGGAATAAGTGCCAGATTATCCCATACCATCTGTGACAGTGTCTCAAAAGAAGGCTGCACCGGAGGAGTTAG
The DNA here is from genome assembly GCA_016271365.2 of Neoceratodus forsteri. NCBI lineage: Eukaryota > Metazoa > Chordata > Ceratodontiformes > Ceratodontidae > Neoceratodus > Neoceratodus forsteri. The sequence continues at coordinate 731,924,464 of CM028131.1, forward strand.
TTCCACAGAAATATTCGGAACGTGCACATACTGCAGACGCAGCAATTTCCCCAGATCAATCTCTGAAGTCCGGAGAGAAAGAGTGGAATTCATGTTTTGCAGCAAAGACTTAAATGAAAGGTCCTCAACCAGAGGCTCCGCTGAAGGAGAGGGTATATTTGCCACTCCGAGAGAAGAATCTTTGTCAAAGTCGTCTCCTAATTGAAGATCAGGATCAGGCTCAATATCATCCCCTACTAGCCCCAGAGGGATAGTACAGATAGGAAAAAGGGGGAAAAAAAAGGAGGAGGCACTCCACGAATCGGAGCCGAAAACCCCGGTGCCCTAGACTGCGCCAAATGCACAGACGGCACCAGCACAGGGTGCGGCACTGAAAGAGAAGATGGCACTGGCTCAGAAAGTGGCACCGGGCGAAGCGCCGCTATGACATAAGTCAAAATTGGTACCGTCCTAGGCGCCGCATAAGAAAAAATTACTCACCTTAGTAATTCTGGTTCTTCCCAGTGATACTCAGGTATTCATAACTTTCTGTAGTAAGCCTGGAGGGTTGGACTGCCCAGAGAGAATGGAACATATGCAAATGATGGAATCATCTGCATGTGACAACTTTTCAAATGCTGCCCTATACTAACTGCCAATGTTCTAAACCTCCTCAGATTTCCTAGAAGCCTGAATAGACAAGCAACACAGTAAAAAACTTCAAGTATTTAAAAAGAGAGAGATAATTCAAAATGACCCCAATTTAGTTATAAGAAAAACTCCAACTGGAGAAAAACACAAACACATTTTTGAAGAGTCAGTATGTCAGAAAAACATCTGAAGAAAATAAGACCATAAGCCTTGTTTACCAACTTGTACCACTATGTGGCAACATATATACACACTAGAGGCTTGAGTTCTGGAAGGGGAAGTAGGGTGGGAAGTTATGAATACCAGAGTATCACTGGGAAGAAACAGTATTACTAAGGTGAGTAATGTTTTCTTCTAACTCCAGTAATACTCAGGTATTCATAACTTTCTGCAGACTAAAAAGCAGTACCACTGGAGGTGGGCACAGAACATTTACCTAGGAAACAGACTCTGCAGGACTGCTGTGCCAAACCTAGCATCACTTCTAGACTGGATATCTAGACTGTAATGCTTTGTAAAGGAGTGTACTGTCTTCTAGGTAGTTGCTTTACAGATATCAACCAGTGGAACATCCCTTGCAGCTGCCAGCGTAGCAGCTGTTCCCCTGGTGGAATGCGCCCTCAACCCTGTCAGGGGCTCTCTACCAGCTTTTGTATAGCAAAATTGAATACACTGGACTATCCAATGAGAAACAGATCTGTTAGAAGCTGGATTACCTTTTCCCACATCCCCATAGGTCAGAAACAGCTGTTTCCTGTCCTGTCTATGGTCCTTAGTGGCTGTAATAATAGTAACTGAGAGCTCTCTTCACATCCAGACTATGAAGTTTTCTTTCACCAAAAGCAGAATGCTCAGTGAAAAAGACAGGTAGGGTAATGGACTGGTTGATGTGAAAATCAGAGACTACTTTTGGTAGGAATTTTCTATTTGTTCTCAAAAGTACCTTATCTCTGTGAAAAGAGATATAATCCTGCTCCACAGAGAGAGTCTGTAGTTCACTTATTCTACTTGCAGAAGTAATTGCCACTAGAAAAACTGCTTTCCAAGTGACATATTTGAGATGAGCTGTAGCCATAGGCTCAAAATGATGCCCCATGAGCTTGGCTATACAAACATTAAGGTCTCATGCAGGCACAGATGCCCTGTGAGGAGGGTGCAAATGGGCCAAACCTTTGAAAAACCTTCTAAATATGGGGGTCTGAAGGTAGTGATACCCTGGCACCAGCAGAAATGTAAGCAGACAATGCTGAAAGGTGTACCTTGAGTGAATTGGGTTGTAGTCCCAAAGAATGTAAATGAGAGAGGTAATCCAAAACAGCTGGGACCCCAGCCTGTAATGGAATCAAATCCCTAGTCGAACACCAGAATGGAAACCTTTTCCACTTAGAAGAATACGTTGTCTTAGTAGAGGGTTTCCTATAGCCCCTCAGAATGTGAAGCACTGATTCAGAGAGTTGCAAGTCAACATATTCTAGTTCCTCAAGAGCCAAGCTTTGAGGTTGAGGGACTTGAGGTTCGAGTATAACAGGGTCCCCTGGTTGGAGGTGAAGAGATTTTGCCTCAGAGGGGAGTCATATCAGTTTGGCCACAGACACTGAGAGCATTAGAGAGTACCATGGCTGCCTGGGCCAGTCCGGGGCTATTAGGATCAGAGATGCTGAGTGGGACCTGAGCTTGAACAATACTCTAAAGACCAAGGGAAAAGGAGGGAAAGTGTACAGGAACCTCCCTGACCAATCTAGAGTCAGGGCATCCGGGGCAAAGTGCCCTGATCTGGTGGCCTGCAGCAGTACTGAGGCAAGTGGTGGTTCTGGTGGGATGCGAACAAGTCCACATCTGGAGTGCCCCACCTTTGGAAAATTATGTCTACCACCTGTTTGTTCAGAGTCCATGTGTGATGGTTCTGGTTGATCCGACTTAAGGCATCTGCCAGGGTCTTGTCCTTTCCTGGTAAATGGAATGCCTGCAGGGAGACTCCCAGAGAATACGCCAGAGTCCAAATTTTCATGGCCTCTGTGCAAAGAGGTCCTGACCTGGTGCCTCCCTGTTTGTTGATGCAGTACATTGTGGTGGTATTGTCTGTCCTGACCTGTACCACCACTGACTGTACCAATCCTGAACAGGTCCTTACAGCCAGAAAGACAGCCCTGAATTCCAACAAGTTTATGTGCTGGAGGGACTCTGTGGTTGACCAGGTACCCTGAGTTGTATGATCTCCCAAGTGGGCGCCCCAGCCCAATAGGGATGCATCTGTTGTGAGAACAACTGAGGGATAGTCTTTCTGAAAGGGAACACCTTCCCTTAGATTGGGTACTTCCTTCCACCACTGCAAGGCTTGCAGCAGAGTTCTTGTGACCGGAATGGGTTTTGACAGAGAATATTTTCTTTGACTCCATCAAGCCCGGAGGTGGAACTGGATGTCCCTCATTTGAACCTTGAACCCAGCAATGTGGCTGTGGATGCAGCCATATGACTCAGAAGTTGCAAGAAGTGTCTTGCAGGCTTGCTCCTGTTCAAGGTGAAGGAGTTTGCTACTAGCTGAAGATTTTTGACCCTGTCCAGAGGGAGGTAGGCCCTGCCCTGCAGGGTGTCTACCTCTGCCCCTATGAACTACAACTTTTGTGCAGGAGTGAACTGACTTTCTGAGATTGATAATGAAACCCAAGGATTCCAGCAGGCCTTGGGTAAGGCTTAGATACTGAATGACCTGTTGTGGTGACTTGCCCACCAACAGCCAGTCATCCAAATATGGAAAAACTGTTACACTCTGTCATTGAAGGTGGGCTACCACTGGTGCTAGCCTAGTGCACCCCTTTTCGTTGACACCTCAACGGCGAAACAAGAAAAAAGACCATTACGGCGACATTAGCGGTAATGGTACTTTCCATGTTTCGCCTTCCTAATCATTCTGCCCCCTCCCGGACCAACTCCGACCTGGAGTTGGAATCCTAAAGTCCAGAGGGTGCGGGGGGCAGAGCCCCCCACAGAAAACACCCTTACAACAGGCGGCACAATGCCTGCATCGGTATTGTGACGTCGCTGTAGGGGAGGTTGGCACTGTCGCTGTCGACCAAACTTGGTGTTTCCATGCTAGACACTTTGTAAACACCATTGGGGCCAAAGAAAGGCCAAAAGGCAGGGTTGAAAACTGGTAGTGACCTGAAGGGAGTTTGAATCTGAGATATTTTCTGTGAGACTCCCATATGGGAATGTGGAAATAGGCGTCTTTCAAGTCCAGTAATGCCAACCAGTCCCCTTTCTGGATTGTTGGCAGAATCAATGCTAAAGTTACCGTTTTGAATTTTGGCTTTTTTAGATGCCTGTTTAGGGCTCTGAGATCCAATATAGGCTGCCACTCCCCAGTTTTCTTTGTGGTGAGGAAGTATCTGGAGTAAAGGCCCCTTCCTCTCAATGGGCTTGGGACAGGTTCCACTACTTTTAAAAGTAGCAGTTTCTGGACCTCTGCCTCCAGCAGAATCTTTTCTGCCAGGGAAGGTGCACTGAAATCCTTCGCTGCTAGCGGAAGAAGGGATTTGAAACCCAGAGACAGACCCTGACCCACTACCTCCAGGACCCACTTGTCTGTGGTGATGGTCAGCCAAGCCTGGAGGAAGTGGGAAAGTCTGCCTCCGACAGGTAGTGAGGAGGCAGCCTGTACATCAGGGGGTCTGCTTGCCTTGGGCTGGAGGTTGTGCTTGAGCTCCATGTCTAGATCCCCTTTGACCCCTGCCCCTAAAGTATCCCTGCTGTGGGTACTGCTGGTACTGGGGTGTGGCCACTGGCTGGAAAAAGGGCCTTGTGTAGAAGGACCTGCCCTGGCCTCCCCTTCCATAAGGCCTGGTGGATGGAGAAGCTCTCTCTCTACTAGAGTTGCTCCTGTAAGTGGCCTTATACTCATCCACCTTCTTCATGTATGCCACTGTGGATTCTCCGAAAAGAGCATTTCCCTCTAAAGGAAAATCCAGGGCCTTAGATTGTCTATCAGCAGTGAGATTTGTGGCCCTCAGCCATGCAAATCTCCTCTGGGCTACCGTATTTGCCATCCATCTGGCTGCAGTGTAGTTGGTAACAGCAGCCATCTGGAATTGGTACTTAGCTGCCTCTAGCCCAAACCTAGCTGTTTCTGCTAGGTCATCAGATAGGGGTGAGGGAGCTTTCTGTGAAATGGCCAATACTGACTGCCACAGGGACTTTTGGTACTGGGCAGCATAGACCTGAAAGTTAGCCTGTCGCATGGCTAGGGAGGCTGACAGGTATCCTTTCCTAGCCATGCTATCTATTTTCCTAGAGTCCTTATCTGGTGGATGGGATGCCATAGGGATTCTAGCCTTATCACAGGCTGCTTGTTGGATGACCCCTTGATGATCTGGATGGGAAAAAAAGAACTCTGCACTTTCCCTCTCCAACTGATATTTCTTGTCCATCCTCTTATCCAGAGGGGGGACAGAATTTGGGGTTTGCTAGAATTTCAGAGCATCTTCCTTAAAAAATGTATTGACCGGAAGGAGGAGGGCTTTGGTGGGAGTCAAACCCGTCATTTCCAGATACTCTATTTCCTCATCATCCTCCACTTCCTCCCTTGTGGAGATGTGAAGGGCATCTGCCATTTTTCTCATGAAAGTAAAGTGAGAAGAAAAATCTTCAGATGTCCTAGGAGTGATCCAAAATCCTGTTCCATGGATACCTCGGGTAAGATGGGTTCCCCTTCATCCTCCTCATATTCGCTGCATTCCTCCTCTTCAATAAGGGGAATTCTGCCAGGCTGTCCTGCTGCAACAGGTGGTTGCTGAGCAGGGGGCACCAAACCCTGCAAAGCCTGAATGACTTTAAAAGCCTGTACGATTTCCTAAGGAGTTGGCATGACAGTAGCAGATACAGAAGTCCCCTGATCAATATGTGGGGGTTCTGTATGCATCAGCTTGCATGCCCTTTTAGAGGGAACTGGGGAACTAGTCGGTTCAGAAATCCTCTTAATCCCGGCCCGGTGGCACGGAGGGTTGAGGCGCTGGATGCCACACCTTGCGTCATGCCGGCGACCCGGGTTCGGAAATGAGCCCGGGTTGTCGGGGGTCGGCAGGGGGAGGACTGGGATTGAGCATCCGTAAACTGCTCTCCTGGTCCTGGGGTGGGTTGGGGACTCCTGCCGTGTTGTAGTGGCCCCTGGGGACGCTCAGGGGCACTACTGTAGTGGGGGATATTGGAGGGGGAAAGTGGTGGACGTTGGCACGCTGTGCTTGGACGTCATTGCACATCCATGTTCCGGGGACCAATCAGGAGAGAAAATGGCTGGGCGGACCATGCAGCTTGATGGCCGCGCTCCGAGCCGCCTGGAGGACTTTGGCGGAGTCCTGTCGGGGAGGGTCCGGGGCTATCCTGGCTGGCTGAGCCTGAGGGGGGCCCTCCAGCGGGATGGCAAGATGGCCATCCCAGATCCTCCTAGGTGCAGTTTGAGCTACCCAGTTCTCTGGGCAGGCAGAGCCGGCAGCTGGATGCCTCAAGCCGGAGTGCGCCGCAGCGGGGAGACAAAAACTGTTAAATGATTAAAAAAAAAAAAAAAAGAAAAAGAAATCCTCGTAATAGCTTTATCACCCATCTCAGGAGTGGAAGTAGCAACAGATGTGGGTTCAGCCACAATAACAGAGGGTATCGGCTGGTCAGAGCCAGAGGGACCCTTAGAGAGCTTCTTTTTCAGCTGTTCCAGGCATTTCTCAATAGTTTTTTCAGGGGAAAGTCAGGCAGATTTGACAATCCTCTTTACGATGCGCATATCCCAGACAAGCCACACACATAGTGTGCTTATCTGCCTTTGCAAAAACATCCCCACATTGAGTACAATTTTTAAAACTCGGCTCGCCGGTCTTTTTCTTCATTTTTTCTGCCATTTAAACAGATAAAAAGAGAACTGCAAAAAGAAAAGATTTAAATAATAACAATTGTGGTTGTGGTCGATTCCAGAACCGAAAAGGAACCGGAGGAACCGAACTGATAGAAAAATTGGCACCGGTACTAGCGGTTCAGTAACCAATAATTACAGTTACAAAAAAACACTTTTAAACCAAATTTAAACAAAGATAAAATGGGTTTTGTGTTAGAAAAAAACCCAAATATATAAAACTAAACCGGTTCCCTCCCAGTTATTCTGAACTGAGAGGAACTGGCAAAAACAACTAAATAACTACAAAAACAAAGTTTAGCTAAGTAAAACAATAAATATAATGCAACAAATGAAAATAAAACAATACTTATATGTTTTTTATAAGTTTCTTCACTTCAGACAGATGATGAAGAGCAACAAGCCGAGCGACCAGACTGTTTAGACGGAAAGTAAAATCTGAGGAGGTTTAGAACATTGGCAGTTAGTAAAGGGCAGCATTTGAAAAGTTTTCATGTGCAGATGATTCCATCATTTGCACATGTTCCATTCTCTCCAGGCAGGCCAACCCTCCAGGCTTACTGCGGAAAGTTATGAATACCTGAGTATTACTGGGGTTAGAACCAGAGGTTCCCAACCCCATTCCCCAAGTCAGGGTAGAAAATCAGTAGTAGAAAATAGCACCTGCGTTGGCCCCTGTGCCACAGCTGTATGAGCAGGGAAAGCACCAGAGCACGACACTGACGGCATGGGAGAAGGAGCCGCATGACTAGGGAATCCCAACCACCCTGCTCGCAGGTTCAAAATCGTTAGGCCCAAAGGCCCAGGAGACGGACCCGCCGGTTCAGGTAGGCAGGACAACCACCAAATCCATTACTCCATAAAAGCAGCCCAATGATGAAACTGCTCACTGGAAGACCCCCCCCCAGGGGGTGGGGAGGAATTCCGGAGTCGAGGATGCCAGTCACCAGGAACAGAGGCCATAGGGGACCCCAGAGGAGTCGGAAGTCAAACACCTGCCCCTTGCCACCGATCCGCAGACATACCAGAGGGTGACCTCGAGCGGTACTGTTTCTTCTTCGATCGGGAGGTTGAAGAAGAACAGAAGAACTCGAAGTCGAGGGGTGCAGACTCCTCGACAAAGATTGAGAATGGGACTGCTTCTTTTTGTGCTTCCGGGAGGACCGCCCCTCCCCGAGCACCAGACTGCCTGTAGTCAGACCCCCCCTTCCATAGAGGGTGACAGACCAGACCCAGCCCTACTGAAAACACAGCTTTTATAGGAAGTCTCCCTACCGTCACCGGCCCTGTTCATGTTCGACTCTGTCGAAGGTGGGTTGAAGACTTCTTCACTGACGAAAATTGACTCTTTTTTTTAACTAAATTTACTAAAATAAATAAAAACTAACAAATACTTGAACAACTACAGCTGCTGTCGTATAGACGTGAAGATTTGACTCCCGGCGGGTGAGTGACATCGTCACTGAAGCGCACTAGACTGTGGGGAAAAAAGGAACTGAGGTGGTTGGAGGGTCAACACAGAGGTAGCTTATACAGCGCCACTTCTTCGTGGCCCTACCCTGATAAAGATTTTTGGCTCCCACTCGGGTCCTAGCGCCTCAGGCGTAGTCCCATTAGTGTGAATGAGTGGTGGAGACTTTATATCCAGGAAGATCACCCAACATGCAGGGGTGGGGTGAGAAAGAGATCTGAGCAGAGGACAAAATGGGAGTGGAATCAGTACTTCAGTCAGAAGAGATCCTAACCTTCAACTTATGGAACTCTAACAGCAACAATTGTTTTTAGTTGTTTTTGTTTTGAAATCAGAAGTACTGTATAAACATCAAACTACATTATTATACTGCATCAGGAAATCCAATCTTCTGATCTACTGGGACCCATATGAATACCACATGATATCCACATGGGTTATGTGTTACTATCGTTGTGTGTCTAAAAGTAACATAGAAACACAGAAGTTGATGGCAGATAAGGGCCACAAGGCCCATCCAGTTTGCCCATTTCTTTTTCTACCTTATAAATGTGCCATCGGCCTTTGCTCTGTCAATGGCCTATCTATTCATACTCATCTGTATTGCTCCCTTATGCCTATCCCATGCCTGTTTGAAGCCCTGCAGTGTATTTATATCCACCACTTCCTGAAGTGGGCCGTTCTATGCATTCACCACCCTTTCTGTGAAAAATAATTTTCTCACATTACCCCTTAATCGACCTCCCTCTAATCTCATGCTGTGTTCTCTTATACTGATATTTTTCTTATAATGAAACATGTTAGACTCTTTCACCTTGTTAATGCCCTTAAGGTGTTTGAATATTTCAATCATATCACCTCTCTCCCTCCTTTGCTCTATGGTATACATATTGAGCTCCGTTAATCTGTCCTAATATGTTTTCTGATGCAGTCCCTGCACCATTTTGGTTGCCCTTCTCTGGACTGCCTCAATTTGGTTAATGTCCTTGTGAAGATGTGGCCTCCAGTACTGCACACAGTACTCCAGATGGGGCCTAACCAGTGTCTTGTAAAGAGGGATTATTACCTACCTCTTCCGACTTGTGATACCCCTACTAATATACCCTAACATCCCCTTAGCCTTACCTACTGCTTTACTGGTCTGCTTGGATGATTTCAGGTCATCGGTGATGATGATGCCCAAGTCTCTTTCTTCCCTTGTGACCGCCAGCAACTCTACTCCCAGCCTATAGGTGGCTTCAGGGTTTCTCTTCCCTATGTGCATGATCTTGCACTTCTTTGCATTAAACCCCAGTTGCCACTCTTCTGACCACTTTGCTAGTTTATCCAGATCTTTTCTCCTTCTGCCCACCCCATGTGGATCATCTACTCTGTTGCAGATCTTGGTGTCATCTGCAAACAGACAAACCTTACCCTCCAGTCCATCTGCAATGTCACTGATGAAGATATTGAAGAGGACTGGCCCCAGGACTGATCCCTGAGGTACCCCACTTGTGACTTGCATCTCTTCTAACTGTATAACGTTTACCACCACTCTCTGTTTTCTGCCCATCAACCAGTTTGCCACCCAGTTGACCAACTTCTGACCCATCCCGAGCCTACCCAGCTTATTAATCAATTTCCTATAGGGAACAGTATCGAAAGCTTTGCTGAAGTCAAGGTAGGCAGCATCAACTGCATCCCCTTGGTCCACCACTCTGGTTACCCAGTTAAATAAATCTATGAGACTAGTTTGACAGGACATTCCTTTTGTAAACCCATGCTGTCTTGGATCCTGTGCTCCTATGGATTCCAGGTGTTGCACTATTCTTTCCTTAAGAAGTGCCTCCATAATCTTGCCCACTACTGAGGCCAGACTGACTGGTCTGTAGTTCCCTGCCTGCTCCCTGCTACCACTCTTGTGGAGCGGGATCACATGAGCCCTTCTCCAGTCTTCTGGGACCTCTCCTGTGCTCAGAGACTCACTAAACAGTTCTGATAATGGGTTTGCTAGTTCCACCCTTAGCTCCTTTAGTACCCTGGGATGTATACCATCAGATCCCATTGTCTTGTCCACCCTGAGCTTATCGAGCTCTTGTAGGACCCTTTCTTTTGTGAAGGGACTAGTGCTCACCTCCCTCCCCCCATGTCCATAGTGCTGAGCTGTGGGCCCTGCCCTACCTTCTCTTTAATAAATACTGAGCAGAAGTATCTATTTAGGATAGATGCTTTTACATGGTCCTCCTCCTCACACGCCCCTTATCTCCTTTGATCTTAGCAATATCCCCTCTGGACTTTCTCCTTTCACTAATGTGTCTATAGAAAGTCTTGTCACCTTCTTTTACTGTCTGTGCTAGTGTTTCCTCGGTTTGGGCCTTTGCCTGCCTTACTGCCTTCCCTGCTTCCCTTAGGGAAGTTTGGTATGCCTCCCTATCTTCATCCTGCTGCGTTCTCTTATATTTCCAGAAGGCCAGCCTTTTGGCGCTGACCTTTTCTGCTGCTGTGCTAAAAGTACAGTTACGTACGAACTTACCGTAACAGTAGATCTCGAGAAAGGTTCCTTCAGTAGGTCATTACATATTGGACTGACGCCACATGGCGTTGGGCCGCACGGCAGACTTTTCTAGTAATCCCTGATGGGGGACCGCCCACCCTACATCACGTGACGGATGTCAGCGTGGCCGTATATAGTGGGCGGTCCCCAAGCCTGCCCTCCAGTTCTCCCACCAGAGCCAAGAAGAGGCCTGACAGCAGGAGCAAACAGGATTTGGAGTCCCTGTAAGGAAATAAAATGAAGGGAAGGAGGAAGGGAAAAATATGACCTACTGAAGGAACCTTTCTCGAAGATCTACTGTTACGGTAAGTTCCTATGTAACTGAACTATCTTACTTTGAAAGGGTTCCTTCAGTAGGTCATTACATATAGGACAGAGTCCCAAGCATTTCCTCCAAAGAGAGACTAAGAGAAACAAGGGAGGAGGAGAAAATAGCTCCAATAGAAACTGGGAACCAGAATGGACCCAGCCTAGGACAGAAGGCCCTGCAAGACAGCTAGGCAGAAGCCAGCCCTCCATCTAGAAGCAATGTCCATACTGTAGTGTTTAGTAAAGGTATGGACAGAACTCCAAGTGGCTGCGGCACAGATATCAGCCGCAGAGTGGGAAAGAACTGGAGGGCGCGTGGGGACTGCCCACTATATACAGCCACGCTGATGATCATGTGATGTCAGGTGGGCGGTCCCCTGTCAGAGACTGCTAGAAAAGTCTGCCGTGCGGCCCAACACCAGGTGGCATCAGTCCAATATGTAATGACCTACTGAAGGAACCCACTCAAAGTAAGATCACGTGTTACTGTCATCGTGCGTCTAAACACTTAGAAGAGCCAAAACGCCTACCGCATTTCATAATAACAGTATACCAACTGTGGGATGGGTTCCCAATTGGTAATTTCACTCCCACTAGGAACTGCACTATAGCAAGTGAGGGGTGGGTTACAGGACAGTAGCTCTACCCCCAATATGCCCTGATAATTAATCCATAATCCAAACATAGATCATAACCATTTAAGCTGAACACACAATATCATCATCCATGAGTTTGTCTTGACTGTAACTTTATTACAATGGTCCTTTCACTCATTAAGAAGGGCTGACGCCAGAGGACACCAATCACTATCAATTTCTTTTAATGAATACCAAAGAATATCAGACAGCCAGAAAGACACACAGTCAAACAGTAAAGGAGTTGGACTGGGTTGCTGTGTTAATCACAGGTTAGTATACAACAAGAGCTGGAGGCGATACCTTTGACTTGACTTACAGAAGATTGTTACACAAGCTTTCAAAGCCACATAGGCTTCTCCTTCAAAAGATGTCATGTCACACCATCTGAAGAAAAAGAATACGTGGTTCTAAAAGCTCAGGTAAAACCTTTCTTTGAATCACATAAAATAAATCACAGATTTAAGAAGCTGAAGTATAAGGACTAACTTGATGGGGATGGAATTTTCAGTTATTAACCTTTTTAGTGAAAAATAAGACATACAGGCATAGAAAGAGCCTAAATAAGACCTAACGTGAAAGGCAAAAGCAAACAATAGGTTACTCACCTGTAATTGTAGTTCTAGGAGTGGTATATGGTTCACATTCACACTCTCGCAATTCCTTTGGAATGATGTTATTGGCCAGAACATCTTTAAGCTAAGCTCCTCCCACCAACCAAGTGGTTTATCGCCCAACTCTGCCCCGTGACATCAGAGCTTGCATGCTGGAAGCTGGATCAGGTGCCCCTTGCCAGGAAAAGCCAGGTGGGTTATGTGGATGTGAACCATATACCACTCTTAGAATTATGGTTACAGGTGAGTAACCTATTCTAGGGGCATGGAAATGGTTCACTTATGCACACTCTGGCAGACTCCTAGCAGCTCTCTGGGAGGAGAGGGCAAGGCATGCACTCCTACTTGGTGAATAGAGACTGGAGAACTGAGGTCCAAAAATCAGCACCCCGGCATGACTCAAGGGTGATATAGAAGTGGGAAATGAAGGTGTGTGCTGACTTCCAGGTAGCAGCCCTACAGATCTCCTGTAAGGGGATGTCCCTGGAAGCAGCCACCGAGAAGGCAGTATCTCGGGTGGAATAAGCCCTAATCCCTATGGGAGGCTCCAGACGAGCCAACCTATAGCAGAGATTGATGCAAGATGTGATCCTCCTTATAATCATTTGCTTTGCTACTGGTCTATCCGGCACGGCTTCAGCATACGTGACAAACAGCTGGCAAGACAGTCCTCAAACTCCAGCTGTGCACTCTACATAATATGATAACATGCTCCACAGGTCCAGGGTATGGAGCCTGCGGACGGCCTCCAAAGATGGGCTGGTAAAATATAGTGGGAGGTTCACCTGGTTAAGGTGAAACTCCACCACCACCTTCCAGAGGAACTTTGGATTGGGGCGAAAAATTACTTTGTCCTTGTGGAAGACCAGATAGGGAGACTGCACTGAGAGTGCCTGGAGCTCCCCAATCCTTGTGGTGGACAAAATGGCTACCAGGAAGGCTGTCTTCCATGACAGGTGAGACATCTCATACCATTGCATCAGCTTGAAAGGCTCGCCCGTGAACATAGCCAAGACCATCAGGAAGTCCCATGATGGATATGGTTCATGCACTGAAGGGGATAAGTGGTCCAGGCCCTTGATAAAACACCTGATCCCCTTCTCTTGGGCCACCATCGGCTTACCAGACTACACCTGGTAAGCAGAGATGACTGCCAGGTGCACCTTAAGGGTCACCACTTGCAGTCCCAGTTGGGAAAGAGACCAGAGGCAGTCGAAGATGCAAGTGACCAGACAAAAAAGTGGATCCACCCCTTGCCTTGACACCAAATAGAGAATATTTTCTATTTAAAAGGCATAGCATCTACGAGTCGACCCTTTCCTGGAGGCCTCCACAAACGTGGAGAACATCCTCAGAGCACACTAGGTCCTAGTTGGAAGGGGTAGTGACACTTATTTCTCAGAACTACTACTCGTCCCAAGGGCAAGATTTTCCAGGCAGAACAAAATAAAAGCGGTAAACGAAAGTGGACACTTTTGAAGAGCCTAAGGTACACAATGCATTGGGAAACCTCTGACAACGATCCAAGTCTGTTTAGTTGGGATGGCCTGCACTTGAGCAGGAGAGGTGGCTGCTTGGTAGGTAGAAAGTTTGAAAGAACGATCGCAGAGTCTTTAAACTAAATAAGAAGGGGTTATGGGTAAAAATCCAAATAATTATAATAAATGCTGGAATCAAGATGCTAAGATCTGCAAGTTCTTGCTGTGCAGTGCAAGGAGTCTTAATTTGATAAAAATAGTTGAGCTTGAAGCTTATCTACTAGAACCTAAAATTGACATTGCTGCAGTAAACGAGACATGGCTGGACGGCACAAACATATGGATGAGTAAAATCTCTGGTTATAATCTCTTATCAAAATAGACCAGACTGAAAGGGGGGGGGGGGGTGCTGTTATGTAACGGATTACATACAATGTCATAATATTTCCTTTGCAAACAAAAATAATGTATCCTCTGAGACTATATGGCTCCAGCTTCAACTCAGAAACAGGCCAGAAATCATCCTGATAATTTTTTACAGGCCTCTATCCAGCAGTAAGGACTATAATTGTCAACTAATAAATGAAATTAAATCAGCCGCAGTCATAGGCGATTCAATAATATTAGGGGATTTCAACACACCAGGTATTACCTGGAAGGCCTTGAGAAGTACATCAGAATTTGAAAGGGATCTAGCGGACACCCTGATTACAAACAACTTCAACCAACTTGTTAACGAACCTACGAGGGGTATCAATATCCTAGACTAGGTTACAAATATGGAAAACAAAATTTCTAAAGTCTCTGTATCAAATCTCCTTGGTAGCAGTAACCACTGCATGGTCACGTGCTCCTTACTGGCATGCAACCCTATACCTAACAGCACTGTTCTGTTCAGGGACTACGACTAAGCTGATTTAAATTCTATTAAAGATACCCTTGGATCTATCAACTGGGATGATGAATAAGCTAGCTGTGATGTAGAGAGTGACTGGCATAAATTAAAATCAGTTATCCAGGGGCTAGAAGAAAATCATGCTCTTATTAAAATAAAATACGATAAGAAAGAGAAAAATCCCATTATGGTTTACCCACAACATTAAGAGAGAAATCAGAATTAAAGGAAAAGCATATGCCAAATTAAAAACTGATGGATCAGAAGCTATGATAAATAATACAAATCAGAACATAGAAAATTAAATTAATCAAACTAGAAAAAACATAACATTGAATTTAGATTGTGTCACACAAAAAACAATAAATAATTTTATGCATACATAAATAAAAGTAAAAACTCCAACAGAACAGTTGGAACCCTATTACATAATGGTACAACCATAACAAATGACAAAGAAGAAAACATTAGTCACCAAAGTAATCTTGTTTCTTCCACGGTATTCTCCAATATCCATAACTCTTGCAGTCAGCCTTTGAAGTAGAACTGCCCGGAGATGGAACATTATGCTAATAATGGCACTGGCTTGTGCCACTTTTTCAAATGCTGCCCTTATCAGCTGCTGTGTTCTGTTAACACCTCAGATTTCGTGAAGAGTCACAACTAATAATAACAATGCCTTGAGCCTGAGGGATCTGAGGTTTGGGTACAGGATCCTACCTTGGTTGGAGGTTAACAAGCTGTGGCTCAGAGGAAGGTATATTGGCTTTTCCACAGACATGGAGAGCAGCAGAGAGTACCATGGCTGCCTGGCCCAATCTGGTGCTATCAAGATCATTGATGTTGGCTGGGATCTGAGTTTGATCAGAACTCTGAAGATCAGAGGAAAGGGAGGAAACACATATAGCCATCTCCCTGACCAGTCCAGAGTCAGAGCATCCCAGGGTATTGATCCCATCTGGTGGTCTGTAGCAGTACTGTGGCAGGTGATGGTTCTCATTGGAAGCAAAGAAGTCTACCTCTGGGGTGCAACACCTTTTGAACACTACATCCAACACCTGCCTGTTCAAAGTCCATTCGTGATGGGCCTGGCTGATCCAACTCAGGGCATCTGCTAGGGTGTTGTCCTTGCCTGGCAGATGAATAGCTTGCAGTCAAGCTTTGAGTGAGTAAGCCAGACTTCATATCTTCATAGCCTCTGTGCACAGGGGTTTGACCTTGTTCCTTCCTGTTTATGTAGTACATTGTTGTGGTATTGTCTGTTCTGACCTGTACCACTCTGCCCTGCACCAATGGTGTGAAGGCCTGTAAGGCTAGGAGTACTGTCCTCAATTCCAGCAGGTTTATGTGCTGGAGTGACTCTGCGCTTGACCAGGTTCCGTGGGTGGTGTGCTCCCCTAGGTGGGCACCCCACCACAGTAGGGATGCGTCTGTTGTGAGAATCACTGATGGAGACTCTTTCTGGACGGAAACCCCTTTCCTTAGATTGTCTCCTTCCTTCCATCACTGGAGGGCTTGCAGTAATGTCCTTGCTACTGGAATCAACTCTGAGAGAGGGTCTCTCCTTTGGCACTAATGTGCTCTGAGGTGGAAATGTACATCTCATTTGGACTATGGAGCCCAGGACTGTGCTTGTTGCTGCAGCCATGTGTCCCAGTAGCTGTAGGAACTGCCTTGCTGTCTTTGACTCGTGTAGACTGAACAAGCCAGCAATTTGTAGGATATTGCCTACCTTGTTCTGAGACAGGTAATCCCTTCCCCTTCAGCGTGTCCAGTTCTGCCCCTATGAAGTTCAGTACCTGCACTGGTTGCAGGACAGACTTTCTGAGGTTTATTAGGAACCCTAAGGACTCCAAGAGCTCCTGGGTTATCTACAGGTGGCTTCTGTACCTGCTGTGGTGAGTTTCCTACCACCAGCCAGTCATCCAGGTAGGAAAACACTGCGACACCTAAACCTTCTTAGGTGTGCCACCATCACTGCTAGGCACTTCGTGAACACTCTTGGAGCTGAGGTGAGACTAAATGGTAGTGTTGAGAACTGGTAATGACCTGATGGTAGTCTAAGCCTGAGGTATTTTCTGTGAGAATCCCTTATGGGGATGTGAACGTAAGCATCTTTTAGGTCCAGGGATGCAACGGTCTCCTTTTTGAAGGGTTGGTAGAATCATTGCCAAGGTTACCATTTTGAACTTCGGCTTCAACAGGTGTTTGTTTAGTAACCTTAGATGTAGAATAGGCCACCACTACCCATTTTTCTCTGTGGTCAGGAAATACCTTGAGTAAAACCCTTTTCCCTTTTTCCTGTGGAGGAACAGGTTCCACTGCCTTTGACAAGAGTAGATGTTGTACTTCCTTTTCCAACAACTTCCTTTCAGTATTTGAAGCTGGTTTGAAAACTCTTGTTCTTAGAGGAAAGAAGGATTTGAAGCTTAGGGACAACCCTTGACCCACTGCCTCCAGGACCCACTTGTCTGTGGTTATGTTTTTCCAAGCCTGGAAGTAGTGCGTCAGCCAGCCCCCTACAGGGATTGGGGAGGCGGCCTTGACAAATAAGTCGGGGATTCTACTAGGATTGGGGCTGTGCCTGTCCAGCCTGGAAGCCATGCCTAGACCCCCTTCTGCACCTACCTCTGAAGTACCCCGTCTGCTGAGGGTACTGTTGGTATTGGGGGACAGTCTGAGCCTGACAGAAAGGCCTGCTGTAACTAGCCCTACCCCTGCCTCCCCTTCCATAAGGTCTGGTGGAAGGTGAAGCTCTCTCTTTGGCAGAGTTGCTTCTGTAGGTGGCTTTATACTCATCCACCTTCTTCATATAGGCCTCTGTCATATCTCCATATAAGGAGTTAATTTCTACAGGAAAATCCATGGCTTTTTGTCTGGGTATCCGGTGTGAGGTTTGTGGTCCTGAGCCATGCAAACCTTCTGAGAGCTACAGAGAGGGCCGGCCATACACCTGGCAGCAGTGTCATTGGCATCTGCTGCCATCTGAAATTGATACTTCGCAGCCTCCAGGCTGAACCTGGCAGTCTCAGCCAAATCAGCTGAGAGACCAGACTGAGCTTTCTCAGACATAGCTAGGACAGACTGACACAGTGATTGTTGGTACTGTGCAGCGTACGCCTAATGAAGCTAACAGGTAGCCCTTTTTGGCCATACTGTTCAGCTTTCTAGAGTCCTTCTCAGGAGGATGTGATGCCAAAGGAACCTTTGCACTGTCACAGGCTGCAGTCTGCACGACACCTTGATGGTCAGGGTGAGTAAACAAAAACTCAGCCCCTTCCCTATCCAGTTGGTACTTTTTAATCAGACCTCTTATCCAGAGGTAAAACAGAATTCGGTGTCTGCAGAATTTTTAGTATATCTTTTTTAAAGAATTGGTTAATGGGGAGCAGCAATTTTTAGATGGTGTTAGCCCTTTAAGGTCTAGGTACTCCACCTCCCTTCATCTTCTACCAGTTCACTAGTGGCTATATCAAGAGCAGCCACCATCTTTCTCACAAAGGAGAAATGAGAGGAATAGTCCTCGGATGCCCTGGGTGGAGATCCAAATTCCTGATCAGGGGAAACTTCAGGTTCTATGGGTTCTGGGTAATTCCATGAAATGGGGGTACCAATGTGCCCAATACTTTGTATGTTGATTTAAAAAAAAAAATGAACAGCCACTGCAGTCACAATAAGTAAATTTAAAAGGTAGCCACAAGTACAGATACATTTCAGAGTCTGAGAAACCTAGGTGCACCCATTTTATTTTTATTCCATGTCCAGCTCCAAAATGTCACAGATTTTCCCTAGCAAAACATGACATGCAAAACCACAGTACATTCCACTGCTTCTCTGAAGAGTATTTTAGTTGCACTTTAGTAAATTTATGTTGAAAACTGACTCGGGTGTTGTCTTTTGTTAATGAAAACATTTTCACCCTAGCTTTTCAATGCACTTAAAATTTCTGGTTCACTCAAATTTTGCGTGGCGCGTGCAACTGTGATGTCCAAGCAAATTGCATTTTTTTATATGTTCCAAAATTTTCATCAAAAGCATCCAGCTTTGTTTGAATGGGTGATTTTCTTTTGGGATGGGGACTTAAAAGTATTGCAGGACATTGGTGAGAGAGGGGGTGCAGGCAATGCTTTTCTTAACTTAGACAGTTGAGCCGGCCTGCCGGCGCAGGGGCAAGGTAACAACCTGCGGAGCCGATGACCCGGGTTCAGGAACAGACCCGGGTTGCTGAAAGGGCCAGCTGGGGGAGAAGGATAGAGCGTTCCGTGACTGCTCTCCTTCTTCGGGTGGGAGTCTATTTGGTGCACTAGGGACACCTGGCAGAAGCCAGGTGCACCACAGCACCAATGCCAGCACAGCGGGGGAGGGGTGGACGTGGCTGTCATTGCACGTCCCCGCTCCGTATACGGGGGAAAAATCCCGCAGTCGGCCAACTCCGTGAAGCCAGCCTCCGGCTTCAATTAGCCTCTGGCTGGCTCCCTAGCTCCCCAGTTAGTCACAGGTTTGGCACCTGGGGCCAGTGCTGTGGCCACACCCCTGGGGCAAGCCAGGGTCTCGGGTCCTGAGTGCTGCCACAGGTGGAAGTCAGGGAGGTGCCGTGACTCATGGATGATTACGGCCAAATCATGGAGTCAAAAAGTAATAAATAAAAAATTAAAAAAAAACTTAAGACAGTTGTGTGGTATCCACTATTGCACGTGCACCGTTTGGTGTCCCTGTTCCATGCGCAACACTTAAGGTGCTTTTCTCTAAAGTCTGATATGCAGTTATCTCACAACATAGTCCCTTTTTCACTCTTGGGTCATAGTGTCTTGAAATGCTTAGTAAAATAAAGTAAAAAGAAAAGTACAATTTTTTTCTCAAAAAAACACCTGTTATGTCCACTGTTGCACGTGCAACACAGAAGGTGATTTTTCTCGAATCCCTGCTAGGGAGTTATCTTATAATCTGGTTCCTTTTTGACTCTTCTGTCACAGTGTCTCGACAAGCTTATTAAAATTGATCTATTGTGATCCGGCCTGCAGGCGCAGCAGTTGGATTTCCACCGCTGCGCTGGTGACCTGGGTTTGGGAACTGACCGGGTTTGTCGGGAGGGCCGGACGGGGGAAGGAAGGATTGAGCATCCTCAGACTGCTCTCCTTCTCCGGTGTGGGGGAGGGAGGGGGGTCCAAGTGTTCGGTGCCACGGCGACATCTAGCGGAGACTGGGTTCACCGCAAGCACTAACGCCAAAATTGAACTCAGGGGTGAGGTGGACGCTGCTCACAGGGGAGAAAAAACATCCCGTGCCTGGCCGTCTCTATGAAGCTCTGCCCACAGTGCCTAGATCGGCTCAGAGCTGCTCCCCACCAGATAATTGTATCGTGACCCGATGGGGGTCAGGCGCCATGACCCCGCTCTCTGGGGGGAAAGCCAGGGATGACAGAGTGAGTGCGGGCATATCTGGAGGTGGAGGCAAGGGAGATCCGTGACCAGAGCAGATTCCGACGGCTGGGTACGGACCAAAAAAAAAAAAAATTGATCTATTGTGGATTTGAAAAATTGACCCTCATGTCACACTTTGGTAACCCCTTTTCATGAACTTACCCTCCCCCTTCCTCTTTCCCATAATCCTTATCTTCCTCATACTCCATAAATTCCTGGAGTGAAGTCTGAACCGACTAAGCGATTTGCTGAACCGGGGTTTGAACCGGTGCTTGAGCAGCAGGAGGTACCAGCCCCTGTAAAACCTGGATTACTTTGAATGCCTGGGCAATATCCTCAAGCACAGGCAAACTGCTAGGCACCACAGAAGTCCCCTTAGGCTTTACAGCAGGGAGTTCAATGTGCTTTTTCTTTTTTAGCAAGCACCAGAGATCCAACCAGTTCTTTTCCTGGTGGATGTATCACCCTTATCAAGGGTGGCTTGCTTTGGATTCGCGGTTTCACCCACACTTTTAGAGGGTGAAGGCTGGTCAGAGCCTGAGGCACCCTTCTCCAACTTTTTGAGAAGTCTCCCCCGACGTTTTTCAAGCGTCTTTTGGTGGAAAGACTTACAGATATTACACTCAGCCAAGAAATGTTCCTCACCAGGGCAAACACATAAATCATGTTTGTCAGCCTTGGTGAAAACATCCCCATACTTACTACAATTTTTAAACCTCATGGGACCAGTTTTCTTCTTGGGGTTTTCTGACATTTCTAAAGAAAAACTCAAATGCCACAACCGCAAGTTAAGGTTTTTTTTTTTTTTTTTAAATAGCGGTTGCGGTCGGTTCAGAAACCGAGGAAGTTCCGATTGGAACCGGGGTCCTGTGGAAAAAAAACCCGATTTATCGGTTCTTTAGTAATAAATAAAACAAATCTAACTAAAGTAAACTACTGGAGTTTTTTAGTCAAAAACTCCAATTAAAATAACAAAAGATGAAAATGTTGTACTTACTGTAATTCTTGATCTTTCTGTGTATCTTCACTATTCATCACTGGTGGGTTCTGGCTGGAGGATCAAGACCCTGTGGGAGCATTTTTGGTTTTTTGTAAGGGGAGAAGTCAACGCCGTGACAATGCCCCCTTCAAGGCCGATGCACTGTGTGGCACTTGCGGGTTGGCCAGTAACCGACGCTGACTCCTCCTCCACCCCAGTTCTGCACGTTGGAGAGGCAGTTAGGAAAGAAGAGAGAGAGCGGGGCAATGGAGCCTGAGAGATAGGAAAAGGAAAGGATATAAAAAATAAGGAAGGAATAATGCCGGTCAAGAGGACAGAAGAGAGGAAACCTAGGGGTCTGGGACAGGGGGCCCCAACCTCTGGGCAAGCAAAGGAGGGACAGAGTTAGGAAGGGAGAAAGAAGATAGAACAAAGAAAAGAGAGAAAAGGAGGGAGACACTGCACCTCACTCGCAGGGGTCCAGAGGACTCCCCGAGGACAGAGGAATGACACCACTGCTTTAAGCCATGTTCCTTCTCTCCAACGAAGGGAGCGGAAAAAGAAACTCTCAAGTCTCAAAAGACTATCCAGAGGGTGATGGCTGGCTTGAAGAAGCCCTGGATACAGAGGTGAGATAGGGCACCTGTTCTAAGTGTCCTCCCCGGAGTCCAAGAAGAGCAGCAGGCCAGTGTCTCCCCCTCCTGTCTTGAGAGAATCTTGCAGTGGGGACAGGACCCACCCCGCTGCAGGATTCGCCAGGGAAAAATAAGTTCCCCATAGAAGTTTAGAGAAGCGCCACCTCTGAAATGGAGGAGAAGACGATGCCAGGAGAAGATCATTTTAGAGGATGTGATTGTCATTCCCCAGAGGGGGACCCTGCAAGGAGAGACCGCTTAAGCAGCGGTTAGAAAAAGGAGGGAAGGGATCACCAGGATCCCTCCAAACACTGCCCTAAAGAGGACCCCCAAGGTTTGAGATTAAATAAGAGGGCAGATCCCAGAATGGTTACGATCAAAACTGGTGGGAGATCCCATCAGGGCAGCAAGGATACCCTGGTGAGCTCTCATAAAGAAGGGTACGTCTCTGCTTGTCTTTCCCAAGACACCCCTGACTCCCCCAGAAGAGGAGCAGAGCCAAGAGGTGCAAGAAGAAGGACCACAAGGGTCTCAATTTAGAGAAAAAGAAACAGGGAGAAGGCATCCCAAAGAGACTGAGGCCCAAGAGGGGAAGGAGGGCAGGAAGCAGTGATGAATGGTGAAGATATACAGAAAGATCAAGAATTACAGTAGGTACGTAATTTTCATATCTTATCTGTGTCAGTCTTCACCATTCATCACTGGTGGGTGATTACCAAGCCCCCCGAAGGGGATCTGGTACCTCCCTGAGGGATGGAAGTCCCTCAGCCTCCTGTGGGGGAGACACTGGAGGGGGGAACCCTCCCAGGCCTAATTAGGCCTCGGATTGGTCTGGATGAGGTGGGGATCTCCACTGACTGGGAGAAGGAAGTTGCCCTTGAAGTTCCCGCCTCACCCTGTGGGAAGAAAGATGGGTTCCCCAGAAAGAGGAGGCAATCACCCTTCGACAGGTGATAACTGGGATAGACGAAGCCATGCTGTCCACCTTATGCAGATCGCTGTCCCTACCAGCCTGGATGCCACCTCATTGGCATCATATGATGCCCTTGCTTGGTGCCTCACAAGCTCCAGGCCATGTGCAGAGAGGGCAACGGCATGTCTGGTTGCCCCCAAATCAGGCAAAGATACTAAGATTTGCCCTAGTAAAGACCACAAGTGACTGTTATAGGCAGCATGATGGGCCTGATGTGCTGACAGAGATAGAGAGAAACATGCCGAGGAAAACACTCTTCTCCCCCAAAAGTCAAACACCGCGTCTGTGCCCAGAAGGAGTATCCAGGATCATCGCGCCCAAAGGGGGGGGGTGAGATAAAGCTCCTGAAGACACTAGGGGTGCGACATACCTGTGCCAGCAGTCCCTTGGGGCTGGAGAGGGGGGTGAAGGACTCCTCCAAGCGTGGTACAACACCTCCCTGAAGGGGGAGGTCTAGGCAGGAACCACCAGGTTGGCCACACTGAACTCGCCTAAAAAGGCATGCGCTGCCCTCTCAGGATTGCAACTTGCAAGTCTAGTAATGTGGAGCTCGTCGACCAACCCCGAAAGGAAGCACTGATAATTGGATAGGTCAGCAGCTGGGGAGAGGTGGACTGAGAGATCCTCTCCCTCAAGTGAGGAAGACGAGGCAGCCGACTAGTCTGGTGAGTCAGGCACCATTTGCCCAGGAGAATGGTGAAACACCTCTTCGTCCATGAACCTAAAATAGGCAGGGAATAGGGCAGCCGTGGCTCTGAACTGTTCTCAGGTCAAGGGTCCCATAGGACCAGAGTGGCCTGGGAGAGAGGGATGGGTTGGCAGAGGTAGAGGGGCTAAACACCTCTGCGGAGGAAGGTAACCTCTGCCAGGGCTGGGAGACCGAACAGGTGATCTTACAGCTCGAGAGGATCCGTCGGTTGAAGCAGTCAATGGCCGTTCAACCGGGCTGGAACAGTCAGGACTGAGCCCTAAAAGGAAATCTCCCCTGTGAGGTGACTGGGGCCGCATGAGCCCAGAAGTGCGGCTCCTAGCCTCTAAAGATGAGATTCCTCCCAGGGAGACTTTTGGGGAAAAGACAGGCCTGGCACTACAACTCCTACCCGAACCCTTGCAGGCTACAAGGGAGGGACACTGCCCCAGATACTGTCCCCCCAACCCCTCAGACTCAGAGAGGGACCTCAGAGTCAACCTAGGCAACTCAATCCCACCAGCTGACTCCTGAGAGAAAGTCGATGCAAGAGCACCCTCCCCTGCTCCAGACACCCTAGCTGGCACAGCAATGGGCCCAGCCTGAGCACCCATAGCTGGAGGTACACCTACTACAACAGCAGGAGTACCACCAGCTCCAGAAGACCCTCCAGAGCCACCCCCAGCACTGGGAGACTGGTCGGCACTGCAGACACTGGCATTTGTAGAAACTGCCAGATCTGAAGGAGGGGGATGAACTGGAACCAACGTGCTGGGCAAAGAGGTGTCTGAGGACTCTGAAGAATCCGGAAGCCAGTGCGGGTCTGCCTCCGAATCATCACCCTCCCTGGAGGAGGCACAGACCCAGACTACCTCACGGACTCCTCCGCTCCAGGCATCGCAAGCAGCACCACAAGGTGGCCCTGCACTACACAAGGTGGTCCTGCACTGCCCATGGTGCCACCATGATCCCTGGCACCAAGCACGGCACCAGGATCAGAGATGGCACCATAAACCGGCTCTGTATCGCCAATGGCACCGCCTCGATCTCCGGCACTGCAAGTGGCACTAGGATCCAAGGCGGCGCCGAGGAATCCACCAGGCCCAGAAGGCCCAGACCATGATGCCGGGGGAGCCTTCACCTCCAAGGAGGTGATTGCCAGGACAGTGCCTCCAGCCTGACTCCCAGAGGAATCAGACTGGGCCTCCTGCACTGTAAGAGGGGCTTCAGCCAAGGCGAGGCTGGAAGGGGCAGAAGCCCCCTCCTCCGCGGTCCATATAAAACCAGGAGGGGACACAGAGGAAGGGTCAAGATACTTGCACCTGGCATCCCTGGTGCGCATCTTTCCACCGAAAGTCAGCGGCACACATCTGACTTTAAATGCATGGATTTCCAAAACTCGATGGTCCATGGAAAAAACAGGCATTTCAACAGTCCATATCGTGTTTTGGGTCCAAGCAGGTTAAGCACCAGTCATGTTGGTCTGAGACAGAGTAAAGCTGGCTGCAGCAGGGACACTGTCACATAGGGGGCCGGACCAACTTGGAAGCTTTCTTCTTGTCCCCCAAATGAGACATGAGCAGATGGAAAAAACAATAACCAAAAACTGTACTCGGCATCATCTAAAATAAAAACGAAAGGTCTTACCAGTCGACGGCGCTGAGAAATGCAGCTTAATAGAACTTAGGATGGTATGACAGACTAGGCTGCTGACGCAGATAAATTCACTCCATGGACCTAAAATAGGCAGGGAATAGGGCAGCCATGGCTCTGAACTGTTCTCAGGTCAGGAGTCCTGTAGGACCAGAGTGGCCTGGGAGAGAGGGAGGGGTTGGCAGAGGTAGAGGGGCTAAACACCTCCGTGGAGGAAGGCGACCTCTGCCAGGGCTGGGAGACTGAACAGGTGACCTTATAGCTCGAGAGGATCCACTGGTCAAAGCAGTCAATGGCCGTTCAACCAGGCTGCAATGGTTAGGACTGAGCACTAAAAGGAAATCTCCCCTGCGAGGCGACTGGGGCCACCTGAGCCCAAAAAGGCTGCCCCTAGCTTCTAAAGATGAGATTCCTCCCAGGAGACTTCAGGGGAAAAGACAGGCCTGGCGCTGCAACTCCTACCCCCACTCTTGCAGGCTACAAGGGAGGGATGCTGCCCCTGACATTGTCCCTTCAACCCCTCAGACTCAGAGAGGGGACTTCTTCCTCAGAGTCAACCTAGGCAGCTCAGTCCCACAATGCAACTCCTGAGAGATGGCTGACTCGAGAGCACCCTCTCCTGCTCCAGATGGCCTAGCCAGCCCAGCAATGTGCCCAGCCTGAGTACCCATAGCAAGGGGTACACCTCCTACAAGAGTAGGAGTACCACCGGCTCTGGAAGATCCTCCGGTGTCACCCCAAGCACCGGGAGACTGGTTGGCACTGCTGACACCAATGTCGGTAGAAGCTGCCAGATCTGAAGGAGGGGGCTGAACCGGAGCCAACGTGCTGGGCAAAGAGGAGTCTGAGGACTCCAAAGAATCCGGAAGCCAGTCCGGGTCCGCCTCCAAATCATCATCCTCCCTGGAGGAGGCACTGACCCACACTACCTCATGGACTCCTCCGCTCCTGGCACCGCAAGCAGCACCATGAGGTGGCCCCACACTGCCCACTGTGCCACCATGATCCCTGGCACACACGGCACTGGAATCAGAGACGGCACCGTGAACCGGCTTCGTACAGCCCTCAGCACTGCCTCAATCTGCCAGCCCGCCTTGGAAGCTTCCTTCTTGTTCCCCGAATGAGACATGACCAGATGGAAAAAACAATAATCAAAAACAATACTCGTCAACGTCGAAAATGAAAAGGAAAGGTCTTACCAGTTGACGGCGCCGAGAAATGCAGCTGAACAGAACTTAGGATGGTACAACAGACTGGGCCACTGACGCAGATAAATTCACTCCACATGAGGTCGTGTTCCCTCGACGGTGGAAGAATCAGAACTGGGATGGAGGAGGAGTCTGCGTCGGTTACTGGCCAACCCGCAAGCACCACGCAGTGCATCAGCCTCGAGGGCAGTGCCGTCACAGCGTCGACTCCTCCCCTTACAAAAAAGAAAAATGCTCCCGCGGGGTCCTGATCCTCCGGCCAGAACCCACCAGTGATGAATGCTGAAGACTGTCACAGATAAGATGTACAGTTACATAAGAACTTACCGTAACAGTAGATGTTCGAGAAGAGCTCCGGCAGCAGGCTATACCATAAGGACTATGACACCAGGCACTAGGACCCCATGGAAAACTTTTAGCTAGCAATACTCAGCAGGGACCGCCCCTGACGTCAGGCCACCTCTGACGTCCACCAATGGTATAAAGGGGCGGTCCGACTTCCGGTTGATGTCACGCACTAGATGGCAGCTTGAGTTGCTGCTCCCGAGGCCTGGGACTATTAATCACTACAATCTCGCGCCATCCACTTGCTAAACTAAGTTTTTTGCCGGTATATTATCTCCCCAGGTGCCAGCTAATATGGGGAAAACTAAAAAGAAAAATTTGGAAGTCTCAGCCAGAAGATCCGTTTCTCGACCAGACGCACGGCCTATAAGTCCGACTACATCCCGATCCTCGGTGCTGACTGCATCTGCTGAGGAGGACGACGACTCTGGGTGGGAAACTACTACAATGTTCACGAAGGCCGATGGCCAGTGCATGTTAAAAATCCTGCATCGGATTGACTCCAAAATAACTGGCCTGCAGAATGATTTTAAAAAGTTAGAATCTCACACCACAGCTGTTGAAACCCACCTGGATACCCTACAAAATGAACATATGGCCTTTGGCCACTCGCTAGCTTTTCTACACCAGAGGGAGAAAGAATTAACCATGAAGGCCAAGGATGCAGAGGCGAGGTCCAGAAGAAATAATATCAGAATATTTAGTATACCGGAGAGGGTAGAGCAGGCTGATGTGATAGCTCATCTCGAATGCTGGTTGAGACAAGAGTTATCACTGGAAGAGGATTTTCAGCTTGATATAGAAAGGGTACACAGGGCCATCACCCCCATATTGAGACCACGAGCTCCCCCACGATCAGTTCTAATCAAGTTCTTGCAATTTCCCACTAAAGAGAAAATCCTACGCTTAGCCTGGAATAAAAAAGATCTAAACCTGGATGGACAGAGTTTACTTCGACCAGGATTATCCACCACTTATGCTTGCTAAGAGGAAAAGAATCCTTCTGGTGGTACAAGCACTTCGGGAGAAGGGGCTAAAAGCTTTTTTGCGCTACCCTGCTAGACTCTGGGTACAGAATAAAGAGGGGACACATGTTTACAATTCGCTACTATAGGCAACCCTTCTGCTAGAAGCGCTTGGCATACAGGTTCCTGACACAAGTGAGGAGCAGGCACAACAAGAAACAGAAGATTTGCTCTGGGCCATAGCCTCTGGGGGATGATGCATACAGAGAAGGAGGGTGGACTCTTTTGCCCCTTCATGCTGACATAGCCAGGTGGATTACTCTAAAACATCACATAACCTGAAACATTTCCAGGACTTGAACTTCTATATTGCCTCCTCTGTCAGAGTGGTGGAGCGGTGGGTTTCGCTCTGGAGGCGCCCTCGTTGGCCCCGTCCTGTAGGGGGCTATGTGCAGGAAACAGATTTGGTTGAATGGCTCAATGATTTATTAGCATCGCTAGGGGTGCTGCAAATTGAAGCTAGGAACTTTCTGGCAGCAATGTATGTTTCCCTTGCTCTCTAAATAAGATGGAACTGCATGGAAGGTGCAACACCTATTAGATTCTCCCATCAGATGTTGGTTGGATCTTCACACATTTCAGTGGACTGAACTGGAAGTACTGATCAATAATTGAAGTTTTAGATACCAGTACTGGTCGCTGTTAACCATACTCAACGGGAGTTTAGAACAGGGAGCAGTGGCCTCCCCTTTCTTCGTTTTTTTTTTTTAAGTATGAAAATCTGAAAGGATGACCCCCCGGGTGGACTGACTGAGCCTAATCTTCCTCAGCAGTGCATTTCTAAGCATGTTAGACATTTACTTAAAACAGTTGGTTGTTTTTTTCTCTATTTTTATAAGGCTGCAAATGCTTTGCAAGAGTTGATATTCGCTTAGAGCACTTAAGTGTTTAGTAGGACTGCACAGTTGTGTATGGGGCCGGGCCATTCTTTCTGCAACCTCCTACCTAGGTGGGGGGGGGGAATGGGGACTATGTTATAGCTTGTTAATATATGCTGTGGGCACTTAGCAGGTATTATTATACCTTGTGCCATTATTGGATGGGAAACTGAATGAGGGCAAAGGGCACAGAATAATAAAAAGCTCACGGATGGAGAAGATACAGTGGTGTGAAAAAGTATTTGCCCCCTTCCTGATTTTCTCTATTATTGCATATTTGTCACACTGGATGTTTTCAGGTCTTTAGACAAAATGTAATATTAGATAAAGGGAACCTGAGTGAACAAATAACACTTGTTTTTTTTTTTTATTCCACTTATTTAATGAAAAAAAGTTAACCAACACCAATTGGCACTGTGTGAAAAGTAATTGCCCCTTACACTTAATAACTGGTTACCACATTTAGCTGCAATGACTGCAACCAAACACTTCCTATAATTCAATATCAGTCTTTCACATCACTGTGGAGGAATTTAACCCACTCTTCCTCGTAGAACTGCTTTAATTCAGTAACTTTTGTAGGTTTTCGAGCATGAACTGCTCATTTCAGGTCCTGCCACAGCATCTCTATTGGGTTTAAGTCTGGACTTTGACTAGGCCACTCCAAAACTTTAATTTTACTTCTTTTAGCCATTCTGATGTGGACTTGCTTTTGTGTTTTGATCATTGTCTTGCTGCATGACCCAACTATGCTTCAGCTTCAGCTGACGGAAGGATGACTGGACATTCTCCTTAAGAATTTTCTGGTACAGAGCAGAATTCATGGTTCCTTTAATTATGGCAAGTCATCCAGGTCCTTAGGCAGCAAAGCATCCTCACACCATCACACTACCACCACCATGTTTGACTGTTGGTATGGTGTTCTTACTGTGGAATGCTGTGTTTGCTTTACGCGAGACATTATGGGATCCATGTTGTCCAAAAAGTTCTACTTTGGACTCATCTGTCCATAGAACATTTTCCCAAAAGGCCTGTGGATCATCCAGGTGCTTTGGCAAATGAGAGATGAGCATTTATGTTCTTCTTGGTTAGCAGTGGTTTCCGCCTTGCTACTCTCACATGAAGCCCATTTTGCCCAGTCTCTTTCTGATTGTGGAGTCATGAACACTGACCTTAGCTGAGGCAAGAGAAGCCTGCAGTTCTTTGGATGTTGTTTTAGGATCCTTTGAGACTTCTTGGATGATTTTACACTGCGTCCTTGGAGTAATTTTGCAGGCCGCACTCTGGGAAGGTTCACTACTGTTCCAAGTGTTCTCCATTTGAGATTATGGCTCTCACTGTGGTTCGATGGAGTCCCAGAGCCTTAGAAATAGCTTTGTAACCCTTTCCAGACTGATAGAGGGCAACAAAATGTTTTTCTGATCTTTTCAGGAACTTCCTTTGATCATGGCATAATGTGCTTGTTGAATCTTTGTGCTGGCAATGTGACTCTGATGGTAAGGGCCAAAATAAGTGAGGTTTATATTGAGCAGGGCTGGCTGTAATCAAGCCTGGCTGTGTTCAATCAGCTGACTCTAATTATCCCTTTAATTGGGTTGATTTAACTAGGGGGCAATTACTTTTTCACACAGTGCCAGTTGGTGTTGGTTAACTTTTTTCATTAAATAAATGAAATAAGTAAAAAAAAAAAGTGCTATTTGTCCACTCAGGTTCCCTTTATCTAATATTATATTTTGTCTAAAGACCTGAAAACATCCAGTGTGACAAATATGCAATAATAGAGAAAATCAGGAAGGGGGCAAATACTTTTTCACGCCACTGTATATGTACTATTGGAGCCCCGGGCCAACAGTGGGTTTGCTCGGGTCGCCCGTCATCAGGGATACCTCAAGGAAGGGAAGGCGCACATTCACGGGCGTAGGCTGGTGGATCTGCCCTTGGCACACTGGGTGCCTAATTCTTCCATTACACCTAGTTGGAGGAATATACCTCCTCCTCTTGTGCCAACTCCTGGAGTATTGGACTCTATAGGGTGTGACATTTTAACACCCTAGAGGCAGCTTTTCACTTCATTTTGCCTCATTCTGCCCCCTGTTGGGGTTTTTCTTACCATTTTATTCTAGTCCCTGGTTGGGACCTACTGGTTCTTAAATGTGTGTTTTGATGATGTTTTTGTTAAGGTGCTATTTATTTTTATTTTCATTTATAAGTAATGGCATGCTAATTGAATTGAGGGTTGGGGATGAGACTTATGGATGGATTGCTATTAACAATTGTAATGGGGTCACTTAATTTATGCTCCATGAATGTTAAAGGAATAAATAATGTAGTGAAGAGAGCTAGAATTCTAAAGGAGTTAAGGGGGCAAAGTGTGATATTGCGTGTTTTCAAGAGACCAAGTTGTCAAAAGTTGAACATGATAAATTAAAACGCTTGTGGGTGGGTTCTGTTTTTTCTGATTCTCACCCATCTGCACCCAAAGTGGGCACGGCTATCTTAATTAGGAGGGGACTTCCATTTAAAATCTCAAAAGTTCAACAGGAGGGAAATGGCCGTTGGGTCCTTCTCATGGGGGAGTTTCGTGGGCAACCTCTTCACATAATCTCAGTATACACACCTATCCCCTCGTCAGGGGCCTTTTTTAGAACACTATTTCAAATGGAATACAGGCTCCCAGCTTGGCAATTGATCATAGCGGGTGACTGGAACTGTGTTGAGAACTGTACTTTAGATAAGAACCCTCCTAATAAAAAAGGGTCCGGCATCCAGCTCTAGACCCCTATGGACACTGACCTCAGAACTAGGGGTATTGGATGTTTGGCGATGGCAGAATCCCACGTGGAAGGATTTTACATTTTATTCTCCAGCCTCAAATTCGTATTCTAGAATTGACAGAATCTATACTTGGAAAACTGATGTACTGTACATAATTTTCAAAATGTAATTATTCACCCGGTCACTTTTTCGGACCATGCTATGATTCAAGTTAGGCTCAGATGTAAACCAGGCACTAACAGGGGGGCATGGAGACTGGATGCCGGCTTACTGTCCAATAAGGCATTTGTGGCCTCAGTGAAGGAGTCCATCAAATTTTATCTAGAGGAGAATAGAGAGGCCGATACTCCTTTAAAACGTATCTGGGACGGTCTCAAGGCCGTATTGAGAGGCAAATTTATTAGTTATTCAGCTTACCAAAATAAACTACATAAGGCCAAGGTTATAAATGCCCTGGATACTATTGCAACCTTAGAAGCGTTGCATAAGGTCAATAGAGATCAGCCCACCCTACAAAAGCTTAAAGAAGCTAGAGAGAGCTATAATGATTTAATGCAGCATTGAACTATTAATGCCATGCGGTTCACTAATCAAAAGTATTATGAAGGAGGGGAGAGAGAGCGGGTAGACTGTTAGCTCTCCGCCTTCAGAAGCAGGTGGCAGATCGATATGTCTCCAAAATTAGTGTTAATAGATCCCTGGGCTTGGTGGCGACAAAACCTTCAGAAATTGCAAGAGAATTTGTAGAATTTTCCTCTCAGTTATACACCAAAGAGAGAACCCCTAACCACGAACAAAAAATAGCTAAATTCCTGGGAAAAGTAAAGTTACCTTTGTTAACACAGCCCAAGTGAAAGGGGACTGGGTCTCCCTGATTTTGTTAAATAATTCTGGGATACCCAGTTGCAAGCGCTTGGTATCATGCGTCCGGAGGGGGAATCCCCGCAATGGACAAGGTTAGAAAAACCCTGGGTTACTGCTGCAAAAACGTCAGATATTATATTGATGGACCAAGAGGGGTTAATTAAATTCACTATTCTCAATCAATGGTCCCTGACCTTGAAACAAGTCTGGCTAAGGGTCGCTAAGAAATTGGGAATTCAACTTAACTTATCCTCCCTGACCCCTATAAGAGCCTGTGTGGACTTTCTTCCTCTTCAGATGGATGGGGGCTTTCTCAGGTGGGCAAGATGTGGGTTACAGTATATAGGCCAATTGTATGAGGGTGGTGTCCTAAAATCTTTCCAACAACTGACAAGAGAATTCAATCTTCCTAGGCAGGAGTTTTTTAGGATTTTGCAACTGCAACTTTTTTTGTTGGGTAAGAACTTAGATCCCCAGACAGCTGATGAATTGAATCCCCTTCAGGAGTTCCTTCTTCCCCTGATCACCCAGGAAGGACACAAGGGACTGATTTCTAAGATTACAGCCTTTCTGCTCTCTAAAGAGCCAGATACACTGAAAACCCTGGAAGGAAAATGGTCCAGAGAATCAGGGGTTGCTTTGGAGGAGAATGAATGGGTGCAGATTTGGGGAGGAGTGAATTCCACCACAGCCTCTCCAACTTGGAGAGAATTTAGGTGGAAGGTGACAATTAGATACTTCCGTACACCTCAGATCACTAAGCACTATGCTGCTGGTTCCTCCAGTCTCTGTTGGCGGAAGTGTGAAGAAACGGGCACTCATACACATATATTTCGGGCCTGTCTGAAGTTAAGTATATTTTGGGAAAAAATAGTACAAGTGGTGGGGCAAATATTTCAGATCCAGCTCCCACAAGATCCAAAGATCTGGTTATGGGCCTTGCCCCCCCGCAAATTAAAGCCTGTGCACAAATATATTTATTCTATATTCTTTTAGCCGCTGCGCACAAAGCCATCACTAAAAGCTGGCTTACTGAGGATCCACCTTCTCCTAACTTATAGTATTTCATATGACTGCATATAATGGAAATAAAAAAAACTAACAGCTAAACTGAGATTGAATATGGAGAAATTTAAGGCCAGGTGGTTACCCTTTTTCCACTATCAAGCAAACAAAGAGAATAAAAATGTCCTAGAGATTCTAGACAATCTTTCTTAGGGGCTAGCTAATCCCAGCATTATTATTCAGGTCTAATATAATTTTAGGTGGACACCTCACCCCATATTATGGCTGATTGATATCTGGTAATTTAACTTCTTCTAAGAACCTATGCCATATGTTCTCTGGATCCTAAGGGCTTAATTAAACATTCAGATAGATAGATACATAGGGACTGATGTAGAGTTCAGTTCCTGCTCACCCCGAGATATTACTAAGTATTCTCCTGTATCAAGGATGTCTAATCTGGTGTTTCCCTTTAGGTTTTTAATTTAGTTTGATGTATTATTGTCTATTTTTCCTTTACCTAGATTGTTGTCCCAGATGCTACACTATATTGTAAGAAGGACATGTTGTTTTTTATGTTATTTGAATCCC
Organism: Neoceratodus forsteri; assembly: GCA_016271365.2. Classification (NCBI taxonomy): domain Eukaryota; kingdom Metazoa; phylum Chordata; order Ceratodontiformes; family Ceratodontidae; genus Neoceratodus; species Neoceratodus forsteri. Next base: position 731,957,961 of record CM028131.1, read on the forward strand.
AGCTTATACATTTAAGACTAGGAAGCGGAAGGGTCATCTCTTCTCTCTCTCCTTATTGATAATGTTATTTGTTAGATTTGGAGCAAGCATGCATTGAAGGGATTCGTATAAATATATTATAATATGGGATGGAATGTTTTTGAGGGATAAGGTCTAGTTCTGTTTCTTCTTTTTACCAAGTAATTTATTTAATTTAATTGCATTTAGTATTATGTATTACCTATTTATTTACAGTGTAGTCTGTTTTTTGTGCGTCTTGTTTGTGGTTGTGAAAAAAAAAATTTCAATAAAATTGCTATTTCAAAAAAAAAGGGGGGAGGGGAGTGGTCCCTGGTCTCACATCAGTTCTCCCACCCGAGACCCAGCTAACACAGGAATGGAGACCAAGGTGGTTCGAATAATCCTGCCAAGGGAAAGAAAAAACGACCAGCAGGAAAGGAGGGAGGGAAAGCAACGTCTGCTGCAAGAGCTCTTCTTGAAGATCTACTGTTACGGTAAGTTCTTACATAACTGTACTATCTTACTTCGAGTTGGAGCTCTTGCAGCAGGCTATACCATAAGGACTGAGTACCAAGTAGTACTAACAAGACCAAGGTCAGAATGGGAGGTGGTAAAGAAAGCTATGGGATCATTCAGGAGAGAAGTCCCTGAAGTACTGCTAAGCCAAAACCAGTTCTCTGTTGGGAAGCAATATCCAGGCTATAGTGCTTCACAAAGGTATGCACTGATCTCCAGGTAGCTGCCGCGCAGATATATGCGGCGGAGACATTGCAAAGTTCTGTGAAGGAAGCGGATATACCCCTGGTGGAGTGATCCTTGACCAAACCCAGTAAGGGTTTGTCATACTTATTGTAGCAGAATGTGATGCAGTTCACCAACCACTTGGAAAGAGTCTGCTTTGCTACTGGAACCTCCAAGTGTTTTCGAGGCAAAGGAAACAGTTGGTCAGACTTATGAGTTGCACGGTTGTGGTCAATGTAATAACGAAGTACCCCATACATATCCAGAGTATGAAGAAGGGCCTCCCCCTGACTAGAATACTCTGGGTGTGACAGGGTTGAATAGGACCCTGTCCCAGTTGTTCTGGAGAAAGAGTTTAAATGCAAGGATCTGTTCTTTTCTCTCCTTTTCTGTCTCTTGTCTGTCTGGTTGCGCAACCAAATTTTCTCATGAGACCTAGGACTTGATCACCCCGACGGTTTTGCAATTCTCTCCCTCTCGTTATTCTGTCTTTCCTCCCCCCTTGCATATCTGCAGGTATAAAAATATATGTGATTCTTTTTGTAGAAATGTAATTGATACTGGGATCCCTTTGTTTAAAACTGTATATAGTTGTACTGTTGAAATGATTGCAAAGCTATTTGGAACTCAAGGGGTTAACCTGAGAAGCAATTTTTAAGCCTTTTGCAGAAGATGTAAATAAGAGGTCAGTTCTGGGTCGCAATGTACTTTTTGCTGCACTTGTTGAAACTTACAAGAACACTGTGTGAGAAGCATGCTGTTTTCTTAACGAGTGGGGGTTGCAAAGACTTATAAAAACAGAGCTGCAATTTCTTGCAAGAAAAACACAGAGACTGAGAGAGACTGGGGATCAGAAATTGAGAAGAAACCCAGATGGACTTTCTCTGTTTATACCGACTTTGTACATAGTTATACTGAACAATTTTATATTTTTATTTTACTGTTATTAGTAATAAAACTCTTGCTGCAAATTTTACAACTGTTCCTGGTTTTCTTATGCTTCCTGACCTGTGCCTCGACGACACTGGATAATACACAGGTAGGTGAATGTCCTGATTAAGAGTGACATCGGACATCACTCTGGGAAGAAACTTAGGATTAGTTCACAAGGACACCCTGTCCTTGTGAAAAACAAAATAAGGCTCCTTACACATCAGCACTTAAAGCTCAGAAATCCTCCAGGCAGAAGTGACTGTAACAAAAAACAACGCTTTCCACGACAGAAAGTGCAGCTCGCAATCTGTGGCTGTCTCCAAGGGAGGCAACGTGAGTTTTTCTAATAAAAACAAAAGATACCATGGGGGAATAGGGTCCTGGATGGGAGGTTTCAGATGCAGCATGCCCCATAAGAAGGTACAAGACAGGTCCAACTGAGCAATGTACTTGCCTTCCACTGGTGCATGACAGGCAGATATCACGGAGAGGTGCACCTTGATGGAAGAATAGTGGAGGCCCGAGTCTGAAAGGGAGAGGAGGTACCTGAGGACAGCATACATGAGACAGTGGAATTGGTCCAGACCACGGTTAGAGGTCCACAAGCAAAACTATTTTTACTTCATGGCGTAAGTAGCCCTGATGGATGGTATTCTAGCCGCCACCAAGACCTCAGCCTCCCTAGGGGAAACTCTGAATTGGGATGCTGCTACATCTGTAGGAGCCAAGCATGCTTATGTAGGGATTGGAGGTTCGGGTGAACGAGAGTGCCTTGCTCTTGCGACAGTAAGTGGGAGGACAAGGGCAGGAGAATCGGAGGTTCTACCACTAGCTGCTGTAATAGGGGAACCAAATCTGACGAGGCCAAAGTGGGGCTATTAGGATCATATCCGCGCTCTCCACTTGGAGTCTGAGCAGGATCCTTTGAAGGAGAGGAAAGGGAGGGAAGGCATACAGAAACCTCCTTGTCCAGCAGAGGGACAATGCGTCTCACCAGAAAACACTAGGCCTTGGATCGAGCAAGCAAAAACTGGGCAGTTTTGCGTTGCACGGGGATGCAAAGAAGTCCAACTCTGGGCAACCCCATCGTTGAAAGAAGTCCTCTCCCACAGTCTGAAGGAGCTCCCACTCGTGGGCCCTTGACCACGACCTGCTTAGCACGTCGGCCAAGGTGTTCTGGACTCCTGGAACATGGACCGTGGTGAGAGACAAGCCATGATCTGTAATCCAGAACCACACTCTCATGGCCTCTAGACAGACAGGATAAGAGTGGGTCCCCCCTGCTTGTTGATGTAGAAGACGACCAACATGTCTGCCTGAATCAATAGGGGGCCCGGACAAAGGCCCAGTTGAAACGCTTGCAGTGTGTAAAGAACAGCTCTCATTTCTAGAACACTGATGTGGAGAGACAGTTCTAATGGTGACCATGTCTCCTCTGTCTGTCGATCCTGAAAGTGGGCTCTGCATCCCAGGCCTGAACCATCCATTGTCAGGGTCTGGAGAGGGGGTTCTCTCCAAAACGGGGCTACCTGCTCCAAATTTTTGGGCAAGACTAGAGATGTTGCGAAATTATATTTCATTGGCGAAGTTCCCGTGAAATCGGCAATTTCGCTGCGTGAAACATTTCACGAAATTCGCTCATTACGCAAAATATTTCGCGGGGTACGGAATTTCACCTGTGAAATGTAAAATTTCGCCAGAAAAGCGGTGAAATTTCACTGGTGAAAGGCACGTTTCTCCATTTTGCAGGCGAAAGTTTGAATTCCACTGGCAAAATTCTGAATTTCGCTTCCCTGAAAAATTTAGCGAAATAGGCAAATTTCGCAAAATATTACATGTAATGAAATCTGCCTATTTCACACATCTCTAGGAGAGAGCCAGCACGAGAGAGTTTGAACCACAGTTCTAGAGATCTGGACCGGTTGGTTGAGATCATCCATCCTTTGGTCCCACTGCACCCTGAGAGTCCACTGGGGAACCCTCATGATAAGGCGTGCTGAGGGACTGTCTCAACGGCTACCGCCATATGACCTAGAAACTGTAGCATGGTCCGGGCTGGGACCTGGTGTGAAACTGAGACCTTGTGGGCCAACGAATGAAGGTGCGTTACCCTGTCTGGTGGAAGGAAGGCCTTTCCCTGCACCGTGTCCAGAACTGCCTCTATGTAGTGCAACCACTGGCTGGGCCAGGGGGGTGATTTTGGCATGTTCAGAGTAACCCCCAGGGATCTGAACAAGCGGAAGGTATCCGCCAGGGTGGCCAGAAGCCAATCTCTTGTGGCTGATGTTAGGAGCCAATCATTGAGGTAGGGGTAAACAAAGTACCCTGTCTCCTGAGGGCTGTGGCCACCACTGCGAGACACTTCATGAACACTCGCGAGGCTGAGGAAAGGCCGAAGGGCAGGGCCCCGAAACTGGTAGTGCTTTCCTTGAAAGGTGAACCTCAGGAAACTCCTGTGGGCTAGAAGCACCAGTATATGGAGGTAGGTGTCCTACATGTCTAAGGAACAGAGTCAGTCCTCTTGCTGGAGCATGGGGATGAGACCTGGCAGGGTCACCATCCTGAACCTTCCGTACTCTATACAGTTGTTCAGGAGGCTCAGGTTCAGGATTGGGCACAGATCCCTGTCTTCTTGGGGACCAAGAAGAAGTGGGAGTAGAACCCTGTTCCCCATTGAGAGGGTGGACGGGTTCTATAGCCATCTTGTCTAGAAGGATCTGGATCTCTTCTCAAATGAGAAAGGCTTGGAAAGGGGAGTAAGAGGACTGGACAGGGAGACTGTCCAGCGGAATCTGGAAAAATTCCAAAGTGTGACCCCTCTCTATTAACTGGAGCACCCAGGCATCTGTTGTGATGCTGGAGCAGCCTTCCAGATAGAGGGAGAACCGACCCCCTACCACTTGCCCCAAGGACTCCGCTGGGGGCGGGCAAAGAGTCAGGCGTTGGATCCAGGAGAAGGCAGGGAGACCTGGCGTTCCGGGGTCCCTGGGTACTATTGGGCTGAGAGGGAGCCTTATGCTGAAAGGGGCCTCTCTACTGCTGTCCCTTAGATTTCTGACCCCCGGGCAACAAAAGGGCTTTTGTCTCATGGGGTTTGGTTCAGATCTGTGCATCTGGTGTACCGACTGGACCGCTTTGCCCAAATCTTGGAAGGTCCGTGATCATTTTCTCTATATCTGACCAAAGAGCACGGACCCATGGAACAGGGCATTCAGGATAGCCTCCTGGAGGTCCTGCCGAAACTCAGATACGCAAAGCCAGAAGTATCTCCTCAAACAAACGCCAGTGGCGGCTGCCCTGGCTGCGGTGTCTGCTGAGTCATAGGAGGATCTCAGCACATGCTTGCCAACGCCAAGGCCAGACTACAGAATGTCCAGCAGCTCTGACTTATTAGCAGAGTTGGGCTGTTTTTGTGTCAATTCAATAGCCTTTTGCCATAGAGATTTTTGGTATTACACTATATGTGCCAAACAATTTAGCGAACATATGGTGAAAGCGACCGAAGAGTACACCTTACGGCCAAATTGGTCCAGGTGCTTAGATTCTTTATCTGGCAGCTGTGAACTCATATGGTGAGGATGCTTAGTCCTGCCATGGGGTGCTGTCAGAACCACTGAGTCTGCTTTGGGATGGTCCCCCCGAAATAGTTCACTGGTAGGGGTTCGATACAGCTTGTTCTCCTTTTTGGGACAGTTGAGGCTGTGGAAGGGTGTCTCCATGCCAGCTGGGTGACATCCTGAAAAGGAGCCACCAATGGGGGCACCACTAATGGCTTGGGCTCATTCATGCTCAAAAAGTGGGTGAGCCTCTTCCTTTCACGGTCCAGATCCTGTGTCTCCCATTAATTAAGGAACTGTATATAACGCATGACATTTAGGAAAATAGGGTAGTCCGGGGGTGACGAGGGAGAGTCCCTACAGGCGTCAGAATGATAATGAAGAGAGGAAAAGGTGTGAGGACCTGGAGGAAGCTGAGGAGCTCTTATGGGAAGAGTCCGAGGAGGGAAACCTCAAGTGGGAATGGCGATACCATCTACCGTGGGAGTGGTGGTGGTGCCTGGAGGAAGACCTGGATGAATACCTACATCCGCGATGCCTCGGAGACCCTACGTCTGACGGTCCTGGTGAAGGAGGTGCCGATTTCCTGGGTGAAATCAGTTTTGACAGCCGCTGTGGCAAATCCACCAGGGTGGGGTTCAGCAAGGGCATGGGGAGGTCCTTGGGAGGAGGTCCCCCTTGACAGTGTTCCACCAGGAACTAAACAGGTCTTTTACATCTGAGAGGGAGATCATAAGGGGCTCTGAAGGGCCTGTTGTCTGAGGTGGTGCATCCAGTGTCTCTGGCATCTGGCCTGTCGGCTGGTTGGGTTCCGATGGTCACTCAGGGGACTCGGGCGTGTCCGGCCGCGGTTCCGCATACGGCAGGGAACCTGACACCAGGTCAGAGGATTGGTCTGGCATCTGTTTGTCCAGCACTGGCAGATCTGGCATCAGAGGAGGCAACTCTTTAGCCGGTGGCTGCCCTGCTAACAGCAGCTTGAGAGAAGCTGGCGTTGGGGGCATAGCCTTCTGTGACCCTGAAGGCGAGGATGCCGAGGACGATGGGGTCGAGTGCCAGGATTCTGTCATCCGGTGCTTGGGGAGCAGACTTCAGAGTGGGGGTCCTGCTCCTGATGCTGTTTCCTGTCATCGGACTCTGAAGGATGGTCCGATGATGACGAAGACGTCCCAGCCTGGTGAATGGTGTGTCCGAGCCTGTCGCCTGAAGATGATCCGGTTGGATCCCCTGGCTTTGGCCCAGAAGGGTAGCTGTATGGCCTAAGACTCAAGGGAGGGGCCGAAGGCCCATGTCCCGAAGATCCTCCGCCCGACGTCTTGACCAGGGTGGGAGGCTTCATCGATGGTAACCCAGATGGGTGCTTGAGTTACCGGAGGGGCAGAGTCCGACCTCCCACGGAAGTAAGGACTCAAGCTGGCCGTCTTCTGATGTGGAGATCTGGAGTGGAATCCGATCTGAGCCTGTCCTTGTCACGATGATGGTGTTTCCCGCTGGTCTTTTTCTCTTATGGGAAGTCACAGAGCCTGAGGGAGTCAAGGTTCCTAGACCTGACGGGGTCTTCTGCATGGTGGCCAGCTGTTGCTCCAAGAGATGGCTCTTCAATGCCTTCAGATGGCGGATGCGGGTCCGGCGATTAAAACTGCGACAGTGCTGGCAGGCCTCAGAGTCGTGACTAGGGCTCAGGCAAATGAGGCAGGCCGAATGGCCATCCTTCGACAGGATTTGTTTCCCACATGCGCACTTGGACTTCCACCGCTGAGAAGTCAAAGATGGTGAAGACATGCACGAAATAACGAACTAACTTTTCAGAAAAATAAGAGATGCAGAAATGTGAAAAATGGCAGTTAACTGGTAGCAGGAGGCATCTGTGGAGCCAATGTGCACGGGTCGACGTCGGGAAAAGAACTGAGGCGGAACCGGGGACCACTCCCTTTTATACTATTGGTGGACGTTGGAGGCGGTCCAACATCAGGGGGCGGTCCCCGCTGGGTACTGCTAGCTAACATTTTTCCGTGGGGTTCTAGTGTCTGGCAGCATAGTCCTTATGGTATAGCCTGCTGCAAGAGCTTGAAGTAAGAACCTCAGTTCCTGTACCTTGTTTATACCCACTGATGTACCTGAATGTCTCTATCATATCCCCCTCTCTCTCTCTCCCCTCCTCCAAGGAATATATATCGAGGCCCTCTAGTCTTTACTCATATGAATTTTGGTGCAGTCCTTGCACCATTTTTTTGCCCTTCTCTGGACTGCCTTTATTTTCTCTGTGTCCTTCCGGAGATGCAGTCTCCGGATACAGTACTCCAGATGAGGTCTCACTAGTGATCTGTACAGTGGCATAACCACCTCCTTTTTATGCTGGTGATACTTCTCCCTATGTACCCTAACATCCCACTGGCCCTCCCCATAGCCTTCTCACATATTTTGCTTACCTTTAGGTAATCAGATATGATTACCCTCAGGTCCCTTTCTTAACTGGTGGCCGTCAGTACCCCCCCCCCATCTTGTACTCCTCCCTTGGATTTATGTGCCCCAAGTGCATGATTTTACACTTCTTTGCATTGAATCTTAGCTGCCAAACTCTTGACCACTCCTCAAGCATGTTTAGGTCCTTTCTCATTTTTTCCACCCCCACTGGACTGTCAACCCTGTTACAGATCTTAGTATAATCTGCAAAGAGGCATACCTTCCCCTCAAGTCCCCTCTGCAATGTCACTTATGAAAACATTAAAGAGGACTGGCCTCAGCACAGACCCATGTGGCACCTCGCTGGTTAGCCCCTCTCCTCAGATTGAACGCAATTTACCACCACCCTCTGTGTCCTGTCACTCAACCAGTTTCTGAGCTAGTTTACCACCTTAGGGCCTACTCCCAGGCTGCCCAACTTATTTATCAACCTCCTATGCATGACGGTGTTGAAGGCCTTGCTGAAATCTTGGTAAACCACATCCAACGCCCCTCGCCTATCTACTTCCCTGGTCACCCAGTCAAGAAAATCTATCAGATTTGTTTGACAAGACCTTCCCTTTGTGAATCCATGCTGCCTTGGATCCTGTGTTCTGCTGGATTCAAGAAATATCACAATTCTTTCCTTTAGTAGTGACTCCATTAACTTCCCCACCACTGAGGTCAGGCTGAGTGGCCTGTAGTTTCCAGCCTCCTCCCTGTTCCCACTTTTGGGGAGAGGGACTACATTTCCCTCCTCCAGTCCCCTGGAACCATCCCTGTCTCTATCGATTTGTTGAATAGGGCTGTTAGTGGTGCTGCCAGCACCTCTCCAAATGCTTTTACTATTCTGGGATGTATCCCATCTGGCCCCATGGCTTTGTCCCCTTTCAGATTCTCGAGTTCCTTTAGGAATTTTTCTTCTGTAAACGGGCTGGTGTCCACCTCTCTCCCACTGGTGCTCCTATGCCCCAACAGTGGTCCTTCTCCTCCCCCTTCTTCTGTGAATAATGAACAAAAATATTTGTTCAGACCCGAGTTCAGGAATGTACTCCATGCCACCGGGGGCTGGCCGGGGGAAGAAGGATCAAGCGACCAATGACCTGCCCTCCTTCTCCGGGAAGGGATGGGGAGTTAGCCTCGCTGCTCTACCGCCACCACCTGGGGATCTCAGGGGGTGCCGGCATGGTCGGGGAAAACAAAGGGGTTGACGCTAGCAGAGGACAGAAGTAGAGGCACATCTCAGCGTGCGTCGGCATCAAGGGAACCAGAAAGAGGAAAATTCCCCCAGACGGTCCTGGTAATGATCCTCCTCTCCGCTACCATGATGCTAGAGGGGCAGACTCCGCTGTGTGCGCACGCTTCCCTGATGTCCGAGGAAGGTAGGGAGGCCTTCCTTGCCCGACCGGGGGGTAACTGGGGTCTTGAAAGTAGAATTGAGGCGGCGTGCACTCTAGAGGCAGACTCCTCAGCGGGTTGGAAAGTGGATGCCTGGGCATCTGAGAGATAGGAGGGTCTGGGACAGGGTGGGACAAATCACTTTTTGACCTGGTGGCCAGTTTGGCCACCATTCGTTAAAATCTGGTGGGCAAAAATTTTTTTAGGTGGCCAATTATTTTTCGCCCACTATACTATAAAATATAGTGGCCAATTTTTTAACTTGCCTTTCAGCCGAGGAATTGTCTATTAACCTACATTTGGGAAAGTCTTTACCAGAGATCCTGATGAGAATTAGCCTGCCAGAACAGCATCAAGTATTACACAGGAGGGAGGATTTATGAAGCAAAAATTCAAAGTGCTGGCCTACCTGTCTAATCGAAAAGGGAAGCAAGTGTGGCACAACTATGAGAAAATGAGATGAAAATCACCAAGAGGATACCTAACTACTGAAGATGGGAGGGACCATCAGAGAAACACCATGATCAAATCCAAAAAGGGAAGGGTGGCACAACTATGAGAAAAAGAGATGAAAATCAACAAGAGGATAACTACTGAAGATGGGTCTGTGGAGAAACACCATGTGAGTGGACTGGAGTCTGACCAGAGCATGCTGATTTACAAGTGGAAACAAGTCCTAAAAGTGTACTTTTTTTAAATAAAGCAATAAACTTTCAGAATAGTTGTTGTGGTTCTCTTATTGTCTTGTGTGTTCTTTTTTTTTTTTTTTGCGGGGGAGGGGGTGGGGTTACTTTTTTTGTGACTTATTTTGTTTTCATGACATGGCCAGGCCTGTGCTGCTGCTGTGCTGTTACCACCACTGTAGGGTCACTAAAATTAAATTTGTGAGGGCAAGGGTAGAAACTACATTTGAAATGATTCCTAGAACTATGGCTGACAGATTGCTAATAGTATTTCTGTTGCTGTCTTCAAAATGGGTCCAGACTCCACCTCCCACTCCAACCACTGTCTCTGTCTCCACTTTCAAGTCATCTCCTCCGAGTCAGACTCCTCATCTGTTTCCGCTTCCAAGTCCATTACATCTGGATGTGTGACTTTATGCCCAGAAAGATGCCGATATCCACGTGTTGATGAGCACCAGTGATCAATTAATGGGTCTGGATTAAAGTCCTCAATTGTGGGTCCATTTAAACTGATCATCAGCAGATCATACATATTGCTATCAACAAGATTGCTACGAGATATTTTGATCCGGTTATGAGCACTAAATCCCCTTTGGCAAGCAGCTGCACTCACTGGCATTACTTGAAAAATTGTGACCAACAACCGTAACAGACCAAATCTCTTTATATTTTTTTGTGAACCTTTCTTAATGCGTGCTCTGTATTTTGATTTTCTGCAGCATTTTTTAACTCTTGCCACTCTTCCAGAAGTTGTTGCGTAATTTCTCTTTCAAGTTCGGTATCCAGCTCTGGATCAGATAATAGTTGCCCTGAACCATATTGCTTTTTCAGGAATGGCATGCAACTCCAGCAAAGCCCCATGATGGATTCCTGACCAAAAGTTAGAAAGAGAGGGTCATCAGGAGAAGGCCAAACAGTTGTGTCAAATACTGAAAATCGTTTGTAGTCTTCTGACTGCCACATGGGCTCAAATGTGTCATGTATGAATCCAACCACACTGTCGCATACTTTCTCCTTGATCAGTTTGCGGGCATTTTCACTGGAAACAATCTTCTCGGCTGCTTGGTCTGAAGAAGTGGCCTGCCTTGTTCTTTTTTGCCTTTCATTCCTATTTTCATCAATAGGAGGAGGAGTTACAGGACTAGGAGTGCTGCCATCCACACCACCAGTAAGGAAAGTGCCCTCCGAACTTGCGTACTCTAAAAACTGTGTCTCAGCAGGGACTGCACTGGTCTTCAGCTTGATGAGCTCCGAAATATGAAAATTACGTACCTACCGTAATTCTTGATCTTCTCTTGTATCTTCACCATTCATTACTTCTTGGGTGTAAGCCGGAGGCGCGGACCCGCCACGGGAGCTTTTTTTTTATTTTTTGCTTAGTTTAATGGCGCCGCCAAGACGACGCCATGGCCATGCACGGGCGGCCAGCAGTAGCTACTACCCTCCTCCATCTCAGTTCTGTGAGCCGGAGAGGCAAAAAAATTATATTGTGGAAAAAAGAGAAAGCGAGGCAAGATAGCCAAGGGATAGCAAAGGAAGGAAAATAAACTGAAAAAGGAATAAGCCGATGGAGAATAGACAGAGGAGAGAGAATTCCTGCCCTAAGGGATCGCAGGGCCTCCTTACCGGGGCGACTCTAGGAGGAACAGATAGAGAGAAAAGGGAAGGAGAAAGAAAGGATGAAAGAAGCAGAGAGAAGAAGAAGAAAATGGGATGTTGAGGAGACAATAATGCCCAACGAGCATTGTTAGCTGAAAGGCTTAAGGCTCGACTTAACAAGGGAGCAAGAATCCCTATAGGTAGTGCTGAAGAGAAGGTTCACCGAACCCGCTAGACAGACTAAGGAGGGCATAGTCTTTGACCTCAACATGCCATGGTCCTTTATCCTAGTTGAGGGCTCCCAGCCTGATTGAGCAGACCTTTGTTCCGGAAGAGCGCCCAGCTAGGAAAGGGTTGATTCCCAGGCAGCATGTAAGAGCTGCTCAAAGGGTATAGAAAGAAACTTAGCCTTTTAAAGGCGGTTTGTAAGAAATATAGAGGAACTCAATCGGACTTGCTATGTCAAGGCAGGTAGAGACTTGAAGCTGGCAAGATCTGCCCGTAGCTGGCACTGCTTTTCCTGCAGCACTGCTCGCAGAAGGACCCTTGAAAAAAAGGGCGTCAAGACAGAGCATGACTCACAGGCTTATGAGGAAAAACATGACCTGAGAAGCAAGGGATTGCCTTCAAAGCAGTCGGAGAGAGTTCCCTCAGTTTTAAGAGAGAAATTGTATAACCGCATCTGCTCTCTTATTCTGTAAAAGGGTGGTTTCAGGGCTTAGTAATTGATTAGCAGAAGATTCCGGACCAAACACTGCACAGACAGAGTCAGGCAAAGTCCCTAGGAGTGTCTCACCCGAAAACATGGCGGTGAGATAGTCGTGCATCTCCCTCACGACCCAGCAGTCCTGCAGTAAATGCCAACGAATCTTAGAGTAAATAATTTGCTGGAAACCATTAAGAGAATGGCAAGGACAGAGATTTTTTTTTTTTTTTGGCATAAGGGCCAATAAGAGAGAGGAACCAGACGGAAGGGGGAGACGCCACAGAAGGAGGGAGGGATCAGTAATGAATGGTGAAGATACAAGAGAAGATCAAGAATTACGGTAGGTACATAATTTTCATATCTTCCCTTGTCAATCTTCACCATTCATTACTTCTTGGGTGAGTACCAAGCCCCGCTTCCCCCTAGAAGGGGGAAGGGCCAAAAACCCTGAGGGAACAAGAACCCCAGCCTTCTGTTGGTGAGAAACAGAAGGGGAAGACCCTGGCTAGTGCAGAGAAAAGCCTAAGTGGGAGAAGAGCTAGGAGGTGCCTCCCGAGGACGTGGAGACGGAGTTAGCCCCTGCAAAAGTCTCCTAGCTCTGGAGGAAAAGAGACGGGTCCCCCGGAAGGCGGAGCGTATCACCCTACGCCGGGCCAGGGGTGACAACCTTGAAAGACGGAGCCATGCCGTACGCCTAATGCAGATCGCTGTCCCCGCAAGCCTGGAAGCCACCTCATTGGCGTCGTAAGATGCCCTTGCCTGGTGTCTTGCCAGCTCCAGGCCTATAGCGGAGAGGGCAACAGCTTGTCTGGTTTGCTCCGTATCAGGCATCGACGCTAGAAGTTGAGAGAGCATCGACCACAGGTGCCGATTGTAGGAAGCGTGGTGAGCCTGATGTGATGCTATACAAGCAACCGCACGAGAAGAAGAGAACACTCTTCGCCCCCACCGGTCGAACTGAAGAGAGTCCGGGTCCGGTGAGCGGTCGTGCGCCAGGCAGTGGCGCCCGGAGGGAGTCTCCAGGTAGACCAAGCCAGAAGGGGGGTTGGGGAGAGTACCTAGAGACTCCGAGGGGGCACAATACCTACGCTGACAATCAGCCGGGGCTGGAGAAGAGGCAGCTGGCGACTGCCAGGAACGGGTAGACGCCTCCTGGAAGGGAATAGGCCAGGAAGGTACCACCAAGTGTTGGGCACTGAATTCTCCAAGGAATTCACGCGTCTCCCGTTCGGTATTGTCTCCGTATGTAAGAGATCCGAAGGTCCCTCACCATCCTCGAAAGGAATCGCTGATATTCAGTGAAATCAGCATCGGAGGAGAGATGAACAGGGGGTTCCTCTCCCTCAGAGGAGGGAGACGAGGATGATGGAGAGCTGGAGTGCTCAGAGGACTCCTGCGGCGGTGGGGAGAGTCGAAAGACCCGCTCATGCATACATCTAATGTATGAGGGGAAGGCCGCTGCAGAACCTCTGAACTGCTCCCAGGATAACGGACCCATAGGACTGACATGGCCTGGGAGCGGGGGTGCTGGAGCCAGAGATATGGGAGAGGGGCACCTACGAGGAGGCAATTGACCTCTGCCAGGGCTCTGGAATCCGGGGAATGGAGCCCGAGCTGGCAGGGTCCCGGACAACAAACCAGGCCACAAGATGGAACCCTGAGGAAGCGGAGCCTGGAAGAGCCCAGGGGGAGAACCTCCCCTGTGACGAAGTCGGGACTGCATGGATCCAGAAGGGCAGCCCACAACAACGCCACCGGAGGGCACCCTAGAGCCCCGGAGGGAAGGGCGGGGTTCAGCACTACGGCTCCTAGCCACCCCCCCTGAGCTGGCCAGAGAAGACCGAGGTCCTGTCCCCCTGCCCCTCAACCCCTCAGACTCTGAGAGAGCCCTCCTCCTCGACCGCAGCGTTCCCACCCCCCCAGAGGGAGCAACAGCACCCGGGAGGGCTGCTGTCACCGGTCCCCCAGGAGGGAGCCTCTGTCGCCACCACGCCACCCCTGGGACTCAAGGCCACCCCAGCCGGAGAGCCCTCAGGGAGGACGAAGAGGGGACAGAAGAAGAGCCCGCTGCGCCGCCCTGGTACTCGTGCCACAGGAGACCCCGACCCTAAAGAGTGGGGTGCCAGGGATGGGTCCACGCCTGAATCGCCGGCCTCTGAGGAGGACGAGACCAGCAGGACCTCAATACTGGCTACCCCGGGTCTCCGGGCAACGGCACCGCCGAACGCACCAGTACCAGAGGCGGCGCCGCTGACCCCGAGCATCAGCAACAGCCAGGCCCGTCCCAGCTCTCCCGCTGCACCAGCGAGGCTAACGGCACCGCTTCCCCCGCGCCGAAACCGACCTGGCGCGCCATCTTCGACCACCGGCGCCACGTAACTGCGCCGATCTGAACGGCGCCGCCGATCACCGCACCGCGAATGGCGCCGATCCTGAACGGCGCCGCCGATCACCGGCACGCAAACGCGCCGATCCAAACGGCGCCGAAAGGCGGCGCCGAGGGTCCGCCGTGTCCGCCCAGAAATCATGGGCCTCGACACTGGGGAGCCTGCACCTCGAGGAGGTGATTGCCGAGGCGGTGCCGACGCCGCGGCCCGGAAGGGACCGCGACGTCTCGACACCGCAGAAGGAGCTTCCTCTTCGCAAGATAAGGGAGGAAGCCCCTCCTCCACGGACCGTGATAGGCCGAGGGGACCCGGGAAGGCCAAAGACCTTACCGGGAGTCTCGTGAACGACGCCCGCCCCTCGAAGTCGGGCGGGCCTTGCCGAGCTTGAACGCACGGACTTTCGAGGACACGACGGTCCATGGAGAAGCAGGCATCGCATCTAATCCATGTCATGGTTGGGTCCCAGGCATCAAGACACACGCTATGCCGGGTCCGAGACGAAAATGCCGCCACAGGAGCACCGACGATCGGGCGGCCTGCTTTAAAACGCCTGCCCAGAACTGGACATAACGCGAAACAATTAAGGTAAAAACAGTAGGAAAACACCCGACGCCTTACAGATAGAAAAAGAACAGTTTCACCGTGTATGGCGCCGAGTGTAATCGAGAAATAGAGGAGCGGCAAAACTATTGCGCATTTCACTAATCAAGCTCTCACAACGCGTAGCAGGTGCAGCCTCGACGGGCGGAGAAACAGAACTGAGATGGAGGAGGAGTCGGTTATTAATCGGCCGCCTCGCGCATGACGCAACGCCGGTCTCGAGGGCGGCCGCAGAGCTAGAAAAGCCTTCGTGATGGTGCGCCGCCCGCTTACACCCAAGAAGTAATGAATGGTGAAGATTGACAAGGGAAGATTCAGCTCTCCACGCGTGGCTGTACCTGAGTAAGAAGCAGACCCTCTTTCTGGAAATTTTGAGAAACCCTTCCAAGAATAGATAAATAATCTTGCTGAAAGGCCAAGAACCACATTTTTTTGTTTGTTTTTTTACAAAGTTCAAGTGTCCTTTAGCACTGTCTGCATCAGGACTCCCACTGTGCTGTGATGCAGTGTTCTCTAAGTGTGCAATTATAGCTGGCAGGTTGTGGAGAAGAGCTGACACAGCACTGTCGTGTGAACTGACCCAGTGCACTGTGAAAATGCTGACTGTTTTTTCAGCTCAATGAAAAGGGTGTTATCGGCCTCCTCCAAGGCTCTCATTCTTTGGTGAGAAGAATGATAAAATGAATATAGGCCCCTCAAGCCATTTTCGTTTTCTTGAACTTCTGGCATATGTTTTTGGGCATCCAGAATGACAAACTGTAAAAGATGCACGATGCAGTGAGTTGCAATTAACCAAGGCAGGCCACTGCTTTGTAGCTTGGCTGTGACTCCGCCACGTTGTACTCGCATGACTGATGCACCATCAGTGGCCATCCCAGAAATCCACAGAAGATTTTTCCAGGAAGGGATATTAAGTTTGTTAAAGAGTGAATCTAATGCTGCAGTGTATCCATCGGCATCCGCTTTCCCTAATAGCTCGGTACCAATAAAGGAGGTATTTGGAGTACCATCATCACCAATATAACTGATAAACACATTCACAAATTCCCTTACACTTCTGTCAGTGTTTCCGTCTATTAACAGCCCAACAGCTGGAGATTTTTTCATTGCTTCAGTTTTGTTTATGCGTATCAATGCTGCAATGTGGTGCACAAACTCGCAGCACCTTTTATGATTTGTGTATTGTTCAATCACTTTTATATTACGTTTGCGTAACAGTGAGTTATGAAATGGAAAGTCCCAGAATGGCCTATCACTTGATGCCAAAAGGTAGGCAACATTAAAAAGACACTGCATGGATTCCCTCATTGCAACATTCATCTTCTGAAAACAAAAGACCATAGGTGTGGATTCAGGTGCCCTTTGAGCCCTTTCAGCCAGAATACATTTTACATGGGAACTGCTTGTATCATGAACTTTTATAGATTCCATTTTGAAAGTACTGCTACCAACAAAAAACACACATGTATGATCTGCCAGATGGGGTTGCTTCCTACACACCTTGCAACTCATAGTGTTGCTTTGCTTCTCATACTGAAGCCAGTCAAATTCCCGTGACCATTCAACCCTGAATTTGCGTTTCACTGAATTTTTTTTCCTGTTAGTAGGATTTATTCTGGGCAGAGAAATGGAGGAAGATGAAGTGCTCGCAACGGAAACACTACTGGAAGTAGTGGAAGCGAATACACTATGAACATGAACGTCAGGGTCAATATGGTCGCGACCGTCACCCTGGCCCCCTCCTCCCCCTGATATAGAAGAAGCAACAGCAGCAGCAGCAGGGTTAGGGTTAGCAATAGGAGGATTTATATTCACCTAAACAACAACAACAATGTTCCTGTCAGTGCCACTGACTTGGAGGAAGGTTTTGTTATGTTTAATAAAGCTAAAGGAAAACAAATTTGGTTGTTTTTATTTCTTCCAGACATTTTTTTACTACTCCAATATTACAAAACAGTATAGAATGAGTGGTTTGTGATGGTAGCACATCGGCAGAAAGATTTTGGGTGTCCGCACTCCCCTCCACACCAAGAAAGCCTGACACAACCACAGGAGGACTGGATAAGACTGGTGGACTGATGTTTGTACACAACCAGATGCTGTCACTAATATGCACAAGCCACACACACAGGTTATATAGTACTATGGACTTTTAATTAATTGTGGCAAGCGTAATTTTTTTTTTTTTTTGTTTGGGTCCGACCCACCCCTCTCCCAAAAAAGCCTGACACAATCTCAAGAGGACTGGACGAGACAGATGGACTGTCAAACAACAAGAGATGCAGTCAATAATATGCACAGTGCACACAGACACGGGTAGTTGACTGTACTATGGACTTTTAATTATTGTAGCAAGCTCGTATTTTTTTTCCTTCTTGACTCACCCAAAAAAGCCTGACATAACCACTACAGGACTGGACTAGCTAGACAGGTCAGGTGGATTGTCACTCACAACAGAAGTTGCCAATAATATGCACACACTGGTAGCTAGTATGGACTTTTCATTAATTGTGGCAAGGCTGGAGCAAGCATTATTTTTTTGTTTCGGTTTGGGTCTCCCCCTAAAATGCCTGACACAACCACAAGAGGAGACAGATGGACTGATGTCACACAACCACAGAGACGCTGTCACTAATATGCACACACAGACACAGGTAGTAGTCCTATCTGGAACTACTTACAACAAGCTTTAATTTGTTATTTAGGTTCCCCTCAAAGCCTGACACAACCACAGGAGGATGACAGATGCCCAAATGGACTGTCACAGCAAGACACTGCCACTAAAAGGGGCACACAGCATAGGTAGTTCTATGGACTTAAGTTCAGCAGACTTTTATATCTATTTTTTTTTTTTTAATGAGTTGCCCCCCAAAAAAGCACAAGTGCCTGACACAACCACTGGAGGGAGTTGGAG
Organism: Neoceratodus forsteri; assembly: GCA_016271365.2. NCBI lineage: Eukaryota > Metazoa > Chordata > Ceratodontiformes > Ceratodontidae > Neoceratodus > Neoceratodus forsteri. The sequence goes on from CM028131.1 coordinate 731,975,921, forward strand.
AGGACGCCCATATGGACTGCTACAACAAGATGCTGCCTGTCACTAATAGGGGCACACAGCTTGTCCTATATGGGTAATTGAGTATAATATGCAAGGCCCTTGGGATTCTGCAGTTGCGGAATTTTCCGCAGAATTCGCATCATGCCGCAGAATTCATATAGCGCCACAGAATTCACTGTTTTTGGTGACTTTTCATTCAAATACAGTTTTTCCATAGTGCCAGGCTCCCGTATCCATCTTGTTTATCCTGAAGCCCCTCCTCTATGCTTGGCAGGTGATGTAATTTATGACATCACATCATATTTTAGCCAATGGTAGGACTGCATTCTGCCACAGAAATGAATAAATCATGCTGCAGAAATCATAAAATGCTGCCGCAGAAGCCTAGGAGACCTGCCGCAGAAATCAGAAAATGCTGCCGCAGAGCACTGGGGCCCTGATAATATGGTGGACTTAATTTTAGCAAGCTTTTATATATTTTTTCTCTCCAACAACTGGAGGACAAGATAGGCAGATTGTAATGAAATGCTTGTAGTCAAAACTAATAGGCACTCAGGTAGTCTGACAGTCCTATGGACTTGTTTCAAATAATTGTACCAAGCTGTTTTTTTCTACAACAAAAAAGAGGTACACACTGACACACAACCACAGGAAGATGACTGTATATGGAGTTTATTATAGACAGACTTTCACAAGATGCTTTGATGTCGCCACTAGGCAGTAGGCACACATAGTAGTAGACCTGCTGTTTTAACGAAACCTAACCTCTCCTTTGCCAGTACTATCAGTGACCAGGGATCAGGTACTTTTTGCAGACTTTTAATTTTTTGCCCAGAAGCAGCCCACACTAAATCACTTTAGTAAATGACACACTACACAGGCAGGTAGCATCAGCAGTGCTATGCCAGTAGCTCACACATTTTTTTATAAAGTTTATGCACCAAACCAAAAGAAATATCAATATTGTATGTTTATGTCCCCCCACAGGAAGTCAGATCCATCAGAAGCAGACAGCTCCCACCAGGACCTTACTATTACTAACTTTTTTTTCAAGACAAATTAACAAATACAATGCTTTTTAACATTTTTTTTGTTCAGTCCTGCTAAGTCAGACCCCTCTACAGAAAAATGCAGTTCTGCTTACAAGGTTTTCAGAGATTAGACCTTGAGATTCTCTGGGGGAAAAAAATCTCACGAACTGTGAGTTTAACTTGTGTCCTGATGACTCCCACTGTACTTAGCTCTCACACAGATTTTTTTTTTTTTTAAACAAGCCCCCCAGTCAGAAAACTCAGCCACAGCAATTGCTGCAATGTTATATATTTTTTACTGTCTTCTGTCAGCAGTACAAGGCAATTCTCCACTTCAGTTTGAACACCGACCACACACCCTTCCCCCCTCCATTATTCAGTCAGCACGTCATCAATCTATGTATTTTTATGCCTTTAATTTCACCAGCCAGGTCAATATTTAACAGGTATAATGTTTTTCAGCCCTTAGAAGAGCTTTTGGTGCAAGTTCGCCACAATACTCAACAAGCATTTCTTAGAGAGCAAGAGCCAAGAGCACCCCCTTTCATCTCCACCGAAATCAAAGTGGCGGGCTAGAGAATTCTCCTGCGTACTTAATGCAGCACCCTCCCCTCTGACTGACCACGTGAACACACAAAGCCTTAACTTGTGGTTTTCACCTATTCTGGCCCTTGGTGTGCACAGACTCGTGTAGGGGTTGTAGTTTTTGTAGAGCTGACAGGCATCTGGGTGGCTCAGAAATCACGCTGTCTTCCTAGACATGGCCGCACATGCACTTGCATTCTGACGAAGGGGGAAAAAAACAGATGTCACGCATGCGCAATGACGGCAGCTCAGCAAAACAATGAATGGAAGGCATGCTGAACTACCACGCATGCGCGCCGACCGAGCGGTTACTACTTGCCAGAGTGGCGACTTTTAAATAAAAATAAGTGCCCAGAATGATTAGCCAGGTCGCATTTGGCAACCCTATTTGTCCCACCCTGGTCTGGGGGCTGTAGGAGGATAAACACAAAGTAAAAAAAAATAGATATATATTTGTTTGACCACTCCTGAAAAAACCTTCATTGAATCCGAACTGCCCAGCTAACTATAGACCTGTCTCTAACCTGCCCTTTCTGGGCAAGGTTATTAAAAAGGTGGCTGCACTGCAACTGGATGACCACATTACAAATCACAATATCTATGATACTCTTCAATCAGGATTTAGGAAAAGACATAGTATTGAGACTGCCCTTGTCCGGGTTCTAAATGATCTCCTGATCGCGACAGATCGAAAGGCTCGCACTATTCTAGTCCTTCTTGATCTCTCTGCAGCATTTGACACTGTGGACCATGGTGTGCTTCTGGAACACCTGCGGTTCTATTGTGGACTGTCTGGTACAGTTCTGCAATGGTTTCAATCTTTTCTCATGGGGTGGAGACAGAGGGTTATCACCGGAATTTATTCCTCTGATACTGTCCTCCTGCCCTGTGGGGTTCCGCAGGGCTCCATTTTGGCACCCATGTTGTTCACTGTCTATATGCTGCCATTGGGAGACATTATTAGGCAATACAGCTTGGGTTTTCACTGTTATGCAGATGACACCCAGCTGTATTTGTCTTTTAGTCCCGGACAGAAAGATGCAGTCTCTATACTTAACAGCTGTCTATCCGAGATCAAGGATTGGATGAGTGCCAGCTGGCTAAGGTTAAACCCGGATAAGACTGAGGTGTTGGTGGTGGACCCAGGTCGCCTTGAGGCGGGTTGTAGGGCTGGACTTCCGTCAGTATGGATCGATGGTGCCCAGCTCCCAACCTCAGACCGGTGCGTAATCTGGGCGTTATTATTGATTTACGGTTTGACCCTGAAATCTCAGTGTGTCATCCGCTGTCAAATCCTCCTTTACCATCTTAGGAATATCGCCGGGTGAAACACCTAGTTCCTCCGCTGACCTTCCGACATTGGTCCATGCCTTTGTTACTTCTCGCCTTGATTACTGCAATGCCCTGTACCTAAGGCTACCGGGGGTTGATATCCGCCGCTTGCAGCTGGTGCAGAATACAGCAGCCAGGCTTTTGACTGGAACATCTATGAGAAGTCATATTACGCCTGTGCTGCGCGAACTGCACTGGCTGCCGGTTCAGTGGCGGATCACCTTTAAGGTCGGGTTACTGACCTATAAAGCCCTACACAAACAGGGACCGCAGTATCTTCAAGATCTCCTTATTCCCTACTGTCCCTCTCGCTCGCTCCATTCCGCCGATGAGGGATTGCTAGAGATTCCTAGGGTTTGTTTAAAAACATCTGGAGCACGGGCATTTTCTTACGCTGCCCCTACCCTGTGGAATTCTCTACTTCGTCGGATTCGAAGCTGCCTGACCATTGAGAGTTTTAAGTTAGAATTAAAAACTTACTTATTTCAAAAGGCATATGGAGAGTGATTTTATTGTGTTCTTATTGTGATTATATTGTTATTGTTGTTGTTAGCGTTATATGTATGTATTTTAATTGCTTCTATTTGTACAGCGCTTTGGCACTGAAAAGCGCTTAAAAAATAAATTTTTACTTACTTACTTGTTCAGGATTGTTGCTTCAGGATTTTTCCTTTCAAAGTCTTACAACCCGCACTATGGCATGACGAGCAAGGATCATTTCAGGTATTTACAGATTCAGACTTTCTACAGTTGGAAGTAAGCCAACTCTTCTGACACCTCTTTTTCTTACTAAGAACTCGGGGTTCCTGCTGCACTCTTTCTCTCCCACCCTCCTGCTCAGCTGTCCTAGTCATCCTTTCACCACTACCAAGACCCTCCTCCCAATCCTCTCTCCTCCCCGAATGGTCAGTTTTTATTTCTTTGTTCTTTTTTATATCCTCTATACTATATCCTTTTGTCTATCCCTTGGGCTGCCTTGCTCCAGCCCTTTTTTCTCACCCTTTGTTTCCTCTCCTGGCGAACAGAAGTTAAGAGGAAGGGGGGCTGGTGTCAGTCACTGGCCAGCCCACGGGCACCATGTCATATGTTCACCTCATGGGTGGCGCTGTCCCCGATGTTAGTCAATTACCTCTGAAGCTTTTAAACGCATGTGCTCCCATGGGGTCCTGATGCCTCCAGCCTTGCCTTCAAACTTATCTTTTCCATAAAAGAAAAATGTACTAAGTTACCACATCCCTCTCCCCTAATTTTGTCATTGTTATTGGATGCACAGGATAATAGCCCCTGGTCACACCTAATTGAATGTTTCTAGCATGGGCTACAGAATCTTCTGGGAGACTATACTACAATAATACTCAAACAGTGGAATCGAGAGATGGAAATGGAGACAGACATAAAAATGAAAATTATGTACTCACCATGATTCTTGATCTTCCAGAACATCTTTACTATTCATTACTGGTGGGTCTATGCCAGAGACAAAAGAGAAGTGGTGCCACAGCTGGCACCGGACTGAAAAACACCCAGGGATGACGCTGCAGACACTAAAAACTAGGCTCAGAAAGGTCTCCTTGATTACCTGAGGCCGGGAGCCAGTCAGAAGCATCCTAGTCCTCATCCCCCAGATCATCGGACCACTCAGAGAATGAGATCAGGAAGATCTTCAATGGGCCCAAGGCTCCAGAGACCTTCCCTCTCCTGGTGCAGCAAGCAGCAGCAGGAGGGGGACCCGGCCGTATGGGCGAACCACTCCGCTTACTGGCACCAATCTCAGTGCCAGAAGTCAAAGCAGCACTGGGCCACATCCCCAAGGGAATTGCTGGTGTAGGTCCAGCGTACAGCTGTGACCTCGCCTCCGGGTGTGTCTGAACCCCCAAGGGGGTACCAGATCAGGAGGGGTACACAACAGGCCCCTAGGAGGGAACCGGCTGTCCCACAGACCCTGCCGCCAGGCCTCCTGTCTTTGCGCGATGAGGACAAGAGGAGGCCAGGTCTCCCTCGATACGTGTAGTATCAGGGAGGGGCTCAGGGGAAGAGCCCAGGGACCCTACCTTGGAGTCCAGAATGCGATGCCTGCCTCTGAAGGTGGAGGGCTGCCTACCCCAACTCATCGTGTGGATGTGAAGAGTTCGGTAGTCCATGGAGAAGCAGGCATCGCAGTGGTCCATGTCATGTTCTGCTTCAAGGCAGGTCCAGCAGCAATCATGTCGGTCCTGGATGGACATGTTTCTCCCACAGGGGCACTGACACATGGAGGGAGAATCCTGTCTTCTTAGTTGATTTCTTCAGAGGGTTTTAAGGCCCCTGGGATCCAGACATGACTGAGTACAGAAATAAAATAAAACCAGCAAAAATATGGCTTGGCACTCTAAAAGGGACAGAGAAAGAATAATGGTGGTGATGGAAAGCTGAAAGAAGTGTTACGGCATCGCACGAGTGGTGATGAACAGAACTAGGCCCAGTGACTCACACAAAAATGGCGAATGCTCCCACAGAGTGTATCCTCAATGATGTGAAGAGCAGATCTGGTGGGGGAGGGGGGGGCGGTGTTGGTTACTGCCCAGCTAACAAGCACCACGTCATACGTTTGAATCGTGGTTGGCACATTCCCCAATGTCGGTTTCCTATCTTTGAAGCTTTAAAAGGCTTAAGCTCCCACAGGGTCCTCATGCCTCCAGCATAGACCCACCAGTAATGAATGGTAAAGACTGATTCTTGGAAGATCAGTGGTTACAAAATGCTCGCCCCAGCAGCTGAGATTACCTCAACAGTCTGGACAGAGTTTGTTTGGAAGTGCCGCTACCAATACTTCCCTACTCCTGCTATATTAATCAAATATTTACCTGATTGCTATAGAGTGTGCTGGAGATGCTATGATCATTTCGCTGCAGATTATACACATATTTTTTGGTCTTGCCAGGTCTTAACTCAATACTGGAAAGATATAGCAGCTCAACTGTCTCTTCTCTCACTGTCTCAGGACTTGATCTCCCCCAGTATGGTTTTATTGACACCCCCCCCCCCCACTCATTAGTACACACACATTTCTTAGCAGCAAAAAGGCCATTACTTGCCATTGGGCGATCCTACCCCGCCCCCACACACACACAGTGGGAACCAGACAGAAAATTACGTAGAAATATGTGCTCTTGAATGATTGACAGCTGCTCTACATAATAAATCTGCCCTTTTTCACATCCAATGGGAGGGCTGGGTAATGAATTATATGCAATTTGACTAGGATTTTGTACCACAGATTGTTTGATATCGGCTGCCAAACAGTGATTGCTTGTCTGGGATGTCTGGAGAGGATATTGCACTTTTGACCCTCATCTGTTAGGATAGCCCTATTTAGACTAGGGTGGGGTGGCATTGACTGGATAGTGCTGCTCTGTAAGCACCTCCTACATTTACCTATGAGAGTGTCCATAGTGTTGATCAACAGTATGTGTTTTCCTGTTTGCATTAGGACTGTAATAGTAGCATAAGATAATCATATTTTGAAAGTAACATTTAAATTGTGCTAAATATTATGTATTCTGAATGTATTATGCTACATCATGCTTCAATAAACATACAGTTTCAGGAAAAAAAAAAAAAAAAAACAAGGAACCAGGCTGTGAAATGCAGGAAGCAATGGTCCTGGAGCAGGACCATCACTGAAGTCTAGTCAGCAAGTCTGGGTGGAGATGCAGTCGGCGCAGAGAGGTGCTGCTGAGGCTGAGGAGATCCAGGTACTGGAACTGTCAAAGCAAAGTCTGGAGCTATCAGGATTATCTGCCCCATGTCCTTCTTGACCTAGACCAGCACCTTGTGGATCGGGGGAAGGGTAGAAAGGCGTACATGAGGCCTGGGGTCCAGGGACTCACAAAGGCATCCCCCATCAGTGTCCCAGACTGTGGGGAGTGGTCACAAAAAAGCCTCAGTTTGATGTTCTCCCAAGAGGCAAACAGGTCCACCATGGGTGAGCCCCACAGTGAGAACAGGTGGCTCACACCCTCCAGATTTAGAGATCACTCGTACAAAGTCTCTCCTATCCAGTTGAGTGTGTCTGCCAGCTGAATGTTCTCTCCCATGACATAGATCATCAAGAGATTGGTGCCCAGGCTGTACACGAGGGTCCAGGGATGGAGTGCCTCCCATCACAGGGGAAGGGAGTATGTGCCTCCCTTTCCAGGTAAAACATGGTTGCGTGTGTTGTTCATCTGGACCTGAGCAACCTGATCTCTGGCTAGTGGAGCAAATGCCGACAGAGCCAAGTGTGCTGCATGGAGCTCCAGCAGGTTTACGTGGTGACGGGACTCCCTGGGTGATCAGAACCTGTGGGCCATGTGGTCTCCCAGGTATGCTCTTCATCCTACCAGAGATGAGTCCGTTGTTAGCGTGATGGCTGAATCTGGGTGGACAAATGGGATTCCATCATCCAGGTGTTCTGAACAAGCCACTACTCCGATGGTGTCCCACACTGGCTGGGAAACTGTGACAGGCTGATCTAAGTGGCCTAGGTGCTGGGATCACCGATGACCCAGCTTCCACTGAAGGTGGCGCATCTGCCAGTAGGTCAAATGGACCATGCTGGTGCAGGACACCATGTCCTCCAGTAGTCGTAAGAAATCCCGGACAGGAAGCAAGAGCCCAACCGGAAATGATTGAGCAAAGGAGGTAAGATCCTGTGCCCAGTCCGCCGGAAAGTGGGCCTTGGCCCACAGGGAGTCAAGTTCTGCCCCGATGAACTTGATCACATGCTTCGGTACCAGTTCAGACTTGTCGAGGTTGACCATAAGGTCCAAGCCTCAGCAGGTCTGGAGAGCCAGATCTGTGGATCTTTCCAAGGGCCTCTCTAGCTGGCCAGCTATCAGCCAGTTGTCCAGGCAGGGGTATACTCTAACGCCTATATGCTGCAGGTGGGCCTTCACCACTGCTATGCATTTGGTGAAGACCTTGGGTGCAGAGAGGAGGCCGAATGGCATGACCTGGAACTGGTACGGGACCCCTCCTGCTTGGAAATGGAGGTACTGGCATGGCAGGACCCATGGATGTGAATGTGGAAGAATGTATCCTGGAGATCCAGGGAGCAAAGTCACAAGTTTTGCTCCAGAGATGGTAGAATGTAGGTCAGAGTGACCATCAGTGACTATCAGGAACTTGTGTTTCCACATGTATTGGTCGAGATCGTGCAAATCCAGCATGGAGCACCAGCCCCACTCCCCCGTTTTGGGACAGAAAGTACATGAACATGTAACCCTGACTGGCCAGGGTGTCCAGGACATGGGCCCCTTTTGCAACAAGTTGAGCAAAGTCCTCCATGAGCGCAGACAGCATGTCCCGAGACACCCTGGACTCTCAAGGGGCGTACAGGCAGTACAACAGGAGAAACAGTTTGTTTTATTGGAGATACTACCACACCAGGGATTAGTTGTGCCAAGGTTAAATAAACAGTCACAAAAAAACAGACAGCAATGTCCAGGAACTGGCACCAACTGAAAGGCAAGCCGAGCAGATGCAGCTTCCGCTACCACTTTACTTAGTCAAGTTTGCAATGGCAATTGAAATGTACAAAAGCGTTCACCACTTCTTAGTGCAAAGGATCTTTAATGTTGTGCTCCATAAAAGTCCATTCAAAGGATAAAAGCCAAGCACCAAATATAATCCAAGTTTACCATTTCGCCATTACTTCCTTCTTCTTCTCCTCCTACCCCGCTCCCTCTGATGTCACCAATCAGCTGACACAGGTCACCTAATGCGTTTCAGACCAATGGGTCCTTTCTCAAATGTTACCATAGTGTGTGTTGCTATTAAGTCTCCCTTAACCTTAAAGTGCCAGTGCAGAATAAAAAAGTGTTAACAAAACATACATAAAAGGCTCTCCTTATTCTCTATCAGGCAGTACACATATGTGTCATGTGGATTGAGACTGATATTGTCTGGCAGCACTTAAAGAGCAGCTGACGCCTTCAGCAGAATTTTACCAAAACTTAATATTTAGACCAATTCAGCTTGAAATTTCACATTAGTTCTGAATTTCACCTCCCCATTATTTATTACTGAGGTGGTCTGCATGAAAACAGGATCTTTGCTCCAAAGAGTTTGTTCATCTGTTCCTGTTGCTGTCTCCCTACCTAAGGTCATAATGCACTGTTGGTGACATCACAGTTACTCCCATGGCAACAGACTGTGATGTCACAACAGAGAATTATGACTTGAAGTAGGGAGGCAGCTATTCGGGCAGATAAACCCTGAGGAATAATCATAATACATTCTTGCAAATGTTCTTAGTAATAAATACTGGGGAGGTGGAATATTTACAATATATATGGAATGGAAGCTGAATTGTACCTAAATATTATGTTTTTCAAAGTTTTTTTTAAGGCGTCAGCAGCTCTTTAACAAAGAATTTGAATCCTGGTTTCTTGTGTTTCATCACTGGTCCAGAGATGGAGTCGAAAGAACCGTGAAAGTGAGTCAAGAAATCAGAAACCTTTTGAAAAGAAGAGGTTCACCTATGGCACAGAAAATCCCAAGTGAGAGCATAAAGGAGGTGAGCTGTTCTTCCAAAGGAAAGAAAGACTAACATTACAGGGTGGAGTGGAGGATATACTGCCTGGGTGGTGGGAGGAGCTTAGCTGAAAGATATTCTAGCCAATAACATCATTCCTCTGGAACTGCTAGAGTGTGGAGAAGTGAACCACATACCTAGAACAACTATTTTCTTCAGAAATGTAAATGTAAACAGAAACTGGTGTGCATACATATTTTACCTGATGAGACATTACAATAAAGGACACTGGTGATAAAATAATTACTTTCCTTGTTACAATGTTGAAAGTTTTAATCAATTAATCACATTTTAAAATACTGATTTTGATTCTTGTTGACTGAAAACACACTGTGCATTATCTAATGTTAACACAACATACTTCATTTTCCAATCTTAGTATACCATTTCAAAGTTCTAAAGCAAATCTCTGACAGCAAATTTGTTACCTAATGAATTGCTGTATGTTTGAATACGCTTCCAATAATTACAAGTTCACTCTGTCGACAAGCATTATTCAGTATGTTCATGTTAGAGTTTATTAAACAGATGTTAAGTCACTTACCATGCATAGCATGCTTTGGATTTGACAGTAGCTTCACTAATGCCCAGAAGGCATCCTCTTCATTCATATACATAAGAAGCAATGCTGTGATCTGGCTCATTCCCTGGCAATATCCAACCTCCTACAGTTCAAATGGTACAGGGAAAAAAGAAAAAAATTGCTCACCATAGTAATGATGTTTCTTTTAGAGGGTGCATTTGTGAGTCATACAAATAGCAGCATCTCTGTCCTGAGGTTTCTTCCCCAGAAATAAAACTTAAGAATGTTAAAGTTTAAACTCTACAGTGTGGTTACACTCCCCAACATTCCAATTGCAGATTTAGAGCAGAAGACAGCAGTGACCATTCAACTAACCTATGCTATGTATTAATAAATGTAAATGCAATAAGAGATCACAATATGAAAAACTGTACAAACTGCAAAGTTTGAAATTGTAAAATGCGTAGGCAATAACATTTAACATTTGATCTGACTTGACCTGACAAATCCTAGAACAGGGCATTCAGGTCCTTGTGGCAGGTGACAGGACCTAACCGGCAGACATAGCTATGACATCTGCTTAAGGCAGACAGAAGATACTGCAGAGCAAGAGGTAACCTTGGAGACATAATAAAACATTCCTGTCTGGTGCCATCCTGCCTCGATGCCCTAAGCAGTTATGTCAAGCCTGGCCCTCATTCGCAGGCATGCGTGTGACGTGATCCAGAAGAAATACTTTGTCACACACTGCTTGCCACAGAAATGTGCAGCAATAGCGACTTTACTGTGAAGGGCAAATTTAACTCAAAGACATTGAAGTACTAGGGCCTGGCATGACTCCCCAGTACTGATGGATGGCATCAAATGCCCTGTTCCAGGAAAAGGCATGTCCACTTCAGGAAGTGATGGACAGCTAACTGTTATGTCTTGCCAAGATGGCCAAATGAAGTCTAGATGAGTCTAGAATGCTGCGAAGAAGTCAGTGTGCCAAATGAAAACTTAAGCAAAATTGCAGGATATATCAAGAATTTCAGTAAAAAAAACTGTGTGAAGCTGTATGGCACTTGTGCACTGAATTGTAGGACGATAATGCAGGCTTGAGTGGAAAATAACACAAGATGTATGAAAAAACACAAATTTGCATAATGCTACTTACGTACAGATAATACAGGTTTGCATGAAAAATAATGTAAGATGATGAAAAAAATGCATAATGCTAAAATGCCTGAAAATAATGAAAGAGAGGCAGCGCTTGTAATGCCAGGGACCCAGATTCATGTCACAAGCCTGAATCTTTGGAGGGCTGGAAGGGGAGGGGGAAGGAATGAATGTCCCAGAGGATACTCTCAGTTTCTGGGGAGGGTAAAAGACAGTCTCTGCCACAGCACCCATGACCAGATGTGAAAGTACAAGTGATGATGACAGGGGAGGGCAGACACTGGTCGCCTTCATATGGCTCCAGGCAGCTATGTGCGCATACACACACTGGAGCCCCAGTGTGCAGACATCAGCAGTGAAGGGACAATAGCAGAATAAAATTCCATGGCCTGCAGCATGACGCCTGGTCCACTTAGTCCCTGCACAGCTTAATGTATCTCTCTCAACGCTTGGATGCTCCATGGGAAGGGGGGGGCTGTGCTGAATCACCACAGCAATGGGGTAAGTTGGAGGGGTAGAAAGACAAAAATACTTACCATAGTAATGTTGTTTCTTCCAATGGAGTCTTGCTGTATTCTGACAATATGCAGTTAGACCGAACAGTTCAGCTGCCCCAGAGAACAAAGAATTAAACTCTATGCAAATGCATAGAATGTTGAGCTCAAGCTCGGTTTTCAAACCACTGTCCTCAGTACGTTCTAGTAACTGATCAGATTCTATGACAAACTATATATATATATATATATATATATATATATATATATAGTACATATATATATAAATGGCCATAACTAAGCCTAAAGAGGTCCTACAGGGCAACATAAGCAAAACACAAAAAGGCATGTATAAGACTCAAGTCACAGATGCCCAAAGAAATGATTTAAGTTATTAAGTTGCTGCAAAAGAGCCACCCTTCCCCAGGTTCTGAAGGGGAGGTAGGGTGGGAGGTCAGAATACAGGAAGACTCCATTAGAAGAAACAACATTACTATGGTAAGTATTTTTTTCTACAAACAACATGAAGTCTTGCTGTATTCTGACTATATGCAGACTACCAAGCAGTTCCCCCCAGGAGGAGGAAGGGACACAGAACCTTACTTTGGGAATAGGCTCTGCAACACTGCTGTACCAAACTGAGCATCACTCCTAGTCTGGATGTCCAGAGAGTAATGCTTGGTGAATGTATGGACTGTTTTCCAGGTGGCTGCTTTACATAGTTCAACATGAAGTCTTGCTGTACTCTGACAATATGCAGACTACCAAGCAGTGCCCCTTGGAGGTGGGTACAGAACCTCTTTGGGGAATAGGCTCTGCAGTACTGCTGTGCCAAACCTGGCATCACTCCTAGCCTGAATATCCAGGCTGCAGTGTTTAGTGAATGTATGGACAGACTTCCAGGTGGCAGCCTTACATATTTTAAGCAAGGGGACTTCCCTGGCAGCCACCAGTGCCCCTGGTAGAGTGGGCCCTAAGACCTGCTTATGGGTCCTTACCCAACTTACTGTAGCAGAACTGGATACAGGCCACAATCCATCTGGCTATAGTCCTCTTTGTAGCTGGTCTGCCCTGACCAACTTCACCATAGGTAAGAACAAGTTGGGAACAATCCTTTCTTAGCTCCCTTGTCCTGTCCATGTAATAGCTAATAGCTCTCTTTACGTCCAGGCTATGCAGCCTGCGTTCACCTGAACTAAGAGTGATCTGAAAAGAATACAGGCAAGCTAATGGATTGGTTAAGATGAAAATCAGAAACCACCTTAGGGAGGAACTTCCTATTAGTTTGGAACACAATCTTATCCCTGTGGGGTGTGATATAGTTAGGCTCTACAGACAAGGTCTGAAGCTCACTGATTCTTCTAGCATAGGTGATAGCCACTAGAAAAACAGTTTTCCAAGTGAGAAACTTTAATTCTGAAGAAAACATAGGTTCGAAAGGAGGCTGCATAGTGTGCATAAGTTTACCTATGTATATGTTCAGGTCCCATGCAGGGGTAGGTTCCCTATGTGGGGGATGAAGATGCAACAGCCCTTTGAAAAACCTTTTGAAAATTGGGTGTGCAGCCAGAGAAAAAGCCTTCCCTGCTGAAAGATAAGCAGAGACAGCAGAGAGGTGCACCTTCAGGGTAGATGACTGTAAATGCAAAGACTGAAAGTGGACCAGATAGTCCAGAAGTTCTGGTAATCCAGCTTGCTGTGGATCCAGATGCTTCTGGGTGCATCAAATAGAAAATCTTTTCTACTTAGAAGAATAGGTTTTTCTGGTAGCAGGTTTTCTGGAACCCCTCAGAATATCCAAGAGAAATTGAGACAGTTGTAAACCTGCATATTCTAAGTCTTCAAGAGCCAAGCCCTGAGGTGAAGAGACTGAAGATTGGGGTACATAAACTTGCCCTGAGAGGATGTCAGCAGGTTGTACCTCCTGGGCAGAGAAACGGGCCTGGTCACTCACAGTGACAGCAGCATCGCGTGCCATGGCTGTCTGGCCCAGCCTGGGGCTATAAGAATCATTGTGGTAGATTGAGACCTCAACTTGGCCAAGACTCTGGCTATCAGAGGAAAAGGGGGAAGTCATAACGGAACCTGTTCGACAAGTCCAGGAGGAGAGCATCCAATGGCACTAGGTCCTGGAGTCGGGGTCTGCAACAATACAGTGGTAACTGGTGATTGTCTGGGGCTGCGAAGAGATCTATCTCTGGAACCCCCCCTCATCTCCTGAATACTGAGAGAAGGACCTGCCTGTTCAGGGACCATTTGTGATGGCCCTGGCTGATCCTGCTGAGAGCATCTGCCAATACATTGTCCTTGCCTGGCAAGTGAACTGCTAACAGGGACATGTTGAGAGAATATGCCAGTTTCCAAATCTTCATGGACTCTGTGCATTGCAGACAGGATCTTGTTCCCCCCGATTGTTGATATAGTACATGATGGTGGTATTATCTGTCCTGACCTGCACCACCTTGCCCTGTAAGAGACTGGCAAACTCCTGAATAGCCAGGAACATTGCCCTGAGCTCCAGAAGATTGATGTGCAAGATTGATTCCTGAGGGAGCCACGTACCATGTGCTGTGAGATCCCCTACGTGGGCACCCCAGCCCACGAGATAAGCATCTGCTGTCAGCACCAGGGAGGGTACCTGAGGGAGAAAGGGAACCCCCACTCTGAGGTTGTCCATCTCCTGCCACCACTGAAAAGCTAACAGAAGGGTGGGAGATACTGGAATCAGTTTGGACAGAGGATCCCTATTTCTGAGACCAAAAGGATCTCACATGGAACTGAATGTGCCTCATCTGGAACCTGGCCCCCAGGACCACAGCTGTGGTGGAGGCCATGTGCCCTAAGAGCTGTAGGAAGTACCTTGCTGGCTGTGGAACTCTAACATGGTAAGACTTTGCTAAATCTATGAGAGTCTGTGCCCTTGCAGAGGGCAAGAAGGCCCTTGTCTGAATGGTATTCAGCTCTGCCCCTATGAAGTCTAGTATTTGTACAGGGGTCAAAACAGACTTTTGATGATTTACCAAAAACCTCAGAGACTGAAGAGTGTCCTGAGTGAGTTTTGGGGCCCCGGTGACCTGTTGTAGGGATTGACCCACCAACAGCCAGTCGTCCACATAGGGATAAACTGAAACCCCTTGCCTTCTGAGGAATGCCACCACTACTGCAAGACATTTTGTAAACACTCTTGGTGCAGATGTCAGGCAGAAGGACATAGCCCTGAATTGGTAGTGACCTGAAGGTAGTCAAAACCTGAGATACTTTCTGTGAGACTGTCTGATGAGAATGTGGAAGTAAGCACCTTCAGGTCTAGGGATGCCAACCAGTCCCCTTGCTTGAGAGTAGGTAGAATGGTAGCCAGGGTTACCATCTTAATTTTGGCTTTGTAAGATGCCTGTTTAGAAATCTGCGATCCAGAATGGGCCGCTACTCCCCACTTTTCTTTGGTGCCAGGAAGTACCTTGAGTACAGTCCTTTGCCTCTGTGCTGATAGGGCACAGGCTCTACTGCTCTTGAATGAAGAAGAGTAGAAACCTCTGCCTCCAGCAGGGCTGTTTCTGCAGTGCTGGAAGGTCTGAAAACGTTTTGGGGGCACCTTGAAAGTGAGAGCAAGACCCTGACCTACTATCTCCAGGACCCAATTGTCTGAAGTGATGGAATGCCAAGCCTGGAGACAGTAGGTCAGCCTGCCCCCCCCAACAGGGAAAGAGGAGGCAGCCCGAACAGAGCTCTCCTGGTGTCAGTTTCATTGGGGTAGTAGACTTGGGGGTGGAAGCGGCCCAGCCAGTACCCCTCCTGCCTCTCCCTCTAAAGAACCCCCTGGGTTGCTGGTAAGAGGAAAAAGCTTGGGCCTGATGGAAAGGTCTAGGGTAGGGTCTACCCCTGCCCCTGACCTGCTGCTTCTGAGGAGTGGCAGCTTTCTCTTTTGCTGAAGCACTTCTGTATGCCACTCTGTACTCATTAATTTTCTTCATGTATGCCTTAGTCTGTTCCCCAAACAGAGAGTTCCCGGACTAGGGGAAAATCCATGGCATTATTCTGCATGTCCTGGGACAGGGTAGTACACCTGAGCAAGAAGAAACGCCTGAGGGATACAGCAGAAGTCATAGCCCCAGAAGCTGCATCATTGGCGTTCACGGCCATATGGAACTGGGACTTTGATGCTTGTACCCCTTGCTGACCAGCTCCTGAAGATCAGCAGAAAGCTCAGGAGGAGCTTTTTTAGCCAGTTGTTCCACAGCTTCCCAAAGGGACTTTTGATACCTGGAGGCATAAGCCATATAGGAGGCTTGCCTGATACCCTTTCTTGGCAAGTGAATCCACCTTTCTGGAATCCTTGTCAGGGGGATAAGAGGCCAGGGGAATGCCAGCCTTCTCACAGGCTGCAGTTTGAACCACCCCTACATGGCTACAATGGCTGGTTAAGAAGTCCGTACCATTGCCAGCCAGAAAGTATTTCCTGTCCATCTTCTTATCTACAGGAGGGACAAAACTAGGGGTTTGGAGGATCTTTAAAGTCTGCTTAAGGGACTTATGAATAGGAATCGAAAGTTCCTGGGATACAGGAAGCTCCATCATCTCCCTGTAGTCCTCCTCCTCATCGTCCTCCTGCCTGGCCTCTTGTACAGAGAGCTGCAGGGTCTCAGCCACCTGCGCCATAAAAGCAAAATGGGAGGTAGCCTCAGAGACAGGCCTGGGAAGGGATTCATATTGGGGATGGTCAGGGGAGACCTCAGGGTCAATGAGTTCCCTTCATCCTGTTCCTCCTCCTCATCATCTTAATCAGAGAAATAATACTCCTCAGGGTCAATGTGTCCTGAAGGAGCTGAACCAGTATCTGGAACCGTTGGCTGCCCAGATGGTACCTGCAGCGGTTCACCAAACCCAGATTGCAAGGACTGCACTATTCAGATGGCCTTTGCAATTTCATCAGTGGTTGAAACTGAGACCAATTGTTTGCGCGGTTCTGAACCTGAGCGTTTGGCTTTCTTTGACGGTGCGGGTTCAGAAGCCGACTCCAAATGTCGTTTACCTGTCGAAGGTTCACCCTGACTTGAAAGGTCAGTTGTCGGATCCGATGGTTCGGTTAAACCGGAACCACCCTCAGCAGTCTTATCCATCTTTTCCTTCACTTTACTGAGGCGTCTGTCTAAAGTAGACTGAGGGAAATTTTTTAAAATATCACAGTCTGTTTGTAAGTGGTTAAAACCCAAACAGTACAGACAAACCAAATGTGGATCAGCTTTTGCAAATTGCTCCCCACGCTCAGTACAACGCTGAAACCCAGTGGGACCGGTTTTTCTCTTGGGTTTCTGTGACATAACCCTAAAATTTGGAGCTTAACCCAGTGGCTTAGTTAGGCAACAATCAAATATCTACTTTATCCGAAGTGGCTTAGTTAGGCCAGGATAAAGAACAAAGAAATAAAGAAAATTACCCCTGAAGGCTTAGTTAGGCCGGGTAATAGAGAACAACAAGGTCCAAACCGGCCAACGGTTTAGCGCCAGCCAAAAAGGAACTGAGAGCCCCCAGTTCTGGTCAGGACTTTGCACCGGATCCCAATACAAATGCAATTTTAACACAAAAAATGGAAATTAGAAGTTCGGTCCCCTCACGGTCACAGAACCGTTCAGAAACTGAACACTTACCCAACCTAGGAACGTACACTATACTGAAGACAGCAGTTTGACAAAGTTTTTTAAATAAAGTAACAAAGCGGTTGAAATTGAACCGATGAAACTCAGCTAGACCGAAGGCAGCGAGGAGAAATCTCCGAGGCATCTTCACTGGTGAGCAGAGTAAAGAATCTGATCAGTTACTAGAATGTACTGAGGACAGTTTGAAAACCGAGCTCGAGCTCAACGTTCTATACATCTGCATAAAGTTTAACTCTTTGTTCTCCAGGGCAGTTGAATCAGTCTGTCTAACTGCACAATTCTGTAACATTATGTAACCTAAGTAACATACAAACTACTACATTATGTAACCTAAGTGTATCTATGTTAAATGTTCCTTTTACTGCACCTGTAATGTTATCCTCTGTTTTAATCTGCACTGTGATAACTGTCTTGATGTCTGCCCCCCCTGCGACGAAGTGTCTTTGTAAATGAGTCTCTGACTCAAAGGTTGTAAACCTGATTTGTAATGAATAAATGAATATTGTCAGAATACAGCAAGACTTCATGTTGTTTGAAAGTAGGGCCTGCAGTTTTGGGTGAGGGGACGGGGTGGTCCCCTAGGCAGATGGGGTGCAGGGAGAGAATGAAAAAGCTACAAATTAAAAATATAAATACCATTGCAGGACTGCATGAAAAACAGCATAGGATGTGTTGCGTGAAAACACCGCTATAGATTTGCATAAAAACAGCACCAGTGTTGGGCACTATGCTCGGAACTGATAACATCACGATGCCAGGAACTGATAATATCTCCAAGGTTGGCACAAACATCTGTGCTCGACTCAGTAAATATGATGGCATCACGCCAGTACAGAATATGACACCAGACCCAGCACTGATTAGAGTACAGCGGTCTGGTGCTAACATCAGCAATGAGCAAGGCCTCCATCAGCAACAAGTCCCAGCTCTAAAATGGTGCTAACATCAACATTTCACAGTGTGGACACAGAGACAGACATAGAGGGATCAGTACTGCTGTCAGTATCATTGTCAAGAACAGTACTTGGCAGGCCTGAAAAATCCAGACTGAGCCCTCCCTGGCACTAACGGGTGGTGCCCGAGAGGCCCCGTCTGAGACTCTGCTATATCACATTCCTAAACATGGCCTGACAGACACAGCAAGGTTGGTAATCAATATATGCCTGAAACTCTTAAAATGATATGTGATGTCATGTAGGTACCATGCTCGATGTCACACTACAGTGCACACATGGAGACAAATGCAAACACCAGAGCCATTAGACAAAAATGACAGGACTTCCTGTTCCAGTTATGCACACGTAAATGCTATTCCTAAAGAGCTCCTGCTCTTCTAAAATTTCTCCCAGTAACTTCAATAAGACAAAATTTATCCCTGAATGACAGTGGCGCCAGCCAGGGTGCAATGCAGTAATGCTGCAATATATCATGAAGTGCTGCAGTATATGCTTTGGTAGGTGGCTTTGTACTCCTCCACATTTGTCATATAAGCTTCTGTTTTATCCCCAAATAGAAGATTATTCTCACAAGGGAAATCCATAGCTTTAGCCTGAGTGTCCTGTGAGAGATTAGTTGTTCTTAGCCAGGCATAGCACCTAAGAGAAATGGCCTGGGCCATGGCTCTGGAGGCAATGTCATTAGTGTCCACTGCCATGTGGAACTGGTACTTTGTGGCTTCTAAGGCAGTCTTTACAGTTTCTGCCAAGTCTTGAGTCACTTTGTCTGGGGCCTGTTGGCTGATAACCAGAACAAAGTTCCAGAGAGCCTTTTGATATTGAGCTGCACAGGCCATGTAGGTAGAAAGGCGAAGCAGCAGAGAGGCTGCAGTGTAAGATTTTTTACCCATGGTATCCAGCCTTCTAGATTCCTTTTCAGGAGGCTGGGACAATAGAGGTACTTCACCTGCACCATGCAGCAGCCTGCACCACCCCCTCATGGTCTGGGTGCATGTCAAGACATTCTGCATTTGTTTTCTCTAGCTGATACTTTGTTTCGATTTTCTTGTTCACTCCTGGAGTGGAAGTGGTATGTGTCACAAACACACTCAGCAGGTCAGACCTCTGAGTGCAATATTGCGAACAGGTAACAGGACAGGGTAACCCTCCTGTCTGTTTGTGGGTCCAAATCACTTTTGGTCTCAAGTTCTGCAGGGATTCAAACTGTGAACCTTTGCGAGCATACCCAAATGTACAGGCTCAGATAATTCTGCTCTTCCGGGAATGCCAGATATCTTTAACCTAAGGGCACCTAACCAGGTATCCAAAATGAACCCTAAAAACTCTATGAAAGACCTTAGGAAAATTCTTACCTTTTCCCAGTTTGGTGTTACCATTAAGCTTATGAACAGTGTAAACTTTAACCATCTGTACTTCACATGCAAAAGAAATAATTTTGAAGGAGCACCAGGCAGTCTCTTTATATACAGATTTACTTAAAAATGGATAAACAATATATAAAATGTAAACACAGACCCATATATCACAAAGCATACAATCACTTAAAAGAACAAGGTTAAAGTACAACCATAAATTCCTACAATACAATTAGACTTTCCTATCTAATGCATTACCTTCTAAACAGTGCTTAAAGTAGATATTGTTTCTAAGAGCCCACAAATAAAAGTGTCCCTAAAGATCAGACACAGAATAGTTTAAAATGTTTCTATACCAACCTCTTCCATGATGTCACCTAGCTCCTCCTTGAATATTAAAAATTATACAACCAGGATGTTTCATCACTCAGGAGGTATATTAAATAAGGGGATATCAGCAAAAACTCATTTCCCAATATGACTGTTTGATCTTGAGTGGTTTTCTGCTTCCCAGCCCACATCAAAAGAGCTTTTACAACTCTGCAGTTTTCTCACCTAGATGCCATATAGCTTTTCAACACCAGCTGAAATTAACTGTTCTTCCTCTGAAGACGTCATAAAATGGATATTTTAGTTTCCTGGCTTCAAAGCAACTCAGATCATAAACACGGCCATAAAATGCAACTTGGAAGTTAATCACATTACAGAGATCTGCTGTTTAACATATTCTGTCATTTGAACTGAAACCTGGGGGTCATCCAGGAGCACAGGATGTCTTTTGACAGACAATCACACACTACATTTTTATTTTTCAAAATCATACAGCAGTCAGAACCAGCTAGCCAAGCGTCACAGTATGTAGGTAGGTAAAATCTTTATTTTTATACAGGAAATACATGTCATTAAAGATGTTATACCCTGTTTACAAGACAGTCCGGTGTTCAATATTGATCAGTTACTCTAAAAATACATAAAATATGTCATATTACATTGCGAGTTAACATTTGACAAGACAATAAATAATACCAACAACAACCATATGTCTATATACATTTACAAATAAGTGGAAAACAATCATCCAGGGCATTAATTAAAGCATAGTGGGAAGACAATGTTCGTATTGCAAATGGCAAATCGTTCTAAAATGGTGCAGCTTGGGATCTCAGAGTTTTATCTCCATATTTTGGGGTTCTGAAGTAATTTAAAAGTAGCTGTGTGAAGTGATTTATATATAGGCAGAAGCCACTTCTTAGACGGAGGGAGACCCATCATATCTAGAAGTTCTTCCATCTCATCTTGATCAGTGGTCTCTTGGATAGTGAGATCCAGCGTATCCACCATATGCTGAATAAAAGTAAAGTGAGAGGAAAAAATCCTCCTGCTCATTAGAAGGAGAGCCAAACTCTTGGTCAGGGGATACATCTGGTTCTAAAGGTTCACCCTCTTCTTCCTCACCCTCATAATAAAAGCCCTGGCCAAAGCCAGGGTCTGAGGGGTGAGGTATGTTAGTGCCAGAGGGGCACTAAAGAGTTTGCCCATAGCCTGAAAAGTCTAATACAATTGCCAAGCCTTAGCCATTTCTTCATCTGAGGGTGTATCTTTTTGTGTCTCTGGCATCTCCCTTTGGTTTTCAATGGGTGGGGGCAGTTATATGCTTTTCTTTTTACATACGAACATACGAAACTGCCAGAACATACAGGCCATTCGGTCAATCCAGTCTGCTCGAATATGCAACAAGCTGTTTTGTTAAACTGCAGCTGCCCCCCCTTACTCTCCCTTCTGACTTAGTGCCCCCCACTCCTGACCCCTCTTCCCCCACAATCTCCAAAGTTTTGACCCTCCCTTTGGTCCTATACCACTCTCTCTTGAAGCCGCCCACTACCTGCAGTGCCACTGCTTACTCTGGCAGTGCATTCCAACCAACCACCACCCTCTCTGTGAAATAGGTCCTCCTCATCTTCCTCCTGAACCTTCCTCCCTCCAGTTTCAGGCTGTACACCCTGGTGTTCCTCCCCGCTTTTAACGTAAACAAGCCATCTGACTTAACCCTATTTATGCCCTTCAGGTACGTGAATGTCTCAATCATGTCCCCCACTTCAATCCTCCAGGGTGTACATGTTTAGCTCCCTCAATCTCACCTCGTATGTCTTGTCCCCCATCCCCAGGATCATCTTTGTCACCCTACGCTGGCACCCCTCCAAAAGTCTGATGTCTCTTTTCAGATATGGGTACCAAAACTGCACACTGTACTCCAGGTGCGGCCTCACCAGGGACCTGTACAGGGGCAAAATGACTTTCTTCCCTTTTTGTTTCATTTTAGCAAGCACTGAATATGAAATCTGCTCAATATGTCTCTTTTTGACTTGGTCATCAATATTATTTTTATCAAACTATTTTCTAGGGAGTCCTTGCTGGACTTTTCTTTAGATTTGTGAGAGGATGATCCCGCCTTAGAATTTTTGTTAGAGGGGGAGGCAGACTGAGAGGCCATAACTTCCAACCTTTTAGCCCTCTTTTTAACTGTTTTAGAACAAAATTTTGAGCAAAGCTCACAGTTATGGTCTGGACCTAAACGTCTTAAACAAAGATCGTGGCCATCTGCCTTGGCCACTATCTTAGAGCACTTAGTACAATTCTTAAAACCAGTAGGTCCTGTTCTTTTCTTAGGTCTGTCTGACATGTCAACTTATTAGAAATCCTCTGAATAATGTTCCCAATAGGGAAAAATAAAAGAACTCGGTTGGTTCCCAAACGCTATGGAACCGCAAAAGAACGGTTGCAAAAGTGCTAAAAATATGACATTTAAATAGGAAAGACGTGGCTTTGACGAGAAAAAGGGAAACGCTAAGCAAATAAAGTAACAGAAATAAAAAGTGCTAAATATTTTGCTTCAGAAAAAGAGAGGGAACTGCGGTTGGAACCGCTGAAGAGAACCAAATTTGCGGTTCCTGGGAATCGAGAGGAACCGCTAAAAACAGTGAAAATAATGAAAAATACATTAAAAAAACCCCACTAAAGGCAGCACAAATAAGTAAATATAACTGACTTAGAAGTAACTTGGGTGTTATTTTTGATGATGGCTTGACCCTGAAATCTCAGATGTCTGCCGTTGTCAAATCCTTTTTTTATCATCTCAGGAATATCTCCGAGTGAAACATCTGGTTCCTCCGGATGATCTTCCAACATTGGTCCACGCCTTCATCATCTCCCACCTTGACTACTGCAATGCCCTCTAATTAGGGCTTCCCGGAGTTGATATCCGCCAATTGCAGCTAGTGCAGAACGTGGCAGCCAGGCTACTAACTGGTACATCTATATAATAATCCTGTGCTGCGTGGACAGCACTGACTACCTATTCAGTGGCGGATCACCTTTATTGTCAGTCTTCTGACCTTTAAAGCCCTACATGAACTGGGACCCAGCTACCAGCAAGCTCTTTTGACTCCCTACTGCCCCCTTCGCCCTCTCCGATCCGTCGACGAGGGATTGCTAGAGACTCCCCAGGTACGCTTGAAGATATCTGGTGCTTTTGCTTTTTCTTTTGCGGCCCCTACCCTGTGGAATTCTCTACCTTGTCGTTTGAGAGAATGCCTGACCGTAGAGAAATTTAAGTTAGAACTTAAAACGTATTTGTTTCAGATGGCCTTCCCAGTTGATTTTAACTAACTTACATATCTGTATTTTATCAAATGTATATGTTTTATGGTTTTACTTGTAAAGCGCCTTGGTTTTAAAAAAGGCACTACAGACCGACCCAGTGGCACTGAGGGTTGAGGTGCTGGACACCACACCTTGCTCGACGTCGGTGACCCGGGTTCAGGAGCAGACTCGGGTTGCTGGTGAGTTGGCCTGGGGGAGTACGGCTTGAGCATCCCACAACAGCTCGCCGTCTCCAGGGGAGGGTGGAGTGGAAGGGCTGATGCCCACCGCACTTGTATGACTCCGGATGGAGGCTCAGGGGCCTGCAAGCTCCCAATAGAAGGGGACGGGTGGCCCAGACATGCAGTAGACATCAGCCTAGCCTTGACATCAGGGGCTAACACTCATGGGGAGGAAAACGAAAACACCTGCTGGCCTGGGATGACGCTTTCCCGGGCATGCCTAATTTGCTCCCTGCTTCACCGACTACCTCCAGGCCCGATGAAATGAAGGATCACGGGGGTCTACCCCACCTCGTCCCCACTCAGGGGGTAAGCTGAAGCTACATGGGGGACTGGGAGGTAAGTTCCGGTGAGTGGGTGGTAGGAGAAGGATGACCCCTTGGATGCCCTGAAGGGTCGGGGCCAGCAGGCAGTAGGAGAGGGAAAAGTACTGTATAAAAAAAAAAAGAAAGGCGCTATATAAATAAAGATTGCTTTGCTTTGCTAAATGAACTTCTTTAAGCAAAGTTTTGAAGAAAGGACTCCGGGGCAGTGTTGCTCCAGTCAGCGGAGAAATAAATCTGACTGACCTCCTCCTCCAGCTACAGGCAGCACTTCATTTCCTGCTTTCTGATTGGCTGATTCCACAAATCATTAGCACTGACTCCACTTCTGGGGCAGCTGAACCCAGCTGGCATACTGCATTAGTCAAGCATATGGAAAGATTCCTGGGGTGAGAAAGTACAGTTATGTAAGCACTTACCATAACAGTAGATCTTCAAGAGAGGCTCTTACAGTAGATAATAACCTTGAGGACTGCACCCCCTGGCATCATGACCACATGGAAACTTTAGCTAGCAGTGTCTGATGGGGGACTGCCCACCCGATGTCACATGAACGTTTGAGTGACACTATATAGTGGGTGGTCCCCACGCCCGCTTTCAAGGTCTCCTGCTGGAGACCTCCAAAAAGGAGCAACAGGAGAAAGGCAAAAGAGGCTCCTAGAGCCAAAATAACCTTCTAGAAGAAGAGCAGCAGAAGTTGGGGGAAGGAGGGAGGGGGAAAAAGGTTACCTACTGCAAGAGTCTCACTCGAAGATCTACTGTTATGGTAAGTTCTTATGTAACTGTGCTATCTTACTTCAAGAAGGCTCTTGCAGTCGGTAATAACCTTGAGGACGGAGTCCCAAGCAGGGTGAATCAGAAGGAACAGAAACACGAGCGGCAGGAAAGATCGGCAGAGAAGCAGAGAAATTAAGACAGAAGGCCTTGGAGGGACAGCTAGTCCAAAGCCAGCCCTGCGCCTAGAGGCATTGTCCAGACTGTAATGTTTGGTGAAAGTATGGACAGAATTCCAAGTGGCCGCCATGCAGATGTCAGCAGCAGACACATTCCTGAAACAAGCAGTGGAAGCAGCCATGCTTCTAGTAGAATGCCCCTTAACATCTCCCGGGAGGGTCTTACCATACTTCTGGTAACAAAACACAATGCAGTTTGCCAACCATTTGGATAAACACTGTTTGGAAACTGCTGCACCCTTTCTTTTGGGTGCAAAAGAAACAAAAAGCTGATCCGATTTCTGGACAGACTTTGCACGGCTAGTGTAGTAGCACAAAATTCTGTGAACTTCCAAAGTATGCAGAATTGCCTGTCCTTGACTGGAATTTATTTATTTATTTCACTTCTCAGATAAGATCTATTGAGCTCAGAGCTCTTTACATAGGTTCCACGTCGAAAACATTTCAGACAATTGGTATACAAGGGCACATGGTAAAAACAGGATAAGAAGAAACATTTAGGTACAACGAGATTTATACATGGATTCAAAAATACAGCATACAAAACAGGATAAGGTTACAACCACAGTCCGGTACACAACAGAAACTGACAATATACTGAGCCCAACAGTGAACCTGTTGGTTGTCAAAACAAGAGGGAGTTAGAGAGTTACCAAGTGCTAATGAAGGAATACTCAGGGTAATACACTGGTAGTTGAACAGACTGATTCTACGTGAACTCAGAAACCGCTTTTGGTAAAAATGGAGGATTGGTACACAGAGCCACCCAGTCTCTGTGGAAAATCAAATAAGGCTCTTTAAACATTAGGGCTTGAAGCTCAGAAATCCTTCAAGCAGAAGTAACGGTAACTAAAAAGAGTGCTTTCCAAGAGAAATAGTGCATATCACAACTACCAGCCGGTTCAAAAAGAGGCAGGGTAAGTTTCTCTAAAATAAAATTTAGATCCGAAGGAGGTGCAGGATTGTGCACCGGGGGTTTTAGGTGGAGGATGCCTTTCAGAAAGGTTCTGGAGACATCCAGTTGAGCTACAGTACAGCTTTGCCCTCCACCAAGGTGTGGTAGGCAGATATAGACAGGTGAACCTTCAGTGATGAGTAACTCAGGCCCATGTAGGACAGATGAAGCAAATACTCCATGACCTGAGGAACAGGGCACAAGAAAGGGTCCCAACCCTTAGAAGTGGCCCAAATGGAGAAACGCTTCCATTTCATAGCATAAGTCATCTTTGTGGAAGGCTTCCTAGCCTCCACAAGGACTTGAGCCACTCTGGAGGAGACTCCATAGTGTGAGGCAGCTATGACAGAAGGTGCCACATGTGAAGGTGAAGGGACCCCAGTCCTGGATGGGCCAGTGTGCCCTTCTCCTGAGTCACGAGATTGTGGCAGAGGGGCAGGGGAACCGGAGGCTCCACTGCAAGCTGCTGAAGAAGCAGAAGCCATATCTGGCGAGGCCAGTACGGGGCTATCAGAATCATGTGAGTCCTATCTGCTTGCAGCTTGAGCAGTACCTTCTGCAGAACTGGAAAGGGAGGGAAGACATACAAAAACCTCCCTGTCCAGCAAAGAGATAGCACATCTCGCCAGAAGGCACCATGCCCGTAAGCAAGCGAGCAAAACCTGGTTAGTTTTGTGTTGAATGGGAAGGCAAACAGATCTTGGTCTGGATGACCCCATTCAGTCGAATAGGTCTTTGCCCACCGCTTGCTTGAGCTCCCATTTGTGGGCCCTTGCTCTGGTGCGGCTGAGATTGTCCACTAGGATGTTTTGCACACCCGGAACGTGAACCACTGTGAGGTGTATTCAATGCAGAACTGCCCAACTCTACACCCGCATCACCTCCCTGCAGAAGGGATACAAGCGAGTGCCCCTTGCTTGTTGAGATACCAAACTACACACATATTGTCTGACTGGACTAACTGTGGGTCCTGGCAGAGCAAGTGCTGGAAGGCTTGAAGAGCATACAGCACTGCCCTCATCTCCAGCATGTTTATGTGTAAGGAGAGTTCCGACTGAGACCACAGCCCTTGAGTCCTATTGGTCTCCAGATGAGCTCCCCAGCCCATCCCCGATGTGTCTGTAGTCAGGGTCTGGACGGGGGAGGGGGACTGGAAAGGGACCTGCTTGGCAAGGTTGCTGAGATCCTGCCACCAGAGGAGAGCCTGTTGCATCGAACTGGGGACCATAACTATGTGGTCCAGATCATCTGACTTCTGATCCCATTGCACCCTGAGTGTCCACTGCGAGGTACGCATGTGGAGCCTGGCCAGAGGAACAGTGGGGATGGCTGCTGCCATAAGGCCAAGGAGCTGGGGAACTGACCTGGCCGAAATCCACCTACTGGAGGCTACCAGGCAAGCCTGCTTCCATAGGGTTTCCGCCCTGTCCTAAGGAAGGGAAGCCATACCCTGGGCAGTATCCAGCACTGCTCCAATAAACTGGAGACACTGGGAAGGGACAGATTGGGACTTGGTGTAGCTGACTGTAATCCCCATTTGCACAAAAGGTCCAGGGTAGCGAAAAGGGAACGTTCCAGCTGTCACTCAATGGAGCTGACAGAAGCCAGTCATTGAGATAGGGGGAACAAACAGTGACTCTGGCATCTCAGGGTCACTGCCACTACCGCAAGGCACTTGCTAAAAACCCAAGGTGCTGAGGACAGGCCAAAGGGGAGGGCCTTGAACTGATAATGCTCACCCTGGAAGGAGAACCTGAGATTGCTGTGATGAGCCTGAAAAACCGGGATATGCAGGTAGGCATCCTGCATGTCCAGGGCACAGAGTCACTGTCCCTTGTGCAGGAGGGTCAGCAGACCTGGGAGAGTCAGCATCTGAAACTGTTTGTACTCTATGTACAGGTTTAGAGTGCTGAAGTCCAGGATTGGATGCAGATCTCCCGTTGTCTTTGGAACCAGGAAGAAGTGGGAGTAATACCCCTTTCCCACCTGGTTTGCTGGAATGGGCTCTATAGCTTCTTTTTGCAGAACAACCTCGATTTCCTCCCTTATGATGGGGACGTGCATCTTTGGATAGTGAGATACCCCCAGAGGCCTGTTTAGGGGTCTCTCCAGAAGTTTCAATGTCTGACCTTGACTCACTAGCTGAAGGACCCAAGAGTCTGTGGTGACTGCCTCCCACCCCAGCAAGTGGCTGTCGAACCTTCTACCCACCGGCTCCCCCCACGGGAAGGTGAGGAGGGGGCGGGCTGCGAGTCAAGAGGCGGAGGGAGGTTGGGAAGAGCCACCCTGAGGCCTCTGAGCTTTGGTCGGAGGGGTGGCTGCGCTAGAGGGGGCAGATGTTTGGTCTGACGTCTGGCTGTTTGCTGACGTTTCATCTGCCACTTAGTCTGGCAATGAAATGGCTGTTTGGCCTTAAATCTGGGGTGGTACATGGTATGGACTGACCATAAAGGCCTTGCCCTTGTCCTGAAGGCTGGTGATTATGTCCTGGGCGTCGCCCCCAAAGAAGACAGAGCCCCAGAAGGGGGCATCCTGAATGGCTGCCTGGATGTCAGGTGCCAAGCCTGACACCCTTAGCCAGGAATATCTTCCGAGTCAAAACAGCCGTAGCGGTGCCCCTGGCCAAGAAGTCCACCACATCATACTTCGCCCTCAGTGAGTGGCGACAGGTGACCTTAGTGGACCTGATAGTGTCCGCCAGGACGGACTTGGACTCGGAGTCCAACATGGTGTTAATGACATGCTCCAGTTGACAAAACAGAGACTTCTGGTATACTAGCATGTGCACCACATAATTTAGGGTGCGCATGGCCAGTGTGGAGGAAGAATAGAATTTCCTCCCAAACTGATCCAGCTGCCTCGACTCCTTGTCAGGAGGGGAGATGCTCATGTACTTCAGCTTGGTGGACCTGTCATAAGCCGCTGTAATGACCACTGAATCAGCCTTTGGGTGGACAATGAGGTGACCCTTACCCTCTGGTGTCCTGTATGTTCTGTTTTGCTACCACCGGGATGGAGGAAGGCATCATCCAAATGGTAGAAGCCATTTCTTCACGAGGCTATAACCACGGGGACATAAGGACAGGTGCTGTCTCCTGAATATCCAGGTGCTCAGCTAGTCTCTGATGCTTGGGATCCTGTCCATCAGTCTTCTACTCGTAGACCTCTGCTATCTTTTTCAGGAGGTCTGCAAACAAGGGGTCCTCCGAAGGTGATTCTGGGGACTCCTTGGGCTTGGGCTCTTCTGGAGGGTGAAGTCTTAAAACCCGAAACTGAGGAGGAGGACCCAGACTTGAATTCCGAATCCGAAGAATTGGAAGACCCGACGATGGGAAGAGAAACCTCCTGAAATCTAGGAGGGATACTGTCTTACCCCAGTCCAGTCGAAGGACCTTTCATCAGGCTCAATGTGGACTGGCTCGGGTCCAGCAGAGAGGTGAACCTGGGAGTCCAACCTGGGTGAACCGAGGAGAAAGCTCTTGCAGGATGCCAGCTGTCCAGCTCCGAGATGAGCCGTGACTTGGTCTTCGACCACCAGGACTGGAGGATGGCCCGGAAATCTGCCTGAGGCTGAGGAGGAGGTAGAAGGGGCTGACAGGCTGAAAACCCTGAAGAGAACCCCGGCATCAGGTACTCTGACATATGGTACCCGTGCATCACGTAACCCGGCAAGGAGTAGGCAGGCGTATACCCCGGCATCATAAAGCCTGACGTTGGGTAGCTTGATGGAGGGTAACCTGGTGTATAATGTGGCGCCGGGTAACCAGGTGGAGGGTAGCCCGATGGAGGCCCTGATGGTGGTGGTGTTGTGGGACCCGTTGGGGGACCCTGAGGAGGTCGGAAACTCGGCCCAGGAGGACCCAGAAGAGTAGGGTCAGGTGGTAAACCCGGCGCCAATGGCCCCACTGCACGAACCGATGGGAGGGGTCTGTAAGGTTGCCCGCTAGGTAAGACATCCAGAGGTGACCCAGCAACAAAGTCACTTGACGGACGACCCCCATCCCCCACCTCCCACTGATCTGGGGAGGGCGGAGGAGGCTCCACGAGGGAAGGGGAGGGAGTACCCAGGTGGTGAGACCCAACCAGTGAAAGCTGTGTTGAGATCAGCAGCTGACTCTCATCCGGCTGGACGTCATCTGGTCCCGCGCCGCAACCAGATGTGAGCGTGTTTGCCGGGCGGTCGTCAGAGGGTCCGACAACTACCTGATCAACCTTGGCCGCATGGACACCAGAGTCCCCGGTGCCCGACTTATCACCCTGGGACAGGCACTCGTCAGGAGGTCGGAAGAGCGACTTACTGGCCCTGCCTGACTGCTTAGACCCCATGGAAGAAATGGGTCTAAGAGTGGCGGAGGCAGGTGAGACGGAGACCTGTCCTGGTCCTGGTGCTTCTCCTTGTCCCTCTTCTTCTCATGCTTGTGGGAGTCAGTCGGAGAGGATGAAGTGCTCCTCAGTTTCTGCAGCCCTTTTTCCATCATGGCCATCTTCTTTTTAAGCAGGTAGGCCTTGAGGGCCTGCTGGTGGCGCTTCCGTGTGGCCTGGTTGAAGCTCAGGCAGGCCTCACAATCCTTGGTCATGTACTCAGGGTCCAAGCAGAAGAGGCAAAGGGAGTGAGAATCCTTGTGTGGGAGCTGCATACTGCAAGAACTGCACTTATTCTTATGCGACTCGGCGGGAGACAGAGAAGACATACAAAAGTAAGTTTTGAACAATAAAGGAAGAAAAAAACGATACTCGTCTGAAAAATGGCAGTTGAACTGCAGCAACGATCTTCGCAAGGTCCAACGTGCACAGGACAATGGCGGGAAAGAACTGAAAGGCGGGCGTGGGGAACACCCACTATACAGTGTCACGCTGATGTCGGTCACGTGACATTGGGTGGGTGGTCCCCCGTCAGACACTGCTAGCTAAAGTTTCTGTGTAGTCCAGTTGCCAGGGGCCACAGTCCTCAAGGTTATTACCTACTGTATGAGCCCTCTCAAAGTAAGATCATTTAATTAAATTTTTTTCAATCTAGACTTGCAATTAATGCAAAAAAAAAAAGTAATGTATATTAGTTCAGGTAAAATTGTGGCCCCATTTACAACTACCTTGCAAAATGAAACTCTCAGCCAAGTTATAATACAACAAATACTGAAGTACAAATACATGGGAGTCTGGTTAGACAATAAGGTCATGCATAATATTCAGATAGACCACCAAGTAAAAAATTTGGGGAAACGTCTGAGGGCTTTGAATAAAATTAAGCACTGCACGAGTAAGGAGACTAGAAAGTTGGTGGTGAATACCATGATTTTATCTATTTTCAATTACAGAGACTTGATGTTTGCTGGGGCATAAGGGCGGGGATGGAACTGGCAAAACTGGATATTATGTGTAACTGGTTGGTTTGCTTCTTCCTCAACGCCCCTTACAAAACTCAGAAATGTGAATTCTATAATGAACTGGACTGGATGAGTCTAGTGGGGCGTAGGAGGGCTCATCATTTTACCATCATGTACAAAATGCTACAGAAATGTAGTACCTGATGATTTGTTGGAAAACATACAACAAAGAAGCATTAAAAACTTAGATCTTCAGGTGGGGTAGAATATCACCCTATCAAAAGTAATTTGGAAGTCAGAAGGTCACATTTCTTTAGTGTGGCACTGAAACTTTGAAACAATATTCTGTTATATTTAAGACCTATGTGCATACTGTGTGACCCTGAGCAAGTCACTTAAATTCTTTGTGCTTCCAGGCTGCACTTGTAAACAAGCTTTCAGCTTAGTGAGTCTCTCCTGGTAAAAAAAAAAAAATAGAAATAGCAGGTGACGGCAGCAGGAGACCATTAGGTCTATCTAGTCTGTCCTTGAGTTGATTTATTTCTACCCCCCCCCCATTTGCCCATACGTGCGAGGGCTCCCTTGTGTCTGTCCCATGCTGTTTTGAATTCCCTCACTGTCTTTGACCCCACCGCCCCCAGGGGCAGTCTATTCTACGTATCCACCACTCTCTCACTGAAGAACTTTCTAGTACTGGTGTTGAATCTCCCACCTATTAGCCTCAGGTTATGTCCCCTAGTTCTACTCCTCTCCTTGAAGTGGAAGAGGTCCTGTGTCTGTACTTTATTTATGCCCTTCATATATTTGAAGGTTTCTATCATGTCTCCCCTCTCTCTTCTCTGCTCCAGGGAGTACATGTTCAGTTCCCTCAATCTTTCCTCGTAAGACAGTTGTTGCAATCCCTGAACCATTTTTGTTGCCTTTCGTTATAGGAGTGGAGAACCGAGGAGGTTTATGTTTTATAAAATAAGTTTTGTGCATGTGTTCACAAGTGTAAATTTCGACTTTGACTGCATCTTAGCTATGTATAATCTGCTGTTCTTAACATCCATTAATATTGTAATTTAAATATGTAAATATTTGTAACTTTTATGCAATAAGTACCTCACTGGAAATTAGCTTGGGTCAACTGGGTTTCCAATTCATTATACATGGATACAGGTTTTACTACTACTAATTTTTTTTTTTTTAATTTAAAGGGGAATCAGTCAGCACTAAGATACCCACACCCATGTGTAGGGCTGGTCCCAATTTGCACTTTGTGGGCAAAAACATTTGTTTTTTAATTACTGTTTACTGCAGTATAGTGGATTGTATCAGGCTGTTTCTCCTGACTTGCAAGCTGACATTTTCTGTAATTTTGCAGCCCAGAATTTCCTGCAGCTGACATCAGAGGAAGGCTGCAGCAGTAAGAGATTCAATAGCTTATAGTGCATGTTGGAGCTTTTATAAGATCTAATCAGATGTTTGCCAGTACCGTTGTTTCCTGGGACTAAGTACAGTCTTCTGGGACTGTACTTTGCCCAGGGAAGACAGCAGGGACCAGCAAACAAAAGATCTGAGTTTCTAAAAACTCCTACATGCACTGTAGGGTACTGAATCTCCACTGCTACAGCCTACTCTGATGTCAGCTACAATAGTCAGGATAGTATAATTACGTAAGAACTTACCGTAACAGTAGATCTTGAGAAGATCTCTTGCGAGCGAGCTACACCATTAGGACTATGACACCAAGCACTAGGACCCCACAGAAAAATTCTAGTTAGTAGTACCCAGCGGGGACCACCCCAGACGTCGGCCTGCCTCCGATGTTGGCCAATGGTATAAAGGGGACGGTCCCCAGCTCCACCTCAGTTCTCCCACTGGAGACCCAGCAAACAGAGAGAAATGGAGAACCAAGAAGGTTCAAATATTTTTAAACAGAGGAAATAAAAAGATCAGGGTGAAGGAGGGAGGGAAAGCAGTGCCTGCTGCAAGAGCTCTTCTCGAAGATCTACTGTTACAGTAAGTTCTTACATAACTGTACTGTCTTACCTTGAGTTAGGGCTCTTGCAGCAGGCTACACCATTAGGACTGAGTACCAAGCAGTACAGTGTAGTCCCAGGTCGGAAGGAAGGTGGAAACTAAAGACCGTGGGAGCATTAAAGAGAGGAGTCCTTGAAGTCCTTGACGAGGAGTCCTCGCATTTAAGAATCACATCCTCTCCACCCATAAATACACATGTGCGCAGTAGGTGTAGTACTAGACACTGGGTGCCCATGCCCCAGACAGTGCAATTATTACTGCCTCATTGACAATGTCCCCTAAAGGACTGCATCCTTAACACCTCCTGAAGCAATGTACCAACCCTATGTTAGCTGCCCAGCCTTTGCCTGTATACGACTACAGCTGCACTGTCTAAGTGTTCTACAAATGTACTTTAATACTCTGTTGTAACCAAGCCTGTAACGCTGATTTCTAGCTGTAATTATGTCTTGCTATGTTATTGTATATATGTATATATTATCTGCAAGTGCTGTCTGTTATAATTAATGTCATGCTATGTTGTTGTATTACTGTAAACTGACAAGGAGCCTTTGGAAATGAGTCTCTGACTCAAAGGGTTGTAATTCCGATGAGAATATAAATACAATAAAATAAATAAATAAATAAAGGACCACTAGGCCAAAGCAAGCTCTCCGCCGTGAGGCAATGTCCAGGGTGTACTGCTTTACAAAAGTATGCACTGAGCTTCAAGTGGCGGCAGCGCAAATGTCTGCTGCAGAGACATTCCATAGGGAGGCAAATGAAGTGGCAACCCCAGTAAAGTGACCCTCAACCGAGCCTGGTAAGAGTTTACCATACTTCTTGTAACAGAAAGTAATGCAATTCACTAGCCACTTGGATGGTGTCTGCTTTGCTACTGATGCCCCAATAGATTTGGGGGTGAAAGAAACAAACAACTGGTGTGATTTCTTGTAGACCGGGTGCGATCAACATAATAAAGCACCCTATGAACATCCAGAGTATGCAGAAGGGCCCCCCCCCCCAATTAGAATACTCTAAACACACAGGCAAGTGGATGACCTAATTCAGGGTAAACTAGGACACCACTTTTTGAAGAAACTTAGGATTTGTTCGCAAAGACACTCTGTCTTTGTGGAAAATCAAATAAGGCTCTTTGCACATCAGAGCCTGATGCTCAGAAACCCTCCGAGCAGAAGTAACTGCAAATAAAAATAACACTTTCCATGACAGAAAGTGAAGCTTGCAATCTGTGGCTGGTTTGAAGGGAGGCAAAGTAAGCTTCTCCAATGAAAATAACAAATCCCATTGGGGACAGCGTCCCTAATGGGAGGTTTCAGATGCAACATGCCCCACAGAAAAGTGTGGGGCAGGTCCAATTGGGCAATGTACTTGCCTTCCACTGGTGCGTGATAAGCTGATATGGCAGAAAGGTATACCTTAATGGAGGAATAGTGGAGTCCGGAATCTGAAAGAGAGAGAGAAGGTACTCCAGGGTAGCATTCACTGGACAGGTAAATGGGTCCAAGCCCCGGGTGGCGACCCATAAGCAAAAACACTTCCATGTCATGGTGTAAGTAGCCCTGGCAGAAGGCTTCCTAGCCGCAACCAAGACCTTGGCTACCCTAGGGGAGACCCCAAAGTGGGCTGTGGCTATGTCTACAGGAGCCAGGCATGTAGATGTAGAGATCTAAGATCCAGATGGACCAGGGTGCCCTGCTCCAGGGATAGCAAGTATGACGTCAGGCGCAGGGGGATCGGAGGTTCCACTGCCAACTGCTGAAGCAGGAGGAACCAAATCTGACATGGCCAGAGAAGGGCAATCAAGATAATGTCCACCCCTTCTGCCTGCAGCTTGAGCAGGACCCTTTGCAGGTGAGGAAAGGCATACAGAAACCCTGTCCAGCAGAGGGATAATGCGTCTCGCCAGAAAACACCAGGCCCTGGATCCAGTGAGCAGAAATTAGGTAGTTTGGCGTTGTACGGAGACACAAAGAGGTCCAACTCTGGATGTCCCCATCTTTTGAAGATGTCCTGTGCTATGATCTGAAAGAGCTCCCATTCATGGACACTGGATCGGGACCTGATTAGGCCGTCGGCCAAGGTGTTTTGGACTCCTGTAACGGACCACAGTGAGGAACAAACTGTGTTCGATGGCCCATAACCACACTCTCATAGCCTCTTGATAGAGAAGATATGAGTGCCCCCCCCCCCCGTTTGTTGATGTAGAAGACAACGGACATCTTGTCTGTCTGAATCAGCAGGGGGCTCGGACAAAGGTCTGGCTGGAATGCCTGCACAGCACAGAGAATTACTCTCATGTCTACGATGTTGACATGAAGGGTTTGTTCCACTGAAGACCACGTTCCTTGGGTTTGTCGATCCAGGAAATGGGCTCCCCATCCCAGACCAAATGCATCTGTCTTAAAGCTCTGTTGTGGGGAGTCCTTCTGAAAGGAAACTCCCAGCTCCAAGTTGGGAGGAGTCAGCCACAATGAAAGGGTCTGAGTCACTACTCTGTAGATCTGGATGGGCTGGTCGAGATCGTCTGCTCTCTGATCCCACTGCACTCTGAGACAACACTGGAGAACTCTCATGTAGAGCAGAGCTGATGGAACCATCACTATGGAAGCCACCATGTGACAGCAGCTAAAGCAGTGTCCGGACTGGGACCAGGTGGGAAGAGGAAATCCTCTGAACCTGTGCCCAAAGGCATACTGCCCTGTCGGGTGGCAGGAAGGCCTTTCCTTGTGTTCCAAAATGGCCCTGATGTATCGCAATCACTGGCTTGGCCATGGGGACGACTTTGGGATGTTCAGTGTGATTCCCAGAGCTCTGAACAGCTGGAAGGTATCTGATAGGGTGGATAGTAAGCGCTCTCTGGTGGGGGCTGATAGAAGCCAGTCATCGAGGTAGGGATAGACGTAATGGCCCTGTCTCCTGAGAGTTGCAGCCACCACCGCAAGGCACTTTGTAAAGACACACGGTTCCGAAGAAAGGCTGAAGGGCAAGGCCCAAAACTGGTAGTGTTCCCCCTGAAAGGCAAACCTCAAAAACCTCCTATGGGCCGAAAGCGCCAAGATATGGAGGTAGGCATCCTGCATATTGAGGGAACAGAGCCAATCCCCTTGGTGAAGTATGGGTATGAGGCCTGGCAGGGTCACCATCCTGAATCTCCTGTACGCTATGTAGTTGTTCAGGAGGCTTAGGTGTAGGACAGGGTGAAGGTCCGCCGTCTTCTTGGGAACCAAGAAGAAATGGGAGGAGAACCCTCTCCCCCGTTAGGATGGTGGGATGGGTTCTATGGCCCGCTTTTCCAGGAGGGTCTGGATCTCCTCTTGAATAAGGATGGCATGGGAGGAGGAGTAGGAGGAGGGAATCGGAGGGTTACCTGAGGAAACTGGACAAACTCCAGCGCATGTCCCTTCTCTATCAGCTGAAGGACCCACGTATCTGCTGTAATGCAGGTCCATCCCTCTAAATAGAGGGAGAACCGATCCCCTAACGTTTCCCCCAAGGATTCCTCTGGAGAAGGAGGGGGAGGGTCAGGCAAGGAGTTGGGTGCTGGATCTTGGGGTAGGTAGGGAGACCTGGTAGGACTTAAGTGTTCCAAGATCCCTGTGCTCCAGTGGGCTGAGAGGGAGCCTTACATTTGAAGGGTCCTCCTGCTTGCTGCCCCTTAGGCTGTTCACCCACAGGGCAATGAAAAGGCTTCTGTCTCGCAAGGTTTGGCTCTGATTTGTACATTTGGTATACAGACTGGACCGCCTTGTCCAAGTCTTGAAGGTCTGTGATCATCTTTTCTGTGTCCTGTCTAAAGAGCATAGACCCGTGAAAGGGAGCATCCAGGATAGCTTCCTGGAGGTCATGCCGAAAACCAGAGATTCTGAGCCAACAGTATCTCTTTAGGCAGATGCTAGTTGCAGCAGCCCTAGCTGCAGTGTCTGTGGAGTCGTAGAAGGATCTCAATACATGTTTTCCAACATCAAGTCGAGATTGTAGTATGTCTGACAGCTCCAATTTATGAGAAGAATCAGGCTGTTTTGGGGCCAACTCTAGAGCTTTTGGCCATAAAGACTTCTGATACTGCACCATATGTGCCAAGAAATTGAGCGAACATATGGTGCAGGTGACAGAAGTGTAAACCTTACGGACAAATTGGTCTAGCCATTTGGATTCCTTGTCCAGTGGCTGTGAACTCATATAACAAGGCTGCTTGGTCCTGCAATGGACTGCCATCAGGACCATGGAGTCAGCCTTGGGGTGTTCTCCTAAAAAGGACTCATTTGTAGGAGTCCTATACAGCCTGTCTGCCTTCTTTGGAACAGCTGAGGCTGAGGAAGGGTGCCTCCAGCCAAGTTTGGTGACATCCTGAAAGGGGACCATCAACAGTGGCACCACTAAAGGTTTAGGGTCACTCGTGCCCAGAAAATAGGCAAGCCGCTGTCTCTCCGGGTCCAAATCGTCAGTCTCCCACTGATTTAGAAATTGGATATGACGCATCACGTCCAAAAAGGTAGGGTCATCCGGAGGTGACCGGGAAGAATCCCTGCAGGCATCAGGCTGAGAAGGAGGAGTAGAAAAACCCTCCAAGGACCTGGATGATGAGGATGAACTCCATCCAGACGAGTCCAAAGAGGGAGACCTTGTAAAGGGGCACTGACACCAGCGACCGCATGAACAGCATCAGTATCTGGAGGAAGATCGAGATGAAGAGTTGTGTCTTTACCTGTGATGCCACGGGGACCCTTCGTCTGAATGGTCCGGCGAAGGGGTGACCTTCTTAGGGGGAGGCGACAGCTTCCTGGCTGGTGGAGTAGGTGATTTCGGTGGCCCCTGTGGTGCATCCAAGGGTGTAGGGTTCGGCAAAGGGGTGGGGTGCTTCTAGGGCAAGAGGTCCCCTTTTGTGGTATTCCACCATGAATTGAACAGGGACCCTACATCCGTAAGGGAGACCAGAGGGAGCCCTGAAGGGTCTGGCGCTGGGGAGGTACATAGGGGCCAAAGGCATCGGACCCACTGGAAAGGCTGACCCTGTCCACAGATCTGGGAATGCGGGCATGTCTGGTGGCGGTCCCGCAGGCAGCAGAGGAGCTGACACCAGGTCGTCCAGCTGGTCGGGTGGTGTCAGGTTGTCCAACTGTGGTTGATCTGGCATCAGAGGTGGAGATGCCGGGTTGCTGGCAGCAGAGTCTCCGATGGTAGCTTTGGAGAAGCCAGCAGAGTGGGTGTCGCCTGTTTGGATCCCGGTGAATTTGACATCAAGGACAACGGGGTTCCATCGTCTTGTGCTTAGGGGAGCATACTCCAAACTGGAGAGCCTGCTCCTGGCATCTCTTCTTGTTGTCAGACCCTGACAAGCAGCCCAATGAAGAGGACACCCCAGTTGGATGACAGGTACATGCCCGCTGTCAGAAGCGGAGCCGGCTGGGCCCCCTGGCTTAGGAACTGAAGGATGCTGGAATGGCCTAAGACTCAAGGGTAGGGGCAAAGGCCCTTGCTCCAAAGACCTCTCGCTCGACATCTGGACCAGGGAGAGAGAGGTTTCATCAACAGGAGCCCCAAGGGAGTGGGGACTCGATGTAGACACTTTACAGTGCAGAGATCTGGAGCAGGAGTCTGAACTGGGCCTGTCTATCTTTATGGTGGTGTTTCCCGCTGGTCAGTGTCTCTCTATGGGAAGAAGTTTGAAGATCTAGGGACCGATGAGGAAGAGGAGCCTTGAATAGAGGAGATCCACTGCATGGCAGCTGGTTGGTGCTCCAACAGGTGGCTCTTTAAGGCCTTCAGGCAATGGATGCGTGTCCGGTGGTTGAAACTGTGACACTGCAGGCAGGTCTCCGAGTCATGGTTGGGGCCTAAACAAATCTCACAGGCTGAATGGCCGTCTTTAGCAGGAATCTGTTTCCCGGAGGCCCATTTTGATTTCCACCGCTCTGAGGTAGAAGACGGTGAAGACATGCATGAAGAAACTTAGAAATCTAACAGAAAATATGAAAATACAAAAGAACATGAAAATGGCAGTCAACTGGTAGAAGGAGGCATCCATGGAGCTGATGTGCACAGTTCGATTGTGGGAAAAGAACTGAGGTGGGGCTGGGGACCGCCCCCTTTATACCACTGGCCAACGTCAGAGGTGGGCCGATGTCAGGGGGCTGTCCCACCTGGGTACTGCTAGCTAGGATTTTTTCATGGGGTCCTAGTGCCTGGCGGCATAGTCCTAATGGTGTAGCCTGCTGTAAGAGCTCCAACTCGAAGTAAGATTTGTAGTTACAGAAAATAATAATTACGTACTCACCATAATTCTTGATCTTCTAGGAAAATCTTCACCATTGATTCACACTAATGGGTTCTGAGATGAAGATGCTAGGATCCTGCGGGAGCCAGAACATTTGAGAAGGGCTTGCACTAAAGTAAGCTGCATGCCTGTGCGGCACTGCGAAACTGGCTTGCAGTGCATGGCTTACATCAGCACCAGCCCTCAACTGCCTCAGTACCTTTTTCACAGAGGAGGTGCAGCATAACCTAACTAGCACACAGGCACTTAACCTAAGGGTATACAATAGTCCCGATGAGCCTTGTAAGAAGGGTCAACAAACCAGCAACACAGTGTCTTCAAAGCCCAAACCAAGAACAAGAGTGAAGACCAACAATGTGTACTGGAATGAATCTGGGGGATGGCGGGTGGGCACGTGAATCAATAGTAAAAATATTCCTAGAAGAACAAGAATTACAGTGAGTACGTAATTTTCATATATTCCACGAATCAATCTTCCCCACTGATTCACATTAATGGGTCAGAGTACCAAGCTCAGACAAAGTCACCTGGACTAGGGTGGTAGAAGCCGAGGCTCACTCAGGACAGAAGTCCATTCAGGATAGTCCTGTCAAAGGAGCCATGTTGCCTGGCATGGACATCCAAAGCATAGTGCTTAACAAAAGTGAGCAGTGTGCTCCAGGTTACAGCTCTGCAAGCATCACCAATAGGTACCAAGTGAATCTCTGCCAGGGATGTTGTAACTGCTCTGGTGGAGTGGGCACGTACCTGATCTTTCAGCTTGACCTGCGCTATGACATGGCAGTGGTGTAGACAGCTCACAATCCAGGCAGAAATGCACTTGATTAACAGGCTGTCCCTTTCAAATGGGATCGAAAGAGACAAAGAGCTATTTGGATAGTCTAAAGTTCTTAGTTCTGTCCAGATAAAACTTAAGGACTCTCCTATTATCTAGCGAATAAGAATTGAGCAATAAGGTACGACCAGAAGTTATGTTAATGTTCTAGTTAATCACCACTGGGGGTGTAATGTGGAACGAGGCACAGCCGAGTGTCATATTGCTGCCAGAGGGGTGATTACAATTTTATTAACTAACTCATGGAAATACTGCCTGCTAATATTATAATTGGGTTCAGTTTTCTTGCAGTTTTCCAATGACATACTATATTTATTTTAGTTATTCTTAACCACTGACATAAAATAATCCCTCTGCCAAAGGTTTATATTAGTAGTATATTAGTAGGTGGTCATTATTATGAAGCCCAGCTCAGACTTGAATGAGCTGCAGCAAGGCTGCTCAGGACCCCTGCCGCCTCACATGCCATTTATATTGCTCACTTCTAGTAGTAATAGTAAAAACTTTTATTTTTAGACAGGAGGTTAAATGACATCTCATTTCAATCACCATTAGGACAAGTCCTATTTTACAAGGTGTTCATGTTTTAGGTATACATTTAAGATACTGAAACTAGGAATCCTGAAACTCATGGGACCGAGTTCAGTATCCTGACATGCAGAAGCCCGATAAGGAGGAAGGTAATGCAAACAGGGGCATGGTAGTGGAAATGACAAACCGCTATCATGCCTCTTGTCATGTACCACAACACACTGGAGGATATGGAAGTTGGTCAAACTGCTTCCGTGGCATGGAGGGCTAAGCTACTAGCAGCTCGGCCAGCATGATCTGGTAGACCCGGGTTCTGTGCCCGGCTACCATTTTCGTGAAACACGATTTCACCCCTGTAACTTATTTTTTAACTCCGAAGTCCGTTCCTCATCGGAGTCGGTTATTTAAGTTATGAGGGGTGCAGGGAGGCAGAGCCCCCGCATTACATCCAAGTCTGTCGGGATTTTGAGATTCAGTATCCCGAACTCGATCTAGTGGGGTTCGGGATACTGAGTTTTAGGATGCCAAATATATTCCCTGTATTATAATCTTAAAGTTTTCAGTCATACAATTCAGAGAATAAAATTAATTTTAAACAAACATTCACTCAATGCAAAACACCTTGGTCATTCGTTATTAGTCAAAACATATACATCTTACAGACAATTCTTGTTTCAAGGCAGTGCTGAGTTGTTTTAAGCTAATATCTACATTTTTCATTTGAACATTTAGTTCATTCCAGATTTTCATTTCAGCAAAAGAAAAGGTCATCTCTCCAAACCTACTTTTTTGGTGTTTCTATTCTATACTCCCTCATTTTTCTATTATTTCTCAGTCCATATGTATGCTCAATTTTCTGCAGTTTCTTATGTAAGTACAGAAATCTTGTTGTTTCCAACGTTTGTTTGATCTGTACAGAGGTCTTGTTGTTTCCAGCGTTTTTGGATTTTATTTTTAGGGTCACAGTTGTTTTTTCTCCTTTTTAGAATTTTTAAAAAACATTATTTTAGATGTATTACTATTACAGTGCCTTCAGAAAGTATTCACCCCCTGGATTTTGTCACATTTTGTTGTGTTACTACCAGAATTTTTAATGCATTGAAATGATTTGTTTCCCCTTTATTCACACAGCATACTCAACAATTTAAAGGGCAAAAATATTTTATTGTGTAACAAAAATATTTGAAACATTAAAACTGAAATATCTTGTTTATTAAGTATTCACCCCAGTCAATACTTTGTAGAAGTGCCTTTGGCAGCAATTACAACTTTGAGTCTTCTTGGGTATGTCTGTATCAGCTTTGCACATCTGGATTTGGGGATTTTAGCCCATTCTTCTTGCAGATGTGCTCAAGCTCTATCAAGTTGGATAGGATCGGTGAACGCAATCTTTAAGTCTTTCCACAGATTCTCAATGGGATTCAAGTCTGGGCTTTGACTGGGCCACTCAAGGACATTCACCTTCTTGTTCTGAAGCCACTCCAGTGTTGCTTTGGCTGTATGCTTGGGGTCATTGTCTTGTTGGAACGTAAATCTTCGCCCCAGTCCAAGGTCTATTGCGGACTGATGCAGGTTCTCCTCAAGGATGTGCCTGTATTTGGCTCCATTCATTGTTCCCTCTATCGTGACAAGTGCCCAAGTTCCTGCCGCTGAAAAGCATCCCCATAACATGATGCTGCCACCACCATGCTTCATGGTAGGGATGGTGTTACATGGGTGCTGAGCTGTGTTCGGTTTGCGCCAGGCATAGCGCTTTGCATTCAGGCCAAAGAGTTCAATTTTTGTTTCATCAGACCAGAGAATCTTTTGCCACATAGTCTCAGAGTCTGCCACGTGCCTTCTTGCAAACTCCAGGCATGCTATTATGTGGTCTTTTCTCAGGAGTGGCTTCCGTCTAGCCACTCTCCCATAGAGGCTACATCTGTGAAGTGCTACAGAGATTGTTGTCCTCTGGACAGGTCCTCCCATCTCAGCCATGTAACTCTGTAGTTCTGACAGGGTGGTCATTGGGTTCTTGGTCACTTCCTTGACCAAGGTCCTTCTTGCCCGGTTGCTCAGTTTGGGAGCACGGCCTGCTCTAAGAAGAGTCTGGGTGGTTCCGTAATCTTTCCATTTCCTAATGATGGACTTGACTGTGTTCCTGGGAACTTTCAACACCCTAGAAATGTTTTTATACCCCTCCCCAGATCTATGCCTCCTCACAATTTTATCACAGAGTTCTACGGACAGCTCCTTGGTCTTTATGTTAGAGTTTCTGCTCTGCTCTGACATGCACTGTCAACAGTGGGACCTTATATAAACAGGTGTATTTCCTCTGAAATCATGTCAACCATTTGAACTGATCACAGGTGGACTCCATTCAAGTTTTAGAGTGATCTCACAAGGAATTTGGATGCACCTGAGCTCAATTTGGAGTGTCACAGAAAAGGGGGTGAATACTTATCAAATCAAGACATTTCAGGTTTTTATTTTAAATTACATGTACAAAAAATTCCAGAAGTTTCATTCCACTTTGACATTATAGAGTAATTTGTGTAGATAGGTGACAAAAATATATAATAAATGTATTTTAATTTGAGTTTGCAACATCACAAAATGTGACAAAATCCAAGGGGGTGAATACTTTCTGAAGGCACTGTAAGTATCAAGTTTGACTTCTCAAACCAATTCAGAATTCTTGTGAAGTCTTCCTGTAAATCCATCTGCAGTTGTACCGGATCTGTTCCCCTAGTTAATATCACAGTGTCATCTGCGTATACACATATATATGACTTTTTTACTACTTTTGCTGCTGGGTTGGTGTATATAAGAAATAAGAGAGGACCCAGGACTGACCCCTGGGGAATCCCTCTTTTCACGCTGGCCTTAACTGAGAGATCTCTCCCCACTGCAGTTTGTCGAGTTCTGTCCATTAAATATGACCGGAACCATACTCTTGCTTCACTTGACACTACTATCTGCTGGAACCCACTCAGCAGAGCTTCGTGATGCACCATGTCAAATGCTTTGGACAGGTCTATGAACACAGTGCCCACCGACACCCTCTTGTCCATTGAAGAGGCCAGTATG
The DNA here is from genome assembly GCA_016271365.2 of Neoceratodus forsteri. NCBI lineage: Eukaryota > Metazoa > Chordata > Ceratodontiformes > Ceratodontidae > Neoceratodus > Neoceratodus forsteri. Next base: position 732,019,738 of record CM028131.1, read on the forward strand.
TCAGTTGTGTCGGTGAACGTAGTGCCCCTGGATTGTCCTTTTCTGAAGCCAGACTGGTGCCCGGACAGCAGTCCTTTTGTTTCAAATGGTCATAAAGCTGCCCATACACCAGTCTCTCCAGAATTTTAGAAACCATAGATAGCAATGCTATAGGTCTATAATTCGTTGGGCTTGTAGGTGATCCAGTTTTAAATATTGGCACTATTTTTACCTTCTTCCATGGAGCAGGAAAAACTCCTTTGCACAGATGCCAGTTAAAGAGATTAGTGAGCACAGGTGCAATGATGTAATTTGCATCCTTCAAAAATCGCATTTCTAACTGATCTATATCTGGTGACTTGTTTTTGTTTAATTTTCTAATCACCTTTTTAAATTCCTTGCAAGTTCCATATTTAAATCTAAACTGAGATATATTTGGGTCTTTTGTATCATTTACTTGTTCCATTATTACCTTTTCTTCACATCCCTTCAAACCTGGGACGTCTGGTAAATTTGTAAAATAGTCATTTAAAACATTTGCTGATTTTATCCCGTTCATAAGGACTCAGTTCTTTTCCATTTGCATTTGTGGGGATTTTATTGTTGGTGTTTCTAAAGATTTTAACAGGGACCAATATTTTCCCGTGCCATTAATTTCTGCACTTTTACTATTGTAGAACTGTTGTTCAGTGATTTTTATTTTTGTTTTTAATGTATTAAAGCTTTATACTGGTCTCAATCTGTTGAGTTTAAAGTTTTATTCGCCTTTTTCCACAATTTATTTTTTATTCTGATCTCTTTTTTAGCTTTTCAGTTACCCAAGGTACATGTACGTTTCTTTGCTTAATTTTTACAAAAGGAACAACTTCATTACATTCTTCAAGACATAGATTGTTATATTCTTGGATAACTAAGTCTATTGATGGGATAAGAAATAAATGGGAAAATGTTACTTGTCTAAGTCTGTGTTGAAAAAGTTCTACACTATATTTTTTAAAACACCTTACCCATTTGAAATTGTCCTTTATTTCAGATTTTATTTTTACATTCAGCCGCATTTCACATCTAAGTGTACTATGGTCTCCTAAAATTGACTGATTTACTTGTATGCATTTCATTTGGATATTCTGTGATACAAAACAATAAGTCCTGGATGTTTCCCGGGCTTTTTAATGAACTTTTCCTTGTAGTATTATTCATTACTTGGGTTAGGTCCAGGTGTTTAAGACTGTCTTCCAACGCTCTCCCCCTTGGATGTCCCCAAGCTGCGTAAAAATAGCCGGTTAATGACAATTTTTTCCCTATGGAGTAGTCCATTACAGTTTGTGCCAGTTTCTCAAAACTTTCTGTTTTGATTTTTGGCGGCGAGTATATTATCCCAATTATCTAATTGAAGTTCTGAATTTCAACTAGTAAACATTCTATATTTTCTACAGATCCTGTATAAACTATCCTCGTCAGTCCCAGATCCCACTTGGTACACAGCAGAACCCCCTCCCCTTTTTTTGCTTCTATCAAACCCGTGGGTATAATACCCTTCTAATTCTATCTCTTTGTTTTTTATTGTCTCATTTAACCAAGTCTCTGTTAGGGCAATTAAGTTGGGATCCCTGCTGTAACCCAAGTTTTAAACAGGTCTATTTTATTTTTCAAACTGCGTGCATTATCATATGTTATTTTCACTTGGCTTATGTTTTGTGGCCCAGGGTTTAATTCAATATCACCAATCACCATCAAGGCAACCAAGAGTGGGCACTTACTGATCCGCATTGTTAGTTTAATCTCTGAATTTTTGTTTCTCATTAGTTCCATTTTTATTACGGAAAAAGTATTCTCCTTCTATGCAGACTATCAGGGCCCCACCCTGCTTCACACTGAGCGATATACTCACCTGCAAGGGAACCAACTGTTTTCTGGTAGGTACCATAATCTGAGCTAACAAAGTTACGATTATAGATCCCACCACCACCTATGTTGCTGTTCTCTTTAGCATCTGCATTTTACTGTTAAAATTCCACCAGATAATTATTTAAAAACTCCGGTCCATAATATTTCTATTTTATAAAAATGTTATCAATACTATTATCTAAGTTAATTTTCTACTATTCTATCTTATACTATAAAAACTACCTACTTAAATAGTTTATTAAATTTACCTTAATTTAATACAGGTATAAATTATTTCAAAAGCCCTGAATAAAGTGCTAATATTCCTTATCTTTTGCATTTGTATAATACTGCGTAACTCTAAAGTGTATGTACAAACTCATGCCAGTGCTTTCTCACTGACGGATGGTACAGACTTTTTAACACAACAACAACCCCACACTCCTTGTTACTTCTGGCAATATGAAAGCGGAAACCCCACTCCTCTTCACTCGCTTTCTTAAAATACATCTCCTATCATGGCATAAGCACTGCAGAGCAGCTGTTCAATGCACATTCACCCCCACTCTCGGTAATCACGCTAACGTTGAAGCTGCTGCACTTTTAACAGTCACTGTGGCAGACAGTAGCACCAGTGACAGTTACAATAATATTGAGTGTGGAAACAGCCAGGAGAAGTTGCAGACACCAATTTCATTTTGCCCACACTTCAGTGTGAGAGCAGGAGAGCGGGCGAGCAGATGGCCACAGCCTAATGTACTGTCAGTTGTACATTCGGTGAGAAGAATTAGCAGCAGGGTAGCTGTTCAATAAAGATCCCTCCCTTACCCACTCCCCCTCTCTCTCATGCCTCCAGAGCTGGTTATAGGATAAAGCTGGTGAAAAAACAAACAAAATAATAAAAAAAAACACTCCTCTTGTTTTTATTACAGCAGCTCCAGCTTATAGTAAGAGAACTGGGAGTGCCACTCTTAAGAACAGGGTGTCGTTCATGGGAACCAACGAGCACGCAGGATCATTTAAAAGCTATGGCATGTGTTACCAACACAGAGTGTGCAGCTGGCTGTTTACAGCAGGGTGGCATGAATGCGATGGTCGGTCAGCAGTGTAATGGTGAAAGCCATGGTTCTGTAGTCATTTTTCACAAAATTAAACACCTTATTTATGGTTTCTGGAAAAAAAAATGACAACAGAACTGCAAAGAGGGAACACATGTAAACATGTTAAGCCACAACACAGTATTACAATGAAAAAAGAAAACAAAAAAATGATTCAGCTGACAGTGTCCGTTTAAACCTGCCTCCCACCGAGCCTCTCACTCTGTATTTGTGAGCTGCACCATGGCTTTTATCGTTACACTGCTGCCTGACCGTCCCTTTCATGCCACCCTGCTGTAAACAGCTGCAGCTCACTCTCTGTTAGTAAGCCTTACTGCAGCTTTTAAATGATCCCACCTGCGCGATGGTTCCCACAAACACCACCCTGTTCTTAAGAGTGGCACTTCTGGTTCCGTGCCACGGCTCTTTTACCGACCTGGATGACTTACCAGATTTAGCTGTGCTACAGATGCATGCCAAATAAGTGTGGGCATCCCGAGACTGACAGAAGTACAGGGACAAAAGAACATCACTTGTGGGGGAGTGAGACAGCGAGTTCTGACAGGCAGAAACTACATATTTAACAGAAACTCACCAGGAGAAAATATTAATGTGTTGACAAGTGATGGTGCCCCGTAACTTCCAGGCATGAAATGCTGGAAGTGAAGTAGGACCTTACTTTTTTTTTTTTTTTTTTTTTTTTTAAATCAGTGCCCCTGTAATCAGGCTGCAGAGGGATATTAATAAGTAGAGTACCATAAGGCTCTTGGAATGCTGACAGCCAATAAAATTGCAGCATTTCCAAGACCCTTATAATAATGGAGAATGCATTCTCCTTCATTCTGGAAACTGGCAAAGTAGGTAAGCAGCACTCGAGGCTGCTTCAGATGGAACTCCAACACCACTTTCAGTAGGAACTTGGGGTGCATGTCAAGAACTACCTTGTCCTTGTGAAAAACAGTGTATGGGGGATCTGTGAAAAAGGCATGAATTTCAGAGACTCTGCCAGCTGAAGTGATGGCCACTAGAAACGTTGCTTTCCAAATTAAGAACTTTCACTCACATGTTGCAAGAGGCTCAAAGGGCTTGCAGGTGAGCATGTGCAAAACAAGTTTGATATCCCAGGCAGCTACTGGCTTCCAGATGGGGGGCCTCATGTGTAAAATGCCCTTATAGATCCTCTTAAAAAGTGGCAGTTGAGCCAGGCAGAGGATCACCATGGGCTCATGGTATGCAGATAAAGCACACAAGTGGATCTTGACTGTCGAATACTGCAAGCCAGCATCACAAAGCTCCAGCAAGTACTCCAGGACCTTGTCAGATGGGCACTGAAAGGGGTCCATGCAGGTTTTGGAGCACCAGATGGAAAATATTTTCCACTTGGCTATGTAAGTTTTCCTGGTGAAAGATTTATGGGCAGGCAAAGTATTTCAGAGACCCTCCGAGATACCTTGTACCTGTTCATTTCTGTTTCTTCAGGAACTGGGCCTGAAGTTGCAGGGAGCACAGGTTGGGATGGACCTGGTGACCCCGAGTCAGTAAGTCCGTCCTGAGTGGGAGGATCCTAGGTGTGCTAACTGACAGTCTGTTCAACAGAGGAAACGAAATCTGCTGAGGCCAGCACGGGGTGATTAGAATCATCTTGCCTCTGAAGGCCTCCAGTTTGAGCAGAACTTTCTGCATCAGAGGGACTGGAGGCAATGCATATAAAAACAGATTTTGCCATTGCAGTCTGAATGCATCTTGACAGAAAATGCCATGTCCACCAGCCCAGTGGTGCAGAGGAATGAGGCGCTGGCGCCTTACCTCAGCCCACGCCGGCGACCCGAGTTCGGGAACGGACTCAGGTCGTCGGGGGGCTGGCAGGGGTCGGAGAGGATCAAGCGTCCGGAGGACTGCTCTCCTCTCCTGGGGGTGGCTAGTGGGAGCTTGCCGCACTGTAGCGGCTCCTGGTGGAGACCAGGAGCACTGCTGACGCATGCAAGACGGAGGGAACACCAGAAAAGCGGAAATACCGCTTTGCGGTAGCCAGATGACGGCCGCCCGGCGCTCTGAGGCCATCAATAGTCCGACTGAGCTCCCCGCCTCAGCAGCATCCCTGGGGCTAAAGAAATAGTAGTGCTGGCTTCCCCCTGACCGGTGCCCTCCCCCTTGGAGGAGGGGGGGACCCATCCGTCGAAAGGGTTATGCCGGGTCACCCTGGGGATCGGCTGCGATCTGAGGCAGGTGGAGTCTCAGAAGGATGGATGGATCAGGGGACTGCCTTGGCAAGCCTGAAGGAGTGGCTGCCAAGGAGCACGTAGGAGGGAGAAAAAGATTACTCAAAAAAAAGAAAATGCCATGTCCTGGATTTCTGAAGCAGAATCGAGGCAGTTTGGCACTGAGTAGGGATGCAAAAAGGTCTGTATCTAATGTTCCTCACTCGAACAGTGGTCTCATGATGTCTGGAACTAGTGACCACTCGCAAGGATCAGCCTCTGTTCAGCTGAGCTCATCTGCCAGACCATTTTGTACTCCTGTTAGATAAACTGCTTGGAGCAGGATTCCCTGCTCTGGGCACCTTTCCCACACTCTCACTGCTTCATCTGGGTTCCTCGTTTGTTTATGTAATACATGAGTTGACTTACTGTCTGTCTGCAGGAAGACTGTTTTGTGGCTGACGAGGTCCACTAGGGCTTGGAGGCTGTACAATGCAGGTCTCATTTCCAGTATGCTGATGTGGAGATAAGTCTCTGAGGGGTTCAAGACACCATCCCATCAGGGAGGTATCTGTGGTGATAGTCACCTGAGGCTCTGGCTGGGAGACGGGAAAGCCCTGGAGGAGGTTGTTCTCCTCTGCCCACCACTGAAGTGACTGAATCAGGGGCTTGGTCACCAGAATGGTTAAGTCTGAGGATGCTATGCTTGTGACCATTATGAACTAAGCATCCACTGAGTTCTTTGCATGTATAACTGTGCCAGGGGCACAGTGAACACTGAGGAGGCTATCAGATCAAGAATGCATTGCATGGAGCACGTTTGAACAGATCTGTGCTCCATAATGTAGTGTGCCAACTGCAGGATTGCCTGCATCCTGCTCTCTGGAAGGAAGGCTTGGGCCTTGGTAGTATCCAGAAGAACTCCTATGAACAGGAGTTGCTAAGAAGGCTGAAGCTGAGACTTCTTGAGGTACAGCAGAACTCCCATGGAGGTAAGAAAGTAAGAGGCTGTGGCCACTGTTAGTTCCGCCTCTTTACTTGGATAAACTGGCTGGCAGCTAGTTGCCAGATAAGGGTAAACTTGGAGTCCTAGTTTTCTCAGGTGCGCTGAAAGTATGGCAAAGCACTCTGGAAAGACTCAGGGGATGGAGGACAACCCAAAGGCGGGACACTGAACTGATAATGCTGCCCTAGCACAACAAATCAGAGGTATCTGTGGTGGCCGAGGTGTACTAGAACATGCTGATAAATATCCTGCAAATCTATGGAAGCTAAACAATCCTGAGGCTTCAGGAAGGGAAGCAGAGATCCCAGAAAAAACATCTTGAGTTTCTCTCGCTCCATGAATTTGTTCAAATTTCTGATGTTGAGAATGGGGTGCATGCCCATGATTTCTTTGATGAGAGGAAGTAGTGGGAGCAGAAGCCTGTTTTGCGCTCTGACTCTGGCACTGCCTCCACTGCCCTGTTGCTCAGAAGGCCTGCAATCTCCTGCACCAGAAGCTCTGATATATGAGCTGATACATATAGATTTTGCCAGCAGATAAGGACCACTTGGCCCACCCAGTCTACCCATTTTTCCCTACCTACATTATCACCATAGACCCTATTTGATCTCTGGCTATTTTTTCTTCCCTTCATTTCTTTTCACAAAGATCACTGTATGCATATCCCCATGCATTCTTGAACCCCATCACTGTTTTTGACCCCACCACCATGGCTGGTAGACTATTTCACAAATCCATTACCCTTTACGTGAAGAAGTACTTCCTCATAATCCTCCTGAACCTACCCCCCCTCCAGCTTCACAGTGTAAGATAAGATAAAACAAGACAAGAGGGGTTGTCTTCTGGTTGGACAGTCTGGAGGGATTTCTGTAAAGTTCAGGGAGTATCCATCTCGCATGATCCAGAGGACCCACTTGTCTGTCGTGGTGGACTTCCATTGATGGTAAAACTAGGTCAGGCGCCCTCCTACCAGAGAGGAGTGGTCTGCCTTGGGCAACTGAGGCAAGACTGGGGCTGAAGCTTCAGAGGGTGGCACTAGGTGCTTTTTGTCACCTGTGCCTTCGACTTCACCTTCTTTTGCAGTTGGGGAGACTGAACCATTTCTTACCTTTCCTACAGAAAGAGGAAGAACTCAAGGTGGAGCAGCACTGCGACCCCAACCGGGATTGGGAATGGGACCAATTCTTTTTGTGCTTCCAAGAGGATTGTCCTTTTTCTGGGGCACTGGACTGCCCATCATCAGAACCCTTCCCCTGAAGGGGGAAGTGGACTGGACACAGCCCCGCTACTGGAGCAGCTTGCATGATGAGGCTCCCTACTGTCATCATCCAAGGCCATTGACCGTGACTCGGCAGGGCTACCAATGCTACTGTAAACAGTAAGTACAAACTTACATACAAAGTGCAAATTGGGACCAGCGCCACACGTGGGTGTGAGCTCCTAATGCTGACTGTTCCCCTTTAAAGAAGCTGTTACAAAGTCTGCCAAAACATTGCAGTAGATGTCCCCTTGTCTGTGTCCCTTCCCCTGCAACCTGTAGACAGGCTGGTAGGGATCCACCCTTGGGATGGGAGCTTAGCCCTGGCAACACTCCTGGAGGAGGAACCACTGGGCCACCCACAGGACATGGGGCACCTGGAGGGGGCTGAAAGTGAGAGGTTAGAAACAGCTGAAGCCAGCAGATCCCCTTCACTTTGGACCTAGCTGAAGGTTTTTAGATAGCAAAGGTAGCAGCCTTGGTTGTGACGAAAAACTGTGGCTGATAAGACTAATTAATTTTATGAGGGTGAAAAGGCAAATGGCCAGAGACTTTAATGAAGTGTGATTTTGTACTGTGATAACATTGCTGTTTAGAATGGTCTCCAACCAATCGGAAGTGAGAAAAATTCCATGCCATTTTATAACCAGCAGTAAATAGCTAGCCCAGAGAGAATGTGGAAGAACACAGAAATTACAACGAATTAAACAGAAAGCCTGATCTCCACATGAATGTAGATGTCAATGGCAAGAAAGAAAGGAACAGAGGCAACTGGGGCTGGCGCCGCAACATATGTCGATGCTTTGTGTATATGCAGGGCATGCTCTGGCCTCAATAGTTCCATTTACTGTGGGGCCCTGGTGTCTCTGGTCCAAAGACCAGAATAGTGAGCTGTGGAGGAGACTAATTCTTACAAGATATTGACAACTGCGTCTTAGGAAAGATAATTCTGACATTATAAGAATCATCAGTATATTTTTATTTCTCTCGGATGCTTGTAAAATGGCTTTTATTACTAACGACATACGTCACTGCCATTTTTAAAAATCTTTTCCCTTGAGGCTACTTTTTACCATTATATACTAGATTTATACTGTGGATGTATTAGGAAGGTGCTAGCGCACAGTTTATATGGAAAGCAGCACACCACCACACCAAGATATTGTATTCATTCATATTGGGAGCAGGGAGTTTTAAAAATGTAAAACTCATATCTCAGGTGAGGAACAAAACACAGTGAAAAGCTAAATTGCTATACTGACGTTTTATTCAGAAGTACATCATTACAAAAAAACTGTGATGGAATATTTTTATTTCTGCTAAAACATACTGCTGCTTTGAGGTGTCGGAAATCTGCTGAGAAAACTGGCAACCTGTATTTTCTTACGGAGCTTATTTAAAAGGATTAGATATCAGGAACGGAAGTGCATGAGAAATGGAAATAAGGTTAATGGATAGGACAAACAGAAAGCAGCTACAGGCAGAGTGCAGGGGGCAAGGCGAAGAGCAGGGAGAAAATATGCCAGATTGGTTGAATGTTGCATGACAATGCAGAACTTTCAAATAAAGAATGGAAACCTTGATCTACTTTCTGCAGGGAAACAGCCCATTAGGATTCTGACAAGAGAGGTAAGTATGGCAAAGAAGTGGGTGTTGCATTCAGTGTGAGAGACAATTATAATACACTGGTCAGAAAATAAAAAAAAAAAAAGGCAAGAATGAATACAAGAGGATACTGAGGTGGAAATAAAATATTTCGTAGATGTGATCTATATGGCATTCAAAAGTTACTTCTGGGTCAAGGATAAGCTACACGGTCTCAACTGCTTGTACAAAGGATTTTATGCACACTGCTGGTACAAAGGGCTGGCTGCTAAAGCCTGTATGGTTTCTCATTAGGTCATCTGTCTCTCCTTCATGTAACAGATAGATACTGAAAAACAGCATAGGCTCAGAAATTTAAACGAAATGCTGTATTAGTTTATGGTGCTAAATTATACATACATACATACATACAATGAAGCCAGCAGAAGAAGGACAATGTGTCTGTTTAGTTTGCTAGTATTGCAGGGTCCACAGCTTGAGCTTCTGTCCATGCCCTCCCTCCCCACTCCTCCCATCCTCCCTACCCATAATCCTTACCTTCCCCTATGCCTATCCCAGCCTCTCTTGAAGCTGCCCACTGTCTTTAACGAGACCATCTCTTCTGGTAGTGTATTCCAAGTGTCTACCACCCTCTCTGTGAAGAAGTGCTTCCTGACCACCCTTCTAACCCCTCCCCCAGCTTAAGACTGTGCCCCATCATGTTATGGTTGCCATTCAGCCTAAAGAGACCCTCCTTATCCACCTTATTTATCCCTTTCAAGTACCTGAAGGTCCCAAATCACATCCTCTCTCTCTCTCTCTCCCCTTTCCTCCAGGGAGCACATGTTCAGGGCCCTCAACCTCTCCTCATATATACCGTACCCTGCTGATCCGCCATCATCTTTGTAGCCCTCCTCTGGACCTTTTCCAGCAAGTTACTGTCCTTTTTGAGGTGTGGGCACCAGTACTGAACTCCATACTCTAGATGTGGCCTCACCAGTGACCTGTACAAGGGTAGCATAACCTCTTCTCTCACACTGCTGATCCACCTAGCTACGCATCTTAGCTTCTTGTTTGCCCTTGCTGCTGCATTTTTGCACTGAATGGAGTGCTTCAGGTCACTAGTGATCATCATTCCCAGGTCCTTCTCCTTCTCTGATGCAGATACCTGGACTCCACCTAGGTAGTACTCCATCCTGGGATTCTTGGCTCCAATGTGCATAACTCTGCATCTCTTGGCATTGAAGCCAAGCTGCCAGATCCTGGACCACCTCCCCCAGATCATCCTGTAGGTCCTGAATCCCTTCAGCTGAGTCCACTCTCCCGCAGAACTTGGTGTCGTCCATGAATAGGCACATTTTGCCCTTAATGCCATCCCCAATGTCACTGATAAAGACACTGGACAACACCCGGACCCAGTACCAAGCCCTGCAGGACCCCACTGGTGATCTCTCTGGTGCCAGATAACTCTCATCCCACAACCACCCTCTGGGTTCTGTCCTTAAGCCAGTTTCCACCCATTTGGACATCTTATCGCTAACCCAGAGATCTGCCAACTTCCTGATCAACCTTTTGTGAGGCACAGAGTCAAAGGCCTTGATGAATTTCAGATAGAGGATGTCTACTGCTTGGCCCCTATCTATGGTCTTAGTGATACAGTCAAAAAAGTCAATCAGATTCGTTTGAAATGCTCCCCCCCCCCCATGAACCCATGCTGCCTTGCATCCTGGAGACCATGCTCCTCTAGATATTCTACCAACCTTTCTTTAAGTATGGTCTCCATGAGTTTGCACACAATTGAGGTCAGACTAACTGGTCTGTAATTCCCTGGGTCATCCTTGGGACCGCTTTCGTGGAGGGGCATCACGTGTGCTGTTCTCCAGTCCTGCGGTACCACACCTGACTCCAGAGAACTATTAAATAGGTCTGCCACTGGCCTTGCCAGTTACTCAGCCAGTTCCCTTAGTACCTTTGGATGTACTCTGTCCAGGCCTGGTGATTTATCCACCTTCAGTGCTAGCAGCCTCTCTCTCACTACATCTGTGTCCCCCCCTCCCCCTCTTCTCCCTCCTGAAGGCACTGGTTCATCCTTCTCTCTGGCGAAGAGGGAACAAAATTATTCATTTAGTATCTCTGCTTCCCCCCCATTATCCTCCATCCACGCCTTCCCTTTCTTAAGCCTAACAAGCTAGTCCTTCTTGTCTCTTTTCTCACTTATATAGTGAAAGAAGGCCTTCTCCCCCTTCTTAATTCCCTTAGCTGTCTGCAGCTCCTTCTGTGCCTTAGCTCGCTGGACTTCCTTACTTGCCTTACTAGTCAGCCTTAGGTAATTCTCCCCATCCACTGCTCTCTTAGCCTTCCTGAATTTTCTGTAGGCTAACCTCTTTTCCTTTACTACCTAGGCGACCCCAGAACTGAACCATCTGGGTACTTTGGCCCTTGTGTTCTCCCCCTGAGCCTAACGCACTCCTCTGTGGCAACCAGTATTCCTTCCTTAATGATGACCCACCTTTGGTCCACTCCTATATCTGCTCTGATGCCTGCCACGTGGCTCCTTAGCACTTTGCCCATCTTCCTGAAGTCCACCCTCCTAAAATCCAAGATTTTGGTCTTAGTCGGGATGCTTTCTCTGCCCATATCCAATTGGAACCACACTGTGCAATTGTCACTCCCACCCAGGGGCTCCCTGACTGTTATTTCCTATACATGCTCCCCATCTGTGAGCACCAGATCAAGAATTGTCTCTGTTCTTGTTGGTTCTGTGATGCCCTGAGTCAGGAACCCATTCTGCAGATCTTTCAGGATCACCTGACTCCTAGCACATGTTGTGGATGGTATGCTCCAGTCCACCTTGGGCAGGTTGAAGTCCCCCATGATTACCACCTCTCCTTTCCCCGCAGCTTCCAATACTTGTGAGCTCAGTTCCCTGTCCCTCTCCTTATCCTGCCTAGGTGATCTGTAAACCACCCCCAACCTCACCTTTCTCCCTCTATTGAACTGTAACTAAACTCATAATGCCTCCACCTTCCCTTCCTCCCTCATGCAAGTTATTCCCTCCCTGATGTAAACTGCCACCCCTCACCCTCTTCCTGACTACCCAGTCCCTCCTGTATAGTTTGTATCCAGGGATCGCAGAGTCCCTGTCATGGTGTGGTGTTGCCCAAGTCTCGGTTTCTGCCACTATGTCCACCCTCCTGTCTGCTAATAGCACCTGCAGGTCATCCATCTTGTTTCCAAGACTCTGCATGTTCAGAGATACCACTCTCCACCTAGGATCAAACATTCCTTTCTTCTCTTCTCTTCACATTTCTCCCCTCTGTGAGCATCCCCTACCTACCCTTGTTCTGTGTTCCTCACCTCCTCCATCCTTTGCTAACTATTTTCTCACCCCTTCCACCTCTTCCTTCTAGACCTCTTCCATCACTGTGTGGAGGAGGTTCACTGACCTCCTCCTCTCGGAGTCTTTGGGTCTGCACACCCGCTGCCCCCCCCCCTTAGTAGTTTAAATTAGGTGTAGTGGTTATGTATTCCCCCAGTTTGTCCCTGAGTACCCTAGAACCCTCTCTACTGTGGTGTAGCCTGTCTGGTGAAAAGAGAGCTTTGTCTGATCAGGTCTCCTCCCAGTCCCCAGTACAGACGAACATCTCCTCCCTACACCATTTCCTCAGTAAGTCATTAAAATCCTCTATTCTTTTCCCGGCTGTGCTGGCCCTTGGTACTGGTAGCACCTCTGAGAAGTCAAGTGAACTTGCTACCTCCCTGCAGATCATCCCTAACTTCCTGAACCTACTTTGCACTACCTCAACCTCTTCCACAGCTAGGTCTTCGGTTCCCACATGTATAACTAAATTAGGCTCTACTCCAACCAATCTTACTGTTTCCCTCATTCTTGGGTCCACCTTCCCCATTGTCATCCCTGGTATACAAACCACCCTCCTGCTTGCTTTTGATTCCCCTTTCCTTCCACAGTGAATACCCTTAATTATGGAGTCCCCTATGATTGCCACCATTCTATCCCCTGCACCCGTGCTCCCCATCCTTTCTTTCTTACCTTCAGTACTAGCTGCTCCCCTGCCTAACTGCTCTCCCTGCACCCTAATGAACTTGTCTCCGTGTCCACTATTTATCCCCCTGTTTTTCCATCTCCCACTCTGCCTCTCCCCTTCTGACTATCTGTATCTGCTTCCACTTTTCCCTCCCCTCTTCTGTTCCTTTTCTCTCCCTTATCCCCATTCTCCACTGTTTTGCCTGCCTTCTCCTCCCTGCCCACCCTGTCTAGTTCCCTCTCGCCTCCTCTGCACTCCTGCTCGCAGCCCTGTCTCAACCCAACCTCGTACCTCACCTCCTGCTGCCCCTCCCTCCTTCCAGATAGTGCTGAAAATATATTCAATAAAGGCACCCCTTAGGAAGTTCCCTTCCCTGATGCTACCCTCACATTCCCACACCTTTCCCTTACCACTTGCAATTCCTCCACCCTGGGCTCCCTGGTACTCTGAAGAAGAGATACTCCTGTATACTGGGTGGCCCTTCCCACTACCATCTCCTGCGTGATGCCCTCGCTCCCCAAGGCACCACCCCTCTGTCTTTCCCTCCACTGCTCTGCTCCTCTGATTTCCCACACCTTCCTCCCCAGCTCCCATCTCAGCAGTCTTATTTCAGCCCTTAGCTGCTCCAGGCTCTTACACACTGAACAGACCCCTTTACTCCACATCACCCCCAGAAAGACTGCTGCCCTACAACTATTGCAGTTTACCACTTTCTTGCTTCCCATATATGTACCTATTCCCCCACATCCTCCCAGACCAGCTTCTCCTAGCCTCCAGTTACACACAACTATTATTTATAAATAAACCATTATTTGATAATGCCACTTTAAAAAAGAAAATAATTATCTGCAGTAGGGTAGTAATTAATTCATCTTTAAACAGCCTTCAAGCTGCACTTAAAACAATACTGAAGATGTGCAAATTCCAAATGACACTACCAAAGCAGAACATCACGGAAAGCTTATGAAAATCCCCATGAATGCATTAACTGGCCTACTGAATGGTGCCAAAGGGCTTTTTAAACAATCTACAATGGCTGAGAACAGACATGTACTCTCATCTACTTCTTGTATTAACAGAAGATTTATTCATGCTTCAGAGGACTAATTTTCAGTTTTCCAAAAATCTCCAGTACAGTGTGCGTCACATATTTCTCACATGTGGTTTACCAACTAATGTCTCACGTCTGGGTACAGATCCTCGGCTACATCTGTTGCTTTAGCCCGAGGTCTAAATGTGATATAGTGACAGAAAACCAAAGAACATAAATGTAGGGGCTGCGTTATCAATCCCTGTATTTAAAGTACGGTAAGTCTTTGATCCCCTTACCTATCATATTCCACTAATACCTATGATGCTGTCCTGTTTACTGCCAATTGGCCACTTATCCAGTCAGCTCCCTTATCTCCTACAGCTCCACGTCACCCTGGTAGAGCTAACCAGCTCTGGGGCTCTCTGGAATCATTTCTTCTATGCACCAGAGTATGTTCTGCCTTGACCCAATCATTACTTGCCTCAGTCCCCCCAGCTTCCCTAGCCTTGCCCCAAAATAACTGCTGTTTTGAGCCATTTCATCTCCCCCGCCTCTGACTTCCTCAATACTGCTTCTATCACCCCTCTCATTAAAATAAACTTCTCCTCGACCCCATACCTCTCCAACTACCATCCCATTTCTAACCTTCCTTTAACCAACCTAGATTTCTCTCTTATCATAGCACAGAAGAAAAAATTACTCACCTTAGTAATTGTGTTTCTTCTAATGGAGTTTTGTTGTATTCTGACAATATGCAGTTACTGTAGCCCCAGCACTTGAACTGTTCTGGAGAGGAAATAGTTAACTCTATGCCAGAGCATAGGACATTGAGCTTGAGCTCAGTTCAAACCTCTGTCTGCTGCACTCTGAAGTGTAACCCTCAGATTCTTATGAGCAAATACTAACTAACTACACCTGCTAGGTGGAAATAGTAAATTTACTAGCCAAGAAGGCAACCAAATGCCTTGGATCCCAAAAGACTCAAGTTGAGAACTCCAAAACAAAAACTAGGTAGTGAACAACATAACTATCAAAACAACATAAACATAACCCACTCCTCCTCTCTATACAGAGGGGAGTGTTAGATGCACCCCTGAGGTGCAGCACTGTACCTGCCAGGCCACTTCCCAAAAGCCAGGTTCTGAGAGGGGAGGCAGGGAGGGAGGTCAGAATACAGCAAGACTCCATTAGAAGAAACACATTTACTAAGGTGAGTAATTTTTTCTTTAAACAACATGAAGTCTTGCTGTATTCTGACAATACGCAGACTACCAAGCAGTACCTCCATGGAGTAGGGACCAAACCTATTTTGGGTATAGGCTCTGCAGTACTGCTGTACCAAACCTAACATCACTCCTAGCCTGGATATCCAGTAAGTAATGCTTGGTGAATGTATGGAATGTTTTCCAGATGGCTGCTTTGCATATTTCTAATAATGGTATATCTCTGGCAGCAGCCAGAGAAGCAGCTGTACCACTAGTCGAATGAGCCCTCATGCCTGAAGGGGGTATTTTGCCTAGCTTCTCATAGCAGAATTGTATACAAGAGACAATCCACCTGGCAACAGTCCTCTTAGTAGCAGGTTTGCCCTTTCCCACTTCACCTTAAGTGAGAAACAATTGATGACAGTCAAACCTGAGTGCCTTAGTGCACTCAATATAGTACCTAAATGCACTCTTAACATCCACGCTGTGTAACCTCCTTTCCCCTGATGAAGAATGATCAGTGAAGAAGACAGGAAGTGACATGGACTGGTTCAGATGAAAATCTGAAACCACTTTGGGTAAGAACCCCCTGTTAGTTCTAAGGACCACCTTATCTCTATGGAATGAGATAAAATCAGGCTCCACTGACAGAACTTGTAATTCACTGACACACCTGGCAGAGGTAATAGCTACCAGGAACGCAGCTTTCCAAGTCAAGTATTTAAGTTCTGCTGAGGCCAAAGGCTCAAAAGGTGGTTGCATAGGCTGAGTAATGCAAACATTAAGATCCCAAGCAGGAGTAGGATCCTTAAAAGAAGGATTGGTATGGACCAATCCTTTAAAAAATGTACAGAAAACAGGATGAGATGCTAGTGAGGAAGGCTTACCCACAGACAAAAATGCAGAAACAGGTGCCAAGTGTACCTTCAGAGTAGCTGGTCTGAGGCCTAAACCATTAAGATGAACCAATAATCCAGAACTGCAGCCAAATCAGCAGTATCTGGATAAATCTGCTTATTGGAACACCAAATGCTGAATCTTTTCCATTTGGAATTATATGTTTTTCTGGTGGCAGGTTTTCGAGAGGCTTTGAGAATATGCAGAACCCCCTGAGACAGATGCAGGCTTGCATATTCTAACTCTTCAAGAGCCATGCTTTGAGGTTGAGAGACCGAAGGTTGGGGTACCAAATCCTCCCCTGAGAGGAGGTTAACAGATTGTGATTCTTGGGAAGAGACAGGGGAAGATGGACTGCTAGGGACAGCAACAAAGGATACTAAGGCTGCCTGGCCCAGCCTGGAGCAATCAGGATCACTTTGCAAGACTGTGACCTTATCTTGACCAGAACTTTGAATAGTAAAGGAAATGGGAGATAGGCATACAGAAACTTCCCCTCCCAATCCCGAAGTAGAGCATCCAGGGGGACTGAGCCCAAGACTGGGGGTCTGCAACAGAAGAGAGGAAGTTGATGATTGTCTGGGGCTGCAAAGAGATCTATCTCTGGAGTGCCCCACCTTGAAAAAAACACTTTTAACACCAGGGGATACAGGGACCATTAGTGATGGCCCTGAGAAATCCTGCTCAGGGCATCTGCTAGCACATTGTCCTTCCCTGGAAGGTGGACTGCTACCAGAGATGTCTGATGGGAATAAGCTAGGAACCATAATTTCATGGTTTCTGTGCACAAGGCAATAGACCGAGTGCCACCCTGCTTGTTGATGTACCACATGGTGGTGGTGGTGTCTGTCCTGACCTGAACCACCTTGTTCTGTACTGAGTCCGAGAAAGCTTGTAGAGCCAGGTACACTGCCCTGAGCTCTAAAACATTGATATGAAGTAGAGACTCCTGAGGGGACCACACCCCCTGTGCTGTGAGTGCTCCCAAATGAGCTCCCCACCCCAGGAGAGAAGCATCTGTGGTTAGTACCACAGAATGAGACTGGGTGATGAATGGGACTCCTTGTCTGAGGCTGTCTTGATCCAACCACCATTGGAGAGCCTGGATCACAGCCTGAGTCACTGGAATTAGTTTGGTTAGATGATCTTGTTTCTGAGACCAAAAAGCCCTCAAGTGGAACTAGATGTCCCTCATCTGAAATCTGGCCCCTGTACCACTGCTGTGAAAGCTGCCATGTTGCCCAGGAGTTAAAGAAAATGCCTTGCTGGTCGAGACACTAGAAGGTGAAAGGAAAAAGCCAGGTCTGTAAGGGCCTTTACCCTTGCCAGAGGAAGAAAGGCTCTTGCTTGGACAGTGTCCAACTCTACCCCTATGAAGGTCAGGAGTTGCACTGGTTCGAGAACTTACTTTGGAAGATTGAGAAGGAATCCCAGAGAAGTGAGCCATTGCTGGGTCACTTGCAGATTTACTTGACTTGGTCTGAAGACTGCCCCACAATGAGCCAATCATCCATGTATGGAAATATGGAAATGTTTTGTCTCCTCAGAAAGGCCACTACTACTGCTAGGCATTTTGTGAACACCCTCGGTGCTAATGTTAGTCCGAAGGGCATTGCTCTGAACTGATAATGACCTGAAGGCAGTTCGAACCTGAGGTACTTTCTGTGGGAGCACCTGATGGGAATGTGAAAGTAGGCATCCTTGAGGTCCAGGGAGGATAACCAATCCCCTGGCCTTAGAGAGGGAAGAATTATTCCCAGAGTCTTCATTTTGAATTTTGGCTCGACTAGGTGCTTGTTTAGGTATCTTAGATCTAGGCTGGGCCACTACACCCCTGTCTTTTTTTGAGTAAGGAAGTATCCGGAATACAGACCTTTGCCCCTGTGTGTAGTAGGAACTCTCTCTATGGCTCTGAGAGCCAGCAGAGAGGAAACTTCTGCCTCTAGGGCAATGGTTTCGGAGATGTCTACAGGTGGAAAAGACCTGACCCTCAGCTTTGGAAATTTTTTGAAGCTGAGAGCCAGTCCCTGGCTTACTACCTCTAGGACCCACTTGTTTGAAGTAACAGACTTCCAGGCATGGAAGTAGTAAGCCAGCCTTCCTCCTACTGGAAAGGGGGAGTTGACCCGGGCTGACATATCAGAGTGTCTGCTTGGCAGGAGCCTTGGACTGAGAAAAGGATGCAGCCCTGCTCATCCCCCTTCAGCCTCTCCCTCTGAAGAACCCCCTCTGAGGAAAAGGAAAGGAGGCCTGTGCCTGGCAGAAAGGCATGTGAAAAGGCCTGCGCCCCTGCCCCTATATTGCTGCTTCTGAGAAGCTGCCTGCCTTTCTTTGGCCTGTGCACTCCTGTAGGTGGTCCTATACTCGTCCATCTTTTTCATGTAATTCTCTGTCTGCTCCCCAAACAGAGAATTACCTACTACAGGGAAATCCATGGCTTTAGCCTGGGTGTCCTGCAAGAGGCTAGTACATCTGAGCCAAGCAAATCTCCTAAGAGAAACAGATGTAGCCGTGACTCGTGATGAAACATCATTAGAGTTCACAGCAGCATAAAATTGGACTTTGGATGCCTCAATCCCATCAGCAGCCACCTCCTCCAGCTCTTTGGCTAGCTGGGGGGAAGCCTGTTTAGCCAGCTCCAGAACAGTATCCCATCTGGACTTCTGGTGTCTGGCTGTGTAGGTCATGTAGTTCGCCTGCCTGAGTCCCAAGGAGGATGCCAAGTACTGTTTTTTGGCCATAGCATCCACCTTCCTAGAGTCTTTATCTGGGGTATGTGAAGCCAAAGGTGTATTAGCCTTGTCACAGGCTACAGCCTGCACAACCCCAACATAACTGCATTGTTGGAACAAGTACTCTGTACCTGAACCTGACAGCATATACCTCCTGTCCATTCTCTTGTCCACAGGAGGTAATGAATTTGGTGTCTGAAGTATCTTTTGTGTCTGTTTCCCAAAAGATTTGTGGAGGGAAATAGACAGCCTTTTGGACTCTGGGATGTACATCATCTCTGCATAGTCAGGCTCTTCTTGTTCCTCAACAGCTTTGACCAGAGGGAGCTGGAGGGTCTCTGCCACTTTTTTGTAAAACAAATAGTGGGAAGGGGACTCAGAAAGCCTAGGAGGAGAAACACTGGAAGGCCTGTCTGGGGAGATGTCCGGTTCAATGGGCTCATCCAGGCCTTCCACACCATCGTCATCATCATCAGAACTTTTTCCCCCTCCAAATCCGGTTCAAAGTAATCATCCAAACAATATCCCGGAACCGGAGGAACCGACCGAACAGAGCACCTACTCAGCGGTGCCGGATCGGCCGGAACCGAACGGAGCAATTCCACTATACTAATCGCCCTGCCAATTTTTTCGGCGGTTGGTCGTGATGGTTCTGGATCTGAACCGGCTGATTTCTTTTTCTTTTGATGGAACCGAACCCTCGGGATCGGCTCTCCTTTGGCCCGAGGGAGTATCGCCCAGGTCAGTGGGCACTCCTTCAGGTTCGGTCAGAACCGAACCGGGCTGGCCATCCGGATCAGAGGACTTCTCGGCCTCCTTTTCCCTAAGCCTACCCAATCTCTTGTCCAGGGTGACCTTTGGGAAATTCTTACAAATTTGGCAGACTGAATTGAGGTGGTCAAACCCCAGACAATACACACAGGTGGTGTGAGGGTCTGCCTTGGCAAAGGCATCCCCACACTCACTACAGTGCTGAAACCCAGTGGGCCCAGTTTTTCTTTTGGGTTTCTCAGATGTAGCCATCCTATCCACTTACCCTTTAGCAGCTTTAAAGCCAGGAAAGACCACCTTATTGGTTACCAGCCGTGTTATGGGCTGTGGAAAAAAACGTTTAAAATCATGTTTTTTTGAAACCGATAAGGACCAGTACCTCACACTAACACAAATAACCAAAGAATTCACAAATAAGAACTAAAAATCAATCGGTTCCAGCCGGACCGAAAGAAAAGTTTTACAATTTCCACACACAGAAAAATAAACCAATGTCCACTACCTACAACACTTACTGTACCACAGACAGGGATCTGAACCGAAAAATAATAAACTTTATGGTTTAAAACCGTCATTTTACTGAGACCGAACCGACAAGCGAAGGAGATTTCTCCGGAGCGACTGTTCAGTTAGGCGAGGTAAAGAATCTGACAGTTACACTTCAAAGTGCAGCAGACAGAGGTTTGAACTGAGCTCGAGCTCAATGTTCTATGCTCTGGCATAGAGTTAACTCTTTCCTCTCCGGAGCAGTTCAAGCGCTGGGGCTAACTGCATATTATCAGAATACAGCAAGTCTTCATGTTGTTTGAAATGTAGGAATGACACAGGCAGAAAATGGGCAGAAAGTCTTTTTTCTGCCAAGTCCTTTATGTTACTGTGCAACCAGACCTTTTTTTAGGTCATCAATGATGTTAAACCATCTGATGATTGCTCTTTTTCTTTCCTTGCCCTTCTTGATCTGAGCACTGCTTTCAGCTCGGTTGGCCATCTCATCCTCCTTGACTACCTGAGCACTATGCTTTGATTTCTGCAACTCTCCAGGAATGGTTTCACTTACCTTTCCAACTGCTCCTTCCTGGTTTCTGTCAGTAGTTTTTTGTCTCTTTCCTCTTCTGCCCTCCATTGTGTATCCCAAGCTGCAGTTCTTGGCCCTCTACTATTGTCTATTTACCACTATCCCCTTTGACAAAAGCATCCAATCGACAAGGCTCCTTCCTAGGGCTCCTCCTTTCTGTGGTATATAGAGCAGAGCTAGCCAGGATGCAATGTACAGTGAATGACATGTTGCAAAATACTGCATGAAAAAATGGCTTACTTACCACTGAATTACACTGTTCCCTACAACATACCACAGCACTCTGCAGCAATACTGAAAGATAGAGACATACAAGTATCTTACAGGGAGGAACAGGGTGCAGGAATACACTATTTTTAAGCGAAAAAGATGTTCCAGGACTAGAGGGCATGGGATGAAGTTGGAGGGAGGACAATTCAGAGGAAACGTGAGGAAGAATTTCTTCACAGAATGGGTGGTGGACAAGTGGAACACCCTGCTAGAGGAAGTGGTGGGGGCTGAAACAATCACGGGATTTAAGAATGCTTGGGATAGACATAAAGGAATTCTGGAGGTCAGGGGTAAGTGGCAACAGACTTCTAGGAAAACAAAACTGAACTTACAAGCTCAAATGGGCAGACTGGGTGGGCCATAGACCCTTATCTGCTGACACTGTCTATGTATCTATGTACTAAGTTGCTGCCAAGAACCTATGGTCTGTCCTCCTTAAGTTATGTAAACAACACCCAGATTTATACCCTGAAGAAGTGACCATGACTGAAACCGGTAGGGTTGTAGGAGTGGAGACCTGCTTGCTTGCCTGTTTCAATGCTGTGACTGTGAGTGTAGATATTCACTGATTAAAACGTTTGCAGTACTTAATGGTGGTGTCAGTGCCAGTCCCAGGATCATGAGCGAGCCTGAGTTTCTGGGGGTCAGCTGTGGGGAAGTGAGGACTGAGCATTTGATGGAATGTCCTCCTCTCCCAAGGTGGGGAGGCATGCTGTCTTAGCCTATGACTGCCACCAGGCGGCAGTACAGATTAGAGAGACAGTTTTGGGAGGGGCAGCGGTAGTAGCTTGTGTGTCCCTCTATGTGCACGTACTTATGTGCCACTGCAGCTGGGGACATTGGGGAAGAAAAACAGAAAAAATGATGTGCAGGCTGTACCCTGAATGCATTCACCAACTTGTCCTACCATTTGGACCCCTGGAGCTCACCTGGATGCGAGTAATTGTGTGTGGGGGGGGGAGGGGGGCCTCCCCCTCCTGGCGCTCCAATGAGGGGATGTGAGGGGGATCGCTGCTCCAGGTATTTATTAGCTTTTTGTTTATCGGGGTAAGCACACTAGACACGCAATGCCTATTTTCAGGTGCGACCTGCGAGATTACAAAGGCAGGTTTTACAAGTGGCATGACAAATATAGTAAAACAGTATGAACAAAATAGCAAGCAAACAGTAAGACAACATTACAAAGGAAGAGTTACAATAGGTAGTGAGCAGTGAGAACAAATAAGCATACGCATAATGAGCAGATAAGCAAATGCACAGAGGCAAGGACAATCAAACACAGTAAAGGGTGATATACAATTCATGGAAGAATGTACCTGCATTACGGTGGGGCATGATGTTGTTGCCGCAGTCTAAGGATAGTAAGGGCTTAGGAGCATGGACAAGTAAGGGCTAATGGTCGCCAATTGATGGATCCAAAGAGTAGGGTCCTGGTGACCAGGACAGTGGATAGTGCACACCAGGTCGGCAGAGAGATAACCCGACAGTCTAGGGACAGCAACAGGCCGAGGCAGACTTCAAGTGAGATGAAAGGGAGCTCTTGAATGAGGGATTAGTGGGGGTACGTCTGGTGAGTGCAGGTAGGGTATTCCAGAATCGAGGGGCACAGACTGCAAAGGTTGGTCTGAGGAGGTGGTCGCTGGCTAGGGGGACCGGCTGAGGAGCCTACCGTACATCCGCTAGTAAAAGGCTAAATGGGGGGGATCAAAGATCAGCAACAGTCTCGAATTTTGAAACTCCCTGTATGAGGACTGAAAAGGGAAGCCATCTTTTGTCAACACAGCACCACACTCTTGGAATATGCAACCAACTGAAATTAGACAATACAGTACCACATATAAAGTAAAATAAAAAGTTAGGAGGTCCTGTACACTGTATAAGTGAAACAATTGTTTGTACTTGTTTTAAATGATATTATCCCTACTGACTCTGTATTCGCACTGTACGTTAAGTTGCAACCAGTGGCTTCCGTGCAAACGAGGTCATTTATGTCAATAGGGCTTACAAGGAACCAAGACTGTAATAAACAGATACTTAAATATTTAATTAAAATGTTTTATTTAATGGCAAAAGAGACACCCACCTAATGAGAAATAGCAAATAATCCAACAGAACTGAGAACTTCACACTTCTGAAGCTCTTAAAATGAGTTACCTTTTTTATCAATGAAATGTATTTGGAAGGTGGATCATACTAAACATATAAGCATGCTTGGGTTTACACTGACAGCAATGAATAGAAGTATCCACATCTCTTATTCTACAAATCACTTATGTTTACGATTATGAGCACTAGTTCAAATCTAAAATACCTGCATACCATTCTTGGGAGAAAAAGAATGGTACAGAATCCATGCAGGGCCTTAAAGGAGAACTACATTGAAACTAAAAATTATTTTTCCCCAGCAGAAGCAGCTTATTAAATGCTTGTTTCAGTTCTGTAATTGTTCCATCTATGCAGGCCTATTAGCAACCTGTGGGTGTTTCTGAGTCGCACTCTGGTGTTAAGTACCATTTTTTGAATCTTATGATACTGTTTATGTCCCTTTCACCACAGAATTCTACAGTAGAACATGGGTACATTGTAACAACAATGGCAGAGCTAAGCAAGGGACATAAACTACATCACACAGTTCTAAAGTGGTGCTTACTACCTGAGTGTAAATCACACCCACCCACTAGGATAACTAAAAAGCCTGTAGATACGGAAAAGGAACAGAAATGGAACCTGAATTTAAAAATTAGCTTTTACAGGGGGAAATTACTTGCAGGTTCAGTACAGTTCTCCTTTAACAACACTACTGTTTAGGCTACTAGAGGATGAAGAGATAGACGTCTCTGACTTAAAATAACTATCTTTTGAGAAGTCTTCAAATATACGTACGGTACCTTAGGTATAAAACATTCCTCTAGTCTCATAACTGGATTGGCAAATTACCAGATCCTGGGATGTTTTGAAATTACCCTGACAGATTGAAACGTTTCCATGATTTGTAATGCCAAAGTGCATTTTTTTACATACTGTAAACTATCAAGTACTGTAGCCATCCTTGCACAGTGGTGGAAAAGCAACTAGTGCATCTCACAGAGCATTTCTGGATAATAATTAAAAAAAAATATATAAATAAAGAGGTCACAAGCTTTATTTATTTATTGAAAAGTTTCGCCAGAAAAGTACACTGAGCAATCGAAAATGCTCTTCTCACGGTATGTCCAGGGGTAAGGGGGTACATGTGAAGAAAGGATACATACACAATTGCCATGACAGGTACAAAATACATATACAAATGCTGGATACATAATTGATAAAATAGGTTACAGAGCCAATACAACAGTTAATCACACATACATAATACAGTTAAAATTAGGGTACAGTAAGTCGATACAACAGATTTGTTGCAGATACAGTCAAAGAGAGCAAGGGACTGTACAATTGGTCCTTCATAAGAGCTAGTACATAAGGAGCTGTTAAGTGTTTGGAGTTGTTGACTGGGTGGTGGCTGGATAGACAGTAGGGACGGAGGGGTTACGTACAGGTGCAATTAGTGGAGTAGAAGTTAAGTAGGGTGGATGAAATGGATGCAGGGGATGAGGAATGGTGAATCTGGGGGGAAGCGCATTCCAGATTTTAGGGAGGTGATGCGAGACCCCTGATTGACCTATGGTTGTTGATCGACAGGAGATCGATAGGGTGCGAGCATCAGTGGATCTGAGCAAGCGGCAGGATGTTGCTGGTAGTGTTAAGGAGGAAGAAAGGTAAGAAGGGAGAGAGTGGAACCAGAATTTAGAGATGAATTTAGCGAAGTGAGAGAGACGTCGGTTGCCCAGAGAAGGGAGGGCAAGCGAGCAACAGAGGTTGCAGTGATGAGTGAGAGGGTGGACGTCCAGAGCAAAGCAACAGAAAGAGTTGAGCAGGGTATCCAGTTTGGCTAGGGAGGACTTAGGGGTAGCACTGTAGATGACATCACAGTAGTCAAAAATAGATAGGATCATCTTCTGGATTAGTTCATGCCTATCCATAGTTGTAAGACAATTACGGTTCTTGTACAGTGTGCCCAACTTGGGGTGTAGTTTTGACAAGATGGCGTCAATGTGACCAGAAAAACTGAGGTGCTGGTCAAGCCAGACCCCAAGATATCTAAAGAAGGATGTGTCCTCGAGAAGAGTTCCATCACTGTTGTGACAGGAAGGAGAGGAGGTAAGCCTAGAGAGTCTCTGCCTTGTGCCAACAGTCATGGAGGCAGTCTTCTTGGCATTAAGGAAGAGTTGGTGTGAGCAAAGCCAGAGCTGAACTTTGTAAAAGTCCTGCTGGAGCCTGGTTTCTACGTCAGTGGAGCTGTGGCCAGAGCTATACAGGACTGTGTCATTCGCATACATATGAATGGACATGGATGAGCAGACTGCGGGAAGGTCACTGAGAAAAGTAGTGGCCCTATAACAAAGCCTTGTGGCACACACCAGTGTGGATTTGGAGGGGGGGGGGACAGAGCTTCAGCTATCCTGACCGATTGTGTTCTACCTGTGAGGTAGGCTCTGAACCAGTCAGTGGCAGAGACGGACAGGCCAGCTGAAGTCAGATTCAGGAGGAGTGGATGAGAGACCGTGTCGAAAGCCTTGGCAAGGTCAAAAAAAATGGCAGAGGTGATTTGCCCACTGTCCATGCCTGTGAGTATAGAGTCAGTGAGTCTAAGGAGGGATGTAGTAGTGGAGTGTTTTTTCCTGAAGCCATACTGGAAAGGAGTGTAGGAGGAGGATTCGGAGAGAAATTCACTAAGCTTGTTTTACTGATTTAATGGAAAGGTAGGCAAAATTTAGTATTGTTTATGTAGGTAACTGGGTAGGCTCACTGTAAGTTAGTTCCTTTTTCAGGAGTAACCTCGGTCTACTACATAACAACATAATATAAAACGTAGCAAAATTAGATAAAATCAAAGGGATTTACACAGGAACATAATTAAAAGATACAAACAAACAACCCCAATCACATAGTGGGCTTAAGTACCTTACGTCAAGCTGGTAATCTGGGTTCAGGGACAGATCAGCGTCACTCGAGGGCTACTTAGGGAAAGGAGACTTAGGCATCCACAGACTGTACTCCTCCTTTGGAAAGAGGGATAGCACATACTGCTACTTTGCTGCCACCTAGTGGAGGTTGGGTGGCACAGCAGCAGCAGCCAGGATTGATAGCCAGAGGCGGGTATTAAGCCGTTCAATGGCTTAACATTGTATGTGTGCGGAGGTCACGTGGTGAGTGAGCAATGGAGTAGCCCGGCCGGCGCGCCCCGAGCCCCGTGAGTGAAATACAGTAGCGACGAGTTTGCTTTAGATCCCTACGGAGCAAGAAACGTGGTCAGGGACAGCCGCTCTCTTAACGCTGCATCTGGAGAAGCGATCGGAGTGTTTGGTGGTCTGGGAGTCACTTTTTGTTCGGGAGAAGCAGTGGTAAAAGAGGCCGAGATGGAGCAAGGAAGCTCCGAGCCTCTGGCAGCTAGAACCCCAGCGACCAAGCGGTCTAAACCCCACTCGCCAGACTTGGAGGTCTCAGAGGATTGGAAGGCAGAGGGCCAGGAGGATTGTTCATCAGCGGATGATATTAGTGAGATCAAACAGCTCCTTAAAGGGCTAGTGTCGGACTTTTCAACCTTGAAACCAGCACTTCAGGCTTTATCACAGCGAGTTGGCGATGTGGAAGTTAGAGTGGCATCCCAGGAAAGAAAAGTGAGCACCATTGATCAAGAAGTGGTATACCTGAAGAGGCAGGTCAGGAAGTTGGAAG
This sequence comes from Neoceratodus forsteri, assembly GCA_016271365.2. Classification (NCBI taxonomy): domain Eukaryota; kingdom Metazoa; phylum Chordata; order Ceratodontiformes; family Ceratodontidae; genus Neoceratodus; species Neoceratodus forsteri. The sequence goes on from CM028131.1 coordinate 732,046,551, forward strand.
ATCGGCTGGAAGATCAGGAAGCGAGGGCGTGAAATAACTAATTATGGCAGGGCTCCCTGAAAGATCTGAGGTGCAGACTGTGTGGCGTTTATGCAAGAGATGTTGCTCAAGCTGTTTGGACCCACCCATTGGAGATGCCTATAACCTCGAGAGGGCTCCATCGGGCATTGAGAGAGAGACCCCTCCATGAGGGGCTAGCCCTGAGATTATAATAATGCGTTCCTCAACTACAAGGAGAAAATACATGTTTTAAATAAGGCTAAAGCTAACAGAAATTTATTTTGGCAAGGGCCTCTCTCTCTGGCTTTTCCAGGACCTGGTTCCCTTGGTGCGGGAGAAGCAGAAGGCATACAGTAACATCAAAAAAAAGTTGTACTTGGCAGGATTGAAATTTAGGCTTCAGTATCCAGCTACTTTGGTGGTTAAGCTCACAAGTGGGGACAGAAGGTACCTTACAGCGGAGGAAGCTCTCAAGAGTCTTAAGGTGGAACTGCCAGAGCTGTTTAAACCGGGGACTTGAAGAGGATGATCGGGCTGGGATTATATCCAGAAGGAGATGAGAATTGGAACTTAAATATTACTGTGGACTCCTGAGAACATTGAGAAGAACCTTACTAGACTTGGAGTTCTCTTCCCCCCTCCCCCCCCCCTTTTTTTTTTCTCTTCTCTCCCTTCCCTGAGGGGAAGAATCATGGTGGAGTAACCTATTGCAGCTGTATATTTTATGGGGAGAGCTCTTAGCTTTTGGATGTTGAGCTTCCCACCTGAAAAGTTGGTTAAAAGAAGGAGGCGGTATCAAGTGAATTGGGATAGTAAAGACTGTGTGGGGCAATATGGGGCTTGGGAGGCGACCAGCGGCATCTCACGAGCCAACTCCACACGTTCCGGGCAGATTAGGGAGGCGATCGGAGGATCAGGGTAGTATAAAGGGTGTTTTGGGGGTAATAGAGAGTATCCATGACGGCAACTAGAAAAGCTGACAATATGGAGGAGGGGTTAAGGCTGAAGGGGTAGTAGATGGGGCTACTTAAAATTTTATCTTGGAATGTGAAAGGTCTTGGAGCAGGAAAAAAGGCTGGTAGTACTTTAGATATATTGGCCAGATGGGGATACATCTTGCCATGCTTCAAAACCCACCTGCTGACTGAGGAATCACAGTTACTTAAGAGAGTTGGTAGGTGCAGTCGTGGGACTGGGAATGCGAAGCTTCAGGGGTTCTGATACTTGTTGGAAAGGATGTCCTTTTATAATGGTCCACTCGGAGTTAGGGATAGCTAGAGGGCTATATGTATTAGGCTCCTTTTAGGGACTCCTATGGTCTGTGCCTCTATTTATGGGCCCACACCAGCTAGGCCTGAATTCTTTGCTTCATTGAGGCGGATATGGCTACTTTCCTTATGGGCCAGTAGTCTTGGCAGGAGATTGGAGACGTTTGTGTTGATAATAGAATTGATAGAAAACCTTCCAACAAAGGGCCTAATCCCATGAGTTAGCACACTGTACAGGTTTTGGAAGTTACAGCACTAGCTGACCCATATAGGGTTCACAAAGCTGGAGGGACTGAGATGACATTTTATTCTGGAGTCCATAAGACTTTTCGAGGATAGACTTTTTTTGGTCAATAGGGAAGTTTTAAAAGGGGTCATAGGGATGTATCATGTGAGAGGAACATTTTCTGACCATTCCCCAATACAAATGGTATGGAGGGTGGATCATATCCTCTAAACCATATCGGTGGCGTCTTGATGACAGGCTACTCGAGATGGGTAATCTGGCAACCACTTTGGAAGGTAGGCTAAAGAATTATTCAAGACCAAATCAACCCTTAGCAATAGGAATTTGGCGTGGCCTACATGCAAAGTGTTGTATCCGGGCTGGGCCCAAGAATACTCTGCTAGATATAAAAGCTAATCAGGGCTCAGGAGGAATTTATAATGGGGGCCATTAAGTCCTTGTCTCCTTTGGAGGGATCCTCTGAGGAGACTGATAGAGAGTTAAGAGAGTTGAGAGAGGAATTTAAAGGGGTCTGGCATTACAGGGCAGATCGGTGGTTGGAGAGGCTGAATGCTAAATATTTGTTACAGGGAGATATACCAAGTAGGGTACTGGCTCATCGGATTAAGGAGTGGGAGGCTGAAAGGACGATTATGGCGGTGCAGTTTGGAGATCAGATGGTCTCAGAGCCTCAGCAGTTGGTTGATGCCTTTGTGGATTACTATGCTGTGATATATCAGGGTGGGGCCCCGAAGTCAGTGGGTGAGATTAGAGGGTTCCTAGATCAGATACCCTTCCTAGACTTACCCTGGAGCAGGCCGTGCTCTCAGCTTCTCCACTCTAGAGGCGGAAATTCTTGAGGTTATTAATAACTTACCAAATGGGAAGGCACCAGGACCTGATGGCCTTTCGCTAAATTTTATAAAGTCCATGCAGAGGCAGTCATACCCTTACTGAAAGATCTCTTTCTAGCTATCATGAGTGAAGGGGTCTCCATCCCCACTTTATCAAGCTTATATTGTGTTGATTCGAAACCAGATAAACCTAGGCATCTACCTGGTAATTACAGACCCATAGCCCTAATGAATCAAGATATGAAGTATTTACAAAATCCTGGCTAATAGGATCTTGAGAGTTGCCCTCTATTGATTAGTCAAGAACAGGTAGGGTTTAGGCGGGAGGGGCCAAGATGCTTTGAGGAAACTTCACCATATTTTAGAGGCAGTGGATTCTAAATCTGCTATGGCTTTATTTGCGTTGGATGCCGAGAAGGCATTCGATAGGAGTCTCCATCAATTCCTATTTCTCACAATGGAGAGATGGGATTTCGAATGAGCTCTTGGTAGGACTTAGAAATTTGTACAAAACTCCTACAGCCAGAATTATGTGTAATGGTTATCTCTCTAAGGAGGTCTTCCTCCAGAATGGGACAAGGCAGGGCTGTCCACTGTCACCTATCTTATTCAACCTCTACCTCGAGCCCTTGTTGAGAAATTTGGGGATGGATTCTCGAGTACAGGGGATTGAAGTCGTGGGACTTGAGCTTAAATTATCGGTATTTGCTGATGATATTTTGCTTCACTTAGTCAAGCCGGTTGAAAGCTTTCAGAGGGCTGTGGAATTATTGAGAATTTTTCAGTGGTCTCTAACTACAAATTGAATTTGTCAAAGCAGGTTCTTCCACTTACAAGCATACAATATAGGGTCAATTTGACCACTTCAGTACACTTGGGCTTCGGACAAAATTAAGTACTTGGGGATATGGATCCTGGCCAGATCCGCAGTGGAGTGAAGAGAATGTGGATGGATTGTGCTTAAAATAAAGCAGGATATTGCAAGGTGGAAGAGGCTTCCTCTAAACTTCCCTGCCAGATTGGGGTTAATTAAAATGAACCTCCTGCCTCGATTGCTTTACCCGACTTGTCTTTCTCCTATTGTATCCCCAAGAGCAAGTTTATTTATATTCAAAGGATTATCCTGGAATTTCTGTGGGGCTCTAAAACAGCTAGGAGAAAGCAGGCTGTGTTACGTCTCCCCCATCAGGAGGGAGGTCTGCAGGTCCCAGATCTAAGGTTATACTATGTTGCAGGGCAACTTGGGTATATGGGGATGGGGATTGGGATAGACAGGGGGATAGTGAGGGATATACTCCAACATGGTTGCGGATAGCAAAACTTGTATTGGAGGGTTTAAAACTCTCCCCGAAGGCCCTTTTATATGTGGACCCGGTGACTTTGCCAGGTATTAGCAACCAATCTCCAATATATAAATCAGTTAAAGCGTGGTGGGAATGGCTATCTCCGGGGCAGAGGAGAGCACAAAGAGGGGCTAGAGACCAACCTATAGTGGGAATCCTAATTTTAGAGTGGAAAGCGGGTGTTGAGTGGGCAATGGAGGCCTTTGTTATTGGACTCTAAAGTAGTGGACTGTATAGACCCAATAGGGGTCCCTGCCGAATCATCTCGAGATTGGGACTTCTTTAAAAGATTCAGTTAACCACTATTGCAGAAATTTATACGGAGCATTTAACAGAAGGGGACAGTCAATCTTTTTCGTGGGAGCAGTTAAAAATTTGGATCTATCATGTCATCCTCTGTCTAAAGTGTATAAGATACTGTTGGAATTTGTGAGTATTGGTATTGGAAATAGGATTCTATACTGGGATAGGGTGTTATCCCCTAGAATTGATTGGACTGAAGTGTGGAAATATAAAAAATATCAGCCCATTCCAAAATATGCTATTATGCAATTTTTTATCTGCTCCAACATCTACTACACTCCAGTTAAATTGTGTTCTTGTAAACTCAGACAGACAGATCGATGTTTCCGATGTGATCGGGAGTCGGGGGATTTATTGCATGTTTTGTGGTCTTGCCCTAGGATTCAGCTATTATGGACCCAGATTAAAGAAAAAATGGATCCGGTATTAAATTATGAGGAGTATATCTGCCCTGAGATATGTATATTGGAGGACTTGGGGAGAATACCAGCGAATTTCGTTAAGTGCCATGTATCTCTCTTATCAGCGGTAGTCAAGGCTTTTGTCCTCAAGCATTGGAAAGATGATATTATTTACACTTATGACCAATGGTTGGGGACCTTCTCCAAATCTTGGAGAGACTTAAGCAGAATATGTGGGTGGAAGGGAAAAGGCAATTTTGACAAGAAGTGGAGAGCTTTGAGGCAGTGTACTCATTACAGTGGAGGCCCTCGGATCCAGATCTGTCTGTCTGATGAGTAGTATTTTGGTTAGTTATTAAGAGATTAACTTTTTGGGGAGTGTCGTGTTAGTTGAAAATGTGTTCAAATGTGGAACAGTTACATATCTTTCTATGTATATCTATTATAGTTGGTTTGAGGTAAAGCTTAAAGGTTAGAGCTTCGTGGGATGGGGGGGTCAGGATTCTCTCTCTTTCCTAGGGGCACAGTTACCTAGGGTTAAAGGTAAACAATATTAGAATGTATATGTTAGTTGTGAGGAATTTGACTGAGAATGGTTTGTTATTTTGGGTTAAGTCCTAATGTAACTGTGCATGTACATAGTTGTGGGGTTGTACATAGTTTCCACTTCCAGTTTGGGGAGGTGGGCCCGGGGTTATATCTCAGGCTGTATGTGTATATGTCTTTGTCTTGTGTATCATTGAATAACCTTAATAAAGAAGATTATAAAAAAAAAAAAACATTGTATGTGTGTACCACTAGCTCCAATTCAGGGGAGCAACAGGAAGAAAAAGAACCTTCACTGGCAGATGGGGCTAGTGACCCCACAGGCTCTCTATCACCTACCAAGGCACCCACCCACTCACGCAATGCGATAGGTTTGTAGTTGGGGTAAGCCCTGGGGGCTTGTGATGAAGCTGGGGGTCATCAGCAGAAAAGAGCCAACAGGGAGGTACAGGAAGAAAATACAAGATAAAGGAAAAATAAACAAAAATATATTTAAAAAAAGTGTTAAAACATTTAATTTATTTAAAACGGGTAAATAAAAATAAGTTAACACTGTGAAAGACAAATGAGAATGAAAACATGTATTTTCTGGTCAACTGGAATAGAAGCTCTGTGCAGAACTAAAAAAGGCAGTTCACATAAAACAGAAGCAGTTAAATCTTCACACAAATAGCCAACTTAAAAATTATAACTAGCAAACTAATTTTGTGTAAACCAAACACATAATGATCTGACTCAAAGTACGCAGTTTATCTTAGTTTGTGTGTAAGAATGACTTTCATAACTCACGCATGGCTCCGCTGCATATGAGTTACGGTCATGTCCCCTCATACTGTTAAAGGGGAAACTGTCAGCTTCAAGAAGAAAAGCAGCAGCACCTATAGGTCCCAATTAGCAAAAAAAAAAGTAGCATTTTTTTATCAGCTTACTTGTCTGAAATATTTAGATTTATCTGGTTAATCCTGCAACCCCCGACAGCCATTACTGGCAACTAATGCTGCCAGTGTCCCCTGCGGCCAGCCCTCTAATGACATGCAAAATAGATTGTGTTGCAGGGGATGCCTATATGCCTGTATGCACTTATATGGTGTAACACTGTGTTTATATTGCCGACACTGATCAGCCGAGAAAAGCGTTTTCCCTGGCTGATCACTACCGGCAATATTAGCGTGCTAATGCACTGCATAAGACGTTAATATTTACTGTATGCTTACAGGCATATATGCCCCCCACAGGTTACCCATCGTGAACGTCATAAGGGAGCTGGCCACAGGGGACACTAGCAGCATCAGTTGCTGGCAATGGCTGACTGGGTGGGGGGGGGCGCGCAGGATCAGCCAGATAAGTAAGGACTAAGCCATGACAGAGGGTGCATTCAGCTCCTGACCGTGTGTTTATGTAAGTAATAAGCCATGACAGGGTGTGCATTTCAAGGATTTTAATGCATGCTCCAGGAAAGTGCATTAAAATCCTTGAAATGCACACCCTGTCATGGCTTATCACACTTATAAAATGGGCCATCATCATAAAATAATTAGTCTGATTCACTCTAGTCTGATAGGGATTAAAACTCCTTTACTATTTTCAAACAAGTGTACATTAAATATAAAACTTTTAAAAACTGAAAAATGCATAAATAGCAAATTTCAGCAATAGATTAACTAGTACTGTGCAGTAAAAGTATTTATTAGTAGTGTTAGTTGAAAATATATATTTTCTCTGTAACACCTATAAATGTGTAAAATAAGCAGTTTTTAAAACTTTATTTTCATTTTACTGTAGTAATGTAGTTTCTTTGAAGGCAACATTCTCTTTATTTATAGGACTGAGGTGAAATGTTAGTAAGAAAAAAAAATATGTTACCTTGCATTACAAATCAGTACAAGTACTGTCTCTTAATGGACATTTGCTCAAAACTTTAAACTTGCCAGGCTGCCTTTTGGTGGTGGTGGTGGGTGTGTGTGTGGGGGGGGGGAGGGGAGAGGTAGATTTCACCTGAAAACACCAATATATGATTCAAATGTACATGCTTTTATAAACTTCAGGAATGTGTCTGAGCAGTTTGGATCTGCCTCTGCTTATGTAACTGTGTTTTCCCACATTTTTTCTTTCTTTGTAAAGTATTATTGCCTATTATACCATGGACATAAGTGAACAGCCAATGAAATCATCAGACTGGCAGTTTACCACTGTTGCAAATCCTCTGATAACCAACAGCAGTTGATGAGTATATCATCCATAACATCTGCAGTATAGGAATTAATACAATACAAATTAAAAACCCAATCAACCTCTTTAATAATTTGTATTTTATTATAGTAAAAAAAAAAATGAACCTTGGTGTAATCGCAATAAGCCACTCGGAGGATGTGGGTTACTGGGGGATTTACCATGGCTGGCGAGGATTTATCCACTCGGCTGCACCTCATGGGCAAACCACTCCAGCCATGGTAAATCCCCTGATAACCCACACCTCCTCGTGGCTTATTGCTTAACTTTCTTCCTGTTTTTTTTTTTTCTCTGTTTTTCCCCACATTCAAGATATAGAATTTTTATCATGGAATGTTTACCATGGGACAAAGGGATTCAAAATTCAGTTCTGTTCCACTGGCAGAATGTTGCTCTCCTAACATACTGTGCACACACACAAAACAGGCCTCTTCTACAGCTAGAGACTCAATTATCTGCTTGTCAGGACAAACAGAAGAGATTTTACTGGTAAGCATGGTAAAGATAGAAGGGATATTGTTCACTGTCAGCAAAGAAACAGTTGTAACGAAAACTATAAACAATTCTTAATGTTTCTAATTTGTTTATGTGTGTAAGGAGAGTGTGATAATCAAGGAAACACCATTTAATTAATTTGTTTGATTTTTTTTATTTAAGGTAGTTTTATTTTTAGGGCCCAGTTGAAAGTTTTTACAGTGTAAAGGTAGCAGCCGTGTTTGTGATGGAAGATCAGTTCTGGTTGTAGGGGGACTAATGGAAGATGGTTCTGGTTGCAGGAGGACTGATTTGCTCATTGTATGATGCGGTTTAGGACCAGGATGCCCATGCATTTATAGAGAGTTAATGTATGATCAGCTGACATCTCTTGGTCAATGAGATTTCTAGATTTTTTTTTTGCCATTTTATAAATCTAAATATTTCAGGACAAATATTTTGCTCAAAAAATTAGACTTTTTTTTTTTTTTTTTTTTTATTGGTACCCCGTAGGTCCTTCTGCTTTTCTTCTGGGGAGCAGACAGTTCCCCTTTAAGATAACTTACATATTTTTAATCAGGCCACTGCATATCCCCTACTGATTAAATTAGATGCCAAAAAAAGTATACCTGCTTTTCAATTGTCTGGAAATGTTGTCCTTGTTAGGGGTTATTACTCAAATGTAAATAAATGCTGAAGTGCAATTATGCAGTCTTCAAACAAAAAACTGATGTAAACCATCAAACCAGTGCTTCTGAAATACTGCAAGTGAATAAATACTGTTAGACTAAAATTTGTCTCCGTAAGAAAATACATCAAAACAGAAATTCTTCACCCTAAAACAGAAAATGAAAATTATATACCTACCGTAATTCTTGATCTTCTTGGACAAGTCTTAATCGTTTATTCATACTTCTGGGTTCAAGCCAGAGGCGCTAGGACCCCGGGGAAGCCAAAAATCTTCAGGAGGGCCAGCACCATGGTAGTACCATGCATGCATGGCACCGTGAGATCAGCTTGCGCCTGTGTAGGCTACCTTGGCTTTGACCCTCCAACTGCCTCAGTACCTTTTTTACCAAGGAGGTGCAGCATAAATAAAACTAGATAAACACCTAACCTAACCAGGGTATAAAATAGCCCTGTTTGACCAGTATAAGAAGAGTCAATTTAAAATAATGTCTCCACAGCCCAACCAAACGAGGGAGTGAAGATCAGGAACAAAATGAGAGAGCCCGGGGGATGGTGGGTAGGCATATGAATAAACTGTGAAGATTTGTCCAAGAAGATCAAGAATTATGGTAGTTACATAATTTTCATATTTTCCTGGACTTATAGACTTCACCATTTATTCATACTTTTGGGTTAGAATACCAAGCTAAACCAATCCCCCAAGCAGGGTGGCAGTAGAGAGAGCTCCCTGATGACAGAATTCCATTAAAGACATAGCAGAGACTTACTACTACTTGCAGAGAATCAACTGGGTTGACTGCATTGCACTGTTCACAAGGAATAGGGCACTGTGACAAGAGGTCATGCATGAAAATTAATGGGGGGGGGTTCAAGAAAGACAAAGAAGTTCTTTACAAAAAACGTGGTGGACAAGTGGAAAAGATTAAGCAGTGAGGTGGTATATGCAAAATCTATGACTGGGTTCAATTATGGGTGGGACAGACACAAGGGAGTAGTGTGAACTGTGGGAAAAGCAGACTGGGGGCATTTTAGGGAAGTGGAATTGAAATACCTCTGGGGCTACTGGTGGATATCTCCACCACAATATACACTGGCGTTAGGTAAACATATAGGCATAATACACAAGCCATTGAGTTTGTTTCTGCAGTCATTTTGTATGTATTTATGCAACAGGCTGGAAAGCTAAAAAGATTATAATCTGTCCCTCTGAATAGTACAAATGAAAATTATGCCTCAATTGTTTTTTCTTCCAGAATATGTTCACTATTGATTCATACATATGGGTCTTGGGCCGGAGGCTCTGGGACCCCATGGGAGCTTTTTTCTTCTAGTGAGGGAGTCGATGCTGGTTACTGATACCGCTCTTGTGCGGTATGTACCCATGTGGTGCCGCATGCTGGCCAACAACTGTCGTCGACTCCCTCATGCACCTCAGTTCTGTTCGCCAGGAGAGAAGCAAAGTGGAGAGAAAATAAAAAGAGAGGACCAGATACTTTCTAGCCCAAAGGAATAGTAAAGGGCTATAGGAAATAAACAACCAATCAGAACCAGACTGCCAATTTAGAGACTAAGGAGTGGGCCTATTAGATATCACAAGGGTAGTGGGTCTAAAATGGAGCTCGAGTGTCTTACTATTAGCTAGACAGAGTATGGACAGTGATAGGTAAAAAGACAGGGCAGTAGCCCTCAGCAGATGGCTCTGGCAGAAACAGCAAAAGGGGAAGTCCAATTTAGGACACCCTTGCAAATGAGATGGCAAAAACATGCCCCACTCCTCCCTGCAACCACAGGGATATACTCTGTGTGAATCTAGTACACAGATCCAAGTCAATGCATTGCACTCTTCCACAGACAGAGCTTCTGCTCAGTGGAGTTAGACTGGATGGTGCCCTAGGCACACACTGCATATTGCGGCTAACAGGGATATACCCCTATAGGGGCTATATCCCAGGCAGGGAAAGGAGGGAAAAAAATGGAGGGAAGGTGACCACCTACCCACCCAATGAGAAAAAGCAAAAAGGCTCTTTTTTGGTTGTAGGGGAGTCAAGAGGCCCCAACTCCCCCCCCCTTTTTTTATTGTGAGGGTAGGCACCTGAATGTCCAACCCTCTTTTTTTTTTTTTGTTAAAAATAACAAAAAACAGCCACCATATAAGGGCCATGGCAGAGGAGATGGAAACAGCAAGTGCTGCCAGCACCCGCAGGGTGATCTGCCAGAGGCCCTGGCTCTCAGCTGAGCAGGGGATGGTGGATGGGCAACTGAATCAATGGTGAAAATATTCTGGACGACCAACAATTACGGTGAGTGCATAATTTTTATATCTTCCATGAATCAATCTTTAACATTGGATTCATCCACATGGGTCCGAATACCAAGCTTCCCAATTAAGGAGGAGTTGTTGCACCCTGAGGGTAATGGCCACTCTCAGCCTTCTGCATGGGGAGAACACTTGAGGGCAAAGACCCTTCATGGACCTGGCGAGGTCCGACAATGTTCAGAGTCAAATGGAAGCTAAAAACATCCCCATCCCCCAAGTTCCCATCTGACTATATGGGAGAAAAGTGAGTCCCCTTGAACTGGGAGTTTAGAACCTTTCACCGGGCCAGAGGTGCCAGCTGAAAGAGCCATCTGTTGAATGCAGACTCTGGTTCCAACTAACCTGGAGGCTACCTCACTTGCACTGTATGATGCCCATGTCTCATGCTTCACCAGCTCTAGGCCCTTGACAGAAATGCAGATGTCCCGAGGGTGGCAAGACAGCCAGGAACTGACCTGGCTGCACCCACAGGCACTTGTAAGCTGCCAAGTGTGTCTCATGTGCCAAAGTGCACATCATAATGCAAGCTGGGATGAAAACCTTCCATCCTGATGCATCTGTCCATGCACAGCCAGCATCAGGGGGCTGGTCACACAGCAGGCGACGAGGCCTGTTAAGAGTCTGCAAGACCTAAAGCCCCAAAGTGAGGGGAGGTACTGTGCCTGCAGAACCCATGGGTGTGTAATACTTCTGGTAAACATCCCTAGGGACTGGAGGGAGAGCAAAGGAATGTCTCTAAACTGTTCTGGAGCATTCTTAGAAGGAACTCCTGAAAAAGACACTTTTAGTCTCAATGAGCCAACCAGTTTTAATAAAATCCAAATAAGTCAATCACTGAAAGCTCCTAGGAGTCCCAGTTGTGTGGACTGAGTATAGCATATGGCTATAATGCCAGAAGCATATCCGCGAGGAATCTCTGGTACAGAAAGTACTCAGAGACCAAGGACAGGTGTTGGGAGGATTCTGAGCCCTCTGAGTATACAGATTGAGAAGAGGTACTGGATCTGGAAGGGACTGGCAGCTGGGGACCGACATGGTCAGCACTGGTATGGTTCTGGAACAGCATACCAGCCATGCTTGCTTTCTGACTGCAGGTGAGGAGCGCAAGAGAAATCATGATCCCTGGAAGGTCAGGAAGGGGCAGCATAGACCCAGGAGGTAAAGAAGAGCCCAGGGCTCCAGGGTCCAACCCTGGGCTGCGGGAACGCTCAGCAGATCTCATCCTAGGGGAGGCTGTGGCAAACCAGCCTGAAAAGAATTGCTTACAGAAGAGAAATGACCTTGACAGTGCCTGTAGTGCAGAATCTCCAGGCGAGGAAAGTGGAGCCGCTCAATCCCCTCGCGGGGCAGCTCTGGTCCTCACCACAGATGGGTTTTGCCATGGGATCAGGGGAGAATTTTGTGACCCGGTCACACCCCGAGTTCGAGCTGTACCACTTCTAGCACCATACTCTGGGTCAGAGAATGACCTAGTCACAGGGCCACCCCTGGCCCCATGGCTAGCACTGTCCTCAGTGCTGGGCCCGGTGTCAGTTCTGTCACCTGCCTCAAATCCATCCCCACCGCTGACACTGCAGGCAGTGTTGGAGGCCGGTCCAGTGTTATGAGTGATACAGGAACCAAAAAACAAACCTAGAGGTGGCACCACCACCAGCAACACACCCAGTATCAGGCCTAAAACTGACACCAGAACCAATGCCACATCCATCAAGGCTTGGTGTCGGCCTCCTCCTTGGAGATGCAAGGGCTGCTCGGGTCAGAGATCCACACCTCCACCTCTGCAATGGGACACTGCCCAGCCCCGGTGTCATTCCATCTCCTGGTACCACAAACAGTACCAAGAGGTGGCCCAATGTCACGGCAAGTACCACCCTGCTCATCGACATAGTGGGCAGTGTCAGGAGTTGAGGCAGCACCAGGCCACAACACCAAGGTGTCTTCCAGTGCAGACCAAGCGAACAGCTTTGGCCTCACCACTGGGGATGTCCACTGCCCAGGGCAGATGGACTTGGGAGGCACACAGCTGGACACCCAGAAGGAGCCGGCTGTCCACTAGACACACCCCCTAGGGCCTCCAACAACATGGTGAGGCGAGGTCGAGTAGAACCCTACTCTTCCACTGCAACAGAGGAACTGGGAAGTGCCCAGAGACCTGTGCTTGGCAACATGGATTTGCTGCCAGCCTCCAACTTTAGTGAGTGTATTTCGAGGGTGCAGCACTCCACTGAAACACAGGCGTCTCAGGAATCCATGTTATGTTCAAAGACAAGACAGGTCCAAGAAACCTGATGTCTGTCCTTCATCACAATCTACTTTCCAGAGGAACACCCAAGGAGGACCCACCATTGTACTCTTTACAAGGCCCCGGACTGGCTTCCACTAGAAGAGCGTTTCAACATCAACAGACTCACCTTCCTTCACAAAGTTTATCTGGACAAACAGCCTCTTAGTATCTTCTCTCTGTTCCCTAAGTTCTCCCCTTCCTGCACAACTAGAGGAGCTATGACCAATGTTTTCAACATCCCTTTTTATCACACCACCCTGGCGCAAAACTCCTTCACCTATGCCAGGACTAAGCTCTATAATCAGCTCACCACGTCACTTCAGACACGTACAGCTGCAAACACCTTCCAGAGCTCCATTAAAAGCCACTTACTCTCTAAACTTACCTGCAACTACCCTCTCTCCACTGAAGAAAAGTGATCCTCTACCCCCACCCGTCAGGACCTTGCCAGATTCTCCTACCACCCACCCACCCCCACAACTGGTGCTCTGGGGTCACTCAAGGCCCTGTTTTACATGAAGTGATAAATTACAGCATACTCTTGCTCATTCCTGCCTGCTAGGTCTTTCACCTTCTACTCCCTCCTTCTTATGTTATCTCTATTAGGAATGAATTGTATGACCTAGTTGTCCACATCTAGTTTTAGTGATGTTTAGCTGTATTTAAACATAATGTCTCTCTACTTGCTTGGTTTCTCAATCCACTGCACTCCTATGCTCATATCTTATTTTTTTCTGTACTAGGATGAATTTTTGACCTAGTGTCCATATTAAGTGTCTGTGATCTCTACCTGTATATATTAGTAAGCCTCTGTATTTGTACATGCATCTTTTATTGTAAATTAACTGTTCGAAACTGGACGTTTGTGAAAATGGTTTTGCTCACATACCTTTCCAGTATAAAACAAATAAACTTGAAACACCAGTGCATGATAGGGGCTTTTTTGGGTCACTTTTTACATACGAACATAAGAAGAAGGCCATTTGGTCTATCAAGTCTGCTCGTATTGCAGGGTCCACAGCTTGAGCTGATGTCCGTACCCTCCCTCCCCACTGCTCCCATTCTCCCTACCCATGATTCTTACCTCCCCCCATGTCTATCCCAGCCCCTCTTAAAGCTGCCCACTGTATTCAATGAGATGACCTCTTCCAGTAGCGCATTCCAAGTGTCCACCACCCTCTCTGTGAAGTGCTTCCTGACCTCCCACCCTCCAGCTTAAAACTGTGCCCCCTTGTGATATGATTGCCACTCAGCTTAAAGAGACTCACCTTATCAACCTTATTTATCCCTTTCAAGTACTTGAATGTCCCAATCATGTCTCCTCTCTCCTCTCTCTCTCTCTCTCTCCCCTGTCTTCCAGGGAGTACATGTTCAGTGCCCTCAACCTCTCCTCCTATGCCCTGCCTTGCTGACTGGCTATCATCTTTGTAGCCCTCCTCTGTACCTTCTCCAGCAGGTTAATGTCCTTTTTGGAGAAGGTACAGAGGAGGGCTACAAAGATGATAGCCAGTCTTTTTCTTTTTCTCAGACTCTGATGTCATGTACAAAATAACAAAAACAAAGCCAACACCATGAAATAGAAGAAATTTGGCAGTGAAGCAGAAGAAAATTTGATGATGGCTGAACTGAAGTGCTGTAGCTCCCACAGTGTGCACCCAATGAGATGAAATGAGCTGATGTACATGAGGGAATTGATGATGGTTATTGGTCAGCACATGACACTACGTGGCTATGTGCTGCATGCAAGCAGAGCTAGGGTTCGACGTGTTTTTAGGATTCAAGTTCAGTTAAGGTTTGGCAGGGTATAGTTCAAGTTCAGTTTGTTTTAATAAGCAGAAGTTTGGGTTCCAGTTCAGGTAGCTTTGAGTTTTTTTTGTATGTAATTTATCAGTCCGAGTCCAAGTTCTAATGTATTCACCCTAGAGCCTCCATACGTGTTCTCCTTATCTCACATGGTCTGGGTTCGAGTTCAGTTCGGATCAGGTGAAAATTGAAAAGTTCAGTGTTCGGTTTGCGGACGAACCCTGGCTCTACAAGTGGTGTCATTAGCCAATGTCGGCTCCCTTCCTAGAAGAAGAAAAAAGCTCCCACAGGGTCCTAGTGCCTCCAGCTATTAGACCCATATGTATAAATCAATGTTGAAAATGTATACATGGAAAATCATGCATTTCAATGCACCCCAGCATCCTGTTGGCATTTCCAATTGCTTTGTTGCACTTAACAGTAGATTTGAGACTGTTACTGATGGTGACTTAGGTCTGATCCTCCCTTAACCGTGCCATCTGATACTCTGAGGGTTTTATTGTTAATGTGCATAACTCTGCACTTTTTAGCATTACATTTGAGTTGCAGTATCCTCGACTACCTCTCTAACCTTTCCAGGTCCCTTTTCATGTTCATTATTCCCGGCTCATATCCACTCTGCCACGGATATTAGTTTACTATACATAGAGATAGTTCTTGCCCTAGATTCTCTCCATCACAGATGAATATGTTAAATAGTACTGATCCAAAGAACAATCTTTGTGATCACTTGTTACCCCTCTGACTTCCAAGTAATAGTCATTCATGACCACAATCTGAATCATTCTCCCAGGCAATGTCCTAGCCACCTGATCAGTTTCTCTCCCACCCCCATGTCACCCATCTTTGTTATATGCCTTCTGTGGTACAGAATCAAAGGTTTTGCTCAAGGCTAGGTATAATGTATCTACTGCCTGGCTCCTGTCCATTTCCTTTGTAACCCAATCAAAAAAGTCAGCCACATTAGTGTGGCACAATCTGTCTGACACAAATTTATGTTGCCTCCTATCCTGAAGTCCGTGTGCCTCCAAAAATTCCACTATAATCCCTTTTACACTGGACTCCTTGCTAGAGTTTCTCAACCAAGAGGAAAAAAAAAAAAGAAATAACAGAAGTATTGAAATAAATAAGCAATCGCGCTCTCCCATATACTATTTAAGCAATAAGGCATGACGAGGCCTTGGTGGTAATAGGTTACTATGCCCCTAACTGTGGGAGAAACTTAGTACCGCCAACATCCCTGGAATATCTTATTGCTTATATCAAATGGGCGTACAGGCAACTGTTAAAAAAAAAATGAACATTAAAAGTTTTCAAAGCCACAAAAAATATAATAAATTGTTGCTAAATAATGTGAAATAGTCCCTCCACAGATGTTTTTCACATGTCAGTCATCTGTCTTTCTTCACATTCAATACACTGTGTGATTGTTTACCATCGAATAGTAGCAGTAGCAGCAGTAGTAAAATTTTTATTCATGTTAATCAATGCAAGGAAACATGAACATGGTCACATCCCAAATGAGCAATGGGCTCATTTACAATGGGTACCATATGCAATCAAATTTCTGTGTTACAAATATTTATAACACAAGTACACATAATAAAACAATTGAAGTATGTTACTTCCAGTCATATACAGATACAAATACACATAGTAAACAGTTGGAGTATATTACGTCCAGTTATATACATGACTCTCATATAGGAATAGAAGAATTCAAAGCTCTGCATTATTCCAGTAGTAGAATGCTCCCCCACACACACACACACGGAGTGATAACATGGAATACATGAATTCAAATCAGAGTTTCACTGGCATACACACACAGACACATGCCTCATGTGGAGCCAGAACCTCAATTCTATCTGCTGCCAGGTAAGAAGCAGGGAGTTCACTGGCAAACTGGTGGGGATAGGAGGGCGATTTTTCATGGTCATCAAAGAAACACCAGCAATGGAAACTCTGAATAATACTTGATTTTTTTAAATGTGTGTATGTGTGTAAGGAGGGGCTCTTCAGTAAAAATAACATTAAATTATTTACTTACTTTATTTAATTTAATAGGCTTTCATTTTTAGGGCCTAGTTGAAGTTTTTTTATATATGAGTAAAGGTTGCAGCCATGTTTGTGGTAGAAATTAGGAAGTATGTGGCTTATGAATTCAGTGAGTTGCTCTGGTTGGCATGGAATCTCTTACTGCCATGGCTAGAACCAAGTCTCATGCAATCAGGACACAGGGATTTCCATGCCTATTTTATATTACGAAAGATTGCCTAAAATAACACACTGGAACACTCACAATATCAGCATTCTGTACCTCCACTGTAAATACTTATATTAATACACCCTCTGGAGCCTGCAATGTAAACTTACTATGTGTACTTGGAAACTTTTGTGACTTATTTGTTGTCTGTTTGTCCATTGTATCTGTATGACCTGGAACCTTTGTAAACGAGTCCCTGACTCAAAGATATTAATCTCAATCTGAAATAAAAAATTATATGCTAATAAATTCACTCTTAAATCTGTAGTTGCATTAGTGAGTCCCTGGTCTAGGTGCACATTAGCCATATTGGTGCATGTGCGCGATAAGCACGTATGCGGCCTGTGCACGTATGCACCCATGGACAGGCATGCTGGCACAGCATTCATGACTGCATCCACCACAGGGCACCTATCTATGCCCTCCCTAGCATGCTGGTATATGGGAGTGGATAGGTGGACACAGGCAGGCATCCAATTGGATGCATGTCCTGGTCCAAGAGTGGATCCCCTGCTCTTCACAGAGTGCAGGGCATTGTGAAACAGTGCAGTCCTGACGTTACAAATGTCAGGTGACTGTTGAATGGCTGCCTCAACCCTCTGTGACTGAGCAGAGGGCTAGAGGCAACATGGCGAGAGGGTGTTTCATTCCTGCGCGGCACTTCACGGCAAGCAGAGGCACTTCATAGAGGGCACACAGCAGCTACAGCAGGGTCCCTGCTTATGTAGCCTGCACACCCCCTTGCCCAGCACTCCACACTGTAGTGAATGGTGCGGAGGTGTGTGCCCCTTCCGTGCATGCCAGCGGGGTCTGTGGGACCCCTGATGAACAGCACTCTGAATTACAGTTGCCTATACGCCATGGATATACAGCACATAGGCACTGCACCCATATGTGCATAGGGGCCATTGTAACTAATTCCCATTTACAACGTGGAATGAAGCAGAAAGAAGGTTTGTAGCTGTGTTGGTCCTTGGAACAAACATGTTATCTATACAGCAAGATTATATATATATATATATCTAGTGAAAGATATTTTGGTTCAACTGAAGGAATTAAACAATCCATCAACACACTCAATTAAAAATACTATAATTCTTACCGTGTTGTACATGGAATATGAGGCCAAGACATGAAATAAAGCTTGCTGCCTGCAGAGACAAGAAATATTTAATAAGTCAGAAATTCTTTGCAAATCAACTACTTTTAAGAAAAATTACAGTGTAATTAGTTATATCACTTTATGTTATTTGGTGACACTGGTGTTGGAGGTGGGTAGGCACTACTCTGCCTAATAGGCCTCTAGTGCACTGCATTGATTGTCCTGGACCCATCGATGGTATTTTTTGCACTTGTACAGGCGTGGCAAACTGTCTGATAACCGCACTTTAGTTTGTTCCAGGTTTTGTGCCTGTGAAGAATTTATATTGTACTAGGTCTGCACTTTATTCTGTATCATGAAATGTACTGTCTTATGCTCGCTATACCCCTGTAACCCTTTTCCCAGGTCACACCTGGAAATGAGTCTTGGCTCAGTGTGCCTTTTCTGGTCACCAATTTTCAAATAAATAACAGAAAAGAAGCCACCTTTTTAATAATATCTGGGTTATTGGAAAGGAGCATGAATGATAAACTTTCTGTAGGACCAAAAATCTGATTTTTAAATGTTCATTAACGAATTTTCTCGATTTCCTATAAATAGAACAACAAAAAAAATATCACGTGTACTATATCATCAAGCTCCCCAGTACCACATTAGAAAAACGGAGACAAGACATTCATCATGTATTGCTTATAATGAAGAAAATTTCTATTGAAAATCTCTAAGCTAAATTTAGTAAAACAAATCCTAGCTTTCTTATTAGTAATTACTGCAAGATAAGATTCTCTACCAAAAATACTCCTATTTTTCTTATAGAGAGTATGTATTTTGGAAGTATGAATTTTTAACATGTCCTGAACAGCTGGAAAACTTCTACACCTATACTTAAAGAGCAGCTGACAGAAAATTTCACCAGAAAAGGCAGCTCATCTCCAGAAGCTGCCTGCCTGAGGAGTTCATAAAGAGCTAAATGACATTTTTTTTTATGCCCGCATTATTTAGAAATCAATCTTAGTAGTTTTTTGATTTCACTTCTGAGATTGCGCCAAGCTCTACAGCAACGCTGCAGCCCCACCCGGAAAATCAGCATTTTGATGACGCAAAGTAAGGAGCGGGGCTGCATGGTGCTTCTTAGACAGGCAATTCTATTGGAGGCAGGATCTCTCTCTCTCTCTCTCTCTCTCTCTGCAGAGATATTTGTAACAAGGTGAGCCAACTCTTTCCTTGTTGGGGGGAAGCTTTTACTCTGACCCATAAGTGGAAATGAACGGTGAAGACTGATTCTTGGAAGATATGAAAATTACATACTCACTGTAATTGTTGATCTTCCTGAATATCTTCAACATCTGGTTCGACGTACGCAACTTTTTGTTTATTACACCTTAAATGTATTACTGTTCATACTCTATGTACCCCTTCCCTCAGCTCGCACCGGGAGATGAGCAACTTGTTGTTCAGTGTTCTTTCCTGGTTAAACATTTCAATAAATAAAAATTCATTCACATGCCCACCCACCTTCCCCCGCTCAAGTAAGAGCCAGGGCATCTGGCCAGCTCACCCCTTGTGCCTTTATATAATCTCTCCCACTTGTTTTTTCTCCTGACAAACAGAACTGGGGAAGGGTGGGGGCTGGCATCAGTTGTAGGCAAACTCAGGAACCCGACATTACTACTGCTGCCTCGTGGGAAGCAGTAGCACTAACGTAGGTCCCCTAGGCTGCAAAAGGCTTTTGCTCTTGCTGGGTCCTAGCACCTCCAGGTTAGTCCTATAGGTGTGAATGAATGGTGAAGATATTCTGGAAGATTAACAATGACAGTGTGCATGTAATTTTCAATTGTTAACTTGGAAGGCAGCCTTTCTAGTGGCCACCACCTCTGCTCGCAGGGCATCTGAAATCTAAGCCTTGGTCATACATCCTCCATATACTGTTTTCCACAAGGATAAGCTACTCCTCCACACACAAAGTTCCTATCTTGAGTGGTGTCAGACTTCTGTGTGAACCGGCCACTAGTGCTGCCTACTTACTTTGCCAACTTTCAAGATGAAGAAGAGCACACTCTCCATTCTCTGGATGTCCAAAAAGTCCTTACAGGCAGGATCCCTTGCTCCAAGCACCATTTCCTACACTATCATCGTCTCCCTGCAGACAGGGATAGAGTGTGCTCCTCTCTGTTTGTTGATGTAGTACATCACAGACTTGTTGCTTGTCTGGAGGAAGACTATTTTGTGGCTGACAAGATCCACTAGGGCTCGCAGGCCTTACAAAACAGCTCGTATCTCCAACACAATGATGTGGAGATGAGTCTGTGACAGGTTATATATCTATCTATCTATATATATATATATATATATATATATATATATATATATAGATATATATATACCTTATGCTTGGAGGCACCGACAGTGAGCCCCCCGCCCCAAAAGGGAAATATCCATGGTCAGAGTCACTTCAGGCTCCTGTTGGGAGAAGGGAAAGCATTGGAGGAAACTGTCCTCCACTGACCACCAAGTCAATGACCAAACCAGGGGCTTGGTCATCTGAATGGGAGTAGGTCTGAGGACATGATGGGTATGACTACTGTGCACGGAGTCATTCTCATGCATAACCATGCCTGGGGGCACTGAGGAGGCTATCAGACCTAGCAGCATTGCATGGAGTGGACATGTAGATGATGTAGCATGCCATCTGCAGGATTGCCTGCATTCTGCTCTCTGGTAGAAAATGCTCAGGCCTTCGTTGTATCCCAGAAGAGCTTCTATGAACAGCAGCTGCTGTGAGGGTTGGAGGTGGATGTTCTCTAGATTCAGCAGAACCCCCACGAGGGTGAGGAACTGAGTGGCCGTGGCCACTGCCTTGCAGTCCTATCTTTCTCAGGTGCACTGCGAGTACTGCAAAGCACTTTGTAAAGACTTGAGGCATCAAGGAGTGCCAAAAGGGCAGGACTCTGAACTGGTAAGCTGCCCCAACAAGAAGTATTAGAGGTATCTGAGGCGGCGGGGTATACCAGAATGTACTGGTATGCATTCTCCATATCCAGGGAGCTAATTCATCCTGGGAGAAATAATTGTGCATTTCTCGATCCAAGAAATTGATGAGATTTCTGAGGTTGAGGAAGGTGTGCATGCCCCCTGTGAAGGAACCAGCGATATGAGACAGAAATGCCTTCTGATGCAGATGCCTTCAGCGGCCGAGCGGGAGCAGAAGCAAAGGAATCCAAGTGGGTTATAGCTGATGACTGCTGGACTAAATTCTGTGAGTGGCAGTCAGCAAAATCTTTTATTAGATTGTGTAAGGGACTTAAGCAAGCTTCAAAGAGGAGTCATAATAGCAAAAATGTCCTTGGTAGCTAGCAATCCGCATGCCTAGGGCAGCTGCTGCATAGGCCTGTTTTCTCCTAGTGTCAAACTTGTGTGATTCCTCATAAGAAGGTGGGCAGTGACCTCTTGGGGGAAGAGTGGCCTTTTCCTTCTCAGGGAGAATAACAATGGCATCAGCTAAGGCTGAGAAACATTCACTGTACCATCTTCCTGGGGAAGGATTCTGTCTGGGCTTTTTTGGCCACAATAAAACACTTGAGTTGATAGATAAGTTGGTCTCCACGAGTGTTGATTTATTCTGAACTGCCACACTGAGCAGATGCATGTGCTCAGTGCTCCACACCAGACCAGTACTAATTTACCAAAATAGGCAGTTATTTTACAAATTGTTATTTCTACTTGCCAGAATCGGGTGTCCTGGTTGACCCTGTTCAGTTTGACACAAAAATGGGCACCATGAAAAGAAATACACATGGTGAATGGCAAATGAAGGAGCCAAACTGAAAAGTCCCCGAGCAGCACCAAGCCATCGACTTCCACACTGCCAGCTGACGCCACACAGCCTACTAATGCAGCTCTGCTTCTTGCCTTAAAATAGATGGACACTAAATTAGAAGCCGTCATGGGCAAAGTAACCACACTGGACACAGCAGTAATTAGAGGTGCAAGAAGAAGCTAAAAGTGCCTCTGACTCGATGGCTAAAGCCCTTACCACTGCAGCCAGTTTAGTTAAAGAAAACTTAGTTCTCAGACTACAACTTGAGCACCTGGAAAATCAAGCCCAGGCGTCCCATATTAGAATGGTGGGGATGCCGGAGGATGCAGGAGAAGAGGATTTTAAAACATTTATTCAACAATGGCTAATGGATCACCTGCACTATCAGGACTTCCATATTAAAAAGTTGTACTTAATTACCCCTCGCCATACTGTTTGAGCTGCCCCCCCTACCTTGGACAGTCATGATAATCCTAGCTAACGAAAAAAAAGAGGGACTAGATGCTACAAGCAGTCCAACATGCCAAGTCCTTGGAGTGGCAGGGTACAGTCATGTCTTTTCCCTGACCTCAGCTTCTCCACCCAGTCGAGGAAGATGGTGCTTGGTGGGGTCAGACAACAACTGAAAGAATTAGGTATACAACATGCCCCAATGGTTCCTGCTAGGCTGAAAATGATCTATGGGGCCAAAACCTATGTCTACACTGACCCAAAAGATGCAGGAAAACTGTAGCTCATACCAACAGCAAGTTTGCTGCCCATGGGAATGACTCAGAATCAGATGAGAATAACTGAAGAGCTGCAAGTAGGTTTCCTTGCCTTCTGGTAAGGGTTAGAGGTCTGGGACTGGTCACGGAGGGGCCATAATTCTTTAGCTGAAATGCTGATATTCTGGGACTGTTGAGAGCTGACATCCATTCCTATGTATGTTTCTTACTATTAAAATGTTATGTGTTTAAAAATCATTTAGCTGTTATGGACAGACTGGAGCCAGCACTTGTTAGAATGCGACTTTAAAATGGCGCTTCATGCCACTGGCCCCCCGAGAAGAAGACCGCACCCAATCCACCCTTGTTATTTGGAACAGTGCTTGGGTATGACCTTAGACAGTGTTCTATAGTTATGATATGGCTGGGATTCTGCAAAGCTACAATGCAGCATGCAAAGACTGATTTTCAAAAACCACTTTACACCTGACAAATTTTACTCTCCCAGCAGGACTTTTTGCTGCAGTTCCATACAGACACCAGAAAGAACAGTTACGCAAGAACTTGCCGTAACACTAGATCTTCGAGGGGATCTCAGTCATCAGGTTACACTGTAGGAACCTTTACCGTCAGAGAAGGGGAATCCACATGGAAGATTTTCAGCAGTATGCCCATGCCATTGACGTCAGCCGACATCAGCAACCCTATATAGGCGTGAGCGGCCCCGCTCCCTCCTCAGTTCTTTCCCTCCGGAGATGAAGGGAGCAAGGCTCACACCCTGGGGAACCGAGGAGAGACAGAGGGACCCAGCTCTCAATAAAAGATAGGATATAACAGCTAGCCAAGTCCTAGACAGGAGCCCCTAAAAGAGGGATGGTGGGAGGGAAAAATATACCTGATGATTGAGATCCCCTCAAAGATCTACCGTCACAGTAAGTTCATACGTAACTCTTCTGTCTTCTTTCAGGGTATCTCAGTTATCAGGTAACACCGTAGGAACGAGTACAAAGCAGTGACAAGTGCAGATATATAGTCTGGGAGGCTGGATCTCCATAAACTTAAGACAGTAGTCCATGTAACACAGCCCTGCCAAAACCTGCACAGGCTCTCGAGGCAATGTTCAGACTGTAATGCTTGGTGAAAGTGTGGATGGTACTCAAGGTAGCAGCCACACAAATATCAGCGGCTGAGACCCCTTTGAAACAAGCCACCAAGGTAGCCATGCCTCTGGTGGAATGAGCTTTGACAGCACTAGGCAGTTCTTTGCCTTACTTACTGTAGCAGAACACAATGCAATTTACCAACCATTTAGATAAACACTGCTTAGTAACGGGAGCTACCGTTCTACCTGGGGCGAAAGAAAATAAAACAGCTGCTTCAACTATCTGGACTCTTTAGTCTGAAGCAGATAATACTTCAAAGTTCTGCACACATCTGAAGTATTGAGGAGTGCTTCCCCTGGGTTGGCATGCTCAGGAAAATAAACAGGAAGGTGTATAGACTGATGTAGTGTGAACTCAGAAACTGCCTTAGGCAAAATCTTGGAATTTGTGAGCAAAGATACCCTGTCTTTCTGAGAAATCAAATAAGGCTCCTCGCAACAGAGGGTCTGAAGCTCTGAAATTCTTTGAGTAAAAGCAATGGCAACTATAAAGAGCGCTTTCCAAGACAGAAAGTGCAAATTGCAAGTCACGATTGGCTCAAAGGGAGACAGGACCAACTTTTCCAAAACAAAATTTAAGTCCCAAGCTGGGACAGGGGAACGGATTGGGGGTTTCAGATGCAGGTTGCCTCAAAGAAAGGTATGGGAGACATCCAGCTGAGCAACTGTGCAGTCACCCACAGGCACATTAAAAGGCAGAAATAGCCGAAAGGTGGACCTTGAGTGAGGAATACAAGAGGCCTGAGTTGGACAAGGAAATCAGGTAGTCCAGGATATGATTCACTGGTCAGGTGAAAGGGTCCAGGGAGTGTCTGGCAGCCCAAACGGCAAACCATTTCCACTTCATGGCATATGTGGTGCTGGTGGATGGTTTTCACGCCTACACCAGGACATATGCAACCCTGTCAGAAACCCCAAATCTGGCAATGGCTACATTCTCAAGAGCCAGCCATGCAGATGAAGGGAACTGAGGGGGTGCACCAGGGCCCCCTGATCCTGGGTCAGCAGGTTCCTGCAAAGAGGAAGAGAGACCGGAGGTTTCTCTGTCAGCTGTTGAAGCATACATAGATACATAGACAGTGTCAGCAGATAAGGGCCTATGGCCCACCTAGTCTGCCCATTTGAGTTTGTAACTTCAGTTTATGTTTTCCTAGAACTCTGTTGCCCCTCACCCCTGACCTCCAGAATTCCTTTATGTCTATCCCATGCATTCTTAAATCCCGTGATTGTTTCAGCCCCCACCACTTCCTCAGGCAGGGTGTTCCACTTGTCCGCCACCCATTCTATAGATACATAAGCATAAGCAGAGGAAACAATATCTGGCAAGGCCAGAATGGAGCCACCAGAATCATGCTGGTCCCTTCCATTTGCAGCTTGATGAGCACCCTCTAGAAAAGGGGAAGCGGAGGGAATGCATACAGAAACCTCTCACTCCAAGAGAGGGACAACGCATTTTGCCAGAAAACTCCAGGCACTGGATCTAGTGAGCAGAAATTGGGCGGTTTTACATTGTGTGAGGACGCAAAAAGTTTCAACTCTATCTGTCAAACAGATCTTCTGCTACAGATGAGAGAAGCTCCCATTTGTGCATGCTGGACTGAGTCCTGCTGAGACAGTCTTGTCAGGGTGTTTAGGATGCCTGGCACATGGACTGTAGAGAATGTCAGGTTGTGCTCCATTGCCCAATACCACACTCTCATGGTCTCCCTGCAAAGGGGGTACAAGTAAGTCCCGTCCTGCTTGTTAATGTAGCACACAACATTCAATTTGTCTGACTGCACCAGCAGATGGCCTGGAGTCAGATGGTTTTCAAATGCCTGCAGGGCACAGAGCACCATTCTCATCTCCAGGACATTGACATGCAGGGTGGCCTCACACTGGGACACAGAGCCCTGGGTTTGGAAGGGGCCCAGGTGTGCTCCCCAGCCTAGACCCGAAGCATCCATGGTTAGAATCTGATGTGGGGAAGAAATCTGGAAGGGAACCCCTTGAAGAAGATTCAAGCGGTCCATCCACCACTGTAGCACCTTGCGGACTGGAGAGGAGACCAGGACTTGTTGGTCTAACTCGTCTGTTCGCTGGTCCCATTGCACTCTGAGGGGCCACTGAAGGATGCACATGTGAAGTCTGGCCAGTGGAACAGTGGGAACGGCTGCAGCCATTAGACCCAGCAGCATAAGGTACAGTCTAGCAGGAACGTACCAACTCTGAGTGACTTCCTGAGCTTGGGTCATAAGACATTCCACCCTGTTTTGGGATAGGAAGGCCTTCCCTTGCTCGGAGTCCAGGACTGCCCCAATATACTGTAGTCTTTGGGACAATACTAGAACAGACTTAGGCAGGTTGACCATGATGCCCAGAGAATGGAAGAGCTGGTGAGTGCACTTCAGAGTTAGCAAGAGCTGTTCCCTGAATGGGGCCTTGAGAAGTCAATTTTCCAGGAGAGGGAAAACATACTGTCCCTCTCTTCTGAGAGCTGCTGCGACCACTGCCAAGCATTTGGTAAAGATACTCAGCACAGAGGATAAGCCAAAGGATAGCACTTTGAACTGGTAGTGTTTGCCCTGAAAGGCAAAACGAAGAAACCTCCTGTGAGAAGAAAAGGCTGAGAAGTGCAGGTATGTGTCCTGCATGTCCAGGGAGCAGAGGCAGTCCCCAGTCTTGAGGAGAGGCATAAGACCTGGCAAAGTTATCATTCGAAACTTTTTGCACTGGACAAAGATTGAGGTCCTTTAGATCTAAAATGGATCTCAGATCTCTGGTCTTTTTGTGCACAATGAAGAACCTGAAATAAAACCATTGCTTTCTCTGTCACTTTGACACCAGTTCTCATGCCTGCTTGTGCTGATGAGACTGTACTTCCTCCTGGAGAACAGACAGATAAGCCGGGGGACAGTTGGAACATGGGGGAGGGGTATCTGGAGGCTGCTGAAGAAGTTTCAGGGTATGACCTGTCTCTATGATCT
Source organism: Neoceratodus forsteri (assembly GCA_016271365.2). Classification (NCBI taxonomy): domain Eukaryota; kingdom Metazoa; phylum Chordata; order Ceratodontiformes; family Ceratodontidae; genus Neoceratodus; species Neoceratodus forsteri. Next base: position 732,073,309 of record CM028131.1, read on the forward strand.
GCAGGATCCATGCATCTGAAGTTATGGCTATCCACTGGTTTACATGGAGGGAGAACCGACCTCTGACCACCACCTCCTGGGTCTGGACCGGGGGGGGGTCTGGCAAAGGCTGTGAAGGCTGGTCTGTCATGCCTGGGACGCTTGACTGTCATCCCTGCATTGGGGCAGCATGGAAAACTGGGCTCTGCACTTACCCTGGGTACTGTGGGTTAAGCCTGGCCTATTGGTCTGTTTATGAAATGTAGAGCATCCTCTACCATGGGGCTGGGTGTGGCAGAGAGAGAGTGGACAGACTTAATGGCTATTTCAGAGGCCTGCAGATCATTTATATGGTCCTGGACATCAGGGCCGAAAAGCTTGGTGCCACTTAAAGGGGCATTAAGCGCCTTGTTTTGTACATCAGCTGCAAATCCAGTGACCCTAAGTGAGGAGTGCCTTCGAAGGCATATGCCAGTGGCAGCTGCCCTGGTCACTGTGTCAGCCATATCATATAGGGCCCGGAGGAGGTGTTTACTAACATCCTCTGCAGTTTGCAAGCACTGGAGCAGCTCTTGCTTCTGAGAACCATTTGGAAGGGCTTGAGCAGCAGCCTTGCCCTTTCTCCAATTGGCATTCTGGAATTTAACCATGTGTGACAAATAGTTTACAATCCTCAGACCCAAAGTGGAGGAGGTGTAAACTCTTTGCCCCAGAGGTCAATCCTATGGGATTCCCTGTCTGGGGGAAGGAAACTAAGGTGTTTAGGCGCTGTAGATGTGTCATGAGCAGCTTTGATGACCACCAAGTCAGTTTCAGTCTGAGCTGCAAAATAAGGAAGGTCCTTGGGGGGGCATTATAGAGCTTGTCTGCCTTTCATGGCATAGCTGGCACCATGTCTGGTCTGTGCCAGGCTGCTATAGTGGCTTTCTTGAGGGCTGACAGCATAGGAGGAATGATCTTGGGTGGAGATTCAGGGACCTCCAGGAAGTCCACCAGGTCTTTCCTGGTGACATCCTCCTCAGTCTGAAAGCCCACAGTGGCAGACAACTGCTTCATGACATTGAAAAAGGTAGCATGCTGAGAAGGGGACCTGTGAGTATGTTTGACAAGACTCCTCACTAACAGATGAAGCAGTGGATTTGTCAGATATGAGGATTTCTTCCTCCTCCCCTTCATTCTCTGTATCATCAGGGAGGATGAGATCAGGGTAATACTCCTCCTCAACGTCAACCTCCTCATCTGGGTCTGGAGTTGGATGCTCCTGTGGCCCACGAGGAGCCTCCCAGAGTCAATGAACAGAAGCCAACAACAAAGCTGCCATCGACAGTGCTGGTGATGAGGGCCTATTGAAAGAGCCCAGCTGCTGAACAAGCACATCGGTGAATCTGGCAAGAACTTCAGTCAGGTCTAAAGATGTCATCAACAGAAGGGGGATTTGACGACACTGGAGCAGACGACCCACTGTCCTGGAAGCCAGATGAGCCTGTAGCCTTGGGAGAAGAAGGGGCAGGCCTCGGAGTGGTCATCGACAATGTGTCCGTCATCAACAAAGGTGGGGCCAACAACCCAGAGATCGACAGCGGATTGCCCTGAACATCAGGCAGAGGAGCTGTCGATATGGGTCTAGAGGGATTAGAGACCTGGACAGCTGGTCTCTTTGTAGGGGATGGCATTGTCAATGAAGAGCCCCCCCCGAAGGAGAAGCTGATGGGGAATGGGATGGCCGCCGGGGGAGCGGTCGTAATCCCGGTCTTTCTTGTGACTTTTTCCTGAGGACTTGCCTCAGGCCTTGGAGGCCTGGGAGCTGGAGAATCTGGTCGGTAACTGAGCAGCCAGGATTCCAGAGGACCACTGCCGGCAGTGGACTACCTACTGTTCCAACAGGAATTTCTTGAGAGTGTTTTGCCTCGCCTAAGGAAGTTTGGTTAAGCTTCTGGCAGAACTCACAGTTGGGGATGTCGTGATCAGGCACAAGACAACAGACACAAACTCAGTGTTCGTCTGTAGAAGCAATCTTCTTTCTGTAGCAGCGAAGGAAAAGAGAGAGGAAGAAGGATTAACTCTCGATATAAACAAAAATAAAAAATCTTAAAACAGATTTTGGTAAAGGGTAGTGGAAAAAAAGCCATAGGCCAAAATGGCGCCAACACACTGCGACAAACCTTCTGCGGAGACTGTGCATGCAAGTCGACAGTGGGAAAGAACTGAGGAGTGACCGGGGACGCCTACACCTATACAGAGTTACTGATATCGATGGTGTGGGTGGCCCCAGTTGTACTGCTGAAAATCTTGCGTGTGGATTCCCCTTCTCCAACGGCGAAGGTTCCTATGATGTAACCTGATGACTGAGATACCCCCGAAAATGATCAACTGTTTTTTTCTAATAACATACCCTTCCTTGTTACACTGCACTTATCTTTCTCTCCTCTAGTTAAGTACTGTACGTATCTTTAGTTTACAGTATACAACGTATATACTGTTTGTTAGTCTGGTCTGCTACTTGGAGCTCTAGTGCATGCTAACATTTATCTCCTTTAAATATACTTTATTAGAGTACATCTAGCCCAGTTGATGAATAGCACAATCTGATCAGCTGCTCTCCAATACATGGAGTGTCCTTATTGTGCGCAGAACTAGCTTACCCTTATAAATTAAGAACTTGTTGGTAATATGGATTTCCCTCCACATGTGGCAACGATATCTGGAAATTATCAACTCCTGCCACTGCATTTGTGACATTACTGTTTATGTAAGGGATTCTGGAGCTGAATGCTTGTTTGTATTTTGTGAAAACTAATAAAATATAAGTATGAAAAAAATAAATAACGAGGAAAGGCAATCTTAAGACACAGCAGTAGGGCATGGGTCGGAGGAATCCAGGCTATGAAAGTCATCATCACTACCCTCAGAGAAGATGAGGTCAGAGTCACACTCACCTCTCTCTACATTCTCCCTAGAGGGAGAGGCACACAGAGGGGTGGATTGCAAGCCCTCTAATGCAGAATGGGGCCCCAGAACTAGGGGCCGGAGCCAGGGGCAGTGCCAGAACAAAAACTGAATCTGGTGCCAGGCAATCCCTGGTGCTGAGGATCGTAGCAGGGACTTCCGGCACTGATAGCAGTGGTGGGAACTCCTGGAGTCACGGATGGCACTGGAACTGGCACCAGCACCAGGCTAGGCCCTGAAGGGCCCAAAGGTGGCACCAGAACCTGCACAACAACCCAGCCAGCAGTGAAGTGACTGACAATGGTATCCGGCCGGTCTCATCAAGTGACACAAGGTGGGGGTGTAGCCACTGGGACAGGAGTCGGCAGCACGATCACCAACAAGGGCTGAAGGGCTGCTGCCAGAGCCAAATGCTCTACCCAGCTTGAGGGCCCCATCTGTGGCTTGAGTTCCACCAACCCCGAAGGGCCAGGGACCAGATCCACCAGCAGAGACACACGAGCCTGACATGGCATCCACTACTTTGAAGAGATGCCCAAGGGTGGAACTGCCCATCAGGGTCCTCACTTATAGATGGGAAGGACTCTGGGCCCGAGACCTCAACAACACAATACTTGTTTGTGATAGAAAAAGCAAGTCATTTCACAAGTGTTAATGCAAACAATTTTGAAATCCACAAATTTGTGAATTGTGACTCCACACACTTAGTATATCTGGCAACCTGCACCTGTGGGGAAGACTAACCAGCTAAACAAAGGGTCGGGGAGCATCAGAGGGCAATTATAAACAAAGACATGTCAAATGCCTTGGCAACCCACATTATTTCAGCTGTAGATACCACAACACGCCAATTTAAATACTGTGGTGTAGAAAAGGTAACCTTTTTGGGGAATCTGGCATGGCAGATCTAGTGCTACAAAGAGAAATGATGTGGATGGCACAATTGGGTGGACATCAGCCACCACGCCTCAATGACTGTATGGAAATAGCAGCAATTGTTAAGAAAAGATAAAGCAGAATGGAAATGGGTATTCATACTTGGTAGTGTGCAAATGCTCATGTTTATATTTTCTCTTTCTTTCCCTTAGATGTTCAAAGGTGTCAGCTTCAAGGAGTCATGAAGTAAGCGGAGGGTAGCATAGACCTACACTGGGAGTGAGGTACATTTCACCTGACTCACCCAGAGCTGTCATTCTTGGTATCATATTTACAGGAGTGAGCCAAAAATGGCAGAGATTATTACATATATAGCATATAAGACATGCTCAGAATGGAACCATATCATAAGTAAATGTTTCCGAGAAGTTGTATACTCTCTATTATTAGATGTTAAGACAGGACTAATAAGTAACAAGATGTTTTTTCACCATACTAACAGCAAAACTATAACTATACAGTAATAGCTATGATTGTCCTGTTAAAGCATCCTATAATATTAGCACTATCATGCAGATGACTGCCCATCTAAGTGGGTACCTGCCTCATTTAGTGAGGCATGTTTTATTAAGTAAACATGTTTTTAACTTGTTTGAAGATTTATGTGACACTGTGTCTTTACGTGGAGTTTGGTATTTAAGGGATTCACTTGGTGCCAGTGACTCTTAAAAAAAACTTGGTGTGAAACCGGTTGGGTCGCTGTGGCTCAGCACTCTCTATTTTACATACTGAGCCTGATATATTATGTTTCGAGTACTTTTTAATCCATTACATAAATTGGATTTTTTAGCCTGTACACTCGCTGCTGTTTTTTTTGTTGCTGACCTGCAAGAAGTCCCACAAGGCAGTGAGCATGGAGTAAAAGTCCACCGCAATCAGCGTCTGACCCATCCGCATTGGAAAGGGTGGTCAGACAGGCTGAGGCCTGCAGGGAGGCTCTCCAATGTGTGTTGTCATTGTGGAAGGCGATCATGAATGGGGCTAAGGCCGGGGGGCCTCAGCGGAGACGAAAGGCTCCGGGTCCAAGACAATGGCCGCAGAAATGGCTGAGGCTAGTGGCGGGGGGTGAAGGCTGTCCTGGCAACCGCCAATGCCAAGTTCACCAACAACAAGCCGGCTGAGTCACTTGACTTCGTGTCCACCGAAAACGAGGGCTGAAACAGCTGGGGCTGAGAAGTCGATGGTGCACCAGAGCCCCTGCGACCAACACCCACCACTGAAAGACTGGTGGCAAGAGTTACCAACGGCAGCCCTGCAGAGGAAAGGGCACGCGAGGCAGAAGGGGGCATCCGCTACGACAAGGAGGGCCCTGCCGCGGTCTGCGCACAGAGCAGTGACCAGGAACAGGATGAGGAGGACCAAGTTTTCTACTTAGGACGATCTTTGTCCCGAAGTTTATGCTTCCCCGTCAACTTGTCCTGGGCCTTGGTGGACTGCGATCCTAAGGACGTCGAGGGGAAGTGGCGGAACTTCATGCCTGAAGCTTCTTCTCCATCTGGGTGACCTGCTTTAACAGAAAAGTTTCCAAGGTCTGGACTCAGCAATTCCTGGTGGCCTGGTTGAAGCCACAGAAGATCACACAAGCCTGTGTGTTGTGTTCTGGGCCTAGGCAGCAGACAAAGGCCTTGTGGTTGTACTTCTCAGGGATCTTCTGCCCGTGGGCAAACTTCTTGAAGAGATTCCCAGATGTGGAGCTCGGAATAAACAGTCAGAAAATCACTTTATCGCTAAAGTGATACACACTAGGGAGAGAAAAAAATAAAAAGGAAAAATTTGACAAAATATTTCAGTGAAAGGCAGTCAATTGAAGCTGGCAGATCTCCGAGACGACCGACGTGTGATAGTCAACAGTGAGAAACGAACTGAGGGTGGCGCGGGGGCCACCCACTTTTACAGATCGACGCTGGCGTATGACGTTGGAGTGGGTGGCCCCCTGGTAAACTGCTAGCTAGAAAAGTTTCCATGTAGTTATAGTGCCTGGCAGCTATAGTTCCATAGGTGTGGCCTGCTGCAAGAGATACCCCCGAAGTCAGATCCACACCACCAATTTGCCAAGGTTCTAGGGACTTTTTACTCTAATTTTTCATTTCCCTACTTCGTGCTCCAATACTAACAGATACATTTACATAATTTCTGCAATAAATTTCCATACTTTTTCAAAACACTACTTATAAAAACTGACAATCTTAGCTTTTACCTTTCTTACACCCCATGATAAATACTGCATAGTGACACACTGCACCAGACCTGTAGTTTGCTACGTGATGGCCCTGTGGGTCCCTCATGAAGCAACTGCATAATGATTCTCACTGTGACAAACCTGAAGTTTGCTTCATGAGCACATACGCGGGTCACGTAGGAGGCAGCTGCACTGGGATGTACATAGGGTCAGACCTGTAGCTTGCTTCCAGCATCTGCAAAGTGACGCTCACTGCACTCACCTGTAGCTTGCTTCCAGCATTCGCATACTGAAGCTTGCTGTGTCAGATCTATAGCTCACTTTGCAAGTGGCCCTGCACACAACTCATGAACCAGCTGCAAAGTAAGATGTACAGCACCAGACCTTTAGCTTGCTTTATGGGTGGCCATGTGGGCCACTCATGGTTTTCAACAGCCTAATTTCATTTGGATTCTTAAAAGTATTTTATTTTTTGTTTGTTACACACACACAAAACTTTTAAGAATAAGCCTCACACCCTACACTATTGACTGCATGATTTTCAGACTTAAGTTTTCAACACATATTCTTCTGATGGGCAAAAGTTTCTCTTGCCTTTTTTCCACTTTCATGACCACTAAAGCTCACAAAAGCAAGGTCTTGTTTTGCAAAAGTGGGTGCCTACTCATGGAAGTGACATGTATCAGTTTTGAAAAAAGTACAGTTATGAAAATTTGTGAAACAAATTAATTGTGCATGCGTGAAAAATGAAAATTACGTACCTACCATAATTACGATCTTTCTGTATATCTTCACCATTCAACACCTTTGGGTACATGGCCGGAGGTCATGACCCCGTGGGAGCTCTTTTTTTTTGGTAGGCGGAACCGACGCACCATCGGCGCCTCACCCTTTTGCACGACGCATTGCATGGCGCCTGGTTGACTGAAGGGCCTGTCGACCGCCTGCCTGCCAGTTCTGAGTCGCCAGAGAGGTAAGAGGAAGGGAGTGGAGGATGGGACAAGGAAGTCCAAGGGACAGGAAAAAGGAAAAGATGTAAAACTAAAAGGAGAAATAACGACTGAGAGGACAGAAAGAAAGAAGTCGGAAACTAAAGGGATTGGGAGGGGCCCCAATCTCTGGAAACAGAGGGGGGAGGTAGGGTGGGATAAAGAATTTAGAAGGTACGAAGAGAGGGGAGAAGGTTAAACACATCCCAGACCCTGGTCCGTCTCCAGACTGTATAGGAACTGCAAGAAGTAGCAAAAGGCTTTTTGCCAGAATTCAAGGCACAGAATGACTGGCAAAAACTCCATCTGAGCAGAATCGGCTATTCTGGAAGAAGGACAGGGCACAGAGAATTAACACCCTCTCAAGGAAAGATTTTTGGTGAAAAAGGAAAAGGAGGGTTTTTTTTTTTTTTTTCAGTAATCAAGGATAGTCCAAATAACAAGGAAAAATAAGATGGATGGGAACAAGGAGGAGGAGAGAATGGAGGGCAACTGCCAACTCCCACCCCACAGGGGTGGAGCTAACGCACTGGAGAAGGAATGCCCCCCATGCTGACCAATCTCCCCAGAACATTATCCTCCTATGTGCCCCTGTTCACCCCACTCCTAACAAAGAAAGGACGGTGAGGTTGGGCACAGAGAGGGAGGTGGACCCAGAGACTGAGGCCCCAGGTGGATGGAGGGCGGGATTGTGATGAATGGTGAAGATACACAGAAAGATCATAATTACGGTAGCTATGTAATTTTCATATCTTATCTGTGTCAATCTTCACCATTCATCACCTCTGGGTGAGTGCCGAGCCCCCCCAAAGGGGGTTTTCTTTTACACCCTAAGGGACAAAGTCCCTTAGCTCTCAGTGGGTGACACACTAAGAGGGAGAACCTTCAGGGCCTGGAGAGGCTCGAGAGTGGGGAGAGTGAGAAGGGGACCCCCCGGAGGGGGAAAAGAAGTTGCCCCGACAAATGCCATCTAGCTCCTCTATGGGAGAAGAGAGAGGTTCTCTGGTGAGCGGAGTTAATCACCCTATGCCAGGCCAAGGGTGACAACTTGGAAAGACGCAGCCATGCCGTCCGCCTAATGCAGATCGCTGTCCCTATGACCCTGGTAGCTACCTCGCTGGCATCATAGGATGCCCTCGCCTGGTGCCTTGCTAGCTCCAGGCCACGCACAGAGTGTGCAATGGCTTGTCTGGTTTGCTCTGTGTCAGGCAATGAGGCAAGGAGTTGACCTAGCCTGGACCACAAGAACCTGTCATAGACAGCACAGTGGGCCTGATGTGCAGAAATGGAAAGCAACAACCGTGCCGAGTAGAAAGCCCTCCTACCCCAGGAGTCAAAATTTGAGGGATCTTGATCTGGGGGACGGTCACGGTGAAGGGCGCGAAGCCCATCGGGAGTGTCCAACTGCGTCAATCCGGACTGCGGATGAGGCATGGAACTTGGAGACTCGGGGCGCAATACCACTGGCAGAGATCCCATGGGGCAGGAACTCTGGAGAAGGGTTTCTGCCAGGAGCGCAACAATGCCTCGTGAAAGGTAGCAGGCCAGGGGGTCACCACAAGGGTGGCCTCACTGAAATCGCCTAGAAAGGCATGCGCCGAGTGCTCTGGATTGCTTACAGTGGCAGGGGTGAGGTGAAAGTCCTCCAACATCCTCATGAGGAAACGCTGATACTCAGCGAGATCAGCGGCTGGAGAGATGTGGATGGAAGGCTCCTCTCTCCCAGAAGAGGGGGATGAAGAGTTGGAGGGCACCGACTGCTCAGAGGGAGGTTGAAAAACCTGACTGTCCATTGCCCTAACGTAAGCTGGAAACTGACCAGCCACAGCCCTGAACTGCTCCCAGGAAAAAGGCTCGCTAGGACCAAGGATGCCTGGGAGTGCAGGAGAATGTGGCAGAGGGATGGGACACAGCCGAGAAGAGATGTCGGCTGACCTCCACCTGGGCTAAGGAGCAGACCAAGAGCACCTGAAGAAGAAGGTGATCCGGAAGACTCCACAGCCGACAGCTGAACAACCACTTTGGTCCTGCCTTGGCTGCACCCAGAAGAATCCCCCCTGTGAGGCGACTGGGGCCGTATAGGTCCAGAAGGATGGTCCCCTACCTCAAAAGAATGGGGCCCTCTCAAAGAGACCGAGGAGGAAGAGCAGAGATCCACACTACAGCTTCTTCCAGAGCCCGGGTGTGGCCCCGAAAAAGGTTGCCGTCCAGACCCCATGCCCCTCGACCCCTTGGAGTCCAAAAGAGCCCTCCTCCTCGATAGGGCCAGCCTAGGTAGCTGACAGCCCTGGCCAGCACCCGAAGGAGCTATCCAGGGCACAGTACCCTCCCCTCCGAGCCCTGATTGGCCCCAAAGTTGGGCGATCCAGGCACACCACAGGCGGGGGTACCACTGCTGAGGGGTCAGTGAACCCACCAAGACCAGGCTGCAGAGTAATGGTGGCCTGCACCACTGCCTGCTGGTCAGCACCCCTGACCCCAGTCTCAGCAGCCACCAACCCCACCTCAGAAGGGGGTCTGACTCTGGCTTGTCAAGGACACTACAGGGCTGCTCACACCAACAGTCAACCCCAAGGAGTCAGACTGCTCGTCTGACTCAGAGTCCGACTCCGCCTCCAAAAAGGTAGAGGCCGAGGCCCTGTGCCAGACCGTAGGAGGGGGCCCGGTGCCATCCTTGCCAAATGGGGTGCCAGAAACCAAGACCACACCCGAGCCAGTGCCCCCCCACAGCACAGCAAGCAGTATACGCGGAGGACATGGCCCCGGCCCGAACAGCAGCCCAGAGTCAGAACCAGTCACAGCGCCGTCCATTGCACGGTGCAGCAGTGGAGAGCGGCACGGCGCCGGCTCTGGCGTGAGCATCGGTGCCGCATGCTCCATAACGCTGCAAACGGCACCGAGGGCAGGCGCCACCGATGATGGCACCGACAGTGGAATCTGAAGCCCCCACGGCGATGCAAATGGCGCCGAGGCAAGAAGAGGACAAAGACGGCACCGTAGTGTCTCCCACGGCACTGCTAGCAGTATTGGTGCCAACAGGAGCCACGGCATCAAGCAACAAACTGGCGCCGACAATGGCTCAGTCAGGGCCACGACACCGTGAGCAGCGCCGATGCGGCGTCGAGGGCGAGCGCGACACGAACCTTCTTGAACACGCGAGTCCGACACCGGGGAGCCTTTACCCCGGGCGGCGATTGCCTTGGCAGCACCTCCGCCCGCCCGAAAGAAGCGGACGGGCCTCCTGCACCACGGAAGGAGCATCGGCAACGGCTAGGCTACTAGAAGCCGGGGCTCCCTCCTACTATTCAGTCTGTGTAGAACTTGGAGGGAACCCGGAGGAAAGGCTGAGAGTATGTGGCTTGGCCCGACGAGTGCGCACCCGACCCCCGAAAGTCGGCGGAGCTTGCCCCACTTTCCACACGCGTTGCTCGATGACCTGGCGGTCCATGGAGAAACAGGCGTCGCATGAATCCATGTCGTGAAGCGGGCCAAGACATGTAAGGCAACGGTCGTGCTGGTCGGTGATGGAAAATTTACGTCTGCAAGGGCACCGTGGCATCATATCCCAGCCACTGTTTAACAGACAATATCATCCTGCCATGTTCTGATGTGGGCCAGTTTAAAGAGTGTGTGTGTGTGTTTTGACTGGGTGATACCTGCCTGAAATGCAAATTCTATTTCTGTTTTACAGACGTCAAAATGAGGTCCGCTTTGTTTTTTCCCTTATTGTGTTTCTGCTCATCCAGCCCCTGGTCCCGAGGTACCCCTCAACCCTATCACCTACCTTCTCATGGATTTACTGTTATCCAACACTTAGCCAGGGTCATGCTCAATGGTGAGTGGCCTACCATGTAACTTACGCAGGGGCTGCTAGATTGGACAGGGACTGGTTTTCCCTCATTTTTCTCCCAGGATGCTGACACACAGTTGCACACATACATGCAGGCATCTGGCAGCAGTCTATCTCCTGATGCACTTTCTTGCACTACAATCTGGCCTTCACCAGATGGCAGTCATGCAGCAAGACACAGTGTGCTCTACCTCACCCCAAAGGAGAATATTTGTCCCTAGGATGCTCAATCCTCTCTCCCTGGTAGTCTCTTGACGACCTGGCTCATTCCAGAATCAGGTTGCCAGAATAATATGCGACAGTTCTACTGCAACACCAACAGGTCAGCCTAAAGTTTGGCTTTTTAATAATTTTTTTTAGCACTGTAGAGCTTGTGTGCTTCACCAAAATGCTCAACATATGTGAAGGGTGCACAGGTGTTTGATGTTGCCACACCAATACAGTGACAAATCTTTTTTATTTTCTAGAACTGAATCTTTTGAGAGTTCAAAAAACAAATGCTGGGATCCTGTTGAGTTTTCTGTAAGTTCATTTCAGGCAGTTTTTTGTACCAGTCTGTTAAGAGCAGTGGCCCTTTTGAGGCGCTCCTCATTTAACTTATCTTTACAACTTTTATGATTTTTTTTCTCCTTAGCAGGGTGGGACAGTTTGTTTCTACAGTCAGTCTATCAGAATTAATTTCTGCATGTGTAAAACAAATTAAATTGGAATTTCTGCGTTCTCCTCATTTACAGCTTTTACAGTCATCTGGTTGTTGCCACTGCCAACATTTTGTGAGAAATTCTGAGAAATTACATGGAAGTGAGTTTTTCTACTTAGAGAACATGCTCTGCTATACCAAATTTTTCCCTTCCTGATGACATAAGTATATTTTTCAGTGTGGCACAGTTGGTAACACATCCGCCTCTGGACCAGAAGGTCATGGGTTCTTGTCCCACACCGGGATTGGACTCATACCTAAAATGCTGGCATCCGAGTGCAGTATTAGGGGGCTGCTGTACTGCTGGGGTGTGCCGTCCTTCGGATGAGACGTTAAACTGAGGTCCCTTCCACCCATCACAGTGGCTGTCCAGGTGGAAGTAAAAGAACCTAGGACACTCTTCGCAAAGAGCAGGGGACATTCCTGGTGTCTTGCCCAACATTCCCCTTCCCATAAACCAGATCATGCAATTGTCCAGGCTGTGTGCGGGTGCTGATGTGCAAATGGTCCCCACTACACATTCAGTCACCTCACTACCAGTCTAGCACTGTTTGTAAAGCAATTTGGGATATACTGTGTATGAAAAGTGCTATATAAATGTTGATTCTTCTTCTTATTCCCTATTTCTCAGTCAGTCAGACCCCCCAATACACACGCATGCAGGCGCACATGCATACATTTTGCAGTTTTTACAGCTCTTAGAGGCTCTTGTGTGATTTCTGGTGCTTTTTTGTCTGTTGTTATAGAGCTTTTTGCTCCTTCGTTATGCCGTCCCTTCAGGCTCATGGCCTGGCAGCTCCCAACCTGGTTAGCAACTCCCCTCACTGTCTCATCACTACTGGAACAAGGGAGAAGAATATTTTAGACCTTGTACTAAGTAATATGTATGATCAAATTGAAGGCTGTCGCAAGGGAACCACCGGGTAATAGTGAACACAATATGTTCAGAGGAAAATAACTAGGGTCCACTAAGATTAGATGTTTCGAGATGACCAACTTTAGGAGCATGCAGACAGAACTCAGAGTTTGGGACTGGGAGATAGAATTTAAGGGCCTGGATCAGGATAAAATCTGGAATATTTTGTTGATGAAACCTACTCAGTTGACAAATAAATAAGTGACAGAAAACTGAAATATAATTTATGTATTTATTTAAAAGTTTAACCAGGAAATACATACTGAGCTAACAACAGCTTGTTTTCAGATGAGTCCTCAGGGAGAGGGGGGAGAAGGAGATAGTTAACAATACAAAAACAAGTTAAAATAAAATAATATAGCAATACAAGCAGAATCATAAATATTAAAGGCAAAATAGTAAAAGAAGACAACTAGAAAATAAAAACACTCTCAAATACAGTATATACAGAAAGAAAACAATAATGGAACAGCAAGAGAAGAACAATAATAGAGAATAGAGAAAAAAAGGAAGGGCCAAAGGCAGTTGCAGGTAGGACGACAAAAGTCAGAAAGAAGAGACTTTAGGGAGGATGTAAAAGAGGCAGAATGAACAGGAAGGGGAAGGGAGGACCAAAGTTTAGGAAAGAAGTAAGAAAAAGCAGATTGGCCAACAACAGAGTTTCTAGGAGGGATATTAAGGAATGGAAAGCGTTGTGAAGAGGGTAGGAGGAAGAAGGTAGAGGGGAAAGAAGGGTTTTGAGATAAGAGGGAAGGATGCCAAACCAGAATCTGGACAAAAAAGAGACACAATGGGAAAGGCGCCTAGCATCAAGAGAAGGGAAAGAAAGAGCTGAGTAAAGACAGCAGTGGTAAGTACGAGAGGACAATGTAAAGCAAAGCAGTAAAAAGAATGAAAAAGGGGGTCCAGTCTGGTAAGGGAGATTTTAGGGACACTAGAGTAGACTAGGTCACCGCAGTCAAAGATTGGAAGGATCATTTTTAGTACAATTTCTTGGCGGGCTAGGAGCGGTATACACACTTTGTTCCTGTACAAAGCACCAAGCTTAGGGTGAAGCTTATGGTGAATTGCATCAATGTGCACAGAGAAACAAAGATGCCGGTCAAGGCAGACCTCAAAGGTACTTAAAGGAGGAGACATCTTCAAGTTTTAGCACCATCAAGGGTATTAAAGAGGGTATTAAGTTTGGCTAGCCTCTGACGGGTACCAAAAGTCATACAGACTGTTTTACTATACTATAATACATATATATATATTATAGTGTCGCGGTCGCGCCTCTATAGTTAGGGTTACATACTAAAGTCAAAAGTTTGGACGTTAATAACTTTGGACCTGTTCAACGGATTTGCCTGAAATTTGGTACACGCATTGGGGAGCACTAGATCTCTTGATTTGCCAAATTGCGTTTCCATTGTAGTGCTAGTTTTCGTGTAAAAATGCAAAATTATCCATTTTTGGAGGCACCTTTTGGCATTCTTAATGTGGTTCTGCACAGCCATTGTGTGGCGTGCCGCTCTGCAAGATGGCTCGTTTGAAAGAGCTTTGGTGGCCGAACATGCCGCTTTTTGTTTGGTGAAAACATATTAAGGCATTCAAAAGTTATGGCACTTTCAAGTTCCCATTATAAGTCAACAGGAAAATTTATATGTATATCTTGCGATCAAAGAATGGGGGTTCTGGCCATCTAGTCCCACCTGGCGGTCAAAGAATTTGCAGCCCCGCAGTTCAAGAAATACAGGTTACTCACCTGTAACAGGAGTTCTAGGAATGGTATATGTTGTTCATCCACACTTTCTGGCAGGTATCCTTGCCACTTTAAATCTTGCCGGAAGGTCTTCAAGCTGGCTCCTCCCACCCACCCGGGTGGTAAAACTCTTGGCTCCGCCCCATGACGCCAGATCTGGCCCGCTGGAAGCTCAGGTAGTGCTCCACCTGAGGTGTGCCCCAGTGGGAGAACAGATCTCGTACTACCTCCAGCAGGAGAGACCACTCGTGAGACACAGTCCCTATCCGGCTTAGGGCATCGGCCAGGGTGTTGGAGGCTCCTGCCACATGAATGGCTAGGAGATCCGCCTTCAGGCTGCGCACAAGTGACCAAATGCGGAGAGCTTCCTTGCACAGAGGCATGGAGCGCGTCCCGCCCTGGCGGTTTAGGTAGTACATGGTCGTGGTATTGTCCGTCTGGACCTGAACCACTTGACCCTGTAGGAACGGAGCAAAGGCAGTGAGAGCTAGATGGACCACCCGAAGCTCCAGCAGGTTGATATGGCATCGGGACTCCCGAGGGGACCAGAGGCCGTGCACTCTGTGCTCCCCCAGATGGGCACCCCAACCCATCAGAGAGGCGTCGATCAATAGAGAGACTGTCGGCTCGGGGTGGACAAACGGGATGCCCTCCTGCAGATGTGCTGGAACGATCCACCATTGGAGGGTGTTCCACATCTCCTGGGTCACTGTCATGGGCTGGTCCAACGGATCGCAGCGTTGTGACCATTGGCTGGCCAGTCCCCACTGAAGGGGATGCATGTTCCAGCGGGCCCAACAGACCACGCTGGTGCAGGCCGCCATGAGACCCAGGAGGTGCAGGAAGTCCCGGGCAGGGCGCAATTGCCCAACCAGAAATGATTGGACAAAGGAGGAAAGAACCTCGCCCTACTGCCGAGCCGCAGTTTGCTCGAAGAGTCGAGCCTGCCCCGATGAACAGAATCACCTGCTTCGTTCGAAGTTCGACTTGGCCTCGTTGATGAGGAGGCCGATCTGAGAGCAAACCTGGAGGACCAGATCTCTGGACCGCTCCACCTCCTGTCTGGAGGGGGCTGCTATCAGCTAATTGTCCAGGTAAGGGTACACCCGGACTCCTCGGCACCGCAGGAATGCTGTCACCACTGCCATGCATTTGGTGAAGACCCTGGGAGCAAGAGACAGGCCGAAGAGCGTGGCTCAGAACTCGTAAAGGGATCCTTCTGCTCGAAAGCGA
Organism: Neoceratodus forsteri; assembly: GCA_016271365.2. Taxonomy (NCBI): domain Eukaryota; kingdom Metazoa; phylum Chordata; order Ceratodontiformes; family Ceratodontidae; genus Neoceratodus; species Neoceratodus forsteri. The sequence goes on from CM028131.1 coordinate 732,088,781, forward strand.
AGGAATCTCTGGTGAGACGGACGGATAGGGACGGGAAAAAACGCATCCTGTAGGTCCAGAGAGCAGAACCACACGCCATGGCCCAGGGATGGTATTATCTGAGCCAAAGTGACCATCCTGAAGGTCCGAGACCTTAGGAACTTGTTTAGGTCATGCAGGTCGAGAATGGGGCGCCAGCCCCCTGTCCGTTTTGGAACCAGGAAGTACCTGGACACAAACCCCGGGTCTAAGGGAGGGTCCGCCACCTTTCTGATCACCTCCTTCTCGAGGAGCAGAGCGATGTCGGCTCGGCGAGCCAACAGCGAGGCTGCGGACCCTGAGGCCCCTTGGGGGGCGACAGCTCAGAATGGCGGGGCCTGTTCGAACTCCAGAGGCAGGCCTTCCCACCACTTCCAACACCCACCGGTCTGTGGTGATAGCGGACCAGGCGGAAAGGAAGTGGCGAAGCCGTCCCCCCACAGGGGGAACCTGGGGTGGGGTGACGAGGTTGGGCGGCACCCCTGAACCCGTCACTGAGCAGGCTTGGAGGAGGGACCGCCGAGGAACCACCTGGGCCTTTACCTCCCTGCTTCCTGGAGGAGGAAGCCGAGGGCTTGGGTTTGGGATGCCAAGCTCGAGCCTGCTGGCCCTGATGCTGCTGGGCCGGACGTGCCGCGAGTGCAGACGGACGAAAGGGCTTAGGCGGGTTCTGCGCCCTTGTCCTCTGGGCGGATGAGGACCGAGTCCAGAGTGGCATTGGACTTTCGATCCTCTGGAGGTGACCTTCCACCCAGGGCTGAAGAGGTCGGTCCCCAGGAAGGGACATCCGCCAACTGTGCTGGGTATCCGCGTGAAGGTGGATATCCTCAGCCATGCCCGACGGCGATAGCCACTGCGGCCACGACTGACCTGGCGCATGAGTCACCGATGTCCAAAGCAGTCTGAAGTTGCTGCTTGGCCACTGCCCTGCCCTGGTCCCGCACCTGCTTAACCGTGGTCCGCAGGTCAGCCAGAAGATAAGGGACTACCTCGTCCAGGGAGCCCAACAGGGCATGAGAAAAGTGTGCCATCAGCACGGCCGAGCTGGCCTGATGAAGGCCAAGGGAGGACACAGCATAGACTTTGCGCCCGGTGTAGTCCAACTTCTTGGACTCCTTGTCGGGAGGCTTGTTCACGTCCCTGGCGCTTCCGGCACGCCGGAAGACGCTGTCAGTAACCAACCCCTCAGCTGAGGGGTGTTCCGAGAACCGAAAGGGAACCGTAGGGGACCACATACTTCCTCGCCATCCTGGCCGAAGGCACAGGGCAGGAAGCAGGGCGCTGCCAGAGCTCCAAGGCCGGGCCTACAATGGCCTTGGCCACCGGGAAGGCCTCCGTAGGAGAATCCCCCCGGTCCAGAATCTCCGTGAGGGGATACTTGGCCCGCTTGGATACGGGCTCGAGCTGCATCCCGGTGGACTCCGAGATGAGCCTAAGGAAACTCATGAAGGACGATGGGCTATCGTCCAGCGACTAACCTCCTGAGGACTCCAAGTCGACCCGCCTGGAGAACAGGGAGGAATCGTCGTCTGACTCGGAGGAGAGCTGCCTTGGGCCTGAGCCACCCTCCACCTGCCGAGGGCGGTCGGAAGTGAGGGTGACAGACAGCCTATGGGGCAGACCCTGGGCCGACCGAGAATTCTTGGTCGGGGCCCCAAACAATGGCTGTGGAGGCGGAGGTTCCACCAGAATCGGTGGGGCAGCAGGTTTTGGTCGAGCAACCGGCCTGGGAGCAGGCGCCTCGGCTAGAGCGAGGGGTTGCTTTGGCCGCTCCGGTGACAGCCACTTGATAGCCAGGGAAGACGCGGCGATACAGCTTGCTCCCGGACAGAAGAAGCTGTTGCCACATGAGGTCCTCGTAGCGCCGACGCAACTTGTGTCGAAGCCTCCCCTCATCCGAGGAGGAGGACGAGGATGAGCGGCGACGCCGCTTGCCACGGTACCAGGACCGAGACCGCTTATGACGGCGGGATCGGCTGGACCGAGAAGAAGTCCGAGACCGAGAACCTCGGCTTTTCCGAGGAGGGTTCTGGGACAGGGCGGGGGAAACCCGCTCTTCCCTCAGCTCGAAGGGTTCAACCGTGGACTCCGGAACCGGAGGCACAGGCAAGCCCACGGAAACCTCAATCTCCGCCGGGGGAACCGGGGAGTGAGGGTTTTCGGCTTCACTGGTCGACAGCCCGTCCGACGGGTCGAGAAAAATCTCGACTGCGTCGACGGGAGTCTCGGTCAACTGACCTGACGGGGACGCCATGAGGCCAGTGGCCGAAGCCAAAGGATCGACCGAAGTTGATGGTCGACTACTCGGTGAGAGGGATCTCTCCCGCTCCCAAGAGTGTAGACGGAGGAACTTATCTTTGTGGTCCTTCTTCTTGGACCGGGAAGAAGGCCCTGAAGATGTTGGTCCCTCTCCCTTAGTGGAGAGGGACAGACAGAGCTCCTTAAAAGAAGCTGAATAGGAGGATCCCAGGGAGAGCGGGATAAAGGCCGCAGCCGAGGAAGGCGAAGATGCAGCCTCGCGCATCTCCTCCTCGAGGGCGATCATCTGCTCAAGCTGTTCCGGGGCTGGCGCCGCCGTCTGAAACCGCTAAATGGGCCTCTTCGACTTTACCGAAGGTAATGTTCTCGCCCAAGTTGCAAACGGGCGGCGCGGTCTTCCAGTACGTAGGCCGAAAAAGAAGAGCACAGGTCGCAAGCCTGCGGGTCGTGCTCAAGGCCCGAGCAGTAGACGCACGTGGAGTGCGGATCCTTCCGAGACATCTTCTGCCCGCATGGGCACCTCCGAAAACCGGGAGTCGATTTGTCCATCGCAGCCACAAGGGAAATAAATGACCGAAGTCTTGAAAACCTTAAAAGTAATTTTGGGTAAACCGAAGAAATAGGAACCAGTCTTATACGCAGAGCGTTAAGGAGGGAACCTGAGCTTCCAAGCGGTAAGGAAGATCTGGAGTCATGGGGCGGAGCCGAGAGTTTTACCACCCGGGTGGGTGGGAGGAGCCAGCTTGAAGACCTTCCAGCAAGATTTAAAGCGGCAAGGTACCTGCCAGAAAGTGTGGATGAACAACATATCCCTGTCCCTAGAATCTTTGTTCCTGAGGATTTTCAAAATTCTTTAATCGCGAGGTCCGCCATTTTGTTTTTTATTTTCCAATTGGAAAAACACAAATATCTTGGCTCAGGGGTCACTTCTGAAGTAAAACTGCGATGGGTTTTACTCAGTGGGCTCTGATCTATCGAGCCATGCCTTTTGTTTCATCTAAATCAGTCAAAAAATAGAGTTATAAGCTTTTAAAACCTTAATTCGCGGCTCGCTAATGATCTTTGATCACGAGCCTGCAAATTCTTTGATCGTGAGATTCTTTGATCGCGATCTTGCATCGCAACCTAAAAACACTTATCTCGGCTCAGGGGTGGGCTAGGGACACAAATGAGGGTGGGTTTTGCTCAGGAAGGTCCGCTCTATCAAGGCATGCCGTTGGTTCGGTTCAAATTGGTGAAAAATTCACGTTTCACCATTTTTAATTTTTTGTTCGTGAGCCTGCAAATTCTTTGCTCGTGAGCCTGCAAATTCTTTGATTGTGAGATTCTTTGATCGCGATTGTGCATCGTGAATGAGGGACAAGATGGCCCAATTTAAAAATCAATTTTCTCAGCCCAGGGGTGTCCTAGCAAGTCAAATGAGGGTGGGTTTACCGCAATTCCTTCAGTTTTTTGATTTATAATATTTTTAAATCTTTGTTCGTGAGCCTGCAAATTATTTGATCGTAAGCCTGCAAATTCTTTGATCGTGATCGTGCATCGTGAGTGAGGGATGAGATGGGCCAATTTAAAAATCTATCTTCTCAGCCCGGGGTGTCCTAGGAAGTCAAATGAGGGTGAGTTTTACTCAGGGGGTTTTGTTCTGTTGAGCCATGATGGTGGTATACCGCAATTCCATCAATTTTTTGATTTATAAGATTTTTAATTCTTTGTTCGTGAGCCTGCAAATTCTTTGATAGTGAGATTCTTTGATCGCCATCTTTGATCGCGAGATAGGGACAAGATGGCCAGATTTTTTATAATGGAATAGATAGGGACATTTTAGCAATCTTTAACACTGAATATCTCGGAAATGGTTTGGTCTTTTTACTTGAAATTTGGAGAGTGTTTACGGCATGTCCTGTAGATGTGAATTATGGTATTTATGCGTGGGACAACATTTCCTTTGCGGATATATTGTGTGATGCACTTTACGTGTTGCGGACAGTGTTTTGCTTGTGGTGGTGGCTTGAAATTGATAGGATACCTAGCCTTAGTGTCATGGATGTAGTTTTCAGTCATTGTGTGTGTTAAATGTCAACAGATGTGGAACTGTGCCAGTCTGACAAATGAAAATCTTATACGTTAAAATGTTATATATTGGACACGGTTTGGTCTTTTCACTTGAAATTTGGAGGGTGTTGACAGCATGTCATGTGGATGAAAATTACAGTGTTTCCATGTCAGAAAAATGTCATGGTGCAGTTTACGCTCTGCGGAGAGCGTTTTGCTTGTGGTGGTGGCTTGAAATTGATAGGATACCTAGCCTTAGTGTCATGGATGTAGTTTTCAGTTGTTGTGTGTGTCAAATGTCAACAGGTACGTAACTGTGCCACTCTGATGAATAAAAATGTCAAATTTTGACATGTCATATCTTGGACACGGTTTGATCTTTTTACTTGAAATTGGGAGGGTGTTGATGGCATGTCCTGTAGATGTTAATAGAGGTGTTCACGTGTCGGACAATATATTTTTTGCGGACATATTGTGTGACACACTTTACATTTTGTGGACAGCATTTCCTATTGTCCTACTAGATTAACATTTGTTTGGTGGCTGGCCTTGCTGTTGTGAATGTACTTTTTAGTCATTGCGTGTGTAATGTGGCCTGACACTTACAAGTTCAGTGAGATGGCAGGCCCCCACCAACTTGCGCAACTTTCTACTTTTCTATTCTTTCTTAAAAAGTAAAGAAATTCTATGCAAAAAACTTTGTTTATGTACCAGTTAGGGTTCTTCTACAGCGAAAAAGTGAGGAAATTCAGCATTAGGGTTCCCACCCCTACACTGCACCACCTCAGCTTGTTTACACTTGGGATGGGGTGAGAGTTAGGACAACGACCCCAATGCACATCCCGATGCCTGCTGGTGGGGGTAGGGTGGGGTGGGGTGCAAGGGTGGGAACCCTAATGCCAAATTTCCTCACTTTTTTCGCTGTAGAAGAACCCTAACTAATGCATTAACGACAGCATTGCATAGAATACATATATATATATAAATAAATAGAGGTAGGGTACCAATAAGATCAAAACCACCATTAGGAGGAAAAAGAAAACATACAAGAAGGCAAGGGTGGGTGACTCACCAGAGGCCTGGCTCAGATATAGAAAAATAAATGAGGAATGCAAAAATGGTGCAAAGGCAGCCTAAAGGTCTTATGAAAGGAGGTTGGAAACAAAAGTGAGGGATAACTTTAAAGATTTTTATGGCTATGAGAATCAAATGAAGAGCAGCAGCATACAGGTGGGCCCATTGGATGGCAACCTATTGACAGATGAGAAGGATATAGTCCAAGTATTTAATAAATACTTCTCCTCAGTGTTTAATAAGGAAGGAGATTGTCCTGTAGTCATTACGAGGAAAAGGGAGGAAGAACATCTCACTCTACATGTGCAAGATATAAGGAGCAGACTCCAAAATATGAATTCAAATATGGCCCAGGGGCCGGATGGCATCCACACTAGAGTGCTCAAAGAATTGGCCAGGGAGCTTGCTGGCTCCATCACTTACTTGTTTCAGAAATCTCTGGACAATGGCTGTGTGGTCAATAGTTAGAGGGAGGCAACAGTGGTCCCTATTCACAAGAAGAGTAGTAGAAATACTGCAGGATGAGGGGAAGGGAAGGGGCGGAGCTCTCACATAAGATGGCGAACTAAAGAGTAGCTGTGTGCGCATGCCGGGCCAGCATTCTTCCTCCCACTCCACAATCTAACCAGGTGTAATGGAGAGCATTTTGACCATCCAGCAGTACCTTTTTCCCAGTGAAATGTATAGCGGGTAATGTTGAAAAACTATTGGAGGACCAGAGAAATTGAGCTACACGGCAAAGAAGAAAAGTGGCAGCATCTTGGAGAACACAGTTGTTGACAATGGAAGGCATCTAGTGAGAGGTCATTGTGTATTGTTTGCCCAGCCTGCTGCTCTTTTGACGGAGACAATTTCTGGCAATTCTGCAGTTTGAAGGCACAGGTAGACCGGGGGAGCTTGGGGGGTTATTGGAGAAGGTGGTAAGCAGAGAAAGTTTGGGGACGGGGAGACACTGGCAGTATCTGGGGAAAATCTGAAGTACAGGTGTGTATCCGAGGAGGTGGCATTGATCTCAGAATCCCAGAGCACTGTATCCCCAAACCAACAAATGCAAGTGCATATTATACAGAAGAAAGGGGACAGTACTGATTTGCCCTATTCCGTAACCCCCATTTTTTCACTGGAAAGCTCAAGTTTAAATGTGAACGTGAGTAACCTGAATGTGAACAATGATTGGGAAGGGGAGCGGGCTGGTCTAGCTCAAACTGGTGGTTTGAAAATCTGTATTTCCCTTTTTAATAGTACGGAAGATATAATGAAGGAAAACAGACTTCTGGGACAAACAGTGTACACTAAAGCAGTTGTAGAATCACAAGAACAAAGTGACACCTCGTTTTTGGTAGTAGAAGCAGCAGAAGATATAGTAAATTTGGAAGCAAATGCACTGCAAGGTTTACTGAATAAACAAGAGGAGAAATTAAGGCTGTCTTATTCTACTATAAGTAAAGGGTTTTGTTCTTTAGTCCAACAGGCAATTGTTACATATTTGGAGTCTTCAGTATGTAAAAAGAGCTCTTTAATATTGCAGAGAATGATTGATATTACCTAAAACTAGATCGGCAAAAAATATAGAAAAACAAGATGAACAAGAAAATCAATTGAGACAGGACAAAGCAGTTGGGACGAATAAAAAGATAAAAAAATCACACAGGAGATGGGTCAGACATCACCCCCCCCAACCCGGAGAATTTACCTTCCCAGCAATTAGGGGGTACAGAGAATAGAGGAGCAAACTCTGATTCCTCAAAACAAACTATTTTAGAAGAGCTTAGGGCGGGTTTTGGAAACCTTACTGCAGCTATTTCTTCTCTGGACCAGAAAGTTACAGGAATGGCTGAAAAATTGGAAGTTGTATCTTTAAGAACTGAGCAAGCTGAGCAACAGTTATCACAAGTAGAAGACCAGCTCCCTACAATATCTACAGATATAGTAGTAACAATGAAGGCGTTAGACACTTTGAAAAGTAAGGTGGAGGATCTTGAATCGCGATCGAGATGAGCTAATTTAAAAATTGGCAGTTTGCCAGAGGGGGTTGAGGGGGGAGACCCATTAAAGTATTGCGAACAAATGTTGTCCTCTATTATGGGCCTAAAATATCCGGAGGAAAAAAATCGAGCTAGACAGAGCCCATAGGGCATTTGGTCCAAGAAGGGATGATGGAAAGCCAGGGTTTATGTATATTAAACCCATACGTTTCCAAGATAAAGAAAGAATATTGTTTAAAGAACGCACAGAAAAAGGACTGAGTTACAGTGGCATGAAACTGCAGGCTTTTCCAGACCACCAGCCCTCAATTCTTCTGAAACAAAAAGCTTTTGATGGAGTCAGGGATCAATTAAGGAAGCAAGGAATCTTGTTTTCTCTGCGGTACCCTGCAAGACTCCGTATTGTTATGGAAGGAAAACCAATATTTTTTTTCTACGCCAAAAGAGGTTTATGAGTTTCTGCAAACAAAAAAAGATAAAGATTTCATGGCCTCTTCGGTATCTGATACTTCAAAAAAAAAAAAATAGGGGGTATTAAATATCTCAGTATGTGGGGGTTAGATGTGAAGTAAGGTTTAGATTGTATTTTGGGGTGGGGGATTTTAGTGAACCATTGAGTATTATGGATGAGAGGTTGGGGGGAGTGTGACCCAGGTAGTAAAGAAAGCTGGCACACAGCTTAAGGTTAGCTATCTGTAAACCTGTTATGGGGGGTGGAGGGTCTTCTGAAATCAGAAGAGCCAGTTAGATGGGAGTACGAATCATGTTATATAACGTCAATATAGAGGTGGGGGAGGGGGGTTTAGTTTTGAAGAAAAAGTTTGGTCAGGCTTGTAAACAATGTAACAAAAATGCAGATATGATCAAAGAGAAGCGTGGGCACTTACAATGTTTATGCTGGGAAAAGGTGATGGGAAAAACTGTCCTGCTGCCTGTTGTAGGGGGAGAAATCTGGGGTTATTTACTAAATAGATGCCGAATCTTAGAATTGCAACTTGGAACTTGAATGGAACCAAGGACAGGATAAAGCTTAGGAAGGTGGTGAATTATCTGAATAAAAAAAAAAATTAATGGGGTACTATTACAAGAGACGCATTTTGAGAATAAAGATTTTGTATATTTCTCTAATCTGTTTGGTGCAATGGCTATTTCTACTAAATTTCCAGAGAATGCTAGAGGGGTAGGAATTCTTATTAAAAAAAACATTTAACCGAGATTAATCAGCACAGAGGTGGATCCTAAGGGGAGGTCGCTCACTGTCACTATTAATATTAATCAAACAACAATATCATGTGTTAGTGTGTATGCTACAAATGAGGAGGATTTGCCCTTTTTCACTGATTTATTTCTCAGGGTTTCAAATTTGGAGCATCCCATTGTGATAGAGAGATTTTAATGTGGCTATATCCATGTTAGATAGGGCCTATTCAGCAACCAGAAAGAAAAAAGAAAACAGTAGATTTAATTAATAATTATGCACAAGAACTTGGACTGGTAGACCCTTTTTGAAACAAATACCCGGACTTGAGATTTTCTTATTTCTCCAAGACCTATAACTGTCTTTCTAGAATAGATTTTTTTTTGGAATCCAGTTCTTTGATTCATACAATCAGGTTTGCTCGGTATAATTCAGTTTTGGTTTCTGACCATGCTTCCTGTTATCTGGAGATTGATCTGGAAAGTACTAATAATTTTGGTCCTAAGAAATGGGTTTTTAATAATTTATTATTATAGGATACACAATTTATTTCAGCAGTGAAAAGAATGGAATCTCCTTGGAGGATGTTCCTGGACGGTGTTATGGGAAACCTTAAAAGCCTATTTAAGGGGGTACATTATTTCATATGAAGCTAATGCTCACTGGAAATATAGGTGCCATGTGGAGGGACTGGAACAGGAACTGACCTCGTCAGAAACACAATTTGCAGCGTCAAGAAGTGAGGAAGATAAACTGAAAATGATTCTAGTCAGACAAAGACTGGAGAGATTGTATCAAGAAAGGCCGAGAGGCAGATGTATAAGGCCAGGGCAAATTATTATTTTTTCGCTGATTCGCCTTCTAAACTTATGGCCTATCAGTTAAAAGTTCAGGAAAATCAGAATAGGATAGAAGAGGTTAGGGCAGGTGATGGAAGTATTGTATGTAGCCCTGTGGAGATTAACCAGGAGTTTAAAACCTTTTTTTAACCTTATATCAGGGAGATATTGGTGTTTCTTCACAGGGAATCCAGGATTATTTAACTAAAATTGAGCTTCCTAAAATATCAGAAAATGATAGGTTAACTTTGGATGAGGAAATTAGGGAAGGGGAAATATATAGTGTGAATAATAATATGCCCAGCAATAAATCACTGGGCCCGAATGGTTACTCCACAGAATTATATAAAGCATTTAAAGAAGATTTTGTTCCCTTATTAGGTCAATTGTTTCAAAGTTTTCAGTGTCAGGCTGATTACCGGCTACCTTCAATGAAGCTTCCATAACATTATTATTAAAAAAGGATAAACCACCAGATGCCTGTTCATCATATAGACCGGTATCATTACTGAATAATGACTATAACATTTTTCTGAGAATTCTGGCCAACAGACTTGTGGGAATGGTTCTGAATATTGTACACAGTAATCAGACGGGTTTTGTGATGGGTAGAAGGTTGAACCATAATACTAGAAGAGCACTAAATCTTTTAGATCCGTCACTCAAGGAAGATTTTGCGGTGCTTTCCCTTGATGCCGAAAAGGCCTTTGACAGAGTTCACTAGGATTATCTATTTCAACTGTTAAGGGCCTCCGGCATCGAGGGGAAAGTACCTGGAATGGATAAAAATGATATATTTTACACCATGAGCCTCTGTTAAAACTAATAACATCTACACAGAATATTTTGATTTGAAACGAGGTACAAAGCAGGGATATCCGTTATCCCCCTTATTGTTATCTCTTTTTATAGAGCCTTTGGCAATATTAAAAAGAAAGCATGGTAGGATTAAAGGAATGGAGATAGCTGATCAGGAGCATAAAGTGTCTCTTTATGCTGACGATATTTTATTGTTTCCTACATAACCCTTTTCAGAATTATGATTATGTACTTTAGATTTTTTCAACTTTTGGTAAGATATCAGGATATAACATTAATTGGTTAAAAACAGAAGCTATTATGATTTCGGAGGGTAATATAATAAATCAAGCCCACCCTCTTTATAAATTTTCATAAAACACATATGAAACATTTAGCGATACAGATTTCAACAGACAAAACTTCATTATTTTCTCTGAACTTTTTTTCGGTGCTGGAAAAAATAGAACAGCATCTAACTAGATGGCAAAATCTCCCCTTAGTGTTGCTAGGTAGGGTGAATGTTATAAAAATGAATGTCTTGCTGAGGGTGTTATTCCTTTTTCAGTTTCTGCCCATTATGGTCCCCAAAACGTTTTTTCTGAGGTTGAATAAGGCTATAAGGACTTTTTTATGGAAGCAATCAGCAACTTAAATTTTGTTAAACTATGGGAGCAACCATGGGCTTTATAGCCCCTAGCTCCTTACTTACCTTAGTATGAACCATCTAGAATAGCTTATATTAAATTTCTGTTGCCAAAGGAAAAGGGAGGACTTTCTCTTCCTAATTTTTACCAGTATTATTCAGTGGCACAACTGGAATGTTTCAGTTATTGGTTTCTACACGACCAGGATCATATAGCATGCCTTAATATGGAAACAGTGAGATCCCCATTTTCAGATCTGATTCAAAGTTTAGCCTTGAATATCAATACATCTGTGTATTATTCTACTTTGTTAAGCACAACTAGAGCCACTAATTGGACTTGGAATTCCACTAAAAAAATGCTGGCTGAAAAAGACTATTTCATATTTTACCACTATCGATAATAATATATATCCCCCTCTTCTATGAAGAAAGGGTTAATTCAGAAAGCTCAGTGGCTCCATTTGAGGTGCTGAAGAAACAGTATGGATTATTTCCAAATGCATATTTTCCTTATCTACAAGTAAGAAGTTTTGTTTATAAAAGGAAAAAATCAGAATTCTTATACTTTAAAACAAGGGGATCTTGAGTTTTTTTTTTTTTTTAAGAATGTAACGTCAACCAAGCATTTGATTGGAGAATTATATAAGTTTATTAATAATAAGACCCGAGGGATTATTCCTGATATGTTTAAACAAGCTTGGAAGAAAGATAGAGTGATCTCGTTACAAGATTGTAATTGGGAAGAGCTGGTTGATCTCAAGAGAATTTAGTGTAAAAAATAATAGATTAAAACAAATCTATGTTAATATTCTCTATAGGACATATTATACACCAACAAGTTTGCATCAAAGAGATACAGTAATAGTCTTTCAGAAATGTGTCCAAGGGGTAGTACAAGGAGAGGAACTCTGGTACATATGTTAATATCCTGCCAAAAAATAGCTCAGTTTTGGGAAAGTAGTTTTTCTTTTTTTTTGGAAAGCTGATAGAATGGGATTTCCCCTTTGATCCGGGTACTGCATTGTTTGAGTTTATAAGTAATAAGGAGGATCTAGGTGAAACTGTAGATTTAATAAATCGGGGGATGATAGTGGTCAAAAAAATAATTTTAATACATTAGAAGGGAACCCAGCAATTATATTTTGCAGAATGGTTTCAGTTGATGGATGACCTTCATAAGGTAGAATAGGCACCTTATAAAATGGAGAATCAGATCGTTAGATTATATCAAATATGGCTTCCATTCTTGTGCTCAACAGGTATGCTTTAAATAGGGAGGCAGAGGCAGCAGGACAGGTGTTCTGGTTATGATGAGAAAAAAAGGTACTGATCACATATATGATGGACTGAAGTACCCATGCTCTGAACCAATTATCATCCTGTGAGTCTAACATCAACAATAGGGAAGGTGTTGGAGAGTACAATTAAAGAACATACTGAAACTTACATTAGGAAATCAGATCTAATGGATGAATCCCAGCATGGATTCACACGGGGGGAGATCCTGTCAAAACAACCTCCTGCAGTTTTTTGAAGGTGTTAGTCATTCACTGGATAAGGGTCTTCCAGCTGATGACATTGTTTTGGATTTTTGTAAGGCCTTTGATACTGTGCCCGATAATAAACTTGTCAGAGTATTATTGGGAATTGGTTTACATGATGATACTGTGACTTGGATACATTCCTGGCTGTGTGATAGAAAGCAAAAGTACTGGTACAGGGGGTGACATCTGATTGGGCGGATGTGACCAGCGGGGTCCTGCAGGGGTTCATCCTCGGACCTGTACTATTCAATATATATGTCACTGTGATGAGGTGTGGAACAGATGTATGGTTATTCAAATTTGCAGATGACTCAAAGATAGGCACAGTTGTCCATAATGAGGTAGATGTCTGTAATTTACAGAGAGAGCTAAATAACCTACAGGCTTGGTCTTCAGAGTATGGGCTCAGATTTAATTTAGACAAGTGTGCAGTCATGCATCCTGGCAGATCCAACTTAGAGATGCAGTACATATTGTGCAGTCAGCCACTTAGGGTTATCACCGAGTAAAGGGATCTAGGAATTGTGGTGACAAATGATTTTAAATTCAAACAGCAGTGTCATTGCATGGCTAAGAAGGTCAATGCTATTAGACACATTAGAAGAAGGGAGAGATGTGTGATTGTCCCTTTGTATAATTTCCTAGTGAGGCCAACTTGGAGTACTGCTCCCAGTTCTGGTCGCCCAATAAAAAATACGAGATAAAGATGCTGAAGGGGTGCAGGGAAGATCCACCAGGATGGTACATGGGATGGGTAACTTAACTATACTTACAGGCTTGAGGCCTTTGGCTCGTATACCCTTGAATACAGGAGGATGTGTGGAGATCTCTGTTTATTGTTTAAGGCACCGACAAGCGATGATATTTGGGAATGCCTCGGGTTTAACTTTAGGCAGCAGAGTTACAGTACTAGGGCACATACTCTTCAGCTAAAGAGGACAGCCTGTACAACTAAGCGAAGAACAGTATGGTGTATAGCCAGATCAATGGAAGTTATAAGGAGTGGCAGTATAACAGAATTCAAGAACAGACTGGATGATTACTGTAAGAGAGTAGATTTATTTGGATATCCCTGGTATAGGGGTGAGCTTTATATGGGTATTTGCCTAATGAGCTTGTATAGTAACCTATGAAACTGGCTAATTTGAAGGGTTTTACATTGGCACCATGGTGTTCCAGAAACCATTTTCATTTAAAACGTGCAACGTCTGTCACAGGACACTTAGACATTCTCCCTGTGGCTCATTTGTTCTTTCTGTGCTTGTCAAGCAAATATAGAGTTTTTAGCCCCCAACACCCAGAACCTTGGGGTCACGGGAGAAGGTACATCTGGAAATTCTAATGGCAGTGGCAAGACTGAGTTACACAAGTCCCTATTAAGATTCCTGCAAGATATTTTTCATGCTGAAGAACCTCAGGCCTTTCTGCAAAGACACCTGAGATGAGACCTTCAGGCCAAGGAGGTTCACAATAGGCATGTGCAGATGTACTAGAACATGTCTAAGATGCTCTAACCAATTTGCAGGCATCCCCTGATAATCTTGCAGTCTGGTTCTGATTCTCAGATGGAAAAAATAAGACTGCTGAAAAGAAAATTCCAGTTCCAGCAAATCCTGCTGAGCCACTGGACAATGGCTAGTATTTCCTCTGAGGAAGATGAGTGGTTTCAGGGTTCTCAGATGTTCTCCATTCCAATTTTGTTTAATTCTTAGTTTACATGTTTTTTTGACAGCTAAATCCTCCAGAACTATAGAACTCTCAGAGTTTCAACCGGTGGCTCCACTACCAATGAACCCCATACTTGTCACTTCAGAGAATGCTGCTAAGTGCTGTCCAAGTTTTCAGCATTGTGACGAAGATTTCAGACAAAATTAGTTAAATCTTAATAAGGCAAAAGCATCTGTAAAGTCACATGTGAAATGCTACCCATTTCAAGAGGCTACATTGAAAAATATGAAATCCTGATGATAACCAATGCTTCAGTGGCTAATATAGTTAAGCATACCATGACCCCATCAAACAGATGACTGCTTTTTCTGACAGGAACGATAAGAAAGTGGACTGCTGCCTGTAGACATCTTATTCAGCAGATGGATCTAACAGAGTTATATGTATGTATTTCTTGGTTCCCAAGGCTGTACGTGACTGGGAGTGCTCTTTAAGGCAGTTTAGCAGAAGATTCTCTGGTTTCCAGCCTTGTCCCACTCATAACACTAGCATCCAGCTATTGGAGAAGTCTGGTTACGGCACTGATCTGTGGACCAGGTATCAGAGGCGTATTTATATTGTGCTTCTGTTTTAGAGAATATGCTGTTTGATCCTAAGCTGGATGAGATTCTAAAGGATATTAAAGAGAAGAAAGGTCAGATATCACTGTCCAAACAGCATCAGATCTTGAGTAACCCTTCAACGGGGAAGAGGTTTTGGAGGCACTTAAAATAACCAAAGTGCTTTTGTCTGTTTTGAGGCTCCCAAAATCAACAAGGCAGAGGTTCCTTCATTGTTTTAACTTATCCCAGAATCAAAGCTCCTTCTCTCAAAGATCCACCTTAAGTAGCTGGCAGGAAGGGAGGATTTTCTGCAAGAGGATCTGCAGGCCCATCTTGTTCTTAGTGTAGGCATATGATTGCTCCCTTTCACTCAGATAGTGTGCAGAAAGGCTGTGCTGGCCACTGTCATGGCATGTCTAATAGAGTACTGGGGTGATATGGGGCCACGAGGGGAGAAGGACAGACTGCCACTCAGGGATGTGGGAAATCGGGTCCGTGATTAAGAGTGGGGGACCACTGGAAACCAGGAAACACTACGCAGATGTATCTGGATGGGGGGGGAATGGTAAACACCAGGGGAAAGGTTATACATAGGGACTGGGGGACCATTGAACACCACGGAAAAGGCTACACAGAGGGGTCAGGGTGGGGGCAGATCACTGGACACCATGGAAAAGGTTACACAGAGGGGTCAGGGTGGAGGGACCACTGGACGTCAGGGAAAAGGCTACACAGAGGGATCTGAGGGACCACTGCACTCCAGGGAAAAGTTTATACAGAGGGTCGGTGGTGGGGGACCACCGGACACCAGGGAATGGAGGCTCACATTTATGTACACTGTGGAATCAACGACTGGAGAGGTGGGGTGGGGACTCTGTCAGGAACTGACAGCCCTTGCTATAAGTCTGCTGGTGGAAGGGGGGGTGTTTCACACACCACAGTGTGCAAGGATAAGAGTAGGGTTTTGACAGCAATAAACAGTGCTGAGACAGTGGTTATGTAGCATGGTCAAAACCTGTGAACATACCACTGCGTCCTGTATGAAAGGGGTTTCCCTCATTTGCATGGGCACAGCAGAATATTTTGTACGTGTGCGCTGTCAGGTCAGTGTTGTGCACAAGGGGCCTTTGAATAGGGTCACTGCCTCCATCCAACTGCGCTATTCATGGTTAGCAAGATGCTAATGTGGTTAGTGCCACACTAACCTTTTGAATATGGGGCCCAAAGTCACTCTGTTTCTCCATAATATACATCACCCATCTCTTTCATAAATTATGGAAAGCTGCAGTTTTTTGCCTCTTGGCAGACATTATATTTTCCATGAGACAGAGGCCTATGATTTGCTGGTGCCATTCTTCTACTGTTGAAGGAGTCGCTGAACCATTTTTTGTTACTGTTTTTTTAGCTGCAATGATCAGCATCAAAGTTAATGTATTTTTATTCTTGTCCCTTAGGTCCAGTGGGAGGATTCCCATCAAAAGGCATCTCAGGTCTATCAGGAAAATGCACCACATTAGCTCCATGGTTTCTTACATGACAGTTCCAGAAATACAGGTTACTCACCTGTAACAGGAGTTCTAGGAATGGTATATGTTGTTCATCCACACTCATTGGCAGGTATCCTTGCCGCTTTAAATCTTGCCAGAAGGTCTTCAAGCTTGCTCCTCCCACCCACCCGGGTGGTATAACTCTTGGCTCCGCCCCATGACGCCAGATCTGGCCGCTGGAAGCTCAGGGTTGTGCGTCAAGCCGGGAGGTCGGGTGGGAATGTGGTGGATGAACAACACATACCATTCCTAGAACTCCCGTTACAGGTGAGTAACCTGTATTTCTAGGACATGGATATGTTGTTCATCCATACTCATAGGCAGACTCCCTAGCAGTTCTCCGGGAGGAGGAGGCAAGACAGCACCCCAATACTTACTTGGAAAGAGAGACTGAGAACCGAGGCCCCAAAACCAGCATCCCGGCGTGACTCAAGGTCGATGTGGTAATGGGTAATGAAGGTGTTTGCTGACTTCCAGGTAGCAGCCCTGCAGATTTCCTGGATGGGGCGTCCCCTGGAAGCAGCCACCGTTGCAGCAGTATGGCGGGCAGAATGAGCTCTTATCCTCTGGGAGGCTCCATGCCCGCCAACTTATAGCAGAGATCTATGCAGGAAGTGACCCACCTGCTTATGATCCCGGCTTGGCTGCAGGTCTGCCAGGTGCGGCTTCAGCGTGGTGACAAACAACTGGCGAACCTCTCCCAATTTCAACGTGCGCTCCTTTAATAAGCGGCCTTCTAGGGTCAAAGTATGGAGCCTGTATTCGGCCTCCGAGGTGTGATTGGGGTAGAACACCGTCAGAGTCAACACCTGGTTAAGGTGAAACTCCGACACCACCTTCGGAAGGAATTTCGGGTGGGGGGCGCAGGACAACCTTGTCCCTGTGGAAGACCAGGTAAGGAGACTCGATGGAAAGCGCCTGGGAGCTCTCCCATCCTTCTGGCTGACGGATAGCCACCAAGAGGCGGTCTTCCACGACAGGTGAGAGAGAGCACACCTGTGCATAGGTTCGAATGGCTTGCCCATGAGCTTTGCCAGTACCAGCAGTAGATCCCACGGAGGTGGGGGTTCCCGCACTGGAGGGGAAATGTGATCAAGGCCTTTGAAAAAGCGCCAGACCACCTTCTCCTGCGCCACCGACTGCTTCCCGGCCCGCGCCCGGTAAGCAGAGATGGCTGCCAGGTGCACCCTTAGGGTCGTCGACCTAAGCCCTTGATTAGAAAGGGACCATAAATAGTCCAAGATGCTTGCCAAGGAACAGGAGGAAGGGTCCAAGCCCTTGCCCTGACACCAAATGGAAAACCTTTTCCATTTGAAGGCATAGCATTTTCTGGTCGACTCTCACGGGATGCCTCAACTACATTGAGGACCTCGTCGGAAAGACCCAAGGCCTGGAACTCTAGCCGCCAGGAACCAGGCCGCCAGGTGCAGGGATTGAAGGTCCGGATGGAACACCTTCCCTGATTGACTGAGAGCAGGTCCGGGGCAGGCTGGGCTGCGCGGAGTCCTGGAGCTGAGACTGAGGAGATCTGGGTACCAGGTTAGGCGGGGCCAGTCTGGGGCTATCAGAATCACCTGCCTTGTCCCTCCTCACCTTGAGAAGCACCTTGTGGATCAAGGGAAATGGGGAAAGGCGTAAAGAGGCCCGGGGTCCACTGCCTTCGAGAAGGCATCCCCTGCAGCGAGCCCTGCTGAGGGGGGGGCATGGAACAGTCTCAGCCGCATTCTCCTGGAGGCGAACAGGTCCACCTGAGGTGTGTGCCCCAATGGGAGAACAGATGCTGTACTACCTCCGGCAGGAGAGACCACTTGTGGGATGCAGCCCTATCCGGCCCAGGGCATCGGCCAGGGTGTTGGAGGCTCCTGCCACATGAATGGCTAGGAGATCCGCCTCCAGGCTGCGCACGAGTGACCAAATGCGGAGAGCTTCCTTGCATAGAAGCATGGAGCGCGTCCCGCCCTGGCGGTTTAGATAGAACATGGTCGTGGTATTGTCCGTCTGGACTCGGACCACTTGACCCCGGAGGAACGGAGCAAAGGCGGTGAGAGCTAGGCGGACCGCTCGGAGCTCCAGCAGGTTGATGTGGCATCGGGACTCCCGCGGGGACCAGAGGCCATGAGCCCGGTGTTCCCCCAGATGGGCACCCCAACCCATCAGAGAGGCATCGGTCGATAGAGAGACCGTCGGCTCGGGGCGGACGAACGGGATGCCCTCCTGCAAATGATCTGGAACGGTCCACCACTGGAGAGCGTTCCACATCCCCTGAGTCAGTGACACAAGCTGGTCCAAAGGATCGCAGCGTTGTGACCACTGGCTGGCCAGTCCCCATTGAAGGGGACGCATGTTCCAGCGGGCCCAACGGACCACGCTGGTGCAGGCCGCCATGAGACCCAGGAGGCGCAGGAAGTCCCGGGCAGGGCGCAATTGCCCAACCAGAAATGATCGGGCAAAGGAGGAAAGAACCCCGGCCCTGTCCGCCAGGAGCCGCGCTCTGGCTCGAAGAGAGTTGAGCTGCGCCCCGATGAATAGAATCACCTGCTTTGGCTCGAGTTCCGACTTGGCCTCGTTGATAAGGAGGCCCAGTTGAGAGCAGACCTGGAGGGCCAGATCTCTGGACCACTCCGCCTCCTTCCTGGAGGGAGCTGCTATCAGCCAGTCGTCCAGGTAAGGGTACACCCGGACCCCTCGGCGCCGCAGGAATGCTGTCACCACTGCCATGCATTTGGTGAAGACCCTGGGAGCTGGAGACAAGCCGAAGGGCATGGCTTGGAACTCCGAAAGGGATCCTTCCGCTTGGAAGCGAAGGAATCTCTGGTGAGACGGACGGATAGGGACGTGAAAAAACGCGTCCTGCAAGTCCAGAGAGCAGAACCACACGCCGCGTTCCAAGGATGGTATTATCTGAGCCAGAGTGACCATCCTGAAGGTACGAGAGACCTTAGGAACTTGTTTAGGTCGTGTAGGTCGAGAATGGGGCGCCAGCCCCCCGTCCGTTTCGGAACCAGGAAGTACCTGGACACAAACCCTGGGTCTGAAGGAGGGTCCGCCACCTCTCTTATCACCTCCTTCTGGAGGAGGAGAGCGATGTCGGCTCGACGAGCCGCCAGTGAGGCTGGGGACCCCGAAGCCCCCCGAGGGGCGACGGCTCTGAAGGGTGGTGCCTGCTCGAATTCCAGAGGCAGGCCTCTTCCCACCACCTCCAAGACCCACCTGTCCGTGGTAACAGCGGACCAGGCGGAACGGAAGTGCGGAGCCGTCCCAGGGGGACAGGGGTAAGGTGACGGAATGGGCGACACCTCAGCCCGTCACTGGGCAGGCTTGGAGGAGGGACCGCGAGGGACCTCCTGGGCCTTTCCTCCTGCCTCCTGTTAGAGGAAGCCGGCTTGGGTTTGGGATGCCAAGGCCGAGCCTGCTGGCCCTGGCGTTGCTGGGCTGGCGCGAGGGGCACAGAAGGACGAAAGGGCTTAGAGCTGTGGCTTGCCTTTGTCCTTCTGAGCGGAAGACTGAGTCCAGAGGTAGCATTGGACTCTCGATCCTCTGCAGGTGACCTTCCACCCCAGGGCGAAGAGGTCAGTCCCAAAAGGGAACATCCTTGTGCTGGGTATCCAGTAAAGGTGGATATCCTCAGCCAAGCTCCCGACGCATAGCCACTGCGGCCGCCACCGATCTGGCACATGAGTCCCCTATATCCAAAGCAGTCTGGAGCTGCTGTTTGGCCACTGCCCTGCCCTGGTCCCGCACCTGCTTAACCGTAGTCTGCAGATCGGCGGGAAGATGAGGGATGACCTCATCCAGGGAGCCCAATAGGGCATGAGAAAAATGTGCCATGAGGACGGCCGAACTGGCCTGACGAAGGCCGAGAGAGGACGCAGCGTAGACTTTTCGCCCGACATAGTCCAATTTCTTGGACTCCTTGTCAGGAGGTTTGTCCACATCCTGGCGCTGTCGGGCGTCACCGGAAAACGCTGTCGGTAACCAACCCCTCAGCAGAGGGGTGTTCCGAAAAACCGGACAAGGAACCGGTAGGGACCGCATACTTCCTGGCCATCCTGGCCGAAGGCGCAGGGCAGGAAGCAGGGCGCTGCCACAGCTCCAGTGCCGGACCCACTATGGCCTCGGCCACCGGAAAGGCCTCCGTCGGAGAATCCCCTCGGTCCAGAATCTCCGTGAGGGGATACCTGGCCCGTTTGGAAACGGGTTCGAGCTCCATCCCGGTGGACTCCGAGATGAGCCGAAGCAGTCCTAGGAAGGACGACGGGCTATCGTCCATTGACTGACCTCCTGAAGACTCCAAGTCCAGTCGCTTGGAGAAAAAGGAGAATCATCTTCGGACTCGGAAGAGTCCTGAGAACTGCCTCTGGCCTGAGCCACCTTCACCTGCCGAGGTCGGTCGGGAGTGAGGGTAACTGACAGCCGATGGGTAGACCCTCACTGACCGAGAATCTCTTGGTCGGAGCCCCAATAGGTGGCTGTGGAGGCGGAGGTTCCACCGGAATCGTGGAGCAGCTGGTTTTGGCCGAACAACCGGCCTGGGTATAGGCTCCTCGGATAAGTCGAGGGGTTGTGTCGGCCGCCCCGGTGACAGCCACTTAATGGCCGGGGAAGGCGACGGGGTCGGCTTACTCCCGGCCAGGAGGAGCTGTTGCAACATGAGGTCCTCGTACCATCGACGTAATTTACGCCGAAGCCTCCCCTCGTCCGAGGAGGAGGACGAGGACGAGCGGCGACGCCGCTTACCGCGGTGCCGAGACCGAGACCGCCTATGACAGTGGGATCGGCTGGACCGCGAAGAGGTCCGAGACCGAGACCGAGAGTCCCGGAATTTCCGAGGTCGGTGCGGGGAGGTGTCGGCCGGAACCGGCACTCCCTTCGGCTCGGATGGTCCATCCGAGGGCTCCGAACGGAGGCACAGGCGAGCCCACGGATCCCCAACTCCTCCCGGGGAACCGGGAGAGGGAATCTCGGCTGCTAAAGGCGACAAGCCCGGCCAACGGGTTGAGAAAATCTCGACGTCCGGTGGGAGTCTCGGTCAACTGACCTGACGGGACACCGTGGAGGCCAGTGGCCGAGCCGAGCGGGTCGATCGAAGCCGACGGTCGACGACTTGGGAGAGGGGCCTTTCCGCCCCCAAGAGCGCCGACGAGGGACTTACCCCGTCCTTCTTTTTGGACCGAGAATAAGGTCCAGCAGACGAAGGCCCTTCTCCCTTAGTGGAGAGGGACAGACAAAGCTCCTTAAAAGAAGCCGTGTAGGAAGAACCCAGAGAGAGCGGGATAAATGCCGCGGCCGAGGAAGATACGGCCCGCGCCGCCTCCTCTTCGAGGGCGACCATCCGCTCGAGCTGATCCGCCGAGCCCGCCGCCACGGACACGCCCAACCGGGCCTCCTTGACTTCACCGAGGGAAACGCTCGGACGGCCCAGTTGCAATCCGGCAGCACGGTCTCGAGGACGAGGCCGAGAAAGATGAGCACAGGTCGCAAGCTCATGGTCGCTCAAGGCCTAAAACAGTAGACACACGTGAGTGTGGATCCGTCCGAGACATCTTCTGCCCGCATGGGCATCTCCGAAATCCGGGAGTCGATTTGTCCATCGCAGCCGCGAGGGATCGAAGACTGAAGTCTTTTTCGCAAAATTTATTTTTAAATCCGCAAAACGGAGAAATAGGAACCAATCTCAAACGCAGAGCGTTAAGGAGGGAACCTGAGCTTCCAAGCGGTAAGGAAGATCTGGCGTCATGGGGCGGAGCCGAGAGTTATACCACCCGGGTGGGTGGGAGGAGCAAGCTTGAAGACCTTCCGGCAAGATTTAAAGCGGCAAGGATACCTGCCAATGAGTGTGGATGAACAACATATCCATGTCCCTAGAACTGCTGTATCAAGGAACAATTTCAAAATATGTGGAATGGCCTGCTCTCAGTTCTTCACAATTTCTCCAGCACCCGGACCCTCTAGCTGTTGAATTTTTTGTTTGTTGTGCTGGGGTTATAAAATATCTGATACTTTTTTTATGCATATTCTCTCCACTGGAGTGAACTGGCTATGCAACACTGTTGTACGTATTCCTGTTTTTCATTTTCCCATTTATACTTGATGTACCCCTGTACTGCCTGTGATTTACTGCCCAGGTGTTTTGAATAACTAAAGCTCAAGCTCTGACCTAGAGGCCCCGAATGTGCTTCAATGAATAAATCAAGGAATTTTAGTGTTCATGTATTTTTTCACAATCAATTATTGTACTCTGTTAATGCCTAATTGGTAGACAGTGATAGAAATCTGTGCACTGAAGTGAAATTCCCCTTTTAAATCTTCAAAGGACCGGATATGCCATGCTTTTTTAGCTGCTAAACATACTGAAGACCTCTCCTCTGCCAGATTTTAAAGCTATCAGCGACAGTTTCAGCACAAAATTTGAGGTCTGCAGAGATGTTCCATGGTAAAATAATATAGCTGCTGCTCTTAGAGTGATGAACCACTTGTTTCCATATTTTATGCTGTGAATTAACCATGTTTCTAGTATAATTTACCAGTTGGGGTCTCACTACCCCATTACACATGGCCTCTCAAAGGTCTCCCCCTCCATTCTAACCAAGTTCCACCATTTTCCATCTGGGTTGATATGCAGGCACTGTCCAGTACAACAAAGTCCTTAGTTGTGCCATCACACACAAAGCACATGTGTGGTGCACACACCCAAAACAAGGTTCTGGTTACCCTAAAGGCCATGGGGGAAAAAAACAAAGAAATGGTACACACTCCAATAACTTAGTTGTACCACCTGGTAATATTTTTCCAAACTTGGAAGAGCCATGCTGTCCTTGTCTTTCCAGAGTTGCAGCATGGAATATCTAATATAATCCCCCTGCCCCCAATATGTATCTGAATATTGTTTTACTGCATTCTCTGAATGCTCATTTGGGAATGGGTAGCATCTGAAACCGATAAAGAAACAGTGGTAATATTGTTATCCAGATGGATTCTATTTTGTGACATAATGAGAAAGGGAGCTCCATCTATCTCTCTAGATTCACTCTCAGCCACTGACATAAAGGGACCATTGTTTTTCAGGTATTAATCTGAAAGCTTCTTTGGAATATTTATTCCAATATATTTAACTGAGCTGTCATTCCACTTAAGAGTGTATCATGCCTTTAGCTCAGGGAATGGGGAGAAACTGTTTTGTCTTCAAGCTGTTAATTTTATATCCAGACAAGTCTCCATACTTCCACAAAGTGTTCAAGACAAGTGGCGGGGGTCCTGTCTGGGTTAATGAGATAAACTAGAATATCATTTGCATATAACGCAGTGCAGTGTTCCCTGGAGACAGTAAATGGCACCATAATCCGCATGGGGGTTGTATACAGACCCCCATCTCAGGGGGAGGAAATGGACAAGGAAATGCTAGAAGGCATCCTTAGAATGGCAGAAAAAGGGGAGATATTGTTGACAGGGGACCTGAATATGCCAGATGTTAACTGGAGCACCTTTGTTGAAGGCACATCCAAGAGCAGGGTCATTCTTGATGCCCTACAAAGTGCATGCCTCAGACAGCTAGTATTAGAACGCACTCAGGAGGGAGCAATCTTAGACCTGGTACTCTCAAATGGGGATAGAGAAAGGCTCTCTGATTTAGAAGTGGGTAGCCATCTGGGAACAAGTGACCACCAAAGAGTGTGGTTCATGATAAACACAGCCATAGAGTCAAGCCATACAAAAGCAAGAGTACTGGACTTTAGGAGGGCTGACTTTGGGAAAATGAGAGAGTGCCTCAGAAAAGCACTAGCAAATGGGCAAGAAGGAGGGGTGGAGGAACAATGGGGCATAATCAAAACAGCCATCACAGAGGCAACAAGCCTTTGTGTGAAGAAAATCAACAAAACAAAGGAAAAAAACACTGTGGTCCTCAAAAGAGGTGGCAGGGAAGGTTAACGAGAAAATGATAGCATTCAGGAAATATTAAGAAACACAGAAGGAGCAGGACAGAGAACTGTATCAGTTAAAGCAGAAGGAGGCAGGGAAGGCAGTCAGAATAGCAAAGGCCCAAACTGAGGAAAAGATAGCCAACTCTGTTAAGAAGGGGGATAAAACCTTTTATAGGTACATTAGGGAGTGAAGAAAGACCAAGGAAGGGATACTGAGGCTTAATAAAGGGAAGGGAATGTGGGCAGAGGGTGACGGTGAAAAAGCAGGGATACTGAACGAATATTTCTACTCACAAAGAAAGAGGAGGGGGAGGTACCTAAACCAAACAAGAGAAACACTCAGGATAGGGGGGGCTGATACCAGTCCATTCACAGAAGAGAGGGTTCTGAAAGAACTCTTAAAACTGAAGGTGGACAAAGCAATGGGGCCTGATGGTATTCATCCCAGAATTCTAAAAGAACTAAGGGTAGAGCTAGTGACACCACTGACTACTCTCTTTAAAAAATCATGGGACGATGGGGTGGTACCTGAGGACTGGAGGAGGGCGGATGTGATTCCACTTCACAAAAGTGGAAGCAGGGTAGAGACAGGAAACTACAGACCTGTCAGTTTGACCTCAGTGGTAGGGAACATGATAGAATCACTTCTGAAGGAAAGAACTGTTGAGGCAGCATGGATTCACAGCGGGAAGGTCATGTCAGACGAATCTAATAGATTTCTTTGACGGGGTGACAAAAGTAGTAGACCAAGGAGGGACTGTGGACATGGCCTACCTAGATTTTAGCAAGGCATTTGACACAGTCCAACACAAAAGATTATTATTCAAGTTAGCCAGCCTGGGAGTGGTTCCCAAGGTGGTAGCCTGGATAAAAAATTGGCTGGACAACAGGACTCAAAGGGTAATAGTAAACGGAGTCCACAGTGAAGAAAGGAGGGTTACTAGTGGGGTACCGCAGGGTTCAGTACTGGGACCAGTGCTCTTTAATGTCTTTATAAGTCACATTGCAGAGCAACTGGAAGGAAAAGTATGTCTCTTTGCAGACGACACTAAGATCTGCAACAGGGTTGATACACAAGGTAGGATGGAAAGGATGAGAAGGGACTTGGCAAGGTTGGAGGAACGGTCAAATGTATGGCAGCTCAGATTCAACGCAAAGAAGTGCAAGGTAATATACCTGGGAAACAAAAACCCAGGGGAAGAGTACACAATGGGGGGGGGTGATACATTAACAACAACAAAAATGGAAAGGGGCCTGGGGGTAATTATATCAGATGACCTAAAGGTGGGCAAACAATGTGAGAAGGCAGTAAGGAGGGCTGGGGGGATACTGGGATGCAAAGGGACAGGCATCAACAGTAGAAAACAGGAAGTTGTTATCCCTGTGTACAGACAGCTAGTAAGAACCCATCTGGAGTACTGTGTACAGTTCTGGAGGCCCCATCTCCACAAAGACATAGACAGAGTGGAGGCTGTCAAGAGGAGGGCAACCAAAATGGTGCAGGGTTTGCACCACAAGACATACAAAGAGAGACTAAAGGAGCTTAATATGTATACCCTTGAGGAAAGGAGGTAGAGGGGGGACATGATAGAAACTTTCAAGTACCTCAAGGGAATCAACAAAGTCCAAGAGGGTAGCATCTTTCAGAAAAAGAGATGTGCAAGAACAAGGGGGCACAACCTGAAGATAGATGGGAGAGGCTCAGAGGTAATGTGAGGAAGTATTTGTTCACAGAGAGGGTTGTGGATGCATGGAACAGCCTTCCTGAGGAGATCGTGGAGTCAAGAACAGTGGGGGAATTCAAGAATGCAAGGGACAGACACAAGGCAATTCTAGTGGGGGGTAGGAGGAAGTCGGCTGTTGGTGAACTAGGATCTGCAGCTTATCCATCAGGTAGGGAAATGGGCAGACTAGGTGGGCCAAGCGGTCCTTATCTGCTGTCAAATTCTATATTTCTATGTTTCTTTGCCCTCACCTTCATCAATGCAACCAAAAAGAGAAGTCACCTCTGAACAATGGTGTGTGGGGTAAAACTCAAGTGAGAACTGCCACAAAAATACCCCACACACATTTAGCCCAACAACAGCAACACTCATCACAGATGTGGTTCAGAAATTTAATTAAACAGTTCACATCTAAGAAAGAATAGTTACCTACCACAACACTAAATCTTCAAGAGAATCTCCTCCATTGAGCAACATCATGGAACTGTAAGCCGTCAGCGACAGGACCACCCGCAAACTTTTTACAGACTGGAGGCACCCACGTCAATGTGCCTCATCAGCGTCCCTATAAAGTCAACATCCCCAGCAAGCCTGTCACCCCCCTCCCCCAAGACAAACTAGGAGGATCTTCAGACCAGCAGGAACCGAAGCAACCAGGACCAAAATCAGGTACACAGCACACGATATGGAAATCTGATTACAAATGTCATTCTGGCACTAAAGAAGAAATAGCATGCGATACAGGCAGTATAGACACCTGTCACCCAACAAGTGGGGAAAGTGGGGGGAGGAGAGAGAAGAGTCTCTTGATGATCTGGTAGAGTAGGAAACTATTCTATCTTTCTCTTGATGATCTTCTGGTAAAGTAGGAAACTATTCTATCTTTCTCAAGGCTATCTCCCTCCATTGAACCACACCATGGAATGATTTACAAGCAGTACCAAGCACTGAGGGAGAACGGCAGGACCCACTAATTTTGAATAAGGAGGCCTTGCAAAACGTTAAGACCAAAGTTGGTACATCTATGAGAAATGACGTCCAGACTGTGGTGTTCAGTGAATGTATGAATAGTACTCCAAGTGGCAGAAGCACAGATGTCAGCGCTAGACACATTCTGAAAACAGGCAACTGAGGTAGCCACCACTCGGGTGGAATGAGCATGAATAGGACCAGGCAGCCGCTTACTGTGCTTCTGGTAACAAAACCAAATGCAACTGGCCAGCCATTTGGGCAGGCCTTATTTAGAAATCAATGAGCCTACAATTCTGGGGGCAAAAGCAATAAATGAGAAGATTTTCTACAATTCTTAGTATGATCTAGGTACCAATGCAACATCCGGGTGATGTCTAGCATATTTAAACAATGCTCCACACTATCTGTGGGAGAGGGAAAGTAAACAGCAAGGTCTATTGTCGGATTTGTTGTTCTTTCAGACACAATCTTCGTAAGAAAATGAGGACTGATTCATAAAGAGACACTATCTGAACAATAAAGGGGAGGATCTGCAACCAGAGCCTGCAACTCTGAGATGAGTCCAGCAGACGTCTCTGTTACTAGAAACAGAGCCTTCCATGAAAGGAAACACTACTCACAGATATATTATGATAGACCAAAACTTGATATGCTGACGCTGAAGATATCGAGTTTACAGTCCCAAACTAAGAAATCCCACACAACTCGGATGCCCAACAATACAATGTCGGGCATCCCACTACCACAAAGACACCTCAATGGGGGGGCTTCACCCGCCATACAAACCATGTGGGGGGCTTTGCTCCCCACACACCCCCGTAACTAATATAACAAACTCCGAGAGGGAGCGGATCACAGAGTAAAAATATATTAGTTATGGGGGCAAAATTCCTAAAGGTCCGTAGCCTGGACCAGAACCTGAGCCTCCCAGGGTACACTGGCCAAGCTGCTAGTGGTTTAGCCCTCCATACCACCGGGGCAGCTAGGCCAACTTCTGGATCCAACACTTCTTTTTGGAGCATCACCAGGGGTAAGGTAGCAACCTGTCACATCCGCTACCTTACCCCCCATAACACCGTCGGGCATGAAGCCACCCGGGATTGACAGTCTTGGGATACTACACCTGTTGGGCAGTACTGCCTGGGCAGGAAAGTGTTGGGATAATGAGCCGTGAGATGTTATAAGGGTACCCAACTCACAGGTGGCCGCAGGCTCAAAGGGAGGTACAGTGAGGTTCTCTAAGACCACATTAAAGTCCCACACTGGAACAGGAACTCAGACTGGCGGGGGGGTACAAAAGGATGATTCCTTTAGAAATCTCCTGGAAACCTCTAGCTGGGCCACTGTCTTACCCTGGGTAAGGGAATGAAAGGCTGAAAGAACAGCCATGTGGATCTTTATGGAGAAGTATTCTAGACCTGAATCCTTGAAGGACAGTAGGTAGTCCAGAATTTTAGGAACCAGATACTTAAAAGGGTTCAGTGCATGTCGGGTACACCACACAGTAAAATATTTCCATTTTTGTGAATACATGTACTGGGTAGATGGCTTTCTAGCCACCAAGAGAACATCTCATGTTGTGAGCAAACCCTTTAATTTCTTTCTGCCCAATTAGGTTGCAACTGCACGCTAGCTACCTGTTTTCTGGCTTAGGTCCTCTACCTCCCTCCCTTATGCTCTCCCGTACCCACCATGCCCTCCCAGCTCCCCACCCTCACTATTCCCTTCTGTTTTATTCTGCCGCTGCATTGAGCACCTACCTTGTATTATTTGCGTCATATGATGTACTGTCACTGTTGTATATAAATCTATTGTGTACTGGTATTAACCAGGCCCATCCTGTAAATGAGTTCTGTATTTATTTGTTGCCTTAATGATATAATGTCACTGTTGTATGTAATTCTATTTTGACCGGCCTTAACCAGGTCCATCTTGTAAATGAGCTTTGCTCAATGATGTTCGCCTGGATAAATAAAGATTTTGATTGATTGATTGATTGATTGATCTACCACTGCCAAGGAAACCATAGCGGGAAAGCTCTATGTCTTCAGGATCCAAGCATGAAGATGCAGGGATCAAGCATGCAGATGCACCAGAGCACCCCGCTCCTGAGTCAGCAGGTCTCCTCTCAAGGAGAGTGAGACCAGGGGTTCCAGCACCACTTGCTGGAGAAGTGGTAACTAAATTTGTCTGGGCCAGTACGGAGCCACCAGAATTGAGGGGCAAGCTTGGCCCACATGATGTATTAGAGGTAACGGGGGAAAGGCATACAGAAGCCTCGCTTTCCAAGAGTGGGACAATGCATCTCGCCAGAAAATTCCAGGTCCTGGAGCAAGTGAGCAGAAATGCGGCAGTTTTGTGTTATATGGATACGCAAACAGGTATATGTCCAGACAGCCCCATTTTTTGACGTGGGCATTCATGACTGTCTGAGAGTTCCCATCTGTGGCAAAAAAAACTGGATTGACTGAGGTGATCTGTAAGTGCATTCAGAGTCCTAGGGCGGAACATCGCTGACAGAAATATGTCATGTTCCACCATCCAGCTCCAAACGCTCATTGCTTCTTTGCAGAGACAATATGAATGAACTCCGCCCTGTCAACTGATTAATACACTACCGACATCTTGTGTCTGTGAATTAACTGCTGATTTCCTGGAAGGAAGGTAGCAAAGGCCTGTAGCCAAGCATAACAGCTTTCATCTCTAGAGTGTTGCAGTGAAGCACACCATCCAGAGGGCCTCACTGGCCCTGTGTTCAGAAAAGGCTCAGATGAGCCCCTCATCCTGTCCTTGGGGCATCTCTGGTTATCACCAGCAGCGGTAATTTATTTATTTAGTTTCTGTTGACTGAGTGGGCGTACTAGACAAAAGCATTGCCTATTTCAGCCTCACCTCGGTAGTGGGGAAGATCATGGAAGCACTACTGAAGGAAAGATTGGTGGAACATCTAGTTGTCAATGGACTACAGGACCCAAGGCAGCATGGTTTCACCAGGGGGAGGTCATGTCAGATCAACCTCATTGAATTTTTTGACTGGGTGACTAGGGAGGTGGATGGGAGGGCAGTGGACATGGCCTATCTGGACTTCAGCAAGGCTTTGACACTGTGCCACACAGAAGACTACTACACAAACTGGGGAATATGGGTGAGGCAGGACAGTAGTGTGGTGGGTAGGTAACTGGCTGGGTGGCAGGACACAGAGGGTGGTGGTAAATGGCTGTCACTCCACAGAGGGAAGAGTGACCAGTGGGGTACCACAGGGATCAGTGCTGGGACTGGTCCTATTCAACATCTTCATCAGTGACATTGCACAGGACCTAGAAGGCAGAATTTCACTGTTTGCTGATGACACAAAGCTCTGTAACAGAGTAGACACACCAGAGGGTGTAGACAGAATGAGAAAGGACCTGCAGAAACTTGAAGAATGGTCAGGGGTTTGGCAGTTGAAATTCAATGCAAAGAAGTGCAAGATAATGCATATGGGGCACAAAAACCCTGGCACAATATATCAGTTGGGGGTGAGGATATAGCATGCACCAAACAGGAAAGGGATCTTGGGGTTATCATCTCTGATGACCTCAAGGTAGGAAACAGTGTGACAAGGCAGCAGGTAAAGCAAATAGGATGCTGGGATGTATAGGCAGGGACATCACCAGCAGGAAAAGGGAGGTCATAATTCCACTATACTAGACACTAGTGAGGCCCCACCTGGAGTACAGTGTACAGTTCTGGAGACCATACCCACGTAAGGACATAGACAGGGTAGAGAGGTTCAGAGGAGAGCAACAAAGATGGTGCATGGATTGCATCACAAGTCCTATGAAGACAGGTTGAAGGAACTGAACATGTACTCCCTGGAGGAGAGGATAGAGACATACAAGTATCTCACAGGGAGGAACAGGGTGCAGGAATACACTATTTTAAGCGAAAAGATGTTCCAGGACTAGAGGGCATGGGATGAAGTTGGAGGGAGGACGATTCAGAGGAAACATGAGGAAGAATTTCTTCACAGAACGGGTGGTGGACAAGTGGAACACCCTGCCAGAGGAAGTGGTGGGGGCTGAAACAATCACGGGATTTAAGAATGCATGGGATAGACTTAAAGGAATTCTGGAGGTCAGTGGTAAGGGGCAACAGACTTCTAGGAAAACATAAACTGAACTTACAAGCTCAAATGGGCAGACTGGGTGGGCCATAGGCCCTTATCTGCCAACACTGTCTATGTATCTATGTATTTTCAGGCATGACCTGGGAGGGTTACAGACAAAGTGAACATCAGATTACAACATTAACAGACATCAAACATGGTAAGCAAGATACTAGGGTAACATGTAACATTTAAGCACTACAGGGGGTATAAGAAAGCAATCAAATAAGTGCTATAGTAACATGAGATATAACCGATCCATTCCAATGATACCAAGAATCGGGTACAGGAGCATTTATCATTAACCAGAAGTAGTTTGCGGAGATCATTCTTGAAGACCTGGTGAGACTTAGCGCATCTAAGAGCAACTGGAAGGGAGTTTCAGCATTGGATGCAAACGATGAGAACGCCTGTTATCCCATCTTTGTGGCACATTTAGGGATTACTCATTCAAACCAATAAGGAAAAAATCCCAAACAATTCACTTTTTGCACTATCTATATCTCAAAATTCACACATCCAACCAGAACGAAACTTGGCACATCAAGAGATCTGCCATGCGAGACCGTGCATGCAACATTTTGTGCAAATCTGTTGAATGGTTGCAAAGTTATTAAAGTGCAAAAATAGGAGTTTATCGTTGAAGTGCCCATACAACCCGAACTACAGGGGCGCGACCACGCCCCTACACACTACCAGAGATGCACATAAGTTTGACAGACCCTCCTGGTCATCCAAATGTGGCAAGCATCGGGTGTCTTACTGAGATGTTATCAAAATTTGTGGATAGTTTCCTTAGGCCTTTGGTAGCCAGATTACCATAGTTTACAAGGGATTCTACTCATGTGTTGAGAATTCTGGAGAACATACAGGTTCAGGAAAGTTGATTACTAGTAACGCTTTGGGTTGTTCCCCATTCAACATAGATTTGTCATGTCCCCAGAGTGTGTCTTGCCTTCTGCCCCCCCAAGCCCTTTCTGAAGTTTTAACATTCCATGGTCTAATATGTCAACTGGCACTTTTTAAATGGGTTTTATGTGATACTGCTAACATACTAACATGCCAGCAGAATAGGCCTAATGGTCTCTCGAGTCTACTCGACTTTCAGCACCCGCACTGAGGACTGATTTTCGTGTGTCCCCCCCCGCCCCTTGGATTATACTGTTCCCAGTCCCAGTTGTTCCACCTGCATTGGGCCTGGTCAGATTTACCCTCCCACGTACCTGTCCCATCCCCTCTTAAACCCGTCCACGGTGATTCCTTAATATCGCCAACCAAAAACCGCAAATCAGAGAGCGTCCGATGTCAAAAGGGCGAGCAGGATAACAATGACGGCCGCAAACAGTGACAGTCACGTTTCCTCCTGGTGCAAAAATAAAATGATTTTTATGCTGGGGCAAGCCCCCACACCCCCCAGTCTAAAGATTATCAACTCCAGGGGGAGAGGACTTAGAGGAATAATGAACAAAACAAAACAAAACAGAAAACAGAAAAAAATCTCTCCTGCAGCCAGACCCGAAACCCAAACCCAGGTCCACCAGCTCAAGCAGCGGTGGCTCTAGCCACTATGCCAAATGGCCAATTTAGCTGGGCTTGGCCAAACAAATGGCTAAATCTTGTTCCAGTGAGTGCAGCTCACTGCAACACTCGCTGTAACCTGCTTAGTGGTGTTCTTTCCCACTCGCTCTCAGTACGAGTCATATTACTGAGTCGCTTGCATTGAGACAATAATACTTGCTCACATCACTGTACACCTTTGAATGTCTGCATGAAGACAGAAAATGGTTCAGCATTGCTGAATAGTATAAGGTATACACTTTGCTTACCAGTTCACTGAAGTACAGTGTGTTTAATATTCATGACAGCAAAACACTAGTATCCTTACAATTTAGCATGTTCATGAGGCAAGTATTTGAGTCTCCAAAGGCTGAAAGTTGTGAAAAGCAGATTATAGGCAGCATAGGAATTATGCAAACATGAGTTCAATGTCAAGACATTGTCTCTCTTGGGGTATTTACAGCAATGTTGTTTAATTTGTTAATTACCTAACAAACCGCAAAATAAGCAAAGAATGGCTATCATTCCTCCTACTCCACCATAAGCTCAGCTGTCCATACTAGTTGCATTAACTGCCAACGTTTCCACGTCAGATCATGATATCTTCTTCAGAACAACAAGAAAGTGTGCAAATGAGGGTTTACATGCTTCACTGTAAAATAGACTGGCCCATTTTTGCCACTGCATGTTAAAGTGTAAAGTCACCACTACAAAGTGACTAACAATTAAAAAGAAACAACCATTCATGTTATCATATGTGAGCCACCCCACCATTATGGAACAAGCTAAAAACCTTCACTTGGTACTGGTGAGCAAGATTAATTTTTCAGTCACAGTTAAGAGATGTTGTTCTTCATTTAATCCATTTGGATTTAAAATTCCCAGTGTTACAATCAGTATCATTTTCCAGTCACAGCTAGAAATGTAAAAGCAGTTCCTGATCAAGTCCATATGCAGTTAATGTTTCTAGCATCGCAATCCAATAGGCTCCCCTCTGCAGGAGACTATAGATCAAGTTCTCCTCTTTGGATTCACTTCAACTTTTTCAATGTGTATAAATAGAAGGCAGGCTGCTGAAGTCTGGCCTGCATGTCTATTGATAAGAGGAAGTCTTTGGAATTAATCTGAGCAGCTTGGAGGTGTTTGATTATATCATTAGTATCCTTCACGTATGCTCCAAGTAATGGTACTAGTTTCTTAAAAAAACTGTCAACGTATTTTGACATTGTTTCCTCCATCTGTTCAGTGACAGAACCAATCAGCCTACCTGAGACTGGCAAATTATGTTTATACAGCTTTGATGGTAAACAGAATGTTGGTTTATGTGTCGGTTAACTATAAGGAACTAGGACTCTTTTTTGGTAACCCATCCCAAGTGAAGAGCTGACTATATAATGATCCGTGCACTGCGACAACTCTCGGACACCAACTTTTCTACAAGGATAGATCATGCATGACACTACAGAGGAAATAGAGAAATGAGCAGGGATCATGATACAGTCTTTAAAAGTGCACTGAGTACAACACAAAGTATGCGGATTGCTGCTGTACTTACAGGCCCTTGCCCAGCATGTAAACAGCTGTGGTTCCTCCCACTGCTTCCAGTTCCAGGATACTGAGAAGGTAGCCAGTGACCCAAAAGGTGAAGGAGAAAAAAAAATCACTCACCGTAGTGTTATTTCTTCTCAGGGATCCCTCACTATGGTTTCACTTCATGCATCATTCTCCAGTGGAAGCAATGTCCTGGAGACAAACATTATTCAAAGGACTAAACTCAGAATTAGAATGTGTATTTAAAAACTGTGCTGCCACCTTCTACCCTAGCAGTTGTCAGATTTGTTTCTATAGCCAGAGTAGAAGGTAAGTATTAATTCTAACTAAAAGGCTACCAGAAATGCATGAAAATTTCACATTTTTGAAACTAAATTAAAGCAGACGTAAATGTATAATGCAAATGAAAAGAAAAAACATAACTTACAACCATATTGAAAAAAACTACAATAGTTTATACTGAAGTAGCCCACGTACAACCAACTGATTATTGTGTGAGAACTTATTTTCAGGTTGTGGAAAGGGAGGCAGGGTAGGAGAGTAAAACCATAGTGAGGAACCCCCTGAGAAGAAACAACATTACTACGGTGAGTAATTTTTTTCTTCTAATCACAGTTACCCTCACTTATGGTTTCACTCCTTGCAGACTATACAACAGTACATTGGGAGACTGGGTCAAGAACCTGCTATTGAGAAAGGCTCTGTAATACAGCATTTCCAAAGCTGGCATCCCTTCTGGATTGTATGTCCAGACAATAGTGCTTTGTGAGGGTGTGTACCATTTTCCAGGTTGCTGCTCTGCAAATATTTAATAAAGGGATGTCCCTTGAGGATGCCACAGAGGCAGAGGTGCCCTTTGTGGAGTGGACCTTCAAGCCTCTTCCCTGCTTTTCCATAGCAGAACTGAATGCAATAGACTATCCAATGAGACATGGACTTTTGGAAGCTGGTTAAACTTTGCTAACCTCACCATAGGTAGCAAAAAGCTGTGTTTTTGGATCTGACATATTTTGTCTGATCCAAAGAGATGCTCAGAGCTTGTTTCAAGTCAAGACTGTACAATCTTTGCTCACCTGGACAGGAGTGTTCTGGGTAAAGCACTAGAAGTGTTTGGTTCAGGTGAAATTCAGACACCACCTTAGGTAGGAATTTCCTAGGGGTTCTAAGGAGTACCTTAGGACTATTCATTCTGCTTGCTGCTGAGAGAGGTAGGAACGTGAGTTTGAATCTGTCCAGGAGGCATTTTGTCTCTGAGATTTTTTTTTTAGTTTGAATCTTTCAACTGTCCAGGGGGCATTTTGTTTGGTGGAGGATTAGCTTGAATCTTTCTTTAACTATTTAACTGTTGCTGGCTTGTCTGGAGGAGGATTAGCTTGAATCTTTATTTAATTATTTAACTAGTGCTGGCTGCTGGGGAAGAGGATTCTTTGCCCAGAAACAGAGGAGTCAGTCAAGTAGGAGTTGCTAGTTTGACTCTATCCAGAAGGCATTTTGTCTCTGAGATTTGTTTGCTCTCCCACCCACCCCAAATCAATCAATCAAAATCTTTATTTATCCAAGCGAACATCATTAAGCAAGGCTCATTTGCAAGATGGACCTGGGTATAACAAGGTTACGTACAAGAAGGGAAAAAACATACATAAGTGTATATATGTACGTATGAACACAATGCACTAACAATACATAAGGAATATGGTGCAACAGATAATAGTCATACACAAGAGAACATGTCATAGGAGAATCATATACAAATTTCAATACCCATATATAGTTATAGTAATGGAGCATGACCCGAAGGAGCCAATTTCTAAATACTGCACGAAAGCAAGTACAACCGTGGGCAGGGAAGGAAAGAATAAGCGGGTGGAGGGTAGTAACCCAGTTTGAATGAATAAAGTTAGAGTCCTAGGGACCTGAAACCAGGAACCAAGATCAGACAGCATAAAGCTGGTAGGGTGAAGGGATGATGGCACAGGTACAGAGGAAGGCGTCCAGAGTGAGGGATACTAGGGGTATACTAAGGGAAACAGAGTGATAGGAATAGGGACAGAAGGGTGACAAAGGAGGACCTAAGGAAGAGGGACATGCAACTCAATCAGCTATCTGAAATAGGGAACATCCACCATATTGGGGGAAGAGGGGATAAATACACAGGATAGATATGAGGGCTGGACAGGGAAGCTAGAAGGCAGGAATGAAATTCACATGAAGGATGAGTTTACAGATTTAGGTAAGAAAAGAGTAAGGAGATAGGAAACCTATAACACACAGTAGGCAAAAAGGAAAAGCAGTAGCACCTCCACAAATTATTAAATGCTTAGTTAGTTGGGAGGAGCATATAGGCTCTGCACAGGTGTGGGCTGACAGCTAAAAAGCAAAAAAATCAAAAGAAGGAGGAGCTGCTGATTATATCATGTAAGTGGACATTTGTACATTTAAATTGCATGATCTTGTCAATTTCACGATGTTGGGAATAGGATAGGTTTGACAGGGACACAGAGCAGAAAGGGGCAAGGGCTGCGGAAACTGATCAGGGTCATAAACAAAGAAACTCTGTAAAAGGGAGAGAGACTATAAAAAAAAAAAACAACCACTAAAACAGGGTAGAAGCATACTTAAGGAGTACGTAGGATGGCACAAGGAGTGATGCAGCGCAGCAGTGTTCAGAAGAACTTTCTGGGAACTACGGTGCTGCCCCATTTGTAGGCACCTGTCTGGGCTGAGGGAGGAGGTTGCCCAGCCTCGAGCACAGTTGGCAGGAGTACTGGGGACCTTTGCCCCCACCCAAGGACCACCATATCACCAGCCACTGCCACAGAGGGTACTCAAGAGGCCTGGATGGACTATGGTGGGCTCAAGGAAGTTGAGGAAGGTGGAGCTCAAGCACCCCCCCATCCCAACCGGTACAACTACAGAACAAACATGATGTTCTCAAGGAGAAGGAGAACCCTGATAGGGAACCCAAGGTTGTGACCAGAGGTGAAGAGCAGAACCACCAGGAGGGGAGGCACATGGGACAGGGCCAGAGAATCCCAGGGGAGAAGGAATCTTCTCCTAGTGAGGGACTCAATAGTTCGAGGTATGGAGATAGGATCAGGCATCAGGAGGGAAAGGGAAGTTATGTGTCTCCCAGGAGGCACAGCTCTGAGGGAGGGGAAGCAGATCCAGATTAAGGGAAAAAAGGATCCAGCTGTGGGGGTGGACATGGAGGTTACAGTACGGGGGGTGAAAGGGGGGGTTCAGGGTGAAGGGTAGGGATGGCATTGAGGATGAGGGAGCGCCAGGCGGGAAGAGGGACATGTCACATACAGAGAGTGTTAGGGGAAGGGGCAGGACTGGGGAGGTGGCTGGGGGTGGAGTTGAGGGTACAGATAGGGACGCAAATGTGCAAGGCAGGGTGGACTCTTGGGGCAGGCACAAGAAAAGAGAGTTTGGAGGGGGGAACATGCTAGTGCCGGGTGGTTCCATACTGAAAGGGGTCAGTTGGGAAAGTAAAGGGGAAACACATAGTCACACATGAGTAGAGTCTGTACCCGGGTTGATGGTAGATGAAGCAGGACAGGCTATTCCCAAATGTACAAAGAGGGGATAGCATAAACCACATGTGGTGGTGCATGTGGGTAAAAATGACTTGGCAGGGGAAATGGTAGAGGTGGTTAGGGAGAGGGTCATGGAAGTGGGTAAGTTGAGTGAGGAGGTAGGGAGCTCAGTGGTCTTCTCTGAGGTACTCCCAGTGCCCAAGGAAGTACAGCAAGGAAGGGTATGATAGATTAATTCAACAGCTGGCTGTGAAATTGGTGTCGATCCAAGGCATACGGGTTAGTGGGAGGCTGGGGCAGGGTCCAGGACAATAAGGATCTGTACACAGGGGACTGATTGCATTTGAGCAGGGAGGGGGAGGGGAGGGGGTGGTAGAATAGAGGTTAGAAGAATACATAGAAACAAAGGTTAATTTAAACTGGGGGTGGCAAGTGGGTTGCTGAAGGAAGGTTCTCCGGAAAGGGGAGACAAATGGGCCTACCCCCTGTGCAAACTGTGTTGGAAGCAGGGAGTGATCAAAGAGCGGGGCCGAGAAGGGTGGGAAATTCAGTAAGGAGTGTGAGGGAACATCTTGGAGGGTTGTTTCCTTGAATGTAAGGAGTCTGGGGAACAAAATTGCAGAACTACAGGCTCTATTGGCAGAGGGGATGGTGGACATAGCTGCCATCACATAAACATGGGCCAACCAATACCAGAACTGGGACCTGATGATCCCAGGGTATAGGATTTACAAGAAGGATGGAACAAAGGGAAAGGTGGAGGGGTAGTGATGTATGTAAGGGAAGGGATAAAGTGTGTAAAGGAAGCAGGGAGGGTAGGACAGAGGCCTTGTGGATGCAATTCCAGGACATGAAGGATATGATTCTAGGATGGGGGTGGTATACAGGTCACTGACTCAAGGGGAAGACCTGGACAGGGAGCTAGCAGAGCAAATTAGGAAGGTGTGTGGGAAAGGTAACAATGTGATTGTGGGGGACTTTAATCTACCAGGAGTGGATTGGGGTACTCCAACCACTTCGAGTTCTAGGAAGCAAATACTCCAGGATGCCTTCCAGGACTGCTTCCTGGCAAAGATGGTCACTGAGCCGACTAGGTTGGGGAATACATTGGATCTAGTTCTGGCCAATGGGGAGGCTGTAAGGGAGGTGAGGGTGGCTTGCAAGGAGTGATCACCACTTGGTATGGTTCACACTTAATATGAGCAGAGAAACAGTGGGTACAGGGACCAGGGTGGTGGACTTCAGACAGGCTAACTTTGGTAGGAGGGGTGAAATCTTAAGGGGGCATCTGGAAGGAATACAGCCACACTGGGATGCGAATCAGAAATGGGAAAAAATCCAGTTGGGGATATTGGAGGCTACTGAGACATGTACCAGATTGCAGAGTAAAAAGGAAGGGCTAAAAAAACTGAGCTGGTTAAGAGGTGGGGTCTTAGAAATGGTGAGGGCTAAAAAAGCAGTGTTCAAGAAATACAAGAAATCTGGGAAGATGGAGGATAGGGAGGAGTATGTGAAGAGGTCCAAGGAAGTTACCAGGGGAGTCAGAGCAGCTAAGACCTCCAGGGAATTGAGGCTGGCGCAGGGCATCAGGGACAGGGAAAATGACTTCTTCAGATACATATGGGAGAGAAGGAGCTGTGAGGACCAGATAGTGAGGATCAGGAAGGATGGGGTTGGGCAGAGAAAGGGGTGGATCAGGCAGAAGCACTGAAGGAGTACTTCTGTATTCACGAGAGAGAAAGGAGGGCAGCTACCACAGGGGGTGGGCAGGAGGGTAACAGACAGGGTGATCACTGAGGGTAGGGTATTGGAGGGGTTAAGGGCTCTGAGGGTGGATAAGGCACCAGGACAGGGTGGCATACACCCCAGGGTGTTGAAAGAAATGGCCGAGATCCTGGCTGGACCACTGGCGGAACTATTCAATACCTCCCCTGGACTCACGGTGTGTTCCACATGACTGGAGGATGGCCCACATGGTACCCATCAACAAAAGTGGATCAAAGGATGAGGCGGGTAATTACAGGCCGGTAAGCTTAACTTCCATCGCGTTGAAGTTGATGGAGACAATACTTAAGGAAATGCTGGTGACCTTTATAGAAGACAATGGGCTCCAGGACAGTCACCAGCATGGGTCTGTCTATGGAAAATCCTGCCAGACAAACCTAGTTGAGTATTACAACTGGGTCACGAGGGAACTGGACAAGGGTCATACGATGGCTGTCATATACCTGGACTTCAGTAAGGCGTTCAATTCGGTGCCGCATTGGAGGTTGGGAAGGAAGTTCAGATATGTGGGGGTGAAGACCAAGATGGTTAAATGGATTGAGAACTGGCTGCAGGGGAGACAGCAGAGGGTAATGGTCTGAGGAGGGGACTCTCATCTTCAAGGGCAGTAACGGGTGGGGTGCCGCAAGGATCAGTACTGGGCCAGTGCTGTTTGGAATATTCATAGCAGACATCTCATATGGCGTCAGGAATAAGATCAGTCTATTTGCTGGCGATACCAAATTGGGGGCAGTGGTGGACGACATAGCAGGTTGGCAGGGGCTGCAGCATGACCTGACCAAACTGGTGGAGTGGTCGGAAGCATAGCAGTTGGGGTTCAATGTGAAAAAGTGCAAAGTCCTGCACTTTGGAGGACAGAACCCAGGGACAGTTTACCAGCTGGGAGGGGTGCAGCTAGGTTCCACCAAGGAGGAGAAGGATCTAGGGGTGGTTGTAATGGGGAAGATGAACAATACAGAGCAGCGTAGGAGGGAGGCAGCAAAAACCAACAGGATGTTGGGTTGTATCGCGAGAGGGATCTCCTCCAGGAGCAGGGAGGTGATCCTGCCTCTCTACAGGGCACTGGTCAGACCATACCTGGCGTACTGTGTGCAACTGTGGTGCCCATACGTGAAGAAGGATGCTAAATTACTGGAAGGGGTACAACACAGGGCAACAAGGATGATCAAGGGTTTGGAGGGCAGACCATACCAGGAGAGGCTGAGACAGCTGAACATGTACTCCTTGTTAGAGAGAAGGGACCGGGGGCATATGATTTGAGACCTTTAAGTACGTAAAGGGGATAAACAAGGCAGGCACTGAAGGGATACTCAGGCTGAGGAGAGGGAAGGACATGAGAGGGCATGGCCTTAGATTGGAGGGAAAGATTTAGGATGGAAATGAGGAGACACTTTTTCACAGAGAGGGTCGTGACAGAATGGAATGCTCTACCAGAGGAGGTGGTAGCCTGTAAGACAGTGGGCAGTTTCAAAAGGGGATGGGACAAGGTGAGGGGGAGTAATTAGAAAGGGAAGGGGGTGGGGCAACTGCAAAGTGAGGGTGCTAGCTGCACACTCGAGCAGACTTGATAGACCACGTGGCTTATTTCTGCTGGCAAATTCATATGTACCTTATCCGTGTGGAAGATAATGTAATTTGGCTCTGGGCGTGTGGCTTGTGTTTGTTCACTGTTCTAGCAGAGGTCATGGCAATCAGCAGTATGGTTTTCCATGTTACATATTTTAAATCAGCAGTGTCCATTA
This sequence comes from Neoceratodus forsteri, assembly GCA_016271365.2. Classification (NCBI taxonomy): domain Eukaryota; kingdom Metazoa; phylum Chordata; order Ceratodontiformes; family Ceratodontidae; genus Neoceratodus; species Neoceratodus forsteri. Next base: position 732,129,950 of record CM028131.1, read on the forward strand.
GCTTGAATTGGGCCTCCTGAGCTGGGGAAGGCAGACACTGAGATCCCACGGTGGGATTGGGTCCCTTACCAGTGGATACAAGTAAGAGACCTTCCAAAAAACTTTTGAAAATGGGTTGAGAGGCCAGTAACTTTTCCTTGCCTGCCAATATGTAGGCTAATAAAAAAAAAAACACTGGTATAATTAACCTTCACTGTGCTTGGGACCTTGCATGTGCCCTTACTGCTGCACTCCTTAGTATCATAATGTCTCTTATAACGGCTCTATTTCCTAGAGACATTATATTGCTCTCTCTATTGATCCTATCTGACCTTGCCTGCGATAAGTTTCTAACATCTACCTCACCAACATTGGATAGTAATCATTTATATGTTTATAGAACTATCACCTTATCCCAATGCTGTGACTCTCTTATTGTGCCATGGAACCTGCATTCCCCTGGTGACTGGGGGTTGCCATTTCATCACCCTAGCTGGCTACCCCCTTTGACACTCCTCCCTGGGATCTTCAATTTACAAGCCAACTGTAGAGCGCTCTCAACTCGGAGGAAGCTTCACAAACTCAGCAACAAGCAGTTAAAGGAATATCTGTGTAGACTGGCCTTACTTTGCTGTTGCTTTCTGGCAATATTCACCCCAACCCTGGCCCGCCACAACTTACGGCATACCCACAGTCATCTACTGGGTTACTTAAAATTGCCTCACTTAATATATGCAGCCTCCTCCCCAGAATAGATGTACTGAATGCATGGATCTTACAACATAACCCAGACATCCTCTCAGTCGTAGAAACATGGCTTTCTCCAAAAGTAGCGGATGCTTCAATTTCCATCCCAGGCTACAGAGTCTTTAGACAGGATCGTCTCTCCAAGTGTGGGAGTGGTTGTGCGATCTACCTCCGAAACAAGCTTCAAGGTCTCGTCCTAACTCTGCCCAAAACTGATGACCATATGCAAGCCCTTGCCACAAAAGTGCTTTTAGGTGCACACAATAAAACCCTTACTGTGTTTTTAATCTGTATTCCTCCCAGACAGACGGTCTCCTGCTTTGATTCACTCCTGGGATGTTTTGGCACTCTGAGTCTTAATTTGGAAATTATCATGTTAGGATAGTTCAATATCAGTTGCTTCTCTCCTGACACAAGCCCTTTCAAAGATGCAGTTTCAGCAGTTCACCTGACCCAGCTAGTAGAGTCCCCCACTAAAATCAACTATAAAATTGGGACTGGTACCTTACTGGACTGGGTGCTCTTTAACCACCCTGATCATATATCGGACACAATCGTACTCCAAGATGCCTTCAGTGACCGCTCCCCAGTCTTGTTTCATTGGGCGAACAAATTCTCTAAACCACCCGCTAGAACAATTACCACCAGGGTACTCATCCGTGGGCATCTTGAATCACTAAAAGCTGGCCTGCATAATCAGCACTGGTCAATGGTTTACACAACTAACAACATTGATATTGCCCTTGACCAATCCATTCTTCAGTTCAGCGCTATATGTGATAGGCACGCCCCCCATAAAAAGCCTAAAATCAAAGGCCGCTGTCATCCCTGTTTTTTTCCAGATCTCCTTGAGCTTCTGAATGCCAGGGACCATCTATGGCACAGGTCTAGATCCCAGTGTAACCAGGCTGACATCCAGAGGTACAAAGTGGCTAGAAACAACTGCATGAGGGCTATTCATGCAGCCAAAAATCAATATAATAAAGAAGTGCTCTCTTGGACCTGGAATGATGGCAGAAAATTTTGGACTAACTTTAAAGAGGTCACTGGGACAGACCTCAGACCTGCCCCTACCATGCTTAACATTGATAGCGTACCCTCACTCGACCCCAAACTTATTGCTAACACTTTTTTATATTTATTTATATCCATTTTATCAATTAAAAACCAAAAGAAAACAAACAGAAGAACATTCTTATACAGTCCCCATCTACAAAAAGAAAAGGAGAGAGGAAAGATCAGAATGAGTAAATACATTAACATTTCATTAAACTAAACCTCGTACCTGCACCAAAAAGGAGTTAAATTATAATGTTTTTAAACAGGTCTAGTAACACTTTTAATAATGCCTTCACATACCCGAGTGGTGTCCTGCCACCTGGCTATTTCTCTCACCCCTCACAAGTGACGACTCTGGGAAAGAGACTGCACTCTTCTCATCTTCCTTTCTACTTCAAAACCCTCTCAACCCATGAAGCCAGGAATTACCAACTCAAGGTATTAGGGAAATCAAGATTTAGTGGCGACACCCTGGATCTTAAGTTTGTAGCCATTACGCTGGATGAAATTCTGTCACCTCCAACACATATTATTAACACGTCACTTAGATACTCTCAATTTCCTCAGAAATGGAAATCTGCCACTGTGACACCAGTTCATTAGTCTGGGGATCGCACAATTATTGGGAACTGCAGGCCTATCTCTATCCTGCCCCCACTCTCAAAAGCTCTTGAGCGTATAGTGGCTGACCAACTGGTTGAATACTTAGAAAAATATCAGCTACAATGCCCGCAACAACACGGGTTCAGAAATGGTCATAGTGCAACTACCGCCTTTGTGGAGTTCACAGGCTTTATTCACCACTCCTTAGATCAAGGACACCTGGTTGGTGCTGCTTTCATTGATTTAACCAAAGCTTTCAACACAGTGAATCATGCCCTCCTGGTCGAACAGTTTACCACCACTGGCCTAGCTTGTGACAGTGTAGCCTGGTTTGAAAGTTACCTGCACAACCGTACACAGCAGGTGAAGATTGGTAACACCCTCTCGGATAGCAGACCTGTCCTACCTGGAGTTCCTCAAGGGTCCATCTTGGGCCCACTTTAATTTAGCATTTTCCTCAACAACCTTCCTTACTCCTGTCAGGGTTACATCCTTTTATATGCTGATGATGCTGTCCTGTTCACCAGTGATCCAGACCCTAAGTTTCTTGAATCTAGGCTACAGAGTAATTTCGTAGTCGTAGAAAGATGGTTCCATAAGCACAAGTTAGCTATGAATTACAACAAGACTAAAACTATGCTGTTTTCCATCTCCCAAAATAGGCACAGAACTTACCCTCTTTCTATCATTAACGAAGAGGGCTCTCCCCTGGAGCTAGTTCAGCTCTTTAAATATCTAGGGATTACTACTGACAGTACGATGACCTATGCCTATCACATTGACAACATTGCTAAGGCTGTCAACATCCGCATTAGGCTACTTCATAGGCATAAGCAAGGTTTGACCCCAGAGGCTCTTAACCTGGCCATTCAAAGCTCTCTTGTCTTGCTTATTGATTACGGCTTACCAATCTATGGATCAGCTACTGAAACAACTCTTTGCCACATCATAGTTGCACTCAACAAAGCATGCCAGCTCCTTACCAGCTCAGCCCATCTGTCCCATACCTGTGACATGTACGCTCAGGCTAACTGGCTCCAATTCATTGGTAGACTCATGTACCAAACATGTTTACTGTCCAAAAAAGTAAGCTTAAGCAAAATTCCCCCAGGAGTGCAAAAGCTTATTACCCCCACTATCAACCGTCATTGCAAGAGAAGCTCTACTAGCTAGATTTTTAATATACCCCGCTGTCACACTTCTCTGGGACAAAGGTTCTTTGCCTACCGTGCCCCGCTATGGATGAACTCGCTGCGCCATGACATCACTTCAGCATTCACCTTGGGCTCCTTCAAGGTTAAACTTAGGCAACAGTTGGTTGCTGATGCCAGTCATGACTGCTTCCAATAACCTTCCTTCTTGTGACCAGCACTTATTCTAACCTCATGCTATCCTGACCTTATGCATAACTGTTCTCAGCATGTAAATAACTGTTCTAAGTTGCTAATCATTCTCCTTCACATTTCCTCTTGATCCCTTCCACTCTTTCCCCTCACTCCTCTATGGCTTTCCCCCTATCCCCCCTGTTATATCTCCTGAGCTCCCTTTAAAATGCTCTGTCCCATACCTTCTCACCTCTGACGAGGCCCCTAGGCTGATGCTATTCCTTACCTTGTTGATTATTAGATATTAGGCTGAGTCTGTTCTCATTTTCCTGTAAAGGGTCGTTTCATAAGACCCCACCCCCTCTAATATGACCATCTGAATTCCAGGTTTTAATCAAATATGCACCATGGCATACACTGTACAATTGCCACATGTATTGGAACTTCTCTAGTTACACACTTTTGTAATGTCTTAGAAACATAGAATTTTACGGCAGATAAGGACCGCTTGGCCTACCTAGTCTGCCCATTTCCGTACCTGATGTATAAGCTGAAGATTCTAGTTAATCAACAACTTACTTCCTCCTACCCCACACTAGAATTGCCTTATGTTTGTCCCATGCATTCTTGAATTCTCCCACTGTTCCTGACTCCACAACCTCCTCAGGAAGGCTGTTCCATGCATCCACAATCCTTTTTGGAAAAAATACTTTCTAACATTACCTCTGAGCTGTCCCCTCTCTATCTTCAAATTTTGTCCCCTTGTTCTTGCATATCTTTTTTTCTAAAAGATGCTACCCTCTTGTACTTTGTTAATTCCCTTGAGATACTTGAAAGTTTCTATCACGTCCCCCCTTCTCCCTCCTTTCCTCAGAGGTATACATATTAAGTTGCTTTAGTCTCTCCTCGTATGTCTTCTGGTGCAGACCCTGCACCATCTTGGTTGCCCTCCTCTGAACAGCCTCCACTCTGTCTATGTCTTTGCGGAGATGGGGTCTGCAGAATTGCATGCAGTAATCCAGATGGGGTCTCACCAACTGTCTGTAGAGAGGGATAACAACTTCCTGTTTTCTACTGTTGATGCCTCTCCCTATGCATTTTCTACTGCTGATGCCTCTCCTTACGCATCCCAGTATCCCCCAAGCCCTCCTTACTGCCTTCTCATATTGCTTGCCCACCTTTAGGTCATCTGATATAATTACTCCTACATCTCTTCCAATTTTTATTGTTCTCTCACCCCACATTGTGTACTCTTCCCCCTCGGTTTTTGTTTCCCAGGTGCATTACCTTGCACTTCTTTGCATTAAATCTGAGCTGCCATATATTTGACCATTCTTCCAACCTTGCAAAGTCCCTTTTCATCCTTTCCACCCCACTTTGTGCATCAACCCTGTTGCAGATCTTTGTGTCGTCTGCAAAGAGACATATTTTGCATACGTCCTGTATATAATTCCTTGTTTCATTTGTTCTCCATCTCATACTTTCCCAATATGTATTGTTTGTCTGACATGGAACATATGAAATTACCTTGTTCTCAAAGGTGTTATCCGAAATTCAATAAATAAATAATACTACTGATAAGTGCACCTTTAGCTGTGCCGGCCCGGTGGCTCTGAGGGTTGAGGTGCTAGACGCCACACCTCGTGCCATGCTGGTGACCCGGGTTCGGGAATGAGCCAGGGTTGTCGAGGAAGGAGAAGATTGAGCATCTGGGGGACTGCTATCTTCTCCTGGGTTGGTATCTGGGGGATACTGCACTCAGTAGCAGCACCTGGCGGAGGCTGGGGGCACTCGCTCAGTAGCAAGGTAAGCAGTGAGGGGCTGGCGATAGCAGGTTGTCGCTGGGTGGTTCCATGCAGACATCCACTGCATGCTGCAAAAGGGGAGGAACTTATGAAAAAATACCCTGCCTCCTGATAGGCGAAGGAGGGTCCAGGGTCTGGCCAACCACACCCAATGTCGGGTCTCTCCACTCGCTCCTCTCCTCCCTGCCTGGTCGCTCGTTTAGATTGTAGACAGAGCACCAGGAAAAGTAATGGTGGACCGACCTCAGGGGACTCAGAGCAGGGGGGTTGGGTGAACGTGTAAGTGGCTGGAGAGCTGGAGCCCCAAGAGGAGATCACGCGAAGGACTTCAGGCGGGCGGGATAATGGCTCACGCTGAGAGACCCTCTGGAGAGAGCTCAGGTAGGCAGAGCAATAAAAAAAGAGTTTGAAGAAAAAAAAAGTGCACCTTTAGCGCTGATGGCTTTAAGCCTAATGACTGCAGGCGTATCGAGTATTCCAAAACTGATGCACCCCTACCTCTACTTTGGGGTTACACCATTAAGAAAATCTCTTTCATTTAGATGAGTATGTTTTCTTGATTACTGTTTTCCTTGAAATCCAAGTACTTTCAGAACTTCTTCGGAGAGATTTAAACCAGAGTATTCTATCACCTCAAGAACCATGTCTTCAGGCATAGTGTTGTGAGGTTTGGGAATGTTTATTCTGCCCTGAAATATAGTCAGCAGATTGTGGGTCAGTGGCAGGCTGACTGGAGATTTGCTGGACAAGATCAACAAAATTGAATACCACGTCTGCCTGGCCCAGTCTGGTGCTATCAGGTTCACTGTTGCAGACTCTGTCCTGAGTTTCAGGAGAACTTTCTGGATGAGGGGAAATGGTGGGAAGGCATACAGGAACTTCCCTGTCCAGTCCAAGACTAGAGAATCCTCTGGGACTGTCCCACTGGCTGGTGGTCTGCAACAAAAAAGTGGAAGCTGACTGTCCCAAGAAGCATACAGGTCTATCTTGGGAGTGCCCCACCTGCTGAACACTGTGGCCAGAACTTGTCTGTTCAAGGCCCACTTGTGATTTCCCTGACTGATTCTGCTTAAATAATCTGCCAGGACATTGTCTTTACCTGGCAAATGCACCTCATGAATGTCTTACAGATCACTAGTGACACCTCATCTAGAGTACTGTGTCCAGTTCTGGGAAGCCGCATCTCCTGAAGGACATAGACAAAATAGAGGCAGTCCAGAGAAGGGCAACAAAAATGGTGCAAGGACTGCAGCAAAAGTCATACAAGGAGAAACTAGAGGACCTCAATATGTATTCCCTGGAGGAGAGGAGAGAGAGAGGGGGATATGACAGAGGCATCCAAGTACATCAGGGGTATAAACAAGGTACTGAAGGGTAGCATCTTTCAGTAACGAAGGTGTACAAGAACAAGAGGGCATGATATGAGGCTGGAGGGTAGGTTTAGAGGCAACGTGAGGAAGTACTTTTTCACAGAAAGAGTAGTGGATGCTTTGAACAGCTTCCCTGAGGAGTTGGTGGAGGCAAATACAGTAGGAAAATTCAAGAATGCATTGGGCAGACATAAGAGTACTCTAGCAACAGGGGAGAAAGGGTAAGCCACAGATCAACTAGGATCTGCAGTAATGCATTAGGTAGGGAAAAGGGGCAGACTAAACGGGCCACACAGTCCTTATGTGCCATCACCTTCTGTGTATCTGTGTCTTCTTCTAAGGTGTATGCAAGTCCCAGATCCTCACTACTTTTGTACACAGTTGAAAGGATCTTGTCCCTCCCCACTTGTTTATGTACTACACTATTGTGGTGTTGTCTCTTTTGATTTGGACAGACTGGCCCTCTAGCTGGGAGGAGAAAACTGCATTACTAGCAGCCCAGCCCTGAGCTCCAGGAGGCTGATGTGTTCCAGTGACTCCTGTGGGCTCCAAGTGACACTCACTGTGAGGTTCTGTAAGTGGTCGCCCCACCCCAGGATGGAGGAATCTGTAGTGGGGGTGATTGCTGGAGGAAAGGAATGCCCTCTCTGAAGTTGCTTTCTTCCTTCCTACACTCATGTGACTTTACCAGTGCTTTTGTCACTAGCACCAGCTTTGAGAGTGGATCCCACCTTTTAAAACCGTTGTCTCTTAAGACGTATTGCGTATCTCTCTCATTTGGAACCTAGCCCATGGGACCTTGCTGTGAATGCAGCCAAGCATCCTAGTGTAGTAACTGCAGAAAGTCCCTTGCAGGTCTTGGCTGACCTGTCACAAAGGACTCTGCTGCTGCAATCAAAACTGTAACTCTGGCCTGCAGGAGGAAAGCTTTCCCTAGTGAGGTGTTTAGCTCTGCTCCAATGAAGTCCAGTAGTTGAACAAGTTCTAGTTAGGACTTCTGCAGGTATATCAGGAATCCTAGAGAATCCAAGGTTCATTTTACAGTTTGCAAAGAGCACCTTGTCTCATGTTCGGTTTTCCCTGAGACTAGCCAGTTGTCCAGGTTGGGAGATACTATACTAACATACTAAAATGCCAGCAGAATAGGCCTAACGGTCTTTCGTGTCTGCTCGTTTGGTCAGCCCCAACCCTGGGTGCTGACCTTGCTGTCCCCCTCGCCTTCTCTGGCTTCTCCCTTCCCAGTTCCGGATATTCTTGCTGCATTGGTTTGCTTCCTGAACCTTCCCTGTACCTGTCCCAACCCTGAACCCCTCCACTGTCTCTGCCTCCACCAGTCCCTAGGTAGTGCATTCATGGCTCCACCACCCTCTCAGTGAAGTAGCACCTCCTCCTTTCTCCCTGAATCTTCCCTCCAGCTTCCACCCATGCCCTCTAGTGGCCCCTTCCTCCTTCCTTGAAGCACCCTGACTGTTCCTCCCTATTTACCCTCTTCATGTACCTGAAGACCTCTATCATGTCCGCCTCGGTCCCTTCTCTCTTCCAATGTGTACATATTTAGCTCTTGAGCCTCTCCTCAGGTCCTGTCCCCAAGCCCCAAATCATTTTGGTTGCCCTCCTCTGGACCCTTTCCAGGAGGTTAATGTCCCTCTTTAAGTGTGGCCTCCAAAACTGCATGCAGTACTCCAGGTGCTGCCTCACCAAGCAGTTATACAGAGGGAGTATCACTTCCCTCCTTCTGGAGGTGATCCCCCTAGTGATGCATCCCAGCATCCTGTTGGCCTTGGCTGCTGCCCTCCTACAAGTCTCAGAGTTGTTCATCTTGACATCCACCACTGCCCCCAGGTCCCTCTCAGCCATTGACTTGTAGTATCCCCCCCCCCAGGGTGTACACTTGGCCTGGGTTTCTGGCCCCCAGGTGGAGTACCTTGCATTTCCCTGCATTGAACCTCAGCTTCCACTTTCTAGACCATCTTTCCAGAGCCTCCAGGTCCCCCTGCAGGGCCACCCTCCCCTCCTCCCCATCCACCACTGCCCCCAGTTTTGAGTCATCTGCAAAGAGACTCATCTCACTCCTGATTCCTGTCCTTATGTCAGATACGTAGGCGTTGAACAGAAGGGGCCCAAGGACTGATCCCTGTGGGACCCCACTAATGACCCTCCTTGGGGATGAGACTATCCCACCAACTCGACCCTCTGGGTCCAGTCATGGAGCCAATTGCCTATCCATCTGATCATCTGGTTTCCACCCCATTTCTCCTAGCTTATCCAACAGGCCCACGTGAGGAACAGAGTCAAATGCCTTGTTGAAGTCTAGAAAGAGGACATCCACTGGTCTACCCAGGTCCAAGGCACTTATCACCCAGTTATAGAACTCCACCAGGTTTGTCTGACACGATTTCCCTGGGATGAATCCATGCTGTCTATCGTCCAGGCACCCTGACTTATCCAGGTCCCCCCCTAGCCTCTCCTTGACAATGCCCTCCATCACCTTGCCCACCACGATGTCAGGCTGACAGGCCTGTAGTTCCCTGCCAGCTCCCTTGATCCCCCCTTGTGGATAGGCACTACATGCGCCACCTTCCAGTCTTGGGGCACCCACCCTGTCCTCAGAGAGATAGTGAAAAGCTCTGCCAGGGGTTTCGCCAGGACATCTGCAAGTTCCTTCAGCACTCTAGGATGTAATTTATCTGGCCCTGGTGCTTTCTCCGTCTTAAGGGAGCTGAGGGCTTCCCTCACTCTCTCTGCTGTGATTTCCACTTCTGGTACCTCTTCTCCCTGCTTTGCCTTCCCCCCTACCTGCCAGTGATGCCCCCCCCCTCCCCAGACCTGCCGATCGGTAAGGGTCCCCCTCCTCATTACCTCTGTCTCCTCCCATGTATGATGCAGCATCCCCATTTCCCTGGTGAAAACTGAGGGTGAAGTACTCATTTAGTACCTCAGCCTGCTCCCTGGGTCTTGTGCCCATCTCTCCCTGATTTAATCCTGCTAATCTGCCCTTCACCCTTCGCTCTTCCCCAATGTATCAAAGAACCCCTTTTCCCTCTCCTAATTTCCCTGGCCAGGTTCTGCTCCTTCCTTGCCTTAGCCACCTCCACCACTCTAGTGGCCCTTCTAACCATCAGCTCGTACTCCCTCGATCCTTTTCCTCCTTGAGCACTTGAATTTCTTATAGGCTGCTTTCTTTCCCTGCACCACCTCCTGGACCTCCCTGGTCCACCAACAGGGTTTTGGGCCCTACCGCATTTTCGCTTTACTCTTGCACAGGTGCTGGTAGCATCCTGCACCCTCTCCTGATGATTTCCACCTACTATCAGCGTCCATGTCTGACCCATCCCATCCAAATGCTCCTTAGGATCCTTCCCATTTCTTAAAATCCGCCCCCTGAAGTCGGTTACTTCCGTCTTTGTGCAGCCTTCTACCCCTCCTAGTTCCAGGCAGAACCAGACCGTGGCATGGTCACTCCCGCCAATGGGTCCCTTACCTCCAGGCCCCAATCTGGTCACTGTCTGCCAGGACCACATCCAGTAGCCGTGCCTCCTGGTCGGTTCCCTCACCTGCTGAGTTAGGAAGCTGCCTTGAAAGACATCCAACAACCTCTGTTCCTGGTCACAGAGGATGTCATAGTCTCCCAGTCTGTTCCTGGCATGTTTAAGTCCCTAACACCACCACCTTTCCTCTGCCCAGTCTGCAGTGTCTCCTAACATCTGCCACCAGACTGTCCTCCAGCTCCTCCGCCAGGGCAGGGGGTCTATACACCACTCCTATTTTTACTCTCTTGCCCCCCCTTGTTATCAAGGTGACCCAACTCACCTCCACGGTTCCCTCCGCCTCCTCTACTCCCCCTATGCCAATGCAGTTTTTGACTATCATAGCTACCCCTCCTCCCCTTCCCTCCCCCCTGTCCTTCCTGAACATAGTGTAACCCTCCAGGTTCAGGTCCCAGTCATGTCTTGCAGTGGCCCAAGTCTCAGTGACCGCTGCCACATCCACTGCTCCCTCAGTTAACATCGCCTGGAGCTCACATATCACATATTGTCTTCTCAGGTGTGATGCCAGCACAGTCAAGCACTTTATGAATATCCTTGGTGCAGAAGTGAGGCCAAAGGGAAAAGCAGTGCATTGGTATTGTTAGTTTCCTAGCTTTAACCCAAGATATTTTCTGTGTGATGGCCTAACTGGAATAAGAAAACAGACATCTTTCAGATACAGTGACCACAGCCAGTGTCCTGACTGCAGAGATGGTATCATTGTTCTCAGTGTGATCATCTTGAATTTCTCTTTCTTTATGCAATATGCTTGTTTAAATACTTAATATCTAAAATGGGTCTCCACTCCTCATTCTTCTTGTGGGTGAGGATGTACCTTGAGACTAGGCCCTTGCCCCACTGAAAAGCAGGGACCCTTTCTTCAGCTTTTGCTGTCAGTAATTTGTTTACTTACAGTTCCAGCAAAATTCTTTCTGTCGGACAGTGTGCTGGAAAATGTCTGTGCTACTGTAGTCGTGGGAATTTTTTCAACTGCAGAGACAGTCCATGGCATACTACCTCCAGACCCATTTGTCCAAGGTAATATTTACCCATTCATGAAGGTAATGAGCCAATCTTCCCTTCACTGGCAGTGGATGGGTAACTTAGATGGAGTTGTTAGGAGTTTTGCTTTGGCTGGGGTTTGGGTGCTGGTGCTGCAGCAGCAGTACTCTTTGTACCCCTTCTGCAATGCCCCTGTAGTATCCCCTTTGTGGATGCTACTCACAGAGAGCATATGGAGTATAAACTCTTGGGAAGTAACGTCTACCTCCCATTCTGCAGGGCCTACAGGAGGTAGATGGTGTTTCTCTCTCACTGTTATTCTTGGAAGAAGTTTTATATTCATCCACTTTTTTCATATGTGCCTCTGTTTTGTCACCAAAAAGCACATTTGTTTCGAATGGGAAATCCATGGCTTTGGTTTTGGTAACCTGGGAAAGGATGGTAGTCCTTAACCAGGAGAATCTTCTTAAGGACACAGCATGAGCTAGAACTCTTAGCTGCTGTGTCATTAGTGTCTACAGCAGTGGGGAAATAGTATTTTTTTTTTTTAGTTGTGTTTAACCAGGATTAGCACACTAAGCTGAAAGCTTTTTTACAGGCGTGACCTGGGAGCACAGGGAAGTTAAGTGACTTGGTCAGGGTCACACAGTATGTAAGCGGAAGCTGTGAGATTCAAACCCAGGTCTGGTCTGCTGGATGTCACCAGATTTGTAGCTTAGAGCCTTAAACCACTGCGCTATACTGCCTCTACTGACTATTTGGTGGCATCCAGGGCTGGTCTTACAGTAGCAACCAAATTATGCGTCTGATCACGGTCTCCTTTATCAGCACATGCCAGAATTATGTTCCACAGTGCTTTCTGGTACTGTGCTATGTATACTGAATAAGCTGCCTGCCTAATGAGCAGTGAACCTGTGTTATAAACATTCTCGGTCACAGCATCCAATTTGTTTGAGTCCTTTTCTGAACGTTGTGCAGAGACAGTGGCTTTTGCTCTCTCACAAGCATAACCCCTGGGCAGCGCTATCCCCAGTGTTACACCCCTGCAGCACTACCCTGGACATAGGCTGAGGGGGTTGGGTTCGCTAGCTAATAACATTTTTTAAAACCTTTGTGCAGTGCCTCCACTCAGGGTGCTTTACGTGGGTAAGACTGTACTGAGTGTAGCTCACCGAGCTGCTACACCACCCACGGTGACCATTTATCTTCCCCAATCATACCCCAATGCACAGTGCCCCACATTTCCACATTTTGATTTAAAGACTCTCTCTAATAATATGCTCACACCAGAATTTCAAACAACAAATAACAATATATTTATTTCGGGGAATATAGGAGCTAGGAAGGGGAAACAGGAGGAGTAGAGGTTATCTTATCCTATTTACACATGTACAAAGTTATTTGGCTTTGCTGGTGAACCCTCCAGCTGGGTGGCTACATATTAATAGGCAGACATAAATCACATTTTACCATTCGACTTAAGACATCCAGCTCCCTGACTATCTAGCTGCTCACAAATCAGATGTTAAACATTATTATTATTAATGCCCACAGTGGTACCAGTCCCAGATACAGCAGAAAGCCTGCAATCTCATACCATACTGGTTAAACAGATACCACAGTCCAAGATGTTGCAGGCCTGAAGAATGGTGCAGCTGGACGAGGTGGCAGGCTATTGATTTGAGGGTGGGGGCAACTTGGAAACAGATTCTTGTAAGACAACAGCGTACTATTTACAACTACAGCAGAGATTGCCCTGCACTCTAACAGGCATAGCAGGGATTGCCCTGCACTTGCAGACTTCTGAACATTCCAGTACAAGCTATGAGGATCTTACATCCAGAACATTCAGCACAATATCTGAAAGTCCCATCGAATGCAATGAGAGTGATACTTTTGTCAAGCATCCTATATGCAATTTAAACATGGTCACATCCAGTACTTTATATACCAAAAGGCATCCATCCAGAGTAAGCTGACAGCGACACTTTTATCAAGCATCCACACTTTAGTGTCAGGTAGTCACATCCAGTACATTCTATATACCAAGAACATTATTCACAAGCAGAATCTTATTCAGCACGTCTAGACATTGTACACTTATCCCAAGTGCTCTCAGATGAAATTCTGGTCAGACACAGGTAAATTCTCTTCAGGGTAATTTATACAACAAGTGGTATGGATGTTTTCAAAACTGTATGTAATTGTTCTGTCTTAAGTGCTCTAAGCAGGACTTGACTGCATTTCCTCCAAAACTGCTTACTGTACTTGTAATGCTTTTTTGTGACTATGTATTTGGTGTGAACCTTTGTAAATGAGCACTTGTGCTCAAGGGCTAGCTCTGAAGTATTCAATAAAAAAACTAAATAAATAAATGTTACTTCTTGTCTTTCCACCTGGTATTTTCTATCAATCTTTTTGTCAACGACTCCAGGTGAAATAGGAGCAGTCATGAATTCTGACATGGCCTTCTTAAGGAACTTTTTTAAGGAAACTAGCAACCTCCTTGAGGGAACTAAACTCATCATACCCACAAATTCAGCATCCTCTTCATCCTCCTCTGCTTCTTGAGGGTGGATGTTTAGAGTACCAAGCATATGTCTGACAGATGAGGAAATTGAAGTGTAGTCCTCATTATGCCCTGGAGGTGAGCCAAAATCTTGTTCAGGTGGACCCTCTAATTACATGGGATCACCTTCCTCTTCTTGTACATAACATTCATATTCCTCCTCCTCTACAGGCAGATAGGCTGGGACCTGGGCCTGGAGAGGGAGTGTCATTCATATTATTAAAATTTCCCATAGCCTGGATGGTTTGGAAAAATTGCCACATTTCTGATATATCCTCTGATCAACCCATGTTCTCTTCATCATCTGCCTGCAGGAGCAGTGGCAGCAACATATTTTTCATTCAATTTCTTTCTGGCAGGCACCATTTTCCAGTGTCTGCTCCAAGGTTCTGATCCATCTTTACCATGCCTTTCAGGTAGCTGAGCAGCTTTATCCTTTTTCTTGTCACTCTCTACATTTTTTGTTGGTGCTATTGAACATGAGGTGACAGAACCCTCTCATGTCTGCTTTCCACCATCATTAGGAACTCCCTCGCAGACTTGTTTTATTATTTTTTGGTGACAAGGAAGCAGACTGAGGAGCAAGAATGACTTCTAATTTATTTGCCCTTTACTTTGTGTGTGTGTTTTTTGTGTGCAAAACAAAATTCACAAAACAGTAAAGTTTTGATCTGAACACAGGCAATATAATTTATGCTCTTGGCAGTCTGCCTTTGCCAAGAACTGAAAAATTACTTTTGAAAACCCTTTTTAGATTGTGAATGTACCAAGCTTCTCTGTAATGCTAATTAAAGAGATCCCAAGTTTAATCAGTTTAAGAGATCTTTGCGGTCTGCCTTTGCAGTCCAATGAACTGTAACCATTAAATAGTTTTTATTCAGTTTCCATCTGTACATAACCTGTGTTTTTTATACAACAATCTGTATGGATTTTTTTTTTTCAAAACTGTATGTAATTGTTCTGTCTTAAGTGCTTTGAACCTGACTTGACAGCATTTCCTCTGGAACTGCTTTCTGTATTTGTAATTTTTTTTGTGACTACATATTTGACATGGAACCTTTGTAAATGAGCACCTGTGCTCAAAAGAAATGTCCTACGTTTTCAATAAATAAATAAATAAAAATGAAAAACGATTCCAAACAAAATGTAAAAATTACTTTAAAGGACCAAATAGAAAAAGCATCTCTTATCTTGAAAAAACTGTGCAAACTCAAACCTTGACTTCCTGTACAGGAAGTGATAAAGGTGAAAGGGCACAGACTGAAATGTAATGTTAAAGTGCTTCCCTTTCTAAGCAGAAAGGCTCAACAAAAATGTACCACTTACTCAAAAAAGCAAGGTAAGTGGCTCGACTCCCTCCTCTACGCATTCTGCCACTTTACCACAAATTCCCCTCTCAGAACCCACCACTACACTCTTTCTTCCCTCAGGATACCACCCCATCCCATCATCGCTACAGCCACTCCATCTCCTTCATATCTAAATTCTGGTTCAACCTGCTCCCCCCTTACCTGGCAGAGAGGCTAACACCAGCTGCCATTTCCCCATACACACTGAGCTCAAGGGACTCCCATTCTTTCTGCCTCCCCAAACCTTCCTTGTCCACTGGCAAATCCACCTTCATCTACAGACTCCCCTCTTTATGGAACCAACTTCCACCTCTCCTAAGAAACCCACCCTCTCACAACCGCTTCAAATACCAAATCCGACAACTTCCACTCCCCGCCTGCACCTGCTCCTAGCCATTCTCAGGCCCAGTCTCATGCCAAATGTTTTTTGTGGATAGTAATCTAATCCTCAGAATCGTATGATACTATTTGTATATAGTCCATCTGAATGTACAATACTTTGCTGTATAACTTATGCAACTGTATATTTATCTCATGTATCTATTATGCATTTTCTGCATTATATCCCTTTCCCGGGTTACACCTGGAAATGAGCCTCAGCTCAGTGTGCCTTTCCCAGTTATCAAATGTTTAAATAAATAAACAAAAAAATAGCAAAAAAAAAAAAAAAAAAAAAACAGTAAAAAAATAAATGAGGTAGCCATAAATGCTTCTAGGTCACAGGAATCAAAATGGGAACCGAATGACCAGTGTTTAAAAAAAATACCCTAAACTAAGGCAGAGTAATAATTAAAAGCTTAAAACAGTTAAAAATACTGATTACTAAATTATTTTAAAATAATAAACACGACTAGAGGACCAGAGCTACACTCGGGGTGACCTTTCTATCCAGGAAGAGAAACAAATTTGACAAGTAGCAAGATAGAAGATGGCAGCAGACTTTATCATACACATATTCTAATTCTAGGTTCAGTTCTTAGAACAGTGTTTGTCTCTGGGGTATCAGTCTTCATGGAACATGATGCACACAGTGAAACCATAAGTGAGGAATTCCTGGGGTTAGAACCGGTGGATCTCTTATTGAAAAGGGGAATTTTGGGGACCATCTCCCTAACTGCACATTAATACCATTATCTCAATACTAGATTTGAACTGGTACCATTTTTGAAACAGATGTTTGTCTTTCTTCTTTAACACTCCAGTACAATTATACCAATCTGATTTTGTTCCCATATAATGGACAGTTTGAGTTGTGAGTCTCACTGGTCCTAGTTTAATTACAACAAATGTATCATTCTGTTGAAAACATACAGAAAGTCCCTATACCATCTTCCATTTGTAAGCAAGGAAGGTATTTGCCTTTAATGGACTTTTTTTTTTCTTTTTCTAGAATCATTTGATCATTATGCTGTAAAATAAAGAAAACATGTGGATTGTGGGCTTTTTGCATTAACATGTTCATTTTAATCACTAACTCACTTTCATGTCTTCCTTACATGTGGAATATGAAATATACTTCTGTATGTCTGTTTATTAGTTACTAGGCTTCTTCAACTAGATGCTTTATAGGGGTTCTCCACTGGGTGGCAGACAATCCCCAGTAAAAGTGCATGTTTTGCATAAAACGTTGGGAGTCTGTGAGGTGGTCTCATGGTTTATGCTGTTTAAATACGAGTTATCTTTATAGTTAACTTGTCCACTTTTGCCATTTTTTGGTGGGGGGGGATGTGGTACCCAGTTTTTACAGATACAGCAGAAAAAAAAATATGTTCTACCTCTGTAACAGACTTTGTCTTTATATGCGCAGTTGTGACATCCTGCCATGTGTTCCGATTTAAACAATAAAGAACCTGCTCTAAGCTAAACATAAATAATACCACATTATTTATTTCACATCTTGCCTTTATTTGTACATTTTGTGCTAGCCACTGTATATCCTATTTTAATCAACATTTAATTAAGGATTTGTAAAAATACAAAAAAGCAGGTTAACAGCAGTGGTGATTAGACAAAGTTCATAAAGACCAGAGTCAAAGTTGCAGTTACATTTAAAATCTAAGTGTGATGGTTCACTTCACTACCCTAATATAGTAGATATAATGGTGACAATATAATTGTAATTCTGAATCAAGCAACTCCTGGTGATCTGTGATCTGTGAACTAGCTAAAATACTGGTAGCCATGTGTTGTATTAGTAATTGTACTGTTGTACGAATTACTCCTGTATTATCTGAAATTCCTGTATCTCTCTCTTTACATCTTAATGTATTCATAATGCTGAATGTACATAAATTTGGAATGTACATGAATTTGTTTTAATAAAATATGGTTACAAACAGACATTACATTTTTGTACAGTATATGATTAAAAATGATATAGTAACAAGACTCCTGCAAATTATAAAAAAAAGGGCTTTGTAAGGACGAATGGGGAGAAAAAATTACAAGGCTACAGCTAATTCTAAAACAAGAGTTGACATTCATTCCCAACTGCATAAAAGGGCCTTGGTACCGATGATGCTTGCTTGAGACCCTTTATTAGAAGAGCAGGGGTCCCATGATGCTTCTTTTCCAGCAAACTCTTTAAAAACAGTTATCCATCATTTTCATGTAAATAAGGTATTTTACTAGACCATGACTCCTCTAGCATTCTGTGTGGTATCCATGTACAGCTGAGAAAGTTGGGAAGCCCCAAACTCTTCAAACAAATATGAGGAGCTCTGTTCATGTTGACTAGATAGAGTTTCAAACTACTGCACTGATTTGTTAGTTGGCATCCCATGTTCACAAAAAAGGCTACCCCAAGGAGAGTAACAATACATTAAAGGGGATATGGAAATAACAAAAATAACAGCTATGTACTGTATTATCATTTACAGTCTCTCTTGTTCTTTTGTATTCTAGAAAGGAGTCATAAAGCGCAAACATTTCTTACAGCACCATGATTCTAATCAAATTCCCAGCACTGAGCTATGACCCTTTTAGCTATACTATATAACTAAAGCAAGAATACATTCTTTGAGATGCCAGTTGATCTAAAAATATTGGGTTCTCAGCATGTACTAACTAGATTCCTTTGGAACTGACACTCCTAAAACTTGTACAGCAGCACTAAATATGCAATCCCAAAATGTATATACATATAAGCATTAAAAAAAAAAACAATATGAACCATGCTGCCCGCCACAGCACTTAAGGCCCAATTATTAGAACCTAGAAACCCATCTCATGCAGCTGGGTTGAACAATATACCATTTAGGACTTGCTTTACACTGGAGTCATCTGTCACTAGTTGCTCTACAGACCCATAATCTATTTTCTAAGATGGTTCCCCAATCCACTGACCTTACCATGTAAAGATACCAATGCCTGCCAGCCCAGTGGCATAGAAGGCTGAGGCACTGAGGCCTTACCTCCTGCCATGCTGGTAAACCAGGCTCAGGAAGAGACTTGGGTCGCCAGGGTTGGCCAGAGCAGGAGTAGACTGAGCACTCAATAGAATGCTCTCCCTCTCCTGGGGAGGAGAGGGGGGATGCTGGCCCAGCCTTAGAAAGCCACCTGGTGGTAGTGCAACAAAGGCAGCATGAAGAATGGGGCCACAGAAATGTCAGGTATGTGAATCTCTGTGCACACGCACACTGACATTCTGCAGTAGGGGCAGGGAGAAAATACAAAAAAAAAAAAAAAGGTGCAGAGACTTAATGAAGCTCTTCCCGTTCGACCCAAGTCAGCACCTTCACCAGAGAAGTCACTGATGGTCCACTCTGGATACTGAATAATGGGGAAAGGGAGGATGACCCTCCTCCCCTCCAGCCCTGCCACATAAGAGAACTGGTGGGGGGATCTTCTGAGCAAGGTGGGTCCTGGGGAAGATGCCTGTCAGCTGGGAGAAGTGTCGATAAGGCTGATCAGCCGCCCCCGGACAAAGGCACAATAAAACACCTTTGTAGCAAAAAATAAATAAAATATATCACTGCCCCAGATGTCCTGCAAAGGGCAAAAGATGGGAAGCGCTACAATAATACTAAAAGTATTCTGAACTCCAAAAGATTTGCTGATTCTAGCTGTATGCTCATGTTTCCTTCTTTTTTCCCCCCTTTGAGTGATTCCATCCTGTAATGGTAGTTAATAAAAGCAATACTGTATGAGAAGGAATTTGAATAAACAACAATTTCCTGTAATTAATAGCATATTCTTGTGACACTTTAAGCATACTGAAAACATAATTTTACTATATGCAATAGCTTCAAACTTGTACCAAGTCTCCCTAGCTCCTGCTTTGGTTGCGGGAGAAAAGAATAATGTATTCAATTAATTTCATGTCCAGTTCACAATTTACTTACATTACTCCATATCTTTCCCTAAACATGATATGGTCCCTATATGTGCGGTTCACATCAAGGTCAATCTGTCGGATATCTGGTGATGATGCTCGTGATCGTTGTTTTAATTTCTAAAAAGAGATAGACAGAACAGTTATGTACTCACCGTAACAGCAGATCTTCGAGAGAATCACTTCCCTTAGGCCACACCTTTGGAACTATATCCGCATCAGCCCTAGGACCACACGGAAACTTTTGCTAGTTGGGGGCTGCCCACAATGACATTACACATCAGTATCTACATAAACGTAGGCAACCTCATATCTCTTCAGTTCCCCACCAAAGAATGTGCTCAGAGAACTCTCTTCTTGGGGAAAGTACAGTTACGTAAGAACTTACCGTAACAGTAGATCTTCGAGAACAGCTCTTGCAGCAGGTAACACCATTAGGACTGAAGCCGGCAGGTGGCAGGACCCCACGGAATTCTTCTAGCTGGCTAACTTCAACGGGGACCGCCCCCGACGTCGGTCCCACCTCCGACGTCAGGCGTAGTACATAAGAAAAAATTACTCACCTTAGTAATTGCTTTTCTTCTCATGGAGTCTTGCTATATTATGACAATTAGCAGTTAGCCACAGCACTTGAACTGCCCCCAGAGAGGAAGGAGTTAACTCCAGGCTGACTGGAGTTCCAAGCGCGAGCGCTTTGCTGAAAGCTCTGTCTGGCTAGTTTCAAACTGAAACTGTCAGATCTTTATGGAGCCAACACTAAGCAAAAGTCTGTGTGGAAAAAACCCTACACTAGCCAAATGGCTACCTACTAGTAGAATAACAATAACAGAAACAACAACAACAACAATATCACCCCTAACAAGCACTATTGGGCCCCCCCCCCAAAAGACAGAAGTCCAGGAGGGGGGCCAAACATACAACCAAAAACCAAAATACCTAGTTTTCCTAATCCTAAAGAAAAGGGGAAAAGAGAAAAAGAGCTATAACGACATGACACAGTGCTTGCACTAATTTGCCAACCCCTTACCCAAGTAGAAGTTCTGAGAGGGCAGGTGTGTAGAAATATAATATAGTAAGACTCCAAGAAGAAAAAGCAATTATTAAGGTGAGTAATTTTTTCTTCAAACACCATGAAGTCTTACATATTATGACAATTAGCAGATTACACAGCAGTACCTCCATGGAGGAGGGCCAGAAACTACTTAGGAAATAGGGTTTGAAGCACGGTTGTGCTAAATGAGCATCTCTCCTGGACTGGACATCCAGGGAGTAATGCTTGGTAAAGGTGCGAACTGTTTTCCAGGTAGCAGCTTGACAGATTTCCAGAATGGGAATATCTCTAGCAGCCGCTAGAGATGCAGCTGTACCCCTGGTGGAATGGGCCCTCAGTCCTGAGGGGGGTTCTCTACCTAGTTTTTGGTAGCAAAATTGGATACAAGAGACAATCCACCTGGCAATTGTCCTCTTAGTGGCAGGTTTCCCTTTGCCAACCTCGCCATAGGTAAGGAAGAGTTGGAGGGATTCGAACCTGTGACCCTTGGTGCGTTCCAAATAGTAGCTTAAAGCTCTTTTGACGTCCAAACTGTGCAATCTCCTCTCACCCGAGGGAAGAATGCTCAGTGAAAATACTGAAGGGAGATGGATTGGTTAAGATGGAAATCTGAAACCACTTTAGGTAAAACTTTCTGTTAGTCCTGAGGACTACCTTATCTCTGTGAAAAGAAATAAAATCCTTTTCCACTGACAGGGCTTGTAACTCACTTATGCGTCTGGCAGAAGTGATGGCCACTAGGAAAACAGTTTTCCAAGTTAGGAACTTAAGGTCTGCTGAAGACAGAGGTTCAAAGGGGTTGCATTAACTGAGCAATGCAAACATTAAGGTCCCAGGCAGGGCTGGGTCCTGAAAGGAGGGTTAGTGTAGTAACCCTTTAAAAACTTGGAAAACACAGGGTGAGAAGAAAGGGAGGCAGGCTTTCCTGCTGATATAAAAGCAGAGACAGCTGCCAGATGACCCTTTAAGGTAGCTGGCCTGAGGCCTAAGGAATTAAGATGGACCAAGTAGTCCAGCAAAATGGGCAAATCAGCAGATTCTGGGACAATTTGCTTCCCAGAACACCAGATGGAGAACCTCTTCCATTTGGAATTATAAGTGGCCCTAGTGGAAGGCTTCCTAGAGGCCTTTAAAATATCAAGGACACCGGGAGAAAGGTGTAAATCAGCAAATTCTAACTCCTCAAGAGCCAAGCCTTGAGGTGGAGGGATTTGAGGTCCGGATACCAAACTCTCCCCTGGGCACAAGTCAGCAGGTTGTGGATCCTGGGAAGGCCCAGGGGAGGGTGGACTGTCAGGGACAGAAGCAGTCGGTACCAGGGTTGCCTGGCCCAGTCTGGTGCAATCAGAATCACTTTGCAGGGCTGGGATCTGATTTTTACCAACACCCTGAAGAGAAGGGGGAAGGGGGAAAGGCATACAGGAACTTCCCTTCCCAATCCAACAGAAAGGCCCAGGGGGACTGGAGCCCATTACTGGAGGCCTGCAACAGAACATAGGAAGTTGGTGGTTGTCTGGGGCATGCAAAGATCTATCTGAGGAGTGCCCCATCTGGCAAAAACTGACCCCAGCACTAGGGGATTCAAAGACCATTCGTGATGACCCTGAGAAATCCTGCTGAGGGCATCCGCTAGACATTGTCCTTCCCTGGAAGGTGAACTGCTACTAGGAGGTGTTCAGGGAGTGCTTCAGAGACCACAACTTCATTGCTTCATGTGCACAAGGCTGATGACCGAGTGCCACCCTGCTTCTTGATGTACCACATTGTTGTGGTATTGTCTGTCCTGACCTGAACTACTTTGTTCTGGACAGATGCTGAGAAAACCTGAAGAGCTAAAAAGACAGCTCTGAGTTCCAATAGGTTGATGTGGAGCAGAGATTCCTGGGGGGACCACACTCCCTGAGTGGAAAGGTCGCCCAAGTGCGCGCCCCACCCCAGCAAGGAGGCATCCGTGGTGAGGGTGAGGAATGGGAATGAAGGGGACCCCTTGTCTTAGATTGCTCTGATCCTGCCACCACTGAAGAGCTAGAATCAGAGTTGGGGTCACTGGGACCAATGGTAAGGGGGTCCTTGCTTTGGGACCAATAGGCCCTCAAATGAAACTGAATGTCTCTCATCTGAATCTTGCTCCTTGCACTACAGCTGTGGAGGCAGCCATGTGCCCTAGAAGCTGCAGAAAGTGCCTTGCTGGTCGAGAGACCCAGAGGGTGAGAGGATGCCAGGGCAATCAGCTTCTACCCTTTCCGAGGGAGAAATGCCCTGGCCAACTTTGTGTCCAATCCCCACCTATGAAAGTTAGTACCTGAACTGGTTCTAGAACTGACTTTGGTAAATTCAGCAGGAATCCCAGGGAAGTGAGAAGCTGCTGGGTGACTTGCAAGTGGGATTTTACCTGATCTGGGGACTGATCCACAATGAGCCAGTCGTCCAGGTAGGGAAACACAGCAACCCCTTGCCTTCTTAAATGAGCCACTGCCACAGCTAGACATTTTGTGAATACCCTTGGAGCAAAGGTAAGACCGAAGGGCATTGCTCTGAACTGGTAGTGACCTGAGGGCAGTTCGAACCTGAGGTATTTTCGGTGAGAAGGCCTGATCAGGACATGAAAATAGGCATCCTTGAGGTCCAGGGAGGCTAGCCAGTCCCCTGGCCTAAGGAGGGCAAAATCATTGCCAGAGTTAACATTTTGAACTTTGGTTTCAAAAGATGCTTGTTCAGGTACTTAAGTCTAGAATGGGCCGCCATTCTCCTGTCTTTTGGGGTAAGAAAGTATCTGAGTATAGCCCTTGCCCTGGTGACAAGGAGGAACCCTTCCACTGCTTTGCAGTCTAGGAGGGAAGAGACCTCTGCTTCCAAAGCAAGGGCCTCTAAAAGGCTAAGGTGGAAAATGTCTGGTTCTCATCTTTGGAAACTGTTTGAAGCTGAGAACCAGACCCTGGCTTACTACCTCCAGAACCCATTTGCCAAGTTAGGACACCTAGTTCTGGCTGAAATAAGCCAACCTGCCTCCAACTGGTACAGGAGAATGGCCCTGGGCACCCCATCAGGGTGCCTGCTTGGCAGTAGCCTTAGGCTGAGGGGTGGGGGACGGTTTACCTGCGCCCCGCCTACCTCTGCCTCTGAAAAAAACCCTCTGTGCAAAAGCAGAGGAGGCTTGGGATTGATAAAAAGGCCTGCCCCTACCTCTGGGAGTGTGCCTCTGTGGAGTGGCATGCCGCTCCTTGGCCTGGGCACTTTTGTAGGTAGTTCTGTATTCATCCATCTTTTTCATATAATTTTCCGTTTGCTCTCCAAACAGAGAATTTCCCACCACAGGAAAATCCATAGCCTTGACTGAGTATCCTGTGACAGATTAGTGCACCTGAGCCATGCCAACCTAATGGAAAGCTACAGAAGTGGCCATGACCCTAGAGGAAACATCACTAACGCCTACAGCAGTATGAAATTGAACTTAGAGGCTTCAATGCCATCAGCAGCCACCTGTTCAATTCACTAGCCAGCTGGCTGCGGCCTGCTTGGCTAACTGCAACACTGTATCCCATCTAGATTTCTGATATCTAGCCACATAAGCTATATAATTTGCCTGCCTGAGTCCCAAAGAAGCTGCCATATACTGTTTTTCGCCATGGCATCAATCTTCCTGGAATCCTTATCAGGAGGATGTGAGGCCAGGGGATATTAGCCTTGTCACAGGCTGCAGCTTGTACCACACCTACATGACTACACTGCTCAGTGAGGAAGTCTGTATCAGGGCCTGATAAGATACCTTCTGTCCATTTTTTTATCTACAGGAGGGACAGAATGAGGATTTTAAAATTCTTTGTTGTTTGCTTCCTAAATGACTTATAGCAAAGGAATAGACAACCTCCTAGACTCTGGGATATCCATCATCTCAACATAATCAGGCTCCTCTTGCTCATCCACAGCCTCTTCCAAGGGAAGCTGGAGGGTTTCTGCAACCTTTTTGTAAAACATAAAATGAGAAGGGGACTCAGACAGCATAGGGGGGAATTCTAATGGTCTGTCTGGAGAAATGTCCGGTTCAATGGGCACGTCCAGACCCTCCCAGCCACATACATAATGATCAAAATCTTCCTCCCCCTCCTGTGGTTCATAAAATTCCTCAACATCATACTCTTGAACCACTGGAACCGAACGAACCAACCTTTTGCCAGCTGTTGGTGGTTCAGCCAGTCCCTGAGACAGTGACTGGACAATCTGTATGGCTTTAGCTATCTCTGCAGCAGTTGGAGAGGCAATCTTGCACTCCAGACCTGCTGATTTCTTAGATTTTTTACTGGGACTGGTTCTTCAGAACCAGCCTTCCTTTCTCGAGGAAGTCTGCTCTGGTCAGAGGGCACTCCTCTGGTCCAGTGGTGCTGGGCCGGCTGGCCATCCGGTCAGCCGGATTTTTGCTCTCTGCCCTAGAGCCGCCCAATCTTTTCTCCAGGGTGGCTGCAGGAGATTCTTACACACCTGGCAGTCTGACAGGAGGTGGTCAGCCCCAGACAATAAACACATGTGGTGTGTGGGTCAGCCTTGAAAGGCTTCCCCACAAACATCACAGTGTTGAAACCAGTGGGCCAGTTTTTCTTTTGGGTTTCTCAGACATAATGCCAGCCTATCCAAAACTTGCCCTTTTTATGGCAGTGTGAGGCAAGACACCCTTATCAGTTCTAACCGTGTCACACGGTATTTGAAAACCCAATTTAAGAGATAGTTTTTAGAACCGATAAGAACCGGAACCGATTCTAAAAGCCCATATTATTTAAAATTGTTTTTTAGAAAACGATCGGTTCAAAACCGAACCGATAATTAATTTCCACACAGACTTTAAAATCCTGTACTTACGGTTTACAGATAGAGCTTTGAACGAAATGCGGTAAAATAAATACTTACTACCCGGTTAAAATGAACCGAAAACACTCGTTGAACCGAGAAATGAACGAGCTGAAGAGCAGATCTCCGGGCGACTGTTCAGTGAAGCGGAGTAAAGAATCTGACAGTTTCAGTTTGAAACTAGCCAGATAGAGCTTTCAGCAAAGCGCTCGTGCTTGGAACTCCAGTCAGCCTGGAGTTAACTCCTTCCTCTCCGGGGCAGTTCAAGTGCTGTGGCTAACTGCTAATTGTCATAATATAGCAAGACTTCATGGTGTTTGAAGGGGGCGGTCCCGCCAGATTCCCCAGTTCTCCCACCGGAGACTTCCGGCCACAGGACGACATCAGAATGGGAGACCGAGGATCCACCATCAGAAGACAAAAGGGTGTAAGCCCCTGCTCAAGGCTCAGTAAGCCATGCCTCCTCCAAGGGGGAAGGTGGGCGGGAAGGTACCTGCTGCAAGAGCTGTTCTCGAAGATCTACTGTTATGCAAGTTCTCACGTAACTGTACTATCTTTACCAGATACAGCTCTTGCAGCAGGTAACACCATTAGGACTGATTTCCAAGCAAACAACGCGCAAGCATTCTGGGAGGAGGAAACTAAGAAAATCCATCCAAGTCCTGACTCTAGGACAGGAGACCCTGTAGCACGGCCAGGCGAAACCGGCTCTTCGCCTGTGAAGCAATGTCCAGGCTGTAATGCCTGATAAAAAGTATGCACAGAGCTCCAAGTGGCTGCAGCACAAATGGCAGAGGAGGAGACGCTATAAGTGCTGCAAAGGAGGTAGCCACCCCTAGTGGAATGGCCCAGGACTGTACCGAGGGGCTTCTGTTTAGCATCATAGCAGTATGAAATACACTGGACAAGCCAGGAAAGGGACTGCTTCGATACTGGTTGGCCCATCATCTCTCCTGTAGCAAGGAAACAAAGAGTTGCTCCACTTGTGAAGCTGTTTAGTCCTGCTCAAGTAGTACCTAAGGCAGCGGTGAACATCCAGGGTGTGGAGCAGTGCTTCTCCTCTATTAGCATATTTAGGGAAATAAACATGCAGATCAATGTCCTGATTGAGAGTGAGTGCAGAGACCACCTTAGGCAAGAACTTAGGATTCGTCCTCAGGGACACTCTGTCCTGGTGGAAAATCAAATAAGGTTCCTTACACATGAGAGTGTGAAGCTCAGAAATTCTCCTTGCTGACGTAACAGCAACTAAAAATAACGTTTTCCATGACAGGAAAGCAGACTCATAATCCGCGGTGGGTTCAAAGGGGGCGAGTTGTTCAAGGACAAAGTAAGTCCCATGAAGAACAGGGTCCTTAATGGTGGCCTAAGGTGTAACACCCCTCTCAGAAAGTCTCGAGGCGTCAAAGTTTTACGCCACTGTGTGCTGTCCCAGAGTGGTAAGCAGAAATAGTGCATAGGTGCACCTTAATAGAAGAGTAGAAGCGAGACCGAATGGAAAAGGGGAGCAAGGTATTCTAGCACCGCTTTCACCAAAGGCAACCTAAAGGGGAAAAGCGGCGTGCTTGCGACCACAGACAAAAGCGGCGCCATTTCATGGCGTACGGCTATCGTTGCCGGCTTTCTGGCGCGGAAAAGGACTTCCACCTCTTGCGAAGACCCGTGTCACCAAAATGGCTATCACCAGGAGCCAAGCATGCAGGTTCAGTGAGCGATAAGTCCGGGTGGACTAAGAGAACCTTCCTCCTGAGACAAGAGGTGGGAGCTGAAAACATGGAATTGGAGGTTCCCAGGACAGCTGCGTCAGCAAGGGGAACCAGATGTGTCTGGGCCAGAATGGGGCTACCAGTATCATTGTTGCATGCTCCCTGCGCAGTTTGAGAAGAACTCTTTGGATCAACGGAAAGGGAGGGAAAGCATAGAGGAATCTGTCCGCCCAGGAGAGGGACAATGCGTCGCCAGAAAACACCAGGCCCTGGATCTAGCGAGCAAAAATTGGGCAGTTTTATGCTTTGATGGAAGCTAATAAATCCAGTTCTGGAGTGCCCCAGCCAAGAAACAGATCCTCTGCAACCCTTGAAAAGTTCCTCTCGTGGATTCTGACCTGGGAGCGACTCAGGCCATCTGCGATTATGTTGTCCACTCTGGGCGTGAACTGCAATCAGGTTGGCGCCCGACTCAGATGCCCAATCCCACACTCTCCTTGGCTTCCCTGCAAAGTGAAGTGTGCGGCTCGTGCTTTGTTGAGGTAATACATCACCGCAGTGTTGTTCGTCTGAAGCAGAAGACTGCACAACGGGATTTCTAACTGAAAGGCCTGCAGGCGAGGAGGATCGCCTCATCTCCAAGCACGTTGATGTGGAGGTGGGCTTCCTGAGGGGTCCATGTTCCCTGGGACCACACCCCGTTCAAGTGCGCTCCCCACCCTAGCCCTGAGGCGTCTGTGGAGAGGATTATCTCCGGGGACGGTGCAGTAAACGGGACACCTGCAGAAAGTGTCCCTGGGTCTAGCCACCATTGCCAGTCTCGAATCACGACATTTGTGATTCTGACCGGATGCTGCATGTGGTCTTGCCTTTGGTCCCACTGCACCTTGAGCATCCACTGAGTTACCCGCATGTGGAGCCTTGCCAAAGGGACGGTCGGAATGGCCGCAGCCATGTGTCCGAGCAGACGAAGGACCAGCCTGGCAAGGGACAGTCTTCTTGGCCGAAGATCCCTGATGAGGGATCTGAGGCTGCTCTAATGTCGCTAGGAGAAAAGCTTTCCCTGAGCGGTGTCCAGAACTGCGCCTATGAACTGCAGCTTCTGTGACGTACGAGGAGAGACTTCTTAGTTGATTATAATGCCCAGAGACTGGAACAAGTCCTGAGTGCTCTGAATAGCCAAGCAACAACGCTCTCTGGAGGCAGCCATGAGAAGTCAATCGTCCAATGCAGGGAACACATAGTGGCCCTGTCTCCTAAGGACGCTGCCACGACTGCCATGCATTTGGTAAAGACCCTGGAGGGCCGATGACAGTCAACCGAGAAGGGCCGGAACTGAAAATGGTAGCCGAGGAACTGAGCGACAGGAACCTCCTGTGCGCTTGAGCCCAGGGATGTGCAGGTAGGCGTCCTGCATGTCTAGGGACGCTAAAAAGGCGTCCTGCTTCAGCATAGGAATGAGGCCTGGAAGGGTCACCATGCGAAAATCGTTTGTAGGCGACCGACATATTTAGGTCGCTGAGGTCCAAGATTGGGCGGAGGTCCTCTGTTTTCTTGGGAACCAGAAAGAAGTGGGAATAGTATCCGGAATCTATCTGGTTCTCTGGAACATACTCCACCACTCCCTTCTGCAGGAGCGTGAGTATTTCTTGCCTGATAAGCAATTTGTGCTGACCCGAGTAACGGGAGAGCAGAGGAGGCCTCGAGGGTGGCTTGTCTGCGAATTCTATAAAGTGGCCTTTCTCAACCAATTGAAGAACCCACCTGTCAGTGGTAATGGACTGCCATCCTGGCAGGTAATTCGCATTACGACCCCGACCTTGATGTCCCATTGATCCTGAGGGTTGGGGGCCGGGAAGGAGTCAGGCTGTGGTGGTGGAGGGAGCCGGGCTGAGCCAGCTTAGCTGGGCTGACTTCTGCCCACGGGCTGTCTCTCCTGGGCCTCATGGGAACCGGAGCCCTCTGTTGTGGACCGGTGCGGGACTCGTTGTCTCTGTGTCTGTCCACGAAAACGTCTTTGGTTCCTACGAAAGGAACTAAGCTTTGGTCGGTACATTGCCTGGATCGACCTCACTGCCTTCCTGGCCTCTTGGAGCTTGGTGAGAACCTTCTCAGAGGGTGCACCAAAGAGAACTTCTCCTTCGAAAGAGGCGTCCATGATGTTCTTCTCGACGTCCGGGGTAAATCCAGAGACATGAAGCCATGAGTGTCTCCGGAGGCATACACCTGAAGCTGCCGCTCTGGCCAAGGAGTCCACAGAGTCATACGCGGCTCGCAGCACCTGGGTTCCCACGTCCGAACCCGTACGGAGGAGCTGCAACATCTCCTCCTTCTGCTCACCTTCTGGCAACTTCTCCGCCAGATCCAGTCCCTGTTCCCACAAAGCATTTTGGAACTGCACCATGTGGGTCAAGTAGTTCAGGGATCTGAAGAAGCAGGTAGCGAGGCGTCGTGCACCTACCCATAAGCGTCCAGCTGTTTGGACTCGGGTCGGTGGCAGGGGTGTCAAATGTTGCGGTCTCTGGACCGGTCATGAGAGGCTGTTATGACCAGAGAGTCAGCCAGAGGATGTTGAGCCAAGACTGGTCCTCCTAGCTCTTGTACAGGTGGTCAGCTTTTTTTGGCATCGACGGGAGTGAGTGTGGACACTTCCACGCTGCCTTGGTGACGTCCACAAAAGTGTCCACCAAGGGTGGTACCACCACAGGCTTGGGGTCCTTCTGCCAAAGATATCTAGCAAGGCGTAATCTCTTGGGGTCTAACTCTTCCACATCCCAGCTCATGTTCTCTTGGATATGTCTCATGATTTCCAAGAACGATGGGTCATCCGGAGGAGATTTAGGAAGCTCACCTGGGTCCGGAGAGGGGATCGGAAGGGGAGAGAGGGATCTGGATCTTGTCGAGAACTCCGATCCTGTATCCTCCGTTGAAGGCGAACGGCGTCATCTTCTGGGTCTCTTAGGACTGGGTGACCCTGAAGAGGATCTAGACGGAGGTCTCCTTCTAGCTGGTCTTCCCCTTGGAGGGTCCGTAGGCTCCGGGGGGGAGGTACTGGGCCCACTGCCCCAGATGGGGAAGGGGGCACAGGGGCCGGAGGGGTCGCAGGTGGTGGAGGAGGAGGAGGAGGTAGAGGAGGTGGTGTGGGAACCACATCCTTTTTAATGATATCCCACCAGTAGGTAAAGAGCTCCTTCACCTCAGAGAAAGAAAGGCCCGACTACGGACCAGGCGCCAGTGGCCGGTCGTCTGGTTCCGGCATCGGCTCCTCAGGGGCCTCAGGTTGCGGGGAGGGTTCCCTTGGAGGCTCAACAGGACCGGGTTCACCCGTCTGGTCCTCGGGCTGCGTCAGTTCCTCCTCCATGATAGTCTCCTGACCAACGTTGGTTGGAGGTGTCGACGACCGAGAGGGCAAAGGCCTGACCGGCGACGGGCGTCTGGTCGGCGGCTCCTGGGACCTGTGATGAGTGGCCAATGTCGGACGGGCAGACGTCGGGTCCGACGGCTTCTTGAGCGAGGTAAGCTCCTTGGTCTTCCGCTGGGGAGGAGGAGGCAAGGAGGCAGACCTAACGTCGGGTTCGGAATGGCGGGAACCTGACTTGCGGTGATGATGATGGTCCCCAGACCTAACCAGGGCTTTGGAAGAAGAGGATGAAGAGGGCCTGGAGGTCTTGGCCTGTGAGGAGGAAGAGGAGCCCGAAGGTTTCTTCACCGCAGCGAAGGGGGGCTGAGAGCGGGCCCGGGATGGCGAACGGTTGGACCGAGAGCCGGAACTACGGGAGTCGGAGGCCCTAGACAGGGACCTGGATGGAGCCTTCTCCCTATGTTTCTCAGAATGTTTCCGGGCTTTCTCAGCAGAACTCCCCTTGGAGGTGTCCATGGCCTTAACTTTCTCCTCGAGCAGGAACGCCTGCAGAGCCTTCTGGCGGCGGATCCGGGTCCGGCTGTTAAACCCCTGGCAGAAAATACAGGACCGGGTGTCGTGGTCTGGGCCTAGGCACCGGACGCAGGCCGAATGCGGATCCTTGAACGGGATTTGCTTCCCACAGGCGCACTTCGAGGGATGGCCTTCAACGGAGGTTGAGAGGACATCAGACAGCAACTTAGCCAAAAATGAATTTTTCCCGAAGGAAAAGAACTGACCATGCGTCGCTTGCGCTAAAGCGATCCGAAGGGTGAGACATGCAAGTCGACGGTGGGAAAAGAACTGGGGAATCTGGCGGGACTGCCCCCTTGTGTACTACGCCTGACGTCGGAGGCGGGACCGACGTTGGGGGCGGTCCCCGCTGAAGTTAGCTAGCTAGAAGAATTCCATGGGGTCCTGCCACCTGCCGGCTTCAGTCCTAATGGTGTTACCTGCTGCAAGAGCTGTATCTCGAAGTAAGATCCAGGAGATTATACCAGTGCCTCAGATATTAGGCAGACACAGGCACTGGCTAAAGCAGCTATGAAAATTCCTAAGGCAAAATTGGATGTCAGACAGCTGACAAAGGGGAAGGAGGAGGTTCAGCATGGCCTAAGGGAAGAGATTCTCTCAAAGATATACTGTTACGGTAAGTATGTAATTGTTCTATCTTCTTCGAGAATATCTCTTCCCTTAGACCACACCTTTGAAACAAGTCACAAGTAGTCCCAAAAGCTAACTGTGAGGTTGGTGCAGTCTGTTCATGACAGTATGCCCTGTAGGACAACAAAGCCAAAGCCTGCACGTCTACGAGAAACAATGTCCAGACTGCAATGTTAAGTAAACGTGTGGACACTACTCCAGGTGGCTACAGTACAGATGTCAGCCACAGAGACATTTCTGCAGCAGGCAACAGATGTGGCCATGCAGCTTATGCAATGACCATGAACTGCACCAGGAAGTTCCTTACCGTACTTCCTATAACAGAACGTAATACAATATGTTAGCCAAGTGGACAAGCACTGTTTCAAAACAGGTACGCCCTCTTTAGTTTACCAGGGGCAAACAAAACAAAAAACAGGACTTTCTGCACCCCTTGGTGCATGCCAAATAGTATCTCAGGATTCTATGTACATTCAAAGTGCGGAGCAATGGTTCACCTTGATTGGCTTGCTCAGGATAATACACTGGAAGGTGGACGGTTTGGTTTAATGTGAACTCAGACACCACCTTTCACAAAAACTTAGGATTAGTATGACAAGACACACTGTCTTCATGAAAATCAAATAAAGAGGCTCTCACATTAGAGCCTGTAGCTCTGAAATCCTTGAAGCCAAAGTAAATGTAACACTTTCCACGAAAGCGTGAGCTGCAACTCACAGCTGGCTCAAAAAGAGCCAACATAAGTTTCTCAAACACATTATTTAGGTCCCACAGAGGGACCAGATTGCGAATGGGAGGTTTCACATGCAGAATACCTCTCAAAAAGGTATGGGGGACCTCCAAGTGGGCTACCATGCACTCATCAACAGGGGCATGGAAAAATTATAGCTGCCAGATGCACCTTCAATGAAGAATACTGCAGAGTCTGATAGTAACAAGAATTCCAGCACCGCATTGTATGAACAGCTAAATGGGTCCATATTGTTGGCCCACAAAGTGAAACGCTTCCACTTCAAAGAGTATGTATGTCTGGTGGAAGGCTTTCTGGCTGCAACCAGTACATCAGCAACTTTTGGTGACACCCCAGATCATGCTATGGCTATGTCTTCAGGAGCCATGCATGCAGGTGCAGGGACTTGAGGTCCATATGGACCAGAGCCCCCTTGTCCTGCGAAAACAGGCCTCTGTATAGTGGCAAGGGTACTGGAGGGTTCACTGCTAGTTGCTGCAGCAGCCGATATCATATTTGTCGAGGCCACTGAGTTGCAATGAAGATGTAGGTCATACCCTCCATCTGTAGTTTCAGGAACACTTTCTGTATTAATGGAATGGGAGGGAATGAGTAAAGAAACCTCCCTTTCCAAGACAGGGACAACACATCTCACCAAAATCTCCAGACCCTGGAATGAGCGAGCAAAAATGCAGCAGATTCTTGTTGTGTCGTGGCACAAAAAGGTCCAATTCTGAATGACCCCACCTTGTGAAAAGGTCATCTATTGCTGAGGTCAGCAGTTCCCATTCATGCATCTTGGACTGTGACCTATTTAGCCGATCTGCTAAGACATTTTGGACACCTGGGAGATGCACAGCTGATAACTCCAGGCAGTGTTCTATCACCCAGTACCACACTCTCATTGCTTTCTGACATAGGGGATAGGAATTAGTCCCCCCTTGTTTATTTATGTAAGGCATAGCACTGGCATTGTCCATCTGTACTACCAGATGACCTGGAGCCAGATGCTCCTGGAAAGCCTGGAGACTGTATAGAATAGCTCTCATCTCCAGGACATGTATGTGCAGTTTGGCCTCCACCTGGGTCCAAGACTTGTAGGGCTGGTAAGGGCCCAGGTGTGCTCCCCACCCAGATCCTAAAGCATCCAAGGTGAGAATCTGAGTAGGAGTTTGGATTAAGACTCGTACACCGCTCAAGAGGTTGCTGTGGTCCATCCACCACGTCAGTGTTTTGTGTAAATGGGATGTGATGAGCACTTGTTGGTCCACGTCTGTCAACTGGTCCCACTGCACTCTCAAGAGTCCATTGTGGTATCCATATATGCAAATGAGCCAGTGGCACAGTCACAATGGCCACTTCCACAAGTCCCAGCAGGCACAGGAATGTCGTAGCTGTGATATAATGCACCTATATACTGCAACCCCTGGCAAGAAGACAGTAATGACTTTGGTACATTCACTGTAACTCTCAGGCAAGACCCTGACTTTTCTAAGGCAATCTGGGTCTGAATTCTGCCGCAAGTCCTCCTGTTGCCGCAGAATTGCGGCATCAGTTTCCAGTTTCTGTGGAAATTTGTGGCAGTAGTTGGGGAGCCTTGGTAGCAGTCAGCACCCCCCAGCACCCAGGTAGGAGAAAAATGTTAGGTTTGGGCTGGGACCTACAAACCAGAGGAGGTTGTCAATTAACTCCAAAGTTCTTAGTATTAGAAAGTAAAAAATGTACTCCATCCATAGCAGTCCCATCACCGTCCCCACCCCAGCCTGAGAGTCCTCAGGGCCACCAAATTTGAATGAGTAATACTGTTAGTGGCTACCACACTGCACAGCACAATGATCTGCATCCTTCTAGTTTTACCACTAGGCTAGAATGCCAGTTTCTTACTCTAATAGTACTTTGTACAACTGTGCTCAAAGGACTTTAGTTCTGGAACAAAAAAACATAATTCGGGCCTCGCAGTGAAATTAGACAGGTGAGGTTTGCTGCACAGTATGGGACCGGATAAAAATATTCCTACTTCAAATAAAGGGACTCAAGGAGGTTCTCAGGGTGGGGTAGGAAGGGTGGTGGCGCTGAGCTGGATGGGGAGGTGGATTTACCTGTTTTGATTTTTAAGGTAAAGCTCTAGCTGACGAATTAATGGGCAAGGGCTGTTCCAAAATGCTTTTCAGATTTTTGTTTTTAAATTCCACAGAATTCCAAAACGTATTCTGCAGAATTTAACATAAACCACGGAATAGTTATCTGGGGTCTATATGATCCATGGAATAACCACAGTTTATATGATCCACGGAATAACTGTCCTTGGTCAGAGTCGATGTAAACTGCTGATTTGTTTTAATCACAGTTTATACTGACTCTTCCTTTTATTTATTATATTTTATCTCATCTGCCAGCCCCCATCAGTCTGATCTACACAAGCTCAGCACTCGCCATACACCCCAGGACGACTCCCACTCCTGAACAATCAGAAGCTAACCCCCAGAGGCTGGGCCACTGGGGCTCAATATGGAGACTGAATGGCAGAATGGAAGTGAGAGCCCAGTTGGTGGCACCAGGTCTGCAACATTGGGGGGTGGACATCATTGTGCAGTGGTGGAACCTCCATTTTCCCGTTTTCTCTCCACGAGTGGAGTATTGCAGTGGCATTGGGGCAGCATGTCGAACGTGTGACATGCCCCCCAAACATAGTCAGTCCCGGCTGTTATAACCCGGGCTACCACAAAGGGTTACCCAAACACTGGTGACTACCCCCCCCCAGGAGGAGGAGAGCAGTCCACACTTCGATCCTCCTCCCCCCAGTCAGCCCTCCAACTTCCCAGGCTCGTTTTCGAAGCCAGGTCATCAGCATCATGAGCAGTAGTGGTACCGCTGCATCAGCAGGCCAGCTAAATACTGACTCTTCAGTATAACCTGCGGTATAATATTTTACATTTCATGTAAACCGCAGAATAATATTTTGTTTTTCCGCAGTTTACATTAAATTCTGCGACAATCTCTGCAGCCACGGAATTGTGGAAGAATCAGAGACTTGCTCCCAGGTCTTTGAACAATTGCCTTGTGCGGGACAGGGTGCGTTCAAGCTGGCTCCTCAATCTGGTTTTCAATAGCAAATCATCCAGGTATGGGAAGACATAGAGACCTTTCCTGCGAAGGGAAGCTGTCACTACAGCTAAGCATTTGGCAAACACCCAAGGTGCAGAAGACAAGTCAAAGGGCAATACTCTGAACTGGAAGTGCTCCCCTTCCAGAACAAATCTCAAGTACTTTCTGTTGTGCTGTCTGATTTTGATATGAAGATAAGCATACTTCATGTCCAGGGAGCAAAT
Source organism: Neoceratodus forsteri (assembly GCA_016271365.2). NCBI lineage: Eukaryota > Metazoa > Chordata > Ceratodontiformes > Ceratodontidae > Neoceratodus > Neoceratodus forsteri. The sequence goes on from CM028131.1 coordinate 732,165,837, forward strand.
CTAGTCCACAGTTTGCAACAGGGGAATCAGCCTTTTCAATTATCTCTAGGATCCACTCATCTGTAGTTATCTCCCTCCACTACATTGGATAAAGGGGGGAAGTGATCCCCTCTACCACCACCTCCTGCACCTGAACTGGTCTGGGGGGGTGGGGGAAGAGTCCTGCATGAGTAATGCTGAGCTGGAGAACTCAGCACCACCAGCTTTGGAGGCTATGGCATGGGTTCCTGTAGAAGGAGGTGGTGGAAAGGCTCCACCACCCTTTCCTCAGTCCTGCTGATGGTAGGCTTGACAGCTACCTTTGGCAGCAGACTGACAAAGGGATCTTCTACCTCTGCCTCTGCCTCTACCTCTACCAGGGATCAGGAACAAGGACTTAACTAACCTCAAAGTCATCCTTGACGTCTCTAGGGCTCTCAAAGCCTCTTCTACATGATAGCCAAACAGTTTGGTGCCTCTTAAGGAAGCATTCAACACTGTTTGTTGCACATCAGTTGCAAACCCAGCCACTCTGAGCCAAGAACACTGCCTCATGCAAATATCAGTGGCAGCTGTCCTAGCAGATGCATCCGAGACATCATAAGCTGAGCGTGGGAGGCATTTGCCTACCTCAGCGCCTGCTTTTAGATTTTTCAGTAATTCACTCTTGGCTGTGCCTTCTGGAAGGGCCTAAGCTGCAGTTCTGGCAGCCTTCCACAGACTGTTTTGAACTAGATCGTGTGTAATTGACAGTTGGCAATATGCACACCTAGTAAGGCAGAGGTGTATGCTCGCTTGCCCACCATGTCCAGCATCCTGGATTCATTATCAGGTGGTAGGGTACTTGTATGCATTGGTGCCCTGGATCTACAGTATCATGGGCAGCCATGATGCCCACAGAATCTAATTCTGGTTGGTTGGAATAATAAGGCTTGGCAGCAGGGGCAGGGTACTGCTTGTCAGCCTTTCTAGGGACAGCTGGTATAGTAGCTGGCTTATACTAGACAGAAAAAGCGTCATCCTCTAAGGCAGGATAAATTGGAGGTACAATGATGGAGGGCATGCAGGGGACCTCCAGAAACTCCATCAAGTTATTTTTACAAGAATCCTCATCTTCTGCTGCAAACCTCAGAGCAGTTTGCATCTGCTGCATCACTGTCTGAAAACTGGGGTCTTCAGGAGGAGATCTGGGTGTGTACGCCACAGAATCTTCACTGCAAGAAGATACAGTGGAGCTGGAACATAAAGCATAATGTTCCTCTCTATATCCTTCCTCCTCTTCATAATCCTCCATAAAAAGGTCAGGATTGTTTTATTTATTTATTCATTCATTTGTTTACCAGGTATTCATTCATTTACCAGGTAGGTGCACTGGTCTGAGAACCATTTTCAGGCACAACTCAGGCCACTGAGGATGGCACAGGAATACAGTAAGTACAAAGGAGGATGAGACAAGGCATAGAGTCAATCAAACAGACCGTGACAACAATATAGGATAAAATACAGGATATTTACATGACTACATAAAAAAAAATATATATATATATATATATAAAGTAGTTGCAACACAGTAGCTGAATACAATTTACGACAATAGCAGGTAGTAATTAAGTTGCAATGCATATTAGACATAGTAGGTGAGGGAGAAAGGAAGATGGGCATCAAGGCAAGGGTGGTATGAACCAGGGAGAGAAAGGGATGGAGGAGGGTAAAAGCAAGGTGATCAGTCAGGAGGGCAGGAACATGGGGTGGAGGACAGAAGATAAGATCTAAGGAGACAGTGGAAGAGTCCAGGAGAGCCAGTGGTTCTAAGCGGGGGCGGTAAGTTGTTAAGCAGGGAAGGGACAGTGGATGAGAAGGCCTGTTTACCTATACAGTGGAGACAAGGGGGCACTCAAGCATGGAGCCAGCAGCAAAGCGGAGCTCTTGAACAAACACTTTTGGCCAGAGGAGGTGGGAGAGCGGAGAGGCATCTCGGTTTTGGATGGCCTTACTGACTGTGCTGGCCAGGAGATAAGTTCGCTGGGCTGCTGAGGTAGTCAGCCCAGGGCCTGGTAGAGCGAGCAGTGATGAGTGGAGTGTGGGGCCAAAAGGGCAAACTGGAAGTGTTGTCGGTGGTGTTTAGCCGAGCCAGTTTAGTGGAGGAGGTAAGGGTGAAGACAGGGCGTGCGGGGCATCACTGTATATTCCTCTTCTTCGCTGATGTCCCAATCAGCAACGGGAATGGAAAACCTCACTGGTGACGCCACAAGCCTTTGCTCAACAGGCATCTACTGTGTACCAGTCAAGGGAGTCACTGGCATCTACAATGCAGTAATCCCCCCTGACAACAGTGCAGACTGCAAAGGCAAGCCTGGCAATCTGCATCATATCATATCTGAAAATGATGCCACCAATGCCTGCATGTCGAAGATGCCCTGGCCAGGGGTTGTGTCCGCTAGTGTTGAAGAGGGGCCTGCTCCCATCAATGATGGCAATGTACCCTCTGTAGTAGGTATGTTAGTGCCTAAGGCAAGCCCTGATCTTGGTGTCTGGTCAACAGTCGGGGGGGGGGGGCTGTCGTCACCGCCACTGAGGCGGACAATTATGACACAGGTTAAATGGGTACAGGCCACAGCCGTGACCTAGACCTCACAAGGGAAGCTGATCTATCCTTATCTTTATGTTTATGTCCTGACAAGGAACACTGTTTTTTGCAGTTTTTCGACTTCAGTGACCGCAGCTGGTCAGTGGGGCTGGTGAAGCATCCTTCTCACCCTGGCTTTTTGCATGGCCACTAGAGTTTTTTCTAAAAAAAACTTCTTGGGCATCTTTTTTCTGTGTTGCCTTGTTGCTTGATAAAAGCCCTGGCAAATCTATCAAGTCCTGACGTTGAGAGAGAGACCTAAACAGCAGACACACGTCATGGGTGTTGTCCTTGTATATTTTTTCACCGCACTCGCAGTACTGGAATAACATTGTTAGTTTTGGTGGCAAAGAGTAGTCAACAGTGTCACTAAATTATTAGTGATTAATTTATAGAAAAATAATAAATGACGATAGCTAGGCATATCCATTTCCAAAGCAGGTCCAATGAGTACAGTCGACGGAAGAATTGAGGAGAGATGGGACAGCCCACGTTTATGAAGACACTGACATGTGACATCACTGTGGATGCCCCTGGCTAGCAAAATTTTCCACGTGGTTGTAACGCTGACATGGGTATAGTTCCAAAGGTGTGGCCTAAGAGAAAAGCTATCCTTGAAGATTGATAATTACTGAAGAAAGCTTTTTACAAAAAGATTATTTAAAGCTGGGAAAAAAATTTGACCATCTTTATTTAAGTTCTGTTACTAAAGCAAAAATGCAATATGATATATTTGCCATACGCACAAAGTTTCCCTTAGGCTCCATACAAAGTCACAAATAAGTGATGCAAAGCAGTCAAAATGACAAATCTGTGCCACTGTTCTGACTTTTACTCTTTAGTGTCATACACAAATAGGTCACACGCCTTTCCCTGCACTGACACAGGGAATGGGGCAGGGACTAGCGTGAAAATGAAGTTTTGCAATATATAATGATGCTTTCAGGCCCTGAACAGCCACCCACATCCCACAATGCCTGTAACCCCTGTGGAACTCTCAGAAGCAGTTCCACAGGGGTGGTGCAGACATGCAAAGGCTGTCACTGGAATCAACATTCGACCTAAATCCCCTAAATATGAGAGAGACCTGTAAAACAAATTATGCCTGCGGGGGAATGTGGCTGGGGGGGAGGAAGTTCCAATGGACACTTTGGATTACTGCAGCAGCCGGGAGGGGGCCACTTGACCACCAACAGTGACCAGTGAGAGAAAGATAAATGGAAAAAAAGGCCCTTCCCTCAAGTGAGCCATAAGGTACGGGGTGGTGGGAACAACTGAGGCAGTAGCTCCTCTAGCCACAGCCTCAGGAAATGGAATCGCACCATGTGACTTGCACAATGCCATGCCCAGAAACCCATGGTGGTTGCATATTCTATGTTTGTGGTCAGAAACCCAGTTTGTGACAACATATACAGGCCTCTGTGTATAGCAATTTAGAATGTGGGGAACAGGGGATCCTCATTACACCTATAAAGTCCACCCACTCGACTGTGACTGTATCTGACCTCTAAAGTGTAAATAAATTCACATTATATACTGCTGTAGGTTTACTACAGCCACAAGTGGGCAGAGTATTTAAGCCAGAGAGGGTAACACATTTTAAGTGAGATGGATACTCTTGGTGGCATTGCTTACTTGCTGAATGTTATGTTGTACTGAACACAATTTAAACGTAACTTGTAAAAAAAAAAAAAAAAAGCCATTCGTACAACTGATGCTGACAGCACTGTGCACCAATTCAACCTGCTATGAATACTATAGGTTTTAATTCAAATTAAAATAAAACAATGATGAAATTATACTACTTGCATTTTAAGCATTAGGGCACAACAAGAAGTTAGGTTACTATTAGTCAGTCTAATCCGGGGTGGTGGGGAAGGTCATGAGGCACAGGGCACAGCCAAGTGCCACGTCATTAGTGTTAGAATGGCTATGAAAAGGAATTTTTGTCAAAGCACTGGGTTGCTATACTCAGCCTCAGAGAGTGGTCTTAAACTGACTGAGGTGACAGTAGCAGGTTGTTCAGCCCGACAGGTGGATGTCCAAACATGGTACTGAGTCAGCCATCAGCGGGAAAGAAAAGTGCCTCAATAAGACAGAGGCACTATTCCCATGGAAATGGTACTGCTACTAGGGGTACCAGATTTTGGGATGCCAAAAAGAGGACATTAAGTCCGTCCCTTGATGAACCCTTGTGCCAGACCCTGTGTAAATAGGTTTAAAGTCTCCACCGCCTTCACAGCTCATTTACAAGGAGGTTCAGGGTAGGAGAGAGTAAATTATAAAAATAATAATAATACAACAGGATAGAGAAGGTACATAATGAATATTTGGCAGCTGGAAAAGAGGACATGTCCTCGTAAAAGAGGACATCTGGCAACCCTAATTGCTTCAACCACCCAGAAAAAATGACTTTAGAAGGGCCACCAGGACTTACTAAAAGGCAAAAGCAACCACAACAACACAGAACTGCTGAGAATAAATAAGAATTTACTGAAGAATAAATACATAAATCACAAAATGCAATCAATGGCAGTAGAATAAGGGTAACAGTGCTTAAATATGATGCAATTGACAAACCTGTGCAACAGACAGTTAGCTAGGTAAAGTACAGTTATGTAAGAACTTACCGTAACAGTACAGCTTCAAGAGAAGCTCTTGCAGCAGGTAATACAATTAGGACTGATGCCGGTAGGTGTCAGAACCCCATGACAAACTTCTAACCAGCAATACCAGGCGGGGACTGCCTCCTGCAATGTCGGCCCGTCCCCGACGTCCCATATGGTATAAAGGGTGGGCAGGCCCCGGTGTGCCCCAGTACTTTTTCCATCAGAGACTCAGGTGTCCGGATGTAATGTGATCTGAGCAGAAAACCTACAGCAATACCTCAGAGAATTGGTAAGAGTAGGGCAATATTATTCGCTCCTAGCAGGAGACCCCCAGGGTGAAGGACAGTGGGAAGTAGACCTGCTGCAAGAGCTTCTCACGAAGATCTACTGTTACAGTAAGTTCTTGAGCAACTATACTATCTTACTTTGAGAGTCAGTTCTTGCAGCAGGTAATACAATTAGGACTGATTCCCAAGCAGAATAAACTAAAGACAACAGCTCGGGTGGTAAGTGAACAGGAGAGAAGGGGAAAGAAGATCCCTTACGAGAGGAGACCATGCAGAACTGTGAGGCCGAAGCCTGCTCTGCGTCTGAAGGCAATGTCCAGACTGTAGTGCCGAATGAAGGTGTGGACTGTGTGCCAAGTAGCTGCGATGCAAATGTCTGATGCAGATACGTTTTTCAGCACAACAAAAGAAGCCGCCACATCTTTTGTTGAGTGACCCCTGACCAATCCTGGTAGGGGTCTGTCATGTTTCTAATAACAGAAAGCAATAGCCAGTTGGACAGTGTCTGTTTGGTCACAGGAGCCCCTAGGATTCTGAGTCGGGGGAACAGGTTCTATGGCCCTCTTGGAAAGCAGGGCTTGGATCTCTGAATGGATCAGACCTGCGTGCTCCGCAGAGTAATTGGGGGGGGGGGGAGCCTGTCCAGTGGAAGCTGGACAAACTCTATTGAGTGTCCTTTCTCGATGAGTTGGTCGATCCACTGGTTGGAGGTCACTTTCCTCCATGCAGCGGCGTAAAGGGAAAAGCGGCCTCCGACTGCCTCCCCAGGCAGGGTACTGGGGAGGGGCGGGTCCAATGGGGAGTCAGGCAGTGGGAGGGGGTGGGAAGGTTGCCTGGGTCGGTTTTGCCTGGCGAGAGGAGGGTCCAGCTGACTCTCTGTGGGCTCCCCTCTGGCTATAGCCTCCCCGTTGAAGTTGTTGTGGCTGGAAAAGGGGTAGCAGTGGTTGTGCTTCCCCTCTGCCACAAAAACGACAGCTACGAAACTGTCTCTGTTTCAGGCGATACATGGACTGAACTGTCCTCATTGCCTTTCCAGAATCCTGGAGCCTGTTAATGACCCTTTCGGTGTCCTTGCCAAAGAGGATGGATCCATGAAAGGGTGCGTCGAAGAGGTTCGACTGAACATCCTACACGAACCCAGAGACCCTAAGCCACGAATGATGGCGGTGGCACACTCCGGTTGCCACTGCCCTCACCACCATGTCTGCTGAATCATAAGAGCTTAGAAAGCTCTGCCTTCTGTGGGCAATCTGGCAGTTCCTGCACAATGTCAAGCCCCTGTTTCCAGAGTGCATTCTGAAACTGGATCATATGGGTCAAGAAATTCAGACTTTGGGGTTCGGCCCGGTGGCGCTGAGGGTCGAGGTGCTGGACGCCACACCTCGTACCATGCCAGTGACCCAGGTTCGGGAGCGAGCTTGGGCTGCTGGGGGGTTGGCATGGGAGGGAGGTGATCAAGCGTCCTATGGACTGCTCTCCTCTCCCGGGGTGGGTCTGTGTACAATGTCCGGCGTAAGTCTGACACCTAGCGGAGGCTGGGTGTCAGCATGTCTGGCCTGGTAGAATGGGGTGGTAGGCGGGGCAGCCGGCAGGTGCACTGCGTGTGGACGCGTGCACAGGGAGCCCTTGTCAGTACTGCACGCCCTGCCTCCAACAGAATATGGAAAAAAGGGGAGTGCCCAGCTGTTGCGGCTTGATGGCCGTCCGCGAAGTCCTGCGCCGCTCCAAGGGACTACCGTGAGCTGGATCCATTGTGTGGTGGGGGAGTTGATCGAACCCTGCGCCCCGCCATAGGGTAAGCAGTAGAGGTGTCATTGGTTGCCCTCAGTAGGAGATGGCGCAGGTTGGACGGCGGATGGATCACAGGGGATGCAAGGACGATGAGGCCGGCTGGGACCCACATGGGAGAAAAAAGTAATAAAAAAAAAAAAAAAATTCAGACTCTGAATGCTGCAGGTTGTGGAAGCATATACTTTGCATCCCATGGAGTCCAGTTGCTTGGACTCCCTATCCGGTGGTTGGGTGCTAAGATGCTCTGGTCTCTGGCAGCAGTCGTGCACCGCTGAAATCACCACTGAATCCGGAGTGAGGTGTTCCGCCAGAAAAGGTTGGAGGAATGGTCAGAAGTATGGCAGCTTGGATTCAATGCAAAGAAGTTCAAACTAATGCACCTGGGAAACAAAAACCCAGGAGAAGATTACACAATGGGGGGTTAGTAACAACAACAAAAATTGAAAGGGACCTGGGGGTAATCATATTAGATGCCCTTAAAGTCAGCAAGCAATGTGTGAAGGCAGTAGGGAGGGTTGGGTGGATACTGGGATATATAGGGAGAGGCATCACCAGCAGAAAACAAGAAGTTGTTATCCCTCTGTACAGACAGTTGGTGAGACCCCATCAAGAGTACTGAGTCCAGTTCTGGAGACCCCATCTCCGCAAGGACATAGACAGGATGGAAGCAGTCCAGAGGAGGGCAACTAAAATGGTGCAGGGTCTGCAAGAGAAGCCATATGAGGAGAGACTAAAGGAGCTTAATATGCATACGCTTGAGGAAAGGAGGGAGAGGGGGGACATGATAGAAACATTTAAGTACCTCAGTGGAATCAACAAAGTTCAAGAGGGTAGCATCTTTCAGAAAAAGAGATGTGCAAGAACAAGGGGACACAATTTGAAGATAGAGGGGGGACAGCTCAGGGGCAATGTGAGGAAATATTTTTTCACAGAGAGGGTGGTGGACGCATGGAACAGCTTTCCTGAAGAGGTTGTAGGGTCTAAAACTGTGGGAGAATTCAAGAATGCATGGGATAGACATAAGGCAATTCTTGTGGGGGGTAGGAAGAAATAGGCTGTTGGTTAACTAGGATCTGCAGCTTATCCTGTAGGTAGGGAAATGGGCAGACTAGGTGGGCCAAGCAGTCCTTATCTGCCATCAAAGTCTATGTTTCTATGTTCTATCCTTGGGTGCCCTATACAGGCGATCTGCCTTCTTGGGGACAGCTGTAGAGGAATGAGGATGCTTCCAAGCTGCCTGGGTGATGTCCGCAAAGGTGTCGACCAGGGGTGGGATAACAACTGGCTTCAGATCTTTCTGCCTGAGGTACTTAGCCAGATGCATGCTCTCTAGGTTGAAGTCCTCAGTGTCCCAACCCATGTTTATCTGGATGTGCCTCATAACCTCCATAAAAGAGGGATTATCCAGAGGCAATCTGGGAGAGTCCTCTGGGTCCAGAGGAGATAAATCCTTTAATGATGAGTCCCGATAGGAGGATCCCGAGGACTGGTACGAGTTTGAGGAGGAGACAGAGGAAGACCTGCGTCACCTTTTCTTGGGACCACGTCTGCCGGGGAGCTTGCAATGCTCCATGACCTGGATCTCTGGATCTGTGGTATCTCTTCCTAGAGGCCTTTCCTTTAGGCTTATCCTGAGGGATAGGCTCTTTACCAAGGTCCCCATCGGATGGCGGCTGAAGGACCTTCTCTTTGTCTGGAGTTGGGGGAGGGGGTTCTGCGGGGTCTCCCCATCTGGATTAGCTGGAGTAACAGGTATTGCTTTTGGGGGGAGAATATCTGGTTTAATGGTCTCTCACCAGTGGCTAAATAAATCTTGGACCTGGGTTAGGCTCAGTCTAGTTTCCGTGCCTGGTGTCAGTCCAGTACCTGTGCCAGCTCCGGTGTCTGTACTGTCATCGGGTTGGCCCAGCGTCAGGTGATCTACTGGGGGCAGTGCCGGGATGATAGCTATGCTGACATCGGGCACCTGCTTGCCTTGCGGAACAGACGCCGGTTCCTTTTCTTTCACCTGGGTGTCTTCGGTCCGGTCGTCAGTCAGAGGAGGAGGTGACTGGGTTCCTGCTGGTGGAGCCCGTGTATGAGGAACATTAGGAGTGTCGTCAGAGGTCTGACGCCAGTGTGGGTCCGACGAGGATTTAGAGGGAGGACGCTTGTCGGATGACTGCTTGTCTGACGGCGGTCTGGGAGATTTTTCCGCTGATTTTTTAGATTGTTTGGGTGGAAGAGAAGATCATCTCCCTGAGGAGTCCAAGGTCTTTTCCCTGTCCCGGGGGGCGGCACTACATACAGAGGCCAACCAGGCAGGTTGATGTCCCTTACCTGCGTCAGAAGAATGGCCTGTTGGTGGGACCAGAGGCCTAATCTTCATAGGCTGGAGAGAGGGTGCAGATGACCCCGAACCCCTATTCTTATGTCCCAAGACGCGGGCTGCCGCCAGGGCCTTAATGAAGGTAAACCTGATGTCATGGCTGGCGGAGTCTGAGCTGCCCCGAGGATCTCGCTCCCGAATGGGATCTTTCCTGCTCTCTCTGTTTTTCTTTATGTTTTTCAGAAGAATGTTTCCCCAATTTCTTGTGGGAGTGGTGGGAAGATTCCCTCTCTGAGGAGGACTCCCGCTGCATGGCAACCAGCTTTACTTGAGTGAGGTGGGCCTGCAAGGTTTTCTGGCATTGGATCCGGGTCCGGCTGTTGAAGCACTGACAGTGCTGGCAGGACTCGGTATCATGGTTGGGGCCCAGGCACAGCAGGCAGGCCGAATGGCTATCTTTTACTGGGACTTGTTTCCCACATGCAGACTTGTTAGTGTGCATTGAAGAAGGAGACGGGGAAGAAGACACAAAGAAGAAAAGGGTTTGGAACAAGTGTACTAATCAATCAAAATAAGAAAGGTTGTAACGACAGCGAAAATGGTGTACGGACTGGTGCAAGTCAAACTGTGGAGCCGATGCACACAAGTCAACAGCGGGAAAAGAACTGGAGCACGCCAGGGACTGCCCACACTTTATACCATATGGGACGTTGGGGGCAATTCCCGCCTGGTACTGCTGACTAGAAGTTTGCCATGGGGTCCTGACGCCTACCGGCATCAGTCCTAATTGTATTACCTGCTGCAAGAGCTGACTCTCGAAGTAAGATCAAGTAATACTTAACACACTAAAATGACTAAGGCACTACTTGGCACTAGAAAATTATTAAAGCATAACTTTTTTTTTTGTAAACTTTATTTTAACTTCAACGGTACAACAATCAGTCACACAGAAAAATCCATTTTGTTTTCTCATATTTGAGGTCGTATCACAATTAGCTGTCACCCTTTAAATTCATATCTGGGTCATTTTAATTTATCCATACAATTATTTATTGATTCAGGCATTAAGATATTAGGTCTGAATGATCTCTTTCTTGAAACCACCTGCCCACCTCCTATATAGTGGGGAACCAGGGTGAGGTCAACAACTGTTCCAGCAGGCCCCATAGTGCCCTAAATTTACCCTCTCTCCCTAAGGCCTTATATTGGGTGTGCTCTAACTTCATACATTGTAGTAACATTTTTGCCCATTCTGCTATGGTGGGCGCTGCCTCTAACCACAAGTGACGGGCCACCGCCTGCTTCCCTACCACCGTGGCCAGTAGCTACAGAGGGTGTCCCAGACCCTTGCCTCCCTTCCTTCCCCTAGGTAGCCCCAACAGGACTTCCCCGGCCCCCACATCTTGTTCGTCATCTAGCACCCTCTGCATTATAGATGTGATGCCTCTCCAGAACGCTGAGATCTTTCGGCAGGCCCATATCATATGGAAGAAGGTGTCTGTTTGTACCTTGCATTTAGGGCAAAGGTCTGAAACTGTGGAGTCTATCAGGGTTGCTAGTGCTGGAGTAAAGTTATGTCCTGTGTAAGATATGAAAGTGTATGGCTCTTAGTCTGTTGTTAACTGTGCCAGTCATACCCCTCTTAAGTGCCACTGCTCAGTCTCCTTTGGTTAGCCCACCCTCCCACAAGTCCCTGTCCCATTTGCTTTTTAAGGCTTCCAATGGGTTTGGCATCCCATGCAGAAGGACTCGGTAGCACCCAGTCAGCTGCTTGTGTATATAGGCCTGGAGGGGTTTCCTCAGCACCTGTTCCGAGGGTGATAACTCTGTACTCTGAAATGATTAAGAGAATACCCAGACCTCCATGAAGATGAGCTAAACAAAGGCTAGGTTTTGCCTCTACCAGCCTGGAAGAAACCATTACACACCATTGTAATGATGTTTCTTCTACAGTGTTCCTACAAGTCTGCCATCATCTTAGCCCCGAATTGTTGCCCAAGAGACAGAATTTAGAATGTAACAAATTCAAACTCTGCACTCTGGCCAGGTTCCCCCTAGCATTCCAATGGCAGATTTCTAGCTGAAGACCATACGAGAGCAGTGACCACCTGCCTAATCTATGCTTAGTATTCCTACCTAATGTAAATAAGAATAAAACAAAACACAATGAAATTGTAAAAACTGCAAAGTTTGCAATAATGAAATGCTCAAGCAGTAAAAAAAAAAAAAGTATATTTTTTATTCATCCTGAATAACCCTTTATACTAATGATCTAGAAGGGGAAGCAGGGAATGGTTTGCATAAATCATTTGAAAACCCTAATCATTACTATGGGGAGTAATTATTTTCTTCTAATAATGAAAAGTTACTAATGCCGGCCTGGTGGCGCTGAGGGTTGAGGCGCTGGTCGCCACACCTCATACCACGCCGGCGACCCGTGTTCGGGAACGGGCATGGGTTGCCGTGGGTCTGCAGGAGGAGATGGATTGAGGCATCAAGGGACTGCTCTCCATCTCGAGGAGAGATGGGCGCCTGACCCCAGCCGGAGGCTGGGGGTCGGCAACCGCAGCTAGCAAGCTTGGGGGGAGGGTCGTGGCAGGCGGCTGATTGAGACGCATAGCGGCGTGCGTGCACTCAGTCGCTGAGCGTCATTACACACCATGACCCGAGGGAAGTAAAACAAAGACAGCCCGCAGCATGAAGTTGTTCTCTGGTGCCATTCCTGGAAGGCGCCTCCCTGGCATGGATCCATTGGGGTGGGTTGAGTTGCTCCCACCACCCTGCCTGAAAGAGGAAGTCAGCGGGTACAGGGAGGGGTCTGATGTTGGGGACAACGGAGGGCGGGGTCAGGCCGGAGCTCTGGAGGAGAGAAAATAATACCCAAAAAAAAAAAAAGTTACTAATGATGTCATACAAGTCTGCAGACTCCAAGTAGTACCTTCGAAGGTAGGGTCTAAAACCTATTTAAGGAAAAGGTTCTACCAAGCCTGGTATCTATAAAATACAGGTTACTCACCTGTAACAGGAGTTCTAGGAATGGTATATGTTGTTCATCCACACTGACTGGCAGGTTCCTTGTCGCTTTAAATCTTGCCGGAAGGTCTTCAAGCTGGCTCCTCCCACCCAGCCGGGTGGTAAAACTCTCGGCTCTGCCCCATGACGCCAGATCTAGCCCGCTGGAAGCCAGGTTGTGCGTCGAAGCCGGGGAGGGTTGATGGGTCGTGTGGACGAACAACATATACCATTCCTAGAACTCCTGTTACAGGTGAGTAACCTGTATTTCTAGGGACATGGATATGTTGTTCATCCACACTGTCTGGCAGACTCCTAGCAGTTCTCCGGGAGGAGGGAGGCAAGGCATACACCCCCTACTTGGGAAATAAAGACTGGAGAACCGAGGCCCCAAAACCAGCATCCCGGCGTGACTCAAGGTTGATGTGGTAGTGGGTGATGAAGGTGTGTGCTGACTTCCAGGTAGCAGCCCTGCACATTTCCTGGATAGGGACATCCCTGGAAGCAGTCACCGATGCAGCGGTATGGCGGGTAGAATAAGCTCTTATCCCTCTGGGAGGCTCCATGCCCACCAACCTATAGCAGAGACCAATGCAGGAGGTGACCCACCTGCCTATCGTCCGCTTGGCTGCAGGTCTGCCAGGTGCGGCTTCAGCGCAGGTGACAAACAGCTGGCGAACCTCTCCCCGAACTTCAGCCGTCCGCTCCTTGTAATAAGCGAGCGCTCTTCTAGGGTCCAAAGTATGGAGCCTATATTCGGCCTCCGAGGTGTGACTGGGGTAGAACACCAGCAGAGTCAACACCTGGTTAAGGTGAAACTCTGACACCACCTTCGGAAGGAATTTCAGGTGGGGGCGCAGGACAACCTTGTCCCTGTGGAAGACCAGATAAGGAGACTCGATGGAAAGCGCCTGGAGCTCTCCCATCCTTCTGGCTGACGTGATAGCCACCAAGAAGGCGGTCTTCCACGACAGGTGAGAGATGTCATACCTGTGCATCGGTTCGAATGGCTTGCCCATGAGCTTAGCCAATACCAACAGTAGATCCACGGAAGTGGAGGTTCTTCGCACTGAGAGGATATGTGATCAAGGCCTTTGAAAAGCGCCCGATCACCTTCTCCTCGCACCACCGACTGCTTCCCGGCCCATGCCCGGTAAGCAGACATGGCTGCCAGGTGCACCTTAAGGGTCGTCGACCGAAACCCTTGCTGAGAAAGGGACCACAGGTAGTCCAGGATGCTTGCCAAGGAACAGGAGGAAGGGTCCAGGCCCTTGCCCTGACTCCAAATGGAGAATCTCTTCCATTTGAACGCACAGTATTTTCTTGTCGACTCCTTACGGGATGCCTAAACGACGTTGAGGACCTTGTCGGAAAGACCCAAGGCCTGGAACTCTAGCCGCTCAGGAACCAGGCCATCAGGTGCAGGGATTGAAGGTCCGGATGGAATACCTTCCCCTGACTGACTGAGATCAGGTCCGGGTGGGCTGGAAGCCACCTCGGGAGCCTGGAGCTGAGACTGAGGAGATCTGGATACCAGAACTGGCGGAGCCAGTCTGGGGCTACCAGAATCACCTGCACCTTGTACCTCCTCGCCTTGAGAAGCACCTTGTGGATCAAGGGAATTGGGGGAAAGGCGTAGAAGAGGCATGGGGTCCACGGCCTCGAGAAGGCATCCCCCTGCAACGAGCCCTGCTGAGGGGGACGGGCATGAAACAGTCTCAGCTTCGCATTCTCCCTAGAGGCAAACAGGTCCACCTGAGGCGTGCCCCAGTGGGAGAACAGATGTTGTACTACCTCTGGCAGGAGAGACCACTCGTGGGACGCAGCCCCTATCCGGCTTAGAGCATCGGCCAGAGTGTTGGAGGCTCCTGCCACATGGATGGCAAGGAGATCCACCTCCAGGCTGCGCACGAATGACCAAATACGGAGCGCTTCCCTGCACAGAGGCATGGAGCACATCCCGCCCTGGCAGTTTAGATAGTACATGGTCGTGGTATTGTCCGTCTGGACCTGAACCACTTGACCCCGTAGAAACGGAGTGAAGATGGTGAGGGCTAAATAAACCGCTCGAAGCTCCAGCAGATTGATGTGGCATTAGGACTCCCGAAGGGACCAGAGGCCGTGCACTCTGTGCTCCCCCAGATGGGCACCCCAACCTATCAGAGAGGCATCGGTCGATAGAGAGACCGTCGGCTCGGGGCAGACAAACGGGATGTCCTCCTGCAGATGTGCTGGAACGGTCCACCACTGGAGAGCGTTCCACATCCCCTGGGTCACTGCTCCAGCAGACTGAAGTGCTGTGACCGTTGGCTGGCCAGCCCCCATTGAAGGGGATGCATGTACCAGCGGGCCCAACGGACCACGCTGGTGCAGGCTGCCATGAGGCCCAGGAGGCACAGGAAGTCCCAGGCTGGGCGCAATTGCCCAACCAGAAATGATTGGGCAAAGGAGGAAAGAACCTCGGCCCTGTCCACCGGGAGCAGTGCTCTGGCTCGTAGAGAGTTGAGCTTTGCCCCGATGAATTGGATCACCTGCTTTGGCACGAGTTCCAACTTGGCCTCGTTGATGAGGAGGCCAACCTGAGAGCAAACCTGGAGGGGCAGATCTCTGGACCGCTCCACCTCCAGTCTGGAGGGGCTGCAATCAGCCAGTCGTCCAGGTAGGGGTACACCCGGACCCTTCGCAACCGAGGAATGTTGTCACCACTGCCATGCATTTGGTGAAGACCCTGGGAGCTAGGGAAAGGCCGAAGGGCATGGCCCAGAACTCGTAGAGGGATCCTTCTGCCCTGAAGCGGAGGAATCTCTGGTGGGACGGACGGATTGGGACATGAAAGAACGCATCCTGGAGGTCCAGAGAACAGAACCACATGCCTCATTCCAAGGATGGGATTATCTGAGCCAGAGTGACCATCCTGAAAGTCCGAGACCTTAAGAACCTGTTCAGGTCGTGCAGGTCGAGAATGGGGCGCCAGCCCCCGTCCGTTTTGGGACCAGGAAGTACCTGGACACAAACCCCAGGTCTGGAGAAGGATCCGCCACCTTCCTGATCACCTCTTTTCAAGGAGCAGGGTGGATATCGCTCATGAGCCGACAGAGAGGTTGGGTGGACTCCCGTGAGCCCCCCGAGAGGCGACAGCTCGGAAGGGCGGGGCCTGCTTCGAACTCCAGGGGCAGGTCCTTCCTACCACCTCCAACATCCAGCGGTCCGTGGTGATAGCGGACCAGGCGGAAAGGAAGTGGCGGAGCCGTCCCCCCATGGGGGGAACCCAGGGGGAAGTGACGAGGCTGGGGGTGACACCCCTCAACCCGTCACTGGGCAGGCTTGGAGGAGGGACCGGCCGAGGGACCTCCTGGGCCTTTTCCTCCCTGCTTCCTGTTAGAGGAAGCCGCAGGCTTGGCTTTGGGGTGCCAAGTGCGAGCATGCTGGCCCTGATGCTGGTGCTGTTGGGCCGTACATGCCGCAGGCGCAGAAGGGCGAAAGGACTTATGTTGTTGTCGACAGCCCTTGTCCTTCTGGGCGGAGGTGACCGAGTTCAGAGTGGCACTGGACTTCTCGATCCGCTGGAGGTGACCTTCCACTCCAGGGCCGAAGAGGTCGGTCTCCAGGAAGGGGACATCTGCTAGATTATGCTGGGTATCTGCCGTGAAGGTGGATATCCTCAGCCATGCTCTGTGGCGCATGGCCACTGCGGCTGCAACTGATCTGATCTGGAGTACTGTGTGCAGTTTTGGAGACCTCATCTACGCAAGGACATAGACAGGATGGAAGCAGTCCAGAGGAGGGCAACTAAAATGGTGCAGGATCTGCATCAGAAATCATATGAAGAGAGACGGAGAGAGCTTAATATGTATACTCTTGATGAAAGGAGAACGGGGGGACATGATAGAAACGTTTAAGTACCTCAAGGGAATCAACAAAGTCCAGGAGGGTAGCATCTTTCAGAAAAAGAGATGTGTAAGAACAAGGGGACACAATTTAAAGATAGAGTGGGGGCGGCTCAGGGTAATGTGAGAAATCTTTTTCATGGAGAGTGGTGGATGCATGGAACTGCCTTCCTGGGGAGGTTGTTGGGGCTAAAACAGTGGGGAATTCAAACATACATGGGACAGACACAAGGCAATTGTAGTGGGGGTGGCAGGAAGTAGGCTGTTGGTTAACTAGAATCTGCAGCTTATCCAGTAGGTAGGGAAATGGGCAGACTGGGTGGGCCAAGTAGTCCTTATCTGCCGTCAAAGTCTATGTTTCTATGTAGGAGTCTCCAATGTCCAGAGCCGTTTGGAGCTGCTGTTTCGCCACCGCCCTTCCCTGGTCCCGTACCTGCTTGACCGTGGTCTGCAGGTTGGCCAGGAGATGAGGGATCACCTCATCCAGGGAGCCCATGAGCGCGTGGGAGAAGTGTGCCATCAGCACGGCCGAGCTGGCCTGGCGGAGGCCAAGGGAGGACACAGCATACACCTTGCACCCGGCAGAGTCCAGCTTTTTGGACTCCTTGTCGGGGGGCTTATCCACATCCCTAGCGTTCCTGGAACGCTGGAAAACGCTATCGGTGACCAACCCCAAGGCGGAGGGGTGTTCCAAAAAACCGGACAAAGAGCCGGTAGGGACCGCATACTTCCTGGCCATCCTGGCCGAAGGTGCAGGACAGGAAGCAGGCCATTGCCAGAGCTCCAAGGCTGGGCCAACAATGGCTTCAGCCACCGGAAAGGCCTCCGTGGGTGAATCCCCTCGGTCCATTATCTCCGTTAGGAGATACTTGGCCCGTTTGGATATGGGCTCGAGCTGCATCCCGGTAGACTCCAAGATGAGCTGAAGCAGACCTATGAAGGACGATGGGCTTTCGTCCATTGACTGGCCCCTTGGAGGACTCCGGGTCAATGGGCCTGGAGAACAGGGAGGAGTTGTCGTCGGACTCCGAGGAGTCCACGAAGAGCTGCCTGGGGCCTGAGCCACCCTCCACCTGCTGAGGACAGTTGGGAGTGAGGGTGACCGACAACCTGTGGGGCAGACCCTGATCCGACCGAGAGTCCTTGGTCGGCGCCCCAGATTTCAGTTGTGGAGGCGGAGGTTCCACCACAATCGGTGAGGCAGCTGGTTTCAGCCAAACAACTGGCCCAGGCTTGGGCACCTCGACTACAGTGGGGGGTTGTTTCGGCCGCTCGGGTGACAGCCACTTGATGGCTGGGGAAGGTGACGGCATCGGCTTGTTCCCAGACAGAAGTAACTGCTGCCACATCAGGTCCTCATAGCGTCGATGCAATTTGCGCCGAAGCCTCTCCTCTTCAGGAGGAAGACGAGGACGAGCGGCGGGCGCCACTTACTTCGGTGCCGAGACTGAGACCGGCTGGACCGAGACGATGTCCGAGACCGAGATCCTCTGTGTTTCCAAGGACGGGGCTGGGGACACCCGCTCTTCCCTCGGCTCGGAAGCCTTGACCGGGGATTCTGGTACCGGAGACGCAGGCGAGTCCTCGGTCTCCACTGGGGGAACTGGTGAAGAAGGGTTGTCGGCTTAACCAGTCGGCAGCCCGTCTGATGGGTCGAGAAAAATCTCGACCGTGTCGACGGGTGTCTCGGCCGGCTGACCTGATGGGGACACTGTGAAGCCAGCGGCCTTAGCAGCAACCTCGACCGAAGTCGAGTGTCGACTGTCCAGGGAAGGGGACCTCTCCTGCTCCCACGAATGCAGATGGTGGGACTTACCTTTCGAGTCCTTCTTTTTGGACCGAGAAGAATGTCCCCATGGCCCCTCTCCCTTTGTGGAAAGGAATTGGCAAAGCTCCTTGAAAGAAGCTGAGTAGGAGGTACCCAGAAAGAGCAGGATAAATGCCATGACCGAGGAAGAGGATGATGCGGCCTGTGCCGCCTCCTCGAGGGCGATCATCTGCTCGAGTTGCTGAGCCGAGCCAGCCGCCGCGGTCACCACCCAACGGGCCTCCTTCGACTTCACTGGTGGGTAGCACTTCTCGGGGTGCCCAAGCTGTAACCAGGCAACGCGGTCTTCCAGGACGTTGGCTGAAGACGAACGGCATAACTCGCAGGCCTGCGGGTCATGGTCTAGGCCGAGGCAGTAGACGCACATGGAGTGCAGATCCGTCCTGGACATTTTCTGCCCACATGGGCACCGCCGACATCTGGGAGTCGATTTATCCATCACAGCCGCGAGGGAGTAATTTGACTGAAGTCTAGAAAATTTGAGAATAAGTTACGGGCGGAACCAAAGAATTAGGATCCAGTCTACACGCAGAGCGTTAAGGAGGGAACCTGAGCTTCCAAGCGGTAAGGAAGATCTGGCGTCATGGGGCGGAGCTGAGAGTTTTACCACCCGGGTGGGTGGGAGGAGCCAGCTTGAAGACCTTCCGGCAAGATTTAAAGCGGCAAGGAACCTGCCAGATAGTATGGATGAACAACATATCCATGTCCCTAGAACTGGATGTTTAGGGCAGTAATGTGCAGTAAAGATAAAGTAGATCGGGTAGCTGTTTTACAGATATCCTGGATGTGCATACACCTCAGTGCTGCCACAGTGGTAGAAGAAGCTCTAGTGAAGTGTGTCCATTTTGCCAGCCTTTTCATATCAGAACTGAATACAGGAGACAATCCAGTGAGAAAGTCTTCTTAGCCGCAGGTTTGTCTTTGCTTACCATGCCACAAGTGACAAAGAGCTAAGTGCTGTCGGTTCTTTATACCCTGGTTCCGTTCAAGGCCCTCTTAACATCAAGGCTATGCAGTTTTTCCTCACCAACACTTGTGTGAAGTTTTGAAAAGCACACAGGCAAAGCCACTGATTCATATTAAAGGCCGAGACCACTCGGGGGGAAATTTAACAAGTTCTAAGCATCACTTTATCCCTGCAGAAGATCATAATATTTGGATCCGCACAGAGGGCCTAAAGTTTACCGATCCTTCTGACAGAGGTAACTGCTATTAGAACCACTGTCTTCCAAGTCACGTATTTGAGCTCTGTTGCGAAATTAAAGTTACGTACTTACTGCAACTGTTGCTCTCCTAGATAGAATATCTTCACCATTGATTCCCACATATGGGTCAGGGCCAGAGGCATAAAGACCCCACAGGAGCAAAGCTTTTGCCAGAGACCTGGCACAGCTAATAAGTATGGCACCTGTGCACCTTCCACGTGGTGCCACACATCAGAAAATAATTGTTGCCAGCTCCTTCATAAGCCTCAGTTCTATTCAACAAGAGAGAGATAAAGTGGGGAAAACTAAGAGAGGGCTAAGAATTTTCGTAGCCCAGAGGTATAGGGAAAGGATTTTAGTGGTGCAGTAGCACCACTAGACTTAGGGTTGAGTAGGCATTTCTATATTAAACCCAAAACTTTGCACTTTAATAGCTTTGCAACCATTCAACGGATTTGCATACTATTTTGCAAGCATGATTTTGGGGACAAGATCTCTTAATGTGTCTCGTTCCAGTTGGATATGCGGATTCTAAGATCTGGATAGTGAAATAAAATCAGTTTTTTTTTTTGCTGTTTTTTGTCATTGCCTAGCGCCCAGACGGTTTGTAATTTTGCTCCGAAATTTTCAGAGTAGAAAGGACTTGGGCTACCGTGGTGCCTTTTGCTGGTTTGGTGAAAAAAAAAAAAATCTGTTACAAAGTTATAAGAATTTGAAATTTCGGCTCTGAGCATGCTCAGTCTGTTTTTTTGGATAGCTGCTTGGAACGAAAAAAGAATTTGGTCCACACAAAAAAAGATCCTTTTTCATACAAGGGTAATATTTTTTCATGAGAAAAAATGATTTTTTCACATGGCCACCACCTCGCTTCCATTTAAAAAAAACATTTTTTGAAAACCCATAAAAATGAGAGCCTGCATAGACACCAACACATGTATAGTGCAGCAGGCCACACCAGTAGGACTAAGCCGTCAGGTGCCAGGACCACATGGAAAACTTCTTGCTAGCAGTCTACTATGGGGGACTGCCCACCGCCGACGTCAGTCAGCTGACATCAGCCTAGTCTATAAAGGTGGGCAAGTCCCCTACATCTACCAGAGTTCTCCTGCTGGAGACCCCGTACGGAAGTGATGGAGAACTGAGGAGGTTTCCCGAGAGCCAAAAGAAAGGCAGAAGTGCGAGAGAAAAAGAGCAGCAGGGGGAAGGAGAGAGGGAAAGCAGGGCCTCCTGCAAGAGCTTCTCTCGAAGATCTACTGCTAAGGTAAGTACTTACGTAACTGTACTATCTTACTTCGAGGAAGGCTCTTGCAGCAGGCCACACTGGTAGGACTAAGGGTATGCCGACCATATGGTGACACCATTACAGTGAACATGTCAAAGCCGACAACATCAGCATGTCACTGTAATGGTCCGCCCGAGACCCCAGTACTCTGTCTCCTCCCGGTCCTGCACCCCCTCCCCAAAACAACTCTGACTTGGAGTTAGAGGACTTCCAGCTCCGCCACGGATCAGGCATGCAGCTGAGAATCTAGCTCCATAGCTGACCCACTAGAAATCCCTTGATAAAACTCTTAAAAAATTGAATTTGTGCCTAAAAAAGAAGACAAATGGCAAGCGGACCTACGGCTAAAGAGAAAGGAGCCAGACCCTGACCGCAGCAAGCAAAAGGGAGTAAAGATGTGACAGGTGCTCAAAATCCCGCCCTGAACAATGCGATAAGCTCAAACCATATGGCGGACCAAAACGGCAACCTATGATACAGACAGGCTCACCCGGCGGAGATCTGATGTCCTCCTCAAGGAGATCAAGGAGGTGAGGGCAGAAAACAAGGCAGAGTTTCATCAATTAAATCAGAACATGCAACAGGTGGAACCCAGGGTACAAGAGTTGGAAGACCGTATATCCCAAACCGAGGATAATGTCCTACATATCGGTCAAACGGTTCACGCCCTATGCCATCATGTCACAGAGCTTGAAAATAAATGTACCGACTTGGAAAGCCGTTCTCGAAGAGACAATCTGAGGCTGCATGGTCTAAAAGAAAGAGCGGAGACAGGTCTAATGTCTGAATTTATCACGGACTTATTGAAAGATGTATTGGAACTACCAGCTACCTATAAGCTAAGAATTGAACACGCTCACAGAGCGTTAATGCCCAGACCGAAAGATAATACTGCACACCCTAGATTAGTCAAAATCAAAGTAAGTAGTTTTCGAACAAAG
Organism: Neoceratodus forsteri; assembly: GCA_016271365.2. NCBI lineage: Eukaryota > Metazoa > Chordata > Ceratodontiformes > Ceratodontidae > Neoceratodus > Neoceratodus forsteri. The sequence continues at coordinate 732,187,592 of CM028131.1, forward strand.
GAAGACATACTTAGACATGCTTGGCAAAAAAAAAGAAGTCAAATACTTGGAATCAAGATTATTTTTTGACCAGGACTACCCCACTATTATCCAAAGGCAACACTTGGAATACAGCTCAATATTGAAATCTCTGAGGGAAAACCAAATAAACTTTCAAACGCCCTACCCAACTCACCTCAGAATCCATTGGAAGGAAGGCCCTGAGGTGTATGACACAGTGCAAGAAGCAAATGCAGCCCTCTCGAAACATGGTCTGGACCCTCCTGCGCCTTTAAGACTGCCACTGCAGAAACGGAGAGAATTGGAGGGGCTTTGGGACAAAGCTTCATCGAGGAGATGGAAACAAGTTCCTAGCTAGTTTGCCACACGCACTAGTTCATTGCTGCTGGACTTAATGAAAAAACTACCAGGAAACATGGACAGCGAAGATGACGAGGAAGATGACCGCTGAAGGGAGAGGTCTGCAATGTGCCTCCAGTAAGCTTGTCTTGAGTAGGTCGTAAGACGCTGTGAGATTTCTCTGTAGACTGAATGGAGGACACACAGAAGTTCTCACTCAAATGTATAACCTAAAAATGTCATTGCCTAAGCAGACTAGATACAAATAGGCAATAGTGTCTTGAACTGTGTCGACTGAGGTTCCTCCTTTGCCCCTCTCTCGCTGCAATTAATTAAGGCTGTTAAAGGACACACTGAGTTTTTTCAAGGTGACTACTTAACAAGTGAGAAGTCTGAATGAAGAGACTAAAACAACGTTGCTCGGGGAGTCGGAGAGAGAGATATGGGAAAGTGATGCACTGCTCTTAAGGAGGGCCTAGAAAGAATACTACACAGTTTAAAATTAATAAACCAGTTCAGATGGAGAACTGTTTGTAGTGGATGATTACAATTAGAGTAGACACTTAGATAAGGGGCACTGCCAATACTGATTGTTGTCTGGAGGGATGAATATGGAAATCTCAGAGAGTATACTGTTCTCTGTGAGACCAAAGGAGGGTTTTAAAAAAAGAGTGGGTCGGCTGGGAGGGCGGCAAAAGAAACTGCCCTTAGTGAACACTAATGTGCTTTGGTTCGCTGGTACATTACTGTATTTTGAGCCCTACCATTTTAGGTTGGACTCAGGGAAGGGGTCCCTTTCAATAGGGAAAGCAGAACACCCTTTCCGCCACTTCTCCAACTATCGGGAAGGCCAAAAAGGCCTTGCACTGCCAGACCTTCTTCCTTGGAAGTTCCTTGTTAGTTTAATTATTGTTAAAAGTTCCCTTTTTGGTTTTTATAAAATGTCACGCCGGTATAAGATAGTTTCAACCGGCTTTGTTAAGGATGTTATAGGTATAGTTACTGCTGTCCTATTTAGCACAAAGTTTAAACTTTTAGGATCTGCTGTCCGATCTGCTGCTCTGCTTCCGTTTCCTCAGAGGTCACTCTCCATGGGAATGACTCTATAGGAAATCCAATACAAATATAAATGGCTAAGACAAACACTACCATTCTTTCCTTTAATGTTAATGGGCTAACAAACCCAGTCAAGCGAAGTAAAATTATTGGCTATATTAAGAAAACCAGAGCACAATTTTGTATGCTCCAGGAGACTCACCTCTCCTCACTTGAACATGACAAACTGCACAAATTTGGATTCTCCCAGGTAGTGGCCTCCACATTTCAGGGGGGGTCACCACAGGGGAACGGTAGTGTTAATGAGGGAAGGGGTGCCCTTTGAAACTAATGGCCATATGGTGGACACTGAAGGCTGCCTGGCAGCTCTGAAAGGGACTTACAATGGCCAAATAATTACGCTTGCCTAAATATATGCACCCCCGGGCTCAGATTATAATTTCCATAGGAGACTCTACATGAAATTGATAGAGTGGGTGGAGGGACCTGTAATCATAGGTGGCGATATGAACCTTGCATTAAATGAATATTTGGATTCATCCTCGGGAGTCCCTAGGTCTGATAGGAGAGTGGCCTCTAAGGTAAGCAAGCTCCTGCTGGAGTTAGGATATTTAGACGCATGAAGGGACATGCATGGTCAGTATAGAGATTATACCTTCTTCTCTGCTGTACATAAAACATATACCAGAATAGATTACTGTCTAATATCGGAAGAAAGTATAGATCTGTTAAAGAAAATTGAAATAGGGGAGGTGTATTTCTCGGACCATGCACCCCTGCTAATGCAACTACAGTTAGGCCAAAGCCAGAAAAGGACATTATGGCGCCTTAACCTACCCTTAATACAGAAAAAGGAAGAGCAGGAATCAGTGAGAGAAATGATCAAGGACATCCTGTCGCACAATGATACCCCCCGAGGTCAACCCCTCCACCTTATGGGATACATTAAAGGTGGTCCTCAGGGGCACCTTATTTCAAAGGCAGCACAATGTAAGAGAGAGAGAGAGAGAGAGAAGCCCATAGTACGGCTTTGCAAATCCAAATAAAGGAATTAGAGACGTCTCTAAAAGAGAAATATAACTCCAAAAAAGAAAAAGAGGTACAGGAAATTAAGAGGACCCTAAATTCGATTTTACAATATAAAATAGAGCAAAATATGCTATACCTCAAACAAAGGTACTATGAGGGGGGCCTCAGGCATCCAGATTATTGGCTAGTAGATTAAGGCAAAAAAAGGCTAAAGCTACTATAACTAAAATTAAGCACCCATATACAGGCCAATGTAGGACCGTGACAGCAGATATAGCAGACACCTTTGCTGACTTTTATCAGGAACTGTACAAGATGGGTAATCTGCCTGGGGCAGAACAGACAGCCAAATACTTTGAGAGTTTACGGCTACCACAGGTTGGAGAAGGAGAGGTTGGCAGGTTGGTTTCACCTATAAAAGACAGTGAAATAATGGCCGAAATAGCCAGGCTTAAGACAGGGAAGTGCCCAGGCATGGACGGCTACCCAGCGGAGTTCTTTAAGCTCTTTAGGGCTCAGCTGATACCAGCCCTGGGAAGGGTATATAATTTTATTCTGGCAAAAGATGGCAAAATTCCTCAAACTTGGAAATACGCAGTGGTTGCGGTGTTGCCCAAGCCCACCAGGAACCCCCTACTATGTGCCTCTTATAGGCCAATATTAATATTAAACACAGACTATAAAATCATGGCAGGTATCATGATCAGGTGGCTTGAAAGCATTATACCGCAGATCGCGCACTTAGATCTGATGGGCTTTGTAATGGGATGTCAGGCTCAAGATGGTGTCCGCAGAGCTGTGGATGTCCTGGATCATGTAAACAAAACAAAGCAAACAGCCCTGATCATGAGCCTAGACACCGAAAAAGCCTTTGATAAGGTGTTATGCCTTTTCTGCAGGTGTCCCTGGCGGGCTTTGGTTTCCCGGAGGCATTCTCCATACTGATAGCCAAATTCTACGTTACCGCTACAGCGTTTGTGCATGTAAATGGACATCTGGGGAAGGCTTTCCCCTTGGAAAGAGGTACAAGACAAGGGTGTCCCCTCTCTCCCCTATTATTTGCCATTTCCGTAGAGCCACTGGTCCAGGCTATTCGCCAGCAAAACTTAAGAGATTAAGGGGTGGAAATGGGGGTTGAACACAAATTAGTGTTATATGCAGATGACATCTTGCTCTTTTTGAGCAAACCAGAAACATCCTTCCCTGAGATATTTAGTCAAATCCAAAAATACTCAGAGATTTCAGGATATACCTTACATACAGATAAGACGGTTAGCATGCTCTTTTCAGGTCCTCCCAGAATTTCAGAAAAAGTTCCCAATGCGATGGGGAATGGATAAATTAAAATACCTAGGGATCTATTTAGGATTGAACCCATTAAGCCTATTTGAGGATAACTATCCTAAATTGGTGAGTGATATAACCCAAGATTATAAGAAATGGGCACTTCTACCCTTGTCTTTGCATTCATGGGTACAATCTACAAAAATGAACATCCTCCCTCGTTTCCTATACTTATTTCAGGGAGTCCCATGTAATATTCCCCATCAAACGTTGGAAACTTGGCAGAAGCAACTGCTTTCCTTTATCTGGGGCGCGAAAAGGCCAAGGATCTCTAAAAATACTCTATATCTACCAAAAAAAAAAGGGGGCTGTTCTGTACCTACCAGGGTACTGGATCGCCTCACAGATGAAAGTAGTGTTAATGTGGCAACACCCAATATTCATATCCCACTGGAAAAATATAGAAGTGGGTCAAGTGAAAGATCCTCCTCTGCAAGCTGTTGTTTTTAATAAACAACTGCACACTCAGCTAGGTGATCAAAAGCTAGGGGGGATGGAAGCTGCCCTGGAGGGTTGGAGGAAAGAAACCAACAGAGGAGGCACAATGCAACACATGTGGAAGTATAAGTGGTGGGCCTGGGATACGCATTTCATCCCAGCAACTCATGACTTTTGGTTTAAGACCCAGGCGACCAGGGGACTCCACTCCCCCTGGCAGTTCATGAAGGGAGGCTCACCAATTCCATTCAAAGCCGCTCAGGCTCTAGTCGACTTGACCCCTAGAGACAGATTTAAATACTACCAAGTGAGAAATTGGGTGAACGCAGAGTTAAATAAACCAGCAACAATAGGAGCCACGGATATTCCTCCTCCTCCTCCCTTTGAAAAAATATGGGCCTCACAGACGGGAAGAGGGGCCATCACAATATTATATTCTAACTACCTCACAGACCAAGGATATAGTACTAGAGGAACTAAAAGTAAATGGGAAGAAGAACTAGGAGAGAGGAGAGGAGAGAGGATTCTGAATGGGGGTGTGGGGTACCACCAGCTCGCCCACTTGGTGGAATTTTAGGTGGAAAACCAGAATAAGATACTTCATTGTACCTAAGGTTCAGGGCAGATTCTCATCCGGAGGTAACTCTGCTTGCTCGAGAGAGTGCGGAGAAACCCATGTGGGACATGCACACATTTTCTGGCAATGCCCTAGCATGAGAAACTACTGGATAGACCTCACAAAACATTTGAGAGCAATCTTTACAGAAGCCATAGATATAGGCCCAAAGCAAATAATACTGGGAATTGACCCTAAAACACTGAAGGGACAGGAGGCCAAGTACCTTTGGCATATACTGTACTATGTGTGGCAGCAAATAAGGCCCTAACTAAACGTTGGTGGCAGAAAAACAGCCTCACTATAAAAGAATGAGTAAATCTAGTCACTTCAATATATGAGATGGAAAGGATCTCCATTGTGATTCAACATAGACAGGCCCAGTTCTTAAACAGATGGACTAGATGGGAGCTGTATGCGGCAAACATACGATAAAAGAATACTTATATTACCTCTCAGCTGGGTTTGTATCTGAGAAATTAGCAAGGTAATGGGTGGGAGGAAAAGAGGGAAATCAATAAAAGAAAAACTGAGTTGATAAAATAAAATAGGAGGATTGGGACAGAGTGGTGGACAGCAAGTTTTTTATTTTATTTTAAGTTTTAAGGTTAAAGGTTTTCAAGTTATAAGTATTTTTTAAGACAACAGAAATACAAATTAAGTCAATAATTTTAGATATATATTAAACTAAACTAAACAACACCACAAACAACCTGGAAATGATGTTAAAGCTTAATCAATAATATTAATAGAATAACAATTCGATTGAAATGTTAACGAAGAAGAACAGCTGTAAAGATACAACTATTGTAAAATGTAAGCGGATGAATGAAACTGAATACTGGACAAGTTGATATGGTGTAAAACAAAAATAAAGTATAAAAAAAAATGACTTGGAATTAGAATCCTTTAGTTTGGGGGCAGAGCCACGCATGGGAGTGCTTTCGGGGGCTTTAGAAAAGACTGGGATCTCTTGCCAGATTTATGTCTACCACAACATGCGGTCGACATAAATCCGTTGCTGTGATGCTGGTCGACAACACAGTTGTCAAACCAGCATCGTAGAGCCAGACTGAGTCCCAAACAGTGCTGGGCAGCACCAGGAAAAGATGAGGACAGATCAGCATCCAAGAGCTCAGGAGAGAAGGCCCTGAAGGACTGCAAGGCTGAAACTGGCCCTGTGCAGAAAGATGATGTCCAAGCTGTAATGCTTGGTGAAGGTGTGGACAGAACTCCAGGTGGCAGCTGCACAGATGTCCGCAGCAGACACATTTCTCAAAAAAGCCTTGGAGGTGGCCATACCTCTGGTAGAATGGCCCTTGACCACACCCGGAAGGGGCTTGTTGTACTTGCAGTAGTAATAAAGAATGCAATTCGCTCAACACTTAAACACTGTTTGGAAACAGGAGCACCTTCTCACTTGGGGTGAACGAAACAAACAACTGGTCAGACTTCTTGAAAGGGATTGTGCAGTTCGTGTAGTACTGCAAAATCCTATGTACATCTAAAGTACAGAGCAGGGCCTCCCCCTGATTAAAAAATTCAGGAAAATAAACTGGAAGGTAGATGGACTGATTCAAAGTAAACTCCGACACCACCTTAGGTAGAATCTTAGGATTAGTACGCAAAGACACCCTATGTTTGTGAAAAATCAAATAAGGCTCCTTACACATAAGAGCCTACAGCTTAGAAATTCTTCTAGCAGAAATAACAGCAACTAAAAAGAGCAACTAAAAAGAGCACTTTCCATGACATAAATTGCAGGTCACAACTCGTGGCTGGTTCAAAGGGAAGTAAAGTGAATTTCTTCAACATAAAGTTGAGGTTCCATGGAGGGACTGGGTCCCGAATGAGAGGTTTCAAATGCAAAATGCCCCTCAGAAATATGTGGGACATTTCGAGATGGGCAACAGCTTTGCCCTCGATAGGTGCATGGTACGCAGAGATGGCGGAAAGGTACACCTTGAGTGAGGAATAGCCCCAAGCCTGAATTTGAAAGGGAAAGAAGGCACTCCAACACCTGATTCACTGGGGAGGTGAAAGGATCCAAATGGTGAGCAGCAGCCCAAAGGGTGAACCGCTTCCATTTTATTGTGTAAGTGGCACTGGTGGGGGGTTTCCAAGCAGCCACTAGGATGTCTTTGACCCCAGAGGACATCCTAAAGTGGGCAACAGCTAGGTCCACAAGAACCACACATGGAGATGCAGGGACTTTAGGTCCAGATGGACCAGGGTGCCCTGGTCCTGGGACAGCAAGCTGGTGCACAGAGGTAAGGGCACCAGAGGTTCCATTGCCAGCTGTTGCAGCAAGAAGAACCAAATCTGATGTGGCCAGAAGGGGGATATGAGAATCATTGTTGCCCCTTCCAACTGGAGCTTGAGCAGAACCCTCTGTAGGAGCGGGAAGGGAGGAAAGGCGCACAGAACCTCCCCTTCCACAAGAGGGACAATGCGTCTCACCAGAAAACTTCAGACTTCGGGATCAAGCGAGCAGAAAAGCAACAGTTTTGAGTTGAGTGGGGATGCAAAGAGGTCCAACTCTGAATGACCCCAGCTGTGAAAGAGATCTTCGACCAGAGAGATTAGAAGTTCCAACTTGTGAGCACATGATCTGGAGCAGCTTAGACTGTCGGCCAAGATGTTTTGAACGCCTGGAACATGTACGGCTGAGAGCTCCAGACCGTACTCGATGGTCCAATACCAGACTCAGTTTGCCTCCTGAGACGGGGGGGGGGAAGAATGGGTCCCTCCCGCTTGTTGATATAATACACCACACACATGTTGTCCATCTGCACTAGCAGCGGACCGGGGAGGAGAGGAGTCTGAAAGGCCCGCAGAGCATAAAGGACCACCTGCATCGCCAAAACATTAATATGAAGACCCTGTTCTAGGTCTGTCCAGGTACCCTGGGTTTGGTGATTGGCCAGATGAGCACCCCATCCCAGGCCAGATGCATCTGTCGTGAGAATCTGATGGGGGTGGTCGAGAGGTGTAAGAAAACTCCTTGAAGGAGGCTGGCTGGATCCAGCCACAATGACAGAACTCTCTGGACTGGGTCGCAGACCAGGACCAACTAGTCCAGTTCATTCTTGCATTGGTCCCACTGGCCCCTCAAGGTCCACTGAGGAACCTGCATATGCAGGTGGGCCAGTGGAACTGTGGCAAAAGTCACTGCCATGTAGCCCAGAAGGCGCAGGAAAACCCTGGTGGGGACCTGCTAACTGGAGGAAATCAGAAGGGCCTACTCCATCAGTCGCTCCACCCAGTCCTTGGGCAAATGGCCTTGCCCTGGCTGGTATCCAGCACTGCCCCTATGTATTGAAGGCACTGGCAAAGGCAGAGGCAGGACTTTGGTAGACTGACAGTGACCACCTAAGGCCTGAAAAAGGCAGAACATGTATTCCAGAGTATACGAACATACGAAATTTGCCAGCAGATAAAGGCCTAGAGGTCTATGAAGTCTGCTCGAATGTGCAGCTAGCACCCCTTATTCTGCAGCTGCCCCTCCCTTCCACCCTTCCCCTTCATTAACCCTCCCCCTTGTCCTGTCCCATCCTCATTTGAAGCAGTCCACTGTTCTACTGCATACCACTTCAGCAGGTAACGCATTCCACCCAGTCACCACCCTCTCTGTAAAAAAGTGTCTCCTCATCTCCCTCCTGAACCTTCCTCGCTCCAGTCTCATATCATGGCCCCTGGTGGCCCTCCCTTCCCTTACTTTGAACAGCCCCTCTGTACCCGTCTTGTTTATTCCCTTCATGTATTTAAAGGTTTCAATCATGTCACCCCTGTCTCTCCTCTCCTCCAGTATGAACTAGGAGAGGGCTGCTAGCAGCCAATTATCCAGGTTGGGGAACTTATTTATTTATTTATTTATTTATTTAAGAGATTTACCAGGAAAGGCATACTGAGCAGAGTACCGCTCGATTCCAGATGCGCCCTGGGGGGAGGGGAATTACATGGGAAATGTAGTGCAAAGAGAAACATACATTGATGCGTTTAGTACAAACGAAACAAGGAAGAGACTGTCATAGTGCAATATTGCAGAACATTTACATTACAGATAAAAATCGGTTCAACATTTACATTACAAATAAAATCAGCTCGACAATAGGAGCTGGCAGCAACACAACTAACGAAAATGGAGACTCAGACAGGTGTTTGCAGCAGGTATTTAGGAGTTGTGAGGGGTGCAATGGGGGGTTACAGGAACAGTTGGTAGAGAAGTATGTTTTGAGAAGAGCATTCCGGTGTGGGGTAGTTGTGGGGTGTTTAATATCAGGTGATAGGGAGTTCCATAACTTGGGCAACCTGAAACTGAAAGCAGCCTGGCCTAACCGGGTGAATCTGTGTAGAATGTGCAGGAGCCTGGAGTCAATGTTCCTGAGTGCGTATGCCGTTGGGGGGAGGGCAGTTAGAAAGGACGACAGGTAGGAGGGGAGTGTCTGTGACCAGAACTTGGCTGTGGATTTGACGCAGTGTAGCAATCGCCAGTTTTGAAGAGAGGGGAGGTCCAAGGCTTGGTAGAGGACACAGTGATGAGTATTTGGAGGGCGGTCCAAGGCGAACCGACAAAAAGAGTGGAAGAGGGGGTCAAGCCTAGCTAAGGAAGTTTGGGGGGCAGCACAGTAGACAACGTCACCATAATCCATGATCGGGAGGATCATTTTTTGGACTATTTCTAGCCTGGTAGGTAGAGGTATGCAGTTTTGTTCGGGAAGAGAGCTCCCAGCATGGATTCAGTTTTGTGTAGAGCATCTATATTGCTCGAGAAGTCGAGGTGCTGATCTAACTAGACACCCTAGATACTTATGGACGACAGGCCTCTAGGGGAGCTATCCAGAGCGTGAGAATGTGTGGGGGCAGTATATGGGTTAATTTGGCCCGAGAGCGAAGAGTGAGGAGACGGTTTCTTTGGATTCAAGAATAGTTGATTTGAGAGGAACCAATGTTGGATGGAGTCAAAGTCCTTCTGAAGACAGGCTGTCACGCCATAAGTGGATGGGCCAGAGGCAAACAGCACCGTATCATCCGCGTACATATGGATAGCCGAAAGTGGGCAGGCAGCAGGCAGGTCGTTTAGAAAGATAGAGAACAGTAGAGGGCTGAGTACCGACCCCTGGGGGACTCCACTGGTGACAGGGAGTGAGGAGGAAAGAGTCGAGCCAATATGGACCGATTGGGACCTACGTATAAGATAAGAATGGAACCAGTTAATTGCGTTCGTAGAGAGACCAGCTTGGGCGAGTTTAGCCAGCAGCAGGGGATGAGAGACTGTGTTGAAGGCTTTAGCCAGGTCGATAAATATGGCTGCTGTTATATCCCCACTGTCCATACCTGTAAGGATAGAGCTGGAGAGGCGAAGAACCGAGGTGGTGGTGGAGTGGTTTTTTCGGAAGCCCGCCTGGTAGGAAGTGAAAAAGGATATGGTTTCTAGATAGTCTTGAAGCTGGGAAAGAACGAGGCGCTCTTGAATTTTGGCTAGGATGGGGAGCAGTGATATGGGGTGGTAGTTTGATGGGGAGGAAGGGTCCTCTCCTTTAGCAAGGGGAATGACTGTGGCTTGTTTCCATATTGTAGGGACTGCAAAGAGTCTAAAAGACAGGTTAAAGAGCAGGGGTAGTGGGTGGGCAATGGCAGGTGCTGAGAGCAGGAACATTTTTGAGTCAAGGCCCGATGGGCATTTACCTTTGGAGGGGTTTAGTGACTGCAGTATTTCTAGCACCTGGTCAGGTGAGACCGGGCCGAGCGAGAAGGAGGCCTGGGAGGATCCTGTAGGGGGAGCAATGGGCGGGGATGGGGGTGGGGAGGCGAGAAGCGAAGCTGTTGAGGTGGAAAAGTATGAATTGAACTCAGCTGCAACTAGGCTAGGGTCCACGATGATATTTCCTCCTAGGTTTAGAGTGGGAGTAGGGGGTTGGGCCGGTGGGGAAGGAAGGGATTTTATTGACTTCCAGAATAGGGAAGGGTGAGCGAAGTTGTTATTGAATGCAGTTTTAAAGTAATTAGATTTGGCCTGTCGTATGAGTCTTGTGCAGGCATTTCTTAGGGTTCTGTAATGTTGCTGAGCCATATTAGCCCCTGTGGCCTTGAAAGATTTCCAGGCACAGTCTCTGGCTCGTAGGTGAGACATGAGATAGGTAGTGACCCATGGTAAGTGGGCTCCTCTTACCCTGGATTTCCTGAGAGGAGCATGGACATCCCACATGTCTAGGAAGTTGGCAGAGAAAAATTTCAGGGCCTCGTCCAAGGAGGTAGCCCTAGGGATGAAAGACTTGTCGATGCTGTAGAGGTCATTTAGGAGAGCAGTCAGATCAAGGTATTTGTAAACCCTGTTGTAAAGTGTGCAAGGTGGCGGGGCCTTGGGACGGAAGATTTTACACACCATGTAGATCATATGGTGGTCACTTAAGGAGTCAGGTAAAAGGCCAGCTTTAACTATCCGATGGGGGTGGGTGGTAAGAGCCCAATCCAGTAGTGTGTGTTTACTGGATTTGTGATTTAGGTGAGTAGGTTTGCCTATTTGCTGGTGCAGGTTTAGGGCTGTTATTTGGCATCGCATTTTGGAGGCTACATTTCCTAGCCAGTTCTGGTTAAAGTCTCCAAGGATATGGAGTTCACTGCCTGCCGTGAGGGACCTCAGGTTGCCAATGTGTTCAAGGATGCTGCCCAGACGTGTGTCAGGCGGGCAGTATGACCCTGCAATGTATACTGGGATAGAGTGTGGCAGGGGAATTTTAATTAGAAGGGAATCTATAGATTGTATGGGTACTGTAGGTGTGATTTTAGAAAACTGGAGTTTAGAGGAGATATACATGGCAATGCCGCCACCCTTCTTTCTGCCCTGCCTGTCTTGGCGGATTAAGGAGAACCCGGGGATTTGGAATTCCCCGTCCAGGTTATGGGGCTTCAGCCAAGATTCAGTAACGACTACAATATCAGGGTGAAGGGCTAGGACAGTGGTTTGCAGTGCGGCTATTTTGTTTAGGATGCTGCATATGTTTAGGTGGACAATTTTGAAGCCTCTAGGGAGGTGCGTAGCTGGGGCGGGGGATTGGCCAACTAAAGTGGTTGGTGGACCTGGGTTACGTTCTACGTCCCCAGCTATAAGGAGGAGGAGAGCCAGAGTGTGTTTTACTAGACGCATGGTCTTAGGTGTTGTCCAGCGTCGAAGGGGACGGTTTGGAGATATTGAGTTAGGCTTAGGGTCTGAGTAGAAGGGGATATATAGGGATGGTAACTCTGCATGGAAAGAGGGAGGGAGGATAGAGGACCCCGGGGACCAATTGTGCCAGTGGTGTTGATTATGGTCCGCTGGTGCAGAGGAGGATTGGAGAGGATATAGAAGCCCTGCCTCCTCAAAGCAGCCACCACTACTGCCAGGCACTTGGTAAATACCCGGGGGACCAAACAAAGACCAAAAGGGAGGGCCCAGAATTTAAAACGGGCTCCCTGAAAGTGGAACTGGAGGACGCGATGATGGCAGGAAAGATTTGGATATGCAGGTAAGCATCCTGCATGTCCAGAGAGCACAGCCAATCCCCCTGGTGCAAAAGGGGTAACAGCCCCTGGAGAGTGACCATTTGGAACTGCTTGCACTTGATGTACAGATTCAGATGGTAGAGGTCCAGGATGGGCCAAAGATCCCCAATCTTTTTGGGGATGAGGCTGAAGTGGGAGGAAAACCCCCTTCCCCATTGAGCCGGAGGGACTGGCTCTATCGCTTTTTTTTGGAAGAGAGCCTGAATTTCCTCCCAAACTAGAGACAGGTGGGTAGGAGGGTTAAGTGGAGTTTACCAGGAAATTTTCTGGAGGCCACTCTAGAAACTCCAGTGTGTGACCATGCTCTATGATCCAAAGCATTCAGCTGTCTATGGTCACGCCCGTCCACCCTTCTAGGTGGAGGGAAAACTAACCCTCGCCTTCCTTGGATCCTTGGCCAGGGGGGTGGACTAAGGAGTCAGCAGGTGGGGACGTGAGCAGGCAGGGGGGCCGTGGGGCCCTTGAGGCTCTGGTGGCAGCAGCAGCAGGGGCCACTGTGGCCTTACGCTCATGCTGATCCTTGGCAGGCTGGTTCCTAGATTGCTTCAGGAGGACCTGTTAAAGGACTGATGTTGGCCTGCTCTAGGCTGAGTGTAACAGAGCAAATGGACAGACTTGAGGGCCTACCCTTACTCCTGCAGCATGGAAATGATGTCCTGGGCATCCCCCTCAAAAAGGAATGAACCTTGGAAGGAGGCCTCCACAATGCTGGACTCTATGTCAGAGGCAAAGCCGGATACCCGGAGCCAAGAATGGTGTGGGAAACAGACCCCAGCAGCCACCCCGCACCCAGAGGCATCCACAGCATCATAAGCAGCCCAGAGGACATGACTGCCAACATCCAAGCCCAATTTCAGGAGCTGGACAAGCTGCATCCTGGTGGGGTCCACTGGAAAGGTCTGCTCCAGGTCAATGGCTTGGTCCCAAAGAACATTTTGATATTGGAATATGTGGGCCAGATAATTCTGGGCCCGGACAGCCAGGGTAGTAGATGCGAACACACTTTTGCCCAGGTGGTCCAGATGCCTGGACTCCTGGCCCAGGGGAAGAGCAGTAAGGTGCTTGGGCTTTTTAGTATGGCCATGTGCCGCATTAATTACCACAAAATCCACCTTAGGGTGTCCCCCTAAAAAGGGTTTGCGAGCTGAGGCATGGAAAAGACGGTCTGATTTTCCGAGGCAGAGGAGGGGTGGTAGATGGGCGATTCCATGCTGCCCTCGTGACGTCATCTTAGGAGTCAATCAAAGGGGGCACCAACCAGGGGAGGGCATCCCGCAGCCAGAGATAGATGGCCAGGCGGCATCTCTCTGGGTCCTGCTCCTCCATCTCCCAGCCCATAATGGCCTACATGTGGTGTATGACATCCATAAAAGCTGGATCATCGGGGGGGAGACTTTGGTACCTCCTTGGGAGGGTCGTCCCCATCCAAGGACTCCAATGGGGATGAGGAAGACTCCAAAGAATTGGATTCATCCTCAGTAGTCTCACTATCTGGGGTTGACGCTGGAGGCCAGTGCTCATCCCTGTGACAGCCCGAGCCAAAGTCGGGTCATGCCCCAGAGGACCCCTGACCTGCGGAGGTCACTTGGCACAGCCCGGTCAGGGTTGTGGGGCTGACGCCTGGGGAGGATGGAGATGCAGGACGCGTCCCTTGAGGGGCAGGGGTCCTCCTCTGGACGAAGGACCACCATGCCAAGAATAGGGCGTTATGATCCACTAGGGATGGTAGGCTGTGCACCGGTGGAAAAGGATAAGAGAGCATCAGGTAATGGTATGACAGCAGAGGAGACAGCATAGGGCCACAAGGTGTCAGCTGAGGATTCGGCATTGGTGCAACAGCATCAGCTGCAGCCTAGGTTGTAGCAGGGGCGACAATGGAGTTGGGCCCATAGGATGGAGCTGAGGCTGCGGCAACACTGGTGGCGACCCAGCAGATATTGGGCTGGAATGACCGGGGGAAGGATTCACTGGCACCGGCCTAGCCAGAGAAGCAGGCACCTGGCGGGAAGGAGACCCCTGAGGCAAAGGTAGAAGCGATGCCGGAGAGGAGAAAATGTTGGTAGCCTGCTGGGTTGCTTGGAAGGACTGACGTCTGTCCCAGTAGTTGAAACCAGCAAAGACAGTGCCATGGCCTCCAGGGGGCGACGGTTATGGAACTGATGCCCAAGAAACCCATACCAGCTAAGCCACCTGGCTGAGAGTTCATCGAGGATAAGGGCCTGAGCATCAGGGGCTAAGAGGCTGGAGACGAAGTCCCCTGCACCAAAGAGCTGCCACCTGAGACACTGATAAGGGCAGGTGGCAGAGCTACTAGGAGCCCAGTGTAAGAGAGGGCTGGCAGGGCCCGACACCCTGCAGGAGGACAACCCCGTCACGGTCAATGGTCTGTGGGGCGACCACAAGCAGGAAGCAGACCAGTCCCGGTCTTTATCCCAGTGTTTGTGATTCCCAGATTTCTCCTTTTGAGAAGGTGAAGAGGCCCCAGAGGACTGTGCCAGTGAGGCCGAAGAGCTCCTACAGCTCCAGTGTGACCAACTTCACCTTCAAAAGGTGTCTCTCCAGTGTTTTTAGATGATGTCCCTGAATAGCCTAGTTGAATTTTTAGCAAAACTGGCAGTCTTCGGTGTTGTGGCTCGGGCCTAGGCAGATGAGACATGCACAGAGGCCATCCTTTGCAGGGATCTGTTTGCTGCAGGCACACTTCGAGGAGCGATCAGAAGACACAACGACGAGGCTGGTGGAGAAGACAAACTTGTAGATGAAAACACTGAAAATTCAATGTTTTAAACTAAGAAAGAACAAAAGATAAAAAAAAGCACGGCAAGCACAGGTAATGGTGGTCGACTGCAGATGTGGCATCCGCTAATGTCCGATGTGTGCGGGTCAACAGCGGGAAAAGAACTGGGGTAGGTGTGGGGGACTGCCCACCTTTATAGGCTAGGCTGATGTCAGCTAACTGACGTCAGCAGTGGGCGGTCCCCGGTAATACACTACTAGCTAGAAGTTTTCCATGTGGTCATGGCGCCTGATGGCTTAGTCCTACTGGTGTGGCCTGCTGCAAGAGCCTTCCTCGATGTAAGATCTTGTTAATCAGGATCCCATTAGGTGGATTCTGGAGCTACTTTTTGAAAAAATGACCCAGAAATGTGTTTTCTATAAGTTACATTGTTTTTTAGTGACATGAATTTCTTTTTTCGTATGGCCATATGAAAAAGGAACTGGACCATATGAAAAAGATTCCTTCACACGAAAAAAGAATTAGGACTTAAGTTTTTTTCATTCTTTTTTTTATACGAAGGCATCCTTTTTTGTGTGAACGACACAACCTCTCAAAAAAGGGTGCCTTCATATGAAAAAATAATCTGAAAAAGATTCCAAGTCCAAATTCATTTTTCTTATGAAGGGATCCTTTTTTGTATGAACGACACATCCTCAGGAAAAAGGATCCCTTCACATGAAAAAATAATTTGGACTTAATTTTTTTCAGATCCTTTTTTCGTATGAAGGGATCCTTTTTCATGAGGGTGTCTCGTTCGTATAAAAAATTATCCCTTTATACGAAAAAATAATTTGGACTGTTTTTTTTCCACATTTGAACTTTAACAATCTATAACTCCTTCAATATCTGTATGTAAAGATGTCCCTGGTGTTTCAAATTCCCATTTTTATGATACTCTCAAAAAGGTTTTCAGTCACAAGTACATTCTTAAATACATGGAAGCATTAATAGAATAACGAGTTATCCTAGTATGTCATGTCCAACTAAGAATATATACAGGATGGCAGCAAGGAAATTAGCTCCCACAACTGTAGCAGCTGGTATCATTCAAGGCGCTTTATCTAAATGTCTGTCTTTGGTTACACTATTTTATGTTAATGTCCTTGCCATTCTACATGTTCTTTTGAATTGTTTGAATAGCATTCTTGCAAGTTTTATTTTTATAGGGATGTTTCGATAAGTTTTGTCCTGAGCTGACAGCCTCTGAAATTGCAACTTTGAATGCTTTGTGGAAAAAATGAAGCAAGTATCATGACAAATGATTTGTCCTTGTTTCACATTTTCTTTCACACTCATGTTGACGTGAAAAATATTAATGTTATAACCACATAAAACAATCTGACCCCTTCCGGATTTTTTCCATAAAGAAAGATTACGTTTCACCAATGTAACTTACTGTAAAAACAAGCATGGCAACCCATGTTTTTTGTTGTGGATTTTAAATGTTTATATGACCATCATGTACAGAGCAAAAAATTATGACTTTGACATGGAGTTGCTGAAATACCAGGGAGCGACAATTGATATACCCTTACTGGTGCATAAATGAAGTTTTCTGCAAAGAATATAAACATATAAATAAATTGAGATTAGAGGGAGGCCGATCAAGGGGTAATGTGAGGAAGTTCTTTCTCACAGAAAGGGTGGTGGATGCATGGAATGGCCTACCTCAGGAAGTGATGGATATGAATACAGTGCAGGACTTCAAACAGGCTTGGGACAGGCATAAGGGAGCAATACAGATGAGTATGAATAAACAGGCCATTGACAGAGTAAAGGCCTATGGCACATTCATAAGGTAGAAAAATGGGCAGACTGGATGTGCCTTGCGGTCCTTATCTGCCATCAACTTCTATGTTTCTATGTTTCTAGCTAGTAATCTTGAATGTAGCAGCCAAGAGGCATGTGGCTCTGGCAGAAAAAGCAAGAGGGGATGCCCAAAATTGGGATCTCTTTGCAACTAAGATGGCATAACAAGCCAAAATATGAACACGGACTCCTGGAAACACCAAACTGCATAAAGCTCAAAGGAGTAGAGATTTGTTCATCTCCACAGGCTCCACTAGGGACTGTGAGCTAAATGCCCAGCTGGCAAAAGGGAAGAAACTAAGAATACCAACCAAGAAGATAGTATGATATAGTTAGAAGAAAAAAAAATCATCAGAGAAATATAACCTGCTTCTCCTACAACAACTGGGATGTATCCTATGTAAGAGCTAGGGTACTTGATGCAATCCAGTGCGCAACACTCTTCCACAGTCAGTGTAATTGCCAAGTGGAGTTAGACTGGATAATGCCCAGAGGCACAGACTGCATTTAGCAACTAATAGGGATACACCCAAAAAGGGGATATACCTTGAGGAGGACGACAAGAAAGAAAAGGGAGAAAGGGAGCTTCCTTCCCTTTTTTTCGTCGTTCGGGGTAGGAGTGTGAATTCAACGATGGGTCTCAAACCCCTTTTTTCCCCTTACACTACTCCACAGCAGGTGCAACTGGGGAGTGGTGCCAGCCAGCACTGTCAGGATAAGCTGTTCAGAGGCCCTAGCTCTGCTACAGTGGGGGGATGGTGAGCAGGTCTGCTAATCAATGGTGAAGATACTCTGGAAGATCAACGTTATAAGTATATAACGTTCATTATCTTCCAAGAATTAATCTTCACCACTGACTCCCATTCATGGGTCCTAGCATGAAGCTTCCCCTTCTTTTCTGGGGGTGAAGCTATCTTACCCTGAGGGTAATGGATACCCTTAGTCCTCTGGAATGGGGAAGAACGCCTGAGGGCAGGGGCTTCTTACAAGTCTGGTGAACCTGAGACTGGTCAGGGTGAGGAGGAGGTTTCTGTGGCACAGGAGCTGGAGGGTTCCCTGACTGTTCCCACCTGACCCTTAGGAGAAGAAAAGAGTTCCCTGGAAGTGTGAGTTAAGTACTGTACGCTGGGCGAAAGGTGCCAGTTGGTAGATGCAAAGCCATGCCATCTTTTTGATGCAGACTGCAGTTCCTGATAACCTGGAGGCCACCTCGTTGGCATCATAAGATGCCCCCATCTGGTGCCGAACTACCACCAACACCCAAACAGAAAGGTCAATGGCCTGCTGAACTGCCTTGCTCTGCAGCGGTGTAGCTAAAAAATGTGATTATTGGCAACCACAGGTGACAGTTATAGGTTGCTATATGTGCCTGGTGTGCAGAAATGCACATTAGGGAACATGCTGAGGAAAAAGCATTCCTGCTAAGGGCATCATCCGTACGAGCAGATCTGCCTCTTCAGTTCAGTCACGTGCGAGGCACCGTGGACCCTACAGGGTCTGTAGTACTTCAAGACCAGAGGATGTGTGAAGTACTAGACCTGCAGACCCTTTGAGTACGTGATACCGCAGGAGGAAGTTTCTGGGTATGGCTGGATTGGAGAAGGCATGTCTCTACACTGCCCTGTATGCCTCTACAAAGGCTGTAGGTCATAGAGGAACGACAGCAGTGTCGATCTTAGGAACTCCAAGGAATCCCAATGGCAGAAGTGCCAGATCATGGCATGTAACAGCATGTAAATAGAGCACCCGGAACATCTCCACCAAGAATCACTGGTACTAAGCAGATTCAGCAGCTGAAGCAAGGTGCACAGATAATTCATTATCCTCTGAAGAGGATGTCGATGGAGACAAGGTGCCAACTCCGGAGGCCATTAGTGTCTGGGAGAAGAACATGTTCTGGGCCCTGTCAGAATCCCTCTGCCAACTCTCTACGGCACCAATGAAATGCCGGTGTTTATTCTATGTTAGTGGCCCCTCAGGGCCTGTGAATGAGGGCAACATCTCTAGGAAATGGTGAGGCCCTGCCAGAGGGGATTGAGACTCATGGTCTAGACAGCCTTGGCCTGAGTTGTTGAACTGCGAAATGAGCCTCAAACAAGGAAGGGCCTAGCAGATTCACCTGAAGGGTGTCCTCCCACATCTGAGGAGCGACCCAATCCGTGCCTTGGAGGAAACCCCCATGTGAGGAAAGTGAAGTCATACAGGTCACACAGGGAAACACCAGCCTTCATCGGTGGTGATGATGTCCAGCGGCTCTGGGGAAAACTCCATTTCCAGGCCATCATCCAACCCAGATTCAGTGCTGCCTCCAGCACTGGACTCAGGACTGATGACAGCCTCTGAGACAGGGTTATCCCTGTAACCAAGGCTGGCACTGCCCTAGACACTGTGCTCGGTGCCGACTTTGACTTTGCTACCAGAGCCATCACACAATCCTTGGTGTCACGAATGACACCAGAATCAGAGACAACGTTGGCATCAACATCTCACCCATAGCCAAGCTCAGGTCTAATACTATGGCCATCTCAGCCTCTATCACTGTGTCTGGTGTCGTCACCCTCCTCGGTGTTGTTAGTGAACCATGGATAGTGGCAACATCCAAATTGGTAAAAGTGTGGACAACAGCCCCAGTGCTGGTCTTTCTCCTAACACTGTGAACAGTGTCAGCGCCACCCACCATGTCATCACTGCAAATGGCGACAACAGCATGGACGACACCAGAGGATGACTTTGAGGTGTCCACTGATAAAGACCAAGCATATAGCTGCAGCCTCACCACTGGAGACATCTACTGTTCTGGGCAGGCATACTGAGGAGGGTTCACATCTGACCACTCAGGAGAAGTAAACTGACCACTGTACCAAACCACCAGTCTCCGATGCCTCAGCCCAGTAAGGCTAAGGAGAACACTATACTCTCATGGAACCAGCGGTCCCAGAAAAAGGCCCATGAGAAAGGCCTAATGACCTGAGCTTGCATGCAGCCCCTGCCTCTGAAGGTGGGGATCTGGAAACCCCACTTAACACACGGTTTTCTAGTGTGCGGCAGTCCATGTAGAAACTGGCATTGCACTCCTCCATGTCATGCTCTGATCCAAGTCAGCCTGCACAGGACTGATGCCAGTCCTGAACAGCTGTCAGTTTCCCACAGGGGCAGCAACACATAATGGGCAGCTGTCCGACTATCTTTGACAAGTATGTCCCTTTCCTATCAGACTTCAGCATTGTGGAAAAATAAGAAACGCAAACGACATCTCAAAAAAGGTAAAACAGTGATGAAGAAAACCATAGCGGCAATGAGTAGAACTGAGGCATGGTGCTGGCGAAAGCTTTGCTCCTGCAGGGTCCTAGAGCTTGCTGCCCAGACCCATATGTAGGAATCAATAGTGAAGATTGATTCTTGGAAGATCAGGATATTTCATCACTGTAGTCTTAACACCTATGGTGATCTGTATCACATCACTTTGATATGCTCTTTGTATAATGTCCAAAGAAATTTATACTTGAGCAATTATTTGGCATTGTTACATCAAGCCAAGAGATAAGCTACTGGTTAGATTGTTAAATGTCACAAATAAGCAGCCTATTAAAATCATGCTGCCTTTTTTAAATCTACTGAAGATTAAACCCCAGACCTGAAATTGTAGATCACTAGGTGTAAACAGAAGTAAATACCATAAATGCTTTTAGGATCCAAATAGACCATCTTTCTACAGGGATATGTGGCTACAAGATAACCCATTATGGTACCGGGTCAAGAGAGCGCTACAAAAACAGCGCAGCAATAACCACGCTGTGTAAAGCGCTGATACATTTAGACCGACGCGTATAATAGCAGACGGGAATTACCGCTACCTCTGTTGCTGACTTCTCACTACAGGAAGGACTGAAGAAGCCTCAGGTGCTTCGTTAAGCCGCTCCCATCATGGAGTGGCTAAGGCACAAGCACCTGGTGCAGCAGAGATCTGGGGATCAGGGTTTGGTTGCCAGTCTCCCGACTTTTTTTTTGTATTGCCGAAACCTAAGTTTCCCCTCATCTCCTCGGTCCACACCCCCTTAGAGTTGGTTATTATAGTTCCGGGGTGTGTGGAACCAGAGCCTCACACCACCAGCTAGTAATCTTGAAATGCCACTGTTTTCTAATGTTTTGTATGGTGTGCGCTGATATGGTATCAGTCGGTGTTTCACTGACTCTATTTGCCACCGCGTTGTTTTAACTGCGGTATTGTTTATTGCGTGGTTTTTGGTCACGACATTATGACCCCTTGCCACCCATTATTTGGACTGTGCGCATGTATTCAGGCCAGAAGTACCCAAAATGGACTGTTGTTTCATTTATGCATTAACCATGAATTATCATAACATTTTGTCTATGTCCTTCTTAATATTGCGTACAGGAATTCTGTGACATAATGAATGTTCTTTCCATCATCCTCTGACATAATGAATGATCTTTCCAAAGAGTGATATTCGCTTCTCCCACTGTTAATAGGTTAATACACGTTAACGTTATGTCAAATGTAATATTAATTATTTTAGAAGTGGTTAATAGTTTAGATGCATTTCTGGATGTTTATATTTTGTGTGTGTTTTCTTTATTAACTATTTTGTTGATCAAATAAAAGTACTGATTCAATGGTCACCATTCCTCAGTTTTCTTTACAGTGAGATAGTTCATTATGAAGAAACTCTTTCCCTACTGAGAAACAGGGATTCTCTCCACATTTAACTCTTAACAACTTTCTCACCTTCAGTTTAAGCAGGAATGTATTCTCTAATAACTGAGCTGAAAACAAACTGACTTTGCTTAACTTTGACTATTTTAAAACCTGAGGTGTTGAGCCCTCTCCAGTTACCTCCAACACCTATTTGTCTGTGTCAATCTTTTCCACTCTGTGAGGTAATAACAACGGTGTCTTCCCACTGGCAATGGGCCTGTGGCGACAGGGATAATCTGTCAGAGGCTGAACTTTGCCTGGATTGGGTGAGCTGATGCAGATTTCTGTCTGGCACCCCTTCTGCCTTTGTTCTCATCAACTTTTTTTTTTGTAAACCTCCGTTTTGTCACCAAATAATGTCCTACCACAACTCAGTTGTTCTCAGCCAAGAAAATCTCCTAGAAGACACCGAGTTTGCTAGAGCCCAAGATGCAGTGTAATTCACATTAACAGCCATTTTAAATTTGTACTTAGCAGCTTCCCTACCTGCCTATATGCGCTAGGTGAGGCTTCTCACAGAAAGGCAAGCTCTCACATAGTGGCATAACTGCAGTTTACAGGGCCTGCTGATAATGAGCAGAATAACTCGGGTTGGGTGCCTGCCCAAACAACAGGGTGGAGGTAATGTTCCCATTTTTATGTTTGCTTGCACGCATATGCAAAAAACATAGTGCCATGACAAGAGTTTTCGTAGGTGTGCCTCCCCCACTTCTTTTTGCAGATGCGGCTGCACCATACCAATGAATGTCCGAGCTATCTATGACAGCCGTTCAGATGCAGTGGCATACAGCTGAAAGCGAGAAACCACTGTAATCAGCGGTTATAATGTGTAGGCAATTTGGTAATTTACATATTGCCGTTGGCAGTATGCAAAGTGCCTACACTCAGCACTGCATCCTGAACGCAGCTGTCATAGACAGCTCCCTTCACGTTCCCACCTCCCAAACACTGAAGTAGCACGCTGGGAGCCCACCCCAGTGTGCTCATGCACTCCCCCGCGCAGCACACAGTATGGCTGACGGGGTTGCCCAATCCCCTGTCGGCAACGCACCCCCCCCCACAGACTTCTAGGTGCCACGCTGGGAGCCCACCCCAGCGTGGCAAAAGTCAGAATGGCCATTGGTTGCCCAATCCTCTCGCTCCACTCAACACCTCTAAAAAAAAATGGATTCCAATTGACGCCCACCCCAGCGTGGCAAATGTCTGCATGGGGTGCCCAATCCCATTGACTCACCGACCCCCAAAAAACTTTCAGCTGCCATGCTGGAGGCCACCCCATCGGCACAAGTCCCGTGTCATCTTCCTAAAAGAGAAAAACACTACAAACAAAAAACGGTCCCGCATTGATTGTCTTGCCCCTCCCCCAACCCGCGCCACCCTCTGCGCATCCACCTCCCCACAACTCCCCCAACCCCATACTTACTCTCCGGAGTCCAGCGCATGATCTTTGGTGGACTGGAACACATCTGCACTCTTCAAAGCCGACCGCGAACTGAAGAAATGCCGGTCACGCTGTATAATGGCATAAATGTTTTTTTCAACTCTGGTGCATATCTCGGCCATTTTGGGGAATTTCTTTCACCAAATTTTCAACATGGGGTTTTGGGGCCCCACCACATGAACTCGGTCACTGTCATTTTGTTATTCAGTCCCAAAAGCTGATTTCGCAGTCACAAAAAAAACATGTTGAAAATTTGGAGTGAAAATACCAACGAACGCCTGGGGCGTTAGGGTTTCCGACCATAACGCCCCACCCTGTAGAGACTGACAGCCATCAGGGGTGTGATTTGGGATTGCTGCTTGTAATGCTCATGCCATTCCACCAACACCGACACCCTGCAGCCAGTGACAGGCATCGAGGTGTGCCTTGAACTCTTTGGCCCCAAAGTTCACCCATTCTCCTATACTGCACCCATCTCACCATATTTCCTTATGGAATGGGATGAGCATAAGGCCCAAAGACCCCAAGGCACACCGTGACACTTGTTAGAGTCTGCAGGGTAGGGTGTGGTGAAATGGCGTGGGCTCTTGAAGATTAGGGTGATATAAATGAAATTGGAGCTTCCCTGGATACCACAAATATTTTCTGAATTTACTTATCAGTAGCCATAAAAGTTGAGGGCATAGCAAGAATCTTTTTTAGTGGCATTTTAAATGCCTTACGGATGGGTATGGACACTCTTTTTGTCAATGTCAGTCACAGAATGTTCATGAATTCTGTATCTTCTATGACCACGTCTCATTTAGGGGCAAGCAGAGTCAGCATATCTGCCATTTGTGTCAAATAATGCAGTGAGTTCCTGGGTGGGGAACCAAAGTCTTTCTCAGCAGTATCCTCAGGAGAAATTGGCTCCTCCTCCTCCACTTTCTCCTCAAATACCTCCTCTTAGGGAGACTAGGAGGGACATTGTAGGCATTTGTTCCCCAAAAATTCTGCATCGTTTTTAAACATTGTTACATTTGTATAATGCCCTCTAAGGAAGACATGCTTCTCTCTGGCCCAGGTTCCTCTACTTGCTTTTTAGGCAGTGGGACCCCAAGATGTTTTTTTATGGCTGCCATTAGTGTCACTTTATTAAAATATGGCTTAGCAGTCTTTTTTGTCTCCTTGGGTGCCAGAGGTGACTGCTTTTTCACAGAGAAGTGGTTTGCAGCTTTCCTAAGTCTCCCTGCATACCAGTGACTACTGCAAAGAAAAGAGTCGTCTGACACATGCCTTCTGCCTTCAGTAGTACTTTTCTCCTTATTTTTATACACAGACTGCTTCTTAGCTGCTTCTGAACAGAGAAGTGCTTTGCAGCTTTTTTAAGTCCCCTTGGGTATCACAGTTCACTGCAAAGGAAAAGAGCCACACAGGCATACTTTCTACCTTCACTGGTACTTTTCTACTTATTTTTATGCACAGGCATTTTTGTGGTTTGTTTTAAAGTAGAAAACTCAAAATCATGATCTAAACTGAAATAACCATAACAAAGATTATTGCTATCTCTTTTGTCAACCAATACTTATAGGATGTGCACCATTTGTAGAACATGTGCCTTCCTGTCATGCCGGTTTGAAAGAGAGAGAAAAATGAGTTTTAATGGTTGGATTTGAAAGAAAAGTACAATTACTTCAAAAATAAAGTTCATTTTAAACAAAATTAATAAATTTTTGTTTGATTTGGAACCAGGTATCTGAACCAAGAACTGGTGGAAATGTTTGTCACATTTCCAGAAATCACAAAAGAAACAGCAAAGAAAGGATAAAAAAAAACAACTAAGCTCAACCTTACAAAATAAAATAAAAGTAGTCAAAACTAATAACACTGAGCCACAGGGCCTGGAACAGGACTCCAGCATGAGTGATCTCTTCAGCGGACAAATGAATCCCTTTCAATCTGAGTAATATTACAACTCCACATACTTTTGCCACGGCATGCAACACTCCCTACCTGTCCCCTCCCTCCCTGGGCATGTCCGAATGCCCGGAATCCCTCAAGTTCTGCCCACTACTGCTCTTTGAATCTTTCCTCCGCTTCATGCCATTGCCCACCTCCTGTGAGAAGCCCACCTGCAGGAAACCGCAAAACTGTCCTACAATGCTTAAACATGTACTTTTTCGTCACGTGTTTCTCTTACTACTTCTCTCAGGTAACATCCTCCCCAATCCTTGTCCTATCTCACAGCCCCACCCTACTACCTGCAACTCAGGTGGTCTCAAGCTTGCCTCAGTAAACATCTGTAGCTTGCTGCAAAAAATTGCTCTACTTCAACTCTGGGCTGTTCAACATAAGCCTGACGTTCTAGTGGTAGTTGAAACCTAGCTCTCCCCAAAGATACCTGACTCCGCTGTCTCCATGAACGGCTATACTCTCTACTGAGAAGATAGGTTGGGGAAAAGGGGGGGCATTTGTCTTCTTGACTCCCTTAAAGGACAGGTACTCCCAAAGTTCATCTCAGGTAATACTGCCCAGGCTCTAGCTATGAAAATCGTCATAGGGTGCAAACGTAAGCCGCTTACTGTACAGTCCATTTACATCCCTCCCTGGGATACCAAACATGGACTCAACTCCATTACTGACTTTGTCTCTAATCTTCTCAACTGGTCTGAAGTGGTCCTGCTGGGTGACTTTAATATCAACTGGTTGGCCCCTGATGCTGTTCCCTTTAGGGACGCAGTTGCTGCTGTTGCCTTTACCCAGGTTGTGTCCTCTCCCACCAGGATCAACTATAGGACTGGCACCAGTACTCTGATTGATCTCATCCTTTCCAACCACCCTGAAAGGATTTCTAATATCACGGTCCTAGCTGATGCACTTAGCGACCAGTCTCCTATCCTCTGCCACTGGACCAGTCGCTCCCCAAAACTTCCAGCAAAGGTAACTTAGCGCACACTCAAGAAAGGCATGCTCTGTCGATTTCAGGACTATCTTCTCACTTGTGACTGCTCCCCATCAACTCAGCTACCTGTGTAGATAATGCCCTTGCATACTTCGTCTCTATCTTCAACTCAGCCTGCGATATTTTTGCACCCTTCTCCAAATGCATAACCAAAGGATCCAGTAACTCCTGAATCACTCCAGCACTCCTAAGTCTCATGGTTATATGTGATAACCTCTGGCACAAAGCCCTAGCATTGGGGCTCCCAGCTGACCGGCAATGCTACCGAGCTGCCAGAAATGAGTGTACCCATGAAATTCACCGTGCGAAGGCTGCCCACTTTAAAACCAGCCTCTCTTCATCCTGAGGACACTGCCCCAGGGGCAGCCTACGGGAACCAATTACACAGACACTGCCCCAGGGGCAGCCCATGGGAACCAATTACACAGGCACTGCCCCAGGGGCAGCCTACGAGAACCAATTACACAGGCACTGCCCCAGAGGCAGTGAGGACACTGCCCCAGGGGCAGCCCACGGGAACCAATTACACAGGTGCTGCCCCAGGTGCACCAAGAGCACTGCCCCTGGGGTAGCCAACAGATACTAACCATCATGGCTCTGCCCCATTCATTACAATTTATAAATAAAATATATTCTCTCACTTACGTCTGTCTTAATTTAGCAACATTAAAAAAAAAAAGGTAATGATTTGTGACACTTATATGATTAAATACTCACAACTGAGTTTGACACAAAGCACAAAAAAATTTCCCTGGTTAAGATATGAGCCCTTGAAGTCTGGCTCTTTTGGATGCAGACAAACATACAACTTGAGCCACCAAAAGTCAAAGACAAGCAGTGCACACTGCTGGGGGGAGCATTTCCATAGCATTCTCATCTACACTTAAAATCCTCAATTCCTCAGACTTGCAACAATCAGATTTGTGGTAAGTAACAGCTACATGTTGCTGTCCTTGCGGCAGGGGACCAAATCCACCAATAGGGATAGGTGGGAGGTGGAGCACGGGGGTGCTGCCCAGGGGCAGCACTGCCAGTGGGCGAAATCCACCAACATGAGTAAGCTGGAGAAGCTAAAGGGTGCTGTCCTAGGGGCAGTGCTGCCCCAAGAACTGCGCTATGGGAAGAAATCACACTCGAGCCAGGTAAACTTGAAGGTTTGGGTATAAATCACCACTATTTAGAAGAAGGAACAAGCCAGATGGACCCTAAATTCCTTTCATGATCACAATACCACCATATATTTCATTAGGGAGGCAAGATACTGTAAGTAGTTTTGAAGCATAAAGAAGTTCTCACTGGGGGCTGGTCAAAAGGAAAAGAATAGAGCATCTCAGAGACTGTACTCTTCTGTCACGGCCAGGCAGGACATGCGCTCACAGTGTGATCACCACATAGCAGAGGCATCACGGTTGTGGCCAGCAAACGAGAGAGGTATGCTTCCAGATGCTGGTATGCCTCCAGATGATGGTAAGCTTACATGGTAGTCATCCTTGGCAAGCGGTGGATAACATGCATGTCCTTGAGAAGGTCAGTGATGGGAATAAAGAGTTCCATCAGATTGAGGGGTAACTGGAGGAATGGAGAAACAGCTTGATAAAAAAATTTAAAAACGGAAGTTCCTTCTCACTTGCCATACCATGCATGATTAGTCTGAAAAGTTATGCTGGTCATCAGATACATGACACCACCACCCTGACAGCTCTGCACTGTAACAACATCACACATGGCAAAAGAGAACTCTGAGGATGGTGATAATGTAAACTGATTTCTACGGGCTGCCATTTTCATAGCACTGCACAGCTGACTACAAAATAATAAAGCTGCTTTTAAAAATATAGGTCCTATTCACTTTTGTGGCAGAATCACAATGAGGAGTCAGTCCTTATGTGTCCTGGATCTGCATGGAAGCCACACAGATGAAGGGTCCCCAAGGGCCTTGGCAAGATCTGCAACAGATGGCAGATAGACATGGCAGAGGTGGGTGAGTTGGGTATAAAACAAAATCATAATAAAATAGAACAATACACAAAAAATACCCCAAGAATTGTGAGCATATGAGACAAGTATAATGCTATTCTATCACTTAACTAGCCCTACTGCTTTGAAGGAGTGAATCCTCCATTCGTATTTAGTTTCAGCTAGCAAAAATTAAGAGAACCACACAGACAAAATTATTGACACTAAAAAAAGTAATGCAGATTATAGCCTCCCTAGGGAGGCAAGCTCTCATGAAAAAAATAAAACACATATCAAAACAGTAAACCTCTTTTTCAAACTCTCTACAACAAATTAAAAATTACAAACTTCATTTCTAACATTCAAAAAGTCATTAATCTGCCTCAAGAACCTCTTTCTCCTTTTTTCATAATACAATTTCCCCTTCTGCTAAGAGCCAGATACCTCTTCTTTTCATCCACATGTTTGAAACTCGGCCCCAAGTACTCCTAGCACCCAACCCCCACTACCTTCATGGATCACACCTCTAAGCAGGACCAGCTGATTGAACAGAACACATAAGTTGAGTAGCGTGTGAGAGGATGCAGATGCTGGAAGACTGCAACAAGGACAGCATGGTGACATCATCCCTCTGTGATCCACCCTTTCTTCACCAAGAGACAGCCATGTACCAAAAGACACCACCTGTCATCCCTGAACCAGTGACTTCCTACTTTTTTGTGTAGCTTGCACGCATGTGCAAGAAACACATTGCGTTAGTCAGCAGTTAGGGAGCATGCCAAAATGCGTCAAGAAATTCGGCCACATCACCACGCAATCAGCTGTTTTGGTGCATTGCAAGCTACCAAAACAGCTGATTGCGTGGTGTCCCCATGGCGATGGCTTCAAGGTCAACCTCTCACAGTCCCCAGGAAGCTGGCGGAAAGCTGCCGCCTGCCATTCAGTGTGCCTTCCTGGTGAAACATTTCAATAAATAAAAAAAATAAAGCCAACAGGGTGCCAAATCCCTTGTCGGCATGACCCCAATTCATCTGCCGACAGGGTAGCCCAATCCCGTGGTATAATACCCACCCGTGGCCTAATGCCCCACCAGCACACTTTATGGCCGATGGGGGTGCCCGATCCCCCGTCGGCTCCAATGCAACCCCCACAAAAACAAACTTCCATCTGCCAAGCTGGGAGCCCACCCCAGCATGGCAAAAGTCTCCTCGGCCAACGGGAGGGCCCAATCCCCAGTCGGTTCCACTGCCCCCCCAAACAAACTGCCTGGTGCCTTACTGGGAGCCCACCCCAGCGTGGCAAAAAAAACCCATCGTCTTAAAAAAAAAAAAGACCCAAAAGAAAAAAAAAGTGTCCCTCGTTGATTCTCTTGCCCCCTCCCCAACCGCTAGCCACCCTCTATGTACCCCACCTCCCCCACACACCCACCACCCCATACTTACCCCATAGCCCAGCATGACGATCTTCGGTGGACCGGGAACATGTCTGCACTCTTCAAAGCTGACCGTGAACTGAAGAAATGCCGGTACAGGTAACTGTATAATGGCATAAATGTTTTTTTTCAACTTTGGTGCATATCTCGGCCATTTTTAGGGATGTTTTCACCAAATTTTTAACATGGGGTTCTTGGGACCCCACCTCATGAACTCAGTCATTGTCATTTTGTTATTCAGTCCCGAAAGATGATTTTGCGGTCACTGCACAGAACCACCTTTCGGGACGGATTAACGAAACAACAGTGTCACAGTTCATGAGGTAGGCCCTCAAAAACCCTATGTTGAAAATTTGGTGAAAACATTCTCAAAAATGACTGTTTTATGAGCGTGCATTGCGCAGTTCCTATATGCTCATAACTTCGAGCATTTTTGATATTTTCACTCCAGATTTTCAGCATTGCCATTTTACCACACCTCCTTATGAACAGTACAACTGTCATTTTTCACATCTCACCCAAAATGTGTTTTCGCACATGTAGTGCACAGTGGCATGATCAGTGTGCGAAATCAATGTTCGGGACAGATTAAGAAAATCACAGTGACACTGTTCATGAGCAGAGGTCTTAAACTCGCTATGTTGAAAATCTGGTGACAAAAGTCCATTAAATGACTGTGTTACGAGTGTGCATGGTGCAATTTCCATGCACCCTCGTAAGTTCACGAATTCGTAATCTTTTCAGTCCAGATTTTCAACATTGGCATTTTTCCACACCTCCTTATGAACAGTACAGCTGTCATTTTTCACACAATGGCTGAAATGTGTTTTTGCACTTCCGGCGCAGAATAGCATGGTCACTGTAGGAAATCAGTGTTCGGGATAGATTAAGAAAATCACAGTGACACTGTTCATGAGCGGAGGTCCCAAAATGCCTATGTTGAAAATCTGCTGTAAAAAATCCCCAAACTAATTACATTACGGGTGTGCATTGCGCAGTTTCTACGCACACTCGTGACTTCATCAGTTTTTTTATATTCTTACTCCAGATTTTCAACATTGCCATTTTTAACACCTCCTCATGAACAGTACAGCTGTCATTTTTCACATCCTGTTTGAAATGTGTTTTCGCACCTGTGGCGCCAAATGGCAAAATCACCTTTCAGCTAACAAACTGATAGTGTCATGGTTCATGCGGTGGGATCACAAAAAGCCCATGTTGAAAACTTGGAGTAAAAATACCAAGAAACGCCCAGGGTGTTAGGGTTTTTGACCATAACGCCCTACCCTGTAGGGACTGACAGGCGACAGAGGTGTGACTTGGGATTGTCGACAGCAATGCTCATGCCATTCCACCCCCACCCTGCAGCCAGTGGCAGGCATCGAAGTGCACCTTGGACCCTTTGGCCCCAGAGTTCATCCCATTCCCCTATATTGCACCCATTTCAGTGTATTTCTTTACGGAATGAGGTGAGTGTAAAGCCCAAACACTTCAAAGCACACCTCAACACTTGTAAGTGTCTGCAGAGTAGGGTGAGGTGAAATGTCGTGACTGTTATGGGCGATGACCCAAAGGCACACCCCAATGCCTGTCCATCTCTGCAGGGTGGAGGTGAAGTTGGTGTCAGTTCAATACTTCACTGCCATTCCTATACTGCATCTGTCTAACTCCTGCAATTCCACTGCTAATTACAGCAAGCAACACTTGGCATTGACAAATGCTTGCTTTCAATTTTTTTATCTGGTGTTTTCCCCAATTTTTTTCATCTGCCCCCTTCCCTGGGCGCACACGCAGGCATGTGGAGGCACGCAGACGCAGCCACGCCCGAGGCACCCTCCCGCTTTGCCGCCCCTCCCACCTGTGCTGCCATCGGACCTCCTCCTGGTGGCAGTGAAACTACGGGGGCAACAACCACTCCAGGAAAGGAGAGCTGCTGTTAGGCTGCTTAATCCTGGTCCCCCCCCAACCCGGCACCCCGGTGACCCGAGGTCGTTCCTGAACCTGGTCACCAGCGTGGCATGAGGTGTGGCATCCAGCGCCTCAACCCTCGGCACCAGTGGGCCAGCCCAGTGACTTCCTTCTTACATACCTCACCTATTACAGTCAGCCGATGGAGGACATACAGTGCCTGTGGCATGAAACCGAATCTCACACATGGTAGATAAATGTGCAAAACATTTTTTTTTTTTTTTTTTAAGGAAGTGTCCCACAAGAAAAAACAGAAATGTACAGAAACTTGGAAGAACTTTCAAAATATTGGACTGTGTATATGGTGTCGTGTTCCTCTAATTTGTTGTTAAGAAAGAGGACAGTTGAGTTCCTTAAAATTATTTAATATTAATTTAAAAGGCACTATATAAAACACATTTGGAAAAAAAACATTTATAACAGGCTCTTTTGTAATCTGAATTTACTATTAATTTCACAGCATATGGATATGACTGTCATTTCCTAGCTTGGACGAAATGGACACTTGCCTATCCCACTAAACCAAGTCCAAAAAAGGCCGGCTACTTCTAGATACCAGCTGCATAATTTTACGGGGAACAGACCCACTGGTTCCATTTCCCTCTCTCCACAGAAGTCTTGCAATAAACTGACACGACTGATCAGTTTATTAGATGATCTGCAATCTTCACTGGGCAATCTTACATTAGAGAAATGATCAAGTTGTGAAATAATCTGCAGTGAAGCACATAATTCCACCAAGAAAAATTTGCTTCATATACAAAGACAGAAATACTGTACAAAATAAACCAAGACACACATCCCTAATAAAGACATCTAAACTGGGGATAAATCCAGAATAGTCACAGGATGAAAAAAAATGGAAGTTATGTACTTACCATACCTGTTGATCTTCCTAAATATCTTCTCCATACATTGCCACTAATGAGTCTGAGCCGGAGGTGCTAGAACCCTGCAGGATCCAGAACTTTTCTGGTAGGACAGGTGACACAAGTAGGCCCTACACATCACAGCACGCTACCGCTAGTACACAGCAGCACCAGCCCCCAACCACCTCAGTACTCCCCCCCCCCCCAAGGAGGTGAGCAGTATGAACCTAACATGTAACCTATGCACTTAACCTAAGGGCAAATTAGCCCTGATGTCCCTTGTAAGAAGGGACACCAAAACCAGTAACACAGTGTATTCACAGCCCAAACCAAGTACAAAGGGGTATACAGTAAAACCTCAGTTATCCAAACCTCAATTATCCAAAACTCTCAGTTATCCAAAACGGTGGTGTGTCCCCCAGCTTAACAGACTTAATTGTAAAGTTTCCTCACTTATCAGAAATCCCATTTATCCAAACAATTTTACTGCCCACCAGCACATTTGGATAAATGGGCTTATAATGTAGACCATAAACACAACAATAATGGTGTGAATTCAGGAGAGGGGTTGGGAGTATCAAGCTACGGAAAAGATCTTCAGGAGGATCAGCAGTTAACGGTAACTTCATTAACTTTCAGATCTTCCAGAATCAATCTTCTCCATAGATTCTCACGAATGGGTCAGAGTACCAAGTTCACAGAAAGTCCCCAAGACTAGGGAGGCTGGAGCTGAGGACTTTCTTCAGGAAAGTAATCCATTCAGAATGTTTCTGCCTAAGTGGCATGATGCCCGACATGGGCATTCACAGCATAGGGTTTGGCAAAGGTATGTACTGTGCTCCAAGATGAAGCCTTGCAAATTTCTGCAATCAGCACCAAGCATATTTCTGTCAGGGAAGTGGCTACCTTTCTGGTGGAGTGGGCATGCACCTTGCACTCTAGTTTTACCTTTGCCATAGCACAGCACTGACAAAGGCAATTCCCAATCCAGGCTGAAATGTATTTGACTGTGAGAGGCTCTCCCTTTCAACTGGTATCAAAGAGACGAAGAGTTGCTTTGCCTGTCTTTAGTCCTTAGTTCTGTCCGGGTAAAATCTAAGGACGTTTTTAACATCTATGGAAGTGGAGAGTCCTTTCTTCCTAGTTCTGGAAGACAGCAAAGTAGGTAGGCAGCATCACAGATGGAGTCAGATGGAACTCAAGACACCACTTTGGGTAGAAACCTAGGGTGTACAGAGCACCCCCTTGTCTTTATGGAAAACAGTATACAGAGGATCTGTGACCAAAGCATGGATGACCACCAGAAATGCTGATTTCCAAGTCAAGTATTTCATGTCACAAGTTGCAATAGGTTCAAAAGGCTTGTGAGTGAGCATATCCAGTACCAGACTAAGGTCCCAGACAGCCACTGGCTTTCTAATGGGGGCCTCATTTGCAGGATGCCCCTAAGAAACATTCTGAGCAGCTGTGCCAAAGAGAGAGTACCTACAGATCTTACTTCAAGAGGGCTCTTGCAGTAGGTAGTAACCATTAAGATTTGAGCCGTCAGTCACCAGGACCACATGGAAAACTTAAGCTAGCAGTGTCTTGGAGGGGACCGCCCACCCGACGTCACAGACATCGGCATGACACTATATAGTGGGCAGTCCCCGCGCCTACCCTCCAGTTCTTTCCTGCCATCGACCTGCACACATCGGACCTGGCGGAGAATGTTGCGTCAGTCGACCACCATTTTCAGATGAGTATTTCATCAGGTTTTTTTCTCTTTATTTTTCTGTATTTCTAGAAAAGTAAATCTTTTTCATGCATGTCTTCTCTGAGGCCTTCCAAATTGCATAAGAACAAGTGCGATTCCTGCGGCACTCAGCTCCCGCACAAAGATGGCCATTCCCTCGGTCTTTTCTGCCTGGGACCTGAGCACAAGACCGAGGACTGTGAGGCCTGCCAGAGTTTCAACCAGGCCACACGGAAACGCCGCCAACAGGCCCTGAAAGCCCATGTTTTAAAGCTGAAAACAGCTTCCATGGAGAAGGAGCTGCACAAGGTGTGGGGATCGTCCTCCTCCCCGGGGGTTCTTCAGACTCCCTATAAGAAGAAGAAGAAGGACAAGGAGAAGC
The DNA here is from genome assembly GCA_016271365.2 of Neoceratodus forsteri. NCBI lineage: Eukaryota > Metazoa > Chordata > Ceratodontiformes > Ceratodontidae > Neoceratodus > Neoceratodus forsteri. Next base: position 732,221,985 of record CM028131.1, read on the forward strand.
ACCAGGATCATGATCGGTCTCCTCCCACCCACCCACGGCCTCCTTCGGGGCTGCAGGCACTGAGCGCCTCCCATTAACGCTGGTACAGCTTCTCCGGCCAAGCCTGCTTCCTCTTCCATGGAGCAGCCCTTGGTTCCCCCGCTTGAGCTGGTTACAGTTCAGGCGGGCACCTCCGATGTTCCAGAGAGCTCCGTCACCCTTAGCCCCCTCAAAACCCCAGGGCCTAAGTTTGGTGGTGTGGCCGATAAGTCGATCATCAGCTCCTCTGACAACCACCTGGTCCAGGCTGATAAGCCACACACACCAGCTCCTTTGGCATCTGCCCAGCCACTACGCTTTTGTTGGGCCCCAATAACAGATCTGACGTTGATCCTCCAGATCAAGCCACTTCTGCCGTAGCCCTTCCCAGAGGGCCCTCCCTCTCAGTATCCTCCTTCTCCACCTCCCTGGTGGAGACTCCTGGCTCAACCATCCATTCTGCGCCAGTGTTGGGAAGCATCCACCCAACACCACCGTAGTGCCAGGGCTGGAACGCCTGATGCCAAACCTCCCTTGGGAGCCAGTGTCTCCTGCACCACTGGTTCCCCCATCTGGGCCAGTTCCCCTGCCCCAGACTCTAATGGGAACCTCCACCCCTTTGGGGCTGACGCCGGAATTTCCTCCGGTGGGTCCAGTATCAGAACTGACATTCCCGGGCCCTTCTCACCCTCCATCAGGTCCCATGACCCCTCCTTCTGGGCCCTGGCCTGGTTACCTGCCATCAGGGCCTCCATCAGGACACTTAGCTCCACCATCGGGGTCTTCGCCAGGCCTTCCGATTCCAGGCTTCCCTGTGACACACTGCCCTTCTCCAGGGTATCTGCCACCAGAATCTCAGTCATTCTCTTAGGGCAACATACGATGTGGTGGACGCCTCTACCCGGAGTACCGCCATGGCTGTCAGCATGGGTAGGTACTCCTGGCTGCGGGTATCATGTTTGGCCCAAGATGTCCAGATGGCCATCCAGGATGCCCCATTTAAAGGACCTGTCCATTTTAGAGGTGATGTCAAAGAACATTATTACTTAGCTACAGGACAATGGCAAGGCTCTGCGCTCTGTCCAGTCTATGTATCGCACCAATACTAAGCCAAAGTAGCCTTTTCATCACCAGCCCAGGCATCAGAATAGGCAACAGCCAGCCAGACATCAGAACAAATGTCGGGCCCCTTTAGCAGTGGACACCCCTCCAGCCAAGTGTCAGCAGACTACCAGGGTGACGCTCCCACACACCCCCTCCGCTTCCAGACTTGTGGCAGGGCCCACATCCTCCACCATCAGCTCCAGAGGAACTGGTAGGGGTCAGATTCTCCAACTATCAGACCAAGTGGGAGGCGATCACTACATACCCGTGGGTCCTTCAGCTAGTCGCTCAAGGCCACACCATCAAATTCACACAGACACCTCCAATAAATCCTACAGGTCTCTCTCACTACCCAAAAAGCCCCATTCCTCTCATTAGGGAGGAAATTCAGGCTCTTCTGGCAAAATCAGCCATAGAGCCTGTTCCATGGATCCAGGAAGGAAGAAAAAATTACTCACCTTAGTAATGTTGTTTCTTCTAATGGAGTCTTGCTATATTATGACATATGCAGTGAGTCCCAACCTTCGAACTGCTCCGGAGGTGAAAGAGTTAACTTTCCATGCCAGGCATGGAACTTTGAGCACGAGCTCGGTAGAAAACTCTGTCTGTTGTTCTTCAAACTCAAACTGTCAGATCTTTACGAGCAAAAGTCACTAAGGTTCTGTGTGGAAGTCGAAACCTACACTAGCCAACTGGCTACTAAATATAAGAACACATTTTTTTGGTCCCAAAACAAAGACTCAAGTCAGGGGATCCAAAAAATGAAAAACACAACACCCAAACACCCCAAAAAGGAGGGGTGAAAAAACAAGGTGGGCATCTACTAAGTGCCAACACTGCACTGCCCACCCACATCCCAAAAGCAGAGGTTCTGAGAGGGGCAGGGGGAGGTCATAATATAGCAAGACTCCATTAGAAGAAACAACATTACTAAGGTGAGTAATTTTTTCTTCAAACAACATGAAGTCTTGCTATATTATGACATATGCAGACTACAGCAGTACCTCCATGGAGGAGGGACAGAACCTACTTAGGAAATAGGCTCTGAAGCACAGCTGTGCTAAAGAAACCGAGCATCACTCCTAGCCTGGATGTCCAGGGAGTAATGCTTGGTAAAGTGTGAACTGTTTTCCAGGTAGCTGCTTGACATATCTCTAGGTTAGGGATGTCCCTGGCAGCAGCCAGAGACGCAGCTGTACCTCTGGTAGAGTGAGCCCTCAGGCCTGAGGGAGGAACCTTACCCAGTTTTTCATAGTAAAATTGGATACAAGAGACAATCCACCTGGCAATGGATCTTTCAGTGGCAGGTTTCCCTTTACCAACCTCACCATAAGTGAGGAACAGCTGGAGGGAGTCAAACCTGTGACCCTTGGTACGATCTCTGTAGTAACTATGGGCTCTTTTGACATCTAAACTGTGCAGTCTCCTCTTGCCAGAGGAGGAATGGTCAGTGAAGCAAACAGGGAGAGACATAGATTGACTAAGGTGGAAGTCTGAAACCACCTTAGACAAGAACTTTCTATTAGTCCTGAGGACCACCTTATCTCTATGAAAGGAGATAAAATCAGGCTCCACCGACAATGCTTGTGCGCCTGGCAGAAGTGATGGCTACCAAAAACACAGTTTTCCAAGTCAAGTACTTAAGCTCTGCTGAAGACAAGGGCTCAAAAGGGGGTTGCATAAGCTGAGCAATGCAAATATTAAGATCCCAGGCAGGGGCAGGGTCCCTGAATGGAGGGTTGGTGTGAAGCAACCCCTTGAAAAACTTGGAGAATACAGATTGAGCTGAAAGAGAAGAGGGTTTACCTGCTGATAAGAAAGCAGACACGGCTGCCAGGTGCACTTTTAGGGTAGCTGGTCTCAGCCCCAAAGTATTCAAATGCACCATATAATCCAGGACTGTGGGTAAATCAGCAGATTCTGGGGAAATATGCTTGCCACAGCACCATATGGAAAATCTCTTCCGTATGGAATTATAAGTAGCCCTGGTGGAAGGCTTCCTAGAAGCCTTCAAGATATCCAATACACTTTGGGAAAGGTGTAGGCCAGCAAACTCTAACTCTTCAAGAGCCAGGCCTTGAGATTGAGAGATTTGAGATTCGGGTACCAAACCCTCCCCTGAGCACAGGTTAACAGGTTGTGATTCCTGGGAAGACACAGGGGAAGTTGGACTGCTAAGGACATAAGGAGTGGGTACCAGGGCTGTCTGGCCCAATCTGGAGCAATCAGGATCATCTTGCAGGGTTGAGATCTGATTTTGACTAGCACCTTGAACAGAAGAGGGAAAGGGGGAAAAGCATAGAGAAACTTCCCTTCCCAACTGAGAAGAAAGGCATCCAGAGGGACTGAGCCCAACACTGGGGGCCTGCAGCAAAAAAGGGGAAGTTGGTGGTTGTCTGGGGCTGCAAAAAGATCTATCTGCGGGGTGCCCCATCTGGCAAATACTACCTCCAGTACTAGGGGATCCAGTGACCATTCATGATGGCCCTGGGAAATCCTGCTGAGAGAGTCTGCCAGGACATTGTCCTTGCCTGGGAGGTGAACTGCCGTAAGCGAGGTGTTCAGGGAATAAGCCAGAGACCACAACTTCATTGCTTCGGTGCACAAGGCCGTAGACCGAGTGCCTCCTTGCTTGTTGATGTACCACATTGTAGTGGTGTTGTCTGTTCTGACCTGTACAACTTTGTTCTGAACAGATATGCAAAAAACTTGAAGTGCTAGAAAAACTGCTCTGAGTTCCAACAGATTGATGTGGAGTAGAGATTCCTGAGGGGACCACAATCCCTGGGTAGTGAGTTCGCCCACGTGAGCTCTCCACCCCAAGAGGGATGCATCTGTAGTAAGGATTAAGGAGTGAGACTGAGGGGTGAAGGGGACTCCCTGTTTCAGATTGCTCTGGTCCTGCCACCACTGAAGGGCTTGGATCAGGGTTCGAGTCACTGGGATCAATTTGGTTAGAGGATCTCTCCTTTGAGACCAGAAGGCTCTCAAATGGAACTGGATGTCCCTCATCTGAAATCTTGCTCCCTGCATGACTGCTGTAGAAGCAGCCATGTGCCCCAGGAGCTGCAGAAAATGCCTTGCTGGTCGAGAGACCTGCAGGGTGAAAGAGGAGGCCAGAGAGACCAGGGTCCTTGCTCTTTCCAGAGGAAGGAAGGCTCTGGCCTCTTTTGTGTTCAGTTCTGCACCTATGAAGATGAGAAGCTGGACAGGCTCTAGAACTGACTTTGGAAGATTGAGAAGGAAACCTAGAGATGTGAGCAGTTGCTGAGTTACCTGAAGGTGTAGCTTGACTTGTTCTGGAGACTGGCCTACTATGAGCCAGTCGTCCCATTAAGGAAAAATGGCACTTTGCCTTCTTATGGGCAACTGCTACTGCCAGGCATTTGTGAATACCGGGCAGAGGTGAGGTCAAGGGCATTGCTCTGAACTGGTAATGGCCTGAGGGCAGTTCGAATCTGAGGTACTTTCAATGGGAGCTTCGATAAGAACATGGAAGTAGGATCCTTGAGGTCCAGGGATGCTAGCCAGTCCCCTGGCCTTAGAGAGGGTAAAATAATTCCCAGAGTCACCATTTTGAATTTTGGTTTTAAAAGGTGCTTGTTTAGGTATCTGAGATCCAGGATGGGCCGCCATTCTCCTGTCTTTTTTGGGGTAAGGAAGTACCTGGAGTACAACCCTTTGCCTGGTGTAGGGGTGGAACCCTTTCCACAGCTCTGAGAGCCAGGAGGGTAGAAACTTCTGTTTCTAGGGCAAGTGCCTCTGATGGATTTGCAGGTGGAAAGGACCTGGTTCTCATCTTTGGAAATTTTTTGGAGCTGAGAACCAGTCCCTGGCTTACTACTTCCAGGACCCACTTGTCTGATGTTAAAGACTTCCAGTCCTGGACAAAGTAAGCCAGCCTGTCCCCCACAGGTAGTGAAGAATCGGCCCTGGCCACCCCATCAGGGTGCCTGCTTGGCAGGGGCTTTAGGCTGAGGGGTGGAAGCAGGTCTGCTTGTACCCCGTCTGCCTCTCCCTCTAAAGAACCCCCTCTGGGCATAAGCTGAAGAGGAGGCCTGGGCTTGGTAAAAAGGCCTACGAAAAGGTCTGCCCCTGCCCCTGGGAGGGTGCCTTGAGGAGTGGCCTGCCTTTCCTTGGCCTGTGCACTCCTATAGGTGGTCCTATACTCATCCATTTTTTCATGTAATTTCTGTCTGCTCCCAAACTGAGAATTACCCACAACAGGAAAATCCATGGCCTTAGTCTGGGTATCCTAGACAGGCTAGTACATCTGAGCCACATTCTGCAAGTGCCACAGATGTAGCCATGACTCTTGATGACACATCATTAGAGTCCACTGCAGCATGGAACTGCACCCTGGATGCCTCAATACCATCAGCAGCCACCTGCTCCAGCTCCTTGGCAAGCTGGCCAGGGACCTGTTTTGCTAGAGCCATAACAGTATCCCATCTGGATTTTTGATATCTAGCAACATAAGCCATATAATTTGCCTGTCTGAGTCCCAAGGATGCTGCCATGTACTGTTTCTTTGCCATGGCATCAATCCTCCTGGAGTCCTTGTCAGGGGGGTGTGAAGCCAAGGGAATATTTGCCTTGTCACAGGCTGCAGCCTGCACTACCCCAACATGGCTGCATTGTTGTGTAAGGAACTCTGTATCAGAGCCTGACAATGTGTACCTCTTGTCCATTCTTTTATCCACAGGAGGTATAGTGTGAGGAGTTTTTAAAATTTTTACTGTCTGTTTCCCAAAAGATTTATGCAAAGGAATAGACAGTCTCCTAGACTCTGGGATATCCATCATTTCTACATAGTCAGGCTCCTCTTGATCATCCACAGCTTCCTCCATAGGGAGCTGGAGGGTTTCAGCCACTTTTTTATAAAACATAAAATGAGAGGGGACTCAGAAAGCCTAGGGGGAGACACTCCTGAAGGTCTGTCTGGGGAGATGTCCGGTTCAATGGGCACATCCAGACTTTCAAATCCACATTCACTCTCCTCATACTCTCTTCCCTCCTCCGTTCATAAAATTCCTCTAAATCATATTCTTGAACCAGTGGAACTGACCGAACTGCGACGCTTACCTGATGGTGCCGGTTTGGTCGAACCGGGAAACCGACTGGACAATTTTAATCGCTTTGCTATTTCTTCAGCGGTTGGAGAGGGAAATTTTGGCTCCACACCTGCTGATTTTCTAGTCCTTTTGCTGAACCGACCTCCCGAGTCAGCTCTCCTTTGTCCGAGGAAGTCTCGCCTCTGGTCAGAGGGCACTCCCTCCAGTTCGGTTACAACCGAACTGGGCTGGCCATCCGGGTCAGCGGACTTCTTGGCCTCTCTTTCCCTGAGCCTACCAACTCTCTTATCCAGGGTAGCTGCAGGAAAATTTTTGCAAATCTGGCAGTCTGCATTGAGGTGGTCAAACCCCAGACAATAAACACAGGTGGTGTGGGGGTCAGCCTTGGCAAAGGCTTCCCCACAAACACTGCAGTGTTGAAACCCAGTGGGCCCGGTTTTTCTTTTGGGTTTCTCAGACATAGTGCCAGCCTAACCAAAACTTGCCCGTTTATGGCAATCCGCCAAGCAAGACCCTCTTATCGGTTCCCAACCGTGTCACGGGTCGTGGAAAAAAACGTAATGAAATCTGTTTTTTTTAGAACCGATAAGAACCGGGAACCGCACTCTAAAAGACAGATTTAATGTATTTAAAACAACCCGATCGGTTCAAACCGAACCGATAATACCGTTTACAAGTTCCACACAGAAAGAAATGTAAAACCTATCTAGTACTTATGATACCACAGACAGAGCTTGAACCGACCGGTTGCGGTTTAAATTCCGCTAAAAAACCGAGAAATTAATACTTTAACCGACAAAATGAACCAGGCAGAAGGAGAAATCTCCGGAGCGACTGTTCAGTGAGGCGGAGTAAAGAATCTGACAGTTTGAGTTTGAAGAACAACAGACAGAGTTTTCAACCGAGCTCGTGCTCAAAGTTCCATGCCTGGCATGGAAAGTTAACTCTTTCACCTCCGGAGCAGTTCGAAGGTTGGGGACTCACTGCATATGTCATAATATAGCAAGACTTCATGTTGTTTGAAAGCGATATTATTCCCACTTCTTCCTGGTCCCCAAAAAGATGAAAGACCTCCGTCCAATTCAGGACCTCAGCACACTAAATCTGTACATAGAGTACAAAAGATTCCTTATGCTGACCCTGCTGGGTCTGTTGCCACTGCTTCACCAGGGACGTTGACTGTGTGCACTGGATATGCAAGATACATATCTGCATATACTGACTTTTCCCTCCCACTGACGCTTCCTCCACTTTACCTTCCAGGGGGAACACTTCCAGTTTAAAGCAATCCCCTTTGGCCTTTCCTCGGCACCCAGAGTGTTTACAGAGTGCCTAGTGATGGTGGCAGCAGCTTTATGCCGCCAGGGGATGTATGTGTTTCCATACCTCGATGACTGGCTCCTGTAAGCACTGTCGGGGGACAGCCTAGCGGCCTCCCTGACTGCTACCCTGGACCTTTTCCGGTAAGTAGGAATTATGGTGAATTACCCCAAATCTCACCTGATTCCATCACAATGCCTCCAATTTATTAGGACGTTCTGCTGGATACTGCTCAGGGTCCCGCCTTCCTCCTGTTGGACCAGGTGGAAACCTTGCATCAGCAGACCATCCAAGTGACAACCAGCTAATGGACCATGGCCAGTTCTGTCTTACACCTTCTGGGTCTTATGGCAGCAGCTATGTCCACTGTCACCTTGACTAGGCTCCACATGCGGATTACGCAGTGGACCATAAAGATCCAGTGGGACCAAAAATCAGATTACCTGGATCACAGGATCCTGGTGTCTGGCCCCATGTGTCGGAACTTCCTTTGGTGGCAGAATCTGTCCAATCTCACCTGAGGAGTTCCTTTTCAGGTGTCCCCTCCATCTCAGACCCTGATCATAGGTGCTTCCAGTCACAGCTGGGGCACTCATCTGGGCGACCACAGGACACAAGGATCCTGGTCTCATAAGGAGTTATCTCTGCATATCAATGTGCAAGAGATGCAGGCTGTCCTATATGCCCTTCAGCCTCTTCTCGTTCCTGGGCCTCTCCTGGTGCAGACAGACAACATGTGTGTGGTCTGGTACTGAACAAACTGGGAGGCATGTGGTCATATCCTCTGTGCAAGGAAGCAATGCGCATGTGGCAATGGGTGATACAGTACAGCCTACAGCTCATGGCAGTGCACCTCCCAGGCATTCAAAACATCCTGGCAGACACTCTCAGCCGCACTCAGGCAAAGGCACACAAGCTGGCCCACCGGCGCAGCAGTTGGATTTCCACTTGCGATGCTGAAGGCCAAGGTTCGGGAATGGACCCAGGAGTTAGAGGGCCAGCTGGAGGGAGGATTGAGCATCCTGGGGACTGCTCTCCTTCTCCAGGAGGGGGGGATAGAGTGTCCAGCGCTCCATTAGCCCCTGGCGGAGGCTAGGGGTACCCTCGTGACCAGCACCATATCCTTGGGGGGGGCGAGGTGGACGCTGGATGTCATTGCATGTCCCCACTCCCAGGGGTTCCCATACTTGAAAATAGGTTAGCTGATGAATGATGTCAGCACTGGTCCCGTGTTGCAGATCGGGTCCTCTCTTCACCTGGATCTGTTGAAGAACCATCGGGAAGCCAGTGGCCCCACTCTGGGGAGTAATACAGGATAACCCTCCTCCCCAGTACTGTTAGAATCCACCGGGAAGCTGGCAGCTCTGCCCTTTGGGGGTAATCCGGGGGTGCCTGGGGGCAGGAGGCTGTGAGGAATACTCTGTAGAGGTGGTTCAGGTTGGGTGCTCAACAGGCAGGGGTCAGCTGAACTCAAAAAAGGGCAAGGACACACGAATGGGAACTGAGGCAGTCAGTTGCCAAAGACAGCTTCGATTGGTGGGGTCGCCCAGCTCTCGATCTGTTCGCCTCCCCATCCAGTGCAAAACTACCCAGTTTCTTCTCGCCCGTTCCCAGGCATGGTGTTTTCTGGCAAGACGCACCATCTCTATGCTGGACAGAGAGGTTTTTGTATGCTTCCCCTCCCTTCCTACTGCAGAGGGTGCTTCTGAAACTACAGCAAGATGGGGCTCACATGATTCTCATAGCCCGTTATTGTCCTCGCCAAGTGTGGTTCCCTTTGCTTCAACAGCTGAGGGTGAAGCCTCCGATTCCTCTTCCCCTCTGCCAGAACCTGCTCACTCAGAACCAGGGAATGCTGGTCCATCCAGGCCTCAAGTCCCTTCACCTTCATGCGTGGCACCTGCTGATGTAGATGTTGCACGCTTTGGGGTCTCTTACAGAGTGGCTCAAGTCATCCACAAGAACCACATATGCCATGAAACAGAAGTTGTTCTCCTTTTGGGCATCCGCCAAGGGCTAGGACCTTTTCTCATGCCCTGTCCCACAGGTCATGGAATACTTGCTGTATCTCTCTGACCTTGGTCTTAGTTACTCTTCTTTGAAGGTCCACTTGTCTGCCATTTCTGCCTACCACACTCCGGTGGATGGCAAAACCTTGGCCCAGCTGGAAGTTTCCAAAAGCTTTCTGAAATCAATTCTCCATCTGAAACCCCTAGTCAGGAACCCAGTTCCTACGTGGGATCGGAACTTCATTCTTGACAAACTCACTTTGCCTCCCTCTGTACCAGCTGCGAGTTGCGGCCTGTGCTACCTTTCCTGGAAAGTGCTCTTTTTAGTTGCCATTACTTCTGCTCAAAGGATTTCCAAGCTTCAGGCCCTGATGTGTAAAGAGCCATATATGATTTTCCACAGACACCAGGTGGCTCTGTGTACAAATCCTAAGTTTCTACCACAGGTGGCTTCTGAGTTACTTTGAATCAGACCATACACTTGCTATCGCTATTACCCAGAGCATTCTAATCAAGGGGAGGCCATTCAGCATACTCTCGATGTGCACAGAACCTTGCGTTATCATACGAAGTGAACAAAACCAATTCGTAAGATGGATCAGCTTTTCATTTCCTTTGCGTCCAAAAGAGAGGGTGCTACAGTTTCTAAACTATGTTTGTCCAAATGGTTAGCAAACTGCATTTTGTTTTGTTATCAGAAGTATAACAAGCCTCTTCTGGGGAAAGTCAAGGGGCACTCAACCAGAGGCATGGCTGCCTCTACTGCTTATTTCAGGAATGTTTCTGCCACGGACATTTGTGTGGCAGCCACTTGCAGCTCTGTCCGCACCTTTACCAAACACTACAGTCTGGACACTGCCTCTCGGCGTAGGGCAGGCTTCGGACTAGCAGTCCTTCAGGGCCTCCTGTCATAATCTGGTACCTACGGCAGACCTTTCCTGCCTCCCATGCTTCAGCTTTTGTCCGAATTACACTGCTTGGGACTCAGTCCTAATGGTTATTACCTACTACAAGAGCCCTCTCGAAGTAAGATAGTATAATTACGTAAGAACTTACCATAACAGTAGATCTTCAAGAGAGGCCCTTGCAGTAGGTACCTTTTTTCTTCTCATCTTCCCCCTGCTTTTGTGGCTACTTCTTTCTAGCATTTCTTTTGGCTCCAGGAGCTCACTCCTTTCTCCTGTTGCACCTTCTTAGGTCTCTAGTGGGAGAACTAGAAGGTGGGCGTGGGGAGCGCCCATTATATAGTGTCACGCTGACATCTGTCATGTGACGTCAGGTGGGCGGTCCCCCACCAGATATTACTAGCTAAAGTTTTCCACGTGGTCCTAATGCCCAATGGCTCTAGTCATAATGGTTATTACCTACTGCAAGAGCCTCTCTCGAAGATCTACTGTTACGGTAAGTTCTTACGTAACTGTACTGTTTGTGCTATGTTGATATAGTACACAGGAGGATCTTAACTGCAGAATATTGGAAGCCAGCATCAGAATGGTTCAACAAATACTCCAAAGCCTTTTCAGGTGGATACTTTAAAGGGTTCATGGGGGGTTCGGACCACCAAGTGGAAAAGCATTTCCACTTGGCTGTGTATGTCTTTCTCATGAAGGGTTTATGTGCAGCCAAGAGTATTTCAGTACTCTCAGAGACACTTTAAACCTGTTCACTCCTAACTCTTCAGGAGCAAGGCCTGACGGTAAAGGAATGTAGGTTGGGGTGGACTAGCTTGCCCTGAGCTTGGGACAGTAAGTCAACAAAAGTGGAAGAATCCTCAGTTTGCTGACTGACAGTCATGTCAACAGAGGAAATCTTATTTGCCAAGGTCAGCAGAGGGCGACTAGGATCATCTTGCCCCCATGTGCCTCCAGCATGAACAGCACTTTCTGAATTTATTTATTTAATTCATTTGTTATCCAGTTTGGGGCACTGATCTGAAGACCCTTTTCAGGCTCAGCTCGGGCCAGATACTGGCAAATACAGAGGTAGTGAGCAATTACGGAACAACATACAGTGCAAATATTCAGTATAATATTTGCAGAACGACATTCCGAACAAACATCAGAAATAAAACAGGGTTCATAACAGGCATAACACAAGTAGGCTGATCATACAGTAGTGGGGGGGAGGGGAGGAGATACAGTGGACAGCGCCAATCCAGTATACACTGGAATTAAACTTAATATACACAGTAAAGGGCAACTGATGATCACACAGGCAACAAAAACTAAGTCTTAAGTCAATCACAGGTGAACAACAGAGACCATGGGGAAGTAGGAACAGGTAGGAAAATTACTTCTAGCCAAGGGAGGCAGTTTGGAGCACTCCGTAATCGGGGCAGTGGAGGAACTCTAAAGGGGGGGGGAGGCGGGGATGACAAAGGAAGAAACAACAGGTGTAGATGCCAAAGGACAGTCACAGGCTGAGGACGACAGGAAATTAGCTCTTTTCAGTGCACTTAGGTTGAGGGGAGAGGGGTCAGGTGAATGTAGGGATGAGGGGAGGTCATTCTAAAGCGAGGGACCAGCTGTTGAAAAGGCTCTTAGGCCCATATTGGTGGTAATGTGGCAGCGCTCAAGTTGGAGATGGGATGACTGATACAAATTCTACCTGAAGATTCTGGGTTGGATGAGAGTAGACAGTGGTGAGTAGGTGGGATTATGGAGGGCATCCCTGACTGTCTGGGCCAGGAGGCAGGCACGTCGTGCTTGAGGGGGGGAGCCAATTAAAGGAGTGATAGAGTGCAGAGTGGTGAGTAGCAAGAGGGCAAAGCAACATATTCAATTGTAGGCAGAGTTATGCCGTGTTAGGTTGGCAGCTGTGATAAGACAGTAGACTGGGCACCCATAGGCTAGGAGGGGGAGTAAGTTGCCACGAGCTATGGCTAGGCAGGCATCAGGAGTGAGGTGATCAATAAGCCAATAGCAAAGCCCAATCTTCTGGTTTATGTACTTTATTAGAGATGATATGTGTTCGGGTGCAAGTAAGGGATGGGTCAAGGATCACCCCCAGATATTTGAAGGCATTAACAGTTTTGAGTGGGGAACCATCGGGGAAAAGACAGAGAGAGAGAGAGAAGCAAGAGTGAGCAAGGGCAGAGAGTTTCGGTTTGGAGCTTAATAGCATGACCTTTGTTTTGGTAGCACTGATGAGAACCTTGTTGTTGGAGAACCAACGGTGGGCCTTGCAGTAATCATCACTGAGGGAGTTAGATAGAGAGGTGGGGGAAGAGTCACTCAGGAACAGTATTAGATTGTCTGCATAGAGAAGTGAATTGAAGGTGGGGCCCTCTGATGGAAGAGAGTTTATGAAGAAGGAGAAGAGGAGGGGGCCAAGGACAGAATGCTGGGGGACACCCACCGTGACAAGCAGAAAGGGGGGAGGATGCATCACCAAGGCAAACCATTTAGGTTCTGCTAGAGAGATCCAAGCTATGGAGGCAGTGGAGAAACTAAGGGTGGCGAGTTTTTCTCAGCATGTCGTGATTAACAAGATCAAACGGTTTAGACAGCTCAACGAACACTGCGCCTGCTAGTTTCCTGTTGTCCATATGCCTTAGAACATGATCAGTGAAGAGAGCTAGCGCTGTGGTAGTGCTATGCCCTTTCCTAAAACCGTACTGCTGAGGGCAAAAGAGATTGTATGTTGTGATATGCTCAGTGATTTCACGGTTTATTGCCTTATCTAGTTGTTTTCCTAGGTGAGGAAGTACAGAGATGGCACGGTAGTTGTCCATGAGACTAGGGTCACCTGCTTTATGGATGGGGACAATTTTGGCCTGCTTCCAGGCAGTGGGGACAAAGGCCATAGTGAGAGAGAGGTTAAAGATGAAGTTGAGTGGGTAGGTAATGTCACAGGCCACGAGTTTTAAGAAGGGGGGGGGTGAAGTCCATCACTACCAGCACTCCCTCAAGACAGCAGGCTAAGGTTGAGCTTAAGAGTACCAGGTGGGAAGATGATCTTAAAGTAGAAAGCAGGACTGTTTGGAGTGGTGGGGGGAGCAAGGTGGAGTAGGGAGTAGTTTAGCAAGGTAGTTACTAAGGTTGGAGAAGTGGGTGTTAAGTGCATTCACAATTTCAGCAAGGTCAGTCAGGAGGCCTTGTTGAGTATTGGGGGGGGAAGGGACTGCTTAGAAGAGGGGGAGAGCAAGGCATTAATAGCAGACCAGAAACGCCGGGTTACCTAGATGTTTAGATTGCAGGGATTAGAAGTAGGCTGAATTACCAATTTTAATATGGCATCTGCAGAGATCACTCAGGTGCTGGTAGGTATTCCAGAGGCAGAGGGTTGGGGATGGGGCGGCTTTAAAAGCAGCCCACGACAAGTCACGCTCTTTCATGAACTTGAAAAGGTCAGATGAGAGCCACAGAGTGTCTCCCCCTCACACTCTACGGCTAGTGCATGGGAAATGCTTATCTTGGATGGTTGAGAGAGCTGTGACAAAGATGTCAAGGGCTTGGTCAGTGTTGGAGGCACTGTAGAGGTCAGTCCAGTCAAGGGATTTAAGGTCATCTTGCAGCTTAAGGATGTCACAGTTAGAGAAGTCACGGAAGGACAGAAAAGTGGGTGGGGGGTTTGGTGCACCAGACGCAGTAAATGGGGGAGTGGTTGCTAATGGCATCAGACAGAGTGCCGGCATGGGCTACTCTGTCAGATGGAGTCGCCAGGATCCAGTCAAGGGTTGAGTGACTGTTAGTCCAATTGTTGAGGAGAGTATGGGAAGTAATTAGCTAAAGAGAGGTTGTGTTGTTGAGTAATGGAGTTGTAGTCAGAGAGGGGGTTAGAATCCCAATCAACTTTAAAGTCTCCTACCAGAATGGTGTCTCCAGAGAGGGAGAAAGGCACAAGGATGTTGAGGAGAGCAGCAAGGCCAGGGACATCTGACCTTGGCAGATTAAAGCAGCACCCAACGAGCAGCTTAATGCTGGTGGCTACTGTTAGCTCAGCTGCAAGCCACTCAGCAGTAAAGTCCTTGCTGGACTGGCCAAGAAAAGTGGCAGAGTAATGGCTCCTGTAATACAGAAGTACACCACCAGCAGGGAGGAAGAACGATCATGGAGGAGGAAAGAGTAGCCAAGTAGGGAGCAGCAGTGGTCGGGTTGGACATTTTTAGCCAGGACTCAAGAGACACCTAGTAAGTCTGAATGAAAGCGACTGGAGGGAATGCATACAGAAAAAGACTGTGACATGGCAGTCTGAATGCATCCTGATGGAAAATGTCAAGTCCTGGATTTCTGGAGCAGAATCGAAGCAGTCTGGCATTGAGTGGAGATGCAAAAAAGTCTACAACTGGAGTGCCGCACTCGTTGAATAGTGATCTCATGACCCCCAATTTTTTTTTTTAAATGCTATGATGAGGGTAGAGGGGCCCGCTTCCAATTATTGCTTTTTTTTTGTTAAAGGAGTTCACCCTAAGGACAGCTGAATGGAAAAAGGCAAAATCCCATGCCAAAAAATACCAGAAAAGGAGAGCTGAATGTCAAGGGAGAGGAAGAGCTCTGAGCGAGTAGCAAGACATGCTACAGCACTAGCACAAAAGGATGAGTTGCCAGAGGCCCTGGTTCTTATCTGAGTGGGGACAGGGGAAGGGTGTGTTACTGAATGATGAAAATATTCTGGAAGATCAAGAAATACAGTGAGTACGTAGTTTTCGTATCTTCCAAGAATCAGTCTTTACCATTCAGTCACACTGATGGGCCAGAGTACAAAACCACTCAAACAAAAAATGGACGGAGTTGTCTCAACCTAAGGGAACAATTATTCCTCAGCCCTCTTGTGGAGGATAACCAGTGGAGGGTAGGAACTCCTCACAGGTCCAGGCCAACCCGAGACTGGTCAGGGGGAGGCAGAGACTCCCGTGACCTGGGAAGAGAAGGGCACCTCACAACTCATGCCTCACCCTGTTAAGAGAAGAAGTGAGTCACCTGGTAGTGCGAGTTAAGCACCTTATGCCAGTACAGAGGTGACAACCTAGAGAGGCAAACCCATGCTGTTCGTCAAATGCAGACTGCTGTTCCTACCAGCCTGGAAGCTACCTCGTTGGCATCATACGATGCTCTAGCTTGCTGCCTCATCAACTCCAGGCCTTAGGCAGAAAGGTGAATGGTCTGCCTGGTTAACATGCAATCTGGCATGGAAGCTAAGAGCTGACTTAGGTTCACCCACAGGCATCTGTTTTAAGCTTCAATTGTCTGGAAAACCAGTGCACACCACTTTTTAAAGGATAAAAGAACTCTCGTACCAGTTGTAGGGAAAATGAAGATATTTATTCCATCGAGAACAGAATCAAATCATCCAGTGTAGGCACAATGCCCCATCTGTTGTTGTTAAGCCATCCTCAGGGGACCCCCTGAGGAATGCTTGTAGCTGAAGTACTGGGGCAGTGTGCCTACACTGAGTGATTTTGAAACTTGGTTCTCGATGGAATAAATATCTTCATTTTCCTTACAACTGGTACAAGAGTTCTTTTATGCTTTAAAAAGTGGTGTGCACTGGTATTCTGGACAATTGTTGCAAACTTCAGGCTAGCCACCCGCACTGAGAGCCCTGCTCCTCTTGAGCGAGGTAATTGATTTTGATCTGTTCTGCCTGGGTGCAGAAATGCACATCGTAGTTCGCACTGCCACAAAACTCTTCTTCTGCCCAAGCACTGATCTCCACAGAGTCAGGGTTGGGAGGTCATGCACTAGGCGCATAGGCCCAGAGGGGGTCTGCAGCACCAGAATCCATTAGGTGGAGTGAGGGATAGCACCTGGAGACCTCGCGGGAGTACAATATCTGCACTAGACATCCCTAGGGACTGGAGAACGGGCACAGGGATTGAGCCAGACATTCCTGGATGTCTCTGAAAAAAACAAGGCCAAGGAGGGATGACAAAGGAGTCATCACTGAAATCCCAGAGGAATCTCAGCACCAGGGTAGCAGTACTGCAACCTAAGAAAGACCCTACATTCAGTTTCTGCAACATCTCCATCATGAACAGCTGGTACACAGAGTACTGAGCATCTGAGGACGTGGACTGAAAAATCTTCTTCCTCGGAGGAAGTTGGAAAGGAGGAGCTGAATTCAGACAAAGGAGGTGCTGGGGCCTCAGGCCTGAGCTGGACCTGGTCTGTCTTCAAATGGTAATGGCGAAGTACACCAACTGTTGCTCTGAATTGTTGCAAGGCCATGGGCCCCAGAAGACCCTCAATACCTAGCAAGGAAAGGGAGGGGGTCGGGGAGAGTCATGGATGACCAGGCCAAGTCCTCTGCCAGGGCTGCAAGAGTGCTCAGGAAACCTAGCCTGGAGGGGAGATCTGGCAAACTTGCCTGTGTGGAGCCAGCCAATCTCAGAGGGCCAGTCCAGATGGTGCCTTGTGGAACCCCCAGGTGGGGACAGCGGAGCAGTACAGTGACATCAGGGTGGCCCCGGACCCCACCAGTGACAGGGCCAGCTGGTTCCGGGAAGATGCAAGTCATGGGGCTAGAGCTGTAACCTCAGCCAGTGCTGCCACAAACACTGGTCAGAGGATCAGTTACAGGCCCAGTGTCACGCCCCAACCCCTCACCAAGGCAGACACTGCCCCCTGAGCCAAACATAGAAACACAGAATTTGATGGCAGATAAGGACCCCTTGACCTACCCAGTCTGTCCATTTTTCCCTGTCTACATTATTACCACCAGTGCAGACCCTGCACCATTTTAGTTACTCTCTTCTGTACTGCCTCCATGCTGTCTATGTCCTTCCAGAGATGTGGTCTCCAGAACTGGACACAGTACTCTACGTTGGGTCTTACCACTTATCTATACAGAGGCAACACCACCTCCCTCTTCCTGCTGGTGATACCCTTCACTGTGCACCCCAGCATCCCACTAGCCCTCCCAACTGCCTTGGTGCACTGCCTGGCTACCTTTAGGTCATCAGATATGATTACCCTCACGTCTCTTTCCTGCTTGATAGTGGTCAATACAACTCTACCCATTTTGGAATCCGTCCCTGGATTTCTATGCCCAAAGTGCATTGTTATGCACTTTTGCTTGCACTAAAACCCAGCTGCCATACCCTTAAACACTCCTCTAGTTTTCTCAAGTTTCTGCTCATCCTTTCCACCCCCTTGGAGTGTCCACCCTATTGCAGGTTTTGGTGTCATCCACAAAGAGGCAGACCTTCCCTTCCAGCTCCTCTGCAATGTCACTTATAAAGACATTATTGAGGACTAGTCCAAGCACTGATCCCTGAGGCACCCCACTCGTCACCCACACTTCCTCAGAGTGAACTCCATTTACCACCACCCTCTGTCGCCTATCCCCTAACCAACTTCTTATCCAGTTTACCACCTTTGGACCCACTCCTAAGCTACTCCGCTTCCTTATTAGTCTCCTGTGTGGAATGGTGTTAAAAACCTTACTGAGTCTAGGTAGGCCATATCAACCATTCCACCCTGATCTAATTCCTTTGTCACCAATGAAATCAACCAGATTCACAGAAACAGAGAAACTGTTGGAAGATAAGAACTGCAAGGCCCATCCAGTCTACCTACCTGTAAGCCCCCCCTCCCACTTATTAATGGCCTCTGACCCCACTTGATTCATTTGACATGACCCCCCCCCCCCCGCGCTGCCTCAGGTTTTGTAACCCACTGGATTCAAGATATTCCACAATCCTTTCATTCAGCAGTTATTCCATTAACTTTCCCACCACTGATGTCATGCTGACTGGCCTATAATTGCTAGTCTCCTCCCTGTTACCACTTTTTTGTAGGGAGACTTCATCCGCCCTCCTCCAGTCCTCCGGAACCACTCCTGTTTCCAGTGAGCTGTTAAATAGGACTGTCAGAGGTACAGCCAGTACCTCCCTGAGCTCCCTCAATACCCTTGGATGCAGCCCATCTAACCTTATTGCTTTGTCCACCTACAGATTAGCAAGCCTTTCAGGACTTTCTCCGTCGAAAATGGACTAGTGTCCACCCCTCTCCCTGCAAAGCTCCTGTTACTTTTTTGTGGCTCCTCCCCTTCTCCTTCTTCTATAAACAATGAATGAAAATAATTGTTACGTATTTCTAACTTTTCCTGGTCCCCTTCTGCACAGTCCCTTCCCCCCTTCCCTTTTTAACCATACAATCCCACCCCTGGTCTTCGTCTTTTCATTTACATATCTAAAAAATGTCTTATCTCCTTTCATTACCTCCTGGGCTATTCTCTCTTCAGTTTGCACCTCTGTGCTCCTTACTGCTTTCCCTGCTTCCTGATACACCTTCCTACCCTCCTCCCTTTGCATCTCCTTATGCCTTCTGAATGCTACCCTGTTAGCCCCTACCTTTTCAGACACCTCTATCGAGAACCACAGTTCTCCGTTTTCCCTCTTGCTTTTGCTCACTTGTTTGATGCAGAGGTTTGCTGCCTTTACTATGCCCCCTTTTAGTTTCACCCACTGTTCTTCCAGCACACCCAGGCGATTCCCCATGCCAGGTCATCCTTGAGGCATTCACCCATCTTTATAAAATCTGCCCTCCTGAAGTCCAGGACCCTCATCTTTGTGTGATTCTATTCTGCAGCTGTCCTTTTATTGAACCACACCATATAGTGATCACCAGTCCCCAGGTGGCCTCCTACCTCGACGTCTGCAGCATTGTCCCTGTTAGTGAATACCAGGTCCAGTATTGCCCCGTCATGATGGGGTTCACTAACTAGTTGCCTGAGGAGTGTCCCCTGCAGAGAGTCCAGGATGTTCCTGCTTCTAGCTGAAGCCACTGTTGAGAGGCTCCAATCTACATGCGGCAGGTTGAAGTTCCCCACCAGCAACACCTCCCTTTTTTCTGCCATCTTGTCCATGGCTTCCACCAGTACCTTATCTAGTTCCTCCCCCTGTGCTGGAAGTCTGTAGATCACTCCAGTGCGAATAATTGCTCCATCCTCCATCTCCAGCATAACCCACAGTACCTCTGCCTCCCCTGTATCTCTCTCACTTTTATGCTATCTCTCACATAAAGCACCACACCCCCTCCTTTCCTTCCTGGACAAAGTATAGCCTGGTGTGGTCATGTCCCAGTCATAGTTTTCAGTGCACCATGGCTCGGTGATCGCCACAATATCCAGGCTGGCTTCTGCCATGATGGCTTCTAGGTTCGGTATATTATTTCCTAGACTTCTAGCATCCACACACATGGCCTTAAAGATTTTGTTTCCACTCAGCTTGTTGTCTCCCTTCCCCCATTTTACCCTTCCTCCTTCCCTCTTTTATTGCCTCCTTTCCTTCCTCATCTTTCTCACCCTGCTTACTTTATTAATTTGCAGCCTGGGGAACTTCTCTCCCCTTGGGTTCTCCTTACTCTCCACTTCAGCGTGGGGTGGGGGCACCAGTTTCTGCCTCCCTGATTCTTTCCACTACCACCACCCTGAGCAACTTTAAATGTTCTTCGAAGTAGCATTTAAACCATCCACTAAGGACTGCGCTTCCCCTCCCAGATGGATGCAGGCCATCACCCCTGTATAGACCCTCATCCTCCCAAGTGGGTCTCCAGTCCCCAGTGTAGTCGAATCCCTCCTCTCTGCACCATTCCTTCAGCCATAAGTTGAAGCTCCTGAGGCAGAGATCCCTCTCCTCCCCCGTCGTAGACTGGCAGCACCTCACTGAAAGCCACTGAGGGAGCTACTGTCTATGACCACTCCCCAGCTCCCTAAACTCCCGCTGCACTATTCCAGCCCCGTCTTTAGTCATGTCATTAGTCCCCACGTGGACAATGACATCCGGCTCTCTCTTCTATCCTGCTGCCCTAGTGATCCTCAGATCTGCTTCCCATCTCTGCAGGCCATGGTGCCGTGTAGGCACCTAACCTGCCTCTCACCCCACTTTCCTATTCCCAAAACAATACCCCTCAGAATTGCGTCCCCACCAGAAATTGGTTCCTCCTTCTCTGGGGTCCTCTACCACCCTCCTCAGCGTCTCCACTGGAGAGGGCCCCCACATTCTCCTAGGTCATTACCGCGGGTGCCCCCTCTTGACAGTCCCGCCCGAACAGAGCATCGTAGGAATTGAGACACCAGGTCCAGGGTCAGGTTTGGAACTGGGCACAGTATGGCTTCCCTCATCACCAGCACCATCCCTAGGCCCAAGATCAGCATTGTCATCCTCCCCAGGTCACCAGGGCACTCAGAGGAGGAGATGACCACCATCTTGGACTCAGGAACAACACCAGCTCTGGAACCCACTCCTCTCATGGCACTTTGAGCAGTGCCAGAAGGGGGTCTGTTCTCATGGTTGGCACCACCTTGCTCACCAGTACTGGCCTTAGTACCAGGTGTTGAGACAGTGAAAGACCGTGACACCAAGGTGCCCACCAGTGTAGAATGAGTATATAGCTTCGACCTCACCACCCTGGGCATCTGCTGCCCCTGTTTGCTGGCCCCACAATGGAAACTGACTGTCTACCAAAACCTCCAACATCTTGGTGAGGTGAGCACGGGCAGGATCCTGGACTTCTTAGTACCAGAGGTACTGGGAAGGGGATTGGGGAAGAGCTCAGGAATCTTATTTGTCACATCCCTGGTGCAATGTCTGTCTCCAAACGTTGGGGCCAAAAGATTCCACTTCCACACACTGCATCAGTACACATCATGGTCAACACCAAGGCAGGCCTAATGTTCATTGTGCCAGTCCCTGACAGCAACTGGACCCCAGCCGAAGCACAGATGGAAGCGGGTGCTGCCCCTGTTCTTCATGGACTTCTTCTTTGGCTCCTTAGGAACCAATATGATAATAGAGAAAAATAAGATAGAAAAAGGTTTGGCACCAAACTAAACAGAAAGGACGGTACTGGTTACAAAACAAAAGTTAAAAAAAATGTTGCCAGAGGGATTATAGTGCTGAATGGATGCAGTGACTAACTGACGAACCAGGTGTGATGCAGTTAGCTGACTAGCTGCTCCCATGGTGCGTACTTGATGGCAGGAAAAATGGAACCAAGGAAGGGAGTGGGCCAGTGTTGGTTACTGACCAGTCCACGTGCAAGATGTCACTATATCTGACATCAGTCCCCTCACAAACTGCAAAAGCATTTGCTCTCATGGGTCCTTCAGCTCAGATCCATCAGTGTGACTGAATGGTGAAGACGGATTCTTGGAAAATCTTGCCTTTTCAGGCTCCCTACCTTCTCTCCTGGTCATCAACTGTTACGGCTGAGAGAAACTAACACAAAATTAAAAAAAAACTCTTATGTATTTTAAACAAAAATTGAAGGCCTAAATGCAGTTGTCCTATAGATGGTGAAATTCTGGCCCAGATGTGAAGAGCAGCAATGCTGCTGCTGTGCACTTGACGGCAGAGAAAAAAGGAGCCGAGGTTGTTGGGGGCTGGCACTGCTGTATACCACTGGACGGATTTGGTGACACACGCGGGGCTTACTCATTCTGCTAACCCTCCATAAAAGTTCTGGCTCTGGCAGGGTCCTATTGCCGCTGGCACAGACCTACCGTATATACTCGCGTAAAAGTCAGTCCGTGTATAGTCGGGCACCGATACTTTCACTGCTAACATTTGCCTCTGCCATTGACCAGCGTATAAGCCGGGTGCACATTCTACAAAGGTGCAAGTGTGGCCAAAGTTCTAAATGTTCAGTAACATTTTTAAAAGACAAAATAATGTAATTTATGTTTTATTTTATTTATTAAACAGCTAAAACAGCAGTTGTACTTTTTTTTTTTTGTAATTCATATTTTATTAACAAATTTTTCCATTACAGGGGACAGAGTTGCAACATACTCTGTATATACTCCAAATGTTACATGAGCTGTCCCCATCCCCTTCCCCCCACCCATACAGCAGCAAAGTCCGTACAGTAATAGAGAAATACCATATAGTATCGCAAATCAAGGATCATTGATTATAGTGACTCATTTACCTAATCTGAACATGATTAGCAAGTGAAGGGGATCTCACGTATCCTTGTACCACTGCAACTTATTATGGAGGCTCGCTATCGCTTTCTCTGTACGTAGGTTAGCCAGAATTTCATTAACCCATTCCTGATATGTTGGGCATACTGCATCCCTCCAGTGCCGAAGCACAATTTTTTTAACAGATAATACAATCATGGAGATATGAAACCTCCTGATTCTCACCTTGATAGAGGATAGATCTCCCAACAAACATATGTCTGGGGTGAAGTAATCCTGCAAACCCAATATAGGATCTAGGTTAGTCTGTATAGCTACCCACAAAGACTTTATCTTGGGGCATGACCAAAAGACGTGAAGAAGCGTGCCATCCTCTTGACATCCTCTGGTACAAGCCCCCGAACTTATAAGACCCCATTTCCTCAGCTTCACAGGGGTATAATACATGTTATGCATAATGTGGTATTGCATAAGGCGGAGTCTATCCTGAGAAATGTATTTATGGCAGAACTTCCATAAAGCTGACCAGTTGGGAGTATATTGAGGAAAAAAAAGAGACCCAGAGCCTAGTGGGGCCTTCAGGTCTCCCATATTTCTAATAAAATAGAACACGGTATATTTTGGAAATAGTGCCTGGTGACCTCAACAAGGAGGAGAGATCAGATACAAACAGAAAGGCAGGTGGGCGAGGAGGGATGTTATCAAGTACTGTAGAGAGGAGATGCTTTAATTGGACCACCCTGAAGTGAAAAGCTAACGGGATATCAAATTTGCAAATTATGTTAGAAACTGAGAGCCATTCCCCTGTGTCATCCAGAAAAGTAGAGATTATCCCATCCCCAATTTGGGGCAACCATTTATGAGATATCATCGTTTTGTTTATTGTGAAAGACGGGGAATTCCAAATAGACTGAGACAGGTCCAAGTATGGGGAATACTGCAAAAATGAACAAAGCTGCGTGTGAACTCCAAGGGACGTACGAATAATGGGACAGCTACAGTTGTCAGGAAGGGACGCTATTTTAAGATAGAACATTGTCTGGGGGTCTGTGTTCTCGGACTGAATAAAGTATAACTCAATTTTGAGCCAGACCGGTCTTAAGCATTCCGGACCCGGATTCACCCAACGCATATACTTTGCCATGGGACTAGCCCAGTAGTAAATTGCCAGATGGGGGATCCGCAGTCCTCCATCCATTTTCTGAGCGGCTAGCTTATAATATGCTAACCTGGCTTGTTTATTAGACCAGATAAAATTTGTGAAAATTCTGTGCATTTTCTGAAACCATGATAACGGAGTAAAAGAGTTAAGGAGCGAGAGGGGATAAAACAAACGAGGAAAAACATTCATTGTAATTACATTAATGCGACCCCAGAGAGAGAAAGGGAGTTTGGACCATCTATTGAGGTCCTGAATTATCCCTTGGTAAAGAGGCTCCAAGTTTTCTTTAAACTAGGAGGAGGGGTTACGCGTCAGATTAATACCAAGGTATCCGAGATCACGAGGAGTCCAGCCGAGACCGAAAGGAGACAAATCATTTTTGAAAACCTTATGATTAAGAGGGAAAATGGAGGATTTATTTATATTCAGTTTATAGTTTGAGAGAGTACTGAACTTGGCGATTTCTCCTAACATGACGAGAATGGATGTTTTTGGATGAGATAAATGAAGGAGGAGATCATCAGCGTAAGCCGTGATCTTCACCACTTGATTACCTATCGGGATACCACTTATCTCCGGGTTGTTGAGAATATTTCGGATAAGAGGCTCTAAGTATAAATTAAATAAGAGAGGGGAAAGAGGGTATCCCTGCCTGGTACCGGAAAACAAAAGAAAAGGTTTGGAGAATGCTCCATTACCAGAAACTCTGGCAGAGGGAGTTTGATATAAGGCCCGAATCCAGTCTATAAACTTGGCCGGGAAACCAAATACTTTAAGGGCCTGAAACAGGAAATTCCAGTTGACACGATCAAACGCCTTCTCAGCATCCAAGGAGACCAATCCCACGGGAAAGGCAGCATCCCTGGACACTGAGACAACGTGTGACAGGGTACGGTGATGGTCAGCTGAAGAACGTCCCCTCAGAAACCCCACCTGAGACATATTAATCAGGTCAGGAAGGACTCGTGTTATTCGATCGGCCAATATCTTCGAGAGAATTTTAACATCTTGATTCAACAGAGAAATTGGCCTGTAACTTTGCACTAGTTCTGGATCTTTATCGGGCTTAGGAAGGAGAACAATCAGGGCTTCAAACAGATGTGTATCTATTCTTGCACCAGAAAGAATGTGACAGTACTACCAGAGAAGAACCGGTAATAATTGTGATCGAAAAGTTTTATATAATAAAGCGGAAAAACCGTCTGGCCCCGGGACCTTGTCTGAGGGCAAAGTCCCGATGACCTCTGATATTTCCTCCAGAGATATTGGGGAGGATAGGAATTTCCTCTGTGGTTCAGATAAAGAGGGTAGAGAGGAGTCCCTCGGGTAGGCCTCGAGCTCTTCTAAGGAAGGAGGGTTGTCTACGTTCCTATATAAATGCTCATAGTATGAGGCAAACTCTTGCACAACCTCAGAAGGGGACACCTTCAGGGATCCATCTGCCCGGGCCCTAACTGGAGGTAAGAATCTAGCAGACTCCTGCTGCTTCAACCTTAAGGCTAGCAGGCAACCTGCTTTTTCCCCCCTGATCAGTATAGCTTGCTTTGGTGCAAATAATAGATAACTCTGCTTTCTCCCTCAACAGATCTAAGTATTTATCTTTAGCTACCGAAAGCCTCCTCATGTCCTCTTCCGAGGCCTCAGAGGATAGCTTGGTTTCCAGAGACCTAATTTGAAATAATGAAGCTAGCAGTTCCGCCTCTCGATTCTTTTTCCTTTTTGTGACTAGACTAATAATAATCCCTCTCATACATGCTTTGAAAGCACCCCACAAAATATCAGGTGCCATGTCCTCAGAGGAATTAGTGGAAAAAAAGAAATCGATTTGTTCCTTTATTAGGTCACTGTATTTGGTATCTTTAAGCAGTTGACCATTTAATTTCCATCGGGTTTCTTTATGGGGAATGTTAAGGAAAGCCAAATTGGAAGTCACCAGAGAGTGATCTGACACTGGGCCTGGCTGAATTGAGGCAGTTAAGACCCCGGGCAAGAGGACCTGAGAGAGAAAAAGATAGTCGATGCGAGACTGGGTTCTGTGCACAGGTGAATTGAAGGTATACTCCCTGTCATTGGGGTGTAGTACACGCCACACATCACACAGCCTGCACTGATCCAGAAAGTCCCTAAAGGCCCTCTGTCTAGGCGACAAACCCCTCGTCCCACTACCAGACCTATCCACTTCAGGATCAAGAACCAAATTGAAGTCCCCGCCCATAATTATACCAATGGGAAGCATGGGAAGGAGTATGGAGATAAGCTTCATAAAGAAGCCCGGATCATCTGCGTTAGGCCCATAAATGCTGCCAAGTAAAATTGGCATAGACCAGAGACTCCCCTGGACCAGGACATATCTACCGTCCGGGTCCCTGAGAACTTGTTTAGAGATAAAGGGAATGCCTCTATTGACCAGAATCATAACCCCACAGCTATTAGTGGACCCCGAGGCAGTAAACACCTGCCCAATTTGTTGCCTCCTAAGTTGCAGAGATTCACTTTGCAGGAAATGAGATTCTTGCAGGAATGTGATCTGAGAAGATAATAAGCTTAAATGTTTTAACACTTGGTACTGTTTAACTCTTTTCCTTATCCCCTTCACATTCCATGTAGCAAGATTTATACTACTGGCCATCTAAGTAAACAAAAAAAAAAAAAAAAGGGAGACTCTTATGTGAGATCTAGGGATTACAACAATCAGAATTAAATGACCAGAACCCATGTTTGCTGCTGTATTCCTCTCCCAACCCAGCATCAACTTCCCTCCCAGCCACCTCCCCCAGCCCCCAAAATATTCTGATCCCACAACGACAGGGGTTGAAAATTTTTTGGATGTGTAAGTCCAGGACTTATGTTATATTTTTAGGATAAGTCCCTTGAAAGGCTCAGTAAGTCACACCTTTTCCTGCATAAATTATCGATACCGAAACAAATAATCCCCCCCTCCCCCCGGTAGGATGCCCAGGTGTTAGGATGAGAGACGGAGGCAGAGAATGAAAAATAAAGTATATGGAATACTGTCACAGGCTTGTTTCCAGCCCAGAAAATATTAGGGCAGTACTTGAAGTACTGCACTGATATTTTCTGTCTGGAAGCAAGCCTCTGTCAGTACTCCATATCATTTTGTTTTTCATTCTCTGCATTGTACTGTAGTATCTTGAGACAGAATCCTAGTGCACTGTCAATAATATATTATTTTCCTTGACTGGAGTAAACCTGCAAAAGAAAGTATTGGTGAGCAGCTAAAAATGGACAAATAAAATAATATTTTGTGACTGTCACTGGCTTGGACCTGACTTGGCAGGTAGCCTCCCCCTTCCCCCAGCCAAAAAGATTCTTCTGTCCCATTTTTAGCTGCTCACTAATCCTTTCTTTTCTAGGTTTACTCTAGTCAAGGAAAATAATATATTGTTGACAATGCACTAGGACTCTGTCTCAAGTATACTACAGTACACTGGCTCAACTGTTAATAGCCCACTAGCAGCCCAGGAAAGGAGATATTATATTAGCTGCTGTAGTGAAGCACAGAAAATAAACAGGCTTAACTAAATCAGTGATCACGCCTGTAAGGGCCTCTGTCTTTTTTCAGCCCAAGTCTGACCAGCTCAAAAACAAGAGATGTCCCCCTTAAGTGTTGCTGCTCTAAGCTGTCAGTTGATTAAACTAAAAAGGTTGCGAGTCCTCACAATAAAATAATTATATTGCCCATTGTTTAACAGCTGCAAGATAGGGTCCCACCCTTCAGCTGCAGCCCAGTTTGAAACACTCACTACTAAAAATAAAGGTAATATACTCTGCCCCAGTAAATCCCTGACTCCTCAAGGTAATTCACACTATCCCCCATGTAATACTACCTGACCAAACGCAGAGGGAGGGAACCCAAGATTACATTTTTTTCCCCGTGCTAAGAGCCGAGTCAGAGAACACATCCGTCCAGTTCAGTAATCGGCTCCAGAGTGACTGCGCGGTACTAAATTCCCCACAAGGCTGCAGATCAGCCACAGACCACCTGATCACAGTTAGACGTGATCTTCCTGTGGCTGATCTCGCAATGCGCCATCACGACTTACTCTGTGCTGCCCAACTTAAAGCAGAGTCCCCCCATCCCCAAGCCAGTCAGGAGGAGAGGCAGGGTCCTCCTTCCGCCGAGCCAGGCAGGAGGAGAAGCAGGATCACCCCAAAAAGCCAGAAAAAGTTGGGCCATCCACAGACACCAACCTAGCTGAACCCATCCCGGAGCCACAAAAGCAGGGCCATAACCCCCCAGAAGGAGCAGGAGGACCATACCCACTACCCTACCCTGAGCAAGACAAAGCAGGCCCCCCAGACACCAGGCAAAGCACAGACATCCCTCCCCACCAGAAGAGAAATGTCATCAAGTCTATCCCTCTCCAGCAGATATCCACCCACCACCACTCCTGCCAATCATCACCACCTCCCAAACAGTCACAGTATGGCCAGCTGGCCAGGTGGATGCTGTGTGTGTTCTAACTTCTCTTTCTCTCCCTTCCGTGAGCCCCTTCCCCTCCCCAGCCCCAGCACCCACAGTATACTGACTCAGACAACTTGACAGTAAGACAACCCACTTACCTCAATATACTACAGCAGGAGCAGACTCAGTTGAGTGACTGATGACTCACACCAGGACCCTGGTGGCTGGCCTCCCTGTCTGGCTCAGGTTCAAATTCTGTGGGCAGGCAAGCAGCTTCTCTGTTCTTGGGCCTCCTCCGCTTCTTGCTTCAGTTGGCACTTAGCCCCAGGACTCAGAAGGGTCAGAGAGGGAGTCGCCCCTGTCAGCAGCAGAGGCACTGTGTAGCAGGCTGGCAGCAGAATTGGATTAAAAAAAAAAGAGCATTCAGCTGCCTGCCAGACTCCAGTAGACCCAGTGGCCTTGATTAGTTAAGTACCCGCGGGTGCACCCAGCGCTTGTCTTCAAGCGATCCCCCGATCTGGACTGACCTGACCAGCTGTGGTTTTGTGTCTGGAGTGTACTGTTGCCGACTTGCAGCCAGTGACTCAGCAAGTGGTGAGCGCGAGCGATCTACTAACTTTGTTTGAGGCATGTGCAGCCGTCCCCGGTGCCCCAGACAGTCCAGACTCCCGTGCCGGGTCTATCTGATCCAACTACTCCGAGCGGCGAGTAGAGCGTGCCTGAGGAAGGCATGGACAGTGGACTTGTGGGGAGGTGGCAAAAAAAAAGTCTACCGTGAGCGGCACGCTCTCTCTCCCTTTCTGTCGGCAGCACAGCTGATCAGTTCTGTGGTCCATTCGTTCGTGATGCAAGCAACTGGTGCTTACATCTCAGAAGTCCAACCCTCATCAACAATACAGAAACGCAGGGTCGGAGGACTTCTGCTGAGCAGCCCGAGCCGAGCGGACCAGGTCACTGAGGTCAGCTAGAGTGCGGCGGGTGTGGGGAGTCGGGCAAAGTGGGAATCACTCAGGACTCTGAGTTGGGACAGGGAGGGACGTCGGAGGCCACTCGGTAGGCAGCAGCACAACTGCCGGAGGCCAGGGCCGAGCTAGCAAAACGGGAAATTTAAACAAATAAATGTGGACCTGGTCGAGAGTCTCTGAGTACCAGGGCATGAACTGGGGCACAGCATTTTTTGATCGGGGCACATGCCCCGGTGTAGCGCCACCACTCATTATCTACATCAACCCCGACCCGCGTTCCCTGGAACCCGCCCCACATTTTCTGGACTCCGCCTGCATTCTCTGGACCCCGCCCCATGTTTCCTACAGAACGAAGCTTCCCAATGAGCATTCCCCACCCCTACCACGTTCCTGAGGATTTGGACTGATGAGAGGTAAGCTCGCCGGGGAGGGGGGCACAGAAGACGACTGCGCATGTGCAGCAGCAGAAACTGCACAGCAAGTCCGTCGGACTTTACAGGGCTATGCAGTTCAAGTCCTGTTGCTGTTTAGATGCGTTCCGGACTTCGGACTTGGGGATTTTTCATCCCCTGAACGAACAAGTAAAATGAAAGTCATGAACACAATATCCCCCCCCCTCCCCCTACCCCAACTGTCACGAGCAACATTCAGCACAATACCATTTTCCTTCCTCCCCCTCCAACCTCCCAAACATGTACCCAAAAACCCTGCCCTAATGTGTGAACCTTCTTATACAAACAGTGGTCGGTAATATCTAATCGAAGACAAAGATAATGTAAGTGGTGATAAACACGTACTGGACTCCTGATATCCAGGAGAGCGAGAACGAAAAGGGTTAGAGGGAGCAACCCCCAGTTGGGAGCAGTCCAGAAAACCCGAATGCCTGAGAAAGAAACAAGCAATATAAAGCATAATAGCAGAATATGCTATTGTAACTGCTGCCACTAGCAAGATTGAAAATTTTCCCAGTGACATATGTTAGCAAAAGAACTAAATGCTCCCAAGTAGTGGATCTCCATCTATTCCCAAGCCCCCACTGTTATCTTTAACCGGAAAAAATAAATTCCCGAGACAAATAAAGGGGTTGATCCACCAAGTATACTGCAGGAGTGCCCTCTGGTGATATTATCTCAAAAACGCTGATACCAGAAAGTCGCTCCCTTAACTAGTGCACTAGCAAACAAAAACACCAAGCCTGAGGGCTTTCATTATAATAACTAGATCATGAAGAATAATTTGGTGTCCTTGTAAAAGAGAAACCGGAGAATGTGATCCATGTGAGAAAAAAGGGACTTCCTCCCAGACAAGTCACAACCCCCTAGAGACAAAATCCTGAAATATGAAGTAGCTCCAAAACACTGAGCGCTGAGATGGAAAGTATCAGAAAGCAGGATTCCAGTGAGGATAGTCCCCTCCGTCGTGGTATTCGAGGACCTTCGAAACCAGACAGTTACTCATTCCTCTTTTTGTATAGTAGCACGAGAAAATTCTTCTCCCTTCCGTCGCAGGGTTGGATGAGACCGACCAATCAGATCAAGTGCCCCGAAACAGATCAGGCAAAGCAGCCTTAAGTCCCAAAAGAGCAGCTTCAGGATTCTCGTATGTTGACCAGGTACCATAGACTAGTACCTGCAATCTAGCTGGATAACCCATTCTAAAGCAAAGGCCTGCTGCTATAACTTTCGATACAATAGGGTGAAAAGCAGTGCGCTTCACTCTAACCGACCCCAGTAGATCTTGGGCAATTCTGAGCCTGGCGTTTTCCATTTCACTTCTTGCAGCTCTCTCACTTTTGCCAGAAAAATGTTGTCGCCCAGGTAATTTAAAAGCGACAAATAATGGGACGCATGTTGTTCTGGAGATGGCTTGGGCCTAGGACCTATGCACCCTTTCAATTATGTACTTGGCCCCGAAGGGAGAGGGACCAGCAACCTTTTCCATCAGCTTCTGCACAAATGCAAGCATGGTCTGGCTTTCCTCTCCTTCTGGAAGGCCCAAAATAACTATATTGTTTCTTTGGCTGCAGCCCTCCAAATCTTCCAGCTTGGCTTCCAAACTAGAAATCCTTTGCTGCATAGCTACGAGACCGGGATCAATTTTTTTCACTTGCTTCTCAAGAGAGGAGATTCGAGCTATATTATCTGAAGTTTTCATTGTGACCTCTTTGAGTTTTTTAGAAAGGGATTTAATTTCAACTGAGATTTCTTTTATTTCTTCCCGGAAGGGTTTAAACTCTTCTAAAAATCTGCACAAGGTTAGGGGTTCTTGCTCGGTGATCAGATTTTGAAGCTCTGGCTTATCCACTGCACTCGAGGCCCTTGATTTTTTCAGGGCCTTCTCGGGAGTGACTGGCGGCATGTGCTTCTACGGAGGCTTCTTCATGTAGACCTCCATAATCGATGAAAACAAGCTGGCAGGTGCCCAGGATATTAAGAAGGCGGTGTTATACGTAATCTTTCTGGTTTTTAGGGAGAAATACTGACCAAAATAGCAATATTTTGCAGTTAGGAGGTTAGAGCTATGCAGAGGAGCTTCTACTTGGTACCCTGCATCACGTGATCCCCATCAGCAGTTGTACTTTTAATACAAAATATTGCACATTTTGGTACAGCATAGAATTAGGTGTTTCATTGGGGGGGTGTCACTCCTATGCTCCGATCATTCCCCAAACACAAGGCAACACTCAGAATCCAAAAAATGCCTCCTCTTCATGCTCCTGCATCTGTAACTCACAGAGTGGGGGATGTCATTGTAAATATCCTCAAGCTCCGGTATGTCATCCTCGGGGTCTTCGGTAGTGGTACTGGAGGTGGAGGTGGGGGTGGGGGTGGAGGTAGTAACTGCATTGTGATATCTGTATGAACTGCTGAATGAGAACTCTATTTATCAGAACCAGCAGATCGCAATTAACAATAAGCACATTCAATCGTGACCTGCTTTAACAACTTAATCTGTAACAATGTGTTTGGTTGCCAGAAAGTGCAGAGAGGAGAATTAGGTGTTAATCGCTGATCAGTGTTGGAAGTTAAAAATTAGGTGTTTGTAGCTAAGGCAGATTAAGAATTCAGTAGTGGGGACTTCTAAAGGGCTTTTTTTTCCTCAGCACTTGCTTGAACATTTTCTGCTCCTCTCAGTGGCTCGCGCATAAGTTGGAACGGGCTTTTGAATACAGAAATCAGTTCCCAAAAAAATGACTTATACGTGAGTATATACGGTAGTAGTAGGAATCTATGGAGAAGACTGACTGAAGTACCTGGGAGGGCACCAACTGAGACCTGGCTGGGTTCGGCAGGACTCACATGGATGTCAGAAATTGAGAGGCAGTAGCTACTCCATGCTCGGTCTCCTGTCTGGATGGACTTGATAAGAGTCAATTGTCCAGGTACAGAAAGACTTGCAGTCCTAGCTTTCTGAGAAGCGCTGAGAGAACTGCAAAGTACTTTGTAAGGACTTGCGACACTGAGAAAAGCACAAAAGGTAGCACTCTGAACTGTAATGTTGGCCCTCTATGCTGAACCGAAGGTACTTGTAGTGGTTGGGGTGTACCAGTATATCCTGATATGAATCCTGCATATCTGGAAATGCTAGCCAACCCTGATGCTTAAGGTAGCATAGCAAGGATCCCTTAGAAACTATCTTAAGTTCTGCTTGATCCACGTACTTGTTCAGTTTCCAAGATCAAAATTGGGGTGCATGCCCCTCATGTCTTTGGTACCAGGACATAGCTGGAGTAGAACTCTTTGCTCCGACTCTGGTACTATTTCTACAGCCCTGTTTCACAGAAGGCCTACAATGTCCGGTGCCAGTAGCTCTGACATATGAGCTGACAAGGGAACGGCCTCCTGGGCAGATTGTTTTGGGGTGGGCAGTTCCAACAATTTCAAGGAGTACCCTTCCCAGAAGATCCTTTATCTATCTATCTATCCATCTATCCATCTATCTCTCTCTCTCTCTATCTCTCTATCTATTTGAAAATTAGTAACCGAGAAAGCCACATTGAGCCTAGAGTAGTTTCCGGGTGTGAGTCGGAGGAAGGTAACAAGAGTGAATAGCACATTGGTACAATAAATAAAATGACAAAAAAGTGCTGACAATTTGATCAGTAGGGTAACAGTAGAGACAGACAGCAAGAACAAAGGGCAAAGTAACAATGATCATAGAATCACAGAAGCTTGACGGCAGAAAAGGACCATACTGGTCCATCTAGTTATATATGTTCACATTCTAGTGTGAGCTGAGAACTGAGATAGTCAACATACAATAACATGTCAGTCAAAACAGGTGCAGTTTGGATGAAAAAGACGTTTCAGCTTATGCCTGAGGTATCCTATAGCGGTGGAATGAGGAAGTTGGTTCCAGAGAAGTAGCAGGCGATATGAAAAAGTAAACTGTCCAGCTTTGATCCTTAAGAACCATTCATCTGTCAAGATGGATTTTCATTAATAGTAGAACTGGGTGAGGCACCCCCTACTTGGGAGGAGTGGTTTGCCCAGGGCAGCTTAAGCATACCTGGGGCCAGTGCTTCAGACAAAGGCACTGAGCATTTTTGGTGCCTTGGTGCCTCTGCCTTCAGCTGCACTTTCTTTTTGGGCCTTCTGAAGCTGGGATCTATTGTTGGGGCTTCCCCTACCCCTGCCAAGGAAGGACTGCTTGTTATGGAAGGAGCCGTGTCCTCTGCCCTTCTGTGGGTTGTAGGGAACTGACCTGGAAGTTTTAAGAGTAGTTCTTGTTTTATTAGACTTTAAGACTGCTCCACCTGCTGTCCAAATGGATGTGTTGCCTCCAAAGGGCACATTCATAATCTGTTGTTGGACATCCGGGGTGTAGCTAGGACACCGCAGTCAGAGTGTCTCCTGGTGTAAACACCTGCAGTTGCAGAGCTGCATCAAGGCATGCATAGAGGCTTTAAGCAGATGGCTATTAGATTAAATATCTTGTTTAACAGCTAGAAGCATTTTTTGTTTTCCTATGTATCTGTCTAAAAGAAGTGACCCTGGTAACTAGCTATCCTCATGCCACGGGTAGCCGAGGAATAGGCCTGCTTACCTATGTTGTCTACTTTGCAGATCTCCTTGTTAATGCGGTACGCAGTGACCTCTATGGGTACTATAGTTTTGCATTTTCAGCCAGAATAACAATGGCATCTTCAACTGGCAGATCAGAATACATGGGCTTAGACTTAGATGCTGCATATTTTCTGTTCACCAGTTTGGGGACAGCTGCCCCAGTAGCAGGCCTCCTCCAAGCTACTTCAGAGAGGTTCTCAAAGACTTGCAGGATGGGAGGAACTAAAGAGACCAGGATATTAGGCACTTTTAGAAACTCCAGATGGCGGTACCTAGCCTGGTCTACAGCTGTTGGATCACAATTCAAGGCAATGTGCAGGTTTTTGAACAGAACCTGAAAGGAGAGATCCTCCAGAGGTACAGTGATAGGAATTGGTTCCAGATTCTCTGGACCGTAGCTTGATTCCTCATCCTCCCAGTCAGTGATGTTGAGGTCCGGATCGGACTTAACTCCTTCTATAGCTAGAGGGTACCCTAATGGATGACGGCACCAACCGTGGCCTTGTCAACACAAGCAACATCAAATCTGCCACCACAAACAATCTCAGGAATCACACCATTGGTCTCACTGAGGATGGCCCTCGGATTGGCCCCAAAGGGACTGGTGAACTTCTGGTCCGATGTGGGGGAATGGGGACACTGTAGTAACTTTGACGGGGAAGGAACTAGGCTACAGGAAAGTTCTGGCTACTGGCGCAGGTCCTAGAGCTTTCGCTCAGACCCACACGTGGGAATTGATATGTGTAGTACAGCTTTAAGAAAATGTGCACTTCCTGTAAGTGTGCCTGTTCTCGAGCCAGTCTCTTCTTGTATGTACTGCTGAATGGAAGTAAAAGAGAAGGCCTAGATTTCAGTGTGGCATGGTTTTCTTACTACCAAGACTCTTGTGTGTTTAAGGTACTTATTTCGGCCACCAAACACAAGAAACTGGCGACGATGGATGGTGGACATTTTAATAGCACCAGCTTACTGAATTACACCACTTTGTGACTTTCTACATTGGAAGCAAGCAAGCAATTTGGAACTGTGCAATATCATGGCAACTTCAACCAGCTTTGAAATTTTTACAGGAACAGACTGGGATACATGGTCCCGATGGTTTGATCAGTGGTTATTACTTAATCCTGCCATACAAGCTGCTAATGATGAGCAAAAGGATAAGTTTATTCAAGCTGTTTTTTGTACTTTCTTGGGAAGTGAAATCTTCAAACTTTTATGCAGTCTGTGTGCACCAGACCGGGCGGAGGATTTTCCGTATCAAGAGCTAAAGTGAATGCACAATACAGTTTAACAACTTTTCCAAAGGCTGAACATTATAAATTCTACAGCTGCCGCCAGAAACCAGGTTAGTCATTACAATCTAATTTGGCTGAGATCAAACGCTTAGCTCTCAGGTAGCAGGGTGCATCTTGAATCTAATCTAGCTGACAAGTTTGTTATGGGATTGAATAATGAACATCGGATTCAACAATTACTTTCTGTAAGTGTCAAGAAGTCTACGGGCAGGGGGTAGCACTGCTGAGCAGCATACAGGAAGCAGCAGAAAGCTTGAGCTCCAGGGAGAGAATTTATTAAAAAAAATAAAATCAAGGTATTTTCGAGTGGCAGATAGCACAAACTAGTCTACAGAACATTTGGTCAATGCAATGGGTAAATCAAAGGGCTCAGCTGCTGCTGCAGGAGATTTTTTTACTCCCAAAAGACCGAACAGAGAAGAGCAGCCTATGCAACGTGGTGGGACTACAATGCCTGGTGCCGAACAGCCGGAAGAGGCCTCGCTAAGCTCCATCCAGACAACTCTGCACCAACTTGTAAAGAGAGTGCAGGATCTTGATAAAAAGTTTGACACTCCTACTCCACGGGTGTCCGCTCTTGAAAACAGAATGGATCACTGTAAATCTGTTGTGCAGCGATCCGAGGCCTCCACCCTAAAGACTACTGAAGCTACCACTAAACTTATAAAAAAATAAATAAATAAATGTCTACCTGCGCCAATGATTTGAAACAGTCAAAAAACAGACATGGGAAAGAAATTTGTGGGTTATCAGGCTGTCAGAAACTGCTGAGGGGGAGGACAGTCTAGAATTTGCCAGAAATTTCTTGCCACAGATTTTGGGGTTGGAAGACTCGGACCCCCAGCTCTCTCTCTCTTGAAAAAGCCTATCGCATAACCCCGAGGCGAGCAGCACAAGACCCTGCGACTGCCAGAACATTCCTGATTTTCTGTACGGGAATTGGTGATGGGGACAGAGCACTCACAAATGCCAGACGCCGAAGAAATCTAAAATATGGGGAAGATACCCTCTCTCTGTTTCCGGACCTTTCATACAGCACACGCCAGCGAAGGAAAGCGTTTGATGGCCTCAGGGGACGGTTTCGGCAGCTGAAAATTCAGCATCAACTACTGTTGCCGGCAAAGCTACGGATAACCTGGAATAGCCAGCAGTACCTATTTAATTAGGTCAAAGATGAAGAGAAACTTTTACATCGTATAGAACAGGCGATGCAACTGTCCGACGAGCAAGGTTCATCGGATGAAGACTGAGCCTTACTGTTGTGATGGTATCATACAGTATTTCTTCTGGGCTTTAGTTGAGAGGCCAATGTTTATGACTCACAGTTTAATGACTT
Organism: Neoceratodus forsteri; assembly: GCA_016271365.2. NCBI lineage: Eukaryota > Metazoa > Chordata > Ceratodontiformes > Ceratodontidae > Neoceratodus > Neoceratodus forsteri. The sequence continues at coordinate 732,258,631 of CM028131.1, forward strand.
TTAGTGTTTATCTGTGCTTCTCGGATTTAAGTTACTGTTGCACAGCAATTTGCCTGCCCAAGCTGACTTTATGTTTACGGAGTCCCTCATGTCTGGGGCACTCGCTTTGCACTACCAATATTAAACAGGGGGCTAGTAACGTCTGAACAAGTATCTCACCTGTTTCTCTAGTCAAGCTCATATCTCAGTGCTTTCTGTCAAATTAAACTTGATTGCATGTCATTCTAGGTCATGTCTCCTGGGAGATTAGGATGATATCTGTTGTATTTAACCTCTTTTCCTTTTTCATCACAGGGAATCTAATGGACTTTTAGTCAATTAGTCATATGGACTTTTGGGTAAACTAATTATTTTCTCGATTCCCTACTGGCCTTCCTGGCTGCATGCATATGGTTGTTTATTTCTTTTATATAATCCATCATGGAAATCCCTTCCTTGATGTACCAAATAAGGAGGTGTTTTACCATAGTCCTTGGTAAGAGAAAGCTTTGTATCTGGCTCATTTATGATATCCTCCTGTGTCTTATTGTATTGTAAATAATGCTTGCTTGCAAAATCAATAAATAAAAAATACAAAAAAAAGGTCTACTAAGAAACTTTTACAGTTGGCACAAATGTATGAGGCTGCAAAAAATGAAGCACATGCTAAGATGGACACTAAAAATCAGGTACAAGTAGCTGCAATAAACCCCAAATCAAAACAGCTCAAACCTAAATCTAAGCCACTGTTTTCAAAGAAAAATTCAACCACTCCACCCAAACTGCATGGACAGTACAAATGTGCATCATGTGGGTCGTCTCAGCATAGCAGGGACCAGTGCAAATTCAGAGAAGCTCAGTATCATGCATGCAAACGTCAGGGGCATATTGCTAAGGTTTGCAGGAGCAGAAGAACTACAGTAGTCGGTTTGGAGAGCCCAGACAGTGCAGTGGTTTCTACTGCACCACAAATGCAGACTAAAGATGTTCCTCCTTTCTATGTGTTACTTCAATCGCTACAACTGAGGCATCAGTTGGTGTTTAATGGTAGACTCTGCTTCTCCAGTTACTTTTATTAACCATCAAACATGGTCTGATCTGGTTAAGCCACCATTGCCTCCTTGCAATAAGTTGCATGCATTTGAAGGACAAGCAGTTCAGCCACTGGGCTCGTTTACCACACTGGTACGCAGGACTGATTCTCCCAAGACTGGTACACCTTTAACTTTTCTGGCTTCAAAAGAGGGTGTCAACACTTTGGGCAGAGACGCCCATGTTCTTCTAAACATTCATGCTGATCCAGCAGATTTTGGCCTACTTGCTGCTGTCCAGGTACCAAAAAGCAGTTATCCGCCCAAGCTTGGGGAAGATTTTACACATGTATCCAGAGTTGTGGGAAAGCCTGGGATGTTGCACAACAGCTAAAGCCAAGCTAGTTACAAACCCTAATGCATTCCCTAAGTTTTGTAAACCACAGAAACTCCCTTTTGCCTTTAAACTGGTAGTCGGGGCAGAATTGGACAGACTGGAAAAAGCGGGTGTGCTGGAAAAGGTTTCAAGTTCTGATTGGGCCACTCCAATTGTGGTGGTATCTAAACCAGGTGGTAAGGTTCGAATATGTGACGATGTTAAGGTGACACTTAATCCAGTACTTAGCACAAATGTATTTCCTTCAGCCTTACCAGGGGAACTTTTTCATAGACTAAATGGTGGTGTGGGGGTTCTCTAAACTGGACCTCACTGATGCATACCTCCAAGTGGAGTTGGATACAGACTCTCAGAAACTGGTAGTCATTAATACACACCAAGGACTGTACAAGTACAAATGGTTATGTTTTGGCCTAAGTTCCGCACCTGCTATTTTTCCAAAAGTGACTGAGCAAACAGTGGGTGATATACCAGGTGTTGCTTGTTATTTGGATGACAGCATTGTCATGGGCAAGACAGAAGCAGAACATTCACTTAACTTACAAAAGACTCTGGAGAGACTACAACAGAGTGGATTTAGACTTAGGAGAGAAAAATGCCAATTCTGTCAACCAGGTGTCACATACTTAAGTCATACTATTGGCAAAGACAGAATTCGTCCAAATGATGAAAAGGCGGAAGCCATTGTGCACATGCCTGAACTACGGAATGTTTCAGAATTGCACTCATTCTTGGGTATGGTGTGCTACTATGACCGTTTCATACCTGGCTTAGCCACTAACTGTGCTATCCTAAATGAACTATTACATAAGGGTACTCCATGGAAGTGGACTAAGGGCCACAGTAAGGCAGTTCAAGCCATCAAGCTCTCTCTCTCTAACCGATGTGAATAACTTAACTCATTAGGACCCTAACTTACCTATCACATTGACCTGTGATGCTAGTCCTGTGGGTATAGGAGCTGTCCTTTTCCACACAGATCCAGAAGGAGTGGAGAAGCCGACAGCCCATGCTTCACGCAAACTCCCTGCAGCTGAAAGGAATTATGCCCAGATTCAGAGAGAGGCATTAGCAATTGTGTTTGGAGTCCAACAATTTCACCAATACTTGCTAGGTCACAAGTTTCACCTGAAGATGGATCACAAGCCACTAGTGACAATTTTCAGTCCAGGAAAAGGAATTCCAGAGACAGTCGCTAATGGACTTCAACGATGGACATTAATTTTGTCTGCCTATAATTTCGAGGTTATATACCAACCAACGGACCAGCAAGGAAATGCGGATGCCTTGTCGGAGTTACCAATATCCAGAGAAATGGAGTTTGAGGTGGGACTTAGAGAGGAGCCATTAGTATGCCAGGTGGGGCCAGATAGTTTTCCAGTGCAATTCAAAGATATGGAGGACTCTACTGTTGTGTGTGCAATGGAGCTACAACAGTTAGATCAGCTTCCAGTACTAGCCAAGGACATTGCAAAAGCGACTAGTCAAGATGTAATTTTGAAACAAGTATATCAGTATAGGCTTGAGGGTTGGCCACAAGGCACTACTTGTTCGACTGCACTACAACCTTACTATACAAAGAAACAGCAGTTGTCCATTGCTGACTGGTGTCTTCTATGGGGATTGTGTGTCATGCTACCTCAATGTTATCACTCAAATGTGTTGACTCTTTTGCATGCGGGCCATCCAGGCACTGCTAAAATGAAATCCCTGGCCAGACTTCACATATGGTGGCCTTCCATTGACAGAGACATATACCAGGTTGTGCTGTATCGATGGGAAATCTGGCAACAGCTCCAGTTCACCGTTGGAAATGACCTGAAAAACACTGGCAAAGGTTGTATATTGATTTTGCTGGACCCTATTTAAATTCCATGTGGTTACTTTTAACTGATGCTTATAGTAAATGACCAGAAATTCAACAAATGTCTTTGACAACTACCGAGAGTACCAACAAAGTGTTGACATCTATCTTTGCTACCCATGGTTTCCCACAAGTGACTCTCAGATAACGGACCACAGTTCACATCTGTTGAATTCCAAGCATTTTGCCAGCAGCGTGGTATCTGCCATAGTTTCTCACCTCCCTACCATCCAAGTTCAAATGGTGAAGCGGAACGCCTGGTTCAGACTTTTAAAAAGAGTATGGACAAAGCTAATCCTACTACACCGATGGCAATGCAAATAACCCTTTTGGACTTTTTTGCAATGTATCCAACACCACCACATTGTGTCACGGGAATATCCCCTGTAGAAATGTTGTTTGGATGTCAGAGTCTAACTCAATTGGATCTTCTTCGCCCTCTAGGCTATAAGTCAGTAACTGAAATGCTTCCTAAGACCAGATCCTTCAAACCTTGTTTTGTCTTGTGTGGGTCAGGATGTCTGCAAGCCCGAAGAGATGGACAGAAGGCGTGGTGGAAAAAAAGTTCGGAAATGTTGCCTATAGTGTTCGACTGACTAACCAGAGGACAGTGAAAAAACATGAGGATGAATTATGTACTAGAACTGAGACAGAACAAAAAAAGGATACCCAGAGTCGGGGTAGTTATCCAGTATTATTTGTTCCAAAACAAGAACAGGAAGAGATAGTGGAACCAAAGCATTTGCGACAAGATGTGGCTGATGCCAATCAGATTCAAGTGCAACAGCCTCGAGTCCTACTACGTCGGTCAGGATGTACAAGACGTCCACCAAAGAAAATGGACTTGTAGAGATATAGCCTAATGACACAGTCTAAAAGGGACATTGCAGTAATAACTTTAATAGTTTCATATTACTTATGAATTACTGATTTAAGTACTTCTTAGCTAAGTCAGGAGGGATTGTTATGTGTAGTACAGCTTTAAGAAATGTTAGAGAGAGTACAGCATGACGAAAATATGTACTTCCTGTAAGTGTGCCCATTTTTGAGCCGTCTCCTCTTGTATGTACTGCTGGATGGAAGTAAAAGAGAAGGCCTAGATTTCAGTGTGGCGTGGTTTCCTTACTACCAAGACCCTTGTGTGTTTAAGGTACTTATTTCGGCCACCAAACACAACAGGAATCTATGGAAAAGATTAATTCTTGGAAGATCAAGAACTCTACGAGTACCACTCTTCCGTATTTGTTTATACTGCAGAGCTGGGAGTCAATCATTTTCATAGTTTAATGTAGGTAAGGTACATTTTTTTTTTTTTGCTTTTTTTATAGGGTACTCTATCTGAAAAGACTCAGAGCACTTTGCACAAGAAGACAGCATAAATAAGCATTGCAATACAGTAATAACATTTTAACAACAAATAATTAAAAAAAAAATGCTCAGTAGACCTCATTAGAGAGAAAGGTCTTCAAAGAACCCTTAAAGGCCTCCACTGTGTGGGCAGAATGAATGCTTAGGGACAGGGAGTTCCACAGAACCAGCACAGCCACCTTAAGTGCCTTGTCACCCAGCAACTTAAGGTAAGATCAGGGGGCTGTTAGCAGGCCCAAATCGCTGGAGCAGAGAAGGTGAATAGGAGCATAAGAGGACAGGATATTTTTTTCAGATAATCAATACCCATACAGTGTATGGCTTTAAATTTTATTAAGCAAATCATGAAGGTGATGTGCCACCAAACTGGCAACTAGTGCAGAACATGCAGCACCATTATGATGGGGTCCCTTCAAAAAGTTCTCAAGACTGACCAGCTGCAGGCAATACATCAAATCACCAGACAGCTGTGAGTACAGAATATTACAGCAGTCCTGTCTAGAGGTGACAAAGGTGTGAAAGTGCAGTTGCGTAAAGTCTTACCGTAACAGTAGATCTTCAAGGAATGTCTCTTGCACTAGGGAATTACTTCTGAGAGATTCCAGCAGAGGGCGCTGTCACATGGCAGCTCTTCTAGCAGTTTTCACCAAGGACCGCCCACACATGACATCATCTTCCTGCTTCCTATATAAGTATGGGCGGTCCCTGGTATCCTCTGTTCCCCCGCTGGATTCAGCTCACAAAAGCGAGGACTGAGGGGAAGTTGAGGTACCAAAGAGTCCCAACCCTGAGTCACTGGACCAGAATTTGCTCTGTTCAAGAAGGAGGGGGACAGAGGGCGGGATTGCACCTACTGTGAGAGACATTCCTTGGAGATCTACTGTTATGGTAAGACTTTACGTAACTGCATTATCTTCCACGGAATGGTCTCTTGCAGCAGGTAATTACTTCTGGGAGAATCCCCAGCGGTTATGTTCATATGGGAGGACAATTATGATAGGAGACTTTGGAGGACTGCATGGCCAAAGGCCATCCTACGCCGTGAAGAAATATCAAGATTATAATTCCTCGTGAAGGTATGGATTGTGGACCAGGTAATGCATTGCAGATATCTGAAATGGAGGCTCCTTTAAAGCAAGCCACAGTAGTGGCCATAGCTCTAGTGGAGTGGGCTTGGACAGGTCCAGATAGAGGTCTGTTGTACTTTTTGTAACAAAAGGTAATACAGTTCACCAACCATGAAGATAGGGTTCGTTTAGCAATAGGAAGCCCTTCTCTGCCAGAGCCAAAGGTGATGAATAACTGAGACATTTTCCTAAGCGACTGGGTACGATTAGTGTAGTAGCATAGGATACGATGGACATCTAAGGTATATAATAGATGTTTCACTGGGATTAAAGTAGTCAGGGTAGCAGACTGCAAGCTCCAAGGACTGATTTAGAGTATGTTCGGAGACTACTTTAGGAAGAAAGGATGGGTTGGTATTTAGGACTGCCCTGTCCTTGTGGAAAATCAAGTAAGGTTCCCTACACATGAGGGCACTGAAGCTCAGAAATACGTCGAACTGAAGTAACAGCCACTAGAAACAATGTTTTCCATGAAAGAAAATGGATATCACAGGTGGCCACTGGCTCAAAAGGTTCGAGGGCCAGTTTTTCTATAATGAAATTGAGATCCCATGGAGGAGAGGGTCATCTAATAGGAGGTTTGATATGTATCATTCCTCTCAAAAACATCTTGGCTAAATGATGTTGGTACAGATGTTTGCCATCGAAAGGTTCATGAAATGCTGATATGGCAGCCAGGTGGACTTTGATGGAGGAGTAACTTAAGCCTGACTCTGATAGTGAGGCCAGGTAATCTAAAACCTTCATCAGTGGACAAGAGCAAGGGTCCAGGGAGCGAGAGGCAGACCATATGGAAAAGCGGGCGTTTTCATTTGGAATTATGTGTTTCTCTTGTTGCTGGTTTACAAGAAGCCAGGAGAATGTTGGCAACAGGAGAGGACACCTGGAGTCTATTTATGAATGTGTCCTCAGGAGCCAAGCGTGACGATGAAGAGTCTTCAGGCTGGGGTGCAGGAGGGATCTGTGACACTGAGTCAGGAGGTCTGGTCTGACTGGCAACTGAATGGGTTCCCTTACCGACAGCTGTGAAGTAGAGGGTACCATGGATGACGGGGCCACAGTGGTGCTATGAGAAGCATGGTGGCCGGTTCCATTTGAAGTTTCAATAGGGTCCACTGCTAGAGAGGGACAATGGGGGGGCATATAACTAGAGTCCTGTCCAAGATCAGGACAGGGCATCTACAGATCGTACTTTGTTGCTCGGGATAATGGAGAAATAACTGAGGAGCCAGTGATTGACTGGGGAGGCAAACAAATCTAGCTGTGGAGTTCCCCTTAGGTTGAAGATTTCTTGCAGTACTTCTTTGTGAAGTGTCCATTCGTGAGTGGATGACTGGAGACTTAGCCGGTCCGCTAACTGATTGCAACATCCCGGTAGGTGGACGGCCATTAGCATTAGGTCTTGTCTGATGGCTTCCTGCCTGACTGCAAGTGTCTCCATGCAGAGGGTGTGCGGTTTCGTGCCCTCTTGCTTGTTGAGGAAAAACATCACTGCAGTGTTGTCTGATTGAATCAGCAACAGTCCTGGCTTGAGATAGGGCTGGAATGCCTGAAGGGCTAAACGGACCGCCTTCATCTCGAGGAGATTGATATGACAATGATGGGAAGAGGCAGTCCACCGGCCTTGGGTCCGATAAGGACCGAAGTGTGTGCCCCATCCGTCCAGGGAAGCATCTGTGGTTAATGTCTGCATGGGAGGGAGGGAGCGGAAAGGCATTCCTTGACACAAATTAGTTTTGATTGTCCACCACTTCAGGGATGACTTCAGAGAAGGTGTGACCCTGATTCTGTCATCGAACTGTCCAGTTCTTTGAGACCATCGATTCTGGAGGGTCCACTGAAAAGGTCTCAAGTGAAGGCAGGCGAATGCCACCGTCGGGATGGCTACAGACACGTGACCCAGAAATGTCAGCATTTGTCTAGCCGTGACTATTTTCTGGGTCTGTATTTGCGAAGCCAGAGATATACGAGTGTACTGACAAGCAGGTGGAAGGTAAGCCCTGACTGTGACTGTATCTAGAACAGATCTGATGTATTGGAGAGACTACTTCGGATATGGACTGGACTTTGGCCAGTTGACTGTTGTCCCTAGATCGTTGAACATGTTCAGAGTAGCGGCTAGGGAGGCAAGCAGAGCTTCTCTGGATTCTGCTTTGATTAGCCAATGTCTAGATATGGGAAGACAAAGTACCCTTTTTTCCGTAAGGCTGCTGCTACCACCGCTAGGCATTTGGTGAATACTCCTGGGGCTGATGAAAGGCCAAAAGGGGGTGCTCGAAACATAGTTTTGACCCAGAAGGTGGAAGTGCAGAAATTTGTAATGGGCAGGATGAATGGGAATATGTAAGCAGGCATCCTTCATATCCACGGCACACAGTCAGTCTCCTTATTTTAGAATAGGCATGATGGCAGGTAGAGTTATCATGCGAAAATGTCTGTACTGAATATATCGATTCAGATGTTTCAGGTCTAATATCGGCCTGAGATCTCTGGTTCACTTGGGTACCAGAACAAAATGGGAGTAAAATCCCATTTGATGTTCTGGAAGGGGTACTGATAGGACAGCCTGTTTGGCTAAAAGTGCCTTCAATTCTTCTTGAAGGATAGGGACATGATCTGGAGGATAACTGACTACCCAAAGGGGGGAGAGGGGAGCAATTCCAGTGTACGTCTCCTTTGGATGATCTGAAGTACCCATTTGTTTGAAATGATTGTATTTCAGGCCTTCAGATGGAGGGCAAAATGACCCCCTACAGCCTCCGAGGCCTGGTCGAGGAGGCATGGGGAAAGCCCTGATAGGTCACTGAGTTCTGGGTTGCCCGACCCCTCCCGAGGGACGAGCATGGGAGCCACGGGTGGCAGAGGTGTTGCCTCTTGCTGCTTGGGCATGACCTCGAAAGCCACCTTTGTCAAAGGCCTTATATTTTCCACATATTTTGGAATAGGAGGAATACTGCGTACGATAGGTCTGCTGTGGAGTATGGTACATGCCATGTACCATACGAAGGGCTCTGCCTGATGCCTGCAGGTTGTCTAACAACGTTTGAGTACCTGGTCCACAGTAGTCCAATTAAGAGGTGTATTGGAATATTTTATTCCCAGTTTTGTTCTTTTTACACCCTGTGTATTGTCCTGCGTATTATCATCATGACTAGGTGTTTCCATGGACTTCGCGCATTTGTACTTCAGTTCACCTGAACAGTGTAACCGCGTTGCAAAATACTACCTGGCATACCAAAATACTACCAGCTTGGAAAACTAGGAAGTTTTTACTTCCTGGCCTAAAAAGTTATCTGGAGCACTGCTGGTCCAAATAATATGGACCGGTTGAAGGGTGCATTAGCTACTTTATGCTGTATATCAGGAGCAAAACCTGAAAAGCGAGGCCAAGCATGGTGATGCAGAGAGACTCCAGTAGCTGAGAGTTGGGTTGAGGTATCTATGGCATCATATCCCGACCTGAGTAGGTTATGGGAAATAGAATTGCTAGTGGAGACGGTGGCCAATAACTTGTCCTTTTCCTGGGAAGGGGGAAGTTTACTTATAACGTCTATGGCTGAAGCCCCGAGGGTACATTGGTATTTAACCCTATGTCCCATATAGTTCAGAATTTGAATATTCATGGTACCTGAGGCAAAAACTTTTTTCCCCCAGGTAGTCAATCCTCCGAGATTCTTTATCAGGTGGTAAGGAACTCATGTTTGCGTTTTTTAGTACGATCATAAGCGGCAGTAATGACCACAGAATCTGCTTCTGGGATGGTGACAGAAAGAGATGATCCAGGGGAGCCTGAAATAAGGAATCTGCTTTGCATGGGACAGCAGTAATCGCTGACAGCTGATGCCAGGCAGCCAGCATGGCATTTTGATAGGTCGGAATCAGTGCAGGCACCACTAAGGCCGGCACCTCTGGCAGTTCCAGATATTCCTCTATATCCTTACGTTGTTTGTCATGTTCTGTGGTAAAGAACCCCATGACTTTTGTATTTGGACCATTATTTTGCTAAAGGATGGGTCATCAGGAGAAGAGGTGGCAACTGGCAGAAGCAGGTCCTCATCCAAGGAAGAGATTTCCAAGTAGGGGGTCATTGGGTTCTGGAAGTCCAGATCTTGGAATTCTTCATCACCAATATCACCGGGGAGATTCACCGGTAAGTCAGGTTCGTCTGACAAATAATCCTCCATATTAGGAGGAGGCGACCAGGGTGGCAGTGTATCCCTGTCATGGTGAAATCTTTTAGGCAGAGGGGAGTGAGACCAAAAAGGATCCTCCAGCTCTCCTGGGTCGGAGGGCTAGGTATACTGCATGGTATGCAAGACCTGCATCACAATTTTAGTCATGTCCCATTCCTGGGAGGAAGGGGGGTAAGAAGTGGAGGATGAGAAACAATGGGGGTGATACAGGGGATGGGTAGGGCAGTGTGTGCAGGTCTCACCCCCGGGAAGAATAAACCAGGGTCCCGGTCTCTGTCCTCATGCCCTCTATGAGATGGCACCGCGGAGGGTCATTCATTAAGGCAAAAGCCATTGGTTTGCCCTGTGGAACACGGGATGTCGTTGGCAAGCCCGTGGAACGATTATCCTGAAAGATGTCAGACATCATCAACGGGAGAGGAGCCCCTGTCGATGGAGTAGCTGTGTATTTGGTTGTATTAAATACACTAGATAGTGTCATTGACGACAGGGTATATGCTCACATCGACGGAGCAGGCAGAGCCTGCACAACATTCGAAGGGCTGGAAAGCGCCGTCGACAGAGGTGTGAGCCCGCCGATGAGGACCCAAAAAGACACACTGTCGATGGAGGCGGCACAGAAACAGTTGCTGTCAATGGGTGTTTCTGCTGTGAGTGAGAGGGGGGTTTATCCCGCTCCTTACCCTGCCGAGAACGAGAACCAGAGATGAAGGATCCCTTGGTACAAGCCCCCTGATTCTCCAACAGAGACATTTTCTGCTCCGTAAAAAGGTGTTGAATTCCTAGCAACCATCATCGATGGGTATCTCTATTAAACTCCTGACAGAAGTTGCAGAAATTGGTGTTATGTGTGGGTCCCAGACACATTACTCAAAAAATGGGATTGTCAAAGCGGTATATCTTCCTACTGCAATGGCAGGAACGAAATAGAGCTTGTCTGGTTGAAGAATGTTTAGACATTCATTTTAAAATCCAATTTCTCATCGATGACTGCTACACAGAAGTTGAACTAGCTGATGACAGCGGGAAAATGAACTGAGGATACCAGGGACCGCCTATACTTATATAGGAAGCAGGAAGATGATGTCATGTGAGGGTGGTCCTTGGTGAAAACTGCTAGAAGAGCTGCCATGCAACAGCGTCATCTGCTGGAATCTCCCGAAGTAATTACCTACTGCAAGAGACCATTCCGTAGAAGATCTATTGTTACAAAGTCAACAGGCACAAGATGCGGTTTGATCCAGGTGATGTTACAAAAATGAAGAAAGACACTGAGGACTACAGCTGACACTTGCTGTTCCAGTGACAGCCTGCAGTCCAAAAAGACCCCCCAGGTCCTTTACTACAGCTACAGCTCAAGGCACACTAACATTTATCCATGGTAACTAGGCATCAGTGCTAGTCACTGATGACCAACGCTGGCTTGGATTAATAGTCACAACCTCTCTCTCTCTCTCTCTCTTACCTGGGTTAAAGCTCAGCCAGTTGGAGGCCATCTAGCAGTTGATTTCCCATACATACTGTCCCAACATTGACCCATGTTATTCCCATCAGACATACAAGACAGGTATGTAGCATCTGTGTTGCATCTGTATAGCAGTGAAACCCAAGATCATACCATCTGGTGATCTCACCCAAACGCAACACATTCACAGCAAAAAAAAAAAACATGGGTCCACGATGGAGGCTTGACGAACAGTACAGTCGAACACAGCAGTTCCAGAGACAGAATTACCCAGAGCCACCCACTGTGTTCTTCTGTAAATGTAGGGCTCAAACCAGCATAAAGCAGTGCCAGTGAGTCCCTCATAGTTCTACAGGCAATCCGACAACACCCCATGTTCCACAGCGTCAAATGCCAATGAGAGATCTAAGAGGATCAAATCTGAACAAAGCCCTAGATCCCTTATGGTAAGGGGATCAAGACCCACTTTAATTAGCAGAGTCTCAGTTCTGTGATGTGGTCTAAATCCAGATTAGAGAGACTCGTAGATGTTTTTTTTTTATTCTAAGTTAGCCTCAAGCTGCACTAACACCACCTTGCCAATAACCTTTCCCAAAAAAGGTCTGTAATTCATCAGCTCATCATGGTTTAAAGATAGTTTCTTCAAGAAAGGTCTAACCATAGCCCTTTTCAGAGCTGCAGGAAAAAAACCTCCAATAAAGAACACCGGACAGTCTCAGTGGAAATTGGCACCAGGGATTTCAGTCAACCAAGCAGCAGCCAGGCCGGCCCAGGGTCCAAGGTACAGCACGTGACATGCAGACTCAAGGTCACCCTGAGCACCTGCTCTTCAACAGCTGTGTGAAATAGCCCAAAATGGCAGACTTGCCACGACTTGCTGACCTGCAGTCTGTGTCAAAACTGGGGCCCTTTAAAATTCTAATTTGGGCACATCTTGCCACTACCAGCACATGGGACTGTTTCACCTAGCACCTCAACCCCCCCTCCAGTGGCTACCTTTCTTACTGTAGCATTTCATCTTAGTCCCCCTCTCATTAATTCAACTACGTTTCCCCTTTGCCCCTCTCAGCACACACACCCCATTTCTGTTTCCAGCCAATTAACCCTTTTCTGTAGTCAATCTGTAAATCCTACTCCTGTCCTCCCCTTTCTGTTAACATTATAGATACCCCCCCCAGTTCTTCACTTCTGTGACAAGGCCTAGTAGTGCTGCTCCTCCCCTTCCCCTTGCCACCCCCCCACCCAGGCCTCTCATGTTCCTGATTCCTCCTCAACACCTGTGCCTCTGTCTACCCTCCCGCTATTCTCTCTTCTCCCCTATACCTCCCCTACCCCTATTTAATAGTTACTATTTTACGTAGTCAACCATCTTTTAACCTATGCATTTTACAGGCGTATGTAATACTTTTTTGTATTTAGCTTTATTATCTTAAACTTTCTCTGTTTGTATTTGTGAACACTGTTTGATGTGGAACCTCTGTAAATGAGCTTTTAGCTCGAAGGTCTTAATCAGAGATGTTAATAAATAAATAAAAATAAAATAAATCGTGGACACCGTGAAAGAATCAATCACTACTCTCTGCACTAAATGCTCTATGAGATCGCAAACAGGGAGGAGTAATCAATCTGTCCACAGTGCTAAAGTCCTACGCTGGTTGATTCATATTTGCAGCAATCACCCTTGTCAGACACTCTTGTGTTTTTCAGGGTGACTGCCCACTGATACTCACCTAGTGAGTCCTTAGTGCCAACTTGTCCTCTCCTTGGAGTGATACATCCATCAAAGAGTATTGCTGCTAGCTCCACCTGAATTCTTCTGTGAATTGATTATTATTGTGTGTGTTATATATTGTGTTTTTTAACTGTTAATGTGAAGGCTCAGAGTCTCCGGAATGGGGCGCTATAAAAATAAAGTATCTATCTCTCAAGAATGCACCAACTTCCATCCCCATGGCATCTCAATACTACAGTGAGCAGCGGCAAGAAGTCAAGAAGCAGACATGTTAAGGTGCTAGGGAATCCATGGCAGCCATGATAGTTAGATTGTAGCCCTCCACAGCCTCCCCAATGCCCTCCACACACGCTGTCTTCCTGCCCAAGATGTCCAATACCAGCTGTAGTTTGCGTAGCACCAAACGGTTTAGGGGAAATATCGAACCATCTCAACCAGGAGTATTTTTACACAACGGGCCCCTCAGAGGAAAGACACAGCATGGTGATCTAACCAAACAATTGAATCAGCCCTGACTCTACTAATATCAAGCCCTGATAAGAAGACCAAATCCAAGATATGGCTGTGTGAAATGGTAACAAAGGCAACTGCCTATATGAGGCTCAGTGACCAACATCAGCTGGAGTAGCCGCTGACCAAGGGATGAGGCTTCATCGCTGACCCAGGCACCGACACATACTGCCTACTCGCATACTATCTAAAACACAAAACAGGCTAAACTAAAAACTAATACTCCCAAAACAACCTTCATTATCTCAAGTCGCACCCCCATACACACCTTAAAAAACAAAAAAGTCAAAAAGTTAACCAAACTTTAAATCTCCACTCATGCAAACAAAATAAAAATAATCAAAAGTCTTTGCACTTTAGAAGTCTGCGTCTGTGCCATACGTTCAAATGAGCTTCAGTCTAGACTGCATTTAACTGCACGCAATAGGTTAGTTATTACAAAAAAAAAGAACTTATGTGCAGGCCTCAACCTGCTACCACGAGGTGAAGTTCAGTTTTAAGCAGCAATAAAAACGTTATCTGTCCAGGCCGAAACCTGAGGAGTCAGAGATGGTTTGTAACTGAAAACAAGAGTATTTGCAGTCCACTACCACTAACCCATCAGATGTACTGTATGTAGAAAACTGGGTTAAAAATGCTTTGATGAAATTTTAAGATGTACTTACATCATAAAAACCTTTCTTTTCTTCCTTCTCTTTAGGAATATCAAGAAGAAGTGACCAGACCTCCCCTCGTAGCTGATGTGGGATTCCTTTGTAAATTCTTCTTGCCAGCTAAAAAGAAAGGACATTAGTTAACTATAACTATCTGATTACCTACTGTATGCAAATAATGTGATATAGTGCTCCATGCTGCTATCTCGGACATCAGGACTGGGGCCATACTCAAGTTTAAAGGTGCTAGACCAATAGGAGCTAGTCAGAGTACAGCAGTTTCAGGAGGAGGGGTGCCCAGTGCACAGGTACTCCTGTCTGATATTGTTAAACAATAATGGTACTGACTGCAGAGGAAGCTACCTGCATATTTTTAAACCTGCCAACATTAAAACATGTGCAGTAATCTTCTTTAAAATGTAGAGCAAATGGTGATATAGTGCAGCAAATTCTTAATTTAAAGAATATCTACAGTGAGCACCTTGTGTTTAGTGTTAAAGAATGCCTCTTTGAAATTAATTTATTTTTTAAAGACGCCTCAAGAAGAACGTTGAAAAACATAATATTTGGACAAAAAGTTGCTTATTTTTCTTATTACCTCTGTGTTTCTTATCCCCATAATTTATTACTGGGCTCATATACTTGAAAAGAGGATAGTTGTTCCTTGAGGTTTCATCATCTCCTATTGCTTCTTCCCAACCTGATGATATAATACTCTGCTTGTGACATCACAGTTATTCCCATGCCAACACATTGTGATGTCACAACAAAACATTATTATTTCAAGTAGGACATAAACTGTAGAGGCAGATGAACTCTAAGGGATAAATATATTGTTTGTGTGGGAACTTCTTTAGTAGTAAATAAGGGAGATGAGAAATATATGGAAGATACATGAAATACAAGCTGACTTGCTCTAAGCACGACAAGCAAGGAGGGGCTAAACAGAGATGGGAAGGAAGGGAAGACGAGCCAGGCTAGTTTAGCAGATGGGCCGGGGGAGGACCAGTCGCGAGCAGTAACGGTGGGGGTAGTGAGGTACTGAAGGATACTCAGGAGGACGAGAGGCATAGGATCGGAGGGGAGGGGGTGGCCAGGTTAAATAAGAAGGGGATGGCAGGTGGCACCCAGATAGGGGGAGGAGCAAGGAGCCGGCTGGGGGAGGGGCCAATAGAAAGAAGGAGGACGGACATGGAAGGGGGGGATGGAGGAAAAGGGGCGGCCAGAGTGCTCCTGTTGGGTGATTCCATGATAAGGGGGATCAAATGACTCTGTACCTTAGCACATTGACTATGATTTCTGTCGTATCCGGAGATATCTTACTATGTATGTTATGCTTCTCCTGACATCTGTGTATCTGCCCTACTTGCTTCAAATTGTACCCTGTATGTTCTTTGATTTCCTGTATTCTCCCAGGTCGTACCTGAAAATAGGCATGTGTTTGTCTAGTGTACTTACCTGGTTAACAAAAGCTAAATAAATAAATGGGATAGGGAGGGAGAAGCCTGCCCGTTTAGAACAAAATGCTTCCCTGGACTAACGGTGCACAGGGCCAAGCATGAGGTATATCAGCTGGCAAAGGATTGTGGAGGTTCCCCGGACATACTGGTCCACCTGGGTACCAATGACATTGAGGGAAATAGTGAGCTAGAGATACAGGCAAGGTTCAGGGAACTTGCCAGGGTCTGTCATGATACAGGATGCCCAATTTCCTTCTCGGATATTCTGCCGATGCCAAGGGCTAGTGGGGAAAACAAGAGGAAGATTAGGGTGATAAACCAGTGGCTCAGGGAGTGGTGTGGGGCCAGAGGGTATGGGTTGATGGGGGATTGGGGGCAGACCTGGGAGGATAAGGGGCTGTATGCTAGAGATAGGCTCCATCTCAATTCGGAGGGGAAGGAAATCCTTAAGTTGAAAATAGAGGGGTTCACTGGAGAAAGGTGGGGTTTAAACTTGTGAAGGAGGGAGGGATGGGAGAAAAGGCTGTCGAGGGGGGTCTGATATAGGAGGGACTCCATCTCCACCCCTTGGGGAGCTGGAGGAATGCAGGAAAAGGCCGACTGGTAAGGTGCGGACCAGGGGAAGACAGAATTCTCACAGGAATACGAGCAGGGGAAATGGAAGTATAGGGAAAGGGTGGAAGGTAGTCCTGATAAATGCCAGGAGTTTGGGCAATAAATGCCTGAGCTCCAGGCGATGCTAACTGAGGGAGAGGTGGATGTGGCAGCAGTCACTGAGACCTGGGCCACCACAGGGCACAACTGGGACCTGAACCTGGAGGGTTACACCATGTTCAGGAAGGACAGGGGGGAGGGAAGGAAAGGTAGCAATAATAGTCAAAAACTGCATTGCCATAGGAGGAGTGGAGGAGGCAGAGGGAACTGTGGAGGCAATTTGGGTCACCTTGATAACAAGGGGGGTCAAGAGAGTAAAAATAGGAGTGGTGTATAGAGCCCCTGCACTGGCAGAGGAGCTGGAGGAGAGTCTGTGGCAGATGTTGGGAGACACTGCAGTTTGGGAAGGGAAGGTGGTGGTGTTGGGACTTAAACATGCCAGGAACAGACTGGGAGACTATGACATCCCAGTGGCCAGGGAACAGAGGTTGTTGGATGTCTTTTAGGACGTGTTCCTAACTCAGCAGGTGGGGGAACCGACCAGGGAGGAGTGGATACTGGATGTGGTCCTGGCAGACTGTGACCAGATTAGGGGCCTGGAGGTAAGGGACCCATTGGCGGGGAGCGACCATGCCACGGTCTGGTTCTGCCTGAACCTAGGAGGGGTAGAAGGCTGCACAAAGACGAAGGTAACTGACTTCAGTGGGGCAGATTTCAAGGAAATGGGAAGGATTCTTAAGGAGCACTTGGATGGGATTGGGCCAGACATGGACGCTGACAGTAGGTGGGAAATCATCAGGAAGGGGGTGAAGGATGCTACCAGCACCTGCGCAAGAGTAAGACGAAAATGCGGTAGGGCCCTAAAACCTTGCTGGTGAACCAGGGAGGTTCAGGAGGTGGTGAGGGGAAAGAAGGCGGCCTATAGGCAATTCAAGTGCTCAAGGAGTGAAAGGGACTGAGGGGAGTATGAGCCGATGGCCAGAAGGGCCACTAGGGTGGTGAAGGCGTCTAAGGCAAGGAAGGAGCAGAACCTGACCAGGGAAATTAGGAGAGGGAACAAGGGGTTATTTAGATACACTAGGGAAAAACAAAGGGTGAATGGGGCAGACTAGCAGGATTAAAACAGGGGAGGGATGGGCACAAGACCCGGGGAAGCAGGCTGAGGTACTAAATGAGTACTTTGCCTCAGTTTTCACCAAGGAAAATGGGGGGGCTGCATCATACATGGGAGGAGATGGTGAAACCGAGGAGGGGGGACCCACCACCGGCAGGTCTGGGGGTGGGGGGCATCACTGGCAGGTGGGGGGGGAGGCAAAGCAGGAGACGAGGTAGCGGAGGTGGAAATTACAGCAGAGAGAGTGAGGGAAGCTCTCAGGTCCCTTAAGACGGAGAAAGCACCAGGGCTGGATATATTACATCCCACAGTGCTGAAGGAACTGGCGGATGTCCTGGCGAAACCCCTGGCGGAGCACTTCAGCATCTCTCTGAGGACAGGGTGGGTGCCCCAGGACTGGAAGGTGGTGCATATAATGCCTATCTACAAGGGCCGATCAAGGGAGGTGGCAGGGAACTACAGGCCCGTCAGCCTGATATCGGTGGTGGGCAAGGTGATGGAGGGCATTGTCAAGGAGAGACTGGGAGGGACCTGGAAAAGTTGGGGTGCCTGGACGATATACAGCATGGATTCGTCCCGGGGAAATTGTGTCAGACAAACCTTGTGGAGTTCTATGACTGGGTGACGAGTGCCTTGGACCTGGGCAGACCAGTGGACATTCTCTTTCTTGACTTCAGCAAGGTGTTTGACTCTGTTCCTCACGGGGGCCTGTTGGATAATCTGGCAGAAATGGGGGGGGACCAGATGATCAGATGGATAGGAAATTGGCTCCAGAACTGGACCCAGAGGGTCGTGGTTGGCGGGATAGTCTCATCCCCAAGGAGGGTCATTAGTGGAGTCCTGCTAGGATCGGTCCCTGGGCCCCTCCTGTTCAACGCTACGCCTCTGACATAAGGAAGGGTATGAAGAGGAAATGAGTCTCTTTATGATGACTCCAAACTGGGGGTGGTGGTGGATGGGGAGGAGGGAGGGAGGGTGGCCCTACAGGGGGACCTGGAGGCTCTGGAAAGGTGGTCTAGAAAGCGGAAGCTGAGGTTCAATGCAGGGAAATGCAAGGTACTGCACCTGGGAGCCAGAAACCCAGGCCAAGTGTACACCATGTGGGGGGGAATGCTACAAGTCTCAATGGCTGAGAGGGACCTGGAGGTGGTGGTGGATGTCAAGATGAACAACTCAGAGACTTGTAGGAGGGCAGCGGCAAAGGCCAACAGATTGCTTGGATGCATCGCTAGGGGGCTCACCTCCAGAAGGAGGGAAGTGATACTCTCACTGTATAACTGCTTGGTGAGGCCGCACCTCCAGTACTGCATGCAGTTTTGGAGGCCACATTTAAAGAGCGACATTGGACTCCTGGAGAGGGTCCAGAGGAGGGCAACCAAAATGATTTGGGGCTTGGGGGATAGGACCTATGGGGAGAGGTTCGAAGAGCTAAATATGTACACATTGGAAGAGAGAAGGGACCGGGCGGACATGATAGAGGTCTTCAGGTACATGAAGGGGTAAACAGGGAGGAGTAGTCAGGGTGTTCAAGGAAGGGGGTAACTAGAGGCATGGGTGGAAGCTGGAAGGGGAGATTCAGGGAGAAAGGGGAGGTGCTACTTCACGAGAAGGTGGTGGAGCTATGGAATGCGCTGCCCAGAGGGCTGGTGGAAGCAGAAACGTGGAGGGTTCAAGAGGGTGACAGGTATAGGAAGGGTTCTGGAAGCAAAACCAGTACAGTGAGAATATCTGGAACTGAGAAGGGAGAAGCTAAGCGAGGGAGGGGCATAGGGTCAGCTCCCAGGGTGAGGGGCTGACTAAGCAGAGCAGACACGAAAGACCGTTAGGCCTATTCTGCTAGCATTTTAGTATGTAGTGTGTTAGTATGTTAGTAAATATTATGTTTTCCAAAAGGCATCGGCTGCTCTTTAATGCTTTGTATACCTAGAAATCGCTTCACTGTTAATGAGAAGCACCAGTATTCCTGGTAGAGCAAGGTCAAATTTAGGGTATATTGCATTGGGCCATGTGTAATTCATAGCACATGTGAGGCATGTTACCCAGCCTAGTGAGAGAACAGAGTACATTCAGATTGATGGGGAAACATCAACCTAATATGCTGCTTTGTGGACTAAATGGGTTCATGCTTCAACCCGAGAGCTTCCACCTCAGGTCAGTGAAGCGCGGCATTCATATGCCAGCTTGTCAGCACAGAAGTAGGATCACCACTCACACAGATGGCAACTTGAGTACAGGAATCAGCCTGGGATTTTGGGGGCCAGGAAGGGGCACTTTCCTGGACCAGTGGAACAAAAGGTAATCTGCAGTAAAAGTGGAGCTCGAGTAAAGCTAGGCCCTGATTAAGCTACCAGATCAAGACCTAACTAACCTAGCCGGCCCGGTGGCGCTGAGAACTGAGGCATCAGCCATACCTCGCACCACACCAGCGACTCGAGTTCAGGAGCAAGCTTGGGGAGCTGGAAAGGAAGGGGAAGATTGAGTATCCAGAGGACAGCTCTCCTCTCTTGGGAAGGGGGGGGGGACTCCACTCCACTGTGTTGGTGGCTCCTAGCAGAGACTAGATGCACAACAACAACCGCGGTACCATGGATGGGGTGGGCTACGGTGGACGTCCTGCATGTGGCTGTGGGAGCATGTCCACTACTCACTGAACGTCACTGCACGTCCACACCCTGGGTGGGAAGAACAGCGGAAAACCCTAGAATGTAGGAAGATGATGGTGCCTCGAGGAACTGGCCCACACACCCACTGCCAGACCCTGCCCGACCAGCTCTTTTGGGTCTCTTTCCACTCCTGGGCCACAACTCACTAGATTGTAGAAAGGACACCAGGTAAGGAGTAAGGTGGCCCCACCTCAGGGGGTGTAGAGCCAGGGAGTTGGTCAAGGGGCTCAGTGGGGTAGGAGGAGATCCAGCACCCAATTCCCTGGTTGGGAGGGCCTCAGGCAGGGCGGTAGGGAGCCAACTGGGTGAGGTCGTCTGAGGGAGGTCCTTTATTCCGGTGACCGGAGGGAAAAAGAATAAAAAAAAACAAAAAACTAACTAACTAATGGCCAAACTTACAGCAACTATCAACTTACAGCAAGCAATCATCATACCACCCCACCAAAAACAAACAAAAAAAAACTTCTAAAAATGGGAAGGTTATGTAAGGTGATTGTGGCTCTATGGAGAAAACGTGGCTACTTTCAAGAGGAGCCCCAACTTTTAAATGTATCCACTGTGAGGTCCCGAGACCTCGGTACCTCCTTTGCCAATCTGGCCATAATTAGCCAGTCATTAAAATAAAGAGTACACACATACTACACCGATACTCTGTCTGAAGAGATAAGCAGCTACTGCTGACATACGTTTGATGAAAACCCTGGGAGCAAAATTCTGTACTGGTATGCCTGTTCCCCTATCATGAACCAGAGGAATTTTTGATGGAAGGGTCTAGTTGTGATGTGAAAATATGCATCCTTCAGATCCAG
Organism: Neoceratodus forsteri; assembly: GCA_016271365.2. Taxonomy (NCBI): domain Eukaryota; kingdom Metazoa; phylum Chordata; order Ceratodontiformes; family Ceratodontidae; genus Neoceratodus; species Neoceratodus forsteri. Next base: position 732,279,650 of record CM028131.1, read on the forward strand.
AGAGAAATTTGTCTTAGAGGGATGGGATATTACTTAAACAGAACATCTTGAATTTGCTGTATCTCATATATTTTTTTGATGGGCCGCAACCTCCTGGCCTTTTGGAAAACAGGAATTATTGGAAAATAAATTCCTTTCACCCGAGGGCCTCTAGAACCGCCTCTATAACCCCAGCTAGAAGGAAACTCCAAATTATTTTCCTCAAAGCAATCCTGTTTGAGACTGGTGAATGCCCTGTACTTTAGAAAACAGCAGAGGAAGAAGAGTTATAAACACTCATCGGTGATGATGGAAAGTTAGCTGGGATGAACCTTGAGAGTGTCAGTCAGAGTCAGTTCTGCTGACCTAAGTGTTGACCAGTGTCAGCTGCAACAGATGTCAGAGGGTCTCTTCAAATGCCTTGTCTTTGCTGTCATTTCCAGGATGAGCTCTGGTATGAGGATATCTCAATCCTGGAATGTGGGGTGGTAACAAAAGGAGGTTCATTCCTTCAACCATGGAAAGATGTGCTTTGTGGCCTCCTTTCCTTCTGTAAGAAGGTTTCAACCAATGGCCCTAAACATGGTAAAACCTTCACGGAAGATCTCCCACCTTCTGCTGCAGTTCCTGCAACAGGTTGGTACACTTAAGCCAAGCCTATCTTCATATGACTATGTTAGTAGCCCTGCCTCTGCCATGTCTCTTCAACTACCATCCTGTCTCTAACTTGTATTGTTGGTTTTCACAGCCACTTGGATGAATCCATATCATATCATATACTGAACAGTATGGAGGCAGTTCTCCCTGTCATCAACATTTGTATAAGAGAGAGAAGGGACAACCACAGGGAATGATGGTACTTTGCAAATTACCCACAGTAGATAGTATGCTGAAATACCAGAGTGCAGTTGAGTATAACCTCTTCCCAGTGAGTTCATCTTGCAGCTTACCTTGTCAGGAGGATTTGTTAACTTTGTGTCCGAGGACTTCTCAGCTGCAGGTACCAGGCACTAAGGTGCATACTGGCTAAGGACAAATGCATGTTATTCTATAGGAACCATGCCCTACCTGTCCATCCATATATCTAAGGCTGGAACATACAAGAATTCCCGTAAGACATTCTCTGGCAGGGACTGGAAAGTCCCTTCAACTGGTTAATAGACTCTACCAGTGAAGGTCTTGCCCACCTTCAGATTCTGAGTCTTGAAACAGCAATGTCCAACTCCATGGATATCAACCTCAAAAAAGCCTGGTAGGAAGAGATGTCCTCAGGTGGTGCCATTGTGGGAGAAACCCACTATACCACCTGTCCCAGAGACAACAAGTGTAGTGCCCAGGGTGATCCCCTCTGACAGCTCCTCTGGCTCTGACTCATGGGTAAATGGATACCCAAGAGACAGGGTACAGACAGACCTGTTAAGGGAAGACCCTGGCAGGAGTGGTCTCCGATGGGGGCTGGGTCCCTAGGGCATAAGGCCACAGTGATGGCAGAGTTCTGCTGACTTCGAGTGGTCAGTACATAAAATGGAGTAGATTTCACATAGTTATTGTTACACTGTTTAGCTGGGAAAGGCACACTGACTGAACTGAAGCTCATTTCCAGGTGCGTACCGGGAGCACAGGGAGGGTAAGTGACTTGCTCAGGGTCACACAGTATGCAAGCAGAGGTAGTGGGAATCAAACACAGGTCTGCTGGGTGTACCAAGCTCATTCACAGTTCAGTGCTCTTACCTATATGCTATACTGGCAACCCCAACCTTGACATAGCCTTGATCCCTGAATTAGAAGACCCAGGAACTGATAGAACTGCTAAAAAACACTAGACCTTTGGGCTCTGCACCAGGGTTTAAAGCAGAGATGGATCAGATCATGGAAACAGCACCAAGACTTGAACAGGAGAGACAAAGGAAGTCATACATTTCTGTTTGCCTGGGCTACAGTGGAACTGAAATGATAGCTTTTCTGTTCCTACTGGCTGGAACAGTGTCTGTTAATTTGTAAGCAAGAATCTGCCTATATAAAGAGCTGGTTTACCTAAGGTTGTTGGGCGATGGGTCTGGTGTGGCAGACCAGGCATTTATTTTTTTCCAAGTAAACATCTTGAGTTAGAAAGAAGCTAATAGAAGGAGGAGTAAGGAACTTGGAGTTACTACATGGACGGACTCTTAATGGAGTTTCGGAGCTATATAGCCAGAATCTACATGGAAGGAAAATAAAAGCTGGAATATAAGCTGCATACAAGTTGCGGAAAGATGCAGTTGCCAGATCAAGAAGCTGTGGCATAGAGATGGAGGAAAAAAGATATAAAAGAATGACAGCAGTTAAAGTTAAAGCAGGGTGACATAAGCTATATCAGACAGCATGTGATCTGCTGTTAAGGAGGGCAGGCCATTCAGGGAAGCAAAAGCAGTTCATCCCTGAATCCTGTTGTAAGAGAGATGCACTTTCACAGCACAAGTGCATTACCAGTAATGTAGTCTGGCCATGGAATAAACCATCAAAATCCAACCATGTTATTTTCATCAATTAATCCAAACAAGTAAAGAACTGTATGTTTTCACTTTTTCTTAAGGTAAAGGTGCAATAGAGTCTTGAGAGAAGACAACCATGCCTGAAAGAAACTGCGACCCACTGTAGCAAGAAGCCCGACCACTGTGCAGTCTTAGTGGCCAAAAGAGGTGACGAAGTGAACAAGTACATGGGATGTGTTTTTGAGGAGAGCGTAGTCTCAACATGGAGCTTTATAACACATTTTTTTAAACCATCAATAGGTACTTTGTCAGTAAGTGGAAGTATGAAGCCAGCTGAGTATTATTCTAAGCTAAAACAAACCTGACTGAGACAACCTCAACAATTCTGACCACATAAAAGCTGGACTTTGTAAGGGTATGATGATCTAGGCTTGGCATGGGAAGAAATACCAGCATAGTGGCAAACAACTCTAAGATCTGCGTTTAAATCACTGCTTATCTGAAGGGAGGTGTATGTACTTTTACTAAGTATTTTGAATGCATCCGTTTCATTTATTCATAACGTGTATCATGGTAACACTGAAGGTACAAGTGCCTGACCATGACACTGTCAGGCCATGAAACTGTAAATACATTCATTCAGTTTATTCACTGTATATATGTTGTGTTTTTATTAAGCAGTTTTGTTTCATAAAAAAAAAAATACTGTTTGATTCTCATTTTGGTTTGGCCATTTTTTTCCTTGTGTCTCCTACCTATGGTTCAGAAGAAAAAAATTACTCACCTTAGTAATTGTGTTTCTTCTAGTGGAGTCTTACTGTATTCTGACATATGCAGTTAGCCCCAGCACTTGAACTGCTCCAGAGAGGAAAGAGTTAAATTCTATGTAGGGCATAGAACGTCGATCTCGAGCTCAGTTCAAACCTCTGTCTGCTGCACTTTGAAGTGTAACCGTCAGATTCTTACGAGCTAATACTAACTAACTAACACCACTATGTGGAAATTGTAAAAGTTTTACTAGCCAAATGGCAACCAAATATTTTGGATCCCCCAAAAGACTCAAGTCGAGAAATCCAAAACAAAAACTAGGTAGTGAACAACTTAAGACTATTAAAACAAAAGACAAAACCCACTCCCACCTCTCTAAAAAGAGGGAGTGCCCAAATGCACCCTTGGGGTGCAACACTGCACCTGCCAGCCCACTTCCCAAAAGCCAGATTCTGAGAGGGGAGGCAGGGAGGGAGGTCAGAATACAGCAAGACTCAATTAGAAGAAACACAATTACTAAGGTGAGTAATGTTTTCTTCAAACAACATGAAGTCTTGCAGTATTCTGACAAATGCAGGCTACCAAGCAATACCTCCATGGAGGAGGGAATCAAACCTATTTTGGGAATAGGCTCTGCAGTACTGCTGTACCAAACCTAGCATCACTCCTAGCCTAGATATCCAGACAGTAATGCTTGCTGAATGTATGGACTGTTTTCCAGGTGGCTGCTTTGCATATTACTAGTAAGGGAATATCCCTGGCAGCAGCCAGGGAAGCAGCTGTACCTCTAGTGATTGAGCCTTCCAGGCCTGGGGACAGACTTACCTAGCTTCATAGCAGAATTGTATACAAGAGCCAATCCACCTGGCAATATCTCTTCCCATAAGTGAGAACAACTGAGGGAGTCAAACGGAGTGCCTTATACGCTCAATGTAGTAGCTAAGGGACACTTTTAACATCTAAACTGTATAATCTTCTCTCTCCTGAAGTAGAATGATCAGTGAAGAAAACAGGGAGAGACATGGATTGGTTCAAATGAAAATCTGAAACCACTTTAGGTAAGAACCTCCTATTGGTTCTAAGGACCACCTTATCTCTATGGAATGAGATAAAATCAGGCTCCACTGACAGAGCTTGCAATTCACTGGTACGTCTGGCAGAGGTAATAGCTACCAGGAACACAGTTTTCCAAGTCAAGTATTTAAGCTCTGCTGAAGACAGAGGCTCAAAAGGGGGTTGCATAAGCTAAGCAATGCAAATATTAAGGTCCCAAGCAGGAATAGGATCCCAAAAGGGGGGATTGGTATGAAGCAATCCCTTGAAAAACTTACAAAAAACAGGATGAGATGCCAGTGAGGAGGGCTTTCCCACTGACAGAAAAGCAGAAACAGCTGACAAGTGTACCAAGAGGGTAGCTGGTCTGAGGCCTAGGCCATTAAGATAAACCATGTAGTCCAGAACTGTAGACAAGTCAGCAGTATCTGGGGTTATATGCTTCCTGTAACACCAAATGCTGAATCTTTTCCATTTGGAATTATAGGTTTTTATGGTGGAGGGTTTTCTAGAGGCTTTGAGAATGTCCAGGACCCCTGAGACAGATGCAAACCTGCATATTCTAACTCTTCAAGAGCCATGCCTTGAGATTGAAAGACCGCAGGTTGGGATATCAGATTCTCCCCTGAAAGGAGGTTAAAAGGTCGTGATTCCTGGGAAGAGATATGGGAAGATGGACTGCTAGGGACAGCAACAGGGAATACCAAGGCTACTTGGCCCAATCTGGAGCAATCAGGATCACTTTGCAATACTGTGATCTTATCTTGACCAGAACCTTGAAAAGAAGAGGAAAAGGAGGGAAGGCATACATAAATGTCCCTTCCCAATTTGGAATCAGAGCATCCAGAGGGACTGCGCCCAAGACTTGGGGTCGGCAACAGAAGAGAGGAAGTTGGTGATTGTCTGGGTCAGTGAAGAGATCTATCTTTGGAATGACCCACCTTGAAAAAAATCACTTTTAACACTAGGGGATCCAGGGGCCATTCGTGATGGCCCTGGGAGATCCTGCTCAATGCATCTGCTAGCACATTGTCCTTTCCTGGGAGGGGGACTGCTACCAGAGAGGTCTGTAGAGAATAAGCCAGGGACCATCGTTTCACGGCTCCCGTACACAAAGCCGTAGACTGAGTGCCTCCCTGCTTGTTGATATACCACATGGTGGTGGTGGTGTTGTCTGTCCTCACCTGAACCACCTTGTTCTGTACTGATTGTGAAAAGGCTTGCAGGCCCAGGTAAACTGCCCTGAGCTCCAGAAGATTAATGTGGAGAAGAGGCTCCTGAGTGGACCACACTCCCTGGGCTGTGGAGTCTCCAGGTGAGCTCCCCACCCCAGGAGAGAAGCATCTGTGGTTAAAACCACAGAGTGAGACTGAGTGATGAATGAGACCCCTTGCCTGAGATTGTCCTGATCCTGCCACCATTGAAAAGCCTGGATCAGGGTCTGAGTCCCTGGAATAAGTTTGGTTACAGGATCTTTTTTCTGAGACCAAAAGGCCCTCATGTGAAACTGAATGTCCCTCATCTGAAATCTGGCCCCTTGGACCACTGCAGTGGAAGCTGCCATGTGGCCCAGAAGCTGAAGGAAGTGCCTTGCTGGTCAGAAACCAGAAGGTGGAAGGAAGAAGCCAACTCTATGATGGCCTTACCCTTACCAAGGGAGAAATGCTCTTGCTTTGACAGTGTCCAGTTCTCACCCTATGAAGGTCAAAAGTTGCACTGGCTCGAGAACTGACTTGGGAAGATTGAGATGGAAACCTAGAGAAGTGAGCACTTGCTGGGTCACTTTCAAACTCACTTGACTTGGTCTGGAGACTGACCCACTATGAGCCAGTCGTCCAGATACGGGAATATGGAGATATTTTTTCTCCTTAGGAATGCCACTACTATTGCTAGGCCTTTTGTGAACACCCTTGGAGCTGATGTTAGGTCGAAGGGCATTGCTCTGAACTGGTAATGGCCTGAAGGCAGTTCGAACCTGAGGTACTTTCTGTGGGAACACCTTATGGGAATATGAAAGTAGGCATCTTTCGGTCCAGGGAGGCTAGCCAGTCCCCTGGCCTTAGAGAGGGAAGAATTATTCCCAGAGTCACCATTTTGAACTTTGGCTTTAACAGATGTTTGTTCACATATCTTAAGTCTAGGATGGGCCGCCACTCCCCTGTTTTTCTCGGGGTAAGGAAGTACCTGGAGTACAGACCTTTGCCCCTGTGGATTGTAAGAACTCTCTCTATGGCCCTTAAGGCCAGTAGAGATGAAACCTCTGCCTCTAGGGCAATGGTTTCAGAAATGTTTGCAGGTGGAAAAGACCTGGCTCTCAGCTTTGGGAATATTTTGAAGCTGAGAGCCAGTCCCTGGCTTACTACCTCCAAGACCCACTTGTCTAAGGTAACAGACTTCCAGTCCTGAAAGTAGTAAGCCAGCCTGCCTCCTACAGGAATGGGGGAGTCGACCCGGGCTGACACATCAGGATGTCTGCTTGGCAGGAGTCTTAGGCTGAGAGGTGGATGCAGCCCTGCTCATCCCCCTTCTGCTTTTCCCTCTGAAGAACCCCCTCTTGGAAAAAGGCGAGGAGGCTTATGTTTGGCAGAAAGGCCTATGAAAAGGCCTGCCCCTAGCTTGCTGCCTTTGAAGAGCTGCCTGCCTTTCCTTGGCCTGTGCACTCCTATAGGTGGTCCTGTATTCATCCATCTTTTTCATATAATTCTCTGTCTGCTCCCCAAACAGAGAATTATTAACTACAGGGAAATCCATAGCCTTAGCCTGGGTATCCTCAGATAGGCTAGTACACCTGAGCCAAGCTAGTCTCAAGAGCCACATGTGTAGCCATGGCTCTAGATGATACGTCATTGGAGTCTACAGCAGCATGAAATTGGATCTTCGATGCCATAATCCCATCAGCAGCCACCTCCTCCAGCTACTTGGCAAGCTGGGGGGAGGCCTTCTTAGCCAGTTCCAGTATAGTGTCCCACCTGGACTTCTGGTACCTGGCTATATAGGCCATGTAATTAGCCTGCCTGAGTCCCAAAGAAGATGCCATGTACTGCTTCTTTGCCTATGGCATCCAACTTCCTGGAGTCTTTATCTGGGGGGTGTGAAGCCAAGGGAATGTTAGCCTTATCACAGGCTGCAGCCTGCACGACTCCAACATGGCTGCACTGCTGGTACAAGTACTCCGTACATGAGCCTGACAGCATGTACCTTTTGTCCATCCGTCTGTCCACAGGAGGTACTGAATTTGGAGTTTTGAACAACTTTTGTGTCCGTTTCCCAAAAGACTTATGAAGGGGAATAGACAACCCTTTGGACTCTGGGATGTCCATCATCTCCACATAGTCAGGCTCCTCTTGTTCCTCAACAGCTTTTTTCCATAGGGAGCTGGAAGGTTTCTGTCACTTTCCTGTAGAACATAAAGTGGGAAGGGGACTCAGAAAGCCTAGGAGGGGAAACACCAGAAGGTCTGTCTGGGGAGATGTCCGGTTCTATGGGCTCATCCAGACCTTCTATTCCATCATCATCTTCACCTTCATCATCATCATCATCATAATCATCATCATCCCCTTCCAGGTCTGGTTCATAAAAATCTTCAGGGGTATAATCTTGAACCGGAGGAACTGACCGATCCGAACGTCTGCCAGAAGGCACTGGATCGGTCAGAACTGAACGAAGCGATTCAACTATGTGAATCGCTCGGGCAATTTCCTTGGCAGTTGGATGATGCGGTTCTGGATCCGAACCTGGTGATTTTTCTTTTTCTTTTTGATGGACCCAATCCCTCGGAATCAGCTCTCCTTTTGCCCGAAGGAGTCTCGCCCTGGTCAGGGGGCACTCCTTCTGGTTCGGTCGGAACTGAACCGGGCTGGCCATCCAGGTCAGCGGACTTCTCGGCCTCTTTTTCCCTAAGCCTTCCCAATCTTTTATCCAGGGTGGCTTTAGGGAAATTCTTGCAAATTTGGCAGTCTGAATTGAGGTGGTCAAATTCCAGACAATAAACACAAGTGGTGTGGGGATCAGCCTTAGCAAAGGCCTCCCCACACACACTGCAGTGTTGAAACCCAGGGGGCCTGGTTTTTCTTTAGGGTTCGTCAGACGTAGCCATCTGTAATCAGAAAACTCACCCTTTCCTCGGCTTCAGCCAGGCAAGACCCCCTTATCGGTTTCTAACCGTGTCACGGGTATTTGGAAAAAATGTAAAAACATGTTTTTTTTTAAACCGATAAGGACTGGTACCACACACTAAATTCAAGGGAAAAAAAACAATAACACAAGTTCTACACAGCAACTGGTTCAGCCGAACCGGTTGAAATATCAAGTTTACAATTTCCACAAGTTTTTCCAAATCTAGTCCACTACTCACTGCATTCCTGTACCACAAACCGGATCTGAACCGAAAAACAAAAATTTATCAGTAAAACCAACGACTTTAACCGACCGAGAACCGTAAGCAGAGGAGAAATCTCCGGAGCGACTGTTCAGTTAGGCGGAGTAAAGAATCTGACAGTTACACTTCAAAGTGTAGCAGACAGAGATTTGAACTGAGCTCAAGCTCACCATTCTATGCTCTACATAGAATTTAACTCTTTCCTCTCCGGAGCAGTTCAAGTGCTGGGGCTAACTGCATATGTCAGAATACAGCAAGACTTCATGTTGTTTGAAATTAACTTATGCAAAGATTACATAAATAAAACTGTCCCCTTGTAGCTCAGACCTAGGCAAGGTAAGGTTTATTTTTATGGTGCTCTAACCAGGAGGCTCAAGGTGCCTCACAAACAAAGCAGAGAATAAATACGTAAGATTTAAGGTATTGACAACATATTAATTATACAAATAATGCACTAACTAAAAGAGCAGACCTCGCTATATAAATATGTGTTTAAAGAGCCCTTAAAGGCCTCTACCATGCGGGCAGAATGGACATTAGGGAGAATTCCATAGCAGCGATGCAGTCATCCTAAACGCGTTATCCCCCAGCAGTTTCAAACGAGACTGGGGGACTGCTAACAGGCCCACATTGGAGGCGCAGAGAGGCATAGGCGTACCGGGGGGGGGTCCTGCCTGCACGGAGCCCTCCCACAGGCCACTTGCCTTAATGTTTAAAAACATCTGCATGATATTTAGAAACTGCTTTCAGCACTCACTGTGGCAGCTGTGGGACTGACTTTAAAGGGATCCGCTAGCAAGACAGAGATGGGGGCCACTCATGAATACGCAGCACAAGCCCCACCTTCTGCTGGGGACAGGACAGCTGCTGAGGAACCTCGGAGCATTATGGTCTCACCTGGTCAGATGATCTGACAGGAGCGAGGTCACATGGTAGTTCGGAAGAGCAGAGTGCGCAGACTCGCACCTAACAGTCATAAGCCACCATTGTGAGTGAGTCAGAGGAGTGTGTCAGTGCTCTCTGTATAATTGAATCTCAGAGATGGTGGCATAGAAATTCTTTGACGTGCTCTGACTCTCCCTCCTTGGCTCAGTCTGGATGGGTCACGGTGGTCAGACTAGAGTCAAGCTGAGTGTGGTGTAACAGAGTCCCCAAAAAAACTAGCCGGTCAGCCCAGGCCAAGGCTAATAGCACAGCTGCACAGCAAGTGGCAAAAAAATCATTTAGTCATACCTGGCTGTGAAGCCACCATCCGTCCTAATTCAGATTAGTATTTGCATTTAAATCGACTTAAAGGTAGATTTACGCCACGGAGACAGCCAATTGTGAGACTGAAGATGGGAAGGAAAAAAGGAAAAAACATTGTGGTGTGGTGGGGGCTGCTGCTTAGGACTAATTAGGAAAAATACAGGAGAGAATATGGAGTTCCAGTGATATGCTTGTGAATCAAATCGGGACACACATAGAAAGTGAAAGAAGGCAAAGATGAGTAGAACAAGGCAGGGGGACAATAAAGTAATATTAGTAAAGGAAATTCAGTTACAGGCGTATCAGTACCAAGAATGAAATGCAGTATGCAGGTTAGGAAAAAGAGAATATCTGGGACAAATAGCAGATTTTGAACATATTGGGACACATAGAGAAAGCAAACTGAACAGAACAAGGCATGGGGAAAATAAAGTAATATTAGTAAAGGAAATTCAGTTACAGTCGTATCAATACCAAGAACGAAATGCAGTGCACAGGTTAGAAAAAAGAGAATATTTGGATCAAATAGCAGATTTTGAACATATCGAGACACATAGAGAAAGCAAACTGAACAGAACAAGACATGGGGAAAATAAAGTAATATTTTTGTGGGTAAAGGAAATTCAAAAACAGGAGGGAATATTAGTAGTTCCAATGTAGAAATGCCTGGCAGGTCAGAGGCAAGAGAATATTTAGGTCAAATGACAGTGTGGGGATCAATGTAGAAGTGAAGGCAAAGATGAACAGAACATGGGGAAAAATAATATGTCTGTGCTGATGCATTTTGTAACTCAACAGTTGTGCCTAAAAAATGCACTAAACTGCACCATTTAACTCCTAAACTTTCCGGGGGAGCATGCCTCTGGACCCCCTAGAAACACTGGAACCCCCCTACACCAAATCCTGGCTACACTCCTGAGAGGGTAGACAGCAGTTTGGGTGACAGCAAAATCTTTAAGATAATTAAGACAAAAAGCATGTAGGACTTCCATGTTAACAAGCGTTTATAAAATAGGCATAGCAAAACAAGGCCAGTGACTGGCTAGAAAAGCAGTGCCATATACGTATTACACATAGAAAAAAAAAAGTACAGGCAAACAAATCAGTGCTCCTAAATGGAATGTACAGAACTAGGCATGGAATGTAAGATGTGACAGTGGAACATTCTTTTTTTAAAAGCCGTCATTGTTTTAGCACCACGGCAGATCACTGAAGCTTACGACCCATTCGCTCTTCATTTTTTTTCCCCAGTAGAAAAAAAAAATGGACCGTGGCAAAACCTGCAACTACTAAAAGAACAGGGGTGCTTCAATCAGTGACTCCCACACCACACTGGCTGTCTTACTTTCACGAATACTCCCACCCGCACGGAACAGGCCATAGCCTGAGCTCCACACAGACTGGGAGTTTCAAGTGCCCACAGGAACAGTCACTGGACTGGGATTCAAACAGTAGAGCATGGCACCAGTCGGTTTTTCCCCTGCTCGGCATCCATCAGACTCAGTTCCCCACTGTGCACAGCTCCTGTTCCTAAAATGCAAATAATAAAAAGACATTGCCTCAATGCTTTTTACAGTCTAGTTTTACCAGTCATGATAGCCTGATTGTGTGTGTGTGTGTGTGTGTGTGTGTGTGTGTATGTGTACAGACGGCAGCTACTCCGTCTTACCCGCTGTCTCTCCTGACCAACAGAAGCAGTCGGAGCTCCTTACTATTAAAAAATAAATAAAACCAGAAAAAAAAACCTGTAAGAAGTACAGAAGAGCACAGGGGTAGTGCAACAAAATTAAATCAGTAGTACCACTCACAACTACATAATGACGTCACTTTGAAATAGGTGGAAGGACTATTTTATCATATACTAACATAATTAATTTTTTTTCCTACATATAAACATACTTTTTTGTCTAAACTTTAATCAGATAAAAAAGGTGACCATTTTAATAAGCGCAATAAGACACTCCAGGGTATGCAATGAACAGATATTACTGCACTTACAGGGGCTGAACGACACCCCTGGGCGTGCGGTAATATCTGTTCAACACACACCCTGTCGTGTCTTATTGCTTACATCTTGAAGGTGCTTAGACATAATTTTAAAAGTCTAAAGCTTAAACTACCCTGGTCTGAAAATGTTTTTAATAAAGCATCATCCCTGGTAACAAAAAGAGAGGTTGATGGTTCACCCTTAAAATATCTGGCACTTGAACAAGTTTGTTAATTGGGCACAGCCTAGCCATGTTTGTTACTTTGTAACTGTCGCCTCGGAACACTCTTGAAAAGCAAGCAACTAGCCTAGTCAATCTGGATTTCAGTGTGCAAAATTCCAAACTAAAAAGATCTACATGAAAACCATAGCCAGCCATAAGGATAGGCGAACTAGGCGGCTGCCTAGGGTGCCATTCAGTTGGGGGGGGAGGGGGAGGGGGCGCCATCACCATCAAACAAAGTTACATTTTTTAATTATTATTGTTTTTTTTGCAAGTGACCTGGATGGAATGAAAATTAAAGAGCAGCGGACAACTTCAGGAGGACTTTAACAAAACATAACATTTAGATACTGTTTAGCTTGTTTTTCACATTAGGTTTGTATTTCTTCTCCCCATTATTTATTACTGAGGTCACTTGCAGAAAAATTGGATCTTTGCTCCTGAAGACTTTATCTATTCCTGTTGCTTTTCTCCCTACTGGAAGTCATAGTGCACTCCTTGTGACATCACAATTACTCTCACGGCAACTGATTGTGATGTCACAATGGAGGATTATGACTTGAAGCAGGGAGCCAGCTATAGCAGCAGATGGACTCTAAAGGAACTCTAAGTGATAAAGATCACATATTCATGCAAATTTCCACAGTAATAAATAACATGGAGAATAAATCTAAGGGATACAAATGGAATGCAAGTAGAATTGTACCTAATTATCATGTTTTTTAAAGTTTTTCTTGTGGTGTCAGTAGCTCTTTAACATGGTCAAATTTGGTGTCATTTGGGGAGGAGGTGAAGACCCTTCCATTAGATTTGTGGCTGCATGCCTGCCTGCCTGACCCACCCATAAAAGAGCCACTCCCATTTCTATTAGATCTCTGTCTGTTTTATGTTTAGTGCCAGAGCGGCTGGAGTGCATGCACCGAGTGGTGTATACTGGGAATGGCTGGCATTTGGTATAATCAGTTCTGGTGATGCGTGCAGACAGCCATGAGGCAGTAAGGGACTGAGCGGCTGTGTTAGCAAGAGGCGGGGGAGAGCTGAGTTTGGTTTTAAACATGAAAGAAATGAGACAAACCCCAAAGAGGACTGGAGGTCAGTGTGTAGGGCAGGGGAAGCTACTGGAGAGGAGAGTGCTGGGGCGCTGTGCTGCTGAAGAGGCACCAGAGCTGGCTCGCTGTGACATGGGAGAGATGGAAGTCAGCATCAGCTTGCTGAGTCCAGATAGAAACATAGAAGTTGATGGAAGATAACGACCGCAAGTCCCATTCAGTCTGCCCATTTCCCTACCTATAGATAGGATCAGGGAGAGGACAAGGTCCGAAGGGTTAGCATGAAGGGCGACGAGATGTATTGGACCATCGTGGAGTTGCAGTCGAGGAGAGGTTTCTCATCACCATCAGTGCGGGGCTATGCAGTGAGTGGCCTGGTAGTCAGTTGGAAAAGTCAAGAGAGACCCCTCGAGAGTGGGGACTGGAATGGTGGGAGTAAAGTAAAAGTACCCACTACCAGTCTTGAATAGGGCCTGCAGGTCAGTGACTGCAGAGAGAGGGAGCAGTAGTCAGCCAGCTGGGGGGTGGGGAGTAGAGCAGGCCTAGGCAGCAGGAACAGCCAGGATTTGGCTGTGTGGAGGAGACTGACAATCCACCACCTCCCCCAGCTTCCCAGAGGAGGAGATTTTTATCCCAGACTCGGGCCAGAAGAAAAAACAACAACTGCCTGCAGGGTCTACTGAGTATATCTGGTCTTGGACTGGTGCCAGTCATGTTGTTTCCTGAGGGGCAGTCAGACCAACAGAGCAGCAATTTGGCAAGAGGAGGACCATTATGTCTAACAAGGTCAGTGACAGACTGAGTGATGATTCTGAAGTGATGACGCCAGTCAGCTGAGGTAAAATAAAAATTGCAATTTTCTGACGTGTTTCTTGTTCCTGAACTTTGGACCCTCAGCCCCAGTTCTGACTTGCCCCGGTTTTCCCATGGTGGAAATGCTATGCAGTGTAAGATGATTATGTAGTACTTTGTTGTGTAAAATAAATTAAAGTCACCTGTGCCATGTGGCAAGACCCAGCTGTGAGATGCTGTATCAGTCCCTGCCTGGTAGAGAGAGGGAAGGAAAAACAAAAGTTTTTTTTTCCTGGTGTGGTTGCTGTCAGAAAGTTTATTATCTGCAGCAAACTTGGTCTAAACAAAATGCAAACTCTTGCAGGCAAGTTGCATTTCAGTAAACAGGAATGGGCACTAACTAGCCTGCTGAATCTAGTTGTGATTAAAGAATGCAGTGTGCTGTGACTGAATTGTTAAAGGAAAAATATGTGTTGCTGAGGTACGGGTTTTCCACTGTTTTGGTCTGTGACATTTTTTCATAACCACATATATTCATTGTGAAGTAATTTCCTCCTCCCACCCACTTTAGTGAATAAGACGCCTTTGAAAGATAACAGGACTTTGTTTTGTCTTCAACGTAAGCCTTAAAATGCCCCAAAAAGCACCTAAAACCCCAGAGCTTCTTAGGGACTTACTGACCCCTAGACTCCAGGCTTTTTACAAACATTTTTCACACACTATGTGCGCTATATATCTTTACCATTTACTAAAAGAACCCCCCCCCGGGAAAAATCCAGGTAACAGGCCTGTCGGGAGGGGCGCCATCAGCAAGTTCGCCTAGGGGCGCCACATAAAATACTTACAGTAAGCCACAATCAGGGCATTATGACTTACAGCTGTAGATGAACTGTAAGAGACAAAGCTCTTGTTTTCAAGTAAATACCTTCAGTAATGACAAATGGAATGACTACAAATGCAAGGCTTTTTTTTTTCAAATGTGGAGTTCCTGATGCAAACTGTGATAAGTTTTTGCTGATGGCCAGACACCATCTTTAACCTCAACTATCATGTCTATGCAGACTCCCACAGCTCTTCATGTCCTCTCACCATCCTTCCTTGACTACATTATTAAAACAGGCCCATCTGATCCTCCCCAGTATGTACCTAAAAAACACTATCACAGCTTAGTTTGTCTTTCCTGGTCAACACACTGCAAATAAAAAACTGAATCCCTATCTCTGGCTACATTTCGTACAACTCATTATGTCTGGAACAGAGGTCCTCCTTTTGGAAGAACAGCCCTGGTACTTACAACTCTGTCTCCTCCTTCTCCCTCATCAACTCTGACTTCACCTTTGTAGCCTCTGCCCCGGACCCCCTGTTTTCTCCTTGACCATGAGCTCTCACTTCTTCCACATGATTTCTGATGCTTTTAAGACTATATGATATCACCTCTGTAACATCTCAATTTTTCATCACTGTCTCCACCTGTCCTTTGCTGGGATACACTTTTACACTTTTGTATCCCTTTGCCTCAATTATTGCAAGTCCCCACTCTTTGGTATAGCTACCAACTTTCAAATCTGTCCAGAACTTTGGTCTCTATCTCCACCCTTGCATCAAAACGCAAGACCACATCACTCCTATTCACAGTGATCTCTACTAGCTCCCCATCCTTATCACAAGTCATTTCAAACTTGCCTTGTTCATTTTAAAAATCATCCATGGTTTACTCCTGCCTTTCTACCTAATTTTCTTGTGGTCGAGGCACAGGTAAAGAAGGATAGGCAAAACAGAAGCAGCTGTAAAATTTGCAAGTTGTGCTATATTATTAACAACGATAAAAAATAAAGCTATACATGACAGTACTTCACAAAGGTAGTATAAAACAAGCATTATACAATGACAAGAAAGAATCTTGGACTGTGATTGGTCAGTCTGGAGCTGGACCCATGGCGTTATCCCAGCATAACACCACGGGTCTAGTCTCAGCACTGTGAACCTCTTAAGGTTCCTTAAATTACCTTGATTCCTCTCATCTTCTCTTAAGAAACAGAAATATTTTCTCACACTAACAAAAACATTCTTTAAAATTATTTTTTTTATTCTGTATATAACAACAAGCCATTGTATAATAGGAATAATGCACTCCAGGGTGTGTGTCGTACTGGGATAACACCACGCCTGGGACACTGGACGCACTCAGCCTGCAGCCTTGTGCCCAACCACCCCAGATGTGGTGTTATCCCAACACGACACACACCCTGTTGTGCATTATTCCTTTATTTGTCAATGCTGAATGTTTGCTTGCTGGTATTAGCATTTTGGGGAAGGGAGGGACTTAAGCTGATGGGGATTGGGCCCCCCGTCGGCACACAACAAATCGGGGGGGACATTACGCTGAGGGGAAGTGGGCTCCCCCATCAGCAAATGAATTGGGTCATTGGCTTGCCGACAGGGGGATTGGGCACCTCCGTCGGCTTACATGGGACTGTGAAGCGGCGGCATAGAGACGCTGCCATGTTCATAGAAATGTTACACCAGGCAAGATACCACCCTGCAGTGACAGGTCACTCCCTCATTGCAGTGGAAATGCTAACACTGCAATGATGAGGTGGCCCCTCACTGCACCAGCCAAACCATTTCAAGTTGGTGACACTTCTGCAGAACCACTGTGATCCCCTCGAATATCTACTGTTACAGTAAGTTCTTATGTAACTATTCTGTCTTCTTCAGGAGTATCTCAGTCATCAGGTCACACTGTAGGAATGAGTTCCAAGCAGTTACAGATGCAATGGAACAGTCTGGGAGGAAGGAAAATCAAAGCTCCGGAGAGAAGGACAAGCAGAACAACCCCGCCAAAACCTGCAAGGACTCTAGAAGCCATGTCCATAATGTAGTGCTTGGTGAAAGCATGGATAGTAATCCAGGTGGCAGCTGTGCAAATGTCAGTAGCTGAGACCCCTTTGAAACAGGCCACAGAAGTAGCCATGACCCTTGTGGAATGGGCTTTCACCACCCCTGGCAACTCTTTGCCATGCTTGTCGTAGCAGAACATAATACAATGTGCCAACCATCTGGACCCTGGACTGGCACGCTCGGGAAAATAAACCAGTAAGTGGATAAATTGGTTCAGGGTAAACTCAGACACCACCTTAGGGAGAAACTTGGGATTTGTGCACAAAGACACAGGGTGTCTTTGTGAAAAAATCAAATAAGGCTCCTAACACCAGCGATCCTTAAGCTTGGAAATCCTTCAAGCAGAGGTAATACCAACCAAAAATAGTGCTTTCCAAGAGGGAAAGCATAGAAGTTGCGGCAAGCACAAATGGAGATGGGGTCAACTTCTCCAAAACAAAATTCAAATTCTAAACTGGGACAGGGGAACGGATTGGAAGTTTCAGATTCAGGATGCCCCAGAGAAAAGTACGAGATACATCCAATGAACCACAGTGCACCACCCACGGGCTCATGAAAGGCTGAGATAGCCGAAAGGTGCACCTTGAGAGAGGAGTACTGGAAACCTGAGTCCGACAGCAATATCAGGTAGTCCTGGATATTGCTCACCAGACAAGTAAAATGTTCCAGGTGATACTTGGCAGCCCAGATAGCAAACCTCTTCCACTTCATGGCATATGTGGCCCTACTGCAGGGCTTCCAAGCTGCCATGAGGACATCCGCCACTCTCTGGGACTCTCTGAACTGGCAATGGCTATGTCCTCAGAAGCCAGGCATGCAGACGAAGGGACTTGAGAGTGGGACAGACCACGGTCCCCTGCACCTGCGTCAACAGATCCCTGCAGAGGAGCAGAGGGACCAGATGCTTCTCTGCCAGCTGCTGCAGTAATGGAAACCATATTTGCCATGGCCAGAATGGCGCTACCAAAATCATGCTGGCCCCCTCCATTTGCAGCTTGATTAGCACTCTCTGAATCAGCGGAAAGGGAGGGAAGGCATAAAGGAACCTCCCGCTGCAGGAGATGGACAATGCGTCTCACCAGAAAACTCCAGGCCCTGCATCTAGGGAGCAGAAATATGGCAGTTCTGCATTGAGTGGGGACGCAAAAAGGTACAACTCTGGATGACCCCACATGTCAAACAGGTCTTCTGCAATAGAGGTCAGCCGCTCCCACTCGTGCGCTTTGGACTGTGATGTGCTGAGGCTGTCTGCCAAGGCATTTTGGTCACCCGGCACATGGACAGCTGACAGTTCTAGACCATGATCTAGAGCCTAGCACCAGACCCTCATCACTTCTCAGCACAGAGAGTAGGAATGGGTCCCCCCTTGCTGTTGATGTAATAGACCACAGTGAGATTGTCTGACTGCACCAGCAGAGGGCCCAGAGAGAGAGATGGTTCTGAAAGCCATGTAAGGCATACAGAACTGCCCTCATTTCTAAGACAGTTTATGTACAGGTGAGTCTCCCAGTGGGACCTGAAACCCATGGTCTGATAAGGACCTACATGTGCTCTCCCAACCTACACCCGAAGCATTTGGGTGAGGATTTGGTGAGGAGTGGGGATAAGAAAGGGGACCTCCTTTAAGAGATTGGCCAGGTTCATCCACCAGTGAAGCATTCTGCATACTGGTGAGGAGACAAGGATCAGCTGTTCTATGGTGTCTGGGCACTGATCCCACTGAACCCTGAGGGTTCACTGCAGAATTCTCATGTGCAACCTGGCTAGAGGGACCATAACAAGGGCCATGGCCATGAGGCCTAGTAGCCCGAGGAATATCCTGGCAAGGACATGCCTGCTCTGAGCCATCTCTTGGGCCAAGGCAAAAGAGTGGTCCACCCTGTCTTGAGGGAGGAAGGCCTAACCCTGAGTATAGTCCAGGACTGCCCCAATGTACTGCAATCGCTGAGAAGGGCTCAGCATAGACTTGGGTCGATTGACAGGGATACCCATGGACTGAAATAACGGCAGGGTGGGTTCTAGAGTCAACAATAGGAGCTCCCTGGACTGGGCTTTTAGTAACCAGTCATCCAGATATGGGAACACATAGAGGCCCTTGCACTGGAGGGCTGCTACAGCTGCTAAGCACTTGGTAAATACACGTGGCACACAGGATAAGCCAAAGGACAATACCCTGAACTGGCAATGTTCTCCCTGGAACAGGAACTGCAGGTATTATCTGTGAAGGGGTAAACTAGGATCTGCAGATAGACATCTTGCATATCGAGGCAGCATAGCCAATCGCCCTGCTTGTGCACAGGAAGAAGGCCTGCAACGTGACCATTCAGAAATGTTTGTACTAGAAAAAAAAGTTCAGCTCCTTGAGATCTAGAATGGGCCTCAAGTCCCCTGCTCTTTTGGGAACCAGGAAGAACCTGGAGCTGAACCCCTTATTCCTCTGCCACCTGGGCACTGGTTCATGGCACACTTGCGCAGCAAGGTGAGGACCTCCTCACTGAGCATCTCTGTGTGGTCTGGAAGGCAAAAGGTGGGGACTGGGGGGAACGTCTGGAGGCTATTCTAGAAGTTCTAGAGCATGGCCCTGTTCGATTAACTGCAGGATCCAAACATCTGTTGTGATAGTTCCCCATTGGAACAGAAGGAGGGAGAGCCAACCTTCGACCACCACCTCCTGGCTTGGAACAAGAGGAAGAGGATCTGACAAGGAGTCAGGCTGAAGCTGAACAGGTAGCTTGAGCCACACCACCTCCTCTGGGTTGCATGGCAGAGGAAGCAGAGGTGTATGAGGAGGCAGGCATGGCAGTGCTGGTCTTGCGCTTATCCCGAAGCTTGGTTCAGGGACCTGACTTGTGAGAGATCTTACAAAAAGATGGCCTCGGTCTGCTCCTGGGCTGGGTATGGTACAGAGAGTGGACAGACTGAACAGCCCTGCCATAGGCCTGCAGGTCATTGATAATATCCTGCACATCTGGTCCAAAAAGTTTGTGGCGCACAAAAGGGGCATTCAGCACCTTTTATTGGACATCAGTTGCAAAGCCAGACACTCTGAGCCAGGAGTACCTTCTGAGGCAAATGCCGGAGACAGCTGCCCTGGTTGTAATATCAGCAATATCACAGGTGGCTCTGAGGAGATGCTCACTAACATCTTCCAAGTCCTGGAGCACTATGACAAGCTCTTGTTTCGGGGAACAAGGTAGAGCCTGCACAGCTGCTTTGCCCTTCATCCAGAGGGCGTTTTGGTACCTAATCAGATGAGCCAAATAACTGACAATCCTAAGGCCCAAAGTGGCAGAAACGAAAGTCCTCTTGCCCAAGAGGTCTAGCCTCCTGGACTCCTGGTCAGTGGGCAGTGAACTAAGGTGCTCAGGGGCCTTAGTTCTGTCATGACCGGCCTTGATAACCAGTGAGTTGGTTTCAGGCTGGGTAGCATAAAAGGGCAACCCCTGAGGTGGCTGATAGAGCTTGTCATCCTTTCTGGGCATAGCTGGTGTGACACTTGGACAGCTGGTTCTGATCACTGTATCATTTTTTGTAATATAAAAAAATGGGTTATGGACCGTCTCTCTTGAGAAATGCTGAAACAGCATGTGAGTATGACACACACACACAGGTTTTAGATACAAGGTGTTACCTGATAGGCTTATTTGAGTTTAAAGTAATGCCTTTCGGAATGAAGAACGCCCTGCCACTTTCCAAAGGTTGGTGAACCAGGTGTTAAATAGTGCCGAGGAGTATGCCGTGGCGTACCTGGATGACACTGCCATCTTTAGTACCAGCTGGGAGGAACACCTATCCCACCTTAGGGAAGTGCTGGGCAGGATACAGAGGGCTGGGCTCACTGTCAAAGCCGAGAAGTGCCAGGTGGCCATGGAAGAAGTGGCATACCTCAGGCATGTGGTAGGCGGGGACAGCTCCGTCCTAACAAAATAAAGATAGAGGTAATACAGGCATGGCCCAGACCAGAAACACAGAAGCAGGTCAGGAGTTTTCTTGAGACAGCAGGGTACTACAGAAAATGTGTACCCAATTACAGTGCCCTGGCTGCTTCCCTATCTGACCTGACAAAGAAAAGGATGCCCCAAATAATTACCTGGGACCCAGCCTGTGAGAAAGCCTTTATCAGATTAAAAGAGGCACTGTGCAGTGCTCCTGTTCTGACAAGTCCTGACTATAGCAAAATCTTTATAGTTCAGACTGATGCCTCAGACGTGGGTATTGGGGCAGTATTGAGTCAGACATCCAGCCAAGGGACAGATCACCCAGTAGTGTACTTGAGTAGGAAGTTACTTCCCAGGGAGCTGACATACTTCATGGTGGAAAAGGAGTGTCTTACCATAGTGTGAGCCCTAAAGAAATTAGAGCCATACTTATATGGGCAGCATTTTGTGGTGCAGACTGACCACAACTCCCTGGTTTGGCTGATGCAGATGGGAAAGAATAATGGTAGACTGCTAAGATGGAGTCTTGCTTTGCAAGGGTATGATACGACAATATTACATAGGACTGAAGCCAAAAAAAATGAGAACTCAGATGGGCTGTCTAGGGTCTATGAGGAGTGAACGGATTTGGGAAGCTCATCCCATGCAGGGGATAGAGCCCCCAAATTCAGTCTAGGTGGGGAGGAATTGTGACACTTGGACAGCTGGTTCTGATCACAGTATAATTTTTTGTAATATAAAAAAATGAGTTATGGACTGTCTCTCTTGAGAAATGCTGAAACAGCATGTGAGTATGACACACACAGGTTTTAGATACAAGGTGTTACCTGGAAGGCCCGAAGCTAATTACAGACTTTAACTAAGTTAATTAATCAGGGACACTGGTTTACCGGGATTGAGAAAGGGCATATTCCGTTTTGCACATTGTAAAAACCGGTATTGTCACCGGTGTCTGCTAAGCCAAAATCTGGTTTTACTGGTATTTGGTTCTGTGTACTTTATTTAACACTTTTCAACTCTGCTAACATGCATTTTAGCAATTTTGACCTCCACTATTGCACATCCATCCATCCATGTACCAATTTAAAGTTATTTTAGGTACAAGATGTGATGGCAGCAGCAGCAGTACAGCTCCCATCCCTAAGGTGTGATGGAATCAGCACTATGGCCCCATCCCTGAGGTGCGATGGCAGCACCTACACCACTACGGCCCCCATCCCTCTGGTGTGATGGCAGCAGAAACAGCACTATGACCTCCCTCCCTCAGGTGTGACAGAAGCAGCAGTACTGCGGCCCCCATCCCTTAGATGTGATGCCAGCAGTACTGCATTCCCCATCCACCAGTGGTGATGGCAGAAGCACTACAACCCCCACTCCTTTGGTGTGATGGCAGTAGCAACAATGCAGTCCACACCCCTCTGGGGTGATGGCAGTAGTGACAGCACTATGATCCCCTTTCTTCAACACCGATACCCCTCATGCACAAGTTACAAATGACTTGCTCTCTTTGCTTGTTAGAACTCAGATGTGAATTAATCTGAACCATCAGCGCTAAGGTAGACTACCTTTGTTTTTTCCTATCTATAATTTAACTGCCTGAATTGGATTTCTGCCTGTGACACCGCTGACCAGGGTTAGGGAACAGACTTGACTTCGATGTTGGAGGGCCAGCTAGTGGGTGAAGGCTTGAGTGTCCAAACGACCACTCACCTTCTCCTGGGAGGGAGGATGGGTTTACAGCTCAGCATTTGCTGGCCCCTGGTGGAGGCCAGAGGCACGACAACACATTGGCCCTCACTACGGGAGGGAGCGTGACAGATGTCGGCTTGTGCCTTGACATCATGTGGCCTGTCATGATCCCAAGAAAATGGGAGAACACCCACTGGCCAACTGAAGGATGGCTGCTGGTCCCTCCATAAGCCAAAAGCCCCAGACATGTGTCCATTCTGACCCCTGCCATGCCCAGGAAACACAGGAAGCTCTTTGTGGAAATTCTCCTCCCCTGGTAACCTCCCACAGGGGTACGGGTCCACTCAATGAAGGGTTACTTTGGGTTACCTGGTAGCACAGCAGTAAGGGGCAGTGGATGGTGGTTGGGACTCAGCAGCAGTGCTAGGGGGTTGATGGCCAGGGGGTAGGAGGAGCAAAAAAAAGAAGCTTGAACTTGCTTCTTTGAAATGAAGTGTCTTCACCTAAAAAATCCACAAGTGGACCATCAAATGGATTCATGCATCTTCCTAACATGTGGATGCTTTCCTTTTACTTGGTGTCCATGAGAAGGGTGTCTCTCAGTTTTCATGTCTGAGCTCAGATGTGAATTGATCACCACTCCGCCAACCAGCAGCATACAGCCCCTGGGGTCTTACCTTCTGTATGTCATTGAATGTGCTTTCAAAATCCACTGGCAAATATACGTACGCTTAAATACTTAACATCTGCTTTTTGTTGAAGCAGTCTATCAGAAAACTTTTTGTTGTCACACAGACAAACAACAGGTGGGAGAAAAGGTGCAACTGATCTAATTCACCTAAATAGGGTGCTAACTGTGAAGTATTTTCATAAGTAGTAAGGCAGTTTTTTCCTTATGAACATACTTCCATTCAGACTAGTTTTCATTCAAACAACTGAGGATTTTGGATGGCCCTGCTGATTATAAACTTGAATAAGCTAGTTGGTAACAGTGATCCTGCATTTAGCAATCTACAACCTAGATGCTCATATGCAAAGAATACAATAAAAACCCGACTAAAATATAAAAGCAAGCTTATAAAACACATACAATGTATTAACATTTATCTTTCCCTATACAAAATCACTTCGCCTCAAGTAAATTACATTGTACCCTGACTACTATTCTACGATGTAGTAAACATACTGTATATTGGTATTTTTTTCTATTCTTTGTAAATCAGGTAAGGCCCACTAGGCAGAACTGTATGTTTTCAGGAGTGACCTGGAAGCACTGGGGAGGTTAAGTGACTAGCTTGAAGTCACACAGTATGCAAGTAGAGGTTGTGGGAATCAAACCCAAGTCTGCTGGATATACCCAGTTCAATCAACGTTTGTTACTCTAACCACTAGGCTATTCTGCCAGCTATAACAACACCCATATATAACGTTTTAATATATGATTTTAATAATAGTGCACAGTACCTACAGTGCAAATTATGAACATGAAACACTTTACAACATTTTACTAAAACTGAACTATTTGCCACTCAATCTGCTTATTTTTTCTTACACCAAAGTTGGTGAATAGTTGACAGAGCACTGTAAATAGCTTTTGATCAGGCTTCATTTTTCTACATCCAGAAACAGATACAATTTGTTTATTCTGGATTTATTTAATATTGATTTTCTGTGGCTCACTAAATAGAATCTAGCACTGTATAAGGCAGATGTTGTTACATTTTGGAAGAGGCAACACACCTTAGC
This sequence comes from Neoceratodus forsteri, assembly GCA_016271365.2. Lineage (NCBI taxonomy): Eukaryota > Metazoa > Chordata > Ceratodontiformes > Ceratodontidae > Neoceratodus > Neoceratodus forsteri. The sequence continues at coordinate 732,303,872 of CM028131.1, forward strand.
CATTTAGGATTCATGTTAGAAACAGAAGTCTTTCTTCATATTTGAAACATATTCAAGTGTCAGTGTATTCATTTAGTAGTTTATGCTGACTAATATATGCTGTAGAAAACAGTAAAGGATTTATTGTGAAGCACTCCGGATCTATAGAAGAACTCCGGCAATTTCCCAGCAAGTTTTGCAAAAAATCTCTGCAATTTCAGGATACTTTTCCTGCAATTTTCCAGTGGCCCTGCCCATGTGTGCTGATACTTGTACTTTTATTGTATCATATAGTGTAATATAAATAGTAAAAGACACTTATGCACATACTACATGAAAACTATGTTTTTCTGGAAGGAAAGCAGCCCTCAGGTGGTGGAGATGTTGGTGGGAAGCATGGGTGGTTAAATTGAATGGCTGGTTACAACAAAGCAGTGCGGGTGATTTCCTTACTGACTCTATATGCAGCAAAGCAGAAAGAATGCGATGCACAGCAGCATTTATTTTAAGATGCTGAAATGTGGGTTGGCCTGCTGGTGCAGCGGTAGCACTACTGCTTGCAATGCCAGTGACCCAGGGTCAGAAGCAAACTCAGATTGCTGGAGGTCTGGCCAGGGAAGTAGGATCGAGCACCCTGGGGGAACTGCTCTCCTCCTCCAAGGAGGGTGGGCTGCAGGTCCTGCTGCTTTACCAACACCTGTGTGACCATGGGTGGTGGTGCAATGGTGCTGCAGAGTGATCAGGAGGGGAGGATGCTAGCCAAGATCTGGAGCAGTGGCATGTCTCTATGTGACCTACCTCCTTGGATCTCCTCTAGTGCCAGTGCCCTCAGGGACAGAGACCAGAAAACCAGGAACAATCACCCCACATCGGCCACTGGAAGAAGGGACCCAGGTGCCCCAGACTTCATAACCAGGCTCCATAAGGGACCCACTGGGCTGCCCGACACACACTAAGGGAGTGTGGATGGGTGACCTGGGGTCCCCTCCCTTCCCACCTGGGGGGGTGCAACCCAGGCAGGATAGGGGCAGGCCCACAGGAGCTCCTGAGCATTACCTGGGGTGAAGCTTGGGGATACTTAGCCTAGGGATCTCTGAAAAGTGGAGACTGATGCTGTGAGAAGGGAGCATAGAAAGAGAAAATAAAAAAAATTTAAAAAGATGCTGAAATCTTAGAGATTCTGTGCAGTGACTTGCATTTTCCATGAGGCACCGTTAAAAGAATTCAAAATCCACAAACCAAGCAGGATTCCGTGATTGCTACTGGTGTTACCAGTAAAAATGGAAAACCAGGGTCCCTGTTAATTATAGCTGTAGCTGCTAAGAGGGAAAATCATAAACTTTGATAACGCTTAGAAGAAGAAGAGCAGGTTGTGACGTTTTAGTGCGCTGTCATAAAAGATGCGTTCATGTCCTGGAAGGGGGAAGCTTATCATAAGATCAAAGAGAGTCATATGAAGAACATGAGTTATGCTGAGGTTGCAGAATTTAATACTTGGAAAAGACATCCTGTTTTTATATAGTTATTTTTATATATATATTCTGACAGGAAGGAGCTAGGTGACCTCATGCAAAATAGGTGGGGAAAACCAGCTTTTAAATGTTATTCTGTTTTCCTTCAGGGACACTTCTATCTCGACTCTGACAAAGAAACATTTGTGAGCACTTTAAGCAGGTATTTAGAAAGAGAGACAAATCTAAGTACTGTCGTAGGAACTGCACTTTTTAAACCTGTTTTGTTTAAGAGATTTGTATGTCTTGTGATATAATAGTTCTGTATTTTATGTGTTACATATTTTTTTATCTATTGTAGTAAAACTATTTTTAGAGCTTACTTGGTCTGTCTTTGATTTCTTTCCTTTACAAGTAGAGTATATATGGTTAAAGCAGACACCGTGCATAAGCTTGAATGGTGATACCAAACTGGAAAAAGTTAAGCATTTTAAATCTGAGGTCTTTTATTACAGTTTTTAAGGGTTCAATTCTGTACACCTGGTTAGGTGTCTGTAGGCAAAGATATCTGGCCCCCCAAAGACAGAAATTATCTGAGCCTATACATTGGGTACACTAACAAGAGGTTCACAGTTTGAATCCCTCCAGAACTTGAGACCAAAGGTTGATTCGAATCCACAAAGCAGACAAGAGGGTTACCTTGTTCTGTTTACTGTTCACAAGACTGCGCTCGGAGGTTGGCACTTTGGGAGTAGAGGGCTGACCTGCTGAGTGGGTTTGTGACAGCTGGTACCATACTGGGCCTGCGCCAGGCCCCACTGGCAGCATCATGCAGTGCTGGCAGCAGAGGAGGCATAACGTCGGGTGGAGACTCTGGGATCTCCAAGAAGTCCACCAAATTGCTCCTGGTTTCATCCTCTTCCTCCATTTGAAACCCCATGGAGAAGGAAAGCTGCTTCATAATATTGAAAAGGAGGGGTCCTTGGGGACCTGGGGGTGTGTTTGACACATTCCTCACTATTGGAGGAGACAATAGACCTATCAGAGGAGTCCACTTCAATTATCTTCCTCCTCATCCTCAGGAAGGATGAGGTCAGGATGGTATTCCTCTTCAACATCAGGCTGCTCTGAGGTAGGGACAGATGGACAGAATACCGATGGCTCTCAGGAAGGCATGGAGCGAGCAAGTCAGACAGATATCAACACTGAAGCAGTACCCAATAGCACAGGCGACAACAGCCCAGGCTGTGGAACAAACCACTGAATGAGAGACATGCCTGAGGACCTTGAGGATTGAGAGGTCTTGATGGCAGGGCAGGGGCCAAGGATGCAGAGGCCGATGCCCACTCCACAGCCCTGTGATAGCTGGGAGGGCCTGATCAGAGCAGAGGCCTGCATGGGGCAAGACACTGAAGCAGTCGACGGGGCGATCCCTGGAGAAGAGGAGGAGGAATCCCTCAGGGACCAGGATCGCCAATGGGGGGGGAAGGGTCCTTAGGCCTATCCTTGACCCATTGAAAGTGTTTCCCTGAGAATATGACCTGGGCCTTTGTGGCCTAAGAGCCCGAGGAAGATGCCGGCGATTGAGCTGAGGCGGGGGCTCCGGAGGACCCCTGCTCTCCGCTGGTTGCTTGGTCGCTCCATGAAGAACTTCTGCAGAGCTTTCTTGTGTCAGTGCCGGATGGTGAGGTTGAACTTCAGGCAGAACTCACAGACAAGAACACTGTGGCTAGGCCCAAGACAGCAGACACAGAGTTCATGTTCGTCGGTTGAAGAAATCTTCGTTACGCAGCAGCATTGATGGAAGAGAGCCAATGAAGGGTTAGTTCTCAACATACAAAGGATGAAGGAATCGCTTTAAGCTAAAGTGATTGAAAGGTAAGTAAAAGAAAAATGGGTAAGAAATGTTGGCGGTCGAGCTGAGTGACGAAGCTTCCGTGGAGTCCATGCACAAATGGTCGATTACGAGAAAGAATTGAGGAGGGAGCTGGGATGCCTGCACTTATATAGGGTGTGTGACGTCGGAGCCTGATGTCTGTGTGGGCGGCCCCTAGTAGTCTGCTGCAGAAAAAGCTTCCATGAGATCCTGACACCTGATGGCTAAGTTCCATAGGTGTGACTTGACGACAGAGATATCCCCGAAGATGATCACCTTTTACAGCAAACATTTCAGTTAAGTACACACATTGTTTTCAGCCTTCTTAATTTCTGAATTCTAGAACCGTATCTTGGCAGAAAATCAGTACGAATGCTCTCCCTTCTGGACCCATGCATCATCCCAAATCCAAATGGCTGCAGTGCCAGGCACCACCATGTGACTCTGGGATCTCTATCCTCCACTTGATCAAGCCAACTGGGAGGACCATGATCTGCTCAAAGCACAAAGTCTGCTCCCCTCAAAAAAACTTAAGGGACTCTATTGCCCACCTTGAAGCAAGGCACCTTTTTCCAATAGTGAAGCACCTTTTCAAAATCTCCTACCGATATACAGAATGGGATGTACCTTCCCATCTATATTCTGGCTCAGGACTGCACCTAAGCCTACATCTGATGCATCTGTCTGTAACAGAAATTGTTTCTCAAAGTCTCGACTTCTTAAAACAGGGGCTGAACATAATGTATCCTTGATGGCCCAAAAAGCCTCATCACACTGTGATGACCATTTCACATTATTCAGGTACCATCTTTTCAAGAGTTCAGTGTGGGTAACAGCTAACTGGGCGAAGCTGGGAACAAATCTCCGGTAATAACCAGCCAGACCTAAAAATGACCTGAAAAGTTTCCTTGTTTTAGGAACAGGACTGTTAGTTACAGCTTCTATCTTGGAAATCTCTTTCTTTACTTCTCCATTTCCCAAAACATAATCCAAATATCTTGTTTCCTGCATGTCTAATGCACACATGCAAACAAATAAGTACACACTGGGGAGGTGCTGCTCACAAAGAAACAGGTACTTTATCATAACAGATTTAGGCACTCACCACCTTATGAAGCAGCATGCCAAAAGCATAAATAAAGTTATATAAAATGTATTTAAAAGCCATCCATGGCATTTACAAACACCTCGTGCCCACCTGATGCGTTTCGGACTACTGTCCTTTATCTAATAATCTCTTTATGTATGCCTACTCTGCTGAAAATTTTGGCAAGCTCAGCTGCTACCTTTAGAGCTATGACATTATGCACTAGAATTGCCTCTGGGTATCAAGTAGCATAGTCACATACTACCAAAATGAATCAATTACCTTTTATGTTTTCCTTAAGGGGCCAACCACATCCACTGCAATTTTCTCAAAAAGCACATCAAAGGTTAAGGGACCTCAGGGGTACCTTGTCTTTTTCAGTCACTGGGGCTACTTCCTGACATTCAGCACAAGAACCACAATAGTTAGCAGCAATCTCATGAATCCCAGGCCAAAAAATTGATACAACAATCTCGCAAGGGTGTAGTCTCTCCCCAAGTGACCAGCCATAGGACTATCATGTGTTATCTGTAACAACTCAGTTCTACAGTTCTTTGGTATAACCAACTGTTTTACCTGTTCCTGAGTCCAATTAACCCAAACTATGTACAGTAGCCCATTGCATTTTTTTAAACATTGGTTCATCCTGCTTTTGTTTCACCCTCAACTTCTTAAAAAATTTGGAGAGAAACATTGTTAGTTTGTTCAGAAATAAAATCACAATCAATTACCAGTTTAGTTTCAGCATTTTCGTATATCAACCCCTTATGTCCATCAATGTTTTTTGCCATTGTTTGCTGTTTTTTTAGGCATCTTTCTTTCCTGGACTTCTGGATTCTGAAGCATGCACTCAAACATCCAAATCAGAGTCATCAAAAGGAAGAGAGTCCCCAACATCTAAGATTTTCTTGGCCTGTACTCTTGTTATCACAGTTGCTGACACAGCATAATTTACTCCCCTCTGTAATTAACTTCGCAAATCCTGGAAAGTTATTTCCAATAATCACAGTTACAGGTAGTTAAGGTACTATCCCCACTTTCATTTGGTGCAACACCCCATTAATGCTCCGAGTCACCTGGGTAGTGGGATAGTATTAAATGTTCCCATAGATGCAGATGACCCCAGTACAGTACCTGGTCCTTTTGTGCAGTCTTTTCCCAGAACTTCAACATGCACCAGGGTCTGTCTGCTTCCCGAATCTATAAGTCCCTTCACAGCCTTACCTCCCACCTTGATATGTGTTAAACAGTTGCCCCAATCTGCTAAGGCCAAATTTGCTCCAGTGTTACCCTCCTCATTTTTATGGCAGTTTCTTGCAGTATGGCCTGGCTTATTACAGTTGTAGCAAATAAAGTCTTTGGGTGCATATTCATTAACCACATCAGAGTTTTTTTCTGATCTTGAGTTAAATCAGGAAAAAGAGGGTCTTACCACTCCTAGACTGTTACTTCATTGCTGCAGTATCTGTCTGGCCATCTGATAGCCCTCACCAAAGAAATACCCTTTTCCCCACTTTCCGGTTAGTGTTCTTTTACCCAAAGTGGCATGTGACTAGGAAGGATGTTGATGAATTGTTCCATTGCAAACATGTCAATAATCTGTGGAAATGTTTTGCCCTCTGGTTGGAGCTACTTAATGAGGAGTTCTCCGAGTGGGGTGAAGGCTTCCCAAGGATTGTCGACTAAGTGGTACTTCAGGGACTGGAATCTCTGCCTGTAGGTCTCTCGTGAGACGTCATGTCTTTTAAGGATTTTTCTTTGCACAAGGTCATAATTTTCTGACTGTGCAGTGTCCATATTGCTGTAAACAAACTGGGCTTTACCTGTCAGATAAGGTACCAACCTGACTGTCAGTTGTCAGTTTGGCCATTGGTAGGCTCCAGCGACACTTTCAAAAGTTGTCAGGTATGCTTCAATATCATCTGTGGGACACAACTATGCAAGTTTAATGTCTTCTAAGTTGTTTGTGTTTTGTTGATCTGCTGGACCTGTACCAGATCCTCCAGCTTTGATAGCTTGCAAGGCATCTAGCCATCGCTGCTCCTGTTGCAGCATCTCTTCTGCATCTGTTCTCTTCTGTGCTTCTCTCTCTCTGTTGTGTAGCCTACCACTTGAAGAAGGCAAAGCAAGGCAAAATTTATTTAAAAACACCCAATCCCGGAGGCTCTGGGTGCTGTACAAAATAAATAAATAGAACTTCAAAATAACAAAATATACGTAATACATTTAAATACAAAAATAAAACTCATAACACATCATATAATCATCATATTCAGCTAGATACAGTGATTCAGTCCCAAAACGCTTGCGAGAATAGGAAGGCCTTCAGGCGGGCCCTAAAAATGTCTAAGGTAGGGGCCCCCCTAACTCCACATGGCAGCGAATTCCAAAGAACGGGAGCAGCAACACTGAAAGCTCTGTCACCAGCAGATCTCAACCTCATCCTAGGAATCACCAGGGGGGCCCCTACTGGAAGAGTGGAGGGGGCGGACAGAGAGAACAGGTACAGGAAGGTCTAACAGATAACTAGGGCCCTGCCCGTGTAGGGCCTCATAGGTGAGAAGACCCACCTTAAAAAGGATCCTCCACATAACCAGCAGCCAGTGCAATTCACGCAACACCAGTGTGATATGGCAACATTTTTGTTGCCCAGTAAGTAACCAGGCAGCTGCATTTTGCACTAGCTGCGGCCTACGAAGAGATCCTCCTGTGACCCCAAGGTAGAGTGCATTACAGTAGTCAAGCCTTGATGTACCTAAGGCATGCGTCAAAGTAGGGAGGTCCAGAGGCAGCGCAAGGGGCTTTATCCTGGTGATATTTCTTAGACGGAAAAAAACAGGAGTGGACCATGGAGGATATCTGCACCTCCCTAGTCAAATTCCTGTCCAAAATAACACCAAGATTTTGCACACAAGAGGAGGCTTTCAATGAAACAGCTCCCAGAACAAGTCCAGTCGCTGAATCAGAGGCCATCCGATCAAGCACTCTGTTCGACTCCACCACCAATACCTCCGTCTTATCAGGGTTTAGTAGCAACCAGCTGCAGGCCATCCAGTCGTTAATCTCAGCAAGGCAGCTGTTTCGGACGTCCGCCGCGTTGGATGTTCCTGGGGCAAAGGAAAGATATAGCTGGGTATCATCAGCATAACAATGAAAACCCAAGCCATACTTCCTAATGAGCCCTCCCAGGGGTAGCATGTACACTGCGAACAACATTGGGGCCAATTCCGACCCTTGAGGAACTCCGCACGATAGGAGGCTAGGAGTGGAGGAGAAATTCCCCATCCCAACCTGCTGCCTCCTGTTGGTAAGAAAGGACTCAAACCAGTGGATGACAATACTGGTGAGTCTGCAAAGCTCCCTAAGGTGGTCAAGCAGCACACAATGGTCCACAGTGTCAAATGCTGAGGAGAGATCAAGGAGAACAAGGATTGTCTTATCCCCACGATCTCTCGCCCTGAGGACATCATTCTGCACCCGAAAAAGCGCGGTTTCTGTGCTATGCCTACCCCGAAATCCCAACTGGAAAGGTTCGTACAACTCATGAGTCACGAGGTGCTCTTCCAACTGAAGCGCCACCACCTCCTCGACTAACTTTGCCAAAAAAGGAAGGTTGGAAATAGGTCGGTAATTTGCCCTGACCTCCGGGTCCAAAAATGGTTTCTTTAAGAGGGGTCTCACCAGTGCCTCCTTCAAGGCATCAGGAAAGAACCCCTCAGATAAGGAACACTGGACAATCAGAGCAAACACCGTGTCAACAGTATCAATGCATCTCATCAAGAAACACGTCGGCACTGGGTCCAGTTCACAAACAGTGTGCTTCAGATTGGTTGCCATCTACCTCACTTACCTCCACCGGTCTAAACTCTCCCCAACCAGGCAGAGTACACTCGGAACACTTTAGGCGACCACTGCCAGCTACAACATTGCTGGCTGAAGAGAACACCTGCCGGATACTGGACACTCTGTCCGAGAAGAACAGAGCAAACTCTTCACATTCAGCATTAGTAAAAACCTTCTTCGGCTGTAGACAGGCAGGATGAAGTAGCCTGTCCACAGTCCGAAAAAGTACAGCTGGTCGGTTCTTCCCGGCAGCAATCTCCCTGGACAGAAACACTGCCTTCTTATGGTTGACTGTCCCCTGGTATGCATTGTAATGTACACGCAGGGCCAGTTTGTCCATCTCCAGGCCGGATCTTCTCCAGCAGTGCTCTAACCTCTGACCCTTCCTCTTCATTTCCCTGAGAGCCCCATCATACCACGGGGACCTCAGGTAAGAAGATTTGGGTCATACACAGACAGGTGCGAGGGAGTCAATGGTGTCGGATAACACCTTATTATAGGTATCAACCCCAGCACCAATGCCTCCGACGCATGCATCACCCACACTAGATAGATGAGCTGCCTTCAGAAAACCCTCAGGGGTCAATCCCCATAAAGGGTGACAGCTTGTCATCTCAGTAGGGAGAGGGCATCCAGTGGGAGCCCCAAACATGAACTGCACCATGCAATGCTTTCAGGTTCTGTCCCTGCTTGTTCTTCTTCTTTCATCACTGGTACTGGCTGTACCGACTCAGTTTTGACTTTTATTTCTGCTTCTAGTTTGGCTGCCATTCTTCTAATAATCACTCCTGGGCTTGCTGCTGCAGGATCCACAGCTTTCTTCTATGCTTCCCTGGTGCCAGGTCTAGCACCCATGCACAAAATTGCTGATGCAGAGTATGCCCGGCGTATATTCCACTTTGTCTGACACCAACTATGGCCCAGATATAGGTCAGGAAGCACAGGCAAAAAAAGAAGATGTAAAATTTGCAAGTAGCATTTTATTATTATTAATAAAAATAAAATAAAAAATAAAGTAGTACAGGATAGCACTTCACAAAGGCCGTACAAAAAAGTCCTTGATATGAGAGTTTTTTTCAATTTAAAATCTGAATTTGTAACCAAAAAAAAAAAACATTGCTCTCTTTTTATACAGTGTTTTCCCTTGGCAATTAAATACTGCTTCCTCTTTTCGTTAAGCTGTATCTCCTGTTTTCGCATAGTGTAAAAGAACTTTATCAATGCCCTTCCTGTGACCAGCCTAAAGAGTACATCTAGACTTTTTAAAAGGTGCCACTAATTACTGCATTCTGTCCAGAGCTGGCTTCCTGCTGACAACTTTGTCAACAATTTTGTAAAGGTCAAAAGGTTTCTCAATGTTAACTCCTGTGTTCCAGGTTGTCACCTTTTTAAGAAACCCAAACAGCTTTCTACAGTTTTTTCAAACAACATAACCATATGCATTTGCAAACCAAGGGATCCCAGTATCACATACAGATTCCCTTTTTTTTTAACCATAGAGAAGCAAGAAGAGAAAGAGAGAAAGAGAGAAAGAGAGAAAGAAAGAAAGAAAGAAAGAAAGAAAGAAAGAAAGAAAGAAAGAAGACAGATAACAGGAGAAATTGTGGGACCATCGGAGTGGTCAGTTCCTAGGAGCCATACAGAACATTTGATTGCACAGTCACACAGGCAAGAGACAGACAAGTGGCAGAACAGGACAGAAGAAAAACAGATCCTTGCTTTTTTTACTTTATTTAGTATGATTTACTCCCCTACGACCAACTAGCCTCCATCAATACAACCCCATCAAACAGCCCTGTCACCAGCCTTCTCCAGGACTTACCTTGTCCACCAAGTGCACCCTGGCTTACACCCAAAGGGCAGGGCCATCAGAAGGGAGGCTACCTCCAAGTGAAGGCTGAAGGTGATCGGTGATGAGAGCCATGGTCTGCGGTGTGGGGCGGACATCACCCTGCCATGGTTGGTGGATTTTCCACTTTTTCTTCCCCCCAGGATGCTGAGACTTGCCACCCAATGCCTGCACATGCACTGGCATGCACTCACGGTGCAGCTCATCTGCATCCTCCCTCCCTCCCTTGACTTGTCAGTTCCTGTGCACCACCACCTATGGTCACCTAGGTGGCGGTAGTGCAGTGGAGCTCGAGCACCCTCCTCCCCGAGGTGAGAAAACATCCGTTGGGACACTCATCTCACCCACATGGCGACTTGGGCTTGTTCCCGAACCCAGGTTGACGGCATCGCGAGCGGTAGTGCTATCACTGTGCTGGCAGATCCTTGCTTTTAACTTTTTCTGCATAACAAGCGGAACAGGGTTTTATTCAACCCTGACACATTCCTGCCACTCACGAGCTCATTCCCTTCCCTCATCTGCAGCTCTCTTTTTGTTCCTTACCACAACTATCCACAGTCAGCAGAAAAGTCTTTTCCACTGCTGCCCATCTGTCTGGAGTAGCCTTTCCCCTCTCCCCCTCTGCTTCACCGACTCCCTTCTCCCTTTAAAATCTCATCTCAAAACTCTTCTTTCCTTCCCTGCCTTACCTCCTATCCTAACCATATTGTTTTACTAGCTCAGGATTTTTTTAATCTTTCGTTAATGTACCATCCATGGCTCTGCCCACCAATTTTGTTTTAGCTTTATTTATTGATTTTGCATGAGACCACACAGATCAATAACAGTGGAAGATGCATATAAAAGTACATGGGCAATTTTTCAACAAGGATAAAGGGAGTCACCTCCAGATTGTCACAGCATAGGGGAATATACCTAATGTGATAATTAAGCCATAGTCCTAATATAATGCTAATAGATGCAAGGCACTCTGAATACCTATGGGGTTCAGGGTAAGGAAGGATACCCATCAACCACTAACGCCCTATGGCCAACAGGCACATACACTTCCCTGGGTCAAAGGTCCTTTGCACCCGGCACCCCACTCTGGATGAACTCTCTTCACCCCATCACTTCGGCATCCACCATTGGCGCTTTTAAGCAAAAACTCAGACAACAGTTGGTTGCTGATTCATGTTGCAACCGCTTCCAATAACCCCTCCTTGATGTGACTAACACTTAATCATGACCTACCCCCTAGCAAATCTTTCGCCTCTCACTCCCTCTTATTTACCCTCTCTCCCCTCGTCTTCCCTCCTGCTCCCTGTAACCCCTACCCCCATGACCCACTCCTCATGTCCTGCTGATTACCACACTCTCTCCCCTCACCACCTCCATGTTCTCCTGCCCCTCACCCTCCATCTCCCTCCCTGATCACCCTAAAATACATCAACTCTAACCTACTCACCTTGGACGAGGCCCCTTGGCTGATGCCACCACTTATCTAGTTTTCTTTAGTTCTTAGTCTTATTCTGTTTCTCCTTACTCATTGGGAGTTTGTACTTCTTGGTTCAAACATTGGTGTACACTGACATACTTTGTGCAATGTCAAATGTATTGGCATTTCTCCAATGATTCGCTCTTGAACAGCTATTATGTGTCCTTCTGTTGCTTGTCTCCCTGTGTCGTACTTTACCAATTTGGTTTATCCACTGACATGAACCTATGAAATGTGCTATTCTTAAAGGTGTTAACCGAGATTACCTGTATTGTAAACTCTCATTCTGTCTACTACTGTATTTCTGCAGTTACAAACCGCAACTGTATTCTATTATTATTTATGTTTCTTCCCTTGTAATGACTGTGCCTTTTTTCTATTACTACTTTTGTATCATTCTGACGTGGAACCTTTGCAAATGAGCTTTCAGCTCAAAGGTTGTAATCCAAGACTTGAATAAATAAAAATTTAATAAACAGTATCTCTCATAAACTCCCCCAAGAAAGACCCACAATATACTGTACAGCAGTAAAAACAACAGCAAAACAAGTGTTTGTACCTGTCTAACCACAGTACCAGTGCTCAGTTACTCATATCAAGGCACTATATTCATCAAAGTTATGACATAGCCTTTAGACATACAGAAAGTCCTGAAAATGATCTTGTGGGAAAAGAAACGTCATAAATTGCTAATTACAGACTCGTAGAAGAGAATACTGATATGATAGAAAAGCATAGCACAGTTAATATGTTGTTTCTTTGCAACCAATATAACATGCATACTTTAATATTTTTGTGCCTACAAACAACAACAATTTTTTCAACATCAACACATTAGTCCAGTCGGGACATCCTGTAAGTAAAAGCAGTGTACGATTTACTTAGAAAAGTCTAATAGTCACACACTCATCCAGTTCACTGTGAAGATCGAGACAGCAGGAACCATCTGCGGGGGAGAACACGTGCCACCATGAACTATGGCGCAGCTAATAAATGTTTAGGTAGTATTCATATACTGTCTCTTGCACAATATAAGCAAGTCTTAAAATATGGATTACACTATCACAAATAGCAGGCTGGTCCCTGATTCCCTCCCAAACAATGTATTCAGAAACAGATGTTGCAACCAAGGTAATTAGGATCAGTCTTCAGCTTCCGAGCTTTCCACTGCTTCATCCTCCCTTCATCACAGGTCCATGGTCCTTTTTGCCACATGCTTCATCCATTCCCTATGTTCAGAAAACACATAAGTGCAATCTCCCTCTGTGACCAACAGTTTAGTGGGGAGAAGTAGCTGATGGTGCACCTTTAAGTCTCTTAGGTTCCTGCGTATCAGGTCAAATTGCTTTCTCCTTCATCTGATGCTGTTGGTGAGGTCAGGATATAGAAAAATTGTTGTAGCTTCATGTTTAGCCCCTTGCTGATCCCTGAATGTTCACCGCAGCTGTTCCTTGATACCAACCCCTGCACAGACCAGCACAATTATTCTGAGACCCTCTACCCAAGTTACAGCTCATCTTGGAGTAGCTCGATAGAATTTTTCAAGCACAGAGGGAAGGCAGTTTCACCAATACTAGCCAGGCTTCAACAAAATGTTTAGGGTCATCTCCCTCCACTACATACAGGAGAAATGCATGCCTTATATTACTCACACTTGATAAATTTTCCATAGCCTCAAGTCTCTGCCACAAGGCATGGTTATCCTGAATCCGTTTGTCATAGACATCGAGGGCTTTGCCCGCAGAGAATTAGGCCTTTTCTGCTTTCTCTTGGGCAGTGCCATGTGGCTGTTAAATTGCCCAGTTTCTTGTCTATATCTTGGACTGACTGGCAAAGATGTGGTTTACCATTGCCAAAGTTATTTCTGGCTTGGCCTGTTACTGTAAAGATGTCAATTCCATAGACTGTTGGCTGGGTGCTGGTGGGTTAGTCTTTGGTTTAAAAAAGTTGGCTTGCATGCCACCGTATTTTGGGAGACCAATTTCTCAATTTGCACTGCTGTCCCAATGCTGCAGGTACAAAACTGAAGTACCAAAGTGGTTTTAAGAGCAATTTTTAATGTACTGTATTTAAGACGATCTCTCTCAGGAGAAGATCCACCAAGCGTCTGCTCCTCTCAGCATCCTAACCACTCCCCCCTACCCAGTGAGTTTCAATTTTGCTAAACATGTGAAGCATGTTGTGTATCTTCTGTAAGAAGATAGTAAAAAATAAAACTGTCCGTCTTTGTAGTGCATCATGGATAGATGTGCTTATAAAATGAGGTACACAAAAAACTGGACAAATCAAACTTCATTGGTTCAAACACAGTACCTACCTGATGATTATTTACCTAGAAACTGCTACATTCATAACTAACCTGCCCTAATCTACCTAGCAACAACCTAACTAAAACTCTTTACCATTAAAATAACTCTCCCCCCCCCCTTTTTTTTTTTTAATAAAAATCCTTAACAGGGCTAGGTTTCTTTAAAATACATGCAGTTCTCATGTTCATTTAAAGGCACACAGCCTTCATTACAAAACTCAGCTATTTTACCTAGCAATAACCCAACTAATGGAAAATGAACTCCCCTTCTTTTTTTTTTTGTTATCGGAAGGACATTTTCCAGGGCATGGGTTTCATGAGATTTAATGCACTTCCCCAGGTCTGTTGAATGTCACTCAGCCACTGGTCTCGTGTCTTCTAATTCATCTGGAGCATGCCTAAGTTCTCTAGAAACACATGCCCTTTTGAAGTTTACTGCTTACATATATATGCATAAACATGTAACTCACATTTGCTCCTCCCTTTCTTTCTTTGCAATGCTAATTCAGCTGATGTAATCACTGCACAAAAGGCAAACTATGTGACTGATTTACTCTTTTCCCTGTCACCCTGCCTCTGCAACTCTTGAAGCTGGATTCCACATTCTTAGTCTCCCTGGCTCTGCCTCATCAAGCTGTAAACATACTCCACTGTGTTTAAAGTACAGGAATTTTTCTGAAGGTGTACGCAGAGACCAAAGCAGTTGTGGCTGGCTCCCTTTATTCACTCCCACTTCTCTGAAAGCTGCAATCTCAGGACTGATTTACAATGTTTAAAAAGGTCATGTTGCTCATCATTTCCTGTCAGCAGTTATTAATAAGCCTCTCCACTGACTGGTACACAAGGTGAGGCTGGCTGTTTTTGTTTTAGCATGTGAAATAATTTCTGCAGTATTAATTAAAATAAATCCCCATTCTATCACAACTCTGCCCAATTTTGTGTAACTGCAGAAAACTGTTGCTCCTATTAACAGAAATTTGCAAGTTAGAATGTAACCAGATTGGCCAGATATTATTGCCCAGTTACTGACTTGATGAGACCATACTCCTGTAAATTAGGGTTTGTTAATTGCTTCTAAATAAAATTCTACTACTCTATTATTTGCTCAGTTGCAGTCTGGACACCTGTAGACTGGGCTGAAATTTTCAGGGTTTATAGATGGTGTCACAATTAAATCTTTATTTATTTTATTTTTATTTATATCTCAGAATTAAAATATCTTTTTAGTTGGAGATTCATTTACGAAGGCTCCACATCACAGTGCATCAGTTACAGGTAAGAAAGACAATGCAGCAAAATGCAGTAACATAATCAGTGGACCTGAGAATCAAACACAATACAGAGTGGATGCTAATAACAGTGTGGAGTACAGAGGGTGATACACTGGTAGAAGAAATACAGAATTTGAGAAACAAAATACACGGTAGTAAATACAACCAACAGGTGCACACAGCTAGCAGGTAACAGTCCAAGCAGACATAGTAATCAGAGACATAAGGGCAGAAATGAGGGGGGGGAGCAGGCAATGCTTGAGTAGTGCTAAAACAGAGAGTGGATCATTGGTAGGTGGATTCAGGAAATATGGGAAGCAAAAAACAGGTAGTGAATACAATCATGTAACACACAGACATAGCAGGTAACAGTCTAGTCAGACACAGTCATCAAAAGCATTTGTGGGCAAATCTTTAACATTTCAGAAAAACATTTTCTATGGGTATCCAAGATGGAAAAATTACTCACCATAGTAATCTTTCTTCCAGGGGCTCCACTAATGTTAACTTCTGCAGTGTCCCTTTAAGACAACAGTGCCCTGGAGAGAATGGAACTATATGCAAATGATGGAACATTTGCCAGGTACCATTTTCCAAAAGCTGCCCAGCTACTGCCTATGTTCTAACTCCTCAGATTTGGACGGAGCTTGCAAAGAGGTACCAATATAAAAAATTCTATTAACACCAACAAAAGGCCCCACTGGGGCAACTACTACAATATTAAACCCCCTTTCAATGTCAGAATCACCTGAAAAAGGGGAACAAATGCCCAACAGGGCTAGAGAAAGAAAAAGAAGAAGAAGAAGCATGCCATTAACTGGCACCCCCACAGTTGATTAATCAGCCAGGGATGTAGAGGTCTCTGGTTCTAGAAGGGGAGCTAAGGGTGGGAGAGTTAATATTAGTGGATCCCCTGGAAGAAATAAGATTACTATAGTGAGTAATGTTTCCTTCTTACCCAATGAATCCACTAATACTATTAACTTCTGTAGATTAAGAAGCAGTACCTTTGGAGGTGGGCACAGAACCATGTAATAAAGAACATCTGCAGAACTATTGTGCCAAACCTGGCCTCATTACTAGGTAAGTGTCCAGGAAGAAGTGCCTTGCAAATGTGCAGAAAACTTCAAGGTAACTGCTGTAAAGAGTTTCAACAGGGGACCTCCCTGGCAGCTGCAACAGAGGCAGCTGTAACCACTGTGTAATGAGCTCTGAATCCTGATGGAGCTCCTTTTCCCACCATGGAGTTGCAAAGCTGGTTACACTGAACTATCCACAACAGCCAATACTTGTAGGAGGTGGATATCCTTTGCCTATATCTTCACAGGTCAGGGAGAGCACATGCCCATCTTGCCTGTGATCCTTGGTATGACTTATGGTAATAGAAGGTTTTCTTTGTACCCCTATAATGCATGGTCCACGTTTGCCTGTGAAAGAATGCTCAGTGAAGAGACTGGCAAGGTTACAAACTTGTCCCAGTGGGACTCTGATATGACTCTGGGTAAGGACCCCCCCCCCCCTTTTTTTTTTTTTCTCAACACTATCTAGTCTCTAAGGCCGGAGATAAAGTCATCTTCATACAACCAGATTTTGGATCTCACTGACCCCTCGGGCCAAAGTGGTAACCCCCAGAAAAACCTGAAACCTTGGGGTTGAAGAGGGGAAAGCATGAGCTTAACCATGTAGTTGTTCTGGGTCCCAGCTGGCACTGGTGTCCCATGAGGGAATACAGGCAAAACAGCTTCTTATAAAGTGAAGATTGGAATGAATGCCAAGGATGGTTCCTTCCCAGGAGGACATGAGCAGGGACTGAAACCCAAAATAGCCACTGGTCAAGAACTAAGACCAGTAAATGTTGGTATATAAAGTAATCCCACAAAACTGGGATATCTGCTCGTATTGATTCCAGACCCTTGGAAGAACGGCCAGGTGTAAAGCCTTGTCCCTTATTGCAACACAAGCTTTTTTTGGTTTAGTTTTTTTAAAAGATTCTCTGTAATCCATTAAAAACTCCCATGTGACTTACTAAGAGATGCAGAACAACATATTCTAAATACCAAAGCCTAAACCCCAGGAGCCTGTGGTTGGTGTACATGAATCTCCCCCAGGCGGAGGTCAACAGGTTATGAGCCTCATGGGAAGGGGGCATATAGGCTTGGCCACAGACAAAGGAGACAACAGTAGAAAATATAATGGCTATAGGGTCACAGTACTAATAGAACCCTTGATACTGGCTGGGATCACAATGTAATGAATATCCTGAATGACTACAATAGGAGAGAGGCATACCGATGCCTCCCCAAACCATCCCAGATGCAAACCAAACAGGAGAACCATGCGCTGTGTAGTGATCCAAAATGGGACTGAAGCAGCTGGTGATTCACATCAGATGCACAGAGATTAATCAGTGAGGTAAGCCACCCTCTAAATACTTGAGCAGCACCTGCTGCTCTGCAGCCACTCATGATGAGCCTGATCTGATCACTCAGGTAATCTTCTAGGTGTTATTTGTTCCAGGAAGGCTGATAACCTGTACAGGGCACTGGGGTAGTAGAGGGACTCCTCATATCCATTGCCCATGTGGAGCAGGGAAAAAGATAAGTGTCCCATGTGCTGGAGCAACTCCTAAAGATTGTGGATGATGCCCATTCATAGATGGGCAAACCAACAGTGAAGATGCCTATGTCCTAAGGAGCACAGATGGAGACTCCTAGTGGGAGACTTACTTATTATGAGGAAGGAAAGATCCCTTATCTGGTACAACTTGGCTCTGAGGGACTATCAATGTTTTGCCTAAAAACTGTTGTCCCATAAAGTACCTGTTGCTTATGTAACCCCCTTACAAATGGGGGTTCCTGAAAAATCTTCCTTGAGCTTGTCTAAATGCTCACTGCCTGCCTGGTGTCCTGTGTTTTTAGCAGTTCAAATGTATTGAACAGAGAGTGCATGTACAGCCTTCGTGTACTGCCTCGTTAAGAGCTGCCTAGATTGCAGTTATAATTAACCTGGGAGGGGGCTGAGTGTTGCTATGCTCGAGTCCCGCCCGGGCTGCCAGATAATCGCTCCGTTTCTGCCATCGCTATTAGCTCACAGGGAGCTCTGTTAGAAGATGTATTTATTTGCTGATCATTTGTTAGAATAGTAATAATATTGCAATTTGTTCTAACCTGCCTTCTTTGCAGCATGGACAGTTCTGTTTATTTCCACCACCTTGGTCCTGGACTGCTAAAATGGGCCAATCAGTACCTTTGGGGACTTTAAAATAGAGCCTGTCCCCAGGGGTCTTGTGGGAGCAAAATTCTGTAGGAATTGTAGTTTTGGGCTTTTGGCACCTAAATGAACCTGGAGGGGGAGCCCTTGTGACTGACAGATCAGCCAACCGAACCTTCTGGATCCCGGGAAAAGTCCCAGGCTGCTTGCAGCTACTTTCTGTTTGAGTTCAGAGGTGAGAGAAGTAACAGCTTGAGACAGTCGAGCAGTAATCCGGCATAGCTTTGCTCGGGAGAACTGTGAAAGGGTCGAGTTTTAGCCTGCCTGTCTGTCTGTCTGCTGTCCCTGAGAGGGAAAATAGAGTTGATTCGGACTGAATCCAAGTTGTAAGAATGATTTAAGCCACTGGACTGTGACCAGGCTTTAACCTGAAGAAGACTGAAGATTTGCTGAATGCGATCGGCCTGTCAGGATTTCCAGCCACCTCTGAACTCTCAGTTTGTGCAGAGACTCTATAATTGCGACCAGATAACAATCTGCATGGTACAGTACAATTTCTTACATGTAAATGTGCTGTGTGCTGTTAGTGGGTCGTGATTTGGTTCCCTACTGTGTTCTGCTTGCTGGAGGCTGCATCCAGCTCCCACAGACTGAATCCATATACATCTCCATTGGGCCTGGGCTTTGCCACACTGGCCCAGCCAGACTACCAGCTGCACAAAGAAAGCCATCGACAAGAGACCTGCCTGAGGATCAGCCCCCTGCTCACGCTCTGAACAGCAATGACGCCTCGGTGATTCGTGTGGGCCCTGCTTCTCCTGGCACTCCAGTTCAACAACCTGCTGTCTCAATTCCGTCCTGCCTGTGTCCTGTATTGGGTATCGTGAGTAAACATCAGGGTAGCTCCCTGCAACAACAGCTGAATCTAAAGTGTTGTCATCTGACTGCTTTGTTGTCTTTTCTGTCATAAACTGAGCCCTCTGGATTACAAATAGTGTGTGTTGTGCATGTTGTTTTCTTCCATTACAGGGCCCCAACCAGCTGCGAGACAGCCTACCCTGGGCAACATTCCTGGCTAGCCCACCATCTTCCTACCTGAGTACCCAGAGTGTGTGACTGTGTAGGGACTCTGAAGTGCATGCATAACTGTCTGATTGATATAGCCTTTAAGCAAACCTGATTACGCCCCTCCCTTGTTCAAGTCCCCTGAATAAATCAGATCTAACTCTTTTTGCATTAAACTGACTGTGGTTCCAGCTTGTGCCAAGAGTACTGTACTGTTGCTATTTGCCGTGCATAACCTTGTTTTACAGGGGTCCCCAGGGTAGTGCTAGAGGAACCAGCCCTGGTGGTAAGTGCAAACAGTGTGGGTAACTGCATGGTGAATAAGGGTCATTGTGAAAGTGATTACTGTATATTGTTCAGGCCATTAGAAGGGAAAGGGGGGGGGTTACAGTGTCCCAGAGGGCTGTGCCCAGGTTAGGTTGACCACTAACAACCCTGACCTCTGGGTGGAGGTACTCGTTTCAGTACCCAGGCCCCTTAACCTGCTACTAGCCAAGCAGGCAGGGGTAGTACCCTTGGGATAGCACCACCTAGGGGTTACACTTAAACCAAGTAGTCCAGGAGATATAGGCACTGCTGTGGTGCAGAGCTTAGTTAGCCTTTCCTGGTTGGGGAAGCCCTTCCCACAATGGTACTCCGCTCATTTAAGAAAAATGCAGCGACTGCACAGAGATTAGAACAGATTTTTCCTTTTTTTTTTTTTTTAAAGACACTGAAAAAGATCCTTATTTATGGGGAAAGTTTCCCATCACTAGCCAGTCATCCAGCTAGGGGTAAAAACTGATCCACCCATTTTTCTTATGGATGAGCCAATGACCCTAGCCAAAAACAGGATTCATTTTGGATACTGATCCACATGATGCACCTATCAGCACAGCACAGAATGGATCATAGTGTAAAGCCAACCAGAACAAGAACAAACATTAATAGAGGGACATAAAACAAAATTGTATGGAAACTGTCTAAAAAAAAAACCACACCAAGAAGGACCCTGCAAGGGGAAGGGGGTGATGAGGTTAAAGGGAAAAACTGGGTCCTGGGGACTCCTTGAAAGGATCCTATTAAAAAACCCTGCTTGTTATCATAATGCTGGCATTATTGCCAAAGTGACCCTTTGCCCCCAGGTATAAAAGGGGGTGAGTCCCACTGTCAGGCCTGAGAACCAATTCAGGGGTTTTGTTGTAGTTGTGGCTGAACTTGTTCTCCCTGGGAGCCCCTCCTAGGACCCCATTTACCCCTACCTTTGTCTTCAGGGTACTGCATATGCTGTAGGACAGTCTGGACCTGAGAAAGAGGTTTGCTGCCCAATGCCACACTCTTACCTCCCCTTCCCACCGGCTTAGGAGAAGGGGAAGGTTTCTCTTTAGTTCTGCTCCTAAAAGTGGTTTTATAAGTATTCACCTTTTTCAGGTAAGCCTCAGTCTGCTCACCAAGGAGTGCGTTGTTTTCCACCTGGAAATCCATGACCCTGGCCTGAGTATCTGGAGTCAGGTTAGTTGTCCTGAGCCAGGCGACTCTCTTGAGGGTTTCTGAACCAGCCTTCAATCCAGCAGCAGTGTCATTGGTATCAGCTGCCATTTGAAATTGGAACTTTGAAGCCTCTAGGCCCAGTCTGGCAGTTTCAACCAGGTCTGGCCCTGCATTAGAAGGATTTCTTTGCAAGGTGTCCAGTACTGACTGCCACAGAGTCTTTAGGTACTGGGCAGCGTATGCCTGGTAACTGGCCTGTCTGACTGCCAATGAAGCAGACAGGTAGCCCTTTTTCACCACAGCATCAATTTTCCTTGAATCCTTCTCAGCAGGGTGCAAGGATAGATGTACCTCAGTATTTTCACATGATGAGTGTTGAACAACACCCTGGTGCTCGGGGTGAGTGCACAGAAACTCAGCCCCTGTCCTGTCAAGCTGATACTTCTTGTCACTCTTTTTGTTGACTGGAGGAGCAGTATTTGGTGCTTGTAATATAGTCATAATGTCCTTCTTAAAGAACTTACAGCGGGGAAGTAAGAGTTTTTTAGTGGGTGTCAGCCCCATTAATTCCATATATTCAGCTTCCTCCTCATCTTGCACCTCCTCAGTGGTGACAAGGCCCAGGGATTCAACCATTTTCCTCACAAATGCAAAGTGTGAGGAATTAGATACATAGATATATAGACAATGTCGGCAGAAAAGGGCCTACGGCCCACCCAGTCTGCCCATTTGTGCTTGTAAGTTCACTTTATGTTTTCCTAGAAGTCTGTTGCCCCTTAACCCTGACCTCCAGAATTCCATTATGTATATCTCATGCATTCTTAAATCCTGTGATTGTGTGAATTATCCTCAGAAGGTCTGGGTGGTGAACTGAACTCCTGTTCAAGAGAAACTTTGGGTTCAATTCCCCCCTTCTGCCTCAACCTCTTTCAGTTCCCCCACGCTCCAAATGTTCCAGGAGTGGAGGGGGAACTGAGGCAGATGGAGTCCCTGGAAGAGCCTGAACAGGTGACTGAGGGGATATCAAGCCCTGCAGAACTTGAAGCACTTGTAGAGCCTGTGCTAAGTACGCAGGCGAAGGCGAAGAAGCAGGCATCTGAGCGGTCCCTTGTTGCTTTCCAGCAGGGGCCTCAGCGTGCTTAGTTTTTCTCAACTTTTTGGCAGGCACCAGAGAGTTAGCCAGTTCAATGCCCTTTTTACTAGAGAGCCCTCACATATATTAGGGGTGGTACAAGAGGCTCTAGCAGTTTCAGCCATATTTTAAAAGGGAATGGCACACTTTTCAAGTCTTTTTTGCAGTCTTTCCCGATGTTTTTCAAGTGTTTTGGGGGAAAGGACTTGCAAATGTCACAATCCATAGAGAGATGATGTTGTCCAAGGCAGACAACACAAAGGTCATGGTTGTCTACTTTGGCAAATAACTCTGCACATTTTAAACAACTTTTGAACCTTGGGGGTCCTCCTGTTTTCCTTTTAGGCTTTTTTGACACTTTAAGAGAGTTAGAGAAAACAGGAACTGCAAACCGTTAATTAAACTTGAAGGTTGCGGTTGGTTCAGGACCAGAGAAAAAATTCAAAACCTCTCGGTTGCGGTCAGTTCAGTAACTGGGAACCGGGGAAAAAGAACTAATAACTCGGTTCAAAATTAGTATTTTTTTTAATAGAAAAACACTGAAAAAGCAAGCGGTTCCGATTAAAATAAACAACCCTTGGTTCCCCCCGGTTTAAAGTAAACTGAGAGGTATCAACTAAAATATACTAACCAAGGAAAGTTTAAAACTAAAAAAAACAAACAAGGCAGAAACTGAAAAGAAATAAATAATACTTAAGTTTTTGAAGGAAATAGCACGTCGGGAATGACAGAGGGAGAGGAAACACCAGGGTGTCTTGACTTGCAGATGGAGAGAAAAAATCTGAGGAGTTAGAACACAGGTAGTTAGCTGGGCAGCTTTTGAAAAATGGCACATGGCAAATGTTCCCTCATTTGCCTATAGTTCCACTCTCCAGGGAGTTGTCTTAAAGGGACACTGCAGAAGTTAATAATATTAGTGGATTCTTGGGGTAAGAAACAAGCATTATGGAAGTGTAATTATAAAAAAACTGTAATTCATTGCTGCTGACTTTTGCAGTGGTCCACTGCAAGGTTACAAAACATTAAATCATAATACCTGGTAAAGTAACAGTACTTACTTCCCTATACATACACACTTTTGGTATTTCCATATCAAACAAATTGGTTGACGTTTGACAATTTGTGTTTAAAGGAGATCTACCGGCAAATGTTAATGAGCCACTGCAATATACAGATTGTAGCTCGAGCACCCCGATCCCCCCACTGTAGTCACAATATATATGTTGTAATAAAAATACCTTACTGCTCGTAAAATTCTATTTTCCTGGTGATGCAGCCGGCATTTTCTTAAACTGGGTACAGCCCCTCGGAGATTGCACTGCAAAAAACTGCGATATGCTGACTCGGTTTAGCCCCTTTTAGTATATTGCCCATATCTACGGAGATTTAAAAATCTCCATATTTTCCTTGACAAGTGCTATTTTTACAAAATTTGCCTATGTGGCATATGGGCATATAGGCACATTTTGTAAAAACAGCACTTGGCATGGAAAATACAGAAATTTTAAAATCTCCGTACATATGCGCAATATACTGGGAGGGGCAAAACCGTGTCAGCATATCGCATTTTTTTGGCAACACGATCTCCTGAGGGGCTGTACCCAGTTTAAGAAAATGCCAGCTGCACCAGTGGGAAAATAAAATGTTATGAGCAGTAAGGTTTTTTTATTACATATATACTGGGACTACGGCAGGGGGGTAGGGGTGCTTGAGCCACAACCTATGCTGCAGTGGCTCATTAACGTTTGCCAGTAGATCTCCTTTAAATAATACATTTGGGCATGAGCAGTATGAAAAAACAGAGGTTATGCACCACAAGAGCAGAACAATTCCTGCTATTGTGCATGTTTCAATATGCTTTTTTATGTGTGTGTTTTAGGTCCCCTTCTCACTAGCATGGCTCCCTTTAGGTGGCTACAGCTCAGTTCCATACCCAGTCTTTTCCCACATTTCCCCTTCTAACTCCCACAGTTACCCCCCCAAGATGAGGCCCATCAGACCTGACCTTTACTCAGTGGGGTGTTGGTCCTTCTTAGTAAGACAAGTCATCCGAGCTGGGGCCTGAGCATGTCCTTTCATTCTGTGCACACTGAAGTGTTTCTCCATATTCAGTCCTGCCCCTTCAGACATTCGCAAGCATGGGAATTCATGTGCATGCTTACATACCAGACTGTCCCTGCAGAACCAGGCGCATGTACCTTCCTCCCAACTGAGAAACTGCTGCTGCACTACCACCTGTGGTCACCCAGATAGCAGTGGCATCTGTTTCTCCTCTCTCCCCAGATAAGAGTGTCCTCTGGGATGCACAATCCTTCTCCCTCAAGCCGTCCCCAAAAGACTTCCTGAACCCGGACCATTGGCGTTGTGAGCGGTAGCACTACCAATGTACCATCAGAACTGTCCAGATCTTGGTATTCTGCTCTGTGCTTTTCCTGTTTTTAATTCTCATTGGTGGGTTTTCAATTTCAGAGTTTCCGAGTATGTATTTATTTATTTGAGCAGTCAACCTGTAACTGGTTATTAACTTCCCAGTAAAATGGCTTAGATTATATTTTCGTCTGGTAGGATTTGCACATTATGGTATTCTTAATGACGCACTCAGTGAGAATGCTACACTAAGACAGACAGACACAGGAACATTTTTTTTTTAAATCAAGATTCATGGGCAACTGAATAAGCTAGTAGAAGCTTGTCATGCTTCTAAGTAGGTGACCAGGGTTCAGGAGCAGACTTGGGTGACTATGACTGCAGTTTGGCACCATAGTGGTCCCTTGGGGTGTGCTGCTGAAGGTGTCTACTGCCTACACTATAGTGTGCATGGTAGCAAGAAGCCATGCACAGCATATGAGGTGGTGGGTGTGACTAAAAAGGAGAGAAAATACTGCCCCAGTAAGTACTTACTTATTTTATTTATTTATTAAAAGTTTCATAATGCAGCACGATTTGCTAAAACCAACTCTGGTTCACAAAAAGGTCCAGATATGAAATAAAATAAAAATAAATACAGCATGTAAAATAAATGTTCAGTAACAAATGCAATATTATAATGATATGCAAACAAAAAAACTAATCAAAACAATCACAAACATTATTGAAGATTATAACATGGGTTCCTAAAACACTGTCTTCTGATTCGTCCAAACAGGTCACCTGACCATTGATTGGTCCTCAATGGCATGCACTGTAATGACCCCACCACACTGCAAATTCTTTCAACACTTTACTGATCTCACCAAATACACTGCTTCTTTCACAGCAAATCGCATCCTGATGCCCGTTACTCACACAAATGTGCCCATACATCCACCCTTCTATTTTACGGCTATTCCAAATGCTGATGTTCTAAAACTACAAAACTTAATCTCTGATAGTACTAGTGTAGGCTCCAACTACCTAGAGCCTAAACTCCTGAAGCTGGCTGCTCCTTTTGTTGCGGCCCCATTGGCTAAAATCTTTACACTATCTCACTCTGCCATTGCCATGTTCCAGATATATGGAAATTGGCAAAAGTCACCCCAGCAATTAAGAAAGGTGACAAGAAGGACATAGCTAATTATAGGCCCATAGCCATTCTGTCAGTACTAAACAAAATACTCGAGAAATCAGTGGCTATACAGGTCACAGAGTTCCTCTCTAAATATACCCTCCTATCACTTGCTCAACATGGTTTCCACAAGGGGCATAGCACCTCTACTGCTTTGATACAATTTACAAATGATGCCCTTACTGCTATGGATCATGGTCTCATGACTGGTGCAGTGTTCATTGACATCTCAAAGGTGTTTGATCTCATAGATCACCCTCTTCAGCTTGATTGCCTTAGCTTCACTGGTTTCTTGGAGCAAGCCACAAACTGGTTTCAGAGCTGTTTAAGCAATAGAAGACAACAGGTAAAATTTAACTCTGCGGTGTCAGACTCTGTGCCTATCAATGCTGGTGTTCCTCAATGCTCCATCTTGAGGCCTCTTCTCTTCTCCATTTTTATAAATGACATATCTTTTAACACCCCTTAGTGCTCAACAGTCTTGTATGCAGATGATCCGGTGCTCTACACCTCCTCTGCAAACACAGAAGAAATAAATAGTCGACTAACATCTTCATTTCTCATAATGCAAGAATGGATCCACAACAAAAGGCTTGTCCTAAACATAAGTAAAACTCAGGGCATGCTCTTCGGATCTGCAACCAAACTTAGAACAAACCGCAACCTTTTTCACGTCTCCTATGCAAATGGCTCCTCCCTTACGAAAGTAACCTCATTCAAGTATTTAGGTGTCCTGCTTGATGAAACTCTCAACTTTGAGCAATACATCATCGACACCTGCAAGTCAGTAAACTCCAAACTCAGAATAGAAACATAGAAACATAGAATTTGACGGCAGATAAGGACCGCTTGGCCCACCCAGTCTGCCCATTTCACTACCTGATGGATAAGCTGCAGATCCTAGTTAACCAGCAGCCTACTTCTTCCTACCCCCACCCCCTGGAATTTCCTTATGACTGTCCCATGCATGCTTGAATTCCACCACTGTTTTTGACTCCACAACCTCCTCTGGAAGGCCGCTCCATACATCCACAGCCCTGTCTGTGAAAAATACTTCCTTAAATTACCTCTGAGCCACCCCCTTCTATCTTCAAATTGTGCCCCCTTGTTCTTGCACACCTCTTTTTGAAAGATGCTACCCTCTTGGACTTTGTTGATTCCCTTGAGGTACTTGAAAGTTTCTATCATGTCCCCCTCTCCCTCCTTTCCTCGAGGCTATACATATTAAGCTCCTTAAGTCTCTCTTCATATGTCTTCCGGTGCAGACCCTGCACCATTTTAGTTGCCCTCCTCTGGACAGCTTCCATCCTGTCTATGTCTTTGCGGAGATTGGGTCTCCAGAACTGCACGCAGTACTCCAGATGTGGTCTCACCAGCTGTCTGTACAGAGGGGTAATAACTTCTTGTTTTCTACTGGTGATGCCTCTCCCTATGCATCCCAGTATCCCGCCAGCCCTCCTTGCTGCCCTCTCACATTGCTTGCCTACCTTTAGGTCATCTGATATGACTACCCTAGGTCCCGTTCCATTTTTTGTTGTTGTTAGTATCTCACCCCCCATTGTGTACTCTTCCCTGGGTTTTGTTTCCACGCGCATTACCTTGCACTTCTTAGCACTGAATCTAAGCTGCCATACATTTGACCATTCCTCTAACCTTGCCAAGTCCCTTCTCATCCTTTCCACCCACCTTGTGCATCAACTCTGTTGCAGATCTTTGTGTCATCTGCAAAGAGACATACTTTTCCTTCAGTCCCTCTGCAATATCACTTATAAAGACATTGAAGAGGACCGGTCCTAATACTGAACCCTGCGGTACCCCACTACTAACCCCCCTTTTTTCAGAGTGGACTCCATTTACTATTACTCTCTGTGTCCTATTCTCCAGCCAATTCTTTACCCAGGCTGTCATCTTGGGACCCACTCCCAGGCTGGCTAACTTGTATATTAATCTTTTGTTTAATCTTTAGCTTACAGAACTAGTCGGATGCTTACCCCCTCAGCTAGACTGGCTATTTCTAGGGGTATCCTACTTCCATCCCTTGCGTATGGTGCTGTCACCCATATGCTTCAAAATGACCCTAAGTAAGTGGGATACAACGTAACATAGAAACATAGACTTTGACGGCAGATAAGGACCGCTTGGCCCATCTAGTCTGCCCATTTCCCTACCTACAGGATAGGCCACGGATCCTAGTTAACCAACATCCTACCCCCCACAAGAATTGCCTTATGTCTGTCCCATGCATTCTTGAATTCTCCCACAGTTTTAGACCCCACAACCTCTTCAGGAAGGCTGTTCCATGCACCCATTACCCTCTCTGTGAAATAATACTTCCTCACATTGCCTGAACCGCCCGTTTAATTGTGTCCCTTGTTCTTGCCCGTCTCTTTTTCTGAAAGGTGCTACCCTCTTGGACTTTGTTGATTCCACTGAGGTACTTAAAAGTTCCTATCATGTCCGCCCTCTCCCTTCTTTCCTCAAGGGTATACATATTAAGCTCCTTTAGTCTCTCCTCATACGGTTTCTCTTGCAGACCCTGCACCATTTTAGTTGCCCTCCTCCAGACTGCCTCTATCCTGCCTATGTCCTTGCGGAGATAGGGTCTCCAGAACTGGACTCAGTACTCCAGATGGGGTCTCACCAACTGTCTGTACAGAGGGATAACAACTTCTGTTTTCTGCTGCTGATGCCTCTCCCTATGCATCCCAGTATACCCCCAGCCCTCCCTACTGCCTTCTCACATTGTTTGCTAACCTTAAGGTCATCTGATATGATTACCCCCAGGTCCCTTTCCTTTTTTGTTGTTGTTACTACCTCCCCCCCATTGTGTATTCTTCCCCTAGGTTCTTGTTTCCCAGGTGCATTATTTTGAACTTCTTTGCATTGAATCCTAGGTGCCATACTTCTGACCATTCCTCCAACCTTGCCAAGTCCCTTCTCATCCTTTCCAACGCCTCCTTGTGTATCAACCCTGTTGCAGATCTTTGTGTCATCTGCAAAGAGGCATACTTTTCCTTCCAATCCCTCTGCAATGTCACTTACGAAGACATTAAAAAGGACTGGACCCAATACTGAACCCTGCGGTACCCCACTAGTAAACCCTCTTTCTTCAGAATACATACAATAGTATCTGCTGTTTTGCCTCGGCTTCCCCACGTTTGAAGCACCACTGCTTGCTATATGCAGACCTTAGATGGCCTTCTCCATCTGCCAATCGACTCCTTGCCCTTGGTACTCTGCTGGACAACATCATTAGAACTAATCTACCTACTTCTCTTGCAGGCATGCTGGTGCCTCTGTCCCCCACCTATGACCTCCACTCTACTGGACTCTCTCTCTACTATACACCCCTAGGTGCAGAACCCTAAAAGAAACCTCAGCTTTCTCCTGCCTGGCCCCAAAATATTGGAATTCCCTACCTCTTGATGTTCGCTCTGCACCTAGTCATATTGCTTTTAAAAAGATGCATCACACTCACACCATCAAACATGCCCTATGTTCCTGTTTTAAACCCTCATAGGGTGCTTGACATCTCCTTCCTCAGTTTTCAAAATGTTTCAGTTTTACTCTGACCCCTTGTTACTGTTATATGTAGCACTTACCATGGATTATGTGTTAAAACTCTACTGCACTATGATTGTATGCGTATTATGTTTTGTACTATTATGTATTTTTCTGCTATTGCCTCTGTCGTATTAGCAATACTGTTTACGTCACAGAACACCGTGTAGATTTTTCCTTGTGTGGTTGATTACCTCTGAACTATACCTGTTATTTGTTTTGTCTGCCAATTTTGTATTGTAACCTCCTGGGTCATGTCTGAAAATGATCTTATTTTGTGGCTACAACATCTTACCCAGTAAACAAAAACTAAATAAATAAAATCCCTGATACACCCACAGTTGCATGTTCACAGGAATTTATTTTCCTATTTCTTAATTTAAACCTCTAACATAAAATTACCCATGTTATAAGAGGATTAACCCACTCCAGGGTATGGGTTTACTGTGCATTAATCCATGCCTGGGAGGTTGAAGTCACTCGGTTTGCTTCGTGACTCCAACCCCCCCCCCCCCTCCGGGTGTGGATTAATGCTCAGTAAACCCATACCCTGTCGTGGGTTAATCCCTTCATTGTTTCAGGAAAGGGTCAAGATAAGTTTTAGGACTGGGAAGTATTTACTGCTAGCTTCTTCAACCTGGTAGCATTTTCATCTAAATGGTAGTAATGTCACCACAGACCAGTCTTAGATCCCTACTTCTAAACCAAGTCTCAAACTCTCTGAGCACCTGCAACCACTGGCTCTCTTTTGCTGGTACTGCCATGGAGTTTGAGATACCTTTTGATGTTACATATAGGAGTGCTGTGACTTTATTTTAAGCATTTTGCTAGGTTACATTAACACTTCTGGCCAGCCAGCTAGCAACTCCTAACACAATCTACTGCATGGCACAGCCATAACTGATACCGATACTCTCTTCTGTCCCCATCCCTACTGCTTCCACTCTGTTAATGTGCTGCGCTGGGGCTACTATAATTGCATGGTGCTGCCAATTTTTTGCATGTGTAACAAATATACTTGTGCAGGGTAGGAAATAAATTCTTTAAATCATAAAAAAAGTGGTACTAAATCATGCAGAAATGGGAGTAAATTAATCCTTTACTTCCCTTATTTGTTCCCCATGGCTTGAGCAATTTTATTAAGAGTTAAGGTTATTGCAATTCCTTAAATTAGGGAAGAAAGAGTCCCAGCAATGAGGGGCAATAAAAGAAAAAGATTTATGACAATGACTGCATTTAACTTTTGGAAGGAAAACAGTTCTGTTAGAGGCATCCCTCAGATTATATGTTGAGGACACTGACTGAAATTTACTATGGAGATAATAAGGAGTACCTAAATTATTCTCAGCTTTAAAAATGAACTCATGCCAATTGAAATCTCTGCATTTTCATGAACGGCAAGTTGAGATGGGGTAGCAAGTCACAGTGATGTGTTGTGTAACAGCAATTAAAGATGAAGCACATTACTTTATTGTTGAGAATATTCAAGGGATGTAAAGAAGATGGGTTAGCATCACACTAAATAACATCACCATACACTATGATAGGTGGCAAGTACTCTCAGGAATCCTGATCATGTATCCCCTTGGCCTAAACTGATGTGTTCCTAGGTGGAAAGAGGACTAGGCAACTCCCCTGACCTTGACACGGGGGAAGGGGGAGGCCAGGGAAGAAGAAGACTGTGAGCTATTCACCAACAGGGGAAAGAGGTCACCAGTCAGAAGGCAGAACAAAGTAGGAAAAAGAGGGGAAAAAGGTAGACTGGAAAAAAATTAAGATTCCCCCTCTAACAAGCCACCCCTGATTGCGCTGGAAATCCATAAATGGTGCCAGCAACCCCCTCCCCCCAAAAGTTAAAGTCCAGCACTGGGAGCTCATTCCCAATGCTACCAAGCACCCCACCAAACTGATGTGACACAATAGGCAGTATAGTGCAGTGGTTTAAGGGGAGGCAGTATAGCGCAGTGGTTTAAGGCTCTGAGCTGCAAATCTGGTGACATCCAGCAGACCACACCTAGGTTTGAATCCCTCAGCTTCCACTTGCATACTGTGTGACCCTGAGCAAGTCACTTAACATCCCCGTGCTCCCAGGTTGCACCAGTAAAAAAGCTTTCAGCTTAGTGTGCTACTCCTGGTTAAACAACTAAAAAAAAAAAAAAAAAAAAATAGGAGCCCCTGCTTGTCGTCACTGCCCCCAGCCCCATCCAAAAATAGTGATGTCCAGCATCAGGAGCCTCCCCTGGTTTCACAATGCTACCAAGCACCCCCAAAAAAAAATATGAAGTGACACAACAGAAGCCCCTGCTTGTTGTCACTGCCACCACCCCAACAAAAAAACAGTGATGTCCAGCATCAGGAGCCCATCCCTAGTTTCCTCCTGCGCGAACATTTTACTGGGAGTCCATCCTCTGTATTGGAAGCCAGCCCTCCTCCAAAACTGAAATCCAGCACCAGCATCTCAGTGTTTATAACCAGGGCTAGAAATAATTTTTTTGAGATACCTGTCCATGGGACAGGTGTGATACAAATGTTGCCTGTCTGACAAAAGTTTTAACTGTCCACACTGTTTACATGAATTTTGAAGTGACTAACGAAAAAACAGTAAATGTGAAGATGAAAGAAGACAACTGTTGCTTTTTTTGGGGGGGAGGGGTTACTTGACATGTCTGACACTTTTAGTCTTGCCTTTTCTGCTGTTTTCTAGCAGTGGCTCTCTCTCCCTCCTCCCCCAGTCCCCTTTCTCTCCTGCTGGGACACTTCAGCCTTGCATGCCTTTTTCTATTTATTTATTTATTTGTCCCCTCCAGTGCCTTAAAAAGGGCTGCAGCACTCTTGCTGGAGTCTCTCCAGTCCCCCCTCTTGCTGGGACAATGAAACCCAGCCCTGCCTGCCTTTTACTGCTCTATCCTTTTTTTGTCTTCATTTTTTTCTCCCCCTAGAGCCCTAAAAGTGTCTGTTTAAGAAATCCTCATCTCCTTGTCTTGCCTGGTTCAGGCTCTCTCACTCCAGTTCCCTGCCCCCCTTACTGGGACACTGCAGCCCTGCCTGCCTTCTCTATTTTCTTTTCTCTTCCTTTTCTGGTCTCCCCAGAGCCCTGAAATTTTTTTTGTTGGTTTCTCTCTGCCTTGCCCTTAAAGGAAAGCTGTCGTTATGTCACTGTCCGGCCCCAGCCAAACTTACCCTTCCAGTTAAGGTTTTAATGTATGCTGCGGCGTTTTTCACACGCTGCAACATACATTATCTCAACTTTTAAAAATTCACAAACCCAGAAGTATGGCACGTGTAGGGGGTGGCTCCATTATCTCTAAAGGTGTGGCGACGCACTGCTCACTTCACTACCTTTATATGGCACAGGAAGTCAGCATAGTCCTGGAGTGACATAAAAGTAGTTTGGACTAGTAGTGTTCTGGCCTCCAAGGTCAGTAAGTGCTTAATGCAAAAGAAGAGACCAAGGCTTTGTTTCAATTTCTTAGAGAGCTCCTCTCTGTGGTCAAGGAAAGACAGCTTAGAGTCTATCCAAATACCCAAGTATTTGAATTTCACCACAAATTCCAGAGTCTCACCCAGAAGAATGATTACCTGAGGAACCATGCCAGGAGAGTTTTTTATGAAAGGGTGGAATGAGGGAGAGAACAGCATAGCTTTAGTTTTTTTTTTTTTTTTGCATTTAGTAGCAGCTTCAAATGCAACACGTTTTTCTGTAGCAAACCGAAATCACTTAGAAGGTCATTAAAGGCTAACTCAGGCATCAGTCTATCGATATAAAGTACTGTATCATCGGCGAATAGATGGATATTCGCAAGCTTTGATACCAGTATCTACATTATTTATATAGATAGCAAAGAGCAGTGGGTCAAGGATGGACCCTTGGGGCATGCCTCTTAACAGTATTTTCATTGGAGACAGGTCACCATCTGCCGTAACGTGTTGGTGTCTGTTTGTAAGGTAGTTGGAAAGCCATTTTAACACCAGGTTGTCCACCCCTATATTTCTTAAGGACACCAGTAGTAGGCCATGATCCACTGTGTCAAAGGCCTTGTTAAGGTCAAGAAACAAGGTGCATACATAACGTTTGGCATTTACAGCGATCTGTCAATAGTTCATAACCTTAGCTGAGGCCGTGATGGTACTGTGGTGGGGACGGAAACCTGACAGGGACGTATTTAGTAAGTTGGAGTTTTCCAAGTGCAATCTAAGCTGTGCATTGACTACCTTCTCCAGTAGTTTGGACAGGACTGGGAGCAGGGAAATAGGTCGATAATTGTTTAGGTCACAGGCGTCACTGGATTTAAACAGATGTATGACGTATGCTGACTTCTATATCGTAGGGAAGAGTGCCTTGTGATAGGGACATGTTGAAAAGATGGGTAATCGGGGGTGCCAAAACAAAATAGGCCAGTTTTAGAAAGTATGACTCAAACAGGACAGCACCCACACTTTTCTTCGGGTCTAGTTGCAGGAGTAGATCCTCGACTTGTTTAACAGAGACAGGACAGAACGAGAGGATATTGTTTTGAAAGTGAGGGTCCAGATTAGGGCATTCCGGCCGTGGCAAAGTGGTTGTTAAGAAGATCAAGTATAACATGTTTGTCAGTAGTAGAAATGTCACCGGCAGTGATTTTAAGTGGGAATGTGCTAGTTGATCTATGACCTTCGACCTCCTTTAAGGTTTTCCAGAACCTACTTGTGGAGTTGGTAGATGCATTAAGTTTTGAGTGGAAATAGTTTGATTTTTGCAGATCTAATTCATTTGGTACACTGATTTCTAGAGGTTCTGAAAGCAGTCCAGTCCACAGCTAGTTTCAACTTTCTTGTCCTTCTCCAAAGTACATCCCTTTGCCATAATGCCACTTTTAGGCTTACCGTAACCCAAGGGCAGGATTTCCTTTTGGTTCGACTTTTGACAAGGGGGGGGGCATGTTTATTTATGGTCCCAATTAATATGGCTTGGAGGGCTTCATGTGCTTCAGACACTGAGGGTGCAAGGTAGAACTTCTGCCAGTTTGCACACTGGAGGTCAAAGAGGAATGCACTGGGGTTGAAATTCCACCTACATCTTTTGGAAATACACTTTGAAGATGAAGTTATTTTGTGCACCGATCTCACACAAGCAATGGAACAATGATCACTAAGATCATTAAAAAATACCCCAGAGTGTGTGACGAGGTGGGGCTTGCTCACTAAGATTAGGTCAAGTAATGTGCTACCTTCAGGATTTTTAACATTGGGACGTGTGACTTCATTAATAATCTGAGTAAGCCCAAAGGTATCACAGAGATCTTTCAATGGTTTAGAAGCTAAGGAGAGCCAATTCAGGTTAAAATCACCCAGAATAGCAACTTCAGAGGATACTGTGCCTAAAATATCACTTAAGTGTTTCAACAGAGTGAGGCCAGCTGATCGGGGTCTATAACACCCGATAACGCAAAGAGAGACAGACTGAGAAAGCTGGAGCTTTAAGGTTAGGCATTCAAATTCCTTTGGGGATGTGGTCAAATTAACTATGGAAGTGATGAATTTATCGCGACGTAGTTAGCTACTCCCCAACCCCTAGACAACCTATCCATTCTAAATAAGTTATACGAGGGAGTGTTGACCTCAAGGTCCTGAGTGCTGGGTCTCAACCACGTTTCAGTAATCACTAAAATGTCAGGCATAGAGTGGTTGGTCCAGGTTTGGATGGCATTAAGCTTTTTTAGTAGGCTGCATGCATTTATATGCATAAAGGATAGTCCCTTTAATTGAAGTAGTTCTGCGGGAGCAGAAATGGGGAGGGAAGGTCCCAGGTTTAGCTCAACATTACCCACACAGATAAGTAGTAACAGGAGCAGTTTTTTTTTATGGCAAGAAGTAACAGGCGGAAAGGCCGTGTTCTGCCACTGCTAAGAAAGCGGGTAGGAGTATTAGTTGAAGGGGACACTTGGCAAGACAAGGGATGTAAGAATGCACACAGTAGGGTCCTAGTGGTGAGAATGCATATGCATGTGAGCGACAATAAGAACCAGCAGTATTTATTAAGGCAGGAATCTGTTATGGGGCCAGGGCAGTTGGGCTTCATAGTAAAGGAAACATTTACCAACTGTGGTAACAGTAAATTAGAGAGGAGCTTAGTATTGTCCGAGAGCACCCATAACTGCTGAGGAGGGAATGCCATGGAAGGTCCATAAAACTTGTCAGATGCACTGGGGATTGAGCCTAACCGGCAGCCTAGTAGAAGAGTTAAGGCCAGCATTTTGCGATTATCATAAGAGAGCCACAGTGCATCAGCACTGATAAGGACAATAGTTACCCCCATTGTAGTGAAGATGCCATGATAGGTAGGGCTTGGATTGTTCAACTGTGGCAACCAATAAGCGAGCAGTTCTGATGAGAGGCAGGGAGCAAGCGATTTAAAAGTAGCAAGGGTGGGGAAGGGTGGCGGAGAAAATCTGAGCTCAAAATCGAGCGAGAGCCCCGAGGTCCCAGCAACTCAGCTGCAGGAGCTAAGCTCCGGGAACAGCCAACTGGATTTCAGGCCGTAGCTGCAGCCACCAATTGGCTGCTGAGATAATGGCTTTTGACCAATCACGGCTCCAGTTTTCTCCACAAGTACAGTCAGGAGTCTCACCTGCTGATAAGCTTCAGGCAGTGGGTCAGAGGCTGTGGAGCGGCCAGGCAACTTGTGGAGCCATGGTGCAGGGGCAAGGTCAAGCCCGGACATGGGCTACCTGCAGAGAAAGGGAGATGGCAGAACTTAAATTACTACCACACAAAAAGGCCTGTAATCACTCTAAAAAGGGGGGCGGGGGTTGAGACAAAGGACTGAATGCTGCTAAATCGTAGGATATGGGTGAAAAGCAGACAGCTGAGGGAGGAGGTAATTTAGCTGGTGCCAATACTTCACTCCCAGAAGCTGCGCTTGGCACTAACCAACAGAGAAAGAAAAAAAAAGAAATGGGGAGGAGCTTGAAAAACCACCACATTTCGGCAGTTGCAAGCCTCGGGGTGGAATCGAGAGTAACTGGATGAAGTGATTGCCCACTTGGGTGGCTGTCTCCAGGTTACATAACAGGTCCTGGTTAGCTGCACCATCTGGCAACCCCAGGGCAGTGGTGTGTGCCTTTTGCCATAGTATATTTTGGTATTTCACCATGTGTGCCTGATAATTAGCAATCCTTAAGCCCAAGGAGGCAGAAGCATAGGAACGTTTGCCTAGTGCATCAAACTTCCTGGATTCTTTACCAGGAGGGCAAAAACTGAGGCGTCTGGGTTCTCAGGATCAGTGGTGATCAGCCGTTAAAATCACGGAATCTGTAATATGTCTTATTAGAAGGGGCAGGATATGTTTTGTCTGCCTTCCTAGGGACACAGGGTAGTCCTGCATTTGGCGGTACCAAGCCACATATGTGGCCTCTTCCAGAATCAGGTATAAGGGGGAGATGAGCACTGGAGGGGGTCTCAGGAACTTCCAGGAGTTCCATAAGATCCCGCTTTGAAGAACCTTTCTCCTCCCCAGAGAATCCCATGGTAGCCTGCATGCCCAACAGCATGGACATGAAGGAGTGGTCCTCTGGTGGAGACATTGGAGTATAGACCACTGACTTCTCACCACATAAGGATGGGGTGGAATCAGCTTTGACCTCAAAGGTGCCTCATACCCTCAACCCTCCGAATGGAAGGAGTATGCATCCAGGGCCAGTCCGGTGGCGTGGAGGGTTGAGGCGCTGGACACCACACCTCCTGCCATGCCAGCAACCCGGAGTTTGGAGTGAGCTTGGGTTGTCAAGGGCCAGCAGGGGAGGGAAAGGATCAAGCATTTGACGGACTCTTCTCCTCTCCCAGGGTCAGGGGAATCGGCTATCCCTCTCCTTGGCTGACACCTGGTGGAGGCCAGGTGCCAGCATCGGAGACTGGGAAGCAAGGAGCATGGCTACGCAGCATGTGCACACCTCCACATGCACAAGCTCATGGTGCTGCAACGAGGGAGAAAATGAAGGAAAAATGGTGACCACAGGCTCCATGAAGTCCTGCCTGCCAGCCGTATCCCACTCTACCACCAGATCGCTGAATCCCAGATCTGGATTGCGTACCCTGGGTTGGGGGAGGATGTCCCTCCCCTTCCTGGCCACAGGGGGAATTCATGGGAGAGTTTGGCTCGGCAGTACCAGAGGAATGGTAGATGGACGTGGGTGGTAGGGACAGGTCAGAGCTAGCCACTTACGGTGTGCCCCAGAGGAGTATGAGAGCCAGCCCAGTGGCGTGGATCACTGAGGTGCTGGGTGCCTGACCTCCTCCCATTTCAGCGACCCGGGTTCAGGAAAAAACGTGAGTTGTCAAGGGTCAGCTGGGGGGGGCGAGGAATTGGATTGAGTGGCCACAAAGCAACTCTCTTCTCCCGGGAAGGGATGTTGGTTTCCCCGGCTACTGGATGCCACCTGGTGAAGGCTAGGTGGCAGCGTCATGTCACAAGGGAAACCATGCATTAGGTCGGGTGGGAAGAACGGGCCATCACCGGAGCAACAAAGCGCATGGACACCTCCACGCACGTGTGACCGTGTTCTTGGGTCCCAAGATTAATGGGGCAGAAACAGAAAATGGGGCAATGAGGCAGGCTAAATGAAGCTCTGAAACAACAGGAGAGATTGAGATCCTCAGAGAGGACTGAAGCTTGCCTGCCCAGAGCCCTGACGGGAGAAAAACCTATAACAAAAATAGAAAAAAACAGAAGTATGTGTCTGGTCATCATCGTGCCCACAGAGGACATGCCAGAGGGGTCACAGTGGCGGTGCAGATGGCAATGAAGCAGGCCACCTAAGCAAAGCAGATGGTAGGGGTATCAACAGGGTAGATATGGGAACCACCCCGATGGCAAGAGAATTGACTGGCACTACCTCCCAGGCAATCTCTGAGGTGGCATTGCTGAAGATGTAAGTTCAGCTTGGGCTTCGACAACTCTCTTAGTACGAGCTGAGGGCAACCACATTGGTGCTCCCTGGTGGACACACACCAATGGTTGTGCATCAGCCGAGAAGGGCTCGAAAACTGTAAGAAGCAGTTGTGACCGTGGAGTCTGTGGGACGGTTGAGGGGACTGACACAGTAGTATTCACTGCATCTGTAAAAGGGCACCCATCCAAAAAGGATGATGGGGGACTCAAGACCAGCAACAACTGCAACCCACAAACTGTAACACACTCAGCATGACCCACACCAGGTCCTGACCTCCTCAGCAGAGCAGTCTGGGTGGCTAAAGAGGTCTCATTAGCTACGCCCTTGAAAGAGTGTGCGACAGTGAGTGTTGATGATGGGGGAGCCCATCAGCAATGGTGACCGACCAACTTTGTAAGGCCTTGTTGCACCTAAGCCCAGTCCCGACCTTGTTGAAAAGGAGGTCGGAGGGGCTGAGAGATTGTGTGGTGATGCCTTTGCTAAGGGTCGCAACTGGACCAGTCAATGACTTACCAGAAACTGTTGATGGTGGCAAGCTACTGGCCATAGAAAGGCCAGCAGTGCCCCAGCCACACCCTGCTGTAGCTGACTGGAGAACAGTTGGGAAGGCCTAAGTCACCGGTACGGAAACAGATGGTGATGGAGAGGAAGGCGACCTAGAGGACTGCAGTGGTGATCTGCATCTCTCCCATGGAGCCTTGTCTCTGTCCCAATGTTTGTGCCTGTGGCTTTTCCACTGTGGACCTATTTTCCTTGCTCTGCAGCTGGCACTTTTCTATGGTGTTGACTTGGGGGGTGGACAACACCTTTTTCTCTTGTAACTGTTTCTCCATCACTGCTAGGGCCTTCCGCAAAAGAAAACTACTGAGGGCCCCTTGACACCGCCTGGTAGTGGAGTTGAAACCTCGGCAAATGTCACAGATTTGAACATTCTGGCTGAGGCCCAGGCAGCAAACACACACACTGTGCGTCATCTTTGTAAATGCGCTCCACGCAGTAGCAGAAGCAGAATAATTTCAAAGACTCCTTCGGCGGCATAGGAAAAGCCAAAAAGGGTGAATTAGACTAGTTTTTTAATCAAAATTAACAAACTGAGGTTGCCATTTCCACTGGTGAGTCTGACGAGAGTAACTGATGATGAGAAAAGAACTTGGCGGGGGGACCGCCCACAACTTATATGGACACTGACATTTGATATCATCGTGGGTGGCCCCTGGTGGACTGCTGGAGAAAGTTTCCATGTTATCCTAGTGCTGAAGCGGTACGGTTCCAAAGTGTGATCTAATGAATGAGATATCCTCGATGAAAATCAACAAAGCACAGCTAAATGAGAAGGCACGCCAAGATCCATAAACACTGCAGTACAAATTACATGGGCAAAAAAAGTACAGCTACGCAAGAACTTACTGTAACAGTAGATCTTAGAGAGAGGCTCTTGCACTAGGTAATTACATATAGGACTGAAGCCGGCAGGTGTCAGGACCTCACGGAAATATTTTTAGCTAGCAGTCTCTGGCGGGGGACCGCCTCCACGTCAGGTGACCGGCGTCAGGCAACATCAGTATAAAGGGGTGGTCCCCAACTCCTGCCTTCCAGTTCTTTCCCGCCAAGGGCCAAAAAGGCAAGATGAGAAAGACACGGATATTTCCCTTCCTGGAAAAGAAGCTGAAAAAGCTAAGGGGATGGAGGGCAGGAAGGCATTCCCTACTGCTAGAGCCTCTCTTGAAGATCTACTGTTACGGTAAGTTCTTGCATAACTATACTATCTTACTTCGAGAGGGCTCTTGCAGTAGGTAATTACATATAGGACTGAGTCCCAAGCAGTCTGGAACAAGGAAAAGCACTCAGGAGGAGGAAAACTACCAACAAATAAACCTCTGGCTGTAAGGGTCTTAAGATAGAAGACCTTGCAAAACAGCCAACCCGAAACCTGCTCTACGGCAAGAGGCAATGTCCAAACTGTAGTAAAGTTAGTAAAGGTGTGGATGGAAGTCCAAGTTGTGGCTATGCAGATGCCTGCCGCCAACACATTCTTGGAACAAGCTGCAGAGGCTGCTACCCCTCTGGTGGGGTGACCTCTGACCTGACCCAGCAGAGTCTTCTTGTACTTGTCGTAAAAGAACGTGATACAATAAGCCAACCATTTAGATAGGCATTGCTTAGAAACAGCATTGCCTTCCCTTTTGTGAGCAAGAGAGACAAAAAGCTGGTCAGACTTCCTGAGATCGTTAGTCCGAGTGGTTTAGTATCTCAGTAGTCTGTGAACATCCAAAGTATGCAAGAGGTACTACTCCCCTTGATTGGAGTGTTGTGTAAAGAAGGTAGGTAGCTTGATGG
The DNA here is from genome assembly GCA_016271365.2 of Neoceratodus forsteri. NCBI lineage: Eukaryota > Metazoa > Chordata > Ceratodontiformes > Ceratodontidae > Neoceratodus > Neoceratodus forsteri. The sequence goes on from CM028131.1 coordinate 732,344,259, forward strand.
ATTGATTCAGCATAGATTCTGCCACTACCTTGGGAAGAAACTTAGGATTAGTGCACAGAGCCACTCGTTCCTTGTGGAAAATCAAATACGGGATTTTACACATCAAGGCCTGAAGCTCGGAAATCCTTCAAGCTGAAGTAATAGCCACTAGGAAGAGAGTCTTCCATGAGAGGAACTTCAAGTCTGCTGAGTCTGCCGGCTCAAAGGGAGGCATGGTAAGCATCTCGAGAATAAAGTTCAGATTCCAAGGAGAGGCAGGAATGCAGAAAAGGGGTCTCAAATTGAGAACCCCTCTAAGGAAGGTCTTAGAGACTTACAACTGCACGAAAGTCCTGTCCCTCAAAGGGACGTGATAGGCAGAGATAGCCACCATATGAACCTTCAAGGAGGAATGGCTGAGACCCAGGTCAAAGAGATGATGCATGTAGTTCAGGATTCTCCTGACAGGGCAAGAGAACGGTTCAAAATCCTTGAAAGAGGCCCAAATCGAGAACCACTTCCATTTCATGGTGTAGGTGGATCTAGTGGAAGGCTTTCTAGCCTCCACCAGAATATCGGCCACTAGCAGAGAAACTCCGAATTGGGCCTGGACTACGTCTGTAGAAGCCATGCATGCAACTGAAGGGATTTGAGACCTGGATGAATCAGGGTCCCCTGATCCTGGGTCAGCATACGCTGTGAAAGAGGAAGAGGCAGTGGAGGTTCCTCTGAAAACTGTTGCAGAAGAGAGACCCAAACTTGCCTGGGCCAGAATGGAGCGATGAGGATCATCCGAGCTCCTTCTAAGCTGAGTTTGTGTAAGACCCTCAGAATCAAGGGAATCGGTGGGAAGGCATAGACAAATCTTCCCTTCCAGTCGAGAGACAGAGCATCCCGCCAAAAAATGCCTCGTCCTGGAGCGAGCGAGCAGAAGGCGGGAAGCTTTCCGGTTTGAGGGGACGCGGACAGGTCTGCCTGAGGGGTTCCCCAGCACAGGAAGATGTCGTCTGCCAACCCCTGATCCAGTTCCCATTCATGGGCCTTTGCTGAGGACCGGCTGAGGTGGTCCGCCAGTGTGTTTTCGACTGCTGTCAGGTGAAGGCTGTGCTGAACAGCCCAGTTCCAAACTCTCATTGCTTCCCTGCACAGAGGGTAGGAACGTGTTCCTCCCTGCTTGTTGATGTACCAGACTATGCACATGTTGTCCGTCTGGATGCTCAGATGACTGGGAAGAACATAAGAGTTTAGAGCCTGGAGAGCATACAGAACGGCTCTGAGCTCGAGCACATTTATATGAAGAGTCTGCTCGAGTCTGGACCAGGAGCCCTGCATTCTATGAGACCCTAGATGGGCTTCCCAGCCTTCCCCCGAGGCATCTGTTGTCAATGACTGGGATGGGGGGTTCGAAGCAGAAGGAAACTCCCCGGCAAAGGGTCTCTTGCACCATCCACCACTGCAAGTCCCAGACCATGGGATCGGAGACCAGAACTTCCTGGTCTAGGTCATCCAATGTCTGGTCCCACTGAAACCGAAGCATCCACTGAGAAATCCTCATATGGAGCCGAGCGTGAGGGACTGTCGGAATAGCAGCCGCCATGAGCCCAAGAAGGAAAAGGACTGACCTGGCGCTGACTCTTCTGTGACTGGACAACAGGCTCATATGAGTCTGGAGGGTGTCCACTCTGTCCGGAGGCAGAAAGGCCTTGCCAAGGGTTGTGTCCAGGATTGCCCCTATAAACTGGAGCCTTTGGCAAGGGACCAGATGGGACTTGGCCTGGTTGATGGCGATACCCAGGCTGGTGAAAACCTGCAGGGTAAGGGAAAGGGAGCGCAGAAGTTCCTCCCTGGAGGGGGCTGCCAGGAGCCAATCGTCCAGGTATGAGAATACCTGCACCCCCTGGGTATGCTGGTGGGCCGCCACCACAGACAGACATTTGGTGAACACTCAAGGAGCCAAGGAAAGACCAAATGGTAGGGCCCTGAATTGGTAGTGGTCCCCCTGGAACGAAAAACGAAGGAATTTGCAGTGGAAAGGGTGGATGGGGATATGCAGGTAGGCATCCTGCATATCCAGCATGCACAGCCACTGTCCCTGCGGAAGGAGCGGCAGAAGGCTCTGCAGGGAGAATATTCTGAAATGCTTGTACTCCACTAACATGATCAGGGAGCTGAGGTCTAAAATAGGCCTCACGTCTCCCATTTTCTTTGGAACTAGGAAGAAAATGTGAACAGTAACCTGTCCCCCAAAGGTGGGTCGGGACAGGCTCTATTGTCACCTTCAAGAGAAGAGAGAACATTTCTTCTAGGATCAGAGGAAGATGTTCCAGGGAGTAAGATGACCTGGGGGGTGGTTTTCTGGGTGGTTTCTGGAGAAACTCTACTGAAGCATCTGATGTAATCGTCTCCCAACCCAGTAGATGGAAGGAGACCGTCCCTCCTACTGGTTCCTCTGGGAGGTCCAGAGGCTGTGGGAGAAGAAAGGAGTCAGGAGGTGCGAGACAACGTCACAGCTGAAGTTCCTGCCACTTTTTTGGGTGGGGGGGCTTGGCAGCCGGTGGCGCCCAACGTTTGTTGGCCCGCTTGCCCTGAGGTTTCGCTTTAGGCTGAGAACATCTGCGAAAAGGGCAACGCTGTCCCTGAGGGGGCCTGTACAAAGAGTCCACAGACTTACGTGCAGTGCCCTTCTCTTGCAGGTCAGTGATGATGTCCTTGACATCTCCACCGAACAGCACAGAACCCCTGAAGGGCGCATCCTGGATAGCAGATTGCACCTCCAGGACCAATCCTGACACCTGGAGCCAGGTATGATGCTGAAGAGCTATGGCAAATGCCGAGCTCCGACCTGCTGTATCCACTGCATCGTACATGGCACGGAGCATGTGCCGACTGGCCTAATGAGCAGAATGGATGAGATCAGCCACTTCCTGCTTGGTCTGAGACTCAGGAAGGAAGTCCAATTTGGATTCCACCCGACTCAGGATAGTCTTCTGGTAGTCCCACATATAGGCAACATAGTTCAGGGCCCCAATCCCCAGAGTGGAAGATGCGTACACCTTCTTCCCGTACTGGTACAGAAGACGGGATTCCTTGTCAGGCAGAGTCGAGCTGAGATGTTTTGGGTTTGCCGACCGGCCATGAACGGCGCTAATCACGACTGAGTTGGCCTTCGGGTGTGTGTTCAAGGAATCCACACCCTCAGGAGCCTGGTATAGCCCATCTGCCTTCCTCAGAAGGGGGGCTAACGTGGACGGTTGTTTCCAAATGGTGGAAACAAGGTCGGCGTGAGGCTCGATCCAGGGTGGAATCAATGTCGGAGCAGTTTCAGGCAGATCCAAATGGGCAGTGAACTTTTTCTGCTGTGGATCTGGCTCCAGAGATTGCCACTGGTGGACTTCCTGGATTTTTCTCAGCAGCTCCACAAAGGAAGGATCTTCCGGAGGAGACTTAGAAGGAGTCCTGGGCTTGGGATGGTCTGGAGTGCATGGCTCGTCATCAGGATCGGAGCACCCCTCGGTATCAGAGTGAGAGGTCTCCGACGAAGAGGATGAAGACCTCTCCCAGTGCGAGGGAGGAACGGACCCCTTGGGCAACCCTCGAGGAACCGTGTCCTCCCCGGCCCTGGCACAAGAGTGCTCACCTCTGGTGTCAGGTAAGGGGGAGGGAGTGTCTCGTCTCCGGCGATAGGGATCCGGTACCGGGTCCAGCGGTCACAGATGGCTCTCCACCTCCCTGGTGAGCTGAGCCTTGGCCTCAGCCCACCAGGCAGCCAGAGTTTCCTTCAAGTCCACCAGTGGCTGGGGTGCTGTGGAGGAGGATGGGGGATACGGATGCTGAGGGTATCCGTGGGGCATCCATAGCCTTGACCAGTGGGGAAGCCCAGCGTCCAGTGTGGGCGTCGGGTACTGCGGCGCAGGATACTGTGGTCCTTGGTAGGATGGCGTCGGAGAGGACTGAGTCGGATACCAAAGAACCAGGGGCTCTGTTGGAGCAGAAGGCCTCGAAAGAGGCCCAGCGGGTGGGCCAGGAACAGGTGGCCAGTGGGCATCGGGCCAGGCGTTGGGATGGTGTCTGATAATGGGATGACGCCCAGTGTCAGGTAGGCTGGCGTTGGAGCCAGCGTCTGGGGGTCCGGCGTCGGGGGATCCAACCCTATGGGATGGAGACCTGACGGGAGCATACCGGCGTCCTCTGTGTCGCTTAGGGAAGGAGGACTGAAATCCCCAGGGTCCAACAGGGAAGACGCTGGAGCCTCGATTGTCAGCGGTGAGCCAGGAATGGCAGACTGGTCAACAGGGTCCAACGTTGGCTCTAATCCCATGTGAGTGTCAGAGGGACCGATGTTCGCCTTACTGGCTGGATCCGGACAGACGTTTGAGAAGCCGGCATCCCACTTGTCGGACCCGACATCTGATGAAGGCCACGTGGAAGGAGAGGCCTTGGCGGGCATCTTTGGGACCGTGTGCTCCCCCAAAGGGGCGGGCATCTTACCGGCCCTGTCTGGGCGGACGTCAGTGGCACCGGCGTCCAACTTACTGGACCACGCTTGACCCAGAGGGCTGCATGGTCACGGCCTTCCGGGCAGGTAGCCTCCTTGTCGCGGCTCCTGAGGGCCCGGCGGAAGGGATGCCACCACCTTGAACACCTCCAAGACGGCCGTCGAAGGTCAGTCCACCGGGGGGGGTGGTACCTGTAGCACGGATACTCCGGCCAGAGTCGCGGTGGCCATGGAAGTGGAGTCTCAGTCCCGGTGCTTCTCCTTCTTCTTGCGGTGACCCTCAGGGGAAGTTGCAGCCTGCCTGAGCTTCTTTTTTCTTTAAAATGTGGGCCTCCAGGGATTGCTGCCTCCATTTGCGGGTGGCGGCGTTGAATTGTTGGCAGTGCTGGCACTTCTCTATAGGGTGATACGGGCCTAGACAGAAGAGGCACCAGGAATGACCGTCCTTATGTGGGATCGGGGCGCCGCACGAGTCACACTTGTTTTTATGCGAATCGGAGGGAGTAGGGGACAACATACGTGGCAATCTGGAAGAAATAAACAAGAGACGTGAAAACATTTGGTAAATAAAACTGACAACAGACTGATGAAGCAGTAAGAACTTAATGGTGAGGCACTTTCACAAGCTAATGGCAGGAAAGAACTGGAAGGCTGGCATGGGGGACCGCCCTTTATACTGATGTTGCCTGACCTGACGCGGGTCACCTGATGTGGGGGCAGTCCCCCACCAGAGACTGCTATCTAGAAATTTTTCCGTGGGGTCCTGACGCCTGCCAGCTTCAGTCCTATATGTAATTACCTACTGCAACAGCCCTCTCGAAGTAAGATCACTGGATTGTAGTTGCCATGGTTGGCTCTAGTGAGAAGGTGCTCTACTGCAAGAGAACAAAACAAACAGTATGAAATATACAAAATAGTAGCATCCTGAAGAAGTAAGGCCAAGTCACTCTGGTGTTTCATCCCACACTAGGACTTTATCAGGGGGCCTTTGTATTTTTGTATATTACATACTATTTTCTTCTTTTGTGCTTAAGCACCTTCTCACTGGAGTATCCACATATGTGGGCTGGCAAATAAACTGCCAGCTACAATTCAAAGTTTATTGCCTAAGTGATTTGTGCTTCAGTGTAAGTGGACCTTGGAGTGTCTTCTCCTTTATCTGTGTCCAATGGCACCCACCGCCCCTTCCTGTCACAGTACTCCTTGGTGTCTAGCGGCGCCCCTCCACCTCCTTTCATCTCTCCATCCCGCCCCCAACAGCGGCCAGCACAATCCCCCTCTCACCTCTTCAGCCAAACAAGGCCACTGATTTACGGTGATTAAAATAATGAAATTCTGTTTCCAAGACTTGAAATTCCAGGAACTACACCGGCAACTGTTAGTCTAATTTCTGGATTTTACCAGGATTCTGCTGTCATTTTTTTAGCATGTGTATAAATTATCAGAATCAAAGATGGCTTAATATACAGAACATCAAATGAAGCACACTGAAAATACTACAGGAAGCAATTGTTAAAGAAATATACAAGTTCTGTTGATTTACTGATCTGGAATAAAATACCAAATTCTGTGAAATTATTTGTTTTTATCAGTGTGCAGGCAGTCCAAATTCTGGAATTTTCCAGTAAAAAACCAGTGGCCCTGATCTTAATAAATATCACAACTTAGCTTATAAATGAAAGGTTTAGTATTAGTTAAAGCAGTTTTCTTTTATATTGTGGTTTACAGTATTTATTTATTTCATTGTAACTGGGTAGGCCCACGGGGCCCTAAAGGTCCCTTTTTTAGGGTTGACCCAGAATTAGTTACATACTAACATACTAAAATGCCAGCAGAATAGGCCTAACGGTCTTTCAAGTCTGCTCGATTGGTTGGCCCCCACCCTGGGTGCTGACCTTGCTGCCCCCCTCGCCTTCTCTGGCTTCTCCCTTCCCAGTTCTGGATATTCTTGCTGCACTGGATTTTGCTTCCAGAACCCTTCCCCTGTACCTGTCTCAGCCCCTCTTGAACCCCTCTACCATCTCTGCTTCCACCAGCCCCCAGGCAGTGCATTCCATGGCTCCACCACCCTCTCAGTGAAGTAGCACATCCTCCTTTCTCCCCTGAATCTTCCCCCCTCCAGCTTCCACCCATGCCCTCTAGTGGCCCCCTCCTCTTTCCTTCGAAGCACCCTGTCTGTTCCTCCCCTATTTACCCTCTTCATGTACTTAAAGACCTCTATCATGTCCCCAGTCCCTTCTCTCTTCCAATGTGTACATATTTAGCTCTTTGAGCCTCTCCTCATAGGTCCTGTCCCTCAAGCCCCAAATCATTTTGGTTGCCCTCCTCTGGACCCTCTCCAGGAGTTTAATGTCCCTCTTTAAGTGTGGCCTCCAAAACTGCCGCAGTACTCAAGGTGTGGCCTCACCAAGCAGTTATACAGAGGAGCATCACTTCCTTCCTTCTGGAGGTGATCCCCTAGCGATGCATCCCAGCATCCTGTTGGCTGGCTGCTGCCCTCCTACAAGTCTCCGAGTTGTTCATTTTGATATCCACCACCACCCCAGGTCCCTCTCAGCCATCGAGACTTGTAGCATTTCCCCAGGGTGTACACTTGGCCGGGTTTCTGGCCCCAGGTGGAGTACCTGCATTTCCTGCATTGAACCTCAGCTTCCACTTTCTAGACCATCTTTCCAGAGCCTCCAGGTCCCCCTGTAGGGCCACCCTCCCCTCCTCCCCATCCACCACTGCCCCCAGTTTTGAGTCATCTGCAAAGAGACTCATCTCACTCCTGATTCCTATCCTTATGTCAGAGACGTAGGCGTTGAACAGGAGGGGACCAAGGACTGATCCCTGTGGGACCCCACTAATGACCCTCTTTGGGGATGAGACTATCCCGCCAACTACGACCCTCTGGGTCCGGTCATGGAGCCAATTGCCTATCCATCTGATCATCTGGTTCCCCACCCCCATTTCTCCCAGCTTATCCAACAGGCCCATGTGAGGAACAGAGTCAAATGCCTTGCTGAAGTCTAGAAAGAGGACGTCCACTGGTCTACCAAGGTCCAAGGCACTCATCACCCAGTCATAGAACTCCACAAGGTTTGTCTGACACGATTTCCCCGAGACGAATCCATGCTGTCTATCGTCCAGACACCCTGACTTTCCAGGTCCCCCCCAGCCTCTCCTTGACAATGCCCTCCATCACCTTGCCCACCACCAATGTCAGGCTGACAGGCCTGTAGTTCTCTGCCACCTCCCTTGATCCCCCCTTGTGGATAGGCACTATATGCGCCACCTTCCAGTCCTGGGGCACCCACTCTGTCCTCAGATAGATGGTGAAAAGCTCCGCTAGGGGTTTCGCCAGGAGATCCGCAAGTTCCTTAAGCACTCTGGGATGTAATTTATCTGGCCCCGGTGCTTTCTCCGTCTTAAGGGAGCTGAGGGCTTCCCTCACTCTCTCTGCTGTGATTTCCACTTCCAGTACCTCTTCTCCCTGCTTAGCCCTCCCCTCCTGCCAGTGATGCCTCCCCCTCTCCCCAGACCTGCCGATCGGTAAGGGTCCCCCTCCTCAGTATCTCTGTCTCCTCCCAAGTATGATGCAGCACCCCCATTTTCCTTGGTGAAAACTGAGGTGAAGTACTCATTTAGTACCTCAGCCTGCTCCCCCGGGTCTTGTGCCCATCTCTCCCCTGATTTAATCCTGCTAATCTGCCCCTTCACCCTTCGTTTTCCCCAATGTATCTAAGAGACCCTTGTTCCTCTCCTGATTTCCCTGGCCAGGTTCTGCTCCTTCCTTGCCTTAGCCACCCTCACCACCTAGTGGCCCTTCCAGCAATCAGCTCATACTCCCTCGATCCCTTTCACTCCTTGAGCACTTGAATTGCCTATGGGCTGCCTTCTTTCCTCACCACCTCCTGGACCTCCTGGTCCACCAGCAGGTTTTTAGGCCTACCGCATTTTCGTCTTACTTTTGCTAAGGTGCTGGTAGCATCTTGCACCCTCTCCTGATAATTTCCCACCTACTATCAGCATCCATGTCTGACCCAATCCCATCCAAATGCTCCTTAAGGATCCTTCCCATTTCCTTAAAATCCGTTCCCCTGAAGTCAGTTACCTCCGTCTTTGTGCAGCTTTCTAGCCCTCCTAGGTCCAGGCAGAACCAGACCGTGGCATGGTCACTCCCCGCCAATGGGTCCCTTACCTCCAGGCCCCTAATCTGGTCACTGTCTGCCAGGACCACATCCAGTAGCCGTGCCTCCCTGGTCGGTTCCCCCACCTGCTGAGTTAGGAACGCGTCTTGAAAGACATCCAACAACCTCTGTTCCCTGGTCACAGAAGATGTCATAGTCTCCCAGTCTGTTCCTGGCATGTTTAAGTCCCCCAACACCACCACCACTCCTCTGCCCAGTCTGCAGTGTCTCCCAACATCTGCCACCAGACTCTCCTCCAGCTCCTCCGCCAGGGCAGAGGGTCTATATACCACTCCTATTTTTACTCTCTTGCCCCCCCTTGTTATCAAGGTGACCCAAATTGCTTCCACGGTTCCCTCCGCCTCCTCTACTCCCCCTATGCCAATGCAGTTTTTGACTATCATTGCTACCCCTCCTCCCCTTCCCTCCCCCCTGTCCTTCCTGAACATAGTGTAACCCTCCAGGTTCAGGTCCCAGTCGCGTCCTGCAGTGGCCCAGGTCTCAGTGACCGCTGCCACATCTACTGCTCCCTCAGTTAGCATCGCCTGGAGCTCAGGCATTTTATTTCCCAAGCTCCTGGTATTTAGCAGGACTACCTTCCACCCTTACCCTATACTTCCATTTCCCCTGCTCGTGTTCCCATGGGGATTCTGTTTTCCCCTGGTCTGCACTTTACCAGTCAGCCTTTTCCCGCAATCCTCCAGCTCCCCAGGGGGGTGGAGACAGAGTCCCTCCTTTATCTGCACCCCCTTGACTGCCTTTTCTCCCATCCCTCCCCCTTCACAAGTTTAAACCCCACTTTTCACCAATGAACCTCTCTATTTTCAACAGGATCCCTCCTCCAAATTGAGATGGAGTCTATCTCTAGCATACAGCTCCTTATCCTCCCAGGTCTCCCCAATCCCCATCAACCCATACCCTCTGGCCTCACACCACTCCCTGAGCCACTGATTTATCTCCCTAATCTTCCTTTTGTGCTCCCCACTAGCCCTTGGCACGGCAGAGATTTCTGAGAAGGAACTGTGCATCCTATGTCATGACAGACCCTGGCAAGCTCCTGAATCTTGCCTGTATCTCTAGCTTCGCTATTTCCCTCAATGTCATTTGTACCCAGGTGGACCAGTATGTCCGGGGAACCCCCACAATCCTTTGCCAGACTGATATACCTCGTGTTAGCCCTGTGCACCATTAGTCCAGGGAAGCATTTTGTTCTAACTGGCCAGGCTTCTCCCTCCCTATCCCATTTGATACCCCTGATCATAGAATCCCCCAACAGGAGCACTCTGACCACTCCTTTTCCTCCATTTCCTCCCTTCCATGTCCCTCATCCTTTCTACTGGCCCTCCACCCAGCCGGCTCCTTGTTCCTCCCCCTATCTGGGTGCCACATGCCACCCCCTCCTTATTTACCCTGACCACCCCTCCCCTCCAATCCTATGCCTCTCCTCCTCCTGAGTATCCTTCTGTACCTTGCTAACTCCCCCCTCACTGCTCGCAACTGGTCCTTCTCCCCCATCTGCTAAACTAGCCTGGCTCGTCCTCCCTTCCTTGCTGTCTCCATTTAGTCCCTCCTTGCTTGTTGTGCTCCCCTGGCCTAAACCCTCAGCTCCCTTTACTAAATCCTCCTTGTACTTCTGGTCCTTCTCCTTTACCTTTCCTCCCAACTGGTCCTTCTCATTGCGCTTTCCTCCCTCTTCCCCCTGCCCCTCCTGCTCTGATTCACTGCTCCCCCATTTTCCTGCATTCCAGGTTCCCCCCTGTTCTTCCTGCTATCTGGCCCCTGCCTCCTGCCCCCCACTCCCTTTCCATCTCTAACCACCCCTGTCATGGCTACATCACCCCCCTCATCCTCGAGCAGAAGAAGAGAATTGAAGCGGTTACTGAGTGTAAGATCTGATCCACCTCCCCGCCTTGCTTCTTTCTGTCCAGCCCTGGCCATCTGCCTACTTCCCTGAGAATTTTGTCCCTCTGTCCCTCCTTTGTGAGGGTCCCCAGTTACCTGCCTGCTTCCTTGGTAGTGTCCTTTTGGACCCCCTCTGCCAGGGTCCCTATGTGACCCCTGAGTATTCTCCTGCACTCCTTTCCTATGCTGCTGCCCCAGTGCTTGGGTGTAACCCTGTGGAGATCCCTGCCCCTTCCCCAACCATACCTCCCCCCTTCCCCCAGCTGTCTCCTTAATCCCCGCAACCTCCTCCCTAAGCTGTGCCAGCTGGTAGCACACTGGGCAACCACCAAACTTCCAAGCTGGGGACACAGATCTGGGGGGGTTCAGGCGATGAGACGAGGGAGAGGTGAGCAGACCAGGAGTAGCGGAGGACTTCAGGAGGATGGGATAAGCCGGAGAATGCAGACCATGGTGGAGAGAGTTCAATAGGGTAAGGGTGCAAGAAATAAAGTGTACACAAAAGCCTGTTAGACATAGAGCCTTTCAGAGAAGAAGACAGTTTTAAGGACAATCATAGGCCGGCCTGGTGGCACTAAAGGCTGAGGCACTGGACGCCACACCGGCGACCCGGGTTTGGGAGTGGACTCAGGTCACCGTGGGTTGGCAGGGGAGGGAAGGATCAAGCGTCCGGAGGACAGCGCTCCTTTCCTGGGGGGGGGGCGAAGGTCTTGCTGTCTGGCACCCCTAGTGATGGCTGGGGGTCTAACAGCAGTCGGGTCCTGGCTGATGCAGGGGGCATGGCCGCCGCTGCATGCCTGTAGGCGTGAGCGGGAGCGCTCACGCAGGACGCTGGAGCACATTGCATGTCCCTGCCAGGGAAAGATAAAGGGAAAAAAAAACTTCCCGTTGGTAGGCGAAGGCGAGTCGAGGCCTGTGGCACCACGTCCAATTCCGGGTTCCAAGGCTCTCCTGGTTCTCTTCTTGTCCATTCCCCACCAAACACTATAGATAAGCGTGCCAGTGGAGTGGCAGTCCTTGTTCCAGGGGGACACAGATCTGGGGGGTTTCGGGCGATGAGACGAGGGAGAGGTGAGCAGACCAGGAGTAGCGGAGGACTTCAGGAGGATGGGATAAGCTGGAGAATGCAGACTATGCTGGAGAGAGTTCAATAGGGTAAGGGTGCAAGAAATAAAGTGTACAAAAAAAAAGGACAATCATGGCATTTCTAAGTGCCTTACAATTCAGCAGAACATATTTTCAACAGCAAACAAATCATCATACAATCACATTACTCTAGACAGGAGGTGACTTCTAACAATGACAGCAGTGTTAGTACAGTCGACTATGAATACAGGTAACAAACAGCAGGCCACACTGAGGTTTTAACACACTTCATCTTTCGTAGTTGTGCATTTTACTCAATACTTCCAATAGCTTCATAAGAAGTCCGAACTATCCATTGTTTACCTGATACAAAATGACGGCCCAGGTAGTAATGAGTCAAGTAGCAGCTTATACAACCAGGACAGATTTAGGCTGTTTAGGGTCTATTGTCGTTTTACACAAGCACGTGCAGAGGCTGTTTTCCAGCTGATTAATTAAGACAATGGCCAGTCAAGAAGGGCTGTGCATGCCACTGTTTTGGAGAGGGGGTGGGGAGAAGGAGGGGGTTCACTAGGGAAGTTACTAGTGACCTTAATAAAGGAGAGGTGAATAGGTTTCCTGGAGGCAAACGGACTGCAGGATATCAGACAGCATGGGTTCACAGGAGGGAGGTCTTGCCAGATGAACATGGTGGACAAAGGTCATGCAGTGGACATACTGTACCTTGTCTTCAGCAAAGTCTTTGACTGTGCTTCTCATGGACAACTGGTCAAAATGCTGGGTGATCTGGCAGAGGGGGAAAAGATCACAAGATGGGATGGGTAGGAAATGGGCTAAGTGACAGAACCCAGAGGACTGTCTTTTATTTGGAACATTCAGAGGTCAGAGATGTTACCAAAAGTGTACCACAAAGATTGCTCTTGAGTCTGGTCCTCTTCAACATCTTCATCTGTTACACTGGAGTAGGGATCATGGGGAAGATCTGCCTCTTCATGGATGATACTAAGATCTGCAGAAAAGTGGATAGTTAGGAAGCAGAAACATTAAGGAGGATCTCGAAAGACTAAGTAAGTGTTGAAAGGTCTGGCAGTTGAAATTCAAGGCTAAGAAGTACAACGTAAGGCATATAGGGGGAAAATTCGAAAACAGAATACAGAATGGAGGTGGGGTAACAGTGGAAAGTACGACCGAGGAGAGAGACCTGGGGGTAATAATATCGAACAATTTAAAAATGTCAGCGTATTGCAGCAGGACAGTGGGGAAGACAAATAGGATGTACAGTAAGGAGGATCAGTAACCAGTAGAATGTGATGACTCTGCCACTGTACAGGTCCCTTCTTTGTCTTCACATGGAGTACTGGGTGCAGTTCCGAGGCTCACCCTTGAATTAAGACAAGGACAGGATGGAGAGGATGCAGAGAAAGATTACCAAAAGGGTCAAGCACACAAAAAAGATACACTTGAGGTTCTAGGCAAAATACAGAAAATGCAATAAGACGGCACAAAAGTGAAACGGTGTCTGGAAAAGTGAAATGTTTTTGTCTAGCAGAATGCTAAGAGAACAAAGGCAAAAACAAAAAAGGTGGGTCACATCCAAGTCATGACGCTTAGTCAGGGGGTGGTGCCATAGGACAAAGCAACTGCTTAAATTCATTTTATCATTTTTTTTTCATAGAACTTTTTGGCCTTCTGTTTTCACCTACACTTTTCATCAGGCCCGTGCTCGGTAACCCCCAATCCCGCCTGCCACTACTCCCACTGTCCATCCGATGGGGATCTACATGGTGCAGGACCTGAGGACACTGAGGGCCATCATGCTCGGCAATGGAGGGACTTAGGTCCCCCCCCCCAATTTTCTCCCACTCTTCCCTGGGCAGATACGGAAGCTCATGTGTGTGGAGGTGCGCATGTGCTCTGGAACTAGCCCAGTGGCCCTGCTTCACCCACCCAACACAGCGCCAACCCCTCAAATCTCAATGCTTCCATCAGACCTGCACCCATTGGCAGGCAAGAGCCAGGGAAACTCATGTCCCCAAATCTAGGAGAGGACAGCTGCCAGTGCCCCTTCCCAGCCCCCCGGCCAACCCAAGCTCATTTCTGAACTTGGGTCATCGGCGTGGGAAAGGTAAGGCACCCAACTGCCTCAGCCCTCTGAGTCACATGACTGAAAATTCATTCATCTTTCAGATACAGATACATTTTGTCCTGTGCACATCGGCTGGAGTAAACAATAATAACAAAATCCTTAAGAACAAATACTGGCACAGAAAATGGACATCCAACTTTGCTGTTCATAATTTTAACTCTAGAGCTGCAAAGGAAAAAATGCTTATGTAATCCCCTATAAATGGGGGTTCCCAAAAAGTCTTCCTTGAGCTTGCCTAAATGCTCACTGCCAGGCTGGTGTCCTGCATTTTAGCAGTTTAAATGTACTGCCAGAGAGTGCCGGTATAGCCTCTGTGTACTGTCACTTTAAGAGCTGCCTGGGATGCAGTCATAATTAATCTGGGAGGGGGCTGAGTGTTTCTATGCTTGAGTCCCGCCCTTGCTGCCAAATAATCGCTCCGTTCTGCCATCACGATTAGCGCAGAGGGAGCTCTGTTAGATGTACTTGTTTGCTGATCATTTATTAGAATAGTAATAATACTGCAGTTTGTCTAACCTGCCTTCTTTGCAGCATGGACTGTTCTGTTTATCTCCACTATCTTGGTCCTGGACTGCTGAAGTGGGACAATCAGTACCTTTGGGGACTCTAAAATGGAGCCTGTCCCCTGGGGCTTTGTGGGAGCAAAATTCTGTAGGAATTGCAGTTTTGGGCTTTTGGCGCCTAAATGAACCTGGAGGGGGAGCCCTTGTTGTAACTGACAGAGGAATCAGCCAACTGAACCTTTTGGATCCTGGGGAAAGTCCCAGACTGCTTGCAGTTTCAGTTCAGATCTGAGTTGGGAAGTGAAGGAGTAACAGCTCGAGATAGTCGAGCAATAATCCTGCATATAGTCGCGCAGGAGAACTGTGAAAGGGCTGAGTTTTCGCCTGCCTGTCTGCTGTCCCTGAGAGGGAAAATAGAGTTGATTCGGACTGAATCCGAGTTGTGAGAACAATTTAAGCAACTGGACTGTGATCAGGCTTTAACCTGAAGAAGACAAAGATTTGCTGAATGCGATCGGCCTGTCACGGTTTCCAGCCACCTCTGAACTCCTGGTTTGTGCAGAGACTCTACAATTGCGACCAGATAGTAATCTGTCTGGTACAGTAGAATTTCTTACATGTAAATGTGCTGTGTGCTGTTAACGGGTCATGATTTGGTTCCCCACTGTGTGCTGAACTGTGTTCTGCTTGCTGGAGTCAGCATCCAGCTCCCACGGACTGAATTAGTATTCATCTCCAGTGGGCCTGAACCTTGCCACACTGGCCCAGCCAGACTACCTGCTGCACAGAGAAAGCCATCAATGAAAGACCTTCCTGGGGATCAGCCCCCTGCTCACGCTTTGAACAGGAATGACGCCTTGGTGATTCGTGTGGGCCCTGCTTCTCCTGGCATTCCAGTTCAACAACCTGCTGTCTCGATTTCATCCTGCCCATATCCTGTATTGGGTATCATGAGTAAACATCAGGATAGCTCCCTGCAACAACAGCTAAAACTAAAGTGTTGTCATCTAATTGCTTTGCTGCCTTTTCTGTCACAAACTGAGCCCTCCAACTCTGGATTACAAATAGTGTCTGTTGTGCATGTTGCTTTCTTCTATCACAGGGCCCCCACCAGCTGCGATGCCGGCCTACCCCAGGCAAAGTTCCTGGCTAGCCCACTGTCTTCTTACCTAGGTACCCAGTGTGTGTGACTGTGTGGGGACTCTGAAGTGCATGCATAACTGTCTGACTGATATAGCCTTTAAGTAAATCAACCTGATTACGCCCCTCCCTTGTTCAAGTCTCCTGAATAAATCAGATCTAACTCTTTTTGCATTTAACCTGACTGTGGTTCCAGTTTGTGCCAACAGTACTGTATTGCTTCTATTTGCTGTGCATAATCTTGTTTTACAGGGGGTCTCCAGGGTCAAGCCAGCAGAACCAGCCCTGGTGGTAAGTGCAAACAGTGTGGGTAATTGCCTGGTGAATAAGGGTCATTGTGAAAGTGATTACTGTGTATTGGTCAGGCCACTAGAAGGGAAAGAGGGGGGTTACAGTGTCCCGGAGGGCTGTGCCTAGGTTAGCTTGACCACTAACAACCCTGACCTCTGGGTGGAGGCACCCGTTTCAGTACCCAGGCACCTTAACCTGCAACTAACCACGCAGGCAGGGGTAGTAGCCCTTGGGAAAGCGCCACCTAGGGGGTTACACTTAAAAGGTCCAGGTTCTGCAGAAAGAGACTTGCATAAAGATGTTGAAAGATCTCAACATGAACACACTGAAGGAAAGCGAGAGAGGGGGACATGATCAAAATGTACAAATACCCCTATAGAATAAAGTAGAGTGCATAGAATTGTTGATACTGAGTGGGAACACAAGCACCAAAGAAAACTTGATGAAGCTAGTGGGTGGGAGATTGAAGAGGGATGTCCAAAAGCACTTCTTCCCTGAGAGGGTAGAAGAGGGCTAAACAGACTACCAAGGGAGGCAATCTGTATGAAATCAGTATAGTGTTCAAACATGTGTGGGACAAACATACAGAACTGATAAAGTTGGTGGAAACAGAGAGTGGGGTAAGGAGGAGTGAAGGCCACATGGTCCCTCACAATCAACATTAGGTACACCAGATACTGCTGGGCAAACTTGATGGACCACTGGGCATATTTCTACTAACAAACTCTACATTCCTATGTAACTGGACACCAGGGACTACTTGAAAAGGACTGGAGTGAGCATGAGGGTGCAACTGGACACCAGTGAGCATTTGTAATAGGACTGGGAGGGGGGACAAGGGTGCCACTGGACATCAAGGAACACTTGGCACAAGATTAGGATAGGAAGGTGGTATTGCTGGACACCACAGACTGCTTGGTATGGACTAGGAAGGCACAGTGCCACTAAACAGCAGGAAGTACATGGTATACAAAGATGGTGGGGCACCACTGGAGACTAGGAAGTGCTTGGCACAGAGAAGAAGGGGATTCACTGGACACGAGGAAGGGCTTAGCATCACATGATAAAAGGGCAGTGGGTACCACTGGCCATCAGTGAGTGTTTAGCAAGGGTCCTAGAGAGGGCAGTAGTGGTCAAGGGAATGCTTTGCGAAGGATAGGGTGCAGGGGGTTGCCAATGGACACCAGGACGTTCTTGGCAAGAAATGGGGCTAGAAGGGTGCCAAAGGAAAAAAGAGAGTCCTTACCATGGGACAGAGAGGGGCCCGGGTGGCCCTGAACCCCAGGGAGTGCTAGGCAAGGAATGGGGAGAAAGAAAAAATTACCGTAATAATAATAATGTTTTTTTCTTGGGGCTCCATCAATGAATCAATACAGAAGGCATCAGTCGCAGCCTGGAGTGTGCTGCTCTGGAGATAGAACTTAATGTCAATTTAGAATTTCAAATGTTTGAACTCTGTGCTGTGGTTACGCTCTCTCTCTCTCCTGGCTTAACAACAAATTTGTTTCTAAAGCCAAGGGAGCAGTGACCTCTAAAACTAAACAGAGTACAGCTGATCGGTAATAAAGCTTTGTACTTGGTGCACTCATAGTTGTACCCTTTACGTACTCACTAAATGGCTACCTTTACCCAGCAGATTAAAGCTCCAGACCCATTTGCTAGCTAAAAAGGCATTCTTGGGCCTAACACCCAATTTTAAAGGAACGCTCCATACATCCTGGGCTCCTGCACCCGAAAAGCTAACCCTCCGGTTTAGCTTTTAACAGCAAGAGAGGCACTTTCTTCGCCGCAACCTGCTGTATTTTAATTTAAAAAATATGAAATCCGAGTACAGAGGATGCAGGGCGCTCCATTTGCTGAAAAGGTGCGGAGACACACCACCTTCAATACAAGAGTATTGAAGCGGTGGTGAAATCGCCCTTCGCAAATGAGCCCTCATTCACCGTTCATTTCTAAAAATTAAAATACAGCAAGTTGTGGTGCAAGAAAATGCCGCTCTTGCTGTTAAAAGCTAAACCGGAGGGTTAGCTTTTCGGGTGCGGGAGCCCAGGATGTGTGGCACTTTCCTTTGACAAATTGCTTTCACATTGTCTCTAACCAATACAACACCAGGAACATGTCCAGGAATGCCCTTAGGCCTCCTTTCAGGCATATTCAGCTGGGCAAGTGGTTGTTTGCTGTCAGAGCCACTAACCAGTTAGATGAACTGCAAGATATGGTGCTGACTCTCCCCAAGTTTAATCAGTTTGAGAGATCTTTGCAGTCTGCCTTTGCAGTTCAGTGCAACTGTAACTATTAAACAGTTTTATCTGGTTTCTCTCTGTACATTACCCATGACTTTTTATACAACGATCTGTGTGGATTTATTTTTTGTTCAAAACTGCATGTAATTGTTCTGCCTTAAGTGCTTTGAGCCCGACTCGACTGCATTTCCTCTGTAACTGCTTGCTGTACTTGTAATGTTTTTTGTGACTATGTATTTGACATGGAACCTTTGTAAATAAGCACTTGTGCTCAAAGGTAATTCTCTGAAGTTTTCAATAAATAAATAAAAAAAATAAACTACCTAATAACTACTAAAATATTTTTCAAAAAATGTACTAAATTTGTATATAAAAACTAGATAAAATACCAGCACACAAAGTTTTGACACAAACTAACCACAATCTTAACATTTTTGTGAAACTTCAAATTAATGCTCAAACAGGAATAAAAGACAAACTGATTCCTGTGTGAGCCTATTTTTTGATTCTAAGTAGGCAGGGTCAGGCTTTGCACTGGCTCACTGATGGATCTCTGAGAAGGAGCGTCACTATGGTGAGGATTTTTTTTTCTTCTAACAGGAATCCATTAATAATGTCTAATACAAAACACAGATTCACTAGACACAGTACCTCGGGAGGATGACTCTAAGGAACAGGTTACTCACCTGTAACAGTAGTTCTAGGAGTGGTATATGTTGTTCATCCACACTCTTTGGCATGTCCCTTTCCACTTTAAATCTTGCCAGAAGTCTTCAAGCTGGCTCCTCCCACCCAACCGGGTGGTATAACCTATGGCTCTGCCCCATGATGCCAGATCTTAGCCTGCTGGAAGCCAGGTGTTGTGCGTCCACAGCTGGGGAGATTGGGTGGGTCCATGTGGATGAACAACGTATACCACTCCTAGAACTACTGTTACAAGTAAGTAACCTGTTCTTCTAGGAGCGTGGATATGTTGTTCATCCACACTCTTTGGCAGACTCCTAGCAGTTCTCCAGGAGGAGGGAGGCAAGGTGCACACCCCCTACTTGGGAAACAGAGATTGGAGAACTGAGGCCCCAAAACCAGCATCCTGGCATGACTCGAGGTCGATGTGGTAATGGGTAATGAAGGTGTTTGCTGACTTCCAGGTAGCAGCCCGGCAGATTTCCTGGATAGGGATGTCCCTGGAAGCAGCCACCGATGTAGCAGTATGGCGGGTAGAATGAGCTCTTATCCCTCTTGGAGGCTCCTTGCCCACCAACTCATAACACAGACCTATGCATGATGTAATCCATCTTGCAACAGTTCGCTTTGCTGCAGGTCTGCCAGAAGTGGCTTTAGTGTAGGTGACAAACAGCTGGTGAACCTCTCCCCGAATTTCCACCGTCCTCTCCTTCTAATAGGAGAGAGCACATCTCAGGTCCAAAGTATGGAGCCTGTACTCGGCCTCCGAGGTGTAGTTAGGGTAATAAACCGGCACAGTTAACATCTGGTTAAGGTGAAACTCTGACACCACCTTCTGAAGGAATTTCAGGTGGGGGTGCAGGAAACCTTGTCCCTGTGGAAGACCAGAGAAGGGGAGTCCACTGAAAGCACCTGGAGCTCCCCTGTCCTTCTGGCAGACGTGATAGCCACCAGGAAGGCCGTCTTCCACAAGTGTGACAAGGCACACTTGTGCATTGGTTCGAATGGCTTGCCCACGAGCTTTGCCAGTGCCAGCAGAAGATCCCACAGAGGTGGAGGTTCACGCACCGGAGGAGATATGTGATCCAGACCTTTAGAAAAGCGCCCAACCACTGTCTCCTGCTCCAACGTCGTCTGACCGGCCCATGCCCAGTAAGCAGAGATGGCTGCCAGGTGCATTCTAAGGGTCGATGACCGCAGACCCCCTTTGGAGAGAGACCAAAGGTAGTCAAGAATGTTAGCCACTGGACAGGACAAAGGGTCCAGACCCTTGCCCTGACACCAAATGAAAAACCTTTTCCATTTGAAGGCATAACATTTCCTGGTTGACTCCTTCCTGGATGCCTGCACCACGGTGAAGACATCCTCAGAAAGACCCAAAGCCTGGAACTCTAGCCGCTCAGGTACCAGGCTGTGAGGTGCAGGGATTGAAGGTCTGGATGGAATACCTTCCTCTGGTTGACCGAGATCAGGTCCGGGCGTGCTGGAAGCCGTTCCGGGGGTCTGCAGCTGAGGCTGAGGAGATCTGGATACCAGAACTGGCGCGACCAGTCTGGGGCTACCAGGATCACCCTCGACTTGTCCCTCCTCACCTTGAGAAGCACCTTGTGGATCAAGGGGAAATGGAGAAAAGGCGCAGAGGAGGCCTGGGGTCCACGGCCTCAAGAAGGCATTCCCCTGCAGCGAGCCCTGCTGGGGGGGGGCGAGCATGGAGCAGCCTCAGCTTGGTGTTGTCCTTGGAGGCAAACAGGTCCACCATCGGTTTGCCCCAGAGAGAGAACGGGCTATAAGCTACCTTTGGATGGAGAGACCACTCATGGGATGTCTCGCCTAAGCGGCTGAGAGCATCTGCCAGATGGTTTGAGGTTCCTGCCACATGGATGGCTAGGAGATCTGCCTCCAGATGGCTCATGAGGGTTCAGATGCGGAGCGCCTCTCTGCACAGCAGACGGGAGTGCGTGCCGCCCTGTTTGTTGAGGTAGTATATGGTCGTGGTATTATCCGTCTGGACTTGAACCACTTGACCCTGGAGCTGAGGAGCGAAAGCTGACAGTGCCAGTCCGACTCCTCTGAGCTCCAACAGGTTGATGTGGCATCGGGACTCCTCGGGGGGGGGTCCAGAGCCCATGGTCCCTCTGTCCCCCATGTGGGCTCCCCAGCCCATGAGAGATGCACTGGTCATGAGAACGACCATCGGCTCGGGGCGGACAAACAGGATCCCTTCCTGCAAACGGTCTGGGGCAGTCCACCAGTGGAGAGTGTCCCACATCTTCTGGGTTACCGTGATCAGCTGGTCGAAATGACCGTGGCATTGAGTCCACTGGGTGGCGACCTCCCACTGAAGGGGCGCATGTGCAACCGGGCCCAATGGACCACTGAGGTGCACGCCGCCATGTAACCCAGAAGATGCAGAAAGTCCCAGGCAGGGCACAATTGCCCAACCAGAAATGATTGGGCAAAGGGGGATAGAACCTCTGCCCTATCTGCTGGGAGCCGGGCTCTGGTTTGATGAGAGTCGAGCTCTGTCCCAATGAAGCCCATCATCTGAGAAGGCACGAGTTCTGACTTGGCCTTGTTGATCAGGAGGCCAAGTTGGGAGCAGGTCTGGAGGGCCAGGTCCCTGGATCTCTCCACCTCCTGTTGGGTGGAACCTGCTAGGAGCCAATCATCGAGGTAGGGATAAATCCTGACCCCCCCGACCCCTGAGATGGGCCGCCACCACAGCAATGCATAAGGTGAAGACCCATGGGGCCGATGACAGGCCGAATGGCATGGCTCGGAACTCGTACAGGGTCCCTTACACTCTGAAGCAGAGGAACCACTGATGAGACGGACGGATTGGGATGTGAAAGAATGCGTCCTGTAGATCCAGTGAACAAAACCATGTTTCACTCCAAGGATGGTATGACCTGGGACAGAGTGACCATCCGAAAGGTGCGTGACCTGAGATATTGATTCAGGTCGTGCAAATCTAGAATGGGGCACCAGCCCCCCGTCTGCTTGGGCACCAGGAAGTACCTGAAGACAAAGCCTGGATCTGCTGGAGGATCCGCCACTGGAGCTACTGCCTCCTTGAGGAGGAGCTGAGCAATGTCGTCTCGGAGAGACGACTGAATCTGGGTGGATACTCTTTACTCCCAAGGGGCACAGGCTCGGCTTGGAGGATACTGCTCGAATTCCAGAGGCAGTCCCTGAGCGGCCACCTCGAGAACCCACCTGTCCGAAGTGACAGCAGACTAGGCAGAAAGAAAGTGGCGGAGCTGGCCCTCCATGGGAGGACCCAGAGCTGGCGGGACGGAAGAGGAGGAGGCAGCCCCCACCCAGTCACTGAGCAGGCTTGGAGGAGGAGGATCCAGGACCCGAACCTCGGCCTCCTTTACGGGCCTGGGAATGCCAAGCTTGAGCCTGCTCCTGTTGCTGATGTTGCTGTCCTCCTTGAAAGGAAGGGTTGCTGTGCAGCAGGGGAAGAGTGCCAAAAAGGCTTCTTCTTTTTCTTCTGCTGGTTCTTGCCCGAAGAACCCTTGGCAGAAGTATCATCCAAGGTGGCACTGAACTGCTCAATGCACTGAAGGTGGCCAGCCATACCTGGGCTGAAAAGGTCGGTCCTTAGGAAAGGCACAGCAGCTAGTTTGTGCTGAGTATCCACCAGGAAGGAGGAGATTCTCAGCCAAGACCTGCAATGAGAGGCAACTGCGACTGCCATCAAACAGGCACAAGAATCCCCAATGTCCAGGGCTGTCTGAAGCTGCTGTTTGGCAACAGCTTGGCCCTGATCCCGGACCTGCTTGACCGTGGTCTGCATGTCTGCGGGGAGATGTGGGAGGACTTCATCCAAAGACCCCAAGAGGGCATGGGAGAAGTGCGTCATAATGACGGCCGAACTTGCCTGACGAAGGCCCAAGGAAGAAGCTGCACAGATCTTCCTGGCCGAGTGGTCCAAGAGCTTGGACTCATTCTTTGGAGGTCGGTCAGTTTTGTCAAAACTGCCAGTATGCCTGAACACAGAGGCGGTCACCAGGCTCTTGGCCGAAGGGTGCTCTGTGAACCCCGCAAGGGACCCCATGGGCACTGCATACTTGCGGGCCATGCAGGCAGACGGTGCTGGACAAAAGGCAGGGCGCTGCCAGAGTTCTAAGACCAGGTCAACAATGGCCTCAGCCACAGGAAAAGCCTCCATCAGGGTATCCCCTGTTTTGAGAATGTCTGTGAGAGGGAACTCTGCCTTTTTCTGGATTGGCTTCAGGGGCATCCCTGTGGACTCAGATGAGGCAAAGAATGCCCTGAAAGGACGAAGTACCTTCCTCCATCTGTAACCCACCAGACGATTCATCATCCCCGGGATGAGAATGCAGATGGGTCACATCCAAATCCGAGGAATCCGGATACAACGGTCAACCTCCCAGGTCACCTTCGACCTGCCGAGGGCGGTCCTGGGTGACAGTGACTGAAAGACGCTGGGGAAGCCCAGTGTCTGGCCTATCTTCTTTAGAAGGAGCCCCTCCCACAGGCTGCTTGGGCAGTGATTCTACCACTATCAGTGGAGAGGCCGGTTTAGGACGAACCGGAGGTTTCGCTGGCTCCACGAGTGGGGGAGCCGACTTGATCGGCTCCGAAGGAGTCGGCCTGGCTAGGGTAGAAGTCAGGGTTGGCTTGTGCCCAGTCAAAATCAGCTGCTGCCACATAAGGTCCTCATAGTACCGGAGTTTCCGCCAGAGCCTCTCCTCATCCAAGGAGGATGAAGATGACCAATGGCGTTGCCTCTCTTTAAAGCGTTTATGGCTCTTCCTCGGCCTTTCGGTCGACGGGGTCCAGGACCTCGATCGAGATCGGGCAGGCCGATTCATTTGCTCGGGAGACACTGTCGGAACCGGTGATTTCCCAGGGTCGGGGACCACTTCCTCGATGGGAGTCCCAGCAGACTGGGTCCCTTCATCGGGGAAGGTAAGAACTGGAGTTCAATCAAGAGAATCATCGACCGGAGTCAGTGATAAAGGGTCGATCGGGTCGATGATGATTTCCACATCGTTGATCGACATTTCAGTCAACTGGCTAGATGGAAAAGCTGGCAGTTAGTGGTCAAGAAGCAATCTCGATCGAAGTCGAGACCACATGTTCCTGGGACCAAGCTCTCTCCCGCTCCCAAGAGCGTCTCCCATCGGGACGAAGATGATCCAGTGTCCTTCTCCAGCTTACAGGACCGAGAGAAACGTATGCCCGCAGGACCCTCTCCCTTGGTCAGGAGAGACTGGCACAACCCTCGGAAGGAACCCAAGAAGGTGGAGCGAAGGGTGAGCGGAACAAAGAAGCTCTGAGTAGTTTCTTCAGCCCGAGCCACTTCCTCCTCAAATGCTTGCATGCATTCCAATTGCTCGGCAGATCCCACAGCTGTGGAAACCACCTACTAAGCCTCCTTAGATTTCACTGGAGGTTCCGTTTCTCCAGCCTACCCAATTTCAGGCATGTGAGATGGTTGTCGACGATGTTAGGATGGAAAGCGAGACAAAGATCACACTTCGAGGTGTCATGGTCGACAACGAGACAGTAAACACACGCGGTGTGGGGATCGGTGCATGACATCTTCTGGTCGCAGGGACACCGGCGAAATCAGGGGGAAGACTTGTCTTCCATAATCGAAGGCAGAGAGTCGTGATAGCTAAAGCGAACTAGACGGATTTTCGGAATAACTGAAGGATTTGAAGCCAGGGTCTACAAAATGTGTGAGCATGAGGGTGGCAACCTGAATCTTCCAGCGGAAAGGAAGATCTGGCATCATGAGGCGGAGCTGAGGGTTATACCACCCGGGTGGGTAGAAGGAGCCAGCTTGAAGACTTCCAACAAGATTTAAAGTGGAAGGGGACGTGCCAAAGAGTGTGGATGAATAACATATTCACGATCCTAGAAATCTATTTAGGAACAAGGTTCTGCAAGACAGCAGTTCCAAAACTGGTATCCCTCCCTCCTGGAATGAAAATCCAAACAGTTTTGTGAATGTGTGTACTGTTTTCCAGGTAGCTGCTTTACAAGTTTATTGAAGGGGAAATACCCCCTGTAGCTGCCACAAAGGCAGAGATGCCTCTTGTGGAGTGTGTCTGTAGGCCTCTGAGAGGTTGTTTACCAGCTTTTTCATAACAGAACTGTATACAAGAGACTGTCCAATGAGAGACAATCCCCTCCTGACTGCTGGCTTACCTTTGCCAACCTCTCCATAGGTAGTGAAGAGTTGTGTGCCATCAGACTAGACATCCCTTGTCTGGTCTATGTAGCAGACCAGTGCCCTTTCTACATCAAGACAGTGTAACTTCTGCTCACCTGCAATGGAGTGTTCATGAAAGAGTACAGGAAGGGTCACTGACTGGTTTGGATAGAATTCTAAGACCACTTTAGGTAGGAATTTCCTATTGGTTCTAAGGACCACCTTATGACTACCTTATTCACGTGGAATATTACGAAGCTTGGATCTGTACAGAAGGTTTGCAGTTCACTTACTTTCCCTGCAAACGTCAGGGCTACAAGAAAACTCTTTTCTATGTGATGTATTTTAAATATGCTGTAGCCATACGCTCAGAGGGAGACTCCATCAGCTGGGCAAGGCAAATGTTCAAGTCCCATGAGGGAACTAGCTCCTCACAGGAGGGTACAACTGATTCAGGCCTTTGAAAAATCTTTTAAAGACAGACAAAAAGTCCAAAGACCTTTCCTTGCCTGCTAATGGGTAAGCTGACACAGCTTCCAGATGCTCTTTCAAAGTCAGGGATCTCAGTCCTAGAGAGTGTAAGTGTACCAGAGAGTCCAGAACTGGACAGCCTTACCTGCACTGGGGTTATTTTTCTGGTGTCACACCAGTATGATAATCTCTTCCACTTTGAGGAGTATGCCTTCCTTGTGGTTGGTTTCCAAGAAACCTTCACGATTCTCAGCACCTCTTGTGACAGATTCACACCAGAATACTCTTAACTCCTTAAGAATCATGCCCTCAGGAGTAATGTTTTGAGATCTGAAAATGTAATACTGCCCTGGGACAGAGTCAGCAAGTTGAACTTCAATGGCAGGTTGACTGGGGTCCTGCAGGACATGGTTAGCAGCACTGAGTACCATGCCTGTCTGCCCAGTCTGGGACTACAGAATCATTGTTGGTACTCTTCCAACCTTTAAGAGTACTCGCTGTACAAGGGTAAATGGAGGGAAGATATAGAGAAACCTCCCTCTCCAGTCAGGGCTAGTGTGTCCTTTGAGATCGTGCCTCTGACTGGGGCCTGCAACAAAACTTTGGGAGCTGAGTGTTCTCCCAATAGGCAAACAGGTCTATTTTGGGGGTACACACCTTGTCAAAATTGAAGCCAGCACTTGCTGATTCAAGGCTCGTTCATGATTTCCCTGGCTGATTCAGTTTAAGAAGTCTGCCAGCACATTGCCTTTGCCTGTTAAATGCACTGCAGAAATTTGTATGTCCAAGGAGAAAGCTATATCCCAGACCCTCATTGTTTCTGTGCACAGTTTTGAGGATCTTGTTCTTCCTTATTTGTTTATGCAGTGCATGGCTGTGGTGTTTGTCCATATTTAGAATGACTGCTCATGCAACTGGAAGGAAAAAGGCTGTACCACCTGCAGAACTGCCCTGAGCTCGAGGTTGATGTGCTCCCGAGTCTCCTGAGGGCTCCAAATGCCACTTACTGCGAGGTCCTCTACGTGACCACCCCATCCTAGGAGTGAAGCATCTGTTATAAGAACCCTGGTGAGAGAATTCTTGAAGAAGGCAATGCCATCTCCGAGGTTATTTTTCTTCTTCCACCATTCCAAAGCTTGCACAAAGTGCTCTGTGAGTGGCACTAGCTGAGACAAGGGGTCTGACTTTTGGAACCAGTAGCCTCTTAGGCTAAAGGTCCCTTGTCTGGAGATGAGCCCATGGCACCAATACTGTGGCTGAAGCCATGTAGCATAGTACAGTGGAGCCAGCCATGAGGTAGCACAGTAACCTGGAGTAAGAGAAAGGTCACAAAATACTGCATGACGAAAGGGCTTAACAGCTACTGAATTACACTGTTCCCTGCAGTATACTGCATCATTTTGTGATATACTGCAGTATTACTTCAC
Source organism: Neoceratodus forsteri (assembly GCA_016271365.2). Lineage (NCBI taxonomy): Eukaryota > Metazoa > Chordata > Ceratodontiformes > Ceratodontidae > Neoceratodus > Neoceratodus forsteri. The sequence continues at coordinate 732,370,991 of CM028131.1, forward strand.
TGCTTCCTGACTGGCACCACTGTAGCTACAGAAAATCCCTTGTGGGCCTTGGCCAACCTGGGATGAATGATTCTGTGGTGGCAATCAGGTTTCCCACCCTGTCCTGTGGGAGACACGCCTTTCACTGCAGTGTCCAGCTCTGCTCCAATGAAGTTCAGAAAGTGTACCAGTTCTTCTGGGACTTACGCAGATTTATTAGGAACCACAGGTTTTCCAAGGTACTATTTACAAACTGGATGAAGCACACTGCCTCCAGTTTTGTTTTCCCTGAGATTAGCCTGTCATCCAGAGAAGGGGAAACGCACCACACCTTGCCTTCTTAGGTGGGCTTCCACCATAGCTAAGCACTTTCTGAACACCCTTGGTGCTAAGATAAGGCCAAAGGGTAGGACTGTGAACCGATATTAGCAGTTTCCCAGTCTGAATCGGAGATACTTTCCGTGGCTGGGTGTGACTAGGATGTGGAAGTTGGTATTCTTAAGTTCCAGTGACTCCAACCAATCTCCAAACTGCAGAGATGGAATTACCATGCCCAGTGTTACCATCCTGTATTTTTCTTTCTTGATATACTTCTTTAGATACCTTAAATTCAGACTGGGTTGCCATTCTGTTTTTCTTGTGGGCTAGGAAGTATCTTGAAAAGAGGCTCTTGCCCTATTGTGATGCATGGAGCTTTTCTACTGCCATTTCTTGCAGTAGCTTCTTTACTTCCAGTTCTAACAGAATCGTTCTTGTTGGTGAAAGAGTTGGAAAGTGTTTTGACCTTAGCAGTTTGGGAAACCTTGGACACAGCAGACACAAACCCTGACCCACTACTTCCAGGTTCCACCTGTCTGTGGTGATTTTTTTCCCAGTTCTGTAAGTTGAAGATTCAGTTTTCTTTCTACTGACACTGACTGACTGGTAACCTAGGTAAAACGGTCAGGGGTTTTGTTCTGGTTGTGAATTAGGGTCTGGGGCTCTAGCCTGTCTTTTGCACCTTCTGCCACTACCCCTACAGTACTCTCTCTGCGGCAGATACACATTGCCAGTGTAGGGTCTGGGGTAGTAACCTCTGGCCCTGCCTCCCCTTTCATAAGGCCAGTAGGAAGTGGAGGCCTTTTCTTTCTCAGTAGAATTCTTGTAAGTGGTTCTGTACTAATCCACTTTTTTTCATACATGCCTCTTTTTTCACCAAATAAAGAATTTTCCTCAGAGAAAAAGTTAATGGCTTTTGCCTGGGTGTCCGAGATATGGACTGTGCCCCTTAGCCAGGCAAACCTTTTCAGTGACAATGCATGTGCCAAGACTCTTGATGCTGAGTCACTGGTGTCCACAGCCTTGTGGAACTGGTATTTTGTGGAATCTACGGTGAACTTTGCTGTTGCTGCCAGGTTCTGTGCCACCTCACCATCCACTATGTCACTCAGTGCCAGCACCTCTTTCCACAGTGTTTTGTGATACTGAGCTGTGTAGGCCAAATAGGCTGCCTATCTTAAAAGCAGAAAAGCTTTTGTGTATACTTTTTTGGCCATGGTATCCATTTCTCTGGAACCATTTTCAGGGGGCTGTGAAGAGAGTGGCACCTTTGTCTTCTTACAGGCAGCAACCTGTACCACTCCTTCATGATCAGGATGGGCATCTGGTATTGTACCTCTTGTCTGTCCACCTACTACTTTTTCTCAGTTTCGTTATCAATGCCAGCTACTGAATTTGGTGCTGAAATGACCTGCAAAGTGGCATTCTTACTGGACTCGTGTTTAGGGGCCAAAAGCCTCCTTGTAGGGGCTAGTCCCATCATGTCCATGAATTCCACTTGTTCCTCCTCCTCCTGTTTTATGACAGGGTATGTGGAGGGTATTGTACATTTGTTTAATGAAAGAGTAGTAACAGGCATAGCCCTCAGTAACTCTAGGAGAGGAAACAAACCCTCTGCTCAGGAGACCCATCAAGATCTATACATTCACCCTCCTCCTCTTCATAATAAATTTCAACCTCCAATAAAGGCTGTTGTTCTGGAACAAGAGCCTGTGGAGGGGGGCAGGCACTTTATATTAATTTCCCATGGCCTAGAAAAACTGCCACATCTTTGACATGTCTTCTGTCATGGCATTTGTCTCTGTTCTACTGCCTGCTCCTTTTACTTTGCAGGAGTGGCAGTGATACGTTTTTCTTTTGGTTTTTTCTTAGCAGGTACTTGTTTCAGTACCTGCTCGGAGGCTCCTTTATTTGTATTTTTGCTATCACTGGAGTCAGAGCTCCCCCTCTCAGATACCCTGTTGCTTTACCATCTTTACCGTGCCTTTCTGATGGCAGAGCAACTTTATCTTTTTTGTCTTTCCCCTTTTACAGGAACTGCTGCTTATGAGGAAAAGAACCCTCTGATGCATGCTTTCCACCATCACTGAGAGCTCTCCCTGAGCCTTTATTGTGCTTACATATAGGCAGACTGATAAGCCATACATTTTTCTCCTTTTAAAGCCCTTTTTCTTAGGGTTTTAGTACACAATTTATAAAATCATGATCTAGCACCTTAAACAAAGCTTGTGGCAGGCTGCCTTTACCAGGAGCTGAAAACACTTTGTACAGTTTTTAAAACCTGTGGGGACTATTTTCTTTTTAGGCCTATCAGTGACTGCTCTCTTTAAGAGGAGAAACAGATCTGGCACTGAGCCAGTAGAGGAAGCATGACCACACTGCAGAATTCAAATTGAATTTGAAGTTCTAAAATTTACATGAAGTTCTATCTCTGGGGCAGCACACTCCTGCAGACTTTTGTCTTTTGTATTAGGCATCATTGATGGATTCTAGCTATTAGAAGCAAGGGGTGCCACTGAACACCAGACAGTGCTGGCATGGGATGGAAAGAGAGCTGGGTGTTTCACTGAACACCCGAGAGTGATTAGCATGGAATAGGGAGAGTTGATAGGGGATGTTACTGGATAAAAGGAAGTGCTCGGTAAGGGGAGAAGACAGGGGTGTCACTGGACACCAGAGAGTGCTTAGCATGGAATATGGAGAGTTGATAGGGGATGTTACTGGATAAAAGGAAGTGCTCGGTAAGGGGAGAAGACAGGGGTGTCACTGGACACCAGAGAGTGCTTAGCATGGGGTAGAGAGAAGGCAGGGGTGCTACTGGATAAAATGAAGTGCTTCACATGGGGAGAAAGCAGGGGTGTCACTGGACACCAGAGGGTGCTTGACAAAGCTTTTTCTCCTGGTCATCATAAACTCTGTAGTTTGTTGCTGGAATAAAATAATTTCAAGTTTTGGCCTGAGAATGCGTCTTCTTTTAGTGGAGTTTTGAGGTGCCTGGCAAAGGATGGAGGGAGGAGTGGAGATGGGTGCCACAAGACACTCAGGATCATAGAGTACTTTTGTTCAACAAGATAAACTACAGACCTATCTCTAACCTGCTCTTTGTGGGCAAGGTTATTGAAAAGAAAATACAAAATCACACATGCCCCCACAATGCAAAGCATCATGGGCTGCATATGCAAATCACCACAGAATGTTATGCTGGTCCAACTTTAAGCAGAATTGCATGGTGCCGAAAGGCCTCTCACACAGTCTGCAAAGGGTGCTAACAGAAGACATAGACACGTGTTTCATCCTACCAGGACTCATCAGTATGCCTCGTCTGTTTACTGGGGTGTCAAACAGATGAGGCATACTGATGAGTCCTGGTAGGATGAAACACGTGTCTATGTCTTCTGTTAGCACCCTTTGCAGACTGTGTGAGAGGCCTTTCGGCACCATGCAGTTCTGCTTAAAGTTGGACCAGCATAACATTCTGTGGTGATTTGCATATGCAGCCCATGATGCTTTGCATTGTGGGGGCATGTGTGATTTTGTATTTTCTTGAAACTTGGCTTCCCAGCCAAATGCCCTTTGGGGTAACCCTTGCCTCAGTGTTTGTGCACAGAGGTTCTTTGTCTTTTAAGGTTATTGAAAAGGTTGTTGTGCTGCAGCAGGATGATCACTTTGCCATCCATAACATCTCCAGTCCTCTCCAGTCAGGATTTAGGAAGAGGCATAGCACCAAGATGGCCCTGGTCCAGGTGCTCAATGATCTCCTGATAGTGAGAGATCAAAGGAGTTGTTCCATCTTAGTCCTCCTTGATCTCTCTGCGGCATCTGACACCGTGGATCATGACGTATTGCTGGAGTGTCTGCAGATTCTCTGTGGTCTGTCAGGGACAGTTCGCAGATGGTTTCAATCGTCGTTCACAGGTAGATCTCGTGGCATCAGGAGTTTTTTCCTCTGATGCATTCTCTCTACCTTGTGGGGTACCCCAAGTCTCCGTGCTTTCACCTATGTTATTCGTGGTGTACATGCTGCCGTTGGGAGACATTGTAAGGCAGTATGGCTTGAGTTTTCACTGCTGTGCAGATGATACTCAGCTATACATGTCCTTTGTACCTGACCAGGAGGATACGGTCTTGATGTTTAACAACTGCCTCACCGAGATCCAGGACTGGATGAGTGCTAGCTGGTTGACACTGAATCCTGACAAAAAAAGGTTTTGGTGGTGGAGCCAGGTCACAGGGTAGAGGGGTATTCGACTGGGCAGGCCACTGGACTTTTGCTCGGAGGGCGCCAGCTGGTGACCTCTGAACGGGTGTGGAACCTGGGTGTTATTTTTGATGAGGGGTTGACCCTTAAGTCTCAGGTGTCAACCGTCGTCAAGACCTCTTTTTACCATCTGAGGAATATCGCTCGTATTAAGCACCTGGTTCCACCCGGTGATCTCCCAACATTGATCCACGCCTTTGTGACTTCCTAACCTCAATTACTGTAATGCCCTGTACCTAGGGCTTCTGGGGGTTGATATCCACCACTTGCAGCTGGTGCAGAACGCTGTGGCCAGGTTGTTGACGGGGCTTTCTTGAACTAGCCATATCACAGCTGTGCTGCACGGACTGCACTGGCTGCCTATTCAATGGCGGATCACCTTCAAGATCAGCTTACTGACCTACAAAGTCCTGCACAAACAGGGACCAAGTTACCTGCAAGAGCTCCTTCGTCCCTACAGTCCCCTCTGACCACTCCGCTCCGCTGATGAAAGATTGCTAGAGGTTCGCCTAAAGACCTCTGGAGCCCGAGAGTTTGCATTTATGGCTCCTTCCTTTTGGAATTCCCTACCTCATCGGATAAAGGGGTGCCAGATCATGGAAACCTTCAAAGCCGCACTGAAAACATTCCTGTTTTTGCTTGCCTATCCTGAACATTAGCTGTGAGAAAGCAGTACTGAGAAGCTTTGATATTATGGCTGTTTTAATTCTTTGGATTGTACAGTTTTTAAAGTTTTATTGTAAAAGTGCTTTGATATGTGTTAAATTACGCTTGCAAAAAAGTCTATTATTATTATTATAAATACTAAATCATAACAAAAGAGTGAATACAACTGGTAGGGGAAAACAAGAGTTTGATGAAATAAAGTATTAAAATTGTTTCCCAACACCATTAAGTTTGCCTCTCAATCTTTTCTGTTCAGCGGTGCATCTTTAACTGCAGGATTTTAGTTTTAAGGATTTTTCAACTCTTCCTTGGCCACTAATGGTGCCCTTTTTAATCTGGCTCAGGAGGGTTGGATTCATCCAGTACATGTCACTTCTCTCCAAGAAATCACTCCTGTAAGGTTTCAAAATTCTTCTCTGGACATATCTTTCCCCAAAGGGATTGTCACTTGGGCAGTCTGCAGTTGTTGAAGGCCAAATCCCCCTAAGGGGTACAGTATTTCTGTTTCTCCTTTAAAGATGGTCAGGGAATTAAGACTCCATGGGCAGGCAGTTGCATTTTCTACTCTGGCACCCTACACAACAGGCTTAATCAACCCACTCCCTTCTGTTTGATTCATATCCAGACTCTTTTAAGACTGTCACCTGTCATCGAGGCACAGGTCATGAAGCATAGGAAAACCAGGAGCAGTTTCAAAATTCACAAATAGCTTTTTATTTTTCTCAATAACAGCGAAATAAAAAATAAAAATTATTTAGTAAAACTATTTAAAAAGGCAGTGCAAACAGAGAAAACTAAGTCCTTCTTCTGAGGGTATCTTTTAATTCCAAGTTTCAGTCTCTCAGTCTCTCACTCTCCTCGTCTCTCTAGCAAAAGCATTGCTGCTCTTTTTATAAGTATTTGTCTGGGAACTTGCTGACAGCCTGCTTCTCACAGAATGTTCTTGTAAGTTTACAGAAAGTTCTTGTCAGTTTCATTCCTTGCAGGTGCAGCAAAACAGTACATCGTGTCCCAGAAATTACCTCTTGTTCACAGCTCTGCAAAGGGCTCAAAAACTGCATCTCAGGTTAACCCCTTAAGTTCAAAACAGCTTTTTGCAATCATTTCAGTAGTAAAACTATATACAGTTTTAAACAAAGGGATCCCAGTATCAGTGACATTTCCACATAAAGAGTCACATATATGTTTATACCTGCAGGCATGCAAGGGGGAAGAAAAGACAGAAATAGCAAGGGAAGGCAGAGAGATAGTGAGAGGTGGAGAACTGCAAAACCATTGGAGTGATAAGTTCCTAGGTCTCACAAGAAAATTTGGTTGCGCAACCAGACAGACAAGAGACAGAAAATGAGAGGACAGAACCGATCCTTGTGTTTAACCCTTTCTGCACAACAAATGGGGCAGGGTCTTATTCAACCCTGTCACATTACCCTTCATACCCTCATAAAGAAGTTCACCGTGGACCCAGACATCTTATCTTACTGCTGTGTTGTCTTAAAATTCCCATTCCTCAGCAAAATCCTTGACTGCATTGTTTTCTTGTATATGTCTGACCACTTACTCTATGATAATTTACAGGACTCCTTTAAATCTGGCTTTAATCTCGGCCACAGCATATGGTTTCTCCATGCAATGAACAATTTACTCACTAGTGATTGTAACTCCTCCTTGCTTTTTATTCTCCTTGATCTGAGTGTGGCATTTGACACAACCTAGATCACCTAATCTGCAATAAACTTTGGAATGAGGTCAATACCTCTAGCCATAATGCATTATAATGATTCAGATAATATATCACCAATCATTAATGAGTTATCAGCACAGGAGATGTCTTATCTTTATCCACATTAACAAATATGGAGTACCTCAAGGCTTTGTTTTTTGTCCTCTACTCATCCCCATTTTAATTTTTTTTACACCTCCTGTGTTGTTTGTGTGTTTCTTTTTTGCTGCTAATATGCTAATTGAAGCCTTCTATGCTAATTGGCAGTGTAATTGATAATGTTTTATAATTGAGACCTAGCGATGTGATCTTTTTATTTGTCAAGCAACCAATCAATTTGAATGTTAACAAATGGACATCAAGAATGGTCAAGTTACTTGTTAGTATTTATTGTATGTGATTTTAGAGGTGCACTAGCCTTTGATAAAGGATTTTAACTAATCCAAAACATGTCAGGTATGCACAGTCTTTGTACTGTGGGTCTTTTACTGTTGTATAATAAATGTTTTAACATATGAAGAAAGTGGTGGAGTCACTATTCTTTCAGGCTGGTGAGTGCCTGATTCTTGTACTGTGGATTGACTGGAACCTTACAAATTAGTATGGTACAGTTTTTAGACAGAAAATGGCTAAACCGAGGGGAGCAGTGGCATCTAGCCCAAGATATCTCAGCAGAAGGATACAGCCTCTGGTTCAGGTGATAGTGTGCAAGGGGATGTGACCCTTCAGATAGTAAACAATACACTGGGGCAGCTCATCCATGCAGTCCAAGATATGGGCAAAAAGCTGGACAATCCCACCCCTATCCCCCAGGACTCGATGCTACAGACTCAGAAGGACAGGTTGAGCAGAGTATGCAGTTGTCAGAGGACTCTTCCCTGAAATCCATGAAAACCACCAGTAAATGGGTTAAGGAGAACACCCTGCTGCATCACTGTGTGGAAATCCTTGAGAACCAAGCCCACAAATGAAACATCACTTAGTGGGGCTCCCTGAATCTGCTGAGTGGGGCAGCATTGTACTTTGTCACAATGTTGATGCTGCAATTGCTGAGATTAATGGAGTCCAATCCTGTCTTTTCACTTAAAAAGCACAGTGGATCATGAAGGGCTGCTGCTGATGCAATGGCCCCCTACACTTTCTTGATTTTTTTTTATTCTGGGTGGGAAATCATACCAGAGCGTTTGGCTTAGTAAGACACTTGAGACACAGATATGTATTTATTTCCTGTTTTACCTTTCATACAGTACTCGACTCTGCCAGAGAACCTTTGGTCAGATCTGTGGATCCCTTATAACCTGGAAGATTCAATACCAATTCCTGCTACCAGCTAAGTTGAAGAGGTATGGAACGGACATGTTTATTCATATTATGACCCCGCTGCAGCCAACAAACTAATGCAAGAAAATGGAAAACAGATGGCTGCTACAGAAGAAGCGGAGTCAGAGGAATCTGATGAGGAATGAGTGAATCGTTTTGATGTTTCCCTCTTAAGACTGCTAGTGAATACTATGGATGGTAACTGTGTGTTTCTTAATTTGGGACTTCAGTAATATATTTATTTTTTAAGGCAATGTTAAGGCAGGGGTGTAGCCAGGGATTTCAGATCTGCACACCAAGTGGACTCACTGCTACCCTACCCTCCCCGTTAGGGTGAGCTACCCCCCGGTGTAGCCAGACAATATGCATGCAAAAAGAGTATTAGTGACCAGTCCTAGTTTTGACTCCTATGAATAAAATTACAGAAAGGTTCAGTATTTTCTTTTGTTAGTTTTCATGGAAAAAGGAAGCAGTTCAGAGCCTATCTGCTACCCATCCTTAAATAAAATTGCACACCATGGAGTGCTTGGAATATGCCTGCCTACACCCATGTGTGTAGGCGCACTAGTTTTATTGCTTTAAAAACAAGCTTGTAAGGGACATAAAAAGGTGCACCTGAATGCTTAAATGCTCATAACTGTACTCAGCCAAATGTTAAATCACTCTGCTATAGTGTATGTGATAATGGGGTTAATCCCTACTGTCTTTCAATTTACTTAACTGTGCTGCAGCTTATAAAATGGCAGGTCCCACCTTGGATAGTCTAGACTTTCTATTTGTCATACACTGTTTCCAGTACCCACTGGGGCCTCTATATGAACTGGATTTTAAGATAATCCAACTTCATACTGCTCTGGGACTGGCGATGAATAGTTGAACTTAGGCAGAATTAAGCACTATTTGTTTATTCTTTTAGTTTTTAAATCTCCTTGTTGCATACCGCTAATGTTTATCACCCTTTACATAGAAACACAGAATTAGATGGCAGATAATGACCACTTGGGCCACCTAGTCTGCCCATTTCCCTACCTAATGAATAAGCTGCAAATCCTAGTTAACCAACAGTCTACTTCCTCCTACCCCCCCCACTAGAAATGCCTTATGTCTGTCCCATGCATTCTTGAATCCCCCCACTGTTTTTGACTCCATGACCTCCTCAGGACGGCTGTTCCATGCATCTATAACCCTCTCTGTGAAGAAATACTTCCTCACATTACCTCTGAGCCATCCCCCTCTATCTTCAAATTGTGCCCCCTTGTTCTTGCACATCTCTTTTTCTGAAAGATGCTACCCTCTTGAGGTACTTGAAAGTTTCTATCCTGTCCCCCCTCTCCCTCCTTTCCTCGAGGCTATACATATTAAGCGCTTTAGTCTTTCTTCAAATGTCTTCTGGTGCAGAACCTGCACCATTTTGGTTGCCCTCCTCTGGACAGCCTCCACCCTGTCTATGTCTTTGCAGAGATGGGGTCTCCAGAACTGCACACAGTACTCCAGATGTGGTCTTACCAACTGTCTGTACAGAGGGATAACAACTTCCTGTGTTCTACTGGTGATGCCTCTCCCTATGCATCCCAGTATCCCCAGCCCTCCTTACTGCCTTCTCAAATTGCTTGCCCACCTTTAGGTCATCTGATATAACTACCCCCAGACCCTTTTCCATTTTTGTTGTTGTCAGTATCTCACCCCCCATTGTGTACTCTTCCTCTGGTTTTTGTTTCCCAGGTCCATTACTTTGCACTTCTTTGCATTGAATCTAAGCTGCCATACATTTGACCATTCCTCCAACCTTGCCAAGTCCTTTCTCATCCTTTCCACCCCACCTTCTGTATCAATCATGCTGCAGATATTTGTGTTGTCTGTAAAGAGACATACTTTTCCTTCCAGTCCCTCTGCAATGTCACTTATAAAGACATTAAAAAGGACTGGCCCCAGTACTGAACCCTGCGGTACCCCACTAGTAACCCCCCTTTCTTCACTGTGGACTCCGTTTACTATTACCATCTGTGTCCTGTTATCCAGCCAATGTTTTACCCAGGCTACCACCCTGAGACCCACTCCCAGGCTGGCTAATTTGTTTATTAATCTTTTGTGCGGGACTGTGTCACATGCCTTGCTAAAGTCTAGGTAGGCCATGTCCACAGCCCCTCCCTGGTCTACTACTTTGGTCACCCAGTCAAAGAAATCGATTAGATTCATCTGACATGACCTTCCTGCTGTGAATCCATGCTGCCTTGGCTCCTGTGCCCCACTGGCCTCTAGGTATTCAACAGTTCTTTCCTTCAGAAGTGATTCCATCATTTTCCCTACCACTGAGGTCAAACTGACAGGTCTGTAGTTTCCTGCTCCCACTTTTGTGAAGGGGAATCACATTCGCCCTCCTCCAGTCCTCAGGTACCACACCATCCTCCCATGATTTGCTAAAAAGGGTAATCAGTGGTGTTACTAGTTCTCCCCTTAGTTCTTTTAGAATTCTTGGGTGAATCCCATCAGGCCCCATTGCTTTATCCACCTTCAGTTTTAGGAGTTCTTTCAGAACCCTTTCTTCTGTGAAAGGACTAATATCAACCCCCATCCAGAGAGCTTCTATTGACTGGATTAGGTACCTCCCCCTCCTCTTCCTTTGTGAATACTGAGCAGAAGCATTCATTTAGTATCCTGCTTTTTCACTGTCCCTCTCTGCCCAACCACCCTCCTCTTTATTCAGCCTCAGCATCCCTGCCTTAGTCTTTCTTTGCTCCGTAATGTACCTATAAAAGGTTTTATCCCCCTTCTTAACAGAGTTGGCTATCTTTTCCTCGGTTTGGACCTTTGCTATTCTGACTGCCTTCCCCGCTTCTGTCTGCTTTAACTGGTACAGGTCTCTATCCTGCTCCTTCTGTGTTTCCTTATACCTCCTGAATGCTATCTTTTTCTCTCTAACCCTCCCTGCCACTTCTTTTGAGAACCATAGTGTTTTTTTTCTTTTGTTTTGTTTATCTGCTTCACACAAATGCTTGCTGCCTCTGTGATGGCAGTTTTGATGTTTCCCCATTGTTGCTCCACCCCACATTCTTGCCTGTTTGCTAGTGCTTTTCTGAGGCACTCTCCCATTTTGACAAAATCAGCCCTCCTGAAGTCCAGTACCTTCACCTTTGTATGGCTTGACTCTACAGCTAAGTTTATCATGAACCACACTGTTTGGTGGTCGCGTGTTCCCAGATGGCTACCCACTTCTAGATTTGAGATCCTCTCTCTGTCCCCATTTTAGAGTACGAGGTTTAAGATTGCTCCCTCCCAAATGGGTTCCAGAACTAGCTGTCTAAGGCATGCTACCTGTAGGGCATCGAGAATGGCCCTGCTTTTGAATGTGGCTGCAGCAAAGGTGCTCCAGTTAACATCTGGCATATTCAGATCCCCCATCAGCAATATCTCCCCTTTCTCTGCCATCCTAAGGATGCCTTCTATCATTTCCTTGTCCATTTTGTCCCCCTGAGATGGGGGTCTATATACAATCCCTGTGCGGATTGTGGTGCCATTTCCAGTCCCCAAGTGACCCACAGTGCCTCCTCTCCTCCATGTTTACCCTTTAGTTCCATTGCTTTGATCCCTTCCCTTACATAGAGAGCTCTTCCTCCTCCTCCTCTTCTACCCTCCCTGTCCCTCCTGTAGATTGTGTACCCTGGTATGTTGACATCCCAGTCATGGTTCTCTGTGTACCATGTTTCTGTGACTGCCACGATATCCAGTCATCCCTCTTCCATCAAGGCCACCAGTTCAGGAAGCTTGCTACCTAGACTACAGCACTGGTACTCATTACCCTCCATTGTTTGATGGCCTTATTTCTTTTTGTCCCATCACTGTCCTTACCGCCTTTGTCTTTTTCTCCATTTACCCCTGCCCTTCTCCCTATTGACTGCTCTATCTTGGTGTTTACCTCACTAACTACCCTGAGTTTTTTTGGGGGCTAGGATTTCCCTTCTTTTCAGTGCCTCCCCCCTTGGCTAGTTTAAATGCAGATGCAGACCATCATGCCAGTATAGGCCTGTATCCCATTAGTTTGTTGGCTGCATCGGGGTCATAATATCCCTTTTCCACTATGAAGAATGGTTACTATTAAATGCTGCCATCTGTAACTTCTGCCGGATGATGTGCAAGGTTAATATTGCATGTTTACTACTTGAACAAGTTGGAATGTAAGTTTACAAGTTGTGGTACACAGATCTCTCTTTGGTATTCGTACTTAGATAATTCAATGCTTATACTCATGAGGGATAGTTTGTAGTTTAAGGGTCTGGTTGGTAGAAGAGTAACCAGAACATAATGTGGATTAATTTATATCTGTACAATTTCAGGGATGTACAGTATTCCAAACAATAGATCCATTTGATATACAGGAGTGTTTTCAGTATTTCCCACTATGATGTAACTAATGGGCAGATATCATTGAAAATCCTCAGTAAGAGAAATCAAATACTGTGTGAACAGCATGGTATCCTTCTGTGTACAGTGCTTGTACATACTATTCTTGCAAAATGATAAATAAAACATTAAAAAAGATGCAATATAGAGCCTACATACAACACTGACCACTCTCAAACCTCTTAAATGCCAACAAGATACAAAATATTTTGTTTAAAGGATCACTAGTCTTGAAGACCAAGTGAGAAGAAAAAAAACAGGAAAAGGAAAGAAAAGCCCTTCCCAACAAGGACGTGAAAGAGACATAAAACCAAAAAAAACAAAAGGAAAAAAGAAAAGTAAAAAATAACTTTTTAACACGATGGTAACCTAGTGCTCCTGGATAGCCACCTTTCAAATCCCTGGAGAGGAAGTGACAGTTTACACTGCTAGTGCACACACCTAAACATTCATTTGACATTTGAAAGCAGTCTTCTGATATTCCCAAGGACCACTTTCACAGTACATAAAACCTAAGGGTGCTGTCAGATCTGTGGAGGAGAGCTGTACGAAGAAGAGACAAGTCTTCTACCTATCCAGATACACCAAACGTACAGTAGTAGGAGGAAGTTGGTTCTAATGATATATTGCAAAAAAGTCAACTTACACTATGTTCTTTGTGTCAATACAATATAATTCCATGTAACTGTGTAATGTGTCAGTGCTATTGGCTTAGTGTGCCTTCCTGGTCATCAGTTTTCAAATAAATAAAGTGTTGCTCTAGGAAAGCATTTGAAACCTTTCATGTCTATATTTTAAAGTAAAGATCTACTATCTTGATATAACCTATTCATGGTTAAAATGGCACTGTTAACCAATAATGGGTTAGTTGTAACTCTTTTTACCTAACATGGTGTTTAGACTGGATTACGGGACTTGCACTTGAGCGCTGGTCTCACAGGCAGCACTGCAATCCCCTGGGCCAGCCCAAATATAAAATATTTTAACAAACGAGTTAATAACAAGCAGTACTCTGCAGAAGGTATAAATGAATCTAGTTCATGTCAAATAAATGTGTTTTGGGGGAATATGTTGCATGTTTCATGACAACTGATCAAGTGACTAAAGATATAGCCAAAAAAGTGACAGTAAACCGAAGGCAGGCATAATTAATTGATCTTGAACAAGATTTTAAAAAGGTTACCAAGTTGTAGTCACATATGTGTGCCAAGTGTAATCACAACTGGGCAAACTCTTTTCTCTATATAGCAAAAATGTGACAGCCAATCACAGCAAAATAAATACCCATGCATAATTATTTTGGAAATACTTTTTTGGTAGTAAATGAAAATGTATTAATTGGTTTAGTTACAGATTGCAATCAAAGGCTGATGCTTTACACAAGATTTTAAAACCACATATACATCTAAAACTATTGATGATTTTCTTAGTTTAAGAGGACACAATCAGTCTCCTCTATTTTAATCTGCTCACTAAACTTAAAGTCTGAGACATTTAAACTCAGTTTATGTTTAGGACATTTTATCTTGACTCCATTTCAAAATTATCCTCTCCTGAAGTGTAGATAACTCAGGAATAAAAGAAGCAGATCTGTAACTACTAAAATTTGACATAGAACCAGCCTTGTGAATGGGTATTATGTTGGCACTTGTAGGGCTCTCGGGAAGGTCATCCTTTTAAAGTCTTATCCAGTATGCCTACTGAGGATGTAATACCTAAGAGTACTAGAATTATCATCCTAAGACCTAGGGAGGTGTTTCCTTTATTTTCCCACTCCCTGCAGGATGGCAACAGCAAGGGCTCCAGGGGCTTGTGCACACGACTGCATGCCAACAGAGAGTCAGTTGGACTCCTCCCACCCACACTATTCCACTCACCCAGGTAGCAGTATCACCACAGAACATGCAGACCTCCAAACCTACAGAAGGAGAACACCCTCTGGGATTTTTAGTCCATCTCTCTATCAACTCTATAGATGTTCCAGGTTTAGAGGCAAACCCAGGTCACTGGCAAGGCTGCTGTTGCTCTGATGCGTCATCCCCCAAACTTTAAGACCTTATAAGCCTGTCTGTCCACAAGTCCATTTCTTTGCTACCTGTATGTTAATGCACTCTTTTTGTTTTCATGTGTAACCCCCCTGCAAATGGGGGTTCCCAAAAGACTTCCAGGAGCTTGCTTGAATGCTCCAAGCCTGAATGGTGTTTGGCGTTTAAGCCATTTATCAGTGAGTGTTTTTAGAACCTCTGGTACTGTCTCTTTAAGAGCTGTCTGCTTGCAGACATAATTAGTTTGTATGGGGGACTGTGTATTTCTTCTCTGAGTACCACTCGAGCTGCTGCCAATTCACTTCATTTTGCAGTCACTAGGAGTGCAAAGGAACCTATGTGAAAGATGTAACTGTTTGCCAGAAATTATTTAGAGTAATAATGAAATTACAGTTTGTCTAACCTGCTTTCTTTGCAGTCAGAACTGTGTCTGCTAGTTCCCCATTCTAGTTTTGAACTGCTGAACTGGACCAATCAGTGTGGGGTAAGCTAGCTCTAAAATGGTGCCTTGGGCAGAATCAGAACTTGGACTCATAATCTGGAGCCAGCCACAAGATTGTATGGGCAGTGACTCTGGAGATATAGTTTAGACTTCAGTGCCTTTTGGACCAACAGCAGCAGTCTATTGTGATGACAGCCAATCCAGTCAAGAACTGGGAGGAACTCAAAGGACTCGGTTTTGTCGGTTGGAGTTTCAGTTGAGCTTTGGCAGTGAAGAAGGAAGGAGCCTGTGCTTTTCAGTGTGCAGTTTTAGTCAAAAACGTGTGTAGGCCCAGAGTTCCGGTCTGCAGCTTGTTAGGACTGAATCCGTCCTGTAGAAAGAATCAAAGGATCTCTGAAGAGTAGAAACCAGGCTCACCCTGTAGAAGACTGGAAGAATTGCTGAAAATTGCACTCGGTCTGTCAGGAACTGAATCTGCTGTGTGTTCTCCGGTATTGTGCAGTAATTGCGATCGGGATACAGATGCAGCCTGCCTGGTATAGTGCTTTCTTTTATATGGATGTGTGAAGAGGTTTGTGTACCTCAAGTGAGCCCTGCTGACATTGAAGGACCCTATCTTATTTGGAAGTCGTGAGTACTAATTCAGGGTCGCTCCCTGTTGAATTGCCACATTAAATCCAAATGGAATTACTGTACTGCTGACTGTTTAATTCTCCTTTTCTCTGTTGAAAGGGCCCCTACCAGCTGCCACGGTTTGGACTAGCCACTAGGGCTTGGGTACCCAGGGACAGTAACTGATAGGGATAGGCCTGTGCACATAGCCATAGGTAGATTATTAGAGTGATAAGCTAATTAACCTGATTTCCCCCTGTCCTTGTTATATCCCCCTAAATAAATCAGAGCTGCTTGTTTCAGCAAAGTTATACTGCCTGAGGTATTTGTCTATGTTAAAGTACTGTACTGTGATTGTTGCACTGTATCTCATTTCACAGGAGGTCCCAGTGCCGGAACCAGACCTGGGGGTAAGTGTATACTGTGAAGGTAATTCTGATATATTGTGTGGGCCACTAGTGGGAAGAAAGGGGTTGCAGTGTCCCAGAGGGCTGTGACCAAGTTAGTTTAACTATTGCAAACCCTGACCTCTGGGTGGAGCACCGCCATTGGATCAGGCCCTCAACCTGTTAGTGGCAAATCAGGCAGGGTAGTAGCCCCTGGATAGCGCCATTTAGGGGTTACATCTTGGAGGCTCACCGCTGGGATTGTGTGTCCTCTAGTGGCCATATTTACGAACCACTGTTAAGAAAAAAATGGGTACCCCGACAGAAGTGGCTGTGCACCAGCTGGTGGAGTGGTGTACTGGGGAGGAGATCGACCCCCAAAATGCTATGCTTATCCTGGACATCCCTCTGGGTATCAATACGGACACTGTGCAGGGAGTACTTTCCAAGGTGGAAGGTTTACAAAACCCTGTGGTGGTGGGTCGGCATGCTAATCTGCTCACCCACACTTTCCTGGCCCTAGTAGAGTTTAAGGATCCCATAGATAGCTCCAAAGTGCCACAGACCATTACCCCAGAGGAGCCCTCACTGCTTGAGAGTGATAACTAAGGACAGTAAAGACCGGGGAATCAGCCCCACCACTATCTGAAACTTTTGAGGAGAAATTTGCTGAATGGTTGCTGGGAGAGAAAACTATGGAGGACTTGAAGAAGCTATTCTTGCCACCTGGGGTGTTCCTCCCCAACACCCTCTCCTGCTCCAGTGCCCGTAATGGTGGCTGAACCAATGCAGACTCCTATTTCTGCACCTGCTATAGTCACGACTCTACCGAAGGTTGAGGATCTTCTCTGGCACCCTCCCCACCCCCAAAGGGAGGATGACTGGGAGACCTGGATAGACTATGTTGCCCCAAATTGCTAGAATGGCAATGCTCGGAAGGCAAAAGCGAAGAGGTTAGTGAGCCTCCGAGGTCCTGCCCTGGCTACCATCCGCCGTAAACGGCCAGTAACCCTGAAGCGACTGCACAGGCCTATCTTGAGGCCTTGGAGAATGTGTATGGAGCCCAGATTCTGATGAGGACCTATGGTGGAGAGTAAGAAATGCACAACAGTACCAAGGGAGTTGTTGTCTGTGTATGTCTCTCGGCTGGAAAAATTGTTGCAAGAATGCCTCAGAAAGGGTAGTTTGCCAGAGATTGAACTGGACCGAACCAGACTGGACAGAATCCTTAAGTCTGCCCCCTTCTCAGAACTGCTGTTGCTTCAGTTACGCCTGGCAAATCGACTGGAATCCCCACCCTCCTATGATGAGTTAATGAGAGAAATTCGAGGAGTTGAGAAAAGGCGACCTCGGGAGGTACCTGCACCAACAGCTGTGGCTACGACCAGTGACTGAGGGTGACCCATCAAGTGAAGTTCAGGGGCAGAGGTTGACAGTCAATGAGTGCTCTGACAAGGAAAAGATATGCCACAATGAGGCGAACTGTTGAGAGAGATCCGGGAATTCAAAAACAGTCCCTTTATGAAGGCCACGCCTGCAAGTACGGGCCCTGACCTATATCCGACTGCATCTGCTATGGGGTTGGGGGTACCCACCCATTTATCTCCTGCTGATAACAGCTCCAAACTCAATTCCTTGACCATGGAAGTGGAGAAACTGACGAGATGTCTCCAAATGCTTATCACGCCGCAGACAGAGATGGCACCATCTCCCTCACATTGTAGTGGGCAAACTAGATGATCTGCCAGTGTACAAAGTAAGGCCTGAGAATAATTCAAAAGATGTAAAAACAATGCATAGAAATCATTTACTGCCCATTGGACAAATCTTAATTGAGTCTGAGCCCTTAGAAGATGCCCCCTCTGGACCAGTGACTAGAGCTGCTGCTAAGAAAAGATCAAGAAAGTCTGCACCTACAGAAGCAAAGTTAAAGTGTTCCCTCCACAAGTCCCAGTTGAGCATGACTGTCAGTCCATATCGGAAGAAAGTGAGAGTGACTTTGAATACTATCCTTCTACGAACTGAGTCAATTGTTCGGGGCAATCCCTAGTCAATACTGGAGACAAAGCTGGGCCTTCTGGACTGTCTAAGCCCCAGCTTCATCCCTGGAGCCATTGCTCCAGAAAGTGAAGTGCAAAGCATCAGATCAGATGAAATGGAATCATTGTGCATGGTTGAACTGTTTGAGTTTTCAGGGAGGAAAATGATAGATTGGGGCAGACTGGTGATACACCCGAACAAGAAGAGTATTTTGAGTGCCTGACAGTCCACTGCCAGTGTCGAAAGCTCTCCATGCGAGCCAAATGTTGTGGACTCAGAAACTGTAACTCCTGGAGCTGAAAGTGCCCCAAGTTCTAGCCTCTCTACCATGGAGACTCCTGACAAGTGAGGACAATGCTGAAATGAGGCTCAGAGTGCAGAGACTGTAACAGTTCCCCTAGAAAGACTGGTCGAGCTGTAAAGCCTGTGGTGCACCTCAGTTATGATTCCCTTGGAGGCCTGTGGATTTGCCTCTCAATGTTGTCCATAAAGGAGTGTATGTGTCCCCGAGCTCATTGCCCAAACTGAGCATCAGTGCTAACTCCAAGTTACTTGTGTTGCCCTCTAAGTATGGTGCCCTTGCCCGTCCAGCCCCAAGGTAACTGATAGGAAGGCCCTCTCTTCAGGTTTCATGTACAAGAGGTAATAACTTGAGTTATGGTACAATGTGTATGTAATACTGTGTAAAGAGGACGTGACTGCAATGTTTCAGAAATGTGTTCTTGGTAAAATGAAATATTGACTGATGATTACATGTGCGAGCCTAATGCAAATGTATATAGGTTGCAGTTGAAACTTATGGGGTACTTGCTTGGCGCAGGCGTCAAGCTTTCCCAAGCCAGGAAGGTGTAACCCCCTGCAAATGGGGGTTCCCAAAAGACTTCAGGAGCTTGCTTGAATGCTCCAAGCCTGAATGGTGTTTGGCGTTTAAGCCATTTATCAGTGAGTGTTTTAGAACCTCTGGTACTGTCTCTTTAAGAGCTGTCTGCTTGCAGACATAATTAGTTTGTATGGGGACTGTGTATTTCTTCTCTGAGTACCACTCGAGCTGCTGCCAATTCACTTCATTTTGCAGTCACTAGAGTGCAAAGGGAACCTATGTGAAAGATGTAACTGTTTGCCAGAAATTATTTAGAGTAATAATGAAATTACAGTTTGTCTAACCTGCTTTCTTTGCAGTCAGAACTGTGTCTGCTAGTTCCCCATTCTAGTTTTGAACTGCTGAACTGGACCAATCAGTGTGGGGTAAGCTAGCTCTAAAATGGTGCCTTGGACGAATCAGAACTTGGACTCATAATCTGAGCCAGCCACAAGAGGATTGTATGGGCAGTGACTCTGGGAGATGTAGTTTAGACTTCAGTGCCTTTTGGACCAACAGCAGCAGTCTATTGTGAGTGACAGCCAATCCAGTCAAGAACTGGGAGGAACTCAAAGGAAGTGCCCGGTTTTGTCGGTTGGAGTTTCAGTTGAGCTTTGGCAGTGAAGAAGGAAGGAGCCCTGTGCTTTTCAGTGTGCAGTTTAGTCAAAACGTGTGTAAGGCCCAGAGTTCCGGTCTGCAGCTTGTTAGGACTGAATCCGTCCTGTGAAAAGAATCAAAGGATCTCTGAAGAGTAGAAACCAGGCTCACCCTGTAGAAGACTGGAAGAATTGCTGAAAATTGCACTCGGTCTGTCAGGAACTGAATCCGCTGTGTGTTCTCCGGTATTGTGCAGTAATTGCGATCGGGATACAGATGCAGCCTGCCTGGTATAGTGCTTTCTTTTATATGGATGTGTGAAGAGGTTGTGTACCTCAAGTGAGCCCTGCTGACATTGAAGGACCCTATCTTATTTGGAGTCGTGAGTACTAATTCAGGGTCGCTCCCTGTTGAATTGCCACATTAAATCCAAATGGAATTACTGTACTGCTGACTGTTTAATTCTCCTTTTCTCTGTGAAAGGGCCCTACCAGCTGCCACGGTTTGGACTAGCCACTAGGGCTTGGGTACCCAGGGACAGTAACTGATAGGGATAGGCCTGTCACAGAGCCATAGATGAATTATTAGAGTGATAAGCTAATTAACCTGATTTCCCCTGTCCTTGTTATATCCCCTAAATAAATCAGAGCTGCTTGTTTCAGCAAAGTTATACTGCCTGAGGTATTTGTCTATGTTAAAGTACTGTACTGTGATTGTTGCACTGTATCTCATTTCACAGGAGGTCCCAGTGCGGAACCAGACCTGGGGGTAAGTGTATACTGTGAAGGTAATTCTGATATATTTGTGGGCCACTAGTGGGAAGAAAGGGGTTGCAGTGTCCCAGAGGCTGTGACCAAGTTAGTTTAACTATTGCAAACCCTGACCTCTGGGTGGAGGCACCCGCCATTGGATCCAGGCCCCTCAACCTGTTAGTGGCAAATCAGGCAGGGGTAGTAGCCCCTGGGATAGCGCCATTTAGGGGTTACACATGTGTTTATGCCCCCAATCTGCGCTGGCCCCCATCTACTTCACTCTCACCCAACTCTGTCATCCGCCACCCCTGGGATATAGCTGGCTCCATCAATCCCCCACAGATCAATTCCCATGGTGGGGCCAGGGGGAGGGAGTCCATCCAACCTCCTGTGTCCTCATTCAGACATGGTGGAGCCAGGGACCATTTGGTGGTGAAGGACCTGCAATAAGCAGGAGCTTCATCCTGCTGATGAGGTGTCTTTTTCCTGTTTCTTCCTTGACCTGCCCAACCCCACAGGCAAAGAAGAGATTTGCCACTTGGAAAAAGTACTGTATAAGGGCTAGTGGCAGAGTACCAGGTCTAGACAGAAAGGACATAGCAGTTGCTGTCTAGCTGTATTACAGACTTTGTCTGGTGCCCTGATGCCTTCATGCCCTAGTGGTTAATGCCACAGCTAGTTTGCATTTGGTAGCATGAAGGCAGTAAGGCAGGAAACACAGAAACATAGAATTTGATGACAGATAAGGATCACTTAGCCCACCCAGTCTGCTCTTTTTCCCTACCTACATTGTTACCGCAGACTGTACTCGATCTACTGCTTTTTCTCCCTCCCAACCTTCTTTTCCACTATAATTCCCTTGTGCCTATTCCATGCATTCTCGAACCTCAACACTATCTTCACCCCCACCACCTCTGCTGGAAGACTGTTCCAGGAATCCATCTCTCTTTCTCTAAAGAAGTACTTCCTAACATCTCTCCTGCATCTACCCCCCCTCTAGCTTCACAGCATGTTGTCTTGTCCCCTTGTTCTTGAGCACCTTTTCTTCTGAAAAATACTTCCCTCCTGTACCTTATTTACCCCGTGAGGTCTCTATCATATCCCTTCCCTCCCTCCTCTCTTCCAGGGTGTACATATGAAGGTCCTTTAGTCTTTCCGCATAGGACTTTTGATGCAGACCCTGCACCATTTTAGTTGCACTCCTCTGGACAGCCTCCACTCAGTCTATGTCCTTCCAGAGATGTGGTCTCCAGAACTGCAAACAGTACTCTAGGTGAGGTCTTACCAGAGATCTATACAGAGGTAACACCACCTCCCTCTTTTTGCTAGTGATACCCTCCCTATGCACCCCAGCATCCCACTAGGTCTCCCAGCTGCCTTGTTGCACTGCGTGGCCACCTTTAAGTCATCCAATATGATTACCCCATGTCTCTTTCCTGCTTTGTGCAGTTGTCAATACCACTCCACCTATTTTGTACTCTGCCCCTGGGTTTTTTGTGCCCTAAGTGCATTATTCTGCATTTTTTCACATTGAAACCCAGTTGCCATATTCTTGATCACTTCTTTAGCTTTCTCAGGTCTCTGCACATCCTTTCCACTCCCCTTGGAGTGTCCATCCTATTGCAGATTTTGGTGTCATCCGCAAAGAGGCAAACCTTCCCTTCCAGGGCCTCTGCAATGTCACTTATATAGACATTAAAAAGAACCAGTCTCAGCACTGATCCTTGCGGCACCCCACTCACTCTCTCGTCCTCAGAGTGAACTCCATTTACCACCACCCTCTGTTGCCTATCCCTTAGCCAATTTCTTATACAGTTTACCACCTTTGGACCCACCTCTAAGCTACCCAGCTTACTTACTAGTCCCCTATGTGGAATAGGTTCATAGGTGTAGTACAAGTTCGAAGGGCATGCCCGTATAGAACTCGGTGCCTAAAGGCAATAATCGAATTTATTTTGCTCCACGTGGTCATCTAATCTCTGTTTAAATTCCACCAGGCTTTTACTTGTGACAACATCTACTGGTAAAGCATTCCAGATAGTTGATACCTGCCGAATGACATAATTATTTCTTTTGGTCATTTTATTAACTGTGGTTTTTACAGTACGTTATGTGCTCTGGTATTCAACACTAAAACATTTATTTCCAGGCAAATAGCCTCACACAGGGCTGGATCTTGAAATGCTCTGTATACCAAGCATAGGTCATCCCTTAATGATCTGTATTCGAGTTAAAAAAGGCCTAAACTTTGTAGTCTACTGCTATAGTTAGTATCGGAGAGACCTCTAATCTTCTTTGTAAATCTTCTCTGCACCTTTTCCATAATGCTGTTACATCCTATGGTAGTGGGGGTGCAAAATGGAGCATAATAGTCGATGTGTGACCTAACCAGACTAGTGTATAGGGGAATCAACACATCTGAATCCCTACTCTTGATATGTTTCCGTATAGAGGAGAGTATGCCATAACATTTTTTAACTATGTTATTAGTATGAGATGTAAACTTTAGATCATTAGTTATTGTAATTCCTAAATCCTTTTCTGTTCTTACAGTTTGTAATATGTTACTTCCTAATGTGTAGGTGGCTAACCTGTTATTTCTTCCCAGGTGCATCACTTTGCACTTAGCAACATTAAAGGACATTTTATTTCTTACTGACCACTCAGCAAGCTTATCTAAGTTAATTTGTAAGGAAGTAACTGCTGCAGAATTATTAACAATACAACCAATCTTACAATCATCAGCGTATTTATGTATCCAAGCACCACTATTTACCTGCAAACTAGTAACTAGTATGTTGAACAGCAAAGGAATGGTGTTGAAAGCCTTACTGAAATCTAAGTAGGCCACATCCACAACTTCACACTGATCTAACTCCTTTGTCACCCAGTCAAAGAAATCTATCAGATTCATTTGACATGACCTCCCCTTTGTGAAACCATGCTGCCTCAGGTCTTATAGCCCACTGGATTCAAGATATTTCACAGTCCTTTCCATCAGCAGGGATTCCATTAATGGAAAATACTGTATAGCAGGAAAGAAACAATTACTCACCTTAGTAATGTTGTTTCTTCTAATGGAGTCTTGCTATATTATGACATATGGCAGTGAGTCCCAACCTTCAAACTGCTCCGGAGGTGAAAGAGTTAACTTTCCATGCCAGGCATGGAACCTTGAGCACGAGCTCGGTTGAAAACTCTGTCTGTTGTTCTTCAAACTCAAACTGTCAGATCTTTACGAGGAAAACTCACTAAGGTTCTGTGTGGAAGCCGTAAAACCTACACTAGCCAACTGGCTACTAAATAAAAGAACACATTTTTCTTGGTCCCAAAACAAAGACTCAAGTCAGGGGATCCAAAAAATTAAAAACATAACACCCAAACACCCCAAAAAGGAAGGGTGAAAAATAAGGTGGGCATCTACTAAATGCCAACACTACACTGCTCAACCACATCCCAAAAGTAGAGGTTCTGAGAGGGGCAGGCGGGAGGTCATAATATAGCAAGACTCATTAGAAGAAACAACATTACTAAGGTGGTAATTTTTTCTTCAAACAACATGAAGTCTTGCTATATTATGACATATCTAGACTACACAGCAGTACCTCCATGGAGGAGGGACAGAAACTACTTAGGAAATAGGCTCTGAAACAGCTGTGCAAACTGAGCATCACTCCTAGCCTGGATGCCAGTGAGTAATGCTTGGTAAAAGTGTGAACTGTTTTCCAGGTAGCTGCTTGACATATCTCTAGGATAGGGATGTCCCTGGCAGCAGCCAGAGCGTAGCTGTACCTCTGGTAGAGTGAGCCCCTCAGGCCTGAGGGAAGAACCTTACCCAGTTTCTCATAGCAAAATTGGATACAAGAGACAATCCACCTGGCAATGGATCTTTAGTGGCAGGTTTCCTTTACCAACCTCACCATAAGTGAGGAACAGTTGAGGAGTCAAACCTGTGACCCTTGATACGATCTATGTAGTAACTAAGGGCTCTTTGACATCTAAACTGTGCAGTCTCCTCTCGCCAGAGGAAGAATGGTCAGTGAGTACACAGGAAGAGACAGATTGATTAAGGTGAAGTCTGAAACCACCTTAGGCAAGAACTTTCTGTTAGTCCTGAGGACCACCTTATCTCTATGAAAGGAGATAAAATCAGGTTCCACTGACAATGCTTGTAATCCACTATGCGCCTGGCAGAAGTGATGGCTACTAAAAACACAGTTTTCCAAGTCAAGTACTTAAGCTCTGCTGATGACAAGGGCTCAAAAGGGGGTTGCATATGCTGAGCAATGCAAATATTAAGATCCCAGGCAGGGGCAGGGTCCCTGAATGGGGGGTTGGTGTGAAACAACCCCTTGAAAAACTTGGAGAATACAGGATGAGCCGAAAGAGAAGAGGGTTTACCTGCTGATAAGAAAACAGACACGGCTGCTAGGTGCACTTTTAGGGTAGCTGGTCTCAGCCCCAAAACATTCAAATGCACCATATAATCCAGGATTGTGGGTAAGTCAGCAGATTCTGGGGAAATATGCCTGCCAGAGCACCATATGGAAAAATCTCTTCCATTTGGAATTATAAGTAGCCCTGGTGGAAGGTTTCCTAGAAACCTTCAAGATATCCAATACACCTTGGGTGAGGTGTAGGTCAGCAAACTCTAACTCTTCAAGAGCCAGGCCTTGAGATTGAGAGATCTGAGGTTTGGGTACCAAACTCTCCCCTGGGCACAGGTTAACAGGTTGTGATTCCTGGGAAGACACAGGGGAAGGTGGACTGCTAAGGACATAATGAGTGGGTACCAGGGCTGTCTGGCCCAATCTGGAGCAATCAGGATCATCTTGCAGGGATCAGATCTGATTTTGACTAGCACCTTGAACAGAAGAGGGAAGGGGGGAAAAGCATAGAGAAACTTCCCTTCCCAACTAAGAAGGAAGGCATCCAGAGGGACTGAGCCCAACACTGGGGGCCAGCAGCAAAAAAGGGGAAGTTGGTGATAGTCTGGGGCTGCAAAAAGATCTATCTGTGGGGTGCCCCATCTGGCAAATACTACCTCCAGTACTAGGGGATCCAGTGACCATTCGTGATGGCCCTGGGAAATCCTGCTGAAAGCATCTGCCAGGACATTGTCCTTGCCTGGGAGGTGAACTGCCGTAAGGGAGGTGTTCAGGAATAAGCCAGAGACCACAACTTTATTGCTTGATTGCACAAGGCGTGACCCAGTGCCTCCTGCTTGTTGATGTACCACATTGTAGTGGTGTTGTCTGTTCTGACCTGTATGACTTTGTTCTGAACAGATGTGGAAAAAACGAAGTGCTAGAAAAACTGCTCTGAGTTCCAAAAGATTGATGTGAGCAGAGATTCCTGTGAGGACCACAATCCCTGAGTAGTGAGATGCCCATGTGAGCTCCCACCCCAGAGAGGATGCATCTGTAGTAAGGATTAAGGAGTGAGACTGAGGGGTGAAGGGACCCCTGTCTCAGATTGCTCTGGTCCTGCCACCACTGAAGGGCTTGGATCAGGGTTGAGTCACTGGGATCTATTTGGTTAGAGGGTCTCTCCTTTGAGACCAAAGGCTCTCAAATGGAACTGGACGTCCCCATCTGAAATCTTGCTCCTGCACTACTGCTGTAGAAGCAGCCATGTGCCCAGGGAGCTGCAGAAAATGCCTTGCTGGTCGAGACCTGCAGAGTGAAAGAGGAGGCCAGAGAGACCAGGGTCCTTGCTCTTTCCAGAGGAAGGAAGGCTCTGGCCTCTTTTGTGTTCAGTTCTGCACCTATGAAGGTGAGGAGCTGGACAGGCTCTAGAACTGACTTTGGAAAATTGAGGAGGAAACCTAGAGATGTGAGCAGTTGCTGAGTTACCTGAAGGTGTAGTTTGACTTGTTCTGGAGACTGGCCTACTATGAGCCAGTCGTCCAGGTAAGGAAAGATGGCAATCTTTGCCTTCTTAAGTGGGCAACTGCTACTGCCAGGCATTTTGTGAATACCCTCGGGGCAGAGGTGAGGCCGAAGGGCATTGCTCTGAACTGGTAATGGCCTGAGGGCAGCTTGAATCTGAGGTACTTTCGATGGGAGCTTCTGATAAGAACATGGAAGTAGGCATCCTTGAGGTCCAGGGACGCTAGCCAGTCCCCTGGCCTTAGAGAGGGTAAAATAATTCCCAGAGTCACCATTTTGAATTTTGGTTTTAAAAGGTGCTTGTTTAGGTATCTGAGATCCAGGATGGGCCGCCATTCTCCTGTCTTTTTTGGGGTAAGGAAGTACCTGGAGTACAACCCTTTGCCCTGGTGTAGGGGTGGAACCTTTTCCACAGCTCTGAGAGCCAGGAGGGTAGAAACTTCTGTTTCTAGGGCAAGTGCCTCTGATGGATTTGCAGGTGGAAAGGACCTGGCTCTCATCTTTGGAAATTTTTGAAGCTGAGAACCAGTCCCTGGCTTACTACTTCCAGGACCCACTTGTCTGATGTTAAAGACTTCCAGTCCTGGACAAAGTAAGCCAGCCTGCCCCCTACAGGTAGTAGAGAATCGGCTCTGGCCACCCCATCAGGGTGCCTGCTTGGCAGGGGCTTTGGGGTGAGGGGTGGAAGCAGGCTTGCTTGTACCCAGTCTGCCTCTCCCTCTAAAGAACCCCCTCTGGGCATAAGCAGAAGAGGAGGCCTGGACTTGGTGAAAAGGCCTGCCCCTGCCCCTGGGATGCTGCCTTTGAGGAGTGGCCTGCCTTTCCTTGGCCTGTGCACTCCTATAGGTGGTCCTATATTCATCCATTTTCTTCATGTAATTCTCTGTCTGCTCCCCAAACAGAGAATTGCCCACAACAGGAAAATCCATGGCCTTAGACTGGGTATCCTGTGACAGGGTAGTACATCTGAGCCAAGCCATTTTTCGAAGTGCCACAGATGTAGCCATGACCCTTGATGACACATCATTAGAGTCTACTGCAGCATGAAATTGCACCTTGGATGCCTCAATACCACCCGCAGCCACCTGTTCCAGCTCCCTGGCAAGCTGGTCAGGGACCTGTTTTGCCAGGGCCAGCACAGTATCCCATCTGGATTTCTGGTATCTAGCAGCATAAGCCATATAATTTGCCTGTCTGAGTCCCAAAGATGCTGCCATGTACTGTTTCTTTGCCATGGCATCAATCCTCCTGGAGTCCTTTTCAGGGGGGTGTGAAGCTAGAGGAATATTTGCCTTGTCACAGGCTGCAGCCTGCACTACCCCCACATGGCTGCATTGCTGTGTGAGGAACTCCGTATCAGAGCCTGATAATGTATACCTCTTGTCCATCCTTTTATCAACAGGAGGTATAGTGTGAGGAGTTTTTAGAATTTTTACTGTCTGTTTCCGAAAAGATTTATGCAAAGGAATAGTCAGTCTCCTAGACTCTGGAATATCCATCATTTCTACATAATCAGGCTCCTCTTGGTCATCAACAGCTTCCTCAACAGGGAGTTGGAGAGTTTCAGCAACTTTCTTATAGAACATAAAATGAGAAGGGGACTCAGATAGCCTGGGAGGAGAAACCCCTGACGGTCTGTCTGGAGAGATGTCCGGTTCAATGGGCACATCCAGACCTTCAAAACCACATTCACTCTCCTCATACTCCTCTTCCCCCTCCTCCAGTTCATAAAAATCCTCAAAATCACAATCTTGAACCGGTGGAACCGTCCGAACAGAGCGCTTCCCTGATGGTATCGGTTCGGTCGGAACTAGGGAAAGTGACTGGACAATTTGAATTGCTTTAGCCATTTCCTCAGCGGTTGGAGAAAGAACTTTTGGCTCCACACTAGCTGACTTTCTAGTCCTTTTAGTTGGAACCGGCTCCTCAGAGCTGGCTCTTCGTTTGCCCAAGGAAGTATCGCCCTGGTCAGAGGGCACTCTCTCTGGTTCGGTTGGAACCCGAACCAGGCTAGCCATCGGGTCAGCGGACTTTTTGCCTCTCTTCCCCTGAGCCTACCAACTCTCTTTCTATGGTGGCAGCAGGAAAATTCTTACAAATCTGGCAGTCTGCACTGAGGTGGTCAAACCCCAGACAATACACACAGGTGGTGTGTGGGTCAGCCTTAGCAAAGGCTTCCCCACAAACACTACAGTGCTGAAACCCAGTGGGCCCGGTTTTTCTTTTGGGTTTCTCAGACATAGTGCCAGCCTAACCAAACTTGCCCATTTATGGCAATCCGTCAAGCAAGACTCTCTTATCGGTTCCCAACCATGTCACGGGTCGTGGAAAAAACCGTAATGAAATCCGTTTTTTTTAGAACCGATAAGAACCGGGAACCGCACTCTAAATAAGGACTAGTAATGTTTGAGAATAACCTGATCGGTTCAAACCGAACCGAAAAGCATTTACAAGTTCCACACAGAATAAAATAAATGCAAACCTATCTATTACTTACAATACCACAGACAGAGCTTGAACCGACCGGTTGCGGTTTAATTTCGGTCAAAAAACCAATAAAATAATACTTTTTAACCGACAAACGAACCGAGCAGAAGGAGAAATCTCGCGAGCGACTGTTCAGTGAGGCGGAGTACAGAATCTGACAGTTTGAGTTTGAAGAACAACAGACAGAGTTTTCAACCGAGCTCACGCTCAAGGTTCCATGCCTGGCATGGCAAGTTAACTCTTTCACCTCCCGGAGCAGTTCGAAGATTAAGATTGGGACTCACAGCATATGTCATAATATAGCAAGACTTCATGTTGTTTGAATAGTAGCTTTCAGTTTATTTTCGCTATATTAGCTTAACTGACACAAGCGCTAAAATACGCTGATCGCTAATATTACAGGGAGCATAGTGCTGTAATGGGACATGAAGCTGATGCGCTAATTTAACAGGGCACTAAATAGTACTGCATCCCACTCCGCGCTAAATAAAGAGGGCGCCAATATAAGCTGCTATACAGTATGCACCTGAGATGCAGGTAGCACTAAAGTAAGAAGTGTATGCACCAGAAACAAATACTGCACTACGCAAGGCCGAGAGTAGGATATTCCTCCGGGGGGCCAGTATAGAAAGTTCCCCTTAGCATTAGTCACATGCTCAAATACTAAGAAATGTTCACGAATTCGCCATGGTGGCAATGCCACACTTATGAAAGTAGCACTTCCTAAACTCAAGGCTATATCCTAGTGGAAATGTAAGAAAAGCTATCCTCACAGCAAACAAAAGACTTAATGAAGCCCTCAAAAAGATGTACCTGGGGAGAGGATTCTCCCAAAGTGTAATCCTCTCTATAAGCTTTTCCCAAAATAAGGGCTCCATTCTGCTGCACAACAGAGGCCGGAAGCAAAGCAACTGGTCCACAGGTGACTAGACCCTAAACAAAGGGAGAGGTAGACATATCAGGGGGGAAGAGAGGTGCCAGACAAAACAAAGTAGACAAAAAAAAATACAAGAATTCCCCAAGGAAGGTAAACAGAGACAAGAAAGAGGGCACCCTGTAGGACAGCCTTATCAATCAATAGCATACTCCTGGTCCTGCAACTGAGGCCTGAAGGTAGTCCACCAAGAACCTTCAGAGTAATCCCCTAGGAGATCCAGTCATATATGAGGGCACCCACAGTAGTGGTGCAACAGAGGAAAAAAGTGTGATGTGACAGATGATAACTCAAGTGCAAAAACAGAACAAGATTGCTTTCAAAAATATGCAAGTGTAGAAGAGTTGCAAACTGTGGGAATGTAATGCAATGTGTGAGAAGACATAATTTGCTGGGCATTACCTGCACTAAAAATCAACACAATCTGTGTAACTTGTTATTAGCTATCACTGATGCTGCTCCTGTTTTTGTCGGAAACACCTATTCCACATGGCACATGTTTTCTGGTATTTATTGTCCCCTAACTATTGTTAATGCATGTTACCTAATGTTCACTTATTTGTTATATTGTAATCACGACACTGCTCTCTGTATGCTGTATTTATATCTTGCTTTTTTCCTTTCCTGGTTTTAAAATGATAATTTTTACCATTGTTTATTCTAATCTTGCTTCTGTTGCTAGTACTGTATTGTTCTGTTCTTGATGGTATTTACTTTAATGTTCATGCATCTCTCCCAAGTCATGCCTGAAAATATGTATTTCTGGTGTGCTTACCTGTTAGACAAAAACAAATACATAAAAAATAATGCAAGATGCATGAGAGCAACGTAGAGTGTACAGAGAAACATAATTTCTGTGGTGCTAAGGTCAACAATGATGCAGGCTTGTATGAAAATATAACGCAAGATGAATCAGAAAAAAATGCATACTGTATAAGGAAAGCAAACTGCATGAGTAAGTTGGCTAACCTGAAACACACTAACTTGTAATGTGTGATAAGTGAAAAAGTTGCATATTGCACACAGTTTTATTTACTTCAATGTGGAGGTGGAATCCTCAGCAGAGACATCGGCACCAATGCCACAGTGACATCAGCATCAAGGTCATTAGTGACATCAGCATCAAAGTCAGTAGCAGCAGTGGCGACAGCACCAAGGTCCCCTGACAAGGCATACTCTCGATAGAAGGAGAAAAGAAACTGAGGCAATTGGGGCTGGCATTATTTGTACTCTTTGTGCGCACTGCAATATACATGGTGCTGTCCACATGTGCACAGTGTAAGCTAGCTCCAAAGGTTCTAGCACCCGTGAGGTTCTTTTTGGATATCAACATGAATTTCTGTGTTATTAGTAAGTCTTTTTAGCTAAGAAATAGGATCAAAATTGACCCCTTCTGGAGCCACCAGTGTCCTTTTTACCCGCTAACTCTCAGCAATGTCCCTCTAATCCCAGCCACTGTACTTTTAACATCCTCTTTTCTAACTCTCACAAGTACACACAACAACCCTGAAGGGATGCATTGCAACCCAGTTATTACAGCATAGGAATACAGACCAAAAGATCCCACATTCAAATGCTACTATAAGAAAAAATTACTCACCATAGTGATGTGTCTTCCTAAGGGATCCCTCACTGTGCTTGACAAGTGCAATTAGTCCACTGAATTGAGCTGCCCTGGAGTCTAGAATTTTATGCTAATTAGAGAACCTTAAAATTAAATTTGAAACTCTGCTATCATCACACTCTTCCCTGACCTCTAACGGTAGATTTATGTCTCAAGCTGTGGGAGAGCAGTGACTACCAAATCTAGCTGAGTGACTACTAACAAAATCCTAACCAATAAAACACACTTAATAAAACAAGCATTTGTCAATGCCGAACGTTCGCTTGTAGGTATTTGCAGTAGTGTTTGGCATTTATACAGCCGCCCCCTTTAGTTGTATCCATGTCCCTTCAGCACCCATGTCCCAACAGAGTATCTCTCTGCAACTCCTCTTGCATCTGATTTACATTTCAGACTCATACTTCTTAACTGTCTACCTTAGGAACCCTAACGCCCCGGTCATTGTCAATGTTCTGAGCCTGTGTGGAAACTACGCAACACACGCTTGTAACACAGTCATTTTGTGGAATTTTCTCACCAAATTTTCAATATAGGCATTTTAGGACCTCCGCTCATGAACAGTGTCACTGTGATTTTCTTAATCTGACCCGAACGTTGATTTCCCACAGCGACTGCGCCATTGTGCAAAAACACATTTTGGCCAGTGTGTGAAAAATGACAGCTGTACTGTTCATAAGGAGGTGTGATAAAATGCCAATGTCGAAAATCTGGAGTGAAAATATTACAAATTCTCATAGTTACGAGTGTGCCTGGAAATTACGCAATGCATACTCGTAACACTGTCATGTTTTGGAATTTTCTCACCAAATTTTCAACATACGCATTTTGTGACCTCCGCTCATGAACAGTGTCACTGTGGTTTTCATAATCTGTCCCACACACTGATTTCCCACATCGACCGCACCATTGTGCACCGGATGATCAAAAACACATTTTGGCCTTGATGTGGAAAATGATAGCTGCACTGTTCATAAGGAGGTGTGGAAAAATGCCAATGCTGAAAATCTGGAGTGAAAATATTACAAATTCAAGAAGTTACAAGTATGTGTGGAAACTGTGGAACGCACGCTCGTTACACAGCTATTTTTTGGAATTTTTTCACCAAATTTGCAACATATACTTTTTGGAACCCCACCTCATGAACAATGACACGGTCATTTCGGTAATCAGCCCTGAAAGGTGATTCTGCTCAGTGACCACGAAATCACCTTTCAGGACCAAATAACGACATGACAGTGACTGAATTCATGAGGTAGGGTCACAAAAACCTCATGTTGAAAATCTGGTGTCAAAATTCGCAAAAATGGCCGAGATATGCACCAACATTGAAAAAAAAAAAAACATTTATGCCATTATACAGCTTACCGGCATTTCTTCAGTTCGCGGTCGGCTTTGAAGAGTGCAGACGTGTTCCCGGTCCACTGAAGATCGTTGCGCCGAGCTCCAGAGGTAAGTATGGGGTAGGGGGTGTGTGGGGAGGTGGGGTGTGCAGAGGGTGGGCACGGGTTGGGGAGAGGGCATGAGAGACCATGAAGGACTGTTTTCTGTTTCCACAGGTTAAAAGAAAAGAAAACAGCAATGTGGGACACTTTGGGCACACTGGGGTGGGCCCCCAGCATGCTGGCACACCTGGGTGTTTCTTTGGGGGGCTGGAGCTGACAGGGATTGGGCACCCCGTCGGCGATACAGTGAGCTGTGGGGGGGGGGCATGAGCACACTGGGGTGGGCTCCCAGCGTGCCACCTGAGTGTTTGTTGGCGGGGCTGGAGCTGATGGAGATTGGGCACCCTCGTCGGCCACACAGTCTGCTTGGGAGGGGCGCATGAGCCGAGGGGGATTGGGCACCCCCCTCGGCACACAACATGGGGGAGGACAGCAGCAGAGGGAGAAAGTGGGAGGGATTTCGAGCAGAGGGAAAGGGTGACGTAAATATGCTAAATACATACACGTTACCACCGCTGACTGCACTGGACGTTTTCTTAGAACTAAAGATCACGGCAGCCGAACTGCTGTCATAGACAGCTCGCTTATCCATTAGCGCGGTACGGCTTCGCCTACTACAGGGAACACTAGATTGCATAGGAGGGTCACACATCTCCAAAAAGTCGTACTGTTACAAAACGTTCCTTGCACATGCGCATGAGTGAACGTGAAAAAAGAAAGAAAACAAATGAGGGGAAAAAAAATAAAAAATCACAAAATTTTCAGTTGCAAGGCAAAAGCAACAAGAAAGTACAGTTATGCAAGAATTAACCATGAAATACAGTTATGTAAGAACTTACTGTAACAGTAGCTCTCTTGCAGCAGGCCACTCCTATGGAACTATAGCCACCAGGCATTAGGATCATCCGGAAACTTTTCTAGCTAGCAGTCTACCAGGGGGTGCCCAATCCAATGTCATATGCCAACGTTGACCTATCCTATAAGAGTGGGCGGCCCCCGTGCCCTCCTCAGTTCTCCTGCCGGAGATCCTAAGCCTTCTAGTCCTAGCAGAGGGAACTGAGGAGGGACCAAAGGTCCCACCAAAGAAAAGAATGTAGAAAGAGGCACAGACACAGGAAGATATCCCAGGTCCAGGGGGAAGGAAGGAGGGACAGCATGGCTTGCTGCAAGAGATCCCCTTGCAGATCTACTGTTACGGTACGTTCTTACGTTACAGTACTATCTGACTTTGGGTGTATCTCTTGCAGCAGGCCACACCTATGGAATGAGTCCCAAGCAGTTTGGACATCAAGAAATGCAGTCTTGGCAGCAGGAAACCAATAGCCTAAGAAACTAGGCCCTGTAGAACAACTAGGCCGAAACTGACCCTACACCCAGAGGCAATGCCCAGACTGTAGTGCTCAATAAAGGTGTGGACAGTACTCCAAGTGGCAGCATCACAAATCTCTGCAGCTGACATTCCTGAAAAAGGCAGGAGAAGTGGCCATGCCTCTGGCAGAATGGCTACAAACAACGTCAGGAAGATCCTTGCTATACTTCCTGTAGTAATAGGTGATACATTCTGCCAACCATTTGGACAAGCATTGTTCTGAAACAGGGATGCCAACTTTCCCAGGGGCGAAAGAAACAAACAACTGTTTGGACTTCCTAAAGTCCTTCATATGCTGGGTATAGTAATGCAGAATTCTATGCACATCTAAAGTGTGGAGCAATGCTTCCCCTGGATTGGCATGATCTGGGTAATAAACAGAAAGGTGGATGGATTGGTGTAAAGTGAACTCAGGCTCCACCTTAGGAAGAAACTTAGGATTAGTTCGCGAAGACATACTCTGTGGAAAACCAAATATGGCTGTTCACACTGAGCATCTGTAGCTCTGAAATTCTTCGAGCACAAGTAGTAGCAACTTAAAATAATGCCTTCCATGACAGAAAGTGTAGCTCACATGTCACAGCCGGCTCAAAAGGAGCCAAAGTAAGTTTTTCCAACACAAAATTCAAGTCTTAAGGCAGGACTGGATTGCGGATAGGAGGCTTCAGGTAACAAATGCCTCTCAGAAATGTATGGGACACCTCCCAGTTGTACCACTGCACATCCATCAATAGGCACATGGAAGGCAGAGGTGGCAGATATGTGCACTTTAAGAGAGGAGTACTTCAGACTGGAGTCTGAAAAGGACAGCAAGTACTCCAGAATCTGATTCACTGGGCAAGTGAAGGGATCCAGCTGATGTAAAGCAGTCCACAGTGCATAGCGTTTCCACTTCATAGAATAGGTGGCCCTAGTGTAAGACTTCCTAGCAGCCACCCGGACATCGGCCACCTTGGGTTACATCCCGAACCGAGCCATGCGTGAAGATGCCGGGATTTGAGGTCTGGACGGACCAGGGTGTCCCAGTTCTGGGAGAGCAAGCCTGTGCACAGAGGAACAGGAACTGGAGGTTCCACAGTCAGCTGTTGCAGCAAGGGGAACCAGATCTGACAAGGCACAGGGGGCTATAAGGATCATCATGGCCCCTTCCATCTAGAGCTTAATCAGAACCCTCTGAAGCAAGGAGAAGGGAGGAAATGCGTACAGAAACTTTCCTTTCCAAGAAAAGACCACATGTCTCACCATAAAACTCCAGGCCCTGGACTAAGCCAGCAAGAAAGCGGCAGTTTTGTGTTGAGTGAGGTCTCAAAAAGGTCCAACTTTTCGGTGACACCACCAGCAGTTTCCACTTGTGCACCCTTGACTGCGACCGACTTAGGGTGTCTGCCAGGATGTTTTGGATGCCTGGAACATGGATGGCCATCAGTTTGAGACAGAGATCCAGAGCCCAATACCAGACTCTCACTGCTTCCTGGCAGAGGGGGTACAATTGCATGCCCCCCTGTTTGTTGATGCAGTGGATTGCATTGATGTTGTCCATCTGCACAAGCAGATGACCCAGGGACAATTTAGTCTGGAAGGCCTGCAGGACACAAAGAATAGCCTGCATCTCCAGGACACTGATGTGGAGAGAGGACTCTAGAGGGGACCAGGTCCCTTATGTTTGATGGGGCCCTAGATGCACCACCCATTCCAACCCTGAAGCATTGGCTGTGAGGATTTACTATGGAGAAGGAATGAGGAAAGGAACCCCTCTTAACAGGTTGCTGGGTCTATCCACCAAAGTAGAACTCTCTTCACTGGAGAAGAGACCAGAACCTGCTGTTCCAGGTCATCAGTATGCTGGTCCACTGAGGCATCCTCATGTGCAGTCTGGCTAGGGGCACTGTGACTATGGCTGCAGCCATCAGACTCAAAAGCCAGAGGAAGGTTCTAGCTGAGACATAGCGGCTGCTGTAAAGCAGACGGCCTTGGGCTATAAGGGGTTCCATGTCAATACAGCGACATCTCCGGCTGTGACGCCCTCCCCCCCAACAACGACGGACACACAGCGACATCCCCGATACTGGCGCAACCCAATAATGACGGCAACACCTCAACAGCGGCCGGCACAGTGGATGAAGCAATGTGGGGGCTGTGCCCCCCCCAGCCACTTTCTATATCTAACTCCACATCGCACAGACAGTGCAGTTAGATACACATCCCCCATCACCACAAAGTCTGTTGGCAAAAAACACCCATTGCCGAAATGTCCACTGCTGTTGGGTGTGTCACTGTAGGGGAGTTGCTGTGCTGTTTGTATATGGCTACAAGGCGATCTGCCCAGTCCTAGGGCAGGAAGAAAAAACTACCATCTTAGTAATCTTGTTTCTTCCAAGGTATTCTTCAATATTCTTAACTCTTGCAGTCAGCCTGTGGAATTGAAATGCCCGGAGAATGGTTTCATAGGTTTTTCAGAGTTTAAAGACTATAGTCCATATATTCGCCAATTATTTATGTATATACACGAATATTGTTTTTGATCATATATTGATCGATTTGCTTCTTAAAGGAATCCATTGTTCTACTAACTATTATCTCTATTGGCAGCCTATTCCAGATCTTAACCACTCTCGCCATTAGCCAGTACTTTCTTCTCAGAGTTTTGAACCTATCTAATTTAATTTGCAGTGGATGAGCTCGAGTACCATAGGGTTGATCCCTTATTACAAGATTTAGCTGTTCCCAAAGTGTAGGGTCATTTAATGCCCTATATATTAAACATAGATCGCCTCGCATTCTTCAATATTCCAAGGTATACAGGCCCAAAGTTGTCAGCCTCTGTTCATACTCCTGCCCCTGAACACCAGTTATCCTCCTTGTGGCTCTCCTTTGTACCCTTTCCAAGATCTTATATCACCCTTGCCCCTGGTGCCCCAAAACTAGCACAGTACATATATGAGGGCACACCAAAGATGTGTAGAGTGGTAAGAGAACTTCCCTATTATTGCTCTTTATATGTTTATTTATACAATATTGTATGTTGCTAGCCTTTTTTATTATGTGATTATAATGTGGCCTGAAGCTTAGGCTATTACATATTCTGATTCCCAGGTCACTTTCTTCAGTGATAACCTGCAATAATTCATTTCCCAGCCTGTACTGAAAATGCATATTATTTTTTACCAATATGCATAACTGTACATTTCGTTACATTGAATGTTGACCCTTGATTTTGTGCCCATTTATCCAAACTGTTTAATGCAGTCTGGAGAATGTTAGCATCTTCTATACCATTTATCACCTTACCTACTTGGGTATCATCAGCAAATTTTGATAGCCACACCTCCGATGTAGAATGCATAGACCCTATATAAATGCTAAACAAACATGGCCCAAACACGGAGCCCTGTGGGACACCACTGGTCACATCTATCCATCCTGAATATTCTCCTTTTACACATACTCTCTGTTGTCTTCCCATAAGCCAAGACTTAATCCAATGAATAATATCAGAATGTATCCCCATATTACTAAGTGCATCAATCAGTTTATTATGTGGCACTTTATCGAAGGCCTTGGCGAAGTCCAGGAAAACCACATCCACAGAACTCCCATCATCGACGGCCTTGTTTACTTTACCGTAAAATTCAAGGAGATTCGTCTGACATGATCTGCCCTTTACGAAGCCATGCTGTGTATAGTCTGTTTTTCCAGTTTGCTGTTGAAAGTCCAAAATGTAATCTTTTATAATACCCTCCAGTACCTTACCCAAGACCAAGTCAGGCTAATTGGCCTGTAATTTTTCACATTCTGTGTTGATCCCTTCTTATGTATAGGGACAACCTCTGCCTGTTCCATGCCTCTGGTACATCACCCTCACTAATAGATTGTTGAAACAGACAAGTGATAGGGCCTGCCAGTTGATCTGCCAATTCCTTTAATACCCTAGGGTGTAAACTGTCGGGACCTTGGGCTTTGTTCTGGTTCAGAGACTCTAATCTTTTTTTAACATCACATTCTGTAAGGGTAATAATTGGTTTCCAAGATGCCGTGTAATTATGGGGTATAGTAATTATAGGATGATTGAAAACTGAAGCAAAATAGTTATTATAGTGCTCAGCCATCAATTGGTTATCCACTATAACAGTTCCATCATGTTTTCTTAAGGGGCCAATGTTCCTTATATTACCCCTTTTATCATTAACATAAGAGTAAAATGATTTATAATTGTCCTTTACCCTGGTAGCCAGTTTGTATTCATAGTTCTTTTTAGCTTGTTCAATATGCTTTTTAGTGACCTTTAGACATTTTTTATATTTTGCCCAACTACCCTCGTCCCCACTTAATTTAGCTATTCTAAACATTCTGTTTTTTTTCCTTATTTCCTTTTTAATTTTTAATGTCATCCATACAGGGAGAGATTTCTTTACTGTATCGTATTTATTTAAAGATGGGACATATGACTTAACCAGGTCTTGCAGTTTTTTTGTAGTTTGTCCCACATTACTGAAAGAGAGGTATCCTTAAATTCGTTCTTCCAGTTCCATTTTAACAAATCCTTTTTCATGCCCCCAAAATCTGCTCTATCATACCTGTATATGGATGTTTTGCCAGAATTAACACTTATCTGCCGTGTATACTTAAACCTAACTATTAAATGATCGCTAGTGCCTAATGGTGGCAACACTATACAGTCCTGTATCCTGTCATTTGAATTACTCAGAACTAAGTCCAAGATGTGATTTCCTCTGGTATCAGATGTAACGTACTGTTCTAAGGCAGCTAGATTAAATATTTCTAAGTACTGTTCTTCTATGGCTGTATTTACTTGCAACGTATTCCAATTTATGCCTGGCAAATTAAAATCCCCTAATAGTATGACATTATCTAAGTTTGCCATCTGCTTAACAAAGTCAGACAGCATGATGTCCTCCAATGTAGTAAGTGAGGGAGATCTATAAATCACCCTGATATTTAACCTGATGTTCTGTTTTGAAGCCATTTTAACCCATAATACTTAACAGTTTTCCCATCTGGATGTATCTACTCCTTCTGATACCATATCCTCGGATATATATAAGGCCACCCCTCCACCTCTTGTTGATTTTCTGTCATTATAATATAGGGTATAACCTTGAATGTTCCTATCCCAAGTATCCTCTGGTTTCCACCATGTCTCTGTGATTGCACAAATGTGAATATTATGGGTATATAAGACGACTTGAAGCTCATCCATCTTGTTGTTCAAACTTCTTGCATTTAGTGAAATACAGTTGATTATGGGTTCTATATTGCTGTTTTAAGGGGCTATTTTTTATATAGTATATTGATCTCCCCCCCCCCTTTTTCAGTTTAAATGTATGTCAATTATCTGTTTCAATTTATAGGAAAAATGCGCTTTTCCTGCCTGTTCAAGTGTAACCCATCCTGGGAAAACAAATGATATCCCTGGAAATCCTGCCAGTGATCTATATATTTGTATTCTTCTCTCCGACACCATCGCTTCATCCAACCATTTAGCCTGAGTATTTCTTTTAATAGTGCTGTATTAGCCTTTGGTACAGGTAATATTCCAGAAACTATTAACTCACACCCATGGTTTTTTAAGGACTTGCCTACCTCCTCAAAGTCTCTTTGGATCTCTGTAATATTCCTTTTGCCAACATCATTTACACCTACATGGAGGAGTGTAACTGGTAAAGTAGTATTTTCAATGAGTCTATGAAGTAGTCTTAACATCCCCAATTCCTGCTCCTGGGAGTGTACTAACCGTAGTGTGTTCCTTTCTATCTCTACTGATCACAGAATCTGTATATTTTATCATTGAGTCCCCCACTACCAACACATCCTTTGATCCTGCGTTATTTAAACCAGTACTATTACATGTATTAGCTGCATTCTTTTCTATCCCATCAGGGGGAATTCCTGCTGCTATATCCATTTTTTTTGATATATCTGGGGCCCTATTACTCATAGGGGATTTAGCTGTTTGGAGGGCACTGTATCTATTGGGTGTTAAAACATTTGATGCACCCCCTATGTTTCTCCTACCTTTCTTATTATTTTTAATTTTACTTTGAGCAAGGCTCCATTCCTCAGTTGAACTCCTACCCTCTTCCTCATTCAGTTCTGTTTTTGATGAATCTCCTATGTATGAGTGTAATTCTTCCGAAATACTGTTAACCATAGTATCTATATATTGTTCAAGTGAGGATATATCAGTTTGTACCTGAATTCTTTGTTTTAATAGAGAAATCTCCACTTGTAGGGTTGTCAACATACAACATTTTGAACACTTAAATCCTATCTGCTCTTCCCTCTCTGCGTACATCTCGCAATCCACACAAAGCTTCATACCTGCTTTTAAGCCTTTGTTTATGTTGGCAAATGTAGTATCCAGCCTTCCCAGCTGACACAGCAGACCCGCAGCGCCGCTGACGTCTAGGAGGACGCGACGCTCTGCACACGCCGCTCTGCTCGCTGCAGGGGAGCTATATACAGCAAATGACCCGGAAGTGGTTTTTCAGGTCACGGGAGCGCTCGCAACCAAAGTCACGATTTTAAATATAAAATTTGCAACTGAGCTAAAGCCCTGTTCTTGTGTGGGCTAAGAAACCTATTTGCTCAGTTCCCTAAATAAAATTAGAGACCTTTACAGCTCTTTCTAGTAGTAGCCCTGCAAACCGGACTATCTACTCCCTTCCTACTTCCTGAAAGGTAGTAGGGCTCCACAGTACATTAAAATTCACAGCTGTTACATAAAAAAAACAATTTCAAGTGCAACCCACACTCTCCCCACAGTAATCATAGTACAGTACAGCAGTAGTAAGATATATTATGTCTGCACGCCCGCTGCAGGGGCGAGCTATATACAGCAAATGACCCGGAAGTGGTTTTTCGGGTCACAGGAGCGCTCGCAACCAAAGTCACGATTTTAAATAGTAGAAGGCAGGCTGACACTGAATGGAACATATGTAAATGATGGAACACATCATTGGCTCGTGCCACCATTCAAATGCTGCCCTTACCAACTGCTGTATTCTATAATGCTTCAGATTCATTGGAGCCTGACAGGAAAGGCCCATTCTAGACTAACCTATCAAACTTACACTAATAACCTTAAAGTAGGTGTACAATAAAAAAACTAATAATAACAGTAATAAACCTCTTTTAAAGATAACCCAACCCCTGTGTTGTCAGATATGACCTGAAGAGGGAAAAGACAATACCCATCGGGGTTCATAAAATATACCATCAGATGGATGAAATGCTCCCTTTCAATTAGATACCAGCTTGAGATGCAGAGGCCACTGGTTCTGGAAAGGGAGGCAGGGTGGGAGAGTTAAGAATATTGAATAAATTGGAAGAAACAAGATTACTAAGGTGAGTAATTTTGTTCTTCTAACCCCAGGAATTCTTCAGTATTCTTAACTTTTGCAGACTACGAATTAGCACATTTGGAGGTGGGCACAGAACCTATTTTGGAAATAGACTCTGTAGAACTGCTGTGCCAGATCTGGCATCACTTCTGGACTGGGTGTCCAGGCAGTAGTGTTTTGGGAATGTGTGCACTGTTCTCCATGCAGCTGCCTTGCAGATTTCCAATAGTGGGATGTCCCTAGCAGCTGTGCCCCTTGTAGAATGCGTCCTGAGGCCTACTGGGGGCTCCTTACCCACTTTTGAGTAACAGACCTGGATACATTGAACTATCCAGCGTGAAATAGTTCTTTTTGATGCTGGTTTTCCTTTTCCCACATCCCCATAAGTCAGGAACAGCTGCTGTCTGTCCTGTCTATGGTCCTTGGTGTGAGTCCTGTAGTAGCTCAAAACTCTCTTGACATCTAAACTGTGTTATCTGTGTTCACCTGAGCTAGAATGCTCAGTGAAAAAGACTGGTAAAGTGATGGACTGATTCAAATGAAAATCAGAAACTACCTTAGGAAGTAACTTCCTGTTAGTCCTAAGCACCACCTCATCTCTGTGGAAGGAGATGTAGTTTTGTTCTATGCACAAGGCCTGAAGCTCACTAATCCTTCTGGCCGATGTAATGGTCACCAGGAAGACTGTTTTCCAGGTCATATATTTCAGGTGAACTGAGGCCATGGGCTCAAATGAAGGTTCCATGAGCTTGGCAATACATATATTAAGATCCCAAGCTGGCTCCGGTTCTCTGTGGGAAGGGTTCAGGTAAACTAGACCTTTGAATAACTTCTTGAAAATGGAGTTGGATGCTATGAAAATACCCTTGCCAGCTGAAATATTAGCGGATACTGAGGCCTGGTGTACCTTCAGGGTAGTGGGCTGCAAACCCAATGCATACAAATGGGTAAGATAGTTCAACAAGGCTGGCACCCCTGCCTGTGATGGGACTACATCCCTAGCTGAACACCATATAGAGAACCTTTTCCACTTGGAAGCATACGTCTTCTTAGTCAAAGGCTTCCTAGACCCCCTCAAGACATTCAGGACACTCTCAGAGAGTTGCAGCCTGGCATACTCTAAGTCTTCAAGAGCCATGCCTTGAACTTGAGAGACCTGAGGTTCCAGTACAGGATCCTCCCCTGAGAGGAGGTCAGCAGGTTGTGCCTCCTTGGCAGGTATATCGGAGAAGCCACAGACATGGAGAGCAGCAGAGAGTACCATGGCTGCCTGACTCAGTCTGGAGCTATCAAAATCATTGAGCCTGATTGGGATCTGAGCTTGATCAGGACCCTGAGCAACAAGAGAAATGCAAGGAATGCGTACAGCTTTTTCCCTGACCAGTCCAACACCAGAACATCCAGAGGGACTGTGCCCCTTGCTGGTGGTCTGCAACAAAACTTTCACAGCTGGTGGTTGTCATGGGACACAAAGAGATCTGTCTCTGGGGTGCCCCATCTCCTGAACACCACTTCCAGAACCTGCTTGTTGAGAGACCATTCTTGATGATCTTGCTTGATTCGTCTCAGGGCATCTGCCAAGGTATTGTCCTTGTCTGTCAGATGAATGGCTATCAGTGAGGCCTAAAG
Organism: Neoceratodus forsteri; assembly: GCA_016271365.2. NCBI lineage: Eukaryota > Metazoa > Chordata > Ceratodontiformes > Ceratodontidae > Neoceratodus > Neoceratodus forsteri. Next base: position 732,414,120 of record CM028131.1, read on the forward strand.
TGAGTAGGCCAGACTCCATACCTTCATTGCCTCTGTGCACAGAGGGCTGGACCTTGTTCCTCCCTGCTTGTTTATGTAGTACATAGTGGTGGAATTGTCTGTCCTGACCTGTACCACCTTGCCCTGAATCATGGATGCAAAGACCTGCAGGGCTAGAAACACTGCTCTGAGTTCCAGCAGATTTATGTGCTGGAGTGACTCTGCACTTGACCAAGTGCTGTGTACTGTATGATCCCCCAGATGAGCTCCCCAACCCAGAAGGCAGGCATCTGTTGTGAGAACTGCTGATGGAGGCTCCTGCTGGAAAGGGACTCCTTCCCTGAGGTTTCCCTTACCTGCCACCACTGTAGGGCTTGCAGCAATGTCTTTGTTACTGGGACCAGCTCTGACAGCGAGTCTCTCTTCTTTGGCATCAATGTGCCCGGAGGTGGAACTGCAGATCCCTCATTTGGAACCTGGCTCCTGAGACTGTACCTGTTGCTGCAGCCACATGACCCAGGAGTTGCAGGAATTGCCTTGCTGGTTTTGATTTGTTTAGCTTGAAAGACCCAGCAATCTGAAGGATGCTGCTTACCATGTCGTGGGGCAGGTAAGTCCTCCCCTTCAATGTGTCCAATTCTGTTCCTATGAAGTGCAGCACCTGCACTGGTTGAAGGACGAATTTCTTGAAGTTTACCAGGAAGCCTAGGGATTCCAGAAGGTCCTGGGTTTTTCTCAGGGAGTCTGCCACCTGCTGTGATTTTCCCACCGCTAGCCAGTCATCCAAGTAGTGGAACATAGTTGCCCCTTATCTCCTTAAGTGTGCCACCACCACTGCCAGGCACTTTGTGAATGCCCTTGGAGCTGAGGTTAGGCTGAATGGCAGTGCTAAGAACTGGTAGTGACCTGATGGGGGTCTGAACATGAGGTATTTTCTGTGAGACTCCCTTATGGGGATGTGGAAGTATGCATCTTTTAAATTCAGTGATGCCAACCAGGCTTCTTTTTGGAGGGTTGGCAAAATCATGGCCAGTGTTACCATCTTGAATTTTGGTTTTGCCAAATGTCTGTTTAGTAACCTTAGGTCAAGAATAGGCCGCCACCCCCCATTTTCTTCAAGGATAGGAAGTACCTTGAGTAAAATCTCTTTCCCCTTTGCTGTGGGGGAACTGGCTCTACTGCCCTTGACAGTAGCAGGTTTGCCACTTCCTCCTCCAACAGCTTCTTTTCCGAGTTTGAAGTTGGTTTAAAGGCTCTTGTTCTTAAGGTGGGGAAGGATTTGAAGTTAAGGGACAACCCCTGACTCATTACTCCTAGGACCTACTTGTCTGTGGTGATGTTTTTCCAAGCCTGAAAGTAGTAAGCCAGTCTGCCCCCTACTGGTACAGTGGAAATGACCTTGGAAATCAAGTCAGGGATTCAGTTTAGGCTGGGGTTGGGCCTGACCAGTATGATTATCCCGCCTAGATCCCCTCCTGCTTCTACTTTTGAAGTACCCTGTCTGCTGGGGGTACTGCTGTCCAGCCTGTGCCTGGAAGAAGGGTCTGCCATAGGTAGACCTGCCACTGCCCCCCCCTTCCATAAGGTCTCAATGAAGTAGAGGCCTTTTCCTTAGCTGTGTTGCTCTTATAGGTGGTCTGATATTTGTCCACCTTTTTCATGTATGCCTCTGTCTTGTCCTCAAAGAGAGAGTTATTCTAGCAGGGAAAATCCATGGCTTTCATCTGCATGTCCTGTGAGAAGTTAGTGACTCTAAGCCAAGAAAATCTCCTGAGGGCCACAGTGAGAGCCAGCCACCTGACAGCAGTGTCATCAGCATCCACTGCTATCTGAAACTGGTATTTTGATTCTTCTAGGCCAAACCTTGCAGTTTCTGCCAGGTCAGCTGACAGGCTAGGTGAGCCTTATCTGCCATGGCCATAACTGACTGCCACAGTGACTTCTGGTACTGGGCAGCATAGGCCATATAGTTGGCCTGATCTAACAGAAAGAGAAGCTGACAGGTAGCCCTTCTTGGCCATACTGTCAATCTTTCTTGAGTGTTTTTTCTGGAGGGTGGGAAGCCAGGGAACCTTTGCCCTGTCACATGCAGCAGTCTGCACCACACCCTCATGATCAGGGTGGGAGAATAAAAATGTAGCCCCTGCCCTGTCCAGCTGGTCCAGGGGTAGCACATAATTAGGAGTCTGCACGATTTTTACAATGTGCTTCTTTAAAAACGTATTTATTGGAAGCAGACATTTATTTTTTCACTGGCGTTAAGCACATCAAGTCAAGGAATTCCACTTCCTCTTCCATCCTCCACCATCTCATTTGGAGTAATGTCCAAGGCATCTACCATCTTCCTGACAAAAGTATAGTGAGATGAGAAATCCTCGGGCAATTTAGGTGGGGATTTGAATTCTTGTTCAGGGGAGACCTCCGGTTCGATGGGTTCCCCCTTATCCTAATCGAATTCCTCAAACTCCTCAAACTTCTGAGTCTCTTGAACCAATGCTTGCACCAGAGCAGCCAGTTGAGGAACCAATGGTTGAGCCAGAGGACTAACTGGAACCGAAAGAATCAGAGCCAGTACAAGCCCTTGCAAGGCCTGAATGACTTTCAGTGCCTGGGCTATAGCCCCTGGAGTAGGCATTTCAGTAGCGTCACTAGAAGTCCCCTTAAGCTTTGCAGCAGAGGATTCTAAGTGCTTCGTTTTCTTTAATTTCTTTGCTGGTCCCGATTTATCCACTGGTTCATTTTGTTTTGGTAGGCTCCCCTTTATTTGGGGTTGCTGGCTCTGTCTGAATGGTTTCACCTGTATTTTTTGTGGGAGTAGGCTGGTCAGAACCGTTATCTCCCGAATCCTCAGAATGAGACGTTTCCTGTTTAAACCCTTTCAGCCTTTTTTCTACGGTTCTGGCTGGACAAGCCTTGCAAATATCACAATCAGCTGTGAAGTGGCCCTCACTAAGGCAGATGACACACTTCTCATGTTTATCTACCTTGGTGAAGACCTCTCCACACTGGGCGCAGTTTTTAAACCCAAGAGGGCCAGTTTTCTTCTTAGGTTTCTCTGACATTTTAATTAAATGGCCAGATCCAAAAATATAAACCACAAAGTTTTTTTTTTTGTTGTTGCTGTTGTTTGTGCGGTTTCAATAAATCGTGGTCGGTTCCTAATCGGAAAAAATGCAGTTACCCTACAAAAATTAACAGAGTATTGGTTCACATAACAAAGTATAAAGAAAAACTACAATAACTAAATAACTAAGAAATAATAAAATAAACCTGATGGAAGGTGTCAGTTCCTCAACGGTTACAGAGAACCGGAAGGAACCACTAAAATAACCTAAAAAAAGTCCTAGCACTAACTTATAAAACACATAAAGGCAGCATATAAAATGTTACTTGCTTTATGATGGAAAACAATAAAAATGATGAAGGATCTCGAATGTGAAGAGGGATCTCCGAGGCATCTTGACTAGCAGGTGGAGAATGAAATCTGAAGCGTTATAGAATGCAGCAGTCAGTAAGGGCAGACATTTTAATGGTGCATGAGCCAATGATGTGTTCCATCATTTACATATGTTCTATTCTCCAGGCAGTTCAACTCTACAGGCTGACTGCAACAGTTAAGAATATTGAAGAATTCCTGGGGTTAGAAGGCCATGCTTTGAGAGGTATCCAGGACTACCCCTATGTACTGAAGATGCTGACAGAGGGTCAGAACTGACTTGGGCAGGTTGACTGTAATGCCCAGATCCTGGAATAGGTGGGAGGTAAGTTCCAGAGTCTGTAATAGGTGTTCCCTGGACTGGGCTTTGAAAAGTCAGTCATCCAGGCAGGGAACAACATAAGAGCCCCTCTCACCTGAAGGCAGCTGTCACCACTGCCAGGCATTTGGTAAACACCCAAGGGACCAAAGACAAGACAAAGGGTAAGGCCCAAAACTGGAGGCATGCCGCCTGAAAGTGAAATGTCAGGTACTGTCTGTGGGAGGCATGTACCTGAATGTGCAGTTAGGCATCCTTCATGTCAGGGGAACAAATCCAGTCTCCCTGGTGCAGAACGGGTAGCAGACCCTGAAGTGTCACCATCTGGAAATTTTTGTACTGGATGAAAAGATTTAGATCCCGGAGGTCCAGAATTGGCCAGAGATCTCCTGTGCATTTGGGCACCAGGAAGAAATGAGACTAGAACCCTCTGCCCTGCTGAGTCTCTGGGATGGCATCTATGATCCTTTTTTGCAACAAGAAGTGAATTTCCTCCCAGAGCACTGGAATGTGGTCTGGTGGGTAAGAGGACCAAACTGAGTTATTTTTTTTTTTTTTTTTGGAGGTCACTCTAGAAGTTCCAGAGTGTGGCTGCTTTCTATGATCTGCAGTACCCAGGCATCTCTGGTAATTTCCATCTACTTCTCCAAGTGTAGGGAGAAGCAACCCCCTACCACCACCTCTTACCTTAAAGGGGGGGGGCAGGCAAGGAGTCAGGCTGGAACCGGCCGGGGGTGCCCCTCTTACTCTGGGGGATTTTCCTGTGGTGGAGGAGGGGGTGGGCAGAGCAGGGGCTGCCCAGAACTTAGCCTGAGGCTTACTGAAGGGCTTGGGTCTGTGGCTATTCCAATGATAGGGCATTCATTGACCACTTTTTGGTTGGTTACTGTGGTACATGGAGTGGACCAACCGTTGGGTGTGGCCAGAAGCTTGCAGTTGAGATAGTATGTCTTGCGTAGTTGAGTCAAATAACTTGCATCCCCTAAAGGGGGTGTTCAGGATGGACATTTGAACATCCTGAGCAAAGCCAGAAACCCTCAATTAAGAGTGTCGACAAAGGCAAATACCCACTGTGACGGCCCTAGCCAAGGCATCTACGGTATCGCAGGCAGCCCTAAGGCAGTGAGTACCGATGTCGGACTCTGATTTAAAAGACTGCAGCAGCTGCTGTTTGAGGGATCCTCTGGAGGGCCCAGGCAGATTCAAGGGTGATCCCAGAGCTGATTTTGGTACTGGACCATATGGGCAATGTAATTTAACACCCTAATGGTCAGTGTGGCAGAGGCAAAGATTCTCTTGTCAATGTGATCCAGCCTCCATGACTCCTTATCCAGGGGCAAGGAACTGAGGTGTTTGAGCCTCTTGGTGTGGTTGTGGGCAGCACTGATGATCACCAAATCTGTTCCTGACTGGCAAAAAAAAGATGTTCCTGCTGAAGCCTGGTATAGTTTGTTCACCTTCCTTGGCATGGCAGGTATCAAACTGGGTCGATACCAGGCTGCCATGGTGGCATCTTCAAAAGGCTCAATCAAAGATGGGATGAGCAGAGGAGGGGCATCTGGAAGCCTTAAATAAGTGGCCATCCACCATCGAGCGGGATCTTGTTCCTCAGTGTCGGAGCCCATGGCCGACTGCAACTGTCTTATGACCGAGATAAAAGAGGGATCATCCAGGGGAGACCACAGGATATATCTCAGGGTCTCCTTGCCTCAGATGATACCGTGAAGGAGGAGCTGTCAGGAGTAGCTCCTCTGTCATTGTCCTCATCACCCTCATTGGGAGGAATGAGGTCCGGATCACACCCACCCTCATCCCCAAGTCCTGATGGGGAAGCGAGGGCCCAGGGTTCTGGGGCATGGGCTATGGAGAAGAAGTGATACACTGCAGGGATGGGTCCTGGCGAGGATCAATCTTAGCCTGCACGAAATCCCATAAGGGAGTAAGGATGGAGTGGATGTCCATCGCTATCTGCGTCAGACCCATCAGCATCGGTTGAGAAAACACAGGGATCGGCTGCAGGGTCGGCACCAGAGTCAGCATCAGGGAGGGCAGCCACACAGGCTGAGACCTGTGGTGGAGCTCCTCGGCATGGGTCGGCGTCGGCAACAGGGGCTCGAACCGAGGTGACTCCAGAGAAGATAGAGGCTCCTGGCCCAAGATGATGAACAAATAAACAGTTGTGGTTGGTAGCGGGGGTACTGGCTGTGACCCAGCTACCGCCAACACTAAGCCCATTGATGATGAGCCAGCAGAGCCACCTGACTGAGTGCCTGCTGAAAATAAGAGCCTGAACAGCAGGGGCTGTGAAGTCGGTGGGGCACCAAAGCCCCTGGAACCGACCCCTGCCACTGAAACACTAGTGGGGGGAGCTGCCAACAGTAGCCGTGCAGGGGAAAGGGTGTCAGAGGCAGAATGGGCCTCCCCCGACAATGAGGATAGCCCTGCCACAGTCGGCGCATGAAGCGATGACCGGGATCGAGATGAGGAGGACTGGGTTCTGTCCTTGGGTCAGTCCTTGTCCCGATGTTTGGGCTTCCCCACAGATTTGTCCCGGGCCTTGGAAGGCTGACAGCCCATGGACATCAAGGGGGAAGCTGAGGAACTTCGAGCCTGAAGCCCCTTCTCCAACTGGGTGGCATTCTGCTTCAGCAGAAAAGTTTAGAAGGTCTGCTCTTAGTGCTTCCTGGAGACATGGTTGAAGCTGCAGCAGATCGCACAAGCATTGGTGTCGTGCTTTGGGCCTAAGCAGCAGACGCAGGCCTCGTGATCAGCCTTCTTGGGGATCTTCTGCACGCAGGCACACTTTTTGAAGGTTCCCAGAGGCAGTTTTTGGCATTAATGAAGCTGAAAGATCACTTTATTGCTAAAGTGATGTACACTAGGGAGAGAAAAACAAAAAAGTGAAGGTTTGATGAAGAACTTTGTCGAAATGGTGGTCAACTGAATCTGGCGGATCTCCGTGAAGTCGGAAGTGCAATGGCCAATGGCGGGAAAAGAACTGTGGAGGGTTGGGGGCCGCCCATTCTTATAGGATAGGTTAACGTCGACGTATGATGTCAGAGTGGGGGGCCCCCGGTAGACTGCTAGCTAGAAAAGTTTCGATGTGGTCCTAGTGCCTGGCGGCTATAGTTCCATAGGTGTGGTCTGCTGCAAGAGATACCCCCAAAGTCAGATCAGTAGATCTTTGAGAAGATCTCTTTCATCAGACCACACCTATGGAACTTACAGCTGCCAGGCACTAGGACCACACGGGAACTTTTTAAGCTAGCAGTCTACAAGGGGCCACCCACAATGATGTCAGACACAGCAATGTCCCTCCCATATAAATGTGGGTGGCCCTGTGCCCCCCTCAGTTCTCTTCCAGTGAGAGATCCCATACAGATGATCACTGGCCAGGGAACTGAGGGGGCCAGAGGTTCACGCCAGAATGAGAGGTGAAACAGAAGGTGAACCATACTGGAAAAAGAAAGACACAGAAAAGCTTGAAAGTCAAGGGGGACAGAGGGAGGGACTGCATGCCCTGATGCAAGAGATCATGTTGAAGATCTACTGTTACAGTAAGTTCTTACATAACTGTACAATCTTCATCAAAGGTATCTCTTGAATCATGCAACACCTATGGAACGAGTCCCAAGCAGATACAGACATAGAGACAGTCCAGGTGGTTGGAGGTCATAAGTCCAAGACAGGAGGCCCTAAAGCACCACTAGGCCGAAGCCTGCCCGTCTCCTCGAAAAAATGTCCAGACAATAGTGTTTAGTGAAGGTGTGGACTGTACTCCAAGTTGCAGCAGCACAGATCTCTGGAACTGAAATGTTCCTGAAACACACAACAGAAGTGGCCATACCTGTGGCTGAATGACCATGAGCAACATCAGAGAGTTCCTTACCTTACTTCCTATAACAAAAAGTAATGAAGTTGGCCAGCCCTTTTGGACAAGCACTGTTTAGCTCACTGATACCTACATTTTTAAGTTTCCCTTGGTGTACTTGCGTGCCAATGTGAGCTATGAACATTTATAGCTTGCTTTTCAAACTAGCCTTAGCTATTTTCAAAAATTTCATTTTTTTGAGTCCCATTTATGGTACGCTAGGCGTAGCTGGGTGCATAGCTTAGTATCCGATACATATTACCAATTATAATAATAATAATAACAACTGGTACTGGTTATAACCTGCAGGTTATAATGGCAAACACACGCTGAGTTTCCCTTGCTCCATGCATGCATCAGCTGCCACTATTACCTTCCTCTACGCCGTTCCTTAGCGCTGGACACTTCACAGCCATTCGCACTTGGCATTCAAGTTAATTTAAAAAACATTAACTGGGCTTGTTGTGCTATCATGATAAAACTTTTTTAAAAAAGGGAAACAGTTCATTGTCTATGCAGTCGCTTCCAACCGCAGACCATGCTAAATCCTGACCAGACCAGGATGTGTTTTTATTTTATACAACTGCTTCGCTCTCGGCGTTTATGTAGCATCCAACACCTTGGGTGTGTGTAAAATCTTGTTAAACACAGCACTCCATGTATTATTCTATATATAACAAATATTTTCCTAATAATAATAAACTACGATGTTATATATCAATAACAGCTTTTATTGTATAGCAGTTAACTCAAAGCAAACTACTTCATTGTATAAACAAGCATTCTTTAATAAACATAACTCAGCATGTAGTCTACTTTACAGTCACTGTTTGGTCATTTCTTGAGATTTTCATGTCCATAAGTATGTCGACACGTAATGAGAACAAACTGGGGAAAAGCCACCACTGAGACAGTCACTGTTGGTGGAATGGCTTGATGCAGTCAATGTGAAGTCCAGTATTGCATTTACAACACACAAATTTAGCTTTTTTGCTACAGTGAGCACACCTCCTCTGTGTTTAATTTGTTCTTGGGTAGTGACCTTGCCCGTCCCATTGCACAGCTTTGGGCACCTTCTCTACTCTTTGGCAAACCTGCTTGAGTGGCTGACTGATGTCAGGAGCATTATGAGCCTGAGCTGAATACTTAAGCATGTACACGTTTACCACCTCTCTTCGGAAAGTCGAGAGGTCCAGAGGCCTGCTCTTGTTCCCTGCATAGTTCCTATACAGGAGCCATGCATTCTGTATGGACACATTGGGCATGAACATAAAAGAAGGGCACCCACAACTCCTGGGAGCTGGTGGAAATTCTGTAGTAGACAATGCTTTGGTCCATCCTGTCAACTCCACCCATATACTAGCACTGACTGAGGTACTGATGGTGAGTATTCAGGCACCACAGCTTATAACCAAACTCGATTGGCTTGCCCTTCATGAATGGTTTAGCTGAGTGCTTTCCATGATAGGGAATCATGGCATCATGTACGCACAGACTTTGCTAGATCTGGAAGGCCTTAAAGTAACTCTCGTTGATCATTTCATAGAATGGCCTTATCTTGCTAAGCTTGTCTCCAGCGTGCAGCCTGCTGTTATTAACAAGATGCAAATATCTGAGGATCTCTTCAAACCTATGGTTCGTCAGATCAGAGACAGCAGCGTTACATGCGTACTCACTCCGTTTCCACATTATTCATCTCTGTGGTACAACAGCATAGCCACTTATAAGCAGCACTGCTAAGGAGGCCCTCATTTCATCAGAAGTGACATTGTAGTTCAGCTTCCCTCTGTAAGAAGCCTATAATTTGCTCTGGTCACATAGGTATTGCACTACGTCATCAATAAATAGCTCAAACCACAGGTATGGTGCTCTGTCCTTCTCAGCAGTTTTCTATGCAGTGCTGTTCCATTCAAATTTCTTCTGTACTGCTGCTGGTAGATCCTTCTTGTACCACCTTCCTTGTGCTGATGTTATCTGTATTGGAAGGGAATGGCTCGATGTGGTGACACTAGAGGTACTGACCTGTATTTCATCAGCATCCTCAGTAAATACAGGTTACTCACCTATAACAGGAGTTCTAGGAATGGTATATGTTGTTCATCCACACTTATTGGCAGGTATCCTTGCCGCTTTAAATCTTGCCGGAAGGTCTTCAAGCTGGCTCCTCCCACCCACCCGGGTGGTATAACTCTCGGCTCCGCCCCATGACGCCAGATCTGGCCCGCTGGAAGCTCAGGTTGTGCGTCAGCCGAGGTCGAGAGTCATAGGATGAACAACATATACCATTCCTAGAACTCCTGTTACAGGTGAGTAACCTGTATTTAGGACATGGATATGTTGTTCATCCACACTTATTGGCAGACTCCTAGCAGTTCTCCGGGAGGAGGGGAGGCAAGACGCACACCCCAATACTTACTTGGGAAAGAGAGACTGGAGAACCGAGGCCCCAAAACCAGCATCCGGGCGTGACTCAAGGTCGATGTGGTAATGGGTAATGAAGGTGTTTGCTGACTTCCAGGTAGCAGCCCTGCAGATTTCCTGGATAGGGACGTCCCCTGAAGCAGCCACTGATGCAGCAGTATGGCGGGTAGAATGAGCTCTTATCCTCTGGGAGGCTCCATGCCCGCAACTTATAGCAGAGATCTATGCAGGAGGTGACCCACCTGCTTATCGTCCGCTTGGCTGCAGGTCTGCCAGATGCGGTTTCAGCGTGGTGACAAACAGCTGGCGAACCTCTCCCAATTTCAGCCGTGCGCTCTTTGTAATAAGCGGCGCCTTCTAGGGTCCAAAGTATGGAGCCTATATTCGGCCTCCGGTGTGATTGGGGTAGAACACCGGCAGAGTCAACACCTGGTTAAGGTGAAACTCGACACCACCTTCGGAAGGAATTTGGTGGAGGCGCAGGACAACCTTGTCCCTGTGGAAGACCAGATAAGGAGACTCGATGGAAAGTGCCTGGAGCTCTCCCATCCTTCTGGCTGACGTGATAGCCACCAAGAAGGCGGTCTTCCACGACAGGTGAGAGAGAGCACACCTGTGCATAGGTTCGAATGGCTAGCCCATGAGCTTTGCCAGTACCAGCAGTAGATCCCACGGAGGTGGAGGTTCTTGCACCAGAGGGGAAATGTGATCAAGGCCTTTGAAAAAGCGCCAGACCACCTTCTCCTGCGCCACTGACTGCTTCCCGGCCCGTGCCCGGGAAGCAGAGATGGCTGCCAGGTGCACCCTTAGGGTCGTCGACCTAAGCCCTTGATTAGAAAGGGACCATAAATAGTCCAAGATGCTTGCCAAGGAACAGGAGGAAGGGTCCAAGCCCTTGCCCTGACACCAAATGGAAAACCTTTTCCATTTGAAGGCATAGCATTTTCTGGTCGACTCTACAGGACGCCTCAACTACATTGAGGACCTCGTCGGAAAGACCCAAGGCCTGGAACTCTAGCCGCTCAGGAACCAGGCTGTCAGGTGCAGGGACTGAAGGTCCGGATGGAACACCTTCCCCTGATTGACTGAGAGCAGGTCCGGGCGAGCTGGAAGCTGTCGGGAGTCCTGGAGCTGAGACTGAGGAGATCTGGGTACCAGAACTGGCGAGGCCAGTCTGGGGCTATCAGAATCACCTGCGCCTTGTCCCTCCTCGCCTGAGAAGCACCTTGTGGATCAAGGGAAATGGGGGAAAGGCGTAGAAGAGGCCCGGGGTCCACTGCCTCGAGAAGGCATCCCCCTGCAGCGAGCCCTGCTGAGGGGGGCGGGCATGGAACAGTCTCAGCTTCACGTTCTCCCTGGAGGCAAACAGGTCCACCTGAGGTGTGCCCCAATGGGAGAACAGATGCTGTACTACCTCCGGCAGGAGAGACCACTTGTGGGATGCAGCCCCTATCCGGCTCAGGGCATCGGCCAGGGTGTTGGAGGCTCCTGCCACATGAATGGCTAGGAGATCCGCCTCCAGGCTGCGCACGAGTGACCAAATGCGGAGAGCTTCCTTGCATAGAAGCATGGAGCGCGTCCCGCCCTGGCGGTTTAGATAGTACATGGTCGTGGTGTTGTCCGTCTGGACTCGGACCACTTGACCCCGGAGGAACGGAGCAAAGGCGGTGAGAGCTAGGCGGACCGCTCGGAGCTCCAGCAGGTTGATGTGGCATCGAGACTCCCGCGGGGACCAGAGGCCGTGGGCCCGGTGTTCCCCCAGATGGGCACCCCAACCCATCAGAGAGGCATCGGTCGATAGAGAGACCGTCGGCTCGGGGCAGACGAACGGGATGCCTTCCTGCAAATGACCTGGAACGATCCACCACTGGAGAGCGTTCCACATCCCCTGTGTCACCGACACAAGCTGGTCCAAAGGATCACAGTGTTGTGACCACTGGCTGGCCAGTCCCCATTGAAGGGGACGCATGTTCCAGCGGGCCCAACGGACCACGCTGGTGCAGGCCGCCATGAGACCCAGGAGGCGCACGAAGTCCCGGGGAGGGCGCAATTGCCCAACCAGAAATGATTGGGCAAAGGAGGAAAGAACCTCGGCCCTGTCCGCCGGGAGCCGCGCTCTGGCTCGAAGAGAGTCGAGCTGCGCCCCGATGAACAGAATCACCTGCTTCGGCTCGAGTTCCGACTTGGCCTCGTTGATAAGGAGGCCTAGTTGAGAGCAGACCTGGAGGGCCAGATCTCTGGACCACTCCACCTCCTGCCTGGAGGGAGCTGCTATCAGCCAGTCGTCCAGGTAAGGGTACACCCGGACCCCTCGGCGCCGCAGGAATGCTGTCACCACTGCCATGCATTTGGTGAAGACCCTGGGAGCTGGAGACAAGCCGAAGGGCATGGCTTGGAACTCGAAGAGGGATCCTTCCGCTCGGAAGCGAAGGAATCTCTGGTGAGACGGACGGATAGGGACGTGAAAAAACGCGTCCTGCAAGTCCAGAGAGCAGAACCACACGCCGCGTTCCAAGGATGGTATTATCTGAGCCAGAGTGACCATCCTGAAGGTTCGAGACCTTAGGAACTTGTTTAGGTCGTGTAGGTCGAGAATGGGGCGCCAGCCCCGTCCGTTTCGGAACCAGGAAGTACCTGGACACAAACCCTGGGTCTGAAGGAGGTCCTCCACCTCTCTTATCACCTCCTTCTGGAGGAGGAGGCGATGTCGGCTCGGCGAGCCGCCAGTGAGGCTGGGGACCCGAAGCCCCGAGGCGGCGGCTCTGAAGGGCGGTGCCTGCTCGAATTCTAGAGGCAGGCCTCTTCCCATCACTCTCAAAACCCACCTGTCCGTGGTAACAGTGGACCAGGCGGAACGGAGTGCCGGAGCCGTCCCCCCACGGGGGGACCCAGGGGTAAGGTGACGGGATGGGGCGACACCCCTCAGCCCGTCACTGGGCAGGCTTGGAGGAGAGACCAGCCAAGGGACCTCCTGGGCCTTTTCCTCCCTGCCTCCTGTTAGAGGAAGCTGGCGGCTTGGGTTTGGGATGCCAAGACCGAGCCTGCTGGCCCTGACGTTGCTGGGCCGGGCGCCCCGGGGGCGCAGAAGGACGAAAGGGCTTAGGCTGTGGTTTGCGGCCTTTGTCCTTCTGAGCGGAAGAGACCGAGTCCAAGGTAGCATTGGACTTCTCGATCCTCTGCAGGTGACCTTCCACCCCAGGGCGAAAAGGGGTCAGTCCCAAAAGGAACATCCGCCAACTTGTGCTGGGTATCGAGTAAAGGTGGATATCCTCAGCCAAACCCGCCGACCTTGCATAGCCACTGCGGCCACCGACCTGGCACATGAATCCCCAATATCCAAAGCAGTCTGGAGCTGCTGTTTGGCCACTGCCCTGCCTGGTCCGCACCTGCTTAACCGTAGTCTGCAGATCGGCCGGGAGATGAGAATGACCTCATCCAGGAGCCCAACAGGGCATGAGAAAAATGTGCCATGAGGGCGGCGAACTGGCCTGACGGCCGAGAGAGGCGAGCATAGACTTTTAGCCCGACATAATCCAATTTCTTGGATTCCTTGTCGGGAGGTTTGTCCACATCCCTGGCGTTGCCCGCGGCAGGCACGCTGTCGGTAACCAACCCCTCAGCAGAGGGGTGCTCCGAAAAACCGGACAGGGAACCGGTAGGGACCGCATACTTCCTGGCCATCCTGGCCGAAGGCGCAGGACAGGAAGCAGGTCGCTGCCAAAGCTCCAGGGCCGGACCCACTATGGCCTCGGCTACCGGAAAGGCCTCCGTTGGAGAATCCCCTCGGTCCAGAATCTCCGTGAGGGGATACCTGGCCCGTTTGGAAACGGGTTCGAGCTTCATCCCGGTGGACTCCGAGATGAGCCGAAGCAGTCCTAGGAAGGACGACGGGCTATCGTCCATTGACTGTCCTCCTGAGGACTCCAAGTCCAGTCGCTTGGAGAAAAAGGAGGAATTATCCTCGGACTCGGACGAGTCCTCGAAGAGCTGCCTCTGGCCTGAGCCACCCTCTACCTGCCGAGGTCGGTCGGGAGTGAGGGTAACCGACAGCCGATGGGGTAGACCCTTAGCCGACCGAGAATCCCTGGTCGGAGCCCCAAATAGTGGCTGTGGAGGCGGAGGTTCCACCGGAATCGGTGGAGCAGCTGGTTTGGGCCGAACAACCGGCCTGGGTACAGGCTCCTCGGTTAAGTCGAGGGGTTGTGTCGGCGCTCGGTGACAACCACTTAATGGCGGGGAAAGGCGACTCGTCGGCTTACTCCTGGTCAGGAGGAGCTGTTGCCACATGAGGTCCTGCACTGGCCGACGCATCTCACGCCGGGCTTCCCTCGTCCGAGGAGGAGGAGGAGGAGGAGACGAGCGGCGACGCCGCTTACCGTGGTGCTGAGACCGAGACCGCCTATGACGGCGGGATCGGCTGGACCGCGAAGAAGTCCGAGACCGAGAGCCTCGGCTCTTCCGAGGTCGGTGGGGGGAAGTGTCGGCAGGAACCGGCACTCCCTTCGGCTCGGAGGGTTCATCCGAGGGCTCCGGAACCGGAGGCACAGGCAAGCCCACGGGATCCTCAACTCCCCCCGGGGGAACCGGGGAGAGAGGAATCTCGGCTTCTATGGGCGACAGCCCGTCCAACGGGTGAGAAAATCTCAAACCGTCGACAGGAGTCTCAGTCAACTGACCTGACGGGGCACCGTGAGGCCAGATCGTCAAGCTCCACGTGTCGACGCACTGGGAGAGGGACCTTCCCGCCTCCCAAGAGCGCCGACGGAGGGATTTACCTTGTCCTCTTTTGGACCGATAAAAGGTCCAGCAGACGCTGGCCCTTCTCCCTTAGTGGAGAGGGACAGACAAAGCTCCTTAAATGAAGCTGTGTAGGAAGAACCCAGAGAGCGGGATAAATGCGGCCGAGGAAGTCGGCCAGCACGCCTCCTCTTCGAGGCGTCATCTGCTCGAGCTGATCCGCCGAAGCCCGCCGCCGACGCCCTGCATCAGGCCTCCTTAGACTTCACCGGAGGGAAACGCTTCTCGGGACGGCCCAGTTGCAATCGGGCAGCACGGTCTTCGAGGACGTAGGCCGAGAAGGAAGAGCACAGGTCGCAGTCCTGCGGGTCGTGCTCAAGGCCTAAACAGTAGACACACGTGGAGTGTGGATCCGTCCGAGACATCTTCTGCCCGCAGGGGCATCTCCGAAAACCGGGAGTCGATTTGTCCATCGCAGCCACGAGGGATCGAAGACCGAAGTCTTTTTAGCAAAAAACTTTCAAATTCGCAAAACGGAAGAAATAGGAACCAGTCGCAAATGCAGAGCGTTAAGGAGGGAACCTGAGCTTCCAAGCGGTAAGGAAGATCTGGCGTCATGGGGCGGAGCCGAGAGTTATACCACCCGGGTGGGTGGGAGGAGCCAGCTTGAAGACCTTCCGGCAAGATTTAAAGCGGCAAGGATACCTGCCAATAAGTGTGGATGAACAACATATCCATGTCCCTAGAATCATAGCTTCAGGTGGAGCGTCAACATCATCCCCTTCACTGTTGTTGTCATCAACCTTTTGATCATGTTTGTACCAAACAAAGTCTGCCTCAGCTCATAGCTGCTTACCAGACAGGTTATTCACAGTGCCACCAGTCCCTTCACCTCCACTGTCTTCTGCACTCTCTGCACCACCATCATCAGGTTCAGTGATAAAAAATCAACCCTGTCAAACTCCCCTGATTCTACCACAGAAACATAGAATTTGACGGCAGATAAGGACCTCTTGGCCCACCTAATCTGCCCATTTTTCTCTATCTACTGTATCACCACAGAACCCTACAAGGTCTCTGACTTATCCCCCCTTGCCTACCCACTAAGATACCCTTACACCTATCCCATGCATGCTTGAATCCCGCTACATTTTTTGCACTCACCACCTCCACTGGGAGGCTGTTCCAGGCATCAACTACTCTTTTCATGAAGTACATCCTTACATCTCCCCTGCGACTACACCCCTCCAGCTTCTTATCATGATCCCTTGTCCTTGACCATACCACAGTAACAACTTCGTTGACAGTGTTTTTTCTGTTAGTATGCGCCATCTCAATGGTAAATAAAGTGCAATACTAATAGAAATATTCAGAGTAACAAACATTTTGACATCCTACTCCATCAGATGCTTGAAGTAGGCTGAGGACATTTTAGGCATATATATACAGAGAATGTGAAAAGAGGTTGCACTGGTAGACATAATGAAATACAAGGTGTGAAAAGAACAATATGTACAGTACATGAATAGCAAGGTGAGAACAGAGCAATATATGTATGAATAACAATATGTATGGTGGTGATCAAGAATTCCAGCAAGGTGAGTCTCATGCTCCATCTGACTTTTGAAGTCCTTTTGTTTGACAGTAATACAGGCAAGTTCATGGATAATCAGCAATATAATTGTATCAGGGACATAAAGGACTTGCATTTGACACCAATTACTGCATCAGACACTGGACATATTGCATTATACACTTACATTTGGATCTATGCGTCATCACTGTAAACCTGGAGGCATCTGTACCTGACGTCCCATATATGGGACACTACAAAAACAGTTTGCAATTTAGAAAATAGACAAATAATTATAAAATGGATGAATATAGCTAGAGCATACCGTAAGCAACATACACTCATTCAAGAAACATAGAAACATAGAAGTTGCCAGCAGATGGTGACCGTATGATCCATCAAGTCTGCCCTTGGTTTCCTACCCCCACCTCCCCCCCCCCAAAACTTAACTGCCTGCTTGAGTATCCCACATTGTCTGTCCCATGCCTGCTTGAATTCCCCCACCATCTTGGCTCCCACCGCCCCCTCCGGTAGCCTATTCCATGGTTCCACAACTCGCTGAGTGAAGAAGAATTTCCTCATATTGCTCCTGAACTTTCCTCCCTTAAGTCGAAGGTCATACCCTCTAGTCCTGTTATAGTCTTTTACCTGAAAGAGGTTCTGCACGTACACCCTGTTGTTGCCTTTAAGGTATTTAAATGTTTTGATCATGTCCCCACGATTCCTGCGTTGTTCTAGGGGGTATAATTTGAGGTCATCTAGTCTTGCCTTGTATGGTTTCTAATGCAAGCCCTGCACCAGGAATAAGAATAAAAGTTAATGGCTGAATAAACTGACATCAGTATAAATAACCTGTCGCCTCTTTGGATAGAGCAGCCACCTTGAAAAATTGCATTTGGTGTTGACGAGAAGAAATGATCAGGCAGCCATATATTATAAGGAGGAAAAATACAGCTGTAAGGGGTCTGTAGTTTACATGATTCATTACTTTATTTCACCACACTCATAACCAGGGAGACAAAAATCTTCTTCTTGTTCCATATATAGGACACTAGGTATTAATGGGTTAGAAACTGGTACACCCTCCTTCCCCAGGGCAAAGGAAACAAATAGCTGTGAGGACTTCCTGCAGTCCTTCGTACAGTGTGTATAGTAAAGAAAAATTCTGTGTACATCAAGAGTATGGAGCAACGTTTCCCCTGGATTGGCATGCTCTGGTTAATAAACAGGCAGGTGGATAGTTTGATTTAAGGTAAACTCAGACACCATCTTAGGGAGAAAAGTAGGATTCATACACAAAGACACCCTGTCTTTGTGGAAAATCAAATAAGGAGGCTCACATCTCACAGCCTGAAGCGCAAAAATCCTTCAAGCTGAAGTAATGGCAACTACAAATAGCGCTTTCCATGATGGAAAGCATAGCTCGCATGTCACAGCTGGCTCAAAAGGAGCCAAAGTAAATTTCTCCATCATAAAATGTAAGTCCCAGGCCGGGACTGGGTTGTGGATGGAAGGCTTCAGATGAAGAATGACTCTCAGAAATGTACGGGATACTTCTGGTTGTGTCACTGTACGGCCATCGACAGGCACATGGAAGGCAGAAATGGCTGACAGGTGCACCTTACGGCCATCGACAGGCACATGGAAGGCAGAAATGGCTGACAGGTGCACCTTAATGGAGGAGTACTGCAGGCCTGAATCTGAAAGGGAGGGCAGGTACCCGAGAATTCGGTTCACAGGACAAGTGAATGGGCCAAACGACGGGAAGCTGCTCATAGAGCAAAGCACTTCCACTTCATGGAATAAGTGGCCTCCGTGGAAGGCTTTCTGGCAGCCACCAGGTCATTAGCTACCTTTTGGGACACCCCAAAGCAAGTCATGGCTATGTCTTCAGGAAGCATGCATTGTGCTGTAGTGACTTGAGGTCTGAATGGACCAGGGTGCCCTGCTCCTGTGATAGCAGACCTTTGCATAGGGGCAGGGGTACTGGAGGTTCCACCTCCAACTGCTGCAGTAAGGGGAACCAGATCTGATGAGGCCAGAATGGGCAATAAGGATCAGAGTGGCCCCCTCCATTTTGAGTTTGATTAGTACCCTCTGAATTAGAGGAAAGGGAGGGAAGGCATAGAGGAACATCCATTTCCAAGAGATGAAGAACATGCCTTGCCAGAAAACCCCAGGCCTTGAAGTGAGCAAGCAGAAATGTGGCAGTTTTGCATTGAGTGGGGACACAAAAAGGTCCAACTCTGGATGACCCCATCTGTCGAACAGGTCTTCTATGACCGAGGTCAGTATCTCCCACTCGTGCAATCGAGACTGCGACCAGCTAAGCCTGTCCACCAAGATGTTTTGGACACCTGGAACATGGACGACCGATAGTTCTAGGCCGTGTTCTAGTACCAGACCCTCATCACTTCCCGACACAGAGGATACGAATGAATCCCACACTTGTTTGTTGATGTAATGCACTACACTGATGACGTCTGTCTGCACCAGCAGATAACCCGAGGACAGATGGGCATGGAAGACTTGTACAGGACGGCCTTCATCTCTAGGACACTGATGCGGAGGGCAGCCTCCACTGTTGACCATGTCCCCTGCATCTGGTGAGGCCCCAAATGGGCCCCCTAGCCCAACCCCGAGGCATCGATGGTAAGGATCAGTTGAGGGGAGAAGTTAGGAAGGGAACCCCTCTCAACAGGTCTACCACAGCAGCACCTTCTTAACCAGAGAGGAAACTAGGAATTATTGTTCTAGGTCATTTGTGTGCTGGTCCCATTGGACCCTCAATGTCCACTGGGGGATCCGCATATGGAGCCTGGCTAAAGGTATTGTAACAACTGCCACAGCCATCAGGCCTAAGAGCCTGAGGAAGGTTCTGAATGTGACATATCTGCTGCTGTAAAGCAGCTGGGCCTGGGCCATCAGGTGGCCCGCTCTGTCTTGTGACAGGAAAGTGAGGTTCTCAGTTGTGTCCAGAACTGCCCCAATGTACTAGAGACACTGATGAGGGGTCAGGACTGACTTGGGTAGATTGACCATTATTCTAGCACTTGAAACAGGTGTTTGGTATGTTCTAGGGTCTGAAGCAGTAGCTCCCTGGACTGTGCCTTGAGCAGCCAGTCGAAGACGTACAGAGCCTCCCTCCTGAGGGCAGCTGCTATCACCGCCAAGCATTTGGTAAAGAGCTGAGGAGCAGAAGACAAGCCAAACTGCAATGCTTGGAACTAACAGTGCTCCCCCTGGAACTGGAACCAGAGGTACTGCCTGTGGGGAGCACACACCTTGATATGCACATGGCATGTCAAGGGAGCATATCTGGTCTCCCTGGTATAGCAGTGGCAGCAGGCCATGTAGTGTCATCATCCTGAACTTCTCGTACTGGATATAAAAATTCAGATTCCTCAGATCTAGGATGAGCCGCAAATCCCTTGTGCATTTCGCAACTAGAAAAAAGTGGGACTGGAACCCCCTGTTCTTCTGATCTGGGGGAACAGGCCCATTGGCCCTTTTTTGCAGCAGTGTGCGAATTTCGTTCAGCAGCACTGGGATGTGGAGTGGAGGGTAGCTTGAATGAACTGGAGGTTGATCTGGAGGCCATTCCAGAAGTTCTAGAGCACAGCCTTGCTCTATGAGCTGCAGGACCCAGATATCATAGAAACATAGACAATGATGGCAGAAAAGGACCAGAGGTCCATCCAGTCTGCCAAAGTTCCCTATATCTCTTGTGATCTCCCTCCAATGGTCCAAGTGGAGGGAGAAGCAGCCCCCCTACCACCACTTCCTGCAGTGCTGGAGGCCGGGGGTCTGACAAGGATTCATGCTGCAGTAGCTCCTGTGGCCGGGGCTGCACCACCTCCTCTAGGGGCCTTCCTAGTGGTGAAGGTAGGGGCAGGGAGGGCCATAGCTGCCCAGCACTTGTCCTGGGGTCTGGAGACCTGCTTGAGCTCATAGAAGGCCCAACGAAACGGCACCCTCTGGCCACATTTAGACTGGGTGTGGTAGAGGGTATGAAAGGATCACAGAGTCCTACCTGAGGCCTGCAGGTCAGAAAGGATGTCCTGCACACCTACCCTGGGGCATTCAGGATGGACTGTTGCACATCTGTGGCAAAGCCCGACACCTTAAGCCTAGAATGCCTTCTCAAACAGATGCCCACTACCGCAGCCCCAGGTGAAGCACCAGCAGCATCATAGCTGGACCTCAAAAGATGCGTGCCAATGTCAGCCCCAGACTGGAGGGCCTTAAGCAGTTCCTGCCTCTGGGGACCCTATGGGAGGGCCTGAGCAACAGCATGGCCTTCTTCCAGAGGGTATTCTGAAATGTAACCATGTGACCATGCTGGTGACATAGTTCAGGACCCTAATGGCCAGTGAAGCCGAGGCAAATGTCCTCTTCCCCATAAGGTCCAGCTTTCTGGAGTTCTTATTAGGCACAGAAAGCGGAGATGCTTAGACTTTTTGGTCCTGTCATGGGCAGCATTTTATCACCACTGAGTCAGTCTTAGGTGTTTCAGCAAAGTAAGGTTACCCTGAGGGAGCCTGGTACAATTTGTCCACCCTCCTAGGGATTAAGCTGGGCCTGTATCAGGCAGCCATAGTGGCATCTTTGAAGGCTGGTATGAGGGAAGGGATAAGTGGAGGAGAATCTGGTAATTCTAAGTAGTCTGTCAGATTCCTCTGGTGACATCTTCCTCCTCGGTGTTGAATGCCATCACCATTTGCAGCTGTCTCCTCACAGCAATGAAGAGGGGCCATCAGGGGAGGATCTCAGGGTATAGTTGGTCAAGTCCTCACCTCCGGAAGACACAGCAGAATAAGAGTGGGGGGGCCAACAGCACCGTCACCCAAATCTTCATCATCAGCCCCCTTATCATTATAAATGAGGTCAGGGTGGTATTCATCCTCATCGCAGGGCTCTGAGATGGGCACCGACAATGACAAAGAATGAGGATGAACTGGAACATGGCACCGGCGAAAATGGAGGTGCAGGAACAGGCCTTGAGGAGGAAGATGGTGAATAAACTCCCAAAAGGAGTATAACATGACCGAGACATCAGTGACAGGCAGCAAAAGAACACCTGGCAGTGGGGAAGCCTGAGCTACTGTCTCTGGTGATGTGGTCTGCAGCATTGATGAAAGGGGCCGAGACCCTGCTGTCAAAGGCTCAGCCTGGGACGTCGGCAGGCGAAGTCAAGACCCTGCAGACAACAAGGTAGCCTGTGATGATGCAGGGGAGGCAGAGACCCTGACATCAAGGAGCAGGCCAACGAACAGGCAGAGGATGTCATCAGGGGAGGAGGTAAGCCCGATAACGACATGATGCTTCAGGGCGCATACGAGTAGGTGAAGCTCCCTGTCTGGGGGTCTGTGGAGAAGAGGGTCCGGAACAGCAGGGGGTAAAAAGTCAGTGGGGTAAAAGGAAGCCTGATGAAGAGGAGACACTGCCAGCCGAAGTCACACTAATGGGAGGTGCTGCCAATACTGACACCATGGAAGATGACGTGTGAGGGGCAGAAGGGGCAACTGCTGAGGCAGACGATGATCACGCTGTAGCAGACTCCTGGAGCAGCGACTGTTAGCGAGATGGGGAGGTCCTTGTCCAAGTGTTTGTGCTTCCCAGCTGGCTTGTACCAGACCTTAGAGGAGTGAGAGCCCATGGATGGTACCGGAGAGGTGGAGGAGCTTCTGATCTGGAGCTCCTTCACCATTTGGGTGACCTTCTGTTGCAGAATGAAGTTTTCAAGGGCCTCTGGCTCGCCGCAAAGTGGCTTGGTTGAATTACATTACTGAATCCATAGCAGACCTTGCAGGTCTTAATGTTATGGTCCGGGTCTAGGCAGCAGACGCAAGCATCATGGTCATCCTTATCGAAGCTCTTCTGGCCACACTTGCAGTAGCAGTAACGTTTCTCAGGATCATTAGACAAAAATGGAAAAAACTCCAAAATCACTTCAAAATAAAGAGATTGCTAAAACAAGGATGAGAAAAGAAAGGTAAGTAGTAAATTTTGCAGTCAACTGAAGCAGCGGTGTCTCCATGAAGTCCAACGTGCAAAAGATGACGACGGGAAAAGAACTGAGGAGGGCGCAGAGCTGGCCCCATGTAGATTGCTAGCTATAAAAGTTTCTGTGTGGTCCTAGGGCATGGCGTCTATAAATTCCATAAGAGTGACCTGATGAAAGAGATACCCTCGATGAAGATATGCTTTATCCCACTGAAGAATAGGTTGTTGTGAGAACCTTTTCCAGGTTCTGGAAGGAGAGATAGGGAAGGGATTGTCAAGCATTGTGAGGGATCCCTTAGGATGAAATAACATTTCTACGGTCAGTGATTTTTTTTCTTCCAAACCCAGGAATTGTTTGACAAGTGCAGACTCCATAGCAGTACCTTGGGAGGCTGGATACTGAACCTACTTAGGGACCTGTCTGGCCTACTCACAATCACTCATCTCCTCTTCTCCTGCCACTATCCTTTCTTTTCTATACCATCCTTCTATCCCTCATTCCAATCCTCACTACTACCTCCTAACTCTTCTTTATCTATCCTGTATGTCCACGTTTGTGTTGCTGCACAGCCTTCCCAGCAATATCCTAACTTTATTTGACTGATACACTGCTCATATGACATTAGTAAATGTAGCATTTTTTCCCTCTTAGATAACGAATTTACTCCAAATTGTATTTTTTACCTTGCTTATTATTTATTCCCATCCATGTAACACTGATCATTTTAATGTAATGTCATGATGTATAATTATGTTACTGCTGATGCTCTGTATCCATCTCCACTGTCCTGTACTCTCCCGGGTTGTGCCTGAAAACAGTCATTGCCATGGCTACTGCATCCTACCCAGTAAACAAAAACTAAATAAATAACAGGTTCTGCAAGACTGCAGTGCCAAAGCTGGCATCCCTTCTGGACAGTATGTCCAGAAAATAGTGCTTTGTAAAGGTGTGTACTGTTTTCCATGTAGATGCTTTACAAATTTCCAGAATGCAGACACCTCTAGTTGCTGCCACAGTGGTAGAGGTGCCCCTTGTGTTGTGGGCCCTGAGGCCTTCAGGTGGACATTTTGCTGGCTTTGCGTGCTGTATGCATGCTACTATCCAGCGAGCAATGATCCTTCTGGATGCTGACTTGCCCTGGCCTACATCCCCATAGGTAACAAACAGCTGTATTGAAGAGAACCTGACATCCTTAGTGAGGTCCATATAGTAGTTTAAAGCTCTTTTAACATTCAGGGAATGGAGCCTCTGCTCCCCTGGTGTGGATTTTTCAGTGAAAAGTACAAGGAGTGGGATGGATTGGTTGAGGTGAAACTCTGAAACCACTTTAGAGAGAAACTTTCTGTTGGTCCTCAAATTTACTTTATCCCTGTGGAAGATAATGTAGTTAGGATCTGTGCACAGAGCTTGGAGTTCACTCACTTTCCTGGCTGAGGTGAGGGCTACCAAGAAAACTATTTTCTAGGTCACATATTTCAGAACAGTAGTCACCACAGGCTCGAAGGGAGCACCCATGAGCTGCGCAATGCACATATTTAAGTCCAGGGAGGGAATGAATCTTTGAAAGGAGGATTCAGATGGGTCAAACCCTTAAAAGAACCTCTTGAAAACAGCCCAGGAGGCTACTGTCCTCTCTCCTCACCAGCCAAAGCACAAGCTGAGACTGCTGCCAGATGCACCTTGAGGGTAGAAGGGCAAGGGCCCAAAGACTGCGGGTGTACATGGTAGTCCAGTATGAAGGACAGGCTGGCATGAAGGAGATTAATCTGCCTGGAAGAACACCATGGAGGAAACCTTTTCCACTTGGAGGCATAAGTTCTTCTTGCGGCTGGCTTTCTAGAAACCTTTAATACATTCAAAACTTCCCTCAAGAGGTTTAACCCAGGGTATTCTAACTCCTTAAGTACCAGGTCCTGAGGCGCAGAGTGTTGGGATCTGGAAATACTATCCTGCAAGGTCAAGGTCAGTAGCTTGTACCTCAGGGGAAGAGTGAGGGGAGGTTTGCTGGACAGGGCCAGGAGTGGCGAGTACCTGATCTGCCTGGCCCCTATGGAGCAATCAGATTCATCACTGCAGTGTCCCTTCGGGGCTTCAACAACACTCTCAGAAGGAGGAGAAGAAAGGAAGGAAATGCATAAAGGAATCTCCCAGTCCAACTGAGGACTAGGATGTCCTCTGGGGTCAATCCCACTGCTGGAGGGCTGCAACTAAAAAGAGAGAGCTGGTGGTTCTGCCAGGAGGCAAACAGCTCCGCCTCTGGCATGCCCCCACATCCAGAAGACTGTTGACAACACTTGCTTGTTCAGGGTCCATTCATGGTTACCTTGGTTGAGTCTGCTGAGGGAATCTGCAAGAAAACTGGCCTTTCCTGGATGGTACACTGCAGACAACTGCACATCCAGCTTGTATGCTAGACCCTAGATCTTCATTGTCTCTGGGGACAGCTGTGAAGATTTTGTTCCTCCCTGTTTCTTGATGTACATGGTGGTGGTACTGTCTGTCCTGATCTGGACAGACTGAACCCCTGATGTAGGAGATAAGAAAAAATTACTCACCTTAGTAATGTTGTTTCTTCTAATGGAGTCTTGCTATATTATGACAGATACAGATGCAGTTTGTCCCACCATTAGAACTGCTCCGGAGGTGAAAGAGTTAACTTCCATGCAGTGCATGGAACTTAGAGCGCGAGCTCGGTTAGAGAAGCTCTGTTAGGGTGGTTTCAAACCGAAACCGTCAGATCTTTACGAGCAAAACTCACTAAGGCTCTGTGTGGAAGCTGTAACCTACACTAGCCAACTGGCTACTAAAATATTCACACATTTTCCTGGTCCCAACACCAAGACTCAAGTCAGGGGACCAGAAAAATAAGATAAAATAACTAAATAAAACACAACACCCAAACATAAAAGGGGGCATCAATAAGTGCCAACAGTGGACTGCCCACCCCATACCCGAAGTAGAAGTTCTGAGAGGGGCAGGCTGGGGGGGGGGAGGTCATAATATAGCAAGACTCCATTAGAAGAAACAACATTACTAAGGTGAGTAATTTTTTCTTCAAACAACATGAAGTCTTGCTATATTATGACAGATGCAGACTACACAGCAGTACCTCCATGGAGGAGGGACAGAACCTACTTAGGGAATAGGCTCTGAAGCACAGCTGTGCCAAACCGAGCATCCCTCCTGGCCTGGATATCCAGGGAGTAATGCTTGGTGAAAGTGTATACTGTTTTCCAAGTAGCTGCTTGACATATCTCCAAGATAGGGATGTCTCTAGCAGCAGCTAGAGATGCAGCTGTACCTCTGGTAAAGTGAGCCCCTCAGGCCTGAGGGGAACCTTACCCAGTTTTGATAGCAAAATTGGATACAAGAGACGATCCACCTGGCAATGGATCTTTTAGTGGCAGGTCTCCCTTTCCCAACCTCACCATAAGTGAGAAATAGTTGGAGGGAGTCAAACCTGTGACCCTTGGTATGCTCTATGTAGTAACTTAGGGCCCTCTTAACATCTAAGCTGTGCAGCCTCCTCTCACCAGAGGAGGAATGGTCAGTGAAGAACACTGGAAGTGAAATAGATTGGTTAAGGTGGAAATCCGAAACCACCTCAGGCAAAAACTTCCTGTTAGTCCTGAGGACTACCTTATCCCTGTGAAAGGAAATAAAGTCAGTCTCCACTGATAAAGCCTGTAACTCACTTATGCGCCTGGCAGAAGTGATGGCTACTAGAAATACAGTTTTACAAGTCAAATACTTAAGCTCTGCCGAAGACAGAGGCTCAAAGGGGGGTTGCATCAGCTGAGCAATGCAAACATTAAGATCCCAAGCAGGGGCAGGGTCCCTGAATGGAGGATTGGTATGAAGCAATCCCTTAAAAAACTTGGAAAATACAGGGTGAGCAGAAAGAGAAGAGGGCTTCCCTGCTGAAATGAAAGCAGAGACAGCTGCCAAATGCACTTTCAGAGTAGCTGGTCTCAGTCCCAAAGAATTAAGATGGACCATATAATCCAATACAGTGGGTAAATCAGCAGATTCCGGGAAATATGCTTCCTAGAACACCATATGGAAAACCTTTTCCACTTGGAGTTATAGGTAGCCCTGGTGGAAGGCTTCCTAGCAGCTTAAGATTTCGAGAACACTTTGAGAAAGTTGTAGATCAGCAAACTCTAACTGCTCAAGAGCCAGGCCTTGAGGTTGAGGGATTTGAGATCGGATACCAAACTCTCCCTGAGCACAGGTTAACAGATTGTGGTTCCTGGGGAGACACAGGGGAAGATGGACTGCTAAGGACAGAAGGAGTGGGTACCAGGGCTGCCTGGCCCAGTCTGGAGCAATCAGGATCATCTTGCAGGGCTGAGACCTGATTTTGACTAGCACCTTGAACAGGAGAGGGAAGGGGCAAGGCATGAGAAACTTCCCTTCCCAATCGAGGAGAAAGGCATCCAGGGGACTAGCCCAACACTGGGGCCTGCAACAAAAAGTGGAAGTTGATGATTGTCTGGGGCTGCAAAAGATCTATCTGAGGTGCCCCATCTGGCAAAAACTATTCCCAGTGCTAGGGGATCCAGTGACCATTCGTGATAGCCCTGGGAAATCCTGCTGAGAGCATCTGCCAGGACATTGTCCTTGCCTGGGAGGTGAACTGCTATGAGGGAAGTGTTCAGGGGAATAAGCCAGAAACCACAACTTCATCGCTTCGGTGCACAAGGCCGAAGACCGAGTGCCCCCTTGTTTGTTGATGTACCACATTGTAGTGGTGTTGTCTGTTCTGACCTGTACCACCTTGTTCTGAACAGATGCAGAAAAAAACCTGAAGTGCTAGAAAAACAGCTCTGAGTTCCAAAGATTGATGTGGAGCAGAGATTCCTGAGGGCACCATAACCCATGGGTGGAGAGGTCGTCCATGTGAGCTCCCCATCCCAAGAGGGACGCATCTGTAGTAAGGGTCAAGGAGTGGGACAGAGGGATGAAAGGCACACCTTGTCTCAGATTGCTCTGATCCTGCCACCACTGAAGGGCCTGGATCAGGGTTCGAGTCACTGGGATTAACTTGGATAGGGGATCTCTTCTTTGAGACCAGAAAGCTCTCAAATGGAACTGAATGTCCCTCATCTGAAATTTTGCTCCTTGCACTACAGCTGTGGAAGCAGCCATGTGTCCTAGGAGCTGCAGGAAATGCCTTGCTGGTCGAGAGACCTGCAGAGTGAAGGACAAGGCCAGGGCCACCAAGGTCCTTAACCTTTCCAGGGAAGGAAGGCTCTGGCCTGCTTTGTGTCCAGTTCTGCGCCTATAAGGTGAGTACCTGGACAGGTTCCAAAACTGACTTTGGAAGATTGAAAGAAAGCCCAGAGAGGTAAGCAGCTGCTGGGTAACTAGCAGGTGTGATTTGACCTGGTCTGGAGACTGACCCACAATGAGCCAGTCGTCCAGGTGGGGAAAAATGGCAATATTTTGCCTTCTTAGATGAGCAACTGCTACTGCCAGACATTTTGTGAACACCCTTGGGGCAGAGGTAAGGCCGAAGGGCATTGCTCTGAACTGATAACGGCCTGAGGGCAGTTCGAATCTGAGGTACTTTCAATGGGAGCTTCTGATAAGAACATGGAAGTAGGCATCCTTGAGGTCCAGGGAAGCTAGCCAGTCCCCTGGCCTTAGGGAGGGTAAAATCATTCCCAGAGTCACCATTTTGAATTTTGGTTTTAAAAGGTGCTTGTTCAGATATCTTAGATCCAGGATAGGCCGCCACTCTCCTGTCTTTTTTGGGGTAAGGAGGTACCTGGAGTACAGACCCTTGCCCTGGTGTAGGGGAGAAACCCTTTCTACAGCTCTGAGAGCCAGGAGGGTTGAGACTTCTGTTTCCAAAGCAAGAGTCTCTAAAGGGTTTGCAGGTGGAAAAGATCTGGCTCTCATCTTTGGAAATTTTTTGAAGCGGAGAACCAGACCCTGGCTCACTACTTCCAGGACCCACCTGTCTGATGTTAAAGACTCCCAGTCCTGGATGAAGTAAGCCAGCCTGCCCCCTACAGGTAATGGAGAGTCGACCCTGGGCATCCCATCAGGGTGCCTGTTTGGCAGGGGCTTTAGGCTGAGGGGTGGGAGCAGGCCTGCTCATACCCCGTCTGCCTCTCCCTCTGAAGAACCCCCTCTGAGCATAGGCTGAAGAGGAGGCCTGGGTCTGGTAAAAAGGCCTGTGAAAAGGCCTGCCCCTACCCCTGGGGGGCTGCCTCTGAGGAGTGGCTTGCCGTTCCTTGGCTTGTGCACTCCTATAAGTGGTTCTATATTCATCCATTTTCTTCATATAATTCTCTGTCTGCTCCCCAAACAGAGAATTTCCCACCACAGGAAAATCCATAGCCTTAGACTGGGTATCCTGTGACAAAGTAGTACACCTGAGCCAGGCCAATCTCGAAAAGCCACAGATGTAGCCATGACTCTAGAGGATACATCATTAGAATCCACTGCAGCATGGAACTGCACCTTAGATGCCTCAATACCATCAACAGCCACCTGTCCAGCTCCTTTGCAAGCTGGCCAGGGACCTGTTTAGCTAAGGCCATGACAGTATCCCATCTAGATTTCTGGTATCTCGCAACATAAGCCATATAGTTTGCTTGTCTGAGTCCCAAGATGCTGCCATGTATTGTTTTTGGCCATGGCATCAATCTTCCTGGAGTCCTTGTCAGGAGGATGTGAAGCCAGGGAATATTAGCTTTATCACAGGCTGCAGCCTGAACTACTAACATGACTGCATTGCTGTGAAAGAAAATCTGTATCAGGACCTGACAAAGTGTACCTCCTGTCCATCTTTTTATCTACAGGAGGCACAGAATTAGGAGCTTTTAAAATTTTTATTGTTTGTTTCCTAAAAGATTTATGTAAAGGGATGGACAATCTCCTGGACTCTGGGATATCCATCATCTCTACATAGTCAGGCTCCTCTTGCTCATCCAAAGCCTCCTCTAAAGGAAGCTGGAGGGTCTCAGCAACTTTTTTATAAAACAACAAATGAGAAGGGGACTCAGCAAGCCTGGGGGAGATTCACCTAAAGGTCTGTCTGGGGAGATGTCCGGTTCAATGGGCACATCCAGACTTTCAAAGTCACATTCACACTGATCATAATCATCCTCCCCCTCCTCTGGTTCATAAAACTCTTCTATATCATATTCTTGAACCGGTGGAACCGACCGAACCGACCTTTTGCCAGATAGTGGCAGTTCGGAGGGAACCGGGGACAGTGACTGGACAATCTGTATTGCCCTGGCTATCTCTGCAGCAGTTGGAGAAGGGATTTTGGACTCCACACCTGCTGACTTTCTAGTTCTCTTTTCTGGAACTGGCTCCTCAGAGTCAGCTTTACGTTTGCCCGAGGAAGTCTGGCCCTGGTCAGAGGGCACTCCCTCCGGTTCAGCTGGCACCAAACTGGGCTGGCCATCCAGGTCAGCGGACTTTTTGGCCTCTCGTTCCCTGAGCCTACCAACTCTCTTATCTAGGGTGGCTGCAGGGAAATTCTTGCAAATCTGGCAGTCTGCATTGAGGTGGTCAAACCCCAGACAATAAACACATGTGTGGGTCAGCCATGGCAAAGGCTTCCCCACAGACACTACAGTGTAGAAACCCAGCGGGCCCGGTTTTTCTTTTGGGTTTCTCAGACATAATGCCAGCCTAACCAAAAACTTGCCCTTTTGATGGCAGTGCCAGGCAAGACACCCTTATCGGTTCCCAACCGTGTCACGGGTCGTGGAAAAAACCGTAATGAAACCCGTTTTTTTTAGAACCGATAAGAACTGGGAACCGCACTCTAACAAGCCTTAAAAGGCTTCAAAACAAAGTTTAAATACAATTCGATCGGTTCAAACCGAACCGATAAACATTTACAAGTTCCACACAGAAAACCTATCTATTACTTACAATACCATAGACAGAGCTTGAACCGATCGGTTTGCGGTTAAAATAAATAATATCGCGGTTGAATTTAACCGAGAAAAGACACTTTAAACGGAGGACATGAACCGAGCAGCAGGAGGAATCTCCGGAGCGACTGTTCAGTGAGGCAGAGTAAAGAATCTGACAGTTTCGGTTTGAAACCACCCTAACAGAGCTTCTCTAACCGAGCTCACACTCTAAGTTCCATGCACTGCATGGAAGTTAACTCTTTCACCTCTGGAGCAGTTCTAATGGTGGGACAAACTGCATCTGTATCTGTCATAATATAGCAAGACTTCATGTTGTTTGAAAGGCCTGCAATTGCAAGGTATATAGCCCTGAGCTACAGGAGCTTATGTGCTCCTGGGACTCTAATGGCGTCCACACCCCACTTACAGTGAGGTCTTCCAGATGAGCCCCGCCCCCCAATCCAAGGAGGGAGGCATCTATAGTGAGTACTACTGTAGGTGATGGTAGGATAACAGGAATTCCCTCCCTGAGGTTTTCCTCCTAACTCCACCAGTCCAATGCCTTAAAGAGGCACTTTGGTACCAGCTTTGATAGAGGGCCCCACCTTTGGAACCAGTGGACCCCTAAGTGGTACTGAATGTCTCTAATTTGAAATCTGGCACCTCGGACCACAGCTGTTAAGGAGGCCATGTGACACAGCAATGGTAGAAAAACCCTTGCTAGTCTGGGCTGTCCAGCTCTGAAAGACTTTGCCAGTTCTGTGAGGCTTACCACCCTCTCCTGAGGGAGGTTTTCCCCTGTAGTGTGTCCAGCTCTGCTCCTATGAAGTTCAGGACCTACACAGGTTCAGTCTGAGACTCTGGGATGTTTATCAGGAAAGTACAGTTATATAAGAACTTACCATAACCATAGATCTTCCGAGAGAAGCTCTTGCAGCAGCTAAACACATAGGACTGACGCCACCTGGCGGCTGTTCTTGGCAATTCTTTTTCTAGCAGTTCCGACGTGGGAACACCCCCTGCCGACGTCAGCTCCACCCCCGATGTCACCCTATATAAAGGGGGAGTTCCCCATGTGCTCCAGTTCTTGCACGCCTACCAAAAGGTAAGCGGAATGGCATGCGGCGACAAAAATAGGAGTGCATACATTCTCCCCATAACAGAAAGGAAATAGCCGTCATAGTTGAGGTCTGATCTGTGGGGGAAGGAGGGAAGGAAAGCATACCTGCTGCAAGAGCTTCTCTCGAAGATCTACTGTTACGGTAAGTTCTTACATAACTGTGCTATCTTACTTCGAGAGGAAGCTCTTCAGCAGGTAACACATATAGGACTGATTCTCAAGCAGTATAAACTAAAGACAACCCTTGGGAGTGGGAGAAGGAAAGACAGGCAAAAGGGAGCAGAAGGAATCCCTCACGAGACCAAGACCACAAGGCCAAACCCTGCTCTGCATCTGGAAACAATGTCCAGGCTATAATGCCTGACGAAAGTGTGAAAAGAGTGCCAAGTGGCAGCAGCACAAATGTCAGCTGCCGAGACCCTTTTTAAAGCTGCAAAGGAGGTGGCGACTGCCCTGGCAGAATGTGCCTTGATTGGCCCATGAGCAGACTTATATTTTTCATAGCAAAATGAAATGCAGTTGACTAGCCAGCGAGAAAGCGTCTACTTGGTAACCAGGCAACCTAACGACCTTTGCTCAAAGGAAACGAACAGCTGATCAGATTTCCTGTCCCTCATTCTCAATGCCCTACAGGGGGCATGCCTCAGACAGCTAGTTTTGGAACCCACTCGGGAGGAAGCAATCTTAGACCTGGTACTCTCAAATGGGGATGGAGAGAGGATCTCTGATCTTGAAGTGGGTAGCCATCTGGGAAAAAGCAACCACCAAACAGTGTAGTTCATGATAAACTCAGCTGTAGAGTCAAGCCATACCAAAATGAAGGTACTGGACTTCAGGAAGGCTGATTTTGTCAAAATGGGAGAGTACCTCAGAAAAGCCCTAGCAAACAGGCAAGAAGGTGGGGTGGAGCAACAATGGGGAAACATCAAAACCTCCATCACAGAGGCAACAAGCCTTTATGTGAAGCAAATAAATCAAAACGAAAGAAAAAACCACTATGATTCTCAAAAGAAGTGGCGGGGAAGGTAAGGCAGAAAAAGATAGCATTCAGGAAGCATAAGGAAACACAGAAGGAACAGGACAGAGAACTGTACCAGTTAAAGCAGAAGGAAGTGGGGAAGGCAGTCAGAATAGCAAAGGCCCAAACTGAGGAAAAGATAGCCATCGTGGTTAAGAAGGGGAATACAACCTTTTATAGGTACATTAGGGAGCAAAGAAAGAATAAGGCAGGGATACTGACACTGAAAAAAGAGGAAGGTGGTTGGGCAGAGGGCGACAGTGAAAAAGCAGGGATACTGAACGAATACTTCTGCTCAGTATTCACAATGGAAAAGCAGGGGGAGATACCTAATCCAGTCAACAGAAGCACTCTTGATAGGGGGATTGATATTAGTCCTTTCACAGAAGAAAGGTTTCTGAAAGAACTCTTAAAACTGAAGGTGGATAAAGCAATGGGGCCTGATGGGATTCACCCCAGAATTCTAAAAGAACTAAGGGTAGAACTAGTAACACCACTGACTACCCTTTTAATAAATCATGGGAGGATGGTGTGGTACCCGAGGACTGGAGGAGGGTGGTGTGATTCCCCTTCACAAAAGAGGGAGCAACACAGAGGCAGGAAACTATAGACCTGTCAGTTTGACCTCAGTGGTAGGGAAAATGATGGAATCACTTCTGAAGGTAAGAATTGTTGAGTACCTAGAGGCCAGTGGGGCACTGGACCCAAGGCAGCATGGATTCATAGCAGGAAGGCCATGTCAGGCAAATCTAATTGATTTCTTTGACTGGGTGACCAAAGTAGCAGACCAGGGAGGGGCTATGGACGTGACCCAACTAGATTTTAGCAAGGCATTTGACACAGTCCTGCACAAAAGATTAATAAACAAATTAGCCAGCCTGGGAGTGGGTCCTAGGGTGGTAGTCTGGGTAAAACACTGACTGGACAACAGGACACAGCCGGTAAAAGTAAATGGAGTCCACAGTGAAGAAAGGGGGGGTTACTAGTGGGATACCGCAGGGTTCAGTACTGGGGACAGTCCTTTTTAATGTCTTTATAAGTGACATTGCAGAGGGACTGGAAGGGAAAGTATGTCTCTTTGCAGACAACACAAAGATCGGCAACAGGGTTGATACGCAAGGTGAGGTGGAAAGGATAAAAAGGGACTTGGCAAGGTTGGAGGAATGGTCAAATGTATGGCAGCTTAGATTCAATGCAAAGAAGTGCAAAGTAATGCACCTGGGAAACAAAAACCCAGGGGAAGAGTACACAGTTGGGGGTGAGATACTGACAACAACAAAAATGGAACGGGACCTGGGGGTAGCCATATCAGATGACCCAAAGGTGGGCCAGTAATGTGAGAAGGCAGTAAGGAGGGCTGGGGGGATACTGGGATACATAGGGAGAGGCATCACATGTAGAAAACAGGAAGTTGTTAGCCCTCTGTAAAGACAGCTGGTAAGACCACATCTGGAGTACTGTGTACAGTTCTGGAGACCCCATCTCCGCAAAGACATAGACAGGGTGGAGGCTGTCCAGAGGAGGGCAACCAAAATGGTGCAGGGTCTGCACCAGAAGACATATGAAGAAAGACTAAAGATGTATTGCCTCGAGGAAAGGAGGGAGAGGGGGACATGATATAAACTTTCAAATACCTCAAGGGAATCAACAAAGTCCAAGAGGGTAGCATCTTTCAGAAAAAGAGATGTGCAAGAACAAGGGTGCACAATATGAAGATAGAGGGGGGATGTCGCAGAGGTAATGTGAGGAAGTATTTCTTCACAGAGAGGGTTGTAGACGCATGGGACGGCCTTCCTGAGGAGGTCATAGAGTCAAAAACAGTGAGGGAATTCAAGAATGCATGGGACAGACATAAGGCAATTCTAGTGGGGGGTAGGAGGAAGTAGGCTGCTGGTTAACTAGGATCTGCAGCTTATCTGTTAGGTAGGGAAATGTGCAGACTAGGTGGGCCAAGTGGTCCTTATCTGCCATCAAATTCTATGTTTCTATGTTTCTCTTGGTTCTGGCCAGGTAGCAATGAATGCCCTGTGAACATCTAAAGAATGAAGCAACGCTTCCCCTTTATTTGAATACTCCGTGCAATACACCGGGAGCTGAACAGCCTGATTGAGAGTGAGCTCCGAGACTACTTTCAGTAGAAACTTCGGATTGGTGTGAAGATCAACCCTGTCCTTGTGAAAAATCAGATAGGGTTCTTTACACATAAGAGCATGAAGTTCTGAAATATGCCTTGCCGAAGTAATAGCTACCAAAAGCAGGGTTTTCCAGAATAAAAGACGAAGCTCAGCCTCCATTGCTGGTTCAAAAGGGAGAAGAGTCAGCTTCTCCAGAACAAAAAGCAGATCCCAAGGAGGGGCAGAATACTGGATCAGGAGTCTGATATGTAGAATACCATGAAGGAAAGCCTTAGAAACCTCCTTCTGAGTCACCGTCTTACCTTGGACCGGCATAGGATAGGCAGAGACGGCGGCCAAGTGTACTTTGATGGAGGAATACCCGAGACCTGACTCCAAAAGGGAAAGCAGGTATTCCAAAACAGAATTAACCAGACAGACGATAGGGTCCACCTTCTTGGCTGCGTCCCAGATGCAGAAACGTTTCCACTTCATAGTGTAAGTGGCCCTGGTGGCAGCCTTACGTGCCTCAACCAAAACTTGCGCTATCTTGTCTGAGACTCCAAACCTAGTTCTAGCTAGGTCCTGAGGAGCCAGGCATGCAGGTGAAGGGAACACAGATTCGGATGGACCAGGAACCCATTGTCCTGAGACAGGAGCTGAGACGAGATTGGGAGAGGAAGCGGAGGCTCTGCCGCCAAACGCTGAAGCAATGGAAACCCACTCTGATGAGACCATAGCGGGGCTATCAAAATTAGGGTGGACTGCTCTGACTGTGCTTTGAGAAGCACCTTCTGTAGCAGAGGGAAGGAAGGGAAAGCATAAAGGAATCTCCCTTCCAGGAGAGGGACAACGCGTCTTGCCAAAAAGCTCCAGGCTCTAGCGCTAGCAAGCAGAAAATAGGCAGTTTTGCATTGGATGGAGACACGAAGAGGTCTAGCTCTGGAGGCCCCCATCTGCAGAAGAGCTGATCTGAGACTTCTTGAAGTAACTCCCATTCATGAGCCTGTGACCTGGTTTGGCTGAGAAGCGTTGGCCAGCATGTTCTGTGACCCGGGAACGTGAACTGCTGTCAAAGTGAGCTGATGCTCCAGTGCCCAGTCCCACACTCTCATAGTTTCCCGGCAGAGGGGATACGAGTATGTCCCGCCCTGTTTGTTGATGTAGAATATCATGGATGTGTTGTCTGTGTGAATCAACTGGTGGCCCAGCATCAGGACTGAGGCTAGGGCCTGCAGAGCATACAGGACTGCCCTCAACTCCCGGGTATTGTTATGCAGATCTTCCTCAACTAGGGACCAGGAACCCTGGGTATGATGAGTCTCCAAGTGAGCGTCCCATCCTGAGGACGAAGCGTCCATGGTCAGAGTCTGGGACGGCGCTCCCACGTGAAAGGGAAGCCCCGCCAGAAGGTTTTGTGACAACATACACCAGAGTAACTTCTGGCGGATTGGCTCAGTGATCCTTATCAAGGTGTCCAAATCATCCTATGTCTGATCCCACTGGACTCTTAAAG
The DNA here is from genome assembly GCA_016271365.2 of Neoceratodus forsteri. NCBI lineage: Eukaryota > Metazoa > Chordata > Ceratodontiformes > Ceratodontidae > Neoceratodus > Neoceratodus forsteri. The sequence continues at coordinate 732,450,120 of CM028131.1, forward strand.
ACCACTGGATGGTCCGCATGCATAGTCATGCTACAGGGACTGAAACAATGGCGGCTGCCATGTGTCCCAGCAGCCTGAGAAGGAGTCTTGCCAGGACCCTTAATGCTGTAGAGACCTGAGACGCCAAGACTTGGATGCGTCCCTCTCTGTCGGAGGGGAGAAAAACCTTCCCAAGAGTGGTATTCAGAAAGGCCCCGATGAACTGAAGCTTCTGGTATGGGAGAAGCTGAGACTTGTCCCTGCTGACAGTGATTCCCAGTCACTGAAACAGTGAAAGGGTGTCCCTGATGGTGTCCAACAGGCGGGGCCTGGAGGGAGTCAGAAGGAGCCAGTCGTCTAGGTAAGGGAACATAAAATAGCCCATTCTCTGAAGCGCCGCAGCACTTGGTTAATACCCTGGGGGCTGAAGAGAGACTGAAGGGAAGGACTCTGAACTGATAGCACCTTCCCATGAACCTGAACTTCAGGAATATTTGATGAGACCTGACAATTGGGATATGCAGATATGCATCCTGCATATCAATGGATGCCAGCCAGTCTCCTGCCAAAACAAGTGGCAGGTGAGTGGGAAGGGAGTACATTCGAAACCTTCGGTAAGTGACCCATTTGTTTAGTTCATGGAGGTCTAGAATTGGTCTGAGATCCCCTGACTTCTTTGGAACCAGGAAGAAGTGGGGGTAGTACCCTGTCTCTGTTTTTGCCGGAGACACCAGTTCGATGGCGTTCTTGCCCAGGAGAGATCAGATTTCCCTCTGGATTAGACCCCGGTGTTCCCTTAACTAATGGGATGGGGGGGTGGTCTGTCCGGAGGGATGTCGTCGAACTCTATAGAGTGCCCAAACTCCACGAGTTTGAGGACCCACTGGTCAGAGGTCACTTGACTCCAGGTTTTTGCGTAAAGAGAAAAACGGCTTCCTACCAGCTCCCCTGGCAAGGCATCTAGGGGATGTTGGTCACCTGGACAGTCAGGCTGTGGGGGAGGGTGGCAACTGTTGTCTTGGCCTGGCCGGGAGGTAGCAGCTGGGGTACCCCTGGTTCCACCTCTGCAACCAAAGCCACACCGCTGTTGCTGATAGCGGGGCTGCTGAGGCTGTTGTCCCCCATGGCCATGAAAATGAGACTTCCGTGATTGTCCCTGTTTCGGGCGGTACATGGACTGCATGGTTTGGATAGCTTTGCCGGAGTCCTGTAACTTAGTGCTGATCTTCTCCGTGTCTTCTCCAAAGAGCACGGAGCATTTAAAGGGAGCATCCAGAATGTTCGATTGCACATCTGGATCGAACTCAGAAACCCGAAGCCAGGCATGGCGTCAGAGGCAGATGCCAATAGCTGCCACCCTCGAAGAGATGTCCGTAGAGTTGTAGGCTGAGCGTGGAATGTGGGTCCCCACGTCTGAGCCAGACTGTAACAATCTGGCAAGCTTGGCCCGTTGACGGCAGTCAGGCAATCTTTGCACAATGTCCTGACCCTGTTCCCAAAGGGTGTTCTGGTACTGGACCATGTGTGTCAGGAAATTAAGGCTCCTGATACTGCAAGTAGCAGCAGAGTACACTTTGTGTCCCACAGAATCCAGCTGCTTCAACTCCCTGTCAGGCAGCTGCGAGCTCAGGTGCTTGGGCCTCTGCGAATAGTCATGAGCCACCAAAATCACCACCGAGTCCGCAGCAGGTGGTTCGGACAAAAAGGGTTGGTCCTTAGGTGCCCGGTACAGCCGATTAGCCTTTTTGGGCTTGGCAGAGGAGGAATGAGGATGCCTCCAGGTGACGTTAGTGACATCCTCAAAGGTGTCGACCATGGGAGGGATGACCACTGGCTTAGGATCTTTATGGTGGTGGAATTTAGCCAACCGCAGGCACTCGGGGTCCAGGGCCTCTGTATCCCAGCCCATGTTCTCCTGAATGTGCCTCATTACCTCCATAAAGCTGGGGTCATCAGGAGGGGATTTAGAGTGCCCCTCCTGGTCCCCAAGATCACGGTCAGGGTCGACGTTTGAGTCCGGTACTGAGGAATCGGAGTGGATGTAGGACTCAGAGGAGGAAAAGGAGGGAGAACGACACTTTCTTGTCTTGCACCTCTCATAGGGACCTTCTGGATCAGGTCCTTCTGCGTCTCTTGTCCCTGTGCTTCCTGGGTGCAGTGGGCTCCTTCCCTACCTCATGGTCGGAGGGCTCCGAAACGGGAGCCAAGTCTGGGTCAGGCTCCCCTCAAGGGTCCGGAATGGGAGGCGTGGGAGGAGGCACACCCACTGGGAGATCCCGTTTAACAGTGTCCCACCAGTGGGGAAAAAAGCTCCTTTACCTGCGAGAGGCCCAACTTGGGGACTCTGGCGTGGGAACAGGCACACCAGAGCTGGTACCAATGCTGTTCGTCGTCAGGTGGTGCCGAGCGTGACTTAGGAAACCACGGTGCCAGTGTCTGGGGCCACGGTGTCGGTCTAATAGGTGATGATGGGGGGTGTTGGTAACCCTGTCATCTGGCTCTGACGTCTGATGGACCGGCGTCTGTTGAGAAGGAGAAGTCCCAGAACTGAGGACAGGCCATCATAGCTGGTGTCGGGACCACCGTCACTGGCGGTGGAACAACCTTTGCCAGCAGGGGGGTGGAGGCCCCGGACTCCGACAGGCGTCCCTCTGCGGCTTTGGCCTTGGGACGGTCGGAGTGCTTGTGCTTATCATCTTTCTCTGACGAACCTCGATCAGACGCCAGGGACTGACGACGGTCGGAGTGCTTGGTTTTTGGCAGCAGAGATGACACCCTGCTGACAGAATGCCAGGAGGCCTTGCTCGACTCCCGGAGGTCGGCTGTTGAGACAGATTCCGAGCGGGAGGAGGACTTACCAGTAGCCACCGAGGAAGCCTTCTTGGCGGGCAGGTGCACCTTCAAGGGCGTAATGGTGATCCTAGAGGACTTGGGCGTTTAAGACCCACAGGCAGCAGCCTGTGGCTAAAGGGTCCTAAGATGGGATTCCCCCAAAGAAGCGGACCTCGAGCCCGAGGACCTGGGCCTAGATCAGGACCTCTCTTGCTCCTTGTCCCAATGCTTTTCCTTCTGGTGCTTCTTGCGAGTGGGTGAGTGGGCCGATTCCCCAGAGGAAGATCTCTCAATGGCGGCCAATCTGTACTCCACAGGTAAGGTGGAAAGGGCTTTTGTTGCCTAATACGCGTCTGACTATTAAAAGCCTGGCAGTGGAGGCAGGCGCAGGTGTTGTGGTTGGGCCCCAGGCAATAGAGGAATGCAGAGTGGCCGTCCTTACAGGGGATCTGTTGCCCGCAAGAACACTTGTTGATCTACCCTTTTGAAGAAGGGGACATAGGTTGAAGATGTTACGAAAATTCAAGAAAAAAATCATGAAAAACGGTGGAGGAAAACAGACGAGCGTTCGGTACTGACTCGCGGTAGCTGAACCGAGGTAACCCAAGCCGTGTGGTGGGAAAGAACTGGAGCACATGGGGAACTCCCCTTTTATATAGGGTGATGTTGGGGTGGAGCTGACATCAGTAGGGGTATTCCCATGTCGGTACTGCTAGAAAAAGAATTGCCGAGAACAGCCACTAGGTGGCATCAGTCCTAATAGTGCTACCTGCTGCAAGAGTTTCCTTTCGCAGTAAGATCCCCAGATCCTCCAGGGTTGACAAGTGAGCTGCTGGGAGGCCCTGGCCTCCTGGTAAGACACTCATGAGACTACCAGTCATGCAGGTAAGGAAAAGACCATCACACCTTATCTTTGCAAGTGAGATGCAACCACTGCTAGGCACTCTGTGAAGACCCTTGGTGCTGAATACAGACCGAAGGCTAGGGCCGCAAACTGATAATGGCAGTTCCCTACCCTGAACCTGAGGCACTATCTGTGGGAAGGTCTTGTGAGGATATGGAAGTCGGCATCTTTCAAATCCAGAGACCCCCAAACAATGTCCCTGCTACAGAGATGGAATCACTGTGGACAGTGATACCATCTTGGAATTTTTCCCTTTTTAAGGGTTTGTTCAGAAATCTTAGGTCTAAAATGAGTGTCACTCTTCATTTTTCTTGTAGGTGAAGAAGTACCTGGAGTAGAGGCCCTTGCCCCGTTGGGTGGAGGGAACTCGTTCCACTGCCTCGACTATAGCAGCTTTTTGACCTCCAACTCAAGCAGGAGTCTTTCTGCTGGTGTATAAGGTGGAAATGCCCTGCGTGCCTGCAGCTTTGGAAACTTTCTGAACTGCAGGAAGGGACCTTGGTTCACTATTTCCATGACCCACTTCTCCGTGGTAACATTTTTCCACACCTAGACATAGTGAGCCAACCTCCCTCCCACTGGAAATGGCTGAATGACCTGTACAGACCTGTCAGGGGTTCTGCTTGGCTTGCACTTCGGCAGCTGGGGTGGCTACAGCCTGCTTTTCACCCCGCTTACCTCCAGACCTGAAGAAATCCCTCTGAGGAGGATAATCATAAGTCACATAAGTCCGGGAAACATAGCCGCTGCCCCTATCTCCCCTTCCAAAGGATCTATGGGAAGTCGAAGCCTTCTTCTCGGTATTGCTTTTGTAAGTAGTCTTATATTCATCCACTTATTTCATGTAGGACTCAGTTTTGTCACCAAACAGGGAATTACCCTCACAGGGAAAATCCATTGCTTTAGTCTGAGTGTCCCAAGAGAGGTTAGTAGTCCTGAGCCAGGCAAACCTCCTGAGGACTCTTAGAAGCAGTGTCATTGGCATCTACAGCCATTATAGGTTAAGAAGCCTGGGAAGCAGAGGGTGCAGTTACATGCCCATAAAGGCTCCCATAGTTTGAAAAGCCTGAAAGAATTGCCATGCCTCAGTCACGTCCTCAGTCGAGGGCATTCTGTTTCTTTCCACTGGCGTCTCCCTTGCCTTTTCAGCTGAAGGGGCAGTGACATGCTTTTCTTACTGCTTTTTCTTGGCAGGCACCAGTTCTGATGCCTGCTAAGCAGATCTTTTTGCTTCATTAGACTCAGGGGTCACCGTCTCCCTGTCTGACACCCTGACCTCTGAGTCCCCTTTAGCAGCTGTGTCCTTCTGCTTCTGTTGAGGAATCTGACTCTCCCAAGAGCCAGGCTGTTAAGAGGAGGCAAGTAAGGCCATAATTTTCTCAAGTTTTTTGGCCCTCTTTTTTAGTGTTCTGGGGCAAAACTTGCTGCAAAGCTCACTGCTGGAAAAATCATGATCAGGACCCAAACAGGAAAAACAACTAGTGGCAGTCTGCCTTAGCCAGAAGTTTAAAGCACCTAATACAATATTTAAAACCTGTGGGTCCTGTCCTTTTCTTGGGCTTGTCAGATATGCCAATCAGTGACAGCCCAAAAGAAAAGACAGGTGCAGTTCCAAGCAGTTCGGTTCCCACCAAACAACGGGAACTGTGACTAAACTTTCTCCCCACCCCCCATTTTTTCTAATACATATATTATAGGGGCACGATAGTGTACCTACAGTTAGGGCTGAGCAGCAGTTTCTATGTTAAATCTGAAATTTTGCACTTTAATAACTTTGCAGCCGATCAATGGATTTGCACACAATTTGGTATGCTCTGTCCTGTGGGGTAGAACTCTTGATTTGGCAAGCTTCATTCCAGTCAGATGTGCGGATTCTGTGATTCGGATAGTGAAAAAAAGTAAAGAAACACTCTTTTTTGCAGTTTTTTCCTCTTCGTCTTATGGCCAGCTGGTGTGGAATTTCTGCATGATTTCCGTATGGTATAAAGAACTTTGGTAGCAGAACAGACAGTGAAAATTTGGTAAAATAATATTAATCTGTTGCAAAGTTATTTAGTTTTTTTAATTCCTATTATATCCTATGGGACTTTTATCAACATTCTAATCTTTAGGACAGCTGTCTTTTTTTTGACAAAGAATTTGATCTCACAAAAAAGGACAGAGTCTCGCGAGAGCATTCCATTTTTGAGAAGAACACAAATCCTTTTTCGTGAGAGAAATTCCTTTGTCGTGAGCTGACAACTTGTTTTCCGTTTAAAAAAAAAAAGAATTGAAACCCCACAAAAATGAAGTACAGTAAATATACCAAGGCATGTATCATGTTCATCGGGACTCCCTTACATGGATTCTGAAGTTGTTTTATGTGTAAGCAACCTCGGAGGGTGTTTCTAAACAGATTACTATTCCTTTTTCACAAGCAGATTCCTTTTTTTGTGAGTTAGCAAGTCACAAAAAAGGAATATAAATCTGTTTAAAAATGCCCTCTGAAGTTGCTTACACATTTGGACTTTTTTTTTTGCCGACATCGTGGTGCCCAATCTCAGTGTCAGTGGTAGAAGCATCTCCCCGCCAGCGTGGGATGCTGGGGAGCCCACTCCCAGTGTCCCAGACAGATACCTGCCCCTGCAAGTGTGGGACACTGGGAAGCCCACTCACAGTGTTCCCTGATGCTCCCCGCCCCACTAGAGTAGGACACAGGGTAGCTCACTCCCAGGGTCCCACAATATTGATATTTTAAAATATGTGCTTTTTTTGGCTGACATCTATTTGTTTATTTATTTATTGAAATGTTTCACCAGGAAAGGTACACTGAGCAACAAGTTGCTCGTCTCATGGAACATCCTAGGTGAAGGGGTAGCTGGGATATTACAGATTCAAAACAACTTTCAAAAACATACAGAGTCACACAGTAGTAACATTAGCCATAATACAACATAAATAGGTATACAGAGTTTTGAATAACAGTATCAGGTCAGTCAGAGTACAGAACTTGTGCGAGATACATGAACACATAACGAATACTAGAAGTTTTGGAATTACCATATGTAAACATACACCCAAGTGGGCTAGGTGTAATTTAGGGGCCACCAGTGCAAGGAGGCAAGAAAGTGCAGGTAGTTGCTTAGGAGGTGCAGGCGGTAACAGGGATTGGGCATTTACTGCTACCAAATGGCCTTAAAAGGCCATTAGAGGATAGCTAATGCCCGATGGAAGTCAACTGCAAGTACAGTTGATGATTAGGTATTTTTGTAAGGCAGGTGCGAGTGAACCTATAGCAGAGGAGTGCCGAATTTGAGGGGGCAGTGCACTCCATAATTTTGGCAGGTGATAGGAGAAAGCATTTTGTCCAGATGCAGTGGAGCGGCAGGGGACTGACAGAGTCCTCGAGTCACAGGATCTTAAAGAGTATGGGGAAGGAGGAGAAGTGGACAAAGAGGAGGAGATATAAGGAAGAGAGCCAAGCCAATATTTTGAGATTAATTTGGCACCATGGAGTGCACATCTGTTAGTAAGAGTGAGAAAATTCAGAGAGCAGTAGAGGTCGCAGTGGTGGGTAAGGGTAGGGGCATCAAGGGCAAAGCGGCAGAAGGAGTTGAAGAGAGTATCTAGTCTGGCTAGGGAGGACTGTGGGGCGGTACTGTAAACTATGTCACAGTAGTCAAATATAGGTAGGATCATCTTCTGTACTAACTCAACCAGGATGCAGCTACGGTTTCTGTATAAAGCACCAAGTTTGGGCCGCAGTTTTTTCAGAATGCATCAATATGTACAGCGAAGTTGAGGTACCAGTCGAGCCGGACACTGAGGTACCTGAACAAGGAGGTGTCCTCTAATATAGTCCCATCAAGGGTGTGGAAAGTGGGCATGGTGGTTAGCCTAGCATGTGGAAAGTGGGCATGTTGGTTAGCCTAGCGTGTCTCTGCCTTGTGCCAAAGGTCATGGAGACTATCTTCTTGGCATTTAAGAAAAGTTGATGAGATCTAAGCCACAGTTGGACATTAGTGAAGTCCAGCTGGAGCCTGGTAGTGACACTGGTGAAGGATTTGCCAGTTGTATATATAAATGTGTCATCAGCATACATATGTATGCAAGCTGACGTGCAAACCCATGGGAGATCATTGCTTAGGTGCAGGGGAGATGAGGTTGCATCAGCAATATGGACTGATTGCGACCTGCCAGTCAGGTTGGCATTGAACCAGCTTGTGGCAGAGGGGGTGAGGCCAGCAGAGGTGAGACTGCTCAGCAGAAGGGAGAGTGAGACCGTGTCAAAGGCTTTGGCCAAGTCGACAAAGATGGCAGAGGTAATTAGAACATTATCCATTCCAGAGGACATGGCGTCAGTCAGTCAGTCTTAGAAGGGAGGCACATCGGGGTACCCAATCCCGGTTTTGGCACTAGAACCATCACCCACTCCCCGCCAGTGTGGGACACTGGGTAGCCCATTCCCAGTGTCCCCAGTTATGTCCAAACTCCACCCCCCCAGTACCATGGAATACCAGTGCCTCAAAATATTGTTTCTTCTCCTGTAAAAAAAAAAAAAAAGCAGTACCCGACGTCTTTTTTTTTTTTTTGGTTACATCCTGCAAAAAAGAAAACTGTCCCTCGTCGTCTCTCCCGTCCCTCTCTCCCATCCTAACCCACACACTGACCAACCCACCACCCCATACCCCACTCTTGCCCTATACTTACCACTGGAGACCGTCATCTGTCATCTTCTATGAACCGGGACACTAACTTTGGCAATTTTTTATATTTTTCACTCCAAATTTTCAACATAGCCATTTTTTAACACCACCTCATGAACAGTACAGCTGTCCCTTTTCACACCCTGCCCTAAACATGTTTTCAGACCTGTGGCGCAGAATACGAACATATGAATGTGCCAGCAGAAACAGACCTCCTGGTCTATCAACGTCTGCTCCAGTGTGCAGCTAACGCCCTAAGTTGCAGCTGCCCACCTCCCTTCTGTCTGCCCTCGGCGTTCTCAGCCTCACCCACCTGTACTCGCCCCTGTTCTCTGTTCCATGCCTTTTTAAAGCTACCCACAGTTTTACATGATATCACCCTCTCTTTGTAGGGTGTTCCGCTTTGACACCTCTCTCTCTCTGTGAAGTAATGCCTCCTCATCTCCCCTCTATTCTTAGCCCGTGCCCTCTAGTGTCCCTTCCCTTCCTCAGTTTAAAAACCCCGTCGGCTCCATCCTTGTTGATTCCCCTCAGATACATGAAAGTTATGATCATATCCCCCCATCCCTCCTCTCCTCCAGGGTGTACATATTCAGTTCCCCCAGCCTGTTTTTGTAGTCTCTCCCCTCCATTCCCTGTATCATCCTCGTTGCCCTCAGCTGCACTCCCTCCAGTAGCTTGATATCCCGCCTGAGGTATGGCCTCCAGAACTGCACACAGTACTCCAAGTGCGGCCTGACCAGTGACCTGTAGAGGGGCAAGATCACCTCCCTATGCCTGGGTGAGAACCCTCTCGCTATACACCCCAGCATCTTGTTCACCTTCGCTGCTGCTTTCCTGCATTGGGCAGAATTGTTCATGGTCCCTGTTATCATCACCCCTAGGTCCTTCTCCTCAGTGATCCCCAGCTTCAATCCCCCCACAAAACCAGTATTCTCTCCTTGGGTTCTTTGCCCCAAATGTATAACCTTACACTTCTTCGCACTGAACCCCAGCTGCCACTTCTCTGACCACTCCTTTGGTTTGGTCCCCCTGCAGTTGCTTCCATCCCTCCTCCTCGTCCACTACTGCACCCATTTTGTGATCATCTGAAAACAGACTTACCCTGCTCACCACTCCATGCATGATGTCTGAGATGAACAGCCCATGTAGCACTGAGTTCTGCGGCACCCTGCTCGTCACTGGTCTAGGTGTTGAGAATTCCTCCCCCCCACCACCACCCGTTGTACTCTTTCATGCAGTCAGCTTGTAATCCAGTTTGCCATCTTTGCCCCCACGCCCATGCCAGCACGCCCCCCCCCAAAGCCACCCATGAGGTACTGAATCAAAGGCCTTGCTGAAATCCAAGTAGAGGACATCCACTGCATAGCCCCTATCCAGCTCTCTTGTTACCCAGTCGTAATATTGTATTAGGTTAGTTTGACAGGACTTCCCCGATATGAACCTATGCTGCCTCACATCCTGGCGGTATTGTCCTCTAGAAATGACACCAGCCTCTCCTTCAGTATAGTCTCCATAAGCCTGCCTACTACGGAAGTGAGACTGACTGGCCAATAACTGCCCGGTTCGTCCCTTGGGCCACTCTTGTGTATTGGCACCACATGGGCTATCCTCCAGTCCTGAAACACACATCCCATATCCAGGGAGGTGCTGAACAGATCCGCCAGTGGTTCCGCCAGCACCTCCGCCATCTCCCTCAGTACCCTGGGGTGGATACCATCCGGCCCTGGTGCCTTGTCCACTTTTAACGCCCACAGTCCCTCTAATACTCTACTTCCCTTAATCATTCCATCTGTCACCACCATCCCACCCTACCGGTCCAAGGTGGTAGTGGTCCCCCATTCTACTGTGTGAACACTGAACAAAAGTATTCATTTAGTGCTTCCACTTGTTCCTCTCCCTTTTCCGCCCACTGCCCACCCCTCTATCCTCACTATGTTATCCCTGCACTTCCCTTTCTCAGACATGTCTGAAAAAGTCTTTCTCCCCCCCTTAATTCCCTGTGCTAACCTCAGCTCCCTTGAGGCCTTAGCTTCCCTTACCCTCTTGGTCACTTCCTTGGACCATCTTGCATATTTCTCCCTGTCCTCCTCCTTCCCCGTCCTTCTGAAGCTCTGGTACGCAGCTCTCTTTGCCCTCACTCTCTCCATCACCTCGCTGTTCAAGTTACTCTGTAACTTGGTGCAAGCTTCCATCACCTCTGTAATCCCCCATTTAATAATGTCCCATTTCTGCTCCGCTTCCATCCCTGGCCCTATGCCCTCAAGTTTCCCTTCCAGTATCTCCCGCATCCTCCCGAAGTCCACCACCTTTGTTAGTGAGCCCATGACTCCCTGCTCATCGTGACAGCAAACCATACCATTTGGTGATCGCGATCAGCTAGCGGGTCCTCCACCCTTATTTCCCTCACTGCCTCACCATTCGACAGCACCAGATCTAGCGTGTTACTTAGCCTAGTAGGTCCAGCGACCAGCTGTGTCAGGAGTCCTTCCTGGATCGTGTCCAGCAGCACCTGCTCCCGAGCACTAGAGGTGACCGGAGTGCTCCAGTCAACCTGTGGCAGACTGAAGTCCCCCACGATGACCACGTTCCCCTTCTTACATACCCTCTTGATTTGTTCTGCTAACTCTCTGTCCAGCTCCTCTGACTGGGATGGCAGCATGTACACCACCCCGAACCTCAGCTTCCTATTCTTGGAGTCCAGGAGCTGCATCCAAATTACCTCCATTCTCCTTTCCTCTCCCTCTCCCTCTTCCTTTGTACATTTGATCCCGTCCCTCACAGATTGTCACCCCTACCCATCTCACGGTCCTTCCTGTACAATTTATACCCTGGGATTGCCAGATCCCAGTCCTGTTACTCGGTGGCCCACATTTCAGTGATGGCTGCAATATTCACCCTCCTCACTGCAAGAGCACCTGTAACTCAGCTGATTTGTTATCTAAGCTTCTCGCATTCAGTGAGACCACCCTCCATCCTGTCCCCTTCCCTTCCTTTCCGTGCTTCTCCTCCCTCCTACCCCCCCTCATGCAACTTCTCCGAATCCTTCCATGCTAGCTTGGGGGGCAAGCTCATTTGGCTCCTCTCTTCAGGATCCCCACCTACTAGCTGTCCACTCGCCACCCCCCTATCTAGTATAAATTCACCTTTGTCACTATATACCTCTCTAACTTCTACAATAATACCCCTTTCCCATCCCCACTCAAGTGCAGCCTATCCCCTGTATATAGATCATTATTGTCCAGGTCCTGCCCCATCCATCCACTACCCCATACCCCTTGGATTGACACCACTACCCCAACTATGTGTTGAACTCCCCAATCCTCCCTATCCTCACCGTACTCGCACAGGATACTGGGAGCACCTCTGAGAAGGCCACTGACTCCTGTCATCTAGCACAGCCTTCCCACATCCTCAAAACTCTCCCTCACTACCTCCACCATCTCCCTCACCAGGTCATTCATCTCCACATGCACCACTATATGTGGTTTCCTCCTAGCCCTCCTTGTGCACTTCAGAATTGATTGCCCCACCCTGTCTGCCGTTAACCCCGGTATGGACTCCACTCATATGAGACTATGTCGTTCCATCTTGCTGCCCCATCTGATCCCATTAAGCATGGAGTCTCCCAATACCAATACACCCCTTCTTCATTCCTCGCTCTCATCCCCTCCCTTCTACCCAGGTTCCCATTTCTAGACTCCCCCATATTAGAAGCTCTACCGTTCACTCCAGTGGTCTCCCCACCCTTTCTAGCTCTGACCTATTCCCTCCCTCCTTCACTGCTCACTCGCTATCCTCCACTCCTCCACCTCCCCCCCATCTGCCCTGGGCTCCTCCCCACCTCTGCAATAACCCTCTCACCCTCTCCACCAGTATTTCCCCTCTTCCCCTCCTCTTCCTGAGTACCGTCCCTTGTGCAGTCTCCTCCTGTTCCCTCTTCTGCCTCCTCTTGGAGCCTGCCCTCCTTCTCTTCCTCCCCCACCAGTGTTGATAGTACAGCAAACCTATTTACTACCCCCCTGTCCTGCTATATGTTGTCTCCTCCCTCCTGATTCAAATCCCCCCTCCGTTGCTAGGCCCGACTCAAGTCCACCCTCCACTGTTAGGCCTCCTGTCCAGTTTGCTCCCACTCCCTCCCCCCAACCCTTCCCTCGACCCATTGTTCCTCCCATGTGGTGTCCTCATGTTACTCCCTGGTGAATGCCCACCTGTCCTAAAATCTCCCCCCATCTAGCCCATGCTGAAAATTCATAAAAATGAAAAATGGCGGCGTTAGCTGTGTGAAATCACCTTTAGGGACCGATTAACGAAATGTCAGTGCCAGTGTTCATGAGGTGGGGTCCCAAAAAGGCGAAAAGACATTTTGGACAGGATGTGAAAAATGACAGCTGTACTGTTCATGAGGTGATGTGAAAAAATGGGTATGCTGAAAATCTGGAGTCAAAATATTGTAAATCACCAAAGTTACCCACCTGCGTAGAAAACTTTCAACACACACTCGTAACCTGGCCATTTTTGGGAATTTTTCCACCAGAGTTTCAGCAAGGCCTTTTTGTGACCCCACCTCATGAAAACTGGCACTGTCATTTCATTAATCAGTCCCAAAATGTGATTCCGCAGAGTGACCACGCCATTCCGGACCACAGGTGCGAAAACACATTTCAGGCAGGATGTGAGTAATGACAGCTGTACTGGTCATAAGGTGGTGTGAAAAAATGCATATGTTGAAAATCCGGAGTCAAAATATTGTAAATTACCCATGTTATGCACTTGCGTAGAAACTGCGCAACACACGCTTGTATCATGGGCATTTTTAGGAATTTTTTCACCAAAGTTTCAACATGGCCTTTTTGGGACCCCACCTCATGAACACTGGCAATGTCATTTTGTTAATTGGTCCCAAAAGGCGATTCCATGCAGTGACTGAGAAATCACCTTCTGGGACCAATTAACAAAATGGCAGTGCCAGTGTTCATAAGACGGGGTCCCCAAAAGCCCATGTTGAAAATTTGGTGAAAAAATACCTAAAAGTGGTGAAAATATCAACATAAATGGAAAACACTACTGAAACACAATATACGGCACTTACCTTAATTCCTCTGCTCACAGTTGGGCTTTGAAGAGTGCAGACGTGTCCCTCCCGGTCCACAGAAGTGACACTGGATGACCTCCAGAGGTAAGTATGAGGTAAGTGCATGTGTGGGGGGTGGGGGTGCTCAGTGGGAGGTCGGGATGGAGGGAGGGGACCGGCAGGGACAAGGGACGGTTTTCTTTTACAGGCCCCAAAAAAAAGATGTCGGGGACTGTTTTCTTTTACAGGCACACAAATCTATATCGGGACACTTGGGGTGGAATAAAGAATAAAAGGAAAAATAAACTGTAGTGATTAAGAAATCCATCTCCTTCTTTACCAGATACATGGTGGCTACACAAGGTCCTCTCCTGTCAAAGAATGCTTGGAACTAGCCTCTGGTGCAGGGGACACTGAGTAGTTTGGGCATTTTTTCAGCTGCAGAACTGGCTATAGACAGAACACATTTGTTTCTGCAAATGTCAACATTTGTGGTAATGTTTATTTCTAAAAATACTAATTTTCCACAATTCTCAGTTATCTTCCCCCTCTGTGTATGTCCTGAAGCCCCCCACCCACATCTCAACTCAATATCTGCAATCAGTGACATCCCATGGTATGTAAAGAAATGGAGGGACAGAAATGTACTAATCTGCTGCAGAGGTGTAGGAGCCTTGCCACCGAACCCAGCGTTAAATCTTCACAGAAAACCTGGGGCCCTGAATACCCTGGACCAATAGACTACCCATTTATTTCCTGAACTCCCATTCCGCGAACATGACATCAATAAATGTCATACAATCTGACACCGGGATGCCCACCCCCAATGTCGGACCCCATCCCCAGCAGCCCCTTGTTTAATGTGGTGACCGACTTTGGGGGCCCCAAACCCTGTGTTGGAATTAAGTGTATGTCCCCCAGCAGTATAGGACACTGGTATGCATTCTGCTATGTTTGTTTAGAGGTTAGAAACCAAAAAATTACCTCTTTGGGTTCAGATTTGAACAGGTCCATTTTAGAACTAGAAAATGCCTCTGAGCTTGTGTCACTGATGTAGGCCAGGCAGGGTTCCTATTTGAACCAGATCATATTAGAACCGGAAAAATCCCCCCAGCTGAGGTCACTGCTGTGGTCCAGGCAGGGTTCAGATTTAAATTGGTCCATATTAGAAATGGAACACGCCCCTGAGCCATAGAGTGGCAAGGACACCAAGCAACTAATTTTTTAAATTGCTAAATCTGCGTCCCTGCATAAACATCAGGCAGAGGGAATGCAGTTGTTTTAATTGATCCCAGCAGGTTTCATAGTGATGGAGTCTAACGTAAATGTAAACCTCAAAACTGTCGCTTTCACTACAGCTCAGATGCTGGGTGGAAACTCTGATTTTACGCTGCAACTGTCTGACATAAGAATGTAATGAGACCAGCCTAAGTAGTTGTTTTACAGCCACGCTCTCTGTCATTCTATAGTGAGGAAGTGTCCCACTTTGAAATAGGAATGTCTCAGAAACTACAGAATGTGGGTAAATGAAAACTCGCATCTCATTCCTAGTCACCAGGAGGAATTTTTTTTTTTTTTGTGAAATGTAATCTTCCTGAGGTTTGTTGTTTAAATATACTGCCTGCAGACCTCCCAAACATAGAAAGCATTGCTGTGCGCCAAAGCAGGTCAATGTGATGTTATGGCTATATAACATAGAGGATTATGTATGAGCAGTCATACATAACAAGGATATTCTTGTATCGAGAGGTTTTCTTGGTAACAGATGACCTCGAGAGCGCAGCTCCAGAGGTGCTCTGTTACCAAGGGAACCTCAAGATACAAGAATTTCCTTGTTTGTGTATGACTGCTTGTACATAATCTTTTATAGTGTATGGGTAGTCACAGCGTAGAAAAATCACACAAAACCAGCTGGAGAAGACAACAGAGAATAGAAATTTTAACATTATTTATTTATTTTTTTTAACTGACACAGTGTGCTGCAGATGTTTCTGCAAGTTCAAGTTTTAAAAAACAGCAACTTCCAGCTTAACTGGATTGAGGAAAGCAACTATGTGGCAGCATTCCAAGTTGTTATGCTGCAGTAGTGACATAGCTAGTGCAGCATAACAGCCGTGATGACATAGCTACTACAGCATAACAACTCCATTCTAGTTATGGATTTCTATCCATAACAGCATTCTACCATACACTATAAGTTTATTTTAATAAACTGGGGACACTGGCGGTGGACTCCCAAGTATTCTACACTGCTGGGGAGTAAAGATCTAGTAAATGCCAACACAGGGATTGGAGCCCCCAATGTCGGCAACCATTCCTAAACAACTAGCGGGGAGGGGGTCCGGCACCAGACGGCAGCTGCTGAGGGTGGGCGGCGGCACCAGAGGGCATTAAAGGAAGATGCCCCAATCAGAAGGGAGCAGCATGAAGGATCCAGGTTTAAACTGGAGGACTAAATAGCTCCACACAGCTCCAGCAGTTACAGTGGCAGCCTGCACTATACGACACAGATGTCTTTAATAAATGACAGCTGTGTCGTATAGTACAAGTACTATACAACACAGTTGTCATTTATTAAAGAGTGCTATGTAGTATAGTTCAAGTACTATACAACACACCTCTCTATAATAAATAACAGCTGTGTCATACAGTACTTGCACTATATGACAGCTGTCATTTATTAAAGACAGCTGTGTCGTATAGTACCTGCACTATATGACACAGCTCTCGTTTATTAAAGACAGCTGTGTCAAATAGTACTTGCACTATATGACACAGCTGTCATTTAATAAAGACAGCTGTGTCGCAGTCGTCTTGTCCCTGGAGGCAAGTATAGGGTAATGGGGGTGCTCAGTGGGAGGGTCGGGTATGGGCTGGGGAAATGGCAAGGATGACGAGGGACTGTTTGTGATTTTTTTCAAGTAAAGAAAAAAAAAGACATTGTGGGACTTCTTTTCTTTTCAGGGAACTTAACCTTCTGAAGGAATAACACAATTTCAGGACACTGGGGGTGGGCTCCCCAGTGTTCCACACTGATGGGGGGGGTGTAAATTCTGACATGGGGACTGGACCCCCTCCGATGTTGATATTGTTAATAAATCAAAGGCTGCACAGGGAGGAAGCATCCGACACCAGGGGGTGGGCATCCCCGGTGTCAGCTAAAAATAATAAATAAATAAAATAAATAAATACATTGCCACTGGGGATTGTGGCCCCCGGTATGCAGATAACAGTTTAATTAAGGCACAGTCAGGATGGCGGGGCTACAATGACAGTAGCCCTGTCCGTGCCCTACGAGTGGCGACAGCAGCAGGGGTTGCACTAAATGACACAGCTGTTATTAAAGACAGCTGTGTCATATAGTGCAACTTCAGTTATGAATAGAACGCTGATTTTTTTGAACTGCGCATGTTCAGAAATGGAATATTTTTATTAAATATTTTAAAAACTACTTAACTGCAGGACCTAAAAAACAGAAAAGCACATACCTTGGACCAACCTCAATCAAACCAGAAAGTTTCAGGTTTCAAAGCCTCCTAATTTTTAAGCTATTGGTTGGCAAAAAAAAAAAAGTCTTAACATTTTCAAAAAGGGAGACTTTTGCATTTGTTTGCATCTTTCTAACTTTGTGTCCCCTGCACCGATCTACATGAAAATTACAAGATCAAGAGTTCGTGGCTCAGAGACTGTGCTTTACAAATTTCATGTAAATCAGCTGAACAGAGGCAAAGTTATTAAGGTGCAAAATGTGGTTTAACATAGGGTGTTTACATGACCCTAATATACAGGCATAACCCGGCCTGTATATATATATATATATATATATATATATATATATATATATATCATATATGTGTGTGTGTGTGTGTGTATATATATATATATATATATATATATATATATGTGTGTGTGTGCACATATATATACAGTATATATATCTCAAGTTCAAGTTTATTGTGAAGGGATGACATCCATTGAGCAAGCTCATTTGCAATGAGGTCCCTTGTACAAAAAATGACGAGAAGAAAATACATGGAACAAAATAAAGATAAAAAGGATACACAGTTTGGCATGATAAAAGGAATGACAGTTTCTAAATATATAGTATTTACAATATTTACAGTAATGACACATCATATGTATATATAATTAATTTAAATTGTTTCTTGTATTTCTGTATGCAGTTATCCCTGTATCCTTCTCCCCCAGGTTGCACTGAGAGACAAGCAACTTGTTGTTCAGTGTGCCTTCCTGGTGAAACATTCCAATAAATAAATAAATATATATACATATAACAATCATCAAGGGTGACCCAGAGAATCGGTACTGCTGAAATACAAAAGCAAATACAAAAGAAATAAGTTTAAAAGGGGGTGTATGTAAAGATTGTAGTTCCTCAAATTGGGAATCGTGTTTAAACCAATGATTCTCTGTTTCCTGGAAATGCTAGGAAACTGAGAAAACATACACAACTAATAAAAAATACCCTAAACTAACGTAGAGTTCTGAAAACTAACTAAAAGGAAAAACAAGACTTAAATAAAAAATTAAATAGACCAGAACTGTCGGCACTTTGAAGAGCGACTTCACGGAACTGCTTCCTCTCAGGCGGAGAAATAAATCTGCTGTTAAAGGACAAGGGAGAGCATGACCACAGCAGAGTTTCGAGTTTTATTCTAAGGTTCTCTAATTAGCATCAAATTCTGGGGCTCTGGGGCAGCTCAAAATTATGTTGGTCACGTTTCCTGAGGAAGGGGTAGGAAATCACGAAGCGCAAAGGCAAGATATGTGTGTGTGGGAGCTTTAAATTGTCATTTTGAATTTTGGAAGTTTTTATGCTTTTTGAATGACATTTATTGTAAGTACTATGAATTTTTAATCAGTAAAAAATTCTCTCTAACCGAATATGTTGGTCTAGAATGCTGGTTCTTTACAATTTATGTGCTTCATATTTTCCAGCAACCGCTCTTTGCTGAGAGTACTGCTTTTTGTGGATCTTTTGAGCTCAATCCAGTGGACTGATTGCACTTGTCAAGCAATAGTGACGGATTCCTGGTATTTGAATCATAGACTCACTCTGTGCAACCTTAAAGGAGAACTGCACTGAATCTGTAATTCATTTTTATCAGTAAAAGCTATGTTTTAAATACTGGTTCAAATTCTGTTACTTTTCTAGCTATGCAGGCTTTTCAGTTATCCTGGTGGGTATTTGTGATCTACATGCTGCTGGTAAAAAAAACATTTTAGAACTGTATGATGTAGTTTATGTCCCTGTACTGTTCTTCCATTGTTGGCACAAATGTATCCATGTTCTATTATAGAACTCTATGGTCAAGGGGAACATGAAGTACATCACACAGTTCTAAAATGGCACTTAACACCAGAATATAAATCAGAAACACATACTGGGGTTACTAATAGGTCCATTTAGATGGAATGATAACAGAATTTGAACCAGTATTTAAAAAGCAGCTTCTACTTGGAAAAATTACTTCTAGATTCAGTGTAGTTCTCCTTTAAGGATATTAACCAACCTTCCTGTGCTACAGTCAGCTGTAAAACTGGGTCAAAGCAGAACCCTACTGAGAACAACAAACTACATCTCAGCGGGGCTATCCTGGGTAAAATAATTGCAAAATAACAACGACCTTTAGAAGGCAGTGCAGCTGAA
Organism: Neoceratodus forsteri; assembly: GCA_016271365.2. NCBI lineage: Eukaryota > Metazoa > Chordata > Ceratodontiformes > Ceratodontidae > Neoceratodus > Neoceratodus forsteri. Next base: position 732,469,265 of record CM028131.1, read on the forward strand.
ACACTTTTTCTGTTTCCTCACAGTGGTGCCATACACTCCACTATTCAGTGACATTAGGCTGACAATTCTTTGTTCCTGTATTGAGTACCATTCATTTCAATTTCTCTCTCCTCTGATATTTCTTGCCAAGCTATTAAACTGAGCTGCAGTATGATAGTTATTCAAACCCTGCCTACGAACACAGAGCAGGTTAAGGAGTCGCTAACATCATTTTGCAACCACAAAGCAGAGAAAGACTGCAAAACGCCATATTAAATGGCACAGTTAGCGATTTGATAACCCATTTGTGATTGGCCCTAAAATATACCGGTACACCTAAACAGAGCAGTTGATAGTGCCATTCATGTAAGCATACCAGTATATCGGTAGATTTGGGGAGGAAGTAAGTAGCTGTTAATGCTGCTCTGTTTACTGCTTCCACAAACCAGATCTTATGACTTGACCTGCAACCCCTAACCAAGGCACACCACCATCACAGAACACCTTGCCAATAATACCATGTACGAATTCTCTGGTATCTAGTGGGCCCCCCCACCCCCGATATACCTTTATAAATACCCTGGTCTCTAGTGGCCCCCCGTCCCTGAACAACTCTCTGATATACATTTATAAATACCCTGGTGTCAGAGTGGTAGATCCCTGCCCCATGCGCACCCACTGATATACATTTATAAATATCTTGTTGTCTAGTGGTCCCCTGTCCCCAAACAACCCTTGATATACATTTAAATATACCATGGTGACTAGTAGTCCCTCTCCACCTCCTGGTTCAAATCCACCTGCCCACCCTGACCAGGCACCCTCTGATCTGGTATGACTCCCCCCGTCCTCCTCATACTGCCCCTAGTGTGCCCCTCCCCCCACGGCGACTGGTACAAACCCTTCACTCACCTCCACAGCTGGCTGCAAAATGACATTTTGCAATTGTCTGCCTACTGTACTCACAGCAAATCACAGTAGATGCATAACAAAATTTCATTCCGCCAACAACAGGGAATGAAACAGAAAGTCTCTTCCTATCACCACTGGAGGGTGCTGGAGGCAGTATGGGCAGATCAAGGGGGTCAGACCTGAGAGAGGGCATGCCGGAACTGGCGGGCAGAAGGATATGAACACAAAGGCAAGGGAGTGACCAACAGCCACCAGGATACTTATAAATGTACATTGGGGGGTTTGGGGAATGGGGTGACCACTAACCAATAGAGCATTCATAAATGTATATGGGTGGGGCAGGTGTCAGGGGACTACTAGAGCTCAGGTATTTATAAATGTATATCATTAGGGTGTTCAGGAGCTGAGGAGATCAATAGACACCAGGAGGTTTTAAATGTGTATCAGAGGTGTTTGGAGCAGGGGACTACTAGACAAGGGTATTTTGAAATGTATAATCGGGGGCATTTGTGGGTAGCAGAGAACACAGGACACCATGGACTGGATATTAGATGGTGAGTGTGGTGTTTCAAGGGAGCACTAGAGCGTCAGTGGAGCTGGGACCTGTTCTTTCTGTGAATACGCGAGTACTTCCTATCCTCCCTGTCATTAGATTGCCCAGTACAAAGACACTCGTCCACAGAGGAGTGCTGAAGCAATTTGCCTTTTCAGGTGCTCTACCTGCCACAAAGATTTACAAACATCCTCATATGAGGTAGGGCTGTGAGAAAACTAAAAATTAAAATTATGTACTAACCGTAATTCTTGATCTTCTAGGAATAATTTCAACATTGCTTCCCACTAGTTGGTCTGAGACACAGGCACTAGGACCCAGCAGGAGCCAGAACTTTTCAGAGGACTGGCACCATGGTAAGCTGCGGTAATGCGTAGCTCTGTGAGACTGAGCTCAAGGACAAAGGCTTACCTCGGCACCAGCCCTCAACTGCCTAAGTACCTTTTCTACCAAGAAGGTGCAGAATAATCTAACACGTACTTATGCACTTAGCCTAAGGACAAAAGATAGCCCTGGTAGCCAGTGTAAGAAGGGCCGCCAAATCAGTAACACAGTGCCTTTCTTCACAGCCCAAACTAACTATAAAGGGGAGAAGACCAACACAACATATTGGAGTGAGTCTGGGGGATGGCGGGTGGGCGTGTGAATCAATGGCGAAGATATTCCTAGAAGATCAAGAATTACAGCGTGTACGTAATTTTTATATCTTCTAGGAATCAATCTTCACCACTGATTCATACTAGTGGGTCAGAGTACCAAGCCTGGACAAAGTCCCTGGACTAGAACAGTAGGAGCTGAGGCTCACTCAGGATAGTAATCCATTCAGGATTGTCCTGCCAAAGGTCGCATGCTGCCTGGCATGGACATCCTGGGCAGTGCTTAGTAAATGTGTGCACTGTGCTCCAAGTTGCAACTCTGCAAATATCCCCAACAGGCACAGAGCGAATCTATGCTAGGGACGTGGCAATTGCTCTGGTAGAGTGGGCACATACCTGGTCCTCCAGCTTGACCTGGGCCATAGCATAGCAGCAGGGGTGTAGCCAGGCATTTCAGATTTGTATACCAACCTGCCACACTTCTACCCCCTCCCCTACTGTTGTTCATGCCTGCCCCTTCCCCCCCAACGACTCGAGTCCAAGGTTTCTGGCTCCAATCAGATGATTGCCACACTAGACCTGCTGTCTATCTGCGCTGCTAGTGTGGTGCTCGCTGTTCCCTGGTAAACGCCACTGACTGCACCACGAGTCCAAGACCGTGACAGAAATTTCTTCTCTCTCCCAGATTTGCTCCACTTGCCATTCCACATGAAATCTTCATTCTTTTAGCTGGCTCTGAGTCTGTTCTTCCGTCTGCTGCTCCTCAGATCTTTTACTGCTTCTCTCGCTCCCAGTACAATTGAACTAACAGTATGGCTTCTAACTTTGCTGGGGTATTTAAACTTGGCGCCCCAAGACTTACCACACCCCCTACCAGATGCCGCAGCCAGTCACTGTGCAGGCAGACCATGCGGACCTAACTGAGACCTTCAGCTTCAAAGTCCGCTGTGTCAACCCCCCTCCCCCCAAAAAACAAAGCTGAAAGAGAAAAGAAAAAGCCTGCGAAGCCAAACAAAGGAATTTAAATGTGATGGACTAGAGAGGGCAGAGCAGTGCTGGCCAGCTTGTTTGCTACCCCCTGCTACTAAACTTGGTATGCCATGGCTTACTTGGAGTATCAGTAGCCACGCCCTTGCACAGCAGTGGTGCAGGCAGTTCACACTCAAGCCAGAAATGCACTTGACTGCAACAAGCTGTCCCTTCTGATTCAGAGCTGTTTGGACAGTCTGAAGTCCTTAGTTCTGTCTAGATAAAACCAAAGGACTTTCTTAACATCCAGAGAGTGGAGAGTGCATTCTCCCTCATTCTGGATGTTGGCAAAATAGGAAGGCAGCACTAGTGGCTGGTTAAAATGCAGCTCTGACACCACTTTCAGTAGAAACTTGGGGTGTGTATGCAAGCAATAATACCCGACAGGGTGGGCGGTATTGTGCTACACTGGACCACCCAGGGGCATAATGAGCCCCTGGAAGGTCTGGTATAGCTCATACAGCCCACCTTGGAGGGTATTATTGTGCTTAGAAATTGGGCCACTGTATTATAAATATAATTGAAAAAAAATATATGGGGCCGGATATTCAAACTGCGCTATTTTGTGGCGCAAGCCCTTGCGCTGCACAAAATAGTTGTGCAGGGGTGTGCCCAGAGCGATATTCAAAGGAGTTGCACCCTTGAGCAACTCCTTTGAATATCAACCCCGCCACAGCCACTGTGCATGGCGCAGTGGAACTTGCGCCACTGCAAGTTGTCAGAGTGGAGCATTCAACTTGCAGTGGCGCAAGTACCATTGTACCATGCGCAAAATTCCCATATTCAAAAGGTGACATGGAAATGGGGCCATAATTCATGTAAGGTGCAGGGGGGGCCATTTGCATCTGATTGTGGCCCCATTTGCATGCCGTGTAGCATGCAAGTGCGCCCGATCGAGGACTTAGCGCCTGGCACCTGAGGCAGCAGCCGTCAGGGGACCGCCCCTGCAGCCCGATCGCGGGCAAAACAGTGTAGAACCCCACCACCACTCCCCCACTGGCCCAATCCCGGCATAGTTTAACCCCACAAGCCCGATCATGCAGCAATGTGGCTCACCCCCCCAACATATCCCTGGTGGTCAGTGGACGAAAAGCCCGATCGCGGGCGGTAGTTGTTTAAACACCCCTCCTCCCAAACACATCCCTGGTGGTCCAGTGGACCAAAAAGCCCGATCGCGGGCAGTAGTTGTTTGATAACCCCCTCCCGAATTCATCCCTGGTGGTCCAGTGGCACATCCCGATTGCGGGATGTACAAGTGAACAAACAACCCCGAACATAGCCCTGGTGGCTAGTGTCCCCCCACCAACCACCCAAAAGCCCCACCACCCCGCTCCCCCGGCAGCCAGCGGGCGGAAGCATCCACCCGCCTGCCGCCCGCACCGCCCGACTGACTGCCAGTAGGGTTGCATCTTGAAGTGAGAGAAGAGCCAATGGGCGTGCAGCCCATACGACATGACAGTTCAGAGTTGTGAATGAATACATTCATTCATTCACAAACTGGACTGTCTTTGTATTGTGGCGGGCTGCACCATTGGCTCTGCTCTGCACCAATGGGCTGGCAGCCCCTACCGGGCAGTCAGCTGGGCGGGGCGGAGGGGTGATGCTGCCGCCGCTGGCCGCCGGGGAGCAGGGTGGTGGGCTTCGTGGGTGGCAGGTGGGAGGACACCAGCCACCAGGGCTATGTTCGGGGGTTTGTTCACTGTACATCCCGCGATCGGATGCCACTGGACCACCAGGATGAATTCGAGGGGGTGTTTCTAACAACTACTGCCCGCGATCGGGCTTTTCGTCCACTGGACCACCAGGGATACGTTGGGGGAGCACATTGCTGCCCACGATCGGGCTTGTGGGAGGGTTAAACTATGCCCGGATCGGGCTTGTGGGGGGGGTTAAACCATGCTCGGATCGGGCCAGTGAGGGGTGGTGGGGGATTCTACACTGTTTTGCCCGCGATCGGGCTGCAGGGGGCACAGGAGGAGGGGCCAGCCACAGGTGGCAGCTGCTGTGTTGCGCCCTGCAATGCAGCAGCTCACCTGTGGGTGGCCCTCGACTTGATCCTTTTTTTTTTTGCTCAAAGTGGTGCAGGCGCAGGTTGGGGGTTGCGCCTGCACAACTCTGCACAGTCCAGCTGAATATCGGGCTGTGCAGTTTATGCATGGTTCCTCCCCCTCCAGTTCAGCATGCATTCATTTGCATTGCGCTGTTGCTCAGCCTGTTTTCAGTGGCGCAACTGCCTCCTGCTGAATATCGCAGAATGGCGCAACCCTATTGCACATGGCGCAACCCTTTTGAATATCTGGGCCATTATGTTTAAATGTTACAACTCTTAGCTGTTTTTTGTATTTTGTAATAATATAGTTCCTCCACCTGCATTATAATGCTGTGTTTTTATTATGACCTAAAGACATTTGTCCTACTGTAGCCTCTGCAGGTGTAACTATGGAGGTGGTTGTCACAGTTAACACACACACACACACCCCTTTTACTTTACTTTTTTTTTTTTATTTATTGATTCATTTTTACTTATTTATGCATGCAACAATTTTTTGCTTTATTAATGCATTGTGGAAACTGGCCGAGGAGTGTTGGTAGTGGGCAACTGAGCAGGGAAAAAAAACAACTGTAAGCCTGCAATTTAAAAAAAGTGTATGAGTCTGGAAATCGACCGAGGAGCGGTGGTGGTGGGCGGCTGAGCAGGGAGGAAAAAAAAATGCAAGCCTGCGGACTGCTCCGGTATCTACCTGCAGAGTTTACTTCTGTGTGTTTCTTGCTTGACAATTCTTTAGTTTTACTTCTTTTGGGACTTTGATTCTGCAGTCTGGAGTTTGAGTCTGCAGTGCAAAGGAACGGACTGTGAGTACGGACAGGATGAGTGTAGCAGGAATGGAGGCAGGAGAAGTGTGAGAACGGGGGAGGGGTGCTGGGAGAAAGGAGTCTGAAATTAATGGAGCAGCAGGTATAATTCTTTTACACAGGAAGCCTGACTGGCCAAGAGATTTTTGAAGTAGCTGTGAACAAAAAGAAAAAAGCTTGCATTGTCCATTCTCGTTGATGGGGGATGGAGAGTGCCTGTCTTTAGCAGTGAGCGCACGATGTGCTACCACTATTATTTCAAATTAAAAGCTGATTTTCTTATAAAAAAGACAAGAAAATGTTAAATGGTAAGTTTGTTTTATACGGCAGGGGAGCTCGCGCGTCTCGAACACTTGCTCGGTAATCAAGCTGAAAACAGCTGTATTCTGTTGAAAAACTGTGGCTGTGCAGTGATGGTTTAAAATACTTTACTTTAAAAAAAATAGGGAAAACAGGCACATGGATCTGGGTAGTTACTGGGTGGTGTCATGTTTCAGGAGTGTGTGTGGGGGAGGGGTGCACTCACCCTCTCGCTAAGGGATGAAAAAAATGGCAACAGTTTGAAATTGTATGCCCAGTGATTCAACCAATGATGAAGCAGGCTGGGCGCAAGGATATTTGCCTGGGCATGTGAGAGGTTTGGGCTGGGACTTTTTATTTGGTGGGCATCTACTGAAAGTTAATGTACCCCTGTGGAATGGGTACCAGCCAATCAGATGCCTCCAAATAAAAAGCCTATTTCCTAAGGAGAACTACCTTGTCCTTATGGAAAACAGAATACGGAGAATCTGTGACAAGGGCATGGATTTCAGACACTTTGCAAGCAGAGGTAATGGCCACTAGACATTCTACTTTCCAAATTAAAATCTTCAAGTCACACATCGCAGGGTGCTCAAAAGGCTTGCGAGTGAGCATATCCAGCACAGGGTTGATATCCCAGGCAGTCACTGGCTTCCTGGCGGGGGGCACTGTGTGTTGAATGCCCTTACGGAACCTCTTGAACAGTGACAACTGTGCCAGGTAGAGGATACCTATGGGCTCATTGTACGCACACAGCTGGACTTTTACTTTGGAATACTGTAGGCCAACAAAAGAATGGTTCAGCAGGTACTCCAGATTCATGCTAGCTGGTCACCCAAAGGGGTCCATGTGGGGTTTGAAGCACCAGATGGAAAATCTTTTCCACTAGGCTGTGTATGTCTTCCTCATGGAAGGCTGACATGCAACCAATAGTATTTCAGAGACCTGCTGAGATACCTTGTACCTGTTCACTTCTATCTCTTCAGTAGCCAGGCCTGAAGATGGAAGGGAAAGCATGTTGGGATGGACCAGGTGACCCTGAGTCAGGTAGTCCATCTTGAGTGACATAGTCCATGACTTATTTGCTCACTGACAGAATGCTCAACAGAGGAAACCATATCTGTCGAGGCCAGCAGGGGGCCACCAGTATCATCTTGCTCCCGTGTTCCTCCAATCTGAGCAATACCCTCTGCACAAGAGAGACTAGTATCCTGACAGAGAACACCATGTCCTGGATTTCTGGAGCAGAATTGATGCAGTTTGGCACTGACTAGGGGGGTACACAAAAAGGTTCACATCTGGGGAACCTCACTCATCGAACAGTGATCTCACAATATCTGAAGCTAGTGACCACTCATGAGGATCAGCCTCTGTTCAGCGGAGCTCATCTGCCAGAGTGTTCTGGGCTCCTGGCAGAAAAACTGCTTGAAGCAAGATCCTTTACTCCAGGCCCCATTCCCACACTCTCTTCGCCTCTCTGCAGAGAGGGTAAGAGTGTGCTCCTTCTCGTTTCTTGACGTGATACAGGACAGACTGGTTGTCTGTTTGGAAGAGGACTGTTCTGTGGCTCACTAGGTCCACCGGGGCTTTCAGGCCATACAAAATTGCTCACATCTCCAACACACTAATGTGGGGATGAGTCTCTAACGAGTTCCCAAATACACTGTGTTTGGAGGCCCTAACAGTGGGCCCACGATGCCAACAGGGAGGCATCCGTGATGAGGGTCACCTGCGGCTCCAGTGTGAGCACCATGTGAGTGACTGAACCAGGAGCATGGTCACCTGAGGGTGAGAAGCTTGTGACCATTGTGCAATGAGCATCCCCTGAGTCACCCTCATGAGCAATCGTGCCAGGGGCACTGCAAACACTGAAGGGGCTATTAGACCCAGCATGTGGTTCATGGAGTGGGTTTGCACACTTTTATGCTCCATGATGTAGCATACAGTCTACATAGTTGCTTGCAGCCTGCTCTCTGGAAGAAAGGTCAGGGCCTTGGTTGAATCCAGAAGAGCTCCTATGAACAGCAGTTGCTGAGAGGGTTGTTAACTAATAATAATAAGTTTATTTTTACAGCACCTTTCAAAATGTCAAGGTGCCTAACAAATTTTAAAACACATAAATTATCCAAGTCATAGAATAATAAAACAGATAATCCTTTACAAAATTAAACCTAGTCCGTGTTAGTGGCTCAGTAGGTAGCACACTCGCCTCTGAGGCCAGGAGATAAGAGGGCTGTGGGTTCAGTTCCCACATCTGGCACTTGGGTTAATATCCCAATACTGACATTGCACTTCTGAGGTGCAGTCTTTCGGATGAGACGTTAAACCGAGGTCCCTTCTGCCTGGATTGGTGGTAGTTCAGGTGGATGCTAAAGATCCCATGGCACTTATCGAAAAGGTAGGGGAATTTTATTGAAAAAAGTACTACAGCACAAATTGCAAATCAAAATATCTACAAAAGTAAAGATTATATTCCTCTTATTATCTTATCTTACAAAGAAAATAAAGCAGGTATTACTAATAACCACACAGTATGAACAATACATGAATAGCTTTTCACTCAGGATCCCATTTCTCCCTATTAACCCACAATAATTTGTATCTTTCTTTAGAATAAACGGTAGCATCTGAATATTTAAGTTGACATACAGCAGTATAAACATTCTCCAGCAGTTCAGAATAAGAAACTAGTCTTTGTTGTGTTAACCATACACGTCTCAACTGCCACAAGAAATATTTAATAATAGCTAAGATGATTGAGATAGTCTCAAAATGATAACCACCCCCATCATTTGGAGGTAGAACCAAACATGATCTCAACATATGTTAATGTTTTAAATAAAGGCTCGTGCCATAGTCTGGCTAAATAATACCGAAACTGATTCACATAAACACTGTTTTTAAATAAATGCTGTTGTATTTTCAATACTTGTAAACATAAGGATCTTAAACAGTCCCTTTCAGATAATGGCTTGTGTCTGATATTGCCTTTAACTCCTAGCCTATCACAGTAACTTAACCATACAATATTTCATGTATACACAGGTAATCTTTTATTATTTAAAAAATGCAAAGAGGTTATAAGCAAAGAGTCTAGGCAGTTGGGAAAAACTAGAATAGCCTTTCTCTCTGCTTTAAGTATGGTTCTATAGATAGTTTTCCTATTCTCGGTAATAACAAGGTTTGGGGTTAATTTCCACCTTACCAATGTTTTCATAAAATCCACACAGCCTGGGGAAAGCAGGTCAACAGTCCGTAAATTTCTAGTCTTACTTATAAACCAAAAAGGCAAACTGGAGAGTAACCAGTTTTGTATCAAATGTGTCCAAGATTTATCACCTGGCTTTAAAGCAAGCCCAAAATTATATTCAATAAATACACTAGAAAAAAAGGCAATAGGATGCACCATATTAACACCACCCTCAGAGATCATACGATAAGTGAATTCACGCTCTATGGGATTCATTCTACTCCCCCAAAAGGCCTGAAAACATACACTCAAAACCGAGGTCACCTACCCTTGGGGAATAGGAAATACATAACTAATGTATAAAAATACTGGAATAAGAAGAGAATGAACCAAAGTGACTCTTTTTTTTGGAAATCTGTTGCCCCTTCCATCCAGATACTAACCTATTCACCCTCCCTAAGCAAACATCCCAATTCCTTTTAGCAGCATCACCCATCCCAAATTCTATACCTAGAATTTTTACGTGAGGTAATGAAACAGAAAATCCCTCAAAAACTCCTGTGTCAACACTCATGTTCCCTAATACAGTATCAAAACTTTTTTCATAGTTGAGTTTTGTTCCTGAAAACTGTCCATATAGTTTCAAAGCCCGAATTAAGTCCTTTTCTGACGTTTCTGGGTGTAAGAGTAAAACTAAATCATCAGCATATGCCAACATTTTAATAGGATCATGTAGAGGAGAGGGTTGTAAACCTCTCATAGCCTTATTAAAAGAAATATATCTAATAAGAATATCTATCCCAAAAACGTATAATAGGGGACTTAGTGGGCATCCCTGTCTAACCCCCAAGCGACACCCTAACTTTCCTGCCCATCCATCCATTTATATTTGGTATAAATGAAGCCGTTGCATATAAAATAGTAATCCAAGAAACAAATTTGTCTGGAATATCATACGCTCGAAGAACTGCAAACAAAAACATATGAGAGTTTTTATCAAATGCCTTTTCTTGGTCAAGGCTGAGGACAAATCCTTGAATCTTCCCCTGAGTTCCTCTATTAAAGAGTTCTCTTAAAATAATTAAATTGTCAGTTTTACGCCTCCCAGAAATAGCACAAGTTTGTGCAGGATCAATTATTTTGTCTGCTATCTTACCCAATCTGGTTAATAAGATTTTACTTAAAATGTTTAGGTCAGTATTCAAGAGGCTCAGTGGTCTCCAATTTTCTAATAATGTCGTCTCCTTTTTTAAATAAGAGGATCAAAATGGCTTCAGACATGGAAGGGGCAATCGTATTATGTGCTAACATATAATTAAATGAAATCCCTAATACAGGGGCCAAAAAATCTACAAAAGTTTTATATATCCCTGTGCCAAACCCATCTGACCCTGGGGATGCATCCTTCCATAACAACCCAATTGCCTGACGCACTTCTTCTACCATAATTTCTGCCTTCAATAAAGTTTTATCTTCTTGCACTAACTGGGGAAGATGTAAACTTGAAAGGAAAACCTCATCAATGTTATTCACAGGATCACCGTGAAGGTGGATTCTAGATAGTGTTCAACAATATGTACCATATCCCATGGATCAATTTGAGTTTTTTAAACATACTAACATACTAATTGCCAGCAGATTAGGCCTTACGGTCTATCGAGTCCGCTCGAACCTCAAATCCCTAGTTGGGTACCGAGCCCCCCCCCCCCGTTGTGTTCCAGAAACCCCTATCATCCATCCCCACCCCCCTGGGCCAGGCCATCATCTGATACATCTGCTTTCTGTGTCTGTCCCACATTCTCTTGAAGCCCTCCACTGTGGATCTCTGAACCAGCTCGCCATGCAATACGTTCCAAGGATCTACCACCCTCTGGTGATACCTCCCTGCTTTAGTCTAAAGATCCCCTCCGTGTTTACACTATTTATTCCCTTGAGGTACTTGAAGACCTCAATCATGTCCCCCTGTCTCTCCTCCAGTGAAAACAGGCAGAGCTCCTCAAGTCTGTCCTCATACATCAAATCCCCTAGTCCTCGTATTATCTTAGTTGCCCTCCTCTGTACCCTCTCCAGAAGCTGTATGTCCCTCTTCAAGTGTGGTCTCCAGTACTGTACACAGTACTCAAGGTGCGGTCTAACCAGTCCATTGTACAGCGGCAGAATCACTTCCCTGCTCCTAGAAGTGATCCCCCTTACAATGCATCCTAACATCCTGTTTGCTTTGCTAGCCGCTCTCCTGCACTGCTCAGAGTCATTCATACATGCATTCACCATGACCCCTAGGTCTTTTTTCCCCTGTTGAGGCCTCCAGCACCTCCCCTCCCAGGGTGTACCCATGTTTAGGGTTTCCCCGCCCAAGATGCAACACCTTGCACTTGGTGATATTGAAATTTAATTTCCATGTGTAAGCCCACCTTTCCAGGGAGTCGAGGTTCCCTTGCAGGGCCAACCTCCCCTCTTCCCCCTCAACTACTACTCCCATCTTGGAGTTGTCAGTGAAGAGACTCATTTAACACCCTATACCCTCCCTGATGTCCGATATGCATGTATTAAACAGGATCGGACCCAGGACCGAGCCCTGCGGTACTCCACTACTGACCTCTCTAGGGTTCGAGAGCTCCCCACCGACCACTATTCTCTGAGTGCGTCCAACTAGCCAGTTTTCAATCCATTTGACCATCAAAGGGCCTACTCCCAACCCCGTCAGTTTCTCCACCAGACCACTGTGGGGAACAGAGTCAAACGCCTTGCTGAAGTCCAACAATAATACATCCACAGGCTTTCCCCTGTCCGGTTCTGATGTTACCCATTCATAGAACTCCACAAGATTGGTTTGACACAATCTACCTGGCACAAACCCATGTTGCCGACTATCCAGACCTCCCACCTCCTCCAAGTACACCCCCAATCGTTCCTTTAGTATACTCTCCATTAATTTTCCCACCACCGAGGTCACACTGATGGGTCTATAGTTACCTGGTATGTCCCTCGACCCCCCTTTATGGATTGGCACATGTGCCTCTCACCAATCCCTAGGTACCCTCCCTGTCTCAAGCCCATTAAACCCATAATTAGTTTGTGGTCAGTTTGGGAACTACACTTTTTAAAGGGATCCAATTACCCCTTCTGTAGTTTAGTATTAAACCTCAGTTCTTACTTCAGTGAGTTAGCCCTGTTATATTGATGCTCTTTCATTTGGAGTTTAAGAGTCTTTATCTGGGGACTTAAATCCCTCTTCTGAAATGCAGAAAAAGAAATAAGAGATTGTAACTGATCTCTTAACGGTAGATAAGAAACAATTACTCAACAAATTAATATTACTTCTTCCAGGGTATTCTTTAGCATTATTGACAGATGCAGTATGCCAGCTGGGTTCAGCTGCCCCGGAGAGGAGGAGTCAATGCAAATGAGGAATGCATTGGCCAATCAAGATACAGTTAGAGTGCTGCTTGCAGTCAGCCTGAGGGACCCAAGAATGCATTTCGGAGCTGAAAAAGAGCAAAAACTGTGCCCACTGGGGCCAAAAAAAACCAAACTTAGCAATAACCCACTATTATGAAAAATATACTTTTTTTTTTCACACAAATGAAAGACAGTCGTCAGATTTGGCTAAATCCCCTAACAGAGCCTTTAGACAAGGTTTCCAGGGGAGGAAGGTTGGGAGTGTCAATAATGCTAAAGAATACCCTGGAAGAAGTAATATTACTCCGGTGAGTAATTGTTTATTCTCACCCCAGGAATTCTTTAGCATCTATTGACAGATGCAGACTTCAAAGCAGTGTAGTTGGGAGAAGGGCACAGAAACCTATTTTAAGAAGAGGCTCTGAAGTACCGTCCTGCCAAATTTTGCATCCTATCAGACTACACATCAAAGAAAAGATTTTATTGAATGTAAGAAGCAAATTTCAAATAAGTGGTCTGCACACTTCTAGTAAGCATATAACCTTGAACGCTGCCCAGGAGGCAACTGTTCTCCAGGAAGTAGGCCCTAAGCATGAGAAGGTCTGAATGTCAGCCTTGCTGTAACAGACCCGAAATACGGGAAAACAGACCCATGGGAAAATACCCTTGGTACTGGTTTCTCCTTTTCTGCAAAAACCAGGAAAGGAACGGATGATAATGACAGTACCTGAACTGCTAGGACCGCTGACAGAGACCGGCAGGACTAATTCATGCCCCATGCAAGCAGCTTGAGATAGCCTAGACAGGACATGCCTGAGAGCAGTACAGGCAGAGAAAAAGGGTTGATAAAGGTGGAAATTGTAGAACACTTGGGAAAAGGATTTTTATCCGACCAGAAGACTAAACTATTCTTAAAGGCACTGAGAGGATATGGCCTAAGAGAACAACCTGAAACTCTGAAACCCGTCTGACAGAGGAAAAGACGAGCACAAAAGGTTGTCTTTGATGTTACTCACTTCAGGACAGAATTTCTACAGTTCAAAGGGACACCCCATGAACTTGAATATACAGAGGTTTGTGTTCCATGGGAAAAAAACTCCGGTCCCTAGAAGTGTCTGGAAGTGAAATGGCCCCTTGAGGAATTCTTTGAAATGGTCTGAGAAATGATAGATTTCTCTTGCCTGACAGAAAAAGAATCCGAGTAACCGCTAGGTGTACTCTCAAAAAAAGAGGCCTACTGTCCTACTGTAGGAAGGAAAATAAAAACCTATATATTTTTACAAGAAACAAGTCACAAAGACCAAGCTAGTTCCAAGTACAAGACAGTAATGCCTGGATATGAACTAAATAATCCAGTCATGAGAGGAAAGAGGCTTGAAAAACTCTAGGCTCTTGTCCTTGTACCAAGGGGGAAAAGCTGCTTCCACTAGGAAAACTGAGGTTTTCGTGTTACTAAAACCTTTTTTTTTTTTTTTAAGTACCAAGGTTGTTCAGAGCCACCGGGATCGTGATGGTGGATTGCTTAACTAGAGAGGTACTTAGGAAACAAGGGATATAGGGGAGAGAGAAAACTTCTCCAACCAGTCTCGAGATAAGAAAATCCGTTGGATGGAACCCCAAGCTGGAGCCTGCAACAGGAAAAAGGAAAAAACTGGTGGTTCGGGCTGGAGCCGAAAATTCAGATCTAGACCTGACCTTACCCCCTGAAAGATGTGGCGAGGACTTGTGTGCTGAGGGCTCACCTGCGGTGGCCCTGACTACTGCGGCTAAGAGGATCTCCCAAAGGGCCCACTTGCGGTGTCCCTGACTATGCCAAAGTGTTGTCCTTGCCTGACAGATGGATGAGCGACTAAGAAACCCCCAAAGAAGCCAGCTAGTGATCACAACTTGTAGCTATTGCAGAGATATGGGAAGCCCTGTGTCCCAAATGCTCATTGGTGTGATACAGGGCAGGAATATCGTCCAGTCCTCTCTGTACTAAATGACCTCTGGACTGAAAAAATGCAGGCCTGATAGAGATGCTCTGAGATTCCAGGGACTGATGAAAGAAGGGCTCTCTCAGAAACCAAGACCCAATGATGGAACCCTCCCTAAGGGAATCACCCACTCGAAGGAAACCTCTGTACTGAAGATTTGAAGGGGAAAGGTGTGCAGTCCACTGTTTCCTTACACCAGTCCAGCTTGTAACAGGGTTCAGGCTTCACGAAAAATTCTCTTATTTGGAATCTGACCAAGAGGTCTAGCCCCTGGGACTCTAGTGACAAAAATATGCACCATATTCAGGGAACGAACTTCCCCTGACAAAAGATGAGCATTGCCCCCTAAGAGTTGCTGAGATTTAGATAGTTAGGAAACTTTTTTCTAGTAGGTACAAAGAACCCCCTAGACTGTAGAAAATAACCTGTCAGACTTATGGCTTGAAAACCAAAGTCTAGGAGAATCAGCTAAGGTCGGCCAAGCCTCTGATAAGGGAAACCAGAGATTCCCCGTCTTCAGGTGAGGACCGCCAACCTACCCAGATACCTGGAGAACAGCCTGATTTTTACTCCATATCTGAGAACACTCTGGAGGCAGTTTAAATGGCATGGAAGAAAACTGCGTGAGAAAAACCCCGTACAAAGGAACTTAGAACATAGAATATATCAAGGGAGACAAGAACATCCCCTACATTTGCAAAAGAAAGACCCGAGTCAAAGAAGCATCCTGACCCAGGTTGTGAAAGTTGATAATGATTTGCTGCTCCCTATTTTCCTTTAAAATTCAGATAATAGCCCGAGAAAAAAGGTCCAACTCCCAAGGGGAAGGGAACCCTTTCACGACTTTGACCCTCACGAGGTTCTAGTGCTCTAGTTCCCACTGCTGACATGCTACTGAAGAAAAACAGAGAATGCAGCACTTGGAGGTGAACTTTAGATATTTATTTACTTATCATGTACATAGATGTACTGTATATATATTTATATGTCAATATCTGCATACATCTATCACCCTTTATTTATTTATTAATTAATTCATTCATTTTTTTTTTACGCCTACCAAAGAAGGGGTAAAAACTTGAACCAAGAAGAAAAGTAACTGAAGAAAAAAGGGATTACCAGGAATGAAAAGAGCATTCTTGCCTAAACCCCTGAAAAAGTTCACATCTGGAAATTTCCTAATGTGTTGGCGTAGGGAAAAAAGGTTGAAGGGAGGATAATTCCTACTCGAAGCCCCCCATTAAGACTTCTGGGGAAGGAACACTTATCTTTAACTGAGTACTAGGAGAGTTTAACTTGTCCATACGTGCCCGTCAGCTTTAGTTTGCCATAAAGACAAACCAAAAGTTGCACCAAAGCATAACCCAAAAGGCTGGAACTTTTCAGACAGGCAAGCCTGAGGGAAATGACCTATGCCAAGACTCTAGAAGCTGTAACATTATGACTTACTATGAGAGCATAGTGTTACTATATGCCACTTGGGAATTCCAGCAAACCTCCTTGTGAATAGTGCTCCAGAGCTGTCACACTATGGCAAGGATAGGATACATCAAAACACTCTTAATATATAATAGCGTATGCTACAAAGGTAGGAGGCATTACGTAAAATTTCTTACAAATGGTATATGATTATCTAGAGTCCATCTCTGGAGAGAAAGCAGACAGTGGCACGAGGCCAAGAAACAGGCTGCTGTTTGCACTAACTCTCTTTAATCTCAATGTGTACAGATAAAAACAGCAGAACACTTACAGAGCTGGTAATTCCTCTGAATGCTTCTGTCAACCCCGAAAGAGAAGGAGGGATTTCCAGAACTTACCTGTAGGTGTCTACAGAGAGTTGTCAAATTCTTTGGAGGAGAGCAACCACCAGATCTACGAAGTCGTCATCCTCCACCTCTTTATCGGTGTCATCCTGAAGGGAAATGTCCAGGGAGTCCACCGGTTGAATATAAATGCCTCATTATTCCATAACCTGAATCAACCTCAGGGTGACCGACTGGAATTAGTGGGGCCCGAGAGGAGTTCATGAAGGAAAATCCTCTCCTGAATTACTACTACTACTACTACTAATAATAATAATAATAACATCCTTGGGCATAAGGATTAACATGGAGAGGAACACTCGGACCTGAAGGAGCCGAGAACACGCCCAGAAATATAAAGTCTGGAAAAACTGCCAAGCTCTCAGAAATTCAATTGCAGAGGGAATAATTTTATCAACCCCTGATGACTCCCTAAGTCCTTCTGGAGGGAGGGTCAAAGGAGATTAATCTCTATCTTTGTGCAGGGAAGAGGGCACCCTGCCTATTTTCAAATTAAAGGCTTGGACAGAGAAACAAATACTACAGAACCAGACTTATAATAATAGAAGTCCCAAGGGGACTTGTCATTCTTTTGTGTTAACTTGAGGTACCTTCCTCAGCGCTTTTAGAGGAGGGGGAGGTAGACTAAAAGCCCAGATAATAATAGTTAGGCCAAAGCTTAAACAAATCAAAATCAACTTTAACAGATTTTTTTTTTCACAAGAGAAAAAAACAAAACCACCTCCACACCTCTTGTCAACAAAGCCCACTGCACAGCAAACGAGAGAGTCTCACCCAAAAAGAGAGGAGGGGATTACCCTTCAAATATCAATCATTTTGAATTTAAATAGAGAAAAAAGGGTTCCAAGAATTCACGCTGGTGTGCAACGGAAAAAATGCGCACATGCGCGAAAAAACAAATCAATGATTTTAGCACAAAAGCATTAAAAACCACTGATAAATACTAAAACTAACAAATTAAATAAAAATGACGCAATTTATCATGCACATGGGCAAATTTTACTTCAGAAAAACCACCGAAGTGGGAAAAATACGAAAAAATCCAGCAACTGCACAGAATCCAGCGCAGATGCAGTAAAAACAGATAAAATGAAGAAAATATATAAAATACCTTAAAAGCAGCACTCAAAAAGAAAGAAAATGGCACAGGAAGATCTCTGAAGAGGAGAACTCCAGGGCAGTGTTGCCAGTTCAGCGGAGAAAATGTTCTGAGGTCCCTCAGGCTAACTGCAGGGTTGGGCATTTCTTCTGATACTTCAGGGGCCTGGCCTAGTCCTTGTGTATCAGACACAGAAGGCAAAGAGCTAATTGCCTCCTCGAGGGGGGAACAGAAATAGTAGGATTCAGTAAACCTGTCACAGGGCCCTGTTCTACATTAGGCAGCACTGCGCCATTGAGTGATGAATCGTCTCTCTCTCTTCCATGTGAGCTATTTTCTTAGCTTGGGCCTGCTGAGTTTGATTAATAAGGCCTTCATGAGAAGGACCATCATCTCTGTTGAGAGAGGCCCAAGGGCATCTCCCATAACAATGTCCAGTTTTCTCACAAAGATTACATCTAAACAAATTAAAGCAGTTTGCAGCAACATGACCATAGTCAAAGCAGTGACTACATTTGAGGGAGTCAGAAGCGGAGCTCAAATGATTGCAAGCACCACATTTAAAGCAGGCCTTAGGTTGACCAATGTAAAACAAGGAACCTCTATCCATCCCTAAAAAGAAAAAAATAGGTAAGTTTACAGTCCCATGATTGGAGGAAAACAATTTTACCTTGATTTTCCATCCCCCATTCCAAATCTGTTCACTGTCTAGAATGGGGAGGGCCTATCCAGGACTTCACACCGTTGCCTGAGCCAAAACAAGATGTCTTCAATATTGACACCTTCATTTTTAAACATAACTGTAATCACCTTAACTGCAGGCTTCATCAGGGGAATGGCTAAAAAAGGTACCCACAAAGGACTGTGTTTCAATTTATGATACTGAGCCCAAAATCTATCCAAATTCGAAATGGTTTTAAAGCTAATATCAAAATTCCCATTTCCAATGTGAATTAAAGCAAAAATTTCACTTGAAAAAAACCTCAATGAACCCTTTAATAAAGATTTAGCAATAAAGAGCCTGTCTGGAAGTTCTTCCAGCCCACCTTTATAAAGGAGTCGAACAGCATTTTTTCTGGGCGCAGGTTCTCCTGATGTATGAAATAAATCTGCCAATTTAAACATAGGAGACAACCAAGCATTCTTTTCAGGATCATTAAGTATAGAATCGCTGGGGCCCATTAAAATGTAGGATTACTTGTTGAGCGTGCAGCTTGTACATGCGCTGCAGAGTCATTTTGATGGTCAGAAAGAAGTAAATTGTGATGCAAGCCATCCAAAAGTGCAAGTTTAACATTCATTTGTAAGTTAGAAGCATTGGTATTCATTTGTACAAGAGACTTTGCTTAATTAACTTTTGTAACGTCTAAGGGATCCGCATCCATTTACCTGCCGGCGTTTGAATCCAGCCTGCCCCTCCTAACGCATTCTCTGGGGACCAGCCCGGCTGTGGATAGTCCGATGTGTTGTTTGTCCATGAACAGTCCTTAAATGAAAAGACTTGTTCCTCCGAGGGCTTACTGGGATTAGGAGCTGGAGTCTTCGGTTCAACTAAAGGACCTGTAGGCTGTACTGTTGCAGCATTGGATGGATACAAACCTGGGCCTAATTGTTGACACGCCACTGTCACAGGAGGAGTTCTCTGGGGGAGTATGCACAGCTTTTGGCACCCAGAGGAGTGTCTGGATTCACTGCCAGCCGCATTCTGGAGAAGCGTACACCCCCCTACCATGGAAGGTGCCTGCAAGGTTTCAGCATGAGTCATCGCCACTGAGGTAAAGCCCTCTTTCAGCTGAATGTCAGAATCAGCCGGGATGGTTGGTAGAGGCTGAACAGTACTTTCAAACATAGCATTTGACTGCGTGGATATTCAAGAAAATTTTTCAGAGCTAGAATCCATTTTCTGTTCTAACATAATGGTCTCTTCAGGCCGTTCTGCACTCTGTATTTCTTCAGTGTAAACATCAACGGTTGAAAACACACTTACAGGTAGTGCCGCTGTAGTAATCTCTCCATCTGCAATCCCAAATTCCTGATCCAACATTGCTTGTTCTATGGCCTCTAAGGTATTCAGAACAGGTGAGGAGACCAGCTCACCTTCCTCCATAATGTCCATCCTCTCAGCCGTCTCACTCCGAATTTCTATCTCTGGACTGTGAGACAGAGGTTCCCCCTACAGGAAAGTAGGGGACTTTCCCCGGAGTCCTGGCCAAATTTCTCTCATTCACTAAAAATACCACCAACAGCTTAATTTGGTTCAATTTCACTTGCTTACCATCTGTATCCCCCTTCCCCCGGTTGCCCCAGAAAAAGGGACTGCTAGGCCCAGTGAGCTTACCGGGTCAACAAAATTAAATATATAAATAAACGTTCACCAAAAGCCAGAACCCACAGGTACGTTTTTAAAGCTTGTTTAAATTCCTCCATGGTTGTGCACTCTCATAACCGGCGAGGTAGAGAGTTCCAGAGGGTAGGGGCCGCGTGCACGGGCCCTAGAAGATTTCAAACAAACCCAC
The DNA here is from genome assembly GCA_016271365.2 of Neoceratodus forsteri. Classification (NCBI taxonomy): domain Eukaryota; kingdom Metazoa; phylum Chordata; order Ceratodontiformes; family Ceratodontidae; genus Neoceratodus; species Neoceratodus forsteri. The sequence goes on from CM028131.1 coordinate 732,489,490, forward strand.
GGAATCTCCAGCAACCCCTCGTCGACTGAGCAGAGCAATTGTCCAGGACAACAGGGGAGCAGAAACTCTTTCAGGTAATCCGGGCCAAGTCCGTGTAGGGCTTTAAAAGTCAGAAGACCGACTTTAAAGGTGATCCGCCACTGTACCGGCAGCCAGTGCAGTCCGTGCACCATCGGTGTAATATGACAGAATCTAGAAGTTCCCATCAAAAGCCGGGCCGCAGCGTTCTGCACTAGCTGCAAGCGATGGATTTCCACCCCAGGTAGCCCTAGGTAAAGGGAGCTGCAGTAATCCAGGCGCAAGGACACAAAGGCATGAACCAGCGTAGGAAGATCACTGGACAGAACAAGGTATTTAACCCTGGAGATATTCCTCAGATGGTAAAGAGAGGATTTGATGATGGCTGACACCTGTGAATGCAGAGTAAGCCCTTGTCAAAAATGACCCCCAGGTTTCGCACCTGTTCAGAGGACGGGAGTGATATGCCCCCAAGAAAAAGCCCAGAGGGCGAACCCAACCCCGACCCCCCCATACAGCACGCCAGATCTACAACCAACGCCTCAGTCTTATCAGAGTTCAACTTTAGCCAACTGGAATCCATCCACTCCTGGATTTCTGCGAGACAGTTGTTAAAAGCTGAGAGAGCTCCACCTTGGTCAGGTGCAAAAGATAGGTAGAGCTGGGTATCATCGGCATAGCAATGAAACCTCAGCCCATACCTTCTTACAATGTCTCCGAGGGGCAGCATATACACTGTGAACAACATGGGGAATAACACTGAGCCCAGAGGAACCCCACAAGACAGAGAAAATGGATCTGAGGAATAAACCCCGGACACCACTCTCTGAGTTCTTCCAGTGAGGAAAGATGAAAACCACCTGAGGACTGTACCTGACAGTCCACAGATGAACCTCAGGTGATCAAGTAGCACCCCATGGTCCACAGTGTCAAATGCTGATGAGAGATCTAGAAGAACCAAGATGGAACAGTTTTTCCGATCTCTAGCCATCAGGAGATCATTCAGCACCCGAACCAACACTGTCTCAGTACTATGTCCCTTTCGAAATCCAGACTGGAGGGGTTCATAGATGTCATGGATGATCAAGTGGTGCTCCAGCTGCACAGCCACTACTTTCTCAATCACTCATTCACCCTCCACTGTTCACAGCCCCCTGCCCTCCTCCTCCCCTACGAGCAATACCCAGCACCCTACAGTGCTGGTAAGTTGTAAACTGCAAAGGGAGGGAGGGACGGAGGGTGCAGAGAGCAGAGGGTGAATAGTGCACAACCATGGGGCAGGGCTCCAACACATTCTGGTGACTATAATATCAAACAACATTCCCTCGACAAGTCTATTACCTGCCTAACACAGCATACAAAACGCCTAAAAATAGAATAAAATTACACAAACCACTTGCTAAAAAAAATATCCCTCAGAAATCCAAACCCCATAAAATAAATTAAATGAAAACTAATCATTCATAAAACAAAACTAAATCAAAAAAAGAACAAATACTACAAAATAACTTGACAAAATCCTCACCTCCCCATGCCCTCCCACAGCCTCAGGAGATAGACAACAATATTAAACTTTAAATCTTAAAATCTAAAGCAACAATTTAAATAAAACAATATCAGTCAAAATCAGCAAGTGAGTCTTTATCACTGTAATGGACAAATCAGAGTATATGGGGAAAAATTCAGTTTTCCAGACCCCATTGAGTCTCTCACCACCAGTGAAGACTGAAAAAAACCTTCTGGATCTCCCACCTCCTGAACAGACTGATGGAAATTTCTTGAAGATTTCACCCATAAATGAAACCAAATAAATTCCCAAACTTCAGGCACTCTCACCGACTGCGTTTAGGGAATGAACATATGGCACTCTCACTGCCAATCAAACAGATAAAATTAAAAGTCAAACCATAGCTGAAGAGACAGGGAAAGAAATCCAGTAGAGACCTCTTCTGTAAGTGGATCACTCTGGGCTGGGAGTAGACCATGAAAAATCTATGGGTGGCTGGCGCTAGTCTGCAGCAGCTGCCATGGGTCCCCGAACAAACCCACCGATTAGTAGATCCCTCAGGGATCCCTAGAAGCCAGTGACCCCAACCACCAGCTCCCCAACAGATAAAGGTGCAGGCCCCCGCACTGCTGCAAACCCACGCCCAGCCCACCCAACAGATTGGGCTTACAACACCCAGCACCAAATCAACCCAGTCATCTTACCGCCAATCAACTGCTTTAAGTCCAGACAGTCAGCCTCTTCCCCAACAGAAAACCAAGAGTCATAATCCCCAGTCTTCTCGTATTATTTCAAACCAAGTATTGACCAGACTTCGAACACACCTCAGCCTCCCAGTAGAGTATTCCCTCTCCAATTCTCTCCAGCTCACTTGAGGCGTCCACTGGTATAAGCAGCCAGTCCCAATATAGAGGGAGATAGCAGGCCCAACCGCCGAAGGTGCAAAGTGGTTGTGGAGGCCGATTAATACAGCTCCAGTGCACTACAAAAAAGTCCAGCTGAAACTTTTTGAGATTCAGCAAGACCCCCATCAAGGTGAAGAACTGGGAGGCAGTGGTCACTGCCTGTTCCGTTTCCAGCCTGGATTGGATGGCAATCAGCCAGTCATCCACGTATGGAAAAACTTGGGAGTCCTAAATTTCAAAGGTCTGCTGGGAGTCCTGGAAAAGCACTTAGTAAAGACTTGTGGTGCCAAGGAAAGCTGAAAGGGCAGGACCCTGAACTGGTATGCTGTCCCAGCACAATGAAACGGAGTATCTATGGTAGATGGGGTCCACCAGTTTGTGCTGGTATGCACCTTGCATATCCAGGGATGCTAACCAGTCCTGAGGTTTTAGGATGGGTAGCAGAGAACCCAGAGAAATCACTTTGAATTTTTCTCAATCCATAAATTTTTTTCAGATTTCTTTTTTGGAAATTAAATTTTATTGCAAATTTAGAGGATCCGATACAAAGATGCACAAGCATAAAACCAACATTTACATAACCTTTAATGCAATATAAAAATGATCGACCAGTATTCAAAAAACAACTAGAACAAACCAAGATGGGTCACAACAACGAGTAACAACAAATAAACAACAAACTATAGGGGGAAATCAGAACTAAATAAATTAAAAAACACAATTATATAGTCTCTTAAAGTCTATGGTACTATAAATTGCAAAAAACTGCATTAATGCTTTAGTTAGGGTCAAAGCCACAGAAGTAGGGAAATGTGGTGTTAGGGTTTTCAACTTCAATACCCCACACACCCCTAACCAGGCAGCACAGCAGCTGTGGGGTGTGCCTTGGAGTTCTCAAGCCTAACACTCACCCCATTCCACCTCTAAATAAGGTCAGATGTGTGGACTTCATGAGAATGGGGGCGCATTAGGTTTGCACACCTGCTGTGCTGCCTGGTTAGGGGGTTGTGAGGTGCTGGAGTTGGAAACCCTAACACCACACTTCCATACTTTTGTGACATTGACAAGAACTAAAGAGTTAATGCAGTTTATTTCCTTGCTCTGTGAGATAGTATAATAGTATCTTTATTTTACTGTGGGAGCGCAGGCCCATCCCTCCATAGATGCGTACACGTAAGTACCTGTGGAAGCACCGGGCCCTTCTGGGCCTGCGCTTGCATTTATAGGACAACAGTGACCAAACGGTCAATATAGCCACCTTTTAACCCTACCTCATGTGCCCGGTAAAGAACATTTTCGAATCCCACCAAAACGTAATTCTGCGCAACTGCAACGCCATTCCGCGCCACAGGTGCAGAAACAAATTTTGACCAGGAGTTGAAAAATGACAGTTATGACATACATGAAGTGGGGTAATAAGAAGGCTATGTTGAAATTCTGGGGTCAAAATATTTAACATTTCCTAAAGATACCCGCAGTTCTTTAAATCAAATTAAGATCCTATATCTTTGGTATAGAACTCCGTCTGTTCTTCAACGAATGGGCCTACTAAATAATAACTGCTGCGCTGCAACCAGACCAATGGGGATTTGCTTCATATCTTACGGTCATGTGCTCCCATTGATAAGCTGTGGCATAAAGTCTATTTACTCGCCTCCAGAGTCATAGGACAAAAACTACCCTTCGATCCCAAACTATTCCTTCTAGGCATCTTTATCCCAAATAATTCTTCCCTTTCACAAGCACATTTTAGATGGCTAAACATACTTTTTCTTTTGGTAAAATGACTGATCCTTATGAAATGGAAATCTACTCTTTTTCCCTCCCTTCCAGATGTTCTTCAAAGCCTTTCTCAACATGCTTCGTTAGACTGCTTATCACATGTTATTCATGACCGACTCACCATATATGATCGGTGTTGGCAGGATTACTTCAAATATATTGAATCTTTGGGATCTTATAGACCCTAATCCTTAAGGTTTATCTAGTCTTTGTTTTATTTTGCTCTCAGATTAGGGTTTCTTTGATACTTTCATGCACAGATCTCTCTCTTTTCCCTCCTTCTACCCTCCTTCTCTTCTTTCTTCCCTATCTTTTCTTACTTCTTATTGTATACTTTTCTTCTATCTGTATTCCCCCCACTAGTGTATACTGTCTGTACTCCTACAGGTATCACTTTATGTAACTTATTTATTTTTTTCAATTCTTTTTCCCTCTTGCCGCAGCCCCGAGGTCCTCTCTCAGGCAGCCCATCCGTTGTCCTGCCCGCCTGTGAGTCCCAAACTGTGCCTCCTCTTTTCCCTCCTCACCGATGCCAGTACTCCCGGCTAACCATATCAGGGGAGGGTCGTTCCCCCGCCTACTTGGGCGCTGTTACAAGTCAGACTCTGGCATCGGACGAGGGGCCTGGGTGGAGGAAATCGAAAGCCAGTCGAGGAAACTCGGCATTGGGCATGGGGGAAGGTGCCGTCGCCTGATCCTCAGCACCGGGTTGTTTCTGTGTTCTGTTCCGCCCACTCCCTCCTTGCGTGTGCACCTCCAGATGCTGTAAGGCTCACGGCAACCCTGCCTTACGTCGGGCACACCATTACGTGCAGCCCACGCTACTGCGGCACCCCTGATCTCCACCAGGGGCCACCAGAGCGCCGAGCTTCCCAATGCCCTCCCACCAGGACTGGAGAGCAGCCCTGCGGGCACTCAATCCAGTCCCTTCCCTGCCGACCCCCAGATCCCGAGCTCGCTCCCTAACTCGGGTCACCGTCGTGGCACGAGGTCTGGCGTCCAGCGCCTCAACCCTCAGCGCCACCCGGACCGGGTTTTATGTAACTTGAGTGCCTTGCCATAGCCTGGCCCAGCATTTATTTTGTACTTGGTTGCCTTCTTGAATTCACAATACTTTAATGATTGTAACTCTTCTGTTCACCACTTATGACATAACTAAGGCCAACTCTTATCAGCATGTGTATATAAGGCATCTCTATTATATTTACTCTATATAATATGTCTTGTTATATGATTCCTTTTGTGTTCCTATATGGTGGATATTCTTTCACTGTATATGCTTGTGTGTCTTCTTATATACTCAATTTCAATAAAAAGATAAAGTGAAAAAAAAAATTTAACATTTCCGAAGTTATAAGCAGGCGTAGCGAAACTGCAAAGAATGGTCATAATTTTGCCATTTTTCATATTTTGACCTCAAATTTTCAACATAATCTTCTTATGACCTCACTTCATAAACCCTGTAGATGAAAATTTTCAAATCCGTGCCAAAATGCCATTCCGCACTACAGGTGCGAAAACACGTTTTGGACAGAATGTGAAAAATGACAGCTGTAGTGTTCATGAGGTGGTGTGGAAAACTGGCTATGTTGAAAATCTGGACTCAAAATATTGAAAATTACGTACCAAAGTTATGCGCATGCACAGAAACTTTTCAACAAACGGTCATAACTCAGCCATTTTTTGGAAGTTGTCCACCAAATTTTCAATATGGCCTTTGTAGGACCCCACCTCATGAACACTGGCACTGTCATTTCATGAATCGGGCCTGAAAGGTGATTTCGCACAGTGACCACAAAATCACCTTCCGGGCATGATTAATGAAATTTCAGTGACAATGTTCATGAGGTGGGGTCCCAAAAAGGCCATGTTAAAATTTCGTTAAAAAATCCCAAAAATGGCAAAGTTATGAACATATGTTCAAAACGCCATTGAAATACATTATATGGCAGGCCAACCCAGTGGTGCTGAGGGTTGAGGCGCTGGACGCCACACCTTGCACTATGCCACAGACCCGGGTTCGGGAATGGAATCAGGTCGTCCAGGAGCCGGCATAGAGAGGGGGAGACTGGGAGCAGGATCAAGCTGCCTAAAGGTGGCTCTCCTCTCCTGGGGGGGGGGTCGCCATCCCACAGTCCCGCCACCTCCGGTGGAGGTCCGGTGGTGGTGCAGGCAGATAAAGGGTGACCAGTAGGGTGGGGCGTCCCACAGTGCATGACGTCTGCATGCCTCCATATGTGTGCGCTTCACGGCAAGCACATGAGGGTGGGCGAAAACAGGGAAAAACAACTCAAACAAATAATGAAAAAATAAAAGTAAAAAATAAATACATTATATGGCACTTACCTCGATTCCTCAATTTGTGGTTCGGCTCTGAAGAGTGCAGATGTGTCCCGGTCCACAGAAGATGACATCCTACGACATCCGGTGACAAGTATAGGTTAATAGGGTGGTGGGTGCTCAGTGGAAGGGTCGGGATGGGGGAGGGGGACGAAGAGGGACCTTTTTTTCAGGTACAAAAAAAAAGATGGGGGACTGTTTTTCTTTTCACAGGTAAAACTAAGCACAACAGGGAATTTCTTGACTTTCGGGACACTGGGTACCACCCTGCAGGGAGGAGATGGGGGAATCTTATACATGCCAACACGGAGATTGGGGCCCCCGATGTCGGCAACTGGAATTAAACAACAAGCTGTGGGTGGGAAGACTAAAATAAAAATTGAAGGACAGCTATTTGAGGGTGGGGGGTGCCACTAGACACCAGGGACAGCGACTGGCATGTGGAGGGTGCCACTGGACACCAGGGTCAGTGATTGGAGGGTGGTGGGTGCCACTGGACACCAGGGAAAATGTTTGGTGGGGGGGGTACCACTAGATACCAGGGACAGCGATCAGCGGGTTGAGGGTACCACTTGACACCAGGGACAGTGATTGGAGGGTGTGGGGTGCCAACAGACACCAGGGACAGCGACTGGCAGGTAATGGGGTGCCAGCAAACACCAGGGACAGTGATCGGCAGGTAGTGAGGGTGCCACTAGACACCAGGGAGACAGCGGCTCACTCCTCTCATTGTAGCCAGCAGCATGAGTTCCTGCTGTGGCTACAAAAGTCAAGAAATTCCCGGTGTTCTCATGCAGAGAACGCCGTGGAAATGCTCTTCCCGCTAAGCTGGGCACCCAGGATTTTGGGTGCCCAGTAAAAATATATGTCAGCAGCATATTCAAAAACAAACATCAGAATCTAATTAAATGGGTCCTGTTTAGCTAGGTTCCGATGTTTGTTTTTTAAAATCAGGGCAGTTTTATGTATTTTACACGCTTGTCAATTTGTGAACAAAATCAACAAGATAGCGGTTCGCACAGCACTAAAAAATGTGTGGTGCCCTGCCAATTCAGTGGCTTGATAGCAAAAAGGAGCATTTGCAGCAATAGATAATTACTTTAGCCGCCAAATATCATCTCAAAACCCTCCTGCGCATGCATTCGCAAGTCGGAAACCACTAAAATTTAAAATCTTTATAACTCTGCGACCCTTTTATATTTTTTCATCAGACCTGTCAAAGGCACTAACTTGAGACATGACACATGTCCCCTGCACGTTTGGAGCAACAATTCCTTTCCATGTAGGCTGTAGGCGAGAGCAAAAAAAACCCAACAATATTAAGTATAGGAAAAAAATGTGTTTTTTTCTTGAAATGATGTGTATCTCAGAAACCGCACAAGCTGCCCTCACAAAAATGTCCAAACATCAAGACCTTGCCTCCTAGACAACAAATATAAAGTTTCAGCTCATTTTGTCAAAGGGAGACAAAGATATTAATGTTCAAAGTTTAGGTTTAGCATTAAACAGGCTACTCAACCCTAACTAGAGGGGCGCTATCGCACCCCTATAATAATGAAAAGGGTTAGGGACTTAAAATGCCTCAAACTAAATGCAAATATGTTACTAAACTCGGGGATGTGAACTCTCACTTAGATACATATCACTGTGCAACTTGATACCAGTTTTAACTTATAATTTATCTATCATATAGGTCAAATGCATAAATGAACTGCTCCCTTTAGGATGGAATACCCTCAAAATAAAATATCTAGGGACATATATCCCCCAAAAATCTCAATCACCTTTTCACCAACAACTTTGACCCTCTTATTGGGCAAATTAAGCAGGACATCAAAAAAATGGGCACTCCTTAACCTCCCCCTCTATTCCAGGATAGAAACCATCTCAATGAATATACTACCCAGGTTTTTGTACCTTTTTCAGTGTCTGCCCATCAAAATACATCCCGAGCAATTTAAAATCTGGCAAAGGATAATTATGAGGTTTGTTTGGGATAACAAAAAAACCCAGAATAAAAAAACCTGATACTGCAAACCAACAAAACATTTGGCGGAAGAGCAGTCCCAAACCTAGAGGTCTACTATCTGGCAGCCCAACTAAGAAATACCTTACTATGGGCAGTACCAGAATATCAGGCGATCTGGAAGGTACTGGAGAGGGAGGACATGGAGGAGCCCCATGTTAGCCACAGTATTCACCCCTAAATTTCTAAACAAGGGTAAGGGAATCACACTGAACTCAGTAAAGAACACCACAGAAGTAGTGCACAGGATACGGACCAAACATAAGATCCCGGGGAACATTTGGACCCTAAGATGGTTTGCTTGGGATGAGGAGTTTGGGTTGGCTAGACAGGACTTCACCTTCAGGAGGTGAGGGTAGACTAGGCCTGAATACATTGGGCCAGTTTCTGAGTGGGGACATGATTAGGGAATTGGCTGATCTTAGAGCACTGTTTCAATTGAGACAAACTGACCACTTCAGATTCCTACAAGTCCAGACTTACATTCAAAAACTACAGAAACAATATGGACATAGACCAGAACCACTAGGTATACAGGTTATCATGGGAGAAATGTTAAACTCCCAACGAGGTAAAGGACACATCTCAGCCATTTATGGGGCCCTTAGAAACTTGGGACAGGGACACACCACTACCCTCAAGAACAGATGGGAGAGAGAGTTAGGCAAACAACTTACGGAAAAAGAGTGGGAAAACAATTTTACACAAGCCCACAAAACTACTTACTCCCAGAGATGTAAAGATTTTGAATGGAAAGTTCGAACAAGATTTTTCATTACCCCGGCAATGAAAAATAAATGGGATAAGGGGCACAGACCAAACTGTTGGAGACAGTGCGGGGAGGGGCAGGCTGGTCGCCTACATATCTTTGGACAGTGTCCACACCTAGTTCACTTCTGGCAAGGAGTGACAAAGGCTATGAATAGCATCTTTTCCCCTAGGGAGGTACTAACCCCGAAACATTTGGTGCTAGGCTTGACCCTAGCTGGTGTGAAAAGCAAGGACCAGGTTTACCTGTGGAATGTTCTGGAGGCAGCTGTAACCAGGAATTAGCTTTCACCAGATCCACCCACACCAGGGCAATGGTATGAGATAGCTGGGGAGATACAGGAAATGGAAGACCTGACACATACGATCAACTCCAGGACCTTAGTATTTGTAAACAGATAGACCAGATGGCTAGTGTGGAGAGATGCCATGAGGGAGGAGGTGAGCAGAGAGGAGCATTTATTAGGGGACACTCAAATGAAGGACCCTGGGTATGATATGGTTCACTAGAGAATGGAACAACCCATCTTGCTGTACCATTTAATATGACTCGGTAACCAGGATTATCTATTGGTCAATCGATTAATTGTTTCTCTGGTCTCAGTTTTTCCTTTTTTCAGGAAGTCTGTATTTGGGGACAGAAAGGAACAACTGTAATTAACTGAATGTTAAAAGATCTGTAGCCTATTGTAAGAAATTATACTTTTAATTGAGAAGATGTACTTTCTACCTATGCCTGAATCTTCAATAAACTTGAATTAAAAAAAAATATATATAACTCAAATATATTAAGTTAAGCGTGCCAGGATATCCAGAACATTCTGTCCCTCCTTGTCCACCAAGAAGTGGAAAAAGGGGAGCCAATGACCCATGAATTTATCCTGCTGCAGTCTCAATTGAGCCGTCACAAGCTCCAATGCTTGAATTCTATGACAATTAGTAAGCCAAAGATCCTGGGGGCACAACAAAACCAGTCATTACTTTCATTACTGCCACTACTAAAACATAAAATACATATTTTTGCCCCTGCTCGAGAGATCGGGGCGGGCCCCTAAATCCAATCCTGAAATGGGAAGGTGGAGCAATGCCCAAAATCTGACCCATATCGTGAGCCACTTTCTCCCAGAAAGCCTGGACAACAGGGCAGTCCCAGTAAACATAAGTAAAGGTCCCCCGCCCACCGCATCCTCTCCAGCATATGTCTGACAGGTGGAGCCCATAATGTTTAGAGATGATGGGTGTGTGGAAGTATCATCCTGGAGTCTGCCAGCAGAAGTCCTGCTATGAAGGCGAGGCGGTAGTTTTGTGTAGTCCCTTCCACACTTTCACCCATTCCTGTTCTGAGATTATAAGACTTGATTTGCATTCCCATTTGTGTCTGCTGTCAAGTAATCAAGCTCTAAGCTGTGTAACAGACAGTAAATAGTCAAAAATGTTTTTCGTAACCTGAGTCTGTGCAACCTTGTAGTTTCAAAAGGTTATCTGCCCTACAAAGTGCCTCATTTGGAACTGTCATTCAGATAATGATGTATTTGCATGTAACGAAAGAGGTCATTAGCTGGCAACCCAAATTCTGTACTGAGCTGAAGAAAGGACTCGAGTGTGTTCCCCACAAAAAGCTGTCCAATTCGAGTAAGGCTTTGTCTATCCCATCTCTGGGAACCGAGGTCCAGTTTAACTGGGGAAAAATCTAAACAGGAATGGACAGGCGATAATGTACTAATACCACTATTCAACTTGTAGGCCGCACAAACCTCTTCCCATACACAAAAAACACAACTATAGGAGTGCTAGAAATCTGTGGGTGCTCACTCCAAAAGGGAAAAAAAAGGGAGAAAAACAAAAATTGGAGAAAAAAGAGGCGGGAAGGAGGGAAAGAAAAAGGAAAGAGAAAGAAGATCAAAAGGAAAAAAGAGAAGAAGGGGATGAAAAAAGAGGGAAAGGGAGAGGGAACAAGATATATTATTTAATAAAAAAGGTATTAATGGAAAAGGGAAAAAAGGACATAAAGAAAAACGGTAATAACCAAGCAATCATTTAAGTCAGTTGGATGTAGAGCTTTCATGGTATATATCCATTCTTGCTCACATTGTGCCAGCTTATTAAGTCTATTTCCTCCTCTAACATTATTCTTAATATGATCTACCCCCATAAATTTAAAACACTGTAAACTCTTTTGATGAAATGTCTCAAAGTGCACCCCATAGCAGTGCTGGGATCATCTCTTACAACTGTTTTCTACTGATAACTTCTTTTTCATGGGACAGTAACTTTTTAGTCAGATTGGTTTCATAATTTTTAAAAAGCTGATTTTCTTTATATTTCATGACTTCAGTAATCAAAATATATATGTCTTTTGAAACCATACTATACAATTCTGTGTCCATGTCGGCCAAAATATCCACCAGAGTAGTAGAGCATAGGGGGATCCTTCCCTATTTTCTGATAACAAAACTGAATGCAAGACACTATCCATCTTGCAATGGTCCTTTTAGTGGCAGGCTTACCCCTGCCCACTTCCCCATAGGTAAGGAACAACTGGCTATTGTCACCCCTATGGCCTCTGGTCAGATCCAAATAATAGCTAATAGCCCTCTTTACATCCAGGCTATGTAGCCTACGTTCCCCTGAACTAGTATGTTCAGTGAAGAAGACAGGCAAGTTTATAGACTGGTTAAGGTGAAACTCTGAGACTACTTTAGGGAGGAACCTTCTATTGTTCTGAGAACCACTTTATCATTGTGATATGAAATATAGTTAGGTTCCACAGATAAGGCCTGTAGTTCACTGATATGTCTTGCTGAAATGCTGGCTACTAAAAACACAGTTTTCCATGTCACAAACTTTAACTCTGCTGAGAACATAGGTTCAAAGGGGGGTTGCATTAATTGTGCTATGCATATATTTAGATCCCATGAAGGGGTAGGTTCCCTATGGGGGGTGTAAATGCAATAGCCCCTTAAAAAAAGTGTTTAAATATAGGGTCAGAGGCTAAAGAATAAGATTTACCTGCTGACAAAGAAGCAGAGACTGCTGCCAAGTGCACCCTCAAAGTAGTAGGCTTGAGGCCTAGAGAATGTAAATGAGCCAAATAATCCAATAAAAGTGGTATGCCCACCTCTTGTGGTTCCACACCTGACTGAGTGCACCATATGGTAAACCTCTTCCATTTGGAAGAATATGTTTTCCTAGTGTTTGGTTTTCTGGAAAACTTTAGGATATCCAGAACAGAGTCAGAAAGTTGCAATCAGCATATTCTAACTCCGTAAGAGCCAGGCCTTCAACCTGAGGGACCCCAAGTTGGGGTACATGATCCTCCCCTGGATGGAGGTCAGCAGGTCGTACCTCCTGGGGAGGCAAATCAGGCTGGTCGATGCCAGAGCCAGCGGTATCAAGTACCAAGGCTGCCTGGCCCAGTCTGGGGCTATCAGGATCATCAGTGTTGACTGGCCCCTGCGTTTGGTCAGTACTTTGAGCAACAAGGAAAATAGAGGGAAGGCATACAGAAATTTCCCTGACTAGTCCAGAAGAAGTGCATCCACTGGGACTGTGCCCAGGACTGGAGGTTTGCAGCAATACTAAGGCAACCGATGATTGTCTGGGGCTGCAAAGAGATCTATCTCTGGAGTGCCCCACAGCTTGAAAATGTCTTTGAGAACTAGGTGATTCAGTGACCACTCGTGGTGGTTCTGGTTGATCCTGCTGAGAGGGTCTGCCAGAACATTGTCCTTCCCCGGAAGGTGAACTGCTGACAGAGTTACCTCCAGGGAGTAGGCCAGATTCCAGATCTTCATAGCTTCTGTACACAACAGAGTGGACCTTGTGCCACCCTGTATGTTGATATAAAACATGGTTGTGGTGTTGTCTGTCCTGACCTGCAACACCTTCCCCTGAATTATGGGAATAAAGGACCAGAGAGCCAGCAAGACTGCTCTGAGTTCCAACAAATGTATGTGCAGAAGAGGCTCCTGAGGAAACCATGTGTCCTGAGCTGTACGCTCCCCCAGATGTGTATCCCACCCCAAGAGGGATGCATTTGTGGTGAGTAACACTGTGGGATTTTCCTGAAGGAATGGGACGCTCACCCTGAGGTTGTCCCTTTCCTGCCACCACTGCAGAGCTTGAAGAAAGGTGGATGTCACTGGAATAATTTTGGACAATGACTCTCTGCTCTGGGACCAAAAGGACTTCAGATGGGAACTGAATGTCTCTCATCTGAAACACTGCCCCTGGTATCACTGCTGTTGCAGCTGCCATGTGTCCCAGCAACCGCAGAAAGTACCTGGCTGGCTTTGGGGAGTGGAGCTTGAAAGAATCCACTAACTGCACAATGTCGTCCACCCTGTCTGGTGGAAGTCTTGCTTTTCCCAAAACTGTGTCCAGTTCCGCTTTTATGAACTGTAGGGGCTGGACTGGCTTCAGAACTGACTTTTTTGTATTTATTAAGAAGCCCAGTGAGCGAAGAGTAGCCTGAGTGACTGCCACGGCCTCTACCACCTGCTGTTGAGACTGGCCTACCAACAGCCAGTCATCCTGGTAGGGGAAAACTGAAATTCCTAAATGCCTTAGGTGTACCACCACCACTGCCAGGCATTTTGTAAACACTCTGGGAGCTGAAGTCAGGCCAAAGAGGAGGGACCTGAATTGGTAGTGACCTGATGGCAGTCTGAACCTTAGGTATTTTCTGTGTGACTGCCTGATAGGGATGTGAAAATAAGCATCCTTGAGGTCTATGGATGCTAGCCAGTCTCCTTGCCCGAGAGTGGGCAATATCATAGCCAGGGTGACCATCTTGAATTTTGGCTTTCTTAGGTGTTTGTTCAGGAACCTTAAATCCAGAATGGGTTGCCAATCCCAATTTTTCTTCAAGGTCAGGTAGTACCTTGAATACAATCCTTTCCCCCTTTGGGACAGAGGGACATTTTCCACTGCCCTGTCCTGGAGAAGGGTTGTAACTTCTGTTTCCAATAGGAAGATTTCTGCTGGACAGGCAGGCTTGAACAGCCCTTGCTCTCAATCTGGGAAACTGTTTGAAATTTATAGCAAGGCCTTTGCCAACCACCTCTAGAACCCATTTGTCTGATGTTATAGACTACCAATTCTGGAGGTAAGTGGGCAAGCCTGCCCCCTACTGGTACTGGGGAGGTGACCCATGACTCTACAGGGAGTCTGTTTAGCTAGTGTCCTGGGTAGGGAAGCTGGGCTGGAATGAGTGGCACCTCTCTTGCCCCTTCCCCTAAAGTATCCACACTGCTGCAGATAGACAGGGAAAGCCTGGACCTGGTAGAAAGGCCTCTGGTAAGGCCTGCCCCTGCCTCCCCTACAGCAGCGTAGCGGGGGGGGAGGGCTGGTCAGGCACATGCCCGATCGTCATTGCAGTCAGACTTCTGTTGGGAAATTCAGCCAGACTTCTGTCAGGAAATTGCAACTCCTTTCTTTTTTTTCTTTTTCTTTTTTAATCCTCACCTACTCTTGCCCCCGTCACAGTCCAGACATTCATTCCCTTCTCGCTCCTCCCCCAATGATCACAGCCCACTTCAGTCTGTCTGACACACATGCACACATTGCTTTTCAAAACAGCTGTGCTATAGTGAGCAGTACATGTCAATGTTTATCAGCACCAGTCGACGGGTGGACTGGGGGGCATGTGCTGTGAACTTCAACTTAACTTACAGCATTCACACTGTTAGCGGACTGCTGTGACAGTCATGTGGTAAGTTAGTAGAATCTACAGGCTATACAGCACATTTCAGTAGTTGTTAACTCGCATCATTGGTGTTGTCGTCATCCTCACTCTTGAGGAGCTAGAGAGTGGAGCATTGTGTATCAGACTGTTGGTTGTATGGGGTGACTCGCCTCATCATTGCTTGCACTGCACTTACTGTACTTTGTTAAATTCATCAGAAAGTCACAGTTTTTCTTGGAGTGACTAGAGGTGATTTTGAAGTTAGCACTGCAGCACAAGTTAGTATAAACGGTTTAAATTTTGTCAAATTGTTCGGCCCATTTGATTTTAAAGTGAAGATGTGGATTTTGTCTGGCAGAGGTTTGCACTGAGTGAAGTGACAGAATTAAGTTACTGCCCTGACAGATGTGGGAGTCCGGGAAGCTACATGTCAAGACTTGCATTTTGCAATGGCTTGAAGTCACTCATGACACTTGAGTTTCCTCCCTGTCATCGTCTCGTCATCAATCCAACCCTCCCATCAGACCCATTAGGCCAGTGTGAGAGGGCATTGGGCTGGGCAGTGTTTCAAGGGAACCCTCACAGACAAATATGTTGCATGGACACCAGTTTTGAAGGGAATAAATTCAACTTTACTTCAGCAGAGACACAAAAGAGAAATAAAGGAGTTTATATTCAGTGTGATGTACAATTTAACACAACAGATTCGCAATGGTCAGTCTGTGTGCTGCTGCCAGCCTCCCAGCTATTCATCTCTTCTCACGCTCTTTCCTGGTCCCTTTTTATGGGTCTCCCATGTGTGTCTCAAAAACACTTTCCCTTGAGTGCCTTACCAATGGTCTCTGCAAGCAGAGCAAGCCTGAGATCTTAAAGGGACAGCCCAAAAGCAGGCAGTTTTTTTTTTTAAATCCCCCATAGCTCCTGCTAACCCCTTTATAGTGGTGGTGGTGTGGGGATCATGGGTGTAGAGGACAAATGTGGAGATGAGGTGTTACTGTAAGTGATGAACATCCACATAAGCCTTTTATCTGTATAGCCAACAGACTATTACTATCATGGGCAAATCTGAAAGTCCCAGACCAGATTGGCAGAGAACAAGTCCCATTAAATTATGCTGGAAAAGAGAATAATTGAATAATCAAGCCAGATAATCATTATCCGATCCAACCAAAATATCTAGTTTTAAGTTGATTGGAACCAAATAATGGCATAATTTACATATCTGCAGTATACAAATACCTCTATTCAAATTTCTCTGCCACAAACCTTCAGAGTAACCTTAACTTCCCTGATAAGTTCTGGAAGGTTATTCACCCTCTTTCTGACTCCGTACCCCGTTGCTTGCCCCTGTTCACAAACCAGGGAATTTACCAATCTCTGACCTACCATATGACCTGATAAACACTGACACTGAACTACTTAACTTGAATGCTGGATACCGTTTACTACCAATGCAGGCATGTTGTTGAGACGGGGGATTCACAAGTGGAGTGCCACAGGGATTAGTCCTGGGACCTATCCTGTTCAGTATGTTCATTAGTGACATAGGGAAAGCTATACAGGGCAAGACGTGTCTCTTTGCTCTGATGATGCAACACTATGCCGCAGGGCAGATTTCAAGGAAGGGGTGAGAAAACTTCAGAATGACTTAGAGACGCTGGAAAGGGGGGTCACAGATCTGACAGTTGAGATCGAACACCAAGAAGTGCAAGGTGATGCACTTAGGAAAAAGGAACCCATGCATGGAGTACTGGATGTGAGGAATCAGGCTGACTACCACAACAAAAGGAAGGATCTGCATTTCATCATCAGTGACTGCCTCAAGCAAACCAGCCAGTGCACTAAGGCATGCGGGGGTGTATTGGAGGGTTTTGGTAGCAGGAGAAGTGAGGTGAAGTGATACTTCCCCATAACAGATCTTTGTTGAGGCCTCACCTGGAATACTGGCCCCAGTTTTAGTGCCCTCACATGAGAAAGGACACAGACAGGCTGAAGTCAGTGCAAAGAAGGGTCACCAAAATCAGCCAGGGACAACAAGGCAGATGCTATGAGGAATGGCTTGTGGCCCTGAACATTTACTTGCTGGAGACCAGATGTGTGTGTGTATGGGGGGGGGGGGGCATGAGTAGGGACATATATGTTTCTGAGTGGTATAATGAAGGTGTAAAATTAAGACCTGTTTGTTTGAAATAGGGGCACAGTCACAAGAGGACACAATTGGAGGTTAAGTGTGGGTAAAGTCAGGAGGGATGCAAGGAAGGTCTACTTCACTGGAGGGTTGTGGAGCTATGGAACAGATAACTGGTGGACGTGGTGGGGCTGGTACCCAAAAAGTATTCAACCATGACTGGGATAACACAAGAGTGCTCAAAGCCCCACTGGGGAGTCAGGGGGTTGTTATTTGAGTGAAGAAGAGTGAGGGGAAAACCCACCAGGCCCCTAGGTCCAGGGATGAGGTATAGTAATATAATATGTGCAGACTTGATGGACCATTTGTGGCTTTCTGCCAACAAATTTTTTGTTTCTACAGTATGTATGATGGAATTGTATTGTGTTTACCTCTATTTAATTCAAAGGTGACGGAATTTATTTGTATTTCTGTAGGCATCATGTGACCTGTATATATAAGGTGTTACCTTTTGTACCTGCAATAAATAAGTGAGCCATCATAAAGGACACTATTAAAAATGAGCCACTGCTAAATAGTTGTAACATCTTTCCTTGATTTTCAATAAACAGTTGAATTGTAAATTTGTAGATACCATAATTTTTGCACGTTGTCATTTTTATCAACAATAATATAATACTGTACAGTACCTGCCAGCATTGCTGTTCCTGTAGTCTTTGAATATTGTGTAATACTATTTATTATCTATCTTCATAACTCTTAAATATTGTTGCTTACTGTCCAATTGATCCCCAAATCAATCACAGAAACACAGAAGGTGATGGCAGAGATCCATCTAGTCTGAGCAGTAATGTTTGGTACCCCCCACCCTGTTTGCCCTCGCATGTAGTAAAAAGTGAATCTGTAAATGAGGTTTACTGTGTACTTTGTCTCTGTATGTTTCCCTGATAAAACCTTTTTTTTTTTTGCTATCGATTTATACCACTGCTTTTCTATCTGCTCCCAATCCTCCTACTCTCCCCGCTATGTCCATCACCCCACCTTCTCTGAGGCTTAAAGTACCACTCTCCTCTTGCCCCGGGTTTACACCCCCCCCCCCCAACCATGGTGAGACAAGTCTATCAGAGCTTTGGGGCCCAAAAGCCAACTTTAATCTAGCTTTGAATTGGGATGTTTTCTCTGATGTTGCATCCAACGCCAAGGGACATCATGGGCATGCACATATAAGCATGCTGTTGCACCTATGTCAACTACATTCTCACCAGCTTGCCAGCTCTCCAACTCCAATACCACCTGCGGTCACCCAGATAGCAGTATCGTAGCAGATAATTTTTATTTTGTTTTACTTGGAAAATGTTTCACCAGGAAAGATATCATGAGCTGTTAACATCTCATTTCCAGAAGTGTCCTGGGGAAGGGGGGGTTACAATGTTGGGAGAACAAACACATAAAAAATATGGAGCAATACATTACAAGCGTAAATATGATGGTTCCCCTTCCCGCCATGGAGGAGGGGTGCATCCTCTGGGATGCTCTTTCCTCCTCCCGAAGGAGGCCCCTGATAATCCTTGCTCATTCCCACACCCTGGTCCTTGGCATCCCAAGTGATAGCTAGGGCCAATGATTTCTGGATATGGAATTTCTCAAATCTTGTGATAAAAATGATACATTTTTGGATAATTCCGGACATAACAGTTGCTACAGGTTTCTTATGAGTAACCATTATACTGCAGCAGATTACCAACACATAGAGTCACAGAGTACAGAATTCCAATGACTAGGTTACCACAACATCAAGTGAAAAGTGAATTACTAGAGCTACTGAAGATATAGATAAGTACGAAAGTGAATGGTACATTTTTGGAGAGAGACACTAAATAATTCAGGTGCTGAAAAATGTGGGTCCACTGTTTCCCGAGGGGTATTCCATAACGTCTAAATATTTACTTTAAAATCAGATTCATTTTTAAAAATATCCTTTATGGAATAAACCAACAGTTGCACCCAGTGCAAGAAGTCAGATTACTATAAAACTGAACAGAAACAAAGGGACTAGCGCAAAGGTGTGAACTACTGTACTTCGCATGCACCTTAATAAGACACTAGCATCAACACCTTTCAACCTTTTAAATACTGAGCCAACAGTGCTGAGTTTTATCCGAAGTTTGAGAGCGCTGAAATGTGTCTCAACACAGTAAAGCCTCTCTGAGCATTTAAAATACACCAGCTTATAACATGTGAAAATCTGCATAAAATGTAAGTTGTGGAGGTGACATAGGTTTTGTTTATGGACTGAAAAAGGCAAAAGAGGGAAAGCAGTAATTTTGATGAAAGTTCACTATAAATTGCAATTTCAGATATATATATATATATATACACATACACACACACATATATATATAGTACTATCTAATTCAAAGCAATTTCAGAAAAACTGGTAATTTCGGCAATGTCCGGAAATCACAGGACCTACTGATAGCCCTACAGCTGTGCCAACAAAACAGCCAGAAAAAATTTTCAATAAATAAATTTGCCATGGCCAAATAACCATGTCCACTTTCTTCGACTCCACTTCATTAATGTTATTTTACATGCATTTTGCTTTGACACTTTTTATTGCTTTATTCCACCCCAACCCTCCATTTAATTTCTTTTGTTTACCGGGGTGACGCACTGCTCCAAAGGCCCTTTTTTCAGGTGCAGCCTAGAGCCCCAGTACAAAGCAGCCTAAGTTGATAACACAATTTACAATTACAAATATATGCAATACAATAAATTACATCTTGCAATGTGCAGGAAATACTTTAAGAGAAGATACTCAACATTGCAGGCTAAAGACATTAACAATACATTACAAGAATGCCTATGGGGTGGGTAGCTGAAGGCATTGTTGGTCAGCCAGTTGCCCACAACAGTTGCAGCTGAAGACTTTAAGGCCAGCTATAGTCTCCCACACCCATGACTCCAGAGGAAAAAATATTTTTTTCCCTGGAGTCAGGAGTAGGTAAGATGTAACAAAAGTGTGTTTTATCTTTAATAAACACACAAAGACTCACCACAGAGCATGTACATTTCCAGAGCTTCTAGGGGCCTAGGGGCCCCCAGCCTTTATATAAAAATCTAGCACTGTACTTACAATAATGCCTGTGGGGTGGGTGGCTGATGGCATTGTCGGTCAGCCAGTTGCAGCTGCAGTCTTTAGAGTCAACAACAGTCTCACACACCCCTGACTCTGGGGAAAAAATATTCCCTGCAATGAGGGGTAGGTAAGATGTAACAGACGTGTGTTTGATCTTCAATAAAAGCCCCAAACCTCACCACAGAGCATCTAAACATCCAGAACTTCTGGGGGTTGCCTGGCCTTCTTGTTGGGAATTTAGGAATTTTCTGCCTGACCTACATTTTTGCCCCACTACGTCCCTGCTCCCCTAACTTCCTGTTTTCGAGGTGTGGCAGCTTTTCTTTGGCTGCAGCACTCCTACAGAAGTCCTATATTCATCCATTTTCCTCATGTAGGCCTCATGCTGTTCCCCAAAGAGGGAATTCTGGACCATAGAAAAAGCCAAAGCCTTTGTTTGTGTGTCCTGTGACAGGTTCGTGGTTCTCAGCCATGAAAACCTTCTCAGGGATATAGAGGTGGCCAATACCCTGGATGTCGAATCACTGGTATTCACTGAAATATGGAATTGCTGCTTAGAAGCCTCAATTCCGTTCCTAGCCATTTCCCCAAATCTGAAGCCAAATCAGCAGGAATTTTAGCTGCCAGAGAAGACACAGCTTCCCACAACTTCTTCTGATGCCTTGCCACATAAGCCATGTAAGAGGCCTGTCCAGCAATAAGGGAGGAGCCCAGGTACGACTTCTTTGCCACAGAACCAATCCTCCTGGAGCCCTTCTCAGGAAGGTGGGAAGATAATGGGATGTTTGCTATTTCACAGGCAGCAGCCTGAACTACCCCGTTCATGGCTGGGGTGACCAGACAGAAATTCTGTGCCATTTCTGGCCACTGGATACTTTCTATCTGTCCTCTTATTTACAGGACAGACAGAAGTAAGGGTACCCGGGATTTTTAGTGTCTGCTTGTTAAGAGACTTATGGATGAGTATCACCAGCCTTTTACTGGCAGGGACATCCATCCTCTCGACATAATCCAGTTCTTCCTCCTCCTCTGAGGATTCTTGAACCAGTAACTGGAGGGTTTCAGCCACCTTTTTCATAAAACAGAAATGAGTGAGGACATCCTCCAACTGTTTGGGTGGAGAAATGCCCCCCTCATGTTCTGGAGAAACCTCTGGTTCAATAGGACTGTAAAAATCCTCCTTCCTGTTCAGCTTCCTGATCCCATGAGTAATCACATTCAGAGGGATCCAACGGGATTTGAACTGGTTGAGAAGCACCCGTACATACCACCAGTTCAGCTGGACTGGACTGAAGGGATTGAATAATGCGTATCGCATCAGCAAGCTCCTCTGCGGTCGGAACCGCAACCGCTCTCGGCTTAGGAGCCAGTTCAGTGTGCTTTTCCTTCTTTTTCTTTTTCGCAGTAGCTGGTTCACGGGCTGTATCCACGGTTCGTTTTGAAGAAGAAGAGGTATCACCTTCCCCTTCTGGTTCTTTTGAACCTGAACCGGTTTGGCCATCTGTGTTAGCAGATTTCTTGGCCAATTTCTCATTCAGTCGGTTAAGGTGCCTGTCAAGCGTCGACTGAGGGAAATTCTTACAAATGTCACAGTCTGCCTCTAGGTATTCCAACCCTAGGCATACAACACAAGTTGTGTGGGGATCGGCCTTGGCAAAAGTTTCCCCACACTCCACACATTGTTGAAACCTGGTTGGTCTGGTCTTCTTTTTGGAGTTCTGTGACTCCATCTCTAGCTTATCCAAGTGGCGGTTAGGCCGCATAAGAATGCAGAAATAGCTCACGTTGATAGACCGGTATTAGCGATCCAGAAAAAAAGGACAAACTCGTTTTTTTTTATTAACCAAAACTAAACAACTTTCACAGAGAAAAAAAGAGAGAAAATGAGAAAAGGACTCAATACCCAATGGTTGGACAGCAACTGCAAAAGTACCGAGACTTGCCCATTGAAATAAACTAACAAAATGCATACTATACCGCAGGGACAGTAATGAGAAACTAAATGCTAGTGAAAAATATTAATTGGTAAGGTAAACGCAGCGATACACCACTAAACCGATGAGATGCTGAGGAGAAATCTCTGAGGCGTCTTCACAGTAAGGTGGAGCATAGAATCTGACTGTTGAATAGAATGTACCAGGGGACAGTGATTTGAAACTGAGCGTGTGCCTACTTAGACTGTAGGCTTTAACTTTTTCCTCTTCAGGGCAGCAGAACAACAAGGTCTTATTTCATATGTCAGAATACATTAGGACTTCTTCTTGTCTGAAAGACAGTTCCCTCCACCTATGGCAATCTGCCTGCACTTTGGAGAGCAGCTTGATATAGCAAGTTTGGAACACTCCATTTACCTCTTTGGGAATCCAAGTGCCTAAATATCCATAACCAGTAGAGACCTATTTTAAATTACAGAAACTGTTTGACAGCTGAGCTATCAGGGACCCAAGGAGTATAACCTCCATTTTAGATTTATTAATTTTAGAACCCGAAACATGACCAAAACCCCCTGAACATCTGAAGCACCGCTGGAAGAGTATGAGAGTGGTTCGAGATAAACAACAAGGTATCATCAGCGTACAGGAAAACCCGCAGCTCCTCGTCGTGGACCTGAATGCCCTAGTAAACTGCCGATTGCCGCAACAATGCAGCCATGTGCTCCAAACTGAGAGCAAATAGGGGGAGAGAGGAAACCCCTGTCTAGTACCCCTCTCTATCGGAAACTTAGAAGAATGGACGCCGTTGGCCTGTACCCAAGCCCACAGTTTGCTTTACAAACCGCAGATCCAGCTACAGAATTTTGCTCCAAATTGGAACTTAATTAACGCTGCATCCAAAAAAAGTCCAGTCTAGATGATCGAATGCCTTTTCCACGTCAATTTGACACCCCACCACCCTAAGGGTATCCTTAGGTAGTATCATAGAGGCTGAGAGAACATTAAATAGCTGCTGAATATTGTCCTGAATGTGTCTCCCTAATCTAAAACCAGTTTGATTAAAATGTATGAGGAAGGGGATAACCCATTGCAACATGGACCCTATGGCCTTAGCAAAAATTTTTACATCCTGATTTAAAGGAGAAATTGGGTGGAAATTAGCGCATTTGGTGGGGTCCTTCCCCGGCTTGGGCAGAACAGTAATTATGGCCTCCCCCCAAGAATCAGACATAGCCCCCTCTTCATGAGCAGAACTGCATACCTTAGTTAATACAGGAGCCAGGTCAGAAACAAATGTTTTATAAAATTTGACACAGAAGCCATCCGGACCTGGGGCTTGGCCTGTATTCAAAGATTTAATGATAGCAATAATTTCCTCCTCCATAAAGGGGGTTTCCAGACCTTCCCGTCGCTTAGTCGATAAGGTAGACAGCTTAATGTCTTGTAAGAAAGTGTCAAATTGCAACATGTGATTCAAATCATGTTCCTTGGTATAGAGCTGGGCATAATATTCCTGAAATTCCTTACTTGTGTGTGTTGTGTGGGTTCAAATAATATGCGGGAGGGCGTGCAAAATGATTTTCAACACATATCTGTCTGCTTGTTTCCATAGCCATTGGGCTAGAAGCCATCTGGCTTTACCACTCCATTCATAGTACTTTTGACTGATGAACCGAAGGGAGTTCTCCACTTTCCATAATGCAAGCTGGTGAAGCTTATTCCTAGCCTACTGTAACTGGGATAGGAGAAGAGGATCCCTAGTTTGTTTATGTCTGGCCTCCAACTGCACTAATCTGTCCTCGACTTTACAATAATGTTCCCAGTGTTGCCACTTCTTGAAAGTTGCACAGAAAATCATGAGGCCTCCTAGGACCGCATTAAGGCCATCCCAAAGGTATTTCAAGGGGTTATCCCCTTTCTCTATTATCGAACAAATAGTTCTGGATCGCTTCTCTATTGGTATGCACAAAGGTTTCATCATGTAAGAGTCCCACATTCAGCTGCCATAACAACCCCCCCCCCCCACAACCCGGTGGTCCCAACTCAACTTTGCCGATGAGGAGGGCACGATCAGATACTGAAATAGCATGGATATGGATATCGGCAAAGGTAAAAACCCCATTTTTTCTGGGTATAAAAGTGGTCCAACCTAGACTAGGAACCAGAGGCAGCAGAGTAGAAAGTGATATCCTTACCTATAGGGTGATATGGGTGCCAAGGATCCACCAACACCCCCCCTTAACAACAATGAACAAGCCCTGTCCCCTCTTTCCAGGAACTGGGGTTCTGTTAAACATGACATTTTCCACACAATTCCAGTCACCTGCACAGATGTGAACATATGAAGAAGCCAGCAGAAGAAGGCCATTTGGTCTATCAAGTCTGCTCATATTGCAGGGTCCACACCTTGAGCTAATGTCCCTGCCCTCCTCCCGCTCCTCCCATCCTCCTACCCATGATCCTTACTTCCATATGCCTATCCCAGCCTCTCTTAAAGCTGCCCACTGTCTTCAATGAGATGACCTCTTCTGGCAGTGCATTCCAAGTGTCCACCACCCTCTCTGTGAAGAAGTGCTTCCTGACCTCCCTCCTAAATCTCCACCCCCAGCTTAAGACTGTGCCCCTAGTGTTATGATTGCCACTCAGCTTAAAGAGACCTCCCTATCAACCTTATTTATCTCTTTCAAGTACTTGAAGGTCCCAATCATGTCCCATCTCTCTCTTTCTCTCTCCTGTCTTCCAGGGAGTACATGTTCAGTGTCCTCAACCTCTCCTCGTATGCATTACCTTGCTGACCCACCATAATCTCTGTAGCCCTCCTGTGGACCTTCTCCAGCAGGTTAATGTTCTTTTTGATGTGTGGGCACCAGTATTTGAACTCCATACTCTAGATGCGGCCTTATCAGTGACCTGTACAAGGGCGGTATAACCTCCTCTCTCTTACTACTGATCTCTCTAGATATACATCACAGCATCTTGTTTGCCTTTGTTGCTGCTTTTTTTGCACTGTGTGGAGTGCTTCAGGTCACTAGTGCTCATCACTCCTAGGTCCTTCTCCTCCTCTGATACAGATACTCGGACTCCACCCAGGTAGTACTCTGTTCTGGGATTCTTGGCTCCAATATGCATAATTTTGCATTTCTTGGCATTGAAGCCAAGCTGCCAGATCTTGGATCACCTCCCCAGTTTTTTTTTACAGATCTTCCTGTAGGTCCTGTATCCCTTCAGCTGTGTCCACTCTCCTGCACAGCTTGGTGTCATCCACGAAAATGCACATTTTGCCCTTAATGCCATCCTCAATGTCTGTGATACATACATTGAACAACATCAGCCCTAGAACAGAGCCCTATGGGACCTCACTGGTTACCTCTCTGGTACCAGATAACTCTCCCCCCATAACCATCCTCTGGGTTCTGTCCCCTCAGTCAGTTGTCCACCCATCTGGTCATCTTTTCCCTAACCCCAAGATCCACCAACTTCCTGATCAACCTTTTGTGGGGCAAAGAGTCAAAGGCCTTGCTGAAATCAAGATAGAGGATGTCTACCACTTGGTCCCTGTCTATTGTCTTGGTGACACAGTCAAAGAAGTCAATCAGATTCATTTGACACACTCGCCCCCTCATGAACCCATGCTGCCTTGCATCCTGGAGACCATGCTCCTCTAGATATTAAACCAACCTTTCCTTTAGTATGGTCTCCATGAGCTTGCCCACAGTGGAGGTCAGAATGACTGGTCTGTAATTCCTTGGGTGATCCTTAGGAACACTTTTGTGGAAGGGCATTACATGTGCTGTTCTCCAGTCCTGTAGTACTACTCCTGACTCCAGTGAACTATTAAATAGGTCTGCCAGTGGCCCTGCCAGCTCCTCAGCCAGTTCCTTTAGTACCCTTGGATGTACTCTGTCTGGGCCAGGTGATTTGTCCACCTTCAATGCCAGTAGCCCCTTCCTCACTGTGTCCTTCTCTATCACTACATTTGTGTTCCCCTCCCTCCCTGCTCTTCAGGCAACCGAGTCATAATGGCAAATAATCTCCCGAAAAATTCTCCCGAGGGAGGGGTCAAGACGTAAACTGATAAAAAATGAACCTGCCTACCCTGGCAGATACTCGAGACTACCACTAGCCACCCAGTTTTATCAGCATACAAGTTTGTCAATTGGAAGGGTAGCCCCTTCCGGAGCAGTATGGCCACGCCGCCCTTTTTCCTTGAGGGATGGGCATCTGCATAAACCATCTCCACCCACACTCTACAGAGCTTACAATGCTCTAACTCTGATAATCTGGTCTCTTGCAAAAGGGCCACTGCACAACCCTGCCAGTGAAGTTCCTGCAATACCCTGGCTCGCTTCACCACACTGTTAATATCTTTAGTATTAAGTGAACGTACTGTAAGAAGTCCCATACTAGAATATTATTAAATAAACTTAAGTTTCCTGGCAGAGGAGAACTCTGAAACAGGAGGGATACTCCGTGAGGGTGGGATAGCTGAAATATCCGTTAACCACTACCCATTGCACTCGCCTCAAACGGAAACTTCTGGGTCCACTAATCAACTTCCCTGACCCAGATCTGGTTTATCTATAACAAAATAAAAGAAAAAAGGGGCAAAAAAAGGCACAATCATAAATATCCCCCCCATCCCCAGCCCCTCCAAGCCAAAGCAACCCTACCAATCCAGCAAGGGTAGGAGGGAAAGCCAACTTGCAACCATCATAGAAACCATATGTAAAATAGTAAAAGACCAGAAGCGTCTAATATAGACCCACAGCAATGAACACCAAAAAAAGACCCCTTTAGTAAGGATAGTATATAAAGTGGGTGTACGTCCCCATATTGTGCCCTGCTTACCCCTGCCCCCTTCCTCCCAATCATAGTTTCCAGGAGCAGTATGGAAGACCCCAAAAATAGAACTTGACCAGAGGAATCCTCCACAACAAATACTAATAACAGCACACTATAAAAGTGCAAGGAAAGTCTATGTCTCTCCCTTCGCCCGGAAAAGGCCGAAGAAAACACCAGATATTACAGTCTGTGCGGGGCATCCCCACCATGGAAAGGTTACAGAGCAGAACTACCTCGTCACTCGCCTGCCACAGACCAAAAAGCTTTAGCTGAACATGTTCACGAAAAGGCTGACAAAAACAAAGAACAGTTCAATGGACAATATGTTGCAGCCAGCCACCACCCCAAGGACCAGGAGAAGTTTCCACCTCAGAGATCCGAAGTTGTAAAGTGGAACTGACTCTGGAAGGATATAAAGGAGCAGCAGAGAGCTCGAGGGAAAGAGTGGCTAAAGACCTGTTCAATGGAAATCACTGCTGAGGACAAAAAGCCCAGCAAAACCCTCCAAGTGGCAGATAAATACTATGTCACTCCGAATAAGGTGAAGGGAAATAAACAGTGATGCTGGAGTTGAAAAAAGGAAAGCCCCAAGCTGTCATCTTAATAGCAAATATAAAATCCAAGGGAACTACTGCCCTGCACTAAAGTCCAATACATGATAATCTCGCAGGATCCTCTGGCCGAAAAGATTGCCACATGGCTTTAATTTCAGTGAGAGCTTGTTCAGATCTCCGTTTTTTGCTAAGGGGGATAATTTAACCCAAGAGTCCTATTGAAGGCTCTCCTTTCACGCGTATCAGCTTGGTCCACCAACTCACCAAGAATATCGACTTGCCGCTCTGGAAGTTCCTGTAATGCAGTCGCCAGTTCCTCAAAAGTTTTAATGCTATCCTGAAAGTGTATACAAAATCGGGCGGGGTAAGGAGTAGAGAATTTTATATTGTTGGTCTTCAGGAGGCGCAGAATAGGTGAGTAATCCCTACATTTACTTAAGAGTGCCATGGAATAATCATTAGCAAAATAAAGACAATGCCACTTATATGTGATAACACCCATGCACCAGGCTCTCTGTAATATTGCTTGTTTCACAACAAAATTGTAAAATCGAAGCACGATGGAGTCAGGGCGCTGGGAGGGAGTGGTAGGTTTTGGCGAGAGAGCCCTGTGCATGCATTCAATTGGGAGGGGGACAGAGGTCAGCTACATCCAGAACAGATGGTAGTAAACTCTGCAAGAAGGTAATTACATCTCCTCCCCCTTCTTCCCCCACTGGCAGTCCATATATGCAGAGACTTTATAAATACTTGCACCATTCTGCCAAGTGTGGCTGGTTCTGCAATAGTTTCAAAAAAGAACATTCCAGGAGGTCCACCCAGGTGTCACTATCTGATACTTGTTGCTCCAGGTCCCCCCCAACTTTGGTCTCCAAGGTTACCACACAGCATTTAAGCTCTGTATACATCACCCTAATTTCGGCATGAAAATCCCAGAGCTCCTCTAGGATGGTGGCATCGGGGCTGCTGCATTGTTGGTCACCATCTTGCTGACACACGTCATTCCCTGTGGCTCTGAGGCTGGTAAGTAAGAAGGCCCGCTGTTTTACGGCTTCTTGCCTCTGCTCATCCAAAAGATAAGCTTCCCAGACAAAAAAAAAACACAGAAGTGTTGCCAAGTTAGAAATTAAGAAGGAAGCATAGGACCGGGTTGAGGCAGGAGCTCCACACACAGCCATCCATACTAGATGGTGACGTCACCAGAAGTCCCCATTTTTTTCAGATTTCTGAGGCTGAGAATGGGACACATGCCCCCTGGTTTCTTTGGAACTAGGAATTAATAGGAGTACAACTCTGTATGTTCATTCTGACTCTGGCACTACTTCTACTGCCCTGTTTGTCAGAAGGCCCGCAATCTCCTGTGCCAGAAGCTCCAACATCTGAGTGGATAAGAGGGGCTGCCTTCTGGGCAGACAGTCCAGAGGGATTTCTATAAAATCCAGGGAGCATCCCTCTAGGATGATCCCGAGGACCCACTTGTCCATCATAATGGACACCCACTGAAGGTAAATCTGGGTCAGGCACCCCCCCCCCCATGGGGAAGAGAGGTCTGTCTCAGGCAACTGAGGCAGGACCATGGCCAGAGCTTCAGAGGGTGGCACTAGGTGCTTTTAGTGCCTGTGCCTTAGGCTGCACCTTATTTTGAGGCTGAGGTTTGTTTTGGGCTCCCCTGTCGTAGCCATGCAAGGACTGTTTACTTTGAAAGAAGCCAACCCATTGTCCTTTTGAAGGTTAAAAGGAGCTTGCCTAGAAGGAGAATTCAAGAATGCATGGACAGACATAAGGCAATTTTTGTGGGGGGTAGGAAGAACTAGGCTGTTGGTTAAATAGGATCTGCAGCTTATCCTGTAGGTAGGGAAATGGGCACAGTAGGTGGGCCAAGCGGTCCTTATCTGCCATCACAGTCTATGTTTCTATGTTAAGGGTTGTTCTAGTTTCATTAGATGCCTCAGTAGATTCTCCACCTGCTGTCCAAACAGGTAAGTTCTGCCGGCCTGCTGGCAGAGCGGTAGCGCTACCACTTGTGATGCCGACAAGCCAGGATCAGAAGCAATCTTGGGAGTCAGAGGGCCAGCTGGGGGGAAGAGGATCGAGCATCCCAAGGACCATTCTCCTCCTCCAGGGGGGATGTTGCCAATGCGGTACTGACCCCTTGCCGGAACCAGGGGCCCAACAGACAGGGCTGAATACAACTAGGAGGCATGTCAGACATATGGGGTATATGCCCCTATGTCACTGCACACCATGCCTCCCCAAAGAGAAATTGAAAAAACAGTGATTTGGCAGCTGCACAATGATTCCCACCCCCACGCCACAGACCTCGCGCCACGGACCAAGCTCTTGTTCACTCTCTAGTCTCTGTCGGGAAAATCCTCCCACCCCCCTCAGTGACCCCACTCTGGGGGACAAGGCAGGGTGCTCAGAAGTCGAGGTAAGTCCTGGGGTGGTTGCTGGGGATGAGCATAGGTAGCAGGACCGATGGTGGCCAGCTTGATGAGGACAATAAAGTATACTAAATAAAAAAAAAAACAAACTAACAGGTAAGTTCCATCGAAGGGAATATTCATAACCTGTTATTAGACTACAGGGAAGATCATGCCAGACTAATCTAATCGACTTCATCAACTGGGTACCCAAAATAGTGGATCAGGGCGGTACTGTGGATGTGGTATACCTGGACTTCAGCAAGGACTCTGACTCGGTCCCACACAGAATGTTACTAAACTAACTCAATGGCATGGGAATAGGACAAAAAGTGGTAAACTGGATACACAGCTGGCTGAGTGGAAGGACCCAGAGGGTACTAGTAAATGGCTCGTTATTGGAAGAAAGAGGAGTAACTAGTGGCATGCCACAGGGATCAGTACTGGGTCCTATCCTCTTCAGTATTTTTCTTAGCGACATATCTGAAGGCCTGGAAGGCAAAGTGAGTCTGATCGCGGAGGACACGAAGATTTGCAATAGGGTCGACATTCCCGGTGGAGTGGAAAAGATGAAGGCAACCCAAGGAATCTGGAACTGTGGTCAAAAACATGGCAACTAAATTTTAACACAAAGAAGTGCAAGATCATGCACCTTGGAAAGGGTAACCCAGGAGAGGAATACTACTTTGGAGCCACAAAACTGGAATCCACTAAGCAAGAAAGAGATCTGGGAATAATTATAACAGATGACCTGAAAATGTCCAAGCTGTATGAGAAAACAGCACTAAAGGCAAATGGTATGCTGGTCTGCATAGGAAGGGGTATTACCAGCAGAAAAAGAGAAGTCATACTTCCACTCTATAGATCACTGGTGATGCATACAGCGTACAGTTCTGGAGGCCACATCTTAGAAAGCACATTGATAGATTGGAGACAATGCAGAGGAGAGCTACAAAAAGGACTGCACAAAAAAAATATATGAAGAACAGCTATGTGACCTAAACATGTATTCACAAGAGCAGTGGAGGGAGAGGGGGGATATTTATCGAAACCTTCCAGTTCCTAAAGGAAATAAATAAGGTACAGGTTCGGGACCTGTTTCAGATCAAGAGTCACACAAGAAGTAGAGGTCATGATATCTGGAGGGGGGGCAAGTTCATGAGCAACACACGAAAGTTCTTCTTTACCAAGAGGGTGGTCAATGCATGGAACTGCCTTCCATGGGGGACTTTCAAAGGTATTGACATAAATACAAAGGCATCATAACACTGAGCAGCAGTTAGGGGAGAGGGTAGGATTATGGGCAGACTAAATGGAGCTTATGGCCCCCTTGACCCTTCTGCTGTCACTTTCTATGTTATGTATGTTATCCTCTGAGAAGCCAGAAGTCCCTAGCCAGGAATACTGCCAGATACAAATGCCTGAAGCAGCAGCACAACGAGATGCAACATCAAAGGTATCCATAGAGACTTTAAGCTGCTGACTGTTGACTCAATACCTTACTTAACAGTCAGCAGAATATCCTGTTTAGCATCTGAGTCTGGCAAGCCTGAGACAATAGTTTGCTCCAATTTTTTTATTCTTTGATAACCGGGTAAGGCCCACTAGGTACAAGTGCCTGTTTTCAGGGGCAACCCAGGAGCACTGGGGAGTTTACATGGCTTGCTCAGAGTCATACAGTATGCAAGTGGAAGTTGTGTGAATCAAACCCAGGTCTACTAGATGTACCAAGCTCATTCACAGCTCATTACCCTAACCTCTAGACTACAACGCCAGCCCCATAATTCTCATGTCCAGGGTAGTTGAAGCATAGTCACGCTTGCCCATAGTGTCAATCTGTGACACTCGGTTAGCAAGGTGCAGAGAGACCTCCTCATGAATAACTGTCTTCTCATTCTCAGCGAGGATAACAATGGTATCAGCTATGTGTTGAGATACACACAGTGGCTTATTTTTAAGGGCAGTGTATTTCATGTCAGCCTGCTTGCAGACAGCTGCAACAGTAGTTGGCTTTCTTCAAACCATATCGGATAGAGTTCTGAATGCAGGAGATACAGGAGGCACTAAACTGACCAAAATATCAGAATTATTAAGCTACTCCAGTCAGAAATGTTTACCATGGTCAACGGCTGTAGGCTGGAAATTTAGATATCAGTGCATATGAGCTAGATCAGAGCTGTCTAGGCTAAAGAAACAGACATCTTAGCCACCTTCAGAAATGATGTGGTCAGGGTCAGACCCATCTATACCCCCCTCAGTATGGGAGTCAGAGTGGTGTGGATCACAGGCTCCCCAAATCCAGAACACAGCAGTGTAAACTCCGGAGATACCAGCCACCAAGGATAAAGGTCTTGTGCCATTAGTGGAACCAGAACCAAATCCTGCACCAGGGAGAACACTTGCACTGGAGATGGCACTGAGACTGGCACTGGAATCGGTGTCTATGACATAGCTGGCACTGAAGTGACCAGCAATGGCACTGTGGCTGGCCCCATCATCACATGTAATGGGGGAGCAGCCAAAGGGACAAACACTGGAGAAGCAGTCACCAGCCTGGAACCTAGGGCTATTGCTGGAGCCAAATGCTACAACTGGCCCTCCTACTCCACCAGTGACTCCAGTTTCACCAATCCTAAAGGGCCAGGGACTGAATCCGCTGGCCAAAGCATACTGACCTAGTGCCGAACCCACTGAGCCATAAGACCTGCCCAATGGTGGAACTGCCTACTGGAGTCCCCTCCAATAGACAGATAGGGGCTTCGGGCTGGAGACTCCAACCTCCTGGGACCACAGGCCCTTGGTGACACTGAAGGTGACAGTGAGGGCCTTGCGACAGGGTTGAATAAGACCCTGTCCCATTTGTTATGCAGAGGGAGTTAAATGGAAGGATCTGTTCTGTCCTCTCCTTTTCTGTCTCTTGTCTGTTGGAATGCGCAATCAAATTGTCTTGTGAGACCTAGGAACTGATCACTCTAACAGTCTCACAACCCCCCCCCCGCTATTTCCCTGCTTTCACTTGATGTTTCTATCTTTTCTTCCCCATGTGTAATAGTGGTTATAAAATATATGTGAATCTTTGTGTTCAATAGGGATCCATTGGTTTGAAAATGTATATAGTTATATTGTGGAAATGACTGCAAAAAGTTATTTGGAACTCAGGGGTTTAACTTTGAGATGCAGTTTGACCTCTACAGCTCTTTTGCTGAGTTGTCATCAGGAGATTAGTTCTAGGACACCATATTCTATTTTTTTGCATGTGCAAGGAAAGAAATTCACAAAGCTCTGATACATTTTGTGAGAAACATGATGTCTGTTAAACTCGGGATGCAGAAATTAACTGACAGGCAAAGACTTCCTATAAAAACAGCAGCAATGTCTGTTAGAAAGATTGAAATGTAGAATTACAGATACCCTCAAATGAAGGACTTTGTTTTTCTTTGTTTGTACTGCCTTTGTAAACTGCTATCCTGAACAATTTTATTTTTTTTATTTTACTGTTACTGATAATAACAAAATGCTACTTGCAAATTTTATAACTGCTCCTGGTTTCCTTATGCTTCTTGACCTGCACCTCAGTGATGGGCTTCCAGTCCCTAGAGACCATAGATCTCACAGCAGAACTCGCTGTGGCAACCTAGACTGGTGCCGTTTCATCCCCTGCCAGTGGAAAGAGGAAGACGTCAATGACAAGCGGTGCAGGGACCACAACCGGGAACTGGCCCAGGATGGCTTCTTTTTGTTCTTCTGGGAGGACTGTCAATCCTCCCAGGCACTAGACCTCCCATAGTCAGAACCCTTCCCAGAAAAGGAAAGTGGACTGGACATGGCTTTGCTCCCGGAGCAGCCTGCCCCTTCAGACTCCCTACCACACTCCTTGGCCACTGACCGTTCACACTCGGTAGGGCTGGGAATAACTGACAGAAAATTTTTGTGACAAAGGCACTAAAATGACACAAAAATAACAAACTCTCACTTTAAAGACCAACACTGAGAAGAACTGAATGCGACTGTCATTCTGATGTGAAGTTCTGACTTCCGGTGAGCGAGTGATGTCATCACTGATGCGCACTCGATGTCGTGGAAAAAAGGAATTGAGGCAGCTGAGGGCTGGTGCTGAGACAAGCCTGTGCCCGCAAGCTCAGTCACATGGAGATACACATGTTCGCAGCTTACCGGGTGCCAGCACTCTGAAAAGTTCTGGCTTCTGTGGGGTCCTAGTGCCTCTGGCTCAGACCCACTAGTGAGAATCAATGGTGAAGATTTATTCCTAGAAGATCTACTGATACAAGAACAAGAACAAGAAATACAGGTTACTCACCTGTAACAGGAGTTCTAGGAATGGTATATGTTGTTCATCCACACTCATTGGCAGTATCCTTGCCGCTTTAAATCTTGCCGGAAGGTCTTCAAGCTTGCTCCTCCCTCCCACCCGGGTGGTATAACTCTCGGCTCCGCCCCATGACGCCAGATCTGGCCCGCTGGAAGCTCAGGTTGTGCGTCGAAGCCGGGAGGTTGGTGGGTCGTGTGGATGAACAACATATAACCATTCCTAGAACTCCTGTTACAGG
Source organism: Neoceratodus forsteri (assembly GCA_016271365.2). NCBI lineage: Eukaryota > Metazoa > Chordata > Ceratodontiformes > Ceratodontidae > Neoceratodus > Neoceratodus forsteri. Next base: position 732,524,110 of record CM028131.1, read on the forward strand.
AGAGTAACCTGTATTTCTAGGGACATGGATATGTTGTTCATCCACACTCATTGGCAGACTCCTAGCAGTTCTCCGGGAGGAGGGAGGCAAGACGCACACCCCATATACTTACTTGGGAAAGAGAGACTGAGAACCGAGGCCCCAAAACCAGCATCCCGGCGTGACTCAAGGTCGATGTGGTAGTGGGTAATGAAGGTGTTTGCTGACTTCCAGGTAGCAGCCCTGCAGATTTCCTGGATGAGGCGTCCTGGAAGCAGCCACCGTTGCAACAGTATGGCGGGTGAATGAGCTCTTATCCCTCTGGGGCTCCATGCCAGCTAACTTATGTGAGATCTATGCAGGAGGTTACCCACCTGCTTATCGTCCGCTTGGCTGCAGGTCTGCCAGATCTTGGCTTCCGGCGTGGAGTGACAAACAGCTGGCGAACCTCTCCCCGAATTTCAGCCGTGCGCTCCTTATAATAAGCGAGCGCCCTTCTAGGATCCAGAGTATGGAGCCTATATTCGGCCTCCGAGGTGTGATTGGGGTAGAACACCGGCAGAGTCAACACTTGGTTAAGGTGAAACTCCGACACCACCTTCGGAAGGAATTTCGGGTGGGGGCGCAGGACAACCTTGTCCCTGTGGAAGACCAGGTAAGGAGACTCAATGGAAAGCGCCTGGAGCTCTCCCATCCTTCTGGCTGGCGTGATAGCCACCAAGAAGGCGGTCTTCCACGACAGGTGAGAGAGAGCACACCTGTGCATAGGTTGAATAGAAGCTTGCCCATGAGCTTTGCCAGTACCAGCAGTAGATCCCACGGAGGTGGGGATTCCCGCACTGGAGGGGAAATGTGATCAAGGCCTTTGAAAAAGCGCCAGACCACCTTCTCCTGCGCCACCGACTGCTTCCCGGCCCGCGCCCGGTAAGCAGAGATGGCTGCCAGGTGCACCCTTAGGGTCGTCGACCTAAGCCCTTGACTAGAAAGGGACCATAAATAGTCCAAGATGCTTGCCAAGGAACAGGAGGAAGGGTCCAAGCCCTTGCCCTGACACCAAATGGAAAACCTTTTCCATTTGAAGGCATAGCATTTTCTGGTCGACTCTACAGGGACGCCTCAACTACATTGAGGACCTCGTCGGAAAGACCCAAAGCCTGGAACTCTAGCCGCTCAGGAACCAGGCCGTCAGGTGCAGGGATTGAAGGTCCGGATGGAACACCTTCCCCTGATTGACTGAGAGCAGGTCCGGGCGAGCTGGAAGCTACCGCGGAGTCCTGGAGCTGAGACTGAGGAGATCTGGGTACCAGAACTGGCGAGGCCAGTCTGGGGCTATCAGAATCACCTAGCCTTGTCCCTCCTCGCCTTAGAAGCACCTTGTGGATCAAGGGAAATGGGGAAAGGCGTAAAGAGGCCGGGGTCCATTGCCTCGAGAAGGCATCCCCTGCAGCGAGCCCTGCTGAGGGGGCGCATGGAACAGACTCAGCCGCTGCTCCTCCATGGAGGCAAACAGGTCCACCTGAGGTGTGCCCCAAAGGGAGAACAGATGCTGTACTACCTCCGGCAGGAGAGACCACTGTGGGATGCAGCCCTATCCGGCTCAGGGCATCGGCCAGGGTGTTGGAGGCTCCTGCCACGTGAATGGCTAGGAGATCCGCCTCCAGGCTGCGCACGAGTGACCAAATGCGGAGAGCCTTGCATAGAAGCATGGGCGCGTCCGCCCCTGGCGGTTTAGATAGTACATGGTCGTGGTATTGTCCGCCTGGACCGGACCACTGGCCCCGGAGGAACGGAGCAAAGCCGGTGAGAGCTAGGCAGACGCTCGGAGCTCCAGCAGGTTGATGTGGCATGGGATTCAGCGAGACCAGAGGCCATGAGCGTGTTCCCCAGATGGGCACCCAACCCATCAGAGAGGCATCGGTCGACAGAGAGACCGTCGGCTCGGGGCGGACGAACGGGATGCCCTCCTGCAAATGATCTGGAACGGTCCACCACTGGAGAGCATTCCACATCCCCTGTGTCACCGACACAAGCTGGTCCAAGGGATCTCAGCGTTGTGACCACTGGCTGGCCAGTCCCCACTGAAGGGGACGCATGTTCCAGCGGGCCCAACGGACCACGCTGGTACAGGCCGCCATGAGACCCAGGAGGCGCAGGAAGTCCCGGGCAGGGCGCAATTGCCCAACCAGAAATGATCGGGCAAAGGAGGAAAGAACCTCGGCCCTGTCCGCCGGGAGCCGCGCTCTGGCTTGAAGAGAGTCGAGCTGCGCCCCGATGAATAAAATCACCTGCTTCGGCTCGAGTTCCGACTTGGCCTCGTTGATAAGGAGGCCCAGTTGAGAGCAGACCTGGAGGGCCAGATCTCTGGACCACTCCGCCTCCTTCCTGGAGGGAGCTGCTATCAGCCAGTCGTCCAGGTAAGGGTACACCCGGACCCCTCGGCGCCGCAGGAATGCTGTCACCACTGCCATGCATTTGGTGAAGACCCTGGGAGCTGGAGACAAGCCAAGGGCATGGCTTGAACTCGAAGAGAGATCCTTCTGCTCGAGCGAAGGAATCTCTGGTGAGAGACGGACGGATAGGGACGTGAAAAGCGCGTCCTGCAAGTCCAGAGAGCAGAACCACACGCGCGTCAAGGATGGTATTATCTGAGCCAGAGTGACCATCCTGAAGGTTCGAGACCTTAGGAACTTGTTTAGAGTCGTGTGGAGTCGAGAATGGCGCCAGCCCCGTCCGCTTCGGAACCAGGAAGTACCTGGACACAAACCCTGGGTCTGAAGGAGGTCCACCACCTCTCTTACCACCTCCTTCTGGAGGAGAGGTGATGTCGGCTCGGCGAGCCGCCACGTGAAGCTGGGGATCCCAAAGCCCCGAGTGGACTCTGAAGGGTGGTGCCTGCTCAATTCCAGAGGCAGGCTTCTTCCCACCACCTCCAAGACCCACCTGTCCGTGGTAACAGCGGACCAGGCGGAACGGAAGTGCGGGCCGTCCCCCACGGGGGACCCAGGGCAAGGTATGACGGGATGGGGCACACCTCAGCCCGTCACTGGGCAGGCTTGGAGGAGGGACGGCCGAGGGACCTCCTGGGCCCTTCCTCCTGTCTCCTGTTAGAAGCCGGCTTGGGTTTGGGATGCCAAGGCCGAGCCTGCTGGCCCTGACGTTGCTGGGCAAGGCGCCAGGCACAGAAGGACGAAAGGGCTTAGGCTGTGGTTTGCGGCCTTTGTCCTTCTGAGCGGAAGAGACCGAGTCCAAGGTGGCATTGGACTTCTCGATCCTCTGCAGGTGACCTTCCACCCCAGGGCCGAAGAGGTCAGTCCCCAAAAAGGGAACATCCGCCAACTTGTGCTGGGTATCCGAAGTAAAGGTGGATATCCTCAGCCAAGCCCGCCGACGCATAGCCACTGCGGCCGCCACCGATCTAGCACATGAGTCCCCTACATCCAAAGCAGTCTGGAGCTGCTGTTTGGCCACTGCCCTGCCCTGGTCCCGCACCTGCTTAACCGTAGTCTGCAGATCGGCGGGAAGATGAGGATGACCTCATCCAGGGAGCCCAACAGGGCATGAGAAAAATGTGCCATGAGGAGGCCGAACTGGCCTGATGAGGCCGAGAGAGGACGCAGGCGTGAGACTTTGACATAGTCCAATTTCTTGGACTCCTTGTCAGGAGGTTTGTCCACATCCCTGGCGCTGCCGGCGGCGGACCGCTGTCGGTAACCAACCCTCAGCAGAAGGTGTTCAAAAACGGACAAGGAACGTGAGACCGCATACTTCCTGGCCATCCTGGCCGAAGGCGCAGGGCAGGAAGCAGGGCGCTGCCAAAGTTCCAGTGCTGGACCCACTATGGCCTCGGCCACCGGAAAGGCCTCCGTCGGAGAATCCCCTCGGTCCAGAATCTCCGTGAGGGGATACCTGCCCGCTTGGAAGCGGGTTCAGCTCCATCCCGTAGACTCCGAGATGAGCGAAGCAGTCCTAGGAAGGACGACGGCTATCGTCCATTGACTGACCTCCTGAAGACTCCAAGTCCAGTCGCTTGGAGAAGAAGGAGGAATCGTCTTCGGACTCGGAAGAGTCCTCGAAGAGCTGCCTCTGGCCTGAGCCACCCTTCACCTGCCGAGGTCGGTCGGGAGTGAGGGTAACTGACAGCCGATGGGTAAACCCTTAGCCGACCGAGAATCCTTGGTCGGAGCCCCAATGGTGGCTGTGGAGGCGGAGGTTCCACCGGAATCGGTGGAGCAACTGGTTTTGGCCGAACAACCGCCTGGGTATAGGCTCTCGGACAAGTCGGGGTTGTGTCGGCCGTTCGGTGACAGCCACTTAATGGCCGGGAAGGCGCGGAGTCGGCTTATTCCGGCCAGGAGCTGTTGCAACACAAGGTCTCGTGCCGTCGGCAGTATTTACACCGAAGCCTCCCATCAGGAGGAGGGCTTGGGGACCAAGCGCCGCCACGCTTTACCTTGGGATGCCGGACCGAGACCGCCTATGACAGTGGAGAACGCTGGACCGCGAAGAGGTCCGAGACCGACCGAGTCCCGGAATTTCCGGGTCGGTGCGGAGGTGTCGGCGGAACCGCACTCCCTTCGCTCGGAAGGTCCATCCGGGCTCCGGAACCGGAGGCACAGGCGAGCCCACGGGATCTCAACTCCCTCCCGGGAACCGGGAGAGGGGAATCGGCTGCTAAAGGCGACAGCCTTGCTCAATGGGTCGAGAAAATCTCGATTTATCAGTGGAGTCTCGGTCAACTGACCTTGACGGGACACCGTGAGGCCAGTGGTCAAGCCGAGCGTCGATCGAAGCTGACGGCCCACGGCCCGGGAGAGGGACCTTTCCCGCTCCCAAGAGCGTCGACGGAGGGACTTACCCTTGTCCCTCTTTTTGGACCGAGAATAAGGTCCAGCAGACGCAGGCCCTTCTCCTTTAGTGGAGAGGGACAGACAAAGCTCCTTAAAGGAAGCCGTGTAGGAAGAACCCAGAGAGAGCGGGATAAATGCCGCGGCCGAGGAAGATACGGCCCGCGCCGCCTCCTCTTCGAGGGCGACCATCCGCTCGAGCTGATCCGCCGAGCCCGCCGCCGCGGACACCGCCAACCGGGCCTCCTTGGACTTCACCGGAGGGAAACGCTTCTCGGGACGGCCCAGTTGCAATCGGGCAGCACGGTCTTCGAGGACGTAGGCCGAGAAAGATGAGCACAGGTCGCAAGCCTGCGGGTCGTGCTCAAGGCCTAAGCAGTAGACACACGTGGAGTGTGGATCCGTCCGAGACATCTTCTGCCCGCATGGGCATCTCCGAAATCCGGGAGTCGATTTGTCCATCGCAGCCGCGAGGGATCGAAGACTGAAGTCTTTTGCAAAATATTATTTTTAAATCCGCAAACGGAGAAATAGGAACCAGTCGCAAACGCAGAGCGTTATGAGGGAACCTGAGCCCAGCTGTAAGGAAGATCTGGCCGCGGGGCGGAGCCGAGAGTTATACCACCCGGGTGGGAGGGAGGAGCAAGCTTGAAGACCTTCCGGCAAGATTTAAAGCGGCAAGGATACTGCCAATGAGTGTGGATGAACAACATATCCATGTCCCTAGAAATGTAGTTACATACAGTGATAGAAACGCAAGGAGCTAGACTAGAATGCTATTTGTACACAAATGAGTGTTCTGCCCCCCCAGACAAGGAATGCACTGCCCTTGAACGGCGGTGAAAAAAAAAAAGGAACTGAGGCTATTGAGGAAGTACCGCTACATACCCTGCAGGTCTGCGGACGATGCCATGCATCAGTGCTACTAATTGGTTCAAAGGTTCTGGTTCCTGTGGGGTCTTGTCACCTCTGGCTCGAAGACTAAAAAGTGGGACTCTAGGGAGAAGAACTATTCTTGAAAGATCTATAGAATATATTCATCGATCATAAATTCTTATTTCAGTGTGCCAGTGTTGCAGTGGAAATCAGAGATATGTCCCAGTGGATTTTAAGATGTATGTGAATATATTACAGTGAATCCCACTGAAATGAATGGAGATTTCCTGTGAAACATCCAGATCTACAGTGTCTAGAGATACTGAGAGATACCTCTGGCTACCAATGTATTTTATTCACTGATTTGCTGTATGTAACCAGTGCACTGAAAGTATCCACCGCATTTCTTAATGTATTTACATTTTCTTATTGCAATTATTTGCCTTTTCCTTCCACGGGTCATGTCACTGACATACCCTATTCCTCCTGGTAAACCAAACAAATAACAAAAAATGAATAAAATAATAAACCTACTGTAGTACATTCCTGTAATTAACCGCCCTTTCATTTTATGTTTAATCTTTTAAATGTAGCAGAAAATCAACATGAAGGTCTAAATACACAAAATCTACGGGCTTCCTTTTTCAAGTTTTAGTTACTTCCTCGAAAGAAAACAGCATACAATGTTAGCTGTAAAACAATGGCACTGTTTGCTTTCATTCAGCAAGGAAGCCTATAACCTTGCTGAATCAGGCTACAGATGGAACCAAAAACAACTCTGAAAAAAACATTCTATTAACTTGCACATTTTTTGTGGACCTGAAGAAAAAGGTGTCTCACTTGCCCCTGCTGATGCTATAGTCAAAAACGCACCTGTATTGCCACTGATCTACCATCAGCAGGGGCGGGCTACAGATTTCTTTCTACAGATCTGAAAAAACTACATACTGTAAATTACAAACAAAATTACTTATCAAAGTTATTTTTGGTTTCTGGCCTAACTAAATAAGGAAGCTTAGATACTCCCTTGCTGAACAGAAAGTAGGCAATGTTGGGTTTTGTTTTGTTTATCGACTAAGGTGAACTGCTGCTTTGAAGGGGCACTGTCAACTCCTTAGGCCTCAAAGTGTCCCTAGTTTAAAAGAAGACATGTGTTATAAATGTTCACATTCTGTACAGACTGTTGATACAGCTGGGAGCTTAATTCCGGTTCCTTTTTTGTTTTAAAAAGTGGAACACAGACTGCCCACCACACTGGTATTACCACACACAAACATGTTTGGTTACATTTCTTGATCAGCTTCCACTGCATCTTTCCTGGACTTGGGAAATCTCCCATCACAGTCTACCCACTCATTATGCAGTAGGAGGAGGGGATACTATCATTCATGAGTGCCTGCAATGCTTGGAGGTGTTCCTAATGTTCAGGAAGTATGCAAAAAGAGTAGAGCAAAGATTTAAACAAGAGTTGGGTACAATCATATCATTTGCATGCATTTCAGTTCTACTAAGAAAGAAGTCTGGTAAAATCAGCAACACCAATGAATTTTAGAAAAGGCAAGCAATCATAAAATGTGGATTTTTAACTAGAAATAATGATGCAAAAAACGTTAACAGTATCCCTTTAAATTTGTTTGGCACAATTTCACTTGACAGAACCCACACTGGGATGCTGAATTTAACTTGTGTTTTCATTGATCAACAATAATATCTCTAGGGGCAGATCATGGATATTTCTTTATGCATGCTAACATGCGGTACAGTGTGATATGAACATATGAAATTTGCCAGTAGATAAAGGCCTAGAGGTCTATCAAGTCTGCTCGAATGTGCAGCTAGCACCCCTTATTCTGCAGCTGCCCCTCCCTTCCACCCTTCCCCTTCATTGACCCTCCCCCTTGTCCTGTCCCATCCCCTTTTGAAGCAGTCCACTGTTCTACTGGATACCACTTCTGCAGGTAACGCATTCCACCCAGCCACCACCCTCTCTGTACAAAAGTGTCTCCTCATCTCCCTCCTGAACCTTCCTCCCTCAGTCTCATATCATGGCCCTTGGCGTCCCTCCCCTCCCTTACTTTGAACAGCCCCTCTGTACCCGTCTTGTTTATTCCTTTCATGTATTTAAAGGTTTCAATCATGTCCCCCCGTCACTCCTCTCTTCCAGTGAGTACATGTTCAACTCCCTCAGCCTCCTCTCATATGATAGGTCCCCAGCCCCTTGATCATCTTTGTCGCCCTCGTGCACCCCTCCAGTAACTTAATGTCCCTCTTCAGATCACGGGCACCAGTACTGCCCCATGAGTACTCAGGTGCAGTCTAACCCATGACCTACACAGTGGCAGAATCACTCTCTCCCCGAGGATATACCCCTTACAATACAACCCAGCATTTTGTTGGCCTTTGCAGCTGCCTTCCTACATTGTGCCGAGTTGTTCATTGACCCTGTAATGAGCACCCCCAGATCCTTCTCCTCCTCTGTCTGGGCTGGCTGCACTCCCTCCCAAGCTGGTAACTCCTCCTTGGGTTCTTCATCCCAAAATGCAGCACCTTGCACTTTTTGGCATTAAACCCCAGTTGCCTGGTGTCTGACCAGGTTTCAAGCTTTGCCAGATCATCCTGCAACCCCTGCCATCCCTCTAGGTCATCCACCACAGCTCCTACCTTGGTATCATCAGCAAACAAACTGATCTTGCTCTTGATGTCCAATGATATGTCTGCAATAAATATCCCAAACAACACTGGTCCCAACACCGATCATATATTTTGATCACAGTACTCAAAAAGAAACTGGATAGTTACATTTAAAGAAGAATGTAAAAGAAGATAGACGATTACTTAAAACGGAACAACAGAAAATGGTATGCAAAATAAGAAAGGACATGGTATTAAATGTGAAACACAACCAAGGTGGCTTAGATTAAGGCACAGGAAAGAAAACTGAATGTCCTCCTCCAGGGTACAATTTTTATGCTTCTGTGATTTTTTTTTTTTATAACATTTACGAGAGCACACTAGTTTTTCTGAGTATGGAAGGTCAGTCAATGCTATCCAGCCTTAGCCTTTAAGAGCTACTGTAAGCAACTCTGTTGAACACAGCTGTTTAAAAAAAAAAAAACAGTATTAACTAATAAAACAACATGCTACATATTCCATGTGGAACAATATTCATAGGATTCATAGGATGGGTACATGTCAATAATTTGCGCCAAATAAACTTGCCATTTTTTAATGGAAAGAAATACTTCCTAAATGAATGTCTAATTTCTTTTCGAAGATCTCAATTGTATCACTTGACACTAATACTTCTGGTAGACCATTCCACTGGGCAACCACCCTCTGGTTTATCCAGGCCCCCATTTTGTTAGTTTTATAATTTTCACCTCTCAGTTGGTAGCCATGTGGTCTGTTGGTTCTATTACACACCCTGGCTTCTAATCATAGACTATAGGCCATTGTTTCTGAATACTGAATATACTAGGCATAAGTCACCTCTCAATCGATGATACTCTAATGTGAACAATCCCAATTCCTGCAATCTTTCTCCGTAACCAAGATGTTTAATCTTAGATATATTCCTGGTTGCCTTCCTCTGAACTCCCTCCAATTGCCTAACTTCCCTCTTAACGATATGGGCTCCAAAACTGAGCACAATACTCCGTCAGTGGCCTGACCAAAGACCCACTGAGCGGCATTAACACAGAACTTTCTCTGCTACAAATGTTCCAAAATATACACGTCAGCATTTTATTAGCGCTCTTGTTAACGTCTGTACTATTATGCTGGAATGTTAAATCATTTGTAATAAGTACACTCAGGTCTTTTTCACTATCTGTACTTTGGAGTTAATTTCCATTTAAGAAATATTTATCTACTGTAACATGTTTTTCTTTCCAAAATGCATAATACTACACTTGCTGATACTGAAAGTCATCTTATGCTCAATTGTTCATCTTCCTCTATCATTTAGGTCTTCTTAGAGATCTTGGATAGTTTGTCTATTGTTTACTATCGCTCCTACTTTGCAATCGTCTTCAAACTTACTAGTCTGTGAACTGTTCAAGGTTTGCAAAGAAGATACAAACAAGTTAAAAAGGATAGTCCCCAAGACGGATCACTGGGGCATTCTGCTAGTCAAATCACCCCAGTAAAATTTAAACTCTCTTACGCACACTTATTGTTTCCCCAACTCTCAACCAAGCAATCATAAATTTAATAGTAATCGGGTATTGTTGCTCCGCATTTTACCTTTTCACTGTGTCTGTATTTATCCCAGTTCTTCATCATCTTTAACCATTTTGGAGTTCTTTCAATTACAAGATGTTTTTGCTGAAACGAAAATATAAAAATTTGTTTTTTTTCCCAAATCTGCTTTTTGTATTTTTCACAGATACAGTTGTATATACAATAAGGCCAATACAGATACAAATGTCTAAATTACTGAGGAAAGCTTTTTAAAGTATTTACAATCCACAGCCTCATGTAGGGATGCACAAGCTGCACAATGTTATCAAAGTGACATTTTGGATTGCAGGGGTAGAATTAAAGAAAAAAAGGGGTATTCTTGGCAGAATACCAGATGAAGACTTTTGGTATCCTGCCTTGAAATCTGGTAGTCCACCAAAATTCAATGGATTTTTATGGGTTTGTATGATTTTAAAGCTACAATTCGGGGGGCTGGAAGGTCCTTGGGAGGGGGCGCTCAGCAATCTATTTCCCGGAGGGGGTTCTCGGCAGGGAGTAGAGGCTATGGCTGAGTGGGTGCCTCTGAGAAACGCCCTGGTCTGCCGGAGCCAGTAAAAAGATTCATAAAAAAAGAAACATGTCTGTTGTCTCTTTTTTTGGGTGGGGGGGGCTATCACAGCTAATTTATTTTTTTGGCAACAGCAGCTGATATCAATTCCACTACAAAAGCTTCCAGAGCAGAGCACAATCTGAGGGGCCCAATTTTCAAACTAAAGGATGACATCCTGGGCACTATTAATTATTTAATTGTTATTATTATTGTAAATATTATTTAATTTAAATTATAATTATTTCCGTCACCATACCTCTTTGTATAGTGCAAAGCTTTTGCCATCGTCCCTCTCTGCCCACATACAGTATTTGAATATTGGGCTCCTTAACACACACAGCTAGAGTTGAGACAAGTCTCCTCCTGTCCTCACTGCCTGATTTATTTATTAGGCTGGCACAGAATGAAATATAATGTCTGGAAAGAAGGGAGTGGTGATGGGTCAGACGTGTCTTCACAAGGCAGGCACACATGAATTTGAATGTTGATGCAGCAGCACTCCAATCAAACGCAAGCAGCAGCAAGGCTTTTATGACTCAAGGCACTGAGGGCAGGCAATTTGTGGGCAATTATACCTGCATAAAGGCCCTGTCCTGGTGCATGGCATTGTTTGATGTACAGGCTGCATCTGAACTTTGAAAACATGGTTGTGCCCCAGTTCTGAGTCTGTGGGAAAATCATGTGAGCCCGCTTGCTTAGTAGAAATCACACTTGCTGCCTAAAATGAATTCATTTGTAGTGGTAAACTTTGATCCAATGTAAAAGATCTCTCTAATAATTATATTTTACAATGGAGCAAAACTTACCACAGCAAGTGAATTCACTTTAGGCAAGGGTGATTTCTAACAAAGCAGGCTCGCACATGATTTTCCCAGAGTCTCATAATCAGGGTACAACCATGTTTTCAAAGTTCAAATAAAGCCTGAACATCAAACAATGACATGCACCAGGACAGGGCTTTCTCACTTTCTCTCTCAGTGCAGCTGGGGGGCCGGGAGTCTCCAGGGACGGAATGGCAGGATCACCGGCACACGTCATCAATGGGGGCGGGGGAGAGCAAAGAAACAACAGGGTTACCGCAGAATCACTACAAGGGAGGAGTGGAGAAGCAGGGACCAAAGTAACAGCATAGCTGCTTGCAGCATAAGGTCGCAGGAAACCTATTGATTTCCTGCAACTTTGAGTACAAGCAGGAAACCTGTTGGTTTCCTGCGACCTTATGCTGCAAGCAGCTATGCTGTTACTTTGGGCCCTGCTTCTCCACTCCTTCCTCATAGTGATTCCGCGGCAATCCTGTTGTTTCTCTGCTAAACTGCTAGCTGAGTTGACAGAAACCACCCCGTACCTCTGAGCCATCAACGAGCACTTAGGACTTCACTCGTCGACAGAAACCTCTGTGACACTGTGCCATCGATGGGCACTTACGAAACCCCGCTCGTTGATGGAAACCACGTTGCGCCTCATCAACGAGCTCTAAGGGCAGCACACGTGGGCACTGCTCGTCGACGAAGAATCAGGCACAAGGGCACCGCTTACAGGAGCCACGTTCTCTCATCGATGGCCCTGCACTTCTAAGCAACAGTAATGTAATTTCAAATAGCAATTAGCTTACTTTAACATAACCTGCACTTGTTGCTTCTATTAATGATCACATAGGGTTGCATTTGGGAGCAAGTCAGTTACTGCAGGCTGTCCCTCAGTAAGTAAAAACTATCATACTCTGGCATGGGGTAGCTGCACCGAATGATGCTGTGAAAGGCAATCTCCCTGAAAAAAAATACCTCAATTTTTTTCATCTTAGATGGGGCCCGATCATTTTCTCCTCAGTCAAACATTTGCCAGCACTCAAACAACTGATAGGGTTTTAAAAAAAAAAAAAAAAAGAAAGAAAGAAAGAAAAATCCTGTCGTCGCAAATTTACACTGAACGCAGCTCACATAGATGTATTCAGAAAGCCAGAGGCGCTAAAACTTACTCATTTGGCATTGCGAACAGCGCCACCACAGTCGGGAGTCGGTAATACATCCTAGGTCACAGTAAAATAAAAACAATATTTCATACGGAGCACCAGGACTCGAATTTTGGTACTCCAGTATGAGTTTTGGTATACAAAATGTACTGGAATACCGCTAAATTCGAGCCTTGGATTGTGTACATGGTAAACACAGAATTACATTTAACAATTTCAGAGTAATACTCACTTTTTTTAATTCTACATGGCAGTTTTGTGACATTATCATGGTATCAATATGCATGAGTTTACTGTGCTAGTGGGCTGTTACCTCCACTTCACCGCTATCCCACTCATCAGTCCTCTGTGACCATCCCCCCACAGGGGTTATGAGTCCCCTTGCCTTGTCCCACCTATGTTTTTTTTTTTATGTCCCCTCCTCCCTGGTCAGCCCTCCTTCTGAGGATCAATCCAGCCCCGTCACCTCAACGTCCACTGGGACTTGCCCACCAGCTGTCTCCCCCCAGGTCCCCAGCTGGTCAGGTGCAAAGCCTGCGAGTGCTCCTCCTCATCTTGCACCGGACGTTTCCAGTTTTTTGTCCCTGAGGAGGTGCAGGGATGCCATGGTGCATGCCATGCACTTTCACACAATGTGCGCCAATGCTACCATGCTTCTCAACTTTACCAGCCTGGGCTGCCATTCCCCCAGCTTCCACCAGGGGCCATGCAAGTATCAGGCTCTGTGCCCCCCTCCACCCACTACCGAGGAGGAGCACAGGAGAAGAAAAGTCCTATGGGCACTTGATCCTCCCACCCCACCCTGGCCAGCCCTCCGACACCCCAGATTTGCTTCCAAACCCCAGTCGTCAGTGTCGCAAGTGGTAGTACTACTGCTGCTCCGGTGGGCCAGCACCTAACTGTGCTTTATCTACAAGTACTTTATAGGGTGAACAAGGAGCAGGTGGAGTGTCTCTTTCAGAAAAAGGAAGGCACTAGAAATGAAAATTACGTACCTACTGTAATTCTTGATCTTCATGTATATCTTCACCATTCATCACTGGTGAGGTACTACACCGGAGGCACTAGGACCCTATGGGAAGCTTTTTAGCTTAAAAAAATGTTCTGCTCCAGGAGGAAGGGTGACGTCGAGGACAGCGCCACCATTGAGGCCGATGCATTGTGTGGTGTTCGTGGGTTGGCCAGTAACTAACGTCGTCTTCTTCACTACCTCAGTTCTCTCACCGGAGAGGAATACTGGAATAGAGAAAACAAGGGAGGAGGGTGGGGCAAGGGAGCCAAAGGGACAGCAAAAGGAAAGGATATAAACTGAAAAAGAAATAAGCCAACCAGAGAAGAGAAGTTTTGGAGAGGTTTGAGCCTGGTTGGTTCTGGGAAGTGGGCCCCAACCTCTAGGCAGAATAGGGAGGGAGGAGAGGTGGAGAGAAGGAAGGAAGGAAACGACGTGGGAGGATGGGAAACCATACCCCCATGCTCCAGAAACCCTGTGGACCAAGGTGACTTAACTCGACTGCTTGCACTCTATTGTGAAACAGTTTTTTTTTTTTTAGGGAGCCTAAAAAGAGGTGCTAGTCCAGAGATCTGGACCACCCTATAAGGTGAGGTAATTTTAACCCTCACCAACAAGAGGGTCCGACAGGAAACATTGCCCGACAGGCCAAAGTTAGCCCCCCCCGGTCCACTAGTGAGGAACACCAGGTCTTAAAACACTCCTCCTCCTCCTCTTAGGGTTGGAGGCAGAGTGTCCACCTCCAAGCTGGAGACCACCGTGGTGCCCAAGGGGAAGTCCAGGAGTGTAAGAGGGCAAGAACCCTTATGTACAGCACCACCGGGGAGGTAAGTTATCAAGAAAGGAAACCTCAGGGAGTTCTGAAAACTTGAAAGTCTAGAGGGATTGAAACTTTGACAAGGGACCCAATAAGGGAAAAAAGACTAAGATATAGAGGGTCCCCAGGACCCTAGTCCCAGCACAGGGGCTCCACGAGGAAGACAGGACCCTGCTGGGGGGACCGGAAGCAGGACTCTAGAACAGAGACCTGAGGACTCCTTCCACTGTCATGAGGGCCCCGGGGAGCCAAGATAAAGGGGGCAAGAGCCCCCTACTTGCCCTCTCCCCACGAATGGGTCCCTGGTGCTTCAAGGAAGTGGCGGGGAGCCGTGAGGTACCAGTGGGACTCTGCCCACAGTTGGCCTCAACTGGGGGGAAGACAAGCAGGGAGGAGGCACTGTCCAGAAGTTTTATTTATTTATTTATTTAGCTTTTGTTGACTGGGTAAGTGCACTAGACAAATCCTGCCTATTTTCAGGCATGACCCGGGGGAGGGGGATACAGATGAATGCCAACTGACCTTGAACCAGATTAAGCTGTTGGTGGTATTTTTACTGAATATTACTGAATACTGAAGTTGAGGCCCAAGAGGGGATGGTGGGTGGGAAGCAGTGATGAATGTTGAAGATATACAGGAAGATCAAGAATTACAGTAGGTACTGTATATATCTTCACCATTCATCATTGGTGTGTGAGTAACAAGCACACAAAGTGCACCGGTACCTCCCTGAAGGCTGGACAGCCTTCAGCCCCTCATGGGGGAGTCATGAAGAGAGAGGGGCAATCATGGATCTGGCCAGACCCGCTACTGCTCAGAGTCAGGACGGGGCTCCTGGCCTGCAGGAGAGGTAGGGTGCCCTGACAGGTCCTGCCTGACTCTGCGGGAGAAAAACTGGGCCTCCCGGAATGGAGATGCAGTCACCCTACGCCGAGCCAAGGGTGACAACCAGGAAAGGCGAAGCCATGCCGCCCACCTAATGCAGACTACAGATCTTAAGAGCCTGGAGACTACGGCACTGGCGTTGTAAGATGCCCGCACCTGATGTCTCACTAGCTCCAGACCCCGCATGGACATGGCAATGGCACACCTGGTTGTCTCGCTATCAGGCAAGGCCTCTAGGAGTTGCCCCATTATGGCCAACAGGCACCTCTCATAGGCCACCATGTGTGCTGATGTGCTGCAATGGATAACAAGAGAAGTGTTGAGGCAAAACCTCTCCTGCCCCAGTGGTAGAACTCCACAAAGTCCACTTCCAGGGGATGGTCTCTTGTCAGGCGCAGATGCCCAGAAGGGATGTCCAGCCACTCCAAGCCTGATGACAAAGTGGAGGGGCTCTGTATAGGGAACGACAGTGCAGAAAGAGAATGTGCAAACACCAACTCATCCATGGCCCTGTAATAGATGGGGAAAGCACTCACCATGGCACTATACTGCTCCCAGGTTGAGAGGTCCCAATGGACCAGAGTTCTGGGAGAAGAGTGGGGAGGTTGGGCAGAGTGGTCCAGAGAGACCGAACCCTCCCTGACAGGGCTGCTGGCTCAAGAGGGGGACCCCTCTGCAGCAAGGGGGGTGTGCTGCCCAGACACCACCTGCTGCTCAACCGTCCCCAACCCAGCAGGGGGAAGTCAAGGGGAGAAGACCCCTGGTGGGGAGGCCGGAGCCGAGAAAACCCAACAGGGTGGTCCCTGTCCCCACCCCATACAGGACTCGGCCCCTTAGATGGGGACGGGATGCCTGTCTCAGTGCTCCAACTCCACCCTGGAGTGACCAGGGTCACTGCAGCAGAGCAGGAGGTGGACCTGGCCCTCGACCCCCCCCAAAGAGGACACAGACCTGCACCTCGAGCAAAGTTTCACAATGGCAACTGACTTCAAGGAAGGGGGGAGAGAGAAGTTGGCACCAGGTTCGTCCCCCGACTCCCCCTCCAACTCCATGCCAGCACCGAAGAGCGACCCGGCGCTGAAATCAACCTCCTTCACGGGGACAGCCCCTGAAGCGGCACTGTCACCAAAAGCAGCACTGAAAACAGCACCAGAGCCAGTCACAGCACTGACCTCGACGCCGCCACCAGAAGCGGCACTGTCACTGACATTGAGCTGACCATAGTGTTGACATCAAGACCAGCACAGACATCGGGGACGGCGCCGATCACAGCTCCGATGCCTGAAACAGCACTGACTGTTGCACCATTGCCAGGTGTGGCCCTGACCATGTCACCAACATTGTCTTCAGCACCGACCACAGCACCATCACTGGGCATGGCGCCGGAGTCCTCCATGGCACAGACCATGGTGCCGACAGAGGAAAGGGCGACATCACGAATGGTGTCACCACTAAGTCCAGATTCCACAGGCAACAACCTCGAGAGGATCCCATTGGGGAACCACTCCGGAGAGCTTGGCTGCCAATTGGGATCCACCTGGACATCCCCTGAATCCAAGCGGGAGACCCCGAAGGAAGCAACCCCAGTCACCCATCCCGTCCTGGTACCGAGAGTGGTGTCAGGAGGGGACTCTGCAGCACCAGAGGGTTGGCCTCGCCCAGCGACACCAGAATCGGTGTCAGGATCCAAGGCTGCACCTCCCAAAGCCCTCAAAGGGACCTCCGATGTAGGCCCTGTGTGTAACTGAGGCCTCGACACCGGGGTCAGCCGGCTCCTCAAAGGGGAACTAGGCCTTGAGCGATTCATGGCTGGTCCCCCCGAAGGAGGCCAACTGTTCCCCTGATCACCCAACCCAGGCACTGGGGCTCAGCGAGACCCAAGCCCCCAGTGGCCTGCTCTTCCCTGGTGCATGTAGCAGCGGGGAAGACCTGGGGGAATGGGTCTAAGGTCCTCGCCTTAGCAGCTCTCTTTGACGCCTTCCATCGAATGTTGGAGGGGTTACGTCCGCACTTCACTGCATGGATTTCAAGGGTGCGGTAGTCCATGCTGAAACAGGTATCACAATGATCCATGTTGTGGTTCGGCCCTAGGCAGGAGAAGCATCGGTCATGCCAGTCCGTTACGGAGAACCGACTTGCACTGCGGCACTGACATATACGGGAAATCCCCGCCTTGGAATCTTTATGCCCCAAACCCGACATGATCAGACTGCACCAACTAAAGCAAAACCAAACTTAAAAAACTCAATGCTGAACTGACCATGAAAAATAAAAAAACAGTGTTAAACACGGCGTTTACTGGTGCGGCATCAAGTAAACGTTTGACGAGCAGAAGAAACAGCAGAAAATGGTAGTGCTGCAGTTGAAGATCACTGTCCCACAGAGTTGCTTGCTGCCTTGATGGCAGAAAAAGCAGAACTGAGGTAATTGTGGTGGTGACGTCGGTTACTGGCTAACCCGTGAGCGCCACACAATGTGTCGGCCTCGAGGGTGGCGCTGTCCTCGACGTCGCCCCTCCTCCTAGATTAGAAAAGCTTTTTAAGCTAAATAGCTTCCCGTGGGGTCCTAGCGCATCCCGTGTTGTAACCCACCAGTGACGAATGGTGCAGATTAATACAGGTGAGATCATGGAGGCATGCAACAAAGCTAAACAGGGGAAGTTTATGTGAGATGTGAGGAAATACTTCTTCATGAAAAGGGTGGTAGATGACTGGAACAGCCTGCTAAAAGAGGTAGTGAGGGGAAAGACTGTGGGGAGCTTCAAGCATGTGTGGTATAGTCACAAGGGTAAATTCCATAGAGGTAAGGGAGGTAGGAGAGACACCAGTGACCAAATAGGGTCAGAGGTGTCGAAATAGGCAGGGAAAAGGGGCAGACTGTAAGGGCCTATGAGTCCTTTTCTGCCGACACATTCTATGTTTCTATTTAGGATTCCAACCCCCACCACTTCTGCCAGCAGTCTGTGTCACAGTTCCACTGGCCTCTCAGTGAAGAAGAATGTCCTCACATTTCTCCTGAATATACCCCCACTAACCTCCAGTCATGCCTCCTAGTGACTGCATCCCTATTCCTTATTAACAGGTCCTCATGATTCACCTTGCTCATACATCTGAGAAACTTATGTTTTAATCATGTCCCCTTGCTCCTTCCTGGCCTCCAACGAGTACCTATTTAGGGCTTCCAGCAGATCCTCATAGGATCTGCCCTGCTTGCCCTGGAGCATCTTGGTGACACTTTGCTGTACTAACTCTAGCCTGTCAAGGTCTTTCCTCAGGTAAGGACTCCAAAACTGGCACAGAATACCAGGTCAAGCCTCACCAGCAAACTGTACAGTGACAGAATCAGCTCAATTCTTTTTTTTTTTTTTTTTTTTTTTTTTTAACCACAGAGGTTTTTCTCTTCTCAATCAGTGCAGGCAGGCCTTCATCCTTGTCCCTGCCTGCTCTCACCTGGCACTCACCTTACGAAACCAAACCACATGGAAATCATTTAACCCCGGGGCAGGGCCTGGAAGGGGAGGGCCATCCTCCCCTTACCCACTGACATGCATCCAGACTTAGGCAGGTACCCAGGCGAAGGCGTGGGGCAAAGAAAGACATGTAGGGCTTCATGTAGCCCACACCGACCATTTTCCACCTTTTTCCCTTAGCTCTGATGCGGCGTGTGTAACTGTACGTGTGGAGGCACACATGCTTACAGTGCCACAGGCTCTCCCTTCATGTCTTCTGTACTACCAGTACTTCCCCCAGGCCTTCACCTCAGGGCAGTCAAGGGCCAAAAAGGCAAGCCACCCCACCCCAGGACAGCAGAGCTGTCCCCTCCAGATGCTCAATCTTACACCCTCCCTCCCCCGGCAAACCAAGCTCGCTCCCAAACCCAGGTCACCGGCATGGGGGAAGGTAAAGTGCAGAGTGCCTCATCCCTCTTTGCCACTGGGCCAGCTTCCACTCACTTCTACTGCTGTCAAAACCAATCCCTATACACCCCAGCATCCTTGATGCCTTACTGTACGCCTTGTTGTACTGACTTGAATCTCAAATGCCAGACCTTAGACCATCCCTCTAGATTATCTAGGTCCTTCTGGAACTCCCCCACCACTTTCTTGTGATCTACCCCACTGCATAACTTTGTGTCGCCAGCGCAGACACACAACTTTCCCCGGATATGTTCCCCTATGTCACTTCTAAACATATTACATAGGACAGATCCCAGGACTAATCACTGCAGCACTCTGCTTGTGACCTTTTCGTCACCAGATTTAGCCCTGTTCAAAACTACCCTCTATTGCCTTCCCACATGCCAACTTCCTAACCACCTAATTAAACCCTGCTATACTCCCATGTCCTCCAGCTTCTTCAGCAATTTTCTGTGCAGTAATGCTTCAAAGGCCTTGTTGAAGTCGAAGTAGAGTAAATCTACCCATCTGTCCTCTGCCAATTGCCTTGGAGAGCCAGCTGAAAAAAAAGTATCAGGTTGGTCTAGCATGATCTCCTTGACACAAACCCACACTGCTTGCTGTCCTGCAGACCAGTCCTATAAGTGGGTCACCACGTTTTCCTCGACTATGGACTCCATCAGCTTATCTAAAATGGTGGTAGGCTGGCAGACTTGTAGCTGCCTGGATCCTCCCTGTCTCATCTCACTTTTTTCTTTATTTTGTGAGGTAAAGAGAAAGAGTGAGAGGCAGTGAGGGTGAGCAGGAAAGAGAATAAGTTTTGTTTGCCTTTTTTATTCCCAGAGTTTTAAGCTCCAGGGAGAGACAATCGGTAGTTTGGAGTATGTGCGGCCACAAGATATTTGATGACAATGGAGCAGCAGAAGGGGGAAAGGAACATCCACAAAACAGAACTTGAAAAAAATAAAACCTAACGCTCACCCCATTCCATGAGTAAATAAGCTGAAATGGGTACAGTATATGAGCATGGGGTGAGCGTTAGAGTTGATAACCCAAGGCACATCCCACACCTGTTGCTGCCTGCAGGGTGGGGGTGGGGTATTAGTGTTGGAAACCCTAACGCCACACTTTCCTACTTTTGTCACTTTAACCCTAACTAGTGCATTAACAAAGTTTTTTGCAATGAATTTCCTTACTTTTTGAGATAGTATAATTGTATCCTTATTTGCTTGTGATCGTAGGGTGGGGAGTGCCACAAAACATCAGGGAAACGTATGAAATGACGGGGGGGGGTGCCACTAGACACCAGGGATAAGTGGCAAATGACAACTGATCTGCAAGTGCTTACTGAGCATGCTAAGAAGCTGAATTTTTAAAATGTAATAACTTCTAAATGAATTAATATTTTTTCACCAAACCAACCAAAGGCACATCTGCGGGCCAAGCCCTTTCTACCCAGAACATTTCAGATCAACGTTCCAAACCGTTTGGCCACAAGCCAATGACACAAAAAATAGCAACAAAACGTTGTTCAGCCGACATCGTTTGCATCAGTGGAATACAAAATAACAAGAAGCGAATCTCAAAAAAGAAAATAAAAACAAAAAAGAAACACCTTTGGGGGTCCTTTTTCCAACAGTTAACTGCAGAATCCACCTAACAGGGTTCTGATGACCAACATACATGTGTTGGTCTCCCCCATGATACCATTTTAATTTTTTTTAAATAAACACAAAAAACAAGATGGCGGCATACAAAAAACTTCATGAAATAAGATTCCCATATGAAATACCATATGACATACCATTAGAAATACCATATGAAACACGAAAACCTCACGAAAAAAAATTCCATACAAAAAATTATTCAGCTATTCTGAAGTGCTGACTGAACATGCTCAGAATCCTTTTTTTTTTTTAATTTAATAACTCTGGAACAGATTAATATTTTTTCACCAAACAGCAAAAGGCACTTCTGTGGCCCAATCCCTTTCTACCCTGATCATTTCAGACCAAAGTTCCAATCCGTCTGGCCACAAGCCAATGACAAAAAATAGCAACAAAACACTATTCAGCTGACGTCGTTTTCATCTGTGGAATACGAAACAACAAGAAGCGGGTCACAAAACAGGAATTAAAAACAAAAAAGAAATATCTTCAGGGTCCATTTTTCAACAGTTAATTGCAGAATCCACCTAACAGAGTCCTGATTATCAACATACAGTACATATTTGTCTCCCCCATGATACCATTTTTGTTTTAATTTTTTTAAAATAAAAACAAAAAAGACGGCGGCATATGAAAAACCTCATGAAATAAGGTTCCCATACGAAATACCATAGTAAACATGAAAAACCTCACGAAACAAATTTACATACGAAACACTCGGCTATTCTGAAGTGCTGACTGAGCATGTTCAGAACCTGAATTTTTAAAATTTAATAACTTTGGAACTGATTAATATTTTTTCACCAAACCAGCAAAAGGCACTTCTGTGGGCCAAGCCCTTTCTACCCTGAACATTTCACACCAAACTGCCAAACTCTCTGGGCACTTCTCAATAGCAAAAAAAACAAACAAACAAAAAAAAAAAACTGATTTTCTACGTTCTGTTCACTATCCACATCTCTGACTCCACATATCTGACCGGAACAAAATTTGGCATATCAAGAGATCGACCCCTTGAGACCATGCATGCAAAATCTCGTGCAAATTCATTGAATGATTGCAAAGTCATTAAAGTACAAAAAATGGGGTTTAACATTAAAGTGCCTACTCAACCCTAACTATAGTGTAAATATATCTGTGTACATATATATATATATATATATGTAATAGATAACACATTCTTAGGTGTAATTAGGTAGTGCTCTGATATACGCACGTCTTGGTGTGCACTATGCACCGCAGGCCACAGGCCTCGTCGCCAACACCCAAGGCGTGCGTATATCAGAGCGTGTACAGCACATCCTAGAGTGGGTTATCTATCTTATACAATGGCAAAATTGTTTTTAGGGGGGTAAAAGTGCAGGTGTGCAGTCACGCCGCTCTGATATAAGCACGGTCTCCTGATGATGTTTTAATTGATGATGAGCTACTTTTTTTCCTACCATTTTATATATATATATATATATATATATATATATATATATACATACATATATATATACACACACACACACACATATATTAGAGGCAAAAAAATCCATTTAATGCATCAGTTAGGGTTGTTTCACAGCGACAAAAGTGAGGAAATTCAGTGTTAGGGTTGAAAAACCCCCTTGGAGCCCCACAGCCCACCCCCTCAACTGGCATCGTGGTACGCCATGGGGTCATCGGCCCTAACTCACACCCCATCACATGTGTAAAGAATCTGAGGCGTAGGAACATGGGGTGAGAGTTAGGACTGACGACCCCATGGCGCACCACGATGCCAGTTGGGGAAAGGGGGTGGTGGGCTGTGGGGGGTTTTCATAGAAACATAGAACACAGAAACATAGACTTTGACGGCAGATAAGGACCACTTGGCCCACCCAGTCTGCCCATTTCCCTACGTATTGGATAAGCTGCAGATTCTAGTTTTTTTTTATCATTTAATATACTTTATTGTTTTATCAGTAGGGTACATAATACAATTATATGGCATTCTACTATCTTCATGTATAGACCCTTAGGCAAACCATTGTAATACTTAACTATACATTGTACATATCCATCAATATATGAAACCATGGAATATAATATCTATACCATAAGTGACCCTAATAGGCCTAGTTGAGGTATGATTAGATTGTCTAACAAAAGCATCTAACTACCAAAACATGCTATAATGTAGTAAAATTATTGGATATTTTACTCCTTCCCCCCACCCACCCCTCCCCCATCGCCATTACTACATAATTAAGAAGCAATTTCTTTCCAGGATAGTAGAAGGGATAATCCAACAGGCAAGGAGAATAAGAAAGTAAAAAAGAGCATAATTTTAGAGTTACACAGAACTATGTCAGCTCCAAGTCTATATCCATATTAGACACTCCTAAAGAGATAACAGAGTTTGTAGGGGTGCCCACACCTTCTGATATTTGTTACTATGTTTGGATATGTTTGGAAAAAAACAAAATCAATGCTTTTCTCTAGCCCTCAAAACAAAAAAAAGACAACTACCACTCTCAATCAATACATATCTGGGAAGTTCCCTAGAACAAGTGACTACCTTTAAATATCTTGGAATCACCTTTGACCAAGGCCTAACCTTTGCTACCCACATTGATAAGACAGCAAAAGTGGCAAACCAGCGTATTGGGATCTTGTACAGGAACCAGCAGTTCCTTACACAACCTGCTCTTAGGATTGCTATTCAAAGCTCTGTCATTTCAATAATTGACTATGGCTTAATTATATATGGGGCTGCCTCAATCACCTCTCTTAAGCGCATAACAACCTCCCTCAACAAGGCCTGTAGACTGCTCACTAGTGCACATAGACGCACTCACACCTGTGAGCTCTACACTGAAACTGGCTGGCTGCAACTCTCAAACCGCCTAAAGTATCTTACTTGCCTGATGGCTAAAAAAACAACCATGGGCCTTACCTCTCCATGTATCCAAAACCTGCTACACCCTAATCCTTGCATCTGTCTCACTAGAGGATCAATTCATCAACCTCTCCAGGTTCCACGTTGCCGGACTACTCAGGGTCAGCGATCATTTGCTTACCGTGCATCTAGCTGGCTAAATGTCATAAATACCCACATCTCACCCTCTACATCCCTGGGAGTTTTCAAAACTCAACTCCACTCACACCTCGCAGACTCCAGCTTCTGTGACTGCCTTGGCTAAATAACTTTATTAAATTACTCCCTTCTCTTTTATTTTTCTCTCCTCCTTTTCCTCACCCCAGTATTCTTGGCAAAGGCATATGTGAGACTCTCCCTCACTATTGACTGCTCCCCCCCTCCCCTTACTCTCTCAATTAGTATATTCTCTCTCCAGACTTTTTTATCCCATTATCTAATGTTGTTTTGTTTATGAATAATATTTTTTTTTTTCTCCCTGTTTCTGTTACTTGTTTTCTTATATATTAATGTATTGTGTTACTCCTCCTCGACTGTGACAATATTCAACTGAATTGCCTGCTTTGTAACTACACTTGTATTGTACCCAATTGACGTGGAACCTTTGTAAAAGAGCCTTTGGCTCAAAGGTATTAATTCCTAGAACAAATAAATAAAAAAAATAAATAAATAAAATATTCACTATAAAATATTCTGCTTGTAGAGCGAAAATAATTTCTTTGTGCCATTCTGAATACGTGGGAATTTGCTGGTCCAACCAATGGCGTAGTATAATTTTCTTGGCACGGAGAGATATCAAAGACATGTAGTTCCTTTGATTTCCTACCAGAGTTTCTCTGGAGTCCCCCAAGATACAAATTTCTGGCTGGAAAGCATTTTGTAGCCCCAAAGTAGGGTCCAGCTTAGATCGAATGGCAGTCCAGAATGGGGTAACTTTCTCACATTCCCAAAGAATGTGAAGAAGTGTACCTCTCTGGGATCTACATCTGATACACAAGTCAGTTGGATAATGCCCCATTTTATTGAGCTTAACTGGCGTATAATATAGGTCATGCAATACATAGAATTGAAGCAGTCTATACCGATCCCACCTAATATCTTTATATAGTCTTTTCCAGATTTGTCGCCATTGACGGGGTACCTGGGAAACAGAAGGGAGGGACCTGTCTCACACATAGCAGGGAGCTCCTTCTAGTTCACTACCTATTGTTTGAAGTTCTTTATAGTAAAAGGCAACATAATGGGACGATGGTCTCCTGGGGAGCGAATTCAATATAGGGCCTAGCATGTGCTTGTCCCAAAGACCACTACCAAAATGCTGTATTAGAACATGGGAAATTTGAAAATACCTAAAGCAGAAGGATGCAGGTAGTTTGTATTTTTCCTTGATAGCTGAAAAAGCAAGTAATTTATAATTTTCGACTAAATTTGCCACCACATTGACGCCTTCCACCGGCCAAGTAGACATGGTGATGACTTTGCCTCCTATTTTAAAATTAGGATTTTTAAGGAGGGGCTGCGATGTGTCCCTCATTAATAAAACCCCAAAAGTTTTGTTCATCTGCATCTGTACCCGAATAGAGACCATGATGGGTGTGTTTTTACACTGTTTGGGAACCTTATTGATACTCAGATAGGAAAGGCTCTTAATATCTACCCCAGCTGCATTACATATTGATTTTTCTATTTGTAACCACAGTGGAGGATCTTCTGAAGGTATTAGCCATCGTGAAGTAATGGCACAGTTAATAGCCAGGTAATAATAATAAAAATTGGGGACTTGTAACCCGCCACGTTCTTTAGGTCTCTGTAATTTAATAATTGCTCTTCAAGGTGACTTATTTTTCCAGATGAATCCTGAAATGGTACTATGCACTTGGAGAAACCATGACTGAGGAAGAAGGAGATTTAACATTTGCAGGGGGTATAGCAAGCGGGCCAAAACGTTCATTTTTATAATACTTATACGTCCCCACAAGGAAATAGGGAGTAGAGCCCAACGATTCAAATCTGACCTAATGTTTGTGAGTAGTTGATCTAAGTTAAGTTGCCTCATATTAGTATTGGATTGAGACAAATATATGCCCAAATATTTAATTTTATTCCTTACCCAGGTAAACCCAAATTGATCAACATCTGATTTTAGGGTGTAGTTATTTAGTGGCATTACTTCTGTTTTTGCAACATTTAGCTCATAATTAGATAGTTCCCCAAATTCTTGAATAATAGTAAGGGCAGCTGATATAGATGTAGATGGGTTTGTAATGTGAAGCATAATATCGTCAGCATACACCGATAGTTTATATTGGAACTGGTTGATCGGAATACCGGTTATTGCTGTGGATTGATTAATCTTCCTGATAAGTGGTTCTAGAAATAAATTAAATAAGTGGGGGGAGAGGGGACAGCCCTGTCGTGTACCCTGTTGAAGAGAAAAGGACGACGACAGGACTCCATTGCAAAGTACCCGGCCGGAGGGATGTGAGTAAAGTATTTTAACCCACTGTATGAATTGTTTCGGGATTTGATATCTCGGAAGTAGATCAAACAAATATTCCCATGAAACCCGATCAAAGGCTTTTTCTGCATCCAGGGACACCAAGGCTGCCGGAACGTTGGAGTCCCTGGATGCAGAAATGAGGTGAGACATTTTTCGCAAATGATCTGACGAAAGACGTCTCGCCACAAATCCAACTTGTTCGGGGCTAATTAGTGTATGCCAAACCTTGGCCACTCTATTAGCCAGAATTTTAGCTAGAATCTTCATGTCTACATTCATAAGTAATATTGGGCGATAGTTCGGTAATAATGTAGGGTCCCTATCTGGTTTAGGAAGCACCACGATAGTGGCCTCTGTGAGGTTAGGGTCTGATAGACCATATTTGTATATGTAATTGTATGTGTCTAGTAAAATTGTTCCCAGTTGAGATCTAAAAGCTTTATAGAAGTTGATTGTATAGCCATCTGGGCCTGGAGCTTTATCAGTAGGAAGAGTCTCTATAACTTCATGTATTTCAGCTATAGTCAGGGGGGCTTGTAACATGTCTATTTGGTGCTGGGATAAATATGGGAGGTCTATACCTTGTAGAAACAAGTCTAACGCGGTATGTTTAGGAGATAAGGGGGGACCTGAGTAGAGAGATTGATAGTATGATTTGAAACATGAAGTTATTTCCATGGGTGTAGTATGGAACTTGCCTATTGGTTCTTGGATAGTAACTACTATCCTGTCTGTCACTTGTGCCCTAAGCCTTAAGGCTAGGAGTTTCCCCACCTTATCCCCTTGGTCAAAATAGGTAACTTTGATTTAAGGTGGAGGTATTCCACTTTGTCACCTAGAAGAGTGTTGTATTTAAATCGAAGGCTTTCTAGCTTTTCAAATTCTGTAGAGTGGGATTGGGATGTTAAGGATACTTCTAAGGCTCTAATTTGTTGTAGAAGTCAAGAAGATTCTGATGAGATTTTTTTTTTCCTAATGGAAGCCAGCCGAATAATTTCACCTCTTAATGAGCATTTCAAGGCACCCCATAGTACATCTAATTTTGGCATGGACGGTGCATTTAATTCCTGAAAGTTTTCTATATACCTTTGAAGAAGATCAGTTATATTCTGGGACTTTAATAATTGGGGGATTGAATCTCCAGACTTTGACTTGGTTAGTAGAAGTGGGGGTGGACCACTGCAACAAGGTTGGATGGTGGTCAGAAATCACTTTGGAAAGGTAAACACAATTTTGAACCCTCGCTAGGTGCTCAGTCCCCAACAAAAAGAAATCAATTCTTGAAAATGTATTATGGGGCAAGGAGTGAAATGAGTAATCTCGGGTAGAGGGAAAAAGGGTCCTCCACAGGTCAATAAGGCCCATGGTGTTCATAAGGTCTTTAAGAGCCAATTGTGCGGGGGTATAAGGGATGTTTCTAGCTTTAGACCTGTCTAGAGTATTACATAGAACCAAGTTCCAATCTCCTCCAAGTATTATGGGGAGTTTGGACCAGGGTGCCAAGTGCAGATTCTAGTTAACCAACAGCCTACTTCCTGCAACACCCCACTATAATTGCCTTATGTCTGTCCCATGCATGTTTGAATTCCCCCACTGTTTTAGACCCCAGAACCTCTCCAGGAAGGTGGTTCCATGCGTCCACCACTCTCTCTGTGAAAAAAAATTTCCTCACATTACCCCTGAGCCATCCCCCTCTATCTTTAAATTGTGCCCCCTTGTTCTTACAGATCTCTTTTTCTGAAAGATGCTAACCTCCTAGACTTTGTTGATTCCCTTGAGGTACTTAAAAGTTTTATCATGTCCTCCCTGTCCCTCCTTTCATCAATGGTATACATATTAAGCTCTCTCAGTCTCTCTTTATATGATTTCTGATGCACCATTTTAGTTGCCCTCCTCTGGACTGTTTCCATCCTGTCTATGTCCTTGCATAGATGAGGTCTCCAAAACTGCATGCAGTACTCCAGATGGGGTAGATGAGGTCTCCAAAACTGTACGCAACCCTAACACCGAATTTCCTCGCTTCTGTCCCTGTGAAACAACCCTAACTGATGCATTAAACAGAGTTTATTGCCTATAATTTCCCTTCTTTTTTAGAATGACGAGAAATAGTGAATGTAATGCGGCAACAGAAGGGCCCCGCTCCCGCCACATGATGTCTTGTGACATAGTAACAGGAACAGCAACACAAACAGAAGCACCAACAGTGGCGCACATGGTAATGCAAACATAAATGGTAAAGGAAACATTAATAGAAACGCAAGTGCAAAGTGACGCCAAAGCGAAGAGTGACGCAAATGGACATTGAAGCACGTATGAAAACGCAACTGGTAACACGAACAGTGATGGCAGTGGTATTTAAAATGGAAATGTTAAGTATCACAGCAAAAAGAACATGAAGGGGAACAGAAACGGAAATGTGAATGCAAGTGCACATGTAAACGCAAACCGTAACGCGCACAGGCACGGTACCAGAATTGTAAATGTAAATGGTAAAGATAACGGGAAGAATAATGCCAATGGAAGCAGAAATGGGAACAGAAGCACATACGGAAATGCAAACCAAAACGCGCACGGGCACAGTACCGCAATTATAAACGCAATGGTAACGGTAACAGCAACAAAAACACCAAAGCAAACAGAAACGCAAAAGGAAATGCAAGCACATATGGAAACACAAACCGTAATGTGCACGGGCACAGTAAAGGAATTGTAAATGCAAATGGTAACAGTAACAGCAAGGAAGACGCAAAACGAAAGAGAAACGGAAACGCAAATGAAAGGGCTGCTGTAAAAAGAAATGGCAATGCGCACTGTGACGCAAACAAAAATGCAAAGAGAAGCAGTAGTGTAAACACAAATGGTAACAGTAATGAAAACAAAGCGCAAATGAAAACGCAAAGAGTAATGCACAGGTGGCGTACACAGGAATGTAAATGCAAACTGGGACAGAAACGCAAGTTGAAACAGTAACTGCAACAGTAACGGAAGCGCATACCCTGTTTTTGCCAAACAGGTGCATAGAGAAAACACAGGGGGCCAGATATTCAAACAAGTTGAGCCATGCACAATAGGGTTGCACCTGCGCAAGTCCAAAAATGCGCCATTCTGCGATATTCAGCAGGAGGCAGTTGCACCCCCCAAATCATGTTGAGCAACAGCGCAATGATAATGAATGCATGCACAACTGAAGGGGGAGGAACTATGCATAAATGGTGCAGTGCGATATTCAACAACATGCGCCATGCGCAATAGGGGAGCCAGCGGAAGTTGCACCATAGCGGAAATGAGCCAAAATAAAAGGGAGCAAGGGAGAGGTGCAAGAATGCTACAGGGAAGGCACATGAGGCTGAACTCTAGCAAGACAAACTGGGCAGCAGGGACAAACAGGGCAGGCCAGGAAAGGGCACCTGGAACCCACAGGCTCGGGGAAGGTGTGGGGAGCCACAGTGTAGAAGGGGGGAAGCACACACAGCAGTGAGGCCAGCACAGTCAGGTGTTCCTGGTGCAGGGGAAGTAGCAGCCAGGACAGCGGGGGGAATGCAGAAACAGCTGCCGGGGGGGGAGGGTGAACACAAGCCAGGGACATGGCCAGTGCCACCATCCAGATGGAGGCAGTAATGAGGGGGGTGAGAAGGCGGGCAGCAAGGGGTTGTGGCCATGGAAGGGCCCGTTGGCGGTATGCCCCCAACAGGCAGTACTGGGCCCGCACCAGCTTCGAGCTGTATAGTGATACGGAGATCGTGGGCTAGTACCGCCTGAATCGGGCACTTCTGAGGCAGCTCTGTGAACTGTGCAGTGATGTGATGCAGGCACCCACACGACGGAGCCATGCTCTGTCAGTGGAGACAAAAGTGACAGCTTGCATGTGCTTGCTCACCACGGTACCTTCCAGAGACCAACTGGGGACACCACAGGCATAACCCAGTCGGCCACGCCATGCCACCTCACCCAATTCCTCAGCACACTGCTGCCACATGTCATGGAGTACATCTATTTCCCCAGCACACCGGCAGAGCA
The DNA here is from genome assembly GCA_016271365.2 of Neoceratodus forsteri. NCBI lineage: Eukaryota > Metazoa > Chordata > Ceratodontiformes > Ceratodontidae > Neoceratodus > Neoceratodus forsteri. Next base: position 732,554,265 of record CM028131.1, read on the forward strand.
CACATAAACATAGCAGGAGTTCCACAGGGTAGCACGATGCCTGGGCGGTTAGGGGCAATAGACTGCACCCATGTGGCCATCCGCACACCACCTGGCCCCGAGGGGGCCACATATATAAATTGCAAGAGCTATGCCAGCATCAACTGCCAGGTGGTGTGCGATGCCAGGGGGCGCATAATCAATGTCTGTGCCACGCACCCTGGGGGAGCACATGATGCCTTCATCTGGCACCAGTCGGCACTGTGCCACGGATTAGAGAGTGGGGATATCCCCACTGGCCACCTAGTGGGTGAGTATGCAAACCACACGGACAATCATAGGGCCTGGGGGGGCATGGTCAGAGGTGACATGGGTAGTGGCCTACATGGTCTGGGGCAGGGCGATGCTGATCATCAAACTAACCTCCACCCTCTACACACAGGTGACAGTGGATACCCACTCCGTCCCTGGCTGCTCACACCATACCGGTGGCCCGTGACCCCATCGCAGCAACGCTACAATGAGGCACATGCCACCACATGTAATGTCACCAAGCGGGTGTTCGGGATGCTGAAGGCACATTTCCGTTGCCTGGACACCTCCGGCGGTGCCCTACAGTACAGCCCCTCAAAGGCCTGCAGGCTATTCCTGGCCTGTTGCATCCTGCACAACATGACCAACGAATGTGGGATAGCCGTACAGGTCGAAGAGGGGGACAGCGATGGGGATGATGAGGACGCCAGTGACAATGGTGATGGGCAGCCCCCCCTTGGGCGACGGGACCTCCGACTGCTCCGGCTGGCACAGCTGCACCAGGACACCATCACAGAGGAGCATTTCAGCCAACCCAGGTAAGTCATGGGGCCATGTGCAACCAACAGTGGCTAAGGCACAACCCACAAACACGCACGGACACACACCAGGGGTGCATGCCGTTAAGGGAACCGGCCAGACATGGAACCACACACACAACCAGGGATGGGTGACGTGTAACATGCCACACGGACACACACACACACACACACACACACACACCAGACATGCACAAAGGGTAGGAGGCACACTGTCCCAGAACGCCACTCCTAGCCACACACATGTCCACAGACCACCACGCCCACTGTCTGTCATTGTGCGTGTGTCAGATGCTGAGCACCATTGCACATTGGTGTACAGCGCAATGCAGGCATCATCATGCACATGCAACTGCGGACAGCAGCTGGGAGGGTGTGCAGATGGACTGTGTGTCCGCGTGCAGGGCCGGGTACCCACCCGTGCATTGCCTGCTGAATGACACAATGCATACAGGGCAGCACCAGACAGTAGCCGCACTGGGAGATGGGTCAGTCATGCGCCACAGTGCCCCAGCCACCACGGTTGCATCGGCGGCCCCGCCGAGACCTGCCAGCACCGACAGGCTGACCACTGGCCTCATGGGGTGGCACCGGTGGTCCCCCAGGGGTTCCACTGCGTGAACGCGACCGTGCTTGCGCAGGGGTCTGCAGCACACCAAACATGCCTGCGCCAGGCATGCTCGGGATGCCCACAGCTGAACCCGGCGTCGACAGGGATGGTGTCGCACGACGCCGGGAATGGGAGGTGGACAGTGCACTGCATGGTGTCTGCAACGCATGGGCAAATAACTGTGTGCCCATTGTGGCCATGACAGCAGTGAATGCCTGTGTCTGACTGTCAATGGCAGCGGTCACATCCTCCCGCAACCAGTCCATCCCCGCCAGGATCAGAGCAGTGTCTCTGCTGCGACGCTCCTCTGCCCGCTCCAGAGCCACACGCAGTGCATTCACCGACGTCGCAAGCCACATCTGCTGGTTGACTGATGCTTGCAGTATGCGGGTGTGCTCATCCAAGAGGTCATCTACCTCCTCGGCATCCTGTCCCTCAGGGTGTGCATGGCCCTGATGCTCAGCACCCTTGAGGGTGGGCGCTGCACACCAGGACCAGGTCTCGGCATGTCCACAGGCAGTGCACTGACGCCGCCCCCTGACACTGTACCCCCAAGCCCATTGGCCGACTGCTGATGCTGCCCCTCCAGCTGCCGCTCCCCAGGGCTCACTGATGCCACCGCAGTGGTCGCAACAGTCCCACTGTCCTGTACACACACCAGTGCTGCCCCACTGGTGCTGACAGGCACAGGCTGGGACTGTGATGACACGCAGGCCTCCACGGCGGCACCACCCACAGCCATGGCCGCGATGTTACCTGCTGTGTGGCCATCCCGTGGCACACACGTCACTGCCCATGGTGTTGGCGACATCATCATCGGTGACGGACCCAGCACCAGCCCGAGTCACAGCATGCTGGCATCCATGGACGCTGGCACGCTGGGACACGGGCATGGCCTTCTCCGCACCTGTTCCAACAACATCAGTGTGGACAGCCAGGCGGGCCTACTGTCGCACTGAGCCGCGTACACCTGTGGGGGTGGATGGGCCCTCCTCCATCTCCATCTGACTGGTCTCAGTGGACAGGCCCACCACTGCTGACCCATGCAGATGCTCAGGATCTGTAAGGGAAAACAAAGTCGTGTTACTGCATGTGACCTATCCTGCCCCCCCCATAGACAGACCATGACCTACCATGCAGTGACGGGCTACCACCCGTCTGGAAGCCACCACCAGGAACACCCTCAATGGCACAACGCTGCATGCTGCCAGCAACCCTCTCCTCCTGTGGGGTCAGGCGTAGCACCTCCAGCTGCCCCCCACCTGTCGCAGCTCGTGCTGCCCTGATGACAGCCACCTTCTCCTTTATCCTCCTCCTGTCTGTGCCCATCTTCTTCTTGCACTCCTGCACGGAGCGCTGGTGGCTGCCATGCAGGTTCACTGCACGCGCCACGTCCTCCCATGCAGCAGCACGGGCCTGTGGTGCTCCCTGCCGTCCGCTGAGAAGCGGCTCCTGATCCAGGCAGGCCTCAAACAGGGCATCCGTCTTGGCCTTGGTGAAATTAGGCCTCCTCTTCCTCCTCCCACCACTCTGTTCCTCCTCACCCAAAGCTCGCTCGTTCGGTTATGATTTAGCCTGTGAGAATGAAAGTTGTTACCTGTGACTGTGCAGTCCCATGCATGTCCCAAAATCCACAGTCCACACTCCCAAACAGCATGCAACTCACCAATAGGCTGCAGTAACTGACTATGGCCAGTGTAGCCCAATGTCACACTTTTATAGCGCAATCCATGCAAATGAGGCGAGGCGCAACTTTAAGTGGATGCAAACTGCAGTGCGGCGCCATTGAATGGCTGATTAGCTGATTTGCATATGACGGCTGAATATCGTGCTGTTGTGCTTTGTGCAATTGTGTTGAACGTGCTGAGTCAAGGGCGCAGTTCTGTGACATGCGTAGTACACACCCAACTGCGCATGCCCGGGTTTCTGACACAGGCGCCTGCCACGCTGCTGACGTGCTGTGCACGGGAGGCAATGCAGGGCACGGCCACCATTGTGCCAGTGGCACTACAGCGATGTTCACCTATATGGCGCTGTGGCACTGGGGCATCGTAGGCGCACTGGGGCAACAGCGCGGTAGGCCACTACTGGAGGTAGCACACAGGCACCCAATCGCGCTACACGCATTGGGTTCAAATCGCGCTGTGCTTGTCCATGCGCCAGAGACCCTTGACCCTGTTCCCGACCTTTGCCCCCAGGCGCCATGCTTCAGGAATGGGTGCACCACTATCGCGCTGTTCGGTGACAGTGATAGGGAAGGGCAGTGCTGTACCGCGCAGCATCTGCACGTGGTGGAGCCGTGCTGCAGAGCGCCATTTTGAACCTACTGAGCAACAGAGATGGCGCGGAGGAGAGCTGCCCAGTGGAGCCAGATTGAAATGGCAAAGCTGGTTGCCATTGTTGAGCCACTTTATGGCCCACTGTTTGGGGAGGCACCCCTGGACAGGTCCAGGAGCCAGGTGTGGCAGGAGGTGGCCGACGCCCTGGAGGAGGCCACAGGAATGGGGAGGACGGCGGAGCAGTGCCGCCACAGGTATGGGGACCTGAGGTGGATGGAACCAGACCTGCTTGCCCGCCTGCTGGCACGTGCTAGGAGGGGCACGGTGCCACAGCCAGGTAGGTGTGACGTCCACACACTTTTATCTTCCGTATGGGTATCATAGTTGCATGTGTCCGGAACATGGGGGAGGGACCGTCCGGTGTTGGCTGTGGTGGTGTTATCAGGGTGTGGGGTGGGTGAGTCTGGCTGGGTGGGATTGCACACACATGGGGGCAGGGGGACTTTGCTACAGGGTTGTACTGATGTTCCACTCTCCATGTTTGCACCACAGGGCCGGAAGAGAGATGGCTGGCCAGGGAGCAGAGGCGCCAGCAGGAAGATAGGGCCATTAGGAGGGGCGAAGGTCCACAGCGCCAGAGGGACCGGCCTGATGATGGTGAGTGCCATACCTCCATGATTACTATTGCATGCTGTGTAACAGGGCAGGCAGCGGGGCATGGCCACCATCCATTGACACCACTGCCATGCACGCAACTTGTTACAGTCAGCACTGTCCAGTGGCACTGCAAGTCTGGGAGTGCATCAATGGTGGTCCATGCGTGCACCGGGTACATGGCTGTGCCACTGCCTTCGCACCACATAGCCATGTCACTAAACAGCCACGGTGGTGCTGTGCAGGACTTGGCCGGTGGGTGTGTGCAGCGGTCCACGTGGCTGTATGCGCCTGGGTGGGTAGGTCTTGTGGACGTGATCACTGTGGGTGGCCACACACCATCACAGAGGCATGTCCCATGGACATATGTCATGCACAGTGGGTGGGCTGTATGGGGCTGTGCATTCACACCTATTGACTGTGCTCCCTTGTCCTAGGTGTCTGCCAGCTGCAGGCTATCCGGGAGGCACTGTAGGAGATTCTAAACGTGGCAAGGGCATCATTGGACATCCTGCAAAGGACTGAGCGGCTGGGGGTCCGGAGGAGACACGGGAGGCAGAGCAGCCGAAGCGAGGAGCAGGGCTCCCACTGAACATCCATATGTCCCTGATTTCCTCTACCCCCTGGACCCACCCTCACACCCCTCCTTTCCTGTCCCATTTGTTCACCCCTGCCCCTTACCCACCCCCACCTTGTTTGTGGCCTCCCCCCCCACACATTTGTACATAGTTGTGAATAGTTTTGTTTTATATTTTTGATTACAAGTCTTTTTGATATGAATACCGTGGTGGTCTCTGATTTGCAGTGGCCTATAGGTGCTCAGCTGCAGTGGTGTACATGGTGTCAGGGGTGGTGCAGTCATGGGTATGTGTGTGTATCTGTGGAGAGGTGACTATGGTGTGGGAGTAGCTATCAGTCAGTGTCTGTGGTGTGTGTGTTGTTCCCTGTGCACTGGATGACTGTGTGTGCAGTGGTCCATGGTGGATGCTCTGTGTCCATGGCGCACCTGTCAGCCCGTCCATGGCCTGTGCAGCTGACACCCTTGCATGTCTGTGACCTGCACGGTCTGCTGGCATGTCAGTGGTGGCTGTCCATGCAGGGCAGCCACTGTATCTGTCACAATGCTGGGTTGCCTCCTGTCACTGGTGTGGTGAATGTCTGCCTCGGGTGACACTGTGGCCTCCGCGGTTGTTGTCCCACCTCCATGCTGTGGCTTGTGTGTGTTGCAGGGGATGTGCACCACTGTCTGCGACTTGTGCTCCGGGCAAATGATGGTGGCGTACAGGTCCACAGTGCCTGCTCAGGGTGGCTGGCACTCCTGTGCCATGGACGACTGCTGGCAATGTGTACACGGTTTCCATGGGCCCACGCTGGAGGCTTGGTTGCCCCGCTATTGCATCCCTGTGTTGTTGTGCCCTTGGGTATGGGTGGGTGTTTGTCCATGCACTGTGTTGCATCCGGTGTGGTGCATGCTTCCACGCACCACTGTGGGTGTCTGCGCTGGCTGTTGTGGCCACTGCTGGGTCGGGGTGTGTCCTTGGGAGGGTGTGCAAGGTGCTGTACCACTGGTGGTGGGGTCCGGGGCATGCCGTGTCACGTGTGGGGTACCTTGTGTGCCCACGCATGGTCAGTCTCTCAGCTGTACCTCGGGGGGGCTGTGCGTGGTGGCACTGTGTATGCCATCGTTGCATCACTGTGTGCTGCCACCCACTGATGGGTGCTCGTGGTGGGGCTGCCTTGCATGGTTCTGTGGTGCACAGGGTTGCATTGTCACAGTGGGGGTGGTGGCATGCATGAGGTATCCTGCAGTGGTGGACGCTGCTTCTGGGCAGGGTGTCTGGCGGTGACAGTGCAGGGTGTGCCCTGCATTTGGTGGATGGTGTGGCACGGGGTGGTCGGCCCTCCTTGTGTGCCGGTCACAGCTTACCAGGGGTGTGATGGGGCACCATGGCTCAGCTGTGGGTTGGTTGCTTGTCTACATGGGCCAGTGGTTATTCCAGCCCTCCCCCAGTTGTGCAGTGCATGGGATGTGGGGGGACGATGTCTGTTCTGCTGTGTGTTCCTCTGCCCATCTGTGGCATGGGTGGTGGGCCCCTACATCCCTGGTTGTGCAGTTGCATTGCTGCCCTGCTGCTGGGGGGGGCTTCCCTGGTTGCACTATGGCACCTCTGGACTGCTCAGCTGAACATCCCTTGTTGCGCTATGGCGCATCAGATATGCTCAGCTTCCCTCCCTAGTTGTGCTATGACGCAGGTGGTGCGATATTCAGTCATCGGCTGTAGGCGCAGCTTGGCTGGCTCAGTTTTTGAATATTGCACCTCTTGCGCATGGGCGCAATGGACTTGCGCTTGATCCTGCTATTGCGCACTTTTTGGGTGCAGTTTGAATATCTGGGCCAGTGTGTAAAAAGAATGTATGCACTGTAATGGGCATAGAAGTGGAAAACGAGCATTGGAATTACTTAATTGCTAATATCTCAGCAACCACATGACATAGAAAAAAAAATTTTAATTTCACAAAAATCATGATTTTTCTAGCTAGGATTTTGCTGTTACATAGCGCAACAAAAATCTGTATCTCGTGATCGCTGGTGACACGAGCCCCGGGTGCTGCGCGCACGCCACCATGTTAGTCTATGGGAAAACACCAACTGAGTACCAGAACTTTGCAGCCATGCAATATTTTTCACCAAAAGGCATATCTGTGAGATGTTGGCTGCATTCCCTCCAAATTTCAGGCCGAAAGACCCAACCGTTCTTTTGCAGCAAGGTGGCAAAGAACTCCTGTCATTTTGGCCATAGTGTTGCAAAGTACTTTTGTGATTTGTGAAAGCTTTCACACAGATTTGCGAAAGTGTCATGAGCATGAAAGTACCTTTTCCAGAACTTTGAAAAACATATTTCTGGGGTCTTTAACCCCAAAATAAAGACATGGCTAGCATCCTCAGGCTCCGACTAGGTGAATACAAAAATAATTGTCCCCCTAGATGGTCCCCATTTTAAATGCCAAGCATTTTTCTGATCAGCAACTGAAAACAAAATGGTGGATTTGCGAAAGTACTAGGGCCATTTGCGACAGTAAAAAGTGCATTTGCGAAAGTGTCAAACTTTTTGTGAACTTTTCCCATTGACTTATAATGGGAACTTGTTTTTTGAATAACTTCTGAACCGTTCAATATTTTTTCACGAAATCTTCAAAAGGCACATCGGGGACCCCGGCCGCACGTTCCCTGAAGTTTTCAGACTGATCGCGCAAAACATGCGACCTGTAGGCACAAGCAAAGAATTCACCAAATAGCGTAAACGCGCGCGCAGATCATGCTTAAAAACTCCGTAGCCGTATATCTGACTGGTACAAAAGTTGGCAGATTGCAAGGTATATGATTCTTGATTATGCATTTCAAATTTCAGGCAAATCCGTTAAAAGGTGCCAAAGTTATTAAGATGCAAAGTTTGACCCTTTAACCTTAAAAGGGCTCCTCAACCCTAACTATGGTAGCACTACGTTACCATATTCTATATATATATATATATATATATATATATATATCTGTATCCACCTCATTTGTTCTATTGTTGGGAATTCATGCAGAGGACAACTTTGTCAGCAATTTAGATTCTGCTGGCTTGACTGGTTTGAGGAATTGCTGTAGTGAACAAGGGATTCGTAGTTGAAACAGCCATTCAAAACGACGCTGCTGCATGAAAATGATGTTTCACATGTGAAATATTTATTTTCACTTGGTGTAGAGGGGAAAACAAAAAATTTAGATTGTCTTCATTTCACATACAAATATATTTTAAAACAAGATAAGCATGCTTATTACAATCATGGTTCGGCAGTTAGATTTGGCAACGCAAATACGTATCACACTTCCTAAAACTGTATATCAAACTCTTTACATAGAAACAATAACTATAACAAAAATACTGCAACATCTCATAGAACATACTAGCTGGAGTGGTGGTTCCCAAGTACTGTCTGGTGCTACAAGGTAAATGGAGCATAATCAAAAACCAACCAACCAAGCACTCATATACACTATAAACTTAGATGCAGACCTCTGGAAATAGTGATATCGTCCTGCTTTATTAGGATAAAAGCGGCAACATGAAAGCAATACAGACTGTTCCCCTACACCAATATTTTATGCCTCTTGCACTTTTTCAAGGCTCTTGAATTTTGAGCTTTGAAAAAGTGTGAGAGGGACAGACCTATTATGCTAATAAAGCAGGACAACATCACTATTACCAGTGGTCTGCATCTAAGTTTATGGAGTACGTGAGTGCTCGTTTTGTTGGGTTTTGACTGTCGAAGAACACAGGAAGGTGGCAAACTGAAAAAGATCTGAACAGTCCATCTGTGTGATTTTGCCCCCATAAGCCTCCAGCTTAAGGAGTATCCTGTGGATGAGTGGGGAGATGTAAAGGAAACAATCTGTCCACTACAGCCTGAACACATCATTACAAAAAGCACCATGCTCTCAATTTCTAGAGTATGTGGCAGTTTTGAATTGTGGTTGGATGCAAAAAATGTCCAGTTTCAGCATGCCTCACTCATCAAGCAGGAACACCAGGTTATCCATGACGGATAATTTGTGAGAGTCTGCTATTTTTCAATTGAGATTGTCTGCCAGAATAGTTTCTACCCAAAGTAAATGGTTGCCTAGAGAAGGATCTTGTGCTCCATGTACCACTCCCAGGTACTCATTGTTACCTGCACAGAGGGTAAGAGCGAGTCTCCTCTTGCTTGCTGAGGTAGAACATGACACACATGTCTGTCTAGAAATGAATTATCTTGCAGCAAACCAGGTTTGATAGGGCCTTTAGCCCATACAGAACAGCTCTCATGTCTAACACATTTATGTGGCGATGGCATTCTGTGTCAAACCAAGTCCCCTAGGTCTGAAGACTGTGACAATGCCAGAAAGGAGACGTCCGTGGTGATGGTCACCTGTGGCTCCACGGGGGAAAAAGGAAATCCCTGAAGAAGGTTCTCTTTTGAGGACCACCACAGGAGGGGGCAAGCCAAAGCTTTTGTTCCCTGTGCTGGGTGGTTTAGAGGTTGAGATCCTTGTGATCACTGTGTGCTTAGCATCCTCTTAGACATTCTCATATGCAGCCTTCTGAGGGGTACAATGAAGATGGTGGCTGCCATGAGTCCCAACATCCACTGCGTGAAGTGCGCTGTCACCTGCGTGTGTTCCATCACATAGCAGGCTATGCAAATTGTTGGCTCAACCTAGTTCACCAGCAGAAAGGACCTTGCTTGAGTGGAATCAAGGACTGTTCCTATGAAGTGCAGTTTTTGAGAAGGAATCAACTGTATTTCTGAAGATTTAGTACAACTGCCATGTATGTCAGACACTGGCATGCCGAGTTCAATGAAATCTCTGTCTCATGCACTGGCTTTTTATTATGCAAGGCAGTTGACACAGTCCCACACAAAAGATTAATATACAAGTTGGCCAGCCTGGGAGTGGGTCCCAAGATGGTAGCCTGGGTAAAGAATTGGCTGGAGAACAGGACACAGAGGGTAATAGTAAACAGAGTCCACTCTGAAGAAAGGGGGGTTACTAGTGGGGTACCACAGGGTTCAGTACTAGGACCGGTCCTCTTTAATGTCTTTATAAGCCACATTGCAGAGGGACTGGAAGGAACAGTATGTTTCTTTGCAGACAGCACAAAGATCTGCAACAGAGTTGATACACAAGGTAGGGTGGAAAGGATGAGAAGGGACTGGGTAAGGTTGGAGAAATGGTCAAATGTATGGCAGCTCAGATTCAATGCTAAGAAGTGCCAAATAGTGCACCTGGGAAACAAAAACCCAGGGGAAGAGTACACAATGGGGGTGAGATGCTAACAACAACAAAAATGGAAAAGGACCTGGGGGTAGTCATATCAGATGATCTAAAGGTAAGCAAGCAATGTGAGAGGGCAGTAAGTTGGGATGGTGGGATACTGGGATGCATAGGGAGAGGCATCACCAGTAGAAAACAGGAAGTTGTTATCCCTCTGTATTTACAGCTGGTGAGACCCCATCTGGAGTACTGTGTCCAGTTCTGGAGACCCAATCTCCGCAAAGACATAGACAGGATGGAGGCAGTCCAGAGAAGAACAACTAAAATGGTGCAGGGTCTGCACCAGAAGACATATCAAGAGAGACTTAAGGATCTTAATATTTATATCCTCGAGGAGAGGAGGGACATGATTGAAACTTTCAAATACCTCAAAGGAATCAACAAAGTCCAAGAGGGTAGCATCTTTCAGAAAAAGAGGTCTGCAAGAACAAGGGGGCACAATTTGAAGCTGGAGGGGGGACGGCTCAGAGGTAATGAGATGAAGTATTTTTTCATGGACAGGGTTGTGGATGCATGGAACAGCCTTCCTGAGGCGGTTGTGGAGTCAAAAACAGTGGTGGAATTCAAGAATGCATGGGACAGACATAAGGCAATTCTAGGGGGTGGAGGTTGGAAGAAGTAGGCTGTTGGTTAGCTAGGATCTGCAGCTTATTCATTAGGTAGGGAAATGGGCACACTGGGTGGGCCAAGCGGTCCTTATCTGCTGTCAAAATGTTTCTATGTTTCTATCCAGGTAAGGGAAAACTTGCATTCCTCTCTATCTGAGGTGCACCACTAGGACTGCGAAACACTTTTTGAAGACGAGAGATATCAATGAACTTATAATGTTCAAGACCAATACAAAAAATGAAACATTTGCTATGATTGGCCCTTACAGGAATAAGCTGTTATGCATCCTACATATCCAGGGATGCCAAGCAATCTTGGGGTCTTAGATACGGTAGAAGGGAACCCAGTGAAACCATTTGGAGTTCCTTGTGACTCACGTACTTGTTCAGTTGTTGGAGGTCTGAGATTGGATTCATGCCATAAGTCTTTCTGGGGACAAGGTAGTACAGTATGTGGAGTAGAAGCCTTTGCCCCACTCTGACACAAGTAACCACCATTGCCCCCTTTCACAGAAGTCCTGCTGCCTCCAGGGAAAGAGAGTCCTTTTTCTTCTCAATTTCAAATCTCAGCCTCCTGTTGACAGAACAGAGTCACCCAGGCTGGAGGAGACTGATCCACCTTGGACAGCTGAAGAGGACATGGGACTAGTATCTTGTCAAAGGGTCACACTGGTTGCCTTCATCATCTAAACCTCCTGCTGCAGCTTTTGTCAATGTTGCTGGAAGAGTTCAGGCTTAAACTGATGGTGGAAACCTTGTTCAGCAGCCATCCACCCTTCCCCCCCCGATGGGGAGAATGGATGTTCTTTATAGACTTAAGTGTCATTTTCTTTTCATTGGACTCCTTAAGCACCTCCTCCATATTCTGGCCAGAGAGACAAGTTCCATTAAATGGAATGTTCATAACCTTCAGATGGACATCAGAGACAAACCCTGTCATTCTTAGCCAGGAGTACTTACAGACAAAAATCCTAGCAATGACTGAAAATATGCCGCTGTGTTACAGGCATCTAAAGCTGTTCTAAGTTGGTGGCTACTGGATAAAAAGCCTTGTGTAATAACCAACATGAGATCCTGCTTGAAGGAAGACATTGGAAGGCTTTCTGTAATATCTCAGTTTGTTCCATAGGGAGTATTTGTACCTCAAAATGTGGGATCAGCACCTTGTGACCCTAAGGCCTGGACTTGCTGAAGCTAACAATTGTTTTTGCTTGATGTCAGTCTTATGAGACTCTTGATCAGGAGACTACACAACCAATTCTTTGGAGCAACTGACTTATAGTTATTAGCCATGCTAACAATAATATCTGCTATAATCGGAGTATAGTAAACAAATTTGTCAGGGGTTCCATACACTTTTTATCCAGGAGTTGGGGACTGATGGACTGGAAGCTAGTTTGCTCCAGGCTACCTCAGTGAGAGTGTCTAGGACAGGCTGAATAGATGGCACATGAGATACCAGGAGTAAAGGTTTATTGAGATACTCCATTTACATCTCCTTAGCTTCATCTTCAGCCACTGTCTCAAGGTTTAGTGCCTTATGCAAGTTCTTCAGCAGTGAATGAAAAGAAAAGTCCTCTTGAGGAGGCTGTACTGTTTGAGTAGGCGGAATCACATCTGGGTTCAGAGGATACTCTTCAAAATCCTCCATCTCATCATCGAAGGGAAAGCTTGGCAAACTGACCCAAGAGTGGAACTCAATAGAGAAAACTGATTTTAGGAAGACAGAAAGAACTTTTTTTTTTTTTTTTTTTCATACTTATTGTAATTGCCTTTTCTGTTAGCTCCAACATTGTCAGTGGGTAGTCAGAACAGATGGGTAATGCGTACCCCTACTAGGGAAAATGGCACAGCCCAAGGATGTTAACAGCATCAAATCTTGGGCATATGAATATTTCTGACAGCGGCAATTCTCCAGTCACTTTTGCCCTCGCAGTGCCCCCAATTATGTGAAAGTAGGTCCATACAGATTAAATTGTTCATCTTATAATGTACCAACACGTGAGCCATTCGCATACTCCTATCTTTAACCAAAATAAAATAGAATAAACAGTTTCCTACCTCATCAGGAGAGGAGGAGGAGGAGGATGAAGAAAGGCTCACCCTCTGCTTCTCTAATGTGGTGGAACTTCTTTGCGATATTGAGACAACTAGAAGAGACCTGCCAAGGGAATTAATAAAAATATGTAAAAATAAGCACTCACCTGTAACAAGAGAGGCACCCTTATTCATCACACAAATTGAACCTGTTCATCCACAAACCAAAAAACTAATATTTAAAAGTAGAACTGCTCTTTTTTGTAAGATATAGATATACATTGTAGATATATACTGTATGTATAAACGCAGCAAATAAATCATAGAGGGTTGTCCCGACAGACTTACAGTCAGAAAACAGTGGACATCCCAGAGCTGGCACACCAGACAATGTCTCCTACAGGAGTGAAGCTCCCGGAAGGGTCACACTGACAATGTTGGAGCTAAGAGAAAATGAAATTATGGTAAGTATGAAGAAATTTCTTCTTTCTGTAGCGTTCCACATTGTCAAAAAGTAGTCAGAACAGATGAGTTCTAAAAAGCAGTACCCATTAAGCAACTGGTTGGGGGAGAATATTGTCCCATACACAAACTGCAAAAAGGAAAAAGAATTTACCTGCCAACTGCCATCTGCAAAACTCTGCAACCAATGGCCGCATCAGCAGGACTTTGAACATCCAAGCTGCAGTGTTTGGTGAATGTGTGGACGGAGGATCACGTGGTTGCCTTGCACAATTCTAAGTCAGATGCCTCACCTTTCTTTGCCCAGTAGGTGGGCATAGCTCTGTTGAAATGAGCATTGATGATAGCTTGAGCCCTCTTCTTTACTGCAACATAGGCCTTGAAAATGCATGCCCTCACCCACCTTGCCAGGGTGGCCTTGGAAGCTTTTTTTTTTTTGGCTGCTCCAAGAGTAGAAAGAACATATCCAATTTTCTGAACTCCTCTGTATGTCCAAGATATGTCCTAACTGCCCTGCACAAATCCAACTTGTGCAACTCTTTCTCTTCAGGGTGAGTTGGTTGCGGACAGCAAGGACAGAAAGCAAATTTCCTGGTTCACATGAAAGACTGTAGGAACCTTCGGAATGAAAAACGGAACCATTCTGAGAACCACCCTGTCCTTATGCATGATGAGGTAAGGTTCTTTGTGGGACAAGGCCTGGAGTTTGCCAATCCGCCTGACTGAACACATAGCAACTAAATGGCACACTTTATAGGACAACAAGTCTAATGGTACCAACAAAAATGGTTTAAAGGGTTCTTTACAAAGAGCACTGAACACCAGATTCAGAGCCCATGGAAGAACAGGGGATCGGAACAGAGGTCAGCTCCTGCTGACAGCTTGCAGAAAATGAATAACCTCGCTGTTAGTCCATAAGAATGCACCCAAGGAGGCTCCAAGGGCTGACACTTGACCTATCAGGGTGATCAAGGCCAAACCTTTTTTCCATTGCTTCCTACAGAAAGTCCAAAATTTGCAAGACCATGGTTTTAGAAGGCCGAACACTTGTTTCTCCTAGCCCAAGCCGAAAAGGTGGTCCATATGTGAGCATAAGTTGCCAATGTGGAAATCTTTTTGGCTACCATTGGGGTATCTGCCACCTTTTTAGAAAAATGTTCCAGAGTTCTGAAGAACAGTGAGGTACCTGGGCTCAAGGTTTGAAGGTGGTGTGCTATCACAGGGTGACGGCTAGCCCATAAGTTAAGAGTTCCAAAGAAAGTGCTCCAAACCAAACCAAACAACAAAAAGCAATTGCAATTCAACCGACTGTTGAAATGTAATAATCCACCTTAGTGAAAGCCCCTAGCACCTTGGCTCAGTGCCTTCAAGGGGGCGTAGAGAAACTCCTGCTTCAGGAGTCTCCTCCTTTCAGAAGCCAGGCTGCAAGTTGTATCTCTCTTAGCTTTGGATGCAAATTGGGGCCTTGGGATAGAAGGCCCGAGAACCACTGCCTTCTGGGCCATTCCAGAGCTATCAAAAGAAAGCTTCCTCTTGAGTGACTTACTCTCACGGCTTTTGACTGTACCCAATTTTAAAAATGAAAAAGAGCAAGGCACACAGCCCTCATCTCCAGGAAGTTGGTATGTCGGTGCTGTACCCGCACAGACCAAGTCCGATGAATGGGAATGTGGTCTAACATTACCCCCACCCCACCTACACCCTGACAGGTGGGCACTGGTTGTCAGAATCAACTCTGGGGGGACTTCTAAGTGGGACCCCTTGCTCAGATTCTCTAAACTATCCCAACAACTCAGAGAATGCTGCAGGAGTGGGGACACTGGAATCCTGGCCTGATAGTCCTCCGAGGTTGGGTCCCAGGCTTAAAACAACTCAATCTGGAAGGGTAGCATGTGAAGGCGAGCCTGCGGAACCAGTTCTATTGTCACCATCATGAGGCCCAGCATCCGCAAGTAGCCTGTAAGCTGAAGCTGACTAGCTCCTCAGCCACTGAACCTCTTTTAACTAGGTGTCCTTCCTGGCTGCCGAGAGGAAGACCTTCCCCTCACCTATCTTGAACACCACTCCCAGGTTCTCCAGGTTCTTCAACAGTTTGAGAGAGTATTTCCCATGATTAACTACTAACTGTGTGATTCCAAAACCTCCAGAGTCCTGGTCACTGATTTCTTCACCAGTGGGGCAAATGGTGCTTGGATGAACGAATCATGCAGGTAAGCATAGTAGACATGATGACCCTACTGTCAGAGCTCGGCCACCAAGGCTATGATCATCTTTGAGAACACGCTGGGGGCTGTTGTCAGCCAAAAGGGAGCACCCTGTACTGGAAGTGCTGCCCCAGGACCATGAACCTGAGGAACCTCTGATGAGACTGCTGGATGTGAACGTGGAGGTATGCTTCCCTCAGATCTATGGATGCTACATAATCCCCCAGCTAGTGCCCGGATGATTGACCGTAAGGACTCCATCTTGAAGGTCGTGTGGTGAACAAACTTGTTTAGGTGCTTCAGATCCAGAATCTCTCTGAAAACCCCTCGACTTCTTGGAAACCACAAAGTAAATCGAGAGAATCCCTGGCATTGTTTGCCAAGGGGCACCAGAACAATCACTCCAATTTGTTTTAGGAGATCCAAAGTTTGTGACACTGCCAGTCTCTTCACATGGTCCTTTGGTACAGGGGGATGGCAGAAAAACACAGATTACTCACCTATAACAGTAGTTCTAGCAGTGGTATATGTTGTTCATCCACACTTCTTGGCATGTCCTTTCCCTTTAAGAATCTTGCCGGACGGTCTAAAAGCTGGCTCCTACCACCCACCCGGGTGGTATAACCCTCGGCTCTGCCCCTTGATGCCAGATCTTGCCCACTGGAAGCAGTGGATGTGCGTCGAAGCCGGGGAGGTCAGGTGGGTCAGTGTGGATGAACAACATATACCACTCCTAGAAAGATCAGTTACACAAAGACTTTTGTCGTAACAGTAGATCTTCTAGGAATGTCTCTTGTAGTAAGTTATTACTTCTGGGAGTTCCCGATAGGTGGCACTCTAGCACGGAAGTTTCTTCTAGCAGTCTCCATACCAGGGACCACCCACATGACCTCACTTCCTGGGCTGTGCCTATAAAAGTGGGTGGTCCCTGGTAGTCTCCGTTCCCCGCCGGTTTCAGCTCGTGAAAGCGAGGGACTGAGGGGAACCAAGGTACCAAAGTCTCCCAACCCTACATCGTTTTCCCTGTTACAGAATGGCAGGGGGTTGGAGGGAGGGAGGGAAGCTACTTATTGTAAGAGACATTCCTAGAAGATCTACTGTTACAATAAAAGTCTTTGCATAACTGATCCATCTTCCACGGAATGGTCTCTTGCAGTAAGCCATTACTTCCCAAGCAGTCATGTGGCAGTGGGGTGGCCAGATATGGCATTCTGCCGTATATACAATGTGGTCTTAGGACCGAGAGGTGCTAAGGACAGCATATCGGCATACAAGAGAATTTTGTATTCTATCTGTAAGTACTCCATTACATTATTCGTTATAGGGTTATGGCTGAAAGATAAGCCAGACTGGCTATTACTGAGTATCATCAGATGAGTTAAGCAGATGTAAATCCGATCAGGGTATGGCATCTCAGATCAGAAGAAATTCAGCCATATAATGGAGTAACTGGTAGGTCTCAGTGTCATGCACTGGGAAAGACAGTATTGGTAAAAGCCTATTGGGTTCTGAGTTTTGAACTGGAACCCAAACAATACAATGTTATTATTTTGTGGTGCTACAGTATAGCAAGTTAGTACAGTTTTTTTTTTTTTTTTTTTGCCATGTCTGTCAAAACATTAGAGAAATGTATCCATTTTTGGAATGAATAGGCTACATAAGTAGCAACCAATGATGTGAAGTGAAACAATGTATCTATTTCATAATGAAATCTAGCGGCTCTTAGAGTTAGTAGTATTGTTGTAGTTAATGTTGTACCCATTTTAGGGTAAAGACATGGAATGCCACAAAGTGATGTAATCAGTTCCATCTTGTATTAGTAATCTCATTTGCAAGGGGGTCCCCAGTACGTCAGGGCCTGCTGCCTTTTTAGGTGTAAACCTGAAATGTTAGTATAGTGGGCCCTTTATTTATGCTGTTTGGTAAACAGAAGTTTAAAAATGATGTTAATAATTGCAAAGTATGAACCATTAGATTTCATCTGTGAGATTTCAAACAGATGTGTAGGTCTGAAAAAGTCATAAGGTTAGTCACATGCACATTATTGTTTCTGTGGTCTTTGTGGTCTTTAAATATGTCCAGGTGAAGACTGTATAAAGCAGTAAAAGTTTGGTAAGAATATTATGATCCATATTATAATATTATCAAGATATATAGATTTTTTTTTTTTTTTTTTAACATGTGAACAGCAGCAGTTCGTGGGAGGGACACGAGGGTCCAGCGCACAACAGGCCGAAAGGCATCCTGATGAAATGACCATAATGGTCTGTAACAGTGATACTTCAAAAGTGGTTAGATGTATAAGCCTCATGGAAATGGCATCAGTATAATTTTGAATCAAAGCCCCCAAAAAAGGGCTCCGAAGCCTAGAAGGAGGAGGAGTTGGGGCACAATCTGAAGTTTTTAGTTGTCTGCCTGAGGCTTGTAGGTTGTCCAGTATTGTTTGTGCCTCTGGGCCAAAGAGATGGCCACCAGAAAAAAGGGGCATTAGCCATTTTTGATTGAATATCAGGTACTAGCCCTGAGAGTTGGAGCCATGTCTGACGGCGTATAGGAATACCAACTGCAGAGGCTCTAGCCGAAGCGCTGGCTTTTCTTTTTTATTTTTTTAAACTTTCTTCCCTTTCTGATTGATATGAAAGGAGGGACTGCCCAGATAGGTTATTCTGGGATGTCAAGATATTCAGCCATATTTTTAGTGTTTGTAATATTTCTTTGTCCCAGTATAAAGGTACAGCATATGGAGATTCAGACCCTTTTCTAGTAGGGTATTATCAAGATATATAGATTGTTTCTCAACATGTGAGTAGTAGTAGGCTCTGTTCGTGAGAGGGACATGAGGGTCCGGCGCACAACAGGCCAAGAGGCATCCCAATGAAGTGACCATAATGGTCTGTAACAGTAATAACTCTATTTAATATGTATATATGAACATGATAAACACGTTACCTTCCGCCCTGAGGTGTGCCTCTATAGTACTGACGAGGTTATCCTGCAAGGCATAGGCGATAGTATGATGCCTTCTTAAGTAGTTCTGGGTCTCGAGTAGTTGACACCAAAGAATCTGATATGTTGATTGTAGTAAAATATGAAGTTGAAGTCGATGAAATAAGCGCCTTTGAATAGTAGGGGTATGATAAATAGTCTCATAGTTATATACATTGGCATCGTCGACTGGAGGGTTTTTGCTCCATAAATGAGTGTAAAAAGCCCGCTACCCTCGTTGCTAGAGGAGGCAGCCAAGAGACATCCATCGAAGGGGTACATCCTACTGATGAGAATATGTAACCATGTTAATGTTCAGTTGACAGAAAATGTCTCCCATTAATAATATATATATTGTAATGTATGATCTGTGGATGGTGGAATGTGGGCCACTGATGGTGGGATCATCCCCGTCAATGGTGTTTGTGTTTCATTGACAATAGATGAAGATAATGTGCCTCATTGACAGGGAGTGTTGCTCCCGTCGATGAGAGAGGCTTGTTCCTATATGAAGCCATCAATGATGATAGTCTTGGAGGAAGCCTTCGTTGACGAAGAATGGACCTCCTGTTGACAAGAAGTATGTAGGAGGCCTCCGTTGATGGATTATATTCCATCGATGAAACATCATGAAAGAGGCCTCCGTCGATGGTGGCTGAAATGTCCGTCGATGGGAATCATGCAGGAGGTCTCTGTCAACGGGCAGTGAACGTCCCATCGACGCAAAGTATGTAGGAGGCCTCCATCGACAGTAGATAAATATTCCGTCGATGGGAATTCATGAAGAGGCCTCCATCGATGGTGGATGAAGTGTCCCTTGATGGGAATCATGCAGGAGACCTCCGTCGATGGGGAATGAACCTCCCGTCGGCGAGGAGTATGTAGGAGGCATCCATCGACAAGGAATGAATGTCCCATCGATGAGAAATATGCAGAAGGCCTCCGTCAATGGGGAATGAACCTCCCGTCGATGAGAAGTAGGTGGGAGGCCTCCGTCGACGGGGCATGAGTGGTCCGTCAATGAGAATCATGTAGGAGGCCTCAGTCGATGGTGGATAAATATTCTGTCAATGAGAAGTCCTGAAGGAGGCCTCCGTCAATGAGGAATGAACCTCCCATTGATGAGAAATTTGCAGGAGGCCTCCGTCAATGAGAATCATGCAATAGGCCTCCGTCGTCGAGGAATGAACCTCCCGTTGACGAGAAATGTGTAGGAGGCCTCTGTTGACGGTGGCTGAAGTGTCCACCAAAATGAACCTCCCATCGACGAGAAGTATGTAGGAGGCCTCCGTTGACGGGGAATGAACCTCCCATCAACGAGAAGTATGTAGGATGTTGTTGGAGGCCTCCGTCAATGGGGATTATGCATCTGTAGACGGGAACATAGTGTGAGCCACTGTAGTCTATTCTGTGATGAAGATGATGCACAAATGCCTGCCGTCAATGAGGGTATTTGGTCCATCCATGATGAAAGTTTAGGAGATATGACCATTGAAAGGCGGTCAGGCAGGACTTTAGGTGAAGATATTTCCTTCCCTATTTTGCTTCTTGAAAAGGACTCTGAAGTTTTACAGCCCTTTGATCGAGTACCCTGAGTTTGTAACAGGGAAACATCCATGTAAAACTCTTGTTTGAGCACAGGAATATGGTGCTGTGTATAAAGCCCAGGCACCCCAAGCTACGGGATCAATTCACGTCGTAGACTGCTGGTAGAAGAATGAGCTGCTGTCAGAGCTGAAGCCGGTGGGAAAATGAACGGAGACTACCAGGGACCGCCCACTTGTATAGGCACAGCCCTGGAAGTGAGGTCGTGTGGGTGGTCCCTGGTATGGAGACTGCTAGAAGAAACTTCTGTGCTAGAGCGCCACCTATTGGGAACTCTCAGAAGTAATGACCTACTGCAAGAGACCACTCCATGGAAGATCTACTGTTACAGGTGAGCAACCTGTGTTTCTAGGGATGTGGATATGTTGCTCTATCCACACTTCTTGGCAGACTTCCAGCAGTTCTCAGGGAAGAGGGAGGCAAGGCGAACACCCCCTACTTAGGGAACAGAGACTGGAGAACTGAGGCCCCAAAACCAGCATCCCGGCATGACTCTAGGTCTATGTGGTAATGGGAAATGAAGGTGTTTGCTGACTACCAGGTAGCAGCCCTGCAGATATCTTGGATAGAAACATCCCTAGAAGCAGCCACTGACGCAATGGTATGGTGGATGGAATGAGCCCTTAGCCCTATGGGAGGCTCCCAACCCACCAACCTATAGCAGAGATCGATGCATGATGTAATCCATCTGCCAATCGTCCGCTTGGCTGCAGGTCTGCCAGGTGCAGCTTCAGCACAGGTGACAAACAGCTGGTGAACCTCTCCCTGAACTCCATCCATGCGCTCTTTATAATAAGAGAGCGCTCGTCTCAGGTCCAAAGTATGGAGCCTGTACTCAGCCTCCGAGGTGTGACTGGGGTAATACACCGGCAGAGTCATCACCTGGTTCAGGTGAAACTCCGACACAACCTTTGGAAGGAACTTCAGGTTGGGGCACAGGACAACCTTGTCCCTGTGGAAGACCAGATAGGGAGACTCGACAGAGAGTGCCAGGAGTTCCCCAATCCTTCTGGCTGATGTGACAGCCACCAGAAAGGCGGTCTTCCACAACAGGTGTGACATCTCACTCTTGTGCATCAGTTCGAATGGCTTCCCCATGAGCTTTGCCAGCACCAGCAGTAGATCCAACAGTAGTGGTGGTGGTTCACACACAGGAGGGAAAATATGGTTGAGGCCTTTGCAGAAATACCACATCACCTTCTCCTGTGCCATCTGCTGACCGGCCTGTGCCCAGTAAGCAGAGATGGCTGCCAGGTGCATCTTAAGGGTCGTAGACCACAGACCCCCTTTGGAGAGAAACCAAAGGTAGTCAAGAATGCTAGCCACCAGACATGACAAAGGGTCCAGGCCCTTGCCCTGACACCAAATGGAAAATCTCTTCCACTTGAAGGCATAGCATTTCCTGGTTGATTCCTTCCTAGATGCCTCAACTACAGTGAGTACATCTTCAGAGAGACCCAAAGCCTGGAACTCTAGCCACTCAGGAACCAGGCTGTCTGGTGCAGGGATTGAAGGTCAGGGTGGAGGCCCTTCCCCTGACTGACTGAGAGCAGGTCCGAGCATGCTGGAAGATGCCTCAGGAGCCTGATGCTGAGGCTGAGGAGATCAGGGTACCAAAACTGATGGGTCCAGTCTGGAGCCACCAGGAACACCTGTGTCTTGTCCCTCCTCACCTTGGGGAGCACCTTGTGGATCAAGGGAAGTGGAGGGAAGGCATAAAAGAGGCCTGGGGTCCATAGCCTTGAGAAGGCATCCCCACTGCTGCGAGCCCTGCTGAGGGGGGGTGGGCACAAAAAAGCCTTGGCTTTGCGTTCTCCCTGGAGGTGAACAGGTCCACCTGAGGGGTGCCCCAATGGGAGAACAGGTTGTGTACTACCTCTGGATGGAGAGACTACTCGTGGGATGCCTCACCCATATTGCTGAGGGCGTCCACCAGCTGATTTGAGGCTCCTGCCACATGAATGGCTAGGAGATCTGCCTCCAGTTGACTCTTGAGGGTCCAGATGTGGAGAACTTCCCTTCACAGAGGCCGGGAGTGTGTAATGCCCTGTTTGCTGAGACAGTACATGGTCATGGTGTTGTCCGTCTGGACCTGAACCACTCGCTCCTGAAGGAACAGAGCAAATGCAGTTAGCACCAGTCGAACTGCTTGGTGCTCCAGCATGTTGATGTGGCATAGGGATTCCTCGGGGTTCCAGAGCCTGTGGACTCTGTGGTCCCCCATGTGGGCACCCCAGCCCGTAAGAGAGGTGTCGGTCGTTAAGATGACTGTCGGCTTGGGACAGACAAACAGGATCCCTTCCTGCAGTTGCTCCGGGACGGTCCACCATTTGGACAGCATTCCATATCCTCTGGGTTACAGTGAACAGCTGGTCAAAATGACCTAGTCACTTAGTCAACTGGCTGGCCAGCTCCCATTGAAAGGGGAGCATATGCCACCGGGCCCATTGGACCATGGAGGTGCAGGCCACCATGTAACCCAGAAGTCACAAGAAGTCCCAGGCAGTGTGCAAGTGCCCAACCAGAAATGATCAGGAAAAGGAGGAGAGAACATCCACCCTGTCCATCAGGAGCCTGGCTCTGGCTTGGCAAGAGTCAAGCTCTGCCCTGATGAAGCAAATCACCAGTGAAGGAACGAATTCCAACTTCGCCTCATTAACTAGGAGACCAAGGTCAATTCAGCTCTGGAGGGCCAAATCCCTGGACCCCTCCATCTCCATCTCCTGTCTGGACAAACCCGCTATGAGCCAATCATCCAGACAAGGGTACACCCTGACCCCTCGACGCCGAAGATGGACTGCCACCACTGCAATGCATTTGGTGAAAACCCTGGGGCCGATGACAGGCTGAACGGCATGGCTTGGAACTTGTAGAGGGTTCCCTCTGCTCAGAAGTGGAGGAACCTTTGGTGTGACAGACGGATTGGGACATGGAAGAATGCATCCTTCGGATCCAAAGAGAAAAAACACATGTTCTGCTCCAGAGATGGTATGATCTGAGACAGAGTTACCATCCTGAAGGTGCAAGACCAGAGAAACTTGTTCAGGTTATGCAGATCTAGAATGGGGCACCAGCCCCCAACCATTTCAGGACCAGGAAGTACCTGGAAATGAACCCTGGGTTGACAAGGGGATCCTCGACTCTGACCACTACCTCCTTGCGGAGGAGTTGGGTGTTGTCATCTTGGAGAGCTGACCGAGTGTCCATGTATAACTTCCCCTCCCATGGGGCGTGGGCTCAGCTTGGTGGATACTGCTTGAATTCCAGAGGCAGACCCTGGCCGACTACTTCCAATACCCACTTGTCCATTGTGACAGCAGACCAGGCAGAAAGGAAGTGGCAAATCCAACCCCACACAGGAGGACCCAGAGTAGGGGTGACGGGATGGGGTGGTCACCCCATCCCACCACTGAGCAGGCTTGGAGGAGGAGGATCTGGCCGTGGAACCGCTGGGACCTTTCCCTCTGGGCTTATGGACTGCTGAAGCCCATGACTTGGGCCGTGGGTGCCAAGATTGAGCCTGCTGCTGCCCCAACTGGTACTGGGGCTGCCTGGCCACAGGGGCAGAAGGCAGAAAAGGCTTACACTTCTGCTTCTTGGAACCCTGAGATTCCTTCTGGGGGGAGGCAACGGAATCCAAGGTGGCACTGGACGTCTCAATGCACTAGAGGTGACCATCAACTCCTGGACCAAACAAGTCAGTGCACAGGAAGGGAACGTCCTCCAGTTTGTGCTGGGTGTCCGCCGTAAAGGTTGAGACCCTCAGCCAGGCCTTGCGGCGCATGATGACTGCGGCTGCCACTGAACAGGCATGGGAATCCCCAATGTCCAGAGCCATCTGGAGTTGCTGTTTTGCCACAGCCCGGCCCTGATCCTGGACCTGCTTGAACGTAGTCTGAAGGTCCATGAGGAGAAGAGGAAGCACCTCATCTAGACAGCCCAGGAGGGTATGGGAGAAGTGTCCCATGATGACAGCCAAGCTCGCCTGATAGAGACAGAGTGAAGAGGCAGCATAGACTTTTCTGGCAGAATTTGTCTGGGGGTCTATCCATGTCTCCTGAATTGTCCGCACACTGAAACACAGATTCAATCACCAATCCCTCAGCTGAGGGGTGCTGTGAACTCAGAAAGGGTGCTGATGGGAATTGTATACTTGCGGGCCATCCAGGTCGATGGCACGGGGCAGGAGGCAGGGTGCTGCCAAAACTCCAGAGCCAGGCCAACAATGGCTTCAGCTACTGGGAAGGCCTCTGTCAGAGAATCCCCTTTTGTCAGAATGTCTGTTAGGGGATATTGAGCCTGTTTCTGAACAGTCTCCAGTTTCATCCCCATGGATTCGGAGATGAGACAGAGAATGCCCATGAAGGATGTGGGACCTTTCTCCATCGAGAGACTCCCCATCGAAGCTTTGTCGAACTGACGAGGGTGCAAGAGGAGTCCTCGGACTCCGGATAGATCGTCCAACCACCTGAGTCACTTTTAACCCACCGTGGATGGCTGGGAGTAAGGGTGATCGACAGCCTATGTGGGAGGCCCTTAGTGGGCCAAGACTCCTTGACAGGAGCCCCGGAGGGAGGCTGTTTAGGTAGTGACTCTGCCACACTCTCTGGAGAGGCCGGTTTTAGCCGAGCTGGGAGGGCCTTCACTGGCTCCATGGGTGGAGGGATGGTGTCGGCCGGCTCCGGAGGAGTTGGCGTCAGCCTAGTGTGACAGCCATGTGATGGCTGGCGTGGAAGCCTGGGTCGACTTTGGACTGGCCAACACCAACTGTTGCCACATGAGATCCTTGCAGTGTCAATGCAACTTTCGCCAAAGCCTCTTCTCTCCTCTCCTCTTCTGAGGAGGATGAGGATGAATAGCAGTGGTGCAGCTTCTTGGAATGAACAGAATGGCGTTTGTGAGTTCTCCTCGACCGTTGGGGTGACTGATGGGGGCACTCAGAAGGAGCCAGGGAAACCTGCGGCTCCTCCAGATTGGGGCCAGGGACCGTGAGGAGGTTCCCAGCAAGCTGGGTTTCCTCCTTGGTCGGTCCAGTCAGGACCAGAGTCCTGAATACAGAATTGTTGGCCTCATCCAGCAACAACAGGTCATCGGGTCAATAACAATTTCAACTGGGTCGTCATCCCGCGTCTTAGCCGGCTGGCCTGACGGGGGCACCATGAAGCCAGTAGTCGAGGCTGCAATTCTGACCAAAGTAGAAACAGGAGATTCCTGAGAACAAGACCTCTCTCCATCCCAAGAACGATGTCGACGAGAGTTTTCCTTCTCTCTCTCGACTCCTTGGATTCCTTTTTATGGGAACGGGAGCTGTGCGAAGCAGACCGGCCTTCCCCCTTGGTCGGGAGAAACTGGTACAACTCCTTGAAGGAGCCTGTAAAGGCAGAGCCCCGTCTGAGTGGCACAAAGTCCGATGCTGAAGAGGACTGATCAGCAGCCCGAGCTGCCTCCTTCTCGAAAGCCTTCATTTGCTCAAGTTGTTCAGTGGACCCCACAGCCCAGAGATCGTCCAACAGGCCTCTTTAGATTTTACCAGTGGGTTCCGTTTTTCCAGTCTACTGAACTGAAAGCAAGGTGATTGTCCAACACGTTCAGCTGGAACAAGAGACAAAAGTCGCAAGCCTGCGTATAGTGATCGTGGCCCAGGCAACAGACGCATGTGGCATGTAAGTTGGTGCGAGACATCTTCTGCCTGCAGGGGCACCAGCAGAACCCCGGTGAGGACTTCTCCTCCATCGTGGTCATAAAACAATGTGGAGAAACTCTAACGAGTTTGAGCTTAGGTAAGTAATCCAAAGATTTAAACGCCAGGGCAAACTCAACGCGGGCGCAATAAGGAGGGAACTTGAATCTTTCAGTGGAAAGGAAGATCCGGCATCAAGGGGCGGAGCCGAGGGTTATACCATCTGGGCGGGTAGGAGGAGCCAGGTTTTAGACCTTCCGGCAAGATTCTTAAAGGGAAAGGACATGCCAAAAAGTGTGGGTAGAACATATCCACATCCCCTTGATGGAATGGTTGAGAACTCTATTGTGTAACCTAAGGCCAGAATCTCCTGAATCCAAGCATCTGACATTATCAGGGCCCATCTTGTATAAAAATTGTACAGTCTTCCACCAAGGGAAGTGAGGCAGAGATGGGCCCGCGTACCCTCATTGTGAATTGCCACCTCTTCATCCTGGACCATGTTGCATTTTCGGGCACTATTGTCCCTGAATCCAGATTAGGATCTTTTACTCCTTTGGTTCCCAAAGTTCCAAAAGGGATGAAAACTCACTCGATACTGCCTCTGTCAGACACTTCCCTGACTTTTCAAAGTTGAACTGGCCTTCTGCTGTTGTCCTGAAAACCGGAAGATGACCCTTTTACCCTGGATGTCCCTCAGAATGTCATTCAGGCTTGAACCAAACAACAAGCCCCCCCTCAAAGGCTAAGTTAAACAACTAGGTCTTGAATGCATGGTCCATGACTCAATGCCATAGCCATAGCCATATCCCTTGCATGGCAGACAAAATGTGATAAGTGGAGCGAGCTGACATACGTAAGTTCTCCACTGTGACATCCTCTAGGAAGGTGAAGGCCATAGATACCAACTGCAAAATGCTCACCCTCTGAGAATCCGAGGGAACAAAGCTACCCAGCATTGTAACCCACAAGTTTAAAGCTCTGGCAACAATAAAGAAAGCATAGGAGGTGCAGAAGTTTTCTCCATTGAAGGTGAAGGCTCTTCTGCATGAAGCATCCACTCGCTTGTCGTGTCTATCCGCTAACACCAAAGACCCTTCAACTGGGATAGTCGTGTGCCTCACGTAGTTATGTACCGCCTTATCAGCCAAGGTAGGGGTTTCCCACTTGCAGGAATTTTTTCCACAAAAAGGGAAAACACCATAGCCTGGGTCTTGGCAGATATTTCTGCTGGTCAGCACCTGCCCATTCTTGCTCAATAATCTGGATACAGTGAATAAAGTCTGGAAAATACTTTGGAGCAGAGGCGGACGCAGACAGGATGGGATTCACTTCTAAGGCTTCCATGGATTTCAGCTCCATCAGCTGCAATGTCCTACAAGCCTCAGTTATTAGGCAGGACAAGAATTTGGTATCAAACAGGGGAGGGATAGGAATCCTTCTGCTTCCCCTCAGTCCACTCCCCTTCCTCCTCCTCATCAGAGGGTTTGTCCTCCTCATCATCAAGCAACTTCTTTGGGTCCGGATTTCCCCCAAGATCCCAGACATCCTCCTCTTGTCCCTCTGTATGGTAAAGGTCGAGGTCTGCCTGCAGACCCATAACAGTAGACTTGTCATGCTCCAGCACACCTGGACATGCCTGTGTGGACCCCTCCAGAGGGACCTAGCTTGGAGTCAGGTGTGTTCAAAGGAATGTTCTGCAGAACATCAGGGCTGAAAAGCTCACCTAAGACCAACAACAAAGATTTACACAATTCTGCCTTGTCACTGCCATATGGTACACCAGGTGCACGCCCCCAAGCTCAGGGTTCCGACCTGGGGGAGCTGTAAGAGACATATTAACTTGAGTAATACAATAGGGGCAAAAGGAACCCAGTGGAGAGGTTCATATTACCCTTCTGCAGGTCTTACATAGTTTGAACACTAGAGGTCTCCGATAAGCCATGGGGCCACTATAATATGCCAATAAATGGCCAAGACAAAGAATAAAACTAAGAAAAACTGCCTGGAGTTGTGTTTTTTTGTTTTCTCTCATCTGAAAATTATGAAGCACTGCCAGCCAAAGGACTGGCTAAGTGATCGTCTTGCACAGGGAAGTGAATTCACTTGCTCACGGTCACACAGTATGCAAGTGGTGGCTGTGGGATTCGAACCCAGTTCTCCAAGTTTGCAGCTCAGTGCTCTTAGTCATTAAGTCATTCTGTCTCCCCTTGATCACCACCTCCCATGTGAGGCAAAACACAAGCAGAAAAAGTTGCTACCAGCCTATAAAGACAAAAGGCCGAATTAATAGCACCTGCACTGAGCAAAAAGCACTAAGCTAACATGAAAAAACAAAGCACTGTACTAGCATTTGTAACAGTGCCAGCTCGCGCATGACATCAGCACATGGGGGAAGGCACGTGCCTAAGCCTTGAAGCATGAAAACAGATGAGTTGAGGCTGGAGTAGCTTGAGAGAAAAGCACAGCACGAGCCCAATGGCCAGGGCTCAGGAAAAATTACAGGACCCGCGTGGCTCAGAACAGCCATTGATCTTAGGACCCAGAGAAGTTTTGCCCACCTACAGTTACTAGCCCCACTAGACACTATTGTTGTTTTATTGTATGTTGCTGTAATTTGTTACTCTATTTTTGTTTTCCTCTACATGATATAATATTGTTTGAGATATTGTGGACTGGTTCTTGTCTATGTCTGATTTGTTTTTTGTGCTCATTTATGTAGAAAAATCTTGAATAAAATTATATCACACACAAGAAAATGCTGCCAAAAGGTGCTCTGGGAAATGCCCCCCCTTCCTGAAGCAGCCTGCAGGAAGGCTAAAAATTAGCTCTAAGCCTTTGCTCCTTTGTTCTTCCTTCTTTTTCTCTATTTTTTCAGTACCAAATGGGCAAACAATGTTCTCCCAAGCAAAAGCCCCAAATCTCCATACTACAGAACACTCAAAAGCACCTGTAAGCAGGATAAAAACACTACAAACACCCTATAACTGTCCTTTGGGGTGGGGGACTGACACCCAGATAGACAAAAGAGAAACACAGGGAATGCCTTAAGAGCTAGTCCATAACCATAACCCCCTCCCCCCCCCAAAAAAAACAGGAAACTTTACCTGAGGCACAAGGCATGAGGAGATTGAAGTCCCACTAAAACTAAACACCCTAGGAAAGAGTGGTAGACATGGCCCCCAATCCAAACATAAACAGGCACTGGAAATGGGGAGGCTAGCAAATTTGAAAGCCACAGCTTAACAGGCATGAATTTTTTAATTTAGGGGTGCTCCCTGTCAACAGTTAGCACCAACTTGCTATGTAGAATTGCAGCCCCAACTAAAAAACATCACAAGGAAAATGTTCTTCAGAGAACTTTCTATGCTGTTTCCCCTTCAACGGCACAGCAAAGCCTGAAGAGTTGCTGCTGTCTGGAATATTCATAAGCCCAAGATGCTGTGCTATTAACAGCCTTGGGCTGAGCCATTTCCCCTAGTAGGGGTGCACATTACCCATCTGTTCTGACTATCCACTTACAATGTGGAGTGGTACAGAAACGTTACATTACTTACCGTAACAGCACATCTTCTTGAATATCTTCTCCACAGGGTACCAACTCACCCGCACACCCACCACTATCCCGCTCTCTCTGCAGAGCCAGGGCTACTCTGGCAGCTCACCCCATTAAGAGGCAAAAACCCAAAGGCACAACAAAAAAGTTTCCTTGTTACTCCTTTGTCTTCTTCCCTCTGCCCACGGCACATTCCTTTTATCGTGAGTATATCCCTATTAGCTGCTATATGCTACACTGCACGCTAGTGGTGCCCTGACTGCTCAGCCCATTTCTAACTGATAGCAACCCTACCAGAGTAGGCAAGTCAAGGATGATTGATAGCTCTTGCCTGAAAAAATCTGGTTGTCTCAGGGCACACTGAGCTCAGATGTCTTTAGTGGGATAAATGCCCCCTTATTCATTATTGCAGAAAGAGACAACTTGAACATAGTCCCAAGGACTGGATATCATACGTATAACCAGTAACAGGTTATTCATCTTATATGCTATCACTGTTAATCACTTTCTGTACAGGTTATCTCTGAAATTTGAGTTTTTTCCTCTTGGATAGGGGAAGAATGGCTATTCGTGTTTTATTTGTCAAAGCTCCTCTACCCTCATGGGTTGGGGGGGGGCACTTGTGTTCTTAATTGTAATTCTCTCTCTCCTTTTTTTTTTTTAATTCTATTTATCCACCTAGGTCAGATTTTATTTTTTAGACTACCACTAACCTCCACCTGGGGATATACTCCCTACTTCTTCCTGTCCCTCTTTCTAGGTTAGTAGTCGGATTACTGCATATTCAGTTTCTTTTCTTTTCATGTATCCTTTTTCTATTTGTTCCATACATTTTACAAGCATTACTTGACGCCACAACTGAGGTAGGCTAGGGTGTCAGCAAAGGTTACTATCCAGCACATGGCACCACAAAGTGTCATGAACGTGCCCATGCCAGTAATTCACACCCTGGCTGAAAAGATTTGCTCCTGAGGTCCTAGCACGTATGGCTTATACCCATGAATGGGACTCTATAAAGAAGACTGATTATAGGAGAATCAGAATTGTACTCTTGCTCATCCTCCAATAAAAAGGACGACGCCAATGGGTGCTACACTGCTGACAAGGATGGATCTGAGGAGCACTATCCACCCAGTACCGAAACTTGACTGGGCGCCAGCAGTGACATCTCAAGAAGAAGTCGCACCACCATGAAAGAAGCCCCGACATCGAAGGTGGTACCAGTACTGATGACTGTGCCATACCAAACATGGTACTGACATGGGGCCAACATAAGAGTTGTCCTTGGTACCATTAGCCAAGCAGGTAGATTGTGGAAGAGCCAACTGAGTGGAGAGGAGCCACTGTTCCATGATAGCTGTCCACTGGCCAAACTGCTCATCCAAGACATCCCCTGTAGGCAGACAGGGTGTTGACGAGTAAGCCCCAAGGACATGAAAAAGTCTGGTGATGTATCATCCTTCCTCGATGGTGACAAAGGGGAGGTCAATAGAATTCCCACACCAAGGGGTGCTGGCTGCCTCGAGGCAGAAGGATAAGAACTTGACTTAAAAACATAGAAAGAGTTGGCAGAAAAGAACCGGTATGTCCATCTACTCTGCCCTATTTTCCCTGCCTATTACTACACCCTGGACCCAAACTGCTCACAGCTGCCCCCCCCCCTTACTTTTATTTATTATATCCATGTGACTATCCTACACGTTTGAAGCTCCTTACTGTCTTTGCCCCTAACACCTCTTCTGGCAGGCTGTTCCAGGTATCTGCTGCTCTTTCTGTGAAGATGTATTTCTTCATATCCCTCTTAACCCCCCCCCCCCCAGCTTCACAGCATGCCCATGTATTCTGGTACTCCTCCTCCTGCACCTTGTTCAACCCCGTGAGGTACTTATAAGTCTCAATTGTGTCTTATCTTGCTCTACTTTCCTCCAGGAAGTATATGTTGAACTCCTGCAGTCTCTCCTCATAGGTTTTCTTGTGTAACCCTCCCCCTCCGCACCATTTTGGCAGACCTCCTCTGGACCGCTTCCACCCTGTCTATGTCCTTGCGGAGGTGCGGACTCCAGAACTCGAAACTGTAATCCAGATGGGGTCTAACAAGTGAGCGATACAGAGGCAACACCACCTCCCTTCTCCTGTTAGAAATCCCTCTGCCTATGCATCCCAGCATCTGGCTAGCCTTGCCTATTGTCTTGTCACACTGCTCTGGCACCTTGAGGTTATCAGATATGATTATCCCAAGATCCCTCTCTTGCTTGGCAACTGTAAGTACCCCCCCTCCCCTTTATACAGAGTCTTCGGGTTTCCCTACCCCAAGTGCATAACTTTACACTTTCTGGCACTAAAACCCAGCTGCCACTTGCTAGACAACTCCTCTAGTTTTCCCAGATCCTTCTGCATTCTCTCCACCTCTGCATGAGTGTTCACCTTGTTGCAGAATTTTGTGTCTTCTGCAGAGACACATACCTTCTCCTCCAGTTCCTCAGCAATGTCACCGATAAAGGCACTTAAGAATACAGGGCCTAGCACCGATCCCTGTGTTACTCCACTGATCAACATCCTGTCCTCTGAGTGACTGCCATTTTCCACCACCCTCTCCTATCCTTCAACCAGATAGATACGCAGTTCACCACCTTTTCCCCCGACCCCAGATTGCGAAGTTTTTTTTTTTTGGTATTTTTTTTTATTAGCCCCCTGTGTGGTACAGGGACAGAGGCCTTACGTCCAAACAGGCCACATCCACTGTCCTCCTCTCTCTGATCCACCCTCCTAGTTACCCAGTCAAAGAAATCTAGGAGATATGTTTGACATTACCTTCCCCCGTGAAGCCATGCTGCTGGTGTTCCTGTGGCCCATTTGTCTCCAAGTACATCATCAGTCTTTCCTTCAGCAGGGACTCCATTAATTTCCCCACCACTGATTTGACTGATCTATAATTGCTATTTTCCTCCCTACTGCTGCCACATCGACCCTCCTCCAGTCCTCTGGAACCATCCCCCATCTCCGAAACATAGACTTTGACAGCAGATAAGGACCACTTGGCCCACCTAGTCTGCCCATTTCCCTACCTACAGGATAAGCCACAGATCCTAGTTAACCAACAGCCTATTTCTTCCTCCCCCCACAGGTAGAGGTGCTAAGCAGTGTTGCCAGAGGGGCAACTAGCATTGTGCTCAGCCTTTAGTACTTTTGGGTGGATCCCATCTGGCCTCATCGTCTTGTTTTCCTTTAGGGCTTCCAGCCCATGATGGGCTCTCTCCTCTGTAAATGGACATGTGACCACACACCCCTGTCCCCGGTGCCTGTTAATGCATGTTGGTCTGTTCCTCACCCCTTCCACTGTGAAGATAAAGTAGACATATTCTGCTTGGACTTATGTTATTACTTCTCTTTTATTTCTATGTGAGGACAAGATTGAATATTCCCCAGAACCCAATGCCAAGCTTGAGCGAGACCATTTCTTTTGACTGCTGTGGGAGGACTGCCCATCTTCCTGGTTGAGAGACAGCCTGGTACCAGAACATTTAGCCATAGAGGTGTGGCGGTAAGACGCAACCTCTTTGTCTGATCAACTTGCCTCATCGGGCACCCTATTTGCCTTAATGATTTTTGAATGTCGTCAAATATGATAGGGCTGTGATAAACTTGATAAAACTACTGAAAATAAAATAAAAACAATTAACATGGTTAAATAAAGTGCTAGAAATGTGACAAACTAAACTAAAAGGCTATTTGTATGCAAATTGATGTCCTGGTCCCTGATGAGGAAAGCACTGAACATTGAAGGCAGGGAAGAAAGGAAAGAACAGTTATGTACTTACTGCAACAGTGGATCTTTCCAAGAGAGAGGGTGAGAGGCAACATGGGTTCATGGTGGGGCGGTCGAGTCAAACAAATCTGATTGATTTCTTTGACTGTGCCACTAAGACAGCAGACAGGAGCCAACTGGTAGACATCCTCTATTTTGATTTCAGCAAGGCCTTTGACGCTGTGCCCCACAAAAGGTTGATCAGGAAGTTGGTGGATCTTGGGGTTGGGGAAAAGATTGCCAGATGGGTGGAAAACTGGCTGAGGGACAGAACCCAGAGGGTGGTTGAGGGGGAAGAGTTATCTGGTACCAGAGAGGTAACCAGTGGGGTCCCAAAGGGCTCGGTGCTGGGGTGTTGTTCAATGTCTTCATCAATGACATTGGGGATTGCATTAAGGGCAAAATGTGCCTATCTGTGGATGACACCAAGCTCTGTGGGAGAGTGGACACAGCTGAAGGGATACAGGACCTACAGGAAGATCTGAAAAAGCTGGGGAGGTGGTCCAGGATCTGGCAGCTTGGCTTCAATGCCAAGAAATGCAAAGTTATGCATATTGGAGCCAAGAATCCCAGGACAGAGTACTATTTGGGTGGAGAAACATAGATGTTGTTGGCAGATGGTGACTGTACGATCCATCAAGTCTGCCCTTGGTTTCCTACCCGCCCATTTAGCTGCCTGCTCATGTATCCCACAGTGTCTGACCCATGCCCACTTGAATTCCTCCACTGTCTTGGCTCCCATCACCCCCTCCGGCATGGTTCCACAATGCACTCTGTGAAGAAGAATTTCCTCGTATTGCTTCTGAACTTTCCTCCCTTAAGTCAAAGGTTGTGCCCTCTAGTCTTGCTGCTGTCCTTTACCTGAAAGAGGTTCTGCACGCGCACCCTATTGTTGCCTTTAAGGTATCTGAATGTTTCTATCATGTACCCACGATTCCTGCATTGTTCTAGGGAGTATAATTTGAGGTCATTCAGTCTTGCCTCGTACGGTTTCTGATGCAAGCCCTACACCATCTTTGTTGCTCTTCTCTGTACCGTCTCCAGCCTATCTATGTCCTTTCTGAGGAGCGGCTTCCAGAACTGGACACAGTACTCCAAATGAGGCCTGACCAGGGACCGATACAGGGGCTTGATTACTTCATGCCTTCTGCTCATGATGCCCCTCCCGATGCATCCCAGGATACCACTAGCCTTTAGTGCTGCCTTTTCACATTGCCTACTGACCTTGAGGTCATCTGATATGATCACCCCTAGGTCTCGCTCCTGCCTGGTAGCCACCAGCTGCTCCCCTCCCATTGAGTACAGTTTCCCTGGCTTAAGCTTCCCCAGGTGCATGATC
This sequence comes from Neoceratodus forsteri, assembly GCA_016271365.2. Classification (NCBI taxonomy): domain Eukaryota; kingdom Metazoa; phylum Chordata; order Ceratodontiformes; family Ceratodontidae; genus Neoceratodus; species Neoceratodus forsteri. The sequence goes on from CM028131.1 coordinate 732,588,779, forward strand.
TTGCATTTTTTGGTACTGAATTTCAATTGCCAGGTCTTGGACCACTCCTTCAGTTTTCTGAGATCAGCTTCCATGCTTTACTGTCCATCTGTTGTGTCTACCCTGTTGCCGATTTTGGTGTCATCTGCAAACAGGCATACATTCCCATCCAGTTCATCTGCAATGTCGCTGATGAATATGCTGAAGAGGACTGGCCCCAGAACTGAGCTCTGCGGGACCCTGCAAGTCACCCTCCCCTCCACAGAGATAGTGCCATTTACTAATACTCTCTGAGTTCTCCCATGTAACTAGTTTCTGACCCAGTTTGTAACCTTGGGCCCAATTCCCATGTTTCCATTTTTTTGACTAGTCTACTGTGTGGAACGGAGTCAAAAGCTTTGCTGAAATCCAGGTAAACCACATCCACTGTCCTTCCCTGATCCACTGTTTTGGATGACCCAATTGAAAAAATCAATCAGGTTTGTCTGGCAGTACTTCCCTGATGTGAAACTGTGTTGATTTTTGTCGAGCTGACCAGTTTGCTCCAAAACAGCTATGATTCTTTCCTTCAGCAGGGACTCCATCAGTTTTCCCACGACTAACAGACTAACCGGATGGCAGTTATCTGGCTGTTCCTTGCTTCCACTCTTGTGGGGTGGTACTACAGTTTCACTCTTCCAATCCTCCAGCACCTCCCCACTCCTTAATGATTTGTTGAAGAGCACTGCTAAGAGGGCTGCCAGTTCCCCTCCCTAGTTCTGGAGTCTGAGTATCTGCATCAGAGGAGAAGGACCTGGGAGTGATGATCACAGTGACCTGAAGCACTCTATGCAGTGCAAGAAAGCAGCAGCAATTTTGTAACATTATGTAACCTAAGCAACATATAAACTACTACATTATGTAACCTAAGTGTATCTATGTTAAATATTCCTTTTACTGCACTTGTAATGTTATCCTCTGTTTTAATCTGCACTGTAATAACTGTCTTGATATCTGCCCCCCGCGACGAGGTGCCTTTGTAAATAAGTCTCTGACTCAAAGGTTGTAAACCCGATTTGTAATGAATAAAAAATAAAGAATACTGCCCTTGTACAGGTCACTAGTAAGGCTGCATCTAGAGTATGGAGTTCAGTACTGGTGCTCACACCTTAAAAAGGACATTAACCTGCTGGAGAAGGTCCAGAGGATGGCTACAAAGATAATAGCTGGTCAGCAGGGTAAGGCATACGAGGAGAGGTTGAGGGCACTGAACCTGTACTCCTGGAAGACAGGAGAGAAAGAGAGAGAGAGAAGGAAGGGGGGTATGATTGGGACCTTCAAGAACTTGAAAGGGATAAATAAGGTTGATAAGGAGAGTCTCTTTAAGCTGAGTGGCAACCATAACACGAGGGGCACAGTCTTAAGCTGGAGGGTGGGAGGTTTAGGAGGGAGGTCAGGAAGCACTTTACTGAGAGGGTGGTAGACACTTGGAATGTGCTGCCAGAAGAGGTCATCTCGTTGAAGACAGTGGGCAGCTTTAAGAGAGGCTGGGATAGGCACAGGGGGAAGGTAAGGATCATGGGTAGGGAGGATGGGAGGAGTGGGGAGGGAGGGCAGGGACATTAGCTTAAGATGTGGACCCTGCAATATGAGCAGACTTGTTAGACCAAATGGCCTTCTTTTGCTGGCTTCTTCATCTGTCTGCATCTACTCCACTAGGCCACACCTTTGCAACTATAGTCAGCAGGCACTAGGACCACATGGAAACTTTTGATAGCCAGAGGCCACCCACAACAACATCGTAGGTCTGCATCTATATACAGTATATGTGGTCAGCCACATCACTCCTCAGTTTTCCGCCGATTAGATTCGAAGGACCTCCAACCATGGAGAACCAGGAGATAAGATCAGCACCAGGCATACAAGGAGAGGCATGGAGCTGGATATATGATACATAGATTAGGTTCAAGCACAATATCTGATGTAACCTTCACTGAAGCAAAAGGGGGACATAAGGAGGGACAGCATGGCCTAATGGGGAGAATCTCTTGAAAATATGCTGCTACAGTATGTGTGTATCTGTTCTATCTTCTTTGAGGCTATCTCCTCCATTAGGCCACACCTTTGGAACAACCCCCAAACAATCCCAAATAAAAACTGGGAGGTGGTTACTACCCAACATATATTCAGGACAGCAGGCCTCGCAGTACAGCAAGTTTGAATCCAGCATGTCCATAAGAGACAATGTCCAAATTGTAATGTTTAGTAAAGGTGTGGACAGTGCTCCATGTGGCTGCAGCACAAATGTCAGCAGCAGAAATATTTCTGAAACAAGCAACAGAAGTGGCCACTCCTCTGGTGGAATGATCACAAACAGCACCAGGAAGTTCCTCACTGTACTTCCTATAACAGAATGTAATACAATATGCCAGCCATTTGGATAGGCATTGTTTAGACACAGAAGCATCCTCTTTCCTGGGGTGAACAAAGAAAAAAGTTAAGAGGACTTTCAGTGGTCCTTAGTGTGAGTAACCTAGTATTCTATGTGTATCTAAAGCATGGAGCGGTGCCTCACCCTAATTGGCATGCTCAGGGTGGTAAACAAGAAGGTGTGTGGTTTGATTCTGTGTAAATTCAGATATCACCTTCGGTAGAAACTTAGGATTTGTATGCAAAGAAACTGTATTTGTGGAAAATCAAATAAGAAGGCTCACACATTAGAGACTGAAGCTCTGAAATCCGTCAAGCAGAAGAGATCGCAACTAAAAATAATGTTTACAGGACATGTGAGCGGGTCCAGATTCTTGGAAGCAGCCCACAGAATGAACCACTTCCATTTCAAAGAGCAAGTATGTCTAGTAGAAAACTTTCTAACTGCAATCAGTACATCAGCAACCTTAGAGGATACCCTAAAACATGCAACAGCTATTTCCTCAGAAGCCATGCATAAAGATGTAGGGATTTCATGTCTAGATGGACCAGGGATCCTTTGTCCTGTAACACCAGGCCCTGACACAGAAGTAGGGGACAGGAGGCTCCACTACCATCTGCCTCAGAAGTGGAAACCATATCTGGTGAGGCCATAATGGAGCAATTCTTCACGCTCTAATGTGTAAGCCTCCTAATTTGATTTTCCACAAAGACAAACATTACAGTCTGGACATTGTGTCTGGTAGACATGCTGGGTTAGGACTTGCTGTACTGAATATGTATCAGACAGTAACCTCTCTTTCGACTCGACGGCATGCAAAGATGATGAAATAAACTGTTAAATAAAGTAAAAGAATAAACAGCAATGGCTAGTTGACAGTGTTTCCTTCAGCAGGTCTGATGAGGATGACTGACAGCGGGAAAAGAACTGAGGAGTGATGAGGCAGCCAACATTTATATAGATGCAGACGTTAGGACATCGTCGTGGGCGGCTCCCGGCTAGCAAAAGTTTCTGTGTAGTCCTAGTGCCTGATGCTGTAGTCCAAAGGTGTGGCCTAATGGAGGAGATATCCTCAAAGAAGATCTGAGGTGGCTAGAGCTAGTGCCACTTTATGCCCTGCGAGCACACAGATGACACCAAGCATTTCGTGCCCAGTATCAGCAACACTGGACACAAAAGTTCTGGTTCCCATGGGGTCCTGTAGCCTCAGTCACTAAAACCACAAACTAGTACTCTTTTGGGAAGATTGACTCCAGGAAGATCTCTGCATTGTTTTGAAAAATTACCACATTTGTTTAATATCCTTCAATGAGGGCATGTTTTTTTCTCTTAACATGAGTTCCTCTATTTACATTTCTGCAGAGGAACCTAAAGGTGCTTTTTCCTTTGCCTCCATCTGCCAGCTGCAGTACTTGGCTTGTGTTCAGACTTCTTTTGTAGCTGCCATCAAAGACATTACAGTTTTCCTGTCTGGGAGCCCTGTGCTCTTTACCGGATTATTTAATAGGTTTTTTTCATCTCCTTGAGTGCCAGAGACTGCTGCAGAGAAGAAGAGCCATCTAAAGCACACTTTCTTCCTTCAGCTGTACTTTGTTACATATTTTTATGTATACAGTGTGTGTAGGGATTCCACTACTTAAATGCTTTATTTTCCCCAAGATTGTGACCCAAGTGAAAGATAAACAATGTTATTCACCCAATGGATAAATAACACCATTTTTTCTTTACTTGCCTACATCACAATCAACTGGACTGACAGCCCATTCTGCCAATCCCACAATGAATCTGCCCTCAATTGTCACACAGAACACAGACACTGTATATATAGAACACACAATGCCCTGTGTTCAAATATGCCATTATACCATGGACATGAGTGAACAGCCAATGAAATGGTCAGACTGGCAGTTTACCACCGGTGTAAATCCTATGATAATCACTGGCTGATGAGATAATAATAAAGATCAGCCATATCCATCTCATCTGCAGCCCAGGAATAAATAGAATAAAAATAAAATCACAAAGTAACCTCTTTAAAAGTTGTATTTTATTATTGTGAAAGAATGAATCTTGGTATAATCGCAATAAGCCACTCTGAGGATGTGGGTTGGTGGGATTACTACGGCTGGAGGGATTTACCCACGGCCACGCCTGTGGGCAAACCACCAGCCGGTAAACTCGATAACCCACACCCCTCGTGGCTTATTACGACCACTTCATTTGTGAGGTGGCGGGACTTTCATAACTCACTCGTGGCTTTGCCACTCATGGGTTATGGTCTCGCACCCTCATGCATCAAAATAAATGGCATATTTGAACACAGGCCATTGTATATCCTCTATATAATAACTGGTCAGCAATTTCTCTCAGTGTACTGACCAGGTTGATATTTTCCATAACAACCAGCGGGTTGTTATGACATTCATGAGCCATGCCAGTCAAACTATGCTGCTGCCTCATTGGCCAACATTCTGTATGAGGGCGGGGCCAAACAGTCTCACAAACTGCTGGAGAAAAATTGCTGATCTGTTATTATAAAATATAAAGATGGGAGGGTTTTCATATGAGATTTAATCACCCTCATTGTGGATGTTGATAAACCCCTCAGCTTCCGCCGGGTTTATGTAGCATCCCACAACTCGGGTGTGCATTAAATTATCATATCAAACCCTTCCCCATCCATTATTCTCTATATATAGGCTGTTTTATTGGAAAGCAATCTTGTGAAGTTGTTGTGAAGCTGCTGCAGACAAAGAGTGATGTTTAGCTTCCCTTTTTCCCCTTTGCTTTAGGGCACAAAACTTTCAAATTGCGATATGGGCCAAAACAATGGAAGCAGTTTATGACCATCTGCTTTTGCCAACCACTTCTTATAGGATATACACTGTTTAGGTCCTGTAGGCCTCATTTTCTTTTTAGGTCTTCCAGTCCTGCAAATTTGACAAGAAACAAAAGACAAATTTGTTTTAGGGGTTGTACTGGCAAAAAAAGTACAACCGTTTTAAAAAAGTGAAGTCCAAATTTAAACCCAATTAATTTATTTTTGAGTAATTTGCAGGAACTGGGAACCTGTGAAAACTGCAATTTTCCTGGTTCTCCGAACTGTTAGGGAACTGGTAAAAAAATATTGAATAAACTCAACAACTTTACAAAATAATAAATTGGTAGTCAAAACTAAGAATTCATAGCCACATGGACTGTATCAGGACTCTGAGGCAACTGATCTCTTCAGAAGAGAAATAAATTTACTGTTGAATATCACGGAGGGTGACCATACTCCATAGTTCAAACTTTAACATCAACATCTAAAATTCTGGGCTCAATTTTCAAAGCCCTGATAGTGACGCAAGGTGCCTGTGCCAAATGGAATTGATGCAAGTGGCACCTTGTGTCAAAGTTTATGGCAATTCTGATTTTCAAACACATGTGTCAAAATCAGGACCCCAGACGCCAATCCAACTCTGCACCACCCCTGCGCCTAACTTGGGGGTGCGCCATGACACAAGGAGGCTTGCACCACAGTGGGGCTGCAGCATCCCCTAAACTGGGATTCTGAAACCTCCGCAATGGCCACAAGTCCCTGTTCTGGTTAGACCAGCCCTGGGCTAGTCTAACAACCTCTGAACCACAGGTCGAACTGTGCTGGGTTTTTGGGGGGGGGAGGGGTAAGAACCCTGAATGTGGATCAGCAGTTGCCATGAGTGCCCTGTCCAAGTACAATATCGGGCTGTGTGGGACATGCCATTATGCTGCCGGATAGGATGGTGGCAGCAAGTGGCAATGCCCGGTCCAGTCACAGACTGGCAGACAATGGCAGCAGTACAGTGTACTGCACAATCCCATGCCGGGCATATCTGCTAGTAGCATACCCTGACTGCTGCACATATCACTGACAACTGGACACTGTCCCTGGCTGTGGTGCCCTTGAGTTCCAAGAGATGAACCCCCTGACAGATGTGAGATACCCCCACCACACAGCTCAGGCCAATACATGCAGATGCCCACAAAGAATATCAGGTACTGGCACCATATAATACGTGGGTGTATGCATCCCACTATGTCTTTCATGGAGCAGTGTCCTACCAGTAGCAGCCATTTTGAAAATCAAGTCCTCTGTCTCTAGACAACACCTCAGGGCTGAGATGCTGCTATTTGTATGACATTACAAATACACCCTTGTTGCTAGAAGCCCTTGTTAATTTGTGCTGAATGATGAAGCAACACAGTAACATTATCCTGAACTGGGAGATGATTCCACAAACAGAAAGAATGCCTTTATATAAAAAGTATATAGTGAGTAGAGTACACCACAGCAAATTCTTGCCAGATCGCAATAACTGTTAGAAGTGAACAAGCACCACACACACACACACACACACACACACACACCTGGAGTCAATACAGTACTGAAATAATAAAGTTGTATTTTAGCGGTGTACAAGCACCTACACCTATACACTGTACTATACTTGAGAGAAAAAGAAAACACTGAAGCGCAAACTGATAAATCAGACAAGCAGTAACAAATGACTACTTTTAACAGGAAACAATTTCAGGCATTATACTGTCTAGGTGAACAAATGGCCCTCAGAAATATAAAAACAAAGATAAAAAACACAGACTTCCATTCACTTCAATGAAGAACCCTGAAATCCTGCAGCTTTCCAAACTGAGATGTTCAAGCAATCATACATGACAACGTGCACAATATGATGGATATCATTCTGCCTCAGGTGTGTTGTGATCCACAAGGCCATATGCCAAGTGACTTCAACTACCTGAGAAGGGAAGAGGTCTCATGATATTATACACCTTGGAGTGCACTACTGCCATTTTGAAATCGATCCATTTTGATTTTGTTGACTGATCACATAACCTGTCAGACTGGTCTCATGTACTGAGACATCACTGTGGCTGAATGTGGTCTCATCCAATCAGATTTGAAGATTCTGACCACCCACTTCATAATATAAAACATCATGAATGTGCACATGTGCAGCTACAGTTTAGAAAGTGTAAGGAATCAGACTTGCTGGCTCTACACAGCCAAAATATAGTCCCTTCTGTTCCACACCAAATAAAGAATTGCGACTATAACTATCTGCCTTACATGGAGTAAAGCTCTGTAGTTTTTTTTATTATTATTTCTATCAAACACGATACAATTTAAGACAGAGTATAATGTTCCTTACCCTTTCTTCAGCTGCATCCCACGGAGGTAGTTCTTGTTTACTGTTAAAAATAAAAGTACATTTTTACTGCTTTCTTATGCTCAAGCAACAACATGGTCTTTAACAGTATTTCTGATTCCCACCACCGTTCATGTAATGCTATATAGGAGGTACATACCAGTGTCTTCCCCCCTCAAACACAAACACACACACACACACACACACAGCTTTGCCAGTTCACTTCATCCATCAACTGGAAAGGCTAAACATGTTCAAATTTGTGTATCTTTTTTCATATGTGTTTTTTTCTCCCTAGTACTTGGGATGTTGTTCTCCTGGCTCCCAGCCTTGTCAGCAGCTACCACTGCTGGCCCCCTAATGGGGGTTATTGCAGTGCTGGGCACATAGCGGCCAATTACCATCACTAAGACAGTACTGGGACCCCCATTGGATTCTCTCTGTTTGGCGGTTTCCTTCCTAAAGCAGCACAAAACAGGCACACAGCTACCCCCACAGTAGGTGAGTGAGCTCTCCAACTCTCCACTAGCGGTTGCTGCAAGGTTGCAGCCACTGACAGCATCTGTGATGGGGTCTGCACCTTTTAGGGTACATAAAATGACTGATTTAAGCCAAGACAGTAGTACTGCCTCAGATTGGGGGGTGGTTCTTAAGAGTGCAGCGCAGTCATTACAGAACAGTCAGTGTATTTCTACTTTAGGAATAGGATCATACGATTCCGGACATAGGGAGGCAATATGTAGAGACCCGTGTTTTTCTTAAATAAGAAATAAGAAATTTGAGGTATAAAAAGAAATAACAAGAAATTCAACATACAAAAAGAATAAAATGAAAACAAACACATGAATAAAGTGAAAATATTGCTTTCTGGGGCCAAAAATTAAATAAATGCTTGCAGGAGTTGTTGTTTAGGCTCTGTTGTTACCACAGAGACAGTCTACAGGGAAATGACAGTGGAACAGTTTCATTCACAAAACTAATATGCCATTGAGAATGCCTGGTGCTCACAAGCCTATCTAGCTAATAATTCCCTACTGATATAGAAATCATTTAGTTTACATCTGAGAGTGTCTGTCATCCCCCTTTTTACTACTGAGGCTGGCAGCTTATTCTACAGATACATCACTATTACTATACATTTTTCTAAGTTGAAAAACCTGATGGCCTTCTGTATACATGCTAAAACTCTGAAGAATTGTTCCTGTTGTGATTTAGTTTGATTGCGAGCATCTACGATACATCTAATCTTAGCATCATCAGCAAATTTTGCCAACTATCCTTCTGAAACTTAGGCACCGTCCACACTACACTGCTCTGGCCCGGTAACGGATGCAGTCCGTCGCGGCCGAGGAGGCGGTGCAGTCGTCCACCCTAGGTGGTGTCGTTACAAGACCCGGCACTGCGAGTCCACGATGTGGGAGCTGGGCGACCGTTACGGTGGCGCCCGATCACAATGCAGCTTGCGCTGCGCTTGGGTCCCTGCAGGGGACCGTTACCTCCGTCCACACTACCGCCCGGTAGCGTTACCACGGTGGGACGGTTTCATAACGTTGTTGAAACCACCTCATATGGTTTCAACAGACCATAACTCGCCCTCCTAACAACGTTACAGGTGTAAACGCAAACTGTTGTGGTAACGGTTTGGGCACTCTGTAACATTACAGAGGCGTAGTGTGGACAAGGCCTTACATATTTGTGATGCAGGGTAGGCTCATTCCAGATCCCTGTGGGACCACACTAGTTACCCAGTCCCATTCTGATAAGCAGCTGTTTACCCTTACCCTCTGCTTTCTGTCACCCATGATTTGTCCCATCTAACAAAGTGATGATTAATGCCTGAGTCACTTAATACTTCAGTCAGCTATTTATGTGCGACAGTGTCAGAAGGCTATACTCGAGGTATACGACATCAATGGAATGACCTGAATCCAGTACTTTACTGATAGGTTCAAAGAAGCTGAGGAGGTTGCTTTGACATGATCTTTCCTTTCTCAAGTCGTGTTGTGTGTAATCCTCTAGGTTATTACCCTTCAGGTGCGTTTCTGTTAGGTTTCTTATGATGATTTTCATAATATTGACAGTCACTAATGTAAGGCCATTTGGTCTATAATTCTGTTTGAATCTTTTGCCCTCCCCCCCTTTTTTAAAGACAGATGTCACAAACACTTCTTTCCAGCCCTCTGGAATAGTCCCACTCTCAAGCGATGCAATGCAAATCCATGTCAGTGGATCAACAATCTCTTCAGTTACAGTCCCTCTCTGATTAGTCTTGGGTGAAGGTTATCTGGCCCTGGGGATCAAGTTAGATTCAGACCATATAATAACTTTAATGCTATTTCCCTACATATATGTACAGTCTGTTTATTCTATCAGGCTCAAGCTCAGAGGGATTAAAGAGTGAACAAAAATAATTATTCAGGACATTAGCAATTTTATGCTCCTTCTTAACCAATCTGTTTCTAGGAATGTCTCCACTGTACTGCATTTTTTAATAAGATCTCAGCTATACAACCCCATATTGTTCCTTCTGGAATTTGAGGCTATAAAATATCTCCTTATTACCTGTAGTCATGATTACGCTAATTTTTAAATCCTTTTGTCAATTTTTATAAATCTACCAGTCTTCAGGTTTGTTACTGCTCCTTGCTACCTTATATGCCATCTTTTTTATTTAAATTTGTTTCTTTATTTCCAATGATAGCCATGCAGGTACCTTACCCTTACAGTTATATTTGCATGTACTGGGTATATACAGACATTTAACCTCCTTAATTTTACCATCCATCAACCTCCACATTCATGCCTGTAAACTTCTGGTGCCAGTTCCAGGTCTTTAATCCTTCTCTGAAACTACTGAAGTCTGCTCTTTTTATACCTTTTGATTATAGTACTACCTTTTATTTTATGTGTCTCAAGCTTCCCTCTGAACTGAGCCATGTTATGTTCGCTACTTGCCAGTGGCTCCCTCACTTCAAAGGAGTGGATCTTGCCCTCCATATTGCTAATGATGAAGTCTTGAATAATACCATGTATAGCCTCCGCTTACACATGTTGATCCACACTACTATCTGATAGTGTGTGTAGAACAGTTTTTAATTTTTATTGTGTCCCACATAGCCAGCCCAATCTATTCCTGGCCCAGATATTCAAAAGGGTTGCGCCATGCGCAATAGGGTTGCACCTGCGCAAGTTTGAAATTGCGCCATTCTGCGATATTCAGCAGGAGGCAGTTGCACCACTGAAAACATGTTGAGCAACAGCACAATGCAAATGAATGCATGCTGAACTGGAGGGGGAGGAACCATGCATAAACTGCACAGCTCGATATTCAGCCGGGCTGTGAAGAGTTGTGCAGGCGCAACCCCCAACCTGTGCCTGCACAACTTTGAGCCAAAAAAAAAAAGGATCAAGTCGAGGGCCACCCACAGGTGAGCTGCCGCATTGCAGGGCACAACACAGCAGCAGCCACCTGTGGCTGGCCTCAACCTACCCCTGTGCCCCCCTGCAGCCCGATCCGGGCAAAAGTATAAAACATCCCCCACCCCCAATGGCGGGCAAAAGCATTAAACTCCCTCCTCCCCCGACTGGCCCGATCGCGGGCAAATGCTGAAATAACCCCCACCAGCCCGATCGCGGGCAGCAAACTATCCCACGAACATATCCCTGGTGGTCCAGTGGACGATAAGCCCGATCGTGGGCTGCATTAGTTCGCGACACCCCCAAGACCACATCCTGGTGATCTAGTGTCCCCCACCCACCGCCAAAAGCCCCACCGCTCCCCGCGGCCGGCAGCATCCCACCTGCCTGCCGCCACGCCCGCCGCTGACTGCCCAGTAGGGCTGCACGCTCATTGGTGCAGAGCAAGAGCCAATGGCGTGCAGCCCATTCATTCACAAATCTGGACTGCCTTGTACGAGTATGGGCTGCAGCCCATTGGCTCTTGCTCTGCACCAATGGGCATGCAGCCCTACAGGACAGTCAGTCGGTCAAGCGGCAGGCGGGTGGGATGCACTGCCGCCCGCCGCTGCTGCGGGGGCGGGGTGGTGGGGCCTCGTGGGTGGGTGGGGGACACTTGATCACCAGGGATGTGGTCCTGGGGTGTCGAAACTAATGCAGCCCGCGATCAGGCTTATCGGTCCACTGGACCACCAGGGATACATTCGGGAGATGGGGGTTGTAAAACTCTGCAGCCCGCGATCGGGCTTATCGGTCCACTGGACCACCAGGGATATGTTGGGGTGGGACACTTTGCTGCCTGTGATCGGGCTGGTGGGGGTTATTTCAGCATTTGCCAGCAGTCCGGGCCAGTCGAGAGGAGGAGTTTAATGCTTTGCCTCGCGGTCGGGCCAGTGGGGGATGTTTTACTCTTTTGCCCGCGATCGGGCTGCAGAGTGTCGGTCCCCTCGTCTGCTGCCTGGCGAGCGCACAGCGCAGAATCCCTCGAGGATCGGCGCACCTGCATGCTAATGGCGTGCAAATGAGAGCTCAAACAGATGCAAATGGCCCCCTCGCGCCTGCATGAATTATGGCCCCATTTGCATGTCACCTTTTGAATATCGGAAATTTGTGCATGGCGCAATGGTACTTGCGCCACCACAAGTTAGATATCACTCTGACCACTTGCACGGTGGCGCCAAGTTCCACTCGCCATGCACGGTGGCTGTGGCTGGTGATATTCAAAGGAGTTGCTCAATACTAACTCCTTTGAATATCGTCTCGCCACATCTCATGCTAACTATTTGTGCAGCGCAGGTCTGGTGCCACAAAATAAAGCACAGTTTGAATATCCAGCCCCTATATCTAACTACTCAAATAGATGTGGCGGCTATAAGAAACCCTGATGTAGACTGAGTGCTGCCCCCCCCCCCCCAAACTGAGCCAAAGTACAGAGGAGCCAGACACGATGCAACACAGTAACTTGCAAAAAATGATATGTCACAAAATACTGCAGTAAAAAAAGGGCTTAACTGCCACTGAATTACATTATGCCCGCTAGCATACTGCAGCATTCTGTGATATACTGCAGCATTACTGAGTTGCAACCTGGCTGGTGCCTCTGTGTCTCAAGCTCCTTATTGTTCAGCTCAGTTGGTTCACTGACTTTTAAGGTTGTCCTTTACATATACTGTCACTCGTTCTCCTTTCTTTCCTACCCTGTGTTTCCTAAAGCTGTTATATCCCTCTATGGATTTCGACCAGTAATCATACTTCACACACCACGATTCTGTGACTGCACAGATATCAATACTTCGTGTTCAGCAAGGCTTCTAATTCCTCCTATTTATTGTTAACCCTTTATGCATGTGTCAGACTATAGTTCAAGTCTCACTACTACATGCCCCAGTCCATTTAGTTTAAATCCCTCGCTGTTTTCCGGTATATTCTTTGTCCTAGTACCTCTGCTGTTAAGGGGAAGTCCATCATTTCTAAGAAGAGAAGGCTCTCTCAGATACCTCGCCCAATTTCTTATAGACATGATTTTTATACTTAGCAGACCCGTACCCTCATCCATGCATATTTTAATTGCATATGTTCTCCCTTTTCTGGCCCTTGGGACTGGAAGGATTTCTGAGATTAATGTGATGCTCTCCCTGTCCTTTAGAAGTTTATCAACTTCTTTAAATCCCACTGGATATCTTCATCCAGCTGCTTCCCAATGTCATTCGTGCCAACATGCAACACAACTGTAGGTTTCTCACCCGAGTTCTCTAATAGTCCATTCAGGTTCTCCTTAATACTAGACACCCAAACACCTGGTAAACAGCATATAGCAGCTGTCTCTTCTTTCTCTACATGTGGTGGTATCGGTGAATCTAAGTATGGAGTCACCTAGGACAACAATATTCCTGACTGATGCTGTATCAGACACTGCTGTGGTGTATCTCTAGTGGGTGTTTCTTCACTGCTTGGTGATCCCTCTATACACAATCCACTAGCCCTAATGTCTTGTCATTATTTTTTACGTTACTGAGCACTTTAAATCTATCTGATAGGGGTAACAAATGGCAGTCCGCCGCCCTGCCTCGTTTAGCACCTCTACCCTGTATCAAAGTCCATTCTGGTTCATTGTTTTCAGTATCACTATCCTCTCCCTTGCCACTAGTATTTCTCTTTTTTTTTTTTCTTCACAACAGGCGTGTGTTACTCCAGATGAAGGGACTGATTTTCTACTTGTGACATCAGTCTACTGCCTCCCTTAATTCCTGTAGCAGTGAAGCTTTCTCTGTCTGACCAGTTGGACTACACACTACTTTTATTTAACACATTTTGGACATCATCTGTAGGGTGTTCAAGTTCATGGACCTAGTCCATCCTACTCAGTCTAGCTCTTATTACACTGGCTTCCTTTTCAAGCTTTGTTGTATGACTACATTGCATACAAAGATATTTTATCCCTCTCCGCCTCATCTGCAGAGTATATTTTACATACCTTGCACATGTCCCTTTTATTATTCTGGTTCAGTGAACTAATGGACAGGATCCTAATAGTCACTACCCGGACAGAGTTTCCTGCCCAACATGGCTTCCCTGGCTGACACTGGCAGGCACAGCTTCTGCCGCCCAGTGCTTGCTGATGCTCACACAGGCATTTACGTTTATACTGAAGAAACCAGATGTGCCTAGTTCTGGAGGCCACATCTCAGTCCAGTTCTAACCAGTTCTGGTAGTAGAAGACAGCCTCTGCCGCCCATTGCTTGCCGATGCTCACGTAGGCATTTACATTTATACTGATGAAACCAGAAGTGCTTAGTTCCGGAGGCCACAACTCAGTCCAGTTCTGACCAGTTCTGGTATTGGAAGACACCACATCTGCCACCCAGTGCTTGCCAATGCTGGAAAAGGCATCTATGTTTATACTCCTGAAGCCTGACGTGCTAAGTTCTGGAGGCCGCACCTCAGAAAGTACATAGACAGGGTGGAGGCAGCTCAGAGGGGGGCAACTACAACAGTGCAGGGGTTGCATCAAAAGCCCTATGAGAAGAGACTGAGGGATCTCAACATGTACACCCCAAAAGACAGGATAACAAGAAGGGACATGATCAAAACCTACAAGTCTCGCACAGGGGTGTACAAGAGGGGAGTCTATTTCAAATGAGAAAGAGCACCCAGACCAGAAGGCATGAAATTAAGCTGGAATGGGGGAAGTTTAGGAGGGACGTGAGGAAGTACTACTTCAATGAATGGGTGGTGGACGCCTGGAACAGACTACCAGAGGAAGTGGTGGAAATGAAAACTGTAGGGAGCTTCAAGCATGTGTAAGCCCCCCCAACTTTGTTGGGCTTACTGAATTGGTTCTATGCCCTCCCCGGTGCCGCAGATCTAGCACCCATTTCAGATAGGACGCGTCCACGCACGCGCAGCCCACACATTTTCCATCTTACCACTGCGGTAGCCAAAATCAAGCCTCTGGTGCTCTTGACCCTCTGGTTTAGCTGAATGGGGTCAGGAGACATGGGGCAGGTAGCCAAGAAGCCCCTAGTTTATTTAAATAAATGGCGCCCGTAGTGTTGGTAATCGGGGGCTATGAATTATTAATGAAGGCTCATGACTATTAATGAGAGCCCACCTGCTGCCTGGGGACAGTGTTTTTTGGCAGCAGCGAAGGGAATGCACAGATAGTTTAAGCTCCTGCACAGCGTAAGTGGGCAGGGGGAAGGCTACTTCCCTGGGGAAAAAATTTAATGTTAAAGTTGTTTGTTTTGGCTGAAATTGTATTTGAATTTGAGGACTTTATTGCAACTGAACATCAGCAGCCATGCTTGTAACCCCTAACCCCTGAGCCAGCTAATGGGAGAGCCAGGATTCTGCCAGAGGAGTATGGGGCCATACAAAAGCTTTTTGGGAATAAAAACAGGGTCTTTTCTAGGTGCCAATTCAAGGGACCAATACGGCATCAAAGGAGGTTAATGAATATTAATTTTCTGGAGAGACAAGTGTGTGGGCCAATCAGGAGCTTCAGAGAGCTCCCAAAAAACGGAGGAATTTTTTGCTCAGGGTCAGTTCTCCAGGATCCCCTCCTGTGGGGGGGGGGGGGGCTCCAATAGCAGAGAGAGAAATGTTGTTTCCTGTATGGAAAAGGGCCTTCTTGTGGTTGCTAGCATTCTGTTCCCCCTGGCCCAAAGAAGCTTGTGAAGCTTTCAACTGTGAGAGAGCTGCTGAGTCCACTTCTATTCAGCTGTGAGAAAGCTGCAAGTGACTGAGACCAAAGTGGTGGCAGTGCTGTGGGTGGACTGTGACTTAAAAGGGGCTGAGGTTTCTTACAAAGAAGCAAGTTGTGAGAAAGTACAAGGCTGTTGAGAGCTGTTGCTCAGAAGGGAACCTTCAGCTGAGATGTGAAAAGAGATTTTGCTCCAGAGAGGAAGCCTAAGAACAGAAGAGATTTCATTCCAGAAAAGCAGCCTAAGATTTGAGAAGAGATGCCACTCCAGAGAGGGAGCTTGAGGGATTTGAACCAGAGACTGGGGGCAGCAGCCCCACTGCTCAAGAACAGGAGAAAATGTGAGACTGCTCCAGAAGGAATGGGGATTCTCTGCAGTCTAGAAAGTGCACTGAAAAGTCTGGACTTCAGAGACTCTATATGTAAACACCTACTGTACAAACCCACAGTGCTCTGCCGACTTCGAAAATGTGACTTTAAAGGTATTTCTTCTTTGTGGAGATGAAGAATTTGTACTTGGACAATGAGAAAATTCTGGGAAGATAAAATGGGTGAGAGGCATGCCAGGTGAAGACCACATACAAAGGCCCCAACTGGGGAAGATTGAAAAGGCTTGGCAGGTGATGACTGGCCTGCGCCATAGCTTCAACCAGTGACTTTGCATTTCAACTACCACTCCTAATTCCAGCAAGGTACTATGATTTCCAATATCAGCAAACCCCAAAGAGAATCGGTAGAACTGTAAGTACCCTGGGCTGTGGTTTTATTATTTATTTATTTATTTATTGAATTTTGATGACCGGGTAGGCCCACTGGGCCCCGAAGGTCCCTTTTTCAGGGGCGACCCGGGAATAACAGTACACGAATAATTAAACAGTTGAACATAAGCAAATACAGGTTATCATGCGTATACAGTATTCGGCTGTGTACACATAGCAGTTGTTATAGTGGTTTCAAATATCTAGTTGATAAGTTATTTCATTACATTCTTCTTTGTCCTACATATTAGCGAGACAGTACTGGAGATTCATTAGGTATAATAGTTCTAGAGCATCAGGATGGTTCAGAGAGGGGGAGGAAAAAGTTAGTGCTACCTTGTTGGGGGGGGGTTAGAGATTTTAGTTTGGTAAGCAGGCAAGTTGTGGTCGTTGTAGTAGTGTCAGGTGTGGTGGCACTGGCATTCACTTGTTGTCATAAGATAGGTCTTGAGTCTTGAGCGAAAGCACGGAACCAATTGGGTTTCTCTTACCTCCAGAGGAAGGTTGTTCCACAAGGCAGGGGCAGCATGCGTGAAAGATTTCTGTCCTGCCTTAGTCCTAACCTTGGGGACCTCTAGTAACGTTAGGCCCGAGGACCTAAGGCTGCGCTGGTTTCTTTTTTTTGCTGTGAGAGTCCCCAAGACTCAGGGAGGCGTGGGCTAATTATCTTCTTAAGTCAGACAGAGTACAGGAGTAACTGAGGTGGCCTCGAAGGATGGCCAGTTAAAGCAGCTAGCATGCTCACAGTGGTGACTCCTGGAGTGGGATAGGTGGCAAGCGGGCCACCTTGTTGTATAAGTCTGTAATTTACTGTACTCCAGCTTTGTAATACCCTGAATGACTGGGCAGCATATATTAGTGTTGGAAGTAGGACACTGGCTGCAATAGCAGTCCTGGCTTCTGGGGTTAACTGTTCCTTGATCCGATACAGTAATCCGAGGTTTTGTATGGATTACTTTAGTGACTTGTTCCACATGTTGTTTGAGCGTGAGACCTTGGTCGATGGTGAGGCCGAGGTACTTTGTCGTAGGGACTACTTCCAGCTTGTTGCCCTCCAGGGATGAAAGTTGGAGTAGTTGTGATCTATCTTGTCCAAGGGCTCTTGGTCCAACAGCATGGCTTTGGTTTTGTTGGTATTAAGGACCATTTTGTTCTTGATGAGCCACCTCTCCATGGCGTGAATATCATCTTGGAGAAATCGGAGGTCATCCAGGTTGTCCGAGGTTTTGTAGATAACAGCATCATCCATATTGGATTATGTTGCTGCTTCCACAGTGTTTGTGCAGTTCATTTACGAACAACGAGAACATAAGAGGCCCAAGTATGGACCCTTGGGGTACTCAATCCATTAGGGACTGTGGTTTGGAGAGTTTATCCTGCCACCTAACCCTCTGTGTGCGATCAGAGAGGTAGCTTTCCACCCATTTGAGGGTGTGGGCATCGAGGTCTGTGTGGAGGAGTTTTTGGAGGAGTAGTCTGTGATCCACCTGGTCGAAGGCCTTGGAGAGGTCTATAAAAACTGCCCCTGTATTGGATCCAGAGTCTAGGTCTCTGAGTACGTCAGAGGAGAATTTGGTCAGGGCAGTGTCGTCCCGTGTTGGCTCTAAAGCCATGTTGCGATGGAGACAACAGCATGTGTGCCTCCAGGTATTCCCTAAGTTGGGCATAGGCAGGTTTCTCCTGTATTTTGCCAGGGTACACAGCAGGGAGATAGGCCTGTAGTTTTCAATTGGTTCTGGGCCCTCCCTTATGAATCGGTACCACATGCGCCTGCTTCCACAAGCTCTGGGGCCGGATCCTTCAAGTAAGGACCTATGATCAGCCAGGTGAGTGGCACGAAAGTGCCGTGTCCCACCTTTTAGCAATCTGGCTTGAGTTCATCCGGGCCTCCTGAACCTCTTGTTTTCAGGGTTTTCAGGATGGCCAGGACCTCTTTTATTTTTGCCAGTCTCAGGTGAAAGGGTGGGTGGTTGAGAGTACAGGGATCCAGCGGAGCGGACTGGTTATTGGGTACCAATGACCCTGCCTGATGTTTATCAGGGTTTGAGAAGTATGTATTGAGGGACTCTGCAATTAGTGCCTCATCATGTAGTGCCTGTCCATTAGCTGTGATAGTGCCCGTGGCTGTCTTTTTTTCCCCCTTAATCAGTTCATTGATGTGGGACCAGAAAGTCCTTGGGTTGCCAAGGTTTGCTTTCTGGAGATGGATGAAATACTCCTTTTTGCTAATTTGGTGGCCTGTTTACATTGGTTTGGAGGGTTCTATAGATGACCGGTCTACTTGAAACCGTGTCCTTGAACTTTTCAGAGCTTTGTCGGCTCGTCATCAGGGGCCTTTGGGGGGTAATCACTTGTAGCAGTGGCCATTTACCTGGTAGATTTTATTTGGGGCCAGAGATCAGCGCCCACATGATAGACCTGTTAAAGTAGTCAACCGCCCCTTCCAAGGTAGGGAGACTTCTTATCGGGCTCCAATCCAAGTTGCCTAGGAGAGTGTTGTAGTGCTCCAGGGAGAACTTTGAGTAGTCCCTGGAAGTGAGTATTCTGGGCGGGACCTTTACCGCCCTGTTTTTCCAAACACAGAAAGTGGGCTTTGGAAAATTATTCGTCAATTATACAACTAGTCAAATGCAAAGAGGTAAACTTCTGGGCAGAACTGTTTGCAAGATCACATGTTTGCCCAGCTTAAAGTTTAAAGGTTCTGCATTAACATTTTCTTGAAATTATTTGAGCCCCAATGAAAGATCTTCTGCATCTTTTGCATCTGCAGTGTGGTACCCACCATGGGACTTTAGAGACTTTTGGGCAGCTGCCAAAATTAGGAACCGGGTGCAGCCATGGGTGAGAGGTGAAGATCGTGCGGGGAAAAGTTTTTCAACAGTTCTTAAATCTGTCATGCTATTTTTCTCCTTCTTCCCCTTTTCCCCAAAATAAAGCTATTAATTGTTTATGTTACATGATGGTACAGTGACTTATCTCAAAAGGGTGAAATTGTTATTGTGTGGGGAAGGTACTGTGAGGGCAGCTATTTTAATTTCCTGGGGGTGTTAACCTGTAATTTATTTCTAGGTATTCCAAGCACCACCACAGGTGGAGGCACCAAGCACACTTATAATTCCAGTATCTCTGGTATCCCAAGAACCTAGGCCGGCCCCCTTGTGGTGTATCCAGAGAGGATCAGTTCTACCAAGTAGCTTCAACAACAAAGTTGTCGAACAACTTTTTAATGACACCACTTTGCTGACAGTGATCATGTCGCCATGGTAAATTTCCAACGGACCCCCTACAGCACCGCCCAGAATTAATGATCACCAACTCCAGGGTGGGGGGTGATTACGGGGGAGAGCAGCTTACAGCAAATTCACTGTATCCATTCATCGTTGCAACAACTCGTTCGACACTGTGGATGACGAGCAGGTTGT
This sequence comes from Neoceratodus forsteri, assembly GCA_016271365.2. Taxonomy (NCBI): domain Eukaryota; kingdom Metazoa; phylum Chordata; order Ceratodontiformes; family Ceratodontidae; genus Neoceratodus; species Neoceratodus forsteri. The sequence goes on from CM028131.1 coordinate 732,608,695, forward strand.
CCATGTAATGGATTTGCTGTGGGGGGTTCGTTGTCGTGACAGTATACCAGGAGGATCTGAGGACCCCAGAAAGACTGCCAAAGGTGAGTTTCCCTAAAAACAGCAGGCCGCCTACACATGCATGGGACAGAACTAGGGAAATATTAGTAAATATGGAGTGAGGAGAGAGGGAAGGTTGACGGAAACCATTTAGGATCTGCAGAGACAGACCAGGCAGGGACCATTTGGGCAGAATGTGTAGGTCAAGCAGTCCTTTTCTGCTGACAAAGTCCATGTTTCTGTATGCCTTTTGGCCTACTTCCAGTTTTGCTGAGTATCACAGAATGTTTTTAAAATAAAACAGCCTAAAAGTACTGGCTACTAGTAAACCAGCAGACAAGTGTAAAAAATTCCTTCCTAGTCCTTAAAAAGGGTAAACAATTTGGTCACTGAGGAGAGGGTACCTACCCTAGCATAGTCCCAAAATGCATGCTGTGCACCACAGAAGCAGCAAAGAAACAAGGAGGAGGCCAATAGGAGTGAAAAGGTTTTTTGTTTTGTAATTTTAATTTTTTTAACATAACAGTATAGAGGCAGAAAAGAGTTTCTCAAGCACTGAAAGCTTATTCTACAGCCTCACTGTTTGCCCACAGTCTAACTGGGTAGGTTAGAAAGTGTATCTCTGGCCAGAGGAACAAAGTAATTCCTGCTTCAGAAAAATTAGGATGCATTTCTCTGACCCAGGGAAAGAGGTATTGAGCTGGTAGCCTGAGTAGGTCGTCTTAAAACAGACAGGCTAAAGAAAAAAAAAACTTTTGTATATAACTTCCGCAGTACAGGGATTATTTTATGCACCAGAACTGAAGTGGCTGGGTCAGTACCTTTAGTGCCTCCAAGTGCATATATCATTGTTACACCAACACTGTAACAACAAATCCCCCACAGCGACACAACCCACAGTGTTGAACAGGTTGTTGGACTAATGAACAGATTAATAGACTCCTGGGTTTGGCCACTGTCCCCCAACATCCCCCCACCCCAGAGTTAGGAATCTATAGTTCCGGGTGGTGCAGGGGGCACAGCCCTCGAGTGGGGACTGCAAGGGGCAAACAGTAACTTCCCTATGGCGCTCTTGCGGTCCGTCGACACTTTAACAGTATTTCTGATTCTCACCATGATGTGATCGCCATCGGCAAACTGTTGTCACTGTAAAGTCGTTCAATAGCTTTGTTGCCAATATGACTTGGTGGAACCCTCCAAGTGGCCACTGCTCAGCCTACTTACATATGGTTCCAAAGATGGGATTAAGGACATCCCTAGTTTTTGAAGGATGTGCTGCAGGTAAAGAGTAGTAGTGTCACGATTGTTAGCCCTTAGATTAGGGCATGCAGGAAAGTGTTGTCAGTCTCACTAAGGTAAAAGTGCAGCTACCAGGACATGTGGCAGCCAGAGAGATCACTGAAGCAGCTAACCTGGGTTTAAGTTACAGAAAAGGGAACTCCTTTGGTAAGATGCTTCTGGAGTTGAGCGAATCTCCTGATGAGGGATGACTGAGCATGTCCTGAAGATGATAAATAATGTGACACTTTTGAAGACCATGAAGACAGAGTACCTCTTGAAGTCCCAAGCAGAGGAGAAGGAGTAACCAAGACAGTAAAAATCCAGTACAGAGAAAGAACTGTCCCAGCTGCAACAGAACTAGCCACCAGATTAGCAAGTCAAGCTGCCATAATCAGACAGCTTTCCAAAGAAGTAAGTTTGAGATGAGGAGTCACTAATGGAGATGGTGAAGGGACCTTGGAGGGAAACTGTAAAAATGAAATGTGTCTAATGAAAAAATGGTATGAACTGTGGAGTAGTAGCAGCGATGGAAAAGAGCCGACAAAGGAGCAGTTCTCGACATACAAAGGAGAAAGGAACAACTTTTAAATAAAACTGATTCCACGACAAATGCAAAATAAAGGTAAGTAGAAAAATGGCAGTCGAACTGAGCAACGAACCTTCCGTGGAGTCCATACAAGAATGGTCAACAACAGGAAAGAACTGTGGAGGGAGCAGTGCCACCCGTGCTTTTATAGGGCGAGTGACATCGGAGCCGGACATTGGCATGGGTGGCCCCTAGTAGACTGCTGCAGATAAGCTTCCATGGGATCCTAGTGCCTGATGGCTGAGTTCACACAGGTGTGACCCGATGACAGAGATATCCCCGAAGAAGATCTGGAAAACACTGCTCACCCCATACAGGTTAAACAAACAAATAAACTATCAGGTCCCCAAAACAGAAGCCAGTCCATAAATGAGGCTAATTACTAGAAATATGTTTATTAAAGAACAGGAAGATGTTATAAGCCATTTTCAATGGCCTCCCTCAAACAATAACTTAATTTACACCTACTTCAGTTACACACTTACTAAAGTTATCATCAAAATTTCTCTGGAATATGAGTTGCTAAAGGAGCTGAACTATGTACAGCTACAAAAGGACTGCATAGCAAAGAATACTGTGGTAAGAATGGCACCAATTATGCTACTGGGCACAGTACTGAGTGCAGTTTCAAGCACAGTACCAAGTAAAGTGCTGAGCATGCCACCAAAGACAACATCCAAAGTGGTGCAACACTAACCACTGAAATGATGTCAGTAGACAATGACACATATGGTACCATGGTCAGTGCACTGTCATAGATAACAGCAATGTTGGTACTGGCATCAGGTCCAGGAAGGACTAAGACGAGAACTTAAACAGCACCACAGACAGATATGCTAGCAGAAACATAAAAAACATAGAAGCGGACAGCAAATAAGGACCGCAAGGCCCCTCCAGTCTGCCCATTTTTTACCTTATGAATGTGCCAAAGGCCTTTATTCTGTCAATGGCCTATTTATTCATACTTATCTGCATTGTTCCCTTATGCCAATCCCATGCCTGTTTGAAGCCCTGCACTTTATCTATATGCACCACTTCCTGAGGTAGGCCGTTTCATGCATCCACCACCCTTAATTGTCCTCCCTCTAATCTCATGCTGTGTCCTCTTGTCCTGCTATTTTTCTTATATTAACATGTGATAGACTCTTTCACCTTGTTAATGCCCTAAAGATATTTGAATGTTTCATTCATATCACATCTCTCCCCTCCTTTGCTGTAGGGTATACATATTGAGCTCTGTTAATCTGTCCTCATATGTTTACTGATGCAGTCTCTGCACCATTTTGGTTGCCCTTCTCTGGACTGCCTCCATTTTGTTACTGTCCTTGGGCAGGTGTGGCTTCCAGTACTGCACGCAGTACTCCAGATGGGGTCTAACCAGTGTCTTGTAAAGAGGGATTATTACCTCCCACTTCCGACTTGTGATACCCCTACTAATACACCCCAACATCCCTCTAGCCTTACCTACTGCTTTAGTGGTATGCTTGGATGATTTCAGGTCATCTGTGATGATGATGCCCAAGTCTCTTTCTTCCCTTGTGATTGTCAGCAACTCCCCTCCCAACCTATAGGTAGCTTCAGGGTTTCTCTTCCCTATGTGCATTATCTTGCACTTCTTTGCGTTAAACCCCAGTTGCCACTCTTCAGACCATTTTGCCAGTTTTTCCACATCTCTTCTCATTCTGCCCACCTCATCTGGATCATCTACTCTGTTGCAGATCTTGGTGTCATTAGTTGAATGACTAGTGGTGGAATAGGAGCTCCATTTCAGGTCTCCTGCAGGGAATATATAAAATGTCAGCAGAAGAAGACCACTGGTCCATCCAGCAGTGGCATTCCTTTCTCAAATTCAGCACTTAAAATTATAAAAGCAACTTGTAAAAATTGCACTCACTGTAGTTCTTGAACTGACATCATTAACGGGCAAGCATGGGGGTGCAGCTCTGAGTAGAGAAATCCTAGCATTTTGGATAGAGAACTTTATCAGTTAAAGCAAAAAGAGGCTGGGAAGGCAGTCAGAATAGCAAAGGCCCAAACCGAGGAAAGGATAGCCAACTCTGTTAAGAAGGGGGATAAGACCTTTTATAGGTACTTTAGGGAGCGAAGAAAGACCAAAGGAGGGATACTGAGGCTTAATAAGGGAGGAATGTGGGTGAGGGTGACAATGAAAAGCAGGATACTGAGCGAATATTTCTGCTCAGTATTCACAAAGGAAGAGGAGGAGGAGGTACCTAAACCAAACAAGAGAAACACTCTGAAGGCGAGGGTCGATACTAGTCCATTTACAGAAGAAAGGGTTCTGAAAGAACTAATAAAATTGAAGGTGGACAAAGCAATGGGGCCGGATGGGATTCATCCCAGAATTCTAAAAGAACTAAGGGTAGAACTAATGACACCACTGACTACTCTCTTTAACAAATCATGGGAGTATGGGGTGGTACGTGAGGACTGGAGGCGGGCAGATGTGATCCCTCTTCACAAAAGTGGGAGCAGGACAGAGGCAGAAAACTACAGACCAGTTAGTTTGACCTCAGTGGTAGATAAAATGATGGAATCACTTCTGAAGGAAAGAACTGTTGAGTACCTAGAGGCCAGTGGGGCAGAGGACCCAAGGCAGCATGGATTCACGATGGGAAGGTCGTGTCAAAGGAATCTAATAGATTTCTTTGACTGGGACATCAAAGTAGTAGACCAGGGAGGGGCTGTGGATATGGCTTACCTAGATTTTAGCAAGGCATTTGATACAGTCCACACAAAAGATTAATACACAAGTTAGCCAGCCTTGGAGTGGGTCCCAAGGTGGTAGCCTGGATAAAAAATTGGCTAGACAACAGGACGCAAAGGGTAGTAGTAAATGGAGTCCACAGTGAAGAAAGGAGGGTTACTAGCGGGGTACCGAAGGGTTCAGTACTGGGACCGGTCCTTTTTAATGTCTTTATAAGTGACATTGCAGAGGAACTGGAAGGAAAAGTATGTCTCTTTTCAGATGACACAAAGATCTGCAACAGGGTTGATACACCAGCTGGAGTGGAAAGGATGAGAAGGGACTTGGCAAGGTTGGAGGAATGGTCAAATGTATGGCAGCTCAGATTCAGTGCAAAGAAGTGCAAGGTAATGCACCTGGGAAACAAAAACCCAGGGCAAGAGTACACAATGGGGGGTGAGATACTGACAACAGTAAAAATGGAAAGGGACCTGGGGTAATTATATCAGATGACCTAAAGGTAGGCAAGCAATGAGAAGGCAGGAAGGAAGGCTGGGGGGATACTGGGATGCATAGAGAGGCATCAATAGTAGAAAACAGGAAGTTGTTATCCCTCTGTACAGACAGTTGGTGAGACCCCATCTGGAGTACTGTGTGCAGTTCTGGAGACCCCATCTCCACGAAGACATAGACAGAGTGGAGGCAGTCCAGAGGAGGGCAACCAAAATGGTGCAGGGTCTGCACCAGAAGACATACGAAGAAAGACTAAAGGAGCTTAATATGTATACCCTTGAGGAAAGGAGGGAGAGAGGGGACATTATAGAAACTTTCAGGTGCCTCAAGGGAATCAACAAAGTCCAAGAGGGTGGCATCTTTCAGAAAAAGAGATGTGCAAGAACAAGGGGGCACAATTTGAAGATAGAGGGGGGGACGGCTCAGAGGTAATGTGAGGAAGTATTTTTTCACAGAGAGGGTTGTGGATGCATGGAACAGCCTCCCTGAGGAGGTCGTGGAGTCAAGAACAGTGCGGGAATTCAAGAATGCATGGGACAGACATAAGGCAGTCCTAGTGGGGGGTAGGAGGAAGTAAGCTGTTGGTTAATTAGGATCTGCAGCTTATCTGTTAGGTAGGAAAATGGGCAGACTAGGTAGGCCAAGCGGTCCTTATCTGCCATCAAATTCTATGTTTCTATACCACCTCCACAGAGCTGTTTTATGAGTGTTTTTCTGAAAAAAAATGGCCTGAAACAAATTGAACTTTTTTGGATGACTGCCTTAACTGGAGGTTAAGCTACAGTATATGCTGGGGTGGGTAGAATTATTCATACTCTTTAATTTATGCTCTTTAAGCAGATCCTCATAGGATCTGCCCTGCTGGCCCTGAATCATTTTGGTTACCCTACACGATACTGTCTCTAGCCTGTCTTCGTCTTTTCTTAGGTAGGGGCTCCAGAATTAAGCACAGTACTCAGGATGTGGCCTCACAAGGGATCTATAGAGAGGCAGTATCACCTTCTTCCTCATGCTGTCAAAACTCCCTCCTGACATACCCCAGCATCCTGGTTGCCTTGCTGTAGGCCTTGTAATATTGGCTAGATTGTTTTAGGAAGTCACTTATGATGACTCCCAGGTCCCATTCCTCAGTCATAGTGTGCAACTTAACCCCTTCCCTTTAATATTCCTTCATGGGATTCTTATTTCCTATAGGCATCAACATGCAATTTTTGGCACTGAATTTCAACTACCAAACTTTGGAACCCTTCCTCACTGTTCACCCTACCACAGAGCTTAGTGCCATCTGTAAAGAGACACATCTTGCCTTGTATTCCTTCTATGTCACTGATGAAAATACTTAAAAAAGATCGCCCACAGGACTGATCGCAGTGATACCCTACTTATGACCTCCCTTGCCCTTGACTTGGCCCTGTTTATCACCACCCTCTGCTGTCTCTCCCACCCATCTTCCCACCCATCTAACTAGATCCTTGGCTGTTACCAGATGATCTAACTTCTTCAGCAACCTTCTCTGCAGCACAGAGTAAAATGTCTTGCTCAAGTACAATAAATCCACTGCTTGTCCCTTGTCCACTGCCCTAGTTACACAGTCAAAGAATACCATTAGGTTGGTCTGACAAGACCTCCCTGCCAAGAACCCATGCTGCTTATTATACTGGAGCCCTTTTCTCTCCAGGTAGTCCATTAGGTCTTCTTTGACTATGGTCTCCATTAGTTTACCTGCTATGGAAATAAGACTGATGGATCTGTAGCTTCCTGCCTGGTTGTTCTTCGTCACCTCCCGTGTGGAGCTGGAGTACATCTGCTACCTTCCAATCTTTCTGAACCACTTCTTACTGTAGGGAGCTACTGACTAGCCCTGCCAGAAGTTCAGCCAGTTCCAGTGCCATTTCCCTGAACAATCTCATGTGCATCTATCTGGCCTGAAGTCATGTCTATCTTTATGGCTGCTAGCCTATCTCTGACCCTTTCTCCTATAAACACCACCTGCCCCATTTATGGGATCCCTCTTGCAGCAGCTTTTATGCCACTTTCAGGCAGGGGCCTGCTATCTTCTACCGTGAGCACAGAGCAAAAGTAGTCCCTTAAAATGGATGCCTTATGTTCAGACTCCTCTACTACCTTGCCCCCTCCGTCAGCCTAATAATTTTTCTTGTCTTTCTTTTTTCTCTAATGTATCTAAAGACCTGTTTTCCCCATTGACCCTCTGCAATATGCAGTTCTGTAGGTGCTTTTACATCCTTGATCACCTTCTTGACCTCCCCTGTCCACTCCTCATCTCCCCATTTCTCTTTGTATCTAATGAAGGCCCTTTTTAGCCTCACTGCCTCCCTGATCTTCTTAGAGAAACATGTTAATCTCTTGTGCCTGTTGCTCTTAGTAAGCATTCCCTAGCATTACTTTGTTGCTTCTAAAATGGCCCATTTAACTAGTCCCCACCTCTTCTCCACCCCCCCCCCACTGCATCCACTCCCCTCAGCTTACCATTGGCTAGTTCTCTTGTCTGATCATAGCCTGCTCTTTTGAAATCCTGAACCATAGCCTTTGACGAGAGTATGTTGGTACCCAGGGCCAATTTGATCCATATGGTGTTATGGTCACTTGAACCCCAGAGGCTCCCCAATCCTCACCCCATCTACCATTTCTGAGCTGGTGACCACCATGTTGAAAATAGCAGTTTGCCTTGTGGGTTCTCGGATCAGCTATGCCAGCAGGCAGCCCTGCAATGTATGCAGTGCCTGAATCCTGGCGCTCTTATCTGCTAGAGTATCCCACTCTATGTCTGGCAGACTGAAATCCCAACCACCACCACTATCTTCCCCCTTTTGCTGCCCATTTCTGCCCCTAATTCCCAATCTCCATTGTTCGCCTGTTGCTGGCAGCCTGTAGACAACTCCCATGAGCAGTTTCTTGCACAATGTGACTGTGGACTGCACCCACAGAGATTCTGTCTACCCCTTCCCTCCTCTGATAGACCCTCCTCAACAACCTTTATGTCTTCCTTAACATAAAGGGCAACTTCACCCCCTTTTCTCATACCACTATTACATCCATACATGGTGTATCCTGGTATTGCTAAGTCCCAGTGGTTACTGCCAATGGCCCAACACCTTTCCCACTCTGAAGTGGAGCAGGAAAAAAGTTAAGACGAATATTTGTCGCCCTTCTGTATCTATGAGAAGGGCTGCTACGATAACCTCCTCTGTGTTGTACCAGGTCATGCTCCCTTTTGAAAACATAAAAATGGATATTTTGCATTTGTACAGTTAGCACACAACACCTAGGGCAGCAGTGAATGTCATGACCAGGCCCAAGATATCAGACACATAATGAATGTGGAGCTGCCCTTGCAATTTTACTCTCTAGACTACAACCTTTAAACAAAGAAATGCCCAACATGGAGCCAGTCCAGCGGCACAGAGGGTTGAGGCACTACACCTTACCTCGTGCTGCGCCAGCGATCTGGGTTTGGGAACGACCTTGGGTCACTGGGGTGCCGGCACAGGGGGGGGCAGGATCGAGCAGCCTAATGGCAGCTCTTCCCCTCCAGGGAGAGGTCATCGTCCCCACCACTAGTTCTGCTGCCACCGGGTGGAGGCCCGACAGCAGCATAGGCGGGAGGGGGCGGCAAGTCGGAAGGTCTTGGAATGCGGCATGCACATGCTTCCACATGTGCACGCTCATGCCTGAAAATGGAGACGGGCACAGTGTCAGTGGCTCAGTAGGTTGCACACTCGCCTCTGTGGCTGGAAGATCAGATGGCTGTGGGTTCAATCCCCACACCAGACACTTAAGTTAAATCCCAATACTGATACTGTGGTGCAGCATGATGGGGGTGTTGCCATCCTGAGGTGCTGTCTTTCAGGTGAGACGTTAAATTGAGGTCCCATCTGCCTGTTCTGGTGGTAATTCAGGTGGATGTTAAAGATCCCATGGCACTTCTCGAAAAAGAGCAGGGGAATTTCCCCTGTGCCCTGGCCAAATTTCCCCATTTATTAAAATACCACCAACAGCTTAATCTGCTTCAATGTCAGTTGGCATCCATCTGTATCCCCTCCCCCGGGACGAGGCTAAAAATAGGCAGAATTGTCTAGTCCTCCTTTCCCAGTCAACAAAAGCTAAAATAAATACAAAAAATGGGAAAAACCCTACAAAAATGTAAAATAAAAACAAAATACCCAACTTGTCAAACAAGGAAGAAAAATGAGAAACGTTAGAAAACAAGTAAAAAATGCCTGTTCCTTTCAGGGCTGTCCCTTTTAAAGGTTGGAAAAAATGAACTTAGATGGTTGTAGCCAACTCTGCCATGTGTAGAAGGGAGTGCACACCACACAAGCCTGTGCTGAGCACTGGAGCCATCTACTCCAGATGTTTCAGGCCCCTACAGGATCCTAGTACCTCCTGTCCTAAGATCAGAGTGTGGCTTTATGGAGGAGACTGACTAGAAGGATGTTATAGCTTCTGCCCTTAAAATACACACCACAATTAACTAAATGGCAAATAGTTCTACAGGTCATTAATCTCTATAACAGAGCAAATTAACACATCCATTCTGTGTTCTTCTTGGCTTCAAGCCTCAAGATTTACACTTGTAATTAAACAGCTGCCTCCACTCTCCAAAATTAAAATGGTCTCTCAGGGTAACCTTTTTGCATTACTGTGACAATGTAACTATCACAGAAAATTCTCAGAAGCATCACAAATACCGACATACTACCACTACAGCATGTAAGTATCACTGCAGTTTTGTATCTCTTTTTCTCCCCCTCCCCAAAAAGTCTTAAAAATTGCTTTTCTTTCACATCCAGAAAGCAAAAAGCAAATCAAGTTAGGGTTTGAAACGTATGCTAATTTAAAATTCTGCCCATACCAAAAAAATGAGGGAAGCAATACTTCCCTCCTCTCATTGTTATCCAGTTTTGAGTAGCAGGTTATTGCTTTGTGTTTTATATTTTAATTTCTTTTGGCAAGAAATTATAGTCCTAATAAAGGCAGTGAGGCTTCAAAAGTTTTTATTTATTTAGGCGTTGCCCCAGCTCCTGCTCATCAGGTGACCCTACTTGTTTCTCATGCGACAGAGAAGAGAATGGCTCGGTCTTCCAAGAAAATAAACTTTGGTCAGAGCCAAAAGGCTGCTAATGTATTAACTAGATAAGGAACACAGAATAAATGTGTGGCTTGGATTGCAATTCATTTGCATTATTGTGATATAATAATCGAATACCCTCCCGCTTAGTCCCTGAGAAAAAGGAATAATTGAAAACCCAAGTTAAACAGCCAGTGGCCAAGTAAATCAGGTGAAATTCAGGTGCTGGGCAGGAAATAGTGGGTCCAACATAGACAACAGACCCGCAGTAATGGCATCACTACTGTACTTAATAAGACTGCAAAGCACTGTCATTTATACGGTTAGCATTCACTATACAGTACATGTGAATTTTATACAGTTTTTTTTACATATAGACACATTATGTAGGGAGCGGCACCGAGAAGAGGAAAAAAGAGAATTACCACAGGGGGAGAGTGTACGTAAAGTCTAGGAATTAGCTGGAAGATTTCACAGCTTTTTATTTCTTTATATGGTGGCCAGAAAAACATACATAATTTAGTTTACTGGTGAGTGGGCAACCTTTTCTTTTTCCCTCAAAAATCTACTTTTAGGATTATGGCTCAAAGAATAAAAACAGATTAACCTTTTAAATGCTTTTTTGTTTTGTTAATTCTTATTCCATTGGGAAATGAACCCCAACAGTGAAACAGCAGGGAAATAAGCAACTTGCACATTTGGAGGTTATTCTTCCAGGCAATACTATACTCACAGAAACCTTCATAAAACATTTCCAAACAAGTTAAATTGGCACAGTTTTACATTTAGGAGTCAAAGGAGAAAAGCAAAACTGATAGGACTGGAGAGAAAGAAAAGGGGAAAGAGAGAGAGGGAGGGAGAGAGAGAAAGAGATGGAGATGGGGGGGGGAGAGAGAGAATGTGGTAGGAAAGCTTATCTAGCAGACATGCTGGTAATGCTGTCTAGGCACAGGACGACTAGGCCATACTACCCGCCTACTGCACACGTGGACCTGAGCTGTGTTTTGGACCACTTCTGGATCACATGTGCAATGACTGAACCAGGGCCCTTCAAACAGTTACCAACCTAACCCCCCACCACCACCACCATCAGCTAAGCAACCACTCACATTCTTTAGGCTGCAAAGGGCAAACTGCAGCACAGTCAGATGGTCACTTTTTAAGTCCTTAAGCATAACATCAAAAGCTTTCTTGAAAATCTGCCCTTCCTCTTTGGCATCCTACCATGACAGGAGGCATTTTCCCACTGTGACGGTGGGGGAGGGGGGCGACCAGGAAAGGATGCCTGGACTAAAGCACAAAAAGACAACTTATTTAACCAGACAGGACAAAAAAAGGTGAACATCTTTGTCATTATCAGGGAAGTAAGTTAAAAAAAAACATCTGGCATTACCCAGAGATGAGGCAGGCTGTGCAGCAATTTGCTGCATACTACTATGGTGATGCAAGTAAACCTGTGGTTGTCAAAAGTAGCAAGCAAGCATTCCATTTCCACATTCCCAACTTCTACTGTGATTCCAAGAAGGCCCTGCATAGCTATTGCATGTTACACAGCCATAAAAAGAGGTCCCGGGACTTGGCTACGCAATCAGGCATATTAAGGGAGATATGCTAGAGGTTAAGACATGGCCCTGTGGGCTGAAACTAACCAATCAGAACACAGTGTAGCAATGGTCAGTTTAATGTATTTTTAGCTACAGCAGCCTCTAAATACCTCATTAGCAAAAGAGTAAGGGACTGTGTTTTGCTCTAAATGTTGAGATGCGAAAGAAGAAATTACTCACTGCAGTACTCTAGTTTCTTCCAAGGTATTCTTTCAATATGATTAACTCTAGCAGTCAGCCTCCTGGATTGCACTACTCCGGAGATGAATGGAACTTTATGCAAATAGTATTGGCTCGTGCCACCATTCAAACTTGCTGCCCTTACCAACTCCTGCATTCTATAATGCTCAGATTCACTGGAGCTTGCAATTAGATCCTCTAACTAAACTATTCTAATAGTTGACCACTAAATATGAATAATAACCAATATAATGAATACTCCCCTATTTCACCCATGCCAATATAAATGCCCAACAGAGGCTAACAACAAGGAAAACAGGGCCACCTGGTTTAAACGCAACAGTACCAGTGAATGGCCAATAGGATAGGAGTATCAGTTTGAAGAATACCTTGGAAGAAACAAGATTACTGTGGTGAGTACTTTTTTTGTTCTAAGCCCAAGGATTCTTCAATATGATTAACTCTAGCAGACTATGAAGCAGTACCTTTGGAGGTGGGCCCAGAACCCTGTATAGGGAACAGGATCTGCAGCACTGCTGTGCCAAACCTGGCATCACTCCTGGACTTAGTGTCCAGACTTAGTGCTTTGTAAAAGTGTGTACTGTTCTCCATGTAGCTGCTTTACAGATTTCCAACAAGGGGATAACCCAGGCTGCTCAGCTCAGAAATAATCTGATGAAAGCCAAGCTGCTCCTTAATGCTAAGAAAATGAAGGCAATGATTTTTACTCGTTGTACCTCCCCTGGTCCCCCCCTCCCCCAGTCCAACCAAATGATTTTATAGTTACTGCACTAGGTGAATCTTTGGAAGTCGTTCCTAAATTCAAATACTTGGGTATCTTGAGAGATAATAAGCTCTCATTTAATGACCACATTGATGAACTATCTAGGAGGCTCAAAGCAAGATTGGGATTTTTTTTTAGAAATAGGTCTCTATTGCCCCTCGAGATACGTACAAAGCTCATACAGGCCACATTCCTTCCCCTACTCGATTACGGTGACTTAATATACACTACAGCTTCAACTTCAAGCCTAAGCAAGCTGGACGTCCTTTACCACCGTGCATTATGATTTATTACCAACTGCTCCTACCGTACTCACCACTGCGATTTGTATGCAACTGTTGGTTGGACATCTCTCACCACTAGACATCTGCTCCATGCTGGTCTTTGGACCCTTAAGTTGCTCTTGCAGTTCAGTTATTACCATGCTACCTAACATTGTTAATTGCATTTCCCGCAGTCCATATTCCCTTAGGAAAACTGACGTTGTCTTGCTCGATGTATCTAGGACTCGTACCTCCTTTGGCAAAAGTGCTATTTCGTATGCCCTCCTTTCTATGTGGAACCAACTCCAATCAGTACTAAAACTAACTAGCACTCTCTCGGTCAACTTCTTCAGAGTGCTAATTGCATCTAAAATAAAAAATATTTGTAACTGCCACTAAGCCCCCTTTTATCCCTATGCATTTTTTTTTGTCTATTGTCTCTAATGACCCTTGCTGTACTGAGTCCTTTAACCCTCAACCTACTTTACCCTTTGCTAACCTATCCTTCCCCCTACCCTGCTCACCCTTATTACTGTTTCCTTCTTCTAGTTCTTCACCACTTTTTGATTATCTATTGCTGCACACATCGACAAAGTGTTTAACCTCATCTGGTATTGTCTGTCCCATATTTGCACATATATCTGTAACCTTGTATCTCGCTATGAATTACCTGATTAGAGCATTGTGTGCACTGTGTTTATTTGGTTATCAAAGTGCTGTGTTGTACAGTGTGCCGCTGAATGTGAATTACCCTTGAGAACCTCCTTGTGAATGAGCTTGTTCAATGGAGTCTTCCTGCAATAAACCTGAACTGGAAACTATCCAGTGTTCAGTTGTCCTTTTTGAAGCTGGCTTTCCTTTCCCCACATCACCATATGTCAAGAAAACTGTTGTCTGTCCTGTCTATTGTTCTTGGTGTGATCAATATAATATTTGAGAAAGTACAGTTACGTAAGAACTTACCGTAACAGCAGATCTTCGAGAGAGGCTCTTGCAGTACGTAATTACATATAGGACTGAAGCCGGCAGGCGTCAGAACCCCACAGAAAAATTTCTAGCTAGCAGTCTCTGGTGGGGGACCGCCCCCACATCAGGTGACCAACGTCAGTGTATAAAGGGGCGGTCCCCCACGTACGCCTTCCAGTTCTTTCCCGCCAAAGGCCAAAAAGGCAAGATGAAAGAGAGGCGGATATTTCCCTCTCTGGAAAAGGAGCTGAAAAAGCTAAGGGGGATGGAGGGTGGGAAGGCATTACCTACTGCAGGAGCCTCTCTCAAAGATCTACTGTTACAGTAAGATGTTACGTAACTGTACTATCTTACTTCGAGAGGGCTCTTATCGGAACTACCGCCCGACGAAGGCCACGATGGAGCAGCGGTCTTGGCAGGTGTTTTCAAGGCCTGTGCTGCCCTGGACGGTCAGGTGTCTTAGTGGCCTTGTCCATGTGGGCGTCGGTGGAACCGATGTCCAGTTTACTGGACCTGCTCAACCTGAAAGACAGCACGGTGGTGGTCTTCCCGGGAGCAGCTGCCTCCTTTATCCCGGAGGCTCCTGATGGGACCAAGCGCAAGCCTGATGGGAGGGACACCGTTGCCTTGGAAACCTCCAAGACAGCCGTCAAGGAGCGGTCCCCCGGGGGGATGTTACCTTCAACACGGCGACTCCAGCCGGAGTCACAGTGGCCGTGAAGTGGAGATCCGGTCCTGGTGCTTCTCCTTCTTCTTACGGTGACCCTTAGGGGAAGTTGAGGACTGCCAAAGCTTCTTCAGCTCCTTCTCCATGGAGGCCATCTTCTTCTTCAAAGATATGGGCCTACAAGGACTGCTGCCTCCGTTTGCAAGTGGCGGCGTTAAACTGTTGGCAGTGCTGGCACTTCTCCACGGGGTGTTCCAGGCCTAGACAGAAGAGGCACAGGGAGTGTCCGTCCTTATGCGGGAGCTGGGCGCCGCATGAATCGCACTTGTTCTTATGCGAATCGGATGGAGTAGGGGACAACATACACGGCAGATATTAACGTTGTTTGCAAGAAATCGAGAAAAAAAGGCATTAATAAAACCAACGACAGACTGATGAAGCAGTGAACTTAATCGCAAAGCGCTTTCACAAGCTAATGTCGGGAAAGAACTGGATGGCAGGCATGGGGGACCGCCCCTTTATACTGATGTTGCCTGACTCCGGTCACCTAACGTGGGGGCGGTCCCCCGCCAGAGACTGCTAGCTAGAAATTTTTCCATGGGGTCCTGATGCCTGCCGGTTTCAGTCCTATATGTAATTACCTACTGTAAGAGCCCTCTCGAAGTAAGATCTCTCTTTACATCAAGGCTATATAACCTGCATTCCCCTGAACTAGAGTATTAAGTAAAGAAGACTGGCAAAGTGATAGACTGATTGAGGTGAAAATCAGAGACTACTTTTGGAAGACATTTCCTGTTAGTTCTGAGCACCACTTTGTCCCTGTGGAAGAAGATGTAGTCCTGCTCCATACACAGGGCCTGTAACTCACTTATTCTTCTGGCTGATGTGATAGCCACTAAGAAAATAGCCTTCCAAGTGACAAATTTTAGGTGGGCCATAGCCAGTGGCTCAAATGGAGGTTCCATGAGCTTGGCAATACAGACATTTAGGTCCCAGGAGGGCACCGGTTCCCTGTGAGGAGTGTGCAGGTGAGCCAATCCCTTGAAATGCTTCTTGAATATAGGGTTAGCAGCCAGAGAATCACCCTTACCAGCTGAAAGACAGGCAGAGACAGATGCCAAATGGACCATAAGGATAGTGGGCTGTAGATCCATTGAATGCAGGCGAGTCAGATAGTTTAACAAGACTGGTATCCCTGCTTCGGATGGTAATCTATCTCTGGTGCCACGCCATATGGAAAATCATGTCCATTTAGAAGCATAGGTTTTTTCATAGAGGGTTTTCAGAACCCTGAGTACACCCACTGAGAGGTCTAGGTCAGCATACTCTAGGTCCTCAAGAGCCATGCTTTGAGTCTGAATGACCTGAGGTTCGGGTACAGAATCATTCCCTGGGAGGAGGTCAGAAGGTTGTGCCTCTGAGGGAGGTATATAGGCTGCATTGCTGACAGAGACAGCAACACTGAGTACCAATGCTGCCTGGCCCAATCTGGAGCTATCAGAATCATTGTAGCTGTCTGAGACCTGAGATTGAGCAGGACCCTGAGTAACACAGGGAATGGAGGGAAAAGCATACAGAGTTTTCCCCGACCAGTCTAGCACCAGGCATCCACTGGCACATACCCCTTCGCTGGAGGCCTGCAGCAGAATTTGGGCAACTAGTGATTCTCCTCTGAGGCAAAAAGGTCTATCTCTGGTGTTCCCCACCTTTGAAACACCACTTCCAGCACCTGTCTGTTGAGAGACAACTTGTGGTGATTTTAGTTGATTCTGCTGAGTGCACCTGGCAGGGTGTTGTCCTTTTCTGGAAGTTGGACTGCCACTAGGGATACTTGTAAGGAGTATGCTAGACTCCAAATCTTCATTGCTTCTGCACGCAGCAGGTCAGACTTTGTCCCTCCCCGCTTGTTGATGTAATACACTGTGGTGGTAGTGTCTGTCCTGACTTATACCACTTTGTCTCTTACCAGGGATGCAAAAGATTGCAATGCTAAAAACACTGCCCTGAGCTTCAGAAGATTTATGCGTACTAGTGATTCTGTGGGGGACCAGGTGTCATGCACTGTGTGTTCCTCCAAATGTTCTCCCCACCCCAAAAGTGAGGCATCTGTTGTGAGCACTAGGGCACAAGATTCCTTTTTGAATGGAATTCCCTCCCTTAGGTTGGATCTGTCCTGCCACCACTGTAAGGCCTGTAGCAGGAGCCTTGATAAAGGCACCATCTTTGTGTGAGAGAGAAACTGTCTTGTTACTATTTTGTTTTGTGCCTACAGGTTTTGTTAATGTTTTGTGTTTACAAGTTTTACAGTTTACTGCTTTATTTTCTCTGATTGAAATTGTTTTCAGCAGTGTATATTTTCTGTTAAATTGTTACAGGTTGTGCTTACAGGATTTGTTACTGTTTTGTGGTTACAGGTTTACAGTTTACTGCTTTATTTTTCTTTGACTGAAGTTGTTTTTTGCAGGGTATATTTTCTGTTAAATTGTTGTTCAGGCCGGCCCATCGGCTCAGCAGTTGTATTTCTGCCTGTGACCCGAGTTCAGGAATGGACTCGGGTCACTGGCGGGCCAGCCAGGGGAGAAGGATTGGAGCATCCAGAGACAGCTCGCCTTCTCCGGGGGGAGGGTGGGGATGCATACCGCCGGGGGTCCAGATCACTAGGAGAGTGGTGGACATCGGTATATGCCTTGACATCAGTGGCATGCCACTCTCTGGGAGAAACCAGGAAATAGCTCACTGGCTAGCCGGATGATGGTCTCTAGCCCCCTGCTGCTGCTAAGCCTCACGACCGGCCTGCCTCACTGACACCCGGGGCCAACTGTCTGGTGCGCTGGCCTGTCCCCACCAGTACCTTCCCTCTTGGAGGAGGGGGACCCACCTGGCAAAGGGATACACTGGTTCCCCCCCCCCGGGAGGTCGCAATCTGAGGCAGGAGTCAGTGTTGGGGAGTGGTAGGCAGACGGAAAGGGTCATGAGGGACCTGAAGGAGTGGTTGGCCAGGGGGAAGTAGAGGCGCAAAAAAAAAATTGTTGTTCAGGTTGTCTTGCTAAAAGGAAGAAAAGCATGTACCAGGGTGGTGGGTCAGAGCTGTAGCTGATTGTTTCTGGAGGGCACAGGATCGGTCCCACCACCCTGCCACCCAAAGTGCATCAGTTCCTTTATAACAGGGTTCTGACATCACTTCCCAAAGGGCAAAAGAATACATCTGTAAATAACCTTAATAGCCCAGCACGCTGCGTAGGGGGTAAACGCACGCACACGTTCGCACACATTAACAAAGAAAGAAAAAATGTAAACAGCAAGGGAGAGAGACATGTGGGGAGTGGTGCAATGCACTGGCTTTGGGGTGGCAGTCTTCTGGGAGACATTCGGGAGGCTATGATACTGCTCTATTTGTAGGCACCTCTCTGGTCTGAGGAAGGAGGCTGCATGTCTCCAGGCTGACCTGGCGAGGATTCAGAAAATCTCCTCCTCCACCCAGGGACCACCAGGGCTGCCACCGCTGCCTCAGAGGCTGCCAAGAAAGAGAAGCGGTTCGGCCATGGTGGGCTCAGGGAGGGTGAGGGTGGTGGAACAGAGGTGCATCCCTCCCATTGTACCTCTTCACAATTCATTCATTGTTCTGATGGAGCATGGATCCTCTATGGAGTCACCAGCAGTGGAGACCAAGGAGGATGTTAGGAACCTCCACAAAGGAGTCCCACAGAAAGGTGGCATGGGACCTCACAGGGGAAGTGAACAACTTGTGATGGGGACTCAATCATTGGGGGTAGAACTGGGGGCGAGAGAGGGGAGGGATGTAGGTGCCTGCCCGGTGCCATGGCTTGGAGGGACAGGAAGGGAATTCTCAGGATCGCGGGAGCAGCTGTATAGGAGAGTGAGCTGGACATCGTTGTCCACCTATGGACAAATGACCTGGTTGGGAATGGGATCAGCACAGTGTAGGAGGAGTTTGTGGAGTTGGGGAGGGGCCTTAGACAAGTAGCATGCATGGTAACCTTCTCGGAGGTGCTGCTTCTCTATGGCATGGGTGAGGCTAGGGTACTCTGCACCACGGGATTCAATAAATAGTTGAAAAACTGGTGCGGAGCTCAGGGTTTTGGCTTCATTGGGGACTGGGGGTCTACCTGGAGGGATACAGGCCTATACTGGCGCAATGGTCTGCATCTGTCTGGGAGAGGAACCAGGATCCTAGGTGATAGGTTTAAATATTTCATTGGAAAGCATTTAAATTAGCCAAGGGAGGAGGCACTGAAAAGGAGCAAGGAAATCTCAGACCCCCCCCACAAAACATGGTAGTTAGCGAGGTAAACACCAAGGTAGAGAAGCTGATAGGGAACAGCACAGGGGTAAATGGAGAAAAAGGCAAAAACAGTAAGCACAGGGATGGGACTAAAATGGGTAAGGCCATCAAAAAATGGAGGGCGATAAGTACCAATGCCCATAGTCTGGGTAACAAACTCCCTGAACTAGTGGCCTTGATGGAAGAGGGATGCCTGGATATTGTGGCAGTCACAGAAACATGGTACACAGAGAACCATGACTGAGATGTCACCATACCAGGGTATACAATCTACAAGAGGGGCAGGGAGAGTAAAAGAGGAGAAGGAATAGCTCTCTACATAAGGAAAGGGATCAAAGCAAACTAAACTAAAGGGTAAACAGGGAGGAGAGGAGCTGCTGTGGGTCACCCTGGAGACAGAAAATTGCACCACAAGCTGCACTGGGGCTGTATACAGACCCCCGTCTCAGCAGGAAGAAATGAACAAGGAAATGATAGAAGGCACCCCAGAGGGTGTAGACAGAATGAGAAGGGACCTGCAGAAACTTGAAGAATGGTCAGGGGTTTGGCAGTTGAAATTCAATGCAAACAAGTGCAAGATAATGCATATGGGGCACAAAAACCCTGGCACAATATATCAGTTGGGGGGTGAGGATATAGCATGCACCAAGCAGAAAAGGGATCTTGGGGTTATCATCTCTGATGACCTCAAGGTAGGGAAACAGTGTGACAAGGCAGCAGGTAAAGCAAATAGGATGCTGGGATGCATAGGCAGGGCATCACCAGCAGGAAAAGGGAGGTCATAATTCCACTATACAAGACACTAGTGAGGCTCCACCTGGAGTACAGTGTACAGTTCTGGAGACCATACCTCGTAAGGACATAGACAGGGTAGAGAAGGTTCAGAGGAGGGCAACAAAGATGGTGCATGGATTGCATCACAAGTCCTATGAAGACAGGTTGAAGGAACTGAACATGTACTCCCTGGAGGAGAGAAGAGGAGGGAGAGAGGGGATATGATAGAGACATACAAGTATCTTACAGGGAGGAACAGCGTGCAGGAATACACTATTTTTAAGCGAAAAAGATGTTCCAGGACTAGAGGGCATGGGATGAAGTTGAGAGAGGACAATTCAAAGGAAGCGTGAGGAAGAATTTCTTCACAGAAGCGGGTGGTGGACAAGTGGAACACCCTGCCAGAGGAAGTGGCGGGGGCTGAAACAATCACAGGATTTAAGAATGCATGGGATAGACATAAAGGAATTCTGGAGGTCAGGGGTAAGGGGCAACGGACTTCTAGGAAAACATAAACTGAACTTACAAACTCAAATGGGCAGACTGGGTGGGCCATAGGCCCTTATCTGCCGACACTGTCTATGTATCTATGTATCTATGGCATCCTTAGAATGAATAGGAGATATTGTTGGTGGGGGACTTGAATATGCCAGATGTTAACTGGAGCACCTTTGCTGCAGCCACATCCAACAGCAGGCTCATTCTTGATGCCCTACAGGGGGCATGCCTCAGACAGCTAGTGCTGGAACCCATTGGGAGGGAGCAATCTTAGACTTGGCATTCTCAAACGGGGATGGAGAGAGGATCTCAGATTCAGAAGGGGGTAGCCATCTGGGAACAAGCGACTACAAAGCAGTGTGGTTCACGATAAACACAGCCATAGAGTCAAGCCATACAAAAGCCAGGGTATTGGACTTTAGGAGGGCTGATTTTGGCAAAATGGGAGAGTGCCTCAGAAAAGCACTAGCAAACGGGCAAGAAGGAGGGATGGAGAAACAATGGGGAAAATTCAAAACTGCGATCACAGAGGCAACAAGCTTTTGTGTGAAGCAAATGATCAAAACAAAGGGAAAGAACACTATGGTTCCCAAAAGAAGTGGCAGGGAAGATTAGGGAGAAAAAGATAGCATTCAAGAAGTATGAGGAAACACAGAAGGAGCAGGACAGAGAACTGTACTAGTTAAAGCAGAAGGAAGTGGGGAAGGCAGTCAGAATAGCAAAGGTCCAAACTGAAGAAAAGATCGCCAACTCAGTTAAGAAGGGGGATGAAACCTTTTAAAGGTACATTAGGGAACACAGAAAGACCAAGGGAGGGATAGTGAGGTTTAATAAAGAGGAGAGGGGTGGGCAGAAGGTGACAGTGAAAAAGCAGGGATACTGAACAAATACTTCTGCTCAGTATACATAAAAGAAGAGAGGGAGGTACCTATACCAATCAACAGAAGCACAATGGCTAGGGGGATCAATACCAGTCCATTGACAGAAGAAAGGGTCCTGAAAGAACTCCTGAAACTTGAGATGGATAAAGCAATGGGGTCTGACAAGATTCACCCCAGAATTCTAAAAGAACTAAGGGGAGAACTAGTGACACCACTGACTACCCTTTTTAACAAATCATGGGAAGGTAGTGTGGTACTGAGGACTGGAGGAGGGCAGATGTGATTCCCGGTCACAAAAGTGGGAGCAAGGCAGAGGCAGAAAACTACAGACCTGTTAGTCTGACCTCAGTGGTGGGGAAAATGATGAAATCACTTCTGAAAGAAAACTGCTGAGTACCTAGAGGCCAGTGGGGCACATGATCCAAAGCAGCATGGATTCACAGCGGGAAGGTCATGTCAGATGAATCTAACAGATTTCTTTGACTGTGTGACGAAAGTAGTAGACCAGGGAGGGGCTGTGGACGTGGCCTACTTAGACTTTAGCAAGGTATTTGACACAGTCACACACAAAAGATTAATAAACAAGTTAGCCAGCTTGGGAGTGGGTCCCAGGGTGGCAGCCTGGGTAAAACACTGGCTGGACAACAGGATGCAGAGGATAATAGTAAACTGAGTCCACTCCGAAGAAAGGGGGGTTACTAGTGGGGTACCGCAGGATTCAGTACTGGGACCAGTCCTCTTTAATGTCTTTATAGGTGACAATGCAGAGAGACAGGAAGGAAACATATGCCTCTTTGCAGACGACACAAAGATCTGCAACAGGGTTGATATACAAGGGGGGTTGGAAAGGATGAGAAGGGACTTGGCAAGGTTGGAGGAATGGTCAAAAGTATGGCAGCTTAGATTCAATGCAAAGAAGTGCAAGGTAACGCACCTGGGAAACAAAAACCCAGGGGAAGAGTACACAATCTGGGGGAGGGTAATAACAACAACAAAAATGGAAAGGGACCCGGCATAGTCATATCAGATGACCTAATGGTATGCAAGCAATGTGAGAAGGCATTAAGGAGGGCTAGGGGGATACTGGGATGCATAGTGAGAGACATCACCAGTAGAAAACAAAACGTTGTTATACCTCTGTACAGACAGTTAGTGAGACCCCACCTGGAGTAATACATGCAGTTCTGGAGACCCCATCTCCGCAAGGAAAAAGACAGGATGGAGGCAGTCCAGAGGAGGGCAACTAAATTGGTGCAGGGTCTGTACCAGAAGCCATATAAAGAGAGACTAAAAGAGCTTAATATGCATACCCCTGAGGAAAGGAGGGAGAGAGGGGACATGATGGAAACCTTCAAGTACCTCAAGGGAATCAACAAAGTCCAAGAGGTTAGCATCTTTCAGAAAAAGCGATGTGCAAGAACAAGGGGGCACGATTTGAAGATGGGTGGGGAAATAGCTCAGGGGCAACACGCAGAAGTATTTTTTTTATGCAGAGGGTGGTAGACACATGGAATGGCCTTCCTGAGGAGGTTGTGGGGTCAAAAACAGTGGGGGAATTTAAGAATGCATGGGACAGACCTAAGTCAATTGTAGTGGGGGGGTAGGAGGAAGTAGGCTGTTGGTTAACTAGGATCTGCAGTCTATTAAATAGGTAGGGAAATGGGCAGACTGGGTGGGCCAAGCAGTCCTTATTTGCTGTCAAAGTCTGTATTTCCATGTAGAGTCCTTTCTCTGGCATCAGTGTGCCCTGAGATGGAACTGATGTCCCTCACTTGGAATCTGTAGCCTTGCACTATACCTGTGGCTGCAGCCATGTGTCCCAGCAACTGCAGGAAATGTCTTGCTGGCCTTGGTTTGTCTAGGGTAAAAGATCGCGCTATGTGCAGGATGTTGTCCACCCTGTCCTGAGGGAGGAAAGCTCATCCCTCTAGGATATCCAATTCTGCTCCTATAAAGTGCAGAACCTGGACAGGCTGTAACACAGACTTTTGAACATTTATGAGTAATCCCAGAGACTCCACTGTCTCCTGACTGATTCTGAGAGATTCTCTCACCTGTTGAGGGGATTGCCCCATGACTAACCAGTTATCCAGGTATAGAAACACTGATGCACCCTGCCTTCTTAGGTGTGCAACCACTACTGCTGCCAGGCATTTTGTGAATGCGCTGGGTGCAGAGGTTAGGCTGAAAAGCACAGCTGTGAACTGGTAATGACCGGAAGGTAGTCTGAACCTTAGATACTTTCTGTGTGATTTGCTTATGGGAATGTGGAAATAGGCATCCTTTAAGTCTAGTGATACCAACCAGTCTTCTTGTTGTAATGCTGGAAGAATCACTGCCAAGGTTCCATCTGGAATTTTGGCTTTGTGAGATGCTTGTTTAAAGCTCTCAGATCTAAAATGGGTCACCACTCCCCATTTTCTTTGAAGTTAGGAAGCATCTGGAGTAGAAATCTCTTCCCCTTTGGAGGAAGGGGCTGTTTCTACTGCCTTTGATGCCAGCAGAGTGGACACTTCTTTTTCTAGTAGTGCCCTCTCAGATGGACTTGTGCAACTGAAATACCTTGGTCTCAGTTTGGGGAAGGTTTTGAAACTGAGAGTTAATCCCTGAACACACTACTTCCAGCACCCACTTGTCTGCAGTGAACGTTTTCCAATTTTGGAAGTAGTGGGCCAGTCTGCCCCCTGACTGGGATCGAGGAGGTGATGCTGTCACATCAGGGGTTCTGCTTTCTTTGTGTGGTAGTCTGAGGGGATTGGTTCCCCTCTTTTGGAACCCCTACAGCCTCTACCCCTGAAGAAACCCCTTAATTGGTACCCAGGGGTAGCTTGTGCCTGACAAAAGGGTCTGGTATAATCCCTACCTCTACCTTCCCTTCCACATGGCCTGTAGGAAGCTGAGGCCTTTTCTTTTGCAGAGTTACTCTTGTAAGTGGACTTGTATTCATCCACTTTTTCATATATTTGTCTGTCTTACTGCCAAAAAGGGAATGGTTCTCTACGGGGAAATCCATAGCCTTATTTTGAGTGTCTTCTTGTATGAGGCTGGTTGTCCTTATCCAGGCAAACCTCCTCAAAGCTGATAGTTAAGGCCATCCACCTGGCTGCATTATCGTTTACATCCACAGCCATAGGAAGTGATATTTTGTGGCTTCCAAACCACACTTTGCAGTTTCCATAAGATCAGCTGCAAGACCAGGTGGTCCCTTGTTTGCCATGGCCATAACAGAAGACCAAAGGGTCTTCTGATACTGTGCTGCATAAGCCATGTAGTTTGCTTCCCTGATGCATAGGGAAGCTGCCAAACACTCTTTCTTTGCCATGCCATCCAATTTCTGGAATCCTTTCCAAGAGGATGGGTGACCAGAGGTACCTTGGCCTTATAACAAGCAGCTGTCTGAACTACCCCCTACTGGGTCTGGGTGGAATAATAAAAACTCAGAGCCCAGTGGGTCTAACTGGTACTTCTTTGTCGGCCTTTTTATCTACAGGTGGTATGGAATTTGGGGTTTCCAATACCCTTTACCACGTGTTTTTTCAAGAATTTATTGATAGGTAATGAGATCTTTTTTGTGGGTGTTAACCCCATCATTTCCAGGAATTTTGATTCTTCCTCATCCTGTTCAGGTTCATATGGTGTGAGGTCTAATGCCTGCACCATCTGCTTCACAAAAGTAAAGTCTGAGGAATAGTCCTCAGGAGCCCTTGGTGGGGATTCAAACCCATGCTCTGGTGAAATCTCTGGTTCAATTGCTTCCTCCTCCTTTTTATTTGCAAAAGCTTATGGTGTATGATTTTATATCGTTAATACTGTATTTGTTTTTACTTATTGTTATTTGTAAAGTGCTTTGATCTTTGGAAAAGCATTTAGAATACATTTTTACTTACTTACTCCTCATCCTCTCCACATTCCTGATGAAAGGGATCAAACATGACCGTTCTTTGAGCAGAGAAGCCCAAGCCTGTAACCAATGGACCTGTAACTGTCGGTTGCTGCTGCACCAGTGACAACCTTGTTTGCAAGGCTTTTAAAATCTGTAAAGCCTGTGCTATTTGATCGGCCGTAGCCATATGTGGCTGTGATACTGGGAGCCCCATTGCTTTTCCAGCAGGGGAACTATTATTTTTCTTTTGATCTAGTTTCTTTAAAGGAACTGAATCCTTTACCGTTCACTTGGTCTTTTTAGTCTGGATGTCTCTGAATCGGCATCCTTAGACTTCTCATTTGGTTCTGCGGTCAGATTGGTCAGATCCAGAACTGGAGTTAAAGACATTTTTCTCTTAAAACACCTAAAGCGTTTTTCAATCATCTTTTCAGGAAAGGTTTTGCAAATCTCACAATCTGCCTCGAAGTGTTCAGCCCCAAGGCAAAATAAACACAAGTCATGTTTATCTGATCTTACAAAAACTCCCCCCCCCCCCCAACTTACTTACACTTGGTACAATTTTTAAATCTGGTTGGCCCAGTTTTCTTTTTAGGCTTTTCGGACAGTACCACTGTATTAAGTAAAACATAAAATAAAACCCAAATCAGTTTCTAAACCGAGCTGAAAATAGTCGCACCTCAGAGCGGTAATGAAAAGTCCTAGTGGTTGGTTCCTCAACAAAGGAAAACTGCGAATTTAACTAAATACAACTGGAATAAACCCAGAAAGAGAAACACAACTTAGGTATATAAGCTTAAAAAAAAAAAAAAAAAATTAGCGCTAAATAAGACTTACCAATCGGTTCCCCAGTGGTTTCCAGGAACTGAGGAGGAACCAAAAAAAATACCATAAACTAACTAAAAACTATTAACACTACAAAGGGCAGCCGGCCCGGTGGCGCGGAGTGTTGAGGCGCTCGACGCCACACCTCACTCTACGCCGGCGACCCGGGTTCGGGAACGAGCCTGGGTCATCAGGGGTCGGCAGGGGCGGACTAGGATCGAGCGTCCAACGACAGCTCTCCTAATCCTGGGGAAAGGGGTGGGTGCATATCACGCTCTAGTGGTCCCTGGGGACGCCTGGAGATACTGCAGAGGCGCAGGTGCAGAGGTTGGGGAGGGGAGCATGGCAGACGTCTGCACGTTAGTGCGCAGACGTCATTGCACGTCCGTGCCCCATTGGGGAAGAACAAGGACAATAGCAGCGCAAGTCCGTGGCAGCTTGATGGCTGCCGTTCACCAACCCGACGATGCCTGGAGGACGTGCGCCGGTAGTGGATCCTCGCCGGGCGCTGGGACTTAGGGAAGCCCCTCTCCACGGTGTAGCTGCCTATGCCAGCTGAGCACGACAGCTTCGGGGTCTGCGGTGGATGAGCAGTGGCTGGAGATTGGCAGGACTGTGGCTGCAGGTGAGAAAGTATTCAAGGATAAAAAAAACACTACAAAGGGCAGCAGAAATGAAGTAAATAAATGGTAATGCTCTTTTTTTTTTTTGTTACAAAAAATAAAGTTTTTCTCAGTCACACTGAGGAGCAGTCTCCAAGGCTGGCAGAGAATGAAATCTGAGTGTCACAGAACGCAGCAGTTGGTAAGAGCAGCAGGTCTGAATGGTGACACAAGCCAATAGGTGTTCCACTATTTGCAAAAAATTCCACTCATCTCTGGAGCAGTGCAATCCAGGAGACTGACTGCTAGAGTTAATCACATCGAAGAATCACTCGGGTTAGAAGAGCATTATTTTACTTTAATCGACCACTTGCAAGGCTCAAGCCTTTTATTGAGAAATACTTCAGTGGATTAATTAATGCAAAACCGCAAGACAGTTTGGTTCCCATTTCACATACAAACTTCTGCTATTCTGAAACCTTGTTTATCACACTATACTAACTGAAGCGCTTAACATTAAATTTCTCACACTGGTGGCATTAAGGATTGCAGGTGCTACAACTGAGTACTTGCAATATATGACAATGTGGGATATACCACTGAAGATAACAATCAAAAGGGTTGATCAACACACAAAGTCGAATCTGCAGCAAAGTGTCAAGCAGAAAACAATGTCTGCGTGCAGTGTTGGCACCTGCATGTCCAATTCTGCCAGCAGATCATAGTGCAATTCAGAAAGGATCTTTTGTTTTCCTATTTTTCTGTTAATTGACTGCCACTGTATCTGTGTAAGTGCCAGCTACAGGACCAAATAGTACAACTGGACATGCAGTTGGCCAGCACTGTACTGCAGTACTGAAAAATCTTCCAAACCCTACAAACAAGACAGACCTTCCCCCCAATCTACCAAGCAGCAAGAAATGACATTTTCCTTCCATCTCCAATTTAACCAAAACAAAATAAGAGCTACATAAAAATGCAGGTTAATTATAATTCCCCTGGAAACAACTAATGTAGAGCCAGACAAATTGTGCGAAATGTGTAAAAGTGATCATTTAACAGTTTTCTTCTTTTAGTTTGTTTCTTTTCCCCCATCCCAGCTGGACCCTCCTTCCCACTGAACCTCCCAGCCCTGTCACCCCAACATCCCCCCAAACTTACCTTCTCCTGGTATCCCCCACAGCTTGCCCTCTGTGGCAGGGGGGCTAGGAGTCCCCACGACCCACTAGATTGGATCCAGGTTCAGGAGGTGCCTGAGTCACCAGGGTGCAGAACCTGAATGGCCAGTGGTCATCATGCGCGACTGGGATGTTTTTCCCCATTTTCTCTCTGACGGGGAGAAAGCGTGCAATGACGCTAATGGTGGTGTCATGCATTTTCCCTTACACAGCATGCCGGACATCTGTCCCGCCTCCTTCCCCCATTCTGCAGCATTGGTATGCCAATCCCCAGCTTCTGCTAGGGGCCAGGCTACCACTGCCCACTGATCCTCTTCCCTCCCCGGAGGACAGCAGTCCTCGGGATGCTCGATACTCCTCTCCCCGACCAACCCCTGACACCCTGAGGCTTGGTACTTCAGCCCTCCATGCCACCAGGCCAGCATCATTTAACAGTTTTCAACATCTATTGCATTGAATAATGGTGATGCAGGTCGCCTGAGAAAGGACCTGTCTCTTGGAGGTTCCCCTCCATAAAGAACTCCCTCCCTCTCCTACTTCCAACCTCCTCACTTTGCTAGCTGAACAAGCGCTAGTAAGGGAGGTGCTCCCATTCCCTGTGTCTGCTCCTTCCCATAAGCTGGCATCCACTCACTAGCTGTCCACTTGCTTGGGCTTTTGTACCTGCTGCCAATATTTGCTGCAATTATCCTCTTTATGGGATTTGTTTGAGCCCTGAATGTTCCGTTCTTTGTATTCTGTACCAACTGTTTGACGTGCTATGGTTTACATGCTTTATGGTTTTACTGTTGGTATTATATTTACTGTATTAACTTGTGTATTTGTATTATTCCACTGTCCCCGTCCCCCAGGACGCTCATAGGAACAAGCTGTATAGTTCCATGTGCCTTCTTGGCCTACTCTTTTAAACAAATAAACCAATAAATAAATACATACATACATGAACAAGAAATGAGCATGACACTTCACATAGTCACCTGCTGTATCTCCCCAAATGAAGCCCTTAAAGCCCTACCATCCCTAAACCATTGCACAAGCAAGAGCCCAGACGAGCCAGATTCCAAACTCTTTTTTTCTATTTGCCCCCACTGTATCCTTCCCACTGGTTGCACTTCTAGACCAGTCATCCTCTTGTGCTCCTGTCCCTTGTAAATGGAAAAATTAAACTGTTATCCCCCTTCCAAAAGGTGGTGACCCTACCAACCCTGGTAAATATAGCCCTACTCCCCATCCTTGCCAAACTACAGCAGCACATTACCCTTTCCCAGCTCAACCCCTATCTTGACTCCTCTTCCTTCTTCACCCCTTTTCAGTCTGGTTTCTGAAAGTCCCACTTGATCACCACCACCTCTCTCCTTCAGCTGTCTGACTTGATACTCACAGGTATGGATCGGGGGCAGAACACATCCACGATATTTATTGACCTGGCTAAGGCTTTCAATACAGGATCACACACCCTCCTCCTCCTCCACAAACGAACAGCCGCTGGTCTTTCCATTTCAGCCACTACCTGGTTCTGCTCCTATCTAGAAAGTAGGTTGCAATCAGTCAAGATTGGCACCTCCCTCTCCCCTCCCCATCAATACTGGAGTCCCACAGGGCTCAGTTCTAGGCCCTATCCTATTTTCTATATTTTTAAATGATTTACCTGCTGTCTGCACTTCAACACAAGTACACACGTATGCAGAAGACACTGTACTGTACACCTCTGGTGCTTCTCAAGCAGAAGTCACAATCACACTGCAGCAGGATTTCCACAAGGTTCAGCGATGGTTCCAGTTCAACTAGCTGTTCCTAACTGCCAAAAAGACTGTCTCCATGACCTTCAGCACTAGGCAGAGACTATCTAGAACCCTCCCCTCCACTATTTCCCACACACTGGATGGCACACCCTTAGAAAGTGTTACTTCCTTTAGGTATCTCGGTGTCTGGATAGACCAGCACCTGGACTTTTCTATACACATGAATGCAATCCAAAAGACATTGCACCCAAAACTCAGTGCTTTATAAAGAAATTGTGACTGCATTCCACTATCAGCCTGCCATGCTACTGTACAGAAAATGATCCTCCCTACTTTTCACTCTGCTGATACAGTCTATAGGGGTTAGGTACGGATGCCAGACACCCATAATCCCAGCAGAGGCTAGCCCGACACCTTAATCCCAACATTAAAAATGCCAACAAGCACTTGCCGAAATCCCAACTTTCATCAACCTGCCTCCCGACTTTACAGCAGCATTACTGATTTACATGTTACTGATTACCCACAGTGCATCTCAGTCACCACCAGACAGTACGAGACATTTAAAAACAGAGAATGTTAACATTGCTCGCACTACTTGTACTACTACTAGCAGATTGGAAACAACAGTCTTTTCTGAATGCAGCAGTAAATTACTCTTTCAGTTAGCAACCAACAGTTTTGGTCATGTTTAAAAAGAGAATGTTCATATTTTAGACAGTTCAGCACCAGAAACGCTGCTTGCACTACAAGCAGATTGGAAACACAGTACTTTCTGAATGCTACAGTAAATTACTAATTCAATTAGCAGCCAACAGTTTCTATCATGTTCAGAAAAGTGAATGCTCAAAGAAAAGGCTTATATTGTAACAAGTTACCACCGGACAGTGTCATACATACGAGGCAGAAGCGCAACTGTATTGGGAATTTTGTGTATCTGTATTTTGTTTACTTGCTGTCTTATCTCTGCACTTTCCCTCATGTAACAGAATTTATAACAGAAATTAAAGAACTTACTGGTAGGAGCAGGAGGAGAGCCTGATACACTCATGTTGGTAACCTGTTTGTTTACTACGATCAGAGAATTCTCTTCGTAAACTGTCTAAATTAGAACCTTCACTTTTTTTAAACATGAATGAAACCTTTTGGTGCAAACTGAAAGAGTAATTGCGCTGCACTGAGAAAGTACAGCGTTTCCAATTCCACAACTAGTGCAACTAGTGAGAGCTACATTTCTGTCTAAATTATGAGCATTCACTTTTTAAACATGGCCCAAACTGTTAATTGCCGAAGTGAGAGCTATGAGCTAAAACATGAGCAGGAGAGAGTTTCCTGATGCATACTTATGTGGGGATTTTAAATGTTGGTCACTCGTTTGACAGTATTTTGTCAGGCATTTGTTGGGCTTCCGGTGTCCGGCTTGTTGTTGTTTGGATTTTGCCAGTTGGGATTTTGTACAGATCCCGTCTATAGTGCTGTTCCTAAGTCCACCCTCGCCAGACTGGATGCCCTCTTTCATTCATTCATTCTGTCATTTTGCTCTTCCCTGCCGCCCTTTAACCCATCACTGTGATCTCTATAAAGCCCTCTCCCTTCCGTCCCTTGATTCCACATGCCTCATCCACTCTGCTCCATTTATAGCCAAATACTGGTTTAGGTCCTTACCCTCCTACCTTACCCTCTGCACTCATTACCCCTACCCCTTGCCCTTATTCACTCTGTTCCAACAGTGACAGACTTTTGGCTCTCCCTCACAGGACCACCACAGCCAGTCAGTCAGCCTTCTCATATCGCTGCCCTAAACTGTGGAATGCCTTCCCCCTCACTATTAGAAATGCACCTTCACCTACATCACTTTCCTTCCTACTTAAAGACCATTCCTTTCCAGCCTGCTCATGCTCCTAACTTCTCCAGGCACCTTTTAACATGGAACACAGTAACTCACTGTATCTTTATGACTATTTAATGGGACTACCTACTCTCAACTTGGACACGTACCCAGTGGATATCTATTTTTAAGTTGCTGCCCCATATATCACAGTGCCAGTTGCTCATTATAAACACTTGCTTCCATAGCTCGTTGGACCTGTGTATAATGTTACCTATGTAAAATGTTGCCGTCTCATATATTCCAGAGCCAGTTACTTTGTGTATATACTTGCTACCATATGTTCTTTATACCTATGTAAAATGTTACCTATTGTAAAATGTTCCTATATACCCCACTTCCCCCTACCCCCAGTACACAACTGGAAACAAGCAATGTTGCTCAGCACACCTTCCTGGTGAAACTTTTAAATAGGATAAATAGGAAGAGTCCCAGTAGTACTCCCCATAAACAGTTTTGTTCAAGCAGCAGTCAATGGAAAAGAATAAAAAAAACAATTCCAGTACACAGTTGCTGCTGTCTGGGAATTAACTCCCTGACCCCTGGACAGTGAGGCACATTGGTCACAGCTAGGATATGTGCGACTATGTTCACAGGAGACTTATTTCAAGCTACAGTTGCAGGCAAGCCTTTGTCTATATCTCTACACTTTCAGCTATACAGCTATCGCAGCCTGCAAGAGCACAGCAAAAGGCAACTAACCTTTCTACCTACAGTGTCTAACTCTGTGACACCAGTAAAAACTGTCTGATGCGGGAACACCCTATAATCTTGAAGGCTGCGGGACACAGCAACTTCTCAGTGCTCAGTCACTCACAGTGCAGCTGTAGTCATTCTGCAAGTTAGTTTCTTACCTAGTTAGGGCAAAATGTTAAAGGATGAGTCACAGACACTTACAGAGTATGTGGGCAGCATAAACTAGAGAAAAGGACCTCAAAAATAAATCTGTTACAAAAGGGATAAGATCTTACAGTCAGTACTATCTGTTTGAAGTGGCCGCGGCAAACACTAATTGAACTTGTGGTGGTATGAAACAATGCCCAGAACTTTCCAACACTCATGCTGCTCCACCAGTATTTTTAACAATATCATATACTTCAGGGCAAGATGTCAAGTCCTGAAACCTCCCCCCAATACTTGGGCCCACAGATCCTTTCAAAAGACCTCACATCCATGTCTTCTCCTCCTCCTCAGTGAGAAAACTACCACCCTTGTACCGCATGGCCGAGGAGTTTGCCAAGGGCAGCAGCCAACCCACCTATTTACTTAGGAATGGGGGAGAGGACAGTCCATAAGGCTGTCCACCCTGCACTTCTTGCTCAGGCACTGTGACTAACATTACTTCTAGGGCTGGGGAGATGCTGATTTTGAGTGTACCCAGGACCCCCCACACACACACAAACCCCCCCATTGTAACCGAGGCAATGCTAGTGCACCCCCTCGCTCAACAGCTCCACACATGCCCTGCCCTCACCTGAGTGAAGAAGCAAGTGCCGATAGAAATATCTATTGGTGGCTGACAGAGTTGGGGGGGGGTGGATTCTCCAGTGATCCAATGCATACTCATTTGGTAAAACAAGTACATTCGTGGATCCCAAAAGTAGTATGTAATTGTTCAGTTTCTGCTTTCCACACTCCTACTGAACACAACATGGCCATAAAAAAATGTAACCCTCAGACTTAAGAGACTGATCTGTAATACTGAATACCAACTCTGTAGTGCTGAATAAAAACTAAAAGGTGGAGGAAACTCAGGTGAAGAGTGTGTGTGTAAAACCCACAGT
Organism: Neoceratodus forsteri; assembly: GCA_016271365.2. NCBI lineage: Eukaryota > Metazoa > Chordata > Ceratodontiformes > Ceratodontidae > Neoceratodus > Neoceratodus forsteri. The sequence goes on from CM028131.1 coordinate 732,641,729, forward strand.
CCATTTTGGGAATTAACTGAATAAATGAATCTCTGAGAGTTAGTGTAGCCTGTGATGACATTGCAGAACTGTGAGTCTAGAGACCCAGATGGGCTTCACCATCTACAGTAAGAAAAAAAATACTCACCATAATAATGTTGTTTCTTCTAGTGGAGTCTTGCTGTATTCTGACAAGCTGCAGTTAGCCTTAGCACTTGAACTGCCTCGGAGAGGAAAGGGTTAACTGTACGCCAGAGCAGAGGACGTTGAGCTTGAGCTCGGTTTTCAAACCTCTGTCCCCAGTACATTCCAGTGTAACCATCAGATTCTTACAAGCACTAATACTGACAAACTAAGGTAAGACATTGTTTATTTTTGTTTTAAAAAGCCATATGCAACAACAATTTGGGGTCCACAAAACTCAGGTCAAGAACCCCAAAAAGAAAACCTTACGTAGATAGTGATATCAAACTGAACAATATAATAAAACAAAAGAGCCCCAAACCTAACCAGAATGGGTTCAAAAGGTACAGCTCTGGGGTGCAACACTGCACCTGCCAACCCATATCACAAAACACAGAGGTTCTGATAGGGGAGGCAGGGTGGGAAGTCAGAATACAGCAAGACTCCATTAGAAGAAATAACATTACTATGGTGAGTAACTGTTTCTTCAAACAACATGAAGTCTTGCTGTATTCTGACAATCTGAAGACTACCAAGCAGTACCTCCATGGAGGAGGGAACTACAGAACCTCCTTAGGGAAGAAGCTCTGCAGCACTGCAGTGCCAAACCTAGCATCACTCCTGGCATGAGTATCCAAACAGTAATGCCTGGAGAATGTGTGAACAGTTTTCCAGGTGGCTGCTTTACAGATTTCAAGCAGGGGAATGTCTCTAGCTGCTGCCAAAGAGGCAGCAGTACTCCTGGTCGAGTGTGCCCTCAGGCCTGATGGAGGCACTTTGCTCAATTTCGAGTAACAGAACTGGATACAAGAAACAATCCATGTAGCTATAGTTCTTTTAGTGGCAGGTTTGCCCTTGCCTACCTCACCACAAATGAGAAACAACTGAGGATAGCCACCCCTGTGGGCCTTAGTATGATCCATGTAATAGGTGAATGCCCTTTTTACATCCAGACTACACAGCCTTCGCTCACCAGACGAAGAATGATCAGTGAAAAACACAGGCAGAGACATGGACTGATTGAGATGAAAATCTGAAACCACTTTGGGAAGAAATTTCCTATTGGTCCTGAGGACCACCTTATCCTCGTGAAAGGCAATAAAGTCAGGCTCTACAGACAGAGGCCTGTAACTTACTAATTCTCCTGACAGAAGTAATTGCCACCAGAAACATGGTTTTCTAAGTCAAGTACTTTAGCTCAGCTGAAGACAAAGGTTCGAAAGGGGGCTGCATAAGCTGTGCAATGCAGATATTCAGATCCCAGGCACGGGTTGGCTCCCTAAAGGGGGATTGAGATGAACCAGACCTTTAAAGAACTTACTGAACACAGGATGAGAAGCAAGGGAAGACACCTTCCCTGCAGAAAGAAAAGCCAAGACAGCTGCTAGGTGAACCTTGAAAGTGGCAGTCCTGAGGCACAAGCCATTCAAATAGACCAAATAGTCCAAAACAGTGGGAATACCAGCAGAATCTGGCTGTAAATCTTTCTGAGAGCACCAGATGCTGAATCATTTCCATTTGGAGTCATAAGTTTAGTAGGTTTACGGAGAAACCTTTAAAATATTCAAAACCCCTTGTGAGAGATGCGATCCTGCATACTCTAGCTCTTCAGGAGCCATGGTTTGAGTCTGAGAGACTGGAGATTTAGGTACCAAATTCTGCCCTGGGAGGATGACAGGAGGTCATTCCTCCTGAGAAGACAGAGGGGACTGTCACTGCCAAGAACAGCAGCAGATGGTACCAGGGTTGCCTGGCCCAATCCAGAGCCACTAGTATAACTGTGCAGGGCTGAGACCTGATCTTTATCAGTACCCTGAAAATCAGAGGAAAGGCATATAGAAACCTGTTTCTCCAATCCAACAGGCAAGCATCCTGAGGAACAGACCCCAAGATTAGTGGTCTGCAACAGAAGAGAGGGAGCTGATGATTGTCTGGAGCTGCACAGAGATCTATCTCTGGAGTGCCCTATCTCTTGAAAATGATCTGAAGAACCTGGTAATTCGGGGCCCACTCGTGGTGACCCTGAGAGTTCCTGCTGAGGGCGTCCGCCAGTACATTGTCCTTCTAAATCTAAACTACACTTTGTACTGCTGCTTCACAGTAGACAAGACTTTTTTTTTATCTAGTAGATCTGGCACTCGAAATAATTATAAACCGGAGCCCTGTCATACGATTGTATGCAGGAAGAGTAGCTGTAGTTTTTAGTTTAAAAACTGCATCTAGTGACAATTTATGCTCTTTTTAGATGTATTTTCTCTGTAAAGGGGATTTTTATGCTTTTGCTTGACATAACACCACGCTTGAGTGGTTATTACAATATATTTGAGCAAATTTTATTTTAAAACATACACCTTGTTACGAGGCTCGTCCCTCCAGCTGACCTCCGGGTTCTAATTACTATAAATACAGCCCCTCTGCGAGCGGGGTGCTTTCTAAAACTAAACTACACTTTGTACTGCTGCTTCACTGTAGACAGACTTTTTTTTCTCTAGTAGATCTATCTGGCACTCGAAATAATTATAAACCTGAGCCCTGTCACATGATTCTATTCAGGAAGAGTAGCTGTAGTTTTGAGTTTAAAAACTGCATCTAGTGATAATTTATGCTCTTTTTAGATGTATTTTCTCTGTAAAGGGGATTTTTATGCTTTTGCTTGACATAACACCATGCATGAGTGGTTATTACAATATATTTGAGCAAATTTTATTTTAAAACATACTCCTTGTTACGAGGCTCATCCCTCCAGCTGACTTCTGGGTTCTAATTACTATAAATACAGCCCCTCTGCAAGAGGGGCATTTCTAAATCTAAACTGCACTTTGTACTGCTGCTTCACAGTAGACAAGACTTTTTTTTTTCTCTAGTAGATCTATCTGGCACTCGAAATAATTATAAACCTGAGCCCTGTCACATGATTGTATGCAGGAAGAGTAGCTGTAGTTTTGAGTTTAAAAACTGCATCTAGTGATAATTTATGCTCTTTTTAGATGTATTTTCTCTGTAAAGGGAATTTTTATGCTTTTGCTTGACATAACACCATGCATGAGTGGTTATTACAATATATTTGAGCAAATTTTATTTTAAAACATACTCCTTGTTACGAGGCTCGTCCCTCCAGCTGACTTCCGGGTTCTAATTACTATAAATACAGCCCCTCTGCAAGAGGGGCATTTTCTAAATCTAAACTGCACTTTGTACTGCTGCTTCACAGCAGACAAGACTTTTCTTTTCTCTAGTAGCTCTATCTGGCACTCGAAATAATTATAAACCGGAGCCCTGTCATACAATTGTATGCAGGAAGAGTAGCTATAGTTTTTAGTTTAAAAACTGCATCTAGTGACAATTTATGTTCTTTGTAGATGTATTTTCTCTGTAAAGGGAATTTTTATGCTTTTGCATGACATAACACCATGCATGCGTGGTTATTACAATATATTTGAGCAAATTTTATTTTAAAACATACACCTTGTTACGAGGCCCATCCCTCCAGCTGACTTCCGGGTTCTAATTACATAAATATAGCCCCTCTGCGAGCGGGGCGCCATGCATCCACATGTGAAGATGCGTGCAAAGACACGTGCGTCTGCGCGTGTTTGCGTGTTCACGTGTACAAAGTGTACCAGTACCTTAGAAACAAGGGTTTTTTAAATACCGTGACGGCATTTGTAAATGTAAAGTGAGTATAAAGAAACTAAATCATTTAGAATTATTTAAATATAAAGAATATCTTCATGTTAACAACCATGGACACCATTATGACTCTAGAAGGCGACCTTGGAGTCAAATGCCTTGAAGGTAATATGTTTCTCATTATGGACTCTGTCCCAAAATAACTGTTTATATGTTGTAAATGCTTACAGAATAAAGAACTGCTTAAAGAAATTAGTTTGTTTAATGAAAGATTAGACCATGTTGAAGCAAGTCAAAAACAAATGGCATCTAGGTTTGAGGAAGGACAATCTTTAATAAACAATGATTCCTGTCAACAATTAGGGGGTAACCAGACACAAGTACACCTAGAAAATGTTAAAAATTCATCAATCCAGTCTGTAAAAAAAAAAAGGAAATAGAGAGGAGGAGTGTGGACCTCTCTTAAATGAGGAATGGATTACAGTACAAAATTCTCAGGTATCTAAAAAAGGTAGAAAAGCTGAAACCTTTACTCTACCCTTATATAATAGTTATGACGTTCTATCTGTTGACACCCCAGATTTTGTTGAAAATAACCCTATTACATCTAATACTCGTATAAATATGGATGTGAATATTCAACCCATATTACCTGAAAAGGTTGAAAATGTGAAACAAGACATTTTTGTCTTAGGAGACTCTCTAATTAAATATCTAGACAGGGCAGTGTACAATCCAGACAAAGCCACAAGAGTGTTATCTAGCTTTAGTGGAGCAAAAATAATGGACATAGTCACCACGTTAGAGAACATATTAAGTAGTGCAGGTCCAAATCCAATTGTCATTTTACACTTAGGAGCAAATAATATCTTTAAAGACACAGAAAATAATATAAAAAAGGATTTCATAATACTTATTAGAAAATGGTCTTTTTATTTCCTGGGCTCTGATTGGCTGTTACCCCTGCCAGGGGGGTACATTAACTTTCAATAGACGCCCAGCAAATAAAAAGAACCAGCACCAAACTGCCAGTTCGCCCACTCAGATATTATTGTGCTCACCTTACTTATTCATTGGCTGACAGCACCACACTAAATTTGAAATCGCCATTTTTTTTTTCTTTACCGCTTACAGAGGGACACTGGCAACCCAGGGCTCAATAGTTGACTACCAGTGCCAGCCACCAAATGAAATACACAGCACCTACAATCCCTTGATTTCATTTCTCGGTTTTGTTCCCTTCGAAGACATTTTATTTAAGCGAACACCGTTACCATCTCACGTCGCTCACCACTTCAGAAATGTACCTTTCCTATCACATGATCTCACTGCCGCAATCTCACTCACTCTAGCTTTGCAGCTCAAGTACCATCCCCGATGTCACTGATCCTCCTGCTCAGGATGTATTCAATGATCGCCGCAGTCAGCGCCGTTCTGGCGGTCCCTTTATCGTCCTCTTCATCCGACTGTCCCACTCTCCCATTCACGCTACAGTTGCTGTATTGCCTTATGGTGTGCCTGTGCTCTCCGCTCTCGCTGCTGTGCCGGTCTGAGCGCCGTCCTTCTCCAGCAGGGCTGCATTTAGCTGAGGTGCTCGTTCACTGACAAATGCCAGCATTGGCTCCTGCAAACAGCAGCTCTCGCCATTCCCTGAGGTGCTTTTGTACACTGACGATAGTCTTCAGCATTGGCGCTTCCTCAAGAGCAGTGGCTCTTGCCATTCCCGTGGTCTGCCACAGAGTTTTCCCCACAACATACATTGCCAGCGAATAAAACACACAATGGAAAGAGCGTGTGTGTTTTGGGAAGTACCCTGCAACCAGCTGCAAACTACTATCTACAGAGCACCTAGTACCACAAACATCCCTATGTAAAGAATACAGACAGCATTTTAATGTAGGCGGAGGAACTATTTTATTACAAAAGTAATCAAACAGCTAAGAATGTTAACACTTAATCACACAATTTGGTTAATTTAAAGGAGATATAATACGCTGGACCATTTTCTAAACGCAATAATGCCCTCCAGGGTGGTCGGTATGGGCAATACCGGACCGGCCAAGGGCTATAAGGCCCTCCGCCTGCGGCGTCGGGCCTCATTACGCCCCTGGCCGGTCCGGTATTGCCCAATGCCACCCACCCTGTCGAGCATTATTGCTTAATTAATAAACTTATTGAGATAGGTTGTGTTCCTGTATTTTCAGAAATCTTACCCATTCCCAAAGCATCTTTTTTACAATCAATAAAGATCAGATATATAAATAATTGGATGAGGAGATGGTCACTGAGACAGGATATATCATGTATTACACATTGGGAGGAATTTAACGATCATGCAGAACTTTTTTCTTGGGACGGATTACATCTGAGTAGGAAGGGAAATCAGTTGTTGGCAAAACAGATAACTGAGTTTATTGACAGTACTTTAAACTAAATTTTCTTGTGGGGGGGGATTTTCTTTCATGTCCTCCTGAAACCGAAACACTACTGGAAAAAATTAGCCAGTGGTACAAAATGTAATAATAAAAATTTTGAGAAAGTAAAGTATCAAACAAAATTAAAAATAAAGATCTAGGAGCTATTACCATATTGTTAGTAAATGCACGTAGCCTGACAAAAAAAAAGAGGAACTGGAACACATCTTAGTAAAAGATAACATAGTAATATGTGGAGTTACAGAGACATGGTTCTCCGATCATGAATGGAATACTGAAATCCAAGGCTTTAATAAGTTCGCTAAAAATAGATGTAATTTCAGAGGTAGAGGGGTAGCACTAAATATCTCAAACAAATACAAGGCACATAGCATAACACCAAATGAGGTATTAGAAAGTAAAACAGAAGTCATTTGGACTCAAATTAATTTACAAAATGAAACATTGGTGGTTGCACTATGTTACAGACCTCCCAGCTTATCTCAAACTGAAAACTTAGAAGTTCTGTCAATCTTAAATAATATGGAAACTGCACAAAATTACATATTAATGGGCGATTTTAATTTCCCCAAAATAAACTGGACAGTCTTAGAAGGGCATGGACCTCTTGAAACGGCTTTTATTGAGTTTACCATACAACAAAACTTAACTCAAATAGTAACCAAAGCAACCAGACAGAATAATATTCTTGATATTATATTAACAAACATAGAAGATAAAATAACTATACCATCTATAAAAACACCTCTAGGAGATAGTGACCACAATATGGTATCAGTAAGTATAAATTGATGTAATAATATTATGAATGGTGTGACAGTAGTAAAAGATTATAATAAAGCAGATTATAAAAAAATACTGAGTTTTTTGAGATCTTGGAACTGGGAATATGAACTTGTAAATTTAGGTGTATGTCAAATATGGAATAAAATTAACCATTGTATGAAAACTTGGGTACCGGATAGATTGAAATATAAAAAGGGTAATAGAATCCCCCTATGGTGGAATAATAACATAAAGAAGGTAATTAATAAAAAAAAACTACTATAAGAAACATAAAAAAAAAATCCTCTATAACTTGGAGAGCATATAAAGAAATAACAAAAAAAGTTAAATACCTTATTAGGATAGCAAAAAGTAACTTTGAATTAAACTTAGCCACTAAAACTAAGGATAACTATAAATTAATCTATAACTATGTTGGTTCTCTAAAAAAAAAATTGTTCAACAATGGGAACACTAGTAAACTCCAATGGTACTATTACTAGTGAATTGGATATGGCGACTGAATTTAATAATTACTTTGCCAATGTATTCATTTCTGACTACATCAAACCGATAATTCTGGACCAAAATAATACAGAGCACATCCCACCCATAAGCGAGACTGAGGTTAAAACTTTAATACAACAACTTAAAAATCATTCTTCACCTGGACCTGACAACATACATCCTAGATTTTTAAAAGAAATAGCAAATGTTATATGTGGACCTTTGACAGTGCTGTTTAATGCATCACTAGATCAAGGGAAGACAATTCAACCATGGAATGAAGCTATAGTTACACCAATACACAAAGCTGGAAATAAACAATTGGTATCCAATTATAGACCAATTAGTCTTACATCGGTAATTGGTAAATTATTTGAGAGAACATTATTAACAAGAATTGAAGCACATATTATCCAAAACAACTTACAGGATTTAACTCAGCGTGGATTCACTGAAGGTAGATCATGTATGACAAACTTACTAAACTTTTATGAAAATGTAAATGCATCTCTTGATTTAAGGTTTCCAGTGGACATTGTACTGCTTGATTTTTCCAAGGCCTTTGATAAAGTCTCCCATCAAGTATTAATAAATTATATGAGTAAGTCTGGTTTTCATCCCAATATTGTTAGCTGGGTAACAACTTGGCTACATAATAGATATCAAAGAGTCGTAGTAAGAGGACACTTATCATCTAGGGTAAAGGTTAGTAGCGGGATACCACAGGGATCTGTTCTGGGTCCAATACTCTAACTTATTAATATCAACTATGCAACCATCCAAAAAGATATGGATGACTAAGTATGCAGATGACTGCAAACTTGGATGTATTGTGAAAAATGCACAAGATGCAGTTCTTTTTCAGAAAGTAATAAATGACATTTTTAGCTGGGCACTAGAAAATAAGATGTGTTTCAACGAACAAAAATGTAAGGTTATTCAATTTGGATACAATAATCATAATTTTAATTACAAAATTAATAATGTTCCACTAGTTACAGTAACAATGGAAAAAGATTTAGGGGTCTTGGTGGATAACACTCTTTCATTCGACTACCACACTAGGGCTAAAGTCAAAAAAGGTCATAGAATTATGGGATGTATTTTTAAACATATTAAAAGTACAGAACAAAAAGTACTACTACCACTGTATACAAGTATGATTAAGACCAATCTTGAGTATTGTTCTTTTAGTGGTCCAACTACTGTAAAAGGAAAAAAACTAGTGGAAGGGGTACAGAGGAAATTAACTAAAAAAATCAGAGGATTAGGACACCTTCACTATAAATCAAGGTTGCAACACATGGGACTTTTTTTGCTAGAATACAGACAAATACATGGAGATTTATGTACAATATATAAAGCAGTTAATGATCAATATTTGTTTGAAACCTTAGGTTTAATAAAGAATAATTCTGATAAATCAACAAGATCTCATTGTTATAAACTTAGAGAAGCAAATTGTATAACTCAGAAAAGGTTAAAATGGTTTTCTCAGAGGGTTGTGGGACACTGAAACAGTCTACCAAGGGAAGTAGTGGAGAGTATTAATATTGAGTCCTTTAAAAAACAATTAGATATATATATGAGTGATAAAAAGTATCATGTCCATAATACTCCATCAGGATGGTGGCGATCTCACTAAGGGCATTTTGTGCCTCCTGAGATCGTAACTTTCTATGAATCTATGAATCTTCTGTGGCAGATGCACTGCTACCAGGGAAGCCTGAAGGGAGTATCCCAACAACCATATCTTTATGGCATCCGTGCACAAGGCCGTGGACTGAGTGCCCCGTGCTTGTTTACGTACCACTTGGTAGTGGTGTTGTCTGTCCTGACCTGCACCACTTTCCCCCGAACTGATTCTGAAAATGCTTGAAGGGCAAGGAACACAGCCCTGAGTTCCAGAAGATTGATGTGGAGAAGAGACTTCTGCTGGGACCATGTGCCCTGAACAGTGAGGTTCCCCAAATGAGCTCCCCACCCCAGAAGGGATGCATCTGTTGTGAGAACAGCTGAAGGTGCCTGGTGGAGGAAGTGAACTCCTTGCCGGAAGTTGTCCTTATCCAGCCACCACTGGAGAGCCTGGACAAGAGACTAAGTCACTGGTATCAGTTTGGTAAGAAGGTCCCTTTTCTAAGACCAGAAGACCCTGAGGTGAAACTGGATGTCCCTCATTTGGAACCTGGGTCCCTGCACTACTGCAGTGGCCTAGAAGTTGAAGAAAGTGCCTGGCTGGCCGAGACACACAAGGTTTAAAAGAGGCTGCCAGCTCAGTGAGAGCCAGCACCCTTGAGAGGGGAAGAAAGACCTTTGCCTGAATGGTATGCAGCTCGACCCCTATGGAGGTGAGAAGCTGAACTGGTTCTAGTACTGACTTGGAAAGACTTGAGGAGAAACCCTAGAGAACCCAGATGCCTCTGGGTAACAGCCAGAGCTGACTTGACTTGGTCTGAGGATTGGCCTACAATGAGCCAGTTGTCCAGATAGGGAAAGACAGAAATGCCCTGCCATCTGAGAAAGGCCACAACCACTGTTAGGCATTTTGTAAATACTCTGGGAGCAGATGTCAGGCCAAAGGGCATTGCTCTGAATTGGTCATGACCTGAGGGCAACTCGAACCTCAGGTACTTTCTGTGAGAATCCCTGACAGGGATGTGGAAATAGGCATCCTTGAGATCCAGAGAGGCTAGCCAGTCTCCTGGTCTCAGAGAGGGAAGAATGATTCCCAGAGTCACCATCTTGAACTTTGGCTTTAAGAGATGTTTTTTCAGATATCTTAGGTCTAGGATGGGTCGCCACTACCCAGTCTTTTTTGGTGTAAGGAAGTACCTTGAGTACAATCTTTTCCCTCTGTGCAATAGAGGCATCTGCTCCACTGCTTTTAGGAGCAGCAAGGAAGAAACCACTGCTTCTAGAGCAGCTGTTTCCAGAGGTGTGGAAGGCTTGAAGGACTTTGCTCTTACTTTGGGGAAACTTTTGAAGCTGAGAGCAAATCCTTGGCTTACCACTTCCAGGATCCATTTGTCTGAAGTGACAGATCTCCACTCCTGGAAAAAGTAAGCTAGCCTGCCTACCACTGGAACAGAGGAGGCAACCCAGTCTGACACATCAGGGTGTCTGCTTGGCAGGAGTCTTAGCTTGAGAGATGGACACAGTCCTGCTCATCACCCTTCTACCTCTCCCTCTGAAGAACCCCCTCTGCTGAAAATCAGAAGAAGCAGCAGTACAAGCCTGGTAAAAAGGCCTGTGAAAAGGCATGCCCCTGCCAGCCCTAGACTGCTGCTTTTGAGGAGTGGTCTGCCTTTTCTTGGCCACTGCACTCTGGTATGTGGTCCTATATTCATCCATTTTCTTCATATACTCCTCTGTTTGTTGTCCAAACAGAGAGTTCTGAGTGATAGGAAAATCCATGGCCTTAGCCTGGGTGTCCTGTGATAGGCTAGTACATCTGAGTCAGGTGAACCTCCTAAGGGAGACAGATGTAGCCATGACCCTTGAAGACACATCATTCGAGTCCACAGCAGCACGGAACTGAACTTTGGATGCCTCGATGCCATCTGCAGCCACCTGCTCCAACTCCTTGGCTAGCTGGGGAGGGAAATTCTTAGCTAGCACCAGAACTGTATCCCACCTCGACTTCTGGTACCTAGCCACATAGGCCATATAAGAGGCCTGCCGGAGTCCCAAGGAGGATGCCAAATAATGCTTTTTGGCCATGGCATCCACCTTCCTGGGATGCTTATTTGGGGTGTGTGAAGCTAAGGGTATATTAGCCTTATCACAGGCAGAAGCCTGCACTACCCCAACATGGCTGCAATGGTTATATAGGAATTCCATCCCAGGGCCTGACAGCATATACCTCCTGTCCATCTTTTTATCCACAGGAGGTACAGAAGTGGGGATCTGTAAATTTTTTTGAGTCTGTTTTCCCAAAGATTTATGGACAGGAATAGACAGTCTCCTTGACTCTGGGACATCCATCATCTCCACAAAGTCAGGCTCCTCTTCCTCTTCAGAAGCTTTCACAGCTGGGAGCTGAAGAGTTTCTGCCACCTTTTTGTAAAACAAAAAGTGTGAGGGGGACTCAGAAAGTTTGCGAGAAGAAACACTGGTGGGCCTGTCTGGGGAGATGTCAGGCTCTACTGGCTCATCTAGGCCCCCCAAATCATCATCTCCTTCATATTCTGGATTTCCTTTCCATTCAACATCATAATAAACCTCCAGACCATAATCCGACTGGGCTGGAACCGAATGAACAGACTCTCTTCCAGAGGGCACCAGTTCAGTTAGAACAGGGCAAAGTGACTGAAATATACTAATCGCCTTTGCAATTTCCTCAGCGGTTGGGATCTGTGGGTTCGGATCCAAACCAATAGACTTTCTCTTACGTTTTGCAGAAACCGATCCCTCCGAATAGGATTTTCTTTTGCCTGAGGAAATATTGCCCATTTCAGCAGGCACCAAACCAGGCTGGCCATCTGGGGCAGTGGATTTGTCGGCCACTCTTTCCCTAAGCCTAGCTAATCTTTTATCCAGTGTGGCTTTGGGGATATTTTCACAAATTTGGCAGTCTGTTCTAAGGTGGTCAAACCCCAGACAATAAACACAGATGAGGTGAGGGTCAGCCTTAGCAAAGGCTTCCCCACACTCTGTGCAGCATTGAAACCCAGTGGAACTGGTTTTCTTTTTGGGTTTCTCAAGACATTGCCACAGAATAAAATTATCCTGAAAAGTGTTCAAGCCAGACAACTACAAAATCTTTCAGTCACCAACCGGTTCAATGGTTGTGGAAAGAAAACGGAATAAAACTTTGTTTTTTTGAGACCAAAAGATACCGCATACCAACAAGAAACACAGAAACAAAAGAATTTAGAAATTAAGTTGGTGGTCACATGATGACGGTCTAGGAGTAAGACGTGCTCCGCATTGGCTCTGCTCTCCACCCGACTCTAATTACTCAAAAATCCAAGAAAATTGATTTTGACTACCAGTCGTGGTCGACAGTGTTTGTTCAAACTAAGACTTATCTGCAGGGTGTACCAAATAGATCGGAATGGAGGTCTATATGAAGAGAGCTCCGCCGCGGCACTCTCCTCCACCGAGCCCGGAAAAAGACAAGGCCGCAAAGCAGCCAAAGCAACAACCAGCAAATCCACACAAGCCTTTGACAGGGCAGCCAGCTTTATCGGAGGATAAGTTTCTGGAAATAATAAGGCCGATACAGGAGGGGATCGAAGCCATGTCAGAAGATTTACAGCAAATTAAATCCTCTGTTGCGGCCTTAACTATTCGGGTGGGGGACTCTGAGGTCCGGGTGACTTCCCTGGAAAGTAAGCAGGCAAAGATGAAGCAGGATATAATGGCAGCAAGCAAGAGAATGCAGTGTTTTGAGGAGAAATTAGAGGACTTAGAGGGACCCAGCCGGAGAAATAATCTGGTCATTATTGGCATCCCAGAAGGGGAGGAGGGTAGTACCCCGGTTCAATTTATCCAAAAGCTGTGTGAAAAAATAGTGGGGCCCTCTCCCAATGGTCCCATGTATGTAGTGGAACGTGCACATCGTGCCATGCGTCCCCCACCAACTGCTGGTTTGCCCCCCCGACCCCTCATATTTAAACTTCTCAATTTCCTGGACAAACAACATATCCTGACAAAAATCAAGGAACTTAAGGAACTCAAGTGGGAAGGCAGAACGCTCAGAATCACCTAGGATCACCCGCACTCAGTCCGAGTCAAGAGGCAGGAGTTGCACCCAATAGTGGTGAAATTAATAGCAGCGGGGAAACCATTTCGGGTAAAGTATCCAGCGACACTGTAGGTTAAGCATAACGAGCAATGGCATTCTTTTGAGAGCTCTGACCAAGCCAAGAAAGACCTTAGATCACTGTTGCCAGACCTTTTCAGATGAATCTTCAATGCATCCTACTGGTAGCCAAATGATGTTACAAAAAGTGAATGTATAGCCCTGTAATGAGTGTGTGACAGTGTAATAATCCCTGGACAGTTAACTCAAGATACCAAGAATACATATGAGTGTTGTTGATCTGACTTGTTCAAGAGGTGCACTCGGCATTGTATGCCTCCTCCTGCTATTCCTTTCCCCTCTTACACTTCTGATCATGTATATGGATGGATCCTGAGAGCTCAGTTAGGATAGCAAGCTGAGGAAGAGGGATGGAGTAGGAAGCAGAATGGTCCTCTAAGCATCCCATTATAACCGCGTCGCTCGTATACCTGCAAGGGAGAGTGAAGAATAAGGACACTGCTCGACACCACAGAGCCTTGCGTGGAATGAATGAGGAGGTCTAACAGTCACAAGACATCAAGAAATGGACACAGCAATATTTTTTCCTTAGTTCCTTCATCCCCCCTTTTCTCCCTTTTTTTTTTTTTTTTTAGGCCGCGCCATCTATTCAAGAGAGATCATAATTGGGCGAATAATATTGAAAAGAAGAGCCCTAAGCTCCACTAGAAATAGACAAGAGATATAACTCGATTTATGTCCTCTAGAAAGGTGGGAGGTCTTTGACTTGATCATAATGAGCGCGGCCCTTCATGTGAATATGGCGCTTTGTTGGATAAATGATCCATAAGCCTAACTGGGCCAATCCACATTTAATATGTTATTTTGTAAGAACCCATAGTAAAATGTGTTAAAATATGGGGGAATATTATTTGGGATGCGGGGTGGGCTATTGAGTATTGCGCATGTGCATAACAGACTGTTAAAAGTTTAGTGTTTATCATTGTTATAGTAGCTTTAGATGACTGGTAGAAATATGGAAGAGTTGGGGGAGCGGGGCGAGGAAGGGCCAACGGCTTCAGCCAGGTTGGCAAAGTAACATCACCTGACAGCATGTATGTGAGGAAACAGTTGCACAGAACTGGGGTATTAGGGGTTCAGTGTTCCACATTGTGTGAAAATATAGAGTGGTGGTAATGGGGAGGAGCCACAGGGGGCGGGGTCACCAGGGGCGGAGCTACCAGTGGGCGGAGTCAGTCGGGATGCACTAAATGCATAAGAAACAAGAAATAAGAATAATATGATGATCTGGAGGCCTCTGTAGTGTGCAGTAGCAAAATAAAATTGTGATAAAACATACTGGAAAACCTCTGCATTCTAGTTGCAGGCCAGGCAACAGTTTGTGAGAGTCTTGACATTTTGGTGCAGCCATACTACATCTCTTTACTAGTGCCTGCAAGGCCAAGATCTAATCTTCGGTTTCACAGTCCTGCCCAATGAGCTGCAGCTTCCAAATAAGGGAAACTGTCAATATCAGGGCCCTCAATTGAGATAAGCATAAGTGCATTTAGCACACTGGCACTTAATCTATTTCATTCTTGCGTTTTTATTCGATTCAGTGCAGAAAAAACCCCTCTCACAATCTGCAGTTGACATTGGTATTATCATTGCCAGTTCTGCCAAAGTAGATATGTTTGGATACAGGTCTACATACTTAGTAGTTAGAGCGTGCAGCACATCAGAAATAGTCTTAAAGGCCATCTTTTCCGTGAACATGAGACTACGCAGGGAAGCCCATTCCAGTGCAGAAGCACCTACATCCACAACAGTAGCATACTGACCAAGAATAATCTCAAGGCTATCACTACCATACCCTTCCAACTCTTCAATATCACCTTCCCGGTATCATGCTGGGGTCAAAGATACTGAACGCATCCAAAAGTTCTGTGCTTGGAAACCTTTGCTCAATTTGAGCAATTAGGGCCCTAATAAAGTTGTCATGCACAGAGGTTCTGAAATGATGTAACTGTGGTTCGCTAAATGGCAAGTTCAGGCCATTATCATTCAGGAGTACTAGTTCAGGTGAAACGGAGGAGAAGTACTGACCAGGTACCAGTAGGCGTGCCCTAAGAATCTCTAAAGTGGAATGTAAATGTCTCTTTATATCAGTAAAATTCAGAGCTGATGTTTGAAAGCATTTAGATAAGATGCTAAGGTGTGGAAGTATGTCACACATCATGCATAAAATAGAGAAAAACTCCCAGTTTTCCACCATTTTTACTAGGCCCACAGCTTGGGGATCATGCCTTTCAGAGGCCTCTCTATGCAAGGACGTAACAACGGATGGGAAAATCTTCCTTAGTGAGTCACATGCTGCATCATAGGACAACCACCTAACTGCTTTTGCCTGTTTAGGCTTTAAAACAGGGTTTTTCCATTACCTGCTGAATTTCTTTCAGAGCAGCCATGCGAACAGCAGAGTTTTCATAATATCTGTATAAGTGATCTAGTGTTTGATTAAACTTTTTAATGGTGTTCACTTCATTTGCTGCTGCCTTTACAGCCAAGGCCTCCCAGTGAGCCATACAGTGATTTTCAACAAGAATTGGGCTGACTTCTTTCAGCTTTTTAGCCACCCCGTTTTGCCTGCCCAGCATAACGGCTGCTCCATCACGGCCTAACCCTGCAAGGTGATCAATCGAGATTTGATTGTTATCAGAGAACTCCAGTATTTTTTTAACAATTGTGTCTGCCTTTCCATCAATTAGTTCCTCAAGTCCCAGGAAAGAAACTCTGGGTTTCCCTTCTTTGCAGTACATACCATACAAAATGAGCTGCTTCATAACAGCAATATCAGTTGTTTCGTCCACCAAATATGAAAAAAATCTGGCAGCCTTCAAATCTGTAAGAACTGATCTCCTGACCACCTCACCCAGAGAGAGAACCATTTCTCTGACAGTTCGATCAGAACGATATTTAACAGCATCAGCAATATGTACATTGTCTAGGTATTTGCATCCCAATGATTTGGCAAGATCTAGAAGTGAGCCATATTTCGTTGTGTGAGGCAGCTCATTTTTTATTAGCCAGTACATGCAACGAAGGGATGCCACAAAAGCTTCTTGTTCCAGGATCAGGGACTGCTGCATTGCCTGCTCTATTCCACCTTTTGAAGCAGAAATTCTGCAGTTAGCTTCCAGTTCAGAAGCAACAACGTGAACTGAACTGTTCTGATGCCTTTTTATAGCATCTTCTCTGAATGTCTTACACCCACTGAGTACCCAAACTGTTCCTGATTTGGGCATCTGTTTATGTTTTATGCAAAATGCACAAAACATGGCATCATTTTCTTTGTACTGTAACCAACAGTATTTGTTAAGCCAGCCAGTATAAAATCCTGTTGCTCTATGCTTAGAGGTGTTTTTTTCTGTATTACAGGAGGAAGAAGTGCATGGAGTTTTTTGGACAATGACGTCGACATCAACTGGACCAATTGGCATTGTCCCAATCGACTCACAATTGTCATCCTGATCAGGATATTTCCGTTTTTGAGTTAATTTGAAACCAAAGTTAGTTTCTGCATTGTGTACAATAAAGCTTTTTTTTCCCTAAGTGTTATCGTGTGTTTATTTGTCAATACAGAATGAGAGTTTGGTAATGCTGGTTGAGCCCCAAATATTTTTTCTCACACAAATATTTTTTTGCTCCCCGAATCAGGGTTCAGAACAAGTGACCACTGACGAAGCAAGACTAAGTGCACAACCTGACTAGTGGTGCAGACCCCTGGTGACAGTTAAGGAGACCAGAATTTTTTTCTCACACAAATATTTTTTTGCTCCCCGAATCAGGGTTCAGAACAAGTGACCACTGACGAAGCAAGACTAAGTGCACAACCTGACTAGTGGTGCAGACCCCTGGTGACAGCTAAGGAGACCAGAATTTTTTTTTCTCACACAAAAATTTTTTTGCTGGCTACAAAACAAATCTCTGGTGGTCAGGTTTATTTTTATTTGGTTTAATTCAGGCTAAGGTCCTTCCAGTTGATCTTCTGTGCAGTCAGTGTGTTTTTTTTTTTTTTTTTTTTCTTACTGCCGGTATTTTTTCCTACCCTTCAACAGTTCAAATAAAGCTGCTGCCCAGGTCCGCTGTGAAGACCACATAATGATTCTGCTCCCCTCTCAAATCAAACTCAATTAATAGATCCCCCTCAAACCTTCAGATTGTTTTTTATTTAAGTAAAATTGCCTACTCAGTCAGTTATTAAACACAGCCAACACTTCTCTAACAGTCATTGACTCACAGGCAATCTGTATTTTTTTTTTCCAGTCACTGTAAATTATTTTTCAGCTGCAATCAAATCAGTGAAAGCTGCTAGCTGCTCTGTGGAGTCCACACAATGATCTTTCCCTCCCCTGCCCACCTCACTCAGCCAACTTCAAAGTAACATTAACAGCAAAGTTAAATTAGTTTTCACTGTGATCAACACTGCTACTTCTTCAACACAGATTTATGTTTTTTTTTTTGGGGGTTTAGCTGCCTGCTGTCACAAATCTATAACCCCGACTTCCACATGCCACAAATTACAAAACAAATCGATCATCTCCTTGACACACACTCAGTCAGACTGGCAAAAACCCTCGAGTGGCAGCAGACTACTTTAATGGGACTTACCCCTAAGTGTTGTAGCTGCTCCACTATAGGGCGTCTTAGCTGTCACTCTCCTGCTTCCTCCGTGATTGCTTCCACAATTTGGCACCTTGCATGGTCTGCTGACTGCTAGACCGACAACCCCGTGATCACCTACTGACTGCGGTTGCGTGATGAATACCTCCGTGACCACTCAGGATGCTGGAATCTGCTGCTTGCGTGCGCGCTTCTAACGTGCACGCTCCTAGTGTGATCGCGATCATTTAAAGGGACAGTAGCGCTAAGCGCTACTAGGGCAGCACAAGAAAGAGTGGCGGCAATACAAAATGAGAGGCAGACATTCAAGATAGCATGGCGGCCCGCCTCTCATTTTTAATGAATGGGGATCACTGGGGTTATTGTAGCAGTTGATTGGGGGAGGGGGTAGATTTAAATGTCGGTCATCAGTATTGAAAGGGGGGTTCGCCAAGTGCAAAGCTAGTGCATATACACTATAAGAGGAGGGCAGAGGGTAACCTAAATAGATTTCGTGCAGATGGACACAATCGTTTCTGAGGTTTTGAATAACCTATGGGGGGACCATATAACTGTGTAACATGGAACGTTAAAGGGGGCTGTGACAGGTGTAAGAGACAGATTATCCTCAGACATCTAGGTTATTTAAAGGTAGCCCTAGCATGCTTACAGGAAACGCACACAAGAAGGGAGGATGTACATTTATGGAAAAGGAGTTGGGTAGGACAGGCTTATGGAGCTGGTGCCTCCACATCCAAGGGAGGGGTCCTCATCTTGATTGCAAAGTCTATGCCCTTCAGACTGAACAAGGAAGTTTGGGACCCGGAAGGGCAATACATCCTGATACATGGTTATCTAGCAGCGTACCCAGTGCTTTTGGGAGCTATATATGGACCCAATAGGGAATCACCTGGTTTTTTTACACACCTCCTTAACCTAATAATGAGAGAACCTACAAAATTCACATTGCTAGGGGGGGACTGGAACATTACTATGCAATCTGACAAAGATAGGTCGGATTCTAAAAGGGGCAACCTAACCCCAACCCAGAGAGCCCTTAAAGAATTAATGGACTCGGCCGGATTATTGGATATCTGGAGGGTTTTAAATCCAAACCATGGTCAATATACCTTTTTTTCTCCTCCACATTGTACTTATTCTCGAATAGACTACTTCCTGATCAGTGATTTTACACTCCCGGGGGTTCTGACAGTGGATATCCATGCCAGGGTGATCTCTGATCATTCCCCAGTGGTTATCACTTATCTATTAGGGCCCGGAGTCAAAAAGGACTCCATATGGAGACTGAACACTCAATCAGAATTTAGATACCCTCAAACGCATAACTGATTTCATTACCTTCTTTCAGGAAACTAATAAGGGAACAATTACTAAAGTGGATATGATCTGGTCCTCCCTTAAATGTACGCTCCGTGGTGAGTGTATTAGATTAGCTATTATTAGGGCATCTAAGTATCGAGCTCATGTCTCGGAAATGCTAAGTTCCATTCGGGAACTGAAGAATGTACCATGCGCACAACTAACGGAGGCCCAAAAAGTTAAACTAAGCAGGCTGCATGCAGAGTATGCAGATTTTCAGGCGCAGAGGGCAGAGCTGGCCCTGCAGCATACCAAAATTCAATATTTGGAATCCGGTGAGAGAGCCGGAAGGTTATTGGCCTACAGAATGAGACAAGCAGAAGCGGTCAGGTATATCTCAGGCCTTTACTTCCCTGGGAATGACCAAGTATGTACGGATCCTAAAGAGACAGCCCAAGGCTTGGGATTTTACTACCAGGCCCTATACTCGGAAGAGCCAAAACACCTCCCCATCCCGGGTAGAAATCGCCCAGTATCTGGATGAGGTAAACCTCCCTAAAATATCAGTAGCACAAGCCTCGCTACTTAAAGGTTATATTTCTCCAGAGGAAATACTCCAAGCTATTAACCAGTTGCCCTCGGATAAGTCTCCAGGCCCTGATGGCCTGCCCAACAATTTATACAAGAGGTGTTGTGAGGTCTTAATACCGACATTGCATGAGGTCTATAATTACTGGTATGATAATGGTTTTTCAGAGCACAGTTTCTCAGAAGCACTAATTACTCTTATTCCAAAACCAGGGAAAGACCCCATGTATCCGGAGAATTACAGACCTATTTCCTTGTTAAATTCGGATTTTAAAATACTGGCCAAGATACTTGCCAATAGGTTAGTCCCTATCATGAGCGAGCTTGTCAGCCCTGAGCAGGTTGGTTTTATGATGGGAAGGTCCTCGGGAGACCATCTGAGAAAATTGTTACATCTTATTTCGATTGCAAATAACTCTAACAAACCATCTGCTTTGATTTCCTTAGATGCCGAGAAGGCTTTCAATTGGGTCTCCTGGGACTTTCTCTTCGAAACCTTATCTCGCTTTGGTCTTCCTGAAGAATACATTAGGGATCCGATTATACCGCCCCCACGGCCAGAGTATGGAGTAATGGTATCCTCTCCAATCCATTTCCCCTTAGGAGGGGCACCAGACAAGGTTGCCCTTTGTCTCCGCTTCTTTTTAACCTTTATTTAGAGCCTTTAATTCGATGACTCTTGCATTCCCGTGGGATTATAGGTATCCAGGTGGGGGAGAAGAGATTCTCACTTTCAGCCTACGCGGACGACATACTTATGCATATTGAAGAACCACAGCAAACTATCCCTGTTTTATTAAAATAAATTGGTGCCTTTTCGAAGGTATCGTACTATAAGCTAAATTGCTCCAAAACTAAGATTCTTCCATTGAATAGTTGGCTTACACGGACTCAGGTAGCACCTTACAACCTGTCCTGGGAGTCAAAGTCAATTGTATATTTGGGTGTTAAAATAACAAGGGACATCAACTATCTGGCGAGAGAGAATTTACGTTCCCTGATACAAACCCTGAAAGCCGACCTGGATCGGTGGGAGTCTTTACCCGTCTCCCCATGGGGTAGAATTCGTATGGTAAAAATGAATATTCAGCCCCGTATCCTATACCCCTTAGGAAAGATACGCTGTTATCTCCCCAAAAGTTGGTTTATTAAAGTGCAGAAAACGCTAAACACATTTATATGGAAGGGAAAGCAAATCCGGAGAGCATATTATAAGTTAATGGGTCCCAAAATACAGGGTGGGTTAGCAGCCCCTTCCTTTTTTACTTACTATTGTGCTCAACATCTGAGTAAGATGGTATTCTGGTTGCAACCTGATGTTTCGTCAGGTGCAGGCAGATATGTGCCTCTATGGGTGGAGATAGAAAAATATTTGTTAGCTAGATGCCAATATACACTATTCGCCTTCTTGTATACTGTGCCTTCCCACATTCCCAAACAGCTTCGAAATACTCCAATAGTATGGTCACTTAGAGCAATTCATCAAATGCAACGCCACTTTTCCTTAAACTGGCACCAATCGCTTCTGCAGCCGATTATAGGTAACCCTCGTTTTAAAATAGGAGGGAGGCTTATTCCACCTTCCTTTTGGGCCCCATTAAAAGAGTTCCGATTAATAGATTTTTTTCAGCAAGGGGAGTCAGTTCCATTCTCCTATCTCCAGTCTCGTTACAAGATACCGGACTCGCACAAATTTAAGTATATCCAAACTAGGCAAGCAATTCTCACGTTTACAGGGACTATAATAGGCCAAATAGTAGAAGATCCAGAGGTGCAGATGTTAATTCAGGCCTCATCCCAACCCCATTCTGTATCCGGGGTGTAAAAAAACTGCAAACATTAGACCCATACTTACCCAAGGGTGTATGCTACCATTGGGTGCAGGAACTAGAATTGACACAGGATATAGATGTGTTGAGGAGAATTTGGCAAGACTGTTATAGAACTATTAAGCAGGATAGACTCCGGATGGTCCAGTTTAATATAATGCACAATTTATACTATACACCAACAAAGTCGTATAAGTGCAGGCTAACCCCTCGCCTCTCTGCACAAGGTGCCAGGGGGAGGAGGGCACCTTGTTCCATATGCTTTGGACTTGTCCGAAAATTCAGCCCCTTTGGCACACTGTGGTGAAAAGGATGGACCCCTTCCCTGGGTTGCAGTCGTTGCTTACCCCAGAAGCCTGCTTAATACATCTATTTCCTCCAGGAACTCCAGCACGGCAAAGAGCCCACATTGCTTTGGTGGCAGCGAACGTCAAACTGATAATACTGCAGCACTGGAAGGAGGGTCAAATACCCTCAGTCGCAGAATGGTATAGAGAAATGTTATTGGCATTACAATTGGAAAAACACATTGCCTATATGAGACATAGAGGAAATGCTTATTTAGACCTGTGGGGCCCACTTGATGCTGCACTGGCAATCTGGAAACCCTAAGAAGTGCTGCCCTCGCCTTTACTGTATACTCTTACCTCTTCCTCCTTTATATTGAATGGACTGAGATACAACTGAGTTTAACCTGCCAGATATTGCACTTGGCTGGGGGGTAAGAGGGAGGGGTGGGATGGGTGATTTGGGTGTGTTTTGTGTTGCTCTTTTTCCTTCTTTAGTTAATCCCTTCATTATCTGTTGAGCTGTAAGAACTAATATGAAAAACAGAATCGGAGATACCTCTTTATGTACTACTGCAACTTCTCAAGAGTGTATGTAAAATTACTTTGAGTGAAATTTAAATAAAGTACACTTAATTACAAAAGGAAATTAAGTTGGTTCCCAACTGGACCAACCAGAAAGGAACCAAAAAAGAGAAAAACAATTTCTTTTTCAAGCCACTAAACACTACCTGTACTGTGGACAGAGATCTGATGACCGAAAAAGAAATAAATCAGTTAAATTTTACCTAACAAATTACCACACTGAACCGAAGCAGCAAGGAGAAACTCTCCAGAGCATCTTCAGAGTAGGGCGGAGTAAAGAATCTGACGGTTACACTGGAATGTACCACGGACAGAGGTTTGAAAACCATGCTCGAGCTCAATGTGCTATGCTCTAGCATAGAGTTAACCCTTTCCTCTCCGGGGCAGTTCAAGTGCTGAGGCTAACTGCAGATTGTCAGAATACAGCAAGACTTCATGTTGTTTGAACTCACTGTGGGACTATGAGAAAGTCATACAGTACACATCCTTTTTTTTTACCTTTAAAAGCACCTTTAATGAACACTGTCTCAAAGTGCTTTAAAACCAAGAAACTGATACTAATGTAGTGTGCAGACAAACAGCAATCATTAGCAGCCATTTTGAGCTTGACATCAAAACATAAACAATTTATTACATTACCAGCTTATTATGGTGGAGGGTGGAGAGGATGTTAGCCAGGACACTGGAAGAATCACAATAACCTAGGAAAATTGATGATGGGCCAACTGGTGACCCCATGGTAGTGTGCCACACTATCATTAGGACGGCCCAGATTTGGGAGTGAGCCCAGGTCTTCCCCAATCAGGTAGCAATAGTTGAAGAGTACTGCCAGTGGCAGCACTTCCTCCACCAAGGTGACCCTGTGATGGGTCAACAGAGCTTGCATCCCCCTAAAAGAATATCTGTGACTGGTGAAGCTACTAGTGCAGTTGTACACCACACTGGAGGAGAAGTGAGACACAACACAAAACATGACTAAAAATCTTCTACAGCCATCCAAATGATGACTACTAATAATCTTGGGTCCTGAACTGCAGTAAAACCGGAAAGCAACTATAGCGTCTGGGAGGTCACCAGTAGCAAGAGGGACAAGATGGCTGTGGGGAAAAAGAATATAACTGAAAAGTGCCAGAGGCCCTTTTACAAGGACAACCACCAGAGATGGGCAGAAGGGACGCTGTTTTAATACCTCATCTTAAGTTGAGCACCACTAGCAGCTTAGCATACCCTTGCACTATTATGAAGCACTAGCAATTGTTAATAAGCCCAGTTTCCTAGTATGGGACTTCAACTCATGATTTTCTGGCTCAGAAAGGGAGAATGTTATCAACAAAGTTCCACTGCTACTTGAGAGGGGGAGAAATAATGACTGAAGATCTTCGAAGGAAATGTTGCCAAGGACTTACATTTATATATTGTGAAAATGAATATTTCCAAGGAGACAGGAAAGAATGAAACATCAACAGCACCCTAGGAAAGCACTCATCGTTGGGGGACAGAGAAGAGTGCATATGTCCTGAAAAAATAAAGAAATCACCTATAGGAAATAACACAAACAACAATTTAAAAAAATGCATCTACAAAGAGAAATCTTTACTGTAATTAGAAAAAGTAAAAGAGAAGAATAAAGTCGAGGATTCTGAAGACAACAAATGCTGGAACGTTCAACCGGAGTCGAAAGGAACTAGAGTTGGCTGGCACCATTACTGAATAAATTAAGTGTCTAAGAGAGTGGTTGATTAATAAGGTTATATTATAGTTCTGAAGAAGTAAAATATCAACAGGTAACATGCATTTAAACAGTAAGATATGACCAGGGGTTACATTAATCATTGTTAATCACCCCCGGGAGCGTGATGTGGCATAAGGCAAACCTGAGTGCAACGTGCTCCCTCAGGGGGTGATTAACAAATAATTAATGTAACCCCGGTTGTACCTTGCTGCTTTTACAGCAATGAGAAAGAAAAAAATTCACTAAGACCAACAGTTATTATTTTTTATAAAATCAAAAGTACCTAATCTAATTGTTAAATAGTCCTTCTTCTTTCAGATGGAATAGAGGAGCTTTAAATGTTCAGCTCCTCACTATGACTTCATGTGGGAGACTTGCTGTAAGACTCATGCCAAGTTTTGGATCAGAGAAGATGTGGAATGCTTGAAATGAAAATCCTTGACTGATTTTTCACAATAAATGCACATCTACTTTAAGAAAAGGAGAACTCCTGATACCTTATGGCTAGTGCCATCATTATCATGAGTGTCACATGAATTATCACTTGCACCACTGTCATGGTAACAGACAGAGAATTGTGAGCACCAAGGCACCTAGCTTCACCTGAGCTCTTTCCTTCTAGCTTGCTTGAAAGGACAGAACTAAGAACCTTATCAGACTAAGGGAAAGGATTAAGACTTTTGGCTAGGCAGATTTACTGTTGTGCTTTTTTATTTTGTACTCATAGGGACTGTTACTGTTTGTTGCTAACATTTTATTGCTTTATTTTTCTCTGATTCAAATTGCTGTTGCTGGGTATACATTCTGCTGCATTATTACAAGGTGTGCCTACAGGTGTGTGCTAACAGATTACTGCTGTAATCTTCTGATTCAAATTGTCTTTTGCAAGGCATATCTTCTGTTACTGCTTTATTTTCCTCTGTAGTAAAGTGTTTCTTACAGGGCATATCTTCTGTGAAATTATTACAGGTGGTGCTTAACTTTTTGTGACTTTTTATCATTAGGCTAAGCAAAATTACTGTTTGCCCCTATTTTATTTATTTTTTGATGAAAGGTTTTTTTTTGTCTCAGAGGTGTTGCAGTCTCCTTCTCACATTGAAGACAGGGAGAGTGAGAAAGCAGCCACAGCTTCCTTGAATCAAGGAGGTTATCTTCTATACTACACTGAACTGAATTATTACTTCCTGGACCTGTGTAAGTAACTAGTATTGATTCTGTATTTGGGGTGGACTTTTCTTAGTTTTAACTTTAATTTGCCAGGGAGGAACTGTACCTGGGAGATATTTGCAGTCAAGTTATGACTAGGCCTGTTACTTAGCCTTTGTGAAACAGGTGTCTGAAAGGAAGGAAGGAAGGCACTCCTTGGGGTGGAGGGTAAGAGTTGTAGGTGATTGTTTCTGGACAGCATAGGAAGTGCTACCTGTCTATGGCATGGATGAGGCTAGGGCACTCCACACCATGGGATTCAATGACTGGTTGAAAAGCTGACGCAGGGCTCAGTGATTTGGCTTCATTGGGGACTGGGGCTACACCTGGAGGGATGCAGGCCTATACAGGCGCGATGGTCTGCATCTATCCTGGAGGGGAACCAGGATCCTAGGTAATAGATTTAAATGCTTCAGTGGCAAACATTTAAACTAGCCAAGGGGGGAGGCACTGAAGAGGGAGAAGAGAAATCCTAGCCCTCCCCAAAAATCAGGAGTAGTGAGTGAGGTAAACACCAAAATAGAGCAGTTGATAGGGAGAAGGGTAGGGTAAATGGAGAAAAGACAAAGGTAGTAGGGACAGGGATGGGGCAAAAGAAATAAAGCCATAAAAAATGGAGGGTAATGAATACCAATGCCCATAGTCTAGTAAAAAGCTCCTGAAATGGTGGCCTTGATGGAAGAGGGATGCCTGGGTATTGTGGCAGTCACAGAAACATGGTACACATAGAACCATGACTGGGATGTCAACATACCAGGGTACACAATCTACAGGAGGGACAGGGAGGGAAGAAGAGGAGGAGGAGTAGCTCTCTATGTAAGGGAAGGGATAAAAGCAACAGAACTAAAGGGTAAACAGGGAGGAGAGGAGGCACAGTTGGAACACCCTGGAGACTGGAAATGGCTCCACAATCCGCACAGGGGTTGTATACAGACCACCGTCTCAGGGGGAGGAAATGGACAAGGAAATGATAGAAGGCATCCTTGGGATGGCAGAGAAAGGGGAGATATTGCTGATGGGGGACCTGAATATGACAGATGTTGACTGAAGCACCTTTGCTGCAGCCACATCCAAGAGCAGGGCCATTCTCGATGCCCTACAGGGGGCATGCCTCAGACATCTAGTTTTGGAACCCACTTGGGAGAAAGCAATCTTAGACCTGGTACTCTCAAATGGGGATGGAGAGAGGAGCTCTGATCTTGAAGTGAGTAGCCATCAGGGAACAAGCGACCACCAAGCAGTGTGGTTCACGATAAACTTAGCTGCAGAGTCAAGCCACACAAAATTGAAGGTGCTGGACTTCAGGAGTGCTGATTTTGTCAAAATGGGAGCTTGCCTCAGAAAAGCACTAGCAAACAGGCAAGAAGGTGGGGTGAAGCAACAATGGGGAAACATCAAAACCGCCATCACAGAGGTAACAAGTCTTTGTGTGAAGCTAATAAACAAATCAAAACGAAAGAAAAAAACACTATGGTTCTCAAAAGAAGTGGCGGGGGAAGGTAAGGGAAAAAAGATAGCATTCAGGAAGTATAAGGAAACACAGAAAGAGCAGGACAGAGAATTGCAACAGTTAAAGCAGAAGGAAGCAGGTAAGGCAGTCAGAATAGCAAAGGCCCAAACCGAGGAAAAGATAGGCAATTCGGTTAAGAAGGGGGATAAAACATTTTATAAGTACATTAGGGAGCAAAGAAAGACTAAGGCAGGGATACTGAGGCTGAACAAACAGGAAGGTGGTTGGGCAGAGAGAGACAGTGAAAAAGCAGGGATACTGAACGAATACTTCTGCTCAGTATTCACAATGGAAAAGTAGGGGGAAATATCTAATCCGGTCAATAGAAGCACTCTGGATAGGGGGGTTGATATTAGACCTTTCACAGAAGAAAGGGTTCTGAAAGTACTCTTAAAACTGATGGGATTTACCCCAGAATTTTAAAAGAATTAAGGGAAGAACTAGTAACACCACTAACTACCCTTTTTAATAAATAATGGGGGATTGGGTGGTACCTGAGCACAGGAGGAGGGCGGATGTGTTTCCCCTTCACAAAACTGGGAGCAAGACAGAGGCAGGAAACTACAGACCTGTCAGTTTGACCTCAGTGGTAGGGAAAATGATGGAATCACTTCTGAAGGAAAGAACTGTTGAGTACCTAGAGGCCAGTGGGGCACAGGACCCAAGGCAGCATGGATTCACAGCGAGAAGGTCATGTCAGACAAATCTAATTGATTTCTTTGACTGGGTGACCAAAGCAGTAGACCAGGAAGGGGCTGTGGACATGGCCTACCTAGACTTTAGCAAGGCATTTGACACAGTCCCGCACAAAAGATTAATAAACAAATTAGCCAGCCTGGGAGTGGGTCCTAGGATGGCAGCCTGGGTAAAACACTGGTTGGACAACAGGACACAGCGGGTAACAGTAAATGGAGTCCACAGTGAAGAAAGGAGGGTTACTAGTGGGGTACCGCAAGGTTCAGTACTGGGGCCCATCCTTTTTAATGTCTTTATAAGTGACATTGCAGAGGGACTGGAAGAGAAAGTATGTCTCTTTGCAGATGACACAAAGATCTGCAACAGAGTTGATACACAAGGTGGGGGGGAGGATAAAAAGGGACTTGGCGAGGTTGGAGGAATGGTCAAATGTATGGCAGCTTAGACTCAATGCAAAAAAGTGCAAAGTAATGCACCTGGGAAACAAAAGCCCAGGGGAAAAGTACACAATGGGGGGTGAGATACTGTCAACAACAAAAATGGAAAGGGACCTAGGGGTAGTCATATCAGATGACCTAAAGGTGGGCCAGCAATGTGAGAGGGCAGTAAGGAGGGCTGGGAGGATACTGGGATGCATAGGGAGAGGCATCACCAGTAGAAAACAGGAAGTTCTGGGCCCTCTGTACAGACAGTTGGTAAGACCACATCTGGAGTACTGTGTACAGTTCTGGAGACCCCATCTCCGCAAAGTCATAGACAGGGTGGAGGCTGTCCAGAGGAGGGCAACCAAAATGATGCAGGGTCTGCATCAGAAGACATATGAAGAAAGACTAAAGGAACTAAAGATATATAGCCTCGAGGAAAGGAGGGAGGGGGACATGATAGAAACTTTCAAATACCTCAAAGGAATCAACAAAGTCCAAGAGGGTAGCATCTTTCAGAAAAAGAGATGTGCAAAACAAGGGGCACAATTTGAAGATAGAGGGGGGATGGCTCAGAGGTAATGTGAGGAAGTATTTCTTCACAGAGAGGGTTGTGCATACATGGAACAGCCTTCCTGAGGAGATTGTAGAGTCAAAAACAGTGGGGGAATTCAAGAATGCATGGGACAGACATAAGGCAATTCTAGTGAAGGGTAGGAGGAAGTAGGCTGTTGGTTAACTAGGATCTGCAGCTTATCCGTTAGGTAGGAAAATGGGCAGACTAGGTGGGCCAAGCGGTCCTTATCTGCCATCAAATTCTATGTTTCTATAGGCTTTTACACACAGGTTTTAAAAGCGAAATAAACGTACCTGTACTGCGCTGTACTCTGTTGCGCTCTGGTTTCCTTTTACACCCTGCGAGTATTCCGGCCAATCCCGCCTCCATTTGTTTCGGCTCCCACAGAGTTTGCTGCTCTAATGGCAGTTTCTGCAATGCTACCGGAATGGCCATTTGAGAAAGCCAGATGAAATTAAACACATTGGCGAAAACCGCGCAAAGCAGAGATTGCGGTTTAGACGAACGTTCACAAAAGGGAATGACACAAATGCACTTTACACACAAGGGATGTAACGGAATACTGTTTCCGTAACAGTTATTTCGTCACATAAACCTGTGTATAAAAGCGCCATATGTTTCTAATTAGGAGCTCAGGAATCAGCAATGTTTTCAGTGAACTTTCAGAAGCTGATGTGCTGCTGAAACCTGCTGTGCACTATAACTGAACAGTAAATGGATCAACCTCAGAAAACATTTCTGTTTCACAGGCTCCTAATTGCAGTCGCTGCCGGTTACCATGACAATAGAACTTATGTTAATTTGCGTGGCGCTCATTCTAACAAAGCACTAGCCATGAGATGTCAGGAGTTCTCCCCTTTGTTATAGTTGATGAGCACTTTGCTGAAAAATCAGTGAGGGTTTAGTGTTGTTCATCGGAGGAACCAAATGAACAGCTGTTACCATGACAGCGGCCAGCAATCTTCTATATGGTGTGGTGAATGGCAGCAGCTGGCATAGCACATTGCGCTATTGCTTTTTCAGCACATAGTCAGGTTTGTTTATTTATTTAAGTCTCCGATTACCAAGTAGATGCACTGATCCAGGGGATAATTTTCAGGCACAACCCAGGCCAAGAGTATGGCAAAATAAAATAATTACCAGAAAACAAAATTATACAGAATGTAAATGTAACCCCCCTGCAAATGGGGGTTCCCAAAAGACTTCCAGGAGCTTGCTTGAATGCTCCAAGCCTGAATGGTGTTTGGCGTTTAAGCCATTTATCTGAGAGTGTTTTTAGAGCCTCTGGTACTGTCTCTTTAAGAGCTGTCTGCTTGCAGACATAATTAGTTTGTATGGGGGGACTGTGTTTTTCCTCTGCCTGAGTACCACTCGAGCTGCTGCCAATTCACTCCATTTTTGCAGTCACTAGGAGTGCAAAGGGAACCCATCTGAAAGATGTAACTGTTTGCCAGAAATCATTTAGAGTAATAATGAAAATAGTTTGTCTAACCTGCTTTCTTTGCAGTCAGAACTGTGTTTGCCTAGTTCCCCATTCTAGTTTTGAACTGCTGAACTGGACCAATCAGTGTGGGTTAAGGTAGCTCTAAAATGGTGCCTTGGACGAATCAGAACTTGGACTCGTAATCTGAGCCAGCCACAAGAGGATTGTATGGGCAGTGACTCTGGGAGATGTAGTTTGGACTTCGGCGCCTTTTTGGACCAACAGGGCAGTCTATTGTGAGTGACAGCCAATCCAGCCAAGAACTGGGAGGAACTCAAAGGAAGTGCCGGTTTTGTCTGCTGGAGTTTCAGTTGAGCTCTGGCAGTGAAGAGGAAGGAGCTCTGTGCTTTTTAGTGTGCAGTTTTAGTCGGAAACGCTGTAAGGCCCTCGAGTTCCGGTCTGCAGCTTGTGTAACTGCTTGTTAGGACTGAATCCATCCTGTGAAGAGAATCAAAGGATATCTGAAGAGAAACCAGGCTCATCCTGTAGAAGACTGGAGAAATTGCTGAATTGCGCTCGGTCTGTCAGGAACTGAATCTGCTGTGTGTTCTCCCGGGTATTGTGCAGTAATTGCGATCGTGATAGAGAAGCAGCCTGCCTGGTATAGTACTTTCTTTTACCATATAAATGTGTGAGGAGGCTTGTGTAGCTCAAGTGAATCCTGCTGCCATTAAAGGACTTTTGCCTGTTACTGTTTACCATATAAATGTGTGAGGAGGCTTGTGTAGCTCAAGTGAATCCTGCTGCCATTAAAGGACTTTTGCCTGTTACTGTTTACCATATAAATGTGTGAGAGGCTTGTAGCTCAAGTGAATCCTGCTGCCATTAAAGGACTTTTGCCTGTTACTGTTTACCATATAAATGTGTGAGGAGGCTTGTGTAGCTCAAGTGAATCCTGCTGCCATTAAAGGAATTGTGCCTGTTGCAGTTTGTCATACCCATCGGTACCGAGCTTCCGCACTAGACTCAAGGCCTACCTGCTGTCAATGAGTAACTGCCTATGTTACGGTACCCAACTCTAAAATAATGACCTGCGTCAGCGTTCTCTACCATACGTAAGCTCTACCCACTGCACAGTCTGCACTTACCCCATTTCACGCTCATAGAAAAATATCCTATGTATCTTGGAGGAATGTTTCCTAGCGAACTCTCTGTACTGTCTCATCAATTGTACGCCGCTGTAGCAAGAGCAAATGCACAAAAGGATAAGCAACTAGACACTTATGACATTTTTGACCCATAAATATGAAAGCTATAACTCATGGATTGAAAGCTGTTGCTTATTGTAAACCTCAGCCTGTATATTGCTGTAAATTGCTCCATTGTCCTTTATGTCATGTACTGCGCTCGGTCGCCCTGAAAAGGGACCTCCGGCCCAGTGGGCCTACCCGTCACCAAAATTCAATAAATAAATAAATATAAATGTGTAGGAGTCTCGTGGAGCTCAAGAGTAGCCCTGCTGACATTGAAGGACCCTATCTTGTTTGGAGGTCATGAGTACTAATTCAGGGTCGCCTCCTGTTGAATTGCCACATTGAATCCAAATGGAATTACTGTACTGCTGACTGTTTAACTAATTTTCTTTTCTCTGTGTGAAAGGGCCCCTACCAGCTGCCACGGTTTGGACTAGCCACTAGGGCTTGGGTACCCAGGGACAGTAACTGGTAGGGATAGGCCCAGCACAGAGCCATAGGTAGATGAGTAAAGGATAAGCTAATTAACCTGATTTCCGTCCCTGTTATATCCCCTAAATAAATCAGAGCTGCTTGTTTCAGTAAAGTTATACTGCCGGAGGTATTTGTCTATGTTAAAGTATTGTACTGTGATTGTTGCACTGTATCTTCTTATTTTACAGGGGTCCCAGTGCCTGAACCAGTCCTGGGGGTAAGTGTATGTGAAGGTAATTCGATATACTGGGCCACTAGTGGGAAGAAAGGGGGGTTGCAGTGTCCCAGAGGGCTGTGACCAAGTTAGTTTAACTATTGCAAACCCTGACCTCTGGGTGGAGGCACCCGCCATCGGATCCAGGCCCCTCAACCTGTTAGTGGCAAATCAGGCAGGGGTAGCAGCCCCTGGGATAGCGCCATCTAGGGGTTACACAAACATAACAGTATAAAAAGCACAGTGTACAAAGTGTTGGGGGAAATTAACATAATACAATACATATTACAAAGAATTGGGGGAAAAGGTGACAATATACAGTGTACAGTTACATTCTGAGCAGAAATTCAGAGACCAAGTCATTGGAGTCACAGTCAAAGGTAACAGGCAATAACAAACAGACTAGCAAAAAAGAGGGTATTCACAGAGTGCTATATTTGGCAAGGTAACTATAAGAGCTGAGTTAGCAGCTAAGCTAGGCAGGATAG
Source organism: Neoceratodus forsteri (assembly GCA_016271365.2). NCBI lineage: Eukaryota > Metazoa > Chordata > Ceratodontiformes > Ceratodontidae > Neoceratodus > Neoceratodus forsteri. The sequence continues at coordinate 732,674,240 of CM028131.1, forward strand.
GTAGTAAGCTGAAGGAGTTAACCCCGGAGAGCACAGGCATTTTGCCTCTTTCAGTAGCCAGGCTTTGAAACAGTGTTTGAAAGAGCTGCGAGTGTCTGCAGACCAGAGTGGGTCAATGAGTCTGTTCCAGAGAGAGGAAGCAGCAATTGACATAGCTTTGCCACCCATTACCGTGGAGACTTTAGGGACTTCCACAGGAGATACAGTCGATACAAGTAGGCTTCTAGGAGCAGCTGTAGCCTTCAGGAAGGATGTGTAAGGTGAAACACTGCCATCTCTAAGGGTGTTGTCAATGATACAGGCCAGTGCATATTCAAAACAGCTGGAGAGAAGGAGTCACCTTAGCACCTGGTAAAGGCTACAGTGATGTATAGAGTAGGGTGCCAGAAGTACGAATCGACATACGTTATTGTAGATCGAGTTTAGACACATGCGTCGGGTCGCAGGTACAGTGGAATTTATGGGGGAGCAGTAGTCAATGATAGGTAGCAGACTGACTTGGGCAATAGCTAAGTGGGCCTCACAGATCAGAAAATATTTGAGCTGGTATGCAGCCCCGAGTTTTTAGTTAACCCAACGTACAATGGAGTTTACATGCTACGTGTAGGAGAGGGAGGGGTTGAGGGTTACGTCAAGGAACTTGAAATTGGGAACATTTTCTAGTGCTGAGCCATCAGTTGTAAGCACAGAGAGGGAGAAGTCAGACTTGGCGATACCGACCAGGTAAGGTTTGGACCCAAAAAGCATCACCTTAGTTTTTTTTAGCACTGACCGGTAGCCTATGCGACAAGAACCAGTTGTGTGCTGAGCCACGGTTATGGGACAGGACAGAAGATATTTCTGCCAGTGACTTGTCGCTGTAGAAGAGTACTAGATCATCAGCATAGAGAAGGGCTTCACTGGAGAGACAGTCGAAGGGGAGGGAGTTTATAAAGATGGAGAACAGTAGCGGGCCAAGGGTGGAGCCCTGAGGAGCACCTGTAGAGACAGGGAGGGCAGAGGAGATAGCAGGGCCAATACATACAGACTGGAACAGTCCAGAGAGATAGCTCCTAAACCACAGGGAGGTTTCTGGAGAGCAGCCTAGTTGGTGGAGAGTGGAATGTAATAGGGGGTGGTTGACCAGGTCAAAGGCTTTGGTCAGGTCCACAAACACAGCACCCATCACTTTCCTCATGTCCATGTTTCTGTGGACATGATCAGTAAACTGGGCCAGTGTCAATGTGGTGCTGTGGAATTTGTGGAAATCGTGTTGTCTGCAAAACAGGTTATATTTCTCAAGGTGGTCAGAAAGCTGGTGATCCACAATAGTCTCCAAGAGTTTGGTCAGGTGGGGAAGCAGAGAGATTGGCCTGTAATTATCCGAGGCTAGAGGGTCATCTGCTTTGTGAATTGGCACCACCCTGGCAAGCTTACTGAAGTTAGTCATGGTAGAGGTGGTCAGAGCCAGATTAAAAATAAAGGTGAGGGGTCTGGAGATGGCAGGGGAAATTAGCTTAAGCACTGAAGGGAAGAGACCATCACTGCCTGGGCTGCCTCAGTTTGGGATACTCTTAAGGAGTTTGACAATGTCTTCAGTGGAAATGGCTCTAAAGTAGAAAGGAGAGGGGGAAGGGTGCCTGTGGGAGAGGGAGAAGAGGACTGGTCACAAGGACCCGGCACAGGGCCGTTCGGTGGTTGGGTAGGTAGATCTTACTTCGAGAGGGCTCTTGAAGTAGGTAATTACATATAGGACTGAAGCCGGCAGGCGTCAGGATCCAACGGAAAAATTAGCTAGCAGTCTCTGGCGAGGGACCGCCCCTACGTCAGGTGATCGACGTCAGGAGACATCGGTATAAAGAGGTGGTCCCTCACACCTGCCTTCCAGTTCTTTCCCACCATTAGCTCATGCCAGCGCCTCGCGGTAAAGTGCCTTGCTCGTCAGCCTCTATCGTTGTTTTTTTACCGAGTATTTTTCGATTTTTTTCATCATTCGTCAGGTATTCATCGGAGTATGTCGTCCCCTACACCCTCCGAGCACAAAAACAAGTGCGTCTTGTGCGGCGCCCAACTCTCGCACAAGGACGGCCATTCCCTATGCCTCTTTTGCCTAGGCCCCGACCATCTGGTGGAGAAGTGCCAGCACTGCCTCAGCTTCAACGGAGCCACCTGAAGAAGGCAGCAGCAGTCCCTGGAGGCCCATATTTTGAAAAAGAAAATTAGCTTCATGGAGAAGGAATTGAAAAAGCTCCAGCAGGCATCCACTTCCCTTGAAGGTTATCGCAAGAAAAAAGATGAGGAGAAGAACCTGGACAAGGGCTCCTCATCCACCGCGACTTATTCGGGAGTCAATGTGTTGCAGGTAATGTCCCCTTCCCCGGAGAACCGCTCCACGATGGCCGCCTTAGAGGTTTCTAAGCCAGTGGTGACCGCCCGTCCTGGCTCGTGCTGGCGCCGAGCGCCTCCCGGCTTTTGGAGGCGTCTGCTTCCAGTAAAGCCATAATTGCATGGCCTACTGGTGTGAGAGGCTCCGATAAGCCGGACGTCGACTCCTCTGATGCCTGCAAGGAGAAAGTTGGGAAGTTGCCCGACCCTTGGGGGCAGCGCACGGCCCCTATTCCACCCGACCAGGCCACCCCTCCATCGCGGCCTGCCTCCAGCAAAGGGTCAGTTAAGTCGGACACACGCGCTCCTATGGCGCCCACCCGGATCCCACTGATAAGCTGAACGTCGGTTCGCCCGAAGTCCACACAGCGGCAGAGCCAATGCCGGACCCTCCCACATCCATCATCCCTGGCTCTCCGCAGCCTTTGCTGCCCTCCGGGGACCCTCGGTCTCCTCAGCCTGACCCCGCGGATTTCTCTCCCCCATCCCGGGTGACACTGAGGTTCCTGTTCCACCCCAGATGCCGGCACTGATGCTGGCTCCGACGCCAGTATTGCCGACTCCGAGTGACATCCTGCTCCCGGATGCCGCCCCAATGCCAGGCCCTCCGCCCTCCAGGCCTTCTGCTCCAGACCTGCCTGTGCAGCCTCCAGCCAGGCCATCTGCCCTGGCAGCCCCCCAGTTCCCGGGTATCTAACTCCGCTGTATCAGATGCTGTCCTACCCAGGACCACAGTATCAGATGCCTCAGTACCCGGCGCCAGCCTACCCGACACCACAGTACCCGGCGCCTCATTACCCAATGCCGGAATTCCCGCTGTCGGGTTATGGATATGCGCCTTATGGGTATAATCCATACCTGTATCCCCCTCCTTCTCCTCCTCCACTGCCCCTCCAGGCACTGGTGGACTTGCAGGAGACTCTGGCCTCCTGGTGGGCTCAGCTCACCAGGCAGGTGGAGAGTCATCTTCCGATGATGGTGCCGGTCCCGGTTCCTGTACATCCGACGATGACAAACTCCTTCCCCACCTCCGGACACCAGGGCTAAACCCTCTGGGTTCAGAGAGGGGCAGGACACACTTCCCTGAGGGCTTCCCAATTGGTCCCCCCCCCTCGCTGGGAGACGAAGTCTTCCTCATCTTCATCTTCATCTTCCTTGGACACTTCCGGCGGTTGTTCCGAGCAAGCTGACGAGCCACGCTCTCCATCTAAGCCCAAGCCAAGGACTCCTCTGAAGTCTCCTCCGGAGGATCCTTCCTTTACAGAGTTGCTACGTAAAATCCAGGAGGTCCATAAGTGGCAATCCTTGGAGCCAGACCCCCACGCGTAAAAAACTCACTGAGTATCTGCATCTGCCCATGACAGCTCCCACCTTGGTGCCACCCTGGATTGAGCCTCATGCCAACCTTATTACCACCATATGGAAACAACCGTCGGCTTTAGCCCCACTTCCTAGGAAGTCGAACAGGCTATATCAGGCTCCCGAGGGTGTTGACTATTTAGATTCTCACCCTCGAGCTGACTCGGTCATGATTAGCGTCGCTTATGGCCAGTCAGCTCACCCAAAACATCTCCACTCATCTCCACCTGACAAAGAATCCCATCTTCTGGACCAGTATGGCAAGAAGATTTTCGTTTCTTCCACTCTGGGTATTAGGGCCGTAAACTATGTCAGCCACATGGGGGATTACCAGAAGGCGATTCTTAGTGAGGTGGACTCCAAATTGGACTCCCTTCTGGACTCTTAAGTCAAGCAGGAAGTGGCTGACCTTGTCCGCTTTGCACGTTCGGCCAGTCGGCACATGCTTCATGCGTCTTACGATGCAGTGGACATTGCTGGTAAGAACTCAGCTTTTGCCGTAGGCTTATGACGTCATGCTTGGCTCGTGTGTCAGGGTTGGTCCTGGAAGTGCAGTCCACCATTCAGGAAGCGCCCTTCCGGGGTTCGGTGATGTCAAGGACATCATCACCAACCTGCAGGGGAAGGGGACGGCACTGAAGCATGTTGACTCTATGTATCATCCCCATCAAATTCAGCGCCGTCCCTTTCGCAGATGGAATCGGCCCAAAGCGAAACTCCAAGGAAAGCGGGCCATTAAACGTCGGGCCCCCCCAGCTGCCAAGCCCCCCCCCCAAAAAAGCAGTGGGTGTTTCAGCTGCGGCGCTACCCCACACCACCTGACTCCTTCCCTCTCCCACAGCCTCCGGGCTTTCCGGAGGAACCGGTAGGAGGGATGTTTTCTCTCCACCTCACGGGCTGGGAGAGGATAACATCAGATTCATGGGTGCTCCAGCTAATCGCAGAAGGACACTCAATACAGTTTCTACAGAAACCACCTTGTCACCCTCCACAAGATCGTCGTGCTCTCGGGAACATCTTCTTCTGGTCCAGGAAGAGATTTCAGCACTTTTGCTGAAAGAGGCGATAGAGCCTGTCCCCCCCCTTCCTCTACAGGGAACAGGTTACTATTCCCATTTCTTCCTGGTCCCAAAGAAGACAGCAGATGTAAGGCCGATTCTAGATCTCAGTTCCCTGAACTTATCTGTGGAATACAAGAGGTTCAGGATGCTCTTGCTGCAGAGTCTCCTGCCCCATCTCCGCTCAGGTCAGTGGCTGTGCACCCTGGATATGTAGGATGCTTACTTGCACATATCTATCCACCCATCTCAACACAAATATCTCCGTTTTTCTTTTCAGGGGGCCCACTACCAGTTCAAGGCACTCCCATTTGGCTTTTCCTCAGCTCCGCGAGTATTCACCAAATGCCTTGCGGTGGTAGCGACCTACCTGCGTAGCCGGGGGGTGCAGGTTTTCCCGTACCTGGACGATTGGCTCCTGGCAGCCTCGTCCAGGGAGGAACTCCTGCGTTTCCTCTCCCTTACCCAGCAGGTCATTACCTGTCTGGGTATTACCATCAAACCATTCCAAGTCTCACTTTATCCCATCCCAGAGGCTCCAGTTTATCGGGGTGATCCTGGACACGACCCTTTGCAGGGCCTTCCTGCCACCGGACAGGGCGGCCACACTCCAGACTCAGGTAAGCCTGTCGTCCGGCCACAGGCGGGTCAGTGCAAGGTCGGTTCTTCGCCTCCTTGGGCTTATGGTGGCTGCTATCCCAATGGTCCCTCGCGTTAGGCTCCACATGAGGGTCTCTCAGTGGATGCTTCGCTCTCAATGGGATCAGTTGGTGGACAACTTGGACCAGTTGGTCCTAGTCTCCTCCCCCATTGTTCGAGACTTGCAGTGGTGGATTGTTTGAGAGAACCTTCTGCGGGCAGTTCCATTCTTCCTTCCTCCCCCCTCCCAGACTCTGACCACAGACGCCTCAGGCGTAGGTTGGGGAGCCCATCTTGGTCCTCACAGGACCCAGGGCTCTTGGTCCAAGCTCAAAAAAACTCTTCACATCAATGTGCCTGAGTTTCAGGCAGTGCTTTATGCTCTCCAGGCTCTACATCTGCCTCTTCTTCCGGCCACTTAGCCGTCCAGATGGACAATATGTGTGTGGTATGGTACATCAACAAACAGGGAGGGACTCGTTCCTACCCTCTTTGCAGGGAAGTGATGAGAGTTTGGGATTGGGCAGCACAACACAACCTTCACCTCATGGCAATTCATGTCCTGGGGGTTGAGAACACCCTAGCAGACAAACCAAGTCACTTGTCTGCTCAAACTCACGAGTGGGAATTGGATCAGGGGGTCCTAGACGATATCTTCCTGCGTTGGGGAACACCACAGGTGGACCTGTTTGCTTCACCTCTAAACGCAAAGCTTCCCAACTTTTGCTTGCTCGTTCAAGAGTGAGGCATTTTTTGGAGAGATGTTCTGTCTCTAAATTGGAAGAACAGATTCGTCTATGTCTCCCCCCTCCCCCGATTCCTCTGATCCCGCGAGTCTTGCAGAAACTCGGTTCAGAAGGAGCATGGATGATTCTGATCATTCCTTTCTGGCCCAGGCAAATTTGGTTCTCTCTTCTGCAACAATACTCAGAGGAACCTCCTCTTCCTCTGTCACGACTTTTACTGATCCAGGATCAAGGGACTCTGGTCCATCCGGGTCTCAAGTCCCTTCAACTGCATGCATGGCTCCTGCAGACATAGCTCAAGCCCGATTTGGGGTTTCACCCCAGGTGGCTGAGATTTTGGTGGAGGCTAGAAGACCCTCCACTAGGTCTACCTATGCCATGAAGTGGAAACAGTTCACAATCTGAGCCGCTTCAAAAGACTTTGAGTCTTTCTCATGCACTGTTGGGCAGCTGCTGGAGTACCTGCGCCATTTTTTTGATCTGGGTTTTAGTCACTTGTCTCTGAAAGTTCACATGGCAGCCATTTTGGCCTACCATGTTCCCGTTGCAGACAGGACGTTTGCTCAACTGGAAGTCTCTATGACTTTCCTTAGAGGGGTTCTTCACTTGAGACCCCCATCTGTGTCCCCGCCCCTCCTTGGGATTTGAATTTTGTTCTTGAGAAGCTTACTTTGCCTCCTTTTGAACCGGCGGCCTCAGCAGACATGAAGTTCCTTTCATGGAAGACACTCTTCCTAGTGGCCATTACTTCTGCTCTGAGGATTTCCAAGCTCCAGGCCCTAATGTGTAAAATCCCCATACTTGATTTTTCACAAGGAACGTGTGGCTCTGCGCACCAATCCTAAGTTTCTCCCCAAGGTGGTAGCGGAATCTACACTGAACCAGCCCACAGAGTAACCCGCTTTCTTTACACAATACTCCAGTCAGGGGGAGTATCTATTACACACTATGGACGTTCACCAAATTCTGAGATACTACACTAACAGTACAAAAGATCTCAGAAAGACTGATCAACTGTTTGTCTCTTTTGCCCACAAAAGAGAAGGCAATGCTGTTTCTAAGCAATGCCTGTCCAAATGGTTGGCACATTTCATCACTTTCTGTTATGACAAGTACAACAAGAGCCTTCCGGGTCAAGTGAGAGGACACTCCACCAGAGGAGTCGCTGACTCGGCGGCTTGTTTCAAGAATGTGGCAGCGGCAGACATCTGTGCTGCCGCCACTTGGACTTCCGTCCATACCTTTACAAAACATTACAGTTTGGATATTGCCTCTCGCTGTAGAGCAGGCTTCGGGCTTGCTGTTCGGCAAGGCCTCCTTTCTTAAGGCCTTCACAGTTAAAGGATCTACTTTGAGTAGCTTTCCTCCTCCCATGTGCTTCTTCTTGTTCCAGACTGCTTGGGACTCAGTCCTATATGTAATTACCTACTGCAAAAGCCCTCTCGAAGTAAGATAGTATAGTTATGTAAGAACTTACCGTAACAGCAGATCTTCGAGAGAGGCTCTTGCAGTAGGTAATACTTTCCCACCCTCCATCCCCCTAAGCTTTTTCAGCTCCTTTTCCAATGAGGGAAATATTCGTTTCTCTCTCGTCCGGCCTCTTTGGCCCATGGCAGGAAAAAACTGGAAGGTGGGCGTGAGGGACCGCCCCTTTATACTGACGTCGGTCACCTGACGTGGGGGCGGTCCTTTGCCAGAGACTGCTAGCTAGAAATTTTTCCGTGGGGTCCTCCCACCTGCCGGCTTCAGTCCTATATGTAATTACCTACTGCAAGTGCCTCTCTCGAAGATCTACTGTTACGGTAAGTTCTTATGTAACTGTACTTTTATTTAGGTGTGCAGTAAGATCCATTAACTTTTTGTTGAAGGCTTGGGCAACATCAACGGAGTCAGTTAGAGTAACAGATGGGGAGTTAAATGTATGGTACAGTTGGGTGTATGAGAGTTTAGTATGGAACCAATGGCACCCCAGAAATGGTGAGGGTCCCACAGGCTGTCCTTTTGCTGGTTAGATAGGAAGCTGCACTTCTGTACCTGGGCAGTTTGCTTGCACCTCTGTCTCAGATGCCTATAATCATTCCAGAGAGCTAGAGAGGGGGCCTTTTGTAGGCAGGCCTTTTTGTAGGCAGCCCATTTTCTGTCCCTTTCCTTCATCATGGATAAGAGCTCTTTCGAGACACAATGAGTACAGCCACCCCTCACTCTTCTGGTGGTGAGGGGGATGTACTGATCTTGTATTTGAAGGAGGGCATCAGTGAGGAAGCCCACTACCACGGACACATCCGAAAGGGAGTATAGAGCAGACAAGTTTATTGCTCTTACATCATCAAGTAGGGTAGAGGTGTCAGGGCAGTTGAAGTTACGGAAGGAAATGTGTTGGGGAGGGGAGGGTGGTTGGTCTTGGTAGACCAGACAATGTATGTGGGGGAGTGATCACTAATGGGAGACGGACAGGGTCCCAGACTGGAGTACCTTGTCCTCCTCGTTGATGATCACCCAGTCTAGAAGAGGGGGGTTTGTGTACGATTTTTTTACCCAGTAGGGCCAGAGATGACTTGAACCAAATTGTGCTGTTTTAATAGGTTTGCATAGTCTGACTCTAGGGGACTAAACCAACTGAGGTTAAAATCTCCAAGGAAGATAGTGTCGGGGGCTCAGGCCTACAAGATGGTTATTGAGACCTGTTGTGCCCCCTGCTGGGGGGTTGTAACAGCAACCCATATAAATCTTTTTCACTGAGCCCAGAGCAAGCTCAGCTATGAGCCATTCGCTAGGAGAAGTAGGGTCTGAGTCGAGTACGGGGGAGGTGGAGAGGGGTTCTCTGATATAGAGTGTCACGCCAGCATCCTTCTTTTTGCCAGGTCTATCCTGTCATAACAGGGAGTACAAAGGAAGGTGGTAGGTTGCATCAGAAATATGTAGTTTAGCCATGTTTTGGAGAGAACTAGGACATGGGGTTTGTGGAGGGCTACCCAGGCTTCAAGGTCAGGAAATTTAAATGGGAGACTGCATAAACTGATATGGGTAACTTTCAGCTATGGGGAGCTGATCCATATGCAAGAAGTAGGAATATCTGTGGGGCTCAGGTTGCTTTCAACATCCCCCGACAGCAACAGCAGGGGAAAAAATGGACTGTAGGGGCAAGGCAATGAGGGGGGAGTTAGGGAGAGGGAGAACAAGAAGAGGCAGAGTTGGCGATGCTCCAGATTCGAGAGGAACACAGAAAAGGGAGCCGGCAGGAGTAAATTCACAGAACATTAGTGTATAATAGGAGAGGCGTTTTTGGTCTATGGCCAGTATCGATGCACCGAGATCAACAACTAGTAGGGTGCATAGCAGGGAGGCTACCTGCAGAGGGAGCATGGATAATTTCATTCTGTGTACTAAAGCATAAAACAAGTTTGTAAAAAAAAAAAAAAAAAACAGCCCCAGTACCTTGTCTGTTTAGAAATCCCCAACCAATACTAAGCTGTTCTAAATCTCCACCCCTGTACTTTTCGATGTTAGCACAATCCCCAGCACTGCATTTTCACATTTCCCTCTAGCCTAACCCCTCTCAGATCTGCACTAACTGTAATAGATATCACTGCATTTATTTTATCTACTGCAACATGTGATCATTACTTAAAATTGCCCCGATCAAACAACGTCCTAGCCTCAAACATATTTTCTTATTTAACTTGCCTAGATCTACATAATTTCCTTGTCCAGAACAACAAATTTAAATGCACACTTGCCCATGCTTTCCATCAATCCTATATAGAAAAGCTTAGTATTGCAGTAAGGGGTGTCAAGTTTCAAAACGTTGAGCAGAAATATGAAATTACCTCCACACCACTTTAAATATCTAAGCCAATGTAGCCTCTTTCTGGCACCTTCCTGGAGAGGGCCACTGTCCCTGGCTTGCCGGCCGTTACAAGGCCAAGGGGGCCTGGGTTCCCATAAGCTGACCTACGGCGGTCCTTTTCCAAAAGATACAAATAAAAATGGCATTGCCTCTACCCAGAGTACATATCAGTGGGTCTGACAGCTTGCAGTACAACCCCTTGGGATGTCGTACCATCCCACCTCCCCAACAGTTACCCCAAGCATGGACTCACCAAGTTCGAACCTCCCCACATTCAGTTACCATATAACTTTTCCATCTCATCCAATAAACAGGCTTACTAAAATTAGGCTCTGGATCCATTTTCTGTTGCAAAACAATAACTTCATGGTTTATTTACAGGGGAGAGGGTTTACGAATGGGGTAAGTGGAATAGATTTCAAGTAAGCATCTGATCTGTCTAACTAGCTAACTGCTGCAGGTGCCCACAGGCCCCAGTCCATTTAACCCCAAACTTCTTCACTGGGTACCTAGATTCTAGTTGCAGGCCTAAGGTGCAGCTGGTAGCCAGTGTTGGCGTACTTACTTGAATTAAGTAACTTTTTACATTTCTTTCTTTTATTTAGAGCTAAACCTTTATCTTAACCTCTAGTCCTCAGTTCTACCTCCTGCCCTAGTGGGCCAACATATTTACCGTCCCCAGGTGCAGGGCAATTCCTGCAATTTTCTCACGGTTCTTTAAAATCTGTCCTTTGATGGCACAGTCCACTGAAGTCCTGAGGATTGATGGCACAGGCAGAACTGTACACAATGCTTGATCGGGGGTACAGAGGCTGCAACTTGCCCTCTCTTTCTCTTGCTAGTAGATCTTGCAGCTTGTCCCCTTTGGCCCATTACAGGCCCTGTTGCAGGGCATGTGCACAAGGCCTGCCAACTACAGGGGCCTAGACCGGGGAGTAGCCCCACGGCCCGGCTCCCTCTGATCAGAGCACCCTGTCATTTGGGTACAAGACCCGTGACCTCCTGTAGCGGCAGACCCCACTTGATGGGGGTTAGTGTTCCCCACCTGGCCCTGGGTGTCAGCAGAAACAATTCGCACATTCTTTCTGCTTCTTCTTCTCTCCTCTCTCCTCTCTCTCTCTCCTCTCCTCTCTCCTCCTCCCTCCCTCCCTCCCTCCTCTCTCTCTCTCTCTCTCTCTGCCACAGCAATCTGTTTTCCTTTTCTTTTCTGTATCTCAGGAGCAGACAACAGGCACTCAGCCCTGAGAAGCACCTGTCTATCCTTCTCTTGTTCCTCATCCTCTGTATTTCATCTTTTTCCAGGCTTAAACGCAATATTCATTCTTTTCCCATGCTCAGAACGCAACCTTGGTCTTTCTTCCAGGCTTAGACCCAACCTTTGTCCTTTTATTCAGGCTTAGGACACAACCTCTCTTGTAATCTGTAGCTTTCCCTTTTAAATTCGAGCTGTGTTTCTCTCACCACTGTGATGCAACTTCAGAACAACACAGAACTTTCAGCATCCTGCATCTTTCCCTTTTTCTCTCTGCTAAGCTGCTTCTTTCTTTTCCCAATGGGAAAGACACTCCCTGCCCTGAGGGGCAAATTGCTGGCAGCCCCCAGGCAGGTCCATCTCGCAACCCCAATCTCTTCAGGGGCAGAAGCACCCCTCCCTATAGAGGAGCTCTCCCCGAACTGACTCCAAGCCCAACTATCCCTGATTTTTTCTTTTTGCAATTTAACTTTATTAAATTTTTTATCCAGAAAAACATACAAAATAGAACCATGCACAGGACAATAAAAGTCATAGTACTATAGCACAAGACAAGACATTCAAATAAACATTCACGAATAACCCCCCCATCCCGGCATCACCCTTGGCACTGTCCTTACAGGCAATGTAGCATTATAGACTGTATAGCGTGTACATAGACTCCCACCTCTCTTTGTACCGGTGCATACAGTTATGTAAACCTGCAACCATTTTCTCTACTCGTAGATTGGCTAACAATTCCTCATGCCACTCCGCATAAGAAATGACACTGGCATCTTTCCAGTGATGACGCACCACGACTTTGAGAGAGAGAGCAATCATTGACATATGAAATCTTCGTTGTTTGACCTTAACTCTGCTAAAGTCGCCCAGAAGACAAATTTCAGGGCAAAATAAGTTCTCTAAACCCAGGAGGGGATCTGCTCTTTGTTTGATGGTCTCCCAGAGTGCGGCAATAGAAGGGCACTCCCAGAAAGTATGATATAAAGTACCCTCCACTTGATTACAATGACTACAAATTGAAGAGGGAAGTTTGCCCATATTGTGCAACTTTACCGGAGTTAAGTACATATTCTGGAGGATCGAGTATTGCATAAGCTGCAATCTGTCTTGCGTGATAAGTGAATGACAAGATCTCCATATTCTTTCCCAATTGAGGGTCCTCTGTGGAAACCTATCAGACCACTAGGGAGAGGCCCCGTCTGTATGAAGGAAGACCAACTCGCAAAGAGAGACATATGTGTGGGAAACAGAATGAGGCTGTTGGGACAGGACACTTAGAGGCTGAAAAATCTCAGCTTTCCCCCTACTGCCTCCCAGTGATAACTGCCTAGAAATCAACTGATGGCAAACCTGATCAAATCTGAAAAATCCTCCTGGGCCTGCTGGGAACTTATTCATCATGTCCCTTATCGAAAGATAGGAGTCACCAGCCACCAAATCCTGGGGACACTTCTCTTCGAGAGACGGGAGCCAAACCTCCGATAAGGGGACACCCCCAATGCGAAGATTAGGGTTCCGCAAACTTGGTTACTCTGGGTCACTAGTAGGGCTGTATTTTAAGGCCTTAACACAACTGAAAATGTACCTGCAATGAGGTGGTAACTGGAGAACCGATCCATGTTTTGGGGAGGTCCTTGACCCGAGTGTGGAGGATGGCCTCCCGAGAGATGCCACTTGAGTCAATTAGCTCTTGTTCAATGGAGAGCCAAATGGGACATAGGGAAATGTATGTAGGATTAACTGTCCCTGCTTTATTGGGAGCCCTTACTTCACTCCCCATTGGCTGAAGCCACTGTCTTTAGGAACAAATGAATATGTATGAGGGTCCCTCGATACTTTATTGCTGTAGAAAAAGGCACATTCCCATATATTTTCCCCCAAAAGTCCTCTCACACAGTCCCAGAGTCCCTGACAAGAATCCCGGCTCAGTGATGGGCTGGCTGGTGTCACATGGCTGCAAAACATGGTGTCTGTTGTAAATAGTGTCCACAGTTTACAGTGTCCCTTCTTTAAATCATTCCTGCAGCCAAACCCTACATTTTTATTTTACCTTTTCCCCAGCATTAAGTAGCCACCCCTGTGTCCCAATAAGCGACTGCACTCTGTGCCACTTTCCTTTTTCCCTGGTGCAGCTGCTGCTGCCGTTACACATAGCCCCTAGGCAGCCACACATATTTCCACTGCAGCCTGTTACAAGCCCCATCTTCAGATAATCTCTTCAGCCCTCATGAACACATTTATTTCCCCATGGCTCTTTAGTGCACTCCTTGTACTTTCCCCTCCAGTGCATTTTCTAACATTTACATTTACTCTCCTGCCTGTTGCTAGCACTGTTTCAAACTGTCCCCAAACGCTAGACAGGCTCCATTCGCTACTATCCTGGCAGCCTCATTAATATTCATGAGGCAGTCCTCCAGTTCTAGAGCGTGATTGGCGCTCACAAATCTGGCTTTCTTTTCTCTCCTACTGTCTCTCCGGTTCTGCCAATGGTCCCAGTCCTTCTCTTGTCATGCCCTGATACAAGGACCACTGGAGAGACAGCTCAGAATGGCTACAAATGGCTGAAATGAAAATGCGCTTCCTGCGCATGCACGGAGCTCGCCCTGGCCACCGGAGTGCCACAGAAATGGGCAGTGGCTCCGTGAACAAGCTCCTCCGGCTCTATTACTCTCTAAAACCCATGCAGGGGCCAGCAGGAGAGGAGAAAACACAAGGGCAAGCCAGGAAACCAGGACTCAAAAGGAAAAAAAAAAGAATGGGGTGGAAGCAAAACTCCAGGGAAACAAGCCTTCTTTGGGGACACACAGGTAAGCCTCCAACAGGGGGGTTACACTAATTTGTGCCAGGGCTTGACAAATTTTAAAATTAGGTACTTGTCCACGGACAAGTGGCTTGTCCAAAAGTAGTTGTCCCAGTGCTTGAGTTGGTAGTCCCGGTATAAAATGGCATATTTTTAATGGAAAATATCAAACTACAGAAAACTCAATGGACTTATTGTAGTAGTTATTTAGTGTTGAAATAGACAATAAGGAGAATAAATAATATGATTTTATTTTTGTCAGCAGCATGGCGTAGGTGCGAGCATAGACAGAATTAGCATTAGCAGCGAGGAACTGACAGCAAGTGTGGTTGCAGCAGCAGCACAGAGTGCCAGCCTGCAGCACAGTGAGAACATCATTACAGCAGAGTAGCAGACAGTACAGCATCAGCATCGGAAAAGTTACAGGAAGCCTGAGCTTGCTCCAGCCGGAGCATCATATTCAGTCATGTCGCATCAAGACTAGTGACAGCCTCGGACATTTTCGCGTGAATCAGCAGAACTAGTAGTTGAACTAGTATGACCATGATGACCATGAATGTGTGCGGTGCCAGGACCAGATAGTAGCCAGTGGTTGATAGCTTGATCCGGATCAAAGCTGTCTAATGCAGGGCCTTCAACTGCTATATGCAGAAGTGACTGGAGCGTGTCATCAGCCAAACTTGTTCTTATTTTTGTTTTATAAGATTCTGAGTTGAGAATACTCTCACATTTAGCAGTAGACACACTCATAGCCAGTAACATTTCTATTAGGTCAAGGATGTGAGCAAGCTGGCAGCTTTCTCGTAGTAGTCGGAATACACTTGCAGATATGGCTTGTCAACTGCAGACTTAAGCATTGCTTTTAATGCACAATACTCCTTTTATACTGGTTACATGATCTTCAGAAAAAAAGTTGTGAAAGTAGTCTAATAAATTACTTAAATCAGTTGTGCCAAACTGTGCAAGTTCTTCTCGTGACAGATCAAAATTTTTGAAATCCAAGCAACTGAACCATTTTAGAGGTTCTTCCAAGAAATTCCAAAAACGCTGATCAATGTAAGATACTGCTGCATCTATTAAACTGTGCAGCTGTGTATCAGTCGTAAAATTTACTTCTGGACAGTTCCCTTTGAAAGTAAAAGGAACAATCTTGTCCTCACTGCCACGTTTTGAAATGAGGTAGTTCATGCATTTCTCTGCAGGATTATATTGGTTCAGAAGTGATGTCATAAACTTTCCAGGTCTTGTTTTTAGCTCAGTCAACTGCAGTAAGCATATCTCAACAAGTTGGGGGACTTCTAATATTAGTAGGTCATCCTTCTGAAATTCAAGTGATAAATTTTTCAATATTGGCAGAAAATCTTGAAGAATAAACAGTGATTTTACAAACTGTACTGCGTGCACATCTCTTAGAAGTGCCTTTGCTTTGGCCCCATCATCACCAGCAGAGTTTGACACATGTTCAAGATACTGAATTACTGTAGGCAGTTGACTTGAACAGCATGAACTGAACGCGTCTTACTTGCAAGCCAACGCACTTGCTTTATTGCACTGAAATGAGCCAACTCGGTGTGTATGACATCTGCTATTTCCTGCAGTTCCCGAAGTTTCTTGGGGCTGTAGGGTAAATTTAAAAATTCCTTTCAAGGTGTTTTCTACTTTTTGAACAAAGGGATTATTTTTCATGACACCGAGAACTGCTAACTCCAGTTTGTAGACTCGCTAATGCATGGGTATTACAGTGGGACATGTTCTCGGATTTTTGCTATGGTGCCACCTGTATGGCCCATCATCACACTGGCACCAACAAAGTTGGCACATACGAGAACTGGTCCAGGTCTGCTCACATCGCTAAGGTCCGCAAAAGAAAGATCAACAGACTCAAGTGCAGAGGTTATTGCTTTAAAAACTCCATCTGCGTGAGAATGTTCAAGAGGTACAGCTTTAATTAACAAAATTGTAACTTTTTTTTCTGTGCCTTCAACAAAACGAAGGAAGACATTTTCCCACTCTACAATGCTTGCATCTGTACTGCCATCTGCAAGAACGGTAACAAATTTTGTATTTTTGATAGTCTGGATCTGTGTTGTAGACATGACAGCGGATATTGCGTTACAGAAATCTCTGGCCCGTTTACCATTTGCGTAATTGCTGCCGAGTTTAACCTCATTTTTTTCTTGCAATGTACAAAGCCACTCCATATCTGAGAAAGGACGTAAATTTTTAGCCAAGAAATATGTGGTGTTAAATAAATGCCTCATTTTATTTTTGGTGACTTCCTCCATCTGAGAAAATGCATGATATATTGCAGTTTCAGATATGTTAAAATTGACTGCATGTTGACCAGTTTCGGACTATGCTGGTTTGCACAAATTATATGTGGATTTGATTTTCATGGCCTCACGGACTCAATTCTGAAATTATTTGAACCAGTGGCAAACACATTAGGTTTTTTGAATAAGCAGGAGTCGCAAGAGGGATATTCTCACAGGCAGAGCAGTACAGGACGTATTTTTGGTCATCATACTCAACCAGGTAAACTGATTTAGCCAGTGATGCTGAATGTTCGAGCCCTTTTTTCAACATCATATTTTTATCTTTGCTTCTTTTCTCAGTGTTTATTTCCTCATCATCTAAAATGAAAGGTCGCTTTACCTGTACTGAACAAGAATGTGATGGCACTGAACTGCTGCTACTGTTATGCTCACTCGTTTCAGAAACTGGTATGGTCAAGTTAGACTGATCGCCTGTTATGTCTACAAATACAGACCCAGATCGAGAACCTTGGTCGGCTTTTTTCCTGACTACTAGTAGGGCCAGGGGGGCTGGTTGGGGCTGGCTTTCAGACTGTGAAGAAGGCTCAGGGTCAGGCTCTTTACTTTTTGTTTCCGATGAAGAAGATTTTTTCCCTGTCCAAAGGGGAAAATAGAGTAACTTGCTTTGGCTTATTTTGTTACATTATTTTAACTGTCTTCTATGCTGCAATTGTGAAATAAACTAATAAAGATTGTTGTATTATTGTACACAATATTGTACACAATAAAATTCTATTTTGTGTTATCTTTGTGTATGTTGTGTTACTGTAATTTTTTTACCTTAAGCTGTTGTGCTTATGCAGCACTACAAGAGGGCAGGACAGAGTACTGAGGTGGGTAGGTGGGAGGGGGCTGGGCTGGGTCCAGAGCCGGACAGAGTACTAGCAGGACATTGCTTTTTCCCTTCTCAGGGCAGGTTCGGTCTCACAGCCACACACAAACAAACACTCCCACCAGTGTAGCTAGTACTGGTAGGTTTATTTTATTTTTTCGGTGTCCCCAAAAATGCCTTTTCCCTTCTCAGGTCAGGTTTGGCCTCACAGCCGCACACACATACACCTCCACCAAAAGTACTAGCTAGGGTTTATTATTTTCTTCTGTGTAGTGTCACGGTCACGTTTCACACAAAAAATGTTTTTCCCTTTCCCCTTCCTATAGTATATTTCTAAGAAAGAAGTCCACAGTTGTTCCCAAGTTCCTGTACCTCTCCTCTCAGGGCAGGTTAGGTCTCACCACAGCCCACTGCCACACACCTCCACCAAGTACTTGGTAGGACAAACAAAGTAATTAGCTAATACGTTTATTTAAGGTAGCTATTTTTTTTTTTGAGGGGGTATCAACTTTTATATACTCAGACTGTTTACTTTATTAAATATTCAGTTCTTTCCCTTCCACAATTTCCTCTACTCTACCCTTAGGCTCTCAGGGCAGGTTCGGTGGTCTCACACTGACGGCCCCTGCCACACACTGCACACACACCTCCTCCACCAATGTATGTAGCAATAGCAGCTAGGTTAATTCAGGTTTTTCTGTAGCTCAGAAAAATGCTTTTAGTTTTTTCCTTTTAGTTTACCTTTTATTCCTATAACTTCAGTTGTTCAGGGACAGTGGGACCGGTCTAGGCTAGCTAGGAATAGGTGTGGTGTATATAAGGTTAGGTAAGGAGGGCTAAGGAGGTTTATAGTTTTCTTAGTTAGTTAGTTCAGTTGTTGTGTACTTCACATCACACACGCTCTATCTAGTGGTCTTGCAGGAGGCACACATTATCAGTCAGGTCCAAGTCCCTGATCTCTGCTCTCTCACGGAAGGCAGGCTTGTCTCACAAACACAAACACCCACACACCCACACACCCACACACACACACACACACCCCTCAACCCTTATCACACGATTATCATTGAAATGTTTAGTAATTCCACAACTTAAATTCAACACACAATCACTTCCCCCACTTAGAGTCTCATGTTTTTTTGCTTTTTTTTATTTATTTAAGAGCTGTGTGTCCTTTAATTTTTCTTCACTTCACATGAGTCCACACGAGTCCAAACAACACACACAGCTCCTGAATTCTAGTGTGCAGTGTTTTTGCTTAGTTCTCCTTCTTTTTTATATAATCAGCAGATTGTTTTATCAGACTTTCCACTCGCAAATTCTCTCTCCTCTCACATCCCCCTCCCCCCAAACTACAGATCCTCCTGCTCGCCTGGCGCTCCAAAACTCCCAATATATATTTGTACTGTATTCTAACTTCTCTCTCCTATTACTGATTTGCTAGTGACTCGCGGCAACTGGCCCCAAATACACTTTGACGGTGCTCCAAACAGAAATGATGTATTCTCTGCCTCTCTCCGAGCAGTGAAATAGCTCGTTTGCCAACGTGCACGGAGCTAGTGCTACTGCCACTCTGAGAGCTCCAGTCCACCCCCAAACGTGATCACCAATAGCCAGGACTGACAGGACTGTACCATCAGCTATAGGCTGCCTAGCCTGTCAGTCTGGCTATTTTGACCAGTTATGAGCACGTTTCTTCTTGGCGCCGCCCTCGCGCTCCCGGTATCTGCTGGTGCCGATTTCTACACCTGACTCACTGCACAGTGTCGGGAGTCGGGACATGGGGCGTGGTGGGCGCGCGGGTTGTGGTGGCGCGGTACGCCGCATTCAACACGCGCACAAAGACTCTCCATCTAGTGGCCCATTGGCAAACGCGCCATTTCGCTGCTCGGAGAGAGGCAGAGGGCACATCATTTCTGTTGGAGCACAGTCAAAGTGTATTTGGGGCCAGTTGCCACGAGTCACTAGCAAATCAGTAATAGGAGAGAGAAGTTAGAGCAATGAGTACCAATGCCCGTAGTCTGAGTAACAAGCTTCCTGAATTAGTGGCCTTGATGGAGGAGGAACATCTGGATATTGTGGCAGTCACAGAAACATGGTACACACAAAACCATGACTGGGACGTAAACATACCAGGACACACTATCTACAGGAGGGTCAGGGAGGGTAAAAGAGGCGGAGGAGTAGCTCTTTACACAAGGGAAGGAATCAAAGCAACAGAACAAAAGGGTAAACAGGGAGGAGAAGAAGCACTGTGGGTAAATTTGAGACCGCAATGGCACCACAATCCGCACAGGGTTATACAGACCCCTTCTCAGGTGGAGGAAATGGACAAGGAAATGATAGAAAGTATACTTAGAATGGCAGAAAAAGGAGATATTGCTGATGGGTGATCTGAATATGCCAGATGTTAACTGGAGTGCAGTTGCAGCAGCCACTTCTAAGAGTGGGTTATTCTAGATGCCCTACAGGGGGCATGCCTTAGACAACTAGTATTAGAGTCCCCTCAAGAGGGAGCAATCTTAGACCTGGTTCTCTCAAATGGAAATGAAGAGAGGATCACAGATGTAGAAGTGGGTAGCCATCTGGGAACTAGCGACCATCGAACAGTATGGTTCACAATAAACACAGCAATAGAGTCAAGCCACAAAGACAAAGGTACTGGATTTTAGGAGGGCTGACTTTGTCAAATGGGTGAGTGCCTAAGGAATGCACTAGCAAATGGGCAGGAACGGAGGGGTGAAGAACAATGGGGAATAATAAAAACTGCCATCACAGAGGTAACAAGCCTTTGTGTAAAGCAAATAAACACAACGAAACGAGGTAAGAAACCACTATGGTTCTCAAAGGAAGTGGCAGTGAAGGTTCAAGAGAAAAAGAAAGCATTCAGGAAGTACAAGGAATCACAGAAGGAACAGGACAGAGAACTGTATCAGTTAAAGCAAAAGGAAGCTGGGAAGGCAGTCAGAACAGCAAAGGCCCAAACCGAGGAAAAGATAGCCAACTCAGTTAAGAAGGGGATAAACCTTTATAGGTACATCAGGGAGCTAAGGAAGACCAAGGGAGGGATAGTGAGGCTTAATAAAAAGGAGGGAGGTGGGCAGAGGGTGACTGTGAAAAGGCAGAGATACTAAACAAATATTTTTGCTCAGTATTTACAAATGAAGAGGGGGAGGTACATAAAACAAAACAGTAGAAACACTCTGGATACAGAAGTTGATACCAGCCCATTTACAGAAGAAAGGGTTCTGAAAGAACTCTTAAAACTGAAGGTGGACAAAGCAATGGGGCCTGATGGGATTCATCCCAGAATTTAAAAGAACTAAGGGTAGAACTAGTGACACCACTGACTACCCTCTTTAACAAATCATGGGAGGATGGGTGGTACCTGGGACTGAGGAGGGCAGAGTGATTCCCTCACAAAAGTGGGAGCAAGGCAGAAGCAGGAAACTACAGACCTGTTAGTTTAACCTCAGTGGTAGGGAAAATGATGGAATCACTTCTGAAGGAAAGAATTGCTGAGTATCTAGAGGCTAGAGGGGCTCAGGACCCAAGGCAGCATGGATTCACAGCGGGAAGGTCATGCCAGACAAATCTGATAGATTTCTTTGACTGGGTGACCAAAGTAGTTGATCAGGGAGGGGCTGTGGACATGGCCTACCTAGACTTTAGCAAGGCATTTGACACAGTCCCACACAAAAGATTAGTATACAAGTTAGCCAGCCTGGGAGTGGGTCCCAAGATGACAGCCTGGGTAAAGAATTGGCTGGAGAATAGGACACAGAGAGTAATAGTAAATGGAGTCCACTCTGAAAAAGGGGGTTAGTAGTGGGTACCACAAGGTTCAGTATTAGATCTGGTCCTTCAATGTCTTTATAAGTTACATTGCAGAGGGACTGGAAGGAAAAGTATGTCTCTTTGCAGATGACACAAAGATCTGCAACAGAGTTGATGCACAAGGTGGAGTGGAAAGGATGAGAAGGACTTGGCAAGGTTAGAGGAATGGTCAAATGTATGGCAGCTTAGATTCAATGCTAAGAAGTGCAGGTAATGCACCTGGGAAACAAAACCCAGGGAAGAGTACACAATGGGGGTGAGATACTAACAACAACAAAATGGAAAGGGACCTGGGGGTAGTCATATCAGATGACCTAAAGGTGGGCAAGCAATGTGAGAGGGCAGCAAGGAGGGCTGGGGATACTGGGATGCATAGGGAGAGGCATCACCAGTAGAAAACAGGAAGTTATTATCCCTCTGTACAGACAGCTGGTGAGACCCCATCTGGAGTACTGCGTGCAGTTCTGGAGACCAAATCTCCGCAAAGACATAGACAGGATGGAAGCTGTCCAGAGGAGGGCACTAAATGGTGCAGGGTCTGCACCGGAAGACATATGAAGAGAGACTTAAGGAGCTTAATATGTATAGCCTCGAGGAAAGGAGGGAGAGGAGGACATGATAGAAACTTTCAGGCACCTCAAGGGAATCAACAAAGTCCAAGAGGGTAGCATCTTTCAAAAAGAGTGTGCAAGAACAAGGGCACAATTTGAAGATAGAAGGGGGCGGCTCAGAGGTAATTTAAGGAAGTATTTTTTCACAGAGAGGGTTGTGGATGTATGGAACGCCTTCCAGAGGAGGTTGTGGAGTCAAAAACAGTGGTGGAATCTCAAGCATGCATGGGACAGTCATAAGGCAATTCTAGGGGTTGGGGGTAGGAAGAAGTAGGCTGCTGGTTAACTAGGATCTGCAGCTTATCCATCAGGTAGGGAAATGGGCAGACTAGGTGGGCCAAGCGGTCCTTATCTGCCGTCAAATTCTATGTTTCTATGTGGTCAGCGAGGGAAAAGCAGGTAAAAACCTGCAAATTTTAAACTGCAGCATGGTAGTCCATGGGACAAGCAGAACTCTGGCATTTGCTTGTCCCCACATAAAAAAATGGTAGTCCGGGACGTCGGGCTATAGGATTTGTCAAGCCCTGATTTGTGCACAGTGAGGATATTATACTACCCTGAGTTACACATCCTTGCTAGCTAGCCCAATGAATAGACTACCCTTGAAACAAGAAGGACTGAATTACCATAGCCACTGAGCATTTAACAAGTGGGGGCAATTTCAGACTTGCAGCAGAGCCACACCATTAATTACAGGAGCAGCAGAAACATGAAAGTGTATTTAAAGTTACAAATTTGTTGCAGGGGGAGGACAGCAAACAAAATATATTATCTGCTCTCATACCCCTCCATGTCCTTCTCAACTCCAGCAGCAACATTCAAAAGGCACACAGCATCAGAGTGTCCTTCTCAGCTCCAGCAGCTAACATTCAAATGGCACGCTGCATTAGAAAGCTATAGCCAAATGGTCAAAAGGCAGGTTCCTCTGGCTGGAATTTCAAACTTGCAGCAGAGCCACAACATTAATTACAGAAGCAGCCAACAGGAACAGGAGGAGGTACCAATACAAGCTGCATACAGTTAAGTAATAATTTTAAATTCACAAACAGGATTGCTTGGGTGCATGAAATCGGAGAAGGAGGTGAGCAGCGCTGTACTGAGTAAGCGGATGCAGTGATGGCGGTCAGCAAAAACTGTCATGAGATGCTCATCACAATTTCAGCATTCCATGATGGATTTGATACAAGAGATCACTGTGCTAGCGAAAGAGCTCTACTAGCATATTAATCAAAGATTAATGCAATGCAGATGTCAGTGAAGTGACCAATAATATCACTCCAATTAAATCTACGTTGCTATAATACATGTTTAACAGTATGTACAAAGAAACTGGTCTAACAAAGTGAGAATTGTAATATGGCAGTTCACTGAAACTGTGGCTGCAGGAATGAGGTAATTTCATTTTCAGTGATTTTGAACTTCTGCAGGTAGGTGGACTGAATCACAGGGGGTTAAGTTACCTGCCCAACCTCACACAGTGAGTAACTGGCTCTGGTGGATTTATAATACCCACTTTCTAACCCAAGCCTGTATTCTAACCACAGAACCACACTGCCTCCTAAAGTTGCCAGGTAAAATGAATAAAAATAATAACATCTGTCTAATACTTGATGTACTATCATTTGTAAGAGAGTAGCTATATATTGTTCTTGACAATAATTTATTTAAAAATTAAAATAAAGATTGGCTGGATGGAAGATCCGCACAGAAAAGGTAAGGGAAACTTAACCAAGCTGACTTGCACAGCTAGTTCAACAGGCAAAGGTTATACAACCTACTAAGTTGCCAGTAAAACACATTTGTGAGATGGTCAGTTACTGAGTCTTGGCTAATATAGCCGCAGTATTTGCAGAAGTGTAGACCCAGGATCAATTTGCTCTCTTATCTCTGGGTTGCTAATGCGCATGGAGCATTATCCCACCATGTGCTATCACTGGCACTCAAAAACGGAACTAAATAAATACCTTACAGCATTAGGAATGCAGCAGACTCTATATCAGGCAGCTTGATCTCCAGCTGTCATGCTTCTATTGAACATAGCATGGAAGACCACACTCCCTACAGCCAAAACATGTCTGTGAGCTGGAATCCTTTGAGTCAGCCTGCCCTTCCCTATCACAAACCTCACATTGCTCAATAGCTCACTTTTAAAAAGAAAGCAGAAACATTTTTTCACAGAGGTTCTAGTGGTCTGACAGACAGACATGGGCTCTATGTGAACACCCAAGGAGAAGGAAGTTAAGCCCACTAATGTTCCTCCTGAACATTTTGCATTGCCCCAAAACATTTTACAATGTCATTCCTGTCTGCAAAAGCTGCTGCTGCTCCTTCACTAGTCATGGTTGAGACCACTAGGTAGAAAAAGGCTTAAGTTTATAAATAAATGTCAAATCCAGCTTTCTAGAAAAGAAAGCACATGCCCATGCAGGGCTGCACTCAGATCTTTAAAACTGATATGCAAACTTTGTATAAGTATTTTGCAACACCTCCCTCACTCTATTTACCCTATCTCTTATGCACAGAAATATAGTTAGCCATTTGTTTTTTTTAATTTGTATTTTGCCTACCAAAGAGATTACACTGCAACAGAATGCTGCATGTAGGGCAGATATCACTCATGGCATTAAATATTTCATGATCATGGAAAAGTGGCAAAGAAAAAAATTATTCACCGTAGTAATGTTGTTTCTTTTAAGGGATCCATCAATGAGCCTTATAAAAGTGCACCATCCCGCCAGAGTGCAATGCCCTGGAGCTAGAACTTTATGTTAAGTATTATAATTTAGATTGCACGTTCAAACTCTGTACTGGAGTCCTGATCCACCTGCTGTTCTTTTTTGTTCGTACTCTGTTCACCTGGTACCCATGTGCCATCTGCTGCTCTGCTCACCTGGTGCCCATCTGCAGCGTCCTCCCCAGCCCTGTCACCCACCATCTCTGGTACTTACCTGTCTGGTATAGTGTCCCACAGCATGTCCCCTGTGGTGGAGGTCCCCGAAGTTCCCCAAGCCTTGGGGGAGAGTTCGGCCCAAATGTGGTAGGCAGGGAAGCCCAGTAGGCAGTGCAGGGCCTGCGGGAGGACATGTCTCAGCCGGCAGTCTTTTCATATGTTCTTTTCCCTTCCTCCAGGCACTTTGCGGGCATGAACTGCAGTGATGTGAGCATGCATGTGTGCTCACATAACAGTTGTTAGGAAGTGGCTGCCCTCCCTTCAGGACCCCACTTGTTGTGCCACCTGTGGTCACCAAGGTGATTCTTGGTGCTGAACTGAGGCCAAAGAGAAGGGCTATAAACTGGTACTAGCAGTTTCACAACCTAAACCTGAGGTATTTTGTGTGACTGGTTCAGACTGGAATGTGAAAGTAGGCATCTTTCAGATCCAGTGACCCCAGCCAATCTCCTGACAGTAAGGATAGCATTACTGTGCCCAGTGTGATCATCTTGAACTTTTCCTTTCAGATATGTTTGTTCACATCTTAGCTCTAAAATTTGTCGAATCTCTCCATTTTTATTGTGGGTCAGGAAGGTATCTTTAAAACAGATCCTTTTTCCCCACTGTGAGGTAGGGGCCTTTCTACTGCTTTTGCTTACAGCAGTTTCTTTATTTCCACTTCCAGCAAAATTATTTCTGTTGTTATATGAGCCGGTTTGACAAAAATATGTCGACCCAATGTTACAGCGACGGCTGCATGTTGACCGCTATTGTGGTCACATTATGCCATTGGAAAAATAAAGTGTTTTTTGCTCTGCTCCCCGCATCCCCCATATTTTATTATAATCAAACTCCAAGTCTGAGCTGATTTGGGAAGGGGTGCAAGACCCTGGGAAGCCATGCTGGGGTCCCAAATGGACTTTACAGTGATATGTCAATGTCACTGTTGACAACATCATTGTAAAGTTGTCACTGCAGCGTCAGCATATGGTTTTTTAGGAGACTGCAGTTTTAAGAAACCTTTTGAATTGCAAGGACAATTTCTGACCCACTTCCAGGACCCATTTGTCTGTGATTTTTAATCATTCATGGAAGAAGTGTGTCAGTTTTCCCCTCACTGGCAATGGTTAAATGGATACCTAGGTAAAACTATTAGGGGTTTTGTTTTGGCTCTAGTTTGAGAGCTGGGGCTGTAGCAGCATGTCTGCAGCCCCTCTGCCTCTGTAATAACCTCTTTAGGGTTGGTATTCACAGGGGGCATATGGTCTTGGATAGAAACCCCTACTTCTGCCTCCCCTTCTGCAGGACCTGTAGGAAGTAGAAGCCTGTTCCTTTTTACTGTTATTTTTATAAGTGGTCTTGAACTATTCCACTTTTTTCAGGTATGCCTCTGTTTTGTCACCATATAGGGAACTTCCCTCAAAGGGGAAATACATGGCCTTAGTCTGGGTGTCCTCAGTAAGGATGGTAGCCCTCCACTACACGAACCTGCTCAATGGCACTGCATGGGATAAGACTCATGAAGCAAAGTCATTAGTGTGGACAGTCATGTGGAACTGGCATTTAGTGACACACATGGTGGACTTCGCTGTGGTAGCCAGGTCCTGTGCCACCTTACCATCAACCTTAACAGTCAGTGCCAGCACTGCATTCCACAATGCTTTCTGGTACTGAGCTGTATACACCAAATAAACTGCCTTCCTTAGCAGCAGGGAAGCTACTGTATGCCCTTTTTTAGCCGTAGTATCCAGTTTATTGGAATCCTTCTCAGGAGGCTGTATGGAGAAGAGAGCCTTAGCTTTCTCATAAACAGCTGCCTGGACCACTCCTTCAAGATGAGGATAGGCATACAGGTATTCCACCCAGTCTGCCCACCTGATACTTCTTTTCTGCTTTGTTATTAATGCCAGCAGCTCAAATAGGTGCTGACATAATTTTCTGAAGTAGCTTTTTGGAGCAACTGTAGATGGGGACTAGTCATATCCATGTGTGGGCTAGCCCCATCATATCCATGAATTCCACATCCTCCTCTAGCTCATGAGCAGGGATGTTGACAGTGTTCACCATCTGTTTGGTGAACATGGAGTAAGAGGTATAATCCACTGTGGGCCTATGAGGGGAGCCAAACTTGGTCAGGTGAACCATCAGGTTCTATAGGTTCACCTTCCTCCTCCTCCTCATAAAACATGTCTTACTCCTCTGCAGACAAACCATCTGGGACCTCAGCCTGGGAAGGGTAGCGGGGGAAGGCATACTGAGGACGTTTCCCATAACCTGGAAGGCTTAAAAAACTGCCATACTCTGGTCATGTCCTCTGTTGAGGCCATTTGTCTTTGATCCACTGCCTCTCCTTTCCTTTACAGGAGGAGTTGCATAGACATGCTTTTCTTTTTATTTTGTCTTGGCAGGCACTGATTCCAGTACCTTCTCTGAAGCTCTTTTATTTGTGTCTTTCCGTCAACACACTCAGGGTTCCCCATTTCGGACACCCTGGTATCTTTACCATGCTTGTCTGATGGCTGAACAGCTTCATCTTTTATCTTTCTTCTCTGACAGGGACTACTGCTCTTTATAAGGAAAAGAGCCCCCTGATGTGTGCCTTCCACCATCATTAGGAACTCCCTCAGAGCCTTAAGTATGCATTGAGAAGCTATGAATTCTTCTCCCTTTTTACCCTTTTCTTTTTGGGTTTTAGAGCAAGACTTTTTACAGAGCACACAACTGACAAAATTACGAAGTGGACCCACACACTTTAAGTAAAGCTTATGCAGCCAGCCTTTGTCAGGAGCGGGCATTAAACTGTACAATTTTTGAAACCCTTTGACCCTGTATGCTTTTTTGGTCTATCAGCCATGCTAAACACTTACAACACCTGAAAAAATCAGTTTTATTCCATTCCCAGTGAAAAAGGAAACTAGATTATAATTATTTTTCCTCACAAAAATGAGAAACTGCTATGCAGTAACTCTAAAACAAACAGTCATGTAGAAAAATGGTCTGGTTTCTAAAAATGGGAACCAGGTGTCACTTCGCCACCAAAAAAAAAGACAACAAACAAAAAACACCCAAATATGAATTAACAAACACAGTTGGTTCTCTCTCAGATGAGACCTGCATCACAGTGTGGTCTTCTCCAGTTCCTGGTAACAATTGGGAATCTGAGAAAAGGGAGACATTAAAAAACTGTGACATTAAAATAAACTATTAACAGTAAGATAAAAGCAGACCAGAAGGCTGGAGCTGTACTTTGGGATGACTGCTTTCTCCAGGTGGAGAAACAAATATGACTTTAGAAAACTGGGGGGAGAATGACCACAGTGAAGAGCCTGAATATGTATTCTAAATCTAAAATTAGCATAAAGGTCTATCTCTAGGGAATCACACTCTGGTGGAATGATGCTTGTTGTAAAGCATCACTGATGGATTCCTGCTTTGATATACAGCACTTTCACCGAGTACTGTAATTTATTTATTTATGCCCATTGTCACAAATTGATAAAGGATAGATATAGAACAAATACAAGGAAATATTGGTTAAACGATAGGGTAACAGAAATTTTGAATATGCAGTCTTGTGAGGTTGTGGAGAGTAAAACATTGTTGGAATTCAAGACAAATTTAGATAAATTTATTTTAAGTAAAAATATTAATGGGTATACATAAATTATGATTAGCGAGCTCATGGACAAATGTCTTTAATGCTCTGTATTATCTATGTAATCTATGTTTTTAGTAACCAGGTAAGTGATCCAGAGGACCATTTTCACTCACGACCTGGGCCACAGGGTGGTGATACAGTGAGAACACCAGCAGACAAAAAGCTACATTATGCTAAACAGTCAAGTGCAAACAGTTATGGACAATAGAAGAAAAACAGACAAATTACTTATTACATATAGGTCTGGTAGATGTAAAGAAAGAAACTACAGGCAGAGAGTACAGAGGAGAAAGTAGTTAAGCATTTTCATTCAATATACAATATGGTACTCAGTAGATTACGCATTTACACACAAATGTACATTGGTAATCGGTCGGTTTACACTATGGTATCAGTCAACTGCAAACAGTTTTTTTCCAGGGGGAAAAACAGACGTAGATCACATATAGTGTACAGGCATTGGCAGATATAAGAAACCGGGAGGATACAGGCAGAATTACAGAGGAGGAAAGTAGTAAACCATTTGCACAAACTAGACCAGGGGCAGCTGAAAGGAATAAGCAGATACACTGACAAGTTGTCTTGGGTAGACCTGCCTATGTCCTGGCATATTGTCGAGCAGGCCGAGTTGAGAAAAGCCTATCAGGTAGGTTGAGCGAGACAGAAAGAGGGTTACACATAGGGTGGTGTCCTGGACAGTAGGGGGCTTAGGTGGAGAGACAAAAACGGGGGTATAGCAGCTACTGACTGGGTAGATTTAAGGCAGTTTTGGGGTTCCTGCGCAACTCAGCAAGCACTTGCAGGCGGACTCTTCCAGTAGCCAGGCCTTCAGGTTAGCTTTAAAAGACGCATGGGATGGAGATGCACGAATGGATGCAGGAAGACGGTTCCAGAGGGAGGGGGAGGATACAGAGAAAACCTTACTGCCCATCACTGTAGAGACACGAGGGACTTCCAGGGTGGAAATGGAGGAGGCCCTAAGAGGCCTGGTGGCCACTCTATTTATGAGAAGGTTGGCATGGGAGATAGTTCATTTGTTCTGAAAGCGCTGTCCATGAGGTGGCCAGTGGCATAGTCAAAGTGTGCCTGGAGAGGGAGCCATCCTAGTGACTGGCAGAAAGTACAGTGGAGGGTAGATGAGGGGTCTTTGAGAACAAAGCAACAGATAGCATTATATGTCGTGGACAGACAGGAGTGTTGCTTCGAGGATGTGATGGAGTAGATGGGTGAGCAGTAGTCAAGGAGAGGAAGAAGGTTTCCTTGCGCACTGGCAAGGCGAGCTTCAGGTGAGAGCAGGTGGAACACGTGGTACGCTGCTCCTAGCTTCTGGTTTATCTTTCTTGCAGTCAGGGTTGTGTGGTCGGTGAGGGTGAGGGAGGGGTCGAGGGTAACACCAAGATATTTGAAGGAGGTGACCTGCTTGAGTGGGGGGGCCTGCGGGTGTGCATACGGTGAGGGAGGATTTGGACTTGATGGCCTTATTTAGGAAGAGCTTTATCCAAAGAGCATGGCCTTCCTCTTTTTCCCATTTACTAGAAGTTTTCTGAATGCAAACCAGCTTTCTGCCACAGTGTAGTCGTCAGTGAGGGTGGAGGAGATGGCTTCCAATGACTTATCGCTGTGGTACAAGACTAGGTTATCCGCGTAAAGGAGTGCACTACAGTTTAAACATTCAGCCGGTAGAGCATTGATAAACATGGAGAAGAGAAGGGGATGAGAATAGATCCCTGCGGGACTCCAGTATTAGTAGGAAGGGAAGCTGAGGGTACTTTGCCTGTGAGCACGGATTGGGACCTGTTCATGAGGTAGCTTTGGAACCATGCTGCAGGTCCGTGGGCGCAGACAAAATGTCGAACTGTGGAGAGAAGGAGATGATGGTCTACTAGGTCGAACGCCTTTGAGAAGTCAACAAAAACTGCACCCGTGGCCTTACCTACTTCCATACTTTGAGGACATGATTTGAAAAAACAGCCAGGGCAGAGGAGGTACTGTGATGCTTACGGAAACCATGCTGGAGGGAACACAGAGGTTGTACTTGTTGAGGTGTTCGGATAGCTGGGAATGGACCACCTTCTCTAGCAGTTTGATAAGATGAGGGAGCAGGTAAATGGGTCTGTAGTTCTCTGGGGCTAGGTGGTCTCCTACCTTGAAGATGGGCATCACGTTAGCATGCTTCCAGGTGTCTGGCACTGAGGACATAGTCAGTGCGAGGTTGAAAATGTGTATTAGTGGTCTGACAAGGGCAGGGGAGATAATTCTCAGGAAAGCAGGGTAGAGCCCATCGCTTCCCAGGCTACCACTGGAAGGGACGGTTTTCAGGAGTTTTGTCATGGTTTTGGTACCAACAGCTCTGAAGTAGAAAGGGGGGATAGAGGCATCAATATTTAGAGGAGTGGATGGGGCTAGTATAGCTATTTATGTTGGACAGAGGGTGAGGGAGAAGTTTGATTAGGTACAGGGTCAGGTTGGTGAACATAGCATTGAGAAAGTCTGCGATGTCCACAGGGTCATCGATTTTACCTGTTGTGGATGTAAGTTGTGTTATTTGCTTGTTTTTCTTGGGGTGTAGTATGGACCCAATAGATGCTCAGAAACTACAAGGACTTCCCCAGGGTATTTTGCTGGAGGTTTGTGAAGTATTTCCTTTTGAGTGACTCTGTCATCTGCTTACAGGCATTGCATAGCTGCCTGTATGTGTTCCACAAATGGGGGGATGGAGCTGCTTTGAAAGCTTTCCAACTAGAGTCCCTGACTTTCATTTGTAGAAGCAGTTCTTTTGTTATCCAGCATGTGCAGCTGCCTCTAATCCTTCTGGATTTGATAGGAAAATAGTGGTCCTGAAGTTTCTGAAGGGTGCTGGTGAAGAGACTGACAGCAGAGGAGACGTTTTCTGTCAGATACAGGGAGGGCCAATTTAAGGATTCTGCATCTCTAGTCACAAGGTCTGCGATATAAAAAATTCTGAAAGGCAGTAGTTTTGGTGGGGGGTGCAGTGACTTGTTATTAATGACAATGTAGATGGGGGCATGATCACTGATCGCATTAGACATAGTCCCTGCTTGAAGGATTTGATCAGTCTGGTTTGTTATAATCTAGTCAAGGATAGAGTGGTTAGTTGTGCAATTGTTGTGTCTGGTTGTGGTGGAGATTACTTGTTGTAGGTTGTGGGGCTGTAGTAGGGTTATGTAGTCCGGGTGTGGGCTCACAGCCCAGTTGAGATTGAAATCCCTGAGAAGGAACGCATCCCTAGATGGTGTAGTATATGCTAGACCAGAGAGGAAGCTAGACAGGCCATGGGTAGTAGCTGGAGGGGGGCTATAGCAACAACCGACAAAGTTTTTTTGATGCACTAATAGTTCGCTCACAGATAATCCATTCGCTTGTGGAGTCTGTGGTAGAGCAGGTAACAATGGCCGCTGATATGTGGTCCTGGACATACAGTGCAATGCCTACTCCTCTCTTCCTACCTGGTCTATCCAGCCAGAGAAAGGAGTAGCGTTGGGGTTGGTACAAGGCAAATTCATGGCTTGACTTTAGCCAGGTGTCTGACAGGCCCAATATGTGCGGCTTGTACAGAGTCACCCAGGCCTCTATCTCTGCAAATTTGGAGGGGAGGCTACAGACATTTAAGTGGGAGATCTTTATTCCGTGGCGTCCCACCCATATGGCATCTGTGCGGTCAATATGTGTGTTTGTAGAGCCAGGGTTTGTTTCTATATCACTCGCAAGCAGGGCAAGGAGAAGAAGGGACAAAAGCGGGCAGGTTTGAGGCTGCCAATAGTGCTTGTGGAGCGTAATGGAGTGAAGCAGATACCCTAGCTGTCTTTGTTCCGCACTGGATAAGGATGCCAGGAGTATAGGTGCCAGGGATGTGTCAATATTCGTGGCCACGCCTGTGTGACTTGGTGGTGGGGGTGTTTGGGTGCAGTGGTACAAGGATTTTTGTTCAGTAGTTAGGCATGTTTTTTTTAGAACACTGAACTTTGATACATTTGTAAAAATGTTTCCTTGTTTTTGAAGTAACAAAGAGCTTTTGATACATAGTAGCTTTGGAGCAATGGGATATTTACAAACAGGTTATATACTCTGTGGTTCTCCTGTGTCATTCTTTGCTGGTACAAGGAGTGCATTCACGAAGGTTTTGAATCACATTTAGGCAGTCTTCCACTAAGAATGCTCAATCACCAGAACAATCTTCAAATCTGACTCTTCCTTACACCCAACCAAGCAGATAAATGGCTCTGCCCCTTTTGCACTCAGATCTGCATACTGGAAGAGAACTCCAAAGAAAGCATTGCCACGGAAGTTGTCTGTGGGGGGGTCATGTGAATGGGAACTGAATACTAGTAGTAGAAAGAACAGTTATGTAAGAACTTCCCGTAACTCTAGATCTTCGAGGGGATCTCAGTCATCAGGTCACACCATAGGAACTTCACCTTTGGTGAAGCAGGATTCACACGGAAGATTTTCAGCAGTACAACTGATGCCGCCCACGCCGACATCGTCTGCCAATGTCATCAACCCTATAAAGGTGTTGGTAGCCCCGCTCCCTCCTCAGTTCTTTCCCCTGGAGACAAAGGGAGAATACCTCTAGCAATGGTGGGCCAAGGAGAGACAGCGGTGCCCAGGCCTGTATGAAAGGCTGGATACACCAAATAGCCAGTTCCAGTAAAGAGCACCAAACAGGGGGATGGTGGGAGGGAAAGCAGACCTAATGATAGAGATTCCCTTGAAGATCTACTGTTACGGTACGTTCTTACGTAACTATCCCATCTTCTTCGGTGATATCTCAGTCATCAGGTCACACTGTAGGAACAAGTCCCAAGCAGTTACAGGTGCAAACAGACAGTCTGGGAGGAAGGCCAACCTTAAACTTAAGACAGGAGGCCCTGCAGCACAGCCCTGCCAAATCCTACACGAGCCCTAGAGGCAATATCCAAACTGTAGTGTTTGTTAAAAGTATGGACAGTACTCCAGATGGCAGTCGCACAAATGTCAATGGCTGAGATCCCTCGGAAACAAGCCACAGAGGTAGCCACGCCTCTTATGGAATAAGCTTTGACCACTCCAGGCAATTCTTTGCCGTACTTGTTGTAGCAGAACACAATGCAATTAGCCAACCACTTAGAAAAACACACTTTAGAAACTTGAACGTCCTCTCTACTAAAGAGGGAGTCAGTGCATTGGGGCAGAAGTTTGACGTCTTTGCAGAATATTTAAACTAGCAAATGGGGAGAGGGGTGCAGCACCCCATACGTCGAATGGGAAGAACACCCTTCCCCCCTCAGCTAGTGGTCAAACAGGAATTCAGCGTGTTTGCCATTCATTTGCATCACCAGGTAAGAAAAAAGGTTTGTCTCCCCATACGATGCACAGGGGTAATGCCAAACTTCACCCAACAACTAACACACCAAAATCTGGCCAATGGAAAATCATGTACACAAATGCTCACAGCCTGGGAAATAAGATCCCAGACCTGCAGGCAATAATGTCAGAGGCTAAACTGGACATAGTAGCAATTAGTGAGACGTGGTTTACCAGTAACCACACTTGGGAGACTTCAGTACCTGGCTATGTATTGTTCAGAAGAGACCGAGGTGCAAAAAGGGGGGGAGGAGTGGTCCTGTATGTTAATGAAAATATCAAAGCTACAGAAATTCAGAATACACATAAGGAGCCAGAAGAACTGTGGGTCACCCTGGAAACAGGAAATGGGACAGCATAAGAACTGGGGTTGTCTACAGGCCCCCAGACCAGAGGGAGGACATAGACACATTACTGTTAGAAGATATACAAAACATGACAGCTAAGGGAGGTTCTGATAATGGGAGACTTCAACATGCCAGATATAGATTGGTCAATACCAGCAGGAACATCTGCCAGAACTAGACTCATAGTGGATTCCCTGCAGGGGAGGGCCTCAAACAACTGGTACAGCAACCCACAAGAGACAGGGCTATCCTAGATCTAGTACTGACTAACAAAGAAGGGATCACAGATCTCCAGGTAGAAGGTCACCTGGGGACCAGTGACCATCACATGGTATGGTTCAATTTGGCTACTACATCTAAATCATCCCATTCCAAGGCAAAAAATATGGGACTTCAGAGGAGCTGACTTTGATAAGATGGCCAACAGAGTTAAGCTAGCCCTGGCAAAAAGAAACAGGTGAGGAGGTACAGGCAAAGTGGGCAAGCATTAAGGATACAATACTTGAAGCAACATCCCATTGTGTTAGACAGAAAAGGAAGTGAAAGAAGAAGGAAACCACTTTGGTTCTCAAATACAGTAGCAGAAAAGGTCAGAGCCAAAGGCTGGCCTTCAGAAAATATAAGGGAACACAGCGGATGAAGATAGGGAGGCATACCAAACTGCCCTAAGGGAAGCAGGTAAGGCAGTAAGGCAGGCAAAGTCCCAAACTGAGGAAACACTAGCACGAACAGTAAAAGAAGGTGACAAGACTTTCTATAGATACATTAGTGAAAAGAGAAAGTCCAGAGGGGGTATTGCTAAGCTTAATGGAGAAAAGGAGCATGTGAGGAGGAGGACCCTGTAAAGGCATCTATCCTAAATAGATACTTTGCTCAGTATTTACTGAAGAGAAGGTAGGCAGGCCTACAGCTCAGCATCATGGACACAGGGGGAGGGAGGTGAGCACTACTCCCTTCACAAAAGAAAGGGTCCTACAAGAGCTTCTAAGCTCAGGGTGGATAAGGCAATGGGACCTGATGGCATACATCCCAGGGTACTTAAGGAGCTAAAGGAGGAACTAGCAGAGCCATTAGCAGAATTGTTTAGTGAGTCTCTGAGCACAGGAGAGGTCCCAGAAGACTGAGAAGGGTCATGTGATCCCGCTCCACAAGAGTGGTAGCAGGGAGGAGGCGGGAACTACAGACCAGTCAGTCTTACCTCAGTAGTGGGCAAGATTATGGAGGCACCTTAAGGAAAGGATAGTGCAACACCTGGAATCCATAGGGCACAGGATCCAAGACAGCATGGGTTTACAAAAGGAAGGTCCTGTCAAACTAATCTCATAGATTTCTTTGACTGGGTAACCAGAGTGGTGGACCAAGGGGAGCAGTTGATGTCGCCTACCTTGACTTCAGCAAAGCTTTGACACTGTTCCACATAGAAGATTGATAAATAAGCTAGGTAGGCTCGGGTGGGTCAGAAGTTGGTCAACTGGGTGGCAAACTGGTTGACTGGCAGAAAACAGAGAGTGGTGGTAAATGGTATACAGTCAGAAGAGATGCAAGTCACAAGTGGGTACCTCAGGGATCAGTCCTGGGGCCAGTCCTATTCAACATCTTCATTAGTGACCTCAGAGATGGACTAGAGGGTAAGGCTTGTCTGTTTGCAGATGACACCAAGATCTGCAACAGAGTAGATGATCCAGATGGGGTGGGCAGAATGAGAAGAGATCTGGATAAACTAGCAAAATGGTCAGAAGAGTGGCAACTGGGATTTAATGCAAAGAAGTGCAAAATCATGCACATAGGGAAGAGAAACCTGAAGCCACTTATAGGCTGGGAGGGAGTTAAGCAGTCACAAAGGAAGAAAGAGACTTGGGCATCATCATCACTGATGACCTAAAATCATCCAAGCAGACCTCTAAAGCAGTAGGTAAGGCTAGGGGTGTGTTAGGGTGTATTAGTAGGGGTATCATAAGTCGTGAAGAGGAGGTAATAATCCTCTGTACAAGACATTGGTTAGGCCCCATCTGGAGTACTGCAGTATTGGAGGCCACACCTTCACAAGGACATTAACCAAATTGAGGCAGTCCAGAGAAGGCAACTAAAATGGTGCAGGGACTGCATCAGAAGACATATGAGGACAGATTAACGGAGCTCAATATGTATACCCTTGAGCAAAGGAGGGAGAGGTGATATGATCGAGACATTTAAACACCTTAAGGGCATAAACAAGGTGAAAGAGTCTAACATGTTTAAATATAAGAAAAATTGCAGGACAAGAGGACACAGCATGAGATTAGAGGGAGGCCGATTAAGGGGAATGTGAGGAAATTCTTTTCACAGAAAGGGTGGTAGATGCATGGAATAGCTTACCACAAGAAGTGGTGGCTATGAATACAGTGCAGGGCTTCAAACAGGCATGGGATAGGCATAAGGGAGCAATACAAATGACTATGAATAGATAGGTCACTGACAGAGCAAAGGCCGATGGCACATTTATAAGGTAGAAAAAGAAATGGGCAGACTGGATGGGCCTTGCGGTCCTTATCTGCCGTCAACTTCTATGT
The DNA here is from genome assembly GCA_016271365.2 of Neoceratodus forsteri. Taxonomy (NCBI): domain Eukaryota; kingdom Metazoa; phylum Chordata; order Ceratodontiformes; family Ceratodontidae; genus Neoceratodus; species Neoceratodus forsteri. Next base: position 732,710,753 of record CM028131.1, read on the forward strand.
TTCTATGTTCTATGTTTCTATACCTGGGGTGAAAAAAACAAATAACTGCTTCGACTTTCTGCATTCTTTGGTTCGGAACAGGTAATAAGTCAAATGTCAAATTTATGGAGCAGTGCCTCCCCTACATTGGCACGCTCTGGAAAATAAACATGAAGGTGGATAGATTGGTTCAGTGTAAACTCAGACACCACCTTAGAGAGAAATTTAGGATTTGTGCGCAAAGACACCCTGTCTTTCTGAAAAATCAAATCAGTCTCCTCGCACCAGAAGGCCTGAAGCTCTGAAATTCTTCAAGCAGAAGTAATACTAGCTAAAAATAACGCCTTCCAAGAAAGAAAGCATAGCACGCAAGTTGCAGTTGGCTCAAAAGGAGATAGGGTCAACTTCTCCAAAACAAAATCCAAATCCCAAGCTGGGACAGGAGAATGGATTGGGGGTTTCAGATGCAGAATGCCCCTCAAAAAGGTATGGGAAACATCTAGCCGAGCTATGGTATGGTCACCCATGGTCTCATAAAAAGCCGAGATAGCTGAAAGCTGCATCTTGAGAAAAGAGTACTGCAAATCTGAGTCAAACAGGGATATCAGGTAGTCCAGGATCTGGCTCACCTGATAGGTGAAAGGGTCCAGATTATGCTTGGCAGCCCACATGGAAAATCTCTTCCACCTCATGGTGTATGTGGATCGGATGGAAGGCTTCTGGTCATCCACCAGGATGTCTGCCACCCTGTTAGAGACCCCAAACCTGGCGATGGCTATGTTCTCAGTAGCCAGGAATGCAGATGGAGGAACCTGAGGGTGGGATGGACCAGGTTCCCCTGCTCCTGGGTCAGCAGATTCTTGCAAAGGGGAGAGCGATTGGAAGTTCCTCTGCCAGCTGTTGAAGCAGAGGGAACCATATCTGGTGAGACCAAAATGAAGCCACTAGAATCATGCTGGCCCCCTCCACCTATAGTTTGATCAGCACCCTCTGGATCAAAAGAAATGGAGAGAATGCATACACACGGTTCCCGCTCCAGGAGAAGGACAACGCATCTCGACAGAAAACTCCAGGCCCTGGATCTAGTGGGTAGAAATTGGGCAGTTTTGCGTTCAGTGCACAGATGAACATTCTCTCTGTGGAGTCACCCATGGGCTCACAAAAAGCAGAAATAACCAAACGGTGGACCTTGAGTGAGGAATACTGGAGGTCTGAGTCTGATAGAGATACCAGGTAGTCCAGGATACGATTAATCAAATAGGTGAAAGGGTCTAGGGCATGTCTGACAGCCCGGATGGCAAACCGCTTCTACTTCTTGGCATAAGTGGCTCGAGTGGAAGGCTTCCTAGTGACCACTAGGACATCCACTGCTCTACTGGAAACCTCAAATTTGGTGATGGCTACATCCTCAGGAGACAAGCATGCAGATGGAGGGACCTGAGGTTGGGATGGACCAGGGTCCCCTGAACCTGGGTCAGCAGGTTCTAGCAGAGGCGGAAAGAGGGACCAGAGGTTCCTCTGCCAGCTACTGTAGTAATGGAAATCATATCTGCCTAGGTCAGAATGGAGCTACAAGGATCATGCTGGCCCCCTCCATTTGCAGTTTGATGAACACCCTCTGAATAAAAGGAAATGGAGGAAAGGCATAAAAGAACCTCCTGCTCAAGGAGAGGGACAATGAGTCTTGCCAGAAAACTCCAGGCCTTGGATCGAGTAAGCAAAAACTGGAAAATTTTGTGTTGAGTGGGGACGTAAAAAGGTCCAACTCTGGACACCCGCATCTGTCGAACAAATCTTCTTCGACAGATGACAGGAGCTCCCACTTATGCATGCTGGACTGAGTCCAGCTGAGACTGTCCGCCAGGGTGTTTAGCACCCTGGGGATGTGGACCACTGAAACAGTCAGGCAGTGGTCTAATGCCCAATACCATACTCTCATGGCCTTCCTGCACAGGGGGTATGAGTGCGTTTCTCCCTGCTTGTTGATGTAGTACACTACACTGAGGTTGTCTGACTGACTCAGCAGCTGACCCAGAAGATGATGGTTCTGAAAGGCCTGCATAGTATACAGAACCACCCGCATCTTCAGGACACTGATATGCAGGGAGGTTTCAATCTAGGACCAAGAGCCCTGAGTGTGAAAAGGACCCAGATGAGCTCCCCAGCCAAAACCAGAGGCATCCTTGGTGAAGATTTGCTGAGGGGACGAGATCTGCAATGGGACACCCTGCAACAGGTTCAGGGGGTCCATCCACCACTAGAGCATTTTGCAGACTGGGGAAAGAGATTAGCACTAACTGATCTAATTCAGGTGTCTGCTGGTCCCATTGTACTCAGAGAGTCCACTGGAGAATGCACATGTGAAGCCTGACCAGTAGAACAGTGGGGATGGCAGCCATCAGTCCCAGCAGCCTCAGGTACACCCTGGCACTAATATGACAGCTCTGGGCCACCTACTGAGCCTGGGCGATAAGGCACTCTGCCCTGTTCTGAGGCAGGAAGGCCTTCCCTTGTGCCGAATCTAGCCCTATGTATTGCAGCCTTTGGGACAGAGCCAGGGCCAACTTTGCTAGGCTGACTGTAAAGCCCAGGGACAGAAATAACTGAGGAGTTCTCTCTACAGTCAGCAGGAGCTGTTCCTGGACAGGGTCTTTAGGAGCCAATTATCCAGATAAGGGAAAACGTACAGTCCTTCCCTTCTGAGGGCTGCAGCTACTGCTGATAAGACCCACAGCACAGAGGAAATGCCAAAGGGCAACACTTTGAACTGGTAATGCTTGCCCTGAAAAAGAAACCGGAGAAACCTCCTGTGAGAAGGAAACACAGAGATGTGCAGGTAAGCATCCTGCATGTCCAGAGAACATAGCCAGCCACGTTTCTTGAGATGGGGCATCAGACCTGGCAAAGTAACCATTCAGAACTTTTTGTACTGGACATACAGATTGAGATCCTTGAGGTCTAAGATGGTACTCAGGTCTCCAGTCTTTTTGGGGACCAGGCAGAACCTGGAATAAAAAACCCTTTCTTCTCTGGAGCCTGGGCACCGGCTCGATGGCCTGTTTGTGCAGAAGGGATTGCACCTCCTCCCGGAGAACAGACAAGTGGGCCAGGGTGTAGCTGGGGGACAGTGAAGGAGTCTCTGTGGGATGGTCGGTGAGCTCCAGAGTGTGACCCCTTTCTATGATGTGACGAATCCAGGCATCCGATGTTATGGTTCTCCACTGATCGAGATGGAGGGAGAACCAACCTCCAACCACCACCTCTTGGTCAGGGACGAGAAGAGGGGGGTCTAGCAAGGAGTCAAGCTAGGCGGATCCAGCTGCTCGGGTTGGTCTGTCACCTCTAGGATGCCTGGCTGTGGCTCCAGCATTGGAGGGGCAGGCAAGGCAGCGGAGGTTCTGCATGTGCTTTGGGCCCAAGAGGCTGCTCCTGGCCTACTGGATGCCTTATGGAAGGGAGGGCACTGTCTGTTCTTAGGCTGCGTATGGTAGAACAAATGGACAGATTTAATTGCCCTGCCAGATGCCTGTAGGTCATTAGTGATGTCCTGCACATCTAGTCCAAAAAGCTTAGAGCCACTGAAGGGGGCATTAAGCACTTTCTGTTGAAAAACAGCAGCAAAGACACGAGACCCTCAGCCAGGAATGCCTATGGAAGCAAATGCCGGTAGCAGCAGCCCTGGCAATAGTGTCTGAGCTGTTGTACCGCAGGAGGTTCTTGCTAACATCTTCCACTGTTTGCAAGCATTTGAGAACCTCCTGCTTCCATTACCTTCTGGGAGGGCCTGGGCAGCAGCCTTACCTTTCTTCCAGTTGGTATTCTGGAACTTTACCATATGAAATGGGTAACTGGCAATCCTCAGCCCAAGGGTAGAGGAGGCATAAACACTCTTGCCTCAAAGATCAATTCTGCATGACTCTTTGTCTGGGGGTAATGGTCCTAATCTCTGTCTTTTTTGAGACCCCCCCCCCCGAGGACTTGTCTCAGGCCTTAGCAGTCTGGGAGCTCCATGACCCTACCGGCAACTGGGAGGCTGGGACCCCGGAGGACCCCTGCCCGGAACTGGCTACCTGTCATTCCATGAGGAGATTTTTAAGGGCCTTCTTGAGTCCACTGAGGGTTGTTTGATTAAACTTCTGGCAGAGCTCACAGATGGAGACTTCGTGGTCAGGCCCAAGACAGCAGACATAGAGAGAATGTTCATCTGTGGAGGCAATCTTATTTCCGGAGCAGCAGAGATGGAAGAGAGAAGTTGACGGATTAACTCTCGACATAAACAAAATGAAGGAAGCTCTTTTAAAAAAGAGATTCTAAAATAGTAGGTTGAAAAAAGTCATAGGCAAAAAATGGCGTGAAATTGCATCAGAGCTTCTGCGGAGACCCATGCAAACAAGTCAACGGTGGGTAAGAAAAATGGAGGGACAGTGGCCGCTCGTGCCTTAACTGGGTTGATGACGTCAGCAGATGACGTCGGCATGGGCGGCCCCAGTTGTACTGCTGAAAATCTTCCACGTGGATCCTACTTCACCAATAGTGAAGTTCCTACGGTGTGACCTGAAGTCTGAGATACCACAGAAGAAGATCTATGGTTACAAGTAACCTATATTTCTAACTACCTAGATTTAGTTTACTATCCACACTTAGGCAGACTACTAGCAGTCTTCAGGAGGAAGGGGTGAGGTATGCACCGCAAATTACAGGAAAAGAGGATGGAGAACTGAGGACCCAAGAGCAGTGTGATGACTGAACAAGTTAATGCAGTAATAGTAGATGAAAGCGTGCACATTTGACCAAGTAGTAGCGTGTTTATTTCTGAAATGGGAATGTACCTTGCAGCAGTAACAAAGGCAGCTGTATATCTGGCAGAGTAAGCCTTCCACTACAAAGGCACCTCCTCCCCAGCCAAGCTGTAAGTTAACACGGAGCGATGCAGGAGGTTATCCATCAGGCAACTGTCTGCTTGGTTGCCAATTTGTCTAGGACGGCTTCAGCATCAATGACAAACAACTGGAGAGCTTCACCACAATATTCTGCTATATGTTCTTGGTAGGAGAACCAACCACTATGAACATCTAGCATATAGAGCATTCACCCAGTCTACAAAGTGCGGGACTTCGAAAAGAAAGTTGGCGTAATAAGGGCCTGAATTAGGTGAAACTCTGTGACTACCTTGGGCAGGAATTCACATTCATACGAAACCTTGTCTTTGTGCAAAACTACATATAAGGATGCAAGATATAGTGCCGGGAGTTCATTCACATATCTGGCAGAGGTGATGACAACCACAAATGCAGTATGTCATGACAGATGTAAGATCACATTTGACCGTAGGCTTAAAGCAGCAGTACTACCCAACCAGGAAGTGAGCCATTACAGCCGTTGTAGTGCCACAGAAAATATGGTGGCCCCTTCTAGTCAATGGAGCAGGCGACACAAATGTAAACAAACACAAAGGATGACTGAGCAAATTACGGGGAGACAGTACATTGCCGGCGGGAAAGAGTACCAGGTACATACTCAACAGAGCACAGGGAGTAAACAGACGAAAAAGCGCAGATTTGTATTACATACTACTGCTGCTTTAAATGGTTTACACATCAGCTATGACAGCACCAGTGATAAGTACCATGGTTCATGCACTGGAAGGGACAGGTGGTCCTGGACTTTTTAAGAAACACCAACCACTTTGTCTTTGTGTGACTGTCAGTAACCCTGCCATGGCACTGTATGCAAAAATGGCGTCCAGATGCACCTTGAGAGACATGACTCACACCCTTGCCTGAGATGGAGACCAAAGGTAATCAAGGATGTGTAAAACGAGAAGAGGGGCACCAATCCATGCTCCATGTGCCAGCAAAAAACTTTGTCCACTTATAAGTGTATGTCTTGTGAGTGGACTCCTTCTGAGATGCCTCCAACACCTGGAAAACATCTTCAGAAATCCCAAGGGTCTGTAACTCTAGCTGCTAAAGACCCAGGTAGTTAGGTGTACTGAATGCAGGTCCTGCTGCCTAACTGTACTCTAAGAGCTTGTCAGCAGGTCCAGAAGAAGTGGAAGCCACCACGAAGGTCTGCTGCTGAGACAAAGATCCTGATTCCAGAACTGGCATGGCCAGTACGGAACAATCAGAATCATAGATGCACTGTCCCTCTGCACCCTGAGGATTACCTTGTGGGAAATGGAGGGAAGAGATATGATGTCCTGAGCCCAGGACTGAGAGAAGGAATCCCTGATGCAGTGCCCCGCTGAAAGGGATGAGCACAAAACAGTCTTAATGTCCTGCTTTCCCAGGAAGTGAACAGATTCACTGGCAGTGTTTCGCAGACAAAGAACACCTTGGTAACCACCTCTGGGTTCAAGGACCACTCATGGGATGCTTCTCCCACACGACTTAGAGCATCTGCCCATTGGTTCTTTGCTCTAAGGCACAGACTGCCAGCAAGTCTGCGTGTGGGGAGCAAGTCAGAGACCGTGTCCAGAGCACCTCCTGATACAGAGGAAAGAAGTGCCTGCTTCCTTGTTTGTTTAGGTAGAACATGGTGGTTGTCTGTTGTCTGTGTTTCCCTGTACTACTCAACCGCAAACTAACAGTGTAAACTCCACCAACACTAGGTGAACTGTAGAGAGTTTAAACATGTTGATGTGGAGCAGTTTCCCCTGATGTCCAGAACCCATGCACTCTGTAGTCTAGCAGATGCACACCTGTGACATGTCCATCATCACCAAACTTGAGGGCTTCAGATGAACAGGACTCCCCCAATGGGTTTCAGGGGGACAGCAACCAACTGATAGCATCCAGCATTTGCTGCATCACCTGGACTAGCTGGTTCATGGCTGCATATGACTGAGACCATTGGAAAATATCACAGGGTAATAGAGCCCTTGACCTACTGACACCAGGCACATGTTAGTCTACACTCCTTAATCTAGCATGTACAGGAGCATCGACAACTCCTAGTACAGGGAGGTTACTGTGTAGATTGAGATTCAGCCACCACAGCCACGAAACGATGTCTTACTCCAGTCCAGTGGAGGCCCAGGAATAATGCTCTGTTTTGTGTCATCATATCTGTTGCTCTACAGTACCCCAAGATGTTTTTTGAGGGTCACTGGCCTGCGTATACCTCCTTAGAGGGACAGATCCCAGTTAGGCCAGTAACAGTGCGGTATCCTAGACAGTGCCATCTGGTTTTAGCAGCTCAGCCATGCTCCAAATCCCTGTTCACCAAGTCGCCACTACAGGTCACTAGTCACTCCCGCCAAGGCAAACAGCAATCCGGGTCTCCACAGTAAGCGATCGAAACCAGATAGATTTCTGGGGTGGACGCCGCAAGCCTGCCCGAGCACCCCTCCTCACTGTATCACTTTCCCGACATCCTCAGGAATCACAGCACTCACCTCAAGTGTCAGTTTAAGTACCTACTAATCTGTGAAGGAGATCCTGGGGGGCTAGCTTTCTGTGTCCTGCTCTTCCACTTCTGTGTCTGCCGATCTAGGGTGCTGAAGTTCCTTCAGTGGAGTGATGATATCTTCTTTGGCCTCTTTGGCATGACAGAGTTTCAAGGTGCCTTCTGTTTTCCATGCAGGCATCAGTGGCAATTTGTGAGGTAGACGTAGACTGTTTGTCTCTGCCCACAGGCATACTCTCCTCTCACAATGCTTTCTCTTCCTCTGCTGCTCTCTCAAAGACCTGCTGTACATCAGGAACAAAAAACAGAGGTAACAGGCTTGACATTTTAACTTTTTTTGTGAAGGGCTTGGAGTAAAGGAATATAAGCATACCTCTTTTTTAATCACTGTAGGAGGATGGTCATTAATGAAAAGGATTCTGTTATCATAGGTGACTGTTTTTATTCACCAAGCCCACATTAATAGATCGTGTTTAATTTTAAATTTCAGTAAATGTACTGAGCATGGGTGGGCAGCAGGAGCATTGGCTTATGGCCCAAGGCTCAGTGAGATCGCTCAAGTTCCATGGGCATCATGGAATCTAACTGCAAGGCCTCCCTGAAGAAACAATCGAGGAAGCCGTCCATGTCTTGACCCCCGATGCCCTCTGGGAGGCCATAGGGATGGATGTTTTTTTCATATCACCCTGCTTTTGGTGTCCTCCTGTCTTTCTCGAACTCTCCACTGGGTCTCCAATAGCTGCAGAGCTGCAGCTTTGAGGCAATACACTCTGTGGCCAGTGGTCAAGAGCTGGATCTCAGTTTTATCAGTTCGTTTTTTAAGAGTGGTTACTTCTGTGCCCATATCGTCCAGTTTGGTCATTATGATTGTGCAAAAGTTCTTGAGGTCCTGTAGAAACGTTATCAAGTTTTTTCTGCAATTTAGGAGATGGTCACTCTGATTCTAGGGAGCTGAGGGAGCCTGAGGCCTCCGAGCCGTCTAAACCCTCCGGGTCTTCCTTCCATCATCTGCCATCCATCTCTCCTGGCAGCTGTTTGTCTCGCTGTGCTCCTCATCATTTATTCTAGGCATCCTTTCAGTTTTGGAATGATTTTGACTGCAGTTGTAGCTATCAGGAGATTAGTTTTGCACTGGGGAAGATGGAGCTCTAGGTTCAGGCAGTCAGTACAGTGTTGAAGTCACTGGATGTCTTTCCACTACACTTTTCTAACATCAGCCTAACGGAGGTGGTAATTTTCTCCATCCTGCACATCTATATTACCTGGTCTACTCAAGACTGCCAGGTAGGCAGGGCTTCCTGTGACAAGCATACTATCACTCCTTTCAGGACGGTTGTACACAGGACCCTGAAGAGATCTTACTGGGCCAGATCACATACTCTGGGGACCCACTGCCCCAGGAGTAGGTGCTCAAAGGTATTGGAGACTTCCATATTCCAAAGTGCTACCAAAGTGGAATGCACTTGATCTCAGTAGAGTTATAGGTTTGGACATCCCCAGAGGACATGATAATGGGATCCTCTATCTCCTCTCGCCCTCCAGCAGATGTTGGAGCCCCCGAGTGGACATGGCTAGTAATTGTCAAGGTCTGGGTAAACCTGGTGAGACACTTCCAATGAAACTCACCCCACTCGGGAAATTCTGTAACCTTCCATCTCCCATCGGGGTTCTACATGCCTGTGAGACTGTGCCTCTTCTACCAGTGAGCACTGCTGCCTAGTACATGAATTCTTCAAGAGATGACAGCTCTCTGCTTACTAGTGGCAGCAACACTCACAAAGTCAACCAATGATACCATTAGAGATATCTAAAGTGATCCTGTGGAGGGGAGGAGTCCAAAACTGTGTTGCAATTCTTGAAAGGAGACACACCAACTCCCTTGAACGAAGTGCCAGTATTTTGTATGTCCCAGCCTGTTCCTCCTCCAGAACCCTGGGTCCATATGAGGTGGGAGAAATCCTCCTGGGTCTCCTATTATGACAGACAGAGGGCCAGTCTCATTGGGGGAGTTTGTTAGGGACTTAGCTTTATGGAGCATCTGAAGGGTGTACTTTTCATGGATTAGCCATCTCTGACCAGACCCATGGTGTCAGGGCATATGTGGGGAGGGTACTGAGTGGGGTTAGGAGGAGCTATTGCATCTCTATTTCAAGCCAACCTGTACCCTTTCTCTGCTTAGTCCAGCTGATGATAGGGGCTAGTTGGGCCACTAGGTAGTATTTACAAAAGTTGGGCATTGCTAGTCCACCTCTTCTGTACAGCAAGACCAGCAGCTTCCTGCTAATCCTACGTCTCCCTGTTACCCAGATAATGTACAGTAGGCCTTTCTGAAGGTGGTTCCAAAAGTTCTCCAGGAGTTTTAGAAGTAGTGCCTGAAAAAAGAACAGGAACTTTAGTAGCATGTGCATTTTGGCTGTAGCTATTCTGTGTCAAGACTGGGAGGAAGCAAGTCCCACAGGGCAAGGTCTGCTTTGACATTCCTCCCACAGTTTTTCATAATTCAGGTTGAATAATTCTGAGGTGTTTGGTGAGAAATGGACACCCATATACCTGACTATATTGCGCGGGACCCATCTGAAGGGGAGGTTAGCCCTGAAGGTCTGTGAGCAGGAACCACTCAGTTTGATAGCCTCTGACTTTTCAAAGTTAATCTTGCAGCTCGCCACCTGACCAATGGTGTCTAGGTCCCAGCAAAGAGCAGGGACAAATGTTTCCTGGGAGTCATTCACATATAGTGAGATTTTGTGCTCCGTATCCCCAGCTCTTACCCCCCCCCCACCAAAGTCTCTAGATTCTGTCAACTGCCACTGCCAGTGGTTCAATACAGAGCATGAACAGGAGTACTGAGAAAGGTCTCATGCCTCCAGTCAGGGAAAAGCAGTCAGACTGGATAATGTTGACCTTGACTACTGCCTGTAGCAAGGCATACAGTATTTTGATGCTAGTGCAGAATGCTTCACCAGCCCCCATCGTCCCCAGTATGCAGTGCAGGAACCCCAGTTCACCCGTCAAATGCCTTCTCCACATCCACAAACACCACCAAGGCACAATCTGGGCAATGGTGTTGACAAGAAACAATGTACAGGAGGTGCCAAAGGCCGTCATGAATCGAGCAACCGCTTATGAACCCTGTTTGATCTGGGTGAACTAGAGATCCCACCCTGATTGCAGTAAACACCTTGAGGTTTACATTCAGGAGGGAGATTGGGTGGTATGAACCACAGACTTTTGGAACTTCCTTAGGTTTAGGGATGACCGATATTTGGGTACAGTGCCATGAGGAGGGGCTTCAGGATTTGTCCAGCAATGAGAGTAGTGTATTTTCACTTGCCCCAATTCATTACAATGGAATTTTCTCTCTTTTTGTACTTGCCGTTCAAGAAAGTTTACTTGCCCCAGACAGGGGGCAATAGCTTTTGCAAACCCCTGCCCCTCTCCCCACTGCACTACTCCATATACTTGGTTTAGTTCAGTGACCAGTAGGTCTATCAAAGCTTTAAAGATTTTTTTTGGATTTTTTCACCAAATTTGCAACATAAGCTTTTTGGGACCCCATAACCTCATAAACAGTGACACTGTCATTTCATTACTCTGTCCCAAAAGGTGATTCCACGCAGTGATGGCGAAATGACCTTTCGGGACTGAATAATGACATGAGAGTGCATGTGTTCATGAGGTGGGGTCCCAAGAACCCCATGTTGAAAATGTGGAGCCAAAATAAAAAAAAATGGCTGAGATATACACCTAAGTTGGACCCCCAATTTATGCCATTATACAGCTTACCGGCATTTCTTAATTTTGCAGTTCGGCTTTGAAGAATCAGGCGTGTTCCCATTCCACCAAAGATCGCAGCACCAGACCTCCGGAGGTAAGTATGGGGTGAGGAGGGTGTGGGGTGCACAGAGGGTGAGTGTGGTTGGGGGAGGGGGGGCACTGTGGACAACGAGGGACAATTCCCTTTTTTCAGATCCAGAAAAAAAAAAAACAGCATAGCAGGATTGTTTTCTTTCTTTACAGGTGAATTAAAATAATTGTTGGTCACACTGGGGTGGGCTCCCTGTGTGCCACAAAATGGTGGTGGGGTGGGGGCAGGAACATGCCAACCTGGTCGGCTTTCTGTGAGCAGTGGTACACTGGGGTGGGCTCCCAGTGTGCCACACAATGTGGGGGGGTGGCGGACATGCCGACACCGGGATCAACCCCAATGTCAGCTTTTTTTGGGGGATTGTGTGGCAGCGGCTCTCATGTTCACTGAAATGTTTCACCAGGAAAGGCACATACAGGAGGCATGTCATTTGTGTCGCTGCATGATGAGCTTGGCTCAGATTGCAGCGGCACATTTCTTTCAAGTTGGTGGCACTTTACACAATTCTTACGTCAGTGCTAGCATGCTGGCTAATTGGGGAATGAGGGATGTACCTACTATAGTGTGGCCTGCATTCGCCAACACTGACACACCTCTGTATTTCTGCTACTACCACAAGATGTTGCTTGCGTATGCTCAAGACAACATAATAAATAAGTTAAATCATCCTTTCCTAGTCCGCATCTGCAGTTTTCCTCATCTTGATTTTCCTTACCATATGTGTGTGTGTGTGTTGTGTTGAATTTTGTTGACCCGGTAAGCCCACTGGGCCTAGAAGTCCCTTTTTCAGGGGCGACCGGGGGGGGGGGATACAGATGGTAAGCAATTGAATTTGAACCAGATTAAGCTGTTTGTTGTATTTTAGTGAATGAGGGAAATTTGGCCAGGACACCGGGAAAATTCCCCTACTCTTTTCGATAAGTGCCATGGGATCTTTAACATCCACCTGAACTACCACCAATCCAGGCAGATGGGACCTCGGTTTAACGTCTCATCCGAAAGACGGCACCTCAGAAGTGCAGCACCCCTCTCATGCTGCACTACAGTGTCAGTATTGGGATATTAACCCAAGTGCCAGATGTGGGAACTGAACCCACAGCGCTCTGATCTCCCAGCCTCAGAGGCGAGTGTGCTACCTACTGAGCCACTGACACTGACATATAAAGCTGTAATCCAGTTTCTGTCATACACCTTGAAACAGAATCTTATTAATTTTTATTTTATTTAGTTTTTGTTTACCGGGTAAGTGCACTAGCCAGCAGGTGACTATTTTCAGGCACGACCCGGGAGGTACAGGAACAATACATTATACAAATGCAAAGACAATGAGGCAGGTTACAGATCAAGGTACACTGAGATATCACAAAAAATGTTTACATTATAAACAAGAACAAACAGGTACTGGTGATGGGACAGACCTCAGAGATTATATACTGGTCGGGGGACTTCCGGTGACGTCATGCATTGAGTAGCAGCCTAGGTCGCGAGGCTCCCTCTAGAAATAGACAAACTGCCTCGAATTTACTAGCTAAAAGCAAAACCAAGAGCATTTCATCTTAAGCAGGAGGTAGCAGAATGCCCAGAAAGAGAGGAGATGCCGTTCATGGATCCCCAAAACGCCTGGATGGGGAGAGATCCCAAGAAGAAGATTCAGAGAGCGGAGACTCGTGGGCGTCCTCGGTCTCCCGCCATAGCAACACACAGGCCGATCGGGTCCCGCTCTCCATCCTACAGAGGCAAATGGCTCAAATGCTGGCGGAGATTCGTGATTTTAGAAAAGAGATGCGATCGACGGTCACTGCCCTTCGGACTGACCTGGGCAAACTTGAGAAAAGGCAAGATGACTGCAAGGAGCAACTGACTACCACTGACAAAACAGTCGAGGAGACCGAGCGTGCCATTGTTCAGCTACACACACAACTGAGGGGCCTACAAGATCGTGCGGAGGATGCAGAGAGCAGGAGCCGTCGGAATAATATCCGACTTTCGGGTCTCGCAGAAGGAATGGAGGGCACTGAAATCATCCCCTTCACCCAGAAACTGCTGAGGGAAACACTAAAGTTACCTGAGGCGATAACACTGGAGATGGAAAGGGTGCATCGTACTCTTGATCCTAAGCCAGCAGCAGGTGCATGCCCTAGCACACTACTAATAAAGTTCCTCAGGCATCAAGAAAAAGAAACAGTGCTTCACACTGCTTGGAGACAGGGAATGGTCTTCTACAAGTCGCACAGGCTATATCTGGAAAATGATTTTGCCCTTGAAGTAATGGAACGCAGAAGGGCCTACATCCCGGTTATGAGGGTTCTTAAAGCGGCAGGTGTGCGATTTAAGACTCCGTACCCTTCCAGAATAATGATCCAATTCAAAGAGGGGCCCCTCACGTTCGACAATGCAGCTGCAGCAATCACTGAACTCAAGACCAGGAAGATGGAGATTCCCCAGCAGCGACCGGGAGCTGAAATCCCTATTGCTTCTAAACTAGCCCAGAAAGTATGGAATGCCAGGCAGCGAGACTCCAGGCGTCACCAAGGCATGGAAGCAGGGTTCGACCTTAACATATATTTACTAGTCCGGGGCATAGTGCAGATTGCCTCGGACTAGTGCAGATGCCTCCCTACCTGTCCATGTGGGCTAGTGCAGTTTTCGTCAGACCACAGATGGCAGAGGCAGCATGTAATCCTGTTCAGAGCACGGGCGGTACAATGCAGCAAAAATGTACTGAGTGCCTGGAGGCCTGAAATGGCTGCAAGTCAGGGAAACTAGCAGTGGTAGACCCGAACTCCCAGAGGTTCCTTGCCGGGGAGGGGGGGTTCTAAGAGGGTATTCTATTGGCTTACAACATTTTGTGTGCAGCAGTATTGTGCCATTCCATTGGCCAGCCCTGTGGTTTGCGAGTCGGCAGGGAGGGGGAAGCAGTGGCTGTGGGAACAGCTCCGGTCATCTGACATCACAGGAAAGTCCACCAATGAAGGATTTCAGCTGCAGCAGCAGGCAGGAGTAGGAGTAGGAGTAGGTGATTAGAAGAGCAGTGAATCTGTAGTATGGGCGGACACAACTCAAAGCTGAAGACATCATTGGGCCATTATCGAAGTATGCGGCAGTCATTGGCAGCAAGCGGAGGTGGGGTGGGGCCTCTTTACTCTGTAATACTGAATATAAGCTGGCATTTTAAAATCAAAAAATGCGGAAGATTTGAAAACGCATCAGTGAGAAAGTGGTGAAGGCGAAGCAGAAGGATTAACTACATTACAGGCTGTGTTCGGTGATGGCGGCTGAGGAGCTCACTAGGGAAGATTGGTTATTTCAGCGGTTGAGACTGTTTGGGAGATGGGAGTGCTGTTTCAGGGCATGGTTCAGGGAGTCAGAGTGCGAGTCGGACAGTGGACTTCTGAGATGAGCAGGCTGGAAGCTGGATTCAAAGGAACATTAATCGCCACTGCCACAGAACTCTACTCGCTCAGCTACAGTCGGACTCTGTAGTTTTAGGGGAATGATTTTGAGGTTGTATGGGCGAAGGGGGAAATGTGTCTTCGGGTTGTTAGCTTGCTCACTGACTTGTGAACCCTTTGAAAATGGAGAAAAGCAGTTGAATTTCTTGAACTATGTCTGGGCTGATCATATAAGAGTACTCAAGGCCAAATTACTACGAATGATAAAAAAGTCCCCAAGTCATTAGCAAATGAAGTGTGTGACTCTAAGAGGGTTTCATTACTTCCCTGCAGGGATTCCCTAATGTTACATTTATTACTATTTTTTGCTGACTACATTTAACATGTACAAAAATGTTGCCAGCTCTGCTCTCAGTTCACACTGTTTTGAGAGTGCAGAATCTTGTAGGTCTGTGGTTGCCATCTCAAGATCTGTGAAAAGTAAAATCTCTCTAAAATGTGGTATATGAAAAACATTGCCAGTGGCTACTGCTTACTGTGTGTTTTTTTTTTTTTGGTTTAACTGCGGGGAGGGCTGGGTATGTGGAAAGTGCAATTCTCCTGCATTTTCTGTGAGGAGCAAACTGGAAGCTGGAAGGAACACTCAAACAGAGAGAACACTAAACTCAGGTACAGTCAGACAGTCAACGTGTTTTCTGTTTTCTTTTTTTGGGGGTGATTCCAAGGTTGTATGGGCATGGGGAGAAAAATGTGGCTTCTTGTTCTGAGTTTTGCCTGCTGTGTTGTTATATGAAACATATTGCCACTGACTTACTGTGTGCTTCTTTGGTTTTCCTCATTTTCCCATGTGTTTTGCTGTTGACTTTGAGTGCGGACTAGTGCAAATCACTGCGGGCTAGTGCAATTTTACACTGACTTGTCCTGCTGACTAGTGCAAAAAAAACTTAAGGTCAACTCCTGCGTGGAAGTCATACAGTCAATTATCAATACCCTGAAGTCCAGATCCAGGGGCTCGCTGGAGGTGGAGGAGACCACGCCAGATCCCAAGACCTGAACTGTTCGCAAGTATTAATGTGGACTTGATCTGCTAGTCAGACCCGACTGAAATAATGCTGTAGTAATTAAAGTCCAGCTACAGTTAAAGTAAAATTAAAGCAATTGTTTTGATCTGGGGGTGTAAGGGGATGGCTGGGGGAGACGGGTATGGGGGTGGGGGTGCAAGCTATGGAGGCCAGCTTGAGCGGATTGGCCGGGTGTCCACATCGGTGGCTCACTGGTTGGGATCTGTGGAGGGAGGGGCCGGAGGCATAGAGGTGTCGCCGAGTTGGGGCGAATTATACTGATCAAATGGCTGTCCAGGTTCCCAGGGGATTCCGACGTGGTGAGGTTTCATTCGCTGCGCCAGCTTCTGCGCGGCACCTCCAGACAGCTCTCATGTTGCTGTGAAGATTGCTGGTGCGGGGGGTGATAATCCCAACTGGGCCTCTACACATAACGAGGCAAGGCACCACACGGAAGGCTCAGTAGTAAGGATGGGGGCAGGTGTTGAGGCCCCACTTGCCGGGGAGGAGGAGAGGAGAGGTTTCACGGTGGTCTCCCTCGAAGATTTACCAGATGGGGCACAGGACACTGTGTTGACCCCCGGGCCTAATCGAGGGATACAAATCAAGCCGGAGCTAGTGGCAATGCAGCGTGGGGAGGCCTTAAGGCGAACACGGATTGCACTAGCCACGACAGTAGCTGCAGCAGCTGAGGCCCAGGTCGTTTTGAGCAGGCTGAACCAGTAAACAATCGCAGCTCTCCTATCATCAGCATGGGGACCCTGGTTGGAGGCCGCTACTCCACTGTTGAAACAATTGTCCAGGAGCACTGAAGGGAGGTGGGGAACGGGGGGGCGGGGGAGCTCCCACTCAGACTTGGGGACGGGCACGGTGGGAGAGTGCCGAACCCATTGACCGTGGATTTGATTGGGGGGGCATGGGAACTTAGAAAACAGAGCTGGTGGCCCCCTCATCTTTCCCCCGTCTCTCATGGACTCCTCGTCTGCTCTAGCACCCAGAACCCCTAATGAGATGGAAATCACGTGACTCCTCATGACCTGCAGCAGTAGGGGAGCCTCCCATACACAGTTAAGGGGACTGTGGGGCGGACTTGGGAAGACGGGGAGAATCTGGTACTCCTTACATGTAAAGCATACATTGCACAGCCTAGAATAGGTAATCAGACTGGCGGGGAGGGGGGAGGGGGAGAGAAACGAACACAGTGGTAGAATGGAGGATATCATGGGAAATGGAGCGGAGGAGCCTATGAGGCAGGGGGGGAATACAAACATAAGAATACTGGATAGGAAGGTCGCCACAGAAGATCTGCAACGGACAGTCTGGGACAAGAGGATATACAGGATTATCAGGGCAAAAGGGGGTGGGAAGGGGAGGGGACATCCACAGATTAAGGCTGGACCAACCTAAACAATCCACACCAGCCGGTCTTTGTGGGTATGGACGAGGGACTCAATCCCATGGCCCTGGATGGGCGGGAGGCCCTCTGCCCACTGGGAGCAGGGCGGGTGGCTTCTTCCCCTCCCGAGGGCCGGAAGCCCATGGCTGGGAGCCCCCTAGGCCGCCGTGGTGATATAGGCAGATAGGCAACCGGAGTGCAGCACCGGGGATATTCCCAGACACCAGGGCCAACAGCCCCTGCTGAGGAAGCTACAGTAGAGATATCGGCTCATACACCTGCGAAGCTTCCCTGAGGGCGGTGAGAGCCGGGGAATGTACCCCCACGGGACAATGTTCCCCTCGGCCCCTGGTGGATCCAGTAGCAGGGCGGATGTAGCCGGGCCGCAAGTAGGGATACACCCATCTGGGCAGAAGAAGGATAAGTATTCCATTTATTCAGTTGAACTCTCTCTTTAGTCACTAAAGACTCAAGGGGAGCCTATGACCCTGCCATGATTGTCACCTACCCCACTTACCTTTTCCTCATAGGTACTCTGGTACCTAAGGCCCAGAATAAATAAGGGCCGCTAAGGTAGGGCTACATCCCTACCTCCAGATCAGGGCTTAGCCCAGATCAGTGGAAGTGCCAGTTGATGTTTAATTGACCATGTTGGTCACTAGGTGGTATTATTACACCTCTGTCACTTGTTGGTCTATGTTTGTTGTTCTGCTGGTGTTGTTTTGTATGTCAAAAAGTCATCAAGTTTACACAATATCAAGTACGGTCACAAGCCTTGTATGGTTTTGGGAGGGACGCCCTGCGGGAGAGCACGGAAGCCAGGCATTAAGCACTATAACAACTTTACACAATGTATGTCCCGGGGTTAGTTATTGTCCCCGAATATCAAGGGTCTTGCCTCGCCCATTAAAAGATCTAGGGCATTAGCTTATATCAGAAGGTCAAAATCGGACATAGTTTTCCTCCAAGAAACGCATATGAATCCTGCTGAACATACCAAATTGGCTAAATTAAGTAGGGGGCAGGTGTACCATTCTTCCTGTAAAGATGGCAGGCGAAGAGGGGTAGCTATTATTATACCTTCACACACTCCATTTCAGATGGAGGCCACCTGGCCCAACCCAGAAGGCCGGCTGATAATTGCCCAAGGGAAAATAAATGATGTAGAGGTAACACTTGTGAATGTTTACCTACCGCCGGGCATTACAGTCCCAAAACTGAGACCTTTATTGGATAAGATAGTTTGGAAGATTAGGGGCATTCTCTTAATGGCAGGCGACTTCAACCTAACCATGGACCCCCGGGTTGACTTCACTGGTAGGAGACCCCAGAAGCAAATGGCCACCCAAAAGTTTTTCAGCAAATTAGTATCGGAGATGGGCTGGTGTGACGTACGGCGAAAACTGCACCCAAATATAAGAAACTACTCTTATTACTCCTCGGCACATCATACCTACTCCCGAATAGATCATGCATACACCCAAATAGAAAATCTAGGCACCATACAGGATGCCCAATTGGGAGATATATCTATCTCGGACCATGCTCCCTTGACAACTCATTGGGATCTGGGCCTACAACCGAGAAACATGCAGTGGCGACTAAACCCATTCTACCTGTGGTCAAAAAAGTTTCGGGAATTCATCTCGGAAAGAATCACAGAAATCCTAACAGATAATCCCCCTCACGACTCCACTCCATCGGTACACTGGGACACAATCAAAGCAGTCCTTAGAGGACACATAATTAAATATACAGTACGACAGAACTAGGGAGGCAGCACAAGGAATATAGGGCCAAACTAGAGGACACCCTCCACTTCCTTCAAATGGCACATCAACAGGGAGATGAGTCAATCCTACCCCAGTTACAGCAAACCAAATGGGAGCTGGATGCGTTGGTCCAGCAACAAACTGAAATTGCCTTAATCTTCTTGAGGCAACAATTTTATGAAGTTAGCCCACGAGCTACGCGTCTGCTCGCATACCAAGTACGCAGACAAAAGAAGGGTGCAACAATTGCATCCATTAGGCACCCCGTGGGGGGCCAACTGCTCTCCAAATTACATGACATAGTGGATGCCTTTACAATATTTTACAAAGTCCTCTACACTCCGGAGACTATGCCATCTGCAGATCAGATGAGGGAATACCTGGACTCAATCTCACTCCCATCACTCACGGAGGCACACAGGGAAGCCCTGGTGTAACCCATTATGGCACCAGAGGTAGCTCAGGCTATAGCCAAGGCTAAATCACTGAAGGCCCCAGGGCCAGATGGTTCCGGTGCGGAGTTCTACAAGACCGCTAAAGCCCAGATCACCCCTTCACTCCTCCGGGTCTTCAACTCGGTTCTGGAGGGGGAGCCCCCGCCCCAATCTTGGTCCTACGCCACAATTTCAGTGATACCCAAACCAGGTAAGAACCCCCAAAATTGTGCCTCCTATAGGCCCATATCTGTACTCAACCAAGACTATAAAATATTTATGAGCATACTGGCGCACCGCCTGGATCAGGTACTTCCTCTATTAATACACAAAGACCAAACGGGGTTCGTTAGATCCCGCACCACCATGGATAGTATCAAATGATCCTGATATATAGTGCACCAGATGCAAAAGACTAGGGACCCGACAGTATTAATAAGCCTTGATGCAGAAAAGGCCTTTGACAGGGTTACCTGGCCCTTCCTATACCTAACTTTAAACAAATTTGGATTCCCCCTCCTCCCTTGTTCAAACCCTTCAGAACATATACTCTGCCCCCCAGGCATGTGTGAAAGTGAATGGGCATCATTCTAGCTATTTTCAACTTCAAAGGGGTACCCGTCAGGGGTGTCCTCTATCACCTCTGCCGTTCGCCGTAGTCATTGAACCCTTAGCGCAGCAAATCCAGGAATCCCAATGAGTCCAAGGGATTAAGATAGGTGATGCTGAACATCACATTGCCTTGTATGCGGACGACATCCTCCTGTATCTCCAGAACCCCGACCAATCGATCCCTGCTGTGAGACAGGTCCTAGACTCCTACGGCTCGGTGTCAGGTTACAAACTTAACTTTACTAAGATGGAAATCCTTACCTTCCATCATGTCCCTACGCAGAATACCCGAGACGCCTTGCCGGGCAGATGGGACTTGCAGAAGCTGAAATACCTTGGCGTTCACATACCACAGGACGCCACAAAATACTATAAACAAAACTACGAACCATTCATTACACAACTAAAACAGGATTTACAGGCCTGGGCAACCTTGCCTATTAGCCTCTCCAGGAGAGTAGACCTAATCAGAATGATAACCCTACCGAGAGCCGTATACCTATTTCAAAATATTCCCCTATACATACCATTAAAAACTTTCCATGAAATAAATCGCCTAATAAGGAATTTTATATGGGCTCACCAAAACCCGGGTCCGCTTAAAGATACTCTCCTCCCTCATCAATACGGAGGCATAGCACTCCCGACTTAAAGCTTTACCAGCAGACGATTACCCTCACCCATATAATGACTCGACAGACCAGAACCTCCACCCGGCACTGGCTAGAAATAGAAAAAACTCTGTTACATGATCAGGCCTTCTTAAGGGCCCTATACCGGCAAGAACCGGGAGAAAGAGCCCAGCAGATCCCCAATCCCTGGTTAGCAGCACAATTTAAAAACTGGTTTTCGCTTAAAAAATCCCAACGACTACTGCCTTACCAAGCACTTATCTGCCCGATCTCTAGCCTAAACGACTTCCCCCCTAACAATGTAGACAATGGTTTCCTTAAATGGGAGAGGCATGGGTTAAAATATTTGCTACAAATAGTCACACAAGGCAATATCTGGACCTATGCAGAGATTCAAAGAAAATTTCACCTTCCACACAAAGATTTCTACCGCAACTCCAACTACGTCACTATATGGAAGGTCTCCACGAACACTGTGGAACCCGAAGGGATATCCGGCACTGATTCAATGTCAAATACAACTAAACAGTACAGGGAGGCAAGACCACTTGATTTCACTGTACTATCAAACCCTTAATTCACAAAGAGAAGCTCTCACTGAGGATATCCGCACACAATGGTCCCAAGAAACAGGACATCAGCTCTCTTTGGAGGAGTGGAGACAGGCATGCAGCCTCTCAGCCCAGGTTACTAGCTCTCATCAGTGGCGAGAATTTGCCTGGAAGGTTTGGTGCTGCCATTCGATCACCAGTGGTCACAAGTCACTACTCCCCAAACAACACAGCAGAGTGCTGGAGGCTATGCGGGGAACCGCAGGCTAACCTGTCCCACATTATGTGGATTTGCCCGGCCCTCCAAGTGTTCCTCATGCAGCTTGAGGCTCAGCTACAAGAATTTATAGACCCACAACTCCAGTTGACCCTGGAGATGTTCCTGTTTCTCAATTTCCCCAAAACACACAGAGGCCCTAATACCAGGTACCTGCTCTCTCTGCTCCTAACTGCGGCAAAGAAAGCAATCACTAGACAGTGGTTAACAACAAAAACCCCCTCAATCCAAGACTGGTGGGACATCACGAAACAGATTTATAATACGGAGAAAATAACACATAGCCTAAATGAACAGGGAGAGAAATTCACTACCAGATGGACACGCTGGCAAATATACTACATGCTGAAAGACCCTACCTTTATACCCTAAGGAACCTCAACTTAGGAACCTGTAAAGAATCACAAACGGAGATGGTGGAGAATTAGAC
Source organism: Neoceratodus forsteri (assembly GCA_016271365.2). NCBI lineage: Eukaryota > Metazoa > Chordata > Ceratodontiformes > Ceratodontidae > Neoceratodus > Neoceratodus forsteri. The sequence goes on from CM028131.1 coordinate 732,732,564, forward strand.
CCCAGAATCCCTAGCCTGGCTCCCCTGGTCACTCGCGGGGTAGAAACCCACACATAAATTGGCCCATCTGAATCAGACCAGGCAAGGTGGGACTTGGGAGGGGATGGTTACTTGGAAGTGAGCGACATGTGAAACCAAATAACCATTACAGCTAGATTGTAACCCAAAATGGGAGATGATATAAACAAAAAACATATATTGTTTATTCGCCCCCCTCTCTGGGGTAGGGGAGACCATTGGTGGGGACTGCCCGAGGTGTCATGGCATCTGAGAGACCCGTTTTATGCAAAACGGGGCTCTGGCTCCATGGGGGCCAGGACCCCCTCATTGGGTATCATCAACAGAAGGGTCAGTTTGTCGGATGCTTATGGCTCCTCAAGCCCTAAATGAGAGCCCTAAATGTTAACTTCTTGGACCTGGTGACTGAAGGCGTGGCCCTATCGTATTGTATTGCACTACACAGGGAACTGTAAAATTGAATGATACACCCCGCTGTGAATGAATCTCATAGTGTTATTATAAATGACCGTACAATATGGAAGCTATGAATGGTTTTATAAGTATGTGAACATTGGTGACTTACATGTATATAAGTTGAAAACTCATTAAAAAGAAGAATTAAAAAAAAAAGAGAGATTATATTGGTAGACAGGGTAGGAGAAAGAAGGAAGGGGGACACAGTGACAGCGGGGGCTAAGGATACGTGAATAGCAGGTTGGACTGCTCCCTGGCGGTTTCCACGGAGGAAGCAGGGGCTTGAGACTGGACAGGTAGGTTAATTCTCAGGCTAGAAGTGAAAGAGGAAAGTAGGGGGTCGGAGGTGAAGTGACGGAGAAACTTTGCAGCATCGGCGGCTGAAAGTAAGGAAAGTGTCCGAGCCGCTGATTCTAAAATCGGCATTGAAGCTGAGCAACTGTCGGAGTACAAGGAAACTTTACGGCTTTTGCGGTAAAAGGCTGGGGTCTGAAACCAGGCTTGTGGAACCGTTTGCCGGCTAGAGAGTATACCAGAGGCGAGGATCGGGAGGAAGAAGCGTCAGATTACGGCTTTAGCGGTAAGTGCATGCGGAAAGTGCCCGGACTCATGGTTCTGTTCCCGGGTAGGGGATCAGTGGTCAGTCAGAGGTAAAGAAGGGGTTAGTGGTCCATACGCAGAGGAAGTTATGTGGTCATTCCTGAAACAGGTCAGTAGAGGGCATGGGAGGCGTATAGTTAAGAAGGAGAGGAGGTTGAAGGAGGGTGGCAAGAGGGAACAACGGAGACAGGATTGGCCATGCCAGGCAAAAACGGGTGAGAAACCTACAGGGGTAGGGGGACTGAGCCGAAGGTGGGGTAGGAAATATGGGCCACTGGTTCTATTACTGGGCTTAGGAGCAGATAAAAAAAAACAGGTGGGACGCGATGGGATTATGCGGCTTTAGCGGCAGAAGGCTAGGATCTGAGAACGGGTTCGTGGAAACGCTCACTGGAAGGGGGTTTGTGCAAGGCGGGGGTTAGGGGCGACAACACAGCAAAATGGCGGCTGTAGCGGCCGAGAGTGAGGAAGGTGCCCAGGCTCATGGTTCTGTTATCGGGTGAGGTGGGGGGCACGGTCAGAGGAGTGGCACGTGGCTGAAAAGTAGGAAGGCTGAGACCCAGCGTAGTACCAGTACCCAATACACAAAAAACCTTCAATACATTATTTAAGTACAGCAATTTACAGGCAAAACAGTGAGAGGGTGAGAAGCAAGGTGCAGACATTTAATTATAGCAGAGGCATAACAGTAAGGTCTAATTTCATAATAACACAATCATTAAAAAGTGCAACAGGCAACATAACAGAGAAAGGCAGATAAGAGAAATAAAGACAACCAGCAGATACATAGGGAAGGAAGAAATAGAAGGGAGAGCGAAGTGTTTGGAGAGGGGGGATCCAGAAATGTGGGGGGACAGATAAGGTAGGAGAAAGTGGGTGTCTAGGGACAGTCTCAGGTGGGGTCATGAGCACATTGGTTACGTAGTGGCTAGGTGGTTGTGTAACCCAAGCTTAAAAAGGTAGTGTGAGGATGCAAGTCTTAGGTCAAGTGGCAGCATGTTCCACATTTGTGGGGCAGTGTGCCCGAACGCACCAGACCCCTTTGCTGTGTGGCAGCGGGGAACTTTCAGGAGAGATTTATCCGAAGATCTCAGTTCACGTGAAGAGGAAGTGGGCTGAAACAGCTCTGCTAATGATGCCGGTCTGTCCCTTCTGATGATGGAGTCAGAGAGGCAGCCTAGATAGTACAGTCTGGTGGCGGAGGGAGAGAGCCAGTCTAAGTCCCTGTACAGTTGGCAGTGATGCTTGAGCCGGGGGGGCCTTTGAAGCATAACAGCAAACATTGTTGTAGGTGACATCCCATTTTTGCAGGGTAGATTTATGTGCCATAGTCAGGATGGGAGCACAGTAGGTTAGAGTGGGTAGGAGGATTCCTCTGGCAATGACCAGCTTGGCAGCTGGTGTAAGCATATAGCTGGTTCTGTAGGCAGCCCCCAGTTTGCAGTTCACAGTTCACAGTTTTACAGGTTTCTTGAATATGCAGGTTCAGGTCCAAGGACTGGTCAAGTAGTATGCCAAGATAGCAGAAAGTGCTGACAACCTCAAGAGGGGTCCCATCCAGGTCCAGGATTTTTAAAGGAGAAGAGCAGGATCTTAGCTTGTGGGAAATGCCCAGTAGCATTGCTTTGGTTCTGGTGGAGTTCAGAATAAGTCAATGGGAGTTTAGCCAATGTTGAGCAGTGTGGAAGGCAGAGGTAAGCGTCGTGCTTAGGTGGTCAACATTATCCACATTAGCATAGATGACCAGGTCATCAGCATAGAGAAGAGAGGCACAGGATACTATGCTGCTAGGAAAATTGTTTAGGAACAATGAGAACAGGAGAGGGCCCAGTATTGAGCCTTGTGGCACCCCAATATTGATAGTGGTACTGCCGGAGACTGCAGAGTTAAGTTTGACAGCTTGGGTCCTATCTGTTAGGTAGCTTTTGAACCAGCATGTTACAGGGGATGAGAAGTCAAGGTCTTGGAGGGTGGACAGGAGTAATGGGTGGTCCACGAGGTCAAAAGCCTTGGTGAGATCAATGAAAACAGCCCCGGTGAGCTGTCCTTCGTCCATGTTTGTGAGAGTGTCAGAGGTGAATTTGGCTAACGCAGTTGTGGTGCTGTGATTTTTTTCTAAAACCATGTTTCAAAGAACTCAATGATCTGGGTGGCCACAAATTTTTCTAGGATTTTGCTGAGGACTGAGAGAATCGCTATTGGTCTATAATCTGAGATTTCGTTCTTATTTCCCATTTTGAAGATGGGGGTTATTCTTGCAGACTTCCAGATATCTGGGACAGTACCATTGGAGAGGGACAGTGTGAACACCTTGGCTAGTGGATAGGAGATGAGTTGAGCAGCTGCCTTAAGAAGGCATGGTTCCAGAGCGTCAGATCCAGGGCTGGTGTAGTCAGATATAGTGTTTAGTAGTTTAAAGACTTGAGTACCTGACACAGATTTGAAGTAAAAGGGCTTGGTTGCTTGAGGCACAGGTTTATTGGTTAGGGGTCCAGCTGGTTTGCTAGTAGAAGAGGGCTGAGGAGCAACAGGTGTAGATGGTAATGTAGATGTGTAAGGAGACAGATCAGAGAACAGTTTATTGAAAGCATTTGCTATGGTGTGGGAGTCGTTACAGTGGATACCATCTAGCATCATTTCCGTGGGGGTTACAGATTGTGGGGTACCAAGGAAGGTCTTGATGTGACCCCAGAATTTGCGGGGATCATGTGCAGAACTGGCTAGCAGGTTCTGGCAGTATTTGCTTTTTGCAAGCCTAATCTGTTTTTTGCAGGCGCTTCTGTGTTGCTCGTAGATAAGGTGATCCCTGGGTAGACCAGTGGTTTTGAAGTGTTTCCACAGATTATCCCTGGTTTTGAGTTGTCGGAGAAGATCTTTATGGAGCCATCTCATTTGTAGACCCCTGACCCTTCTCTGTACTTTTGGTGCATGCCTATTCTGTACATCTCTGAACCTGGTCAGGAACACCTCAAGGGCATCTTCGACTCTTGTCGTTTGGTAGATTCCGGACCAGTCGATGTTGGATATGTCTAGGAGAAAAGCGTTTAGATCCATATGTGCAAAGTTGGTGAAAGTGACTAGTCGGGACTGATGAGAGGGTAATGGACCAGAGCGCCAGTGGCAGACAGTAGGTGAGTGGTCAGTTATAGTATCAGCCAGGACGCATGCCTTTGTTATATGATCAGGTCTGTTTGTGAGGATCCAGTCTATCAGCGTACCTGATAGGGAGTTAATCATCCTGGTGTTTACAGTTATGAGCTGGTGGAAATTAAGACCTTGGACGAGAGATGCAAGAGTGCTATGAGACGGGCCCAGCCAGTTCAGATTTATATCACCAAGTATGATGGCCTTGTTCATGTTAATCACTTGTGATGTTAGCTGGAGTATTTCCTGGAAACTTTCTACCCCACCGGTGGGCGGATTGTAGAGATATATAATGTGCAGATTTTTTGCTCCAAGTGACAAGTTGCGTGTTAAGGACTCGCAGAGCCGTTGGGGGTTATGGACAGGAGCCGCTTTTAAGGTGAGGAAGGTTTTATGGTAGATGGCAACACCCCCTCCCCGTTTAGACCCAGGCCTGTCCTATCGGATAAGAGAGTATCCAGGTAGGTTACACTGGGCATCCGGTATACGAGGTTAAAGCCATGTTTCCGTGAGGCACGGAATGTCAGGACCAACCACTTTGATCCAAGCCTCAAGTTCAGCCAGATGGCCCAGAAGACTTCTTATATTCATGTAAGCAATTTGAAGGCCTTTTTTTGGCTTGCCATGAGAGTTGATCAGGGTGCTATTGAGAGGAGGGCCAGGATTAGGTTCCACGTCACCTGCCAGCAGTATCAATAGAGGGGCTAGGAATTTAAGCTGAAGCCTGTAGAAAGTATAGGAAGATTTCTTTTTTTTGCTTTGCAGATTGTAGTTGGTGAGAAACAGGTACGTGCATCCTTTTTAAGAAGACAGTAGTGCAAGGCCGGTTTACAGTATCATTTGTAGGGGAGTAGGTTAGAAAAGCTGAAATCACTGAGTGATGGGGTGTCATGGTATCTGACCTGAGGTAGAGACAGACAGAATGCATTTGGCTGAGCAGGAAAAGAAGGCAGAGCATGGGGGTTAGTACCCTAAGTGTGCCAAACGGTGGCTGCGGAACCTCATAGAGGAGGAACATGATAGCACTTAATTGGAGAGTGAGCAGGGTTAGAAAGTGCAGTAGGAGATAAGGGAGAGGGTTTGAGGGTGAGAACAAGAAAATAAGCTAAGTGGTTTTAGAGATGGTTCACGTCGAAATAAGGCAGGTTTGAGAGAGCCAAGACTAGGCAAGGGAGAGGAGCCCAAGTAGGGTGGTAGGATAGAAATTTAGCTGAAAAGGGCCAAGACCAGTCCAGGCAGCTACAACAGAAACTGCAGGCAAGCGCTGTCAGGCAGTGTGTAGGACTAACGCCCCCAGTGGTTAGGGAGTATAAGGAGCCAATGGGAAAGTGGACACTTAGTCATATGATCACCAGAAGCCTATATAGCTAAAGGGTCGACCAGGGTAGTCATATGATCACCAGAAGCCTATATAGCTAAAGGGTCGACCAGGTGTGGGTGAGGAGGGGAGCCGGCGGAAGCGCCGGTGCAGGACGACTGTTCCACCGGAGGAACTGCAACACTGGCCGTAAACAGCTCACCGTTAGCGGGGAGAGCAGGCTACTCGCCACGGTAAACAGTCCCGGAGCACGTTAAGGTGGCCCAAAGTCCACATAGACAGGGTGAAACAGCCGCTTTCAGTGAAGGGTGGAACCAGCAAGAGCCATAAACCCCTACTGGAGAGAGCCGTTGGGAACAAATCAGTGAGAACGAACCTTACGGCTTTAACACCTTTAGTGGCACGAGGTACCAGGGAACGGCCGAGCTCCTGGTTCCCTTCCTGGGCGAGCGTGCGGCGTGGGTGGCGGCCCCTGTCAACAGGCTTCCTGGAGAAGCACGGCTTTTCTTCAGCGGGGACCCCTGAGGCTTCCTTGGGAGTGGCGGTGGGTCCTCAGGTCCGGAGAGGAGCAGGTCCGAAGCCACGGCGGGCTTGAAGAGGTCCTAAGGAGAGTAGCAGGGAGAGACAGTTAAGTAGACAAGCAAGGTAGAAACAGGACAAAAGAAAGGGCGGGAGGTGAGAAAAAGGAGGAGATTAGCTAGAGGAGAGAGAATGTTACAGGTTTAGGCAGCTTAATCTTAAGGTTTTAGGTTACTAGCAGTGCTAAAATAGATTACGAGTTTAAAATAGGAAAAGGCGGGAAGAGAGCAGTTTGCAGCAGAGGGCGATTTAGGCCAAAAAATACAGAATTAGGGTAGCTGAAATAGGACTTTACAATTAAACTGGAACAAGTAGTCACTGATTCTCTGTAAAGCACACCAGGTAAACAGGTCAAAACTGCTTGCCGGAGGAGCTGTAACTCCGGCCGTAAACGGCTCACCACTAGCGGGGAGAGCGGGCTACTCGCCGCGGTAAACAGTCCCGGAGCATGTTAAGGTGGCCCAAAGTCCAGATAGACAGGGTGAAACTGCTGCTTTCAGTGAAGGGTGGAACCAACAAGAGCCACCAACCCCTACTGGAGAGAGCCGGTGGGAACAAATCGGTGAGAACGTACCTTACGGCTTTAACGCCTTTAGCGGCATGAGGTATCAGGGAGCGGCCGAGCTCCTGGTTCCCTTCCTGGGTGAGCATGCGGCGTGGCGGCCCCTGTCAACAGGCTTCCTGGAGGAGCGTGGCTTTTCTTCAGTGGGGACCACTGGATAAGCGGTGACCCCTGAGGCTTCCTTGGGAGCGGCGGTGGGTCCTCAGGTCTGGGGAGGAGCAGGTCCGAAGCCCCGGCGGGCTTGGAGAGGTCCTAAGGAGAGTAGCAGGGACAGACAGTTAAGTAGACAAGCAAGGTAGAAACTGGACAAAAGAAAGTGCAGGAGGTGAGAAAAAGGAGGAGATTAGCTAGAGGAGAGAGAATGTTACAGGTTTAGGCAGCTTAATCTTAAGGTTTTAGGTTACTAGCAGTGCTAAAATAGATTACGAGTTTAAAATAGGAAAAGGCGGGAAGAGAGCAGTTTGCAACAGAGGGCGATTTAGGCCAAAAAATACAGAGTTAGGGTAGCTGAAATAGGACTTTACAATTAAACTGGAACAAGTAGTCACTGATTTCCAGGGGATGAAAAATCCCCAAGTCCGAGGTCCGGGACTCATTTAAACTGCAGGAGGACTTGAACTGCACAGCCCTATTCAGTCTGACGGACTTGGCTCCTGACTGTGCAGTTCAGTGTAATTCTGCAATGCATGTGCAGTGTCTCTGCGCGCGCTAGATTCTGACGCCCCCCGGGAGCGCCGCCACTCTCCTGACATTGTTGACTTCAGGAACGCACCGGGGGGGGCGGGGGAATGTAGTCCTGGAAGGCTGGATGTCTCGGGAACTTCCTACTGGCTTCCTGATCGGGTGACTCTGGAGGTTGTGGCATGCCCAGGACGCAGGAAGACTTGCGCGAATTGCAAGAACAGCCACCAGGGAGATCACATGAGTGTTCTAACTGTGATCATGTGGTGGCTGTTCTGCGCATGTATAGAAAAATCGCTAGTGCGCCATCACTTTCGATGTGTCTGTGAGAGGAATCGGACGTTCGGTCTGTGTAGGCTGACTATGGTGCATTAAGGAGCTGTTAGGATACTCGGGGGTCAAAAAAATAAAACAAGCTAGCAGAATTACACTGCCTGCTGGGGTTTGGGGTTATTTTTGTTGTGGAAAAGTCTGCAGTGCAGGGGAAAACGGGAGGGAGTGAACAAAAGTGAACTGGGGCTTCAGTTTAATTTTGGGGCTTAAAATCTGCTGTGGAACACCGAAGGGAGTTGAACAAAAGTGAACTGGGGGTTCAGCTCATCAGATAGGGCTTAAATTAAAGTCAGAAAGTGACATTATTTTGTTAGGCACAATAAAAATGATCTCACTGCTGTTTTTCTGCCTTTGAAATAGAGTTTAAGGGGACATGATATAAAAAAAAAGTTCTGCTATTATTTCAGTCTCTGAAAGCAACCACAGGATCAGATCATTTTGTTTGAGACTAATTCTGGGCTAAAGCAAAGTCTGCATCGACAGTCACTAAATATTTTTCTGGGCTGAAGCAAAGCCTGCTTGTGTTTATTAGTTTGAGTCAGTGAAGTCACTACAGTCACTAAATATTTTTCTGGGTTGAAGCAAAGCCTGCTTGCGTTTATTAGTTTGAGTCAGTGAAGTCACTACAGTCACTAAATATTTTTCTGGGCTGAAGCAAAACCTGTCGTCTATATTAGTTTGAGAGAGAAGTCACTAATATTTTTCTGGGCTGAAGCAAAACCTGTCTCGGTCTATAATTAGTTTGAGAGAGAAGTCACTACAGTCACTAAATATTTTTCTGGGCTGAAGCAAAACCTGCATCTATATTAGTTTGGAGAGAAGCCACTAAATATTTTTCTGGGCTGAAGCAAAGCCTGCTTGCGTTTATTAGTTTGAGTCAGTGAAGTCACTACAGTCAAGTATTTTTCTGGGCTGAAGCAAAACCTGCTTGCATTTATTAGTTTGAGTCAGTGAAGTCACTACAGTCACTAAGAATTTTTCTGGGCTGAAGCAAAACCTGCTTGCGTTTATTAGTTTGAGTCAGTGAAGTCACTACAGTCACTAAATATTTTTCTGGGCTGAAGCAAAACTTGTCGTCTATATTAGTTTGAGAGAGACGTCACTAATATTTTTCTGGGCTGAAGCAAAACCTGTCTCGGTCTGTATTAGTTTGAGAGAGAAGTCACTACAGTCACTAAATATTTTTCTGAAGTTATCAGTGTGTCACTGAATAAGTTTGCAGAAGCACACCTCTTTTCCCTTGTGACTGATAAATAAAACATTTCATAGTGTCACCCCTTAGCATCATCTCATTGTCAGTCATATTTTGTCATTTGTGTTCTTTCTGTCTGCCCTAACTTGCTAACCTAAGCCAATACTTCTGGGCCATAATAGTGCCTCAGTCACATGTATTTCCATCCTTGCTCATTAAAAGTAAATATTTTTAAATTACAAAAACTTCTTCTAATCTTACCCAGAGCAGTTTCTCACAGCAAAATAGGCTTATTAAAATTTGGTTTCTCAAAATCTGGTGGAGCAAGTACTAGTAGTGCTACAACATCCAGTTCTGCTAAACGAAAAGTTCTGACGATGGCCTTACCAAGGATCAAAGATATGACAGAGAAAAAGGGTCAGAATTTCCGTCCTGAATGGAAAAAGAATTTCCATGGCTGGATTACAGTGAAGAAAAATCTGTAATGTACTGCATATATTGTAAAGCCTACCCCAAATCTGTGATCCTAACTCAGCTATGGTAAAAGGTTCAGGAGATCTTAGTTAGACCCTATAAAGAGGCATGATTTGACAAGGGAACACATCACTTGCACAAAACATTACTTAAAGGATACTGCTAAAGTACCACCCATTCTGCCTGTCAGAAACTGCTCTGGGTCAGTCATTTCAAAAAAGACACATGAAAACAAAAGAAGTTGAGAAATACAAAATTTTATTTAACACTGCATACACCGTGGCAAAGAATGGGAAACCTTTTTCTGATTTTGAAATCATTTGTGAGATCCAGCGTAAAAATGGTTTAAATGTTGGCAACAACTACATGAATATAGCAGGTTGCCGCTTGTTTGTGGACAACATAGCTAAAACAATACATTCAGCAATAATTGAAGAGGTAAAAAATGCCTCCTTTGTGAGTATTCTTGCAGATGGAAGTACAGACCACTCCATCGTTGAACAAGAAACTGTCTACCTGAGATATGTAGGTGCTGTTTGCCAGTCACACATCTAATATCTGTGTCACCAATTGAAACTGCAAGTGCTGAGGGCGAATTTAATGCTATTGAGAAAGCCTTACAATCAGTGGGTTTGCCATTACCAGAACTGACAGGCAGTGCACATCCAGCACTTGTATGTGCTAATTTTGATGGTGCATCACTTAATCTTGGTGAACGGACAGGAGTCATTACTAGACTCAAATCACTTTTGCTAGACATTATTGGCATTCACTGTGTTGCCCACAAACTTGAACTTGCCATTTTGGATGCAAATAAACATTTCAAATACATGGCCAAATTTGAAGAGTGTTTAAAAGGCATTTTCAGTTTTTATTTTTGGTCTCCAAAGCGCAGGAGAGAACTTAAAGAAATTGCTGAAGTTCTCATTGAGCATCTTGCACATTTCACGGCTGTAAAGCAAGTCAGGTGGCTAGCAAGCAAAGAAAGAGCAGTTGTGGCATTAGAAAAAAACCTGGACATTGTGACAATGCATCTGGAGCACAGATTTGTGGATGGCAAAAGGGCAGACAATGCTAACAGAGCTAAGGGGTACCTCAAGGAACTGACCTCTATGCATTTCATTAAAGTTCTTTATTTCTTATTAGATTGTTTGCCAATTGTTGCTAGATTATCAAAAAATTTCCAGTTGGCAGACTACTTAACTGTTGAGATACCAGAACATATACAGAAAGCCATTCTGCAGCTAGAAGCACTTAAAAGTACTCCTGGAAAATATCACACAAAATTCCAGGAACAGTATAACGCAGAAGAACGTATGTTTGGCAAAACAAAAGTTCACGGAACACCTGAAAGTGAAGCTGAACTTCACACATTTGTTAACGATACTGTCACGTACATCCAGAACAGGTTTGGTGTTCTCTCAGAGAAACCTCTGTCTTTACTTCAGATTTTGAATTATCACAACTGGCCACTGGAAAAGGAAGATCTAGCAACATTTGGCAATGCTGAACTAATTGAACTCATCACAGATAGCCCTTTCTCTTCTCACTTCTCAGAACTTGATAAAGATTCTGCTATAGATGAGTGGGTGCAGCTGAAGTTACACCTTTCTCGATTCCAAACCAAACCTCTCATAACTATGTACCAGTTGGTGTTACAAATGAAAATTGGTGAACGTGGCCCAGACTCCACGAAGGGCCCAATGCAAAAGCTTATTGAGATTCTGCTCACGATTTCCCCTTCCACAAGTGAATGTGAAAGAGGATTTTCAAAAGCTAATTTCATTAAAAACAAATTACGAACAACCCTGACACGACAGTCTTTCGAGAACCAGCTGCTTATCATGACTATAGGACCATCAGTCTCTGAATTTGATCCACTGCCATTAATAAAATACTGGCTTGACAGTAGTCTGGGTACTATCCATTCCTCTGGTCACAAATGTCCATCAAAAGAAGAAGAAAATCAGCCTGAAGCAAGCTGCAGTACTATTGCTGTCTTATAATATTCTCTCTGCCTCTCTGTAACCTTTCTCTGACTGTCACTGGCGCATCCTAAAAGGGGGAAAAAATAAATAAATAATTATTTTTTTCTCGTAATAATATGAAAAATGTTGTGACTTACTGGATCCTGATATGGACTTACCCAAAAAATGTACCATAAGTCCTGGACTTATGCATCCCCCAAAAATTTTTCAACCCCCGATTTCCTTTTTTCCTTACCTAATTTCCTTCTTTTTGGATCTTTTATAAGTTTCAGGTACTGTTCACACCCATGGTTTCTTTTATTTTTCATCATCCACTTACTTATTTTGTATTGTTTACAGTATTCCAAAACTCTCTGCTTTAGGATATATTTTATCCTTGTTTTTATTTCAGCTGTAACCATCTCTAGGGGAAACCTGAATACATCTATTAAGCTATGTAGCGATCTGTACGGTTTAGTAAGCCCTTCCACAATGGACTTACTCGGAAACACTACGTTCTGCTGTACATATTAAATTGTTTCTTCAATGCAGAGACTTGGTAGCCTCTGTTCTTTCATTTTGTATGCTTTAAGCCAAAAACATACCAGTCTTTCTTGTATTTGACAATCCGTCAGGTATTGGCCTAACTCAACCCTGACCAATGCTGAGGGGCTACCATTGGGAAGTCCCAATAACTTTTTATAATACATATTGAGATTGGTATCTACGTCTGTTTTACCCTGTATACCCCATATTTCTGCCTCACATAGTAGTTAGCTGCGGATTTTTGCATTAATTACCTTGAGACAACCTATTGCTGACTGACCTTCATATTTGTACTACAAGTTACTCAAAATGGGTAGAAACTGTGTTTTTTTTTTTGTATAATATATTTATTACATTTTTTGCAAGACAATCTAACAAAAACATGAATCCATAATGAATCTTACAGGAAGAGAGAAATACAGAAACAATTCTCCATCCAAAGGAAATAAGAAACATTCCTATTGGTACAGCATAGGGGGAATTAACTATAATACATTCCAAAAACTTTCCAAAAGCATGCAGCCCAGGGAAGATCCCAGGGGATTACTATATCCAACATTTCCCAATAGTAATATTATAGCACACTGCCCACGTGTCTGCAACTCTCTTAAAGAACTCCCATAATATGTATCAAAAAGCTCTTTGTGAACATATAAAGAGAAGTAAAGCAACACATCAAACAGGATCTAGTGTAACATAATACACAAAATCCCAATAAGTATGAACCAATCCTAAATGCCCTTTAACTTCACGAGATGAAACTGGGGTAAACACAATACTTCCAGTAATAGATGTAGAGCTCCAAAAGCCAGAGAAACTCCCATAAAATATATAAAGCCATCATAAACAGGTACAGGCACTGCATTAAATTAAAATATATCCAATACCCCACACTGCCCAAACATAACTGGATTAACAGAGTCATAGACATGGGAAAGCACTATGGTATGTACTTCACAGTTCACAGTAGTGCCAAACAGGCCATTCATTCTTCGTTTGAATGTTCCTCACCACTCCCTTAGCATTGCTCTTGTTCCATCACCGCAAGCACCTTCTTCTCAGCATCCCTTGGCTCATTAAACATGTAGACTTTGCCCTTCCATGAAACCCAAAGTCTAGCCAGAAACAACAATGATGCTGGAGCCTCATGTGCCGCAATCGGCCCCGGACCTAGTCGAAGGACTTTGGCACTGGCAGGTGCCTTAAGACAAGTCAGGAAAGCAGAAAATCTCTGAGTCCCTGTATGTCGGTTGTCAGGGCTGCCAAGCTGCAGAAAGAATGCAGTCCTTGTCCCCGACAGTACTGCACACCACAATGAAGGCTCTAGGAGATGAAGTCTCTGCCAACACTCTCCAAGGGGTGATTCTGTATGCCTTCTCCAAAACAAGAAGTGGGTCATCCTCTGCAAAGCCCAAGACACTGGGTAAAATCATGCACATAAACTCCAGAGCATCATCCCCCTCAACTGATTCTGGCAAACCAAGCATGCATACATTTCTCTCCCTCTCCTGGTTTTCCATAATTTCCAAGTGTTGGGCACAAGGGCATTATCTTTAAAATTTGTAGCCGCATCCATGATTTTGGTGACATTATGCTCCAACTTAGCAACCATATTGTCTGTTGCTTCCATTTTTGTCTTTAATGCAGACACTCAAGGAGTCAGAATGTTGAATTTGCGATCCTTCTCCTGGACTGAATGCACGAGCTGGCACAATGTAGCATTCAGCGTGGCTAGGGACACCTCCTCCATTGCAGTACTACAGGAGGTCCCTTCGGTATTATTCTGCGTTGGCCTCTCATCTTTCTTCCCCTTTGGGTTGAAAAAAATCGGCAGAAGCCGTAGCTGATCATTTTGGTTTCCCCATCCTGTACACCTCAGATAATTGATACACAACAGCAGAGCAATGGAGATGCAGAAAGGCACTCTAAAACATTCAATTTAATACATTAATTTAACTTTTCTTAGGAGCTCACAAAAAAAAATGATGCTTCCCATGAAACTGCTCAGCAGTGCCCCCGCCTTTTTGTTTTCAATTCTATTTTTTTCATATGTTTCTTTCATATGTTTCCTCCATGTTAAATCTTTGATTATGGTTATACCTAAGTAACAAAAACTATTTACTACATCTATTTTATTCCCATTGACGGTATAGTTGTAATTCCTCTTCTCCCCTCCACAGATCATAACTTTGGTTTTGTTATAATTTATATCCCACAAGGCTCAGTACTCAGGTCAGTGTTCTTCAACATCTTCAATGGAGACATAGCAGACAGGATCAAGAATAAAATTAACATGTTCGCTGACAGCACTAAGATTTGTGGGGTGGTGGACAATGAGAAGGGGAGGAAAGATCTGCAAGATGATCTGGCAACGCTTGAGTGCTGGTCTGGCAGTTGGCAGATGAGATTTAATGCTAAGAAGTGCAAGGTCATGCACTTGGAAGATAGAAACCCTAGGTATGGCTACTGGCTGGGGGGAGTGCAGTTATCCACCTTAGTGGAGGAGAAAGATCTAGGAGTACTAATTACAGGGAACATGAATCATTCTGCACAGTGCAGGAAGGCAGCAGCTAAAGCTAATACAATGCTGGAGTGCACTGCCAGGGGGATCACCTCTCGAAGGAAAGAAGTTATCTTGCATTGTACAGATCACTGGTGAGACCACACTTAAGAGTGCAGTGTGCAGTTCTGGCACCCATACTTAAAGAAAGACATCAATCTACTGGGGGGATACAGCATAGGGTGACAAAAATGAACCTAGGCCTGGGGGACATGCCATATGAGGAAAGACTGAGGCAGCTCAACATGTATTCCCTGGAGATAGGAGAGAGAGATGTGATATGACTGAGACCTATAAATATTTAAAGGGCATTAATAGGCTACGTTCTGAGAACATGTTCAGACTGGGGGAGTAATACAAGAGGGCACAGTTTGAAATTGTAGGGGGTAGATTCAAGAGTGAAATGAGGAGACACTGTTTCACAGAAAGGGTGATAGTAAAGTGGAATCAACTGCCAGAGGAAGTGATTTCGCTGGCAACCGTGCGCAGTTTTAAGAGAGGGTGGGACAAGGTCAGAGGTAAGGTCATAATGGAGGGGAAACAGGGGAAGGGGAGGAGGAGGTTTGGGAATAACACAGGTGTTTGGGGGGAAAACTGCAGTAGAGTTGACTGGGAGCTGTATATTCGAGCAGACTTGATAGACCACTATGGCTTATATCCGCTGGCATTTATGTATGTTCATATATGTAAATCAGCCTTACTACATTCTTCATAAAATTTTCCCAGCATTCCTTTGGATAGCTGGTGGATGTTAAAACAATGTCATCGGCATATGCCAAGTAGGGGCATGCTCTGTTTCCTATCCTTGGCATATGATAATCCATACTGAACATCTGTACTAAAAGCTGATTTAAATATAGATTAAACAGTGTGGGTGATAAAGTGCATCCTTGCTTTACTCCCTTATTCATAAAACACTGCTCGCATTTATCTCCTTTTGCGTTATATCTGACCTGTGAAAAGTTATATTGATATAGAATTTTAATAATATCTAATAAAATGTCTTCCATGCCCATTTCTTTTAGTGTTGACCATAATTTATATCTGTTCACGCTGTCAAATGTAGCTTTTAAATCAATAAAAGCGCAATAAAGTTTCTGTTTCCTTACAAATTTGTATTTATATACCAAATATATTAACATGAAGTAATTAATCAATAGTTAAAAATATGTTTTTGAACCCTGCCTGAGCTTCATCCAGAATCTGATTTTTTTTTCCTATCCCGGTTATAATTCTATTATTAATTATTATGGTTAGCACCTTTTGGGTGCTGTCCATCAAACTTATTGGTCCACAGCATTCCAGATGTTTTCTGTCTCCCTTTTTTAAATAAAGGCACTATTATATTGCATCTCCAGCTCGATGGAATTTTATCAGTTTTTATTACCGTTTGAAATAATTTATGAAGGATTAATGCTCAGATTTCTTTATTCTTCCATATTGCATCAACTGGCACTCTGTCAGGTCTGATGCTTTATGTGCAGAGAATGCTTCTATAGCTGTCTTAATTTCTTGTACTGATATTATCATATCTGAATTTGTCCAAGTCGTATCAACCTTAACCTTTTCCAAATTTAAAACATATTCCTGACTTCCATCATAAAATAACTTTTTGTAATGTTCTACCCAATGTTGTGGTTCAATATATGATTTGGGTTCATCCTTATATTCATCTAAACCCTTACTTACAATATTCCAAAATTTTTTTACTGTCTTTTGTGTAAACTGCGTTTTCTAATTTTTTTCCATAGCTGTCTAGTGTGTTTTTCTCTATTCTTCTTATTTATTTTATTATACTCTTTTCTTAATCTGTTTAACTTTCTTTTGTCTCAAGATTGTGATTATTTTTGACCATTCTTAATTGTTTATTCATAAGATTTTTTGCTTGTCTGCACTTTCTATTAAACCACACAGCCTCTGCCAGCCCCTCTGGTGCTGAGGGTTGAAGTGCTAGACGCCACACCTCGTGCCACGCCAGTGACCCGCATTCTGAAATGAGCGTGGGCCACTGGGGAGGAGATGGATCGAGCATCCGATGGACAGCTCTCCACTTCTGGGGAGGTGGGGGTCACCTTCAGGCAGTGCATGCCTGACTGCTGGCAGTGGCTGGGGCTCAAGGTCACGCCGCCGTAAAGACTAGCAGGGTGGAAGCATGGCAGATGCTGGCAGGGTTGTGTGCGGATGCATGCACGAGCCCACAGTGGCGTCCTTACACACCGGCTCTCATAGGGACAGAAAAAGTGAAAAAAGGGCCCTGGTGGCTGGTTGTAGCGGCTTGATGACTGCGCCGTCGTGTCCGGCCCTAGAGGTAACATCTCGAGCTAGATCCTTGTCGGTGGGTGGGGGTCACAATGTCCCCGCCACGGGGTGTAAGCCGTGGGAGCTTCAGGGGTGAGGGACGAAGGCAATGGGCAGCGGCCGGACAAGGGACGACCAGGGCCAGGGTGTGGGGAGTAAAACAGATAGCAAAAAAAAAAAAACACACAGCCCCATTCTCTTCCTTTAATATTATTTCCTTAATGTTAGTTTCTGAAATATGTTTCATGATCTGTTCAAACTGGTGGAATATTAAAAATTCCTCTTTGCTATTTTCCAAGAACTATGCCATGAGATTCCAAATTCCCCTGTTCTCTAAGAGTTCCATGAATTCTGAATTTTTTACTGTTCTCCAGCAGATACAATTTTTCTTCCTAACCTCTTTAGGTATAGATATAGTCTCTTTCCTTACAGAAGCAATATCTGCACACATATGAAGTTCCAGAGCACTATGTGGACTCTCAGCTTTGGGATCAATTCTGAATTCAACATGATCATGTTAACCCAAATGTGGTCTATTACAGATGATCCATTGCCACCAACGTAGGTGTATTCACCCGCTTCATCTAAATTCATTCTGCCATTCAATAACAGGAAATTTTTGTTCATCAGGGTGTCATAATAATTTTGTCTTCTCTTACTTTCCACCATGTCCTTGGAACTCCTATGCAGGGATATTTCTGTCTTATCTAATGCTGTTAAGAAATTAATCATTTCCTCCGTAACTCTTGATTGTATCCCTAACCCCATGTCAAAATCTCCAGACACCAAAATTCCCATATATGGGTATTTAACGATGATTTCATCCAGGAATTTACTAGTTGTTTTAACACTTCCTTATCACTGTATTTACTGTTTTGTTGTGGACAGTTTCTAGTTCACCAAGGACCTGTACAGGGATAGGATCACTTCCTTCCCCTTTCTTGAAAAGGCTCTACCGATGCATCCCAGCAGAGCTTTCTATAGCAGGCAAAAGGAGGGAACTGATCTTACTGCTGTACAAGTCCTCGGTGAGGCCTCACCTGGAGTAATCTGTACAGTTCTAGAACCGGCACCTAAAAAAAAAAAAAGGACACGTTCCAGAAAAAGGCAGTGGAAGTGGCTACTCCCCTGGTGGAGTGGCCCTTAACCGTCCCCAGAAGGAGTATTTTGTACTTCTGGTAAATGTAAAAAATACAATTTGTCAGACACCTGGACAGTGTCTGTGTAGAGATAGCCTTGCCCTGGCACCTAGGGGAAAGGCTACAAAAAGCTGATCTGCCTTGCGAACCTCCTTCATCCTTGAGACATATCTTAGAATCCGGTGCACATCCAGAGTGTGTAGGAGATACTCCCCCCTGTTGCAATATTCTGGAAAGAATACTGGCAGTTCAACATTCTGGTTAAGGGTGAATTCCGAAACCACCTTCAGAAGAAAAGAGGGGTTAGTCTTCAGAGCCACCCGGTCTCTATGAAAAATCAAATACAGCTCTCTGAAAATCAGAGCCTGAAGCTCTGAAACTCTTCGAGCTGAGGTGATGGCAACTAAAAAGAGCATTTTCCATGCCAGGAACCGCATATCGCAACTTGCTGCTGGCTCAAAAGGGGGCAAAGTAAGTTTTTCTAAAATAAAATTAAGATCCCAAGGGGGAGTCGGATTCCGGGCCAGAGGTTTGAGGTGAATGATCCCCTTCAAAAATGATCCGGAAACCTCTAGCTGACCTAGGGTTTTGCCCTCCACCAGAAGGTGCAAGGCCGAAACCGCAGAGAGATGGACCTTCACAGAAGAATAACTGAGGCCCAACTCTGACAGCTACAAGAGGTACTCTAGAACCTGGGGAGCCGAACAAGAAAAAGTGTCTAGGCCCTTGGCTGTGGCCCAGATAGAAAATCTTTTCCACTTCATGGAATACGTGCATCTAGTGGAGGGTTTTCTAGCCTCCACTAAGACCTGAGCGACCTGGGATGAGACGCCATAGCGGGAAGCCGCTATGTCCACAGGTGCCAAACATGAAAGTGGAGTGATTTGAGGCTCGGGTGTACCAGGGTGCCCTGCTCCTGGGACAGAAGGTTGTAAGACAGAGGAAGAGGTACTGGGGGTTCCAGTGCCAACTGTTGCAGCAATGGGAACCAAATCTGCCGAGGCCATAGGGGGCAATGAGGATCATGTGCACCCCCTCTGCCTGTAGCTTCAGCAGAACCTTCTGGAGGACAGGAAATGGAGGGAAAGCGTATAGAAATCTCCCTGTCCAAGACAGAGACAGTGCGTCTCACCAAAAAGTACCACGCCCAGGAACGAGCAAGCAAAAGCTAGGTAGTTCTGCGTTGAATGCGGAGGTGAAGAGGTCTATGTCTGGCCGACCTGCTTTAATACCCATTCGTGAGCCCTGGCAACTGATCGGCTGAGACTGTCCGCCAGAATGTTGTGAACACCTGGCACGTGGACTGCTGTCAAGGACAGGCCATGTTGAATAGCCCAGTACCACACCCACACTGCCTCCCTACAAAGGGGGTAAGACCGGGTGCCTCCCTGTTTGTTGATGTACCAGACAGTGGCCATTTTGTCTGTCTGGATGAGCAGTGTTCCCAGAATAAAGAGGAACTGAAAAACCTGAAGAGCATAGAGCACTGCTCTTGTCTCCAAAATATTGATATAAAGGTTCTCCTCCATGGGCAACTAAGTGCCCTGGGTCTAATGGTCTCCCAAGTGCCCTCCCCATCCTAGGTTTGAGGCATCGGATGTGAGAATCATGGAGGGAGACGGAGAGTGGAATGGGACTCTCACCGAAAGGTTGGAGAGGTCCTGCCACCAAAGGAGATCCCTCTGAAAGATGCTGGAGACTAGAACCTTCCGGTCCATGTCATCCAAGCGCTGATCCTATTGAACTCGTAGAGACCACTGGGTCACCCTCATGTGCAGCCTGGCCAGAGGGGCTGTGGGTATGACAGCCATCATCAATCCCAACAGTCGCAGGACCGAACGTGCTGTGGTCCAACAAGATGAAGCCATCAGCACAGTTTGTGAGATTAGTGTGTCTGCTCTGTCAGTTGGGAGGACGGCCTTGCTCTGGACCATGTCCAGCACCGCTCCAATGAATTGGAGGTGCTGGGAGGGTAACAGCTAGGACTTGGGGTAGTTGACCAAGATGCATAGGCTGGAGAAAAGGTCCAGCGTGAAGGAAAGGGAATCCTTCAGACTGTCCAGGGAGGGAGCTGAAAATAGCCAATCGTCCAGGTACGGGAACACATAAATGCCCCCGCTGTGTAGGAACGCCGCTACCACTGCTAGGCACTTGGTGGAAACCTGAGGTGCCAATGAGAGGCCGAATGGGAGGGCTCTGAACTGGAAAAGCTCCTCCTGGAAGGAGAATCTCAGAAAGCGGCAGTGGGCTGGAAGAATGGGGATATGTAGGTAGGCATCCTGCATTTCCAGGGAACACAGCCACATGTTTGGTTGGAGCAGGGGTAACAGTCCCTAGAGGGTCAACATGCAAAACCTCTTGTATTCCACGAAGAAGTTGAGCATGTTGAGATCTAGGATAGGCCTGAGATCTCCGGTCTTTTTGGGAACCAGGAAGAAGTGGGAGCAAAATCCGCTTTCTGTGTGCTTTAATAGAACTCGCTCTATGGCTGATTTTTGCAGCACAGCATGAATTTCTTGTAGGACCAGAGATTGTTGGCCTGAAGGGTAATGAGACCTGCCCGCAGGATTGGTAGGGTGGCCTCTCCAGGAACTCTATCGAGTGACCTCTTGCTATTAGTTGTAGAACCCATGCATCTATGGTTACGGCCTTCCACCCATCCAGGTAAAGGCAGAATATTCCCCCCACTGGTTCCTTCATGGGGGTGGGAGGGAACGGGAGGGGGGTTTGTGAGTCAGGACGCTGAGTGGAGGAGGCACTTTTCCCTCAGTGGCAGTTCTGGGGAACTTGGCCTTGGGGGTTTGAGCGCCAGAGCCCGAGGAGCGACACTTGGTCTGGCGTCTGCCCTGGTTCTGTTTGTTCCATTTCCATTGGCAATGAAAAGGCTACCGGGGTTTCTGACCCAAGCGGTACAAGGAACAGACATCTTTCAAAGATTTGCCGCTCTCTTGCAACTCATTAATTATGTCCTTAGCATCGCCATCAAACAGAACTGGACCACGGAAGGGAGCATCCAGAAGTGTACTTTGAACATCCTGTGCTAGCCCTGCTAGACAAAGCCATGCAAGATGCCTGAGACAGACGCCCGGAGTCATACAACATGCTACCAAATCGACCAAGTCGTAGGTTGCATGAAGGGCATTGTAGCAGGACGATTTGTTCAATCTTATCTTGTCCAGGAGTTTGTTCCCGAGTTGTTCATCAGGTACCTGCTAGATGTCCTTTTCCAGGTCGGACAGTGCAGATTTCTAGAAAGCCACCATGTGGGCCACATAATTCAATGAACGTAAGGTGCAGGTAGAGGAGTTGTAAATCTTACGCCCATACTGGTCCATTTGTTTTGACTCCTTGTCTGGAGGGGAGGCACTGAGATGTTTAGGTTGTGCTGACCTATCATGAGCTGCAGTTGTAACAACAGAGTCAGCCTTGGGTTGGGCAGTGAGGTGGGAAACCCCTTTTGGGGGATGGTAGGTCCTGTCAGCCTTTTTTGACATGGCAGGGATGGATGACAGCTGCTGCCAGATTGTGGAAGTGAGATCTTCATGCGGCCTCGTCCAAAGGGGTTGGGAAGGGGGTCCGCGTAGACCAGGTCCAAATGTTCTGTCAGTCTTCTGTGTTTGAGGTCCAGTTCTTGGGAAGCCCAACCCACAGGACTTTTGAATGGACCGGAGGAGCTCAGCAAACGACGGGTCCTCCAGAAGGGAGTTGAAGGACTCTTTCGGCAGGGGCTCTATGGGAGAGTGAGGCTCTGATTGGTCCCCCACGTCTGAGTCCTCATCTGAGTCTGATGATTCTGGTCTACTAGGCAAGGAAGCATCTGGAAGAGACTCTGGAAGCCTGTGTTCTGTAGGAATCCCGGAGGGCTGAGCACCCAAGCCTCTGTCCGAAACTCTGCTGGAAGGTGCAGGGCTTTCGGGTGGCACCCTGTGAAGTGGGGTGGCCCTGACCACCAGCTGTGGTTGACCCAATTCCTGTATAAGCTGGGACTTAGCGTCCTTCAGCCAGGCTAGTATGGGTTCTTGTTCCAGCTGCGGCAGTGGAGGATATCCTGGGTACCCCATAGAGTATGAAGGGTAACTAAGAGGTTGGTACCAGTAAGGGTACTGATAAGACTTGATATTGAAGGGCCTGACCCGGCGTCAGGTAACCCGGTGCCAGGGGAGGGTAGCCCGGCATTGGGTACTGCAGAAACTGCAGCGTGTAGCTGGGATAGTAACCTGTCAGACCCGATGGGTGAGGGACGTAGGGCCCGGCAGGAGGTGGCACCGAGCGACCACTGGGGATCAGGTCCGTCAGCGGATTCAGGGGGGGGCCCCCCCAAAGGCCCAGGGGGATTCTGATCCATTCAAACCCCAAGAATGTCAGAGACCGGCGAGGGAGGCAAGTCCGGTAGAGCCCCAGTAGACAGGTCTGTCTGGAGAGTATCTGACGTAAGAGGATCCTGGTGATCAGGCCCACAAAGGTCGGAAAAGAACAGCAAATCCCTAGAGGGAGAGCCCTGGTGGGATGAGAGGGCACCTGAGAGCTCGCTCTGCCCGGCATCGGGGTCCACAAGGGAGTCCGACAGGAGAGTAGTCACCATGCGGTCGCCGTAAAGGTCCGCGGCTGACTTAGAGGTGATGCTCTGGCAGGCATCGGAGGAGCCGACGATCGGCTAACAGACCAGGGCCAAGCTGACAGAAGCCGGGAAGCTAGAGTCAGGCTGATCGGCCTGGGTCGGCCACCCGGCGGCGATGCCAGAGGGCGACTTATCGGCCGAGCTCAGATCAGGAATTGCAACTGTTTCCTCTGAAGAGGAGACTCCAGACTGGCAGCTGACCTCAGCGGGGGAGAGAGCATCTGGTCCACCGGAGCGGACGAAGGCCCAGGAGGTGGGGTACTCACAGGGGTGGAGGCCCCACCCGAGATGGTGTCGGCTTGCTGACTGCTTTTCTTCTGGGGAGAAAGGCTCCACTCCCGGCATCTCTCCTTCTCCTTTTTCTTCTTTTCCGGGGACAGCAACGATGATCTTTCCCTCAGCACCTGGAGCTCTCTTTCCATCGATGCCAGTCTGTTTCAATAAATGGGCATCGAGTGTCCTCTGGCAACAAGTGCACATGGCCTGGTTGAAGGCCTGGCAGACAGAGCACTCTGTGGTCTTATGTTTAGGCCCCAGGCAGAGGATGCAATGGGAATGGTCGTCCCCGTGCGGGATCCGCACGCCGCACTTGGAGCACTTTTTCTTGGGCTGACGAGATGACATACACCACTGATGAGGAAGAATTTAACAATAACTAACTATGTACTACGGTGAAAAATGGTGGGCAACTGAAGCTATTCTATGGCAAGGTCAGACAATTCAGGTCGACAGCGGGAAAGAACTAGAGGGCGGGTGAGGGACCGCCCTTATTTATAGTCATGCTGACTTCTGTCACCTGACGCTGGGAGTGGACCCCACTGGTGATTGCTAGCTACAGTTTTGCCGTGCGGTCCTGACACCAGGAGACGCAGTCCTACTTGTGAAGACATACTGCAGGAACCCTCTCGAAGTAAGATCTTATAGTACTGCAGCCCACATAGCCCAATATGCTGCCAATCCATTTAATTAACACTGTTACAGCAACCCATTGGTGACCATTTTGTGTTGTGGGTTTAACCACATAAACCACAGAGAAGATTTTAACATTTTTACTTAAAAATGACCCACATGTAAAAGTTAGCCCCAATGTGAGCTAGTTCTGCACCGGGCGGTATGCCAATTAAAAGTTAACTGTATCCCACAAAATTTGGACTTTAGGTATTCTTTAAGGTCTGAATAGTCATATTTTTCTAAAAACTTCCATGTATAACCTCCAACATTGATTCAGCCCTAGAATTCTTTGTTTCCGAGTTCACACATGACTTTGATAAAGCACCCTTTAAAACATGCAAGGCAAGAGGGAACACCATCAGCATGGATCACCCTCAAACCCCTTGCCTGCATGAGGGATAGGGACAATCTGTGGGCAGGGAAACAGGGTCCTCTGTCTGCCTGCAAAGGTACAAGGAAGTCCGCAAGAAGACCTTGAAATTCCAGGCTACATAATGTTCACGAGGGACAGACAGAAAGGGAGGGCCGGGGGTTGCCCTCTATGTGAAAGAGGTCACTGAAGCTGCTGAAGATGTAAGTGCCAAGACTGGCAAGGGGGGGCATAGAGTCACTTTGGGTTCACCTAACCACAGCAGCAGACAGGAAACTGTGAGTGAGGGTAGTATACAGACCTCCACGGCAGGAAGATGAGAAGGATGGGCAATTAGCTGAGGAGATAAAACAGATGGCAGGCAAAGGAGACATAGTAGGGGTCGGGGACCTAAATCTACCAGATGTGGACGGGGGGGTCTAGTAGCAAAGAGCTCGAGAAGTCAGGCTCTACTGGATGCAACACAGGACTGCCTACTGTCCCAACTAGTGAAGGATTCAACCAGGGAGGATGCCATCCTGGATGTGACCCTCACAAATTCAGAAGTAATTAGCTCAGTCAAGGTAGGAGAACCCTTGGAAAACAGCGACTGCAACTCTGTCTGGTTTGAAATATCCAAGGGGAAGCAAAAACCTCCTCAAAGACAGAGGTGCTATGCTTTAAGAGGGCAGATTTTGGCAGTTAGTGAGGGAAAGGTTACCGAATATGAGGGACAAGTCAGAAGTGGAGGAAATATGGGAAGGTATTAGGGAAGCAGTACTACAGGCAACTAGGCTCTGCACCCAGACAGTAACAAAGAAAAATAGGTATAAAAGGCATACGTGGTTCTCCCCTTCTATAAAGGAGGTAATCAGTGCCAAGAGGAAAGCATTTAAACTGTTCAGGCAGCAAAAGGGGGACAGTAAATGGGAGGACTACATTCAGAAAAGCAGAGAGGCCAAGAGAATAGTGGTATACTGTGAATATAATGACCGAATATGGGCGCCACGTCAAAACAGCAACTCCTATTGGGCGCTATACTCTTGGGCTACCCTGCAAGGGTAGCGGCTGCATGAATGCAAGGTAGTGGACGGTGACAGGAAGGGGGAAGAAGTAGGGAAGGAGGGACAGGAAGGGGTTTGAGGGTTGGTGTACCTGCTGCCACTAAGCTAGCCGTATGGTGGTGTGGGTGGCTAGCTCTGGTGCAGCAGGTACAGGGTCGGGACTGGGATCGGGTGCATAGATTTCTGCCGCTGTCTGCGGCATAATTTTTTCCAATATGGATTTTTCCCCTCCCTGACATGCACCCTCCTGGAGTCGATAATCTATAGTCGGGTGGAGGCAGTGGCGGGGGGGGGGCCCTCTGCAAAAAACACTTTTTTCCTTTCCAGATGTCGGGTAGCCTGGAAGTATATACACTCGCCATAATAGCGATCATTACACTGCAGTCGCTACTATGACATGGAACCAGAATAGTGAGGGATGCCAAGGCAGCAAAGGAGTTGCAGATTGCATGAGGGATTAAATCCGGGAAATTATTTCTTCCGCTATATCAGCGAGAAAGGGAGGAAGTGGGGTCTGTAAGGTTAACGGTTAAGGACAAGATGCTTGAGGACAACAGGCAAAAAGCTGAGGCCCTCAATGAATACTTTTGCTCAGTATTCACTAGAGAAGAACAGGGCCTGCTGCCAGACAGTGGTATCAGGGCCGCAGCCAGAGCTATCCAGAGAATACACATCCAGGAGTTCACTACTGAGAGGGTCAGGAAGGGCCTTTCAAACATCAGACCTGACAAGGCCCCAGGACCTGATGGTTTGCACCCCAGGGTGCTGAGGAAGCTGGCAGAGGAGCTAGCAGCCCCTCCTGCACACCTATTCAATAGGTCACTTAAGTCCATGATTGTACCAAGGGACTGGAGGGTGGCGGACGTAGTACCACTCCATAAGAGTGGAGATAAGGAGGAGACAGGTAATCATAGGCCAGTCAGCCTCACATCAATAGTGGACAAGATGACGGAGACACTTATTAAACAAGATCTGGTAGAATACCTCAAAGAAAATCACCTCCAGAATGATAAACAGCATGGGTTTGTGGCAAGCAAGTCATGTCAAACAAATCTTATTGCTTTCTTCAATCATGTGTCCAGGGAATTGGATAGGGGCCATGCAGTAGACCTGCTTTAATTTGACTTTAATAAGGCATTTGACACAGTCCTGCACAGGCACCTCTTAAAGAAGCTGGAGGACCTGGGAGCAGTAGAGCAGATAGCAAGGTGGGTGAAAAATTGGCTGAAGACAGGAAACAAAGGGTAGCAGTAAATGGGGCGTGATCTACTGAAAGGCATGTTACTAGTGGGGTGCCTCCGGGGTCAGTCCTGAGCAGCTCCTTTTCAACATATTCATCAGCAACATCAGCGAAGGTATAAAGGGTAACGCTGACTTGTTTGCAGATGACACAAACCTTAACAGTACAGTGGACAGCATGGAGGGAGTCAGAGATCTTCAAAAGAATCTTAAAAAACTAGAAAGGTGGACACACATACAGCAGTTGAAATTCAATGCAAAGATGTGTAAGGCGATGCACCTGGGTAGAGCTAACCCTATGACAGAATACTGGCTAAGCAGGGTCAAACTTAGCTCCTCGGCTGAGGAACAGGATCTGAGGGTCATCATTAGGGATGACCTCAAGCAGCAAAGCCAGTGTAATAAAGCTTATAGTAAGGCTAGCAGGGTACTGGGATGTATTGGACGGGGCACAGATAGCAGGGGCAGGGAAGTGATACTGCCCCTCTACCAGTCCTTAGTGAGGCCTCACCTGGAATACAGTGTCCAGTTCTGGAGGCCTCACCTTAGAAAGGATATTGATAGGCTGGACGCAGTCCAGAGAAGGGCAACAAAGATGATACATGGCCTTCAGGGAGTCACCTGTGAGGAGAGACTAGGGGCTTTGAACATGTACTCACTGGAAACTGGGAGGGACGGGGAGATATGATCGAAAACTTCAAGTTCCTTAGAGGCATAAACAAAGTGTCACACACTGTGCTTTTCAACAGGAACACCAGTTCTATAACACAAGGGCACGAGTGGAAATTAAAAGGTGAGAATTTCAGGAGGGACACCAGAAAGTATTACTTCTTGGAGAGGGTGATGAAGTTATGGAATTGACAGCCACCTGAGGTGGTGGCTGCAAAGTCAGTTCTGAGTTTCAAGCACATGTGAGACAAGGCTAGGGCACAATCACACAGTACTGGAGAAGGCTAGGTTGGACATCTCGAAGGACAGGACCCTGATGTGACAAACGGGTCCCAGGAAACCATGTTTGGGCAGATTCAGTTGACCACAAGTCCCCTTCTGACATCATTTTCTATGTTTCTAAGTATACCTGTATGATTAGAAAGGACAAATCTGACTTCTATAAGGATCAGCAGAGCCAGAACAGGAGCAATAATAAGATATTCTGGGACAATGTCTTGGAGCTCCTTAGCAAGAGAGTTAAAATCACTACTCAAATGCTCATGGTAGAGGGTTGAGAGGTCCTTAATCCTACCGAAATTGCTACTTACTTCAACACAGCCCTTTACTGATGTCAGTTCCATCATCCCCATTGAGCCTACCCATGCCCTTGCAGGGAACTCGGTCCTGAAGCCTCCCACATGGTGGACTCTGAACCAGGGTACCCTAAATTCTACTTTAAGGCTGTTTCACTCAAAGACGCCTCAAAATACATCAGTAGGGTATATGGCAAAACTAGGTGTGGGACTGATTCAGTTGTTGAAACTTCTTGCCCTGGCAATAGAGAAACTTTCCCATCCCATCTCTAGAATTGTTAACTTTTCCCTGTGCTACTCACAGTTCCCCAAGAAGTTGAAATCTTCACCGATTACACCAGTTTTCAAAAGCATGACCACACCAGCCTTGTCAATTACAGAATAATTTCTATTCTCTCCCCTGTCCACGGCTCTCTCTGATCAATTTGTCACACATCTTGAACAATACAGTGTCCAGTATATACAGCAGAATGGCTTCCAAAAGCTACACAGCATTAAAACAGCACTGTTGGAATAACAGCTAAGTTCATGAGGCCCTTGATAATGCTGACCTCATCGGAGATATATATCGACTTCACTAAGGCCTTCGACCTGGTCAACCATAAGCTCCCACTTAATAAATTCTTTGGCCTTGGTTTATCACAGAACACAGATGACTTGTTTCATGACTATCTCACCAACCGCACCCAGCATGTGAAGATCGATAAATCTTTGTCCGACGCTACAGGAATAGCTACTGGTGTCCCCCAGGGCTCCATCTTGTGCCCTCTCCTATTTGGTTTCTTCATAAATCAACTGCCTGTTGCCTGTCAAACAGCCAACATACTCCTCTATGCCAATGATGCTGTCATCTACTCCAAAAACCTTAACCTTGACAGCCTCACTGCCACGCTCCAAAGTAACTTCAGGTCACTAGAAAGCTGGTTCTCCAATAGCAAACTCGTCCTCAATTACAAATAAACAAAGACCATGCTCTTCTCTAGTCTCCCACAAAGTTCCCTCCTCTGTCATGTGAAATGGCCAGGGACAAAACCTTGAACAGGTGGAGACCTTCAAATACCTTTGAGTAACTCTGGATGACACCTTATCTTTTGCCCCCATGTTCACAATCTAGTGGCCATAGTTAACAAAAGACTTGGCACCCTGTACTGTGGTCATAGTTAACAGAACACTGAGCACCCTGTACTGTAATCAGAACAATCTCACCGGGGATGCTAGGTGCCTCATTTTAGCCTCCCTCTCTACATGGCTCCCTGTGACATGGTGCCAAACAGAGTAAAGCTAATCTGTAATAAGGTGTGCTGCTTTGTACTTGGTGCAGATAAATGCACTCATAGTTGTACCTTTTATGCACTCACTGACTACTCTTACCCTGCAGGATAAAGTTCCAGACCTGTCTGCTAGCCAAAAAGGCACTCCTGTGCCTAACAGTCCTGTTTTTTTTTTTGAAACTACTATTTATTCGCCTTCCTGCCTGCCATCCCCGACCCTTCAGGAGCCCCAAGGTAGACATCCTCTGCCTTCCACCTGACCATTATGACCCCAGGAACCCCATGGAGCTTTGGTTTACCCCCGGCGGAGATGGGGCAGAGCCTACCCCAACAATCAGCTTTCGTCGGTCCGGGGGCCATCGGTACTGACGAAGGCACATCGAGGCACGTCTCCGGCTCCATCTTCCCGGCGATGGCAGGCGTTTCTGCTTTCTCCACCCACAGCGTAGGACCCCACAGCCAAGGCGCAGAGTGCCGACGCCACGCTGTATGTCAGCAGCCCTTCCTTAACATTGGGGGCTTGCACTCAGACAAGTGTTCGGCTATAGCCTAACCTCCCCGGAGTAGGCAGCTGTCGTGGGATGCCTGTCAACCTCCCCGCCGCCCACCAGCGACCCAAGTCCGCCTCAACCCGGGTCGCCGGGCGTGGAGCGAGGTGGCGTCCAACGCCTCAACCCTCAGCGCCACCAGGCCAGCCTAACAGCCCTGTTTTAACAAATTGTTTCTGTACCATTTCCAATGAATACAACACCAGGAACATGGCCAATCATGCCCTTAAGCCTCCTTTCCAGCACACTCAGCTGGGTAAGCAGTCATCTGCTGTCAGGCCCACTAACTGGTTAAATAAACAGTCTGACACTCTGCTGAATCTCCCAAAGATTAATCAGTTTAAGAAATTGTTGCAGTCTGCCCTTGCAGTCCATTGAAATTGTAACTGATTTGGTTTCTCTGTGTGCATATCCTGTGACTTTTTACACAAAGATCTGTATGGATTTTTTCAAAATTGTATGTAAATGATTCGCCTTAAGTGTTTTGAGCCTCACTTGACTGCATTTCCTCTGGAACTGCTTACTGTAATTTTTTTTGTGATTATGTATTTGATGTAGCACCTTTGCAAATGAGCACCTGTACTCAAAGGCATTCCCTGAATTTTACAATAAATAAATAAAATAAATGTTATCCAGTTCCCTTGAATTTGCATTGGCTGGTTTGCAGTACATCTAGCCTTAGCCACAGCAATTTACCTTTAGCTGTTGTGATGAAGATGACCATTTAATTTTGCTACCAACTACAAACTTGGGCAACTCAAGAGCACACATCAGAATTACCTTTGGAACTCGTAACAAAATTACAGTTAAACAAAACAAGAGATTGCATTGAAATATACCATACATCTCTGAATCAATGGTTGCAGTTAGAAGTTAACACATGTGTATTTGAGGCATATACCACAGCGGCGTTGTGAGCTTCAGTATTCAACATAAATATACTGACTGATATTTCAAAGCTGAAGAAATATGTGTGTGGGTGAGTGTGCTGCATCATTCGCTTCAGTTACTGCATGAAACTTGCAGAATCAAAAGGCTCAAAATACAGCACTCTACCATTCCACAACACACGGATTTTTTAATGCAATGATTGAAGAGTAATGACTGTTCTCTGTTATCATGCACAGAGGACTGTTAGACCGTTTCTAACCCCTGCTGGCCTAAATCAAAGAATTCTGTTTCAAGGCCTCGTACAATGAGCTGTGGGAACTTGAAATATACTGGCAGGGGATTTTCCGATCAGTAATGGGGATATCAGCTGCCCTGGGGTGGTGGAAAAATGGTTTTAAGTCTCTTGGTTCCCAATTACTGTGCAACAAGCACTGGCAGGCTCAGACCAAGGGGAGCTACTAGTGTTCAAAACGCTAGCAGGTTTCCACAGGGCAAAAATACAGCTGGGAAAGACTGAATTATTGGTACAGTATCTGAACAGAGGGAAACTTATATCTGACTTACAACAGAACACTAGGTAACATTTTGCAAAACTAATAATGATCACTTGTTCCAGTTAGAATCACAATGATACTACCCTTGTATCTTTCATGTTACAGTTCCGATTTCATGTAGCTGCCCAAATCCCTGCTTGTACTATTAGCACCTTTTTCTTAAGCAGTGCTGCCAATCCTCTAAAGTAAATGCCTTGACTGTTAGCATTAAAGTCAAGCCTTGTGTAACTCAAGGAATGTTTCCCTCTGCTGTAGCTGTTAATACCTCGCACTACAAGCCTATATGTTGCAAATGTCTGAATTAGTACAACCTGTACTACATCACACTCAGTTCTACTAAACCATCTCTAATATATTTCCTTCAAAGTTACAACCTTGTCGCAAACAGATATTTAACTTGGCAGACAGCAAGAAAACCAAGATTGATGATGCAGGTACAACAAATTGGAAACATCAAAACTACCTTTCTAATATTACTGCAGTTAAGGGGAAAAGAAACTGGCAACCAGAGTATGCCATCACTTATCTGTCTAACAGAGTTCATCAATTAATGTTTGTATATTAAACTCAATTAATTTTCCACTCAGCAATGTTTCCAGAGCCAGCTACAAATGAACACTCATTTACTGTAAAATTAAAAAATTAACAATAAAACATTTAAAGAGCAACTGGTGACCTGCATAAAGAAGCTGCCTATACAAGGTTCTAAATAAAGTGCAGTCTTTTTTTTTTTGTAGCTGGTGATTAATTTAACTTTCTAAGGTCTGCTCGTACTGTTATTATCCCAAGCCACTCTGGAGCCAATCCCTGTAGTTCCAGTCTCAAAATCGTGGTTGGATGACACTAAGTGGGAAACAGAGTTGCAGTATTATTAATGGAAAGAAACTGGCGCCGAGGGGGTGTGGCTTTGCACAGTTAAGTTAATTAAATTTTGCAAGCCACTGTTCATGATTAGGGGTAGTATTACGTTGACATAATACCCCAAACATGACAAGTAGCCTGCCAAGTTTAATAAACTTAACTGTACACAGCCAGCCCCCAATCCAGTCCCTTCTCCCTGATAACACTGCACCTCTGGTCCTCACTCACACCACCAAAACATGGGTCTGGGTGCTGGAACACAAGAATCAGCTCTTGTTTAGCATGGGATTATAACAGTCTGAGCAGACCCTAGAAAGATTATTTACTACAGAATTATAAATAAAAAAATTAAAGCAGTTTATTCAGATCAATAAACAGGCAGATGCTTGGTGTGAGCTGTCTGCTCCAGAGGGGGAGAAAAAGTGCCAGCTGCTCTAAAAATAGAGGAAGCAAACTAATGAATACATTGTGGATTGATTACTGACTACTACAGGTACTGCATATGAGCTGATTACTGAACATACACGTACTGCATATGAAGTTATCTGTACGATAATAACTGGTGAGAATTTTTTTCTTAGCTTTTACCAAGTTGATATTCGCCATAATAACCTGCAGGTTATTACGGCAGGCACACACTCTGTCAAAATTGAGCACTCCCTCGTTAGCTCTTGTTCTGTGTGTGGGAGAGCCGAACAGTTTCACGAACATGGCGGCTACGCATCTCCGTTAGCGAGGAGTCACACAACAAGACTCCTCCCCTTCTCTTAATCTTTTTTTTTTGTATCTACCTGGTTGATTCTACCATTATTTAACAAAATAAAAAACACAGAAAGCCCTATCTGGTTGATCCTGGTTTTGCCAGCTTCAGGAGTACAAGAGGGAACAGCTCAGTGGCTGACTCCTTACACCGACAGGTAAGCACAATTCTGAGTGTAAGCAGTCAGTCACAAGACCGTTCCCTCTTGCACTCCTGAAGCTGGAGAACAGCAGGCTCAACCAGATATGGCTTTAAAAAAAATGGTTAGATTAACCAGACAGATTCAAAACAAAAGATGAAGACAACATGAAGAGTCTTGTCATGGTGGCTCATCGGTAACAGAGATAAGAAGCCACCAATTCACTATTTTCACATTGCCTTCACAGTTGGGCACTGAAATCCAGTCAGAAAAAAATTCTCACCAGTTATTAACAAAAACAGAGTGTGAGTGTGTGTGTGTATGTGTTATGAGAACTGAAAGCACATCCTTGGTGTGAGGTGATGTGATAAAATCCGAGGACTTTTCATACCCTGGGTGTGCAGTAAATTCACTTATAACATGGGTTGTGAAAAACATGCAACCCCATTGGTGGAGTCGCTCTGCGTGGCAGTGCATTAAATTCCCTTTTTAATGCACAGTTGCACACAGCGACTCGGGCCAAGTGCCATCGGGACTCGTTCCATCCTGCAGACAGCACAACCGAGAGGCAGCCATGTTAGTCAAGTGGGACACACTGTCATGCATCTCAGTGTCATACTACACATATAAAACATGTTAGAGTAAAACGACCCCCACTGAAGTTCAAACATGCATACACAGTGTAGTTAATCGGTGAGTCCTGATGAGTAAAGGCTAAGGTAATTGACAGTGGTATTTCTACTAAATGTAGTGGCAAGGAGGAGGTACTCATTTTCATAATATCCATTTTAGAGACACCCCAAGGCCAGTTAGACAGGCCGAGTAACAACTGAAGATACAAAAGTAGCTCAGTGTCCTGTGTTTGTGCGTCACTCACTGTAACAGAGTTCTCCCTCTCTGTCCTAGCCCCTCCCCGCCATTTGTATGACAAGTGGTGCTTGTGCAGAATGAGAGCGACAAGAAAGAGTGACAGATCTTTATGTCAGAGACAGGGTGTGTTCTGAACTCCCCAAACATAGCAGCAGAGAGAGAGAGATGGGGAATGTATTGGTAATTGGTTTTCTCTTCCCTCAGTAGTCAGAGAGCATTAGGCATGACAGGCAGGTGGCCAGGCAGACTTAATGGCGTTATTTAAGGGGGAAAAATGTTCTGTTAATAAAGTTGAAACAGTAACAGATGACTTGTTGCTGTCACAGATGGGTGTGTGTGTGTGTGTGTGTGTGTGTGTGTGTGTCTGTGTGAGACCGATCAACAGGTACGACCCTGATAGCTCAGCGAGTAGCAGCGAAGTAGGGGACAGAGAGTTAGTAAAGCCCCTAAAGCCTGTACTCCATTGCAGTCCCCAGCAAGGTGGCTTGCAGGTTGTGAGACACAGGATCCGAGAGACAGAAGAGAAGACATGGGGAGGGGCGAGACAGCAAGCGCATCTCCTCCCCCACACTGGCCCTATACAACCTTCTTTTGACAGTAGCAGGTCAGAGAGTATAATAACTATAGGTGACAGCCAATACCTGTAACCCCATATCCTGTTGTGGGTTATTGCTAACATAACACACACACACTATCTCATACTTTATTCTATATATATATATAATGGCAGCTCTGCTAACACAGCTATCACTGTGATTTCTTGCAGATCATTTTTTTCTCTAAAAATGTCTTTGTTCCTCAACGAAGAGACTATATAGAGGAAAAATACTAACCCTTTTAATAGCTGAAGAGACTTGCATGAACATTTCAAAATGACATTCCTGAAGCAAATGGCTAGTCCTTCAGTGCTTCAATCAAAAGGGCATTAATCAATATTTTCACCAAGCTACAGTACCTTCTCAATCAAACTAAAATTATGTTACAGAACATCAAAATGTAAGATGCACAATGACAGAGCTACTGGCATTGAATTCTTTCAGTTCCTTATTGAGGTGCACAATTACTATATAAGATTGCAGTTCTTGTAGATTTTATGTATAATGTGAAAAATCTCCTTACTGTAGAAAGCCAAATCGGTCTGTAACTTTATATATATGGAAGTCTGCATCTTCCCATGGATCAATTTTTGCACCATCACGCCCCTGAAATTGAAAACAGAAGAAATTAATTTGCAAACACTTAATAGGTACATCATGGGCAACATATTCAATTATAGGCAAAAGTGGAGTGCAAATGTTTGCACTGCATTGCCCTTGTGCCTGACTCAGAGATTGCAATATTCAGTCAGATAGAACACTGGCATATGGCTGAATATAGGGTCATGTCGGCACAACGCTAAGGCAAGTAGTACTGCCCCAACATGGACCTGCGCTGTATGCTGTCCACAGGGAATTGCACCCTCACACCTGATAGCTCTAGGAGCCATGGTGCGATATTCAGACGCATAATGCAAATCAGCCTATTGGGCAAGCAAGGTGTCAAGGGGCCATATGCATGCCCATTATGGGCTCATCTGCATGGGAAGCGGAGGCAGGTTTGCACCCATCCTGTGGCCATGTGCTATATCGGGCATGGTTGCAAGCAGCTCCCCCACCACTCACACCCCGAATGCCCAGCCCTGCAATGCAAATGTACTCCCTGGTGTCTAGTGGCACCCCACGCCCTCTGATCACCTCTCCCCCCATTATACACGTTTGCCCTGGTGTCTAGAGGCACCCTCCACCCGCTGATCACCCGTCTCCCTGTTACACGTTGTCCCTGGTGTCTAGTCCCCCTCATCCTCCCATCACCTGTCCCCCATTATACATGTTATCCCTGTCATCTAGTGGCATCCCCTACCCTCTGATCACCCATTCCACCTAGTACACATGTTTGCCTTGGTGTCTAGTGGCAACCCCCACCATCCAATCACCTATCTCCCATTATATGTGTATGCCCTAGTGTCTAGTGGCACCCCTCACCCACCAATCACCTGTTCTCCTATTATAAGTGTTATCCCTGGTATCTAGGGCCTCCACCCTATGATCCCCAACCCGACATGCAATCCTTGGTCTCTAGTTGCACCCACCCACCGTGCACCCATCCCGATGCACCCTCCAATTCCTCAGTGGCTATGGCCCCTGCCACCACTTTCAGACACACCACTATCAATCCCGGTGTGCCATGCTGAGCCCACTAAGACACTGGCACAGCCCTCCTTTCACCTACCCGGTAAGTCACTGTATGATGGCCAAGGAGGTGAGAGGAGGGCTTTGCTGGTCATTGTATTGGGCTCTCAGCTAGGCTTTGTCATTAGAGGTACAAAAGAGGGGTTTGCTAGGTGGTATGCTAGATGCAGGCAGTGTGGAAGGGCTGCTAGCCACCGAGGAATCGGACAAGGCACTGGAACGGGTGTCTGGCAGGCGAGGGTGGGTACCACTTGACATCAAGGACTAACTATACAGGTCAGGTCAGGGAATCGGAGGGTGGGGGGCCCTAGACATCAGGGATAACATGTATAACAGGTGGACAGGTGATCAGCAGGTGGGGGTACCAATAGACACCAGGGCAAACCTGTATTATAGGGGACAGGTGATTGGAGGGTGGGGGTTCCCACTGGACACCAGGGCAAACACATATAAATAAGGGGACAGGCGATCAGAGGGTAGGGGGTGCCACCAGACACCAGGACATGCATTAGTTCAATGGGACAGGGTTCAGTGGGTGGGGGGTGGAGGCTGCACTGCCGCTGATCACCACCAGGCCTTGCAGCCTGTCATGTTGGGTTTTGCAAAGGTGGAAAATAGGGCACAGTCAGGTGGCATTTACTGCCAGTGCAAACCACCGAATATACTGCTGTGCCCATATGGAGGGGGACCCACTCATTTGCATGGGCACTGCAGTAAGTTAGTGTTTGGGCACTAACCAGTTTTGCCCATGCTGTGGGGTCTCTGAATAGAGATGCCACCCATGAATTGGGCACATAACCTGGTTAGCACTGGCAAACACCCCGTTTAGCCCGTGCTAACTTTTGAATACTAGGCCCCATATGTTTTTCTGATTTGACTCTTTATAGAACTTGAGTACCTCCACTGCATACGAGAATCACTTTCCCTAGACTGCTGTACTCCCAAGTAAGGTTTCAAGTCATCATCACCCTTTTTGGTTCACATTTTGTCTCTCTGACAGCTTTAAAACTGAGTTGTGCTTGTTGCTCGTCAGATCTAGTCACTCGGGAAGATCCTCCCTGCATTAAAAAACACTGTCAAACCAGACTACATGACCAGCTCCTTGCACTACCAACTGGAAAATCAAGGTTCAGAAACAGACTCAAGCCTTCCAGGACACGGGTTAGTGAAGGTTGAGAAACAAAATAGGTGCTTAAGTATGCAAAGACTTTGCAGGAAGAACATGGATGTCTTGATGCACAAGCATCATCTCCCAGTCAGGAAAAGAACATAATGGGCACGGACTGCAGTGGCAGATGCTTACCTACCCTCCCGGCCAAAGGAAGGTACTATAAGATGACCATGCTGAGAAGGGAGAGCAAACATTTGAAGGGAGGAGATAAAAACAGGAGTAAGATTGATCCCTAACCTACAGTTCAACTTTCTAGAGACCAACACACAGAAAATGGAAATTACATACCTACCGTAATTCTTGATCTTCTTGAATGAAGTCTACACCACTCATTCACATTAATGGGACTTCGCCGGAGGTACTAGCACCCAGCGGGAGCAAACTTTTTGCAGGAGGGCCAGCGCTAGACATGGAGCCGTGAGCCTCTGCTCGTGCGGCAATGACTATCCTGGCGTCAACCTGCCAACTGCCTCAGTACCTTTTTTTCCGAGGAGGTGCAGCATAACTAACCTAGAAGGAAAGCCTAATAAAAAACCAGACATAAGATAGTCTGGAAGACCCATATAAGAAGGGTCCAGAAAGAAGTCTTCACAGCCTAAGATTGGGAGAGTGAAGACCAACAACAGAGGTGAGCTCGGGGGATGATGGGTGTGGGTGTGAATGAGTGGTGGAGACTTCGTCCAAGAAGATTAAATTATGGTAGGTACATAATTTCCATATCTTCCTGACATAAAGTCCACCACTCATTCACACTAATGGGAGAGTACCGAGCTAATAATCCCCTGAGAGGGCGGCAGGAGAGACCAAGAGCTCACAAAATTAGGGCAGAAGTCCATTAAGGATGGTTCTGCCAAACTAAATATGTCGTCTGGCATGGACATCCAGGGCAGAGTGTTTGACAAAAGTATGCACTGAGCTCCAGGTAGCTGCATTGCAAATATCTGCAATGGGCATGTTGCGGATTTCCGTCAGGGATACTGCGACTGCTCTGGTAGAGTGACCATACACTCTGCCTTCCAACTTAACCTGCACCATGGAATACCAGTGGTGAAGGTATGCCACCAGCCCTGCAGAAATGCATCTGATAGCAACAGGTTGACCCAGCCAGGTCTCGCTGAAGGAAACAAACAGTTGTTGAGCTCTTCGAAATTCTTTTGTTCTATCTAAATAGAAATGCAAAGCCCTTTTGACGTCCAAATAATGAACAGAACACTCCCCTTCATTTTGGAAGTTCGCAAAGTAAGTAGGAAGGACCAAAGGTTGGTTTAGATGGAATTCTGAAACAACCTTAGGGAGAAACTTAGGATGGGTCCTAAGAACTACTTTGTCCTTATGAAACACAGTATACGGAGGGTCTGTGACCAATGCATGTATCTCAGAGACCCTGCAGGCTGAGGTAATGGCCACCAGGAAGGCCATTTTCCAAGTGAGAAATCTCAACTCACAGATAGCTAGAAGCTCGAAAGGTTTTTGAGTGAGCTTGCCTAGCACAAGATTAATGTCCCAGGCTGCGACTGGACATCTGATAGGAAGAAATCTGATTAATTTTCTGAGGTCCAAAATGGAGCACATGCCCCCAGTTTTCTTTGGAACCAGAAAGTAATGGGAGTAGAACCCTGTGTTCTGTTGATCCAGCGGAACCACTTCCACTGCCCTGTTGTTCAGAAGGCCTTGTATCTCGGAGGCGAGAAGTTCTGACTGAGGTACTGACAGCCTGGGCTGTCGTTTGGGGGTACGATCCGGAGGGGTCTCTGAAACATTGAGGGAATACCCCTCGCAAATTATCCAGAGGACCCATTTGTCCGATGTTATGGACTTCCACCAATTGTAGAACTGAGTCAGACTACCTCCCACGGCTGAGTAAGAGTCCCCCTCGGGAAGCTGAGGTGGGACTTGGGCCAGCAACTCAGAAGGCGGCACTGGGCGCTTTGGGTCCTTGCGCCTTCTGTTGCGTTTTCTTTTGAGGCTGAGGGGCTTGTTTTTTATTAAAACCTCCCCTGCCTTTGCCTCGAAAGGACTGATGGTTATGAAACTGGCATTTGTTAACTCCCCCTCGAGAGGGGTCAAGAAGAGGTCGAGCCAATTTAACGGCTGACCTAGTCTTTTATGTGGCCTCTAGAGCCTGTTCTGCTTGAGGGCCGAAGAGGTACACACCATCGAAAGGCAACGCCATGACCTGTTGCTGGGCATCATTCGTAAAATCTGAAGTGCGCAGCCAGGAATGGCGGCGGGTACAGATGCCCACCGCCACTGCTCGGGAGGCAGTATCGAAGGCGTCCATAGCTGCTTTAACCTGCTGGTTGTTGGACTCGATACCTCTGGTTATGGCTTGAAGAAGCTCTGAATAAGTGTCAGACTCCAGTAGAGCTTCAACCATTTGTTTGAGTGAATGCCAAAGAATATACTCATATTGACAGAAACAGCCCATGTAGCTAGTGATACGCATACCCAGGGTGGATGCAGCAAACACTCTCTTACCTAAAGTATCTATCTTATGAGATTCTTTCTTTATAGGTCGTGCCGTAGTAGTCTGAGGAAGGACGACCTTATCATTCTCTGTCAAGACTACAGTAAGATCCGCAAAGGCCTGGGAGGACAAAATAGGTCGATCCTAGGGAGCAGCATATTTCCTATCTATGGACTTAGCCACAGAAGGAATGACAGCAGGATTATTCCATATCATTTGAGAAAGCGTCTCAAAGGAGGGTTGTACTGGGGGAATTAAATCCGTAGGGATGTCCGGAACTTGAAGGTAGTGGAGTCTTAAAAGCTTCCCAGGATCAATGTCCGTAGTCTGGAGAGAAAGAGTGGAATTCAAATTTTTCAGCAGAGACTTAAATGACAGGTCCTCGACCACAGACTCTGTAACAGGATTAGGTCCTGCTCCTTCCACATCATCACCCAGTCTGAGATCTGGGACAGGCTCAATATCATCTCCTGACAGTCCAGGAGGGACTGCATGGACAGGAAAGGGATGAAAATCAGCAAGAAAAGAGGAAGGAAAAGAACTCGGAGAGGAGAAGCCCTGAAGATTAGCTGATGAAACGCCTGGCCTCGGCAATCAAGAACATGGTGCCGAAGGCCACATGGTCAAGAAAACACGGTCCAAAAGTCAAGCAGTGCCGAAGACAGCAACGAAGAAAAAATTACTCACCTTAGTAATGTTGTTTCTTCTAATGGAGTCTTGCTATATTATGACATATGCAGTTTGTCCCAACCTTAGAACTGCTCCAGAGGTGAAAGAGTTAAAAGTCCATGCCAGGCATGGAACTTAGAGCTCGGTTGAAAATTCTATCTGTTGTTCTTCAAACTTAAACTGTCAGATCTTTACGAGCAAAAACTCACTAAGACTCTGTGTGGAAGCTGTAAACCCACACTAGCCAACTGACTACCTAATTAATAAACACATTTTGGTGCCACAATGAAGACTCAAGTCAGGAGACCCAAAAATGACAACACAAAAAGATCACCCCAAAAGAGGGGTGAAAACAAGGTGGGCATCTAAAAGTGCATCGCTGCCCTGCCCACCCACATCCCCAAGAGTAAGGTTCTGAGAGGGCAGGCAGGGGGAGGTCATGATATAGCAAGACTCCATTAGAAGAAACAACATTACTAAGGTGAGTAATTTTTTCTTCAAACAACATGAAGTCTTGCTATATTATGACATATGCAGACTACACAGCAGTACCTCCATGGAGGAGGGACAGAACCTACTTAGAAATAGGCTCTGAAGCACAGCTGTGTTAAACGAGCATCACCCTAGTCTGGATGTCCAGGAGTAATGCTTAGTAAAAGTGTGCACCGTTTTCCAGGTAGCTGCTTGACATATCTCTAGGATAGGGATGTCCCTGGCAGCAGCCAGGAAGCAGCTGTACCTCTGGTGGAGTGAGCCCTCAGGCCTGTGGGAGGAACTTTACCCAGTTTTTCACAGCAGAATTGGATACAAGAGACGATCCACCTGGCAATGGATCTTTTAGTGGCAGGTTTCCCTTTGCCAACCTCACCATAAGTGAGGAACAGTTGGAGGGAGTTAAACCTGTGACCTTTGGTACGATCTATGAAGTAGCTAAGTGATCTTTTGACATCTAAACTGTGCAACCTCCTCTCACCAGAAGAGGAATGGTCAGTGAAGTACACAGGGAGAGATATAGATTGATTAAAGTGGAAATCTGAAAACCACCTTAGGCAAGAACTTTCGGTTAGTCCTGAGGACTACCTTATCTCTGTGAAAGGAGATAAAATCAGGCTCCACTGACAATGCTTGTAACTCACTTATGCGCCTGGCAGAAGTGATGGCTACCAAAACACAGTTTTCCAAGTCAAGTACTTGAGCCTGCTGAAGACAAGGGCTCAAAGGGGTTGCATAAGCTGGGCAATGCAAATATTAAGATCCCAGGCAGGGAAGGATCCCTGAAGGGGGTTGGTGAAGCAACCCTTGAAAAACTTGGAGAATACAGGATGAGCTGAAAGAGAAGAGGGCTTACCTGTTGACAAGAAAGCAGACACGGCTGCCAAGTGCACTTTTAGGGTAGCTGGTCTCAGCCCTAAAGTATTTAAATGAACCATATAATCCAGGACTGTGGGTAAGTCAGCAGATTCTGGGGAAATATGCTTCCCAGAGCACCATATGGAAAATCTCTTCCATTTGGAATTATAAGTAGCCCTGGTGGAAGGCTTCCTGGAAGCCTTCAGAATATCCAATACACCTTGGGAAAGGTGTAGGTCAGCATACTCTAACTCTTCAAGAGCCAGGCCTTGAGATTGAGAGATTTGAGGTTCGGGTACCAAACCCTCCCCTGAGCACAGGATAACAGATTGTGATTCCTGGGAAGACACAGGGGAAGGTGGACTGCTAAGGACATAAGGAGTGGGTACCAGGGCTGTCTGGGCCAGTTTGGAGCAATCAGAATCAGCTTGCAGGATTGAGACCTGATTTTTACTAGCACTTTGAACAGGAGAGGGAAGGGTGGAAAGGCATAGAGAAACTTCCCTTCCCAACTGAGAAGGAAGGCATCCAGGGGGACTGAGCCCAACACTGGGGGCCTGCAACAAAAAAGGGGAAGTTGGTGATTGTCTGGGGCTGCAAAAAGATCTATCTGGGGTGTGCCCCATCTGGCAAATACCACCTCCAGAACTAGGGGATCCAGAGCCCATTCGTGATGGCCTTGGGAAATCCTGCTGAGAGCATCTGCCAGGACATTGTCCTTGCCTGGGAGGTGAACTGCTACAAGAGAGGTGTTCAGGGAGTAAGCCAGAGACCACAACTTCATTGCTTCGGTGCACAAGGCCGTAGACTGAGTGCCCCCTTGCTTGCTGATGTACCACATTGTGGTGGTATTGTCTATTCTGACTTGAATAACCTTGTTCTGAACAGATTTGGAAAAAGCTTGAAGTGCTAGAAAACTGCTCTGAGTTCCAACAGATTGATGTGGGCAGAGATTCCTGAGGGACCACAATCCCTGGTGGTGAGGTCGCCCATGCGCCCCCACCCCAATAGGGATGCATCTGTAGTAAGGATTAAGGAGTGAGACTGAGGGGAAAGGGACCCCTGTCTCAAATTGCCCTGGACCTGCCACCACTGAAGGGCCTGGATCAGGGTTCAAGTCACTGGAATTAATTTGGTTAGAGGGTCCTTTCTTTGAGACAAAAAGGCTCTCAAATGGAACTGGATGTCCCTCATCTGAAATCTGGCTCCCTGCACTACTGCTGCTGTCGAAGCAGCCATGTGTCCCAGGAGCTGTAGAAAGTGCCTTGCTGGTCGAGAGACCTGCAGGGTGAAGGAGGAAGCCAGAGAAATCAGGGTATTTGCCCTTTCCAGAGGAAGGAAGGCTCTGGCTTCTTTTGTGTTCAGTTCTGCACCTATGAAGGTGAGAAGCTGGACAGGCTCTAGGACTGACTTTGGAAGATTGAGAAGGAAACCTAGAGAAGTTAGCAGTTGCTGAGTTACTTGAAGGTGTAACCTGATTCTTGGTCTGGGGACTGGCCTACTATGAGCCAGTCATCCAAGTAAGGAAAGATGGTAATTTTTGCCTTCTTAAGTGGGCAACTCTGCTACTGCCAGGCATTTTGTGAATACCCTTGGGCAGATGTAAGGTCAAGGGCATTGCTCTTGAACTGGTAATGACCTGAGGGCAGTTCGAATCTGAGGTATTTTCGATGGGAGCTTCTGACAGAACATGAAAATAGGCATCCTTGAGGTCCAGGGACACTAGCCAGTCCCTGGCCTTAAAGAGGGTAAAATAATTCCCAGAGTCACCATTTTGAATTTTGGTTTTAAAAGGTGCTTGTTTAGATACCTGAGATCCAGGATCGCCGCTATTCTCCTGTCTTTTTGGGGGTAAGGAAGTACCTGGAGTACAACCCTTGCCTTGGTGTAGGGGTGGAACCTTTCCACAGCTCTGAGAGCCAGAAGGGTAGAGACTTCTGCCTCCAGGGCAAGAGCCTCTGAAGGATTTGCAGGTGGAAGTATCTGATTTCATCTTTGGAAATTTTGGAAGCTGAGAACCAGTCCCTGGCTTACTACTTCCAGGACCCACTTGTCTGACGTTAGAGACTCCCAGTCCTGACAAAGTAAGCCAGCCTGCCCCTCACAGGTAGTGGAGATCGGCCCTGGGCGCCCATCAGGGTACCTGTTTGGCAGGGGCTTTAGGCTGAGGGTGGAAGCAGGCCTGCCTGCACCCCGCCTGCCTCTCCCTCTAAAGAACCCCTTCTGTGCAAAAGCTAAAGAGGAAGCCTGGGCTTGGTAAAAAGGCCTATGAAAAGGCCTACCCCTGCCCCTGGGAGGCTGCCTCTGGGGATGGACTTGCCTTTCCTTGGCCTGTGCACTCCTATAGGTGGTCCTATATTCATCCATCTTCTTCATGTAATTCTCTGTTTGCTCCCCAAACAGAGAGTTGCCCACAACAGGGAAATCCATGGCCTTAGTCTGGGTATCCTCAGACAGGCTAGTACATCTGAGCCAAGCCATTCTACGGAGAGCCACAGATGTAGCCATGACTCTGGATGATACATCATTAGAGTCCACTGCAGCATGGAATTGCACCTTGGATGCCTCAATACCATCAGCGCCACCTGCTCCAGCTCTTTGCCAGCTGGCCAGGAACCTGCTTTGCTAGAGCTAAAACCGTATCCCATCTGGATTTTTGATATCTAGCAACATAAGCCATATAATTAGCCTGTCTGAGTCCTAAGGAAGCTGCCATGTACTGTTTATTTGCCATGGCATCTATCTTTCTGGAGTCCTTGTCAGGGGGGGTGAGAGGCTAAGGGAA
Organism: Neoceratodus forsteri; assembly: GCA_016271365.2. Lineage (NCBI taxonomy): Eukaryota > Metazoa > Chordata > Ceratodontiformes > Ceratodontidae > Neoceratodus > Neoceratodus forsteri. The sequence goes on from CM028131.1 coordinate 732,776,460, forward strand.
CATTTGCCTTGTCACAGGCTGCAGCCTGCACCACCCCCATGTGGCTGCACTGTTGTGTAAGGAACTCCGTATCAGAGCCTGATAATGCATACCTTTTGTCCATTCTTTTATCAACAGGAGGTATGGTGTGAGGAGCTTTTAAAATCTTTACTGTCTGTTTCCAAAAAGATTTATGCAGAGGAATAGACAGTCTCCTAGACTCTGGGATATCCATCATTTCTACAAAATCAGGCTCTTCCTGATCATCCACAGCTTCCTCCATAGGGAGCTGGAGGGTTTCAGCCACTTTTTTATAAAACATGAAATGAGAAGGGGACTCAGAAAGCCTAGGGGGAGACACTCCTGAAGGTCTGTCTGGAGAGATGTCCGGGTTCAATGGGCACATCCAAACTTTCAAAACCACATTCACTCTCCTCATACTCCTCTTCCCCCTCCTCTGGTTCATAAAATTCCTCTAAATAATACTCTTGAACCGAGGAACCGAATCGAACCAGCGCCATTTGATGATGCCGTTCGGTCGGAACCGGGAGAGTGACTGAACAATTTTTATTGCTTTAGCTATTTCTTCAGCGTTGGAGAGGAAGTTTTGACTCCACACCAGCTGATTTTCTAGATTTCTTGTTGGAACCGACCTCAGAGTCGGCTCCTTGCCCGAGGAAGTATCGCCCTGGTCAGAGGGCACTCCCTCCGGTTCGGTTGAAACCGAACCGGGCTGGCCATCCGGGTCAGCGGACTTTTTGGCCTCCCGTTCCCTGAGTCTACCAACTCTCTTATCCAGGGTAGCTGCAGGAAAACCCTTGCAAATCTGGCAGTCTGAATTGAGGTGGTCAAACCCCAGACAATAAACACATGTGGTGTGGGGGTCAGCCTTGGCAAAGGCTTCCCCACATACAACACAGTGCTGAAACCCAGTGGGCCCGGTTTTTCTTTTGGGTTTCTCAGACATAGTGCCAGCCTAACCAAAAACTTGCCCGTTTACGGCAACCTGCCAAGCAAGACTCCCTTATCGGTTCCCAACCGTGTCGCAGTGCGTGGAAAAACGAATTAAATCTGTTTTTTAGAATCGATAAGAACCGGGAACCGCGACTTCTACAAGACTGTAATGTAATAGAAGAATTGATCGGTTCAAACCGAACCGATGAAAATGTTTACAAGTTCCACACAGAAATAAAATGTAAACCTATCTAGTACTTACAATACCACAGATAGAGCTTGAACCGACCGTTGCGTTTAATTTTGGTTAAAACCTAAAAACTTTTATACTTTAACCGACAAAATGAACCGAGCAGAAGGAGGAATCTCCGGAGCGACTGTTCAGTGAGGCGGAGTAAAGAATCTGACAGTTTAAGTTTGAAGAACAACAGATAGAATTTTCAACCGAGCTCGAGCTCTAAGTTCCATGCCTGGCATGGACTTTAACTCTTTCACCTCTGGAGCAGTTCTAAGGTTGGGACAAACTGCATATGTCATAATATAGCAAGACTTCATGTTGTTTGAAGAGCCACACAGCGCCGAGGACTGCGCAGAGAGGCGCATCGGCGCCAAGCGACCCACTGACGCTGACGGCGCCAATACCAACCCCGGGCCCAGAAAATTCGGATTTGGGGGAAAGAAGGAAGAATACCAGGAGATAGAGGCATCGGTGGGGCCCCCTGTGCCGCAGCCATGTGACGGGGGAAAACACCTGAGCGCGGAGTCGACGGCACCGAAGAGGACGCTGCATGACCAGGGAGGCCCAATCGCCCTGCCTGATCTCCTGAAGAGCCTGAGTGCTCCAGAGTGAGTGGGCCAGGCAGCTGGACCAACATCCGAGCCCACTGCTCCATAAGAGCGGCCCACTGATGAAACTGCTCATCAGAAGCCCTACCAGAAGGTGGGGAAGGGCTCCGATGTCGAAGAGGTTGGTGACCAGAAACAGAAACCGGTGACTCCGAATGAGGCGACCAGCAACTGACCCCAATGACCGACCGTCTACACACAGACATATCAGAAGGTGACCTCAAGTGATGCCTTCTTTTTTGACCTCGGCCGTAGAAGAGCTTTTGTGTCAACGTGCCGAGAATGCGACTCGCTTACTTTTATGCTTACTGGGAGCACCCTTCCCTCAGGCATTGGACTGTCTCGCTGTCAGACCTCCCCTTCCGGAGAAGGCGGCGGACCGACCCAGCCTGGCTAACTGAACAGCCATACTACAAGTCTCCCTCATCACCTGACTCAAATGATCGACTCCATCAATGCAGGCTGAGACTTCTTTCTTTAATAAGAATAAATTATTGTAAGCGGTACTTTATTCGAGAAATACTACAAAATAATAAATTGAAAACTATGCTGCTAGTTTGAAGTTTGACTCACGGTGGGCGAGCGACGTCATCACTGAAGTGCACTCGACGGCAGGAAAAAAGGAACTAAGGCGGTTGGAGAGTCGACGCCAAGACAGTCATTGCCACATGAGCAGAGGCTCGCGGCGCTGCTCCTCGCAGCTCCATCTCTGGCGCCGGCCCTCCTGTGAAAAGTTTGCTCCCGCTAGGTCCTAGCGCCTCCAGCGAAGTCCCATTAGTGTAAATGAGTGGTGGAGACTTTATGTCCAGGAAGATCAAGATATTACATCTCATCATAGGCTATCCTGCTGGAAGCAAAAATAAATAAGATTCAAAGCACAGTGTTCTCAGTGAGGAATCCTTGAAGCAGGTAAATACATAAGGGAGATCCTACTGCAAAAAAAGAAATTCCTGTTACATACTGTATCTCTTGAAACTGACAAAGAGAAAAAGGAGCTCAGTGGGTGATTTTTTTTCTTGGCCTTCCTGTGTATTAATTTTCTTGATCTCTGCTATGTTGAGATGCATCAAAAGATAACCGCTCTCTGTGAAATTATGAACTCTGCTCCAGATAGCTGCCTTTCAAGTATCCTCCAATGATGCCAAGACAAGGTTTGGCTCAGTTTCTGCCATTCCCAGATTAAAATATACCATTAAAGGAGACTTCCAAAGCTGTTCTATGGATTTCTGATGGACAATAATTCATCCATTTTACTTTTCACAGCAGTTTTTTTCCTAACACATGAGAACATATCACAGCAATAATCTTAATGATAACCTAACATATTTGTAGGCTGGAAGCAGGAATTAGTACCTACAATTGTTGACAGGAACACAGAAAATACTGAATGAAAAAAGAACATACTGAAAGTCCATTATGTTTGTCTCCTGCCATCCAGACAGTTGCTGCATTCAATATCAAATAAACTGCATATAACCGTTGTTATATGAGAGTGCCACTACATCATACCAGTACACTGTATGGACACTGGTACTATGGAGAGAAAAACTGCCAATGGAGGAAACCTCTATGACTCCAAGGCCTAGTGATCTACCATTTCCTCCTGGGCCAATAATTCTATGGATCGTTACAGTCATGTTTTGAAATGTCCCAGGTCATGCCTGAAAATATGGACTTTTTTTGTCTAGTGCACTTACTTGATTAATTGAAAGTAAACAAATAATTTAGTTCGGCTGTAAGTCATAGAAACAAAGAAAAGTGATAAGCAGAAAAAGACCCAAGCAGTCCATCCAGTCTGTTCCAGAACTCCCTACTTGGAGACATTCTAGTCTCTGTCCTCCCTCCCAGTCGCCCCTTACCCTCCCTCCACTTCCCACCTGATACCACCTTTTTTCGTGTCCTACTTCCTCTTGAATCCCTTATTTGCCTCCACAACCTTGTCAGGAAGTGTCCGTCACATGACCCGCAAACCATCTTTTCAGTAAAGTAATATTTCCAAATGGCTAACCCCCCCTTCCCCTCCCAGCTTGAGTGCATACCCCCTTGGTGGACACGCTGTTCCTTAGTCTGAGCACTCTTTCTTCTTTTTGTTACTTTATTTATCTCCCCCCACTTCCAGGTCAAAGGCAGCCCTCGTCCACCTTCCGCTAATGTGCTGTGCTCCTGTCCAACTGAAACTCTGCCATCCATTCTCCTGGAATCTTCCAGTCCACACGTGACTCACCGCTGTATCCACCCCACCCCCTTCCCCCCAGCTGGGTATGAATTCAGCTCCATGGCATTTTTTCCCCACATCAATGTGGCCACCCACTTTTTTAAATTTTTTTTCATTTAGAAGTCGCAAAAAATACAGGATAGGTTCCATGATTTAAAGCAAGACAATGATTATGAATCAAACAAAGAAACATGCACAAATTGAGTAACAAAACAATTACAGACTGTTCCTGTAACAACATTTTTTCTCAAGCAATGTTTAAAATCCTCAGAGTAGGGGAAAAGGGGCCCCATACGAAAAACATTCTCTGCCAAAACATGTTTGAAATTTTGGGAAAGAAAAGTCTGTGGCATAGCTTGAAAACTGTATTTGTGAACAGGTACAATTAATCTTTCTGATAAGTAGGGGTTGGATTGTTGGTCGATTTATAAAGGGTGGATAACCAGTGAAAAGTACACCTGGAAGAGGAGATAACCAAATTAGCTGATGTATTAAAAAGCAATGATGCTCATCCCACTTTGATTTTAAAATAAAATGTAGTAACTGAAAATAAACAGTGTTTAAGAGTGAGAGATGTGAATCAAGGAAATGGCGATAAATAGTATCACTATAATCAAGAATAGGAAGAACTACTTGCCCAATTATGTGTTTACAATACAAACATAATAAACAATATCACGGCAATATCTTCCTGAAGAAGACTTAAGGTCGAAATGTAGATTTTAACTCTATTTTCAGCGTGCATTTAATATAACCATTTTGTTTTGCAAAATTTTAGACCACATGCTGACGCAGTGCCTTGTTTTTGTTTTTTTTTACATAATAAACAATGTCTGACATGCTTTAAGCATCCCAGACATTGATGAACTTTTAAAACAGTTTTGTCAATGTGTGGTTTAAAGGTCAGAGAAGAATCAAAAATGAGGCCAAGGCACTTAAATTCAGTCACAAATTTCAATGATGATTTTTCAAAAGAACTGAAAAGGAAGCCTCTACCAACAACAACGAGTGCTAAGAGCCAAACAGTATTCCTTTTGTCTTTTTGCTACTGAGTAGCAGTACGTTATCCGAAAACCATTTCACCACTTTGTCAGTCACACTGAAGAATCGTAGCAAGAGTAGGAGGAGACTAGGGTTGTCAGAACTAGTCCGGAAAAGATTCGAACCCATCACGAACCCTGGTATTAGAGTTCTAATTCAGAACTCGAACACTAGTGGGTTCGCAAACGGGTTTGAATCTAGCCGCAACCACAACGCAAGCTTGCCTAGCCCAGTGTCGGCTCCGAAGGGACGGGACGGAGAGAGGTTGAAGGAGCAGGATGGGATTGGGAGGCACAGTGCCACAGGAGGCAGAAAGGAGGTGGAGGGAAGGGTCACGGGTGCATGATGGCAGCATACACAAACTTGTGGGGGCTGATGTGGACTGCACTGAGTCGATCTCGGACTGCAGCACCTCGTGCTTCATCCCACAGTCGTGTTACCACTGACCATCTGCTCTGCGGTCAGGTGGTGGAGAGACGAAACCGGGCGCGGGGTTGTTCCGCTCATTACCCAGCCAGTGCCATAATGAGTTGCAGGGCAGGTTGCAGCAGTTGTGCTAATCGCCGCCTCCCTCTGTCTGGGCTAGCTCTGCTCTCTGGCAAATGGCAATTGCTTGCTAATTAAAATCGTCGGTGTGTATTGGGCAAACTAAAAATAAATAAAAAGCTAAGGGGGTGGGTGGGGTGAAACTAAAGGTAGGGCGGGGGACTCAGGGTTGGGATTGGGAGTGGGAACCGAGGAAAAGAAAGGGCCTGAACGAACGTAGGAACAGTTGGTGAGAAAGCTCAGCCTCAGGATGAGAAGGAAAGAGCAAGGGAAGGAAGTTAAAGTTGCTGAGTATTTGACTGAAACTGAGAGAATTTTATCGTAGTCTCAAACAACAGTTCAAAAACTTTATTTTCTGCATGGTGTAGTTGTTTCACACTGGGAAGAAGGAGTGAGCATCAGATGGCTGGGGAAGGGGTGAAGAAATTAAAACAAACAGATTGTGACTCGAGAAAATTAAGTTTAACTTTAATGTGTGAGTCTCTGAGAAGTTGAAACATTTGAATTTGATGGCTTTTTTTTTTATTTTTTACTTACTACTTTAGACCCTATTCCACAAAACAAAGTAAAATAATCAGGAGGACAGGGAGGGGAGGGGATTCTGTGGTACTGTGCTGCTGAGCGTTCTTCTATTCCACCCTATAAAATTCCTGATAGAACAACACCAGGCTGTTTTTTTTTTTTTTTTACACAGTACTCCCTACTTGTGTGTTGTGTGTGTGACTCCACTACACTGTATCTCTCTACTCTCCTGTGGTGTTCCCATCACCCTGCTGTGGCTGCTGACTGTGTACCCTACCCATTGTGTGTTACTGCGAGAAGCCCATTGTTGGGCAGTCGTGTGGTGGCATTATCCTTAAATGCATGACAGAAGCCCAGAAATATATTTCCTGTTGGGAGGAGAGACAGAAAATCTCTTTCCTTGGGTTGTATATGTGTGTGTGAGTGTGACTCTCCCTGTGGTCAGCCCATCTGCTGTGTGCCTTTTGACTGCACTGTACCCTACCCAGTGTGTGTTACCAAGAGAGGCCCAGTGGCCAGTTGTCGTGTGGTGGCATTATCCTTAAATGCATGACAGAAGCCCAGAAATATATTTCCCTGTTGGGAGGAGAGACAGAAAAATCTCTTTCCTCGGTTTGTGTGTGTAACTCCATCTCTTGTGGTCAGCCCATCACCCTGCTGCTGTGCGCCCCTTCACTGCTATGCGTATGCCTATGCCCAGCAGCCCAATCATTCTGTAAGCCTTGAACCTGGGATCCTTTAGTTGCAAACCGTCATATTCTTCAATTACTTTCAGTCCACTGCATCACAGTGTCACATAGCCAAAATAAAATTTTGGAGTTGTAGCCAGTGATCATAGATCACGTTGCTTTCTTACACAGGAATTTTGTGGGTGTATTCTCTGCAGTATACTGGTTCTGTTATGGCTGACACCAACATAGATGAAGCATCTAGTGCTGGTGTTGGAGCAGGTGTTGGTGGTAGTGGTAATCCTGGTGCTAGCAGAAATAAGCAAAATGTTTCACGTGATAAAAATTCAACAAACAGCAAAAGAGCAACAGTGAAGTGTGGTAAAGGGGGACCTTTTAAGAAAACCTGTACAGCTGCTGGGGTCACACGGAGAGGCACCATAAGGTATGCCATTCATGCTGTTAAGATCCCTGTGACTAGCAGCAATAATGCAAGTGACAGTGAGTCCCTCTCTGACTCAGACAGTAGCTCTTTGTCTCAGTCCGACTCTGTTGTGTCTCGCGACGAATCATTACTTCCTCAACAAAGTGAAATGAGCAAGTCTGCTGACAATGAATCAGGTAGTGTACTTGCAAATACATCCAGCACTGTTGGCAATGAAAAGCACATATCCATTGAATCCACCACTTCTGTGTTGGCCAGCAATGAAAATCCATCAGAGTCTTCTGCCCACTCTTCTAGCATCAAGGAGCATGTCCCAGGTTCTGTTAGGACAGGTGAAAAGACACAAACAGCCTTTAGCTATCTTCCTAACACTCGAACAAAATCTGTCACATCTGAGGTGTGGAATTATTTCTCTGTCAGTAAACTGATCCATGCAGAGCAATTTGTTCCCTGTGTAAACAGAGTGTAAGCCGTGGTAAAGTTGTGTCATGCCTTGCACCACAGCTCTTAAACGCCATCTGAAAAAGCATTCAGTTTTGCTTGATCATCCAAACCCATGTCCTCCATCTTCCAGACCACACGTGAGAAGGGTCAGGAATCTGAAATGGATACTGAATTGTCTGAACTTGATGCGGCAGAACCACTGCCAGCCCTAGGATCACTGTTACCACCAATGCCAGCACCATTAGTACCAGTTGCACATCCAGTGATGGCACTGAATGTATAAGTCCTAGTCCACCATCTCCGGCCCATCTGCCCATCGAAGCACGGTGTACAATAAACCAGCAGGGACATGTTGTAAACAGCTAACACTGTCTCAGGCATTTGAAAGGAAGAATACCTTTACTAGAAATCATCCAAAGACCCTTCATCTTAATCACCGAATTGGTGAACTGTTAGCCGGAGCACTTCTCCCATACTCTTTGGCAGATCATGAGGATTTTAGAGAGCTCATGACATTAGCAGAGCCTCGTTACAATGTTCCTTATCGAAGGTACTTTTCCTATGTTGAAATACCAAACATTTATCAGGCTTTAAAAGCGACAGTGATGCTTGCACTTAAAACTGCGGAGGGTGGGGTTATTTATGTCACAACAGATATGTGGACCAGCACTCAAAACATAGATTACATGTCCCTTACCGCTCATTGGGTCACGTTTTCTTGTGCTTCTTCAAAAACAAAGACACCCCAAAAGATGGCGCTGCTGCATATAAAGAAGTTTGAGCAAAGTCATACTGCTGCAAACATCTTGCAGGAACTAAATGACCTCCTTGACGAATGGGTTTATTCTCACGGTCTAAAATGTGGCTTCATAGTAAGTGACAATGGAGCAAACATCTTGAAAGCAGTGCAGGATGGAGGATTTCTGCATGCTTCTTGCTTTGCACATTGCTTACACTTAATTGCCATGGGATTTCTCAGCAACGAAACACAAGTGGATGGTATGATTGCTGTTTGCAAAAAAATTGTGACTCACTTTTCACATCCAACCAAGGCTATATGGACATTGTCCGAACTGCAAAAAAAAAAACACAAGCTGCCCCAGCAAAAGTTGATTCAAAATGTTTCCACTCGTTGGAACTCAACGCTTTATATGCTGCAGCGCCTCTTGGAGCAAAAGCAAGCTGTACATGAGTATTGCTCCAGTTACATTATTGAGATGGCATTATGCTGTCTGTGCTGCAGTGGAAATTAATGGAGACAGTGTGCTGTATCCTAGCTCCTTTTGAGACAGCTACAAGGGACATGTCTTCTGAAGGCGCATCTGTGAGTCAGGTTATCCCACTCATAATGTTCATTTCACATCATCTTAGTGTTCTAAATCTACAAATAGAAAAATACAGATCTGAAGCGCAGACAACATGTCGCCTGTATCATGGGAATCTCGTAAAGAGAATGAGCGAGCGCTTCAAAACCAATGACAAATTAGTTGCAATGATGAAATCAAAACACTACATCCTTGCAACTCTCTTAGATCCCAGGTTCAAGGCTATACATCTTCCAAAAACAGATGATATAGAGCAGTACAAATGTATGTTGCTAGATGAGCTGCAGCACTCACAGGAGTCAAACACAGACACGCACAGTACCCTCAGGTTGTCATCACCAAAACATGCAGGTTCATCTTCACAAAGGGATACAGAACTGGAAAAGTCACCAAACATTAACAGTAATTGTTCCACAACTGCCACTTCTTCAACCCTTAGTAGCAAGCTAAATCTGTGGCAAAACCTTTCCCAAATTGCTGCCATACCAGCTTCTGCTGATTCCTCTTCTGTTGGTCTCTGTCATCATGGTAGACAGTTACCTGCAAGAACTGCCTATTCCTATTGATGCATGCCCTTTTGAATATTGGAGATCAAAAAGTCAATTTGGACAGAGCTGTATGATGAAGCCTGTAAATATCTTGGTTGTCCTGCAACAAATGTCTCTTCAGAACGCATGTTTAGTACAGCTGGCAATATTGTGACAGACACCAGAAATAGGTTGCTGCCAGAAAATGTACACGCGTTAACTTTTATTAAAGTTAATAAGTCAAGATTTTAGTATCCCTACAAGAGTATACAAACTGATCCTGAAGTGACTGATGTTGTGGATGTTGATGGTGATGACAACTCAGATGGTGGTGGCTGGTAAATACTGTGTGGGACAGAGTCTCTCTGCACCAAAAAGGAAACTTTTACAGACTGTGATGACTTTGGTTGTCTCTCTCCTTTCTCGATCTACTACCTTGGACTATATACCCCCCAAAACTTTCACCATTTCATGGCAAACTGCTTTGTAGCTAGGGTCTAAACTAAAGTCAGCACGTTTTATATACAGGGCAATTTTAGCATCAGTGGGAACAGGCCCAAATTTGGCATAAAAGGGACACTGTCATGTCAATCCTTTCTGTATCATATTATTTATAGTTAAAGTGCAAACATATATTTTTGGATTTACCTTCTGTGACTTTGTGGTGCATCAGTATGGGCTGGGACAGGAGACTGTCTATTTTTCAATTTTAAAGAGGACAAAACAATGAGTTCTAATTGGTAGCTGTTTATTATTTTTTCGATTACAGAAATGTTAGCCATAAACCAAAAATGGATGCTAGTACATGGGTGAGGGTTGTGGGTTGGTTTTAACATGGGTGTAAGGGTGGCATGGGTGCTACTGCACAGATGAGGGTGGTGGAAGAAAAGTGGAATGGGTGATGGGGTGAAAGGTGGGTGTCGTTTTAGTCCTTTCATTTACAGATTTGTGATCGGCTGGGGATGGTAAGGAAAAAAACGATGACAGACCGAACCTACTGTACACGTAATATATATTCTTATTAAATACATTGCAAACTGCTGCCACCTAGCACAATTGTCCTGTCCCCTTTAAAAAAAGAATAAAGGAATCAGAAATAAAAGAAAATCTGCATCAGCAGTTTTCACAGATTGTGACCTATCATAAAGTGTTTTTGCTTTACAAGTAGTGATAATTTGATACATAATGGGGTTGACAGACGCTGTCCCTTAAACATCACATGCCAACAGCTGCAGCTACTTTAAATGTTCCTTAAGTTAGTATGTGGTGAGGAAACCACTTTTTTTATTTATGTGACTGAAATACAGATTTTATTGAAGTATCAGCTGCAAAAATGCATAATCTTAGAAAGTTGTATGTATTACTTCAATTTGCCAACAAAAATGTAGGTATATGTATGCATTATCTTAGAAAATCGCATGCATTTTTTGCCAGCAACAATGACTGGCATATTTTTTTTATTCAAATGTCTTGACTGACTACGTTATGACATAATATGTTTTGCAACAGTTCCACATGCTGCTGCTGTAGTACTTGGCTTGACTTTGTTATAAAAGCTTTTTAAACATAGCAACTTTTGATTTACTCATTTAAAACAGAAAGCAGCAAATAGCTGAAATTTAGGTAATACCAGTTATTTTTTCTCATAATTCATGACGATGAGTATATATAACTGAGTACATAAATGGCTAATGTGCCTCTTTCTTTCACTAAGGAACTATGATGCAGCTGCAGCAGGAAAACTTTTAACATATGGGTGGGCCTGTTATGTATTAAGTTGCTGGCTTCAGCAAACAGAAGAAACCATAGATAAACCTAGTTGTATTCCTATCAATGTCACACATGATAATTTCTCTCCCCCTTATATTGAAGTTTTTCCTTTACATGTATTTTATTACTATCTTCACTACTGGCAGCATGATAAAAAAATAGGGTTCGAGTTCTAAAAAGTTCTAAAAAAGATTAGAACCCTAGAACTTTTTCAAAAGTTCTAGACTAGAACTAGAACCCAGAACTTCAGAGGGTTCTGACAACCCTAGAGGAGACCTGTGAGCACAGAAAAGAACCATGTTGTCAGCACAAAGTCTGACAAAACAAAGATCAACTACAGAAGGTAGCAGATCTACAAAAAGATTTAATAGACCCCTGTGGAACCCCAGTGGAAGAAGGAAGAGGACATAAAAGACAGCTATTCCAAAAAACAGGCTAAATTCTCACTTATAAGTAAGAAGAGAACCAATTAGTGACATTAGAGGATAAACCATAAGACAGACAAGTTAAAAGCAACGAGTGGTTGTTCACATCAAAAGCCTTTGACAGATCAACAGAAACAGATCCCACAAGACAACCCTTGTGTAACCCTTAGATGGTGCTATCCCAAGGGCTACTACCCCTGCCTGCTTGGCTAGTAGCAGGTTAAGGGGCCTGAGTTCTGAAACTGGTGCCTCCACCCGGAGGTCAGGGCTGGTAGTGGTCAAGCTAACCTGGGCACAGCTCTCTGGGACACTGTAACCCCCTCTTTCCCTTCTAGTGGCCTGAGCAATATACGATAATCACTTTCACAGTACCCCTTGTACACCATACCAGTACCCACACTGTTTGCACTTACCACCAGGGCTGGTTCCTCTGGCTCGACCCTGGGGACCCCCTGTAAAACAAGGTAGTGCTCAGTAAATAGCAACAGTACAGTACTCTTGGCACAAACTGGAACCACAGTCAGGTTAAATGCAGCAAAAAAAGTCAGACCTGATTTATTCAGGGGACTTAAACAACAAAGAAGCGTAATCAGGTTGATTGGCTTAAAGGCTATATTAATCAAACAGTTAAGCATGCGCTTTAGGTCCCCACACAGTCGCACACTCTGGGTACCCATGTAGGAAAATGGTGGGCTAGCCAGGAGCGTTGCAGCTGGTTGGGGCCCTGTGATGGAAGAAAGCAACATGCACAACACACACTACTTGTAATCTGGAGCCAGAGGGCTCAGTTCGAGAAAGAAAAAGCAACAAGACAATCAGATGACAATACTTTAGATTTAGCTGTTGTTGCAGGGAGCTACCCTGATGTTTACTCACGATACCCAATACTGGACACAGGCAGTACAAAATCGAGACTGTAGATTGTTGAGCTGGAGTGCCCAGAGAAGCAGGGCCCACACAAATCACTGAGGCATCGTTCCTGTTCAAGGGTTGAGCAGGGGCTGATCCCCAGGCAGGTCTCTCGTCGATGGCTTTCTCTGTGCAGCGGGTAGTCGGGCTGGGCCAGTGTGGCAAGGCCCATGCCCAATGGAGATGATCTTGGATTCAGTCCATGGGGATGGATGCAGCTTCCAGCAAGCAGAATACAGTTCAAACCACAGTGTGGAAACAAATCACGATCCACTAGCAGCACACAGCACATTTACACGTAAGGAAATTCTAATGCAGCTTCCAGCAAGCACAATACAATTCAAACCACAGTGGGGAACCAAATTACAACCCACTATAAGCACACAACGCATTCACATGTGAGGGAACGCCATTGTAACAGGCAAAAGGCTCTCTGGTTGCAATTACAGAGTCTCTGCACAATCTGGGAGTTCAGAGATGGCTGGAAGTCCAGACTGGCCGATCACATTCAGCAAATCTTCGGTCTTCTTCAAGTAGAAGCCTGGTCACATTTCAGTGGCTTACTTCACTCTCCATGTTCAGATTCAGTCCGAAAAAGGCACAAGTTCCCTCTCAGGGACAGCAGGGAGGCATGCATGCTAAAACTCAGGCCTTTCCACAGTTCTCCCGCGCGAATCCACTATGGATTGCTGCTCAAACTACCTTGAGTTGTTACTTCTTCACGTCCCAACTTAGATGTAACAAACTGCAAGCATTGTGGGACTTTCCCCAAAATCCAAAAGGTTCAGTTGGCTGATCTGTCTGTCAATCACAACAAGAGCTCCCCCTCCAGGTTATTTTAGGCGCAAAAAGCCCAAAGCTACAATTCCTACAAGTTTTGACCCCATCAAGCCCCTGTAGGCAGGCTCCATTTTAGAGTCCCAAATGTACTGATTGGCCCATTTCAGCAGTCCAGGACCAAGATGCAATATTATTACTACTCTAACAAATGATCAGCAAACAAGCACATCTTCTAAAAGAACTTCCTTTTAGATTAATTATGACTGCAATCCAGGCAGCTCTTAAAGAGACAGTACACAGAGGCTATATAGGCACTCTCTGGCAATCCCTTTTAAACTGCAAAAATGCAGGACACTAGACTGACAGTGAGCATTTAGACAAGCCCAAGGAAGACTTTTCGGGAACCCCCATTTGTAGGGGGGTTACACTTGTCTAAAGCCATGGAAACAGAATCATGAAAGTCAATCAGTGCTGTCTGGGTGGGAAATCCTAGCATACGCTTCACTGAAAACTGGAAAGAACCTGATAGTTAACTAAGTAATCATTAACCTGAGACGAGACAAATTGTTCCATAAATTTTGAAACAACGGGAAGCAAACAGCTTGGATGGTCATGTGATGGCTGCCTAAGTGAGAGCACCTCCTCTCTACCGCTCCCCGCCAGTCCCGCTATTACTTTCTATTTTTACCAATGGGTGCACCCTGAAACGTTAGCAGATGGCGAGTAGTACTCACGCAGCCTTTCCCAGTTTGTTTTCCGACACCAATTATGGAGGTTGAGATGTGGAAGGCACCTCCTCGCCACACTCCCCCTCTGACGTCTGAGAAAGATAAGGCCGCAAAAAGGCCTGAGCAGCAACCTGCAGGCTCGACTGCTCTGCCTCCCGCTGGTGCGGCTCTCATGGAGGAACACTTCTTGGAGATAATGCGGCTGATGCAAGACGCAATAGCGATGATCTCAGATGACCTGCAGAAAATCCACTCCTCTGTGGACTCTCTCACCATCAGAGTTGGCGATTCGGAGACAAGGCTAACCTCAGTTGAAAACTGGAAAGAGAGGATAGAGCAAGATTCGGCAGCTGCAAGACAGAGGATTCATCACCTTGAGGACAAGCCTGAGGACCTAGAAGGGCACAGCAGGCGCAATAACTTAATCATCTTTGGGTTACCCGAAAAGGAGGAGGGCAGCAATACTATACTATTTACACAAAAGCTATGTGAGAAAGTAGCTGGGCCTTCTCCTAACAACGCCATCTATATACAAGAGTGTGCCCACTGCTCGTTGCATCCCCCCTCCACCACCATCAAGATCTCCTCCATGTCCTTTTATCTTTCGACTGCTTAACTTTCAAGACAAGCAGCATATCTTGGTCAAAGTCAAGGATATCCAAGCGCTGCTATGGGAAGGTCAACGAATAAGAATTGCGCAAGATCTCCCTCAGACAGTGCGCGCCAAAAGACAAGAGTTGCACCCTCTGATATCTAAACTGATCGCCGCAGGGAAGCCCTTCAGAGTTCGTTACCGTGCCGTACTGCAGATCGAGCACATGGAGAAGTGGGTCTCCTTTGACATGGCATCCCAGGCTGCAGTGGAACTCAAGAAATATTTTCCTGACCTCTTCAAGTGAGCACCTCCTTTAGATTCTGCTAAAGTGAGTTATCTGCATTAAATAAGGACATTAGTTTTGCATAGTTCGTATCCAGCACTACACCTACTGTATCACAGGAGGACTGTCAAGTCCTTTTCTGACAACTGAACTGGCTCCCGTAACAGCTCCCTGACTTAAGTAAGCATAATCGGGTGAGATGGGAGGGTTTGCCTTACAAACCCCCCGCAGGTACTCCAGGACACGGATTAACGATCAGGGCCATTGTACTCCAATCTGGACCACCGGAGGCACACAGGGAAGCAGAATAGTTGACCATGCCCCCTTTTATCAGTGAGCCTCTGCTTCTTCATCTCTTTTCCTAGTCCTGGTGTGACTCAATTTTCCTTCAGTGGCCTGGGAGTACTTTCACCTCGCTCATTTCTCAGGAATTCTGGTGGCTTGGAGTTTTCAAAAAGAGACTCTTACCTCTCCCCGGAAGCGGAAATGGCTCTGACGCAAAAAGATCTGCTGGGGCAAACAGTTTTAGTCACTGGGGACTCGTTTGCGGGACATTCTAACTATCTCATTCCAGAATGAGAACTTCCTAGCTCGGGAGCTGGCAATTTCCATCCGGCTGAGACAGACTGTGGGGGGCCTGCGGACTTTATAGTTTTGTTCGGCAGGCATGCCCCCTTCTTAAACTGTTCCTGATCCTCTTCTTGTTGAAGCTTAGTAAGTTGTTTTTTCAGCAGTTAAAATTTGGATAGATATATTTGCTAGTATGATTCTGGCGGGACTGAAAGAGGGGCGGAGGAAGGTGGGGGATGAAATCTCCTAGGACAACTGGAAAAGAGAATCACCTGCCCTAGTGCAGTTTACAGTGTGGTTATTAGAACCGGGGTAGAATATAGTGTTTTTTGATTTTACTTGTATTAGTAGTTGGTACTTCAAATACCATGGTCCTATATTCAGCTAGCGATATTTAAGGGGTGGGTAGCTGGGTGAGTTACTTACATAATGTATTTCAGCTAGCTCAAATGCATATTCTTTTCTCTTCATCTATGGGGTTAATGGGGGATGGGGAGGGGGGGGGTTTGCAACCTGGAGACTTTTACCTTTCTTTCACCTGTAGGTTGCACGATAGGATTTTGGGAAGGCTCCAACTCCTTATTGCTGACCCCATGTATCCAGATTGCGAACATAAATGAGTGGACCATATAACTTTTTCAGCTGGAATGTAAATGGAGCCAGGGACAGGCATAAATGATTAATGATCTTACGCTACCTTCAGCATCTCCAAGCAAGCATAGTTTGCCTACAAGAGACTCACCGTCGCCAGGAAGACACTCCTCTATTCTGGCGATGTTGTGTGGGGCAGGTGTTCGGTTCTGGGGACTCATCCAAACGAGGCGGTACCATGATTTTAATTTTCAAAGCTGTTCCATTTAAGCTGACCCATGAGTGGTGGGGATGCCTCTGGGCACTACATTCTTCTCCAAGGCACGCTGGGGTCTGTTCCAATAATCCTAGGTTCTGTCTATGGTCCAAATATGGCCTCTCCACAACCGTTTGTACACCTGTCCCACTTACTCACCTCTGATCCCCCCCCCACTGACCACAGTTGGTAGGGACTGTATCTTGTCCCACAATCTGAGCTAGACCGCTAAGATTCCAGTAGGGTAGGATTAACCCCAGCCCAAAGGGCCCTTCGGGACTTAATGGCTGGGATGGGGACCATCAACATCTGGTGTACCCTCAATCCCACAGAGAGGCAGTACACCTAATACCCCCACATAAAACATCGTCCCGTATTGATTATTTTCTAAGAAGTTCATTTTGTCTTCCTGGAATCCTAGCTGTCAAGATTCACCCCAGAGTTTTGTCAGACCACTTCCCTATTAGCATAACATATATGCTTGGATTCGGGATTAACCGAGACACCCTCTGACGTCTCAATACCCAGCTTTTGCAAACTCCTGACCAGCTCTCCTACATTAAATTTTTATCTATTCCGTCCTAGAGTTTAATAGAGGGTCAGTTAGCAGGATAGACATGGTTTGGGTGGCACTTAAATGTGCCCTCCGTGGTGAGTTTATTCAGCTTGCACCATCAAGGCTCGTAAATGCAGGGACGACCTGAAATCCCTATTAGCTGAAATCAATAGCCTTGAATACTCCATCAATTACTCATCTCCAAATTCAGACTGGGCAAAACTATACTTGTTGCAGTCCCAATACGCAGATGTCATGGCACAGAAAGCAGAGCTAGCTCTGCACCGTATCAAGCTACGATACTTGGAATCCGGGGAGCGAGCTGGAAAATCTCTGGCCCTCCGACTCCTTCAAGCAGAGGCGGCTAAATTTGTGCCAGGTTTATGTCCATCCCATGGTGACAAGGTTGTCACTGGTCCTAAAAGGATTGCATTAATGTTTGGAGAATACTTCCAAAAACTCTACTCAGTTGATGCAGTCTCCAACCCGTCCACAGACTCCATTGCCTCCTATCTTGATTCCGTTACTCTTCCCACCTTATCACCGGCGTCCATAGCAAAATTAGTTGGCCCTATCACACTAGGAGAAGTAGATGCGGCAGTCAACCTGTTGCCCACTGGCAAAGCCCCTGGCCCAGATGGTCTCTCAAATTTCTTTTACAAAACCTGCCATTCCCAGCTCGCCCCATTAGTCAATGTTTTTGACCTATGGTTCTCAGAGGGCATGGAGGACCCTACCTTCCTCAAGGCCCTTATAACCTTCCTTCCGAAGCCTGGCAGGGATCCCCTCCAACCAGATAATTACCATCCCATCTCCCTATTAAACACGGATGTAAAACTACTCACCAAAGTCTTGGCAAACAGACTAGCGCCTGTCTGGGGGAGGTTATAGGCCACGAACAGGTAGGTATCATGGCGGGGCGAGTCTCAAGTGATCACTTAAGGAAACTTCTCCAGCTCATCTCCATGTCTGGGGATGCTAGAGTTCCCATGGACCTGGTACCCCTGGATGCGTAGAATGCATTCGATAGGGTGTCTTGGGACTCCCTGTTTGCCTCTCTGCAATGTTTTGGGATCCCAAGTGACTTCATTCGATTGATCAAGGTACTGTACACCTCTCCAGTTGCATGCATTTGGTGTAATGGCTGTCTATCCAGCCCCTTCCCTCTCCAACAGGGCACCAGACAGGGATGTCCCCTCTCTCCCCTTCTTTTTAATTTTTACCTGGAGTCATTAATCCGTAACTCAGTTGGCACCCCTGAGATACTAGGCATTCCAGTCGCTGAGAAATGATACTCTCTCTCAGCCTATGCTGATGACCTGCTGTTCCACATAGAAAATCCTGTCATTTCCATCCCTGCACTGCTTGAGAAGATTGACTCTTTTTCTAAAGTTTCTTTCTACAAGCTGAATTGCTCAAAGACTCAAATACTTCCCCTCAATAACTACCTGACATGAGCAGATGTCAAGGATTATGGTCTGGCTTGGGAACCAACTGCTCTGACTTACTTGGGCATAACAATTTTCCGTTCCATTCCTTTAATGCTAAAATACAATCTCCACAAGTTGCTGTAAACTCTAAAAGCAGACTTAGACAGGTGGGTGGCACTCCTTATGTCCTCATGGGGTTGTATAATTATCTTGAAGATGAATATTCTGCCCCGTTTACTCTACCTGATGGGCATCTTAGGGTTCTACCTGCCCAAAGCCTGGTTCACTCGCCTTCAGAGGTTACTCAATGCAATGGCATAATAAGGCAGTACGTAGGGCTTACACTAAGCTTACAGCTCCCAAATCAAAAGGCGGACTTGCACTACCCTCCCTATTCATGTACTATGGTGCTCAGCACATCAGCAAGCTCTTTCTCTGGGAAAGTAGAGGGAAGCGAGCAGACTCCCCCATTTATACCCCTCTCTGGCTTGACATTGAACAGGCTTTAGAAGCTAAGCTGCACTGTTCCCTTTCTTCTCTCCAATACATTCTGCCCTCTCACTTGCCTGTCTCTTAAGAGCTCCCCTATTGGGTGGTCTCTGAAGGCCCTGAGCCAGATTCAGTCTCATCTCTCCCTAAACTAGTCTAGATTGCTTTCCCAACCAATATGTGGCAACCCTAATGTTCAAATTGGTCATCGTCCTATCCTGCACTCCTTCCTTCCCCCCCTTAAAGAGTATACTCTAGCTTACTTTCTCTGTGAGTTGGACATAATCTCCTTTCCCTCACTAAAGGCCAGGCTCCAGCTTAAAAACCAAGATATTTTTAGTTTCTGCAAATTAAAAATGCTCTCCTCACCTTCCTGGGGCCAAAACCCTGTTCTGCTACGATACCAGAGGTTCTTTCCTCATTATTTATGGCAGCTGACCAACCTCATGTGGCTCCAAAGTTTACAAATGCCTACAATCCCTAGACCCTCAACTGCCCTCAGGGGCATGTTATTATTGGGTGCAGGAGTTATCTCTCTCAGCTGGGGAAGATCTGTGGAAAAAGGCGTGGAACAATACATATAAATTTATAATGCAAGACAGATTACGTCTGACTCAATTTAACATAATGCATGATCTTTATTTTATGCCGGTCAAATTGCATAGGATGGGCAAGTTGACCTCCTTTATGTGTCCCCGCTGTGGTAAGTCTTCTGGGTCCCTTTACCACCTACTCTGGGGTTGTCCTAACACCCAAGCTTATTGGAACTCCATTAAGAGACTTCTAGACCCCTTGTTAGGCCTGGACTCGCTATTCACCCCGAAAGCTGCTTGTTGACCCTTTTTCCTCCAGGTACCCCCTGAATCAGGAAAATGCACCTAGCTCTAATAGCTTTAACTGCAAAGTTAGTCATGTTGAGACACTGACTCCCTCCCTTCAGTTATGGAATGGTACCGTGAGGTCCTGCTAGCACTTCAATTAGAAAAACATACCGCTCTCATGCAACGCCGGCCTCAGGTGTACCAGAAAACATGGGAACCTCTCTTTACCCTACTTTCCCTCTGGAAACCATAACAATCTGATTCTGTTTTTCTGCTGTCTACCTTCATCTATTGAGTAGGTTGCAAATCAGGGTTGGGGACAGGGAGGGTGTGTGTGGGGGGATTATGGTTTGTTGTTTTTTGTGTTTACTTTTCTTTAGTATGTAACAAAGTTTTTTTTTCTTACAGCTAATGTGTACATTTCTGATCACTCGCTAATGTACTGGACATAAGGCTGTTTATTAAATTTAAAAAAAAAAAGAGAGAGAGAGCTTGGACAACAGTTGTCGACCAGACTCTCCTCCCCCCCCCCCCTTGTGGAGAAGGATAACTATGGAGTACTTCCAAGCTGAAGGAAAAGTTTGAGTAGTGAGTGATAAACCGAATAAAAAAGCTAAGGAAGGGACCAAAATGTCAGCATTGCATTTGAGTAAGAAACTAAGTTATCGATCCCCTTTGCAGTGTCCTCTTTCATGGAGCATGACAATTTGCATACTTCTTCAATCTTTATAGACCTCAAATAAAATCAGGTCTAGAGACAGGAAACCCTGCAAGGGGATCATGGTGCATACCAGCTGTAGTCAGTCCTGCTTTAGTTAACAACACAGCTGGAGCCTCAGTAAAAAAGGAGTTAAACAAAGCACTGACACCCTTCTTAGAGCAAGATGTGGAACCATCATAAGCTACATTTGTTGTGGAGAACTCGGAAGACATCTTCCAGATGGAGTCTACCTGATGCAACAATTTCTTGGGACTGCTTCTAGTATTAGCCAAATTTGCTTTGAAAAAGGATATTTAGATTTCTTTATAACAAAAATTCAATAATTGCAACATTTCCCAAAAATATGCCAAGACTCTGGTGTATCCAATTTTGCCTGGCTTTTTTTTAATGTAATTTATCCCATGTCTTTAGCTGGGTAAAAATAAAGGAGGTAACCCAAGGAACATGTTTAGATTTACCTTTTTTTTTTTTTCCCCAACAAAAGGGGCATGCTGATCACAAAGCAAATTAAAATGCTTAAAGAAGTATTCCCAGGTGGTAATGGGTCAAAACAGTGCAAGGAAAACAGTGCTGCAATATCCGCACTGTAAAACTGCTGAAAGATTTAGAATGACAGTGGTATAATAGCGGTAGGGAATTACCACTACCCTATTGCTCTCTGCTGTAAGAGGGAAAGGATGAAATAGCCGTGTGGTCTGGTGCCTTGCTGAGCCGCTCCCGTGGTGGAGTGGTAAACGCACTAGCGCACAGTATGAACGGAGACCTGGGACCGTAGTTCAGTTCCCCTGGGTCTTCTGGTGTTCCTGCTTATTGCATCAGTTTTTTTTTTTTAAATCAAGTTTTCCCCCTCCTAAGTCCACCCCGAGTTAGTTATGTTAAGTCCAGGGGGGCAGTGCGGGGAGGCCAAGCCCCTCGCAAAAAAACAAACAGAAGTTCCACTGTAGTGTATAGTGTGTGCTGTTAGGTCAGGTCAGTTGTTTTCCCTGACCTTATTTCCACCTACATGGTTTTCCTTGTGGCACTGATTGTCAGCGCTATTTCGGGTGCGCTGTTTTGACCCTGTGCCTTCCCACAGACCCTGATGAAAACCTTCCAAGCTAAAATTCCTAAAACAATAACACTAATAGTGAGGGGAATAAATTTAGAAGGGGAAAATTAACTGTGCAAAAAATAATGCCACGTTCACTAAATAAGTTCCCCTGACAACCAGAAGCACATAATGAGTGCTACTCACCTGTAACCATAGTTCTAGGTGTGATATATGGTGCACATCCACACTCTAGCAGTCTTTCTTTCCCTTTAATTCCAGCCGAAACGTCTTCACACTAAGTTCCTCCCACCCGCCCAGGTGGTATAGTCCTCGGCTGCACCCCGTGACTTTAGATCTTGTACGCTGGAAGCAGGGATCTGTGTGCCACTTGCCAGGGGAGGTTGGGTGAGTTGTCTGGATGTGCACCATATACCCCTCTTAGAACTACGGTTACAGGTGAGTAACCCTCATTTCTAGGGCGTGGATATGGTGCACTATCCACATGCTGCACTATCCACACTTTGGTAGACTCCTAGCAGTTTTCTGGGAGAAGGGGAAAAGGAGCACACCCCTATCTGGCAAACAGGGATTGGGGAAACTGAGGTCCCAAAACTGGCATCCTGGTGTGACTCAAGGTCAGTGTGGTACTGGGAAATGATGGCATGTGATGACTTCCAGGTAGAAGCCCTGCAGATCTCCTGGATAGGGACATCCCTGGAAGTAGCCACCGAGGCAGCAGTATATCTGGTAGAATGAGACCTTAGCCCTATGGGAGGCTCCCTACCAGCCAACCTATAGCAGAGGGCGATGCAGAAGACAGCTTGCCAACTGTCCACTTATACGCTGGTCTGCCGGGGTGGCTTCCACATAGGAGACAAAGAGCCAGAGAACCTCTCCCTGAACTCTAGCCATGTGCTCCTTATAGTAAGCGAGTACTCACCTCAGGTCCAAAGTATGGAGCCTGTGCTCAGCCTCCAAGGTTGAATTGGTGAAGTACACTGGGAGGTTAATCACCTGGTTAAGGTGAAATTCTGACGCAACCTTCGAAAGGAACTTCAGATGGGGGGGGGGGGAGAACAACCTTGTCCTTGTGGAACACCAGATAAGGAGACTCCACTGAGAGCACTTAGAGTTCGCTGATACTTCTGGTGGAGGCAATAGCCACCAAGAAGGTGGTCTTCCACAACCGGTGTGACATCTCACACCTGTGCACTGGTTCAAGAGGCTTGCCCATGAGCACTACCAGAACCGGCAATAAGTCCCAAGGTGGTAGTGGATTACACACTAGCGGGGACAGTTGGTCAAGGCCTTTGAAGAAACGCCTGACCACCATTTCCTGTGCCACCGCTGGCATACCAGCCTGGTATGCAGAGACAGCTGCAACGTGCACCTTGAGGGTTGCCGGCTCAGGCCTGACTGAGAGTGGGACCATAGGTAGTGAAGAATGCTAGCCAAAGTGCAGGCCAGGGAGGTCTAGCTCTCTGCCCTGGCACCAAATGGAAAACCACTTCTAACATCAATTTCTGCAGTCAAAAGGCTACTTGTGAGGTCAGCACATACTACACAAGTAATGATGGACATTAAGGCAGAGTTTATGACTCCAAAAAAGCACTTTTATTAATTAAAAACACACATGTAACATCATCACTTATTTTAAACTCTCACCACCGTGTAGAACATCAGGTGTAGTCCTTTTCCTTCTCCCTGTAGTTCAAAAAAGAACAGGAGGGGTTTCACCAGAAAACTGCTGCAAAGGTATTGCCCTACTCCTACAGTTATTAGGAGTGTTTTGTTTTGTTTGGAAAACTACTTCTATTTGAAGGCGTAGCTCTGACGGGTCAACTGTTTCTGAGAGGCCTCCACAACATGGAGAACATCCTTGGAGAGACCCAAAGCTTGTAACTCTAGCCACTCAGGAACCAGGCTGTCAGGTGCAGGGACTGAAGGTCCAAGTGCAGGACCTTCCCCTTGTGACAGGAGAGCCGGGTGTAGGGGTAACTGCCATGGAGGCCTGCTGCTGAGGCTGAGGAGATACGGATACCAAACCTAGCATGGTCAGTCCAGGGCTACCAGGAACATCCGAGCCTTGTCCCTCCTCACCTTAATCAACATTTTGTGGATCAGGGGAAAGGGAGGGAAGGCACACAGGAGGCCTGGGATCCAGAGCCTCATGAAGGCATCCCTCACCAGTGTCCCGCAATGTGGGGGCAGGCACAGAACAGCCTCAGCTTCGCATTCTTCCAGGAGGCAAACAGGTCACCAGGGGAGTGCTCCACTGGGAGAACAGGTGGTTCACCACCTCTTGATGCAGGGACCACTCATGAGACACATCGCCCACCTGGCTGAAGGTGTCTGCTAGCTGGTTGAAGGCTCCCGCTACATGAATCGCCAGAAGATTTGTATCCAAGCTGTGCACGAGGGTCCAGGTGTGGAGGGCCTCCCGACACAAATGAAGAGAGTGTGTACCACCCTACTTGTTCAGGTAATATATGATCATGGTATTGTCCATCTGGACCAGCATGACCTGATCCCAGACAAATGGAGAAAATTCAAAGCACACTGTACAGAGCTCCAGCAGGTTGATGTGGTGACAGGACTCCTTGAGGGTCCAGAACCCATGGGCCTGTGGGCCCTGTGATCCCCATGTGCTCCCCTCCCTCCCATCTCACTACAGATGCATTGATTGTCAGGATGACGGTTTGCTCTGGGCAGATGAATGGGAATCCTCCCTCCAGATGTTCCAGGACGAGCCACCACTGGATGGCATCCCACATCAGCTCGGTCACCATGACCGGCTAGGTGACCTAGGCGCTGAGACCACTGACGGGACAGCTCACATTGCAGGTAGTGCATCTGCCAGTGGGCTTATCTGACCATGTTGGTGCAGAACATCATGTACCTCAGCAGCCACAGGAAGCCCGAGCAGGGCACGAGTGCCCAACCCAAAATGATCAGGCAAAGGAGGCCAAATCCAATGCCCAGTCCAAAGGGAGTCGGGCTCTTTTCCGGAGGGAGTCTAGCTCTGTCCCAATAAAATGAATCACCTGCAAGTAGTTAAGTCTGGACTTGGCTGGGTTGACCAGAAGGCCAAAGTCTCTGCAGGTCTGGAGGGCCAGGTCCCAGGACTGCTCCAACACCTCTGTGAACAGCCAGGCTATCAGCCAGTTGTCCAGATATGGATACACCCAGATGCCTCTGCAGCACAGGAATGCTGCCACCACTGCAGTGCTCTTGCTGAAGGCCCCCTTGGAGCAGAGGAGAGGCCAAAAGGCATGACCTGGAATTAATAGAGAAGCCCCTCTGCACAGAACCCGAGATACTGCCAGTGGGACAGACTGGAAAGTGGAAATATGCATCCTGGTGGTCCAGAGAGCAGAACCACGTGCCCTGCTCCAGGGATGGAATGATTGGTTCAGCGTGACCATTTGTAAATTGTGCTTCCTCAAGAACTGATTGAGATTGTGAAGATCTAACATGGGGCACCAGCTCTCCATCCATTTTGGGACCAGGAAGTACTTAGACTGACCAGCCATTGCATCCGGGACATGGACTACAGCTTCTTTCTCTAGGGGCGGAGCAATGTCTTCCCCACTGGTGGACATGTTCTGTGACATCATGGACTCCCATGGAGTGTGGGATCGGTATGGCGGAAGAGCCTCAAATATCGAGAGGCAACCTGCTGCCCACCACTTACAGAACCCATTTTTCTGAGATGATGGTGGATCAATTGCACCAGATATGGCAAAGTCGACCCCCCAAGGGCAGCTGAGGCAAGGACTGGACGGGCAGGAGGTAGACATCCCTGACCCCTCACTGGGTAGCAACATCACCATGAGAGGAGGACTCAGACCTCCTCTGCCAGCACCAGACAGCATGGCAGATCACCAGCGGAGTGGAGAGGCAGCGGAGTTTGGGAGCTCTGTGAGGATCCTATAAGGAGTCAATCACAGCTTTGCTGTGCCTCCCTCCCTGATCATCCACCAATCCTGGGCACTGCCTTGGAATCCAGGAAGATGTCAGGGGCTGTAAACAGCCCTCACAGAAGCAAAAAGAGCCACAGACACATCTCGGCAAGAAGAGGGCTTGAACCTCCTCTGCCAGCACCAAAGAGCACAGCCAACAACCAGGGCAGTGGAGAGGGAGCAGAGCTTGGAAGCTCTGTGAGGCTCCTGTAAGGGAGCCAATCACAGCAAAGCCACACCTTCTTCCCTGATCGACCACCAATCCTGGGCACTGCCTGTGAATGCAGAAAGTGGGCAGGGGCTGTGAATAGCCCTCGCAGAAGCAAGAAGAGCTGCAGTAGTACAGCCTCTCTCACCAGCTACACCGCTTCTCAGCTGAGTCTGAGACCTATGATGGATGTGGGCCACTGTCAATTGTGGTGCTTCAATTTAGGCATCTGCCTTCACAGCGGACTTGAACCCAATTCAGATTGGAAAAACACACTGACATTAAGTGGGGGAAATAGCAGAGGATAATCTTGTGCAAATTTCTTCCCCGGGACAGCAGGGTGGGCCTTTAAACCAGTGAAGCCACACTGTCTAGATCCCAGAGCTGCTGTCCACCATTGCAATCGTGAGCCACAATTCAGGGCAGTTACAATGAGCTGGAATTGCCCTGCGTCACAACCGTAATTGAGTGGAGTCATATTTTATATCATTGACTCTGCTGGGACTCCTCACACACCCCTCCTTCCTCCTGCTCACCCTGACAGCCCCCCAAGTCCACCTATGCCCATTGCTAATTACTCAGGCAGGCTTTTTTTATTTTTTTTTTTATTTGAATGCAAACTGGCTCAGCAAGCATCCACATCCAAACAAACCATGCCCCTGGCTCCTCAGCGCCAATCCTCCTCCAATAGAGTATGAGAGAGGGAAGAGCTAGGGTGTTGTTCACACTGCACATGAGGCCATGACGGGTGGCAGAGAAGAATGAAGTGGACGGAGAGGAATGTGAATCTGAGTGTGACGCTGGTTGTTTTGCGCAATGCGTGGGGTCCTGACTCCCTTAATCCACTTGTCTTGACCCACCAGGGACAGCAGAAGAGATGAGAGGATAGACTTGAGAGAGAAGAAGGAGAACAGAATGAGAGAAAAGACTAGAGAACACTCGGGGTCAGGACCGAAAGCGATGGACTGCAATGCGGAGTGGGGCCTGAGGAGTGAGGGAGGGCCTGGAATGGGATACAGCACAGCACAGCAAACAGCCACGGCCTACTGCACTAGTGCACTGAGGTGAGGTGACTTCAGTGTTTGGGAGTTGGGACGGGTCTGTAGCACTGCCACTGATGATGCAGTGCACTGCGGGTGGGTGAAGTTGTGGTCAGCAAAATGAGGAAATGGAGCAATGAGAGGGGAAAAAGACTAACAGCTAACTCCCAGGCAAATGCAAATCACTGAGGTGAGGAACTGGCATTTCAAATAAACGTCCGAACCGAACAGCCTTTAGCGCTCCCATATAAATATGTGCCAGCAATAAAGGTTTCTTCGAGTCTGTCAGGGCTGCTGGTGGGAGGAAGTACATGTGTTGGTATGGAAGGCAGTAGTGTGGTTCCAAGAGGTTTTAATAACATTTATACCAGTTTTTCACAATACTGTTAAATGCACTTTTGAATGTGTCTGCTTACACAGTTTGTCTTGGACTAGTGTTGCAGTACTGTGCATCTTCTTGCAAGTAAACCAGGCCAGCATATGCACTATAGATAGACTGGTTTTCAGGTTTTATACATAAGGATAGCAGCAGCTATATGATTCTCATCAGGCACGTTTCCTGAAGTGAAGATGCCTGCAAATGACCCCTGTGTAATTTACTCTCTGTTTTGTGTTTTGTCAGTTTTGAACAAGTTGGGTCATCATTGATTCATTAAACTGTTTTTTGTTATTTTTAGGCATGTTTATGTTTTCCTCCTCTGTGGAGCTGCAACAGCAGCCATCATTTGGGCTTTAGGGGGGCATGATAGAGACCTTCTGCTGGGCCTGACAGTGTTGTAGTGTTCATATGTATGTTTATAACAGCAGCTTGTAAGAGTAGGAAGAGATAACCATAAACAATAACACTGTGGGGTGGAGAAAAAACAGATGGTTGCAGATTGAAAACTGGATTGAATGTATTTGGTGGCCTAAGACATTGTCTTCTTCACTGTTAATTGATGATGGTATCTTGTTTACAATGGGATCTTGCTTCTTAGCCAGTTTCACAGCATACAGTAGTAGGGCTTTGCTTTGAGGTCTGTGGTGCATGCACTTGTAATAGGGCCCACTAGTGAGGGGACCCACGGGGATGTGAGTAACTTAATGCCTGAATACTGCATTACCCAGAGTGGGCCAACTGCTTCTGTACAATGTTCAGTTTTGAGAGCACCTGCTTGATGCCTGTCTCTTTATTTTGTGGTTATGTTACGGGTCTTGCTAGTCTGCTCAACCTGAATTTTGATTTGCTACTGGGCTGTATGTATTTCTCAACAATCTTTGAATCCAAAGTGGTTTTGGTCAGCATGCAGGGCAATTCTTATCCACCACCTGGGACTGAGCATGTAAAACAGGGCAGACAGTCAGCCTGTTGGCGCCACGGTAGTGCTACTATGTGTGATGCTGTCTGGCTGCCCAGGTTAGGAATGAGCTCGAGTTGTCAGAAAGTACCACTTGCAAGTACATAAACAAGATTTCACAATGGCAGAGGTTGAAACATTGGTTGAATTTTCTTTATTCAGTTGCAGTCATAAAGTTTAAACTGGTTGAAAAAAATCAGTCATAATGTGTAATAAGTCTATCATACAGTAATTTGTTTTTCAACTGACTCCAGGGTCTACCGCCCCCCCCCCACTCCGTCCCACAGTTGTCAGCTCACCCCCGAGCCCCCTGCCTGCTGTGACTTGTGGTAATGAGCATCATCAACCAGGTAGGAGCTAAAACCTAAGGGAGACTAGTGCTGATGCTGTTGGTCCTGGGACATGGCTGTGTTTATGCCTCCAGTGCAGGTACTGTCTGGCTCTGAAGAATCCTGCTGGAGGGTGACACATGCTTTTAAACCAGAACAGCACCACTCCCTTGCTCCATCCCACAGCCACCAGCTTGCCCCCAATCTCACTGCCTGCTCTGACCGGCAGTGACTGAGACTGCTGATACTGTTTGTCCTGGGACAAGGCTGAGTTCAAGCCTCTGGTGCAGATACTGTCTGGCTGTGGAGAATCCTGCTGGAGAGCAGTGCAGCCTTTTGAACCAGTGAAGCCCTGTCCCCTCACTTTGTCCCACAGCCATCGGCTAGCCCCCAAGCACCCTAACTGATGTGACTTGCAGTGAATGAGTAATGGCAACCAGGTTGGAGCTGAAACGTAAGGGAGGCTAGTGCAGATGCAGTATGTCCACAGTGGAAGTGAAGACTGGTGATATCCTTGTGAGGTGATGGCACGAGTCCAATGTGGAATATGGTGTGCCGACAGAGGCTTCATCATCCTCATTCTGTACCATTGTCTGTTTTTGTCTACACTCCACCAAGAGCACCCATCAGGACTGGCTGCCAGCGAAGCCTGACGGAGCCAACTCATGGACATGCTCCAATGGTCCCTCCTACCATTCACTGCACCACCACCTGTGGTCACCCAGGTGGCAGTAAAGCAGCAGGACATGACACCTTCTCTCCCTGAAAGAGGAGTGTGTCCTATGGGACGCTTAATCCTCCTTCCCCCAGCCGGCCCTCCAATGGTCCAGTCTCGTTTCCAAACTCAGGTCGTCAGCGTCACAAGCAGTAGTGCTACCCCTTTACTGGCAGACCAACTTATTTGAACAGTCTTGACGTGTCCACTCTTTTGAACCCTTTCCTGAACTTTAAAGTCTATAATACTCCTCCTCTTCCTTCTGTCCCCAGTAAATACATGTTGAGATTTTTCAGTCTCTCATCATACGCCATGTCCTGCTGGCCATAAATTAGCTTTGATGGCCTTCACCACACTGTCTCAAAATGTATCCCTGTCCTTCCATAAGTGTGCGCCCAGAACTGAACACAGTATTCCAGATGCAATCTCAACAATGATCGATACAGAGGCAATATTACCTCCATTCTTCTACTAGCAATCCCTCTCCCTATGCAAATCCAGCATATTGTTAGCCCTCACATATACTCTGCTGCACTGAGTAGCCTGCTTTAGGTCACTGCTTATCACCACTTCCAAGTATGTACTGGTGTCCAATTAATATAGTACACTGTTCCCAAATTTTTCCTGTTACTGGATTTTTCTTTCCAATGTGCATCATCTAGCACTTTTTGGCACTGTAGAAAAAAATGACTCACTGTAGAAATGATGTTTCTTCTAAGGGGCTTATTGCTGATTCAAACAAACAGGGAGATACCAGTTCTGTATAGCAGCAATAAGAATATGGAACCTAGCATCTTCCTACGAAGCAATTATAACTGCTGTGCATCTGCCAAGCAAAGACAATGTGCTGGCAGACTCACTGAGCAGAGTAAGTCAGGAAAATCACAAATGGTCACTGGATCAGCAACTGCAGAACTCAGTTTTCAACTGGGGGTTCAGGAAATGAATCTGTTCGCTTCATGGGAAAACAGAAAGGTTAACAAGTTCTGTTGCAGACCACCCTCCAGAGAGGCAGTCCCAGATGATGCACTGCCCCATCTTGAAAGGGAAAGATCCTCTGTGCTTTTCCTCCATTCCCATGAATTTAGAGTGTGCTATTGAAACAGTGTGCTGCTGAAACAGAAGAGTGAGTCAATTGCAATGATCCTGACAATACCGAATAGGACCAGACAGACCTGGTACTCCCTCCTGTTGACAATGTTACACCAAATCATAATCTCTCTGCCAATGAGACACAATCGGCTGACACCAACACAGGGCAGGGTGACGCATCCAGATCTCAAATCTCTTCACCTGAAGGCATGGTTCTTGACAGCTAAAATATTCTTGGTTAAACATGTCCAATCAAGTACTGGAAGTGTTTAAAGATGTCTTGGAAACCAGCTACAAGGAAAACTTATTCCTCAAAGCGTACCTCACATAAAGTCGCCCCTCTGGAGGCAAACTTATCTATGGTATTAGATTACCTATTAAACTTGCAGTTTCTTGGGCAGTGGTTCTCTGCCTTAGAAGTGCATTTAGCAGCTGTATCAGTTTAAAAGTCAGCAGCACCTCATTCGAACACAGGGTCTAATACAAAGAGACAGCAGCTGTTTAAGACTGCCTATTTATTATAAGGAGAATGCTTATATAGTGCACTACCTGATTAAATTGCCTATTCAAGAACTGCCTGATTCAAGTGCCTGTCTGTTTATTGTGCACTGCCTGCTTACCTAAATGCCTATTTAAAATGCATTTCTTGACATACTCAGCCTGATTTCAAAGAATTGCCAGTTTAAAGTGTAAATGTAAGGGTTTTAACTGAACTGCATATTTAGCATGTGTAACCACCCAGTCCCCTGGGGTCACTAGTATCCCATCAGTGTCAGTGCTAGGTAGGGAAGTCATCTGGTGAATAACCAGTTAAATAGGTTTTTCACCTACTCACTCTCATTTACTTGGTCTCAGCTGAGATGAGAGAGATGAGGTCATTTATAACTCTTGCAGCAGCATAAGCTACAGCAGCTGCCTGTGAGTGCGGAGTCTTAAAATCTTGAGGCAGTTGTCAGAGACAGTCTTTCAGCAGCAGTTGAAGTGTGAGAAGTAAGAGCTGATGTGAGCTATGAGTGGAGAGCCTACTTTCTCACCCTAGTCCTGAAAGTCATCAGCCTGCCAACAGAAGTGGTGGAAACAGTTGTCTACAGCAGGAGCTCCTGATTTTCATCCCCAGAGGGATGGAAGGACTGCTTGAGAATGGATCCTAGGGGCAATCTCCTATTTGATCCAGGACTTTGAAGATGCCTGTACGTTTTAACTGTGAGTAGATCTGACTTTGTGCTTCTTGAAGAAAGTACCTGTGCTTTGGTGTTTCTCTGACTAAAAGGGAAAAGGTACACCAGTTTCTGTTCCAAGTCTAAGACTTTTTCTCATGTTTAAAGTTGGATGACAATTGTGGGTCCAGAGGCAGACTAACACACATTGTCCAGGACTTTAATTTCTACACTCCTGGAGTAGTGTTTTCATATGCTAGATGTGAACGTTCATTCCAAGATGCATTTTCAAACATGTTTTACAGGAAGTTTTAAGGTGTAACTCTGAAAGAATGGCTGGGTTTGAATATGGAAGTGAAGGGTGGGCAGCCCCCCCCCATCTGAACTAACCAGTTCAGCATTACAGGTTCTGTAAGGGTACCTGGTTATTCAAGACATGGAGGCCAATGTCTGAAGAGAAGTTTACCCCCCGCCCCCCGGTGTGGGTTGTGCTAGTAATGAGAACCTGTGTGCTCCGTTGTGGCCAGTTGTCACTTGAAGACGTTTTAAAGTCCTATGCCATATGGGAAATGTGTGCTCAGTTGTGGCCAGTGCCATTCAAAGAAATGTGTGTGTTCAGTTAAGGCCACTGCCACTGAAAAGATTTAAATGTCCTATGAAATATGGGAATACATAAGAGTTTCTGTCACATAGTCATTTTGTTGTTCTGCAATTGCCTTGTGCCACGATGTATAAACCTTGGGGGTCCACCCTGTCACAACCCCACTGAGCAGGTCAGGCCCTCTGCTACCGCACTGCCAACCTCCGAGAGCAGTATTGTGAACAGGTAAAAGAACAGGGTAACCCTCCTGGC
This sequence comes from Neoceratodus forsteri, assembly GCA_016271365.2. NCBI lineage: Eukaryota > Metazoa > Chordata > Ceratodontiformes > Ceratodontidae > Neoceratodus > Neoceratodus forsteri. The sequence continues at coordinate 732,808,619 of CM028131.1, forward strand.
TGTTTGTGGGTCCGAATAACCTTTGGTCTCAAGTTCTGAAGGGATTCAAACTGTGAAACTTATGCTAGTATACCCAAATGTACAGGCTCAGATAATTCCGATCTTTGGGGAATGCCAGATATCTTTCGCCTGACGGCACCTAACCAGGTATCCAAAATGAACCCTAAAAATTCTATGAAAGACCTTAGGAACATTCTTACCTTTTTCCAGTTTGGTTATTTATTACCATTAAGCTTATGAACAGTGTCAACTTTAACCATCTGTACTTCACATGCAAATGAAAGAATTTCAAAGGCACACCGGGCAGTCTCTTTAAAATAAGAGGTTTACTTAGAAAATGGATAAAAATACGTAAAATGTAAACACAGAACAATATATCACAAAGCATTCAATCACTTAAAAGAAAACAAGGAAAAAGTGCAAACAAACTCCTACCACAATACAATTAGACTTGTCTACCTTCTTACAGTGCTTATAGTTAGATGATGTTGTTTCGGTGTCCAACAGGAATGTGTCTAAAGATCAGCCACAGAATAGTTTAAAACTGTCACTGAACCTGCCTTTTCCATGATGTCACCTAGCTACTCCCTGTTAAATATAAAAATAACTACACACAGGATGTCCCATCACTCAGGAGGTATATTAAATAAGGTGACATCAGCAAAAACTCATTTTCCAATATGACTCTTTGATCCTGAGTCTTTCCTTTGATCTAGTGTGGTTTCCTGCTTTTCAAAGACATCAGAGTACTTTAATGACTAACTTTCCGATATCTCACTTAGGTGCAACATAGCTTTTTAACACCAGCTGAAATTAACTGTTCTCCCTCTGAAGACGTCATAAAATGGATATTTTCGTTTCCTGGCTTCAAAGCAGCACAGCTCATCAACAAAGCCATAAAATACGACTTCTTGGAAGTTAATCACATTACAGAGATCTGCTGTTTAACATATCCTGTCATTTGAACTGAAACATTGTGGGGGGGGGGGGAGTCATCCCAGGAGAACAGGATGTCTCATGACAGACAATCCCACACTATATTTTTATTTTTCCAAAATCATAGAGAAATCAGAACCAGCTGGCCAAGCGTCACAATCCTCCCTACCTAGACTTAATTTGGGGTCTCTATCCCCTGCATGGGATGAGCCTCCCAAATCAGTCCATTCCTCATAGATACACGATAAGCCATCGCTGTTCTGATTTTTCACTCCAGCCCGATGTAGGATTGTCATGTCATACCCTTGCAAAGCAAGACTCCATCTTAACAATCTACCATTAGTTTTTCCCATTTGCGTCAGCCAAACCAGGGAGTTGTGGTCAGTTTGTACCACAAAATGCTGCCCATATAAGTATGGCTCTGACTTCTTTAGGGCCCACACTATGGCAAGATACTCTTTTTCCACAGTAGAGTATACCCGCTCCCTGGGAAGTAACTGTTTCACTCAGGTACACTACCGGGTGATCTTTCCCTTGGTTGGATGTCTGACTTAGTACTGCCCCAATACCCATGTCTGAACTATAAAGGGTTTGCTATAGTCAGGACTTGTCAATACAGGAGCACTGCACAGTGCCTCCTTCAGTCTGCTAAAGGCTTTTTCACAGGCTGGTTCCCAGGTAATTTTCTTTGGCATCCTTTTCTTTATCAAGTCAGATAGGGGAGCAGACAGGGCACTGTAATTGGGTACAAATTTCCTATAGTACCCTGCTGTCCGTAGAAAACTCCTGACCCAGTTCTGCATTTCTGGTCTGGGCCATGCCTTGATCACCTCTATTTTTGCTTGGTTAGGACGGAGCTGTACCAGCCTACAACATGCCCAAGGTATGCCACTTCTCCCATGGCCACCTGGCACTTCTCAGCTCTGACAATGAGCCCGGCCCTTTGTATCCTGCCCAGCACTTCCCTAAGGTGGGACAGATGTTCCTCCTAGCTGGCCCGAAAGATGGCAATGTCATCCAGGTATGCCATGGTGTACTCCTCAGCACCATTTAACATCTGGTTCACCAGCCTTTGGAAAGTGGCCGGGCCGTTCTTCATTCCGAAAGGCATTATTTTAAATTCAAATAAGCATATCAGAATGATGAAGGCTGACCTCTCCCTATCTCTGTCCGTTAACTCTACCTGCCAATACCCCTTGGTCAGGTCAATGGTCGTAAGGTAGATCGCCCCTCCCGACTTGTCCAGGAGTCTGTCCATCCGGGGCATTGGGTGGGCATCTGACATCATGACTGCATTCAGTCCATGATAGTCCACACACAGAAATGAGTAGAGCCATCTGGCTTGGGCACAAGGACTATGGGGGAGGCCCAGGGGCTGTGGGATCTCTGGATTACCCCTAAATCCAGCATCTCCTCCACTTCTCTCCTAATGTCCTTTTGGACAGCCTCTGATACTCGATATGCTGTCCGTCGTATGGGTCTCTGTGTCCCAGTCTCCACACTGTGCATCCCTAAGGGGGTTAGTCTAGGCTTGGCGCTAAACAGTAGGGCAAAGTCTGCTAAAATCTCCCTTACTTCCTGGATCTTGTCCGGGGCCAGCTGGGGAGACAATTTTACTGCCTCCACAGAGGACTCCCACTTGCTTTCTTCCAGCAAGTCCAGAAGGGGGTCTCCTTCGTCCGTCCCCTCCCCAGGACTACACACTGCAAACACCATGTCAGCCCTATTAGCATATGGCTTCATCACGTTGACATGGTACATCTTTTCTGTCTGTCTTCAGTCAGGCAACTCTATAATATAGTTCACGTCATTTACCTTCCTAACTACTTTGTACGGTCCTGCCCACTCAGCCTGCAGCTCGTCTTTCTGGACCGGAATAAGGACCACGACTTCCTGACCCACCATGTACGAGCAAGCTCTGGCTGTGCGGTCGTACCACACTTTTTGCTTCTGCTGGGCAGCTGCTAAGTTGCTCTGGGCTGTCCCCATAAGCTCCTTCAGCCTTTCCTTAAACCTAAGGACGTAATCCACTATGGGAGTTCCTTGGGTGGCGTGCTTGCCTTCCCAGTCTTCCAGGATCAAGTCTAGGGGCCCACATACCAGGTGTCCATATACTGTAAGAGTTCGAAGGGGGAAAATTCTGTTGACTCTTTGGGGCACCTCCCTGTATGCAAACAACAGGTGGGGAAGGTATTTCTCCCAGTCCTTCCCATGCTGTTCAGCAAACACCTGGAGCATTGACTTCAGGGTACCATAACATTTTTCCACAAGCCTGATACGGTGTCGTGCATCTCTGCACCACCCCACACTTCTTCCACAAACATTTCATCAGGTCAGACATGAAGGAACCCCCTTGATCGGTGATAACCTCCTGTGGAAACCCAACATGGGAGAAAATCCCAAGTAAGGCATCTGCCACTTTGTCTGTCCTCAGTGAGGATAGGGCGACTGCCTCTAGATACTGGGTGGCGTACTCCACCACAGTCAGGATGAACCTCTTCCCGGAGGAGCTGGGGGTATTTAAATGTACCACAATATCCATTCCCACCCTCTGGAATGGCTCCTCCACTATGGGCAATGGAATCAGGGCGGCTTGGGTTTTCTTGCCCGCCTTCCCTATTTCTTGGCACTGGTGACAAGTTCTGCAATACTCCTTCAACTGCTGGGTGAAGCTGGGCCAATAGAAATTTTGGGCCAACCGCTGCATAGTGCGTGCGATTTCCAGATGACCAGACAAGGGAATATCACATGCAATCTTGAGCAACTGCTCACGATACCCCTGGGGAACGACAAACTGCCTGCCTATCACCCCTCCCTCTATCTGCACAGCCTGAGTATATATCAGTCCATTTTCCCAATAAACCTTATGTTTACTGTCACCTCCTTATGCTCCATCAGAGTGTGTCCAAGCCCTCAGCCTCTCTAGACTAGGGTCACTTCTCTGAGCAGCTGCAAACTCCTCACACATTCCCAAGGCATGGGACAGGTCCCCTTCTGTCTCTAAACTAGGGATCCTAGCACTAGCTTCAGGGCACTCAGTATCACGGTCATTCCTAACCCTCTGACAATGGGTCATCCTTCCCTCTTCGGGGTAACCCTCCATAGCTGTGTGGTTAACTGCTACTGGAGAAATTTCTACCCCTTTTTCATCAGTCTCCATATCAGGAGACACAGACTTGGGAACCACCCTCCCAATGGTTTCCACAATGGCTTCTGTGGGGTTCAGGGAACTATAATTTTCCCTTGCCATTTGGCTACGGGTAACTGCATACACCATCCCTTGTTTGAGACTGCTGCCAAGGATGACGTCCACTGCTAACATTTTGGTTACAGCCACTTGCTGCACAGTTCCCCCAGTTTTACTCCAGTCTAGGAGAACACTAGCGAGTGGCAATGTGGTCTCCTCACCAGTGAACCCTTGCACAGTCACAAATTCATTGGGTATAAGCTCACCAGGCTCGATCAGATCCCCTTTTACCAATGTCAGTGATGCCCCTGTGTCCCTTAACCCTTGTGTCTGCACACCATTCACTATGACTGGGTGCATGTGCTCCCCCTCATGTTCACAGGCATGCTTCCAGGGACACACAAACAACCCACTTCCTTCCTAGCACCACCTTGGGTATTGCTCACCCTTTTGGGACACTGTCCGGCAATATGCCCTGTTTCTTTACACAATCAACATTAATTTATTTTCTCAGAGAAATCTTTTCTCTGAAACCTGGGGCTAACTGGTTTTGGTGGAGGCAGTGAGGGTTTTACCTGCCCTGAAGGCACGCTTTTCCCTTTCTTGGCTGCCACACCGGCCCCATTCGCTCTCAGAGAAGGACTGCTCTTGGCATAGCGGTCAGAGAGTTCAGCAGCCTCTTGCACTGTTCTGGGATCTCAGTCCTCCATCCAGGTCTTCAGCTCCGCTGGGAATGCCCAAAAAAACTGTTCTAATAAATTAGCATTTTCAATTTTATCTACAGAGTTTGCTTCAATTCCTTCCCAACGTTTTAAAAACTGTCATTGTTTCATGGCTAGCTCCTTGTAGCTCATATCAGGGCTTCTCCTGAGCTTACGGAATTTAGCTCTGTATGATTCAGCAGTTAATTCAAATTTTTTTTAACAGTGCAGCTTTAAGTTTGCTGTAATCACTACTGTCCTCATTGTCCATTTGACCCAATGCATTCTGAGCTTTCCCGATAAGTAACAGGGATACTGGAAGCTCTAGGACTCGCTAGGAATTTTAGCCTGAATACAAACTTTTTTCAAAGGAATTTAAAAAGGCATCCATATCCTCCCCCTCTTTAAATTGAGCTATCAATTTGGAATTCAATTTGTAACCCAGTCCTGTAGTTCCAGCTAAACCCAAGCCACTTCCCTGCTCTGGTGCGGGTGGTTGGAGTCGTAGCTTCTCCAGTTCATGTCGCCTCTGGCGCTCATGCTCCTCATGGTCCGCCTCTTGCTGTTCATGGTCCCTCCTCTCCTGGAACTCCAGCTCCATTCTGCACAACTCAATCTGTAGTCTGAGTACTTCTAGTTCCAGAATGCTGGTGACCTTTCCCTGCTGCTCTGGCCCTTTCTCTGGCACTGGCCCTGCTGTCATCCTCATCGGATCTGGACACTGCACTGGCCGCTAGCCCTTCCACACTCAAGGTTTGGTCTTTTACAGTCACAGTCAGTGACTCAATGCGCTGGGTATCTGCTACCATCAGGGTATCCACAAGGTTCTGCTTGGTGGCTCTCACCTCATAAAGGACTCCTTTGTCCCTGCACAACTTCCTCAAGTAGTCTACAGTGTGCCCGCTGTAGCTGGAAGTCATCTTCTTCCCTAACTACGGCTACTTTAACTTGCACTTCAGAAAAAAAATAAAACATGTAGGAACTTGACTATAAGCCACATGATATAGTTCTGTTTCCTTTTTAAAAATAAATCACTGCCTTTTTTGCAAGTGAGCTATACAGTGCCAAGCTGACACACTGAACAATGTAAAGCTTGCATTACCAAATTTATCACACCGCTGCCAACCAATCTGTCCAAAACCCCACTCAGCAGGTCAGGCCCTCTGCTCCCACAGTGCCAACCTCCGAGCGCAGTATTTGGAACAGGTAACAGAACACGGTAACCCTCCCGGCTGTTTTGTGGGTCCGAATAACCTTTGGTTTCAAGTTCTGGAGGGATTCAAACTGTGAACCTTATGCTAGCGTACCCAAATGTACAGGCTCAGATAATTCTGCTCTTCTGGGAATGCCAGATATCTTTTTCTTAAGGGCACCTAACCAGGTATCCAAAATGAACCTAAAAAATCTATTGAAGACCTTAGAAAAATTCTTACCTTTTCCCAGTTTGGTATTACAATTAAGCTTATGAACAGTGTCAACTTTAACCATCTGTACTTCACATGCAAATGTAAGAATTTCAAAGGCACATCGGGCAGTCTCTTTAAAATAAGAGGTTTACTTAAATAATGGATACAAATAGGTAAAATGTAAACACAGAACAATATATCACAAAGCATACAATCACTAAAAAGAAAACAAGGAAAAAGTGCAAACAAACCCCTACCACAATACAATTAAACGTGTTTACCTTCTTACAGTGCTTATAGTTAGATGTTGCTGTTTCAGAGTCCAACAGGAATGTACCTAAAGATCAGCCACAGAATAATTTAAAACTGTCTTTGAACCTGCCTCTTCCATGATGTCACCTAGCTCCTCCCTGTTAAATGTGAAAACTAATACACACAGGATGTCCCATCACTCAGGAGGTATACTGAATAAGGTGACATCAGCAAAACAAATTTCCCAATATGACTCTTTGATCTTGAGTCTTTCCTTTGATCTAGTGTGATTTCCTGCTTTTCAATACCCACTGGGCTATGCCTTTCATATCTAACCACCACCAGGACAGGCTTGCACCGCTCCTGGAATCAAGATGTGGTGATTTACGTTCACCCGTTCCCACTCTCACTTCTGGCCTACGTCACCACTTACTGGGATCATCATTTACAGAGGGTTAATATTAATATAGCACATCCCTAATAGCGCAAGTCAATTCAGCACTACATTATTTGCGCTTGCTTAAATAGCGTTTCATTAGTTCAGTACGATCCACAATAGCATTTTGTTAAATGTTTACTCACTGGCTGCTGGTAATGTTATCTTTCTTCCTGATGGTGCATCATAATTTTTAACCGGTACCAACTTCATATGAAATGCAAGAACACAGAGAAATGTTAAAAACTTGTATTTCTGGGAACATTTCTAACGTTTTGCCCTTCGTTTCTACCTGTAGAGGCTGAAATAAATTCTACTGCTAGGGATTTATTTCAACCTAAACAGCGCAAGTAGCTGTATGATATGTTTGTTTAAAATAAAAATTAATTGGGGAGTAGTGAGGAGATAGCCGCTTTGCTTAAAAAGGAAAACTAATATACTGCAGTCTCTCTCTCTTTCCCACCACCAGAAAGAGTCCCTGAGCTGTCTCCTGGAACTCACACTGAAGCCGTTACTGCTGTCTACACAGAAAGAGAGCTGCTGAAAATGATAAAAGTGCGGTCTTTCTCTCTCTCTCTCCCCGCCAGTTGCAGCCTGTACCGTAATAAACTGGGCTGTGTAAAATAAAAATGGATCGGGGAGTTACGAGGAGATTATTGACACTCCTGTACCCTATAGTGAACCCTCACCTTAAACCTTAGGCGTTAGGATGCTAGGTGGCAGCGATCGACACGACAGTTTACACTGACGCTTAAATGTCGAGCTCTATTAAATCCTCGTGCTGTTAAGTCAGCGCTATAACGGTTGCACGATTTTTACCGCATATCATTTACAGAGTAGCTTTCTCTCCAATAAGAAACAGTTGAATAAAATCTCCAGCAAACAGCTACGCTGGTGCACCCTGAAACTCTTGCTTCTACTACTACTTCTGTCTGGCAATATTTACCCTTACCCTGGCCCCATAATCCCAAGCTCCGACCTCCAGCAGAGTCACTCTGGGGGACTCACCTCTGCAATGATTAACATCTGTAGCCTTCTACCCTAACTTGATGCCCTACAATTATTTGAACACCAACAAAACCCTGATGTTCTTGTGATTGTTGAAATCTGGCTCACTCCAAAAATACCCGACAGTGCAATTACCCTACCAGGTTATAACATATTCAGAATTGACAGGACCACTAAAAAAGGTGGTGGATGTGCTGTTTACCTCAAAGACTCTCTCCTGGGGCACCATGTTCAATCCCCCGCCTCAGTCTCTACTGCCCAGATATTACCCATTAGAATTCTACTCGGGGTTCACAACAAGGCACTGACTATTGCTGCTATCTTCATCCCTCCCAAGGATCAAGGTAAAGGTCTAAACTTCGTCCTTGACCTTGTCCGTTCCCAACCACCAGGCACCAAGATAATCCTAATGAGTGATTTTAACATAAATTGGTTTGGATCAGATACAGGTGGCTACAAGGATGCCATCTTGGTTGCCAACCTCGCTCAGCTGGTCGTCTCCCCCACTAGACTCAACTATACGACTGGGACAAGCACCCTCCTAGACTGGATACTGACCAGCCACCCATTCCGCATATCAAAAGTCTCTGTTCTCCCAGATACACTAAGTGACCACTCCCCAGTCGCATGTGAATGGTCTAACAAATTCAGCCCACCACCACCCAAACTAATAAACAGCAGACTCCTTCCATGTGGTCAGTTGAAGCACCTCAAATTACTCCTTAGACAACAAGACTGGTCACCATGCATCAGATGTCAACTCTGCACTTAACTTCTTCATCAGCTCCTTCAATGCTGCCTGTGACATTTACACCCCCTGCAAAAAGAGGAAAGTAAAAGGCCTTAGCAATCCAAGGCTTACTGCTGATCTCCTTACACTGCTGAAATCTAGGGACCACCTCTGGTTTCAGGTCTGGGCCACTGGAAGGCAAGCAGATATACAAAACTACAAACATGCCCGAAATGACTGCACCAAAGAAATACACCTGAAGAAAAGTAACTATTACAAAGATGCCCTCACAAACACCTGGGGAAAGGGGACGTCCTTCTAGAATAATCTCAAGGAAATTACAGGAATACTGCCCAAACATCACCTTCAATGTTGGACGTGGATGGGACTATAACTCTTGACCCTTCCACTATAGCTAACACGTTCAATAACGCATTCACTGACCTCAGTAGTGTTCTTCTTCCAGACTTCTTTGATGAAGACTTCATTCCTGCACCCTCCCCAACCCCCTTTTTCACTTCAGAGCAGTCAGGACACATGAAGTCCATGGATATGTCTCTAAAGCAACTGCTGGATCTAGAATAAGTGGCAACTCACTCGGCTTCAAACTGCTGTCCCTTACTCTTGAGGAAGTGCCATCTCCTCTAACCTGGATTTTCAACCTCTCCCTCACCCTTGGCCAGTTCCCCGACAGATGGAAATCTGCCACCGTGACACCAGTCCACAAGAGTGGGGACAAAGGCCCTTCATGGAAATTATAGGCCTATATCCATACTACCCCCCCCAAAGCCACTGAATGTCTGGTATTTGACCAGCTAATGGAATATTTGGACAAGTACAACATCCTTTGTAAACAACAGCACGGCTTCAGAAAAGGCCACAGCACCACATCTGCCCTCCTTGAATTTACAGGAGCAATTCACAACTCCCTGGACAAAAATTACCTCACTGGTCTGGTCTTCATAGACCTGACCAAGACTTTTGACACCATCCATCATCAAATACTCCTCACAGAACTGCTAAAAGATGGGCTCTCTCCTGAGTCTACAACTTGGTTTAAGAGCTACCTGGAAAACCATTCCCAAAGAGTGAAAATTGCTGATGTCCTCTCAGATGCTAGACCAGTACGCTCAGGAGTCTCCCAGGGATCCATTCTCACACCACTCCTCTTCAGCCTGTTTTTGAACAATCTTCCACAATCTTGTCCAGAACAAATCCTACTCTATGCTGATGATGCTGTCATTCACACCACGCAACAGGACCCCCATTTACTCCAAAAAAAGCTTCAGAAGGGTTTCACCTCCATTGAAACATGGTTTAGTAGTCAAAAGCTGGTTCTCAACTATAAGAAAACAAAGTCAATGCTTTCCTGTGGCTCCCAAAACAAACACAGGCTTCACCCCCTTAATATTACAACCTGCCTTGGTGCTGTCCTCGAACAGGTTCACTCCTTTAAATATCTGGGGATCACCATAGACAGCAACCTATCCTACAGTATCTACATAGATAGTGTCATCAAAGCTGCAAACACACACATTGGTCTCCTCTACAGGCACAGGCAATGCCTTACCTCGGATGCCTTAAGGATAGCAGTACAGAGCTCGGTAGTCTCTCTAGTCAACTATGATCTATTATTTATGGCTCTGCAACTGACACAGCCCTCAGGCGCTTATCCTTGGCCCTAAACAAAACTTGCCGACTCATCACAGGATCCCACCGACTCACCCATACATGTGATCTCCATGCCCAAACAGGGTGGCTCCAGCTATCAAACCGTATCAAGTACCAAACTTGTCTAATGGCTGAGAAAATTATGCTACATCTTGCTCCCCCTGGAGTCCAAAGTCTTCTCCATACAGCACGCAACCCCCGTCTCACCAGGGCTTCAGAAAATGAAATGCTGCTCATTCCTCGGTGCCGCACCATACAGGGCCAAAGATCCTTTGCGTACCGTGCTCCTAGCTGGATTAATGGACTCAACAAAGACATCTCCTCTCTGAAAAAGCTAGGCCTGTTCAAAGCCAACCGTCATCTCCACCTAGCTATCTCTAGCTCCTGCGACTATCCCTCATAATCTGATCTCCCTCCTAGCACTTCTACTCCTACCCCCTTCTCTTCCTCTTCCTACAGCCTACCTTCCCCTCCTGTTTTTGCCCCTAACTCCAAGCACTTTTTTGAGGCCTGACAAATGCCCATGGCTGCACCACTCTTTTTGTGTCCATGTCAAGCCTCAGTTACCTCTGGCTACCCTGCCCCCTGGTACCTACTTTCCCTCAATATAATGTATTTCAGCTGCTTTAAAATGTCGGTGCATCATTTCTGCATTGTTACTTAACTCTATGTAATGTTTGTATTGTACCTCAATTGACGTGGAACCTTTGTAAAAGAGCCTTGGCTCAAAGGTATTTATAATCCTAGAGTCTAAATAAATAAATAAATAAAAAAACAAAGACATCACAGGACTTTTATGACTAACTCGGCCATATCTCACTTAGGTGCAACATAGCTTTTTAACACCAGCTGAAATTAACTGTTCTCCCTGTGAAGACGTCATAAAATGGATATTTTCGTTTCCTGGCTTCAAAGCAGAACCGCTCATCAACAAAGCCATAAAATGTGACTTCTTGGAAGTTAATCACATTACAGAGATCTGCTGTTTAACATATCCCGTCATTTGAACGGAAACCTGGGTGAGGGGGTCATCCCAAGAGCACAGGATGTCTCATGACAGACAATCCCACACTATAATTTTATTTTTCCGAAATCACAGAGAAATCAGAACCAGCTGGCCAAACATCACACACCCTTGCTTTAGAGAACATCTTTTGGAATAATGTCACACTCTAGAAGTCCAATTTGGTTTGGACATTCATGTTACTGATTCCTATGTGGAGTTACTGGGTACCCCTCCAGAAGTATAGGTTTAGCATAGCCCTAGCAAAAAGTTCTCTCCTCAGGACCTGGGTTTTGGTCAATAGTATTGCTTTTGTACACCCTCACCCCATGTTCTGACCTTTAGAAATGATGAGCCTAGTATACAGTACCAAAGCTAGGGATAGTACCAAATTTCCGAAGTAGTTTGTGCCCAGTCAAAGGTACCAAGGGGTAGCTAACTGGGTAAAGTAGCGGGGAAGGGGTGGTTACACATGCAATGCTTGTTTCAATTTAAAGCAACTTGCCTATTTAATGTGCACTACCTGCTTTATTCACCTGCCTCAATTTAAATGAACTGCGTATTTGACGTACAATAGTTAACTTGATTGAACTGCTTATTAACATTCCCTGCTATATTAAAACAGTCTAGTTCACACAACAGGTGAAGTTACAGCAAAAGTAAATGCACTGCTGCACTGATATCACTGAAAATGTACCTATCACCATGGTGCAGATGTACTAATTATTATTTTTAGTAACTAGATATACCCTTTTTCTTTTGTACAGTTAATATTTCTGTAACTAGACATACCCTTGTTCTTCTGTACAGTTACCTTGATTTGTTTTAAGTATGTGTGCACCTTTTATTATACTGCTGTTTTGCACTGTTTGTTCCCTTGTCCCGTCTCCCCAGGACACATCTGGAAACAAGCTGCTACCACTTCAGCATGTCCACTGTGGTAAAAAAAATTGCAAATAATTACAGCATGTAAACAAACTACCTAGCTAAAAAGAAAAGTTAATTCAAAGTGTCTGTTGCATGTAATTGTTCCAAAATAAAGCACTCAAAGAGACACTGCCAGTTAAAGCCTTATATTTGAATGAACTGACTGCCATCAGAGGCACTGCATAAGCCATTTTATTCCTGAACATTCCATTCTGGCTACGTGATCCTCCAGCTCTCCAGAGAAGCAACTGGTGAGCTAATCAGCAACCATACTTGATGCTTCTCCTACAGCAACAATTGGGAAGAAAGTCTAACTAGCACAGGCTTTTACTGAGGCCCATATGCACTATACTCCAGTGCTCCAATCCCTCCTTTCTCAGATTTAGGATATTTAGGAACCCCCGTTTCCTTAGTAAGGGCTTTCATAAGTAACAGTGGGTTAGCGGTTTTCTCCACAGGGACCAGGAACCAGAAGATTTGACAATAAAGTCCAGACTGCAGGATTCAACGAAGTTTCAAGATCAGAGGATCTGAAGAAAGCTTCCCTGTTATGTATCCTACCCAATGGTCTTCCCTGACCTTCCACTGCTGACCAGATAATTCAACAAAAAAGACAGTTAAGAGTTTCCTTTTTGTGTTCCCCCAGCCTGCAGCTATAGTCTTTCTGGTCTTGTTTTGAGGCATAATTGCAAACCCATACTTCCGGCTCCTAGAACTGACCCCAAGGGAAGTAATGAAGAGGAATCAGCATTTATATAGTGCTTTTCATACACATTGTATCCCAAAGTGCTTTACAAGCAATGAGAGATGGGCAGTGAAGTGACTGTAAATGTATAGTGGCAGCCATTTTAAACATCAATACCCACAAACAGCCTTGAACAACTGCATGAACCAGTTTCAAGGGGAGTGTTGGCCAGGATACCTGGGAAAATCTCCTACACTTGTGAGAAGTGTATGGGTTCTTTTACTTCCACCTGGACACCCCCAGGACAACACCAGAGATGGAGAGAAGGAACTTTTGCTTAATGTCACATCTGAAGGATGGCACATCCCGGCAGTACAGCACCCCCTTAGTACTGCACTTGGATGTCAACATTTATGGTATGAGCTCAGTCCCAGTGTGGGACTAGAACCTATGACTTTCTGGTCCAGAGGTGGATGTGCTACCTATGAGCCAGGATGACACCAATGCCACTCCTCCTGATTTGCCTACTGATTAAACATTTACTGTAGATTGCAGAGCACTCAGATTAATAGTATGCATAACCTCAGTCCGTAGAGTTAAGTTGCTCCTGGCCAGAGCACGTAGAGTGTTAATGGTTGTATACAGAGTACTATGGTTGCAATATAGAGAACTAAGCACGCATACGCCATACAAATTTAGTATACAGAGTATGAAGCACCTATTACTAAGGTTAAAGGGGGACAGCCAGCCCTAAGAAACATTTTTTTTACTTACTGTTTATTGCAGTATAGTCAGGGCCCCTACTTTTCTGCGGCAAGACTACCATTTGCCGCAGAACTTCTGAGGCAGTGGTTTGCAATTTCTGCAGAAGTTCTGCGGCACTAACAAACTACCACATCACAGTGTCAGCTTGTCATCCTGACTTCACATTCATGGCAGCAGTTATAGCAATCAGGATGGTGGAAAGTACAGTAATACTAGTTCAAAAAATAACAGTGTTATAAAAATTATTTTATGCCTAAAAAGCAAAACAAAAGTCTCTCCCTTAAGGTTCTAGCCTGTTGCATAAATGACATATGCAGAGGGGATCTTATGTGATAAATAAGGTATTTCTATATGTATGCTATCTATCCCACTAATGAGGTTTCCACTGTCTATCACTTACATATGTGTATGTGCTTTCTACACCACTCATGAGGTTCCCACTGTGTATCACTTATATATTTATATGCAATCTGTAACATACATACAAATATGCATATGTGTGTGTGTGTGTGTGTATATATATATATATATATATATATGTTGTTTTTTTTATTTCCATGAACTTGCATCTTCAGTCATACAGGTCCCATTGGAAAAGGAATAGAGGAGTTATTGCAAAACTCATTTTTCATGTCAACCTGCTTTCCCTTACACACTGTGTGACACCATCAGGCCATGACATGCACGTGAACCAATTGTGAGATACAGCTCTCTGGCCCATCACAATGTGTCCACCATGTAACAGAACACTGCACCATACCTTCCCAGGCTCCAAGCAGTGATGTATTCCACCAAACCTTGTGCTGCCCAGCCAGCTCCCAGAGCTAATCTCTGAACTGAACCTGAGTTGCTGGCACGGAAACACAGCATGCTACCCTCTGGCCCAACAGCTGTCCCTGCACACAACATTTCTCAATAACTTTTAGGTGATTCTATCAACCAATGACAATATGTAATCAATAACCCTAGCAAAAATGCGTACAGTGCAATTATTTATTTAACAGGTCTATTCTTTCAACAGGTCTACACATTATTATAGTTCACTTTTCTGGGCATAATTACTTTGTTTTTCTTAAAAATTTAGACAGTTACATTCATTTTACCAGTTATTCATTTTATATAGTGTCTCTAAACCTTAAAGGCACAAATAGGTTTGTACAAAGTGAGGTATGGACTTAACAGTTCTGTGCTATTGACAAGGTTTGGGTTAAGTTGGCCCTAGTGCAACAATGTAAGACTGAAAATTGTATTAGGCTATAGTTCAGGTTGAGCAAATGTCACCATGCATGATGTGCTGTGCCACCATCTCTGGCAGTGGGAGCCGTGGTAGATAAGTGACTGTTCATTTCTGTTGCAGAATGCAGCCATTTCACTAGCTAATGTATGATGTTATAGCAATGATAACATCATATTCTGAACATAAAGGGGGGGTTTTGGATATAAAAAGAGGGTAAGGGAACCAGATTCTATGTATAAACAGAAATATTAATAAAAAATCACCAAGAGTGAATCCTGCGGTAGATTGCAAGTTCTGCGCAAAATTCTGCGGCCGCAGAATTCTAGGGGCCCTGAGTATAGTACATTGCATCAGGCTGATTATGCTGAATGCTGACTCTAAAGCTATTTGCTGTGATCAGCAAGTTCAAAATCCCCTGCAGCTGATGTCAGACTTAGGTTGCAGAAGTGGAAATTTCAACACCCTGCAGTGCATGTTAAGAGTTTTTATAAGCTCTGACTTTTTTAGTTTGCTGGTCCCACTGTTCTCCAGGGCTAAGTACAGTCTCAAAGGACAATACTTTGCCCTGGGAGAATAGAGGGACTGGAAAACATCTGCAGATGTATGAAAAAAATGCTAACTACATGAAAACCACACACATGATACGCTGGAGCCAGACTTGCAAGCATACAAAATAATAATAAAGTGACAAGGTGTAAACTGGAACTAGAAAAACTCAGCAGTGCCATCAACACTAAAGGCACTGAGGCAGGCACTGCCACTGGAACAGATGCCAGTGCAGAGATTGCACCAATGCCAGAACTAAGGCCAGCACCAACACTGAGACTACAAGCTCCTGGAAGACAGAAATCTTGCTTTTAGAGCAGAAAGCAGCTGACTAAAAAAAGCTACAGATTTTCTTACTAATTTAACACTTCTATCTCAGCAGGAGTCAGTGCCTGTTGGGATTAAGCAAACAGATACTTTATTAGAAGTAGAGAGGGTCTCTTTTAGGATGAAAAAAGTCAGTGTGTGTTTCTGTGTTGGGGAAGGGTACTGTATCAACTTAGTTTGCTAAATTAGTAGGAGGGGAGAGAAGTTAACTGGGGGTGAGGCTTAGGCAGTAGAAAAGCAGGTGACTCCAATTACAACTTCCTGCTGCTAGCTTTTGGAAGATAGAAATCTTGCTTTTAGAGCAGAAAGCAGCTGACTAAAAAAGCTACAGTTTTCTTACTAATTGCCCTCCATCCCACCCTAAGCCAGTTCTACTTTTACAGCCACTGGATTTGACTGACAACAGGAACTTCCTGTTTGGCAGTAGGAAGGGAAAGATCATAGAGAAACATTAGTTTTGTCAATCATGAAGAAAAAAAATAACCCTTTCTCCCCCCCCCCCAGCTGCTGGAGGTCTGACTCCGAGCAAGGAAGAAGACGACTACTGAAGAATACAGGAAGTTGCTGTCCCAGAACAGGAAGGGTGAGAGTTATAAGGAGAGGAGAGAGTAAGCATACAGAGCAGCAGGAGAAGGGACACAAAATAAGACATGATGGGAGTGGTGCAGTGCAATGGCTGTGGGGTGGCAGTGTTCCGGAAGAAATTCTGGAGGCTGCGATGCAGTCACCTCTCTGGTCTGAGGGAGGAGGTTGCCCGTCTCCAGGCTGACCTGGCTAGGATTTGTGAAACCTCTTCCCCCACCCAGAGACCACCAGGGCCACTGCCTCTACCTCACAGGTTGCCAAGAAAGAGGAGTGGCTGGACCAAGGTGGGCTCAGGAAGGGAGAGGGTGGTGGAACAGAGGTGTATCCCTCCAGCTGTATCTCTCCACAATTCATACACTGTTCTGGCAGATAGTGGTTCCTCTATGGAGGCATCTGCAGTGGAGACCAAGGAGGATGCTGGGAACCTCCATAAACGAGACTCACAGGAGGGTGACATGGGACCCCACAGGGGAAGGAAACAACTTCTGGTGGGGGACGCAATCATTGGGGGGTAGAAGTGGTGGAGGAAAGTGAGAGGGAGGTAAGGTGCCTGCCTGGTGCCATGGCTTGGAGGGACAGGAAGTGAATCCTCAGAATTGTGGGAGCAGCTGCACGAGGGAGGGAGCTGGATGCCACTGTCCACCTAGGGACAAATGACCTGGTTGGGAATGGGATCAGAGCAGTGCAAGAGGAGTCTGCAGAGTTGGGGAGGGGCCTTAGACGAGTAGCGCATACGGTAACCTTCTCGAAGATGCTGCCTGTCTATGGCAAGGGTGATGCTAGGGTACTCTACACCATGGAATTCAATGAATGGTTAAAGACTGGTGCGGAGCTCAGGGTTTTGGCTTCACTGGGGACTGGAGAGCCACCTGGAGGGATGCAGGTCTATATTGGCACGATGGTCTGCGCATCTGTCCGGGGGGGGGGGAACCAGGATCCTAGCTGATAGGTTTAAATGCTTCATCGGCAAGCATTTAAACTAACCAAGGGGGGGAGGCACTGAAAAGGAGCAGGGCAATCCCAGCCTCCCCCCACAAAACATGATAATTAGTGAGGTAAACACCAAGGTAGAGAAGCCATTAGGGAGCAGGACAGAGGTAAATGCAAAAAAAAGCAAAGGCAGTAAGGACAGGGATAGGGCTAAAAGGAGTAAGACCATCAACAAATAGAGGGTGATGAGTACCAATGCCCGTAGTCTGTGTAACAAGCTAGAACTAGTGACACCACTGACTACTCTCTTTAACAAATCATGGGAGGATGGGGCGGTGCCTGATGACTGGAGGAGGGCGGATGTGATTCCTCTTCACAAAAGTGAGAGCAGGGCAGAGGCAGGAAACTACAGACCTGTTCGTTTGACCTCAGTGGTAGGGAAAATGATGTAATCACTTCTGAAGGAAAGAATTGTTGAGTACCTAGAGGCCAGTGGGGCTCAGGACCCAAGGCAGCATGGATTCACAGCAGGAAGGTCGTGTCAGATGAATCTAATAGATTTCTTGGACTGGGTGACCAAAGTAGTAGACCAGGGAGGGGCTGTGGACATGGTCTACCTAGATTTTAGCAAGGCATTAGATACAGTCCCACACAAAAGATTAATATACAAGTTAGCCAGCTTTGGAGTGGGTCCCATGGTGGTAGCCTGCATAAAAAATTGGCTGGACAACAGGACGCAAAGGGTAACAGTAAACAGAGTCCACAGTGAAGAAAAAAGGGTTACTAGTGGGGTTCTGCAGGGTTCAGTACTGGGACCTGTCCTTTTTAATGTCTTTATAAGTGACATTGCAGAGGAACTGGAAGGAAAAGTACAGTATGTCTCTTTGCAAATGACACAAAGATCTGCAACAGGGCTGATACACAAGATGGAGGGGAAATGATGAGAAGGGAATTGGCAAGGTTGGAGGAATGGTCAAATGTATGGCAGCTTATATTCAATGCAAAGAAGTGCAAGGTAAAGCACTGGGGAACAAAACCCAAGGGAGAGTACACACTGGGGTGAAATACTGACAACAACAAAATGGAAAGGGACTTGGAGGTAACTATATCAGATGACCTAAAGGTGGGCAAGCAACATGAGAAGGCAGTAAGGAGGGCTGGGTGGATACTGGGATGCATAGGAAGAGGCATCAACAGTAGAAAACAGGAAGTTGTTATTCCTCTGTACAGACAGTTGGTGAGACCCCATCTGGAGTACTGTGTGCAGTTCTGGAGACTCCATCTCCACAAAGACATAGACAGAGTGGAGGCTGTCCAGAGGAGGGCAACCAAAATGGTGCAGGGTCTGCACCAGAAGGCATACAAAGAGAGACTAAAAGAGCTTAATATTAATACCCTTGAGGAAAGAAGGGAGAGGGGGGACATGATAGAAACTTTCAAGTACCTCAATGGAATCAAAGTCCAAGAGTGTAGCATCTGTCACAAAAAGAGATGTGCAACAACAAGGGGGCACAATTTGAAGATAGAGGGGGGACAGCTCAGAGGTAATGTGAGGAAATATTTTTTCATGGAGAAGGTTGTGGACGCATGGAACAGCCTTCCTGAGGAGGTAGTGGAGTCAAGAAAAGTGGGGGAATTCAAGAATGCATGGGACAGACATAAGGCAGTTCTAGTGGGGGGTAGGAGGAAGCAGTCTATTGGTTAACTAGGCTCTGCAGCTTACCCATCAGGTAGGAAAATGGGCAGACTAGGTGGGCCAAGTGGTCCTTATCTGCCGTCAAATTCTATGTTTCTATGCTGAGACAGGGAGTGGCACAAGCACCGAACTTGGCAGCTTTGATGTTCAGCATAAAGGCAATAATACCCCTGGCAAAAGTAAACTGAAATTGGTGGCAACTGGAAAGATCCACACCACAGAACAAGCTGTGGGTAGTCATACGAACATATGAATACATCAGCAGAAAAAGAAGGAGGCCTTTTGGTCTATCATGCCACTGTCTGCCCAATGCGGAGCGCATGCTTCTTTTGTTACATGGTGCCATACCTCCCCATTGGCACTTTGACACTCCTCTTCACTATATCCCACCCCTCTTAAATCCCTAAATTGTTCTGTGGTTCACTAATTCTTTCAGTAGCATGTTCCCCATGCCACCACTCTCTGGGTGAACAAGTGCCTCCTGGACTCCTTTCAGAATCTTCCCCCCATCAGTTTGTAGCAATTTTCCCTCTTTTTCCTGTTATTGTTGATCCTCAAAAGTTCATTAGGGTCGACCTTCTTTATGCCTTTGAGATACTTAAAGGTCTCTATCATGTCCCCATTTCCCCTTTCTCCTCGAGTGAGCAGTTATGGTTCTCCAGCCAATTCCCATACAAGAGACCCTGCTGGACCCAGATCATCTTCATGGCTCTTCTCTGAACTATCTTTAGCAAGTTGATGCCCTTTTTGTGGTAGGGTAAAGCACACAGTACTCCATGTGTGGCATCATGATGGATCTATAAAGTGGCAGTATGACCTCCTTCCTTTAGCTGGGGAACCCCCTACTTAAAATAACCCAGCATCCTATTTGCCCTCACTGTTGCTATGCTGAATTGCGTAAAGGGTGTTAAGAGTGTCTGTGATTGCAATCTCCAGGTCTTTCTCTTCCTCAGACACCGTAATGGTGTCTGAGGTGTCATGTCATAGGCTTGCATTGCCTAGCTCCAGCTTAGTAGTCTTCTTACCACTCACTTAATTGAGCCACTTTGTGGGCTTGTGATATGTGATGGCCTGGAAGTGACAGTCATAGAGGTAGGTTTCATTCTGTTCAGAGCCCACAGAATGCCAAGTCACTCTTTCGCTACTGTGGTGTACCACATCTTCCATGCACTCAGCTTCCTGATGAACTATGTAATGGCATGCTTGTACCCAGCCTGCCCAGTGGCTGATTACTGCTTCTAAACTTCTATCTGATGCATCAATGTGGACTATGAATTCTTTCTCATAGTTTGTGCTAGCAAGGACAGGAGCTTGGCATAGAACACTTTTGAGCTGCTCAAATACCTTTGCAGAGTTCTTGGTTTAGATCACCTTCTCAGAAGCTTGTTTGGCTGTGAGGTCAGATCAGGGACAAGCCAGAGTACTAAGGTTTGGCACAAACACGTCCTGTTATAGCCTGCTAACCCCAGGAAAACTCTCACCATTTTTATAGTGATGGGTCTGCCCAGCTGTTAATGGTCTTCAGTGTTGCTGAAGAAGAACTGAAATGCCTACCATCAACATACCCCCAACACAGTGTCCCAGTTATGTTACTTCTAATATGCCTATATGGCACTTTTCTATTTTTGCTGTCGGGCCTGATTTTTGTGCAGCCAGTGTAGTACCCCACCCCCCCGACATGCTCAACATGTTCCACCAGGTCTGGTTGGAACTAATGATATTATCCATGTATGCAACTTCAAATACCTCATCCCCATTTGGGATTTTGTCCGCCAACCTCTGGATAGTTGCTGGAGCAGTTTTCACCTCAAAGGGCAGGACCATGAATTCAAATACAGCAAAGAGGATGACTCCCTGACCTCCTTTGTCAGTGGCACCTGCCAGTAACTTTTATTCACATCAATGGTAGTGGGGTTCTTGGTGCCTCCTAGGTGTTCCAAGATTTCCTTGATTCTTGGCACAGGGTATGCATCTGTTACTGTGACGGAAATAAGTTTATGATGATCCACACAGTATTGGGTTGTCCCATGCTTTTGTAGGGATCAAGACTAGTGGGGAAGCCCAAGGGCTTTTAGATTCCTGCATCACCTCTCACTGTCTCATCTCTGCTATCTCGTCAAGCATCTGACATCTCACACTAGCAGGGATCCTAGAAGCACTTTGTCTCACAGGTTCACCTGAGACAGTCTTGAGCTCATGTTCTGCCAACCTAGTGTACCGCATCTTGGAAATGATCAGAGCCTGCAAGTTTTGTAGCACCCCTACAATGTCCACCCTGTGGTCTTGGTTCAACTGTGTGAAAAGCTTGAATGGATCCACTGAAGTCTCACCCCAACTCTTTTCGAGCAGATCAATTTCATGATCCTACTTGTCCTCAGCTGGAGAATACTGTATACTGATGCCAAAACAAGCTCGATGGTCTAAGCATATTAACATAATAGGTTCAGAACTTACAGGATCAGCCGGGCAATTCAAGCATGTAATTTACTCCATTCTCTTTCTTAGTCAGAGCAAATGGACCCTCCCAGGCAGCCTGCAGTTTCTTGTGTTTCACTGAAATAAGTGTCATTACTCTCTGCCCAACCTGATATGCTTGAGCCATTGCACCCCAGTCGTACCACGTTTTCTGCTTGTACTGGGTATGCAGGGTACAAAGTCCATGTACTCTGTTAACCTCAACTGGAAGTTCTGTTCATACTCCATAATGCTCTCTTTGCATGTGGGGGACTTCCCTGCCCATTACTCCCTGACCAGATCCAGCAGACCTCTCACTCTGTGTACGTACAATAGCTCAAATGGTGAGAATCTTTTGATCTCATTCAAAACAACCTCCTAATAATGAAACTACAAAATCTTGGTATATCACTTAATGTCATCTCCTGGATTGGTAACTATCTTTTAGGTAGATCTCAATATATATCATTTGGAAATGTACTCTTTCTTACTCAGCCCTTAAAGTAAAGAGTACCACAAGGATCTATCATAGGTCCTCTCCTCTTCTCCTTGTTTATGAACAACCTCTCTCAAGCATTCAGTAACTGTAAAACTCTCTATCACACCGATGATATCATAATTTTCCATAGCTCAAAGTCACTGACCAATCCCTCTCAGAAGCTGAATGATGTATTTTCCCTCGTACAAAGTTGGTTCTTGAGAAACAAGCTACTACTTAATGTTAAAAATACTAAATCCATATTATTTGGCTCTAAACTGAAAACTCTCCAACTAGTCCTCTCCCTAAATCTTGCTTACTCTGATGGCCGGATTGTGGAGCAGGTACACACCTTCGAATATCCAGGAATCAAACTTGACACCTTCCTCAACTATTCAGACCACATTGATTCTCTGACTAAAAGAATTCACCAAAAATGGGGTCTAATGGTGTACAGACTGATGAACTCCATGACACCTGAAGTTCACTTCACCAACTGACAATATTACTATGCTGTCTTAACTGCAGCCTGTGGGATTTAAGGGCTTGTTTCAGTTTCTTTCCCCACAGGTTGCAGAAGAAGTTGCCACTGAGTTGCACAGCACAGTGAGGGTACTGTTCTTTTTTTCTTATTTAAAAACTGAGCTGCTGTGACTATTTTCTGATTGTATGGGTGGGGGGGGGATGGACAGGGCTTGCTTGGGAGGATGCAAAGAGGGAGACACAGTTACCTCAACCAACACCATTAAGGTTCGGGCCTAATAACATGACTGCAGCCAGCAAACAGCATGGCTGCAGCCCAGTATTTAACTTCCAGAAGGCCAAGCGAACCCCCTCATACATGAGACCCCCAAGCGTGAGTATCACAAAGCACGAGTGTGGTATGTGACCAAGAGACATTTGCAGGATGACAGCAGGTAAGTCTGCAGTTCTGCATGGAAGTCTGACTGGGAAAGAGAGGATAGGCTAAGAGAAGAAAGGAAGTGTGATAAAGCACCCAAAGGTACTATACCCTATATGGGATAGGACTAAGAAAAGGTCAGCAGGAAACCAGTAGGAGAGGCAGGGGATTTAGGGAGATGGTGCTAGATATCACTTCAGCAACTAACCGAGTATAGAAGAGTAATAAACATAGTGGGTAGACAAGGCAGAGGGTATGTAAGGGCTGTGGGACAACCACTCCCTAGGCAATCCTTTGGAGGTCTATATACTGCCCTATCACAGGAGGTTTGAGGAGCTCCATGTACAGCTGTGGGCAGCACAGGGAGAAATACTCTTGCTGCTCATACAGCTAAGTTGGAATCCAGAACCAACACACACACCTCCCACAGAGGCCCACTGGCACAAAAGAATGGAAGGTGGTGGGGAAAAAAAGCTTGCAGGTATGAAACTGTGTCCCCCAGTAGTGACCATAAATGGATTTTCACCTCTAGAGGAGGCATAGTTGCCTGACTCCACCAGGGGAGGCAGTGAGCCAGTCATGAAGGAGGATCAGGCAGGGAAGTGTATCACTCAGCAGGGCAGAGCAAAGAAAAAATATAATAGAATGCTCATAGTAGGGGACTCTGTGGTAAGGGGAGTCAAAGGGAAGGTCAGATGCCTGACAGGTGCACCAGCCAATACAGCCAGGGAAAGAACAAGAAGGATGATAGACAGGATGGGGAGGTGCCACATGTCCTTGTGGACTTGGGCACAAATGACCTGGCCAGTCAGAGCTTGGAGGAAGTTTAATCAGATTTCCCAAGGTTGAGGGGAGGGGCTTAATGGAAAGGCTGCCTTACTAACAGTCTCAGAGGTACTACCTGTATGGGACAGGGGAGGAAAAAGAAGAGTACGGTGAGGCGGGGGAAGTTGAGACATTCAGTGCCTGGCTGAAGGGGTGGTGTCAAGAATAGGGCTACAGATGTGTGGGAGACTGGAGTAACTTCTGGGACATAAGATTATTCAACGAGACAGCCTCCATTTCATGAGGGAGGAAACAAGTGCACTAGGGCAGAAATTTGATATCTTCGTGGACCATCATTTAAACTGAAATGAGGTAAGGCAGAAGCTGAAAATTCTCTAGTAGGAAGGCAGGACAGGGAGCACCTAGTGGGGACTCTCCAGGACGTGGAAGGAAAATTAGTGGGCGCCAGCAGTGGTGAGGGCAGAAAAAAAAAAAAAAAGTTAAATGCCAGGGTTAAACTTTTTTTCTTACTTGACTCAATGGACAGTTGATTGAATGAAAGGTGCTGACAGCTGGGGCAGTCTCAGTGCTCTGACCACCCTTCTGTATGTAGCCATCTCTGCTGTACTCTGCTTTCACTTTTGGTGCCATTCAGTCATGCAGTGAAATCCACCCATTTCATCACACACTTACAAGGCCCTATTGACACTCTTCTCAGAGTATTAGCTCTTTGTGAGAGTTTTACAGTATGTTTTGTTTTTTTTTTGTTTTTTTTTTATCTCCAGCTCTGGAGAACTCCTTCCAGCGACCACAAAGCTCCCCGCCTCTACCTCCCACCTCGTGCTGCCAAGCACCACCTCCGGGTCTGAACCTTCCAGAGGTAGGGCCATCCCATCCACAGGGGGCGCTCTATCTAATAGGGCAAAGTGCCCAGCACACACGAGTCCCAGCAGGAGTAAGGAGATGGCTCGGAGTTGGGAGTGTGGGCAGTGAAGGTCATGATGCCTTCATCTATCGCCAGGTTGGGGTATTTCACGTTTTTCTTCCCGTCTCTCCCCCCTCCCCGGAGTACAGCCAGCAAGGCAATGTAATGCCATGACTCCACCCAGCCCTGGCATTCACCGCGCTGCTCAGTCGGTGCACCCCTGGCCACCGACAGAGGTCGCTCTGTGAGCGAGCGTCTCCCACACACTCCCTCGAAGAGAGAGCAGTCCCGGACACCGATCTTCTTTCTTCCCCGCCGACTCCTGGCTCGCTACCGAACCCGGTCACCGGCGTGGCACGAGGTGTGGATCCAGCGCCAACCCTCAGTGCCACCGGGCTGGCTTACAGTAAAGGAATAATGCACGACATGGTGTGTGTCGTGCTGGTATAACGCCACGCCTGGGGGGGTTGGGCACGAGGCCGCAGACCGAGTGCATCCAATGCCCCAGGCGTGGTGTTATCCCAAACGACACACACCCTGGAGTGCATTATTCCTATTATACAATGGCTTGTTGTTATACAGAATAAAATAAATCATTTTAAAGATGTTTTTGTGTGGAAAAATATTTTTTGGTTTTTTTAAGAGATGATGAAACAATCAAGCCCATCATCAAGCCGAGCATCAAGCCCATCATCAAGCCGAGCATCAAGCACATCATCAAGCAAAGCATCAAGCACATCATCAAGCAAAGCATCAAGCACATCAGCATCTACATGAGTTCACAGTGTTGAGACTAGACCTGTGGTGACGTGCTGGGATAACGCCATGGGTCCAGCCCCAAACTGACCAATCACAGTCCAAGATTCTTTCTTGCCATTGTATAATATGTCTTAACATTACACAGCCTGCTGAACACTCAGGACAAACTGCTCATCCTGCAGTCTAAAATGAACACTGAAAAAAGGTAGCAGGACACCATCCTCGAGATGATACTTACCAGCTAGGACATGGTGAATGGGGTGGCAATCAGAGAGTCACTGGGGTCCAGAGACCAAGTAGGGAACTCCAGTCCCCCTCAAGGGGCACTGGTCCTGGAGCTGAAACAGGCGGATTTTCCATGGATGAGAGAAAACATCAGGAAGTACATGGTAAAGATAAACAACATCAAGGGGGTAGAGGAAAAGCAGGGAAATATCAAAGGGGAAACTCTGAAGCCGACCGACTCTTGTACTAAGACGGTCACCAAAAGACACAAGTACAAGACACCGATCTGGTTCTCACAGGACGTAAGAAAGATTGTGAAGGCAAAAATAAAGACTTTCACAAGGTACAAGGAGACCAAAGGGAGGAGGAATGGAAGCAATATCAGGACAAACTAAAGGAGACAATGGTGGTGGTATGAAGGCAAAGGCAGCCATAAAAATTGCTGAGGGTATTAAGGGAGGGAAAAATATATATATTTTTTTAGATACAATCAGGGAAGAGACTCTCAGGCTGACTGAAGGGGAAAGGCTAGTGGAAGACAATAATCAGAAGGCTAATGTCCTAAACAATTACTTACGCTCAGTGTTCAAAGTTGATGATGATGGACCTCGTCCGAATAGTAGGATCAAGGCAGGTACACAGGGCGGGAGGGGGTACAGGAAGTGGAGAAGGTGGTGATCAAAGCTGAATGAGTAAGAAAGGGTTAGTGGCTTTTGTGGGTAGACAAGGCACCAGACCCAGAAGGCCTGCACAGAGGGGTTTTAAGGGAAAAGGCCTTAGAGCCAAGAGAGTCCTTAACCCAGCTATTTAATGACTCACTGGAGTGAGAATAGTACCAAGGAAATGGAAAACTGCATACTTAGTCCCACTCCACAAAAGCGGGGGCATGGAAGACCCAAACAACTACATACCAATAAGCTTCACCTCCATTATGGGTAAACTGATGAAGGCCATTGTGAAGCAAGGCCTTCTGGCCTTCATAGAAGAT
Source organism: Neoceratodus forsteri (assembly GCA_016271365.2). Lineage (NCBI taxonomy): Eukaryota > Metazoa > Chordata > Ceratodontiformes > Ceratodontidae > Neoceratodus > Neoceratodus forsteri. The sequence continues at coordinate 732,835,142 of CM028131.1, forward strand.
AAGAAAAAATTGCTCACCACAGTAATGTTATTTCTTCTAATGGAGTCTTGCTGTATTCTGACTATATGCAGTTAGCCCCAGCACTTGAACTGCTCCGGAGACAAAAGAGTTAACTCTATGCAGAAGCATAGAACGTTGAGCTCTAGCTCGGTTTTCAAACCTCTGACTCTGGTAACCTGCAGTGTAACTGTCAGATTCTTACGAGCACTAAACTAACTAATTCAACAGGTAGAAATTGTTTCTAAAATGTTTGTGCCAATTGGCAATAACAGATTTTTTAGAGTCAAAAGACTCAAGTCAGGAATCTCAAAAAGAAAATACGTAGATAGTGAAACAAGCAAAAGCATTCATAATAAAACCCTTAATAAGATAAAGGGCATATCGAGTACCCCTCTGGGGTGCAGCACAGTGCCTGCCCACCCACATCCCAAAACTACTAGGTTCCAGGAGGGGGAGGCAGGAAGGGAGGTCAGAATACAACAAGACTCCATTAGAAGAAACAACATTACTATGGAGAGTAATTTTTTTCTTCAAACAGCATAAAATCTTGCTGTATTCTGGTGAGACTAGGTTCCCTGAGCTGTAAGTTTATTTATTTATTTGCTTTTGTTAACCAGGTTAACACACTAGACAGCATGTGCCTATTTTCAGGTGCGACCCGGAAAAGCCCCCCAACCTAGCAGAGAAGCATCTGTTGTGAGAGTCACTGAAGGAGCCTGACTGACAAATGGAACACCTTGTCGAAGACTGTCCTCCTCCAGCCACCACTGGAGAGCTTGAACTAGAGTTTGAGACACTGGAACCAATTTGGAGAGAGGGTCTCTTTTCTGAGACCAATAGGATCTAAGATGAAACTGAATGTCTCTCATCTGAAACCTTGCTCCCTGGACCACAGCTGTGGATGCTGCCATGTGGCCCAGTAACTGTAGAAAGTGGCTGGACAAGAAACTAGGGGACAAAAAGAGGTAACCACATTGACAAGGGACTGAATCCTTGAGAGAGGAAGAAATGACCTTGCCTGAATAGTGTCTATTTCCACCCCTATGAAGGTGAGAAGCTGAACTGGTTCCAGAACCAACTTTTCTAGGTTCAGAATGAAGCCCAAGGATTCTAGAAGTCTTTGAGTGACCTCTAAGGCTGACTTTACTTAGTCTGAGGACTGGCCTACTAGGAGCCAGTCATCCAGGTATGGGAACAGAAAAATACCCTGTCTCCTGAGGAATGCCACCACTACTGCATGGCACCTGGTGAACACCCTTGGAGCAGATGTTAGGCCGAAAGGCATAGCTCAGAATTGGTAATGGCCTGAAGGCAATTCGAACCTGAGGTACTTTCTGTGGGAATGTCTGATAGGTATGTGGAAGTAGGCATCCTTGAGATCCAGAGAGGCTAGCCAGTCTTCTGGTCTCAGAGAGGGAAGAAGTACTCATAGAGTCACCATCCTGAATTTTGGTTTTGTTAAATGTTTGTTCAGGTACCATAAATCTAGGATGGGTCGCCACTCCCCTGTCTTTTTTGGGGTGAGGAAGTATCTGGAATACAGTCCTTTTCCCCTGTGACAAAGAGGTACCTTCTCTACTGCTTGCAGAAGCAGAAAAAAGGAGACTTCTGCCTCTAAGGCCTTTGTCTCCAAGGGAGAGGGAGGACTGAAGGACACTGCTCTCATTTTTGGGAACCTTCTGAAACTGAGAACAAGTCCCTGGCTCACTACTTTCAGGGCCCATTTGTCTGAAGTAATAGACTTCCAAGCCTGGGAGTAGTGAGCCAGCCTGCCCCCTACTGGAATTGGGGAGGCGACCCTGACTGACACCTCAGGGTGTCTGCTTGGCAGGGGGGCTTAGACTGTGTAGATGATGAGGTCCTAGTCATCCCACGCCTGCCTCTTCCCCTAAAGAACCCCCTCTGTTGGAAAGAATAGGAGGAGGCCTGAGCTTGGTATAAAGGCCTATGAAAAGGCCTGCCCCTGCCCCTAAATAGCTGCCTCTGAGGAGTGGTCTGCTTTTCTTTAGCTGCAGCACTCCTGTAGGTGGTCCTATATTTGTCCATTTTCTTCATGTAGTTCTCTGCTCACCAAACAGATAATTACCAGTGACAGGGAAATCCATGGCCTTAGTCTGGGTATCCTGTGAAAGACTGGTACATCTAAGCCAAGCAAGTCTCCTCGTGGAGATAGATGTAGCCATGACTCTAGAATGGACATCATTCGAGTCCACAGCAGCATGAAATTAAACTCTGGATGCCTCTATACCATTTACAGCCACCTGCCCCAGCTCCTTGGCTAGCTGAGGAGGGGCATTCCTTGCCAACTCCAGAACCGTATCCCACATCAATTTCTGGTACCAGGCTGTATATACCATGTAAATTGATTGCCTGAGCGCCAAAAAGGATGGGGGATGAGATGCCAGAGGAATATTAGCCTTGTCACAGGCTACAGCTTGCACTACCCCAACATGGCTGCAATGTGCTGTAAGGAATTCCGTACCAGGACCTGACAGGGCATACCTCCTGTCTATTTTTTTATCCACAGGAGGGATGGAAGTAGGAAATTGCATTATTTTCTGTGTCTGTTTCCCCAGGGATTTACGCAGAGGGATAGACACTCTCCTTGACTCTGGGACATCCATCATCTCCATATAATCAGGTTCCTCCTGATCCTGATCAGCTTCCTCCATAGGAAGTTGAAGAGTCTCAGCCACCTTCTTGTAAAACAAGAAGTGGAAAGGGACTCAGAAAGCCTGGGAGGGGAAACACTGGAAGGCCTGTCTGGGGATATGTCAGGCTCTACTGGCTCATCTAGGCCTGCAAACTCTCCTTCTTCGTCATCTTCATCCTCCTCCCAATCGCCCTCATAATATGCCTCTGGGTCAATTTCTGAGGCACCACTTTCTGACCAAACCGATCGCATTTCAATCGATGTCAGTTCAGTTGGAACCGGGCAAAGCGACTGTAAAATGGAAATTGCTTTTGCTATCTCCTCAGCGGTCGGAACATGGTTTTTTGGATCCGAACCGGTTGATTTCCTTTTTCTCTTAGTAGGAACCAACTCTTCGAAATCGGCTCTCCTCTTGCCCGAAGAGGTGTCGCCCAGGTCAGTGGGCACCTCCTCAGGTTCAGACGGAACTGAACTGGGCTGGCCATCTGGGTCAGCAGACTTCTCGGTCTCCCTCTCCCTACTCAAACGTTTTTCAAGAGTGGCCTTGGGAAAGTTCTTACAAATCTGGCAGTCTTCTTTGAGGTGGTCAAACCCCCAGACAATATACACAGACGAGGTGAGGATCGGCCTTAGCAAAGGCCTCCTTACATTCGGTACAGTGCTGAAACCCAGTGGGACCAGTTTTCTTTTTGGTTTTCTCAGACATGCCTAATATTTCCAAAAAGTCACCCTATACAGCATTAAGCCATGCAACTGAAAAACTTATCGGTTCTAACCATGTCACGGGTCGGTTAAAAAAATTTGAAAAACCAGATTTGTTTAGAAACCGATAAGTACCGGAAACCACAATATGCACTCAAATAAAAACCAATTACAACTAAGTTCGGATCTAAACCGAACCGACCGGAAAAGAACCAAAAACGGAAACTATTTCTGGTAAATTTAACACAAACAAAATCACACTACGTACTACTACCACTTACTGTTGCTGAGACAGAAGTAAGAATACCGAAGGAAGGACTGCGGTTAAAAAAAAACTATTCAAGTTAGAACCGAACCGAAGCACAGGAGGGATCTCTGGAGCGACTTCACAGTTAGGCGAAGTAAAGAATCTGACAGTTACACTGCAGAGTACCAGAGACAGAGGTTTGAAAACAGAGTTTGAGCTCAACGTTCTATGCTTCTGCATAGAGTTAACTCTTTCCTCTTTCCTCTCCGGAGTAGTTCAAGTGCTGGGGCTAACTGCATATAGTCAGAATACAGCAAGATTTCATGTTGTTTGAACAGGCTTCCAGTCAGCAAGTATTGTAGCATGGGTTTGTGTTGGGTAGATTATATCAGACCAATCCGATTGTGTTTTTTGACTGGGTCAATAGTGTGCTGAACAGAAGCCAGGTGGTAGATCTGCTCTACTTTGACTTCAGCTAAGCCTTTATTCCACATTACACAGGATGCTGCTAAAAAAGCTGGAGGACTTACGAGTAGAGAAGTGACTAGTCAAGAGGTTGAAACTGGTAAAGAGGAAGGCAGCAGAGGGAGGTAGTAAATGGGATCAAATCTGAGTACTGAGGGGTCACAAGTTGGGTGCTGCACTGGTCAAACTTCGGACCTGTCCTTCATTAATATGTTCATTAGATATACAGGGGGACAGTAGTGTCCAGCCTGCCGGTGCAAGGCAGGGTGCCCGACTGCGGTGCTGATGACCTGGGATCAGGAACGGACTCAGGATGTCAGAGGGCCTGCCGGGGGAAGAAGGACTGAGCGTCCCTTGGACTGCTCTCCTTCTCAAGGGGGAGGGGAGTAGAGTGTCTGGCATCATGTGACCCCTGGCAGAGGCTGGGCAACCTTCGTGCCAGCATCACTTAGGTTGGGGGGCAGGGCAGACACTGGACGTCATTGCACATCTCCCCCCCCCAACTAGCATGCAAAATGCGGTTCCAAGATAAATTATGCTGGTGCTGCCCCTGCTCTGCGGTTGGGACCCCCTCTCCGCCCCAACGGATAGAAAAAAACATACTGGGAAGCCCGCGGCCCCACCTCGGAGGAGGGTGACAAAAAGGCGAATATGGCGGGGGGTGGCACCGAGCATATACCGGTAGGGACCCGCTCAAAAAAAATATAGGAGCACAGCATCCAGGGACAGAGTCAATCTCTTGACTGACAACATAAAGCTCTGTGGTAGAGTGGACAGTGAGAAAGGGGTGAGGAACTTTACAGGGACCTAGAAAGGCTTGAGAGGTGGTCAAAGTCTGGCAGTTGAAATTCAGTGCTGCTGGCATGGTGGCGATGGAAGCTGAGGTGCTGTATGTCGTCGAAGGGGGTGGGTGGGAGTAAACTGATGAAAATTATATCTCCTTTGAAGGCATGAACACTGAAGCACTGGGGTTTCTGGCTTGTAAAAAGGCTATTACAACATTTATTTTTCAAATTATTCTGTCTGGAGTGCTCTTCTGTTTTGTTTTGGAGGAAAAAGGAGCTGGCAGGCTCCATGATGGCCACACCAGCGCCCCGTTCCAGCCCCCAATGTCTGGATTTGGCTCCAGGGTGGGAGAAAGCCAGTGTCCCTTTGCCTCGCCCTGCCATGGGGGGTCCATGGGGGATTTAGGGGATGTTGGACGTGGGAACAATGTGGCCGGAGATCGAGTTCCCTCTGAGGGAGGGAGGGACCAAAGCCACCTGCCAAGCTCCACAGGAGGAAAAACACATAATAGAAAAAAAAAAAAAGAAATTCAGTGCTAAGAAGTGCAAACTGTTACACTTAGGGAATGAAAAAACATTCAAGAAGTACTGGATAGGCTAGCCCACCTGCGCAGCAGTTGGATTTCCACTTGCGATACCACCGAACCAGGTCCAGCAACGAGCTTGGGTCGCTGAAGGGTCGGCTGGGAGGAGATAGCTTGAGCGTCCCACAACTGCTTGTTTTCTCTGGGGAGGGAGGGAGCTGCAATCCGGTGTTGGGCGACTGCTGGAGGAGGCCAGGGTAGGACAGCATGTCGGGTTTACCATGGGGAGGTGCGTAGCAGACGTCGGCTCTCGCCTGGACGTCCGGATGCCACGCACCATGGAAACCAGAAAAAATTGCTCCCATCCAGCCAGATGACGGCCTCCGGTCCTCCACTGACTCTAAGGCCCTCCGAAACAGCCTGTCTGCACCTTCCTCAGCAGCACCCAGGCCAATAATTGAGTGCGCTGCCCTGTCCCCACCGGTGTCTTCTCCCCCAGAGGGGGGACCCATCCGGCGAAGGGAAATGCTGGGTTACCTGGGGGGTTGTGATATGGGGTTGAAGGCTGCAGTAGGGTGGCAGAAGCGGCAGGAGTGTGCATAGGAGACCTAAAGGGAAGACCGGATGAGAGCTTGGGCAGGCGGATAAACAAATACAACAAAAAAAAAAGAAGTACTGGCTGTGAGGGGTCAAGCTGGACACGTTAGCAGAGAAGCGGGATGTGGGAGTCTTCATCAGTGACTCACTAAAACAAACCAACCAGTGCAATAAGGCCTATAGCAAGGCATCTAGGATGCTGAAGTGTATAGAGAGGGGTTTTGGCAGTAGTAGTGAAGAGGTGATACTGTCCCTATACACATTACTGGTGAGGTACCAACTGGAGTACTGTGCCCAGTTTTGGATTCCTCCCCTGAGAGAGGACATTGATAGGCTGGAGTCAGTGTGTAGGAACAAAACTTAGTTATGAAATATTTTATTATAATGTAATAACTGGGGGACATTTTCTGTCATACCAGAAGCAGGTTATAATTCGCCGTTATAACGGTGAACATACACCCGCTTCTCAGCCCTGTTCGTGCTCACCTCTCACAGAAACAGTCTGCCGAAATGTCGCCGTGACAAAAGAAGAATCACAGAAATAAAAGCCACCTAAAATAACAATCTCTAACCTTTTGGATCACTATGTAGCAGTTTAGGATCTTTCACAGGCCCAGCTTCTCCTCTGCCACGGTTGCATTCAGTCAGCCGCGCTGCGCCGTTTCCTGGACTCGGACCACAGAAACCATCAAGCAAAACGAAACAAACAAAACACAGTTCCCACGTATGTTTACTCAACATTTTTCAAAATATTTATTTTAGTCCGCTTCCCAGTTGTCATGGCTATATGCAAATGAGCTACACAGTTACAACTCTGACCACTGAATTCAGAACCTCATTTGCATATCGCCGTGACAACTACCACCCAAAATCTTGAAAATGTTAACCAAAACACTTGCCAGCAAAGTTTCAAAACTAGTTTTCCCAACAGTTTAACCCCCACAATAACAATTATTTTCTGCTCTTCTGTAAACTATTCTAATACAAAAAAGGCAGACACAAGATTTTGTTAAAAAAACATTTATTTCACCAAATCTAGTTGGAGACAAAAATGTCCCCCCAGCAATTACATAAAACAACACACTGGGGTAGTGCACAACTCGAATTTAATGCACACCTCAGTGTGGGATGCTTTGCTAACCCCTCGGCAGGGTATGAAATTCATGAAAAAAAGTACATGCCCACTTGGGCATGTAGAAGGCAAAAGTACATGCCCAGGAAAATATTTACATGCCACCCCTTAATTTACATTATTTTAAATGTCGTATTCACTGGACCAAGCATTTTCATTATCACCACCCCACTACCATCATCATCACCACTAGTACTGGGCCTGGCAGAAGCAACATGCAGTGACAGTGTTGTTCTGGAGCCATAAGCCTTGGTGGTGGGCCTTCTTCTGCCATTTTTCCACCACAGTGATATGGCACCTTCAGGGTTATATTCACTGAGCTGGGGTCCATTGAGAGATATAGACATTAGGTTGTGAAGGGTGTCTGGACGTAATCCAACCCTCCAATCATATTTTATTCTTCCCATTAGAGAGAAGCCCCGTTCTGCAGAAGCAGTGTGAACGGGAATCAAGAGAATGATCTTGACAACGGCCAGCACATTTCGGAATTGTTGCTCCTGCATGTCTGCAAGGATCACTTTCTGCCACAATTTCAGAGATCTACAATTCTCAACAGACAGCAAGTGGAGTACATGCTTTTTTAAGTCTAGCCACTCCAGCAGTACCAAAGTTACATCAACTTCTCTTGACTCTAGGACCACTTTGTAGTGATCAACAATTGTTTGAATTGCCTGATCTCCATATGTTTCAAGTGCCTCTGTGGATGTTGGCCAGGACTCAAAATTTAAAGCTCTTGCAGCTAGTAGCACTTCATTGGTTGTGAAAGACAAAGCGAGATGCAATGTGCTGTGATGTTTTTTGAAGAATTTTCTTAATGTCTGAAACTGTGGCTTGTACAATGTCTGACAAAGAACCGGATCTGTGTCTGCTAGTTTCACCAGTTAAGCCAACATTGTTGTAGTAAGTTAGATTCTCATTCACAGACGTAAGTGTTATGCGGTGCAGAGTTTCGTCACTTGAGAGACCATTACATTTCTGAATTGTGCTTTCTACTCTGCTGTAAACTTTTTCAACAGTGGCATCCTCTTGCTGAAAGCATAGACTAAGAGCAGATAAATAACCAAAAAACTTTCAGAAAGTTCATGTACATGACACATTTTAAAGTCTTAAGCACTTTAAGTACTCCCAGTGCTTTTTAGCCATGATCTTGCTTATTTGTCAGTGAGACATGTTCAAGGTGAGGCACTAATGCAGCCCAGTTTCTTTCAAGGGCAGAAATTACCCGTTCTCTGTGTGCAAGCCACCTAGTGACACCAGTGTTAACTGGTTTGACCACATTAATATTTAAAAGGGATCCTGTTTCCTGTAGGCCTTTCCAACTTTTTGGTGACCTGTGGTAAAATGAGTAAATGTTCAGCAGAAGTTGCTCTACTGACTTGTAAAAGGAACAGTCTTTGAAAGAATCCTTTTCAGCAAGCTTTAAACGATGTGCACAGCATTGTATGTCAATGAGGTGTGGGCAGCTGTCTTCTTTTATTCGAGTAAGGACACCCAAAGTGGATCCTAACATGACAGCAGCACCATCAGTAGCTGCACTGATCAGTATTTGTTTCCAACCACCATCCTTTAGACCACCCTCACTCTCTAATGCATCAGTGACAATATTTAAAATGCTTTCAGCATCAGGAACACTAACTGGTTTCAGTGCAAGAAACCTTGTAACTGGCAGGCCATTGTCAAAAACACGCATGTAAATGCCCACCTCCTGTGTCGCACTTTTATCTGTGCGTGAATCTAGAAGAAAAGAGAAGTAATCACTGTCTTCTAAAAGACGAGCAGTAGTGTTTTGAATATCTTGAGCAATGTAGTGAATAAAGACACAACATTGCTTGTCACTACTGTAACTTTGTCCCATTACATCATCTCCGTGATTCCTTTTTTGCAAATCTATTAGCCCAGGAAAATCCCTGAAAGGCCTTTTTGTCCTAGCAACGTAATATGCAGTACAGAACAGTTTAGTAATTTGGTCCATTTCTTTTTGTTCCATTAATTGTATGGACTTCTCTATTGGTCTTTCTCCAACTTTTGTTTTGTTTTCTATGTATGCCCTCTCAGCATTTTTGTGCGCTACGGACACTTCATGTGCCGAGATAATGTGTACTCTATAAGTACTGCATCCAGTTCTAAAATTCTTTTTGCTCTGACTTTTATCATAATTCTGACACCATATACAGAACATGGCACATTTATCTGTGTCATAGGTAAGCCACTGCCTGCCATTTTTCAATGATTCTTGAAATGTTCTAACTTTTTGGGCCTTAACTAGGGTTTCAGCACAAGCAGCAGCAATAGAGGAAACTTTAGTGGTCACAAGAGTTTCACTGTCTGGGCAAGGAGGTGGTATGGTTATGGCTGTAGTAGTACTACTGGTACTAGTGCTTGGTGTTGGGGAATCCGAGTCTGCTCTCACAGTCTCATCGAGATGCTTTCTCTTAAATCCAAATTTAAAAAGACTCATGGTATCTGCCTGGCTGTTCAGAGCTAATAACTTGTGAATACTGACTTAGAGAATGTTTAATTTGTGTTACATAACTTAGTATTAATAAATGCTTATGCAACACAAGGAAAACAGTGTGGTGTTTTTTTTTTTTAATAATAAACTTAAGAAGACAACCACCTGTGTGTTGTCTGATTATTTATTATAACAGGTGACAGTATTCAGATTTTAGATAGTCCACACAGATGAGACAGCGTAGCTTGTAAAAAGCTTAAGATATTTTTTTATAGCAGTATTCACTTCAGATTTTAGATAGTCCACACAGATAAGACAGCGTAGCTTAGCTTGTAAAAAGCTTAAGAGATTTTTTTTATAACAGTATTCAGATTTTAGATAGTCCACACAGTGTAGCTTGTAAAAAGCTTAAGAGATTTTATTATAACAGTATTCAGATTTTAGATAGTCCACACAGTGTATCTTGTAAAAAACTTACGATATTTTATAACAGTATTCAGATTTTAGATAGTCCACACAGATGAGACAGAGTAGCTTGTAAAAAGCTTAAGAGATTTTTTTATAACAGTATTCAGATTTCAGATAGTCCACACAGTGTAGCTTGTAGATTTTTTTTTATAATGGTTTGTTTGTTGTTGTTGAATGTTGTCCCTTTTTCAGGGGCAGCCGGGGTACAGATGAAAAGCAACTGAAATTGAACCAGATCAAACACTGTCAAGATTTTAGATAGTCCACAAAATTTAGAGTTTAGGTAGTCCTAGTCCCAGACAACTCCTACCCACTCCCACAACAATACAGACTACTAAACTTTTAATAATAACAACACAACATATTCTTTTTATTTGAATTTTTTTTAGGTAGCCAATGTAGTTGTAATTTCAGAATCAAGAGCCAGTTATCGTATTGTACTCCCCACACACCACACAAGAAGAATCCCCTTGAATTTCAGAAGGTGACAAAACTGACAATCACACAGATGAGAGTGACTGTAGGTGGCTACTGCATAAATAGCTCCCAGTCCCTGACTCTCTCCCTTCACAATCTTTTTTAAATAGCTACTGCCTCAGCTCAAAGAAGCTGAGAGAGTGTTTTCTATTTGGCTAGGACTTTTTTATGTAGTAAGCAGCTAGCAGCAGGCTACAAGTATAGTCTCTTAGATGTAGTAGTAGTTTAGATTTAAATTTGCAAAAGGCAGATTTTCCATGCAAGCTCAACAGGTACTACTAGGCTGAGACTGGGACGGATTATAAAACTGCAATGAAAAAATAGACTGGTCTGCAAACTGAGTGGTCCCCCTCCTCCTTCACTTTGCTGCAACCAGTCTATAAATTATTACTGCCTCAGAGACTGTAGTTATCCCCTCCCCGTCCCCCTCCTATTACAGGCACATAATCTTTTTTTAATTTCAGCCAACAGAAAGAGATTAGCCTTGAGACAGGACTGTCTACTTGGCTGCTTTCTAGTTAATTTTTTTTATCAAGCTTCCCTTCCCTGCTCAGTACTGCTGTTAGTTCTCTCCTGGCAGATTTCCTTCCCGCCTGACTGGAGAGACCCTGTGGTCTCACAAACACACTCCTCTCCTGGCTACCAGCTATCAATCCCCCCTTCACACTGCTGCAGTTTATAATTTGTGTTGCTGCTCTTTTTTTTTTTTTATTCAACTGAGCTCTTAAAAGAGCTTAAGAGCTTTTATTTTTAGGCAGATGATCAATTCATCATGCAACGATCAATGACGATGGGCAGACTACCGTGACTGCTGCAAAATGAACCGTCTCCACTCCAGTAAACAAAAGCCAAAGAACGGCACGCTGTAGAGAGACCTCGCGTCTCAATGTCTGGAGGGGCAGGAGAAAAGTACAAATATTGTCATTGATTGGTGAACGCGCCTTCTGCAGCCCGCCTTCAGCAGGGAAGAGCATTCGGAATTGGAAGACTAGTTCGCTGAGTGCACTGTCGGATGATCTCTGTGCCACTCAAATGGCACTCCTCGTCTCCCCCTCTGTAAAGCTGCAAACAGGCAAGCAGTCAGCTGACATCCCGACGAGCACACTAGTGATCTGCTCGATATATCGCTCTGGGACTCACATCGCCCCTCACACCCCCGAGAAACAAAAAGACATGGAACCTGCCAAAATACTTAGGTGCCCAAAGGCAGGCACTAAACAGCTGTGGTGTCCTGAAGCAAAGGTGCCTGTCCTGGGGCACCTAAGGTATAGGAACTTTGCACCCTGCCCCTCGGGCTTCGCCATCAGGGTTTATGTAGCATCCCACACCTCGAGTGTGCATTAAATTCTCGTTATGCACTCCCCCCATGTATTATTCTATATTTAATTTTTTTGCATTATTTTATGACTATCCTTGATAAATGGTTAATTATTAATTAAGGTAACTGGGAGGTCATACTAAGGCATCTTGTCACTATTTTTGTCTACATGAGCTCTACAAACAAGAAAAAAAACTGCTTACATGAACGCTTTAAAAAAAAAAAAAAGGAAGATGCCTGCCTAAGTGAGACTAGAAAAAAAATGGTGCAAGTTTTAAAATTGACCTGCATCCCTTTTTATTTTGGTCCCGGGTCCCCCAATCCCCTGTTCAGAAGTCAGACCTGTCTCACCTGTCGTCTCCCCATGCCCAGGCTAACCCTCCTGGGTGGGGCCGCCAGGAGGGCCCCCCAAACGGACACTGCAGGCAAGCCCTGGCTTACCCCCCCCAGGTCAGAGACACGGGAGCGGGACCCCCCCCCAGCAAATGTCTAAGACAGTGGACATGGCAGCAGAGCAGGTATTCATGCCAGGGGATCGTTTTTTTGATGCTTGCTGGATCCCAGGGTGCGGGGACGTGCAATGACATCCACCATCCTCCCGGCCCCCCCAAGGTGATGACGCCGGCAGCAGTGGACCCCCAGCCTCCGCCAGAGGTCCATAAAGTGCCGGACACTCTTTCCCCCCTCCCCTGGGAGAAGGAGAGCAGTCCACAGGACACTTGATCCTTCTCCCCCCTGGCCATCCCTCCGACTCCCGGGTCCGTTTCTGAACCCAGGTCATTGGTGTCGCAAGCAGAAATCCAACTGCTGTACCAGTGGGCCGGCTCTGCATTCCTAAACAGAGCTTCTAGACTTAGGTTTCCTTTTGACCTCCAGCTCAGAGATAATTATCATGGAAACTTGACAGTTGACGAATTGCATGTGGTCTCTGTGTATCAGCTCAAAGCTGGTACCACACAAGTGCCTGAAGTAAACTGCTCTTATGTTTCAATATAAAAGAAAGACATTTGGCTCTTGCAAAACTATCTTTAGTGCTTGCAACATGAAACTCATACAAGGAAACAGGACTGTCTGGACCTGTTACCTGGCTAAATTTGGGACATGTAACTTGAAGGGTTGGTGAGTTATTTGATGATCTAGTTTGCATCAAAAGTAAAACTCCCACAGAGATAATGGAAACAGCATTTGGAAGGTTGTGTGGTTACCTCCTAAAGTTTATTAATGCAGGAGTTCTGGGGAAGGAACTAGTCACCAAAATAGTTTATGCCAACACTGCCAGAAATAACATATTAATATTGTCACTCTCCTGAAAAGGCACAGTATGAGACAATCAAACATGTAACTTTTATAAACTTGCCTAGTAAATGACTAAAGTTATGCCACTTCCAAGAATTCTGCTTTAACATCTTTTGGAGAAGGAGCTGTCAAAAAGTGAGTTATGTGCCACATGGTTAGCTCAAAAGACAAAGGAACTACCTCTGAGAAAATATTTTCTGTCTTTTGAGTAACCTCCTAAAGTGTTATCTGGAAGAAAGATATAAAATTTTGAACTGCAAGAAATGTAGATCAAGTACGTGTAAATATTTTTAAGAAATCTGCAAGAAAGCAGATTCTATGAAAGACTTTATAAATTATAAACTTTATAATAAAAATAGACATGTCATGTTTGATACCTAAATACTCCAGATTTTGTGCTGAATCTGAAAATAAAAGTTTCAAGCCTGTATTTAATTGCATCTGGATGCAAAAGAAAAATGGTTTTAAACAGAAATATTGTTTTGAGTTGAAAGACTTTGAGCAAGGAGAAGTTCTTGAAAAAGTAAAGACCCACCCCTGACATCATTTGCAAAATCCAATCAAAGTTGGTAAAATTTGCAGAAAATGATGTTAGGACAATGCTGTAACCAAAGGTAATAAAGATAGGTCCCAGGAGGGGCTGGTTCAGTTCTTGTCTATGTACCATGCTGTGAAGATCTGTGTCTGTGGATCTGCCAATGTTATTGTACTGAGATTCCTGCAAGGCCTAAAGCCAAGAGCCATGCCTGCTTGGTGATATTTGGACCAGCAAGGAACCAAGCTTTTATTGCTGAGTTCATACCAGAGGTGCTGAGGTCCAGAGCCTGAGGTTTGAGCCTGGAAGGAAACAAAAACTGCAAAAAGCAGCCACAAGGGAAAATAACTTCTCACAGCAGAATCTTTCAAATTCTGGTGCAGTAAAGACTTCTGTTTGTGTAATGGACATTTTGCCTAAAGTAATGTTTTGAAGTTCCTGCCAAAACAAAAAACAAAAACAGAGACTGCCTACTGATGTCCATCAGCCAAGAAGCAAGTCTGCATGGCTCTACTGACAACAAACGGGTCCAAAGTCTAGGGTTCGAGTAGAAACAAGAGTAAAACAGAAACAGCCACAAAGTCTAGTTACTAAAAGAACTTAGCTATCCAGGAAAAAGAAGGATTTTCACCAACATTCTGAAATTAAGGAAAAATCTAGACTCCTCAGCTAACCAAACGTCTCAGTATTATTTTAGTTAATTTTTATAATATTCTAATTGGGCTTAGTTGGGAGGTTGTATGGAAAATTAATTTCTTAAATCCAGACGCTTGAGTACATGGTTTAAGCTTACATTTAAATGATATATATATATATTATATTATATATATATATATATATATATATCTATATATATCTATATATCTATATATCTATATATATATATATATAAACATTTTGCATGCCATAAAGTATTAAGTTTCATATAAAAATATAATCCAAAACACTAATGTAAAGAGTTTGCAAGTTCTTACACAAAAAATGTTATGCTATATACAAAAGCATGCTGTAGGCATGGTGTACAGCTAATGCTATTCATTGCTTTGAATATTACTTATTTCTTTCTTTTGTTTGATTTTCTGAAACCTTTGTTGTTTTATGTTTACATTACTTTTCACTATGTTTACATTGTTTTATTAGCTATGCAAATATTAGTAAATAGAAAAATTAAACAGGGACAAATAAAATCTATTTTTTCGACATATTACATGTGAGTGTGACAGAGTTATTTACTGTTATCTAAAACTTATATACAGTGGCCACAATATTGAAAAATGTGCCTGGCAATGGTGCAAGTGGTTGCGCCATGCAACTGAGTTGCACCGGAGCAACAAAGAGATATATTCAAAAGAGATGAGCAATGGCACATCTCTTCTAAATATATCAAACTACGCAGGCAGCGTAAATACGATGCGCCAGCACATTCCCCCAATAGGTCTGAATACCTGAAATGGGAATGCGCCAGCGTATCTGGAGATGAGCCAGGCGCAGTTTCCAGATATTCTGACCTGAACATGCAAATGAGGTAATTATGCATGCAAGGCGCAAATGGGACCATTTGCATGTCATTATGGCTCCATTTGCATAAGTTGTGCAGGGCTGGCTGGCGGAATGTGCCAGGCGTCCTGCACAGCATGTTTGATGTCCTGGAAGTCTAGTAGTACCTCCTTCCCCGCACAGAACACTGATCCACATAAAATAAATATTTTATTAGCCCTGGTAGTCTAGTGGTTCCCCCTCCCCACACGAAACCCTGATCCCTGTAAAATAGCCCTGGTAGTCTAGTGGTTCCCCCTTCCCCACACACGAAACCCCCAATTCCTGTAAAATAAATATTTTATTAGCCCTGGTAGTCTAGTGGTTCCCACCTACCCGCTCCATACCCTGATCGCTGTAAAAAATTAGAACAGCCCCGACCCTGGCAGTCTAGTGGTACCCCCCAGAATGGAGATACCTGAATAATGCTGGCCCCCAACATTTGCAGCTTGAGCAGCACCGTCTGTATTAGAGGAAAAGTACAGTTACATAAGAACTTACCGTAACAGTAGATCTTCAAGTGGAGCTCTCGCAGCAGGTAATACCATTAGGACTAAAGCAGTCAGGAGTCAGGACCCCACGGTAAACTTGTAGCTAGCAGCTTGAGGCAGGGGACCGCCTCCGACTTTGGCTCCACTCAACGTCAGATGTGGTACAAAGGGGGCAGTCCCCTGGCGCCACCTCAGTTCTCCCGCCGGAGACCCGGCTAGAAATAAAGTTGGAGAACCGGTAGGAATTCACCACCATGGTCTGGTGATAAGGTACCCAATGAAAAACTATCCTGGAGGATGAAGGGTGGGAAAGCCACCTGCTGCAAGAGCTCCTCTAGAAGATCGACTGTTACGGTAAGTTCTTACGTAACTACACTATCTGTCTTCGAGGGTGGAACTCTTGCAGCAGGTAATATCATTAGGACTGAGTCCCAAGCAGTACCCAAAGATAGGCCCAGGTCTGATAGGGTGGTGGGAAATATGCTGAAAAGGCTGGTGAAAAGCAACAATGAGAGAAGGCCTTGCAGGACTGCTAATCTGAAACCTGCTCTCCTTCTAGATGCGATGTCCAGGCTGTAGTGCCTGATGAAGGTATGGACAGAAGTCCACATGGCAGCAGCACAAATATCGGCTGAAGAGACATTCTTGAGGGCCGCAAAAGAAGATGCCACCGCTCTGGTGGAGTGGCCCCTAATAGTACCCATAAGAGGTCTGTCGTGGCGCTGGTAACAGAACGAGATGCACCGTACTAACCAATGGGCTAGTGTCTTTTTAGAAACAGGAGCTCCCAGCATTCGCTTAGCGAAAGAGACAAACAACTGGTCCGACTGTCTAGAGGAGCGAGTCCTGTGGAGGTAATACCTCAAAATACACTGAACATCCAAGGTGTGCAACAGTGCTTCACCTTGGTTCATAGGATCATAGCATATTACAAGCTCAGGAGGCATAGCCTTTGTATGAGCTCGCCACCCTAGGGTGGATATGTTTTTATATATATTCAAATTTTGTATTACCCATATATTGATCTAACTGACGTTTAAATGTCTCCATAGTGTTATTCTCAACAACTGAACATGGTAGTGTGTTCGATGTGTTGACTATTCTTTGTGTGTACCACTGGCTTCTCTTTTTTGTTCTACAGTGGTCACCTCTTAATTTAAGATTATGAGACCTTGTTTGAATTGTATTAAAGTTTGTTTCTAAGAGAACTTAGTCTCTTATGGCTTTACATGTTAAGCAAAGGTCTCCTCAAAGTTGTCTATAATTTATGGGGTATAGTTCCAGCTGTTATAACCTTTCCCCGTAGGTCTTATCTACCATACCTGAAATTCTTTTTGTCATTATTTTTTTGAACATCCTCAAATAATTTCCTACCTCTGTTTGTGTTAGGCACACAAAGAGGTGCACAGTAGTCCAAGTGCAATCTAACTAAACTCGTGTAAAGTGGCAAAATGACTCTTGGTTGTCTATTTTTTATATGTTTCAAGATACATCCCAGGATTCGTTGACATTTCTTAACTTTTATTATTGTGTTATCAAAATTAATTTTATTATCTATAATTACTCCCAAGTCTCTTTTATTATCAGTTTCTTGTAGTACCACTTGGTTTAGTAGATAATTATTTTTTAAGTTGTTATGTCATAAATGCATTACCTTGCACTTTTGAATACTGAATGTCATTTTGTTCTTTTCAGCCCATAATCCCAGTGATGCTATCTCTTTTTGAAAGTTTACTACTGCCTCATAGGAGTTGACTATACAGCCTATCTTGCAGTCATTTGCATACTTTGACATCCAAACATTGTTCGATGACCGCACTGATGATATCAAGATGTTAAACAATACAGGGCCCACTACTGAGCCCCGGGGCACCCCACTCGTCACTTCTGCCCATGCAGACGAATACCCCTTTATTGAGGTGCACTGTCGGCAATTATTTAGCTATGATTCTATCCAGGTTATTAGATTTTGAGGAAACTCCAGCTCTGTCATATGCTGTAATAGAATTTTATGAGAGGCTTTGTCAAATGCCTTCGCGAAATCTAAGAAAACCATGTCCACTGGTAGGCCTGCATCTAGTGATAAACTAACATTTTCAAAGAAATGTAAATGATTAGTCAAACATGACCTTCCTCGAGTAAACCCATGCTGTGTAATATCTTGTAGGCTACTGAGATTTATATGTTGTTCTAATCTATGTAAGATTAGCCTTTCTAAAGTTTTCCCTATGACGGATGTCAAGTTTACTGGTCTGTAATTTGATACTTCTGTTTTGTTTCCTGATTTATATATAGGGATGACCACAGCATCTTTCCATGATAAGACACTTTCACCTATATCTAAGGATAGATTAAATAATTTATACAATGGGCCTGAAATTTGTGTTGCAATTTCCTTAAGGAACATAGGATGAATTCAGTCAGGCCCAGCTGAGGAATTAGCATTTAGATTTTGTAGTGCCCTCAAAGTTTCTTCAATAGTAATTGAAAAAACTATCGAGTTATTGCAGTTAGTTATGGTACCATTAAAAATTTCCTTTGGGGTAAAGATGGTAAGAAAATAATTATTAAGTTCCGTTGCCATTTGTGTTTCATTATTAGTAAGCCCTGCCTTTGTCTGAATGGGACCTACTATGGTTTTAGTACCTCTGAGTGAACCTATATAATTACAGAACTTTTTTTATTGCCCACTCTATTAATTGCTAATCTATTTTCTATTTCTATCTTTGCTATCCTAATTTGTTGTTTTACTTTATTTGAATGTTTTTTATAGCTATTCCATTTTGATAATGATTTTTTTTTATATTTTCTTTAGCTCTTATGTTTTTTTTATTAATTGATCTCGATTTTGTTATTCCACCAGACTGGAGTTCTTTGCTCATTAATGTATTTTTTTTCTCTATGGGGCCCAAGTATCTAGGCAGTGATTTATTTTAGACAAGATAAGAGTCCAAACCTGATGGACATTTAGGTCTATAAATTCAGTGTCCCAATCCCATGAGGTCAAATAATGTTTTATTTCTTGGTAGTCAGCTCTAGAGTAATCCCTTACTAAGGTGTTCCCCTTGGTACCTATTGTTTTGGACTGAATTTGACATAGAATCATATTATGGTCGCTGTTACCCAGTGGTTCTAGAATTCTAGGTTCTGAAACTTTTTGCCCCATGTTGGTGAGCACAATATCTAAAATATTATTATTTCTTGTTCCTTCATTAAGGATTTGGTTAAGGTTCTGATTAACTGTGATATCCAAGAAGTCCCTCTCTATAGTTCCACTACATTGGTGCATTTCCTAGTTAATTTTAGGGAAGTTAAAATCTCCCATTAGTACAGTATATAATTATTACTAGAATCAAATTTATCTATTGAGTTTAGGAAGTCGATGTTTTGTTCATTGTTTAGGTTGGGGGCTCTATAAGCCAAGCCTACACTTAGTTTTATAGCCAATAATTTAATCTCTGCCCAAATAATTTCATTATCATTATTAGAGATGCATTTTGGGGTAATAGAATGTGATGTATAATCTTCCGATATATAGAGTGCTACCCCCACCCTGATTTATCCTTCCTATTTTGTACAATTTTATTGAAACCCAAGATATCTGTGTTCCAACTTTCTTCATGAAATCAAGTTTCAGTGACCCCACAAATTGTGATTTTTTTCCTTTTTATATTATGTATCTTAGTTCATCCATTTTATTTGCTAGACTATGAGCATTAAGTAGTAATATAATGATGGTGTTTTTTTGTCATTTGGAGTGTCAATAGGAGAAATTATGTTAGATATTGTTGTTACTGGTATAGTTAAATTCTGATTTTCACTGTGACCATTAATTAAACATGTCCCACCCCGTACTAGTTTAAATGTTTACCAATAAAACTGGTGAAATGTTTTCCCAGGAGTACATTCCCCTTTTTACTTACGTGCAGGCCATCTTTACAGTACAGGTCACCCTGAAGGTAGAACTCTTCCCAGTGGGTTAGGACCTGGATCTCTTGCCTCACTGTCCATTTCTTTAAACAATCATTAAAGCTCCTTACTTTCTGGTTTATTCTTAGTGAGGCTTTAGGTATAGGCAGGATTTCTGATATGGTAACTTCACAATCTAGAGAAGTCAATTTATTAGTACGCGCCACCATATCTTGTTTAAGTTCCTGAATTGAGTCCCTGAACATGTTATTTGTCCCCGCATGAATAAGTACAAGAGGACTGCCACCTAAGTGTTTTACAGTAGTTTTGCTCATGTATGTTAAGTCCGTTATTTTAGCCCTTCTAAATGATGACAGTGTCTATGAGCTTTATCAGGGTTGCAAACTACCCTATCCAGATGTTTAATCATAGAATCTCCCATGACCAAAAGATTTCTATGTGATTGCTGATTATTATTACATACTTCTGAGTTATTATCATTCCTTTCCATTGCATTTTCTACATTATTTTGTGTAGACAGTAGACAGTTGCCACTATTAATATCTGGAACTATAAATTCAATCAGAGTGTCAAAAGATATAAATGCTTGAGATATCATTTTCCATTACTGTTAAGCTAGTAAATCTGTTACTAAGAGGGATGGAAAAATTAGTTGCATGCCTTCCCTTTTTTTGGGGTTTGGCATATTGGACGTTATACCATGAATCGTCTACTTCTGGTGTTAAATCTTCTTCCCTGGTTCTTTTTTTATATGTGTCTTTAGGTGGTTCCATATGCCTTGATGCCATTTGCAGAGTTTCATTAGGGGTATCCGGATTTCATTTGTCACCAATTTTGTGTGGGATAGGTTAGAAAATTTCAGATAGTATACCGGAAGGTTGATATCCTGGTTAAGGGTCAGTACAGACACCACCTTCGGCATAAATTTAGGATCTGTGTGAAGATTCACCCTGTCCCTGTGGAAGACTATGTAAGGTTCTTTTCACATCAGAGCCTGGAGCTCAGAGACCCTTCGAGCAGAGGTAATGGCTACCAAGAGGGGAGTCTTCCATGAGAAGAAGTGCATCTCACAAGAAGCTGCTGGCTGAAAGGGAGGAAGTGTGAGTTTCTCCAGTACGAAAAGAAGGTCCCAAGGAGGAACGATGTCCCTCTTAGGAGGTCTGATGTGCAATACCCCACGAGGGAAGGTTTTGCAGGAATAAAGCTGTGCCAGAGTTCTGTCTCCTATCGAGTCATGATATGCAGAGACCGCACACAAGTGCACCTTGATTGAAGAGTAACTAATTTCTAAGTCCAATAGGTGACAGAGATACTCTAGCACATGCCTAGACGGATAACCCAAGGGGTCTAAGGCGTGGGCCACAGCCCACAGGCAGAAGCATTTCCATTTCAGAGCGTATGTGGCTCTGGTGGAAGGCTTCCTCGCTGCAACCAGAATTTCAGCCACCCTGCTTGACACTCCTTGTCTCTCTTCCACTAGGACTGCAGGAGCCAAGCATACAGGTGAAGAAACTGAAGAGCAGGATGGACAAGAGTCCCCTGTTCTTGTGAGAGCAAGTGGGTGGAGAGTGGCAACTGAACTGGAGGTTCCAGGGGACAGTTGCTGGAGCAACGGATACCAGATTTGACAAGGCCATAGAGGGGCCACCAGAATCATTCTGGCTCCCATTGACTGCAATTTGAGCAGTACTCTCTGAATGAGGGGAAAAGGAGGGAAGGCATACAGGAACTTCCTTGTCCAAAAGAGGGACAATGCATCTCACCAGAAAACACCAGTCCCTGGAGCGAGCAAGCAAAAATTGCACAGTTTGGAATTGCACGGTGACGCAAAGAGGTCCAACTTTGGATGGCCACACCGGTCAAAGAGGTCATCTGCGACATCTTGGAGCAGTTCCCACTCGTGATTCTGAGAGGTAGAGCGACTAAGACTGTCAGTGAGGACATTCTGGACCCCTGGCAGGTGAGCTGCGATGAGGTCCAAACTGTGTTCTACTTCCCAGTCCCATACTCTCATGGCCTCCCTGCAAAGGGGGTACGAGTGAGTTCTCCCTTGTTTGTTGATGTAGAAGACGACTGGTGTGTTGTCTGTCGTCCCCAGAAGAGGACCCGGCGAAAGCTGGTCTCTGAATGCAGTGAGTGCATTCAGCACTGCTCTCATTTCCAGAACATTGATATGTAGAGAGCTCTCTGTGATATCCCAAGACCCCCTGGTCCTGAGATCCCCTAGATGAGCCCCCCCAACCTGACAGAGGCATCTGTGGTTAGAGTCTGAAGAGGTCGGGGTCTCTGGAAAGAAACTCCACCATCTAGACTGTTCTGGCAGAGCCACCATTCCACAGAATGATGGATCGCTTGAGAGATCCCGATTTGGAGATCCAGATCGTCTACAGATTGGTCCCACTGCACTCTGAGGTGCCACTGAAGAGTCCTCATATGGAGTCTGGCTAAGGGAACTGTTGCGATGGCCGCCGCCATGTGTCCCAACAGCTGCAGGACCACCCGGGCAGGGGAGGAGGGGGTTCTTTGGAGCCCTCTGGCCAAACCCCGAAGACAATCTGCCCTGTCCAGAGGCAAAAAGACTCTCCTCTGTCCGGTGTCCTGGGTGGCTCTAATGAATTGCAGCCATTGTGTCGGCCAGGGGTGCAACTTCGGCCAGTTTACGGTGATGCCCAGGGAGGAAAACAGAGCCTGCGTCTCTCTTAGGGCGATTAGTAGGTCCTCCTCTGACTAAGCAGAGAGGAGCCAATCGTCCAGGTAGGGGTAAACAAAGAGGCCTCTCCTGCGGAGAGCTGCTGCTACCACCACTAGGTATTTGGTGAAGACCCTGGGAGCTGAGGAAAGGCCAAAGCGCAGAACCCTGAACTGGTAGTGCTCGTCTCTGAAGCTGAACCGCAGAAACTTTCTGTGGGACTTCAGGACCTTGATATGCATGTAGGCATCCTGCATATCTAGGGAGCACAGCCAGTCTCCTTGCTGAAGCAGGGTGACCATTTGAAACCTCTGGTACTTTACTGAGAGGTTAAGCTCACTGAGGTCCAGAATGGGACGAAGGTCTCTTGTTTTCTTCGAGGCGAGGAAGAAACGGGAGTAGAAACCTCTCCCTCTCTGGGCCTGTGGGACCCTTTGAATAGCTCTTTTCTCTAGGAGCTGTTGGATCTCCCCTTCTAGGAGAAGTGTCAGTGGCTCAGTAGGTAGCACACTCGCCTCTGAGGCTGGGAGATCAGAAGGCTGTGGGTTCAGTTCCCACATCTGGCACTTGGGTTAATATCTCAATACTGACATTGCAGTGCAGCATAAGAGGGGTGCTGCACTTCTGAGGTGCCGTCCTTTGGATGAGATGTTAAACCGAGGTCCCATCTGCCTGGATTGGTGGTAGTTCAGGTGGATGTTAAAGATCCCATGGCACTTATCGAAAAGAGTAGGGGAATTTCCCTTGTGTCCTGGACAAATTTCCCTCATTCATTAAAAATACCACCAACAGCTTAATCTGGTTCAACGTCAGTTGGCATTCATCTGTATCCCCCTTCCCCGGGTTGTGCCTGAAAATAGGCAGGATTTGTCTAGTGCACTTACCTAGTCAACAAAAACTAAAGAAATAAAAATAAAAAAGAAGGCTGTAATCCGGTGGACAATGGGATGTGGGGGAGTGGGCTGTCCGGTGGGATAGAGGTGAACTCTATCGAATACCCTTTCCGAATGGTATTCAGTACCCATTGGTCTGCAGTGATACTGGACCATTCGAGCGGGTAAAGCGCAAACTGCCCTCCTACCTGCTCGGTCTGCCTGTCCCCGAGGGAGGGGTGGCAAGGGGAGTCAGGTAGAGGGTTGGGGGGTGGGGGGCCTGGGCCCTGGGAGCTTTAGGCTGCTTTGGGCCATGGGAACCATGAAGGGCAGGGTGACACCGCCTCTTGAATCCCTTACACTGGGACTGTTTGCCATTTTGTCCTTGCCCTTGACCTTGACGAAAAGGACGTCGGAGGGGTTCTTGGGGTCGGGACTTGTACATTCGGTGTACGTTCGCCACCGCTCTTCCAGACTCCTGAAGCTGTTTCGCCATCTGTTCCACTTCAGGACCAAACAAAACAGGGCCCTGAAAAGGAGAATCAAGAATGGAATCCTGAAGAGCCGGTTGGAAACCTGCGAGTCTGAGCCAGAACTGCTGTCTCATACAGATTCCCGAGGTGGCGGCCCTGGAAGCCATATCTACAGCGTCATAAGAACACCGGAGGGCATGCTTGTCCACATCCAGGCCCGACTGGGCACAGGCTAAAATCTCCTGTTTGGAGTCAGTTTCAGGGAGGGTCTCTACTAAGTCCATGGTCTTTCTCCACAGGGACTGCTGGTAGGAGATCATATGGGCCATAAAGTTCAGTGACCAGATGATCCCAGTAGCCAAGCAGAAGACCTTACAGCCCCAGCTATCTAGTTTCTTGGAAATGGGGTTGGGAGGTTGGGAGCTTGGGAGCTTAAGTGTTTTGGTTGAGTTCCCTGCCTGTGGGCAGTCATAAGGACTAACGAGTTAGCCTTTGGCTGTTCTGCCAGGAAAGATTCTGATTTGGGAGGCTTATAGAGTCTGTCCCCCTTCCTTGGAACCACTGGGATAGAGGATGGTGTGCGCCAAGTGAGGTGAGTTTTTGGAAGTCGATGAACCAGGGAGGTAGAGCAGTATCCTGCTGAGGCCAACTCCCGGTGGTGTCCCTGAGGAGGGGTGTAGGTGGACTTGCAGGAGTGGGAAGGTTCGGTTAGCAGGACCGAAACCGAACCATACCTTTTGCTGGATGAAGAAGACGACGCCTATTTGACTGGCGACCAAGGGTGGGATTCAGACCTGGCCCGATCCTTCTCTTTGTGGTGATGCTTCCTCCCAGAGTACCTATGTTTGGGAGGGGATTCTCTAGTGGGAAAGGATGAGCTGGCCCCCGAACCTAGCAGCATGGCTGCAACCTTTTTCTCCAAAAGGAACGTTTTGAGGGTGTAGGCTCTTCTGGCGCGCATCTTTTGGTTGAACTTCTTACAGTGGATGCAGGATTCAGGCTGGTGTTCCGGGCCTAGGCAGATGAGGCAGGCTGTGTAACCATCTTTGGCTGGAATCTGCTTCCCGCATGCACACTTGGACTTTCGCTGCGGTGGTGAGGGTGACGACATAAACAAGGTGAAGTAATAATTTGGATAAAGAAGAAAACGACTGATCTGATGTTTGAAGCTGTTGACTGCTGAGAGAGGCATCCGACGAGCCGAACTACGGGGGTCTACCGTGGGAAAAGAACTGAGGTGGCACCAGGGGACCGCCCCCTTTATACCATGTCTGATGTCGGGCGGAGCCAACATCAGGGGCAGTCCCATGCCTCAGACTGCTAGCTACAAGTTTTCCGTGGGGTCCTGATACCTAACGGCTTCAGTCCTAATGGTATTACCTGCTGCAAGAGCTCCACCCTTGAAGACAGATCGGAGGAAATGCATATAGAAATCTCCTGCTCCAAAAGTGGGACAACGTGTCTCGCCAGAAAACTCCAGACCCTGGATCTAGCGAGCAGAAATGCGGCAGTTTTACGTTGAGTGCGGAAGCGAAGAGGTCCAACTCTGGGCGACCCCATCTGTCGAACAGATCTTCTGTTATGGATCAGAGAAGCTCCCATTTGTGCATGCTGGACTGGGTCCTGCTGAGACTGTCTGCCAGGGTGTTAAGAACACCTGGGACATGGACTGCAGAGTGTCAGACCATGCTCCAGTGCCCAGTACCACACTCGCAGGGCCTCCCTGCAAAGGAACATTACTAGAACAGATTTGGGCAGGTTGACTGTTATGTCCAAAGTATGGATAAGTTGGAGAGTGCACTCCAGAGTCAGCAACAGCTGGTCCCTGGACAGGGCCTTGAGAAGCAAATCATCCATGTAAGGGAAGACTTACAGTCTCTCTCTTCTGAGAGCTGCTGCGACCACTGCTATGCATTCAGTAAAGACACGCGGTGCAGAGGATAAGCCAAAGGGCAGCACCTTAAAATGGTAATGATCATCCTGAAAGGCGAAGCGAAGAAGCCTCCTGTCAGGAGGGAAGATTGCAATGTGCAGGTATGCATCCTGCATGTCCAGCGAGCAGAGCCCATCCCTGGTCTTGAGGAGTGGCAAGAGGCTTGGCAAAGTTGCCATCCAGAACTTTTTGTACTGGACAAAGAGACTGAGGTCTCTGAAATCCAGAATGGGCCTCATATCTCCAGTCGTTCTGGTGATCAGGAAGAACCTGGAGTAACACCCCTGATTTCTCTGATGATTTGGACCAGCTCAACTGCCAGCTTGTGCAGCAGAGACTCCACTTCCTCCAGGAGAACAGACAAGTGGGCCGGGGGATAGGTGGAGGGTGGAGGAGGGGTATCTGGAGGTTGTTGAATAAGCTCCAGGGTATGACCGCTCTCTGTAATCTGTAGGATCCATGCATCTGAAGTTATGGTTCTCTATTGATTCAGATGGCATGAGAACTGACGTCTGACCACCATCTCCTGGGTCTGGGCCAGAGGAGGGGGGCCTGGCAAGGAGTCAAGCTGAGGTGGGACCAGCTGTTGAAGCTTGTCCGTCGTTTCCAGGATACTTGGCCGTCATTCCAGAGTTACAGGGGGCCAGCAAGGAAGACTGGGCTCTGCGCTTCCCCTGGGTGTGGGGGCCGGAACCTCGTCTGTTGGTCTGTCTATGAAAAGTAGACTGCCCTCTACCACGGGGTTGAGTGTGGTAGAGGGAGTGGAGGGATTTAAGGGCCATGCCAGAGGCCTGCAGATCATTAATGAGACCCTGTACATCAGGACCGAAGACCTTGGTGCCATTGAAAGGGGTGCTGAACACCTTATTTTGCACATCAGTTGCAAAGCCAGATACCCTCAGCCATGAATGTCTATGAAGGCAGATGCCTGTGGCAGCAGCCCAGGCCACCGTGTCGGCCAAATCATAGAGGGCACAAAGAAGGTGTCTGCTGATATCCTCTGCAGTTTACAGACACTGTAGCAATTCCTGCTTTTGGGTGCCATCAGGGAGGGCTTGGGCAGCTGCCTTGCCCTTTCTCCAGCTGGCATTTTGGAACTTGACCATATGTGAAAGATAGTTTACAATCCTCGGACCTATGGTAGAGGAGGCATAAACCCTCTTACCCCAGAGGTCAATCCTGTGGGATTTCTTGTCTGGGGGAAGAGAGCTAAGGTGCTTGAGCACCTTAGACCCGTCATGGGCTGCCTTAATGACAACTGAGTCAGTTTCAGCCTGTGCCACGAAGAAAGGAAGGCCCTGGGGAGCATTATACAATCTGTCTGCCCTGCGTGGCATAGCTGGCACCATGTCTGGCCTGTGCCAGGCTGCCATAGTGGCATTTTTCAGGGCTGGCAATATTGGATGGATAATTTTAGGTGGAGAATCAGGGATCTCCAAGTAGGCAGCTAGGTCTTTTCTGGTGACATCCTCCTCCTCCTCAGTCTGGAAGCCCATATTGGCAGACAGCTGTTTCATGACATGATAGAAAGTAGCATCTTCAGGGGGAGACCTAAGAGTATGCTTAACTGAGTCCACACTATTCGAAGAGACAGTGGACTTCTCAGAAAGGAAGATTTCCTCCTCCTCATCCTCAATGTCATCAGGGAGGATGAGGTCTGGGTGATAATCCTCCTCAACGTCGACCTCCTCATCTGGGTCTGGCATTCGAACAGTCATCGGAGTCCTGCGGAGAGGATACCTTGGACAAGGAAAGGGTATCAATGACGAAGCTGCTGTCGATGATGGCCAATTGAAGGCATTTAATTGCTGGACCAGAACACTGGTAAATTTAACCAAGACCTTGTTCAGGTCCATGGCTGTCGTCGACGGAAGAGGGTTTGACGGCACAGACGTCGGCAACCCACCAGCCTGAGGACCCGATAAGCCCATAGCCCTCTGACAGGAAGGGGCAGGCAATGATGGGGTTGCTATCCAAGTATCGAAGATGAGCCAGTCATCGATGAAGGAGGGGCCAACAACCCAGAAGTCAACAGCTGGGCACCCTGAGATTCGGGTGGAGAAGTGGTCAGTATGGGGCTGGTAGGAATAGAGACCTGGACAGCTGGTCTCTTTGTTGGGGCAGCTGCTGTTGATGAAGAGCCCCCCTCCGAAGGAGAGGCCGACGGGGAATGGGATGGCCACTGGGGGGAGTGGTCACAATCCCAGTCTTTCCTGTGACTTTTCCCTGAGGACTTGACTAAGGCCTTGGAGGCCTGGGAGTTCATGGATCCAGTGGGCAAAGACGTGGCTGGGGCCCTGGAGGACCCCTGCCCAGAGCTGGCTACCTGCTGTTCTATCAGGAATTTCTTGAGAGTCATCTTGCATTGCGTAAAGGAGGTTTGATTGAATTTTTGGCAGAGCTCACAGTCGGAGACTTTGTGGTTAGGCCCAAGACAGCAGACACAAACAGAGTGTTCATCTGTAGATGCAATCTTCTTCCCACAGCGGCAGCACAGGAAAAGAGAAGATTGGCAGAGCTTACAGTTGGAGACTTCATGGTTAGGCCCAAGACAGCAGATACAAATGGAGTATTCGTCTGTAGATGCAATCTTCTTCCCACAGCGGCAGTGCAAGAAAAGAGAAGAAGAGGATGGATTAACTCTTGACATAAACAAAAAAAGGAAAAAAATCTCTAAAAGAGATTATGAAGAAAAATGGCTGTAGGCCAAAAAAGGTGCAAACACTGTGATGGCTCTTCCACGAAGACTGTGCTTGCAAGTCGTCGGCAGGAAAGAACTGAGAAGAGAGTGGGGCCACCCATGCCTATATAGGTTTGGTGACATCAGCGGACGTCAATGGCACTGGCAGCGCCATTTGTACTGCTGAAAATCTTCCATGTGGATTCCCCGACTCTGACGGCGAAGGTTTCCACGGTGTAACCTGATGACTGAGATACCCCTAAAGAAGATCTGCTTATTAGAAAAGGAGATACAATCAAAAGGGGGCACATTTGGAGACTGGAAAGAGATAAATTTAGGAAGGATAGGAGATAAAGTTCTTCATTGAAAGGGTGGTAGATCCTTAGAACAGATAGTGGGCAAAGGTCCTTGGTGTGAGAACCCTTAATGGGTTCAAACAAGGGTTAGACAAGGTCAAGGGACTCACAGACCCACTTGGGTGAACCAGGGAGGGGGAGGAAGTAGTGGATGGTTGGTAGTAATAAATATGGGCAAATTTTTTGGGCCAGTCGTCTTCTCCTGCTGTTAGATTCTATGTTTCTATGTTCATACTGGGGTTATGCCTGTCCCCCTTTACTTGCAAGCCACCACGAAAGACTTCTTCCAGTTAACCACAATTTACAACAGCATAGAAACATACATAGAGTTGATGGCAGATAAGGACCTCAAGGCCCATCCAGTCTGCCCATTTATTTTTCTACCTTATGAATGTGCCATCAACCTTTGCTCTGTCAATGGCCTATCTATTCATACTCATCTGTATTGCTCCCTTATGCCTATCCCATGCCTGTTTGAAGACCTGCACTGTATTCATATCCACCACTTCCTGAGGTAGGCCGTTCCATGCATCCACCACCCTTTCTGTGAAAAAGAACTTCCTCACATTATCCCTTAATCAGCCTCCCTCTAATCTCATGCTGTGTCCTCTTGTCCTGCTGTTTTTCTTATATTGAAACATGTTAGACTCACCTTGTTAATGCCCTTAAGATGCTTGAATGTTTTGATCATATCATCTCTCCCTCCATTGCTCTAGGGTATACATATTGAGCTCCATTAATCTGTCCTCATATGTTTTCTGATGCAGTCCAGCACCATTTTGGTTGCCCTTCTCTGGACTGCCTCCATTTTGTTAATGTCCTTGTGCAGGTGCGGCCTCCAGTACTGCATGCAGTACTCCAGATGGGGCCTAACCCCTGAACTGGGCTGCTTCAGCTCACCCACAGTCGGCCGGCACCCAGCCAGCCACCGACCAAGACCAGGACACCCGCCTGCAGCTCCTTGGAAGCTGCTTGCCCCTGAACAGGGTTGCTTCAGCTCACCCACAGTCGGCCAGCACCCAGGCAGCCACCAACCAAGACCAGGACACCCGCCTGCAGCTCCTTGGAAGCTGCTTGCCCCTGAACAGGGCTGCTTCAGCTCACCCACGGTCGGCCGGCACCCAGCCAGCCACCGACCAAGACCAGGACACCCGCCTGCAGCTCCTTGGAAGCTGCTTGCCCCTGAACAGGGCTGTTTCAGCTCACCCATGGTCGGCTGGCACCCAGCCAGCCACCGACCAAGACCAGGACACCCGCCTGCAGCTCCTTAGAAGCTGCTTGCCCCTGAACAGGGCTGCTTCAGCTCACGCACGGTCGGCCGGCACCCAGCCAGCCACTAACCAGGATACCCACCTGCAGCTCCTTGGAAGGTACGGGACAGCGCAGCCAATCGGAACACGGGTGCTTCCAGCAAACCCACTCTGATTGGCCAGGAGTTTTCCCCTGCTATAGACACCTGGCACTTTGTTAGATTTTCGATAGAACTAAGCACATTTCAACTGTGTTATTAGGAGTTTTCAACTGTATTAGCTGGATTGTAATTTCTACTACTGTTTTAAAGTGCTTACACCTCTTCTGTCTGACTGCTCTTCCTGCAGCGCCCCAATCCAAGCACTCTGCCTTGGTGCCGATGGAATCTAACTACCTTCCCCATTAGCAGGTTATACAGACCTGCCACTAGAGGATTCTTGGTCTTCTACATAATCACTGTATTCATTAAGTGGGCAATATGGCCTGCATTATCATTCTACTTCTTTCGGTGCTGCTACAGGGGACTTGAGTCTGAAGGGTGGATGGCCATTAACTAAGCTGCTCCTGCTCTCCTTGTTCCCCTTTCTGCTGTATTTTCTCATCTAGGTTTTAAGTGAGTACCTAGGTGGGCAAATTACTTGCCTAGAAAATATTGCACTAATACAAATCAATAGACCACTCAATCTGGGACCATGGCTCTCCTTATTGTGTTTTCATTGCTCCTAAGGTGCAGAGTTTTCAGCAATACAGTGCAATCAAGTACCTCAATGCAATTCAGTTCTCCAATGTACCTTATCAATACCTAATGTTATAACAGTCTAACGTGCAGACACTATGTCATTCTCCTCTCCCTTTCAGCCCTATTTCCGGTTAGCCTACACCCCTTGCTACTGTCCTCACCTATGTCTACCCAAAGCACTTACATTGATCACGATCAACTGTCATTACAGTGGTGCCGTCTCTTGCGCAACCACGATATAGGTTGCCATGAAGAAATAGAAAAGCAGTCTCCATTCTTATAAGCTCCTTAAAGAAAGTTATACTTCTGCTTCTTCTCTGCTCAGGAAATGTGGAGCTCAACCTTGCCCCCCAACTTACCTTGCGCTATCGATTTTGCTGGAGACCACAGGTCTCAAAATGATGATGGTCAACATTTTAAGCTTGCCTAAAAATTTATACAGCTGCAAGCCTGGGTTGTACACGTTAACCCAGACCTTATCATAATTACTGAGTCATGGTTAAAGAAGGCGAACACTGATCAACAAATATCACTGCAGGGCTACAATTTATTTAAGACAGAGAGTCTAGAGAGTGGGGTGTAGTTATCTACGCCAAATCTAAGTACTTGGTCACCAATATTAGTTGCAAATCTCTAGCCAAGGAATTTGAGTTAGTTTCGCTGAGTCTTCATCTCCCCTCCTCGGAATGTATCACTATCCTAGGTGGCTATAGACCCCCGTCTGGTGGTGATGAAGTCCTTAATCTTTTGAAATCCATGTTCGTAGATGCAAAAACTGAAACAATATTTCTAGGAGATCTAAATATGGACTGGCTGTTACCTAAATCACACAGCCTCAAATCCCTTTGTGACGAGCTAGGTCTTGGGCAATTAGTCAGTGAACCTACTAGGAACAACACTCTAAATACTGCCAACAGTTCCATTCTAGATGTGGTACTAACCACCCATCCACAAAAATATCTCATTTGGCAGTGTTTCACAACGGCATGACGATCATGGAATTGTTGCTTGCATAAGATCTCAAATTAAGGCCGACGCAACCCATCTTTATAACAAAAGATCCTTTCCAAAATTCAGTGCAGTAAACTTCCTATCTGACCTGAGCATGATCAAATGGCAAGATCTTTACCTAGGCCAAAGATGTCAACAAGGCAGCTTGCATCCTTAATGACAAACTCACTACAATAATAAATAAGCATGCCCTTTCGTACATCAAAGTAAAGTGCAGAACAATTCCACCCTGGTTCCCTCGGATCTCAAGGCAGCCCTTATGGCTCGAGATAAGCTCTGGGCTAAAGCTAGACATTCCAAAGAATCTTGGATTGGCAGGCCTATAGAACGGCCAGGAGTAACTGTGTGAAAAAACTTTGCTCTGCTAAAGCTAACTATTATATTTCTACTCTAACAAGCTAAAGGTAACCTCATAAAATATGGAAGACTATCAAAGCTATAAGAAGGACGCCCGTGGCCCCTCTGTCCCAATAAAGATAGTTGCAAGTGGCAAGATTGTGGAAAACAAGTCCTAATCCTGGAGGAACTTAACTAGCACTTTGCCACAGCTGGATTAGCTTTGACTCTCACCTTATGCTGTGCTGCGGTAAGCCAGCATACCCCTCCCGCCACATCTAGTCCTGCACCCAGCCCCTTCCAACTCATGAGATAACTTATAAAGAAGTAGAATTCTCTTCTTAACTTAGACACCAAAAAGCGCAGGGGGCGGTGGCTTGGAACCCTTTCCTAGGTCAGGCTACGCCCATCTCACTGCCCCAATTCTCCACATCTTCAATCTTTCCATTACATCTGCTACTTGTGCCATCCTGCTGAAATCAGCACATATCCTCCTCTATTTAAATCTGGTGACCCATGCGATGTAAACAACTATAGGCCTATCTCCATATTGCCTATCCTTTCTAAAGTTCTCGAAAAACTGATCCATATTCAGTTAAATCTCACTTGGAAACCTTCTCTCATTAACCCAGCTCAATCTGCTTCCGGGCTAATCATAGCACAATCACTGCACTACAAAGTAACCAATGATTGGATCTCTACGATAGATGCTAAGAAGGTAACTGGTGCAGTCTTTTGGACCTCATCAAAGCTTTTGATACTGTTGATCACAAACTATTAGTCAATTACCTTGCAAAGTTGGTGCCACATATCATACCACCCAGTGGTTCTCTAGCTACCTAACTGGAAGATTCCAAAAGTAAAGGCGGAAGGCTTTTTCTGCTGCCTTGCCAGTTGCAGAGGAGTCCCCAAGGATCCATCTTAGGCCTTATCTTGTTTTCTCTGTACATTAATGACTTAGATGCTAACATACCTACGTCCAATCTGCACTTTTGCAGATGATACTGTATTGTATACTTCTGGCTCATCGTTATCTGAAGTCAAGGGAGTGCTTCATGATTTCTTACACAACTTGAGCATAACCTAATGAAGGCAAAGCTTCTGCTCAATGCTAAGAAGACTAAAGCGATGATATTTTCTCGCAGTGCTGTCACAGGCCCCAATACCCTTGCCCAACACTTCATTGTCACCACGCTAAGCGAGGCCTCTGGAAGTTGTAACCAAATTTAAATATCTAGGTATCTGGATCGACAATAAATTATCTTTCAGTGACCACGTTGAAGATGTCTCTAGAAGGTTAAAAGCAAGTTAGGTTTCTTCTACAGAAATAGGCCCTTTTCCCCTTGAACAGGCCACTTTCTCCCCTACTGACCTATGGTATGTAATCTATTCCTCCACCACTCTTGCAAATCTAAGTAAACTGGACATCCTTTATCACCATGCGTTACGTTCATTACCAACTCCCTTACCATTCGCATCTCACTGTGACTTATATACAGCTGTTGGTTGGACATCCTCTATTACTAGACGCCTGCTCCATGCTGGGCTATGGACTCTTAAACTGCTCCTGCAGAAATTGCCAAGTTATCTCTTCCCTTATTAGTATCTCACATAGTGCATACTCATTAAGAAAATCTGACTTTATTATGCTTGACATACCAGGGACGGACTTCCTTTGGTAAGCGTGCATTGCATATGCCCTTCCTCCATTTGGAACCAATTACAAACTGTACTGAAACTAACTAGCTTAGGTTTCAATAAACTTCTACAAATCACTAAGTTCAGCCAAAATAAAGACACCTGTAACTGTCATTAAGTCTCTTCCTTCCCCATGTGTGCCATATTTATCCACTGGTAAGGTATAATTGATTTGTCATATTAACTGCTTTCCCTTCCCCTTCTACTCCTGGCTTTATCTTTGCTTCGCTCCACTGCTACTCTATCAAATCCTCCCTCCCCATATCAGTTGTAGACTGTTGTTTGTTCTAGCTGCCAAAATACTGTATATGTATTGCACACACCAGTCATCATGTTTCATTTATCAGTATGCAACCTGAAAGTCGTCTCTGTCTCATATCAATGTTTACCACCTGCGGTCACCCTATGTGGTACCCTTGTATGTATATCTAGCCTGTATCATGTAACGTGCATTTCATGTATATACTGTTATTACCTATCTGTGTTTGTACTTTAAGTGTTTATGTCACAGGACCTCCTTGTGAATGAGCTTGCTCAATGGAGTTTTCCTGCAATAAACTTAAACTTGAACTAAACTTGAAACTAACCAGTGTCTTGTAAAGAGGGATTATTACCTCCCTCTTATGACTTGTGATACCCCTACTAATTTATTTATTTATTAGCTTTTGGTAACCGGGTAAGTGCATTAGGCAACAATCCTGCCTATTTTCAAGCACAACCCGGGAGAGTACAGTTTACAAACAGGTACATACATACATACAGTTCACAAAGTGCGGTTTTCCAAGATACAGGGTTGAATACAGAACTACAAGAGCGCAGAGAGATATAACTTAATCAGGGATAACATTGTTGACCCTGTTGAGGGTGTAGTTTTGTAACAGCGAGGCTAGAGCTATAAGACAGTCAAGAGAGCAATCACATTAGAGTAAGTGAAACCAGTAAGCAGGACACAAGGTACGGAGAGGAATTAGGTACAGACACAGGAATCAAGTGCATGAAGGTGGGAAAAAAGTGCAGATTTAAAAGCTGAGTGAGATGATAGACCCTTTAGGTAGGACGTTCCAGAATTTGGAGGCGAAATGGGCGAAAGCAAGCTCCCCAATTTTTGGTTGAGCAGAGAGGGACGGAGAGCAGGGGCGAATTAGAGGAGCTCAAAGTTCGGGAATGGATCATGGGAGTGAGCATGGCTGCAATACTGTCAGGGCGGGCGGCTCTACTCATACAGCCGATAAAACAACACAGAGAGAAGGATCGCTGTGATTTAGGGGACAACTAATGCAGTGAAGAGTATAGGAGACAGTGGTGGGTAAGGTGAGGGGCAGAGAAGGGAAATCTACAGATGTTGTTATAGGTGGTGTCCCATTTATGAAGGATACCCACATTTGCATGAGATAGAGTGGGGAGAGCATAAAGTAACTTAGGAAGCAGTACCCCTCATGCCACAGAGGTTCTGGCAGCAGGGGTAAGGGAGTGTCGCTGCGCCTAACTTGGTATTTACAGATCTACATACCTCATTTATATATGCAGAAAAATCAAGCACAGGATCTAAGGTCACTCCAAGGTATCTGAAGGCATCTGTCAACATAACTACCATTCCATTATAGCTAAGCACACGAAGCTTGGTAGACCTAGCATGGACTTTCCTGGCAGATCCAAAGAGCATGGCCTGAATCTTCGGCAAATTGAGAATGAGAGAGTTGGAGGAGAGCCAGTTTTGGATCAGATGGAATGAGGAGGAGAGGTGAGTGTTAATTTCAAGGACTGAGGGCGTAGAGCACAAAGTCATCAGCATACATGATGGAGTGACAGTGTGGAAGAAAAGAGGGAGTATCATAGTAAAGATGGAGAAGAGTAAAGGTCCTAGAATGGAACCTTGAGGGACGCCACAGGTGATAGGGGCAGGGGATGAGAGAACTTTCCCGAAGGAGATGGATTGGGATCAGTTGGCGAGGTAGCTGCTGAACCTGGACAGGGCAGAACCAGAGACCCCTAGTAAGTAAAGTTTGTTCAGGAGCAATGGATGATTAACCATGTCAAACGCTTTGGTGAAGTCGATAAAGACAGCACCAGTGAGAAGACCATTGTCCATATTAGATTTAATCTCGCTGGTGAGAAGTGTGAGGGCAGTGGTGGTGCTATGTCCTGCCCTAAAGCCATGTTGACCAGAAGATTGAATATTAAAATTCGATAGGTGAGTGGAGATCTGGCGATGAATAAGTTTCTCCAGCGTCTTACTGAGGATTGGTAGTAAGGCTATGGGCCGGTAATTGGCTAGGACTTTCGGGTCACCTTTCTTGAATACTGGTATAACCTTGGCAGCTTTCTAAGCTGTAGGCATTGTAGAGGTGCAGATAAACAAATTAAACAACCTGGTGATTGGGGTAGCGAGGAGGTGTGCACCAAGTCTAATTATCCTTGATTCAATACCATCAGACCTGGGGCTACCTCGGGGGCTGGATGGACTGAAGTAGCCTGAGAACATCCGACCATGCTATATTAGAGATGGTAAGTGGTGGAGGAGCTGAAGAGGGGGGGGATGGGATCATGGGATCCTGAAGGAGAGATATTGGGAGCCTCGGTGAAAAGTGAGCTAAAAGCATTGGCTATGGTACGGGGGTTGTTGCACAGAGCATCGTTTATTAGCATATCCTTGGGAGCAGGATGCCTGGTGTTCCCCAGTATCTCGTTGATCTGGCTCCAATACTTCTTGGGGTCATAGGCAGAAGACTGGAGGAGTTTCCGGTAGTAATTGCTCTTGGCAGCTCGGACCTCTTTCTTGCAGGCATTACGTAGTGAACGATAGGAGTCAAAGTCAGATTGAGCAGAAGAGGACTTCCATTTTTGCCAAGCCTTGTCCCATTCCTTGATTAGGTGCAGGAGAGGCTGCTGCAGCCACTTAGTCATCTGTCCTCTGACCCTCCGTGTTGAGACAGGGATATATTTAGTCTGTAAGGCTACCAGAGTGGAGTTGAAATGGTCCGTGGCCAGGTTAATGTCATTTGTTTGAAATAGGGGAGACCAGTCAGAA
Source organism: Neoceratodus forsteri (assembly GCA_016271365.2). Classification (NCBI taxonomy): domain Eukaryota; kingdom Metazoa; phylum Chordata; order Ceratodontiformes; family Ceratodontidae; genus Neoceratodus; species Neoceratodus forsteri. The sequence goes on from CM028131.1 coordinate 732,871,816, forward strand.
TGTTTTAAATAAAGTAGGAATGCCGCAGTATCCAGACAGGAAAAGTTGGAAAAGGACAGAATTTTAGGTGGAGGATGGACAGCGGAAACACCCCTTACACAGTAGACAGGCAGTGATCACTAATAGTGTCAGGTAGAACCCCGGTAGAAGAGTAGCAGTCCTTGCGGTTAGTGAGGCTCCAGTCAATCACTGAGCGACAGAGATTATTCTGGGTTATCCGAGTGTGGGAGGAGATGAGTTGCTCAAGGTTTGCCTTGCTGATTGTCGAAGCAAGTGAGGAGTTAGGACCCAGCCAGTCCAGATTAAACTCACCCAGGCAGACCACTTCACTGTTCTTAATTAGGGCAGGAATCTGACCAGTGAGCTCCTCAAGACCAAGTTTGCTGTCATGGGGGGGTGGTGAGTACACCCCCCAAGTATATGCAACTTCTTGGCCCCTCCCAAGGAGCAAGAGAATTCAATACCTTGCTACAGTGCAGACAGGGGGATGGCAGCAGTGTGACGTTAAGGTGTGACTTGTAGTACAGTGCCAGGCTACCCCCTCTTTTAGAGGATGCTCGGTCAGCACAGAGCATGTTATATCCAGGTAAGGCACAGCTCTGGTCCAGAACAGTTGGTTTTAACCAAGTTTCAGATAGTACAAGGATGTCTAGGTTATTAGCCAGAACCTATACTACCAGCTTGGGGAGATTAGCTAGCAGGCTGCAGATATTCAGGTGCATAATGGATGGGCCCTGAGCTTGAGGAAGATGAGTAGCGAAAGGGGTAGGAGTGTTAAGGGAGGTCAAGAGGGCAGGGTTCATTTCAATATCTCCAGCTAAAGTAAGAGTTAGGGTAATGACCCATAGAAGAGCAATTGCCATAGCATAGGGGACAGAAGTAGGGGAGATTATCCTCCTATACACCAAGTGCCTTAGTAGAGACCTGAAGAGTTTATAGCTTAGGTAAACTATAGGAAGAGGAGAGAGGGAACCTTCAGCAATCATGTTTGAGTAGCTAAAATTCCTAGGGGATTCCTCAGACATGGGAGGGGTGCTAGCCACATGGGGCGCAGAGCTAAAGGCCAATAGTGCGAAAAACAAGGACACGTTTAGATACAAAGATGATCTAGTCTCCATGGTAGACCAGGTACTCAGGAGAAGTTGACTACATCTCAACATCCCCCTAGTCTTACCTACTGCTTTAGTGGTCTGCTTGGATGATTTCAGGTCATCTGTGATGACGATGCCAAAGTCTCTTTCTTCCCTTGTGATTGCCAACAACTCCACTCCCAACCTATAGGTGACTTCAGGGTTTCTCTTCCCTATGTGCATGATCTTGCACTTCTTTGCATTAAACCCCCAGTTGCCACTCTTCTGACCATTTTGCCAGTTTATCCAGTTCTCTTTTCATTCTGCCCACCCCATCTGGATCATCTACTGTGTTGCAGGTCTTGGTGTCATCTGCAAAACAGACAAACCTTACCCTCCAGTCCATCTGCAATGTCACTGATTAAGATATTGAAGAGGACTGGCCCCATGACTGATCCCTGAGGTACCCCACTTGTGATTTGCATCTCTTCTGACTGTATACTGTTTACTACTGCTTTCAGTGTTCTGCCCATCAACCAGTTTGCTGCCCAGTTGACCAACTTCTGACCCACCCTGAGCCTATCCAGCTTATTAATCAATCTTCTATGTGGAACAGTATCTAAAGCTTTGCTGAAGTCAAGACAGGCAACATCAGCTGCACCCCCTTGGTCCACCACTCTGGTTACCCAGTCAAAGAAATCTATGAGATTAGTTTGACAGGACCTTCCTGTTGTAAACATATACTGTCTTGGAGCCTGTGCTCCTATGGATTCCAGGTGTTGCACTATCCTTTCCTTAAGGAGTGCCTCCATAATCTTGCCCACTACTGAGGTAAGACTGGCTGGTCTTTAGTTCCCTGCCTCCTCCCTGCTACCACTCTTGTGGAGTGGGATCACATGAGCCCTTCTCCAGTCTTCTGGGACCTCTCCTGTGCTCAAAGACTCACTTAACAGTTCTGATTAAGGCTCTGCTAGTTCCACCCTTAGCTCCTTTAGTACCTTGGGATGTATGCCATCCGGTTCCATTGTCTTGTATGCTGATCTGCCTCATTGGCCACTTTTAGAAAAAAGCACTGTGACCTTCCCAGTAACAATGACTGGCTCTCCTCACAGGTGCATAGGGATTTCACACTCTGCTGCATGACTGCTAAATCACTACACACCTCAAACCTCTCTCCCTTATCAAGGTTCCTAAGGCACAAAACAAAACCAAATGACCTGTACTCCTTTGACAGCTTTCTGCCTGAATTACCGTAGGTAAATTCTAACATGAGCAAAACCCAGTTCCTATGAAACACCCTTCCAGTGCTAATTAGAAATGCTCCCTCCCACCCACTCTTTAAATCAGTTTCTGGGTCACCTACTGAGTGCATCCCCCTGCAACTGTGCAGCTTAAAATACTATCTACTGTCCTGTCAGTTTATGTGCGGTATGTCTATTTATTTATTTATTTATTTATTTACTTATTTGTTTGCTGACAGGGTGAGTACGCTGGTCCTTGGGACCATTTTCAGGAATGACCTAGACCAAGGCAGGCAAGGAAGAGGGTGGAAATAAGAGAAACATAAACAAGTTGATAAAATACTTTTTCAAGAATAATTAAAAGTAGAGATGAAAAACAAATATGGATACAGTTTCAATAAAATGGCACAAAAAACACGAGTTAAAACAAGTTCTTTTGTCAGAATGCAATACTGGTGCTAATATAGCACAGTGAGTACAAACGGTGCTATAGTGACCTTTCAGTATCATTGACATGTAACCCAAGACCTTTTTGCCTGCATAGTCTATCAGGGTATGGACTCTTTACCATAAAAGCTCTCGCCTAAACAGTGTTTAGTTCTGCTTCAATCAATTTTAAAACCTGTACCAGTTTTAATTTGGATTTTTCTAGGTGCAACAGAAATCCCAGCTTCAGCGTCATTTGTTCTGATTTTTTTCTAAGGATGTATCTGTTTCATCTTCTACGGTTTCATATACTAACCAGTCATCTAAGGATGGATAGACTGTTCCAGTTTTTCTCAAAGCTGGTGTCACTACAAAAATAATTTGCCCCCCTTCTTTTGCTGGCACTTTCCCTATTGCTTTTTAAGCCAACAACATCTGAACTTCCAGTTGTAATTGCCGCTGCTCTTCTTCAGAATTTGGTTTGAAATTTTTGAATATCTTCCGATTTGGAACTAGTGGAAATGACAGGATGAGACCCCCTCACCTCCTCCAGCATCCATTTGTCTGTTGTTACAGACTGCCATTGGTGGAGGTGATATGAAAAGCAATCTCCCACCGATACATCTTGGGGGTTGGTAACCTACAACTCCAATTAGGGATTAGAATTTGGCTGAGAGGAGATTACTGTAGCATTTTTCTTCTTGCCCCTGTTAACTACCCCTCTACTGTATGCTGTCTTATTAAAGTAACCCCCTCTCATGCATCCCCTTCTATAGGGTCTGTAACACCTCTCCCGTTTTTATTTCATTCTCTACAATATTTTTAAAAGTTGATTTACTTTTATAAACCTTGTCCATGCAGCTCTGTCTGGTTTCTGAAGACTGTTGTACCCTCAAAGGGGAAGAAGGCAACTTTGTTTTGCAGGTACAAGACAGACCAGTGGTTCTTAGCCATGCATATCTTCTTGCGGCCACTGCATTTGCCAGGCCTGTTGTATCTGTGTCACAGTTACATCTACAGCCATTTGGAGCTGTTTTTTTGCAGTATTTAGCCCAGATCTCTCCGGATGAATAAGCTCTGTCCTGTTATCTGAGGGCATGGTGTCACAGAAAGGCAAGACCGTCTTCCAGAGTGCTTCCTGGTAATGAGCTGTGTAACTCAGAAAGGCAGCCTCACTCATAAGCAGAGGAGCATGAATGTTTAAACTAGAAATAAAACAATTTTTATAAGCTGTCGTAAATACCAGGAACACTGTCCAGAGGTGACCACTCTCAGCAAGAACTAACAATCTAGTAGGGATAGACTGGCAGCATGAGACCAGCACAGAGAGCTCTGTTTTAAGACATATTCCAAGTTCCACAAAACCATTCCTCATGCAGAGATTATGCAAGAGTGGACTAGCTGTTCCATTCATTGTAGTGAAAAACAGATACATTTCTCAGGGGTATAAACAAGGTGAATACCGAGAACCTATTTGTAAGAAATAGGGATGCAGTCATTAAGGGGAAGAACTGGAGATTGGTGGGGGCAAGTTCGAGAGAAACATGAGGAAATTCTACTTCACAGGTGGGGGTAGCTACCCTTAACATGTTTAAACACTGCTGGGACAATGCAAAGAGACCATGTATAGTCCCCATGGGGAACAAAATGGGATTCAGCAGTGGGGGCGTGGGGAACCAGGGTGATAATCCACCAGTACTGTAACTCTGCTGGGTGAGGTAATATTTTAAGGGCTGGCTTGATAGACTTTTGGTCTCTTGCCGTCGAGTTCTATATTCCGATGAGTCTAATTTTCTGGTGTCAGCTCATACTGTACCTCTTTAAAATAACATTGTTTAACATTTGGTATAACTAGAGTCCTCATCATTTAACCCAGCACAAGCGTCTAAGCGTTTTACTTGTAAGGGCACCAGATAAGTAGCCCAGATATCCTCAACCAAGTTTATATTGCTTGCACAGTTTCTCAAAAGAGCATAGAAATATGCCAACATTCTCATTTTCTTTAAGCAGTGCCAATAAACTATTTTTAGTGACTGAAGAACCTGGTGCTAACTTACTTGTGCCACTGCTGACCAAGTTGGACAATGTCAGCTTGACCGCTCCAGCTGATGCCGATGTTCCATTGTTTTCTCTGCTAGTTCCAGTTGCTCCATCTCCATCTCTGCCTTCCTTTTCCTTTCTTTTCTTTCTTCTGACTCTCTCTGTATCTCTCTGGCTCTATCTTCATTTCTCCATCTCAAAATGTTGTTGCAAATTTAGACTCTCCATTTCCACTATCTCTGAGGTCTTGTGATACAGATTCCCTTTTGCAGTCTGTTTTTTGCCTCTCCAGTGTCAGCTGGTGCAATCTCTCCTGGACTCCTGGTCTCTCAATTGGATCTGAAGGGTCACCCATTGCTGTCCTTGCTTCTGCTTGGTCAGCATCCATCAGTGCCTGTACCTCGTCTGTTCTGGGTGACCCTTCAGGCATCACTCCTTTTAAACCACATTAAGTCCTACAATGCAGGCACTACTAGCCGCTCATATTTTTGCCACATGGTGCTGCTTTACAAACAGTCCTCTTGTAACTGGATTGAGACCTCTATCTTCTTCCTTCACACGGTGGCACATCCCAGCTACTGTGCCACCAATCAGTGATGGTCATGCTCACTCAAGACTTTTGCACAATGGTTTGTTGCCACCCATATGGGACCTACCAAGCAGATATTTTGCAGGCTTTCCACGCTGACCTAGTAACCTTATGCAACCTCACCTGCACATCCTCCAGGGTAAGGCTCACCTGCTTTAAGGTTGCCTATGTACAGTAGTCCCAGGACTATTCTCCACTGGATGTCCCAGACAACCTTCGGTAGTCATATCTTCAGTTGGCGGATACCAATAACTTACACATGGAATTCAGTGTACACACCACAGATACTATATAAAAATAGTATATCTTTATTTGCTATTTACAGAAGTTGATTCTAGTATGTGCAAGTCTGCAGACAGACACAAAATAATCTGTACTCTTAGTTGACTCTGAGCACAGGGTACAATCTTGTTAGAGCAACGTGCCCCGGATGAATCCCCAAAGTAGACTGCCCTTCTCTCCCTTACATAACTTTTACCCTTCCCCCTGACACCTTGTTTCAGCAAAGGTGGGAAGCAATCACTTTTAAGTTGAATTCTTCTACATCCCTCTCTAGTCCCCACTAAGCTAGTTCAGCGTGCCTGCTGTCCCTCCATTAAAGGCACTTTTATACTATGGTTTCTGTAATGGAATGACCGTTACAGAAACAGTACACCGTTACATCCCTTGGTGTGTAAAGTGCATCTGTTTCGCTTCCTCAGTAAACGCTTGCCTGAACTGCGTTCCCTTCTTGGCATAGTTCGTCCCGGTGTGTTCCGTTTCATACTGCTGTGTAAAAAAGCCATTCAGGATCACGGCCATCTACCAGCAAATTCTGTGGGGAAGCTGGAATGAAAATATAAAAATGGAGGAGGGGGATTGCCAAGATACTTGCAGTGTGCAAAGTGAACATAGAATGGAACAGACAACAATGTTGCCACACAGGTAATGCTTATGTTATAGAAACCTGCGTATAAAAGTGCCTTAAGTGCCGACTGCAACACCCTCATTCCTGTAAGTGTACAGCCAGCTGCTTTCTCAGGCCCTCACATCTTTTACTGCTGAAATGGGGGGGAGGAAACAATTTTCTGCTGTATCTTTTCCTAAAAATATATGGCCACAGATTGGGCAGCCAGGACACCACACACTTTCCAGCCTTAGCAAGATAACTGTAAACATTTTCTTAAATTCAGCTTTTTCCCCTCAAACTGACATTCTTCTGCTGCGGCCAGGTCTGCTGCCGGTATCATCCCAACCCTGCCCTCCATTCTCCCTGCTATCAGAACTAGTAGGGATCCACATGGGATGAGGCCTAAGCAAGCCAGCGACCGTCATTCTGACAGTTTACAGTACACTGTTTTTTTCTGATTTTTCAAATTCCCTGGTATGGTCCACTAACAGTCAGTGGCAACAAGCAGCACCCTTATAGACTATGCAGACATGCAGTGTCCCTTGAGGGGGGAGGCGAGCTCCCTGGCCCACCAAAGACGTCACTGCAGCAGCAGAACCTGATGCCAAACCTTCCCATCTGGGACTGCTGGACAACTGTGCTGCCCTGCTGCAAAACCCAATATACAGAACTCATTTCTGTTGTCATTTTATATGCTGGAGAATCTAATATATTGTAGGCTACTTACTTTGTCGTACTTGGCGACTATTTCAGCTCTTTCTTGAGCAACCTTGACTGCTGCATCCTGCTCTGCATCTGTGTCTGGTGGAAATCAAGAAATAATCAGTCAAACAAGCTTTATTTTACCAGGCTAAACACCATTGAGATAAATCTCATTTTCAAGATGGACCTGGGTACAATTATCTTTTAAGGTACAGTTATCTTTCTCTTTCTTTCACGATGTTAAATATAGCTATGAAATCATTTTATTTTAGCTATTCTCTGCATTTCTAAATGACTTGCCCTCTGCCTGTATCTCCTCTTATATCCATATGTACCCAGCTAATACAGTACTTTTTTTTGCTAGTGGCCCATATACTGGCTCACTCAAAGCTTTACTACAGTCTGTTTTTAAAACCATTCTGCATTGGTTCTGCATAAACCTTACTTATCTTGAATATAAAAAAAGGCAACCATAACGTACAGTTACGTAGGAACTTACCATAACAATACATCTTCGAGAGAGTTCCTTCAGTAGGTCATCACATATGGGTCTAGCACCATCTGGCATCTGGCCGCATGGAAGACTTTTCCTAGCAATACCTGATGGGGGGCTGCCTACCCGACGTCAGCGTGATGCTGTATAGTGGATGGTCCCCATGCCTGCCCTCCAGTTCTCCCACCGGAGCCTGGAATAGGCCTGACAGCAGGAGGAAACAGAGTCTGGAGTCCCAAAATAAAAAGGGGGAAGGAGGGAGGGAAAAATTTGACCTACTAAAGGAACCTCTCTTGAAGATCTACTGTTATGCTAAGTTTCTTCATAACTGTACTATCTTACTTCGAGAGGGTTCCTTCAGTAGGTCATCACGTACAGAACTGAATCCCAAACTGTCCCTCCGTAAAGAGACCAAGAGAAACAAGGGAGGAGGAAAAAACTCCAACTACTAAGGAAAACACAGAGTGGAACCAGCCTAGGACAGAAGGTCCTGCAGTACAACTAGGCCAAAATCTTCCTTCCTCCTAGAAGCAATGTCCAGACTGTAGTGTTTGGTAAATGTATGGACAGAACTCCATGTTGCTGCTGTCCAGATATTGGTTGCTGAAACGTTTTGAAGAAAAGCCACAGAAGCAGCCATGCCCCTTGTAGAATGACCTCTGACTGGTCCTGGCAGAGGCGTGTCATACTTCTGGTAGCAGAAGCAAATACATTTGCCCAACCAACTGGACAGGCACTGCTTAGAAACAGCTTTGTCCTAAGATCTGGGGGCAAAAGAGACAAACAGTTGATCATCCTTACAGAACTCTTTTGTACGAAGAGTATAGCAATGGAGAGCATGATGCATGTCCATGGTGTGCAGGAGTGCCTCACTTCCATTTGCAGGGGACGGAAAATAAACAGGGAGCTCCACTGATTGATTCAGTGTGACCTCCGAAACCACTTTTGGATTTGTCCTGAGGACTGCCCCGTCCTTATGGAAAATTAAATAAGGCTCCTTACAAACCAGAGCCTGAAGCTCCAAAATTCTTTGAGCTGAGGTAACTGCAACTAAAAACAACATCTTCCAGGGCAGGAAGCGTAAATCACAGCTCATTGCTGGTTCAAAAGCCGGGAGAGTGAGCTTCTCCAACACAATGTTTGAATCCCAAGGTGGTGTGGGGCTATGGATGGGGGGTTTCAGATACAGAATCCCTTTCAGAAATATTTTTGAGACTTCCAACTGGGCCACGGGTTTACCATCCACCAGCTTGTGGTATGCCGAAATAGCCAAAAGATGGACCTTCAAGGAGGAATAGGACAGATTCAAATCTGAAAGATGAAGGAGGTATTCCATGACTTGTGGGGCAGAACAAGAGAAAGGGTTCCAATCTTTAGAAGCTGCCCAAAAGGAAATAACGTTTTCACTACACAGCACAGGTGGAACGAGTAGACATCTTTCTAGCCTCAACAATTATCTGGGCGACCTGACAGGAGACCCCAAAGCGGGACACCACTATGTCTGCAGGAGCCACGCATGAAGATGCAGGGTCCTGAGCCCCGGATGGATGAACTGGCCTTGATTCTGTGTCAAGAGGTTGTGAGTCACAGGAAGTGGAACCGGTAGTCCCTCCGCTAACTGTTGCAGAAACAGGAACCAAATCGGTCTTGGCCAGAGGGGGGCGATAAGGATCATACATGCCTTCTCTGCCTGAAGTTTGAGAAGAGCCCTCTGGAGAATGGGAAATGGAAGGAAGGCATACAAAAATTTCCCTGTCCAAGAGAAAGACAACGCGTCATGCCAGAAAGCACCATGTCCTGGAACGAGCGAGCAAGAACTATGAAGTTTTGTGTTGAATAGGGAGGCAAAAAGGTCAAGTTCCAGATGCCCCCACCATAGGAAGAGAGGCTCTGCCACTTCCTCACTTAGTTCCCATTCATGACTGAGGGCTCGAGACCTGCTGAGACTGTCTGCCAGGACGTTCTGAATGCCTGGAACATGCACGGCCACTAAGGACAGATCGCGCTGGACTGCCCAGTTCCACACTCTCATCGCTTCCCTGCAGAGAGGGTACGAGCGAGTTCCTCCTTGTTTGTTGAGATATCAGGCTACTACTGACATATTGTCCGTCTGGATGAGTAGTGATCCCTTGGAGAGAAGAGTCTGGAATGCCTGAAGCACGTACAAGACCGCTTTCATCTCCAGAACATTGATGTGTAACAATGCCTCCGAGCTGGGCCAAAGCCCCTGTACTTGGTGTTCCCCCAAATGCACTCCCCAGCCCATATTCGATGCATCTGTAGTCAGAGATGCCGAGGGGATGGGACTCCTGAATGGGAGACCCAAAGAAAGGTTGCAGGGATCCCTCCACCAAAGCAGATCTTTCTGAACTGCTGACGATACCAGGACCAGATGATCCAGGTCGTCCAGGAGTTGATCCCACTGCACCCGCAAGGACCACTGAGTGATTCTCATATGGAGCCTCGCCAAGAGAATGGTAGTGATGGAGGCCACCATCAGGCTGAGAAGGCAAAGAACCTCCCTTACTGGAATGGTCCTGGATGAGGCCACCACTGAGGCCTGACGGACCAGGGTTTCTACCCTGTCCAGAGGCAGGAAGGCTCTGCTCTGGATGGTGTCCAAGACCGCCCCGATGAACCAAAGTCTCTGATTCGGGGAAAGAGACGACTTGGGGAAATTGACAGTAATCCCCAACTTGAAGAACAGATCCAGAATGAAATGCAGAGCTTCCGAAAGAGAATCCCTGAAGGGGCTGAAATCAGTCAGTTGTCCAGGTAAGGGAACACTGCTATGCCCTGGTGATGCAGATAGGCTACCACCACCACCAGGCACTTGGTAAAGACCTGAGATGTCGAAGACAGACCAAAGGGGAGAGTTTGGAACTGGAAATGCTCCCCCGGAAACAAAACTGCAGGAACTGGCAGTGGCTGGGGAAAACTGCAATGTGCAGGTAAGCATCCTGCATATCCAGAGCACAGAGCCACTGGATCTCCAGCAGGAGAGGGAGAAAGCTTTGGAGGGTCAGCATTCTGAATTTCTTGTACTCGACGAACAGGTTTGAGACTGGTCAGGTTGAGAATGGGTCTCATGTCGCCTGACTTTTTTGGAACCAGGAAGAAGTGGGAGTAGAACCCCCTTCCCCTTCGCAGGAGGGAAACGCTCTCTATAGCCTCCTTGAGCAAGAGAAAGTTGATTTCTTCTCTGATGAGAAGAGCCAGGTCCCAAGAGTAGGACGACCGGATTGGTGGAGAATCTGGTGGAATCTCCAGAAACTCTATGGTGTCCAGCAGACACCAGCTGCAGGACCCATGCATTGGAGGTAATGCCCTGCACCTTCTGTGCATGGCAGGCGAACCTCCCCCCACTGACTCCTTGCACAGAGGCTGCGGAGGGGGTGGGGCGAGGGAGTCAGAGGGTGGCAGAAAGGTCAGGGGGAATGCCCCCTTCAACGTCTCTGATCCTTGGAGACGGGAGGAGTGGTGGAACGCGTGGACTTACGCTTGCCCTGGTGACAAGCCAGGGTCCGCTTCCTCTGCCTCAGGTCCTTTTCCAAAATTGCTGCTGTTGTTGTTGGGCACCCGATCAGTACATGGACCGCACTGATCTCATAGCCTGACCTTTATCCCAGAGATCGGTGATGATGCCTTTGGTGTCGCCACTAAAGAGCACCGAGCCCTGAAAGGGGGCATCATGAATCATAGACTGGACCTTGTTGGCGAGGCCAGAGATGCGAAGCCAGGCCTGTCATCTCAAAGCAATGGCAGTCACTGAGGCACAAGCTACTGAATTGACAGAGTCGTAAGTAGCCTGCAATGCATGTCTGCAGGAAAAGCGGGACAGGGGGAGTTCCTTAGTGAGCTCCTCCTTGAGATCCAAAGGTTCCACAGACTGGACTCTGGCCTCGAGCCTGGCCATAGTGGCTTTTTGGTGCGACACCATGTGGGCCACATAATTAAGGGACCAAAGCACACATGTGGCAGAAGAAAAAACCTTCTTGCAGAACTGGTCCATCTGCCTCGACTCCATGTCTGGAGGAGAGGTGCTCATGTGTTTAGGTGCTGAAGAGTGGTCATCAATAGCTGAAATCATGATGGAGTCCACCTTCGGATGAAAGTTGAGGGACAGAGCATCCTTAGGCGCCCAGTAAACCCTGTCTGCCCTCTTGGGGACAGCCAGGATGGTTAAGGCATCTGCTAGACAGTTTAGGTGAGGTCCTATCCATGGGGGAAACAGGGATCGGGGCAGAGACTCCAGGTCCAGGTGTTCACAGAGTCTCTGTAACATTGGATCCGGTTCCTCTGACTCCCACTCGAAGTAGTTCTGCATGGCCCTCAGGAAGTCCAAAAAGGCAGGGTCCTCCAGAGGGGATTTGGGGGAAACCTTGCCCTTAGGAACCGAAGACTCGTGATCCGAGGGCTCCTCTGGTGACTCATCGCCATCATCATCATCCCCCATGTCCGGATGATCTCAAAGAAGAGTGATCGCCTTGCGAGAAGTCCCCAGGACATGAACCGTACAGGGGGACGAGCTCCTCATGGACGGAGACCTAGGAGAGCACGGAGGTGGGAGTCTGCTCTCCAGGTCAGATACCAGCTCTGAGCGTGCCCCCTGCCACCAAGACTGGATAAGTGTCTTGAAGTCTGGTTGAACCGGGGCTTGAGGAGGAGACTGAGGTTGAGAAGGGGGGGTGGAGGGATTACCAGAGGAGGAGGATAGTGATACCCCTGGTAACCTGAATAGCCATATCCCAGGTACTGACCATATCCCTAGAAGTAGTGCCCTGCACTGCTCCAATCTGAAGAAGGACCAGCCGGGAGATGGTCCCCAGGATACCCCGAGGGGTAATGCAGGACAGTCCGGGGTCGTGATTAGCGGCCCAACATCAGAAGATCTGACAGAGGGGGAACCCATGCAGGGTCCACTGTCGCATAAATCGGTGGCAGGTCCGGCATTGGGGGAGCTGGCATCAGGGCCACCGTCGTCAGGACCAACACCACCCGAATCCAGCACCGAATGGGGTCCAAGGCCAGAGGGGTCGGTGCCAGCCCAGGCGGAGGGGACCCGCAGAGGGAACGATCTGGTACTGGAACCGGCTGGGGCAGACGGGCCGGACCCAGGCTCTGAGACCATCGTCAGGGGGGGAGGGGGGCCGGCATTAGAGGAACCGTTGCTGGATCCGGCGGAGGGAGCTCGACTGGGACAGGCATCGGGTCGGGAGTGATCCCACCAGAAGGGATAGGAGGGGCCCTCAGAGTAGGGCCAGATGGCTGAGGAGGGGCCTCCTTCCCTGCAACCCAATCAGGAAAGTGGGGAATGGACCCAGATGTGTGGTCAATGTCTAGGGGTTCCACACTATTGTTGCCCGAGGTAGCAGCCTGAGCAAGGGAAGCTACCAATGAAAATGAAGGGGGAGAGGGGCAGACTTCCCCGGGCTCTTCCGGATGTCGGGTTGAGTGCCATTAGGCCCCTGATGGGAGAGTCGCGTCTGAGCGCCCGCCAGGCTCAGGTGTCTGACCAGACGGAGCAAGGTGGGAGGAGGAGGAGCTCCCTGCCAACTCATCATCTGGTGCTGTGCAGGTCCCTGAAGCTTGGAGAGCTGACTTACCAGCAGCCGGGCGGTCCCCGGAGGAGCCGGGGCCCAACTTAGCGGCATGGAGCGGTGAGGCCACTGGAGAAGCCGGGGACCGACTTACCCACAGAGGAGAATTTGTCCAACTTACCATCCGAAGCCGGCTGGGACACCTTACCATCCGAAGCCGGCAGGGACACCTCCGCAGAGCACTCCCTATGCTTCTCCTTCCTATGATCTTTTTTGGAAGGAGACGAAGAAGACGACTAGATCTGCTCCATCTGCTTTTCTAAAGACGCCAGCCGGGTCTTGAGAAGATGGGCCTCCAGAGCCTGCTGCCTCCTTTTGTGTGTGGCCTGGTTAAAAGGCTGGCTGTCCAGGCAAGAAGAGACTGGATGGTCTGGGCCTAAGCAGATCACACACTTCAAGTGGCTGTCCTTATGTGGAATGTGTGTGCCACAGGTGGAACACTTCTTCGGTGAAGACACAGAAGAAAATTCGCAAATCTGAAGAAAAAAGAAAAAAAATGCGGTGAAAACCGACGAGAAAAAAGCACTTTCAATGACAATCGCTTGGAAAGTCTGCAATGCGACTAACACGAGGTGATGGCGGGAAAGAACTGGTGGGCGGGCGTGGGGACCATCCACTATTTAGCATCATGCTGACTTCAGTCACATGACGGGTGGGCGGTCCCCCTTCAGGTACTGCTAGAAAAAGTCTGCCGTGCTGCCAGACGCCAGGTGGCGCTAGTCCCATATGTGATGACCTACTGAAGGAACCCTCTCGAAGTAAGATCCTTTGCTTCCAAACCCCAAGTCCAACCAGCACCACACCTGGCACACAAGTGATGGGCTACACTGCTGCATGTCTCATTGTTTAAATACTTTGGAATCTGACTGAACCAGTCTATTGACATCACCCACAACAACTCCACTGACATTAAATTCCTCCCCATGCGCAATGCTCTCCACCATAGCACAGTCAAAATGGACACCATGTACCATGCTTTTTGCTGTTATTGCCCTTAAGAGCCCAAAAACTGGGATCCTGACTGTCAGCAGCCCCCTCCCATTCACTTGTATGGCATTAAGGTGTGTTGTGCTTAAAGAGGTCCAAGAGTTAAGGGCAGAAGGGCAGGGGATCCCCCACACTGAAACCAGCCATCCCCGCACAGACTCCAGGCTCGGGGCTGGGAGTGGCCCCCCTCCCAACATGAGCTGTAGTACCAGGGCATGATAATAATTAGCCCACCTTGCAGACACCCCTAGAGTCTGCTGATATGAGCTGCACTGGAAGCCAGGCAATTCTTGCCAGAGGGGACACCACAGAAAGACTGCCTGAGCAGCATCTCTGCACCCACCCACCCCCAAAACAGAACTCCCAACCTTTGAGCCCCATACATCAAAATGGACTGCCTAGTGTAATTGACCAAGTGTCCCACAGTAAATACATGAATCAAACAGCATAGGAAATCCACCTTGACTAGGCAGAGTCATGAATATAACAGCACTACTGTCTCAAGAACACCTGGAAGGGAAGAAGCATATTTTTTTAACAGTTAAAAGACAAAAATAAAACAAAGTAATCTCAAGACAAGGGCATAAAGGATATTGCTGGGGAAAGTGGTTAGTGGCTTGGTCACTCAAACTGCTTCAGAAATTCTTTTATATATAACTAACAAAATCTTGAGAGAGCTCTGCCCATGAAGCCTGTGTACGCTGTGCTGCATCATCGTCAGCCCTCTCCATACCACACAGAACACCAAACTCAGTCAGGCCTGCAACCACTGGAGAGTCGTTGCACGACGATTCTCCAGTGGTTGCGGGCCTGACTGAGTTTGGTGTTTTCTGTGCAGCATGGACAGGGCTGACGATGACGCTGCAGCTGTCGTAGCTAGGTGGAATGGCGATACCTTGCTGGACCAGGTCCTGCCTGGCCTTAGTCAAAGTGTGGTACAAGATATCGTCATCCTCATAGAGCACCCGCAGCTTGGCACGGTACTGTGTCAGGAATCGAATCCCAGCCTGGCGGACGGCATGTAGATATGGTTTGTAAGTCCTCCTCTGCTACCAGACTGCCGGGTCGAAATCATGGTCCAGGTAATTTCTGTGTATCCTTGTGCTTTGCCACTTTTTGATGCTGGGCAGTGAGAATGACATCTCCTACATTACCCCGAAACCACAGAAATTTCAGTACTATAGAACCCAGGCGTTCATCCAATGCCAGTTTCGGTCCCAAAGCCCTATGAACTCAAAAGTCCAGTTCAAGATCAGGTGGAACACTGAGACAATCGTTAAGTAATTTTTTCCGTAAAGGCAGTGACTTGTGTGCCTTCCTCCCCTTCGGGCACCCTGTAAATCAATACCCTTTTCTGGCAGAGGTAGCCTTCCAGGTCCTACTGCTTAATACCCAGCTGAACCATGCAATGGTAAAGATGGAGAAGACCGACCATTGTATCAGTTTTTTTTCAATCACCTCCATAGTAGCCCTCTTCAGTTCAGTGTCATCCTGCTTAATGGTACTGACTTCCTGTCTGACCCCTGCAAAAGCATCCCAATACGCAGACCAAAAAGCCTGCAGCTTGGCCAATCTAGTGGCGTTGAGGGTTGAGGCACTGGATGCCACACCTCCCACTACGCCGGCGACCCGGGTTTGGGAATGAGCCTGAGTTGCTGGGGATCGGCCAGGGGAGGCAGGAGCTAGATGAAGCTACCATATGGCAGTTTAGAGGGTTTAGAAACTGCTCCACCGGGATGCAGTGTGGGGAGGGGAGGATGCCGTTAGGTGTTTGGCTGCAGCCGTGTCCTCAGCATGACTGAATGCCTTGACCTTGGTCCTTCACGCCAGCATCTTCAGGGGTGGAGATACGGGATCATGTAGCTACTTCCGTGACCACGAAAAATCCCACCCCCCCGCCACCCCCGCTGCTGTGCTGTATTATCCCCGATAGGGCGGATGGAGTCTTAATGGCCGGTACGCCACCACAGAGCCCTCGCTTGCAGATAGGGACAAAAATATGGCATTAAAAAAAAAGCCAGCAGCTCCCAGAGCAATTGGTCATTAGTGACTGGACGGGTGGAGGGATTAATGTGGGACCAAGGATAGGAGGCTGCACTATCCGATGTTAAGTGGGGTGAATCTTGTGAGCCTTGAGATGTCACGGGGAACAGCTAGCCTGCAAAGTTGTTTTTCTTTTTCGATCCTCCATCATTAAACAATCCAGAATTGTTCAAATTGATGCCCAAAGTCCTGACTCACTGTGACTAAAGGTTTTTTTTTTTTTTTAGCGGCGTGGCAGGAGCTCGAGGTTCATGCATCCATGCTAGATGGTATTGTCACCGGAAGTCCAACTGGGCCTTCTTCTGCTGGCAGTATTCGTATGTTCCTATGTTTTCACCACCCTAATTGGCAATCATTTTACATTTTAATATTTTGCTATAATCCAGCTCTGTGCTTAGGCAATTAACTTGTTAATGAAAACTGTTTCTGTTTGTTAAATTACTATAATTTTTTTTTAATCAGTCTGTCATCCCTACATACCCACCCTCCAGAATACCCCTGGAAATGAGCTGTTCACAACTCAGCATCTTCTTTCCCGGGACCAAATTTGAAACTAAAATAAATAAGTAGAAAGAATGTAGCATGTAATCTCTGAAACTACAACAAACGCAATACTACAATTTCCACCTTCCTTACAGAATTCTTTAAGGATAAGGTATAACTGGAAGTCTGGTTTTGTGAGGAATAAGACATGACAGGGAAACATTATTTACCTTTGTAACTATGCTTCTATTAAGGGAACTTATGAGTGTTAAAAACATTCAAAGCATGCCCTTACACTCTGCAGATCCCACAATTTATAATCCTCCAGCAGCAGGTCTTTAGCTGAAGAATCAGGAGCTGTGATCAGAAAAATGCATAAACTTATTACTGAGAAAAACTGCAAATAAATGAATAAATATTTTCATTCTTAACAGAAAAATAGAGCCAAGAATCAGTTCTATCGGATTTAAAGGAGCTCTCCATTAAATGCTCAAGCATCGGTTTTATACTTAAACTTTTGTTGTAATGAAATATTAACTATCCTAGAAAGTGAAGCAGGGAAAAGTTGGTGAGAAGCTGCATCAGATGTCTATTAAAAACATGGTTACAAAGGCGAATAACTTTTTCTTCTAAGAAGAATGTGTTGCACAATTCTTCCTAACAGTGTCTGGGGGTGGGGGGTTCAAACCTTGAATCCCTTCTAGACCTGATATCAACTCAGGAGTGGGATATAAATGTATGGGTGCTGGCCTAAGTAGCTGCCTTACACAACTCTAGTAAAGGAACAGCTCTTGCAGCTGCTACTCCTGAAACTTCTTATCTGCTCAATCACCTGTTTGTAAAAGCTTTAAAGGAGAAGTCCACCCAGAATGTGCAAAAACATATGTTATGTAGAGTGTTTTTATATGTATGTTAAGTCCTAGTGTGTCCTTCCCTCTGTCTGCTATTAGGAGTTTTTCCTAAATTAGCCTGTTAGCTGGATGGTAGTTCTACGACCCCTGGGGATCTCCATCACAAATAGGTTTATTGGCTTTCTTTCTCGTACGATGCACCCTGGTTCATGTGACAGTGATGTAGCTATGCCCACTAGATTTAGCAGGGTCTGTCACAGCTCAGTCACAAAGATAATACTTCTTTCAGAGAAGAAGTCACATTGCAACATTTTGGGTGAGTGTAATCATTATTATTTTTTGATATTAGTACCTTGTCCTGCTATGTTACAACCTATAAGGTGATGTTCAATTTTTGCTACTTAGTACTGGTGCAAAAACTGAAAGTGAGTGAGAGGAACAGAGTAAATAGTGACATGATTCAAACACACACACACACACACACACACAGCACAGCATAGCAGGACAAGGTACTGATATCAAAAAATAATAATGATTGCACTCACCCAAAATCTAGCAGTTTGTCTTCTCTGGAAGAAGTATTTTCTCTGTGGCTGAGCTGTGACAGACCCTGTAACAAGACACTGGCTTACTGCAGGGGCAATTAGACATCACACCAAAGGGCACTCTGGGAAGACTAGAGGCCATAAAAGAAACCAGAATGGCAACCTCCAAGGGCAATAAAACAGTTAGGGAAAGTTAGAAAAAACCTCTCTCACTGCCAGAGGAAAAGAAAATGCTGGGAACTGGTTAGAACACAGAAAAAAAGACTACTACATATCTTTTTCTGATTTTAACATGGAGTTTTCCTTTAAGCTCTGTTTACATCTACAGTAGGCTTTGACGCTTTTACTCCACAGAGTTCGCAAATGGCCTAGAAAACAGGCAGCACTACTGCTCATAACCCAAGTGGCCATGAGCCAAGGTCAAAGGATTGGCAGGGGGAGAAGGAGGAGCCAGTGTCCCAAAAGATGCTCTCCTTCTCTGGGGATAGGTCACTGTCAGACTCCATGGCAGCACTGACCCTTGGATGACTACAGGTGGAAGTTCAGACAGAGCGGTTTCCTGCCAGGTCTGCATGGTGACACGCATTGTATGCACATGCATGCTTTGGAGCCCTAGCACTCGGGTATTCACAGGGGTAGGAACTACAGAAGGAATAACTCCCTGGCATGGTATGCTCAGGACCTAAGTAGCCAAGTATACCCCTCTCTGCCCATATGTGCTTGGAGGAGGGAATCAGTTCCCCTCTGGCCCCACATTTGGTGGCAAGATGAGAAACTAGAAGGAGAGACCCACTGCTGGGTACAAATCGTCTGGGTGGCTATCAAAAGCCAACAGGGATTAGGTCCAAGAAGAAAATGTAAATGAAAAAAAGAACCCCTTCCTCAGTTGGGAGTAAAGTACTTTTTCCACTGTTCTTAAATTTACAAGATCTGGGGCTGTTCTTAAATGTTCAAGAACTGGGGCTTCCAACATTAGGAGTATTTATTTATTTATGTAGTTATTTATTTAAACATCTTTTACCAGGTAAACAAGCAGAGCCCAGAAGACTAGTTTCCAGTTATGACCTTGAGAGGAGGGGGAGGGGGTAGTCAGATTATAAAGATACAGGGATACATTCTTCCACAAGGGCTCTTGTAAACAGCAGCAGCACATGATACGAGAATACAATGCAAATACATACAAGGTGCAGTATTTGGCCAGTTGGCAATTGGAGTCTTACACTATACACTCAACAATATCTACAAACGTAGCATATAACAGGCAGTGTGCCCAGGAGACTTGGGTCTGAGAGGAGGATAGGTGGTCGCCCCGCAGACCCACTAGGAGGTGTCAGGCCCATGACTGTTGCACCCAGATGAGCTCTGACTGGGGCAGTTGGGGCATGATGAACCTTGATTTGCCACTTACATGATGCAAAGGAATTGGCTGAGGTGATTTTGGCAGGCAAGCCATTCCAAACAGAGGGTAGCCTACAGATGACTGCAGCTTGCCCGAAGTTTCTTCTGCAATGTGGGATCTGGAAATAGTGACTGTCCTCAGACCTGAGGGAGTAGGTGCAACTGGAAGCCATTAGAATAGCGTTAGAAGCCATTAAAGTATGTTTTGTTCCCGTAGCAGTGTTATTTTTTTATTTCTGTTTTTTTTTTCTTCATTTTTGGAAACTTTTGAAACTGTAGAATTAGACGCTGTTTTGTTACTGCCAATATGCAATTTTCTGTGATAGTCTTTTCCCACTATCTGAGGTAATGAGAGGCACCCTCCTATGGCAGTAGGTCTATGGCAACATGGACAGAACTGTCAGGGATTACTGCTTGTTTAAGCAGTTAGTGCCCATTGACAGCTGCCTAGTTCCTCTTCTGCCACTGCCTCTCTTTGTACCTTTAATTGGTGTGTAGTCATGGTAAGCATACTGCCTGCTAAAACAGTCCCTTCTCATACCTCCCCTTCTGTAGGGTCTCAAATAACCTCAACCCTTACTCTCCTGTGTCAGAGTTTTAAAAGGTACTATATTTTCATTCATTTTTCATGTACAGTGGCAGCCATACCAATTTTCCGCTTTACCACAGAAGAGTTTACTGCACTGGTGACATAATCCCCCCCACCCAAGGCAGGATTAAACTAGATTACCTGAAATGTTACTTTATCGCGCTGAATACACACAACAAGGCAACATTTCAGCATATTTGGTACCTTGAATGGTGCTGCCAAAAGTGATGTACTGTATAACCTTAATATGGTAGACAGAAGATTAGAATGGCTACCACTATAGGCCTCAGTTTCATCACAAAACAGAACAGTATGAAAATCGGCTACTTTCTGCTGCATATCAACATAAAAGTCAGAGGTTATTTTAGCAAGCCATACCTTCTTGTGGCAAAAGAATTAGCAAGTACTCTACTGGCAGTGTTATTTATGACTACCGCCATCTGGAACTAGTATTTGTCCACATCCAACCTAGTTTGTAGTGTGCAGGCCAAGTGAGTTTTCTCTTTCATTGGTATTTCTTCACATTTAGGCATAATTAAGTTCCAGAATGCATTCTACACACAGATGAGCAGAAGGTGACAGCAGATAAGGACCATATGTCCCACCTAGTCTGCCCCTTTTCCCTACCTAATGCATTACCGCAGACCCTAGTTGATCTGCGGCTTACCCTCTCTTCCCTACTGCGAGAGTACTCTTATGTCTATCCCATGCATTCTTGAATTCTCCTACTGTTTTTGCCCCCACCGCCTCTGCAGTGAGGCTGTTCCGTGCATCCACTACTCTTTCTGTGAAAAAGTACTTCCTCATGTTGCTCCGAGCCTGCTCCCCTCTAGCCTCATACATCAGGCCCCCTTGTTCTTGTACACCTTTTTTTCTGAAAGATGCTGCCCTCCTGTACCTTGTTTATACCCCTAATGCACTTGAATATCTCTATCATATCCCCCCTTTCTCTCTCCTCTCCTCCAGGAAATATATATTGAGGTCCTCCAGTCTTTCCTCATATGACTTTTGGTGTAATCCTTGCACCATTTTTGTTGCCCTTCTCTGGACTGCCTCTGTTTTGTCTATGTCCTTCCAAAGATGCGGCCTCCAAAACTGGACACAGAACTCCAGAGGAGGTCTCACTAGTGATCTGTACAGTTACATAACCACCTCCTTTTTTCTGCTGGTGATACCTTTCCCTATGCACCCTAGCATCACACTGGCTCTCCCCACAGTCTTCTCACATTGTTTGGTTACCTTTAGGTCATCAGATCTGATTACCCCCAGGTCTCTTTCTTGACTGGTGGCCGTCAGTACCCCCCCCCCCCATCTTGTACTCCTCCCTTGGATTTCTGCATCCCAAGTGCATGATTCTGGTAGTGAACTGTATAATAAAAAGGCTGCCTACCTTAAAAACAAAGTTATTGCTGAATATTTTTTTTTTCACAAGTTGCCATTTTGTTTCTGGAATCTTCATCAGGAACAGCATTGGAGATATTGACTTCTGCTTTTTCTCCAGACAGCTAAACCCTTCTGGGTTTGGGTAAACACAGACACATTCCAAACCCTTTCTTTGTACCACATACCTTTTTTAATTTTTCATCAACTGCTAGAGTTTATGGCAATTGTAAAATATTTTTGTTGCCTTTTTAAAATGCAGTATGTACAGTATGGTGACAGATATCCTCTGTGGACATTAAATCTAACTTGCTCATACCAAAAACTGGGATGCTTCCACATCAGTTTTGGTTTCAGTGGTATGTAAATTCACCATATCAGGGTCGGTGGGTGTCCGCTCCGACCAAGGAGAAAATAGTGACATGTTAAAAAAATAAATTTAGCATATCAGCCATTTGTCTCAAAAATGGTAAACATGGATTATTCCTCCAGAACTTTGGAAAGGTGAGCCTAAGTCATCGCTGTGAGAGCTGGAGTGATTGGTCCATCTTCCTCCATGTACTCCTCTTAATCAGGTTCTAGGTATTGTACCTCCTCATCTAAATGTATTTCTGGTGTTTTTGTATCTTTGAAACATTGCCACATCTGCTCAATTTCCTCCAAAGAGGGCAGACCTTTACTTACTATTGAAGGCTGCTCCTAATTTTGTTTAAGAGAGGAAGCCTCTCTTTTTCCACTAGTTGTTTTCAATCAATCAATCATAGTTTATTTATAAAAAGCGCCTTTCTACAACCAAGGCGCTTGTTCATAGCATAGACAATACAATAGATAATTTCAAATTTCAATAAAATCTTATATTTAAAATTCACTGTTAAAATACTATCAATTAAAACTACCATATGCTGATTCAAATAAGGAGGTTTTGACGACAGCTGACACCTGTGATTTAAGGGTCAGACCATCGTCAATAATAACGCCCAAGTTCTGTACCCGGTCTGAGGTAGTCAGTGCCACACCCCCAAGACATAATCCCGAGGGTGATCCTGCCGACAAACCCGACTCCCGACTATCAGGGTCCACAACCATCACCTCAATTTTAGCCAGGTTCAACCACAGCCAACTCGCACTCATCCAGTCCTGGATCTCGGCGAGACAGTTGTTAAATACCGAGAGGAACACATCCTGACCAGGAGCAAAGGACATGTATAGCTCAGTATCATCTGCATAGCAGTGAAAACTGAGACCATACCGCCTAGTAATCTCTCCTAACAGCAGCATGTACACTGCAAACAACATAGGTGACAAAATTGAGCCATGCAGCACCCCACAGGTTACGGGGAGAGGGGCCGAGGAATAAATTCCCGACACCAATCTCTGAGTCCTACCCTCGAGGAAAGATCAAAACCATCTGAGGACTGTACAGACAGGCCACAGATGAGCTGCAGGTGCTCCAACAATGTGACATGGTCCACAGTGTCAAACGCTGCAGAGAGATCAAGGAGGACCAAGATGGAACGCGTCTTCCGATCTCTCGCTATCAGGAGATCTTTTAGCACCTGGACAAGGGCCATCTCGGTACTATGTCTGTTCCTAAATCCCAACTGGAAAGAATCACAGACATTTTGCAATGCAACCACCTTCTCAATAACCTTACCCACAAAGTGTAGGTAGAGACAGGGCTGTAGTTTGCCAAGCAGTCAGGGTCAAGGAAGGGGGGAGGGAGGGCTTTTTAAGGAGAGGCTGAAAAACCACCTCTTTCAGGGGATCTGGAAAAATCCCCCTCTCCAATGACATCCAGACTATCTCAACTAGGACTGGACTGATTGCATCAATGCAACCTACCAAGAGGCATGTAGGGCCTGGGTCCAAACCACAACTGGTTGGTCGCAATGTCTGGATGATCATCGCTATGTCAGTGATTGCAGGCTGGCTAAAGTCAGACCAGGTAAACTGAGGGCCCAACATCTGCCGGCCATCCCAAATTCCACTACAGTGAGCCAGTCAAATATCGGACCTGACTGTGGCAACCTTATCTGCAAAGAATCGAGCAAACTCGTCACACCGTTCATGCAACAAAGCTCCTCCAGATTGAAGACAGGTTAGATTGCACAATCTGTCCACAGTCCGGAAGAGTGAGCTGGTCAGTTCTGTGCAGTAGCAATCTCCCTGGGCAGGAATTCTGCCTTCTTTTTGGTGATTGCTGATTGATAGACCACATAATGGTCCATCAATCTAAGTTTATCATCATCCAGGCCCGATTTTTGCCAGCTCAACTCTAGCCTTCGCCACACTCTCCTCAGCTCCTTCAAGGTCTCATCAAACCACAGAGACCTTGGGCGGAGGGTAAGGGGGAGAACACGAACAGGCGCTATGGAATCCAGGGCCGCCACCAACACCACCTTATTATAGGCAAGTACTAGCTCCCCTAGATCCGTGCATTCACTTGGTACACCTGTTAGGTCCAGCACCCTCATTAGGCCATCTGGGGTAACACCCCTTAAAGGATGGTACCGGACCATCTCCGTAGAGGCAGGCCTATTTGGGGGAGCCATGAAACTGAACCCAATGGTGTGATGGTCAGATCATCCAACTGGCTCCACCACCAAATCAGATATCTCCATCCCCCAGGAGGAACACTAAGTCCAATGAGTGCCCTCCAATATGGGTTGAGGAGGTAATAACCTGTGTAAGGCCCAGCGAATTCACTAACTGAAGGAAGTTTTGACCAAACTGCGAAAATTCATCGTCGACCCAGGCACTGAAATCCCCCAGGATCAGCCATCTGGGGGAATCCAATGCCAGGTCGACAATGAAGTCTGCAACTTCCCGCAGGAAAACTTTCCCATCTCCTGGTGGATGGTAGATGAGAAGAATCTTGCACCCTACACCCTCACCCAGGATGCACTCAAAGAAGTTGGTGGTCCCCACTGGAACCTCCACCAGGCTCATTTCCGATCTAAAACAAATGGCTACACCCCCATCTCTACGATCCTTCCTCGGGCAGTGTATCACAGAGTACCCAGCCGGAACTGCTGAGGCCAAAACTGGGCCAGCATTTTTATCTAACCAGGTCTCAGTGATGTAAGCCAGGTCAGATGATCCAACAAGATCTGTGATTAAAGCAGTCTTGTTACTAATAGACCTGGCATTGCACAACACCGCCCGAGTAGGATGAGGGACCAAGGAAGACCACGTTACTTGCCTGCCAATAGCAGAGCCCTTGGGAATGGGAACCAGACAGGGAGAATCCCTTTCCTGAGCCCATTTCGCCCGAGGGCATCTCCTTGTTCCCACTACCCAATCTGCCTACTCCTTTCCATTCCCTGATCAGTCCCAGCCCCCATCCTCTTCCTCCTCTTCACTGTCCCCAGAGCCCTACACCACCTATATACCTCCGGGGCAGTGAAGGACAGACAAAATGGTGGAGGTTCCTGAGTCTGGAGGAGGAATATTGCCTGACCATCCCTGCACCTTCCCAGCACACAGTCCCAGTTAATAGACAGATGAATAAAAACTAAACCAACTAATACCAAAATATACCCTGAAAACAAAACTTTTACAATAATAACTCAATAAGCTATTAACACAAATGTTATAAAACAACCGACCCCCCAAAAATAAACCCCCAAACCCAAAAATATACTATCTAAGAATTGCACAAAACTTCTTGGACATAAGACAGACAAAGAAGAAGCAAATCAGTCACTGTGTAAACTGCAGATAATATAAAACCAACACCCGAAAAGCTCCCACCAGTCCAGGTATTCAGAAAAAATCTTCAAACAGTCCCAATAGTTAGTCTTCTGCATGTCTCATATGCTTTTCATCTTTACCCTCAGGACTTTCCATGGTAGGTTTTTGCAGTCTGTGGGGACCGTAAGGTCACAATTTCAAGGTGAGGTTTGCCACTGGTAGATGGTTTAGCAGCTTGTTTTTCATCTGGCTGCTGCTTGGCTGAAGTCATACTACAGTACAGTTATGTAAGAACTTAACGTAACACAGAATCTGCAAGGGGATCTCTTGCAGCAGTCCACACCTATGGAAACTGTAACTGCCAGGCACAAGGACCACACAGAAACTTTTCTAGCTAGCAGTCTACCAAGGGGCTGCTCACTCAGTTAGCCTATCCTATAAGAGTGGGCGGCCCCCGAACCCTCCTCAGTTCTCCTGCCAAAGACCATAAGCCACTTAGTCCCAGCAGAGGGAACCAAGGAAGACCTGAAGGTTCCCGCTAAAAGAAAATAATGGAGAAAGAGCTACAGACACAGAAAAACCTCCCAGGTACAGGGGGAAGGAGGGAGGGATGACATGGCCTGCTGCAAGAGATCCCCCTCGCTGGGCTGGCCCAGTGGCGCTGAGGGTTGAGGTGCTGGATGCCACACTACACCAGCGACCCAGGTTCAGAAGCGAGCTTGAGTGCTGGTGGGTCGGCAGGGGCGGGTTGAGGATGGAGTGCCCTTGTGGTGCTCTCCTCCCAGGAGAACAGATTAGGTTGGCTCGGCGCAGCAACCCCTGGTGGAGACAGAGGGCGTCATGTAAGTCGAGCAGCACAAAGATTAGCATGGCCGACGCCGGTAGGGTTGCCGTGCACCAGTGCATCGGGGCGTGCCCATGCAGGGTTGGGGGGAACTAGCACAGAACAAGGAAAAGACCGGCTTTGTGGGACAGGCGACGACATCTGTCCCCCATGCTCTCCGCCGGGTTCTCTTCAGCTGGCCTTGCAGTTCCTCCCTCCGGGGCCCACCCGCAGCTGGAGTCTGACTTACAAGAGAGCCCAAGAGGTGAGGGCTACCCTCCCCGGGCGGGTGAAACCGGGAGTGCTGGCTGCGGGTGGGGGGGCTCTATGCAGAAGCATAGAACATTGAGATCAGTTTTCAAACCTCTGTCTGTGGTACTTCCCAGTGTAACCGTGGGATTCTTATGAGCAAGCTAACTAACCAAGTACTACAGTCATGGCCAAAAATATTGGCGCCCTTGCACTTTTTCAAATAACTCACAATTTCCCTAAGCATAAGTTGAAATTAACAACAGTATAGTATTTGGTCTCCACAATTCTTTATTTCTCTGTTAATATTACAGAACCTTTGTTTTTGATTCAGAATTTAATATACTGTATCCTTTTAAATCAGAAAATGAAAAGAAATTGCATTGACAAAATTATTGACACCCTAGACTTAATATTTGGTAGCACAGCCTTTGGTCAAAATAACTGCAATCAACAGCTTCCTATAGCCATGGATGAGCTTCCTGCATCTCTCTACCGGCAGTTTGGCCCACTCTTCTTGTGCAAACTGCTCCAGTTCTCCCAGATTTGAAGGATGCCATCTCCCAACTGCTGTTTTCAGATCTCTCCACAGCTTTTCAATGGGATTTAGATCTGGACTCATTGCTGGCCACTTCAGAACAGTCCAGCGTCTTGTCTTGACCCATTCCTGGGTGCTTTCTGAAGTGTGTTTGGAGTCATTGTCCTGCTGGAAGACCCATGACCTTCGACGGAGACCCAGCTTTCTGACACTGGGTTCAACATTGCGCTTCAAAATGGCCTGGTAATCTCCAGATTTCATGATGCCATGCACACATTCAAGGCACCCAGTGCCAGAGGCAGCACAGCAACCCTAAAACATCACTGAACCTCCTCCATGTTTGACTGTAGGAAGGTGTTCTTTTCTTTGAAGGCTTCATTTTGTTTTCTGTAAACATAGAGATGATGTGCTTTACCAAAAAGCTCTAATTTGGTCTCATCTGTCCACAGGACATTCTCCCAGAAGGATTTTGGCTTGTTCAGGTGTGTTTTGGCAAACCCCAGTCGGGCTTTCTTATGTCTCTCTCTCTCTCTCTCTCAGCAGTGGGGTTCTCCTGGGCCTCCTACCATATAACCCCCTTTCACTGAGTTGGCGACAGATGGCGCGAGTTGAAACTGTCGTACCTTGTGTCTGAAGGTCAGCTTGAATCTGTTTGGCAGTTGTTCGAGGTGCTTTCTCCACCATTCGAACAATCCTGTGCTGCAATCTTCGATAAAGTTTTCTCTTGCGGCCACGTCCAGGAGGTTGGCTACAGTGCCATGGGCCTTAAACATCCTGATAACATTACGCACGTGAAACAGGAACATCAAGGTCTCTGGAGATTGATTCGTGAGCCTTGAGATTGTCCATGCTTGGCTACAATCTTCTGTCTGACCTCCTCAGACAATTCTCTGGCTTTCTTTCTTTTCTCCATGCTCACTGCGGTACACACAGTGACACAAAACAGGAGAATGAGTCCATTTCTCTATTCAAACTGGTTGAATGAGTGAGTTTTATATTGCAGGCACCTACAACTCACCACAGGTGAGTTCAATTCCAAAGTGAAGGAGAATCACATGCTTGAAATCTAATTATGTCTAACTACTTCTAAAATGTGACAATTTTGTCCAGGCCATTTAAGGATTTCTGTGTGGAATAATCTAAGACTTAGTAAATTATTCTGCTTTTTGTGTTTTATTCTACTGCAAACCAAAGAAATACATATGTGGATACCAAAATATTTTTTAATTTTAACAATTTTCTGGAAGGAATGGTGCATTATTAGAAAAAACTGCAAGGGCACCAATATTTTTGGCCACGACTGTATACTATGGAAATTGTTCAAAAGATATAGCCAAAGGGCAAAAAATTTTGGGTCCAAAAAGACTCAAATCGAGAACCCAAGAAGGAAAGGTAGTGACAATATTTAACTATAAAAACACAAGAAAAGTAACAATAACAGCTACCCCACCCCCTTAAGAGGAGGTACAAAATTACACCAGTGCAACACTGTAACTGTAGCTTCCCAAAAACTAGAGTTCTGAAGAGGAGATGAGAGGAAGTCAGAATACAGCAAGACTCCATTAGAAGAAACAACATTACTATGGTGAGCAATTTTTTCTTCAAACAACATGAAGTCTTGCTGTATTCTGACATAATGCAGACTACCAAGCAGTTCCCTATGGAGGAGGGAATGCAGAACCTACTTTGGGAACAGGCTCTGCAGTACTGCTGTGTCAAACCTAGCATCACTCCTAGCCTGGATGTGCAGGGAGTAATACTTGGTGAATGTATGTACTGTTTTCCAGGTGACTGCTTTACAGATCTCAAACAAGGGTATATCTCTGGCCCGCAGCTAGAGTAGCAGCTGTATCCCTAGTCGAGTGAGCCCTCAGGCCTGAGGGGGGTGTTCTACCCAATTTGTCATAGCAGAATTGTATACAAGAAACAATCCACCTGCCAATGGTTCTTTTAGTGGCAGACTTACCTTTCCCCACTTCACCATCCGTGAGAAACAATTGAAGACAGTCATTTCTGTGTGCCTTAGTATGCTCTATGTAGTACCTAAGAGCCCTTTTAACATCCAAACTGTGTAATCTTCTTTCCCCTGAAGGAGAATGGTCAGTGAAAAACACGGGGAGAGAGATATGTTGGTTCAGATGAAAATCTGACACCACTTTGGGCAAGAACCTCCTATTAGCTCTTAGAACCACTTTATCCCTATGGAAGGATATGAAGTCAGGTTCAACTGACAGGGCCTGTAATTCACTAATCCGCCTGGCAGAAGTAATAGCTACCAGGAACACTGTTTTCCAGGTCAAGTACTTCAACTCGGCAGAAGCCAGAGGTTCAAAGGGTGGTTGCATAAGCCGAGTAATGCAGACATTAATATCCCAAGGCGGAGTAGGCTCTCTAAAGGGAGGGTTAATGTGAACCAGACCTTTGAAAAACTTTCTGAAAACAGGATGAGATGCCAGAGAAGAGCCCTTCCCTGCTGAAAAGAATGCAGAGACAGCTGCTAGATGAACCTTCAGAGTGGCAGGCCTAAGGCCTAGACCATTCAGATGAACTAGATAATCTAAAGCTGTTGAGGTGTCTGCAGAATCAGGCACAATGCCTTTCTGAGAACACCAAATACTGAACCTGTTCCATTTGGAATTGTAAGTTTTTCTAGTGGAAGGTTTCCGGGAGACTGTCAGACTATCCAGAACTCTCTGAGAGAGATGTAGTGCTGCATATTCTAACTCTTCAAGTGCCAGGCCTTGAGGTTGAAAGAATGGAGATTGGGGTACCAGATCCGCCCCTGGAAGGAGGACAGGAGATTGTATTTCCTGGGAAGAGGCAGGGGACGTGACACTGTCAAGGACAGCAGTAGAGGATACCAAGGCTGTCTGGCCCATTCTGGAGCCACTAGTATCACTGTGTAGGGTTGAGTTCTGATCGCGATCAGAACTCTGAACAGCGGAGGGAAGGGAGCGAAGGCATAGAGAAACCTGCCCTTCCAGTCCAAAATGAGAGCATCCAGGGGTACCGTCCCCAGAACTGGAGGTCTGCAACAAAACAGAGGAAGTTGATGTTTGTTCGGTGCTACAAAGAGATCGATCTCTGGAGTGCCCCACCTGGAGAAGATGACCTTCAAGATGTGGGAAATAAAGGGACTCCAGTTCTTTTGGAGCTTGCTCCAGCTATTGTTAAATGTTCTGAAAATTTTTATTGGTTAACAGTTGGTAGTGTTTTGAAGGTTTAATCTACTGGTGCATATCCCCCCAAACACACACATACACTTAGAAGGTTTGGCCAGGCATCAGGGCCAAAATGGAGGGCCTGGATAGTTGGCCAAGCCACTAGGATGCAAGATGACTCACAGTCCACCAATGGATAAGTTAAATATTGAATCCTACAATATCAGGAGAATTAACAACCCCATTAAATGGACCAGTTTCCTGCAGGAACTAGCAAATTTAGAAACCCATATAGCTTTACTGCAAGAGACCCACTTCACCGAATTAGAGCATAAGAAACTATGTCGTAGGTGGGTCGGCTCAGTATTTGCCTCAGCTTACTTGGCTCACCCACATCGAAGGGGAACAGCCATTTTAATTGACAAGATGTGTCCCATACAAATACAAAGTGTTAAATTAGATCCAGAAGGTAGATATGTGAGACTATAGACTCTATATAAAGATACCCCATGTGCATTATTAAGTGTATATGCTCCAAATGATGATAGAGAAGCAGCTCATTTTTTCAAACAATTATTCACTGTGGTAGTGGAGGGCGAGGATCATCTTTGCACAGTGGGTGGAGATTTTAATACTATACTCTCCCCTTCTTTAGACAGAAGGAGGGGGGGCTCAGGTAGTCAGGTTGGGAACAGCTGGGCCTACACTGAACAAACTGATTAGAAGTTAGTGGTTCTTGGATATATGGAGATAGGTGAAAGGCCAAATGCTACATTTTTCACACTACTCAGATAGACATAACTGCTATTCCAGATTGGACATGTTAATTTTATCAGAGGAATGGGCCCACACAATAACCCAATGTAAAATATGCCCTCACACCCTTTCAGACCATGCTCCTGTACATATGACCTTAGTGCTGCCCCCATCGGTACGGAACTTGCACTGGCACTTCAATGTGGACTTACTCAGTAACCAAGATTTTAAAACCCACATAGTGGTTGTAATCATACTAACATACTAAAAAGCCAGCAGAATAGGCCCAATGTTCTGTCATGTCTGCTCGCAGCCAGCCACCTAGTGGGTGCTCACTTCCCCGCCCCCCCCAAGCCCCCGAGAGGGTCATCTTTGACTTTAGTTTCCCTTTGTACCTGTCCCACCCCTTCTTGAAGCCCTCCACTGTGCCCTCCTCTACCAGCCACCCAGGCAGTGCATTCCATGGCTTCACCACCCTCTCAGTGAAATAATGCTTCCCACGCCCCCCACAATTCCCCACTCCAGCTTCCACTCATGCCCCAGTTGTTCCCCAGTCTTTAGCTCCAAACAGCTCCTTGGTTCAACTAAAATATCTGGAGACTAACCCAGAAGAGGCAGTAGCCTGCCACCATCCGTTGGGACGTCTTGAAGGCTGTCCTCTAGGGGACAATAATCAAATTTTCGTCTGAGCTTAAAAAGAACAGAAACTGTAGGTTAAAAGGACTGGAGACAGAGATAGCCGATTTAGAATTCCAACATAAAATTACTTTAAATCAAATGGTTAAGAGGGAACTGGAACAGTGTAAGGAAAAGTGAACTAAATTGATAATCGACCAGCTAGAAGGTAATTACAGGAGCATACACCAGCAATACTTTGAAAATGGTAACCAGGCAGGATGGCTTTTAGCAGTCTAGCTTTGTGGGCAGCAAACAAGCAGGCTAAAGAATCCGGCCGTAGAGACTAGTCATCCAGGTGAAATTACAGACATATTTGCCTACTATTATCAGACATTATACACCCAAGAAGGGACCCCATTTTGCAATGAAAGTTACAGAATTATTTACTAACCTAGAATTAAAGACCCTACCACAGGACCTCAGGGATCAGTTGGATGCAGATATCATTATGATGGAGCTGAGAGCCCAGGTGGAGGACCTAAAAAATGGGAAGTCCCCCAGGCTTGATGGCTTTACTTCAGAATTTTATAAGGAGTTTGCAGATGTGCTCCTACCAGTGCTATTACAGGCCTGTGGGGAGATAATGGTGGGTGGTGACATCCTGGTGTACTGGTAGGTGACTCAGAAAACTATGTTACATCAAGCAGGGAAAGACCCTCTGGAGTGTAGATCCTACCGCCCCATCCCCTTGCTTAATGTGGCCCTAAAGATATTCACAGGGCTGTTAGCAAAGAGACTTCAGCTGGTTGTCCCCCAAGTGGTTAATGAGGATCAAACTGGGTTTATTTCAGGCCAATATCTACCGGATAACATTAGAAAATTGTTAAACATCATCTCTTCACAAAAATCACACAATAATTTCCAAGTGGCCATTTCCATGGATGCCAGAAAACCATTTGATAGGGTTAATTGGCGCTTTTTAAAATCAGCCATGGAAAAAATGCAGTTCAGCTCTAAATTTATGCAGGTTATTGCTCATTTATATAAAGAACCTGAGGTGCTGATGAGGGTTAATGGTATTAGCTCCACCCTCTTCCCTATCAGTAGGAAGACACAGCAAGGATACCCGCTGCCCCCCCCACCTCTTTTTGCTTTAAGCATAGAAACCCTAGCCTCTAAGGTCCAGCAAAATCTTGATATCAGAGGGGTCACGGTAGGACTGGAACAAAAATTGTCATTATACACTGATGACTCTGTTTTCTTCTTCCTCTCCTACCCAGAAACATCCTTGCCCCCCTTGTTACAGGCTTTGCAAATGTTTGGCACCCTTTCAGGCTATAAAATTAATTACTCTAAATCCAAGGCCCTAGTGATAAGTGGTCGAGGCTCTAGATCATTCAACAAATCTTTTCCATTTAAATGGGCCCCGGGGAACAGGATTAGATATCTGGGAGTCCAGATCTCAGTGGACCTCTCTAGGCTTTTTGTCACAAATTATGAACGATTATGGGAGACAGTGGAGTGAGACCTGGCTGGGTGGCGCCTCTTGCCTCTCTCCTTGGTGGGTACAGTGGATGTCATAAAAAATAATGTTTTACCCTTTTTTTCTCCAGTGTCTCCCAATTCGAATTCCCCTTAGATTCTGGAATAGGGTGAATGGGGGAATCTCCAGGTTTATTTGGAATAATAGGAAACCTAGGGTGGCCAGGAATATACTACAACTTCCAAAAAAGAGGAGGGAGGCCTGGCACTCCCAAATTTATCCTACTACTATTTAGCGGCTCAAGGTGCAGGACTTATGACCTGGGCCAAGCACAGACTCTCATCCCAATAGTACCTCCTCAAGGATGCCACCTTGGGAGACAGACTGTTATTCACCTTAGCAGTGACAGATGCATCATCAGACTATGTGCAAACAGTGCAGAGCAGCTGGGTCAGACACAGTCTATACATACTCACAAAAATACGGAGTCTCATGGGCATTCCTGTTGGTCTAGGGCCCCTTTCTCTGATCCGCTACAAATCAGAATTCTTCCCACCGCTACTAGACTAAGGATATGCCAGCTGGGAGTCCCAGGGGATTACTAGGTTTTCTCAGTTTGTAGAGGAAGACAGATGTATCACATTCCAGAGAGCTAAGGATAAATTTAATTGGACAAATAGGGAATTTTTACAGTATATGCTGCTCCAACACTTTATCCAATCTGTGGATAATATTAAACGCTTGACAAGCCCGCGTACGGGGTGGGAGGAATTCCTATATGGATATGTAACAATAGTGAGATCGGGAGGCGGTATCTCTCCTCTGCATAAATTGCTACTTTCTGAATCAAACTGGTGGCAACTGTGCCCACTCATCCTGTAATTTATATGTATATTTTATTGTCTTCATATAAGATTTGGTCAGTATACAGTATGCTTATTCCATACAAATGTTTCAGAACAATATCCTTCATCAGTGAGCACACTTGTATCCCAAACAATTATTTTATATCCCAAGTCTTCAAGGTTGCATCTAAATATTTTTCTCATGTAATCCTGGGTTTTTATTAATTTCCAGTCCACTGTAGAGCGTCCCACTTTCTGTAATTTCTTTTGTAGTTTTCAGCCTCCAGTTTAAGGTTGCTATTTCAGTGAAAGAGAGAAGGGGGTCAGGAGAGTGTATGATGAGCTGGA
This sequence comes from Neoceratodus forsteri, assembly GCA_016271365.2. Lineage (NCBI taxonomy): Eukaryota > Metazoa > Chordata > Ceratodontiformes > Ceratodontidae > Neoceratodus > Neoceratodus forsteri. The sequence continues at coordinate 732,905,656 of CM028131.1, forward strand.
AGAAGGTTCTGGCTGAGACATAGTGCCTACTGCACAGCAGGCGAGCTTGAGCTATAAGGCAATCTGCCCGGTCCTGGAGGAGGAAGGCCATGTCTTGAGAGGTATCCAGGACCATCACTATAGAAACACAGAAACATAGACTTTGATGGCAGATAAAGACCATGTGGCCCACCTAGTCTGCCCATTTCCCTACCTACTGGATAATCAACAGCCTACTTTTTCCTACCCCCCCAACTGAATTGCCTTATGTCTGTCCCACGCATGCTTGAATTCCCCCACTGTTTGTGACCCCACGACCTCCTCAGGAAGGCTGTTCCATGCGTCCACCACCCTCTCTGTGAAAAAATACTTCCTCACACTGCCTCTGAGCCTTTCCCCTCTATCTTCAGATTGTGTCCCCTTGTTCTTGCACATCTCTTTTTCTGAAAGGTGCTACCCTCTTGGATTTTGTTAATTCCCTTGAGGTACTTGAAAGTTTCTATCATGTCCCCCCTCTCCTTCCTTTCCTCAAGGGTATACACATTAAGCTCCTTTAGTCTCTCTTCACATGGCTTCTGTTGCAGACCCTGCACCATTTTAGTTGCCGTCCTCTGGACTGCCTCCATCCTGTCTATGTTCTTGTGGAGATGGGGTCTCCAGAACTGCTCGCAGTACTCCAGATGGGGTCTCACCAACTGTCTGTACAGGGGGATAACAACTTCCTGTTTTCTACTGGTGATGGCTCTCCCTAAACATCCCAATATCACCCCAGCTCTCCTTACGGCCTTCTCACGTTGCTTGCTTACCTTTAGGTCATCTCATATGACTACCCCAAGGTCCCTTTCCATTTCTGTAGTTGTTAATACGGCCCCCTCCCCCCACTGTGTACTCTTACCCTGGGGTTTTGTTTCCCAGGTGCATTACTTTGCACTTCTTTGCACTGAATCTAAGCTGCCATACTTTTGAGCATTCGTCTAACCTTGCCAAGTCCCTTCTCATCCTTTCCACGCCTCCTTGTGTATCAACTCTGTTGCAGATCTTTGTGTTGTCTGCAAAGAGGCATACTTTTCCTTCCATTCCCTCCCTTCCCCTCTGCAATGTCACTTATAAAGGCATTAAAAAGGACCGGACTCAGCACTGAACCCTGTGGTACCCCACTAGCAGCCCCCCTTTCTTCAGAGTGGACTCAATTTACTATTACCCTCTGTGTCCTGTTGTACAGCAAATTTTTTTACGCAGACTACCACCCTGACACAGACGGAGAAGACAATGTAATAAAACAAGTACAACTGTAGAAATAAGAAATAAGAAAATACTTATGCAAAAAATGGCAGCTGACCAGTAGTAGAGTTCACCACACGGTGCGACTGGCTCAGGTCGACGGCGGGAAAAAAATGGAGGGTGGGAAAGGCACTGGACAGGGGGTAAGAATTGACTTTGGCAGGTTGACCTAACCCTAGATTAGGCAGGTGGCATTTTCCAGAGTCTATGAGAGGCACTCCCTGGATTGAGTTTTGAGAAGCCAGTCATTAGGTAGGGAAAGACAGAGAGGCCCTCCTGCTTGAGGGCAGCTGCCACCACTGCCAGGCATCTGGTAAACACCTGTGGTGCTGAAGACAAGCTGAAGGTCAAGGCCCTGAACTGGAAGTGTGCCCCTTGGAAATGAAACATCAGGTACTGTTTTGAGTCATGTACCTGGATGTGTAGGTAGGCATCCTTCATATCAAAAGGAGCAAATCCAGTCTCCCTGGTGCAGAAGGGGCAGCAGACCCTGGAGTGTCACCATATTGGAATTTTTTGTACTGCATGAACAGATTTAGCTCCCGGAGGTCCAGCATGGTCGTGAGATCTCCTGTGCATTTGGGCATCAGGAAGAAATGAGAATAGAACCCTCTGCCCTGTTGAGTCTCTGGGATGAGTTCTATGGCCATTTTTTGCAACAAGGAGTGAATGTCCACCCATAGCACTGGAATGTGATCTGGAAGGTAAGAGGACAGAAACACAGCTTACTCAGCTGTAACAGTAGTGCTAGGAGTGGTATATGTTGTTCATCCACACTTGATGGCAGTGTCCTTTCCCCTATAAATCTTGCCAGAAGGTCTTAAAGCTGGCTCCTCTCACCCACCTGGGTGGTATATCCCTCGGCTCCGCCCCATGACACCAGATCTTGCCCGCTGGAAGCAGAGGGTTGTGCGTCGAAGCTGGGGAGGTCAGGTGGGTCCGTGTGGATGAACAACATATACCTCTCCTAGAAAGTACAGTTATGTAAAACCTTACCATAACAGTAGATCTTTGAGTAGTGCCTCTTGCAGTAGGTAATACTTTTGGGTATCCAGCAGAGGTCGCTGTGGTGCATGGCAGCTCTTCTAGCAGTTTTTCACCAGGGACCACCCACACATGACGTCAGCTTCCTGTTTCCTATGTAAGTGTGGGTGGGTCCCTGGCATCCTCAGTTTCCCCACTGGATTCAGCTTGCAAAGTGAGGACTGAGAGGAAGCCAAGGTACCAAAGGAGTCCAAAACCTAGTCATTGAACCAGAACTTGCTCTCTTAGAGAAGGAGGATGGAGGGCGGGAACAAACCTACTGCAAGAGACATGCCTCAAAGATCTACTGTTACAGTAAGTTTTTACGTAACTGTACTGTCTTCCATGGACTAGTCTCTTGCAGTAGGTAATACTTTTGGGATGAATCCCAAGCAGTAATGCCCAGAAGGGAGGACAGTTATAATAGATGCCCTGTAGGACTGCACGGCCGAAGGCCGTCCTATGTCGTGAGGCAATATCCAGATTGTAGTGCCTTGTGAAAGTATGGCTCATGGACCAGGTAGCTGCACTGCAGATACCTGAAATGGAGGCTGCTTTAAAGCAAGCTGCAGTGGAGGCCATAGCTCCTGTGGAGTGGGCTTGGACAGGTCCAGGTAAAGGCTTGTCGTATTTTTTGTAACAAAATGAAATACAATCTGCCAACCAGGATGAAAGAGTACGTTCAGCAACTGGGAGGCCGTCGTGACCCGGGGCAAAAGAGATGAACAGTTGAGACATCTTTCTACTGGATTTTGTCCAATTAGTATAGTAGCATAATTTACGATGGACATCTAAAGTATGTAATAGATGTTCACCCTGAATGGAGTAGTCAGGATAGTAGACCGGAAGCTCCAAGGACTGATTTAAGGTATGTTCGGAGACTGCTTTAGAAAAGAAGAAAGGGTTGGTACAAAGGGCCACCCTGTCTTTGTGGAAAATCAAGTAAGGTTCCTTAAACATGAGGGCATGAAGCTCAGAAATATGTAGAGCGGAAGTAGCAGCCACCAGAAATAGGATTTTCCATGAAAGAAAACGAAGTTCACAAGTGGCTGTTGGCTCAAAAGGCTCAAGGGTCAATTTTTCTATCATAAAACTGGGATCCCACAAAGGAGTGGGTCCTCTAATAGGAGGTTTAATATGTAACATTTCTTTCAAAAGCATCTTAACTAGATTATGTTGGTACAGTAACTGGCCATCTAGAGGTTCATGGAGAGCTGAGATGGCGGCCAAGTGGACTTTGATGGAAGAATAACAAACCAGACTCAGATAGTGAGGCCTGGTAGTCCAGATCCTTCATCAATGGACAAGAGTAAGGGTCCAAAGATTGAGAGGCTGACCATATGGAAAAGTGGTTCCATTTGGAATTGTATGTTGCTCTTGTTGCTGGCTTATGGGAGGCCAAGAGAATACTGGCAACAGGAGAGGACACTTGTAATCGAGATATGATAGTGCCCTCAGGAGCCAAGCATGAAGGTGTAGAGCCTTCAGGTTGGGGTGTAGGAGAGACCCTTGACACCGAGTCAAGAGGTTTGGTCTGATCGGCAACAAGACGGGATCCTGTACTGACAGTTATAAGAGTTGGGGAAACCATGTCTGGCAAGGCCACATTGGGGCCATGAGGATCATTGTGACCAGCTCTAACTGTAATTTCAGTAGAGTCCATTGCAGAAGAGGGACGGGGGGGAAGCATATAAGGAGAGACCTGTCCAGGGCTGGGACAGGGCATCTATAGACCGTCCCTTTCTGTTCATGATAATGGAAAAATACCTGGGAAGACGGTAATTCTCTGGGAAGGCAAACAGATTCATCTGTGGAGTGCCCTATAAGTTGAAGATTTCTTGGAGCACTTGCTCGTGAAGTGTCCACTCATGAATTGTGGACTGGTGACTCAGTTGGTCAGCTAACTGGTTGCAATGTCCCAGTAGGTGGACAGCTGTGAGCGTCAATTGTTGCCATATGGCTTCTTGCCAAACTGCAAGGGTCTCACTGCACAGGGTGCGAGACTTCGTACCCCCTTGCTTCTTGAGGTAGAAAACTACTGTAGTGTTGTCTGATTGGATCAGTAACGATCCTGGCTCGAGGTAGGGCCAGAATGCCTGGAAGGCTAGACAGACTGCTTTCGACTCTAAGAGACTGATATGAGACAGATGGGGAGAAGTGGGCCACTGGCCTTGGGTCTGATAAGGACCAAAGTGCGCTCCCCATCCCTATAGGGAAGCATCCACAGTCAACGTTTGCATGGGGAGGGGGGCCGGAAAGGCATTCCTTGATTCAGATTGATTCTGATTGTCCACCATGTCAGGGTAAATTTCAAAGAGGGAGTGACCCTGATTTTGTCTTCGAACTGTCCTGTTTTTTGGGACCACCACTGATTCTGGAGGGTCCACTGGACAGGTCTCATGTGTAGACTGGCGAATGCCACCATAGGGATGGCAGCGGACATGTGACCCAGAAGGCGCAGTATTTGTCTGGCTGCGACTATTTTCTGAGTCTGAATATGTAATGCCAGAGCTATAAGCGTGTCCTGCCAGGCAGACGGGAGGTAAGCCCTGGCAGTAACTGTATCTAGAACAGCTCCAATGTATTGGAGAGACTGTGTCAGATTTGGACTGGACTTTGGCCAGTTGACAGTGATTCCCACATCTGCGAACAGTTTCAAGGTAGCATCTAGGGAGGCAAGCAGAGCTACTCCGGAGTCTGCTTTTATTAGCCAATCACCTAGATATGGAAAGATGAAGTGCCCTCCTCTTCGTAAGGCTGCTGCTATCACCGCTAGGCACTTGGTGAACATGCTTGGGGCTGATGAGAGGCCGAAGGGAGTGTTCAAAAATACAGGTTACTCACCTGTAACAGGAGTTCTAGGAATGGTATATGTTGTTCATCCACACTTTCTGGCAGGTATCCTTGCCGCTTTAAATCTTGCCGGAAGGTCTTCAAGCTGGCTCCTCCCACCCACCTGGGTGGTAAAACTCTGCTCGCCCCATCGCCAGATCTGGCCGTTGGAAGCTCAGGTTGTGCGTCGAGCCAGGAAAGTAGGGTGGGTCGTGTGGATGAACAACATATACCATTCCTAGAACTCCTGTTACAGGTGAGTAACCTGTATTTCTAGGGACATGGATATGTTGTTCACCCACACTTTCTGGCAGACTCCTAGCAGTTCTCCAGGAGGAGGGAGGCAAGGCACCCCCCACTTAGGGAATAGAGACTGGAGAACTGAGGCCCTAAACCAGCATCCCGGCGTGACTCAAGGTCGATGTGGTAGTGGGTAATAAAGGTATGTGCCGACTTCCAGGTAGCAGCCCTGCAGATATCCTGGATAGGGACGTCCCTGGAAGCAGTTACCGATGCAGCGGTATGGCGGGTAGAATGAGCTCTTATCCCTCTGGGAGGCTCCATGCCCGCCAACCTATAGCAGAGATCTATGTAGGAGGTGACCCACCTGCTTATCGTCCGCTTGGCTGCAGGTCTGCCAGGTGCGGCTTCAGCGTAGGTGACAAACAGCTGGCGAACCTCTCTCCGAACTTCAGCCGTGCGCTCCTTATAGTAAGTGAGCGCCCTTCTAGGATCCAGAGTATGGAGCCTATATTCAGCCTCCGAGGTGTGACTGGGGTAGAACACCGGCAGAGTCAACACCTGGTTAAGGTGAAACTCCAACACCACCTTTGGAAGGAATTTCAGGTGGGGGTACCGGACAACCTTGTCCCTGTGGAAGACCAGGTTAGGAGACTCGATGGAAAGCGCCTCGAGCTCTCCCATCCTTCTGGCTGATGTGATAGCCACTAAGAAGGCGGTCTTCCATGACAGGCAAGAGATGTCACACCTGTGCTTTGGTTCGAATGGCTTGCCCATGAGCTTTGCCAATACCAGCAGTAGATCCCACGGAGGTGGAGGTTCACGCACCGGAGGGGATATGTGATCCAGGCCTTTGAAAAAGCACCCGACCACTTTCTCCTGCACCACCGACTGCTTCCTGGCCCGCGCCCGGTAAGCAGAGATGGCTGCCAGGTGCACCTTTAGGGTCGTCGACCTAAGCCCTTGCTGAGAAATGGACCATAGGTAGTCCAAGATGCTTGCCAAGGAACAGGAGGAAGGGTCCAGGCCCTTGCCCTGACACCAAATGGAGAATCTCTTCCATCTGAAGGCATAGCATTTTCTGGTCGACTCCTTACGGGACGCCTCAACAACATTGAGGACCTCGTCGGAAAGACCCAAGGCCTGGAACTCTAGCCGCTCAGGAACCAGGCCGTCAGATGCAGGGATTGAAGGTCTGGATGGAACACCTTCCCCTGACTGACTGATAGCAGGTCCGGGCTAGCTGGATGCTGCCTTGGGAGCCTGGAGCTGACGCTGAGGAGATCTGGATACCAGCACTGGCGGGGCCAGTCTGGGGCTACCAGAATCACCTGCGCCTTGTCCCTCCTCGCCTTGAGAAGCACTCTGTGGATCAAGGGAAATGGGGGAAAGGTGAAGAAGAGGCCCGGGGTCCACGGCCTTGAGAAGGCATCCCCCTGCAACGAACCATGTTGAGGGGGGCGGGCATGAAACAGCCTCAGCTTCGCGTTCTCCCTGGAGGCAAACAGGTCCACCTGAGGTGTGCCCCAGTGGGAGAACAGATCTTGTACTACCTCCGGCAGGAGAGACCACTCGTGGGACACAGCCCCTATCCGGCTTAGGGCATCGCCCAGAGTGTTGGAGGCCCTGCCACATGGATGGCTAGGAGATCCGCCCAGGCTGCGCAGACGAGTGACCAAACGCGGAGAGCTTCCTTGCACAGAGGCATGGAGCGTGTCCCGCCCTGGCGGTTTAGGCAGTACATGGTCGTGGTATTGTCCGTCTGGACCTGAACCACTTGACCCCGTAGAAACGGAGCAAAGGCAGTGAGGGCTAGATGAACCGCCCTAAGCTCCAGCAGGTTGATATGGCATCGGGACTCCCGAGGGGACCACAGGCCGTGCGCTCTGTGCTCCCCCAGATGGGCACCCCAACCCATCAGAGAAGCATCGATCGATAGAGAGACCGTGGGCTCGGGGCGGACGAATGGGACGCCCTCCTGCAAACGTGCTGGAATGGTCCACCACTGGAGAGCGTTCCACATCCCCTGGGTCACCGTCGCTAGCTGGTCCAATGGATCGCAGCGCTGTGACCACTGGCGGGCCAATCCCCACTGAAGGGGACGCATGTGCCAGCAGGCCCAAAGGACCACGCTGGTGCAGGCCGCCATGAGACCCAGGAGGCGCAGGAAGTCCCAGGCAGGGCGTGACTGCCCAACCAGAAATGATTGGGCAAAGGAGGAAAAAGTGCCTCGGCCCTGTCCACCGGGAGCCGTGCTCTGGCTCAAAGAGAGACGAGCTCTGCCCCGATGAAATGAATCACCTGCTTCAGTCCGAGTTCCGACTTGGCCTCGTTGATGAGAAGGCCGATCTGAGAGCAAACCTGGAGGGCCAGATCTCTGGACTGCTCCACCTCCTGTCTGGAGGGGGCTGCTATCAGCTAATCGTCCAGGTAAGGGTACACCCGGACCCCTCGGCGCCGCAGGAATGCTGTCACCACTGCCATGCATTTGGTGAAGACCCTGGGAGCAAGAGAAAGGCCGAAGAGCATGGCTCGGAACTCGTAAAGGGATCCCTCCACTCGAAAGCAAAGGAATCTCTGGTGAGACGGATGGACAGGGTCGTGAAAGAATGCGTCCTGTAGGTCCAGAGAACAGAACCACACGCCTCGTTCCAGGGATGGTATTATCTGAGCCAGAGTGACCATCCTGAAGGTACGAGACCTTAGGAACTTGTTTAGGTCGTGCAGGTCGAGAATGGGGTGCCAGGCCCCCGTCTGTTTTGGGACCAGGAAGTACCTGGACACAAACCCCGGGTCTGAGGGAGGGTCTGCCACCTCTCTGATCACCTCTTTCTCGAGGAGCACAGTGATGTCAGCTCGGCGAGCCGACATCAAGGCTGCGGACCCCGAGGCCCCCGGGTGGCGATGGCTCGGAAGGGCGGGGCCTGCTCGAACTCCAGAGGCAGGCCCTTTCCTACCACTTCCAGCACCCACCGGTCTGTGGTGATAGCGGACCAGGTGGAAAGGAAGTGGCAGAGCTGTCCCCCCACGGGGGGAACCCGGGGTGGAGTGACGAGGTTGGGGGGCGACACCCCTCAACCCATCACTGGGCAGGCTTGGAGGAGGGATCGGCCAAGGGGCCTCCCGGGCCTTTGCCTCCCTGCTTCCTGGAAGAGGAAGCCACAGGCTTGGCTTTGGGATGCCAAGTGCAAGCCTGCTGGCCCTGGTGCTACTGGGTCGGACGTGCCGTGGGCGCAGACGGACGAAAGGGCTTGGGTTGCGGTCTGCGGCCCTTGTCCCTCTGAGCGGAGGAGACCGAGTCCAGAGTGGCATTGGACTTTTCGATCCTCTGGAGGTGACCCTCCACTCCAGGGCCGAAGAGGTCGGTCCCCAGGAAGGGGACATCCGCCAACTTGTGCTGGGTATCCGCTGTGAAGGTGGATATCCTCAGCCATGCCCGACGACGCATGGCCACTGTGGCCGCGACTGACCTGGCACATGAGTCGCCGATGTCCAGAGCAGTCTGAAGTTGCTGCTTGGCCACTGCCCTGCCCTGGTCCCGCACCTGCTTGACCGTGGTCTGCAGGTCAGCTGGGAGATGAGGGACTACCTCGTCCAGGAAGCCCAACAGGACGTGACAGAAGTGTGCCATCAGCACGGCCGAGCTGGCCTGACGAAGGCCAAGGGAGGGCCATGGCGTAGACTTAAGCTGGCGTAGTCCAACTGCTTGGACTCCTTGTCGGGAGGCTTGTCCATGTCCTGTGCTGTCACGCCGAAGACGCTGTTGGTAACCAACCCCTCAACTGAGGGGTGTTCAAAAACTGACAGGGAACCGTAGGGACCGCGAACTTCCTCGCCATCCTGGCTGAAGGTGCAGGGCAGGAAGCAGGACACTGCCAGAGCTCCAAGGCCGGGCCAACAATGGCCTCGGCCACTGGAAAGGCCTCCGTGGGTGAATCCCCTCGGTGCAATATCTCTGTTAGGGGATATTTGACCCACTTGGATACGGGCTCGAGCTGCATCCCGGTGGACTCCGAGATGAGCCTAAGCAAACCCGTGAAGGACGATGGGCTATCGTCCAGCGACTGACCTCCGGAGGACTCCAGGTCGACCTGCCTGGAGAACAGGGAGGAATCGTCGTCGGACTCGGATGAGTCCGCAAAGAGCTGCCTTGGGCCTTAGCCACCCTCCACCTGCCGAGGGTGGTCGGGAGTGAGGGTGACAGACAGCCTATGGGGCAACTCTTGGTCGGGGCCCCATATTTCGGCTGTGGAGGCGGAGGTTCCACCAGAATTGGTGGGGCAGCCGGTTTCGGTCGAGCAACAGGCCCGGGGGCAAGCACCTCGGCTAGGGCGAGGGGTTGCTTCGGCCACTCCGGTGACAGCCACTTGATGGCCGGGGAAGGCGACAACGTCGACTTGCTCCCGGACAGAAGGAGCTGTTGCCACATGAGGTCCTCGTAGCACCGATGCAACTTGCATCGAAGCCTCTCCTCGTCCGAGGAGGAAGACGAGGACAAGTGGCGGCGCCGCTTACTATGGTACCGAGACCGCCTATGTTGGCAGGATCGGCTGGACCGAGAAGATGTCCAAGACCGAGAACCTCGGCGTTTCCAAGGAGGGTTCTGGGGCAGGGTGAGGGAGACCCGCTCTCCCCTTGGCTTGGCAGATTCGACATGGACTCCGGAACCGGAGGCACAGGCAAGTCCACGGTAACCTCGATCTCCACCGAGGGAACCGAGGAGTGAGGGTTGTCGGCTTCACCGGTTGACAACCCGGTCCGACGGGTCGGAAAATCCGACCAAGGCCGACGGGAGTCTCGGCCAACTGACCTGATGGGGACATCCGGTGAGGCCAGTGGTCAAGCCGGGAGGATCGACCTGAAGTCAAGGGTCGACTACTCGGGGAGGGGAACCTTTCCAGCTCCCAAGAACGTCGACGGAGGGACTTACTTTTAGAGTTCTTCTTCTTGGACCAAGAGGAAAGTCCTGATGGCCCCTCTCCCTTGGTGGAAAGGGACTGACAGAGCTCCTTAAAAGAAGCTGAATAGGAGGATCCCAAGGAGAGCGGGATAAAGGCCGCAGCCAAGGAAGATGAAGATGTGGCCTGCGCCGCCTCCTCCTCGAGGGCGATCATCTGCTCGAGCTGTTCCACCGAGCCAGCCACTGTGGACACCGCCAAACGGGCCTCCTTCGACTTCACCGGCGGGTAACATTTCTCAGGGCGCCCAAGTTGTAAACGGGTGGTGCGGTCCTCCAGGACGTAGACTGAGAAGGAAGAGCACAGGTCGCAGGCCTGCGGGTCATGCTCAAGGCCTAAGCAGTAGACGCACGTGGAGTGCAGATCCGTCAGAGACATCTTCTGCCCGCATGGGCACCTCCAAAAACCAGGAGTCGATTTGTCCATCGCAGCCACGAGGGAAATAATTGACCGAAGTCTTGAAAACCTTAAAACTTCGGGTAAACCGAAGAATTAGGAACCAGTCTTATACTCAGAGCGTTAAGGAGGGAACCTGAGCTTCCAAGCAGTAAGGAAGATCTGGCGTCATGGGGCAGAGCCAAGAGTTTTACCACCTGGGTGGGTGCGAGGAGCCAGCTTGAAGACCTTCCGGCAAGATTTAAAGCGGCAAGGATACCTGCCAGAAAGTGTGGATGAACAACATATCCATGTCCCTAGAACTGATTATTTTGACCCAGTAGATGGAAGTGCAAAAATTTGTGGTAGGCAGGGTGGATGGGAATATGAAGGTAGGAATCCTTCATGTCTAGGGCACAAAGCCAATTGCTCTGTTTCAGGAATGGCATGATGGCAGGCAGGGTGATCATGCAAAAATGTTTGTACTGAATGTAAAGATTCAGTTGTCTGAGATCCAGTATTGGTCTGAGGTCTCCCATTCATTTGGGCACCAAAAAGAAGTGGAAGTAAAATCCCGTTTGATGTTCCAGAAGGGGCACTGGTACAATGGCCTGTTTGGTCAAAAGGGCAGTCAATTTCTCCTGTAAGATGGGTATATGATCTGGAGGATAATGAATCTTCTGTGGAGGGCAAGGGCGTGGGGTAGAGAGAAACTCCAGAGTATGACCCTTCTGTATAATCTGAAGGCCTCCAGATGGAGGCCAAAATGCACCCCCTCCACAGCCTCCAAGGCCTAGTCGAGGAGGCGGAGGGAAGTTCTAGTGGGTCACTGGTAGGTGGGCTGTGCAGCCTCTCCTGAATGGCAAGAGCAGGCACCCTGGGCGGTAGAGGTGTTGCCTCTGGTGGACTAAGCACGACCTCTGAAGCCACCTTTATTATTACCTCTGTATCTTACACCTCTTTTGGAATAAGAGGAGTGTTGAATATGGTAGGCTGTAGCTGGAGTATGATACATACCATGGACCGTACGAAGGGTTCTGCATGATGCCTGTAAGTCATCCAGTAAAGTTTGAGTACCTGGCCCGAACAGCTTTGACCTGCTAAAGGGGGCATTAGCTACTTTGTGTTGTATATCAGATGCAAAGCCTGAAACGCGAAGCCAGGTATGGCGACGCAGAATGATACCAGTGGCTGAAAGTCAGGCTGAGGTATCTACGGCATCATATCCTGACTTGAGAAGGTGACGGGAGACAGAATTACTAGCTGTCACTGTAGCCAATAATTTATCCAGGTCCTGTGAGGGAGGGAGTTTATTGACACGCTCAAGGGCAGAGGACCCAAGGGTACACTGATATTTAATCATATGACCTACATAGTTCAAGATTCTGATATTCATAACACCTGAGGAAAAGACCTTTTTCCCCAGTTAATTCTTCAGGATGCCTGCCCTTGAACGGGGCTGCTTCAGCTCCCCCACGGTCGGCCGGCACCCAGACAGCCACCGACAGAGACTAGGACACCCGCCTGCAGCTCCTTGGAAGCTGCCTACCCTTGAACGGGGCTGCTTCAGCTCCCCCACGGTTGGCCGGCACCCAGACAGCCACCAACCAAGGCTAGGACACCCGCCTGCAGCTCCTTGGAAGCTGCCTGCCCTTGAAGGGCTGCTTCAGCTCCCCCATGGTCAGCCGGCACCCAGACAGCCACCGACCGAGACTAGGACACCTGCCTGAAGCTCCTTGGAAACTGTCTGCCCTTGAACGGGGCTGCTTCAGCTCCCCCACGGTCGGCCAGCACCCAGGCAGCCACCGACCGAGACAAGGACACCTGCCTGCAGCTCCTTGGAAGGTACGGCAACGGTGCTTCCGGCAAACCTGCTCTGATTGGCCAGGACTTTTCTCCTGCTTTGTCACTTTTTACAAATAGATTTTAGATAGAACTATGCACATTTCAAGTGTGTAATGGGAGGTTTTCAACTGTATTAGCTGGATTGTAATTTCTACTAGTAATTTAAAGTGCTTACAGTTCTTCTGTTGCCTGCTCTTTATGCCCCCCATCCAAGCACTCTGCCTTGACTCCGAAAAGTCTAACTTTCCTTTGTCCTGCTAAACTGCTCACACTAAAGCTATCCTACCTCCATGCTATTTAAACCCTGCCATTTTTTCTTCTCTCCAGCTGCCTGCCCTTGAATGGGACTGCTTCAGCTCCCCCATGGTCGGCCGGCACCCAGACAGCCACTGACCAAGACTAGGACACCCGCCTGCAGCTCCTTGGAAGGTATGGCAACAGCGCTTCCAGCAAACCTGCTTTTATTTATTTTTTTTAGTTTTCCATTAGCAGGTTATACAGACCTGCCACTAGAGGGATTCTTGTTCTTTCATTTAGAGGAAAAAAAAAAAGTCTACCCTCGGAAAGACACAGTTTCTTTACTTGCTATATACCTTCCTTCTTTCCTTCCCACCCTCAAGATCCTCTCGAACCGGGTAAGATTTCCCTGAACCCCGAATCATATTTTAATCATGAGCCTCCACCGTTCTCTACCCCCTATTCTATTTCTTCTTGCCTGTCTTTCTCCCCTACTGCACTCCCCAAAAGCCTGCTTTCCCTCCCTCCCCCACAGCTTCCACATTCCTACATCCTTCCTCCACACAGGCACGCTGCACACTGGTCACTGCCCCTTGCCCATGGTCCATCCTACCACCATGACACTGTCCTACACCCACACTGGTCCTAGCCCTCTACTCTGGTCCCCCCTGTCTATGCTTACCCTCACCCACTATCGTTGATGCTCGGCAACTTCCCGAGATGCCAGCAGGCAAAAACATTCCCTTAAGAAATATGCCGCAGCTCCTTGAGGCTAGTCCTCCTCCTTCTCCTAATGCTGTCAGGCAACGTGCACCCAAACCCTGGCCCATTCCGCTCTAAAGCCACTAATCTGAGCAAGCCTTCGGGTGCCCTCTCATTCATATCAATCAACATCTGCAGCCTCCTTCCTAAAATGGATGCCCTACAGGCCTTTACCAGCCAACACTGCCCTGACATCCTGGCAGTTGTCGAAACCTGGCTCACGCCATCGGTACCGGACCATGCAATCAGTCTTCCTGGGTACAACGTCTTTAGGCTGGATGGCCTCTACAAAAGAGGCGGGGGCTGCGCTCTCTACCTAAAAGACTCCATACAAGGGCACCACATCATTACCTCAATCCAACCCACAACTGCTCAGATACTGCCAGTGAGAATCCTCCTCGGTGCCCAAAACAAAACCTTCACTGTTGCCACCATCTACATCCCACCCAAAGAACAGGGAACTGGTCTAACAGCTGTTCTTGACTTTGTAAAGTCACTCCCACCAGACACCGAATCCATCCTCCTAAGCAACTTCAACATCAACTGGCCTGCAGCTGATACTGGTGCACACAGGGATACCGTTGCTGCGTCGAACCTCACACAAATGGTTGACTCACCAACCAGGAAAAATTACAGGACCGGCACCAGCACACTCCTGGACTGGATCCTTACCAGTCACCCATCGTGGATATCTAACACTAATGTCCTCCCTGACTCTCTCAGCGATCACTCCCCTGTTAGCTGCACCTGGTCAAATAAATTCACCAAACAACCACCAAAAACAATCACCTGCAGGGTTCTACCCAGTGGTCACCTTCCTCGACTCAAATCCCACCTCCTCCACCAAGACTGGTCCCCTATCTTCAATGCAACCAACGTAAACACTGCCCTTACCACTTCATAAACATCTTCACTGTGGCCTGTGACACGTATGCTCCTATTAAGAAACGCAAAGTCAAATCACTGAGTAACCCTTGGTTCACAGGTGACCTCCTCAGGATGCTAAAAACAAGAGACACCTATGGGAGCTGGCCAGAAACTCTGGAAGGCAAAACGACATCCAAAACTACAAACGTGCCCGCAATGACTGCACCAAAACCATCCGGCAAATGAAGTCCACCTACTATAAGCATGCCCTCACAAACTCCTGGGGCAATGGTCGGGAATTCTGGAAGAACGTAAAGGAACTCACTGGGAATCACCCAAACCCCCATCAATACTCAACATCAACGGAACCACAACCCTCAACCCAAAAACCATTGCGGATACCTTTAAAAAGCCTTTACCGACCTCAGCTGTCCTACCTCAGGACTACTTCAAAGATGATACTTAGCCCCCTGTCTGCAATGAACACTACTCCCACCAGCTCCCCTTCTACTTCAAAGCAGTCAAGGCTCACCAAATGCAAATATGTTACCATAGCCTTGGTAAATCAAGATTCAGTAATGACTCCTCATCTCAAAATCCTGTCTCTCACACTTGATGAAGTGCTTAGTCCTCTGACCAGAATTTTCAACCTCTCCCTCAGCCTTAGCCAGTTCCCGGACAGATGGAAATCTGCCACTGTCACCCCAGTCCATAAAGTGGTGACAAAACTGCCCACGATAACTACAGACCTATCTCCTACCCCACTCTCCAAGGCACTAGAACGCATCGTCTCGGACCAGCTCACAGAATACCTGGATATGTACAACATCCTGTGCAAGCAACAACACGGGTTCCGCAAAGGTCACAGCACCTCCACAGCCCTACTTGAATTCACCAGCGCAATCTACAACGCACTTGATTCCGGTGAACTACTAGGCTCAATCTACATTGACTTAACTGAAGCCTTCGACACCATCAATCACCGCCTCCTACTTGTCCAGTTTCAGAACACTGGGCTGTCAACCGACACCATTGGCTGGTTTAAGAGCTACCTTGAAGAATGGTCCCAAACAGCAAGAATCACTGATATACTCTCGGACCCTAGACCGGTCCACTCGGGAGTCCCCCAGAGCTCCATTCTGGGACCCCTCCTCTTCAGCTTATTCTTAAACTCACTACCGGACAGCTGCCCAGAACAAATAATTCTCTATGCCGACGATGCTGTGATCCTCACCTCGGACCCTGATCCAAACCAATTACAAAATAAACTTCAGCGGGCCTTCTCCTCCATCGAATCTTGGTTCCTAAATCATAAACTGCTTCTCAATCAGAAAAAAAACAAATCTATGGTCTTTTGCAGCCCCTACAACAAAAACAAACTCCACCACTCCATTGCAACCGAACAAGGAGCCATCCTAGAGCAAACACAATCATTCAAGTACCTTGGCATCACCCTTGATCCCCACCTCTCATACGCTGTCCATATTAGCAATGTGGCAAAGTCTGCCAATACGAGGTTAGGTATATTATTCCGACACAGGAAACACCTAACCCCAGAAGTACTGTCAGTGGCCGTCCAAAGCTCCATTGTCAGCATCATAGACTATGGTCTTATCATATATGGGTCTGCAACTACCACTGCTCTCAAACGTATCGCGACCTCCCTGAATAAGGCCTGTCGTCTCATCACTGGCTCACATCGCCATACCCACACATGTGACCTTTATTCCCAATCTGGACGGCTTCAACTGGACAAACGCATAAAATACCAAACCTGCATCACGGCCAAGAAAATCATAATGAGACTTCCCCACCTGGTGTCTGTGCCTCCTTAAGCCTAGACATAGGAATGTCACTACAAGGAGATCCAATTCCATCTACTACATATCCCACGATGTCGCACGACCAAAGGACAAAGATCATTTGCCTATCGGGCATCCAACTGGCTCAACTCTCTTGGCAGCGACATAGTGACTGCTCCAACACTCGGCCTATTCAAGTCCAAGCTACGCCTCTCACTGCTTGTATCCTGCGATTGCCCATCTTAACATTTCCATTGTTCCAGCTGCACATGCCCCAGCACCCAGCACTTACAGTCTTTGCACCCCTAACACCTTACCTGGCATATTCCCTGGACAAGGCCCCACTGGCTGCACTGTCTCCCACCCTCACCCACCTCCCCCACGTATCTCCACTCCTGCCCCTGCCCCACCCACCTCCTGCATCCCCTTACCCCTGCAACCTCCTACCCCCATTTCCTACCCTCACTTCTCCCACCATCGACTCCCCCTCCTCCCCTTGTCTTGCTCATAGCTCAAGTCTTTGTACTGGTTATTACATGTCTCTAAGTCAGTGACTTTATGTTTGTAACTAAAAATGATGACTGTTGCACACACTGACGTGGAACCTTTGTAAAAGATCCTCGGATCAAAGATATTGTAATCCTAGATTGAAATAAATAAATAAATAATAAAGATTCCTTATCAGGGGGTAAGGAGCTCATGTGTTTAGGTTTTTTTGTACAGTCATGAGCAGCAGTAATGACCACAGAATCTGCCTCTGGAATACTAGACAGAAAGGGGTGGTCCACAGGAGCCTGATACAGATGATCCGCTTTGCGGGGAACAGCTATAATAAGCAGAAGGATGATGCCAAACAGCCAGCATGGCATTCTGGTAGGTTGGTATTAGTGGGGGAACCACTAAAACAGGCTCCTCAGGTAACTCAAGGTATTCTGCCATATCCTCACATTGTTTGTCATGTTCAGTAATGGAGAATCCCATGACTTTCTGGATTTGAGCCATCATTTCACAAAAGGTCGGGTCATCTGGGGGAGAGGCTGTCGCAGGTATAGGCAGATCCTCATCCAGAGAAGAGATTTCTGAATGGGGGATTCACGATTAGGAAAATCCAAATCTTGAAACTCTTCATCCTCATGCTCACCAGCGAAATCAGGCGGCAGGTCTTGGTCATCTACCAAATAGTCCTCTATGAATGGAGGAGGAGACCAGGGTGGCATGGTATCCCTGTCAATATGAAATCTTTTAGGCGGAGGAGGGAGAGGAGAGGAGATCAGGTAGGATCACTCAGCCCTTCAGAGGGCTGAGAATGCTGGATGGCATGCAAGACCTGTCAGACTATGTTGGTAAGGTCCCTTTCCTGGGTAAGAGGAAGGGGTAAGAAGGGGGTCACGTTGGGAAACAAGAGGGGTGATAGAAGGAATGGGACAAGTAGCATGAACAGGTCTTCCCCTGGGTGGTAAAGACCAGGGTCCCGACCTCTGTCCGCCTGACCCCTATAGGAAGGCGCCTTTGAAGGCGGAGGGCAGTCAATAGGAAAAAATTACTCACCTTAGTAATTATGTTTCTTCTAGTGAAGTCTTGCTGTATTCTGACTATTGCAGTTAGGTCCTGCCTTTCAACTGCCCCGGAGAACAAAGGGTTAACTTTTCTATGCCTTGCATAGAATGTTCATCTCGAGCTCGGTTGAAGCCTCTGCCTGTTGTTATTCGAACTGCAACCATCAGATTCTTTACTCCGCCTCACTGAACAGTCGCTCCGGGGATTTCTCCTGCTGCTCGGTTCAAAAGTCGGTTGAGGTGTCGATTTTCGGTCGGTTTCTTCTGAATTGTTGTTTCTGCATAGTTGGTTCAAGTCTCTGTCTGTGGTACCGTGAGTACTAGATAGGTTTTTGTTTCTATTTTCTGTGTGGAACTTGTAAATTGTGGATCGGTTCAGCCGAACCGATCATTTTGAGGTAAAACTTGTACTTTACTTTAGTGTGTGGTTACCGGTCCGTATCGGTTCTAAAAAAAAAAATGGGTTTCAGAAGGAACTTTGGGCTGGGGTGCAGAACAACCTTGTCCCTATGGGAGACCAAATAAGGAGACCTGACTGAGAACACATGGATCTCCCCAATCCTTCTGGCTAACGTGATAGCCACCAAGAAGGTGGTCTTCCACAACAAGTGTGATATCTCACACTTGTGCATTAGTTCAAATGGCTTGCCCATGAGCTTTGCCAGTACCAGCAGTGGATCCCACAGTGGTGGTGGTTCACGCATCGGAAGGGATAAGTGATCGAGGCATTTGAAAAAGTGCCAGACCACCTTCTCCTGCAACACCGACTGCTGACTGCCCGGTAAGCAGAGATGGCTGCCTGGTGCACTTTAAGGGTCACTGACCGAAGTCCCCCTCTGGAGAGAGACCATAGGTAGTTTAGGATGCTAGCCACTGGACAGGTCTAAGGGTCCAATCCCTTACCCTGACACCAAATAGAGAATCTCTTCCATTTGAAGGCATAGCACTTCCTGGTTGATTCCTTGCAAGATGCCTCAACTACAGTAAGGACATCTTCGGAGAGACCCAAAGCCTGGAACTCAGGAACCAGGCGGTCAGGTGCAGGGATTGAAGGTCTGGGTGGAGTATCTTCTCCTGACTGATGAAGAGCAGATCCAGGCACACTGGGAGCCACCATGGTACCCTGCTGCTGAGGTTGAGGAGCTGGAGTACCAATACTGGTGTGGCCAGTCCGGAGTCACCAGGATCACCTGTGCCTTGTCCTTCCTGACCTTGAGGAGCACCTTGTAAATCCAGGGAAGTAGAGGGAAAGCATAAAAGAGGTCTGGGGTCCACAGCCTCGAGAAGGCATCCCCCTACAGCGAGCCCTGCTGAGAGGGACGGAAATGAAACAGTCTCAGCTTTGCATTCTCCCTGGAGGCAAATAGGTCCACCTGAAGAGTGCCCCAATGGGAGAACAGACTGTGTACTACCTCTGGATGGAGAGTCCACTCATCTCGCCCACTCGCCTGAGGGCGTCCACCAGCTGATTGGAGGATCCTGCCACATGAATGGCGAGGAGATCTGCATCCAGTTGGCTCATGAGAGTCCAGATGCAAAGAGCTTCCCTGCACACAAGCAGGGAGTGCGTCCCACCTTGCTTGTTGAAATAGTACATTGCCATGGTGTTGTCCGTCTGGACTTCAATCACTTGACCCCGAGCAAACGGAGTGAATGCAGTCAGCACCAGCTGGACTGCTCAGAGCTCCAGCAGGATGATGTGGCATCAGGACTCCTTGGAGGTCCAGAGCCCGTGGACCCTGTGTTCCCCCAGGTGGGCACCTCAGCCCGTGAGAGAGGCATCGGTCATCAGAATGACCATCGGCTTGGGGTAGACAAACGGGATCCCTTCCTGCAGATTCTCTGGGACAGTCCACCACTGGACAGCATCCCACATCTTCTCAGTCACAGTGACCAACTAGTCGAAATGACCTAGGCGCTGAGACTACTGGCTGTCCAGCTCCCACTGCAGGAAGCACATATTCCATTAGCCCCATCGGACCACAGAAGTGTAGGCCACCATGTAGTCAAGAAAGCACAGGAAGTCCTGGGCAGGGCACAAGTGTCCAACCAGAAATGATCGGGCAAAGGAGGCAGGAACCTCTGCCCTGTCCGTCGGGAGTCTGGTTGTGGCTCGGCAAGAGTCGCACTCTGCCCCATGAAGCGAATCACCTGCAAGTGCAGGAGTTCCAACTTGGCCTCATTGACTAGGAGGCCAAGGTTGATGCAGGTCTGGAGGGCCAGGTCCCTGGACCTCTCCACCTCCTGCCTGGAGGGACCCCCACTATAAGCCATTCGTCCAGGTAGGGATACACTCTGACCCCTTGATGCTGCAGATGGGCTGCATCCACTGCAATGCATTTGGTGAAGATCCTGGGGGCTGATGACAGGCCGAACGGCATGGCTTGGAACATGTAGAGGGTTCCCTCGGCTTGAAAGCAGAGGAAACTTCGGTGGGATGGACAGATTGGGACATGAAAGAACGCATCCTGTAGATCCAGGGAGCAAAACAACATGTTCTGCTCGAGAGATGGTATGATCTGGGACAGAGTTACCATCCTTTTTAAAATGTTTTCTTTTTGCTGGTGGGCTCCCCTAGCCTCACGAACGGGCTTGCCTTGCCCCGGTACCCCAGTCCCAGTGGGGCAGCTGGCAACGAAAGTGAAGGTGGCCAGGGAGACCGGGCACCAGAGCCAACTCATACTCGGGGAGCCGGCATTTTGGAAGTTTTTATTCCTAGGAGCTGAGGGATGTGCAATGACACCAACAGAGAACTTCCAGCGTCTGCCCTCAGCTCCGCCCCATGTTCTAGCTCAGTGACACTGCCCCCTAGCCTCCGCCAGATGGCGGACGGGCACCGGAGCTGAGAATTCCTCCCTCCCCAGAGAAGGAGAGCAGTCCCTCCGGATGCTCAATCCTTCTCCCCCCCTGCTGACCCATGATGGCCTGTGTCCGTTCCCGAACATGGGTCACCAGCATGACGCGAGGAGCGGCATCCAGTACCTCAACCGTCAGTGCCACCAGACCAGCCCCAGTGTTACCATCCTGAAGATGCGAGACCTGAGAAACTTGTTTAGGTCATGCAGATCTAGAATGGGGCACCAGCCCCCCGCTGTTTCAGGACCAGAAAGTACTTGGAAATGAACACTGGGTTGACTGAGGGGTCCACAACTCTGACCACTACCTCCTTGAGGAGGAGTTGGGTTATGTCGTCTCGGACAGCCGACCAAGTATCTATGGATACCTTCTCCTCCCAAAGGGCGCAGGCTCGACTTGTTGGGTACTGCTTGAATTCCAGAGGCAGACTCTGGCCGACCACTTCCAGAACTCACCTATCCATGGTAACAGCAGATCAGGTGGAAAGGAAGTGGCACCCGAGGGAGACATGATGGGCATGGGGGTGGTTGCCCCATCCCGTCACTGGGCAGGCTTGGAGGAGGAGGATCTGGCTGAGGGGCCACTGGTTCCCTTCCCTCCAGGCTTTTAGACCACTGAAGCCACTGATTTGGGCAGAGGGCGCCAAGACTGAGCCTGCTGCTGCTGCCCAGACTGGTATTGGGCTGGCTTGACAGCAGAGGCTGAAGGCCAAAAAGGCTTGCGTTTCTGCTGCTTGGAACTTTTAGATCCTTCTGGGTGGAAGTAATGGACTCCACGGTGGCACTGGACATCTTGATGCATTGTAGGTGATCATCAACCCCGGGACCAAACAGGTCAGTGCCCAAGAAGGGTACATCCGCCAGTTTGTGCTGGGTGTCTGCCATAAAGGTCCAGACCCTCAGCCAAGCCCTGCAGCGTATGGTGACTGTGGCCACCACTGAATGGGCACAGGAGTTCCCAATGTCCACAGCCAAGTGGAGTTGCTGTCTGGCCACAGCCCAACCCTGATCCTGCACCTGTTTGACTGTGGTCTGGAAGTCCACAGGGAGATGAGGAAGCACCTCATCCAGAGAGCCCAAAAGAGCATGGGAGAAGTGTGCCACAATGACAGCCGAGCTTGCCTGGTGGATACTGAGCAAAGAGGCAGCATAGACCTTTTTGGCCGAGTGGTTGTTTTTTTGACTCCTTGTCCGGTGGTCTTTCAGTGTCTCCCATATTGCCCGAGCACCAAAACAGAGTTGGTCATCAACCCCTCGGCCGAGGGGTGTTCCGTGAACCCTTAAAAGAAGCCAATGGGCACTGCGTATTTGCAGGCCATCTGGGCCGATGGCACAGGGCAGGAGGCGGGGTGCTGTCAAAGCTCCAGGACTGGGCTGAAAATGGCTTTGGCCATTGGGGAAGGCCTCCATCGGAGAATCCCCTTTTTCCAGGATATCTTTTAGGGGATATCGAGCCTACTTTTGAACAAGCTCCAGAGGCATCCCCATGGATTCAGAGATGAGACGGAGGATGCCCATGAAGGACATGGGACCCTCCTTCATCGAGAGACCCCCTAACAGTTCCTCATCAAGCGGAAGGGAGTGCAGCGAGGAGTCCTCAAACTCTGAAGAGTCCACATAGAGCAGCCAACCACCCATGTCACCCTTGACCCGCCGCGGACAGTTGGGCGTTAGAGTGACAGACAGCCTGTGCGGAAGACCCTTGGTGGGACGAGACTCCTTGATCTGAGCCCCAGAAAGAGGCTGTCTGGGTGGCGGCTCCACCACTATCGGTGCAGAGGCCAGCTTTGGCCAAGCCGGGAGGGTCTTCACTGGCTCCGCAAGTGGAGGGATGGTGTCGACTGGCTCAGGAAGTGTCGGCATCGCCTAGCAGGCGACAGGCATGTGATGGTGGGTGTGGGAGCTGGGGTAAGCTTCGGACCAGCCAATATCAACTGCTGCCATATAAGGTCCTCGTAGCATCGGCGAAGCTTGCGCCAAAGCCTCTCCTCTCCAGAGGACAAATAGTGGCGACGACACTTCTTGTAATGCCCAGAGTGGCATCTATGGGATTTTCTCGACCTTTTGGACGAGGAAGACTGAGACCTCAACCTTGACCTTTTGGACGAGAAAAACTCAACATCAACCACCGGGGGGTGGGGACCGGAGAGTTCCACAGCTCCTCCAGGTCATGATCAGGGACCGTAAGGAGGTCCCCAGTGGGCTGGGTCTCCTCATCGGTAGGTCCCTGTAGGACAGGAGTCCTAAATAGAGAATTGTCAGCCTCATCAAGTGACAGTGGGTCAATGACAATTTCGACAGGGTCACCGCCCCACGTCTTTGCTGTCTGGCCTGAAGGGGGCACCATGAAGCCAAAATTGGAGATTCCCCAAACAGAGAATGTTCTCGATCCCAAGAACAATGATAGCAAGTCTTCTCCTTTTCTCTCGACTCCTTCGAATTTTTTCCTTTTTTGGGAGCGTGAGCTGTGCGCCACCAATGGGCCCTCCCCCTTAGTTGGGAGACACTGGCACAACTCCTTGAAGGAGCCTGTAAAGGTGGAGCCCAATTTCAGCAGAACAAAGGCCGAGGCCGAAGAGCACTTATTAGCAGCCCGAGCCGCCTGGTCCTCGAAGGCCTTCATCGGCTCTAGCTGCTCGGCAGACCCTGTAGCCGCGGAAACCACCCAACAGGCTTCCTTGGATTTGACTGGCAGGTTCCATTTTTCCAGATGGCCAAGCTGCAAATGGGTGAGACGATCATCAAGTACATTAGGTTGAAACAAGCAACAAAATTCACAGGCCTGGGTATCGTGCTGGGAACCAAGGAAGTAATCACACATGGCGTGCAGGTCGGTATCCAACATCTTCTGCTCACAGGGGCACCAGCGGAATCCGGGCAAGGACTTATCCTCCATCATGGTTGTGATCGAAGATCGCTCAGAAAAAACTCTTACGAGTTTAAGTTTTGGAAGTAAATCCAAAGATTTGAGTGCCAGGGCCTACTCAACACGGGAGCGGTAAGGAGGGAATTTGCTTCTTCCAGTGGAAAGGAAGATCTGGCATCACTGGGCAGAGCCAAGGGATATACCACCCAGGTGAGTGGGAGGAGCCAGCTTTCAGACCTTCTGGCAAGATTTAAAGGGGAAAGGACACAGCCATCAAGTGTGGATAGAACAACATATCCACGTCCCTAGAACTGGGGGAGGGAAGGTTCTGGAGGCCACTCAAGGAGTTCCAGAGTGTGGCCTCTTTCTATAATCTGCAGTACTCGGGCATCTCTGGTGATTCCCCTCCACTTGTCAAAGTGTAGGAAGAAGTGACCCCCTACCACCACCTCCTGCCTTGGGGGGGTAGGGTAAGGTGACAGACTGAAGCCGCTGGAATGGCTGAGGGTGTCCCTCCTCCTCTGGGGATTTTCCTTTAGTGGAGGAGGGGGTGGTCATGGCAGGGGCTGCCTGACGCTTACCATGGGGCTTGCTGAAAGGCTTGGGTCTATGAACAGACCGACGAAAGAGCACTTGTTGACCACTTTTGGCTGGTTGGTATGGTACGTGGAGTGGACCGAATATAGTGTGTGGCTAGAGGATTGCAGTTGAGACCATATGTCCTACACATCTAAGCAAAACAGCTTGCAGCCTCCTAAAGCTGGCATTCAGGATGGATGACTGAACATCCTGAGCAAAGCCAGACACCTTTAACCAGAGTGTCTACGAAGGCAAATGCCTACCACAGCAGCCCTAGCCAAGGCATTGTAGGCAACCATAAGGAGGTAAGTGCTGACGTCGGACCCAGCTTTAAGAGACTGCAGCAGCTGCTGTTGTACGGGATCTTCTGGGAGGGCCCGCATAGATTCAAGGGCTTGGTTCCAAAGCTGGTTTTGGTACTGAACCATACGGGCAATGTAATTTAACACCCAGATGGTAAGTGTGGCAGAGGCAAAGGTTCTCTTGTCAATGTGATCCTGCCTCTGAGACTCCTTATCCAGGGGCAAGAAACTTAGGTGTTTGGGCTGCTTGGTGAGGTAGTGGGCAGCATTGATGACCACTGAATCTGCTTGAGCCTGATCGGCAAAGAAAAGCCTTCCTGCTGAAGCCTAGTATAATCTGTCTCCTTTCCCTCACACGGCAGGTATCAAATTAGGTCGAGGTAGCCATGGTGGCATCTTCAAAAGGCTCAGTTAAGTGTGGGAATGACCAGAGGAGGGGCATCCGGAAGTCATAAATAAGTGGCCAGTCAATGTCAAGAAGGATCTTGCTCCTTGGTGTCAAAGCCCATGGCTGACTGCAACTGTCTCATAAGTGTGACAAAAGAGGGGTCATCCAGGGGGACCACGGGATATATGCTGAGGTCTCCATGCCATCAGATGAGATCACAGAAGAGAAGCTGTAAAGGGTATCTCCTCTGTCATCGCCCTCATCAAGAGGAATGAGGTCAGGATGGCACCCATCATCGTCCCCAAAGTCCTGAGGGGGGTGCTAGGGTCCAGAGTCCTGGGGCATTGGCTGAGGTCCTGCAGGAGAAGCAGTGGGGGAACTGCAAGGACGGGCCTTGGGGAGGTGCAAGCTTAGCCTTCATAAAATCCAGTAAGGCAGTAAGCACCGAGTGAAGATCCACCGCTCTCGGCATCAGACCCATCGGTGTTGGTTGAGGGAACACTGGGATCAGTACTGGGGTCGGCACCAGGGAGGGCAGCCGCACAAACTGGGGCCTATGGGGAAGCTCCTCGGTGAGTATCAGCATCATGAATGGCACGATGGCTTGGGTTTAGGCCGGGGGTGACAACGGAAAGGGAACAGGTCCTAGGCCCGAGACGATGACCACAGAAACAGTCGAGGATGGCGGCAAGGGCGTAGGTTGTGTCCCGGCAACTGCCAACGCTGAGCCTGTTGATGACAAGCCAGCAGAGCCATCTGACTGAGTGCCTGAACAGTAGGGGCTATGAAGTCGAAGGGGCACCTGAGCCCCTAGAACTGACCCCCACCACCAAAACACTGGTGGGGGGAGTTGCCAATGGAGCCCTGCAGGGGAAAGGGCATACGAGGCAGAGGGGGCTACCCCTAACGATAAGGATGGCTGCACCGCTGTCGGCGCATGGAGACGCAACCAGGATAGAGACAAGGAGGACCGGGTTTTGTCCTTGGGCCAGTCCTTGTCTCGATGTTTATGCTTCCCCAAAGATTTGTCCCAGGCCTTGGAAGGCTGTGAGCCAGAGAACATCAAGGGGGAAGTGGAGGAACTTCCTTCTCCATCTGGGTGACCTTCTGCTTCAGCAGAAAAGTTTTGAAGGTCTGCTCTCTCGGCACTTCCTGGCAGCCTGGTTGAAGCTGCAGCAGATCACACAAGTCTGGATGTCATGTTCTGGGACTAGACAGCAGACACAGGCCTAGTGGTCATTCTTCTCAGGGATCTTCTTCCCACAGGCATGTTTCTTGAAGAGGTTCCTGGAAGTGCAGCCTGGCATAAACAAAGAGGAAATATCATTTTATCGCTAATGTGATTCACACTAGGGAGAGAAAAACAAAAAATAAAGTTTGACGAAGAAAAATGGTGAATTGGCGGTCGACAAACTGGCGGATCTCCGTGATGTCCGAAGTGTGATGGTCGACAGCAGAAAAACAACCAAGGAGGGTGTGGAGACTGCCAACTCTTACAGGATAGGCCGACATAGGAGTGGGTGGCCCCCTGGTAGACTGCTAGCTAGAAAGGTTTCCATGTGGTCCTAGTGCCTGGCGGCTATAGTTGCACAGGTGTGGCCTGCTGCAAGAGATACCCCCAAAGTCAGATCAGATGGTCCCTTTTCATTTTTAAAGTGAAAATAAGTCTGTTTTACGGGGAACACTTTCATGGAAGGTCCCCTCAGTCTTTTATTCTCTTTACCTGTGTAGTTCGTGGATATGGACACTGACGGTCTCTATTGCGCTCTCTTAATTTCATCTGCATTTAAATGCAAATGAAAGGAACTTAAATCTGGTGTGAAAACTTGCTTGACTCCATTCCTAAAGTCATGACCCAACTCCTGTAAGGCATCCTGAAATTTTATGATGTTTTATTGTTAAAGCCTGAAATAGTTACATTGTATTAGTGTTGTTGCTCTCCTCTGCAGTCCCTGTGTTCTTGTCTTATGCTGGTTGTGAAACTTTTCAAGATATAGTATGTGCCCTGCTGTTTTCTGTAATTAAAAGTGTATCAGAGTTAGAAAAAAATGCTTTTAGAGAATACAGGGACTCCAGGATACATGTTACAGAACTGAATGAGAGTCTAACTGCTGATTTGTGCAGGTACACATCAACTCCCATAATGCCTTTCATGAGTGGGGTCATAAACTTTGCAATGGAGACAAACAGTTTTGCACATTAGGGCAAAACAGAGTGAAGCAACCTTGTTTATATTTAAATTAGGATGAAACTGGGGGGATGCAAGAGAGGGAATCATTGGTTATGTTAAACTACACAGGTATACAGAAAATAGGCTGAGGTGACTTTCCCTTTGGTGAGGCCAAAATTGGAGCAGACAATGACTTTCTTTTACCTTCTATTTTATTTTTTTTTATTTTTAGGCAAAATTGCTTGCAAAGAAAGCACTTTGCAGACTCATGGTTTGGGTCCAAACAGGCAAGGCAGTGTGAAAAGCTGTCTGCCTTTGACACCCACCTTACCACAGGATACACAACATTTAAAACCTGTTGTGCCTGTCCTTTTCTTTGAATTATCCAACACTGCCTGAAGAAAACTGTAAAAAAAAAATATGTTTTTGAAAACATTTATACCACTTTTGTTTGAATGTGGTAAAATATCAATTTAATTACAAAAAAAACATGTTTCCTTATAAAAAATAACTAGATGTGAACCAAAAAAGAGGCAACATTTACTACAGCATATGGAACCAACACCATGAAATAAATAGTACAATAACTAAACTTTAGTTGAATTTTAAATTAAACTTTGCTAAAAAATTAAGACAGGGATCTGGTGCATCTTATCCTCTGCAACAGAAACAAGAATCTACCATAAGAAAATCGGGGGTTGCAGGACCAGCACAGTGTAAGGGAATTCTTTCATCAAGTTCCCAGGTACTTCTAGGGTATGCGATGCTATTAGGGAGTGCATCACATTCCTACTCTCAGAATAGGTACTGCAATTTAAGTAGCATAAAGAGAGCTGTGTTTACTGCCAGAGCTGAATGCGAGGTATAATGAGGTATAAAATCAACTCTGAAATACAGTATCTTGTTCCACTATTCAGTGAGTTTCTATGGTAAATTGATCAGTTTTTTCGTTTGTTTCTTGTTTAGAACAGCTTCTTTAAATACACCACATACACTGTACTATGACTTTAAAGACCTCCTAGAGTCCTTGCCTCTAAGAGGAGGTTATTAAAAGTCAGGGTGCATCAGCCAACTTCCTCTTTGAACCAGATTACCCTTGTTAAAGACTCAATAGTTTGGAATACATTCTGTACATGTTTTGTTGTTTGTGTACTTAGGCACACTTTATTTAGAAGTAAAAACAATTTTGGAGAGATTCTAATAGTTGGGTTTTCTGGGCCATGATTCACAAAACTTTGCCCCGGCACAGACCCATTTCTGTGCAAGCAAACCAGGTTTTGCACTGAGCTGGTATTCACAAAAGCCCAGTCTGCGTGCTCTAACCAGGTTTGCACCAGGGCAAAATGTGGAGGGGGTCACAATGCAAATGAGGGGGAATGGATGTGAATATCAGCATTGTCCGATTCACAAAGCATTTGCTCTGCACAAGGGCCTCTTGTATGGTCCACTTGTGCGGAGCAAATAACGCCAACAGAGACCTTGCCTTATCCAGCCCAACACTAGTGGTTAGTGGAGGTACTGCAGCACACAACCCCCGCCATTTGCCAGCCCGATAGGTAATAAATAGTTTTCCCTAGTGTCTAGTGGTCCCACCACCACCCGATGTCCACCCAATATAACATATATGCTTTTCCCTGATGTCCAGTGATCCCTCCCCACCCACACCCATGCCCAATCTACACATCATATTCCCTGGTGGCCAGTGGTCCCCCCATCCAGATCCCCTGTAATTTCAAAGAACACCATTCCCTGGTGTCCAGTGTTTCCCCTTCCCATCCTAATCCCCTATTCAATAAACTGATACAATTCCCTGGTGTCTAGTGGACCCCCCCCAAGCAGGTACTGCCCCATCACCCCACTCCCTCCACATCCTGATTCTGAGCCACCAACTGGCACAGCCCTTAACTCTCCACCACAGCCGGCCACTGACTAAGCTGCTGTCAATGAGCATGACAGAAGCTTATCTGGCAGCCAGCCATGGTGAAGAGCGGAGGACAGTGCCAGTTGCCAGTCTGAGGTCAGGATGGGGGGTGAGAGTGGAGTACACTTACAGGGTGGGAGGTCAACTATACAGGTGGTATTATATCAATTTATTAAACAGGAGTTCGGGATGGGGAGACACTGGACACCAATAAATGGTGTTCTTGACTTACAGGGATCAGGATGGGAGGGACCACTGGACACCAAGGAATATGATGTGTAGATCGGCATGGTGCAGGTGGGGGAGGACCACTGACACCAGGGAAAGTATATGTGTTATATCGGGGGCATCGACTTGGGGGAAGGGACCGCTAGACACCAGGGAAAACTATTTATTACATATCAGGCCAGTGATCGTGGGGAGGGCATGAGATACCAGGAAAATATTTATTACATATCAGCGGGGGAACGCTAGCACCATGGACACAGGGCTGCCGGGGCCACGCTAAAGTCGGCGCAGCCTATGTAAATGGGCCCATAATGGGCATGCAAATGGCCACATAGCACCCTGCGTGCCCAATGGGCTCATTTACATGGCTGCTTCTGAGAACTGGGAATAGCGCACTTGAGCAATTCATTATGAGGCCATTCTCCTGGCTGCAGTTTGAGGTGGTAGTAGTGGGATAGCGCTGGCGGTGTATGGGGTTATCGCTGTCTCGACCTTGCCCTATTCACAGTTGGACAGCACAGTACGCTATCTGACTGTGAATAGCAACATCTGACACATGGGCAATCGCAAAGCGCAATGCAAACTTTTATGCTGTGCTTTGTGAGTCTAGCCCCTGGTCTCTTGGCAGGGACTGTTTTAGAGAAGTCTGTGAGGTAGGAAGAAGTTTTGAAGAATGCATTTCTAGTGGTTACTTGTTTATTTTCTATTTTTAGTGGAGTCATTTGTAGTGTGGCATTATTTTCCTCTTATTTCCTCTGTATTCCTTGGTGTCTGTGGCTATAAATTTTGATTTTGTGATGAAGTATTGTCTTTGGGAGGAGTTGTGATGTGATTTTATGTTGTAATTGTGTTAATTTCCTGAACATTCTAATCATTAGATGTATTTACTCATGCCTGCCTGATGTGCTTCTTCTGCGCTGCCTGCCCTGTCCACTCCACCCACACCGTTCACCACCACCATTTACATATACCAAGGCTGTAATTCCACTGAGGGATTCTGGTGACACCATAAATCATGACAGCAAGCTTGACTGATTTATGATGCCACCAGAATCGTGAATGGTATTATGAGTTTTTGATGTCACTGATTCTCAAAGGTGGAAAAAATTACACCTATATTATATATATATAGTTCTATACATTAACATAATAAACTATACAAAAAATATCAAACATTTGTATCAATTGTTACATAAGACAGCATATTATAAGGTAACAAAATGCAATGACATCTAGAATACTCTGTCCAGTTCTGGAGATCACATCTACAAAAGGGCATACACAGAGTGGAGGCTGCCCAGAGGAGGGCAACTAAAATGGTGCAGGGTCTACATCATATGCCCTACAAGGAAAGACTAAAGGACCGCTATATGTACACCCTGGAAGAGAGGCGAGAGTAAATAAGATACAGGAGGGAGGAATGTTTCAGAAAAAAAGATGCTCAAGAGCAAGGGGACATTCAGAAGAGATGCGAGGAAGTTCTTCTTCACAGAAAGAGTGGCGGAAGCCTGGAATAGTCTTCCAGCGGAGATGGTGGAGGTGAAAACAGTGGGGTGGGGGTGTTCAAGTATGCACTGAACAGGCATAATGGCATCTTAGTGGATAGGATGGGGGAGGAGAGAAAGAGCCAGAGATCAAGTAAGCTCTGGGGTGACACTGTATGTAAGGGAAAATGGGCAGACTGCATGGGTCAAGCAGTCCTTATCTGCCGTCAAATTCCATGTTTCTATATTCTAAATATGGAATTTTATTATAAATACTTGTCGATTGGCACATAGAAATAGATTAGTTGCGGTGCTGATATTGGTCCTTGTAAGAACAGATCCAGAAGCAAATGGTCTGATACATAGAAACATAGACTTTGACAGCAGATAAGGACCGCTTGGCCCACCCAGTCTGCCCATTTCCTTACCTACTGGATAAGCTGCAGATCCTAATTAACCAACAGCCTACTTCCTCCTAGCCCCCACCAGAATTGCCTTATATCTGTCCCATGCATTCTTGAATTTCCCCCACAGTTTTTGACCCCACGACCTCCTCAGGAAGACTGTTCCATGCGTCCACCATCCTCTCCATGAAAAACTACTTCCTCACATTGCCCCTGAGCCGTCCCCCCTCTATCTTCAAATTGTGCCCCCTTGTTCTTGCACATCTCTTTTTCTGAAATATGCACTCTCTTGGACTTTGTTGATTCTCTTGAGGTACTTGAAAGTTTTTATCATGTCCCCCCTCTCCCTCCTTTCCTCAAGGGTATACATATTAAGCTCCTTTAGTCTCTGTTCGTATGGCTCCTGGTGTCCTCCTCTGTACTACCTCCACCCTGTCTATGTCCTTGCAGAGATGGGGTCTCCAGAACTGCAAGCAGTACTCCAGATGGGGTCTCACCAGATGTCTGTACAGAGGGATAACAACTTCCTGTTTTCTACCGGTGATGCCTCTCACTATGTGTCCCAGTATCCCCCCAGCCCTCCTTACTGCCTTCTCACATTGCTTGCCTATTTTAGGTCATCTGATATGACCATCCCAGGTCCCTTTCCATTTTTGTTGTTGTCAATACCCCCCCCCCCCAAATTGTGTACTGCTCCACTGGGTTTTTGTTTCCCAGGTGCATTACTTTACACTTCTTTGCACTGAATCTAAGCTGCCATACTTTTGATCATTCCCTCCAACCTTGCCAAGTCCCTTCTCATTCTTTCCACCACCCCCACCCCACACACACACACCCGTGTACCAACCTTTTTTATGCCTTTTATTGGACCAACATAGATGTTACAAAAAGAAAACAATGTCTAAACTTTTGGACCAACGAAGTCCTTCCTCGGGGACTTATGCCAGTTGTTCAGAGAATCACATTCTATTAACACCCAGATCATACATAAAAAAACTAAAAAAAATTCTCATTGGTTCAAAGTACCTATTTAAAAAAAATCACAAATTTAAATGGAATGAACAGCATTCCAACAGCTTGCTACTGCTGAGAATCTTTCCAAGGTCAAATGACATCAAAAGTAGATAAGCTGAATACTCAAGTAGACAAAACCTCTAACTGAAATTATTAATGAATGAGTGTGTTATGAAAAGATCCAGAAGCAAATAGTTTGATACCTTTTATTGGACCAACTTAGATGTTACAAAAAGAACAAAGTGCCTAAACTTTCAGACAAACCAGGGCCTTCCTCAGAAGCTTACAACAATTATTTAGAAAATCCCATACTATTAACACCCAGATCATATATAAAAAAACAGACAGCAGTTTAAATCAGAGGAATCACATTTCACCAGTTTGTTCTAAACTAAAGAGCCTTTAAAGGTCAAATGTCACCAAAATGAGATAAAGATTCTTCAAGCAGAAAGCTCCACTAACATAAATGATGAATGTCTCAGTGTGCTTTATGAATACAGACTAATGAAAAGCAAGAACTTTAGATTCAATGCTAACTTAAGTACTGTACATGCTAAAATGTGATATTAATGTATGTTAAAACAAGCAAAAAATATATATAACAGACATTTTCTATACTAGCATATGGCATAAATAGGGTTTAAAGTAGAGTTTCCCTAGTTTGAACAACTGTTTCACATATTTATATAGTATACAATCCATCTGGAGGCATTTTTCCAATTATACACTCAACTAGTTACTATTATGTAAAGCTTAAGATCTTCAGTGCTGTAACATGATATTATATAAGATAATATCAATTGTCAGTATAAAAGCCAAATTAAAAAAAAAAAATGTTGAGGACCCTAACAATACATTTATAATTAAAAGCAAAATCTTCAGATTTAATACCACAAATGTCCAAGTTAAAATGTGATAGTAGTGTATAATAAAAAAATGTACAACAGAAATGTATGCATGGAAATAAGAGGGAATAAGGAAAATGCATCTTGTACGAACTGTTGAAAACACTCATATAGTATTACACCTATCTGGAGACCTTTTCCAAACTATACTCTCAACCAGTTAACACACTCCATGAACATTAAGACCTACAGTGCTGTAACAATATTTTTTACAGGATAATATCAATTGTCAGTATTATTGCCAAATTAAAATACAAATCACTCAAGGACCACCTAGAAAATGAGTTTGTGCATCCTCTCCCCCCCCCCAACTCTTTTTATCACTCTCCCTAACTGAACTCTCTCCAGAGGGTCTCTCAGAGTCCACCGTTATCCCACCTGCCAGAAGCTTTCTCTCTCTCTCTCTCTTGCCCCTGCTGGGCCCCGCTCCCCGTCCATTACCCAGCTACCCAGCCCCTGGCTCTGAGTCTCCTGAGGTGGGACCATCAGATTATTCCTTCTGGCACTCTATCTAGAATCTAGATGGGCAACCAGGCATGGAGGAGAGCAGAGGAGACGAGAGGAGAATCCTGATATTAGACATGGTTGGCAGGCCCCTCTTGACCCTCCTTTGTATATCAGGAGGCAGAGATTTTTTTTACTTGTGTTTTCTCCCCACCCTTCCACAGAGCTCAGATGTACAATGACGGCCAGTATCCACCAAGCTCTGCCCCCCAGTGCCACACAGTGGTGACATGGTTTCCAGGCCACCTCCGACTGCCACCAGAGGTCGCTTGGGAGCAACGCGGTACCCTACTCCCCTCCCGGAAAGAGGAGGCATCCGTCGGACACCGATCCCCCGCCCCTGCCAACCCTGATGGCCCATGCTCGCTCCCCGAACCCAGGTCGCTGGCATCGTGTGAGGTACGGCGTCCAAGTGCTGTAACCCTCAGTGCCACCAGGCCAGCTAGTTCATGCATATTAAAATGTTCAAAGTTCAATAATGAGTCACTATATAATCAAATAACTATATGAACAGAAGCAGTCTTAAGAATCTGAATAAAATCCCAATGGAATTAACCCCCCTCGGGAAACGATAACTAGAAAAGAAGTGTATATTCATTATGTAGGTGAGCCAAGAGTCCTAACACCCTGTAGCAGAATTATGACATGTTCCTGAATATAAGCCTACCTAAATATGTAAGCAAAACCCCCCCCCACACACATAACCCCCTTCTCACAACAAAACAAGCCTCTGTGTGAAGCAAATAAATCAAAACTAAAGAAAAAGCCACTACGCTTCTCATAAAGGGGGCGGGGAAGGTTAGGGAGAAAAAGTTAGCATTTAGGAAGCATAAGGAAATACAGAAGGAGCAGGACAGAGAACTGTACCAGTTAAGGCAGAAGGAAGCAGGGAAGGCAGTCAGAATAGCAAAGGCACAAACTGAGGAAAACATAGCCAACGCGGTTAAGAAGGGGGATAAAAGCTTTTAAAGGTACATAAGGGAGTGCAGAAAGACAAAGGTAGGGATAGTGAAGCTGAATAGAATGGATGGTGGATGGACAGAGAGGGACAGTGAAAAAGCAGAGATACTGGACGAATACTTCTGCTCAGTATTCACAAAAGAGGAGGAGGGAGAGGTACCTAATCCAATTAACAGAAGCACTCTGGATACAGGGTCGATACCAGTCTTTTCACAGAAGAAAGGGTTCTGAAAGAACTCCTAAAGCTGAAGGTGGATAAAGCAATGGGGCTTGACGGGATTCACCCCAGAATTCTAAAAGAATTAAGGGGAGAACTAGTGACACCACTGATTATCCTTTTTAACAAATCATGGGAGGATGGTGTGGTACCTGAGGACTGGAGGAGGGTGGATGTGATTCCCCTTCACAAAAGTGGGAGCAAGACAGAGGCAGGAAACTACAGACCTGTCAGTTTGACCTCTGTGGTAGGGAAAGTGATGGAATCACTTCTGAAGGAAAGAATTGTTGAGTACCTAGAGGCCAGTGGGGCTCAGGACCCAAGGCAGCATGGGTTCACAGTGGGAAGGTCATGTCAGATTAATCTAATAGATTTCTTTGACTGGGTGACCAAAGTAGTAGACCAGGGAGGGGCTGTGGATATGGCCTACCTAGACTTTGGCAAGGCATCTGACACAGCTCCACACAAAAGATTAATATACAAATTAGCCAGCCTGGGAGTGGGTCCCAGGGTGGTAGCCTGGGTAAAACATTGGCTGGACAACAGGACACAGAAGACAATAGTAAACGGAGTCCACTCTGAAGAAAGGATGGTTACTAGCGGGGTACAGCAGGGTTCAGTACTGGGTCCAGTCCTTTTTAATGTCTTTATAAGTGACATTGCAGGGGGACTGGAAGGAAAAGTATGCCTCTTTGCAGATGACACAAAGATCTGCAACAGGGTTGATACACAAGGAGGCATGGAAAGGATGAGAAGGGACTTGGCAAGGTTGGAGGAATGGTCAGAAGTATGGCAGCCTGGAGTCAATGCAAAGAAGAGCAAAATAATGCACCTGGGAAACAAAAACCCAGGGGAAGAGTACACAATGGTGGGGGAGGTAGTAACAACAACAAAAATAGAAAGGAACCGGGGATAATCATATCAGATAACCTTAAGGTTGCCAAGCAATGCGAGAAGGCAGTAGGGAGGACTGGGGGGAGACTGGAATGTATAGGGAGAGGCATCACCAGCAGAAAACAGGAATTTGTTATCCCTCTGTACAGACAGTTGGTAAGACCCCATCTGGAGAACTGTGTCCAGTTCTGGAGATCCCATGTCTGCAAGGACATAGACAGGATGGAGGCAATCCAGTGGAGGGCAACTAAAATGGTGCAGGGTCTGCAACAGAAGCCGTATGAGGAGAGACTAAAGGAGCTTAATATGTATACCTTTGAGGAAAGGAGGTTGAGGGAGGACATGATAGAAACTTTTAAGTACCTCAGTGGAATCAACAAAGTCCAAGAGAGTAGCATCTTTCAGAAAAAGAGATGTGTAAGAACAAGGGGGCACAATTTGAAGACGGCGGGGGACGGCTCAGGGGCAATATGGGGAAGTATTGTTTCACAGAATTGATGATGGACGCATGGAACAGCCTTCCTGAGGAGGTTGTGGGGTCTTGGGAGTTGGGAGGCAGTATAGCGCAGTGGTTTAAGGCTCTGAGCTGCAAATCTGGAGACCTGGGTTTGAATCCCACAGCCCCCACTTGCATACTGTGTGACCTTGAGCAATTTACTTAACTTCCCTGTGCTCCCAGGTTGCACCTGTAAACAAGCTTTCAGCTTAGTGTGTTACTCCCGGTAAAACAACGGAAAAAAAAAACAAAAAAAAACCTGTGGGAGAATTCAAGAATGCATGGGACAGACATAAGGCAATTCTTGTGGGGGGGGGAGGAAGAAATAGGCTATTGGTTAATTAGGATCTGCAGCTTATCCAGTAGGTAGGAAAATGGGCAGACTAGGTGGGCCAAGCGGTACTTGTCTGCCGTCAAAGTCTGTGTTGCTATGTTTCTAAAAACACAGCATCCTCCAACCCCCCAAAAAACACACACAAAGTTACACACACACACACACACACGACAACCCAACCTCCCCCAACCCCCACTCCCATAAACACACACACGCACGTATATTTGGTGAGAAATCAGCATGTTGATAACCTGTTAAAAAGGACTCCGTTTCTGGTCAGTTTTGACTGGCAGGCATATAGTGCTTACTGACAGCTGGTTTAAATGCTTCTATTTACCTAAATGAAACTCATACCTCCAAATGATTCATATTCAACTGTTTCTGAATAATCACTGATGTGAAGAACTGTTTAGCATTGTTTTCTTTTTATGGACAACATTCGGTACTGCTCTCTTAACTGAACCAGTAATTTGGAATTTTCACTATGTCACGGTTGATGAAGCATAAGGAACAAAGATAATGTTTTCATGAAAATATTATTAGTAATGAAGAATTGAATAACATAAACACATTATATAGTCATATATTTATATTGAATAATATCTGAATATTACATTTTAAAACAGTTTCCTTGGCACTGGAAGAATGAGTTAAATAAATATGGCAGTATTTTTAATACTGAATTCAATTCTGTATTAAAAACCAGTCAGAAACTGGTCATACTTACAGCCCCTGGTTTTCTCCACAATGGATGCCCCCCCCCCAAAGCAG
Source organism: Neoceratodus forsteri (assembly GCA_016271365.2). Classification (NCBI taxonomy): domain Eukaryota; kingdom Metazoa; phylum Chordata; order Ceratodontiformes; family Ceratodontidae; genus Neoceratodus; species Neoceratodus forsteri. The sequence continues at coordinate 732,942,705 of CM028131.1, forward strand.
TGAAGTTCTTTAAAATACCTTGGTATGACTTGATGGTAAGCTTGGCTTCTCAGCCCACAATGACGCCATCCATGTTAAACTCCATCCCAACCAAGCTTGGTGTCCTGTACTGCAACAAACACTACTTATCTCTGCAAGTCCAAAGGGAGCTTGTTACCAAAATGGTGCTCCCGGTCTTCGACTATGCAGCTGTAGTCTTATGGCACCACCCCCTACGCTTGCCTTGCCAGACTGGAACCCTCTGTAACATCTTTTGCCACTTTGCTACAACCCCCCCCCCACCGTACTCACCACAGCTCTCTCTACTCCTCCCTTTCCATTGTCCCTCTGCCCTCACGCCCCCAGGCTCACTGTACCTCCTTTATATCCAAAAACTGGTTTGGTTCCCTCCCCTCCTACGGTACCTCTCCTCGTTCCTCTCCCATCTCCCCCTCCCTCCTCCTGTTCCCTCCATTCCAGGGATCGTCACATTTTCTCCACTTCTCACCTCCTCTCCTCTGCTAGGCAATCTACCTTCTACCAACTTCCCTCGCTCTAGAACAAACTCCCCTCCTCCCTCTGCCTCTTCTCCTCCCCAGGCTCCTTGAGGTACTAGATGAACCCCCCTAATCTACCCCACCTGGTTCTGTTACTGTTTCTTCCCGATACCTTCCTGGCCTTGCCTCAAATGTCCTTGCTTGAGCCTCCAGTTGGGTCCCCAATACCTACCAAATGGTTGCACTTCCTCACCACCTCTGCTCTTCCCTCTTCCAGGTTAGGCAGAAGCTCATCTACTGGTTTTTCACCAGTTGTCAGTTTAGTAACTGGATGCTGTGTTTGCCACTTCATGGTGCACTCATACTGGTGTCTCACTGAGCTGTGATCGCACTTCATTTCTTTCTGTAACAATCTTTGTTTTTGTACCTATACATTGTTGTATCAACATTTTTACCAGATGTTGTTCTACTGATTTGTTTCATGTGTTATATTACTGTTTCTCCTGATCTCAACCCCTAGATCACACTTGGACACAAGCCTCGGCTCAGTGGGCCTCTCCCAGTTACCAGTTTTCAAATAAATAAAAAATACATAAATAAAAATCCTGTGTTTTTTTTTTATAATTTATTTAAAGAAAAAAAAAAACAGTACATGACTAGTCCTGTTTCAACAGGTTAAAAATACTGTCCATGCCCACTGTCCATGCCCCCCCCCCCCATTTTAAAATGGCAAAAACAGGCTCGTCAGGGATTGACACAAGTGTACATTTAAGTATCTTTCATCAAAAAATCAATACTGGTTGGTAACATAGGGCACAATCTGTAAATAAATGTTATTAAACCCATCTTATTTTTTTGCAGCTGTACATACATACTGTTGTACATAAAAAGCAACATATGTAAACAGACAGTGGGTTAATGAGCTGCTCTGTAGCGTAGCATTAGTGTCCTTTCTAAATAACAACTTCCTATTTTGTTTTTTCCTTCTGTAGAAATCCTGTTAATTTATATTACCAGATTTTAAATGCTCTGTACATAAACCAGCATGAACTAAAAACAGTTAGCATGAAATAAAACACAAAATGATGTAAAAGACTGTTACCCAAAACTAAATTTCTGTGTTTACTGATTTGATCTCTATAACGTTATCTTGCCAGGAAAAATCAACAGACATTCTTCTTTGCAGATGATTACTCTAAGATTATGATCCTGAAATGTCATTAGGCAGTTCTATTAAGACAACCATAAAAGGGCAAATACAACACGTAATCACAGTTAAGCTAACTGTTCTGTAATCGCCTATTTTCAGCAAAACTAGTGATTGATAACCAATTGCAATCACTGTACTTTCAAAACATAACCAGACAATGACCTAAGGAGACCTCGACACAGCTTTAAGTTGTGATGATTTGTGACTATTTTAGATAACTTCAATCAACCATAGACTTTAGACTTCTTTTAACCCCTCACTGAAGTCCCCAACTGGATTTTAAGAACAAAAATGCACAAGAGATAGCTTTGAAGGAGAGCCACAGCACACATACAAGTAATAAAAATAACTAAAAAATGGTATCAGTACTCTGCAACTGGATAGCAAAAAAGCACTAAGAACTAGAATGTTAAGTGAAAAACAACTTTTATTAATGTTCTAATGTGTCAAGATGCTCAAAAGAGCAGAACAGAGACCAAAACCAGCAGACATACCAGTTGCTGAGTACTGGAACCATTTTTTAGATATTTAGTGTATGTAAGGATTCTAAAGCAGAAAAATAACGACTCAGAACTGACCCTGTACACTGAAATGTTTACACCTGTATCACTAGCACTAAAAGGGTCAGATGATGTACTGTAGCACACAGACACTGCAGCAAATTTCTGAGTCAACCCCCACCCCACACTGATGTTCCAGATTTAACCCCTACACAGAGTGTCAAAATGACCTTCACTTTGCTAGGGCTAATGCAAGCCCTGTCGACTGCACCTTCTGTATGATACGATTACAAAAACCTACTGTACCCATCCCTTTAAACTGTAATGAATATTGCTGTCAATTTTAATTACTTTAAAAAAATGAAGACTTAAGCAGGGGAACAGAAACAAAATTTTCAGAATGTCAAAAAAAAACAAAAAATACAAAACTTACCCCTCAATAGGCTGTCAGCCAACACCCGATATGGAGCTTTGGTCCGCATCAATAAAACACATAAACTTTTAGTTCATATCAATCCCCCAAAGGGTACACACGCTTTTTAAAGATATTTAGAAGAAATCCTGTTGCTCTTATGAGACTGTAGCAGCAGAAATTTTAGGAACTGGACCTTAAAACTACCCTCCCTACAAAACAAAATGTACTACAAGACTTGCACAAAGATGACATTTATTCAAAATAATGCGTCCTTCGGGTTGCAAATCTTCCACCCCAACCAACATTCCAGCATTCCAGGCTAATAATAAACAGGGGCTCTATGCCAACAACTGAAAGATAAGTTTTGATATGCAGCAGCACTCCTACTATGCCTTGCAACTGCATTTGTCCAAGTAACGCTGTACTATAAGAACTCATGCCCATTTTCTGTTTATCTGTGAAATGCAGAAAAAACGCAGAACATTGATTTTCACAGGTGCAAAGCTGCTTAGCAAAAAAGCAGGCAAGTTAGATGAAGTAAGAGGAAAAAAGATCAAAACTGCAACAGAAGTGTAGTGATTACAAAGCTTTCATGTTGTTTATACCTACTGTCATACTGTTTCACATCATCCATTTTGCTGCTAAGTTAACATCTGACCCAGCAATGAAACTGCAGCTGTAGGCCGACCTGCTAGCACAGCAGCAGCACCTGTGATGCTGACACCCCAGGTTCAGAGCAGATTCGGATTATTGGGAGGCTGGTCAGGGGAAGAAGACCTGACTGTCTCAGGGACTATTCTCCTCCTTCAGGTTTAGAGACATGTGAGCCCCACAGCACGATTACCACCAAGCATAAGCTAGGCAGCAGCAGCGTTAGAGCTACCAGGGAAGGTAGGGATGCCTCCAAAACCTGGCACACTTGCACAGTTGTGAGACGTGCACGTCATTTTATGGTTGGCATCCCTCAGGGAAAGAAAATGGAAAATCAGCCTCAGTCTGCTAAGGGCACAGCAGCACCCTCACTCCCCTCTAGCAGGCACATGAACACCTGTGGCAGGCCACCCACTACCAATGTGGTCAGAGGAAAATGGTGGATAACCAGTATGTCCATGATAAGGTTAGTGACGGGGATGTGGGGGTGCTGTCAGGTGGTCCGGAGGCAATGGGACAAAAGCTTAATGAAAAAAATAACAGATATGAAAACTATAAATGTAAGCAGTATCTACTGAAATATAAGGCTGCAGAATATAAGAATATATTGTGCAGAATTTTATAAAATAGTCAAGATTTAGAAACAACTTGCAAAGATAACTGGCATGCATGTAGAAGGCCCTGTCCACATTGCACAACCATATTCCACATCTATTTTTGGAAGCGCAACAGCCATGCTGCTAGGGCTCTTTGTTTTTGCGCCCATTTGTACCATCCACAAACAGGGTTGTACACCTTCTCTCTGCAGTTGCCAAACACTTTGTAAGCGCGTGGAATGGAAGCATGGCTAGCCATACACAACACAAAACAAGCCCTTGCTAACAAGCTACAGCATTTAGCAACAACCCTTTGCCTAAGCTACTGGCAGGCAATTGGATTGTTGCAATGATGCATCTAAGACCAAGGAAGCCAGCAAAGGATGGAGCCTGTCATGTAACTAAGCAGATGACACAAGTTAGCAGGGACTGGGGTTGGGGGAGTCCACTGGATGCCACAGACTGCTCTGGTACAGGGGTTAGGGATGAGGCCACAGGACTACTATGAAAACAACCAAGGTCAAAGTAAAGACTGACGAACCCGGCAGTCCAGAATCAAGCCTAAAGAATTAGTTCAGTTCTTAGAGGACAGCAAAGGATTTTTTTTAACTTTATGTTTATTGCTTTAACAAACATAACATACAGTTACAATTACAAGCAAAGGGACATTACAGCAATAAAATAATATCACTATGAGGGAGTCATTCCTCTTAATATTCACAAAGTAGCCATCCTATGCTTCAAGATACGTCCATACTAACATACTAAAATGCCAGCAGAATAGGCCTAACGGTCTTTCGAGTCTGCTCGATTGGTCAGCCCCCACCCTGGGTGCTGACCTTGCTGCCCCCCTCGCCTTCTCTGGCTTCTCCCTTCCCAGTTCCAGATATTCTTGCTGTATTGGATTTTGCTTCCAGAACCCTTCCCCTGTACCTGTCCCAGCCCCTCTTGAACCCCTCCACCGTCTCTGCCTCCACCAGCCCCTAGGCAGTGCATTCCATGGCTCCACCACCCTCTCAGTGAAGTAGCACCTCCTCCTTTCTCCCCTGAATCTTCCCCTCCAGCTTCCATCCATGCCCTCAGTGCCCCTCCTCCTTCCTTCAAGCACTCTGACTGTTCCTCCCCCATCTACCCTCTTCATGTACTTGAAGACCTCTATCATGTTCCCCGGTCCCTTCTCTCTTCCAATGTGTATATATTTAGCTCTTCGAGCCTCTCCTCATAGGTCCTGTCCCCCAAGCCCCAAATCATTTTGGTTGCCCTCCTCTGGACCCCTCCAGGAGTTTAATGTCCCTCTTTAAGTGTGGCCTCCAAAACTGCACTTAATACTCAAAGTGTGGCCTCACCAAGCAGTTATACAGAGGAGCATCACTTCCCTCCTTCTGGAGGTTATCCCCCTAGTGATGCATCGCAGCATCCTGTTGGCCTTGGCTGCCGCCCTCCTACAAGTCTCCGAGTTGTTCATTTTGACATCCACCACCACCCCCAGGTCCCTCTCAGCCATCGAGACTTGTAGCATCCCCCCCCCCCAGAGTGTACACTTGCCCCGTGTTTCTGGCCCCCAGGTGGAGTACCTTGCATTTCCCTGCATTGAACCTCATCTTCCACTTTCTAGACCATCTTTCCAGAGCCTCAGGTCCCCCTGTGGGGCCACCCTCCCTCCTCCCCATCCACCACCACCCACAGTTTTGAGTCATCCATAAAGAGACTCATCTCTCTTCTGATTCCTGTCCTTATGTCAGAGCGTGAGCGTTGAACAGGAGGGACCCAGGACTGATCCTGGGGACCCTGACTAATGACCCTCTTTGGGGATGAGACTATCCGCCAGCCTCGACCCTCTGGGTCCGGTCCTGGAGCCAATTGCCTATCCATCTGATCATCTGGTTCCCCACCCCCATTTCTCCCAGCTTATCCAACAGGCCCATGTGAGGAACAGAATCAAATGCCTTGCTGAAGTCTAGAAAGAGGACGTCCACTGGTCTACCAAGGTCCAAGGCACTCGTCACCCAGTCATAGAACTCCACAAGGTTTGTCTGACACGATTTCCCCGAGACGAATCCATGCTGTCTATCATCCAGGCACCCTGACTTTTCCAGGTCCCCCCTAGCCTCTCCTTGACAATGCCCTCCATCACCTTGCCCACCACCGATGTCAGGCTGACAGACCTGTAGTTCTCTGCCACCTCCCTTGATCCTTTCTTTATGGGATAGGCACTATATGCGCCACCTTCCAGTCCTGTGGCACCCACCCTGTCCTCAGAGAGAGGTGAAAAGCCCGCCAGGGTTTCGCCAGGACATCCGCAAGTTCCTTCAGCACTCTGGGATGTAATTTATCCGGCCCCGGTGCTTTCTCCGTCTTAAGGGAGCTGAGGGCTTCCCTCACTCTCTCTGCTGTGATTTCCACTTCCAGTACCTCTTCTCCCTGCTTAGCTCTCCCCTTCCTGCCAGTGATGCCTCCCCCTCTCCCCAGACCCGCCGATCGGTAAGGGTCCCCCCTCCTCAGTATCTCTGCCTCCTCCCATGTATGATGCAGCACCCCCATTTTCCTTGGTGAAAACTGAGGTGAAGTACTCATTTAGTACCTCAGCCTGCTCCCCTGGGTCTTGTGCCCATCTCTCCCCTGATTTAATCCTGCTAATCTGCCCCTTCACCCTTCGTTCTTCCCCAGTGTATCTAAAGAACCCCTTGTTCCCTCTCCTGATTTCCCTGGCCAGGTTCTGCTCCTTCCTTGCCTTAGCCGCCCTCACCACCCTAGTGGCCCTTCTAGCCATCAGCTCATACTCCCCTCGATCCCTTTCACTCCTTGAGCACTTGAATTGCCTATAGGCTGCCTTCTTTCCCTGCACCACCTCCTGGACCTCCCTGGTCCACCAGCAGGGTTTTCGGGCCCTACCGCATTTTCGCCTTACTCTTTGTAATGATGTAATGATGATAATGAGAGAGAAAGAAACAAGAAAAACCACAGTAAACTCTAACATATGCTGCAAAGTGAACCCATGAGCAGCATGGTAATTATCATTCAAAGTTCTAAAATAAAAGTCCATGTAACCTCTACCTGCGAGGTAGATATCCACCATTCTTTTCCACAGTATGCACTTATGTGCAGAGAAATAAGTGAGTGCAGCAAACAACCCACTAAAATAAAATTACCCCAACAATTATATGACTGGCAATGAAAGTCACTGTACTGCCCTTAAAATGTAGGTTACAGTAACATCAGAACTTCCCAAACAAAAACAAAACAAAACAAAATGGGAAAAGAAGCAACTACCATTATTTCTAACTGTAACAGTAAAAAAAAACATTAGGCAGATAATCTACCATGAACTGGTCTGAAAAATCTAAAGCTGAGTATATCCAGAGGGTGAAGAAACCTCTAAACTGAGTGGAACACTGCCCCAGGTCTAACATGAAACAGATAGTTCCATTTTTCAAAGTAAAGTCCAGTCTTAACTGGGGTCAGTGATTCTACCCACCCACCACAAAAGAAAAGATGGTTAACTCAGTCCCAGACAAAATCAGGTAGCTTCATCCTGCAAGGACTGATCATCTTGACCAGCGGTCCGGGATTCTGAAGCAGCATGTTTCTGGCTCCATTTCAAGGCATCTGCGAAGAGGCAAAGTTTTCCCTGATAGGCAATTTGCAATCGGGACAGAAAGACCATGCCATAGGGGGCCGGCCCGGTGGCACTGAGGGTTGAGGTGCTGGATGCCACAACTCGTGGCATGCTGGCAACCCAGGTTTGAGAGCGAACTCGGGCCACTGGGGGTCGGCGGGGGAGGGAAGGGATTGAGCGTCCCGAGGGCTGTTCTCCCTTCCCGGGGAGGGATTCAGGGACAGCGCCACTCCTGGCGGTGTCTAGGGGCAGTGCCGGAACATGCAGTTCTAGCAGAACACTAGGGAGCGGAGCGAAGGCAGGCGTCGGCATATCAGCCAGAGCCGCCATTGCATGGCCGCGCTCTGAGGAAAAGCAAGCCAGAAAAACCCTTGCTGGATTGGGGAGGCGACGAGGGCTCCAGGGACATCCCCCACATCCCCAGTGCTAGCCAGTCTTTCTACAGGGCTCCCCTGACCATCCTCCAGACCAACCCTCTAATATCAGAAAGACTGCCCTCCACTGGGGGGGTGATCTGGGGGGCTGGAAGCTCCTGGCAGGGGGGTCCCAGGAAAAGAGAGGCTTCAGGCGGGAGTAACAGGAATTGTCGTGTGGGCACCTTCGAGAGATGCCCCATCCAGCGAGAGATAAAGAGAGTCTACAAAAAAAAAGACCATGCCATGGGTGAACATGGGCCTCCCAAAGCATGGCCCTCACACCGTCAAATTTCTTCTGCTTTTGCTTCGTGGCCTAACTTTTATCTGGATACAGTCTCACTTGCTGCCCATCCTAGAGGAGAGTTTCCTTTTGACGAGCCATAGCCAGCAAGCAAACCTCTGGTACCCAGTCCATCTGTGATCACCACTATGGTACGCGACGCATCTGAGTTGTCTGGACTTCCTCATGGTGTCACCTGATAAGCCTGTTGCAGCTGCTGGGCTTTGTGTGTAGTCACCTCTTCCAACTACTGCACGAACCACTCCTGAAGAAAGAGCAATAGGTGGTCCCATTCACAACCCTCAGACATCCCAGGAATATGAATATTAGGGACTCTAATTTGATTTTCAAGGGTCTCTATATGAGACTTAAAGTGAGTGCTTTCTCAGATCACCGAGGAGACCGCCCCTACTGCCGCATCGGACCGCTTGGTTGCTTCTGCGGTCGCAGTTTTAAGAGAGTCCAAGGTGGCTTCTAGTGTTGCAACCCAGTTAGTAAGACCGTCAAATTTATCTGATAGTCCAGCAACCACCTGGCTCAATCATCTGGATCAATTGATTGATTTTGATACCGAGGGTTTGTAAAGTCTCTTCCCCAGATTCCACTGCATGTTCCTCAGTGCGGCCCTGTGCCGACAGCGTGTTAGGTGCTGCGGGGACATTCTTAGGTTTGGCTCCCACAGCTTGCTGCTGATCCTTATGAGGATTCCCCATCTGATACCTGAAGGGCCCTGACACAGATTGATGCAGCTCTGAATCGAAGATCTGAATGGAATTCAGCACTTTTCACTAAAAAAAAAAAAAAAAAAAAAAAAAAATCGGTTGTTGAGCTGCTGAGTACTCTCAACAAGTGGCCATGTTGCTCGGGCTCCACAGCACCCCCCTCTTCAACAGGAAATTATTTCTAATCAGCAACTGTTCTTAATGCACCTATTTTCAGGAATAATACTCATTCCTTTAAATAATCCATATTTAACTGTACCTAAATAAAGAGTGATGCAAAAACACTGTATTTTGAATTGCTTTGGTTTTATAGACCGTATTCTGCTACACTCCCCTTCATGGAACCCGTGATCTGGAGTTTTAACTACCGGTATGTCATGGGTTGTGTACAGAACTCTGAATATGGTCCTGATTATGGATGTCACTTTATGAAATTCTGATGGTATGCTCAACATCACATGTAATACCGCAGTTACTGTTATACCGCAGTATTACAAAAGAAGTCATTTTTGTACAGAAAAGAAGCCTCCTAAAACTGCTGCATCAGGGAAGTTGGTGTGGAAGGAATAGTCATCTCTGAAAATACAAAAAGATTAGTTGAAAGGTCCGATACCACTGTATACCATAAATCACGGTTATCGCAGTATCGTAAATTGCCCACAGTATCAACACCATGACTTCCAATACCGTATTATATTATAAAACCGTAATACCGTGATATCACTAGAGCCCCCAGTCCATGCTGTGCATTTTGTATATAAATTGTGACATAGTAAACACTCCAAATTACTGGTTCCATGAAAAAAAACTGTGCACAATGTTGCCCATAAAAAGATAATTGACAAACCAGGTTTTCAAATCAGTGTTTTTCTGGTACAGTAAAAAGTGGATCATTTGGAGGTATGAGTTATTTCTGTGGAACATTATTAACTGCTGCCAATCAACACAAATTTCATGTCCCCTCAAAGCAGGGTATGACATCAATTCCAACATTAATTGTGTTTATAAAATGGGATCTGGCCAATTCTAACTGCTCATTTGTCTGAAAACCATCACAGGATACTGCATTAACCTCTTAGCACATAACGCTACTCCGAGAACATCAAAGCGGTGCATCAATTGAGAGCACAATCTGTTGCGGTCAAAACAGATAGCATCTTTATTACATAATCTCAGAGTCCAAAAGGTCACAATGCAGATCAGGTAATCCAGCAAGATCAAAATGGAACAGTTCAAATAAAAAAACAATAAGACATAACAATTGCTATCCCCCATACACACACAGCGGACATTACTCAAGAATCATAAACTGCACACACACACACACACCACACACACACACACACACACACACACAGCAACACTGTTTAAGAATCACGAACTGCAAAGGAAATTCATCCAAGAACACTGAAAACACATACATCATACTTAAAAATCGAAACACCAAACACTACAATTCCACACAACAGCAGAAATTATGTATTATATTGGCACAGTAGTGCCAGTATAATTAGGGTTGAGTGGAGTGTTCAGTGTTAATTGGTAAACCTCTAAATCTGCACCTCAATAACTTTGGTGTTTGATGAAATTGACCCAGATTTTTTGTGCATTGTCCAGAAGGCAGGTTCTCAAAACATGGTAAGTTTTGTGATGGTTGCTTATGCGGTATCTGAGACCTGGATAAGTCATTTTCACATTTTGTTTTCATTTTCCTACACTTATTTTGTTCTCACTTACAGGCTAGATGGTACCATTTTGTTTTCCGAAACTTTAAGGGTGGAAGCAGCTTGTGCCAAGGCAGTGCCTTTATCAATTCCAGAGTTAAAAGGATTTAAAAGTTTTTACTGAGCATGCTCAGCAGGGTTTTAGGATAGCCCTCTGATACAATCCAAAAATATTTTTTTCCCTTTACGAAAGCAGATCATCTTTTTTCATACTAAAAAATGGAAAATACCTAAAAATAAAAGTATTTAAAAAAACACCCAAACCTAGTAAACAAAACCCGTTCAGCTAGATTCAGGTGTTTGTTTTTTAAAATTAGGTCCAGAAATACCTTTTCTGGGCACCCCAAAATCCTGGGTGCCCAGCTTAGTGAGAGGAGCCAATTTTCATGCTGTGAGCCGAGAGGAAATTTTTCAGTTCAAACGTCAAACCAAGACATTTCCATAGTTCCCCCCTTCCAGCTTAGCTAGCCCTCCCTCATCCTACGCATTTCATTTGTTTTTTTCATAATCTCCCCCCTCCCTGCTCTGCTAGGTTGTAGATAATAGCACACAAATGTCTAATAAGTACAGGAAAAAACTGGAAAAACTTTCCTTTTCATTAATAATCAACATTCTATAGCTTGGTAACTGTGCAAACTGCCGTTACAAAACTTCTCATGGCTTGAGAACTTGCCTCAGACATAATGCACGCTAAATTTGGGGGACTTTCATTGAACGCTGCCCCAGATTTTGGTAAAATGTCATTGAACACTGCCAAAGTTATTAAGGTACAAAAATTGGGGTTTATTAACATCAAAGACCATACTCATCCCTAATTATACTTGCACAGAAGCAGTGCTATGTTTTGAGTATCGTGGATTTCTATCTGCAGCCAGAAGTGAGTGTGTATGGTTGTGTGTTTGTTTTCCTTCTTGATGGCTTGTCTGTGGTTACGCCTTTTGCTGCTTAGGGAGGTGGAGAGTTAGGATTGAAACCGTAATATCATATTTCTCTATTTTTGTGGCATTAAATTGAAACCCAACTGTTGCATTAACAAATTTTTTTGTAATAAAAATGATATAGCATTTATTTTCATATAGGACAGGACTAAAGTAGAAATAAATCATTTATTTCAGTTAGGTGTCTCATCAAAGATCAATATAGTGGCAACACCACCTCCCTCCATCTGCTGCTGATTCCCCTCCCTGTGCATCCCAGCATCTCATTGGTCCTGCCCACTGCCTTGCCACACTGCTTTGCTATCTGTAGGTCATCCAATATGATTATTCCAAGGTCCCTCTCCTATTCAGTGACCATCAATACCTCTTCCCTGTTCTAGGTTTCTGTGCCCTAGATACACGATCTTCCATTTTTTCACACTGAAACCTAGCTGCCGTACTTTTGACCACACCTTGATTGCTTTCAGGTCTCTGCTCATTTTCCCCACTGGATTCATTTGCTATTTATTTCATCTGCCATTTATCATCGCTTGTGAGAGTGCAGGACTTTCATACCTCACTTGTGGTTCTGCCACTCATGAGTTATGTTCCTCCCGCCTCATTCATGTATATAAATAGCACATTCTGTGTTAGGCCATTGTGCATCCCATATACAGTACGATAAAAAATAAGCAGCTATAACTGTTGCTATCTAAAATTACCGGTCTAGGCATAACTACAACATTCTAATGCACTAAAATGCAAGATTCCCTCAAACTCTCTAACAGGAACAAGGAAACTAGTAAATTACAAAAATGTTAAGCTAATGATTGCAAACAAAATTTAACCCCACCCAGTTCTATCGTTTTTAAAAATATTTTGCTTGAGGAACAGATTACTATTTTATTTTTAATGTCCCCTTTTTTTTATTTGCTGTATCTATTACCACGTAGGTGTACTGAGACAAGCCCATTTTCAGCCACACCTGGGTGCAGTAATAAGAGCTTATTTAATAAGGTACAGGCATTTTATGGGTAAGGTCAGAACATTTTAAAATGTTGCAACTCTAAGTAAATGCATTCCCCTTTCTCAGTCTTTGGAAAGGAACACTACACACACATTAGGTAGGGCTTTGGTTAAACCAGTTATGCCACTTCTGTATTTTCTAGCTTTAAATTTTCATACATAGTTTTGCAGGTTCCAGTGCTTGACAGCATAGAAAAAAAATTTCACATTGTAAGATGAGGGTCGGTTGGTGAGGGTAGCGCTATTTCCCACGAGCTCTGCCTGTAATATAGTGCCAGGTGACAGGTACTATGCCATGGGCAGAACTCTGTTGGTGTCACAAGCGGCATGTCAGAGGCTGCAAACCATTTCTGTACCCAGCTTAATACCAGGCCAACTGATTCGCACTGCAACATAATCACTTGGGAGACTCCTGCCAGTGACTAACTCTGTCATCTGTGCACAGCATTGTAATGGTGGTTTCATACCAGGAAGCCTCTTTGCACTCTGAATTCATGCTGCCACCAACTGCGACTAAGAATCAGGCCCAAGCGTTTTACCAGCTCATACTCATTAAAATCACAGTACTGTATCTCTGTTTTACACCTACAGTGTATGTCCTGGATATGTTTTGACTTCTTTTATCTTTTTTTTTTTGAAACCTACTAAAATGAAAGCAAAAAACACATCTCAAAAAGTGCAGCATTACTTCTGCATTCTACAGTATAGTTCAATATTGGGGTTCATATAGTTTTCTAAAATAACAGATTAATTCAAACCCAAATTAATAACAATGGGAAGCCAAAGTGTTTTTCAGCTTTTCAGTTTCAAAATATTAGCCTGGATGGAGCTGGATATTTAGAAAGAGAACATTCTGCAAATTGCAAGACTTTCGGTGAAGAATACCTGAAAAGATATATTTTTTTAATCAACCCTTTCATCATTTGATTCCATTCGTCTGGTTGATGGGTTATGCCCTGCCAAACTCACAGCCATGACAACTGCTATCACAAGGGATTTTCACCATGGTGCAGAGTAACAGTGACGATCACTGAGATGGTGTCATGGTTTTCCCATTTTTGACCCCTGATCTGTTCTCTGGCAGCATGCATTGCCTGCACCTGGCCTTATGTGCATGACTTATGGCTCCCAACAGATCAGCAGACTCCTTAGAGCCCACTGTCGGGGTCTGTGTCACAGTGGAATGCACCCGCAACCCTCCCCAGTCTGGGGCACACTGCCATGTGTAGAGCTCTTCCAGGCTGACCACCCGATTCCAGCGTCACATGTCTGCTCCCAAATCAAGGACACCACCCATTTGATAATTACAACCATTTTGAAGTGGTAGATTAAGAAACCCACAGGAATTTATCCTCCAATGGGTCAAGCCTCATGATGTTTAACTTAAGTATTGCCTAGTTACTGTTTGTTTTTAGGGTTGGTCTGCATAGCAGACCAGCTCCTATTGGGTTCAGAGTTAGGTAGTGTTTTGCAGACTGACAAAACACAAATTAACTGCGATGCACCACTGAGACAAAGTGAGTTCCAAAATTTATTGTGAGGTCGCAACAAACATTTCCCTGGCGCTTCCAAGGATCAGTCCCTCTTCATCAAGGGGTGTTCTGCAACTGTCCCATAGAAATGCCTTAGGGGACTGGAATACACCTTTTTATGGCTGTCAGTGAGTGAGCTATGACTTGCTACTGCTCCTTGCAGCTGTCTGTAAAGCTTTGCTTACTATTGGCTGCAGAGAAGGAGAGCACATGAGAACCTGCTCAGCAAGTGATGACTGTCTTGTGCACGTGCAGCTGACTTACACAGGTGATACAGTAGAGTCAAGTCATACAAAGGCAAAGGTCCTGGACTTTAGGAGGGTTGGCTTTGCCAAAATGGGTGGGTGCCTAAGGAATGCACTAGCAAATGGGCAGGAAGGAGGGGTGGAAGAACAATGGGGAATAATCAAAACTGCCATCACAGAGGCAACAAGCCTTTGTGTGAAGCAAATAAAACAAAACGATGTAAGAAACGACTATGGTTCTCGAAGGAGGTGGCAGGGAAGGTTAGGGAGAAAAAGATAGCATTCAGGAAGTACAAGGAATCACAGAAGGAACAGGACAGAGAACTGTATCAATTAAAGCAGAAGGAAGCAGGGAAGGCCTAAACCAAGGAAAAGATGGCCAATTCAGTTAAGAAGGGGGATAAAACCTTTTATAGGTACATCAGGGAGTGAAGGAAGACCAAGGGAGAAGTAGTGACACTTAATAAAGGGAGGGGTGGGCAGAGGGTGACTGTGAAAGGCAGAGATACTAAACAAATATTTTTGCTGGGTATGCACAAAAGAAGAGGGGGGGTACCTAAACCAAACAATAGAAACACACTGGATGGGGGGGTCGATACCAGTCTATTCACAGAAGAAAGAGTTCTGAAAGAACTCTTAAAATTGAAGGTGGACAAAGCAATGGGGCCTGATGGGATTCATCCCAGAATTCTAAAAGAGCTAAGGGTAGAACTAGTGACACCACTGACTACCCTCTTTAGCAAATCATGGGAGGATGGGGTGGTACCCGAGGACTGGAGAAGGGCAGATGTGATTCCCCTTCACAAAAGTGGGAGCAAGGCAGAAGCAGGAAACTACAGACCTGTTAGTTTAACCTCAGTGGTAGGGAAAATGATGGAATCACTTCTGAAGGAAATAATTGTTGAGTACCTAGAGGCCAGCAGGGCACAGGACCCAAGGCAGCATGGATTCACAGTGTGATGGTTATGTCAGACAAATCTAATGGATTTCTTTGACTGGGTGACCAAAGTAGTAGACCAGGGAGAGGCTGTGGACATGGCCTACCTAGACTTTAGCAAGGCATTTGACAGTCCCACACAAAAGATTAATATACAAGTTAGCCAGCCTTGGAGTGGGTCCCAAGATGGTAACCTGGGTAAAAAACTGGCTGGACAACAGGACACAGCGGGTAATAGTAAACGGAGCCCACTCTGAAGAAAGGGGGGTTACTAGCGGGGTACCGCAGGGTTCAGTACTGGGACCAGTCCTCTTTAATGTCTTTACAAGTGACATTGCAGAGGGACTGGAAGGAAAAGCATGTCTCCTTGCAGATGGCACAAAGATCTGCAATGGGGTTGATACATACGGTGGGGGGAAAGGATCAGAAGGGACTTGGCAAGGTTGGAGGAAAGGTTGGAGGAATGGTCAAATGTATGGCAGCTTAGATTCAACACAAAGTGCAAAGTAATGCACCTGGGAAACAAAAACCAAGGGGAAGAGTAAACAATGGGGGGTGAGATACGAACAACAAAAATGGAAAGGGACCTGGGGGTGGTCATATCAGATGACCTAAAGGTGGGCAAGCAATGTGAGAAGGCAGTAAGGAGGGTTGGGGGATACTGGGATGCATAGGGAGAGGCATCACCATCAGAAAACAGGAAGTTGTTATCCCTCTGTACAGATAGTTGGTGAGACCCCATCTGGAGTACTGCATGCAGTTCTGGAGGCCCCATCTCCGCAAGGACATAGGCAGAATGGAGGCTGTCCAGAGGAGGGCAACTAAAATGGTGCAGGGTCTGCACCAGAAGACATACGAAGAAAGACTAAAGGAGCTTAATATGTATACCCTCGAGGAAAGGAGGGAGAGGGGGAACATGATAGAAACTTTCAAGTTCCTCACGGGAGTCAACAATGTCCAAGAGGGTAGCATCTTTCAGAAAAAGAGGTGTGCAAGAGCAAGGGGGCACAATTTGAAGATAAAAGGGGGATGGCGCAGAGGTAATGTGAGGAAGCATTTTCTCACGGAGAGGGTTGTGGATGCATGGAATGGCCTTCCTAAAGAGGTTGTGGAGTCAAAAACAGTGGAGAAATTCAAGAATACATGGGACAGACATAAGGCAATTCTAGTGGGGGTAGAAGGAAGTAGACCATTGGTTAACTAGGATCTGCAGCTTATCCATTAGATACGGAAACGGGCAGACTGGGTGGGCCAAGCAATCCTTGTCTACCATCAAATTCTATGTAGTAAAGAAGGCCTTGGGTTGTTTAGTCCCCCCCCCCCGGATGACAAGAATGACAATGAATGAGCTCAGACGGGAAGTACTGTATTAATATAATCTGTCTGCAAAACTTTGTGAATGGAAAATTACCCTTTATTTTCTGGACAAAAAAATGAAACTGCATACTTAGAACTGCAAGTTTTCATGCTGCTTAATAACTGCAATGTACAGGGACACAACATAGAGCTGTGGTGCCATTTGAGGCTATCGGGAACTAGAAGTTATCTCTCATAGCTTCTCAGCATAATGAAAAAACAGCAGGCACTCCACATAGCCTGATCAGGGACTGGGAAAGCAAGGGAAGGATCTCAGTTGTTAAAGAAAGAAGGGCCAGGGAGAGGCAATCTGAAAAACAACACTTTTAGCCAACATAAAAACAGCTCAAACTACTATTACATTAAAAACTGCCAGTGCAAGATGATCTAGCATCCAACCCAGCCCTTCAAGGAATAATTATTTCCTTCCCAACCCCCACCCCCCAGTTACCTGACAGGTCTGGTGTTTTACAAAGCACTGTAGTTAGATTCTGGTAGTTCATGGACTGTAGAACATAACAGTTTAGTTTTCAATCATGACTTTCATACTAATTGTATCCTAAAGTGTTTCACAAGGTACAGGAGTAACATACTGGCAGCACAGTGAAGGTAGAATAGAATAACATTTCTGATGCCCAGCCTGGCCCCGTAAGTAAACAGTAAGTAAAATTTTATTTATATAAGGCGCCCTTCCAAAGCTCAGGGTGCCTTAACATTATTCATTACAAAAGTTTCACAATGGTTCGCATAAAAGCAGATAAAAACCTTACAGTCATTCAATGTGTCCCAGCAAATGCTTGACTGAATAGGTAAAGTTTTTAAGGATCTTTTAAATCCTTCAGCGGTCAGGCTTTCTCATATCTGGTGAGGTAAAGAATTCCACAGGGTAGGTGCCATAAAGACAAAAGGCCTTCTACCCAATGTTTTCAGGGATACCCTAGGAATCTCCAGCAATCCCTCACCAGAGGATCGGAGTGGACGAGTTGGACAGTAAGCACACAGGAGTTCTTTCAGGTAGTGGGGTCCCTGCTCATGCAGGGCCTTATAGGTCAGCAATGTGACCCTGAAGGTGATTCGCCACTGTATTGGCAGTCAGTGAGGTTCACGCAGCACAGGTGTTATATGACTGGATCTAGGGGTTCCAGTCAACATTCTGGCCGTCAAGTTCTGCGCTAGCTGCAGGCGGCGAATATCCACTCCCAGTAGCCCTAGGTAGAGGGTGTTGCAGTAATAAAAATGACTGCTGACAAAGGCGTGGACCAAGGTAGGAAGATTTTTGGGCGGGACCACCAGGCTATATTCCTTAGATGGTAAAAGGACAATTTGGCTATAGCCAAAACCTGCACCCTCAGAGTCAGGCCTTCATCAAATATCACACCCAGGTTATGTACCTGGCCCGAGGCAATAATTGGGGACCCCCCCCACCGACATGTAAACCTGAGGTGAAGAGACTGTGTTGGGGTATGTTATCCCAATCTGAGGTACAGTCAGGAGACTGTGGCTCAAAAGCAGTCGAATTGATTGCTTGGCTGACAGAGACAGAATGGAATACCAAGGTCGTCTTGCCCCAGTCTAGTACTACCAGAATCATGGTAGCAGGCTGGGTTCTGAGTTTCAGGAGGACCCTGAGAATTAAGGAAAGGTGTACAAGAACTTCTCTGTCCAGTCCAGGTTTAGGGCATCCACTGGTACTGTGCCCAGAGCTGGTATGCTGAACAACGGTTACACCAACACAGCGACATACCTCGCTGTCGGCAAAATCGACATACTTTGTTGACAGGTTGCTGTGCCTGAGACAGAGGCACACAGTCTCCCAGTCCTGCATACCCTCCCTGAATCAACTCCGACTGCAGCCGATAAATTAAAGTATGGGGGGTTTGGGGGCGAAGCCCCCCGATAGAAACACAGGACCGACATATGGGATTTATGTCTACCACAACTTGCAGTCGACATAAATCCCGTCATTGTGATGCCGGTCGACAAAAGTGTTGTTGAACCGGCATCATAGATCTGTTTGATCTGATCTGGACAGACTGATCTTTTAGATGAGGGGCAAAGGCTTTTATTGCCAGATAAACAGCTCTCAGTTTGAGGAGGTTTATGTGGTAAGTGGACTCCTTGGGGAAACCATGTCCTGCTTATGGACTGATCTGCCAAGTAAGCCCCCCATTCTAGAAGGGAAGCATCTGTAGTGGGAACTCTGGAAAGTTCCCTTTTCTGGAAGGGGGACTCCTTCCCTGATATTTCTAAGCCTTTCCACCAGTCTAGGGCTTGCAGCAGAGTCCTAGTGACTGGAATGAGTTTTAACATGGAATCTTTTTTCTGAGACCAGTGAGCCGTTAGGTGATACTGAATGTTCCTCATTTGAAATCTGGCATCTGGCACCATAGCTGTTGTAGAAGCCATGTGGCCTAGAAGCCTCAGGAAGTATCTGGCAGGCCTTGGCTGGCCCAGGACAAAACAGTTTGCTAAAGTTTGAAGGTTGTGTGCATTGTCGAGAGGGAGCAGGGCCTTTCTCTTGTGTCCAGTTCTGTCCCAATGAATTCTAGTACCCGAAATGGATCAAAGTGGGATTTCTGAGTCTTGATTAGGAAACCTAAGGACTCCAGTGTACTCTGAGCTAGGCTGAGAGAGTTTCTGACCTCCTGTGGAGGCTTGCTCACTATTAGCCAATCATCCAGGTAGGGGAAGACAGATACCTGTTGTCTCCTGAGATGGGCTGCCACTACTGCCAGGCACTTTGCGAAGACACTGGATGCTGAAGAAAGGCCGAAGGACAGTGTCACAAACTGATAATGGCCTGAAGGCAGTCTGAACCTGAGGAATTTTCTGTGGGACTGCCTGATTGGAATGTGGAAATAGGCATACATTAGGTCTAGGGAAGCTAGTCAGTCTCCCTTTTGCAGAGATGGAATCACCACAGCCAGGGTGACCATCTTGAATATGGGATTGAGCAGATGTTTGTTCAGGTACCTGAGGTCTAAAATGGGTTGCCAGTCCTGATTTTTTTCTGGGTTAGGAAATACCTGGAGTAGAGGCCCTTTCCCCGTGGGGAAGGGAGCTCTTTCCACTGTTTTTGCAGACAGAAGGGACTTTACTTCTAACTTCAACAGTACTTTCTCTGTAGGAGTTTGAGATCTTAGTGACTTCTGACCCTGTTCAGTGGGAAATTCCTTGAACTGCAGGGTAAAATCCCTGACTCACTACTTCGAGCACCCATTTGTCTGTGGTGATGAGGTGCCAGTGGTGGAGGTAGTGGGTCAGCCTTCCTCCTACTGGGGAAGGGGAGGCGACCTAGCTTTTGCAGTCAGGAAATTTGCTTAGACCGAGTACTTGAGGGAGGCAAAGGACCAGCCCATCTCTGATCTCTCCCTCCTCTTCCTCTGAAGAAACCTTTCATCTGAGAATAATCCAGGGGAATGGGCATTGGCACAGAGTAGAAGACCCTGGGGTAGTAACCTCTGCCTCTGTTCCCTCTGCTCTGAGATCTCTGGGAAGTAGAGACTTCTTCTTTTGCAGCATTACTTTGGTAGGTGGTTTTGTATTCCTCCACCTTTTTCATGTAAGCTTCTGTTTTGTCAAGAAACACTGAATTATACTCACAGGGGAAATCCATAGCTTTAGCCTGAGTGTCCTGTGAGAGGCTGGTTGTTCTTAGCCAGGCATAGTGCCTAAGGGAGATGGCCTGGGCCATGGCTCTGGAAGCAGTGTCAATAGTGTCCACTGCCATGTGAAACTGGTACTTTGTAGCCTCTAGGACAGTGTTTACAGTTTCTGCCAGGTCCTGGGCTACCTTGTCTGGGAGCCTGTTGACTGATAGCTAGCACAGAGTTCCAGAGAGCTTTTTGATATTGAGCTGTATAGGCCATGTAAGTAGATAGGTGAAGCAGCAGAGAAGCTGTTGTGTAAAATTTTTTACCCATCAAATCCAGCCTTCTAGATTCGTTTTCAGGGGGCTGTGAAGACAGAGACACTTTCGTTTTGTCACAAGCAGCAGCCTGCACCACCCCATTGTGGTCAGGGTACATAAAGAGAATTTCTTCTCCCCACCTGGTACTTTTTTCAATTTTTTTGTCCACTCCAGAAATGGAAGTGGGATTCTCAGGTATTTTAAAAGTTGCTCTGCAAAGTTATTTATGTATAGGCAAAAGCAACCTTTGAGAGAGAGGGAGACCCATCATATCTACAAAGTCTTTCTCCTCTTCCTGGTCAGTGGTCTCCTGAATAGAGAGGTCCAGAGTGTCCACCATATGCTGAATGAAGGTATAGTGAGAGGAAAAATCCTCCTGGCCATTAGAGGGAGAGCCAAACTCCAGCTCAGGGGACATATCAGGTTCTAAAGGTTCACACTCTGCTTGGTCATCACCACCCTCACAGTAAAAACCTTAGACAAGCTCAGGGTCTGAAATGTGAGGGGTAGTAGGGTCAGGAGGAGCATTAAAGAGATTGCCCACAGCCTGTATAGTCTGGTATAATTGCTAAGCCTTAGCTATTTCTTCATCAGCGGGTATATATCTTTTTGTGTCACTGGCGTCCTTTGCTTTCCAGTGGGAGGAGCAGTGATATGTTTTCCTTTTTGATTCTTTTTTACAGGCACTGAATCAGGAACCTGCTCATTATGTCTCTTTTTGGCTTGGTTAGAATTATTTTTATTAGGCTTATTTTCTAGGGAGTCCTTATTGGACTTTTCTTTAGATTTATGAGAAGACGACCCCTCTTCAGGGGTTTTATTAGCGGGGGAGGCAGACTGAGTGCCATAATTTCCAGTCTTTTGGCTTTTTTTTTTAAACTGTTTTAGAACAAAATTTAGAGCAAAGTTCACAGTTATGGTCTGGACCCAAACAATTTAAACAAAGATCGTGGCCATCTGCCTTGGCCCCTATTTTAGCACACTTGATGCAATTTTTAAAACCATTAGGTCCAGTTTTCTTTTTGGGTCTATCTGACATGCCAGTTCATCAAAAGACCTCAGAATTATGTTCCCAAAAGGGACAATTAATAGAATTTGGTTGCTTTCCAAGTGCTATGGAACTGTGTATAAACAGTTGGGTTTTATTTGATAAAGGCGAAATCATAAGAGCGAATCTGGAATCACGAAACCAGTTGGGCAAAACCCAAAAAGGCAACTCTCTTTCTTGCGAGGGGCTCTGCCCCATCCCTCTGCACCACCCTTACTAATATAACAAACTCTGAGGTTGTAGCACCTCGAGGAAGAGGTGAAACCTTTGTCGTCTTTCAGTTTTGCCCTTCTCCAATCATGATTCTGGGTGTCACCCTTTCGGGTTTTGCCCACTTTACTTCATACCAACGGTTGCAAAAGTGCTAAAAATAAAGAGTTTGTAGCTTAAAATTGTGGTTCAGGTGAAAAATAGGGAATTGCGAATAAAATAAATTAAAAGAAATAAAAAGCGCTTTATTTAGTTCAAAAGCGCTAAAATTTTACCTCAGAAAAAGAATGGGAATCACGGTAGGAACCGCTGAGGTAAAAGGAATTTGCGGTTCCTGGGAACTGAAGGAACCACTAAAAAAAAACGCTAAAATAAGGAAAAATGCCTCAGAAAACAATAAAGGCAGCACTAAAATAAATATTTTACTGAATTATAAAGAAATGAACTTCTTCAAGCAAAGTTGTGAAGAGAGGAGGAGGAGGAGTAGTAGTAGTAATAAAAATGTTATTTTTGTACAGGAGAAAAATTATGTCTTTAGGTCAGGTGACCCAGTTTACAAGACAATCCTGTTAACCTACTGTATATGTTGCCTATACATAAAAAAAATAAATAACTAACAAAACATATATAACAATACATACCAATACAAACAATAAAATAACAATACAATAAGATAGATCCTGTAATAAGGACAAAGTAAGTTCAAATGATCTAATGCGAACCTTAAATGCGGATCTGTCCATAAGAAAACAACAAAATGAATACTGAATTTTTTCCAGGATGATCTCTGGATTTACAAGAGAGGACTCTGGGGCAGTGTTGTCCAGTTAGTGGAGAAATGAATCTGACTAACGTCCCACTCTAGCTACAAGCAGCACTTTCTCTCCTCCTCTCTGATTGACTGATGCCAAAAATCATTAGCACTGACTCCACCTCCGGGCCAGTTGAACCCAGCTGGCATACTGCATATGTACAAGCATACTGAAAAATTCCTGGGGTGAGAACTAACCTTTTCTTGATGTCACTGGGAAAAAGGCATTTGTTCCTGTAGAATAAGCCTAATTTAATTTTTAGCGTTTTTGAGAGAGCTTCAATGTGAGTGGTGAAGGAGTGTTTGTTGTTTAGCCAGAGGCTTAGGTATCTGAACTTGTCAACGGCTCCTAGTGTATCTCCTAGCAGGGTTGTGATAGGTGCTGCATGGCCACGATTTGATACAGATGTGGAGGATCTTGTAGGCAAGAAAAACATTATCTTTGTTTTTTCGACATTTAACAGGAGTTTGGACTTTAAAAGGTTGAGCTGTAATGATTAAAGTCTGATTGTAATTCAGTACATACCTCTGAAAGGAAAGGCTTTGACAGCTAAAGAATGGTGTCGTCTGCGAAAAAATGTAGTATGGCTTTATGTATGTTGTCGCTTAGGGTGTTGATGTAGATTGAGAATAGAAGAGGACCTAATATAAATCCCTGTGGAACACCTCGCTGAGCGGTAGAGGAAAGGAAAGGAACCCATCCATTTTGATGCATTGTAATCTTCCTGAAAGGTAGCTAGAAAACCAATTTACAGTGGAGTTACCTAGTCCATGCTCTTTAAGTTTAACTAATAGAAGGTCGTGGTCCACCATATCAAAGGCTTTACTTAGGTCAAGAAAAATGGCTCTGGTTGAATGTTTGTGGTCTAGGGAGGTAAGCCAGCCATCTGTCACTTTTACAAGGGCAGAAACTGTACTATGATTTTGCTTAAATCTGGATTGCAGCGAATCAAGAAGGTTCGAGTTTTCGAGATTGTATCTTAGTTGGGCATTGACTAGTTTCTCCAAAAGTTTAGAGAGTACCAGCAGGATAAAAATGGGCCTATAGTTATTTAGGTTACATGGATCACCAGATTTGAACAGGAGCAGTATGCGAGCCATTTTCCATAAAGAGGGACTTTACCAGACGCAATCAACATATTAAAAAGATGGGTTAATGGAGCGATTAGAAAATGATGGCCTAATTTTAAGAATGTGGGACCTATTTCATCTGCACCTGCACTCGTTTTGGAATCTAGTTTTAAAAGCAGGTCCTCTACCTTTTTGAAAGGTATAGGGGAGAGACAGAAGAAGGCCTGGTTTGTGGGTTGGTGGAAGTGGCCTCTGGATTAAGACAGCTCATAAATGCCATGGCCGATTAGGAGTCAAAGGCCAAACCTACTGCAGCGAAGTGTAAATTTAGTTTTTCTAATATTGTACATTGGTCAGAGGTAGTGGAACCGTGCGTATTTATTTTAATAGGGATTGCTGGAGGCGGTCTATGGCCTTCAACCGATTCAATGGTTCGCCAGATCTTAAAAGGATTACGAGATGCTCTGAATGCTGTCCAGTGTGAAGTATCTTTGGTGTGCCGAGCTGTAGTCTACAGTTTGTCCCGCTAGGTTAGGGCTTTTTTTTAGTTTACCAGTGAACTAAACAAGAAGCTGTTTTAACTTTACATTTTATTAAAGGAGTGTGTCTGTTTACTAAGGTTGTGAGGATTGCACTGAAAGTAGCAACTGCCTCGTCAATTGAAGATGATAGACAGAAGTTTTGCCGCATGGCCCAACACGAAATGCAGCAAAATCTGCCTCCCTCCTCCTAACTACCTGATAGGTTTGGTGCCTAACCCAGCCTATCAGGGGAAAAAACTCTGTCTCTTTCCCCCTAACTGTGACAGATCTGATGCTTAACAAAGCACAGAAGTTAGATTCTGGTAGTGTAGGAACTGTAGAATGTAACAGAATTAGGTTTTAAATAATAACTTTCATATATAATTTATCCCAAAGTGTTTTACAAGGTACAGGAGTTCCCCTCTGATAGCACAGGGAATGAAGGATAGAAAATCATATCTGGTGTTCAACCTGGCCGGACAGGGAATTAAAAAAAAATCTGCCCACCTCTCACAGCTATCTGATGGTCCAGTGACCAGCCTGGCCCATCAGGGAATAGAAAAAATATCTGCCCCCTTTCCCCCAGCTACAAGATGGGTTTAAAAATGCCAAACCTAACACATCAGGGAATAAAGCAAATCCATCCTCCACCCTCAACAACCTGACAGATCCAGTGTCCAAACTGACCCCTCAGAAAAAAAACAAATTGGCCCTCTGCCGCTTCAACTACCTGGCTGTTCTGATACACTCACAAAAAAAATAAAACACACAAGGAGGTTGCACTCAGAACAAATGAAAAAAAAAGAAATAGAGAGTTACTTACAAACAGAATAATAGATAGACAGACAGACAGACAGACAGACAGACAGACAGACAGACAGATAGATAGATAGATAGATAGATAAATATGTATTACAAGGCAGTATTACCATCGAGAGGTTTTGGGGACATGGAACCACGACAGCGAAGCTCAAGAGGTCCTAAAGTCCCCAAAACCTCAAGATGGTATTACTGCCTTGTAAAACACTTATCTTTCTGTTATTTTTTGTAATATATGGATCAATTGATAATACTACAGTTGGAGATGACCTTTGAACTGTAGTATCATCCGCAAAAACGACAGTATTATCACTTTTCAGAATAGTATTTTTGAGAGTAGCGATGTATTACTGGGGAATTTTTGTATAACTTGGCATAGTATTATTGAGGCTTATCCATATATTACAGCCAGATAAATGCCATCCAGTTTTACCCATTCATTCTTTTAGCACGGTGGGTCACTACCCTATATTTTTCTACCACCACTCTCTATTTTTTACCACCACCCTATATTATTTTACCATCACTTAATTTCTTTTTTTTAATCCTCCAAAATGGTCTTTTACCACAATTATTTTTTGTACTTCTACCCCTGTTTTGATAGCAGTGTTCTATCCATTACAATAAACCACTTACGCACATACACAATGCATATAGGAGTCCTCGGAATTATGCATCCTTTGCCTCGATAACCAATGCCACCACCCAATATTCCCAGAAAGTGGGGAACCAAGCCATCATATTTATTAGCCAAAGTGCATATGTCTTCAGCATCTCTATGATGTGCTTCCAAGTCAGTGTTTTCTAACCTATCAGATGCTTGTATTTATGAATGATTTTGTATAAATTAAAAGTACTGGTATCAGTAAGACACCCCCCCTGATGAAGCATCCCATCTGATGCAAAGCACTGGGGCTTAGTGCTGTACCTCATCAATGTGATCTGACTAAATATGATGGCATTAACCAGACTGCAGGGTATTATATAGCTCGTATCGCATAGCAAAATGCTACGCATATCAGAGGGTAATGCTAACCATTTTCTGAACTGCATAGCACTAGATTGCTCAGCATTTTTTATATATTTTTTAATTCAAGTTTACACATTCAAAACACATTAAAAATGAAGCATTTTTCATTTTGCTAATCGGTCTCTGCCTTGTGCTATGCATTTTCACGGCTGACTAGCACTTTCACCTGTGAAACTGCTAATCAAATTTTTTTGGCTTCATACCATGGGCTGTAAGTAGCTCTTTAATTCTTTATTTTTCATTTGTTTTTAGTGCGACCTTCCTGTGTTTCTTCTCATTCCGGTTCTACTGTCAATATTGTTTCCCAAGTATGAGTGTGTGGGTTTGTGTTTTTTGACTCGGCCTCCTGCTTCTCCTTTCTATGCTGCCCACTGCTGTACCTTAACAGCAGGAATGCTGCTTTGCTTGTCATCACTTCCACTTACTTTTATGCCTTTATTTTTCAGACCATCAATCGCCACTTTTCACAGTGGGTTTTTCATTTTTTGGGGTATCTTCCGAATTAACTGCTCTACAGCTCAGTAACATTATGAGCAATGGTGAGCTCACCAGTGAAAATCCGGCTACATGGAATTTTCCTGTTTTGAGTGTACAGTAGTGTCTGTGAGATGCCAACTTACAAGAGGAGACTGGTTAAAATGGAGCCCTGAATTACAAAATTCCAGTGAGGATAACCTCAAATTACTGTTCCAGCAATTTGAAAAAGCTAAATTTAAAGTGATTAATACTAACTACAACAAAACCTCCCTGCAACAATACAAGGAGAAGGGTTGAACACCAAGCAGTCTCTGCACTGAAAAAATACCTACTGGGGCTTTATCAAGGACATATACCAAAAACAGATGGGCGAATGCTTTGAGCACTTCTGCCAAGGGACTTGTCAATGTCCTTATCGACTAGGATGAAGAAGTATATGAAAGTTTATCAGTACAAATTGATGACCTTAACAACAATTACTGGTACATAAAGATCAACTACAACTAAAAAGCTTTGAAGGCAACTTACAAAAGAAGTTGGTTACATACGAAACAGAGGTGGCTGATCAAAAATGGGGCAAACTGCAGCGTGACTCCAAATATTATGACTCCAATCTAACCATTACATGGCAAAGACCTTCTAGGCTATAACAACAAGGGATGTATTAGGAAATGAAAACTACGTACTGACTGTAATTGTTCATCTTCCCGAATATCTTCAAGACCTATTTACACTTATGGGTCTATGCCAGAGGCACTAGGATCCCATGGGAGCAAACTCTTTCAGCTTACAGCTGGAGGGCCGATGTCAGTGACGGTGCCATCCATGAGACCCATGTATGACATGGTGCTCATGGACTGGCCAGTAACCAGTGCTAACCACCCTGCTTACCTCTGTTCTGTTAGCCAGGAGAGAGAGACGAAGTGGGCGAGAAAAGAAACAAAAGGTGCTAAAAATTGCCCAACGGGATAGGGGAAGGATGAAAAAAAATTACTCACCTTAGTAATTCTGTTTCTTCTCAGTGATACTCAGGTATTCATAACTTTCTGAGTAAGCCTGAAGGGTTGAACTGCCCTGAGAGATGGAACTTATGCAAATGATGGAATCATCTGCACGTGACAACTTTTCAAATGCTGCCCTACAGTAACTGTCAATGTTCTAAACCTCTTCAGATTTCCTAGGAGCCTGAATAGACCAATGCTAGAGTAACATTTTTAAAATTATTCGAAAGAAATAATTAAAGGTTTACCCTAATTGAAGTAGGGAGAGCTCCAACTGGAGCCAAGAATGCCTAAAAACTCTAAGGAATTAAAATGTCAGAAAACTCTAAGGGTTTAAGACCCAAAAACCTGTTTTATAAATTGGACCACTATGAGAGGATACTTCCACAAATTGTGTTGTACCCTTTTATGGTAGTACATCATGCAGAGTGCAGAGGTTGAGTTCTGGAAGGGGAGGAGTGAGGGAAGTTATCAATACCCGAGTATCACTGAGAAGAAACA
Organism: Neoceratodus forsteri; assembly: GCA_016271365.2. NCBI lineage: Eukaryota > Metazoa > Chordata > Ceratodontiformes > Ceratodontidae > Neoceratodus > Neoceratodus forsteri. The sequence goes on from CM028131.1 coordinate 732,970,723, forward strand.
GAATTACTAAGATGAGTATTTTTTTCTTCTAACCCCAGTAATACTCAGGTATTCATAACTTTTTGCAGACTACAAAGCAGTACCACAGGAGGTGGGCACAGAACACTTATTTAGGAAAAAGACTCGGCAGGACTGCTGTGCCAAACATAGTATCACTTCTAGACTGTATATCTAAATTGTAATGCATAGTAAATAAAGGTGTGTACTGTCTTCCAGGTAGCTGCTTTACAGATGTCCACCAATGGGACATCCCTTACGGCTGCCAAGGTGGCAGCTGTTCCTTTGGTAGAATGTGCCCTCAATCCTGTTGGGGGCTCCCTACCTGCCCTTATATAACAAAATTGAATACACTGGACAATCCAATGAGAAATTGACTTTTTAGGGTCTGGAGTACCTTTTCCCACATCCCCATAGGTCAGAAACAACTGTTTCTTGTCCTACCTGCGATCCTTAGTGGCTGTGATATAGTAACTAAGGGCCCTTTTCACATCAAAGCTATGAAGCCTTCTTTCACCATGAGTAGAATGCTCAGTGAAAAAGACAGGTAGGGTGATGGATTGGTTGATATGGAAATCAGAGACCACTTTTGGTAGGAATTTTCTGTTCGCTCTCAGTATCACCTTATCCCTGTGAAAGGAGGTATAATCCTCCTCTACAGACAGAGCCTGCAATTCACTTATTCTTCTGGCAGAAGTGATTGCCACTAGAAAAACTGTCTTCCAAGTGACATATTTGAGCTGAGCCGTCACCATAGGCCCAAATGGATGACCCATTAGCTTGACAATGCAAACATTGAGATCCCATGCTGGCACTGGCGCCCTGTTTGGGGGGGGGGGGGTGCAAATGAATCAAGCCCTTAAAGAATTTCCTAAAAATAGGGTCTGAGACTGAGGGAAGAGATACTGTAGTACCAGCAGAAATGTAAGCAGATAGGCTGCAAGGTGTACTTTAAGTGAATTGGGCTGCAAACCCAAGGAATGCAAATGGGAGAGATAATCCAGAACAACTGGAATGTCAGCCTGTTATGGAGTAAAATCCCTAGAGGAGCACCAGATTGAAAATCTTTTCCATTTAGAGGAGTAGGTTTTCTTAGTAGAGGATTTCCTATAGCTCCTTAGAATATGAAGTACTGATTCAGAAAGTTTCAAACCAGCATATTCTAATTCCTCAAAAGCCAAGCCTTGAGGTTGAGGGATTTGAGGTTCGGGTGCAACAGGGTCCCCTGGTTGGAAGTCAATAGACTGTATGTCTGACATAGCCTTATTGACATGGCCACTGACACTGAGAGCATCAGAGAGTAACATGACTGCCTGGGCCAGTCCGGGGCTATTAAGATCAAGGATGCTGAATGGGACCTGAGCTTCAGTAGCACCCTGAAGACCAGAGGGATGGGAGGGAAAGCATAAAGGAACCTTCCCAACCAATCCAGAGTCAAAGCATCCAGTGGCAGAGTGCCCTGATCCGGTGGTCTGCAACAATACCGAGGCAGGTGGTGGTTCTGGTGGGATGCAAACAAGTCCACCTCTGAAGTAATCCACCTTCAGAAGATTACGTTTACCACCTGCTTGTTCAAGGTCCATTCGTGATGGGCCTGGTTGATTCAACTTAATGTATCTGCCAGGGCATTGCCCTTTCCTGGTAGGTAGACTGACTGGAGGGAAACTCCCAGAGAGTATGCCAGAGTCCAAATTCTCATTGCCTCTGTGCAAAGAGGCCCTGACCTGGTACCTCCCTGCTTGTTGATGTAGTACATTATGGTGGTATTGTCTGTCCTGACCTGTACCACCTTTGACTGTACCAGCTCTGAGAAAGCCTTTAGGGCAAGATAAACAGCCCTGAGTTCCAGCAAATTTATGTGCTGTGGGGACTCTGAGGTTGACCAGGTGCCTTGGGTTGTGTGTTCTCCCAAGTGGGCGCCCCAGCCCAATAGGGATGCATCTGTTGTAAGAACCATCGAGGGAAGATCCCTCTGAAAGAGAACACCCTCCCTTAGATTGGATACCTCTTTCCACCATAGCAAAGCTTGGAGAAGAGTGCTGGTAAGCGGAATGGGCTTCGATAGGGGATCTTTTCTCTGATTCCAGTGAGCCTTGAGATGAAACTGAATGTCCTTCATTTGAAATCTTGAACCCAATACTGTGGCTGTAGATGCAGCCATATGACCCAGAAGCTGTAAAATGTGCCTTGCAGGCTTGCTTTTGTTCAGAATGAAAGAATTTGCCACCAACTGAAGATTTTGTACTCTGTCCAGAGGAAGACAGGCCCTGCCTTGCAGGGTGTCTATCTCTGCCCCAATGAACTGCAACTTTTGGGTAGGAATGAGGACTGATTTCTCGAGGTTGAGAATGAATCCCAGGGATTCCAACAGATTTTGTGTGAGGCTTAAAAACTGGGAAACCTGCTGAGGCAACTTGCCCACCAACAGCCAGTCATCCAGATATGGAAAAACTGATACACCCTTTCTTCGAAGGTATGCTACCACTGGAGCCAGGCACTTTGTGAATACCCTTGGGGCTGAAGAAAGGCCATAAGGCAGGGTTGAAAACTGGTGGTGACCTGAAGGGAGTTTGAATCTGAAGTATTTTCTGTGAGACTCCCTTATGGGGATGAGGAAGTATGCGTCCTTCAAGTCCAGTGATGCCCAATGCTAAAATTACCATTTTGAACTTTAGTCTTTTTAGATGTTTGTTCAGGGATCTGAGATCCAGTATAGGCCGCCACTCCCCACTTTTCTTTGTGGTGAGGAAGTATTTGGAATTAAAAAACCTTCCTCTGAGGGTGCTTGGAACAGATTCCACTGCTTTTAAAAGCAGGAGTTTCTGCACCTCTGCCTCCAGCTAGGTGTTTTCTGCTTGGGATGGTATACTGAAATCTCTGGCTGCTAGAGGAAGAAGGGATTTGAAATGCAAAGACAGACCCTGACCCACCACTTCCAGGACCCACTTGTCCGAAGTGATGGAAAGCCAATTCTGGAGGAAGTGGGAGAGTCTGCCACCGACAGGGAGTAAGGAGGCGGCCTGTACTTCAGGGGGTCTGTTTAGCCTGGGGTGGAGGTTGTGCTTGAGCTCCACGCCTAGATCCCCTTCGACCCCTGCCCCTAAAGTATCCCTGCTGTGGATACTGTTGGTATTGGGGTATGGCCACTGGCTGAAGAAAGGGACTGGAATGAAAAGGCCTGGTAGATGGAGAAGCTCTCTCTCTACTACAGTTGCTCCTGTAAGTGCCCTTATACTCATCCACCTTCTTCATATATGCCACAGTGGATTCCCCAAAAAGAGCATTTCCCTCCAAGAGAAAATCCAGAGCTTTAGATTGTGTGTCAGCAGTGAGATTTGTAGCTCTCAGCCAAGCAAATCTCCTCTGGGCTACCATATTTGCAGTCCATCTGGCTGCAGTGTCATTGGTATCAGCAGCCATTTGGAATTGGTATTTAGCTGCCTCCGGCCCAAACCTAGCAGTCTCGGCTAGGTCATCTGATAGGGGTGATGGAGCTTTTTGAGGGATGGCCAGTACTGACTGCCACAGGGACTTTTGGTACTGGGCAGCATAGGCCTGAAAATTAGCCTGTCTCATGGCTAGGGAGGCTGACAGGTAACCTTTCCTAGCCATGCTGTCTATCTGTCAGCTGTCTAGCTGTCAGTGGCTCAGTAGGTAGCACACTCGCCTCTGAGGCCGGGAGATCAGAGGGCTGTGGGTTCAGTTCTCACATCTGGCACTTGGGTTAATATCCCAGTACTGACACTGCAGTGCAGCATAAGAGGGGTGCTGCACGTCTGAGGTGCCGTCTTTCGGATGAGACGTTAAACCGAGGTCCTATCTGCCTGGATTGGTGGTAGTTCAGGTGGATGTTAAAGATCCCATGGCACTTATCGAAAAGAGTAGGGGAATTTCCCCAGTGTCCTGGCCAAATTTCCCTCATTCACTAAAAATACCACCAACAGCTTAATCTGGTTCAAGGTCAGTTGGCATTCATCTGTATCCCCTTCCCCCCAGTCGTGCCTGAAAATAGGCAGGATTTGTCTAGTGCACTTACCCGGTCAGCAAAAACTAAATAAATAAATAAATCTTCCTGGAGTCCTTATCTAGGGGATGGGAAGCCAGAGGGACTCTAGCCTTATCACAGGCCGCCTGCTGAATAACCCCTTGGTGGTCTGGATGAGAGAACAGGAACTCTGCCCCTTCTCTTTCCAGCTGATATTTCTTGTCCAACCTCTTATCCAGAGGAGGGACAGAATTTGGGGTCTGCAACAACTTCAGAGCATCCTTTTTCAAAAATGTATTTACTGGGAGGAGGAGGGCCTTGGTGGGAGTCAAACCCGTCATTTCTGGGTACTCTATTTCCTCCTCATCTTCCACTTCCTCCTTTGTGGAGATGTCAAGGGCATCTGCCATCTTTCTCATAAAAGTAAAGTGAGAAGAGAAATCTTCAGATACCCTGGGGGGTGACCCAAAGTCCTGCTCCGGGGATACCTCTGGTAAAATAGATTCCCCTTCGTCCTCCTCATAATCACTGCACTCCTCCTCCTCTTCAATAGGAGGAATCCTGGCAGACTGTCCTGCTGGCATAGGGGTTTGCTGTGCAGGGGGCACCAAACCCTGCAAAGCCTGAATAATCGTGACCGCCTGTGCAATCTCCTGAGGAGTTGGCATAACATTAGCTGATAAAGAAGTCCCCTTAATAACAGAAGGGGGTTCTGAATGCTTCAGTTTATGTGCCTTCTTAGAGGGAACCGGGGAGCTAGCCGGTTCAGAGCCCCTCTTTATATTCTTGTCACCCGTATCAGGGGTGGAAGTTGCAATATTTGTGGGTTCAGCCACAGCAGTAGAGGGTATCGGCTGGTCAGAGCCAGAGGGACCCTTGGGGAGTTTATTTTTTAGCCATTCCAGGTGTTTTTCAACAGTTTTTTCAGGGAAAGACAGGCAGCTCTGACAATGCTCCTTCAGATGCTCATAGCCCAGACAAGCCACACACATAGTGTGCTTATCTGCCTTCGCAAAAACATCCCCACATTGAGTACAATTTTTAAAACCGGGCTCACCGGTCTTTTTCTTTGGTTTTTCTGTCATTTTAACTAGAAAGAGAGAACCGCAAAAAGGCAATTTAAAAAATAACAATTGCAGTTTTTTTGGTCGGTTCCGGAACCGAAAAGGAACCGGGTGAACCGAACCGATAAAGACTCTGCAACCGGTACCAGCAGTTCAGTAACCGAAAAAGATGGTTACAAAAATTAGGTAAACAGTAAAAATAAAACAGAAATAAATGCTATCTTTAACAGAAATAGATTAAAAATTAAGGAACTAACTCGGTTTCCTCCCGGTTATACCGAACCGAGGGGAACCGAGAAAAAACAAATTTACCACAAAAACCAAGTTTAACTAAGCTAAAACAATTAATATAAGGCAGCAAATGAAAATAAAACAATACTTATATGTTTTTATAGGTTTTCACTTCAGATGAAGAGCGACACTCCGAGCGACCAAACTGTTCAGGCGGAGAGTTAAACCTGAAGAGGTTTAGAACATTGACAGTTACTGTAGGGCAGCATTTGAAAGTTGTCACGTGCAGATGATTCCATCATTTGCATAAGTTCCATCTCTCCGGGCAGTTCAACCCTTCAGGCTTACTGCAGAAAGTTATGAATACCTGAGTATTACTGGGGTTAGAAATAGGATATACAATGTATAAAGTAATAAAACCCAACTACCAGAGAAAGAGAGAAGGAATTGGGGGGGGGGGGTCTGAGGGTAGAAGGTTTAAACAAGAAGCAGAGTCCATCTGGGCAGCAGGCCTCCCACAGCTATAGGGACCCGTGCAATTACAGGGATTACAGCACTACACAGTTAAAACCCCATATATTTGCATTGGAAATACAGGAAAATAGAGCAGATCTGCTTGGAAGTAATAATGTGATCTACAGGGAATCACATGAAAACGGACTTGGAGTTACAGGAAAAAAGCCAAATCAATGTGGAAGGGAAGGACTGGGGCATAGAGCTGGAGGTATAGGCCCCAAAGACTAGACGCTCCAGAGAGGGGGAATCAGGGGTCCTAGATCTAAGGATGCCTGTAAGCCCAGGGACCAGAGGGACTGATAGGAATTTATGCTCCAAGTCTTACCATGGTAAACAAGGAACAGAATAGACCTGCTCACAAGAAAATAATGTAATCCACAAAAAAGCACAGGAGAAAAAACACCCTGGATACAGAGGAAAAACAATCCAACTGGAATCACAGAAACAGATGCACTCTATTGGAAAAGAAATTTCTTTCACTTTTTTTATGTTTGTTTTTTTTTTGTGGAAAAAGAGGAACAAGGGGGTAGTGTTGCTTGGACAGTATCCTACCAGGTAAGATACCATTGAATACCATCATTTTGTTCGGATATTGAATAGCCTCAGATGGTATAGACATCTAACCAAGGACCTGACCACCTCCTGGGGTTCACTGTAAGTATCTGAAATATCCGTAGCTCTGACTTGCACTATCCAAGGCTGGATCCGATGGATTCGGCCATCGGCTCTAACTATCCAAAGTTGGATCTGATGGATCCGCCCACCGGATCCAGCAATCCGAGGCTGGATCTGATGGATCCGATCTTGGTTCCATTGGCCGGATCCTAGGTCAGATACAGCACTATCTGACAGAGGATAGTCGGATCCACAAAAGCACTATCCAAGCAACACTACAGGGGTGGGTGGGGGGAGATGCCCTTGCTATTCTACAGCAGAAGAAATAAAGGACAATGAAACAAATTGACCCAGATCACTGTGATTAAGTCAGGCCTGTGAAAAAACAAAGTCTGGTGTAGGGGAAAATGGTGCATTCAAGGAGTGCTTAAGGAGGGAGGGAGGGAGGAGGGCAAGAAGGGAGACAATTTTGTGTGTGCATATGTGTGTGTCTTCTCTTTTTTCATTTTATTTTGAGAGAGCTGGACCCAACCTAAAGGAGGTCAGAGATCCATGCCCCTCCTTTTTTTTTTTTTTTTTTTTTAAAGGAAACATGCCCAAGGGGCCAAGGAAAGAGAAGTGAAGTGAAGAGAAGTGTGAGCTGCCCAGAGGCCTGACTTGTACTGAGCGAGGGATGGTGGGCTGGCATGTGAACAGATGGTGACGATATTCTGGAATATCAACAATTACAACGAGTACGTCATTTTCATATCTTCCAAGAATCAATCTTTACCATCTATTACTACTTATGGGTCAGAGTACCAAGCTTTACTATCCAAGAGGGTAGTGTGCTCACCCTGAGGAAATGGTTATTCCCTCAGCCTCCTGTGGGGGATAACCACAAGGAGGCAGGGACCCTTTAGGGGCCTAGTGAGGCCAGAGAGTGGTCAGGATCAGACGCAGGCTCCTGTGGTCTGGGAGCAAGAATGTGCCCCAACAACTCACTACTGACCCTGTGGAAGAAAAAGTGCATCCACTGGAACCATGAGGCGATCACCCTATGTTGGGCCAAGGGTGACAACCAGGAGAGACAAAGCCAAGCCTTCTGCCTAATGCAGACTGCAGTTCCTGCCAGCATGGAGGCTACCTCGTTGGCATCATAAGATACCCTCGCTTGGTGCCTCGCTAGCTCCAGGCCATGGGCAGAAAGGCAAATGGCTTGTCCAGTTGTTTCGCAATCGAACAAAGATGGTAGGAGCTGACCTAGTGTCATCCACAGGTGCCCGCCATAGGTTGCCTGGAACACAGAGATGCACAATATGGTGCATGCCACCAAAAATAACTCCTACAGCCCCAAGCATCAAACTCTGCAAAATCTGACTCTGGGGGACAGTCATGCACTGGGTGCCTACGCCCAGTGGGGTGTCCAGGAGCCAGTTCACAGAAGAGGGCTGTGGCATGACTCCTGGAGACCCTACAGGTGCACAATACCTGCATCAGATGTCCTTCAGGGCTGGAAAAGCAGTGGAGGGACACAGCCAGACATCACTGGCTGCCTCCATAATAGGCCTAGGCCAAAGAGGGAAGACTATATTCTCCAAGGAATAACAGCACCGGGTTTTCAGGCCTGCAGCCTATGAAGTGGTCAAGTCCAAGCTCCCTTAGCATCTCTGTGAGGAACTGCTGGTACCGGGTGTACTCAGCATCAGAGAAGTGCAGAGAGGCGTCCTCTTCCTCAGAGGATGAGCTGGAGTCAGGGGGCAGTAGTGCAGGGGCCTCAGGCTGAAAATTACCTGATCTAGGGATATAAGGTGTTGGGGGAAAAGCACCCTGAACTGCTCCCATGACAAAGGACCCCTAGGACCTAGAATTCCCAGGACAGGAGCAGGCGGCGGGAGGGCGCAGCAGCCGAGGAGTGGTTTAGGTGGTGCCCTTGGAAGTCCCCAAATGAAGAACAGCAGAGCCATGAAGGTCCCATGGCCTAAATGTTGTCCCATTCCTTGTGTAATCATATTCACAAGCAACAGTGAAGAAGAATGGGGCAACATTTAGGCCTCACAATCCTAATGACACATCCCACCATCTGCCAATCTTGGGATAATTGGCAGGTACCCTAAATGATGCATTAATGCATTTTTTAGGAATAGAATTTCCTTACTTTTTGAGAAAGAATAGAAAAGTACAAACTTGTGGAAGTTGGTGGGAGTGTGGACCCTTCGGGCCCCGCTCTCCCACCAACTTGTAAACATCTGCATAAGATAAGAGTACAAGCACTTAATATGATATGTAGCTGGCCTGGTGGTGGTGAGCGTTGAGGCGCTGGATGGCACACGTCACGCTACGCCAGCGACCCAACTTCAGGAGGGCGCTCGGGCAGCGGTGGTCGGCACAGGGCGGGTGAGGACTGACCGCCCGTCAGCGCTGCTCTCATCCCCACAGAGGGGAGGAAGGTCACAGATTCCCGGCATGCCAGCGGCTCCTGCAGTTTTCCAACACATAAACACCATAATTCCGATGCAGAGGATATCTACTGAAGACCCTCCAAATTTCAATGTAAAAGACAAAACCGTTCATGAGATATAACAGGTGAAAGTATGAGATTTTTTTCTGTTGCAGTATTGGAGTTCTGTATGTGTTAAGATTTTAGACACGTAATGACTGAAAAGTACATCCATGGCAGCAAGGCTAGGTACCGTACAAATTTCAAGCTACTATCACAATGGAAAATGCTGTTCATGAAACATAAACTGCGGCATGCAGTATCGCCGTAAAAAGAAATGTTGTCAGACACGTAAACATGATAATTCCCACATACACGACATCCCGTCAATACCTTTCAAATTTCAAGTAAAAAGACCAAACGGTTTCCGAGATATTTAATGTTAAAGATTGGTAAAATTGGCCTACTGCATTATAAAATCTGGCCATCTAGTCCCTCCCTCGCAATCAAAGATGGCGATCAAAGAATCTCACGATCAAAGAATTTGCAGGCTCACAATCAAAGAATAAAAAATAGTAAAATTAAATTTTTAGGCACAAATACATGAAACCACTGCCATGCCTCGATAAACAAAGCTCCCTGAGCAAAATCCACCCTCATTTGTGTTGATAACCCACCCTGGAGCTGAGAAAATTGTGTTTTTACAATGGGCCATCTAGTTGCGCCCTTGCGATCAAAGATCGCAGTCAAAGACTCTCGCGGTCAAAGAATTTGCAGGCTCATGATCAAAGATCGTTAGTGAGCCGCGATAAAAGAATTAAAATGTTGAAAACTCTATTTTTGGACCACTTACCAGAAACCACGGCTATGGGTCGACAGAATGTAGCCCCCTGAATAAAACCCATCCAAGTTTTACTTCAGGAGTGACCTATGAGCTGAGATATTTGAGTTTTTCTGACAGCAATTTAAAAACAAGATGGCAGCCATCGCGATGAAAGAATTCTCAGGGTCAAAGATTCTTTGACCGCGAGGCTGCAAATTCTTTGATCGTGAGTAGGGCCCAGATGGCCAAAACCCCATTCTTTGATCACAAAATAACCATATGAATTTTCCCATTGACAGAGTGGGAACTTAAAACTGCTATAACTTTTGAATGGATTAATATTTTTTCACCAAACGAAAAGCAGCATGTTCAGCCACCAAAGCTCTTTCAGATGAGCCAACTTACAGAGCAGCATGCCACACAACGACCATGCAGCGCCATGGGCAATATTCCAAAAACTGCCCACATAACTGGCGAAAAGTGTATTTTTCAGCGTTTTGATGCGCAAAGAGCATAAGTCCAACCGAAACAAAATTTAGCAAATCAAGAGAACTCCCATGCCCTACAACGCATACCAAATTTCATGTAAATCCGTTGAACGGGTACAAAGTTATTAACATGCAAACTTTTGAGTTTAACATAGACATGCCTTCATAACCCTAAATATAGGGGCACAACCGTGCCTATAATAAATATATATATATATATATATACACACACACACACACACACACACACAGTATAAATTGCAAAAAAACTTCATTAATGCATCAGTTAGGTTTAAGTAACAAAAAGTGAAATGTGGCGTTAGGGTTTCCAACCTAACTTCCTGTCACAGACAAGAGGCATTGGGGGTGGCATTGGGGTCTCAACCTCTAACTGCTCACCCCATTCCATTAGAAAATAGGCTTGGTGAGAGCAGCATAGGAGAATGGGGTGAGCGTTAGGGCTGACTACCCCAGTGCGCCGCCCCCAATGTCTCTTCGTCTGTGAGGGGGGGGGTGTAAGGATTGAAAACCCTAACGCCACATTTCCGTACTTTTGTCGCTTAAACCCTAACTGATGCATTAACGAAGTTTTTTGCAATTTATTTCCTTACTTTTTGAGATAGTATAAGACCATCCTTATTTTACAGTTGTGCTCCCATCCCTCCATCGAGATAGTATAACAGTATCCTTATGTTACAGTGGAAGCGCAGGGTTCTCCCATTCCTCCATTGACAAATAGTCATAACACTGCCATTTTTTACTCATTTGTACCCCAAATTTTCAACATAGCTGTCTTATGACCTCACCGCATATACCCAACACAGAACATTTTCAAATCCCTGCCAAAACATAATTCTGTGCAACTGCAACACCATTGTGCACCATGAGTGTGAAAATACATTTTAGCCAGGATTTGAGAAATGACAGCTGTCACATTCATGAGGTGGGGTAATAACAAGGCTATGCTGAAAATATGGGGTGAAAATATAGAGAATTTCCAAAGTTACAAGTGTGTGTAGCAAGATAGCAATGAATGCTCATAATGCAGGCATTTTGTTTGACATTTTTATCCCAAATTTTTAACATAGCCTTCTTATGACCCCATCTCATGAACAACATCACTGTCGCTATGTAAATCCCACTAGAAAGGTGATTTCACCAACCGACTGCAAAATCACCTTTCTGGCGGGAGTTACCTAACAACAGTCATATTGTTCATGAGGTGGAGTCCACAGCCATGTTGAAAATTTGGGGTCAAAAGGATGAAAAAAAGCTGAGTTATGGGCAAAGTTGACCCCCTCCAATGAAATACATTGAACCGCATTTACCTCCGTTCATACTGCAATCATCGGTTCCACAAGCAAGACGTGTCTTCAAACAGCAGAGTGGGTCTTGATCCTGGGACATCCTAAGATGAATGAGGGTCGCTGAGGATGTCAGGGTGTATGGAAGGAGGAGGGTCTGCAGTGGGAGGTCGGGTAACTGTATGAGAGTGATCGGCGATAGATTTTTTTTTTTCACAGCCTTAAAAAAAAAAAAAAAAGACATTGAGGGACCATTTTCTCCTTTTGCAGGTTGTTACATGAGGGTAGGGGGAATGCCACTAACCACCAACCATCACACTGCACAAAATGAGTGTGTGTTGGTGTTTGGCGGTGGGGTGGGGGGTGTGCCACTAGACACCAGGGCTAAAGGAAACTTGCAGAATGCCACAATGGGGGTAATTAGCTGGGTAAGATATGAAAATTATGTACCTACTGTAATTCTTGATCTTCTCTTGTATCGTCACCATTCATTACTGCTGGGTGTAAGCAGGCGCACCTGCACAGAGCTATTTTTTTTTTTTAAAGGGAGGAGTCAGCGCCAATGGCAGCGCCACACAAGGCTGTGACCATTGTGGCGCATGAGGGCTGGCCGTTCGGCACCACAGACTCCTCCACCACCCCAGTTCTGTCCTGCCAGAGAGGAGAGAAGAAAAAAAGGGAATAGAGAAAACCAAGGTGAGGCAAGAGAGCCGAGAGATAGGAAAACAAAAGGATATAAACTGAAAAAGGAATAGGCTGACCAGAGGACAGAGGGACTGGACTTTTTCCCCTAAGTGGCCATAGGGCCACAACCCTTGGGCGGCAGCACAGGAAAAAGGATGAGAGAGAGAGAGAAAGATACAACATGCGTAGGGGAAGAAAAAGGGGTGTGGCCCTCCGCCATGTTGAGCTGGAAAGCCACTGGCTTATTTTAGCCTCAAAGATCTGAAAGGTGTAAAGACACAGGAGCAAGGATCCCATCAACTTCAGGGACCACTGGACGAAGGTCCAGAACAAGAGAGTTTGAAATGGTCTTGGGAGAATATAAAACATGGCAGAGTCGGCCCCCTCTTCCCACCCTTAAATCCACATTTGGGATGAAAGTCCTGGAGCATGGCCCTCTATAGTTTATCATCTGACAGCTTAGTCAAGGGGGGAAACCTCTTAAACAGCAGAGGACTCTGTCCAGAATGACCTCTAAAGGCAGAAGAAGCGAGAAAGGAAAAAGGGTAGGAAAATCCCTATGGGTTCTCCCACAAAATGCACTGACACAGTCCCCACTTCAAGAAGATCAAAACAACAGAAACATCTGTTCCAGATTAAGGAGGATACCACAGTGCACCCCCACTGAGAACCCCAGGGAGTTCCCTCTGAGGCCAGGGGCGAAGAATCTACTCGCCACCCTCTTAGGATGGGCACTTTGTGACTTTTTAGAGAAGGAAACACAGGGGCCTGAGGTACCAGGGGGACTCTGCCCCCAATTGGCCTCGAAGAGGGGGGGGAGGCGGTGCCCAAGAGCTGAGGCCCAAGAAGGGAAGGTGGGTAGGAATCAGTAATGAATGGTGAAGATACAAGAGAAGATAAAGAATTACGGTAGGTATGTAATTTTCATATCTTCTCTTGTCAGTCTTCACCATTCATTACTGCTGGGTGAGTACCAAGCCCCCCAGAGGGGACCTGGCACTGCCCTGAGGGAACATATTCCCTCAGCCTCCTGTGATGGAGACACAGGAGGGAGAGATCCTTCTGCCATACCAGGTCAACATGGCCTAAGGCTGGTCAGGCCGAGGAGGTGTCCCCCATGGCCAGGGGGACGGAAGATGCTCCTGAAGATTCCTCCTCACCCTGTGGGAGAAAAGACGGGTACCTGGAAAGTAGAGGAAATCGCCCTATACCGGGCAACGGGTGACAATCTACACAGGCGAAGCCATGCCGTCCGCCTGATGCAGATCACTGTCCTTGCTAGTCTGGAAGCCACCTCATTGGCATTGTACAAGGCCCTTGCTTGTTGCCTTGCGAGCTCCAGACCTTGAGCAGAGAAGGCAATGGCTTGCCTGGATTCCTCCGAATCAGGAGAGGATGCTAAGACCTAAGCCAGCATTGACCACAGGTGCCTGTTGTAGGCAGTGTGGTGAGCCTGATGTGAGCTGATGCAGAGTAACACACGAGATGAGGAGAAAACTCTTCTTCCCCACTGATCGAACTCAGCAGAATCCAGATCCAGTGGTCAGTCATGTGCAGAGTGTTGAAGCCTGGAAGGAGTGTCTAAAGCTGTCAGTCCCGAGGGCGGGTGAGACAGAGAACCAAGAGACTCCTGAGGAGTACAATACCTCCTCCTGCAGTCTACTGGGGCTGGGGATGAGGTGGCTGGAGACTGCCATGTGCGGATAGATGCTTCCTGGAAGAGAATAAGCCAGGAAGGTACCACCAGGTGGCTAACACTGAACTTGCTCAGAAAAGAGCGTGACTCCCACTCAATATTGCGTCTTACCACATGAGAGATGTGAAGCTCCTGAACTAACCTCAAAAGGAATTACTGATATTCAGTGAAATCAGCATCGGAGGAAAGGTGGACAGAATGTTCCTCTTCTTCAGATGAGGAAGCCGAGGAAGTAGAGGAGCTCAGATGTTCAGAGTCCTCCTGCGGCGGGGGGAGACAAGAGAAAGACCTGCTCGTCCATAGCTCTATCATACCTAGGGAAGGCCGCCGCAGTGTCCCTGAATGTTTCCCAGGTTAAAGGTCCCGTAGGGCCCACATGGCCTGGGAGAGGGGGAGGTGTCTGCAGAGGGACTGGGGAAGAGCACCTCACCAAAAGTGCCCGGCCTCTGCCAGGGCTCTGAGACCCTGCAGTAGATACTCCCATGTAGGGGGATCCAGAGGTTGATGTCAGTGGACGCTGCAAATGTGAAAACAAATCCTGGCGGAGCCCCTGAGGGAGAATCTAACCTGTGTTGAGACTGACGTTGCATGGTTCCAGAAAGGCAACCCTCAGCGCTGCCCACTAAGGGTGCCCCTGAAGTTTCAAAGGAAGAGAAGCGGAGCTCAGCACTGCGGCTCCTCCCCACCCCCCGCAGGGTAATAGAAGAAGGCCTCCACAGCTCACCCCGGCCTCTCAACCCCTTGGACTCCAAGGCTGCCTTCTTCCTCAAACCCAGTGACAAAGAGTCCCCCAAAACTGCAGGCTCCCCAAGGGAGGCTGCAGAAGAGGAGGTCCCCGTCTCCACCAAGGAGGCCATGGCAGCACCAGAGATGGCAGCTGCCCCGGCCCTCGCAGTCAAGACTGCCACACCAAGCTCCCCCGAGACCACTATCGACCGCAGTGCCCCCAACATTGGAGTCAGCGTGGAGGGGGCCCACAGAGACCACAGACTCTGGAAAGCCTGGGAGGTGAACACTGGGCCGCCTGGTGCCGCATCCAAGAGGACTCCCTGACTTTGATGAGTCGGGACACCAGTCCGGATTGGCCAGCGAATCATCCGCCTCAGAGGAAGAGGAGACCATATAAACCACCAGACTAGTGACCCGAGAGGTCTCCTACCAACAGCGCCGCAAACGGCGCTGCCGCGCGACATGGCACCACCTCGATCACCGGCACCGTGAATGGTGCTGGGATCCAATGCAGTGCCAGCGGGTGGCACCGAGGGTCCACCAGTGCTGGGCCCAGCAGCTGTGGGCTGCAATACCGGGGGAGCCTGCACCTCCAAGAAGGTGACTGCTGTAGCAGTACCCTCGACCTGGCACCGCAGGGAATCGAGAAGATCCTCCAGAACCGCAACAGCAAGGCTGGAATCTAAGGAGGTTTCTTCCTCACTGGGCCATACAGACCCTGGAAGGGACCTGGAGGCAGGGTCAAGAGATCTTGCCATGGCATCCCTAGAATGACGCCATCCTCCGAAAGTTGGCGGGGCCCTGCCGACTTTAAACATGCAGATCTCAAGAAAGCGGCAGTCCATGAAGAAACAGGCGTCGCAGTTGTCCATATTGTGGTTGGGACCCAGGCAACACAGACAAACATCATGTCAGTCTGAAATGGAAAAATGCCAGCCACAGGGGCACTGACGCATGGGGGCACAGCCCACTTTGCATTTTTTCTTAGCCCCCGAATCAGACATGACGCAAAAGAAATTTAACAAAACTTCACGGAAAAAGGACCCGGCACCCGGAAATAAAAGGAACGGGCTTACCGGTTTCCAGTGGCGTCGGGTGAATTCAGAACCGGGATGGAGATGGAGAAGGCAGGAAATGACATCGAAATGGCGAAGGCCTAGTGACGCAGAGGAAACATCTGGTAAATCACACAGCAGGTGCGACCTCAATGGTGGGAGAAAAATAACTGGGGTGGAGGCGAAGTCTGCGGCATCTAATGGCCAACCCTCATGCGTCACGTAATGCGCCGGCCTCGTGGTTGGCGCTGACCCCCCCCAACAAAAAAAGGGAAGATTATGATATTGTATAATTGAGTTGCAGTCAGAGAGAGGGTTAGTATCCCAGCTGATATTGAAATTACCTAACAGAAAGGTGTCTCTAGAGAGAGAGAGAGAGCCAAGGGTGTTCCGGAGTGATGCAAGACCAGAGACACCACTCTTTGGGGGGTTATAGCAGCACCCAACAAGCAGCTTCTTTTTTGTTTGTTTTGTTATTTTCTTATTTATTCCTCCTTACTCCACCTAGGCTCTGGTCTCCTCGGGAGCACCAAGGAGTCATCCCCCTGAGGTCCGCTCCTACCTGGTCAGACCTCCTTCGCCCATGTAGCCTCAGTTTAGGGTGGGACCCTACACCCAGACACTGCAGTAACGTTGGTCAGGAGGGCGGCCGCAAATCGGGGGCAAGCTCCAATGTTCCGTCTCCGCAGAAGCTGGATGCATTTTCCCCTTTTTCCTGGGAAGTGGCCGGCGCACTGATGTCAAGGCATTATTCTGACATCTTCCACTCTTACGTCTGCTCCTTTGGCACTTGCTGTGTCTCTGGCTTCCGCCAGAGAGCAGCCGAGCGCCATACAGGGACCTCTGTCCCTCCCAAGAGATGAGAGCTGTCCTCTGGACACTCAATCATCTCCCTCCCCTGCCGACCCCCAGTAACACGGGCTCATTCCCGAACCAACAAGCAGCTTCTTATTGGTGGCAACTGTTAGTTCTGCTGCAAGCCAATCGACAGGAAGGTCACTAGTGGACTGGTCAAAAAGCATAGCAGTGAAGGAATTATGGCAGTACAGGAGTACACCCCATCCAGGCAAGAAATAATGCTGTTGCAAAGTTTATTGTAAGTCAACCGGACAAACGCCGACTGGCAGCATCAGTGCTTCAAGCATTAGGTCCTCCTCAGAAGGGCATGTCCGATCAACTAAACCCAAATTTAAAGTACTTCCTTAAAGTGACATACAATACAAATGCAAATTGTTTAAAAAAATCTGTGCCGTAAAACATTAAGTCATGAATTACAAGAGGTCTGTGAGAGAGTGATCCAATGCATCTGTCACGTTTTTCTCAGAAAAGTCTCCCAAATGTGAAGCTACATATACTTATCATTACAAATGATAAAGAGCAGCCATGCTACAGGCACGCAAATTCAGTGGCCTTTCCATATAAATGTAGGCTCCACAACAGATGTTTATCTCAGCCAGAAACTTAAAAAATTAAATAGAGCATGTGCCCTAAGTAAAATAAAGGAGCTTAAGGAGTAAGGCTGCATGGCCTCTAGCCCTCTACCAGTTTTCCCAAGAGAACTGGAGTCTGCCAAGTCTATCCTTTTTTTTTTTTCCCCTCCTACCCGTTTTCTTTTTGTAATCATCTTTTTTTATATTTCTCTACTGAAAAACAATGGCATTAGACTTTGGTTTTGATTAAGGAATGAACTTGCAGCTTCTTTGGATTTTTTTGTTACAAATCATTATAACCAGTGGCTAGGTATTTTTATGTATACTGTATGTACAATCAAACAAATAAGGATTTAGTTTCTCCCTTTTTCCTTCCTTGCCCCCCCCCCCCCCAATGGTATGGTCCTTAGACTCCTTTATTTTACACAGGGCACTTGCACTTTATAATCTTTAAGTGTTTGGCTGAGGTAAACATCTATCTCAGAGCCTAAATTTATATGGAATAGCTAACACCTTAGCCATTGAATTTGCATGGTTTCTCTTTAGCATTTGTAATAATAATTATATGTAACTTTACATTTGGGAATCTGCTGATTTTCGAGACTTCTCTGAAAAACAATGCCTTGGAGCACTCTCTCACAGACCTCTTGTAATTCATGAATTAATGTTTTATGTCACACACTTTTTTTTTGGTTTTTAAACAATTTGCACTTGTACATGTAGGTCACTTTAAGGAAGTACAGTACTTTGAATTTGGGTCTGTTTGTCCGATCTGACACACTCCCTGAGGAACACCTAAAGGCCAAAGCACTGAGGCTGCCAGTCGGCATTTGTCTAGTGGACTTGCAATAAATTTTGCATCAGCATTCTTTCTTGCCTGGATCTCTACTTCAAGTGCCCATTTTGTGTTCTTTGTACTGCACAGGTGTGCTGCCCGTGAGGCACCAATGGCCCTTGGTTCTGAGTGCGCTTGCTTTTTCCAGTCAGCCTTTCCTTATCAAATCTTCCCTGCTGCCCTTGAATCTTTGTGGTGACCATGCACTGCACCGCCTCTAGTCTGTCCCTCGCCTTCTTCAGATGAGGACTCCAGAACTGGGCACAGTACTCCAGATGGGGCCTAAACAGGGATCTGTACAGGTGCAGCATCACCTCCCTCCCTCCCCCAGCTGTTGAACCCCCTCTCTGTACAGCCCAGCATTCTTGCTGCCATGTACTTCAGGAATCATGGTGCTTCCAGTTCGTACTCAATGGTGGACAGGAAGAAAAATATGGTGAACACTGGGAATGGCCAAAGTAGATGAAGCCACGTATCTTCCACATCTACTCAGGCTACAATGCCCCCACCAAGAGAGGGTACCCCATTCCTAACTTAATCATTGTCTCAGTCGGTGAATCTCAGGGACGACAAAGCTCTGGTTTGTGGTTAAGCCTACAGAGGCTTAGAGGAGGGTCTGTGGAGTCTTCAAAAGGTAAGAGGTTTGTTTAAACTCCCTCAAACAGCTGTACCACAAGTAAGACTATGGAATCCAGCTGTAAGATTTACTTCAATTTTACTGTGCGAGAAAGGTTATGCTGAACTTACATTACGTTTGTATTTTCAAGTTCATTCAGGTTCACAGCTCATTTACACTTTGCAGTTCAGTCTTTTGAAGCAATGAAAACCTCTAAAATACAGTACACAGGTGAAGTGTGACATGAAATGGTAGTGGTGACAAACAAACCCAGCACTTTACTCCAGCCTGAGGCTGAAGAGTTGTGTGCAAGATAGTGCTTTAAATAGTGGCATAAAACTTGATAAGACATGATTAAAGCATTAAGCCACAAATGAAAGGTAAAACCACTATAGTGGCAATCGGAGAATGGGTTCATTACCTTGGATGGGCAAGGACTTGCAGGTGGCAAAAAAGGGCAGCATGGACAACCCTCAGAGAGGTATGAACAGAGTGTTCAAAAGAAAAAATTACTCATCTTAGTAATTATGTTTCTTCTAATGCAGTCTTGCTGTACTCTGACATATTGCAGTTAGCCCTAGCACTTGAACTGCCCCAGAGATGAAACAGTTAGCTCTATGCTGTAAGCATAGAATGTTGAGCTCAAGCTCGGTCCAAATCACTATCTGCTGCACTTGAAGTGTAACTGTCAGATTCTTATGAGCTACTACTAACTAGCTACACTCTAAAAGAGGAAATTGTAAAAACCATTAGCCAAAGGGCAAGTAAGTTTTTTGGATCCCCATAAGACTCAAGTTGAGAAACCCAAAAACAAAAACCAGGTAGCGAACATAAATAACTTTAGACAGAAGTTAAGCCAACTCAGCAGAGACTAGTGCACCTCTGGGGTGTAGCATTGCACCTGCCAACCCACTTCCCAAAAAAACAGGTTCTGAGAGGGGAGGCGGGGGGAGGTCGGACTAGAGCAAGACTCCATTAGAAGACACATAATTACTAAGGTGAGTAATTTTTTCTTCAAACAACATGAAGTCTTGCTGTATTCTGACATACTGCAGACTACAAAGCAGTACCTCCATGGAGGAGGGGAATCAAACCTATTTTGGGAATAGGTTCTGCAGTACTGCTGTACCAAACCTAGCATCACTCCTAGCCTGGATATCCAGAGAGTAATGCTTGGTGAATGTATGGACTGTTTTCCAGGTGGCTGCTTTGCATATTTCTAACAAGGGAATATCCCTGGCAGAAGCAGCTGTACCTCTAGTCAAATTAGTCCTCAGGCCTGAGGGTGGTATTTTGCCTAGCTTTTCATAGCTGAATTGTACACAAGAGACAATCCACCTGGCAATAGTTATCTTAGTGGTAGGTTTGCCCTTACCCACTTCTCCATAAGTGAGGAACAACTGAAGGGAGTCAAACATATGGGCCGTAGTACGATCGATGTAGTAACTAAGAGCCCTCTTAACGTCCGAACTGTGTAATCTTCTTTCTCCTGAAGAAGAGTCATCAGTGAAGAATACAGGGAGAGACATAGATTGGTTCAAATGAAAATCTGAAACCACTTTAGGCAAGAACCTCCTATTGGTTCTAAAGACCACCTTATCTCTATGGAATAGGATAAAATCAGGCTCAACTGGCAGAGCTTGTAACTCACTGATATGTCTGGAAGAGATAATAGCTACCAGAAACACAGTCTTCCAAGTCAAGTACTTAAGTTCTGCTGAAGACAAAGGTTCAAAAGGGGGTTGCATAAGCTGGGCAATACAAATATTAAGATCCCAAGCGGGGGGAGGATCCCTAAAGATGGGATTGGTATGAAGAAATCCCTTGAAAAATTTACAGAAAACAGAAAGAGATGCTAGCGAAGAAGGTTTCCCTGCTGACAAAAAAGCAGAAGCAGCTGACAAATGTACTTTAAGGGTAGCTGGTCTGAGGCCTAGGCCATTGAGGTGAACCACATAGTCCAGAACTGTAGACAATTCAGCAGTGTCTGGAGATATATGCTTCTTGGAACACCAAATACTGAATCTCTTCCACTTAGAATTATGAGTTTTCCTGGTGGCAGGTTTTCGAGAGGCTCTGAGAATGTCCAGAACCCCTTGAGACAGGTGCAAACCTGCATACTCTAACTCTTCAAGAGCCATGCCTTGAGATTGAGAGACCAAAGGTTGGGATACCAAATCCTCTCCTGAGAGGAAGTTAACAGATTGTGATTTCTGGGAAGAGATAGGGGAAGATGGACTGCCAGAGACAGTATAAGAGGATACCAAGGCTGCATGGCCCAATCTGGAGCAATCAGGATTACTTTGCAAGAGTGTGACCTTATCTTGACCAGTACCTTAAACAGTAGAGGAAAAGGAGGGAAAGCATACAGAAGTTTCTCTTCCCAATCCATACCCAGAGCATCCAAAGGGACTGAGCCCCAGACTGGGGGTCTGCAACAAAATAGAGGAAGTTGGTGGTTGTCTGGGGCTGCAAAGAGATACATCTCTGGAGTGCGCCATCTCAAAAAATCACTTTTAACACTAGAGGGTCCAGGGACCATTCGTGATGGCCCTGGGAAATCCTGCTCAATGCATCGGCTAGCACATTGTCCTTTCCTGGGAGGTGGACTGCTACCAGAGAGGCCTGAAGGGAGTAAGCCAGCGACCATATTTTCATGGCTTCCATGCACAAGGCCATAGACCGAGTGCCTCCCTGCTTGTTGATGTACCACATGGTGGTGGTGGTGTCTGTCCTGACTTGAACCACCTTGTTTTTCACTGATTGTGAGAAAGCCTGTAGAGCCAGGTACGCTGCCCTGAGCTCCAGAAGACTGATGTGTAGAAGAGACTCCTAAGGGGACCACACTCCCGGGACTGTGAGAGCCTCCAAGTGGGCCCCCCAACCCAGAAGAGAGGCATCTGTGGTCAAAACCACAGAGTGAGACTGAGAAATGAATGGGGCCCCTTGCCTGAGATTGTCCTGACCCTGCCACCATTGAAGAGCCTGGATCAGAGTCTGAGTCACTGGAATCAACTTGGTCAAAGGATCTTTTTTCTGAGACCAAAAAGCCCTCAGATGAAACTGGATGTCTCTCATCTGAAGTCTAACCCCTTGGACCACTGCAGTGGAAGCTGCCATGTGGCCCAGTAACTGAAGAAAGTGTCTTGCTGGTCGAGAGACCAAAGGGTGGAAAGAGGAGGCCAGCTCCATAATGGCCTTCACCCTTACCAAGGGAAGAAATGCCTTTGCTCTGACAGTGTCTAGTTCCACCCCTATGAAAGTCAATAGTTGTACTGGCTCAAGAACTGACTTGGGAAGACTGAGAAGGAAACCTAGAAAAGTGAGCACTTGCTGGGTCACTTTTAGATCTGATTTGACTTGGTCTGGAGACTGACCCACTATGAGCCAGTCATCCAGGTAAGGGAATATGGAAATATTTTTTCTCCTTAGAAAAGCCACTACTACTGCCAGGCACTTGGTGAACACCCTTGGAGCTGATGACAGACCGAAGGGCATTGCTCTGAATTGGTAACGGCCTGAAGGCAGTTTGAACCTGAGGTATTTTCTGTGGGAGCACCTGATGGGAATGTGAAAATAGGCATCCTTTAGGTCCAGGGAGGCTAGCCAGTCCCCTGGCCTTGGAGGGGGAAGAATGATTCCCAGAGTCACCATCTTGAACTTTGGTTTTAATAGGTGTTTGTTCAGGTATCTTAAGTCTAGGATGGGTTGCCACTCCCCTGATTTCTTCCAGGTAAGGAAGCACCTGGAGTACAGACCTTTGCCCCTGTGGGTTGTAGGAACTGTCTCTATGGCTCTTAAGGCCAGAAGAGAGGAAACCTCTGCCTCTAGGGCAATGATTTTGGAGATGTTTGCAGGTGGAAAAGATCTACTCTCAGTTTTGGAAACTTTTTGAAGCTGAGAGCCAGTCCCTGGCTTACTACCTCCAAGACCCACTTGTCTGAGGCAAGAGACTTCCAGTCCTGGAAGTAGTAAGCCAGCCTGCCTCCTACAGGAATGGGGGAGTCAACCCGGGCTGACACATCAGGGTGTCTGCTTGGCAGGGGCCCTGGGCTGAGAGGAGGATGCAGCTCTGCTCATCCCCTTCCTACCTTCCCTCTAAAGAACCCCCTCTGGGAAAAAGGAGAGGAAGCCTGAGCTTGGAAGAAAGGCCTATGAAAAGGCCTACCCCTGCCCCTAGACTGCTGCCTCTGAGGAGTGGTTTGCCTTCCTTTGGCTTGAGTACTCCTATAGGTGGTCCTGTATTCATCCATCTTTTTCATGTAATTCTCTGTCTACTCCCCAAACAGAGAATTACCTGCAACAGGGAAATCCATGGCCTTAGCCTGGGTATCCTGTGATAGGCTACTACATCTGAGCCAAGCCATTCTCTGCAGAGCAACAGATGAAGTCATGACTCTATATCACACATCACTGGAGTCGACAGCAGCATGAAATTGGATTTTGGATGCCTCAATCCCATCAGCAGCCACCTCCTCCAGCTCCTTGGCCAGCTGGAGGGAGGCCTGTTTAGCCAGTTCCAAAACAGACTCCCACCTGGACTTTTGGAACCTGGCTGCATAGACCATGTTGTTAGCCTGTCTGAGTCACAAAGAAGATGCCAAATACTGCTTTTTGGCCATGGCATCTATCTTCCTAGAGTCCTTATCCGGGGGTGTGAAGCCAAGGGAATGCCAGCCTTATCACAGGCTGCAGCCTGTACTACCCCAACATGGCTGCAATGCTGACACAGAAACTCCGAACTTGAGCCTGAGAGCATATCCATCCTGTCCATACGTTTGTCCATTGGTGGCAGAGAATTTGGGGTTTTTAAAAGTTTATGTGTCTGTTTCCCAAAAGAGTTATGCAAGGGAATAGACAGCCTCTTGGACTCTGGGATGTTCATTATCTCAACAAAATCAGGCTCTTCTTCCTCCTCGACAGCTTCATCCACAGGGAGCTGGAGGGTCTCAGCCACTTTCTTATAAAACATAAAGTTGGAAGGGGACTCAGAAAGCCTAGGAGGGGAAACTCCAGAAGGTCTGTCTGGGGTGATGTCCGGTTCAATAGGCTCATCCAGACCTTCCCCACCATCATACTCGTCTTCTTCATCATCTTCAACATCCCCTTCCCATTCCGGATCATAGTACTCCTCCAGAGAATATTTTGAAACCAGAGGAGTCGACCAAACTGAGCGCCTACCTCCAGGGGCCGGTTCGATTGGAACCAAACGGAGCGATTCTACAATGCTAATCACCCAGGCAATTTCATCGGCCGTCGGATGAAGAGATTCAGGATCCAAACCAGTTGATTTCTTCTTCTTTTTCCTTTCTGAAGGACCCGACCCCTCAGAGTCGGCTTTCTTCTTGCCCGAGGAAGTATTGCCCTGGTCAGAGGGCACTCCCTCAGGTTCGGTCGGAACCGAACCGGGCTTGCCATCTGGGTCAGCGGACTTCTCGGCCTCTTTATCCCTAAGCCTGCCCAACCGTTTTTCTAGGGTGGCCTTAGGGAAATTTTTACAAATTTGGCAGTCTGAATTGAGGTGGTCAAACCCCAGACAATATACACACGTGGTGTGGGGATCAGCCTTAGCAAAGGCCTCCCCACACACATTACAGTGATGAAACCCAGTGGGCCCGTTTTTCTTTTCCTGGGTTTTTCAGACATGGCCACAAACAGAAAACTTACCCTTTACACGGCTTCAAGCAAGGTAAGACTAACCTATCGGTGCCTCACTGTGTCACGGGTGTTGGCAAAAAAATGAAGATGCTTTTTTTTTTTTTTTTAGAACCGATAGGTACCGGAATCACCACAAGATAAAACACACACAGAGCAAATGGTTGGTTCAGCCGAACCGACCGTAAGTAAAGTTTACAATTTCCTCAGAAAAAAAACTCTCAGAACTCTACAGTCCACTACCTAAAACACTTATGGTACCACAGACAGGGATATGAACTGAGAAAATGAGAGAAAATCTCACGGTTTAAACCGACGATTTACTCTACCGAACCAACAAGCGAGGAGCAAACTCTGGAGCGACTGTTTAGGCGGAGTAAAGAATCTGACTGTTACACTTCACATGCAGCAGACAGTGGTTTGAACCGAGCTTGAGCTCAACGTTCTATGCTTTATGCTTCCAGCATAGAGTTAACTCTTTCATCTCCGGGGCAGTTCAAGTGCTGGGGCTAACTGCAATATGTCAGAATACAGCAAGACTTCATGTTGCTTGAAAGAGTCATTTTAACTGCTGCAGAGATCAACATTACTTTTTTCAGCTACTAGCCAGCTGGACAGATGGCTCAAAATATCCTGTGCCCACAGACTTTTTTGTCATGCCCAGCAGATACATTTTGTTCACAGAACAATGTAAAGTATATTCCAAAGCTGACTTTTCCTGAAATCAGTGTCCTCAATATGATGCTGCAAATGTAACTCACACCCTCACACAAACAAACATACAACTGCACACACCTGCTGTTTTTACAGTAACTGCATCACTGTTACCTTTAAAAAGACTAAGAAAAAATTACTGTAGTAATATTTCTTCCAAGGGATTCTTCTGTAAGCTTAACTGTTGCAGTATGCCAGCTGGGTCCAGCTGCCCTGGAGGTGGAGCCAATGCTAATGAACTTTAGCACTGGCCAATCAAAACTCATGACTAGGCTGTGCTGTGTTTGGTGCTCTTACTTTCACTTCAGATTCCTTTCAAAGCTAGCAGGGCAAAAAGACCCCAAAAAGTAGCAAAAATGAACTTTATGAGAAAAAATCCCAAACAAAAATACTAGAGAAAAAATATACAAGAGGAAAAAAGAGGAGCCCGTAGGCTAACTACAGTATGTACAGAGACAGACAAGGGCCAGAACTTTAAATTGATCTGTTTACAGTTAGAAATGTGGCCTATTAGGGACTGCAGAACTACTCTCAGCCAGGTTATGTGAGGGGAGGCTGGGTGGGAGGCTAAGCATACAGAAGAATCCCTTGGAAGAAATAATATTACTACGGTAATTTTTTCTTCTCACCCCAGGAATTCTTCTGTATGCTTAACTGTTGCAGACTACAAAGCAGTGCAGTTGGCAGTCAGGAACAGAACCTACTTAGGAAACAGGTTCTGCAGGACCGCAGTGCCAAATTCTGCATCAGATCTGGACTGTATATCCAGGCAATAATGCTTTGTGAAGGTGTGTACAGTCTTCCAGGTAGCTGCTTTGCACACATCAAGCAAGGGTATGTCTCTTGGTGCTGCCACTGAGGCTGCAGTGCCTCTAGTGGAGTGGGCTCTAATTCCTTGAGGTGGTTGCTTGCCAGCTTTACTGTAACATAACTGAATGCAAGAGACTATTCAATGAGAAATAGTTCTCTTTGAGGCTGGCCTGCCTTTGCCCACTTCACCATAAGTGAGGAAAAGCCGAGTATGAGAGGCCCTGAGCTGCTTGGTATGCTCCAGGTAGCAGGTCAGAACCCTTTTTACATCCAGACTATGGAGTCTGTGCTCACCAGGAGTGGAATTGTCTGTGAAAAGGATAGGGAGCGTAATGGATTGGTTGAGGTGATATTTGGATACCACTTTGGGCAAAAACTTTCTGTTGGTTCCGAGAACTACCTTATCCCTGTGGAAGATAATGTAGTTAGACTCAGTGCAAAGAGCCTACAATTCTGAAATTCTTCTGGCCTAAGTAACTGACAGTAAGAAAACAGTTTACCATCAGACATATTGTAAGTCAGCTGCAGCCATGGGTTCAAATAGGGACTCCATGAGTTTAGCTATGCACAGGTTCAAATATCAAAGGGGAACAGGTTCCCTAAGTGGGGGCTGAAGATGCAGCAGGCCCTTAAAGAATTTCTTAAAAATGGCATGAGAAATTAATGTGTTCTTGCCAACAGATAGATATGCTGAAATAGCAGCCAGGTGCACTTTCAGGGATGAGGCCCTAAGGCCTGACGTTTGCAAGTGCACTAAATAATCCAAAATAGAGGGCATGCTAGCTTGGAGGGGATCAATTTGTCTGTCCTTGCACTACAGAGAGAATCTCTTCCATTTAGAAACAGAAGTCCTTTTTGTACTTGGCTTCTTGGCAGAATGAAGGATTCTTAGGACTTGTTCAGAATACTGAGAGTCTGGAAAGTCTAGCTCTTCAAGTACCAGGCTTTGAGGTGAAGAGACTCTATCCTGGGATATGTTACTTCCATCTGAGGCAGAGTCAGGAGATTGCGAGTTGGAGGGAGACAAATGGGTCGCCTGACTGACAAGGAGAGCAGCAGGGAGTACCATGACTGTCTTGCCCAGTCTGCAGCCACTAGTATCATGGTTGCTGGTTGAGCTCTGAGTTTTAATAGGACTCTGAGAATCAGAGAAAATGAAGGGAAGGCATAGAAGAACCTGCCTGACCTGTCCAGGGAAACAGCCTCCACTGGCACCATGCCTAGAGCTGAAGACCTGGCACAATATTAATATGCCGGGGGTGGACTGGGACAACATGACTTCCTCTGTAACAAGGGAACAGAGACTGATTGATGTCTTTCAGGATGCCTTCCTGGTCCAATAGGTGGGAGAACCTGCTAGAGAGGGGCAGATATTGGATGTTGTCCTAGCGGACAGTGAACAAATAAGGGGCCTGGAGGTGTGCAGTCCACTGGCGGGTGGTGACCACGCCACGGTCTGGTTCCAGCTGTATCTGGGGGGGGGGGGACCACACTCATACAGTAGTGGTGGATTTCAGGGTAGCGGACTTTGTGGGTATGGCTAGGATTCTAAGGGAGAGGTTGGACATGATTAAGCCTAACATGCATGCTGGAAGATTGTGGCAGACTATTAAAGAAGGGGTGCAAGTGGCTACTAGGTCCTACACTAAAGTAAGGCATAAGAATAGTGGAACCAGCAAGCCATGTTGATGAACCAGGGAGGTGCAGGAGGCGGTGAGGGATAAAAAGGCTGCCTATGCACGTTTTAAATGTTCTTGGGGGAAAAGGAGCAAGGGGAGTATGAACTATTAGCCAGGAAGGTCACCAGAGTGGTGAAGTGTGCCAAGGCAGGGATGGAGAAGAACCTGGCTAGGGATATCCGGGGTGGGGGGGATACTATAGATATATACTAACATACTAAAATGCCAGCAGAATAGGCCTAACGGTCTTTCGTGTCTGCTCGTTTGGTCAGTCCCCAACCTGGGTGCTGACCTTGCTGTCCCCCTCGCCTTCTCTGGCTTCTCCCTTCCCAGTTCCAGATATTCTTGCTGCATTGGATTTTGCTTCCAGAACCCTTCCCCTGTACCTGTCCCACCCCCTCTTGAACCCCTCCACTGTCTCTGCCTCCACCAGCCCCCTAGGCAGTGCATTCCATGGCTCCACCACCCTCTCAGTGAAGTAGCACCTCCTCCTTTCTCCCCTGAATCTTCCCCCCTCCAGCTTCCAGCCACGCCCTCTAGTGGCTCCTTCCTTCGAAGCACCCCGACTGTTCCTCCCCTATTTACCCTCTTCATGTACCTAAAGACCTCTATCATGTCCCCTCGGTCCCTTCTCTCTCCCAATGTGTACATATTTAGCTCTTGAGCCTCTCCTCATAGGTCCTGTCCCCCAAGCCCCAAATCATTTGGTTGCCCTCCTCTGGACCCTCTTCCAGGAGGTTAATGTCCCGCTTTAAGTGTGGCCTCCAAAACTGCACGCAGTACTCAAGGTGCGGCCTCACCAAGCAGTTATACAGAGGGAGTATCACTTCACTCCTTCTGGAGATGATCCCCCTAGCGATGCATCCCAGCATCCTGTTGGTCTTGGCTGCTGCCCTCCTACAAGTCTCACAGTTGTTCATCTTGACATCCACCACCACCCCCAGGTCCCTCTCAGCCATCGAGACTTGTAGCATCCCCCCCCCAGGGTGTACACTTGACCTGGGTTTCTGGCCCCCAGGTGGAGTACCTTGCATTTCCCTGCATTGAACCTCAGCTTCCACTTTCTAGATCATCTTTCCAGAGCCTCCAGGTCCCCCTGTAGGGCCACCCTCCCCTGAGGTATGATATAGAGATATATATATTCTATATGAGATAGAAGAGAAAAGAAAGGACACAGATCAACAGGATTAAGATTGTGGGGGGATGGCTCAGGAAGCAGGAGAACAGGCAGAGGTGCTAAATGAGTACTCTGCCTCAATCTTTGCAGACAGTGATAAGGGATCCCTACAGCCTGATGGGAGGGAAGAGGAGCCAGCAAAAGTGAGAGGGCAGTCTCAGTCTGGGACTAGAGGACGGAAACTGGCTAGGGTACAGGCTGGGCCAGACCCAGGAGTAGTAGGAAGGCTACATGAGGTAGTGGATTTGGGAAGGGGGGGAGAAATCACAGTGGCTAGGATGAGGGAAGCCCTTTGGAAGCTAAAAACTGATAAGGCACCGGGGCCGGACGGACTACATCCGAGGGTTATGAAGGAACTGGCGGAGGAGCTGGCAGCTCCATTGGCTACACTTTTAACACCTCTCTGCAGATGGGATGGGTGCCACAGGACTGCAGGATGGCTTATGTAGTGCCTATACATAAAGGGGGGTCTAGGGAGGAGATGGGGAATTATAGGCCTGCCAGTCTGACATCTGTGGTAGGCAAAGTAATGGAGGGATTTATCAAGGAGAGGCTTGGGAGGCAATTGGAAAGGTAAGGACACCAGGATGATAAACAGTATGGCTTCGTCCTGGGGAGATCATGTCAGTCCAACCACGTAGAATTTTATGACTGGGTGACAGGGGCCTTGGATAGACATAGGCCGGTGGATGTCCTATACCTAGATTTCAGGAAGGCGTTTGATTCAATGCCACATAATGGACTGATAGCAAAGATGGGGGAGATGGGGGTGGGAGGACAGGAGCTCAATTGGGTCGAAAATTGGCTTTCGGAGTGTTTACAGAGGGTAATGGTGGGTGGGATACTCTCCTCCCCCAGGAAGGTAATCAGTGGGGTCCCTCAAGGTTCAGTATTGGGGCCATTCTTGTTCAATGCCTACATCTCAGATATAGGGAAGGGAGTTAGGAATAGGTTGAGTCTCTTTGCAGATGATTCAAAATTGGGAGCATTGGTGGACTGGGAGGAAGCAAAGAAGTCAGTCCAGGGGAGGTCTGGATACCCTGGAGAGGTGGTAAAGGAGGTGGGGACTGAAATTTAATGCCGGGAAATGTAAGGTACTTCATTTGGGGGTCAAAAACCAGACCATGTACACACTCGGGGGTCACACTGCAAGCCACATTGGGAGAAAGGGATTTAGAGGTGGTGGTACATGTCAAAATGAATAACTCTGAAAACTGTAGAAGAACTGCAGCCAAAACAAACAGGATACTGGGCTGCATAGCCTGGGGAATTACGTCCAGAAGGAGGGAGGTGATCCTCCCTCTGTATAATGCCTTGGTCAGGCCACAGCTTGAGTACTGTGTACAGTTCTGGAGACCTCATCTGAAGGAGGACATAGCGCTGCTGAAGAGAGTCCAGAGGAGAGCGACCAGGATGATTCAGGGTATGGAGGGGAGGCCTTATGAGGAGAGACTGGAAGAGCTTGGGCTTTACACACTGGAGGAGAGGAGGGACAGGGGAGACATGATAGAGGTTTTCAAGTATGTAAAAGGAATAACCAGCAGTGGAACCAAGGAACTGTTTAGGCTAAAGAAGTGGGGGGGAGACAACCTGGGGCCATGAGTGGAAGCTGGAGGGGGGAAATAACAGTGGGGAGTGTAGGAAGCATTATTTCACTGAGAGGGTGGTGGAGCCATGGAATGCGCTGCCCAGGAGGCTGGTGGAGGAGGGCACAGTGGAGGGCTTCAAGAAGGGGTGGGACAGGTACAAGGGGAAACAAACCAAAGAAGACCCTCTCGGGGGCTGGAGGGTGGGAAGGCGAGCAGCCATTAGGTTGCTGGCTTTCGAGCAGACAAGACAGACCATTTTGCCTATTCTGCTGGCTTTTAGTATGTTAGTATGTTAATATAGAGGCAACTGGTGATTGAGGTGGGAGGCAAAGAGGTCTATCTCTGGGGTGCCCCACCTCCTGAAAACTGTGGACAGTACTTGTCTGTTCAGGGTCCACTCGTGATGGCCCTGACTGATGCGGCTCAGAGAATCTGCAAGGACATTATCCTTCCTTGGCAGATAAATGGCCTAAAGTTGCATGTCCAGTGAGTAAGCCAGAGACCATATTTTCATGGCCTCTGTGCAGAGTTTCTTGGATCTTGTGCCACCTTGTTTGTTTATATAAAACATAGCAGTGGTGTTGTCTGTCCTGACTTGGACAGAATGATCCTTTAGCGGAGGAGCAAAGGCCTCGATGGCCAAGAGAACAGCTCTGAGTTCCAGGAGATTTATGTGGTGCACAGACTCCCTGGGAGACCAGACCCCACTTATGGACTGGTCCTCCAGATGGGTGCCCCATGCTAAGAGAGAAGCATCCATGGTAAGGATCCTGGAGGGTTCTTTGCACTGGAAGGAAACTCCTTCCCTGAGGTTTTGGATTTTCTTCCACCAGTCTATGTGGTCTTGTGACTGGAACTAACTTTGAGAGTGAGTCCTTCTTTTAAGATCAATGAGCTCTGAAGTGGTACTGTACATCCCTCAATTGGAATCTGGCAACTGGTACTACTGCTGTGGTATATGCCATGTGTCCCACGAGTCTAAGGAAGTGTCTGGCAGGCCTCGGCTGACCGAGAGTAAAGGAATGCACCAAGGTCTGCAGATTTTGAGCTCTGTCCAAAGAAAGAAGGGCTCTGCCTTGCAATGTATCCAGTTCTACTCCTATGAACTCCAACAGTCAATCTGGCTCAAAGTGGGACTTTTCTGGATTGATCAGGAAGCCCAACAACTCCAGAGTGTGTCTTGTTAGACTGAGTGAGTCTGAGCTGCTGAGGAGACTTGCACACTATCAGCCAGTCATCCAAATAAGGGAAGACTGACACTCCCTGTCTTCTTAGGTGCACTGCAACCACTAACAGGCACTTTGTGAAGACTCTGGAGGCTGAAGAAAGGCTGAATGGTAGAGCTGCAAACTGGTAGCCACTCAAGGGCAGCACGAATCTGAGGTATTTTCTGTTGGATGGCCTGATTGATATGTGAAAATAGGCATCCTTTAAATCAAGGGACGCCAGCCAGTCTCCTTGTTGCAGAGAGGGGATCACCACAGACAGGGTGATAATTCTGAATTTTGGATTCAACAGGTGCTTGTTTAGGTACCCAAGGTTCAAAATGAGTTGCCAATCCCAATTTTTCTTTTGAGTGAGGAAGTATCTGGAATAGAGGCCTTTCCCCCTCTGGAAGGAACGAACTCTTTCCACTGTATTTGAAGCCAAAGAGGTCTTTACCTCTAACTCAAACAGAAATGTCTCTGTGGCAGTTAAGGTTTTTGGAAATCTGTGACCCTGCTGAGTAGGAAACCTTTTGAACTGTAGAGTAAGGCCTTGGCCCACTACATCCAGCACCCACTCGACTGTGGTTATGCTTTGCCAGTGGTGGCGGTAGTGAGACAGGTGACCCCCCCCCCACAAACACACACACACATTGGTAGAGAGGAGCAACCTGGTTGTTTGAGTCAGGAAGTTTGTTTAGATTGAGCTTTTGGAAAGGGAGATGGGCCAGCCCGCTTTTGAACCCTTCTTCCTCTTCCCCTAAAAATACCTCTCATAAGGGAGTAATCATAGGGCATTTGCATCGGCATGGGATAGAAAGCCCTGGGATAATAGCCCATACCTCTGCCTACCTTTTGGGGCTTGTTAGAGGTAGAGGGCCTTTCCTTAGCCACATTGCTCTGATAGGAGGTTTTGTACTCTTCTCTCTTTTTCATGAAGGCTTCAGTTTTGTCCCCAAAGAAGAAGTTGTCCTCACAGGGGAAATCCATTGCTTTAATCTGGGTATCCTGAGAGAGAGGTTAGTAGACCTCAACCAGGCAAACCATCTGAGTGAAATGGCCTGGACCAAGGCCCTGGAGGCAGTATCAATGGCATCAACGGCCATATGAAACTGATACTTTCTGGCCTCCAAAGCAGTTTTAACAACTTCAGCCAAATCCTGGACTAGGTTCCCTGGAGCTTGCTGGCTAATAGCCAGGACAGAGTTCCAGACAGCTTTCTGGTACTGGGCTGTGTACGCCATGTAGGTACAAAGGCGCAGCAGCAAGAAGGTTGTGGAGTAAGACTTACTACCCATGGTATCCAGTTTTTTGGAGTCTTTTTCCAGAGGTTGGGAGGAAAGAGACACCTTTGCTTTGTCATAGGCAGCTGCCTGTACTATGCCCTCATGATCAGGGTGAGAGTACAGGTACTAAGCATTTGATTTTTCCAAATGATATCTTCTCTCTAGTTTCTTTTCCACCCCAGGAATGGAGGTAGAATTTTTTTTTAAATTTAAAAGTTGCCTTGAGGAGACATTTATGAACAGGCAAGAGCCAGCTTTTTGAAGGAGGGAGACCCATCATATCTAAAAAGTCTGCCTTCTCTTCCTCATCAACCGTCTCTTAAATAGTGAGACCAAGTGTGTCCACCATATGTTGGACAAATGAAAATGAGAGGAAAAATCTTCCTGACTCTGTGGGCCACAATCTAGGTCAGGAATATCCTCGGGATCTAGTGGTTCTTCCAAATGACATCCCCTTCCAAAGAATTTGCCCTGGCCGTGGCCAGGGTCAGAGGGGAATAGAAGAATTAGGTTCATTAGGGGCCCCAAAAAGGGACCCCATACCCTGAAATGTTTGATATATTTGCCAAGCCTTTGCCATTTCCTCAGCAGAGGGAATATCTTTGTCACTGGAGCCTCCCTTTTTTTTTTTTTCTCAGTAGGAGGGTCAGTAACATGTTTTTCTTTGAACTTCTTTATAGCAGGACCCGAGGGAACCTGCTTGTTTTTCCTTTTTGGCTTGGTCATTATTATTTTTAATCAGACTTATTTTCATTTACCTGTATGTCCTTAGAGGACTTTTCTTTATTCTGCTCAGGTTCATCTGTATTTTTTATGGAAGGTGAGGCAGATTGTGAAGCCATAGTAGACAGCCTAAAGGCTGAATTAATAACTGTAAACAAACACAAAAGACTGTCCCAAAAATAAACTGACATTCTGCCAACCTATAGTCATAGCTGAGTGAAAAAACTAACAGGGAACAGCCAAAAATAGTCTGACTTAAACCAAAAAGAAGCAGAACTATGCCAAAGTTGAAAAGAAAAGGGCAGTATACAACGCTGGGGAACCGAGGAAAAAACAGGTCCCAGTGAGAGAAAACGTCAAAATGTGTGAAAATCGGCAAAAGAGAGTAAAAACACAACACATCCGCAGAAAAAATGAGAAAAAGTCAAAATACGCATAATTTTACTTCAAAAGGTATATATTTTTAGTCAGAAAAAAGCGAGAAAAGACCATGACTTTGCAGAATGAAAATCAGTGGAAAAAATATTGAATACTGTAAAACATACTGAAACAATGCAAAAACAGCACCAAAACGAATAAAAACTATGAAACTGTAGGAAAAATTACTTCAAAAAGAAACTTTAAAGAGAGCACTCCGGGGCAGTGTTGTCCAAGCTGCGAAGAAAAGAATCTGAAATGAAAGTAAGAGCACCACACACAGCAAGCGAGCGCCACACACAGCACAGCTTAGTCCTGAGTCCTGACTGGCCAATGCTCGGGTTCATTAGCATTGACTACACCTCCAGGGCAGCTGGACCCAGCTGGCATACTGCAACAGTTCAGCATACAGAAGAATTCCTGGGATGAGAATATTACATTTCCTTGCAGCCTTAGGGCTATGGAAGACTGCAACTAGTTGCATTTCACTTTACTGAACAGTGCAGCTTTAGAAACTATGTCTAGTCTGCCCGTAGAGCCTCTGACACCAATGACAATTTGTGCCACTGGACCCTGTGCTACTGTGGTCTGGTTTTGGTGTTTGTGGCATAAACTGAATGGTGATATTTGTTTTATCTTTGTCCCCCAAAGGAGATGATAGTAACTAGAATGTAACAGCCAGTCCACAGCATCAGCAGTGCCAGCCCCAGCTATTGTTGCCTGGCTCGAACAACCACCTGCAATTCCCAGCAACAGCAGCAATGTCAGTCCCAGTGATCCCAGCCTTATTCAAGCCCCCACCGGTAACTCTAACAATACCAGTCCAGCGTGATCCCGACCAGCAGCACTTCCAGGCCCAATACAAGGATCTCAGCCTGACTCAAACCTCTTCAAGCAATTCCAGCAATCATACTCCCAGCCACAACCACCTAGCCACCTCCCTGGTAATGTTTATTTATTTATTTATTTGGGTCTAGGATTACAAATACCTTTGAGCCAAGGCTCTTTTACAAAGGTTCCACGTCAGAGATTACAAAAGAGGAAAACAAACATTTCAAAGAACAACAGTGTGGTGATTACAGACAGGTTGAGTAATAGGAGGTATAACCATGGGCGGGGGAGGAGATGAAGCAGCCAGAGGCATGTGTCAAAACAAAGAATTAGTAAGGAACTGCAGTTTTTTTCATTGGGGGGGGAGTTGAGAGACGGTGAGAGGATAGGAACAAGTAGGAGGTGTGAAGGCGGGAGATATGAGGGAAAGAAAAGTGCATCGGGGGTACATGGTTGCAGGGTATGGCTGACAGAACTGGCGTGAGGTGGGGGTGCCACAAACTGGCTTAGATAGTGATCCTCAGTTTTAGATAAAACAATCACAAGAGCTGGCGGTAGTGAGATGGTGCCGAAGACTGGTTTTGAGCAACCCAAGTGTTTTGGCTGAGGAGATAGTGTGGCTGAGGTCATTTAGCCAAAGTGGAGCTTTGTAGGCAAAAGAGCGTTGGCCCAGGCTGGTGCGACAGTGGGGGACTTTCAGGAGCTGCCACTTTGATCTCCTAGAGTTCCGATGACTGGAGCTTTCAGGTAATAGGGTTAGGACACCAGGGGGTGCGAGGCCAAGGTGGATTTTCTTCGCCATAGTACAGGTGAGATACTTGATGCGGTTAGATAGTTGGAGACAACCAGTCTGAGCATACAGGTCACCGGTATGGGTGAGACGGTGGGCACCAGTAATAAGTAGACAGGCCTTATTTAAGGCAACTGATATATGTCTGAGGGTTGTTGTTGTGGCAGAGCTGTAAATGATGAGACCATAGTCGATGACCGAGACCACAGAGCTCTGTACAGCTATCTTCAGTGCATCGGGGTAAGATGTTGTCTGCGTTTATAGAGTACTCCAAGTAGTGTATTAGCGGCTCTGGCAACATTGTCAATGTGAGCCCCATATGAAAGGCAAGGATCAAGAAGAATCCCTAGATATTTAAAGGACTGGACCTGTTCAAGGGTGTTACCCTTTGCGGTGGAGATAACCAGCTGGTGTTGCTTGTGCAGATTATGGGAGCTGCGAAAAAGCATTGATTTCGCTTTCTTGTGATTAAGCACTAGCTTGTGTTTGTGGAACCACGACTCAACGGTGCTGAAGCCATGCTGGAGACTACGTTGTAATGACGAGGGGTCTTTGTGTGATGAAAAAACTACTGCATCGTCCGCATACAGTATGATGGGCTCAGTGCAGGATTGGGGTAAGGAGTTCAAGAAAAGGCTGAAAAGGAGGGGGCCCAAAATGGACCCCTGTTGCACACCAGAGCGGATGGGCAGGGTATCAGAGAGAGCACTGGCAATTTTTTAACAAAAAATACTCTCCACAAGCTCCTACTGTGCCCAGCCAAAAAAAAAAGAAGCAGCAAATAAAGAGATTGGCACCAGTATAAGCTGCAAAAAAAGTTTATTTAAACACAATGCAAACTGCAGAGCCAACAAAGAGTGTAGTCACATATAAACTATGCAACAGCAGCAGTTCTGGAGAACAATAGACCCTAACCGGTTTCACCCAGAGGCTTCGTCTGACAACGCCTCTGGATAAAATCGGTTAGGGGCTATCGTTCCCCGAGTTGCTGTTGCTGCTACTGCATAGTTTATATGTGAGTACACTCTGTGCTGGCTCTGCATTTTGCATTATGTTTAAATACACTGTTTATGCAGTTTATACTGGTGTCAGTCTTTCTGTTTGCTACCTCCCTGGTAACCCTGGCCCGAGCTTCCTGGGACCAGCTGACTACACCATACCTACAGCAGCATGTGGCTAAAAAGAGAAGCTTCTGTCTCAACTGTGGTTACTCCCTTATCTTTTATCAGCACTAAATTCATGACAGTGTTAAGAAAGCCTGCAGTGTACCTGCATATATTGTAGCTGGCCTGAGGATAATCAGTGGGCTTCAGTCTCCATTGCTGTCAGCTGGGTTACCTCTCTCCAGCACTTAATCTATCACAGTATGGGGATGCCTCCAGTGTACCTGGCCAGTCAATAAATAGAGAGCTTCCATCTAAAGTGCTAATAGTCTCCTTCCTTTTATCAACACTAAATATCAGTACATCACAGAATGGGGAAGCCTGCCCTCTTTCTTGCTACTTTGTACCTTGGCTTGTGGATAAACAGAGGACATCAGCTTGCAATGCATACTTGACAATAATACACAGGAATTAAAATGCTGCAATGCATGCCGGGAGAAGAAAGTCGATTACAAACTTCTTTGGAGCATGTTGAGGACTGCAGTACTTTTTATGGTTTAATACTGTTTGAACAAAAAGCTGGTGTGCATACACTACTGCAATCCTCTACTGTGATCAAGGAATACGTAAGCATTAACCCATGAGACAGTATGGGTCTACCTGAAAAGTAATCCCCGGGGGCGCTGTGGAGCATGCCTACTGACGAGACGTGTCTGAAGAGAGCTCTGTACCTCTGGAGACAATTAGCTATAAAGTTAATTTAAGTATTGCAGTAAGCCTGATTTAAAGAACAGTACTGAATTCCTCTCGTTGAGCTGAATCGATCCATATAATTTTCTATGATGGGAAGCACTAACAATGCGCAGGGTGGAGGGTCGAAAAACCAGCCTGCAGCCGAGTCACATGCAGTGGCTTAATCTCAACTTCCTCTGGGGATGGAGCCCTCGAGGAGAGCCCTACAAAAAAAAAATCGATGCAAGCAATTGATGATAATATAGAATCGATCTTGATGAGATTCATGGAAAAGGACACTAAGATTGAAACGGCTTCTAAAGCAGCGACTCCTGCTGAACTAATGGCTACTAAAGCACTAACTACCTCCAGTAAACTGACCCAAGAAAATGCTCAGTTGCGATACCATATGGAGGCGATGGAAAACTCGCAGCGGGCCTCAAATGTCTGTGTTGTCGGCCTACTGGAGAACTGTGAAGAAGGGGAAAGTATCCTGGACTTTCTTCAGGGCTGGCTACTGGAAAACCTGCATTTAGAGTCGATCCTGTCACAGAATAATTTTATTAAAGCGTACCGTAGCTCTCAGAGAACTGCTGTGTCTCAAGTGCTGCTCCTTGTATGATCCTTCTGGTAACTTCCAGCTCTAATATTCAGGACACTGTTCTGCAGGCAGCCAGAGGATCAAGTTCCCTACAATATCAAGAAAAAAATAGTTCATCTTTTCCGGACCTCTCCTTTGTAACGTGATCCAGGAGAAAAAAAAGTTTGATGGCATTCGTGCTAGGCTCAGAAGCCTGGGAGTGGCTCACTCTTTGTTGATACCTGCTCGACTAAGAATTCACTACAGCAGGCACACATTCCAATTGATAGACCCTGAAGAATTGGGGAAGAAGGTGGCAGCCATCGGGAGGGAATTGGAAAGGTCTCAACCTCACAACCCATCAGACTCAGAAGAAGAAACAGGAGAAGGATTTAATAGTACTTTTTTTGACTTTTGACTGTCTGAAACACTATAAAACAAAGTTATAACTTGCACTTTGTAGGTCTGCTGTCCTTTCTCATTTCACTAGAGGGACACTACTACAGTGGAGAACCGAGGGAGCTTTTAAGCTACCCAATTGTTAAATAATTACTGCAATGGTTATTTACCTGTTTATATCTCAGCTTGTGTTTATCCGAAATAAAGTTTAAAAATCTAAGTAGGGTATAATCGCGTAGTGTTTAACTGTAGAAGGTTACAACTGCATGTCGGGAGATAAACAGATTAAAGGTGGTTACAATCTTTGTAGTAGTACAAATGCTACTGGAACTTATTTGACTGCTGCAGCTACTGACTTTTATAATAATCTTTGTGGCTGGGTTGTTTCCAGAAGGGTAAGAGTTTCTCTCTTTAGCACTAACGATGTTAAGAAACTAAATTCTTTGATAAGGGGGTCACATCAACTTTGATGTTGCATTATCAAGCCTAGAATTATATACTTTTTTATCTGTTCGACCACCCAAAGTCCTGTAGGGTGCAGCTTATGTGGGATATTATTATTTATCCGATTTATGTTGAAATACCCCCGAACTCCTTAATTCAGAATGTATAAACTTACAATTTACTACAACACTGGATGTATCATCTGTTGCACCTAGTGATCTCTTGTATGAGATGATTATGCATTGTTGTTTTTATCATGAAACAATAAAATATAATTAAAAAAAGAAAACTAATCCACACCTGAGGGGGTTGGGGCATGAGACCGCAGGCCAAGTGCCTCCAACCATCCAGGCGTGGATTCATTCTCAAGTAGATCCATGCTCTCGAGTGGGTTAATGCACTTGTAACATGGCAACCAGGTGTTACAACAGACTAGACCATGATGATCCTGCATGGCTAGCAAACAACAAAAGTGCTGAGCTGTTGAGCGATTTGTACCATGGCTGTGTACGTGAAGAAATGAGACAGAGACATGAACGCTGAAGAAACGACAGAGACACAGGGGTACAACATAACCATATATTAACTTTTACTGCTCTGAACACAACGAACAGGACACAAGAAACAACAGGTACTGAACGAACTGGAGAGCTATGACAATATAACAGACACTAAACAGAGAAATCAGAAGTTGCACAGGTAATAACTAGGTAACAAACAAATGTGGCCAGGAAGATGTGGACACAGAATAATAGGAGGCAGACAACAAACTGTACCTGTGTTCCACAGAAACAGTCAGTGGAAACTCAGCAGATGCCTGCAACAGCCAGTGTCCAGGATGCTCCAGCTCAACAGGGACACCTCTGCAGCGGGGTATGGGTAACAACTTGGGAACACAGAAGGAACAGGAACATGTGGACACAGAGGAATGGGAGGCAGACAATAAATTGTCCCTGTGTTCCACATGTTCCACGGAAACAGTCAGTGGAAAGACAGCAGAAGGCTACAACGGGTAGTGTCTGGGATGCTCTGATTCAACAGGGAGGCCTGTGCAGCACAGTGGTGCCCTGTGACATGGACACGGTCAGCGGTGCTGTTCACTGTAGTAGCTGAAACTCACGGGCCATTAATCGTGAAGTGGTGCATGTTAAAGGGATCGGAGCCACTGCTCTGTGGTCCGGGCTTGGTACATGCTGAGACAATTAGTTCACTGTCTGGGGGTGTTGCATCAGGGGTGCTTTGCTGATTGTGGTTGCTTGGCACGGACTGTTTACTAGATAGAATAGCTGACCACTTCTCCCGGTCAGTGGTGGATGGTGACCAGTAATTTCACACGCTGGTCTAGTACAGATGCCCAGTGACACTCACAGTGTTCCAGTTGAGGAGATCATCTCTTATGAATGTGCTGTTGTGGCAGGTGTAGGCTATCGAATTGCTGTCATCTACCGTCCACCCGGAGATGGGAAGCAATTCCTTAAGGAAGTAGCAGACTTCATCATCAACATGACTTTTGAGTCTCCCAAGCTGATGGTCCTGGGAGATTTTAATGCCTGGATCGACGATGAACTTTCGCTATTTGGACAACACTTCCTCCAGTTAATGGATTCACTGGGCCTAACACAGGTGGTTACCACTGCCACACATAATCTCTTGATTTGGTCTTTCTCCTGGGGATCGAGGCTTCTGACGTGGAGGTGAAACCAGTTGGCTGGTCTGATCACTACACTGTGAGATTCAATTTTGGCACCCCACCTTGTAGGCTGACCCCTGTGGAAATGGTCAGGTACCACCCTTTGTGGAATATTTCTTCCAATGGCCTTGCTACGGTCCTTGACCTATCAAAATTCCCTGTGCACCACAGTGATCCAGAGGCATTGGTTGTGGCCTACAATAATGCCATCACCTCTGCCCTAGATTCTATTGCTCCAGTTCGTGTGCGTCCTCTCTCCCTTCGACCTGGGGCTCCATGGTTTGATGGGGCCTTGAGGGAGTTGCGGCGACTTGGACGCAGGTTAGAATGTTGTTGGCGGAAATCTAGCCTGGATGCCGACCACTTCAGACTGTTGAACATTATCAATTCTGTCAGTCAGAAATTTCTCGTAAGAAGGCAGAGTTCCTGTCCGGGAAAATTTCTGCCGCTCAGAACCGACCAGCTCAGCTGTTCAGAACTGTGGACAGATGCAACCCAACTTGTCTACAGCTCCGTAGAGCGTTTTCACAATTACAGTGTGATGAGCTTGCTCGGTTCTTTGCTGATAAGGTGGCTGACATTAGGTCAGAGATCCACTCGACACATTCTATGCGGGTTGCTATTTGTCAGGAGTCGGTCACCAACCCTTCATTTTCCTGGAGTACTTTTGACCGCCCGGAAATCATGGATGTTATGCGGATTGACCAAGGGTTGCACCCTACCTGTTGTAGTTTAGATCCAGGTCCTACTTCACTAATTTTGGGGTGTGGGGAGTCTATTCTCCTGGTTCTAGCACAGATAGTCTGGTGCTCCCTTGACTCGGGTGAATATCCCTGTTCCTTGAAAGAGGCAGTGGTGACACCCTTGTTGAAGGAAGCTTCTTTGGACCCTGACTATCTTGCCAACTACAGGCATATCTCGAACCTCCCCTTTGTGGGGAAGGTGATCGAGAAAGTAGTGGCGGCCCAGTTGGAGAACCACTTGACCATCCATAGCATCTACAAACCTCTCCAATCGGGTTTTCAAAAGAGGCATAGTACTGAGACAGCACTGGTTCGGGTGCTCAATGATCTCCTGATGGCGAGAGACCAGAGAAAACGGTCCATTTTGGTACTATTAGATCTGTCATCAGCATTTGACACCGTTGACCACGGGGTTCTATTGGAGCGCCTGAGATGTATTTGTGGGCTTTCTAGGACTGTTCTCAGATGGTTCACTTCATACCTCACTGGAAGAACTCAGAGGGTGGTTTCAGGTTTTTTTTCCTCTGATCCCATCTCTCTGTTTTATGGGGTTCCTCAGGGCTCTATATTGTTCCACATGTTGTTTGTGATGTACATGCTTCCCCTCGGAGACATTGTGAGACGGTATGGGCTGAGGTTTCATTGTTATGCCGAAGATACCCAGTTATACCTGTCCTTTGCAGCTATCTCGGTATTTAACAGCTGCCTCAATGAAATCCAGGATTGGACGAGGTCCAGTTGGCTGAAGTTGAACTCTGGGAAGACAGAGGTGTTGGTTTTGGATCCGGATCACCGGATAGGGGGACCTGCGACCGGTTCCCCATCTGGATTGTTTTTTGGGGATGTCGAGCTACAGGTCTCTGAGCGGGTGCGAGACCTGGGGGTGATTTGGTCCCAGGTATCAGCAGTGGTTAAGTCATCTTTCTATCATCTAAGAAACATCACCAGGATCAAGCACCTTGTTCCGTCCGGTGATCTACCAACTTTAATTCATGCCGTTGTGACCTCGCGCCTAGACTACTGCAACTCGCTTTACTTTGGGCTTCCGGGGGTTGATATCCGCCGCTTGCAGCTGGTGCAGAATTCCGCAGCACGGTTGTTGGTGGGTACTCCTAGATTTTCTCACATTACACTGGTGCTGCGGGATATGCACTGGCTCCCAGTTCAGTGGCGGATCACCTTCAAAAGTCAGATTACTGACTTTTAAAGCCCTGCATGATCTGGGCCCTGATTACCTGAAATAACTCCTGATTCTTTACCAGCCTGTGAGATCACTTCACTCTGCCAACGAGGGGTTGCTAGAGATTCCAAGGGTGATTTTAAAATCTACTGGGGCCCGCGCTTTTATGTTTGCGGCCCCTTCCCATTGGAATTCTCTACCCCATCGGATTAAGGAGTGCACAACTGTGGGGAGTTTTAAACAGGCTCTGAAATCTTTCCTCTGGGAAAAAGCCTAAGGTTGTATTGTTTTCTCATTTTGATTTTGTTTGGTTTTATTTTTTTTTTTTTTTAACTTCATCTTTTATTGGCTGTCCGGTTACATTTAAAGTATCATTTACAGAATTCCATGTCCATTCCATAGACTGACATTCAAATAATCCATATAATGTACATCACACTTGCACAAGGATTCCTATATCAGTCATATTCTGTCCAGCAATCCTAGTTTTAGTTTCGTTGCTATGTAAGGGATACCAATGTATTTTATTTTATATTCTTTAACTTTCCTCTGCTCCCTCCCCCCACCAAACGGGGGGCGGGGGAAGGGAGCAGAACTGCTTATTTCTTGCTCAATAGTAATTCCACTATATGACATGGAACGAATCATATTTAAGCAATGGACAGTAATTTTCCATCTCTAGACGAACCTTAAAACTAACTTTTAGGTCTCCTTAATCCTACATATTCTTTCTACAATTTACTGTACAAAAGGAAAGGGGGAGGAAAAGGAGCAAATGAGGAGGGAGAAGAAGGGAAAAAGCTCATGAAATCCTTTCACTGCTATAACAGAAAAGGTTTGTGTGACTTAAAAAGGTAGATCCTATATGCTATATCATGCTCTCTAGCCTTGATTAAAATGATTGGAATGTCCGGGGTATCAGCCTAATGCGTTGAATGCCCGCCATGGGGACCAGATAATCTCATATTTCTCTCTCTCCTGTCTTTGTTTGGTTTTATGATGCTGATTTTTGTATTTGTATCTTATTGTACTGTGCCTTGAAATTTGAAAGGTGCACAATAAATAAAGTACATTATTATTATTATTATCCCATGGAAGGCAAGTCCGGCCTTTGACAGGAGAGGCACTGCATTACTGATATACCATTTGTCGAGTCCAGCATCACTGGAAATCTGTGCCATCATGTCCCCTAGGTAGTTCACCCCCATTGGCTGACTGCCATACCAGTACAGCTGCTTGTCAAGAACACACTGCGGCAGCTTCTTGTGGTGTAAGTAAAAGGCTGCAGGATTTTGTGAGCACTTCGATACACAGCATCTGAAGAGTGCCACTGGACAATTGGGATTATTTCGCTGAGCAACTACGATCCCTCTCAGTTTGTCCCTGTTCACCTCGCTTGTTTGTTTGTGGTTTTTCACCGATTCACTAAAGGAGAGTCATATGTATTCTTTGCCATTCTCATCGCGTTCTACTTTGAAAAACTGCTGGTTCAGCTTTGCTGTCCCCTCACAACCATGGCATGCCAGGCCCAGCTGGAGCTCAAACCAGAGTCTGTATACTAACCCATAGGCACACGTTGTGCTTACCTTGGGACATATTCGAATACAGGATAAGTTAGCATCACTGATCCGAGGGTGGTATGCTGCCATGTTCTGCCCGGCACGGTGGCATTCCTTGAGAACTGCCACAAAAACATTGTTTGTGGCTCTGAAGTCGGGATCTGTCACAATATTTATATTGCAATTGAGTTCAACACTACTGAGGTGCCTGTTTAGTCAA
Source organism: Neoceratodus forsteri (assembly GCA_016271365.2). Lineage (NCBI taxonomy): Eukaryota > Metazoa > Chordata > Ceratodontiformes > Ceratodontidae > Neoceratodus > Neoceratodus forsteri. The sequence goes on from CM028131.1 coordinate 733,014,736, forward strand.
GCATGTAGGCCGATAAACAAGCTCACAGTATTCTGCTTTCCCTCTGTAATGCGCACTAACCCACAGAAGTGCCATAGTATCTGGGCTAACTCTGGACTTGGGATTGTGCGGAAATCTATGTCTTGGGATGTGGAGGTGAGCCAGTCACTGAACACATTTACAGCCCACGTAGTGTTTTTGTAGGTATTTGGCTTGCATTTCTTTCTCTCTAGGGTGTCTAGGTCTGCTGTTCTCAATGGTATGTGTCATCTGGACATCGCCGCATCCAGCCGGCTGCATCTGTCGAACTTGCATTTTTTCTTCTACTGGGAGCAGCTTTATTACCATTGTGGCTGTCCACCCACTCACTTGTTGATACGTTTCCCAAAGATGGAAAAATTCACTGTGTATTTCTCAGTCATGCCAACTGCTCATCCGCTGGTTCTGCTCCTGTGGCTGCTGCCGTCGCAACAGCAGGCATGGATTATTTGAGAATTAATGCATTGTCGGCTGATGGCTTTCACCCAATTTGAGGCCACTGTGCTTCACAGCCATGTTACAAATTTGTTTTGCCTACAGGCTACAATCCTCTACTGTGACCAAGGAATACATTTGTTTTGCATAGCTACAGTCTGCAGTCCTCTACTGTGACCGATGAATACATCTGCATTGCACAGCTACAGTCTGCAATCCCCTGCTGTGACCGAGGAATACATTTATTTTGCACAGCTACTGTCTCAGGATGTCTTATGGGAGGGTGTGAGAGGTGCTGTCAGGCAAGTACTGTAAAGTAGATGGGTTACAGTAGATCAGGGACAGGTTGAGTGGCTGACATGGTTTGTACTGTATTTCCAGGGCTGGCACTCCACCTCCAGGTCTGGAGCTCTTATGTTATGTGCTTTAAGTTAACAGCAAACTGTTAGGGGGCTGTGCGTGTGTGTGTGTGTGTGTGTGTGTGTGTGTGTGTGTGCGCGCGTGGTGTGTGTGTGTATCTCCACCTTCTATAATGGAAATGTGGGAAAATACTGGACACTGGCCTGAATAATGTGGAACACATCATCAAATATATCAGGATAGAGGGGCAGGCCCAGTGCGTCAAGGGCCGAGGCATCCGTGCCTTACCTCCTGCCATGCTGGTGACTCATGTTCACGGTGCGAGCGGGTCACTGGGGGTCAGCTAGGGAGGGCAAGGATTGAGCGTCTGCAGGACAGCTCTCCCCTCCGGGGGTTAGGAGAGTACAGGCTTGGCGTTTCCCTGACACCTAGCAGAGGCTGTGTGCCAGCACGCCATGAGCCTGTCACCAGCAAGGGGGTGGAGCAGTCGGCCAGTGTGCCATGGGCGGAAGCGTGCACGGCACAGCCCCTGCCAACATTGCAGGCTCTACCCAGGGTAACAACACTGAACAAGGAAATGAGGTCCCAGGTCACGCAGGATGAGGGCAGCCACCTGCCACAGGCCCCGACTCTGAATGGCGCTCCCCAGAATCTGGATCCTAGTCGAGGTGAGTTGAGTGAAGGAGGCTCCTCACCGTACTGCCACGGAGGGTAAAACCGTGGGGGAAGAAGGGGCTAGCTGCCTGATATCGGGGCACGGGGCTGGATGGGTGGCTGAAAGATAGATGCTGACTGGTGGGGACTCAAAGAAGAAAGAAATAAACTAAAATATATATATATATATATATATATATTGGGACAGAGGCTTAAAACACAGTGGAAAGTAATTTTTTTCTGCATTAAGGCATGACCTGGGGCTGAGTTATGTAAGAAATAACCCACAATAGGGTATGGCGTTATTGGGGATTAATCAACACCGCCGGGTGTGTTGTGAGGCACGAGGCCACAGGCCAAGCGCCCTCACAGCACCTGGGGTGTTGATTAATCCCCAATAACGCCATACCCTGCTGGGGTTACTGCACTTTTAACATGGGGTCTTTGTTAGAAAAGAAACAATTAACACAAACGATTTTATAGCACTTCAAACACAAGAACTGGTACTGTATCTTACCAAGTTTAGAAATAGTACCCAAGAAGTCATGCATATTGCACTGGTGTTATGAACACAGAAATGCAAGAAATATACTATTATGATGATTTCTCACATTTCTTGTCCATAACATACTGTGCAACACATACAGACATGCTTTTGTCGCAACCCCCGCCCCCCACCGAACACACGCGCCTCGGCCCGTACCCGATCCTTGCCTGTCTCTCTCTCCCCGATCACACAATGCAGTGCACTTTTCCTGTCTTGCTCTTCCCATGTGTCTCTATGGAGATTACTGCACAAATGGTAGGATATGGGTGAGCGGGGTGGGAATAACAGAGACACAGAAGACTGTGTTGGTTTAATTAAGCACTGTGTTGCTCTGCCTCCCTCTATCCCTGCTGCAGCTCACTCGCTCACTGCTGCACAGTGACAGCCAGCAATTTGGCCAGCGTACAGATCAAAAGGAGACCATGCTTGGGGGTGTGCCAGAACCCAAAACAGCGCAACAAACCATACCCATTACAGAGTCAGTCAGCAACACTGACATGTATCTCTCTGTCTCCCACTCTGTCAGGTGTCACCATGGCAGCGGACACTCAGGGATTCGGAGAAGCTGTGTAACGGGTACTCTCTCACACACTGTCTCTCTCACTCTCTCTCTCTCTCCAGCACTGCTGGCTGTTAGTGCTTCTAAGTATGAAGGGTTCTACATACAGCAGGTGGAGCTCTAGGGAGGGGATACAGTGGCTCATGTGGGAGCTGGTGGGGGGGGGGCGCATCTCACACAGGTGCTGTAACACCACAGAGGTGATACAGAGTACCTTAAGCTCCTAGAGTTAGATTAGTAAAGGTAACCTACACCTGGAAAACCTCAATACTATTAGTAAACTAAGTGTTTTTATATTTTTAAAGTGTACCAGCACCCCAAGCTCTTCCTCCTTCTCCTCTACCACCCTCCATATCTTATCCATATTCAGGATGGCTGATGCGCCAACAGACTAATGTAACCCATCCTCCACGATGCAGCTGGAAATAAGTTATCACAGCTCAACATGCCTTTCCTGGTCAAAAAGTACAAATAAATGACAATAAAGCCATGAAGGGCCACTGTGATGGCATGCTGCACTGTTATCCCTCCATGAGCTGGGATGGGCTGCCAGCAGCAGTACTCCTCCCAGGCCTAGCAAACCAGTCACTGGCTATGAGGTCTGCTCCTGAACCACTGTCATCCACTGGTAGTGTGTCACAGTACCACTGGGTCACTGGGGAGCCTTATAAGCAAAGTGTAACCCCCCTGCAAATGGGGGTTCCCAAAAGACTTCCAGGAGCTTGCTTGAATGCTCCAAGCCTGAATGGTGTTTGGCGTTTAAGCCATTTATCAGTGAGTGTTTTTAGAACCTCTGGTACTGTCTCTTTAAGAGCTGTCTGCTTGCAGACATAATTAGTTTGTATGGGGGACTGTGTGTTTCTTTGATTGAGTACCACTCAAGCTGCTGCCAATTCACTCCATTTTTGCAGTCACTAGGAGTGCAAAGGGAACCTATCTGAAAGATGTAACTGTTTGCCAGAAACCATTTAGAGTAATAATGAAATTACAGTTTGTCTAACCTGCTTTCTTTGCAGTCAGAACTGTGTCTGCCTAGTTCCCCATTCTGGTTTTGAACTGCTGAACTGGACCAATCAGTGTGGGGTAAGCTAGCTCTAAAATGGTGCCTTGGACGAATCAGAACTTGGACTCATAATCTGAGCCAGCCACAAGAGGATTGTATGGGCAGTGACTCTGGGAGATGTAGTTTAGACTTCGCACCTTTTGGACCAACAGCAGCAGTCTATTGTGAGTGACAGCCAATCCAGTCAAGAACTGGGAGGAACTCAAAGGAAGTGCCCGGTTTTGTCTGTTGGAGTTTCAGTTTAGATCTGGCAGTGAAGGGGAAAGAAACCCTGTGCTCCTTCAGTGCACAGTTTCAGTCAAAAAACGTGTGTAAGGCCCAGAGTTCCGGTCTGCAGCTTGTGTAACTGCTTGTTAGGACTGAATCCGTCCTGTGAAAAGAATCAAAGGATCTCTGAAGAGTAGAAACCAGGCTCACCCTGTAGAAGACTGGAGAAATTGTTGAATTGCACTCGGTCTGTCAGGAACTGAATCTGCTGTGTGTTCTCCCGGGTATTGTGCAGTAATTGCGATCGGGATAGAGAAGCAGCCTGCCTGGTATAGTACTTCCTTTTTTTACCATATAAATGTGTGAAGAGTCTTGTGGAGCTCAAGAGCAGCCCTGCTGACGTTGAAGGACCCTATCTTGTTTGGAGGTCGTGAGTACTAATTCAGGGTCGCTCCCTGTTGAATTGCCACATTAAATCCAAATGGAATCACTGTACTGCTGACTGTTTAAACTAATTTTTCTTTTCACTGTGTGAAAGGGCCCTACCAGCTGCACGGTTTGGACTAGCCACTAGGGCTTGGGTACCCAGGGACAGTAACTGGTAGGGATAGGCCATGCACAGAGCCATAGGTAGACAGTAAAGTGATAAGCTAATTAACCTGATTTCCCCCTGTCCTTGTTATATCCCCCTAAATAAATCAGAGCTGCTTGGTTCAGCAAAGTTATACTTCCTGAGGTATTTGTCTATGTTAAAGTACTGTACTGTGATTGTTGCACTGTATCTTATTTCACAGGAGGTCCCAGTGCGGAACTAGTCCTGGGGGTAAGTGTATACTGTGAAGGTAATTCTGATATATTGTGTGGGCCACTAGTGGGAAGAAAGGGGGGTTGCAGTGTCCCAGAGGGCTGTGACCAAGTAAGTTTAACTATTGCAAACCCTGACCTCTGGGTGGAGGCACCTGCCACTGGATCCAGGCCCCTCAACCTGTTAGTGGCAAATCAGGCAGGGGTAGTAGCCCCTGGGATAGCGCCATCTAGGGGTTACAAAAGGATTAAGATGTCACTTGTAGACAAGCAGTAGGAGAGGAAGACCAAGTGGCATAGAACCCTTAGTTCATGCAAAATATCCTCAGTAATAAATGTGAGCCCATAGTTCAGTGGTTAGAGCACTGGGACAGTATACCGGGGGCCCGAGTTTGATTCCCAGTAGGTCACATTATTTCTTTCTCACTACAATTTGTGAGTTACATAGCTTAGCAGAGGCTAATAATGCACCAGGAAAACATCTGTCACCTTGATATCCCTAGTTGCAGGATCTGCAATACCACAGAATGGAAGTGTATCCGGTAACCTTAATTCCAACCGTATGAGCCTGAGGCTCAGTGACTAGAGCACCACGGGGTCCTGGGTTCAATTCCAAGTAGGTCACATTATTTCTTCCTCACTACAATTTGTGATTTACACTGCTTAGCAGTGGCTAATACTGCACCCAAAGAATAAATAAAATAAACATATAACTGTCAGAGAAATAATGAATTGGAAGGTAAAAAAGGAAATGTCCGAATTATAAAGATAAATAGCCTTTTTGATTCCACAGGCTCTTTGAAGAGCTACTGACGCCTCAAAGAAAACTTAAAAAAAACATAATAATTAGGTACAATTCTGCTTGTATTCCATTTATATTTTATATATTTCTTCTCGCCATAATTTATTACTAAAGAAATCCGTATGGATATATGATTTTTGTCCTTATAGTCCATTTTGATTTCATCTGCCGCTATAGCTTACTCCCTGCTTCAAGTTATAATCCTCTGTTGTGACACTGCAATCTGTTGCCATGGGAGTAACTATGATATCAGAAGCAGTGCTCTATGACTTCAGATAGGGAGAAAGCAACAGAACTAGATGCACTCTTCAGGACCAAAGATCCTGTTTTCATGCAAATGACCTCCCTACTGAATAATGGGGAAAAGGAATGTAGAACTAATGGGAAATACAAGCTGAATGGTGCCTAAATATTATGTTTTGTTAAAGTTCTCCTAAACGTGTCACCAGCTCTTTAAAAAAAGATGATTCCTGAACATTAACAACAGCCTTTGGTTCCCTCCCATGACACAGCATGAGCAGCAGGGTGCAATAACATCCTACACTGTGCTGATATAATGCTGGAGGTGTAAAGTGGGTAGTTGCTGACAGCAACTACATAGCCCATAATAACTCAAGAAAGGTAATTACCAGGCAAAGTTTACTTTTTTCTCTGCAAGCAAGGCATGAAAATTTGGTAGCCTATTGCAATGCATTTCAGATGGGTGCAAGCATAATTCTGCTTTCTGGTACAGCATGAAAGCACACCCCAAAAAAATTACAGCTCAGGGCATGCATTTCAGTACTAAAAGTCAACTGAGGGTGCCGATTCCAGGATGCACCAGCAGGACTAATTAAAAGCGTTTACTAGTCAGAGACAAAACAGCTTAGTGACGTAGTAATTTTAAGTCAGACGGGAATCTACGTCCATCATGTCTGCACCCTACTTCATAAGTAGGTATGAATGAGTACGCTGTGCAAACATGTACTGATTTAAAAGTGTTCCCTACCCACTCTACAGCACAGGGCATCCAGGGATTCCCTGCGTAAGCAGAATTCTGCCCAGATTTACTCTGAAAGTATGTACACTCTTCATGTCCACTGTCTACGGGTAGACTGTTCCACAGATTTGCCACACTCTGGGAAAAGTGCTTACTAATGTTACCCCCTGAATGCTCCACCTCTAAACTTCAGGGCATGTCCCCGTGTCATGCTAGAGGACACCAGCTCAAACAACTCTGCTCAGTCTTGTCAAAACCCTTGGGTATGTGAAAGACTGAGATCATGTTCCCACTCAGCCCCCTTTTCTCAAACATGAATATCCGCCATCCACAAAACAGAGATCACCGCTCACTCGCCAGTTAGTACTGAAACCAGAGTGATTATTTCAGATTCATATTATACTGGCCACCATACATTCCTAATGACTTGTGAACTTAGGATAATATCCACTTCCTCAGAGGGGTGGCCTTGTATACTGACTAACAGTTGCAGTAACTCTGTACCTCAACTGAGTCTTCTGAAGAAAATAGAAGTTAGGGTAGCACCCTTATCTGGAAAAAGACAAGACCACCCCTCTTAGGAAATGGAAAATATTCTTAAGTCTGTGAAGCACTGGGACTGTATGGTGGCAGGTGAAACATGAATCTTAAATATTCTGCTTTCAATACTTAATGGCAAGTAAGCATCTCTTTTTTTCTCTTTGTGCTGCTACAGGTGTAAAAGAATTAAATTAATGCATCACGGTTAACGTCAGAAATTACCACTGGGTGGTATGACAAGGCTTCTCAAGATAGCTACCTGAAGCAGGCTTCTTCATAAAGTCCTCCTAGGCAGGAAAAAAAACTAGATGTATGTTCTACTTAGAGGTCAGTGCCATGACGTTTTTGTTTTCAGCCAGCAATCAGTCTACCCCATCATAATTAGTATGCAGTTCTCCAGGATGTTGTTTTGCATTAGGGTTTCATGTTCTGTTTTCTATATTTGCAACTACTTAAGCGTTCTTGTCTCTTGAAGTGGTCTTGGAGTCAGGCTGAAAATACAGCAGTACCTGGAAGGCTCATCAACACAGCGGTACAGCTATCACTCATGACGCCAGAGACCCAGTTTTGCACCCTGAGCATGGGTCATCTGGGGGTGGGCAGGGGAAAGAGGACTAAGCATACAAGGGACTACTCTCCTACTCTGGGGTGGGAGGTGGCGTGGCACCTGTCATTAACCTGGACCCTAGCAGCGGCAGGGGCAGAATGCCACGACTGCAACTTAGGGGGTGGAGGAACAGCAACCATCAGCATACTACATACAGAAGTGTGTGTAATGACACCACAGACAGTACTGCACATCGCTCTGTTGCAACAGAGGACATCTAGGAAGAAAATCCCCCCGGCTGGCAGGATGATTCCCAGACCCCCCTCACAGGCCCCACATCGGCAACTTTGCCATGGCCAATTCTTAAAAGGGCGAGTCAAGCGAGGCTCTCCGCCAGCCCACCACGGGGGGGGGGTAAGAGTGGCAGAATTGGAGCTGGTAAGTCTGGGAGATGTCGGGTAATGGGGCAGGAAGGGTCAGGGGGATAGGGGCCAGCTGAAAAGATGAAAAAAAAAAAAAAAAAAAATACTTCTGCACCTTCATCTCACTACACAAGTACTGCAGGCCAAATCAAGCAAGCTTTTGACTGAGAACACAAACCTGCAGACATCCCCAACCCCTCAGCACACACAAAACAGCAAGCGGTATTTATGGAGCCTTATGAAACAATGATGCATTAATAGTAGCAGTAGCTCTATGTTATGAGAAGGTTTTCCCCTGGTACAGAAAAATATCAAAGGCTGTGTGGGAGGCATGGCTTCAGTGTCAGAGACAGGAAACTAGGCCATAAGAGGATGAGGAAGCTTTACATACAAAGTCAGTCTGAGGAGTGCTGTGCAAGTTTAGTTTTACATATTTTGTGCCTCTAGAGACCCTGCCATTTATCTAGTAAATGGTTCAACATCAAGCCAGCAGAGCACAGCTTAATGCTAAAAGAAAGTGCCCCACAATCTGCATTTAAATCAGAGACATTGGAGGGTCATGGGTTAAATCCTATCAGGCAGAGGGGCCCCAAAACACTTCAGCTGTCCGGCTGCCTCCTTTCTTTCTGGTCCTCTATGTTCTAATTCAAGTAAAGTGCAAACAAGACACAAAAGTAGTGAAAATGAAGATACAGGAAGTCATGGTAGGGATGGGGATCTTTTTGGGGAGGTTCACAACGTCAGATATGGGCCCCCAGCAAGGAGGTTCACACAGGGCCCAAGGACAGTTAGGGCTAGCTCTGCTATCAGGACACAGACTCCAAGATTGGGGGCAGAGACAGATTCTCTCCTTATTTGGCAGTTGCTCCCCTTCTCTTTCTGGAATTCCCTTGTGTTTATATCTCTGTCTCCTTTTCTTTTTTCTGTAACATAGTAAAAAAAGGGGGTTGTGATACTGGAGAGGACTTACAGTAGGATCCATCTTGGACAGCAGTAACTATAACCATAATCTGAGTACTTACACACATCTAAGGCTGACTTCCACCTCTACTCACACAGTACACATTTGCTTCCCTATACTTCCCAGTTATGGGATTATAACAGCACTGGGGACTACAGCCTTGCTTCTGACACGATGGGAAGCTTGGTACTTCCCAAAACCCCATGAGCCCCAATCCAATGCGTAAGTGCTTCAGGGAAAAATAAGTATAAAATATTCTGTACAGACCAAAACAAGATAAAATAACACTAAGGTCAGCACACAAGGTCAATGACAAAAAATATTTTTAAGATCCAAGAGTCTGATCTTAGGTGAAACTGGTCAAACCTCTTCCTGCTATCTGCTCTGCCTCCTCTCCTTCATCTCTAAACGCCCTCTTCCATGACTTCAGGGGTCACCCCTGCAACTGTCCCTAGATCCTGCCAGTTCAGCTGGGCTATGAGTTACCACCTTCACTGTGCACTTTACTGTCTTGCCTCATCACTATGCAGATTTATTTGTATTACTAACATACTGATATACTAAAAAGCCAGCAGAATAGGCCTAATGGTCTGTCGTATCTGCTCGGTAGCCAGCCACCTAGTGGTTGCTCACTTTGTGCCCCCCCCAGCCCCCAAGAGGGTCTTCTTTGGATTTAGTTTCCCTTTGTACCTGTCCCACCCCTTCTTGAAGCCGCCCACTGTGCCCTCGTCCACCAGCCTCTCTGGCAGAGCATTCCACGCTCCACCACCCTCTCAGTGAAATAATGCCTCCCTCCCCCCTAATTTCCCCTCCAGCTTCCATTCATGCCCCTAGTTGTTCTCCTTCTTTAGCCTAAACAGCTCCTTGGTACCGCTCTCAGTTATTCCTTTTACATACCTGAAGACTCCTATCATGTCTCCCCTGTCCCTCCTCTCCTCCAGTGTGTACATCCCAAGCTCTTCCAATCTCTCCTCATAGGGCTTCCCCTCCATTCCCTGAATCATCCTGATCACTCTCCTCTTGACTCTCTCCAACAGTGCTATGTCCTTCTTCAGATGAGGTCTCCAGAACTGAACACAGTATTCGAGTTGCGGCCTGACCAAGGCATTATATAGAGGGAGGATTACCTTCCTTATCCTGGACGTAATTCCCATGGCTATGCAGCCCAGTATCCTGTTTGCTTTGGCTGTAGTTCTACTATTTTCAGAGTTATTCATTTTGATGTCTACCATGACCCCTAAATCACGCTCACCCATTGTGGCTTGCAGTGTGACCCTCTCTCCACCAGGGTGTAAACATGGCCCAGATTTCTGACCCCCAAATGAAGTACCTTACATTTACATTTCATTTCTTATATTACTATTCACCTTGTATTTTCTTGCATATTTAATGTACTTAGCATTCAACTGTTTCTGTGGTGGTGTTGCTCTTTTTGACTACTCTTTTCCTGTGTATTTTGCAAATATTGCTCAGTACACTTTAGCTTCCTGCTCCCCTCTCACCCAAGACACATCTGGAAATGAGATGAGATCAGCTCAGTACGTCTTTTCCTGTACAGCTACCAGAAATGGGCAGCAGGAACCTTAGTTTAATATCTCATATGAAGGACGGCACCTCAACAGTGCAGCACCTCTAGTGCTGCACAGCCGTATCAGTATTTGGCATTAGCCTACATTTCTGGTGTCAGGCTAGAGCTGAGGACCTTCTGAACTCCTGGCCCCAGAGACCAACATGAAACTTACTGAGCTACTGACACTGCTACAAAAGATGTAGGAACACTTCCACATATGATGCAACGAGCACTCCAAAGGGACATACTACTGTACAGAATCCCTGGCTTCAGACTGTCTAAATTAAAAGTTTTTCCATTTCTCACAGAACTTCACTTGAGACCATATGAAAGCAAGAGAAAAGGTGCAATTCTTAGCACCTCAAGTTTTGAAAAAGCTGAATACGCAAGACCAAGAGCAGGGGAAAAAAAAAAAAAGAGTAGGAGGAAAAGCTATCATCAAGGATATGAAGATTCTAAATGTTGCTGTGCTATGGCAACCTAGAAGCTCATTAAAAAGTAGCTTCAGTCTATAGACATTATTTTACCACAGTGAGATGGAAAAAAGTATTACGCCCAACAGCAGTGTAATATCAGGTTTATTTAGCAACCTTGGGAAAAGTCAGCTAGTCAGCAGCAGCACAGTTATGTGCGTTGTGCTAAGGCTTGAGGCAATCTGCACTTTTTTAATCAGAACAACAATACAGACCATTGTGTACTAGTACATAGCTAGCTAAATTAGCCACTACAGAGAACTGTGGTAACTGTAACCAACAGCATGGCATCTGTGATGGGCAGAGCGACACAAGGAAGAGTAGACTGTATTACTGGGTGCCAGTAAAATGAACAATCGGTTTAGTGTGTTCAGCATGTCTTAACTAAGGAGGTCTGACAAGAGACAAATAATGCTTCTTTGTACAAGTTCCTTTCCAACCTGAACGTAAACGTTCAGTTCCACACAACTAGCTGCAAAGGTTTTTAACTTTAGAAGGTTTTGTTTAGCTATTATTTTAAAATTCAAGTTCAGAATTCTGCAAACTCAACCATTCTTCAGTACACTGAAGATATTTAAGGATTTATTTGTTTTTGATAAACATGCAAGTACACAAGGCATACAGATGCCAATTTTAAGGCTGGACCTGGGAAACTTACAGAAACAATTACAGTAATAACATCAAGTAACAAATCAATAGCAAAGAGCAGAAAAACATAGTTAGAAATAAATAATGGCAGAAGTGACCATTTAAAACCAGAAAAACAAAATAACAAAAGAGTACTACCATGCAAAGAGAACTGCACCAAGATTGCCAGATAAATTTTAATTAATGTTAATTTATTCTTATCAACACAGTGGAGACAAGTAAAAAATGGCATGGTGCCATTTTAGTTGATGTAATTTCCCCTACTGCCAACACTAAGGAAGATTCATGCATGGCACAGTTTACTGTGGTACATTTAGGTACAATATAGGGACTAGTGGATGGCCAACCGTGCCCAAAAAGCCTGTGTTTCCAGCAAGGGGTTCTGATTATGAGGGCAAAGCTCAAGAAGTCTGATGTAATCAGAACCCTGAAGTGGCACTACGGGCTTGTTGTGTCTGCTGTTAGCCATCACTATTTTGTGTAGTTTATGTTTTTTTTTTTTTTTATGTTTTATTCTTCAGTTCCTCCAAAAGACATATTTGTATTTTTAAATGATGTTTAAATTTATAAACCCACTCACACCCAGCTGCTAATACCCTAACCACTGCCACTGACAGTGTTTTGTTGTAAAAAGTACTGTGAAAGAATCTTACTTTTTTTTTTTAAATGTAGAAATCAGCAACAGGGGAGACCAGGATCTGTGGTGTAACTACTTCCATGTGAATTGGCAGTGACTTAAACGGAAGCAATTACAGTGCTGATAGCACTCTCGTTCACTGTGGGCTTCTTAATTTTTTTTAAAGTATGATTCTTTTCCAATACATTTGAAAGCAAAATACTACCAGTGGCAATGGATGGGGTATTAGCAGCTGGGCAATGGATGGATGGGTGGGTTTATTAATAGAGTTCTTTGTGACGAGCCGGCCCGTCGGTGCAGCGGTTGGATTTCCGCTTGCAATGCCGGCGACCCGTGTTCGGGAATGGACTCGCATCGCTGGAGGGCCAGCCGGGGGAGCAAGGCTAAAGCGTCTGACAAAGGCTCGCCTTCTCTAGGGGGAGGATGGGGATGCGGCTCAGCATCTGGCAGCCCCTGGCGAAGGCTAGGAGCAGCAGCAAGGCCAGCCAGCAGACACTTGGGGAGTGACGGACGTCGGCACACACCGTGACATCAGGGCACGCCACTCCTCCAGGGTGAAAAGACGGAAACAGTGCCTCGGCCGATCGGGTGATGGTCCCTCCATCCCCTCGCCTCCTGGACGCCTTGACCTGCATCCACTACCTCAGCAGCACCCAGGGTCACGCCTCCTGGCCGTAAGGCTCATTCCTCACGAAGGTAAGGGACCCACCCGACATAGGGATATGTCAGGTATACCTGGGCAGGCTGCCATGTGGGGTGGTGAAGGCGGGGTTACGGGGACCTGAAGGAGTGATCGGGCGAGGTGGGCAGGTGGAAAAAAAAATTCTTTATGAGTGTGAGGTGAGAGAAACAGTGTTCAGGAGAAAACAGACAACATATTACATCAAATGAATTTCCCAATTCTAATTGAAATGTTGTACCACAGAAAAGTACAACAGTGTTCCATGGCCTTTTAAGCTGTGGGACAACAGCTTTTTAGTCAGGATAGAGATCCATGCAGAACAGATCCTAACCAAATACTATATAATAAATTATTAACATAAATTAAATTATGTCCCGGTGTCAACAGCTGGGTACTATTAGTAGGGTCAAAGAAATGTTACTAGCCTGTAACTATTTCCACAAGTATTCACTCACATCCACACATATTGCAGAACCTCAGCACTAAGACCTAGCACCCAGCAGCACCAAATCAGACTCAAACCATACCATGCCCCCAATATCTAATGTGTGGTTAATTCCAATCATCAGTTATTTCCTACTGAAGGGGAAAGGCAATCCTGCAAGTAGTCTGTGCTCCAGCAAAGTCCAAATACTAACAGTATATTACTGGTAAATTATGATTTCCAGACTGACAAGACATTCCTCAGTATTCTAGAATTTAGAGGGCTGCTACTTCTGATGGGGTATCAGAACAATGCACCAGAAATGTTGCATCAGCTGAACTTAGAATGTCCAGCATATACAGCTTTGTGAACATGTGAGGAGTAACCCAGATTGCTGCCTTGCAAATGCCAAACACAAAGGCCTCAACTCTGTCTGCACAAGACTTTGGTAAAATGGGCTTAAATGCCCTCTGGGATACGAAAAAACAAGGTTAAGAATGCCTTCCTTACACATGATTTGATCAAGCAAGCTAATGTCTGCCAAAAATTAGCAGCCCCTTTCTTTGGCCCTCCAAAAAAGTGATCTGTGGTACACAGATCTTTGGTTCTAGGAAACTCTTTAAAGCCTTACAGCCTTCAGGAAATGCAAACTGTATTCCTATCATAAGCAGGATGTGGGCAGAAACATGGCAAAGAGATGTTGAGCAGAACATATGGCCATTAAGGTCACTACTTCTAGTGGAAAGAAAATTTCAGGGGCCTCCCTGAGGGAATTAAAGTGAGAGACTACAAGGGCAATAAGAGCCATGCTGAAATACTATGGAAGCACAACATGTCTGATGCCAGGTTTTAGGTGCAGAGAGACCCATAGGAACTTCAATATGCTTGGTTGCCGATCGAGGAAGAAATGACGAAAGAGCTCCCAGATAAAAGCACTGGGCAGCTACAGTAATTTATCCTTGAAGGAACTTGCCCTGAGACTTTTGCACAGGCCCTTCTGAAGGATGTTTACCTGGGACTGAACTGGCCATGGATCTGATACACTAACGTGAACACCAGTTCTTAAATACTCTGAATTCTCTATAATATATCCTGAAAAGGAAATTCTTGGAAGTGTTTAGTAGAATGTCAATAACTTTGTTGAACAAACTAAACCTTGCCCTCTCCAAAGCCATAACACTAGGCCAAGACATTCTGGTATGAGGATTAGGGCTCCGCCTTGTGTGGGAATCCTTGGACTGAGAGGCAGAAACAATGGGCATAATGTGGTGACCTCTACTGTCTCTGGAGAACCAACACTGTCATAGTCTATGTAGGGACTCGATGATAGTGACAGCTAACCACAGATTCTTGCCACAAGGCTGGGGATCATTGGCCACAGCAAGGATGCATACCAGGGAGAATATCCACAGGAAGGAGACAGTCAAATCTCACTGGACATGGTTCCTTGTATCTGCTGAAGTATAGGAATATCTGAGAACTGGCCTTGGAAGCAGTTAGGCCAATCTGTGTGTGCTGGCACACATGGCAAAGCAACTGGATAACTTACCAATAGTAAGTTTTCACTTTCCTGGGTGCAGAGATCATCTGCCAAACCAATTCACAGTGAAACTGAGGGAGTCCGCGGAATGAACAGTCATAATGGCTAACAAGTGGGCCCTTGCTCAGAACAGTACCAAGAACAATCCCAGAATCATAGGGCTGCTTTGTCTGATCGAATGAGTGCTGACTGGTGATATGGTGATCAGCTGAACAACTACAGAGTGAGAGAGCTAGCCCATACCTCAAGGACACCACATTATAGTTTGAATCCTGTGGGGACCAGAATTCCTAGCCTATATGAGTCCCTTTGGTGGCTCCCCACCCGACCGCCTCACAGCTGTCATGATGGACTTCATGCACTGGAACCTTCAGATCTGTGAAGTTCCACATATTGGTCCACCACAAAAGGATAGGCCAGTTCTAGGGGTGACATTTTAGGTGACAGTCTGTTGGCAGTTGTTCCTGGTGCTGGAGGAGTAACAAATGCAGTTCTTGCATTTACATGTTGCCCATAGTACCAGACTGAAGCAAGCAGGCATGAGCCCCAGGTCTTGCCTGCGATGATGGGAAAATCGAAGGTCATGCAGTGCGGAAAAAATTCCCTTGACAGACATTTCCCAAATTTCTGAACCCATTCCTTATACTAGTTTTAGACAACCGTGAGAAGAAAAAACCCTTACTGTCGACTTCTCCAATTTTCTGAACCCATCCTACGTACTACCTTATTCAGAGGACAGGGCAATTTTAACATCCATGATGGAAAAAGACCTTGCTGGCATCTTCTCTGATTTCCTGAACCGGTTTCCTTGTGTTGCTTTATTAAGGGTGTTGGGGGGAGAGATGTTAACATCTGTGAGATGTGAAACTCTTTTACTAGAGGATCTACCAATTTATTGAACTAGTTCTCTGTCCTACGATATCAAGAGTGACAGGAGGGTTCTGCATAGAAGAAAAGAGAGAACGTTTTTATGGAACAACAGAAAATAAAAAGTATGTACTATTAGTACGTGAGTAGTTTATTTGTTAAGCACCCTATCCCACAGGCTCAGGGCACTGTACAAAATACAATACATATACAGCAGTGTCATATTCCTAACTAACTCTAAAACTAATACAAATCCAAGAACTTCATAGGCTAAACTGACCATAATCCAACATTAAAATTGCAACATCCCAAAATTATTCTGACCACTGACAAGATCAAATAGTCAATAAATACCAGCTTAAATAGAAGACTTTTTAAACCCATCTTAAAAAGCTTGACTGAGGGGGCTCCCTCAGATAATGAGGTACGAAGGTTCAAAGTAGCCAGGTACCACCAAAAAGGACTGATCTCCAGACTGCTTTAGGTGGGATCTGGGAACAGTCAACAGGCCCACCTCAGAGGAGCGGAGAGGGTGACCAGGAGTGTAAGGATGCAGAAGTGCATTACAGTAACCCGAGCAAAGACCATATAGGTCTCTGTATGCTACAAAATATCTATCTTGAAGGTGATGCACCAATTCACAGACCACTACTGTAACATCCACAGCACTAGGGAGATATGCTTGAAGCGAGCTGCTCTGACAATCCACCTAGCTGGGGCATTCTACACAAGCTGCATGTGGTACATCAAACCTACAGACAGCACAAGGAAAAGAGCACTGCAGTAGTCCAGCCGAGACGTAATGAAGGCGTGCACCAGCATTTTCAGTTCCCAAACAGGTTTTGATCTAGGTGATGTTTCTAAAATGGAAAAAGTCACCACAGACTACCACCGACACCTGATATTCTGGTATCAGCCTGCAATCCATGATGATGTCTAGATTCTTTTCCTTAACCACGGCCATGAGAGGATCAGCATTCAGATTTAATCCTGCCATCACCCCATCCAATCCTGCTATCCTATGAGAATCTACATCCACTGGCAGCATCTTAGTCTGTTTGAAATTCGGCCCAAGCTAGCAGGAGACGGAGGATCCAATCATTGATATCTGCCAGACTGCTGTTTAGCAGGCTGTCCATATTTCCTTCACCAGGGATGAGGCATAACACAGTTCAAATATTTTCACCATTTATCAGAAATGTTTTTGTAACTACAAAAAATGTGACATAGGATATTAAAATCAGCTGAAAATCTGGAATAAGTACTACACACATAATATGGTGTTGGGTTTTGTGAAGTTGCGCAGAGGATGAAAACATTCTCTGGTTTTCCAGCACTGGTAAGTAAGATTTATAGGACTATTTAGTCTAGATTTTTGCTTTTTTTCCCCTTTTCAGAAACACCCTACTGGGAAGAGACCAGTGCCACATTTTAATAAACAAAAACTTCATAACTCAAGCTAATTTTCATTTTCTGCCCTACGCTTTAGTTTTCTCCTTCTGGATAACAAACAGCTTTTTTTTAGGCTGTGCATAATAGTGCAAGAACTTTTAACTACTGCAGACAGCTGCTTAGAAAAATACTAGGATGTGAAACAACTATAGTAAAATGACAGGATATGCCTGCAGGGGTACTGTGATGTATTGAAATAGCAGGATGAAAGTTTTTGTCTTCACATCTGGAAGGAGCAGATACTGTATAAAGGGGATATCAGATCATATAAACTATTAGGGTGGAGCAACAGTTGTTATGTAGAACCAGCTTACTTCAGTGAGGGGTTCAAAAGGAGGTGGGGGGGTCATAATCTAAAAAAGTGGACAATAGGTTCTGGCAGGACGTTTTTACTCAAAGGGCAATATAAACGGAGTAAGTTACAAGAGAAAGCCAATGAAGCATATATTATACATGAGTTTAATGCAGCAGTGCATGTTACAGTTAAAACTGTGTACCTATACCTTTTTATTCTACCTTGGATTCCCCTTTCTCTGCTGCCTTGTCAGATTACCCTTTCCCCCTTCCTGAGTTTGCTGTAGCATATTTTGTAGATCTTAAACAGTTAAAGATGCACCCTTTAAATACAGCTATCCCAAGGTTTTCACCAGTATTAAACAAACAAGGTTATTTTTTTTTAGCTTTTGTTTATTGCATTTTAAATAATACGACTTAAAATAAATTTAGAGAATGCAGAGTGAGCGAGTTTGGCCTAGAGGCTAGAGCACCTAGCTATAAATCAGGAGACCCAGAAGACAAGGGTTTGAATCCCACAGCTGTCCCATGCATACTGTGTGATTATAAGCAAGTCACTTAACTTCTCTATGCTCCTTGGATGCACCTGAATTCAGGGTGTCCTTCCTGGCCAAAAATTCTAAAATGACAGAAAATTAAAAATCCGCTTCCTCACATTACAAATTGACATGAATCAAGTAAGATCAGTCACCTCTCTCAGAGTTACAAGATTAGGAGATATTGCTTAGAATTAATTGCCAAAAAATTAAGTTAAAGCATCAGTCAGTGTTGTCTCTAATGCCACGAAAGTAAGGAAATGTAATGTTAGGGTAAAAAAAATGTTCCTGAGCCTTGATGAATCTGCAGAGTGTGTTTCTCGGTGTTTGAATGATCATGTGATATAGAGCTGATGTTGTCCTAACTTTGGCACTGCCCTTTAAGGCAAAAAAATAAAAATACACACCAGTTGGAGAGAGGATGCTTATGTTTGGGCAACACCAACACTGAGCTGAATGATTGTTCAAACCCTGAGAAGCACGTAGCAAGGCTATGGGGAATATTTTTCTTACCCTATGTTGTAGTTCCTTACATTTGCGATGTCAAGCTGCAAACATTTCCTTTTTAAAAAGGGAAATTTAATAAAAGATGCACACTGTTTTGTATTGATAATGCTGGTACATTGAATGGCAAGAAGTATAGATGCATACTCCTTTGTACTGGAAATGTCAGCACTGGCAAGCAGTAACTGGTCACTGTGTTGCTCCCTGCCCTTACCACACCCAGTTACAAATAGTCCTGGTAGGACTGTTGCATGCCACCCTTCACAAGACCTCTGTAACAAGCAGTCCCTGGTACCAAGTGAATTTTTTGAAGAGATCTTGGATCAGAGGAATAAAGCAGGTAGGCCCTTTTGCATTCCCACCATTGATGGAGAGCGTCCACTGCCTCTGCTAAAGAACACTGGAACCAAGTGATGAATCTGGGAACCTGAGTGTTTTCCCAGGATGCAAAGAGATCAATCGAGGGGTCCTATACTGACAAAACAGAAGGGTTTAGAGACCACTTCTAAGACGGACATCTGGTGACTCGGCCAATTCCCCCTGAACACTCAGACCCCATTAGACTCATGGTTGAAAGCGATATAAGATTCTTTTTGGCCCACTGGAGAATGCTTTGAGCTTCTAGAAGCATGCCTGGTTGTTTCTGTACACATACATCACCACACTGTCTGAGTGGGTCTTCACCACTTGGGACTAGAGTTGCTCCAGAAACAACGGAGTGCAAGAAACAATGCTCACATATCTAAGACAGTTATCTCAAGGACTCTTTCTTCCAGACTCCAAACACCTTAGACCAAAATCTGATCCAGAACAGAGCCCTATCCCAGGCTGGCATTCATTGTCAGAATTTACTGCTGAAGGAAAGACAGTGGGAAACCCTTCTTCGGATTTCATGTCTTTTCACCAGGTAAGGGACTGACAAACTCATGGGGGAATCTAGATGGGGAGTCTAATATTTCTCTGACATAGAAAACCATGACGATAGAAGGTGGGAAAGAAGCAGCCTCATATGAAGGCATGCCCATGGAAGTAGCTCTATGGCAGTCATCAGGCCCAAGGTTTGAAGGCAACAGTCAACTGAAACCATGTTCTAAGCTCTGAGATGCAGAATGCCTTACTAAAGTTTTTCCATTCTTGAAGGAGAGGAGGAAGAATCACTGCAGGTCCATTTGGAAATAGACCAGCAGGTGTTCCAATCTCTGAGACTGAATAGGGGAACTCTTTTCTCTTTTAATTTTCCAACCGTGTTATTCTAGGTCAAGTCCTAGTCACAGAGATTTTTGCTGCCTGTTCTGATGAAACTATGAGCAGGAGATCATGCAGAATTGGATCAACATAGTCATCTTTCTGTCTAAGGGAGGCAACAATAACTATCATTACCTTCAATAGAACCCTTGGAGCAAAGGCCAGGCCGAAAGGTAGAGATTGGTACTTAAAATGCTGCTTCAGAATAGAAAATCTTAGAAATCTCTAATAAGAGTGGCGGATTAGGATGTAAAGATAGGCATCTGACAGATCTATGGAAATGCCTCTGTCACAACTATAGTAGCACTACTGTGTCACTATACTTCACATACTTATAGACACAAGACACTTTAATAGGGCACCATTGTGCAGCCAACACCTCAGCTACACCATCCTGAACACACGGGCCAATGGTAGAAACCAAACAATCCGGCATTATTACAAACAGCAATTAAGAAGAAATGTAACCAGTTGGCTCGGTGGCAAAAAGGGATGTGGTGCCATGGACGCCTTACATTTTCCCACACTGGCGAGCTAAGTTTGAGAACGAGTTTGGATCATCAGTGGTTTACCGGGGTGGAGAGATGAAGCGTTTGGAGGACTGCTCTCCTGTCCCAGCATGGGGAGGCATGCCAGCTCAACCTACACTGCCACCAAGTGGAGGCCTAGGGGGTACAGCAGCATTGGGGTGACAAGTAAAGCAAGGGGACTGTGGGGAACATCGGACAAGTTCACCTCCATGCACAAGTCTAATGATCCACAGTGGGGTGGGAAGAAAAGTGGAAAATGGAGCATATGGGGGGGGGGCTTAATAAAGCCCAGCCCAGCTGTCTTCAAGCCTGTACCACCACTCAGCCAGAGATCTCATCCACCTCAGATTTGTTGTATGGGGGAGAGGCCCTCCCTCTACAGCCCTGCCAAGAGAGGGGGAACTCATGGGAAAAACTACTGACCAGGTAAGCTCATCAAGGAAGGTGGTGGTGGGAGGAGCAGTTCAGACCAGCTAAGGACTGGGCTGATGTAACTGCCCTCAGACACAAGGAGGAAAACCCCCTATATGGAAAAAAGAAGAACTGTATCCAGTAATAAGCAAAACTTTTGATTTTAACAAAGGCAAACATACTGTACCTACAGAGTAGTTCTTAAGACGCAACATAATGTGTAATGCAGGTGTGGTCTGAAGACACATACACCTCCTCAGATAAAGCCCAATGATCCCCTTCTGGTATATGTCTTTCCTGCTCTAATTTGGCTACAAGGACCCAACCTCCTTTGGCTCAGTAACAACTAATTCTTGTTGCAGACTGTAAACTATAATTTAGCTGGGAACCACAAATTATAGGCAATGCTCATGGCCCTGAGTTTTTTTTTTTTATCCCTTTGAATGATTTCCATGCAAAATAAATAGCATATAAGTGGTCAAGAAAAAAACTGAATTTTACTACCCTCCAAGTGAAGGCTGCCCTGGTCCCTTGCAGCATGTAAAACTTCATCTCTCACTGACCACAATGTAGTGATCATGAGTGCAGTTCTTTGGCTCTCTTAACCATGCTCTCTGAGCATTAATTCGTCCACACTTCCAGTCCTTTGAGGAGCCTTAGGATCTATGCATTGGAGGCTTGCAAGGCATTCTTGACTTGCTCCATTGTTGTTTTTGGTGACCCAGACACTTAAATGTTTACTGCCCCTTCCCCCCACGAGCCTTCTCTGATGTTGGTTCCAATTTTGCAAGCACCTATCATTATCTTAACCGGTTTCCACTACAGTGAGTCTCTCATTACAAGTATATTGTTCCTTAATGCTCTTCAATGACTGAATCATAGCCACAATCACCCATTGCAGGGAGTCCAGGGACGCTAGCTGCTATCTCCCTGTGGCCTGTAGCGGAAAGTCCTGCTTTTGCTCCAGTGCCATTCTTAGCTATATCATCTCTTTTGTTTCTTTTAATTAAAGTTTTTATTAACTTTTCCATTATCAGACATTACAACATATTAGTCCTGGCCAGCGTGGGATTCTACTCTGTGGAGTTACACCACTTGACTTTTTCCTCCAAGCAAAAAAGGAAGAAATATGCAATATGAATCCACCACATTTGCACAGCTTGTGGTACTACAAGAAGTATCCTGCTTACCTTTATTATACAATACGGGTGAAGTGATATGCTATCACATAAAAAGCTGTATTATAACTACAGTGTGATAACCAGATCCTGACGTGTACACTGTGAAAATATCAACCACAGTGTACACGTCATCGCTGGTTATCAACACAGTTTACACATCATTCTCCCTCCTCACGCCGCTGATACAAAAAAAGAAAAGTAACAAAAACTGGAGCCCTAATGTATAAAACAGATACGTGATGGCCTGTTGTGTGATACCTATGTATCACAAATCATGGACAGTGACTTTGGAACCCTCACTCGCAGCTCTGCTACGCTACGCTACGCCACTCATTAGGTGAGGTCACTGTCTACTCATTGAGAAACATATGGTATCACACGCTGGGCCATCACATATCCCCTTAATGTTCTGGACTTATATTTTATGTTTGAGTCTTCTAGCATTGTAGCAACCTGGAAATAGTTTTTAATCTGTTACTGAACATTTTTGGTTTAGTACTGTAGTGGTAGTGAGAGCACCACAAATACTGGACAGTAAGGGTGGTGGCGAGAGCCAATCCCTGAACAAAACTTATTTACATTTATTTTTATTTATTTTATTATGGGTGATGGATGTCTTAGTAAGTGGTTTGTGTAATTTTATTTTTAAGGTATTCTGTATGTTGTTTTTAGGCAGATATTTAAATTAGTTAAGGGAGTGCTGTCTTGACACTTTAGTCATCAGAATGCGTTGGAGCCCTGTCCCCACGGTTGTGCTCTACTCACCCTCTGCTCTCCACATCCTCCCCCCTTTGCAGTTTACAACTTACCAGCGCTGTAGGGCACTAGGTATTGCCTGTAGGGGGAGGAAGAGGGCAGGGGATGTGAACAGTGGAGGGTGAATGAGCGGGGCCATCATATCAGCAGGGTTCCTCACTCTCTGAAAATATAGGGCGGTGGCAGTGGTGATCGGGTCAAATGGTGCGTTATTTTTCTGGACCTCTTATATGCACTGCACATGTGCATAAGTAGTTTTTAAGTAACATATAGTGTGCTGGTATTAAATGGGTAGTAGTGCAATAAAGGATGTCAATAAAAGACAATTTTGGAGGATTTTATAAAAAAATGGATAAAAATATAGGGTGGTGGCAAAAAAATATACGGTGGTGGTAAAAAATATAGAGCGGTGGTAAAAAAATATAGGGTGGTGGCCCACCGTGCTAAAACAATGAATGGGGAACACTGTATCAGGGTTGTAGGATCCAGAAGACGCCCTGGGGTGAAACGGAACCAGGATCGTGGTCCGTCATTTCTGGTTTCCATACTCAAGAGCACTACCAATTTTGGTGGGCAGGTGATTCGGGTGGCCCGGGAGGTTGATTCAACTCAGGCGGTGTTATGCAATGCCAGGTCCGCTAAAAACAAGACTGCAATAATTGCAGATCTAGTTGGAATGGTGGACTTGGCTTGCATCCCCGTGACCTGGGTGGACGAGAGCTCTGGTCCCATTCTGGAGGCTTTAACTCCAGCTGGATACTCGGTGATCTACCACTGGCGACTGGATCGGGGGGGGGGGTTGCAGTCTTTTTCAAGACTGAACTTAACCTCTCGAATGTAACAGTTGAGGAGGCCGAGTCATTTGAGTGTACCCTGGTAGCAGGTGTAGGTTGTAGGATCGCCCTCATCTACCGTCCACCTGGAGATGAGAAGCTGTTCCTTCAGGAAGTCATGGACTACATCATCGACATGGCATTTCAGTCACCCAGGCTGATGGCCCTGGGCGACTTCAACGCCTGGGTCGATTAAGAACTCTCTCAGTTTGGACAACACTTCCTCCAGTTGATGACATCTCTGGGCCTCACACAGATAGTTACCATTGCTACCCATAAACATGGTCACTCTCTTGACTTAGTCTTCCTCCTGAGGATCAATGCCTCTGATTTGGGGGTGGAACCAGTTGGATGGTCCGATCACTACACCATGGGGTTTAGGTTTACCGTCCCCCTTCATAGTCCTGCCCCTATGGAGATTGTTAGGTATCCTTTACAAGATGTAAGCTCTGAAGGCCTGGTGGCGGTACTTGACCTATCATCCCTCCCAGTGGCAAGCAGTGATCCAGAGACCCTCGTGGCAGCCTATGACTCGGCCATTTCGGCGGCCCTGATGTCATTGCTTCTGTCTGTGTTCGTCCTCTCTCCCTTCGCCTTTGGTTCTCATGGTTTGACGGGACTTTGAGGGAGAAGCGGCGATTAGGACAAAGGTTAGAGCATTGCTGGCGGAAATCCACCCTTGATGCTGACTGCCTTAGACTGATGGATCATTATCAAGTCTATCAATCAGCAATCACCCGTAAGAAGGCAGAGTTCCTGTCTGGGGAGATTGCAGCCACTCAGAATTGACCAGCTCAGCTTCTTCAAATGGCAGACAGACTGTGCAACCCAAACTGTCTACAAGTTTGAAAAGCCTTTTTGCAAATAGAGTGCGATGAACTTGCTTGATTCTTTGTGTCTAATGTGGCTGACATCAGGGCGGTACTCCTACCCGCACACTCTATGGTCGTTGCTGTGGATCAGCTCAAGGCCACTACTTCTCAGCTTTCGTGGAGTACCTTTGGGAGGGAAAGGGGAAATTATTTAAACCAGGAAAGGCACACTAAGCCGGAGCTTGTTTCCAGGTGTGACCTGGGAGCACAAGGAAGTTAAGTGACTTGCTCAGGGTCACACAGTATGCAAGTGGGGAATGATGGGATTCAAACCCAGGTCTCCAGGTTTGCAGCTCAGTGCCTTTAACCACTATGCTATACTTTGTCTGACCAGAGTTCATGGATGTCACACGGATTGTCCAGGGTGCTCGCCCTACATGCTGTAGTTTGGATCCAGGACCAACTTCCCTGATTTTGGGTTGTACTGATTCCATCGGTCCAGTCCTAGCACGGATTATCTGCTGCTCTTTGGAAACAGGTGAGTTTCCTAGCTCCCTGAAGGAGGCGGTGGTAACACCCCTCTTAAAGAAAGCTTCTTTCGACCCAGACTGCCATGCAAACTACAGATCAATCTCTAACCTTCCCTTTTAAGGGAAGGTGATTGAGAAAGTAGTGGCTGTGCAGCTGGAGAACCACTTGACCATCCATAACATCTATGAACCCCTCCAGTCTGGATTTTGAAAGAGACATAGTACTGAGACAGCGTTGGTTCGGATGCTCAATGTTCTCCTGATGGCTAGAGACTGTAAAAACCTTTCCATCTTGGTTCTTCTAGATCTCTCATCAGCATCTGACACTGTGGACCATGGGGTTCTGCTTGACCGCCTGAGGTTCATCTGTGGATTGTCGGGGTACAGTCCTCAGGTGGTTTACATCTTTCCTCACTGGAAGAACTCAGAGAGTGGTGCCCAGGGTTTATTCCTCGGATCCAGTTTCTCTGTCTTGTGGGGTTCCTCAGGGCTCACTGCTGTCCCCCATTTTGTTCGCAGTGTACATGTTACCACTCGGAGACATTGTAAGAAGGTATGGGCTTAGGTTTCACTGCTATGCTGATACCCAGCTCTACCTTTCTTTTGCACCTGACCAAGATGGAGCTCTCTCAGCCTTTAATAGTTGCCTCACAAAAATCCAGGAGTGGATGGATTCCAGTTGGGTAAAGTCGAACTCAGAAAAGACTGAGGTGTTGGTTGTGGATCCTGCGCACTGGATAGGAGGGCCGGGGGTGGGTTCACCCTCAGGGCTTTTTCTTGGGGTGTATCACTCCTGACCTCTGAACAGGTGCGAAACCTGGGGGTAATTTTTGACGAGGGGTTGACTCTGCATTCGCAGGTGTCAGCCGTCGTCAAATCCTCTTTCTACCATCTGAGGAATATCTCCAGGATCAAGCACCTTGTTCCGTCCAGTGATCTTCCTACGGTGGTCCATGCCTTTGTGTCCTCGTGCCTTGATTACTGCAACTCCCTCTACCTAGGGCTACCTGGGGTGGAAATCTGCCACTTGCAGCTAGTGCAGAATGCTGCAGCCCAGCTTTTGGCAGGAATTCCTAGATCCTGTCATATTTTGATGGTGCTGCACAGACAGCACTGGCTGCTGGTACAGTGGCAGATCACCTCTAAAGTCGGTCTTCTGACTTTTAAAGCCCTACACGGACTAGGCCTGGATTACCTGAAAGAGCTTCTGGTCCCCTACTACCCTGGACGATTGCTCAGCTCACCTTAAGAGGGATTGCTAGAGATTCCGAGGGTGTGTTTGAAATCTTCTGGGGCCCGGACATTTATGCACATGGCCCCAACCCTCTGGAATTCTCTACCCCGTCAGTTATGGGAGTGCACGACCGTGGAGGGATTCAAACAAGCTTTAAAAATACACTTGTGAGTTCAAGCTTTCAGTGAATGAATAATTTTGTACTGGATTATTTTTAATTTGTTAGGCGCCTTGATATTTTGAAAGGCACCCTAAAAATAAAGTTATTATTATTATTTATCAATAGTTGTTAACTTAAATATTCTAATTCTACTAATCTACTATACGCTAAACTAATTACATTTACTTTTAAACATTACTTCTGTTATTCCACAATATAACATTCAGTTTCTTAATTATCCACTACTAGGCAACAGGGAATATTACAGGGTAGAACTAAGAACATGGATTAGGCAGTGGGATAACTACAAGGAGGAGAGGTAGAGAGACCTGGCAACACGAACATCACCATTTCTGCTTTAGAAAGAAGATTGACTGTGTTTATATTATTTCTGTGTTAAATAGTTTTCCTTTTTTTTTTTTTTTTACTTTTTTAGGAAATCAGAGAAGGGGAAGAAATCAGCATTAGCACTGTAGATGGTTATGGTATAAATATATAAGCGACTGCCACAACATAGTGGATCCAAGGGGTACATTTTGTAAGAAATAAAGTCTGTTTCTCATTTAGACCAGAGTGGGACGAATCAGGCAGATAGATGGCCAATGGCCATTAAAACCACTGGCATGGATACCAGATTTGAAAGTTACAGGCCCCCAATGAAATTTTTGAGCCCTTACAAATGACAGATATTAAAATACTGATTTGGCTTCAAGAGTTTGAAAGCTAGTGGCCACACTGGCCACCAGCTCACAAACTAATTTGTCAATCCTGGTTCAGATTGTGTATCTTTTTTTTCCCCATCTGATACACCTGATTTACTAACTCTTGCCAGTTCTGTACTGTAAGTGGGGTGGCTTAAAGCCAGTGTTGTGTAATAGCTTTACAAGCCATGGTAATCAAAATCCACAATAAATATTGTAGTTTAGCATTATTGAGAGTTATGGAGAATGATAGGAAAATACATATTTGTCCCTCAAATAGGACGGTAATAGATAAAATGTCATTAATTGGTATGTGCATGGCATTCCAGGATGGTTGAATTTTTGGGCAAGTCCATAAAATATGGGTATGATGTGCTATGCATTCTCCACATTCCCTCCAAAATGTAGACATAATATGTGTCCCGTATTTAGCCTGTATAACTGGTGTTTTAAAATATCCTACTTGTAGTTTTCATGAAAACTCCCATACTGTTGGAGAGGACGAGGCCTAGTTTGATTCCTCTTCTGCCTTTCTCCACTGTATGTCCTGAATTTGTGTATTTAGTTCTTGGGACCCTTTGGTTTGAAGATCACTCGTGTAAGTATCTTGCTGCTCTAATAATTGTTGTATAATTAGTAGAAGCCGAGGTGAAGGGAGATTAGTGTTCTGGGTGCATGCGGTTCGAGTCAATATGTAACGTTTGACCTGCAAATATCAGTAATGGTCAATAGGTCTTAAATGATATCTTGTTTTGAGTACACTGAAAGATATTAGTTGTTCCCTGCCCATAATACGCATCATCTCCAAACCCAAAGTCATGTCAATATAATCAGTATCCTCACTCCAACTCCAAGAAATATCTGTACTCAGCTAGGCTGCTGGCTCCACCCCCCAGGAAATGTATTTTTATATGTAATCTAATAATGTACTTTACTAATATTTCATACTGTAATTGCTTTTCAATAAAACGGCTATGTAAATAATGGTACATTTATTGAATAATGTGTTTTGCAGCAACCTCATGTCTTTTCGTCTGTACTGCACCCCCAAGCATGGCTGAAAATGGATCACTACAACTCTGTAAAGGGAATAAAATAAATCAATATACTCTGCTAGATGAATAAAGAGTTTGTGTTACTTTAGGTTGCATGGAGGGCTGCATCAGTCGCCATATCCTTAGGGGAATTTTTTTTTTTAATTTAATCACTGCACCAGTGGGAGGGGTTTGGGATGCTAAGTGTAATTTATTTATTTATTTATGTTGGTATTATGGGATCATGAAGGGGGTGGGATGCTACGTGGATTGGTGTTATTACTAGAACCGAGGTAGGGGAGAATGTGGGCACTGGAGTGCTACAGTACACAAACTGATGGGTGAAGGACATACACTGCCACAACAAGTTCAGCCTTGTTGCATCTTTAGATGCCCTCCATTTTTTCTTTTAAAGTCTATTCCACATTCTACTAGGTTTAAACCTTTATTGTCAAATTAATTTTTTTTATTGCCTTTGCAGTTACCCTGAACCCTTCTATCCTCAGCAGCTACTACTCTTTGTTTTCATACTGTCTGAACAGTCTATGACATCAGTTAAACCATTCCAGGCCATTTAAATCAGGGTTTCTCAACCTGGGGACTGTGGCAGGTAAGGCACAAAAAGCAAGCACAGCCTTCCCATCAAAACATTTTAGCATGCATAACTATTGTCTGTTTATGACATTTTTATTCCTTCTTCATACTGACTAACATGAAACCCTTCTACCAATTAAAACATGCTTGTGATTAGTGGACTTTTGGATCTGGGCATGCCTGGACAAGGTCAGTGGTCCTTACTGTCAGAAAGGTTAACAGCCCCTGATTTAGATGACTAGCATGGAATGGTGTGATGGATGTCACTGAATGTGTTGGAGATATGAAAAGAAAGAGGTGCAGCTACTAAGGAGAGGAGACAACAATGTAGAATTGAGGACACCACAAAGCTAGATTCATTTATCAAAAAGAGGCCAAATCATATCAGAATGCATGGCTGATACAAAATGGAAATTGGAAGAGTATTTACAACGTAAAACTTATTTCCTATCACCTTTAAAAGATAACATAATACATTCTGGAGAAAATGGGGATACTGGGACGTAGGGAGACAGCAGGAAGGTGAGACTGAAATCAACAAAAAGAGAGAACAGTTCTGGTTAAGCAAAATATTTTCTTTTTCCTAACATGTCTTATAATATGTAATGTTGTCATTTTTTATAAAGATCTTAGTGACCCACAGTCGTTATCTGGATATTCTGAGTCTACAAAATTGTATGCGAGGACACTGTTGAAACAAGGTAAATGCTATGTCAATCAAAACCTCTCTCTTTCTTGGAACTGGACATGCAGCAGGAGGGAGCATGTTAATTTCTTGTAGCACCTTTTCAATTATAGGAAGAACAGTATTGTCACTTTTATTAAATTCTCCACTTCAGTTGTACAAGCTATGCAATACTGGGTACCATACTCATTTTAGCCAGAGTTTAAGTGGGCTAATTATCCACTCTACCCAGCCTTTAATTTGCTACATTTGATTGCAGGTCAATGCTAGTCAACGGATGCCAGTGCTGAAAAAAAAGGAAAATCAAATCAACACTCACTGAAATTTGCCATTCTGAGACCTGATGTATCTTTTCAATTTTAGTTATGTCAATAATGCCCATTATTCCCTATCTGTAATCTAGTATTGCCTTCTTTTTATCAACTGTCTTCCAAAGATCTACATAAAGTACTCTGAAGAATGTTTTTGTAGAGATTGATTATAAGATGTAACTGATGCTTTTCTTCAGTATGCTGTTTAAAAAAGGGTATCAGAAGTTAGATATAAATATTTAGCAGGGTTGAGTAGGGTCTGTGGTAGCAAAGTAGATAACGGATTTGGGGGTAGACTAGGTGGGCCAGGAGGTCCTTTTCTGTTGACAATGTCTCTGTTTTCTAAGTTATTTAGGAAGAGATTACCACAAGTGTAAAAGTGCAGAACTGACAACAGTGAGTTCATAATAACCATCATACTAAATATCTGATTGGTACACACTATTTCGTTTAGGATTTACAACCTGGTTTTCAACCCTAAGGGCACTTCTGTTTTAAAAAGTCTGCCTCACTAAGGAGCTGCTGCTGATTTATTACTGAAGCATTTTCTGTTATATGCCGTAGGCTTGTTAACACAGCTGAGTGTACACTCATTTTAATAATAAATCATGACATGCTGTTTAGCCAGTCAAGACTGTTTATTTCAAAACATTCTGGGTACTCGTATGCCATAAGAGGATGTCATGCAAAGTGTTCCAAAATTCTGACTTCACTTAGCATTGTGTCAAAACCCACTCCCGTTCTGCAACCCCAGCCCCAATCGGCTGCTGCTTTTATTGGTTCCCCAGCAAAGACAGGAAGTCTGTGGCTACTAGACAAAGCTTATAATGGCCATCTCAGCAGCAGCAGTTCAGTTTTGCCAGTGTTAAGTGTCCAGAGTGAGGGCATCTAGGATATGATTTCCTTCAGGTACCATTCCAGCTGCAGCTCTGATGGCACACAGTCAGGATCAAAAGACAGGTACAACTGTGCATTATCTGCATAAACCTGAATCTCCATGCTCTATTGTCTAATGATTCTACCCAGAGGAATAATAAGCATTGTGAACAAAATGGGTGACAGCAAGGCGAGGGGTCTACAGTCCATTCATATTTTAGAAAACCATGCCTTGGAATATGTTACTAAGTTTATAAAATGACGTCACTTTTTTTTTTTTTTATGGAAAGTTTTATTTTGTGTAGTTTTGCTTTTGCTAGGTAGATTAGGTAAGGCTTGTTACGAACCGTGTTTCCTAGGAAATTAATGTACTGTTAGGTGACGTGCTAAGATCCGTTTAGTTTCTCGGACTGCTTGTTTTCTTCAATAACATTTTATAAGCTAGTTCTGAAGTAAAGCATTGTTGCTGTCTAGATTTTGATGCTTTTGCTACAGAGGTAATTTATTCAGTTGTCTGCATCCCCCCTTCTCCTGTCCCCACGTTCGACTCCACACCAGCAGAGTGCAAAGACAAGAGTTGTGGATGCTGTCCAGTGACGACGTGTACTATAATGTGGAGCTCCACAGCCAGGATATGCTAGAGTCAAGCATATCCCTGTCAGCTACGTAAATCAGGCCCTTGGTTAGCTGAATAACAGAGTCGGGGTGTTCAAATCAAAACTTTTAGGACTTGCCCCGCTGTGACTGTAGCTGAATTTTCACTTGCCCCTAGTCATTATAATGAAATTAGCGGAATTTTTGCACTTGCCCATCAAGGAAATTTACTTGTTCCAGACGGGGAAATGGGATTTGCACACTCCTGCAGAGTAATCAAAAAATGAACAGCTAAAACATGTCAAGCAAAATATAATTCAGAAAACTCTATATCCGAGTGTCATAATGGTAAAGGTAGTCTGCTACTCATTTCCACAATGGGAGAATCACAGTGTGATGTAAAGGATGGTAATATAACACTTACCAGGTGACTAAAGAAACATTATACAGTACATCCTTTACACCACTCTGGACCCATTATACCACTGATCTCAAAAGCAGTACCTGCTCTGAGGGTGGGTGCAAATATCAGTGAACTATAGGTCCATGCAGTACTGTGCACCTTTCTTCCACAATATGCTGCGGCAAAGCCAATAATATTTATTTATTTATTACTATTTTGGAGTACACCTTTGAGCTACAAGCTTGTTTGCAAAGGTTCCAAGTCAACAGAAATTGTACAGTCATCAAAGCAGAGCAGGGGAAACTGGAAACATTACAAACTATCAAACTGGAGAAGCGGGGAAATATGTACAGAGTTTACAACAATTGCAGTTCACTGCCACACAACAGTGCTTTGTCAATGCTATATATGAATCAGAACAGAGCTATACACAGTATTTAAGCTATTAGCAAGCCACTTCAGTCCAGTCTTGTATCGCACAAGGCCACTGTTGTAATTGTTAACCAGAAGGCTGCATATTGGTAGGGTAAACTTGGCATTTGGTGCTGTTACTAATGGGTGATATAACCAGCAGGGGAGACAGAATGGTGGATAGCAGCAAAAGTCTTGTCAAGGAAGGGGAGAGTGGATTGGGGGGTAGTGTAGGGGGTCGGTGATTGCAGGAATCAACCCAACTGTCATCCTGGGCACTTGCAGTGTCTTGCCGGGTTAAGGAGTCTGAGAAGCTTCTTCTTGAACTGTGCAATAGTGTTTATGTTTAGTACATGCACTGGCAGTTGGTTTAATCATTTGGGTGCTCGGACAGCAAAGGACTGTCAGGCCAAGCTGGTTTTCCTAAAGGGAACTGTGAGGGCCTGTCTGGCTGTGCTTCTTGCGGTGAGTAGGTTTTTTTGAGGGGCAGAAAAGAGCTTGTAGAGATGGTGGGGTGAAGCCAAGTTGGACTCTCCCACCCCCCAAAAAAAGAATCGGCCAGTGGGAGCCAGCCAGTGCCAGCATAAAGATTGCAGGTGTGAGTGTATCTGTCTGTGTCTAACACGAACTGGCAGGCATTGTTCACTGTTACCTAGATTCTGTGCAGGATGGTGTCATTTGACTGCATAGCCAGTGGTGGGTTTAGGTTGCCTATTATATAATATGAGTTCTCAATATTGTTAGGTCGTCCTTGAAAAGGCAGTCCATAAACTCAAAATATTGATATGAAAGGACGAACTCCACTCCAGAAATTCTTATTTCAGTAAACAGTCACTGCTTTATTATATTATTCTCCACACAGGGAACTCCCTGTTCCCTGCAGAGACACCATGAACCTTTGCTACTCTATTTAAGAGTCTGGAGAGAATAAACATCTCCGTGACATTAGACTACTAAAAGAGCTGTATGTAATGAGCAATTTATGCCACTGAATATTGTTAAACCAGGGAAAGGAGTCAAGCCAGTAAACTTAGGATATAAAATGTTAAACAGGTAAATCGTTAATGCAACACTGCAAGGGCCTGAAGAAGTGGCGATAAGCTATGAAACTGTCGCCCCTTTGGTTTAGTGTGGAGGAATAATATAATAAAGCTTGACTGTTTACTGAAATAAGAATTTCTGGAGTGGAGTCCGTCCTTTCATATCAATATTTTGGTGTCATTGACTGCCCTGTATATCACCAATCCATAGCCTGTGATGGGCAATATTGAGCAGGTGGCGGCAACTGGCTTAGCCTCTTTGGTTAGGTTTTGGTGGTGCCTGTATAGAACACCTAGTCCCTTATTAACGGCCTTTGTAACATTGTCAATGTGGGGGGTGAAAGAAAGGGATTCAATGATGACCACACCTAGATACCCGAATGTTTGTACCTGTTCAAGCAGGGTCCCGTCATTGTTTATTGTAAAGGGGCTTGTCTTTTTTTCTCAAACTGGGGACTGGCGAACAGCATAGCTTTTTCCTTTTTGCAGTTGAGAACAAGCTTATTGTATGTGAACCATTTACCTAACTTGCTAAAGTTTTGTTGCAGTTCATTTGAGAGGGAGTCCTGGCAGAGGTGGCTACAGTAGAGAACTGTGTCATCTGCATACATTAAAACTTTAGAGGTTGGGCAAGATTCGATTAGCTGGTTTATAAATGCCCCAGCACTTACAATCAGTCTTTGCACCCCTAGCACCTTACCTATCGTTATTCCCTCGACAAGACACCCTGGCTGCACCATCTCCTGCCCTCGCCCACCTCCCCGCCCCAACCACCTACCGTGCTCCCCTACCCCCTGCACCTCCTTCCCCATCGATCTCCTACCTCACTTCCCCCACCCACCCCTCCTTCCCTTGTCTTGCTCATAGCTCAAGTCTTTGTACTGGTTATTACATGTCTGTAAGTCAATGACTATATGTTTATAACTAAAAATGATGACTGTTGCACACACTGACATGGAACCTTTGTAAAAGAGCCTCGGCTCAAAGGTAATGTAATCCTAGATTAAAATAAATACATAAATAGATTAAACAGAAGGGGCTCTAGTATGGAGTCTTGAGGCTCACCTACTGTGACAGGCCTGGAGTCTAAGAGTACTCCATTCAGTTTTATCCGCTACGTTTGGCCTGAAAGGTAGCTATTAAACCAAGCTAATGTGTCAGTTGAGAGACCAGTTTGTTTGAGTTTGCTAAGGAGAAGATTATGATCCACAAGGTCAAAAGCCTTGGTGAGGTCAACAAAGACAGACCCCACCAAGTGCCCCTTGTCCAGTGCCTCATGTATGAAACTTGTAAATTCGATCAGTGCAGAATTTGTGCTGTGTAATTTTCAAAGGTCATGTTGTTGGCAGCACTGCAGGTCATGTTTGTCAAGATATTCTACAAGTAGGGAGGATGCAATTCTCTTAAGGGCTTTGGAGACAGTGGACAGAATTGAGATTAGTCAATAATTTGATACAAGAGCACGGTCATCATTTCTATGAATTGGTGTTACATGTGCGATTTGCCATGTGCTGGGGAACTGTGAGTAGCAGAGTGAGAGATTAAAGATTTTGGTTAAGGGCTCAGCAACTACTGGCAGGGATGCCACTATCAGGGCCATATAAAGGCCATGACTGCCCACCCTAGTTTTGCCTAATACCATCTTGAGCACTCTGATAGCATCTTTCTTTGTTACGGCCCTGAAATAGAATTTACTGGGGGAGGTTTGTTGTTAGGGCTAATGTTGGGTTCTGGTGGTGATTGGCATTACTGCCTTTGGCAGAACTGAGCCGAGATCTGTAAATCATTGGCTAAAGACATTTGCAATATTTGTGGGATCCAGGGAGATTTTATCACCTACCCTAATCATTGTTGGTGGGCTTATATCTTTGTGACCTCGGCCTCTATTAAATACACATTAGCCCTTCTCAATCTCCTCTCCATTGGCTGCTGTCGCTCTATATTGCAGCCGTCTAGCTACTGATAAGACTATCCTTTATCTGTTGCTCTGCATTACAGCAGTTTTGCTACTGACAGACTACTCATTACCGACACTCTACCTCTCAGTCTGCTAATCATGCTAATTACTCTACCTTACAATTCTGCTAATTACTCTAAATCTATGCATCCCTTCCTTGTATTCTAAGTTCTGAGCATTTCGTACCACTAGTTTTTCCCATACCTGCTGTCCCTCCCTCCTGATCTGCTTACTCGCTTACATTCTCTACCTTGCTCTTTTGCATTATAGTCTTTCTGCCTTTTCACTACCTCTACCTGTTGTCCTTTCCCTAGCTTAGCTTCTTCATCACCAGCTGGCCTATATCTTAGATATCTGGAGTTTTTCATTCCACCATACCCTGCCATATTCACATCGATAATCCTGAGCTTTCCCCATTTTAGCCGCCCCCATGGGTTGCCTAATTGGACTGATCTTGCTGGCTTGTCTTCTCCTTTGTTGCTGGGCTGACCAGTTTATTGCTACATCCTTACATTACCCTCTATGTAACAGTAACCCTCCCCCTTCGTGTCACATCTGGCCTGAATCCTATTGTGCACTGATATATCCCTTGTCTCCCCAAGACCCACTTTGCTCTCCTTGGACTCTGGCTCCACAAAAGGTTACGCATAACCAATGTTACATCTGCCCTTGAAATGATCTCGTCCTGTGCCTCGGCATGTGTTCACTTATCAGTTCTCCTTCTTCTGATTCGTGCTGGGGATACTGAGCTTAATCCTGGACCCCCTTGCCCTATTCAGACAACACCTTCTAATACCCTATACCTGAAAAAAGGCCTAAAAGTGGCGCGTATGAAGGCGTCTATCTTACAGATGACCGCTACCATTTTGTGTATATCGGAATCTTGGCTCAAGCCAACTATTAAGCAGCATGAGGTGGCACTTACATAGATACATAGACAGTGTCGGCAGATAAGGGCCTATGGCCCACCCAGTCTGCCCATTTAAGTTTGTAAGTTTAGTTTATGTTTTCCAGGAAGTCTGTTGCCCCTTACCCCTGACCTCCAGAATTCCTTTATGTCTATCCCATGCATTCTTAATTCCCGTGATTGTTTCAGCCCCCACCACTTCCTCTGGCAGGGTGTTCCACTTGTCCACCACCCGTTCTGTGAAGAAATTCTTCCTCACGTTTCCTCTGAATCATCCTCCCTCCAACTTCATCCCATGCCCTCTAGTCCTGGAACATCTTTTTCGCTTAAAAATAGTGTATTCCTGCACCCTGTTCCTCCCTGTAAGATACTTGTATGTCTCTATCATATCCCTCTCTCCTCCCTCCTCTCCTCCAGGGAGTACATGTTCAGTGCCTTCAACCTGTCCTCATAGGACTTGTGATGCAATCCATGCACCATCTTTGTTGCCCTCCTCTGAACCTTCTCTACCCTTTCTATGTCCTACGTAGGTAAGGTCTCCAGAACTGCACAGTGTACTCCAGGTGCGGCCTCACTAGTGGTCTTGTATAGTGGAATTATGACCTCCCTTTCCCTGCTGGTGATGCCCTGCCTATGCATCCCAGCATCCTATTTGCTTTACCTGCTGCCTTGTCACACTGTTTCCCTGCCTTGAGGTCATCAGAGATGATAACTCCAAGATCCCTTTCCTGCTTGGTGCATGCTATATCCTCACCCCCAACTGATATATTGTGCCACGGTTTTTGTGCCCCATATGCATTATCTTGCACTTCCTTGCATTGAATTTCAACTGCCAAACCCCTGACCATTCTTCAAGTTTCTGCAGGTCCCTTCTCATTCTGTCTACACCCTCTGGTGTCTCTACTCTGTTACAGAGCTTTGTGTCATCAGCGAACAGTGAAATTCTGCCTTCTAGGTCCTGTGCAATGTCACTGATGAAGATATTGAATAGTACCGGTCCCAGCACTGATCCCTATGGTACCCCACTGGTCACTCTTCCCTCTGTGGAGTGACAGCCATTTACCACTTCTTGGTTATAACTGCTTCAGAAGGGATAGGGTGGGAAAGAGGGGTGGAGGTGTTCTGATCTATTCTCGGAATGATATTGATGTCATCTAACTCCCTGAGCCTGACACCGGCTTGACTTCTGTGGAGTCCCTATTCACCTTACTACAGTAACTCTTGGAAACATTAAGAAATTTACCATTGGGTGTGCTTACCTGCACCTTAACAAGGCTTCCCTAGGTATCCATCCCTTCCTAACTTCCCTAGCCAATCTGCCTCACCATGACCTTATTCTCTGTGGTGACTTCAATACAGACTGGCTTCACCCTGATGTTGCTCAAGTGTGAACATCTTTTGTTGACTCCAACCTATAACAAGTCATTCAGGATCCAACACGTATCAATTCCAAGTCCAGTAAACACACACTGCTTGATTGGATGGTCACTAATTGCCCTCTAAAGATAAAAGCCATGGGTGTGCACTCTGACTGTATAAGTGACCATTCTCTTACTGTCTGCATCTGGAGGAACAATTGTCCCAACCCCCAAAGATCTCTCTGGTTTGAGACATGTCAAGGTTTGATGTTAGCAATTTCATTACCTCTATCAATAATATTGACTGGTGCCCCATTCAGACTCTCCCAGATATAAATCAAGCCTCGGATTTCTTAATACCTCCCTTACTCAAATTCTCGATAGTCATGCCCTTTGGAAAAATGTCAGTCCAAGGGAATTAAGGTTCTTTGGCTCACTAAGGAAATTAGAAAACTTATGTCCCTCCGTGACAAGGCCTGGTGGACCTAGGAAAAAAGTGGACTGCCTTCCAGCTGGCAAATCTATAGGCAATACAAAAATATGTGCAAGACCTCACTCCATAAAGCCAAATGCCACCATTTCAAGTCTCTCCAAAGTGAACACCTTTGCAACCCTACGGAATTCTGGAGTCAGGTCAATTCTCTGGTCAAAGGAAAGGCTGCTGAAGTTCTGAACTCTATCTCTGCTAATGGTACCACCTTTGCAGATCCCTTATCCATCGCTTCTGCGTTCAGTGATTTCTTTACTGATCATCACAAATACACCTCGCTTTTTGGTAACTCACCTTCTCCCTCCACAGCCCAATCCTCCCCCCCCAGGAATCCCTGCGGCTCGACCTGCTTTCCATCTTAAAACTGGCTTCCCTCAAAGAGGTCTGGAGGCTTCTTGCTAACTTAAAAGCACCGAGTTCTCCTGGTCATGACTCACTCGAGCCTAAATTTCTAAAGTTGGGTGCTTCAGTCCTTGCTCACCCTGTCCGTGACATAATAAATCATTCATTCCTCTCCAGCACCGTGCCTGACAAGTGGAAGGTAGCGGTAGTCATTCCTGTGCATAAAGGTGGACCCAATACTCTTGTCGATAACTTTAGACCTATACTCATCCTCTGCCCCTTGGCTAAAATCCAAGAGTGAATTGTATATAACCACCTTCAAGACTACCTGGAATATCACAATCTGCTATCCCCCTATCAACATGGATTTAGAAGGAATCACAGTACCTTGACTGCCTTGATAAAAGTAACCACAGCCATATTCCATGCAATGGACCAAGGTTTAGCCACCGGTGCCATCTTTGTCGACCTTGCAAAAGCGTTCAATCTGGTGAATCACAATCTTCTGCTCCATCAGCATCATGTTCTTGGTCTGGACTCCACTGCATTGAATTGGGTCAATAGCTACCTGTCTGCTGCTCCCAAAGAGTCAAGTGGGCTGGCTCTGTCTCTAATCTTGGACCCATAACACATGGTGTCCTGCAAGGCACAATTTTGGGTCCAATGTTATTCTCTCTCTATTCATTAATGATTTACCCAGCTTCTGTGGTGGGGCATCTGTACACCTGTATGCGGATGATGCAATCGTCTATCACTCCTCTCCTGATATTGATCTGATTAATAGAAGAACTTGCTTCAGACTTTGCTTCCCCGAAGGCTGGTTCAGACGAAATAAATCTCTGAATCAGAGATTAGGCCTCCTCTATCGTATTCGTCCCTTCCTCTCCTCTGCCTCCTGCCTGAAGATTGCTTCATCATCCCTACTACCTCTTCTATCCTATGATGCACCCTTACTACTCTCAACGAATACCTCGACCCTGTCTATCCTATTTCAGGCTTACCTTAGGGTTGGGAAGGTTTGCCTTGGGGGTTAACGTCCGCCATCACCACTGTAACGTCCTCTCCTCACCTGGCCGGTTACCTAATGTATCAAAGTTGAGGTATTCCTCACTGTGCTTCCTGTTTAAGCTTGTCCACAAATTCACACCTTCTTGCCTCAGTGAGATTATATGCCTTAGACAAGCTCCTCGCGCCCTCAGATCTGCCTCACTCCCCCTTCTCATAAAACCTAACCTGCGTGTTGCCATCACCCACAAGTCATTCTCCTTTGCAGCAGTATCTGACTGGAACTCTCTTCCTCAGTCTGTTTTGTCCTGCTCCTCTCTCCCCAAGTTCCAAGCCACTCTGCATGCCTCTCTCTCTTGCTGCTGTGTCCTGGTTCTGCTTCCAGTAATACTTCATCTAGTTCTCTCCTGTCGTACTCCTCTCTCCACCAGTTCCAAGCTAGTCTGAATGCCTCACTCTTCATCCTCTGTGTCATGCTCCTGCTCCCTGTGATATTTCATCTATTTCTCTTTTTGCCCTATTCCTTTCTCCTCCTCCTACCTATCCAGTGCTTCCTGCCCCTATTCCTTGTTTTTTGTCCTTATTCTACTTTAACTACATGCTTATCACCTGACCCTTCCCCCCCCCAGCTATCAATCTTAACCTTGCCCCTTTGCCCCACCCTCAATCATTTTAGCTTTTGGTTCTTCGGTCTGTAATCTGGAGGTTCTAATGCCTTGTATTTTTTTTTTTTTTTTATGTACAAAGTACATATCCTTTATCATACTTTGCCTCACCTATATATTTGTAGCTTTTACCTTCTATGTTGTATGTTAATTTTTATGCTATTCTCGATTTGTATCACTGATTTATTTACACTGTGTTGCACTGCTTGTTATAACCCTGGGTCGTCCATGAAAAAGGGACTATAATTGTCACAGTAGACTTACCCGGTCACCAAAATTCATAAGTAAGTTTGTTGATGGATTCCCATAATCTTTTACCGTTCCCTAAAAGTTTTGTTTGTTGAGCTTTGTAACAGGATGCTTCAGCTTGCCCAATTTACCTTGTATATCAGTTTCATGCAGCTTTATCGTTCTGGCTCATCAGTGGGGGTGCCTGAGGATTTGGCCCAGTGCCACGTTATCCCTCTGTTTCATGAGCTCCAGAAGTGGAGGGATAACCCATTCTGCAGTTTTGTCCCTTAACTTTCTCTTTTTAATGGGTGCGAATTTATCAGCAGCATTGCTGAATTCGGTAATAAAATATTCTAGTGCCCAGTCGAGATTTGTACAAAGGTCTAGGTAACTCCAGTCTACTAGTGCTATATATTTCTGGAAGCCTTCAGTTGCATGCTTCCAGAATCTTCTACTTAATATTGTTTTGGGTTGGGATCTGGGTTGTTTGGCTGAACACAAACAAAGGACGGGCAAGTGGTCGCTTACAGTGTTGCGAAGCATTCTAGTTTCAATGATTCTTTCAGAGTGTACTGTTAGCACCCAGTCGAGGAGCGTACTTGTACCAGCTCTGTAGTTGGTTCTGGTATTCCACTTTACTACCTGGGTAAGAGATAGTGAAGCCACTATGCCCCGGTATTTGCTGCTATTTTTGGATGACCAGTCAATACTGAAATCGCCTGTCATCAAGGATTCCCAATATTGTGCTGCTTGTTTGTACAGCTTGGAGAATGTTTCCTGTCTAGTTTGTTGCTTTCCTGGGGGGATGTAA
Source organism: Neoceratodus forsteri (assembly GCA_016271365.2). NCBI lineage: Eukaryota > Metazoa > Chordata > Ceratodontiformes > Ceratodontidae > Neoceratodus > Neoceratodus forsteri. The sequence goes on from CM028131.1 coordinate 733,055,368, forward strand.
ATAGACATGATAACATGGTTCTTGTGTTTTTTCCCACCAAGGGAAGGGGTTCCCAAGGAGATTTGTTGGCCTTGTAGGTTGTTTCTTAAGTACAGAAGTATCTCTTCCCACTGCAATCCTGCCTAAAGGTGTTATACCTACCGAAGGCGATAGCAGTATCAGGGGTTCTTGATGTGAGCGACGTCTCTGTGAGTGATAGAATATCTAGGTTGTGTTGGGACACATGAGCTTCCAGCTGGGTTAGTTTAGGTAGGAGGCTGCATATGTTTAATTACAGTATTCTTATGGAACAGGGGGCTCAGTTTTGTAATTCTGCTTTGCAGTGGGCCCGAGCAGGGGTGGATATTGCCTGAGATTATGAGAAAGGTTTGTAGTAGCTTTCAGATAAATCTGAGGCAAGGTGGTCTCGTGAGGGCTCTGGCGATTCTGATTGCTCCTTTGTTCCTTACAGACATAAACTTAACTGCTAATTGGGGACTGGGGGGAAGATGCCATTTAGACAAGTTTTTAAGATTGGTTGGGAGTGGGGCATCAAGTGGGTGTGTGACAGGGCAGAATAGGACCCTGTCCCATTTGTTATGGAGAAAGTGTTTAAATGCAAGGATCTTTCCTTTTCTGTCTCTTCTCTATCTGGTTGCGCAACCAAATTTTCCTGTGAGACTTCGGACTTGATCAACCCGACAGGCTCGCAGTTCTGTGCCTCTCAATGTCTCTTGGTCCTCTCTTGCTGTCTACCTTTTCCTCCCTTGCATATCTGCTAATATAAAAATATGTGCAAATCACTGTATGGAAATTTAACTGATATTGGGATCCCTTTTGTTTACAAACATATATAGCATTACTGTTGAAATGTTATATTTTGAGATGACTGCAAAAAGCTGTTAGAAGCTAGAGGTTACCAGAGTTCAACTTTTAAGCCTTTTGCAAAAGTTGTGCAAAAGGGGGCCTCAACTCCAGAAGCACACTGTGTTCTAGCAGCTCCTGCCAGATATTTACAAAAACAGGATGCTTGCTAAGAATGGGGGTTGAAAGAACTTACAAAGGAGCTAAGCTGCAACTGCTGAAAGAGAAAAAGGGACAGAGACTGGAAGAAAACACTTTTTATTTTACCTTTGTAAATAGTTATACTGAACAAGGTTATTTTCTTATGTGACCGCTACTGTAAATAAATATTTTTGGTGAATTCTATAACTGCTCCTGGTTTTTCCTATGCTTCCTGACCTGTGCCTTGACAACAGAGTGTGTAACTCAATTCTGTATGGGTACACTGGTTTCCCATTTGCACAGCCTTTTTGTGGCTAGCATTCTGTAGGAGATATTTAGATATATTATTATATATATATATATAAGTTTATAATGCCTTGAGAAAGTATGAATGGAGGACCAAGTTGCTGCAGAACATGTTGTGAATCAAAGCTGACCCCCTCTCCTCTCTGCTAAGGCACTAATGGAGTGGACATTAAAGGCTTGTGTGACCTCCATCCCTTGGACTGCACAGGCTTCCTGACTGGTAGCTCTGGACACTGCCAGCCCATCTTAGGCTGATGTAAACAGTGTGAAGTCTTTCAGACTTCAAAGTAGTGGCCAATGGCCACCTTGTTTAGATACCATTTGACAGCCCAATAAACGTCAACTATATGTACTGACTGTTCGTTTGAGTTTTTAAAATTCAGACAAAAGGACGTCATATTTAGTTCCTGAGTGAAGATAAACTCAGGTAAGTCTCTTGGTATGCTATAGTCTTCTGGCTGGGCACTTATCGTTTAGCAGCAGTATCCTAAAAGTAAGGATGTACACTGAGACAGAGATCAGCTGTTCAAATGTCGGCCTGGCAAATTGATCCAGCACACTTAATCTGTGTGTGTGGGGGGGTTGGGCCTCTCTCAACCTTAGCTGCAGATTCTGGGTGGCTTTGAGGAAGTTTAACATCTGGATGTGTGCTAACTAAAGACCTCCCCAATTTTCCTCGAACTACACTAGTGGCTGTCAACTGGACTCCCATGAATCGGGTTAAGACCCTTATCAAGACCTTACGGTAAATAAGGCAGTATGTCTGAAGTTGATGATCTTGAGGGGCAAATAAGGGCAACTACTGTTATGTGTACACCAAGCCCTAAAACAGCCCACTGTCTACTGTATACGAAGTTTGTTGACCTTTGCCTGGACTACAAAAGTGGGTCTACCACCTGTGACATATAACAAGAACTCATCAATCTGTTCTGTTCACTAACTATGCCGTAAGGTACAGTGTGTCCACTATGGGACACAGAAATGGTCCCTGAGACAGGAAACCCTGTTGTCTTAGAAGCCTAATCAGCAGTTCTACTCTCCATGTCTGTAGCCAAACCAACACACTTACCCAGGAGGCACAATCTGTTGACCTCTCACCAGGGCAAAATTCTGTACCCGAATCTGAGCAGTTACAAATATAACAATTTGTTAAACTAAAAGAATTAAAATAAGCAAAAATAAATACCAGAGACAGTAAATAAAGCTCTGGAAAAGGGTACTAAGACCTGGTTCCTCAACGGTTATACCGAACAGTGAGGAACCGAGAAAATGAACTAAAACAACACTAAAATAATGCTAACTAACGAACTGTAAGGTTATAAACAGAAATAAAGGCAGCAGTAAGAATAATAATATGAGAAAACACCTATATTCAGTGAAGAACCACAAGGAACGACTGAGAGGGAAGTCTCCAAGGCATCTTGACTTGTCAGGCGGAGAAAGAAATCTGATATGTTGGTGGGACGTTGCAGCTGATAAGAGCAGCAGTTTGAATATATGGCATGAGCCAATGATGAGTTCTACCATTAACATATAGTTCCATTTTCTTCAGGCAGCTCTGCTTAGGAGGCTGACTGCAGAGAGTTAGGAATATACAGAATACCTGGGGCTAGAAGCCTAATGAGCAGTTCAATCAACATTTACTTTCTGCTCCTTATTCTCTTCAGCAGCCCACTTCAGCTAGGCAACCTCAAATACTTATCCTCCCTTTCTTTGTTACTTTCCCACCTCCTCAGACCCCCAACTTATCCTTTCAGGCTAGGGTCCATGTGGAGTCAGGCTCAGAACTCCCCACTGGGCAGCACAGTTCCAGGAGGTGGTGGACACTTGGTTTGGCGAGGCCCCAAGAGCGTCTGCTTCATCCTACATGACTAGTGGAGGTTTTGCTCATTTCTTTCCCATCCAAAGAGACTGTGTAGAACAGATCGCACTGGCTTTGAATCTCTTGAGAAACCTGTGGATATAATCTCCACTCTCTTAGAAAGAGCATCTGCCAGCTTAGTCAATCTGCTTGGACAATCAGCTTTCCTGGTTGTTAAACTGATGACGATGGAGATTAGTCTCTGCCCAGTTGAGAGCTCTGTAAGACTAACAGCTCACCTGAATGCTCCTTGTTCCATTTATTTGTTGGTGTATGTCATAGTCACTTGATTGTGATATGTTACTCTTACTGACAACCCTGATATCTTTTCTGAGATGTGTCCCAATGTCTTGTACACTGCCCTCATCTCTAGGACAATGACTGTTATCTTTGCCTCCACATTGGTCCAAGTCCCTTGACATAAATCCTCCTCCATGGTGGCTCCCAATCCCTGGATACTGGCACCCATGGTATGTAGCAGTCTTCTTGTGTCAGCATCATTCCTTTTAATTGATTCTTCCTGGTAATCCATCACTGCAGGCATCTTAAGGGACACTGGTGAGAGGGTTAGTGGCCTAAAGTATTCCTGAGATTCTGCATGTCAGCAAGTGAGGACATATGAGTTACAGCATATGGCAGTGTAGCCTGGCCATGACATCAGGACGATACACACGGCCATGGTCTCCAGAAGCTGAAGAGAATCCTATACTCTGACTGTTGCTTGACTCATCATGCAGAGGTACTGGTCCCAAATGGTTTCTCCTGTGTCAGACAGGCTAATGTGCCCCTCTAACCATAAAAGATTGCTCACAGATGTTCCATTCTTATGGAGGGACAGATCCTGCTTTTCTGGTGGTTTACTACCCATCTGTGCTGCTTAAGGGCATCATTCCCACCAAGGATGTTTCAATGGCCTGTATCTCTAAAGGCGACCTGATGAGACAATCATACAAATAATGAACAGCATGAATAGCCTCTACAAATAATATGGCCTGCAAGACTATCATTTGCTTTGTAAATACTCAGGGTGCTGATGCCAACACGAAAGGAAGGGCACAGTATTGAACATTATTACCCAGAATGTGGAATTGCAGGAACTTTTAATGAACTGGATAATTTGAAAATGTGGAGATACATATCCTTGAGGTCGCCTGTGGTCAGAAAGTTGCCCTGTTTGACAACTTGAATCATGGAGCAAATTGTCTCCATCATGAGGTCAATGACTGGATAAAGTCCACTCAACGTCTTTGGTACTGTAAAAAAGACAGAATAACTACCTTGACCTCTCTTCTCTGCAGAAACTGCCACTATTACTTTAGTATGAACCAGATGAATCACTGCCTCCCATAGTTTTTTCATCTCTTTATCAGGCAAGCACGACTGAAGACAGAAATCTATCTACTCTAAAAACAAAGAAACTCTATGGTGTATCTGGCATAAATGATTTTGTGCATGCACCAGTCCGCTGTTGTATGGGGCCACTGCTCCTGAAACTGAGAGATCTGGCCTCCAACCAGGATGTCCAGGAACTGGGTGCTGCCACCTCCACACAATGAAGCTCTTATTCTGGAATCTGAGGAATGTCGCTCATCTCTCTCTTCTGGTTTCCTTTAAAGGCTCCCTGGTTAAGGTGGACTAAGGACTGAAACAAACCCTAAACTGGTTACCTTTAAACTGCTGAAAGGGGGCCTTCTTGATCCAAAAGGACCTATTCTGGAAAAAACAGGTTTAAAACGTAGGGAAAAGAGTAGGGCAGACACGTCTGTGCTTCTCCCTTTATTTTTGTAACTCTCTAAATCTTTGCCAAACAGCAGTTTTCCTCTGAATGGTAATTTCAGTAATGAGCTTCTAGACTTCATATCGGCCTGTCAGAGTTTCAGCCAGACTGCTGGCCTGGCTTTGTTGGTCAACACTGTAGACCTGGAGGCAACTTTTAGAGTATCCAGGGAAGCATCCAAGAAGAAGCTTGTTGCCTGGATGGCCTAGTCCAAAATATCCCCAGAGGTGGACTCCTCAGGGAGTTCTATTCTAAGCAACTTCTTCCATTGAAATAGTGCTCATAAGATTATTGCAGTCACTGATGCTAATTTTCAGACTGACTCCATCAACTTGTGTAGCATTTTCAGGTGCTTGTCAACATTCTTGTCCATGGGATCTTCGTTCAGTGCTGAACCCTTCATTGCATTGGTTGAGCATTTACTTATTGCTGGGAAAGTGGACGTCTGTAGTCAAACAAAAAGAGACACCTTCTCAACAAAGTCCAATTATATGACTTTATTCTCAGTTTCTTGTTCATTTAAATCTTGTTACTTCTTTCAAAAACTCATAGCTCCTTAAACAGATTCTGTGTAATGTTTCAGAACTTAAGTTCCTTCATCAGACACTGGAGCATTACCTCTGTATAAACATAAAAAATATACAGACATTTACAACACATCATTGTCCAGGCCTCTAACATTAGAATTTCAAAAAAATGTTTATACATATATATATATATATATATATACACACACACACACACACACATATATACATACAACTCAGGTGGAACTAACCTATAAACTTAATGAAAAGCACAAACTTCAGATATAAGGAATAAACCAAGGGAAGTTCAACAATACTTTTTATCTTCTTGGATTGGATAATACTGGTTCATCATCCTTTTCTCTGGGCAGCAGGCAGGCTCTGTGAAGTCATATTCCTTGGCAATTATTTTATCCAAGAATGAACACATTGGAAAACATGCTAGAGAAGGCTTATACCCCCACGGTCATGGTCCATCATGAGGTCCTCCTTGTTTAGCCGAGTTCCCAGACCCAAACTGTCCCCTGTAGCTCTAATCAGGTCTGGACTGAAATCCTGAGGACACAGTCTATGAGAAGAATACTCTTCTAACGATCCATGTCTAGACCTTTACCTGGCTGCTGCTTGGGAGATAACAGTTATGGAACCAAATTTGGGTGGTTGTAAAGAAATGCCAGACTGGAGTTCTGCTCCCCAGCTGGTGGTATGCATGTAACTGGAACTGTTGGGAGTTGTAACCTGTCAGTTAGGTAGCCCCTTTGAAGTACTGTGGAGATGTCCTATGAGCTTTAGCCTTATTTGGGTATCCACCCACAGGTTTATGGATGGGGTCAGGCACTCACTGACCACATCCTTTTCATCACATATGTGATGAACTCTAAGCTGGATTTTAAAACCCAGCTTCACCTTGGAAGTCAGGATCAGCTGTGGCTGGGGGCTAACTCGTGAGCAGTAGTACGGGGTGAGGCTCCCTATGCACGGCACTTACTACAGGCAGAGATTTGGTACACACCTTTTACATGTGCCTCACTTCAGACACAGCCAGTTATATGTTCTGTTCCGTTCTACTTTTATAAAACTGTTCTAATGATGTCTGTATTACTTAAGTTAATCAGCTACTTCAGTATATATATATGACAGAGATAATCTCAATTGTTGGTCTGTCACGTTAGATGTCTCGGATTCCTGCAGAGGCACATCTCGTGAACCCAACAGGGTCAGTCAGCATATAACATTCCCTCATGCCATGGGAAAAGTGCATTTGTAAGCATTTTATGCATCTTTGGCTTCCCCACAATAAAAGGAAGGTCTAACTGCAATCACCTAGGATCCTGGTTCCCCTTCCCGGACAGATGCAGAACATTGCACCAGTATAGACCTGTATCCCTCCAGGTGGACCCCCCGTCCCCAATGAAGCAAAAACTCTGAGCTCTGCACCAGTTTTTTAACCATTCATTGAATCTCATGGTGCGGAGCACCCTAGCCTCACCCATGCCACAGACAGGCAGGCAGCACCTTCGAGAAGGTTACAGTGTGTGCTACTTGTCTAAGGCCCCTCCCCATCTCCATAAACTCCTCCTGCACTACTCTGATCCCATTCCCAGCCAGGTCATTTGTCCCTAGGTGGACAATGATGTCCAGCTCCCTCTCCCGTGCTGCTGCTCTAGCAATCCTGAGGATTCGCTCCCTGTCCCTCCAAGCTATGGCACCTGGAAAGCACCTTACCTTCCCTCTCCCCTCCCTCTGTTCTACCCTCGTAACAACTCAGTCCCCTACTAGGAAGTGTTTCTTTCTCCTGTGGGGCCCTGTGCCACCCTCCTGTGGGTCTCCTCTGTGGAGGTTCCCAGTATCCTCCTTGGTCTCCACTGCGGGTGCCTCCATAGAAAAAACATGCTCTGCCAGAACGGCGTGTGAACTGTGGAGAGGTACAACTGGAGGGATGTGCCTCAGTTCCACCACCCACACCCTCCCTGAGCCCACCGTGGTCCAACCACTCCTCTTTCTTTGCAAACTCTGAGGCAGTGGCGGAGGCCCTGGTGGCCCTTGGGTGGGAATACTGGTCAACTCAGCCTGGAAATGAGCAACCTCCTCCTTCAGTCCAGAGAGGTGCCTGCAGATGAGACAACACTGCGTCCTCCAGTACGTCTCCCAGAAGACTGCCGCTCCACAGCCACTGCACTGCACCATTCCCATCATGTCTTATTTGTGGCTCCTCTCCTGTTGCTTTGTATGCTTACTGTTTCCTCTTTCTGTCTGCCTTTTTTTTTTTTTTTGGCTTTTTTTTCCCTACTTTCCTGCTGCCTTGTGCCCATACAGCTCCTGCCCTTCCTATTCTGTGACAGCATTGCAAGATGGAAAAAAGAGAGAGAAATAAAAGCAACTAGTGGCGATGCAACAATAAATGTAAAAAACCGAGGCAGTAACAACTGATAAACTCCGACATGTGCACCTTTGATGCAGCTCTAAATGACAGTCAGTAGTGCCAGAGAGCAAGACTACAGTGATAAGGCAATCTTTTTCAATATACAGTATAAAAACATAATCATTTAAATATGCAAACTAAATCACCAGCATTAAGCACTTGCAAGATGACCAGCTGTCTCTAATCCAATGACACCAATAACCACTATCCCAGTAAAATAAGGTGAAAAATAAAGAAATAGTAACTTTAAAAGACAACACCAGCAGCAAACCAGACATAAAAAATATAACCAACTGAATACTTACATGAGAAACTGTGGGGAACTGATAGGGTAAGGTAGCAGCAAAGACATGCAACTAGCCTAAAGGGGTCCACATGAATTGTATTCAATAGGCAGCAACGCTCCAAAAGGGAGGGACTCCTGGGCATGTTGTCACACCTTTAATGGATGTATTGCTCAGCCTATGAGATTCCCACACATACCCCATGGTATAGTGGATCCAGAGTGTTGTAAAGAATGTGCTGTATAAACAAGACTAATGGCAGGATTTTCAAAGAGGAGAAAGCTGATACATGAAGTATTCTTCCACTCTGTTAACGCCCTCCTACTTGCAACAAAACCTGAGCTCCCTGTTTTGAAAGGCACTTCAATTTTGTGAGTTTTTCTGATTTACAACAGCCTGCCTCAAAAGAAGGATGTGTGCATCATTTGTGAAGCCAGCCAAGCACCTCCATTTTTTGGAGAAATTACGCTAAATGGTGGCAGATATTTGCGTGTGATCAGTCTGAACTTCTGTTGCAATCCCACACAACTGCGCAAAAATCATGATGTGCTTGGATAACAATCCTACCCAAAGTCTTCGAGATAATTACAAATGATATGCAAACCATGCTGAGTCTGTGCCTCATTTAAAATTAATTTACAAAGCTTCACCTTACTATAAGGATAATAAACATATCTTTAACATTTTCAAGATAAAAGTTACATATTATGTATGTATTCTTTGGAAAAATACTGTGTTAACGCACCAGCTAGGGTTCAAGTTAATGCCACTAAAGTAGGGAAATGTGGTGTTAGGGTAACCCTAACTCCCCACTCCCAAGAAGCGAAAGTAAAAATAAACAGTGTTTTGGATCTCTGGAGCCTTGGCAAATCAGTGGTGAGGTCGTCCTTGGGGCTGTCAACCCTAATGCACACCTATCCTCCACAGCACATATACTCCTGTCCGATGAACAAGGTATAGCTCCAAGCCAGTGCCTGATAGTGATACGCTATTCAAGAGCACAGAAGTATGCCTCAACACGTTACCAACACAATCTACATAGATTACATAGATCACATAGAAACTGTTAACAGATAAGGACCACTTGGCCCACCTAGTCTGCCCATTTTCCTTATCTACTGTAATACCGCTGACCCTACTTGGTCTCCAGCTTTATCCCCCCATTCCAAACTAGTAAGATTCTCTTATGCTTATCCCATGCATTCTTGAATCCCATTATAGTTTTAGCTTCTACCACCTCCGCTGGGAGTCTGTTCCAGGCATTCACCACTCTTTCTATGAAGAAATACTTTGTAATATGTCTCCTAAGTCTACCCCCCTCCAGTTTCATAGCTTGACCCCGTGTTCTACAGCATCTTTTTTTTGGAAAAATGCTTTCCTCTTGTACCCTATTTATACCCATAAGGTATCTGAATATCTCTACCATATCCCCCCTCTCTCCCCTTTCCTCTACGGTATACATATTGAGGTTGTCTAGTCCTCATAGGTCTTTTGATGCAGGCCCAGTACTATTTTAGTTGCTCTCCTCTGGATCGCCTCTATTCTGTCCATGTCCTTTTGGAGATGTGGTCTCCAGAACTGAACACAGTACTCCAGGTGAGGTTTCACCAATGTTTTATATAGTGGAATGACTACCTACCTCTTTCTGCTGGTGATACCCTCCTCCCTATCCACCACAGCATTCCATTAACTCTCCCCACTGCCTTATCACACTGTCTGGCCACCTTTAGGTAATCAGAAATGATTACACCCAGGTCCCTTTATTGCCTGGTGGTCGTCAGTACTGCTCCCCCCTGGATTTGTGTGCCCTAAGTGCATGACCTTGCACTTCTTCACACTGAATCTCAACTGCCACCCTTCTGACCACTCCTCTAGCTTTCTTAGATCTCTGTTCATTTGTTCTACCCCAATGGAGTGTTTACCCTATTGGAGATCTCCGTGTCATCTGCAAAAATCCATGCCTTCCCTTCTAGCCCCTCTGTAACGTCACTAATAAAGATATTAAAGTGGACCAGACCCAGTACCAATCCTTATGGCACCCCGCTGGTCACTCTCCCTTCCTCGGAGTGAACTCCATTTACCACTACTCTATCTTTCATCCCCCAACCAATTTCTTACTCAGTTTACCACCTTTGGACCCACTCCCAGGCTGCCTAGCTTGTGTACAAGTCTCCTATGTGGAATGGTGTTAAAGGCCTTACTGAAATCTAGGCAGGCCGCATCCACAGTTCCACTAAGATCTACTTCCCTGGTGACCCAAAGAAATCTATTAGATTTGTTGGACATGACATCTCTGTTGTGAATCCATGTTTCCTCAAATCCTGCAAGCTCCCCATTTCAAGATATTCCACAATCCTTTCCTTCAGCAGTGATTTCATTAATTTCACCACCACCAAAGTTAAACTGGCTGGCCTGTAATTTCCAGCCTCCTCCCTGCTCCCACTTTTGTGAAGTGGGACTACATCTGCCCTTCCCCAGTCCTCCGGAATGACTCCCGTCTCCAGTGAGTGGTTGAACAGGATAGTCAGAGGTATAGCTAGCACCACCCTGAGCTCCTTCAATATCCTGGGATGTATCCCATCTGGCCCCACTACCTTGCCCACTTTCAGATTTGCCAGTTCCTTCATGACTCTCTCCACTGTAAATGGTCTTGTGTCTACCTCCCTTCCTTCGATGCTCCTGCCCCTAATCTGAGGTCCCTCTCCATCCCTTTCCACTGTGAACACTGAAAAAAAGTATTTATTCAGGATGTCTTTTACTTGGTTCATTTCCATACACTCCCGCTCCCCCTTAATCTTGCTATCCCTCCCCTTGTCTTTCTCCTTTTGCATGTTTTGTCTTTCTCCTTTTGCTCACATGCCTAAAAAATGTCTTGTCCCCCCTTTTTACTGCCTGGGCTAGCATCTCCTCCTTTGTGCTTTTGCACACCTGACTGCCTTCCCTGCCTCCCTCTGCTTCTGCTGATACACTTCCCTATCCTCCTCATTCTGTAACTCCTTATATCTCGTGAATGCTAACTTTTTTCCCCAGTGATCTCTTTTTCCTTTTACCTTTACTAACTTGCCTGACGCAGAGGCTAGTTGCCTTCACTGTGGACCCTTTTATTTTTGCCCACTGTTACCTCCCTCCATGCAAATCCTCCCCCACTTCCAGGGCACCTCTGAGGCATTCTCCCATCTTTGTGAAGTTGGCTCTCTTGAAGTCTAAGACTAAGCCTTTGTATGGTTCAATTCTGCCACAGTTGTTATACTGAACCACACTGTACAGTGACCACTGGTCCCTAGGTGGCCACCCACTGTCACATCTGCAACACTGCCCCTGTTGGTAAGTACAATGTCCAATATTGCTCTCTCATGAGTAGATTCCCTTACTAGTTGCTTGAGAAGCACCCCCTGCATGGAGTTCAGGATGTCCCTGCTCCTAGTTGAAGCTGCAGCTGGGATGTTCCAATCTACATCAAGTAGATTAAAGTCCACCACTGGCAGCACCTCCCCCTTATTTGCCATCTTTTGCAGGGTATTAAATAGCTGGTATAGCATAGCAAAACACTATGCAAAACAGGGGTTAATGCTAATCATTTCCAAAAATGCATAGCAGCAGACTGCTACTCATTTTTTAAGTGAGTGCATGACGCAGTAGACAACATTAATGAAACTACCTATATTTTTACAATTTTGCTAATCATTCTGTGCCAAGCGCTATGCATTGTCACAGCTCATTAGCACTTTCATGCACAGAACTGCTAATCAATTTTTGCGGCTTATTTCAAACCCTCTTTTGGATGTCTTCCAACAGAACTTTATCCACCCCATGCTGGAGGTCGGTAGATCATGATAGTGCAAATAGCTGCTCCATTCTCCATCTCTAGAGTTACTCACAATACTGTACCTCCGTCCCTCCCCGAGTTCCCTGTATAGCTGTTGCTTTAATGCTATCCCTCAAGTATACAGCCCCTTCTCCCCCTTTCTTACCCACGCTGCCCTTCCTGAACAGAGTATAACCTGTTATGGCTATATCCCAATCATGGTTCTCACTGCACCATGACTCAGTAATAGTAACAATCTCCAGGTTAGCCTCTGCCATTATGGCCACCAGATCCAGAATTTTATTACTCAGACTTCTAGCATTTACACACATGGCCTTCCAGATACCGATTACACACCTCCTGCTAGCCCCCCTTTTACCTTTTGCTTACTCTCTTCATCCCCTCTGTCTACATTCCCAATCCCCTTCATTTCTACCATTTTGTTATTTTTGTTATTTGGTATCCACGGGGATTTCCTTCCCTTAGGGTTTTCTCTTTTGAGTAACACATTTTGTGAAGGGGGGACAATTTATGTCACCCGGTTTCCTTCCCGACCCCCCCTTGGCTACTTTAAATGCTCGTCAATGAAGCATTTAAACGTTTACTGAGAACTGCCGTACCCCTCCAAGACGGATGCAAGCCATCTCCCTTGAATAGAACCTTATCCCTCCAGGTGTGACCCTAGTCCCTAATGTAACCGAAACCCTCCTCTCTGCCCCCCTCCCTCAACCATGGATTGAAGCTCCTGGTATGGAGTACCCTAACCGCCCCATCACAGACAGGCAACACTCCAGAAAAGGCCACTGAGCATGCTACCCATCTAAGACACTTCCCCAACTCTCTAAACCACACTATCCTAATCTCTAGCAATGTCATTAGTCCCTGGGTGGATAATGATATCTAACTTCCCCTACCTTCCTTCTGTCCTAGCAATCCCCAGGATCCACTTCCCATCCCTCCTAGCTCTAGCGCTGGGAAGGCACTTAACCTCCCTATCCCCCTCCTTTCCAACCCCCAAATCTATCCTCTGTGCAATGGAGTCCCCCACCAGAAGTTGTTTCCTCCTTCTCTGGGGTCCTCTGTAACCCTCCTTGGAGTTTCCACTACTGAGGACCTCCCTCCCCATCCTTCCTTACCACCACTGCAGATGCCTCAATGGGACAGTCCCTCCCCACCACAGTAGCACAGGAATTGTGTAGTGGAAGCATATGGGGATGTGCCTCTGATCCATCACCCTCACTGTTTCCGAACCCACTGTAGTCCAGGCATCCCTCCTCCTGGGCAACCTTTGAGGTTGCGGTGGTGGACTTGGCAGTCTCTGTATGTGAGAAAAGCCTCCTGAATCTCAGCCAACTCAGTCTTGAGTCGAGCAATCTCCCCCTCTCAGCCAGGAGAGGTGCACGCAGATGGGGCAGCAACACAGTCTCCAGAATGTTTACCTGAAAACTGCTGCCCTATAGCCACTGCAGTGCACCACTACCAGCATATCTATTTACTCCCCTACTGGTTTTGTTTTGCTTTATTTGTCCCTGATATAACCTCTATTCTGTGGAGAAAACAAAATCTAATACAGCAGAAACTATTATGAAGCTGACCCATACAATGTAATTAACTAGATCCACATAGATTAAGCAGTTTGACAAAACATTAAGCACATTAGTTTATACTACACAACATGTTGTTAGTTAAACTATAAATAAAATATACTACAGAAATAAAATAACTTTCCTCAGTCTGTTGTTGTTTGCTCAGGGCAGGTGGTGGGCATTAGGGTTGACAACCCCAAGGAAGACCCCACCACTGACTTGCCAAGACTCCAGAGACACAAAGCCTTAATATTTTTTCCCTTTTGCTGCTTTGGAGGGGGGGGGTTAGGGTTACAAACCCTGCTGCCACATTTCCCTACTTTTGTGGCATTAACTTAAACCCTAATTGGCCTGGTGGTGCTGTGGGTTGAGGTGCTGGATGCCACACCTCGCTCCACGCTGTCGACCCTTGTTCAGGAAAGAGCCTGGTCAGCAGGGGGGAGAGAGAGGATTGAGCGTCCGGAGGACAGCTCTTCTCTCTCTCTCTCTCCCTCTCTCTGGGGTGGGATCCAGGGCTTGCCCAGCACTGCAGTGGCCCCCGGTGGTGACCGGGGGTACTGCGCACACCTGGGAAACCGTAGTGAGGGACCAAGAACTGCGGCAGGCGCCTGACACCACTGCACATCCAAGGGCCTTGAGGGGAGGGGATCGAGGGCGCAACAAGCAAGGGAAATACTCCCCGTCACCATGTGAGGTGACGATGAACTCTGAGGCCAAGGCAAAAACACCCAATGCCGTCCGCTTCCCCCGACTACCCTCTAGGAACTCTGGTGCAGGGTCTGCAAGAGAAGCCATATGAGGAGAGACTAAAGGAGCTTAATATGTATACCCTTGAGGATAGGAGGGAGAGGGGGAACATGACAGAAACGTTTAAGTACCTCAGTGGAATCAACAAAGTCCAAGAGGGTAGCATCTTTCAGAAAAAGATGTGCAAGAACAAGGGGACACAATTTGAAGATAGAGGGGGGACAGCTCAGGGGCAATGTGAGGAAGTATTTTTTCACAGAGAGGGTGGTGGATGCTCGGAACAGCCTTCCTGAGGAGGCTGTGGGGTCTAAAACTGTGGGAGAATTCAAGAATGCATGGGACAGACATAAGGCAATTTTTGTGGGGGGTAGGAAGAAATAGGCTGTTGGTTAAATAGGATCTGCAGCTTATCCTCTAGGTAGGGAAATGGGCAGACTAGGTGGACCAAGTGGTCCTCATCTGCTGTCAAAGTCTATATGTTTCTATATGTCTATATTGAAATATCTCAACGTTCAAGCATAACTTTGTAATTTCATCGCATTTTTAATCTAAATTTTCAATAAAGCCTTCTTATGACCCCACCTTATGAAACCGGTAGATGAAAATTTTGAAATCCTATCCGAAAGGCAAATTCACAAAGCGACTGTGAAATTGCCTTTTGGGACAGATAGGAACAATTCTACTGCCCTTGGTCATGAGGTGGTGTCTCAATGAGGCCATGTTGAAAACAAATGGCAATTTTATTAATAAATGTTCAAACCCCATTAAAATACATTAAACCGGACTTGCTTTATTTTCTCATATCACAATCGCCAGTTCTAGCATCAAGATGTGTCTTCAGTCAGAGAGTGGATCTATGTCATGAAACATGTTCAGGTAAGTGAGGTTGTGTGGGGGTGGAGGAGTGCTGAGTGGGAGGGAATCAGACCGGCAAGGGATAATTTTCTTTTTTCAGGTGCGAACAAAAAAAAAGAAAAGAAATCAACAAGAGACAGTTTTCTTTGCCTTTCCAACATGGGGCACCAAGTGTCAGGCTACTGTTCAGCTGCACCAGGGGTGTGCACCCCCAGAGCTGTCATATATATTTTATGGGAACAGGGGCAGGCAACGTGGAGGGTAGGGGGTGAAAAGAAATGGTACCAGGGGTGGGCACCGTCATCTGTTTTTCAACATTAGATTAAAACATGGGAGGGGGGGACGACCTGGAGGGGAGAGGGGAGAAAGAAGCTGTACCACAAAATAAAAGGGAGCAGCAGGGATAGTTAGATGCCGTAGTCTATAACTAGAAATAAATCCTGCAGGCACTTACAGCACTTCTTTCAATGGCATTCTTTTACTGCACGTAAGTGTCTTTAAAATGCACAGTAACAAACATTGCACCAACCCCAGTCCACCACTGCCAGCCAAAGGGTTTTTTTGGTGGCTGGTGACCATGCAAACTAAATGGTTTCTAATTAAGTATTACCAATTAATTATTACCAAAATTCAGAAAAAGTAACAAAAAACACTTTTTTTAAACAATCATTCCATTTTGTGCATTGATACAAAAAATAGTAGAGATACATAAACACAGTATCAATAGAATGTGTTTGTCATTTATTGGATGGCAATACTAATAAATGTAGAATAGTAGTGACACAGAAAAATTATATCAATAGAGCCAGCCCAGTGGCGTAGAGGGCCGAGAACTGGGTTTGGGAATGAACTCGAGTTGTCGGGGGTCAGTTGGAGAGGGAGAGGATTGAGTATCCGAGGGATTGCTCTCCTCTCCTGGGGAAGGGGTGGCTTGTCATCCTGGCCTCGGCTGCCCCAAGGAGAAGACCTGGGGATAGAGTGGGTCAGTGAGCCAAAGTATGGGAGAGACCTGTGGGGATGCATAGGATGGGCATGCCTCCACGTGCGAATCCTACACTCCGCGGGAGGGATGGTACGGGAGGAAATAAAGGAGGAAAAACGATTTTGGAGGGCTTCATGAAGCCTGGCCAACCATCTTCGCGCCCATGCCATTACCCCGCTGAAGTGACCTGGTCCACCTCAGATATGATGTACAGGGGGAGAAGGAAGGCCCTCCTGTCTCATCCCTGCCACAAGAGGGGAACTAGTGGGAAGAAACTGTGGTGCACTCGGGAGGTGCAGAGCTGGTCTGGAGGGGCTGAGGATTGGGCTGAAGCAGCTGCCCCCCCTCCTCGGATGGAGTAGGATAAAAACTGGTATAAAAAAAAAAAAAGAAAACTGTATCAATATGACCAATTCTTAATGGCCAGACTTCAAGCTTTCAATAGAAAAATAATTAAGTTTCTAGTTCTAATGTTTTCAAAGTAAGACCATTAAAAAGATAATTTCTGCCAGCCTGTCAGCACAGCAGTAGTGCCTGCAAAGCCAGTGATCAGAGTTTGGTAATAAGCTCGGGCCATCCAGGCAAAAGGAGACTGAGCATCCCAGAGGACGTTCTCTTCCTCCGGTGAGGGTGGACCACTGTTGCCGCTGCTTTACAGCCACATGGATGATCACAGGTGGTAATGCAACTGGCAGCACTTGTGGGAAGGGGACACTGGCAGAGGTCTGCATAAAGCATACCTGCATGCCTCTTAATGAACCTCCCCATGCAGCGGCATGCCAGGGGGTGAGACCAGAGAAGTGTAAAAACATCGGCTCTGTACAGCACTATCTTGGCTCCCTAGGGTCCTAACTCCAGCCACTGCGCCCCTCAGGAACCCTAGGAACTCTCACTTCTGTAACCTGGAAGAGGGGTGAACCCACGGAATTAAAATCCTGGGGTAAGTACTAGAGATGATCGGGGATGGGGCTGGACCAGGTAAAGGGGGGTGCAGCTCAAGAGAAACAACAAATTACAGAAGCCAAAGATTATTTCATTATAATGGGATAGGAATAGTGAGGGCTAGAAACTTCATTTTTTAAATTAAAAACTTAGTGTCAGCTAAAATGATATATCAATATATGATATTGTTACATCTTCCACATACTGATATAGAAAAGCAAAATGGTTCAAACTTTTCTTTTTTAATCCTGCTATTTTTAACAACATATTATAGTGACATGTATATAGACGTGTATCAACACAAAGAAACTGTACTGGTATGATCTATTCATGTTGCTCGGACTCCAAGCTTTCATTTAAAAAAAAACTTGGGTTTCTAAGCAAAGCAGTTCAAAGGTTACAGCTCTTGAAATATAATTTCAAGCATTTTAAACTATCAAAAAAAATATTTTAGGAAATGAGCAGAAGACAGTCATGGTTGTTCTGTTTAAGAATAAACACATTCTTTTCTAGTTTATTTAAATCGTCAAAAGCCTTGGGAGAGAGAGCACACAGTTCTTCCTGCCAGTCTGCTCAAGCTTCACAGCACACCCCCCTCTCTCCCCCTCCTGCAACAGCTTTTTAATATGGCTTCTCTACACAAGTGCCCATGTCACAACTCAGTGGAGATGCCAACAAGGAAACTTCCTGTGTACAGCCTCAACAATGTTAATTATAACCCAAAAGTTATATGCCACCATCTCTTGCTCCAAGAGAATCCCTGCCGTCTCTCATGGTAAAAATAGTTACGGAAAGGGGATCGTCAACCTTTATTTTTCTGGATAAAATAATATAGTTCGACAGTACTGAAATCTGTTTCACGTCTTCAGCTAGGATGCAAATGGTTTAGCTATATAGTATGGATTAAAAAGGGATGACAGTGATTAAAGATATTCTGGAGAATGCTGGCAAGACTGTATCACAGAGAAAGCTAATCAGACACACACCAGTATGTAGTAAATTTGGAAAATAGTGGGAGGAGCTGAAGGACACAGGAGAGATTTTGAGACTACAAAATTACAAATGTACTGTACATTTAACTGCAGAATATTCTGATGGGAGCCTTTCAGAGGACAGACTATATGAAGTTCAGAAATATGTAAGCAATAAAACACAATAGTGCTTTGGTTGTCGGGGGTTAACGCACACCAAGGTGCATAGTGAGGCATGCGGCACTGGTGTCAAGTACCTCCACATTTATCTGTACCTGTACCTATACTATTCTATGTAATGAATTACCTGTACATATTCTGTGTAATGAGGTAACTAATGTGTACAGCCTCAACAATGTTAATTATAACCCTGTGTAATGAGGTAAAACATACAGTATTGACCCCAGACAACCAGTGACCAGGAGCAGGGCCGGATATACTGTTACACAAACTACGTCCGTGCATGGGGCCTTTGCAGAGCTGTAAAATGTGCCTGCAGCGCACTGATTTTTTTTGTACCTGCTTGCTGTTGCTATGTGAGTATATGCTGCTGCTTAGATAACTCGCTCCTTTCCTTACTTGACTCATTTCAGTGGGGGGAGAAATCGATCAGCAGACCCAGCCACTAATACGATATCCACCGCTCCCCCTCGCTCCTCCCATCTGTCCGAACCATCCAACAAACTCTTACTTCTGCACTGTCATCCAGCTGTAGGCTTTTCTTCCACTTATTAATTTTATTTGAATTTTGATAACCGGGTAAGCCCACTCAGACACACAAATTCCTTTTTCAGGGACGACCCGGGGAATAAAGCAATTCCACTGCTAGATACATTAAACATTAGTTACCTCATTACACAGAATATGTACAGGTAATTCATTACATAGAATAGTATAGGTACAGGTACAGATAAATGTGGTACGACTTGGAGAATCAGACATTGATCATCAACATTTGTACATAATGAAAAATTATTTACAATATTAGTATTACCAAGATTATTTACACCATTTATACTACCTAATTGACCATATTTTCACAGTACAATAATTGGATAGAATTGGGGGGGGAAGAGTACAGATGTAGGAAAGCCAGGTTATGAGAAAGGACTATGAGAGAAAGTATATTAAGGATGTAGGTGAGTGGTGTACAGTGGTAGTTTGATGGATGGGAGATAAGTACAGTTACCACCGCTCACAGGTGGGGGAAAGAAGATCTCTTAGTATAATATTTTGAACAGGGGAAGGGAGGTACATGAGAGTAGTCTGTGCAGGAGGGAGTTCCATTTTAAAGAAGCGGAGTAGGTGAAAGATCTTCTGCTAATGGCTTGTCACTTATGCATGTGCTCCTGCAACCCAGAGGGACTAGTGACAGGTGGATGCGTTGTGCATGATGATGGTTAGGTCAACAACTGCACAGAGGGATCAAGGCCTCTGTCCCACACATTTGGAGCCATTCGCTAAAACATTTCATGGTTGAGCCTTTCTCTGTGTTGTCCCTTGTCTGTGCATGCATGAAGTTGGTGGGTCGGGGGGAGGCTGAGCGATCAATGAGGCAGCCAGAGATAATTGACTGATTATGCCTCAGCAAGAATCCAAGTCACAAAACAAGTCTGGAACCGTAGTTTTGTAAGTTTTGTAATATGTCCACGTGTGTAAGGAGGGGCTCATGAGAGGAAAGAATGTTTAATTACTTATTTTTTTTAAATTTAAGGGAGTTTTATGGTATAGAGCCTCATCAATGGTTTTCAGTGAGGAGTTTGTGACAACAATCAGGAATGAGTGAAGAGGGCAATTAATTTTTTATTTACTGTACCAGAATTGCATACCTTTGAGTCAGAGACTCATTTACAAAGGCTCTACCATCAGCAAACATACAGAGATTCGACATTATCACATATTACATTTAGTTACAAACAGTAAAGGGCAGCTGCTCGTAGGTAGCATTGTCAGGAGAGCATCCAGATTGAACATTGAGGACAATTACCTGTATTTACATTACCTTCAGATTACACGGCCTTACATACCGTAAAATTACAACTGCCAGCAGGAGGCATGGCCGTAGGGAACATCAGGAATTCTACATGTGATTTGCCCAAATTCAAAATCCCACCAATTGAATGTGTTCCAACCTATGCATTTCTTGTGGATTAACATATGGTTCTCAGAATCCATTTGGCCAATCAGGAAGCAGGAAATTTCCAAACCATTTTATATTTATTCCCTAATCTGGTCACTGCAGCAAAGAACTACAGCACCTGAAAGTGGTCAAAAAAGTCCCTCCACTCAGGAAGGAATGGTGGGGCACAGTAAACATGATTTACCACATGAAAAAGCTAACATTGTCAGACTACATGCTTCTGACAACAAATGGACATTATGTGTGGCATTTATCATATGGAGATTATTTTGTCCTTTTACCACTCAGATTCACATTATATGGTGAACAATATGTCCACCTAAAGTTACACATCAGTTTCATCATATTTGAGTTTATTCCATCATGGTTATTTTACCCTAATATCGGAAATTTATTTTGTGTTTTTGGAAACTCAGAAGGATTATTCTGATCATTAAGTTTTATTTTTCTGGTGACTTAACATTACTATAGTATTTGAATTTAGCACATTTTCTAACCAGTCAATTTGCATAGGATATATCTTACGTTTAACAGAACACACAACGAACATCACCGACAAAACAAAATTCAGCCTCCATACCATTTCCAAGCTAAACACTAGCTAAAAACCCTACCCCCACCACACAGTGGCCAGCACATCTGATTGCCTGAATAAGTTATGTGGATGGTGGTCTCTTCTAACATACACTGGTCCTCACCAAACCAGTAAGGAAGAGGGAATTGGGCCCTTGAAAAAAGGGGTGAGGAATAAACCTGTGACACAGCCAGAGACAACAGCTGAGATGTTTAATTAATAATTTGCTTCAGTGTTCACCACAGGACCCCGGGGGGGGGGGCTCACTGAAGGGGTACCATAATGTGGTGTGGCCACTCTGCAGCTATTGGACAATATGTCTGCCCTGGTGGTAGCTGACGACCTGGAAAAGATCAAGGCAGTTAAATCCCAAGGGGGAAGATCAGATAATCCTAAAATCACAGTGGTATTAAAATAACAATTGGTGGTGCCACCTGCCATTATCTTTCAGGAGTTTGTGTGGACATGTATAGTGCCAGAGGAATTAGAAAGTGGCTAGCGTGGTCCACATCTTCAAGGAGATAAGGTCAGATGCAAGCAAGTAAAGCCTGGTGGGCCTGATATCAGTGCTGGGCAAGGTCCTGAAGACTACTATTAGGGACAGAATAACAAAGCACTTGGCAGAGGCCAGCGTTCTTGTCCCACCTTTTAGCATGGGTTTCTAAGGGGCAGATCATGACAAACCAACCTAATCATTTTCTATTGCTGTGTTAGGACTCCCCTGTTACATCCCCACAAGTATTACCTATAGGATCCATACATTACAAAAAGTGAAAAATAAGGAACTATCACGAATTCTGCTATAATTCCATCTCAGGGTTCTGGTGACATCATGGAACCACTTAACTTTCGCTCTCATGGCTATGATGTCATCAAAACCCCTTGATGGAATTATAGCTTTGTAACCTGTAGTTCCCCATTTGTTATTCTAGATTTAAAACAGACCCCACTGGTATCTTATCACTTCACTTTTATATAAATGACAAAATCAGTCAGCAAAACATTTTGCTGTTGTTGGCTGGATTGTGGTTTGATTAAAATAGAAAATCATGATTAGGCATAGGAAAAATTCTGCTGAGACGCAGGTCAAGTCACTGTGATTATTAATATAAACTTTTATGAAGGGCCCCTCTTGGCAAAGAGAAAGCCTCCTCCACACTCAACTCTCTCTCCCCCTTCAATCTAGCACAGGAAGCACACAAGGCACACTAAACGCACCAATTATCTTTCCCCTCCCTCCTACTGGTGCAGAATCCAGGATATAAAAAAATGCCTAATGGTACTAATGAAATTATACAGAGCCAATGAAATGAAGCAGCTAAACAAGCAGACATGACTTTTATACATCTGTTATTTTTGTGCTAAATGCGATTACACTGGGTTGTCCACCACCTTGCTCTGCAGGTAGCCTGCTCCAGTAACAGTTGATCCAGGAACAGTTTTATCAACCACATTAGAAATCTGTCTAACCACAAGGTTAAGCAGCAGCCCACGTATCTTAGCGACTATAGCACATGGCTGTGAATGAACCAAGAGACTGAGGACTGAATCCCACAAAATATAGAACTCTTAAAACATTATTTTTCTTGTGAGCATTTATGTGCTGGCAGTTTGTGAGTGGAACTGGGTCACTGGAATTGTGAGGCTGATCCAGAGAAAGTGCTGCCTAGTGTAGGGTGTCCCAGTATGAGGTGTGGACTGTGGAGACATCACTGACCATTAATTTAGACAGAGGTATAGGCAGGATTGACTTAGAGGATATTTAAGTGCATCATCCTGGGTATATGAACACACATACAAACTCATGTAGTAGCATATTTTTAAGGGCTGCAATGCGATATACAGTGTGTACAATCTATATCTATGGGACATGCAGGGGGAAGCTGTGTAATACCTGATCTATCTATACAAGTGCTGCTTGACCTTGGGTAACTCACAAGTGGTGTAAGCCAGGAGTGAGGTGCTCAAGATCAAACAGCACAAGTACAGACAAATGAGCTATCGCACAAGCTTCTCCCTGCATGCTCCATTTATGCAGTAGGGTAGGATGGGGTGTGTTTTTTAATGTAATAAGGAAGCTTTTGAAAATAAAGTTATTTATGAATTTGTATGGGATTCTTTTTCTGATATGCCATATAAATGCACTTTACGGTTGTAGCTATCAAAGCCACTGCTATGGGTGGAACATCAGGATGTCACACATACTGGACTACGTCTTAGCTGGCTAGTGATTATGGCTTAATTCATTTTTCAAAGCAATATGGTGGGTCTCCTAAGTGAGCAACAATTTTGCGTATCAGGCTGCGGGCTTTTCCGGCGCTATCTGGAGATTGTGTTTGTTATTTTTTTAAAGTTATTTGGATACTGAATAGCAGCGTGTTTTTTGTCTTAGTATGTCATGCTGGGTGAGCAAGTGGGAAAGGGATGAGGTGGAGCCACAAGAAGACTATGACCTGAAAGCACCGGAGGAGTTCTGAAGCAGGAGCAGCAGTTTTCAGTTGGAGGGAATTTACAAGTAAGCACCACTGTAAAAGTTGAGGCTGTGTGTTTTAGTCTGCCTTATGGGCTGGGAAGCTTGTCGGATGTCAGAGGAGAGCGGGGAGTGTTGAAGTCGGAAGTGGAGCAGGAGTGCAGTTCAGCGTGAAGTCACAGAAATGTGCTGTTTTGGGGGGGTTTTTTCCCTTCTTTTAGGAAGTGGCAATACTGATGAGGGTGTAGGAAAGAAATAAAGAAAATAACAGAGTAAAAGGTAATGGGACTGCATATGGTTGGCAGGTGTTGGGCCAGTGTGCGACGGGGTGCTGGCTTGACTGGGAATTCAAATAAGTAACTGAAACATACAAAAAAAAATAAAAGCCAATCATACTGTGTCGATGGACACTTGGGGATAACTAGGGGAAGAGTTTAACCTGGCATGCATTTTTTAGGTGCATGTTGAATGTGCTATATTTGCAGGGGAAGGCGGGCATGTAGGCGGGCAGTGGAGAAAGTGAAAATGGCGGCGTTTAAGGCTGTAGTTTGAAAATGAGAGAGAAAAATGTTACCGAAAGAAAAATAATTGGTTTTACTGTGTGTGCTTTTCTTGAAAAGTGCTTTTGGAGACATGACTTTCATGTGGATTACAGTTTGGGCTTTTGATGGGAGCAGCATGAAGGACGACTGTTACATTCAGTGTGCTCAGGGCTCCAGATAAGATTTTTGGGATGAGTACTGTACTGCTCATTTTGAAAGCGAGGTGAGTAAAACCAAATTCAGATGTGTACAAATGTCTAGACAGAGTGGAGTGAGGAGTACATTTTTAAAAACAATGTTTTTTTCTAAATAAGAACTGATCAGGTGCCAACAATACTCCAGATAACATTGACAGGTAGAAGTAATTTACTCACCAGTTTAAAAAAAAAAAATTGGGATGTGTACAAATGCTGTAAATCCGTAACAAAAAAAGAAAGTGCTCATTTTGAATCACCAGTTACTGTATGTTACAAAGAAAAAATTACTCACCTTAGTAATGTTGTTTCTTCTAATGGAGTCTTGCTATATTATGACTATTGCAGTTTGCCCTAGCCTTAGAACTGCTCCGGAGGTGAAAGAGTTAACTTCCATACAGAGCATGGAGCTTAAAGCGTGAGCTCGGTTCAGAAGCTCTGTTTGGCTGGTTTCAAACCGAAACCGTCAGATCTTTACGAGCAAAAACTCACTAAGGTTCTGTGTGGAAGCTGTAACCTACACTAGCCAACTGGCCACTAATATATTAACACATTTTGCTGGTCCCAACACAAAGACTCAAGTCAGTGGACCAGAAAATTAAGATAGAATAACTAAATAAACACAACACCCAAACATGAAAGAGGGCATCAATAAATGCCAACAGAGACTACCCACCCCATACCCCAAAGTAGGAGTTCTGAGAGGGGCAGGTTGGGGAGGTCATAATGAAGACTCCATTAGAAGAAACAACATTACTAAGGTGAGTAATTTTTCTTCAAACAACATGAAGTCTTACAGCTATTATGACTATTGCAGACTACACAGCAGTACCTCCATGGAGGAGGGACAGAACCTACTTAGGAATAGGCTCTGGAAGCACGCTGTGCCAAACCGAGCATCCCTCCTGGCCTGAATATCCAGGAAGTAATGCTTGGTGAAAGTGTGTACTGTTCCAAGCAGCTGCCTGACATATCTCCAAGATAGGATGCTCAGCAGCAGCTAGAGATGCAGCTGTACCTCTGGTAGAGTGAGCCCTCAGGCCTGAGGGGGGAACCTTACCCAGCTTTTGATAGCAAAATTGGATACAAGAAACGATCCACCTGGCAATGGATCTTTAGTGGCAGGTCTCCCTTTCCCAACCTCACCATAAGTGAGAAACAGTTGGAGGGAGTCAAACCTGTGACCCTTGGTACGCTCTATGTAGTAACTTAGGGCCCTCTTAACATCTAAGCTGTGCAACCTCCTCTCACTAGAGAAGGAATGGTCAGTGAAGAACACTGGATGTGAAATAGATTGGTTAAGGTGGAAATCTGAAACCACCGTAGGCAAAAACTTCCTGTTAGTCCTGAGGACCACTTTATCCCTGTGAAAGGAAATAAAGTCAGTTTCTACTGATAAAGCCTGTAACTCACTTATACGCCTGGCAGAAGTGATGGCTACCAGAAATACAGTTTTCCAAGTCAATACTTAAGCTCCGCAAAGACAGAGGCTCAAAGGGGGTTGCATTAGCTGAGCAATGCATACATTAAGATCCCAAGCTGGGGCAGGGTCCTGAATGGAGGATTGTGTGAAGCAATCCTTTAAAAAACTTGGAAAATACAGGATGAGCAGAAAGAGAAGAGGGCTTCCCTGCTGAATGAAGGCAGAGACAGCAGCCAAGTGCACTTTCAGGGTGGCTGGTCTCAGTCCCAAAGAATTAAGATGGACCATGTAGTCCAATACAGTGGGTAGATCAGCAGATTCTGGGAAACATGCTTCCCAGAACACCATATGGAAAACCTTTTCCACTTGGAATTATAGGTATTCTGGTGGAAGGCTTCCAGCAGCCTTCAGGATTTCGAGAACACTTTGAGAAAGTTGCAAATCAGCAACTCTAACTGCTCAAGAGCAAGCCTTGAGGTTGAGGGATTGAGATCTGAACCAAACTCTCCCCTGAGCACAGGTTAACAGATTGTGGTTCCTGGGAGACACAGGGAAGATGGACTGCTAAGGACAGAAGGTGGGTACCAAGGCTGCCTGGCCCAGTCTGGAGCAATCAGGATCATTTTGCAGGGCTGAGACCTGATTTTGACTAGTACTTTGAACAGGAGAGGAAGGGGAAAGGCATAAAAGAAACGCCCTTCCAATCGAGGAGAAAGGCATCCAGGGAACTGAGCCCAACACTGGGGCCTGCAACAAAACAGTGGAAGTTGATAATTGTCTGGGGCTGCGAAAGATCTATCTGAGGAGTGCCCCATCTGGCAAACACTATCCCCAGTACTAGGGATCCAGTGACCATTCGTGATGGCCCTGGGAAATCCTGCTGAGGGCATCTGCCAGACATTGTCCTTGCCTGGGAGGTGAACTGCTTGAGGAAGTGTTCAGGAGTAAGCCAGAGACCACAACTTCAGCCTCAGTGCACAAGGCCAAAGACCGAGTGCCCCTTGTTTGTTGATGTACCACATTGTAGTGGTGTTGTCTGTTCTGACCTGTACCACCTTGTTCTGAACAGATGCAGAGAAAACCTGAAGTGCTAGAAAACAGCTCTGAGTTCCAACAGATTGATGTGGAGCAGAGATTCCTGAGGGACCATAATCCCTGGGTGGAGAGGTCGCCCATGTGAGCTCCCCATCCCAAGAGGGATGCATCTGTAGTAAGGGTCAAGGAATGGGACAGAGGGATGAAAGGCACCCCTGTCTCAGATTGCTCTGATCCTGCCACCACTGAAGGGCCTGGATCAGGGTTCGAGTCACTGGGATTAACTTGGATAGAGGATCTCTTCTTTGAGACCAGAAAGCTCTCAAATGGAACTGAATGTCCCTCATCTGAAATCTTGCTCCTTGCACCAGCTGTGGAGGCAGCCATGTGCCCTAGGAGCTGCAGAAATGCCTTGCTGGTCGAGAGACCTGCAGAGTGAAGGAGGCGGCCAGGGCCACTAAGGTCCTTACCCTTTCCAAGGGAAGGAAGGCTCTGGCCTGCTTTGTATCCAGTTCTGCGCCTATAAAGGTGAGTACCTGGACAGGTTCCAAAACTGACTTTGGAAGATTGAGAAGAAATCCCAGAGAGGTAAGCAGCTGCTGGGTAACTAGCAGATGTGATCTGACTGGTCTGGAGACTGACCCACAATGAGCCAGTCGTCCAGGTAGGGGAAAATGGCAATCTTGCCATCTTAGGTGAGCGACTGCTACTGCCAGACACTTTGTGAACACCCTTGGGGCAGAAGTGAGGTCAAGGACATTGCTCTGAACTGATAATGGCCTGAGGGCAGTTAAATCTGAGGTACTTTCATGGGAGCTCTGATAAGAACATGGAAGTAGGCATCTTTGAGGTCCAGGGAGGCTAGCCAGTCCCCTGGCCTTAGGGAGGGTAAAATCATTCCCAGTGTCACCATTCTGAACTTTGGCTTTAAAAGGTGCTTGTTTAGATATCTTAGATCCAGGATGGGCCGCCACTCTCCTGTCTTTTTTGGGGTAAGGAAGTACCTGGAGTACAGACCCTTGCCCTGGTGAAGGGGAGAAACCTTTTCTACAGCTCTGAGAGCCAGGAGGGTTGAGACTTCTGTTTCAAAGCAAGAGTCTCTAAAGGGTTTGTAGGTGGAAAAGATCTGGCTCTCATCTTTGGAAATTTCTTGAAGCTGAGAACCAGACCCTGGCTCACTACTTCCAGGACCCACCTGTCTGAAGTTAAAGACTGCCAGTCCTGGACGAAGTGAGCCAACCTGCCCCTACAGGTAGTGGAGACGAACCCTGGGCATCCCATCAGGGTGCCTGTTTGGCAGGGGCTTTAGGCTGAGGGGTGGGAGCAGGCCTGCTCGAACCCCGTCTGCCTCTCCCTCTGAAGAACCCCCTCTGTACATAGGCTGAAGAGGAAGGGGCCTGAGTCTGGTAAAAAGGCCTGTGAAAAGGCCTACCCCTACCCCTGGGGGGCTGCCTCTGAGGAGTGGCCTGCTGTTCCTTGGCTTGTGCACTCCTGTAAGTGGTTCTATATTCATCCATTTTCTTCATATAATTCTCTGTCTGCTCCCCAAACAGAGAATTTCCCACCACAGGAAAATCCATAGCCTTAGACTGGGTATCCTGTGACAAAGTAATGACACCTGAGCCAGGCCAATCTCCGAAAAGCCACAGATGTAGCCATGACTCTAGAGGATACATCGTTAGAATCCACTGCAGCATGGAATTGCACCTAGATGCCTCATCACTCATCAAGAGCCACCTGCTCCAGCTCCTTTGCGAGCTGGCCAGGGACCTGTTTGGTTAAGGCCATGACAGTATCCCATCTAGATTTCTGATATCTTGCAACATAAGCCATATAGTTAGCTTGTCTGAGTCCCAAGGATGCTGCCATGTATTGCTTTTTGGCCATGGCATCAATCTTCCTGGAATCCTTGTCAGGAGGATGTGAAGCCAGTGGAATATTAGCTTTATCACAAGCTGCAGCCTGAACTACCCCAACATGACTGCATTGCTGTGAAAGAAAATCTGTATCAGGACCTGACAAAGTGTACCTCCTGTCCATCTTTTTATCCACAGGAGGCACAGAATTAGGAGCTTTTAAAATTGTTATTGTTTGTTTTCTAAAAGATTTATGTAAAGGGATGGACAAACTCCTGGACTCTGGGATATCCATCATCTCCACATAGTCAGGCTCCTCTTGCTCATCCAAAGCCTCCTCTAAGGGAAGCTGGAGGGTCTCAGCAACTTTTTTATAAAACAAAAAATGAGAAGGGGACTCAGAAAGCCTAGGGGGAGACTCACCTGAAGGTCTGTCTGGGGAGATGTCCGGTTCAATGGGCACATCCAGACTTTCAAAGTCACATTCACACTGATCATAATCCTCATCCCCCTCCTCTGGTTCATAGAACTCTTCTATATCATAATCCTGAACCACTGGAACAGACCGAACCGACCTTTTGCCAGACAGTGGCGGTTCGGAGGGAACCGGGGACAGGGACTGGACAATCTGTATTGCCCTGGCTATCTCAGCAGCAGTTGAAGAAGGAATTTTGGACTCCAAACCTGCTGATTTTTTAGATTTCTTTGCTGGAACTGGCTCCTCAGAGCCAGCTTTTCGTTTGCCCGAGGAAGTCTCGCCCTGGTCAGAGGGCACTCCCTCCGGTTCGGTTGGCACCGAACCGGGCTGGCCATCCGGGTCAGCGGACTTTTTGGCCTCTCGTTCCCTGAGCCTGCCCACTCTCTTGTCCAGGGTGGCTGCAGGGAAATTTTTACAAATCTGGCAGTCTGAATTGAGGTGGTCAAACCCCAGACAATAGACACATGATGTGTGGGTCAGCCTTGGCAAAGGCTTCCCCACAGACACTACAGTGTTGAAACCCAGTGGGCCCGGTTTTTCCCTTTTGGGCTTCTCAGACATGATGCCAGCCTAACCAACCAACTTGCCCTTTTGATGGCAGTGCCAGGCAAGACACCCTTATCGGTTCCAAACCGTGTCACGGGTCGTGGAAAAAACCGTAATGAAATCCGTTTTTTTTAGAACCAATAAGAACCGGGAACTGCACTCTAAAAAGCCTTAAAAGGTTTTAAACTTATATTTAAATACAACTCGATCGGTTCAACCAAACTGATAATACTTTACAAGTTCCACACAGAAAAAACCCTATCTATTACTTATGATTACCAAGACAGAGCCTGAACCGATCGGTTTTGCGGTTAAAATAATGAAATCGCGGTTAAATTAAACCGAGAAATAGTGCTTTAAACCGAAGAAATGAACCGAGCAACAGGAGGAATCTCCGGAGCGACTGTTCAGTGAGGCGGAGTAAAGAATCTGACGGTTTCGGTTTGAAACCAGCCAAACAGAGCTTCTGAACCGAGCTCGCGCTCTAAGCTCCATGCTCTGCATGGAAGTTAACTCTTTCACCTCCGGAGCAGTTCTAAGGCTGGGGCAAACTGCAATAGTCATAATATAGTAAGACTTTATGTTGTTTGAATCACTATTCTCTGGAATGTGGAGCATTTACAAATGTTGGGCGAGCACTGGTGCTCATTAAAAAGAATTTTCTGAAGAGAAGTCCCTAAAATGAGATGCGTAAAATTGGTCCATTCTCCTTTTATCTGGAGCCCTAGGTGTACTTATTGTAATGAAACAAACAAGTATTGCCAGCCAGCTGGCCCTGGGGTTATTGAGGGGTGGGGGCACGCCTTAGTGATGACAAGTTTACTCTATGTATAAATCTGTGATGATGAGTTCACTGCATGCATAAATATAAGATTTCTGATTTATACATATAGTAGCTCAGATAAACAGATCTATACAATGGCTTTTATCTGCACGCCTACTACATATATACACACACACATATATATATATATATATATATATACATACATATACAGTATATATATATATATATATACACACAAGTTTACTGTGAATATATATATATATATATATATATATATATATATATATATATACACATACACACACACACACACACACACAAGTTTACTGTGATTACAATGGAATACAATCAGAAAGTGTGATCATCTGTTAAAATCAAAGAAAAACAGCAAAATCTTTAAACTATAGATTTAGAAAGCTAGATCTTGTAAACTATTGTTGTATATATTGAATGTGCGATAGCCTGACTGAAACTAGGCAATTTATGATCACTTGTGAGTGGTCAGGACTTTCATAACTCACTCATGGTTCTACCACTTGAGAGTTATAGTCCTGCTACCTTACTCTTGAAGATACAGATATATCTATGTGATATGTCATGGGCCAGACAGAAATATTTGCGATATCATTCCTGAGTGTAGTTTGACCTTATGACATCACGAGTGGTGGAGCCATGAGTGATGTCAAACATCAAAGTACATAAGGAAAGGATATTGTCAATATTTCTGTCTGGCTTATGACATATCCTATTTATGTAATGTATTTTGTTTTTGTGAGCCACTCTGGTTATTTTTCTCTGTTATTTAGGGTCTTTTAGTGTATTTTGATTCTTTCCAGATGACCGAGCAGTTGCTGAAGCAAGCGCTTGTGCTCATGAAACCTCTGCGTGGTGCGTCACTGCGTCAGCACACTCATGACTCACAGTGGGAATATTCAGAGGCAAAGCTCCGATGCAGCCTGTGGTGAAGCTGGGTAGATGTTGGAGATGTGTCCAGGAGAAGAGCGTTTGTTCCTGGGGTGAAGCGAGTTGGTGCCATTCGGACACAGAAGGAGTGCCAGTAAGGGGGGGGGGGGTAATAATGCCGATAAGCTGGGGGGTGATGATGACATGTTATCAAGTGTCAATGAGATAGAGAAGAGTGTTAACAGAAGGAAAAAAAAAGATCTGTAAGTATTTTAAATTTTTTTGAGAATCCGGGACAGAAATTTTCACTGTGATAGAGGGTGTCACAAGTCAGCTGGGGTGGGGAGGGGGGTCAGAGACAGTGAAAGTGTGTTGCTCATGCTGCCAGCTCCAGTCAAAGTTGATCTAAAGTGTGGATAAATTCTGGTATGGGGGGCTCAGAGTGAGGATGTAAGTGATATCCTCACTCTAGGTCTTGACCACCCGCTAGATATGTTAAATATTTACGAACAAATGAACATACGAAATTGCTGGCAGAAAAAGGCCCACAGGTCTGTCAAGTCTGCCCGATTGCACAGCTCTTAGTTTCATATCACTACAGCTGCCCCACCCCCACCTAAACCCCTCCCTTGGTCCTCTTTCCCAGTCCTTCCCTCTCTTTGTGTTCTTATCTGTACTAACCCTGCCCTTGACTCGATATCAACCCCGTTTAAAGCTATCCACTGTTCTCTGAGCGATTAACTCCTCCAGTAGTGCGTTCCAACCTGCTACCACTCTCTCTGTGAAGTAGTGCCTCCTCATCTTCCTCCTAAACCTTCCCCCTTCCAACTTCAGACTGTGTTCCCAAGTAACCCTTCCCCTCTTTAAGTGGAACACTCCTCCCTCCTTGACTTTGTTTATGCCTTTCAAGTACATAATGGTCGCTATCACGTCCCCTCTTTCCTTCTCTCTTTCAGTGACTACACGTTGAGCTCCTTCAACCTTTCCTCGTACGGCAACTCCCCTAGTCCCATGATCATTTTTGTAGCCCTACGCTGCACCCCCTCCAGTAATCTCCCATCCTTTTTGAGGTATGGACACCAGTACTATACACAGTACTCCAAGTGTGGCCTCACCAGTGCTCTTTATCATGGCAGAATGACCTCCCTCTTTCTAGAGGTGATCCCTCTGGCAATGCACCCCAGCATCCTATTTGCTCTTGCTGCCGCCCTCCTACACTGTGCTGATACGTTCATGTCCCCTGTAACTATTACCCCCAGGTCTCTTTCCTCCTCTGACACTGTTACCTGCACTCCCCCCAGCCAGCAGCTGTTCATGGAATATCTGGCTCCAAGGTACATGACCTTGCACTTCTTAGCATTAAACCCTGACTGCCACTCCCTAGACCAGTGTTTGAGTTTAGCTAGATCCTCTCTGAGTGCCCGCCTCCCTTCCTCATTGTCCACTTTTGCACAAATCTTAGTGTCATCCGCAAACAGGCTGATCCTACTCTTGACCCCCTCTGCAATGTCTCCAATAAAGACACTGAACAAAACTGGGCCCAGCACTAAATCCTGCAGTACCCCACTTGTTACTGGCCTTGTCGTGGATGTCTCCCCCCTCTACAACTACCCTCTGTTGTCTGCTCTGCAGCCAGCTCTCCACCCACCCCACCAGTTTTTCTCCCACCCCCATGTTCCTTTGGATAAACTTTGACAGAGTTTATCCTCAAAAGCATTACAGATTATATACACACACACACACACACACACACACACACACACACACACACATATGTACATACTGTACATACACACACACATATATATTATATATATGTATTTATTTTATAGGGGAGTAGCTACGCCCCTATAGTTAGGGTTGAGTAGGCACTTGTTAAACTCTAAAGTCTACACTTTAATAACTTTGTAACCGTTCAACAGATCAGCATGCAAACTGGCAAGCACAGTCACCCAGTGTAGTTCTCTGCATGTGGCAAATTACGTTCCAGTTGAATGTGCAGTTTCCAAGTTCTGAAGAAATATTTTTCATTCATTGACTTTGCTGGGATTTTTCTTTGAACTTGCCTACAGCCCAGATGGTTTGGAATGTTGGTCCAAAATGTTCAGGGAAGAACGGGACTAGCCCACAGATATGCCTTTTGCTAGTGTGGTGAAAAAATAATGTGCAGTTTGTAAGTTATTGCATTTTAAAAATGTGAAAAAATAGTTTCTGAGCATGCTCAGTAAGCACTAAAAGATAACTGTATGAAACGAAAAAGGAATCCTGTTTCATATGGCAAAATTCCTTTTCCGTATGGCCACCATCTTGTTTTAAGTTTTGCCTGAGAAATTCAAATTAGGAAACCCCAAAAAATGATATTCTGGGGAGGAATCAATACATGTAGCTTGCTTACTGGGACTCCCCCAGGTGTATTCTGTACTTCACTGCCAAGAAATGTCCCAAAATGTGTTTTATTTAACACTGAAATTCTTTTTTCGCATCAGCGTCATATGAAAAAAGATCTTGTTTCATATGACGACGCATGAAAAAAATATACTTTTTCATATGGGAAATCAATGCATTTCAATGGGATTTTCAACTTTAGTGCATAACTTTGCCATTTTTGCATATTTTTTTTTCCAACTCTACTTACACACTGCCTTATCCAGACTCTCTCCAGGGGGTAGGTCTGCTTGGCCATGATCAATGCCCACCTGAAGTCCTCCGTTCCTCCTCTGCCGCCCGCCTCTCCTTCCACTACCAGGCCACCCAAACCCCTGGCTCGGAGTCCCCCGAGGTGGGACCAACTCCTCCTCCTGGTGCTCTGTCTATAATCTAGTGCAGCAACCAGGCAGGGAGGAGAGCTGGAGGCACGCACGGAGGAACCCGGCACTAGGCGTGGTTGGCCGGCCCCCGTGTCGCCCTTCGTCTACTGGGAGGCAGGGTTTTCCTATGTTTCTGCCCCTTGGTGCAGTTCTGCAATGTCATCGGCGCACTGAGTGAGCAAGCTCGCCCACCCCCGCAGATGCCCACCTACACCAGAGTCCCATATGCCTTGTCCCCACCCCAGATGCAGCGCCCCCAGCTTCCGCCAGGAGCCGCCATCGAGCAGAACCCACTCCAGGAGAAGAGCGCAGTTCTCCAGATACTCTATCTTCTCCTTCCCCTGTGAACCCGGGTCGCCGCTGTGGTGTCCAGCGCCTCAACCATCAGCGCCACCAGGCCAGCATACCATTTTTGCATATTTTGACACCAAATTTTTAACATACCCTTTTTGAGACCCCTCTTCATGAACAATCGGGATGCCATTTTGCAAATCTTGCCCAAAATGCAATTTCACGGTAAACTGGTGAATGAATTCACCTTTTGAGCAGGATTTCTATTACAGTCATATTGTTCATGACATGGGGTCATAAGAAGGTTAGGTTGAAAATTTGGGGTTACAATATGTAAAAATGGCAAAGTTATAACCATTCACTGCAATTTCGCTATGCACGCTCATAACTTTGGAAATTTTAAAGACTTTGACCGCAAATTTTCAACATACACTTCTAATTACCACACCTCATGTATGTTACCAGCTGTCAGTTTTCAAATCCTGGCCAAAATGTTTTCACACCTGTGGCATGGAATGTCGTAGTTGCATGGAATTACATTTTGGCAGGGATTTGAAAATTTTCTGTACCAGGTACATGAGGTGGGTTAATAAGATGGCTGTGCTGGCAATTTGGTCACTGTTGTCCTATACATTGGAGTGCAGGGGCTCTTCCACAGTGACATACATATACGCATCTATGGAGAGATGGGAGCACAGGGCCCGAACCCACATGCAAATAAGGCTAAGATTACATCATCTCAAAAAGTAAGGAAATTCTTTGCAAAAAAACTATGTTAATACATCAGGGTTGATATCAAACCGTAAAAAGAAGGGGAAATATGAAGTTAGGGTTTCCAACCCTAACATCCCACTCCCACCCTGCATACACCAACGGGCATTGGGGTGTGTGTGTTGGGGTCATCAGCCATAATGCTCAACCCATTCTCCTATACTCTACCCATCTCAGCTTATTTACTTATGGAATGGGGTAAGCGATATGGCTGATGACCTCAAGGCACACCCTCGACACCAGTTAGTGTGTACAGGGTGGGGGGAGGAGTGTTAAGGTTGGAAACCCCAATGTCATATGTCCCTCCTTTTTACGGTTAGATATCAACTCTAACTGATGCACTAATGTAGTTTTTTGCAAAGACGAAAACAAGAGTGGGGTTAAAAAGGACAAGATAAAAATGATATCTTAGCTAGTAACATCAGTAGTAGCAACATACCAAAATATGTTATTACTGTTGTCACAATGGATAGTTTAGTACTTTTCATCACTGTGGAACAGTGAACCAATCAGAGAGCAGCTTTCACAATGCTGATGACATCACAATTGCCTAGTGTAGCACTGAAGCCAGCTGTTAAAGAAAAACAGCTAAATCTTCAAACAAACAGATTTATAAGCTATAACTACAGAAGCAAACTTCTGTATATATCATTTATACAATATTATAACTCAAAACAGATTGCTTCTCATCACTTGCGAGGGAGCAGGACTTTCATAACTTACTTGTGGCCCTGCCACTTGCTGAGTTATAGTTTGGCCTCCTTACACTCAAAGATAAACTGCATATTTTGAGTCAGACGTTTGTATACATATACATTTATTGCGAAAAAAAACTGTCAATGCACCAGTTAGGGTTCAATGCAAAGCAGCAAAAGTAGAAAAATGTAGCGTTAGGGTTTCCAACTCTAACTCCTCACCCCCTCCACGTAGCAAAAGGACAAGTCCACACAAGCAACCATAGACATCCATCATCAGGTTAAGACAAACAACATACAACTGCCCCAGATGAGATAAATATAGTAACCCTGATGTGCATTTACGACATGCACAGTGCAAGACATACTGTACACACCGCAAGACATACATACACACTCACTTGTCACTGCAGACAGAAATCCAGGACACTCAATTCACAATACTACTTCTGTGTACAGAAGCATAAGTCCCTGCAGCCACAGATATAAATCCATGATACCCAAATTACAAGAGTTCTTTTACCTGTAGAAGTAAAGGCCCGTAAGGGGCCAGCGTTTCTGTAGCCTCAGACACTCACGCACACTGTAAGACACACATCACACACACACACACACTTGATGGGCCTGTGCTTCTTCAGCCACCAGTTTAAGACATACACACTGGACTCTGGCTGCAGAAGTACAGGAGTCACAAAATCTGTGATACCAAAATTGCAACAGTACTTCCGTCTGCAGAAACATATGCTCCTGAGGGGCCTGCCCCTCTTTACCCTCAGGTGTTAGACATGCACACCAACTTCTGGCTCCAGAAGGGCAGGCCCCTCTTACACAGACAGAAGTACTGTTGCAATGTGGGCAACATGGCCTTAGCAGTCAGTCTAGAAACTGTTCAAGGAAGTAGCGGGTTTCCAGTTACACAGCTGCATCTAGAAAACCATGTAGTAGCGGACCATGATATCTACCTCATCCAGCGAGCATCAGTTCCTCTGTCTGCAGAAGTGCAGGCCCCATAGGGCCTTCTGTCTGCAAAACACACTGCATGACATGCACACACAGGTGTGGCTGCATAAGCTCAGGCCCCTGTGGGGCCGCTGCTTATGCAGCTGCAGATACCAATTTACAAATGTAGCACATCAGGGTTACTGCATTTATGTCATCTGGAAATGGCTGTATGTTGTTTGTCTTACTTGATGATGACTGTCTGTGGTTGCTTGTATGGGCTTGACCTTTGCTGCTTGGAGAGGGTGGGGAGTTAGGGTTAGAAACACTAAAGCCACAGTTCCCCACTTTTGTTGCTTGAAGTTGAACTTTAACTGGTGCACTAACGCAGTTTTTTTCAATAAATTTCTTTTCTTTTTGAGATAGTGGAATCTTATCCTTGTTCACGCAGGTCCCAACAGATTCACCCAGCACTTCTGTGTTGCTACAGATACATCAGGCTGCAGAACCACAGCACTCTCTGGGCCCTGTACTTCCGTGCAGCTACAGATGCAGATGAGCAGGGCCGTCCAGGTCTTTCACCAAGTGAAGAGTCCATCTAGCTGCGGAAGCACAGGGCCCCCTAGGCCCTGCACTTCCAAGTGGCTGCAAATGCAGATGTGCAGGGCCCGAGCCCTGCACAAAGTGAGAAGTTCATCTGGCTGAAGGGGACCTGTGCTTCTGTGAGGCTACAGTTTTCTCCACTCACAAACACCCTCCCCAACAACTCCCTACAACCCCTTCCCCGCTCTGCCTCCCCCTCCCTGCCTCTCACATACAGTGTATGTAGTACTGGAGATGCATGCCTTGTGCCATTAAACACCTTTTCCCCTTTAAAGAGCGGATATTCACTTATTTTCCTTTTTTTCCCTCCACAGGTCCAAACAGTGTTAATAGAGTTATATTTGAGTTACTTGTCTCTGAGCCATATTATTTTTTGATATCATGCCAGACCTGAGTGCTCCTACTGATGTCCCAATATGGAAGACATGTGGTGTTTTTTTTTTTTTTTACTTCTCTGATCCACACTGAAGCCCGAGTTGTTTTGACACCACTAACAGTTAATAACTCAGGATTAATGAACAAGCACACTCATGGACACAAATGTACTCATTCCTGACTGGAGTTTGGGATGCGTGTTTTACCTAATAACATCTAGTAATGGGTGGACAGGAACAAGGCAAGTTGCAAAGCAGCAACTTTCCTCTACCATGGTTATTCAGTCTGTGGCATATTTGAATAGCTGCAACACAAATGAAGTGAGTTCATCACAGAAACTCAAACTATGTTTAGACAGGGAATCTCACATTTTGAGATTTGTGTTTTTTGTTACTTTCCCTGACAGTCTGACAGTAAGAGATAGTGCGTTTGACACCATTGTCATGTTTATCAGAGATACCATCAATACCTTTTTTACTCAGTGTCTTCTTTTTGTGTATATTGTCACTGAAAGTTTCAGTCTAAAATTATGTGCAGATTAGCATGGGTACAAAATCTGGCACATTCACTGTAACAGAATCATAGCTGTGAAGGATTTCAGCTTGTTTTAGTGATCAAGATTCAAGCTGTCACCAGCTTGTAAGCGTTCACTTTTCAAGAGAAAAATCAGTGATGGGGGGATATCTCTCATTGCAGCTTATCAGAAGTGCCATAGTTGCCCTTGGTCCATCCATAAGACAAGTTTCATGTCTTGGGGTAACATGACAGGATGGGCTTGTCTGCTCCCCAAAAAAAAAACAATCCCTGAAGACAAGTGAAGCAGACTATTTGTGGCCATGTTTTGGAAGATCTAATAATATACACTGTCCACACTGGTTACAAGTATGACGAAGTCCGCCCCCGCGAAAGGGGCACAATCTCCGCTTTGCACCATTCTCCACTAGATCCTCCCCAGTCCCCAAGCAGTCTTTTGCTAATGTCACTGTGAGTGCTGAAACACATAACCCTATTAAAAAAAAGGTCACTGTACTCCATTAATGTAGCTAACATGATATGTCTGTCACTTAAGATACAGTGCAGCTTTTTTGTGAAATCCAAACTTTTGTTATATCTGTGAATCTATCATATCGTGGCATGAAAGTGAACACGATTCACTCATGTTGACAGCTAGTATTTCTGCACTATTTTTTCCCCACGTGCTACTGAGAGAAGAGGTTTCAAGTATATCAAAAAGGAAAACAAATGAGGCACAGATCTAACATCCAGCTCTTCCTTGTTTGACAGCTGTAGGTGAACTGTACCCACTTCTCTGTAATACGATGAGACATCATCACCATAAGGTATATGGAGCTAATTCCTGATCACCTTATCCAACATCCAGTTTGGAAGGGCTGTGCATTACCAGCAACAGCCCCATCCCCAGATCGGTCACTGTGAATTCTGTGGAAGATACAGAGACCAAACAGTAAGCTGACTGTGTATGCCAGTATGCATTAAGGTTGTTACTGTATTTGTAGACTCCTGTACTGGAAGTCACAGTGTTGATACCCCATTACGAATTTCCACATCACAATAACTGTGTTTTATAGTATGCTGTAGTTTTTAGGTCTACAGCCCTTTATAACCCCCTACCTTGCACTTGTGATCTCAGCGGGTCCCCTATAGCGATCCCTCCCTGACACAGAGTGTTGAGAGGCCCTCCTACGTTTACAGTACCACCCTGCAACAATTCATTCCTGCCTTTGGTGTTGCGGTGCACTCCTACATTGATATACATGGTGCATTTAGTGAACCCATTGTATTGATTACTCCTTGACATGGTGTGCTGTGAAGCATTCTCGCATGATTTTCACACATCATTACGTTTAGAGAGCCTCTTCTGCAGTGGCTCCTCCCTGTTCCTTTCCATGACATGAAGTGTCAAGTGGTTCTCCTGCATTTCTTTTTCACTGATAAAAAGTGTTGAGGGGCACTCCTATATGAAACTGAATGCAACCGATTCCTCCCCAAAGTAAAATTGATGTTAAAAAAAAAAAAAAGATTTAATGGGTAGTGCAATTCCATTAATTTTTCAGCTGTCAATATGACTGGCTGTAGCAGATGAGTGAATGCACTTCACTCGTGATGCCAGTGTGTCATCCATCACTTGCATATCTCATTGCCTGTTACAGCAGTACAAAACACTAAAATA
This sequence comes from Neoceratodus forsteri, assembly GCA_016271365.2. Classification (NCBI taxonomy): domain Eukaryota; kingdom Metazoa; phylum Chordata; order Ceratodontiformes; family Ceratodontidae; genus Neoceratodus; species Neoceratodus forsteri. The sequence continues at coordinate 733,095,037 of CM028131.1, forward strand.
TAAAATAAAAAACAGCGCTCAATTGTACCACATTCTAATGATTTTTCCATGTAAAAATCGGACAGGTTGTGGCATAACAGTTGCGGGGGGGGGGGGAGCAACTGTACCAGGAGTGGGCACCCCAGTCCATAGATAGATAGATAGATCGATCGATAGGAGAGAAAGAGAGATTGATCACAGACTCCCTATTCCCACTCCGTCTGGCAGCAAACTCTAGCTGCGACTGCATAACTCAAGAAAGCCCTGCTGTTCTCACACAGAGAATACTGCTGAATGGCTCCTCTTGCTAAGGCAGGCAACATGGATTTTTGGGTACCCACTTATTTCTCGCCACAAATGGAAAAAAACCAAACACCACAATCTAGCCAAATGGGTCCCATTTAGCTAGGTCCAGGTGTTTTGTCTTTTTTAAAGGACAACGTCAACTCCCTTAGGCCTCAAAGTGTCTTTAGTTTAAAAAACACATTTAATGATGGGTCACTTTCTGTAGAGATTGCTGAAGTAGCTGGTAGTTTGATTCTGATTCCTTATTTCTTTAAAAAAAAATGAAGAACAGACTGTCCACCATACTGGCATTATCACACAAAAGCATGTTTGCTTACATTTTTTTTATCAATACCCACAGCATCTTTCCTGGACTTGTGAACACGCCAACAGAATCAAACTACTTATGATGCAGTGAGAGGAGAGAGACTATTGCATCGTGAGTTGCTTCTCTGTCTGGGGGTGCTCCTAATGTTCAAGAAGTATGCAAGGGCAGAAAAACAAAGACTTGAAACAAAACACGTTTGGGTAACATTACACCATTAGCATGCATTTCAGTTCTACTTAGGAAGCAAATAAAACAACAAGCATCATCAATGAATTTTAGAGAAGGCAGGCAATCATAAAATGAGGGGTTTCAACTAGGAATTACATGACGTAAAAATGGCTGTGTCCCTTTAACTCTGGTCGCCTGCATGACAGAGCAACATGCTGTCACTGGGCCATCAGGGAAGCCATGCCGAAATGAGAAAAAAGTAATCAGAATCAAAGAACCATCTATATCAGCAATCTCTACAGAAAGTAGTCAATCATAACGTAAACGGAGTAAAATTTGAGGCCTAAGGGGGGTTAATAATATCCCTCTAAACACATCTTTTTTTATTTTTTTGGGGGGAGGAGGCATTTTCCAGATTTGTTTAGTTGGAAAAAACGAAACAAGACGGCGACCATCGTGAACAGAAAAAAAAACCACAACAACAAATAAATAAATTGGCTTGTGAGGATAGTTTTCAGTTCATGCCACCTAAGTAATGCAAACCAAAAACACTCTCATTCTTGAGACTATGGCAGTATCACCACGCATACAAATTTCTGGGCTTTTCTGTTGAATGCCACCAAAATTATTAAGGTGCTGAGTTAGGAGTTTAACACTGATCACCCTACTCAGCCCCTAACTATGGGGGTACTACCATGCCCTGATTTCATTTTTTTTTATATAGGGGATATGAAATAGGCTAGCTCAAAATATGCAATTTATCTTTATATGTTAGGGGAAGGACCATAACTATTGCATACCTGTTTTATACAACATCAGTTTACTAGATACAGTGTTTAAATCTGCTAGTTTTAGGAAGAATTAACTGTTTCTCTCTTTGATTTCAACTAATGGCTTTTGTGTTGCACATTACTATTGTGATGTCATCATAATAAATCCTCCCATGACAGACTGAACCCCCGATTTCATGCTTTCTGCCCTTTTGCCTTAGACTGTCCCCCTCGTACCCATCACTGCTTGCTGTACTCTGTACTCTGACTTCTCCCTTCCCTCTCTTGATGCGAGATGCCTTTTCCAACATGCCTCCTTTATATACAAACTGTGATTTGGTTCCTTTCCCTGCAACCTTACCTCCCACCCCTCCTATTCTCTCCCCCTCCTCCCTCCTACTTACTACACAGCAATGTTTCCCATTCCCTTTCTAGTACATCTAGGAAGTCTACTACTGTTGGTCAAGCTGCCTTCTCCTACCATTTTCCTGAACTCTGCTTCTGAGTCATAGAAACATATATAGAAACATAGATTTTGACGGCAGATAAGGACCGCTTGGCCCACCCAGTCTGCCCATTTCCCTACCTAATGGATAAGCTGCAGATCCTAGTTAACCAGCAGCCTACTTCTTCCTACCCCCAACCCCTAGAATTGCCTTATGACTGTCCCATGCATGCTTGAATTCCACCAGTTTTGACTCCACAACCTCCTCCGGAAGGCCGTTCCATGCATCCACAACCCTCTCTGTGAAAAAATACTTCCTTAAATTACCTCTGAGCCCCCCCTTCTATCTTCAAATTGTGCCCCTTGTTCTTGCACACCCTTTTTTGAAAGATGCTACCCCTTTGGACTTCGTTGATTACCTTGAGGTACTTGAAAGTTTCTTTACTCATGTCCCCTCTCCTCCTTTCCTCGAGAGGCTATACATACATATTCAGCTCCTTAAGTCTCTCTCTTCACATGTCTTCCGGTGCAGACCCTGCACCATTTTAGTTGCCCTCCTCTGGACAGCCTCCATCCTGTCTATGTCTTTGCGGAGATTGGGTCTCCAGAACTGCACGCAGTACTCCAGATGGGGTCTCACCAGCTGTCTGTACAGAGGGATAACAACTTCCTGTTTTCTACTGGTGATGCCTCTCCCTATGCATCCCAGTATCCCCCCAGCCCTCCTTGCTGCCCTCTCACATTGCTTGCCCACCTTTAGGTCATCTGATATGACTACCCCCAGGTCCCTTTCCATTTTGTTGTTGTTAGTATCTCACCCCCCATTGTGTACTCTTCCCCTGGGTTTTTGTTTCCCAGGTGCATTACCTTGCACTTCTTAGCATTGAATCTAAGCTGCCATACATTTGACCATTCCTCTAACCTTACCAAGTCCCTTCTCATCCTTTCCACCCCACCTTGTGCATCAACTCTGTTGCAGATCTTTGTGTCATCTGCAAAGAGACATACTTTTCCTTCCAGTCCCTCTGCAATGTCGCTTATAAAGACATTGAAGAGGACCAGTCCTAATACTGAACCCTGCGGTACCCCACTAGTAACCCCCCTTTCTTCAGAGTGGACTCCATTTACTATTACTCTCTGTGTCCTATTCTCCAGCCAATTCTTTACCCAGGCTGTCATCTTGGGACCCACTCCCAGGCTGACTAACTTGTATATTAATCTTTTGTGTGGGACTGTGTCAAATGCCTTGCTGAAGTCTAGGTAGGCCATGTCCACAGCCCCTCCCTGATCTACTACTTTGGTCACCCAGTCAAAGAAATCTATCAGATTTGTCTGGCATGACCTTCCCGCTGTGAATCCATGCTGCCTTGGGTCCTGTGCCCCTCTGGCCTCTAGATACTCAACAATTCTTTCCTTCAGAGTGATTCTATCATTTCCCTACCACTGAGGTTAAACTAACAGGTCTGTAGTTTCCTGCTTCTGCCTTGCTCCCACTTTGTGAAGGGAATCACATCTGCCCTCCTCCAGTCCTTGGGTACCACCCCATCCTCCTATGATTTGTTAAAGATGGTAGTTAGTAGAGTCACTAGTTCTACCTTAGTTCTTTTAGAATTCTGGGATGAATCCCATCAGGCCCCACTGCTTTGTCCACTTTCAGTTTTAAGAGTTCTTTCAGAACCCTTTCTTCTGTAAATGGGCTGGTATCAACTTCTGTATCCAGAGTGTTTTTTGTTTGTTTTAGGTACCCCCTCTTCCTTTGTAAATACTGAGCAAAAATATTTGTTTAGTATTCTGCTTTTTCACAGTCACCTCTGCCCACCCTCCCTCCCTTTATTAAGCCTCACTAACCCTCCCTTGGTCTTCCTTCGCGCCCGATGTACTTATAAAAGGTTTTATCCCCTTCTTAACTGGGTTGGCTATCTTTTCCTCGGTTTGGGCCTTTGCTGCTCTGACTGCCTTCCCAGCATCCTTTTGCTTTACCTGATACAGTTCTCTGTCCTGCTCCTTCTGTGATTCCTTGTACTTCCTGAATGCTTTCTTTTTCTCTTGAACCTTCACTGCCACTTCCTTTGAGAACCACAGTGGTTTCTTACATCGTTTTGTTTTGTTTATTTGCTTCACACAAAGGCTCGTTACCTCTGTGATGGCAGTTTTTATTATTCCCCATTGTTCTTCCACCCCTCCTTCCTGCCCATTTGCTAGTGCATTCCTATCCCTGCCAATCCACTCTGTCTCTTCTCCCTTAATTCTTTTCTTCATGACTTTTGTACTCCCACCTGCAAATGGCCATGACCCCTACTTTTCTGATTTCCTTTACCCTACTAATACTTCCCTGGCCTTATGCTCCCTCCCCCATGTCTGTAGGGGAAATTTCCCCATGCTTATCCAAACTCAGTTTTTAGCTACAGCATGTACCTTGTTGTACTGCTATGCCTTGTGATGTTTATAATTAATTTCCTTTTGATGTAAAGTACTGCTGTACTTGACCATCATTTTTGTAATATTAATTACTATTTATTTATTTTTCTCCTCTTTTACTATCTTCCATACCCTTCCCCCTAGGCCACATCTGGAAATGAGCTGTTAGCTCAGTACTGTATGTCTTTCCTGGTAAAACTTCTAAAAGATATATATATATATACATACATACACACACACACACACACACACACACACACACATATATACGTGCACATACATACATACGTACATACATAAATAGTGAAAGCTGCTGACTAGTTCAGTATGCTTTGTGGCATACCCAACTTTGCAAGATAATATATTAGTTTATTGTTCATTTTATAGGATCACAACTGCAAATGATGGATCACTCTTAACTGGTAACCTTAAATAAAATGAAAATGTACGGTATATCGATTCAACCAGGACGATTGTGAGAGGAGTACTAAAGGAATATGCACCCCTGACTCAACCTATGGAAAGCAAGCATTGAGACACCAGACTCCCATTTCATGTCAGGGAGTGTAGTAAGAAGAGCTCAGGAGACATGAATCCCATCCCCAAGTGTTTCCCAAGGCCAGTAATACCATGGTAGATGCTGCCTCTCTTCCCTGGAGGTGGAGAGTGTGCTATGAACCACAACGCCACCTCTAGCAGGGCTCCACTAAGATAACAAGCTCTGGGTGCAGACCCAGGCCCCCTGCATGGACACCCTTTTCTAGGCTGTTGAGCCAGCAGGGATTTACCATTTTATGTTTGTTATTTTCTCAGTCTAGATTTTTAAAGGAAATGGGCAATAAGGAAATGACTAATAAATCCAACAGGTAATTCCATCAAACAGGACCCTACTGTAAATAAGATGTTGGATCTCAGTTGGGCCATATCACATGAATAAACAGCAGAAAAAAAAATAAAAGTTCCGCCACAATATTAAACATCATTGCTTTAAGCCCTTATGTAAACCTTTTAATTGTAATCTTAAGGGACAGTTAAAATGGCCCTGCCAATACAGTAGCTTACTGAAGAGCTGCAGATGCCTTTGGGAGAACTTTGGAAAATATAATATTTAGACACAATTCAGCCTGCATTTCATATGTCTTCTACAGATTCCATTATTTATTACTGAAGAAATTCCCAGTAAAATAAGAACTTTATCTTTATCTCTTAGAGTTTTTTTGCCTTTACTGCTTATTCCCTATTTGAAATTATATTGCTCTGTTGTGACATTATAGTCATTTGCCATGGGAATAACTGTGATGTCACAATCAGGTATTATGACATCAGGTTGGGAAGAAGCAATAGGAGCTGATGAACCCTCAAGGAACAATTATCCTGTTTTCATGCATGTGACCTCAGTAATACATAATGTGCATGAGCAATACAGAGCTAATGAGAAACATAAACTTCTTTGCTTCCGAATATTATGTTTTACAAAGTTCTTCTCAAGGCATCGGTGGCTCTTTAAGGGATGTACAACAGCACAAAGTCACAATTTACTGTACTTTTACGGCACTGCACTACACGATCTCTGGGGATTATGTTCCCTTTTAAATGTCAGTTCAGTTCCACAGCATGTACACAAATACTACTAGCGTAGTAATTAAACTAACAAAAAAAAAAAGGTGGAAGCACTGTCAAGGACAAAAGAAATGGAAACTCCAGAAATGAATTTGTACTCATCTCTGCTATCACCCTTTCTGATACCTTTTCTTCCCCATCCAATACCTGCTTTTATCTTTGTATTCAGCTGGTATAATTCTATAATATGCTGTATGAAAAAAAAACTATGGAAAAACAATGTGTTGCATGGTATTTTGTAAACATTAGGAATTCAATCAAAACAGACAACTAAAAATATAGTCAACATTTCTATAGCATTTCTACTAAAAAGCAAAGCAACAAAATAATTACTGTTGTGCCTTGTCTTTATAAGGAAACATCTACATCCCTATGCCCCATACCTCAGTGTGGGGCGCCCCCCTATTAGCAGTTTCACCTAGTGTATAAATTTCACTTACTTGCTTTTGTTGCTTCTATGTTTTATCAACTTGATCCTGTTTTATCCTGCAACCCCTTCTGCTGGCATTTTGACTAAAGTGCCTCCAGTGGCGCATCCCACAATCTCCTGCAGCAGACGTCAGAACTGGGGAGCAGCCTCAGGAGCGTGCAATTCTATGGACAAAGCTATTAATAGACCCAGTTTGTGAGTTAGAGCTAGGTCTCAGTATAGCACCGAGAGCTCTAACTCGCAAACTGGAGCAATTACAAGCTCTGTCCATAGGATTACACAACACATGCTTCCGATGCTGCTCCCTGCTCCAACGTCTGCCGCAGGAGATTGTGGGATGCACCGCTAGAGGTGCTTTAGTCAAAATGCCAGCAGAAGGGATGACTGGATCAACCAGATAAAATATAAAAGCAAGTAAGTGAAAATTTTAAACACTGGGTGAAACTGCTAATCCAAGGGGTGCCCCATACTGTGTGACACTTCCCTTTAACTTGTCCCAAAGAAAACAGGTCCAGCAGGCTTGTATTGTTCAATGAATATTTCCAGCTACTGTTACTAAACAGCCATTAATACTAAATTCAATAAAAAAAAATGTAAAGGCTTTCCATACCCTTGTGTTCTTCCAAAAGCAAGACAAATATTACAATCGAAGTACAGTATCAGATCCTTATAGTTTTTAAAGCTATATATAGTATGTAGAGCCTGCCTTTAAGAAAGTGATCTGAATAAGGAAACAGAACAAAGTGCTTTTTGGATCAATCAGTTCTTCTTCAGAAGCTCATGAGCTTCTGAAGAAGTGGACCAGTTGGTCCGAAAAGCTAGAGCACTTTGTTTTATATCTATGTTGGTCCATTAAAAGGTATCAAATCATTTGCTTCTGGATCTATTCTTGCAAGGACCAATACGGCAACTACTAAATCTACAGCTGAATAAGTATGTAAAGTGACTAGCTGCTAAAAGAAAAAAATGTTATGCAGAATGAAACCTGACAGAAAAAAACAGTGTGAGAATTACAAAGCTTAGTTTTAAAATGTCAGTACAATATATGAACACCTCCATGCTGCTGCCCAGTCAGATTTACAAGTCACTATTCATCACATTCACAAATTTTAATAAGGACAATCCACTGGTTATATCAGATTGTGAGACTTACTAAAGATGTTGTGCCCAAATGTTGTCACCTCCTAGTGTGTTCAGCTCACTCCACAATGCTTTTTGTAATTCCATTTCTTTCGCAACTTGATGTGTCCATACCTGAATGAGCCCATCAAAGGGTTAAGATGAAATACTTCTTGCCTCCATTCTAAGATCCTACCTTTCTTTGCAGTCGCTGCCCTAAGCCTTGATGGTGACACCAGCTCCTTTACAATCTGTAAGACTTGCATCTTTGCTGGCTGCTGGGATGGCAGAGGGCAGCTGTTCCTCTCCAATTCCAACAGGTTTCATCCCTACAGCTCCTTACATTTCCATCTTTAATGAACAAAATCAGAGCTGCAGTAAAGCCTGAACAGCACCAACTCAGTTACTTTTCATATAAATGCCCATCTACTTATCAAGACTGTGAAGCATTTCTCAGTAACAAATAGCCTAAACAGACTGCACAGTCGGATGAAGACGTGACGGGTTTTAAGAGGCTTCAGCACATGGGGTAAAAAATTCACAGTAGGTCGTCCAGGCTAAACTGTCATACAATAATATCAGTGCTTTTTTTAAGCTGCATACTGTATGCAGTATTGTTTTAAACTAATTTATTGTATATATCTTTATGACAGAACCACGTTCTGTATCTTCAGTGAGAAACAGAAAATAAAACAATATCTGTAGGTTGCATGCATCTCTTCATAGATTTTCAAAAAGGTAATGCAAAAATCATAGCATTATATCGTACAACTTAAAGGTAATGCAAAAATCATAGCATTATATCTGACAACTTAAAGGTAATGCAAAAATCAGTATTATATCTGACAACTTCAGACAATTAGTAAAGAGCAACTACAAAAATTGATCTTTTCATCCATGTCAAATCTATCACACACACACTTTAGTATCTGCTACTTTATGATTCCACCCCTTACACACACTTTTTTTTCTGTTCTTGCTAACATCCAACATTCAAATGTTCATTAGAATTCTTACAAATTGCACTCTACATTAGAAATAACAGGGAATATTTCACGCATTCTATTATTACTCATCATCACCAAGGGCCCTGAGAAAGAACTGCTTTATCCATCCAATGAGGTCACAGCTACTGTAGCAAGTCGTTAACTTCTATTAGGTAATGTTTTCTTCAGCAGCACAGCACTAAATTAACCCTTTCCTTCACATTAGCTGGCAAAGGCTGCAAAAAATAAATATCTTTTGTCATCTGAATTGTGCAACAGTGCCAAAAACTGGTATTATGGCAAACTGCTATAGATGCCACTAGTAAACGCGTAGCCAAATATGCATGCAAAGATTTAAGTGCACTGTAAAACTGCAGTTTCCTGTTACTGTATCATTTGAAAACTGCTTGTAAGATAGCCTGATGTAAACAAGAATACAACCCGATACTGTATCTCTTCCATACAGAGTTTTAAATAAGCTCGGAAAAAATGAAAAGCACATGCCTCAATTTGATTAGCAAGATTAAAAATGCTTAAATGTAGATATATAAATATTGCAAAAATAAAATCTTTAAAATCAGTTCTGGACTTGGCTTCATCCGTTTCAGTGCCCACCAAAACACACACACACACACACACACACACACACACACACATATACATATCTCAGTAACACACCATCCCCACCCTTGTCCCCTTTGCCAGACCACGAAAACTCTCCTCCCACCCATCTCAGTGGCTAACTACCCACCCCATCCACGTCTCCCTTTACCAGAATAGGGTACTTGCTAAGACCCCCACCCATCTTAGCCTCCCCAGCCATGTCCCCTTTGCCAAAACTAAAGGTCTGAGTCATCTGACCTGCCACAACCCTCCCCCCACCATACCTCTGACCTTTGATGACTTTTACTGCCAACTAACAAACACTACTGCTCTTATCTTTATTCAGGGCATGTAATACGAGAGGCTGAGCCCAATAACACACTGCAAGTCACACAGCAGAGAGAGACTGCCAGAAAGCAGCAGAGCTGGCAGGGGCAAGGCCATCGATGGGCACAGCCATGCGATCAACACAACTGACCCAGACCTGGAGACAGAGACACGGACACAGACAAGGGGCAGGTGCGATGCCCACAACTTCAGCCACCCCCCTGAGCTGTTTAGCCCATGCATGGTGAGTGGCACAGTGATGAGCACCCTGCACCTGCCACCCAACCCCAAGACCACACCAGGGACCAAAGGACGAGGGCAATCTGTTCTCCATGGGCAATAACAGCAATCTTTCCCGGCAAGCAGTAACAGTAACTAACTCAGCACTCATTCTCGTTGCACCCACCTCTGTCTACATGGTCCGTTTGCTGCTGCCCATCTGTCCTACTTGCATCTAGCTCCCAACAAAAGATCACTGTCGGTGAAGGCGCAAAAACTAAGGTGTGCACTGCTGCTTCCTGAAGTCAGTCACAGGCATCCTGCACATGCTTTGAAAGCATGTAAGGGCAGCAAGGAAACAAAGTGTTTGGGGGTGTGACACTATGTTTTCGGTGGTGGGGCAGAGCGGGGCTGTGAACTGCGCTAATTGGAGGGAAAAAAATGAATGACAGATGAGTCGTGGTGCTGGAGGTGCACAGATAGCAGGACCCCCCACCCCGCCTGAGAATCTTCCTGACTTGGCTAGCTAGCTGGCTCATGTGGCAAAATAGACCACATTTTTTGTGATCCATAACTAAAAATGCATCGCATGAGCAGCCAGTTCGTATCGCAAAATGCGATGTGATACTGGCTATTTAAATCCCTGCATACATAATGTTGTACTCTTGTGTAACAATGCATTTACACAGGAAGCTTACCTAACATATGACATCACATTTTCAGTTATGCAAGTCCACCCAGTTTTACATCAGTGGACACAGAGGCAAAGGTAGGCCAAGAAACTTGCTCAAGGTAACACAGTGGGCTAATGTCTGTGAAGATTTTTATTAAAGTTTTCACCAGAAAACGCATACTTAGCTCAGAATAGCTAGTCTCCAGATGGGTCCTGACTGAGGAAACGGTACAGCGGAGCACAAAAACAACTACAATAAAAAGTGAGGAAAAATAATGTCTTATATGTGTGCCCTAAGGCAGGAGCTAGCAAAATACGTTGAAATTGCCAACAGTAATCAGGAAGACGCCCAAGATCAACAGAAGGTATATTATGACCATGGGGTAAAAGAAAAAGTTTTTGAGCCAGGTGAAAAGGTTTTGTTACTGTTACCCACAACAGAAAAACTGTTAATGAAGTGGCAAGGGCCTTATAAGGTTCTTAGACATACTGGCACCATTAACTACGAGATTGAGACCCCTGACAGGAAAAATCCTACTAAGATATACCATGCTAACCTCCTCAAGAAATGGGCTGAAAAAATGGCAAAAACTGCTTTGCTAGTTTTAGCAGAAACTGATAAAGAAAATATTGATGTAGCTTATGATAGACTGGAACAAACTGTAAATGCTGATGCTGCAATGGTGACTATTTCCTTAACCTCAGAACAAACTGGAGACATTCATAATGTGCTAAATACATTTAACAGTATTTTTATCACAGTACCAGGCTGAGCATGTTATAGGGACAAGGAATGCTCGCCCTATTAGGCAAAAGACATACAGGTTACCAGAGCAGTTAAGAGGTGACATGGTTAAGGAAATACAAAAAATGAAAGAATTGGGTATCATAGAGGAGTTCTTGGTCATCTCCAGTGGCAACTGTAAACAAAAAAGAAGGGTGTTTTAGAATCTGCCTTGATTTTAGGAAACTTAAGTGTCAGAATTTGTTGGGTATCCTATGCCCAGAATAGATGATTTGGTGCACAGACTGCGGAGTGCAAAGTATATAAGTACCCTCGATCTCATCAAGGGTTACTGGCAAATACCTTTAACTAGAGAATCCAGAGACAAAGCTGCATTTGCCACTCTTGTTGGATTCTATCAGTTCACCACCATGCCATTTGGTTTACATAGTGCACCAACTACATTCCAGCAGTACATGGATGTAATTTTATCACTTCACACTGGTGATTGTGCTGAATACCTGGATGATGTCGTGGTGTACAGCCCAGACTGGAAAAGTCACCTGGAACACCTACACGCAGTTGTCCAAGCTATCAAAAATGCAGGTCTGACTATTAATCCAACCAAATGTGCACTGGGCATGCAGGAAACCAGATATTTGGGCTATGCGTTGGGAAATGGAGAAGTTAAGCCAGAGGTTTCTAAAATAGAAGCTGTAGCCCTGTCCCTAAAACAAAGAAACATGTCAGGTCATTTTTAGGGCTGGCTAGTTATTATCAGAGATTTCTTCCCAACTTTGCTGAGTTAGCTACTCCCCTCACAGAACTCACAAAGAAACGGTTCCCAAATAATGTGAAATGGACCCCAGAGTGTGATGAAGCTTTTCAAGCCATTAAGGCTGCATTATGTTGAGCCCCTGTTTTAAGAAGCCCAGACCCTGAGAAACCATTCTTGTTACAAACAGATGCATCAGAGGTAGGCCTAGGTGCAGTCCTGAGTCAAAATACAGATGGGAAAGAACATCCTATTCTGTACATAAGTAGGCCGTTGCATGACAGAGAGAAAAAGTTACTCCACCATTGAAAAGGAATGTTTAGCAGCAAAGTGGGCCATGGAGTCCCTTTAGTTTTATTTACTAGGAACTGACTTTGTACTTATAACAGATCACAATTCTCTGTGTTGGCTTAACCAAACAAAAGATAAAAATTCCAGAATCACTAGGTAGTACCTGGCACTACAGCCATTTAAATTCATGTGATGCACAAATCTGGTAAGGAGTATAGCAATGCTGATTTTCTATCAAAATATGGATCAGAAATTAAGGGTTCTGAAGGTTGAAAACCAAATGTATGAGATTAAACTTTACTGTTTGCTGTACTGTTATAGAAAAAAGGATAATGTACCTGTGCTTAATTTCTGAAAATTAGAAGCTTATATTATTAGAGAATTAATAGAAAGTTTTGGAAAGCTGTTTGATAAAACAGGTTCCCTCTTAAGCAGGGGAGGTATGTGACAGAGTAGAATAGGACCCTGTCCCAGTTGTTATGGAAAGAGTTTGAATGCAAAGATCTGTACTATTCTCTCGTTTTCTGTCTCTTCTCTATTTGGTTGCACAACCAAATTTTCCTGTGAGACCTAGGATTTGATCACCCCGACAGTCTCGCAATTATTTGCCTCTCGCTATCTCTCAGTCTTCCCATGCTGTTTGTCTTTTTCTTCCTTACATATCTGCTGATATAAAAATATATGCAAATCATTATGTGGAAATGCAACTGATATTGGGATCCCTTTGTTCAGAAACTACAGTGTAAATTTTATTTTTTGTACAATATGTTTATTAGTTTCATCTTTTAAACACGAACATAAAAATGAATTAAAATACATACATTCTCACATTTCTGATATGTATATGCCATTTCAGCCCAGAATCCAGTCCATATAATTCAGTCTTTTGTGTTGGCTATTTAAATCCAAAGTTTGACCAGTTAGTGTTAATTTTTGAAATGTATATAATCACAGTTTGAGATGATTGCAAAAAGCTATCAGAAACTCAAGAGGTTACCCGAGTGCAATTTTTAAGCCTTTTGCAGAAGAGCTGTGGAAAAGGGGCTTCAGCTCAGGCACACTGTGTTCCTGCCAGCATCTGCCTGAAACATACAAGAACACTTTAGAAAAGCAGAATGCTTGTTAAGAAGGGGTTTGTTGCTAGGACGTATAAGAGAGCTGAGCTGCAATTGCTTGAAAAGAAGGGACACAGAGATTGTAGGAAAACTCAGATGGACTTTTTCTGATTATTTGGCTTTTGTAAATAATTATACCGAACAATTTTATTTTTTTATGTTATTGCTAGTAGAAATAAATACTCTTCTTGTGAATTTTATAACTGTTCCTGGTTTTTCCTATGCTTCCTAACCTGTGCCCCGACTACAAGCACCAATGCTAGGGAGTCTGGGAAACAAGGTCCAAGACCCGGCAGCAGTAATGGTAGAAGCAGACCTAGATGACATGGCTATTACAGAGACGTGGAGCTATGGGGAACAGGATTGAGACAAGTTTGTACCAGGATATGCTCTTTTCCAAAAGGACAGATAAGGCAGAAGGGGAGAGTAGCACTTTATGTGAGGGATGACATAAAGGCTACTGAAGCATTGGTCAAGTGGGGGGTGCTCTATGGGTCACCTTGGAGATGGGGAAAGGGGATGTTAGTCACACAGGGTGATATATAGGACGCCATCATAAGAAGGGGGTGGACAAAGCTATGCTGGAGGAACTACGGAGGTGGAAAACAAAGGGGAGGTGCTGCTGTTGGGGGATTTCAACCTACCAGATGTGGAGTGGAGTGGAGTACCCCAGCAGCGGCCACTGCCAGGAGTAGAGATATCATTGATTCCCTACATGGGGCACTCCAGACAGCTAGTCAGGGAACCTACTAGGGAAGGGGCAGTACTGGATCTGATTTTCACAAATGTAGACAGAGTGGGAGGGGTTTCAAAAGGATAAAGCCTAGGCACAAGTGACCATAATATAGTAGGGTTCATGCTAAGGATAGAACCAGAAAGGAAACACTGTAAGGTAAAAGTCCCAGATTTCAGGAGAGCAGACTTTCAGAGTATGGGAGACCACCTCAAAAAAACTCTTGTAAGGGTGGGAGATCAGGAGGGGGTGGAAGAAAAATGGGAAAAAATAAAGAGGGCTATAGTAGATACCACAAATCTCTGCATCAGACTGTTTAGTAAAAACAGGAAAAAAAGAAACCTCTATAGTTCAGTAGGGGGGTTGCAGTAAAGGTCAGGGCAAAGAGAGCAGCATTCAGGAGATACAAACAGATGCAGATGCAGTAAGATAGAGAAGCGTACCAGGAAAGGCAAAAGATAGCAGGAATTGAGGTCAGGAGAACAAAGGTGAGGACTGAAGAGAATATAGCCCAATTAGTTAAGAGAGAGGATACAACCTTCTACCGGTATGTGAGTTAAAGGAGACAGACAAAGGGTGGGATAGTTCCGCTGAGGGATAAGGGTAGGGAGAGGGTGGAGTGGGAGCAGGAGAAGGCACATATCCTAAATAGCTACTTTTGCTCCATGTTCACGCTGAGGGGGAGGAGGAAGGAGGGAAAAATCAAGGAGAGGGGGAAAGCTGGGGAGAGGGTGGACACCAGCCTATTCAAAGTGGAGGGGGTCCTAAAGGAACTAGCAGGACTAAAGGTTGGCAAAGCCATGGGACTTGACGGGATTCATCCCAGAATATTGAGGGAGGTGAGGGAGGAGCTAGCGGAACCATTAACTGACCTGTTCTATAGATCGTTAGAGATGGGAGTGGTTCCAGATGACTGGAAGGGAGCAGACATAAGTCTCCCTCCATAAGGAAGGAAGAGGCAAGTAACTACAGGCCAGTTAGCCCGACATAAGTGGTGGGGAAGCTGATGGGAGAAATTACTGAAATCAAGAATTATCAAGTACCTTGATTCAAATGACCTGAATGATCACAGATAACACAGTTCCACAGAAGGGAGGTCACGTCAAACGAACTTAATTGCATTTTTTGACTGAGTGACCAGAGTGATAGATCAGGGCGGAGCAGTGGATGTAGTTTACTTGGAGTTTAGTAAAACATTTGACACCATGCCGCACAGAAGGCTTCTGCACAAAATGAGAGCCCTGGAGGTGGGACCAGAGGTGAAGAGATGGAGGAAAAATTGACTGAAGGAAAGAATATAAATGGTGATAGTTAATGGAGTTCCATCAGGGGAGGGAAGGGTGACTAGCAGGGTACCACAGGGGTCCATACTAGGTTCGATCCTGTTCAATATTTTCATACGGGACATTGCGGAAGGGCTTGATGGGAAGGTCTGTCTATTCACGGATGACATAAAGCTCTGCAACATAGTAGACACTGCCGATGGGGTTGAAAAAATGAGAAGGGATTTGCACAAACTAGACGAAAGTGGTCAGAAATGTGCAGTTGAGCTTGAATGCCAAAAGCGCAAATTTATGCAATTAAGGAGAAGAAACTAAAAGCAAGCTGCATGGGATGGGTGGTCAGACACTGGAAGCGATAGAGCAGGAGAGGGACCTTGGTATAATCATATCCAATGATCTCAAGGTGGCTAAGCAATGCAAGAGAGCAGTAGCAAGGGGCAGTAGAATGCTGGGATGCATAGGCAGGGGTATTACGAGCAGATGGAGGGAGGAGGTGGTGATGCTCTCGAACAGCTGGTGAGGCCACACCTTGAATACGGTGTCCAGTTCTAGAGGCCGTACCTCAGGAGGGCTGTGGATAGAGGGGAAAGGGTCCAGAGGAGGGCAACAAAAATGGTGCAAGAACTCAGCCATTTAACATACGAGGAGAGGCTGAAAGATCTCAACATGCATACCCTGGAGCAAAGGAGGGAAAGAAGGGGATGATAGAGACCTTTAAGTACCAAAAGGGTATGTACAAGGTCCCAGATAGCAGTATATTCCAGAATAAGAGGCTACCAAGGACAAGGGGTCATGACATTAAGCTAGAAGGGGGAAGATTCAAGGGAAACATTAGGAAACACTACTTCACAGAAAGGATAGTGGATGAGTGGAATGCACTCCCTGAGGAAGCGGTGGGGGCCAAAACAATGACGAGATTCAAGGTTGCTTGGGATAGGTACAAGGGAAGTCTGGAGAAGGACAGGGGAGGAAATTACCCAGATCACCTAGAGTCCTTGGGTAACATGGAGATAGAACACTTGGGCAGACTTGGTGGGCTTGGAGGTTCTTATCTGCCGACAACTTGTATGTTTCACTCAAGGCTCTGACAACCAGGGATACAGATGCTGAAGCCCAAATAAACTCAATAGAGGATCAGCAAAATTGGGACACCAAAGAGTTCATGGACATATGAAAAAAGTGGCAAAATTAGAAGACAGCATCAAGCACCAAGAAGAAAGAAGCAGACGGAACAACTTGATCCTCTGGTTGCAGTTCCAGAGCATGCAGAGGGCACCAATATGGTCTTATTTGTTCAAAAGCTTTTGCAAGAAATGACTGGTCCCCTGGAGTCTGGCACTGTCTACATGATCGAGCGAGCATACCAGTCCCTTTGACCCCAGCTGCCACAGGGAGAAAAACCAAGGGCCATAATACTGTGATGCCTTAATTTCCAAGATAAGGTATATATTCAGACTCAAGCCCGCAAGAAGGGTCCCCTAACCTGGAATGGTCACCAGATTTTTATCTTCAGTGATGTTGCGCCTACAGTCCGGGACAAGCAACGGGCTTACCAAGATATTGTAAAAGCCCTTCATTTAGCCCATGTTCCTTTTAACATGCTGTACCCTGCATGCCTAATGATAATCACCTCCTCCAGTACTCATGACTTTCCTTATGCTGATGTAGCTTGTTGTGAGCTCTCCAAACTTATGTCAAATATCTTTCCACCCCTGCAGGCTCAACCAGGTGGTTCAATTTCTAAGAAAGAACCTTTCATGCTGGCTCGGTACATAGTGTGTTTTGTTAGTGCTACTGCTTAATTCTGCATTTCAACTGTTTGTAGTATTGTACAAAACACCCCCTCCACCATCACCAGTACTCCTCTACCATCTGTATCCTAAATAGCTTATACTTTGAACTGAGTAACCCTGGGAGGAATGTCTCACTTTATTGGTTATCTTATTTTACTATGGGGGCAACAGTTTCACTAAGCAACGTGGCCACAATATGGTGGACAGACTATTGCTTCTCTTTCCTTCCTCCATCCTACTCACGTTTCCTGCTGCAAGTGAACTCTGTTTACACAACTGCATTGCCACATTTGACAGCCGCTGTCATTACTGTTAACCACCTCCTGCACATTCCTTCCCCCCAGCTGCAAGCTTAAAGCCCTCCTCAATAACGGACTTGCTCTACCACCAAGCAGCTGCCATCTCGAGGCCTCATCATCACGCGGCTCATGCACACCCTTGGATCCCAGTTTCACAATCTCACCATCAAGCAAGATATTTCACCGCAGACTTCCTCTAGTAACTGTGAGATCTGTTTATTGGTGGACACAGAAGCAAGTCCTTCCTGACTCTGGCTGCACCCCAAAATGGACATCGGCCACCTGAGACAGCAAGTATACTTTTTATCCAGATTGAGGCTACCTGCCTCCTTTCTACATCAGACAACCTAACCATCGCCTTGTCCCCAGTCTTTAGAGCTAGAATTTTTCTGCCTGCTGCAACCTGCTCACTATCGGAGTAGCCCCCTGCCACTCATCAAATATAAACTAAATCCCTATGCAGATATGGGAACCTGTAACAAACTGGTTAGATGTGCATACCTGTCCTCTTGCCACTGCAACTCTGAGGGGCCCCTTTTATAATCTGAATGACTGTTCTGGCCCCGTATAGACTTAACATTCTGACTTTCATTTTAGAATTCTTTATTTGCCTAGCACGGATACTGGTTACAACTGGATCAATTCAATTGTCTATAGTTAGCAAATGGGGTGCGGGGGGGGAGAATGTCACGGGGGATCTCACACCCTTTTGTTTTCCACAGATACTAGTTTAATGGGTTACTGTTAATGATTTTTTTCAATGACAGATCAGGGACAGAGGAGTACACTCATATGGGCCTTGAATGGACCTAGCATTTTGGGTGCTCATCCTTGCCTCTAAGCACCCGAACACCTTTTTTGGTTGGTGGACTGGCCACTTCTGTCCACTATCTGTGTTCTTATTATTGACTGTTACTGTTCTCAGCTCTTAGTCATAGAGCTATTGCTGTTAGTTGGTTCACTTGTTAGGTTTTCCTTGTTTATTCGTTTCTGGTTCAGCTATTATGCTATATGATGGTACAGCTATTTCTAAAGATACAATTGTACGATAGCAGACAGTCTCTTAGCAAACCACTATCACTGTATTAGCCTTAATGCAGCTTCCCAATGCCTTTACTGGAGTGACGCCATGCTGACCTCACTTACTTTATACCTTCTAGGCCACCAACCATCTCCTAGGCAACCAACATGACGGCTAAATTGGGATACAGTCTTGTCTCCTGTAACATTAACATGCCCAAACCAAAGAAAAGTAATGCCAAATTTTACAGCACCTTAAGCAGGTTGTCACAAATACAGCCTTCCTGCAAGACACTCATACCCTTCCAACACAACTCAATCTATGGTATAGAGAGTAGGTATGTCAAGTCTGTTCTGCTGGAATTGACAACAAGAAAGCAAGTATGGCAATCTTAATCCACCATAATACCCCCTTCTAGCTGCAGGATCAGTTTATTGACCCGCATGTATGCTTTGCTATATTTAAATGCATTCTCGATAGAACAGACATAATTCTGGCATCCGTTTATGGACCTAATAAGGAAGAAACCGAGGTTTTTACCTCCTTATTATCAGAACTATCAAAAAACCACTCCCTGCCGATGATCCTGGCGGGAGACTGGAAAACAGTCCTGGATGCAACTCTGGAGAGATCTGGCTCCAGCAAAAGTGGGCTTTCACCAAACCAATGAGCTCTACAGGAGCTTCAAGCCTCACTTGCTTACTTGAACCCTGGCGAGTCCTGCATCCTAGACACAGGAGTTACATATTTTTGTCCCTTGTCCACAACATCCCCTCACACCGAGACTACTTCCTCACTACCCCAATATATCCTCAGACACTATTCAATGTGAAATTTTACCAAAAGCTGTCTTGGATGATGTTCCAGTTCTCTTTTCCTTTTTCCCCACCACCCTCTCGCACAAAGACAGAATCTGGAGAATAAACAATAACCTCCTCAAAGAACCCAACACGTTAGAAAAGCTTAAATTATGAACTGAAAACTTTTTTTTTAAAGATGACACAGACACCACTGAAAATGATTCCAGTATTCAAGGGGCCTTTAAATGCACTATCAGAGGAGAACTAATACACCTGGCAGCTACAAGGAATAGGTAGACAGAACACCAGCAGGAAGGAGCTACTGGTATAACTAAAACCTATTTACTGGGACTATATTGCAACAGTTAGGGGGCCAGAAAAAAGACATAATGGGAGTGGTGCAGTGCACTGGTTGTGGAGCAGCAGTCTTCCGGGAGACGTTCTGAAGGATGCAGTGTTGTTCCATCTGCAGGCACCTCTTTGGGCTGAGGGAGGAGGTTGCTCATCTCTAGGCTGAGTTGGCCAGGATTTGTGGGACCTCCTCTCCCACTCAGGGACCACCAGGGTCACTGCCGTTGCCTCAGAGGTTGCCAAGAAAGAGGAGCGGTTGGACCACAGTGGGCTTAGGAAGGGTGAGGGTGGTGGAACAGAGACGCATCCCTCCAGTAGTACCTCTCCACAATTTCTATGCCATTCTGGAAAAATGTTGTTCCTCTATGGAGGCACCAACTGTGGAGACCAAGGAGGATGCTGGGAACCTCCACAAAGGAGACCCACAGGAGGGTGGCATGGGACCCCACAGGGGAAGGAAACAACTCCTGGTGGGGGACTCCACTGTTAGGAAGGTAGAACTGGTGGAGGAAGGGGAGAGGGAGGTAAGGTGTCTGCCTGGCGCCATGGCTTGGAGGGACAAGGAGTAAATCCTCAGGATCGCAGGAGCAGCTGCACAGGGGAGGGAGCTGGATGTCACTGTCCACCTAGGGACAAATGACCTGGCTAAGAAAGGGATCAGAGTAGTGCAAGAAGCATTTGTGGAGATGGGAAGGGGCCTTAGACAAATCGCACACACAGTAACCTTCTCAGAGGTGCTGCCTGTCTATGGCACAGATGAGGCTAGGGTGCTCCACATCATGGGATTCAATCAGTGGTTGAAAAACCAGTGCAGAGCTCAGGGATTTGGCTTCCTTGGGGACTGGGGAGCCACCTGGTCGGATGCAGGCCTATACTGGTGTGATGGTTTGCATCTATCCAGGAGGGGAACCAGGATCCTAGGTGATAGGTTTACATACTTCATTGGCAAGCATTTAAACTAGCCAAGGGGGGAGGCACTGGAAAGGAGCAGAGAAATCCTCGACCCCCCCCCCCCAAAAAAAAATCAGGGTACTAAGTGAGGTAGACACCAACATAGAGATGTCAATAGGGAGAAGCGAAGGGGTAAATGGAGAAAGTGACAAACGCAATAAGGACAGGGATGGGGCAAAAAGGAGTAAGGCCATCAAGAAATGGAGGGTAATGAGTACCAACGCCCGTAGTCTGGGCAACAAGCTCCCTGAACTGGTGGCCTTGATGGAGGAGGGATGCCTGGATATTGTAGCAGTCACAGAAACATGGCACACAGAGAACCATGACTGGGAAGTTAACACACCAGGGTACACAACCTACAGGAGAGACAGGGAGGGCAGAAGGGGGGGTAGCTCTCTATGTAAGGGAAGGGATAAAAGCAACTGAACAAAAGAGTAAACAGGGAGGAGCAGAGGCACTGTGGGTCACCTCAGAGACTGGAAATGGCACCACACTCCGCACAGAGGTTGTATACAGACCCTCATGTCAGGTGGAGGGAATGGACAAGGATATGATAGAAGGCATACTTAGGATGGCAGAGAAAGGGGAGATACTGTTGATGGGGGACCTTAATATGCCAGATGTTAACTCGAGCACCTTTGCTTCAGCCACATCCAAAAGCAGGGCCATTCTTGATGCCCTTTAGGTGGCATGCCTCAGACAGCTAGTTTTGGAACCTACTCATTGAGGGAGCAATCTTAGACCTCGTACTCTCAAATGGGGACAGCGAGAGGATCTCAGATTTAGAAGTGGGTAGCCATTTGGGAACAAGTGACCACCAAACAATGTGGTTCACGAGACACTCAGCTACAGAGTCAAGCCATACAAAAGTGAGGGTTCTGGACTTCAGGAGGGCTGCCTTTGGCAAGATGGGACAGTGCCTTAGAAAAGCACTAGCAAACAGGCTAGAAGGAGGGGTGGAGCAACAATGGGGAAATATCAAAACTGCCATCACAGAGGCAACAAGCCTTTGTGTGAAGCAAATAAACAAATCAAAATGAAAGAAAAAGCCACTATGGTTCTCAAAAGAAGTGGCGGTGAAGGTTAGGGAGAAAAAGATAGCATTTAGGAAGTATAAGGAAACACAGAAGGAGCAGGACAGAGAACTGTACCAGTTAAGGCAGAAGGAAGCAGGGAGGGGTAGTCAGAATAGTCAAAGGCACAAACTGAGGAAAAGATAGCCAACTCAGTTAAGAAGGGGATAAACCTTTATAGGTATATCAGGGAGCGAGAAAGACAAAGGAGGAATAGTGAGGCTGAAAAGAATGGATGGTGGGTGGGCTGAGAGTGACAGTGAAAAGCAGGATACTGAATGAATATCTGTTCAGTATTCACAAAAGAGGAAGGGAAGGTGCCTAATCCAATTAACAGAAGCACTCTGGAGAGGGTGGATCCCAGTCCTTTCATAGAACAAAAGGTTCTGAAAGAACTCCTAAAACTGAAGGTGGACAAAGCAATGGGACCAGATGGAATTCACCTCAGAATTCTAAAAGAATTAAGCAGAGAACTAGTGACACCACTGACTACCCTTTATAACAAATCATGGGAGGATGGTGTGGTACCTGAGGACTGGAAGAAGGCTGATGTGATTCCCCTTCACAAAAGTGGGAGCAAGACAGGGGCAGAAAACTACAGACCTGTCAGTTTGACCTCTGTAGTAGGGAAAGTGATGGAATCACTTCTGAAGGAAAGAACTGTCGAGTACCTAGAGGCCAGTGAGGCAGAGGACCCAAGGCAGCATGGGTTCACAGCAGGAAGGTCATGTCAGACAAATCTAATTACATAGAAATATAGAATTTGATGGCAGATAAGGACCACTTGTCCCACCCAGTCTGCCCATTTCCCTACCTAATGAATAAACTGCAGATCCTAGTTAACCAGCAGCCTACTACTTCCTACCCCAACCCCCTAGAATTGCCTTACGACTGTCCCATGCATGCTTGAATCCCACCACTGTTTTTGACTCCACAACCTCCTCCGGAAGGCTGTTCCATGCATCCACAACCCTCTCTGTGAAAAAATACTTCCTTAAATTACCTCTCAGCCGCCCCCTTCTATCTTCAAATTGTGCCCCTTGTTCTTGCACACTTTTTTGAAAGATGCTACCCTCTTGGACTTTGTTGATTCCCTTGAGGTACTTGAAAGTTTCTATCATGTCCCCCTCCTCCTCCTTTCCTCGAGGCTATACATATTAAGCTCCTTAAGTCTCTTCATATGTCTTCCAGTGCAGACCCTCACCATTTTAGTTGCCCTCCTCTGGACAGCTTCCATCCTGTCTATGTCTTTTGGAGATTGGGTCTCAGAACTGCACGCAGTACTCCAGATGGGGTCTCACCAGCTGTCTGTACAGAGGGATAATAACTTCCTGTTTCTACTGGTGATGCCTCTCCCTATGCATCCCAGTATCCCCCAGCCCTCCTTGCTGCCCTCTCACATTGCTTGCCCACCTTTGGTCATCTGATATGACTACCCCAGGTCCCTTTCCATTTTTGTTGTTGTTAGTATCTCACCCCCCATTGTGTACTCTTCCCCTGGGTTTTTGTTTCCCAGGTGCATTACCTTGCACTTCTTAGCATTGAATCTAAGCTGCCATACATTTGACCATTCCTCTAACCTTGCCAAGTCCCTTCTCATCCTTTCCACCCCACCTTGTGCATCAACTCTGTTGCAGATCTTTGTGTCATCTGCAAAGAGACATACTTTTCCTTCCAGTCCCTCTGCAATGTCGCTTATAAAGACATTGAAGAGGACCGGTCCTAATACTGAACCCTGCGGTACCCCACTAGTAACCCCCTTTCTTCAGAGTGGACTCCATTTACTATTACTCTCTGTGTCCTATTCTCCAGCCAATTCTTTACCCAGGCTGTCATCTTGGGACCCACTCCCAGGCTGGCTAACATATATTAATCTTTTGTGTGGGACTGTGTCAAATGCCTTGCTAAAGTCTAGGTAGGCCATGTCACAGCCCTCCCTGATCTACTACTTTGGTCACCCAGTCAAAAAATCTATCAGATTTGTCTGGCATGACCTTCCGCTGTGAATCCATGCTGCCTGGGTCCTGTGCCCTCTGGCCTCTAGATACTCGACAATTCTTTCCTTCAGAAGTGATTCCATCATTTTCCCTACCACTGAGGTTAAACTAACAGGTCTGTAGTTTCCTGCTTCTGCCTTGCTCCCACTTTTGTGAAGGGGAATCACATCTGCCCTCCTCCAGTCCTCAGGTACCACCCATCCTCCCATGATTTGTTAAAAGGGGTAGTCAGTGGTGTCACTAGTTCTACCCTTAGTTCTTTTAAATTCTGGGATGAATCCCATCAGGCCCCATTGCTTTGTCCACCTTCAGTTTTAAGAGTTCTTTCAGAACCCTTTCTTCTGTAAATGGGCTGGTATCAACTTCTGTATCCAGAGTGTTTCTACTGTTTGTTTTAGGTACCTCCCCTCTTCCTTTGTAAATACTGAGCAAAATATTTGTTTAGTATCTCTGCCTTTTCACAGTCACCCTCTGCACCCTCCCTCCCCTTTATTAAGCCTCACTATCCCTCCCTTGGTCTTCCTTCGCTCCTGATGTACCTATAAAGGTTTTATCCCCTTCTTAACTGGTTGGCTATCTTTTCCTCGGTTTGGCCTTTGCTGTTCTGACTGTGACAGCGTTTTTCATCTCATTGTTCTTCCACCCCTCCTTCCTGCCCATTTACTAGTGCATTCCTTAGGCACTCACCCATTTTGGCAAAGTCAGCCCTCCTAAAGTCCAGTACTTTTGCCTTTGTACGGCTTGACTCTATTACTGTGTTGTAAACCATACTGTTTGATGGTCGTTAGTTCCCAGATGGCTACCCACTTCTACATCTGTGATCCTCTCTTCATCTCCATTTGAGAGAACCAGGTCTAAGATTGCTCTCTCTCGAGTGGGCTCCAATACTAGCTGTCTAAGGCATGCCCCCTGTAGAGCATCTAGTAGAATAACCCCACTCTTCGAAGTGGCTGCTGCAACTGCACTCCAGTTAACATCTGGCATATTCAGATCACCCATCAGCAATATCTCCCCTTTTTCTGCCATTCTAAGTATACCTTCTTTCATTTCCTTGTCCATTTCCTCCCCCTGAGAAGGGGGTCTGTATACAACCCCTGTGCGGATTGTGGTGCCATTGCCGGTCTCCAAATTTACCTACAGTACTTCTTCTCCTCCTGTTTTCCCTTTTGTTCTGCTGCTTTGATTCCTTCCTTATGTAACAGCTACTCCTCCTCCTCCTCTTTTACCCTCCCTGTCCCTCCTGTAGATAGTGTATCCTGGTATGTTTACGTCCCAGTCATGGTTTTGTGTACCATGTTTCTGTGACTGCCACGATATCCAGATGTTCCTCCTCCATCAAGGCCACTAATTCAGGAAGCTTGTTACTCAGACTACGGGCATTGGTACTCATTACTCTCCATTTTTTGATGGCTTTACCTTCTTTTGCAGCATTCCCCACTGACCTTTCTACCTCGGTCTTTTTCTCATTTAGTACCCTGTTTTGTAGGGAGAGGCTGGGATTTTCCTGCTGCTCATCAGTGCCTCTCCCCTTGACTAGTTTAAAAGCTTGCCAATGAAGCATTTGAACTGACTGCTCAAAAGACTTGTTCCCTTCCTGGACAGATGCAAACCATCCTGCCAATGAGTATAGGCTGGTGTCCCTCCAGGTGGAACCCCAGTCCCCAGTGAAGCCAAACCCCAGTGCTCCACACCATTTTTTCCAACCATTGATTAAACTGCATGGTGCAAAGTACCCTCGCCTCACTCATGCCATTGACAGGCAGCACCTCAGAGAAGGATACTGTGTGTGCTACTTGTCTTAGGCCCCTCCCCAATTCTACAAAGTCCTTCTGCACTGCACTAATCTCATGATGAGCCAAGTCATTTGTCCCTAGGTGGACAATGACGTCCAGCTCAGACTCCTGTGTAGCTGTTCTCGTGATCCTGAGGATCTTTGACTGAGTGACCAAAGTAGTAGACCAGGGAGGGGCTGTGGACATGGCCTACCTAGATTTCAGCAAGGCATCTGACACAGTCCCACACAAAAGATTAGTAGTCAAATTAACCAGCCTTGGAGTGGGTCCCAGGGTGGTAGCCTGGGTAAAACACTGGCTGAACAACAGGACAAAGAAGGTAACTGTAAATGAAGTCCACTCTGAAGAAAGAGGGGTTACTAGTGGCGTACCGCAGGGTTCAGTACTGGGTCCACTCCTTTTTTTAATGTCTTTATAAGTGACATTGCAGAGGGACTGGAAGAAAAAGTATGCCTCTTTGCAGATGACACAAAGATCTGCAACAGGGTTGATACAAGCAGGCGTGGAAAGGATGAGAAGGGACTTGGCAAGGTTGGAGGAATGGTCAGAAGTATAGCAGCTTGGATTCAATGCAAAGAAGTGCAAGTAATGCACCTGGGAAACAAAAACCCAGGGGAAGATTACACAATGGGGGGGTAGGTAGTAACAACAACAAAAATGGAAAGGGACCTGGGGGTAATCATATCAGATGACCTTAAGGTTGGCAAGCAATGTGAGAAGGCAGTAGGGAGGGCTGGGAGGATACTGGGATGAGTAGGGAGAGGCATCACCAGCAGAAAACAGAAGTTATACCCTGTACAGACAGTTGGTGAGACCTCATCTGGAGTACTGCGTCCAGTTCTGAAGACCCCATCTCCACAAGGACATAGACAGGATGGAGGCAGTTCAGAGGAGGGCAACTAAAATGGTGCAGGGTCTGCAAGAGAAGCCATATGAGGAGAGGCTAAGGAGCTTAATATGTATACCCTTGAGGAAAAGGAGGAGAGGGGGACATGATAGAAACGTTTAAGTACCACAGTGGAATCAACAAAGTCCAAGAGGGTAGCATTTTTCAGAAAGAGAGATGTGCAAGAACAAGGGGAAACAATTTGAAGTTAAAGGGGGGACGTCTCAGGGGCAATGTGAGGAAGCAGTTTTTCACAAGAGGGTGGTGGACGCAAGAGGTTGTGGGGTCTTAAACTGTGGGAGAATTCAAGAATGCATGGGACAGACATAAGGCAATTTTTGTGGGGGGTAGGAAGAAGTAAGCTGTTGGTTAAATAGGATCTGCAGCTTATCCTCTAGTTAGGGAAATGGGCAGACAAGGTGGGCCAAGCGGTCCTTATCTGCCATCAAAGTCCATGTTTCTATGTTTCTAACAAGAGGCTACATCACTACTTTGAGAAATTAGGGACAAAGAACGTATCTCACACCTCATCTGATGCAGAATGGCTACAACTTAACTCTTTCAAAGCCAAATAATGGGGAGTTACTGAGAGAGCAGGCTGAATTCATGATCTTTTGAGCCAGAACCTGTTATGTTGACCAAGGTGAAAAAAATGGGAAGTTGTTGTCTTTAAGGTTAAAACAACAAGAATCCTACTATAAATCTATAAGAGCATTTGACTCTCACCTAATTCCCCTTTAATTACAAACCCCAGGGACACTGCCTCCACTTTTGCAACATACTACCAAACTCTATATTCCGAAGACCCTCAGGTACTGAAGGCTAGTATCCAGCAATTTCTAGACACCGCTAACCTGCCTAAATACCCCCCAGAAACTCTAGAAAGGTCGGGAGCCAACATCTCCTTGATGCAGGCCATGTCTGACCTCCCACTGGACAAAGCACAAGGCCCAGATGAATTATCCACTAACTTTTACAAAGCATTAGCCCAACTTATCACTGAACCCTTGACAACCTTATTCAATTTGGCCCAGGAAAATAACTCCTTAGACCCCTCCCTACAAACAGCCATTATTACCCTGCTCCACAAACCAGGTAAGAAACAGGAATATATGTTTAATTACCACCCAACATACCTCCTTAACACAGACATCAAGCTATTAGCCAAGGTTCTAGCAGCGAGTGTAAGAATGGTTTGGGACTCCCTAACTGGTTCTGAACAGGAGAGATTCATGTAAGGTCACCTTTCTTCTGACCACTTGTGTAAACTCTTTCACTTAAACTCCACATCTAGGGACACCAAGCAACCGGCCATACTGATGTCCCTGGATGCAGAGAAAGCCTTCAACAGGATCTCCTTCTCTTTCCTCTACCTAACCCTTTAACAATTTGGCTTCCCTACTGCTTTAATAGACTGGATTAAACTGCTATATTTTTCCATCAGCTTCCATCAGATGTATCGGAATTAATTCCCCTCCCTTTCGCCCTCACAGATGGGATCAAAGGATAGCCCCTCTCTTCCCCTGTCTTTCCTCTACCTAACCCTTTAACAATTTGGCTTCCCTACTGCTTTAATAGACTGGAGTAAACTGCTATATTTTTCCAGCAGCTTCCATCAGATGTAACGGAATTAATTCCACTCCCTTTCACCTTCACAGATGGGACCAAAGGATACCCCTTCTCTTCCCCTTACTTGTTCAATCTTATTTGGAGCCTATGACCAGGACGATCCTTTTAAATGAAAAGATTAAGGAAATTCTGGCTGGTAATCACAGATATAAAATTTCCACGTATGCGGACAACATCCTTCTACACCTAGGGGAGCTCTCTCATTCAATCCCTGCAGCTATTATACTCCTGCAAGAATCTGGGCAGTTATCGAGCAATAAACTCAACCAGGAGAAAACTAGTATTACACCACTTAATCCATGGACTGCCAAATCCCAAGCCCTACAATGGAGAAGTATATGATTCCTAACTACTTTCAAATATTTGAGCATACAAGTAGCCACCAACAAAAAAAAGATCTTTTCCCAAAATCTAGATGTGCTCTTAACAACAAATATGACCTTAATTGATGGACTGCCTTACCTTTGACACTCCGGGCTTGTGTTAATATTATTAAAATGAAGATCTTACCCAGGCTGCTATACCCACTGGGGATGACCAACCTATTCATATCCACCCTCTAGTTTAATAAACTGAAAACCATACAAATTTCCTTTCTATGGTGTAATAAGACTCCACGCAGAGCCTGCTATAAACTTACTGCCCTTAAGTTACAAGGAGGCCTCCAGCTCCCCGACTTCTGTCTCTACAATCTAACCCTGCATGCCGGGAAATTATTATGGTGGAGATATGCCTACCTCACCAGCCCACCAAACACCTATGCCCCTCAATGGGAACAAACAGAACTCCATATACATCACCAAAACAAAGCTAACATCAGAGCCCTTATCCACATTCTTCACTCCCAATTACCTATACCCCTAAGGCAAACCCCATTGGGCACCTCCCTTTGAGTAAACAAACAATGACATAGACTCCTTATAAACAAATCTCTATTTACCTTAGACATCCTAAACAACCCACATTTTAAAATCCAAAATAGACTCATCCCAGATAACTTCCTCGGTACCCTACCTCTCACGCATCTGGGCCGGTTTATACAAAATGACTCCTTTATTTCATTCCATACTATTACACTATCCTACCCCAACATAAAAATATCTCCCTTCGTTTTCTTACAACTTTGACATATGACAACCACTACTCTCGGACCCAGACCTTGGTCTTTTTCCAGCCCTTCCTTATGGGATGAACTTTCAAACCTTGACACTCAGCAACACTCCACCTCACTGCTCTATTAAAATAAAAAAAAAAAAAAAAAAAAAACTGTTGGTGGTGTCCTCCCCTGCAGAGAAGAACTCCTACTCCTTCTGGCAGACTGAATTCCCAGAACTAAGTGATCATGACACAAGACCAGCCATGTGGAATAATATACATTAAATTTGATGGACTTAGACTCATGCAATTTAAGATGGCCCACAATCTTTACTTTACACCCACTAATCTACATAAAATAGGCCATCTACAATCATCTGTTTAAATCATATGCAAACAAGAACCAGGCAACTTGAAACACATCCTCTGGGACTGTCCAAAAGCAAACCCCCCACTTTACGAAACCATACAAAAAATCACCTAGATCGTCTTCTGTGGTAGGACTCTGCCTTTACTCCACAAATTTGTCTAATGGGCCTCAACCTTGACTCGATTTTTGGTGTCCGGAAATTTTACATGTCCCTTATTTCGGCCATTGCAAAAAAACAAATCATATTAAGGCACTGTTAGATGAAACAATCCCCACCTATCAAGAATGGCATAATGCCATAATAGAGGCTCTCATAATGGAGAAAATGATTAGCTCTCTTAATAACTGTTCAAAACAATACCGCCAAAGGTGGGATTCTCTTGAGATTTGTCTGCTTATCAATTAGTCACTCTTTAGCTACCTGTCACAGACACTCACATGCTTCACATGTACAAGGCATATTTTCTTTTGCATCTATCTTTTTGCTGTTAAGAACACCTTATTGTACTGTACCATCAGTGGCAGCTCTACACCAGGGCCCGCCAGGGCATGTGCCCTGGTGAAAAAGTGCTGTGCCCCAGTTGGTGCCCCATATGGTGCAGAGCTTCCCCCATAGTAACAACATATCAGTGCCCTGGCTGCCATCTGTTGTGCCCCAGCTGTGCCCTGGTAACCATTTGTGGCTAGAGCCGCTACTGTGTACCATCCATTCATTACCCAGCCTCCCTGAATGTTGATGGGAGGTGCCAAGATAGTTACTGGTTGATTTTATGCTGTTTGTGTTTATTTCTGGAAAGGTTTATTAATAAAGTTCACTATTTAAAAGAAAAATCACCATACGAGGCTTCATCAGAGTGTGATGAGTATTTAAATAGTGCTCCCTCATTAATATGCAAACCATTTCATCTCCATAATTGATCATCACATGTGAACTGCAGAAAGTGCTAATACAGCGGTTATTTATATAATACAACGTAACATTAGAAATACTGTTCTTAAAAACAGGTCACCAATGCAAACACCAATATTATACACTGTTGTTCATGAAAGGCACCTAGCAAATAGGGTAAAGCTGAGGCTAGTTAACACAGCTGATCAGACTAATGCCATTACATTTTGGGTAAAACCCTATTATCAACGGAATCAATCACGTAAGAGAGTACAAGCATCAAACAGAATTGCAAAACTTTTAATCCGTGCTAACATTATACCCCAAAGCCAGCTATCAAAGTAACTACTCCAAAGCTTTAAAAGGAGTCGCAGTTACAATGGTTCTCAAAGGCGAAGAAATATACAAATACATTTACACATGGTCAGAGCCCCACAAGAGACCCTGAAAGAGCCAACATTGAAATTTACTGCCACTGGGTCCTAAATGTTGCTAACTGCAAACACTTAATGCTGCAGCTCCAAATAAAAGGGAACAGATAAGATTACAGTACATTCGAACAGAGGCAAAACAATTACCTCTTAACTTAATTCAACCTAAATTTTGGAGTGCATATGCAGGGCACCAAAGGAAGTGCAAAACATCAATTATGAAAATGAAATGGTTTGCATATTAATGAGGAAGCACTAATTAAACGCTCATCACACTCTGGAACACAGCCCCCCCCCCTGAGGAAGCCCTGTGTGGTGATACACAGGGATGTTCCACTCGGATGCCTCTGGAAGACTCTCACAAACTGAAATAAATGTTTACAAATTAAAGGAAAACTAAACACATTACTTTGGGGATCACTAATTTAAAAATCAGAAATTGTGGAGAGAAAGAACTCAGGGGTACCTTTTCACAGTATAGTACTCCTTAACATTGATTCAGTCATTTTATACATTTTCATCAGGTATGAATATCGCAAACAAACTTCCTTGATGCTAGAAGGTCGCGCCATGATCCATCCATAAGACTGTTCCAGCTAGAGACATGATGGCATCAGTGAAGCAAAACTGTTAGTAAAGTCTCACAAAAACCCTATGTACTGGCTCATTTCTACTCGTAATGTCGAACTTATAAAGCCCACCAACATGCTAATCAGCACCTAACACATCAACGTGCTCCTCGGCACCAAACACATGCACCAGACCCCGATGCATCTGTTAGGTGCCAATTAGCATGTTGGTGGGCTTTAGAATTTAGACATTAGGAGCAGAAGGGCTTCTATGGGTCTTTACTAGCAGTTTCACTTCAATGATGTCTTCACTTCTTACATCGGCGCCATCTTATGGATGGATTGTAGTGCAAACTTTCTAACACTGAGGAAGTTTATTTTCAATATCTGAACCTAACAAAATGTATAACATAACTGAATCAAAAGTAAAGTGAACCACATTTCAAAATGGTACATCAAGCTCTACCTCTCCATGGCTTCAGACTTTTAAATTAGCAATTTAGAAATAATGTGGTTAGGTGTCCTTTAACTTCTCAGTTGTGCTTGTGTGGAGTCAAATTTTATTGGTGTATCTGGGGAATCCAGCTGTGGTAGTTCGCAGTGTTAATCTATACCTATCCAAAGACTAACATCGCAACCAAAGCAAATAAAATTAGGTGGTTAAAGTACAGTTACGTAAGAACTTACAGTAACAGTAGATCTTCAAGAGAGGCTCTTGCAGTAGGTAATTACATATAGGACTGAAGCCGGCAGGCGTCAGGACACCACGGAAAAATTTCTAGCTAGCAGTCTCTGGCGGGGGACCGTCCCCATGTCAGGTGACCAACGTCATGCGACTTCAGTATAAAGGGGCGGTCCCCCACACCCACCTTCCAGTTCTTTCCCGCCAAAGGCCAAAAGGCAAGACGAGAGAGAAGCAGATATTTCCCATCCTGGAAAAAGAGCTGAAAAAGCTTAGGGGGATGGAGGGCAGGAAGGTATTACCTACTGCAAGAGCCTCTCTCGAAGATCTACTGTTACGGTAAGTTCTTCCATAACTATACTATCTTACTTCGAGAGGGCTCTTGCAGTAGGTAATTACATATAGCACTGAGTCCCAAGCAGTCTGGAACAAGAAGAGGCAAACGGGAGGAGGAAAATTTCCCAGAAGTAGACCCTCTGGCTGTGAAGGTCTTAGGAAATGAGACCTTGCAAAACAGCCAAACCAAAGCTCGCTCTACAGCGAGAAGCAGTATCCAAACTGTAATGTTTCAAAAAGGTATGGACAGAAGTCCAATTAGCGGCTGCACAGATGTTGGCCGCTGACACATTCTTGAAACAAGAAGCAAAGGCAGTGACCCCTCTGGTGGAGTGGCCTCTGACTTGGCATGGCAGGGTCTTGTACTTGTCATAACAGAAAGTGATACAATGAGCCAACCATTTAGACAGGCATTGCTTGGAAACAGCAATGCCTTCTCTTTTATGAGCAAAAGAGACAAACAGTTGATCAGACTTTCTGCGATCCTTCGTCCTGGAGGTGTAGTATCTCAGAATCCGGTGAACATCCAGAGTATGCAAGAGGTACTCCCCTTGATTGGAGTGTTGCATAAAGAAGGCAGGCAACACTATGGATTGATTCAGCGTAGATTCCGCTACCACCTTGGGGAGAAACTTAGGGTTGGTACGCAGAGCCACAAGTTCCTTGTGAAAAATCAAATATGGAATTTTACACAACAGGGCCTGGAGTTCGGAAATCCTCCAAGCAGAAGTAATGACCACAAGGAAGAGAGTCTTCCACAAGAGGAACTTCAGATCTGCTGAGGCTGCCGGCTCGAAAGGAGGCAGAGTAAGCTTCTCATGGATAAAACTGAGAACCCAAGAAGGGGCAGGAACCCGAATAGCGGGTCTCAAGTGGAAGACCCTCTAAGGAAGGTCTTAGAGACCTCCAGCTGTGCAAACATTGTCACCACAAGGAACATAGTAGGCCGAGATGGCCACGTGAACCTTCAGAGATGAATGACTGAGACCTAGATCAATGAGGTGTCACGAGTAATCCAGAAGACGCCCAACAAAGCACAAGAAAGGCTCAAAGTCTTTGGAAGTGGCCCAGATAGTGAACCTTTTCCATTTTATGGCATAGGTGGATCTAGTGGATGGCTTCCTGGCCTCCACCAGAATCTCAGCCACCCGGGGGGGAAACCCCGAAACAGGCTTGAGCTATGTCTGCAGGAGCCACGCATGCAACTGAAGGGACTTGAGGCCTGGATGGAGCAGGGTCCCCCTGATCCTGGGTCAGCAAAGTCAGCGACAGAGGAAGAGGAAGCGGAGATTCCCCGGAATACTGTTGCAGAAGAGAGAACCAAACTTGCCTGGGCGAGAAAGGAGCGAAGAGAATCATGCAAACTCCTTCCGAGCTGAGTTTCTGTAAGACCCTCGGAACCAAGGGGATCGGGGGGAAGGCATAGATGAATTTTCCCTTCCAGTCTAGAGACAGAGCGTCCCTCCAAAAAACACCCTGTCCTGGAGCGAGCAAGCAGAAGGCAGGAAATTTTGCATTGACAGGAGACGTGAAAAGGTCTACCTGAGGGGTTCCCCAGCGTAGAAAGATTTCATCTGCTACCCCCCGATTGAGTTCTCACTCGTGCGTGTGAGCAGACAACTGACTGAGGTGGTCTGCCAATGTGTTCTCGACCCCCGGGACGTGAACGGCCATGAGGTGAAGGTTGTGCTGCATTGCCCAATCCCAAACCCGCATCGCTTCCCTGCAAAGAGGGTAGGAACGACTTCCTCCCCTGTTTGTTGATGTACCAAACAACACACACATTGTCTGTTTGGACAGCCAGATGTCCAGGAAGCAGGAAAAGATGCAGAGCCTGAAGAGCATACAACACGGCCCGAAGCTCAAGCACATTGATGTGGAGAGATTTTTTGAGCTGGGACCAGGGACCCTGGGTCCTGTGTGACCAGAGATGGGCTATCTGTTGTCAGCATCTGGGAGGGGAAAGAAAGGCAGAAGGGAACTCCTTAGCAAAGGTTCTCCTGAACCGCCCACCACTGTAAGTCCTAAGCCATGGGGTTGAAGACCAGAACAAGTTGATCTAGGTCGTCCACCGGCTGATCCCAATAAGACTGAAGCGTCCACTGAGAGATTCTCCGAGCATGAGGGACTGTCGGAATAGCAGCCGCCATGAGCCCAAGGAGGCAAAGGCCGACCTGGCGCTGACCCACCTGCGGCTGGATAACAGGTTGACCTGAGCATGGATCAATGCCGCCCTGTCCAACGGCAGAAAAGCCATGCCGGAGGTCGTGTCCAGGATCACCCCGATAAACTGGAGCCTCTGGGATGGGATCAGATGGGACTTGGCCTGGTTGACGGTAAAACCCAGGCAGGCAAAATCCTGCAGGGTAAGGGAAAGGGACCGCAGGAGTTCCTCCTTGGATGAGGCCACCAGGAGCCAATCGTCCAGGTACGGGAAAACCTGCACCCCCTAGGTACGAGGGTAGACCACCAAAAGGCATTTGGTAAAAGCTCAGGGAGCAGAGGAAAGACCAAATGGGAGGGTCCTGAACTGGTAGTGGTCCCCCTGAAAAGCAAATTGCAGGTATTTGCGGTGGGAAGGGCGAATAGGGATATGCAA
The DNA here is from genome assembly GCA_016271365.2 of Neoceratodus forsteri. Classification (NCBI taxonomy): domain Eukaryota; kingdom Metazoa; phylum Chordata; order Ceratodontiformes; family Ceratodontidae; genus Neoceratodus; species Neoceratodus forsteri. The sequence continues at coordinate 733,129,892 of CM028131.1, forward strand.
CTAAGCATCTTGCATATCCAGACTGCACAGCCACTGTCCTGGCCGAAGGAGGGGCAGAAGACTCTGCAGAGAGAGCATCCTGAACCTTTTGTACTCCACAAACAAGTTCAGGGAGCTGAGGTTGAGAATCGGCCTCACCTCTCCTGACTTCTTCGGGACCAAGAAGAAATGGGAATAGTAGCGCATCCCCAGAAGGTGCAAGGGTACAGGCTCTATCGCCTCTTTCACCAGAAGAGAAGAGATTTCTTCCCGGACCGGAAGAAGATGTTCTGGGGAGTACGACGAATTAGGGGTTCGAGGAGGTTTCCGAAGAAACTCTACTGAGTGTCCTTCTGCGATCAGCTGCAGCACCCAAGTGTCTGTAGTTATCCTCTCCCAACCCAGTAGGTGGAGGGAGAATCTCCCTCCTACTGGTTCCTCTGGTATGCCCAGAGGCAGTGGGAGAGGAAAGGAGCCAGGAGGTATGAGGCAGCATCGCGGCTGAAGCCCTCACTGATTTTTGGTTGGGGGGGCTTGGCAGCCGGAGGGGCCTGATGTTTATTGGCCCGCTTTCCCTGAGGTTTCACTTTCTGCCGAGGACGTCTGCGAAAGGGACAACGCTGAGCTTGAGGGGGTTTGTACAGAGAGTCAACCGACTTAAGTGCAGTACCCCTCTCCTGCAGATTGGTGAAGATGTCCTTGACATTGCCACCGAACAGCGCAGAACCCCTGAAGGGCACATCCTGGATAGTGGACTGCACCTCCAGGACCAAACCTGACACTCTGAGCCAGGCGTGACACCGTAAAGTTACAGCGAAAGCCAAGCTCCGACCAGCAGCATCCACTGCGTCGTACGTGGCACGAAGCATGTGCTGACTGGCCGAACCTGCAGACCGGACTAGATCTGATACTTTCTGCTTCATCTGAGACTCTGGAAGGGAGTCCAATTTAGTCTCCACCTCGCTAAGGATCGCCTTCTGGTAGTCCCCCATATGATCAACGTAATTCAGGGCCCTAATGCCCAGAGTGGAAGAAGCGTAAACCTTCTTCCCGTACTGCTCCAGAAGGCAGGATTCCTTGTCGGGTGGTGATAAGCTCAAGTGCTTGGTGTTAGCCGTCTGGCCGTGAGCGGCGCTGATCATGACCGGATCAGCTCGAGGGTGTGAATTCAAAGAGTCGACACCCTCAGGAGCCTGATAAAGCCTGTCCGACTTCCTAGGAAGGGGGGATAATGCTGACGGTTGCTTCCAAATAGTGGAGACATGGTCTGCATGAGGCTCAATCCAGGGTGGCACCACGATCAGAGCAGTCTCGGACAGATCCAGGTGCGCAGCGAGTTTCTTACGCTGTGGATCCGGCTCCAAGGAATGCCACTGATGAACTTCCTGGATTTTTCGCAGCAACTCCATAAAAGAAGGATCCTCCAGAGGGGACTTCAGAGGAGTCCTCGGTCTGGGCTTATCCAGAGAGTGTGGCTCATCGTCTAAGTCAGGATGACCATCGGAGCCATCCAAGGTGTCCGAGGAGGATGAAGAGGAAGAAGACTCTTCCTCCAGATGCGGGGTGGAACGAACCCCTTGGGAAGCCCCGGGGGAAGCGTATCCTACCCTGCCCTGGAACCGGAGGGCTCACCTCTGGTATCTGGAGGTGGGGAGGGGTTCCGGAACCGGGACCGGCATCGGAAGATGGCTCTCTACCTCCCTGGTGAGCTCAGCCTTGGCCTCAGCCCACCAGGAGGCTAGAGTCTCCTTCAAATCCACCAGCAGCTGAGAGGGCAGTGGAGGAAGAGGGGGATACAGATATTGAGGATATCCGTACTGCGCATATCCATATCTCGACGATGGGTAACCCGGTGTCGGGTAGTGAGGCACTGTGTACTGCGGCCCCGGGTATGACGGGGTCGGATACCCAGGGATCAGGGGGGGGGGTCTGCAGGAGCAGACGGACTGGGAAGATGCCCGGCAGGCGGGCCTGGAACAGGAGGCCCCGCGGGTGGCAGGCTCGGCATAGGGACGGCATCCGGGGGAGGGAGAGGGATGTCGCCTGGCGTCAGCAAGACAGGCGTCAGTGCCGACATCTGAGGGACTGACGTCACGTCGTCCGGCCCAGCGGGAGGGAGACCTGACGGGAGTGTACCTACATCCTCCATATTGCCCTGAGAAGGAGAAGTAAAATCCCCAGGGTCAAGCTGAGGAGATGCTGGGGTCTTGGAGTGCAGCGAATGCTGCGGGGAGTCAGGGACGTCAGACAGAACGTAGGGTCCGGCGTTTGCTCTGACACTGTGTGACCGTCGGAGGGGCCGACGTTCGACTTACCAACGGTGTCCGGGCGGATGTCAGAGAAGCTGTCGTCCAACTTAGAGGAACCATCGCTCAAGGGAGGCCATGAAAGAGAAGCGGCCTGGTCGGGCGGCTTAGGGGCCATGCACTGGCCCGAAGGGTCGAGCGACTTAGCAGCCTTCTCTGGACAGACGTCAGAGGAGCCGACATCCAGCCTACCGGAGCCACTCGCACCAGTAGGCCGCATGGCGGTGGCCTTACTGGGAATGGAGGCCTCCTTTAACCCGGAGGCACCCGAAGAGCCCAAGCGCGAGCCAGACGGGTGGAAGCCTCTAAGATGGCTGTCACGGAGTGGTCCCCAAGGGGAGAACTTTACCTTGAGCACGGTGACTCCAGCTGAAGTTGTGGTGGCCGAGGAAGAGGAGCTCTTTCGATCCCGGTGCTTCTCCTCGTCTTTCTTTTTGCGGTGACCCTCGGGCGAAGTTGAGGCCTGACTAAGCTTCTTCAGCTCCTTCTCCATGGAGGTCATTTTCTTTTTAAGGATATGGGCCTCCAGGGACTGCTGCCTCCATCTGCGGGTGGCGGAGCTGAACTTCAGGCAATGCTGGCACTTCTCCACGGGATGATCCAAGCCTAGACAGAAGAGGCACTGGGAGTGTCCGTCCTTGTGTGGGAGTTGTGCGCCGCATGAGCTATTCTTGTGCGCGGAGGGTGTAGGCGACAACAAACACCGCCAAGGTAAACTGACAAAATTCGAGAAAAAAACTACAGTAAAACTACCGATGACAGACTGACAAGCAGTTGAATTTAACCGTGAGGCACTTACACAAGCGAACGGTGGGAAAGAACTGGAAGGCGAGCATGGGGGACCACCCCTTTATACTGACATCGCATGTCATCGGTCACCTGATGTGGGGATGGTCCCCCGCCAGAGACCGCTAGCTAAAAATTTTTCTGTGGGGTCCTGACGCCTGCTTGCTTCAGTCCCATATGTAATTACCTGCTGCAAGAGCCCTCTCGAAGTAAGATCTGTCATTTCTACAGACTGTGGAAGGACTAGACAAATTCCTTCTCTCACCCACCCGTACAATGATCTGGATGATGGTCTTATGTGTGGCTTGTCAGGATTTACTAAGCTTTGTATTTGTACTGCTGGGTGAGCAGAGACAGCTGAGGGATGATGCACCACGTCCAGGGTCTGCAGCATCATACAGCTAACAAGAAAGGCTTTGAAAGGACCTCAGGCCTGAACTGATGCCTTCAGGTTTAACATTTCTGGCTGCGTGAATGTGGAAATGCTGGCTATATTTCCCTGACCTTCTTCAAAGCAGTGCTTGTAGAAAATTAAAAAAAAACATTAAAGAACTTGGTCCACAAGTGCAAATACTGCCCCATACATTCCAGATTATCTCCATGACCTACATTATGCACCATAATTTTACAATCTGTAAGAGGTGGTATTCAGTATTAGCAGGTACCTGCCTATATCAAACACTGCTTTAAAGCACATGTATCTAGTGACAGTGTTACATTTATTTAAGTATTTCTACAGTCAAGAGTAGCCCCATTTTGGCCCAGTGGCGCTGAGGGCTGAGGCATGGACGCCACACCTCGTGCAGCGCCGGCGACCCAGGTTCGAGAATGTACTTGAGTCGTCGGGGGCTGAGGGGAAGAAGGATTGAGTGTCCCGTGACAGCCTCCTTCCTTCGGGGTGGGTTGAGATATGCGCACTGCAGTGATGACACCAGTGGAGGCTGGGTGTTGGCAGGTGCAGGGCATCTACATGGGAGGGGAGCCAGCAGGCGTTTGCGTCAGTGCGTTGACATTATTGCACATCGGGCTCTCTGGTGAAAAGGAGGAAAACATCTCAAAAATCCTCCTAGATGGCGACCTGCGATGCCTGCTTAGTCACCGCCACGACTGGGAAGGGGCAGACTCGCAAGTGACTCACTCTCTGGGATAGAGGGAGGGTAGGGGTTCCCTCCCTCGCCCGCCTGGGGGGTAATCCGGGCCATTAAATGGCCCCATGGATTAGCGAGTGTGGCATGCTAGGAGCAAACTCCGGGGCAGTCGGTAGGGTTGGGGAGCAAAGCATCTTGGAGGCCTGAAGGAGTGGCGGTTAGGAGACAGTAGAAAGGCGCAGAAAAAAAAAATAAAAAAAACAAAAAAAGAAGAATAGCCCCATTTAGGTGAATAACCTAGTTTTCAAGGGGCAGCTGGGGAAACCAAACAGCTATAGAATTGTTACATTTTAAAGTTACAGTCTGTCAGATTACATGTTGTGCACACTAAAAGACTTCACATATTAAAAAAATCAAGTTATTTACTATTAAGAGATACTGTTATAGCCACATGAATTTACATATGTGCCTTTTGAACGTAAAGAATGGTTTCATAATATGCCAAGGAAAACTTAAAGGAAAGAACATACCGTTAAAGTTAAAGGAGAAAGTGGGGAACAAAATAAATGGGGAGCAAAACAGAAAGGACAACACGAGTCCATGTGTTTCACTTGGTGTTGAGAGGCAAGGGCGGGGCAATAGCATGGTTTCTTGAGGTAGGAGCACATGGCTTGATTTGAAGGTCTGAAAAATAATGGAGGACTTGCCACTGTTGGGGTATGAGTTCCAGCTGGCTGGGGCAGCAGCAACAAATATTTTCTTGCCTAAAGCCTTGTAAATTCTGGAAATGTGCAGGATATCCTTGACCTGCAACCTCAGACGGTAGACCTGGACTTGTGTGTTGAGGAGATTTGAGAGAGTCAGGGTAAATACCATAAACATATTTATACAGTAAAGAGGCCTAGCGTTTATGGCGCATGCCCCGTGATAATAATCCAAGCTTTGGCACTCCTATCACAGTCAAGAGCAAATGTGCATATGCTGTTGAACACCACAGTGATATAGTCCAAGGTTGTGAGGCTAGCTGTTTCATCTGGTTTTCTCACATATTCATTGGCTGGCGTCAGACTGTCTAAGTAACAACTTCCCAATATAGAGATCCAGTCAGTTGTGGTACTGGAATAAGCAGGTCAAGTTTCTGATGAGCGCTGGGAGAGCTCCAGTAACATGTTCATTGAACAACAGTACAGGATCCAGCCAGAGATCAAGGTTCTGTACTTAAATATTTGTACATTATTCTAGAAGGGTCCATTCTGATACAAAATGTATATTGTTTAGGAAAATAAAACAAACTTTTCAGTCAATGAAATAATTTACTGAGTTGTTGAAAACTTCATATGTTCTTTTTTTGATCAATTTGTTTTAATTAATGAATATTTCAAATACAATAGTATAGTAATTTAATAGAATAGAAACATATTTGCATAGTGCGACATTTAAGATCAACAGATCATTCTAGGGACGAAATGAAACTAAGCTCAAAATAAACAAAAACTTGAATATTGTCCCTGAATTGCAGTATTGCCATGGAGTGGTCCATAACTAAAATCCAGGTCCTGACAGTATTACTAAGCTACAAAGATTCAGAGGGCAAATGCTGGCAAGACTGATTAAATCACATGGACAGAAATGCATAGGCTTGCTTAAAACTTAAAATTCCTTCAAAAACCATAACTCATTCTTCTCTGGCCTCCGCAACTACAGTACACGATTCCAGGCCATTCAGATGAATACCACGCAATGCTGTCACTGTTATCATGGCAAATCTTAGAAATATGAAAAGAAAGAAAAAATGTAGCTGGTCAGGAGAGTGGAAATCTATGTAGAACTAGGGCACCCCAAAGTCTGGTTATTTATTTATCAATAATTGGTTAAAGCGTATCAGAATACATAACTGGCATGGAAAGGACATATGAGAACGACTATCTTGATATCATTTCCTATCACCTTTAACGCACCATCTCCTGCAACGAGGCTGAACACTATCTGTCTATAGCCCTCCACAACTCTCATTTCAGTAGCGACTCCCTAGACCTTAAAATACTTAGACTCACTCTTGACGTGACCCTGCCTCACCACACCAAAATACTTAAACTGCTCCATGCACCTAGGACAATTCCCATCCCTCTGGAAAAGAGGACTTATCACGCCTATCCTAAAAAAGGGTGATCAAACTGACCCTGGCAATTATAGGCCCATAAAAATCCTCCCCCCCCCAAAGCACTTGAAAAAAATTGTAGCTGACCAGCTCACTGAACACCTGAACAAACACAACCTGCTATGTCAAGAACAGCACGGTTTCAGGGCGGGACACAGCACTACCACTGCCTTTCTCCAACTCACCTCTTGTATACATGAAGCGCTAGAGCAGCGGTCTGTAGCAGGTGCAATCTTTGTGGATTTGACCAAAGCTTTCAATACAGTCAGCCACTCACTCCTTATCCACTCTCTCCCCTCCCTCCATCTCGCCCAATAAACAATCTCCTGGTTCAAAAACTATCTCACTGACCGGACACAACAAGTCAAAATCAACACCACCCTCTCAGCTACTCAACCTGTTCGTGAAGGAGTCCCTCAAGGTTCGATATTCGGCCCTCTTCTTTTCACTCTCTATCTAAACTCCCTCCTGCTGGCCTGCAGTGGTAAACTATTGCTCTATGCAGACGATGCAGTAGTATACTGGAAACACCCCAATTTCAACTCTCTACAAAATTTCCTGCAAGGCAGCTTTACAGAACTAGAATCCTGGTTCTCTGATCATTGATTAATACTTAACTACAACAAGACTAATACTATGATCTTTGCACACCGTCAAAACCCTAACAGTAATGCCCAGCTATCAATCTTAACTTCCCAGGGAACCCACATAGAACAAGTCCCTAACTTTAAATATCTGGGCAGCACCCTAGACACATCACTAACTTACCACATACATATTAAGCACCTCTCCACCTCTGCGAACATCCAGCTCGGGATATTAAATAGACACAAACACTGCCTCCCACCCCAGGCACTAAGGCTGGCGGTAACCAGCTCAGTCCTCTCCGTGCTAGATTATGGCATAATAACATACGGCATGGCTGACAACACAGCCCTAAACAGCATCAAACTAGCTCTCAATAAAGCCTGCAGACTGGTTACAGGCAGCAATAGACTAACCCATATGTGTGAGCTCTATAAGCGAGCAGACTGGCTGACCTTTGAAGGCAGACTAATGTACCACACTTGCCTCCTAGCAAAAAAGATCCAAATGAATCTTGCTCCTAAGGGGTCCACCCCCTCATCCAACCTACCCCCCACAGGAGCACCCCTAGGCACCTTGCCAACACCCCACTCCTAGTCCCTCACTGCAGGACTGCCACAGGACAAAGATCCTTCCGGTATCGTGCTCCACTCTGGCTAAATAAACTTCCCTCTACCATCTCCCAGTCCCCCAGCCTTGGCCTATTCAAAAACGGTATCAAGAGATTTCTCATTGACTCAGAGATCTGTGGCTGTAACAACCAGTCCTCACAAACACGGTAGGGTATGGTAAGCTAGCGTTTCCCTGAACTCCATACCAAGGCCAACAATAAATCTAATGATGTCAGTAAACCCATACTCCCGTACTGGACATGGCCTCGAACTTGGGACCCAGTCCCCTCTCCCCTGCAATGACTCAGGGTCCATAAACAACCCTAGAGAACTAACAAAGCAATGTAAAATAAATTAACTGTATAGAGTAACCAGGAATATTTTGACATAATGCAATATTTGCCTAGTAAGCAATGTACAATTTGTTTTTAATATGTCCTCATGTAATGTCTGCCTCGTAAGGAATGTACCAATTGTCTTTAAGCTATATATGTATGTACTGACATGGAGCCTTTGCAAAGGAGTCATCGACTCAAAAGATTGTAATTTCGAAATTTGAATAAATAAAAAAAAAAATAGAGGGATTAGGAAGGATTAATGAAACTATCATTAACAACAGCACCAGATTATCCAGGTCAAAACGAATCAAAGAATCACAGAAATCTGACGGGGAAAAGGACCTCATAATGGTCTCAGTACTCTGATCACACTAGACCTTTCTAGAGGACAGAAAAGTGGAGCTGTACTACTTCAGCAAAGAAATGTACAATTACGTAAGAACTTACTGTAACAGTAGATCTTCGAGAGAAGTTCTTGCAGCAGGTAGCAGTTAGGACTGTTGCCGGCAGGCGACTGGACCCCATGGCAAAACTTCCAGCCAGCAGTCTATGGCAGGGACCCCCCCACACCCGACGCCATGAATGGTATAAAGGGTGAACGGTCCCCAACGTGCCCCAGTTCTTCCACCGGAGACTCTGGCATCAGGATGTAATGTGATCCGAACCAGAGAACCGAGGCAAATACCTCACAGAGCAAACGTAAATTAGTCAACATAGGTCGTATGCAGCAGAAAAACCTCTGGGGGAAGGAGGCCGGGAAATATACCTGCTGCAAGAGCTTCTCTCAAAGATCTACTGTTACAGTAAGTTCTTGCGTAACTGTACCATCTTACTTCGACAGTCAGCTCTTGCAGCAGGTAACTCAGTTAGGACTGATTCCCAAGCAGTACAGAAACATACTAGTTCCGGAAGGTAGGTAAGAGAGAGTGAAAGGGGGAATTCCCTTAAGAGAGAGAAGACCCTGCAGAACTGCGAGGTTGAAGCCTGCTCTGCGTCGAGACGTGATGTCCAGACTGTAGTGCTTTATGAAGGTATAGACTTGTGTGCCATGTAGCAACTGCACAAATATCAGACGCAGACACATTTCTAAGGCAGCGAAGGAAGCAGCTACACCCCTTGTGGAGTGACAACCTCACCGAGCTCGGCAAGGGCTTGTTCTGCTTTTAATAGCAGAGGGAGATACAATGGACTAGCCACTTTGACAGGGTCTGCTTGGTCACATGGGCCCCTTGAGTCCTGGGGGCAAAGTTAAGCAAACAACTGGTAAGAACATAGAAACATAGACTTTGACGGCAGATAAGGACCGCCTGGCCCACCTAGTCTACCCATTTCCCTACCTACAGGATAAGCTGCAGATCCTAGTTAACCAACAGACTATTTCTTCCTAACCCCCACAAGAATTGCCTTATGTCTATCCCATGCATTCTTGAATTCTCCCACAGTTTTAGACCCCACAACCTCCTCAGGAAGGCTGTTCCATGCATCCACCACCTGCTCTGTGAAAAAATAATTCCTCACATTGCCCTGAGTTGTCTCCCCTTATCTTCAAATTGTGTCCCCTTGTTCTTTCACATCTCTTTTTCTGAAAGATGCTACCCTCTTGGACTTTGTTGATTCCACTCAGGTATTTAAAAGTTTCTATCATGTCCCCCCTCTCCCGCCTTTCCTCAAGGGAATACATATTAAGCTTCTTTAGTCTCTCCTCGTATGGCTTCTCTTGCAGACCCTGTACCATTTTAGTTGCCCTCCTCTGGACTGCCTCCATCCTGTCTATGTCCTTGTGGCGATGGGGTCTCCAGAACTGGATGCAGTACTCCAGATGGGGTCTCACCAGCTGTCTGTACAGAGGGATAACTTCTGTTTTCTGCTGGAGATGCCTCTCCCTATACATCCCAGTATCCTCCCAGTCCTCCCTACTGCCTTCTCACATTGCTTCCTAACCTTAAGGTCATCTGATGTGATTATCCCCCAGGTCCCTTTCCATTTTTGTTGTTGTTACTACCCCCCGCCCATTGTATAATTTTTCCCAGGGTTTTTGTTTCCCAGGTGCATTATTTTACACTTCTTTGCACTGAATCCAAGCTGCCATACTTCTGACCATTCCTCCAACCATGCCAAGCCCCTACTCATCCTTTCCACATACCCTTGTGTATCAACCCTGTTGCAGATCTTTGTGTCATCTTCAAAGAGGCATACTTTTCCTTTCAGTCCCTCTGCAATGTCACTTATAAAGATATTAAAAAGGACTCGATCCAGTACTGAACCCTACAGCACCCCGCTGGTAACCCCTCTTTCTTCATAGTAAACTCCATTTACAATTATCTTCTGTGTCCTGTTGTCCAGCCAATGTTTTACCCAGGCTACCACCCTGGGATCCACTCCCAGGCTGGTTAATTTGATTATTAATCTTTTCTGTGGGACTGTGTCAAATGCCTTGCTAAAGTCTAGGAAGACCATGTCCATAGCCCCTCCCTGGTCTACTACTTTGGTCACCCAGTCAAAGAAATCTATTAGATCCGTCTGACATGACCTACCCGCTGTAAACCCATGCTGCCCTGGGTCCTGTGCCCCACTGGCCTCTAGGTACTCAACAGTTCTTTCTTTCAGAAGTGATTCCATCACTTTCCCTACCACAGAGGTCAAACTGTCAGGTCTGTAATTTCCTGCCTCTGTCTTGCTCCCACGTTTGTAAAGGGGAATCATATCCGCCTTCCTCCAGTCTTCAAGTAGCTCAACATTCTCCCATGATTTGTTAAAAAGGGTAGTCAGTGGTGTCACTAGCTCTCCCCTTAATTCTTTTAGGATTCAGGGGTGAATTCCATCAGGCCCCATTGCTCTGTCCACCTTCAGTTTTAGGAGTTCTCTCAGAACCCTTTCTTCTGTGAAAGGACTGGGATTGACCCCCCTATCCAGAGTTCTTCTGGTAATTGGATTAGGCAACTTCTCCCTCCTCCTCGTTTGTGAATACTAAGCAGAAGTATTCGTTCAGTATCCCTGCTTTTTCACTGTCTATCTCTGCCCACCCACCATCCATTCTATTCAGCCTCACTATCCCTCCCTTTGTCTTTCTTCGCTCTCTGATGTACCTATAAAAGGTTTCATCCCCCTTCTTAACCAAGTTGGCTATCTTTTCCTCAGTTTGGGCCCTTGTTATTCTAACTTCTCTCCCTGCTTCCTTCTGCCTTAACTGGTACAGTTCTCTGTCCTGCTCCTTCTGTGTTTCCTTATGCTTCCTAAATGCTATCTTTTTCTCCCTAACCTTCCCCGCCACCTCTTTTGAGAACCACAGTGGCTTTTTTTTTCATTTTTGATTTGTTTATTTGCTTCACACAAAGGCTTGTTGCCCCTGTGATGGCAGTTTTGAGGTTTCCCCATTGTTGCTACACCCCTCCTTCTAGCCTGTTTGCTAGTGCTTTTCTAAGGCGCTGTCCACACTACGCCACTTGCGCCCGGTAACGGATGCAATCCGTTACGGCAGCGGAGTGGTGCAGTGCATCCACACCTCAGCAGTGTCCGTTACGGGCCCGGCACATGATCCACATCGGGATCCGGTGACCGTTAGCGGCGCCCAATCCCTGATGGCACCGGCGGCATGCTTGGTGCCTACGAAGACCGTTACCAGCAGTCCACACTACCGCGTAACATTGCCAGGGCAGGACGGTTCATAACCGTTGTTGAAACCACCTCATGTGGTTTCAACAACGGTTACGTAAAACGCCTCCCGTAATGTGTAACAGGTGCAAACGCGACCGTTACGGTAACGCTTTATACCCTCTGTAATGTTACAGAGGCATAGTGTGGACAGGGCCTAAGGCACTCTCCCATCTTGCCAAAGTCAGCCTTCCTGAAGTCCAGTACCCTCACTTTTGTATGGCTTGACTCTGTAGCCGAGTTTATCATGAACCACACTGTTTGGTGGTCACTTGTTCCAAGATGGCTACCCACTCCTAGCTCTGAGATCCTCTCACTGTTCCCATTTGAGAGTACGAGGTGTAAGATTGCTCCCTCACGAGTGGGTTCCAAAACTAGCTGTCTGAGCCATGCCACCTGTAGGGCATTGAGAATGGCTCTGCTCTTGGATGTGGCTGAAGCAAAGGTGCTCCAGTTAACATCTGGCATATTCAGGTCCCCCAGTAACAGTATCTCCCCTTTCTCTGCCATCCTAAGGATGCCTTCTATCACATCCTTGTCCACTCCCTCCCCCTCACATGGGGGTCTGTATACAACTCCTGTGCAGATTGTGGTGCCATTTCCAGTCTCTAAGGTGATCTACAGTGCCTCCTCTCCTCCCTGTTTACTCTTTTGTTCCGTAGCTTTTATCCCTTCCCTTACATAGAGAGCTACTCCTCCCCCTCTTCTACCCTCCCGGTCTCTCCTGTAGGTTGTGTACCCTGGTATGTTAACATCCCAGTCATGGTTCTCTGTGTACAATGTTTCTGTGACTGCTGTGATATCCAGGCATCCCTCTTCCATCAAGGCCATCAGTTCAGGGAGCTTCTTGCCCAGACTACGGGCATTGGTACTCATTACCCCCCATTTCTTGATGGCCTTACCCCTTTTTGACCCATCCCTGTCCTTATTGCCATTGTCATTTTCTCCATTTACCCCTACCCTTCTCCCTATCGACATCTCTATCTTGGTGTTTACCTCACTTACTACCCTGATTTTTCTGGGGGGGAGGGGCTAGGATTTCCCTGCTCCTTTCCAGTGCCTCCCCACCTTGGCTAGTTTAAATGCTTGCCACTGAAGCATTTAAACCTGTCACCTAGGATCCTGCATCCCTTCCTGGACAGATGCAGACCATCACGCCAGTATAGGTCTGCATCACTCCAGGTGGACCCCCAGTCCCCAATGAAGCCAAATCCCTGAGCTCTGCACCAGTTTTTTTCACCCACTGATTGAATCCCATGGTGTAGAGCACCCTAGCCTCACCCATGCCACAGACAGGCAGCAACTCCAAGAAGGTTACCGTGCGTGATACTTGTCTAAGGCCCCTCCGCAACTCCAAAAACTCTTCCTGCACTACTCTGATCCTTTTCTCAGCCAGGTCATTTGTCCCTAGGTGGACAATGACATCCAGCTCCCTCCCCCATGCTGTTGCTCCAGTGATCCTGATGATTTACTCCTTGTCCCTCCAAGCCATGGTGCCAGGCAGGCACCCTACCTCCCTCTCCCCTTCCTACCCCACTTCTACCTCCCTAACAATGGAGTACTCCACCAGGAGTTGTTTCCTTCCCCTGTGGGGTCCCATGCCACCCTCCTGTGAGTCTCCTTTGTGGAGGTTCCCAGCATCCTCCTTGGTCTCCACTGCGGGTGCCTCCATACAGGAACTACACTTTGCCAGAACAACACAAGAATTGTGGAGAGGTACAACTGGAGGGATGCACCTCTGTTCCACCACCCTCACCGTCAACCTCCCTGAGCCCACTGTGGTCCAACCTCTCCTCTTTCTTGGCAACCTCTTAGGCAACAGCAGTGGCCCTGGTGGTCCCTGGGCGGGAGAGGAGGTCCTCCAAATCCTGGCCAACTCAGCCTGGAGATGAGCAACCTCCTCCCTCAGCCCAGAGACGAATGTCAACAGTCGGGGCTGGCCCGGAGGCGCTGAGGGTTGAGGCGCTGGACGCCACACCTCAAGCCACGTGGGCGACCCAGGTTCACGAATGAGCCCAGGTCATCGAGGGTCAACAGGGGAGGGAAGAGATCGAACGTCTGATGGACTGCTCTCTCTCTCTCTCTTTCCAGGGAGGGCTCGGGGGAGTGCCTGCTCATGAAGCGGCCTCTGATGGTGGCTGGGGGTGCTGACGTACTGGCGCGACATATGCTGGTGGCAGAGTTGTGACACAACGTTGCCTTGCAAAGTCGTGCTCCGCAGGGGAGGGAGGGAGTAACTAAGTCAGAAATCCCCACCGATGGGGATAGACGAAGGTACCACGCACCCCGGGCAGCCACACTCCAAGGCCGGGCACCTCTCCTCGAGCCCCCGCAAACACCTGGCAAATTAGATTATAGAGTGCCCTGGGAGAATAGGGCGGCCCTACCTTGGAGGGTGCAGAGCAGGGGGTCTGCCAAGGTGGTTTGGGTGAGGAGAAGGGTACTTCAGGCAGGAGGTAGAACTCCGGTGGTCACTGGATGCCGGAGAGAGCTCCCCACTAGCGGAGCTACAGAGTTCGGGGGGGGGGGAGGAGAATGTCGAAAGTCCTTGTTTCTAGACAAGTAAAACTGCAGAATGTAGTGAACATCTAAACTGTGGAGAAGAGCCTCTCCCCTGTTCAAATGATTAGGGTAGTAAACAGGAAGCTGGATGTCCTGATTCAAAGTCATCTCTGACACCACCTTGGGTAGGAACTTAGGACTGGTTCTCAAGGCTACCCAGCCCTTGTGAAGCACCAAATAAAGCTCCTTGCACATCAGGGCCTGAAACTCAGAAATCCTTCGAATAGAAGTGACAGCAACTAAAAATAAGTTAAACTCTCAATCCGCGGCTGGTTCAAAAGGGGGCAAGGTCAGCTTCTCCAAAAAAATAAGTCCCATGGAGGGACGGGGTACCTTATGGGAGGTTTTATGGGTGGGATACCCCTAAGAAAAACATGGGTTACCTCCATCTGTGCCACAGTTCTGCCCTGGACAGGAACATGGTAGCCAAAAACAGCCGCTAAGTGCACTGTGATGGAGGAGTAGCCCAAGTCTGAGTCCGAAAGAGACAACAGGTACTCAAGAAGAGTGTTCACTGGACAGGTCAAAGAGTCTAGGTGATGAGCCACAGCCCAAAGACAAAAGCGTTTCCACTTCATAGTATAAGTTGCTCTGGTGGAAGGTTTCCTGGCAGCCACCAGGATGTCAACAACCTTGTCTGAGACTTCGAAGCAGAGTCTGGCTAAGTCCTCAGGAGTCATGCATGTAGGTGTAGGTACTGAAAGTTTGGGTGAACCAAGGTCACGTTGTCCTGGGAGAGCAGGTAAGTGCTCAATGGCAAGGTAATCTGAGGTTCCACAGTCAGCTGCTGCAGCAGAGGGAACCAGATCTGTCAAGGCCATAGTGGTGCCACCAGGATCATTGTTGCCACCTCTGCTTGTACTTTAAGATTCATCTTCTGGGTCAGCCCGGTGTTGCTGAGGGCTGAGGCACTAGACGCCACACCTAGCGCCATGCTGGCAACCTGGGTTGGAAACACACCCAGGTTGTCAGGGGTCGGCAGATGAGGGATAGGATCCAGCATCAGGAGGACTGCTCTCCTATCCTGGCGAGGGCTGAGGGTTCCCACCACTCTGCAGCGGCCCCCCGGTGATGATCGGTTGCACTACCAGGGCTGGTGCCACTGGGGGTAGAGTGCAGCGGACGTCGGTATGCTGTGCCTCAGATGTCATTGCACGTCCACACTCCAGCGGTCTAAGGAGAAAAAATGGCTGGGCGCAACCATGCAGCTTGATGGCCATGCTCTGCCCTGACCAGAGGACTGTTGTGGAATCGCTCTGGGGGGTCCAGGCCCAGCCTGGCTCGGAGTGGCATGGGAAGGCCTTCCGGCAGGTCGGTGTGCACCCGCACCAGATCCACCATTATGTGAGTGAGCCTGCTGCTTTCTGGGCAGGCAGAGCCAGCGGCTGGATGCCCCCACTGGTTACGCCACAGTAGGGCATAAAATAGAAATAAGATAAAACAAACAAAAAAAAAAACCAGAAGCACCTTCTGAAGGAGCAGAAATGGGGAAAGGCGTAGAGGAATCTCTCCTTCTAGGAAAGGGACAACACGTCTCGCCAGAAAACATCAGGCCCTGGATCTAGCGAGCAAAAACTGGACAGTTTTGCATTGGTAGGGGAGGCAAAGAGATCCAGCTTGGGTTATCCCCATCTGTTGAAGAGTTAGTCGACAACAGACTGGAAAAGAGTCCATTCATGAGCTCCTGATCGAGTTCAGCTGAGAGCATCGGTCAGAGTATTCTGGACCCAGGGACGTGGACAGCCGAGATCTGTAGATGATGCGATATGGCCCAATTCCACACCCTCACTGCCTCCCTGCAGAGAGGGTAGGAATGTGCATCTCCCTGTTTGTTGAGACAAAACACCACTGACATGTTGTCTGTTTGCACAAGGAGGTGTCCTGGTCGAAGCACAGTTCTCAAGGCCTGCAAGGCGCAGAGAACAGCTCTCATCTCTACAATATTTATGTGAAGATATTCCTCATTCATGGACCAGGAGCCCAGAGTCCTGTGAATGCTTAGATGCGCTATCCATCCCGTGCCTGAGGCATCCGACATCAAGACCTGGTCTGGCACTTTCCTTTGAAAGGGCATCCCTTCGTGCAGCAAAGGGGATGATATCTACCACTGGAGTTCCTGATGGATAGGCTTCATGATGAAGACATGTTGATTCAAGCCATTCCATCTTTGGTCCCTTTGGACACGTAAGGTCCACTGTATCATCCTCATGTGGCGTCTCGCAAAGGGGACTGTAATGATGGATGCTGCCATGTGACGTAACAGCTGTAACCGAGTTCTGGCTGGTACTACCGAGGCAGAAAAGGTGTGGCAAGCTAAGACCTGAAGCTGGGCAGCTCTGTCCTGAGGCAGACAGGCCTTCCCTCAAGTAGTATTGTGGTATGCCCCAATGAAATTCAGGTTCTGGGATGGAATCAGGAAGGATTTCGGGATGTTACTCGTGATACCTAGTCCCTCGAAGAGAGAAGAGGTGTCCTGAATGATTCATTGCAGTTGTTCTTTGGATGGTGCTATCAGTAGCCAGTCGTCCAAGTATGGGAATACATAAGGGAAAGGGGAAATTGTTTAACCAGGAAAGGCATACTCAGCCGAAGCTTGTTTCCAGGTGCGACCTGGAAGCACAAGGAAGTTAAGTAATTTGCTCAGGGTCACACAGTATGCAGTGGGGGCCACAGGATTCAAACCCAGGTTTCCAATGACTCATCCTTGGAAGTGCTGCTGCTACCACCATGAGGCACTTTGTGAAGACCCTCGGTGCTGATGAAAGGCCAAAGGGCAGAACCCTGAATCGAAAATGCCTGCCCTGGAAGGTGAATCTGAGGAACCTGCTGTGAAGCTTTGTTATGAGGATGTAGAGGTAAGCATCCTGCATGTCCAGTGATACCGGCCAGTCCCCATGATGCATCATGGAGAGCAGGCCCTGAAGTGTGACCATCTGAAACCTCTTATACTGTACAAATTGGTTGAGTTCGTTGAGGTCAAAAATGGGTCTCAGGTCGCCTGTCTTTTTCGGCACAAGGAAGAAGTGTGAGTAGAATCCTATTCCTCTCTGGGCTGGGGGAACACGTTCTATGGCGTTCTTGGATAGTAGGGCTTGAATCTCTGCGTGAATCAGTCCTGCGTGTTCCATTGAGTAATGGCATGGGGGGGGCTGTCTGGTGGAAACTGGACAAACTCTATTGAGTGTCCATTGTCTATGAGTTGGTGGACCCACTGATTGGAGGTCTTCTTCCACCAGGTTTCTGTGTAGCGCGAAATGTGACCTCCGAAAGCCTCCCCTGTTGGGGTCACAGAAGGGTGTGGGTCCTGCAGGGTGTCAGGCAGTAGCTGGACGGGCAAAAGTGGCTTGGGTTGGGTTGGTTCAGCTGAGCAAGAGGTGGGTCCCGGAGAGCCTCCATGGGTGCCTCTCCAGCTATAGCCTCTCCACTGGGGCTGATGGTGCTGAAAGCGGGGTTGCTGTGGCTGTTGCTCCCCTTGGCCATGAAAACGAGAACTGCTAAATTGTCTCTGCTTCGAGCAGTACATGGACTGTACAGTCTTGCCAGACTACTGTAATTTTGTAATAATCTTCTCTGTGTCCTCACCAAAGAGGACAGCACCCTGGAAGGCTGCTTCATGGAGGTTGGATTGTATGTCCTGGGCAAACCCCCGAAACCTGGAGCCAAGAGTAACAGTGTAGACACACTCCCAACACTGCCGCTCTTGCTGCCATATCTGCAGAACTGTAGGCTAAGTAGAGGGCATGGGTACCGACATCTGATCCTGTCTGCAGAAGCTTGAGAAGTTCTGCCTTCTGTGGACAGTCTGGGATTTTTTGGACAATATCCACACCGTTCCCAAAGGGCATTCTGTAACTGAGCCATGTGTGTTAAAAAGTTCAAGCTCCTGATACTGCAGGTGGTGGGGGGAATTTATCTTGCATCCCATGGAGTCCAACTGCTTAGACTCTTTATCCAGGGGTTGTGTGCTGAGGTGTTTCAGCCTCTGAGACCAATCATGGGATGCCAAAATCACCACTGAATCAGCTAATGGATGCTCTGCCAAAAAAGGTTGTTCTTTGGGGGGCCCTGCAGAGGCAATTTGCCTTCTTTGGGACTGCAGTGAAGGTATGTGGGCACTTCCGTGCCGCCTGTGTGACATTAAGGAGGCAGTATAGCGCAGTGGTCTAAGGCTCTGAGCTGCAAATTTGGTGACATCCAGCAGACCAGACCTGGGTTTGAATCCCACGGCTTCCACTTGCATACTGTGTGACCCTGAGCAAGTCACTTAACCTCCTTGTGCTCCCAGGTCGCTCCTGTAAAAAAAGCTTTCAGCTTAGTGTGCTATACCTGGTTAAACAACTAAATAAAAAAATAAATAAATCCGCGAAGGTGTCCACCACCACTGGCAGAAATATTTTGTCATGCACATTCTCTCCAGGTCTAGGTCCTCTGTGTCCCATCCCATATTAGACTGGATGTGCCTTATGACCTCTATGAAAGAGGGGTCATCAGGAGGGGATTTGGGTGTGTCTTCTGGGTCCAGAGGAGATAGGTTCCCAATGGACGAGTCCAAATAGGAAGAGTCCGAGGGCTGGTATGAGTCCAAGGAGGAAGAGGAGTGGGACCTGCATCACCTATTGCTATGCCCATGCCAGTTAGAAGATCTTGAGGGGCTTGGGCTCCGTGACTGTGATCAAGAACTGCAACGTCTCTTATGGGAAGCCTTCCCTTAGGGTTTGTCATGGGGAAGAGGCTCTTTGCCATGGCCCTTATCTGGAGGAGGTGAAGGGACCTTGGCTATGTCTGGGATTGGGGTAGGAACCCTCACAGGGGCTCAATTATCCAGAGCTTTAGTCACATCTGGTGCTCGAGTCACATCTGTTTGTGGCTTTGGAGGGAATGTGTCTGAGCAAATAGTCTCACACCAATGGCTGAAAAGTCTTTTATCTGTAAAAGGTTCAATTTAGGGTCACAGCCTGATGCTAGGTCCAGCGTCGGTCCCGCTCCTTTGTCCTGATCGGTGCTGGCGTCTGGCGCTATGCGTTGGTTTCACATCGGTGGACATATTGAATACGACGGTGGGGTGGCATTAGCCATACTGTCGTCGGTGTAGTTGGTTTATCCTGGGGGACCAACATCTGCTCATCCTCCATAGGACTGTCATCAACCAGTGGTGGGGGAGAAACCGGAGACGACGGAGCTCCTGACAGCAAGGAACTCACTGGTGCCCCTTACCTGTATCAGCAGAGCGGCCTGTCGGTGGAACGGACTGAAGAGTGGGGCCTGAAGACCCAGATCCTCTGTCCTTGTTGCCTGGACCACAGCCAGGGGCTTGACCATGGTGAGTCTGGTCTCATGGGAAGCGGAGTCTGAACTGCACCTGAAGGCAGAGTGAGATCCAGGGGATCTCGATCACAAAAAAGACCTCTCCTTCTCTCTCCTCTTATCTTTGTGTTTCCCCAAATATGTTTTGTGAAAATGGTGGGAAGATTCTTTCTCAGCAGAAGATTCCAGCTGCATGGCGGCCAACCCTTGCTCCATGAGGTAGGCCTGCAGGGTCTTCTGGTAACAGATCCATGTCTGGCTGTTGAAATTTTAACAGTGTGGGCAATTCTGGGTGTCGTGATCTGGGCTCAGAAACAGCAGACAGGCCAAGTGATATTTATTCCCCTCACTCCCACTCAGATGCCCCCTCTCCTTCAGGCATTCCTATGGTCCCTTCTGCCTTACCTCCCTACTACCTCACTCGAGTCCTGACCCCCTCCCCCGCAAGCCCCATACTGCAGCCCTTTCTATGGTATTCCGGCATTTCCCTTTGCCAGGCAGGTCCTCCCCTCGGGGGGGGGAGGGGGAATGCAGCAGTGGAGGGGTGGCACTAGCACCTACCTTGTAATCTGCAGGACGCTGCTGAATCTTGCGGGTAGCAGCTCCGTGAGGGTTCAGAGGCGCAGACGACCTGGAGGCAGTCAGCTGGTGAGCACCCAGCCATTTTTCCTCTTTTCTTTCTCAGGGTGACGTAATGGCTGATGCCGACATCTGCCCCTCCCTGAAGACGTGTGGTCCAGTGTCCTGTGATACTCCCAGCCTCTGCTAGGAGCCAGCAAACACCGGAGCACTCCCCGGCCCTCCCCTGGAGAAGGAGAGCTGTCCTTAGGATGCTCCATCCTTCTCCCCCCCCCAGCCCTCCAGCAACCCGAGCTCGTCCGGAACCCAGGTCGCCAGTATCACAAGCGGAAATCCAACTGCTGCGCTGACGGGATGGCTGTGGCCATCTTTAGATGGGATCTGCATCCCACAGGCACACTTGTTAGCGTGTCTAGAAGAGGGTGTCGGGAAGACAACATACAGATGAAATGATAGTTAAAAGCGGAACTTTTGACCAAAAAAAAAACAAACTTTAACTTGTAGTAAAATGGCGGTCAAACTGGCGAGAGGCAAGCCATGGAGCCGATTAACGTGAGTCGATGGCAGGAAAAGAACTGAGGCATGCTGGGGACTGCCCGCCCTTTATACCATGCGTGACGTCAGGGGTGGTCCCCACCATAGACTGCTGGCTAGAAGTTTGCCATGAGGTCCTGTTGCCTGCTAGCCGCAGTCCTAACTGTGTTACCTGCTGCAAGAGCTGACTCTTGAAGTAAGATCAAATCTGACATTAGGCAATTCAGGGGAGGGTGACCACAGTGCAGAGTCTGAACTTCATTCTAATTCTAAATTCCATAATTAGCATAAATTCTGTCTCTGGGGCAACTCAATCCAGTCAACTGACTGCTGTTTGTGAATATATACCAATTTACTCTTGGGGTTAGAAACTGAGGTTTCCATATTAAAAAGAGGCCATATAATGGCAAAAAAATTGGTTTCAGTGGTTCCTTGTTCACATAATGAGCTTTCTGTAATAACAAGGCATGGATTAACCAGGCCTGACTGCGTCTACTATCTAAACTAGATTGTGTACAACAGTCTGCTACTTGTCTCATCATACAAAGTTGCTGATCACATTATCACACCTGCTGTGAAAGCATCTACTGAATCAGTTGTTAGGTTAAACTCCATGCCATCATAATTGTCCTTATCAAATGGGTAACAGATCTGCAGTCTCCTAATTGGGCAGAGGGTTCCGAACCCATGTCCTTACAAGGTGACAACCAACAGTTACAGGAACTCTTTCAGCAATTTCTGTCAGCCATGTTTGTATACTTAAACAATCTAACCCTTCCTACCTGCTATTATTACAACAACAATAAAAATTAACAAAAAGGGAAAATATCCAACCTTTTTGTCATCTTACCACCATACATCAATCTTAAATGTGGATTACAGAATTAAAAAAAAATCCTAGCAGCCACACTAGAAAAGGTTTTATCATCAATACTACACCCAGATCATATAGGCTTCATCAAAGGAAGGAGGGGGCAAAATAATATTTAAAATGAACTGAACATTATAAATAAGGCCAAAGATGATAATGCCATGGTAGTGTCCCTGGATGTGGAAAAGGCTTTTGATAGGGTAGAGTGAGAGTGGTCATATCTGTTCTCTATACTAGAAAAGATAAAGGTGATTACTGGTATCAAACTCAGAACATGGATTCAGGCTATATGTAACACTCCTAGTCTGAAGGTCCTGGCCAATGGCACTATTTCCCACCACGTAAACTAAATAGAGGAACTAGGCAGGGGTGCCAACTCTCCATTATTATTTACCATGGCAACAGAGCCATTGGTCAATGCCAAAAGAAACAATAAAGTCAAAGTAGGATTCACATATAAACATAGACTTTGCCGGCAGATAAAGACCGCTAGGTCCACCCAGTCTGCCCATTTTCCTACCTATTGGATAAGCTGCAGATCCTAGTTAACCAACAGTCTACTTCCTCCTACCCCCACTAGAATTGCCTTATGTCTTTCCCTTGTATTCTTGAAGTCCCCCACTGTTTTTGACCCCATGACCTCCTCATGAAGACCGTTCCATGTGTCCACCAACCTCTCCGTGAAAAAAATACTTCACGTTACCCTGAGCCGCCCCCCATCTTCAAATTATCCCCCCCTTGTTCTTGAACATCTCTTTTTCTGAAAGATACTACCTTCTTGGACTTTGTTGACTCCCTTGAGGTACTATAATTTCCCAGTCTCCCTCCTTTCCTTGAGGGTATACATACTAAGCTGCTTTAGTCTCTCTTCCTATGGCATCTGTTGCAGACCCTGCACCATTTTAGTTGCCCTCCTCTGGACTGCTTCCATCCTGTCTATGCCCTTGCGGAGATGGGGTCTACAGAAACTGCACACAGTACTCCAACTGGGGTCTCACCAACTGTCTGTACACAGGGATAACAACTTTCTGTTTTCTACTGGCAATGCCTGTCCCTAAACATCCCAGTACCCCCAAGCCCTCCTTACTGCCTTCTCACACTGTTTGCCTACCTTTATTTTTTTTTAAACTTTACATTTATTAGTTATTAATAGCAATCAATTACATATTCCATGTAAGAGACAGACCAATAGTGTACAACTCCACTGAGGCGTTACGCCTCTTAATCACAGGTGAAATCTTATGTATCACCTATAGTTATGAGACATCATCTGGAGGGTCTTTCTTTATAACTTTTAAAGTACATCTGAAAGTCTGTTAATATACACAGTGGAACCAACAGCAGCATGCCCGAGTCTCTCAAACGTAAATGTCCAAACAAATGTCTCTTCATGAACTACCCCCACCTGCAGGGAACTTTTGGCCATGCACGTTTCCTAAATTGTAGGGTATATTACCCCAAACTTAATGTAAAGGCTCTTATCTTTTTTAAATGAGGTACATACTTCAGTTCAAAGTTAAAACCCAACTGGAAATCTCTTTTGGCACTTACAAGAAACATACAGAACAGCTAAAAAACAGTAATTAAAGTACTACAGTGCAAACAGATAAAATATTGAGCATTATTTAGGCCTTATCCCTTACCATCCCATATTTGGATATTAAAAGGGAAAAATGAGGCACAAACTGAATAGTCTGTATTCTTATCGAAACAGTCCCCAAACTTGGGTAAAACTCAATACTGCTACCTCTATTTATAACCATGTAAGGATAGCAGTACACAATGAGCAGATAAACTTTATAGCAGAGAGAGAGAAAAAGAGACTTTTGAAACAAAAGTTCTCACTCCATATGGAGCTGTGCGGGATCTTTCTCGTCAGGCTCGGTTCTGGATTGTGTAGCCCTTACATTATCAGTCCATTTCCCAGCTTCGACCGGAACAGAAAAGGACTATACTTTACTCTGATAAACTATTCTAAGCCATGCAGGGAAGATAATGGAGTGTGGTATGCCCAAGTCGGCCAACACCCAATGAACTCCATCAAATTTCTTCTTCCTCTGCCTCGTCGCATAGCTGATATTGGGGAAGAGGTGCACTGTTTGATCCTCATATGAAAGTGGGGCATTTCACCTTGCCAGGGCCAAAATTCTCTCTCTCTCTCTCTCTCTCTGCAATGCCTGCTGTGACCACTAGGAGAGTGCGTGGTAGGTCGCTGGCCTCCTGCCTCCCTCGTGGCATAATGTGGTATATTTTTTGTATTTGGAAAACCTCCACATCTCCTTCTGAGAGAAGTGCATCTGCTAGCCACACTTTTATGAACATCTTGGGATGATCGCCCTCGGCACCTTCAGGTAGGCCTAAGATCCTCATGTTCGGTTTTCCATAGTTTCAAGTCTGGTTCTAAAACGTTGTGCCTCCTTGACTGCCATTGCAGAGGAGCTGGTCGATGCAGCGACTTGTTAATTAATGTCCAGCATCTCTACTTTCATGCAGTCTGCGGTGGTTTCCACAATAGTGACCCTGTTGGTGAAAGTGTCAATTTTTGGTGCAACGCCAACACAATTGAGACGAGTCGCTGCATTTTTACTCCGAGTGACTGCATGGTTTCAGTGCCTTCGCTCTGTTCTGGGCCTGGAATGGCGGCATCTGTGCAGCTTGGTGGAGGGCCAGTTACCTCTTACTTCCTTCTAGTGTGGCCTGTAGCCCGTCGATCTTGGTGAGGATTCCCCATTTTATGCTCTAGCAGATATTAATCTGTTCTGTGAGCTTTAAATTCATGAATTCAGTTGGAAAACAAACTTAACTAGTGCCATTTCAGGGATTATACAGCAGAGCTGTGAGAAGGTGCGTCTGCTCTACTTGGGCTCTACAGCAGCCACTGTTTGCCTACCTTTAGGTTGTTTGAAATGACTAACCCTAGATCCCTTTCCATTTTTGTTAGTACCCCCCCCCCCAAATTATGTACTCTTCCCCTGGGTTTTTGTTTCCCAGGTGCATTACTTAGCATTTCTTTGCACTGAATCCTGTTGCAGATCTTTGTGTCATCTGCAAAGAGCAATACTTTTCCTTCTTGTCCCTCCGCAATGTCACCTGTAAAAGACATTAAAGTTGACCGGTCCCAGTATCGAACCCTGCGGTACCCCGCTAGTAACCCCCCTCCCACCTTTCTTCAGAGTGGACTCCGTTCACTATTACCCTCTGCATCCTGTTGTCCAGCCAATGTTTTACCCAGGCTACCACCCTGGGATACACTTCCATGCTGGCTAACTTGTTTATTAATCTTTTGTGTGGGACTGTGTCAAATGCCTTGCTAAAGTCTAGGCAGGCCATGTCCACAGCCCCTCCCTGGTCTACTACTTTGGTCACCCAGTCAAAGAAATCAATCAGATTCATCTGACATGACCTTCCTACTGTGAGTGCATGCGACCTTGGGTCCTGTGCCCCACTGGCCTCTAGGTACTCAACAATTCTTTCTTTCAGAAGTGATTCCATCATTTTCCCTACCACTGAAGTCAAACCAACAGGTCTGTAGTTTCCTGCCTCTGCCTTGCTCCCACTTTTGTGCAGGGGAATTGCATCTGCCCTCCTCCAGTCCTGGGGTACCACAGCATCCTCCCACTGTTTGTTAAAAAGGGTAGTCAGTGGTGTCACTAGTTCTCCCCTTAGTTCTTTTAGAATTTGGGGGTGAATCCCGTTAGACCCCATTGATTCGTCCAGCTTCAGTTTTAGCAGTTCTTTCAGTACCCTTTCTTCTGTGAATGGACTGGTATCGACCCCCCCCCATCCAGAGTGCTTCTATTGACTGGTTTAGGTACCTCCCTCTCCTCTTCTTTTGTGAATACTGAGCAGTATTCATTCAGTATCCCTTTCCACTGTCACTCTGCCACCCCCAATTAAGCCTCACTATCCCTTTCTTCGCTCCCTAATGTACCTATAAAAGGTTTTATCTCCCTTCTTAACTTAGTTGACTATCTTTTCCTTGGTTTGGGCCATTGCTATTGTGACAGCTTTCCCCGCTTCCTTCTGCTTTAACTGGTACAGTTCTCTGTCCTTCTCCTTCTGTGTTTCCTTATAATTTCTGAATGCTGTCTTTCTCCCTAACCTTCCCCGCTACCTTTTTTGAGAACCATATTGTTTTTTTTCCTTCATTTTGATTTATTTGTTTCACACAAAGGCTTGCTGCCTCTGTGATGGTAGTTCTGATTTTTCCCCATTGTTCCTCCACCCTTCCTTCTTGCCCATTTGCTATAGCTTTTCTGAGGCACTCTCCCATTTTGCCAAAGTCAGCCCTCCTAAAGTTCAATACCTTCGCTTTTGTATGGCTTGACTCTATGGCTGTGTTTATTGTGAACCACACAGTTTGGTGGTTGTTTGTTCCCAAATGGCTACCCACTTCTAAATCTGAGATCCTCTCTCTGTCCCCATTTGCAGTTGAAGTAGTAATTTGAAATTATCATTATTTGCTGACAATGTGCTTCTTTATTTGAAAATCACAGAAATTTAAGTACAGCAGATTTTAGAACTGGTAAAAGAATACGGATCATGGTCAGGATACCTAATAAACTGGACAAAATCTGAAGCCCTGCCAATTGATCCATTGAGCTGTAATATAAAATGAGAGCAATTTCCAACTGCTATCAAAAAATCTAGTACTGTATATCTGGAGGTCCGATTACCTAATAATTTGGATAGATAATTGGACTTAAACACAAACCCTTTACTATGTGCTACTGGTCAGGACCTTGAGAATTGGAGGGGTTCACCTCTTATTTGGTTAACTTTGTCCAACAAACTACCACCCTGTATCTGTGACCTGTTTGACCATTCAAAGGGTGCCTACGGACTAAGGAACTCCTCCTTTGTCTTCTTTAAGCTACCACGAACAACAACATGTCTTGGCTCAACTGTCATTAGCTCCTTTTTACCAGCTCTTTGGAATAGCATGCAGAAATTACTTAAAATCTCCATGCTGCCCAGCCATTTTATACTTAGGGGGATGCTACAGAGGCCTGAAAATGGCGTGCGATTGTTTCAGGTAAAGCCTTACCCCACTCAACTGAGTCCCTTAACCTCTGTAATCCTGGGCCATCTATTTCCCGTGTCGGCCAGCATCCCTTTAGGGCAACCACCTCCCCCTCTCATCAATTAGCTTCACAGGGGACCTCATTCTATTAGGCTGCCCTATTTTTCCCTCTCTACTATGTGTCTGATACCCTTTCTTCCTACTGCCCTTCTCTATGTCCCTCCTTCCTCTCCTCACTTGTACTCTATAAGCTACAACCTGTATATGCTGAACTTTAAATGCCGATATATTTGCACTTGCTTTACATGCCTGATTCATCCAAGTACTGACTTTGTATATTGTAACTGCCTGTACCAATGTCTACTTTTGTATGAAGTGTTGTCTACTGTAACCAAAATTGTCCTCTGTGTCCAGGACCATCTTGAAAATGAGCTTGCTCAATGATGTAACTGCCTGGTTAAATAAAGTGCGATTGATTGACTGATTGGTTAGGAAGGATCAAAGTACTTTTTCTTTCCTCTACCCCTTTCTCTTTTCTTTTTCTCTCTTTGTAGTTATTTCTTAGATTAATTATTTTGTTTTAGTATTTTGTTTGATCACTTCTTTCTCTACAAATTTTCAGGCGACAGTTATTGGGTTAGCAATAATTTAAACAGCAGTACTATCTTAAACTATAAGAGGGAGTGGACTGCATGTCATATTCAAGGAACTTTTCTTATAAAAGCTTGTAACACGGCTCTCTGTCGGGCGGCAGAAAGGAGCGCGGCGATTGGCCCAACGGCCACAGCTGACTGAAACCGAGCGGGTATTAAGCCACGCGTAACGCCCGCTCGGTCAGTACCAGCTGTGGCCATGAGGCACCCGAGGGTAGCGGCCCGCTGCGGCAGTACCCGGAGTGGCCAGGAGGCAGAGGGTGCAGCACTGAGCAAGCAGTAGACATGCCAGAGATGGCATCGGAAGCTGCGCCCCCCCGCCGCCGCAGCTACCCAGAAGCTGGCCGGCACGCCTGTCCCGCCTAACACCCCAACAGATCACAGCACCCCGCCCCCAGATGCCAGCCGGGCGGGTCCGGGAGCCTGCACCACCGCCGCCCCTCAGTGAGTGTGGCAACCCCCACCGCGTCGCAGGCGTTCGGCGAACAACAGGAGGTGCCTGCTCGTTCTAGTGGAAATGGGTGCCGCCGAACATACAGGTTGCCGCAGGTGAGCGCAACCGATCCTGGCTGCGGAGGTGATGCCGGTAACATAAGCTCGTCGTCCGCCGGCGAGCGAGCCCAGCGCGTTAATCGCCTTCTGCTGGGCTCTACGGTGATTAATGCCGCTGGGCGACCTCGGGCTGCGCCCAGACACGCGCCCCAGCGGGCATTAATCCACCGTAGAGCCCCAGCGGTGATTAATGCTTACATATTTGCTGTTTGCTTCAATACTTTGATTTTTAAGATTGCCGACCTGTTGATCATTAATATAAAATTGTAATGATTAATGTCTTATTTTTTTTGACTGGGAAACAAAATCTTATATTTATATATTCATTGGAAAAAAACTTTGTTAATGCACCAGTTACGGCTAAACTGACAAAAGTAGGGAAATGTGGTGTTTGGGTTTCCTATCGTAACACCCCACACAGCAAGCAGCAAAAAGAAAAAATGTTACAGTTTTGGCAGTCCTGAGTCTTGGCAAATCAGGCCTGGGGTCTTCCTTGGGGTTATCAACCCTAATGCTGCCCCCCATTACATCAGCAAGTAAGTTCAGAAGTGCAGATTAAATGAGATTGGGGTACGTGTTAGGGTTGATAACCCCAAGGAAGACCCCAGGCCTGATTTGCCAAGACTCAGGACAGCCAAAACTGTAACGCTTTTTCTTTTTGTTGCTTGCTAGGTGCAGGTGGGGTGTTAAAGTTGGAAACCCTAACACCTCATTTCCCAACTTTTGTCAGTTTAACCCTAAATGGTGCATTAATAATATTTTTTTGCAATAATTTTTTTTTTACTTTTTGAGACAGTAGAATCATACAGTCATTCATGCAGGTCCCATCCATGTGATTATGGAAATGCAGGGCCCTCTAGGCCTAGCATTTCCATGCCTCCATTTACCCACATGTGTACGTGAGTGTAGAAGCACTGGGTCCTCCAAGTCCTGTGCTTCTGTTCCTCAAGAAAAGCAATTTATGTGCTTCCTTGTAATTTTTGTTTTTGTAGGGATGGACCATTTCCAGTTCTTATTTCTTAAGGGATTAGCATTGTACTAGTCACTAGGACCTTTCTATTGATATATACATTGTTCGTTTACTCCCAAGATAGAGAGACATAACAGCTTGTTAAAGTTGCAGTGTTATCCTATGCAAATTGTATTTTTTTTTTTTTTTTTTAACATGGCCCGTAAATATTTTTTTTTTGGGGGGGGGGTGGATGTTTTAGTGCTGTAGTACTCATTAAGTCATTTATTTTGATAAATAGATAGTCCATTAACTGCATATATTGATGAGTTATGGTTCGTTAAAGTTGAAATGTAGTAAAAAAAAAAAAAAAAGTCCAGATTCTTTTTTTCTAGGAAGCGATCTTTTTCGTGAAAAAAAGATTCCTTCATGCGAAACAAGACTGTGAAAAAAACTAAGTCCAAATTCTTTTTTCATGAGGTTGTATTGTTCAGAATACAAATAAAATATTGCTTCATGCACTGCCGAAGGCAGGGCAGCTGCATTGCAGCTGTTCAACCCTGTGCCAAGCTGCCCCCACCCTCCCTCCTGATCGTCCATTCTCATGGTGTTGAATAATTCCTGGTCAGTGTTTCTCCCTGCCCCTTGATTGCCCTTTTTCATGGTAGATAATATTCCCTGGAGTTCCAGTGGTTCCTCCACTTGCCCGTTCTCACAGTAGCTAATATTCCCTGGTTGTCCAGTGGTTCCCCATTTCCCGATCGCCTGCTCTCATTCTAGTTAATACTCTCTGGTGGTCAATTGTTCCCCCACCCCCTGACTGCCCATTCTCATGGTAGCTAATACTCCCTGGTGGTCCAGAAGTTTCTCCGTTCTCATGGTATTTAGTACTCTTTCGTGTTCTAGTGGATCCCCAACCCCCCTACCCCAGACTGCTCATTCTCATGGTAGTCAACACTCCCTGGTGGTTCAATGGTTCACACCCCCAATCACCCATTCTCTTGGTAGTTAATACTCCCTGGAGGTCAAGTGGTTCTCCCAACCCCCTGACTGTACAGTGACCCCCTCACCCCCCCACTAAGTGCTAAGAGCATCTGCCCTGCACCCTACCTTACCCAGAGAGCTGATCCCATGAAACAGCAGCTGGCACAGTCCTCCTCTCGCCTCTTTGGCCAGCCGCTATCCAACAGTTTTGGAGCACGAGAACAGATGATTGGGGGTGGAGAGAACCACTGGAGCCTGTGACAGGGTCAGTCCCTGCCACTGGAGTTTTGGACCTTCTTTGTCTCTTCTTCTGGTTGCAACCACTATTTTTTTTTTCTTTCTTATATGGCTACAACCTGAATTTCTGTATGGAGACAGGCCACCTCCTTACAACCCCCAATCCCTTCTTTATATTTCTCTGTATTCCTTCAGGTCCTCAATAGTATTTAAATTATATAAATGTAGATATCTTGACAGACTTTCTGAAATAGAAGTGATCATTAAGATAGCAGCATTCCCTTTCCCGTTATTTTGTTTTACCCTATGCTGTACTGGTTTGTTGAACAACAGTTCGGTTTAAGAAATGTGGAAATGCATGCCAAACTGTCTCCTTTAATATACCTGTTTAAAAAGGAGCCATTGCAGCCCTCTGAAATCCACCCCGTGTGAAAACTAAAGTTTTGGAAAGTGAGCATTGTTTCAGATGCAGCAGGACTGTTCGCAAGATCGCGAAGCCCTCGCGATCGTGCGCACTATCGCGCAGCGCTCACTTTCCGTTTAATTCACAGAATTGAACTATCTGTTTGATAGTTCTTGTAGTGAAGTCCTTCTTTCCCCTGTGTAAGTTTTGCAAGCAATTATAGCTCCTGTGTCAGAAGAAGCCCCTCGAGTGGCATGGACTTTAAAAAGGGAAAGTGTCAGCCGTCGGTTTATAAATTTCAGCCAACAGCTTGACTATTCTTACTGAAGCTGCATTTGTAAGCTTCCTTGCTGTGAGGTATTAGACTGTATAAACAGTCTCTCCTGGATGTTCCTCGTTTTTTGTATTGTTTAACCCCTTAAATTAGGGTTTTGCTTTGTGCAGTGCAACTAGAGCCATTTTAAGCCATCGGTGTTTTGTGCACCCGACGGCTTGGTATTTCAAGAAGCTTCTTCTCATTACAATTTTCCCCAATAACACAGCTTTTTCTAAATACATAATAAAACATTTGTGCTTAATAGCGGTTTTATTACTTAGTAAAGCAGCAAAAAGTCGCACCACTCGGGAGACCTGAACAAAGGCAATATACACTTTATTTTATAAAATAACACCGCTACGACCACAACAGGTGTGTAGAAAGCAAGGTAACCTCTACCAGTTTCGCTCAGTTAGCGTCATCAGGAGGATCCCATGTGGAACGGTGTCAAAAGCTTTACTGAAATCTAGGTAGGCCACATCCAGCACTCCACCTTGATCCAATTCCTTGGTCACCCAGTCAAAAAAATGTATTAGATTCATCTGACATGACCTCCCCTCTGTGAAACCATGCTGCCTCAGGTCTTGTGACCCACTGAATTCAAGATATTTCACAATCCTTTCTTTCAGCAACAAATATCTATACATATCTTGCTCATCAAATTATATGTATAAGTCTTAGATATACCTCACAAATAAAAACATTTTACATTGTACCCATTATACTAACTCCTGCTGCCCCTCCCCCACCTCATACACCCTCAGTATGAGGAACAAACAGTTAACCCCCTCATCCCACCTTTTTTCTTGTGTAGCAAAGGCTTCAGTCTTTAACTCTGATTTTCAGTTCTGCCTTATGCTGAAGGACTCCTCATGATAACATCTTATCCCCCCCACCTCCAACAAATACTGCTTGTTGCTTGTGTTCTACCTCATCATAAAAAAAGTTTTGTAAAACAGAATACTGCTGACTCTGGTAACTCCTGCCAAACCAGCAGTTTGATTAAAATTACTTCTGGTCCCTTCTGTTAGATCGCAAACACTGACCAAACCAGCAAGTTTGCTTGTCACTGTATGTCATTCATTCTGCTGCCTCCAGCAAGAGCGCTAATGCCAGCCAAAAATCCTACTGCTTCCTGTGGTAGAGCTAACAGCAGCCAAGCATACTACTCTCAGAAAAGAGAAAAAACATGTTAGGACTTCATTTAACTTTTTCCATGACAATCCTCCATTAAGACTGGCATCTCCCTAAGTGGCCTGTTATGAATGGATGGTATAAGGCTGTGGATCCTGTTTACCTATTTTAGGTTTGTTGGAGCTGCCTCTATGCCTTCTTTTTATATGTTTTATACTACATTATAATATCTACTGAATTTCAGTATGGTGATCTGGGGGTTTGGTACTATATACATTTGAGGGGGTAGCTTGATCTTAGGGGTCAGGACAGACTTTATGCACTGAACCACCAGGTATTCTTTTTAAGGGGATCAATTCCAGAGTTGTGTCCGACTCATCAGGGGCAATTACATAGTGTTACAGTGGTGGAGCAGTCAGAGGGATGGAATTTAGCTTGATCTGAATTCCATCCTATGTAGTGTGAGCTGCAAACCTGGAGACCTGGGTTTGAATCCCATCAGACCCTTTTTACATTTTGTGTAACCCTGAGCAAGTCACTTAACTTCCTTGTGCTTCCAGGCTGCACCTGGAAACAAGCTCCGGCATAGTGTGCCTTTCCTGGTTAACAATTTTCCCTTTCCCCTCCAATCTGCAACATGTGGCCAGTCAGGTTCTTTGATGGATAGGCCACACACTCGGCCATCAGGCACCTGTTTCTTTGGATTTGGGACATTTTGGGGAGGATAATGCTACGCAGTGCAGCTGTGATGCTGTACTACATTTGATTTCCATTAGAACTGTTTGACAACTTACACATCATTGCTTAACTTTTGTAAATAATACACAAGTTTTAGAGCAGCAGTATTAGCTAGTCCCCATACAGTTTTTTTTCTTCCATTAATCGTGGGGTTTTTTGTTTGTTTGTTTTATTTTGGCAAAGGCATCAAGATATTCAGTTTTGTTTTCTTTCATTCCTGAACCAAGATACAGGATTCTGAAGTTTTTAAACGTTCCCACACCCATGCCATGCCCACCATGAAAAAACTAAAATCTTGGTACAGTGATGTGCTGTTTTCCATCAAAAACATGTGGCAGCACCATCCTAATACATCAACATTAGGAATTTAGTATGTATATTTAACAGGTAACCTCAGCGGAAGAGATTTTTTTTAATTGCGAGTGGCAACCATCTTTAATGACATAAGTCATCAAATACAAAAGTAGCTATACAGAATTAGTTTAGTTGTCGTATTGGTCCTTATAAGAACAGATCCAGAAGAAAATGGTTTGATACCTTTTATTGAACCAACATAGATGTTACAAAAAGAAAACGGTGTCTAAGCTTTCAGACCAACCAGGTCCTTCCTCGGAGGAAGGACCTGGTTATTCCGAAAGCTTAGACACCGTTTTCTTTTTGTAACATCCATGTTAGTCTCTCTTTGTATGGCTTCTGTTGCAGACCATGCACCATTTTAGTTGCTCTCCTCTGGACTGCCTCCATCCTGTCTATGTCCCTGCAGAGAAGAGGTCTCCAGAACCGCACACAGTACTCCAGATGGGGTCTCACAAACTGTCTGTACAGAGGGATAACAACTTCCTGTTTTCTACTGGTGAAGCCTCTCCTTGTACATCCTAGTATCCCCCCAGCCATCCCTACTGACTTCTCACACTGCTTGCTTACCTTTAGGTCACCTGATATGACTACACCCCAGGTCCTTTTCTATTTTTGTTGTTGTTACTACCCCCATTGTGTACTCTTCCTCTGGGTTTGTGTTTCCCAGGTGCATTACTTTACACTTCCTTGCACTGAATCTAAACTGCCATACTTTTGACCATTCCTCCAACCTTGCCAAATCCTTCTCATCCTTTCCACTCCCCTTGTGTATCAACCCTGTTGCAGATCTTTGCGTCATCTGCAAAGAGGCATACTTTTTCCTTCCAGTCCCTCTGCAATGTCACTTATAAAGACATTAAAAGGACCTGACCCAATACTCGAACTCTGGGGTATTCCAGTAGTTCCACTGTGAATCCATGCTGCCTTGGGTCCTGTGGCTCCAGGTACTTAACAATTCTTTCTTTCAGAAGTGATTCCATCATTTTCCCTACCACGGAGGTCAAGCTAACA
The DNA here is from genome assembly GCA_016271365.2 of Neoceratodus forsteri. Lineage (NCBI taxonomy): Eukaryota > Metazoa > Chordata > Ceratodontiformes > Ceratodontidae > Neoceratodus > Neoceratodus forsteri. Next base: position 733,163,601 of record CM028131.1, read on the forward strand.
GGTCTGTAGTTTCCTCCGTCTGCTTTGCTCCCACTTTGTGAAGGGGAATTACATCCGCCCTCCTCCAGTCCTTAGGTACTACACCATCCTTCCATGATTTGTTAAAAAGAGTAGTCAGTGGTGTCACTAACTCTCCCCTTAGTTCTTTTAGAATTCTGGGGTGAATCCTGTCAGGTCCCATTGGTTTGTCCACCTTCAGTTTTAGGAGTTCTTTCAGAACACTTTCTTCTGTGAAAGGACTGGTATGGACCCCCCTATCCAGAGTGCTTCTATTGATTGGATTAGGTACCTCCCCCCCTCCTCTTCTTTTGTGAATACTGAGCAGAAGCATTCATTCAGTATCCCTGCTTTTTCACTGTCCCTCTGCCCACCCATCCTCCCTTTGTTAAGCCTCACTATCCCTCCCTTGGTCTTTCTTTGCTCCCTAATGTACCTATAAAAGGTTTTATCCCCCTTCTTAACCGAGTTGGCTATCTTTTCTTTGGTTTGGGCCTTTGCTATTCTGATTGCCTTCCCCGCTTCCTTCTGCTTTAACTGGTACAGTTTTCTATCCTGCTCCCTTTGTGCTTCCTTATACTTCCTGAATGCTATCTTTTTCTCCCTAACCTTCCCTGCCACCTCTTTTGAGAACTATAGTGTTTGTTTCTTCCATTTTGATTTGTTTGCTTCACACAAAGGCTTGTTGCCTCTGTAATTGCAGTTCTGATGTTTCCCCATTGCTCCTCCACCCCTCCTTCTTGCCTGTTTGCTAGTGCTGTTCTGAGGCACTCTTCCATTTTGACAAACTCAGCCCTCATAAAGTCCAGTACCCTCACTTGTGCATGGTTTGACTCTGCGGCTGTGTTTATCGTGAACCACACTGTTGCAGATGATAAGCTACACTGGACTTCAGCAGAGAATGTAGACTACAGTGCCACCAGGAGCGTGTAGGAGCACAGCAAGGCCCCAGCTGTAGAGATGCCCAGGAGGAGTGAAGCAAGTCTGCTGGGGGGGGCAGAGAAATGCCCACAGGGGTACAAGGGGCAGGGCAGGACCCATTCAAATGACCAAGCACCTAGATGGGCAGGAGAAAAGAGGCAGAGCAAAGTCCTGAGTAACATAACTGACCGCTAGGTGGATGGTCTGCAGCAAGGGGAAGAGGCATGAAAGGCCCCAGTTTAGAAAAATGCCCAGTAGGGCAGGCAATAAATCAGGCTAGTAGCCCAAAGAGAGGATCAGTAGTAACCCAGAGCAAGGGGCTGATAGGACAGGGGTCGATCTTAACATTATTTTACTGGCCCGGGACATAGTGCAAACTGCCTCGGGCCCATGCGATGGCCCGGTGACTTTCCTGTGTTGGCTAGTGCAATTTAGCCACTGTTATGCCCTTTAAGGCAACTGTAAGGAGAAAAAGGTTCCTTCTGACTAGCTCACAAAGATCAGAGAAAAAATGCCATTGAAATGAAAGGGTCCTCATTCATTTCAATTGTGTTTTGTCTCCTGGTCAAAACTTTATCTTTTGATATTTTTTAGTGACAACACTTGTGTTTGTGAGAGGGGAACTAAATGACACCTCGACGAAAAAAATATAAAATGGTAAGAAAGTAATGCACATGAGGAAACAAACGCCACTGAAATTAATGGTCTGTTTGTTTCAATGGTGTTTTTTTTCTTATGTGCATAACTTTATCTTTTGATATTTTTTTCTGCTTTTTGTTGTTGAGGTGTCCTTCAGATCCCCTCTCACAAACACAAGTGTTGTCACTAAAAAATATCAAAAGATAAGAAAGTTATGCTCAGGAGAAAAAAAAGGCCATTGAAATGAATGGGAGCCCATTATTCGTGGTGCTAATGCAATCTCTGGGGTGCCAGTGCAACTGGGCCATCAGTTTAACGGTTGGACCAGTGCAAAAAGAAATTAAGCGTGATCCCTGTAGGAACTGAGTAAAAAAGTTGCTATACTGTGTACTGAGCTCCAGCGAGGAGCAGGGGAAGGGCGAACGCAGACTAGGTCCCCAGAACAGCAGTATACTGTGGCTGCCACATGCCCATTGAAGGGGACGGCAGCCCCAGAGCATGATAAGGGGGCTCTCAAATTCAGTGTTTCACAAATGAGGCCACCATCACAATTTTGTATTGCCACAGAGCTCTTTACAGACCCGTAACCACAGGAGATAAATTTCAAGAGAAAATACATCAGCGACTTAATGTGCCCTGTGTGAAAATAAATGTATTGTACCAGGGGATTTGGTGTATAGTTGGGGAATTGGGTGACAAAAATAAGGACTGAGATTACCCTTAAGTTCTGGTGGCCGTATTTTGAGACTTTTTGAGGCCATCAGGTTTTGGGGCTGTTCCAGCCCATGATGTGATGAAAATCTGCCAGCAAGGAAGGAAGCCAAGTAACTAGAGCCACAACAGAGGCTAGAACACGCTAGAAAAATCCCAGATTTGTGTAAACTATGTAAAACAGTGCCATCCTACTATGTATACTGAAATGAACTAGTGTGCCTGTGGAAGGGCGGGCATAGCCTGTGATCCCCACTGTAGCTTGGCATATCTTTATGCACTTTTAACAATGCTTTCATGGACCTGAGCAGCGACCCCCCCCCCCCAATTTTTTTGAAGATTCCACCCCTGCCCCTACACACAGTACTAAGGAAAGGACAATAATTTCTGCCTCCTTTTACTTTAGGAAGGTCTCTTTGTTAACAGCCAAGAAATACCTGTGCAAAGTGCTTGGGAAGTCTAGATTTAGTGGAAACTCACTGGATCTTAAAATCGTTGCCCTCACACTAGATGAGCTATTGAACCCCTTAACTAAGATTTGGTCAAACTGCCAGTCTGCTTGGGTGTACTGCAGGGCTCTATTTTAGGGCCTTTAGTTTTCAGCGTCTTCCTGAACAACCTATCGCAAGCCTGCCACCAACAGATGCTACTGCATGCAGATGATGCTGTCATCTTTACTAGTAACCCTAACCCACAGAAACTAGAATGTCAACTACAGCATAGTTTAGTAGAAGCGGAGGACTGGTTCAACACTCACAAATTGATCCTGAACTACAAAAAAACTAAAGTTAAGCTATTCAGTGGCACCCGTAGCAAGAACAAATCTCAAACACTTACAATCTGAAACTACATGGGAGTACCTCTGGAACAAATCCTACACTTTAAGTATCTGGGAGTAACCCTGGACAGCTCACTTTCTTATACTCAGCACATCGACAATGTTGCCTGGGTTGTCAACATCAAGATTGGTCTGCTCTACAGACAAACACTGCTTGACACCCGAAGGCCTCAAGACTGCAATTATCAGCTCCGTCTTACCTATTGTCAACTATGGCTTGATTATCTATGGTGCCAGTACTACTTCTTTACTCCATAGACTATCCATTGCACTAAATAAGGCATGCAGACTCCTCACCAGTGCTGCACGCCTTACCCACATGCCCAATCTGGGTGGCCTCAACTAAAAGGAAGGATACAGTACCAAACATACCTGTTAGGTAAAAAGACACTTCTTAGCCTTTTGCCCCCTGAAACTGCGAACCTCTTTAGCCCTCACTCCAGCTCCCAGCACACTCGAAGCTCCGCCCATCAATCTCTGAAGATTCCTAGGTATAGGACATCTCAAGGGCAGCGGCCATTTGCTTATAGAGCCCCACTTGGGTTCAATGCACTTCTCAATGAAATCCTATCCATACCAAGATTAGGTCCTTTCAAGCACAGGCTCCATCAACATCTTACAACAAATAGTTCCTGCGACTGCTTCACCTAATGATACTACCACCTGTGCGCACTTCAGTTCCCTCTTTTCCACCTCAAAGCTTTACCTTTCCAGCCCTTGCTATATCCTCCTATCCTCCCCCCACTCTCCCACCCCCACCACCTCCCCTCCTACCAGCACCCGCCACTCTTCTACTTCTACTGACAAGGCCTTCTGGCTGCTTACCCCTCTTCTTCTATCTTATTACTCCCCCACACACACACTCCTTTCTTCTCCACTACTAAAGTTATTAATTCTTGTACTTTACTGTTTTTTAAACCTAGTCTTTGTATTATTGCCTCTGTATGTTTGTTCACCCCTCCCCACTGACATGGAACCTTTATAAATGAGCGCCTTGTGCTCAAAGGTATTGTAATCCGAGGTTGAATAAATAAAATAAATAAATGCATATCTAAGCCCATTTTACAGTCTGAGTTGGTTTTACAACTGAGGTGAAGCCATTCTGCACAGTCAGTTGAGGCCTCCACTCTCGTACTACCTACCCTGGTTTTGTGCCCCTGGTGACAAGTCAACCTAGTATTTGAAGAACAAGGGTTATCGAAGTGCAATTAAAGTGACAGTGTATATGCCTACTGAGTCGGATGACTGAACTACATTTAAAGTGACAATGCACCTGTTTATGAGAGATTACCTATTTTGAGCTGTGTAAAGCCTGTCTAAACCTTTGATGCCCCAACTGAATTTACAGTGCCCCTTTCCAAACTATCTATTCACTAATGTGTTGGTGCCCCTGAAAGTACTGCCTAAAGTATGTGTGCCCCACAGTGCATACCTGGTATTTCTAAAGTGCCCATTACCTGAACAGTTACTTGCTATTCCTAACGTGCCCATAACTGAACTGCATACCTGTAATCCCTACAGTGTCTGTAACTGAACTGCACACCTGTAATCCCTACAGTATCTGTAACTAAACTGCAGACCTGTAATCCCTACAGTATCTGTAACTGAACTGCATACCTGTAATCCCTACAGTGTCTGTAACTGAACTGCAGACCTGTAATCCCTACAGTGTCTGTAACTGAACTGCAGACCTGTAATCCCTACAGTATCTGTAACTGAACTGCATACCTGTAATCCCTACAGTATCTGTAACTGAACTGCATACCTGTAATCCCTACAGTGTCTGTAACTGAACTGCATACCTGTAATCCCTACAGTGTCTGTACCCGAACTGCATACCTGTAATCCCTACAGTATCTGTAACTGAACTGCATACCTGTAATCCCTACAGTGTCTGTACCCAAACTGCATACATGTTATTCCAAGAGTGCCCATAACCGAACTGCATACCTATCAGTACCAGTTGGACACTGTAACTCTCTACCTGCATCCAACCAGTCTGAACTGTGCCTGATGGGTGAAAAAGGTGCTTTAGGGTGCAAGAGGTATCCAACTGTGCATACGCAAGAAACAACACCAGATTTGGAACAGACTTTATTCAAACAGCTATTCCAACCAGCATCAGTCTTGGGAAAATACTGGACTGCCCAGGGGCGTAATAAGGCCCGACGCTGCAGGTGAAGAGCATTATAGCACCTGGAAAGTACAGCATTGCCCATACCAGCCCATATACTTTATATGTAATTTGCATTTGATAAACTGAAACTGAGATTCCATGCATGCACGTCCAGTGCGCATGTGCGGAGTCCCGGTTTCAGTTTATTAAATGTAAATTATATATAAAATAGCCCTCAGTTTTTTAAAAGAATTCGATCACAGTACTCAGTATAGGTAACAGTATCCAGACTGAGTGCTGTTTTATGCTGCTCCCAAATTGAAGACCGTCTCCATGCACAAGTCCACGTCATTCACTGTCCTTGCAATGTCAGGTATGCGTAGTGGGGAGCGGACCACGGTATTTCGGTCAGGATGAGGGGAATATCATTTTTTTACAAGAAAGTCAAATTTAAAAGGCATGCTATGGACTTTTAACCATATGGGGCAAACTGTGAGTACAGATTTCTATTACAGGCACATAAATACGAGGGCGCTTAAACAGAAGGGAAAGCTGACAGTGCCCCTTTAAGAAAGGGTTTAAGTTTGATATTCTTGAATAAGCTTATATGAACTGCTCAAAGGAATTATTTAGGGACACATTTTGCTTGTTTATTTTATCTTTATATATTAATACATACAGTTTATTGTAGTTTGTAAGCTGCTGTAAGCCTTAAGGAATGGGTACCCTTAAATTAAACTTCCTTGCCTCTTTCCTGCTGATGAGATCATGCCAGATGAACTAACATTTTGCTTTTAATGCATCCTGCTCCCTCCCACGGGAGTGCTAATGCCAGGTAAACATCCTCCTCCTTCTCCCTCCCTTGGGAGCACCAATGCCAGCCAAACATCCTGCACTTTCTTGTGGTAGGAGGACAGAGGAGTTTCAGGCTAGGAGATAGAGCTGTGAAGTGAGGGTTGCCTGAGAGAGTTCCCCGAGAAGACGGCGAATAAACAGAGTTGGAAAAAAAATAAAAAACAGATGTGACCTACCCACACTCCCCACTAGATTCCTCCATATGGCAGTCGAGCAGTGGGCCACAAAACCCTCTTCCCCGAGCGGAGAGAACTTTCCTTTGGACACTCAATCCTCCCTCCCCCGGCGGACCCCCGGCAACCCAAGTCCATTCCTAAACTCAGGTCACCGGCGTGGCAGGAGATAAGGCACTTTATAGTTCCCCAGTCCTCCACACCACTGGGATGGCTTTTAGACACACTTTTGACACCCTCAGGCACAGCTTCCCATTGAAGTCACGCTCAACTCCTTAGCCTCAAATATAATCTCAAAACCTAGTTTTTGTTCCTAGTTTGTGACTTCTATAGAAGCACCTTAAATCCAGCTTCATTTCCCCTCATCCCTTTATACTATGTTCCAGCAATCAATCTGCTTAGTTTGATTTGTTTTGCAACAGTTCTGAGGATATACAGCATTCTGTAATATTCTGACTGAAATAACTGTAATATATTACAATTTTACTTAACTGTATAAGAAAATGAATGTCTTTTGCCTGTGCGGGTGTCTAACTTGAAATCACACATCCAGGAAAACTACTAGATCCAAAAAGATAGGACTGAAAGGTCAGTCCTTAAATTTTAACGAGTCACAAGATTAATGGATGAGATTTTCAGCCCAGCATGTCTGCTAGCTAAAATGTAATAGAAGCAGCTCTAGAAATAAAGTCTACAGGCTCATTTGCTCTCCCCAACTGCAATTTAAGTTTCACTTCACTCTTCTGCTATAATGTCAGCCTCTGTTCTATATCAAGCCTTTCACATAAAGAGGCCTTTATTTAATGTGTTCTCAAATGTAGACAGAACCAGCCTACTACGTCACAGGAACATAGCAATGTAGATTTTGTTGGCAGAAAAGGACCTTTAGGCCCATCCAGTCTGCCCCTTGTCCCTGCCCTTCCTTTAAAACTTGCTGATGTTTGATCCATAATATAACAGCGGTAAAACATAATTAATTCTTCCTGGAAGTTGAGTTATCCAGGCTCTCTAACCACTCAATTAAGTCTAGGCTTCAATCTTTGGCTTCCATTTAAAAGCCAAATATCCAGCACTCAGCACTTTCTTGTGTTTCTAAACATCCCTTTTAACCTCAAATATCTGGACAGTAGTTTCAACTACACAAACTGCAAAAAGTGGAAATATTTATTTTATTTAAATGAGTCGACCAAGAAAGGCACACTGAGCTGAACAGCTCATCTACAGGTACATCTTAAGGAAAAGCGGAACAATGGGACAAGCAAATACAACAAGAGACCTCATCATAAGCAGTAACAATAATGAAATAGTTGTGCAAGACATAGCATGTGTGATCATAAAAGTCAGACACCAGCTCTGTGGCACCAAGCAACTGGGTACTGCTGTGGCACACTGGCAATCTGGATTTATGCTCCCCACCAGGGACTTCAGAAGCGGAGGCCGGCAGGGAGGTCTACAAGCCTCCATTGGATGACCTCTTCCTGGCTGAGAGGGAGCTCACAGCACTGCCTTGTAGTGGCTCCTGGTGACTGCATGTGGAGGTACCTATGATAGCGTAAATGACCACGCACCGTTGGGTACCTCCCCAGACTAGTCACATACACACAAGCCAGAGGAGAAGATTGGGTGCGACACAGAACATGGGAAAATTTACATACCGGTACAACAGATGATAGCCTATCTCCCCCCCCACACACACATTTGGAGACTCTTCCACATACAGGTGCATCCCCATCTTCCACAAAGCCATGGTGCAGCTCCCAGTTGGGACAAGTTGTCATTAAGGAGAGAGAAAGTCAGGAACTCTCAGGAACTGAACCACAACAGTGGCTAGGAGAAACCCCCAGCAGGGACAAGGTGACATTCAAGGATCTGGAGGTCTGGAATGGAGTGTGCCATAGAGGAGTGATGAAATGGGGTGAGTCTAGCAGAAGAAGAGGAGGAGGAGTGATGTGGGGGCCTGTAGAAGTGGTGTGCCGGTGGGCACAGTGAAAACAAACAAAAAAAATCATAGATAAATGTTTAACAGAACAACAGTAATTATACCAATGGCCAGATCCCACCCTAGTAATCACTAACACTAAAAAAAAAAAAAACAATGAATAAAACATATCATGTATAAACAGCAGTGACCCATCAGCACAACGGTAATGCTGCAGCTTGTGACCCAGGCGAACTGGGTTTGGATGCGAGCTTGACTTGTCAGATGCTGGCTGAGTGGAGAAGGGTTTAGTGTCCAAGAGAACGCACTCCTTATACAGGAAGGGAGGGCTGTGTGCACCACTGCCACCTGGGTGACAAAAGGGGGAGGTGCAAGCTGAAGCTGTGATTTACTGGGCAGGCCCCTCCTGACCGCAACATTAGCAATCCTTGCCTACAGGGCGCCCAGGGAGGGAGAAAACAGGAAAAACACTGTCTGGTCGAGGCACAGTGAAGCATTGTTCTCCCGCAGGCTTTGCACTGCCTAATGGGCTTCCTGACAAACATCAAAGCTACACTCCCTTTGTGATTTTGGGAACCCTGAAGGGCTCCACCATAGGGGACAGACTGTGGGACACTACGTGGCAGGTAAGTAAGTCCCAGAGATGGTGGATGAATGGGCTGGTGAGGACGCAGGTGACAGAGGCCAGGAGGGGAGCAAAAAAAAAAAAATAAATAATGTAAACAGGTGGTCACAGATACGTGTACAAAACAGCAATAAGCAGATTGAGTTCCAGAATACGCATAATAGGGTGCATTTACGTAAGCCAGGGTGTGAACAAAAAACGCTAAGCAAATAATATGGTCTTTCACAGCTAAGCAGGAATTGACAAACACATGAGAAAAATCTACGCAAAAATTTCAGAGATGGCACTATATGGAAATTTTTAACAATTTATGACTTTTTAAGAAACGTACGGTAAAGAATTTTATTTTTTATGTGTTGTTGGTTTAAATACTACTTTCCCCATCATAAAAAACTGACAATTCTTCGAACTTTTTTTAAATAATGAGAATTATAAAACAACTTTTTGTTATAAGATCTGTACTACATAAACTGTAACACGGTTACTCATTTTTATTTAGATTTTTTCTTTATTTCAGTTTGGGATTAAAGACCTTTGAGCCTAGGCTCGTTTACAAAGGTTCCACATCAGGCAAAATACAGTACAAACAAGCCTAGACAACAAAGAGAATTATGGATAGGTAAGTGTGTGTTATGGATTCTTTTCACTCAGCCGAGGTGTGTGATGACCCATAAACTTCGAGAGCAAAGCTCAAGAGGTTTATGTGGTCATCACACACTGAGGGTGTGTGAAAAAAATCCATAAACACACACTCATGTATCCTATATTTTTTATAATTGCTGGTTCATGGACAGTAGATGTACAGCATGGAGCCGAGGGCTAGTGACTTTCACTTTCCAAAATGGGTAGCATGACCAAGCGGTGTTCGGTCTCATACACACTATGCCACAAAAGTGATAAAAACAATAATCTGTACCTTATAAATATGCCAGTAGCATTTGCTAATCTTAGTTGGGCTTCTGTTTTGAAAAAGAAGCCACTGAGTGTTAAACTTTGTGAGCGAGTGGCTTGGTGGTTTCAGAAGACAGCACGCAAGCATCAGCGCCTCGCTTATGTGCAGTCTTCTGAAGCCATCGAGTCACTTGCTCTCCATGCTTAACACTCAGAGGCTTCTTTTTCAACACATAAGATACACTAAGATTAGCAAATGCTGCTCACATGTTTTTAAGGTACAGATTATTGTTTTTATCAGTTTTGTGGCATAGTGTGTATGAGACCGAACACCGCTTGGTCACACTACCCATTCAGGAAAGTGAAAGTTGCTTGCAGAACGCTGTAATAACCAAATTTCGGGTTATGACAGCATCAAACGCTGTAATAACCGGATTTTAGGTTATTGCGACGTTTGGCAGTCACCATAATCAAGCTGATAAACGTGATCACCAGTAATTATAATGGAGTACATGGTTACAAAAGAAAAGATATAAACATTTCCTCAAGAGTGCACGGTGCATAGCACTGTCAAATCCTCTCTAGCACACTGCACTGACAACATAAGCATACACACTGTATAATATATATATTTCTATATAACAAACCAATCACACACACATAAAAAAAAAAAAAAGTAGATAAACATGTGGGGAGTAGTACAATGTAATGGCTGTGGGACAGCAGTCTTCCGGGCGTCTTTCTGGAGGCTGAGATGTTGCCTCTATTTGCAGACAACTCTGCCCTGAGGGAGTGAAGCGTCTGCCTCAGGCCATGTTGGGATAGTAGTAAGGGAACCTTCCCCCAGGCCACACTGGACGGCAGGAAGGGAACCTCCCCCATCCAGGCAGCACCAGAGCCACCACCACTGCCTCAAAGGTTGCGAAGAAAGCACAGCAGTTGGACCACAGTGGGCTCAGGGATGGTGAGGATGGTGGAACAGAGGCACACCCAGTCAGTTGTTCCACACCATAATCCACACCATTCTGGGGGAGCATAGCTCCCCTATGGATGCACCCGCAGAGGAGACTAAGGGGCTGAGGGACAACTGTCTGGGAGGCCCCAGAAGGAGGCAGAGGATACCACAAGGAAAGGAAGCAGCCCCTGGTGGGATCCAATTATTGGGGATAGAAACTGGGGGAGCAGGAAAACTGAAGTAAGGTGCCTGCCTGGTGCCGTGGCTTGAGAGACAGGAAGTGCATCCTCAGGATCACGAGAACAGCTGCACGGGAGTCTGAGCTGGACGTCATTGTCCACCTAGGGTCAAATGACTTGGCTCATCATGAGATTAGAGCAGTGCAGAAGGACTTTGTAGAATTGAGGAGGGGCCTAAGACAAGCACACACAGTATCCTTTCTCAGAGGTGCTGCCTGTCAATGGCATCAGTGAGGCGAGGGCACTTTATGCCATGCAGTTTAATGAATGGTTGAAAAAACTGTGTGGAGCACAGGGGTTTGGCTTCATTGGGGACTGGGGTTCCACCTGGAGGGACACCAGCCTATACTGGCAGGATGGTCTGCATCTGTCCAGGAAGGGAACAAGTCTTTTGAGCAATCGGTTTAAATGCTTCATTGGCAAGCTTTTAAACTAGTCAAGGGGGGAGGCACTGATAAGCAGCAGGAAAATCCCAGCCTCTCCCTACAAAACAGGGTACTAAATGAGAAAAAGACCGAGGTAGAAAGGTCAGTGGGGGATGCTGTAACAGAAGGTAAAGCCATCAAAACTGGAGAGCAATGAGTACCAATGCCCATAGTCTAGTAACAAGCTTCCTGAATTAGTGGCCTTGATGGAGGAGAACATCTGGATATTGTGGTAGTCACAGAAACATGGTACACACAAAACCATGACTGGGATGTAAACATACCAGGATACACTATCTACAGGAGGGACAGGGAGGGTAAAGGGGAGGAGGGTAGCTCTTTACATAAGGAAGGAATCAAAGCAACCGAACAAAAGGGTAAACAGGGAGGAGAAGAAGCACTGTGGGTAAATTTGGAGACCTGCAATGGCACCACAATCCGCACAGGGTTAGAGAAAGACCTTCTCTCAGGGGAGGAAATGGACAAGGAAATGATAGAAAGTATACTTAGAATGGCAGAAAAAGGGGAGACATTGCTGATGGGTGATCTGAATATGCCAGATGTTAACTGGAGTGCAGTTGCAGCAGCCACTTCGAATAGTGAGGTTATTCTAGATGCCCTACGGGGCATGCCTTAGACAACTAGTACTGGAGCCCACTTGAGAGGGAGCAATCTTAGACCTGGTTCTCTCAAATGGAGATGAAGAGAGGATCACAGATGTAGAAATTGGTAGCCATCTGGGAACTAGCGACCATCGAACAGTATGGTTCACAATAAACACAGCAATAGAGTCAAGCCATACAAAGGCAAAAGTACTGGACTTTAGGAGGACTTACTTTGCCAAAATGGGTGAGTGCCTAAGGAATGCACTAGCAAATGGGCAGGAAGGAGGGGTGGAAGAACAATGGGGAATAATAAAAACTGCCATCACAGAGGTAACAAGCCTTTGTGTGAAGCAAATAAACAAAACGAAACGAGGTAAGAAACCACTATGGTTCTCAAAGGAAGTGGCAGTGAAGGTTCAAGAGAAAAAGAAAGCATTCAGGAAGTACAAGGAATCACAGAAGGAGCAGGACAGAGAACTGTATCAGTTAAAGCAAAAGGAAGCTGGGAAGGCAGTCAGAACAGCAAGGCCCAAACCGAGGAAAAGATAGCCAACTCAGTTAAGAAGGGGGATAAAACCTTTATAGGTACATCAGGGAGTGAAGGAAGACCAAGGGAGGGATAGTGAGGCTTAATAAAGGGAGGAGGGTGCAGAGGGTGACTGTGAAAGGCAGAGATACTAAATAAATATTTTTGCTCAGTATTTACAAAGGAAGAGGGGGTACCTAAAACAAACAGTAGAAACACTCTGGAAACAGAAGTTGATACCAGCCATTTACGAAGAAAGGGTTCTGAAAGAACTCTTAAAACTGAAGATGGACAAAGCAATGGGGCCTGATGGGATTCATCCCAGAATTCTAAAAGAGCTAAGGGGTAGAACTAGTGACACCACTGACTACCCTCTTTAACAAATCATGGGAGGATGGGGTGGTACCCGAGGACTGGAGGAGGGCAAATGTGATTCCCCTTCACAAAAGTGAGAGCAAGGCAGAAGCAGGAAACTACAGACCTGTTAGTTTAACCTCAGTGGTAGGGAAAATGATGGAATCACTTCTGAAGGAAAGAACTGTCCAGTATCTGGAGGCCAGAGGGCACAGGACCCAAGGCAACATGGATTCACAGCAGGAAGGTCATGCCAGACAAATCTGATAGATTTCTTTGACTGGGTGACCAAAGTAGTTGATCAGGGAGGGCTGTGGACATGGCCTACTTAGACTTTAGCAAGGCATTTGACACAGTCCCACACATAAGATTAATATACAAGTTAGCCAGCCTGGGAGGGTCCCAAGATGACAGCCTGGGTAAAGAATTGGCTGGAGAATAGGACACAGAGAGTAATAGTAAATGGAGTCCACTCTGAAAAAGGGGGTTACTAGTGGGGTACCGCAGGGTTCAGTATTAGACGCTCCTCTTCAATGTCTTTATAGCGACATTGCAGAGGGACTGGAAGGAAAAGTATGTCTCTTTGCAGATGACACAAAAGATCTGCAACAGAGTTGATGCACAAGGCGGGTAGAGAGGATGAGAAGGGACTTGGCAAGGTTAGAGGAATGGTCAAATGTATGGCAGCTTAGATTCAATGCTAAGAAGTGCAGTAATGCACCTGGGAAACAAAATCCAGGGAAGAGTACACAATGAGGGGTGAGATACTAACAACAACAAACATGGAAAGGGACCTGGGGTAGTCATATCAGATGACCTATAGGTGGGCAAGCAATGTGAGAGAGGGCAGCAAAGAGGGCTGGGGGATACTGGAATGCATAGGGAGAGGCATCACCAGTAGAAAACAGGAAGTTATTATCCTCTGTACAGACAGCTGGTGAGACCCCATCTGGAGTACTCGTGCAGTTCTGGAGACCCATCTCCATAAAGACATAGACAGGATGGAGGCTGTCCAGAGGAGGGCAACTAAAATGGTGCAGGGTCTGCACTGGAAGACATATGAAGAGAGACTTAAGGGGCTTAATATGCATAGCCTCGAGGAAAGGAGGAGAGGGGGGACATGATAGAAACTTTCAAGTACCTCAAGGGAATCAACAAGTCTAAGAGGTAGCATCTTTCCAAAAAAAAGAGGTGTGCAAGAACAAAGGACAATTTGAAGAAGAGGCTCAGAGGTAATTTAAGGAAGTATTTTTTCACAGAGAGGTTTGTGGATATATGGAACGGCCTTCCGGAGGATATTGTGGAGTCAAAAACAGTGGTGGAATTCAAGCATGCATGGGACAGTCATAAGGCAATTCTAGGGGGTGGGGGTAGGAAGAAGTAGGCTGCTGGTTAACTAGGATCTGCAGCTTATCCATCAGGTAGGGAAATGGGCAGACTGAGTGGGCCAAACGGTCCTCATCTGCCGTCAAATTCTATGTTTCTATATTGAGGTGTACAGGAATAACATTTACATACAGCAGGATTTCAATAGGTTTGAATGTTGATCAGTCATTGGAATGGCGGATAATACCTCGGTAAAGTCAGAAGCTCAAGTTATCACCATAAGCGAGAAATTCTCTAGGAGATTTCTTCTTCATTATGAACAAGAGGGAAAAGAAATACAGGGTGAAATGCAGGAACAGACATCTCTGGGCTAGGAGCACTGGCAACCTGCAAGCCAGAGTATGACTAGAAGGAGGGGTAGGGTAGAGTAAGCAGCCAGAGATAGGTTTTGTTCAGGATGTGCAAGAGAAGCAGCCTGAGGAGGCTCATCCATCCGGGGGAAGAGATAGGAGGATAGTGAGTACAGGGGGGGGTGGCTGAGTGGAGGAAGTGGTGGAAGAAGGGGTGAGGAATGTTTGCCAAAGGAGAAAAAGAGAATTGAAGAAGTGGTGGGGAAGGGAGGAGGGTAGAAGGAGGCGGGTTTAGAGGAGGGAGGAGAAGACAAGGGTGGAAGGGCCATAGGGTGAGGGGGAGGGACTGTTAAGGGGGCATGAGAGAGTGAGGAAGAAGGAAGGGGTAGCAAGGGAAGGGCTGGCAAGAAATGGGGGTGGAGAAGATCGGAGTGGAGGAGTTAGTTTAAGTAAATCCTTCATAAGAAGATTGTTTAGGTGTTCAGGATGATTCTAACGAACGTAGTGAGGTCAGGGTAAGCCAGGGCACTCACAAATCCGACTGAGGGCTAGGTGCGACTGAAGTCCAGCTTTGAAGTGGCCAATCTTACTGCATTCAGCGAGGTCACTCATGCTCATACTCATATGTCCTATCTGTCTCTAAAAGCTGAATGCATTCATTGCTCAGGAATCAAAACACAAAAACTACAAATAAAATCCAAACTTTAGGTTATTTTTTCATGGAGTAACAAAAGTGCTATGTTAACACACATCTAATAGTATAAGAAAAGGAAAAAGTGATGCCAGGCTATGACTTGCGCTTCTGACAAGCAGCTACTTACCCTGTGTTGCCGGCGTGGAGTGGTGTCCAGCGCTTCAACCCTCAGCGCCACCGGGCCGCATTATAGAGCAGTTTGACCCCCGAGCAGTCACCTGCACCTAAGATACAGTCCAGAAGAGAAGAGTGCAACTGTGGGGTAAAAGCATAAAATTGCATGAACAACTGCCGCAATTCTGTATTTTTTACCACACAAGGGACAGGATCCCGGACTTCTGGAGGGCAGATTCTATAAAGAGGCATGAATGCTTCGGAGATGCCCTGGCAGGGAGGGGAAGAGGGAGGAACACTGCATGAAGCTAAAAGGGGGCATAGTTAAAGTGACAAAACCTCTGCGCCAAGCAAGTGAGCAAAGGCAAGAGGAAAAAGAGACCGCTATGGTTCTTGAACGAGGTGACAGGGAAGGTAAATGCTAAAAGGGTAGCATTCAGAAGGTATAAGGCGACACAGAGGGAGGAGGATAGGGAGATGTTTTAGGGGAAACAGAGGGAATCAGGAAAAGCAGTATGGAGTGTAGTGGAGCAAACCGAAGAGGGAATAGCCCAGGTGGTAACAAAAGGGGCAAAACAGTTTTTAGGTATGTAAGTGAATAGAGGAAGACCAGGGAAGGGAGAGCAAGGTTAAATAGGGAAAGGGGGGACACTGTGCAGAGGTGGACCAGGAAATGGCAGACATCCAAGAAAAATACTTCTGCTCTGTGTTCACAAAGGAAGGAGAAGGGGAGGAACAACAAGTAAGTAAGTAAGTAAGAGGAGCCATGGGGGGAAGGTGGACACTACTCCTTTTTTTGAGGAGAGCGGCCTAAAGGGACTCACTAATCTGAAAGTGGAGAAGGCAATGAGACCAGACAGACTGTATCCAAGGGTATTGAGGGAGTTTAGGGAGGTACTTGCTGCACCTGACAGTCCTACAGTATTTAACAGCACACTTGAAACAGGAGTGGTTCTGGAGGACTGGAAGAGGGCAGCTGTAGCGCCACTTCACAAAAGTGGTAGCAAGTAGGAGGCTGGCAATTATTGGCTAGAAAGCCTGACATTGGTGTTGAGAACGTTAATGGAAACACTGTTGAAGGAAAGGATTCTCTAATAATCCAATGGGCCACAAGACCTGAGGCAGCAGGGATCATGTCAAATGAATCTGACAGATACTTTCACTGGGTGACCAAGGAATTAGATCGGGCGAGCCGTGGATGTGGCCTACCTAGATGTCAGTAAGGCGTTCGACACTGTTCCACATAGGAGACAAGTATGCAAGCTAGCTAGCTTAGGAGTGGATCCAAAGGTGGTAAACTAGGTAAGAAATTGGTTAGGGGACAGGCGACAGAGAGTGGTGGCCATCGGAGTTCACTGTAAGGAAGGGAGGGTTATCAGCAGGGTGCCTCAGAGATCAGTGCCGGGACTAGTTCATGAAAACTGTTGAGGAGCTGGAAGGGAAGGTCTGCTTCTTCGCTGACAACATCAAAATCTGCAAAAGGGGCCGGCCCGGTGGCATAGAGGGCTGAGGCGCGGGCGCCTTACCTCAAACCACGCCGGCGACCCATGTTCGGGAACGGACTCGGGTCGCTGGGGGTCGGTGGGGACGGGAGAGGATTGAGCATCCCAAGGACTGCCCTCCTCCCTGGGGGTGGGCTAGGGCCATGCCTCGCTCTGTAGCAGCCGCTGGTGGAGACCGGAGGCACTACAGAGAAAGCTGCGCGAAAGGGGAAAAACCAGAAAAAGCAGAAAATGGCGTCCGAACGACCGGATGACGGCCGCCTGGATCCCCTGCCTCCATGGAACCCCCGATGAACCAGGGGAACCCCGATCCCAGCAGCATCAGGGCCGAGAGCAATAATGCCTGAAAGGCAATTTCCCTCCAGAAGGAGGGGACCCATCCGACAAAGGGTTATATCGGGCTACCCTGGTCGGCTGCAATCTGGGATCAGGAGGGAAGCTGGCATCGGGGAGGGTTCAGAATGGAGCCAACAGGGGTAGTCCGTGGCAGATGGCCTGAAGGAGAGGCCAGTCAGACGCAGGGGGCGATAAATAAATAATGCAAAAAAAAAAATCTGCAAAAGGTTGAACACTCCTGGGGTGGAAAGGATAAGCAGAGACCTTTGAAAACTGGAGGCATGGTCAAGGCTTTGGCAGCTGGGTTTCAATCTGATCCAAAAAGTGCAAAATAATGCACTTAGGGCACAGAAACTGGGGGGGGGGGGGGAGAGCAGAGTACAAAACAGGTGCAGTAGTATTAACAACCACCAAGCAGGAAAGAGATCTGGGTTTAATCATATCGGATGACCTACAGGGGGCCAGGCAGTGGGCCAAAGCAGCTGTGAGGGCTAGTGGAATGATGGGGTGCATAGGAAGGAGTATCACTAGCAGAAAGAAGGAGGTGGTGTTGCCCCAGTATAGATTACTGTAAGACTCCACTTTGAGTACTGTGTCTAGTTCTGCAGACCACATCACCAAAAGGACATGGAGTGGAGGCAGCCAAGAGGAGGGCAACTAAAATGGCACAGGGTCTGCATCAGAAGCTTTTTATAAGGAGAAAGTAAAGAACCTCAATATGTACACCATAGAAGAGGGGGGATATGACAGAGACCTTTAACTACTTCACAGTGGTAAGTAAGGTAACAGGAGGGAAGTATTTTTCAGAAAAAAGAAATTCAAGAACAAGGGGACATGCTATGAAGCTGGAGGGGAGTAGATTCAGGAGAGATGCAAGAAAAGAACAGTTGTGTAAAAACTTACCATAACAGTAGATCTCTGAGATAATCTCTTTAATCAGGCAACACCTTTGGAACTATACCCGTGTCAGCACTTGGACCACACAGAAACTTTGTAAGCCAGGGGCCGCCCAGAACGATGTAATGGGCCAGCATCTACATAAATGAGGACAGCCCCTCCTCTCCTCAATTCCCCATCAAAGATCATGCTTGGAGGACCTCCCTCTAAACAACCAGTATAGACCCCTGCACTTTGCATACCACGTGAGACAGAGTGCTGGAAAAGACAGCAATAGAAGCAGCAAGACAAAAAAAATCCTTTGTCGCACCCCTGAAGGGGGAAGGAGGGTTGGACGGCATGGCCTGCTGCAAGAGATCCTCTCTAAGATCTGTTACAGTAAGTTCTTAAGTAACTGTTCTCTCTTCCTCGAGGATATCTCATTCTTCAGGCCACACCTTTGGAACGAGTCCCATGCAATACCAAAAGCTAACAGTCTGGGTGGATGGACACGTAGCCTTATGAAAGTAGGCCTTGTGACACAGCAAGGCCTAACCCAGCTCATCTACAAGAGACAATGTCCAGACTGTAATGCATAGTGAAGGTGTGGACAGTACTCCATGTTGCAGCTGCACTGATTACTGCAGTAGAAACATTCTGAAAACAAGCAACAGAAGTGGTCATTCCTTTTGTGGATTGGCCGTGAACCACACCAGGAAGTTCTTTACCGTATTTCCTATAACAGAGTGCAATACAGTGTACGAGCCATTTGGACAACCACTGTTTACTACTGGAGCACCCTCTTTCCCAGAGACAAACAAAACAAAATGGTGCAAGGACTTTTTGCAGTCAGCACCAAATTCAGATCCCACGGAAGAACTGGGGATCGGAACATGGTCAACTCTTGCTGACAGCCTTAGAAAACAAATAACCTCTCTGTCAGTTCCTAAGGACATACCCAAGGAGGCACCAAGAGTCAACAAGAGTGCTCAGAGCCAAACCTTTTTCCACTGCTTCTTGCAGGAAATCCAAGATCTGCGGGATTAAGGCTTTGGAAGGCTGGATATTTTTTTCCCTGACCCACACCAAAATTGTGGTCCATATACGAGCATAAGCTGCCAAAGTGGAAGTCTTTCTGGTAGCCATCAGTGTGTCTACTACCTTCTTAGACAGACCTAGTTTTAGGAGTCTCCTCCTTTCAGGGGCCAGGCCGTGGGCTGCACTGCTCCCGGATTCGAACGCAGAATGGGGCCCTGAGACAGAAGGCCCCCCATACTAGAAGGTGAATGTGAGCTTGTTGAGCTAGGTTCACTAAGTCCGAGAACCATGGTTCTCTGAGCCACTCCAGAGCTATTAGAAGAACGCTTCCTCGAGTGCCCTATTTTGCGTACGACCTTGGAGAAGAGAGGCAGAGGAGGAAAGGCATATGCTCTGTTGAAGTTCCACTCCTGTATCAGGGCATCCACTGCTTCCACCTGTGGACACCAGCAGTAGCTGATATGCATAGAGATTATAATTGTTTATTACATGCTTAGTTAAATTTTGTTCTTAAAAAAATTTTATTTTTCTGAACCGAACTATGGGATCAAAATTTCCCCTTCTCCTTTCCATCCTTGTCTGCCCCCAAGTCTTGGCTTGATAATACGATTGTATAGTTGGAACATGGTGGATTAGAACCATAAAATACTTTTTTGTTTAGTGTTAGCCATGCTTGGAGATTAAATTTCTCTTTACTTTCCCATCCCACCTTGAGTTCAGCTCATGCTTTATGTATCTGTGACAGGGAGCTCCTGTCACTCTTGAGGACCAATCTTTTCTTAAATCTGTTGCAACAGTTCTTCTATTTCTTAGCCTAATCTATCCTTTACAATTTCTAGTCCATAGGGTTGGCCACCTATGGGCACCCTTCCCCTTTCTTGACTATGTTACAGTGTCCTCTTTATTTTTCCTTTTCCCTCTCAGGTCCCCATAAATGGAGGTTATCATTGTGACCTCCGAGCTGATGTAAAACAACAGGCTGTGTTCCACATTGTTGGATTTAGTATGCAGTGACACTATGTCATAAAATACATTGATGTATATACCTTATGTGTATGAAACCTGTAAATTTTGAAAATACCATGGCATTAGGCAATTTTGATAAAGGTAAAAAGTTACTATGGGACTGTATTAAAAAAAATTAAGTTGGTTGTGCTATTTAAAATGCATGTAAATTGCTGTAAACTGAGTGAGGCTGACATTTCATGGTGATTTCCAGATATCCTATGATGCTTTGCATTATGGAAGTACGTGTGATGTTGAGTTTCTTTGAAACTTGGCTTATTGTCAATGCCCTTTGGGGTAACCCTTGTTTCAGTGATTCTGCACCGAGGTTCTCTGTCTTTAGCTTGTTTAGTTTTTTTATTTATTTGAGCCCCCATCACCCAAGTAAACAAGGCCCATAGGGAGGCTGAATCTCAACTGCTAAGTTAGATCAGAGATCAGTGAGTCAGTAGGCGCTGGCTAAGCGTAGAGGAAAGACTTACATAGTCTGTTGCTATAAACTGGTGTACTGAAGAAAGGATATGCCATTGCTGAAGGTTATCTGCTGCATTCTGAATAAACATCACACAGAGATTATGTGTTCAACTTGAAGTTCGGTGTCAGGTCCATCTATTATCCCACAACCCTTCCACAGACTTGGTGTGAGAAGTGGGATAACTTGCTGGAAGTGTCTGGACTGGCTGAAGAGGGATGTTTTCCGGTGGATATCACCCAGATATCCCAGGGGATCAATGCACCAGGAGTTGCCAGAGGAGAACCTAGAAAAGAAATTCTGTGGAGTTCTGACCAGAACCATGTTCGACAGACTAGGAGAGATGCTGCCGCTTGGACTGGACCTGGTAGCTCAGAGAAAGGTCAACCCTGAAGATGATGAAGAGATGTAAGAGGACGAGGAAGAATCGAGGGAACTGCATTCTCCTGAAGATGCTCCACCTGAGGACGTAGGGGAGTTGTTGAAATGACTCTGCATAAAACAGGTGCAGATGGAAAGAGACAGAGACACTGAGTGCCAAAGAAGTCAAGATGCCAAATGGGCAGATAGCATGAAGGTCTTGCCTACCAGCAATGCAGGGCAAACAGAAAGAGTCAGTAGCCCAAAAGACATTAAACTGTCTAAACTTTCGGACAGTGATGACACTGAGGCTTCCCTCACGTTTGAGAGGATCGCTTTGAACATGCGCATGGCCAAGGAAACAGTGGGTTGTTCGACTGGTACTGCACCTGACAGGCAGTGCCCTGCTGGTTTATATCCACATGGATGCCTCCCGAGAGGCAGAGGACTGTGACCATATGAAGCATAAGATCCTCAGGCGCTGCGACATAAACACTGAAATCTATCGCCAGAGGTTTAGGTTTCTTAAAATGCAGTCACTGGATACACCCCCCCCCCCCAAGACATATGCCCGTCTCAAGGAACTCTGCTACAAATGGTTACAATCGGAGAACAAGAGCAAGGACCAACTTCTGGAGGGGGTGATTACTGAACAGTTTATTAAAGTTTTACCCCAGGATGTACAACTTTGGGTTCGGGAGCATAAGCCGGATTCCACTGATAAAGCCATCATGTTGGTGGAAATCATTTTAGCAGCCTGACCATCCAGACCCAGAGGGTTCCAAGGGACATCAGCAGCTGCAACCACCAGCAATCCGGTAAAGAACCTTTTTACTTATAAACTGTCAAATCCAGCCCCAGAGAAACAAGACTGGAGAGCAGAGAGAAGGGGGACGCATTCCAGAAGCTGACAGTGTATGTCGTGGGTGCCAAAAGAAGGCACATTATGTAAGAAACTGTCCTGATACAAAGAAAGAGACAGCTTACGTAGCCTTCGTGAACTGGGGTCACGTTATGGCTACTGTGCAGATTGGATCACAGCAGATGATGGGACTGATTGATTCAGGGAGCCGCCAGACTTTTGTGCAAGCAGATCTGGTGACTGGGAAAAATAAAGGACCGAATACAGCAGTCATCTGTGTGCACAGTGATACCCATCACTACCCTACAGCCACCATACAAATAAATGTTCAAGAAAACACATATGAGGTAGAAGTGGGGTTGGTACTTAGCCTACCTGTGCCTGTGCCTGTTACTGGGCATGACCACCCAGACTTTGCTTCATTTATACATTGTCATACCACCCAGAATTCTGCTGTAGTTGCTGTAACCATCAGAGCTCAAGTGAAGAAGGTATATTTACCATCTGTGTTCCCAATTTGATGATGATGTTTTTGAGGGTCCTGGCAAAGACCATAAAACTAAGGCAGAGAAGAGGAAGCTAAAGAAGGACTGGATCGATACTCATGTTGGTGTACAGCCAGACTTGGGACATATTTTTAAGTGTGATATGCAGCATGAGCAAAAAGCAGACCCTTCACTTAACCCCTTTTCCCCCACAGGTGGGGAAGGGAGTGGAAAAAGGTGCCCCTCAGTTTGCTGTAAAACAGGGAATACTGTATAGAGAATACACTAACCCCAGAACTGGAGAGGTAGTAGATCAACTAATGGTTCCAGAAAAATTCCACTCCCAAATCATGTATCTGGTGCATGACATCCCTTTAGCAGGCCATGCAGGCAGAGATAGCACCCTGAATAAGATATTACCCAGGTTTTATTGGTCCTCTATCCACGAGAACATAACTGAGTATTGTAAAGCATACGCTGAGTGTCAGAACGTAGCTCAGACAGGAAAAAGGGAAAGAATACCACTACACTCCATCTCCATTGTGACTAACCCTTTTGACAGGATAGCCGTGGATGTAGTGGGCCCCCTGGAAAAGAGCTCCAAGGGTAACAGATTTGTACTGGTCATATGTGATTACACAACCCACTGCCCAGAAGCTATTCCCATGAGAACTGTCACCGCCCCAAGGATAGCAGAGGAGCTAGCAAAGGTATTTATCCCCATTGGAATTCCCCAGGAAATACTTACTGGTCAGGGGAGTAACTTTACTGCACACCTGCTAAAAGAATCATACCATCTGCTGGGTGTGGTAGCAGTGCAGAGTTCCCCATACCACCCACAGGCTGACAGCCTCATAGAGGTGTTTAATCAGACATTAAAGAGAATGTTGAGGAAATATGTAAAAGAAGAAGGCAGCTGGCCCAGTGGCGCTGGAGGTTAAGGCGCTGGTCGCTACACATCGTGCCACGCCAGCGACCCGGGTTCAGGAAAAAGCCCAGGTGGTCAGGGGTCGGCAGGAGGGAGAGAGGATTGAGTGTTCAGAGGACTGCTTTCCTCTCTCAGGGGGGAGGGCACACCCTATCCCTCTCGCTGATTGCCCACTGTTGGCGACCAGAGGGCAATATGGGTCTGGAGGTATGCTCAGATGTGGCTACGTCGGTGGGGAGGTGAGCGGGGAGAAAAGCAGGAGGAAAAAAACCTGGCAGGGCTCCATGATGATCCACCGCACCACAGGCTGACCCCGGGATTCTGGATTGAGTCTCTGTGGAGGCGCCACCTCCTGGCCCCATGCGGGCGCAATCTGCATGGGAATTAGTGTGGGGGGGCAGCTGATTGTGGTGTGGCAGGACCCGAAAGAGAGTTCCTTCTTCGGGAGCACTGAAGCACCTGCCAGGGCTAAGGAGGAAAAAAATGTATATGAAGAAAGAAAAAAAAAAGAAGGTAAAGATTGGGATAGGTACCTCCCCTATTTACTTTTCGCATACAGAGAAAGCTCTCAAGTGTCCACTGGTTTCTCC
Organism: Neoceratodus forsteri; assembly: GCA_016271365.2. Taxonomy (NCBI): domain Eukaryota; kingdom Metazoa; phylum Chordata; order Ceratodontiformes; family Ceratodontidae; genus Neoceratodus; species Neoceratodus forsteri. The sequence goes on from CM028131.1 coordinate 733,187,348, forward strand.
TCTTTTTTATTATTGTATGGGAGGAACCCAAGGGGCCAGTGGATGTGGTTAAAGAACACTGGGAAGAAAGGAAGGAGACATCTTAATGTTGTAAAGTACATGACTCAGTAACGCAAACGCCTGGTGAAGTATATTAACTTGGCACACCAGAGCTTAGAACAGAAGCAAGACTTGCAGAAAGAAAGATACGACCAGGGCTTGAACACTAAAACATTTCAGTCAGGGGACAAAGTTATTACTCCTTCCCTCCACAGAAAACAAACTACTCATGAAATAGCAGGGCCCCTTCAACATTTTAAGGCAAACAGGAGCAGTAAACTACGAGCTTAGCATGCTCAGAAAGAGACCCACCCAGAAAATTTACCATGTGAACCTCCTTAGGAAATGGCATAAGAAGTCTAACCCCTCCCTTTATATCCATCCTGAGGTTAGGGAGTCAGAGCTGAAGGTTGCCTATAAAAGTCTAAAACAGTCAGGACTGTTGGAGAAGATTAAGATAAACCCTGAATTGGAGCCTCAGCAACAGAAAGATCTGCAGAGGGTATTACAAGAATTTGAACCCATATTCACCAACGTCCCAGGGCAGGCCAAAGAAACTGTGCACACCATAACTACCATGCAAGACAAGCCCATACACCAAAAGCCCTACAAACTGTCCATGAAGGTGAGGGATGAGGTGATTCAGGAAGTCAAAAAAATGGAGCAGTTAGGCATAATTGTACCTTCAAAGAATGCATGGTCTTCACCTATGGTCATAGTGGACAAGAAAGGGTGGGATACATCTATGCCTAGATTTTAGAAAGCTTAACTATGTGTCACTATTCGATGGCTACCCAATGGCCCAAATAGATGACAACATTGACAAGCTAGGCAATGCACAGTATATCTCCACCCTTGATCGTACTAAGGGATATTGGAAAATCCCCTTATCACCTGATTCACAAGATAAAACCGCATTTAGCACCCCAGGCGGTTTATACCAGTTTGTCACAATGCCATTTGGACTACATGGGGCCCCAGCCACTTTTCAGCGTTTTATAGACCACATATTAAGACCACACACTGAGTGCTGTGTGGCTTATTTGGACAATGTGGTCATATTCAGTCCTGACTGGGAAACCCATGTTAGACACTTGTCCCAGGTACTGCAAGCAATAAAGGAGTCAGGAGTGACCATTAACCCTGCTAAGTGTGCCCTAGCAAAGACCGAGACAAGATACTTAGGGTTCATTTTAGGAAACGGATAAGTGAAGCCCAAGATAGAGAAGGTTACAGCAGTAGCAAAACAGCCCAATGCCTACCACAAAAAGCATGTGAAATCTTTCTTAGGCTTGGCTGGTTATTACCAGAGATTTATTCCTAATTTCTCAGCCATTGCTAGTCCTTTGATTGATCTCACTAAAAAGAGGTGCCCGAATAAGGTTCAGTGGACCCCTGTTTGTGATGAGGCATTTAAGAATATCAAGACAATTCTATGTACTGCTGCTGTATTGAAAAGCCCTGACTTCAACTAAGTGTTTGAGGTTCAAACCAATGCATCAGAAAATGTTATTGGTGCAGTCTTATCTCAGAAAATAGATGGGGAAGAACATCCGATCATGTATATCAGCAGCAAGCTACATGAGAGGAACAGAAGATATGCTACCACAGAGAAAGAATGCTTAGCTCTGAAGTGGGCTATTCAGTGTCTAAAATATTACTTGTAGGGGGCTGAATTTAAGGTTCTAACTGATCACAACCCCTTCTGCTGGTTGCACCAAATGCGAGAAAAAAGTCCCTGTATAATGCAGTGGTACTTGACTCTTCAGCCTTATTGATTTACTGTGTCCCACAGGGCAGGAACAAAACATGTAAATGCTGATTTCACATCTAGATATGGTGCAGGAATGGACGTCAGTGAAATATGACGTACTTTCCTTAAAAGGTGATAGTTCAGGGAAGGTACAGTTAGTCTCTGCTGAGAAATGCGTTAATGCCTCAAGGTAAAGAATGATGATATCCACTATGTTTATGATAGAATGTTTATCGTTAATAGGGACCCTGAGACAGAGCTTCTGAAGATAGATGGGTGGAAGCTCCATCCCCTCCTGGGACAGGAAGGTGGTAAGCAGTCTGCAATAACTGCTTCCCTCTTAAGGTGGGGGATACATGACAGGGCGCTCCTGCCATTCTTGAGGACCAACCTTTTCTTAAATCTGTTACAACAGTTCTTCTATTTCGTAGCCTAATCTATCCTTTACAATTTCTAGTCCATAAGGTTGGCCGCCCCTCCCCTTTCTTGACTATGCTATAGTGTCCTCTTTAATTTTCCTTTTCCATCTCAGGTCCTCGTACAAGGAGGTTACTGTTGTGACCTCTGAGCTGATGTAAAACAACAGGCTGTGTTCCTCATTGTTGGCTTTAGTATGCAATGACACAATGTCATAAAATACATTGGTGAATATACCTTATGTATATGAAACCTGTAAATGTTGTAAATATCATGACAATATGTGTTTTTGATAAAGGTAAAAAAGTTACTAGGGGACTATATTATAAAAATTAAGTTAGTTGTGCTATTTAAAATGCATGTAAATTGCTGTAAACTGGACCAGTCTGAAATGTCATGGCGATTTCCATATATCCCATGACGCTTTGCATTATAGAAGTATGTGTGATGTTCTGTTCCTTTGAAACTTGGCTTATTGTCAATGCCCTTTGGGGGTAACCCTTGTTTCAGTGCTTCTGCACCGAGGTTCTTTGTCTTTAGCTTTTTTTTATTTGAGCCCCCACCACCCAAGCAAACAAGGCCCACATAGGGGAGCCTGAATCTCAACTACTAAGTTAGATCAGAGATCATCGAGTCAGTAGGTGATGGCTAAGTGTAGAGGAAAGACTTGCATAGTCTGTTGCTACAAACTGATGTACTGAAGAAGGGATATGCTATTGCTGAAGGTTATCTGCTGCATTTTGAATAAACATCACACAGAGACTGTGTGTTGAACTTGAAGTTCAGTGTCTGGTCCATCTGTTTTCCCACAACCCCTCCACAGTATTTAACTTCACTTTAGAGCACTTTATTATGTACTCTGAGTAAGTGTCACAGTTAGGCAGCCTGATCACTGACATTCCTTTTTGATGGTTTTACACTGTGCTAATTACTTTCAAAGTGTTAATTATACAGTTTACTGCACCTCGGTTTAAGCTCCATGTATCTTTGCTGAATTTTTGTGCCGTTAAATGCTGGAATTTTGATTGTAATTTAAAGCACTAATTGCTAACTGCATATAAGATGTGGGCTTTGACGATGACCAATACTGGCCCCTGCTGAAGCCTCTGATTTGAGGCGAAACATTGGAGTTTTGGTCACAGCAATCTGGTTCTGTCTCTTAGCTGAGACGTGTGTAAGTGCTTGTTCTAACTTTTTGCACTTTTTTCTAAACAGAGTGCCATTATTCACCTCTATTTTGGGTTCCTGGTCTTGAGTGCCTATCATATTTTTGCAGGTTGTACATTACAAGGGGTTTCCCTAATATATGTAGTACCCGTGATCTGAAGTAGCGAGAGTATTGATTTTTATGTTGAGATACCTGTGAGAACTGGGTACTGAGCATCCACTGAGCTGTCCTCATGTGCAGCCTTACCAGACGCACTGTGAACACTGAGGAGGCTATCAGTCCTAGCACGTGGTGCATGGAGTGGGCTGGCACGGTCATGCTTTCCATGATGTGGGATAGCGCTCTGCAAGACTGCACATAGTTTGCTGTCTGGGAGGGAGACCAGAGACCTGTTGTGTCCAGAACAGTTCCTACTAACAGCAATTCTTGGGAGGACTCTGGCTGAGACTTTGAGGGGTACAGTAGGACTCCCATGGACACTAGGATGCGAGAGGCAGTGGTCATTATCTGCTGTGTCTCCTGTCTGGATGGGCCTAAGATGGTCAGTCTTCCAGATATGGAAAACTTGGGAGTCCTAGCTTTCTGAGGTGTGCTGCGAGTACTGCAAACATTTTGTAAAGACAAGCTGTGCCGAGGAAATCCCAAACACTAGGTGTAAAGAGTGTGATTTTACTATAATGTGTGTCTTTGCACAAATTTTAATAGTTGGCAGGGGACAGGCTACAAAACCCCAAGTACAATCTGATAAAGCCAGTAAGTGGGTGTATGAGCAAATACACAGAAAGACAAGAGTGTAAAAAGGTATGTATACACAACACAGTCACAATACAGATATATTAAAAAATGGTTAAAAAAAAACTTATGTGTGCGAAATGGTGGACAAAAAAACAAACTTATGTACTGCATTTCCCCAAAATGATGTAGGCATTTCTTATAAATGCTATGTGTCATATTTGTCATAGCTCTTACTTATCATAGTTAGACAGTGACCTATCAGAATGTAACAGCAGCTTGCTAAAGAAAAGAGTACATATATGGTTATAAAGTATATTGCATTTCTTTGCAACTGTCTGCTAAGATATTAATAGAATTTGAACGATATATCCTGCACTTGCTTAAGAGTAAGTATATCTTGTTAATGCTATAGTTTAAACTGCAATGCAATTTTTATGTTTTACGTATAATAGGAAAAAGGGCACAGTTAACAAAACCAGATATGTATATGTTAAGCCTATGTGCATGTATGTCAATGGAGAATTTAAAAGCAAACTATCATTAGTTATACAATGCTGCCATCTTGTGGGGATTGGCATTTATTACATTGGTTTTTTTTGCATTAATTTCAGTCACCAAATTTACGTCATTTAACTCATGCTTACTACAGGATATGCAGATGTAAATTCTCCAGTTACAGAGCTAATATACCAACATTGCCTTGTTTGGAGACAGGATGCACGTCCTGTGTTTGTTCAATTATATATAAAGCTTCGTAAGTTCTGCCTAAAACAAAACGGCTTTTTATTTTTGTAACTGAAGCTACAACTTTTTTTACCACCTTAAATTTTGTATCCTGACCAAGTAAAGCTTCATAAAATCTCCTCCGTTCTCCATGTGGTCTATAAGTATATATCTAGGTGGTTTAATAGAGAGCACCGAGGGAGGAGCCAGCCTCTCCTCGGAGTTCCCACTGGGGTCTCCCTGTTACACTAGGATTGTTATTTATTTAGTTTTTGTTTACTGGGTAGGGCACAGTAGGCAAGTAAGAAAAAATTACTCACCTTAGTAATGTTCTTTCTTCTAATGGAGTCTTGCTATATTATGACATATGCAGTATAACCCCAGGTTAGAACTGCTCCGGAGGTGAAAGAGTTAACTTTCCATGCAGGGCATGGAATCTTGAGCGCGAGCTCGGTTGAACACTCTGTCTGTTGTAGCTCAAACTTAAACTGTCAGATCTTTTCGAGCAAAAACTCACTAAGGTTCTGTGTGGAAGCCAGAACCTACACTAGCCCACTGGCTACTAACTACAAAAACATATTTTACTCTTGATCCCAAAACAAAGACTCAAGTCAGGGAATCAAGAGAGAAATAAGCATAACACCTAAGCACCCTAAGAAAGGGTGAAAATAAAGTGGGCATCTATGAAGTGCCAACATTGCACTGCCCACCACATCCCAAAAATAGAGGTTCTGAGAGGGGCAGGCTGTGGGTGAGAGTCATATAGCAAGACTCCATTAGAAGAAACAACATTACTAAGGTGAGTAATTTTTCTTCAAACAACATGAAGTCTTGCTATATTATGACATATACAGACTACACAGCAGTACCTCCATGGAGGAGGGACAGAACCTACTTGGGAAATAGGCTCTGAAGCACAGCTGTGTTAAATCGAGCATCACTCCTAGCCTGGATATCCAGGGAGTAATGCTTAGTAAAAGTGTGAACTGTTTTCCAGGTAGCTGCTTGACATATCTCTAGGATAGGAATGTCCTGGCAGCAGCCAGAGACGCAGCTGTACCTCTGGTAGAGTGAGCCCTCAGGCCTGAGGGAGGAACCTACCCAGTTTTCTCAGCAGAATTGGATACAAGAGACAATCCACCTGGCAATGGATCTTTTAGTGGCAGGTTTCCTTTACCAACCTCACCATAAGTGAGGAACAATTGAAGGATTCAAACCTGTGACCCTTGGTACATTCTATATAGTAACTAAGAGCTCTTTTGACATCTAAACTGTGCAATCTCCTCTCACCAGAAGAGGAATGGTCAGTGAAGTACACAGGAAGAGAAATGGATTGATTAAGGTGGAAGTCTGAAACCACCTTAGGCAAAAACTTCCTGTTAGTCCTGAGGACCACCTTATCTATATGAAAGGAGATAAAATCAGGCTCCACTGACAATGCTTGTAGCTCACTTATGCGCCTGGCAGAGGTGATGGCTACCAGAAACACAGTTTTCCAGGTCAAGTACTGAAGCTCTGCTGAAGACAATGGCTCAAAGGGTTTGCATAGCTGAGCAATACAAATATTAAGATTCCAAGCAGGGGCAGGGTCCCTGAATGGAGGGTTGTGTGAAGCAACCCTTTAAAAACTTGGAGAACACAGGGTGAGCTGAAAAAGAAGAGGGCTTACCTGCTGATAAGAAGGCAGCACAGCTGCCAAGTGCACTTTTAGGGTAGCTGGTCTCAGCCCCAAGGAATTAAATGCACCAAATAATCCAGGATCGTGGGCACGCCAGCAGATTCTGGGAAATATATGTTACCAGCACACCAAATGGAAAATCTCTTCCATTTGAATTATAAGTAGCCCTGGTGGAAGGCTTCCTAGAGGCCTTCAATATATCCAATACACCTTGGGAAAGGTGTAGGTCAGCAAACTCTAACTCTTCAAGAGCCATGCCTTGAGATTGAGAGATTTGAGGTTTGGATATCAAACTCGCCATTGGGCACAGGTTAACAGGTTGTGATTCCTGGGAAGACACAGGGGGAGGTGGACTGCTAAGGACATGAGGAGTGGGTACCAGGGCTGCCTGGCCCAATCTGGAGCAATCGGAATCATCTTGCAGGATTGAGATCTGATTCTGACTAGCACCTTGAAAAGAAGGGGAAGGGGAAAGCATAGAGGAACTTCCCTTCCCAACTGAGGAGAAAGGCATCCAGAGGGACTGAGCCAACACTGGGGGCCTGCAGCAAAAAAGGGGAAGTCGGTGATTGTCTGGGGCTGCAAAGAGATCTATTTGCGGGGTGCCCCATCTGGCAAATACTACCTCCAGTACTAGGTGGTCCAGTGCCCATTCGTGATGGCCCTGGGAAATCCTGCTGAGAGCATCCGCTAGGACATTGTCCTTTCCTGGGAGGTGAACTGCCGTAAGGGAGGCGTTCAGAGAGTAAGCCAGGGACTACAACTTATTGCTTCGGGTGCACAAGGCCAGACCGAGTGCCCCTTGTTTGTTGATGTACCACATTGTAGTGGTATTGTCTGTTCTGATCTGAACAACCTTGTTCTGAACAGATGTGGAAAAAACCTGGAGTGCTAGAAAAACTGCTCTGAGCTCCAACAAATTGATGTGGAGCAGAGATTCCTGAGGGGACCACAGCCCTTGGGTGGAAAGGTCGCCCATGTGAGCTCCCCACCCCAAGAGGGATGCATCTGTAGTAAGGGTCAAGGAATGAGACTGGGGAGTGAAGGGAACCCCCTGTCTCAGATTGTTCTGATCCTGCCACCACTGGAGGGCCTGGATCAGGGTTCGAGTCACTGGAATCAATTTGGTTAGAGGATCTGTCCTCTGAGACCAAAAGGTTTTCAAATGGAACTGGATGTCCCTCATCTGAAATCTTGCTCCCTGCACTACTGCTGTAGAAGCAGCCATGTGCCCCAGGAGCTGAAGAAAATGCCTTGCTGGTCGAGAAACCTGCAGGGTGAAAGAAGAGGCCAGAGAGACCAAGGTCCTTGCTCTTTCCAGAGGGAGGAAGGCTCTGGCTTCTTTGTGTTCAGTTCTGCTTCTGAAGGTGAGAAGCTGGACAGGCTCCAGAACTGACTTTGGAAGATTGAGAAGGAAACCTAGAGATGTAAGCAGTTGCTGGGTTACTTGTAAGTGTAGTTTGACCTGTTCTGGAGACTGGCCTACAATGAGCCAGTCGTCCAGATAAGGAAAGATGGCAATCTTTTGCCTTCTTAAATGAGCAACTGCTACTGCCAGGCATTTTGTGAACACCCTCGGGCCGAGGTGAGGCCGAAGGGCATTGCTCTGAACTGGTAATGGCCTGAGGGCAGTTCGAATCTGAGGTACTTTCGATGGGAGCTTCTGATGAGAACATGGAAGTAGGCATCCTTGAGGTCCAGGGAGGCTAGCCAGTCCCCTGGCCTTAGAGAAAGGTAAAATAATCCCCAGAGTCACCATTTTGAACTTTGGTTTTAAAAGGTGCTTGTTTAGATACCTGAGATCCAGGATGGGCCACCATTCTCCTGCCTTTTTTGGGGTAAGGAAGTACCTGGAGTACAACCCTTTGCCCTGGTGTATGGTTGGAACCCTTTCCACGGCTCTGAGAGCCAGGAGAAAAGAAACTTCTGTTTCCAGAGCAAGTGCCTCTGATGGGTTTGCAGGTGGAAAAGACCTGGTTCTCATCTTCAGAAATTTTTTTTTTTTTTTTTTGAAGCTGAGAACCAGTCCCTGGCTTACTACTTCCAGGACCCACTTGTCTGATGTTAAAGACTTCCAGTCCTGGACAAAGTAAGCCAGCCTACCCCCTACCGGTAGTGAATAGGCCCTGGCTACCCCATCAGGGAGCCTGTTTCGCAGGGGCTTTGGGTTGAGGGGTAGAAGCAGGCTTATTAGAACCCCTTCTGCCCCTTCCTCTAAAGAACCCCCTCTGGGCATAAGCAGAAGAGGAGGCCTGGGCTTGGTAAAAAGGTTTATGAAAAGGCTTGCCCCTGCCCCTGACATGCTGCCTTTGAGGAGTAGCTTGCCTTTCTTTGGCCTGTGCACTCCTATAGGTGGTCCTATACTCATCCATTTTCTTCACATAATTCTCTGTCTGCTCCCCAAACAGAGAATTGCCCACAACAGGACAATCCATAGCCTTAGACTGAGTATCCTGTGACAGGGCAGTACATCTGAGCCAGGCCATTCTGCGAAGAGACACAGATATAGCCATGACTCTTGATGAAACATCATTAGAGTCTACTGCAGCATGAAATTGCACCTTGGATGCCTCAATACCATCCGCAGCCACCTGCTCCAGCTCCCTGGCAAGCTGGTCAGGGGCCTGTTTTGATAGGGCCAGAACAGTATCCCATCTGGATTTCTGGTACCTAGCTGCATAAGCCATATAATTTGCCTGTCTGAGTCCCAAAGATGCTGCCATGTACTGTTTCTTTGCCATGGCATCCATCCTCCTGGAATCCTTTTCAGGAGGGTGAGAGGCTAGAGGAATATTAGCCTTGTCACAGGCTGCAGCCTGCACTACCCCCACATGGCTGCATTGCTGGGAGAGGAACTCTGTTTCAGAGCCTGATAAAGCATACCTCTTGTCCATCCTTTTATCCACAGGGAGGATAGAATGAGGAGTTTTTAGAATTTTTACTGTCTGTTTCCTAAAAGATTTGTGCAAGGGAATAGACAGTCTCCTAGACTCTGGAATATCCATCATTTCCACAAAATCAGGCTCTTGATCATCAACAGCTTCCTCAACAGGGAGTTGCAGAGTCTCAGCAACTTTCTTGTAAAACAAAAAATGAGAAGGGGACTCAGATAGCCTAGGAGGGGAAACCCCTGAGGGTCTGTCTGGAGAGATGTCCGGTTCAATGGGCACATCCAGACTTTCAAAATCACACTCACTCTCCTCATACCCCTCCTCCCCTTCCTCCGGTTTATAAAAATCCTCAAAAATCATAATCTTGAACCGGAGGAGCCGTCCAAACCGACCGCTTCCCTAATGGTGTCGGTTCAGACGGAAGCAGGGAAAGAGACTGGACAATTTGAATAGCTTTGGCTATTTCTTCAGCGGTTGGAGAAAGAACTTTTGGCCTCAAACTAGCTGACTTTCTAGTCCTTTTAGTTGGAACCAGCTCCTCAGAGCTGGCTCTTCGTTTGCCCGAGGAAGTATAGCCCTGGTCAGAGGGCACTCCCTTAGGTTCGGTTGGAACCGAACCGGGCGGGCCATCCGGGTCAGCGGACTTTTTGGCCTCCCTTTCCCTGAGCCACCAACTCTCTTTTCCATGGTGGCAGCAGGAAAATTCTTACAAATCTGGCAGTCTGCATTGAGGTGGTCAAACCCCAGACAATATACACAAGTGGTGTGTGGGTCAGCCTTAGCAAAGGCTTCCCCACAGAGGCCACAGTCTTGAAACCTAGTGAGTCCGGTTTTTCTTTTGGGTTTCTCAGACATAGTGCCAGCCTAACCAAAACTTGCCCGTTAATGGCAATCCGCCAAGCAAGACTCTCCTATCGGTTCCTAACCGTGTCACGGGTCGTGGAAAAAGACGTAATAAAATCCGTTTTTTTTAGAACCGATAAGAACCGGGAACCGCACTCTAAAGGACTAGAAAGTAATTTTAAACCCAATCTGATCGGTTCAGACCGAACCGAAAAGATGTTTATAAGTTCCACACAGAAGAAAATAAAGAAAGCCTATCTATTACTTACAATACCACAGACGGAGCTTGAACCGACGATTGCGGTTAAATTTCGGTAAAATAAACCGAGAATTACACTTTAAAACCGACAAACGAACCGAGCAGCAGGAGGAATCTCCGGAGCGATTGTTCAGTGAGGCGGAGTAAAGAATCTGACAGTTTAAGTTTGAGCTACAACAGACAGAGTGTTCAACCGAGCTCGCACTCAAGATTCCATGCAACGCATGGAAAGTTAACTCTTTCACCTCCGGAGCAGTTCTAACCTGGGGTTATACTGCATATGTCATAATATAGCAAGACTTCATGTTGTTTGAAACACCCATTTTCAGGTAGAACCCAGGAGCATACACCAGTGTGAACAGTGAAACACAGAAAGCACACAGTCCAGATAAGATAATAGCCAGGGTGTCTCCCTAACACTATAACAAACATCAAAGAGAATAAAGCATATTACAGTTACAAAATCAACATACAGTACAAAATAAATCAGTCAGCTATACACTGGAATGAGGTTAAGTCCCAGATTATAACAAACAATTCTTCATGGCAGCTGGTGAGACAAATCCTGGGGCAAAGTGCAGAACAGAATACTTAACAGTATGCAAGGAGGATGCTTGGGTACTACTCAGAGCAGTGACAGGAGGATGAACCGATCAGGTGTTTAAAGAGAGCAACTTTGAAGAGCCCATGGGAGGGAAGACTATGAATTTTGAGTGGAAGGGAGTTACAGAATTTTGGAGCAAAGACAGTGAAGGCCTATTCCCCCATCCTGGTACAGTATATGGGAATGTGGAGGAGGGATGCATCGGCAGAACTGAGTGAGCAAGCTTTGTGAGATACAGGGGACTCTGAACTGATGGTGTTGCCCTACCACGCAGAACCGGAGGTACTTGTGGTACTTGGGGTGCACCAGTATGTGCTGGAATGTGTATGTATATTCACTGCATATGCACTGATGCTAGGCAATGCTGATGTTTCAGGTAAGGTAGCAAGGATCCCAGAGAAATCGTTTTGAATTTTTCTCGATCCACATATTTGCTCGCATGTCTGAGGTTGAGAATTCTCCTTTACTGATTATACTTATAGTTTCTTCTCAATCACAAATTCTTAGCCATGGAGTCCCAGCCCTAGCTAACCTTTTAACCAATCCCTGAACAAAGGCTCCCACCCTGCCCTGCTTGCAAGCATGTCCTGGTAGTTCTGATTCATAACGGCTGTCCCCTGATGCTCTAACTATCACTTAATATCCCTGCTACCCATACTATCCGAACTGCTCGAGATATTGGTCATCAAGCAACTATCAAATTTCTGTTTTAGTTCAGACTTTCTTACTCCTGATCAATCTGGATTCTGCTTTGACCACTCTACCACCACCTTACTTTTTAGAATACGGATCACATCCATTCTCGCATGGATGCTAGGATGGGCAATGAGGAGCTATTTTCATTGACACGGCCAATTCACATGTATTCAGATGGTAAATATTAACTTCTCATCAGGTCCTACTCCCTCCTCTACTGAGAAAAGGCCCTCCAGCTTAACTTCCTCAATGCTGAAAACTGGTTCCAAGCACATCAGTTAGCTTTGAGCCAAAATAAAACAGTACACATATTTGGCTCTAGACAGTGACTGAACAATTCCCCTTCCTCTATAAAGACATATTCACTCCTTTAAGTCCTTCCTGAGTCAGTAACCTCCTAAAAAAAAATCTCTGCCTCCATCTAGATCAACACCTTGACTACTCCAATCACATAACTCACGTAGTGGCGAAAGGTTTTGCCAAATTTGGGGCCTTGTACAGAGTGAATAGTTGCCTTCCCCTTAACACTTAGAAACACATAGTCAAACACATGATCTTTCCTTTGTTAGACCATGTCAATGTGGTCTACTCTGGCACCTGTAGTGTTACCTTATCCAAATTCACACCCCTGTCTATAGCCCTTTTGGGATTCGCCTTGACCTGCCCACTTCACACCCACCACTACACCATGTACAAAGAGCTAGTTTGGTCCCTGCCCTCTGTGAGCTACTCCCCATTGCTTTGTTTGGTGTCAAATACCACTCTGATAAACTACCAGGCAATCTTAGGGACCTTTACACCTCCTCCTCCTAAAATTCTAAATACTCCTTATGGTCAGAGGAATGCAAGAGATTCTAAATCCCACAATGCAAGTGCAACTTTAGACAGACTGCTATCACATATAGGCTTACTGAAAAATGGAACTGTCTCCTCGCTTACCCTAAAATCTTTCCCCCACTTACAGTCTACTTAGAGTCTGATAAAAGAATACCACAAGACTCCACTGACTTGCCTTCACTGGTGACAATTAACCCTACAGTACAATTGTTGTTCAAGGACCACTTGTGATCGTCTCTGCATAGGAGGCTACTTAGTTCATGATAGCCTGATCTTGTTTCAGGTGATTTGCTAGAGATTTTAAATAGTCTTCTGCTAAGCCACCTTAAAATTGCCTAACTTCTCCAATATCTAATACTTAACATTTGCGCACATTTTATAGTATTTTTGACTCTTGTTAACATTTGTCTCAGTTTATACATACTGTGGGCTTAATCACTGTGCTAAACCTAGTACATTAGCTGTTTATCTTAGCTATATACTGTGTCTATATTTTTATTTGTGAATGTCAATTTCTATACACCATTATGCCAATATTTTAATGTCCCTAATGTTCCCTGTTCACTCTCCTCCCAGGTCGCAAATGGAAATGAGACCACCTAGACTATGTTTGCTAACCTAGCAAAATATGTCTCAAATAAATAAGTTTCTTTCTCCATCTTAGAATTCTGCAACATTTCAAACTTTGCATATTCCACCTTGCTCTTTTGGGCCAGCTTCCTTTCATCAGCTTGGTCTAAATAAACATAAATCTGTCCAGCATAAGTCACTCTCTGACTACATAAACAACGGGTTAGCACTTTTTCTGCCTACTGGTGTATCACAGATCTTACGATGCAGGACCCCCATGTCGCCTGGCAACTGCCAAAATCATGTCCCTCTCATTCAAGTTTTTGAGTGTCATCAATGTTGTTCCTGATGGCAGATTACTACTGAGCAATCTTTTCTGTGTTATTCTAAAATGTTTAAAAGTTTAGGAGCAGCTTCGTCCATATCACCCTCATCCAGAAGTTCAGTGGAAAGCCATTGTTGTAAAAACTCAATCAATCCCAACCCTTCTGCTTCCTTCATCAAACCCATTAGTCTTAAATGCATCTCCCCAGCAATATTTTGTAAATGTTCAAGGCGCTGCTTTATCCCCACATTTTCTTTAACAAGACCTGCTGTTGATAATGGGCCCTCTCTGCTATGTCGAAAGCGGAGGTTATGCCGGTTTAACTTCATCAACCTCAGACTCCAGTCTCACCACTCTATTGTTAAATATGTCCTTTTTTATCTAGGTCTCTTAACCGTTTTACAGAGCATCTTAGTACTGTGGTTTACTGTAGCCAGGGTAGCTTCTGTCATTTCTGCAGTATTGACTCCTGTGGCCTCCTGTTCAGGTGTGCTGGCAGACAATTCAGGCTTAAAAAAGGCTTTGTTTTTTGTCTTGTTTTTTTTGAGTAGGTCTCTGTGATAATTTATTCATATTTCCAGCTGCACTGTTCAAACACTGATTGTGAATATTAAATTATCCCTGTTGTAAAATTTTATAGTTTTTTAATCATTTTAAGTGTTGTAAAAACAAAGCTTTAATGCTCTGCTTGACATGCCTCTACTATGTGTTTTTTAGTGTGCCTTATACATTACCACAATATAATAACTGGGCTCCATTTTTTCACCATAGAGAAACCCAGTTATTGTTTGCCATTATAACCAGCTGGTTACAACGGCTTTCACGCACTGGGTTTCCCTAAGAGCCCATGCACGCACACACTGCTGCAGTGTACGCGGCTGGAAAATGAAAGTGCTAGCTGCCACTTTCAACTCCCAGCTCATGCAGAGCTTAGGCTATGGCCTGCTCTGTGCAAGTAGGAGATGGATGTTTGTGCCAAAAAAACGGAGACCAACAACTATGTAAAATAATGCCTGGCGGACATTGTAAAACCCAGTTTTGTGTTTTTTGGTTACTGTGCTTTATTCCCTACTGCTGGACGGCCCTCATCAGTCCACCTCTCCACCCAGCCCCATCACCTGCCTACTGCAGGCCTTACCTCACTTCTCTGGAGTGCATCCTGGTTTGTCCCCAGGGTAGGCCTTCAGCAGGGGGGGGGGGCCTACCTACAGACAGTGACTCGGTCTGTGTTCCAGGAAGGAGTGCAACAGTTAGGGGTGCGGGACCTGCAGTAGGGGGCCAGACATCCTCCTGCTTAGCTGGTGTTTTTCCCGTTTCTCCAATTCCCCTGGAATGCCAAGGAAGCTGCACGATGCATGCATGCATGCACTCATGTTGAAGCGTGGCGTGGTCCCCCCTCCCAGCTCCAATGCACTACCACCTGTGGTTACCCAGGAGGCAGCAGAGGCTACACACACTCCTTCCCTTAGATGGAGAGCGTCCAGTGGAACACTCATCAATCCTCCCTTGGCCGGCTCTCCGGTGACTCAGGCTCATTCCCGAACCTGGGTCATCAATGTCGCAGGTGGTAGCACTACCACCGTGCTAGAGGGCAGGCTCATAAAACTCAAATTTTAAACACACTCTCTGTGTCAGATGCTATTATAAACCCCTTACTCTTCACTCTCACAGTTTTAAGCAACATTCCA
Source organism: Neoceratodus forsteri (assembly GCA_016271365.2). Classification (NCBI taxonomy): domain Eukaryota; kingdom Metazoa; phylum Chordata; order Ceratodontiformes; family Ceratodontidae; genus Neoceratodus; species Neoceratodus forsteri. The sequence continues at coordinate 733,202,574 of CM028131.1, forward strand.
CACCTTGACTGTGTGTAAAATATAGAATAATACCTGAGGTATTTATTTGATATATCGGTTTACAACCTTTGAGCCAGAGGCTCATTTGCAAAGGTACCTCATCACATGTAATACAGATGGAAACACAGAGTAGGTATAACAACAATTACATTAAATATGAGATACATGGTATAACAGTGGTTACATTAAGCATGTGTTACGTAAGCAATAAGCCACGACAGGGTGTGAGTTAGACACTTTAACACACGGCTAGGAGGCGTAGTGAGGCACGAGGCCACCGGCTGAGTGCGTCCAGCCTCCTAGCCGTGTGTTAAAGTGTCTAACACGCACACACTGGAGTGGCTTATTGCGCTTATGAAATGGTCATCTGTAATGCAACTGCATTTTGTAGGTAAAATTCCCAATTTTAAGTATGAAAAAACATAAATGATTGTGTCACTTTTAATAAAATAGTTCCTCCGCCTAAGTGTGTTTTTTTTTTTTTTCTTTAAGTGAAGGGATTTTGTCCTAGAAAAGCTTCTGTAGTTTAGGTCTGGTTGTCATATAGTAGTCACTCCCCCATGGTGTGTGGAGACAACGAAGATTAAAATGTCTTTTTTTTTTATTATTTGTAAAAGTAGTTGATTCTGAACGACTGGGTGGATTCTAAATGAGTGGGTGGCTGGGAGACAGATCATGCTGTTCATTTATTTTTTTTCCAAGAGTCTATTCTGAACAAGCGAAGAGCTGAGAGACAGAGATCATGGGTTATTCGCTTTTTTTTTTTTTTTTTCTCGCTTAGTAAATGCTGCACTGATGAGGAGATAGGTAGATGTTATGAAAATTTAAACATTTAAGAGCCGCTTTTACATTGAAGAGCGAGTGTGTGGGCTGAGAGAGAGCGCGCTATTCGCTTTTTTTCTCTGCTTAGTAAATGCTGCACCGATGAGGAGATAGGTAGATTTAATGAAAATTAAAAATTTAAGAGCGACAGGTGGGGAGAAAGAGAGCACAGCTGTTCTGTTTTTACATTGAAGAGCTTAGGAGATGCCATTGTATAGACTGGTAGTGCCACTTTCAGCTGGTTAAACAAGATGGCTGATTTCAGATTTGCCAACATTCTAATTGGCATGTTTACTAGGATCGGTGCCCACAGGGCACTGCTGGTACTTTTTCCTGTGCGTTAGAAGGAATATCACACAGGTAAGCACCAATCAGGATGTCTGAATTCTGATGTCCATTTCATAAAGACATTTGTCACAGACAATATTTACAAGATTTGGAAGTAGGTATTTTCTGACATTATTTATAACCTTTGGATGACGATATTTACAACATAACAGCAGTGAGGCATTATAAGCTTGAGAAGGCATCTAAACATAGTAGTCAGACCTAATCATGGGTTTGGTGTTAAAGATGGAGGTTGCAATCCATAATGGACTTTGTCAGAGAATATTGGATCAGAGTGGGTAAGAGAGTGAAAGAATTAGAAGCAGTGTGTGTAATAATTTTACACACACCCAAGATGTTGGATGCTACAAAAACCCCCATCAGTGAGCTCAAGGGGTTTATCTAAGCATCCAATGTTGAGGGTATGTGTCAAATTCAAGTTTACGCACACCGTCCCACGTTTCATTTTATATAATTGCTGGGGTTGCATTTTTTCACCACAGCAATTACATAAAATGTGTGTTTCTTTGGTGTAGAATCAGAATGGGAAAGTCAGGCTTTTTTTTTTTAATAGTAACTTACATAACAAAGAATCGAAAAAGGAGGCAAAAAGTTTCAAAATAGCACAAGAACACCAGAAAAGAAGTAACAGAACTCGCAAGAAACTGCCGAACTATTAAACTTGAATAAGTAAGGGGGGAAGTGTCCATTCCCATGGTTCTGGTTTCCCTAGTAATGTTGCTCATGTGACTTGTAGAGGGAGGGAGAGGAAAGACAAAGAAAAGAAGGGGGGATGGAGAGAGAGAGAGAGAGAGAGAAAATGACAGGTTAGGTTTCGTCTGTGAAGAGGCGTCTGAGGTGACGCGGTATGTGATTTTTTTTTTCCCCTGTGAAAGAGTTTTCAAAGACAATGTAGCAGAAGACACTGTGTGGCTCGTGCTTTTCTCATAAGAAAAGCAGTGCATGTTTGCCGATATAACCTGCTGGTTATAACAGCAAATTACATCCAGCTTTTCCTATAGGAAAAAAACGCAACCCAGTTATTATATAGAGAATAATGTATGGGTAAGGCGGTTATAACGAGAATTTTCGCCCGAGGGATTTATGTGGCATCCCACACCGAGGGTGTGTGTAAAATTCGAGTTAATAACCTCCTACCCGTTCTATATTTTTTTTATAATTACTGACTTCCATTTTTTGTCCCCCCTCCCCGCGATTGTAAAAGCTGTGATTAAGAGAACTGTAGTGAGGCAATTAAGGTTTTTATTGCAGTAAAGAGACAGCGTAGAAGATTTAATACTTTGTGTTTCAAACAATAAAATTGTTTTCTAAATAAACACTTTAAGTAGATGTCTTATTTTAAACTTGGATATATTGAAGCTTACAGTTGTTTATGCAGTAACGCTGAGGCAGTTGCCGTTTTTTTCCCCAGTTCTGAAAGTTTTTGTTAAAATGTTAAATGTGAAACGAATGTTTAACTAAGAAAACTTTTAATTTTTTTAGCAAAACTTTTTAAAAGTTTTAAGTATAAAGTCTAGTTTTCAGTTCAGTCTGGAGGGTTCCAGTTGGTCTGGGGTTGCTAGGGGGTGCTCCAGTTTCTATGGTGTTGGCAGGTAGTTCGCCACTGATCTCTCATTGCGTGAGGAGAGAAGGAGATTAGGATGGTGTGGGTTAGGGATCATGTTAACATTTTCTGCAGTTTTTTTTGTTACGTTTAGTCGTCTTCGTCTGAATGATCGAGAAGAAGGTTTTTTTTTTTTTGCTCTTCCTTGCTGGACAGTTACAGATTTTTACGGAGATTGCCTCACTATTTCACTTTTGAGCTGAACCACTGAGAGAAGGGATGGAGCAGACAGGACAGACGTGGCTGACAGAGTGTGAGTGAGTGACTAAAGCAGCTTCTTTTACAGGTGTTTGTGTCTCACGCTTCTGATAGAGAAAGCTGGCGTATGTTTGCTGTTATAACCAGCCCAGCTGGTTATAATGAAAATTACAGCCGGCTTTCTCTATGGAAAAGAAATTGTAGCCAGTAATTATATACTCATTATGCATGGTTCCCCAGGTATTATTCTATATTTTGTTAATGTCTGCACTTTCTTTTTTATCGACATGATCTGTATACTGATGCGCATGTATGTTTATGCATATATATATATTAGAGGCAAAAAAAAATTAGTTTAATGCATCAGTTAGGGTTGTTCCACAGCAAAAACTAGAAATTTCGGGTTAGGGTTGAAAGCCCCCTTGACACCCAGCCCACCCCCCAACGGCGCTGGGGTGTGCTGAGTCATCGGCCCCAGCTCTCACCCCATCACATGTGTAAAGAAGCTGAGGTATAGGAGAATGGGTTGAGAGTTAGGATAGACGACACCCAACGCACACCCCGATGCCAGTTGGGGGATGGGCTAGGGGGTATGGGGGGGCTTTCAACCCTAACCCCGAATTTCCTAGCTTTTTTGCTGTGGAACAACCCTAACTGATGCATTAAACTAAGTTTTTTTCCTCTAATTTCCCTTCTTTTTGAGAAAGAGGATGATGAATAATGAAAGGAATGCAGTGGCAGCAGCGCAAAGCCCTTTGGGCCTCGCGCTCCCGCCATGTGATGTCTTGTTACACAGTAACAGGAACTGCAAAGCAAACGCAAGTGGCAACAGTAATGCACAAGGCAAAGCAAACATAAATGGCAAAGCAAACGTTAATAGAAACACAAGCGTAAAGTGACACCGAACCAGTTATGTAAATGGAGACATCAAACAGAAGTGCATACAGAATGCAACTGTAACACACACATTCACGGTACCACAATTGTAAACGCAAATGGTAACAGTAACACCAAAAATAACACCCAAGTAAACAGAAACGCAAGCATGTACAGAAATGCAAACCGTAACGCACACACTCAAGGAACCACAGTTGTAAATGCAAATGGTTATGGTAACAGCAACAATAAAGCCAATAAAAACAGAAACGCAAGCGCATATGAAAACGCAAACTGTTACACATAAGGTCATGGTACTGCAATAGTAAACGTAAATGGTAAAAGTAACAGCAACAGTAAAGACAACAGAAACAGAAATGCAAGCGCATATGAAAATGCAAACCGTTACGCGCACGGTGGCATAGACGGGAACGGTGAGTCGAATAGTAACAGAAGCTAACTGGAACGCTTAGCTGTCACGGGTAACAAAAGGCACGCCCTCTTTTCCTCAAAACTGCATTGAAAAACTAATTGAAAACAAAGAATGTATGCATTATAATTGACTTCAGAGCAGAAAAGTACGACTTGGAATACTAAACTGCTTACATCTCAGGAACCGTATGACGTAGGAAAAAAAATTATAAATTTTGTATGAATTATTACTTTCCTGACTAGTTTTTTGCTTAGCCCCCTGATTGGGGGGCTAAGTATTTTTTTGATAAAAAGTCCGTAACTCGCACCGTTTCTGAGATACGGGCCCTGAAAGACGCAATGGACCCCATAATGTTATCCTATGGGACAAATCGTCAACTTCGGAGTGCTGTCACTTTGCCACCCTGTAATATTTTTTCTCCAAACCACAAAAAGGCACATTTGTAGGATGTTGGCTTTCTTCCCTCCAAATTTCAGCCCAAAAGACCAAAGCGTTATTTTTCAGCAGAGCGGCAAAGAATTCCTGTAATATGGCAGATGCTGTAATGTTATCCTATGGGAAAAAGCATCAACTTCATAGTGCCGTAACTTTGCCGCCCTGTAATATTTGTTGACCAATCCATTAAAAGGCACATCTGTGGGATGTTGCCTTTCTTCTCTCCAAATTTCAAGTAAAAAGACCAAACCATTTCTGAGATATTCAATGTCAAAGATTGGCAAAATTTCCCTATCTATTCCATTATAAGAAATCTGGCCATCTTGTCCCTATTTTGCGATCAAAGATCACGATCAAAGAATTTGCAGCCTCACGATCAAAGAAACTGCAGGCTCACGAACAAAGAATAAAAAATTTAATAATTCAAAAAATAGAAGCAATTGCAGTAAACCACCGCCATGGTTTGACAAAACGAAGCCCCCTGAGTAAAATTCACCCTCATTTGACTTCCTAGGGCACCCATGGGCTGAGAAAAATTATTTTTAAATTCGGCCATCTCGTCCCTTCACAATCAAAGAATTTGCAGCCTCACAGTCAAAGAATTTGCAGGCTCACGATTAAAGAATAAAAAAGGGTGAAACGCGATTTATTCGCCGATTTGAACCAATCTAATGGCATGGTTCGACAGAACGGACCCTCCTGAGCAAAACAAGCCCTCATTTGTGTCCCTAGCCCACCACTGAGCTGAAATATTAGTGTTTTAGGTCACGATGCACGCTCTCGATCAAAGAATCTCACGATCAAAGAATTTGCAGGCTCGCGATCAAAGATCGGTAGCAAGCCGCGAATTAAGATTTTAAAAGCATATAACTCTATTTTTTGACCAATTTGGATGGAACCAAAGCAATGGCTTGATAGATCAGGGTCCCCTGAGTAAAACTCATCAAAGTTTTACTTCAGAAGTGACCCCTGAGCCGAGATATTTGTGTTTGTGTGATTGGAAAACCGAAAACAAGATGGCGGACCTTGCGGTCAAAGAATTTTGAAAATTCCTCGGGAACAAAGATTATTGAACTGCGAGGCTGCAAATTCTTTGATCGCCAGGCGAGACCAGATGGCCAGAACCCCGATTCCTTGATCGCAAGATATACATATACATTTTCCCATTGACTTATAATGGGAACTTAAAAGTGCCATAACTTTTGAATGCCTTAATAATTTTTCACCAAACAAAAAGGGGCATGTTCATCCACCAAAGCTCTTTCAAACAAGCCATGGTGCAGAGCAGCACAACACAAGATGGCCGTGCAGGACCACATTAAGAATGCCAAAAGGTGCCTTCAAAAATTGATAATTTAGCATTTTTCAGCACTTTCGTACATGAAGACCAGCATTCCGACACAAACGCAATTTGGCAGATCAAGAGATCTAGTGTGCCCCAACGCATGTACCAAATTTCAGGCAAATCCATTGAACGGGTCCAAAGTTATTAATGTCCAAACTTTTGACTTTAGTATGTAAGTGGCCGATCAACCCTAACTACAGTAGCACGACCTCACCACTATTTTATATATATATATATATATATATATTTATTTTCTCTCCTAAATGTCTTGCCATTGTTTACTTTTACAGCTTTTTCTTGTGCATGTATAGCATAGTGTATGACTTCCCAATCACAAGGCTATTTTTTCCCGAAGTGGTTACTATGACAACTGTTGGCCTCGAGAGCGAAGCTCGAGAGGTCCTTCTGTCGTCACAGTAACCACAAGGGTAATGATTAGCCTTGCTGTGAATGGGAAGCCATACACTGTTCTTTATAGTATATGGACACTCCCAATAGTAAATAAAAAGCACAAACTCGAGAGTCACTCGTAAAAGCAATAAAACAGTTTACTTTACTGAAGTCTGACACAAGTGTACAAACATATATGGAACCAGAAAAACATCAACATCCTAACAAACAGTCGGTTGATTAATTCCATGCTTTCTCACTGGCAAATGGGGTCATTATCTCAATAGCTGCAACTCGATCTCTGAGAAGACTTGCATTTTATGCTGCCAACACTTACGGTATACGAGTTTGTTAAACCTTTTTTTGGTTTTTTGAGCGAAAAAGGCTTGTAACTGTATTGTGCCTGGTTGCTCATGGACAACTCAGTGTGACGTCTGTTTTGAAGCAGAATGAAATCTCGTTCTGTTGCACTACGGACGTCGCTACTGCAGCAGAACCACATTTTTGTGCAGACAGATTTCAGGTTAGAATGACGTTCTAACATACACTATATGTTAACTGCTAACAGTAGATAGCACATTGAATGCAAGCAGTGTTTTTTTTTGTAGAAACTGTCATCACTTGAAGAAGGGCTCTGCACAGCCTGAAAGCTTGTGTGTTGAAACTTTCTTTTTGTTCCAATAAAGGTATCAAATCTCTTACTTTGTTCAATCATAAAATGCAAAACTGGTTTCAAAAGTTACAACAACAGGTAGCAGATGTTCTATTAAGAGATTTGCAAGTTACAAAAAAAAATAAAAGGTAAATTCTCTCTCCCCCTTCTCCGCCCACCCCCTCCCCCACACACACCACCATTTTCAATTACTACGTTTACATGAGTTGGTAATCCATTACCTTGTCTTCAATTCCAGGTAACTGATCATTTCTCCATTCATGTTTACATGAAGGGCATCAATCAATGCTCTGAGAAGAGTGCAGGTTTACATGCAGAGCCATTTTTGATTATATCGTAACTGATTACTATGTAATCAATTTATGCTGCATGTAAACAGAGTACATGACAACTGAGCATGCATTTGGGATCAGTTCCAGTTCTGATCCTTTCAACGTGAATTTTGAAAACCGGTGCTCAAGGAATCAGTGCACTTGTATCGATCCAGAGATTGATCTCAACCTCACTGAAAGCATGTTTACATGCAGCTGTTCGAATCAATTATAAAGTAACTGATTACTCTGTAATCACGTTAAACCCTTCATATAAACAGGGGAAATGATTCCTGTGTCCTGGGCTACATTAGATGATGGCAGAGGTATTTATAACACCTCCTAAATGTCCTGCTGTCATTTAGCCTTAACAGCTTCTTCTTGTGTATTTGTTAATTGCTAGTAGCAGATAGCATACTTAATATAAGCAGTGTTTTTTGTAGAAACTGCCTGAGGAAGGGCCTTGCATAGCCAGTCAGCTTGTGTGCTGAAAATTTCTTGTTTGTCCATTAAAAGGTATTAAATCTCCTACTTTGTTCTACCAAAAATAAAAGGAAAAAAAAAACTGTTTTGAAATGTTGTAGTAAAGGTGCATGAAACTACAACAGGTAGCAGATGTTCTATCATGAGATTTGCATGTTACAAAGAAAAGGATTCGAAATTTAGAGTTTTAGAAAGAATACAAAAACTCTGATTCAGGTAAAATACTGAACTTTAACATCAATGACAAAAAATGTTTAAACCTGGAATTCAAAATGGAATACCAACAGCAAGAAACTGCTATTCTGCCCACAGTTTCGTACAATTCTGTACGTAACTGACATTGTCTTGTTGGCTCGACAATATTCCTATGCAGTTTGCTTATAAGGTATTTGCACTGTTTTCTTTGTTACTCTGCCACTGACATGTTACCTTTGTAAATGAGCACTTGTGCTCAAAGGTACTCTCTGAAAATCTCAATAAATAAACAAATGTCCTAGGTGGGGTAGCAGGGCCTGCAGCTATAGTACCAACAAGCTTGGTGCACAGGATGTGATACCTACGCAGGGAGAATTCATGCTGGTTTTACAGTCCCCTGGAAGATGCACTTGGAAAAAGTTGTATTTTGCTGAACAATTAGGCGTCTGGCTGATACAGTTCCAGTTAAGTGTTATTTTACATCAACCTTTAGTACTGTGTGCCTCTGTTACATCGCAAGTACTAGTGCTGCTGTTAAGGCGAAGAAGGCGAAGGGAAGGCGTTGGAGGGACAAGTAGCATTCTGTCATGGTAAGCGATTTGAAGGTTATTACATAATATTAACTTCTTACGTCCAATAGCTTTGGATGAAGTCCGATCTATCCACCGTTTACCTGACACAAAATGGCCACCAAGGTAATAATGAGTTAAGGGTATAAATAATCCTGTTCAAAGGGCTAGATTATTAAAGGAACTGAATGACAGATGGGTGGTGTAGCCTTGCTCCAGGAGACCCACCTCACCCCAAGTGAACACAGTAAACTGAAACGCTCCCGGGTAGGACAGTGTTACTCGGCTTCTTTTGAGGCTCTTCTTCATAGTCAAGGGATGGCTATCTTGGTTAGGCAAGATTCCCCACTTGTCATTACTGCTACTAGGGCTGACCCTCAGGGGAGATATGTGTCAGTCACAAGGCAATACAGGGTACCCCCATTCAAATTCTGAATATCAATGCTCTGAACACAGAAACAGAAAGGGATATGTTTTTCCAGTCAGTACAGATGACCCTGCCTATCGACCCAGGGGTACTTTGTACAGTGGGGGGGGGGATTTTAATGCGGTCCTCTATAAAGGCTGGGACAGAAAGCACTTAGGACAAGGAGGAGGGGCAGGGGACCGAAGTGATTATTGCCAAAATGGTTAAGAAGGAACATGGGGCTAGTTGATGCCTGACTGTTCACTCACCCCAGGGATGCTGACTGCACATTTTATTTGAATCCCCAAGAATCATATTCTCGAATAAATATGATACTGGTTAATATTGAATGGGCTCACACAATAGGGAAGGTAAGGATTGACCGTATTACACCGTCAGACCACTCACCAGTGGCAACTGCCTTTGTCATCACCCCCACTCACAGAAAGACACTTTGGAGATTAAATAATTCCTGCCTTGACTAGTTTAAGTTTAAAGAGACAATTCAACTTACAATTAAGGAATTTTGTGAAAACAACAGGGTGGGGGACATAAGTTTGGCTGATAGATGGGATGCTATGAAGGCCACGATAATTTTATCATTCTGTATGCATCCCAGAAAAAAAAAAAAAAGATGCAGCACACAAGATAGAATTAGTACAGCAACTGTAAGATCTTGAAGACACTCATAAAATAACGCTAGACGAGACATTGCTGCCACAAATCAAGCAGTGCAAAGAGGTCCTGTAGTGTTACACAGAACAGAAAATTGGGGCAGTTGTGTTATGCTAGGTAACGTTTTTATGAGGGGGTGGGCAGGCTGAAAGGGTCCTAGCCTTGCAAATTCAGAAAGAAGCAGCAAGTAGGGCAGTATCTTAAACTGAAGGATGGAGGTGGCTCGGTAGGAAAACAGCAGCACCAAAGGATATAGCTAACATCTTTGTAAACTATTATAAAACCCTATATTCATGAGAAAGGGGCCCTAACCATGAAACACAAACAGCAGAATAATGGGTAAATTACCTCTGCCAGTTCTTAACCCAGAGCAGATGATCCCACGTGAGTCAGCTGTCTCGGACACCGAGCGTCAGGATGCTATAAAGCATTTGAAAAATTGTACCGCCCTGGGCACTGACAGTTTGACCACAGAATACTATAAAACTTTTTAGAGAACAGTTGTCCCCAGAACTGCTAGGGCTTTTTGACTAATTTTAGGTGGGGAAAACATAACACGTAAGCATACAAAACTCCAGCATGTCTGTGGACTTTTTCTCTTTTTAATCAGTGAACTGCCAAAACAAAAAAGCAGAGTAAGTACAATACCTATATATATACACACACACACATATACATACACACACACACACACACACACACACACACACACACACTGATGAGTCCTGGTAGGACGAAACACGTGCCTGTGTCTTCTATTGGCACCCTTTGCAAACTGTGTGAGAGATCTTTCAGCACCATGCATTTCTGCTTAAAGTTGAACCAGCACATTTTGTGGTGATTTGCATATACAGCCCATGATGCTTTGCATTATGGGGGTATGTGTGATTTTGTATTTCATATATATATCTATATATACATATACATACACACACACACATATATATATATATATATATATATATATATATATATATATGAATGAAGAACCACTCCTGCCCAGCCACATCACTTTGAGGTACAAACCTCTTCCTCGGGGGGAAAAGAAAAAAAGTCCACAAACACAATGAAGTGCTGGAGTTCTGTATGCTTCTGTACCCCACCCCCCCAAGCACCCATCCTAGCCGAGAGCGCAGTCTGTTCTGCTTGACATAAAACACACCACAAACCTGGCAGAGAGCCCAAATATCCATAATTCTAAAACCAGGGAAAGATCCTATGAGATATGAATCATATTGACCCATTTCCCTGCTTCCAGCAGACCTAAAACTTTTCACTGCTAATCTGGTGGCCAGGGTTCAGGGGGTGGTATGGAGCCTAATCAAGTGGGATCAAACAGGAGTAAAGGAAGGACCTTGCAAGATGATATTCAGCACTTTTCTAACATGCTTTCAGCACAGTGGTCAGTTAAAACCTTTCAATCAGCCATTTCTTTGGATGCCAAAAAAGCTTTCAATCAGTTGACTGGCCTACCTCATTTGTACCCTGGAGGCTATGGGATTTGGCCCAAAATTCCTGACCTGAATTTCAGCCTTATAATCAACACCCAAGGCCCTGGTTAAGGTCAATGGAGTCCTCTCCCCTAGCCTCCCCATAGCAAGGGGTACTCGACAGGGATGCTCCCTATCGCCCTTTGCATAAAGCCCCTGCCAGTGGCTATGAGGAGGAATGTTAACATCTTGGCAGTACCAGTGGAATAGGCTGAACAGAAAATTTCTCTCTATGTGAATGACTCTGTTTTTTGTCAGAGACCCACAGCATTCTGTTCCTGCCCTATTGGAGGAACTACAACATTTTGGCATCCTCTCAGGATATAAAATTAATTACAGTAAGTCTGAGGCTATGATTCTGTCAGGAACATGTCCTCTCAAATACAGAGAGGTGTTTCCCTTTAAGCAGTGTTGGAATTACACTTTCAGAGCTACTAGGGCTCTAAAAAAATTTGGATCATGGACCATCTGTGGCTGTTTTAAATCAGCATGTAACACACGCCAATGGGCAAGATAGAAGGCACACTGCACTAAACAATACTCACTGGTTTGTGTAGCCCATTTTTCTAAGTAATAAAATACGCTTACAATGCAAAACACTGTGTTACATGGCTTTTAATGCATTTTCTAAAAACTATTTATTTGAGCATGTCATGTTATGTATTTGTAAACTAATGTCTGACTAATAATCTTGGGGAACCAATGCAAAGTGGGTACCTCTTTCTGAGCTTGACCAGTGCAAAAAAAAAAAGTTAATCATAAACCTTGTTAACCCCCCCCAAAAAAAAATGCACAATAAAGCTGGAAGTAATTAAGTAAGGCCTATAAAATAAGCAGAGAAAAATCTAAGCTACTGAAGCCTTAGACAGGCTGACACCAGGGCATTCATCTCAACATCTGCATAGCAAAATGCCATCTAAGAAAAATATACCAATGCCGGCTTGCCCCGGCTCATCACCTCAAATATCACACTGACAGTATAAAATCCACATTTTCAAAAAGATGTCATGTTCCCCCAACTAAACCTGCTAGCAATGGAAGATGGGAACTACCTGAGTTCCAATTATATTTTTTAGCAGCCCAAGCATTCACATTAGTAAAACAAAGAGTGGACTGCGGGTAGTACACCTTGGAGAACAGGGCGCAGCTCCCTGCTCCCCTATTCACTCTGCCCACAGAAAAAAAAAATCACCCCCAAATGCAGAGTCGCATGTCCAATCCATGAAAGAGGCAATCTTTGATGGTGGTTCAAAAGATCAGATAGACTGCCCACACCCTGAATGAAATAGGCCCACTCACAGCTATTATAGGGGACCCCAAATTTGAATCCATACCCCATGATCTCACTTTTCGATACTGTTGCTCATTTAGTAAACAATGGAGTTATAATCTCTTTTGACCACCTATAGAAGCAGTTTGCTATTCCTAATAGAGATCTACTTACAACTGAGACATTATCTGACCATGGAACAGTGTTTGGGGCAGGCCTCTAGACCCCTGACAAAATGGAAGGACTTTTTTTACTGGTCAGCCTGACTTAATGTTCAGTGTTGGTGTACAACGTCCTCTGCACAGCTGGGAACCATAACCTGATGAATGTAAAGAAGTGGGAAGCCAACACAGGGGAGCTCATTCCAGAAAAAGAATGGCAAAAAATTCTGAAAGATTGGTGGAAGGTTACAGCATCCCCTACCTGGCAGAAATTTCACTGGATGCTTATGGTCAGATACTTCCACCCACCACCACCCATAATTACAAAGCATTTTGGGGAGGCTCCACTGACAGGTGCTGGAGGGGTTGTGGAGATCGGGGAAGTCACCATCAAGTATTCTGGAAATGCCTGGTGGTACAAACCCTCTGGTCCCAGATCCAAAACAAGCTGAGCAGGATATGGAATTTAGATGGTATGCTGGACTTCAAGACGTGTTCTAGGGCTCCCACCAAAGGGGGTGGGATCCAGAGGCCACAGAGAAGTGTTCCGTAGTATGTGTCTGGCAGCTCTTAAGGGTATCACCTCTTATTGGTTATCACCCAGTTTGCCCACAATTCATGAATAGCATGACAGAGTCAACACAATAATGAGCATGGAACGTCTTACGGCCATGCTGAGACTCACTAAAGATAAATTTGTGGAGAAATGGGCCCAGTGGGGACTTTACCAAAATCCACCCCTCTAGCAGGCTGGGGCAGAGGGAATTTGAAGAAAGGGGTTACACCCCAGAGTAAGTGACACTTACACACCTGACACCAACAAGCCTTTTATCTGGGGCCCTGGTCATCTCCCTAGATGCTTCTCATCGTGCCCCCTTATTAACATGGTATACATCACAGGGTAAACAGCAACAGCATCCACACAGTAACAGTCTGTTTAATCAGTTTTTGGTTTATTGTTACACTGTTTGTAGGTTTGAAGTGGTACTGTCACTTTTGGAGGTAATAACATGAAGTGTTACAGCTTGAACTTCAATGTCAGTAGTGACTGTTCTGAGAATCGTGGTCATACAAGAATGTTATTACACATCTGTTTCAGCTTGACATATGTATAAACTGTGTAATATGCAATGCTTCATATAGTTTCAATAAAATTGAAATTACAAAAAAATAAAATAAATGAATAAAGATGCTCTCTGCTTGAAATACCAAATACATGTAAAATTTGTCCCTGAAATAGATTACACTGTTTTATACTGTATTTGGTTATAAAAATAAGTATAGTTCATTATGAAGTACTTGGGTACAATTAGTAGTAAATAATGTAATGAGGTTGCACCTCAGCTCAGCAGCTAAAACAGAGGCCTAATTTAGTTTCCTACAAAGGCTATCCGTAAAAACTCTGGCTAATGCACAGTGAGCTGTCAGATCTTAGACTGGGGTTTTCTTCCTTGTGCTAAGGTGGCACCTGCCGTAAGGATTTGAGTTACAGCTGTTGATGGCAGCAGGCCAGCTGTCAGGTTACTGACAGCAGCAGACCAATTGTTAAGGATCCTAATTCGTTTGGTGACTTGGCTTTGTGAGGACGTCTAGAGATCACTAGCTTCACTTCCAGAGCTTATGCAATTAAGGCGTTAAGACAACTGGGAATTACCAGAAAGAGAATGTTGTACTGCCTACTAAAAATCGACGTGATGCTGCTGCCATCAACGGAGGCTTTCACTATGATGAAGAAAAAAAATAAATCGATGTGAGAGAAGAAGCCTTTCATGTAAAGATAAAAGTATAAGAAACTGATACAGCTACAAAAAGTTTATTAGAGTATTTTACAAAAATTTGTTAGGCAGCTTTAAAAGAAGAAAGAACTAACTCACAAAAAACATTTTCTGTAAGAATTCATAAAAGCACTCCTGCATGGTGCTTCTACTCAATTCATCCAAGGAAATGTTGATGCAAAAGCAGAGCAACAGCTATTAGTAAGAACTTCAGTAGAGCAGCAATATATTTAGTGAAACCATACATTATTAAAAAATTAATTACAATGGGACCAGTGTTACAGATCACTTATCTTTATGCCTGTGTGTCCTGCCAGCCCCTATCTTGGCAGCCTGCCCCAGCCCGGTCACCCACCATTCCCAGGATTTACCCTTTGATGCCTCCAGGACTTACCCCTTGTGTCGGGGATGGTGGGGATTTGCCCTTGTCCTCCCCTGAATCAGGATCTGGTTCGGGTGCCTGGTCTGTGTGCCAAGCCTGCGAATGGTCCAACTTTCATCCCACATAGCAGGACATCTTTTTCCCTGCCACGGTTTTCTCTCTCTCCGTCAGTGTGCAGCGATGCAGAATGTCATGCTGCCCCCCCCCCCCCAGGCTTCTAGGCTGCCCTGACACCCAGCCTACACTAAGTGTCAGGTGTTCTGTGGGAAGTACTGCCCACCCTACCCAGGAGAGGAGAGCTGTGCTCTGGACGCGCAATCCTTTCCAACCCCACTGGCGGATCCCTGATGACTTGAGTTTCGTCCTGAACTGGGGTCATCGGCGTAGCTGGCAACAGCAATACTGCTGTGCCATTAGGCCAGTTATAAAGAAGATTTTTTAAAGAAATACTCTTGTTTTAGACCAGAAGAACACGACTTCCACTAGTCATCGGGTGCCTTATAAAGGGTTTGTCAGTTTTCAGAAGAAAACTTTGATTAAAAAAAAGAGAGAGAGAGAAAACAACAACAAAAAATTGTAATACCTTTTATTTGGCTAATAGGAACTTATTACACCAGCATTCAAAGCCACACATGCCCCTTCTTCAGGTACTGTGACAACACAGCTACACGGAGAATATTTTTTTTTTTGTTTACAGAGAACTCAGTGTTAATGAGAATAACAAATTCAAGTACTTCAGGTATAAATAAGCTTTCTGAACAGAAGCCTAACAGTTCTGTTGATAAGGAAGTAGCCTAGAAAAAGAGCTCTAAATAAACTGATGTATGCATAGACAACAAGGCCACTTTCTGAAGTACTATGCAATAAATCAACTTGGAGATGCAGACCAATGTGACAGCAGGATGCCTATAAATGGTTAGAAGTTTATATTCCAAGAGCCTCCCTAAATAAAGGCTTTTAAAACAGTAGTATTTGTTAATCACTATTCAGTTTTTTCAGCAACAATGGTTCTCCGCCAAAAACATCAATATACAATTAGGGATAAGATATGTTTTGAAATAGCCAAGAAAATCAAATATATGCGGAGGGTGTCAGAAACACATTCTTGCCAAAAATCTACATAATGAAATTTTTCTTACTAACACACACTGCTATTTTACATAATTTAGAAATTTCAAATGTTTTAACCCCGGAAAAATTATAAGTGCAGAGTGTAGCTGTAATACACCCCACATCTCTGTTTAGGCTGGTCATGGGGGCAAAAGGTAGTAGTCAATTGGATTCTATAGTAAGAGCAATGGGTGAAATGGAAGTGGGCAAGCAGGACCAGGATGGTAGCTCAGGCAAGGTGGTTTGTCAGCCTAGAGCACAGGCCAACTTGTGCTACCTAAGGGCAAGTGTGCAGCTGGGGCAAAGAGCAGAGCAAGGAAATATTCTCATTTGCATGCAAGCCAATATGAGGTGTGCAGCCAGCAAAATGAGCAAGCTTGACAATCTGATGAACATCAAAGGCCAGCACCTGGTGTCATTCACAGACAATCGGGCGGAATGTGACTGGGATACCACAGTAAAGGGCTACAGACAATTTTGAAGAGATAAGCTGGAGAGAAGAAGGCGTGGGGGCTCTCTTCATAATGGAAGAAGTCACTGTGGAGAAAAAGGAGGATATGTGGGGGAGACAATGCCACAAAGTCCATCTAGTTTAGTTAGGGGAAAATGGAGGCAAAAGGGTTGCCTTGGGGGTGTTACAGGTGCCATGAAGGGCCAGGGAAGCTGGTGGCCTGGTCCAGTGGTTTAAATAAATATATGCACTGAATATTTGCTACTAACATACTATTTGCCAGCAGATTAGGCCTTACGGTCTATCGAGTCTGCTCAAACCTTAGATCCTTAGTTGGGTGCCGAGGCCCTCCCATCCCTTGTGCTCCAGAAACCCCTATCATCCATCCCCACCCCCACCCGGACAGGCCATCATCTGATACATCCACTTTCTGTGTCTGTCCCACCCTCTCTTGAAGCCCTCCACTGTGGATCTCTGAACCAGCTCGCCAGGCAGTGCATTCCAAGGGTCCACCACCCTCTCAGTGAAAAACCTCCTCCTCTTTTCCCCCCTCACCCTTCCACCTTCCAACTTCAAACCATGCCCTCTGGTGATACCTCCCTGCTTTAGTCTAAAGATCCCTCCATGTTTACCCTATTTATTCCTTGAGGTACTTGAAGACCTCAATCATGTCCCCCTGTCTCTCCTCTCTCCAATGAAAACAGGCAGAGCTCCTCAAGTCTGTCCTCATAGTCAAATCCCTAGCCCTCGTATCATCTTGTTGCCCTCCTCTGTACCCTCTCCAGGAGCTGTATGTCCCTCTTCAAGTGTGGTCTCCAGTACTGTACACAGTACTCAAGGTGTGGTCTAACCAGTCCATTGTACAGCGGCAGAATCACTTCCTTGCTCCTAGAGGTGATCCCCCTTACGATGCATCCCAACATCCTGTTTGCCTTGCTAGCCGCTCTCCTGCACTGCTCAGAGTTATTCTTACATGCATCCACCATGATCCCTAGGTCTTTTTCCCCTATTGAGGCCTCCAGCGCCTCCCCTCCCAGGGTGTACCTGTGTTTAGGGTTTCCACCAAGATGCAACACCTTGCACTTGGTGATATTGAAATTTAATTTCCATGTGTGAGCCCAGCTTCCAGGGTGTCCAGGTCCTTGCAGGCCAACCTCCCTCTTCTCCCTCAACTACTGCTCCCATCTTGGAGTCATCCGAGAAGAGACTCATTTCACACCCTATACCCTCCCTGATGTCTGATATGCATGCATAAACAGGATCGACCCAGGACCGAGCTCCTGCGGTACCCCACTACCAACCTCTAGGGTTCGAGAGCTCCCCACAGACCACTACTCTCTGGGTGCATCCAGCTAGCCAGTTTTCAATCCATCTGACCATCAAAGGGCCTACTCCTAACCCCATCAGTTTCTCCACTAGACCACTGTGGGGACAGAGTCAAACGCCTTGCTGAAGTCCAAGAATACATCCACAGGCTTTCCCTGTCCAGTTCTGATGTTACCCATTCATAGAACTCCACAAGGTTGGTTTGACATGATCTACCTGGCACAAACCCATGTTGCCAACTATCCAGACCTCCCACCTCCTCCAAGTACACCCCCAATCGTTCCTTTAGTATACTCTCCATTAATTTTCCCACCACCGAGGTCAAACTGATGGGTCTATAGTTACCTGGTACTTCCCTCGACCCCCCTTTTATGGATTGGCACCACATGTGCCTCTCGCCAATCCCTAGGTACCCTCCCTGTCTCAAGTGACCTTTTGAAGAGCTCCGCCAGGGGTGCAGCCAGTATGTCCACCAATTCCCATAGTACTCTCGGATGAATGCCATCCGGCCCAGGAGATTTGTCTTTCTTTAGGGCCTTGAGGGCTAACCACACCCTTTTGGCGGAGATAGCATCATCCGTCCCCTCCACCTTACTGGCCTTTTTATCCTTATCCAGATGTGACACCCCTGGGGTACCTCTCCCTCCCTCTTGCTCCATTTCTGTTGCTCCCCTGATCCCACTTACTGCCGCTTCTATCCCCTTCGTGCCTTGCTTTGTAGATATCCCATCCCCCTCCCTAGTGAACACAGAGGCAAAGTACTCGTTAAATACCTCTGCCTGGTCCCTCGCCTCTTCCACCCACCCTCCTTCTGATCTCAATCTGCTGAGATGGCCCTTAGTTTTTCTCCGCTCCCCAATGTACCGGAAAAAACCCTTTTCCCCCGTGCCAGCCGCTGCTCTTTACTGGACTTTGCTCCCCTCACCATACGGGTGACTTTTTTAGATGCAAGATGGTACATTTCCTTATCCCTATCCCCTCTTGTTGTTTTATATTCTTTGTAGGCCGCCTTCTTTTCTCTGACCGCTACCTGTACCTCACTGGACCACCAGAATGGTTTATGTGATCTTGCTCCCTTACGTTTCAACTTAGCGCAGATCCTGACTGCCTCATGAAGTCCCCGTTTTATGACCTCCCATCTCCTTTCCACACTTGTCATTGATGTAATCCCCTTCAAGTGATCCTTGAGAATATTTCCCATGCCCACAAAGTCTGCCCCCCTGAAGTCCACTGCCAGTGTCCTAGATCTCACCCCCCCCCAGGCTTATTTGAAACCAGACAGTATTGTGGTCGCTCCCAGTCAGGGGGTCCTGTACAACCATGTCCCTTACCAGATCCCCATCTGCCAGAACCACATCCAGGACATGCCCCTCCCTTGTGGGCTCCATCACATGCTGTGTTAAGAACACATCCTGGAAGCCGTCCAGCAGCCTCTGCTCCTTGGCCACCTTAGAGGACATGGTTCCCCAGTTTGTACCTGGCATATTAAGGTCCCCCATCAACACCACTCCTTCCCCTTTTGGTCCACACTGGGCAATGATGTTGTCCAGCAAACCATCCTCTAGAACATCACTCATCCAGGGGGGCCTATATACTACACCCAGCTTGACCTTATCTCCTGCTGGGATCGTAGGTGACCCATAAGGCCTCCACGCTTCCTCTGCCTCTTCTACCCTAGCAATTTCTATGTCATCTCTAATGAACATAGCCACTCCACCCCTCTGCCCTCCTTTCTATCCTTCCTAAGCATAGTGTACCCCCTATACGCTTAGGTCCCAGTCATGGTTTTTGTTGCCCACGCCTCCGTGACCGCCACATCCACCCCTCGAACAGCATGGCCTGGAACTCTGGCAACTTGTTTCCCAAGCTCCTGGCATTTACTAACACCAACCCCCACCCCTTATCCCTGATCCTCTTTGTCGAACCCCACCCAGATTCCTTATACTTCCATCCTCCCTCTGCTCCTCCTGAAACCTCCACCCCCAGTCTGTTTCCCCCCTCCCCCCTTGGGCTTGAAGGCTACTCCCCTCATCTGGAGGAGAGAGCTTCTGGTCAGCCCCTCCCTTATCCCTTCCCCTCACAAGTTTAAACCCCACCTTTCTTGAATGTAGTCAGCCATCCCTGTTTAAGGACTTCCTTCCCTAATGGGGCAAGATGAAGCCTGTCCTTGAATATAGTCCCTTATCCTCCCAAACTCCATTCCAGTTCCTAACCACCCCAACCCTCTCTTCACCCCACTTCCTGAGCCAGTCATTAACCTCTGTGAGTTTCATTTTTTCTCCACTGAGGCCTTTGGTACTAGCAATATCTCCGAAAAGGAAATGTTGCATCCATTATCCCGACAGACTCTGGCAAGTTCTTGGAACCTTGCTTGGATTTCCAAAACGCTATTTCCCTCTAGATCGTTAGTTCCCAAATGCACCAGGAAATCCGGTTTCCCTCCACAATCCCTAACCATTTCATACACCATGAACTTTGCTCTGTGCACTGTCAGCCCAGAGATACTCACTACCTTCACCTGGCTATGGCATCCCCCCTGTCCCTCTCACTGGATACCCCTAATCATCGAGTCTCCCAATAACAGAACCTTAACACCGCCATCATCCTTATGGTTACCTCCACTATGCCCTCTCAGCCCCCCCCCCCTTTATTCATGATCTCAATTCCATGGGAGCCTTCCTGCCTTATTAGAGACCCCTTGTCACCCTCCCCTTTCTGCCTCCCTCGTTATTTTGCCCACTTAACTCAAACCCCCTCTGAATATGTGTCCCCTTTAACCCTCTCTTATCCGAACCATTTATCCTGGCCCTGATGGTTTCCCTTCCTCACCACCATCCTCCCCTTGTAATAGTACCCCTGCCTCCAGAGGCTCTCTGTGGTCCCCTTAGCTAGGGCCCCATCCTTGGTACTGCCCTCTGCTGAAGGGGGCTCCTCTCCCTCCTTGTCTCCCAGTTTCTCTCCAATCATGCTCTCCTCCTCATGTCTGCAATATGTTGCATCTCCCCATTTGCTTAACATTTATGTTTCCCTTCTCCTCTGGGACTATTTCTATCCTTTCCATTGCCGGTCTGTGATGTCCTATGGGTATCCAACTCCCTTCCCCTGGCCTCTGTATAAGTTTCCTCATTTCCACCAACCCCTTCCTCCCCCTCTAGGTTGCTTAGTAGCTCAAATTTATTGTGACACTCTATGTCAGCTTCCATCAAGTAACCCGAGTTTCCCCTGACTGCACCTCTATACTGCCCCTCTTCTTCCCCTCTTGCTCTGTTCACCTTAGGAGCTCTCTTCCCACAGTCTGCTGTTTTAGGCTTCCGCACAACAGCCCCTCCTGACTCTTCCCCCTCCACTCTCTTTGTATTCAGAATGTTCACCCCGTACGCTTTCCCCTTAGCGCCAACATCCCTACCTAAGGGTCCTCTGTCCCTAATATCCCCCCTCCTGCTTGCTGTAACATAACGTCCTGTAATTTCAGAGCGTTGCCCCAGCCTCCTCTCAGCCCCACCCTTCTGCTGCCCATATCCACACCCCTTATCCTTGGACACCCCTCCCCCCAGCTCCCCCAGCTTACTCCTTAACCAATATACCTCACTCCTGATACAAGATAGCTGTCTACAGAGTGGGCAGCCTCCCTCTCTCCAGGCCCAATTGAGAATTATTGCCATCCCACAGCCTGTGCAGCCTACAACCCTTCCGAAGATGCCTGCCATGGTGGAATATGGCCACCCTGTTTATCTCCCTCTGTTTATAATGGCACACCCCCTTTTCTCAGTCATACTGACAGCAGTTATTTACAAACCCAATTTCAACCCCACCAATAAAGTTCCCAAGTCTCACAAACACATACAGTCCAGTGTGTGTTCAGTCCCACTAACAGTGTGTGTATGCAGACATCAGGTACCGTAAGATGTCACAGGCCCACCAGCTACTGTTGCTTCGAATTTCAGTCCCAAACAGAAATACTCAGCCCTTCAATCCCAACCCCCAGTGGCTTTTCAGTATTTAAGTAAGCCTACAAAACAGGATGGGTAAGAGGACTCTTACCAAACAACACATTTAAATTTCACTCTAATTATCCCTGCCAAACAACTGTTCCCAAGCCTCCAAAGGTACAATATCACAGTCCAAGTAACAGTTCTAACTCAAGGTAATAATTTTTAACACATACAACTAATTTCACTTACAAAACTATTCAAATATTTCAGTTAAAACAGAATATAACCCCAGACCTCTGTCCTTACCAGCCTGCTGCTTATGTTCCCAAGTGAACAATGAAAGCCCAGGTAATTCCTGTTAAAGACAAGGTAATTCCTGCTAATGTTCCCTCCCCCTAACACCAGGCAAACAACACATTTAAATGTCACTCTAATTATCCCTGCCAAACAACTGTTCCCAAGCCTCCAAAGTTACAATCTCACAGCCCAAGTAACAGTTCTAACTCAAAGTAATAATTTTTAACACATACAACTAATTTCACTTACAAAACTATTCAAATATTTCAGTTAAAACATAATATAACCCCAGACCTCTGTCCTTACCAGCCTGCTGCTTATGTTCCCAAGTGAGCAATATGCAGTCTGTTTTTAGTGTGTTTTTTTTTGTTAATGTTTTGATGCAAAGTTTCACACTACAGCTAAATTATCCATTCTAGTGACACTGCCCTCTTAGTGTTTGGTAATGGGTGTCCTACAGGCCCCCAAACAGTTCACGGAAGCATAACTGCTAGCTACTTGGGGAAATTATGAGAGCAGCCAAATCAATGCAGTGACGACTGTGGGGAACTCAATCTCCAAGGCACAGACTGGCATCTTGAGAAGGCTAATGAAAGGGCTAAAATGGCACTCCTGCCCATTTTCCAAGAACTGCTTCCCAGAACAGCATGTCCTGCAAGGAACTAGGATTGAAGCCATCCTTGACCTAGTTTCTCATCAGTGAGGATAGTATTATCTCCAGCATAAATGTCAAGGAATTAGTGGCAGGCAGTGACCATAGTCGGGTAACCCATTCCATAGTGACAGAGAAAGCAAGTATGGCCTCAGCCACCAGAACCAAGAACTTCAGAAAGACTTTATCAAGATGGGAGATCTGGTGGCAGTGGTCTGGAGAAGCTGCATGAGGCTAGTAATGCAAAGCACATGTGAGGTCTGTTGAAGGAGATGCTTGAAGCAGCTACAGAGGTCTGTATCTCTGTAAGCAATGAGGGAAAAAGGACCAAGAAGTGCCAACCCCAGCTTATCAGGAACATAAGGCAAGTGATCATTCATAAGAAGTGGGGGGAGGGGGGGTCTAGAACTGCTGGAAAGAGATTGGTTGCCACCATGGAAGAAAGATGTACAGAGCAACACCAAGGGGCTGCAAAAATAGAATTAATGAAGCCAAACAGGGTCTGGAAACAAGAAGAGCAATAAGAGGTGCTGTAACAGGGAGCCCCCCGTTATGTGTTTAAACTCCTGTCATAAATATGAATATGTGCAATCCCCCCTTCCTTTTTCTTTTCACTCTTTCCTCTTATTTTTCCTGCCTTTTCTTTAAATTCTTTTCAGGGTGGCCAACCTGGCAATCTCCCAAAATGCTTTGCTATCCTTTACTCTCTTTACCCCCTCTTTATGCACACAGCATTATGCTCCCGATTGCAGAGATAGGAACTACCGCAAGTCGTGCTTTATTGTTAATGTCTGGTGCCCCTTGGTTTAAGAAGAAGTGTAGTGCCTGTTTCTGGGGTGCCGAGTTCCAGAACTGCTGCTGCTGAGTGCAGCTCCTCTGACTTATGTGGCTCCAGTGCGACGGACAGCGCTGGCCACCAAGTGTGACCGAGCAATCCTTTTTTTTTGGAGCAGGTTGTTCCATGTTGGTGTAGCTGCATATAGCAGCTGAATGCATGCTCCAAAGAAAAAGCCGACTGCCGTGCTAGCAGCAAGCTCAAAGTCACTTGAATACTTGACTGCCGGCTAGTGAGATACTATGGACAAGGGTAACTGTAAGCCCCATAGTGTCTAGAATAAAGTGTGCCCTGTACAAAAGCAGTCCCAGAGATGTTGTGATTGAGGGCTGCACATGAAATAGAATAATGAAGCCTATGATGTCACGGCCTATGGAAACTCCCAATTATGTGATGTAAAAACAAGGACCTATAAAAAGGGCTCACCACTAGGGGAATGTTAGATAGTCAAGTCAGTCTAGCGCTGACAGTGAGTCGGGTAAGACCTACCGCTGGAGTGTGGGGGTGTGTGTGTGTGTGTATTTCACATGGGTTACTTGAGAAAAGTATTCATACGATTATCTGGGCTGAAGCAAAGCTGCAGACTCTGCTGAAGGAAGCAGAGGTCTGAATCTCTTTGTACAGGACTAATTATTTGACTTTTTTTTTGTAAATATTTGTATTTTTCTGAAAATAAATTGATGAACGCATTAATGCATTTTTTATGCACTTGATCCCTGCTTTCTTGTGTCAGTTATTATCTCACACATTCATAGGTGCAAAGAACACCAAGGCCTTCTTCTAGTACATAAATAGAAAGAGGAAGGTAAGAGATGTAATTAGGGTCCTGAAAGCAAGGGGTCAGCAGCCAGTGAATGAGCCAAGGCAATAGCTGAGGTGCTAAGTGAATACTCTGCTTCTGTATTCACCAAAGAACACGGGGCGTGGTGGCCAACTGGGTGGGCCTATGGTATCAAGGATAAGCATGATGCAACATGAAGATATCACACTTACCCTGTTAGTTTACTACCTGGCAATGATCAAGCCAAGTAAATTCCAAGACAACTATGGGATACACACCAGAACCACTGTTCAGCTGAAGGAACAATTGGTGAGACCTCTTGCTGTAATCTTTCATGAGTATGTTTGTACAGGTATGGTGCTGGAGAACTGGAAAAAAAAAAAAGCCAACATGGGCACCATATTTAAAAAGGGGAGAGGTCAGACTCAGGCAAAGAACAGTTATGTAAGAACTTACTGTAACAGTAGATCTTCGAGAGAATCTCTTTCATCAGGGCACACCTTTGAAACATATAGCCGCCAAGCACTAGGATCACATGGAAACTTTTGCAAGCAGTTAGCCAGGGGCCACCCACAATGACATCAGACGTCAGCATATACATAAAAGTGGGTGGCCCCTCCTCTCCTCAGTGCCCTGCTGGAGATCATGCTCGAAGGACCTCCCTGTAAGGAACCAGGAGAGACCCCAGCACTCCACATACCAGGCGAGACAAAGTGCTGGAAAAGGTAGCAATGGAGACAGCAGCACAAGTATCCTCTGTCACAACTCTTACTGGTGGCGATGCATTCCAAAGGTGTGGCCCAATGAAAGAGAGATCCTCTAAGCAGATCTACAGGTTGGTCAGTATGAAATCAGTGCTGGGCAAAGTCCTGGAATCCATTATCAAGAACCAAATAATGGATTACATGATTACGGTGAAGGTTCTCACCCCCTCACCCTTTCTTTATGAGGAGCAGATAGTACAAAACCAGCTGAATCACATTATTTGAGGGGTGTCTAGAAAGGTGAACAGGGGCAGGCCCATGAATATCGTCTATCTGGACTTCATAAAGGCATTTCCCACTGGGGAACATGATAAACATCTGGTCAAAGTACACCAGTGTGGTTTACACAATGTACACATAGGACTGAATCCTTCCTGGCTTGGGGGTCAGGAAGTAGAGGGCTGGGTTGATGGGCACTAGTCCGAGAGAAGGGGTATTCAACAGCATCCCTCAGGGATCAGTGCTAGGACCACAACTTTTCTACATTTTTTTAATCAAAAGATCAGGAAGCTGGAGTCTCCAACAGACAGCGCAAGTTTGCTAATGAGATTAAGATAGCAAGAGTGGTGGATTCCCTTGAGGACAAACTTCAGGAGGACCTAAACAAACTCAGTAACTGGTCGGATTCCTGGAGTCTAAGACTCTGTGTAGCCAAATGCAAGGTGCTACACTTGGGAGATCAGAAGCAAAGATAGGATCTACATACTGTGGGGCTTGTCTTGCTGAAATGAAGGAGAAAAAGGACAGGGGATAATAATGTTCGCTGATGACACAAAGCTCTGTAACAGAGTAGACACACCAGAGGGTGCAGACAGAATGAGAAGGGACCTGTAGAAACTTGAAGAATGGTCAGGGGTTTGGCAGTTGAAATTCAATGCAAAGAAGTGCAAGATAATGCATATGGGGCACAAAAACCCTGGCACAATATATCGGTTGGGGTGAGGATAGAGCATGCACCAAGCAGGAAAGGGATCTTGGGGTTATCATCTCTGATGACCTCAAGGTAGGGAAACAGTGCAACAAGGCAGCAGGTAAAGCAAATAGGATGCTGGGATGTATAGGCAGGGGCATCACCAGCAGGAAAAGGGAGGTCATAATTCCACTATACAAGACACTAGTGAGGCCCCACCTGGAGTACAGCGTACAGTTCTGGAGACCATACCTATGTAAGGACATAGACAGGGTAGAGAAGGTTCAGAGGAGGGCAACAAAGATGGTGCATGGATTACATCACAAGTCCTATGAAGACAGGTTGAAGGAACTGAACATGTACTCCCTGGAGGAGAGGAGGGAGAGAGGGATATGACAGAGACATACAAGTATCTTCAAGGGAGGAACAGGGTGCAGGAATACACTATTTTTAAGCGAAAAAGATGTTCCAGGACTAGAGGGCATGGGATGAAGTTGGAGGAGGACTGATTCAGAGGAAACGTGAGGAAGAATTTCTTCACAGAATGGGTGGTGGACAAGTGGAACACCCTGCCAGAGGAAGTGGTGGGGGCTGAAACAATCACGGGATTTAAGAATGCATGGGATAGACATAAAGGAATTCTGGAGGTCAGGGGTAAGGGGCAACAGACTTCCAGGAAAACATAAACTGAACTTACAAGCTCAAATGGGCAGACTGGGTGGGCCATAGGCCCTTATCTGCCGACACTATGTAATGCATTAGGGGCTAAAGCATGGCAAACAGTATGTGGCTGCTGTCAAGAAGGCTAGAAGAATGCTGGCATGCATTAAAAAGTGGTGCCAGGCACAGAAGTGGAAGTAAACTTGCAACTTAACAAGGCCCTGGTCAAGCACCAACAGAAGTCCTGAGAGCTTTTTTGTTTGTTTGTTTTTTTAACAGTCATTTTTATTAAGTCTACTGTGAGCTGTTCTGGGCTCCCCAAACAAAAACACATTAAGGCAGTAAGGCAACAGAGGTGATGCAACACAAGGACACCAAAATGACCAGGGGCATGGAGGATATGTAAAAATGAGTCACCATAGTAAAGTTTCTTCTTGAGGCACTGTATGGATCAGGAGACACCCACTCTCACAGAGTGGCACATGAAGTCATGCAGGCCCTCCAGATGGAAAAAATGTTAGCTTCAATAAGACACCTTCCAAAATGACGGAAATCTTTATATGCCTTATAAGTGACTTGAGTTATATGCTGTGTAGTTATATGTATACACAGGAACCAGATTATTCATTCTTCGCAGATTACTGTCTTAGGTTGTATAAACAGATATACTATTTCTTACTGTGTAAGTCACACCTGAGGTTTTTTTTAAGGAGAGGGAGGAGGTTATGAGTTGTGTAGCTATAGCATATTGCATTGTTTTCATCCTATGTCTTCTTGTATATGAAACTAAAGTTTAATAATGTATATTAATTCAAAAAAAAGGAAGCATCTTGAAAACAGGTCCTTGCCCCTCTATGGGGTAGGGACCTTTTCTACTGCTTTTGCCTGCAGCAGTTTCTTTACTTCCAGTTCTAGCAGAATTCTTTCTGTTGGTGAGTGAGCCGGAAAGTTTTATGGTTTCTGCAGTTCTGAAAACCTTCTGAACTGCAGGGACAATCCATGACCCACTTCGTCCAAGACCAACCTGTTTGTGGTAATTTTTACCCATTTCTGAAAGTAGTGGGTCAGCCCCCCACCCCCGGCCATGGTTGCCCGACGACCTGGGTAAAACTGTCAGGGGGTTTGTTTTGGCTGTGACTTGGCAACTGATGCTGCAGCATGCCTAGAACCCCTCCCGAGTCTGTAGTAACCTCTTTGAGGTTGATACACATAGGCAATGCAGGGTCTTAGTAACCCCTGACTCCCTTTTCATAAGGCCTGTAGGAAGTGGAGGTCTTTTCTTTCTCCGTGTTACTTTTAAAAGTGGACTTCCATTCATCCACATTTTTTCACATACACCTCTACTTTGTCACTAAATAGGAAATTTTCCTCAATGGGGAAATCAATGGCTTTAGCCTGAGTGTCCTGGGAAAGGATGGCAGCCCTTATCCAGGCAAACCTCATCAATGCCACTGCATGAGCCAAGACTGGTGAAGCAGAGACATTTGAGTCTACAGCCATGTATAAGTGGTATTTAACGGCAGCCAGATCCTGTGACTCTTCACCATCCACTCTATCACTCAATACCAGCACTGCATTTCAAAATGATTTCTGGTACTGAGCTATGCATGCCAAATAAGCTAACTGCCTGTCTCAGGAGCAGGGAGACTGTAGCGTACACTTTCTTGGCCATAGTATCCAGTTTCTTGGAACCCGTTTCAGAAGGATATGTGGAGAGAGGCACCTTGGCTTTCTCACAAGCACCTGCTGTACCACTCCTTCATGATCAGGGTAAGCATAGAGGTATTCCACCCCATCTGTCCACTTGATACATCTTTTCAACTTTTTGTATCAGTGCCAGTAGCTGAATTGGGTGCTGACATAATTTTTAATGTAGCATTTTGGAGGGACTTGTGGATGGGAACTAGCAGTCTCCTTGTGGGGGCTAGCCCCATCATGCCCATGAACTCCATTTCCTCTTCATCCTCCTCTGTTTCATGAGAGGAGATGTTTAGGGAGTTCTCCATCTGTTTGATGAGTTGTGGAGTAAGAGGTGCAACCCTCTGCCAGCCTAGGAGGGGAACCAAACTCTTAGGTAAGCCATTAAGTTCTATGGATTCACATTCTTCCTCCTCTTCATAATACATATCCCCCTCCTCTACAGGCAAGTGGTCTGCAACTGGAGTGGGGGGGGGCACATTAAACACACTTCCTATAGCCCAGAAGACTTGGAAAAACTGCCATACCCGAGTCCTCCATGTAGGGCATTTTTTTCTGATCCAGTTTTTCTTCGCAAGAGGAATGGCGCTGGCATACTTTTTTTTTATTTTTTTTATTTAGCAAGCACTAGTTCCAATACCTGCGATGAGGCTCTTTTACTTTGTATTTTTGTCATCGCTGGTATCAGGGTTTCCGTATCAGACACCCTGATACCTCTCCATCCTTTACAAGCCTTTCCTGGTAGCCGAGCAGCTTTATCGTTTTTATCTGTCATTTTGACAGGGCCTGCTGCTTATGAAGAAAGAACCTTCTGAAGTATGCTTTCCACTATCATTAGGAACCCCTCCAAGCCTTTACTATGCTTTGGTGACACAGGGGCAGACTGAGAAGCCATATATTATTCTCTGTTTAAAGCCCGTTTCTTTAGTATTTTATGGCAAACTTTTTACAAAGTTCACTAATAATGAGACTGTGATCTAGAGCCAGGCACATTAGACAAAGTTCATGGCAGTCTGCTTTTGCAAGGACCTGAAAACACTTTGTACAATTTTTATAGCCTGTGGGTCCTGTCATACCAAACACTGACAGAAAGTTCCCAGTCAAAATGCATTAGTAAAAGATATTTTTTACAGAAAAAATGATAAAACCACATTAAATCTGTTTAAAACAAGTAAGCGATTTTTAAAAATCTACAATGCAGTTAGCTCACTCCAGCAGGAACTGCGTTTTCAAGTGGCCTTCTACCGACTGGGAACCAGAAAAACTACAAAATGTAACAATGTATTAACATAAACACCTTGGCTAACTCGGAGTATTCTAAAAACTAACCAATAAATTGAAACAACAAACCAAAAATAAAAGTAGTAAAAGCTGTTTACCAGAAGACTGGAGCTGACTTCACGGCAACTGCTGTCTTAAGTGGAGAAACAAATCTGATGTTAGAACAGCACAGATACACAGACACTGTTGGCAGATAAGGGCCTATGGCCCACCCAGTCTGCCCATTTGAGCTTGTTAAGTTAACTTCATATTTTCACAGAAGTCTGTTGCCCCTCACCCCTGACCTCCAGAGCTCCCTTATGTCTATTCCATCCATTCTTAAATCCCATGATTGTTTCAGCCCCCGCTACTTCCTCTGGCAGGGTGTTCCACTTGTCCACCACCCATTCTGTGAAGAAATTCTTCTTCAAGTTTCCTCTGAATCGCCTTCCCTCCAACTTCATTCCATGCCCTTCAGTCCTGAAACATCTTTTTAGCTGAAAAATAGTGTATCCCTGCACCCTGTTTCTCCCTGTAAGATACTTGTATGTTCCTATCATATCCCCTCTCTCCCTCCTCTCCTCCAGGGAGTACATAATTTAAGTCCTTCAACCTGTCCTCATAGGACTCGTGATGCAATCCATGTACCATCTTTGTTGCCCTCCTCTGAACCTTCTCTACCCTGTCTATGTCCTTATGTAGGTAAGGTCTCCAGAACTGTACATTGTACTCCAAGTGGAGCCTCACTAGTGTCTTGTATAGTGGAATTATGACCTCCCTTTTCCTGCTGGTGATGCCCCTGCTATGCATCCCAGCATCCTATTTGCTTTACCTGCTGTCTTGTTGCACTGTTTCCCTACCTTGAGGCCATCAGAGATGATAACCCCAAGATCCCTTTTCTGCTTAATGCATGCTATATTCTCACTCCCCAACTGATATGTTGTTTCAGGGTTTCTGTGCCCCATATGTATTATCTTGCAATTCTTTGCATTGAATTTCAACTGCCAAACCCCTGACCATTATTCAAGTTTCTGCAGGTCCCTCCTCATTCTGTCTACACCCTCTGGTGTGTCCACTCTGTTACAGAGCTTTGTGTCATCAGCGAACCGGGAAATTCTGCCTTCTAGGTCCTGCAAAATGTCACTGATAAAGATGTTGAATAGGACTGGGCCCAGCACTGATCTATGGTACCCCACTGGTCACTCTTCTCTCTGTGGGGCACTAGCCATTTACCACCACTCTCTGTGTCCTGCGGCCCAGCCAGTTACCTACCCACCGCACAACTGTCCTACCCACTCCCATGTTACCCAGTTTGTTTAATAGCGTCCTATGTGGCACACTGTCAAAGGCCTTGCTGAAGTCCAGATAGGCCACATCTACTGCCTTCCCCTGATCCACCTCCCTTGTCACCCAGTCAAAAAATTCAATGAGGTTGGTCTAACATGACCTCCCCGTGGTGAACCCATGCTGCCTTGGGTCCTGTAGTCCGTTGGTAACAAGATGTTCCACCAAGCTTTCCTTCAGTAGTGCTTTCATGATCTTCCCCACTGAGGTGAGGCTGACAGGTCTGTAGTTCCCCGCTTCCTCTTTGTTCCCACTTTTGTATGAGGGGGCTGCATCTGCTGTCCTCCAGTCCTTGGGTACCTCCCCTGTTTCCAGTGATCGGCTAAACAGGATTGCCAGAGGTTCAGCCACCACCACTCTTAGTTCTTTTAGGACCCTGGGGTGCATCCCATCTGGCCCCATTGATTTATCAACTCTTATTCCTGCCGGTTCAGTCAGGACCCTTTCTCATGTAAAGGGACCTGTGTCCATTTCTGCGCCGTTCAAACCCCATGTACTCCCTTCAGGCCCGTTACCCTCCTCTTCCTCAGTAAAGACTGCTCAGAAATACCTGTTCAATATGTCAGCTTTACTGCTGTCATCCTCCACACGGCCCCCATCCTGCCCCTTCAATCTCACTATCCCTACCTTTGCCTTTCTTTTTTCACTTATGTACCCGTAAAAGGTTTTGTCCCCTCTACCCACTGATTTTGCAATGTGCTCTTCTGTCTGAGCTTCGGCTTCCCTTACTGACCTCCCTGCCTCCCTTTGCTTCTCCTGGTACTTCTCCCTATCCCCTTTTGCCTGCGTCTTTTTGTATTGCCTGACTGCAATCTTTCTGGCATTCAGTTTTTCCGCTACCTCCATGGAAAACCATAATGGCCTCCTCTTCCTTTTCCCCTTGCTAACCTGCTTAATACATAATTCTGTTGCTCTTGTAATCCCAGTTCTAAATACTGCCCACTGTTCCTCAACCCGATTCCTGCCCCATTCCCATTAATGCCTCTTTCAAGCATCTCCCCATTTTCCCAAAGTCTGCCCCCTAAAATCCAGGATATGTGTTTTTGTGCAGTTTGGTTCTGTTCCTTCTGTGATTTCAAACCACAGTGAGTGGTGGTCACTGTTCCCCAGGTTGTCCACCACTGTTACCCCCATCACACTGTCCCCGTTTGTGAGCACAAGGTCCAGTATTGCCTTCTGCCGAATTGGGTTCCATGATCAGTTGCTTGAGGAAGGCACCTTGAAGGAAGTCCAGGATAAATCTGCTCCTGGTTGATGCTGCTGCTAGGAGGCTCCAGTCCATGTCTGGAATATAGAGGTCTCCAACCAGCATCACCTCACCCTTGTCTGCCATCCTTTGGATGGCTAGCATCAGCTCCCTATCTGTTTCTTCCTCCTGGGCTGGTGGTCTATAAACCATCCCTATGCGGATGGCTGGCCCATTTTCCTTTCCAGCTTAACCCACAGTATCTCTCCCCCATTTTGTTCCTCCTGGATCTCTGTGGCCTTTATGCCATCTTTCACATAAGACGCCACTCCTCCTCCTCCCTTCCCACCTGCCCTGTCTCTTCTGAATATGTTGTAGCCAGGTATGGCCATCTCCCAGTTGTGGTTATCATTACACCAGGTCTCTGTGATGGCCACAATGTCCAGGTCCGACTGCACCATGACAGCCTCCAGATCCTCCAACTTGTTGCTAAGGCTCCTGGCATTGGCACACATGGCTTTCCATAATTTGAACTCCCTAGACTGTTTAGTTGTTGTACTCCAGCCCCCTCCCTGGCTGTCCTTTATCCCTGGTTCTCCCTGCTGTCTGCCCTTCTGTTAAATTTTGCCCCCTTTCTACCTATCCACCTCTTGGGTGCTTATCTCTGTCTTTTGCACACTGCTTTGCAGAGATATCCACTCCTCCTGTTCACTGATTCCACTGCTAGCTGTGGGGGGTGGGCAATTAGGTACCCTTCTTGCTGGCCTGCCACCCCCCCCCCGGCTAGTTTAAATGCTTGCCCACGTAGCATTTAAACTCATAACTGAATGCTTTGATTCCCCTCCAGGATAGATGCAGCCCTTCAGGCTTGAACAAGACTCCATCCCTCCAGGTGGGTCCCCAATCACCAATGAATCCAAATCCTTACTCATAGTACCAGTTCTTCAACCATGAGTTAAAGTTCCTAGTGCATGCGCCCCTGCACTCACCCATGCCTCTCTCAGGTAGTACTTCAGAGAAGGTGACAGAAGTAGCTACTTGCTTGATGCCCCTCCCCAATTTCCCAAACTCTTCCTGAACTTCCCATTTGCCAGGTCATTAGTACCAAGGTAGATAATGACATCCAGCTCACCCTCCTCCTGTCTTGCCTTCCTGGCAATCCCCAGGATCTTCTTCCCGTCCCTCCATGCCGTGGCACCTGGTAGACACCTCACTTCCCTGTCCTCCTCCTCCTCCTCCTCCTGTGTTCCTATCTGGATGCCTCTTATCATAGAGTCCCCCACCAGGATTTGCTTCCTCCTCCTCTGGGGTCCACTGCTTTCCCCACTGAGGTCACCTCCTTGGTTGACCTCCACATTCTTTCCTTCTACTTCTCTGGGTACCTCTGTTTGGTTGCCCCCACTTGCCAGTGCGGCATATGAATGCTGGAGTGGAATAGGATCTAGGATGTGCCTCTGCCTGACCACCCTAACCCTCCCTAAGTCCACCATCATCCAAGTGCTCCTCGTTCTCGACATCCATTGAGGCAGCGTCGTTGGACTGGGTGGTCTCTGGATAGGGATGAAGGTACTCCTGACCCAGTTTACTTCCGCTCTGAGTCTGGCCACCTCATCCTGCAGTCCGGAGAGATGCCTGCAGACAGAGTAGCACCTCAGCATCCAGAAGGTCTGCCTGAATATGGCTGTCCCACAGCCACAGCATTGTACCACTCCCCACATTATACTACACTTATACTGCTATTCCAGTACTTGTCTGTTACTGAAGCTCTCCTAGTTCCCTTTTTATTAATTTACTGTCCTAAAAATCCTGCCACTGATCCTCGGATATTTTTCTTTCAAGAAGAAAAACAAACCAAAAAAAAAAATTAATCAAAAAACACTTGTGCAGAGGGTGGGCTTCCTCCCCCTTGTGCCCCTCCTACTTCACAACCCCTGCTATTCCCTGTGCTTAGGTCCTGTCAATCAGATTTAACAGGGCATGTAATTAAGAGCGGGGGGCAGGGAAGGGAGGGTCAGTGAAAATCTGCAGCAAGTAAAGACAGCAAAGGAATACACCACCACTACAAGCACACCAAACTAGGTTTTAAATTTTCAACAGCCCAAAAAACAATTCTAAGTAAAGGCAGCAAATAAATAACAGTGCCACTAAAAGCCCACAAATCCAAGTTTAAAACAAAAACAGCAATGAGCAGTTACTGCAAAGCACTGAAATGAATCTGGATCCTTCCCCTTCTGGCTGAGGAAGCATGACCACATGCAGAGTTTTAACTTGTATTCTAAATTCTATAACCTACACAAAGTTCTATCTCCAGGAGAGCACACTCCTGCAAACTGATGCCATTTGTAAGACATCTCACTGATGGACTCCAGTTGGAGAAGAGACTGGAGGCCCTTAACATGTCCACTCCGGAGAACAGAAGGCTACATGGGGTGGGGGTGGGGGAGACTTAGTCTTCAATATACTGAAAGGTATCAACCAAGCCAAACGGATGAAAATGTTTGGGCTGGTATGCTCCAGCAGGATGCAGGGATCAGCTCTGAAGCTTGAAGGTGGCAAATTCAGCAGAATCATCAGGATGCACCCGTCTCCCAGAGGGCAGTGAGCCTACGGAACAACCTACCAGCGGAGACTGTTAACATAAACAGTACGTACCTTCACAGCAAGCCCTGGCAAATGTCTGCTAACCAAGGGAGTAACAGGGTAT
Source organism: Neoceratodus forsteri (assembly GCA_016271365.2). Classification (NCBI taxonomy): domain Eukaryota; kingdom Metazoa; phylum Chordata; order Ceratodontiformes; family Ceratodontidae; genus Neoceratodus; species Neoceratodus forsteri. The sequence continues at coordinate 733,237,324 of CM028131.1, forward strand.
TCTGGGTGGTATGGTAGGTGGGACATTTCTATAAATTAGTACATGTATGCACAGCATATTCGTTGCTCTCTGCTAATGAAGAGAGGGGTACAGATCTAATGAACCTAGAATCCCTTCTGACCATAAATTATAATCTTATTTTGAATATATTATACTTACATGCAGGCCAAGATGAGGAAATCTCTCATTAAAATAAGCATCCAAGAGACGGATACATTTTGAAGGCCTGGATTTAGTGGCAGAAATCTGGAGTGAGATGGAAATGACTGGGACACCAGGATAGAGGGATACAGACAATTCTGAAAGGACAGACCTGACAGGCAAGGGGTTGGGTTGAGTCTCTCTGGGAGGGAGTAAGTCACTAGTCTATAGTAGAGAAGGGGGGCATCAGAGAGCAACAGTACTACATATCCCATCTAAGTTCAGCCAGAGGAAGGGGGTGGGTGCTTTCTCCAGGTTCTCATCATTATTCTCAGCGGTTTTTGAACGCTCATTGTTTACATTTTGTGTGTGTGTGAGATTAAGGTGAACAAGAATGTAACAGACACTGCTTATTAACCTTAATGTCGTCGTGAGTGAAGGCATGAGTAAAAGCCATGAAGTAATTTAAAGGAACACTGTCAACCATTTTTGCATCATATTATATGATTATGGGTATAGTAATGGGGTATTTCTTATTGCTTCACAAGGGTCTCTTCTTCTGGCCAGGCAAGAGGACAGCAAAACAGCATTTGGTGGTTCTGTTTGCCCAACCAGTATGACAGACACTTGTGAAACAGTATGAAACACCCCTTATTATACCCATAATCATACAGTATGGCAATGAAGCACCAAAATCTGATTATGGGGTGAGGGAACAGTTTTTTTCATTCATTTTTTTTTTTTTTTTTTTTTTTTTTTTTTTAAGTAATTTACTTTACATTCTTACCCGCTGTGTTGCACTGGTTCTGCTGACGTCAGCTGTTGTAGATACACATGATGTTGTTTGGCATCTTTTGCAACATGGCAAAGCAGTGTTGAGGCCGTGAGATAATTGGTATGGCACAGTAGAGGCCACAGGAAAGTTGTTAAAACTTGTGTTTTATGCTGGATAGGTGTTTTAACTTCTCATTTCTTCTTTCTGTTGATAACTCGTGGCCGCAGCAATAGGGCAGTGGTGTAGAGGCTGCTAAGCCAGGGATGAGTGTGTCAGATGCACAGCATGAGGAGACAGCTGTACATGGGATAAGAGGTACAGCTGTTCTCCTCACTGATTGGCTGTGGATGATTCACTGCCATATAATATTTCTAGCTGAAACCCCACATTTCTTTGCTTACCTTTTCTAAATTTCATTGATGTTGCTGGTTGTTTTTATCTGCTACCATTCTTACTTGAAGGGAAATGCATGTTAATGGTGTAATTATATCCACTCTTTTGTTTCAATTCAGTAATCTACTCCAGCTGCATACTTTTTGAACATTAGCAACACTCTCAAACAGCGAAGCCACTCATGATGCAACATACTCCTTTCCTCCCACTGCATCATGAGTGGCTAGACTGTGTTGGGAGTGTTCCCTAGTCCAGAAAAGATGCAGTGGGAGTTGATCAAGGACTATAAAACAATCATGTTTTTGTGTGGTATCACCAGTATGGTGGGCAGTCTGCTTCTCATTTTTAAAAAGAATAAAGGAATCAGAATCAAACTACCAGCTAAATAAGCAATCTCTACAGGTAGAGATCAATAATAACATGTGTTTTATAAACTAGAGATGCTTTGAAGCCTAAGTGGGGTTTACAGTGTCCCTTTACATGCAAGGAAGAAGAATATGTACTGCAGGATGCATACATGATACAAGGACGCAGACACTTTCCAACGTGTGTGGTTTCTATACACAAACACAAACAAAAGCCTTATACCCAGCACAAATGCATCATGGTTATGTAAATCTGTGTGCATGTGTGTCGGGGGGGAGGAGAAGGACTAGAAATTGATTCAACTGGTACTACCTCCTGTTTGACACGTCACTACTTAGGCCTCACCGCAGTCAACTCACACACACTGAACATACTAATCTTTAAAATCTGCTCAAAAGGGTACGCATGACGACAGTAGGCAGAAGCTATCCCGTGCAACCATCACTTACAACCTAAAAATAAGAAAGCAAGAAGAGTCAAGGAGAATATCAGGAAGAACAACTTCACAAAATGAGTAGTGGATACCTGAAACAGACTGCCACAACAGGTGGTGTAAGTTGACCCTGTTTCTATCTTCGAGCTTACACTAACAAACTACTTTGAAATAAAGGGGTGACAATGGTAATCACATAGTTGGTGGGGGAATAAACTCAACGGGCAGATGGTCTTTCCTAAATTCACTGGGGATGCTCACTGTGGAATGAGCAAGCTATGCAAATTAAAAGTGCAAAGTAGCACAAAAGCTAGACTAGATGGGGTTCCATTGCTTAAAAGGCAGCCTTCAAGAGTTGAGCACTCTGACCAACTGGAGGCATTCTAGTGACAGCTATAGCTATAGTAAAGATTAGGAGGCGGGGGGGGCAGTGTGTGGAGCGATACCAGGAAAAAGCAGACATCTTGAACAAATGCTTTTGTTCAGAGTTCACAGAGGAAGGGGAAGGCGAGGGACCAAAGATAAGTGCCAAGAGCACTGAAGGAAGGGTGGCAGATAGTAGTCCATTTACAGAGGAGAGAGTCCCAAAGGAACTCACAAATCAGAAAGTGTACAAGGCGATGGGACCAGATGGGGTGCATCCAAGGATATTGAGACTGCTCAAAGAGGTGCTGGCTGCACTTCTGACAGCCTTGTTCAACCACTCACTGTAGACAGGAGTGGTTCCAGAATACTGGAGGAGGGCAAATGTAGTCCCACTTCACAAAACTGGGAGTAGGGAGGAGGCTGGCAATTACAGGCCAATCAGACTGACTTCAGTAGTGGGGGAGCTAATGGAATCACTCTTCAAGGAAAGGATGGTGGGATATCTTGAACCTGGTGGCTTACAAGACCCCAGGCAGCATCGATTCACGGGGGTGGGTTGGGGGAAAGATTGTCTCAAACAAATATGATTGATTTCTTTGACTGGGTGACCAGGGAAGTAGATCGGGGTGGAGCAGTGGATGTGGCCTATCTAGATAAGGCCTTCAACACCTGCCTTCGACACCATTTCAAACAGAAGACTTGTAAACAAGCTAGGCAGCACAAGGGTGGGACCTGAAGTGGTAAACTAGGTAAGGATTTGGTTAGGGGACAGGAGATAGAGGGTGGTGGTAAACGGAGTTCACTCTGAGGAAGAAAAGGTGATCAGCGGGGTGCCACAAGGATCAGTACTGGGACCAATCCTCTTTAATGTCTTATTGGAGATGTTGCAAAGGGACTAAAAGAGAAGGAATGCTTTTTTGTGGATCACACTATCTGCAATAGGGTAGACACTCCAGGGGTGGTGGAAAAAATTATTAGAGATCTAAGAAAGCTACAGGAGCAGTCAAGAGTGTGGCAGCTGAGTTTCAATGCGAGGAAGTGCAAAATCATGCATTTGGGGTGCAGAAACCCAGAGGCAGAGTACAAAATGGGGGGTGTAGCATTAACAACCACCAAGCAGGAAAGAGACGGGGGGGGGGGGATCATACAGTATCTGATTACCTAAAGGTGACCAGACAGTGTGACAAAGTAGTGGGGAGAGCCAGTTGGATGCTGGGGTGCATAACGAGGGGTATCACCAACAGAAAGAGAGAGGTGGTGTTACCACTGTATAGATCACTGATGAGGCCTCTCCTAGAGTACTATGTCCAGTTCTGAAGACCACATCTCTGGAAAGCCATAGACAGAGTTGAGGCAGTCCAGAGGAGGGCAATTAAAATGGTGCAGGGTTTGCATTTAAAGCCCTATGAGAAGAGATTAAACGACCTCAATATGTACACCCTGAAGGAAAGAAGAGAGAGGAGGGATATGACAGAAACCGTCAAATACCTCACAGGTATAAATAAGAATCAAGATGGAAGTATTTTTCAGAAAAAACATGCTCAAGAGCAAGGGGACATGCCACAATGCTGGAGGGGGATAAACTCAGGGGAGATTTGAGGAAGTACTTCTTCACAGTAAGAGTGGTGGATGCCTGGAACAGCCCCCAGGAGGTGGTGGGGGCAAAAAAGGTAATGGGATTCAAGAAAGTATGGGATAGGCATAAGGGAACCTTAGTATAACCTTAGTGGAAAGGAAAGGGGGGGGTCGGAGATCAAGTAGGGTCTGTGATGTTACAGTAGGTAGGGTAAATGGGAAAACTGTGTGGGCCACGCAGTCCTTATATGCTGTCATATTCTATGTTTCTATGACAGCTGAGGTACTCTATTATATCTGATACAGCAGTGGGAACCACAACGCAGAGGAGTACTGACAGACTTCCTTGGAATCCGATTACTTGGCTGGGAGTTGCCCAGCAAGCAATTTGGGATAAAAACTAACCTTCTGACAGAAAAGTAATCTGAGTCAGTTCACAGCGTGAGACATGTCCCCTTCATCACCAAAAAAAGCATAATCCAACATTCCTCTACAAAATCAAAATTAAAAAATACACCTGCAGTAGCTTCTTTCAGGAAGCACGTGATCTAACAGCACTTAGGGAAGAACATTAATAAACAAATAGGCTAAAACACAAATACCTCATAAAATAAGTTAAAGGGAAACATTAATGTACAGCGGCTGACATACAGTTGTTTGAAAACCCGTGAAAAGGTCTTTCAAATGAGGTACTATGCTCAAATGTAGCTGGAAGCACTCCAGAGATATAGATGATGGAACTGGTTCAAATGTAAAAACTATATTGCAGCCATTTGTAGAACATTATGATGCCATCGAGGAACAAGCTGTGCTTGACTCAATGTAGTGATGCACAGGCTGTTCCTCAATGACATCACAACGTTCTAATGGCTGCAATGTGGTCTTAATATTAAACTGACTTGGTCTTCTATATCTCTGGACTGCTTTCAGCTACCGGTGAGCCCAATACCTCATTTGAAAGAACTTTCATGGGCTTCAAACGATGGTGGCCATTGGATATGAATGTGTTCCTTTAAGGCAACAACATGTTTGGTTATATTCTTTTTACTGAAGAAATATAGTACAAGTTATTTAGAAGACCACAAAAGAAAGAGATACAGTAGTACAGTACTCCCTCACTAAAGCCAGCCTCACTATACCAAAAACTCAGCTATAGCAAATGCTTCCTATGGTTCCCAGCAATTTCAAGCTTAATCCACCATGCTTCTTTTTTTTCTTTTCTAGCCCAACCCGCCTAGTCATTCCAGTCAGCCTTGTTGATTATGTCCAGTCCCTAAATCCATCCCCAGCTCACCCTCACCATGGATCTCTCTTTGTCTTCATGCGATCTCTCAATCTCTTTCTCAGCACAATCCCTCTGTCCGCTCTCTGCATACTCTCTCTGTGCACGCTCTCTATACTCGGTCGGCTATACAGCAGCACACTGTAAGAGATTTGGGCATAGTAACTCATGGAGAAGTGGAGAGGACAGTCCTGCAGTGAACTGGAGAAGTAAGGGGGAGAAGATCGCCTGGTGTTAACAAATCCATGCTGCAGTGTTGTCAGGACATCCAGCAGGAGCAGGTAGTGGGAGATGGAATCAGACAAACTGCACCAGCAAAGGAAAAAGGTACAGTAAAGTACTGTACTGAAGTAACATTTAACTTTTTAAAATCTTTTCAAACAGAGCAAGAAGGCAGGCAGGAGGTAGAGTTGCGCAGAGGCGGTGGTGTTTGTAAGTGTGAAAAAATTTCAGTAAAGTAGTAATGTACTCCTTTTTTACCAAGGCAAAATTATATTGCAAAATTTACAGTTTCATTACATATTTTTTGTGCAGCAGGTTGGAGTGGGAGTGATTGAGTAAACAGTATAATATGCCTGCTTTTTGGTTTTTTAATTTTTGCATCCCTCATTGTTAACGAAAAGGAAGCTATAATGAACACATTTTATGGCTCAGATTGTGTTTGTTACAATGAGGGACTACAGTATATGGGTAAGAATGTGTACTTCCTGAGCTGTCAGTCAACAAACTTCAACATGCTCTATCTCCACTGAATGAAGATCAGTTACCTGCCTGAAGGCCCAGACTACTATGGGGGTATGTACCACACTGGTCACTTTGATATCACCAAAAGAGACACACTATATCACTCATTTTTCAACTGTGCTTAGAAGCTTATTAGACTGCTGTAAGCACCATAAAAAGGCAGCCTTTGCCTTTCAATATTTTTCAGGAAACAACCTACTTGCCTCCCTCAAAAACAAACACTGTGGATAATTACATGGGTGAACTCCTTCAGCATACAGGAAAAACATTTCTAAAGGGCAATTACGATGCAATGTTAAAAGGAAATTCATTAAAAAACAAGATGATAAATATAAATTTTGTCGGTCAGCAGGAGAATTCAGTTACTCTTTAAGAAAGTAATACTGTACAAGGAATGGATGGACAGGCAGACAGACACATACACACACACACACACACACACACACACACCTGCATATGTAAAACCTTGACTTTCCTTACAGTTTTCTGGCTGGTTAGTGTAAAATCATACCATCAAAAACTGTTTGATTACTGCCTTCATACAGGGAAGTAGTTCATACAGTGAGCACTGGTGTATACAACAACACTGTATTGATGGATGGATGGACAGATAGATAGATAGATAGATAGACAGACAGACAGACAGATAGCAGGGTTTTAAATAGCTGGTATCACATTGCACATTGCGATGTAAAAACGGCTGCTCATGCAACCCATTTCTACACTGGATCGCTAAAAAATGTGATCCATTCTGTGAGCCTCCCTGTTCTCCTCAGCCGCCAGTATACCGTAACATTTTCATCGCTGCGGCCCCGAATGCCGGCAGTTGCACCCAGTAGTGCTTTGCAATATCACAAAGCACTACAGGAAGCAACTGCTGGCAAATTCTGGGCTGCGGTGGTGAGACTATTACAGTATACTTTCAGTGGCGGCAGCACCAAAACACCAGGCAACTCAAGGGGGAAACAGCCAGTCTTCTCTGGCTTCTCAACAAGTCGTTCCTCCGCTCTGACTGCATGCCCCCCCTTCCCCACTGCTGCATATCAAGGCTGCCCCCGGCGCCTGTTCGTTCTGGGTTTTGGCACCAAGCACAGTTGCTGGGACCCAATGGGAGCAGCTGTTTGGCAGCACAGCAGAGAAGACAGCAGACCAGCAAACAGAGTAACATGATGCAGGTATGGCACACTTCTAAATACAAGTGCCTGTTTCCAGGGGTGACCTGAGTATGGGGGAACGAGTGACTGTCAGAATCACACAATATGGAAGTGGAGATTGTGGAAGGAATGAAACCTAGGTCTGCTGGAGCCTGAGCGGGGTGTCTTAATTCTTTAGTACCAGGTATGGGGTCCACACATGCAAGTGCCTGTTTTCAGGGGAGGTTAAGTAACTTGCTCAGAGTGCAGTATGCAAGTGGAGGTTGTGGGAATCAAACCTAGGTCTGCCGGAGTCAGTGGGGTGCCTATTAATTATTTGGTACCCAGGTATGGCCCACTAGATACAACTGCCTGTTTTCAGGGGAAGTTAAATGACTTGCTCAGAGTCACACAGTATGCAAGTGGAGGTTGGAGGTTGTGGGGATCAAACCCAGGTCTACTGGATGTACCAAGCTAATTCACAGCTCATTATTCTAACCCTAGGCTTTACTGCCAGTTAGACATGTGTCTATGTATTGAAACAGATCACACAAAGACAGAGTTAATTTTAAAGAGAATTTTTATTCAGAATAAAATATTGTTTTTAAAAAAACTGCATTTATGAACACATTTTTAATATTTTTAATTTTGCTAATCAAATTGAGACAAATGCTATGCATCTTCACAACTGATTAGCAGAAAGTGCTAATCAATGTTTGCAACTCATCTATAACACTAGACAGACAGACAGATAGGTGGGTAGGGGTAGGTGGGTGTTTGTGGAGAACAGCACTGTTATGCCACTGAGGGGTTTTGATGCATCATGAGAGTGAAAAGTGGCTCAGAGATGTCATCTGGACTCTGAGGTGGCAGGTTAACTATGTTCTTCATGATTTTCTATAAAACATGGAAATAGTGACACTGAGCAAGTCACTTAACTTCCTTGTGCTCTCAGGTCGCATCTGTAAGCAAGCTTTCAGCTTCGTGTCTCTCTCCTGGTTACAAAAAAACCAAACAATTCACACAGCTGGCTACAGCTGGTGTGACTGCATCATACTCATGCTTAGAATTATAGTGGCAATGTGGCAACCAGGGGAAGGGGAATGGGAGTACAGATTATGCAAATAGGGGGCTGTCTTTACTAAGGAGAACCAAATTCAGTGCAACAGGAACAGACTGTATTCAGAATAACCATTGAGCAGGGCTTGTTTCCACTGGTATCCAGTCAACCCCCCCCCCTTTCTTTGTTTCGTTGAAATGAGGGAAAAGACAGGAGAAGACGGAAATTTTGGTTTAGCTATTGTTTTTAATACAATAATCTCGTATGTACTGCAATTATCTAATCAGTACAGAGACTATGTCTTTAGGTTTGCTAATCTGTTTTTTATGGTGGCCTGTCTGTCCCACTGCATTCCAAGGTACTTTGATAAACTGGATTTTCTGAATGAACCAGGACAGATGAAGATTAATTTTATTTAGTGACTACACTCAATTGAAAAACAGGTAGAATTATTAAATTTTCTATAAAGAAATCTAATTAATATGTCTTGAGAATCTTGCAAAGGATATACTTACACTAAATAAGAATAACAAACATCCTAGACCTGGCTTTAAAAAAAAAACACCTTGACAGGATTACAGCAACTGCAAATCTGCTTAATGGCTTAAGTGTCTGTCCATCTATGGGTTTTTCATAGACTTGAGCTTCTGCTGGACAATACTATATTTTATTTTCTTTATCTAGTATGCCTGCCCTTATGTCCAGAGATTTTTATTGGGCCAACTAAACATTTCCTGGAGCCCAATTTAAGGAAATTATTTACCTACATTCAGATAGTGAAAAGAAGTGCAATTCAGAAGGTAGAGGGAAAAACGTGTGCCACAGGACCCCTTTTGTTCTAATTAAAGAGCAGTTAAAGCCTTTTGACAATTTTGAGAAATATAATACATCATAATATAGCTTTATGTTTAAATAATTTTGGTGTGAATCATCCTCTTGTTCTTTGCTCCTATGTATAGTTGCATGAAAACTGGATCCTTTTACTTTAGAATCCATCTACTCCTGCTATTCAGTCTTCACTTGAAGTCATAATCCTCTCTTTCTGACAACATAATCTGCTGTCAAGACAATAACTGTGATGTCACAGGCCAGGTATTATGACTTTAGGCGAAGAATAAGCAGTAAGAACAGATGGCAGTATGAGGGACAAGAGTCCTGTTAAGGAGGGGTGGGCATTAAGAGTTGCACATACAACAGGATGCACTTCATATGGGCTTCTCAACAGACAAACCATCTGTTTGACAGCTCAACAGTCTGCATGGTACCTGGTCAAACACAAGACCAACCACAATAAACAGACAGGCACACAACCAACCCCAAAGGAGGGATTTACCGTACCCTTACTAGATATACTGCTAATCAGAAATGGTTTATTTCAACAGTTTAATATTTATTTATTTAGAATGATGGTAACCGGGAAAGGTACACTGAGCCAAGGCTCATTTCCAGGTGTGACACAAGACATAAAAGTATTACAAACATCTGAAGTGCAAAAATATAAACTACAACATACAAAATACATATGCAGTCCTAATGAAAGGAGAGACAGAGCTCAGGGTTGGTGGTGCTCCAGGTTATATTTGAAAATCATTTGCTGCAATTCAAACCGTACACTCACCACTCGCTTCAGAGAAAAAATATCAGCACCTTGTGTTCAAGTTAGCAAAGCTTTTATTCCATGGCGTCATTAAACATGGTACAGGGTTACGTTTCACCCATCCAAGGGCTTCATCAGAGTTAAATATTACATGCACCTAGTGGTGTTTATATATCCACCCTTATTATCAAAATTCCTTACTGATCAATCCATTTCTAAGGTCAATTAATGGATACTTAATTTAAATCAATCTGTAAAACTCAATTCAGTCTTCCGTAGTAAACATTCTACCCTACTGGAGTGCTTTTAAATAATACACTGTGGAATTCATACAACATAATTATCCCACGACCAACAATAAATTAATTTTTAAAATCAGAGTATTCTGCTTTATTTTCTTTAACTTCTGGTCAAATCTTTCCATTCTTTTAACTTTTTAACCCCGTTTAACCTACTGCAGGTAACAATTATTGTAATATAACAATAGTAAAGTAAGGTTTGTGGCTGTCATAACACAAACTCAAAAATGAAGGCTTCTCTTAAAGTAACAGTATTTATATTTATATTTCAAGAAGGAAAATATGTGACCTCCCCCCCACAGTACTTGTGCTTTGAAAATATGTGAGCTCCCCCCCCACAGTACTTGTGCTTTGAATTTGAACACACGTATATTTTACTTTGTTCTTGCTTATAAGTCCTTCTAGACCCTGCAATAATGACATCACTATATTACCACAAATTTCACCCATTATTTCCAAGGATCAGTATTTACGAATAAAACATACTAAATTTGCAAAGAAGAAATTAATATAAACAACAAAGGAAGGGAAGGGAAACCTAACAGGAGAACAAACTAAACAAATAAATAAAAGGGGGGAGGGGATTTTTACATTTCAAAGTCTTGTATTTTTATATAGCCACAGGTTAATTATTCATCTATATCCTGCATTTTTTAAGAAATGGGGACAATTCAAACGTATTGTTCAGTCCTGGATATTTTAATGCTCCCATTCTAAAAATCCATTCTTGTTCTTTACAGTCCAATTTATTAGCAAAATCACCCCTCTTATATTTTTCTCCACTTGTTCACTACCTACGAATGTTATCTTGTGGTTTCCCGTTGTGTTTTTGTGTATATGTGCTGCCATGGCATAATACATATTTTTGTTCCTTATTGCTAACATGTGTTCATTTATTCTTTCACATAGTTTTCTTTTTGTTCGTCCAATGTAAAATGCTCCACATGTGCATTTTAACATATAGATCACACCCATTGTGTTGCAGTTAATGGAACCCTTAATCAGTTCTATTCTGCTTGTATTTGTATTATGGAATATATCGGTTCTTTCCATATACTGGCAAGTCTTACAAAAACCACAAGGTTTGTTACCCCATTTTTGTCTGAATTCCACCTTTGGGTTCGACTGATAACTGTCTGTCAATTGGTCCCTGAGATTTTTACCTCTCCTGTATGAAATTCTAATTGGTTGCTTAATTATTTCATTCAACGCAGGTATTGTCCTAAGTGTTCGGAGGTTATTCTTGATAATGCTAATGAGTTGCTTTGTACCCCCACCAAAAGTAGTAACAAATGTTAAACATATTTCTTTTTTCTTCTTATTTTTGGGCATCAGCAATTTCTCTCATGTTACCTTATCTGTGTGTTTAATGGCAGCCTCAATATCTCTTTCTTTATAGGCCCTCTGTTGTAATTTAGACCTTAGCTCCTTAGTTCTAAATACAAATTGATCCATCTCTGAGCAGTTCCTCTTTACTCATATATAATGGCCCTTTGGTAAATTCCTGATTAGGTGTGGTGGGTGGCAGTTGTGTGCGTGTAGGAGGCTACTGGAGTCTGTTGGTTTTATATAGAGGTCAGTTTCTAACAACCCATCTGCTTTTTTCTATATTGTAAGATCCAAAAAGTTAATACAGGTTTTGTCTGCAGTGACCTTAAACCTCAAGTTCAGATTTGTCCCCTCTAAGTATGTCACAAACTCAGACAATTCCTCTCTCGTGCCTTTCCATATCAGGAAGAGATCATCTATAAAACGTTTATAGACATCCACCTTCTCATGGAAGGGGTTCTGTTCCGGGTCATATATGATGACCCTCTCTTCCCATTCCCCCAAGTATACTGTATGTTTGCCAAACTAGGGGCCAATGTTGCCCCCATGGCAGTGCCCTTAATTTGCTTAAAATTCTCCCTTCAAAAAGAAAGATATTGTTACTTAGCACCAAATCAGTGAGATTTACAAGCATGTTGATTTTTTCTTGTGGTAAATCTGTGGATTTAAGTAGTATCTGTTCAATGGCAAATATTGTAGGCCTCTTTCTTTTGGTATATTACTATACAAAGATTCTACATCCATGGTTACTAGATACCAATCTGGTTCTAGTTGTAATTCTGCAAGAATCATAAGGATATGTCTAGTGTCCTGCAAAAAACTTCTAATTCCAGGTACCAGAGGGTTAAGGAAACCATCCACATATCATGAAAGGGGCTCAGTTAACCAGCCTGTCCCAGATAGAAATGTAAAATTCCCCCTCCCCCCCTTATTTATTTAGCTTGTTCTCCCTGTTAGGTTTCCCTCTCCTTCCTTTGTTATTTATATTCATTTCTTCTTTGTGAATTTAGTATGTTTTATTCGTAAATACTAATCCTTGGAAATAATGGGTGAAATTTGTGGTATCATATTGATATTGTCATTATTGCAGGGTCTAGAAGGACTTACAAGCAAGAACAAAGAAAAATATATGTGTGTTCGAATTCAAAGCACAAGTATTGTGGGGGCGGGCTCACATATTTTCCTTCTTGAAATATAAATATAAATACTGTTACTTTAAGTGAAGCCTTCATTTAGAGTTTAATTTTGTTATGACAGCCACAAACCTTACTATACTATCGTTCTATTACAATAATTATTATCTGCAGTAGGTTAAACAGGGGGTGAAAAAGTTATACGTTAAAAGAATGGAAAGATTTGACCAGACATTAAAGAAAAGAAAGCAGAATACTCTGATTTTAAAAATGAATTGTTTATTGTTGGTGGTGGGATAATTGCATTGTATGAATTCCACAGTGTATTATTTAAAAGCACTCCAATAGGGTAGAATGTTTACTATGGAGGACTGAATTGAGTTTCACAGATTGATTTAAATTAAATACCATTAACTGACCTTAGAAATGGATTGATTAGTAAGGAATTTTGATAATAGGGGTGGATATATAAACACCACTAGGTGCATGTAATACTTAGCTCTGATGATGCCCTTGGATGGGAGAAACGTAAGCCTGTACCATGTTTAATGAAGCCATGGAATAAAACCTTTGCTAACTTGCACACAAGGTGCTGATTTTTTGTCTCTGAAGCGAGTGGTGAGTGCACAGTTTGAAGTGCAGTACATATGCAGTTCAACTGAGGATTAAGTGAGAAGTCCCACATGAATTAACAACAGTATTTATTTATTTTAAAGTTTGGCAACCAGGAAGGGCACACTGAGCTAAGGCTCGCTTCCATGTGTGACTTGGGGGGGGGGGGGGAGTGGAGTAGGCAGGCAGTTACAAACAATGAGAAGTGCAATGACAATAGTTACAAATACAAGCTCAGTTGATAATTAAAAAAAAAATTAAAATACAAAAACAGACTGTGCACAGGTTGCTCTTAACTATACAAGGGTAGGCATCATAGGATGTAGAAAACAGAGTTAACGTGAGGTGAGCCCTCCTGCAAGAGAGAGCAGGGGGAAGAAGTGAGAGGAACACAAGAAAAATAAGAGTTTCTACAGAGATGGGAGAAAGTGGAGATAGAGGAGGGAGAGGGAGAGAGGAGTTAGTGGGGGGTGACAGGAACAAGCAGGGGGAACGGCAAGCATTTTACAGATAGCAGGAATGGGGCTAAGTGATAAGGAGAGGGGCGCAGGTTCCAAAGGGAAGGCAGCCGGTATGAGAAAGTAGCTTGAGAAGAGTGTGAGCAGGGATGGGGAATAGAGATAGAGCGGGTGTCCCTAGTGCATAGGGGGTAAGAAGAGGGGGCAGAGGTGGAGAGAAGATAGGTGGGAGGGGAGGGCGCCAAACCAGTATTCACCAATGAAGACTGAGCAGTGGGACTGGCAACGCAAGGGTGGGGGGGCAATGGAAAGGGAGGAATAGAGGGAACAATGATGGGTACAGAGAGGAGACTTGGAGGCAAAGCAGCAAAATGCATTGAAGAGCATATCCAGTCTAGCAAGGGAGGGAGGGAGGAGAGCTGTGCTATATACCACGTCCACATAGTTGAAAATAGGGAGGATCATTTTGATTAGCAGGCCCCTGCAGACATCAGTGGGGAGACAGTCCTTATTACGGTGAAGGATGCTGAGCATGGGACAAAGTTTGGAGAGTACAGTGTGGATGTGGACTGAGAAATCTAATTTGCTATCAAGCCACACACCAAGATATCTGAATGCAGGGACAACCTCCAGTTGGGTGCAATCGAGGATGGAGGAAACTGGGCAAGGCAAGAGCCTTGCTAGTTTTGGGCTGGGGCCAAAGGTCATGGACACAGTCTTTTTGCTGTTAACCTTGAGCTGGTTGGCATGGAACCAGTGTAACACATTATGGAAATCACTCTGGAGTGAGGATTCAACAGCAGACATAGAGGGAATGGATTTGTATATGACCATGTCATCAGTATACATGTGTATAATGAGAAGACACAAGTGGAAGAGAGGTCATTAATGAAGATGGAAAACACGATGGAGCCCTGGGGGTCTCTATCAGTATGGGGGGAACAGTACACCACACAGTTTAACAGACTGCTGATGGTCTGTAAGGTATAAGCAGAACCACTCAACTGCAGGAGTAGAGTCTGCAGCTGAGGCCAGTTTGTTCACGAGATGGTGGTATACAGAGTCAAAAGCCTTTGCAAAATAAATGAATATGGTTGCCATGACGTGTCCCTGATCCATCTCAATAAGGACAGAGTCAGTTACCCATAGAAGGGAGAAGATGGTGGAAAGGTTTTTTTCTAAAGCCAGACTGGAATGGAGAGAGGAAAGAAGAGGAGTCTAGAAAGTCAACTAGTCTACAATGAACTAGGGACTCTTGTAGTTTAGCAAGGAAGGGAAGGGAAGGGAAGGAGAGAAATCAGCTTATAGTTGCTTGGGGAATATGAATCACCCCTCCTTGTGAAGAGGGAGTACTCTGGCAGTTTTCCAGGCAAGCGGGACGGCACAGAGGGAAAAGGAGAGGTTCAAGAGGTGTGTGAGCGAGTGAATGAGAGCAAGAGCAAATATAAGAAGCAGCTTAGGGTCCAAGCCTTTAGGGCTGTATTTCGAAGGGTTACAGGACTTGAGGAAAGCAAAAGCCTTCAGATGAGGTAGACAGGTGAGGAGATCATTTGAGGACTGGCAGGGTAGCACACCAGTGGTGAAGAATTTGTTAAAAAGCAAAGCAACAGCAAGGTGGTCAGAGATGAGGGAGCTGTCTACCTGAAGGGGGGCAGATGGGGGTGGTGGGTTGAAAAGGGAGTGGATCACTTTCCAGAAAATGGAGGGAGAATTTAGGTTAGACTGAAGGTTGGATTTGAAATTGTGGACCTTGGTTGCCCGAATAGCCTTGGTGCAGGAGTTCCTAAGGGATCTGCAATGTTGGTGGTCAGACACAGAGAATGAGGTCTTGAAGGGAACCCATGCAAGGTCTTGAGACCTGCACATTTCAGTGAGGTCGGATGTGATCCAGGGGTGGTGGGAGCATTTCACTTGTTTTTTTCTAAGGGGGCACGAGTGTTCCAGGAGTTAGTGAGGATGGCAGTGAAGAGTGCGAGGGTTGTGTCAACGTTTTGGGCAGAGTATACAGGGGACCAGCCTGCAGAGGCAAGGCCCCTTAAGAGGGCATCAGTGTCAAGTGACCTGAAAGGCCTGTGACAGATGTACCTGGGGTGGATTGAGGGTGGCAGACTTTCCTAATACAGTAGGTTAACCAGTGATTGCTGAACACATTTGGGAGAATGCCTGCAGCCGAGATGCAATGGGGTTGGGAAGACAGCACCCAGTTCAGGAGGGAGTGGTTTGAGGAGTGAGTGTTGAGTCTGAAGGGTTCAGTGATTAACTGAGATTCATGGACTCGACAGTGTGGAGGATAGGCTCAGAAGCAGGTGAGACCCAGTTTAGACTGAAATCCCCAAGGAGGATAAGTTCACCAGAGGTGGAGAGGGAGTTGAGGAGAGAGGAATGAGAGATCTTAAGGAAGGCACACAGGACACCAACAAAGACAGGGAGGGTAGAAAGGAGGGAAAGTCTGACTAGCAGGAGCTCATGGGAGGTGGGGTGGACCTTCTTGAGCGAGATGGAGTAGGAGAAGGTTTGACAAATGTGTATGGCAACTCCTCCACTACGCTTACCTCTGTCTTGGCAAAAAAGGCAGAGGTCAGGGAGGGCAAGGTGTGAGTCTGGGACTCTAGAGGACAGCCAGGTTTTGGAAATACATAGGATGTCAGGAGAGTATTGGGAAGCCCATACCTTGAGGGAGTCAAGCTTAGGGAGGAGGCTTCATGTACTGAAATGAAAGAAACTAAGGCCTTTAAGAATAGAAAGGGAAGGGGGGAAGGCGGGTGCCAGAATTGGGCTCCACATCGCCAGCCAGAATTAGGAGGATAAAGCAGGGGGAGGAGAAAATAGAGTGCTTTCTGCTTTTTATAGCGAAGGGGTGAGACAGCGAAGGAGTGGAGTGAGCAGAGTGGTGGAGAATTTTGAGGGTTTAAGGAGGGGGTGTGCAGAAGACCAGGATGGATAAAGTGAATAGAGGAGTAGGGATGCAAGGAGGCAAGTGGGGAGACAAGAGGAAGGAGTGAGAAGGGGGAAACAGGAGGGGGAGGAGGAGAAGGAGGGAGAAAGGGCAAGGGGGACGTGGGAGGGGTAGGGGAGAGTAGGGGAAGACAGATTACAAAGGCAGGTAGCCAGAGGAGCATGGTGCTGGGGACCCGAATGGAGGAGAAGGGGGCCAGAGGATGATTTGGCTGTGGTAGGAAGAAGATAAGAGGGGGAAGACAGTCACCGGTGCAGATAGAGCAGATCTGGGGTAGGTGATCAACAGAAAGAAGTAGGTGAGAGGGTACAAAGTAAAGAACAGTTACATAAGAATCTACCATAACAGTAGGTCTTCGAGGGGATCTCAGTCATCAGCTAATACCGTAATAACTTCAACGACAGTGAAGGGGAATCCACACGGAAGATTTTCAGTAGTACAACTGGGGCTGCCAACATCGTTGACGTCCGCTAACGTCATCAACCATATAAAATCGTGAGCGGTCCCGCTTCCTCCGCAGTTCTTTCCCTCTGAGACTAAGGGAGCCAGGCTTGTGCCATGAGGGACCAAGGAGAGAGAGAGAGAGGTCCCCGGGCCTATGTGAAAGGCTGGATACACCAGACAGCCACTTCCTAGACAGAAGCCCCAAGAAGGGGGATGGTGTGAGGGAAAGCATACCTGATGACTGAGATCCCTTCGAAGATCAGTCGTTATGGTAAGTTCTTACTTAACTGTTCTTTCTACTTCGGGGGTATCTCAGTCATCAGGTAACACCATAGGAGCAAGTCCCAAGCAGTTGCAGGTGTAAACTGACAGTCTCGGAGGGAAGGGGGCTCACCATAAACTTATAACAGGAGGACCGGCAGCACAGCCCTGTCAAATCCTGCTCAGGCTCTAGAGGCAACGTCCAGACTGTAGTGCTCGGTGAAAGTATGGATAGTACTCCAGGTGGCAGCTGCACAGATGTCAGTGGCTGAGCCCCCTTGAAAACAAGCCACAGAGGTAGCCATGCCCCCTGTGGAATGAGCTTTGACAGCACCAGGCAATTCTTTGCTATACTCATTGTAGCAGAACACAAAGCAATTTGCCAACCATTTAGATAAACATTGCTTAGAAACAGAAGCACCCTCTACCTGGGGTGAAGTAAACAAACAACTGCTTCACCTTTTGGCCATCCTTGATCCGAAGTAAATAGTACTTCAAAGTGCAGCACACATCTAACTTATGGAGCAGTGCTTCCCCTGGATTGGCACGCTCGGGAAAATAAACAGGAAGATGGATAGACTGGTTGAGTATAAAGTCTGAGACCACCTTAGGGAGAAACTTAAGATTTGTGCACAAAAACTCCCTGTCTTTGTGAAAAATGAAATAACTTCTTTGAGCAGAAGTAATAGCAACTAAAAGTAATGCTTTCTAGGAGAGAAAGTATTAATCGCAAGTCGCCATTGGCTCAAAGGGAGACAGGGTCAGTTTCTCCGAAACAAAATTCAAGTCCCAAGCTGGGACAGGAGAATGGATTGGGGGCTTCAGATGCAAGATGTCCCTTAAAAAGGTGTGGGAGACATCCAGCTGAGCAACCGTGCTGTCACCCATAGGCTCATGAAATGCAGAAATAGCCAAAACATATACCTTGAGGGAGGAGTAGTGGAGACCCGAGTTGTAGACAGAGATCAGGTAGTCCAGGATATGGTTCACCGGACAGGTGAAGGCATCTCAACAGTTTGGCAGCCTAGATGGCAAACCGCTTCCACTTCATGGAACATGTGGCATGAGTGGTAGGTAGGTAGATTTTTATTGTTCGACTAAAAGTCTTTCCAAAAGTTGTTAAAAATTGTTCAAAATTTGACAGTCATTTGCATTTCTATAGCTCTTTACATTGTTTCCATTACACAATCTTTTACAGTGTTAACCAAAGGAATATCACTCCTAAACTCATCCATATCACCTTACAAATAAATCCCTTTTTGAAAATGTACAAGCAATGTCAATGTATTCCTATTGTTTGTATTAAACAAAAGGATAATTAGTTGTTCGGAGAGGAGACCAAGGCTAGCCAATATTGGGGTCAGCCACCTTTTCCTAACAGCCTCATATTTTGGACAGTGTAAAATTATATGCTTTAGGTCATCTTGGAAACCTAACAAACAATTACATTCTGAGTTCAGTATCTCAGGACGTTTCTGATCATATAATATGTAACTGGCTGAGTATAGCTCAAGCCTATATATCTAGTAAACAATCTTCTCTCCTGAGGATCTATCAAAGCAGTCAGATAAAATTCTAAACCAGGGTTTTAAATAATTGATTAGCAGTTTTTTTCTTGTGACAATGCTAACTGTACAGAAAATATTTATATAGGTTTTCTAGAAGTGTTATGTTTGTTAAACACAGTGAGACAAGTGCTATGCATTTTCACAGTTTTATAAGCAAAACGCTAATCAATTTTTGGAGTTAAATAAATCCCTGTAAACCATGATTTATTTTCAGTAATTTAAACCAACGAAAGTGCCTCAGGTTATTAATCTTTTCTTGATCCAGTGCTATAAAGTGGTCTCTCTTTTTTTAATTTGTTCCACTATTTTGGGAAATGGTGTAATATAAATTTCATACAATATGTTTCCCATACCCTGTTGTAGTATATTCTCCTTTATAGTTTTAATTGTTCCAGATGTAACATTTATACTATGGTACTTTATTTGTTCTTCCAGACACTGTTTATGCAATCTGTAGTCTGGGAGAAGAAACAACTATAATATAAAAGTGATTCTACGTTCAACTGCCAACGTCAACAGAGAAAATTTACCCAGCTCTTTTCTTAGAACTTCAGCCAGTACAGATTGCTGAACTCTTAATATAAAGCGATACATTTTATTTATTATCACTTCTAAAAGTTTTATATCATCTGGAGTCCACATTTCGATGACATATAAAATGCTTTTTTTAATTTTTGCATTAATGACTAAAAGTCCAAGGATTGAACTTTGACCCATATTTCCATTAAATCATTTGAAAGCTCCAATGCTACTCTCAGTTTCTGTATCATAATTTTAATATGTAAATTACAAGACAGTTTTGATTAAAATCTTAAACCTAAATAGTCATAGTATAGTTTTAATTCCACTTAGTTTTTCCCTATAAATAGTGAGGGTACCCTGTTATTTTTTGACCAAAAACCACCATATTTGTTTTTTGAAGGTTAATACTTAATCCGTCCTTTTTACATGGCTCAGAGAACATATTAACCTTGCATTGCAAGCCTAGCAGAGATGTGGATATGAGAACTATGTCATCTGCATAGGTTAGAATGGAGATTTTTTTTCTGCAAAAACATTTGGGGAATGAAAGTCCAAATTATTTAAACTCTGCAAGATGGAATTAATATACAAATTAAATAGCAAAGGAGCCAACAAACAACCTTGTCGAACTCCCACATTAATATATATTTTATTTGTTAGGTTATACTTGACTTTAAGCCAGGTGCTATTATACAACCTTATAAGAATATCCACACGATCTGAGTCTATGTTATATTGTTCTAATTTTGACCATAATATTTTCCTGCCTATAGAATCAAATGCAATTTTAACATCAATGAAACAGCAGTATAACTTACCTTTTTTATATTTACATACTTCCAGATAATATGTTGTAACACAAAGCAATGTTGTACCGTTGATCGTTTTGCTCTAAATCCATTTTGCAACTCTGATATTATATTATTCTTCTCAACCCACTGTTGCAATCTATTTAATATTATTCTGGTAAACATTTTTTGCGAGGCGTCTATCAAACTGATAGGCTGGTACATTGCAGGATTATTAGTATCTCCTTTTTTATAAATTGGGCATATTATATTGCTGTTCCATGAATCCGGAAACTGATCCCACTGAATACAGTAATTATACAAAATCTGTAAAACTGAAATCCACCAATCTTTAAAGGAGCGATATAAATCTGCCAATATCTGGTCAGGTCCAGGTGCTTTATTTGCTGCTATTTTATCTAGAGCTTCAGAAATTTCCAATGAGGTTATGTATATAGATTTAGGAAAGATTATTTTGATGTTTTTTTCCTTGAAGTTAAAAGACCATCCATCTCCTGTTTCTGAAAAATAAAGGTCCAAATAATACTGCTCCCAGATTTGAGAAGTAATCCCTGCTTCGATATCTGTAGCATATTTATCGTATCCTTTACTGATCAATGTCCAAAACTGTTTAGTATCCTTCTTAATGAGTAACAGTAACGTGGATGGAGTAACAGTGGAAGGAGACAGATAGAGGGCTACGGTACCAAATCAGGCTGCTGAATCACAAGTAGACTTGATAGACCAATAGGCCTACTCTGCTGGCGTCTAGTATGTTAGTACTGTATGTTAACAACAGAAATTCTCAATTTTTCCCCACATACTTTTTGGTACCTTAGCCTTTCATTGTACAGAATTTTCTTACAGTATTTCCTTTCTTTATTCAAGATATTATTTGTTATTTGGGGGTTCCCGGGTTATATTGTCTGATTAGTTTAATTTCTGTTTAGCTTTCTTACATCTTATGTTAAACTATGTTTTATTTTCCTTCCTTAAATTGGATTTAAAAAAGAAAGGTTTCAAATAAAAGGAAATAGCTTCCCAAAGCGTTATTACATTAATTTTAGGCTCTGTCTTTAACTTTTCACTCTTATCTTTCCATATAGGCACCATTCAAGATTTCAGCAAATTGAGGGATACTTGAATTTTGCCATCTTATTCTTTTCTTATTTATTAATTCAATATAAAACCTATTCTGAGTATCATTTACTATGCCGAGCTCATTTCCTAGCTGCCATTTTGTCAAAACAGGCAGGTGTCCAGATTCTGATCTTAAGCTCACATCCAGATCTATTATTTTACCAACTGCTTCAATATTTCCCCAAACCAGATCAATAACAGAGGACCCCTTAGAACCTATAAAAGTATATTCTCCTTGTTTATCATTTTTGTTCTACCATTGAACATTATGTAATCCAATTCAGACATAATACTAAATATATATTTACCATTTTTGTTATTGGTTTTATCCTTTGAAGATTGTTGACAGAATACATTTTTATTATATTTACACCATCTATCAGCTCTGAATTTATTATCCCCTTAACTTTTATTCTTGCATTAAAGTCCCCTAAAACTATTATAATGCTATAATTATTCTCCTCTACTAGTTTCTCAAAGGTTGCTTTAAAGATTTTCCAATATTCCTCTTGAATTTTACTACTACTTAGTGATACATAAACATTACAGATTAACCAGACAGCAGTTGTATTTTCCAGTTTTAACACTTGGCAGTTGGGTAGATCCACTTTTTGATGTGTTATTTTAAAATCCAGGCTAGTTTTAACATAACTTGCCACTACTGCCTTAGGCTTACCATTCTTCTTGATTTTTATTGCTGGAAGTGTAAATCCTGAATAACCCAGAATCAGTGGGGGATTCTCCCCTTGCAACCATGTCTCTTGGAAACAAATAATATCAAGGCTACTTAGAAAATTTTGAAAATCATTATCTGCTGGTCTGTTCTGTAGCCCTTCTACATTCCATGTAAGTACTTTTAACTCAGGAATAAGTACTTTTATTCCATCATTTGTATCCATCACTCTTAAATATGTCAATTTGTACTTAAATCTCCAAGAGGGGCAAAAGGATTTGTTGCTTCCAACACGGATTGGTTGTCACTATTTTTTTAACCTTCCTACTTTATGTAATGCCTCAACATCAACAAAATACTAACCATGTATGTCCAAGACCTTTGAGACCTGTAATACCAGAGTTGCCAATTTACTGGACTGAAATGTAATGTCAATTTGAGGTATCTCTGAATCAGAAACATGTATGTATATGAATTTTATAGTGTTCCTACTAATATTCAATCCTAAAGCACAATAAATAGAAGTCCCTAATTCTCTTTTTAAGGCTCCAATAGGATAGCCTTTAGTTACTTCCCACCCAAAGAGGGACAAAGTTTTTTCTCCCATTCAATTTTTTTGAGGAATTATAATTAGAGATAGTTCTATTAACCTCTGCAAACCAATATAAACTATCAGTGGCATGAGTGGAAGGCTTTAGGGTGGCCACTAGGGCATCTGTACTCTGTTAGAGACCCCAAACCTGGTGATGGCTATGTCCACAGGAGCCAGGCAAGCATATAGAGGGATCTGAGGTTGGGATGGACCAGGTTCACCTGAGCCTGAGTCAGCAGATTCCTGCAAAGAGGGACAGGAACCGGAGGTTCCCCTGCCATCTGCTGAAGCAGAGGGAACCAAATCTGTCAGAGATAGAAGGGAGCTACCTGGATCATGCTGGCCCCCTCCATCTGCAACTTGATTAGCACCCTCTGAATTAGGGGAAATGGAGGGAAGGTGTAAAGAAACCTCCCACTCCAGGAGAGGGACAACGCGTCTCACCAGAAAACTCTAGGCCCTGGTTCTAGCGAGCAGAAATTGGGCAGTTTTGCACTGAGTGGGGACACAAAAAAGTTCAGCTCTGGATGACCCCATCTGTCAAAGAAGTTTTCTGCGACGGATGAGAGAAGCTCCCATTAGTGCATGCCGGACTGAGTCCTGCTGAGACTGCCTGCTAGAGTGTTTAGCATGCCTGGCATGTAGACTGCAGAGGGTGTCAGACTGTGATCCAGTGCCCAGTACCAGACTCTCATGGCCTCCCTGCAAAGGGGGTACAAATGAGTCCCCTCCTGCTTGCTGATGTAGTATACTACTCTTAGATTGTCAGACTGCACCAGCAGCTGACCCAGAGCGAGGTGCTCCTGAAAGGCCTGCATGGTGTATATCACCACCCTCATCTCTAGGACACTGACATGCAGGGAGGTTTCCCCACTAGGACCAAGAGCCCTGGGTCTGGAAGGGACCCAGGTGTGTTCCCCAGTCCAGACCTGAGGCATCCTAGGTCAGGATCTGTTGTGGGGAGGAGGTCTTGAATGGGACACCTTGAAACAGATTCAAAGGGTCCATCCACCACTGCAACACCTTCCATACTGGGGAGTGACCAGGAATGACTGATCTAACCCATCCGTGTGCTAGTCTCACTGTACCCAGAGGGTCCACTGGAGGATGTGCATATGAAGTCTGGCCAGTGGAACAGTGGGTATGGCAGCTGCCACCAAGCCTAGCAGTCCGAGGTATACGCTGGCAGGAATGCTGCAGCTCTGGGCCACTTCCTGAGCTGAGCTATAAGACACTCTGCCCTGTTTTGAGGCAGAAAGGCCTTCCCCTGCAGAGAGTTCAGAACCACCCCTATATAATGCAACCTTTGGGATGGTACCAGAACCAGCTTGGGCAGATTGACAGTAATGCCCATGGAGTGGAAGAGTGGGAGAGTTCACTCCAAAGTCAGCAAAAGCTGTTCCCAGGACGGGGCCTTTAGCAGCCAATCATCCAGATAAGGGACAACATACAGTCCCTCCCTTCTGAGAGCTGCTGCAACTGCTGCTAAGCACTTGGTAAAGACTCATGGTGCAGAGAACAAGCCAAAGGGCAGCACTTTGAACTGATAATACTTACCCTGAAAGGCAAAACGGAGAAACCTCCTGTGATGGGGAAAGGTAGAGATGTGCAGGTAAGCACCCTGCATGTCCAGTGAGCAGAGCCAGTCCCCTGTCTTGAGAAGGGGCATCAGGCCTGGCAAAGTTACCATCAGAATTTTTGTACTGGACATACAAACTGAGGTCCTTCAGATCCAGGATAGGCCCTCAGATCACCAGTCTTTTTTGGGAACATGAAAAACCTGGAGTAAAACCCCTTGCTTCGTTGGCGCCTTGGCACTGGCTCGATGGCCTGCTTACGCAAAAGGTACTGTACTTCCTCCCCTAAGAACAGATAGGTGAGTCGGGGGATAACAGGAGGGTGGAGGTGGGGTTTCTGGAGGCTGCTTGATGAGCTCCAAGGTGTGTCCCCTTTCTATGATCTGCAGAATCCATGCATCCAAAGTGATGGTTCTCCATTGATTCAGATGGCGGGAGAACCGACATCCAACCACCTCCTCCTGGTCTGGGACCAGAAGAGGGGGTCCAGTAAGGAGTTAAGCAGAAGTGGAGCCAGCCGCAGGGGCTGGTTCCTCACTTCCAGGGCGCTATGACGCTGCTATGGCACTGAAGGTGGTGGGCAAGGCAGCCTGAGCTCTGCGTTTTCCCTGAGGTTGGGGAGCTGTCCTGGGCTTGCTGTTTGTTTTGCAAAAAGGAGGATGCCCTCTACCCCTTGGCTGAGTGTGGTAGAGGGAGTGGACAGACTTGAGAGCCCTGCCTGAGGCTTGCAGATCATTAATGATGTCCAGGACATCAGGGCCACACAGGTTGGTGCCATTAAAGGGGGCATTAAGCACTTTTTGTTGCACATTGGCCACAAACCTGAAACTCTGAGCCAGGAGTGCCTTTGTAGGCATATACCCGTGGCAGCTGCTCTGGCAAGGGTGTCAGCTATGTCATACAGGACTCTGAGGAGATGTTTACTAATATCTTTAGCAGCTTGAAGGCACTGAAGCAGTTCCCGCTTTTGAGTACCCTCTGGAAGGGCCCGGGCAGCAGCCTTGCCCTTTTTCTAGTTCGCATTCTGGTATTTCACCATGTGCAACAGATAGTTTGCAATCCTCACACACAGAGTAGAGGAGACATATACCCCTTTACCCCAGAGGTCAATTCTGCAAGACTCTTTGTCTGGGTGAAGGGAACTAAGGTACTTAGGTGCCTTAGACCTATCATGAGCAGCCTTGATGAACACCAAGTCTGTCTTGGGCTGGTTAGCATTCCAGGGGAGACTCTGGGTGCCATGATAATGTTTGCCCACCCTGCGAGGCATAGCTGGCACCACGTCTGGTCTATGACAGGCTACCGTGGTTGCATTCCTCAAGGTTGGTAAAACTGGAGGAATGATCTTTGGGGGAGATTCTGGAATCTCCAGGAAGTCCACCAATTCTTTCTTGGTGGCATCCTCTTCCTCAGTGTGGAGGTCCAAGACTGAGGACAGCTGTTTCATCACATTAAAAAATGTGGGATCCTCAGGAGGAGACCTGGGGGTACACTTTAATGAGTCCTCACTGGCAGAAGAGGCTGTAGATCTGTCAGACAGCAGGATCTCTTCCTCTTCTTCCTCATCATCAGGAAGAATGAGGTATGGGTGGTACTCCTCCTCGACAACGACCTCTTCTACATCAGGGTCTGGCATTGGATGCGCAGACGATGGCCCACGAGGAGTTCCCCTGGGCCAAGCAGGTGTTGACAGTGAAGCAGCCATCAATGGCATCAGTGAGGGGGTCCCAAAGGCACCCAGTTGCTACACAATCTCATTAGCGAACGTGATCAGGACTTCGTTCAAGTTGATGGTGGTCATCAATGGAGGGGAATTTGATGGCACAGGTGTTGATGACCCGCCTGCAGGATCCTGTGAACTCAAAAAGCCTGTGGACCTGAAGGGAGAAGGGGCAGGTCTTGATGGGAGAGTTGATGATGATCCTGTCGTCAATGAAGGAGGGGCCGATGACCCAGACGTGGGTCTGGTGGGTACAGAGACCTGGACAGCAGATTTTTTCGCCAATGCAGCCATAGCCAATGAAGATCCCCCAGAAGAAGGAGAGGCCAATGGGGAAGCAGCCGCAATTTTGGTCTTTCTTGGGACTTTTCCCCAAGGTCTTGTCTTGGGCTTTGGAGGCCTGGGAGTTCAAAGAACCGGTAGGTGAAAGAGGCCAGGACCCCAGAGGACCCCGTCTGAAACTGGCTATCTGTTGATCCATCAGGAAATTTTTGAGTGCCTTTCTGCATTACTTGAGGGTTGTTTGGTTATACTTCTGGCAGCGTTCACAGTCAGAAACTTTGTGGTCAGGCCCACCACAGCAGACACAGAAAGAGCATTCATCTGTGGAGGCAATCTTCTTTCTGCAGTGGCAGCGACAGAAGAGAGAAGTTCAAGGATTAACTCTTGACATAAAGAAGTTGGAGGAACCTCTTTAGAAAAAAAGATTCTGAAAATTAAAGTTAGAAAAGCCATATGTAAAAAAAGGCATGAATACTGTGACGGAGCTTCTGCGGGGACCCATGCGAGAGTGTCAGCGGTGGGAAACAACTGAGGAGGGAAAGGGGCCTCTAACTTCTTTATATGGTTGATGACGTTGGCGGATGTCGACAGTGTGGGCAGCCGACAGTGAAGTACCTATGGTTTTATCTGATGACCGAGATACCCCGAAGAAGATCACCTGTTACTGTAAGCAAATGCGGAGGGGGAGTGGGGATAGGTTTTAAATGCAAAACAAAAAATAAACAGACACAGTAGATCTGCAGTTTAAACAAGTACAAATTAAAGCAACAGCAAATAATTCTGCACTGACAAATTCTCACCAGAGAGCTAGCGGGCCAGACAAAGCAGGTAGATAAATAAGTAATTATGTAGAAGTTAAAAACAGCAGGTGAGCAGATGACAAGTGGCAAAGGTGCAAAACACACTGAACAGGTGCAGCAAGCAGATTAAGCTACATAGTTAACAAAACAGTGTCAAGCAAATCAGGGAAAGGTGTACTCTGCAGAGTGAAGTCTGGTGCTCTCCACATGGGTTGCTGACCCCAGAAACCCATAACAGTCAATTAAAGATTGAAGTTATTTGATATTTGAGAGAAGGAGTTCATTAGTTAGAATAATTAACGAGCCAACAGGCACTGAGGGATTGACTCAGCACAGTAATTTCGGCCACTTCGCCTCCTGAGGGGGGCCTTGGTGGACGCAAAGTCAAGTTACAGGGTTTCTGCAGCATAGCAGAATTCAAGTATGTCTGAATTACCTGTTAAGAATAAATCTGGAGTATTCCTAACTTAATATTGGACTCCGCGGCATTTCTTTCTCAAATAATCAGGTACTAGTGAGCGCTTCCTTGCTTGTACTAGTTAACAAAACAGGCCTAGAGTGTATATTAGGGAAAAAACTGTATGACAGTGCAGACAATTGTTAAGCAACTAGCAAGAACACATTGTGTACACTACCAGTGACTACAGTCCAGAGTTACTAGTGCTGACACAGTCAACAGTACATTACCGCAGGCTGGAGTAGGCGACTATGGAGGACATCTGTGGAGCAGTGAGGCCGTCCAGCCAACCGGCTGACAGGTAGACTCCTCGATGTCCTCAGCACATGGCCCTTTGAGAGAACGGGCTGCTGCATGCATGGGCCACTTCTGCAGGGCCAGTTTAGTTGTAGGTTTCGAAGTCCCCTCCCCGCAGCACCAGACTAATGGAGGGCATGATCAGCAGAAGACACAAAAGTCCTGGCTCCAAGGGTCTGAGGTCTGGCAGTTGGGGGACGAATCAGGTGGACAGCAGGCTCAGTTCTCTCAGGGAGCCCTGTAGCTGTGGTGTGGATCAGCAGCACACTGTGGAGATGTCCAACAAAGGCACTGGGTTTGAAATTGCGCCTGAGTCCCATGGGCCCACCCCTGCAAGCACCTGACTGGTGGAGGGCATGATCAACAAAAGAAACAAAATTCCTGGCTCCACAGGTCCGAGGTCTGGCGGCTGGGGGGCCAATCAGGTGGAGAGCAGGCTCGGTTCTCTCAGGGAGCCCTGTAGTTGTGGTGTGGATCAGCAGCAAACTGCAGAGGCACAGGGTCATAATGTTGCGGGCAAAACCATGCACTGCAACAGTGCCACATGCAAAGCAGCGTGCAGCAAAATAACATTGACACAATATGCCGACCGCTGCACACAAAGTGCACACCAGAGCAACAACTTAATTTTTTCAGGGGCTTCACTCCCCTACACCCCCCGGACTAATTATAATCAGCTCTGGGGGCTGGACGCTAGGGGTTAAAAAAAAAAAAAAAAAAAAACACCTCGGGTCAGGAAAATGTTTGTTTTTTGAGCCAAAACCTGTAGCAGCAGAGTGGGACCTGGGGAGAACCGAACTGCAGTTCCAAGTTCCCGACTACGCTGGGGGCAGGTGCTCTAGCTGCTCCACCACAGGAGCAGCACGACCAGGCACTGCCCCGACAGTATCTTTCACCTTCCCTGCTGGCAGCCTACAGTGACAGAGGTAGCGGTGTCTACCGCACGCTGTAAAGCCCCTATCACTGTAGAGCCATTAGCACTTCTTGCAACGCTGTATTTCATGCATGGTTTTATCCGTGCTATCTTAACCATATACAACTGTGGAGAAGTCCAACAAAGGTGCTGGGTTTGAAATCGGGCCTGAATCCCATGGGCCCACCCCTGCAAGCATCCGAATGATGGACGGCATGATCAACAAAAGATACAAAAGTCCTGGCTCCAGGGGTTCGAGGTCTGGCGGGGGAGGAGATCAAGTAGACAGCAGGTTCAGCACTCTCAGGGAGCCCTGTAGTTGCAGCATGGGTTGGCAGTATGGCATCTTACATTGAAATAAAATTAGCAGAGCATGGAGTCATAAATAGATACACTGAACAATGCATACTAGAGTGTACATATTATGTAGCACACTGAATACAGAGCAGACTGAGGGCCAGGAGCACAGTTAGCCCAGACTTAGGGAGTCATAGGCAGGTCATGTACCAGAAAGTGAAAGGGATCAGCACGGCGTGGCTCCACTGAGCCAAAATATGATCCCTTCCCTTCCTAAATAAGGGCAACTAAAAAAAGATACATTGGCAGCATACAACCTGTGGCCAGCTAAGGCTTCTTTATGGTTCTTGGTGGGAGCACTGGGGGAAGCACCAGGACAGTTGCTATTCAAGGCAGCTTCTAGTCATGTATAAAACACAGAAACATAGAATTTGTTGGCAAAAAAGGACCGCTTGGCCCACCCAGTCTGGTCAGTCTCAGCAAACCCTATCTGGTCTCTGGTGACCCTGCCTCCTCCCTGCCCATCTACTCATATTCCCCTATATCTATACGACACATGCCTAAAGCTTCCTACTGTTTCTGTCTCCACCGCCTCCACCGGCAGTCTGTTCCAGGTGTCCACCACTCTTTTAGTGTAGTACTTCCCTACATCCCTCTTAAACTCCCACATCCTTCAACTTGATCGCATGCCCTCTGGTCCTGGTGCTTTTTCTCATTTGAAGAAAAACTCCCCTTCTGCACCCTGTTCACTCCATAAGGTTCCTGTAGGTCTCCATCATGTCCCCTCTCATTCTCCTCTCTTCCAGGGTGTGCATGTTGAAATCCCACAGCCTCTCCTCATGGGGCTTTTGATGCAACCCCTGCACAATTTAAAGTTGCCCTCCTCTGGACTGCCTCCACCCTGTGTATGTCCTTTCTGAGGTGTGCCCTCCAGAACTGGACACAATACTACAAGTGTGGTCTCAGAAGTGAGCAATACAGTGGCAACACCACCTCACTCCTCCTACTGAAGAGAACTCTCCATATGCATCCCAGCATACCACTGGCCCTACCCATTGCTTTGTCACAATGCTCTGCCACTCCGAGGTAATTGGAAATGATAACCTCAAGGTCCCCTTCCTGATTAATGACTGTCAGTGTAACATTCCATTTGTGAATAGTCTTAACCATTGAATCAATGTGCACTTTGTATGTCAGAGCACTGTCATCGACAATTTCTAGGCACTGCATTTAAAACTGGTTACTGTATATTTAGGGGCAATATCCAAAGTTGTAATATCAAAATTAGTGTTAAAGGGAATTATGAAATGGGTTAAGAAACTCTAAAAACTTGACTGGCTGATCCCAGCACAACAGCATGGAAAGAAGATCTGGGTCACCTCACCAGCCTCAACACCTGTCCCCAAACCCATCCACTTGTGGCTCTGTTCATTCAGCTACGCAGTTTAGGACCAACCCCTACCCCCCATCGCACTCAATCGTAATTATACCCCACCACCATACTGCTTACACTTAAATAGCTTTTCCTTGCTCCTATCTCCCCTGCCAGTACACAGACAAAACTGTGTGGCTCCAACTTAGGCAAATCTACCATGATGTTCTAGCTGCTCACTAGCTTGCCAACAAGCCAAATGGGGGACTGCCAAATTCACAGAAGTAGAAAAAAAAAACAGACTTTTTCTTCTAGCTCTGTGGCCATACTGCTGCTGACCGCAGCAGCTGCATGAGCTGCACTGCCGTGACTCTCTTCGCTCTGTGCCGTCTCTGTCTCCCTTCTCACTAGCACTCATGCACAACAAGCCAGTGTTAACCACCGCAACTCTCTCAACTTGGCCAGAGCTCAGTTTCCATCATCCTGACCATCTTAGCTGTGCTCACTCCTGCTCACCCACAGCATGCGGTGATCACAAAGTACAATGTAAACATTTTTAATTTCTGATGTTCACAGAAACCACACTGCAGAATGCACACACAAACAGAGCAAAGTCACCAGATTAAAAAACTGTCAATGAAGTTGTTGCCTACCCTCATACACTGTCATATGCAAAACTGCCTTCACCTGCTGGCCTGAAGGCAACATTGCTCTGACCAAACTGGACTAGTTTTTTTCTTTTAAAACTTTTTTTTACATTTTTCATTTTCATTTCCTATTTTAAATTATTCAAAATGTTAAAAAAAAATATTATTTAGTATTGTTAAAGGACCCATTTCATAATCACAATAAGGCACTCCAGGGTGCGGGCTGTGCTGGGACAACAGCACTTCTCGGGTGGTGGAAGCACTCTGCCTTCAGCGTCTTCCTCCTGCCCACCCGAGGCGGGACATTATCCCACCACAATGCACACCCTGTTGTGCCTCATTGCTTAAACAAAAAACCTTCTACATTTG
The DNA here is from genome assembly GCA_016271365.2 of Neoceratodus forsteri. Classification (NCBI taxonomy): domain Eukaryota; kingdom Metazoa; phylum Chordata; order Ceratodontiformes; family Ceratodontidae; genus Neoceratodus; species Neoceratodus forsteri. The sequence goes on from CM028131.1 coordinate 733,268,695, forward strand.
GACATGTGTGAAGTTTAATAACTCTTGAACACTGTTTTGTGTGACTGTTTTGCAATACTCCTATTTTCTCTTAGTGCCCATTTTTAACACAGAACCTTTTGATGCCCAGTATTCACTTAATACTTATTACTAACTGAAATCAAGCAGATTAGAACCTTATAATAACTGGGAAGCATTTTCTCCCACAGAGAAACACGGTTATAATTCGCCATTATAACCTGCAGTTTATAACGGCGAACATGCGCTGGGTTTCTCTTGCACTGTGCATGCACAACCAATGCTCCTTCACTCATCCATGCCAGACACCATTACCCAGCTCTATACAGTTTGCCACACTTGGAGTCAGTGGCAGTAAAGTTTTAAACAACTGGGCAACAGTTGTTTGTTTGTTTTTTACATCATAGGGCTAAGAAAAAAAAAAAAAACAAGCAATGGTTTTCATCAGGCGCCACGGACCGCACAAAAACCTGACAGGTCCCGGCTCCATAGAAATATCTTTATTTTATACAGTTGCTGTGGCGAGAAAACGCTCCCTAGCAATTATATAAAATAAAGGCTGGGTAGGCGGTGTAAAACTCAAATTTTACACATACCGTCGGTGTGTAAAATCTCATTACAACCCCCTACCTAGCCATTATTCTACATGTTATGCCATCAACATAACATCACTCTGTTGTTAACCTTCTTGAGTATGTCATATCAATGGTATAACAAAACGGAATGCTCACAACAATCAATGTCCCCTACAGTAATTCACTAAAGTAAAGTAATTCAATTGTGATTACACAATCTTGGTAGCCCATACACTATAAAATATAATGTATGGTCTTGGGTCAACGACCGCGCTGAAAACACTTCTCGAGGTTGCCATGACATCTGAAAACCTCTTGAGCTGCACTCTCGAGGTTTACAGTGATGTTCATGGCAACCTCTCAAAGTGTTTACAGTGTGGTTTTTAACCAAAGACCATACATTATCCTCTATATTATGAGTCAGCAGGTCCAGAACTCAGTGGCATCAGCTGAGTGGAAGTTCTGCATGGAAAGCTTTATTGTAGGCTTCAGCTCCTGCTGATGTCTCTGGGTTCCGCTTTATTGCCATCTTCAGCTGAAATGAAGTTACTGGGTTCCAGAACTGCAAATAAAAAATATGAATACTAGGCAAGAAAAAGTCAGTATTAACAAGGGACTCAAACCGAGGGGGAAAAAAACTATATAAAAACAGACATACAAAACAACACACTAAACAGACTTTGATCATGCCAATTCAGATTATATTAATTTAAACAACAGGGTGTATGTTCCCTATAAGGGTCACAGCCCAGTGATTTTTAGAACACACCACTGCCTTGTGCTTTCTGGAATTCAGTAGCAGGTGATTCTCTAGAAATTAATGCTGCAGCACTAAGAAATCATGCTGGAAATTTTCTTTAGTTCTCTCAAGTATGGTGAAGTGCAGTGAACAATCCGAACTATATTTGTACTAAAAATGATAAATGCAGACAACGGGCAATGTGGTTGAGAGATGGACATACTATATGTTGATATGCCTCTTGGAGACCACAGACACCAGGTAAAAATTCCCCTGTAAGACCTGCGGATTCTTCTGGTGAGATGTCGGACAGATAGAATGACTTACATAATGGAAACAATGAATAAAACAAAGTATTTGGCTGAGCTCCATAGCTGTGGGGAGACTGGCTGGACTGCACTGATATCTCTTGAATGGCAAACAGTAGAGTAAATCACTCAAACCTTGGCTTGACTGTGGTGACTGCAGGTAGAATGTCTGGCTTGGGGAAGTGCAAAACCAATCATGGTGGACAATGTTAAAGGAGATCATTGAGCTAATACAATTTCCTTCCACTGGTTTGACTTGGCTAAAAGGAGGGTGTTTTGGACTGAGAATTGCCCAGTCTCAAAATGACTAGTTGTCCAAATGACCTTGGTTGTCCCAGATGATTACTATACTTCTACTACTTCTGATGTAGTGAGAGGTCCATGGTTAAATGAGCTTTATTTCTGGTCTTGTGCAAAGATGAAGTTGTGTCCAGTGTGACAGATTGCTTTGTGGCAGCCAAGATCTGTGTGTATATTCCAGTGCTCAGACGTTAACAGTTACGTAAGAACTTACTGTAACAGTAGATCTTTGAGAGAGGTTCCTGCAGCAGATCATTACACATTACACATTGAACTGTGCCCCCCTGGCATCAGGACCACACGTCAAATGTCTAGCTAGCAATTTATAGTGGGGGACCACCCCCGGCACCACACGGGATGTAAGTGTGACACCATGAAGGGGGCAGTCCCCACACCCACCCTCCAGTTTTCCATCCAGAAGACCCCTGAAAGGGATATAGGAGAAAGGAGAATACTCCTTGAACCTGAAGCTGCTGAAAAGCAGCCTGGGAAAGGAAAAGAAGAAGAAGCTGGGAGGGACATTATGACCTACTGCAGGACTCTATCTCGAAGAGCTACTGTTACAGTAAGTTCTTAAGTAACTGTTATATTTTACTTCGAGAGGGTTCCTGCAGTAGGTCATTGCACGTACAACTGAATTCCAAGCAGTCAAGAAGAAACAGTCGGAGACTGAGGTCCGGGAGCCAGAAGAGTCTGCAAATCAAGACCCCAGTTAGGACAATAGGCCCTGAAGAATGGTCAATCCAACACCAGCCCTGCGCCTAGAGGCGATGTCCAGACTGTAATGCTTGGTGAAAGTATGGGCAGCACTCCAGGTAGTCACAGCACAAATGTCAGAGGTGGACACATTCCTGAAAAAGGCAGCAGAAGCAGCCATGCCGCGGGTCGAGTGCCTCTTTACTTCTCCCAGAAGTGGTTTCTCATATTTTTGGTAAATGAAAGTGATGCAGTTAGCCAACCACTTACAGAGGCGCTGCTTGGAAACAGCTATGCCCTGACATTTGTATGCAAAGGAAACAAATAACTGATTGGACTTGCACACCTCCTTGGTCCATGAAATATAATAACGCAAAATCCTGTGCACATCAAGAGCGTGCAAAAGGTGCCCCCCCCCCATTGGTGTATTCAGGGTAGTAAACCGGCAATTGAATATCCTGGTTTAACGTAACCTCAGATACCAGTTTTGGTAGAAAAGAAGGGTTAGTCCACAGAGCCACCCTGTCTCTACTGAAAATTAAATAAGGCTCCTTACAAACGAGGGCTTGAAGCTTGGAAATCCTTCAAGCTGAGGTAACTGAAACTAAAAGTAGCACTTTCCAAGACAAATAGTGCCTATCGCAGCTTGTTGTCGGCTCAAAGGGGCAAAGTAAGTTTTTCTAAAACAAAATTCAAATCCCAGGGGGGGAACCGGACTATGGACCAGAGGTTTCAAGTGGAGGATCCCCTTAAAGTGAATTTCCGATGTGGTGCTATTAAGTATTGGGCTTCATAGCCCAATAGCTTATAGCAGCGTAAGTTCACTGCTACAGAAAGTTACATTTTTAAGTCAGTAGTTTTAGTAGGGGAAGGGATCGTAACTGGCGCCAAGACCACGGCCAGCTGATACCTTCCAACTTCCTGATGAGCCTGCTCCACCCCGCCTCTCAAATTTGTGATATGTGGCCAGGAGAGCACAGGGGCAAGCCCATACAAGTCTAAAAGATCAGTTTAAATACGATTTAGTACTTTTAAACACTCCTAGAGGAAAACTAAAGCAGTCACTTAACTAGTACTTAAGTGACTGCTTTAATTTTCTTCTAGAACTATTTAAAATTACTAAATTCCGGTATTTAAGACAGACCCCATAGACTTGTACGGGGCTGCCCCATGCTCTCCCTGGCCACACGTCACAAATTCTGAGAGTGCGGGGGCAGAGCGGGCTCATCAGGAAGTTGGAAGGTATTGGCTGGCTGTGGGTTTGGCACCAGTAATGATCCCTTCCCCTACTAAAACTACCAACTTAAAAATTTAAATTTTTGTAGCAGTGAGCTCACAACAATATAAGCTATTGGGCTATGAAGTCCAATACCTTATATCAGAAATTTCCTTTAAGGAAGGTTTTAGAGACCTCCAGCTGGGCAAGATTCTTGCCGTCCACCGGAAGGTGATAGGCAGAGATCGCAGAAAGATGAACCTTCAGCGAGGAATAGCTGAGGCCCTAATCAGATAAATGCAAGAGGTACTCTAGGACCTGGAGTGCTGGGCAAGAAAAGGGGTCCAAGCCCCTAGCAGTTGCCCAAATAGTAAACCCTCTTCCACCTCATAGCATAAGTTGTTCTGGTGGAAGGCTTCCTGGCTTCCACCAAAACTTGGGCTACTCAGGAGGAAACCCCAAAGCATGATACAGCTATGTCCAGAGGTGCCACGCATGCAAGTGGAGAGATTTGAGGGCTGGATGCACCAGGTTGCCCTGCTCCTGTGTGAGAAGGTCGTGGAGGAGAGGTAGAGGTACTGGAGGTTTCAACACCAGCTGCTGCAGCATAGGGAACCATATCTGCAGAGGCCAGAGAGAAGCAACGAGGATCACGTGTGCTCCCTCTGCTTGAAGCTTCAGCAGGACCTTCTGCAGAACTGGGAAGGCATACAGAAACCTTCCTGTCCAACAAAGTGACAGCGTGTCTCGCCAAGAAACACCACGCCTGGGAACGGGCAAGCAAAACCTGGGTAGATCTGCGTTGGATGTGGAGGCAAAGAGGTCCAGCCCTGTCGACCCCACTGATCGAACAGGCTTTCTACCATCTCTTGATTCAGTTCCCACTTGTGAGCCTGCACAGTGGTATGGCTGAGATGGTCCACCAGGATGTTGTGAATACCCGGGACATGAACTGCTGTCAAGTACAGATCGTGCTGGACTGCCCAGTACCACACTCACATCGGCTCCCTCCCTGTGAGTTTATGTACCAAACCATGGCCATATTGTCGGTCTGGACAAGGAGAGTTCCCGGGCATAAGAGGGTCTGAAACGCCTGAAGAGCACAGAGCACAGCTCTCATCTCCAGGATGATGCTGTGCAGATGCACTTCCTGTGGTGACCACTTCCTCTGGGTTCGCTGGTCTCCCAGGTGGGCTACCCAACCATTATCCCAAGGCGTCCATCATGAGGGTCATGGAGGGAGAAGGGGGGTGAAAAGTAGCCTCCAAGGAGAGGTTGGATAACTCCTATCACCAAAGAAGATCCCTCTTCATGCCGTTGGAGACCATGACTCTGTGGTCCTGGTCATCCCAGCGCTGATCCCACTGGACCCCAAGTGTACACTGGATCACCCTCATATGTAGTCTGGCCATCAGTACAGTGGGAATGGCAGCCGCCATTAGACCCAACAGCTGAAGAACAGAGCAAGCTGTAGTCTGAGAGTTGGATACAGTGAAGGCTTGCTGCTTCAGGGTATCTGCTCTGTCCGGAGGAAGGAAGGCCCTGCTCTGGACCATATCCAGCACCGTTCCAATGAATTGGAGGCACTGAGAGGGCAAAAGGTTGGACTTGTTGTAATTCACTGTGATGCTAAGATGGGAAAAGAGGTCCAAGGTGTAGGAGAGAGACTCCTGCAGACTGTCCTGAGATGGGGCTGACAAAAGCCAGTCGTCCAGGTACGGAAAGAAAAAATTACTCACCTTAGTAATCTTATTTCTTCCAACGTATTCTTCCATATTCATAACTCTCTACAGTTAGCCAGCTCAGTAGAACTGCCCAGAGAATGGAACTATATGCTAATGATGGCATCATTGGCACATGACAATATTCAAACTGCTGCCCTCATCTACTGCACATTCTATCAATGTCTCAGATTTCTAGGAAGCCCACAAGGCTACCTAAGTGACTCAAGCTAAAAACAGCTTGATACAGACAACTATGTACTATCCCTTCCCCTACCACTGATACTAATGACTGAGGTATCACACCTACCTGAAACACCCAGAATCACCTGGGAAAAAGAAAGGTAAGTGAAAAAACAACTCCACAGAATTAAAATAAGTGTGCCTGTGTTTGGAACTGTTAAATAAGAAGACCATTCAGAGGCTCTGGTTCTGGAAGGGAAGGGAGAGTTATGAATGTGGAAGAATACATTGGAAGAAACAAGATTACTAAGGGGAGTATTTTTTTTCTTCTAACCCCATGTATTCTTCTCATATTCATAACTCTCTGCAGACTTCAAAGCAGTACCTATGGAGGTGGGCAGAGAACCAACTTAGGAAAGAGATTCTGCTGGACTGCTGTGTCAAACCTGGCATCACTTCTGGACTGCAAGTCCAAACTATAATGTTTAGTAAAGGTGTGTATTGACCTCCAGGTAGCTGCTTTGCAGATCTCCAGTAAGAGGATATCTCTAGAAGCTGCTATAGAAGCAGCTGTGCCCCTAGTGGAGTGGGCCCTGAGGCCTGCTGGGGCCTCATTTTCCAGATTTTGTGTAACAAAACTGAATGCATTGACCTATCCAGCGAGAGATTGATCTCTTAGAGGCTGAAGTGCCCTTTCCTATATCCCCATAAGTGAGAAAAAGTTGCTGTTTATCAGCTCTGTGATCTTTGGTGTGAGTCAGATAATAACTCAATGCTCTTTTAACATCCAGACTGTGGAGCCTGCGCTCTCCAGAACTGGCATGTTCTATGAAGAAGACTGGCAGTGTCATGGACTGATTCAAATGGAAATCAGAAACCACCTTAGGGAGAAACCTTCTGTTAGTACAAAGTACTACTTTATCATTATAAAAAGATAAATAATCTTTTTCCACACACAATAATTGCAACTCACTTGTTCTTCTAGCAGAAGTGATTGCTACGAAAAACACAGTTTTCCATGTGACATATTGTAAATGTGCTGATGACACTGGCTCAAATGGAAGTTTCATAAGCTGAGCAATGCAAATATTCAGATCCCATACTGGGACTGGTTCTTTAATAGGAGGATGCAAGTGGGCTAATCCTTTAAATAATTTTTGAAAATAGGTTTAGATGCAAGGGAAACAGTTTTCCCTGCTGAGATAAAAGCTGGAATTGATGCCAATTGTACCTTCAGGGATGTATGTTTGAGGCCTTGAGAGTGCAGTTCAGTAAGATATTCCAGTAATAGTGGAATCACTGCCAAAGAAGGAGAAACATGTTTGGCATCACACCAGACAGAAAACCTTTTCCATTTTGCATTATAGGTCTTCTTAGTAGAAGGTTTTCTATGTCCTTTTAGGATATCCAGAACAGCCTGGGAAAGCTATAAATCTGCAAACTCTTAAGTCCTCAAGAGCCAGGCCTTGAGTCTGAGAGACTTGAGGTTTGGATACAGGATCTTCCCTTGGTGGGAAGTTAATAGGTTGTGCCTCCTGGGTAGGAGGATTGGTGTGGACACTGACATTAACAGCAGGAGGGGATAACATGGCTGTCTGGCCCCCTTTGGTGCTATCAGAATCATGGACGCAGACTGTGCCCTGAGTTTGAGTAACACTCTGAAGATGAGTGGGAAGGGAGGAAAGGCATATAGCTGCTTTCCCGACCAGTCCAAGGCCACAGTGTCCAGGGGAATTGTGCTCCTGACTGGTGGCCTGCAACAGAATAGGGGCAACATGTGACTCTCATGAGAGGCAAATAAATCTATCTCTGGAGTGCCCCATCATCTGAACACTGAGTCCAGTACCTGTCTGTTCAGAGACCATTTGTGATGTGCCTGGTTGATTCTGCTTAAGCATCTGCCAGGGTATTGCCCTTGCCTGGTACATGAATGGCTTGCAAGGAAGAATAAGCAAGTTCGCAAATGTTCATGGCCTCTGTGCACAGGGAATCCAACCTTGTTCCCCCTTGCTTGTTTATGTAAAACACTGTAGTGGTGTTGTCTGTTCTGACCTGCACCACCTTGCCCTGTATTAGCTGGGAAAAACTTTTTAGAGCCAGAAACACTGCTATGAGCTCTAGCAGATTTATATGGAGGAGAGACTCCACACTTGACCAAGTGCCATGGGTAGTGTGCTCTCCTATATGAGCACTCCATCCTAACAGAGAAGCATCTGTTATAAGGATGACTGAGGGATTTTCCCTCTGGAAAGGAACTCCTGCCCTTAGATTGTGGATATCTGTCCACCACTTAAGGTATTCAGTTCTGCTCCTATGAAATGCCGGACTTGAGCCGGTGTGAGAATGGATTTTTCCTGGTTTAGAAGGAAGCCCAGAGACTGTAACAAATTTTTTGTTATTTCCAAGTGTGTTTTTATCTGCTGGAATGACTTTCCCACCATTAGCCAGTCGTTGAGATAGGGAAAAACCATAATTCCTAGTTTTCGTAGGAATGCCATTACCACTGCCAGGCATTTTGTGAATACCCTTGCTGCTGAAGTTAGACCAAAGGGCAGAGCTGAGAACTGGTAATGACCCGAAGGGAGTCTGAACCCGAGATATCTTTTGTGAGACTCCCTTATGGGGATGTAGAAATAGGCATCTTTTAAGTCTAGAAATGCCAGCCAATCTCCCTGCTGAATGACAGGTAAAAATAAGGGTAGGGTCGCCATCCTGAATTTTGGCTTTGCCAGATACTTGTTCAGATGTCTTGGGTCCAGAATGGGCTGCCACTCCCAATTTTTCTTTTTGGTAAGAAAATACCAGGAGTAAAATCCTCTGCCCCTCTGAAGAATTGGCACCTGCTGTACTGCCTTTATGCTGAGCAGGGTTTGAACCTCCTTTTCCAGGAGCTGTTCTTCGAGAAGAGAGGCTGGTTTGAATAGCCTTGACTTCAGAAGAGGGAAGGACTTGAAACTCAGGGACAGTCCCTGGCTCACTAATTCCAATACCCACTGGTCTGTGGTTATGGCCTGCCAGACCTGGAAGAAGTGAGCCAGTCTGTCCCCTACTGGTATATGGGAGGGGACCTTGGCAAAGGAGTCAGGGATTTTATTTCGGTGGGGCCTGAGCCTGGGTGAATTGGGAACCCTCCTGGAGTCCCTCCTGCCTCTGGCCCTATAATACCCAATCTGCTGTGGGTATGGCTGCAGCTGTGAAACAGCTTGAGGCTGATAGAAGGGCCTACCATAGGACCTTCCTCTACCTCCCCTTCCATAAGGCCTATAAGAAGTAGAAGGCCTGTCCTTGGATGATTTACTCTTACATGTAGTTTTGTATTCATCCACCTTTTTCATATACTCTTCAGTCGGTTTGCCAAAGAGAGAATAATCCTTAACAAGAAAGTCCATGGCCTTAGCCTGGATGTCCTGTGTTAGATTTGTAGCTCTTAGCCAAGCAAACCTTCTCAGGGCTACAGTCAGAGCCATAATCCAGCAGCATTATCACTGGCATCTGCTGCCATCTGGAACTGGTATTTGGATGCTTCCAGTCCAGATCTGGCTATTTCTGCTAGGTCATCAGAGACAGGAGAGGGAACCTTCTCTGACATGGCCAAAACAGACCGCCATAGTGTATTTTGATACTGTGCAGTGTAGGCCTGGTAATTAGCTTGTCTGACCCCCAGAGAGGCAGCTAAATACCATTTCTTTGACATACTGTCCATTTTCCTTGACTCCTTCTCAGGCAGATGAGAGGATAAAGGAACCCTCGCCTTCTCACAGGCTGCCTGCTGGACTATACCCTGATGATCAGGGTGAGAAAAGAGGAATTCAGCCCCTTTGCTGTCCAGTTGGTAATTCTTGTCAGCCTTCTTATCCAGAGGCATGACAGAGTTAGGGTTCTGCAGGACTGTGAATAAATCCTTCTTGAAGAATTTATTGATAGGCAGAAAAATCTTTTTAGTGGGTGTTAACCCCATCATTTCCATGTATTCTGCCTCCTCCTCGTCCTCTATGACCTCGGTAGTAGCCAGGTCAAGGGCATCTACTATTTTCCTAACAAAGGAAAAGTGAGAGGAAAAATCCTCAGGCCTTGGAGGAGAGGCAAATTCCTGCTCAGGTGAGATTTCTGGTTCAATGGCCTCACCTTCATCTTGCTCTGGTAAATCATACTCCCCAGTACCCATCTCTTGAGACTGGGGGTCCGAGCAGGGAGTAATTTCCTGAACCCTTGGAGGAGGAGGGGTTGGAGAAGGTATAAACCCCTGAATTGCCTCAATGACTTTACTAGCCCAGGGAATTTCCTCAGCAGTAGGCAGACTGTGAGGCACAGAAGAATCCCCTGTAGGTTTAGCCTGGGGTTAGACGTGCTTGGTCTTTGACTTTTTGGAGGGGACCAGAGAATCAGCCAGCCCATTCAGTTTCTTTAAAGAGGTTGATTCGTACTTGTCTGGGGTGGTAAAAGAGGAAGCTGCGGTTTCACCCGCTGATTTGGAAGGTGTTGGCTGGTTAGAGCCTGAAGCACCTCCTCACTTTTTATTCAACCTCTCCATCCTTTTTTCCAGTTTTCTGTGGGAAAGATTTACAAATCTCACATCCAGAATTCAAATGATCAGTTCCCAGGCAGAACACACAACTGTCATGATTGTCTGCCCTGGCAAACACTTCCCACACTTCTCAAAACCTGGGGGACCAGTCTTTTTCTTAGGTTTTTCAGAGTGCTCCATTTTCAGGAGAAAAACCTCAACTGCAAAAGATATCTTTTTTTTTTTTGCGGTCGGTTCAGGAACCGATTAGGCCCCAAAAGAACAGATAAATTCAGCAAATTTGGAACCGGGTCAGCAGTTCTCGGAACCGATACAACGGTTCACAGTAACCGGGTCAGTGGTTAAAAAGAATACAGATTAACGGTTTCAACAAAAACACATATAACTTTAAACAGTAAAGATGTTTAAACAAAAATAGAGAAAATAAAAACGGGAAAAGTCCGCAACTAATAAATAACAACTCGGTTCCTAGGCAGTTATACTGAACCATGAGGAACCAAGAAATAAACACTAAATCTCACTAAAACTAATATAAACTAGACGTTAGAGTAAAATTAAACAATAAATGAAGGCAGCAGAAAGAAAATTATGTATAACTGAAAAATTATACTTCACAATAAGCCAACAACAACCTGAGGGATCTCCTGGGCGCCTAGACTTGTGAGGCGGAGTAAGAAATCTGAGACATTGATAGAACGTGCAGCAGATGAGGGCAACAGTTTGAATATTGTCACGTGCCAATGATTCCATCATTAGCATATAGTTCCATTCTCCTGCAGTTCTACTGAGCAGGCTAACTGCAGAGAGTTATGAATATGAGAAGAATACATGGGGTTAGAACACATAAATTCCCCTGTGGCATAAGGCCGCCACCACCACTGCTGGGCAGTTGGTGAAAACCCAAGGTGCTGAGGAAAGGCCAAAGGGGAGAGCCTTGAATTAGAAATGGTTCCCCTGGAAAGTAAACCTACGGTAGCGGTGGTGGGCCGGGAGCATAGGGATGTGCAGGTAGACATCCTGCATGTCCAGCGAACAAAGCCACTGATCCTTGAGCAGCAGGGGTAAGAGTCCCTGCACAGTCAGCATGCGGAACCTCTTGTACTCAACAGAGAGGTTCAGCAGGCTGATATCCAAGGTGGGTCTCAGATCTCCCATCTTTTTATGCACCAGGAAGTAGTGGGAGTAATAACCCTTTCCTGCCTGTGCGGGAGGAACCAGCTCTATGGCTGACTTCGACAGACGAGCCTGGATTGCCTCTCTTACTAGAGGAAGATAACTTGATGGGTAGTGGGACCTGCCCAGAGAATTGTCTGGAGATCTGTCCAGGAACCCTACTGAATGTCCTCTTGCAATTATCTGTAATATCTAAGCGTCTGTGGTGATCTCCTCCCACTCTCTGAGGTAGAGGGTGAACCTTCCCCCTACTGGTTCCACCAGAAGATGTGGAGGATCTGGAGGGGTCTCTCATGAGTCAGGAGGTGGAGGAGAGGGCCGCTTGATGATCTCTGGTGGCTCCTTGGGATTTGGCTGGGGGGGTGGGTGCCCCAGAGCCTGTGGCACGACGCTTATCCTTACATCTGTCTGGGGACTGCTTGTTCCGCTTCTGCTGTGGGCAACAAAAAGGATGCTTGGATTTAAAACCAGAGTGGTACAGGGAGCGGACCTGCCGCTATCTTGTAGCTCAGTAATAATGTCCTTTACATCACCTGCAAACAGGATAAGCCCATGGAAAGGGGTGTCCAGGAGGGTGGATTGGATGTCTGGTGCCAGGCCCGCTATACAGAACCATGGAAGCCTTCTTAGGCAAATGGCTGAAGCAGTGCAGCGGGCCACCCAGTCTACCGAGTCACAGGTGGCTCATAGGGCATGTTGATAGGAAGACTTGGTAAGCCTCACCTTGCGGAGAAGTCAGTCCCTGAGGTCTTGGTCTGGAATAAACTGGAGCTCTGACTCAAGATCTGCCAGGGATGACTTCTGGTAAGAAATCATATGGGCCACATAATTTAGTTACCTTGAAGCTTGCGGCAATATTGGTCCATCTGCTTGGACTCTTTGTCCGGAGGAGAGGCCCTTAGGTGTTTTGGCTTGGCCACTCTATCATGGGCCACAGTTATCACTATGGAGTCAGCTTTGGGCTGCATAATGAGATGAGAAACCCCTTCAGAGGAATGATAGGTCCTATTGGCCTTCTCGGAGACCACAAGGATGGAAGATGGTTGCTGCCAAATGGTGGACCTCAGGTCCTCATGTGGCCCCATCCACTGAGGGATAGGCAGGGGGTCCCCATCTGATATGTCCAAATGCTCCGCAAGCCTCTTTCTTTCAGGATCCAGCTCTTGGGTAGCCCAGCTGCATGCTGACTGGACAGACTGGAGGAGCTCAGCAAATGATGGGTCCTCCGGAGGAGATTTGGGGGACTCTTTTGGCTGGGGCCCGATAGGGGAACGGGAGCCCAAGCTGGCAGAAGAGTCAGAATTGGACTCAATCTGAGGATACAGGCCTGCTGGAGGAAGAGGCCTTACCAAAAACAGCCTCTGTGGCCTTGTTGCCAGGTATGGCCCCGAAGGGGGGGCGCCTGGCAGAATCCCTGTCTGACAACCAGAGGTCGACTGGGGAGAGACTCCTAGAGACAACCCTAGGGGCTGGCTTCAGGACCGTAACCAGCTGCAGGTGACCGAGCTCCTGGAGGAGCTGCGACTTGGCATCCTTCCCCCATGAAGCAAAGTTTCCTTGACGGTCAGCCTGCGATCTGTCCAGAGCCTGGGGCTGTGGAGGGGGAGGCGGAGGAGGAGTCAGTGGTGGAGGCGGAGGCTGGAAACCTGTGCACCCTGAGTGAAGCCACGAGGGGTAGCTAGGGGGCTGGTAGCCAAAGGGGTAGCCTTGTGGGTTGTACCTTATACAACTGACCCTGCGTCAGGTACCCAAGTGCATAAGTGGGCATTTGCTAACCCGTTGACAGATATCCTGGTGCCGGGTAATAAGGGTACTGCAGCGGAGAGTAGCTGGGGACCATGCCCGGAAGACCAGCAGGCGGAGGGGCAGATGGTCCTGAAGGAGGCAGGGCCGAGGGACTACTAGGTGCAAATGGGTCCATCAGTGGGCCATGACGATCCAGATCCTGGCTGGAATCTGAGAAGAGCCTGGTGGAGGCTCAGGCGTCGGAGAATGAGGAGTAGGCAGGGTGTCTAAACAGCCTTCAGACGGTTGGGGGGGGCCGGTACACCAACCATCATCGGGTCGGTAAGGGCATCGACTGGTGAGGAGCTCTTCGGAGTGGGGTCCCGAATGGGATCCGACACTAGGAGGTCAGGTGTCAGAGGCACCAAAAAACCTGATGCCTGGTCCAAAGTGTGTGAGGGGAGTCTAGGAGAAGTGACCCGCGTCGACAGGCCCGCTGGAACAGTGGTGGATCCGGCAGTAAACAGACCTGATGTCAGGGAAGATACCCCCAGAGTAACAGCACTTGCCTCCTGGAGAGAAGCAAGGGAGAGTGAGGGTTCAGGTTGGGTCAGAGGAAGCGATGAGTCTCGGGAGGGAGAACCCTCGAGGGAAGAAAGTGCGTCTGGCAGCTGGCTCTGCCCACCATCGGGAAATTCAAAAGAGTCTGATGGGAGAGCCTAGGCCAAGCCAGCGACCAACTGAATGGCCTGAACTGGAGGGCGACTTACCAGCCAGAGAGCCGACCACAGGCCCAGAGGAAGAACCCTCCTGTGAGAAGTGCCCCTTCCAATCTCTGACCACGGCGGGAGAGGGAGTTGGCGACCGATCCACTGGAGTGGACGGAGACCGGGCAGGAGGGGTACTAACCAAAGCAGAAGCCCCACCAGAAACCGCTTCGTCAATCTGGTGACAGTGGACAGAAGGGGGCCAGTCCCGGCACTTCTCCTTCTCCTTCTTCTTCTTGCACTCAGTGGTGGGGAAGGAGGAACACACAAACATAGAGGTTAATGGCAGATTAGGACCACAAGGCCCATCCAGTCTGCCCATTTCTTTTTCTACCTTATAAACATGCCATCGACCTTTGCTCTGTCAGTGGCCTATCTATTCATACTCATCTATATTGCTCCCTTATGCCTATCCCATGCATGTTTGAAGCCCTGCACTGTATTCATAGCCACCACTTTGTAATTTAAATGAACGGCAATGTGTTTAATGCATGAGTACAGATCTCAGGTTATCTTCATACAGAGAAATAGCCAAATAATTTAACAAAGATCCAGTTGTTATGCTGCCAGTAAGATGTACAGTATGTTAACACACCCACAGATGAACATTTAAGTAATCCACTGCTTTTGTGAAAAGAATATAATTCCATCCATGCTAACCAAGTATCTCTGTTATGTTCAAACGCTACTGCATTTACAATGAGTTGCTCCTTGTATCACTCTTTTCAAGTACAGCGGGCCCAAATTCTCAGATACTGTTTTGTGGACTGAACAGAGCAAAAGTGCGCCCCTCTGTGCAGACCCATGAAAACTGCTATTCTGAGAAGGCAGAATCTGGGCAGGAGGGCAGAGATCCCTTGGTGCATATCCTGATATTCAAATGTGGCACCCAGATGTTACTGTATGCAAACAACTGCCACATACATGTAAGCACATGGTGCAGTACTGTGCATATATGTGTGTGTGGCAGCAATAACAGAAGTCACATCCCTGCCCCCTCCCACACCTTTATAGGGCCACTTGTGGTCCAGAGCATATATGCCAACAAATGTCCAAGGGCATCACCCCTGATGGTCCAGGAGGCCCACCACAACCCACACAGCTTAAGTAAATTGTCCCTGGTAGCCCAGTGGATCCCAGTTCCTATCCTATGAAGCCTGAATAGTGCCACACTGATCCATGTTTGATACTGCTGCAAACCTGATGCAGTACTCCAATGACCCCCTACCACCTGGCAGTTGGATTAATAATTGATTGTATGATTGTGCTGCATGATGAACTTGAAATTATGTGAAAAAAAGAACATTTAGTAGCAGTATTTGGGTGCCAATGCAAAGTGCTATAACAGGTGCCCTGTGGTAGATGGCAATGTAAATGGTGCAGAGTACCAATTACATGAAAATCTCCACTCTTCTGTGCCCAGCATACTTTGATGTGCTCTGGCATGGATTTTCCCCAACTGCCTCAGACAATAGCTCAAGGAGGTCCCAAGCAAGGGCAGGGGGCAATGATTTTGCAATTATTTACTGCCCATCCCTTATAACTGAAAAGTAGGTCAATGGCCACAAGCTTTTATTGTTTCAAATAGCTTTTTGATCCCTGGCCACCTCTATGCATCTGCAGCAGTCAATCTCAGGTTCACCTAACCTAATCAGCCACTCCTCCTGCTGTCACGCCAGTGGGGATCCACAGAGAGTGTAATTCCAAGGTGCCAGCACTGTCATTACTGGTTGCCAGTGTCCATATGGATTTTTGGTAATTTCTCCTCTTTCCCTGCCCATTGCCCATCTGACACCAGGCTGCGCCCCTGCAGGTGGCGCACACAGGCAGCACACCTCTCCGAAGAAGGCAAGCTCCCAGGACCACTGCAAGGACTACTAGTGCGAAGGACCTGCTACTCATCCTCCTATGACTGGCAGCGCTGCCTCTCAGCAGTGTCTCTACTGCACCCCCTCCCTGGGCACCAGGCTGTATCCAGAGTCCACTCCAAAACACAGGTCACCAGCATGGGAACCTGATCCACTATCAATTGGGTGGCCCCAGAACCTATATATTTCAAAGTCTTAAAAATCTTTTAATGTTCTGTTTCCACTGTTCCTTTTTTCCCTGCTAGAACATTTTTTTTTCAAAATCTTCAAAAAAAAAAATCTTTAAAAGGGTAATTATAGATGTGGCTTCCTCATCTTTTTGTTCTTGTAATTTTTCAGTTTCACTCATGTTCTCCTTTTTTTCCAGTTATGCCATTTTTCATAAGCTTCACTTCTCTACTGTTGTTCTGCATAACATGATCTCCCGGTCTGCAAATGCAGAAACTGTCAGTGGTTCAGTAAGTTATTCACATGCCTTGGGCTGGAAGCTTGGAAGGTCGTGGGCTTTAGTTCCACCCCAGGAATTTGCATTAATACCCAATACTGACAATGTGGTGCAGCAGTAAGGGAGTGCTTCTCTGCTGATGTGTCATCCTTCCAATGAGACATTAAGGTCCCTTTTTCTCATCTCTGGTAGCTGTCCAGGTAAAAGATTGCATGGCACTTATCATAAGAGTAGGTGATTTTCCTCAGTGCCCTTGCCAAGATTCCCCATCAAGAAAACAGGTCTTTGTAACCAAACCCACAAAACACACCTGGAAATAATAACCATTGGTTCAGGGTGCATTTTCCTGGTCATACAAAATTTCAAACAAATAAAAACCTGCTGGCAAGAGAATCCACTGGATCAGGGAAGGCAGGGACCAGCTCTAACAGGTACCAAAAAGGGAACTTCTCAATACTGTAACACAGATATCAATAATATGATAAAATGCATCAATTTATATGCATATTAAATATTTACCTTGTTAGTTGAGCACTGGCCTTTGTTTGTATTGTCCATCTAAACTATTGAAATATGAAGTTTAAAAAACATCCCCATTACTTGTCTATTGAGTGTGCCTTCATTCTCTCCATATTATTGTATCAAAAAGCATGCTAGTGCACAGGAGACATTTAGGAAGTGGAAGGGATTGGCGGCTCAGCTCCACACAGTCAAAATAGGATTCCTTCCCTTCTTAAAGGGGCACTATCATCAGCAAGGTTTCTTAATGTCTCAAAGCCCATGAAAAGCTAATTTGAGTGAGCCATTGTGTTTATCTGCGATTCTTTGCAGTCCAGAGTTATTCATATGTCAATCAGCCTGTAATTAGGGCTGGGGGCAGCCATATGTTTCAGGCTCCTGACAGGAAAGGATGTCACTGAGGAACTTGGCCCTCCATTTACTGTAGGTTAAATAGGAAATCATCTGTTTAAGTGTCTTTTAAGGTATTATTACAACACTTTCTACATTTATAATAATTGTTTTGTAAGTGCATTGAAACTAGTGAGTTATCACCTTTACATTTCAAACTGTTAGTAAAAATAATCCATCTTTAAGATTGCTTTAACCTCTGGGCTATACTGCCAGCTGATCATTAAAAACGACACATCTCAAGGCTGGCTCTGTGGTGTCAACAGGTATTGGGGCCGCAAATCAAGATTTCTAGACCCTGGCTGTGTTCATGTCAGTACAGATTTCTGGGGCTGCTACAGCATCGACTTCTGTCTTATTCCATTCCTTCTCTTACATCCTTTTGAAACTCTTACAATTTCGGGTGTAAACTCAGGTCTACAAGATGCAAATGTGGTTACGTACCTACTGGCCTGGCATCATGGGGCCAGCCTTGAAATCCGAAGTTTTTGATTAACAGCTGGCAGTACAGCCTATAGGTTAAAGCAAAGAGCTGTGTACAAGCCTCTTTCATCCAGCAGAATGGGTTTTGATTCCAACATGGTCTTTTTGTATTTTGTGTGACCACAGCAAGTCACTTAACCTCCCTGTGGTCCCAAAACACACCCATAAATAAGCTGTAGTGGTGTGCCTTTCCTAGAAAAAGACAGTAAAAACAATCTGAACATGTTGACTTGGAGAAAATAAAATAGGACACCACTGATTGTTTATTAATTGCAGAAACACAGACAACATTGTTAAAACATGCATAACCTGAAATGCATTATTAAAAGAGTATTTACATTTTTTTGATTAAGTTAAAAGTATAACAGTTTCTTACTGAAATACTTTGGATGGAATGGGATTTTGTACCGTAAAGGAAAAAAATTAATCTGGTTGAACCTACCGCTCAAGCCCTTTGAGCGTGTCTTACACTCTGCAGCTATGCCAATGGACCGCAACTTTCCAGAAAGCCATTCCCACTGTAATGTAAAAAAAAAAAAGGGAGAGACAGGCTGTGTGTGTGTGTGTGAGTGTGTGTGTGAGAAAGTGCTGCACTAAATGAACTGTGCTGAAAGGGAAAAAAATGGTCACCATTAATTAAGTAAAATAATATGTCAGTGGGTGTAAAAACCAGATATTTTGCACACACCCTTGGTGAGGGATGTTTTTATAAACCCCTCGAACTTTGCCCTCGGGGTTAAAGTAGCAACCCACACCTCATGTGTGTGTAAAATTCCGGTTACACCCACCCACCCATATATTATTCTATATTTTAATAATGCAGTTCAGATTATGCATGTTTTAACAATGTTGTCCATCTATGTGTTTTTGCAATTAATAAACAATTAATGGTGTCCTTTTTTTTTTCTTTTCATGTCAGATCAGGATAGAAAGAGCCTAATATTTTCAGAATCATAACACATGCTCAGATTGTTTTTACTGTCTTTGTCCAGGAAAGGCACACAGCTACAGCTTATTTATGGGTGCGTTTTGGGACCACAGGGAGGTTAAGTGACTTGCTCTGGTCACAAAATACAAAAAGAGCATGTTGGAATCAAAACCCATTCTGCTGCATGAAAGAAGCTTGTATACATCTCTTTGCTTTAACCTCTAGGCTGTACTGCCAGCTATTAATCGAAAACTTCGCATTTCAAGGCTGGCCCCATGATGCCAGGCCAGTAGGTACATAACCACATTTGCATCTTGTAGATCTGAGTTTACACCCAAAATTGTAAGAGAAAAGGCTGTAAGAGAGGGAACAGAATAAGACAGAAGTCGAAGCTGTGGCAGCCCCAGAAATCTGTACTGACATGAACGCAGCCAGGGTTTAGAAATCGTGATATGCGGCCCCAATACCTGCTGACACCACAGAGCCAGCCTTGAGATGTGTAGTTTTTAATGATTCGTTGGCAATATAGCCTAGAGGTTAAAGCAATCCTAAAAATTGATTATTTTTGCTAACAGTTTGAAATGTAAAAGGGATAATGCACTAGTTTTAATGCACATACAAAACAATTATTATAAATGTAGAAAGTGTTGTAATAACACTTTAAAAGGCACATAATAAAACAGATTTCCTATTTAACCTACAATAAATGGAGAGCCAAGTTCCTCAGCGACATAATTTCCAGTCAGGAACCTAAAACATATGGCTGCCCCCAGCCCCTAATTATAGGCTGATTTACATCTGAATAACTCTGGACTGCAAAGACTCACAGATAAACACAATGGTTCACTCAAATTAGCTTTTTATGTGCTTTGAGACATTAAGAAACCTTGCCTGATGACAGTTCCCCTTTAAGTAGATGCACAAAACAATCTGCTGTATGCAGGATTCAAATCAGGGGCAGGTAAGGTAAGGCTACTTATGTGTTTCTGGTGGGGGGTGACAGGGGAAAGAGCAGAAGAGGTGCTCTTTAAGCAGACATTCCACCAGGGAACAAAGGGCGGGTCTTGACAAATTGCTTCAGTTAGGGACCCACTTCTCTTCCACAGTTACAGTCCTCGCTCCCTCCTGAATGTTGTTCTTTAAGGTGTCTTAACTACTCCATCTGGGCAGTAGTGATGTGAGAGAGACAGACTGACTTCCTCCAGAAAGTCCTTAAGCTGCAGTGTGGCTTTGTTGTGACTGGAGGCATGAGAGCAGTCAGTGTACAGAGGTCAGTTGATTTCTCGTGCAGTTTACTCACACTGTCGAGGGCCCCATTTCAGCCTCTATGTGGAAGGTGGAAGCACCAGAATACACCACAGTCCAATTTGGGAGTGCAACCAGAATACATGGCCAGTTGAATAAGGGACTATAAACAGGTATACAGCATGAGTTACCAGCCCTTGCTATCTGGTGTTCTGTGAGTGACTTTCAGTATGCACGAAATACCAAATAGCCATGGATTTTGAGCCCTGAAAATGAAATATACTGGTACCATCCTGTGGCATTCACTATTAGAAATATGTGACAACTTCACCCTACTACATCTAGAGTATGAATCTGGCATATGCACACTGAACAGGTAAGCTCAATGGAAGACAACTGCCACCAAGCACCTTTTTTCTGGAACACAGAGGGGATGGAAATAACAGCCACTGACACTTAGGGGAATGGGGGACAGAAAAGACTACCAGTCAGTGGCTGGTTTGGAAGGGGGAGGGACAGCACGGAAAGCACTTTCCTGACCAGAGGGGAACTCAAAGGACTACTAAACAAAGCAGACCGATAATGACACCATGCAGCTGGTGGCTGGGTGATGTCATGTAGATGAAAGGACGAGGCCGCTGTCTGATAGGTGCAGATGCCTCCTTTCAACTGCTTGAAGTTTGCACCTATCACCCAGCGGAAAAGCATCATGGTCAGCCTTGCTGATCACTGGCCTGTCATTGTCAAGCCTCCTGCAGCCTGAGCCGCACTGAATGGGACAGTGACACATATCTCAAGCCCTCTACTTCACAGTATGTTTGCTCTGCGCATGCGCACAAGCAAACATAAAAAGGAAGCTTCCACAGATTTAATATATGTAACACAAAAAGGTTACTGCTTTGGGATCAATTTCTTTTGCCAATATCACCAGCACCCCCAACCCTCTCACACCCAGACACGCACTTTGTCTACTGAAAAGCCTGCAATTCAATATTTTGAAGGTCTGATCAAAAAAAAAAAAAATGGCGAGGAGGCCTGCAAACACAGTCTGTCCTGTGCAATATTAAGAGCCTGTCACAACTTTTCACAAACTATGATGTAACTCACACAAACACAGTCCAATTCCTCAGAGAAAAGGAAAAAAATACCCTTTTTTAACTTTTTTTCTCAAAAACTCATGTTTCTAAACACTTAGTCTCATGCACAGGATCTAGTAAACAACTTAAACCATTTTTTTTTTTTTTTTTTTTTTAGCTGAAGGATTACTGGTTTCCTGCTGCGCTCACTACACATTTTAGGATGGGGATTGTTATTACTAAATGCCATTTAACAGAAAAAGCTGCCCCTTCTTTATTCCCTGCCCAGCAAATCACTGCAAGGTGTCCACCATTTAACCCCATCCCCAAATCTGAAATGGGGAGGACTTTCCATCCAATCTACCATGCCAGCTACAGTTAGATAAAAGACTTGAAAAGGGCCCACAGCCCAGAAAACACTTTAAAAAAACTAATGGACACATACCACGGCCCCTCCCTTCCAGCTCCTCACTCGCCCAGAATAAGTCAAAGTGGACGACAACAAGCCTCAGCACTGTCAAACTTTATTTAGAAATTCAGCCCTACAACCAACCCCAAATAAGAACTTCACTCCCCCCCAAAAAAAATCTGAAAGTGACACAAGATCTACTTGTAAATGTGGTTAAAATGTGTTTACAAACGCCCGTCAAATATAAGGAGGGGGAGTAATAATGCATAGGAGTGGTGATGGCACCCCCTCCCAAATTATACAAATGTGAGGCAAAACAGTAAGTAGGAGGACCAAGCCATTCTCCCTTAAAAATGGTTCCAACCACATTTTTGAGCAGGGCCTTGGAAGTTTGAGCTACAGACAAACTATGAGCTCCCTCCCACCCCCAAAGCTATTTGGACTTTTTAATTTTTTAAAATCAACACATCCCAGTTTAAGTGATGCAACAGCATCACAGCAACAATCAGAAATAGGGTTGTCACCTTTGGATGAGGCAAAAACCGGATCCTAAGCTCCACCCCTAGCCCCACCCCTTTTCATGACTCATCATGCATTGCTCCTCCTAGAAAGCCAATGGTTATATCAATAAAATACAACACTTAAAGCAGTTCAACAAAAATGTTAAGATACTGTACTATACCTGTTAAAGTTACTTTCCTAGGTTCTTCCAAGTTATTTATGTGTGTATTGATTGATTTATTAACATTAGTTTACCAGATAAACATACAGAGATAAAATAAATCTCATTTACAGATATGATATGGGGGAGACAAGGGAAATACTTTAAATAGCATACAACAGTATACTTGGTATATAATACTACATAAAGAAATTGTTTTCTATAATGTGTACAATATATTTTTCTGGCTCAATTTCCTTTTCATGTCCACAGTAATATTTCAAAGTCAAAGAAGTGGCCACATTTTTTTCTTGAGGAAAAACATAATTTAAAACATTTAAAATGTCTAAATTCTGTTAGAGATGAAAATGTTTACCGGCAAATGAAAGTGGAAGACAACTGGCTGTGTTGGTGTTACAAAAGGTGGAGACAGCTTTGCTGTTATGCCACTTTAAGATATAGTGGAAAAGATTAGGTTAAGTAAGTGCTAATGGTGTTAACGGCCATGCTTTACACCTCCCAGGTTGACTGCTTTCACAAACAAAAGGCTATACTGACAACAGAACTTGTTTATAACCTGGACATGCAGTTAAAACAATGAATGAGATGACAAAATCTGTTTCAAAAGAATGTGAGCACTCAAAATGGCTCAAAACCCTGACCAGCACAGAGCAAGACCGGATTACCTGATAAGGACCCTGAAAACCTGACCACCAGGTAAAAAACCTGACAGGTGGCAACCCTAATCAGAAAGCTTGCCTTTTTGCCCATTCTCATCTGTGCTGTCTTGTGAGGAAACCCAACAACTTTGTAGTGAGAGAGCTGTAGGATACTACTGCCGTTAGGTGATGGGTTTAGCCCATACCCCTTAAAAAATAAAGTAAAGCAGCAGAGTCTCTGCAGATCTCCCCGTCACTCGCCCTCCCTCCCAGGAGTGCCAGCTTTTGTGGTTTATTCCCCTCACAGACTAGGGAGAGCTGGCAGCTGTGGCCAAAAAGACACAAACAATGAAGAGACGCCAACATGCTCATTGTCTGTCCTTTTACCTCTTCAGAGCTCAACCATCAGAGGGCCTGGGTGGCAAATTGTGTGGTGTGGGTGGCTTGCTGATTGGATGGCAAGTAAGCCTTGGTCTGATACAGGCAGAGCCAGCTCCAGCAGGCACTCCCTCGTTAATGTTAGTTGCTGTGCAAGGACAGGGAGTCGCCTCTGTCTTCAGTGGGGCAGTGGTGTCTCTCTCATGCACACACCCAGAACATGGAAACAGGGAGTCAAAAATTAAAGGGAACCTTTCCTGGCATTTTCATTAAAAACTCTTTATAACACAGTAAGAAGCCTTACCTCCTCCAGAGTTCATCCATACCTAACTTATAATTATTAGAGCCATGGTTTTTGGAAGGGAAAGGATCATATTTTGGCTCTGTGGAGCCGGGCCGCCGATCCCTTCCACTTTTTTGTCTTGAGTGTCACCCTCATGCCAGCACATTTTTTGATGTAATTATATGGAGAGCGTGAGGGCACACACTACAGACTACTACAGGGGCTGATTTAAAGTCTGTTTTTTTTTTTTTTTTTTTAAATAGTTGAGGGATTCAATTCAGATAAATCAAGGCCACTGCTCAACTAACAAGAGCCTTGTTAGTTGAGCGGTGGCTGATTCTCTAATTGATCAATAACTATTAAAAAAATGTCAGCCCCTACAGTAATCTATGGAGCGCGCCCCCACTCTCTCCACACACTTACATCACAAAACATGCTAGCACGGAGACAACGCTCAGGACAGAGAAGTGGAAGGGATCTGCAACTCAGCTCTACAAAGCTAAAATACAATCCCTTCCCTTCCATAAACCATGGCTCTAAAAATTATAATTTATGTGTGGATGAACTCTGGGGAGGTAAGGCTTCTTACTGGCTTGCCTTGGTTATGCCAGGTAAGGTGCTCTTTATAACCAAAAAAAAAAACACTAATCCCACGATACTGTAAGCCCTGTGTTTGCTACATATGTTACCACTTCATCTTTGAGAAGACATATTAACTACTGCCCACATTATCAGCCTCCACAAAGTGTATCCCTCTGCCCCTCAGCGAGAGAAAAATAAGGGAATGCACACCATCATACCCCCTCCTCCACGGGATCATACTGCCCTTCTCAGTCACTGTTCACCCCGATTCCCGGACAGTGTCCGTCACTACAACATAATCAATCATATGGTGATTTATTTTCAAAGTGCTGATGTTCATGTGTATTTAGGCACTATCTGGAGTTGGTCTATGGATTTAGGTTGCTGAGTGGTGTCATGCAGATGAAAGGATGCAGCCACTGTCCGACAGGTGTGGCTACCTCCTTTCAACTACACAAGGTTCTCACCCATTGATCAGCAGAACAGCATCATAATCAGCCTTGCTGATCATTGGCATGACGCTGTCAAACCTCCTGCTGCTTGAGCTGCACTGGATACAACAGCAACACGCCTCTGAAGCCCATTTCTCTACTTTCACAAGATGTTTCCTTCGCACATACGCGCGCAAGCTTGGTGCAGTTAATGAGAGGAGAAACCAGGGAAACAAATCAGTGTGTGAAGTGACCTGCAAAAAGGGACTGCCTGTACAGTCAGAAATAGAGATGTGTGAAGTCCACCAATTTCGCTCTGCAGAAAATTTAATGGATTGTGCTCATTACGCGAAACGCAATCCACGAAATTCGCAGATCGCGGGGCCAAGACCAAATGTGAATGTGTGGAATTTTGCGGGCAAAATTCACACTTTCATACAAACTTGCCCATAAACATGCACAAAATATGAATCCCTCCCTGGTGTCAAGCATCTCTCTCCCCAACCTCACCCCTGCTGATTGCCAGCCACTCCCCCTCGCTGGCCAGTCAGCCACAATTGTAAAACAAAATACATATATATTTTTATTTTAAAGTAAATCCTGAGTGTCCCCCACCCATGAGCCACAGTTCAAATAAAAGCCTACCGCAGGCCCCCACACAACTCTGCTGATCGCTGGCCAGTTGGCCAAAATATAACATACATTTTTTTAAATTCAATCCCTGGTGTTTAGTGGACCCCCCACCCACTCAGGGAGTGCCCCACCAGTGCCACCACACCACCCCGCTCCCCCATCCCAATCTCACCCCAACCAGGCCACTGGCACAGCTCTCCACTCACCTCCACAGCCGGCAGCCCGACTGAGCATTTAATGAATAAGCGTGTGCTTGTACAAGCACACACTCATTCACTAACAGCTCACGGTCATTTAAAGGAGTTTTTCAAGGGGGGTAGAGAACAGGAAGAGGCTGCTCTGCTCACTGGCAGGGAGGGGACAGGATGAGGAAGAATGATTCTCCCTTATCCCACCCCCCTTCTCTACTCCCTTTAGAAACTCCTTAAAATGACCGTGAGCTGAGCCTGTCAGTCAATGAAAGAGCACGTGCTTGTACAAGCACACGCTCATTCATTAAATGCTCAGTCAGGCTGCTGACCGTGGAGGTCTGTACCAGTGTCCCAGCCAAGGTGGGTCAGGATCGGGGTAGCAGGGTGGTGTGGCGGCACTGGTGGGGCACTCCCCAAGTGGGTGGGGGGGTCCACTAGACTCCAAGGGTGTGTTGGAGCTGTGGGTGAGTTTCTTTATTTCTACTGTGGCCCTTGATCAGCAGGTGGCGGGCCTAACGGATCTAACTAAACAAAAAAAATGTTACATTGTGGACATTGTGGACAACTGGCCAGTGATGTTGGGGGGGCTGGTGATCAGTGGGGGAAGGGGGATTTGGGATAGGTAACTTTTTCTTGCTTAGGGTTTTTTGTAAGAACAATTTGCACTTAAAAAAACCCAAAAGCAAGGCAAAGTAACAAATTGCGAATTTTCAATGAGAGCTGCAATTTCACGAATTGATCCGCGGATGCAAAATTTGCGACCTCGCAGGCGAAATTAAACTTTGCTGCATCTCTAGTCAGGAAACATGTCTTAGTGAAATAAAAAGCATCTTCCTTCCATTCCATTCAGCAGTGACATCTCCTCTATTCCCAAACTGGGCACGTTTAAATCTAGGCTCCGCCTTATCCTCACTGCCTCTAGTTCCTGTGACTGCCTCAGTTAATTAGCCCAACGAACCTCCACCCTAGTCCTACACCTGCTCCCTCTTCCTAGCACTTATATTTCTCTATCTTCCCTTCCCCCCCCTCCTTTGCCTCCCTTCACCCCCCGCCTCCATACCAGCACTTCTCTCTGTTTGATGTCAACAATGCCCCTGGCTGCTCCAATCTCTCCTTTGCCCCCCCCACCGTCCTTCTTCCCCACCTTCCTCATTAATGCCTCTGTCTTTTGTTTTCCAAAATCACGTGTGAATCAATTTCAATTATCCTACTGTTGCTCTTGTTAATCAACACTGTTCTTGTATTGTTTTTATTAACTGTATTGTACTGTAACTGACATGGAACCTTTGTAAAAGAGCCTTGGCTCAAAGGTAACTGCAATCCAAGACAAAAATAAACAAACAAATTCCTCCTTCTCCCTTTTTAAAACCACTGTCCTCTCAGGTTACAAAACGCAGTGTCACTTCTCTGTCCTAAGTCTACTGTGTTTAGCATATCACCAGAACATCCTGCTCAGATAAGACCCTCATTAAAGCACCAGTCCAGATTTTTTTTTTTTTTTTGACAAAATCTGAACTGGTTATTGTTAATCTCGGTACCTACACAACACTTCTCTTACTTCAAGCGCTGGTATTTAAAGCAACAATGCAGCAAAATTGGGCAAAAAATGTTACCCTACCCTTTTTCACTATAAAAGATTCCAGGCATCTTCCGGTTTAATTTAATTCTGCCAACATTTTAGTATTTTATAAATGTTTTAAGTATTTTCTCAAGACAAAAGATGGCTGCCACATTCTGCATAGAAATAGCACTGCAGACCTGGCAAGAGTTAGGATCGAAAAAACAAAAAAAAGGCTTCTGATGCACAGCACAGGAGGTACCTAGACAAGTACATTTGACAGGTGTGCAAATATTTTTCTTAGCTGTACCTGAAACTAGCTTTTTGGGAAAAAACTTGTTTCATTACACTGCTGCTTTAAGTTTAGTTACTGACTGTAAAATGCAGTAATTGGCTAATACATCCTACTTAAGTTTAAATTGGAATTGCAGTTTCCAATCTTGACTACTAGTATAAATTCAGGCTAGCATCTTAGTATAAATTCAGGCTGGCATCTTTTGAACAATTTATCTGTTTTTCATACTGCTACAGTGCAAGTTATTCAAGTTCAAGTTCAAGTTTATTGCAGGAAAGACTCAGTTGAGTAAGCTCATTCACAAGGAGGTCCTGAGGCACATACAGTTCGCAATTACATAGACAGAAGATATAAAATGTAGAACAAAGAAAAAAAATATATATAATACAAGATGTATACACAATAGAAGTCCTTATGCTATATATGCAGTACATTCCAGCTTTAACCTTGCCCTAAATTATGCAACACATTTCAGCTTAATAAGTAGCAGGCCAGTTGGTACCTAGGAAGTTGACTTGGCGTTGGGGGCCTAGTAGCACCTACATATGTCTTTTAATTTAGAGATAGCTCGTGTTTTGTAGGAGTTAATTGATATGATGCTGGTTAGCTTCAGCATGGCTAGTAGTTGATTCCAAATGTTTGGGAAGGCGTATGAGACAGCTCTTTGGCCAGTTGTGGTACGTGTCCTGGGAACGTCTAGTAGGATAAGGTCGGATTTCCTTAGGGATTAGGCGCTATGCGAGATGTGTATGAGAGACGTTAAATAGACAGGCAGTTTGTGGAGTAGTAATTTGAGGGTCAAATGCCAACATGCAGGAGGCGTCTGGTGGCAAGAGAGGTCCACCCAACTGCTGCATAAAGATCACAGTGGTGGGTCCTGTACGCAGAGTTAGTAATGAAGCGAAAAGCACGGCGATAGAGTACGTCCAGTT
This sequence comes from Neoceratodus forsteri, assembly GCA_016271365.2. Taxonomy (NCBI): domain Eukaryota; kingdom Metazoa; phylum Chordata; order Ceratodontiformes; family Ceratodontidae; genus Neoceratodus; species Neoceratodus forsteri. The sequence continues at coordinate 733,296,586 of CM028131.1, forward strand.
TAGATAGGCTCAAGGTTGGGGAGGAGATAAAGATAATGTCTCCGTAGTCAAGCAAGGGAAGGAATGTTGCTTGGACAAGCCTTTTGCGGGTCACGAGAGAAAAGAGGGTCCTATTTCTAAAGAAGAAACCCAAGCGTGCTTTAAGCTTCTTTGATAGATCCTCGATGTGGTTGTTGAAGGGAAGCTTGTTGTCTATCCACATACCTAGATATTTAAATTTAGGTACAACTTCCAAGGGTTCACCTAGGGAGGTACCTATGAAGTTTTTAGGTGGGGTAGGTAGGGCACCAGACAAGGCAGCTCTCGAGAAAATCATTGTCTTGGTTTTTTGGCATTTAAGAGAAGCATGGCATTGATAAGGTTGCTTTCTAACTGGATAAAGTCAGCTTGGAGGACTTCCCTGACTTCAGTTAAAGACGAGCCTGATGCGTACAAAACCGTATTGTCCGCAAAGAAATGTATGCTAGAGTTCTTTATGTGGGAGTCAAGGTTGTTGATGTACAGGGAAAAAAGGATTTAGTCCTAGGATGGAGCCTTGAGGGACTCCTCTGGCAATTGGAAGGGGGGCAGATAGTAGGCCATCAGCTTTGACTTTTTGTATCCTTCCTGTGAGATAACTGTTAAACCACTGTAAGGTAAGTGGAGTGGCACCTATGTAGGCAAGACAGGTGATTAGGAGGTGATGGTCTACAGTGTTGAAGGCCTTACTGAGGTCTAGAAAGACCGCACCAGTAACCTTCTTGGTGTCCATAGCATGGATCCAGTCATTAGAGACTTTAGCCAAGGCTGAGATGGTACTGTGCTTGACCTGAAGCCAGGTTGGGCGAGTTTAGGAGTAAGTGCGCTTCGAGGTGATTTTTTAGTTGGTTGTATATACGTTTTTCCAGCACTTTGGAGAGAATGGGCAAGACAGAGATAGGACGGTAGTTGTTTAAGTCACAAGGGTCTCCTGATTTGAAGAGAGGAAGAATATGGGCAGATTTCCAGCAGGATGGAACAGTGGCTGTGGTAATAGAGAGGGTGAAGATGTGAAGGATGGGGGCTGTGAGCTGGGCATAGCCTAACCGCAAGAAAAATGATTCAAGGCCATCGTCCCCTGCACTTTTCTTGGTGTCAAGGCTAAGAATTATGTCTTCGACTTCTTTGTAGCTAAACTGGCACAACTGGAAGGGATGAGGTAGAGTAGCATGTGTAGTATCTGGGCTAGAGTTGCTATTCACTCGGCTAGCATATGGGGAGGAGTCGAATGCCAACCCGGCAGTGGCAAAGTGAAGGTTAAGTTCTTCGAGGATTCGCAGTTTATTTTCAACCATCCCGTCCTTGGCCAGAATCTTGGTGGGAAGGGAACAAGCAGCAGGATGGCCTTCAATAGATCTCAGTGTCTTCCAGACTTTTTGGGAGTTCCCTTTGGCCTGCTCCAGAGTGGAGATGTAGAAGTTTGCTTTAGTAGCATGTACACTTTTAACACAGGCATTTCTGGCAGTTCTAAACACCTGCCAGTCTGCCGGGTCCTTTGTGTGCCTGGCCCTAGCCCATAGCTTGTCTCTATTGGTAAGTGCAGATTTGAGCTCTTGGGTGAACCATGGATGTGAGATTTTCTGTATCCTCATTTTAATAAGAGGAGCATGCATGTTAATTCGAGTGGTGAGGCTGACATTTAGGACAGAGACGGCAGCATCAGCAGATCTGACAAGATATAGGTCTTGCCACCTGATCGTAGCTAGATCGGTTAGGAAGTTTACTGACTTGAATTTACGGAACGAGCGTTTGATTCTGAATTTAGGGTGCTGCTGGGTTTTAGATTGGAATCTTGTACCTACAATGATACTGTGGTCGCTCATGTCGTTATAGAAAACTGCAGAATGTGAGATTTTATGGGGATGCGAAGTTAAGATGACATCTAAGAGTGAGCTGCTGGCAGAGTTAGAAGCATTGATTCTTGTGGGTTCAGTTACTATCTGTGTAAGACCCAGCTCATCACAGATGGCTTTTAGGGAGTGGGATACAGAAGTGTTAACGCAGTGTACCACTCGGTACCACACGGTGTGGTGCAGCAGTAGTGCATTAACGCAGTCCTGAATGCCGGGTTAAAGTAGTTGTTTAACTGCAATTCCAACTTATCCATAGGATAGCTACCATAAGCCACCTCAGCAGTACTGTGTACCTGCAGTGCACTATCCCCAGCATTTACCTGCAGATGGCATCGGGTTGCAGTGCAAGGACAAACTGAGGGCGTAGCTACAAGGGTGCAGGGGGATGCAGTAACACCTGGGCCCATGAGGTTTGAGGGGCTCAAATCATAATTTTGATGTTTATTCAAAACTGAGGACAGGCCCTCTAACATTGCCTTGCACCCAGGCCCTCTGGGTATTTGCTACACTACTGAACTGATATTAAATGTAAAAGAATGAATGGGAAACTTGTCATTATTCAATTTTAACATGATGAATACTGTTACAACCATCAGACAAAAAAATGTATTTGTGTCTGTTTTTGAGTTCTGATTTTAACCTGGCACTTGGATCTCCTCATTCAGTTGAGGAGTTGAATTTTTCACCTGTTGTCAATATAATGCATTTGTAGAAGTTAATTTGATAAATGCTTTGAGTAAGATATCCACATCACCAGCTCTGTAATTTTACTTCAGCAAGCATAAACTGACTCGAAGTTGAGCTCAAGCAAAATATTACAATCCCCACCCTGAAAACAGCAAGAACTACTATATCTGGAACAGAAATACACAGCAGTGTCTTCCATTTTCAAACTGTTCATTTGTAAATAGGCTTCTCTCCTGGAAGCATCCCATGGAATTGTAATCTGACCCTGGAGGGACTCAGAATAAGCTGTCCCCTCACCCATCACCTACTACGCTCCTATTTCACTTTACCCATTAGAGCTCAGTCAAGGGGTGCTGCCTCACACAGTGTATACCCGGTGCCATCTCAAGTCGGTACAACTGTGGCATGGACAGCTGCAAATGTAATGTGAATTTAAAAAAAATCAATTAACAGCTCACATTCTACTACAGATAGACACTCCTATAAATACAGCACTTACGTGAAATATGAGGTATGCAAAATAGCAAGGCTAGTACAAATGATATTTCTGCCTGGTTGAAAATAATTTGAACATAACTTGGGGAAGAAAAATAATGGATTCAGCACAGCTGCTGAATCCAAATGACAATCCCAGTACCTGCACTTTGCGCATCTGATGGAAAACTACTTAAAAATTAATAGCAGATATTTTATTTTTATTTTATTTTTATTTTCAGGTTTTTGCAGGTTAATGTAACAAAATCTACATGTTAGCAACAATTACCCATGTCTCCTGTGAGAACAGGAGGTCTTTTTCATAGCACAGGTGCTGTAAAGAGCATCACTGTCATACTGCCCCACATGCTGTATCTATTTTTTCTATTCTTTGTAAGTTTACTGGGCTACTGAGTGATGAGAGTGGGCAACCTGGCAGCTTTCAGCAGTAGAAAGCATAGTAGTACAACCAGGGATGTATCTGTGTGCACAGCCCTCAGTTTTTATGCAGGCCCACCGCGCGCACACACCCAAATGGAGAGTAGTTAACATGTAAAGTTAATATGACAACGGGAGAACAGATTTTTTTTTGTTTGTTTTGTCTCCCCCTTCCTCCTGTCTGCCTTGTCAGTTCAAACAGGAAGTGAAAAAATGGAGCCCAAAACAAGATGTGACAAACCCTTTTTTTTTTTTCTATTTATTAACTTTCACCAGCTGTTTAGTTTTACACACAGAATGTAAGTACTTTTTGTTGAGAGGGTGAGAGAAAACAGTTGGATCAGCCTGAAGTGACCAAGAGAACTGGTGGTAGTGTGGACTGCTGAGTAATTATGGTTTGCAACCTGAAAGATACTACATGTAAAAAGCGTAACTGCAGACTGGAAGGCAAGTTTTTTTGCTCTCACTAGTATGCATAGCCCCCCCCCCCCCCAAACTACTGATGACAGTTACTGTATCTCCATGCTGTATAGTAGCTCCCTTCATCACTGCTACTAATAAGTTCACCAGAGAAAGCACTTCTACAACAAGATGGCTGGTGCTCTCCCACTTTGAAGACACAGTCTGTATCATCTGTAGCAGTTTTCTGAGCACACTGCACAAGAAATGGGAGTCGTCTCTAGAACACCCTCTGCTCTCAATCACATTGTATCAGCCCCAGCCATTTACACAGCTGATCCGCAGGTTTTGTATGCAAAACAATGTCTAAAGCCCAAAACAATTAATAATGAAAGCACATCTGTTTTAAAACCTTATTTTTTCACCATAGCCCACAATATCACCAGTCCCTTCGGTCACACGCCAGGCTGACCCAACTGCGTTCTCACCCCCCTCTTAACAAAAAGCACTTACATTCTGTGTGCAAAACTAAACAGTTAGTAATTCTAAAAAGGTTAATATATTAAAAAAGGGGTTGTCATATCTTGTTTTGGGCTCCATTTTTCCAGTTCCCATCAGAACTGACAAGGCAAACAGGAGCAAAGAGGATCAAACTTAGCAATCAAGACACACACGTTTATCAGAAACTACAAACAGAGATAAAAACTGTTCTCTGTTTGATATTCATATTAACCTGACATGCTAACTACTCTCCATTTGTTGAAAGGGGGGGGCGACAGGAGTCGTGCATGAAAATCAAAGGCTGTTCACACAGACTAAATGTAACCCTATCTAAATGCATCATTATCCTTAGTTACACCACTGTGTTTTTTACAGCTGAAAGCTGTCAGGTTGCCCACCTTCATCACTCGGTAACCCAGTAAACTTTAAAACAATGAAAAAATAGATACATGGGACAGTATGACAGTGACGCTATTTACAGCATCAATCAATGAATTAAAAAAACTGTTTTGCTCTGCTCAACTTGGTTTTACCACCACTTGGAGATCTCTCCGGTGTGCAATAGTAAGGAATTAGACTTTTTCATATTGTAACATAGATAGCGCACAAAATCTATCGGCATTCAGGAACACAACATTCCAGGACATCATATTTACCCAGTGAATTTTGTTATAATCATAAAAAAGGTAATAAGACAGACAGTTTCTTATGGTAACATCTCCTTCCAGCAACATCCATACAATGTTTTTCTATGTCAAAGCATGTTCCTTATGGCTTCTTCCACTTCCTGGCTCAACTGCTTATTCCATCAAAGCACTATGAGTGCCTATGGTTGCTTCCATTGTTGAACATAACAAAACTTTTCACAGACTCACTACGTGCTCCACCAGCTAAAACCCACAAACAGCTGTTATATTAGCTGTTGATAACTTCAAATGTTTGCAAGCTGTGACACATATAAATCTCGAAAGGGGGAGACCATATCATGTATTGCAATACATTTAACAACGAGACTGTCATCAAGTGAAAATTACTGGTATCCATAATCCTGCTGACCCGGTTAGATGCTTGCCATTGCAGGGATAAACCTGCAGAACATCCAGGTTTGTTACATACTATTTCACGGAGAATTGTAGCTCTAGCCATAAACAATCTGATACGTACTGAATAGTGACCGAAACCCTCTCACGTAACCTGCATTTATTTAGCAACGTCTTTTAGTAATATACTCATACCCACTGTATGCTTGGAATCCCTCCCCCTACCAGTCACTACTCTGACCAATGCAGCACCTTGCTACAACCCACCAATGAAGAGATACACTAATGGGATCAATAATTATAGTACGGCTCAATGATTACAGTAAGGCCCTGTACACATCAGGCTAGTTAAAACGTTTTAAGGTGCTTAAAATGTTTTAACTAAGCATAAGCTATAGCCTAGTCCGCATTTAAGCACGGTTTCAAAGCCGCTGTAAGAAACCGCTTAAACCCTGGTTGCGTAGCTAGTCTCAAGTCCGCTTTTAAAACGGCTTGAAGGAGGAAAGCGTGTTACCTTGTAGTGATGGACGTATGCGTTTTTCCTCTATTACAGTGCTAACATAACCGTAAGCAATCACGGAGGATTACCGGGTTTAAAAACGTTACTTGCTGCTGATGCAGACGGGAGTTTACCGTGTTACAACCGAGTTCAAACTCAGTGAACAATAATGTGGACAGGCTGCTGTGGTGAGTTTGAAAACGTTTTGATACCGTTATTTAAAACGGTACAAATCTTCACTTGTAATGTATACAGGGCCTTAGTTTCATTTGTAACCCCCCTGCAAATGGGGGTTCCCAAAAGACTTCCAGGAGCTTGCTTGAATGCTCCAAGCCTGAATGGTGTTTGGCGTTTAAGCCATTTATCAGTGAGTGTTTTTAGAACCTCTGGTACTGTCTCTTTAAGAGCTGTCTGCTTGCAGACATAATTAGTTTGTATGGGGGACTGTGTGTTTCTTTGATTGAGTACCACTCGAGCTGCTGCCAATTCACTCCATTTTTGCAGTCACTAGGAGTGCAAAGGGAACCTATCTGAAAGATGTAACTGTTTGCCAGAAACCATTTAGAGTAATAATGAAATTACAGTTTGTCTAACCTGCTTTCTTTGCAGTCAGAACTGTGTCTGCCTAGTTCCCATTCTGGTTTTGAACTGCTGAACTGTACCAATCAGTGTGGGGTAAGCTAGCTCTAAAATGGTGCCTTAGACGGAATCAGAACTTGGACTCATAATCTGAGCCAGCCACAAGAGGATTGTATGGGCAGTGACTCTGGGAGATGTAGTTTAGACTTTAAGCCTTTTTGGACCAACAGGAGCAGTCTATTGTGAGTGACAGCCAATCCAGTCAAGAACTGGGAGGAACTCAAAGGAAGTGCCCGTTTTGTCTGTTGGAGTTTCAGTTGAGCTCTGGCAGTGAAGAAGGAAGGAGCCTGTGCTTTTTCAGTGTGCAGTTTTAGTTGGGAAAGCGTATCGGCCCAGAGTTCCGGTCTGCAGCTTGTGTAACTGCTTGTTAGGACTGAATCAGTCCTGTGAAGAGAATCAAAGGATATCTGAAGAGTAGAAACCAGGCTCACCCTGTAGAAGACTGGAGAAATTGCTGAATTGCACTCGGTCTGTCAGGAACTGAATCTGCTGTGTGTTCTCCCGGGTATTGTGCAGTAATTGCGATCGGGATAGAGAAGCAGCCTGCCTGGTATAGTACTTTCTGTTTTACCATATAAATGTGTGAAGAGGCTTGTGAACCTCAAGTGAATCCTGCTGCCATTAAAGGACTTTTGCCTGTTACTGTTCAACATATAAATGTGTGAGGAGGCCTGGTTAGCTCAAGTGAATCCTGCTGCCATTAAAGGACTTTTGCCTGTTGCAGTTTGCCATATAAATGTGTGAGGAGTCTCGTGGAGCTCAAGAGTAGCCCTGCTGACATTGAAGGACCCTATCTTGTTTGGAGGTCGTGAGTACTAATTCAGGGTCGCTCCCTGTTGAATTGCCACATTGAATCCAAATGGAATCACTGTACTGCTGACTGTTTAAACTAATTTTTCTTTTCTCTGTGGGAAAGGGCCCCTACCAGCTGCCATGGTTTGGACTAGCCACTAGGGCTTGGTTACCCAGGGACAGTAACTGGTAGGGATAGGCCTGTGCACAGAACCATAGGTAGATGAGTAAAGTGATAAGCTAATTAACCTGATTTCCCCTGTCCTTGTTATATTCCCCTAAATAAATCAGAGCTGCTTGTTTCAGCAAGTTATACTGCCTGAGGTATTTGTCTATGTTAAAGTATTGTACTGTGATTGTTGCACTGTATCTTATTTTAGAGGAGGTCCCAGTGCCTGAACCAGCCCTGGGGGTAAGTGCATACTGTGAAGGTAATTCTGATATATTGTGTGGGCCACTACTGGGAAGAAAGGGGGGTTGCAGTGTCCCAGAGGGCTGTGACCAAGTAAGTTTAACTACTGCAAACCCTGACCTCTGGGTGGAGGCACCAGCCATTGGATCCAGGCCCCTCAACCTGTTAGTGGCAAATCAGGCAGGGGTAGTAGCCCCTGGGATAGCGCCATCTAGGGGTTACACATTAATAACATTTTAAGGATGTTGGTATTTATCCTCAATGGGGGAAGCAAATAAAAATTATTAAAAACAAGTCAGTTTGAATATTGGCTGCTGAACAGTGGTAATAGTCATGCAAATACTCATGCAATATTAATGCCAATATGAAATATGAAAAAAAATGAAAATATGCAAATATGAAAAATATGTGAACCATTTCAGATGGTATGTTGTGGTGGCATTGTTAACATATTTAGTCTCTAGTTAAAAAACAATGAAGGAAAAAAAAAATCACAAATTGCAGAGAGATTTCCCTCACTGTGGGCTCCTTTTAAGAGATAAGGGCGGTGAAGACACATAATGGAACATTTAGACTTGGCATGAAAATGTGAAAGGAACACCACCACCTGATGCATTTTCTGCTGTTGAGAAAGAAAAGGCAATTGAATCAAAATGGGACAAGCAATTAACACATCATTACTGCTTTGATAAGGCACTAACGCAGTGTCTCTCACTACTGCAACTACCACATCATACCTCAGTAACTGTGAACTTCTGAGTAACTAGCACTATATATAAATGCAGTAATTTATTGGCTACACATAGCCTGGTCAATGACCTAACTAAGGTGCCTGGTATTTTAAGTTTATCGAATCTGCTAAATGCAGTAATTGGCGAAGTACAGCCTACTAGTTAATTTCGATTTCGCTGTAATTTTAAATCTTCAGACTATTACTAGTATAAATCCAAGCCAGCCTTTTGAACAATTTATCTTTTTTCCATACTGCTAAATGCAGTAATTTATTGGATACATAACAGTCAAATACTTAACTAAATGATTGGTATTTAAGTTGATCGAATGCTAAATGCAGTACTAGCAAGTTTAGCCTAAAACTGACAATTTCCTTTCACCGTAGTTTTAAATTTTCACTACTAGCATGGGGCTAGCCTTTTGAACAATTTATCTCTTTTGTATTCTGCTACATGCAGTAATTTATTGGCCATAGTTAAAGTCAACAGCATAAGTGTTTGGTATTTAAGTTCATCGATTGGTAATGCAGCAATAGGCTAAATACAGCTTAAAATTGAGCATTTTCATTTCACTGCAGTTTCAAATCTTCACTACTAGTGTGGGCTAGCCTTTTGAACAATGTATCACTTTCTTTCGTACTGCATAATGTAGGTATTATTGGCTACATACAAGCCCCGTTTATGTAGTCGCATTTGCAGTGGAACAGTGCTTGGGTTGCTCTGGCACAAAAGCAGCCATGCAGACACTTTCCGTATCGTGGTAACTTGATCACCGCACCTCTTCTAAGTCTGTAGGAAACACTGGACGCTGATCAGAGCGAGCGGCGTAAGCAGCATGCGGACAGGCTAAAAGGGGTACTATCAGCTTTTTCGGCAAATGGAAAAGCATCTGTAAGCACCCTGCGTAAATACAGGTTACTCACCTGTAACAGGAGTTCTAGGAATGGTATATGTTGTTCATCCACACTCATTGGCAGTATCCTTGCCGCTTTAAATCTTGCCGGAAGGTCTTCAAGCTTGCTCCTCCCACCCACCCGGGTGGTATAACTCTCGGCTCCGCCCCATGACGCCAGATCTGGCCGCTGGAAGCTCAGGTTGTCGTCCAGGCGAGGAGGGAGTCGGGTGGGTCGTGGATGAACAACATATACCATTCCTAGAACTCCTGTTACAGGTGAGTAACCTGTATTTCTAGGACATGGATATGTTGTTCATCCACACTCATTGGCAGACTCCTAGCAGTTCTCCGGAGGAGGGAGGCAAGACGCACACCCCAATACTTACTTGGAAAGAGAGACTGAGAACCGAGGCCCCAAAACCAGCATCCCGCGTGACTCAAGGTCGATGTGGTAGTGGGTAATGAAGGTGTTTGCTGACTTCAGGTAGCAGCCCTGCAGATTTCCTGGATAGGGACGTCCCTGGAAGCAGCCACCGTTGCAGCAGTATGGCGGGTAGAATGAGCTCTTATCCCTCTGGGAGCTCCATGCCCGCCAACTTATAGCAGAGATCTATGCGGAGGTTACCCACCTGCTTATCGTCCGCTTGGCTGCAGGTCTGCCAGATGCGACTTCAGCGTAGGTGACAAACAGCTGGCGAACCTCTCCCAATTTCAGCCGTGCGCTCCTTATAATAGCGGCGCCTTCTAGGGTCAGAGTATGGAGCCTGTGTTGAGCCTCGAGGTGTGATTGGGGTAGAACACCGGCAGAGTCAATACCTGATTAAGGTGAAACTCCGACACCACCTTGGAAGGAATTTGGTGGGGCGCAGGACAACCTTGTCCCTGTGGAAGACCAGGTAAGGAGACTCGATGGAAAGCGCCTGGAGCTCTCCCATCCTTCTGGCTGACGTGATAGCCACCAAGAAGGCGGTCTTCACGACAGGTGAGAGAGAGCACACCTGTGCATAGGTTCGAATGGCTTGCCCATGAGCTTTGCCAGTACCAGCAGTAGATCCCACGGAGGTGGGGGTTCCCGCACTGGGGGAAATGTGATCAAGGCCTTTGAAAAGCGCCAGACCACCTTCTCCTCGCCACCGACTGCTTCCCGGCCCGCCGGTAAGCGAGATGGCTGCCAGGTGCACCCTTAGGGTCAGCCGACCTAAGCCCTTGACTAGAAAGGGACCATAAATAGTCCAAGATGCTTGCCAAGGAACAGGAGGAAGGGTCCAAGCCCTTGCCCTGACACCAAATGGAAAACCTTTTCCATTTGAAGGCATAACATTTTCTGGTAACTCTACGGGACGCCTCAACTACATTGAGGACCTCGTCGGAAGACCCAAGGCCTGGAACTCTAGCGCTCAGGAACCAGGCCGTCAGGTGCAGGGATTGAAGGTCGGATGGAACACCTTCCCTGATTGACTGAGAGTAGGTCCGGCGAGCTGGAAGCTGCCGTGAGTCCTGGAGCTGAGACTGAGGAGATCTGGTACCAGAACTGGCGAGGCCAGTCTGGGGCTATCAGAATCACCTGCGCCTTGTCCCTCCTCGCCTTGAGAAGCACCTTGTGGATCAAGGAAGCGGGGAAAGGCGAAGAGGCCCGGGGTCCATTGCCTCAGAAGGCATCCCCTGCAGCGAGCCCTGCTGAGGGCGGGCATGGAACAGACTCAGCTCGCTTCCATGGAGGCAAACAGGTCCACCTGAGGTGTGCCCCAAAGGGAGAACAGATGCTGTACTACCTCCGGCAGGAGAGACCACTCGTGGGATGCAGCCCTATCGGCTCAGGGCATCGGCCAGGGTGTTGGAGGCTCCTGCCACGTGAATGGCTAGGAGATCCGCCTCCAGGCTGCGCACGAGTGACCAAATGCGGAGAGCTTCCTTGCATAGAAGCATGGAGCGCGTCCCGCCCTGGCGGTTCAGATAGTACATGGTCGTGGTATTGTCCGTCTGGACTCGGACCACTTGACCCCGGAGGAACGGAGCAAAGGCGGTGAGAGCTAGGCGGACCGCTCGGAGCTCCAGCAGGTTGATGTGGCATCGGGACTCCCGCGGGGACCAGAGGCCATGAGCCCGGTGTTCCCCCAGATGGGCACCCCAACCCATCAGAGAGGCATCGGTCGATAGAGAGACCGTCGGCTCGGGGGGGACGAACGGGATGCCCTCCTGCAAATGATCTGGAACGGTCCACCACTGGAGAGCGTTCCACATCCCCTGTGTCACCGACACAAGCTGGTCCAAGGGATCGCAGCGTTGTGACCACTGGCTGGCCAGTCCCCACTGAAGGGGACGCATGTTCCAGCGGGCCCAACGGACCACGCTGGTGCAGGCCGCCATGAGACCCAGGAGGCGCAGGAAGTCCCGGGCAGGGCGCAATTGCCCAACCAGAAATGATCGGGCAAAGGAGGAAAGAACCTCGGCCCTGTCCGCCGGGAGCAGCGCTCTGGCTCGAAGAGAGTCGAGCTGCACCCCGATGAATAGAATCACCTGCTTCGGCTCGAGTTCCGACTTGGCCTCGTTGATAAGGAGGCCCAGTTGAGAGCAGACCTGGAGGGCCAGATCTCTGGACCACTCCGCCTCCTTCCTGGAGGGAGCTGCTATCAGCCAGTCGTCCAGGTAAGGGTACACCCGGACCCCTGGCGCCATGAGGAATGCTGTCACCACTGCCATGCATTTGGTGAAGACCCTGGGAGCTGGAGACAAGCCGAGGGCATGGCTTGGAACTCGAAGAGGGATCCTTCTTCGGGAAGAAGGAATCTCTGGTGAGACGGACGGATAGGGACGTGAAAAGCGTCCTGCAAGTCCAGAGAGCAGAACCACACGCGCTCCAAGGATGGTATTATCTGAGCCAGAGTGACCATCCTGAAGGTTCGAGACCTAGGAACTTGTTTAGTCGTGTAGGTCGAGAATGGGCGCCAGCCCCCCGTCCGCTTTCGAACCAGGAAGTACCTGGACACAAACCCTGGGTCTGAAGGAGGGTCCACCACCTCTCTTACCACCTCCTTCTGGAGGAGGACAGCGATGTCGGCTCGACGAGCCGCCAGTGAGGCTGGGATCCGAAGCCCCCCGAGGGGCGACGGCTCTGAAGGGTGGTGCCTGCTCGAATTCCAGAGGCAGGCCTCTTCCCACCACCTCCAAGACCCACCTGTCCGTGGTAACAGCGGACCAGGCGGAACGGAAGTGCCGGAGCCGTCCCCAGAGGGGACCCAGGGTAAGGGGACGGGGATGGGGCGACACCCCTCAGCCCGTCACTGGGCAGGCTTGGAGGAGGGACCGCCGAGGGACCTCCGTGCCCCTCCTCCTGCCTCCTGTTAGAGGAAGCCGGCGGCTTGGGTTTGGGATACCAAGGCCGAGCCTGCTGGCCCTGACGTTAGCTGGGCAGGCGCGCCGAGGCACAGAGGACGAAAGGGCTTAGGCTGTGGTTTTGCGGCCTTTGTCCTTCTGAGCGGAAGAGACCGAGTCAAGGTGGCATTGGACCTTCTCGATCCTCTGCAGGTGACCTTCCACCCCAGGGTCGAAGAGGTCAGTCCCCAAAAAGGGAACATCCGCCAACTTGTGCTGGGTATCCGAAGTAAAGGTGGATATCCTCAGCCAAGCCCGCCGGCGCTAGCCACTGCGGCCGCCACCGATCTGGCACATGAGTCCCCTATATCCAAAGCAGTCTGGAGCTGCTGTTTGGCCACTGCCCTGCCCTGGTCCCGCACCTGCTTAACCGTAGTCTGCAGATCGGCGGGAAGATGAGAGATGACCTCATCAGGGAGCCCAACAGGGCATGAAAAAAATGTGCCATGAGGGCGGCCGAACTGGCCTGGCGAGCGAGAGAGGGCATAGCGTAGACTTTTAGCCCGACATAGTCCAATTTCTTGGACTCCTTGTCAGAGAGGTTTGTCCACATCCCTGGCGTTGCGGCAGCGGCACGCATCTTCGGTAACCCAACCCCTCAGCAGAGGGGTGTTCCAAAAACCGGACAGGGAACCGGTAGACCGTGATACTTCCTGGCCATCCTGGCAAGGCGCAGGGCAGGAAGCAGGGGCGCTGCCAAAGTTCCAGTGCGGACCCACTATGGCCTCGCCACGGAAAGGCCTCCGTCGGAGAATCCTCGGTCCAGAATCTCCGTGAGGGATACCTGGCCCGTTTGGAAGCGGGTTCGAGCTCCATCCCGTAGACTCGAGATGAGCGAAGCAGTCCTAGGAAGGACGACGGCTATCGTCCATTGACTGACCTCCTGAAGACTCCAAGTCCAGTCGCTTGAGAAAAGAAGGAATCATCTTGGACTCGGAAGAGTCCTCGAAGAGCTGCCTCTGGCCTGAGCCACCCTTCACCTGCCGAGGTCGGTCGGGAGTGAGGGGTAACTGACAGCCGATGGGGTGAACCCTTAGCCGACCGAGAATCCTTGGTCGGAGCCCCAATTGGTGGCTGTGGAGGCGGAGGTTCCACGAATCGGTGGAGCAGCTGGTTTTGGCGAACAACCGGCCTGGGTATGAGCTCCTCGGATAAGTCGGGGGTTGTGTCGGCCGTTCGGTGACAGCCACTTAATGGCGAGGCGAAGGGTCGGCATTCCCGGCCAGGAGGACTGTTGCAACATAAAGGTCCTCGTACGTCGGCGTAATTACGCGAAGCCTCCTCATCCGAGGAGAGGCAGGACGAGCGGCGACGCCGCATCATGGTGCTAAGACCAAGACCGCCTATGACGGTGGGATCGCTGGACCGCAGAGGTCCGAGACAGAGACCGAGAGTCCCGGAATTTCCGAGGTCGGTGCGGGGAGGTGTCGGCCGGAACCGGCACTCCCTTCGGCTCGGATGGTCCATCCGAGGGCTCCGGAACCGGAGGCACAGGCGAGCCCACGGGATCCTCAACTCCTCCCGGGGGAACCGGGGAGAGGGGAATCTTGGCTGCTAAAGGCGACAGCCCGTCCAATGGGTCGAGAAAAATCTCGACTTCGTCGGTGGGAGTCTCGGTCAACTGACCTGACGGGGACACCGTGAGGCCAGTGGCCGAAGCCGAGCGGTCGACCGAAGCCAACGGTCGACGACTCGGGGAGAGGGACCTTTCCCGCTCCCAAGAGCGTCGACGGAGGGACTTACCCCTGTCCTCTTTTTGGACCGAGAATAAGGTCCAGCAGCACGAGCCCTTCTCCTTTAGTGGAGAGGGACAGACAAAGCTCCTTAAAAGCCGTGTAGGAAGAACCCAGAGAGGCGGGATAAATGCAGCGCCGAGGAAAGACTGACGCTCAGCGCCGCCTCCTTCTTCGAGGGCGACCATCCGCCGAAGCTGATCCGGCTGAGCCCGCCGCCGACACCGCCAACCGGGCCTCCTTGGACTTCACCGAGGGAACGCTTCTCGGACGCCCAGCTGCAATCGGGCAGCACGGTCTTCGAGGACGTAGGCCGAGAAAGATGAGCACAGGTCGCAAGCCTGCGGGTCGTGCTCAAGGCCTAAGCAGTAGACACACGTGGAGTGTGGATCCGTCCGAGACATCTTCTGCCCGCATGGGCATCTCCGAAATCCGGGAGTCGATTTGTCCATCGCAGCCGCGAGGGATAGAAGACTGAAGTCTTTTTGCAAAATTTTATTTTTAAATCCGCAAACGGAGAAATAGGAACCAGTCACAAACGCAGAGCGTTAAGGAGGGAACCTGAGCTTCCAAGCGGTAAGGAAGATCTGGCGTCATGGGGCGGAGCCGAGAGTTATACCACCCGGGTGGGTGGGAGGAGCAAGCTTGAAGACCTTCCGGCAAGATTTAAAGCGGCAAGGATACTGCCAATGAGTGTGGATGAACAACATATCCATGTCCCTAGAATGACAGAGACACAGATAAGTGCATTCAGAATGAGTTGAACATATCTTGAGCCATACGAAACAAATAGTGCGTTTGTTAGAATTAAGTTTCCTCTATTCGGAAAAATTAGTCCCAGATAAAAATGAGCACTCATGCATGTTAAATTTGTTGAAGGAAAGATGAAACCATGACTCTGGGTATGTGCGTTAGCATGACACTAACACACATGCCCAGAATCACAGTTCAACATTCCTTCAACAAACTCAACATGCAAGAGCGCTTGTTTTTATCTTGGACTAACTTTTCTAAGTACAGACAATTTAATTCTAGCAAGCACACTACAATGTTTCATATGGCTCAAAAATGAGCACACTACAATGTTTCGTATGGCTCAAAATATGTTCAACTCATTCCTTAAAGCCGACAGCATCCTTTCATTGCTCAACCTGCCTCCTGTCCTATGAGGACTGATGGCCCCTCTCCAGCATGTCTTGCACTGGCACCAACAAGGGCTGTCTAGACAAAGAAATGTTTGTCCCCAGCAGTCGCAGCTAGCTGGAAATGCTGCACAAGTCACAGCACATCAGCTGTGTAAACACAGTTATAGCCTAGTCAATGACTTAACTGGTATTTACCGAGTGCTAAATGCATTAAGTGGCAAAGAGAGCCAGTCTGGGAGCAGCTCGGGCAGCCTCCGGAATTCTGCCCCCTTGTCCTGTGGCAGCTCCATGCACAGCGACCAGGGGAGCCCTTACTGCAAGTGTTGTCAATCCCCTCTTGTTGTCTGTGGCAGAGCTATCCAGACTAACGCTCTCTTTCCTTGCGCTATTCTGGTAGCGCTATTCTAACTGGGTACCCTACAAAGGCTCTTCCATCTGTGATCTCTCCCACCCTCCCCCACACCTCATGAGAAAATAATGCTTGAGTGCAGAAGACCTCAAGACTAAAGTCTGTATATGAGACAAAACACTTGCTGTTTTTATATCTGTTAACTCATTATTTTTGTACTGTAGTATACAATGAATTATGTACCCATGTTGTTTAATAAAGATGCATTTAAAAAAAAATGTCAAGAGTCATGGAAGAAAGTTAGGGAGTGACTTGCAGTTAATTCAGGAGAACACATATATACTTTGGAGTACTGCAAAAAATATTTCCTAAAGAGAATAGTCCGCTTATTATCAAATGCAAAACTATGATGCTTGGTACAGTAAAAACACATAAAACTAGTCATATTTATCATGAGGCAAACAATCGTATCGCTACTCAGCTTGAGTCTATCAAGAACCCAATTGTCAGAGGGCTGCTATTAATGGACAAGGAGACAACAGAAATTATGACCCACAGGATCCTAACAGCTTTTAAAGTTACAAAAGCAGAGCAACCCCTTCAGGTCCAGGGTATTCAATAAGCTGAAAAAACTGATTAGCAGTTTTACACGTGAAAGTGTTACTCAGCTATAAAAATGCATAGCACTTGACACAGAATGGTTAGCAAAATTTAAAAATATATATAATTTTACTAATTTTGTCTACTGTGCCATAGACTCACTGAAGAAAAAAATGGTTAGCAGTCTATTGCTATGCATTTTTGGAAATGGTTGGCATTACCTCCTATTTTGCATAGTGTTTTCATATGTTATACCAGCTATTTAAAACCCAAGACATGGAACTACTGTCAAGGATAGCGAACCATGAAAAGATTGGGTCAGGGTATTACCAGCGACAAGGCCTGTGCTAGTTTTATTAAATTTATCAGTAAAGATAAAAATGCTCAGCCTATACAGGATATCAGGCAGTCCAAATATTTTTCAGTGCTGTATGATGACAGAACCAGGTCTGCTCTAATAGAGGAACAACTTGTTTATATATGGTATGTGAAGAATGGTGAATCTGTGACAAAGTTTCTCACCATCAGAGACACAGCAGGCCTACATCAGACAATATTCTGCAGGTAATTAAGAAAAGTATTAAAGAAAATGCAAAAATAGAGGACAGTTCCTCTTTCATTGTAGGATTCTGTGCTGATGATGTAGCAGTACATTTTGGAATCAATAATGGGGTTGCCCAAAAAGTTCAAGAGCAGCTTTGTCACAGTCTCAGTCCACTGCTTTGCATTTGCACTGCAAGAGGCAGCCAAGCCTTGCAACTCAGTGCAACAAATTGATGGCTTACCATGGCTCATGAGTGATGTGGAATGAGCTGAAACAAACATCCTCTGTCCTGAGTCTACAGTATTTTGTGTCGGTATATATGTTTGGCACCAGATGGCTAGCCCACAGAGTCAGAGTCTTAAATGTGCTTATTAATATGTAGAAAAGTATAGCTGTACACGTAACACATCAATGATGGTCTGATAACTACAAGTGGTCACAGAGACACATGTATAAAAGCAGCCAAGCTGATAAATACATCATCGCAATACATCTAATACATGAAATTCTGCAGATGGTTGTGTCTGTGTCCTTGGCATTCCAGCAAGAAAAAATTATAATTTTCCAAACTGCAGAAAAAGCTGAGGCTGCTGTCCTCTCTTTAGAACACTGTGATGTATCGCAAGCTGGTAAGTGCTTTCTTACTGCCAACAACATCTCTGCTGACAGAATGGAATTCAAAGATGAGGTACTTGTTCTGAAACAGGGCCAACAGTTCACTGGCCCCTTAAGTACTATAGTAAAAGATGTGACCCATTTCAGAAATGGAATTAAGTAAATGAAAGAGAGGTTAAGGAACATGAAAACTCCTTCCTCAAGGGAAGACATTGACGAACAGCACAATGTTGTACAAGTGTGTCAAATTTTCAATCCAAGAAACTAGCCAACATTTGTACCAGACAGTGGTAATGATGATGCCTATGGCAGAAAAGATGCGACATTCTTAAATGTACACTTTTCTAAGGCACTAGAAGGTCAAGACTTTAGCCTAACATCATGCTTTGCGGACTTCTGTCTGTTGATGAAATATATTCTCTGTCTTATTGATCTCAAACCATTAGTGGGTAACAAACCTCATGTATTACTTAAAAAGCTGCTTAAAAAACAGGACAACTTTCCCAACATCTTGGCCCTGGGAAGCATTATGTTAGTATTAAGTTCAAGTTCAAGCATTGTTGAGTCTGGGTTTTCAGACACGAAATGCATTAAAACTAACCAGAGATCATGCCAGACTCTCAAAATGCTGGGACTGTCAAACTGATACGAACACAAATAAAGGACTTTGACCCAACTGGTGCTTGGTCACTATGGGCCCTGGAAAAAGAAAGGAGACCAGAGATATAAACATAAGAGAATGGAATAAGTTTTCCAGAAACACGTACAACACAACTTGTCAAGAAGTTTCTCGGGAGGGTTAAATAGTGTTTCTAAACTGCTCTACCATCATTTTTCAAAACACTGTGTTCATTTAGCATGTGGAAATGTGACATCTGCCATGGAAATGTATACTGCATCAACTACATTTCCGAAGGAAATGTACCTTTCAGGCCATTATTTCTAGCCCTGCTATGTTTAATGGAGACAAGAAGTGAGTGCTAATTGCCAGCAGTTTGCAATGTTGCTATTTACAGAAATAAAATTCATATTTTCACATAATCTATATTTTTAACATTAACATTTTTAAATATTCCGATATACATGTACAACAGCTTACGCTAAATTTCAAAAAATGTTACACAGACCGTGGCTGAATGCCCTGTAAACTATAAAGATAAAAGATGTTTCATATAATTAAGACAAACTATTTACTGTCTAATCAACAGTCATCAATATACATTTACTACCTTGTTTTTTTTTTGTTTTTTTTTTAACTCTATTTCACTCCGGTCATGGCCCGCGGAGCCTCTCTCAGGCATCCTGCCAGTCCCTGCCCACCTGAGGTCCCCTCGAAACCTGTGCCTCCTCTCTCCCCCCTCCCCACAGCCAGCACCCCTGGCTTTGGGGCCGCCCCTCCTCTTTGGGCACCCTTACTATTCAGACTCTGGCTGTGGGCAAGGGCTCCAGGCGAGATGGACCCGGCGGTGGGCATGGGGGTCAGGTGTCATCGTCTAACCCGTGGAGCCAGGCTTTTTCCATGTTCTGGTGGCCCTACCCTTTGCATGGACACCCCTGACATGATGATGCACGGCAACCCTGCCTGCGTCAGCCTCGCTGCTCAATGTGTAGCCCACGCACTGCGGCACCCTCGATCTCCACTGGGAGCCACTGGTGCACCGAGCTATCCCCTGTCCTCCCCCGGGGAAGGAGAGCAGCCCAGCAGGTGTTCGATCCCTACCCAGTCCCTGAGCTCGCTCCTGAAATCGTGTCGCCGGCATGGCACAAGGTGTGGTGTCCAGCGCCTCAACCCTCAGTGCCACTGAGCCGGCCATTTACTACCTTGTTAAAGACTATCCGACTCCTCCTCCTTGAGCACTTTGTAAAACTTAGTATCTAGACACAGTTCAACTTATATTTCACATCAGTTCTGTACTTCTCCTCCCCACTACTTACTACTGATGTTATCTGCATGAAAACAGGACCGGTGCTCCTTCAGAGTTCATCTGTTCCAGTCGCGTGTCCCCCACATTACGTCACAATGGAGAATTATGACTTCAAGTAAGGAAAAAGCTGCTGAGACAGATGCACTCAAAGGGATGACAATCCAAATTTTGTGCAAATTTCCTCTATAATACATAAGGGACGTACAAACAATGGAAGACCTATAAATAAAAACTCAATAGTGTCTAAATATTATATTTTGCAAAGTATTTCCAGAGGTGTCAGCAGCTCTTTAACAGTACACAATTATTTTGATAAGCACACATCTAGATAGCATACATTGTTATATATGCAGTGATTCCTTTGCTTTTCCTTTGAAATAAATGATGGGACATTTGTTTTACAAAATAATTCTGGTACAGCACCACGCTGTTCTATTATGCATGGCTTACATTCTAGAGTTTATTTGTGCAACTTTGTCATTACAAAAATGCACAAAACTTGACATTTATGTATAGACCATACATTCCATCACTGAAGACTGCTAGGCCTGACATACAGCTTCCAATTCTTTGACTCCCAGGGAATCCTCTCTTTTCAACAACAGCATGGTCTGACAGGTCATGAACATTTCAGAAACCTTCAAGTCAGGACCATCTCTTACATAAAACACCAGACAGATCCCACATGCCAGATTCGGCCTGCTTACTTCAAATATTACTTCTTGTAGCTCTGCAGGGGACTGTATGGACCCATTTGACTGTCTATGTCTACCAGGGTCGCCAAGAGATGCTGAGTGATTCCACTAGCTCAGTACCAGAGTCCTGTAATTGTGAGTTAAGTTTCATAGTTCCCTTTCCCGCCTGGCTCAAACATGCCCTTTCAGTGTTGAAAGTCATGTCCTCTACCCCATGCAGGGAGTCAAACATGGAAGTGATGGTACCATTTTTTTTGTACAACCGTGCTTCTAGCTAAGTTTTCACCAGCAGCCTATGGACACTGTTGGCAGTACTGTCGGCACATTCCTGCTGATCAGCCTCACATCTACTGCCATTGCTCAATTCTAGCTACTTTCTGGCAGAGCTCAGCCCATCAATTCAAGTAACTTCTGCTACCTCAGGAGCTAACCTCCCCAATGATGGTGCTCTTGTCTATTCCACCCCGCAGCTGCTGTTTAAGAGCCTAAGCCCTGACATATTTATGTTTTAGCAGCCAAGAAGGCTCTTACCTGCCTATGGATGCATAGTACACTCCCAACAATAGATGACAGGTGGGCGACAGTCCAGGAAATCTATAAAATGGAACAGCTGATAGCTTCATACCATGATAGACTGCCACAATTCTACGCTCGATGTCAAATATGGCTGTTATATACTATGTCCAGTGATGCCTTCTTGATGCCACAGATTACTAAGACAGACATTGTGCTTTATTTGACAACATTAGTTCTGAATTAGTTTACAGTTAAATGCATGATGGCATCTATTTATGACACACCAGCAGTCTTGTTCTGTTATATGCAGTTTATGTTGTCGCATTGACCACTGTATGAAAATGTGTAAGTGTATATCCCTGACTTCCTCCTGAGCTATGTGGGGTCCTTGCTCACACTCTGCAACATTACAGCTACTACCTGATATTTGTCTGTGTTTCAATAACACTCTAATTTAAAAAGACAATGAATGTAAAATTCCATAACCAGATAAATTATCTTGTAGCATAAATACTATACATCACAACTCCAGAGTAATAAATATATATAAATCATCAGTGTAATGTAGAAGAAAAAACCTTGAAAAATTCTGCCGTAACAGAATAAAACAGGACTAACCCAAACCAAGGGTTTCCGGGTCTAGATACCTACCTCATACCCTAAGATCAGGGTCCCATAATCAAAAGATAATTTAGACAAAGAAGGGTTAAAAATGCCTAACAAAGGTTTGTAACTCCATTAACCATTGCAAAAAAGAAGGAAACATTTCATGGCAAAAAACAATTCATTTGACTGATGTACTCACTTAAAGTTTATCAAACTTACAGTATAAGATTTGTTAATAGCACTGAAAGACAACAAGTCTTGTAATCGTGAAAAGGCTTACCTTTATCCATAATCTGGGGCCATATATTCAAAAATGAGCAAAAAGGAGTGCAAAGGATTGTGCTGTGCTTGCCCATTGCCCATGACTCTGAGGATGTTATATTCAGACGGATAACACCACCAAGCTATCCGAATTAATATAGGGGTATGTCGGCACAACACTACATCGAGTAGTGCTGCCTGACATGGATCCTGGCAGTGCAGAGAACTGCACCCCCAGACCCGATAGCACCAGTAGTTCCTGGGGTGATATTCAGATGGCTCCATGCAAATGATCCCATTTGGCATGCAAGGCACTAAGGGGTCCTTTGGATGCCCATTATAGACACATCTGCATGAGAAGCGGTGGCAGGTTTGTGCACCTGCAACTGGCCCAACCCCCACCACAACTGCCCAGTCCCATAAAAGTCAAGTATTCCCTGGTGTACAGTGGTCTCACTCACCCTCAGATTGCCAGCCCCGTTGTAATAAAAGATATCCCTAGCATCCAGTGCTCCCCCCACCCTCTGACTGCAGTTCTGTGAAATGAAAAAAATACTCCTGGTGTACAGTGGACACCACCATCTGATCACTGTTCTGCGAAATGAAAAAAAAAAAAGACTCTGGTGACCAATGTTCCCCCCACCCTCTGATCACGGTTCCGTGAAATGAAAAACATTTCACTGCTGTCCAGTGGTCCCCCTACTACCCTCCGATCGTCTTCCCAGTAAAAGAAAAACATTTCTCAGGTGTCCAGTGGCCCCCCCCCCACCCTTCAATCAATGGTACCCAATCACATCCCATATTCCCTGGCATCTACTGGCACCCCCCACCCATCAATCCCGTCCCCATCCAAGCGTAGGTTCCGTGGCATCTAGCGCCCACCCTCACCACAGACACTGACCAACCCACCCTGCCACACCCCCACATCAATGGCCAGCACTGCGGGAGCCCATACGGTGATCAACACAGCCCTCCTCTCACCACCTTGGCCAGCCACCATATGTGATGACAGGGAGTGTGTGTACGTGCACTCCATTTACAGTACAGGAGACATGCGCTCCCTGTCATCATATACAGTGGCTGGCCGAGGTGGTGAGAGGAGGGATGTGCCGATTGCCATATGGGTTCTCACAGCACTGGTGACTGAGGTAATGGGGGTGGCAGGGTGGGTTGGTCGGTGCCACATGGTGCAGGGGCAGAGCCACCAGACACCAGGGAAGCTTACGCCAGGACAGAGATGGGGATTGGTGGATGGGGGAGGTGCCACTAAATGCCAGGGAATATGTGATGTGATCGGGGGCCAGCAATCAGAGGGTTGGGGGGGTACAACTGGACACCAGGGAAATGTTTTCAATTTGCCAGGAAGGTGCTCGGAGGGTGAGGAGGGCCACTGCACATCAGGGACATTTTTTTCATTTCATGAAATGGCGATCGGAGGGTGGGGGGAACCACTGGACACCAGGGACATTTTTTCATTTCACAGAATTATGATCAGAGGGTAGAGGGACCACTCGACATCAGGACATTTTTTTCATTTAACAGAACAGTGATCGGAGGGTGGGTCCACTGAACACCAGGGACATTTCATTTCAAGGAACAGCGAGCAGAGGGTGGAGGGGACTACTGGACACCAGAAAAATGTTTTTCATTTACCGGGAAGACAATAAATGGATGGGGGGGGGACCACTGGACACCAGGAACATATTTTTCATTTCATGGAATGGTGATTGGAGGGTGGGGGATAACTGAACACCAGGGAACTTTTACGAGGACAGGGATCAGAGGTGGGGGTGGGAGGAGGGACCACTAGGCACCATGAAGCAGGTATGTTCCCCTCAACCACTAATGTGGTTGTTGGCTGCAGTGGCTCCACCAGCTGCTAGAGTTTCCCAGAGTAAGTTGGGCTTCTTCTCTGCAGTAACTGCGCAGTGCACAGTGGCCTGTGACACTCCCCTTGCACAGCACTAACTCGCTGACTATTGCGCTGTGCCAGGATTCCTGTCCTTGCCCCTCCCTTTGCCCACCTCAAGCATTATTTTTTGCGCGCCCACTAACCCTTTTAGCGCACACCACAGCCCCCTTTGAATACTGCACATAGGTGCAATCACTTTGCCCACCAGGCAAAGTTTTGAATATGTAGCCCCTGATGTACTCGACAGCTAGCTGTTGTTGTGCACTGGCATCTTAGCCAAACATAATCACACAGCAGAATTCTGTAATAAGACTGTCATTGCCCCCCCTCTTTTTTGCCTACATACTAACCCCCCCAAGTAATCTTATCAGATTTGTAATTTTTCTTTCATCATTATGCTTACACCCAGAAATATATTCCCCTTCTAAATTTTCCTACTGCCATTGCCAAGAGCTTTAATAAGTGTTTAACTGAGATTATGCTTTGATGCTGTCAAAATTTCCTCAACATTAAACCAGATAAAACTGAAGTCCATTTTCCTCCGCCTTTGTCATTTATGCCAGATTCCTCCTTAGTCATGTGTTCAGACCAAAAGCAAAAAAGCAGCACCCTCCAAGCTTCTCCCTTTGAATACTGTTAAGAACCGGGGTGTCTAAATGGATTCTGCTTTTTCGTACAGTTCATAGATCAGCCATTTCTACAGCCTGTTGGTTTTATTTGATTAACATCATACACAATGGGAAATATCTGAATCCTAATGCTACCAAAATCACTGAACATAGCTTGGTTATTTCCAGGCTCTATTACTGCAACAGTCAGTTAACTGGTTTACCTGCCTTGAAATTGGCCAGCCTGGGGTGCATTACTAATGACACCAACTGCCACGTATTTGGCTTCTCTTCTCATGTACAAATTACTCCCATTTGTCTTTCCCATATGGTCTAATGGTTAGGGTTCCCGATTTTCACCCAGATGGCCCCAGTTCAACTCCTAATATGGGAAAAAAATCTAAGGGGGGGGGAGAGATTGTGCCATAGATCAAGTGGGGTCTGCAGCTAAAAATGAAAGTAAAAAAAAAAAATGGACAGACTGGGTGGGCTCAGAGGTCCTTATCTGTTGTTGCAGTCTATATTTTTAAATATTTTCACTGGCTTCCAATTCACCTCTGGGCTCAATTTCAAATTCTGCATACTAGCTATCAGGCTTACCTTGCTCCCTGCTTTCAGTGGTATACTTTGTTCTGCTGATAAACTACGGGTCCCAAACAAAAAAAAAAATATACTCATTTTATGTTTCTTGTAAAGGGTATATCTGTGAGTCATACACACTGAAGCATCTCCATCCTGACATGTTTTTTTCTAGTGATTGAAATAAATCTAGAATATTAAAGTTCAAACTCTGCAGTGTAGTCATGCTACCCCTGATATTCCAATGGCAGATTTATAGTTGAAGAGAGGGTAGTGACCATTCAACTAACCTAAGCTATGCATTAAGATTTAGGAATAGGGTATTCTGTGTTCTGTTTTTTGTTTACTGTTCTGTATTTCTTAGTAGCAAGGAAAGGGGACTGCTGTAGTTAGCAGACCATTTTCCAGTATCTTGTTACTGCGCCAGGACAGTTAAAACCTGTGAAGCAGGTGTGTGTTTGTAGGAGGGGCTGAAGCAGGCTTGCAGGAGCAGAACAGCGTAAAAGGGGATCTTGGCTGTGGGTTCAGTTAACAGGACCTAAAAAGAACTACACAGCAGAGGTGATTTTTTTTCATTTTAAACTTGTAGGGTTTGTGTAAGTGAATCTCTGATTGTAACTGTTATTTGTGGGGGTATATTTTCTGTTAAATTGTTGTGCAGGTTGTCTTGCTGAAAGGAAGGAACGCACTCACCAGGGTGGTGAGTCAGAGCTGTAGCTGATTGTTTCTGGAGGGCACAGGCTTGGTCCCACCCACCCTGCCTACCCTAAGGGCCTCATTTCCTTTATACCAGGGGTTCTGACATCACTTCCCCAAAAGGGCAAAGGACATACACCTGTCATATCCTTAACAGCCCAGCACGCTGCATAGGGGGTAAACGCATGCACACACTAGCACACACTAACAAATAATTAACAAAAAAAAAAAATTTAAACAGGAAGGGAGAGAGACATGTGGGGAGTGGTGCAATGCACTGGCTGTGGGGTTTTGAAAGAACTCTTGAAACTGAGGGTGGACAAAGCGATGGGGCCTGATGGGATTCACCCCAGGATTCTAAAAGAACTAAGGGTAGAACTAGTAACACCACTGGACTACTCTCTTTAACAAATCATGGGAGGATGGGGTGGTACCTGAGGACTGGAGAAGGGTGGATGTGATTCCACTTCACAAAAGTGGGAGCAGGGCAAAGGCAGGAAACTACAGACCAGTTAGTTTGACATCAGTGGTAGGGAAAATGATGGAATCACTTCTGAAGGAAAGAACTGTTGAGTACCTAGAGGCCAGTGGGACACAGGACCCAAGGCAGCATGGTTTCACAGCAGGAAGGCCATGTCAGATGAACCTAATAGATTTCTTTGACTGGGTGACCAAAGTAGCAGATCAGGGAGGGGCTGTGGACATGGCCTACCTAGATTTTAGCAAGGCATTTGACACAGTCTCACACAAAAGGTTAATATACAAGTTAGCCAGCCTTGGAGTGGGTCCCAAGGTGGTAGCCTGGATAAAAAACTGGCTGGACAACAGGACACAAAAGGCAATAGTAAACGGAGTCCACAGTAAAGAAAGGAGGGTAACTAGTGGGGTACCGCAGGGTTTGGTACTGTAACCTGTCCTTTTTAATGTCTTTATAAGTGACACTGGAGAGCACCTGGAAGGAAAAGTATGTCTCTTTGCAGACAACACAAAGATCTGCAACAGGGTTGATATACAAGGTGGGGTGGAAAAGATGAAAAGGGACTTGGCAAGGTTGGAGGAATGGTCACATACAGTATATGGCAGCTCAGATTTAATGCAAAGAAGTGGAAGGTAATGCACCTGGGAAACAAAAACCCAGGGGAAGAGTACACAATGGGAGGTGAAATAATAACAACAACAACAATTGAAAGAGACCAAGGAGTAATTATATCAGATGACCTAAAGGTGGGCAAGCAATGTGAGAAGGCAGTAAAGAGGGCTGGGGGGATACTGGGATGCATAGGGAGAGGCATCAACAGTAGAAAACAGGAATAGAGGGGGGATGGCTCAGAGGTAATGTTAGAAAGTATTTTTTCACAGAAAGGGTTGTGGATACATGGAACAGCCTTCCTGAGGAGGTTGTGGAGTCAGGAACAGTGGGAGAATTCAAGAATGCATGGGACAGACATAAGACAATTCTAGTGGGGGGGGTAGGAGGAAGTAAGCTGTTGATTAACTAGAATCTGCAGCTTATACATCAGGTAGGGAAATGGGCAGACTAGGTGGGCCAAGCGGCCCTTATCTGCCATCAAATTCTATGTTTCTATGTTGGAACCCACTTGGGAGGGAGCAATTTTAGACCTGGTACTCTCAAACAGGGACAGAGAGAGGATCTCAGATATAGAAGTGGGTAGCCATCTGGGAACAAGCAACCACCAAACAGTGTGGTTCACAATAAACACAGCCATAGAGTTAAGCCATACAAAAGCGAGGGTATTGGACTTTAGGAGGGTTGACTTTGGCAAAATGGGAGTGTGCCTCAGAAAAGCACTAGCAAATGGGCAAGGAGGGGTGGTGGAACAATGGGGAAAAATCAAAATTGCCATCACAGAGGCAACAAACCTTTGTGTGAAGCAAATAATCAAAATGAAGGAAAAAACACTATGGTTCTCAAAAGAGGTGGCGGGGAAGATTAGGGAGAAAAAGACAGCATTCAGGAAGTATAAGGAAATACAGAAAGAGCAGGACAGAGAACGATACCAGTTAAAGCAGAAGGAAGCGGGGAAGGCAGTCTGAATAGCAAAGGACCAAACTGAGTAAAGGATAGCCAACTCAGTTCAGAAGGGGGATAAAACCTTTTATAGGTACATTAGGGAGAGAAGAAAGACCAAGGGAGGGACAGTGAGGGTTAATAAAGGGAAGGGGGGATGGGCAGAGGGTGACAGTGAAAAAGCAGTGATACTGAACAAAGACTTCTGCTCAGTATTCATAAATACACAGATATATAGACACGGTTGACAGATAAGGGCCTATGGCCCACGCAGTCTGCCCATTTGAGCTTGTAAGTTCCCTTTACGTTTTTCTAGAAGTCTGTTGCCCCTTACCCCTGATCTCCAGAATTCCCTTATGTATATCCCATGCATTCTTAAATCCCGTGATTGTTTAAGCCCCCACCACTACCTCTGGCAGGGTGTTCCACTTGTCCACTGTGATATAATTCTTCCTCACGTTTCCTGTGAATCGCCCTCCCTCTAACTTCATCCCATGTCCTTTAGTCCTGGAACATCTTTTTTGCTGGAAAATAGTGTATTCATGCACCCTGTTCCTCCCTGTATGGTACTTGCATGTCTCTATCATATCCCCTCTCTCCCACCTCTCCTCCAGGGAGTACATGTTCAAGTCCTTCAGTCTGTCCCTGTACCATCTTTGTTGCCCTCCTCTGGACTGTCTCTACCCGGTCTATGTCCTTATGTAGGTAAGGTCTCCAGAACTCTACACTGTACTCCAGGTGGGGCCTCACTAGTGTCTTGTATAGTGGAATTATGACCTCCCTTTTCCTGCTGGTCATGCCCCTGCCTATGCATCCCAGCATCCTATTTGCTTTACCTGCTGCCTTGTCACACTGTTTCCCTACCTTGAGGTCATCAGAGATGATAACCCCAAGGTCCCTTTCCTGCTTGGTGCATATTATATCTTCCCCACCAACTGATATGTTGTTCCAGGGTTTTTGTGCCCCATATGCATTATCTTGCACTTCTTCGCATTGAATTTCAACTGCCAAACCCTTGACCATTCCTCAAGCTTCTGCAGGTCCCTCCTCATTCTGTTTACACCCTCTGGCATGTCCACTCTGTTACAGAGCTTCGTGTCATCACAAAAGAAGAGGAGGGAGAGGTACCTAAACCAAACAACAGAAGCACTCTGGATAGGGGAGTTGATACCAGTCCATTCACAGAAGAAGAGGTCCTGAAAGAACTTCTAAAAATGAAGGTGGACAAAGAAATGGGGCCTGACGGGATTAACCCCAGAATTCTAAAAGAACTAAGGGGACAACTAGTGACACCACTGACTACACTTTTTAACAAATCATGGGACCTCAGTTGTAGGGAAAATGATGGAATCACTTCTGAAATAAAGAACTGTTGAGTACCTAGAGGCCAGCAGGGCACAGGACCCAAGGCAGCATGGATTCACAGCGGGAAGCTCATGTCAGACGAATCTTATAGATTTCTTTGACTGGGTGGCCAAAGTAGTAGACCAGGGAGGGGCTGTGGATATGGCCTACCTAAACTTTAGCAAGGCATCTGACACAATCCCACACAAAAAATTAATAAAAAAGTTAGCCAGCCTGGAAGTGGGTCCCAGGGTGGAAGCCTGGGTAAAAAATTTGCTGGACAACAGGATGCAGAGAGTGATAGTAAATGGTATCCACTCTGAAGATGGGGGGGGGGTTAATAGCAGGGTACTGCAGGGTTCAGTACTGGACCAATCCTCTTTAATATCTTTATAGGTGATGTTGCAGAGGGACTGGAAGGAAAAGTATGCCTCATTGCAGATGACACAAAGATCTGCAACAGGGCTGATACACGGGGAATGAGAAGGGACTTGACAAGGTTGTAGGAATGGTCAAAAGTATGGCAGCTTCGATTCAGTACAAAGCAATGCACCTGGGAAACAAAAACCCAGGGGAAGAGTACACAATGGGTGGGGAGGAGGGATACTAATAACAACAAAATGGAAACGGATCTGGGGTAGTCATATCAGATGACCTACAGGTAGGCAAGCAATGTGAGAAGGCAGTAAGGAGGGCTGGGGGGGATACTGGGATGCTTAGGGAGAGGCATCACCAGTAGAAAACAGGAATTTGTTATCCCTCTGTACAGACAGTTGGTGAGACCCCATCTGGAATACTGCATGCAGTTCCTGAGACCCCATCTCTGGAAGGACATAGACAGGATGGAGACAGTCCAGAGGAGGGCAACTAAAATGGTGCAGGGTCTGCACCAGAAGCCATACAAAGAGAGACTAAAGGAGCTTAATAAGTATACCCTCGAAGAAAGGAGGGAGAGGTTGGACATGATGGAAACTTTGAAGTACCTCAAGGGAATCAACAAAGTCCAAGAGGGTAGCATCTTTCAGAAAAAGAGATGTGCAAGAACAAGAAAGCACAATTTGAAAATAGAGGGGGGAGGTCAGGGGCAATGTGAGGAAGTATTTTTTCATAGAAAGGGTGGTGCACGCATGGAATGGCCTTCCTGAGGAGGTCGTGGGGTCAAAAACAGTGGGGGAATTCAAGAATGCATGGGACAGACATAGGGCAATTCTAGTGGAGGGTAGGAGGAAGTAGGCTGTTGGTTAACTAGGATCTGCAGCTTATCCAATACGTAGAGAAATGGGCAGACTGGGTTGTCCAAGCGGTCCTTATCTCCAGTCAAAGTCTATGTTTCTGTAAATGCAATAAGAAATTACAAATCACAATATGAAAAAAACAGCAAAAACTGCAAAGTGTGAAACTGTGAAATGCTCAATCAAGAAAATTATTAAAAACAATTATTGACTTAGCCTAAAGAACTCTTTATGTTGACTGTAGAAAAGTGAGGTAGAGATAATTTATAAGACTCACAAATACACCCTCTAGAAGAAACATCATTAGTACAGCAAGTACTTTTTCTTCTAGTAACAAGAGTATATTTGTGATATCATACAAATTGCAAACTCCAAGTTGTTGCTGGGGAGCAGGGTCTAGAACATGTAACCCCCTTGTTACCCGGGGTTACTAGAATCCCAGTAAGACCTAGTGGTAGGCAGAGAAGACAGCTTGTGAAACTCCAGTTAAATGGGTTTCACACTGTCTCACTCTGTTCTCAGTCTCAGCTGAGACTGAGGGATGACATCACCAACAGAACTATCGCAGCTGCATGAGCCACATTGGAATCTGCAGCAAAGGGAGTTAGATAGAACATTGGGAGAATTTGAAGTCAGTGTTAAGTCAGTCTTCAGTGAGTGCAGTGTAAAGTAGGGAGCTTGCTGAGAAAGCAGCTCAGTGAAGGCTCTAGGAGCCTCAGCCCTGACAGAGGGCTACTTTTAGTTTAAAAGGGTGTGTGTCTCCACCCTAAAGAGAGAGACACAGAAGATTACTGAAGTGGTGGAGACCGCTGTTTCCGGGTCTCAGTGCCCCCTCCCTCCCTCCGGGGGGGGGGGATTTCCCTGCAGATTCCTGGGGCAACCCCCCCCCCCAATTCTGCTTGTGAAGGAAAAGCTGCCTATGTGTTTCCAGTGTTTATTTGGGAGAACAAGAAGATTTGTGAGTCGCCTGTGGGGCACCTGCAACGTGAGGGTGACTGTCTACTCTTGCTAAAAGGGCCTATGTTTTTCACCCTGGGACTTGTGTGACAATGTGGGGATTGAACTACTAAATATTGGGAAGCCTAGAGTAATGGGCTAAGCAAATTAAAAGTAGGTTCAAGTCCAGAGTTTGTTGGAATGCAAATAATACGTAGAGGAGATGTGACAGACGTCTACATTTAAAAATTCAGTAAAGGAATTGTTCAGTTTTCAGAGAAATGGCCGGGTATGGTCTTTGGGAGCTGGAGGTGGGTGGCCCCCCATCTTTAGTGACCAGGTCCACCTCTACGGATTTCTTCTGTGGATTTCTACTTTACCTCAGGCACTTGGCCAGTGATGAGGGAAGTACCCAGACGTGGGATTGTAAGGAAAAATCTCTCTACGAGTCGAAGGCTCTAGTGTGGTTTGGGGAGCAACAACAGGATAATTGGTTCATTCCTCAAATGGACCGCGAATTGGATAATTGGTTCATTCCTCAAATGGACCGCAAATTGGATAATTGATTCATTCTTCAAATGGACTGCAGATCAAGTGGCCGGCGTGGGAGCCGGGCCAGTGGGGAAAACCCAAGTAGTGTACAAGTCGGGCTGTGTACCCAAAGCTGCATGCAAGTCCGGGCTGTGTGCCTGGTAGGTTTAGAGCCTGAGGGCTGGAAATAGTGATAAAGTGTTCTGTTGTCTCTAATCTGCATTACCAGGAAATGTAGCCCCATGGGGGTCCATCTATGCTTTGTCTGGTCAGCTTGTATGTGAATAAAAGCCACACTGAAGAATCCCATTCCTGGTTCTGGACATTACAGTTATTGTTTCCTGTTCGGATTTACTTGGGTGCCCCTGTGCAGAGTAGCCAAACCTAGGTCCCCTTGTGCCGAGTAACCTCATCCTCCCCTAACCCAGTCCCCATCAGGTACTGCTGTCAGCTTCAACAGCATGCCACCTGTCGTTTTGCTAAAAAGGCAGGGGGTGAGGGGTTACAAACATATTTAGGAAAAAGGTTCTGAAGCATAGAAGTACCAAAAATGGCATCCATTCTAGTCTGTATGTCCAGACAGTAGTAAAAAAATGAAAGTGTGTACAGTAGGCCATGTTGCTGCTTTGTACACCTTTAAGCAAGGGTATATGCCTTAATGCTGCCACTGTGGCAGACTTACTTCTGGTAGAACATGCCCTTAAACCCTTTGGTGGCTTCTTTTCAGCCTTGCCATAAAGGAATTCAATGCAAGAGAGATGGGATTTTTAGGTGCCTGCTCAGAAGCCTCGGGTCCAGAATGGGTTGCCAGTCCCTATTTTTCATCAAAGTGAAAAACTACCTGGAGAAGAACCTCTTCCCCAGCTGGGAAACAGGAATCCCCTCCACAGCATTTAACAATGTAATTGCCTCATGGAACCAAGGCTTAATACCGGTTGCATGTCGTTGTCTTTTCTAATTGCCACTATTATGACGTTAGCGTGTATATGTTTTTTCTTTGCTTGGTTCAATAAAGCTTGAGTATGAAAAAAATGGAACCAAGGCTTGGACATCCCAAAGGCCTGGTTGGGAAGTTTTCTCACTCTCTAACTGCGGCAAGAGAGTTCCCTAACACAGTGATTAGAAAAATCAAGAACAGCACCTGTATCGACCTGCCAAAAGAAAGCAGCTACACAGAAAAAATCCACTTCAGAAAAACGAGATGCCATTGCTCTCACACTACCTAACAACAACTGCAAAACTGACTCCCAGCACTAAATCTAGGAGTGGTATATAGTGCACATTCACACACTGGCAGTTCCACTAGATTTGCTGATTTGTCAGAATATCATTAAGCTAAGCTCTTTCCACCACTGGGGTGGGATATCCTCCAACTCCGTCCCCTCATGTCAGATCTTGCATGCTAGAAGCAGGGATCCATGTGACACTTGCTGGGAGAGGCAGGGTGGGTAGTGTGGATGGGAACTATACATCACTCCCAGAACTACATTACAGATGAGTAACCTATTTTTATAGGGTCATGGATATAGTTCACTATCCACACACTGGCAGACTTCCAGCAGTTCTCCAGGAGGAGGGGGGCAAGGTGCACACCACTACTTGGCAAACAGAGACTGGAGAACCAATATCCCAAATGCAGCATCCCAACAAGACTGCTGTAATGGGAAACAAAGATTTATGTGAACTTCCAGGTAGCAGCCCTACAGATTTCCCAGATAGGGATGTCCCTGGAATCAGCCACTAAAGCAGCGGTATGTCTGGTGAAATGAGCCCTAAGCCCTCTGGTAGGCTCCCTGCCAGGCAACCTATAGCAGAGGTCGAAGCAGGTTATGATCCACCTGCCACTCATCTGTTTAGTTGCCAGTCTGCCAGGTGTGACTTCAACGTATGTCACAAACAGCTGGCAAGCCTCACCCCAAACTTCAGCCATGTGCTCTACATAATAAGAAAGTGCACTCCGCAGGTCCAGGATATGGAGGCTGCAGCTGGCCTCTGAAGATGTGTTGGTAAAATATACCAGAAGGTTCATCGCCTGGTTAAGGTGGAACTCTGATACAATCTTCAGGAGGAACCACGGGTGAGGAGAAGGATGACCTTGTCACTGTGGAAGACCAGATATGGAGACTACACCGAGAGTGCCAGGAGCTCACTGACCCTTCTGGCTGACATGATGGCCACCAAGAGGACTGTCTTCCACAAAAGGTGCGACATCTCACACCTGTGCAAAGGCTCAAAAGGCCTGCCCATGAGCATAGTCAGCACCAGCAGTAGGTCCCATGGTGGTGGTAGTTCATGCACCAGAGGGGACAGGTGACCCAGGGCCCCTCTTGAAAAAGCACCTACCTTCTCCTGTGCCACCATCAACATACCAGCCCATGCCCGGTATGCAGAGATAGCTGCCAGGTGCAGCTTGAGGGTCAACACTTGAAGCTCCAGCTGGGAGAGGGACCATAGGTACTCGAGGATGCTAGCCACGGAGCAGGCATGGGGATCAAGCTCTCTGCTCTGACACCAAATGGAAAACCTTTTCTATTTAAAGGCATAGCACCAGCGAGTCAACTTTTTTTGGGAGGCCTCCACAGTGTGGTGCACACATCCTCTGAAAGACTCAAAGCCTGGAAATCTATCTGCTCAGAAACCAGGCTGTGAGGTGCAGAGACTGAAGGTCAGGGTGCAGGACCATCCCCTGTTGTCTGGCCAGCAGGTCCAGGCAAAGAGGCAACCACCATGGAGGCCTACTGCTGAGCCTGAGGAGATCCAGGTTCCAGAACTGCAGTGGTTAGTCCAGAGCTATCAGGATCATCCATGCCTTGTCCTTCCAGGCCTTGACCACTACCTTGTGGATCAGGCGGAAGGGAGTAAAAGCATATATGAGGCCTGGGATCCAGGGCCTCAAGAAGGCATCCCCAAACAGTGTCCTGGACTGTGGTGAACAGGCACAGAACAGCCTCAGTTTTGCATTCTCCCAGGAGGCAAACGGGTCCACCAGAGGTGTGCCTCACAGGGGGAACAAGTGGTTCACCACTCCCTGATACAAGGAACACTTGTGCAATGTCTCTCCCACCTGATTGAGAGTATCTGCAAGCTGATTTGCCAGGAGATCGGCACCCAAGCTCACGTGAAGGTCCAGGTGCACAGGGCATACCGAAACAAGGGAATGGAGTGTGTGTCGCCCTGCCTGTTCTGGTACAACACAGTTGTGGTAATGTCTGTCTTGACTTGCATAACCTGACCCCTGACCAGAACAGCAAATTCTGTCAGAGCTAGCCACACTGCATAAAGCTCTACCAGTTGATGTGGTGATGGAACTCCCCAGGGGACCATAAACCATGGGTCCTATGGTCCTCCAGGTGTGCTCCCCTCCCCACCAGAGACGCGTCCATCGAAACAGTTGGTTCCGAGTAGACAAAGAGGACTCCTTCCTCCAGATGTTCAGGGATCAGTCACTAATGGATGACATCGCACATCAGCTGGAACACTGTGACTGGCTGGTCCAAGTATCCTAGGTGCTGGGGCCACTGACGGCCCAACTCCCACTGCAGGTGCCGCATCTGCCAATGGGCCCAGAAGACCATGCTGCTGCAGGATATCATGTACCCCAGCAGCTGCAGGAACTCCTGGGCTGGGCGGGAGCACCCAACCTGAAATAATTGGGCAAAGGCAGTAAGATCCCATGTCCGGTTCACAGGGAGGCATGCCATGGCCTGCAGGGAGTCTATCTCTGCTTCAATGAAGTGAATCATCTGCAAGGGGATCAGTTCAGACTTGGCAGGGTTGACCAACAGGCCCAAGTTTTGGCAAGTCTGGAGGGCCTGGACCACTCCATGGCCTCCTGCGATGGACCTGCAATAAGCCAGTCATCCAGGCAGGGGCAAGCCCTGATGCCCTTGCGCCACAGGAAGGCTGCCACCACTGCCATGTCCTTGGTGAAAACCCTGGGCATGGACGAGAGGCCAAAGGGCATGATCTGGAAATGATAGAGAATCCCTTCTGGATGGAACCGGAGGTACCACCAGCAAGGCCCCTACTTTTCTGTGGCACAGTGGGACCAAGTTCTGTGTCAAGACTACCACTTGCCGCAGAACTTCTGCGGCAGTGGTTTATAATTTCTGCAGAAGTTCTGCGGCACTAACAAACTACCACATCACAGTGTCAGCTTGTCATCCTGACTTCACTTTCATTGCAGCGTTTATAGCAATCAGGATGGTGGAAAGCACAGTAACACTAGTTCAAAAAATAACAGACTTATAAAAATAATTTTATGCCTAAAAAAGAAAAACAAATGTCTCTCCCTTAAGGTCCTAGCCTGTTGCATAAATGACATATGCAAAGGGATCTTATGTGATAAATAAGGTATTTCTATATGCATGCTATCTATCCCACTAATGAGGTTTCCACTGTCTATCACTTATATATTTGTATGTGCTTTCTACACCACTCATGAGGTTCCCACTGTGTATCACTTATATATTTATATGCAATCTGTAACATACATACAAATATGCGTGTGCATGTGTGGTGAGGGAGACAGAGATACTGTGTGTGTGTGTGTGTGTGTGTGTGTGTATTTTTTTTTTTTAATTTCCATGAACTCACATCCTCATTCATACAGGTCCCATTGGAGATGGAATAGAGGAGTTATTGCAAAACTCATTTTTCATGTCAACCTGCTTTCCCTGACACACTGCGTAACACCATCAGGCCATGACATGCATGTGAACCAATTGTGAGATACCGCTCTCCGGCCCGTCACAATGTGTCCACCATGTGACAGAACACTGCACCATACCTTCCCAGGCTCCAAGCAGTGATGTGTTCCACCAATCCTTGTGCTGCCCAGCCAGCTCCCAGTGCTAATCTCTGAACCTGAGTTGTCGGCAAGGAAACACAGCATGCTACCCTCTGGCCCAACAGCTGTCCCTGCACACAACATTTCTCAATAACTTTTAGGTGATTCTATCAACCAATGACAATATGCAATCAAAAACCCTGGCAAAAATGCGTACAGTGCAATTATTTATTTAACAGGTCTGTTCTTTCAACAGGTCTACACACTATTATATTTCACTTTTCTGGGCATAATTACTTTATGTTTCTTAAAAATTTAGACAGTTAAATTCATTTTCCCAGTTATTCATTTCAGATAGCGTCTCTATACTTTAAAGGCACAAATAGGTTTGTACAAAGTGAGGTATGGACTTAACAGGTCTGTGCTATTGACAAGGTTTTGTTTAAGTTGGCCCTAGTGCAACAATGCAAGACTGAAAATTGTATTAGGCTGTAGTGCAGGTTGAGCAAATATCACCATGCATGATGTGCTGTGCCACCGTCTCTGGCAGTGGGAGCTGTGGTAGATAAATGACTGTTCATTTCTGTTGCAGAATGTAGCCCATTTCATCAGCTAATGTATGATGTTATAGCAATGATAACATCACATTCTGAGCATATGGGGGGTTCTGGATATAAAAAGAGGGGAAGGGAACCAGATTCTATGTATAAACAGAAATATTAATAAAAGAATCACCAAGAAGAGTGAATTTTAGCGGCCCTTAGAAGTTCTGACGTAGATTGCAGAGTTCTGCATAAAAATTCTGTACAAGAATTCTAGGGGCCTTGACCACCAGAGGAATGGATGGACTGGGATGTGGAAGAATGCATCCTGCAGGCCAGGGAGCAGAACCACATGCCCTGCTTTAGGGATGGTATGATCTGATTCAGAATGACCATCTGGAAATGGAAATTATATACCTACCGTAATTCTTGATTTTCTTGGATGAAGTCTCCACCACTCATTCACACTGATGGGAACTACGCTGGAGGTGCTAGGACCCAGCGGGAGCCGATAATCTTCAGGTGGGCCAGTGCCGGGGTAGGACAGCGCATGCGCAGTGCTGCGAGACTGGCTCATGCCATATAGGCTACCTCGGTGTCGACCCTCCAACCACCTCAGTACCTTTTTTACCGAGGAGGTGCAGCGTAAACTAACCTATGTCAGACATAAGATAGTCCGAATGACCGGTGTAAGAAGGGACAACTCAACAGAGTCTTTACAGCCCAAACAACGAGGGGGTGAAGACCAGAACAGGATGAGTGAGCTCGGGGGATGGTGGGTGGGCATGGGACTGAGTGGTGAATACTTCGTCCAAGAAGATCAAGAATTACGGTAGGTACATAATTTCCATATTTTCCTGGACACAAAGTCTCCACCACTCATTCACACTGATGGGAGAGTACTGAGCTAAAATAATCCCCCGAGACAGGCAGCAGGAGAGAGGAACTCATTTAGGACAGAAGTCCATTAAGGATTGTCCTGCCAAAGGACTGATGCTGCCTGGCATGGACATCCAAATTGTAGTGCTTTACGAAAGTGTGCACGGAGCTCCAAGTGACCGCATTGCAGATGTCCGCAATGGGCACATTCCGGATTTCTGCCAGAGATGCTGCAACTGTTCTGACAGAATGAGCGTATACTCTGCATTCCAGCTTAACCTGTGCCATGGAGTAGCACTGGCAAAGGCATGCCACTAGCCATGCTGAAATGCATCTGATAGCAACAGGCTAACCCAGCTGGGCCATGCTGAAGGAGACAAACAGTTGTTTTAAAGTGCAGATTTCTTTAGTTCTGTCTAGATAGAACAGCAAAGCTCTCTTCACATCCAGAGAATGCAGGGTACACTCCCCCTCATTCTGGAAGTTCACAAAGTAGGTTGGAAGGACCAAGGACTGATTCAGATGGAATTCTAAGACAATCTTGTGTAGAAACTTAGGGTGGGTCCTAAGAACCACCTTGTCTTTGTGAAATACAGTATACGGAGGGTCTATGACTAAATCATGTATTTCAGACACACTGTGAGTGGGAGTGATGGATACAAGGAAGGCGGTCTTCCAAGTCAGAAACTTCAGCTCACAAGTAGCTAGAGGCTCGAAAGGTTTATGGGTGAGCATGTCTAGTACAAGGTTAATGTCTCAGGCAGCTACCAGTCGTCTGACCGGCCTAGTATGCAGAATGCCCTTAAGAATCCTCTTGACCACAGGTAGCTGAGCCCGAGACATGGAGTTTACGGGCTCATGGAACGCTGAGATTGAGCAAAGATGAACCTTCACGGTTGAGTGTTGCAGGCCTGTGTTCAAGAGATCTAGAAGATACTCTAGGACCTTGTTTGGTGGGCAGGAAAAAGGATTCCAGGAGGATTCTGCATACCAGATGGAGAACCACTTCCACTTAGCCATGTAAGTTTTTTGAGTAGTTGGCTTGCGAGCAGCTAACAGAATATCTGAGATCCTACGTGAAACGTTAAATCTGTTCACCTCCATCTCTTCAGGAGCCAGGAATGGAGATGAAGGGACTTCAGGTTGGGGTGGACCACAGGGCCTGGGTCAGCAGGTTCATATGAAGTAGAAGCTGTCTCAGAGAAGTTTCTGATAATCTGTTGATTAATAAAAACCTGATCTGATGAGGCCAGAATGGAGCAATAGGATTATTCTGCCCTTGCGCCTCTAGTTTGAGCAGCACCCTCTGAACTAGGGAAAGAGGAGGAAATACGTACAGAAAGAGTCTTGTCCACTGCAGTCTGAATACATCCTGACAAAAATGCCAGGTCCTGAATTTCTGGAGCAGAAGAGAGGCAGTTTTGCATTGAGTGGGGACGCAAAAAGGTCCAGGTCTGGAGTTCCTCACTCTTTGAAGAGCGACTGCTCAACGTTTGTGTTGAGAGACCACTCGTGAGGGTCTGTTTCTGTTCTGCTGGGATGATCCACCACATCATTCGGTACTCCCGACAGGTAGACCGCCTGGATCAGTGCTTTGTGCTCCACGCACCATTCCCACACTCTCATCGCTTCCCTGCATAAGGGGTAAGAGTGTGCTCCACCCTGCTTGTTGATGCAGTACATCACTGCTTTGCTGTTCGTTTGAAGGAGAATGATCTTGTGACAGAGTATGTCCTTCAAGGCTCGGACTGCATACAGGACTACTCTCATTTCTAGAACATTTATGTGAATCTGAGACTCATCCCGACTCCATCAACCCTGGGTGTGGAGATCCTGGCAATGAGTTCCCCATCCCAGCAGGGATGCATCCGTGGTGATGGAGATCTGGGATTCTAGAGGGGTGAAGGGGTAACCTTACAGAAGGTTGTCCTCCTGAGTCCACCAGGTGAGTGACCGTTTCAGAGGTTCCATCACCTTGATGAAGGACGACTGTGGGTGTGTGGTCGGTGACCACTGAGTGCTGAGCATCCACTGAGTAGTCCTTTATGTGAAAATGAGCCAGAGGCACAGTGAACACTGAGGATGCCATGAGACCCAGTATCCACTGCATTGAGAGAGCTCGAACCGAGTCGTGCTCTCTGAAGAAGTGGGCCATCTGAAGGATGTCGTTTCTTCTGTCCTCTGGAAGAAAGGCTTTTGCGCTGGACGTATCTAGAAGGGCTCCTATGAACAGGAGCAGCTGGGAGGGCTGTGGCTGTGACTTTCCCAAATTAAGCAGGACTCCCACGGACATGAGGAAGTTTGAAGCCGTAACCATGGCTTCCTGAGTCTCTTGCCTGGAGGGACTTGCTAGAAGCCAATCATCCAGACATAGAAACACCTGAATTCCGAGCTTCCTGAGATGCGCTGCGAGAACTGCAAAGCACTTTGTAAAGACTTGTGGCGCTGAGGATAGCCCAAAGGGCAGGACTCTGAATTGGCAGTGTTGACCCAATGCCACAAGTCTGATGTATTTGTGGTGATTTGGGTGTATGAGAACATGCTGATAGGTGTCCTGCATGTCCAGGGAAGCCAGCCAATCGTTTTGATGAATCAGAGGTAAAAGTGTACTGAGTGATATCACCTTGAACTTTTCCTTGTAAAGGAATCTGTTTAACTTCCTGAGATTGAGAATAGGGCGCATGCCGCCTGTTTTCTTTGGAACTAGGAAGTAATGGGAGTAGAAACCTGTGTTCCGCTGATCCAGTGGGACTACCTCTACTGCCCTGTTGTTTAGAAGGCCTTAACTCTCGGAAGCAAAAAGGTCTGACTGAGATACAGACAGCTTGGGCTGTTGTTTGGGTGGGTGAGCCGGTGGGGTTTCTGAAAGATTTAGAGAGTACCCCTCACGGATTGTCCTGAGTATCCACTTGCCTGATGTGATTGACTTCCACTGGTTGTAAAACTGAGTCAGACGCCCTCCTACTGTTGAGGAAAAGTCAGACAGCTGAGGTGGGACTTGGACAGGAGTCTCTGAGAGTGGCACTAGGCACTTTGGGGCCCTGTGCCTTCTGCTGCATTTTCTTTTGCGGCTGAGGGGTCTGGTTTCTGCTGAAGCCCCCCCTGCCTTTACCACGAAAGGACTGACGGTTATGAAATGGATGCAGATTCCCGCCCCTTTGAGGGGCTACGGATGACAGTCTGGCCGTTCTGACAGCCATTCTAGTTTTTTGTGTGGCCTCTAGCAATTTCTCAGGATCGATCTCCAAAGTCTGGAGAGACAGAAAGAGAGAGAGAATGGTATTCACGTTTCTAAAAGCAGAGACTTAAAGCAAAGGTCTTTGACCAGACGCTCTGCTGTAAGAGAAGGTTTATTCACCACCCCTAGGGAGGAATCGCCATAAAAGTTGTCCTCCGATCAAAGATCAGGATCAGGCTCAATAACATCTCCTACTAGTCCCAAAAGGACTGTATAGATAGGAAAGGGAGGAAAAGGAGGAGGAGCACCACAAATCAGAGTTGAAAAACCCCGGTGTCGTATGCGGCACCTCAGGCACTCCTGGCACTGGAACAGAAGGTGGTACCAAAAACACAGGTGGTGCTGGTACGGGACGCAGCACCGAGTGCGGCACTGGCACTGGAGGAGCCGGTGGTGCCAAACCAGAGGTTCTCAACCCCTGTCTCTCTGAGGAAAGTCAAAGAAATTCAGCAGAAGATAAAGGCACTGGTATAGACCCCTGCGCCACAGCTGTATGAGGGTGAAAAACACAAGAGTCGATGTTGATGGCACCAAAGAAGGCGCCGCGCAACTAGGAAGTCCCAACCGTCCTGCCTGCAGGTCCGAAGGCCCTGGCAATGAACTCGCCGGCTCGGGCAGACGGGACAACTGCAGAACCTATTGTTCCATAAGAGCGGCCCAATGGTGAAACTGCTCACCAGAGGAACCCCCCTAGAGGGCGAGGAGGAACTCCAGAGTTGAGGATGCTGGTCACCAGAAACAGAAGCCGGAGAAGACCCGGGAAGAGATGGAGTCGGGCCCTTGCTGCCAGTAACCGAAGATCGACAGGCAGATGTTCCAGAAGGTGACCTCAAGCGGTGCCATTTCTTTTTCGACCGGGCCAAACAGTGCAGAGTCTTCGACGAGGATCAAGAATGGGACTGCTTCTTTTTGTGTTTTCGGGAAGACCGCCCATCCCCCGAGCACTGGACTACCTGTTGTCAGACCTCCCCCCCCCATAGAGGGCAGTGGACCAGACCCAGCCCTGCTGACAACACAGCTTTCATGCGAAGTCTCCCTACCATCACCTTCCCCGTTCATGGTCAACTTCGTCGATGGAGGGCTAAAGACTTCTTCTGACGAAAAATGTACTTACTAAAATTTACTTTTTTATTTTTCTATTAACTGATAATAAAATAATAAAACTAATCAAAACTAAAAAGACTATAGCTGATGTCGTATAGACATGAAGTTTTGACTCCTGGCAGTCGAGCGACGTCATCACTGAAGCACACTCAATAGCAGGAAAAAAGGAACTGAGGCAGTTGGAGGGTCAATGCCGAGGTAGCCTATATGGTGCAAGCCAGTCACGCCACGCATGCGCAGTCCTGCCCCAGCGCCGGCCCTCCTGAAGATTTTTCACTCCTGCTGGGTCCTAGCGCCTTCAGCATAGTTCCCATCAGTGTGAATGAGTGGTGCAGACTTTATGTCCAGGAAGATCTTGTGCTTCTGCATGTACTGATTAAGACTGCGCAGATCCAGTATGGTGTGCCTGCCTCCTGTCCATGTTGGGACCAGAAATACCTGAAAACGTACCCCTGATGTGCCAGGACATCTAGTACGTGGGTTATAGCCCCTTTTGCAAGGAGCTGAGCAATGTCCTCCCTGAGGTCCTGCGACAACAAGGACTCCCTTGGATCATGAGATCAGTAAGGCGAGAAAGTCCTGAAATCAATAGGCAACCCTCAGCCTACCACACAAAAGAACCCACTTGTCTGTAGTAATGACAGACCAGTGTGGCCAGAAGTGGCGACGCCGACCCCCGCTGGAAGCTGGGTCAGGGACTGGAGAGGTGAGAGGCAGACACCCCCAAACCGTTACTGGGCAGCTTTGGATGGGGCACCAGCTGCTGGGGTTGGAGGTGCACCACGTACCCTACCCCAATCTCTTTTGGGCCCCTGGCCCGAGAACTTGGCTTTGGGGCACCAGGCTTGGTATTGCCCCTGCTGGGGCTGCTGCTGCTGAAGCTGCTATGGCTGAAAGGAATTAAACTGAAAGACCTTCTTTCTCAGTTTCTGGCCCTTTGGGTCCTTCTGGGATTAGGCCACAGAGTCCAGGGTAGTGCTGGATTTCTCAATTCTTGTGACGTGAACTTCCACCCCTGGGCCACAGCAGTCAGTGCCAAGAAAGGGACATCAGCCAGCTTATGCTGAGTGTCCCGACGGCCTCAGCCAGACCCTGTGATGCATCACGATGGCCGCTGCCATGGCATGTGCATAAGAGTCACCCATGTCTAAGACAGTCTGGAGCTGGTGTTTAGCCAATGTTTGACCCTGCTCTCTGGCCAACTACGCTGGCAACTGCTTGTCAACAGGGAGCTGAGGGAGGATATTATCACGTACTCCCAGCAGGAACGGATCAAAGCTGACCATCACCAAGGCGTTGCCTGCCTGACAGAGACTGAGAAAGGAAGTGGTGTAGACCTTCTCGGCCACATTATCAAACTTCTTCAACTCTTTGTTGGAGGACTTGTCCACGTCCCCGAGGTTTCTGGACTTCCAGAAAGCAGAGTCCATGACCACACCCTTGACCGAGGGATGGACCAAAAACCCAGAAAGAGCACCAACAGGAAGGGTATATTTGTGAACCATACGGGCTAGGGGTGCTGGACAGGATGCTGGATGCTGCCAAAGCTCCAGGGCTGGTCCCAAGCTAGCCTCAACCATGGGAAAGGCAAGCCCCAGGGATTAGTCCCTATTGACAATGACCATGAAAGGGTGCTTAGCCCTTTTTTGCATAAGCTCCTTGGGGACAGACATGGACTCCGAAATGACTCCGAGTAGAGCCCTGAATGACACTGGCCCATGGTCGGCAGTCAACTCCTAGACCGACCTGCAGTCAAAGGTATGCGTGCTCGATGACTGCATCGATCAGCCATCCAAGTCAACCGAGGACTCCTCAAAAATGGCCCTCAACCATTTGCTACCATAGACCATCCTGGAGTCGTCCAGCTGGGTGATTTCCACTGATAGCCAGCCTGGCAAGCCAGCCACAGCCTGGCAGTCCTTGCTCGGGGCCCTCATCAAAGGCTGCAATGGCGACAACTCCACCAGCAAGGGTGGAGAGACAAGTGTCGGAGACAACTGCTTTGGGCAGACTGGTGTGGGCTTGACTGGCACCAGTCAGTTGACCACAGGGATCAGAAGTAGAGTCCTACCATGCTCCGCCATGGCCCATTGCTGCCAAAAGAGTTCCTCATTGCACCACCGCATGTGATGGTAGAGCCATTCCACATCTGAGGATGAGGAATGGCAATGCCTCCCAGTCAAGCGAGATTGAGTGCATGAGTTGCACCTTGACCTAGATCTCGACCTCAACCGTCAACCCAGGGGCCAACGCTGAGATGTAGCCACTGGTAGTGCAGTGTACGTAACACGCACCGGCTTCAGTGCAAACCAACCTCTGGTAGAGGCCATTCCCAAATGGCGCTGGTCAGTGATAATGACCAGTCTGCATCCTCCTGGGTGAGGACCTCTTGCAGATAGACTCCTCATTGACCTCCTCCTCCAACAACAGATCAATGGGTCAAGAAAAATCCTGATGACCTTATTGGCCAGTGTCGAGGTCAGCAAGCCTGACAGGAGCTTGTGACCTAGCCCTTGACCAAAGAAGGCTCAACCAGAGTCGAGCATGCGACACTTGTCGAGAAGTCAGGGGAGTTGAGAAAGTGGAAGGAGCATGACCTCTCCTGGTCCAATAACCGGTGGCAGTGTTTCTTGTACTGCTTACCATGGTGGGCAGGGCTCTCCCTGAAGGCCTGGAGGGCCCAACACACCTCCCAGAATTCACCAGTGAAGGACACTAAAACACTGGCCACAGCTGGGAGCAGCGCTGAGGCCAACAAGGTGCCTGCCCATCAGAGACCATTGCCTCTTCCATGGCTGCGAGTTGAGCCACTGACCCTGC
The DNA here is from genome assembly GCA_016271365.2 of Neoceratodus forsteri. Lineage (NCBI taxonomy): Eukaryota > Metazoa > Chordata > Ceratodontiformes > Ceratodontidae > Neoceratodus > Neoceratodus forsteri. Next base: position 733,341,564 of record CM028131.1, read on the forward strand.
TGCAGGGAGGTCTTCTTCCTGCCTTTTCATAGTTTCGAGTCCTGATCAACCGGCCAAGGAGAAGTCAGGCCATGCAATCCTCCAGGGAAGAGTGGAGCATCATCTGGCACAGGCCACAATCAGCAACACAGTGTGTCATCCCCAGGCAGTAGCAGCACAACACATGTGGGTCCGTTTGCAACATCTTTTGCTGGCACATGATGCAAAATCCTCCTCCTCCTCCTCCTCCTCCTCCCCTTCCCCCTCCTCCCCTCCTCCTCCTCCTCCTCCTCCTCCTCTCCTCCTCCTCCTCCTCTCCTCCTCCTCCTTCTTCTTCATTCTTTCATCGCTGATGGCAACAGCAGAACTGAGGCAAGAAGTAATACCAAAGAAACCTTTGAAGAAATAAAGAAAATTGAAAATGGCACACTTTAGGCCCAACAATGCACAGAGCTGTGACGGAGACTAAATTTTTCCAGCAGAAAGGAACATATGATGTCACAGGGTGAAGCTGGAGGATATACCACCCGTGTAATGGAAGGAGCTTAGCTTAAAGACATTCCGACGAATCAGCACTTCCAATGGAACTGCCAGTGTGTGGATGGAATTGCCAATGTATGGATAGTGAACTTTACCCACACCCCAAGAAACAATGATTAACCAACAGGTTGAGTCCTCACAGAAGAGAACACTCCTGGTGCACCTCCTGTCCCCACTTGGAGGCAAGAACAACTGAAGGTTCTGGTGAGAACAGAAAGGTGTATATATAACCAGATGAGTTCTCTCCTACCTGCAGATCATTTAGTTTAGGGTGTGCCTCTATCTCCACACATGCATGTGGACCTTACCCAGTTGTTACAGCTGCCTGGCTGAAAGGATGGGACAACAGGAAAATGAGGTTTATGTTCCCTTTAACCTGTCTGAATATCTCCATGAACATTTGACAGTGTTCCTCTAGTCAACAAATAAAACAAGCAGTTGTCAATGCCGAATGTTTGCTTGCTGGTATTGGTATTGGTAGTGTAGGAGTTAGAGAGATGCATCAACAAAAACTAAATAAATAAATAAATAAATAATAGGAATGGCAGTGAATTATTGACGTAACACCAACCACCACCCTGCAGAGACCGACACAAACAGGGCAAACAGAATCCAGAGAGTCCGGAAAAGCAGCACGCCCACTGCCACTAGTAAACTGTACAAATCAAATGCAAGCAGCAAACACGGCCATCACGATCACGGTTACCAGGGCTCCAAGGACATGGTCCAGTCAGTCAGTCCGACCACCAGCCTGCACGCCAGTCTGACCACAGGTATTCAGGTGGCTCGCTGCAGCTGGGATGCTGGCTCTGCTGCTCACAGACAGGACGGTCACCAGTCACAGTCAAAAAAAATCACAGAACTTCAGGCAAAGAATAGCTAAGTTAGCTTGTGACTTGCTCCCTCAGTCTGTGTTCCTCGGTACTTTTTCTTCAGCTCTGAGCCTCTGCAAGTACAACTCTAGGCGCTGCCGGTCCAGACAAAGAGTAGAGTCGGTGGCGGGCAGCTCGGAATAGGGTGGGCGGTGTGGCAATCTCCTATTCGAGTTCTCCTCCGTCTGCTTGCTCAGTCGAGTCTGCTCAAATAGACTTCTTTCCATCTTCGCTCTGGGCGCCATCCACGTTGTCAGTCTCTCTCTTCCTCTGCAGTCTGCTCTTCAGTTCTCCACCATAGAGTCAGCGATAGTGCAGTACTGTAAATTTCGGGGCCATTTAGATATGGTGCCCTATTCTGGCCACACCTTCTACCTGATGCTGCAGCCAATCACGTAAGTGCAGTACGGCACAGACCTGATTGAGAAATTCAGGTACAACTTTACCTGAATTTCTCAATCGGTCGCATGTATGTCAACAGCTGAGATACACTCCTCCCCGCGGTTTGATGATGATGCCACAACCCGATGTCGGCAGGGGACAGAGAATGGAGGCGTGGGGCGGGCAGGCAGTAGTGGGAGGGAGCTAACTTGCTGTCCTGCTGTGTGACTGGTTGGGAGGGAGGGGGACTGCCGCTATAACAATGAAACTGCCCCAGACTGCAGTGGCAGATTTCTTTCAAGTGCGGCGTTCGCTCTGAAACTATCGTCATCAACAGCTTCAGTATGCACTGGTGGCCGACGGACGCACCCATTAAAGCATCCGCTGCATTGGCCACAACACTGCCACACCTCTGCAATGCTCTACTACCTCAATATGTCTCTTGTGCGCACAAGCAAACATAAAAATGCATCACTCTCAGTAAAATGACTGAAAAGATTAAACTAAAGCATTTTAAAATGGAAACATGTTGGTTAACTTTCCTCTGTAATCTTAATTTATGAACATGCAGGATGGGTCCCTTTTTTTTTTGTTTGTTTGTTTATAAAAACAGCATTACCGTTGGTGATGCACAATCTTGAGACTGTAATTGTTTCAAGCAGACTGTAACTTTACACCAAGACAAACACAGAATGTAGCAGTATTATTTTTGATGCAAAAGATACACAGATTTTTTTCCCCAGAAAATGAAACAATTCATGATAGCTTAGCTGTTACAAAATGATAACTTATTTTCAGTGTACAAGTGCTACACATAAAAAGAAATGTTGGATCAGTTCCTGAACAACAGCTTAAACCAGAAACTATTATTTAGGTCTTCTGTTTGCACTGAGCACTATGTAATGTAAGCTTTCTAGCCACAACTGTACACCACACCGCCACAATCCACCACTAAAGGGATTATTTCTGTTACCTCTAACAAGGCACAAAAAGCCACGTACTACATGAATTCATACTATAAGTCAATTCCGAACATCAACTATGGGGGAGGGGTACAAGTACAGCTCAGCAAAGGGGTCAACAATGCACCATTTACAAGGTTTGCAACTTTTATTAGTTGTCTTGCATTATTTTATATAAAATAACCCTTCACAACCTTTAGTAGGATTACTGAACTAAAAGGGGAGGGCTCAGATTCCCCTCAAAAAGAACCTATGTAATCAGTTTTTCAATCTCCAGTCACGCAAACATCGATTATTATTCTTTCATCTGACCAAATATTCACACAATTAGGTCACAGCTGACGAACTTTAATGCTGTAGCTGTCTGAATACACTCTGATGTGTTCCACAATCTACATTTTAGTAGGACATAGTTTCTCTTAGCTTCTCAGTAACTGATACTGCTATTACTGTTACTTTAATACATAAAGCAGCAGTAGCATACTGAACTGGACTAAAACGTTTTAGATTCTATCATAATCTTAACAAAATCTGGGAAAGAACCCCTGTTAACAATTCATTCCTGCCCTCAAAAATGAAAAAAAGAGGGGGGAGGTATCCTCCAGTTTCAGATTGCTGGCTGGAATACCAACCGCTTGCCTTGCCCAACATTAGGCATAACAAAAACTAGAGTTCCATTTTCCAGTAGGTAGTGCTATTTTGCAGTAGGTAGTAGTTCAGAACACACACACAAAAAAAAAAAAAAAAAAAAAAAAAAACACACTGTACTGGTTAATTACCTATTTAAATTTCAACAGAAAAGGCCCACTGGAGAACAATTCCCATTAACAGGAGCACCATGTCAACAGCAGGACACCAGGGAATGGGTCCAGCCCTGACACACAGGGCATCTCCAGCGTCACTGCACACACTAAGCGGGCCCAGGGCGGTAAAGGAATCCCGACCATGGCGGATGAAGATCAGGTCTCGCTGAGCCCTGCCCTGACTGGGGATTTCCACAGTCCTGTGGAAGAGAACCACCAACAGAGCAGAGCAAGCCCCAGAGAAGCTGAGTGATGGGGCTGTGGGGCGGTCCAGATGGGGCCTGTCATTAGTTGAGTCTCACCAACAATTAATTTGAAAAAAAAAATAAAAATCAGCTTCTACAGTGGAAAATAACATAGGTTCAGCACAGTTCTCTTAAAATGAATAACCATGATAAATTCTCTCTTAAATTGTATTAACTGCAACTTTCTCTCCTCACATAAGACATCCCCCAACTCAGGGCATCTGGGTTAATTCCACCACAGGCGGCAACCAGGAAGCAGGACTTTACGACTGTTAGATGCACTAGTCACAGGAGACAGTACACTCACCAAAGCAACAGTTGTTTCCTACTACCAGAAGGTTAGCAGTGCAGGACATTCTCTATCAGCGGTACTTTGAGTACTAAGTTTGTTCTTCTGTACCCTTGCTGGGCTGTTGCTAGTACAGGGACTTGTTTCTTCACAGTAGTTTTGTTTGTATAGGTCATTAGTTAGACCACACCTGGAGTACTGCGTGCAGTACTGGCGTCCGTATCTGAAGAGGGACATTAAGTTACTGGAGCGGGTGCAGCGCAGAGTGACAAAGATAATCAAGGGGCTGGGGGACTTATCATACGAGAGGAGGTTGAAGGAGTTGAACATGTACTCACTGGAGGAGAGGAGAGACAGGGGTGACATGACTGAAACCTTTAAATACATAAAAGGAATAAACAAGACCAGGTACAGAGGGGCTGTTCAAAGTAAGGAGGGAGGGCCACCAGGGCCATGATATGAGACTGGGTGAGGAAGGTTCAGGAGGAGATGAGGAGACACTTTTTACAGAGAGGGTGGTGGCTGGGTGGAATGCATTACCTGCTGAAGTGGTATGCAGTAGAACAGTGGACTGCCTCAAGCGAGGATGGGACAGGACAAGGGGGAGGGTTAATGAAGGGGAAGGGTGGAAGGGAGGGGCAGCTGCAGAATAAGGGGTGCTAGCTGCACATTCGAGCAGATTTGATAGACCTCTAGGCCTTTATCTGCTGGCAAATTTCGTATGTTCGTATGTTTATGAAGTGAACCAGGAATAAGAGTAGTATAGGGAGCACAAGTAGCCTCGCACTTTAAAAATGCCTAGGGGCTCGCAACCCATGCAGGTCACTCCCAACCCCATCAACTTTACAGAGTTGCTCCAGGATTCAAGCACAGCAAGGACACAGACAGTTTCTTTCAAGAAAAAAATGTTCAGTGGTTACCTCTTTTGGGTACACAATAGGAGTGCAGATCATTTTCCTGGTCAGCTATAGGGCAGTACTCTTAAGGAAGATGGCTACATTCTTGCTGCATCCAGAGACTCAGTGCTCCCCAAATGTTCTCAAAGATGCTAGTGGTAATAATAGCCAAGCTTAGGATGAAGGAAAATAAAATGTATCCATGCTTGGACAACCTTCTAATCAAGACTCTTTCTAAGAGAAGCTGAAGGAAGCAGTAAAAAAGTACTTTACAGGTATTGCAGTCATGGGTTCCTGATGAAAGAGAGCAAGAGTTCCTTGATTCTGCCAGTGCATTCAACAACTGCGAACATGATGAAAAACTTGAACCTATGAGTTGCCTCCTAGAAGACCGGTTTTGTTAGTTCAGTCTTTCCAGATGAGGAACAATGCCATAAACAGATATGTGAATCTCTGGTTTTAAGGTTTCATGGTGGCATGCATGGACACTGTCCCATGGGCAGCAGTACAGTACACATGTGGACCATATTGCATTTCTTTCTGCCCAGGTAGTCACAGTTCCACGGTCTGGTATGGGAGATGATTCTTTTATCTCAAATGGTGCAGAAGTCAGGCCGGCCTACTGGAGCAGCAGTAGCGCTACCGCTTGCAATGCCGGTGACCCAAGTTCGGGAACGGGCTTGTTGGAGGGCCAGCCAAGGGGAGGAGGCTTAAGCATCCCAGGACTGCTCAGCTCCTCTGGAGGGTGGGGGAGTTATGGCCCTGTGCATGATCGGCCTCTAGCGGTGGCTGGAGGGCTGGCATACCTGAGCCAAAAACTAGGGGGTGAAGCATGATGGATGCTGGCTTTCGCCTTGACGTCAGCGCACACTGCATCTGCGGGGAGGGCGTACACTACAAAATTCCTGGCCCAGCGTGACACCAACATAAGGCCGGCATGATGGACCTTTGCCACCGGCACAGCAACTCGAGAAGTGGACCCCGACGAGACACAGAAGCAAGGGTCGAAATAACCACCTGTCTTCCTGTCCCAGACACCCAGTTAGCCTCAGAGACAGCTGATTTCATTTCTCTGCCTGTCCCTGGGACAGGCACCAAGTGAAAAAGCATTAGTGGGCACTAGGACCCAAGAGACGCTGCCACCTGTATGGATGGGTTGTGGACATCCAACATCATAGTGTCACATGTTGAAAGATATTCATTTAACCAAACATCCAGTGATGGGCTCTTTGGTGTGATCAGCGGTCTCACTAAGCAGCAGAAATGAAAACAGTGCCGCAGCATCTGCTTTCTGTACTTCATATCATCTCTCTGTGTGCTATACTTGCAGTAACAGCCCAAAACAAACTCTTGTTCCAAGGTAGCAAATTTGGGGGGTGCAAATTAAACAGCTTTTTCAGGGCTATCTAATAACAAAGAGGGACTTGGGTAAGGCTAATTAAAACCATTTTAGAGGCTTGAAAACTGTATTTGAAAGCCCCTTTCATGGCAGACAGTCAAGGCAGAAAGAGGGTGAGTCTCAGTATTTAGCGATTAGAAGAGGAATTTAAAAGGACTGAGACAGCCACTTGAAAACCCCTGTCAGGTCAGGAAGGGCTCCAGAGGCAGGAGATGGGAAGGCTGGATAAATGCCCTTGACAGGGTTACTAAGTAGAGGAGACTGTTAGTGTTCAGACTGTACACAGGAGCAGAGGAAGCCAACTGGTCAGAACAGAGCAGGAATGAGTTCATTAAGGACCCCTGTCAGGGTTCGTGCTGAGCAGGAGGGTGAAGTAAATTAAAAGCTCTTCCGAGGGTACTGAACTGCAGCATACTTGTTAAATCAGCAGTGCAATGAAACTGGGCAAAAATTTGACCCTACCTTTTTTCGTTATAAAATATTCCAGGAATCTTTCAGTTTAATTTGGTGGTACAGTTTTCCAATTCCACCAAAATGTGAGTATTTTATAAATATTTTCATTGAATTTTTTCTCAAGAAAAAAAGATGGCCATCGCATTTTCCTTAGAAATAGCAATGTCGACTTGGCAAGGGTTAGGACTGAAAAAATAAAAAGATTCATGGTGCACAGCATAGGAAATAGCTAGACAAGTACATTTGATTTGTATGCTAATATTGTTTTTTGATTGTAGCTGAAACTAGCTTTTTGAAAATCATTTTTCGTTGCACTGCTGTTTTACATCCTTTTCAGGGTCATGTACTAGCCATGGGTAATATTTTATTTTTATTTTATTTATTGTATAATCGGATTTACAACCTTTGAGCCAGTGGCTCGTTTACAATGGTACCTCGTCACAGAGAGGACACACATGGTTAACACAATTTACAGAGTACAGTCAAGATAGAATAAGATTTTTTACATATTTACAGAATACAGACATACAGAATCTCATAGTTTTACATAGGTTGCATGAACAGAAATACATAGTATTACATACAATTGCTTGAACACATGTGTAATTAATAAACATTTCAAGTAGTACCAGCAGGTACTGGCAGAGGAGAGAGGGCCCAGGGGGGGATTGGGGGGTGGGGTGGGTGAGTGTTCAGCCCAGTGGGCCATGTCAATAGTGCCAGAAGAGCAGCAGAGTATCTTTTAGTGACAGGTGTAGCAGCAGGTGTTGAACAGCAGGTCTTGTAAGGCAGCTTTGAAGGGGGCAATTTTGGCGGTGTTGGAAATGACTGCAGGGAGTGAGTTGAACCAGGTAGGGGCTCTGTAGCTCAATGACCTCTGAGCCTGGGTGGTCCTAGTTCTGGGCTCTAGTAGAGTAACCTTGTCCGAAGTCCGGGTGGTGGCTCTGGGGGGGTGTAAGATGGATGGAGGCAGACACCCGGGGGGGGCGGAGCCCAAGTAGAATCTTCTTGGTTAGCAGGCCAGTTTGGTAGCGGATGCATTCATTGAGGTTTAGGAGTTTGGCCCTGTCATAGAGTTGACAGGTGTGGGTGACTCTAGGGGCACTGGTCAGTAGCCTGCAAGCATTATTTAGCGAGATTCTAATCTTGCTGAGGGCAGTGGAGTCAGCAGCACCATATACTGGAAGGCCATACTCAATAAGGGAAATTACTGCGGACGTGATGGCAAGCCCAAGGGCATCAGGTGGGAGGCAGTTCTTGTGCCAGTAGAGGATGCCAAAGTGTGTGTTTTCGGTGGAAGCAAGGGCAGTTATGTGGGCATGAAAGGTGAGGGCCAAGTCAAATGTGATTCCAAGGTATTTGTATGAGTAAACTTGTTTGAGTGGTTGACAACTGCTGGGGATGATTTGGAGGGGACTTTTGCTGGCTTTGTTCTGGTGATGGGCAAAGTGCATTGCCTTAGTTTTTTTGAGGTTAATTACTAGTCTGCTCTTCTTAAACCAATTCTCAGCATCATTGAAAGAGTGCTGGAGAAAGTCTTGGAGGGAGGCGAGATTTTTGTGAGCTGCATAAATCACGGCGTCGTCAACATACAGTAGAAGACTGCCAGAACAGGCACTAGGCAGGGTGTTTAGGTACAGACTAAGAGTAGTGGGGCCAGGATAGAGCCCTGGCTAACCCCTGAGTGGATGGGATGGGTTTCTGAGAGCACCCCACTGTTTTTGACACACTAGCAGCGGGCTGATAGGTAGCTCGCACACCAGGAGAGGGGGCCAGCAGAGAAACCCGTATGGTTGAGGGCATTTAGTAGGAGTGGGAGGGATACAGTGTCAAAGGCCTTACAGAGGTCAATGAACACTGTCCCAACTAGGGAGCCGAGGTCCAGGGAGGTGTGTAGAAAGTTGGAGAACTCCATTAAAGCTGCACCTGTACTGTGACCAGCATGGAAGCCACACTGTTCTGGACAAAGGATGTTATATTTTGCTAGATATTCAGTGAGTTGGGTGGCCACCACTTTTTCTAAGACTTTGGAGAGGGAAGGAAGATTGGAAACTGGCCAATAGTTGCTGGGGGCGGACTGGTCACCACCTTTGTGAACAGGTGTGACTGTCGCAGTTTTCCATGCTGTGGGGAATTGCCCCAGACAGAGGGATCGGTTCAGCAGATCCATAAGTGGGACCAGGACTTCATCCAAGACCAGTCAATTTTTTGATCCAGGGAGTCACTGCTAGGACTGGTGCTTTTTAGTGCTTTAAGCAGTAATGATTTGGCTTCCTGAACAGATACCTTGTGTAGGTAGAACCGGGGGTGCTGTGGATCTTGAGGCGGCGGGTTGTGAGTAGGATCAAAAAAGTTACTCGGGAGAACAGGGCTAAAATCAGTAAAGGAGGAGTTAAGGCAGTTGGCAATGTCGGTGGCATCAGTGATGGTGGTGCCATTGACTGTAAGGTGGGCTGGGGGGGGGGCGGAGCATGATTTCCCAGTTATTTATTTTATATTGTCCCAGAAGTTCCGGACGCAGTCCCATGAGGAGGTGAGGGTGACCTGGTAGTGGTTAGCCTTGGCTTTGCAGATGGCCCATGTGCAGCTGTTCCAGGCAGCGTTATATGCCCGTCTCTCAGCAGCCCGACCAGTCTCAGTGGCTATATGCCAAAGGTTATCCCTGTCCCTGAGTAGCTGGAGTAGGGCAGGGGTGACCCAGGGTGCATTTGGTTTTTTGGAGTGAATCATGGTGAAGGGTGCAAAAAGATCACAGGCCTTGGTAACAGCTTGTGAGAATAGGTCGAGGGCAGTGTCAACACTCGTTGCATGGCAGATGGGAGACCAATCAATGTGAGCTAGGAACTGCCAGAGTTTTAACAGTCCTCCTGGGTGAAGGTGCCTGCGGTGAATGGTTTGGGCTATGGGTTTGGGGGTAGACCAGAGGAATAGGAGAGGGGAGTGGTCACTTAAGGAATCTGGGAGGACTTGAATATCTTGAATCTTTTGGGGGCGGTTTGAGACAATGACATCTAGGAGGGTGCTTGTCCCTGAATTTTAGTTGTCTGGCGGGTTGTGAGACAAGTTGGGTCAGGTCCAATGCAGCGAATGTGTCTCTTATCGGTGAGGCAGTGGGACTGAGCAAGTTTACATTGAGGTCTCCTACTAGGACTTGTTCAGTCTTATGGGGAGGAGGAGAGATATTCGGTGAGAGATGATATTGCACGGGTCTGGTTCCTTGAGGGGGGATATAGGAGACTGTGAGATAGAGGGGGCTCTTGGATGGGTCTGGGGTGAGTTTGAGGGTAAGGGCCTGGGCACCATCTACAAGCTTGGGGGCAGGGAGGGCGTGGCGTACGATGGTGTCACAAGCATAGAACGCAAAACCGCCTCCACGTTTACCTAATTGATCCTCGTGATATAGGGTGCAGCCTGGGAGGGAGACAAAGGAGTACTTAAACAAAAATGTAAAATTAGTAAGCAAAAAAAAAAAAAAGAAAATTAACAGGACAGGTACAGTTTCTACGGGACAGTCAAAAGGAATATTGCACCTGTCCCTTGGATAGCCATCTGCAAAAAATTATTTCTAGCCCTGCACAGAAGGTATGGAACCGGGAGGGGTGGCTAAGGGGCGGGCTGCCCACTCCCACTACGTCCCCATCTGGGGGTAGGCATAGAGGGGACGCTCTTGGCTTGCAGCACTGGCAGCTGAAGTTGGGTAACAGTGCTGGGTCCAGGTGGGGGATAAACAGCAACATAAAAAAAAAAAAAAAAAATGGTGCAGAAGTCTCTCCACTGGTGGCAGTCAGGGGAAATCTTTCAGAAGGCAACTCTCTGAAGGATGTTATTCCTCTTTTTGATTAAAGATGGATGCCAGCCTTAGAAGTTAAAGAGACAGACTTGATTTGAACACAAATCAAAGCAGAGGCAATGGTTTCAGTATCAGTGCCTTCAAAAGGACAGCAGTGAAACTGACTTTGAAAAAACTGTCACATCCCTGGCACAGGGACTGGTGGTACTGATCATTAAAGAGACCCCTTCCTGGTGCTCATACCAAAAAGTGTGAAGAACCCTTACCTGCCCCAAAGTCATATTGTGCCAAAATTAGATTCTTTCATTGCCCCATTTTGAAAGAGATGGGATCATAATTTGGCACTGTGCAGCTGAGCCACTAATCCTTTTCCATATCATAGTACTGCAATCCACCCAAATTAGCAGATCGCACTACTAGGAAGTGGAGAGGGATTGGCGGCTCGGTTCCACGGAGCCAAATTACTATCCCTGCCCTTCCAAAATAGCAGCAATGAAAAAAAATCTTAATTGCAACGCGATGTGACTTTAGAACAGTAAACCCTTCTAGTTCTTGTGGTGGGGGAGGGGTAATGTTACAAAGAGTGGGAAAGGTGCTCTTTAAAGACAACAAGAGGGCTGCTGCTTAAGCAGTCAAGGGGGTACCCACAGCAAAACAATGTCATCACAGAACTTTCTGTTCCACTGGAAGGAACAGTATCTGTTAGACTTGAAGGCAGCATACCTGGAAGGCAAAAGGAAAATCCAGTGATGCTTGCCCTTACTGTTAACATGCTTGTTGTGTAACCCTAGCCTCATTGCTTCATACGAAGGTTTTACATTCAAATATTTTTAACCTCATTGGGCTCATCATGATCTGAAAATGTCATTATTGGCTGGACGACTTCTAATATTGGACTGAGATAACAGCTACAGTGCTGACCATAAAAAAAGCTCCCTCTTACTGTAGCATGCTTTAAGGTACCACAGACTGACTGGGTTAACTTCCTATTGACAATGTAGGCTGCTTCAGTATGTGGTACCACACAGAGTAGTATGGTGCTCACAGGAACTCAGGTGCTTCAATCAGTCACTCAATCAACCAAAATCTTTATTTATCCAGGCGAACATCATTGAGCAGAGCTCTTTTACAAGATGGACCTGGTTAGAACAGGGTCGGGTAACATCCATCATAAAAACATATAAATACATGTAAATAAGTATACAAACACAAACACAATGGTGCAGTAGTAGGGAGTCAAATGATAAAAGGAAGATGAGGCAAGCCATAACAGAGGAGGATTCAAATATAAGGGGGCAGGTCCACCATTGAACCATGCAACTGTATATAAACCATGTTCTCTGTATACAAGTACCAGTTAGTTCATTTACCAGGGGCAGTCACTAGTACTAGCCACAAAAATGGCTTGGAGAACCACCAACTAATGGCAGATGGGGTACCAGGAGGGTATGTAATATGTGGCGAAGGATAAACATTGCGAGAAGTGAAGTCCCAAGGATAGGTCGGTAGAACTGATGTGGCGGTGGGGGCCTACAGAGAGAGGGAAAGGGGAGTTAGGACTTTTATAGTATGACTGCCTGTAGATTGTGGATGAGTGCAGTATAGAGTTGTGAAAAAGAAGGCTGGAGAAAGCGGGAAGATAGACCAGTATCAAAGGGAGGACACAGGCATCAAGGTGTTACACGAAAGCATGATGACAGACCAGGGCCAAGGAGGAGACAAGCACTAGAAGTAATTTGTTAATGGTTAAATGGTACAGGTTAGTATGATGACAGTTCATGGTCATGGGAAACAATTGCACTGATAATTTCTGAGACGTGAATATAAGAGCTTGAAAGATAAGATGACAATGGGTGTCCTCAGTTTCAGTTTTTTTTTAAATTTATTCCACAAGGAGGACAGTGTAAAGCTTATAGCAGCCATGCCAAAGCGAGAGTTAACTTTGGGAACCATCAGTAGGAGACATTTGCAACTTCTCAGGGCGTAATTGCCTATTGGTTTTATAGGAAGACAGTCTGTAATGTATTGAGGTAGTTTTTTGGAGATGGCTCTCAGGGTCCATAAGGCTGCATTTTCATCACGCCTGAATTGAAGAGAAGTCCACCCCACTGATTGATATAGGGAGCCACTCTAGGCCAAACACAGAAACTGTTTAGGCATACCACAGGTGTGCCACTCTCATAAATCAAAGTATGTGGATGGGCTAGTCTATGAAAATACAGCTGCACATACGCTATTCAGAACAAACATATTTATCAGAGTTCATGTGGTACCACACTTGATGCGGCATTCCACAGCAATGGGGAACTTTTTTGTGTCCACGACTGTATATCACATTGATGAGTTCAAAACCTTAAGCAACACACTGTATGTTTGTTGTGCTGTTTTTCGCCTTTGTGGATTGTCTATGTGGTCTTGCATACCTTACAATCCAGTTTAAAACAAACCTACTTTAAATTCTTTCATGGTGGTTGCATCCACACTGTACTGCTAATCCATATCACAGCATACTGTGGTTATCTAATACTAATAATGTACTTTATGCAGATGTGTTATATTAAATTTTATTTTCTTACAACAACCTTTCTGAATGTTACCTTATGTAACTGTGTTATATGTAACTCTACTGTGACCTTTAGATGATGCTTTCTACAGCATTACTGTAAATGAGCCTCCACTCAATGATTCTGTTTCTGAACAAATATGTAACTACAACTGAATACATCATCCATTACTGTTGTATATGGGGGCATGAGTGATGTTGTGCATCTTTAAAATATGTCCAAGTTGTCTCTTCTTCTATAGGACAGGCTGGTGCTTTGGGTGCGTTTCCCCATCTCATCAGGGTAGACAGTCGATTTGTCACTATCAAGTCCTATATTGTAGCTGCTACTGAGGGTGGAATTAACCCAGTCATCCTGGACTGTTAGATGCTAATTCGAAGACAGCAAGTTCCCAGCTATAAAATTACTTTGTTTTTAATGTTACCTTTTTCAGTTGTCTTCACTGCAGTTTTGTACATAGCATATATATTATATAGCATGATTTTTCTCTGTAGAATTGTCATTATTTCCCTGTAATTTCTAGAAGCCTCCTACCATTACCTGGCTCCAAGCCTCACTGATTATTTAGGAGGGTCTGGTGCCCTGGGAGGTCTCTGTTCTGCTTGGCCCCCAGCCACCTGGGCCAACAGTGGGCAACCAAACAGCAAAAGATGCCCCAGACCCTCCTCAAAAGCATCACACATCCTCTAGGGATAGCGCACAGCCCCTGCCAGATCCAACTGGGATTCCAAGCTCAAAGCATGGTGTCACCCACATGGTAAGCAGACTTACACATCAATACAACATCAGGACAGCCTTTATTACACTATTTTAGAACAAATTTAAAACAATGGCCCAGATATTCAGACTGCGCCAGGCAGTGGCGCAAGCCTGGGCGCAGTGCAGCTGGGATGCACCAGGACCAGGTGATATTCAACGGTGATGCACCATGGCACAGCACCACTGAATATTGCACGCACTGCACATGGCACAGTGGCACTGTGCTGGCGCACGCCACAGATAGCACAGGGATGTGCAAGTGCAGTTGCGCTAGGCGCATCACCAGTGATATTCAGCGGGGGGCATGCAAATGATGCCATAATATATGCAAGGTGCAAATGGGGCCATTTGTATGTCATTATATTGCCATGCCTGCATAAAGGGCTGGCCCGGCGACTAAGCCTGGCGCCCTGCGCAGCATGATGTGTGCAGTGGGGATCACGAGGCATCCTCGCCCCATAGCTGCGATCGCAGTAGATGTACAACAGAACAATCCCTGGAGGTCTAGTGGTCCCCCCTTCCTCCTGATTCCCCGATAAATGTACAATACGACTGTCCCTGGTGGTCTAGTGGTCCCCCTTCCCTCCTGATTCCCCAATAAATGTAACTGAAGACCTTCCCTGGTAGTCCAGAGGCTCCCCCCAACCCGTCACCATGATCGTGGTAAATGTAAAATAAAACATGCCTTGGCAGTCTAGTGGTACCCCCTTCCGCGCTTGTCCCCGATCACCGTTATCGGACGTTTAGATGACTCCCTGGTAGTCTAGTGTAAACCCCCCCCTTTCCCCAACAGCCGGTATCTGTCATTTGATTAAATCCCTGGTAGTCTAGTGGACCCCCTCCCCGCCCGTTGGCACGATTGCAGTACATGTCCGTATAATAGATCCCTGGTGATCCAGTGGCACCCCCCACCTCTCCCACCCACACAGAACCCCTTGCCCACCCAGTCATCGGCGGGCAGCTGCAACCCACCTGCATACCACCCGGCCGTCTGCCGAATGACAGGTACAGTATGGGTTGCCCAATGGTTCCAAGTGTGGACTAATGGGCTTGAAGGGCATACTGTACTAGACAGTCCCAAATATGTGACTACTTCATTCGCATATTTGGGACTGTGTAGTACAGTATGACCTGCAAGCCGTTAGTTCACACTGGGGACCAATGGGCTTACAGTCCATACTGTACTCGTCATTTGGCTGGTGGCCGGGTGGTATGCGTGCGGGTTGCAGCTGCCCGCTGATGATGGGGGGGGAGAGCAGGGTGGGCAAGGGGTTCTGTGTGGGAGGGGTGGAGGTGCCACTGGATCACCAGGGATTTATTATATGGAGATGTACCGCGATCGTGGCAACGGGGACAGGGGGTCCACTAGACTACCAGGGATGTAACTATATGTCAGATACCCGCGATCGGGGACATAGGTGGGACAGGGGGATGCCACTAGACCACCAGGGTTGTGTGGGTGCTTCATGATGGTGTGCTGGGTGGGCGGGTGGCCACCCACAGCTGGCGGCTGCTGTGTTGCACCATGCAATACAGCAGCCCACCTGTGGGTGGCCAGGATTTGTTCCCATTCTCCACGGGCTCAACTTTGAGCCCCCCAGGTGGTGCACTGCAGGGCTGTGCCAGCATATGTGCCGCACATCCCGGGCTGAATATCGGGATGTGCGTATATGCATGGGCATGCCCCTGCATCTGCTCCATACAATTACACTGTGCCCCGCGCGCCAGGTTCGCGCTACACCGGGCAGCCTTTCCAATATCACATGCGACCCAGGGCTGCGCTTGGCATAACTCTGTTACAACCCTTTGAATATCTGGGTCAATGTGTTTCCAAGCTGGTGGAGAGACTCTCATCAATATGATATGTAGGAATCTTTTACAAGTAATGAAAATATTGCTAGCATTAATGATGAGTTCCATACTATAAGTCAATTTTAACATTTGGATGTCACTTTTAGTATCATCATTTTAATAAATTTTATATATATATATATATATATATATATATATATATACACACACACACACACACACACACACACACAATATACACACACACACACACACACACACAGTATTATCAACTTTATAATTTTAGCTACATTTTAAATCACAGAGTTCAGAACTGTTAACTTGTTACAACTACACAGTACAGCGACACCAGCTTCCCCATGTTTTCAATTGTAACATCTGGTATGTCTGTAGATTCATTTTTGAACCTAGGTATCCTAATGATCAAACCCTTCTGGCTCACACCATAAACTGGGGCATCTCAGAAGGTCCTTCAAAATGAAATGTAACCTCCCGAGCTTTCTCAAACAACAAAAGAACTTAAAACAATATCACAAGGTAACTCTGTTTTAAATAGATGACATCTTGTACATGCAGAACTACCGAAATTAGACAAATAATTTACTTACTCATGGCTATTTCTTTGCATATGGTCCAAATGAGGTATTGAATGGTGATAATTTCTCCCTGAAGACTCTTCAGAGGCACACATGTCCTTAAAAAGCAGACACAAACAAAAGTCAAAATTTAGAGGTTCTATAATACATGTATATATTTATAACAAAAAACTGTGGTAGATGGGGATCAGGGGAGTTAGGGTTCAAAAACCCTTAATGTCACATTGTCTTGCTTTTGTGTCTTTTTTTAATCTCTTCTATGTTTTTCCACCTGCAGCCACAGTCCCTGCCTACCTCCAGTCACCACTCCTCCTCATTTTGCCGACCCTGGAGTTTGTGCATGCCCAGCTGGCATACACAGCTGTACTGTCGAGAGGGGCCCCCTCTGATGCCCCCATGCCCGGCCAGGATCCTTTAGCGACACACACCTCTGTCCAGGCATTCGCCAACCAGTGAAGCTGCGGCTATCAAGCTGCCATGGGCTTTGTGCTGCCATTTTCCTCCTTATGTGGTCCCCTGGAGTGCGAGTATGCAATGATATCGCAATGCGCCAACATCCGCCGCACTCCACCCCTTTGCTGCACCCCTCTAGTAGTGCCCCTGGTCGTCACCAGGGGCCGCTACAGAGCGGTGATTCCCTGGATCCCTCTCCAGGATGAGAGAGCAGTCCTCCGGACGCTCAATCCCATCCCTCCCCTACCAACCCCTTTCACCCCAGGCTCGCGTCCAAACCAGGGTCGCCAGCATGGCGCAAGGTGTGGCATCCAGCGCCTCAACCCTCAGCGCCACCGGGCTGGCTTGCTTTTGTGGCTTTAATAATAAACTCTCACTTGTGCATCAACGGTTTTGTGCAATGAATTTTTCTTTCTTTTTGAGCTAATTAGCCATACTAGCAGATTCTGTATATGGCAATTACATCATCACAAAAACTGCACCAGACCTGTAGCAGACTTGACGAGTTGCCTGAAGGAGCTGCATTATCACACACATACTGCCAGACCTACAGAGGACTTCACTAGTGGCTCTGTATTACATGCACTGTGCCAGATCTGTAGCGGACTTCACAGCTGCATAGTCAGAGACCCTGTGGCAAACCTGTAGTGAACTTTGCAAAGCAGCTACCTCATGATGTGCACTAAAACAGATGTGTAACTTACTTTGCACATGTCACTGCAAAGCCAGGTTGATTTTTCTTTTTTTGAGACTGTCACAAAAGTGGAGGTTGTACAGTACTTCACAAAAGTGGGTTTGTTAGTCAAAAACCTAATTTCATTAGTATTTTCTTTCTACAAAATAAGAAATAACTTGAAGATCCAACATTACCCCTACACTATCAACTGCATACATTTCAGGCTCAACTTCCAACGCATTCTTGTTTTTCATGCACAAAAATATCTCTTGTTTTCCCCACTTTTGTGACAGCTAAGGACCGCAAAACCATGGCCTCAGCTAATAAAATTTAATTCCAATTCACAAAAGTGACATAGCTGGATTAAAAATAAATAAATAACTGTGCACAATGTTTTCTTAATTTAAAATCTACAAATTTCTAAGTAAAGTCACTTATCAAAGAATCGTCCTTGGGCCAAACTCTAAGGAACCTGAAAGAATCAGTTTTCAACTCATGGCAGTTCTTGTGCTACTGAATGTGCAAATAAACGTCCTGAAGGGAACATAAATACTGCGGTTTACATTTTTTTTTTAATGTAACTGAAAATCTGGGCACCTGTGACATCTGTCAATCACCTCAATATTGTTTTGTGTGTTTGTTTTGAAACTGTACTATGAGATGATGTCACATGGGTTCCACTTCATTTTAGTCTTCAGTTCAACTTATATCACAGGGTTCTGGAAGTGCCAAGTTACTAAAAAAATGAATATTAGGCAGGACAAGGGCTGCATAATTATGGGGCCCTACATAAGGAAAAAACAGAACTATTTCAAAACAAAAAAAAAATATAACAATACACTGGGATGATCAAACAGACCTCACACACACACAAATTAACAATTATATTAAAACACGTAAAAACAACTTTATGTTCTTTTTAAAAGCCATGTTTTTATAGGTTAACCTTCTAAAACTTTCAAATTGCCCAACCATCTGTTGCCAAATTAACAGGACCCAGAGATTCTGGCACCAACTATGCATATGCCAAATTTTACATTATTCCGTTGACCGTGGTATTAAAGTGCAAAAATCAGGGTTTAACATAGAATTGCATCTGTAACCCTAACTATAGGGGCTTGGTTATAAAGGCATACAAGACTCACTGACAATGTTCCCAGAAAGAGGGAGTAGGTCAGCCGTTAGACCATCGATACCCATGGCAGGATCTGTGATGACAGACATTTTGGGTGACCGTGCAACATCAATCACCCCCAGCAATAGGTGGATAGTTGTAGGTGCCTCCACAACAGCACCTATGTGCTGAGAGGGTTTCATCTTTAGAGAGGGTAAAATACTTGTCTGCAGGCCCATTTCAGACCTACTGAATATACTGGGATCCTCCTCCCAGCCTTCTAAACTATATGCCTCTCCCCTTAGTGGGCCAGGAATCCAGCACACAACAGAACACTTATTTTGCTGGCCAGAGCGGCTGTAGAACAGTGCCCTTCAGTAACAGTAGGTTGTTAGAGGGGAAGTTAAAGTGACACACCTTGTTGAAACTCATGACAGAGAGGGGAGTGTGGTCTCGGAGGAAAAACAAAGCATACAGATGTTAGCGTTAACTTAGGGGAAAAACATATCACAGTAAAACACTGAATCTCTTGTACAATCCCCAGCTGAGAAAAGAGCTGGCAATGGCTGCCTGCTGGCACAACATTAAACGTGTGTTTACCACGAAGGGGACCCAGGAGCCATTCTAGTGATCTGGGACTGGATCCCAATCAGGCAGAAGGAAGCTGGGATACAGGCTGAGCTGGTGAATTCAAGATAAAAACGGGGATGCTGCAGCAGGCCACAGAGGGCATGGATGGGTATACAGAGGAGCAAAAACGAGTGAAACACAAAGTTAACAAAAAAAGTTTAATTTATAAATGAAGAAAATATAGGAACATCTCATCGATTTCTCAGAGTTAAACCAATTGCTTTTTGTTACCTGTGACGCTCTCAGTCCCATTCTTACAAAAAACGGAGTGCCTCTTTATACATAAACAATGTAAAGCTTGTCCTTTGCTCCTGTGTAGGCTAGGGAATTCATAGACCACCTTTCAGAGAAAATAAATACTGGTTCTAAGCTCCACTTTTTCCTCATGCAACATTAAGAAAGTTTGCTCGATGCTAACGTAAAGTGGGTGATTTACACAACACACCTTTTTTTCCTAAAGGGACACAATCTGGTAATAGTTCCCAAGGACAGATAAATTGCACCTCATCTGAAGAAGATCCAAGGAAGAACAGGCAGTCCTACTTCTTCTAAGACATTCATATTCTTTTAAAGTTACTCTAGGACCAGTCTTTCTTCTCACACGCATTTTACTGCTCTTTTTCCATTATAATTCCTTCGTTTTGCTTTTCCACCTGGGGCTTAGAATTAAGGATAGTTCATATTAATTCTTCAAAGCTGGAACAGTAGAAACTGAATTTCCAGTATTGCATATATAAGATCAAACAATAGTGCTAACACCAATACAATTACACCGTTTACAATGTTTTATAAAGGTTATATTATTGATGTTAGTGCATATGTACATAAGGTAAATGCAATGGGGGGGGGGGGCAGGAGATATCACGGAAATTTCCCAGAGTGCTGTTTGACCTTATGATGTCACGAGTGGAAGAGCCATGAGTGATGTCACAAGGTCCAACTGCACGAGGGGAAGTATCAGTGATATTTCCAGTCCCCCATTGCATATTTCATTTATGTAATGCCTTTTTATGTTTCTTGTTTTGGTTTTTTGAATTTATTTTTTTTTTAAATATACGTTTTAATGCTTTTTCCTCTGTGTTTCTTTCATCATGCTCTTCCTAGTAGGTTGAGACGCTAGCATGGTTGCTAGGGTCCCTACCTATGTCAGTTGCTAATGTGGCCTTTGATTGGCTGGTTCTTATGTGTGGGTGGACTGAACAGTTCTTTGTTTTTTTTTTTGTTTTTTTAAATATGGCGGCAGCAGCTTCTGGTGAGCGAGGAAGCGAGGTTTCGGTTCTTAACTTTTTTTTCTTCTATTTTTCTTTCAAATGTTGACTATATAATTGATCCTGCTTTCTGTTCTCGAGGAGGATGTTGCAGGCCAGCAGAAGCACTGTTCAGCACAGTAGGATGTTCCCAGGCTGGCTGATACACAGAGCCAGTGAGAGGTAGGGAGCGGAAGTTCTGGGTGGGAAGGGATGAAGTTATTGGCCACAGTGTTTTGGGGTTTTGGCAGGCTGCTAGACTTTCTGGTGACAATATTATTTTTTTCTGAAAAAGAAAAAACAACCTCTTAGTGTGAATGCAGGTTTCACACTGAAGAGGTTCAGAGTTGCAACTTGCAGCTGATGTGTGGGTGAACTCAGGGCTGTACTGAGCCGCAGTTTGTTCCCCTCATGTGGTTAAGTGCAGATAGTGTCTTTTGGTGACCTACTGTGTGGATAAATGACCTACAGTGAGGATAAATGCAATATCCTCACCGTAGGTTAGACCACCCTGCATATATCGAAGATATTTGCTGAAATTTATCCACACTGACATTACATAGAGGGGCATATATGCTCTCTGTATATGATGATTTACTGTATATTTATCTTCTTTTATATTAGTGAACATTTTATTGAGAAAAAAGTGCACTGAGCTCACTTCTCCTCCTTGCTGAGAATACAGTCACTAGGAATTAGTTTTCTAAGTGATGTATTTTAACTCTTTAGTAGTCATATTCTATTAGGGAGGGTACATGAATTGAAAAATGATTAAATTTAGATCCCATGCTGGGACAGGGTCCCTCAGTGGTGGAACTACTGTATATGTATCAGACCCTTAAAAACTGCTTAAACACAGGTTGTGCAGGTAAGGATTTTCCCACTGCCTTCGACCTATATTTTTATTTTTTTGAAATCTTGGATAACACCATTGAGCGAATGCTCGTTAATTGGTTCCACGTCAGTCGAAAAATACAGACTGGTACAGAAAACAGGGACAAATATACATATATGTGGCAGTGGAGATCTAGCAATACAATTTATGTACAGGGGTAAACTCAACTAAGGCACTGTACAATGTATGCCTGCATTCTGCAGAGACAAAGCATTAGGAGTGGACACAGAAGAGGGATGGGAGAGGTAAGGTAGGAGGATAGGGTGGGTGGGGGGGTGGGAAGTGGGTAAGGTAGGTAATAGATGTGGGGGTCAGGTGTGGCTGTGCCATGGAGGAAGGGCGGGGGGGGGTCGATGAAACACAGAGTCTGAGCAACCCAGTGTAGAACTGACAGGATAATTTAAGTGCTAGTGGTGGATAACTGTCTTCAGCAGTTGAGATTGTTGTCCTGGAAGGGGTCTAGTGGGAGCAGGCGCAGGTATCCCTGGTAAGAATGTGTTGGCAAAGTTTGTGTTTGAAAGAGCCAATCACTGTGGCATCAGAAATGTCTTGAGGTAGTGCATTTGTCCACAGAGAGCCGCAGTATAGAAGCCCAGCTGTGCCAATACAATCGCACAACTTTTATGGAATATCACAGGCGGTGCTTCTGGTCTGTTTTGAGCCATGAGGTAAGGTCAGTAGGTTCTGTACACCTGGTGGCAGAAGGTTTAGGGAGATTTTTTTGGCGAGGAGGCAGGTTTGGTATCTGATTCTTCCCTCAAACTGTAGCCAGCCTGCCATGGCATAAAGATCACAGGTGTGCATGAATCTAGCAGCACCTGTAAGGAGATGGCAGGCTTTATTTAGGGCAGTAATGAGGCGATGAGTGAGACAACTGAACTGTTTATGGTGATGTTCAGGGTTTCATGAGTAAGACGGTGCCTGTGCCGTTAGAGGATCCTGATTCTTGTATTGATGGCCCTCACAGTACTGTTGATATGCTGGGCATATGATAACATGGAGTCAATTGTGATGCCCAAGTACTTGAAATGTTGAACAAGCTCCAGAGTGGTACCACCATCATTCATGATTGCAAGGGGGAAGATTTTGAGTTAGCACTGGGGGTAGAGTACATCATGGTCCCTTAGTCTTTTTATAATTCAAGACCAGTCTATGTTCCTTAAACCACTTTTCCACAGATGCAAAGCCTCTTTGAAGATCCGCCTCTAGAAGTTCAGGGTGACAGCTGCTGGTAAATATGACCGCATCATCTGCGTAAAGGAGCATCTGACATAGGCAAGAGGCCGGGAGATTATTCAAGAATAAACTGAACAGCAACGGTCCTAATATGGATCCCTGTGGGACACCAGATCTGACAGATCTGCTGTCTGAGAAGACTTATTCAATCCTAACCTATTGGTAGTGGTTGCTCAGGTAGCTACTGAACCAGTCCAGAGTTTCAGATGAGAGTCCAATGTCTGTTAGTTGGTTGAGGAGATGCACCGTATCAAATGCCTTTGATAGGTCAATGAATGCTGCCCTTAACCATGTGGCCTTGGTCTAAGGCGTGGTGGATGTAGCCTGTAAAATTCGAGCAAGGCAGTAAAGGTACTGTGTCCACTCCTGAATCCATGTTGTTAAGGACACAGTAGTTAATGTTGGTGAAGATAATCCACAAGCTGATTGGCCACAATCCGCTCTAGGGCTTTGGAGAGTGGGGGAGGTACTGAAATCGGTCTCTAGTTATTGTACAGTGTCTGGTCTCCACTTTTGTGTACCAGGGTAACTGTTGCCGATTTCCTACGTTGAGGGAACTGGGAGTGACGGAGGGAAAGGTTGATAATTTGAGTCAGTGGGCCAAGAATTTCATCAAGTTCCAGGCTGACAAATTTGAGGTCTAGGGAGTCCCTGCTGCTTTTTGGATTTCCCAAGTACCTGTTCAAGATATTTTCTGGCATCAGCTTCAGAGACTTCCTTGAAGTGAAAAAGTGGTTGGCTGTGGGGAAGCGCAGATTTCCCTTGTCTTTTGGGGTGGAGGGATTGAAAAAGTTAGCAGGGAGCATGCTGTTTAGGTCCATGAAGGCGTTATTCAGGGAGGTGGTAATGAGAAGAAGGTCTAAGGATGGCACCCCATCAATGGAGAGCATAGTTGGGGCAGTTTTGGGTTTCTTTCCAGTGATGTCACGGAGGTTGTCCCAGAAGGACGTGCTGCTGTTCCATGAGCTGGTGAGGACTTCCTTGTAGTATGAGCTTTTTGCACGATGGATAGCTTTCATGCAGTCATTTTGGGCTATTTTCAGGCTATAAGCAGCTACTGTTCAGAAATGCACCTTCAGAGACGCTGGTCTCAAACCCAGTGACTTCAGGAGCATCAGGTAGTCCGAATCAGCGAAATGTCTACAGATTTTGACCTACTGCATACCAAATAAAAAAATATTTTCCACTTAGCCACATACATTTTACTTGTGGAGGGCTTTCTGGCTACCTTAAGAACGTCTAAAACCTGAACAAATTCAGTTCTGATATGTCAGGTACTATGCGTTCAGTCCCTTTTGTTCCTTTGTGGAATTTGGCTGTGTAGTCTGTTAAGAGTATGAAACCTGTCCCATGGCAGAAATGCTCTAGCCTGAACTGTGTCCATTTCTGCCCCTGTAACTGTTATGGTTTGAGCTGGCTGTAGTGTGAATTATTTCCAAGCGTAATAGGAATCCCAGATTTGGCATCATTTCCATAACTTTTTTCAATAATGCATTTGCTTCTATAATTGTTTTCCCCACACACTTACTAGATATCTATGTATGGATAGTCTACAACTCCAAGCCTTACTAGGGCTGCTACCACTACCGCCATGTAATTAGTGAATACCCTTGGTGCTGAGGTCACACAAAAAGGCATTGCCCTGAACTGGTACTGATTTGTTCCTGCTCCGAACCTCATGAACTTATAGGACATTTCCTTACTGGAATGTGGAAGCATGCATCGTTCAGGTTCACTACAGAAAGTCAGCCCCCTTTCTGTAGTGATGGTTTCACTATCTGCAAAGTGACCATTTTGAACCGCTCCTTCTTTATGTTCCTGTTCAGACACCTCAGGTCAAGAATATGTCACCACTCTCCTGATCTTTTCCTTGCCGGAAAGTACCATGGAAAACCCCCCACCCCCAAGTCTTTTGCTATTACTTTCTCTACTGCATTTAGAGCTAGCAGCAATTGAACATCCACTTGTAATTGCTGTTGCTCTTCATTTGAATATGGTTTGACATTTTTGAATTTCTTTTGCTCTGGGACTGTTGTGAAAAAAAGATGGAGACCCTCCCTCATCACTTCCAGGACCCATTTACCTGTGGTCATATACTGCAGGGGGAAAACACAAAGTATGACAGTTGGTGCAAACAACGTTCTTTCAGCACCTACAATGCTGAAAATGGGGCCCCAACAGTTTGGAAATTAA
This sequence comes from Neoceratodus forsteri, assembly GCA_016271365.2. Lineage (NCBI taxonomy): Eukaryota > Metazoa > Chordata > Ceratodontiformes > Ceratodontidae > Neoceratodus > Neoceratodus forsteri. The sequence goes on from CM028131.1 coordinate 733,366,348, forward strand.
GGACTTAGTATTTTTACCCAGGATACTTAAGCAGAAAATAGGAAAAGGAACAGCACGAAACTGAATATAGTGAAGGGTTACTCCCAAGGTGCGTACCTCATGGTGGAAAAAACATAACTGAGGCAGTTAGGGCATCCTCGACACTTACTGTCTCCAGCACTGTCATGCATGCACCAGTGCAGACACTATCGTTGGTGCCCCAGTAAAAAAACTTTGCTCCTCTGGGATCCTGGGGTCTCTGTCCCGAAGACCATAAGTGGGGCTCTATGGAGAAGATGAATTCTTGCAAGATCTATACCTTCATTTAGAGGGGAAGGAAATAAATACAGGAAGGTTGAGAGCCTGATACAGCACAAAGGCAGACAGCACCCAGTAAAGAAACAAAGGATGTGCACAGAGTGAAAAACCGAGATCGGAGAACAGTAATGAACTGGAGATCCACAACTGATGACTGCAGCTCTGAATCCTACTGTGCTGAGGGGACAGCAACCAGACAAAGATTTGCTAGTCTGTAGTTCCCTGCTTCCTCTTGTTCCCACTTTTGTATAAGGGGACTACATCTGCTGTCCTCCAGTCTTTGGGTACCTCCCCTGTTTCCAGTGATTGGCTAAACAGGATAGCCAGAGGTTCAGCCACCACTTCTCTTAGTTCTTTAAGGACCCTGGGGTGCACCCCATCTGGCCCCATTGCTTTATCAACTCTTATTACTTCCAGTTCCTTTAGGACCCTTTCTCGTGGTTGCCTTGCTGTAGGCCTCATTACATTGGCTAGATTGTTTTGGGGGTTGCTTATGATGACTTCCGGGTCCCTTGCCTCAGAATTAATGCCCAGCTTAACCCCTCTCATTCAGTATTCTGACCTGGGGTTCTTGTTCAGAGTTTGCTTCACTTTGTACTTTTTGGCATTGAATTTCAACTGTCAAACCTTAAACCACCTCTCTAAACTACACAGGACCCTCTTCAACTCCTTAATGCCCTCCACCCTGTTCACCCTGCCACAGAGTTTAGCGTCAGCCACACTGTTCCACAACCTACCTACTCATTTTACACCTATATTTCCTCTTGTTCCACAAATGCATACAGTGTATCACATTCTGCTAGAGCTATTTCTGGAAATACAAACTATTTCAATATTAACAACCCTTTTTTTTTTTTTTTTTAATTGTAGGTGTTTTTGCTCACCTCCCCCCAGCAGGTGGCTCCGGTCCCTCCCTTGAAGGGACTCTGTCTCCATGTGCACTGTTCCTGACCTTACACCCCCACCCAAATTCCCCACCGAGGCCCGTCATGGCAGGGTGAAGGGGCACTAACTACCCCACCCCGGGCGAAATCCAGGCTTCGAGGGGCCGGTCGGGGCGCTGGTGCAGCCATCATGGAGCCTGCCAGCTATTTTTTCTGTTTTCTCCCTTCCCCCCTCCCCACCAATGCAAGGACACCAACGCGTGCCCTCCCAACCCATACCACACCTCTTGCCATCGCCAGAGGCAGTCAGCGAGCGGGATGGCAAACCTCTCTCCCCCGAGAGAGGAGAGCAGTCCTCTGGACGCTTGATCCTCTCTTGCCCCTGCCGACCCCGGGTTGCCAGTGTGGCGCGAGGTGTGGCATCCAGCACCTCAAACCTCAGTGCCACCGGACCAATATTAACCAGTTTTTTGGAAATAGTCCTTAACTCTAAACATAGGACTCAACATTTTTAAACTTACTCTTCTTTAGGAATGTGCTATGGATCATGACCATTTACTCTAAATTCAAAAGAGCGCATGTCACCTCTTGGAGAATGCTAAAATAATATAATATTCATGTACATTTTTGTTTATTGTGGCAGGGTTGAATAAGGCCCTGTCCCATTTGTTATGCAGACAGAGTTAAATGCAAGGATCTGTTCTATTCTCTCCTTTTCTGTCTCTTGTCAGTCTGGTTGTGCAATCCGAGAGACCTAGGAACTGATCACTCAGGTGGTCTCGTGATTGTCCTCCTCTTGCTGTCTCTCTGCATTCACTTGTTGTTTCTGTCTTTTCTTCCCCTTACATATATGTGGTTATAAAAATATAGGTGACTCTTTATGTGAAGCTGGGATCCCTTTCTTTGAAACTGTATATAGTTATAATATTGAAATGATTGCAAAAAGCTACTTGGAATTTAGGGGGTTAATCCGAGATGCAGTTTGAGCTCCTCTCAGGCTTGTTTGCAAACTCTTTGCAGAGCTGTCAACAAGAGGTCAGTTCTGGGTCATCATATTCTATTTGGTGAACCTGAAAGAAACTGACAAGAACTTTCTGTGAGCATCAGGATGTCTCCTTAACAAGGTCAGAATGAAGACGCTAATTACCTGGCAAAGACTTGCTAGAACCTACCAGGTAAATATGTTGTACACTTAATAGCGTATGACAGAAGCGCTAAAAAGAAACAGTGTGGTACATGACAGCAAGAGGGTGCAATACAGCAAATGGTTATGTGTGCACTACTGCACCCTCTTACTGTCCCAGGCAGAGAATAAGACCTCTGTTGGGATGGGCTTCTGCCAAGCAGCTGCCGTGGCTCGATGAGATGAGTTACCAGCAGCAAGGGATGCAGGCAGAGCATTTGGGACCGGGTTCAATTCTCGGTCCCAGACGCATACAAATGTTTTTGGGTTTTTTTTTGCACTTTGTGCAAGATTTACTTTAACCCCCCACCTGGAGTTAGTTATTTTAGTTGGGGGGTTTCAGGACTGAACCCCTCAAAAAAAAAAAAAAAAAGACATGCCGCATGCAAGAATTTGCACTGTACTGGCAGTGTGCTATATGCATGCGGCATAATGTCTTGCGACATTATGACCCCGTGCCTTGATAGAAAAAGAGCAGCAATATTTTTGCTGAAGAGACTGAAAATTGGAATTAGAGATGCTCTCAGACTAAGGACTTTGTTTTCTCTGTTTGTACTGTCTTTGTAAATAGGTATACTAAACAATTTTTTATTTTCTATTTTACTGTTATTAACGATAATAAAAAAGCTACTTGCAAATTTTATAACTGCTTCTGGTCTTCCTATGCTTACTTACCTGTGCCTCGACGACATTCATATTTCACATATTTTTGTATTTATCTTCCCTGGTTTCTTTTATTACTAAGGACAGTTTTTTTTTGTTTTTTTTTTAAATCTACTCCTTGTCTCTTAAAATTCATCTTTCTAACTATAAGGATTACAACAGTCAGTCCAACTTGTGCATTATTTCTGCGACCCTCACCGAATTAGCTCTCCCTGTCTTCTTCCTGCATAACTGCACCTGCATCACACACATCTGCTCTGTTATCAACTGGAGTTCATGCTTTGGCCTTATCATGTTTAATTTTTTAGCTTTCTGTTTTTTAGGATGCTTGTGTATGTTGCCTGTTTTTACTATGTAATTGTTGCCATGTATGTTCTCACTGCCTTCCTCTACCCCATCCACCAGGACACATCTGGAAATGAGCTGTTCAGCTCAGTATCTCTCTCCTGCTGAAACTTTTTCAAATAAATTAATTAATGGAACTCCAGGGAAGTGACCAAAGTGGTGAAGGAAAAAAAGGGTGGCATTCAGGAGGCAGAACAAAGTGCACAGGGAAGCAAGCAGGGCAGTGAGGGGGAGCAAAGGCACAGACAGAGGAAGGGAACCATAAGGCAGACAGAGGAAGGGATCCAGCATGGTAGTTAATGGGGATACAACTTTCTTCAGGTACATAAACAAGAAGAGAAAAGCAAGGGAAGGGATAGTGAGGATAAGGAGGATGACAGAGGAAGACTGTGCAGAACAGTATCAAGAAAAAGCAGACATGGGGGCGTGGCCTGAGCTCAATCAAGATTGTCTGAGAAAATAACGTGATCCACTGGGCCAGAAACTGAATTGTTCCTTCATGTGGACCTCCTGCAACAGCACTGGAAGCCTCTGGACTACCAGAGCCCTGGAAGCCTCTGGAATCACTGTTTTCTGAAAATAGACTTTTTTCATACTCCAGAACTGTTTACTCAAATCCTTTTCTAGCGTTGCCTACTTGTATTAAAAACAATACTTGTTCTATTTTCACTTGCAAAAATATAAGACTGCACCCTGTAAATACTGATCCCACTTCTCCCCAACACGCAGCCTTGGTTTCCTATGGTTCTCCCTCACATAGCTTTAAATGAGGGCAAAGCACAAGAGGAACTGAAGCTCAGCGAATTAAAGGGCTATAGGGAACATGGATTCACAGCACACAGATATATTTGTGCATGTAGTAACAGTAACCAATTTGTACATTTTGACATGCTATGAGGGGGTACTCTATGCCCTTCAGTTTGTTTAATGTTCTGCTTTGCATAACAATTTATCTCCAGTGTTCAGAGGCTGGCGATGTCTCATAGACTCCCAACTCCTGCCTGTTGGCCTTCCTGGTGGTCTTCTACTTCCCAGTTTGTAAGCTGGCCTTTAGCATGACAATGTTAAATGTTGTAGTTGCTCAGCCTGTCCAATGGCTCTGTATCAGCAAGTAGCATTATTGTGTAAGAGGGCATGGGTTTAGGAATAACCTTGAGCCTCTTGCTTCTTGGGCTGCAGAAGAGAATACACATCCCAAATGTGATATATTCTCTGACCAGAGAGAGACCAGCCTGAGGTTACTAAACTGCACCTCCTGCAGCCAGTTCAAGAGAGTAACATGGCGCCAGCCTCGGAGAACACTTTATGCAAGCCCAAAGTGTGGTGCAAAAGCTACTGAGAATGGGAAGTTGGGACAGAATTAAAATTACAAGAACACAAAATGTTGTTCCGCTGATAAGCATTGCTGTCTCAGTAATGGCAGTGGTGGGATCTACATCATCAAGTGTTTCAGATATCTTCTTTATGTATCTAGCCTCTCCACCACTCTCTCAACAAACTTCCCTGCTTGGCAGAGCACTTTTCCTTTAGTAAAAAGAAAAATATTCTGTTACAAAATCTGATGAAAGGGTAGTCGAGTAATTTGTCCCCAGAAAAATGCAAATAATAATTAACATTGATGCTACTCAGTTCTGCAGACCACCTTTAATGGTAATGATATGTAAGAATCGATTGTCTACTATCATCAAGCCAAGTAATAAATGAAACAAGCTGATAAAAGTATTCTTTAACCACTGCCATCAGATGCAGACATAATCCAAAACGCACAATGCCGGCAGACAAAGAAATCCTTAGGAGATTTATAGCTGAAGCCTTTGGCTACAATCTGTATAAATGATACTAAAACTTACTGACCATGGTCAGCTGTAGCTGTAATCCATCACAGAAACCATCACAAGATTTTGTAAAGCAGCAACCAATGGTTGCTTTGGCTAGCCATGAAAACTTCCTTAACAAAGAAAAAAAAAAAGTCTATAATGTTGAGATAAATTCATGCAAAATTATCATTAGCTTTCTTATTCAGTTCAGCATCTATTGTATGCAACCAATGCGTAACATTCAATAGCAGCTTGTAACTGTACACTGGACATCTGCATCCCCCCACAATTCACTTTAATGCCATGCTGCCAGGCAGGGATGTACCCCGTATCAGTTCCCCTGAAACCCCCCCCCCCCCACAGCTGCCCAGAGCAGAGACTCCATAGCTTACCCCCTATGGCAGGGCTCCCAAAGGAAAGACTGAGATCCACCAAGGTTCTATTTGAGACTTATGCTGGCAGTGTCGGAGTGTCACTGTGCAGCAGCTCGTTTTTTTTTTTTTCTTCTGGTTTCCCCAGAGATGTGGAGGTGCAATGATGTCAGCTCATGGCCATGCATGCTCCCACACATGCCCACCAGACATCTGCCGCTGTCTCCACCCCTGCAGAGTGGCCCATCCTGGTGAACACCCAAACACCGCAGGGTGTCACTCAAAGGCAGAGCACCAATAACAATCATCCCCAGCAGTAAAGAGCTGTTCATGGGAAACTCATCCAACCTCCCCCGGCTGGCCCTCTGATGCTCCAAGCTCATTGCCAAACTCAGGTCATCAGCACTGCAACTGGAAGCACTACTGCTACACCTGTACACTGACTAAATGTCTGCATTTTAGCCAAAATGTCTGCTAAATAATTTTTTTGTTAGCATCAAGGACCCCAAAATACCATCTAAAATTGATGGTCAGCAAATAAAAGTTGGAGTGAAAAGAATGGTGCATCACTGGACCTGCTCTTCATGTCAGTGGACTTAAGCAAATGACCAGCATCCTAGGACACTTACAGGGGTATTATTTCCCTACCAGTAATACCAGTTGTGTGTAGGCTCTGTCCATAGGCAGTCAACAACTGGTATAAGCTGTCCTTCCCTGCTAGCTGAGAAAGGATGAAAAATTCAGAGAGAAATCTCAGGACATGCTCCTTCCATGACTCCAAGGGCTCGATTTTTAATAGGGGCTTGGATTGGTGCAACCTGCGGCAAACAACAGCTTACACCAAAGCCTGGTGCGCAAGGGACCCTGCACCAGATTCTGGTACAGGAGGTGTCCCGGCGCCTACGTTCCCAAACTTGCAGCAACCTCTCCCACGCGATAAACATAAGGTGCACAGAAGGGGTTCTGCGGCAAATTCAAACGGTCCCCCCATCCTCAATCCCTAGGTCTCATAAATATAACCCCCTTCCCTGGTGTTCCAGTGGCCCCCCTCCCCAATGTCGCCCATATTTACCATGATAAAATAAACCCCATTCTGGTGGTCTAGTAGCCCCCACCTCACCCAGTAGGTAGTGCCCACCACCCGTCCTCCCCAATCCCGAAACACAGCCGACAACTAGCACAGCCCACCTCTCATCTCTGCGTCCAGCCGCCGACTGAACTGTCACTGAGCATGTACCCTAAAGTGTACAGAGCTCATTGAATGATGAGCACTGTACACTTTAGAGCATGTGCTCAGTGACAATTCAGTTGGCAGCCTGCCACAGAGGTGAGAGGCTGGCTGTGCTGGTCGCCAGCTGTGTTTCAGGACTGCAGTAGGGGGTGGGATGGCGGCACTACCTGCTGGGGTGGGGGAGGGGGGGGGCCACTAGACCACCAGGAATGGGGTTTATTTTATCATAGTAAATACGGATGACATCGGGATCAGGGATGGGGGCCACTAGACCACCAGGAAAGGGTGATATATTTATTACTTATTAATATAAGGGGTGACATCGGGGAGGAGGAACTGCGCCACATCTTTTCATGTCTTTATTTCACATTTAGTAACTGGGAAATGCACACTGAGCCAGACAGGGTGCCTCAAGGTGCTACACTCTCCCAGAGGGAGAATTTCTAAGTACCCTTAGACCACTCTGGCTAGTCTAGGGGTACTTGGAAATGCCCCCTCTGGGAGAGTTTTGTGAATCCCACTTTCAGCGATACGGCAGCCCGCATCTGTCACAAGCCCCCCTAGCACCATGCTGCAGCCCATTTTGTGGGGCAAGGCTGGCGCAAGTCACCTTTGGCGCATGCAACTTGCATTTGACACAGAATGCTTTTGTGAATAGCTCAGGGCTCATTTGCTGATGCAAGGTGCCACTTGCGCCATTTATGTTTGACTTTGAGAATCGAGCTCCCTCAGTCCAACAATCTGTCCAAGTCTGTAGCATAAAAACACTAACAAACAGCCAGACTAAACTTTAAATATGTGTTAACACCATGAGAAAAGCAGGACTACAGCAGAAGCAACTTATCAGGACACTCTGGTGGCAGACTTTTCATAATGATTAAGCAGGCATTGTGATAAACAATCCATTTTTTTTCCTTTTTTTACATAGACAGTACATCTACTGAAGTACAGTATTGTACTGAAACTTCCTCAGTTTCTTTTTTTCTGTTTTGCTTTTTGTTTTAATTCTCTGTTGCTGCCTCAGTACTAGACAGCCCGATATCCACCAGGACTTATCTGCCAGCCAGTCTTCCCCCAGGGCCTGACCCCCCTGATCATCCACAGGGAACCAGATCCAGGTCCTGGTCTGGCAAGTCCAACTGGTCGGATATGGGGCCTACCCTGCAGGTGTCCTGTTGCCATCCTACCACTGGTACCTGTTTTCCTATTTTCTGGTTCCCTAAGAGGCCTGGTGTGTGATGATGCCAAAACGTGTACCGCGCATTCCCATACACTGCACGTCTGTGTCTGCCATGCCCCCCCTTGCCTTCTAGAATGTCCTGGGTGCCTCTCCCCCAGCTTCTGCTAGGGGCCAGGCAAACACCAGGCTCTGCAAGACACCCCGGAGGAGGAACCAGTTCTCTGGATGCGAGATTCTCCTTCCCCTAGCCTCCAACTCCCCGAGTCTGCTTCAGAACCCGCACAGTTGGCATCACAAGCAGTTGTGCTATTGCTGTGCCGGTGGGCCAGCCCGTTCACTAAAGTTTCTGACTGTAAAGCCAAGGACAGTTTCGACTTTCTGTGGAGCCCAACAGCATCAGCGTTCTCAGTCACCACCAAACAGTACTGCTGTAGCACATCAAACTGCACACCAGGTTTCTCCAATTGTTCAGCACTAGTGTCGGAGGTAAGAGAAGCGAGACTGGACCCAGAACGAACATGGGCTCAGAAGACTTTGTGCTCGGTGCAGGCGGTGGAGCATGGCAGGGGCAGGCTCAGTACCAGAAGAGAGAGTGGGGGCTCAGGAATATGTTCTTCATGTTCCATATGAGCACTGCAGCAAATAGGTAGGCTGTTTTACCTTCTGATCACAGAAAATAAAAAAGTGCTGTTTGCAAGTGTGGCAGTAGGCAGGCTCAGTTTAAAAAAACTATACACACATACACTAACTAAATGGTGGTAGGGTAGGCATGAGATTGGGTGGGGGGAAAATCAAACGTGATCGAGGATAGTGGGCTCTATGTTCGGCACAGGTACACAAATATTTTCTGATGTTTTTCCTTACAGCAGCCAGTGTCCGAATGAGGAGGAGGAGGAGAGAATGAACAAACATGGGCTTGGAACCAGGAATTTGGAATGAGTGGAATCAGACAAAACAGAGAAATCAGCAAAGAATTCAGGAGCAGGACATGGCAGACCTGTGCAGAAGTGGCTGATAGTGAAATAATGCTATTTACACATACTCAGTGGCCCATTACTGGCAGTCAGTGTGGGACAGTAGGATTGAATCATCGCAATAATCCAGTGTCCCTGCCCCCATTAAATTATATTACTTCTACTGAAATCAACTGCCGCTCAAATCGGTTCCCAGCGGAACAGCTCAATAAAGCAGATGTTCTGATTTTCCGTATCCCAATTAAGTGGATTCTACTGTACATCTACTATACAGTACAGAAGATACCATAGGTAGAAGTACAGCACTGAAGACTGGGAAGGCACGACCGCCTGTGGACAAAGCCTAAACACAACCAGAATTAATGGTAGGGGAAACAGAATTCCTCTTCATATGTCGGCTCCTACAGACAGTCAGCAATAGGTGTGGGCCCTAATACGCAGTACCCAACTGTGAGGGTCAGTACTGTACAACCAAGCTCAGCACTTGCCCGTCAAACAAAACATCGCCAGGGCTGAGCACATTAAGGTGGTAATGTCTGGAAAATGTGCAAACAAGGGCCCATGTAGCTGCACTACAAAGGTTTTCCAGAGATGCCAAAGTGCACTCTGTGTAATAGGAAGCTATACCTCTTATGGGATGTGCTCTCATCCTGATGGAACAGATCCACCCCAGGAAGAGTAATAGACTGATACCTTTCCAAAGTGGCAATGTGCAGTTATGTGTCACTGGAACAGACCCTTTCTTCACCAGACAGAGGAGAACAAAGCATCTCGAGTTGCGGAATGGCTCGGCGTGGCTATGGTAAATTCTGAGGACTCTGCACCAATCTAGGGCATGCAGCCTCTTCTCTTTGGTGTGCTTGAGGTTTGGACAAAGGGAGGGCAACACTATTTTCTGGTTGTTGTAGAAGTTGGAAACCACCTCTGAAATAAAGAGAGCACCTGTCTATGAACTACTGTGCCCTTGCAAAAAAACAAAATACTGCTCCTTGTGCAATAGCATCTGTATCTCTAATCCTCCTAGCTGATCAGCTGGCCACGAGAAAAAGAACCAGGTGGGACAGGCGCCACATGAAAACCTCAAGGAGAGATATGAATGGATTGGCCATTAGAACTTTTAAGACCATCTTAAGCCTCCAGGTAGAGAGAAATATGTGCATTTCTAGGTAGCAGCTTGTGGTAGGTATGTAGGAATTGGACCCTATCAGGATGAAAACCTTAGGAATGTAATACAAAAGACCCCCTGACTGAGGACAAGGGCCACCACCTGCAACTTCAGAACCACCGTTTGTCTGATCCATGCTGCAGAAATTTCAAGACACTGGACAGAAAGATGACTAAGTGCTTGATCTGCAAGGGGGTAGGCCAAGTGTGGAACATATCCCATAATCTCCTGTAGGTCTTGTTCACAGAGTGTTTTTGGGAGTCCTCACAGTGCGGATGACTTGTTACGTATCCTGCCTGCACAAAATCTGTGCACTCAGGTACCTGGCTGAGAGGTGGAACTTGTGAGACCCCAGATGCAGAAGTGGCCCCTGATGAAGATAGGCCAGTACTGTCTGGCAGGGGAAGCAGCTTTTCCAGAGCAAGCTGGAGCAGGTCTGAAAACCAGTGTTGCAGTGCAGTGAGGGCCAGAGTTGAGTTGAAGTTTCTATTTGTGGCTTTTGTAAAATCTGCGCAGTCATTGGTCATGGCATAAATGCATACAGAAGATGTTTGGCTGAGTCAAAGAGAGGCAGTCAAATTGCAGTGACTGGCTGTCCTGGCACCTGCTGAAGTACCTGGGAAGCTTTGTGTTGGCAATTGTTCCTGTAAGGAAAACTCTGAAGGCCGTCCAGCCAGCCAATGCAGAGGCAGCGTTTCCGTCTGCGACACCGACAATCCGGGTTCAGAAATGGACTTGGGATGTCGGAGGGCCAGCTGGGGAGAAGGATTGAGCATTCTTGGATTGCTCTCCTTCTCCGGGTGGAGGGGGTAGTTTGTCCAGCATGTCACGGACCCTGGTGGAGGCTGGGAGGGATCCATTGTGCCGCCGCCATTATCTGGGGGCGGAGCGGACACCGACCATCATTGCATGCCCCTACCCCCAGGTACAGGTGCACACAAAATCCCAGCCCCAGGAATGAACCCACTCCGCCCTCCACCCCACTGCCAGCAGTGTGTCCACGGGTATGGCTCATTATGGCCCCACCCTGGGGGTAAGCCAGGCACATTACCACAGACTGTGGGGAGGAGGCACCCACCTGGTGGCCCCACCCAGGGGGGTAAGCCTGGGCATGGGGGGGTGGCAAGTGGAAAGGGGCTGAGCTCCCTTTGGGGAGTGGGGGAGCTGGAGAAAAAAAGGAAGACTTTGAAACTCATTTAAGTGTAATAACTGATTTTATTATTATACAATAATTGTGCCATCAAAATGAATCAGACAATGTTTTGTGGCGGAAAGGGCCACGTCCTCAGGGCCCACAATGGTCTAGAGGCTAGCTTGTTCCGAGTTTTTACAATAGCTAGATGGGGGTGAAAACTTGAATTCCTTATATAAAATGCAGGGCTTGCTCAGCCATGCACTAAATACTACAAGGGGTGGAGAAGTGAGTGGCTGTCTGAAAACACACAGCCTTAAAAAGCAACTATCCAGCACCCTGGCCCAAGAAGCATGATTAAACCTCACCTGGTCAGAAGTCCTATGATGCCCATATTTTTTGTTATAGTGGCCCCCATTTCAGAAGGGTAGGGATCGTATTTTGGCTCCGTGGAGCCAAGCCACACTGATCCCTTCCACTTCCTGATACCACTTCAGTCGGAGATCCGTCCCCACGCTCACTTGTTTTGTGGTGTCATTTTTTGTAGAGCTTGGGGGGCGCGTGTCCACAGAAATGAATGGGGGCTGTTTTCAAAGTTAAATTTATGTAGTTTAGATGGCCGTTTGGAACAAGTCATGACCACCGCTTAACTAACAAGGCTTGTTAGTTAAGCAGTGGCCATGATTTGTTCCAAATGGCCATCAGAGTCTTCTGCACAGTAGCAATTACCTGTAATTTTTGCATAACAGAGGAACAGAGGAATGACTCCTCCAACCATCCATTTATTTGGCCATTTCTTATAGGTCATGTAAGAATCCAGGCCCCACCCCCTACAACTGCTCAGCTTTGTGTTGGACCTAGCTGGTAAGAGATACAGGTTTTGAGTTCCTCGATGCCTGCAGATCTAGTGAAAAAAAACTCTCGCTGAGTTCCCACTCTCCTAGATGTAGCATTTGATGACTCAGTCAGTCTGTGTGGACAGTTGAGAGTGCCCAAGTGAACAACTGGGATCAGGAGAAGAATTAGCTCCGCCCAGCATAACAGTTTGCATGCTTCTGCCATCAAACCCCTGTTTGATGTTCTCCTTGGCATCTGACAAATGCTACAGTCAATGCATTGTCCAACCTCACTAGGATGCGGTTGTGAATCTGCCTCTGAGGAACACAGCACCCCAAACACAGACTTCATCTCAAGAATAATGATGAGATGCTTGTTCTCTATGATGCTCCAAGTCCCTTGAGTTCAAGTCATGCCTAGCATTGCCTCCTCCCCCCACAACCCAGACTGTCATGCGTTGTGAGTGAAAGGTGCTGCACGTCCCCTACGGTCACTCTTTGCTTTGAGTTCTTATTTGCTGTCCACCACTTGAGAGATGTTTTCACTGAGATCACAGATGACCTTAGCCAACAAGGACTGTGTCTGAGCCCACAGTTCAACAAGGTTGAGTTTAAATGTTTGAGCGAGAGGTCTCTAGCCCCTTGAACCAAGAGGATGCTTGCCACCACCAGGCCCAGTACATGTAGGATTTTACTTACAGCCACTGCAGGTCTGCGTCCAAGCCATTCACAGGCCTGTAAGGGGGACTACCCTCATTCCTACAGAAGTGACACTGTGCTTTCACTGTGTCTAACACTGCCTCAAGGTTCTGGGTGCACTGAGCTGGAAGTAACAAGCACTTGCTGTGGATTATAATCCAGCCATGGTACTGAAGCACTTTGGTGACCTCAAAAACCACCCACTGCATGACAGAGAGGGACTGCACCCTAATGAACTGGAATATGTTGCTATGCCTCCTAGAGGCCCAGAGACACCAGGGGGAAAACAAATCGTCTAAAAGCACTGCTGCTATGGAGGTGCATAGTGTTTCCAATCTGAAGAGAAGAATAGTGAATGGTTTTGGTGAGGCGGGTGAGAGCTGGGATGACTTTGATGCTCTATTAGCTTGGAAATAGGGAAGAAGATAAAGTAGTGGCCTGACCCCCAGCACTGTGGGAAGGGGCACTGGACTGCTTAGATGTGGCCAAGATGGCCAACTGGGACATGAAGCACTCGGACCTTAGTTGTGTTGATTGTTAGAGAATTCTGGGTGTGTGGGAATATGAAATCAGTCATGGCATACCCAGTATGAGAAGTTCTTATTGGATGTAATTTACTTCCTCAGACCACAGGTAGTAATAGTTTTGCCTCTGGGTTGGGTGCCTTGGAAAGGGCCAGTCTCCTTATGACTTAAAACATAGACTTTGACAGCAGATAAGGACCACTTGACCCACCCAGTCTGCCCATTTCCCTACCTATTGGAAAAGCTGCAGATCCTAGTTAACCAACAGCCTACTTCTTCCTACTCCCCACCAGAACTGCCTCATGTCTGTCCCGTGCATTCTTCAATTCCCCCACTGTTTTTGACCAGACAACTTCCTCAGGAAGGCTGTTTCATGCGTCCACCACCCTCTCCATGAAAAAAATACTTCCTCATGTTGCCCTTGAGCCATCGCATTAGGATACTGTGAGTCACCTTCAACCAATGTAGCAAAATGTCATAAGATTAGATGAGCTTTGCAAGATGCAGAAGACACGTCCAGCATGGTACCGGTGTGCATCTCATTACATTTTTTTACGGCAGCTGAGATCTGTGCACATACTGCAGGTCTTGAACCCCCAATCAAGTATCGTTACACCCTCTTATGTTGGTTTTGGCGTTTCACAGAACTGCTTCCTTTTGCTCTACATATATGTCCATGCACAGGCCTTAGCGGCTGGCCATGCCCCCCTTGTTCTCAGCTATGCCTTGAGGTGCTTGAGAATTGGGAGGGGGGAGTTGCAGCACTAGAGGGGCAGTATGAGTCAGCCAATGGGAACTGGAACCTAGCCTGGCAAAATCTGCAATTTGGAGACTTAAAGCTGGGGTAGGGATCCACAACCTTAGTGAAAGGTCTGATATCTTGAAGAGCTTCTTCATCATGACACATCTCTCCTGAGTCTCCTACTGGAGACAAGAAACTTCAAGAAACTCAGTGGTGCTGTCCCAGAGAAAACAATGGGGAGAGTGGTCTCTGTTGCCTAGTAGGGCCTTGGTCTTGTCTCAGAGGAATTTCAGAGTTCATGCAAACCTGAGGAAGAGCTTGATAAACATTGGGCCTCTTTTCTTAGAAGATGCTGCTTTATCATGAGATAGCCAGCTGCAGAAGACAAGAGCCTAGCCAGGAATCTTGTACTATTTGGAGCTACAGTATATGCCTTCATTTTTTTTTTGCTGCTGCTAAAGGAGGCTATGTGCATTGGATGACGGTGCCCGAATTTGACTTAGAAGCATATCTCATCTTTACTGTCACCGAGGCAGAGTGCGGGAAGCCTTGGGCATCACTGTGAGTATAGGATGATGCCTTGTTATAGTGACAACAGGAACCAGCCACAGGCGACCAGAACCTAGTCTGGCCATTTCTTTCTCCACTTGGGGTCTGAAAAAGAGGTATGAGACTGGACTCTGGGGGAACACTTCCATGTTGCTGCTCCTTGAGAATCAGTCTGCCTAGAGGCAGAAGCCTTGTCGCAGGGTGGACAACAGAAGCTGGTTGTGGTGGACAGAAGCCTTGTCTGGCACAGGAGTCAGTCAAGGTGAACTGGAGCTATGTCTGGTAATTTCTGCACTTGGAGGTCTTATAATTGGCGTCCTTTGGTGTGGCAATTTTGCAGTCCATGAGAGGGACTGAAAAATGATGAGTAGCCCTGCTTTTGTCCAAACACACAATTGTTCTGGAGGAGTAGAGATATATTTGCCAACATTTCAGAATTCTGAGCCTTCACAGGAAGATGGGAGTGGCAATTAAGGATGCTATGCTGGAGTTTCAACTAGTGAAAATACTGCCAGCGTTTGTCCAAACCGGTTATTATGTGATGTCCACAAGGGATTTTGCCACCAAATCTGTGCTTTTAACAGTTGCAGGAATAATTTTATGTTTCCATGCTCCAATGCGCATGCATGAACTGTACCACGATGACCACTGAGCTTCAATGTGCATACAGTGAAGCCCACCAGGATGAAGCCCAACTCTGTAGTAGAGTTACTGCAGCAAACTATGCAAGTTCAATGGGAGTTAATCCCTTTCATCATGCAGGAAACCTGTGACACAGCATTTCATCCTGGTGGGCTTCACTGTATGTGAACTGTACAAAGATGACCGTCACCAGTCAAAGTGCAATTTTTGCTTCCCAAGATGGTGCTTGATGCACATGTGTGCACAGTGGCACAGTAACTCCTGACTGCACGCAGACTCTGCAGCGTTCCTCCATTAGTCTCACAAACACTCCTTAAACCCACACAAAAAAAAAAAAGGTCCTAACTTAGCTTGGTGGGGGATGGGTTGAAGTCAGCCTTGCAAGGCACTGAATCGGGAGTGTGGGCTACAGAAGCCCTACAAGACACCTGGGGTTCTCCTGTTGCAGACTGAGCCCTTGAAGATGGGTGATGAAAATGATCTTTCTGTGCTGCTGTTGTGCTGAAAATCCAGTTCAAAGTAGCACTGTATTTCAATGGGGTTTGAACTTTTATTCACAAATTTGCTGTTTTTATACATTAAACACCAGATTTTCAACACAGCCTTTTTGGGACCCCCACCTCTCAACCAACAGGGGCAGAATAATGCAAGACTGGCCAAAAAGGCAATTTCGCAGTTGCCTTGCGAAATCACCTTTCGGACAGGATTTGAACATTTTCACTATCCTTGTTCGTGATGTGAGGTCATAAGAAGGCTATCTTGAAACTTTTGGGATCAAAATATGTAAAAATGACAAAGTTAGGTACTGAAATTCTTCAACGCTCACTCATAACTTTGGTAATTTTCAATATTTTCACCCAAAATTTTCAACATACCCATTTCTCCACACCACCTCATGAACGTGACGGCTGTTTTTCAAATCTGGACCAAAATGTGTTTTTGCACCGGTGGCAAGGAATGTTTCGGCGGGGATTTGACATTTTTCACCTATCGAGTTCATGAGGCTATGCTGAAAATCTGGTGTACAAATATGGTAAAATTCCCAGGTTATGAGTGAACATTGCAATATTTCAACATTAATGCCAACTTGGATCTCTGGAGGGACTGGCAAAAGAAAGGACAGTAGATTAATGTGGGGTGGGGTATTCAATGTCATAGAAAGAAAAGCTGAAGCATCCTGGCTCATAACCTCATCCA
Organism: Neoceratodus forsteri; assembly: GCA_016271365.2. Taxonomy (NCBI): domain Eukaryota; kingdom Metazoa; phylum Chordata; order Ceratodontiformes; family Ceratodontidae; genus Neoceratodus; species Neoceratodus forsteri. The sequence goes on from CM028131.1 coordinate 733,382,779, forward strand.
GCAGACCAGGTCCATACATGCTACTTTATATTCTAATGTTTTTTGAGAACACATGTGCTGGTGTTTTCTTGCTCACAAAAAAGCAGACCACAACCATCATTTGAACCCTGTGTAGTGAAAAGAACACTTTCACTATCACAGTGTCAAAGATTGCACCCAGATGTTTGATGGTCCAAGAAGGTAGGCAGAAACTTTTATCATGATGACCAGGCCCTGACTGGTGATTATGGTTCGCAGTCCGTTGCCTGCTGCTCTTGCCTTTAGTAGAGTTTCTTCCCACATGATCCAACTCTTCTATGTCAGCCCTCTTTCCTCAGGGCTACTGCCAACACTGTCATCGCCTTCATGAATATGCAAGGTGCCATTGCCAGAACAATCAGAAGTGCCTTACAGGGGCAGTGCCAGGCATGGACACAGCACCATAGGTACTGGTAAAGGCTTGGATAGACTGGGATGTGCAAATGCACGTACCTGAGATGGATCAAAGCCAGAAAGTCCCATGGTGAATAGCTGCCACAGCTGGGCAGAGGGACTCCAATTTGAAATGCTGGATGTGGACAATGCAGTTCAGTCTTTTTAGATTGGGTAACACCCAACAGCGTGACAAAAAAACATTGAGTAGAGCCCTGATCTGGTTTGTCCCTTTAGTATTAGATAAAAGATTTTTAATTCTAGAAGTAGTGGTATAGCGTGGAGTACAGCTTGTTTTGTTTTCTTACCTGCAGATTTACAGCAGGGATGATGTTGAAATCTCTTGGGAGAGAGGGTGTAAAATTTGATGAAGTAGCCAAATCGAAGGACTTCCAGGACCCATTTGTTGCAAGTTTCCTCTGCCCACTTCTCCGCAAAATGTAGAAGAAGATGTGCCAATAGGACCAGGGTGGACGAATTAGTGGACCGTACCTCAGTAAATCTGAAAAGATGTAAGACTGTCTGCCTGCTTCTCAATGCTGTCCCTGAACTCTGCTGTGAAAGCAGAGAAAGGAGCTATGTTGGAAGACGTTAGGATAATTTGTTAAGAGTTGACGTTGCAGCTCTTACCTAGGCGATATTTTCTGACCTCCTTGAAGCTCATCTTACTTCCCAACTCCCAACGCCACCCCAACTTTTGTTTGGCTTGCACTTAGGAAGATCTAGCTTGGTAGCAGATAGTTGCTTGACTACCTGTTCCAGTTCCTTTCTGAATAATAGGTCTATTTAATAAGGTAGGTTCATGAGACATATCTTAGAAGAAAGGTTAACAGCCTACGGTCAAAGCCAAATGGCTCTTCTTTACTGAATGGAACAAAAAAGTGGAGGACAGTCTGAAGAGGTTGCACATTGTGTCACCTTGGCAGCCTACTACCACAGCCAGGAGGTGCATAACTTGTGCTGCCCAAGACTATAGGACCTTGAATTCTACATTATGCAGCCATCTCAGAAGGGTCTTAGAATTGCAGGCTACTTAAATTTCTGCCTTCTGGAATATTCTAACCAACTAGAAACCCTTATTTAAAATGTCTTTTGGAGTATGTTGTGGAAAGAGTAGAAACCCAGCCAACAGAAAGGTCAGATCCAGAATTGTGCTTCAAAAGTAATTTAGTTTTACGACCGCAAACAGTTCAAACAATTGTAGCACACACAAACTAGCAAGTATGTAGCAAGGAGTGCGCCCACTGGAGCCCAACATTCCTTGCTACATACTTGCTGGTTGATGTCTGCTACAAACTGTTTGAACTGTTTGAGGTTGTGGAAATAAATTCTTTTTAAGCACGGTTCTGGATCTGACCCTTCTGTTGATGGAGTGCTGCTTCCCTATTCTCTCCACAGCAACCTTTGGGCTTTCAAGCACTGCGTTGTTAGTAGCGGCCCTCCTTCCTGGTCTTTTGGGGCAACCCAATAGCAACTCAGGTTCAGGAATGAGCACGGGGAGCTGTATCAATGTGGTCCTGGGCTGGGAAGTGTTTCCAAGCACAGTGTGGACCAGTTCGTGGAGGAGGGGCCCAACATCCGGCATCACAGCAGCCCTTCACAGTGGGCCAGGAAGCTTGCACTTCTGCAAGGTATGGCATATACCCAGCATGCACTGCAGCATGCAGAGTTAGTCGTTAGAGGTGGTAGGTTCCTGGGGAAGATAAAGAAAAATACTTATGGGCCCCAGTCTGCCTGAATTATAGCACAAGCACTTTCAGGTCCTGCGCCCATCTGCCTCAACGACACAGGGGGTTGATCAGACTGGAGGTAGCCAGGGACATACCCGAGTGAGAGGCATGGGCTGGTGGACAGAGGACCAAACAGCTTTCATGGAGGCTGGTCCCTGTATGGGTAAGGTGATCTTTTAATATACCACCCTAATGAAGGCATCTACCTTAAGACAGGTGTCACAATGTTTGCTCTGAACATGGTCCAATAGGTAGGGCCAGGAGGCCTAGTGAAACAGGAGATCTTTGTTTCATTGCCACCCATTTCCCTATGCACTAAATTTATTTAGTCAGACTAGAAAACTTCTGGGAACTTAACCTCAGACTTACAACAGGTCCTACTTGTTTTCATCTTTGGGTGGGTGAACTACCTGAAGGAGATCCAGAACTGAATGACACACAACTGACTGCAACTCAGCCCGGACAAGACGAAGGTACCTGTGGTGAACCCAGGTCGTGGTGGTGATGGAAGGCGATTTAGGCTAGTCATGGGGGTGTTCCCCTGGTTCCCTCCACTCGGATGAAGGATCTGGGCATGGTCCCAGATGATGGCCTGACACCTGAGGCTCAGGTATCGGTCATCGTTAAGAGTGGTTTTTTACCACTTGCGGAACACTGCCTGGATCCGAGCCATGATACCATCTAACGACCTGCCAACCCTGGTGCATGCTTTTGTCACACTGAGGCTAGATTACTGTAATGCCCTGTACCTGGGGCTACCTGGAGGCAACCTTCATCAGCTGCAGCTAGTGCAGAATCCGGCGGCCAGGTTCTCGACTGGTATTTCAAAATCTATCCATGTCTCATCTGTCCTCTGCGAACTGTACTGGTTGTCAGTGAGGTGGAGGATTGCCTTCAAGGTTGGGTTGCTGACTTATGAAGCCCTGAATGGGGGGGGGGGAACCAGCCTACCTGAAAGACCTTCTGAATCCTCACCGCCCATCTCGGGCTCTCTGTTCTGCTGACGGTCACCTCCTTGTGGTTCCCAGGGCTAGCTTGCGGCAATCTGGGGACCAGGCGTTCTCGGTTGCTGCGCCAACCTTATGGAACTCCTTACCTCGACATCTGAGGGAGGCACCCTTGGCGGAAGCCTTTAAAAGTGGCAAAAAAAAATGCTGTTCTTTGAGCGGGAGTTTAATCTGATCTGATATACCACCTGCAGATTTAAAAATTTGAACAGTTGATTAAGATCTCCGCATTTTGAAATTATGGTTTAGTATTTTATTAGTTTTATTAACTTTGTTTTGTTATTGGACTATTGTTTGTTACTGAGTTATGGATAGATAGACTTGTATTAGTCTCTGCCTCACATGTTTTTGTGAATATGTATATTTTTATGACTGTCAAGCACTCCAAGCCTCCAGGCAGGAGCACTATATAAATAAAGTTCCATTCCTATCCTATCCTATCCTATCCTATCCTCTTGGTCTATAGTAAGGCAAGTTTGCTTGCAAAGGTACAACAAATATTCAACCCAGAAAATACTGGCCATGAATTCCTGTTCATCCCCTGACTCCAAACCACAGCACTCTCCTTCCTCACTTGCAAAGTCTGAGAGGTTTTCCATGGAACCCGGGATTGGGTCCCTATGTGAGAGACTGCAGTTTGGGGGAAGATAAGGGTCGTTTGCTTCCCATAGATCTGTGATGGCTGCCTGAAGTTGCCCCTTTAGACAACCTGCATTGTCCCTTCAGTCAGACTGTGGTCTTTAGATTGATGGCCCTACCCCTGACCAGCTACCTGGTCATTCCCTCGAACAGGCTGGTTTGGCATGATCTGCCCCTAATACCCCAAGACATCAACTAACATACAGGTGTGCTGATGGCCCTGCCCCTGCCCCACTCCCCGATCATCCTCTCCAGGAAGGTAATAAGGTTGGTTTGGCATGATCTGCCCCTCTGTTGGAGGGGTGCATGAACCTTGGCCTCAACCAGGTGTTCTATTATTTGGCCACTGATAATGACCTCCAGCACCATGCCCAGCAGTGATGTCAGGCTGACTGGCCAGCAGCTGCCTGGATCTGACCTTGTCCTTTATTAAAGATGGGGACCACATTGGTCACTGTCCAGTCCTCAATAACCATAACTGTCTGTCTAGCTAGACAGACAACTAAAGGGTTTCACTAATCTTGTTAGGGATTTGTCTGACTTGGGTACCTTCTGTGATTAAAGAAAAAAGGGTTTCAGTTTTAAATTAGTAGCTGGTGTATGCGCAGTAGAGCTAAACAGAGAAAAAAAAATTTATTGGGAACAAGCACAACAGGAGTTTTTTTTCCATTCCCAAGAAATTTACAGACATGCAAACTTGGTTGGATTTTGGCTGCAGATTACAAAGAAAATGTTTGGAGTTGACCCGTCATATTAGTGTAGTTTCTAGACAGAAGAGTAAGGAACAAGGCTTCCTGAGGAAATCCACTGCCTCAAAGACATTCCACTGGCATGACTGTTGTATTTAAAAAAAATCTGTACTATATGCCCTTTCCACCATCCCGGACGCTCATCTTCCATATGAGCTCCCAAGATTGGCTGGCTTATTGTATTTTTACAAAGCGTCCCTCCAAAGCTCACAGCACCTGTACAATACTTGTGTCACAGATCAAGCAGCTTGACACGACTCCTCTATTACTCACTAGGCATTTCTTATATTTGGCTGTGGACTTTACCTCTAAATGCCTCTGGCAGAACATGCTACTAGTACCACCTCTTCTCCCACAGAAACTATGGTATCTTGTACTCCTAGCTTTGTTATTATCTGGGGACATCGAAACAAACCCTGGCCCCCAGTTACCCACTGCCTCTCCAAATATGGACTGCTTAAATATGAAAGACCTTTGTATAGCGCACTTAAACATTAGAAGCCTTCTCTGTAACTTTACTGAACTTGAGGCATGGATATCCATATATGAACCGGACTTCTCTGTCTGGCTGAAACTTGGCTAAAGCCCTCTACTCCTGACTCTTCCCAACTATTCCTTATTTCTAAGAAACAGACTATCTGGAAAAAGGGGAGGTGGAGTTGTGCTCCATTTCTAAAACCACTTAAATCTGTCCCTAATGCAACATTTGGTTGCCTCTAAATACAGGTTACTCACCTGTAACAGGAGTTCTAGGAATGGTATATGTTGTTCATCCACACTATCTGGCAGGTTCCTTGCCGCTTTAAATCTTGCCGGAAGGTCTTCAAGCTAGCTCCTCCCACCCACCCGGGTGGTAAAACTCTCGGCTCCGCCCCATGACGTCAGATCTGGCCCGCTGGAAGCTCAGGTTGTGCGTCGAAGCCGGGGAGGTCGGGTGGGTTCGTGTGGATGAACAACATATACCATTCCTAGAACTCCTGTTACAGGTGAGTAACCTGTATTTCTAGGGACATGGATATGTTGTTCATCCACACTATCTGGCAGACTCCTAGCAGTTCTCCGGGAGGAGGGAGGCAAGGCGCACACCCCCTAATACTTACTTGGGGAACAAAGATTGGAGAACCGAGGCCCCAAAACCAGCATCCCCTGCTGACTCAAGGTCGATGTGGTAGTGGGAAATAAAGGTGTGTGCTGACTTCCAGGTAGCAGCCCTGCAGATCTCCTGGATAGGGACATCCCTGGAAGCAGCCACCGATGCAGCAGTATGGCGTGGTAGAATGAGCTCTTATCCTCTGGGAGGCTCCATGCCCGCTAACTCACAGCAGAGATTTATGCAGGAGGTGACCATCTGCCTATCGTCCGTCAGCTGCAGGTCTGCCAGGTGCGGCTTCAGCGTGAGGTGACAAACAGCTGGGCGAACCTCTCCCCGATTTCAGCCGCGCCCTTATAATAGCGAGCGCCCTTCTAGGTCCAGAGTATGGAGCCTATATTCGGCCTCCGAGGTGTGATTGGGGTAGAACACCGCAGAGTCAACACCTGATTAAGGTGAACTCCGACACCACCTTCGGAAGGAATTTCGGTGGGGAGTAGGACAACCTTGTCCCTGTGGAAGACCAGGTAAGTGAGACCATGCTCAGCGCCTGGAGTTCTCCCATCCTTCTGGCTGACGTAATAGCCACCAAGAAGGCGGTTTTCCACGACAGGTGGGGAGACCACACCTGTGCATTGGTTTGAATGGCTTGCCCATGAGCTTGCCAGTACCAGCAGTAAATCCCACGGAGGTGGGGGTTCCCGCACTGGAGGGGAAATGTGATCAAGGCCTTTGAAAAAGCGCCCGACCACTTTTTCCTGCGCCACTGACTGCTGACCGGCCCGCGCCCGGTAAGCAGAAATGGCTGCCAGGTGCACCTTAAGGGTCATCGACCTAAGCCCTTGACTAGATAGGGACCATAGATAGTCCAAAATGCTCGCCACAGGACACGAGAAAGGGTCCAACCCTTTTTCCCCACACCAAATGGAGAACCTCTTCCATTTGAAGGCATAGCATTTTCTGGTCGACTTCTTACGGGACGCCTCAACGACGTTGAGGACCTCGTCGGAAAGACCCAAGGCCTGGAACTCTAGCCGCTCAGGAACCAGGCCGTCAGGTGCAGGGATTGAAGGTCCGGATGGAACACCTTCCCCTGATTGACTGAGAGCAGGTCCGGGCGAGCTGGAAGCTGCCGTGAGTCCTGGAGCTGAGACTGAGGAGATCTGGTACCAGAACTGGCGAGGCCAGTCTGGGGCTATCAGAATCACCTGCGCCTTGTCCCTCCTCGCTTTCAGCAGGACCCTGTGAATCAGGGGATCGGGGGGGAAAGGCGTAAAAGAGGCCCGGGGTCCACGGCCTCGAAAAGGCATCCCCCTGCAGCGAGCCCTGCTGAGGGGGGCGGGCATGAAACAGCCTCAGCTTCGCGTTCTCCCTGAAGGCAAACAGATCCACCAGAGGTGTGCCCCAGCAGGAGAACAGGTCTTGTACTATCTCCGGCAGGAGAGACCACTCGTGCGATGCAGCCCCTATCCGGCTCAGGGCATCAGCCAAGGTGTTGGAGGCTCCTGCCACATGAATGGCCAGGAGATCTGCCTCCAGGCTGCGCACTAGTGACCAGATGCGGAGAGCTTCCTTGCATAGAGGCAAGGAGCACGTCCCGCCCTGGCGGTTTAGATAGTACATGGTCGTGGTATTGTCCGTCTGGACTCGGACCACTTGACCCCAGAGAAACGGAGCAAAGGCGGTGAGAGCTAGGCGGACCGCACGGAGCTCCAGCAGGTTGATATGGCATCGGGACTCCCACGGGGACCAGAGGCCGTGTGCTCGGTGTTCCCCCAGATGGGCACCCCAACCCATCAAAGAGGCGCCGGTCGATAAAGAGACCGCCGCTCGGGCGGACAAACGGGTACCCTCCTGCAGATGGGACGGAACGTCCACCACTGAGAGCTGCCCACATCTCCTGGGTCGCCCACACGCTGTGGTCCAGAGGATCGCAACGCTGTGACCACTGGCCGGCCAGACCCCACTGGAGGGTGCATGTGCCAGCGTTCCAACGGACTACGCTGGTACAGGCCGCCATAAGACCCAGGAGTCGCGAGGAAGTCCCGGCAGGCGCGATTGCTCAACCAGAAATGATTGGGCAAAGGAGGTAAGAACCTCGCCCTGTCCGCGAGCCGTGTTTGGCTCAAGAGAGTCAAGCTCTGCCCCGATGAAGGATATCACCTGCTTCGGCTCGAGTTCCGACTTGGCCTCGTTGACCAGGAGGCCCAGTTGAGAGCAAACCCTTTAGGGCCAGATTTCTGGACCGCTCCACCTCCAACCTGGAGGGGGCTGCTATCAGCCAATCGTCCAGGTAAGGGTACACCCGGACCCCTCGGCACAGCAGGAAAGCTGTCACCGCTGCAATGCATTTGGTGAAGACCCTGGGAGCTGAAGAAAGGTCAAGGGCATGGCCTGGAACTCGAAAGGATCCTCCGCCTGGAAGCGGAGGAATCTCTGATGAGACGGACGGATAGGGACGTGAAAGAACGCGGCCCTAGAAGTCCAGAGAACAGAACCACACGCGTGTTCCAGAGATGGTATTATCTGAGCCAGAGTGACCATTCTGAAGGTTCTGAGACTTTAGGAACTTGTTCAGGTCGTGTAGGTCTAAGATGGGCGCCAGCCCCCGTCTGCTTCGGCACCAGGAAGTACCTGGACACGAATCCTGGTTCTGGTGAAGGGTCCTCTTCTCTTTATCACCCTTTCTGAAGGAGGAGGGTGATGTCGGCTCGACGAGCCTGTAGAGATTCTGGGACTCTAAGCCCACGGGCGACTTACTTGAAGGGTGGAGCCTGCTCGAATTCCAGAGGTAGGCTCTTCCCACCACCTCCAAAACCCACCTGTCCGTGGTAACAGCGGACCAGGCGGAAAGGAAGTGTCGGAGCCGCCCTCCACGGGGAACTAGGGCGTAGGTGACGGGATGGGGTGACACCCCTCAGCCCGTCACTTAGCAGGTTTGGAGGAAGGACCGCCTGGGGACCACCAGGGCCTTTTTCCTCCTTGCTTCCTATTAGAGAAGCCGATGGCTTGGGCTTGAATACCAAGGTCTGGCCTGCTGGCCCTGACGCTGTTGTTGGGCTTTCCGGGCAAGCGGGAGTAGAGGGACGCAAGGGCTTAGGCTGGGCTTATGACCCTTGTCCCTCTGCGCTGACGCAGACCGAATCCAAGGTGGCATTGGATTTTTCGATTCTCTGGAGGTGGCCTTCCACCCAGGGCCTGAACAGGTCTGTTCCCAGGAAAGGAACGTCCGCAAGTTTGCTGGGTATCCGCAGTAAAGGTGATATTCGCAGCCACGCCCGCCCCACGCATGGCCACAGCGCGCCACTGACCGGGCGCATGAGTCTCCCCAGATCCAGAGCAGTCTGGAGCTGTTGTTTGCTACTTGCCTTCAGCCTGATCCCGCACCTGCTTGATCGTAGTCTGCAGGTCAGCGGGAAGATGAGGGACCGCCATCCAGGGAACCCAACAGGGCATGGGAGAAAATGTGCCATGAGGACGGCCAACTGGCCTGATGAAGGCCGAGAGAAGAGGCAGCATACACTTTCTCGCCTGAGTAGTCCAATTTCTTGGACTCTTTGTCGGGCGGTTTGTCCACGCCCTCGGCATTACCGGACGCCGGAAAACACTGTCCGTGACCAGCCCTTCAGCCGAGGGGTGTTCAGAAACCCGGACAGAGAGCCAGTAGGGACGTGATACTTCCTGGCCATCCTGGCCAAGGCGAGGACATGGAAGCCGGACGCTGCCAAAGTTCCAGGGCTGCCTGACAATGGCTTCGGCCACTGGAAAGGCCTCTGTGAGAACCTCGGTCCAGAATCTCGGTGAGGGATATCTGGCCTGCTTGATACGGGTTCAAGCTTCATCCCAGTGGATTCTGAGATGAGCCTAAGAAGTCCTAGGAAGGAACGGGCTATCGCCCACTGACTGCCCCAGAGGACTCCAAGTCAAACGCTTTGAGAACAGGGAGGAGTCATCCGACCGACGAGTTGTCGAATAGCTGCCTGGAGCCTGAGCCACCCTCCACTTGCCGAGGCTTGCTCAGGCATGAGAGTGACCGACAGCTCACGGGAAGGCCTTGGACCAACCGGCGACTTTTCGTCAGAGCCCCAGCTGTCGGCTGAGGTGGAGGCGGTTCCACCACAATTGGGGCAGCTGGAATAGGTCGAACAACTGGCCTGGAAATGGTGCCCTCGACCACTACCTGGTCCGTGGCAACCACTTAATGGGCGGAGAAGAGGCCTGAGCCGCTTATTGGCCAGAAAAATTGCTACATGAGGTCCTCAGATGGGGCGGTAGCTACGCGGAGCCTTCCCCTCGACCGAGGAGGAAGAAGAGGAAGAGCGGGCGACGCCGCTTGCCGCCGGGTAGCCGAGACCGCAGACCGTTTATGTCGACGGAACGGCTGACCGCCAAGATGTCCGAGACCGAGACCGAGAATCTCGGCTAGGCCGAGGTCGGTGAGGCGGGGAGCCGAGGATCGGCGATCCCCTCGGTTCGGACGGCAAAACCGACGGCTCCTGATTCACCGGTACGGAAGAGCCGACGATATCCTCAGCCCTCACCGGGAACCGGGAGGAGGGAATTTTGCTTTTCCAGCCGACAACCCGGCCTAACAGGTCGAGAAAATCTTGACCTTGTCGGCGGAGTCTCAGTCACCTGGCCTGGACGGGGCACCGTGAAGCCAGTGGTCGAAGTCGAGAATTTAATCAAGCGCATTGTCAACAAGGGGAGGATCTTTCCGCCTCCCAAGAGCGCCGACGATGAGACTTCTTATTTTAGACTTCTCAATTCATGAAACGGACTCTGAAGAAGTAGGACCGCCTTTTAGTTGAGAGAGGGTCAAGTAAAGCTCCTCAAAGGAAAGCTGGAATATGAGGTCCCGAGCGATAGAGGACAAAGGCCGCAGAAGAGGAAGCCGGCGTCTGAGCTTCGCCTGCCTTCATGCATCAACCTCTGGTTGTTCCGCGGATCCTGTAGCCGCTGAAACCGCCACTGGCCTCTTTGATTTAACCGAGGAAATTCTTCGGGATCGCCTAGATGTAAGCGGGCAGCGGTCCTCGAGGAGCGACCAAGAAGGAGGAACACAGGTCGCAAGCCCGCGGGTCGTGCTCCGGCCTAGGGAATAAACGCGTGGAGTGCGGGTCCGTCCGAGACATCTTCTGCCCACAGGACATCTCCGAAACCGAGTCGATTGTCCATCGCGGCAGCGAGGAAGAAGACCGAGAAAAGTTATAAAAATTTTTTCTTTTTAAACCGAAGGACGGCTCAAAACAATCGCAGAGCGTTAAGGAGGGAACCTGAGCTCAAGCGTAAGGAAGATCTGTCGTCATGGGGCACAGCCGAGAGTTTTACCACCCGGGTGGGTGGGAGGAGCTAGCTTGAAGACCTTCCGGCAAGATTTAAAGCGGCAAGGAACCTGCCAGATAGTGTGGATGAACAACATATCCATGTCCCTAGAACTGTGAGTTTTTACATACCCTGCTTCTACTTGGAACCAAAAAGATTCACTTAATATGTGCCTACAATCCTCCTAAAGCAGGTCTACTAGGATGCTCTGAACTACTTCAGTACTCTACCTCTGCAGCTGGCCAAAATTAACTTATTATTCTTGGCAACCTCAACCTTAATTGGCTAGGGAAAAATTAAAGGGCACTGGTATCTCTAGTACATGGATTTAACATGCACCAGGTAATTGAAGATCCCACCAGGCTGACCCAGTCATCTGCTGCTTAGACTGGATACTCACAAACTGACCTGCTAGAATTACCACCTCAGGTGTGTTTCCTGATTCTATAAGTTACCATTCCCTTGTGTTTTGCGTATGGGGAACACTGGTGATGCCAGCCCCCTCGCCACGCTACATCACCTTCCGGGATTTTTTCACACTTGATCAAGCAAGCTTTCTACATGATATCTCTTCTGTAAACTGGATCCCTATTATCCAGTCCCAAGACACTGAATCTGCTCTCAATCTCTTTCTTTCTATATTCTTATCCCTCCAGGACATACATACACCTAAACGGAGTCGACGAGTTAGGGCCAAACAGACTAGGTGGCAGCACAAGGAACTTCTCACCTCCCTCCGAGCATGTGACAAAAGTTGGAACCGCTACAAAACCTTGGGTCAGCAAAGTGAATATGACACTTACAGAAAGCAGCACAATATGTGCAACAAACAAATCAGGCTTGCCAAAAGCTCATACTGCAAATGTCTATTGCTGGAAGCTGCTGGGCACCCGAAGAAATTCTGGACACATGTAAAATCCTTCCTGGGCTCAAACCAGTCTCAACACATGAATGATATGGTCCTCAATGGTATGCACTGTGATGACCCCACCACCATTGCAAATTCTTTCAACAAATACTTTACTGATCTCACCAAATACACTGCCTCTTTCACAGCAAATCGCATCCTGACACCAGTTACTCACACAAACGTGCCCATACATCTGTCCTTCTATTCTAAGGCTATTCCAAATGCTGATGTTCTAAAACTACTAAACTCAATCTCTGATAGTACTAGTGTAGGCTCCGACTACCTAGAGCCTAAACTCCTGAAGCTGGCTGCTCCTTCTATTGCGGCCCCATTGGCTAAAATCTTTACACTGTCTCTCTGCCATGATCATGTTCTGGACATATGGAAATTGGCAAAAGTCACCCCAGTCTTTAAGAAAGTTGACAAGAAGGACATAGCTAATTATAGGCCCATAGCCATTCTGTCAGTGCTAAACAAAATACTCGAGAAATTAGTGGCTGTACAGGTCACAGAGTTCCTGTCAAAAAAAAAACCCTCCTATTACTTGCTCAAAATGGTTTCTACAAGGGACATAGCACCTCTACTACTCCGATACAACTTACAAATGATGCCCTTACTGCTATGGATCACGGTCTCATGACTGGTGCAGTGTTCACTGACCTCTCATAAGGCGTTTGATCTTGTAGATCACCCTCTTCTGCCCGACTGCCTTAGCAAGCCACAAACTGGTTCCAGAGCTACTTAAGCATCAGAAGACAACTGGTAAAATTTAACTCTGCCGTGTCAGACTCTGTGTCTATCAATGTTGGTGTTCCTCAAGGCTCAATCTTGGCACCTCTTCTCTTCTCCACTTTTATAAATAACATATCTTCTAACACCTTGTAAGCAGATGATTGGGTGTTCTACACCTCCTCTGCAAACATAGAAAAAAATAAATAGTCGATTAACATCTGCATTTCTCATAATGCAAGAATGGATCCACAACAAAAGGCTCGTCCTAAACATAAGTAAAACTCAGGGCATGCTCTTCGGATCTGCAACCAAACTTAGAACAAACCGCAACCTTTTTCACGTCTCCTGTGCAAATGCCTCCCCCCTTACGAAAGTAACCTCATTCAAGTATTTAGGTGTCCTGCTTGAAGAAACTCTCAACTTTGAGAAACACATCAGACACACCTGCAAGTCAGTAAACTCCAAACTCGGAATAGCTTACAGGACTAGTCGTATGCTTCCCCTTCAGCTAGACTGGATATATCAAGGGGTATCCTACTTCCATCCCTTGCGTATGGTGCTGTCACCTACACAAATGCTTCAAAAACCACCCTAAGTAAGTGGGATACAACGTACAACAGTATATGTCATTATGCATCGACTTCCCCACGTTTGAAACACAATTGCTTGCTATATGCAGACCTTAGATTGCCTTTTCCATCTGCCAGTCGACTCCTTGCCTTTGGTAGTCTGCTGGACAACATCATTAGAACTAGTCCACCTACCTCTCTTGAAGGCATGCTGGTGCCTCTGTCCCCCACCTATGGCCTCCGCTCTACTGGACTCTCTCTACTATACACCCCTAGGTGCAGAACCCTAAAAGGAACCTCAGCTTTCTCCTGCCTGGCCCCAAAATATTGGAATTCCCTACCTCTTGATGTTCACTCTGCACCTAGTCATATTGCTTTAAAAAGATGCATCACACTCTCCTCATCAAACATGCCCTATGTTCCTGTTTTAAACCCCCACAGGGTGCTTGACATTCCCTTCCTCAGCTCTCAAAATGCTTACATTTTGCTCTGACCCCTTGTTACTGTTATATGTAGCACTTACCATGGATTATGTGTTAAAACTCTACTGCACTATGATTGTGTGTTTATTATGTTTTGTACTATTGTGTATTTTTCTGCCATTGTCTCTGTCATATTAGCAATACTGTTTACATCACAGAACATCATGTAGATTTTTCCTTGTATGGTTGATTACCTCTGAACTATGCCTGTTATTTGTTTTGTCTACCAATTTTGTATTGTAATCTCCCAGGTCGTGTCTGAAAATAGTCATATTTTGTGGCTACGACACCTTACCTGGTGAACAAAATCTAAATAAATACATAAATAAATCTGCCATAAACAACATCAAACCACAATACAGACTATATCCATTCATACAAGAAACATCCACTTGCACAGTAATATATATACACAGACCTAATAAGAGTTTTATTTAGCAGCTCATGTTACTGAAAAGCTCTCAGGAGTAGGTAACTTTTTAATTGCGTTTTGAATAAAAATACAGAACTGGTGGTTCATATCCCTTTACGGAGCACATTCCTTAAGGTAGTAGCTGCCCCTAAAAAGCCCAATTACCAGTAGACTTCAATCCTAAAGAAGAAACAGCCAACAGACCCCTTCTGCTAGATCTTAAATCCCTAGGAGGGACATTTGGAATCAAGAGATCACTGAGGTATTGAGGACCTAGTCCATTCAGGGCTTCAAATGTAATCAACAGCACATGGAAATCAATATGCCACCTAACAGGCAACCAGCTCAGAACCCACAGCAAGGAAGTAATAGCTCTGACCTCCTTGCGGAGGTCAGGAGTCTCGCTGCAGCATTCCGAACTAGATGCAGGCAACACAACTGATCTCCAGGTAAGCTTTTACAGATCGCATAGTAGTAGTAGTCGTCGAGCCGGAAGAAAACGGGGATACTGACTAGTATAGTTAGATCAGCAGACTCGAGCAGTGGCAGCAGTCTGGCAACATTCTTAAGGTGGTAAAAGCAGCTCTTAACTGCAGGAGACACATGAAACAAATGTTAACTGTCCATTATGACCAACTCCCAAATTGCAAACCTCTTCTGCTGCCTGAGGATGCAGCCCCCCCCCCCCCAAAGACAGGGCAAAATCAGGCCACCACAAACGACTGCAATCTGCTTCTCCAAACCCACCACTAGCAACTTAGTCTTGGTTGAGTTCACAGCCTGCCAGCTGAAGGCCATCCAAAACCCGATTTCCTCCATGCACTGTTCTAAACTCAGCACAGATGACACCCCATCAGGAGCAAAAGTCACATACAGCTAGGTATCACCTGCACAGCAGTGAAACTACAGACACTAGTGCATTATGATCTCTCCCAGCAGCAGCAGCATATACACACAAGAACAAAGCAGGTGAAAACACAGAGCCCATATACCCGATCCCCCCCCCGCACCTGCACTCACCTGCCTCCACAGAGCTATGGTTTCTCCCCCCCCAGATGGTGTTGGGGTGGCAGATATATCACCAACAGAGGATGCCCATCAGGCAGTGGTTGTGTAGGGGGCCCTGGATATACTGAGCACCCTCATCCTTTATGTCAGAGCTCTTTCTCAAAGATTTTTCTCCCTCAGCTCTCAAGATGCTAGCAATGGTGATGTCATGTAAATATGATGCCACGTGGCACCTGCCAGCATCTCCCTGTCTCACGATGCATCAACCATGCAGCTGCACCTGTGGGCACAGGTGGTGCTGTAACAGCAAGGTGTCACATAAACACAGACAAAGATGGCAAAAAAAGACCAATGGTCCATTCAGTCTGTCGCTCCACCTCCATGTCCAGAGAAGAAGAGCATCTCCTGAGATGCCCAGTCCTCCTCCCTCCAGCTGGCTCATGACAACCGAGGCTTGGTCCTGAACTCAGGTCACTGGCGTTGGAAGTGACAACCGTACCGCTGCATCGATAGGCCAGCCACAACTTCCGTATTTACGGAAAGGTTGCCAATGTAAAAAGCCTCACAAATGCAGGTGGCCACACAGACAACAGTACTGCATTTGATAAAAGATCTGAGAGTATATTGTTTATGGTTATTTGCACTGCTAACAATAAATGATCAAAATGTGCAGTGCCCACACATACAGCTGCCTCCAGGTGAGTTTGGGAGCCAAGTTGTCCTGGAAGATTCCCTTTGCAAACTGTGGACAAGTTTGCCCAATAAATCTGGTCATCTTTTGTAGACCATTCTGGGTGTGATGGAAGTGATTTATGCCAATTTAAAGCCTGCACATAACACTTTATGTGGCTATCTACAGTTGTGGCTCCTTTTACACTGGCAAAACTATCCGCCAGTTTACATACAGGTCAAGTAGGTTTCTGAACATGTAAGTGCAACAAATAGCTCTGACTATGCACTTGCAGTACATGTTAATCAGTAGGGGGACAGGGCATCCCAAACATTTTGCTTCGTAGGGATTAGAGCCCCACTAGGACCTCGGGGGGGGGAGGCACGCCTGGATTCCCGATTACTAAAAAAAGGAGGCCTTCTGGATGTACACCATTGAAATACAGAACCATAGAAACTTAGAATTTAACGGCGGATAAGGACCGCTTGGCCCACCCAGTCTGCCCATTTCCCTACCTAATGGATAAGCTGCAGATCCTAGTTAACCAGCAGCCTACTTCTTTCTACCCCCACCCCCTAGAATTGCCTTATGGCTGTCCCATGCATGCTTGAATTCAACCACTGTTTCTGACTCCACAACCTCCTCCGGAAGGCAGTTCCATGCATCCACAACCCTCTCTGTGAAAAATACTTCCTTACATTACCTCGGGCCGCCACCCCATCTTCAAATTGCCCCCTTGTTCTTGCACACTCTCTTTTTTTGAAAGATGCAACCCTCTTGGACTTTGCTGATTCCCTTGAGGTACCCGAACGTTTCTATCATGTCCCCCCTCTCCCTCCTTTCCTCAAGACTATACATATTAAGCTCCTTTAGTCTCTCTTCATATGTCTTCCGGTGCAGACCCTGCACCATTTTAGTTGCCCTCCTCTGGACAGCTTCCATCTTGTCTTTGTCCTTGTGGAGACTGGGTCTCCAGAACTGCACACAGTACTCCAGATGGGGTCTCACCAGCTGTCTGTACAGAGGGATAACAACTTCCTGTTTTCTACTGGTGATGCCTCTCCCTATGCATCCCAGTATCCCCCCAGCCCTCCTTACTGTCCTCTCACATTGCTTGCCCACCTTTAAGTCACCTAATATGACTACCCCCAGGTCCCTTTCCATTTGTGTTGTTGTTAGTATCTCACCCCCCATTGTGTACTCTTCCCCTAGGTTTTTGTTTCCCAGGTGCATTACCTTGCACTTCTTAGCATTAAATCTAAGCTGCCATACATTTGACCATTCCTCTAACCTTGCCAAGTCCCTTCTCATCCTTTCCACCCCACCTTGTGCATCAACTCTGTTGCAGATCTTTGTGTCATCTGCAAAGAGACATACTTTTCCTTCAGTCCCTCTGCAATGTCGCACAAAGACACTGAAGAGGACCAGTCCTAATACTGAACCCTGCGCACCCCACTAGTAACCCCCCTTTCTTCAGAGTGGACTCCATTTACTATTACCCTCTGTGTCCTATTCTCCAGCCAATTCTTTACCCAGGCTATCATCTTGGGACCCACTCCCAGGCTGGCTAACTTGTATATTAATCTTTTGTGTGGGACTGAGTCAAATGCCTTGCTAAAGTCTAGGTAGGCCATGTCCACAGCCCCTCCCTGATCTACTACTTTGGTCACCCAGTCAAAGAAATCTATTAGATTCATCTGGCATGACCTTCCTGCTATGAATCCATGCTGCCTTGGGTCCTGTGCCCCTCTGGCCTCTAGGTACGCAACAATTCTTTCCTTCAGAAGTGATTCCATCATTTTCTCTATCACTGAGGTTAAACTAACAGGTCTGTAGTTTCCTGCTTCTGCCCTGCTCTCACTTTTATGAAGGGGGATCACATCTGCCCTCCTCCAGTCCTCAGGTACCACCCCATCCTCCCATGATTTGTTAAACAGGGTAGTCAGTGGTGTCACTAGTTCTGCCCTTAGTTCTTTTAGAATTCTGGGATGAATCCCATCAGGCCCCATTGCTTTGTCCACCTTCAGTTTTAAGAGTTCTTTCAGAACCCCTTCTTCTGTAAATGGGCTGGTATCAACTTCTGTATCCAGAGTGTTTCTGTTTGTTTTAGGAACCTCCCCCTCTTCATTTGTAAATACTGAGCAAAAATATTTTAGAATCTCTGCCTTTTCACAGTCACCCTCTGCCCACCCACCCCTTATTAAGCCTCACTATCCCTCCCTTAGTCTTCCTTCGCCCTGATGTACCTAAAAAAGGTTTTATCCCCCTTCTTAACTGAGTTGGCTATCTTTTCCTCAGTTCGGGCCTTTGCTGTTCTGACTGCCTTCGCATCTTCCTTTTGCTTTAACTGATACAATTCTCTGTCCTGCTCCTTCTGTGATTCCTTGTACTTTCTGAATGCTTTCTTTTCTCTTAAATCTTCACTGCCACCTCCTTTGAGAACCACAGTGGTTTCTTACATCATTTTGTTTTGTTTATTTGCTTCACACAAAGGCTTGTTACCTCTGTGATGGCAGTTTTTATTATTCCCCATTGTCCTCCTGAAGTCCAGTACTTTTGCCTTTGTATGGCTTGACTCTATTGCTGTGTTTATTGTGACCCATACTGTTCAGTGGTCGCTAGTTCCCAGATGGCTACCCACTTCTACATCTGTGATCCTCTCTCCATCTCCATTTGAGAGGACCATGTCTAAGACTGCTCCCTCTCGAGTGGGTTCCAATACTAGTTGTCTAAGGCATGCCCCCTGTAGGGCACCTAGAATAACCCCACTCTTAGAAGTGGCTGCTGCAACTGCACTCTAGTTAACATCTGGCATATTCAGATGACCCATCAGCAATATCTCCCCTTTATCTGCCATTCTAAGTATACTGTCTATCATTTCCTTGTCCATTTCCTCCCCCTGAGAGGGGGAGGTCTGTATACAACCCCTGTGCGGATTGTGGTGCCACTGTCTGCCTCCAAATTGATCCACAGTGCTTCTTCTCCTCCCTGTTTACCCTTTTGTTCTGTTGCCTTGATTCCTTCTCTTATGTAGGGAGCTACTCCTCCTCCTCCTCTTTTAGCCTCCCTGTCCCTCCTGTAGATAGTGTATCCTGGTATGTTTACGTCCCAGTCATAGTTCTGTGTGTACCATGTTTCTGTGACTGCCACGATATCCAGATGTTCTTTCTCCATCAAGGCCGCTAATTCAGGAAGCTTGTTACCCAGACTACGGGCATTGGTACTCACTGCTCTCCATTTTTTGATGGTTTTACCTTCTGTAGCTGCATCCCCCACTGACCTTTCTACCTTGGTCTTTTTCTCATTTAGTACCCTGTTTTGTAGAGGGAGGCTGGGATTTTCCTGCTGCTTATCAGTGCCTCCCCCCTTGACTAGTTTAAAAGCTTGCCAATGAAGCATTTAAACCAATTGCCCAAAAGACTTGTTCCCTTCCTGGACAGATGCAGACCATCCTGTCAGTATAGGCTGGTGTCCCTCCAGGTAAAACTCCAGTCCCCAATGAAGCCAAAACCCTGTGCTCCACACCATTTTTTCAACCATTCGTTAAACTGCATGGTGCAAAGTACCTTCGCCTCACCCATGCCACTGACAGGCAGCACCTCTGAGAAGGATACTGTGTGTGCTACTTGTCTTAAGCCCCTCCCCAACTCTATAAAGTCCTTCTGCACTGCTCTAATCTCATGATGAGCCAAGTCATTTGTCCCTAGGTGGACAATAACGTCCAGCTCAGACTCCTGTGCAACTGTTCTCGTGATCCTAAGGATGCGCTTCCTGTCCCTCCAAGCCATGGCACCAGGCAGGCACCTTACTTCAGTTTTCCCTGCTCCCCCCAGTTCTACCCCCTAATAACTGAGTCCCCCACCAGGAGCTGCTTCCTTTCCCTGTGGTGCCCTCCGCCTCCTTCCTGAGGGCCTCCCTTGTGGCAGTTGTCTGCACCCTCCTTAGTGTCCTCTATGGGTGCATCCATAGGGGAACTATGCTCCCCCAGAATGGTGTATGGATTGTGGACTAGAACAACTGATTGGGTGTGCCTCTGTTCTACCACCCTTACCCTCCCTGAGCCCACTGTGGTCCAACTGCTGTGCCTTCTTCGCAACCTCTGAGGTAGTGGTAGTGGCTCTGGTGCTCCCTGGATGGGGGAGGTTCCCTTGCTACTTCTGAAGATGGGCACCTTCCTCCCGCAGGGCAGATAGTTGTCTGCAAACAGGGCAGCATCTCAGCCTCCAGAAAGACTCCCGGAAGACTGCTGCCCCACAGCCATTACATTGCACTACTCCCCACATAACTGCCTACCTTGTTTAGTTTTTTTTTTGTTTTTTTGTTTTTTGTCTGTGTGTGTGATTGGTGTGTTATATAGAAATATATGTATTTATATAATGTGTATGCTTGTATTGTCAGTGCAGCGTGCTAGAGAGGATATGACAGTGATATGCACCTTGCTCTCTTGAGGAAATGATGTCAGAACCCCAGGTATAAATGAACTATTTCCAGGGGTGGGTGGGGTGAGGGGTGGGAAGGGTTTGGGCCTAAACTGTGCCCTCATGAAACAATCAGCTAAAAGCTCTGACCTACCGCTGCGATGAGTGCCTTCCTGTCAGCAAGATGCCATACACAACAATTTGACAGAGAAAATACCCTGCTAATCAAACAGAGAAAAATCCAAACATCCAAGTCAGACACAGGTAAACCTCCCCAGTCCCAAAACAGCCTGGTGACTTGTGCTCTGAAAGCAGTCAGCCCCAAAACACGCCAGCTGTGCAGAAGGGCAGACACAGAAAACAGTATTCAGCCTCTGTGGGTTTAAACTCTTCCTGCACTGAAAATCTTAACAATTGTAACAAAAGCAAAGCAAGCTCAACCTCCCTCTGTTGATTGAAAGACTGCCTTGTCTGATAATTCTAAGTTCCTTATTTCACCCTTCAGTTAGAAGTATTCTCCACCTGAAGAATATTAACTTTCCTAAGGAATCTGCTTCAAACCAAAGACAATTGTAAATTGTAAGGTTCACCTCCCTCTGTTGTGAGCACAACTCGCTTTCTTGCAAATCTTAAGTCCAGTGTTGCAGCTTCCAGCCAGAAGTAGCTTCACCTGAAGACTAGAATCTGTTGGCAGATAAGCACCATACAGCCCACCTAGTCTGCCCATTTCCCTATTCACTGATGCAACCCCAGATCCTATTTGATCTGTGTCTCTCCTGCTCTGCACATCTCCAGGGTACCCTTATGTCTATCCCATGCATTCTTGAACCACCGTATTGTTTTCACCCTCACCACTTCTGCTGGAAGGCTGTTTCACGGCTCCACCACCCTTTCAGTGAAAAAGTACTTCTTAGCATTACCCCAGAGCCTTCCACCCTTCAGCCTTATATCATGCCCCCTTGTTCTTGTGCAGTTTTCTCCGAAATACGCTTTCCACCTGTACCGTTTATTCCTCATACGTACTTGATAGTCTATCATATCTCCCCCCTCCCTTCTTTCCTCCAGTGAATACATATTAAAGGTCCTTAAGTCTTTCCTTAAAGGGCTTCTGGTGCAGTCCATGTACCATCTTCATTGCCCTTCTCTGTACTGCCTTTATTTTGTCAATGTCCTTCCGGAGATGTGGTCTCCAGAAGTGAACACAGTACTCCAGCTGAGGCCTCACCAGTGATCTGTACAGTGGCATCACCACCTCTTTCCTCCTGCTTGTTATGCCCCTCCCTATGCACTCCAACATTATGTTTGCTCTACCCACCGCCTTTTAACAGTTTGGTCACATTCAGGTTGTCAGATACGATAACCCCCAGGTATCTCGCCAGACTTGTGGTGGTCAGAATTTCCCCACCCATTCTGTACTCCTCCCTTGGATTCCCATGACCCAGGCACATGATCTTGCACTTTTTAGTACTGAAACTCAACTGCCAGACACTGACCACTCCATTAATAGACTTAAATCCTCTTTCATTTTTTCCACCCCCTCTGGTGTGTCTACTCTGTTGCAGATCTTGGTGTTACCAGCAAAGAGGCACACCTCTCTCTCCAGATGCTCTGCAATGTTGCTAATGAAGACACTGAATAGGACTGGCCCAGCACCGACCCCTGTGGCACCCTGCTGATCACCCACCTCGCCTCAGATTTCATGCCATTTACCACCACCACCGCCACCACCACCCTCCGAGTCCTGTCACTTCACCAGTTCCCAACCCACTTTAACACCGTAGGACCCACTCCCAGGCTCCCCAATTTATTTAGCAATCTCCTGTGTGGGATGTTGTCGAAGGCCTTGCTGAGATCCAAGTAGGCCACATCCACTGCTCCTCCCTGATCTACCACCCTGGTTACCCAGTCAAAGAAATCTATAAGATTCGTCTGACAGGACCTTCCTGCTGAGCATCCATGATGCCTTGGATCCTGTGCCCCGCTATCCTCCACAAATTTCACAATCCTCTTCTTAAGTAAGGACTCCATTAATTGCCCCACTACTGAGGTCAGGCTTACATGTCTGTAACTGCCTGCCTCCTCTCTGCTTCCACTCTTGTGGAGAGGGACCACATCTGCCCTTCTCCAGTCATCAGGCACCTCCTGTCTTTAGTGATGTGATGAAAACAGCAGCCAGTGGTTCCGCCGGCACTTCCCTGATTTCCTTTAGTACCCTGGGGTGGATCCCATATGGCCCCATTGCCTTATCTGCTTTTATTTTCCCCAGAGTTCTTCTAGGACTCTTTCCACTGTGAATGGGCTGGTGTCTACCTCTCTCCCCTGAATACCCCACTTAATGAGTTTGCGTCCCTCACCCTCCCCTGCCCTGGTGAATACTGAGCAAAAGTACTCGTTCAGTATCTCAGCCTTTTCTAGGTTGTCCATCACATTTTTTCCTCCTTCCTTCTTCAGCCTAACGATCCCATTTCTAGTCTTTTCCCTCTCGCTAATGTATCTGAAGAAGGTCTTGTCGCCTTTCCGAATAGCCTGGGCTATACCTTCCTGTCTGTGCTTTAGCCCTTCTAATTATTTCCCAGATTCCCTCTGCTTCTCCCGATATTGTTCTCTGTACTCATCCTTTTGTGTTTCCTTGCATCTTCTGAAGGCTCTCCCCCCCCCCCCTTACTTTCCTCGGCCACTACCTTTGAGAACCATAATGGCCTTTTCTTTCTTTTACTCTAGATGTGCATTTTGACACAGTGACCTGTTACTTCCGTTATGACTCTCTTGAGTCTAGACCACTGTTTTTCCACATCTCCCCCTGTACCTTCCGCTGCTAGGGCTCTTTTGAGATTTCTACCCATCTCCTTAAAGTTAGCCTTCCTGAAATCTAGAACCTTTGTCCTTGTATGGCTTGCCTCCTCCACCGTGGTTACCTTAAACCATACCATCCTGTGGTCACTGGTACCAAGGGGACTACCCACCTCACATCTGAGATCCTGTCCCCATTGATCAGGACCAAATCCAGTATAGCCTCTACGCGGGTTGGTTCTGCTACAAGCTGTCTTAAGTTTGCCCCATTCAAGCCAGTCATGAAGTCCCTGCCCCTTGTTGTACTCGCAGTCTGAGTGCTCCAATCTACCTCACTGTGCCCACTGGGGTTAAATGATAAATCTGATATTGTACCTTTTCTGACGGACCAAGTTATTTTAATTATGCTAACTTTCTTTTGTTGTCCATGTTTTATAGACTGCGTCCCTCATATCTACAGATAAAAAAAATCACTTTCTCTAGGGTAAACTAATTTGCAACCAGTGTTTTGCTGGTCATGTTACCATAAAGTCATTATCTGCTAATTATTATCCTTGCGAATCATTTTTATTAAATATTTAGTACATATGAATAAGTACTGATTGCATTTTGCATTCACTATCCTGTCCTATTCAAATTTGCTTAGATTTAGCCATTTCATTTTTCTGCCTTCTTAAACTCGATTGTTTCTTAAAGAACTAGTGGACAGTGTCTGTTGTTTTAAGATTTCCTGGTTTTTGTTTCATAGATTTAGTGCTTATAATTATGTTACCTATTGATTAAATGCTGATTGTTTGTTTGTTTTTTTGTTTTAATGCTTAACAGGGTTTTGAAACAAAGGGAAGTCCCGAAAGATGCGCCACGTCATTCATCAATCTCCAAGTTGGAAGTGATGCTGAGGGAGGAAAGCTGTCCTAGACTTTGATATGAAATAGCTGGTACACTGTTGTCAGTCGTGCTGTCACATATTCTTCCTTTAGTCTCAATGTGTAATAGTAATTTAACTCAAGGTCGTTCTAGTGTAGCACTGTATTAGACATCACATGTAAGTTACTTGCAAATAAGGTATTTCTGGCTGTTCTGTCAAAATAAATATATATTTTTTTTTAACCTCAGCACAGCTGTTGAGGAGTTAGAGGGCAGCACACTACACTGTCAAGACAGTCACAGCAGTCGACAGTGAAAGTTCTATCCGTTGCTCTGCAGTTAGCAGTATTGACTGTTTTATGGAATAATATTTACAACACAGCACTACTAAATGAAAAAACAAACATCAACTCCTTTTTAACATTTTCTCTCTGGAGTGCTCTCAGTTCTGTATGTGCAGTTGTAGACGAGTGACACTGAAATGATGTTTCTAGACAGTGGTTGCCTAAGTCTGCTGTCTTCTGTGGATTACAAATGTCTTGTCAACTTGAAGAATATTTGTGTTAATTGTTAAAAGCATTTGATTATTTATGTAGCCACAGATAAAAAGTTTAAATGAGTGTACTGATATGGTGAAGTTATGCAGACAGATGTGCTGTAACTGTATGTGTAGCATGCAATTAACCATACACACACACACACACACACACACACACACACATATGCATATATATTTTATATATATCTGGGATAGAGGGTTGTGTTAATTCCCACAACAGTTGCTACCATTAGCTTGTCATCCTCTTCATATTACTGATACAGGATGACTCGCAGCTCTTCAATTTTTGATGTATGAGATCTGATTTCTTACCACCTTGATGACAGCGTTATTTATATGCATTGGTTTTATAAGAGAAATGTGGCTCTGTAATGCACCCTTCACAATGCACAATTAGTCTTAGTTTTATCTTGCTTCAGTATTGTAGTGTGATGCTGCTTGACCATATGTTGTTACATCTGATGTGTTCACTGGAAATAATGCTCAAAACATAACTAAAATAACATTACATTTCCATGTTGAGTGTAAAGAAAGCAACTGCACGATGAGGAACCGAATCTCATTCTCTATTGCATACTGTACCTAATGCGATATGGAATAAATTTATGCAAAGATCTATGATGTAGCATTTCTCTAATGTGCACCATTGTGTAGAGTTTTGATTTTATTAATTTATTAGGTTGGGACAAATATGGTTTGGGTTGTGCTGACCATTCTAGCAGCACCATTTTCTGTTTTGGTAGTGAAAATTGCCTCTGTGCCTTCAAAAAAAAAACATACAAATGCGTAAATGACTAAAAAGTAATACAAAGGCCTTAAAGGCATTACAACAATTTAAACAGTGTAATAACCCAAAGATGCTACATTTTTCAGAGGGGCTTCGATCTGAATTAGTTGGTACTGTTTGTATACTGCGGGGGGTCAGAGTCTTGATCCACCATCCCAGGTGTGTTCCACATCTTGACATCTACCATTATACATGCGTCAACTGACAACTAAGATTAATTTGAATAGGCACCAAACCGAATTATTACATTTACTTGTGTATTTATTATTTGGAGCAGTGTAGTTGAGGGTGAAGTGCCACAGGTTCCAGCTGCAGCATTTTCAGTTGGCTTAGTCAAAGAAAGACACAATACCCAGTCAATTACTTAAAATGGCAGACTTCCAGGGACATCATTGACTGTGCAGCAGCAGCAGCTTGACAATGGTGCTCCACCCCATCCTAATGCATAATCCTCCATAATACTGCTTATTTATTTTTAAATCCTCATTGGCACCAGATTAACAGATGTTGAAAATGCCACCGGGAAGACCGACTCACTCTCAATCAATGACGGCATCCCTCGATGGTGAAGGATTACATGATGGAGGGACCAGCAGTGAGAGCTCCCAAGCATCGGCTCCCTCCTGCCGAGGCTGTGCCAACACACCCAGAGCAGCTACACTTCAGAAACCAATGACTATAATGATCCGAGAGCTTAGGAAATTTCAGAAAGACATGCAGCTCACCACCACAGCCCGAAGGAAGCAAATTACAAAGCTCGAGAAAAGGCAGCAGGAAACCGAGTAACAACTCACCACTTCGGACTGTGCACCTGGACTCCACCAAGGAGGTCACAGTGCAGTTACATCAAGAAGTCCAAACATTAAATGAAAAAGCTGAAGATGCAAAAAGCAGAAACTGGCGTAAAAATGTATCCATTTATAGGCTTCCTGAGGGGTACGAGGCCCTGACCTCATCCAATTTTTGCAACACTTCCTGAGAGCACAGCTGGCCCTCGCAGAAACCTGCACCCTAGAAATCAAGTGGGCTCACTGACCCCTGGATCCCAAATCAGTGACCCCAGGAGCTCAGCCCAGGTCAGTGATCTTCAAATTCCTATGGCATCAAGAAAAGAACTATTCTTACATACTGCCTGGAAGCAAAATAATACCTCATATAATGGCACCTGGCTATACCTAAATAATAAATACCCCCAGGCATTATGGCACAGAGGGCATACATTCCCATCATGAGGACCCTCAAACAGCACAGTATTGCGTTCTGTCCATCCTGCCCAGCTAAAATGAACATCTACTTTCGAGAAGGCACCCAGACTTTTGATAATCCAAAATAAGTCCTCCAGGAACTTTCTAAAAATAATACTGAGGTCACACTTCCACAGAGAACTGCCCCATCACGGTTGTTAGTTCAAAAACTGTCCAAGAGACTGTTGTCCCACACCCAGTACCAGTGACACTAACACAGCACCACAGCCATCAAAAAACTTGTGGTTGACCTACAGAAATGGCAAGGCACTCAACTACCAAATGGCACCTCTGCCAAGCGCTGACAGACTAAGGCATTGAAACCGATGGGTTTCCTAATCCCCAGTCCTTCCCCACTCTGTGCCTTGGGTCTCCTCGGGTCCTGAGTCAAAGTCCTTCTGAAATATACCCTTAAGGTAGCAATGCCTCATCCTGGACAGTAGCTTAACATACCTCCTTTATCTATGGTGCTCTCCCCTGAGATGGTGTCAATAGTACTCTTGATTTATGTGAAGCTTCAGTACCTCCCTAGAGCTCTGACCCCTGCTGTCCCCCTCTGTCCACTGTTGCTGGCACCACTAGAAGCAAATCTACTTACCACCACAGGTCATGGGGTGTGGGGGGCTCAGAAACATTCTCTCCATCTCACACCTACTCAGTGCAGTCTGCCTGTTGCCTAGATGAAGCAGGCCTCGCTCTGATGGCCTACACGTGGAGTGGCTATGTGCACAGTGTCCTTGTGTGCATGATCCAAGTGAGCTGCACCGAGAACAGTGGTGATCCAGTCTTGCATACATACAGCACACCCACAGCAAAGAGTAGTTTGTGAATAACAGCCTATGTAGAAGTCCTGCAGAGGGGAATGCAACATGTCCATGCTCCATACAGGCATATTCATACAGGTTCCAGGTCTTCTGCAGACACTACTCAGAAAACAGCTTCACGTTAGGACTGGACCAGCAAATAAGGCAAGAATATTAGGTCAGCTGGTGCTCTCAGAAGGAGCTCGGGGTGGACCAGGTCCTGATGGGGTCAGAGTGGCCGAAGGGAGGATAACCCAATGGTAACTGCAGCCCACAACACTAGTGGAACAGTTAAACAGAAAACCAGTGGTGACAGGCTGCACGAGGGTCTTGCAAAAGCTAATGTATAGGAAATGTTGTTTAAATGCTAACTTGAATCGCACACCATCTGACCAGTCTATCTAGTAAACACCATCTACCCAGTA
The DNA here is from genome assembly GCA_016271365.2 of Neoceratodus forsteri. Lineage (NCBI taxonomy): Eukaryota > Metazoa > Chordata > Ceratodontiformes > Ceratodontidae > Neoceratodus > Neoceratodus forsteri. Next base: position 733,410,406 of record CM028131.1, read on the forward strand.
AATGATGGGGGATTCCCACTGCTCCATTAAACTTTATCTTTTCTCTCACATATAAAGCACCCATATATCCTTAAGTATGAAATCCTGGGGATAAATAAGACATTACTATACAGTGGTCCTCAAGCTGGGGCAATTGAAGCTGTACTGAAGTTTAAAGGAACCGTTAATGTGATGTTTATTAACACCAGCATCAGATGTCTCCTAAAGGTCTATGTGCCACTTTGCCACCCCACTACATGACTGAAGGAGTGTCTCAGCTGGGGAGGGGGGGGAATGCAGAAAATCCCTGGGCACCACCAGTATACCAACCTGAGCACCTTGACTACCACCCCCGCCCCCAAATGTAAAGGACTTCCGAGACCAGGCAACTGACTAGAAAAACTTAGAACCATCGGAGGCTGGGTCTCAAAGGGACATACAGAGGAGCTGATAGAACACCAGCTGTCCCTAGCCCATTTTACAGAAGGGGCATCAACACTATGTCCCTCAGGGTCCCCAGAAGGTTTGAAAAGGCCCCCCCAAACCAGTAGCAAACTGACCCAACCACCACCTAACAAAGCCCTGACTTGCCCTACAGTGGTCCCACAAGAGTAAACAATTAAACACCATCATCCTCTGACATGGGTACAACCGATGATGACCCTTCCTCTCCACCCTTGCAGGAAGACAATGTCCATGCTTAGTGGGAGCAAAGACACTCCCTATATATGTCAGACATAACACACTTTTACATTTCTCCCCTGGTCTACATGCTCTTACCCAGGACTATATGCAAGACCCTCTGAAAGACTGCGGCATTCTCTCCTTCCCTATAAGTATCCCAAGTATTTCTCAAGGGCTGGGACAGGGTCATGATGTCAACTTCATACCCCCATCCTGAGAAGACTGTTACTGTCTGGAGGCCAGACCTCCTGGTAGGTTACTTAACCCTGCCACACAGAACCCACAACACATGGGTTTCTACCTTGGAAGTAAACTATTTTCCCCAGAATTAGTAGGGTAGCACCCAGTAGATGCCCCCGGTGCATAGGTTTGATGCCGCTCCCTCTGTTTTATAGGCAGACAAGGTTAGCCAGACATCAAGTATCCTGTTTGTACATGTTATATGTAAAATGTTTATACAGAACCAGTCATAAAAGTGTCAAGTGTTGCCGTTGGAGGAGGGGGGTACTAAAGCCTGAGCACTACTGATCGAATGAGATAAGTAAACATGGCCACAGCTCATTTAATCTGTACTCTGACTTGAAATGGCTTTGCTAACCCCATGAAGAGGCTGAGGGTCATCACCCAGATTATAAAAGCTAAACCTGACCTATTTGCAAAAAACACATCCCTCAGCCCCTAAACCCAACAAACTCAGCAAATCTGGATTCCTAACATTAATTTTCTCCTCTTACAAAGGGGGCAGGAGCCGGACACTCACCCTCCTCATCCCCAGCCACACACCCTTTCAGATGCCAAAAACATGGGTGGACCTAGAAGGCCATCTAATTATAAGTTACTGGTTGCCTTAGTGGCACTGAAGTTACCTTGGTGTATCTCCCACTAGGAACAAACACTCCCACACTGAGAAAGTTACTTGAGCGCATCATCTTACAAACACCTGGAGTGCTGATGCTGGCAGAGGACTTTAAACCTGCTCTGGACCCTAGCCTTGCTTCTACTTACCCTTCTCCTCACGCCCGGCCAGCCTCAAAAAATTGTTCAACAGATTCGCCAGGGAGACGGAATGGGTGGCTGACTGGTGACACCACAACCCACATAGTAGGGGCTATATGCACTATTCCAATGTCCATGGAACCTACTCTCACGCAATGATCACCATTACAACCAGGTCAAGGACCTTATTAATCGGACAGGATATAAGCTGAGTGCTAGTGCCCACATTGATCATGCTCTGGTAACCTCCTACTGGAATCTATGCCTGCAGAGACACGAAACAATAAATAAATAATAATAATACATTTTATTTTTAAAGCGCCTTTCAAATTTTCAGAGCGCTGTACAAAACACAATAAAAAAACAGATTATAACAGTATAAAACACTCATAAACACTACAGTTTCATCAACAATTTATACAGAGTACTATACAAAGGAAATTTGAACAAGATGACGGTTTAGCATGTACCACTTAAAATGCGCTGAATACTGGGACTTCATCCAACAGAAAATCACTATGTCTGAGACAACCCTCCATATAAGGTATCACACCCTATTTGATGGGATGCCATGAAAGTGTTCCTGAGAGACCGCATTATAAAGTACACCTCAGCCCAGAAAAAGGTCTGCAAAGCATGCCAGAGCACCCTTGAGAAAACTCAGCATTTCCTACAACAGGCACACCAGCAGGGCAATATTTCTGTTTGCCCTAGCTGAAGCAGGTCAAGGCTGACCTTGATGCCTTGTATCTTCATCAAACTGAAATAGCACTAACCTTCCAGAGGCAATGCATCAACAAGGTAGGCCCCAGAGCAACCCGAATGCTGGTAAATCAACTGCGTAAGCAGAGGTGACTAGCAACCATCTAGCCAATCCAGCATCCCAGCACTGGAGCCAAACAAACAAAACTTTATGACATCACAAGGGCATTTGGTTTGTATTATTGCCAACTCTGCAGTCTGAAACAGGAAGCCTCTGCAGAAGAGATAAATGCACTCCTCACCCCACTCACACTGCTGACCATTTTCTCTGACCACGGCACCCAGCTTAGGTCTCCGGTCATGCAGGAAGAACTGGACTCAGGGATCTGAGATGCAAGAACCATGAAATCTCAGGGCCCTGATGGGTACTGTTCAGAATTCTATAAGACCACCAGAGAACAGGTGGCACCAATGCTACTACTGGCAATGAATGCCATCCTAGCTGGGGAGCTTCTTCCTACCTCATGGTCACTGACAGCAATTTCGGTGATCCCTAAACCGGGTAAGAAATCCCAATTATGCCTCTCATACAGACAGATTTTGGTGCCAACACCAACTATAAATATAGCTGTAATAGTGCAATGTTTCAATCTTCTGCTCCCACAGCTAACTAGAATAGAACAAAACTGGATTTGTACAGTCAGGTACGATGACTGACAATACGAGGCGCACTCTGTACATAGTACACAAGATGCAGCTGTCGGATGGTCATCCCTCCTGCTCAACCTTGATGCCGAGAAGGCATTTGACTGGGTCTCCTGGCCACTGTTGTATAGCTAGTACTCCTAGACCCCTTCATCAGCCTCCTCCACAATATTACAATGCAACTCTGGCTTGTGTGAAGATCAATGGCCATCACTCTGCTGATTTCCCACTTAAACGGGGCATGAGGCAAGGATGCCCCCTGTCCCCCTTACTTTTCACTCTGTACATCAAGCCCTTCACACAAGCCATCAGAGAGGCAATGACAATGCAGGGGGTTGAGGCTGGAGGTGAGGAATGTCAGAAATCCTTGTACATGGATTATGACCTGCTGTATCCTGGCCAGCCAGGAATGCCTCTATGCAGTCTTCTCAGTTCTCCGTGACTACAGTAAGGTCTCGGGCTACAAGCTTAACACCACAAAAATAGATCACTCTGCTTTAATTTCTCCCCATCCCAGTGCACAAGGGAGGATTTCTCGTTCCACTGTGATATGAAAAAAATTACAATACCTAGGGGTAGAAATAATTGAGCTCCTTGAAGAAGAATATACCAAAAACTACCTGCTCTTCACTTCTCAACTGTCACAGGACCTGGCAAACTGAACACTCTTCCCCCTTAGCCTAACACAACATACTGAAGTGGTCAGAATGGTAATTCTACCATGACAGGGTTTTAAATAACTGATTAGCATTTTTTTCTTGGGATGATATTAACTGTACAGAAAGTATTTATATAGATTTTCTACAAGTGCTGTGTTTGTTAAACACAGTGAATCAAGAGCTATGCATTTTCACAAAGTTTTAGCACTTTTATGAGCAAAACGCTAATCAATTTTTAGAGTTAAATAAAACCCTGCATGAGCCCTTTACTTAGTCCAAAACAACCAATTTACCCCAATCTCTCCTTGTTCCCGCTCTGTAATAGACAACTATCATACTTTACATGGACTGATCAGAGACCACACATCAAACTACAGACCCTCTTCCTTCCCAGAGACAGGGGAGGCCTTGCACTCCACCACCTAAAGCTGTACTACTGGGCATCTCACCCGAGATACATACTGTACCGCCACTTGGGAAGAACTCCAACCTTATGGTTGAGATTAGAACAGGAGATTTTCCCTAACCAGACATTTGTTAAAGCCACATTGCAGGCCATTGTTGTTGTTTTTCAGTCCCTGGCTCCACCACCACAGCTCCTCTGACCAGTTGTTACCTCCCCCCCCCGTTGAAAGCCGAAATGGTCCCCCTGCATGCATCACCAAGCCATTTGTAGCATGGAACTTCCACTATGGCTACATAGTCAGGTCAAGGTATAGAATACAATTTAAATGGCGTCTCCTATTACCTTCTTTTCTCTCTCTTTTGTGCCCCAATGCATTGTTAGAATACTTCCCTCCAGCTCAGATGGACCCTGCATTTTGGAACTGGGAATACTATTCCCTACAGTACCTGTACTAGCTCATGGCTGGGGCAACCATGAAATCCTTTTGGAACTACAAGGAAGTTTTGGGCTCCATCAGTCTGACTTCTCTAGATACTTACAACTAAGACACTTCACTGGAACACTCCCACTGAGTGCCCACACACCAGACACTCATCCTACCATAGTCCAGTATTCTATATCTTTCTTGCAATCAGGTTCCACGGTTCATATCTTGGATCTTTACAGGTCACTAATGGATTCCATGGGCTTCACCCCCTTGGAGACAATTATGAACTGGGAGAAGGAAGTGGACAGGGCTATCCCAGAACAAGAGTGGCATAGGGCACGTCAACTCATCTCAAAAATTACAAGCTCCCATTAATGGAAAGAATATGCTTGGAAGCAGTTGATAAGACACTTCAGGACTCTAGTAGTCAGAGTGACAGCACACTATACGGCATCACATGGTGCTTCCCGTTAGCAATGCTGTCGGAAACCCAAGGCCCATCTCACCCACATAATGGGGTCCTACCCCACTCTGTTCCCTTTCTTCCAAGACCTGGAACAAGAGCTAGGGGCACTTTTTGGCAGGCAGGTTCAACTCACAGCAGAGATGCTCCTCCTGGTCCAACACCCCGGAGGCCTATGAGACCCTACTTCCCACTACTAAATGGGCATCCTGATAACTGCAGCCAAAAAAAAACATAACCAGTCTCTGGCTTACCCTGACCTTCCGCAAAAAATCAACCTATGGTGGAGCAGTTAACCAAATTTATTGAATGGAGAAAATAAACTCCCTCAATGACATGGTGGACTTGTGTTCATCAAGATGGATGGACTAGCGCTCATCAAGATGGACTAGCTGACTCCTACGCGCCATGAATAAAGACACCACCTTTGTTCCATGAATAACTCATCTCCGGACATATCTGGGTGATGAACCTAAGCCCCATCAACTGCAAAATATAGTATAGGCAATCAGGCCAGGTAATTAAAATCCAAAAACCATAAATTACTTTCTGGTAGTAGGAACTGCTATTCAGGACTGGGTTCCTCCTCTCCCACAGTCCCCTTCCCCCCAATATTTACAGCACTGGGGTCTTTTTTAAGGGGACAGGAAATCTGTACTAATTCGTAGCAGTTAGTGATGTTCCTAGTAACTGAAATGACTTCTCTCTGAATTAGCCATATTTAACTGTACCTGAATGCAAAAAACTATATTTTCAATTGTTTGCTTTTTTATGAACACCACTCTGCAAAGTTCTGTTCATGGTATCAATAATTTGGAATTTTTACTATGTCACAGTTTGTGTACAGAATGCTAAATCTGAGTTATTATCCTATCAGGACCATGCTCGAAGTTCCATGCACAAACCGTGACATAGTCAAAACTCCAGATCACTTGTTCCATGAAGAGAACTGTAACAAAATGCAGCACACTGAAACAAAAACAATGCAAAATACAGTTTTTGCATCACTTTTAATTTAGGTGCAGCTACAACTTCTGCATATCTCTTTCATGCACACCTCAAAGGGCCAACCTGCTTTCAAATATAGACTGCCCAAACTCTGGAACGACCTCCCTGCTGTAATTAGGCAGTCCTCCACCCCAAGGACCTTGAAAACTCTCCTTCAGGCCCACTTCTCAGTCACATGTAACTGCAACCTGCAGCCCAGTTCTGTTAGCAGGAGGCTTCGTAACGTGCCATAAACTGTACATTTGTTCAACAACTGACTATAGTTGTTGCCTTCACCAATGTGTCACTGTCTGTTTTATTCACTGCGGTTCTAAAACCCTACTATGTTTTAGCAACTCATGCACTCTAAACTAAAACTTGTAACTAAATACCAAATGCATAGTCCAGCCTGTAACATTTCCTGGACCTGATTGTTTCACAATTTACTGCACTCATTCTGTACCTGTTGTATTGCACCATCGCCTATGCTCCAATTGTATTGCATGTATGTAACTCCCAGGTCGCATCTGGAAACGAGTGGATCCCGCTCAGTATGCTTATCTGGTAAGTCTCTTAAATAAATAAATATGGAACATTTAGGCTTATGAATATCATTTCTGTAAATGGGAACATTATAAATGGTTGCTAATTAGAAATCATTTCATGTCCTCTTTAAACTTCGTAAGAGTATTTCCCATGAACCATGTACATGGCGAACTGATTTTTGAGCTTTTCACACCCCTGTCCAGCTGAACCACGAGGGAGTGACCAGGAATGAGGCAAAAAACTAACTACATCCTGACATGGATATAAAGTATGTGAAATGAGAACCCAACACTGAGTGTACATGACAGCAACCTTTACTGTGAATAACTGTATGCACAAGCTGAATTAATAAACATATTTCACAACAAAAACAGAGTAATACATAGAAAGCATTTTTAAGAAAATGCTAAGAACTCACCAAGTGTCACTACGCTGCTACACTGTTCAGAAAAGACTCTGATCTACATCAATTTGCACTTTGTGTTTGTGCGTGAGGTGGATGGGAACTCGATCCAGCAGCCCCAATTAGGTTTCATTCCTGACATATAAATATTACTTGCAGGTTATACTGCAACACACAATTACTTCAAAATCATTAAAAACAAATGAAAGACGTGTACAGTGTTTAACCAGAATGCAGGGTATTAAATAGGGAGGCAGTATAGCGCAGTGGTTTAAGGCTCTGAGCTGCAAATCTGGTGACATCCAGCAGACCAGACCTGGGTTTCAATCCCAAATCTTCCACTTATATAGTGTGTGACCCTGAGCAAGTCACTTAACTTCCCTGTGCTCCCAGGTTGCACCTGTAAAAAAGCTTTCAGCTTAGTGTGCTACTCCTGGTTAAACAACTGAAAAAAATAAATAAACCAAAAAAATTAAATAGGAGTTTTACACGTGAAAATGCTAATCAGCTGCAATAATGCATAGTGCTTGACACAGAATGGTTAGCAAAGTTTAAATATACATAATATTTTACTAAATTTGCCTACTGTGCCATAGAGTCACTGGAACAAATGGTTAGCAGTCTACTGCTATGCATTTTTGGAAATGGTTAGCATTACCCAGTTTTTTGCATAATGTTTTGCTATGCTATACCAGCTATTTAAAACCCTGGAATGGCATCCCACTGCTTTATGGAGGGTACAGAACGTACTGTACCTGAAAGGTGCCAAATGAAATTCTCTCTATCAAATATGTAAAGAGATTGAGACTGCCTTCAGACAAAGTCGGAATCGTGCTAACATACGTCCCAACATGCTGCATTACTTGAATTAGCACCACTCTAAATCTTTTTTTTTTTTGGTATGGATCATATAAGAGGGAACGGGGGATGCAGTTCTTTCATGATACCCTAATTTGGCTGAATCTCGGACATTTGGTCTCACAACATTTTGAACGGCAAACTCCTGAAAAAAGCACGAAGACAAAACTTAATAATTATGAAAAAACACTACATTGACAAGGTACTTACAGTACTTGTTATGTCAGTAAGAAAACCTGTAAAGACAAAAAAAAGCTGCAGATTTGAATCAATCTATTCCGACTAATACTTCACTTTACAAAATAACATTCTTTGGACTGACTATGCGTTCCTACTACGTCCTTCTGATCATTATTCTAAATAAATGACACCACTTACAAATGACATAACAATTGCAACTAAATTATACATGCTGACACTCTCACTGATAGAAGTGCATGAAGAGATATGGACTACACTGCATTCAAATTGAGGCCTCGGTGTCATTTTTTTCCTCCCATCCAGTCACTTCCTGCACAGGGTAAACATCCGCCACAAGTTCACACATCCCAGCTGAGCTACACCATGAGTCCTGTAAGTAAGCAGTTCGTAGAAATAAACCAACAGACCTCAAGAATAGGAAATATAAATTACCTTTTATTGTCACACAAACACGTGCCACTGACCGTGTAATGAAGGCTCTCAATCCTCCAGCAGCAGCTCTCAGACTAAATATACGGTAGCACTGTCACTTCAATTTGTTTTTACTGGCGCACGTACTAATGGGCAGGACCCCCTTAGGAAACTCTCACAAGTGACACTGTTGGGGTATTAGTGCGGGGTGTTCCTGCATGGCACAGTTGCAATATGCAATAAACTTAAAAGCAGCATCCTCTACAGTCTTCTTTCCATTTTTTTGTGACTGCTGGTGCCAGATTTTTCTGGACCGATCTGTGTGCTCTACCCTTTAAGCACAGTATTCCTTTGAGCACGTTTCTTATTCTCATTTGAGGCTCTGAACCCTCACTGCTCTCAAAGTACCAGACATGGAGCATGAACCCAGTTCGTCAGCAACATAATATTTTTAATATGAATTTCCTATCGATCATCAACATACAAATAATGTTTTTTTGACAGACTGAGATTGCTACAAATTGGTGTGGGACACATGCAAATGTGTAATGGGAACCAAAGACACAAAACTGTCTGCCAGAAACTCTGTGGGGGTGGAGAGGATCAACCAGATCTATTTAGCTTGGAACTGAAGGTGATGTGGACCGTAATGGGTGCTACTGAGGTTGGGGGCAGGGATGTAAGACTCAACCAGATTTTTTTGGGGGCTTTTATTGGGGGGCATCTAACCAACAAATCGGAAGGACTGATAGTTTTAGTGAGTGTCCCCCAGCCCGATGTTGGGGATCACTATGAAGGGTAATGGGCGCGGCTGGCTTCACAATACGAACATCACACCATGGTCGACCAGCAGCAGGTTCACAAATGCCTAGTGGCTAGCACCCTCCCTCCATGGGGATTCTAGTACCTCATGTCTGTGGCATTACCTATGCCTGGCTTTGACCAGCTGTAGCGTGGGATTCCGAGGACTGCAAAGGAACCTCTGTTTCCCAACTGGTAGCACAATGCACTGGGCCAGCATAAAGAGACACTGTCACTTTTTGCATCATGTTATTTCTAGTTGAAATCCACATTTTATGATTGCTTACCTTCTCTACAATTCAAAGAGCAACTGACACCATGGTGGCAGGCAGCTCATGGTTAGGAGTTGCCTGCCTCACGACATAAAATACCCATAAATGACATTTTTCTGTGCATGGGCTAAACAGTAATTTTACTTACAAGAAGTGTGATCTCATTTCCATATCCACTGCTAGCCGCCAAGCACTTGCCATAGCCCTGTCCACAAATCCACGTTTTAATTATGCAATGTGGGGAAGGAGATGTCAGGATATAGATAGCACTGTAATGCTGATGAGAGCAGCAGCGGTCTTTAGGTGATACTTGACCCCTCTTAACAAGTACAACTGTCTATAAATAGTATAAGTAGCACCTAAAGATCTCCACTATACAGAACAATTTAATTTATGGGCAAATTAGATCCTGGAACAGGCAGCTCCTAGTCATGAGTTGCCTGCCCCGCAGAGACTACCATGTCAGCTGCTCTTTAATGTTGCTGGTTGTTTTATCTGCTTCCTTCGTAAACTAAAATGCATGCTAATGGTGTAATCATATACAATCTTGTTTTGTTTCAAATCCATGATCTATTGTTATTGCACACTTCCCGAACAAAAGGAGTGCCCCTAAACAGTGCAGCCACTCATGATGCAACAGTCACCTCTCTTCCCACTGCATCATGAGTGGCTAGACTATGCTGGGGGGGTGTTCCAAAGTCAAGGAAAGATGCAGTGGGAGTTGACCACCAAGGACTATAAACAAATAAAGTCTGTGTAAAAACAACAGTATGGTGGTCATGTTTTTTTTTTACTTTTAAAAAGAAAAAAAGGAATCAGAAACAAATAACTAGCCACATCTTCAAAATCTACAGAATGTGACCAATTATAATGTGTTTGTAAAACTACAGAACCTTTGAAGCATAAGGGAGCCGACAGCATCTCTTCAAGAGAGAGAGACAACTGTATAGAACTCAAGAGTTGTGGGAATGTTTTAAAGAATGACTACAGGCTGGCTTGGTGGTGTAATGGCTGCATCCTGGGCTACCACCTGCAGGGAAGTTAGCAGGAAACTGGGGTTTGTGTGCAAGCCTCAGAACCCTTCATTGAAACATGCTGAGAGGATAGCGCATTACACACACAACACTTGGCTTGCCAGGAATAAGGGTAATTAGTGCACTCTCTGGTGGGCATGACGGAGTGGCAATGGTGTTAGATATGAATGCAGTCACTCACCCTCCAAATTGGAAGAAAAGTGCAGCTTTGGCAACTCTGATGATACATGTGCAGGAGAGAGGTATAATAATATTACAATTGACTACAAAAAAAAAATAATAATGCAAATTTATTCTTAAAAAAAAAAAAAAGTTAAAATAATGTTAGTGCTTTATCCCACTGTGGGACCCTGGGATGACCTTGTGCCATCCTGTTCTGCAGAACACCACCTGGGAGGTGCAGAATATGCATATAAACAAAGAAAGGCATCCCAGTATGGGAATACCAAGCCAGGTTCCGGGCTCAGTTTATAAAAAAACTAAACTGTCTTAAACAAAGACACAGAATGCAACATCAGCAAAAGGTGTACTTGCCTGTCTGGTCTGTTCAACTCTACCTATTAAAATCAACTTACCAACTAGGCAGTTTGAGGACAATACTTGGCCAAATCAAGACCCTTGAGTATGAGCCAAAATGGATATTATTAGTGAGGTGGTAGTTAGGGCACGGGTTGCTGTAATTTAGAGAAGAGAAAGATGACTAGCGAAGATGCATGCTTTTAAGAAGGGTGTCAGTAACAGTGGTTTGAGAGAGCAGTGGGAATGAGACATGGACGAGGAGATGGAGGTGGTTCCATAGCGTTGGACGGTCGATAGAGAAAGCAGACTGGCAGGCCTGCTATAGATTTACTGTGCGTGATGTGAAAGGAACAAGCAGCAGATGATCAGAGGGAGTAGGAGAACAGGATGGTAGCCTTAAGGAGAGAGGAAAGGTAAGTGAGTAGCAATAGTCCAACATGGTATGTGCTTAGGTTTGAGCATTTCCCTCCAAATTACTGCAAACTCTTGTTAATCTGACTTCTTAGCTATATACATTGGGACACTTTAGTTCTGGCTGTACAGGGAGTCGAATTAAGTTTTGCAGCCACTAGCCAGCGGGGGCTAGTGACTGAGACAATCCACCGGCTCTACAGACTTTCCTACCTTACTGAAATGTTATCTTTTCAGTAGAAGCCAGCAAGCAGATCTAGTTAAATGAAAATTTTACTAGCCCAGTATAAAATCTACCAGCATTTGGCTAGTGGGCCAGTCCAAATTTTAACCCTTGCTGTATCATGATAAATAGTAAGTACAGAATGAAATTATACATAAAATAAATACTTTAAAAAAACAGTAGCAAATATGTAACTTCAGTAACTAAATGGGCTTGATTATTCTGGCTAAAAGTGTGTAGCCAACAAGCTCCTTCCCTCAGAAGTGTTTCTTCTTTTTTCCTAGTACTAGTGTGATGCTCACTAGTAGTTAGTGCACTGATCTGTGAAACCATATTACTGAATCCCACCACACAGAAACCACTGACTCACTGTGCAAAATCGATTAAGTCAAGTGATCAACACACAGACCAGCCAGCAGTAAAACTAAGTAGAAGCAGGGCCCCACTGTAATGTAAATGTGGATCTCAGTTAAGCTATTGTGGGGGTATTAAACTGTAGAAACACATAGTTTTACAACTGTTTTCCCTTACTGCACCTACCAGCTTTGACTGTCTTACACCTTCCCAAGGGCCACCTTTCCGTGTAGTCAAGGCTCTTCCTACCTGGATCCTGGGGCACTGCAACACACCACTGCATTGCCCTTGACGTACTACTCCAACCCCAAGGTACAGTCTGCCTTCAGCTCTATGGCAGCTCCACCCACTGAATCCACCTGCCTATGGCAAAAATTCACCCCATAAGTCATTCCTGGGAGGCAATGTGAAGACAGTCTGAAAATGGATATGTATGTATGTGTGTGTGGCGTTATCTGCCCCACTGGTTGCTCATCCCCCAAAGGGAAATCTTCCCACGTAATGCCACCACAGCAAGCGTACATGGGTGCATGCACCAGCATGTGCACAGTGGCACCAGTGTCTGCCATCCTCTTTTCCCTCATTATGCAGCTGCCATCCAGTCCTCACTAGTTGCACAGAATACACAACCCATCCTCCCCGAAGGTGGAGAGCAGTGCATGGGACAGACGCTTTAGTCCTCCTTCCCCATCCAACCCCTGATGACTGGACTGAAGTGCAATCCAGAACGCAGGTCGCCGAACCAACGAATGGAGGTAGTGCTATCGCTATCCTACTGGACTGGCTAATAAAGCGTAAAATTAAAACAAAACTTTGAACCTACTTTAAAAATTCCTGACAATATTAGATTGCATGCAATACTTTTGAAGGAAGGCACGGGACAAAGATGACAATTGATTAAATAATAATAACCTTTATTTATCAAAGTGGGAAACAATTATAGAGAATGCAAAACACAATTATTTTAAAAGGATAGCAGAACTGATAAAAAGGCAATTTTACAAACTACATTACCAGCTATAAAAGTAGAACTCTGGCTAAAAAGTTACTATAATCCTGAGTTATGTTGTTTAAAAAAAAAAAAAAAGGAAAACTGGCATAGCCTTCTCTTCTACACCTTTTTCAGTTCCTAAACTGTGGGCATACAGAACAGTACTGAGCTGCATTATACTCTTGAGATAGATTTTACCAACTTACACTTGCTGTTTCCCAATGCAAAAGCTTTACACCGCATAAAATTACTTCAGAACAGCAATTTTAGGCAGACTAACCACTCATTCCATGGAAACATCACTTGTACTGATGAGCACTTTACATGTATGGTATGGTATGGTATAATTACAAAGCACTTTAAAATGTCATGTTCGAGCAACTGCTTTCAAATGCTATGTTTGGGCAATTTTCCACTAGACATTTAATACTGAAAATTTAAAGATATGTACAAAGAAGAACCCGATTAAACAGCTGACAGCGAAACAGAATCTCACTTCTTAATATTCAGCGCTTGCCTTTAAACTGCTGCTTTTATTTGATCTGTTTTAAACCTACACCTTTACAAATAAACGGAAAGAAAATGAGTCAAAAGTTAATTCGCTGCACTATGCCCACGGTATCCATTAAAACTAGAGCACTTACAGATAGCTACGCCAAAAAATACAAGTGATTACACAAGCTGAATGGGGGACATAATTTAATATTAATGCTACCGACTGCCACCTCTTCTCTTACACCTTTGCGATTACCATGATATAAAATAATTGTAACAAGCAAGTGACTCCACTACACCTCCCACACTACAAATCCCTTCTCGGTCCCCAGCCCTGGCTGAACTTCCTGTGACAGACCGACGCCGCAGCCAGTCAAAGGCTAAAGGGCCCGCACTCAGCCAATCAGCAGCGACACGGGGAGTGTCCCCATGCCAGTGTCAACACGGGCTAAGGCTGCTCCGGAGCCCGGATTTCTCGGTAGGCCGCAATTGGAAGAATTTTATGAAGTTTCAAATTGAATTAAAGTTATAGAAATTAGCGGTAAAACTTGGGAAAACACAGAGGAAACGTATACATTTCAGCTTTTCAACAATTCATACGGAACTGACCGAGTCCGCAATTGGACAATTGCTCACTTTAAAGAAACCTGTCTTGTAATATTAGGAACTGTCCTGTGGTGCAGTACAAAGTTACGATTCACAAGCACTGGATCATGGTCACACTGTTAAATTAATAATTCAGACATTTCATGTTTTACCTTTTGTCCCTTCAATGTCCCCTAGTAATTACATGCTGTAGTCTTGTCTCCGCTCTGCCTTTGGGGGGGAAATAATCCTGCGGGAAAGCAATGGTCCTGACCAGGAAGTGTCGCTGGCACGGAGTGCGGTGCAATGCTATGGAAACCCCTAGGGCTGGCGCACAGACATCCTATAAGGAGGAAAGAGCGAGAGGGATTGCAAGAGCCTTGCAGAGCCGCCATAGTGGCTTGAAAACGAGGCTGCAGGTACACTGTGTCTGGCTTTATTTTTGCAGCATTTTGGTTTCTTAAACTTTGGGGAGGATATAGCATTGTTCTCTGTTAAAATTACTACGCGCGACGGGGGTAATATAATAGTATTCTTATAGAATATTGTTTTCCATGGTGCTGTAGGTCTAAAAAGAAGTTTATATGGGCTCAAGTCTTTCTTTTAGTGTCTATCCTATATTCTGACATGTTTTAGCCCTTTTTGTTTAATTAGTAATCAAATTTATATTAGTGCTGCAATTGCTTTAAATCACTCACTTCTTAGTAGCTACTTACTGCTTAAGCAATATACCACCATAGGGTGTGGGTTATGTAATAGATAACCCACTCTTAGGTGTGCGGTCACGCTCTGATATATGCATGCCTTGGTGTGCATCAACCACCCAAGGCGTGGTATATCAGAGTGTGGCCGACATCCTAGAGTGGGTTATCTATCTAATAAAATGGCAAAATTGTTTTTTAGGGGGCTAAAAGTGCAGGTGTGCAGTCGCGCTCTGATATACACACGGTCTCCTGATGGTGTTTTAATTGCAGATGAGCTTCATTTTTTCCTACCCATTTTATAAGCTAGGATTTACTATGCCTGGTGTGTTATACACACCAGGCGTGGTAAATCCTAGCATTACCCACACCCTGGAGTGGTATATTGTGAGTATACAGTGCCCCCATGTTTTTGGTGACAAAAAAAAAATAAAGAAAACTTTTTTTTTGTATTTGTATTATTTCTATGGCATTTTTATTGCTCCGCCAGAAAAAATAATTCTGTGTTGCTATGGACACTGTGCCCGTCTTAAGGGATTGGTTTACATGAATGTGGGACAAAGTCTCCTAAAGGAATAATGCCTGACAGGGTGGGTGTTATGCTGGGATGACATCCCGCCTTGGGTGGTTGGGCCCAAGGCCACAGGCTGAGGGCATCCAATACCTGAGAAGAGATGTTATCCCAGCATAACACCAACCCTGGAGGGCATTATTCCTATTATGCAATGGCTAATCTGTAACTAGAAGAAAAAAAATAAAAGGAAGTATTTTTTAAACAGTATTTTGGTGTGTGTGTGTGGAAGAGTATATAAAAAGTAGTTCATATTCCTGTCTATCCAACAGGTGGCGCTGTCTATACAATAGGTGGATTTCTCTTTTCTTGTACATCTGCTTCCTGGTCCCATTTTGTCTGCCCCCCCCCCCATCCTGCTTGCAGCTCTCCCAGTACAGTTTGCTGCTGTTATAAATGTTGTACTGGGAGATTATCACTGTTGATTACATTTGGAGCTCCTGCTACAGTATGTCACCATTTTGCCAGCCTTCCCCTGTTGCTGCTCTCAAGCAGAAGTCTGTGAAGTCTCTGTGAAGATAGAGGAAGGGAGGTGGAGGGGGAATGTGTTTTTTTCTGTAAATAAAGGTAAACTGAAGAACACGGATTGAGGAGAACAGCTGTGCAGTAACCATTCTCAGACATGGTTTGTTGTTCACTTGCTCGGTCGGGGATCATGATGTTATTAAGCTGGCGAGCACGGGACATTTAAACTCTGCACGCGCTCACACTATCATAATGTGGAATGAGTGGACTCAGGCTTGTGTTTGTTTAAACTTTTTATTTACTTTTTAATTTGGGGTTCAGCTGGGAACTGGAAGGTTGTGGCAGCATGTTTACATGGGTGACTTGGAAAAAGAAAGCTGGTAACGAGCAGGTCAGGGCTGTTGAGCAGGACCAGTGAAGCCCATTGTGCTGACAGCTTGAGTTTGGTGGAGTGATTTTTTTTTTCTTAGATTTTAATATTTGATGCGATCATGAGTGTGCTGGGACTTGAGCCAGGATGTTATGCTGGGATAACAGCCCGGTTCCAGTCCCAGTCTGACCAATAAGGGATCAGGATTCTCTCTTGTCATTGTATAATGTGATTTAGACAAGTGACAAGGTGAAAGACAGGGTGGGAGGGCAGCCCCCTTGTAACTTGTCTAACTCACAACAGACTTTGCTGCGCATTAATGTAAAGCAGCCCGTTATACCAGGCACCATCTCCATAGCAACTCCATGTCGTGAGGAGATTCCGTGTTGCAGGAAGCGGTAGCAGTTGCCAGAGGAGTTTCTGCTTTTATGTTTTTTTGTCTGTTTACACTGATGGTAAACAGACAGAGGGGGACTGCATCCCAGAGATACTGGGGGAAAAAGCAGAGAAAGAGCGGGAGTGACGAGCGAGCGAAATGCGAGGTAGGTTAATTATAATGCTGTCTCCTAATGTCAGAGCTATGGTTTTATTTAAAAGGCACATTGCATTTAAAAAAATCCCAATGATTTGAACATGAAAGAGTGAGTGGAGTAAAAGAAGAAGTTGCGCAATGGTGCGAGTGGCATGAAACCATATGGGGTCAAGTAACGTGAGCAGTGAGTGGGAATATGGTACGTTTTCTAAAAGTGCAGACTGTGCAGTTAATTTCAGACTCGCTTCATCTTTCCCCAGCATTCTCGGTCTCCAGCACTGCAGCATTTACCGTAGGTGCCAAAACTGATATGCAGTTTGAATATCGAAACGGGAGCAGAGCACCAGTTCAGGTAGACGCTGTTTAGAATTGCTAGCTTTGCCACTCCTGGGTTGGTAATTGTTGGAGTGATTGCAGTTCACTGGTGTCTGGCACCTTTTCCCGTTGGTAAATCAGAGGATTTACAATGACCAAAAGGTGCCAGTCAGCCAATCAGCAGCATTTACTGTCTACCCCCTTGTCCACTGTATAACTCTTTTCATGCAACCTTAAAGAGCTACTGACGCCAAAATGAAAACTTTGAAAAACACAATAATTATGTACAATTCAGCTTGCCTTCCGTATGTTATTTATATATTTATCTTCTTCATTATTTATTACTGAGTACATTTGCATGAATACATGATTTTTATCCCTTGGCTTTCCCTTAGTTTATCCGCCTCTGTAGCTTACTCCCTACTTCAAGTCATAATTCTCTCTTGTGACATCACAGTCTGTTGCCATGAGAGTAACTGTGATGTCACAAGCAGTGAATTATGTCCTCAGGTAGGGAAAAAAAACAGGAATATATTAACTCTTCAGGAGCAAACATCCTGTTTTCATGCAAATGACCTCAGTAATAAATAATAGGGAGGAAGAATACAAAACAAATGTGAAAAACAAGCTGAACTGTGTTTAAATGTAATGTTTTGTTAAAGTTCTTCTAAAGGTGTCAGTTGCTCTTTAACACTATATGACATCAGTCACAACATTTCAGGCCATCCTGATAAATAGCATGGAATGGCGTGATTGATGTCATAGAAACATAGAATTTGTCATCAGAAAAGGACCCGTAAGCCCACATAGTCTGCCTTATTTCCCTGCCTATTTCTACACCATGGACCCTGTTTGGTGTGGAATGTCTCTGAAATTTGAAAATGTCTTTGAAAAATGAAAAATAAAAGATCAGCAGCTGCTGAGGAGAGTTCAGCACTGTGTAGATTTGCAGGCAATACAAAGTTTGTTAATTTATCAAATTATGGTCAAAGCAAGTCAGAATACATGATTGCCATGGAAGGAAAGTAGGAATGCATGTAACAGTACAAACATTATTTCCTGTCACCATTAAGCATGCTATCTAATGTTTGTAGCACAAAAATAATACCCAAAGTGAGAAGCATTCCATCAGGGCAAGGGTCATTCCAGCAGGATGAGGGTGGGCATTCTGTTGGGTCTGGGTCATGCCATTCCAGTTGGTCAGGGTGGACTTTCCAACAGCTGGGATGGGCATTCTGATGGGTCACAGGCAGTTCAGGCCATTTGGACAGGATTATGTGGGTGTTTCGGCTTGTCACAAGCAATTTCATTGTGTCTGGGTTGGCATTATGGGTTGGTGGGTATTCTGATGAGCAAGTGGGCATTCCTGCAAATCAGGGTATTTTAAATGGTTGGAGGTCTTGCCAAAGGGAAAACCAGAGTTATTCTGGTTTCAGGCACATTCTGAATCTTGATCCATTCTGATTTTCACCCATTCTCTCAGTTTTTTTTTTTTTTAACTTTGTTTATTCACCTACCAGCGACAGTCTCTCTCAGGTGTGGAGACTCGACATGGTGCTCTGCTGCCTGCCTGAAGCCCCCTGACATGCTTCTTCAGTCTGAACTCAGGCCCTCCAGCCTTTCCAGCCACTTGACCCCCCCCCCCGGGTGGGACCCAGTCTAATAGCTCTTGCTCTGGGACCTCATTGTAAACAAAACTTGTCACAGTGGGTTATAGTCCACTGCAACTCTCCCCCCCCCCACCCTGTCCCCAGCCTTGGGAAAACCTTCATTTTCAAAACTGGATCATTTTGAACAAAAAAGGTTTGTTGCACAGTCGCTAGGTGTGGAGTCACAAAACAGTGTAGGAGCAGGTGTCCCATTGCGACCACATACCTAATGGCTAGGTACAATGGGTTTGCTTTGCCATCACAGGCAGAGGAGTTTGCCCTGTGACTAAGTTGCAATGCAGTTAGCCTTTAACGATGCTAGTGTGCAGAAACAGGGTTTGCAAACACTAATGCCCAATTAACATCACCAGCTGATGTCTGTGGGTAGCACAGCACCGATCACATGGCGCTGTACCATCCTCAGAGGTCCATGGGCACAGGCATGTAGTGTGCCAGATACAGAGGTCCATGAGCACAGGGATATTGTGTATCAGATTTGTCCCTGTATAGCCAGTGGGGTGGCCAGTCTGTGTCTCCAGGTTTGCAGAAGGGGAAAAAGTGTTTGACTGCGGTATTTTTGTATCATTATTATCATTTACTCAGTGTTTTCTGCAGATCTGCATACCTTTGTGAAAAGAAAAGAATCCTGCAGCCTGCTGCTGCATGCTGAGACTGCTGCAAGATCCCCAGCGCATGTACAGAGCTGAAGCCCTTTTCTAAAAATTCTTCCTGGGCTTGTGAAAGAGTGTGGGGTTAAGAGAATGCTTTGCTGGAGTGTTTCTAAGGGACAGTTGGAGAACAGCCAGCACCAAGTAAGGAAGTAGTGTGAGGCAACGAGCAATAGGCTAGCCAGGAATTAAGAGGACACACACCAATTCCTTTGGGACCCTTGCTGAGTCCCAGCCCATCAGAGAAGTCAGCACCCATCCTTAGCTTCTGCAAGAAATCCCTAAATGTAGGGCAGAGTCGGCAGCACCAGGGAGTGGGGCACAAGAGCAATTCCTGGCCAAATCAGTGCCTTTAAATCCCATTCAATGGTGTTGAGTGGATGAGCAATGGTAACACAGGATCCTGGTCCCAACCACAAAAACAGTTAATTTTGTTCCTGTCTGCACCAAGTGGTGCCAGCGGACAATGACTCCAGTCAAGTTTGGTGCAGATCACTACTAGTACCTAATGCCTGTCTCTCTTCTGTTTGGGAAGGACAAAGAGGAAGATGCCTGCCCAGTTCAGGCAGATCAGAATTCCTGTTCCAATTGAAAGCTGGAAGATGGGCTGATGGCAGCCTGGGCGGGCCACATCACAGTAGAGGAGGAACTAAAGATTTGTATGACCAACCAGTTGGACAAGACCCAGATTGTTTTGAAGATTTACATACAGTATTTGTTTAAACTGGTTCCAAGCAAGTGGGGCAGGACATTAATTCATTTAGGTATATTTACCCCAGCATGGGGGTGGGTCACGTCCTCGGGTATGCCATAGAAGCCCAGGTTCCTGTTTACTCTTGTTTCACTAGCTGTAAGGAGGTAATGTAGCTAATTATTATAAATAAATAATTTATGCAGCATGGCCAGTCAAGCCAGGCATAGGGTAACCAAACAACCACAAGATGGAACTTACATGCCTATTAATTGAAAGCAAGACAAGAGACTGTGAATTGTGGTTTTAAAGGATAACTATGCAAAAAAAAATCCCTCCCCACCACTAGTTAAGCCCTTGATTACCTTTCATGACAATACAGGGTTTTTTAGTGCCCCTTAAATACTTTTTGTCAGCAGATTAATTGTAATATGAAAGATCTGCTGCCATCTTGCAGTTAGCAGGTGCATCCCTTGCTTGCTGTGTGCTAATGTGCCTTGCTGACCAATGCTGAGCCAGCAGGGCACATTAACATAGAGCGAGCCAGGGATGTGCGTAGCTGCTCATGAGATGGTGGCGGGCAGCCTTTGGAACAGGGTGTTCGGACCATAGTTAAACAGCTTAAGAAAAGTATTTAAGGTACTTTAAAAATTCAAGTGTGGTCTTCAAATGCTAATTTGGGGTTTAAAGGGAAAGTTCCCTCATCCTTTTTCTGTTTGCCTGGGTAATTTGTAGACATGAACAATGATTCCCTCTTGCATCCTCATAATTTCATCCTAATTTAACTTTAACTTTAAATGAAGTTGCTTCACTCTGTTCTGCCCTGGTGTGAAAATCTGTTTCACTCCATTGCAAAGGTCATGATCCCACTCATAAAAGGAAACATGGGAGCTGATAATACATATTTGCACATCAAAGGGACTGGGAGCAAATAAAGAGCTCCTAGCACATAAGAGTCAATCAGTTGAATAACAAAACGTCACAAGCACCAGCATCCTTCCAGCTGCATTTTTATGTTGGCTTGCCGCGCTTACGCACAAGTCAACATCTTGCGGTAGTGCAGAATTGGAGGCACGGATGCTGTTGAGCGTAATGCAGGGCACGTATCAGTAGGTGCGCCCCCGTGATTCCCCAATCAGCTCAGTATGCCGCCCACACCATGCATACATAATGTGGCGAAGACATTCATGAAAAGGTCCGCTGCAATCCAAGCAAAGCTCGCCAGATGCAGCGGTCCTTTTCTTGCCATGCTCGCTGCCATTATGTGCATGGCGGACACGCCATAGAACTGCCGACTTCAGGGGTGCCTGCCCCTGTCGGCTGCCCCTGCCCCCAGCCAGGTGCCGACGGGGAGCCCACTCCCATCGGCATAAAGTACCCCCAGTTAGTAATGGACGAGGTGCCCAACTCTCGGCTCTGAGTCCCCCTTCTTAGGTCCGACTGGGGTGCCCAATCCCTGTCGATATAAATTCGCCCCCTGGTGTTGTTTGCCAACGAGGATACCCAGTCCCCCGTCGGCTACAGACATCCCCCAAAATAGTTAGGTGGCATGCTGGGAGCCCACCCCAGCATGCCAAACCCTGAAAAAAACTGTCCCATCGATATTTCTTTTCCTTTACTACCTGTAAAGAAAACGGTCCTCAGAGTCTTCGGTGCCCTGCCCCACCCGCACCTACCCACCACACTCTGACCCTACACCCCTCCCCATACCCCATACTTACCCTCCGGAGCTCGCACGCATTATCATCGTGGACCGGGAACACGTCTGCACTCTTCAAAGTGACTACGAACTGAGGAAATGTTAGTAAGCTGTATAATGGGATAGATAGGGTTTTTTCAACTTTAGTACATATCTCAGGCATTTTTGCGAATTTTGGCCCCAAATTTTCAACATGGGGTTTTTGGGACCCCTTCTCATGAGTTCTTGCACTGTCATGGCGTTATTCGGTCCTGAAAGGTGATTTCGCAGTCACTGCGCGGAATCACCTTTCAGGACTGCATAAGGAGATGACAGTGCCACTGGTCATGGGGGGGGCTCTCAAAAACCCTATGTTGCAAATTTGGTGGGAAAAATCCAAAACATGACTGTTTTACGAGCATGCGTATCAACTGCGCAACGCACGCTCATAAGTTAGCAAATTCGCAATATTTTCAGACCAGATTCTCAATATTGGCATTTTACCACACCTTCTTGTGAACCGTGCAGCTGTCATTTTTCACATCCTGGCTGAAATGTGTTTTCGCACTTCCGGCACAGAATAGTGCGGTCGTGGTGCGAAATAAGTGTTCGGGACACATTACGAAAATGACAGTGACACCGTTCATGAGCAGAGATCCTAAAATGCCTGTTTTGACAATTTGGTGACAGTACTCCATAAAGTGACTGTTTTACCAGCGTGCATAGCAACTGCTCAACGCACGCTCGTACGTTGGCGCATTTGCACTATTTGCATACCAGATTCTCAACATTGGCATTTTACCACACCTTCTTGAGAACTGTATAGCTGTCATTTTTTTCATCCTGGCTGAAATGTGTTTTCGCACTTCCGGCACGAATAACGCGGTTGCTGTGCGAAATCAGTGTTCCGGACACATTACAAAAATGACAGTGATACTGTTCATGAACAGAGGTCCTAAAATGCCCGTGTTGAAAATTTGGTGACAATACTCCATAAAGTGACTGTTTTTCGAAGTGCATAGCAACTGCGCAACACAAGCTCGTAACAACGCATTCACAATAATTAGTGTGGATGCTTTACTAAACCCCTTAGGCTTTGCCCTCGGGGTTTATGTAGCATCCCATGCCTCAGGTATGTGTAAAATTCTTATTACACACACCACCCCATGCATTATTCTATATATAACATGCTTTGAAATAAGGGCATGCTCCACTCAATGCTTGCAGCTGTTCCACGCTTGCAAAGGGGTGGACAGCTGCAGAGGCCCCCCATGCACAGGATGTGCACCTTTAGGGAACCCCACAGCATCCAGAGCCATTGTTGTATGCTTACTCCATGCCCAAATCATGGTCACAGGACCCATCTCTGTGGCAGGCTGGGGGCAGGCAAGGGGACAGATAACTGCATGATCCTGCACATTGCCAGGGAAGCAAGTGCAGCTGGCACAGAGGGCATTTACTTTGGGGCTGTCATACCACCTATGTGCCCCTCTCTGACTGGTTGTCCAGTTCATACCAGGCAAGTACAGCCCATTCTCCACTGGCCCCCAGTCCTGGGTGAAGAGGTATGGGCTGGGGGTGTCACTGGCACTGGTCTGATATTATGGCACATTTCTGGCTTGTTTTGAAGGGGGAATGGCAGCCTCTGGTGGACTGGCTTGGGCTTCCATATTCTGTGGACCCCCACCCCTGGTGTCACCCACTGGTCCTGCACAGTAAGGCCCGAAGACCCCAAGGCACACAACAAAAGTTGTCGGTATCTGTAGGGTAGGGTGAGGTGAAATGGCATGAGCGCTATGGCCAGCGATCCAAAGGCGCATCCCACTGCCTGTCAGTCTCTGCAGGGTTAGAGTGGGGTTGGCATCAGTTCAATACTTCACTGCCATTCCTATTATGCATCTCTCTAACTTCTGCACTACTAATGCCAGTGCCAGCAAGACAACATTTGGCATTGACAAATGCTTGTTCCAACTCAGACACACTTTAAACAACAGAAAGCATTAGGGAACTTACCTTGAAAAGTTTGATGGCCAGCACAAGACAAGAATACAAAGACTTCAGAAGACGTACAACAGAATTGACTGACAGCAGCACTTCTACTAGCTTGTGCATGTATGCATCATGAACTCCCATGATGCCATGCATGATTGGGGTCATCACTTTGCAGTGGAGTGAAACAGCTTTTCAGACCAGGCTGGAACAGACTAAAGCAACTTCATTTAAGTTTAAATTAGGGGTGAAATTAGGGGGTGTAAGAGAGGGAATCATTGTTTATGCCTACAAACCATACAGGTATACAGACAATGGGTTGAGGGGATTTTCCCTTTAAGTAGTGGCAGGAGAGAGTGAGTTTTTTGCATAGTTTTCCTTTAAAGGAAATCTACTGGCCAGGATGCTCGAGCCACTGGCGCATAGATTGTGGCTCGAGCACCCAGATCCCCCCCCCCCGAAGTGCCACTATGTATTAAATAATTAAACTACCTGAAAGCGTGTAAACGTATATTTTACGAGCTGTCAGGTAGTTTAATTATTTAATACATATTGGCGCTTCAGGGGGATCTGAGTGCTTCAGCCACAATCTATGCACCAGTGGCTCGAGCATCCAGGCCAGTAGATTTCCTTTAAAAAGCAATTCATTATTTAAAGATACAGTATCTTAGTATATGTATTTATTTAGTTATTTTTTACTTTTTGTTTATGCTTCTTTCACTGTCTGTTGCCCACCCCCCAATCATGGTCCCATGGAACCAGCCAACCCCATCATTCCTGTCTGTAGCTCTCACCTCTCTGGCACCTTTGTCCTAGCAGTATTCCAAAACAACCAGGGGAGCACCCACATTGCATGGAGGGTGCACTGGAATGGGCTGGCTAGCCCCACAAAAGAAACTTTGTTTCAAAATTCACACAAACATCCAGTGTCTTGGGAAGAGGTAATCACCACAATAAATGTATATTTAGACCACAAACAAATGTATGTTATCTATTTTATTTGACTTCAAATGGCATGGCTGTTATTCCATTCTTTTTGTAAAGTGCTTTCAAAAAAGCTGAGGTGCAACAGCATAGCATACAATTTGTGCAAATAACAAAGTCCAGTACCATTACATAGAAAAGGAGCACAAACATATCTCCCAACCATTAGCTGCCTAACCTCAGTGATTCCCCCACTCACTGGGCTTCGTCAGGAGGCATTGTTTTAAGGCAGGTAGTGGTTACATTTTTATATTTTTATACAGCCCCTACAGTCACATGTTACATTTGCTTAATTAAAAATGTAATTCAGCAACTCTTTGTACTAATTAGTTCTTAATACATTTAAAAAAATAACCCATACTAATTACATCTAAACACCATTTAAAACGTACAAAGTGCCTGTGCAAAAGAATGCAAGCTGGGCAGTCTTTCAGATATCTCCATGGAGTGGGTTTGAGGTACAGAAATCCATTCTCCCCCTGAGCCTACGGCCAGTAAGAGGTGACAGAAGGCTATACAGGGCCAAGTGTACCAAGCCAATAGTCCTGCCAAGACAGTTTTTTTTTTTTTTCCATCCGTCTCTGGGACATCTCACTCGAGTGCTCCAAGCACAGCATGCAGTTGTGTGTGATGGCTTACCGATGTCAGCAGTGTCCCTTCCCTTCCCAGAGCACTCCAGATGCACTATCATCTGTTGTCATCCTGATGGCAGTATTGCGGTGGAGTGCACTACCCTCCCTCCCCAGAGGAGGAGGAGGAGGAGAGATTCCTCTTGGATGCAGAGTTCTATCTTCACCCCCCCACACACACCCAACCCCTGGGAGTGGGAGTCCTCAAGAAGAGTCACCAGGATGCAAAGAGTCTCTGCCCTCCATCCTTCCTGTCCTGTGCAGGTACTCTGGTACATGGAGCTACCTTATTATTTTTGTCTGTAGTCCACTAGTAGTAAGTGTAAATAGTAAATACCACTGCACTTTCTTTCCACTAGTGTAGTCATTCTCTGTACTGCAGTCATTAGTGGTTATGTCCTGTATTTGCAGACTGTTAGTGTAGTCATTCTATGTATTGCATCCACTACTGTAGTCAGTCTTGTATTGCAGCCATTAGAGTACTAATGCCCTGTATTTTCAGCTTGTTGGGGTAGTACCACTGAGCTATTGCAGCCAGTTAATAATGTTGTCTCCTTGTTCTGTTGTAGTCTACTGGTGTAGCGATACCCCCTGTACTATTGAGAGCTGCTAGTGTAATTGTCTCCTAAAATGTTTTTTAACTATACTTGCCTCATTCTCTCTCACTTTCACTCTTATCTCTCTCTCTCTCTTCTTCTCTCACCAAGTCTCCCCTACCCCTCAGCACTACCCTGTCCACTCACCCTGTCCTATAAGCACTATCCTATTTCATGCTCCCTTCTCTTCTCCCCATAGCTTCACGTGGAGGTCCTCCTGGTGGCTTCTCTTCCTCGCTTCTCATCTCTTCCTTTACCACCCTATGCCACAAGTCTCATGCCAACCTAAAGCTCATTATTTACCTTCTCCCCTCACAGGTGATTTTTTTGTTTAACTATATGTTTATTGTTTTTCACACAATACATACAGTAAGAATGCAGACTTAGAACATATAGATACAAGTTGCATTCATTGAGGGTGCAACTCTTCTTCATAAAAACGTAGATACCGTTCTATGTCAGGAGGTGTGTTATATGGGGAAAATCCTTAACAGCAGTAAAAACCAATAAAAGGC
This sequence comes from Neoceratodus forsteri, assembly GCA_016271365.2. NCBI lineage: Eukaryota > Metazoa > Chordata > Ceratodontiformes > Ceratodontidae > Neoceratodus > Neoceratodus forsteri. Next base: position 733,436,871 of record CM028131.1, read on the forward strand.
TGTTGTATGGAGTCCATGAGCTGCATGACTATTAAAATAAAAGTTCAATCGAAAAAGGTCCAACATTGTCTGTTCCCCCTATACAGGGGAAGTAGAGATATGCCATGCAAATACAAAGTTTCACACTTTTTAATGTGTGTAGATAGGTTAAGATTTAAGCAAGGTAACTTATAGCCATTTAACTTCTAAATATTTGGCGCTCAAAAATACTAACCATGAATAATAACCACATCCAGAGTAATGGGCTGTAATAGCTAAACAAGCATGTGATAAAACCACTTAGAGGAATTATGCAGTCCTCAGAAAAACTTCATTTAACTCACAGGTGATGTTGAGCCTAACCCCAGCCCTTCCTCCCCCCTCTTCAGCTCTCACAATCCGTGAGGGCTTTAGGATAATGCATCTCAATATCTGTAGCCTCCTCCCTAAAATTGATCACTTGCAATTGTGGGTTCAGTCAGGCAAGCTGCAAGTGCTTGCAATTACTGAAATCTGGCTCTCACCCGCAGTCAGCAATTCCAACATTGCCCTCCCTAGCTACCCTTTCAGTAGGACTGATCTAAAGGGGGAGGTAGCATCACCCTCTAAGTTACTATGCCCCTTCAGTTTTAGATGGTGCACCACAACTCTTCACCCTCATCTCAAAAACTTTTTGCTGGGAAACTCTCTGTCCCTACCTGTTTATTTTACTGGCTGGTTGACCTTCTCTCCTGAATCCTGTTGCCTCAAAAAATGAACTCCTTATTCTGGGGGATTTTATCCATATTTGGACCTCCCCTGCTACATGAAAACTCACCCAGCAAATTGGATCTCTCCCCCTCATGCAGGGTATCATTCAGCCCATACTATTCAACCCTTCTTCTGCCAACCACTCCCTCCTCAGTTGGGTTCTCTGTTCCCAACTGCATTGTACAATTTATGCAGGCATTCTCCATGATGCTCTTAGTGACTACTACTGGTTTACTAAGTATGGAAGGTCCCCCTTACAAAAGCCCTCCCCAAACCACCAAAATCATGCAGCAGTGGTTGTTTAGGTCTGTCAATCTATTCAGTTTCCAAGCTGATCTCCTTGCCACTAACTGGTCCTTTATCTGCTCATCCGATGATGTTGATGATATCTTAACCAAATAGAGCTCTCACTTCTCCTCAGTGTGGGATAAACACACCCCACTTCACAAGTCTTGAGTTACGGGTTCCTGTCTTCCTGGTTGCCCCCTGGACTTATTACTTACCTGCAGTGCAGAGACTCCACCTGGCACCTGTACAAGGCCACTGACTTACAAGCAGACCTTCTAATGTACAAAAGACTCTGCAACACCTACGCTTATGGCACACAACATGTAAAGTCCAGTTATTTTGTCTCGAACTTCCAGACTAATTTAAACTCCTCCTCTAGTTTCTGAAAAGTTGCTCACACCCTTTTTACTTCTCCTCACAGTCACCTAGTCCCCCCCCCCCCGTCTGGATGGTTCTGTCGTCTCCTCCCTTCTGAAGGTAGCTACCACCTTTGTCAACTTTTTCTCTACTGTGTCCACTCCCTCCTCTCTTCTTCATCTCTTCCTCCGTTCTTCTTTCTGTTTCTGTCCCACCTATCCGTCTCACTAAACCAGTTAGAGGACCATAGCTCAGTTGGGTTTGACCCTAAACTCCTTTATCTCTGTGCCCCTGCTATTGCCTCTCCCTCTCAACTGATCTTGCACCTTTCTTTCTACCTAGGCATAGTTTCAGCAGTGAGGAATGTGGCTAAGGTTCTCCCTTACATAAGGGTGGTTACACTGCTTTTTGGGGGAACTACCATTCCATCTCCCTCCTCCTTACCCTCGCTAAGGTTCAAGAATGCCTTGTTCTTTCCAGCTTCCCTCCTTTCCTTGACTCTTCTTGCCTTCTTCAGCTGATACAGGTCTGATTTCAGCAAATTTCACTCTACCACTACCTCCCCTCTTTGCCTCACTTACTACATCCTTAAAGTGATGTTCCAGGACCACACTACTGCCACCATAAGTAATGACATGACCAAGGTGCATGACGTCATCTCCTACAGTCCAGAATTGATGACACTGGGCTAACAGCCCCAGTGTTCAGCTGAGTTTCTTCCTACCTACATGGTAGGTCACAGACTGTCACTGTTAGTGGAGCCCTGCCCCCCCCCCATGAAGTCTGGGGTACAGCATGGCTCAGTCCTTGTCCTTATCCCCTTCCTGATATTCCTTAACAACCTCAACAAGGCCTGTTCCTCCTCCTACAGCCAACTATATGTGGAAATATGACTTTTTATATTCAACATTTTATTAGTTTTGAGGATTACAAACAATCCAACACACAGAAGCTACTGGGCATCACATTTAACCTGGCCAGGATGAAAACTGGTCTCTTGGATGAGCAGACTAAAGGCAGCATTCAACACCCATAAGAAAGTGAAATGAAAGTAATTTATTTACCAACATGCTGATAGAGTAACCAACTGTACAGATCAGGGATTACAGACATGATCAGCAATTGTAATTGTAGTAGAGAGTCATTGGGCTGGATTTTCAAAGCCCCCAAGACTGCTGTAGGCCCCCGGTCTAACTTGTGGCATTCAGTGGACCATTTTTACGAGGTTTACATCAAATATTTGGAGCAAACTGCCATAAACTAAGGAAAGTGTTGCAATTGTACCTGAAAATATATAATCAGGTGCAGTTGCAGCAAAAGTGCTTGGTGCAGCTGTGCAAAAAAATGAATACGAGGCAGGGCTTGATGCAAGCACTGCATCACTCCTTGAAAATCCAGCCCACTCTGTACCACTCTCCATTGAGAGACCTGAGAATGGAGGGTGGTGAGGGGCTTCTGGAGGCCATATATGTACACTTGGTGTTGATTCAGCAGGTGGCAGGGCATGTAGTAACCTGAGGGAATTTTACAGAATGCAGAGTCCAGATAAGACCCTCAAAGCTCTAGCTACCAGTCCAGCTTTCCCAGAGTCAAGTAGTGGTAGAGTTAAGTAGTAGTACAAAAACTCCTACTGATTAGTGCCAGTTTAGGGGAGCCTGGAACATGTGCACCAAGATAGCTAGAGATGTGAAGTCAGCATTCTGTCACTCTGAAATCGACTCTGCCACTAACAGTCCATAGAAATTCTGGAGCACTATCAAAGGTCTGTCCGGCCATATGCCTGTAAACCAGCTTCCAATTAAAATTATCTCTGGCAATACTGCTATCAGTAACAGGATGGAGATTTTGGAATCCTTTAACAACCACTTTGCTACTGCAGTGTTAGCATTCGACAACTCCTCTGTTAACTCCCTATGCACACAGCTTGGCACTCATGCTGCTGAATCAATGCATACTAAATAAGTATTGTCCTTGCAACCTACTTCGCTGAAAGAGGTTGAAAACCTCCTGACACATCTGGATATTAAGAAAGATGCCGGTGCAGACTCCCTTGACCCGTATTTTCTGAAGATTGCCTGTCATGTATTAGCTGTGCCTAGTACATATTTATTCAACCTATCACTATCTCAGAGGACCCTCCCCCATATGGAAAATGGCACATGTCATACCCCTGTTTAAGTCAGGAGACCCCTGTGATCTCAATAATTACAGGCCAATCTCACTTCTTCCTGTTCTATCTAAACTTTTGGAAAAAATTGTAAGTGCACAGTTGAGATTATACCTAAAAAATACTAAGTTGTTAAACCCAGTGCCATCTGGATTCAGAGCTAATTACAGTACCATCACAGCCCTTGCAAAAGTGACCAATGAGTGGCAAAGAGACTTAGATAACAGAAATTTCATCTGTGCGATTTCCTTGATCTAAGCAAGGCGTTCGATACTGTCGATCACAGTCTTCTCCTTTTATCACTGTGTACTTTGGGCTTGGACACACTATCTCTGAAATGGTTTGCTAACTACCTTTCTGATTGCCTCCAGCAGATCAAAGCAGAAGGTGAGCTATCTCCTCTGAAACCTCTTCTGAGAGGTATGCCTCAGGAATCTGTTTTAGGTCCTCTCTTGTTCGCAATCTATATCAACAGCATTGATGATTCTATCCATAAAGTCAACATCCATTTATTCGCCGATGACACTATACTCTACCTAAGCCGCCCCACGCCTGAAGCTGCATGTAGAGACCTTCAAGACGAATTTAGCCTGTTGCAGAGCCAGCTCCTAAACAAAAAGCTCCTCCTTAATGCAAAAAAACAAAAGCAATGTTGCTCTCTCTATTTATACTGTACATGCATCAAACCCAGCCTGTATGGGAACTATACCACAGATTACCACACTTTTGGGTGAAAAACTGGAATTTGTCATGAAATTTAAATACCTGGGAGTTTGGCTCGACCATAAACTCTCCTTCCTTGAGCATATTGAGGACTTGTTAAAAAAAACTAAGACAAAGGTTAGGACATTTCTTTAGGATCAACCACTTCCTCACAACTGATGCTAAACAGCGGCTGGTCCAAGCAACGTTTCTTTCAGTGCTTGATTACGCAGACTTCCTTTATAGTCAGGGCCCGGCTTGTTCACTTGCAAAACTAGATACGCTATACCACAGAGCTCTGAGGTTCATAACAGGTCTCCCCTTTAACACACACCACTGCTTCCGGTACGGGGCCATAGGGTGGACCTCTCTTCAATTCAGGCGGGACAGAAATGCTGCTCTATGGACCTAATTAATGACTGTCTCCCTCTAAGAACTTTAGGTAACTATGCTCTGAGAAGCTACTCTTTTGTTACCTTGAAAATTCCCAAAATCAAATCGCGCTTTGGTAGAGTGGCCATAAGCTGCCTACTGCCCTCACGCTGGAATGAACTACAAAAAACCTTGCGATGCAGTTGCCCTGTTAACTTGTCTTCCGACAAGACTCTATATTCCCACCACATTAAGGAACTGTGCAACTGTTTCCTTCATCCCTAGTCAGGCATAGTTTCCGTGATCCTTCAGAGACCTTTACCCATCATCCCCATTGGTCCCAATTTTTTTTCTTTTCACTTTGTATGGGTGTCCAGTTCCATTACCACTTGTATCTCCTTGCTACCGTAAATTCCCCTTCATCCCCCCACCCTATAACCTCCCCTAGACCTATGGGTAACCCCTGTCACCTCTCCCTCCCTGTTGTTCTAGTTTAATCATATGAGGTGCATCTCTATGTGTTACATGCAGGCTCAAATTGTAAATTGCTCATACTGTTATATATTCATTACTGCTATATCTTTATCTATGTTATGACTATATAAATCCTGATTTTGAAAATTGTATCCTTTATTATGATTATCATTATTGCAAATTGTATTCAATTACCATGAGTGTTATATATACACACATATATGTGTGTGTGTGTGTGTGTTTTGCATTGTATTTTGACCTTTACAAACCAGGTCCATCTTGCAACTGAGCTTTGCTCAATGATGATCACCTGGATAAATAAAGATTTTGATTGATTGAGTGGGCTTTTTCCAAACATGCCATTTTCCCCACTTCCTGTAGCCACTCCGTGGCGTCCAGTGGCTTCGGGGACCCCAGTGCAGCAGCAAACCCCCTTTTGCTGTGATGAGCATACCAAGAAGCCTTTGGCCCTGTGCCTTTGAAAGGGGTCCTGGGAAAGTGTTAGCTTCCAGGTGACCCAGCATCACCAAAGGTGCAGACAAGGGGGTGGGGACACCCAGTATAGTGTTATATACAGTCTGGACTTCTTGCCAGAATGGTGCCTATCACATTTCCAGAGGATGTAGGTGTGAGTATCCGTCTACTCCCCGCATCGCCAACATTTGTCTGTGTCCATCAGGCTCCACCTATGTAACTGCTGCCAAGTTCTGTACCATCTGTGAAAGATTTTAAATTGAATAAAGCGGTTCCTCATGTCTCTGGTGGTTGTCCAGAGTCAGGTCCAGACCTTGTCCCAGGCTCTTTGTGGGAGGCCTCACTCCAGTTCCGCTTCCCATTTGTGTCTAAGGACTTCCATAGGGTCTCTCTCAGAGTCCACTAAACTGCGGCATAGGCTTCTCTGTGCAGTGGTGAAGGATATTGTCATCATCATTTTATTTATTTATTTTTATTTATTATACTTTTTGTTGCCACCAGCTGCCCGGAATCTCTGCCCGGTCACAGACCCTCACTCCCACCTCCACCTCGGATGTGCCCCTTCGATACCCCCAGCTTGCCCCCCCAGGGTGGGGTGCGGCACTCCTCCCTCAAGGTGCCGCAATGACAGGATAGGTTGAAGGGGCTGTCCTGGAGGCTAATTGAAGCTGAGGTTGGGTTTCATCCAGGGCAGGCGGCGGCATTATTTTCTCCCTGGTTATGCAGGGATGGGGACTTGCAATGATGGCCAGTATCTGCCCCACTCCTGAGCCTACTTGTGGTGCCAGCACGCGTGGTACACCCAGCCACCACTAGGTGTCTGCATTGCGCCAAACACTATAACCCCTTCCCCCTTGGAGAAGGAGAGCAGTCATCGGATGCTCAATCCTTCTCCATAGGCCAGCCCTCTGACGGCCCGGGTCCATTCCAGAACCCAGGTCACCAGCGTCGCAAGCAGAAATCCAACCGCCTGCACATCATCTTTTTATTTTTAAAAAGCTCCCTTCCAGAGCTCAGGGCTCCCTTATAATTTAAAACATAAGATGACATATACACATAGACAAATATTCACACCTTCATACATAATTAAAATATTCATTAAATTATGAGCAATTGTCTAGTAGAGGCTTTAGTATTATATATCAGTATTATAGGCACGAAAAGGCTTGGGTAAATAAGTGGGTTTTTAATGCTGTTTTAAAACTCTCTACAGTCAGGCAATCTCATACCCGATGAGTTAGAGAATTCCATAGGGTTGGGACCATAAAAGCAAAGGCTGTCCCTCTGGATGTCTTCAGATGAACCCTGGGAATCTCCAGCAGTCCCTCATCGGAGGGATCGGAGTGGGCGGGAGGGGCAGTAGGGGAGCAGGAGATCTTGCAGGTATTTTGGTCCCTGGTTGTGTAGGGCTGTGTAGGTCAACAATGCGAACTTGAGGGTTATCCGCCACTGTACTAGCAGCCAGTGCAGTTCACGGAGCACAGGTGTTATGTGCCTGGATCTAGGGGCTCCAGTTAACAACCTCACCGTCACATTCTGCACTAGCTGCAGGCAGTGGATATTAACCCCCAGTAGCCCTAGATAGAGGGCATTACAGTAATCAAAACAGGTGGTGACAAAGGCGTGGACCAGAGTAGGAAGATCTTTAGTCAGTACCAGGTGTTTCACCCTTGCTATATTCCTAAGGTGGTAAAAGGAAGATTTGACTACGGCCAACTCCAGAGCCTTCAAGGTCAGGCCCTCATCAAACATTACACCAAGGTTACGCTCCTGGTCCGAGACAGTTAGAGGTATCCCTCCCAGCTCTAACCTAGAGGGCTGTCCCACCAACATCCCGGCCGACTTACAATCTGGGTCCATGAACAATACCTCTGTTTTTTCCGGGTTTAGCTTCAGCCAACTGGTACTCATCCATTCCTGAATCTCAGCCAGACAGCTGATAAAACAGTGATACAGTAACTTCCTCCTGGCTGAGCAAAAAAGACATGTACAGCTGAGAATCATCTGCATAGCAGTGAAAATTCAAGACCATACCATCTTATAATGCCTCCCAATGGTAGCATGTATACTGTGAACAACATGGGGGACAACACCGGGGTCCATGTTGCTTCAACATTTACAAACAGAAGGTCTGAGTAGATCCCCTAGGGTGTGGCATAGTTAGCGGTATTGCCTGTGCTGCTGTTTCTCCAAGGAAAATTTGTGCTGTGGTTGGGTGAAAGACTTGAGGTGGCAGGAGTGAGAGTCTAACAGTTGACCTAGGTAGAGTATCCCCTTAGAGGTCCAACTTGACTACCTGACAGGGCGTTAATCTATGGTAAGCCTCAGGTTACCCCAAAGAGGGAAGTCTGGTGAGAGAGTGGGATCCCATTGAGAACGATGTGCCCATCTTTTCCACACCTTCAGTGATACAGCAATGGTGGGGTGTTGTTTAATTTGCTTGGTGATGGCACTGAATCTAAGTGCCTCAACCACGGTGGTCCCTAGAGCTGCCTCCTCACATTTCACCCATGTCGGCTGGGAGGACTGTGACCCACCTCTGAAGGACTATGACATTTGCATGAGCATGTGAGCGTTGTGCTTTCATGCAAAGTTTGGTAGGAACCCCCCCCCCACTCACATGCCTTGTCAGCTTCTGGAGGCTGACATGCCTGGGGCCTTCACCCCCAAAAGAACTGTAACATATTGTTATATAAGGATTGAAAGAGCTCTGCTTTCAGTTCTATAGGGAGGGTGTCCAGTATATACAGTAAAGTCCTGAGTAAAAGATGTTGGGGAGGGGGGGAGTTGAGTCAGATTAATGCTCCTGAGGACCAGGAGAAATTAACCCCTAGGTACTTAATCTGTTCCTGTACCAACTGTAATTCCCAAGGGAAGCTGGGAAGTTTTGAGGTCTGCTGGCCAAATGGCAGTAGGAGGGACTTGGCCACATATGCTTTGTAGCCTGAAAGCTGGCCATATTGATCAAACAGGGATAAAAGTGCAGGGACTGACCTTTCTGGCTGTGATAATGTGAGCATAAATGTCATCTGCATATACCAGAGCCTTTTGCTCCTGGCCCATCTCAACCTCAAGGATGTTATTGTCCTGCCGAATTGCCTGCAGCAAAGGTTCCAAGGCCAAGATGAACAGCACTGGAGGTAGGGGACATCCTTGGCAGGTTCCCCTCCTCAGGGGGAAGGAGGCCGATTCAGTGGAACTGGTTAGGACTTAGCTTGGGCTCCTTCTTACAGTGTCTGCATTCAGTGGATAAAGGTGTCTTGTATGCTGAAGTCTTCCAGGGTGTGGAAGAGGTAGCTCCACTCAACCCTGTTGAATGCCTTTTCTGCGTCTAAAGGCTGTGGGGTGGTTCTGTCTGGAGATCCGCCAAATGAAATTTAATAGTCTCCTGGTATAGTCTGACCACTTTCTCTGGGGTACAAACCCCACTTGATCTCTGTTTATCAGATCCAGCATAACCTCCTGTAGCCACAAGGCCATCATTTTGGCAAAGATCTTGCAATCTGCACAAATGAGGGAAATGGGAAGGTCCTTCCTTGGTTTGGGAATTAGTGTACTTGTAGCTGTCCACATTGATGCTGGGAGCTGACCGATTGTGCCTGCCTCATCCAAGGCCTCCTTCAGGGGTTGAAGGAGGAGTTCAGAGAAGGAAGCCAGGAATTCAACAGGGAGCCCATTGCCCTTCGGTGTTTTGCCCACTGGCATCTTGCGGAGAGCAGCACCCAACACCTCTGTCATAAAGGGGTATTCCAGGAGCTCCTTGGCTTGTGGGGAGAGATGGGTTTGGGCTAGGGAGATGGTGGAATTCTCTAGGTCAGTGGCAGTAGGGTCTTCTCTCTTGTGTATATGCTCTGAGTGAAGCATAGGAAGGCTTCACTGATTCTGTGTGGGTCAGTCTTTAAGGTGCCCCTGGAGTCTCAGATTCCTTGGATCCATTATCTCTTCTTACCTCTTTTTGAGCTGATATTCCAACAGCCTGCCTGGCTTCTCCCCTACCTCCCAGAATGATTGCTGGAGGTAGAATAAGGTATACTTCACATTTTGGTGCAAATAAGTGTTCTCCTTGTACCTTGTCTCTGTGATCTCTGCCAGGTTATTTCTTTTTCCATGAACAACATCATTATTATTATCATTCTTTAAGTAATACATTTTCTGGACACATTACAGCCTCCTGTATGGTCTGTGCTCACTCTCTGGGTCCAAAGAGATCTGTGATGAGGTAGGCTCTGTACTCTGGTAACCTCCAGGCTATCCTTGGGTATTGAATGTTGAGCTTCTCCTGCATCCCCTGGTCCTCTGGCTTGGCATCCACTGCAGGGTGTTCCTCTGGGGCCAGCAGGCATATCCCATGGTTGAGTGCCATGTTGTGTAGTATGCAACAGGCAAGGAGTGTGGCAAAGTCATTATGAGGGGTGTATTGTAGGGCACCACCAGAATGGTCAAGGCCCCTGAACTGCATCTGGATCATGCCAAAGACCCACTCAGTGATGCTGCGTGCAGTGATGTGTGCTACCTTGTACCTGTCCTCTGCAGCGGATGTGGAGCCATGGATGCAGGGGATATGCAGTGTCTCATCTATAGACAAAGGGCATGGGTTAGTGACATAGTATACAATACGAGGGTGAGGAAAGGCCTTTGGGGTATACTCACCAATGAGATGCCCACTAGGGATGTCCTTTTATTCGAAGAAAGGAGAGGATCATTTTCTCTGCTGAAGGAGAAGATAGTGGAATATCTTGCATCTAATGGGTTACAAGATCTGAGACAGTATGGATTCAGGGGTGGGAGGTCATGTCAAATGAATCTGATAGATTTCTTTGATTGGGTGACAAAGGAATTAGATCAGGGTGGAGCTGTGGATGTAGCTTACCTAGATTTCAGTAAGGCATTCAACACCATTCCACATAGATGACTTTTAAGCAAGCTGGGTAGCTTAAGAGTAAGTCAAAAGGTGGTAAACTGGGTAAGAAATTGGTTAGGGGATAGGCGTCAGAGGGTGTTGTTGAAATGGAGTTCACGCAGAGGAGAGGAGGGTGGCCAGCAGGGTGCCTCAGCGATTAGTGCTGGGAACGGTCCGCTTTAATGTCTTTATGGGTGACATTGCAGAGGACCTAAAGGGGAAGGTCTGCCTCTTTGTGAATGAAACCACAATCTGCAATAGGGTGGACATTTTGGGGGGGAGGGGGAAAGATAAGCAGAGACCTGAGAAAATCCGAGGAGTGGTTAAGGTTATGGCAGCTGGGTTTCAATGTGAAAAAGTGCACAATAATGCGCATGGGGCATAGAAACCCAGGGACAGAATTCAAAATGGAGGACTGTTATTGACAACCACCAAGCAGCTCTGATTACTTAAAGGTGGCCAGGCATTGAGACAAGGCATTTGGAGGGGTTAGTGGTATGCTGGAGTGCATAAGGAGGGGTATCACCAGCAGAAGGAGGGAGGTGGTGCTGTTTCTGTAGATCCATGGAAAGACCTCACCTGGAATACCACGTACAGTCCTGAAGGCCACATCTCTGGAATGGTGCAGGGTCTATATCAAAAGCCCTACAAGGAGAGACTAAAGGAACTCAGTACGTATGCCCTGTGCGACCCCTCCTAAAAAAGCCCTCCCTTGACCCTGACTGCCCAGCTAACTACAGACTGATCTCTAACTTGCCTTTGGTGGGCAAAGTTATTGAGAAGGTGGTTGCACCCCAGCTGGAGGATCATCTGACTATCCACAATATCTATGACCCTCTCCAGTCAGGCTTCAGGAAAAGGCATAACACCGAGACCGCTCTGGTGTGGGTGCTAAATGATCTCCTGATAGCTAGAGATTGAAGAGCACATTCCGTATTGGTTCTCCTTGCTCTCTCAGCAGCATTTGACACTATGGACCTTGGGGTGCTGCTTGAGCACCTGTGGTGTTTCTGTAGACTGGGGGGCAGTCCTCAGTTGGTTTCAATCATTCCTGAAGGGCAGGTCTCTGAGGGTTGTGTCTGGGGTTTATTCCTCGGCCCCACAGAATCTGCCTTGTGGGGTCCCACAGGGCTTATTGCTGTCCCCCATGTTGTTTCCAGTGTACATGCTGCCATTGGGAGACATTATAAGACAGTACAGGTTGAGTTTTTACTGCTATGCAGATGATTCTCAACTTTACATGTCTTTTGTACCTGACCAGGAGTTTGACATTGTCTCGGTGTTTAATAACTGCCTCCAGGAGATACAGAACTGGATGAATGTGAGCTGGCCAAGGTTGAATCTGGGAAAAACGGAGGTACTGGTTGTAGGTTGTAGATCCTGATCACAGGATGCCTGGGACATGGTGGGAGGAACCTTTGGGTTTATCTCTTGGAGGGGCCCCGCTTAATGCTTTGGGCCAGGTACGGAACCTGGGGGTGATATTTGACGAAGGCCTGACCCTGAAGGCTCAGGTGTTGGCTGTAGTCAAGTCTTCCTTTTATCATCTAAAAAGCACCTGGTTCATCCTGAAGATGTACCCACTTTGGTCCATGCCTTTGTCACCACTCATCTTGACTATTGCAACGCCCTCTACCTAGAGCTACTGAGGGTGGATATCCCCCATTTGCAGCTGGTGCAGAATGCGATGGCAAGATTGTTAACTGGAACATCTAGGTCCAATCACATAGCACCTGTGCTGCATGAACTGCACTGGCTGCCAGTACAGTGGTGGATCACATTCAAGGTTGCGTTGCTGATCTACAAAGCCCTACGTGATCAGGGACCTTAGTACCTACAAGATCTGCTGTTTCCTTACTGCCCCTCCCGCTCGCTCTAATCCTCTGATGAGGGATTGCTGGAGATTCCCAGGATACATTTGAAAACATCTGGAGGTAGATCCTTTGCCTTTATGGCTCCTATCCTGTGGAATTCTCTACCTCGTCGGATATGAGATAGCCTGACTGTAGAGGGATTTAAAGGTACTCTTAATGCCTATCTATTTGCACAGGTGTTTGATGGACTACTGGAAATCTGATTATGCTGCAATGTTGCCACACTTTGATGCTGTAACTGAATTTTTTAAGAATTTTAACTGATTGTAATATATGGATTTTTTAAATAATACCACCGAAAAACATATAAAAAATCCTGTAATATGTTAGTCAGCCACGTAGTACTATACATCCGGTCCTTGTAGTACAGTACTTCCGGTCCTCGTAATAGTATCGTTGGGACCTCACCATCGCGGCTAGTGTCTGGACCATGTTTTTTTATTTCTTCCTGAGAGAAAGAAGTGGGACTGGATGGGAGCGGGGGTGAGTGGACAGTGAGGAGCGAGGAGCGAGCAGCATGGAACCATCCCACAAGTAATCCAGAGGTAAGACCTCATCAGCATCTCGTACCCATATATTACAAAAAATAATTAGGTTTCAGTGAATCACTCAGCTGTAATTCACTGGAACCTATCTATTATTCTATTTATATTACTGTTTTAAACTCATTGGATTATGAATTTTAGGTTGTAATTTGTAAAGGGGCCCTGAGCTTTGGAAGGGCGCCTAATATAAATAAAGTATGACATGACTTGACCCTGGAAGAGGGGAGGGAGAGTGGGGACATGATAGAGACCTTTAAATACCTCAAGGGGGTAAATAAAGTACAGAAGGAAAGTATTTTACAGAAGAAAGGTGCTCCAGAAAAAAGGGACATGCTGTGAAGCTGGGGGGGGGAGGGGTAGATTCAGGATAAATTTGAGGATGTACTTCTTCACAGAAAGAGTGGTGTATTCCTGGAACAGCCTACCAGCCGATGTGGGGGCAAAACAGTGGTGGGGTTCAAGAATGCATGGGATAGGCATAAGGGAATCTCAGTGGAAAGGAATGATGGGAGGGAGAAAGAGCCGGAGATTGAGTAGGGTCTGCGGTGATACTGCAGGTAGGGAAAAATAGGCAGACTAGGTGGGCCAAATGGTCCCTATCTGCTGGCAGATTCTATGTTTCTATGATCCTATGCACCTCTGGCACAGGATGCAGTATTGCCAGATGAAGCTGTCATGGGCACTGCCAGGAACAGTTCCAGGGCACTGATGATGCACCTTGTTGCATCACACACCACCTGGCAGTTGATGGAATGGTACCCCTTCCTATTCACATACATCTCCACTCCATCACTGTTGGGTGCCTGGATGGCAATATAGGTGCATTCAGTGGCACCAGGTATGGTTCGTAGGTGTGCAGTTCAACATAATTTCTGCATGGCTACTGTTCGCTCTGCTGGTGTGATGGGGAATGCAATGAACTCCCCAGCATGGGCAAGCTAGGCACCTAGTAGCTGGCCCAAAAGGTACAAAGTGACAGACTGTGAGGTACTGGTGGTGTTCCCCACTGGTATCTGGAATGTTCCGGGAGCCTGGGAGCACAGTTCTGCTGTCACCTTGAGCTGTATGTACATCGCATGGCTGTGTTGGGTGTCTGTCTGAGCTGGTCATGCAGTAGCTTACACTGCTGCATGATCATGGGCCTGTTGTGCTGATACCAGCTCATGATTTTTTCGTCACTGAGGACTTAGAATGTGACTCATGGACAGTAATGTCTGCTTGCAACTTAGCACCTCCAGGCCTGCACCAGGGCCCTGGGGAGCATCGTCCCTCTCCTCATCTTGCATGACCAGCTGCATCAGATACACGATGTGAGCCATTTTGGTGTCGTGTGTGTGTATGTATATGTGTGTGTGTGTTTTCTGCTGTGCGTCTCCCCACCTCTGGGGTCTGCCACAGATTTGGACCTGCTTTTTATGGTCGGTATTTCTGTTGAGCTGTCCTACTGTGCTGTCCCATTAATGCAGTGCTAAGTTTTTAAATGTCACACTACACATGATATGCACATCACCGCCCCCTGTTTGGATACTGCATACTATATATTAGCTTTGCATTCAGCTGCTAGTGCTATTGACAAGCAGTGCTATTCTCCGAATACAGGAACAGGAGGATAAATGGGCTTAGCACAAGCATTAATGATTAGCGCTATATCTGGCCAATGTTCTTTAAAATTGGATAACTTTGGAACTATTAGGCCTAGAAACTTACTTTAAAAAAAAATGAAAAAAGCCAGCCCATTGGCAGCAGTTGGATTTCCATTTGCGACGCCGGCAGCCCGGGTTCAGGAATGGACCTGGATCACCGGAGGCTGGCCAGGGGAGAAGGATGGAGCATCCCATGGACGACTCTCCTTCTCTGGGGGGGAGGAGGTAGTGTCTGGCGCAGGGAGGACCCCTGTCAGAGGCCGGGAGTCGCTCAAGCTACCGGCGCTTGTAACATAAGGGAGGCAGGGTGGACGCTGGCATCATTGCATGTCCCCGCCTCCAAAACAGAAAACTGGAAAAAGGGGGCAGGTCGGTCTACTATCTAGGTGAAGCCCTCCCTGAGGCTTTGATTAGCCACCATCGCTATCACTCCCCCAACCAGTCATTAGTTCCGTGGCTCAGACACAAAGGTCAAATGCCGCAGCCCCACCCTCCGGGGGGGGTAAGCCGGGGGTAACTGGGGGAGAATGGCCATATCTGGTGGTGGAAGTCCCAGGGGCTGTGACCAGGGCTGAGGGATGACAGTAGGGACCCACCAAATAAAGAATGTAAAATAAAAAATTAAAAAAAATAAAAAAAATGAAAGCTTTGAGTCAGTTAAGTAGACATAATAATAAGACAGTACTACAGCAACCAAACATAAAATGGTTCACTAAATTTTTTAAGTCCTTTTTATTTTTAGCAGCATATTATATCAACATGTACAGTCCCCACAGGAGGCTTACACATTTCCCCTAAAAGAGGCTAGTCAGAAAGATTAGAGACCTTGCCGTAGAGGACAAAATGGCAAACTGGGTACAGAGCTAGCCGAAGAGTAGAACGCAGAGGGTGGATACCATCTGGGTCCTGGTATTTTCCTGGATTCACACCCTCCAGATAATAACCTATGAATTATGGCATGATGTGCACTACCACTTGTTTTGCCTGTACTTCTTCATAACTTCTACCCTAGTTAGCCATGTTCCTGACCGTCTAGCTGAATAATGACAAAATGTGTTTATTGAGTGCCTCTGCTGTTTCCCCTGCCTCAAAAAATTCCCCCCTCCCCCCAAGATCAGCAATCCTACCTTATCCTTAAGTTTCCTTTTGTTCCCTATGTATTGAAAAAAAATAGTTATTATTCCTCTGGATCCCTTGCACAAGCCTGTCTTCCAGACCAGCCTTTGTCCAGCCTTGGGCTGGGCAATCATGGACCTGCATTTCTACTCTGTAATTCCCTATACTCCACTTCCCTTGCTCTGCCCCCCAAAATCTTTCTTCTTATCATGCACCCCCTGTTTCCTCCCTTAACTTCCCTTGAAGGTCTTTGGGCAAATGACAGAGGGCTCCACCTAGCCCTCTTGCCCTTGTTGCCCATGGAGATACATCTGCTATAGTCACTGCCCCATTATATTTTGCTGTAGGGCCTGTCGCTTGCATCCACTGAGCTCTGTATTTGTCTGTTAGTGTAACCAAAACCATCTCCCTCAGCTTATCAAAATCAGTTCTCCTGAAGTTTAGGAGTGCTGTTTTTGTTACATTCTGATTTTTCTTAGATTCTGGTCTATGGGGTCAGTAGCTTGAGTTTTTTGGGGGTTTTTTTGTAACACATGATAACCTTTCCTAAGACTTGCAGTGGAATTCCATTACTTAATTTGGTTAAAATTCAGTAATTTGTGAAAGAAATTCTGTATCAGTCTTTATGAATTCAGCATATTTTTTTGTTAAATGTTTTGCAAAAACTAGACAGGCGTGAGTTGCCATCAGTATATTTCTAAAATTGACAAAGGAATACTATACTGTATGTACTGTAAGTTTCATCCCAATACAACAAATAGTACCCAGTGGCATTGATAAAACACTGTCGTGATTTTGCAAGAAATCACAAGAAGGCATCATCTCTGCACTGAAGAGGAAATCCTGCATCCTGCCTCATTTACTACAGATTTGGTTTCAGGACTCTGCATCTCCATAAAAGCAGTGCTATGTCTAGTGGTTGGTTGGTTGGTTAGTTAGTGCACAGAACTGTGAAGCAGGAGATCCCAGATCAGATTCCCACTGCCCTCTGACTCCCTCTTTGACCCCGAGAAAGTACCTTAACCATCTTCACCTTGTGTTCTTCCTGCTGAAAACTGAGGCAGAGATGAGTTATCTCTTTTGGGCTATTCTGGTTAAATAAGTTGTTAAAAGAAAAGCAGAATTCCATGCGGGAGGGTGATTGATAGAATGGGAAAGGAGTTTCAAACAATCAATCAAATCTTTATTTAACCAGGCAATCATCATTGAGCAAACCTCACGTTCAAGATGGACCTGGATAGCTTCCGAGACCAGTGTACAATACAATTAAGACATCAGAGTTTACAATGGTTACAGTATTCAGAAAGAGTGTCAACTAGAAAGTGGTAGCATTAGCGAGTACGTCGCATTTTGGTAGATGAAGACAGTATATACACAAGAACCAGCACAAGAAACATAAGCATATTTACAGGCATATTACATCAGGTGTCCACAACATATCTCCAGCAATCAAAAATCATTAGTAGGACTAGGGGAGCATAGCAGGTGAAGAGGGGGAATAGTACCTTAAGGGAAAAAAGGAAGGTGGGAGGGGGAGGGAGAAAAAAAAGGTATAAGGGCAGTAAGGGTGGGAAGCATTAAGGGGGGGGGCTGAGGTGCTGAAACAAGGGATATAAGTTTCAGCAACCCAAAGAGTGCTGTTCCTGCCTAATTAGTGGTAGGTAGGGTAAACAAGCATGACTGTGGGAATCAAAAGTATTTAGGTATCGAGCACAGTGGCCCAAAATAAGGTATTTAGGAGCTAAGGGTGAGAAGACGGATGGGAACAAATGAAGCCAGATAGGATATACTGTACATGACAAAACTCTTACAGTGTCAGTGAACATGCTGTGAAGCAATTCAGTAGCAACTGCCCAAGTTGTGGAGTCAGTCCAGTTCCCAGTGGGTAGGTGTCCACTTCACAAAACCACATATATAGTTGGCACTAAGTGGTACCCTGTTGGTAGTCTCACTTTAGAGACTAAGGACTGAAGGGGCATGGAGTCGTAACTACTGTACCTTATAACCTATGTGGTGGTATCTCCTTGACTGGGTTTAGGCAAACGGATAGAAGCAGGACCCCACAGAAAATGAGATATTATGTCTCAGTATGACTATTCCAGGTGAATCAACTGTAAAAATTGGACAAAGCAGTATCCCACAGAAAACAAAATATGTCATATTAGCTGGGCCATCCCAGATAAATAAAGTTTAGAAATGGGTAGAAGCAGGACCATACAGAAAATGAAATACTGCCACTCTTCTGGGTTATACCGGCTAGTTACTTTGTAAAAATTGATACAAGGAGGACACTGCAGAAAATTAGATGGCATATCTCAGCTAGGCTATTGCAGTTAAAAACAATTGTAATAAAAATTACATAACACATTACTGTATTGAAAGATGATTTTGCAAATCCTAAAAAGAAGAGAACAAATCTACCCTGAGCCTTTATCCAGCCTGCATTATATGTGGCTTTAATTAGCATTCCTGTATGGCCATGCAGAAATACCGCAAACCAATAACCGCCATGCAGAAATACCGCAAACCAATAACCAAATTAAAAAACATAATTAAGCTTATAATTTTAGGCAGCCTAACTTGACAAGCCTACAGCTCAGTTCTTTACATGTGCTGTCAATTTTGTATCTAGCCCCAGCTTTGTAGAGTGTTATGCCTTAAACTGCATACTTTTGAATCGAGAAGTTTTTTTTAATAATTTTTGATTTTGGCAGTACAATAATTTAATACAAGCTAGCTTAATTATTAAATAATTTCGTAAGCAAGAATGTGCAGATCCTTAGAACATTAAGCCATGATGCCCAAGTCCCTTTGATAATCCTAAGCCCCCCAAATGTTTTATTCATTGAAACTGCGATAGGTTCCCTCTACGCAGAGCTAAATAACCAAACTCTCAGATCCAAGTCTGCTGATTAAAAACAGTTTTGATCACCTTAAAAAAACATTCCATCAGTTTATGTCTAGAAGGTCATTGTGCACAGTTTGGTGTAGCATTGTAATGGCTCTTTAATTGGTGTCACATCCAGAAATGGAAAGGCTCTGAAATATCCCTGGGTAATTAGGAACACGTCAGGATAAGGTAAACTTCAACTATAAACTCACATAAGGGGTTGGATGCTAAGAAGTACATATTACAGTATATGGAATAAACATAATACAGTGCTAAAAAAAAACATGTAGAACAGATCTTCCCCCATACGCACAGCTCAGCAGTTCCTCACCAATGACTTATCCTTGTTAAAAAAACAAAACAAACTTGGGGCTTAATTTTTGAAAGGGCTGAGCAGGATGCAAGGTGTGTGCTCCATACAAAACTGAAACAAGCAGCCAGCAGTGCCAGACCATACAGCAAAGACAGTTTTGTAATGATGCTTGCATCCAGTGGGGCAGTGCAGGCACCAGAAGGGCTTGTGTCAAGCTTGTGGCTTAAACACAGGGTGCACCATGGCATACCAGAACATGCATCACAAAAGTGATGCACCATCCCCTTTCCATGGAGTTTCAAATGGGACAGCTGTTGTCAGTGTGCCAAAGGGTGCAGGCATCTGTTGGACCAGCCAGAGCTGGTCTATCTGCCTGTTGTTCCAATGCTGAGGCCCCTGGCAGGCATGCCAGGCAGGACAAGACAGCCACTCGGGACATCTAAGTCCCATAATATTCCATCTGGTACTGCATATAGAGGCCATCCTGGTGGACGGAGACCTACAGGTGTGTCCATCCAGTGCCAGTCCCCATTGCCTGATGTCCCCCATAAGCACACTGCACCATGTGTGATGGGTATGAGCAAAGTCTGTGACCTGTACCATGTACACAGTGGGAAGAAGGGTAAGCATATATACAGCCACCCCAGCAGGTATGGCAGAAGCCAGTGGGTGGACATGGTGGGGAGGCAGCCCCATAACATGTACCCAGTGTCTGGCCACCTGTGTGACACAGACTGAGTGGGCAGGTGCCCACGTGGAGCAAGGCACAGCATGATCACATGATGGGACAGGTATGTGGCATGGGTGCCAAAGCCTCCCCCCCCCAGGAGCAGCTGTGCAGTGAGATCACTACACTCTCACCCACTGACAATGTGAGCAGCAGGGGTTGAGGGGGAGGGTATGCGGGACACCTGTGGGTGTGCAGGCAGCCTGAGGAACACACAACAGTACGGCAGCATGCAAATGGGATCATGCCCAGCCATAGCCCCTGCCAAGTCATGTCACTTGTAAATCATCCAGCCAGTCAGTGCTGCTAGGGGGATCATGACCATGACACAAAATGGACAGCTGCACTGTCAGACACAATGGGTCTTGTTCGCACTGGGCACCACACATGCCGGCTGGTGGACTCTGGTGCATCCCAACGGCATGGTGCATGCTCCAGCATCCTGCAAGATCCTGGATGTCAGTGGTTGGCTATGATGCGCTCTTGCTGCATCTATGCTTTGCGGAGGACCCCATCCCCATCAGCGTGCCCCATGACTAGGTGCTGTGCTCTGTCCATGTCAGCGTGTATTCCACAATGGAGATGTGCACTGGACTATCCTGGACAGTTGCATTGAAGAACCCTGGCAGTGTTGGTGGCTTTCTGGTGAGTGGTACACTGGGTTCCTTGGACTGCTGTGGTATCTGTGTGTGTGAGTGTCACCTGCTATGGTGTACTGCATGTTCTTGTGCCCATCAACAGTCCCTGTACAGGGTGGGAGCACTGTTACCCATGATGTATGGCACCCGCTGGCCATGACTATGGTGCCCCTGCTGTGTTGTGGCAGTGTCTGTGTGAGAATGGAGGGTGGGTGGGGGGGCCGTGCATCTGGTACCCTGTCCCTGGATGGTACTGCTTACCTGCATGGACTTCTTGCTTCCCTGCCCCACCACGATGCCACGACTCCTGCGTTCCATGCCACGTCTTCCCACACTGTAGTGATGATCACAGTGCCAACCCCCACTACCCACACCATGTGCTGTCTTGTCCTATGCACTGCCTAGTCTAGGATATCCAGCGGTGCCCCCACACACACGGTACACCATGGCACAGGGCATATACACACCCACAGCTTTGACCTGTCATCTGCTATCCTGCTGTGCCATCTGGTGCTGTATATTGTGTCCTATTCATCATGCCTACAGGGACAGCACATTTGCGCCTGGTGGGGGCTATAGTTTCTTCCACTTGCTGCACTGCTGGTCGGGTGTGCTGCAGCTCCTTCATTCTCCTCTTGTCTGCCATCAGTTTCCCACATGGGACTGCTTACAGCAGCATCAAAGACTTTGGTGCCAGGACTTGTAATCTTCCAAAATCCGATGCAGGGTCCTTGGTGTACCTGGCTTTGCCACAAGTGGGGGTTCAGCACATCTTGTATCACAGTACTAGATCTCTGAAAACTGAACCCATAGAAGCTATTTCGGCAGCTCTGTTCACTGCAGTTTAATCAAATGTTTATCTTGAGTAAACAAATCTGATTTTTTTTTTTATCCCTTTCAGTGCAAACGTTGCTAGTGCTGCTTGTGAAAATGCACTTAATCTTACACATACAGCGTGAAGAAAAACCAAGCAAGCAGTTAAACTAGTAATTTGTATGCAGGACAGTCTTGAGCAACTTTTACAGTGGCACACAAAAACAAAACCTGACAGTCTGCAGTAACTGCAGCCCTCCGCCAGCTTTATCCCTAATGTAAGTAACACCCATTGAAAACAAGCAGATATGCAGTTTTGCATAAAACATGTATAAAGACCCAGTAATACAAATAACCATAAAAAATATACATATAGTGCTCCAATATGTACTGTAGTAAAAATCAAATTCACTTGACTAAAGCTGCAGTCAAGGAACACTGACTGCCAGCTGTTCAGCACAGCTGTAGCTCTGCATCCAACTTCTGAAAAGTGCAGTGAAACTAAAACTGTACTTAGAAAGCTGACTCATTTCTCAGTCAAAAACACTTTATGATTGGTGTACAGCATCCCAGCCATTTTATATTATATATAAAGGCTGGTCACCTAACACGAGTGCTGAAGTAAAATATTAAGGGGCAACTCAATAGATCCTTGCTCTACTTCTCACTGCAATCAAAAAGAAAATGGCAGGCTCCTCCTTCCCCCAGGCAGTGCAAATGGAGCACACACAGCATATCTCTGCACACCAGCCAAAGACAACACTCTTGAACCTTCTCATAGGTGCAGTGGAAGGAGTGTAGTGGTTTTGACATCAAATTTCCAAGAATGCATCAAATAGTTTTTCAGAGTTCCTCTCATTTTTGGGGAAATCCACAAATGAAATCACAAAGTGATTACCATAGATGGCCTGTGATGGTGCAGCCCTCTAAAAAGAAAGGCAAAATGGCAAAAAGAAACAACTAATTACAAGATGCGACTAAATTGCAAAAAGCTTGGGGGACCAGACAAACTGAACGAGCAATACAGATATATTAACTAAAACAAAGCAAAGAAAACATGTAATTACTAAATGTAATATATGAGTGGATGTAGACTAAAATACAATTGTAACATGGATTATTTGTGAATGTTCTCTTGTATCCCACCGCAGGTCATAACTGGAAATAAGCCCTTCCTGGACTCTGCTTGCTTAGCTGGTAAAATATGTTTCAAATAAACTTATAAAATTGCATAAATAAAATGAAAGTGTGAACTGCAGCATACATAAGGACTAAGATGTAGTAACATTGATCAAAAGTCAATTGGTGGTAATTGTTATGTGTAGTGCAGCTTTAAGAAATGTTAAACAGAACAGCTTTAAGAAATGTACA
This sequence comes from Neoceratodus forsteri, assembly GCA_016271365.2. Classification (NCBI taxonomy): domain Eukaryota; kingdom Metazoa; phylum Chordata; order Ceratodontiformes; family Ceratodontidae; genus Neoceratodus; species Neoceratodus forsteri. The sequence goes on from CM028131.1 coordinate 733,459,264, forward strand.
TCCTGTGAGCCTGTGAATTTTCCTGTGTGTGTTGGAATCAGTGATCCCCCTGTAACTAAGCTGAATAGAAGTAAACAGAGAAGGCCTAAATTTCTGTGGTGCATGTTTTTCTTATTACCAATACCCTGACGTGTTTAAGGTACTTATTTTCGGCCACCAAATACAACAAACTGGTGACAAGGATGGTGAAACTTTTCATAGCTCCAGCTTACTGAATTGCACCATTTTCTGACTTTCTGCATTGGAGGCAAGTAAGCAATTTGGAACTGTGCTATATCATGGAAACTTCAGCCAACTTTGAGATTTTTACAGAAACAGACTGGGATACATGGTCCAGACAGTTTGATCAGTGGTTAATACTTAATCCTGCCATGCAATCAGCAAATGATCAGCTACAGGGTGAGCTTTTTCGAGCTGCTTTTTATACTTTCTTGGGGAGTGAAACCTTCAAACTTTTATGCAGTCTGTGTGCACTGGATTGGCTGGAGGATTTGTCATATCAAGAGCTAAAGGCTAAATTGAATGCACAATATAGTTTAACAACTTTCCCAAGGACTGGAAATTATAAATTCTACAGTTAGCAGCAGAAACCAGGTCAGTCATTACAGTCTTATTTGTCTGACATCAACCGCATAGCTCTCACGTGTGAGTGGAGCAGGGAACATCTTGAATCTAATTTAGCTGATAAGTTTGTTATGGGGTTGAATAATAAACATCGTATTCGGCAATTTCTTTCTGTTAAGTGTCAAGAAATCTGCTGAGGAACATTTACAGTTGGCACAAATGTATGAGGCTGCAGAAAATGAAGCACATGCTAAGATGAACACTAAAAATGAGGTACAAGTAACTGCAGTAAACTCCAAATTGAAACAGCTCAAACCTAAGTCTAAACCACTGTTTTCAAAGGAAAATTCAACCACTCCATCCAAACTGCATGGCCAGTACAAATGTGCATCATGTGGGTCTTCTCAGCATAGCAGGGACCAGTGCAAATTCAGAGAAGTTCAGTGTCATGCATGTAAACATCAGGGGCAAATTGCTAAGGTTTGCAGGAGCAGGAGAACTGCAGTGATCAGTTCAGAGAGCACAGACAGTGCAGTGGTTCCTATTGCACCACAAATGCAGACTAAAGATGTTCCTCCTTTCTATGTATTACTTCAGTTGCCACAACTGAGGTGTCAGTTGCGTTTAATGGTAGATTGTGTTTCCCAGTTACTTTTATTAACCATCAAACATGGCCTGATCTGAATAAGCCACCATTGTCTCCTTGTAATAAGTTACTGCATGCATTTGAAGGGCAACCAATTCAGCCACTGGGCTCGTTTACCACTTTGGTATGCAGAGCTGATTTTCCTGGTACACCTTTAACTTCTCTGGTTTCAAAAAAGGGTGTCAACATTTTGGACAGAGACACTCAGTTTCTTCTAAACATTTATATTTATCCAGCAGATTTTGGTCTACTTGCTGCTGTCCAGGTACCACAAAGCAGTAGCCCGCCCAAGCCTAGGGAGATTTTAGACTTGTATCTACAGTTGTGGAAAGGCCTGGGATGTTGCACAACAGCTAAAGCAAAGCTAGTCACAAAGCCTAATGCAGTCCCTCAGTTTTGTAAACCACAGAAACTTCCTTTTGCCTTAAAACCGGTGGTTGGAGCAGAACTGGACAGACTGGAAAAAGCGGGTGTGCTGGAAAAGGTTTCAAGTTCAGATTGGGCTACTCCAATTGTGGTGGTATCTAAACCAGATGGTAAGGTTCGAATATGTGGAGATTTTAAGGTGACACTTAATCCAGTACTTAGAGCAGATATATTTCCTTTACCCTTACCAGAGGAACTTTTTCACAGACTGAATGGTGGTGTGGGGTTCTCTAAACTGGACCTCACTGATGCATACCTTCAAGTGGAACTGGATATAGACTCTCAGAAACTAGTAGTGATTAATACACACCAAGGACTGTACAAGTACAAACGGTTATGTTTTGGCCTTAGTTCCGCACTGGCTATTTTTCAAAAAGTGATTGAGCAAACAGTGGGTGATATACCAGGTGTTTCTTGTTATTTGGATGACATCATTGTCACAGGCAAGACAGAAACAGAGCATTTACTTAACTTACAAAAGACTTTAGAGAGATTGCAACAGAGTGGATTCATACTCAGGAGAGAAAAATGCCAATTTTGTCAACCAAGTGTCACATACTTAGGTCACACTATTGACAAATATGGAATTCGTCTGAATGATGAAAAGGTGGAAGCCATTGTGCACATGCCTGAACCGCAGAATATTTTAGAGTTGCGCTCATTCTTGGGTATGGTGCGCTACTATGACCGTTTCATATTTGGCTTAGCCACTAAATGTGCTATCCTAAATGAACTGCTACATAAACTCCATAGAAGTGGACTAAGGGCCACAGCAAGGCAGTTCAAGCCATCAAGCTCTCTCTAACCGATATGACAAATCTAACTCATTATGACCCTAACTTATGTATCACATTGGTCTGTGATGCTAGTCCTGTGGGAATAGGAGCTGTCCTTTTCCATACAGATTCAGAAGGAGTGGAGAAGTTGATAGCCCATGCTTCACGCAAACTCACTGCAGCCGAAAGGAATTATGCCCAGATTCGGAGAGAGGCATTGCAATTGTGTTCGGAGTCCAGAAATTTTGCCAATACTTGCTTGGTCACAAGTTTCACCTGAAGACAGAACATAAGCCACTAGTGACAATTTTCAGTCTGGAAAAAGGAATTCCAGAGACAGCTGCTAGTCAACTTCAATGATGGGCATTAATTGTGTCTGCCTACAATTTCGAAGTTACATACCAACCAACAGACCAGCATGGAAATACGGATGCCTTATCGAGGTTACCAATATCCAGAGAAATGGAGTTTGATGTGGGACTTAAAGAGGAGCTATTAGTGTGCCAGGTGGGGCCAGATAGTTTTCCAGTGCAATTCAAAGATATGGAGGACTCTACTGTTGTGTGTGCAATGGAGCTACAACAGTTAGATCAGTTTCCAGTACTAGCCAAGAATATTGCAAAAGCTACTAGTCAAGATGTAATTTTGAAACAAGTGTATCAGTATACGCTTGAGGGTTGTCCACAAGACACTACTTGTATGGCTGAACTACAACCTTACTGTACAAAGAGACAGTAGTTGTCCATTGCTGAGGGGTGTCTTCTATGGGGATTGCGTGTCACAGTACCCCAGTGTTATCACTTAAATGTGTTGACTCTTTTGCATGTGGGCCATCCAGGCATTGCTAAAATGAAATCCCTGGCCAGACTTCATGTATGGTGGCCTTCCATTGTCGGAGACATATACCAGGTTGTGCAGAGATGCGAAGGTTGTGCTGTATCGATGGGAAATCCAGCAAGAGCTCCAGTTCACCATTGGGAAAAACCCTGGCAAAGGTTGCATATTGATTTCGCAGGACCTTATTTAAATTCCATGTGGTTATTCTTAACTGATGCTTATAGTAAATGGCCAGAAATTCATCAAATGTCTTTGACAACTACTGAGAGTACCATCAAAGTGTTGAAATCTATCTGACGCATTGGGGAGACTATCTAGTACCAGCTGAAGTAAATTCTGGCAAAAGAGCCTCAGCAGCTGTAGAATAACTTCCAGATGGGACCCCCGCTGCTCTATTACCGCTACCTGATGAGAGAACCAGGACCTCGGTCTAATTTGGCACCTTAGGACAGTCAGTGATGGTCACGGCTTGCAGACAGCACTACTGGAACAGAGGGGGTGGACACTGACCCAGCCAAGGACTACAGACCACACAGGGCAACAGGCATCACTTTTTAAAGGTAGGCTGGTTTATTATGGGGGTACTGTAGAAATGTGATGCTTGTTTTTAACTTAAATAACAGGCGGAGATTGCTGAGAATCTGGGGTCCTCTTTAGCTAACAGCTTAGTTTCACAGCCAGCTGCCAGGCCACAGGCAGTAATCTTTACAAGGTAGGCTGGTTTATAATGTTATTTGTAACTTGGATGTTGCTTTATTAACGAATAAGAGGAGTTTGCTGAATATCTCACTGGTTCTGTTTAGGTAAGCTGCAAAGCAGCTTAGTAAAATTGGTGTTGGGTTAACTGATCATACTGATGTGGTGGTGTTTCTTGATTGCTGCTGTTTACTTAAGAGTTACAACAACCAGTGTGACTGACCAACATCTGTAAAAACAAATATTTAAAAAAATGCACACTGTTTTCTGTAATCTACCATTAACGGCAGGTAACTCATCACTGATCAGGTTTGGACTGGAAAAAAAAAAAGAAAAAGAGACAAGAATGAGTTTTGTGACAATTTATTCAGCTGTGTCCATGAATTTGAGAGCGATAATAAATCAACACTGGCACCTCTTGGGTGTAGATAAAGAATTAAGGAAATTAAGTGAGACAGAACCCTTGTTATCCTTTAGAAGGGGTAAAAATCTTAAAAATTCACTGGTACACAGTGAATATAAAAGTTCAGTTTCTGATGTCAGTTGGTGAAAGTTAAACCTAAAGGTTTTTTATATGTCACAATTGTGTAACACGTGCTAGTGCTAAGCAGGGTAATGTTTCCAGGCACTAGTGGAATAATGCAGTTACAAATATATCATTTTATAACATGCAATACTACTTTTGTGGTTTATGCAATTTGGTGTATATGTGGCTTGATCTATATAGGACAGACTGTATGGAAATTAAAAGAAAGGGTGCAGGAACACTTTAGGGCAATTAGACAACAGAATTTACAACATCCTTTTGCCAGACATCTAAATGAAATAACATATGATAGGGAACATGTAATCCACTATATGGGTGTAGATCATGTACCCCCTCTACATGGGGGTTGGGGGAGGATAGGGAAAAGATTTTGGACCAAAAAGAATCAAGACTCATTTTTTGTTTAAAAACATTAAAACCAGCAGGATTCAATGATTGTATGGAATGGAAACCCATTTTGTGAAAGTTAGCAGGAGCAGCGGATAGTTCTTCATGGAGCATTATATTTTTGACTTTGTTTGAAAATAGGCTGTATGGCTCCTTAGGAGTATGAAAAAGAACAGAAGATATGTTTTGATGTTTATATTTAGTATTTTATTTACATATTGTTTTTTCTATTAAGTCAGTCTCATTAGATGGGGTGAGAGTGTGCAGTGTGCTGTCAGGCAGTTCAATTTGAGTCTTCAAGTTTGGAAATATTCCATTAAATTACGCCCCAGATGGACTAAGGAGAGTCTGACAGCACAGTAGACACACCTACCTCCCTTTGAGTGAGCTAAGGATTTTTTCAAAGGAACTGAATTACTCCTTATGCACAAGATGGTTGTTAAGCACTTTAGTAATCAGTCAATTAGTATATAAAACTAACTTAGCTACACATTGGTAACTATGGAACACACAGTGTTTTAATTAGGCTTTAAAGATTATGAGGGATAATAATTGAACACAGCTGGGATTTAAACACTATATAAAGGTGTTTACCAATAGGAGGCGACACCCCTGACGATGAGGTCTTAGTGGCCTCGAAGCGCTGGGCTGCTCACACTGACATGGTATGTGAATCTTGCACATTAAGTTTTTTGAATTCTGGACTTCCGGTGACGTCATGAGGGTATGAGCTGCATTGACGTGAGGCTCCCACGCGATTTTCAAAAAAAGCTGATTAATTAAGGCCTTTTTTAAAAAGAAGACAGCGTTCCAGTCATCATCTAGAGATTCAAGATGCCTAAGAAGCGAGGAGCGGACAAAACAGAGTCCACCAGTAAACCAGATGGGGACAGATCACCAGCCGAAGACTCGGACAGCAGAGATTCGCGGGCCTCGTCGGCCTCCCGCCGTAGCGCTCCCCAGACCGACCATGTCTCACACACGATACTACAGCGGCAAATGACCCAAATGCTCTCTGAAATAAGAGAGTTTAGAAAAGAAATGAGATCGACTGTGACAGCTCTGAGAACGGACATCAGCAAGGTGGAAAAAAAACAGGAGGGATTTGAAGAGCAGTTGTCAGTGACAGACAGGAGGGTGGATGACATGGAACAGGCCATCACACAGCTACACTCTCAACTCCGGGCCCTGCAAGAAAGGGCTGAAGATGCTGAATGCAGGAGTCGAAGGAACAATGTTTGGCTGTCGGGTCTCCTGGAGGATACGGAAAATACTGACTTTATTATGTTCATGCAGAGCCTGCTGAAGGAAACCCTCCCCCTGCCTGAAAATCTTACCTTGGAGATTGAGCGGGTCCACCGTACTCTGGGGCCTAAACCACCAGCTGGGGCTTGGCCGCGCTCAATTCTAATTAAGTTCTTCCGACATCAGGAAAAGGAAACCATATTGCACACCGCATGGAAGCAGGGTAAAGTGCATTTCAGGAATCATCGCCTCTATTTTGAAAATGACTTTGCGCCCGAGATCATGGCCCGACGAAAGCTATACTTCCCTGTTATGAGGGTTCTTAAAGGGGCAGGAATCCACTTTTGTACCTTGTACCCAGCTAAATTACTAGTTCAATTCAAGGAGGGGCCCATCCTTTTCGAGTCTGCTGCCGCAGCAATAGAAGAGCTACGAGCCAGGAAAATTACCCTCATTTCGCAGAACCCCACTGAAACAGTCTCAATAGCAACCAAAATAGCCCAGAAGGCCTGGACTGTCAAGCAGCGCAAGGCCCGAAGACGGCAGGGTGCTGAAGCCCTCCAGAATATTGTTAGCTCCTTAAAGACTGGCTCCCAGGAACTTTCAGGGCATTGCGGTGATCCCCAGGGAGCTGCTACCTGACTGCTAAACCGCAAGTATTACCGGAGGTTTTGTGAGGATTTGTGGGAGACTTCAATGGAACTGATACCCGATATGTAGAAGCCTCCTGAAATTGTGTTATAGTTGTATTGAATTCAACTGCTGGGGGGAAAATAGTAATAGAGGGACTAATTGATCGGTATGGGGGGGGACCGGGCAGGTAATTCAGGGGCGGGGGAGGGAGTTTTATCTGTAAACTTGCACCTCGAGGCTCATTTCCTATGCTGGATGCTCCTGCGGTTTGCGTCTCTCTCCGGGCACAGGCTGAGGGGCAGTGACCGCGACTGCATAATGGGCAGTTGAATTCTGGCCCAGTCTGGTGAGTCCGTGGGGTTTCTCTTGGCCTGGGCGCGGGGAGGGCGCGAAAGTGCATGGCAGTTACTGCATTGAGACTTGTACCCCAGCTTAACTGAAGCTGCAGTCAAACAGACCGGAAGTGGGATCTGTATACCACTTAGCCATAGGAGATTGAACATCTAATGGAAGCTGTTGTACATATTATGGGGTTAACTAATTTTTAGTTTGTCAGCTAAACATCGGGAGGGTCTCCAAGGAAGGGCCTGCAGGGAATGGGTGGCTGTCCTGTGAGAGGATTTTCTGGATGAATGAGAGTCGATTGTGGGAGTATAAGCAACCCATAAGTCTGCATAGCTGTCAGTAAATTAATGTTTTGTTAACTGTTTACCAATCAAGGACATATAGGGTTGAATGGGGCTGTGATGGGGCGGGGAGCGACACACACCCTCGGTTATGACTCCCATATAAATTGCGAGGTCAATCTTAGGGTGCGGTGAAGGCTCGACCCGCATGGTACTGTTAACAGTGAAATAGCTGGACTCTCATGCATTTTAGGGGAGAACGTAGGCAGTCACCTAATGGCTCAAATCACTCTTTTTGTGATTGTGTGAGGTGGGGGGGGAATTAAGATTAGAAGTTGAGTCGATTGCTGGGAGGGGGTTCCCGCAGCTACCATTTCAAGAGGACCTTCTTCTCTGTCCTCGCAGCGGAGTAGCAGCTGGAGTTGGCTGGGTTTGGGGGAAGGTGGGGATCTTCCATTGCAGATGAGGCTAACAGCTGCGTGGGACTGGATCGGTGCATCCTTGCGGCATATTCACGCACCCTTGTTGTCTGGGTCGGCTCCCATCGGGCTGCAGTTCCCAATTAGTGACCACCCCTGGAATGGTCTTGCATTTTATGGCTAGGCTGAACTATCCTGTTTGTATCTTGAGGACGAGCCGCGGTGGGCACATAGAGACCCTGCAACCCCCCCGCCTCATGAATGGTAATGTAAAAAATTTTAAGGTGCAACACTGTATGGTGTTTTTCTCTAGCTTACTGCCTCACTGTAGCAGAGTAAACAAATCCCAGGAGGAGTAAGGGGGCTGAGAGATGGTGGATGCATCATTGGGAAATGACATCGGTGGAATAAAATCCGATATGGGGGAGGTGCCCTGTGGAGTGGGGAGATAAGACTAGGGAATGCAGTAATATGATGGAGGGGCTGGCTCATTTGGGAACTCGGGTGACCCATGGTCCTCTTGGGGTGGGGCAATAACTACCGGAATCTCGGGCTAAGTGACTAGTCTACCACATCTGGATAGGGTGAGAATAACAGTAATACCTTTTAAAAAAACAAAAAAAACGGCCCATTACTCAGACGATACTGCAATTTCAGCCATGCGGTGTACTCTGGTGTGTTCACCGAGATACACTGGTGTGTTCACCGAGATGGACCCATCCGGGAGGGGGGCGGGGAATCCTGGTGACCGCAGACATGCGGCTAGCAGGTCAGGTGATCTCCGTCCCTGGTTCTAGGGAATTGACTTTCAATGTATAGGGATGCACCGGGGGGAAATGCCCTACCTCAGACACCAGGAAGTGGCGACATCGAAACCTAGTCACTGAATACAACTGGGTGCTGATGTGCGCAATGGGTTGAAAGGCTATCCTGGGCTCCTTACCACCCCGAACAGGGATCCAGTAAATGGGAGCAAATGGGCAATGAAGGAGTAATGAAACGGAGAAGGGGAGAGGGACAAAAGCTTGAATTAAAATAACGAATACAGTACTGATAAGTTTTAAAGGGGAGAAGGGGCCCGGAAATCTGGGAGGGGGTAGTGGGAAGGATATTAGCAGTGAATCATCAAATCAGGGAGGTTTCTTTGTATATCTAGACAGCCTTGGTTGGGGAACTGAGGCACGACTGGAGATGCTGGCCCCGTAGGCTTACTAGGAGAGCCTAGACTGCGGGTCAGCTGCGGCTGGAGGTTTCTCCAGCCTGGGATGTTGACCACAACGAGGCTCAGGAGGTATAATGAGATGGGACCTGTGGTCTGCAGAACTTTACTTTACAACTTTGGAGCTAAAATGGGGAATGCGACCCAGAACTGTGGAGGGGAGGACCTCTACCACCCCTGGTGGATTTAACAGGCCAAATACAGGGATGGGGGAGGGGGGCCGGAGAGGGACTGCTAAAAAAATCATACCTATTTTAGAGATCTTATCTTTCAACATTCGGGACGTGCTCCTCTTACATAACTGATCTCGGGGGAGTCAACGTCTCGTTGTTTACTTCACCAACTCCAATTATCCCTTTCCCCCTTGGACACCCCTGGTGTCTAAAGGCCCTCTAGTGAAAGGAGTGCCAAAAGGGTAGGAACTTGGCTCCTACCAACAACTAGGGCTTTGCCCAGTTTTCTTTTTGGATGTACCAACTGTTCTATATATATGTTATTGCCATGTTGGCTTTTAGATTTTGTCCTAAATTTAGAATGTATGTTTATATGTTTCATGTTGTTGTTTCTGTAAACAGGTCATTGAATTGTCTCTGGTCTGTACAGTTGTTAAATATGCGGGTCATGTGGGCTCCCAAGGGGGGCGCAGGAGTGCCAATATACCAGCGTCCTGACCATGGCTATTGATGCACTCACCAAAATTAAAATTGCTCTCCCTAAACATAAATGGCTTGGCCTCCCCTATAAAATGGTCCAGAGTATTGGCGTATCTCTGAAGAACTAAGTCAGATGTCATCTATCTCCAGGAAACACATATGTCCTCAATGGAACACGCCAAGCTAGCTAAATTAAGCAGGGGACAATCTTTTTATGCCTCTTACAGGGGAGGCAGAAGCAGAGGGGTTTCTATAATTATTCCACCATATACACCATATCAGTCAGAACAGACCTGGGTAGACCCTGAGGGCCGGATGGTGTTGACCCGAGGGAAGCTTCACAATGAGGAGGTTACCTTAGCCAATATATATCTCCCACCGGGCATCACCGTTTCACAACTACGACCCCTACTGGATAAACTGGTGAATTTCACCAAAGGCACCCTTATGTTATCCAGAGACCTGAATCTGACGGCGGACCCTAGCATGGACTCCTCTAGGAGGAGACCACAAAAACTAACAGCTACTCAAAATTTTTTTAATAAGTTTGTCACTGAAATGGGGTGGTGTGGCATCTGGAGAAAATTATACCCACAGTCGAGGAATTACACATACTACTCATCGGTCCACCAAACATATTCCCGAATAGATTACGCGTACACTCAAATTGAAAAATTATTCTCAGTAAGTGATGTGCAGTTAGGAGATATCTCCATCTCAGACCATGCACCTGTGATCACTCAGTGGGATCTGGATGTCCAACCTAGAAACACTCAATGGAGGTTAAACCCCTACTATTTATGGTCCAAAGAATTCCGGGCATTTATCTCAGACAAGATAGCAGAGATTGAGACCGATAACCCGGCCCTAGATACCACTCCCTCGGTGCACTGGGACACTATTAAAGCGGTGCTTAGGGGACACATTATCAAGTATACAGCGCAAAAAAAGAGACAACGTGGAGAATATAGAGCTAAACTTGAAGACACCCTCCATTTTTTACAGCAGGCACATCAACAAGGCGATGAATCCCTCCTTCCCCAGATACAGCAAACCAAACAAGCACTAGATAAACTCGCGTTACAACAAACTGAAATAGCTCTTGCATTTCTAAAACAGAAATACTACGAGGTTGGGCCTCAGGCCACTCGAATGCTGGCCTATAAAATCCGCAGACAGAGGAAGGGGGCAACCATAATGACTGTAAAGCACCCAGCTGGGGGTCACCCCTTCTCTAAGACGCATGACATTGCTGATGCCTTTCTAGCGTACTATAGGAACCTGTATACCCCAGAATCCATTCCCTCCACAGATGACTTGGAGTCATACATTGGCATGCTTGACTTACCGATCCTTACGGAAGAAGGTAGAAACTCCCTCCTACAGCCAATAGCAATGGCCGAGATAGCACAGGCCATATCCAACTCTAAATCTCAGAAAGCACCAGGACCTGATGGGTATGGGGCAGAATTTTACAAAATAGGAAGGGCTCAGATCCTTCCTACCCTCCACCGAGTCTTCAACTCAACTTTGGAAGGCAATCCCCCTCCGGAGTCATGGTCTTACGCAACTATATCGGTGATACCTAAACTAGGGAAAAACCCACAAGAGTGCGCATCATACCGGCCAATCTCTGTGTTAAATCAGGATTATAAGCTCTTCATGAGTATACTGGCACACCATATGGATCAAGTCCTCCCTGCCCTAATACACAAAGATCAGACGGGTTTTGTAAGAGCGCGTACTACCACGGACAATATTAGATGGTCCCTCTACCTCGTGGACCAGATGAATTGCACAAAGGCCCCAGCAGTGCTAATTAGTCTGGACGCAGAAAAAGCCTTTGACAGAGTTACGTGGCCCATTTTATACTCTGCTTTGGACAAGTTTGGCTTTCCACGAGGTTTTATTCAGGTCCTGCAAAATATATATTCAACCCCCCAGGCAAATGTCAGGGTAAATGGGCATCATTCTGAGTATTTTCAGCTCGGAAGAGGTACAAGTCAGGGTTGTCCGTTATCTCCGTTATTGTTCACAGCGGTTATAGAACCCTTAGCACAACAAATCCGAAACTCACCCCAAATACAGGGAGTTCTTTTTGGAGGTACAGAGCATCGGGTTGCCTTATACGCAGATGATATCCTTCTATATCTCCAAACCCCAAAACAATCTATACCAGCGATGCACAAAATTCTGGACGACTATAGCAAAGTCTTGGGTTATAAACTGAACCTGACTAAAACTGAAATACTCACTTTTAATTATACTCCCACATGAAAAGGGGCGGAGCTATTGCCAGGCAGATGGAACCTGGAAAAATTAAAATACCTGGGTATATATATACCTAGAGATCGGTCAAATTACTACAGGTATAACTACGCCCCTTTCATTACACAAATAAAGTAGGACCTGCAGGCGTGGTCTGTATTGCCTCTGAGCCTGGTGAGGCGAATAGACTTAATCAGAATGATTACTCTTCCTAGAGCATTATATCTCTTCCAAAATGTTCCCTTATCGCTGCCCCCAAAGATCTTCAGAGAAATTTCCCAGCTAATACGGAACTTTGGGCTGGGCGTAGACCCCGGGTGCGACTTAAGATATTATCTCTCCCACGCGAAGATGGTGGCCTCGCACTACCAGACTTAAAGCTCTATCAACAGGCAATAACCATGATGCACATGATGGCCAGACAAAATAACACCTCCTACCCACACTGGATTGAAATGGAGAAGGCACTCATGACCGAAGTAACATACTTCCGGTCACTATACCGGCAGGGGATGGCGGATACGCCCTGCCTGGCTACTAGTTCTTGGCTCATGGACCAACTCCAAAATTGGAATGCTCTAAAAAAGGAGCATGACTTACTGCCCTATTTGCCACTAGTGTGCCTGATCCAGGCATTGCCAGATTTCCCTCCTAACACACTAGATTCTGGGTTTGGTGCATGGGGCCTGTTGGGGTTGAGGTATCTAACACAAATCATGACACAAGGGAAAATATGGGCGTATTCGGAACTCCAGGCGAAGTTTCATTTGCCACACAGAGATTTTTACCGATATTTACAACTTCGACACTACCTGGAGGATCTGCCCCCCCCTTCGAAATCCAGAAAACTATCCACCACTAATCAAATGCCAAATTACATTGAATAAAAAAGGGAAGTAGGACCACTTGATCTCCCTATACCATCAAGCATTGAACACACGAGGTGCCGCCCTCACTGAAAGCATTCGCACACAGTGGCAACTGGAGTCAGATGTCCATTTATCCACCTCAGATTGGAGGATGGCTTGCCGCTATGCTTCTAAAGTTATGAGCTCACACTCTTGGCGAGAGTTTGCCTGGAAAGCACTAGTACGTTATTTTAGATCTCCTAAGGTCTCCAAACACTACTCGTCAGGCAAGACAGCGGCTTGCTGGAGAAAATGCGGTGAAGAGGAGGCAGACTTGACTCACATTATGTGTGGGCCTGTCCGGTGCTTTCCAGCTACCTAAAACAAATTGAGGTGCAGCTACGGGAACTCTTGGACCCACAGCTCCAGCTGACTCCAGAGCTGTACCTGTTCCTTATTGTACCGAAGCCATTTAAGGGACCGAATACCAGGTACCTTCTCACACTGCTTATCACCGCTGCCAAAAAAGCAGTCACCAGGCAATGGCTAACAACAAATGTTCCGACCATTCAGGAGTGGTGGGAAATTACCAGGCAAATTTATAACATGGAAAAAATAACACATAACCTGAATGAACGTGGAGAGCTCTTTTCAGTCAGATGGAATAGTTGGCTACTATATTATATGTTAAGAGACCCCCGCTTTTGTGCCGTAGCTTGGACAGTTCAGGGGCTCTGCTAGGATGGAGGGTTGGACCCTGTAGTCAGGTCCCTGTTCTCGTTAGGTCTCTGGTCGGGTCACCCCCGCTCCCCCCCCTTTTTTTTTTCTCCCCGATTGAATGGGGCCATGAATACTAATAGGCCTGGAGGTGTGGGTCTACGAGTCTTGACTAGAAGGGACTGGAGCAAAGTAAACAGTTCGATGACCTGATATTTGACATGTCTGACCTATTGCTAAAAGTAAAATAACAGACCTGAGTTTCTTAAGTCAAGATCGGACACAGCTAGATAATTACCCATATGGGAACAGGAAAGTAACTGAAACTAGTATTGTATTTACTGTTGATGAATTAGATGACCTCAAAAACTGTATGTGTTAACTGACCAGATGTAAAGATACTATGTACAATTGAATACTGATGACCTATGTGTACATAAGTTAAAATCTGAATAATAAAAAGAAGATTTAAAAAAAGAAGTTTTTTGAATTCTGATCACATATTTATATGTATGTATTTATTTAAATACTGCTTTTTTATTAACAATATGCGTTTGTCTTATTTTGAGGCAAATATGTAAAAATAAAATGATTCTTAAAAGATTTAATACTGCCTGAGTGCCTTTTCTTGTATATAATATTTGATTCTTGTAATACTTGTTGAAGGGTCATATGACAGTGGGGGTGTGGTCATGGTGAAAGGGGCAGGGCAAGGGCTGTAAAGGGGTGGGGCTATCAGATCAAGTTTTGGCCTGAATCAAAGGTGGCAACCCTAGATGTAGAACGCTGTGGCCAATTTGTTGACTGGGTTCCCCAGATCTTGCCAAGTCACACTGGTGCTGGGCAGCCTGCACTGGCTGCCGGTTTAGTGGCAGATCACCTTCAAGGTTGGCTTGCTAACCTACAAGGCCCTACATAGACAGGGACCGAGTTATCTGCAAGAGCTCCTCTGTCTCTATTGTCCCCTCCAACCGCTCCACTCCACTTAGGAGGGATTGCTAGAGATTCCCAGGGTTCGTTTGAAGACCTCTGGAGCCCATGCATTTGCTTTTGCAGCTCCTACTCTGTGGAATTCTCTATCTCCTAGGATAAGGGACAGCAAAGCAAACTTTAGTTATATAGCGCCTTTCTTAAAATCAAGGCGCTTTACAAGAGAACCAAAACATAAATCAATAATATACAGATAAATAAATTAATTACAATAATCTGGAAAGGTCATTTTAAAAAGATAAGTCTTAAAATCTGACGTAAACCTCTTGACAGTCAGACATTCTCCCAACTGACAAGGTGGAGAATTCCACAGGGTAGGGGCCTCAAAGGAAAAAGCATGAGCACCAGATGTCTTCAGACATACCCTGGGAATCTCTAGCAATCCCTCGCCAGTGGATCGGAGAGGGCGGAGGGGGTAGTAGGGAGTCAAGAGATCTTGCAGGTAGCTGGATCTCAGTTCATGTACGGCTTTAAAGGTCAGAAGACCAACCTTAAAGATGATCCACCACTGAACAGGCAGTCAGCGCAGTCCACACAGCACAGGTGTAATATGGCTGGTCCTAGATGTACCAGTCAATAACCTGGCTGCTGCATTCTGCAGTAGCTGCAAACGGCAGATATCAACCCCAGGAAGCCCTAGGTAGAGGGCATTGCAATAGTCGAGGCGAGTGGTGATGAAGGTGTGGACCAATGTTGGGAGGTCATCCGGAGGAACTAGGTGTTTCACTCGGGCGATATTCCTTAGATGGTAAAAAGAGGATTTGACAACGGCAGAAACCTGAGATTTAAGGGTCAAGCCGTCATCAAGAATAACACCCAAGTTACACACCTGGTCGGAGGTAATAAGCTGGACATCGTCAAGCCATATACCCAACGCCTGCCCAGCCCCCAGACCCACACCCGGATGACCCCCCCATCCTGGGCCCTATCCTCTTTGCAATATACATCAATAATCTGGACTCGCAGCTGGGCACAGCCAATGTGCACTTATTCGCAGATGATACTGTAGTCTATACCACAAATTCATCCTTGGATTTGGCCCATGAGTACTTACAGAAAGACTTTGTCACCCTCCAATACAACCTTATCACTCATAAGCTCCTCCTCAAGGCTAAAAAGACTAAAGCAATGATTCTCTCACCAAAGTCTACGTCTGGATGTCCACATATCACACAGATCTGAACACTCTCTTAGATGAACCCCTTGAAGTAGCTGATACCTTTAAATACCTATGGTTCTGGCTGGATAACAAGCTCAACTTTCTGTGCCACTTAAATGAAACCTCGAAGAAACTAAGACAGTGATTAGGTTTATTCTATTGCATTAAACACTTACTTACATTAGAAGCCAGAATGAGACCAGTATAAACTACATTCCTACCTATACTGGACTACGCTGACTTCCTTTACAGTCATTGCCCATCAATGATGCTAAACAAACTGGACATCCTTTACCACCGGGCTTTAAGATTTATCCTAAATCTACCCCGTGGTACACATCACTGTCGTCTATACCAGGTTTCGGGATGGACCTCATTCTCAACTAGGAGAAAAAGGAATGCTCTCCTCTGGTTTTTCAGAGCATTATCTGATAACCTCCCTGCATACATCTCGAACCTCTTCAAATGGGCTAAAGGTTCCTATGGCCTGAGATGCTTCTCCATAATCTGCTTCCAGATTCCTAGAGTGAAAACTACCCTTGGCTCGGCAGCAATCAACTTCTCACTTCCATCACTTTGGAACACTATGCAAGACTCATTAATATTATCCTCACTTCCAAGCATTTATACATTCAAAGCTCTATTAACGGATTATCTGAAGGAATCGTGCAACTGTTTTAGATGCCTATGACCCCTAAGCCCCGGGTGCCACTCTAAAATCCTACGCCTAATTGTCTCATCCACCTCACATTCCTAACAACAGAAACCTAGGACCTACAAGCCTAGTTCCCTTAATCCGAGATGGCACTGCCTATTCTCTACCTTTTACCTATTCTGGCCTCCCTCTTGGCTGCCTACACTTTCACCCCAATTTCTACCCTATTCCTTAATACCTCCTTATTTTTTATCATTTAGGTATGAGTTCTTACTTAGCGGAGACTATATGGGATTGTTGTCTCTTCTCATTCCAGTAAAGTTTATCATTATGTACCTTTGCATGTTAATTATGTTGACCAGTTTGTATAGGCCCATATTGACCGGCACCTTCACAATGTTTTTTTTTTTTTTGCACCGTTGTCCACCATAATTGTAATTTTATGAAGTGTACTGTATTGTATTAATGCCCAGGACCACCTTGAAAATGAGCTTGCTCAATAGTGTTTATGTCTGGTTAAATAAAGTGATTGATTGATTGATTGACTAGGGTCCACAACCAACACTTCAGTCTTGTCAGGGTTCAGTCTCAGCTAGCTGGTGCTCATCCAGTTCTTGATCTCAGCAAGACAGTTGTTAAACACAGAGACTGCATCCCCTTGTTCGGATAGAAAGGACAGATACAGCTGAGTATCATCTGCATAGCAGTGAAAACTCAAACTGTATCGCCTAATGATATCTCCTACTGGCAGCATGTACACTCCGAACAACATGGGCATGAATATGGAGCCCTGCGGGACCCCACCAGACAGGGGAAGGGCATCAGAGGAATACATTCCAGTGACCACCCTCTGAGATCTGCCTATGAGGAAAGATCAAAACCATTCTAGGACTGTCCCTGATGGTCCACAGATACACCGCAGGCACTCCAATAGCACACCATGGTCCACAATGTCAAATGCTGCAGAGAGATCGAGAAGGACCAAGATGGTACATGCCTTTCAATCCCTCGCTATTAGGCGGTCATTCAATACCCAGACAAGTGCAGTCTCAGTACTATGTCCCTTCCGAAATCCAGACTGGAGAGCATCATAGACATTGTGGGTCACAAGGTGATCGTCCAGTTGCAACACAGCCACCTTCTCAATAACCTTCTTGGCAAAAGTAAGGTTAGAGAGAGGCCTGTAGTTAGCAGGGCAGTCTGGATCCAAGAATTTTTTTTAAGGAGTGGTCGTACAACTGCCTCCTTAAGGAGATCTGTAAAGATACCCCTCTTCAAGAATCCACAAATGATTTTAGCTAGGATCGGGCAGATGACATCTACACAACCCACTAATAGGGGTGTAGGGCCCAGATCCAAACTACAGCTGGCTGGGTGCAATGTTTGGACGATCTGCACAATGTCCATGAATTCCAGCCGGCTAAAGTCTACCCAGACAGACCAAGTGTTCATCACCTCTCGCTGACCTCCGCAGTCCCTGATAGGGAGAGTAGGGCCAATGCCAGACCGGATGCTGGCAACCTTATCTGCAAAGAATCAAGTGAACTCCTCGCATTTAGCCTGAGAAAATGCCCTTCTGGGCTGGAGACAGACTGGATTGCACAGTCTGTCCACAGTCCAGAAGAGCTGAGCCAGTCGATTCCGTACAGCAGAAATCTCCTTGGACAGGAATTTGCCTTCTTACAGGTGATTTCTGATTGATAGCCCTTCTAATGTTCTATCAATCTAAGCCTGTCAGCATCCAGGCCCGACTTCTGCCATGCTCTCTCTAGCCTTCGACCAACTCTCCTCAACTCCTTCAAGGAACGATCAAACCAGGGGGTCCTTGGACAAAGAGTGAGTGGTCGAACATGAACTGAAGCAATCTTGTCCAGGGCCTCTCCCACTGCTCTATTTTAGGCCAGTACAAGATCCGCTGGACTCATGCATTCACCCGACAAACCCAATAGGTCCAGCACCACCAGCAGACCTTCTCGGGTAACACCCCTTAAAGGGCGGTACTGGACCATCTCCTCAGGGGCAGGTCCATTTGTGGGGACCTTGAAACTGAACCTTATGGTGTGATGGTCAGATCAACTACTGGTTCCACCCCCAAATCCGTTATCTCCATCCCCAGGAGGAACACCAGATCCAACGAGTGACCCCCTATGTGGGTCGAGGAGGTAACCACCTGTGTAAGACCCAGCATGATCATTAGCTGGAGAAGATTCTGACTGAATTGTGAGAGTTCATTGTCAACCCAGGCATTGAAGTCCCCCAGAATTAACTATCTGGGGGACTCCAATGCCACGTCGGTGATGAAGTCTGCTATCTCCTGCAGGAATTCTTCACCATCACCGGGTGGATGGTAAATGAGGAGTATCCTGCACCCTGCACTCTCACCCAGGATACACTCGAAGTATCTGGTGGACCCCACTGGCACATCCACATGGCCCAGTTCTGTCCTAAATATAATGGCAACACCCCCGCCCCTATGATCCAACCTCGGGCGGTGTATCACCGAGTATCCATCTGGAACAGCAGAGGCCAATATAGGGTCTGCACTATTGTCCAGCCAGGTCTTGGTGATGCAAGCCAGATCTACTGTTTCAACAAGATCAGCTATAATAGCTATCTTGTTTTTAATAGATCTGGCATTGCATAACACTGCCCGAGTAGAATGGGCTGTCAAGGAAGACCGCAGCTCCTGCCCATTGACTGTGGAGCCCTTGGGTATGGGGACAAGACAAGAAGATACCTCTGTCCTGTCTCTATTTTGCCCCAGGGCATCTCTTGGTCCCCACCACCTCAATTCACCCCACCCTTTCTGATGCAGAGAGCTTTAAATCTGCTCTGAAAAAGTGTTTATTTTCTCTTGCCTATCCTGACTATTAATTTATGGATTCTGAAATTTTAAGTGGTTTTAAATTTTTATGGTTTTAGTTGTCTTTGTAAAAGCACTTTGATATTCTTTGAATTGCGCTTTATACAAATAAAATTATTATTAAGGGTGTCTTAAGAATGATGTTGCAGTGTATGGGTTTTTCAGAAAGCCTCCTCACTTGGCTACAGAACATTTATAGAAGCAAAAAGGCATTCATTAGAATTAATGGCCAACTCTCCACACCTATTAGTTTAACTAGGGGAACATGGCAGAGGCGTCCCATCTCCTCTCTCTTCTCTCCTTTTTGCTACTTATATCGAACCATTAGCAGCAGCAATTAGAGATTCATTATTAGTAGAGGGTATTCCACTGGAAGGCCGGCACTTTAAACTTTCATTGTATGCAGACGATGTCCTGCTCACCCTATTGAAGCCAGAACAATCGGTTCCAGTGGTACTCGAAATCCTGCACAAATATGCTGAATTTTCAGGTTATATGATAAACATAGAAACATAGACTTTGACAGCAGATAAGAACCACTTGGCCCTTCTAGTCTGCCCATTTCCCTACCTACTGGATAAGCTGCAAATCCTAGTTAACCAACTGCCTATTTCTTCCTAACCCCCACAAGAATTGCCTTATGTCTGTCCCATGCATTCTTGAATTCTCCCACAGTTTTAGACCCCACAACCTCCTCAGGAAGGGCAGTTCCATGCGTCCACCACCCTTTCTGTGAAAAAATACTTCCTCACATTGCCCCAAGCCATCCCCCCTCTGTCTTCAAATTGTGTCCTCTTGTTCTTGCACATCTGTTTTTCTGAAAGATGCTACCCTCTTCGACTTTGTTGATTCCACTGAGGTACTTAAAAGTTTCTATCATGCCCCCCCTTTCCTCAGGAGTATACATATTAAGCTCCTTTAGTCTCTCCTCATGTGACTTCTCTTACAGACCCTGCACCATTGTAGTTGCCCTCCTCTGGACTACCTCCATCCTGTCTATGTCCTTGCGGAGATGGGGTCTCCAGTACAGGATGCAGTACTCCAGATGGGGTCTCACCAACTGTCTGTACAGAGGGATAACAACTTGCTGTTTTCTGCTGGTGATGCCTCTCACTGTACATCCCAGTATCCACCCAGCCCTCCCTACTGCCTTATCACATTGCTTGCCAACCTTAAGGTCATCTGATATGATTACTTCCAGGTCCCTTTCCATTTTTGTTGTTGTTACTACCTCCCCTCCCCATTGTGTACTCTTCCCCTGGGTTTTTGTTTCCCAGGTGCATTATTTTGTACTTCTTTGCATTGAATCCAAGCTGCCATACTTCTAACCATTCCTCCAACCTTGCCAAGTCCCTTCTCATTCTCTCCACGCCCCCTTGTGTATCAATCCTGTTGCAGATCTTTGTGTCATCTGCAAAGAGGCATACTTTTCCTTCCAGTCCCTCTGCAATGTCACTTATAAATATTCAAAAAACAGAGATATTAGCCCTGAATCCTCCCCCATGGCACTTAAAAGGTTACTTCCATCTAGAAGGGGCAGCACCAAAAAAAAATATTTGGGAGTATATCTGCCCAAAAACCTGATACATCTAGAATTAATTAACTATGAACATCTGACCCAAGCAACAGAGGGCAAACTAAGTGCCTGGACACACCTGCATCTATCCTTATATTCAAAGATAGAGGCAATACGAATGACAATTCTGTCAAAGTTTCTATATCTGTTCCTGACACTTCCATTGACACCAGCCCCTTATTACTTTATATCCTGGAATAGATCTTTATCTTGTTTCATCTGGGGGTGCCCACCTCAGGGTTCATTGGTCATCACTGATGCTGCCAGTAGAAGAAGGGGGGATGAATTTTCCTAACCTACTAGAATATCAAAGGGCTGTAATAGTCAAAGTGATCTTACTGTGGATCAACCCGCAATATGAGGCAACATGGAAATACATAGAATTTGTGTTAAATGACTTGTTTGAAATTGACAAAATATTGTTTGCACAGTTGTACCCACCAACAAGGTTTAAGGTTTTTACCTTTTGTACAGAAGATACTATCAGAATGTGGTATAAGTTAGGAGCTACCCTGACATTGAAATTTCCCTTTTATTTTGTAAGGCAATTAAAAATGAAGCCAGGTTTACTTCCGGCTCGGATAACCCTAACATTTCAGAATTGGCACCGTTTGGGCCTGTCCTATCTATATCAGGTTCAGTTAAATTTTTTTCAATTAAATTTTATTGAAAGTTATGTACAAAAATAAATTATTACGTACACCATTTATAAAAAGACATTATACACCACAATTACACAATTTTAAATACAACCACTTCTTGCACTACAGCCCTACCATAGGTTAACTACTACATCTCAAAATTCCTTCTTGGGCAACTCTTTTTCCTATAATTTACACATTATTTTATAAGCATATTTTTGCCAGAGCAAAAATGTGTGCATCACTCATAGAACTGATTTAAAACATTGCATTTCTTTTTGTTATATTTGTATGTCTGTTAAAAAGGGGATATATCAGTTTTTCCCTTTCTTCCACCATTTTGGGGTAGTCCCACAACAAGTGAAGAGCAGTCAGTTTTATATTTACATCACGTATACAGAATTTTTCAATTATTTGTACATTATTTGATCTCCAAACATTCCCAAACTGTTCAAATCTTAGTTTAGTCAATGCCCTTCTATGAGTGCTTTTTTTCACAAAATTTAGGATACTTTTCCATCCCAAACATATACTTTGTTTGCTTCAGAATCCTATATATAGCAGAGTCCCTAATATTGCCCAAATCTCCCTGAATCGCATTATCCACAACTCTTTGTATAGCCATTTTAGAGAATACTGTAAGGTCCAGGGATGGATTTAATATAGCATTATATGGAAACCCGATTATATTTAATTCCTGGTTTATATTCATTAGCCAGCAATATGGGACCTTATTTAAATTATTAAGCACATCCTTTCTGCAACTAGCTAATAGGCTACCTTCTGGGGCACTAAGAAACTTTTTAGAGTAAATAATAGCTCTCTGTAGAAGTTTAGCTTTTATGGATATAGTTCCAGTTTTTGAGCATACTGCACTATTCATAGTATATAAAGGAACCCCTAAAAGATTTAAAAAAAAATAGTCTGCAGTAATTCAAGATCTCTTGTATTAATGTTAAGTCCCCACACTTCTGCAGCATAAAGTACTTTAGAATGAATTTTTGCATCAAAGCATCTGTAAGATGATACAAATGAATCTTTAGCAAAAGTTCTCGCAACTCGGTTAATCCCCAACACACTGCATTTAACGTCAGCCCTAATTTTTGATATATGTGATTTCCACTTTAAATCCCTATTAAAAACAACTCCCATATATTGAAATTCTTCAACCTCAGCAACACTGGAACTATTAATAATCCAGGGAGTAAGTTTTTCCTTTTTAGAACCAAATGTTATTATTTTAGTTTTATCTATGTTCAATGTTAGATCCAATTCCAGCAGATTATTCTTCACTGAGTTCAAAGCCCTCTTTAATCCAAGAGGTGTCTGTGCTAATATAATGGCATCATCTGCATACATAAGAACTCTTACTGGAATATTATCAATTTTGGGATCAAAAGTATCTATTTTTTAAATATTTTCTATTAGGGAATCTATATAAATATTAAAGAGGGTGGGAGCAAAAATGCATCCCTGTTTAACACCAGTTTTTGCCATTATTTGTTCTGTTAATAACCTGTTTTTTTCTACTCTTACCCTCAGCACGGTGTCCATGTGCAACAATATCAGTAACTCCAACACATTTCTATCTAGGCCCTTTGCATTCAATATGCTCCAGAGGGTTTCTCGATTTACTGAATTAAATGCTTCCTTTATATCCACAAAGGCAGCATAGAGCTTTCTTTTCTTCTGCTTAACATATTTATTCAAAATGTAATCAAGAACAAGTATAAGGTCTATAGTAGATTTACCCTTTTGGAATCCTGCTTGAAAGGGAGAGGGTATATTCTGTGTTTCCATCCACATTAACAACCTATTTAATATTATTCTAGAAAATATCTTAAGACTAACACTCAACAATGTAATTGGATGATAATTAGAGGGGATGGTAACAGAACTCTTCTTATGTACAGGGATGATTATTCCTGTTTTCCATTGTTCTGGAATAATTTTCCTTTTAGCTCTGAATTCATATAATGGCAAAAGTAAATCTGGGGTTGGTCTGGTAGATTTCTGCTCCCATATTATCCATCCCTGGTGCCTTATTAAGTTTCTGGGCACATATTGCAGAAATAATTTCTTGTCTTGTAAACATCAGACTACTAGAAGTCCAATCCCTGCCTGACACAAACAAATTTACTGTATTGTCAATTTGTAATAACTTAGACCCAATGTCTGGTCCTCCAAATATTTTCTGGAAATACTGAAACCATTCCTCTTTTGAAATAACAGCATCAATATTAAATCTACTCCTACCCATTTCAAATGTGACCATGTTCCAAAATGTTATCATGTCCTTGCTTCTAATTGCTTCCTGGAGCTTTTTCCAACTTAATTTACTATGTTTTGCCTTTTTTCTGCTTAATTATGACCCTATATTCACTCTTAAGGTGCTTCATTGAAATTCTATCAATGATAGGATTATATTTCCTAATGCATCTTCCTACCTTTAAAATCAATGTTTTCATATTTATATAGTCCTTATAAAACCATTTTGCTTCTTGCCCCACATCCACCCTATTATTTCTCTGATTTTAAATCAAGATGCTTAAAAATTTCTTCCTCCATTTCTTTAATCTGTCCCCAATCATCTAGCCATGTCGTATCTTTTAGCTCCTCTATACATCTATTTTTTAGAATTACTATCTTCTCTAGCCCAATAATTTTGTCAGTCTTTCCACCATGTATTCTGACCATTTAAGTTTCCTGGAATCAGCATATTCTTGTCAGCTTCTAGCCTCCTCCGATGCTCCATAGTCTTACAGATTTTCCAAGTACCAGAAATAAGAAGTGCAAGGGGTCTATGGTCACTTTCCCACTGGTCTAAGACCCTTAACTGCTTGATATATACCAGTGAGAATACATCTATTATGAAATAATCAATCAGACTTCCTCCTTTTTGATCGGAAAAGGTCAAACTGCCTAGCCAGTCACCTCAGCATCTACCATTTATTATTCTCAAATTAAGTGTATTTAAACAGTCTAGGAGACTTATCCCTTGCATATTGTTTTTAAGATCCAATAAAGATCTCACAGGTATATCAAATACATCATCAAGGTTCCAATTGTTATTTTTACTTTCCAAATAAGCCCCAGTTCTAGCATTAAAATCACCACCCAATAGTATAGTGGCCCCAGGAAATTGGCCCTGTAATGATAATATTATTTCTTCTAATTTGTGAAGAAATTGAGTTGTCTGAGTGTTTCTTGTATGAGGGGGTATATAAACATTAACCAGTATGCAAGGGGGAAGGTTTTGCCTGTGGATTTCCACACATAGTACATTAAAGTTATTATCTTTTAAAAACACATTTGGCTTTAATCTCTGAATCCACCTTTGTCACAGTGCATATCCCACCAGCAGCACGACCATAAACACTGTTTCCTCGCAGAAATGTGCCATGAGTAATAGCCTTCTAGCTGATATGCATCTGTGTTAGTGACTCATGTTTCCTGGAGCATAATTATGGTTACTATAGTTTTTTAAAAACCTTACGCAACCAATGTCCTTAGATTTACTTGCAATTCCTGCAATATTCCAGCTAAGGATGGCCAAGTCTGATAAGCTGTCCTTATCTGATTTAACAGGATGTCAGTTGTCTTCCTCTCTCTCTCTGTCGAACAGCTACGAGGGAATTCGACATCCAAATTGGTTACCTGTGATTCTGTAACAGAGTATGAATCACCACATGAAAGTTGAATCAAATCTTCTGAATGTTCAAGAACCACGCTTGTATTTATTCTAATACCCTTTTATAACCTCCCCCTTATGTACCTTCTGTCTTCCTGACTGAAAATAACATTACCTGTTTTTAATTTGTGGATTGTTACTGGGGGCACCATATAATTGGTAATTCTCTGTTGCAACTTACACCCTTCTCCTTCTTTCCCTAACTCTTTCACTACTATTTGTTTTGCTTTCTGGCCCGGCTCTTTCCAATCTAGGCACATTTTCTGACATTATTGTTGTTTCTGCTTTAAATCCTAGGGTAACCAATTCATTTTTTGCTGCCAATATTTTTTGTCTTGTAGCTACATTTTTTGTAACCAAACAAATCCAGCCTTTTTCCTTGCTGGCCTTATATCTATAAGCAGAGATGATATCCGACCACATGAACTTTTAACCTAAAATTCCCTTGCAAACATTATAGACTACCAACTTCAGGGTTATGGGGTTTTCATTTCTATTCTTAGGTAAACCTTTCAGGAATACTGTGGGTACTATCAACCCTCTTTCTATCAACAGTTCTTTGTTAGATATTGTTACCATGTTTGTGTTTGGGAGCTCCCCTTTCTGAGTATCATGTTCCTTACCACTAACACTGTGGTTGGCTAAACTGGCCTCTTCCATTTCAGTTAAAAGGTATCTTTTTTGTTTACCTCCCTCTCCCATTATTAGAATTTTTTTCTCCAGTCCTCCAACATAGTTATTATTTGATTTATTTGTTTTGCCTTCAGTCTCATTCTGTCCCACGGTGTTTTTGTCCTTTTTTGTTTTTCTTCTTGGTTCCTTTGTTTGTGTAGTGATGTTAATCCCTTTCCTTTTCTTACTCTTCTTTATTTCATTTACTACCTTCTTTATCTCCATCTCCTACCTATTTCCTATTTCTATTGTAGTCTTTTTTTATTGGAGAGAGAACCTCTGGCCTCAACATTTCCTTTTTTGGAAACTGAGTTTTTTTTATTTTCTTCCCTTTGAGACTATCCTCCAGTTCCCTTTCTTCAGCTTTTTTATTTATGGATGGAGTTAGATTAATCAAAAGGTCATTATTAAGTAGTATCCCATTATGGATTCCCCTTAGAATTTCTAGAATAGGACTTTCTTCTTTACTAACAGTATCTTTCATTCTTAAATCCTT
This sequence comes from Neoceratodus forsteri, assembly GCA_016271365.2. NCBI lineage: Eukaryota > Metazoa > Chordata > Ceratodontiformes > Ceratodontidae > Neoceratodus > Neoceratodus forsteri. The sequence continues at coordinate 733,485,514 of CM028131.1, forward strand.
TTTCTTTCCCTTAGTTATCTTTTTCCCAACTTTCCTTCCATTGGCTATTTTTCCCCCTTTAAACCACCCCATACTGGTTGCTTAACTGAGGCCACAAGTTCTGCTGATGTTACTTTTTCCACTAAAGGATATGCTTCATGTGATTTCACTCCTTGTGTGTACGGTGTCAGAAAGGCCTCATATTCTTTTAGGAAGGAGGTATTAAGGTTCGTAACTGACAAAGTTAAGTTTCTAGGCTCATTACTCTCATTGTTAATATTTGAAATTTCATTTATGTCTAATGATTCCCCTATATTTGTTCCTAGGTGGTAATCTCTTACTTCACTTCCTGCTTCTCCCCAGTCTCATATGATTCAGCAAAAGTTAAATGATGTTCCACTATTGAATTAAGTCTAGTGATACAATGTTCACTTTCCAGAAGCCTTATTGTTTTCATTATTGGATGTTCACTGACTTCTAATATAACTGGATCAGCTGTACCAACGTTACTATTAATAGGGGATGAAATACGGCTTGGGAGAGTTATGCTTTGAGATCTTAGTGTCGGCTCTTTTTCCACTATTTTCTGACCTGGTGCCTGTATGTAACTTGTTATCTTTCTCCCCGTTTCCAAGGTCAGCAGTCGAGCCAGTCATTTTTTTTTGTTCTCAGCTGTATTTTTTTTGGCTCAGATTGTTTTTTTCTTAGGTGAGGTGGTATAAGGACATTAGTTGCTAAATTTCTAGTTGTTTGTCTTGTTTCCATCTTACTGTTTCCAAAAAGATTAGTAATAAATATATATTATATCCCACAGTCACTTAAACAGTTAAATGATCAGGGAAAGAAAAGAAGAAAAAAAATCTAACAATATATCACTAAAAAACTTTCAGAAAATAAATATAACACACAATCCCAGAATATTCAAACAGTCTTTTGTTTAAAAGTTCAGGAGGTGAAGAAGATATAACAGCAAGTGTTTCAATACTTGTCCAGCTTTCCCCACCTTTGTGTCTTCCTCTGCAATTCTCCAACTGATGTTTCCAGTTCCAGTTGCAATTACAAGACCCGCTTTAGAGCCACTGGGAACCCACACCAGAGGCTTCAAGGGAACAATTATCAGCTTATTTTGAGGCCTCCAGTCTATATCCTGGGTCTTTTGAAATATCGATCGAGGTGAATGCTTCTTTGGATTTTCCTCCCAGGCTATTACTAATTTTAAAAAGGAAGAAACAGGGGAAAGCTCAGTATCATAACCCTCGTATACTTCAATCCCCCCTTTAAGAAACCCATAAAATCTAACATTAAGTCAAGATAATAATTTAAAATCTATACCTAATCTCACACCGACAACAGGCTATTCTTATACTATATACTATAAGAAGATAAAATTAAACAGTTAGTCTTAACTTAGACGTACTTTTTCATGATGAGCTAATTAAGTATGGAGCTATCTGACAGACACAGTATAAGCATAATAAAATTCCCCAGCAGCACAAATGCACATACTAATTGCTATGGAATTATAAAATATATCACTGCTCGCAGTAACTCAAGTGATCCTTTCCAGATAAAAGCGAGAGGTGAAAAAAGCTACTAGACAATTAAATAAAACAATTATTACTGCAGCAACATCAAATGTCAGTAGCATCAAGCAATATCTGACTAGAAATCTGAATAACAATACCAAATGATGCAGAGCAAAGGAGGGACGCGTCATCTCGCTGGGTGCGGCACCGAGTCAAAAGCAGAATGGCAAAGAACCTGCAATTGTGCAATATATCCTCCAGGGTCAGGTGACCTTAATTAGCATACGGCGTGAAATTACAAACATTTAAAAGTTTAAAAAAAATAATAAAATACGGGCCTAAATATCTAAAGAAAACAATTAATTATTAAGATATCAAAATAACAAATCCAGCCGCTAGCAGCATGTAGACTGGGTCCCTAAAACAATAAACAGGTGCTAGGTAAGTGAAGGCTTGCTTTCCTCCCCAGAACAAAGTCCTGATATACGGGGGGGGGGGCACACCACACACAGGACAACTAGAGCTTTTTGTTTTTTTTCTACGTAAAGAAATATTTTTTAAAGAAAAAAGATCAAAAATCAGATAAAAAAGTTAAAAAAAACCCCACCAACATATTTAAGAGCGACTTCCCTTATGGGTCACAGGTCACTGTTGAAATCACAGAAACATAATTGCATACAATTTCTATAAGTTGTCAGTAAATGCAGTTCAGGTCCTGTTCAGGGCAACAAAATTAACAGGGAGAAATTGAGAAAAAAAGAGCAGGCTTTCTCCACCAGCTTCTTCGGCCATTCTGACAGGCCGTCTGAGTCCACCAACAATCCAGCTCTGGCTATGAGACCTCCCTTCAGGATATCCTCATCCACCTTCACCTCAGCCTTCACTTTTCTTACATAAATAAGAGCATTTATCTCCCTGATTCTTGGTCTTCCTCCTCAAGGCTCCTATCTATATCAGTTACTAGACACAGATGGAGTTATCCCATTTACCAACTTAAAGGCCACATATAATTTGCCTAATGCAGACCATGCATACTATTTGCAAGTCCAAGCCTTTCTACAAGAAAAGTGCTTACCATGAAATGCCATCCTGAATCCACTCCCACAACTATTGAAACTAATCATAGACACAATGAGAGGGCTAATATATCCCCACTTAATTGGTTTAACATACAAAGCCCTCATGACTCATTGGCCTGATACATCAACTACAGTGCTACAGTCCTGGAACAGAAAATTAGAATCAGACATCAGATATGAGAAGTGGCTGGAACCGATACTTCCTTCCATGCGTATTTCTCAAGCCCCATACTGGAAAGAATTCATGTGGAAATGTTGGATTAGATTTTTTAAGACACCGGTCAAATTGCTAAAATATTTCCCCACTCAATATGGACAGTGTTGGAGGAGCTGTGGGGAACCTAGTGTTGATTCTGCCCATATCTTCTGGAGCTGTGACAAACTGGGCTCCATTTGGAATGATTTTGGCACAGCAGTAGCTCAATTACTTATGCCTGAACTGACCATTACTAAACAATTAATATTATTATATATATAAACCAAGATGAAACAATAGCCCCTGCCCAGAGTATGCTCTATTTATATATAGCGTCGGCTAAGAAAGTTATAACCCAACTATGGCATACCAAAATGACAAGAAATGATTAATGAAATCTATTACCTAGAACGACTGGTAGCACATCATCTAGGATGTCAGACCAGATTCAAATTGATATGGAGGCCTTGAGTCTTTTATATTTCCAGGGAAGATAATGCCTTTGTCCCTTGAAAAGGGTCGGATTGGGTTCTTAGAAATGTAGTACTATTTATGAAACCAACCTGAATGAAGGATAAACCAGTATAAAGTAATGATGATTTCTGTTGTTAGAATTAATTTCTTCATTTACTGCAACAGATATAAAGACAGCAAGGCAAGGCAAATTTTATTTAAGAGACGCCCATCCCAGAGGCTCTGGGTGCCGAACATATTAAAAATGCATACTACACATCATAGTAAATACATAACAACATACAATCAAACACAAACATACAACATTTCAACAATTAAACAAAATTTGTATATAAATATTAACCTAAACAACAACAACTACTACTTAAAAAGCCTAAGGCTAACCTAAATATAAGGATCTAAAAATAGGCAAGGACTATAAAACACAGTCTGGGAAGGCCTGATTATACAGGAAGGCCTTGAGGTGGGCTTTAAATACCTCCACAGAAGGGGCCTCCCTAACAGCTGGAGAAAGCAAATTTCACAGGATGGGGGTGGCAACACTAAATGCTCTGCTGCCAGCTGTTTTTAACCTCATCCTGGGAATTGCAAGAAGGCCCCTAGAGGAGGAGAAGAGGGAGTGGACCGAGACAGCGGGTCTGAGGAGGTTCTTCAGGTAACCAAGGCCCAGGCTGTGTAGGGCCTTAAAGGTGAGCAAGCCCACCTTAAAGAGGATCCTCCATCTAACTGGTAGCCAGTGCAGTTGTCGCAGCACTGGAGTAATATGACAATACTTAGGTTGTCCTGTCAACAGCCTCACTACTGTGTCCTGCACCTGCTGCAGTCGGCGCAGGGTACCCCCAGAGACCCCGAAATAGAGTGCATTACAGTAGTCAAGCCTGGACATCACGAAGGTATGTACCAAGGTGGGGCAGTCCTGTGGTGGAACTAAGGGCTTTATCCTGGCGATATTCCTCAGATGATAAAAACCAGTACGGACAACGGATGCCACCTGAAACTCAAGTGTCAATCCGCTGTCAAGAATATTGTCCAGATCCTGCACCCTAGAGGAGGCCTTCAATGGTACTGAGCTAAGAAAAACCCCTGTCTCTGCACCAGAGGCCAACCTATCACGCCCTTCATTCAACTCCACCACCAGTACCTCCGTCTTATCGGGGTTCAGTCACAACCAGCTGGAGGCCATCCAGTCATTGATCTCAGTGAGGCAGCTATTAAGCACTTCCACTGCGCAAGATGTTCTAGGGGCAAAGGAAACTTACAGGTGGGTATCGTCGGCATAACAATGAAAATCCAGACTGTACTTCCTAATGAGCTCTCCCAGGGGCAGTATATACATGGCAAACAACATCGGCAACAAGACCGAACCCTGGAGACCTCCGCATGACAGGTGGCCAGGGGAGGAGGAGAAATTCCCCATCACTACCCTCTGCCTCCTGTTAGATAGAAAAGACTCAAACCAGCAGAAGACCGTGCCGGTGAGTCCGCAGAATTCCCTTAGGTGGTCAAGTAACACTCGATGGTCCACCGTGTCAAATGCTAAGGCGAGCTAGAAGAGAACAAGAATTGTCCCTTCCCCTCAATCTCTATCCCTAAGGAGGTCATTATGCACCTGAACTAGAGCAGTTTCTGTGCTATGGCTCACACAAAACCCAGACTGGAGCGGCTTGTATAGATCATGGGCCATGAGATGCTCCTCAAGCTGAAGCGCCACCACTTTCTCCACAATCTTACCCAAACATGGAATATTCGACATGGGACGGTAATTTGCCTTGATCTCAGGGTCTGACAATGTTTTTTTCAGAAGGGGTCTCACCAATGCCTCCTTCAAGAAATTGGGAAAGGCTCCCTCTGACAGGGAGCACCAGACAATCGGGGCAAACTCTGGACCAACGGAGTCAACACATCTCATTAAGAAACAAGTTGGCACCGGGTCCAGTTCACAAAAGGTGTGCCAAAGCTTGGACTCAAGTTCAGTGACCTCAGCCTCCTCCACCAGTCTAAACTTGCCCCAACCAGGCAGAGTGCTCTCTGGTAAGCCATGGTGACCACTGTTGGCCAAACTCTGACCCACTGGTGGAACCCCCTGCCTGATGGCAGACACCCTGTCCGAGAAGAACCGAGCAAACTCCTTGCACAATGTGTTAGAAAAAGCTACCTTTGGCTGTAGACAGGAAGGATGGAAAATCCTGTCCACAGTCCAAAAGAGCATAGTTGGTCGGTTCCTCCCAGCAGCATTCTACCAGGACAGGAATTCTGCCTTCTTACGGTTGATTGCCCCCTGGTATGCACGGTAGTACACACGTAGGGCCAGTTTGTCCACCTCTGGGCCAGACTTCCACCAGCAGCACTCTAATCTCTGACCCAAGGTCTTCATCCCCTTGAGCTCACCATCATACCAAGGGGACCTCAAGTGAGAAGACCTGGGTCATACACGGACTGGTGCAAGGGAGTCGAGCGCACCAGCAAGCACCTTATTATAGGCATCCACTGCTGTGCACATGCCCCCAAGGCATGCACTGTCCACACTAGATAGGTCAGCCACTGCCAGAAAACCCTCAGGGGTCAACCCCCTCAAAGGCGATAACTGACCATCTCTGCAGGGGGAGGGCTATCGGGGGGGCCCCGAATGAGAACTTCACTGTGCAATGATTGGACCAAACAACCCGATCAGTCCTGAGACTATTAATCTCAAGCCTTAGTGAGAACACCAGATCCAACATGTGGCCACCCAGATGGGTTACGGAGGAAACACCCTGCACAAGGCCCAGAGATGACATCATCTGGAGGAAGTTGGAACCAAGCCGAGAAGATTCATCATTGGCCCAAACGTTGAAGTCCCCCAGCACTAAACATCTGGGGGCTTCCAATGTTTCCCTGACCACGAAGTCGGCCACCTCCTGCAGAAAGTCTCCCACTGCCACGGAAGGGCAATAAATCAGGAGAATCAGGCAACCTGTGCCCGGACCCCCACGGATGGCCACACATTCAAATGAATGTGGTGCTCTCACTGGGTGCAGGATGAGGCCTAGTTCAGATCTAAAACAGATAGCTACCCCCCCAACCCTGTGTTCCACTCTGGGGCAGTGCACTATGGTATATCCGGATGGGACGGCGGTTTCTAAAACCGGGCCAGCATTGTCACCAATCCAGGTCTCCGTAATGCAAGCCAGATCGGCCAAAGAAACTAAGTCCACTATAATTGCAGTCTTGTTTCTGACTGATCTGGCATTGCAAAGCACTGCCCTCAGGGGATTGGTGGTGCCCCTCTGGCTACCTGCCCACTCGGTCTGAAGGAAACCCTGGTGATGGGAACTAAACACATCTGGCCTCTCTCTAGGACCCGTCTAACCCCAGGGTGCCTTCTATACCCCACTACCTTGATCCTACCACCAACTGCAGTGCATGGGGCACCCCAACCCAGGTGAATCACACAGTTCCTCCCTATTCCAACCTCCCTACAGTGCCTTGGTGTACGAACAGACACTGGGAGGCTAACAAAAGGCAGTAGATCACACAGCTGGGATGGCCCATACACTATCCTAGCCCCTCATACCTTCCCAGACACATCCCTCCTAATTATGTAAACCCTAACCCCCCAAAAAAAACCACACTCTACACCACATACTACACACACACACACACATTTAGAACCCAAACTACTCCACCCAAATACACTATATTTTAAGGTGCCAAATCTCTATCAACCCACCCCTAAAATAACTAAAACAAAAGGAGAAAATCTCAACACAGTGCAATATGCTGAAAAAATCCTCTTTCCTGAAAAGGGAACTACATAACCTAAGGTAAACTAGCAAATAGTCCAAGTCCAAGGCAGCATGGGTTCTCAACGGGAAGGTCATGTCAGATGAATCTAATTGATTTCTTTGATTGGGTGACCAAAGTACTAGACCAGGGAGGGGCTGTGGACATGGCCTACCTAGACTTTAGCAAGACATTTGACACAGTCCCACACAAAAGATTAATAGTCAAATTAACTTGCCTGGGAGTGGGTCCCAAGGTGGTAGCCTGGGTAAAACATTAGCTGGACAACAGGACACAGAAGGTAAGTGTAAATGGAGTCCACTCTGAAGAAAGAGAGGTTACTAGTGGGGTCCCGCAGGGTTCAGTACTGGGTCCAGTCCTTTTTAATGTCTTAATAAGTGACATTGCAGAAGGACTGGAAGGAAAAGTATGCCTCTTTGCAGATGACACAAAGATCTGCAACAGGGTTGATACACAAGGAGGCATGGAAAGATGACAAGGGACTTGGCAAGGTTGGTGGAATGGTCGGAAGTATGGCAGCTAGGATTCAGTGCAAAGAAGTGCAAAATAATGCACCTGGGAAACAAAAACCCAGGGGAAGATTACACAATGGGGGAGAAGTAGTAACAACAACAAAAAAGGAAAGGGACATGGGGGTAATCATATCAGATGACCTTAAGGTTAACAAGCAGTGTGAGAAGGCAGTAGGAAGGGCTGGGGGTATACCGTGATGCATAGGGAGAGGCATCACCAGCAGAAAACAGGAAGTTGTTATCCCTTTGTACAGACAGTTGGTGAGACCCCATCTGGAGTACTGCATCCAGTTCTGGAGACCCCATCTCCCCAAGGACATAGACAGGATACCGGCAGTACAGAGGAGGACAACTAAAATGGTGCAGGGTCTGCAAGAGAAGCCATATGAGGAAAGACTAAAGGAGCTTAATATGTATACCCTTGAGGAAAGGAGGGAGAGGGGGGACATGATAGAAACTTTTAAGTACCTTAGTGGAATCAACAAAGTCCAAGAGGGTAGCATCTTTCAGAAAAAGAGATGTGCAAGAACAAGGGGACACAATTTAAAAATGGGGGGGGCGGTTCAGGGGCAATGTGAGGAAGTATTTTTTTCACAGAGAGGGTAGTGGATGCATGGAACAGCCTTCCCAAGGAGGTTGTGGGGTCTAAAACTGTGGGACAACTCAAGAATGCATGGGACAGACATAAGGCAGTTCTTGTGGGGGGTAGGAAGAAATAGGCTGTTGGTTAACTAGGATCTGCAGCTTATCCTGTGGGTAGGGAAATGGGCAGACTAGGTGGGCCAAGTGATCCTTATCTGCCATCAAAGTCTGTGTTTCTATGTGGTGCAAAGTTAGGTATATCTGCATTTTGCAAAGCTTTGCAAAGTTCCCAATGACTGTACCAACTTTACCAGCCATTATTTTTAAAAAGTCCAAAATTGCTAAAATCCCACCCCATCCACTGTGCCATCAACAAGCACCCCTCCCACCAGATAGACCCTTCTATGTTAGTCACCCCCACCCTGCCATTCTCAGCAGTGAAAGAACCCCCCTCCGGTGAAGTTCACTACCCACCACGTAGTGTGATTTATTACATTGAATTGTCAGTCTCCCTTCTCCCCACCCACATGCCAAAAAACTCCCAATAAATTTAGGATCCTGTACTCTAGGTCATGCCCCCTGATGAAGGCAAGAGTGTTTGGCCAAAGTGCTGGGGTGACTGCTTTCCTCCTCACATGCCTTGAGAAGTCCTTTGAATAAAGGATTTTTGTTGACTTTGCAGCTTAGCTAATTGTGTTTTCATCTGTGACCTAGAGTGCAGGATCCTACATTTGTTGCTTATGTACTGGGATCAGCTACCCTTTCCTAGCACCCTCAGAACTGTCTGAGTCACAGTTTCCATGTCTCCAAATAAAAACTCTGCACCTTCCTCCACCTGACCACAACCCCAATCATGAATAAGAATCCCCCCACCCACCTCCCTTCGGACCCCACTTCCTCGTCCCACTCCCCCAAGCACCTCCAAATAATTCATTTTCTTTGTACCTGTAACAAATCAAAATGTTCCCCAATGTAAAAACATTTGCTTTGTTCAGTGTAAGTATCATAAATGCAATGAATGAATGAATGCTAATATATTTGCCTATAGTAAAAGCTGCTTGCCTGAGGTATAGATACTACTGATGAAAATAGGAAGAAAAGAAGGGAACATGAGGCTGCACAGGAGAAGTTCATAGGAGGAAGGAACAGTGGGCTGATGAAAGACATGGCATTTCAGGCTGCAACACACCTAAACAGCCACACCACCCCCATGCTTCCCATGAGCCTGCCTGTGAAGCATGCATTCAGGGATCCCAACATCTGCATCACCAATTGGCACTAGATTTCAGCCACCCAGTAAACCCATACCCTGGAGTGGGTTAATCCTCTTATAACATGGGCAATGTTTTGTTTGAGTTTTACCTAAAAAAAAACAGTGAAATAAAGCCATGTGACCATGCAACTGTGGGTATATCAGACATTAATCCAGTCAGGTGACCTGTTTGAACCAATCAGAAGACAGTATTTTAGGAACCCATATTATAAAGTACTTTAACTGTGGTCTAGTGTGGGGTATGCTGTAGTTGAAACCAGGACTTCTGTTCTGAACAGAGCACAATTCAGTCAGAACAAAAAAAAAATTGGGGCTGGCAGTATAGCCTAGAGGTTAGAGTAATGAACTGTGAATGAGCTTGGTACATCCAACAGACCTGGGTTTGATTCCCACAACCTCCACTTGCATACTGTGTGACCCTGAGAAAGTCACTTAACCTCCACAGTGCTCCTGGGTCACCCCTCAAAACAGGTACTTGTGCCTAGTGGGCCTTACCCGGTTACCAAAAGAATAGTAAAAAAAAAAAAAACAGACAACTATTTTGGTTTGATCAGGTTGTCCTGTTTTCAGGTTTTATTTGTCTGTTTATGGACTTTATAGGGATGTTTACTGCAATACATTATGCTACCATCCAGGTGTGACAGAACAAAAATACCATTGGCAGAAATATCAGGTAAACCAGGTCTCTCGATGTGTTCTGTTTCCTCCTAGAAGTACTGTGTTTATGCTATATTGCATGTTGTGTTCAGCTTGTGCATGCTGACCACATGTCCTTTTTCACAGTACTCCACTGTACAGTGCTATACAGGTGGACTTCAGCAGTTGCGTAAATTTTCTATGGGGTTTGTGAGTGGGGGTGGGGTAAGTATATTGAAACACCTGATTCCAGAGCACAAAATGTCACAGTAGAGAAATGTAGACATGTACATTTCAGAACTGGTCCAAAGTCACAGGCCAAACAAATAAGACTTGCACATGATGAAAGCATATCTATCATACAGTACACTTTTCAGTAAATGTGAATTTCAGTGAGTTCTTTATTTAAAAAGTAACCTTTATTATGCAAAACATTATACTGACATCATGGTTGCGTGGTCTCCCTTTGCAACCACAACGGGCAACACTTTTGCTAAATGCGCAATATGCATGCGGTGCTGGGATTTTGTGTTTTCCAGACCTTGTCAATCTCACTGATGAGTTCCTGTTTTGTCCATGGCTTGGTCTTTTGATGAATGTGGGCTTTCATAGCATTCCAAATCATCTCAATAGGATTTATGCCTGGGGACCTTGAATGCAAAAACCCCATTAGGTTTTGTACAAGAGCCACATATACTGCACAGTAAAGGTATCTGTACACAGATGATGCAATGCTGCAGCCTTGTTCATGTGTTGTTCTAACCCAGTTAATCCCCAGTTTAGCAGTAAGCACTCCAAATGCCATGCACTTTTGGTCATTGTCCTGATAGAAGTGGTGACCATTGAGAAACCTTTTCCTAACGCTGTGGTGGCCTTCCTTATAATATTATCTCTGAGTAAGTTCCTGGGGTGGTTAATTGCACAGAGCTATAAGTACAGTGACTGTAAACAAATAATAATGTACTTATAATGTTTCAACAGCTGTTAGAGAATGCTTTGGCTTAGGTTTCAGAGTCTCCCATCTTTTCTTCCTAAAAGCCATGACACAAACTGCTCGAAAGATATGGTTGTCTCATCCATACAGATTACATCATGGAATGTCTCTCCTTCCTCGATCCATTGCCTGGTGTGCTTCAGTGGTTTTCCTTGTTGATGTCATGTATTACTGAGTAAAAACTGAGTGAGCAATGATGACACTTACATTGGTTCATTATAGTTCAGCCTGAGGACCTGCCAACGCTAGTACAGACCTTTGTTTCCACCAGGCTCGACTACTGTAATGCTCTGTACTTTGGAGTCATGGGAGGGACCCTCCGCCAACTACAGCTGGTGCAGAACACAGCAGCCCAGTTGCTGATGGGTCCTTCAAGGTCCAGTCATATAACCCTGGTTCTTCGTGCCCTGCACTGGCTGCCAGTCAGGTGGAGGGTCCTTTTCAAGGTGGGTCTTCTCACCTTTAAGTCCCTATAGGGACTGTACCTTGGCTATCTGTCAGAGCTTCTGACACAGGTGACCTCTGCTCACTCCCTCCACTCCTCTTTGAAGGGCCTCCTGGATATTCCCAGGGTTCAGCTTAGGACCCCGGGAGATCGTGCTTTCAGCATTTCTGGGCCGACCTTGTAGAACTCGCTCCCATCTGCAGTCTGGGAGGCTCCCTCAGTAGAGGTGTTTAAGCAGAGGCTAAAGGCCCACCTCTTTAGCCTGGCTTTTAATGATTACTGAATTACATCATGTTTTTGTTCAGTCCCTGAATATGGTATCCTAAAAGCTTTTTTAATTTGATCTATATTTTATTTATTTATAATCATATTAATGTAATCTTATTTTAATCATTTTATTGCTTGTTTTATTGTATTTCTCTGTAAGGCGCCCAGAGCCTCTGGGATTGGGCACCTTATAAATAACTTTTGGCTTGCCTTACCTTACATTACAGTACATTAGAAGAGAAAGTCAAGAATTGCAGAATACTGCATATAACCAGTCTGTGCACATGCATATCCTGTTGTCTAAACCTGTGGACATGGTAACACCATGTGCCCTGCTCAGAAGCACAGACACTTCTCTTGCAGTTAATCATTGTCATTCAAGATACTATCCTCAATAAGCATACTTTCCTTGCAAATATAAAACACAGTAAAAGGAGTGTACAATACAGTGGTGCTTATATTTAAAATTTATACAAACAGTATGACACTGACACATCTATTTTTGTACTGTACAGTACTTTGTACAAACAATGGGAGCCACACTGCACTTAACAGACCTGTGGAGGGGGCAGAGCATCAAGATGGCTGTGGTGGTGCTCCACTCCCTGTAGCTCCAGGCTCATGCTGCATTTGGGCCACCTTTGGTTCGTATTTTTTATGTGGCATAGTACTTTAAAGTTTATTCAATTGAATGTCCTGCAGAAGCTTTGCTTCTGTATATTGACACTAAGCAGTGTGATAGAGTTTTATTGAAAAGTCACTCGGAGTGTTATGTAAATACGGTCATGGAGTCAAACTTTTCAGACAAAGACACTGAAGGGGGACACCTTCACCCAGATTCAAGACAACCCCTGAGAGAACATAGTGGAAGCAGAACTGCACTGGATGTGCCGAGGAGCTCATTTTCATTTTTTATAAAAGATATGCCATTGTTACTTGTGTTGGGGATCTTTGTGGAACTCAGTATTTAAATTTACTATGCTCAGCAGAGTGACTATGTCTGTTTGATCACCAGGTGACCATTTTGGAAGGAGATGAAAGCTATTTTGGATATGGAAGCCCAGGAACTCAACAGGTGTAGACCCTGCCTGGCTGGAATATACCAAGGACTCCTGAAAAATGGTAAACCAAATGTGCCTTATGTTATAGACTCCCTGAGATGGAGAATGGCGTAACCCAAACATATTCATGGTTCTCATCATTTCAGTTCCAAAGGCTCACTACTTCTACCTCTAAATATGGGCTATAAGCAACTCCTAAAGGTATATGTTTAAATTACAATGTATTATTAGAGCTCAATGAGCGGTGGGCTCTTTTAGTGCCTGTTGTGCTTATAAAGCCAAATGCTGGAACTGCAAGGCTTTGGAAACAATCTCCTCATTTAGACAAATGGGGATTCTGTGGGCATCAATAAATATTGTGTGCTGACCTATATTTAAGTTCTGAATATTCATTGAATGTTTTATGAAATAACCAGAGTAGCAGCCTAAATTGAATTAAATGTGCAGACAGCTGGTGCATGATAGAGTCAGAACAATCTGAACCCCATTTTAAAATACCTGAATTACTGTTGGGTTTGAAAAACATTTTGTTATGGCATAGAAATCAAATGAATTCCCGTGATGACAAGGGAGTTATGTTTGAATACAAGTAAAGGCTGTGATTTCCCATTGTTAACTTATGTAAATGTGGCTGCAGTGACTAGAAGAATTTGAGACCCGCAGTGAGAAACTGTATTTTGACTTGGTTCGTGATTTAGTGCTCCAGTTAAAAGTATGGTAATAAAACCATTGAGTTAAAGGTCCTTGGCACTCTTTCTCGGACTCCTATACGGAGATTGAACTGCTCCCATGTTTTTCATCTCACTCCTAAATTAGTTTGTAAGGAACTAAGTATGAAAGATGAAGCACCATATTGACTTCTTTTGATTAAAAACTTTAGGTATAACTCTTTTTACGTTTTACCAGCACTGAAGTGTTGATATAAACTAATTCACAGACTGCAGCCTTGATGAAAAGTAATTTGTCTGTGATAACCTCAAAGGCTTTGGTGGCAGTTCAAAAATTTTACACAGAACATAATTGGTTTTATTTTTATTTTTTACCTTTTTTTACTTTTGTACATTTGTAATACGTTGTTTTAATTTATTTAACTGTTAATTTTTTATTGCACATGGTGAGATCTTGACAGCAAGAATCAGAAAGAACTGTTCACTGAGAACTTATTTAGCAGGTGCTAAATGCACTTCTATCTGTTAAGAAAAACTTTCTATCAAACATGATGCTCAGTATTAACAGGGGATTTTATAATGTCAGGGCATATTTTAATTGTACTTATTATGATTAATTGAATCCCCGCAGGTTAACCTTTTTCTAATGTTTTTAGGCTAGAATAATTAATTAATTTCATATGAACCACTGAGTAATAGATTTTAATGTAATCTTGTGAAACAAAAAGGGAGAACCCTTCACAAGATTACATTAAAATCTATTACTCAGTGGTTTATCTATTACTCAGGGTTTTATTTAACTCCAAAAATTGATTAGCGTTTTGCTCATAAAAATGCTAAAACATTGTGAAAATGCATAGCACTTGCCTCATTGTGTTTAACAAACATAACACTTCTAGAAAACCTATATAAATAGTTTCTGTACAGTTAGCATTGTCCCAAGAAAAAAACTGATAACCAATTATTTAAAACCCTGGGTATAACTGTCCTGATGTGATTCAGTCATCTTGCCTGGAACTGGTAGGAGGTATTCTTAAGATACTATTGATGGTTATATTCACATATACTTAGTATGGGATACCAGGAGTTAAACAATGACTGGTGATCCAAATGTATATACTGCGTCAGGACCTGTTGTTCTCTTGCTATTAGCTGTCATCTTGGTGCCTCAGGACCAGAGTTCCCTAATTTGGTAATTACGGACCATGATTGAGTTAATTGGAATGTCTACCAAAGCCTAGTAGCCAGGGTGGACCAGTACTCAAACTTGTTATATAGTGATACCCAGTGGTACAAGGAATCCATGAGATATTGCTCTTACTGACATGTGGTGGGATCCTTATGGGTGCAGTCCCAGTTAATTCATACAAGGACTACAAGACAGAGTAGACTTCAGACAGTACCTAAAAAGTTCTGTGTGTTTTTTTTTATTATTTGGGCTCCCATGCCGCTGTCCCCTCCACCTCGGTCACGGCCCCCTCTGCTCCCACTCCCACATTAGCCGCAACTCCCTGACACCCCTGGCTTGCCCCCCAGGGTGGGGTTGCGACACCTGCCCTAAGTGCTACAAATGATGGGCTAGGTCAGGGAGCTGGCCTGGGAGCTCATCAGAGTGGAGGGGCAGGCATCATCCAGGCAGCAGGCAGATGACTTTTCCCCCTATATGCGGGGGCGGGGACATGCAATGACGACCAGCATCCCCCCACTTATTACATTAAGGTGCCAGTTGCTGTAGTGCCCCTGACCTCTGCCAGGGGTCTGTCAAGTACCTGACACACTCCTTGCCCTCCCTCCAGAGAAGGAGAGCAGTACCTGGGATGCTCAATACGTCTCCCTCTGGTCGGCCCTCTGACAACCCGGGTCCGTTCCCGAGCCTGGGTCACCAGCGTCACAAGCAGAAATCCAACTGCTGTGCCGATGGACTGGCTGTTCTATGTGTATTTTAACAGGTAGTAGCTCTAATGGAATGCCCCATACTAGTAAAACAGGCATTTTTGTTGTATTACCCTCTATGATCTGACAGATCACCCCACCGGAAAAGGTGGAAAGTCTTCTATGGGTCCATTTAGTTACTGATTTTTACAGAATGTGGTTTCAGCATGGATTTAATGTATAAACTGTAGATAGTTTAGAACATGTAGCTTAAAACTTAAATTAGAATTTGTACAGCTGTAAAATTATCTTGAATCAAATTTGTGCAATATTGAACTGATTATTGTGCATTATTAAGTCATGAGATGTATTGGTTTACCTACTTAACTGCTGCCAGATACTCACCCTGGTGCTTGATGTTATGTATTATTGTTATTTTATTGTGTATTTTTATATGTACAGTATTTCATTATGTGTGGATGTTTGAGCTATATTTATCTCATTTTTAAATGTACTTAATGTTGTTAGCGTTTGTCCAACTGTTCAACAATAAAATCAAACTTGAACTAGAGGATGCTTTGGCTTGGGTTTCAGTTTCATATCTCTTCTTTCTAAAAGCCATGACACAAACTGCTCCACAGATACAGTTGTCTCATCCATATATGTTACATCATGGAATGCCTCTCCTTCTCCAATCCATTGCCTTGTGTGCTTCAGTGGCTTTCCTTGTTGATGTCATGTGTTACTAGGAAAAAAAGAATTGCAGAATATTACATATGACCAGTCTGTGCACCTGCATATCCTATTGACTAAACCTGTGGACTTGGTAACACCATGTGCCCTGCTCAGAAGCACAGACACTTCTCTTGTAATTAATCATTGCAGTTCAAGGTACCATCCACAATAAGCATGCTTTCCTTGCAAATATAAAACACAGTAAAAGGAGTGTACAATACAGTGGTGCTTATATTTAAAACTTATACAAACAGTATGACACTGACACATCTATTTTTGTACTGTACAGTACTTTGTACAAACATTGGGAACCACATAGCACTTAACAGGCCTGGGTCTTTTTAAGGTCATGTGGTGGCCACTGTCTGCAGTGGTGATCTTGTTAGTCTTGAGAAATGCATGTATCCTCTTCATGCTTGTCCCATCAGCATGCATTTTCCTTATTTAAAGGCTCATCTCATCACTGATCTTCTTCACCATTTTTCTGTATAGAAATCACAACCAAAACAACTCAAACTGAGTAAAATGCATGGGTTTGTGAGGTGCTGTCTCAAAAATTATAGTAGAATATTCATACTGCACCCAGTGAAACTCCCCTCACAGAACTCTTTTATAATTGAAGTCAAGTTTAGCACACTTCATTTGAGGGGAGGTAGCCAAAACCAAAGCAAAGATTGTAAGATGAGACTTCAAAGACTGTCACATCACTGCAAATGGACCAGTGCTGTGGTCCCCTGGCATTGGCCATGCATTATTCACACCTACATCACTTCTGTCAAGTTCAGCACTTGATAAAAATAAAATCTGCCTCACACATAGTACTTTGCTTAACAGTAATTTACTGTGCTGTATAGTGCCTTTACTATAGAGATGGACAAGTCAAGATTCTATAGAAAAAGTCTAATCATGCTGAATCGGACCCCGGTGAGGAGAACATGGGCAAAATCAGCAGGAAAGGAGAAAGAACCAACCAGTTTCAAGGTGCCTGTGTACCCAGAAGACTACTCCAAAAGTCCCCCCCCCAAAATTAGAGCCCCTAAACCAAAAGTAACCGCACACTTTTTGTAGCAATCAGTATTCTTTAATAAATGGTATTTCTTAGTCACCATTCAAAATCACTTTTGGCAGCCATTATATTTTGTTTTGGTAAAATATCTACAGTATATAAGTGGAGGTACCTGTTTTTCTTTCATTCCTGTAGTAACATACATGATTCTGAATTTTTAGAAGTTCCCACCAATACACCAGTATACTGTACATTATCTTTGTACTTCACATTCTGTGTTGTTGTGCATGTAGATCCTCCATTGTTATCAAGGAAAATATTTATTTTAAATGAATAGGCTGTACTTTAAGAATAAGTTTGCTTTTTTTATTAAGAGACTCACTTTTGTTAGGGATGGTAGGCTGTAACCAAGGACACTTGCTTACATGAGAAAGAGGATAGTGAGAGATGCACAGTACTGTAAAATTGATGTGAATGTATCATTAATGCATTTTATTTCATTGTACTATAGTCTTATCAATATTTACGCTCCTACCTCAGAAGGGGACAGAGAAAGTAACACTGCCAGTGACTCAGAGCTGATGCCTGAACACACTCCCTATGATGACCCTGCAATGCAGGAGGAGCAGAGAAGGCCCAGCTCTGTGGAGGATGAAGAATTTTTCCAAGTGCCTCAGACAGCCTTTGAAAAGAAACTCTGCACCTCATCAGTCAGTGGGTGCAGTGTATTGAGAAACTCAGCACTCTATTCCATTGGGTGTCTCCATTTGACCAGAAGCTGAATCTGCTGCTCTGGGACCAGCAGCAGCAGAGTCTAGTTTGTGAATGTCAGTTGCACTGAAAGTCATTCTCAGTTTCATTGCTGATGCTGTGCACTGACTCAAACAGATACGTTCTCAGCATCTAGAACACAGTAGCAAGTTGGTCACTTGCCAATCCTGGGTTGCAGAGGGACACAGATTTTCCAAATTTTGCTTACAGTCAAGTATGAAATGAGAGAGCAGACGCTCAAGTCATTGTGGTGACCTCCACCCCTACGATTCTGAACAAGTCATAAGACTAATATATAACACTGCCAAACTATGACATTGTAAGGCTCAATGAGCAAAGGGAACATGAGCTGGTACTAGCAGCATGGGGGGCAGGAGTCCTGATCATGTGGCTACTCTGATATTCGATGGACTGGTTCCAATGCAACAGTATCTGTCTTGGTAGAAGCAAGTCAGCTGGGATGGCAACAGAGGGAAAAGTCAAATCTCACAGAACATACATTGTGAAATAATGCTCATTATACAATAGCAAGAAAGAATGCTGGCCTCTGATTAGTCATTGTGGGACTGGACCCCATGATGTTATCTAGATCCATCGCATAGAGGACTGCATCAAATGTTAAAAAAAAAAATCATTACACTAGCAATCAGCACGATTGGCTTCATGTTCCCAATTCTTGACTGTAGTTCACAAAATGTAAACACTTCTTACATAGATAAAAGCTCTATGCTGCATTAAAGTAACACATTTCAGTTACTAAAGCTCCATTTTGTAAGAAGTAAAGTGAATGCTGCCAGGAAGCTGTCACTGTGATCGGCTTCATCACTTCCTGCTCTGCTCGGCATTGACGCTTCCTGCCCACCCTAAACAGACTGAGCATGCTGTGCTTCAAGATTCACTAATCTGCCCCCCCCCCTTCCTTTATCTCTCATTACAAACTGCTATGGACTGTACTGGGAGAACAAATAGAAACATAGAAATTTGATGTCAGAAAAGGACCTCTAGGCCCAAATAGTCTGCCCATTATACCCTGCCACCTAGGGAACCCTAGACCCTACTTGGCTATCCTCCCCCCTTGCTCCCTCCCCCAGACCCCCTGTTGGAGACTACAGTCCCTGTTCCTTTTCCAGGTTCCTCCCCCTTCCATTTTTGGTTATTCCCATGTGTTTATCCCATGCCCTCTTGAATTCATCAACCATTTTGGTCCCCACCACCTCCTCTGGCAGACTATTCCAGGGAGCTGCTACCCTCTCCATGAAGTAGTACCCTCTCCTGTTCCCTCTGAACTTTCCTCCCTCCAACTTCCAATTGTGCCCTCTAATTTTTGAACTTGTTTTCCTGTGAAAGATGCTCCCTTCCCACATCTTGTTAATCCCCTTCAAATATTTAAATGTCTCAATCATGTTCCCCTCCCCATCCTCTTTATTTCCTGGGGGTACAGATCCAGCTCTTCCAGTCTCTCCTCATTGGAATTCTGGTGCATGCCCTGCACCATTCTGGTCACCCTCCTCTGCACTCTTTCCACCCTATCAATATACTTATTGAGGTGAAGTCTCCAGAACTGGACCCCATACTCAAGGTGGTGTCACACCAGGGACTTGTAAAGGGGCAGTAACACCTCCCTCTTCCTGTTTGTTATACCCACTATGCACATCAGTATGTGAGTTGCCTTACCTACTGCTCTGTTGCACTGATCAGCTACCTTTAGGTCATCTGAAATGACATTCTCCAGATCCCGCTCCTGTCCCATTACCATAACTTCTCCCCCTCCCATTTTGTACGTGACCTGTGGGTTTCTGTGCCCAGTGTGCATTATTCTGCATTTCTTTGCATTAAATCTCAATTACCAAGTTTCCTCCCACCCCTCCAACTTTCTCAGGTCCTAATTCATTGTTTCCGCCACGTGTGTCCACTTTATTGCATATTTTTGTATTGTCTGCAAACAGGCATACCTTCCCGTTCAGTCCCTCTGCAATATCTCCTATGTAGATGTTAAATAGGATGGGCTCCAATACTGACCCCTGGGGCACCCCACTTGTCACCCTTTCCTCACCTGAGTGAACCTCATTTACCATCACCCTCTGTCTTCTGCCACTAAGCCACCTCTCCACCCATTTATTTATTTTTGGCCCTGCTCCTAAGCTACCCAGCTTGTTCACCAGCTTTCTGTGAGAGACGTGTCAAAGGCCTTGCTGAAGTCCAGATAGGCCACATCCACCACCCCTCCCTGATTAACCACCCTCATCACCCAGCCAAAAAATTCAGTCAGGTTCATCTGGCATGACCTCCCCTTAGTGAACCCATGCTGTCTGTCATCATGAAGACCACTGACTGCAAGGTAATCAACAAGTCTCTCTTTCAGGAGTGACTCCATAATCTTACCAGCCACAGAGGTAAGGGTGACTGGATGATAATTATCTGCCTCTTCCCTGCTGCCAATCTCATGAAGCAGCACCACCTCTGCCCTTTTCCAGTCACCTGGAACCCTCTCCATGTCCAGCGACAGGTTGAACAATTTTGTCAACAACATTGCCAGTTCCTCCCTTAGCTCCCGTAGCACTCTAGGGTGTAGGGCATCTGGACCTATTGCATATTCATTGTTTATCGAGACTTCAGAAGTCTCACAGTGCGGGAGTGTGAATGATGACAGCAGCACGTGACCCTTTTAAAATGTGCTGCTGCTGAGCGATCACTTTTACTTTCCGATCGCTGGTTTCACTAATCTTTTTTATTTTTTCCTTTCTTCCTTTACCTCACCATACAAACTGCTGCTGACTGTACCAAGAGATCCCACTAAAAATATTTACATTGTTTAGGGAGAGTTCAGAACTCTCACACCTCACCAATCCAAACAGCAGCAGCACATGAGCCATTTAGAATTTTCACTTACAGATCGCCGCCTTCAATCTGTTCCACTCCAGCATCAAAATGCTCAGCAAAACTATTGTGTAATGAATACCAGGGACATCACAAAGCCTCTAGAGACAGAGATAGAGCAGCTAGCTCAACACAGCAAGCAAGAGAGCGTGCGTGCGTGTGTGTGTGTGTGTGTGTGTGTGTGTGTAAGACACTGTTTTCCAGCAACACCACCTACTGGACATTATAGAAATTGTGGGCTTTTTTCATTAGTATAAATGCACATATCAAAATCAATCTTGTAAAATTTTTTTATTTTTTCTACTTTTGTTAAAAAAAAAAAAAAAGAAAGGTCTGTTATGCGAGGTCCCCACACCCTAATTGGCATCCCACTGTACACCTTAAACAAAATATATATATGCTATACTAACTTATAGGGCATGGGCACTTACCGTACAAGTGTAAGTGTCAGGACAATATAATGATTTGTATTCTAGTCTATTTCTCTATGCTTGGTAACAGCATGTAGCAGTGTCACCTGTGTCTTTGTATGTTTATTAGTCAGACAATGCTGCCATCTTTTGGATTTATGTATGACTACATTATATCCTGTGTGTTTCATGTATTTTCTATACATCCTTTGTTTTACGATGCAGCTGACTTAGCATTTATTGTATAAGACTAGATAACACTGTGGAGCCACCTAATTTTAGCCAAATAGGGCTTATTTTATGTCTCTAACACTGCTTCTTACTAATGGTTACTATGACTACTATCAGTAGTGTATATAACCTACTGTATTACGTATTCCCCTCAGAGACCATTCTCATTCTTTGGGGTATTGGGGAACAATCAGCTCAGCTCCCAGTGTCTAATGGTAAGAACTGCTTAGGGCAACTGTGATTTCCTCTTGGTGTAATAAACAAGATTTATTACCGATATGCAACTTGTTCGTTTCTCTTTTGCATGTCCATCACTGCAAAGAATCTGATTAGGGCTAACCACCCTAACATATTGGCGACCGTGTGCAGGTGATTTAGATGTTGCAAAGTTTCACTTGCTGAAATTTACCCTTCCCTGTGGGTAGTAAGTAGGTGTGCACCCCCGCATCACCTAGTCCATACTTTTAACTCCGTAGCACCTTGCAAAGTCTGGCTGCTTACTGGGCTCAGTAGATGCCGACTCACCTTGCTCAATGGCAGTTTTGAATCACAGGATTGCGAGAGTACAGTGACCTACCCATCTGCTGGTTTGCCCGTAGTGGATCAATACACAGCACAGTGCCCACTTACAGGTTAATATTTTGTATTTCCCCATGAAAATTGTACTGGTACCACTATGTCTACTATGTCAAATATCTGCGCAGACTTGAGGATCAATGTCTCTAACTTTCTTACCTCCCATGGAGGCTGGAACTATTTCATGTTGGATGCAAGTCAATCTGAAAACCCTGTGCTAGGAATTTCAAGCCAGTACTCCGAGACGAGAGAAACAGCCAAAAAGTGTGAGGCTAAAGGGCTGTTGGTTGTGGGGCTATATGCTGCTTTAGAAGACTCTGAATTGAGGTTTCATTCCCTTGCACTGCAACTCTCATCCCTTAAGAAAGAGCTGGGATTGCAGGCATCAGAAAGTTTGAAAACAGAGCAACAGCTTGAAGCAGAACTGCAGTCATTGTGCACGAAGAATAAGACTCTTTTGCACTGTTCTGTACAAGGTAGTGAGCGAGATTTAAGTATGTTAAAAGATGTATGGTATCACCCCACCACAGAGACATTCCCACAGCGAAGTCCACCACAGTGACAGATCTCGCCAGGTTGCTGTGGTGTGCTGTGGTGGTCTGCTGTGGAATGGCGCTGCAACTCATGGTGTTTCGCCCCCATTCCCAATACAACTCCGACTCGGAGTTGTATATTTAGAGATAGGGGTGCGGGGTGCAGAGGGCAAAGCCCCTCATAGAAAATGACTGTTTCTTGTCAGGAGCAATGCTGACAGCATTTTTCCCATCGCTGTCTGGGATGTCGAGGACATCCCCGATAATATCGAGGACATCTCCGATGATATCAAGTGGTGGAACCAAGATGAATGTGAAGGTCTGAGACAGGATGAGAGACAGGTTTTCTAAAAAAATTATTTGTTGAGTGACACGAATGAACAATTGCGTGATGAGACGGATGAGTTATGAAATAACCTGAAACGGGTAAATGAAGAGTTGGATAGGGAGCTTAGGAACAATTGTGAATTAAGCACTGTATATGGAGTGTTACAGAAAAAAGTTGCAAAAGGTGTGGAGCAGAACATTGCAAAGGTTAGTCACGAAGCTTGTAGATTAAAGATGGCGAAACTGTGCCATTAACAAGAGGTGTTGGCTGGTCACGTCAAAGCAATGGGCAGGTTTCATTACACACCCATCAACCTCATGACATCTGATGATGATGACTCTGGAGATGACATCTACCAAGATGGCACCCAGACACTCCCTCACTGTGGTCCTTTGTCCCCCTGCCACCCACAAGATGGAGGATCCCATTGCTAGAAGAGCACTATCCTACATCATCAGTGGAATGACGACTATCATGTGTGACACCAAAATGGTGACCCCATGATGGGGGGGAGGCTGAGGCCTAGGCAGAGCCCCTCTGATTGCCATACTATCCAAAGGCGACAAGTCAGAGATCAGTCAAATGACTGATACTGCACTCTTTCAGCTGATGACATCTGAGAAAAACAAACAGGCCTTCAAATAGCAGTTGGATGCGATAATGAAGGAAGCTGCTGCTCAGCCATCTGTTGTCTGCACTGTGGCCAATGCCGCAGTGGAGGCCACCCTTCATGGAGCACAAAACTAGAATCCCTTCCCTGATTGCTCAATGATGCACAGTAATCCCCTTCAGTTGGCCCACTCTGTACAGCAGATTGCTGACAGCATAGGTTGCATGAACCCCAGTGACAATCTCTGTTGCCATTTGGAGAAAGTACATTCCAAATGTGAGATGCACAGCCTGCGGGCAGATTACTAGGTGCGGATCCTCCAGCAGACCATAGACCTCAGCCTCTGGGTGAAACTCCCAGAGGTGGCCCGCCAAGACACGACTACGACTTTTGATGAGATCACAGGAGAATGTATTACCGCATACAGCCCAGGTGTGGTTGGAGTGATGTTGGCCTACCCCATAAAACAAACCGCTAAGGAAAGCCCAGCAACATACCACCAAAGGTTATGGATGGCTTACCATACTGGCAAACATCTTGTGAATGAAACCACAGCTGTTGATCTCAGTGAGTACAAAAACATGTTCCTCTGGAACATGATTCTGGCCAGCCATGAAAAAGTGGAGCCCACAATTTTTCCCAGAATGGACAAATTTGATGACATTCTTTAGAAAATAGAGTGGGTTTACCAGCTCTGCCTCCAAAATCTGAACTCTGGTTTGAAAACGGCGACTGCGGTACACTCTACCAGCGAGTATACAACCCACTATAAAGTGGAGGGCAGGCCCAAGACAAAAAGACTGCATCTTCGGACAACAGACAGTACTCCCAGTCTGGAGGTGGGAACCATAACCATAACAAGAACAAGCGGAACTGGAATTCTAATTCCATCCGGAACAATCAAAACCATTGACCAGGCCCCTCTTACCAGGAAATCATGGAGGAGAACAACAACCTCCATAATCTTCTCGGACAAGTCCAATCAGTAGTGGACATGATTCTGACGTGTACCATTGCAGCCCTAGCTCTGGGACAACAGGCCTCATTAGGCCAAGAAGACACCAGAGCCACAGGGGACCAGGCCACAGGAGGCCTTAACCCCAATGCTACACCCTTCATTTCAGCTATCTAGGACCCAGAAGAGGTCCAACAAGAGCAGACCCAATTACTCTCCAGAAACTTCCTGGTAGCAGCAGTTCAGATTGACAACTGCAGGCTCCAGTCCATATTGTGAACAAGCTCACTCTTGACATAAACAGAAGGGCTTGCACAAAGGCCACGGTCAGGGGCTGCCAACTGACTATGTTGCTTGATACAGGCATGGCTGTGTCTGTATTACATGATGAGGACCCAGCAAACTCCTGTCAGTCCACCGGATGGAGGACCAGTACGTCAGGCGTGGAAGGCACCAAACTATCTATATATCGCTCTGTTGTACTTCCGGTGGTGATAGGCAGCCTCGGTTCACATCATAACTTTGATCTTATGGTGTTGCGTGAACATTCCAGTATCTTGGGAATTTATTTTCTTGCACCACACAGCTGTGTGGTGGATCTGGCCAACATGCTCCTGAACCAAATCAGAGGATAATACCATACTGTCATGATTTCTGATTCGCATGTGGTTGCTGCTATTACCATTAATGACAAGGAATAAGACATCATAACTCTGTTCCAGAACCATGAATTCTTCAAGAACCTTTTGCCCATCCTGCAGAAGCATCTGGATGGTTTTGCCACACACAAGCAAGATTGTGGGAGAATGCAGACTGTCATCGAGATTCCAGGCCCAGCACATGACAGGCAATGACAATATTGCTTTCCTGCTGAGGTGCTACCATCACTCAGAAAAAACATTCGGTCACTCCTTAAACAAGGTGTAATCAGACCTTGCGTCTTGACTGACAATTCACCTATTTGGCCAGTGAAAAAGCCCACAGGATCTTGGAGACTCACTATTGATTACAGGAGGCTTAATCTAGTCACTCCTAGCTGCTTACCTACAGTAGCATTAGCACCAGACATGCTTCAACTGCTGACACCAGATCACAAGTGGTTCAGCACCCTTGACATCTCCAGTGGCTTTTGGTCACTGCTCCTAGCTCCAAAAAGTCAATACAAATGTGCTTTTAGTTTTGAAGGTTGACAGTACACATGGACCTGCTTACCTCAGGGTTATCACAGCAGCCCCTTCCTTTTCTATCTGCACATGATGGATGCCCTGGAAGGTTTCTCTGCCCCACAATGTATTCTGCAGTATGTGGATGACCTATTGTTGGCAACTGCCACCAAAGAGAAACACTTTGACCTACTGGATGAACTACTGATCCTTTTACAGAGGGCAGGCCTCAAATATAACCCTGCAAAAGCACAACTTTGCCAAAAAGAAGTCATCTTTCTTGGCCTATGCATAACAGAACAGGGAAGAAGCCCAGCCTGGAAGAAAATCCAAGCCCTACAAAATTTGCGACTACCCACCAGTGTGGCAATGCTCAGATGTTTCCTGGGAATGGTCAACTATTCCAGGGATTTCATTTGTGATTTTGCAGAGAAGGCCAGCCCTCTGTATGAGCTCCTCAAAAAGGATACCCTCTGGGCTTGGGGTCCAATCCACACTCAAGCTGTGACACTTCTAAAACAGGCCTTGGCCTCTGCTCCAGCTTTAGTGAACTCCAATCTAACTTTACCTTTCCATCTGGAATCAGCCACTTCAGACATTGCCATGCCTGTAGTCCTTGCTCAGAAAGTGAATGGCACTTTGAGATCGATTGTTTATGCATCCCACATGTTGTCACCAGTGGAACAGAAGTACAGTCTTTGCAAAAGAAACCTTCTGTCTACCTAGTGGGCTGTCAAACATTTTCTGTATATTATTGGGTACTCACCTATCATTCTGAACACCAACCATACCGCAACAACTTTCTTGCTATCAGATAGAGTAAAGGATGGATCAGTATCCAACACCAGACTGACTCACTGGTCTCTTCTTTTCCAGGACCAAGTCATACAGGTTCATTCTGCCAAAATGCCATCAATTTTAGCCCATGGTCTTTTATACCAAGGAGCACAACACGATTGTGCACTCCAGCCCCCTGAGTTGCCTGAACCCGGCCCTTTTCTTCCTGCTACTCCAAAACTCCTTGCAGACACCTCCTTGTGTCATGTTTTACTGATGTCTCAGCCTCATACTATCAATGATTGGGATTCTCGTTTGCCTTTTCTCCTTATGGCAATTAGGGGTACTCCTTCAGCCACAACCCAAGCTGACGTTGCCCTCTATCGACCCATGCCTGTGGTTTGATGTAGTTGTGTAAAAAACAGAATTTTAAAGTTTGAAATTCTTTGGTCACGGCTTGCTAATGATCTTTGATCATGAGCCTGCAAATTCTTAGGTCGCGAGATCGTTTTCATTCGCAAGCTTCTTTCGTGACTTCCCGACCACATGTCCAGGTTTTTTGTGAACCAGAGCTCTCTGGGAGGGACCAAGTAGCCCAGATTTCATGACCAGATGTCCCCTGATGGCCAAAAATTATCTTCGGTTGTGAGGTCATGGCCGATTCTCGCAACCAAAGAATTTTTAAAGGTGGTAAAACTTTAAAATTAAATATCTCTGAAATGGTTTGGTCTTTTTACTTGAAATTTGGAGGGTGTTGAGGGGATATCCTAGGGATTTGACTGATGCTGTTTAGGTGTTGGAAAATTAATTAGATGCAGAGATATTGAGTGATGTACTTAATGTTTTGCCCATAGGCTTATGCATGGTGCTAAATTGGCTTGAAATGTATAGGGTAGGTAGCCCTAGTGCCATGGAGGTGTGTTTCACTCGTTTGGTGTGTAAAATGTAAACAGGTGTGGAATTATGCCACTCCAATGAATGAACATTTGGTTTGTTCCATGTTAATAACTTTTGAACCATGTATCCGATTTGCCTGAAATTTGGAATGTAGAAAGATTAATCATAGATCTTCTATTGTGACAATTTTCATGGCAGTGGCTGTTATGATTATGAATTGTGGCGCATGCTCGTTGTACTTAATGGGGAAGTATATATGTGTATTGTGAAAACCATGGTGAGCACATTTTTGGGTGCACAGGAAGATCTCATTATAAGGTATAGGACAGCTCAAAAGGTATGGCAGAAGTATATTGTTATGCAGTGCTGGGCAATGTGGTGGGAACACAGGGCCCTCTCAAAAGGCATGGAAGAAGTATATTGTTATGCAGGACTGGGCAATGTGGTGGGAGCGTGGGGCACCCACCAATTCATGTGATTCAATACTTATATTGTGATGTTATGCAGAAATGTACAAGTTGGTGGGAGCATGGGGCCTGAAGATTTTAAACCATAGAGTAAGCCTGCAGTTGAATTTTTTTTGTAGGTTGCACGGTTAATGAGATACACCAATACATGTTTTTTACTACCTATATTACACTTTTTCAAAAAGTAAGGAAATTCTA
Source organism: Neoceratodus forsteri (assembly GCA_016271365.2). NCBI lineage: Eukaryota > Metazoa > Chordata > Ceratodontiformes > Ceratodontidae > Neoceratodus > Neoceratodus forsteri. The sequence goes on from CM028131.1 coordinate 733,513,395, forward strand.
TGCAAAAAACTGCATTAATGCATCAATTAGGGTTGAAGTGACAAAAGTCAGGAAATTCAACATTAGAGGTGAGCACCCTCCCCCACACTCCCATCCTTCACAGACTGACAGATGCCGTGTGTGGCATGGGGTCATGAGGTTTCAACTGTCACCCCATTCCCTTTACTATACCATGTAAGCCTGGTTACACATGGAATGGGATGACAGTTGAGTCTCATGACCCCATGCTCCCTACTAGCACTCTGTTAGTCTGTGGAGGATGGAGTGTGGGGGGGGGGAGGTGCTCACCCCTGACATTGAATTTCCTGACTTTTGTTGCTTCAACCCTAACTGATGCATTAACACAGTTTTTTGCATATATATGTATATATAGATACACACACACATACACACACACACATATATGCTATACTAACATATAGGGCATGGGCACTTACCGTACAAGTGTAAGTGTCAGGACAATATAATGATTTGTATTCTAGTCTGTTTTTCTATGCTTGGTAACAGCATGTAGCAGGCCAAGACACCTGTGTCTCTGTATGTTTATTAGTCAGACAATGCTGCTATTTTTTGGATTTATGTATAACTACATTACATCCTGTGTGTTTCATGTATTTATGGTGGATCCTTTGTTTTATGATGTAACTGACTTAGCATTCATTGTATAAGACTAGATAACACTGTGAAGCCACCTAACTTTTAGCCAATAGGGCTTATTTTATGTATCTAGCACAGCTTCTTACTAATGGTTACTATGACAACTATCAGTAGTATATACAGTAACTTACTGTATTACAATTTCCCTTGGAGACCATTCTCACTCCTTGGGGTATTGGGCAAAAATCAGCTCAGCTCCCAGTGTCTTATGGTAAGAACTGCTTAGGTCACCTGTGATTTCCTTTTGATGTTATAAACAAGATTTGTTACTGATATGCAACTTGTTCATGTCTCTTTTACATTTCCATCACCACAAAGAATCTGATCAGGCTAACCACCCTAACAGATCCATTGTATAATAGGATTAATGCACTCCAGGGTGTGTGTCGTGCTGGAATAACATCACTTCTCAGATGTTGGATACACTCAGCCTGTGGCCTCATGCCCAACCACCCGAGACATGTTATCCCAGCATGACACACATCTTGTCATGCATTATTCCTTTATAGTTTGGTGCCATTTTGATGTTGGTGCACCGCAACTTCAGTTGATCAGGACAGGATGAATGAACAATTGTGAACCCCTGGAAAAAGTATAAACATGTCCAAATCATGAATACTGTTGTGTTTACATTTATAAAATCTTACTGTGAATGAAAATATACTAAAAATTATACTTTGAAATCTTATTTTTAATAATCTGTGAGAATATATACTACTGTGTACTACCGGGCTCAGGAAAATATCAACTCACTATAGTTAGCATCTTTCCCCGTGTGTGATATTTCATTAAACCCTTTTAATGTACTTTCCAGGACACTCAGCCACACCTTGTGCCTCATAACGGTGTGGGCATGCATTAAAATGCTGTAATGCATACCCTGTCATGTGTTATCACTTACATATATGGTACCATTAGGGGCAGACCCACTGGCACAGCGGTAGCGATACGATTCGCGATGCTGGTGACCCAAGTTTGCTAGTGAGCTCAGGTCATCAGAGGGCCAACCAGGGGGAGGAGGATCAAGCATCCAGGGGACCACTCTCCTCAAGGGGGAGGAACTGCAGAGCCCAGCGTACTCCTGGCCCCTTGCACTAGCAAGGGGAAAGACACCCAGGGCCTGCTGCAGAGTGGGCATGGGGACAGGCAGATGCTGATGCATGGCATGCAGGTGTGTAGGTCAGGTGTCATGGTGCCATTTGACACCAAGCTCCATGGGGAAAAAAGGGAAAACAAGTAACCTCAGCAGCAGAATGGTGCAGGACCCTCACAGGCTCTGCACCTGACTACAGCAGCTGGGCTCACCAGTCCAACTACTGGATCCAGTCTATGGCAGTGGATTGAGGGACCTCATCAAGGGCAGCAAGCCCTGGGGGTACTGACTGGTGGTAAGTCCCGGTGGGTATCACGATGACAAGGCTGGGGTGTCCTGCAGAGGGGGGCTGTCAGAGGTAAGCAGTAGAAAATGTAAATAAAAAAATACAGCACCAGCAGGGCAGTTTAGCAGTGACAATAATGAATTGGCAGTAGGCTGGGGAGAAGCACTTTGAAGCTTTTAATACCTTCTAAAACTTTAACTTTTGCCCATAAAGTAATATATTACAGACCTGTAAATTACTGTGCCACATATAAATACAGCATACTCCACTATACTTCCTCTATGCTGCTGGCAGCAAAACAGATCAGTAGCCACTATGCTCAACAGAGCAAACCACCTGAATGTGGAGTTATTCTAAAATACACCACCACTACCATCACCACCCAAGCAGGGTCACACAACTGGGTAACATCTATGAACAGTTATACAAGTTCAAAAATAATATTTATTCATTGCCAGGGCGTCCATTTTTTTTTTTATCGAACAATGCAGTATCTTGCTGTGGCAGCAGGAAGGTTAATGTGCCATGGCCACCTTTCAGTCCTGGTCCCAGTCTCTGCTGTCCCTTCAGTTGCCCCAAATCTTCCCAGTGTGGCAGTGAGGGAGGCTTACAGCCAACCATGAAGAAGAATAATAATCAGCATTTATATAGTGCTTTTCATACACAGTATCCCAAAGCACTTTACAAGCAATGCTAGACTGGTAGTGAAGTGACTGACTGTGTGGTGGCGGCCATATCGCACATCATCACCCACACACAGCCTGGATAATTGCATGAACTGGTTTATGGGAAGGGGAATGCTGGCCAGGACACCAGGAATATTCCCTGCTCTTTGCAAAGAGTGCCCTGGGTTCTTTTACTTTCACCTGGATACCCACCAGGACAACACCAGGATGGGCAGAAGGGACCTCGATTTAACTTCTCATCCGAAGGTCGGCACACCCCAGCAGTACAGCACCCCCCAATACTGCACTTGGATGTTAGCGATTTTTAGGTGCAAGTCCAATCCCAGTGTGGGACGAGAACCCACGACCTTCTGGTCCAGAGGCGGATGTGCTACCAACTGAGCCACGCTGACACCTCTGTGTCCTACTTCTCCAGATAGAGTATGTTGACACAGATTTCTGTCTTCAAAGACATAAAGTGACTAAAATGTGTGAATTAGCAGTAGTAAGTTTTTTTATACAAAAACATAGAAACATAGACTTTGACGGCAGATAAGGACCGTTTGGCCCACCTAGTCTGCCCATTTCCCTACCTAGAGGATAAGCTGCAGATCCTATTTAACCAACAGCCTATTTCTTCCTAACTCCCCACAAAAATTGCCTTATGTCTGTCCCATGCATTCTTGAATTCTCCCACCATTTTAGACCCCACAACCTCCTCAGGAAGGTTGTTCCATGCATCCACTACCCTCTCTTTGAAAAAATACTTCCTCACATTGCCCCTGAGCCGTCTCCCCATCTTCAAATTGTGTCCCCTTGTACTTGCACATCTCTTTTTCTGAAAAATGATACCCTCTTGGACTTTGTTGATTCCACTGAGGTACTTAAATGTTTCTATCATGTCCCCCTTCCCTCCTTTCCTCAAGGGTATACATATTAAGCTGCTTTAGTCTCTTCTCATATGGCTTCTTTTGCAGACCCTGAACCATTTTAGTTCTCCTCTGAACTGCCTCCATCCTGTCTATGTCCTTGTGGAGATGGGGTCGCCAGAACTGGATGCAGTACTCCAGATGGGGTCTCACCAACTGTCTGTACAGGGGGGTAACAACTTCCTGTTTTCTACTGGTGTTGCCTCTCCCTATACATCCCAGTATCCCCAGCCCTCCCTACCGCCTTCTCACATTGCTTGCCAACCTTAAGGTTATCTGATATGATTACCCCAGGTCCCTTTCCATTTTTGTTGTTGTTACTACCTCTCCCCCATTGTGTAATCTTCTCCTGGGTTTTTGTTTCCCAGGTGCATAATTTTGTACTTCTTTGCATTGAATCCAAGCTGCCATACTTCTGACCATTCCTCCAACCTTGCCAAGCCCCTTCTCATCTTTCCACGTCTCCTTGTGTATCAACCCTGTTGCAGATCTTTGTGTCATCTGCAAAAAGGCATACTTTTCCTTCCAGTCCCTCTGCAATGTCACTTAGAAAGTAGTAATGGATATTGTGTGACCCTTGAATACCACAAGCTCCTTCAGGGTAAATATTTATCCTGACGGCGGTCAGTTTTGTCACTTGATACCCAGAGGCAGTCGCCCTCTCCTCAATTAAGGCAGACAAAGTGGCAGATGCCTTGCTAGGGATTTTCTCCTATGTCAGATTTCAGTAGGAGGTCATCTCTGATCAAGGAAGTAACTTCATGTCAGACCTGAGGAAGTGTTTGTGGGAGAAGTGTGGAGTGGTGCAGTGATGCACAACACTTTATCATGCACAAGCCAATGGGCTCGTGGAAAGATTTAAAATTACCCTAAAAACAAGGCTGTGAGTGTTTGCTGAACAGCATGGGAGGGACTGGGAGAAATACCTTCCCCACCTGTTGTTCTCATACAGGGAGGCACCCCAAGAGTCAACAGAGTTCTCCCCCTTCAAACTCTTATACAGACATAGGGTGCGTGGGCCCCTAGACTTGATCCAGGAAGACTGGGAAGGCAAACACACCACCCAGGTTGCTCCCATAGTGGAATATGTCCTTCAGTTTAGGAGGAAGCTGAAGGAGCTTATGGGAGTGGCCCAAATCAACCTGTCAGCTGCCCAGCAGAAACAAAAGGTCTGGTATGATTGCAGAACCAGAGCTTGCTAATACAGCGCAGGCCAGAAAGTAATGGTCCTAATTCCAGTCCAGAAGGACAATCTGCAGGCCGAGTGGGCAGGACCATACAAGGTAGTCTGACTGGTCAATAATATGAGCTATAATGTGGAACTGCCTGACCGGAGACATACCCATAAGATGTACCATATCAATATGATGAAGCCATATGTAAATAGAGCCGACATGGTGTTTGCGGTGTGTAGTCCTGGGGAGGGAACAGATGATGAAGACCCCTCCTGGACTTGCTAGAGGAAAGCAAGCAGGAGTCATATGTGGAGACAATCATGCTGTCGCCCCAGTTGAATCTGGAACAGACCCAGGAAGTGAAGAAGGTTTTAGAGAACTTTGCCCCTTTGTTTATGGCCAAGCCCAGACGAACCCCTTAGCAACCCATGACATAGATACAGGGACACAAGTGCCCATCTAACAGACAGCCTACCAGGTGTCTGAGGCCATCCTAAATGACACTGGGGGGAGGTGGAGGAAATGCTGGATTTAAGGGTAATCCAGAAAACCCACAGTCCCTGGGCCTCACCTGTAGTCCTCGTCTCCAAGACGGATATGTCTACTCACTTCTGTGTGGACTATTGTGGACTCAATGCAGTCACAAAGTCTGACGCCCACCCAATGCCATGGTTGGACAAGCTACTAGACAAGTTGGGAGGGGTGACATATTTTACCACAGTGATTTAACAAAAGGGTATTGGCAGGTGGAGCTAACTGCCAGAGCTAGAGAACAATCAGCCTTCATCACTCCAATAGGATTATTTGAATTTCAGGTAATGCCTTTTGAAATGAAGAACACCCCTGCCACATTCCAAAAGTTGGTCAACCAGGTGTTACGAGGTACTGAAGAGTATGCAGTGGCTTATCTGGATGATATTGCCATCTTCAGTACCAGCTGGAAAGAACACCTGTCCCATCTGAAGGAAGTGTTGGGCAGGATACAGGCGGCAGGGCTAACTGTAAAGGCCAAAAAGTGCCAGGTGGCTATGGCAGACCAACCAAGCAAAGACTGAGGCAATAGAGGTATAGCCCACGCCTGAAAACCAGAAGCAAGTTAAGAGCTTCCTAGGGGACGCAGGGTACTATCGAACATTTGTGCCCAATTACAATACCCTGGGAGATCCCCTTTCTAGCTTGCTAAAAAAAGACAGCCCAAAAAGGTAAACTAGGAGCCACCCTGTGAATGGGCCTTTGCATAGCTAAAAGCAGCACTGTACAGTGCCCCTGTGCTGGCCAGTCCAGATTACATTAGGCAGTTTGTGGTACAGATGGATGCCTCGAATGTGAGGATTGGAGCAGTCCTCAGCCAGCCATCAAATCAGGGATGAAACCACCTGATAGTGTACCTGAGCAAGAAGCTACTCCCCAGGAGCATGCATATTGTATGGTAGAAAAGGAATACCTTGTGCTGGTATGGGCCCTGAAGAAATTAGAGCCGTACCTCTACGGGAGGTGCTTCAAAGTACAGACCAACCACAACCCTCTGGTGTGGTTAAATCAGATGGGCAAAACAAATGCACGGCTCTTCAGATGGAGTATTGCCCTACAGGCCCATGACATGACCATTACGCACAGGGCCGGGTCTGCCATCGTGAACGTAGATGGCTTATCTCACCAGTTAGAACAGTGACCAAATTGTGGAAACTCTGCCATACAATAGGGGCATGTTCCCACAGATTCAGTCTTAGGAGGGAGTGATGATGTGATTTGGCCACTTCAGTAATATGGCTGTCATATTTCTCTACAATTTTGTTATATTTAATTTCCTGAAAGGCCAGGACATTAAGGTTTGTCAGAAAAGAGGCCACTTTTCTGAAAAGGTGCATGGGAAGATGCTGATGTGTATTCTAATGTCTGACGTCTCCTTTGCCCAGGACAAAATCTTGCCTAGAGTTGGACAAGAGTTACATTTTGAAGGGATTTGGAATTTCCTAATGGCTTAGCAAAGGGGAAAATTCCATTATGACAGAAGATGGAAAAGCCATCGCCTTTGTTTTTTTTTTCTCAGTTCAGTTCATTTTTATTGTTCGGTAATTACCTTTACAATATACTAAAAACATTAAACTATTCATCATAACATATACAGATACATAATCAGATACATCACAATATAAGTATTAAAAATCCTTGGTACAAAGTATTAATATACGTAATCAAACAGAGGAGTTATTATCTCTCCCTTATCTTTTCCTTTCTCTTTCCCTTTTACACAATTCCACCCCTGCCTTTCTTATCATTTGTGTCATTTTACTAAGAGGCAAAAGCTTACTTAATTTTAATTCATTTGAGCTAATAGCCTTCAGATTTATTTCTCAGAGGCAGGGAGATGTTTTTCTTTATATTTCATCACTTGATAAAAGAACCCTGAAGTCATCTTAGCCTCTTCTAATGTATGAGGGTGTAAAAGCACAAATAGCGGGTCATATTCCACATTTGCACATTTATTAAGAAAATTGTTAAGCAGTTTAAAACGGATTTTATATAGAGGGCATTGTATCGTGATATGATAAAGATTTTCTACAAAACCCCTATTACACCTGCATGTTTCAAGGCAGGTGTTAGGGACAGCTATTCTGTTAAAGAATATGTATTTAGAGCAAATAATGCCCATCCTTGCCCATGTAATCATTTTCCTATCTAAAGGTGTAAGGGGTAAAATTAGGTAGGTTTCCAAGAATATGTCAATCTTATTTTGGGCTAACCATATAGCCTGGTGCTGTGCTCTGAGAAGCTCCATTTGTTTTCTTTGAGCAAATGCAAATATTTTTTTAGCAAGTTCCTTAAATGAGGGAGATATTATAATTAATTTTTCTCAGTCTAGCCAAAGATGATACATAGCTATTTTCTCCGGAATACCTTGGATAGTTTTGACCCAAGATGATATAAAATTTTGATTTTGCCAAGCATTTTTTTCTTTCAAACATAATAGCGGTAAGCTATTAGCTTGATAATTAATCATTTTTAGCCAATAGCCCACCATACGCATCTCAATTATGGTGGCAATGGGTAATCTTCCTAATTCAGCCCTAACTATAGGATTAGATGTAGATAGAGGGACCTGTAATAATGATTTATAGAAAAAAGAGAGAGGAGTCTCCAACCATAGAGGAGGGTTTACACCTATCTCCTTTGTTATAACACTTTGAATTTCAAAGGGAAGATGGTTTTAGAAAAAGGTTATGCAGACACCCAGTCTAGAAAACCTATTGTGAAGTTTCCTAACAACTGCCCAGTCTATTTACATTTTAATAAGGTCAGGAAGGCAGTGATGATCAAAGCAAGCCAGGAAGTTGGGGCTGTGAGGATATCAAAATACTGATAAATTGGATTCACATGCAACTTAGGAAAAGCAAGATAGACCCTTGCTGGCCTAGAGATAAACAGTTGGACTTAGAAATATTAAGGACTAGCCAATCAGAAGGCCAGTTTTTTAGACTGTAGAGCTTTCTATAAAAACTCTCTTCACCAGAGATTCTGGGCATTTTAAGCCAAAGTTCCTGACACTGTGAAAGACTGCCAGATACCACTGAAGACACTGCAAGAAAACCTGGACTCTGAGATACAGCAGAGAGAAAGAGGGACTTTGCAAAACTCACTTATTTTCTGGACTCTGATGCCCCCTACAGAAAAGGTAGAACGTATCCAGTTAAATCATTAGTTCCTTTTTGTGTATATTTTCCAACTTTTTTTGTAGTTATCTTTTAACCAAATATCTAAATCATTTGTCTGTATGTTTATATAGTGATTATTTAAGTAATTAGTAAAAGCACTTGCTTTCATTTTAAAGTATCTGCCTGGGAGTAATTTGTTGTGTGAAGGTTTTGGGAAGGTCTATTAAATCTGTAACATGCCTGTTAGCGCTAAGGCGTCACATGCTACTGAAACTAGGATCCTGGAATGAATCTGGGAGCCTAAAATAGGGAAAGTACGCAAGGTCTCTGGAGGGGTCTGTGGGGTTCAAACCAGGTTTCTGCACTCCTGTAGAAGAAGACACAAGCAGGGTCATGAGGTCAGCCCTGAAGAGCTCATAATGCCTGGGTTCTTCCCCAGCGCAGTAACCAAGGAGAGTTCTCGCCTGGCTACAGACTGGAGACTGTATTTACCCTTATCCAGATAAAGAGGAAGCCCTAGGCCCTCGTGGCAAGTGTTCAGTTATGAAATGAGTGAGCACTCTAAAAGGACATGAGGCGGGTATTTCCTGACTCCCTTGTCATGGATTGCACTTGGGAAGGGCACTGTAAGCTCAGTGGACCTGGCCCCCAGGAGTGAGTTGATGACACTGAGTATTCAACAACTTTTGCCAATCCTAAGCCCTCCCTCAAGGATCTCTTTGATAATTTGCATAAGATATAGCTAGGGACTGAACATTTATCAAATTTATACATGAGACTGAGAATGTGTTAAGCATCAGCAATCATGTAATCTCATCCAACTCAGATCAGAATTTAATGAACATTGATGCCTCGGACTGGGGGAGCATCAGTGATAAAGCTGGCAAACTTACTATAAATCACATCCAGCTTTGCCAGCTCTCTCTCTGATGCCCCTCCATACAAGACATCCATAGTCTACCACTGGGACAATCATGTAAGAGATTGCCTGACCATCTAGAGTTTTAAGACAGCACTAAAAACATACTTGTTCAACCTAGTATATCCAGATAGTTTGGAACCAAATATTTAGCCTAGTACATGCAGATCTTATTGAAGTTAACATTTATGGTCTTGTAGTTTTATGGATTTTAATATGTTGACTGTTATGTGTGTTTCAATTATTTGTTTTGTTTATGTACAGCACCTCGGTTTTGGAAAGGCACTTTTACAAATAAAGATTTCATTTATTCAATATGCCTACCTGACTCCTGGAGCAGGCACACTCTTACTCCATACAGCATACCCAATTTGAGACCCAACTGCAAAAGTCAAGACAGCAAGCAGTTAGTAACATTTATTTTTTTATTTGCTAGGACACCCCCCATAAGCTTTAAGGAGATTTGTTTTATTTGGTAGAACCCCTACCCCCCGTCTTTCTCCGCCATGCTGTACTTAATATGCCAGTACCTCCCGTGCTAAGGACCTTGTAGTCGACAATACCTCTTTTTCTCTGCTTAACTGAAGGTGGACAAAGCAATGGGGCCTGATGGAATTCATCCCAGAATTCTAAAAGAACTAAGGGTAGAACTAGTGACACCACTGACTACCCTCTTTAACAAATCATGGGAGGATGGGGTGGTTCCCGAGGACTGGAGGAGGGCAGATGTGATTCCCCTTCACAAAAGTGGGAGCAAGGCAGAAGCAGGAAACTACAGACCTGTTAGTTTAACCTCAGTGGTAGGGAAAGTGATGGAATCACTTCTGAAGGAAAGAATTGTGAGTATCTAGAGGCCAGAGGGGCACAGGACCCAAGGCAGCATGGATTCACAGCGGGAAGGTCATGCCAGACAAATCTGATAGATTTCTTTGACTGGGTGACCAAAGTAGTAGATCAGGGAGGGGCTGTGGACATGGCCTACCTAGACTTTTGCAAGGCATTTGACACAGTCCCACACAAAAGATTAATATACAAGTTAGCCAGCCTGGGAGTGGGTCCCAAGATGATTGGCTGGAGAATAGGACACAGAGAGTAGTAGTAAATGGAGTCCACTCTGAAGAAAGGGGGGTTACTAGTGGGGTACCACAGGGTTCAGTATTAAGACCGGTCCTCTTCAATGTCTTTATAAGTGACATTGCAGAGGGACTGGAAGGAAAAGTATGTCTCTTTGCAGATGACACAAAGATCTGCAACAGAGTTGATGCACAAGGTGGGGGTGGAAAGGATGAGAAGGGACTTGGCAAGGTTAGAGGAATGGTCAAATGTATGGCAGCTTAGATTCAGTGCTAAGAAGTGCAGGTAATGCACCTGGGAAACAAAAACCCAGGGAAGAGTACACAATGGGGGTGAGATATTAACAAAACAAAAATGAAAGGGACCTGGGGTAGTCATATCAGATGACCTAAAGGTGGGCAAGCAATGTGAGAGGGCAGCAAGGAGGGCTGGAGGGATACTGGGATGCATAGGGAGAGGCATCACCAGTAGAAAACAGAAAGTTATTATCCCTCTGTACAGACAGCTGGTGAGACCCCATCTGGAGTACTGTGTGCAGTTCTGGAGACCCAATCTCCGCAAAGACATAGACAGGATGGAAGCTGTCTGGGAGGGCAACTAAAATGGTGCAGGGTCTGCACCGAAGACATATGAAGAGAGACTTAAGGAGCTTAATATATATAGCCTCAAGGAAAGGAGGGAGAGGGGGGACATGATAGAAACTTTCAAGTACCTCAAGGGAATCAACAAAGTCCAAGAGAGTAGTATCTTCCAAAAAAAGAGGTGTGCAAGAACAAGGGCGCACAATTTAAAGATGGGGGGGGGCAGCTCAGAGGTAATTTAAGGAAGTATTTTTTCACAGAGAGGGTTGTGGATGCATGGAACGGCCTTCCGGAGGTTGTGGAGTCAAAAACAGTGGTGGAATTCAAGCATGCATGGGACAGTCATAAGGCAATTCTAGGGGGTGGGGGTAGGAAGAAGTAGGCTGCTGGTTAACCAGGATCTGCAGCTTATCCATTAGGTAGGGAAATGGGCAGACTGGGTGGGCCAAGCAGTCCTTATCTGCCGTCAAATTCTATGTTTCTATGTTTTCTATAAGCTGGGCTGCCACTGCTGCCGCTACCTCATCTCTCTCAGTACCTCTTCTGTTGTGCCAAGGACTTTGCAACCACCACAACCTCCCGTCACTCACTCCCAGCTCCTGATCCATTCGGAGAATGCAGTGAGATTTGCAGCTGCCGCTACTACCACTTGCTCTCTCCCAGCTCCTCATCTGCTCAGAGGAGGCAGCTAGCAAACATAGTGCCAACAAAGAGTGTCTGGAACAGCGGAAAGTCGGGTGCATGAAGTGAATGAATGTGCAGCAACACAGGCTTGCATTACACTGTACAAAGCAGTATTATGAAATGGGTAGAGAAGCTCAAGGCAATCAACTGGTGGATTTATTCTTACTTGCAGTAAGGCTGTTTCTGGGGAGAACAGCTGACGCTGGTAACAAAGTGTGCATTTACTAAGGCATTAATCAACGGTCACATGCCTGCTTTAACCAATGAAAGTAATGATATTGCCTTGACTTTCCCTACCCATTTTGTAAACTTTCTTGTTTTACATTAGAAGCCCCCATATCTGGTTAATCCTGCTATCCTGCAGTCATGGCATTTACTATTGGGAGATGGGCTAAAGGCATGCCAGTATCCCCCATCGCTGACGTCAGTGCCAGGCTGCAGCCACAGGAGATTCAATGGCTAGAAACTCTGTTTCTAGTATTTACAAGTTTGTCAGCAGTTTGCAGGTCCTGTTGCCCTCCGGAGGCTATACTTAGCTTATACAGTACTTAACCTCTGGAGGACAGTGGGACCTGCAAACAGCTGATGGAAATACATAAACACTAGAAATGGGGGGGGCCGAGTCCAGAAGGAGCCCTTGGAGCTACAAAAGTTGTGCCACTCCAAGGACTATGGCAATACCGGGTGCACTAGGAACCCTGGACCATATTCCAAGACAAAGCAGGGTTCCTGTGCCAAACTCCCCAGGATTGCCGCAAGTGTGGGACTGTGCCTGACCATTGGCGCAGCTGTGGCACATGCCACAAGGACTTGACAGCTCTTCCACTGGTGCAACACAGGACTGGCAGCATTGGTGGTGCTGATGAGGGTGTACACATGTGCCCAGCGGGGTTGGGGGGGCGGATGGCCACATTGGGTGGGGTGGTGTTCCAGCAGGTTGGTCGGGTAGTGGTTCGGCATGCAGCAGAGTGCATATGCCCATCTAATAGCTATACGGAGGCATATGCACCCCCTCTTGGGTGCCAAAGCACTCCCACATATCCTGGCTGCCACACCAACCCTCCCTATGCCCCTCATGCCCACTGATCCCACCTGTAGCCCACCCAACACAGTGACCAAGTCGGGCACAAGGGCCTTAGACCACCTCCTGGCAGGTCTAAGAGGAGCCCACTGCGATGGTCACGGTGGGGCTTTTGGAATCAGAATTGTGAGCCCCGCCATGGTGCAAGCCCCCTTGTGACCTGGTGTTCCCAGATGCAGGTCGCAAGGGTGGTGCAGTGCCTGTTTGGTGCAGTGGCTTCCCTATCCAGTGCAGCCCACATTCTGGAATAGGGAATGCCACAAAGGGGGACGCAAGGTGCAACTTGCGTCTTTGCTGTTTGGCACAAGCACCTTGCATCCGATGAAACAGCTTCTGGAATCGAGCCTGGGGTTTCTATCCCTTGAATCACTCATGGCTGCAGCCAGGCCCTGACATCAGCTTCAGGGCATTTGGGGATGCTTTCAGCCCATCACCTGATAGTAAACATCAGTGTTGTAAGATGACAGGATCAAGCAGCTCTATGAGGGCTTCTAATTTAAAACAACAATGTAAGACATTTTTGTTTGGAATATTAAGTGCTTGCTAATCGTGGCCGGCTCCACACATAGGTTTTGGACTGGTATTCATGACCGTCCCCCTTTAATTATCTGTCATGTTTGGTGTATTAATGTGTTAGTGCATTAATCACATCCTCTATATTGCTTACAGTCACAACCTGCAATACATGATTGTGATCAACGCTTACATGCAGTTTGTGCCATACAAGATGTCTGCCAAGATTTCATTCGCATTTTCCATTACAGAGTTTGAAAAGTTTTAAGCAAGAATACATTGATGTCAGTGATGTACTACTACATTTCATTAAGCATACAGTACTTCACTTTATTCTGCAATACAACTACTGAATATTGAACCGCAATCTAATTTAAACAGTAAATATTTCAGACTGAGATCTAGCGACACCTCATCACAGCTATTTTGCAAACAGTCGCAACAGGCAATATCAAGATCAATGCTCTAGTTTATAGTTACTGTATTGAATGTTACTCACTGGTGCTGGCAGAATAATGTTCCAGATCCTGTCATCAGGGTCCAAAGAGTCTTTGTCATCCAGCTGCAGGGCAGGCGGCATGATGACCAGCCTGCACTGGCCTGGTAGTGGGAGTGAGGGGAAGCGTGTTATTTTTGTGTGACCCATCTTAATATTGACACACCTACAAGGGGGAGCAGACATATGCCCAGGACACCCAGTGCTCACTGTCTGTTATTTGAAGTGACAGTGCCATCTTTTGTAGTATAAAGTACAGAATGTTGACTGTCTGGTTTTGATACACCTGTCTTGGAAACAGTATTGGACACCCCTTGGAGGGAATACCTCCAACACATTATCCTGACCTTATGATTTTTTTCTGTTTGTCTTAAACTTAATAAAATCTGTAAATGTCCTGTTCAGCAGTATGAGCATTTATTACTCTGTACCACAGTTTTTTTTTTTTGGGGGGGGGGTATCAATTCAGTGTGTGCACTGTTCACTGTAACATGCCCAGCCACATTACAGTACTTACTGTGCTGCGCGTAACATTTTGGTGGCACAGGGTCCAGACCTCCTTTCCATTATTTTATGTCTGAAAGACACAGTTTCATTTGGAAGGGTATTGATCGACCATAATTATTCATTACAATTTGCAATTAATCTGGAAGACACAAAGTACAGTGCAAGGTGCAACTATGTATTGCATGCACAGAATAGCTGCATGTACTCTACTGTGGCATGCAGTACCTGTTATGAGGCAGTTACTGTAGAAATCACATTTGACTGGTGCCCAACTACCACCACTTCCGATCATACGGGTTGAGGAATTCTTTCCTCCCCATCTTTGGGTCAGGGTGGGTGGCAGCAGTAGTGTGCCTTCAGCCATGAATGACCTGTGCCCCCTCCACCAACTGCTGGCCCCTAGTTGGACCTCTGTCAGGGTGATGGTTGATACGGTGGCATCCTGCAGTGATATGAGAGGCGTATTTTAGGCCTACAATCCTTTAATGCATAAGGCAGTCTCAATACATTACAGTACTATAAATGGTAAACTTACTGTTGCATTGTATTGCACTTAGCACTTTATTGTATTGTGTTTTCCTTGTACCTTTTATTGGGTTGTGCTGGTCCAACTACCTGAACATTGTGACTGCTCAGCTGCTGCACCTTATTGTATCATTACCATTGTACCTTTTGTATTGTTTACTCCCGATGCATCTGGAAATGAGCTGGAAAACATTTAAAATACATTTATTTATTTATTTAACATTGTTGACTAGGTAAATGCACTGGCAATGAGTGCCTTTTTCAGGCATGACCTGGATCAAAAAGCACAGATGCAAGAGGTAGTACGTTATGGTTCAGATATTTATTACAGAATTTAACAAATATAGTTACAAATATATGAACTGTAGCAGACACAGGTGTTGTACTAGAAAAATATACAGAATACATACGAAGACTTGCAATGTATAAAGAGGCGGGAAGGCAGTGAGAAATTGTTGTAACTGGCAAGAGTAATAGGGGTAGTATTACACAAAGGAGTATGAGAGCTGGGGTGATAAACAAGTGCGCATGCACTTTGGATAGGTAAGAGTGAGGGAAGGGGAGAGAGGGATTAGCGGAAGCAGTTGCAGGCATTGGATGAAGAGTAATGAACTTTTCAGAAGCTTTGCAAAGGGTGATAGTGTAGGGGTTTGTCTGAAAGGGGGGTATGGAGTTCCATATTGAGGCAGCTCGGTATCGAAAGGATTGCTGTCCCATGTTAGTACGAAACAAAAGAACCGTGATATTGTTGTTAGAGGCAGAGCGGGATGTGGGCAGATCAATGAGCAAGGTTTGGTTAGCTAGGTAAGCAGGGGCGCCAGGTTGCTAGATTTTTTAAATGAGCGTGGCAAGAGTTACATTAGCTTTGAAATCAGGGAGAAGCCAGTTTAAGGTATTTAGCACAAGACAGTGATGGGCATTGAAAACACTGTCAGAGGCAAATTTGGCAGTTTTATGATGTAAGGTATGCTTTTTATGTAGTACTGATTTGCTGGCAGCATCAGTGACTATCGCGCCATAATCAAGTGAGGGGAGAAGGTTAGCTTGCACTATTCGGATCCAAGTTTCAGTGATAGGAACATACAAACTCTGTTGAGTGAGCCTAACTTCTGATGAAGAAGGGTGGAAGTATGCTGGGGATGGGTTTTGAAAGACTTTGTGGGATCGAGGTGTACTCCGAGGTACTTGAAGGAGATGATCTTTTCCAGAGATATACCATTTTCTGCTATGACGCTGAACATAAGGAATAGATTATTTAGGTTGTGCCTGGTCCCAAACAACATGGACTGAGTTTTTAGACCATTTTTTCCTGGACAAACCACTCCTGCAACCTTGCGAAGCTATTGCTGAGGGTTTTGTTGATTATTCCGATGTCATCACTGTGGGTGTAAAGAACAACGTTGTCAGCGTAAAGGAGGGTGTGCACTGGCTTACAAACCGTTGGCAGGTTATTTGTGTAAATGGAAGAAAGAAGTTGGCCTAAAATAGAGCCTTGAGGGACACTGCTGGTAACGGTATTTACCATGGATAGGGTGTTCCCAAATTTGACGGCCTGTTTCCTGTGGCCCAGGTAGTCTATGAACCAGGCAAGTGTGGGGGGGCCCAAGGCCGTTCCAGTAACCTGGAGGTTATAAACTGGAGGTTTGTCAGTGTCAGTGGTCCAGCAGGTAGCACACTTGCCTCTGAGACTGGGAGATCAGAAGGCTGTGGATTCTATCCCCAGGCACTTGGGTTAAATTCCAATACTGACACTGTAGTGCAGCATGAGGGGGTGCTGCACTACTGAGGTGCCGTCTTTCAGATGCCTGTTCTTCAGGTGGATGTTAAAGATCCCATGGCACTTCTTGAAAAGAGTTGGGGAATTTTTATTAAATCTTCAAAACACATATTTACAAGAGTGTTTATATCACAGTGAAATAAAAAATAATTTGAAAGTAAATATAAACAGTGTTACATCACACAAAATCATATATCAATAAAAAGAAAAATCAAAAAGTAAGCTTTGCGACTTCAATATATATAAACCCACACAATGATGTAAAAAGAAAACAGCTAGCTAGCTAATAAAAGAAAACAGAAAACTTACGTAAAACAAAATACCTATTAATGTATACAAGTGAAAAAATAAATAAATAAAACCCTTCCCCTGCTCCTAAACATAGGGGTACCTATGATCTTCAAATTATATTTATATAGACCGTATTGAATTACACAAATAAACATCTTAACAAGATATTTTTTCCAGTGAAGCTAGGCTAACAAACGGCGGCCTATGAAGTTACTGAGACCCTCCCCTCCTTCCATGTAAGGCATGAAGGGGAAAAGCCTTGTTTGCATCTAAGTAACACTTATCATAACACATTTTTAAATCACCCTTCTATCCATATTAGATGAATTATATTATTCTAACCAAAGAAAGTTGCCCCACCATGTTTGATATTATGTATTGCCCATATTCTGATCTCTGTTTTTCATTTCTAAAACTGCTGACCTTATGGTACAAAAGAGTTATTCTGGTGATATTTCTATTTGTCTAAGAGTGAGCTGGCATCTTCTGATCCAAATGTGGTATTTGATACATAATAAAACTAAATTCATGGTAATGCAGTGGTATTTTTCGCCAGCTCTCTGGGTTTAAGAAGGGTAAAGGCAAATCTTTCCATCTTACTTTCACTATTTCCCAAAATTGTTTGACAAAGGGACATTGAAAATATAAATGTTCCATGGTCTCCAATGTGGTTGTGCATGATTCCCTAGTTCAGTATCTTTCTTCTATACTTTTGTGTTTGAGATTGTTTTTGACATTAGGTTTTCCATGTATGGTTAACCATAAAACATCCCACATAGTCTCTGGGACTCTTTTATTCGTTAGTATTCTACCTATGTGTCCTTGTTCCTGTCTAGATCTATCACAAAAATATGGTGTATCAAGAAAGAATTGGTTGAGAATTTTTTAATATAGCTCTTTCCTTGTAAGAAAGAAAACTTGTTTTGAAATGTGCCACAGTTTTAGTTTTCCACAACAATACTGTAAGTATGATGGTGAGCCCCAATGTGTTGTTGTGGTATGTATTCTTTTTGTGGCCATGTTTCCAAATGTTGGCCAATATTATCTCGGACCCATGGGTCCCAGATGGTTTTAACCTCAGTGATTAATTTTTTTATGTTTCTATATAGAAAAATACTGAAAAAAAATAATACTGGATTTATCATTCTGTTCCCCCTTTTTGTTTTTCCAAGTATAGTAGTCCTCTTTTTCTTGGATTTAATCGACTCCCCCAAATGCAGAACAAGAAGCAACTATAAATTCTAACCTCCATTTGTTTAGGAGGTGGGAAGACAACACATAGATGTAAAAATATGGATAATAGATTGGTTTTAACCATATAGACTTGTTTCATTTTGGACATATGCCATTGATTCCATAGTGTAACCTTTTGCTGTGCTTTTTGTAATGGTATGTCTGAATTAAAATATCCCATATTGCCTTGGCCAAAGAATACACCCAGTAGGGGAATTTTCCCGGTGTCTTGGCCAAATTTCCTCCCATTCACTAAAAATACCACCAACAGCTTAATCTGGTTCAAGGCCAGTTGGCCTTCATCTGTATCCCCCTGCCCCGGGTCGTGCCTGAAAATAGGCAGAATTTGTCTAGTGCACTTACCCGATCAACAAAAACAAAATAAATAAAATACTCTGTGATCGACCTGGTCAAAGGCCTTGGTCAGGTCCACAAAAACAATTCCAGTTGCAAGGCCCTTATCCATTGCTTGATAAATGGCAACTGTGAATTCAATCAAGGTAGTGACAGAGGTACTGCAGAACTATTACAGAAACACCACTGACCTCTAGTGGCTGAAGCACCATATGCTTTTAAAAAAATACATTGGTGTAAACAATATAAGGACTACTTTTCTTCTTTATTTATATCTTTTTACTTTTAAATAGCATATTAGTAAATTCTGTTTTATTTAAGATTTTCAGAGAGGGACCCATCTTATTAGAGCAATAAGCCACTTCAGGTCTGTGGGTTGTGTGTGTGTCATAAACACACTCCCAGGTGCTGAAGGCACTCGGCGCAGGTGCCTCATGCCTCACTATCTGCACCCTGGTTTGTGTACTTATCAGACAACAACCCACACCCTATTGTGGCTTATTGCTTCCTTAAAACCTCTACTTTGGAACTTTAAGCAGTAGACTGAGATGATGCTAAGAAATACAGTATACTATACTTTGGTGTTCCGTAACACACACATAAAATGACAAGCGTAAAAATAAAATATATATTTTTAAAACAGGAGGGGATAGAGACAGACAGAGGGGGAGGGGGAACCTATTGACGGCACTGTGTCACCTCTCGCTGGATCGGGGATACCACCATCCTACTGTTGCTGTCAACCTGTAAGACATAACAAAAGAAGTGGGTGTAAGAGAAGATATACTGTAATGATGTTAAGCTAATGAACTTAAAGAGCCACCAACGCCTCAAGAAGAACTTTGAAAAACATAATATTTGGACACAAAACAGCGTATATTTCTCATTAGCTCTGTAGTTTTTATCTCCAGTATTTAGTACTGAGATCAGATGCATGAAAACAAGATAGTTGTTCCTTGAAGGTTCATCAGCTCCTGTTGCTTCTTCTCAGCTTGATGTCATAATACTCTGCTTGTGACATCACAGTCATTCCCATGATGACAGACTGTGATGTCACAACAGAGCATTTTAATTTCAAGTAGGGAATAAGTTATAGATTTAAATGAACTCTTAGGGATGAAGATCTTGTTTTTGTCAGAATTTCTTCATTAATAAATAATGGAGGGGGACATCTATACCAAATATATGAAATACAAGCTAAACTGTGTTTGAATGCTATGTTTTCTAAAGTTTTCCCAATGGCGTCAGCAGCTGTTTAAGTCATAAACATTTAAAAAAACATTTTTTGTGAAACTTTGTTTTGGTCCCAGTTCACAGATGGTTATTAATCACCACCAGTACTATATACAGTAAGTGAACTTTAAATCACTGGTACAGAAGTATACTGCATGATCAAAGCCACTCTTCAGTTCAGTCTATATCTTCATAAACATTACATTCTGGCTATTACAGATTACTACAGACTACTTTTTTTAAATGACAGCAGACTGTGATTTAAATGATTATTGTAGGAGTTTTTCCTGTAGTCAGGGCCTGCAGAATACTACACTGTCCCCTACTTGGGGTCTCTTCCAATTGACTTTGGTAGGGGTGTAATACTGTATTCACCCTCTACCTAGGAGGCACACTTGTTGAAGTTATCACCACAGTTGGCCCTTTCAGGTTTTTATATTGTTTTATACTTGGGATCACATTTGTATTGTATTTTTTCAGTTGTGTGATCTATGCCTACTTACAGTGTATCAGAGAAAGATCTCACTTCTTACTACTGCAGTGAGAGACTGCTTTCCTGCAGGTGCTTTGTTTCTTGACAGTTTCAGCACTGTTTCCCCAGGTAGATGGCGGTGACACCTGTTAAAATGTTGTCTTTTAATATTAATTGTATGCACAACCCCATATGGCATACAAGGGTTAAGCAGGGTATCAAACAAGATAACCCAGATGTTAATTATTTGCAGGAGACACATTTATCTGCTGACAAAGATGTTAAATTGGAGCCGGCCCAGTGGCACTGAGGGTTGAGGTGCTGGATGCCACACCTCGAGCCAGACCGGTGACCCGGGTTCAGGAATGATCCTGGGCCATCAGGGGGTGGCAGGGGGGAGAGAGAGAGGATTGAGTATCAGGAGGACTGCTCTCCTCTCCTCTCTCGAGAGGGTTTCGGGGCCTGCTCGGCTGCCTAGTGGCTCCTGGTGGAGACCGGGGGTACTACAGGCAAACCAGCCATACATAAGAGGGGAGGGAGTGTGGCAGATATCAGCAGGGCAGCCGTGCGCAGACGTCATTGGACGTCGCGCTCCCTGGAGCAACCACCAAGAAAAAAAATCTCTTCCTAGGTTGTGGAGATGATGGGGCTCCAGGGGCAGGATGCACATCCCAAAGCTGGCCCATTTCCTCAGGTGATCTCCTGGCCAACCCGTCGAACCAGGTAGGCTCTCTCTAATTTCAGTTAGGCCGCAAGGGGAGAGCAGGCCCAGCCCCGAGGGTGATCTGTAGTGCTAGGGTCTGCCTGGTCAATGGGGGAGTTCACTGAGTCTAGGGTTCAGGCAGGGAGTAGCAGTCCTAGCCGTGTGAGCACCCTGGAAGGATGCCTGGCTTAGGGAGAGTATGAGCAGAGTAAAAAAAAAAAGAAAGATATTAAATTAGGAAAAAATGGCTATTCCTTGGTAGTAGCGTCATCCTACTGTGGGGGGAAATGGAAGGGGTGGTTATCTTGATTCCTAATTGCACCAGATTCCATTTGCAGGAGTCATATTTGGATCCTGATGGGAGGTACCTGATTTTTTTGGAAGTCTTATATGAAACCTTTGTTACATTGGTGAATGTTTATTTGCCTCCTCACACAGATAAAAAAGTTATGCAGACTTTTTTTTTAACAAAGTTCTCTCCCTCAAGAAATGTCAGTTAATTATGGTGGTGGTGATGGTGGTGGGGGATATTGACCTTACATTGCCCCCTGACATACATATTGCATGCCTGGGGCATTTTCAAACTACCCCAGCTCAGATGTATTTTAAGGCAACCATAGAACATTTGGGACAGTGGATTTCTGGCATGACTTGTTCCCAAAGGGGAGGCAATACAGTCGTTTCTCTGCCTGGCACTCTAGTCATGCCTGACTCGATTATTTTTTTGTCTCCATTGAACATTCTGGCACAGTGAGAGATATACAGCATGGTCCCAAACTTCTGTCTGACCATTTGCCCATTACTTTGAAAGTGGACCTGGGAAAAATAGGAAATGTACAACATTGAGGCTTATTATGTCTTTGTTGCAGGAGGAACCTTTTAAGGACTTGTTGCAGGGGCAGCTGGACTGGACTGATTTTTAGCCTTGAATGATACTGGTGAGGTCTCAGATGCCATGTTGTGGGATTCCCTCAAGGTTGCACTTTGTGGGGAAATACTTTCTTACTCAGCTAGAAGGATCAGGGACAGAAACCACCAACTCAAAACTTTACAAGATACTCTCTCCTCTTTACAGCAGTTTTGAGGGAAGGGGAGCAACAGTGTGGCTGTTCAAATCCAGAAGATGGATAAGAAAGTAGAGTTTGCTTTAGGATATTTAAAACACTATTAACACAGACCATACATTCTGCCGGTGACAGTAATTGGGCAGTAGTCATATATTTCACTTTTTGGATGCACAAGGTGTTATTCCTTTTGGGACCATGCAGGAGAAATTTGGCCTTACTAGTCAAGAACATTTTCACTATCTTCAAATTTGTGCCTATCTTTAAAAGCAGGGCAGAGAGATGGCTAATGTTC
The DNA here is from genome assembly GCA_016271365.2 of Neoceratodus forsteri. NCBI lineage: Eukaryota > Metazoa > Chordata > Ceratodontiformes > Ceratodontidae > Neoceratodus > Neoceratodus forsteri. Next base: position 733,535,655 of record CM028131.1, read on the forward strand.
AAGACCCTCCCCACTTGCTATGTGACTTGTTTATGGGAGCGCTTCAAGGAGATAGATTTGGGCTCTTGATAGGTAACTTCTACTAGGGACTTAAAGGACCAATGCACCTGGATTCCAAAATTATACTTCATAGATTGAATAAAGATCTACAGACAGATGTTAACTTTAACCTTTGGATTAAACATGCTCTTCCAATAATTACATTTACTTCTTCTCCAGTATAGAGGGAATTTTCATGGAAGTGTCAGAGTCGCTATTTTAGAACAGCAGCCATGCAGGCTTCCTATATGTGTGAAGCATGGGGTAATTGTTAGAGAAAATGTGGGGAGCAAAATGCAGATCAGGTACATATTTTTTGGAATCGTCTGAATTTAGCTAGTTTCTGGTTGCGTATTACAGCTCAGTTATGTCTTCTTTTCACACAATTGCCTTCTCTAACATCTCTACTGATTCAAGATTCAGATTCAAATTTACTGAAATGTATACAAAATTCACACAGAATTATAGTTAATACAATAAGATAAATTGTGCAAGAGTCAAGTATGAAAAATTACAATATCAAGTCACTTCTTAAAAATTGATACATTGCAATTATTAAAAATCTTGCAATACCATACATAGCCATTTTGTCAGCCAGTGACAATAAATGTGCAAATTTGGCATGGTCATCTTTAAAGTGCTTTTTAAACAGTAATGGAAGAACCCATAATTCATGTTCTTTCTGAACAGCAGGGCAATACAAAATTAAATTTTGAGCCATTATAAGATGTTCCTTCTTACATATACACTCAGTAACAGCACTTTTAGACACAAAACTGTTCACAGTGCTTGGTAAATACCCCCAAAGAGTCCCAAATCTTGCTAAACATAACATATTTCTATAAGACTTATTTTCACAGAAAAGAAAATATTGTTATGTTGCTACCCTTAATTTAAGGGTACTGTACACTTCGTCTATCAGGTTTACTTTCTCAGAATCCTTTTGTGTGACAATGTCTTTAACTCTTTGTATAGCTTCAGAGGGAGATGCAGAATAGGCTTCTCCCAGCTACAGATTGCATAGCCCAAACTTTTTTTTAGGTAAGCATGTAACGATGTAAACCAATTTATCAACCTGTTACTCTCAACAGTATGATTACAACGCATATCATTCCAACAAATCTTGGGCAATCTATCATCATACATCAGTCATATCCATTTCCATAAATGTATTATCCCAATAATGACCGTAGCTTCCACTGCTAAAGCTCCTGTTTCCAACCTTAAAAATGATGTGAGCATATCTTTCAGAACTCCTAATACAGCTCTCAAGAGAAAGTTTTGTAGAGGCTTTAATTTACATGATTTCACCTTCAGACCCCAGACCTCACTACCATACAAAATCTGGCCTGTTATGTTTGCATCAAAATATGTTTTTTTTAGGTCGGCTCCAAGGCACCAAGTGAAGGGGTTCACTCAGCATGCTGGTGACCTGGGTTCATGCCCCGAGCCTGGGTACCAGGAGTGGAGACCGGCAGGGAGGGGTTCATGAGCATCCATTGGAATATTCCTTCCCCAGGGGGTGGGTTTTCACCTGGGGCCCTGCAGGTGGATTGGTGACATGCTTGGGGGATGTGATGTCTCAACACACCCCCCATACGTCCCAACCCCAGGCTGCCCTGTGCTCACGCAAGGCAGAGAACTGTGTGGGCAGGGTGTGGAAACACAGAAAAAGTACACCCTGAACAGCTGGATGATGAGTGCCTAGCTCCAGCCGCCTGAAGCCCTGGAGTCAGCCTGGAGCCAGCCCCGCAGTTCCTGGAATACATGCCATAGGCTGCCAGGCCCTTCCCCCTCAGAAGAGAGGGACCCTCCCAGCAAAGGGATATGCCAAGGTATCCAGGTAGGCTGCAATTGGGGCAGGTAGTGGTGGCAGGAGTTGGAGGGTGGTAGGTTAGGCGCTGGTGCTATGAAGGAGTGGCCAGTCAGGGCGTCGAGGGAGGAACACAAAGAAATTACACACGCACAAAAAATATGTTTTTAAAGAGCAACTGACACCATCTGGCCAAAAGTGCTACACTATAGAATTAGAATAAGCATACCCCCAGTAAATCTCATACCAAAAACTAGATTTCTACGTTACTTCATTTTAAAGTTATGAACTATTTTGTTACCCTGATTTCACTAGCTGTTCAAAAAAGCCTGTTTCAGTGAAGAGCGGCTTATGATGTCAATTGTATCAGGGCCTCACAGTCTAGTATTCCCTGTCAGCAAGCTTATAGGGCCTGTTTCTCCAAAGTTGTAAAGATCATGTGCAATGGTTTTCACAAGTAAAACAGGCAGTACCAGTCAGTAAACATTGCTTTAAAAACTATGTGTGTTTCAGGTTTTGTAACAAAGCTAACAATATTTTGCTTGGGTGCCTTTTTGTTGTGGTCCTTTTTTCCAGGGTTGCTAGATGCTCGGTCATAGAACAGTGTTGTGAGATTTTCACACTGAGTAAGTTTCTGATGTGGTGAAAGGCTGAGATTATGTACACCCATCATTCAATTGAGGCAATTTCTAAGAATGGCACTTTAAAACAATTATTCCAACTCCTTGTTAATGGGGGTGGAATAGGTAATGTTGTTTTGAAAAGAGGTGGCGGGGAAGGTTGGGAGAATAAGATAGCATTCAGGAAGTATAAGGAAACACAGAAGGAGCAGGACAGAGGACTGTACCAGTTAAAACAGAAGGAAGCGGGGAAGGCAGTCAGAATAGCAAAGGCCCAAACTGAGGAAAAGATAGCCAGATCAGTTAAGAAGGGGGATAAAACCTTTTATAGGTACATTAGGGAGCAAAGAAAGACCAGGGGAGGGATAGTGAGGCTTAATAAAGGGAAGGGGAGTGGGCAGAGGGTGACAGTGGCAAAGCAGAGATACTGAACAAATACATCTGCTCAGTATTCACAAAAGAAGATGAGGGGGAGGTACCTAAACCAAATGATAGAAGCACACTGGATAGGGAGGTCAATACCAGTCCATTCACAGAAGAAAGGGTCCTGAAAGAACTCCTAAAACTGAAGGTGGACAAAGCAATGGGGCCTGATGGGACTCACCCCAGGATTCTAAAAGAACTAAAGGGGGGAACTAGTAGCACCACTGACTACCCTTTTTAACAAATCATGAGAGGAAGGTGAGGTACCTGTGGAATGGAGGAGGGCAGATGAGATTCCTCTTCACAAAAGTGGGAGCAAGGCAGAGGCAGGAAACTACAGACCTGTTAGTTTGACCTCAGTGGTAGGGAAAATGATGGAATCACTTCTGAAAGAAAGAATTGTTGAGTACCTAGAGGCCAGTGGGGCACAGGACCCAAGGCAGCATGAATTCACAGTGGGAAGGTCATGTCAGATGAATCTAATAGATTTCTTTGACTGGGTGACCAGAGTAGTAGACCAGGGAGGGGCTGTGGACATGGCCTACCTAGACTTTAGCAAGGCATATGACACAGTCCCACACAAAAGATCAATAAACAAGTTAGGCAGCCTGGGAGTGGGTACCAGGGTGGTAACCTGGGCAAAAAATTGGCTGGACAACAGGACGCAGAAGGTAATATAAACAGAATCCACTCCAAAGAAAGGGGGGCTAATAGCAGGGTACGGCAGGGTTCAGTACTGGGACCAGTCCTCTTTAATGTCTTTATAGGTGACATTGCAGAGGGACTGGAAGGAGAAGAATGCCTCTTTGCAGACCACACAAAGGTCTGCAACATGGTTGATACACAAGGTGTGTGTGTGTGTGTGTAAAGGATGAGAAGGGAATTGGCAAGGCTGGAGGAATAGTCAGAAGTATGGCAGCTTAGATTCAATGCAAAGAAGTGCAAAGTAATGCATCTAGGAAACAAAAACCCAAGGGAGGTATTAATGACAACAAAAATGGAAAGGGACCTGGGTAGTCATATCAGATGACCTAAAGGCAGTAAAGAGGGCTGGGGGGGTACAGGGATGCATAGGGAGAGGCATCATTAGTAGAAAACAGGAGTTGTTATCCCTCTGTACAGACAGTTGGTGAGACCCCATCTGGAGTACTGCGTGCAGTTCTGGAGACCCCATCTCCACAAGGACACAGACAGGATGGAGGCAGTCCAGAGGAGGGCAACTAAAATGGTGCAGGGTCTGCACCAGATGCCATATGAAGAGAGAGAGACTAACAGAGCTTAATATGTATATCCTCGAGGAAAGGGGGATATGATAGAAACTTTCAAGTACCTCAAGGGAATCAACAAAGTCCAGGAGGGTAGCATCTTTCAGAAAAAGAGATGTGCAAGGACAGCGGGGCACAATTTGAAGCTAGAGGGGGGGACGACTCGGGGCAATGTGAGGAAGTATTTTTTCATGGAGAGGGTGATGAATGCAGGGAATGGCCTTCCTGAGGAGGTCGTGGGTTCAAAAATAGGGGGAATTTAAGAATGCATGGGACAGACATAAGGCAATTCTAGTGGGAGGTAGGAGGAAGTAGGCTGTTGGTAAAACTAGGATCTGCAGCTGGTGTTAGCATGGCTCAGTTGATAGCACATCCGCCTCTGGACCAGAAGATCGTGGGTTCTCGTCCCACACCAGGATGGACTTGCACCTAAAAATCGCTGGCATCTGAGTGCAGTATTGGGGGGTGCTGTACTTCTGGGGTGTGCCATCCTTCAGATGAGACGTTAAACCGAGGTCCCTTCTGCCCATCCTGGTGTTGTCCAGGTGGAACTAAAAGAACCCAGGGTACTCTTTGTAAAGAGTAGGGAACATTCCTGGTGTCCTGGCCAACATTCCCCTTCCCATAAACCGGGTTCATGCATTTATCCAGGATGTGTGTGGGTGGTGATGTGCGATATGGCCGCCACCACACATTCAGTCACTTCACTACCAGTCTAGCATTGCTTGTAAAGCGCTTTGGGATACTGTGTATGAAAAGTGCTACATAAATGCTGATTCTTCTTCTTCTTCTTATCCAGTAGGTAGGGAAATGGGCAGACTGGGTGGTCCAAGCGTTCCTTATCTGCCATCAAAGTTTATGTTTCTATGTTTCTACTTACTAGGAGTTTTTAATTTAGCCAGCACAATGTGTTCTCCCTATCAGGCTGTTCTGACCTACATTCATCTATTTTCTGCTCTAAATTAGTATGATCATTTTACCACAGCCAACACTTCCAGCCCTAGTAGGAATTAACACATATAAGGCCCCTATTAAAACATATTGTAAAGCAGACACTGACAAACAGCAGTGAAGTTACCAACATTACAATGCTAGCAGCAATACAACTTCCTAACAGGCACAGTAGAGTAGCATTCCAAATGGCTTCCGCAGTCTTTAGGCATGCTGACTTAGCGTCCAGCAACCCTTGAGAAATGGACCACAAAAGGCATTATAAAATAAAATTTTGTTAACTTTGTTACAAAACCTGAAACATATATAGTTTCTATAGCAATGTTTTTTGAATGGTGCTGCCTGTTTTACTTTAGACAACTATTGCACTTGATCTTTAAAACTTTGGAGAAACAGGTCTTATAAGCTTGCTGACAGGGAATACTAGACTGTGAGGCCCTAAGATGACATCAGCAGCAGCTTTTCACTGAGACAGGCTGTTTTGAACAGGTAGTGAAACCAGGGTTACAAAAAAGCTCATAATTTTAAAATGAAGTAACGCAGAAATCTAGTTTTTGGTATGAGATTTACTGGGGGTATGCTTATTCGGATTCTGCAATGTATCACTTTTCATGTCAATGGCTCTTTAAGGCTTTGCAGGAGTTAATATCAAATTTGTTTGCAAATCTAAAAATAGCTAGAATGACTGTTGAGCATTCATTCTGACATAATTCAGCTGATGTTTCCATGTAAGTCTGGAGCCAAATGTTATACCCAGATAATTATATTCATCAGATACAGATATTTATGGGCAGACTAGGTGGGCCAAGCAGTCCTTAGCTGCTGTCATATTCTATGTGTTTGTATGTCAACCACTTCTAATTCTTGCCTATCCACCATCCAATTAGTCTTCTTATTACCTTTCTTACCAAACACCATAGTTTTAGTTTTGTTGATGTTCAAGTCAAGAACTATGTTTTTTAACTCTCATTATAGCTGACATCCCTCTCTTAAACTCCAAGGAAGTTTGAGAAAAAATGATGGCATCATCTGCATATAGCATAATTTGTATATTGGTTCCAAATAGAACAGGAAGAAGTGTATCTATTTCAGTTAAACATTGAACTAAACACTCAATATATAAGTTAAAGCAGCAGTATTAGACAAAAAAAAATCGTATATTTTGCAACAGTTTGCTTCCTGTGCACTTTTGAGCACTTATCTGATAATCTTTCTTGTTTTCGCTATACTATCACCCTGTAATTTGTTCAATTTTTCTTTGTTTTTGTTTACATTTCTCCCATCCACCATGTTGAATAGGAACCCTCTGCTGCCAACCGCACACGCGCATGACTCGCATTACTACACAGGAACAGCGGGAACTGCACAGGGTCCAACGGAAATAAACAAAAGACGTGGTGTGACATGGAGGGGAGTTTGGCTACAAATTAGGCAGCAGCCATATTTACTGTGGATCGACAACAATGGAAATAAATTTTAAATATCTAAAAAACTAAAGATTGCTAGAAAATAATATTAACAGATATAGAAACCCGAACTATGGTTACATGCTTTCAGCCAAAAAAACAGAATTTTGATCATTTCCTGATTATCTAGTACTGCTGTTTTAAACATTAGTGGTGTAATACACATTCCTGCTTTACTCCATGCTCAATACTAATAGGGTTTGAGAGTGCTCTACCTCTAGTACACTTTACTCTTGAGACTTTTTGTATGCAACATTCGTAATATCATTGCAAATGAGTGCCAATATAAAAACTTTTCAGTGTATCCCACAGTATATTCCTATTAACTGAGTCAAAAGCTCAGTATCAACAAAACATACATAAATATTCCTATTTCTAGTAATTACATAGAGAATAAAGTATGGGGTGGTGTGTGTAACAAGAAGTTTACACACACCCAAGGGGTTAGATGCTCCTGCAAACCCGAGGCGAAGTTTGAGGGGTTTATGTGGCGTAACCCGGTAATGTAAACTTTAGGCTAACACACTACCCTATATTCTATTTTATATAATTGCTGGGTTTGCCTTTTTCACCACAGCAATCATATAAAATGAATGTAGGTTCCGGAGTGCTCTGCAGTCTGGTTTGTTTTCAGTATGTGGTCTTCTTCTGTTTATTTTAAAACTTTTTTTTTCAGTCAGCAGAAGATAAATTTTCCCCACTGTGGTAGTTTTTCTGTTTTAAAATTTACTTACTGCTGAGTCCAAATGGCGGTTAGGTCTCTGCAGAAGAAAAAAACGTGTCCGTGGTCTGAGAAGAAGTGAGGCAAGCCATGAGCATGTTTGCCGTTATAAACACTCCTTTATAACAGCAAATTACGTCACGGTTTCCCTATGGGAAAAAGGCAAGGCCAGTTATTATATAAGTGTCCAGGATGTAATCCAGTGTAAAGATAAGGGGATAGATTTTCAGCCCTCTCGTGATTAAGTCCCACTCAGCACTGGCCAGTTTGGGCTGAAATTTCCATACCTGCAGACACCACATTTTTAGTCATTACTGCTGTGGGAGTTGGTATGCTTGGTTCCACTAGGCGTACCATTTTGGCACAGCTGTGGCAAAAAAAACAGACACAAGCTGCCATAAATCAGGGTGCCAGTCGTAAACTGGCTCCCGCTTTGAAAATACGACTCATGAGGGGAAAACTTCGGCTCTGCAAGTGAAGCCCCAGTTGCAGCAGTTTTTTGCCGCAGCTGTGCCAATTTTGGATGGGCTGAAAATCCACTCTAAGGTCTGTCGTACTATGTAATCTTCTATATCCACAATGAAAACATAGAAACATATGGAAGGCGGTTTCCAGGAATCCACCACTCTTACTGTGAAGAAGTACTTCCTCGTACCTTTCCTTAATCTACCCCCTCCAGCTTCATAGCATGTCCCCTGGTTCTTAAGCACATTTTCTTCTGAAAAAAACACCCCTCCTGTACCTTATTTACCCTCATGAGGTGTTTAAAGGTCACTGTCATATCTCCCCTCTCCCTCCTCTGTTCCAGGGTGTGCATACTGAGGTTCTCTAGTCTCTCCTCATAGGGCTTTTGATGCAGACCCTGCACCATTTTAGATGCCCTCCTCTGAACCGCCCCCACTCTATGTCCTTCCAGAGATATGGTCTCCAGAACTTGACACAGTACTCTAGGTGGGGTCTTACCAGCAATCTATACAGAGGCAACACCACCTCCCTCTTTCTACTGGTGCCTTCCCTATGCACATCATCATCCCCCTCACCCTCCCTACTGCCTTCTTGCACTGCCTGGCCACCTTTAGGTCATCTGATATGATTACCACCAGGTCTGTTTCCTGCTTAGTGGTCATCAATACCACTTCACCCAATTTGTACTCCGCGTCTGGGTTTCTGTGCCCCAAGTGCCTTTTTTTCTCACTTTTTCGCATTGAAACCCTACTCTATGACCACTCCTCTAGTTTTCTCAGGTCCCTGCTCATCCTTTCCACCACTTCCCCCACTGAGTTCACCCTATTGCAGATACTGGTGTCATCCACAAAGAGGCAGACTGTCCCTTCTAGCTCCTCTGCAATGTCACTTATAAAGAACATTAAAGAGGACCAGTCCTAGCACTGGTGCCTGAGGCACCCAGCTGGTCACCCTCCTTTCTTTGGAGTGAACTCTGTTTACCACCACCCTGTGTCACCTATCCCCCCTAACCAATTTCTTATCCAGTTTACCACCTTTGGACCCTCTCCTAAGCTACCCAGCTTGTTTACTAGTCTCCTATGTGGAATGGTGTTGAATGCCTTACTGAAATCTTGGTAGGCCATGTCCATCGCTCCACCCTGACCTAGTTCGTTGGTCGCCCAGTCAAAGAAACCTATCAGATTCATTTGACATGACCTCCCCCCTGTGAAACAATGCTCCCTTGGGTCTTGTAACCCACTGAATTCAATATATTCCACAATCCGTTCCTTTAGCAATGATTCCATTAACTTTCCCCACCACTGATGTCAGGCTGATTGGCCAATAATTGATAGCCTACTCCCTGTTACCACTTTTATGTAGTGGGACTACATCCACCCTCCTCCAGTCCTCTGGAACCACTCCTGTTTCCAGTGAGCTGTTAAATAGAACTGTCAGAGGAGCAGCCAGTATTTCCCTGAGCTCCCTTAATGCCCCCGGATGCACCCCCATCTGGCCCCATTGTTTTGTTCACCTTCAGATTAGCAAGTGACCAGTGTCCTCCTTCCACTTTCCTTCCAAAGCTTTTGTTTCTTTTTTGCGGCCCATCCCCTTCTCCTTCCTCTGTGAATGCTGAACAAAAGTATTTGTTCAGGATATCTGCCTTTTCCTGGTCCCCCTCTGCACAGTCCCCCCTTCCCCTTTTTACCTTAAAATCCCACCCCTGGTCTTCCTCTTTTCACTTACATACCTAAAAATGTCTTGTCTCCTTTCATTACCTCCTGGGCTACTGTCTTCGGTTTGCATCTTCGCGCTCCTTATTGCTTTCCCGGCTTCCCTGTTTCCACCGATACACCTCCCTATACTCCTCCCTCTGCATCTCCTTATAACTTCTGAATGCTATCCTTTTAGCTTTTACCTTTCCAACCACCTCTTTCGACAAGCATAGCAGACTCTTTTTCCTCTTACTTTTGCTCACTTGTTTGATGCAGAGGTTTGTTGCCTTTACTATACTTCCTTTTATCTTCGCCCACTGTTCCTCCACCACACCCAGGTCACCTACCCCTGATAGGTCATCTCTGAGGCATTCACCCATCTTTTTAAATTCTGCCCTCCTGAAGTCCAGGATCCTCACCCTTGTGTGGTTCGATTCCGTAGCCATCATTATATTTAACCACATTGTACAGTGATCACTGGTCCCCAAGTGGCCTCCCACCTTGACATCTGAAACACTGTCCTTGTTACTGAGTACCAGGTCCAGCATTGCCCCATCACGAGTGGGTTTACTGACTAGTTGCCTGAGGAATGCCCCCTCCAGAGAGTTCAGGATGTCCCTGCCGGGAGGCTCCAATCCACATCTGGCAGGTTAAAGTCCCCCACCAGCAGCACCTCCTCCTTTTCTGTCATCTTGCCAATAGCTTCCTCCAGTACCTTGTCTAATTCCTCCCCCTGTGCTAGAGGTCTTTAGATCACTCCAGTGCTAATAGTGGCTTTATTCCCTGTCTTCAGGGTGGCCCACAGTACCTCTGCCACCCCCTGTATTCCATGTATCTTTGTGGCTTTTATGCTTTCCTTCACATAAAGCACATACCCACTCCCTTCCTTACCACCCGTTCCTTCCTGAACAGAGTATAGCCTGGTATGGCCATGTCCCAGTCATGGATTTCAGTGCACCATGACTCAGTAATGGTCACAATATCCAGATCAGCTTCTGCTATGATGGCCTCTAGGTCTGGAATCTTATTTCCTAGACATCTAGCATTTGCACACATGGCCTTCCAGATTTTGTTTCCACTCTGCTTGTTGCCCCTCCTTTTTTTCTTTTTGTTCTCCCTCCTTCCCACCTCTCTTTTTAATTCTCCCATTCCTTTCCCACTTTATCTCTATCACCCTGCTCCCTTTATTAGCTTGCACCCTGGAGGATTCCTGTCCCTCCGGGTTCTCCTAACTCTCTACTTCAGCATGTGTTGGGGAGCAGTTTCTGACTCCCTGATTCCTTTTTCCACCACCGTCGGCTAGTTTAAATGTTCATCAAAGTAACATTTAAACCATCCATTGAGGACTGCAGTTTTCCTCCCTGATGGATGCAGGCCATCATCTCTGTATAAGCCCTTATCCCCCCCAGGTGAATCCCCACTCTCCAGTCCCCAGTGTAGTTGAACCCTTCCTTTCACCACCATTCCTTCATCTATGAAGTTCCTAGTGTAAAGTTCCCTTTCCTGTCCCCTGTCATAGACAGGCAGCACCTCAATGAAGGCCACTGAGCAAGCTACCTGTTTATTTGTATTTGTGCTCCCCCATACCATGTTTAAATCTTTATACTCTCCTACCCTAGATAGGGTATTGCTCCAATTCTCCAAGATTAGTTTTGGCCTACCTCTGACCTTCCACCCTTCCTAGCAGTGACTATTAAACAGTAGTGAACAGGTGCCCTGCCCTAGTCAACCAGCAGAGTCCCCTGCTTCTCTACTTCCTTCTGCTGATGTCTGCCAATAAGTACGATTCCAGTCACCTGTTCCACCCCTTTGCTGTTCCATTCACTTGCTGGGACACAAACATGTGGGACATGTTGGAAGTGGCTACTTTTATGCAGAATCTGCTCCCATCTTAGTAGTGCTATTGACTTGGGAGATCAATTACCAAGTAGCTGAGGCCCCGGGCCAGACAAGTGGCTCCCCTCCCTCAAACTACAGGGGTAGACACAGTTCTTATAATATGATGCCTAAATGTGGGCTACTCTGGCTGCTCTTAAATTTACCTTTCACTCAATAAGAAATACACTAGTTCAACCAAGTTTTACTGCAACTTACCCCACCTATGTTGTCTTCCAAAAACACAATCTTTTTTTGTCCCTCCTGTGGCAAATGCAGGCAAGGAGACGGGGAATTGGAGATACAATGATTGTCACATAGGCCCATTCTTCAAGTCTAGCCAGAATTGTTCTGGAATATATTTATTGAACAATTAGAAGAAGTGTTATGGGCCTATAACAGGTAAGGTCATTTCTAGCCCCTTTCTTAAATAGAGGGACAGTCACATCACAATTCCAGTTAGGTTGTACCTTAATTAATTTGTTAATTATTTATTTTAAAAACACTGGATGTCGTGTTTTTGGATGCCTCAAAAGCGTTCGATAAAGTCCCCCGTGTGGAATTAATAGACGCCCTAATAGAACATTATATTCCTGAGTACATCAAATGCTGGATCAATGCATGGCTAAGTGAAAGAAAGCAGAGGGTCTGTTTGAAGGGTGCATTTTCAGACTGGTTAAATGTGGAAAGTGGAGTCCCCCAGGGATCAGTGCTGGGGCCTTGCTTGTTTAACATGTATATACACTCACTAACGGGTGGAGGGGAAGTTTGAGACACCAAATTTGCAGACGATACCAGGATTGGCACAAGCATCAATAATAGCGGGGATGCACAGAAGTTACAGAATGCCCTAGCTAGGATGAAAAACTGGGCTAGGGATTATAAGTTATCCTTTAACACTAATAAATATGCGGTTATGCACTTTGGTAAAAATAACGACAAAATGGATTATGTTTTATATGAGCAAAAGTTGGGGAAATGTCTCCGAAGAAAGAGATCTGGGCATTAAGGTGACTAATGACCTCAAGTTCCACCAGCACTGTAGCCAGATGATAAGAACTGCTAGCGATATGCTAAACAGCATCAAGAAACATATTAAAAGTAGGAAGAGGGAGGTGATTGTGCCACTTTGCAGTTCACTGGTGAGGCCGCATTTGGGAGTACTGTGCCCAGTTTTGGTCACCTGGGTTCAAAACAGATATTAAGAGACTGGAGAGGGTTCTGAAAAGGGCAATGAGGTTGGTGGCTGATGTTAAGGACAGAGACTATGAGGACAGATTGGAGGACCTGGGGATATACACACTGGAGTATAGGTGTCTGAGAGGAGATCTGTGTATGGTATATAGATCAATCAAGGACACCAATTTGAGGGTAAAACTGGCTTAGGGATCAGCATCATAACACCAGGACACACACATTGCAGTTGAAGGGGCAACATTTTAAGACAATAAAAAGGAAACAGTGGTTTAGTGTTAGGGAAATTCCAGTCTGGAACAACTTGCCTGAGGAGGTTGTTGCAAGTAATAACATGCTTAGGTTTAAGAGGGAACTGGACAAATACTGTGTAGCAAACAAAATCGTGAGTTACTATAACTAGGTCATCGACGAGCATAATGGACTAACATCTTCTCTGCTCAGATATAACCTATGAAACTGGCCAAAAGCTTGGACCTGAATTCTAGATTATAATGGTATAGCTCTGCAGGCAGTGCATCAATACCAGCAAATTTATTATGGTGTTGTGCCAGAATCACATATCTAACTACTTCGGCATACTTCGGCAGGAGAAACAGGGTCCCACTGAGCAGTGCTACACAGATTTGATCTATCATTTCCACGTGTGATAGTATCATCACCAACATTCTCTTTAATTCTGTATATATTTTTAGCCCTTTGGCTGCCGACAGAATTAGAACATATAGGAATTTAGGACTGATATATCAGTCCGCGGCCCTGCAAGGGTTAAAATGTGTTGTCCAGTTACTAGCAGTTATGGCTGCAGTAATGTTATATTGCCTATTATTTTCAGATGTCCCAAATACTACAAGTGACCAAAAGATTGTTATACTTTTTGTCCTGATTGCATCTTGCAGTTCTTCCCAAAGCATGTTTCTATAATATATCTGTTTATTTATTAACAATGTTCTATACACTTTCTTAAGATTTTTAAGGGCAATTAAATACATTGTTTCACTGGATTTAGCGGTCTGATGTCCCACTTTATTTATAATTATTTTTATTAACTTTCATTCGGTATTAAACCAGGGGCTTGCTTTCCCTGCCTTACAGATATCATATGTGCTACTTACTGGGGACACATTACAGGCAATATTTTCCATAAAATCAATGAAACAGACTGTTTTGCCTTCCAGATCTAGTGAAGTTTCTGTATCCAATGATACTTCCAAAAGCTCCTGTAAATACAATGCATGCTCACTGGACATTATTTCAACCAGTTTTTTTTTCTCTGAACATTCATTCCATTTGATCCTCTTTGCATAAAGCAGGCAGAATTTATTGTCAGCATCCTGCTGTGAAACTACATTTATTATGGGACACACATAATTAATTTTAAACTGACATCTTAAAGGGAAATGGTCACTATGCCAAATTTTTAAAACCTCTGAAAAGCCCACTTTATTATATAAAAATACATCAACTATACATAGATCAAGTTGACTACCTCCAAGGTGGAATTTCCCCATTCTTATCTCTTTTTGTTCTCCCGTTAAATATTCTTAAACCTTACCTGGCAGCAGACTGTTACAAGGTTTTCCCTGTGTTATTAAGTTTTTTTTTATCTTTTGATTGCCTAGTCTGAATTTCTGGTGCATTATCTGTATTCCAGTCATATGTTTTTCCTCAATTTCCTCCCTATCCTGGAACTGAAGTCCCCAGAAATTATAATAACTAAGCCTGGAAATGTCATCTTCAATAACTCAATATCTGCTCAATATATTTTACTATACAGGGGAAAACACTAAATACTAATTGGGGAATAAACACACTAAACAGTGCCGTTGTTTTAGTTCCCAGTTTAATAGCCACACATTAAAAATATGTATTATACGTGCTTATCAATAAACAGTTTGCATTTAACGAACAGCTCATTGGGATATTGAGCCCTTCTTATGCTCGTCCAAATCCCCTCTCTCTAATTGCTTGAATACTTGAAGATTCAAAGCCTGTCAAAGGCTGGCTGCTTATTATACAATCCCATGTCTTCTGTTATATATATAATAACAAATTTTGTTACCTCAGTTACCCAGTCTTTATCTGTCGATTTTGTTTTAAGTCCCACAATATTCCAGCACAGCACTTTTAAGTTAGACTTGGCAGTATCTGAGCTAGCTATTTGTCAATCATCTGTTTCTGATAAGCAGACCGTGCTCTCTGTTTCATGTACATCTCTGTACTATCTTCAGATGAGCTGACTATCATGGTCTGAATTAAATTATCACAATCTGATAAAACAATATTACTATTAATTCCACAACCTTACATCATCCCTATTGGCATTATTACATATCCCTTTACTGGGGTCTCAGGCAAGGGGTCTCTCTTTCCACTTGTTCATTTTGCTGTTGGCAGCCCACAAAACAATTACTAGATTATGGCTGTGAGAGGACACCCCTACTCAGGCCCAGTGGTTGGTCATAGTTATCAAACTCTACCAAATGACAAAAATGGTTTATTCTCTCAGTAATCATATCCTGATGTTTAAGGAACTCTATCAGCCATGGATTCTGTTATGAATGCCGATTCCTCTTTTCTATCATAAGCATTGGACGAGAGGCACAGAGGGGATAGTCTTAATTTTTTATGTGCTTATTACAGACTGATTAGATCACACTGCTTCATTGACTTGTTTCTATGTATGTTTTCTTTATACTTTTCATGTATGCATTGTATAGCAATAGTACTGTCACAGTGGAAAGGCAACTGATATGTTAGTAACAACAGTCAGGTTGTAAAATTATTGACTTCCATTTCTACAGGATCTGCTGGACATTATTATTGAAGTGACCAAATGTACCACTGCAACTGGCTGATAGTAACTGAGGAACATTTTCTCCCATAGGGATACCCAGTTATAATTCACTGTTATAACAAACGTGCTGGGTTTTCCTTGCTCCACACATGTGCAAGCCTACACTTTTCACTGTCTCAGTGCTACTTCACCTCAAGTTGCACTCAGCACCGACAGTAAGTAAATAAAAACAAAAACTCACCCCTGACATAAACTGTCCCAATACCTTACTGAAGCAGGTGTTCCTCAATTAAACCTTTTCTGTAAAGAAAAAATAAAACTGGAATGCTTTCAGGGGCCGCAGACAATGGACCATGCCTCATCCCAATCAGATGCCCGCGGCTGAACATTGATGTATTTTATATAATTGCTGTGGTGAGAAAACGCTCCTCAGCAATTATATAAAATAAAACATGGGGTGGTGTGTAAAACTAGAATTTTATACACACCCTTGGTGTTGAATGCTTGAATAAACCCCTCGAGCTTCGCTCTCGGGGTTTATATAGCATCCATCACCTCAGGTGTGTGTAAAATTCTCGTTAAACACACCACCCCATGTATTATTCTATATAAAAATCTTATTTTTAATAAACACACAATATATTTTTAATAAGGGCTGGCCCAGTGTGTCACAGAGGGCTGAGGCTCTATGTGTCTTACCTCTCACCACTCATCACACTGGTGACCCAGATTCAGAAATGAGCCTGGGTTGCGGGGATTGCCTGGGGGGAGAGGATCAAGCATCCGATGGACTGCTCTCTTCTCCCATGGTGGAGAGGAATGCAGTCTCACTCGTTGGCTGCCACCTGGTGGAGGCTGGGCATCTTGCAGTTCTTCCCAAAGCATGTTTCTATAATATATCTGTTTATTTATTAACAATGTTCTATACACTTTCTTAAGATTTTTAAGGGCAATTAAATACATTGTTTCACTGGATTTAGTGGTCTGATGTCCCACTTTATTTATAATTATTTTTATTAACTTTCATTCGGTATTAAACCAGGGGCTTGCTTTCCCTGCCTTACAGATATCATATGTGCTACTTACTGGGGACACATTACAGGCAATATTTTCCATAAAATCAATGAAACAGACTGTTTTGCCTTCCAGATCTAGTGAAGTTTCTGTATCCAATGATATTTCCAAAAGCTCCTGTAAATACACTGCATGCTCACTGGACATTATTTCAACCAGTTTTTTCTCTGAATATTCATTCCATTTAATCATTTTTGCATAAAGCAGTCAGAATTTATTGTCAGCATCCTGCTGTGAAACTACATTTAATACGGAACACACATAATTAATTTTAAACTGACATCTTAAAGGGAAGTGGTCACTATCCCAAATTTTTAAAACCTCTGAAAAGCCCACTTTATTATATAAAAATACATCAACTATACATAGATCAAGTTGACTACCTCCAAGGGGGAATTTCCCCATTCTTATCTCTTTTTGTTCTCCCATTAAGTTTTCTTAAACCTTACCTGGCAGCAAACTGTTACAACATTTTCCCTGTGTTATTAAGTTTTTTTTATGTTTTGATTGTCTAATCTGAATTTCTGGTGCATCATCTGTATTCCAGTCATATGTTTTTCCTCAATTTCCTCCCTATTCTGGAACTGAAGTCCCCCCAAATTATAATAACCAAGCCTGGAAATGTCATCTTCAATAACTCTATATCTGCTCAATATATTTTACTAATCAGGGGAAAACACTAAATACTAATTGGGGAATAAACACATTAAACAGTGCAGTTGTTTTAGTTCCCAGTTTAATAACCACATACTAAAAATATGTATTATACATGCTTATTAATAAACTGTTTGCGTTCTTATGCTCATCCAAATCCTCTCTTTCTAATTGCTTGAATACTTGAAGATTTAAAGCCTGCCAAAGGCTGGCTGTTTATTGCACAATCCCATGTCTCCTGTTATATAAATAATAACTAATTTTGTTACCTCAGTTACCCAGTCTTTATCTGTCGATTTTGTCTTAAGTCCCACAATATTCCAGCTCAGCACTTTTAAGTTAGACTTGGCAGTATCTGAGCTAGCTATTTGTCAATCATCTGTTTCTGATAAGCAGACAGTGCTCTCTGTTTCATGTACATCTCAGTACTATCTTCAGATGAGCTGACTATCATGGTCGGAATTAAATTATCACAATCTGATAAAACAATATTACTATTAATTCCACAACCTTACTACATCCCTATTGGCATTATTACATGTCTCTTTACTGGGGTTTCAGGAAGGGATCTCTTTTTCCACTTGTTCATTTTGCTGTTGGCAGCCCACACAACAATTGCTAGATTATGGCTGTGAGAGGACACCCCTACTCAGGTCCAGTGGTTGGTCATAGTTAACAAAATCTACCAAATGACAAAAATGGTTTATTCTCTCAGTAATCATCTCCTGAAGTTTATGGAATTCTGTCAGCCATGCATTTTGTTATGAATGCTGATTCCTCTTGTGTATCATAAACATTGGACGAGTAGCTCAGAGGGGATAGTCTGAATTTTTTATTTGCTTATTATAGACTGATTAGATCACACTGCTTCATTGACTTGTTTCTATGTATGTTTTCTTTATACTTTTCATGTATACACTGTATAGCAATAGTACTGTCACAGTGGAAAGGCAACTGATATGTTAGTAACAACAGTCAGGTTGTAAAATTATTGACTGCCATTTCTACAGGATCCACTGTACGTTATTGTTGAAGTGACCAAATGTACCACTGTAACTGGTTGATAATAACTGGGGAACATTTTCTCCCATAGGGATACCCAGTTATAATTAGCTGTTATAACAAACGTGTTGGATTTTCCTTGCTCCACACATGCGCAAGCCTCCACTTTTCACTGTCTCAGTGCTACTTCGCCGCAAGTTGCACTCAGCACCAGCAGTAAGTAAATAAAAACAAAAACTCACCCGTGACATAAACTGTCCCAATTCCTTACTGAAGCAGGTGTTCCTCAATTAAACCTTTTTTTAAAAGATAAAATAAAACTGGAATTCTTTCAGGAGCTGCAGACAGTGAACCGTGCCTTATCCCAACCAGATGACCATGGCTGAACATCGATGTATTTCATATAATTGCTTTGGTGAGAAAATGCTCCCCAGCAATTATATGAAATAAAACATGGGTGGTGTGTAAAACTTGAATTTTACACAGACCCTCAGTGTTGAATGCTTGAATAAACCCCTCGAGCTTCGCTCTCGGGGTTTATATAGCATCTAACACCTCAGGTGTGTATAAAATTCTCGTTAAACATACCACCCCATGTATTCTTCTATATAGAAATCTTATTTTTAATAAACCCACAATATATTTTTAATAAGGGCTGGCCCAGTGTGTCACAGAGGGCTGAGGCACTATGCGTCTTACCTCTCACCACTCATCACAGTGGTGACCCAGATTCAGAAATGAGCTTGGGTTGCGGGATTGGCTGGGGGGAGAGGATCGAGCATCCAATGGACTGCTCTCCTCTCCCATGGTGGAGAGGAAGGAAGTGTCACTCATTGGCTGCCACCTGGTGGAGGCTGAGTGGCAGCACCAGAGCTGAGCAGCATGTAAGTAAGTGTGGTGGTTATGTAGCATGTGTGCACCTCAATGCGCACATGCATACAGCCCACTGCAGCAAGCAAGACAGGTGAAAAACAGTGGAAAAAAATGGTGGTTGCAGGCTGTATGAAGCCTTGCCTGCCCTGCCTCCCACTCTGTCGCTGGGTCTCTGACCCACCAAATCTGGATACAGGATCTCCTGGTGGTGGGACCATGGGGGATATGGGGCTTGGTGTACCGGGGAGGCAATTGCTGGGAAAGCAAAACAGGGACAAGGCTGAACAGCCACCTGTGATGCACCCAGAGGAAAAAATGTATATAGAAAAAAATATATATTTTTAATAAACGCAAAATATAAAAAAATCACAATACTGTATCTGCTGCAGTAACATAATAAACTAATTTTATAACTAGTGCAGCACCAGAGATGTGACCGGCTCTATGATGCCGGTTCAACAAGAAACATATCGACCGGCATCACAGCACCAGGCTCCACATCAGCAGTGATTTGCAGTCGGTATGGAGGCACACATCGGTGTGTGTTTTTTCATCGGGGGGCTTTGTCCCCTGAACCACCCACGTGGGGGGCTTTGCCCCCAGACACCCGATTCTAAAGGCTTCTAACTCCAGGTCAGAGTTAGTTCAGGGAAGGGGTGCAGGTTGGGGGAATGGGTTGCCCGGTCCCAGTGGCACTTCTACAGTGGCATGGCGCTGTTGTTGATATCGATGCATGTTGCTGTAGAAATGTTGCTATTCCGGGGGCATATAAATGTGGGCTTACTTTATCCTACAGTTATACTGAAAAACAAAACACAGAACTACCGGCCTGTTATTCCATGATTACCAGACAGTAGATGCAGTAATGAGACTGCACACAGTATGATAATTCCCATTTTCTAAATGGGTGCAGGCATGGCACCTGTGACTTTCTGCATAATACCTGTGACTTTCTGCATAATACAATGGCAGTACAGCATAGAGGTTAGAGGAACGAGGTGTGAACGAGCTTGATACATCCAGCAGACCAGACCCGAGTTTGATTCTCACAACCTCCGCTTGCATACTGTGTGACTCTGAGCAAGTCACTTAACCACCCAGTGCTCCCAGGTCACTCCTGAAAACAGGCACTTGTGCCTAGTGGGCCTTGCCCGGTTACCAAAAGATTAAAAAAAAAATGTGCAAAAATTGTCATAGCCTGACGTGCGTTTCAATGATTTATAGTTATTTATTTATCTTTTATTGTAATTTTTGTTGACGAGGGAAAAGAGGGCTAGGTAATTCTATTTTCAGCCTGGTCCGGTGGGGTGGGGAGGGATTAGAGATGTAAACTGACTTGTTGAGTAAGTTTAAGTTGTTGGTGGTACTGTAGTTTACTTAATGGGGGAAAAAATTGGCCAGGACAGTGTAGAAATTGCCCATCTCTTTTGGAGAAGTGCCATGACATTTTTAACATCCACCTGAACACCCACCAGAACAGGCAGATGGGATCTTGGTTTAACTTCTCATTTGAAAGTGATGGTGACAAGGTGACAAGCATTCTTTAGATATATGAGAAAAATGGAAGAGACTAAAAAGGGACTAGCTAGGCTAACACAGAATGAGGGGTGGGAGGAAGGAGATTGGGAAAAGGCAGGTACTCTGAACCAATACTTTTGCTCAGCATGTACAAACACAAAGGAAGGCCCTTTGCCAGACTGAAAATCCCTAAGAACGGGAATGGAGGAAGGGGATCCAATAACGTTGCCATCACCGAGAAAAGGAAGTCAGAAGGACTGAAAGCACTAACGATAAATAAATCTATGGGATCTAATAGACTATACCCAGGAGTACTGAAGGATATGTGAAAGGAGATTGCAGCACTCATAGGGTAGTAATAGATGGGTGAATTCTAGGAGGCTAAGGAAGTGACCAGTGGGGTGCTATGGGGTTCAGTCCTGGGTCCCGTTCTTTTTAACACATTTGATACAGAGGTGAAGGAATTAAAGGAAAGATCTGCCTATTTGCAGATAACACAAAGATCTGTGGAAAAGTAGACAGTGAGGAAGGAGTCAGAACTTTGAGCGAGGACTTGAAGAGACTGGAGAAATGGTCCAGGATATTCAATGCCAAAAATGCAAAGTAACGATTTTTGGGAGAAGAATTCCAAAGACAATACCATAGGGGTGGTGTAAGAGTATAAAGAAGAGTTGCAGAAAGGGATATGGGTTTGCTTATTTTGGAAAGCCTCAAATCATCTTCCCAGTGTAACAGAGCAGTAGGTAAAGCAAACAAGATGCTGCGGTATGTAGGAAGAGGAATCAGCAGCAGAAGAAGGGAAGTAATCATTCCCTGGCCTGTACTGATCTTGAGTTCATTCACACCTGGAGTACTGTGCAACATTCTGTAGGACATACCTTTGGAAGGACTGTGAAAGATGGGAGGCAGTGCAGAGGAGGAGGACAAACAAAATGATCTAGGGGTTTGGGGAGAAATCATATAAAGAAAGGCTGTGCGATCTCAACATGTATACTCTGGAAACGAGGGAAAGAGAGGAGACATAAAAGAGAGCACCTTTTCTTTGGAAAAAACACCCCTTCTCTACCTTATTTACCCTCGTGAGGTATTTAAAGGTCTCTATCATATCTCCCCTCTCCCTCCTGTGTTCCAGGGTGTGCATATTGAGGTTCTTTAGTCTCTCCTCATAGGGCTTTTGATGCAGACCCTGCACGGTTTTAGATGCCCTCCTCTGTACCGCCTCCACACTATGTCATTCCAGAGATATGGTCTCCAGAACTGGACACAATACTCTAGGTGTGGTCTTACCCACAATCTATACAGAGGCAACACCACCTCTCTCTTTCTACTGGTGCCTTCCCTATGCACCCCAGCATCCCCTCCGCCCTCCCTACTGCCTTCTTGCACTGCCTGGCCACCTTTAGGTCATCTGATATGATTACCACCAGGTCTCTTTCCTGCTTAGTGGTCATCAATACCACTCCACCCAATTTGTACCCTGCTCCTGGGTTTCTGTGCCCCAAGTGCCTTTTCTTCTCTCTTTTTCGCATTGAAACCCTACACTATGACCACTCCTCTAGTTTTCTCAGGTCTCTGCTCATCCTTTCCACCACCTCCCCTGGAGTGTCCACCCTATTGCAGATTTTGGTGTCATCCACAAAGAGGCAGACCATCCCTTCTAGCTCCTCTGCAATGTCACTTATAAAGAACATTAAAGAGGACCGGTCCTAGCACTGATCCCTGAGGCACCCAGCTGATCACCCTCCTTTATTTGGAGTGAACTCCATTTACCACCACCCTCTGTCACCTATCCCCTAACCAATTTCTTATCCACTTTACCACCTTTGGTCCCTCTCCTTAGCTACCCAGCTTGTTTACTAGTCTCCTATGTGGAATGGTGTCGAATGCCTTACTGAAATCTAGGTAGGCCATGTCCATCACTCCACCCTGACCTAGTTCATTGGTCACCCAGTCAAAGAAACCTATTAGATTTATTTGACATGACCTCCCCCCTCCCGTGAAACAATGCTCCCTTGGGTCTTGTAACCCACTGAATTCAAGATATTCCACAATCCTTTCCTTTAGCAATGATTTCATTAACTTTCCCACCACGGATGTCAGGCTGATTGGCCTATAATTGACAGCCTACTCCCTGTTACCACTTTTATGTAGTGGGACTACATCCACCCTACTCCAGTCCTCTGGAACCACTCCTGTTTCCAGTGAGCTGTTAAATAAAACTGTCAAAGGTGCAGCCAGTATTTTCCTGAGCTCCCTTAATACCCTCGGATGCACCCCATCTGGCCCCATTGTTTTGTCCACCTTCAGATTAGCAAGTGACCAGTGTCCTCCTCCCGCTCTCCCTCCAAAGCTTTTGTTTATTTTTTGTGGCCGATCCCCTTCTCCTTCCTCTGTGAATGCTGAACAAAAGTATTTGTTGAGGATATCTGCCTTTTCCTAATCCGCCTCTGCATAGTCCCCCCTTCCCTTTTTTACCTTAAAATCTCCCCTGGTCTTCCTCTTTTCACTTACATACCTAAAAAATGTATTGTCCCTTTTCATTACCTCCTGGGCTATTGTCTTCCATTTGCACCTTTGCGCTCCTTACTGCTTTCCCGGATTCCCTTTTTCCATCGATACACCTCCCTATACTCCTCCCTCTGCATCTCCATATACATTCTGAAAGCTATCCTTTTAGCTTTTACCTTTCCAACCACCTCTTTCGACAAACATAGCAGTCTCTTTTTCCTCTTGCTTTTGCTCACTTGTTTGATGCAGAGGTTTGTTGCCTTTTCTATGCTTCCTTTTATCTTAACCCCACTGTTCCTCCACCACACCCAAGTCACCTACCCCAGCTAGGTCATCTCTGAGGCATTCACCCATATTTTTAAAATCTGCCCTCCTGAAGTCCAGGACCCTCACCCCTGTGTGGTTCGATTCCATAGTCATCATTATATTAAACCACACTGTACAGTGATCACTGGTCCCCAAGTGGCATCCCACCTTGACATCTGAAACACTGTTCTTGTTATTGAGTACCAGGTCCAGTATTGCCCCATCACGAGTGGGTTTACTAACTAGTTGCCTGAGGAATGACCCCTCCAGAGAGTTCAGGATGTTTCTGCTTCTAACTGAAGTCACTGCCAGGAGGCTGCAATCCACAACTGGCAGTTTGAAGTCCCCCACCAGCAGCACCTCCTCCTTTTCTGTCATCTTGTCAATGGCTTCCACTAGTATCTTATCTAATTCCTCTCCTGTGCTGTTGGTCTGTAGATCACTCCAGTGCTAATAGTGGCTTTATTCCCTGTCTTCAGGGTGACCCACAGTACCTCTGCCACCCCCTGTATTCCATGTATCTCTGTGGCTTTTATGCTTTTCTTCACACAAAGCACCACACCCACTCCCTTCCTTCCTGAACAGAGTATAGCCTGGTATGGCCATGTCCCAGTTATGGATTTCAGTGCACCATGACTCAGTAATGGTCACAATATCCAGGTCAGCTTCCACCATGATGGCCTCTAGGTCCGGAATCTTATTTCCTAGACATCTAGCATTTGCACACATGGCCTTCCAGATTTTGTTTCCACTTTCCTTGTTGCCCCCCCTTTTTCCTTTTTGTTATTCCTCCTTCCCACCTCTCTTTTTAATTCTCCCATTCCTTTCCCACTTTATCTTTACCACCCTGCTCCCTTTATTAATTTTCACCCTGGAGGATTCCTGTCTCCTCGGGTTCTCCTAACTCTCTACTTCAGCATGTCGGGGGGGGGGAGGGATTTCTGACTCCCTGATTCCTTTTTCCACCATCCTTGACTAGTTTAAATGTTCATCAAAGTAACATTTAAACCATCCATTGAGGACTGCAGTTTTCCTCCCTGATGCATGCAGGCCATCACCTCTGTATAGGCCCTTATCCTCCCCAGGTGGATCCCCAGTCCCCAGTGTAGTCGAACCCTTCCTCTCACCACCATTCCTTCAGCTATGAAGTTCCCAGTGTGGAGTTTCCTCTCCTGTCCCTTGTCATAGGCAGCACCACAATGAAGGCCACTGAGCAAGCTACCTGTCTAGGAACCCTCCCCAGCTCCCTAAACTTCCCCTGCACTATCCCAGCCCCATTCCTAGCCAGGTCATTAGTCCTGAGATGGACAATGACATCCAGCTCTCCCTCCCATCCTGCTGCCCTAGCGATCCTTAGGATCTGCTTCCCATCCCTCTGGGCTGTGGCACCGGGTAGGTACCTCACCTGCCTCCCGTCCTTTCCTATTCAGAAATCTATCCCTCTCACAATTGAGTCCCCCACCAGAAGTTGAATCTTCTTCCTCTGGGGTCCTCTACCGCCCTCCTTGGGGTCTCCACTATGGAGGGCCCTCACATTCCCCTTGGTCACTACTGCGGGTGGTTCCTCCTTGCAGTCCTGCCCCACCAGAGCAGTGTAGGAATTTTGTAGTGGTACCATTTGAGGAACATGCCTGTGTCCCACCACCCCCCACCATAGTCCAGCTATTCCTCCTCCCTGGCATCCTGTGAGGTAATGGTGGCAGACTTGGTGGTCTCTGGGTGGGGGGAGAGGTCCCCCGAATCCTAGTCAACTTGGCCTTGAGTCTAGCAACTTCCTCCTTCAACCCAGAGAGGTGTGTGCAGATGGGGCAGCACTGCAGTCTCCAGAACATCTCTCTCTGAAAAACACCACCCCACAGCCATTGCTCAGCGTTAGTCCCAGCATTCTCGACCTCTGTTTGCACTTCTTTGCATTGAATCCAAGCTGCCATACTTCTGACCATTTCTCCAATCTTGCCAAGTCCCTTCTCATCCTTTCCATGCCTCCTTGTGTATCAACCCTGTTGCAGATCTTTGTGTCATCTGCAAAGAGGCATACTTTTCCTTCTAGTCCCTCTGCAATGTCACTTATAAAGACATTAAAAAGGACTGGACCCAGTACTGAACCCTGTAGTACCCCACTAGTAACCCCTCTTTCTTCAGAGTGGACTCCATTTACAATTACCTTCTGTGTCCTGTTGTTCAGCCAATGTTTTACCCAGGCTGCCACCCTGGGACCCACTCCAAGGCTGGTTAATTTGACTACTAATGTTTTGTGTGGGACTGTGTCAAATGCCTTGCTAAAGTCTAGGTAGGCCATGTCTACAACCCCTCCTGGTCTACTACTTTGGTCACCCAGTCAAAAAATCAATTAGATTCATTTGACATGACCTTCCTGCTGTGAACCCATGCTGCCTTGGGTCCTGTGCCCACACTGGCCTCTAGGTACTCAACAATTCTTTCCTTCAGAAGGATTCCATCACTTTCCTACCACAGAGGTCAAACTGACAGGTCTGTAGTTTTCTGCCTCTGTCTTGCTCCCACTTTTGTGAAGGGGAATCACATCAGCCTTCTTCCAGTCCTCAGGTACCACACCATCCTCCCATGATTTGTTATAAAGGGTAGTCAGTGGTTTCACTAGTTCTCTGCTTAATTCTTTTAGAATTCTGGGGTGAATTCCATCTGGCCCCATTGCTTTGTCCACCTTCAGTCTTAGGAGTTCTTTCAGAATCCTTTCTTCTGTGAAAGGAGTGGGATTGACCCCCTCTCCAGAGTGCTTCTATTAATTGGATTAGGCACCTCTCCCACTTCCTCTTTTGTGAATACTGAACAGAAGTATTCATTCAGTATCCCTGCTTTTTCACTGTCACTCTCTGCCCACCCACCATCCATTTTATTCAGCCTCACTATCCCTCCCTTTGTCTTTCTGCGCTCCCTGATATACCTATAAAAGGTTTTATCCCCCTTCTTAACTGAGTTGGCTATCTTTTCCTCAGTTTGTGCCTTTGCAATTCTGACTACCCTACCTGCTTCCTTCTGCCTTAACTGGTACAGTTCTCTGTCCTGCTCCTTCTGTGTTTCCTTATACTTCCTAAATGCTATTTTTTTCTCCCTAACCTTCACCGCCACTTCTTTTGAGAACCATAGTGGCTTTTTCTTTCATTTTGATTTGTTTATTTGCTTCACACAAAGGCTTGTTGGCTCTGTGATGGCAGTTTTGATATTTCCCCATTGTTGCGCCACCCCTCCTTCTAGCCTGTTTGCTAGTGTTTTCTAAGGCACTCTCCCATCTTGCCAAAGTCAGCTCTCCTGAAGTCCAGAACCCTCACTTTTGTATGGCTTGACTCTGTAGCTGAGTTTATCGTGAACCACACTGTTTGGTGGTCACTTGTTCTCAAATGGGTACCCACTTCTAGATCTGAGATCCTCTCCCTGTCCCCATTTGAGAGTATGAGGTCTAAGATTGCTCCCTCCTGAGCAGATTCCAAAACTAGCTGTCTGAAGCATGCCACCTGAAGGGCATCAAGAATAGCCCTGCTTTTGGATGTGGCTGCAGCAAAGGTGCTCCAGTTAACATCTGGCATATTAAGGTCCCCCATCAACAGTATCTCCCCTTTGTCTTCCATCCTAAGTATGCCTTCTATCATAGCCTTGTCCATTCCCTCCCCCTGACATGGGGGTCTGTATACAACCCCTGTGCGGATTGTGGTGCCATTTCCAGTCTCTAAGGTGACCCACAGTGCCTCCTCTCCTCCCTGTTTACTCTCTTGTTCAGTTGCTTTTATCCCTTCCCTTACATAGAGAGCTACTCCCCCCCTTCTGCCCTCCCTGTCTCTCCTGTAGGTTGTGTACCATGGTATGTTAAAATCCCAGTCATGGTTCTCTGTGTACCATGTTTCTGTGACTGCCACAATATCCAGGCATCCCTCTTCCATTAAGACCACCAGTTCAGGGAGCTCTACCTCACTTAGTGCCCTGATTTTTTGGGGGGGACTAGGATTTCCTTGCTCCTTTCCATTGCCTCCCCCCCTTGACTAGTTTAAATGCTTGCCAATGAAGTATTTAAACCTTTCACCTAGGATTCTGGTTCCTCTCCTGGACAGATGCAGACCATCACACCAGTATAGGCCTGCATCCATCCAGGTGGACCCCAGTCCCCAATGAAGCCAAATCCCTGAGCTCTGCACCAGTTTTTCAGCCACTGATTGAATCCCATGGTGTGGAGCACCCTAGCCTCATCTGTGCCATAGACAGGCAGCCCCTCCGAGAAGGTTACCATGTGTGCTATTTGTCTAAGGCCCCTCCCCATCTCCACAAATGCTTCTTGCACTGCTCTGATCCCTTTCTTAGCCAGGTCATTTGTCCCTAGGTGGACAATGACATCCAGCTCCCTCCCCTGTGTAGCTGCTCCTGTGATCCTGAGGATTCACTCCCTGTCCCTCCAAGCCATGGCACCAGGCAGGCACCTTACCTCCCTCTCCCCTTCCTCCCCCAGTTCTACCTTCCTAACAATGGAGTCCCCCACCAGGAGTTGTTTCCTTCCCCTGTGGGGTCCCATGCCACCCTCCTGTGGGTCTCCTTTGTGGAGGTTCCCAGCGTCCTCCTTGGTCTCCACTGTGGGTGCCTCCATAGAGGAACCACACTTTGCCAGAATGGCATAGGAATTGTGGAGAGGTGCACAGCTGGAGGGATGCACCTCTGTTTCCTACCTCACCCTCCCTGAGCCCACTGTGGTCCAACTGCTCCTCTTTCTTTGCAACCTCTGAGGCAGCGGCAGTGACCCTGGTGGTCCCTGGGTGGAGAGGAATCCCCAAATCCTGGCCAACTCAGCCTGGAGATGAGCAATCTCCTCCCTCAGCCCAGAGAGGTGCCTGCAGGTGGGACAACACTGCATCCTCCAGAACGTCTCCTGGAAGACTGCTGCTCCACAGCCACTGCACTGCACTGCACCACTCCCATCATGTCTTTTTTCTGGCCCCCTAACTGTTGTTTGGAATACTTACTCTTTCCTCTGTTTGTTTCTTTTTTCTTTTTTTCTTCCCCTACTTACTTACTGCTTCTGTGCCCTTTTAGCTCCTGATCTTCCTGTTCTAAGACAAGAAGTTCCTATATTTCTCAGTAGTCTCCTCACTTGCTCAGAGTCAGACCTCCAGCAGCTGGGGGGACAGAGAGCTACTCTTGCCCTTCTAGTATGGTGAGCCTTTGTGGCTCTGTGATCACTCACTTCTTGCTCCCAAACAGGAAGTTCCTGTTGTCAGTTAAATCCTGTGCCTATAAAAGTAGAACTGGTTTATGGTGGGGGGGGAGGAGGGAAGGAGGGCAATATAGTCCCAGTAGAGAAGTTTTAGTTATACCAGTTGCTCTTCCTCCTGGTGTTCTGTCTGTTCTCTGGCAGAAGCTATCTAGGGCAGTGCTTAAATCTGGTTTTAACCTGGCTCCTTCTAGCTGAACCAGTCCCCCTACTTTGCAAATGCAAGCAGGGAGATGGGGAATTGGAGATAAAATGATTGCCGTAGGCCCGTTCTTCAAGTCTCACCAGAATTGTTCTGGAATATATTTTTTGAGCAATTAGAAGAAGTGTTATGGGCCTATAACAGCTCACCTCATTTCTAGCCCCTTTCTTAAATAGAGGGACAATCACATCAGAATTCCAGTTAGGTCATACCTTAATTAGTTTGTTAATTATTTATTGTAAAAACACTGGCCAAAAGCTTGGACCTGAATTCTAGATTATAATGGTATAGCTCTGCGGGC
The DNA here is from genome assembly GCA_016271365.2 of Neoceratodus forsteri. NCBI lineage: Eukaryota > Metazoa > Chordata > Ceratodontiformes > Ceratodontidae > Neoceratodus > Neoceratodus forsteri. The sequence goes on from CM028131.1 coordinate 733,564,646, forward strand.
AGTGCATCAACACCAGCAAATTTATCATAGTGTTGTGCCAGAATCACATATCTAAGTACTTTGGCATAGTTCGGCAGGAGAAACAGGGCCCCACTGAGCTGTGCTACACAGATTTAATCTATCAGTTCCATGTGTGATAGTATCATCACCAACATTCTCTTTAATTCTGTATATATTTTTAAAACTTGTTGTCCAGCTATTAGCAGTTAGGGCTGCAGTAATGTTATGTTGCCTGTTATTTTCAGATGTCCCAAATACTGCAAGTGACCAAAAGATTTTTATAATTTTTGTCCTGATTGCATCTTGCAGTTCTTCCAAAAGCATGTTCCTATAATATATCTGTTTATTTATTAACAATGTTCTATACACTTTCTTAAGATTTTTAAGGGCAATTAAATACATTGTTTCACTGGATTTAGTGGTCTAATGTCCCACTTTATTTATCATTATTTTTATTAACTTTCAATTGGTATTAAACCAGGGTCTTGCTTTCCCTGCCTTACAGATATCATATGTGCTACTTACTGGGGACACACTACAGGCAATATTTTCCATAAAATCAATGAAACAGACTGTTTTGCCTTCTAGATCTAGTAAAGTTTATGTATCCAATGATATTTCCCAAAGCTCCTGTAAATGCACTGCATGTTTACTGGACATTATATCAACCAGTTTTTTTTTCTCTGAATATTCATTCCATCTGATCCTCTTTGCATAATGCAGGCAAAATTTATTGTCAGCAACCTGCTGTGAAACTACATTTATTACGGGACACACATAATTAATTTTAAACTGACATCTTAAAGGGAAATGGTCACTATCCCAAATTTTTAAAACCTCTGAAAAGCCCACTTTATTATATAAAAATACATAAGTTGACTACCTCCCGGGTGGGGGGGGGGATTTCCACATTCTTTTATCTCTTTTTGTTCTCCCATTAAGTATTCTTAAACCTTACCTGGCAGCAAACTGTTACAAGGTTTTCCCTGTGTTATTAAGTTTTTTTATCTTTTGATTGTCTAATCTGAATTTCTGGTGCATCATCTGTATTCCAGTCATATGTTTTTCCTCAGTTTCCTCCCTTTCCTGGAACTGAGATCACCAGAAATTATAATAACTAAGCCTGGAAATGTCATCTTCAATAACTCTATATCTGCTCAATATATTTTACTAATCAGGAAAAAACACTAAATACTAATTGGGGAATAAACACACTAAACAGTGCAGTTGTTTTAGTTCCCAGTTTAATAACCACATACTAAAAATATGTATTATACGTGCTTATTAACAAACAGTTCGCATTAAACCAAGAGCTCATTGAGATATTGAGCCATTCTTATGCTCGTCCAAATCCTCTCTCTCTAATTGCTTGAATACTTGAAGATTTAAAGCCTGCCAAAGGCTGGCTGTTTATTGCAAAATCCAATGTCTCCTGTTATATAAATAATAACTAATTTTGTTACCTCAGTTATCCAGTCTTTATCTGTCGATTTGGTCTTAAGTCCCACAATATTTCAGCTCAGCACTTTTAAGTTAGACTTGGCAGTATCTGAGCTAGCTATTTGTCAGTCATCTGTTTCTGATAAGCAGACAGTACTCTCTGTTTCATGTACATCTCTGTACTATCTTCAGATGAGCTGAATATCATGGTCTGAATTAAATTATCACAATCTGATAAAACAATATTACTATGTATTCTACAACCTTACAACATCCCTATTGGCATTATTACATATCCCTTTACTGGGGTTTCAGGGAAGGGGTCTCTTTTTCCACTTGTTCATTTTGCTGTTGGCAGCCCACACAACAATTACTAGATTATGGCTGTGAGAGGACGCCCCTACTCAGGCCCAGTGGTTGGTCATAGTTAACAAAATCTACCAAATGACAAAAATGGTTTATTCTCTCAGTAATCATCTCCTGAAGTTTATGGAACTCTATCAACCATGGATTCTGTTATGAATGCTGATTCCTCTTGTGTATCATAAACATTGGACGAGTAGCACAGAGGGAATAGTCTGAATTTTTTATTTGCTTATTATAGACTGATTAGATCATACTGCTTCACTGACTTGTTTCTATGTATGTTTTCTTTATACTTTTCATGTATACACTGTATAGCAATAGTACTGTCACAGTGGAAAGGCAACTGATATGTTAGTAACAACAGTCAGGTTATAAAATTATTGACTGCCATTTCTACAGGATCCACTGGACATTACTGTTGAAGTGACCAAATGTACCACTGTAACTGGCTGATAATAACAGGGGACCATTTTTCCCCATAGGGATACCCAGTTATAATTCACCATTATAACAAATGTGCTGGGTTTTCCTTGCTCCACACATGTGCAAGCCTCCACTTTTCACTGTCTCAGTGCTACTTCACCGCAAGTTGCACTCATCACCGGCAGTAAGTAAATAAAAACAAAAACTCACCCCTGACATAAACTGTCCCAGTTCCTTACTGAAGCAGATGTTCCTCAATTAAACCTTTTTTTTAAGAAAAAAATAAAACTGGAATGCTTTCAGGAGCCGCAGACAGTGGACCGTGCCTCATCCTAACCAGTTGACTGCGGCAGAACATCGATGTATTTTATATAATTGCTGTGGTGAGAAAACACTCCCCAGCAATTATATAAAATAAAACATGGGGTGGTGTGTAAAACTTGAATTTTACACACACTCTCGGTGTTAAATGCTTGTATAAACCCCTCGAGTGTCGCTCTCGGGGTTTATATAGCATCCAACACCTCAGGTGTGTGTAAAATTCTCGTTAAACACACCACCCCATGTATTATTCTATTTAAAAATCTTATTTTTTAATAAACACACATATTTTTAATAAGGGCAGGCCCAGTGTGTCACAGAGGGCTGAGGCTCTATGCATCTTACCTCTCACCACTCATCACACTGGTGACCCAGATTCAGAAATGAGCTTGGGTTGCCGGGGGTTGGCTGGGGGGAGAGGATCGAGCATCTGATGGACTGCTCTCTTTTCCCATGGTGGAGAGGAAGGCAGTGTCACTCATTGGCTTCCACCTGGTGGAGGCTGGGTGGCAGCACCAGAGCTGAGCAGCATGTAAGTGAGTGTGGTGGTTATGCAGCGTGTGTGCACCTCAATGCGCACATGCATACAGCCCACTGCAGCAAGCAAGACAGGTGAAAAACAATGGAAAAAAAATGGTGGTTGCAGGCTGTATGAAGCCTTGCCTGCCTGCCCTCGCCCCACTCTGTCGCTGGCTCTCTGACCCACCAAATCTGGATACAGGATCTCCTGGTGGTGGGACCATGGGGGATATGGGGCTTGGTGTACCAGGGAGGCAATTGCTGGGCAAGGAAAGCAGGGACAAGGCTGAACAGCCACCTGCGATGCACCCAGAGGAAAAAATGTATATAGAAAAAAATACATTTTTAATAAACACAAAATATAAAAAAAAATCACAATACTGTATCTGCTGCAATAACATAATAAACTAACGTTATAACTAGTGCAGCACCAGAGATGTGTCCGGCTCTATGATGCCGGTTCAACAAGAAACACGTCGACCGGCATCACAGCGCCAGGCTCCACATCAGCAGTGATTTGCAGTCGGTATGGAGGCACAGATCGGTGTGTGCTTTTTCATTGGGGGGCTTTGTCCCCTGAACCACTCACATGGGGGGCTTTGCCCCCAGACACCTCATACTAAAGGATTCTAACTCCTGGTCGGAGTTAGTTCAGGAAGGGGGTGCAGGTTGGGGGAATGGGTTGCCCGGTCCCAGTGGAACTTCTACAGTGGCATGGCGCTGTTGTTGATATCAATGCATGTTGCAGTAGAAATGTTGTTGTTCAGGGGGCATACTGATGTGGGCTTACTTTATCCTACAGTTATACTGAAAAGCAAAACACAGAACTACCGGCCTGTTATTCCATGATAACCAGACAGTAGATGCAGTAATGAGACTGCACACACTATGATAATGCCCATTTTCTAAATGGCTGCAGGCATGGCACCTGTGAATTTCTGCATAATACCAGCAAAATGTGTAAAAGTTGTCATCGACTGACATGCGTTTCAATGATTTATAATTATTTATTTATTTTTTATTATAATTTTTGTTGATGAGGGAAAAGAGGACTAGGTAATTCTGACTATTTTCAACCTGGTCCGGTGGGGTGGGAAGGGATTAGAGATGTAAACTGACGTGTTGAGTAAGGTTGTTAAGTTGTTGGTATTACTGTATTTTACTTAATGGGGGAAAAATTGGCCAGGACAGTGTAGAAATTCCCCATCTCTTTTGGAGAAGTGCCATGACATCTGACATCTTTAACATCCACCTAAACACCCACCAGAACAGGCAAATGGGACCTTGGTTTAACTTCTCATTTGAAAGTGATGGTGACAAGGTGACAAGCATTCTTTAGATATATGAGAGAAATGGAAGAGACTAAAAAGGTACTAGCTAGGCTAACACAGAATGAGGGGTGGGAGGAAGGAGATAGGGGTAAGGCATGTACTCTGAACCAATACATTTGCTCAGCATGTACAAACACAGAGGAGGACCCTTTGCCAGACTGAAAATTGCTGAGGAAGGGGATCCAATAATGTTACCATCACCAAGAAAAGGGAGTCAGAAGGACTAAAAGCACTAAAGATAAACAAATCTATGGGATCTGATAGACTACACCCAGGAATACTGAAGGAGATGTCAAAGGTACTTGCAGTACTCATAGGGTAGTTATAGATGGGTGAATTCTTGGAGGCTAAGGAAGTGACCAGTGGGGTGCTGTGGGGTTCATTCCTGAGTCCTGTTCTCTTTAACACTTACACTTGATACAGAGGGGTAGAAATTAATGGAAGGATCTGCCTATTTGCAGATAACACAAAGATCTGTGGAAAAGTAGACAGTGAGGAAGGAGTCAGAGATTTGAGCGAGGACTTGGAGAGACTGGAAAAATGATCCAGGATATTCAATGCCAAAAATGCAAAGTAACGCATTTCGGGAGAAGAATTCCAAAGACAATAATACCATAGGGGTGGTGTAGAGGTATAAAGAAGAGTTGCGGAAAGGGATCTGGGTTTGCTTATTTTTTGAAAGCCTCAAGTCATCTTCCCAGTGTAACAGAGCAGTAGGTAAAGCAAACAAGATGCTACGGTATGTAGGAAGAGGAATCAGCAGCAGAAGAAGGGAAGTGATCATTCTCTGGCCTGTACTGATCTTGAGTTCATCCACAGCTGGAGTACAGTGCTACATTCTGTAGGACATACCTTTAGAAGGACTGTGAAAGAGGGGAGGCAGTGCAGAGGAGGACAATCAAAATGATCCAGGGGTTTGGGAATAAATCATATAAAGAAAGGCTGTGAGATTTCAACATGTATACTCTGGAAACAAGGAGGGAAAGAGAGGAGACATAAAAGAAACATATAAGTACTGTATCTGCCTCAGATTAATAGGATAAACTGGAATGAATTTAAGGACAATCACAAGCACAAGGGGGATCCACTGAAGTTGGTTGGGGGAAAATTCAGGAGCAATGTCTGAAAATGCTTTTTCACTAAAAGAATGGTGGCCAGATGGAATAATTGCAAAAAGAGTTAGTATGTGTGAAAACAGTGGGGAGATTCAAACTGAGGTGGGACAGGCACAGTGATCTGATAAGATCAGTAAATGATAAGGGTGCTATTTGAAGAGGGGTAGATGGTAAATAGGGCCATCATTCAAGTACTAGATGGGATTGGGCAGACTGGATAGGTCGAATGGTCTTTTTCTGCCATCACATTCTCTGTTTCTGTGAAAGACCTCAGGAGTGCAGCATCCCTCTCATCCTGTACAACAGTGTCAGTATTGGGATTTACCTCAAATTCCTGGTGTGGGGCTAGAACCCACAACCCTCCGATCTTCCAGCCTCAGAGGCAAGTTTTCAAGCTATTGAGCCAGTGACACTGCTTTAATTTGCCATAACTCTGCACAACGCAAAATCCAACAGGACACTAGTCATGACTATAAGCAGAAATTTGTCCAGGCTTTTCATAAAGGCTGTACTGTGTTTATGTCCACTGTCTCTTACAGTAGGCTGTTCCATAGGTTCACCACCATCTTAGATAAGAAATACTTCCTAATATTACCCCTGATTATATCATGGTCATCCAACAACAGCCAATCAGACTAGCAGGCTGGCACCTTACCACCATTGTAAATCCTCTGATAATCAATGGCAAAGGTGCCAGCCTGCCACAGTCATGTACCAGCCTAAAAATAAATCTATCTGACCCCTGAACTGTGATCGCAATACTGCCATCTTGTTCACTGCTAAGCTACATTTAAAATTCACAGTAAAAATCACCTGCCCACAGTACAATCCTTCCAAGTCTGAAATGTAATCAAAGCCATCGTGTGGACATTATTCAACTCACCTAACGCTGCTAACACTGTGCTACATCATGTTAATGGGATTTCACACCAAGACAAGAAAAAAAAATCACGCAATTCAGAACACCGTTTCCCCTGAATGATAACCTGCTCTGACCCCGGAACCACACACTGAACTGTCGCACCACAACGTCGCCCATCTCCCCCTTCAGCTGCATTCATACTCCGTCTCCGCAGCAAGCAACACAGGAAAAAGCTGTAAATATACACAGTTTACCCGAGTCTCCACATTGCTGTTCTACCAGAGCTCTCTGTCCACAGTGTAAAAAAAAACAAAAAAAAAAAATACGCATCGAGCATGTGCTGTATGTTGCTCTTCTACCACATCTCTCTCTCTCTCTCTCTCTCTCTCTCTCTCTCTCTCTCTGGCCACCTGTCTCAAACCCCAAGGACTGTTTTTTGTAGCGGAGTAACAAATGCTAAAAAAAAAAACCCAAAATAAAACACAAAAAAAGCATGTTTTATTTTATTTTTTTGTATCTAAAATGGCACCATGGTATAATTCGCAATGAGCCACCTGGGAATGGGGTTATCAGGTGTTTACCATGGTCAAGAGATTTACCCACTTGGCTGTGCCTTGTGGGCAAACCACACCAGCTGTGGTAAATCCCCCACTAACCCACACCCCCTCGTGACTTATTGCTCAATTCTACAATGGCAAGAAAGAATCCTGGGCTCTGATTGGTCAGTATGGGGCTGGACCTGTGATGTTATCCCAGCATAACATCATGGATCTAGTTCCAACACAAACAGGACCAAATGACATCAGTAAAATTCAATGCACGTGCCACAAAATGAATGCCGTCACTCCCTACTCTCCTGTCACTGCGAGTCGCTTCAAAGCATTCCCCGCTCTTTTTCCAGTAAACCAATCACAGTTATGACACGCTTATGTTTGAAAGCTGTGATGGCTTTACAGAACTCCCTCCTGCTCTCCTGCCACTTCCCATAACCTTACAGAAACAAACTACAACTCCATTTGGCTTCAAAGTTTAATTTAAAACCGTGTCCTGGCACCGTGGTCAGTGAAAAAACAGTGCATGCCTCTTCGTCTCCTATACCGCTGGGATACTGCTCAGTTGCTCTGTCTACACTAACACACAGAACTGTCATTTTTAAAACTTCCCTTTGTAAACTCTTGATTTATTTAATAAAAATACAGCTGCCATATGAAATACACTAAAGCCTCTGATGCTGTTGTGACGTGGAGCGGAGAAACAGAAGAACAAACCTGCTCGACTCTCACTTTCACTTTCATTGTGTGCTTAGCCATGAGCTACATACCGATCCCAGGCTTTCATGTTCTTCACTCAGTCAGGACTTTTCAAAATCTTTTTAATCTAAACATTAAACAGTGTCACTCGGGGCTAACAAAAACACTGAAATAGACTCCACCAATGGCCTACACTGCAGTGGGAGGGGGCAGAGACAAACAAAGAGCTACACACAGTAAACAGCACCACCTGCTGCAGAAGCACAAAATGGATTCTTTTTGTTTAAATACTCCTCCACACTAACAAATCAGTAAAAAAAATTTTCAAAGTGTATTCTTTTTTTTTTATTGTAAATATAAGGAGCCATTGTATAATTGGAATAATACACTGATGGGGGTGTGTCATGCTGAGATAAATGTCACTTCTCGGGTGTTGGCCGCACTTGGCCTGTGGCCTCGTGCCCAACCACCTGAAGCATGACATTTTCCCAGCATGACACACACTTTGTCATGCATTATTCCTTTGATATACCACCCCCTGAGCTGCAAGGCATGTCCCCAACTCCTGCTGAAGGACACCAGATCAAACATCTCTGTTCAGTCATGTTGATACCCTTGCATATGCACATGACTGAGGTCATGTCACCACGCAGCTTTCTTTTCTCTAAGCTAAGCATGTTACAGACCACCAGCCTCTCCTCATAGCTCTTATCTCCAAAACCCCTGATCATTTTGGTGGCCCTGTACTGAACTCTCTTAACTTCCTCAATGTCTTTTTTGTATTGAAAAGCCCAAAACTGCACACCATACTCCAGGTAGGGTTTGGATAGGGTTCTGTAAAGTGGCTAAATTACTTCACTTGCTCTGCTAGTCCTGCCCCATCTGTGCACTGCAGCATTTTGCAGGCCCTCTTGATAGCCACAGCACACTTAATTTCATGTTTCAGCCCCTTGTCTACTATGCATCGCAGGTCATTTCCTCCTTTACTGCAACATGGGGAGCTCTACACATTATATACATCCTAACTGTGTTTTCCCCCCTCAAGTGCTGTACCTTGCATTTGGCTACATTAAACACAGTGCAGAGTTATACATTGGGGATATGCAATGGGCAGGCTCAGAATATGCAATTTATCTTTAAGTCTGAGGGGGCAGGACCATAACTCATGAGTGGCAGAGCCACGAGTGAGTTATGAAAGTCTTGCCCACTCACAAGAGATAATAAATTGCCTGTTTTGAGTCAGGTTATTGTTTAATAGATATTAATGCAACAGGCATGGACACAAAATCCATGTGATAAAAATGTTACATTCACATATGTGTGTGAGAAATTTTAGAACCTGAAATTTATACTCGTGTGATAAATGCTACCTGTCAATCACACCCCGCTGACTGCTGGCACTGCTTCCACCCACGTTCAGTGTTACGTCAGTTTACTCCAGCCTGATTGACCCCCTAGTATTCCATAAACTACAACCATAAAACTTCCATTTCAAACATCGTCTAAAATGCATTTCAATAAGTTTAACCTTACTCTTGTAATGGCTTGCATTCAATTTTTTATAATTAGATCCCCATTTCAGTATCACTTCCTACTTCAGGTCTGCTCCTGTGCCCCAGGTGTATGTCTCTCACTGGCAACCACAAAACCACAAACAGTAACAGCCTGTATGTGCTCACATTCACAGACTACAGAGAATCCTCCCATTGTCAGTTGCTCTCATTTTTTTATCCGAGTCCATCCTAACTCACAAAACCAAAGGAAAAAAAAAAAGAAAGCGCATTTAAAAAAAGAAAAGAAAAAACTCCTTAACGACACACAGCCACTCACACTTTCACTTAGGTGGTGAAGAGCCACAAACATTATCCTCAATGTTCCTCCAGTCCTAACAGAATCAAGGCAGCAGTTTCTTTGTTTTTACCTCTTGACCTGCCATGCCAAAATACAAGCTAACAAAAGCACACTTTTTCACTCGCTAAAGCGAGGAAGGTGTCACCATGTTTTTTCCATTTCAAAAACCTGCACTGCTCCTCCCATCTGAAATTACTACCCAGTGAAATAAGATACTCATGATGTACGGATGTCCTGCCCCTAGCAATTAGCCCAGGAAGGTGGAAAACCAAACGGCAACACACAAGGAAATCCATACAAAATTTGCTTATTAAGCTAAAACAAAACTACAGACTCAGATAAAAAACAAACTAAAAAAAAACCATAACTGTTGCATAAATTGTGATAACTGTTTTGTCTGCAGTGAAGCAGTTTGACCTCGGGCACACCACTTGTGGCTGTGCCACTTGTGAGGTTACAAGAGGTCAAACTGCTCTTATACAGATAGAAAAGTTACCCCACTGGTTCCCATTGCATAGCCCTTGAATGCTACAGTATAGTTTTTAAATCTGCAGTATGTTTGAAGATTTTTCTGTTTTTCTTCGATTTTAATAACTGGCTTCAGTGTTGCACTAGGCATTTTGATGTCATCAGCATTTTGAAAGTTGTTCTCTGGTAAGCTCAGTATTCCGCTGTGATGACAGTAGCCTTACAAATGTCCATCTTGACAACAGTAACAACAAAATATTTTTGATATGTTGCTGTTTTTGATGTCACTAGCCAAGATATCTTTTTTTAATCTTGTAATTTTTACCCCACTCTTGCTGTATATATTCTTGGATCAGTTTCTTTACAGCAGGTAAAAGTATAGCACATTATCATGAATGTCACTCTCTATAGAAAGTGGTGTATTAGGGGGCAAGGTAATTTACAGCACAATGGGGCAGGAAAACATGGGCTACATAATCATACTCTTTATCTCCCAGCTTCAGCAAACAAGCAGCAAATAGCTAGGTATTCTGAGATATAACAGCACTACAAGGCAAGCAGAAGTTTTTAATGAACAAACAGCAAATTCTCTCGTAAGACCATTTGCATAGTCAGAATTGCACTGCAATGAGCCAGGCTCTCGGGTTGTTGCAGAGCAAATCTGGTCACGTGGACACTAACCAGATAGCGATAAGTCAGTCTTAGCTCCTCTCCCCCGAGCCACATCAAACCTGGGGACGTGTTCTGGAGCAAGCAGTGTAAGCAACCATTTGGATGGCTGCATTGCTTGCTCTAATGCACAAGTGACCTCCCAGCATCCCCCTCAACTCCAAACATCCTCCTCCCCAGATTTGTGGCCCCTCTCTAGTATAAGTGGGCAAGCAAGGAATGTTTCACTTAGAGCCAATCCAGAGCCGAGCCAGGAGTCTGGCTTGACTCTACGAGTCAAAACACGAGCCCAGCCCTGGCTCCTGCAGGCTGTTCTTTACATAGGAGTTGCACATTTCTGACACAACACTAACTGCTCAGGCTAACAGAAATGCTTACTTTGATAATACCTGGCTTGGTTTGAACTTGGCTCTTAGTTGCTTATAGGGGTCGAGCCGAGCCGAGCCAGACACTAAGTTCAAATCAAGCTTGAGCCTGGCTCTAGCTTGCCCACCTCTACTCTCCAGTGTGTCTTGCCTCAGTGTAGAGAGGGACCATGTAACCTGAACTGCAACTGGCTTAGGAGGTTCGGGGCATACCAACACAGACCGCAGACCAGAGAAGAGCAACTCTGTAAACAGGGCTTTTGATTAGTGAACCTGGATCAAGCTCTCTCACTGGCATGAACATCATAAAGGAAGGGATGCATTTTGTAGCTCTTTGAGGTCTGAAGATGTGCTAAGAAAAACTACTGCAAATTGGGCTGACCAAATAGTGCAACCAGATTGCTGTAGGCTGGTATGAGAAGTGTCACACTAATAAAAGGGTAGTGAGTAAAGTATGTGGCACAAGTATTGTTTGGTCAGGTAGTATAGAGGCTCTTAAAGTTATCTGGAATTAGTTCTGCAAAGAACACATCATTATCCAATCATACCTTTTACAGTACTCTGTAATATCACAACTGGGTAATGTAAGTGTCCTCTGATAAGCTGATGCAAAAACTTAAATGTATTAGGAACTTGATCCTAACTCCTCCCCTTCCTGATGATCAGTTGTCAGTCTTGTTTGTGTATCTCTACAGGTCAGTTGCATTGCAGTAGGCTCCTGAGCTTTTTACTACTAATCTTGCTAATTTTGGTAAGTCTACAACATATGCTTTGAATTTTTAAATCTCCCTTTCTTACCATAGAAACATAGACGTTGACGGCAGAAGGAGACCGCTAGGTCCATCTAGTCTGCCCATTTGTTTTAGATCTATTTTGACACTCTAGTTCCCTTTTTTAGTTAGGGCTCTATGTTTCTATACTTATCTCGAGTGGCAGCCCTGTTATATCTCATTGCCACTTGGTCCACTTTTCGCTGCCATGCCCTATTTCACATGGTTCCCATGCCACCATCTCCATTTCTCCGCACAACACAAACTCCGCCACCCTACACCATTGTGCATTCATGCACCCACACAGGATCCAAGGCAGCATGGATTCTCTGCAGGAAGGTCCTGTCAGATGAATCTTATAGATTTCTTTGACTGGAAGACCAGGGTGGTAGATCAGGGAGGGGTGGTGGATGTGGCCTATCCTGGATTTCAGCAAGGCCTTGACACTGTCCTGCACAGGGGATTGCTAAATAAACTGGGGAGGCTGGGAGTGGTTCCTACGGTGGTAAAGTGGGTTGAGAACTGGCTAAAGGACAGGACTCAAAGGGTGGTGGTAAATTGCATGGCATCTAAGGAAATGGAGGTGACCAGCGGGATGCCACAGGGGTCAGTGCTGGGCTAGTCCTAGTCAGTGTCTTCATTAGTGACATTGCAAAGTGTCTGGAGGGAAAGGTGTGCCTCTTCGCAGATGACACTAAGATCTGCAAAAGAGTGGACACACCAGAGGTGGTAGAAAAAATGAGAGAGGACCTAAGCCTATTAGAGGAGTGGTTGGGTGTCTGGCAGTTGAGGTTCAATGCTAAAAAGTACAAGATCATGCACCTGGGTCACAGGAATTCAAGGGAGGGGTACAGGATGGGTGGAGAAATTCTGGCCACCACAAGTCAAGAGAGAGACCTGGGGGTTATCATATCTGAACTCCTGAAGGTGACTAAACAGTGTGAAAAGGCAGTGGGGAGAGCAAACAGAATGTTGGGGTGTATAGGGAGGAGAATAACAAGTAGGAGGAAAGAGGGTGATGCCACTATACAGATTACTGGTGAGGCCTTAGCTGGAGTACTGTGTCCAGTCCTGGAGACCACGTCTCAGGAAAGACATTGACAAAATAGAGGCAGTCCAGAGAAAGGCAAGGAAGATGGTACATGGACTGCACCAGAAGCCCTACGAGGAAAGACTTAAGGACCTTAATATCTATTCACAGGAGGAAAGAATGGAGAAGGAAGATATGATAGAAACTTTCAAGTACCTTAGGGGAATAAACAGGGTACAGGTGGAAAGCATATTTTAGAGAAAACTCTGCACAAGAACAAGGGGGCATGATATGAGGCTGAAGGTTGGAAGGCTCAGGGGTAATGTTAGGAAGTACTTTTTCACTGAAAGAGCGGTGGAGTGGTGGAACAACCTTCCAGCAGAAGTGGAGGGGGTGAAAACAATACGGGGGTTCAAGAGTGCATGGGATAGACATAATGCAGGAGAGCCACAGATCAATTAGGATCTGGGGCTGCAGCAGTGAGTAGGGAAATAGGCAGACTAGTTGGGCCATATGGTCTTTATCTGCCGACAGATTCTGTGTTTCTATGTTACCCTCTGTGCCGTATTCATAACTCCACCATCTTGGGCATGGCACTTTCCATGGTAGCCATCTTGAGATCAGAGCTGCACCACGGCATGCTCACGGCAGCCATTGTTGGACCACGCCTGCTTTCAGCCATTTTGGGTCTTGCCAATTGCTGTGCATTTGTGCACCATCAATTTTGTAGCCATTTTATCTGCCATTTTGTGCATCTACATCTACTTCCCTCACACACCCAGTTTTAGGGTGTTTTCTGGCTGTTTTTAAAGAGTCTGAGCCATAATTCATCAGGCACTCACCACTGCTTGTCCACAGACACTTTTTTGGCAGCATACCTCTGGCAGAAAGCAAACTGTACATCCATTTTCTGCAGCAGTTATTTATACATTTATTTTAACTATATCTGCATCTAAACAACTATGTGACTGATCTATGCATCACTCAGAGTCTCAAACTCCAATGACAAAGAAGATGATAGCTCAGGCTAGGGCTCCGACAACTCAGACAAGGAAGAGGAAGAAAGAAGGACTTAGCAGCTAGGTTATGCCCTCAGGATGCCATCCCCCAAATCATCTGAGTGGTTCAGGAAACCCTAAAATTAAAACCCATCTCCACTCCCGCAGAACAGAAGTTGAACCCCCTTGTCAGAGAACGCACCAAATCCAAGGCATTTTTCCCCATCTGTACGGGGTTGGGGGATATATTAAATAATGAATAGGATGCTACAGACTCAGTAAGAATGAGGGAGAAGAAGTCTTTTGATGAACAATATCCTCTACTAGAGGACAAAGCAGAATCCTGGGGAAGCCAAACAAAGGTGGAGCCACAAATAGCAGCCCTAAGCCACTACACTGCTCTCCCATTGGATGACTCTACAGCCCTAAAAGATCCCGCTGATAAAAGGGCAGAGAACATTATTAATGTAAGCCCCCTCCCGATGTCTAGCGGTATACCAGATGGTAAATGAGGGGGAGGGGGGTGCTTGCAGCCAGAAACACAGTCCCCCAAAACTTAAAACTCATTACCTGGGTTCCTGACTGATGTCTACAGAGGGGGTGCAGGTATACTTCGCAGTGATGAGGGTAACAGCACTTGTGGGGGCAAACTTGATTAGTGCAGTCACACAATGCCATAAATCATGTCCATTGTCCACTCCAGGTTAAAAGAAGAAGAAAAATCATTTAATTGAATAAATTTGATTGTCACTCCATGGAGCATGGGGTGCAAATTACACAGTGAGTAACCTGTAGGACGAACTGCCCAATACAGTCTGCACCAAACTTTTGGGTCTCAGAAGCTCTTACACTGCAGTGCACCCTCAGGGCCTAACAGGGTCTTATAATCCTGACAGCTACAAGAACAGTTCCAAACCAGTCCTCCAGGGTTTTGTCTCCTCAACTCTTTCCCTCACAGATTTTTTTTTTGTCCCAATGAGATGATGCACACACTCTGGAGCATGTCCATTGACAGCTACAGGGTGTAGAGTAGCTGTGAAAATTTAGTGGTACCGCTCAGTGCTGGTGGTTCGAATCCAGAGCTCCAAATGGATAGTTTCTGCTACTAGCAAAGAAAGTCCTACAGAAAATGCCAAGTCCCCTCTGTCCTATGCCACGTGCCACTCCGAGCATCCCAGGGCATTTCATTCTTAACCCTGGCAATCCGGAGATCCATGCAGTTTCCTCTCTTAGGCTACATAGGCTGTTCCATGCCTCCTAGCCAGGCCAAAGTTCTACTGGAAAAAGGAGACAGGCTGCCACCACTGTGCCACTGTGCTCCCTGCAGCATGAACTGCCACCACCATGCTGCCCCAATAACCTGGCACTGGACTTTACCCGCTGTTGCCCACAGATGAGGATTTGGGGGACCCACCAGTGCCACCCCACCAAGATGCCAGGGAATCACGAGGTGGGCCACTGACTTTCTCCC
This sequence comes from Neoceratodus forsteri, assembly GCA_016271365.2. Classification (NCBI taxonomy): domain Eukaryota; kingdom Metazoa; phylum Chordata; order Ceratodontiformes; family Ceratodontidae; genus Neoceratodus; species Neoceratodus forsteri. Next base: position 733,579,895 of record CM028131.1, read on the forward strand.
CAGGCTCTGGCTCCCCGCCAGGCACAGGTGGTTCCCATACAGCTCTGGACCCACATGGACTCACAGACGTTACACTTCTCCACCAGTCTGGTGACAGGCGGCCCACCCTGGCCTTAGACCTCGGCCCTTCTGGCCAAACCTCCGCAGCCACCTCCTCTCTCTTCTCTCGCCAAGGACTTCTCTCGATCGTGGCCAAACCTCCCTTTTATACCCTGGGCTCAGCGCCCCCACCAGCAGGCAGGGCCCCAAGCTCCAGACACTGCAGTGACAATAAATTAACTAGCAAGCTCCCAAGGGGCTTTACACTCCCCACAAACGTTCACCTCCGTGCGTGAATGCCTACCAGCTGCCCCGACCTCCCGGAAGATATGCACAGATCTCCCGGAAGCTAGGATAGCACCACTGGAACACCACCACAATGGTGGAACCCAATACCTCTCCATTTAAGGGCACTTCTACTACCACTAACATATGGCTATCAATTGCAGCAAACCTTCGGGGTCCCATGGAGACCCATCCAATAGTTTCCTTGGATGGTACTGCAGCAGTTGTGTACCGCCCACTCCCCTCCTCCCCCTCTATCTATCTATCTCCCAAACTGCCAAAAACTTTGAAGTTGCTGCTACCTGGTAGGGTTTAAGGCATACCCTCCCCTGCTGATATTGCATAGTTCCCAGAATTTAATAAACAGATAAGCAACACAGTCATTTCAACAGGAAAAGCATACACAGCAACTTTAAATGCTTGAACTACTTTATCTTTTCAACATTTCTAATGTCCGTTAACCACTCTCACACCTAATTCACACACACACACAGGCAGTACACTAAATTCCACTCACACCCATTCACACTAGCTTTACGTGTTCACTCCAGTAGTAGGCCTAACCATGAGTCCTAGAGGAGCATATCCCAGTCCAGCCTCCTCCTGCTAACTGTTAGCTACAACATGTTTATTTTTTTTTTTCTTTTCTTTAAAACAGGACAACACACATTTTTAACTGACTGGGGAGTCAACCCCTTAAAACAAGTAAACATTCTAAATATGTATAACAATAAAAGGGGTTGATCTCACCCAACATCCAGCAGTGGGGGTCCATATTTTCCTCCCACTGCCTCTCCTTCATAGCTAAGTACTGGTTTGGTTTTCTTCCTTCTTACTTCACCTCCCTTCTCTCTCTCTCCAGCTTCTCCCTCTCCTTACAACTCTTGGTCCATTTTCACCCGCTCCTTTTCTCTCCCCTGAATTAGCACCTCAACCAGCAAACTCGCCTTTTCCTAGAAATTTCCCTCCCTCTGGAATAGCCTTCTCCCCTTGTCTGTCTCTCTCCCCCTTTCTCCTCTCGTAGGCTTTCACTCAGATGTCCTCCTGTCACCACCTGCACCTGCTTTCCCTCCTAGCTCTTCTTCTTCTTTTCCAGAACACACCGCGTTTCTTAATCTCCACCCCTCTCCCCCGGATTATAAGCCACAGTAAACCAAATTTAGCCTACCTGTATCTTATTTGTATAACTGTATATAGTTTTCTGGTTTGTTTAGCCTTATTGTATAACTTGTATATATTTGTATATAGTTTTCCCTGTTTGTATCTCACTTGTACACTGCTTCCTATGCTGCTTTTTTCTTTGTTTCCTATTATTTTGTGTACTTCAATTTGTTCTGTTCTGACTCCTGTATCCCCTTTCTCCTGGGTCGCACCTGAAAATGAGCCTTGGCTCATGGTGCCTTTCCTGGTTATCAACTTTTAAATAAATAAAGAAATATTTTGCAGTCCTGCCACTTCACCCGATGCAAAGGCCTGCAATCGCGGGGGGTTCAGTCCAGACACAGATCTTTTCAGGGCAGTCTGTTAGTGCAGGAAGCAGCTCTATTTCTGGGGTTCTGAGGCATAACACAACTTTGGATCAGGCTTGGTAACCTCTTCTCCAAAAGTGTCTTCACAGATGATGTAATATTTTGTCCTCTGTCCCTCTCCATCCTGGACCATTGCCCAAAGTCTTAAACAATGTCACTCCAGTCCACACCGTTGAGGTGAACATCTGTTTGGCCTTCTTGGTGGCTTCCTGCTCATGGCCTCCCAGATCCAGGGCACTTCTTCTGCTTCTCTGCTTGACCTTGTCAAGAGGCCTTTGGAAGACCCAGTCTTCCTTCTTTCCTCAATGATGTCTCAAATCTGCTCACACAAGTATGGATAGTTCTGTCCTGGGTACTCCTTTTTTTTTTTTTTACTTACTACTTATGCTCCCCCTGCCTGCGACACTCCACTCCCTTTGGGAGTTGCCTGCGGTCTTCTAGTCCCCACCCTCTTACCTGGAGCCCAGAGCAGTCCATCTCCCATGTAGCCATGGCTTGCTCCTGAGGCGGGGACAAGGTGGGGCCCTTACACCCCGAATTCCTGAATTTTGTTGGAATGCTGTACCACCAGGACAGGTAGGGGCTTCGGGGATCAGGGCTTGGCACTCCATCTACTGGGAGTGCCTCGAGCTGTTTTTCTCATTTTTCTGTGCGTGATGTGTGCCCTGACATCAAGGCGCTGAGCACCGACATCCGTTGTGCAGCTCCCCCTACAAGTGGCTGGGCTTGCTGTACCTTGGGCCTCCACCTGGGGTCAGCCAAGCACCGAACCCTAGTCCCCCCCTCCCCCTGGAGAAAACAAGCGGTCCCTGGGACACTCACGCCTCCTCTCCTGGCTGGCCCTCTGGCTCCCTGGACTCCTTCCCGAACCCGCGTCACTGGCGTTGCGATTGGTAGTGCTACCGCTGTGTCGACAGGCCTGCTTAGGTACTCCTTTTTGATCCTTTGTCTTACCGTGTGCTCAGTCTGAGACCACTCTGGTATGCTCCTCATACTGGTCCTTGGGCAGTACCCTTAACAGCCAACTCCCGGGGTGTTAGAAACGGGGTCAGATGGGTGGAGGGTGTCCATGTCGTTCCTTCGTTTTTGACAGACCTGCCACAGCCAGGGGATGGTATGCAGCAAAAGTAAGCTGGGGAAGTGATAAAGCCTTGAAATATGTAACTCCAACAGAGATCATCAAAAGTAAAGAACTTAGCAAGTACACCTGGAGCAGGGAATACTGCATCCAATCCCACTGTGTCTTCCATGGTGCTTGAGTCTCTCTTCCACCTCTGCATCTGGCTTCTTAGCTTCTGCAGCATCCGCAGTGATATGTGTGTGTGTGTGTGTGTGTGTGTGTGTGTGTGTGTATATGTGTGTGTGTGTGCGTATGTGTGTGTGTGTGTGTGTGTGTGTATGTATGTGGGGTGATCCTTGGGTGGTCGTCTTGGCACCTGCCACAGCAGGGAGTGTAGAATGAGCAAGGAGCTCTTTGGGCTTAGGCTTCCCTGCCACCCCACGGCCTCTCCCTCTGCCACAGGGAGGGTCAGGCACTGGTAGGAGAGAAGGGCTGGGCAGACAGCTAACACCTTTCTCCCCAGAAACTACCTCACTAGCTACAGTTTCCACCTCTTCCCAATTTTCTAGACTGAAAGTGTCCATGTTCACCATGGCTGAGGTAGTCCAGCTTCAGACAGGCTGATAGAGAGGTACAGGCTTGACGGAAGGAGGCGCTCCACAGCTGGTACAGTTTAGACATATCAACAGATCACAGAATCATATCATATCATATCATAGAAGCTTGATGGCAGAAAAGGACCATACCGGCCCATCTAGTCTCCCCCTACACCTCCCCCTCCCTGCCAGCCCCGGCCCTCCCCCGATACTCAGTCCCATATGCTTGTCCCATGCCCTCTTGAATTCTTCCACTGATTTAGCCCCCACCACTCTGTCTGGTAGTCTGTTCCAGGGCTCCACCACCCTCTCCATATAGAAATGCCCTCTCACATTGCTCCTGTATCTTGTTCCTTGCAGTCTGAGGCTGTGCTCTTTAGTTTTGACCCACTCCTTCCTCTTAAGTAAACCCTCTTCTCCCACTTTATTGAGCCCCTTTACATATTTAAAAGTTTCAATCATGTCTCCCCTTTCCCTCCTTAGCTCCAGTGTGTACAGATCCAGCTCCTTACACCTCTGCTCGTATGACCTTCCCTGCACACCCTGCAACATCTTGGTTGCCCTTCTCTGAACCCTCTCCAGTGCATCTATATCCTTGCAGAGATGAGGCCTCCAGAACTGAACCCCATACTCCAGGTGTGGCCTCACCATGGCTTTACAAAGGGGCATTATTACCTCCCTCTTTCTGCTAGTAATGCCCCTGCCTATGCATGCCAACATTCCATTGGCCTTTCTCGCCACCCTGCTACATTGGATTCCTACCTTAATGTTCAAGCAGACTATGATCTCCAGATCCCTCTCCTGTTCTGTTGCTTTCATTTCATCCCCACCTAGGGTGTACCCTGCTCTTCTGTTCCTACTCCTCAAGTGCATCATAGCGCACTTCTTGGCATAAAACTTCAGCTGCCATGTCCCAGACCATTTTTCAAGTGTCTTTTAAGTCCTCCCTCATGTTCTCCACCTCCACAGGGTGTCCACCCTATTGCATATTTTCATATCATCAGCAAATAGGCACACCCTCCCCCTCAAACCCTCAGAAATATCACTGATGTAGATATTGAAGAGAAACGGACCCAAAACTGACCCCTATGGCACTCCACTCTTCACCCTAACTGTCTCGGAGTGCACCCTGTTTAGCACCACCCTCTGAGTTCTGCTTGACAGCCAGGCCTCCACCCAGCTTGTTATTTTCCCACACAACACCAGGCTTTCCATCTTGCTGAAGATGGACAGCACTTTCACAAGGCCTCCGGTTCTGTGGCACACCACATATTTTTTCTAGGTGCTCCCTTGTTGTACCACCTCCCATAACCAGGACAGGAGTGAAGCAGGAACAGGTACCATTTTGTTCCCATCACCAGATGCCTCTGCCATCCTTTTCTGTAGTCTTAGTTCATTGTTCTGTAGCCACCCAAATACAGAGAGTCTTTTTAGCCAGCAGATTTCTCCTCGAGCTGTTAGCACTTGTGGCACAGTTCACTGTGGTTCTCCACAAAATGGCACCCCCATTCCTCGCTTCGGGACCTCTGGCCCCAGCCCTGCCACCCCCAGCCAATAGCATACTCTTCCTAAAGTTCTGCATACATTAAATGTATGCTAACTCGTCCATGCTTGGAAAAAGACAGCTCTGCATTGAAGGCGTGAAATCTTACAGGTTAAAATAGCACCCAAAAGCTGAGAACTCACCCGCGTTGTTGCACCCACCAAGTCACAGTCCAAGAACAGTTCTTGCACCCCCAAAATGAGCAGTCAAATCCCAGACCAGTCCCCACATTGTAAAGCCCCCCTCCCAATGTCTAGGGGCATGTCAGATGGTAAACAAGGGGGAGGGGGGCACTTGCAGCCAGAAACACAGTTCCAGAAAAATATAAACTCGTTACCTGGGTTCCTGAGTGATGTCTACGGAGGGGGTACAGGCTATACTTCACAGTGAGGAGGGTAACAGCAGATGTGGGGGAAAACTTGATTCGTGCTATCCCACAATGCCATAAATAGAGTCCATTGTTCACTCCAGGTTAAAAGAAGAAGAAAAATTATTTAATCGACTGCATTTGATTAAGTCACTCCATGGAGCATGGGGTGCAAATTACATGGTGGGTAACTTTTAGGGTTAGCTGCCCAATGCAGTCTGCAGCAGACTTTTGGGTTTCAGAAACTCTTACACTGCAGTGCTCCATCAGGACTGAACAGGTTACTTTAATCCTGGCAGTAGCAACAAGAACCAACCAAAACCAGACCTCCAGGGTTTCGTCTCTTCAACTCTCTCCTGCACAGACTTGTTTTTTTTTCCCAGTAAGGTGACACACACACACTCTGGTGTACACCCACTTACAGTTACAGGGTGTAGAGTAGCTGTGAAAATTTAGAGGTACTTCCCAGTGCCAGTGGTTCGAATCTGGAGCTCCAAAGGGATAGTCTCTGCTACTAGCAAACAAAGTCCCACAGAAAATGCCACATCCCTTCTGTCCTAAGCCATGTGCAGCTCTGAGCATCCCAGGGCATTTCATTCTTAACCCTGGCAATCCCGGAGACCCATGCACTTTCCGCTGTTAGGCTGCATAGGCTCCTCTTCACCTCCTTGCCAGGCCGAAGTGCTACTGGAAAAGGGAGGCACACTGCCACCACTGTGCTCCCTGCAGCATGGACTGCCACCACCATGCTGCCCCAACAACCTAGCACTGGACTTTACCTGCTCTTGCCCACAGATGAGGATTTGGGGGACCCACCAGTGCAGCCCCAAGCTGCAAGGGAATCATGAGATGGGCCACAGAATTTCTCCCCAGGCTCTGGCTCCCCCACCAGGCACAGGTGGTCCCCATACAGCTTTGGACCCACATGGACACCCGGATGCTACACTTCTCTGCTGTTCTTCGAGAGCTGAGGGATGGGGTGACAGGCAGCCCACCCCAGCCCCGGTCCTCGGCCCTCACAGCTGAACACTCCAAGGGCCACCTCCTCTCACCTCTCTCCACAGGAACCTCTCTCTATGTGCCAAAACCTCACCTTTTTATACCTGCTGGGCTGAGGCCTCTGTGCTGGCAGGCAGGGCCCCAACTCCAGACATTGCAGCTACAATAAATTAACTAGTAAGCTCCCAAAGGGGCTTACATAAAGACACACAAGATGCTTGCCATGATCACTATCTCCTGCCTGTATCTATACCACCAGTGCCATCCTCAGATGGGTAGAAACCATTCAGTCAGACTTGCCTAAAACCAGTTAACACACCTCTGTCCTGTCCTAATCCATCCAAGCTTTTCTCTGCATTGTAGATGTGGCAGTGGACTCCTTCAAGATGTCTGGTAGGACAGCATCCACAATCAGTAGAGTGCACCACCAACTCTGGCATAAGTGCTGACTGGCAGGCAATGACTCAAAACCCATGCTAATGAAGCTTCAGTTCATAGGAAGTGCCATCTCTGGCCAAGGACTCGAAAAATATATTAAAATAAAAGGGAAAGATCTCACCAGGAACAACATAGGCAGGCTGCCATTTCTGCCCAGCTTTGGAAACAGATTTCAGAGCAATTCGTAGAAATAATGTAAAAATAGCTACTACCAAAGCCCACCCAACCACAATTTTGGGTTAAAATCCAATGTTTTCCATAAAAGAGGTGATTCCAGTAACTGATTCCACTCCTCCAGATCCAGATCTTAAGGCAGTAACAAATACAGTGGTATCCTCAGAAATCAGCATGCCTAAGATGAGACAGGCCCAGGAAACCATTACACCAGAGGGAGACAGCTTACTGGACTTCACCCACACCTGCGCTAAAATGTTAAATGACAAATGGGGTCTGTGGGTCTGCATATTCCTGCCTTGATGTAGTTTAGCTCATATCTCATTTGTAGGCGTCAATGTGTCAGAGTGGGGGGGGGTGCCTGTTCAGACCCAGTTATTTTGAGTACAGGGGTACCCCAGGGTTTAGTTCTGAGTCTCCTGTTATGTTTACTTTATGTGAATGATCTGCCCAGGCACTGCTCATCTGACACCAGCATATACCTGCATGCAGATAGTACAGTTATGTATACTGTAAAAGACAATACAACTACAGCCACAGATGTACTAGAGCAGGACATTTTGGACATTCAGAGGGAGCTCTTGGAATTAAGGCTCCTTCTGAATGAAAAAAAGACCCAATGGATGCTATTTGAAAAGAAAAATATGAAATAAATTATAACTATGGATATATATATACTTTGTCTGGTCTTACTTTAGATCGAATAAATTTTTATAGGTATCAAGGTTTGATACTTGACAATCACTTAAGTTTTGATTCTCACAACACACACATTTCAAATAAACTAAAGGGGCTACTTGGTTTCTTCTATAAGAATAAAGCCCTGTTTAGTTTAAAAGTTAGAAAAGTGTTAGTTATTTCATTATTTATGTCTGTCCTAGACTATGAGGATTTCATTTATAAAAATACAAAAAGTTAATTATTAGGGTCACAAGACACATTGAGTAATAGCGCATTAAGGTTTATTACAAATATGCCTTATAGAACACATAGAAGTATATTGTATTGTAACAGGTTTAACCTCACTAGTAGATCAGCGAGATTCTCACTGGAATATATTTGTATATGAGTTCATTACATGAACACTACCAACATTTCTGTTGAATGTATTAGTCTAGACCTGTATATAAATATTTTCTGAGGTCTATATCTTGGATCTCATATCAGATTCCAAAAAGTAGATTGAGTTTTGGTGATAGGGTTTTGGCATTAGCTGTTCCTAGATTATCTCAATATGTTATCCAATAAAAGCTTGATTGATTGAAATGGATTTAATACTAAGAAGTGCAAGGTAATGCACATGGGAAACAAAAACCCAGGGGAAGAGTACACAGTGGGGGGGGTGAGATACTAACAACAACAAAAATGGAAAGGGACCAGGGGGTAGTCATATCAGATGACTTAAAGGTGGGCAAGCAATGTGAGAGGGCAGTAAGGAGGGCTGGGGGGATACTGGGATGCATAGGGAGAGCCATCACCAGTAGAAAACAGGAAGTTGTTATCCCTCTGTACAGACAGCTGGTGAGACCCCATCTGGAGTACTGTGTGCAGTTCTAGAGACCCAATCTCCGCAAGGACATAGACAAGATGGAAGCTGTCCAGAGGAGGGCAACTAAAATGGTGCAGGATCTGTACCAGAAGACATATGAAGAGAGACTAAAGGAGCTTAATATGTATAGCCTCGAGGAAAGGAGGGAGAGGGGGAACATGATAGAAACTTTCAAGTATCTCAAGGAAATCAACAAAGTCCAAGAGGGTAGCATCTTTCAAAAAAAGAGGTGTGCAAGAACAAGGGGACACAATTTGAAGATGGGGGGGGTGGCTCAGAGGTAATGTAAGGAAGTATTTTTTCACAGCGAGGGTTGTGGATGCATGGAACGAGGTTGTGGAGTCAAAAACAGTGGTTGAATTCAAGCATTCATGGGACAGTCATAAGGCAATTCTAGGGGGTGGAGGTAGAAAGAAGTGGGCTGCTGGTTAACTAGGATTTGCAGCTTATCCATTAGGTAGAGAAATGGGCAGACTGGGTGGGCCAAGCAGTCCTTATCTGCCATCAAATTCTATGGGATATAGTATCTAGGCAACTAAAAATTAATGTATTACTGCTCTTGGAAAGGTTTTGAGCGTCATTAGCTAGTCTTTATTATAAGCACTGTAATTGCTATGGTTAAATTAATACTTGTTTTATCTGAAACCTATTACACTATCAATTCTTAAATGTATATCTTATTTACTGTAGTATTATTTTTATTGTATGTTAAGTGTGTTAAATTATGTGTATTCATGTCTCTTGTTTATTGTTGGATGCATTTGAAAATGAGATATTTATCTCAATATGTTATCCAATAAAAGCTTGATTGATTGAAATGGATTCTTGAAGTAGTGCACTCAGGGTACTCAATAGAATTCAAAGAATTTCCACACACCAACAGAGTTGCGCCATTCCAAATCTCTCCTGCCAGAACACCACTTCATCTAGTCTGACCCCTGCTAATCCAGCTAATAACAAAGCAATAGCCCTGATACCCTGAGACGAACAGGGCCAAGGCGTCTGCTCGATATTCTTTCTGGTACCCAGAAATACAGGTGACCCCAGACCCTTTCTGGACCTCAAGTTTCTAAATCTGTTTCTCAAATACAGAAAATTCAAAATGGGAACCCTGGGATTGACCATTGTCTTGATCAGACCAGGTGACTTTCTCATGTCAATGGACTTGAAGGACAGTTATCTCCATATCCTAATATGTCCATCTCACTACAAATTCCTCTGCTTTCACATTCTGGGCACCCATTTCCAGTACCAGTGTCTTCCATTCAGCCTGGCATCAGCACCATGGATATTCACAAAAATCATGGCAGTACTGGCAACAGAGTTATGCAAGGAGGAGATTCACATCAGCCCTACCTGGACGATTGGCTCATAAGAACCTGAACTGAACATATGAACATACAAAAAAACAAGCAGAAGGAGGCCATTTGGTCTATCAAGTTTGCTCGTATTGCAGTCCCTGCCCTCTCTCCCCACTTCTCCCATCCTCACTACTCATGATCCTTACCTTGGCGTCCCCCTATGCCTATCCCAGCCTCTCTTAAAGCTACCCACTGTCTTCAATGAGATGACCTCTTTCAGCAGCACATTCCAAGTGTCCACCACCCTCTCTGTAAAGAAATGCTTCCTTACCGCCCTCCTAAACCTCCCACCCTCCAGCATAAGACTGCCCCCTCGTGTTATGGTTGCCACTCAGCTTAAAGAGACTCTCCTTATCAACCTTATTTATCCCTTTCAAGTACTTGAAGGTCCCAATCATGTCCCATCTCTCTCTCCTGTCTTCCAGGGAGTACATGTTCAGTGATCTCAACCTCTCCTCATATGCTTTACCCTGCTGACCCGCTATCATATTTGTAGCCCTCCTGTGGACCTTCTCCAGCAGGGTAATGTCCTTTTTGAGGCATGGGCACCAGTACTGAACTCTGTACTCTAGATGCGGCCTTACCAGTGACCTGTACAAGGGCAGTATAACCTCCTCTCTCCTACTACTGATCCCCCTAGATATGCATCTCAGCATCTTCTTTGCATTTGCTGCTGCTTTCTTGCACTGCGTGGAGTGCTTCAGGTCACTAGTGGTCATCACTTCTAGGTCCTTCTCCTCCTCTGATGCAGATACTCGGACTTCACCCAGGTGGTACTCTGTCCTGGGATTCTTGGCTCCAATATGCATAACTTTGCATTTCCTGGCATTGAAGCCAAGCTGCCAGATCCTGGACCCCTTCCCCAGCTTTTCCAGATCTTTCTGGAGGTCCTATATCCCTTCAGCTATGTCCACTCTCCTGCAGAGCTTGGTGTCATCCGCGAATAGATACATTTTGCCCTTAATGCCATCCCCAATGTCATTGATGAAGACATTGAACAACACTGGCCCCAGCACTGAGCCCTGCGGGACCTCACTGGTTACCTCTCTGGTGCCAGATAACTCTTCCCCTCCACAATCACCCTCTGGGTTCTGTCCCTTAGTCAGTTTTCCACCCATCTGGTCATCTTTTCCCCAACCCTGAGATCCACCAACTTCCTGATCAACCTTTTGTGGGGCACAAAGTCAAAGGCCTTGCTGAAATCAAGATAGAGAATGTCTACTGTTTGGCCCCTGTCTACTATATTAGTGACACAATCAAAGAAGTCAGTCAGATTTGTTTGAAATGATCCCCCCAATGAACCCATGCTGCCTTGCATCCTGAGACCATGTTCCTCTAGATATTTCACCAGCCTTTCCTTTAGTATGGTCTCCATGAGCTTGCCCACAATGGAAGTCAGATTGACTGGTCTGTAATTCCCTGGGTCATCCTTGGTACTGCTTTTGTGGAGGGACACTACATGTGCTGTTCTTCAGTCCTGCGGTACCACGACTGACTCTAGTGAACTATTAAATAGGTCTGCCAGTGGCCCTGCCAGCTCCTCAACCAGTTCCTTTAGCACCCTTGGATGTACTCTGTCTGGGGCTGGTGATTTGTCCACCTAAAATGCCAGCAGTCCCTCCCTCACTCTATCCTCCTCTATCACTACATCTGTGTTCCCTTCCCCCATCTCCTGTTTTCCCTCCTGAAGTCACTGGTCTGTCCTTCTCCCTGATGAAGATGGAACAGAAGTATTCATTTAGTATCTCTTCTTTTCCCCCATTATCCTCCACCCCTTTCTTAAACCTAGCAATCCCTTCCTTCTTGTCCCTTTTCTCACTTATATAGTGAAAGAAAGCCTTCTCCCTCTTCTCAATTCATTCAGCTATCTGCAGTGCCTTCTGTGCCTTTGCTCACCAGACTTCCTTACTTGCCTCACTAGCCAACCATAGGTAATTTTCCCCATCCACCATTCTCTTGGTCTTACTAAATTTTCTGTAGGCCAACCTCTTTTCCCTTACTGCCTGGGGAACCCCAAAACTGAACCAGCTAGGCGCTTTGGCCCTTGTGTTCTTCCCCTTGAGCCTAATGCACTCATCTGTGGGAACCAGTATTCCTTCTTTAATGATGGACCACCTTTGGTCCACCCTCATATCTGCTCTGATGCTCACCAGATGGCTCCTTAGCGCTTCACCCATTTTCCTGAAGTCCTCCCTCCTGAGATCCAAGGTTTTGGTCTTAGTCGGGATGCTTTTCCTGACCACATCCAACTGGAACCACACTGTGCAAATGGTAACTTCCATCCAGTGGCTTCTTAACCATTATTTCCTGTACATGCTCCCCATTTGTGAGCACCAGATCAAGAAGTGCCTCAGCTTTTGTTTGTCCAGTGATGCCCTGATTCAGGAACCCACTTTGCAGTTCTTACAGGATCACCTGACTCCTAGCATATGTTGTTGATGGTATGCTGAAATGGAGGCAGTGGTGGCAACGAACAATGTCCAGCACTCATACACATAGCACAGATGTTTTATCAAGCAGACGAAGAGCAGTGCCAACCCTACAGGCTCATTGGAGCATCTGGGGGCCATATTCAACACAACAAATGGAAAGGTGCCGCCATCAGACAAAGGCATCCACAACATCATGAACCAATGCAATTCAACCCTGAAAGAGTCACACCCAACAATTAGGATCTGATGCAGCTGCAGGGGCTCATAGAAGCCTACACAGACCTCTACACTTGGGTACAGTGGCACATGAGACTTCTTCAACAGTTCCTTCTGAAGAAATGGAACTCACCCATCAAAACTAAACTACTAGGAATGTCTGATCTTGCCAACCAAAGTTAGACTGTTCATCATCTGGTGGATAGTTCCTAGCAACCTGAATCAAGGAGCTCATCTTGACCATCAAGCCAACAGAACATTAGAAACAGATGTAAGCCTCAAAGGCTGTGGAGTGGTCCTCAAGGATCACACAGCTTAGGGGAAGATAGCCACCAAAGGAAGCAGAGCTTTCAGTCAATGTATTGGAGACAACAGCAGTTCACCTTGTAGTCCTTTATTTTCAACACCAGGTGTCATGAGCATCATGTACAGATCAGGCCCAACAACAAGGTAACTATGGCATACTTAAGCAAGCAGGGCAAAACAAGAAGTGAACAGATTTTCTGGGAGCATGCACACAGGAAAAACTTCAAGCACTGCAGGTCATGGGGTGCTGTCTCAAACACAGAAACATAAACAATGATGGCAGATAAAGACCAGTGGTCCATCCAGTTTGCTGGAGTTCCCTATAAGCCCTGGAACCTATTTTTTCTCCAGGGTACTAACCCTCCTTGTCCCCCCCACCATTTTCCTCCTTGATTCTGTCACTCCAAGCAATCACTATACCCTTCATTCTATCCCAGTCCTGCTTGAATCCCTTAATTGTTTGCACTCCCATCACATCAGCTGACAGACTGTTCCATGGTTCCACCACCCTTTCCTAGAGTAGTACTTCCTCATGTCCTTCCTGAACCTCCTTCATGTTATTTTCCACTCACGTCTATGAGACTGTGAGTTAGTGTGCAGGCTAAATAGTTCCCCACAGTTCACTTTGTTAATTCCTTTAAGGAACTTGGCATTCTCAATCATATCTCCCCTCTCTCTCTTCTGGTCTCCAGTGTGTACATGTTTAGTGTCTTAAGGCACACTTCATAGGTTGTTCCTTGCTGGCCCTGAATCATTTTTGTTACTCTGCACTACACTGTTTCCAGCCTATCCTTATCCTTTCTGAGGTGAGGCCTCCAGAACTGGGTGCAGCACTCCAGGTGAGGTCTCACCAAGGATCTATAGGGAGGAAGAACTGCATCTTTTCTTCTGCTGTCAATACCCCTGCTGATACATCCTAGCATCCTGTTAGCTTTGCTATAGGCCTTGTTGCACTTACTTGATAGCTTAAGTGAATTGTTGATGATAACTCCCAGATCCCATTACTTGTCCGTAGTGCTATATCTCTCATCCTCCCATTCAGTACTCCATACCGTGGGTTTAAACTGTGGATTTAAGACAGTAGAAGGCATATGGCCTCTCAACAGTGACATCACCTCCAAAACTAAGCTGGGCCCGTTCAAAGTCAAGCTTTCGGTCACTACAGCTAGCACCTGTGGCTGTCTCCCTTAACCTTGTTTTCCCAAACTTCAACCTTAGCACGCAACCTCTTTCATAGTAACTTAGCACTCTTGCCTCCTACCCCTCCCTCTGCATTCCCTCTATCCCCTCTCCACCCTTCCTCCCCCTCCCCTTGCCCCACCTCTCCTCATGTTCTCCACTTCCACCCCCCCTCTTACTCTTACCAGCCTACCCTCCCACATCCCTTCCTACACCCTGTGCCCTGTTTGTCTTGACAAAGCCTGCTGGCCGATATCAATGTATTGTATGCATTTTCCTGTGCCTGAAACTGATTACCATAATGTGTCTCTGTTGTTTTACATTGACTGTCCATTATGATTTTGTCTCCATTATGAGTTTTGTACCTCCTATTTACACTTTATTGTACCGTACTTTACTGTCCTGTTTAATCTGTTATCCTTTCTATTGACGTGGAACCTTTGTAAAAGAGCTCTTAGCTCAAAAGGTATATGTAATCCGAGACTTAAATAAATAAAACAAAATGTTGACTGTCCCCACTTCTCAGTGGATCAAACTAATAGAGTCACACTCCTGCACATAGCTGTCTAGCCTGTTTTTGAAGCACATGAATTTCTGTTCATGTGCAAAGTCCACTGGTAGTTGGTTCCAGAGTCTAATTGACCTAGGTAAGAAACTTGTACTTACGTAGGTTGGTTCTAGGAATATTGTCCATGAGTTTTCTATTATGGCCTCTCAAGTTATGTTGACATTCCTTATAATGTAGCTCCAGTTCAGTCATTAAATTGACATCCCCTAGTGTTTTGTGTAAACACAGCAAGTCCTCTCTGAGTCTTCTTGAGCCCTGTTTACACAGCAGCAGCGCCTCACTTACCATTCCGCTACCTTCCCGCTGTGCTGTGATTTGATCCTGCAGTTTACTGTTTACACTCCCCAGCCTGATGCACCACAGCTCATGCTGAGAGGAGTGTCTGTTGACTTGGGGACAGGGTTTCCAAAAATGACATCTGCAGCCGGGAGATAGGGGATCACAGTGGATCAAGTGCATTGGTCGTTCACACCACGGTGTAATGCGCTCTATCCAATACACATCACCGCTTTTCTGGCAGATCAAAAACTGGAGCGGAAGCACACTTAGGGCAATGTGGTGAGTGTCCCCAAAGCCGACTTTGCAGTGCATCAACCAGAGCACATGACTTGATGTGCTGCAAAGACAGTGGTGTAAACGGGGCTTTTGACTTAGGGACCATAGACCCACCTCAGCAACTCTATCCTTATAAGGTTTTGATCTGATTCTTGGGATTGGCTTTGTATATCAGTGCTGTGTTCTTTCTGAAAGCTCTTTGTCCTTAGTTAAGCCAGAACTCCAGAATTGTGAGCAATAGTCAAGATGTAGCCTTATATAAGATTTGTACAATGGCAACAGTACAGATTCAAATTTGTTAAAAAAGGACCCCCATGCACAGTTTGTTAGGTGAGTCCTTTTGTTGGTGACATAATTAAAGTGGTTGCTACTTTTCATTTTGTTACTGACCAGCACACCCAGGTCCTTAACTGAATCTACTGGTTGAAGCATTTTCCTGGGGATAAAGTATTCTGGCTTCAAATTGTTTTTGCCAAAGTGCATAACAATGCATTTGTTAAGGCTGAACTGCATCTTGTTATTATATGCCCAACTGACAATGTGTTTTAGGTCATTGTTCATACTTAGTCTACCAACATCATGGTTAACCGCCCCACCCAGTTTGCTATTGTCCACGAGTTTAATCAGTTTGTTTCCACTTGTTATTTGGAGATCGTGGATACATATATTGAATAAAAGTGGGCCCAGTACTGAGCCCTGGGGAACCCCACTGGACATCACCATTGGGTGATAATATCCCATTAATTCTCACTTTTTGCTTCCTTCCAGTGAGCCACCTGTGTATCCATCTAACAAATGTGTGGCTAATCCCCATCGATAGAAGTTTATTCACAGTGCCGTACTGTGGTAGAGTGTCAAATGTCTTTTGAAAGTCAAAGAAAATTACATCTACTGATTCACTGTGGTCGATTTTTTTGGCTAACCAGTTCATAGAAACAAATCAAGTTGGTATTGCAGCTCCTGTTTTTTTGTAAAGCCATGTTGTGTGCGATTTAATAGGCCACGATCAACAAGATCCCTGGATATCTTCTCCATTATACTACCCTTGACTATCTTGCCAATTACAGATGTGAGACTTATTGGTCTGTTGTTACTAGGTGTGGATTTACATTTTTTGTATGTAGGGATCACCACCGCCCTTCTCCAGTAGAGTGGCACACGTCCTTCATTCACAGATTTATTGCCAATATCAGATATAATGTGTGCCATTTCCCTGGCTAGTTCCCTAAGCATTCTTAGGTACAGTATGTCGGGGCCTGCTGACTTATTATAGTCCAGTGTTGCCAAATGTTTCTGAACATACTTAGACGTACATAAAATCTTATTGCTTGGGGGACTAGTAGCCGGGTCAGCTATAGCGATTTCTTCAGATCTATCATTACCTGTATATACAGAGCAGAAGTAGTCATTGAATAACCTGACCATATCCTCAGGGCTAATGTATAGTGCTCCATCCTGCATGAGTGGGCCAGTAACTCTGGTTGCACCTCAGTTACCGTTC
Source organism: Neoceratodus forsteri (assembly GCA_016271365.2). Lineage (NCBI taxonomy): Eukaryota > Metazoa > Chordata > Ceratodontiformes > Ceratodontidae > Neoceratodus > Neoceratodus forsteri. Next base: position 733,596,592 of record CM028131.1, read on the forward strand.
ATATAAGAATAAAAAGCCTTCCTGTTGTCATTAGTGTGGGCTAGTACCCATCCTCGTTTGTTTTGTGGTTTGTTTTAGCTGTCTCAAGACAGATTTATATTTGCTGTCAAGTGAGTCTTTTACATAGCTGCAAAACTGTGTTTTTTTTTTTAAGTTTATTCATTTCTTGATCCTGTGATTAAATCACATGATCTTCTTGCCTCTTTTGTTGTACATTATCCTATCAGGGACATAGTTTTACTCTAATGATTTGATGTTTTTTATCAGTAGGTTCCATGCTCCATGTGAATCAAGGTGATATATTTTACCTCTTAGATCAAACTTTTCTAGTTGTTCTTTAACGGCAATAGAATTTGCTCTCTGATAGTTTTTACAGATAGTTACCCCTTTAGTGAATTTTTATCGCCTATCGATGTTAAACCACATGGTGTTGTGGACACTGTTGCTCAGAGGGGCATCAATATTAGTACTGTAAATTTCAGTAGGTATGTTTGTTAATAGCACATCCAAGATATTCTCCCCCATGGTGGGTTGGGCAACCAGTTTCTTTAGGTCTAGCAAAGCCAATAGTGCCAGGGATTTTTGTTCCTGTGTGCCATCTTGGGGTTCTTGTTCCCTGGGTGCATTGCCTTGTACTTTTTGGCATTCAGTTTCAGCTGCCAAACCCTTGACCACCCCTCTAGCTTTTGTAAGTCTGTCTGCATTTTCCTTATTCCCTTGTCACTATCCACCCTCCCACATATCTTTGTGTCATCCATGAAGAGACACAACCTGCCCTGAATTCCCTCTCCAATTTCATTGATGAGCATGTTAAAGAAGACTGACCCCAGGACCAACCCCTGTGGAATCCCACTCATAACCTCCCTCTCTTCTTATTTAACCTCATTGATCACAACTATCTGCTGCCTCCCCTTTAGCTAGTTACCCACCCAGTTTACTATGAGTTTAACCACACCCAGGTTCTCCATCTTCTTCAGCAGTTGTTGTGAGATACCTAGTCAAAAGCCTTGCTGAAGTCAAAGTACAGCAAATCCACTGTGTGGCCCCTATCTAATTCCTTTGTCACCCAGCCAAAGACAACCAAAAGTACAGCCAAAAAAGCCTGCACACCAGGGATGAGTCCTATCAGATTTAATTTATGAAAAAGATGCTGATTGCGTTGAATACATAACAGGAGTTTCTGTCACTGTTTGGTGTGTGTGTACAGTCTGTGGCAGTTTTATGCACTTTTTGTACAGTATGTTGCATTATGTATTTAATAAATTTAATCTTGTAGGACCTAGCCCTGCTGTGCTTTAGCTGTTCTGGGAGGCCTCAGTCCTCCTCAGTTACACAGGGAAGTACTCAAAGAATCTCACAGCAGTTCCTCTGGCAGGGGAGCTGAACATTCAGCTGGATTTGCTCAGCCGACAAACACTAAACCCAGGTGACTGACATCTCAGACTCTTGATCTTCACCCAGAGCTTAAGGCGGTGGGGCCCTTTGACTCGGACATGATAGCCATAAGTCACAACTCACAAATTCCACCATTTTACTCTAGGTGCAAAACATTGCCTACATATTTCCACCAATTCCTCTCATTCCACAAGTGCTAAAGAAAGTCCAAAGAAACAGATCAACAGTGGTACTTGTTTGGTAACAAATCTCTGCACACACATATTTTACTTGCTGTGCACTTGGACTTTAAATTATAGTTTTGTTATAAAATATGTTTTACTATTTACAGGTTTATTCCTTCACTTAAATATTACGTTGTTAGGTCAAACTAAATGGGTATAAGCGTGACCATGTAAGATGACAGTCCCTCAGGGATCCATTGCATGTATTGATTAATGGCCCTTCTTCTTCCTAGGTTTATTATTAGCAAGAAGGATGGCATCTTAGTGAGCTGGTGGGGATTGTTACTTTGTACACAACCTGTAGGTCTGACTTGGTCACAGCTTGGTTGGTATATCCAGCTTGGGGGACATCTTATGGGGAGATGCTCATGTGTGATCGGACCCCATAGAAATACAGGCTATAGCAGTTCTTGTTAAATGTTTCAATAAGTTAAGTTAGCTGATTGAAAAAATCCTAAGGACTGGACCTGGTCAATTTAAAATGGCATTGTCTTCATCTTTGGTGGTATACAATCTTATGGCATTGACTGCAATAGCTGTTTCATTTTTACATTTACCTTTTAATATTTAAACAATGGTCAGAAGCAGGTGGTTAACAGAGGTTCATCCCTCCAGTTGTACCTCTCCACAATTCATATGCTGTTCTGGCAAAGTGTGGTTCCTGTATGGAGGCACCCGCAGTGGAGACCAAGGAGGATGCTGGGAACCTCCACAAAGGAGACCCACAGGAAGGTGGCATGGGACCCCACAGGGGAAGGAAACAGCTCCTGGTGGAGGACTCCATTGTTAGGAAGGTAGAACTGGGGGAGGAAGGGGAGAGGGAGGTAAGGTGCCTGCCTGGCACCATGGCTTGGAGGGACAGGGAGTGAATCCTCAGGATCGCCAGAGCAGCTGCACAGGGGAGAGAGCTGGATGTCATTGTCCACCTAGGGACAAACAAACTGGCTAAGAAAGGGATCACAGCAGTACAGGAAGAGTTTGTGGAGTTGGGGAGGGGCCTTAGACAAGTAGCATGCACGGTAACCTTCTCGGAGGTGCTGCCTGTCTGTGGCGTAGGTGAGGCTAGGGTGCTCCACACCATGGGATTCAATCAGTGGTTGAAAAACTTGTGCAGAGCTCAGGGATTTGGCTTCATTGGGGACTGGGAGTCCACCTGGAGTGATGCAGGCCTATACTGGTGTGAAGGTCTGCATCTGTCCAGGAGGGGAACCAGGATCCTAGGTGATAGATTTAAATGCTTCATTGGCAAGCATTTAAACTAGCCAAGGGGGGAGGCACTGGAAAGGAGCAAGGAAACCCTAGCCCCCTCCAAAAAAAATCAGGGTAGAAAGTAAGGTAAACACCAAGATAGAGATGTTGATATGGAGAAGGGCAGGGGTAAATGGAGAAAGTGACAAAGGCAGTAAGGACAGAGATGGGGCAAAAAGGGGTAAAGCCATCAGGAAATGGAGAGTAATGAGTACAAATGCCCGTAGTCTGGGCAACAAGCTCCCGAAACTGGTGGCCTTGATGGAAGAGGGATGCCTGGATATTGTAGCAGTCACAGAAACATGGTACACAGAGAACCATGGCTGGGATATTAATATTCTAGGGTACACAACCTACAGGAGAGACAGGGAGGGGAGAAGAGGGGGAGGGTTAGCTCTCTATGTAAGGGAAGAGATAAAATCAACTGAACAAAAGAGTAAACAGGGAGGAGAGGAGGCACTGTGGGTCACCTTATAGACTGGAAATGGCACCACAATCCGCAGAGGGGTTGTATACAGACCCCCATGTCAGGGGAAGGGAATGGACAAGGATATGATCGAAGGCATCCTTAGGATGGCAGAGAAAGGGGAGATACTATTGATGGGAGACCTGAATATACCAGATGTTAACTGGAGCGCCTTTGCTGCAGCCACATCCAAGAGCAGAGCCATTCTCAATGCCCTACAGGTGGCATGCCTCAGACAGCTAGTTTTGGAACCTACTTGTGAGGGAGCAATCTTAGACCTCGTACTCTCAAATGGGGACAGTGAGAGGATCTCAGATCTAGAAGTGGGTAGCCATCTGAGGAACAAGTGACCACCAAACAGTGTGGTTCACGATAAGCTCAGCTACAGAGTCAAGCCATACAAAAGTGAGGGGACTGGACTTCAGGAGGGCTGACTTTGGCAAGATGGGAGAGTGCCTTAGAAAAGCACTAGCAAACAGGCTAGGAGGAGGGGGTAGAGTAACAATGGGGAAACCTCAAAACTGCCATCACAGAGGCAACAAGTCTTTGTGTGAAGCAAATAAACAAATCAAAATGAAAGAAAAAGCCACTGTGGTTCTCAAAAGAGGTGGCGGGGAAGGTCAGAGAGAAAAAGACACCATTCAGGAAGTATAAGGAAACACAGAAGGAGCAGAACAGAGAGCTGTACCAGTTAAGGCAGACGGAAGCAGGGAGGGAAGTCAGAATAACAAAGGCCCAAACTGGGGAAAAGATAGCCAACTCGGTTAAGAAGGGGGATAAAACCTTTTATAGGTACATCAGGGAGTGTAGAAAGAGAAAGGGAGGGATAGTGAGGCTGAATAGAATGGATGGTGGGTGGGCAGAGAGGGACAGTGAAAAAGCAGGGATACTGAATGAATACTTCTGCTCAGTATTCACAAAAGAGGAGGTGGGGGGAGGTGCCTAATCCAATTACCAAAAGCACTCTGGATAGGGGGGTCAATCCCAGTCCTTTCACAGAAGAAAGGGTTCTGAAAGAACTCCTAAAGCTGAGGGTGGACAAAGCAATGGAGCCTGACGGAATTCACCCCAGAATTCTAAAAGAATTAAGGGGAGAACTAGTGAAACCACTGACTACCCTTTTTAACAAATCGTGGGAGGATGGTGTGGTACCTGTGGACTGGAGGAAGGCAGATGTGATTCCCCTTCACAAAAGTGGGACCAAGACAGAGGCAGGAAACTACAGACCTGTCAAGTTTGACCTCTGTGGTAGGGAAAGTGATGGAATCACTTCTGAAGGAAAGAACTGTTGAGTACCTAGAGGCCAGTGGGGCACAGGACCCAAGGCAGCATGGGTTCACAGCAGGAAGGTCATGTCAGACGAATCTAATTGATTTCTTTGACTGGGTGACCTAAGTAGTAGACCAGGGAGGGGCTGTGGACATGGCCTACCTAGACTTTAGCAAGGCATTTGATGCTGTCCCACACAAAAGATTAATAGTCAAATTAACTAGCCTGGGAGTGGGTCCCAGGGTGGTAGCCTGGGTAAAACATTGGCTAGACAACAGGACAGAGAAGGTAATTGTAAATAGAGTCCACTCTGAAGAAAGAAGGGTTACTAGTGGGATACCGCAGGGTTCAATACTGGGTCCAGTCCGTTTTAACGTCTTTATAAGTGACATTGCAGAGGGACTGGAAGGAAACATACGCCTCTTTGCAGATGACACAAAGATCTGCAACATGGTTGATACACAAGGAGGCGTGGAAAGGATGAGAAGGGGCTTGGCAAGGTTGGAGGAATGGTCAGAAGTAAGGCAGCTTGGATTCAATGCAATAAAGTGCAAAATAATGCCCCCGGGAAACAAAAACCCAGGAGAAGATTACACAATTGGGGGGGGAGGTAGTAACAGCAACAAAAATGGAAAGGGGACCTGGGGGTAATCATATCAGATGACCTTAAGGTTAGCAAACAATGCGAGAAGGCAGTAGGGAGGGCTGGGGGTATACTGGGATGTATAGGGAGAGGCATCACCGGCAGAAAACAGGAAGTTGTTATCCTTCTGTACAGACAGTTGGTGAGAACCCATCTGGAGTACTGCGTCCAGTTCTGGAGACCTCATCTCCGCAAGGACATAGACAGGATAGAGGCAGTCCAGAGGAGGACAACTAAAATGGTGCAGGGTCTGCAAGAGAAGCCATACGAGGAGAGACTAAAGGAGCTTACTATGTATACCCTTGAGGAAAGGAGGGAGGGGGGGGACATGATAGAAACTTTTAAGTACCTCAGTGGAATCAACAAAGTCCAAGAGGGCAGCATCTTTCAGAAAAAGAGATGTGTGAGAACAAGGGGACACAATTTGAAGATGGGGGAGGGGAGCAGTTCGGGGCAATATGAGGAAGTATTTTTTCACAGAGAGGGTGGTGGACGTATGGACCTGCCTTCCTGAGGAAGTTGTGGGGTCTAAAACTGTGAGAGAATTCAAGAATGCATGGGACAGACATAAGGCAATTTTTGTGGGGGGGTAGGAAGAAATAGGCTGTTGGTTAACTAGGATCTGCAGCTTATCCTGTAGGTAGGGAAATGGGCAGAGTAGGTGGGCCAAAGTGGTCCTTATCTGCTGTCAAAGTCTATGTTCTACTGTATGTTTCTGTGTTAACTAATCGTTAACTGATCTTTAATGTCTATGCCTTGTTCTACTGCATTGTATTGTGTATTGTATTTTGTACCTGTATGCTGTATTCTGTAGCCTTTATTTGTATATTGCTTGTTCTCGATGCCTGCTACATTTTCCTACTGTTCATATTGTACTCTCCCAACCCCCTTCCCCCAGGACGCATCTGGAATTGAGCAGTAGTTCTGCTCAGAATGCCTTCCTGGTAAAACTGTTAAATAAATAAATATTCCCTCCAACATGCTGTACCACATGAGGGTATAATCTGCATCCTTTAATAATATACCAGAAGTTTTCATTTCAGATGTACTGTACATCCTTAGTATATGTACTTGTCATGCTTATGATAATGTTTTATAAATGAAAAATAAAAAGAGAATAATTGATAGGTTAGTGTGAGTTACTGGGGAGTAATACCGCTCTCGAGGTTCCTACGTGTCCAGAACCTCTCGATGGTAGGACTCCCCAGTAACTCACACTAACTTATCAGTTATTTTTTTAATATATGGATCCTATTTTGACCATTTTTAAGTGGCGGTCAGCCACTGCAGTGAAGGACTCTCTCAGTCCTGACCAACCGCGGCATTGTCTCGCTTCTCCGCCGTCCCCGAAACCCGTAAGTTTAGTAGGCAGTCCTACCTTTGTCTGTGTTTGGGGAAAGCTGCTTGAGGCACATATTTTAATGCTTCCTTGAATTGTGCCCTCAAAAACGTATCCGTGGAGCAAAGAAAAACCCTCTGGTCATATGCCGAGGATTTATCTCCATAAGCGTCAGAGCGAGCCGCCATGTTTGTGAAGTTGAACTGCCCGCCCACTCTGGAAAAGCGGCCAATTGGAAGGCACGCTTAGGAAAACGTAGGGGGCTAACTTGCAGTTGCGCTGTTGAGCTTTGATGATAATAGTATTGTTCAGGTACGGAACGATGGTATTACCATCTCTGAACGATACTATTATCAGTTGTAAAGTGTAGTATTATCACTCTTGGAGCGATGGTATTACCGGAAAAAATCACATGCTTTACTACCCTATTAAATGGTATATCCATATACTAAAAAAGCAAAACGGCTCAGTGACTAATATGTGGAGTCGACACTACCTGAGGCCCAGGTAACTCAATTATATAACACATTTTCTTTCCCTGGGGGAGATAGCAGTATATACAGTTAACATAATAAATACATACAGAGAAAGTAAGTTTATTATAAACTAAACTAAGCTAAAAGTACTTGTGACAACCCACCTCTCTCTCTCTCTAGGCTGGAATAGCTTTTAGAGAGGTGTCAGTCCTGGGGTATTCACTGCCACCAGCTGGAGTCATCCAGTGCCAACCTTCCCAGTTTACAAAACTGGGTAGTCAAACATGCAATTGCACAAATCAGAGTCTGGTAGTGTGTCTCTCGGGTGGCGGATGCTAAACAGAGTTTTCCTCAGCCAGTGGAAACCATGAATTACCTTAGAAAAATGACATCACAAGCACAACTGTTGAGTAAATAAATAGCTTTGTACTTAACAGAAAGTGAACAGAGTATTACAGGATATATATTTTTTCAACACAAGAGAATAACCCTGTTACAGGAAAGTAAGCAAATGTTTTTAAATAACAGATGACAAAAGAAAAAGCTATTACTGAGATATACTAGTATCAATCTTACCCTTCCCTATTCTTCAGAAGAGACTGACCCTGTGCTAAGTGCCAGCTCCCGTGGACATTGTTAGAAGGGTAGGCTCCAAGCTTAGTTCTTCCTTCAACTCCAAGAGAGTAACCAACAACAGCCCTCCTCACTGCATTTCAGCATCTTATAAACCCTCCTGAGAATAGGTGATTCCTATTTCCCCTTTGAATGCACCAACCACAGTGGCGGATCCAGGTTTGGGAGTGTTTGGGAGCCGGGGGGGGGCATTCAGTCAATCACAGGCTCCACAATGGGCACTAAACAGTGAATAAAGATGGTGGCAGGGTGCCACTACTCACACTGGGGCAGCCAGGAGGGGCGCCTGCCCCCCAGCCCCCCTAGCTCCACCACTGACCAACCATCTACCATGTGTGTATTCAATTGTCCCAATCAGACTGCACACCCATAAGTGTCCACTCATATTCATCCTCAACCCTAGGTTTATACTTGAATGATCCAATCCATTTAAACTGCGAGTCTGTGTGTAGACATGTCCACTTTGAGACTTATGACCCACCTAGCAGCTAGTGGTCAGTGAGGATTCCAGCTTGTGTTTTTTTTTTTCCAGACTGCTAAGCAATGCCAACTATAGAATCTAACATTAGCTCCCTCCTTCCCATTTCTGTCACAGTACTCTTTATACTTTTATAGTCAGTATGTACCCACTCTGTGGAAGCAACATCTGGCCAAATGTCATTCAGTGGAGCTGAAACCTCCATCAGTAAATGTTTTAAAACATGCATTCTTTTTTTTTTTCAACTTTATTACCCTCAGGTCGCGGCCCCCTTGGAACTCTCTTGGGCATCCAAGTTCTTATTCTGCCCGCCAGAGGCCCCCCCCAAACTGAACCTCCTCTCTTCCTCACCTCCCTGCAGCCAGCACCCCTGGTCTAACCCTCCCAGGGTGGGTTGCTCTCCGCCTCTTGGGTGCTCTTAGATTCAGAGTCTGGCTGCAGGGCAGGACCGAGGTGAAGGACCTGGAAGGACAGATGGGGATGGCCCAGCAAAGGGCACGGGGGACTTGGTGCTGTCGCCTACCATGGCACCGTTGTTTTCCACTTTTTCTTGAACTCCCTCAAGAGCTCGGACGTGCAATGATGTCCAGCTGGGCAGGTTGCGCTCCAGCACACAGCTCTGCAGCTCTGATCCCCACTGTCTGCGTGGCGGGCCACTGTAGTGCCTCCAGCCTCCGCTAGAGGTCACCAGTACATCAACTGGAGAAATTCTCCCCGGGAAGAGAGCAGCCCTAGGGACGCCAATCCTTCACCTCCTGTCAATTCCCAATGACCCGGCTCGCTCTCAAACCCGGTCAGCCGCATTAGCCAGGTTTAGCAGTCCGGCACCTTAACCTCAGCGCCACTGGCTGACCCTAAAACATGAATTCTTGAGTTCAGTTTCAGCACAGGAGTTTACCATTGCAGTGCATTCCCAGTTGATAGATAAAAAATTTAACAATACTGTAATGTATCAACTGTAATTTGTAAATGTATGTATAATGGCAACGTGCATCTTTGTAGTATGTTTTCTGTGGGTCACCTCAGTAAATGAGCATTGCTCAATAGTGGGAAGGGAAGGGAAGAGGAGAGACGGGAATGGGAGGGGAGAGATTTAGCACTCTTACTATAAACTGTCAAAGCACTTTAGAATCCATGGGGGTTGGGCAGAGAATGTTGATACCATTTTCAGAGATACTCTAGATAAGAAAGAGAAGGAGAGATTACAGAGCGTTAAGGCAGAGTGAGGTTAAAAGAGTACTACAGTCAAAATTTGCAAAAACATGTTGTGCACTGTCTTGATGTGTGTGTTTAGCCCTGGTGTGTCCTTCCCTTTGATTGCTATTAGGAGTTTCTCCTCAATTTTTATGGCCTATCTTACTATTTTTACAGCCTCTGAGAATCTTGTTTCATGAGGTCCCTGCACCTTTATTGGTACCCCCAGAGGTACACCGTAGATAGCTAGAGCTTAGGCAAATGTTATACTAACATATAGGGATAAGGGCATCTACCGTACAAGAATGGATGTCAGGATATGTATGCATATTATTGTTATACACTGCTTTCTAATACATAAATATTTTATATGTATTTCTTACAAGATGTTAGGACATCTGTGTCCTTGTAATGATTAAGATATATAAGTCGGCATTGCCACTTTTTGGTGATTTGTACTACTACACTGATTTGTGTAAGAACTGTAATCTTTTGTTTCACAAAGTGATGACTACTACAAAATTGTATCATGTTATATTGGACCATGGAGCCGCCTCTAATTTAGCCAATAGGGCTCATCTCTGTAACTAGAAATGTTTCTATCTTACAGTAACCATAGTAATTATCATAGGTATATAATGTGAGACACTGAGTCTTATACCTTGGAGATCCCAAGAGACATGAAGAAACCTCGAGGTATAGGGAACGCTTAGCATTGGCTCCCGGTTCGTGTTGATAAGAACTGCTTAGGGCAGCTGTGATTTATCCTTTTTGTAGTAATAAACATGTTTATTGCTCTTATGCAACACGTCTGTGATTTCTTGCATTCCCAATATTGCCAAGAACCTGAGCGTGAGGCTTAGACCTCCTGACAATTGACGACCATGTGCAGGCAATATTTGGTGTTTGTCAGATTTCACTTGTTGCTTAAAACTTTTCCCTTCCCAACGGGGGCTGTAGGTGTGCATTCCCACATCACCTTTCCTGTTTTCTGACCACCTTGTAGTCGCTTGCAAAGTCTGGCTGCTTTTCTTGGGTGTGGTCGGCCGACTCGACCCACTTCACTGCGGCTTTGAATTGCAAGTCTACAGAGTATACAGTAGCCTGACTGTGTGTAAAGTTTTCCTGCTGTGGATCGATACACAGCACGGCGCCTTTTTCACAGTTTGATTTTTCGTTCCCTCCCACACAATGGTCACTGTATCAAATATCTGCGCAGAACTGAGACTCGATGTCTCAAACTTCCTTGCCTCCCATGGAGGATGGGCTGACTTCATGCGGGACGCAAGCCAATCCGAAAACCCTATACTGGGGATTTCAACTCAGTACTGTGAGATGAGACAAACAGCCAATAAGTGTCATGCCAAAGGGCTATTGGTCACGGCTCTCTATGCTGCTCTGGAAGCTTCTGAAGCGAGGTTTTGAACCCTTGACCTGCAGATTTCATCTCTTAAGCAAGAGATGGGTTTACAGGAAACAGAATGTGTTAGACTGCAGCAGAATTTGGAGTCTGAACTTCAAATCCTGCGAAATGAAAAGGATTCACTTTTGCATCATTCTGCACAGGCTGGAGAGCAAGAAATTTGTATGTTGAAGCAGGAGTGCGAAAGTTTGAGACAGGATAAGGGGCAGGCTTTGAATATGAATGATTTGTTAAGTAGAGCGGATGAACAGTTGAATGAGGATATGGGAGAGCTACAGGACGAAATAAACCAGGTACGTAATGACTTTGAAGTGGCTACTATGGACAATCTCGAATTGAGCACCGCGTACAGTGTTGCAGAAACAAATGCAAGATGTGGTTGATGTAAATGTTGCACATGTGAGTCATGCAGAATGTGAATATAAGATGGTGAATCTGCACCATCAGCGAGAGGCTCTGGCTGGACATGTTAAGGCGATGAGAGGCGTGGCTCCTGCCTTAACCACGTCATCTGAAGGGGAGGTCTCAGATGATGACATCTTCCAGTACAATGCCCAGTCACACCCCTACTATGGCCCAGAGACCCCACCCAGCCATCCACAACATGGTGGGACCCCACTCCACCCACACCTTGTCATACATCGTTGATGTTGTGATGCACATCATAGGCGACGCCAACATGGCAGCCCCCATGATAGGGGGGAGCAGGCCCAAGCCTGGTCCCGACGGCACCACCAGTGGCCATTATTAATGTGGTAGACAGGCAGGAGATAGAAACAATTACTGAGAATGCAATAAGTAACGTGCCTATATCTGAGAGAAATAAGCGGGTCCTTAAAACCCAGATTAGACAGCTTCTGCACAAGGCTGGTACTCAGGAAGGCATGGTTCATACCGCGGCTGAGGCCGCAGCCCGGGCAGCCCTTGATGGTGCCCAAGGCAACCTACCCCAGCCTGATTGGCCCAATAATCCCCTACAAATGGCCTACTCTGTTCAGCAACTAGCTGACAGTATTGGTCGGATGAGCCCGTCCGACAACCTCAGCTGCCACTTGGAAAAGGTGCATTCCAAACTTGAGATGCTTAGCCTCACTGCAGACTATCAGGTCCAAATACTATGCCAAACTGTCGAGCCTGGATTGTGGGCCAAACTCCCCAATGCCATCTGCCAGGCTGGCAATGCCACCTTTGAAGAGGTTGCAGCTGAACATATTTCTGCTCACAGCCCAGGTGTAGTAGGAGTGATGCTTGCATATCATGTGAAATAGAAAATAAAGGAAAGTCCAGCGACTTACCACCAGAGACTCTGAATGGCCTACCAAGCAGGAAAACAACTTGCACAAGAAGCTGCAGATGTAGATCTTATTGAATATAAGACCCTGTTTCTTAGGAACATGATTCCTGCAATGAGAGAGAAGGTAGAGCCAACCACCTATCCACCATGGAATGGTTTGCCAACATCCTTCGGAAAACTGAGAGAGTTTACCAACTCTACATCCATGATCTGGGCTCCAGTTCCAAGAAAGTAGCTGCCATGGAGCCTGCTCAAGAGGCCGTGACTCACTACAAGGTGGAAGGGCAGGCCCAACACAAACAGCCCCTCCCCGCGTACAACCAACACCCCCAGCAGGCCCAACAACAACAACAACCACAACAACAATAACAGCAGTGGGGTGGGAACTGGAACTATCATGAAAATAAGAAGCACAAGAATCATAATGGTAAACAACAACAAAGACCAGGCCCTTCTTATGGGGAGCTAGCTGAAGAGAATCAGAAGTTTAGAGAACTTCTGGGGAAACTGTGCTCTATAGTGGATGCTGTTCCTGCTCAGTCCCTTGCAGCCATATGACCAGGAACCCAGGCCCCAATGGTCCATGTGATACCGGAAGTACAGGCCCTCAGGCCCATACAGACCTGAACCCTGAAGCACCTCCCTATATAGCATCAGTGCAGCATGGTGAAGTGGTTCAAAGGAGCCAGGCCCAACCTCTCCATGCTTTCTCCAGTACAGATTGACAATTACAGGCCCCAGTCCAGATTGTAAACAAGCTGATCTTGGAAACAAATGGAAGGTCCCACACTGAGGCCGAGGTCGGGGGCCACCTACTTACAGTGTTATTGGATACAGGCGCGGCTGTGTCTGCATTACATGATGACCACCCAGCTACATCTCCTTGGTCCACTGGATGGCGAACCAACATTTCAGGAGTAGATAGTACTAGGTTACCTGCATACCACTTTCTACCACTACCTGTAGAGTTGGGACACCTGAAGGCCTCACACACCTTCCAACTAATGGTATTGCATGATCATCCTAGCATCATTAGGACTGACTTCCTTGCACCACACGGCTGTGTGGTGGATCTAACTAACATGCTACCGATACAGATTCAGGGCCAATACCATACTATCTTGATCCCTGATTCACATGTTGTGGCAATGATATCTGCCAACAATAAAGAGTATGATGTCATAGATTTGTTCAAGAACCATGAGCTTTTTCCAAAGCTCCTTTCCATCCTACAAAGACATTTGGAAGTGTTTGCTATCAACATGCATGACTGTGGCAGAATGCACACTGTCATCAAAGTGCCAGACCCAGCATACGAGAGGCAAAGACAATATCCTTTCCCATCTGAGGCCTTGCCTTCACTTAGGAAAACAATAAAATCACTCCTCAACCAAGAGGTAATCAGAACATGTGTTTTTGCTGCCAACTCCTCAGTGTGGCCTGAGAAGAAACCTACAGGCGCCTGGAGACTTACTATTGACTACAGGAAACTGAACCAGGTCACCCCCAGTTGTGCTCCAACTGTGGCTCTGCACCTGACGTGCTGCAGCTCTTGACTCCTGACGTAAAATGGTTCAGTGCCCTGGATATTTCCAATGGTTTCTGGTCAATGCCATTGGCCTCTAAAAGTCAATGTAAGTTTGTCTTCACCTTCGACGGTAGACAGTACACATGAACTTGCTTACCACAGGGATTCCGTAACAGCCTGTCCCTGTTTCATCTGCACATGATTGATGCCCTTGAGGGTTTCTCTACTCCCCAGTGTCTCTTGCAGTATGTGGATGACCTGCTATTGGCAACAGCCACACAAGAACAACACTTGGATCTCTTTGATGAACTATTGACTCTCATCCAGAGTGCAGGCCTCAAATGCAATCCCTCAAAAGCACAACTATGTCAGAAAGAGGTACTCTTTCTGGGCCTAAGTATAACTGACCAAGGCTGTAGCCCTACCTGGAAGAAGATACAAGGATTGCAAGACTTGCCATTGCCTACCAGTGTGGCAACTCTTAGAAGGTTTCTAGGTATGGTGAACTATTCTAGAGATTTTATTTGTGATTTTGGTCAGAAGGTTGCTCCTCTGTAAGAGCTACTGAAAAGGACATTCCCTGGACTTGGGGTCCCATACACATCCAGACTGTGACATCACTGAAGCAGGCATTTGCCTTGGCTCCAGCTCTGGTCAACCCCAATCCAGCACTATCATTCCATCTGGAATGTGCCACCTCTGATATTGCCATGTCAGCAGTGCTGGCCCAGAAGGTTCATGGTACCCTGAGACCCACTGCACATGCATCACAGCTGTTCACCCCAATGGAACAGAAGTACAGCCTTTGTGAAAGGAACCTTCTAGCTACCTACTGGGCTGTCAAGCACTTTCTGTGTATCATTGGATACTCTCCACTGATTATTAACACAAACCACACCCCAACTACTGTTCTGCTATCAGACAGAGTGAAGGATGGGTCAGTCTCTAACACCAGACTGACACACTGGTCACTTCTTCTCCAGGATGGAGACATACAGGTATACCCAACCAAAATTCCATCCATGCTGGCACAAGGACTCCTTTTCCAAGGAGATCCCCATGACTGAACACTGCAACCACCTGATCTTCCAGATTCGGGTCCCTTCCTCCCTGCCACACCACAAATACTTGAGAACACCTCTTTGTGTCATATTTTTACAGATGGTTCAGCTTCCTACTTTCAGGGAGAACAAATTGCAGGCATGGATATATTAGTAATTTACCCTCATGGTAACACGGTTAAAATCTCTAAGCATTGCAGTGTAGTACCATCATAGCATGCAGAGATGGCAGCGGTGGCCTGTGCCTCGAGTTCATCCAGCATGGAACCAAGGATACCATCATCTTTACAGACTCTAACTGGGTTTGTTGTTCTCTTACAGAATTTCTTCCTTTCTGGCAGAAGAACTCCTTCCTCTCTTCTGATGGCAGCCCAGTGAAGTACAAAGAACTGGCAATATACATACACTCACTGGTACAAAGGTTTGCACATGAACTCTATGTACATAAAGTTAAAACTCATTCCTTACATGATCCCTACCATGCCTTTAATGACACAGCAGATACCCTTGCCAAGAAAGGGGCCTGGGGGGGGGACACCTGGATGATGGACCATCCAGAGGCCAATGTGGCTGTACACATTGCAGCAGTCAGGAAGAAACCTGAACCTTTTTCCCCCTTGGACCTTTCAGCAGTCCAACATGTTGATACTGAGCTCAAAGAAGTGTTCAGATTCCTTGACAAAGACGCAGAAGAGAAACTTCCCACACACAATCCCTACTGGAGGCATGAAAGTAAGTTACACTTGTCCCCAGATAACAAGCTCATCTGGTACCAACCAGATGATTCCATCGCCAAGTTGTGGGTGGTCCCCAGACACCATAGGTTCACATTCTTGCACCAAGTGCATGATACACCCACTGGTGGACACCAGGGAGTGGAAAACACCCTTCAGAGGCTTAAGACCACCGCTTGGTGGCCTGGTGTCACCAAAGATGTTAAACAGTACATAGACAACTGCCTCATTTGTGCGCAAAACAATCACATTCCCACCAACCGAAATGTCAAACTTCTACCACAAAGACACTCTGGCCCTTGACATGCCATACAGATTGATTTTATTGGCTCCTTGTCCAATACCAGCAGAAACAACTAGAATGCTCTTGTGGTAACTAACCTCTTCTCTAAGTGGGTTGAAGCTTTCCCCACTATGACATGCACTGCTAAAACCACTACCAAAATCCTGGTGGAACAAATTTTCTCCAGGTGGGGCCTACCTCTTAAGGTAGGCTGACAAAGGAACCAGTTTTACAGGTGAGTTTATGTAAGAATCCCTCGAGCTCCTTGGAGTTCAGAAAAAGTTCCACATACCTTACCACCCTCAATCTTCAGGTCAAGTAGAAAGAGCCAACAGATGGATTAAGCAAATGCTTTCCAAATTTGAGGACAGTCCCAAAACCTGGGATTCCCTGCTGCTGTTACTTCTTATGGCAATCAAGGGCACACCCTCAGCCACCACCCAGTTGACACCCTTTGAGGTGATGAGTGGAAGACAGATGAGATTACCTGAACACCTGTTGTTTGACCTGCACACCCCAACTGCAGACCATGTGTCTGTAGACCAATATGTGGAAAAACTCAGAAAAGCCTTAATACACACACACACTTGTATGCTGCCAATTGCATGGGCAAGACCCAGCAGCAGTCCAAGATACAATTCGACAAACATGCACAAGAAGTGGACTAGCAGCTTGGAGATCAGGTAATGGTCCTCCGATCTGCACATCCTACACACTCCTTCTCCAGTAAGTGGGAAGGCCCTTACCCCATTTTCAACAAGCTCAGTCTGGCAGTCTATCAAGTTAGACTCCTACACAATAAACTGACTGACAAATGGTTACATGCAAACCAAATGAAACTGTATAAAGGAGCATAATTACTTTTCCTCGCCCCATTGGGGGGAATAGTACTAACCTACTAATGTTTGATTTTCCTTTTCAGATATACTGACAAGATGGCTATCTTGTTCCATTTGCTCCTCATCTCAGGAGTTATCCCCTGCATTCAAGGCATGGTACTGAACCTCCTACATCACCTTGATCCTCCAGCATCTGCCCCAGAGGAGGTATCCATCAAAATACATGATAGTTTGATTTTACTGTCCAGGAAGGTTCCGATGCTTACCTCACTGCCTGGGTTGTTGCTCCTGATAAATCTACCCTACAAATTGAGTGGCAAACCACATTGCAAGGACAAATTCTCCCTGTGGCCAAACTCTCCAAGGGAACTTTCCAGGGTTGGCCTAATGCTAAATTATCCCCAAATGGTTCTCTGTCCATGCTCCAATCTGCTCTTAGACATTCTGGTTTATACAATATTACTGCTTTAATTGATCCCTCATATTGTAATTCTTTGTCTAAGGACTCTGCTTGAACATTTTGTGCTGTACACAACATGGCCTCTGCTGCCATGTACATTTCTGTGTTACCACCTACTGACAAACAGCTTTTGGAATGTCCAAAGCACACCCCTGGTCCCTGTAGTGGTCTAACTGGCACTGCTCTACCTGGTACACTGATTAACAATTTACAGTTTATGCATATACCTGTTTTGTTCAATTTAACTTACTGGAATATGAAAGAATTTGGTATGTGTCACAATACTAACACTTCAGCATTTTGTAGCACGTTATTGCTTGATAGTTCAGCAGTATTTCAGATTCGTACTCAAGACCCTATTGCCAGAGTACATACCACCATGCATAGAGGCAACTTCAGGAGAAAACCAAATCCTGATGATCAAAGTCATAAACGTAATACATGTGAGGCTGACAGTTCTGATGTCACTGGCGCAACAGGCACTGTCAAAGGTCTCTTTGGTACAGCTATGTCTATCTGGAATAAAGCAGACATTGCTGCTATCAAATCTCATTCTGCAAAATTTCAGACTGGTTTGGTTAATAATATACTACCCCCATTATTGCATGATGTGGATGGCCTTAGTCAGGAAGAAAGATACACTGTTTACAATATGCACGACATTGCTAAGGCATTTACAGATTCTAAAGATAAGATTAACGCACTCATTGTACAGAACAACAAAGAAGCAGATAAGCAATATATTGCCTGTGAGATCCTAAGCTCAGCCTATGGCTCGTACATTATCACTACCATCAGTAATCTCTTCCGTGATCTAGAATCTGGAAGAATCCCTGATATCATACATGACAGACGTATTTCCAAATGGTATTGTCCACAATGTAAAACCCCTGGCTGTATTGCTATGTGTATGCAACAGTCTTTAACTATTTCTCTTTCTACAGCTAGGAATTTGGGTTTTGTGACCAGACACCCTAACACTGGTCCCTGTTTTACCTCTAAGAAACGTTCTATCAAAGATACAATGTTTGTTTCTTTTACTGTCTCTTTATCATGTTTTGATCCTACTGCAGCTTTGTTTGACAAGCTCACTTCTGTACGTTCAATGGGGCACCTTGCTGACGACATCTACAGAGAACGCCTGGACTTGCCTCCTCTATTGGTCTTCCATCCTTTCCTGGATACCTGGGTCACTCTGCACATAGACTGCTGTGCAAAGAAACAATATATCTACTTGTTTCTATATGATGTATTTGATGTTATTAAACCTGTATGTGGTTACTGGGCAGGCTCGAGGTGGGTCAGAAGTTGGTCAACTGGGTGGCAAACTGGTTGATGGGGAGAAAACAGAGAGTGGTGGTAAACGTTATACGGTCAGAAGAGATACAAGTCACAAGTGGGGTACCTCAGGGATCAGTCCTGGGGCAAGTCCTCTTCAATATCTTCATCAGTGATATTGCAGATGGACTGGAGGGTAAGGTTAGTCTGTTTGCAGAAGACACCAAGATCTGCAACAGAGTAGATGATCCAGATGGGGTGGGCAGAATGTGAAGAGATCTGGATAAACTAGCAAAATGGTCGAAAGAGTGGCAACTGGGGTTTAATGCAAAGAAGTGCAAGATCATGCACATAGGGAAGAGAAACCCTGAAGCCACCTATAGGCTGGGAGGGGAATTGCTGGCAGTCACAAGGGAAGAAAGAGACTTGGGCATCATTACTGATGACCTGAAATCATCCAAGTAGACCACTAAAGCAGTAGCTAAGGCTAGGGGGATGTTAGGGTGTATTAGTAGGGGTATCACAAGTCAGAAGAGGGAGGTAATAATCCCTCTTTACAAGACACTGGTTAGGCCCCATCTGGAGTACTGCGTGCAGTACTGGAGGCCACACCTTCACAAGGACATTAACCAAATTGAGGCAGTCCAGAGAAGGGCAACCAAAATGGTGCAGGGACTGCATCAGAAAACATATGAGGACAGATTAACGGAGCTCAATATGTATACCCTAGAGCAAAGGAGGGAGAGAGGTGATATGATCAAAACATTCAAACACCTTAAGGGCATTAACAAGGTGGAAAGAGCCTAACATGTTTCAATATAAGAAAAATAGTAGGACAAGAGGACACAGCATGAGTTTAGAGGGAGGCCGATTAAGGGGTAATGTGAGGAAGTTCATTTTCACAGAACGGGTAGTGGATGCATGGAACAGCCTACCTCAAGAAGTGGTGGATGTGAATACAGTGCAAGGCTTCAAACAGGCATGGGATAGGCATAAGGGAGCAATACAGATGAGTTTGAATAGATAGCCCATTGACAGAGCAAAGGCCGATGGCACATTTGTAAGGTAAAAAAAGAAATAGACAGACTGGATGGGCCTTGCGGCCCTTATCTGCCGTCAACTTCTATGTTTCTATGTTTCTATGTTTATTCTCCCGACAGTATTGATTGGTCCTTTTCCATGGATGATGACATCAGCACGAATGGCACAGCCTTCTTGTACTTAACATTGGCTCTACATAAACATTACCAGTCTTACCGAGAGGAGGCTCATCGCCTATCAACATGGATTTCCAAGATGACCTACACCTGCTCAGTACAGTTGCAAAAATGGAGACTCCCACTGTTAAAATGCAGTATAATTCTGATGGGGAGTACTGTGTAGTAACAAACTATAAAACTTATACATACAGAACTGAGACACGTGTTACTGATTTTCCCAACTTCTGCTTTGTCCCCCCACCAAAAAGCTGTTATTGAACATACCGTTATAACCCCCGTCCCCCTTATGGATGAGGACATCATTAATGGTAACCCCAATTATCTGGTCACCCTTTCTGAATACTTACCATATTTTAATGTACACATAAATCCTCTGTCACTTACATTAAAATCACTGTTAGAGAGGAAAGACACCCACCTCATCCACATCAGCAATAATATTACTAAGGCTAATGAAGCTATCCTTTCATTACTTAGTGATGGTGATATGAATGATGCATTAACTAACACTTGGTTAGAAATTACCTTTAAAGGTTTTGTTATTATACAAGCATTTTTGATATTTTTCTTGGATATTATGCTATGCTGCCTACAGCACACGCTGCACCAACACCGTGAGCACCTGGAGTTCCTTTACAAAGCTCGGACATCAGGTTTGTAAATGACCCCTGCTCTCTGACCTTTCCCTATTTTTGCCTGTGTTGCCCTTGGAGGCAACAAGGGGGGAATGTTACATGAGGTCCTTGCACCCTTATTGGTACCCTCAGAGGTACACCATAGACAGCTAGTGCTTAGGCATATGTTATACTAACATATACTGTAGGGCTTAGGGCATCTACTGTACAAGAGTAGATGTCAGGATATGTATGCATATTATTGTTATACACTTTGCTTTCTAATACATATATATTTTACATGTATTTCTTACAAGATGTTAGGACATCTATGTCCTTGTAATGATTATGATATATACGTTGGTATTGCCACCTTTTGGTGATTTGTGCTACTACACTGATTTGTGAAAGAACTGTACTCTTTTGTTTCTCAAAGTGATGACTACTACAAAATTGTATAATGTTATATTGGACCATGGAGCCACCTCTAATTTAGCCAATAGGGCTCATCTCTGTAACTAGAAATGTTTCTATCTTACAGTAACCATAGTAATTATCATAGGTATATAATGTGAGACACTGAGTCTTATACCTCGGAGACCCCAAGAGGCATGAAGAAACCTCGAGGTATAGGGAATGCTTAGCATTGGCTCCCGGTTCATATTGATAAGAACTGCTTAGGGCAATTGTGATTTATCCTTTTGGTAGTAATAAACAAGTTTATTACCCTTATGCAACATGTCTATGATTCCTTGCTTTCCCAATATTGCCAAGAACCTGATAGTGAGGTTTAGACCTCCTAACAATCTCCACATGTCCATGGTTTATTGCACTGCTTTTTTCTACAGTGCCTCCTGTCCCGTGTGGCAGTGATGCATCTGGGACCATAGATTTGGCAATTACTGGTTTATAGTCAATTATAAAGCAGTACAGCTGTGATTTTAAGTCACGTTCCTTATCCAGTAGGCACTGAAGGCTACATTTACAGCTTACAATCACTTGAGGTCTAATCAAGTGGGTATTGTGTAAGAAAACTGCTGGAATGTTTACTAATTATACATAGAAACATAGACTTTGACGGCAGATAAGGACCGCTTGGCCCATCTAGTCTGCCCATTTCCCTACCTACAGGATAGGCTGCAGATCCTAGTTAACCAACAGCCTATTTCTTCCTACCCCCCACAAGAATTGCCTTATGTCTGTCCCATGCATTCTTGAATTCTTCCACAGTTTTAGACCCCACAACCTCCTCAGGAAGGCTGTTCCATGCATCCACTACCCTCTCTGTGAAATAATACTTCCTCACATTGCCCTGAACCGCCCCTCCTTCTATCTTTAAATTGTGTCCCCTTGTTCTTGCAAGTCTCTTTTCTGAAAGATGCTACCCTCTTGGACTTTGTTGATTCCACTGAGGTACTTAAAAGTTTCTATCATGTCCCCTCTCCCTTCTTTCCTCAAGGGTATACATATTCAGCTCCTTTAGTCTCTCCTCATACAGCTTCTCTTGCAGACCCTGCACCATTTTAGTTGCCCTCCTCTGGACTACCTCTATCCTGTCTATGTCCTTGCGGAGATGGGGTCTCCAAAACTGAACACAGTACTCCAGATGGGGTCTCACCAACTGTCTGTACAGAGGGATAACAACTTCCTGTTTTCTGCTGCTGATGTCTTTCCCTATACATCCCAGTATACCCCAGCCCTCCCTACTGCCTTCTCACATTGCTTGCTAACCTTAAGGTCATCTGATATGATTACCCCCAGGTCCCTTTCCTTTTTTGTTGTTGTTACTACCTCCCCACCCATTGTGTATTCTTCCCCTGGGTTCTTGTTTCCCAGGTGCATTATTTTGCACTTCTTTGCATTGAATCCTAGCTGCCATACTTCTGACCATTCCTCCAACCTTGCCAAGTCCCTTTTCATCCTTTCCACGCCTCCTTGTGTATCAACCCTGTTGCAGATCTTTGTGTCAACTGCAAAAAGGCATACTTTTCCTTCCAGTCCCTCTGCAATGTCACTGATGAAGACATTAAAAGGACTGGACCCAATACTGAACCCTGCGGTACCCCACTAGTACCCCTCTTTCTTCAGAGTGGACTCCATTTACAATTACCTTCTGTCCTGTTGTGCAGCCAATGTTTTACCCAGGCTACCACCCTGGGACCCACTCCCAGGCTAGTTAATTTGACTATTAATCTTTTGTGTGGGACTGTGTTAAATGCCTTGCTAAAGTCTAGGTAGGCCATGTCCACAGCCCCTCCCAGGTCTACTACTTTGGTCACCCAGTCAAAGAAATCTATTAGATTCGTCTGACATGACCTTCCCGCTGTGAACCCGGGCTGCCTTGGGTCCTGTGCTCCACTGGCCTCTAGGTACTCAACTATTCTATTATAGCATTGATGACCTAGTGTAACTTGTGTGCTTTTTATGGCAGGGTGTAGTCTGATGAAATTGAAAGCTTTAAAAGCAAAACATTTACTTCTGCTGACTAGACCTAGACAAATATAAAACAAAAATATTTAAAGAAATTTACCAATCTCAGCATCAGCACCTGCTAGTTCAGTGCCTTACCCCCTCTCTGATGTTAATGCTGCCAATGTTTTGTTTAATAATCCAACCATAAAGAAACTGCATCACTCATACATTTAGCCCCATCTGGTCCCGAGGGCTTCCCAGTTTCTGGGGCCGCCTATGCTCTGCCCCCGTGCCTTGTTAGTTGACCGGTGCCCACGTTTCTTCACCAACTGCCCACTGCAATATAACAAAATGATCCGAAAGGTACCCCCTATAGAATATAATGGCACTTGTACCCGCGCTCTCCCTGGCATCATGTCAAATCTTTAGTGAGCGCGGGGGCGGATCGTAGGCGGCCCCAGAAACCAGGAAGTCCTTGGGACCCAGTGGGGCTAAATTTATGAGTGATGCAGTTTCTTAATGGTTGGATTATTAAACAAAATATTGGCAGCAGTAACATTAGAGAGGGGTAAGGCACCGAACTAGCAGGCGCAGATCAAAATATATTTAACTTGGTAGATCTCTTTAATTAGAGCTATATAGTTGATGCCAGAATATCAGGTTTATAGCTTCAGATTACTGCTGTAGTATTTTCCCTCACAGAATCAGTGGTCCCAGTCACATCACTGTCATATGAGACAGGAAGCACTGTAGTACAGAGAAAAGCAAGAAACCATTTTATCATGGAAATCCCTAGAGACCATAAAACTAGTAGGCAGATTTAGAAAAAACTAATAGCAGACAAAGGAAATGACACACCAGGACTAAAACACATAAATCAAAACACTGCACAATGTATGTTTTTGCAAATTTTGACTGTAGTATACCTTTAAGTGACTTGCTTTGGATCACACAGTGAGCAAGTGATGGCTGTAGGATTCAAACTTGGGACTCCAGCATCACCGCCTTCATCTCAGTGGCTAATATTGACTTTGAAAACTGGCTAGCTGGACACACCCAGACAGTAGTGGTTGGTGGGGAGCTCTCAAACCCTAAAGAGGTCGGTAGTGGGGTACCACAGGGCTCGGTCCTGGGTCCGATCCTGTTTAATGCATACATATTGGACATCAAGGAGGGTATAGAGTGTGAAATGAGTCTCTTCGGTGATGACTCCAAGATGGGAATAGTAGTTGAGGGGGGAAGAGGGGAGGTTTGCCCTGCAAGGGGACCTGGACACCCTGGAAAGCTGGGCTTACACATGGAAATTAAATTTCAATATCACCAAGTGCAACGTGTTACATCTTGGTCGGGGAAATGCTAAACACATGCACACCCTGGGAGGGGAGGCGCTGGAGGCCTCAACAGGGGAAAAAGACCTAGGAGTCATGGTGGATGCATGTATGAATAACTCTGAGCATTGCAGGAGAGTGGCTAGCAAGACAAACAGGATGTTGGGATGCATCGTAAGGAAGATCACCTCTAAGGGCAGGGAAGTGATTCTGCCGCTGTACAATGGACTGGTTAGACCACACCTTGAGTACTGTGTACAGTACTGGAGACCGCACTTGAAGAGGGACATACAGCTCCTGGAGAGGGTACAGAGGAGGGCAACTAAGATGATACGAGGACTAGGGGATTTGATGTATGAGGACAGACTTGAGGAGCTCTGCCTGTTTTCATTGGCGGAGAGGAGAGACATGATTGAGGTCTTCAACTACCTCAAGGGAATAAATAGGATAAACATGGAGGGGATCTTTAGACTAAAGCAGGGAGGTATCACCAGAGGGCATAGTTTGAAGTTGGAAGGTGGAAGGGTGAATGGAAAAAAAGAAGAGGAGGTTTTTCACTGAGAGGGTGGTGGACCCTTGGAATGCGCTGCCTGGAGAGCTGGTTCAGAGATCCACTGTGGAGGGCTTCAAGACAGGGTGGGACAGACACAGAAAGTGGATGTATCAGATGATGGCCTGGCCCGGGGGGGGTGGGGATGGATGATAGGGGTTTCTGGAACACAAGGCGGGGGAGGGCCTTGGCACCCAACTAGGAATCTGAGGTTCGAGCAAACTCGATAGACTGTAAGGCCTAATCTGCTGGCAATTAATATGTTAGTATGTATACATTTAATAAAATCATGGATTAGCAACACTATATAAACAATTTTTTTCAGTAAAACTGTCTTACTGTGGTTTTTCCTGTTGTTTGCACAAGCACAGGTAAAGAGAAGATGCAGTACTTATCTGTGAGCTCATATCCTGCTTCTCTAAAGCTATAACTGCCTTTGGACAGCTTCTGTCTATCTTTCTTCTTTAATAAAACAGCCTCCCCCAACACATGTTTCAATTCTACCAAATAAACCTATGGAGCCTGTGTCAGAATCACACTTTATGAGCTTCAGGAGCTATGGGTGCCTCCGAGGGCTTTTTTTTATTTTTTAAAAGTGCCTCTTCTCCCATAATAAGCAAATGGTAATATTGTATAAGTGACAGAGGCTTGCATCAGATATAAGGGAACTGAGCTCCTATGAAACCCCTGTAATTCCAACAGTGTCTGCGGGCCATTTGGCTCTAGTCAGCTCATGTGTAACAGTATGCCTACAAAACTGAAGATCTGATGAGGAAGCAACTCTGCTGATAACAGTGCTTGGTTATGACACAGTTTGTTTACACTGGGAGCATTGAATTACATGCTAGTGCAGCTGCACCTTGAAAGGATGACATCAGCACGAAACCAAATTGAAACAAATCTAAATGTGAGTCATGCTGCACCTATTTCCTCATTGTAGTGGGATTCAAAAACCTTTGAAACTGTTAGTTGCAGTCAGGGATTTCAATAACTGTTTATTAACACTCCAGATCTGCAAGAAGTATTTCAAGTTTCAGACGTTCAAAGCTGAGTAAACTGCCAACAGACATGGTGTAAAAAATTCAGGGAACATTTTGAAGTGGCCCACTGACAAAGGATTGCTTTGATCCACAGCTCCTGGGTACTCAGTGCCTACCTCTGTTTTTATTCATTTGTTACATAACATGCAGACTGAATAAATCCTTTTTGCAGTACTCAATTCCATTTAAGGAGTTTCAGCTACAGCTATATGCTGTGCTGGCTACATGCCTATTTGGTATCTATTAGTGCTTGTCTGAGTATCACGTCAAGTGAGCGAAGGCATTTGAGCAAAAGCAGAAGAGTGCGTGTCATTTGAGTGAGTTGCCATTAAGGCAACTGTAATTTCAGTGAGTGTGACTTGTGTTTGGATGTTATGTCAGTGATTGGTGCGGTCTCTGAGTTGGTCAATTATAGTGTGGGGGGTTCGGGGGTGGAGCCCCATGGGAGTGTGTGGGGGGGGGGCACAGCCCCCTGCAGAAAATATACCGTAGAGTGATTTTATTGTGTGAGATAGTGAGGTCTTTTGTTCAGTCCTTCTTTACTTATTTATTTAGTTTTTGCTGACAGTGAAGGAGGCCTAGACAATTCTTAGCCTATTTTCAGCCTCGTTCGGGGGGGGGATACAGATGGATGCCAACTGAAATTGAACCAGATTTTAAGCTGTTTTTTTGGTATTTTTAGTGAATTAGTGAAAGTATGCTGTTGCTGGGTGGGTTGGGATTGTGGTCCCATCATGGCATAGTAGGTAGAGTAGGGTGTTAGGTAGGTAGGGTGTTGCTGTAGTCGTGTGTGGAGTGTTGTCATGGGTTTGAATTTAGGAGTGTCTACTAGTGTGTAGTACTGTTGCAGGTTTGTAGGTGGCGTCCATTGTTGAGATAATAGAGTTATGCTGTCAGTTTTTTTTATTTTGGTGGGGTTTTGTCAGGTGTTGGTAATTTAGCCTGTAGTATTTTGTTGCATTCGCTATGTTGTCGTTTGCAGATTTTGGAATGTGTAGTATTTGCTCTCACTCATTTGCATTTGCTGTTATGGTAGGCACTCCTATTGTTTTACCATTTTGACATGGAACTGCTGGTTTGCTAGGCACCTCACCCTTTGTGTTTTTCTGACTTTTTGAAGTGGCCTCATGGCTACAAAGTTTTGTTTGCCTGCCCTGTACTTAACATGTAGACTGAATAAATCTTTTTTGCAGTACTTGATTCCATTTAGGGAGTTTCAGCTACAGATATGTGCTGTGCTGGCTATATGCCTATTTGGTATCTATTAGTGCTGGTTTGCTACTTACCGCACCTTTTGTGTTTTTTGGACTTTTTGACGTGGCCACATGGCTGCAATGTTTGGTTGCCTGCCCTGTACAACTGTATGATATACAGCTTTGGCCATTAATAACTTGAATCTAGTCCCCTGACAACACCTAAAGATTATTTTTTTAGTTGTGGGCAGAAGCTAACGTGTTCGGTAAGTGACTCTTGAACATTTGCAACACTGGAGTGTGAGGGTCATGGAGAGGGGGTAAAGGTTCTGGGAATTGTACAGACTTCTAGAGAAAACCTAGCCAGGGTTCTGGGTAAGACAGTTTCTATTCAGAGAACAGCATCAGTGATACTAGTAAAAGAGTTAGGGACATAGACCCTAGATCAGTAGGTGAGGCAGGAATATAGAGGAATTATTAGTGAATGACATGGAGAGTGAAGGGGGACAAGGAGGGAGGGGGTCTGAAAGGATGCAACACCTGTGGTGCAGTTACCTTCAGGGAGGTCCTTTGTAGATAGTGATGTAGTCCCATGTGGAGTAGGTTTTTTAGTATTCATTGCAGAGCTGGTCATGGTAAAGGCTGAACTAACCCTATTTTGGAGCAGGTCCTAGTTGGTGCTGATACAGACAGGCACTGCTCCTCTTACACAGAGGATATCTTAGGTCAAGACTGTGAGGCGGACTGTAACTGGCAAGGGGGGAGAGGAAGGGTTCACATGGGTAGGGGGCCTGAAGTCATGACAACAAAGCAGTTCACCCTCCTGCCCCCATGTAATTTTGTAGGTCCAGTCTTCCCAGTAAGGAGTGTGGAACCTGTTGCCTCCCAGGAGCCTATATCTGCCATTAGGAGGACAACTGACATGCGATCGGAGTCTGAGGGGAAGGCGAGAACACAAAAAGTGCTTGTGATAGTAGATACCATTGTAATGGGAACAGAGGGGTGACTGGGGTAGGGAGTGGGGGGGCAGGATGCATAGGTGCCTTCAAGGGGCTTTGGCTAGAAGGAATGAAGACAGAGTAGAGAGAATTGTCAGGGGAGTGAGGTGGGGGAAACTTGATCTGTTGGTTAACTAGGATCAGCAGCTTATCCATTAGGTAGGGAAGTGGGCAGTCTAGGTGGGCCAAGCAGTCCTCATCTGCCATCAAATTCAATGTTTTTATGTTTCAAATTCCATTGTCTACCTCGGAACTCATGACCTGGCTTACAGACCTTTGGAGGAGCTTAAGGACAATTTTAGAAAGCCAGAAGAAAGGTGCAAACTGACAGCAACCTCAGAGTCATTTTCAAAGGTCCTACTTGTTTGTTAAAGGGGTAAAGGGAGGAGACTACTGATGATTTGCTTCACCACATGGCTAAAGGAGTGGTACAGGGAGGAGGGATGGGGCACCTTGGAGAATGGGACCATTCTTAGAGGGATAAAATGCTATTCCATTGGGATATCTTACACCCCTCTGAGGAGAGCACCAGGATGCTAAGATACAAGTTAAAAAAGCACTTTTAAACTAGCAGAGGCTGAGATGGATCAGTTGCAGACAGGTGCACCTACTCAAATAAGAGAAGTCAGTATAGCCTCCCCCAGTGCTGCAGAACATGGAAGGAACAGCAGGGCGCAACAAGTGTGGAGTCATAAGAAGTCTGGGGCAAGTTGCAGGAGAGTGGTGACATGGAGCCTAGGAGGGGAGTGGGAGGGGTGAAGCAGAAGCTTGACTAGATGGAAGGGAATGGGGGAAGGGGACAGATCAGAGTTAAAGGTGGGTGAGAAAGCAGGGTGACCTGGAAGGCTACATGAATGAATTATAGGGCATGGGGAATAAAGCCAGTGACCTGGAAGCAGCGGTAGCAATCACAGAGATGTGTGCCACCAAATACAACAACTGGGATATGATCATTCTAGGGTATGCAGTATTCAGACTGGATAGAGAAAGAAGAAGGGGAAAGTGCGGCATTATATGTAAAAGAGAATAAAAGCTGTAGTGGTCAAGTATATTAGTAAAAGCAAGTACACAGAGATGATGTGGGTGCAGGTCATAATGGAAGGAGGAAGTAACATCAAGATATGGGTGGTATATAGACCATCATCTCAAAATGAGTAAGCTGGTAGGGAACTGGGGGATGAGATCAGAAGGGCAAACAAGCATGGGATGATGCTGCTAATATGTGACTTTATCATACCTGATGTGGCCTGAAAGGTCCAAGTATTAACTATTTAATAGTTCACTGCAGTCAGGCATGGTGACACAGGACTGGAGAATAGCACATGTGGTGCCCCTCCACAAAATCAGTCCCAAGGATGACCCAGGGAATTACAGACCAGTCAGTCTGACCTCAATTGTGTGTAAGCTCATGGAGACCATACTTAAGGAAAGGTTGGTAGAATATCTAGAGGAGCATGGTCTCCAGGATATGAGGCAGCATGGGTTCATGGAGGGGAGATCATGTCAAACGAATCTCACTGACTTCTTTGACTGGGTCACTAAGACAGTAGACAGGGGTCAAGTGGTAGACATCCTCTATCTGGATTTCAGCAAGGGCTTTTACTCTTTGCCCACTAAAGGTTGATCAGGAAGTTGGAAGATCTCAGAGTTGGGGAGAAGATGTTCAGATGGTGGAAAACTGGCTGAGGAACAGAACCCAGAGGGTGGTTGTGGAGGGAGAGTTGTCTTGCACCAGAGAGGTCACAAGTGGGGTCCCGTAGGGCTCAGTGATGGGGCCAGTGTTGTTCAATGTCTTCATCAGTTGCATTGGGGATGGCATTAAGAGCAAAATGTGCCTATTCATGGACAACACCAAGCTTTGTGGTAGTGTAGACACAGTTGAAGGGATATAGGACCTACAGCACGATCTGAAAAAGCTGGGGAGGTGGTCTGGGATCTGGCAGCTTGGCTTCAATGCCACAAAATGCAAAGTTATGCACATTGGAGCCAAGAATCCATGGATGGAGTACTACCTGGGTGGAGTCCAGGTATCTGCATCAGAAGAGGAGAAGGACCTGGGAGTGATGATCACTAGTGACCTGAAGCACTCCACACAGTGCAAGAAAGCAGCAGCAAGGACAAACAAGATGCTGGGATGCATAGCTAGGGGGATCAGTAGTAGGAGAGAGGAGGTTATACTGCCCTTGTACAGGTCACTGGTGTGGTCACATCTAGAATATGGAGTTTAGTACTGGTGCAAACACCTCAAAAAGGACATTAACCTCCTGGAGAAGGCCCAGAAGAGAGTTACAAAGATGATAGTGGGTCAGCAGGATAAGGCATATGAGGAGAGGTTGAGGGCACTGAACATGTACTCTCTGGAGGACAGGAGAGGGGGGGACATGATTGAGACCTTCAAGTACTTCAAAGGGATAACTGAGGTGGATAAGGAGGGTATCTTTCAGCTAAGTGGCAACCATAACATGAGGGGGCACAGTCTTAAGCTAGAGGGGGGAGGTTTAGGAGGGAGGTCAGGAAGCACTTATTCACAGAGTTAGTGGTGGACACATGAAATGCACTGCCAGAGGAGGTGGTCTTGTCGAAGATGGTGGGCAGCTTCAAGAGAGGCTAGGATAGGCATTGGGGAAGGTAAGGATCATGGGTAGAAAGGATGGAATAGTTGGGAGGAGTGGGGAGGGAGGGCAGGGTCAGTAGCGCAAGCTGTTCGCCCTGCAATATGAGCAGACTAGATAGGCCAAATGGCCTTCCTCTGCTGGCTTCTTCATATGTTCGTATGTACGTACAGTTTGTAAGTAGCAGCAAGTGCAAGAAGTCAGCAGCTGATAGAGGTTCTTAAGGAATCATTCCTGGTACAAAGGGTAGAAAAGACTACATGGGAAGGAGCCATCCTCAACTCAGTGCTTGCAGAGACAGTATAGAGGAAGTTACAGTGCTGGCCCCACTAGATAACAGTAACCACCAGATTTTATGGTTTGACATCAAACTTGAAGCAGAGAGGAATCAGTCAGAAACAAAAGTCCTGGGCTCTAGGAGAGCTGATTCTGGCAAATTGTGGAAACTGTTAACAGGTGAAACTAGAAGGGGTCACAGTGGCAGATAGGGTAGAGAAGAAGTAGGAAATAATTAAAAATGGGATATAAGGAGTCATGAATTTCTGTGTAAGGGTGATAGGAATGAGGGGTAATAAATCACTGTGGTTTACAAGGAAAGTGTGGTTGGATGTGAAATAGAAGAAAAGAGCATTCAATAAATATAAAATCAGTGAGGAAGTCTAAGCCAAATGTGAAGTTGAAGTTGAACAAGACTGAAGGACTGAATAAGGGTGAGAAATGTTATTTTGTTACATACAGCATGGGAGATGCAAAAAAACAGAGGGGGGAGATAGACCAAAGAAGGGAGATGAAATGGAGGAGGAGGATAAAGGAAAGGCAGACATCCTGAACAAGTATTTCTGTTCAGTGTTCACAGTTTTGAAATTGGGCTGTTTCCTGACTGTGCCATCAGGGCAAAGGGGAAGGGTGGTGTCAACAAGGATTCAGTTTGACAGACAATGAAGCTAGATGGCTAAAGTCACTGAATCTGGATAAGTTTGAGGGCCTGGTGGGGCTGCATCCCTGTGTGCTAAAGGAGTTGGGGCAGGTCCTTGCTGTGCCACTGGCTGAGCTCTTCAAGAGCTCACTGGTGACAAGGATAGTACCCATGGAATGGTGGACAGTGAACATCGTTCCCGGTACAAGAGCAGGAGTAGGGATGAACTAGGGAACTACAGACCTGACAGTTAGATGTCTGTAGTAGATAAGCTGCTAGAGACCATAACAAGGGAGAGGGTGGAAAGTTTCCCAGAGGCAAACGGTCATCAAAACAAAAGACAACATACAGAGATGGAATGCAAAGTTGCAAACAACCCATACCTGTGACAGTTGGCTCTGACATGCATTCTCAGCACACAAAATGACAGTGGCACCTTACCTCCAGGAATTTTCCTGAACAAAGTGGGATGCAATATTTTAGAACCCCAGTTATCCTATCCAGGTATATGGAAGGCAAGTTGGGCACTTGTTGGAGGTGCTGTGGTGCTCAGTTATGAGACCAGTACAAAAATACTGGGATCAAGTGGAGGCAGCAATTGAAAATATCTTTACTACATCTAGACTGGTCCCACCATCTGTAGCACAGCTTTTAATCTCACAGTCAGTCCCTAAATTAAGATCTATGCAGTTCAATCTTCTCCTTCTTTTGTTAAAAGGGCCCAAGAAAGTGCTTACTCACCTGTGATTGACTCAACGATGAACTTATTTTGGTCAATGGCATACTATGATGGACTCAATATATAGACTGGACCAATTAACATACCTCTTTAATAATCATATGCCTGTGTTCAAGGAAGTATGGAGTCAGTGGGTCCATTATAGATTATAAACTGATCCATTATTTGTTCCATAAAAGACAACCCAAAACTTTGACTAACGCCCCCTTACTTTACCTCCACCGGGATAATGTTTCTGAAAATAGATCAGCATTTTCCTTTGTATCACATATCAAATATGTAATTGAGGCAAAGATCAGGAAGCATAGGCAAACCAGGAGCAGTTATACAATTCTTAAGTAGTGTTTTATTATCAATAACAGTGAAATAAAAAATTAAATTATTCTGGATAGCTCTTTACAAAGGCAGTACAAACAGAGAAAATAAAGTCCTTCATCTGAGGATTTCTTTTCAATTTTAAATCTCAAAAACTTTTCTAACAAAAGATTACTCTCTTTTTATAAGAAGTCTTTGCCTGGCAATTAATTTCTGCATCCTGAGCTCTCTGAAAGATATCCTGTTTCTCACAAAATGTATCAGAACTTTGTCAGTTTCTTTCCTTGCAGGTGCAACAAAATAGAACATTGTCTCCCAGAACTAAACACCTGTTGACAACTTTGCAAAAGAGTTTATGGAGGTCAAACTGCATCTCTACATTAACCCTCTCAGTTCCAAATAGCTTTTTGCAATCATTTCAATAATATAACAATATATATATTTTCAAACCAGAGAATCCAGTTTCACAGAAAAATCCACATATATTTTTATAACCACAGATAAGCAGGTGGGAAGAAAGGATAGAAACAACAAGAAACAGCTAGTGAAGGCAGGGAGATAGCGGAAGGGGGAGATTCAAGAGATTGTTAGAGCGATTAGTTCCTAGGTCTCACAAGAAAATTTGATTGCACAATCAGACAGACAAGAGACAGAAAATGAGAGGATATAACAGATCCTTACTTTTAACTCTTTTTCATAACAAATGTGGCAGGGTCTTTTTCAACCCTGTCACAAAATACTGTTGTATTAAGTGTTTCATTGCTATTTTCTTATGCCATGTACTGTGTTTTTACCTCTGTATTGTCATATTAGTATAAAAATTGCAATAAAAACTACATTACAAAAAAAGAACAAAACACAACAGCGGTTTACGGAGTGGGAAATCATGTGAGAAAAAACCTGATTGATTTCTCAATGGGGTGATGAAGGTGGTGGACAAGAGGCAAGTAATAGACATACTGTACTTTAATTTCAGTAAAGCCTTTCACTCTGTTACAAATGGATGAGCTGGGGGTGGGGTACAAAGTCAAAGGATGCGTAGCAAATTGGCTGTGTGTTAGCACACAGAGGGTGGTCCTTAATGGGGAATACTCTGGGGTAAGGCGGGGGTCACTTGTAGTGTGCCACAGGGATCAGTCTTGGAACCAGATCTCTTCATCTTCATCTGTAATATGCCTGTTTGCAGATTACACTAAGATCTGTGGCTAAGTGAGTAATGAGGAAGGGATCAGAATTATGAAGGCAGACTTGGGAGGATTTGTGTAGTGGTCATTGGTCTGTCAGTTAAAATTTAACATCAAGAAGTGCAAGGCAATGCATATATTGTAGGAGTAAAAGAATCCAAAACTGAACACAGAATATGGGGGTAGTAGTGAAAAGCACAACACAGAAGGACCTGTGGGTAATAATCTCAAACAGTCTGAAGACAACAGTGAAGTCCACAATGTGATGCACACACAAAGGATCACAGCAGCAGAAAGTGTAGGCTCAAAGTTCCTTTACTGAAGTTCTGCTTCAAAAAATCACAGCAGTTTGCAAAATACAAATAATCACAACTTGCTGGTAATGCACTGTCTCCTAGCACCTTGACTCAAACGAGTCTTCAGTGAAAACAACAGTGCAATGCACAAAGGTAGTGGGAATGGCAAATAGGGTACTGGGATGTACAGGAAGGGGGAGAGAGGTGATTCTGCCACTGTATAGATCCCTGGTCCATCCTCACTTGGAGTACTGTGTGTAGTTTTGGAGTTTGTATTTAAAGGACAGAGAAAGCATGGAGGCAGTGCTGAGGAGAGTAACCAAGATAGTCCAGGGTCAACCGGAAAAGACTTACACAGAGAGGTTGAAGGATCTAAACATATACACACAAAGGCAAGAAGAGAGACAGGGACATGACTGAGACATACAAACACCTCCACAGGGTAAAAGTAGATAGTAGGGAACTGTTCAAGCTGAGTGGGAATACAAGCACATGGGATAATGCATTGAAGCTGGCAAGATCCAGATGTAGGAGGAATGTTAAAAATATTTTTTTCACAAAAATGGTATTGAAGGGGTAGAATAGACTATCAAAAGAGGTGATCTGTAAGAAATGTGTGGGGGGTTTAAACATGGGTGGGACAGATACATGGGACTGATAGAGACATTGTCAAAAGGTGAGTGGGAGAGGAGGCGTGAAGAGGTAGTATGGCTTGTACATTCCACATTCATTAGGTAGGACTGGGCAGACATGATGGGCTGCTGGACCGATTATGCTGGCAATTTCTGTGTTTCTGTATTTTTCAACTTGGTACAAACTCCTGATTTTTCTTAACATTCTATTTCCTCCCCTTCTTGCCACCATAGCCCCCTTCCTGCCCTGAGCGAAGATTGTCCCTATCTGTGGCTCTTGCTTATCTGGCACCTTTGGCCAAGCAAGCAGTGCAGTTATCTGGTTATCCAGAATGGTGGTTTGGGGGACAGGGACACCCTGGTTTATGGACTGGTGTGAGGTGGCAGGAAAGGCTATGTGGGGCCCAAGAGTACTGAATTAATCATCCTGCCATAGTGGGGGGTTTTCCTTTCAGTTTCTTCCAACCCCTTAGGATGTCATTATCAAGGGCATCATGGGCACGTGCACACTGTGCATACTATCGCACCAATAGAGATGCCCCCCACCAACAGGCCCTCTGATCATGCTACCACATGTGGTCACCCATGTGGTAGTATTGCAGGTGGAGGATGGTACCCTCCTTCCCTGGGGGAGGAGAGTATCCTCTGTAACACTTTTTGAATTTGCTATGCTTTGTGCCCCTGCAGTCTGACTGGCCTCCAGCAGTCCATGCTACTCTTCACAGCCCCATCACCCACCATTTCTGGGAATTACCTCCACCTCACAGTTCCCCAATAGATAACTGCTCATGGGAAGGGCTTCCAGGGGGCCATGCCATTATTCCTCCCAGACAGAGTTGCAGTGTTGATTGGCAAAGTGGAGAACCGAGTAGACAGTTCAGGGCCTGCAGCAGGCAGGGGACAGCATCTTGCATCTGTCAGTTCTTTTCTGTTTTGTGCCCCCCCACCAACATCAGGAAGGCCTAGGCTGACTCGTAGCATCATTTTACCAATCTCCTCCTCCCTCAGTCCCTGGCTCCGGTTACACAGCCACCTCTGGCCATTCAGGTGGTGGTATTGCAGGGGAGATCAGACTCCTTCCCAACCCTGAGGAGGTGAGTGTCCATAGGATGCTCAGCCATCCTCCCTTGACCAGCCCTCTCAAGATCCAAGCTCATTCCCAAACCTGGGTCATGGGCATCACAAACAGTAGTGCTACTGCTGCACTGATGGCTGGCCGGTGTCCTCTGGAACACTTACTCCTCTTCCCTCAGCCCACCTCTGATGATCCTGGCTCATACCCAAACCTGGGTTGCCTGCGTCATGAACAGTAATCTGATCACTGTGCCAGAAGGCCAGATGGCACTACTTTCAGATAAGTGTGTGGTGCTACCAAGCTTGTGATCCAGTGCATGAGTGAACTTGATTGCTAGCAGCCAGGTGGCCAGGGTTAGAGATCTGCTACAATTGACAGT
This sequence comes from Neoceratodus forsteri, assembly GCA_016271365.2. NCBI lineage: Eukaryota > Metazoa > Chordata > Ceratodontiformes > Ceratodontidae > Neoceratodus > Neoceratodus forsteri. The sequence goes on from CM028131.1 coordinate 733,632,360, forward strand.
ATGTCTTAGCTTGGGAAACATGGGGCCATGCTCTATGGGGAACCAGTAAGCTAGCTCCCTCATAGAGGAAGATGCTTAATGTGTACAAAGCACCCATTAGGCTTTGTGTGGCTCTGGCAAGGAAGTCAGTGGTGGGGGGACATGGGGAGCAAACACCATGGTGCTGTCAGTATAATGGTCACTACTGTAGTACTCTTGGACTCTGCATCACAAAGAGTCAGCTGTAGGCTTCATAGTTGCCAGGTAAGCCTGATGGGGATGACTGCAGTGGACAGGGGTAAAAAGCTAGTTTAAAAAAGTTGAGCCTCCTCATGGGTTAAAAAGGAAAGGCAGAAACGTGGGTTGGATTCTGAAAGGGTGAGATTCAACTCTGAGGCAGGGAATTACAGACCAGTCAGTCTTAACTCAGTAGTGGACAAGATTATGGAGGCACTCCTTAAGGAAAGGGTAGTGCAACACCTGGAATCCATAGGAGCACCGGATCCAAGACAGCATGGGTTTACAACAGGAAGGTCCTGTCAAACTAATCTCATAGATTTCTCTGACTGGGTAACCAGAGTGGTGGACCAAGGGGGAGCAGTTGATGTCGCCTACCTTGACTTCAGCAAAGCTTTTGATACTATTCCACATAGAAGATTGATTAATAAGCTGGGCAGGCTTGGGGTGGGTCAGAAGTTGGTCAACTGGGTGGCAAACTGTTTGACGGGCAGAAAAAAGAGAGTGGTGGTAAACGGGATACAGTCAAAAGAGATTAAAGTCACAAGTGGGGTACCTCAGGGATCAGACCTGGGGCCAGTCCTCTTCAATATCTTCATCAGTGACATTGCAGATGGACTGGAGGGTAAGGCTTGTCTGTTTGCAGATGACACCGAGATCTGCAACAGAGTAGATGATCTGGATGGGGTGGGCAGAATGAGAAGAGATCTGGATAAACTGGCAAAATGGTTGGAAGAGTGGCAACTGGGGTTTAATGCAAAGAACTGCAAGATCATGCACATAGGGAAGAGAAACCCTGAAGCCACCTATAGGTTTGGAGGGGAGTTGCTGGCAGTCACAAGGGAAGAAAGAGACTTGGGCATCATCATCACAGATTACCTGAAATCATCCAAGCAGACCATTAAAGCAGTAGGTAAGGCTGGGGGATGTTGGGGTGTATTAGTAGGGGTATCACAAATCGTAAGAGGGAGGTAATAATCCCTCTTTACAAGACACTGGTTAGGCCCCATCTGGAGAACTGCATGCAGTACTGGAGGTCACACCATCACAAGGACATTAACAAAATTGAGGCAGTCCAGAGAAGGGCAACCAAAATGCTGCAGGGACTGCATCAGAAAACATATGAGGACAAATTAATGGAACTCAATATGTATACTCTAGAGCAAAGGAGGGGGAGAGAGATGATATGATTGAAACATTCAAACACCTTAAGGAGATTAACAAGGTGAAAGAGTCTAACATGTTTCAATACAAGAAAAATAGCAGGACAAGAGGACACAGCATGAGATTAGAGGGAGGCTGATTAAGGGGTAATGTGAGGAAGTTCTTTTTCACAGAAAGGGTGGTGGATGCATGGAATGGCCTACCTCAGGAAGTGGTGGATATGAATACAGTGCAGGGCTTCAAACAGGCATGGGATAGGCATAAGGGAGCAATACAGATTAGTATGAATGGATAGGCCATTGACAGAGCAAATGCCGATGGCACATTCATATGGTAGAAAAGGAAATGGGCAGACTGGATGGGTCTTGCCGTCCTTATCTGCCGTCATCTTCTATATTTCTATGTTTCTATGAGGCAGAACATAAGATTTCATTGGATACAACAGTTAAAGTCCAACTAGAGGAAAAAAGAATTTTCCAGACTCTTAGACGAGGCCATAGAAAAATTTCTCATTTTCACTAAGCAGAAATATTGCCCTGGGGATAACAGATCTGGTTGACTTTTAGCCTTGCAGCCTCATAAACAGGTGGTGAATAGGGTGCCTTTGAAAATTAAATCACAGTGGTAGTCTGAGTGGGGCAACAGGGGACCCTAGGGTCATATTAGAGGCAGGTAAGTCATACTAATATCCTGGTATAGTGAAGAACCTAGGGGCGATCCGAAAAATGTTTTTGCTAGGTTACAGTTTTCCCCATTGCCAGACCAGGCAAGACAAGATCTAGATCACCCAGTCATGGAGAGAGATTTGAGACAGAATTAAGGCCTTGAAAAATCTGAAATCCCTAAGACTTGATGGACTGCCTGGGGAATGGTACAAACAGTTTGCCCCACAGCTAATTCCACTGCTGCAAGAGATCTACAGTGGGGTGCTAGACGGGGAGGTTTGTACTCCATTATGGTACCAAACTCAGATCACAGTCCTCCCCAAACTGGCAAAGGAGCATTTAGAGTGTGGGTCATATAGACTGTTTTCTGTGCTCTATGTTGATCTGAACATTTTAACTGATATTCTGGCCCTTAGAGTGCAGAAGCATATCTCCCAGGTAGTAAACACAGAATAGATTGGTTTTATAAAGAGACACCTGTTGCAGGATAAATGATACAGTTGTTAAACATTTTCTCTGGTGTGTAGTTGCATAGTGAACCTCATCCTGCTATCTCCATGTATGCAGAGAAAGGATTTGATAGGGTTAATAGGCAATTTTTTTGAAATTTGTTCCGCAGTTCTTTCAATTTGGTCCCAAATTTATTAGCTGTGCAGATACCTTGTATACCAAACTGGAAGCAGTGGTCAAAGTGAATGACGTGAATTCGGAATGGTTCCCTTTTTGGCGGGCACCAAACAACGTTGCTCCCTGCTGTTGCTAATTAGTTTGGAACTGCTGGCATTTGTTGTATGTCAAAATCCTCATGCAGCAGGGATCTTCATAAGGGGGGGAGGAATATAATGTCTCCCTCTATGTTGATGATGCCGTCTTCCATTTATCACACGTCCATGACTCAGTCCCTGAGCTGGTGAAACGACTGCAGGAATTTGGGGACCGTAGAGGTTATAAAATAAATTACGGAAAATCAGAGACTTTGGTGATCAGTGGTACTTGCATGGTCACATTTGGGGACTCCTTCCCATTCACATGGGCAAAAGAAAATAACAGTTTCCATCATTTAGATGTGTTGGAGACACCAAATATATTAAAATCATTTGAAATGAAATACCTGCCTTTATTTGTCAACGTGCAAGCTGATATAGCCAAGTGGAAACTATTGCCATTGTCCCTGTTAGGTAGAATCAGTACCTTTGCACTGAACCTCCTTCCTCAAGTTTCCCTTTTTATTTTATTCGCTACTGATTAATATCCTGAAATATTTTTGGAAGAGGGTACACAGAAAGGGTGGGCAGACACATGCTGACAGCTGCTCGTGAACAAGGTGGTCTGGCAATGCCTGTCTTGAAATATTGCTACTGGATTGTGCGGGGGCAGCACTCTTGACCTGAGCAAAACAGAGGACTGGGTCTAGATGGTATAACACGGAAAATGGCCTGAGCACCCAATTGCCACTGTTTGCCATCCCAACAGGAATTTTGGTACAGAACACCTGCAGAAGGTGGGAAATGTCTGGGTCAGATACTCACTGGTTGTCCTGAAGCACCATTGTAAACTTACCATTAACCCAGAACTGTTAGGCCCACTGACACTAATTAGACACTGTGAGAGCTTCCCACCACCCTCAACTGATGTGGGATATTTCCACTGGGAACGTCAGGCCCACAGCAGGCTCAGGCAATTTATTTCCTATGGACATGTAATGTCATTTCTGGAGTTCAGACTGAAATACGCTCTACAACATGCTGATTTTTACAGGCACCTAAAGGGACGTCACTTTATTTATTTAAGTCTTTGATTACCAGGTCAGTGCACTAATCCAAGGGACCATTTTCAGGCACGACTTTATTACATCAGACAGAAATTTGCATCTTCTAGTTCGAGGACAGTCTTCCTTAGAAAACTTTTTTTAACCCGGGAATAATGCTGAAAGACAGGCTTAGATATATCTCTGAATTGTATGAAATACTGAGCAGGAAAGAGGAACACCCCCTGAAGGCGGTGAGGTAGGAACAGGACAAGAGGACACCTCCAACCTAGAAAGCGTGGGAGAAGAGACTACAACAGGGGTGGAGGTCTCTTCTTTATCACTGTGGCTGAAGTTTCTGTGGAAAGCCATGGTACATTTCTTCAGAACTCCCTCAATTACTAAGCATTTTGGTACCACAGGAACAGACGCCTGTTGGAGGCACTGTGGGGCAATGGGTACACACTGCATTATTTTCTGAGTTTCTGAGCATGCCCCAGACTAGGAACACACTGGCAGGGAATGTACTAAATTATACAGACAGTCCTTGGGGTAGCATTACCATGTATATTCCAATTTCTGGTTTTGGGAATCCCTCAGTGGACAACTAAAAATAAACAAAAGAAGGGGTTATTACTGATTCTGCATACTCTGGCCTTCAAAGGTATTACTCTTCACTGGTTAACTGAAATCTCACTGCAGGTTTCTTGGATTTACAGAACACAGGTCAGAGAGATGGAGAGGATAACAGCGAACCTATAACTCCATTTACTACTAGAAACCGTGGGACATGTTCTGTTTGGCTGATGGCTTGGAGGGACTAGTTGCATCTTAAATATTCTGGTGACACCTCTCCCCAGAGAGGTTCAGACAACACCCCTTGCTCATGTGTGGAAGGTTTTAGCATGGCACCTATATACAGCTTAGCCACGAGTTTTATGACATACTCTTTTGTACTCTGTGATAAAATATTTTTTTTGTTTCAGGGAGGTTTCCTTGCAATGGTTGGTTCAGTATTTGTTTTAACAATATTTTAAGCCTTATTAATTTCTTCCAGATATCTTTCATACAGGTCTAGATGGACCAGTCGATATGCATTCTAGCAAGATATGATATGCACTATTGTTTGAGCTTTGGTTTTTGTGTGTTCTGGAATTTGCTGAATAAACTTAAAATATTTTTTTTTAAAGCTGAACCTGGGCAAGCAGTGGGTAAGCAATTGCTTGCCATGCTGGAAACCTAGGCTGCTGCCCTGACCCAGGCCTCTGCACTGTGGGGCAGCAGGGGGCTATGGTGGCATCTGCCAGGACATGTCCAGCCTCTGGTGGGATGTTGTAATGTCTGCCTCCTGGGGTCTCCAGGGAGCAGGACAATCAAGGCCCCTTAATGAAGGGAGGGAGAATGCCAGGTGACTGCACTGGCTTGTCATTGCATGCATGCCCTAGGAGTCATCGCTGCTGCATCCCCCATAGAGGGGCAGAATTGAAGGAAAATCAACATACCTAAGGGTCCCACCATGGCAGATGTTGGCACGGGAGTAGCTGTTGGGACTGGGAGGTCTCTGAAACAAGTCCAGTGCAAGGGCAGCCATATGACAAGGAGAATACAAACATCTATATATATCAAAAGGAAAAACAACTGACCCGATAGCAAAGTGTCTGGGATTGATTTGCCATGCCAGTGCCAGTGACATGGGTTTAGGTGTCAGCCTGAGTCAGTAGGACAAGGACTGAACATCCTAAAGAATGCACTCTTCCTTCAGAGAAGGGGTAGAAAGACAGCTCAGCATGACACTGGCCACTGATGGCTCTAGGGACTACTGTGGAAGCTGGAGCACACCATGTGGGAAAGTGGAGATGCTGGCCTGGACCCATGCTTGCATACCAGTGCAGACACACTCTTGAGATTGCTTCCATGCTGCATCTCCAAGGGGAAGGACTAGAAAAAAGAGAAAACCCCAGGCAACCTGAGTATGATGCCCAGTATTCTTAGTCCCCAAGCCTCCACATGGAGATAGCAGAAATGACCTCCAGAAGGGCTTCCACCCCAAAGGGGGAAATATATGGGAGCATCAGGAGCTCTAGGAGAAGGGTGCTGGAACTAGGTACTGCTGGAAGCTGCTGGTGGGGCAGAGCTGGTAGGATGAGAAAATGATTATAGAATTTTGAGTTCTTCCAGAGCAAGCTTCCCCACAATGCCCAGCTAATGTATGTGAATCCTGCCAGTGGGTGTGAGCAGGGGATCAATTACTTTTTGGGTTGTGGACTGGAGTAATTCCAGTTTTTGGGAATTAAAAATACTTAAAAGAAAGGGTGCCAGCCTAGCCAACCTCAGTAAAAACAGAAAAAGTGATAATCAAGGAGTAGCTCATTCCCAAATCAAGGCTAAAACTAGATAGAGGGATATGGTAATGATGGAGCCCACTCACCCAAAGTGTGTAAAGCTTATTTAATGGGTAGTTTCAGTCATATAGACTTTTAGATTCAATTATGTAAAGTGCCCACATCAAACATTTCAGATTATGATCCTTCATCCGAAACGTATGATGTGGGCACTGTATATAACTGAATCTAAATGTCTATATGAAACTACAAATTGTGCTGGCCCTGTGACGCTGAGGGTTGAGGTGCTGGATGCCGCACCTTGAGCCACATCAGTAACCTGGGTTCGGGAACAGACACGGGTCATTCGGGGATTGTCCAGGGGATTGAGCATCTGGAGGACTGCTCTCCTTCCTCAGGGAAGGGGGGGGGTTTGTGCTGCACATGTCAGCACAGCAAGAAGGGGTTTGGTCCATGCCCAGGGTGCGTGGTTGCCCCCGTGGAGGTGGAGACAGCTGCTGCGCCCATTGCACAGGTATGGGAGAGAAAGGAAATGGAGGAAAATACTGGAACCTGGCAGGACCCATAATGACCCTGATGGGCCAGAGGACGTACCCCTCCAAGGTGGGGAGGGGGTCATAGCCCCTGCCAGGTCTGCAAAGGTGGTAAAATAATGTTGTGATAAAAAAATGAAACTACCCATTAAATAAGCTTTATGCACTTTGGATGAGTGGACTCCATCATTACCATATCCCTCTATCCAATTAAAAATACTTCCCAGGTCCCACATTTTGGATTCAATATTCTAAGAGGGACCAAATTTCAGAATTTAATATCCATGAAAATACACCTCTGTTAGTCTAGTGTACCTACCAGGTAAACAAAAATGAAATAAATGAATAACTTAATGCCCTTTTTTAACTCTATTTATGCCCTCTCTGCCCCTGGCAGAGCATCTTTCTTGCAGCGCCTCCTTCCCATCCTCCTGAAGTCCTCCTTACCTGATTTCTGGTATCCCAGTCCACCCACGATGCACAAGAGTTGGGCCCTTCTGTCTGCTCCTTGGTGATGCCCCTATACAGTCAGGTTAAATCTGGCAGAGGTAAAGGTCTGGAAGAGGTCCAGGCACAGGCAAGTTGGATGCTGAGTAGATGTGGCAGCTAGCAGAGAGTCATCTCCCTTCCTCTGGCTGGCGGCTTTCCACTTTTTTTTGGTTACCCCCCTGGGAGTGGGCATGCAATGGCAACAGCACGCTGTTGTGCATGTTCTCGCACATGACACGTAGACACCCACCATTACCCTCCCGCTGTATGTCTGGTTCCAGACTGCCTCACCTGTAACCATTGCCAGGGTCAGGTGATTGCCAGATGCCACAATCTTCCCTCCACAGAGAAGGAGAGCAGTCTGACAGATGTTTAATCCTCCCCCCCCCCTTGACAGGCTGTCTGATAATTCGGGCTTGTTCCTGAACCTGGTTCTCAGTGTCACAAGCAGTAGTGTGAAGCTCCTCTGTGAGGGCAGAGGATATTTCAGCTGAGGTATTGGCACTGTGAAAGAGAATCAAGTGCTCTGCACAGAGCAGTAACCATCCTTTAAAAAGTATATGCCCAAGTGTTCAAAATGTAAACTATAGTGGTCTATTTAATTTTGCCAGTGAATTTCTGGTGAAGTTAAGAAATCTACCTTTGTGAAAAACTTTGTGAATTGCCCACTTCTTCTTTTTGCAGCATCACAATAGGTCTTCCTAGGGAAGTGGCACTTTTTTAGGTGAAATGATGGTGAAGTTGCAAGACTTGAAAAAGGTGGCACTTCTGTAATTTGGCAAACTTTTAACAAATTAATTCACAAAGTGAAGTTTGCCAGCTTTGCACATCTATAGTTTTGAGGCCACCTAGGCTTCATAAAAAATGTGGAGTTTTGGTACTTTGTGGTGCATTCTGTGAGTGTTGTGTAACAGGATTTACTACCCTGCTACCACATTCCCCCCAGCTCTGTAAGTTGCACCACATCTCCCTTCCCAAAAGTCACTGGCCCTCCCCCAGCCTAGCATGTTGCCCCCCCTTTCTCCGTACTTATTTACAACAACCACATAATAAGTTGCCCCAAGTCCCCCTCTGAAAGCCCAGCAAATTGCACTCAACCCCTATCCCCAGCACAGCATGCTGCTCCTAGCTCCCCAAGCAACTTGCTGTACTTCAGATAGGTTCAGGGGAAAAGCCAGTCTATGCCATGAAGAGTGCAGCTCTCTACTCCCCATCCCAGCAGACTGCTACCCAGTCCCATCCCTCCCCTCCAGCCCATGAAGTTACTTCTAAGCCCCACAGCACTCACTTCTCAGGATCACTACAGTGTCCATAGCAGCATTATTAGTTCACTTCAGAAGAGTAGCAAAGCACTGACTACCTGCCTGGCAAAACCTAGCTTGGGCAGCCTACCTAGGTCAGAAAGGTAGGGAATGGACTGAACACACAGCTACAATAAACTTGATGATAGGTGCTGGCTGGGTTAACAAAAACTGCATGTACACATGCTGCAGAGCAAGACATCCTACCTGGACCTGGGCATGGCACATGGTGGGTCACGTTCACAGACCCACACACCAAATTAGACACAGCAAACCTGGCCTAAAAATGGAAACCAGCCCAGTCCATCTATCTGGGGTGGGTTCAAACATTTATTTTTATAAAACAATCCAACCTTGGGATGACAGTTACAAATCCTCATCTCCTTCACTGGTGCTGCTGCAGGTTTTTTTTTTGTACCAGCAAAGTTGCAGTGGAAAAGAACCCATTTAAAGTCACAGCTGCAACATGAGTCATCCATGCCATCCAGCCACACTTAGTCTCACATGTACATTCTTGAGTGTGAGGATGAGCCTGGCTGGTGCACATGTGAAAAGAAAGAGCGGAGATTGTGTATTTTTCTCAGTAGCTGTTGTACTGGTTCTTGCTTACTGGTTGCATGGGCAGTGGCTGACTAGCAGGAAGTGGCACCATACTATCTCTGATTTGTGTGAGTGAGTGCTATGCTACAGCTTTTTTGGTTTCTTCCCCCTTCCACTGCTCCACCTGGGTACAATATACAATGGAACTAAAAAAAAAAAAAAAAACAGATAAAAACATAATTGGGCGCTATGCATGAAGGGGTGTAAGGTACGCACCCATGTAGCTCTGCACCCACAGACAGGTGTGCACCGGCCGGTATTCACTAGAGCCTCCACCTGTTTGTGCCTCCCCCCGGTGCACAGGACCGTGCAGGGTGGCCAGCATCGGAGTAGCGGACCCATGCGGACATCCAATCGGATGCCTGCATCGGGTCCAGGTGTGGATCCCTTACATGGGATGGCAGGGGTCTGGGTGCATGAATAGCACCTACGTGCACCCAGAAACATGTGGCCATGCCAACTCTGTCCTGCACCCTCCGCACAATATCCACCCCAGTGGCCTGGGGTTCCCCTCCAGCAGCAATGGCCCCCCAAGGAAGACAGGGCCTCCCACACAGGCAGCAGTGCCCCAATCCCAATGGGTGCCAGATGCAGATCCCCCCAATGCACGACACTGCCCCATCCACTGCCCCATGCCAGTGACCCCCCCACCCCAACCTGGTACCCCAGCACAAGCACTGTTTTACAGTGGTCCCCCACCCCTGGCACTGACAACACCCCCCCACTCCCAAACCTGCATGCCGGTTCCACGGCTGTTGCTGGCGAGTGGCGCAGCCCTCCATACACCTCCTCGGCCACCCGCTGTACAACTGATACCAGGAGCATGCTGCCTATTTATAGGCGGTGCGCTCCCGGCATCAGTTGTACGGTGGGCGGCTGTGGAGGTGTGTGGAAGGTTGCGCCACTCACTGGCATTAGCCGCAGAACCAACATGCAGGTTCGGGTGTGGCAGGGTGTTGTCAGTGCCGCGGGTGGGTAGGGACCACTGTCCATCAATGACTGGGCCCGGGTTCCGGTGTCGGGGATCAGAATGCATGCACCAGGGCACCTCAGTCTGTTGGGGGGGCGTTCACATTACTGGGTAGGGGGCTGCTGTGTGTGTGTGTGTGGGGGTCTGTTTATGGTATGGGGACGGGGCTGCCATGCAGGTGGTGGGGGGCTGCACACATGTTGCCTCACTGGGGGGACTCTGGGGGTGCATGGGCCTGGCCACGTATCATGGTTGTGGCAGGGTCCCCCAGGCATATCCCGCTCAGCCCCACACCTAACTGTGGGTTGCACTATGTGCCTTTGTGAATGGCATGTAGTGCAGTTATTCATCCTGCCCACCTACGGCGCAGTGCTGTCCATGCGGCTGGGGCTCGGGTGCTTAACTGTCATATGCCCCATTAGTGAGTGCTGTGTGGTCTCACTCTGCAGATACATGCATAATGATGCCAATGCGCCCAGTTTCCATGGCGCATTGGTGTCGTGCATAGCGCCCATTGTTTGTTTGCGTGTGCATACAAGAAGTATGCATAGTTACTCCCCTAGCATAGAGAAGCATGTGGCAACCCTTGCATTCCTTAGGGAGGGCATTTACAAATAGAGAGAACAGAATTAGTCCTAGTATCCTTGAGGGACCCTGGTTTTGATACCCATTGAGTTGGAGGTGCCCCCCCAGTACAGACCACCCAGGGTTTCCAGGTGAGATAATTGCCGAACCAGGATGCGGTTGAGTCAGAGAACCCAAAGAGATGCAGTCTGTCTAGTAGGATGCTGTGATCCACTAGATTGAAGGCTTTGGTCAGATTCACAGAAATAGCACTGGTTAATTTATTCTCATCCATGCCATTGATAATGTGGTCATTGAAGAATGCTAAGGTGGTAGTGGTGCTGTCGCTCTTTCTGAAATCATGCTGTTGGAGAGAAACCAGATTATATTTAGATACATATTCGGAAACTTGTTGGAAAATGATTTTTTCAAGGATCATATTTGGGTGGGAGAGGATGGAAACTGGGTGGTAGTTGTCAAGAAGGGTAGCTCACTGGATTGAAACATTGGGACACCCCAGTCCTTCTTCCATAATGTTGGAACAGACGAGGTCCGTGATTAGGCTAAAAATGTTAGTAAGAATGCAGGCCATGTGGTGTGGAGGGCTGAGAAGCTGGGCACCTCATCACCTGCTGCACCAGCGACCCAGGTGTGGGAACAGACCAGGGTTACTTGGGGCCGGGCTGGGGAAGGAGGATCGATGTCAGCTAGTCTAAGAAGCAGGTAGGGTCTGAAGAGCCAGCCAGTGCTCCGGGCACGAAAGAAAGACCTTTATGGGGAAAAAAATGATAGCATGAGGTTTAGCAATGCAGCTGGCCATTAGCTTAAGAAACCTCAGGCACAGACCATTGCTGCCGGTACTGCCATAGTTAGGGAGTGCTTTAAGGAGATGACAGGTCTCATGGGCAGAGGTGACCTTAAAGTGGAAGGGTAGAATTATGAGGTCATCAGTGACCCAACTGCTGTGTGCAGGGAAAGGGTCCTTGGGTGGGGGCTTTCTCAAGTAGTCAGACAGGTCAGATAATTTAGTGTTGAGGGCCTCAATGACATGGAGAGGGTCAGTTAAGGAACCAGTCTTAGTCCATAGCTTGATGGCACTTTGCTTATTCCCTAATTTGTTAGGGGAATTCACTGAAGAACAGAAATGTTTGGTGTCACCCAGATTCCGGATTTTGAAGGTTTTTAATATAGATGGCCTTAAAAGTTTTAACCCCTTATATACAAAGGTTGCACAGCCCTCAATAATTATTCCAGGAAGAGGGTGAGGGAGCAGTTTTGTTATTATCAGGGACATCTCTCATTTTACTCCTCAAAATTGCTCTTCCCAGGAGGACTAGCAAGACATCAGCCGAAGAAGATGCTCTTCAGGGAGCTCCCATCTCAGGCTGCTTTTAAAAGTATTTTTGTGCTATCTGACTGCTTTTTTTCTTACCAAAATTGATAATCTGGGAGCAATATTAGCAGTGCATAAGATGGGGAAGCCTCAAAGTGCTCAGTTGTTCCAAACAGACTTTTTAAAACCCAAGCAAATAGCAGGAGGGTCAAGCAAGCTGAAGACATACACAGGAGAGCAGGTCCCAAAGTCAGACATCACAGATATACAAAACACTCATTCCAGGTAATGAGTCAATGGTTGCAAGCCATTGAAAACAGATTTGATGAATTTGGCACCCACATGCAGCAGGTCGAGCAGTCTGTGGTGAATTGCTCTAATAAATCGGAAGCAGCTGCATCCCACACTGGGAAGGCCCTGGCAGTGACCATCAACATCATTACTGAAAACACCATTCTTTGCAAATGACTTGAGTCAGCAGAAATAACTTTATATGACTGGAATCTTTGGTTGGTCGAGCTGCCAGAGGCCAAGAAGGCACAGACTTAGCGATATATTTAGAACCTTGGCTAACGCAAGCACTACACCTCAAGCCAGCACTTGCTCTTGGATTCATCGACTGGGTGTACTGCATCAATCCCAGGAGATTGCTGGCCCAACCATATCAGCCACACACTGTCCTCATGGTGCTTACAAGGGCTGGTATGAGAGATTACATCTTAATGGCTGCTAGGTGGGTCTGGGACTTACCAATGGGATACACCATTGTCCATCTGTTCCCAGACCTCCCCTTCTCTACCCTCAACAGGAGGAAAGATTTTGACAGTGCAAAAAAACAATCTGTGTGCTTTCAAAATCACATTTGCCCTTCTGCCAGGACAGCTGTAGGCTGAGGTAGTGGGAAACCTGCATGTATAACAACCCACACAATGTCAACAAAATGCTTGATTAATTGGAAATAGAGAGCTAAAACATGGAGCAAGGGGCGTTCTCGGAAAGGAGAGTTGAAATGTGAGGTACTGTGCATGTACTGTATACTGACTTATTGCAATGCAGATTTAGGCACCCATCTCCCCCTTTACCATAGCCTTGGGTGGGCTAGATAAATTAATTTACAATATTTTTGGTTTTTTGTCCAACTGTCTGTTCTTAGTTGCACTGCTTGATTTGGTACCTGATAAGGAAGTGTTTGACCTGTTTAAACAGCAGCAGTACATATGAACTGGTGCCACTGCACCATGAGGCAGGGGACTAAGTTGGGGACAAGATGGGAGGTGGGCAGCACTCTGTCCATGAGATTTGTAAATATGGACAGTTGGTTCAAGGACTTAAGCTACCAGTTTAATCCTTTTATGCATGTGTTAACCCATATGCCTATTCTATAAGAGTTTGATTTAACAGACAGCAGAAATACCCGAGTTTTACTTTTTAAGGTTTGAGTCTTTATTAACTCTACCCTACATGGCTTGCTAGGCAGTGAATGCTTTATTTTAATAAGATATCCTGCATATGGTCACATTTCAGCTACCACCAGACACCATGGGGTACTGCAGAGCAATGTTCTGTGGTGGAAGCCCGGTGTCATATCCTCACAACTAAACCAGCAGGAGAACATGCACCTTATTTGCCTGAGTGCTATGTTCGATATAAAATGTACTGTATGATGTATCCTCTGAAGGTCATGCATGCCCCATTGATGGCGATTAGCACTTTCTAGCTATCCATCTGCAGATATAGCTATTCATTTGTACCCTCCATACTACTGTACCAAATGTACATCTTAAAAGTTTATACAGTATGTCCTGGCATAATGCATTAATAGTTGCTTGTATATTTGATCTTTTCTTACTGTGCTAATTCATCATAAAACTCAATAAGGAAAGTTTAAAAAAAAAAATGACTCTGCTTCATATCTGCCCCACATGGAAAAGGCACTGTCCACACAACAAAGGTGCCGTAAACTCTGACAATAAAGCAAAAATTCATATGATTTTGAGATGCTAAATCAAAATTAAACTATGAAACAATTAAAGCACAGATTCCCACTGTGTTCTAAGCTTGGCTGTCCAATGTTTAATGATGTGTCCCACATTATTATAGCCAGTGTCCCACTTTTAAGTGACAAAAGGCTAAGAGGTACAGTATACTGTTAGGCAAGCTGTGCAGTTTGTTAAGCACAGCTTGCTCAACAGAGATATAATTTTCTCTCTCTGGACTGCTGACACCTATTGGTGAGCCCATCATCTGGTTTGAAAGAGCTTTTCATGGGCTTTTCAGACTATGAGTGACCATGTGCACCTACATCTCTCTTTAAGCTCCACTTTGTTTAGACTGAAACTCTATGCCTTGGGGTCGAGAGGGCGGCCAGCTGCCTATACACTCCCTTACCCTAGCAGATCACTGTAGGACCTCAGGCGAACTACCTTCAGGATAAGAATAGTCCCAGTAGCTGTGCCTTCCTCCATGCCACCCACCAATCAAGGACCAGACTTGGGATGCTAGGAAGAGCTAAAGAAATCCTGCCAAACTAGAATAAAGGGCTCCACTCTCCATAAACTCCTTTGCGGCTCCACTTTGTTTAGACTGAAACTCTGTGCCCTGGGGTCAAGAGGGGAATCTGCTGTCTATATACTCCCTCTCCCCAGTTGATCACTGTGGGACCTCTGGCAGACTATCATCGGAACAAGAATGGTCCCAGTAGCTGCACCTCCCTCCATTCCACCAGCCTATGAAGGACCAAATCTCATCTCACTATCCTATTTTTACTCATTACCCAAACAGTCCCTCTGTGCTGCAGTACTCATGCGAAGGACCAAGTACAAAGGACAAGGACTGTGAGGCTGCCAGAAGCTGGTCATACTGCTGCATTAGTCTCACAACAAGCCTGCTGGACTCTCTGTGCCTTAGTCAAGCTTGCAGGTACTCTTATTAACTGATCATTGCCTCATATCCCACAGTAAAGTTTAGTCATTAACTTGGCCCATACTACTGGGTTTGTTTCACAGTTGTATAAACTGCCTGTTTGTCTCTAATCCAGCTGACACCCTAAATAAGGTCTGCCTACTTTCAGGTGTCTCACTTAAGTTTTACTGGTACATGCTAGTAACTGGTGTGTACTGGTTAAGTATTGCATTATGATAAGTTCTGCTTTTGTCCAGTTTTTATTGCATTGTCCTGCCAACGCCCTATTTAGGATCTGCCTACTTTAATATCCAGATTTCACCCTATTCAGGGGCTTCCTCCTTCAGGTTCTCTCACTTAATTTTTTGCTGGTACTTCCTTTTACTGCTGTGTGCTGGTTGCGTATTGTGTGGAGATTATTTATGCTTTTCGTCAAGACTCATTGCAATTTGTAGCCGTCACCCTATTTTGGATCTGCCCACTTTTAGGCTCTTCCACTTAATGTCTGCTAGTAATGGCTAATAGCTGCTGGTTTCTGGTTACATATTGTTTTGGGGGTAATATCTGCTGTTTGCCCAAATTTATTTGCAGTCTAGAGTCTGCCCACTTTCAGGTTTCTCACTTAATGTTTGATGGTAACTGCTTATAGCTGCTGGTTTCTAGTCAGATATTGTACCAGATTTATTTCCATCCAGGCTAGCTTTCTGCTATTATTCTGAACCTATATTAAGCAACTACTCCCCTCTCAGGAGGTGGTGGCAACTTGGAGACCTCCTGACATCCCCCACTATGTAGAGTGTTTCTACGTCTTCTTACTCTGGTCACACTCACTAGGCACAGTGAATCGCCCAGTGCCAGCCCTGCTAATGAGCTCCCTCATAACAGGACGCTTCATGATGTTTGAGATTAGTGCTCACATTCTGGCTATTGACCAAACTGCCATCTTTCAGTTCTACCTCACCAGCAGCTTGATCTCACTCCTGCCCCCCCCCCCCACTAGGTCACATAGAGTCCTACCATAACCCCGTGCTTCTCCTGGTCTTCCTGGAAAAAAGAGAGAGTTGCTTCCTCGGTGCTTTCATAAACTTATTAACCCCTTCTGGGTTCCCTCTTCCCTGCAGCCCCAGGCATCTCATTCCTGTACTGTTGCTACTTCTAGCAGGAGATGCTGACAGCAACCCAGGCCCAGTAACCACCCCCTTACTCACACTGACCCCATTTGATTGAACAAGCACAGCCTAAGAATCTTTCTTCTCAGCATTTGCAGCCTCCTTTCCAAATACACAGAGCTGGAGGTGTGGTTCTCCCTATATAACCCCGACATTGTAGGCATCCCCAAAACCTGGCTGAAGTCTGCCACCCAAGACTCTAGCTGCTGCTGCCTGAATAGTTTCACTCTGTTAAGACAAATCTGACCAGGGCCCAAAATGAGTGGTGGAGTAGTCTTATATTCCAAAGTCCCACTTAGTTCCACCCTAGCCTCCTACAACTTATCTGGTTGCTCAGATAGCGAATGGCTCCTTACAGAAATGTTTATTGAGTCTGCTAAATAGATATACATTGGTTGCTGTTACAATCCCCCTAAAGGGGGTATAACCAGCCTTACCCACTTGCTGGATGGCATAAGTCACGTCCCCCCCTCTAGAGAGATCATTATGTTGGGAGACTTTAATCTGAACTGACTAACCAGTACCCAAACAGAACAATGTGAATTGCTAAAATAACTCAGCTTCACCCAATCCATTACCACCCCCACTCGTCTAAACAGCAGGCCCTTGAACCACTCCCTTCTGGACTGTATACTACCAATCGAGAGGACAGGGTCCATAATGCCAGAGTTATATCTGACTCTGTCAGTGACCACTCTCCTACCTTTTGCCTTTGGTCCTATAAACCCCTCCCCCCACATTTTTGACCTCTAGAGACTTCTCAAAATACGACACCCCTCACCTGTTTTCAGATTCAAGGGCAGTCATCTAGCCAGTCTTACACAAGATGCCACACTGGCTCGACCTTGGGTTTCCTCATTGCACTGCAATCCAGGATAGGCACTTCCTCCTAGCCACTCAGAAAGTAAGGGGTGGTAATACGAGATGGCTCTCCAAGGACTTCCTTAAGACGATGAAGGAGAGAGATGCCAAATGGGCAGCACACACAGTCTCTCCCTCCCCCTCTCTATGGAATGAGCACAGATGCCTGCTTAACCTCTGCAAACAAGTGATCAAACCACACAAGGCTGAGTACCTCAGAAACCTAGAGCCCCGTAACCTTGGCAACTTCTAAAATTGCTGGTTGGTGGTTAACTCCTTTATCTCACCTGGGACCAAGGAGACCACCATTTAACTTGTAACAGGAGCAGGATCCTTAATTGATCCATCCAAGGTTGCCAAAGCCCTCAACACCAAACTCAAGGACCTGTCTGACTACCTCGTTAAACTTCCCCCATACAACCCTGTCCAATGTCCTTCTTTCCACCGTTTAAAGCCATCTCCCCCCCAAGAACCTTCCCCAAACAAGGTAGTGCCAGTAGTGATGGCCTCTGCCCAAGATTCCTAAAACTTGTAACCCACATTAAAGCTAATCCTTTGACTATGGTTTTCAATCTTTCCTTTACCTCCTCATCCATAACCTCCTCCCCCCCCCAATCTAGAAGCAAGACAGAGTCATCCCCATTTTTATGTCTGGTGATCCTCTACTAGTTGACAGTTACCACCACATGTCCATCCTCTCCGACTTAAGTAAATACACACAACTAGAGCTGCACATTCAGGGAAGAACAATGACAAGGAATGGTAGTCCACAGATAATTGTAAGCAAATATAAAGTTTATTGTGGCACAGCTGCACTAACAGTGGCACTATACCCTGGCACTTCAGGTCCTCACATGACCCTTCATCTGGGGGTGTGTCTCTCTATGTGGTGTTGCCTTATATAACAGTAAATAACAAGCACGATATTTAAATAAATACCACAACCATAAACACCCATCAACACGATCACAGGCGAATAAAATAAAAAGCCCACAAACTTAATTTAAGGACTGGAGAATTATAGCACAGCATTTCAAAAGTAAACCAACCCCAAATAAATGTATTTATTTATTTTTATTTTACCTCCTACTCTTCAGAGCAGGCTGGTAGGTTGTGCTACCACTGGCACCCGTACATCCGGACTCGAGTTTGGTCAGCGACTTGCTCTCCTCCACTCAGGCTGGCACACACAGTGTTCCCCCCATGGGATCCAATATCTGGTGGGGCACCTCTCTAGGTCCCAGGGGCACTGTGCACAGCCATCAGCCACCATGACCGTCCCACAATTTTCCACCTGGTTTTCTCCCTACTGGAGCCAGATGTGCTATGACAACAGCACACTATGTGCCGACATCCGCCGTACTCCAACCCCCATCTGTGTGCCACATCTGTAGTTCCTCTGACTTCTGTCAGGTGCTAATGCGGAGTGATGCGAGCCCCTTTACCCACCCCAGAGAGAGGAGAGCTATCATGTGATGCTCCATCCTCCCCCTCTCCTGCCAAACCCTGATGACCTGAGTCCATTCCCAAACCCGGGTTGCCAGCGTAGCACAAGGTGTGGCATCCAGCACCCCAACCCTGACCGCCACTGGGCCGGCGATCCCCAAATAAATTTAAACAATCTAGTTATACTTTATAAAACATGAAATTCAAAGGGGAGGGGGGGGAAGGATACAGGAGTTCATTAATTGTGATTCTGATTTTTGTAGTGTATGTCCTTACCTGTTCCTGCAAGGTGTTATATACTGGATGCATGATTAGGAATTTAAAGACAAGAATATAGGAGCACAGCTGATCGATTTTATTGGGTAATCCTGTAACTCCAGTTGGACAACATTTTACATATTTTCATAACAATTATGTGAACAGTTTTCATTTTATGGGCATTCAAAGACAACATGCCCATTCTTGAGGTGGAGATTGCAAACAAATGTTATTTCAAAAAGAAACTTACACTTACAAATGTTTAAAACCACTTGGACTCAATGAAACTCTAGATATTACTCCATATTTACACAAATAATTTTATACATTTGATTTGATGTTGCTATGAATTTGTTATGTTGAAAATCCTCCCCCACCTCCCTACCCCTGTCAGTCCTGTCTCCCCCCAGATCCTACGTAACTTTCTTATTTTGGTCTTTTTTTCCTTCTCCTTTATCTATTATTATTTTTTATTTTCCTATTTCTTTTTTTTTATACTTTCTTTACTGTTGAAAATGCTTCCATATTGTTAAGATCACAGAATTATATCTATTCCATATATCAATTTTGTACATAAAATATGGTACATTGTTCACGTAAATCAACTTTAAACCCTTATGACTGGGGTCAAATAAATAAATCAAAACCAAAGCAAGTGGCTCTCTAACCCAAGAATCCAACTAAGGAAGGGAGGGATCACATTCTCGCATTATCTCTCACACTTAGTGTCATCAATTACTCTTTTGGTTTTTATTCGTTATAAAGTTTGGCTAACCTATATTCCATATCTCC
This sequence comes from Neoceratodus forsteri, assembly GCA_016271365.2. NCBI lineage: Eukaryota > Metazoa > Chordata > Ceratodontiformes > Ceratodontidae > Neoceratodus > Neoceratodus forsteri. The sequence goes on from CM028131.1 coordinate 733,651,711, forward strand.
ACCAGCTACTAATAATATTATCCTAATGTTCACAAATTCCCCCCCTTTCCTTATTGTCCCATAAGCAGGGTCCATCTGGACCAACATTCTATGAACACCTCTGTTCTATTCTGTACTTGATGTGTTAATTGTTCCATTTCTTGTATGTCCATTATAAGCTTCTTCTAGTCATCAGTTGTTGGGTGCTCTATTTTAAGCCATCACCTGGTGAATGCCTTGTTGTAAACTGCCACAGATATGGTACAGGTAAAGGGAGTTAGGTCCTCTAACCCCCAGTGGGGGTAGCCCCATCTCCAAGTTGTATAAGGACAGTGCAGCAGGAATGTCAAATAAAAGTGCTATTTCACTAGTCACCCTCTGTTTAAAAATATCCAGTACTGGGCATAGGTAAAAAATGTGAGAATGCATAGCCTCACATACCCCACATTCTTGCCAACAACCCAGGGAAGTTTCAGGTGCCTACTTTGCCTGCATCTGCGGTGCAATGAAAAATCTTGCCTGCACCTTCCACATATACTCCCACCAGAAAGGAGAGGATGTCAGCCTTCCTGAGCCATTCCATATTTTAAGCCATTCTGTATTTGTGAGATGAAAAGCTCCTTCCTCCTCCCATTTAGCTTTAATATGGTTGGCGGTGTCTGTTCTGTGACCATTTAAAAGGGAATAAATAAGTGTGATGGCCCCCTTAGGGGATGTTAGTAATAATAAGTTTGTTAGCTTGGGGCTTTACATGTTAAATATGTGTGTTATAGTGTGGTGTCTTAGCTTGTTTTGAATATATGCCCTAATGTTGTGGTAGTGGAACATGTCACCCCCAACCACCCAAAGGCTGCTGAACACTGTGACAGGGTAGAATAGGATCCTGTCCCAATTGTGGAGAGTTTGAATGCAGGGGTCTGTTCTATTCTCTTCTTTTCTGTCTCTTCCCTGTCTGGTTGCACAACCAAATTTTCCTGTGAGACCTAGGACTTGATCGCCCCGACAGTCTTACAAGTCTTTGTCTCTCACTATCTCTCAGTCGTCCCTTGCTGTTCTGTCTTTTCCTCCCTTGCATATCTGCTGATATAAAAATATATGCCAATCATTATGAGGAAATGTAACTGATATTGGGATCCCTTTTGTTTAGAAATTATATAGTGTTACTGTTGAAATGTACATAATTATAGTTTGAGATGATTGCAAAGCTACTGTAAACTCAAGAGATTACCTGAGTGCAATTTTTAAGCCTTTTGCAAGAGCTGTGGAAAAGAGGGACTCTGTTCTGGGACATTGTGTTCCTGCCAGCACCTGCCTGAAATATACAAGAACACTAGAAAAAAAAACAGGATGCTTGTTAAGAAGGGGGGTTGGAAGGACTTGTAAGACAGAGTTGTAATTGCCTGAAAAAGAGGGACACAGAAATTGAAGGAAAACTCCAATGGATCTTCTCTGATTATTTGGCCTTTATAAATAGTTATACTGAACAATTTTATTTTTTATGTTACTGCTAGTAGAAATAAATACTCTTGTTGTGAATTTTACAACTGCTCCTGGTTTTTCCTAAGCTTCCTGACCTATGCCTCAATGACAGATGGTGTCAATAGTGGGATTTTCACAGTGCAAGTCTAAGCCTGGAGCTTTGTGCATGGGTACTGGGCCTAGTACCAGGGAAGCACAGAAAAATGTATGGATTCTACAGCAGCAAGTCCAGGAGTGGTTACCAGGAGAATGGCAACCAAACTAGCAGAGACAGAAGTCCAAGCTGAGTTTGTACAGCCAGTACAAGTTATGAAAAAAAAAACAGGCAGTGACAAAACCTAAAAGCCTGATGGATTTTTTTCAAATGGTGGGCTATACAACAAAAAGAGACAGAGAAACAGAGAAGAGAAGAGAAGAGAAGAGAAGAGAAGAGAAGAGAAGAGAAGAGATGCAACAGTTTTTTTTTTGAATTCTATTTTTCCCTTCCCTATCTGAACCCCACCAAACTCTCTCCGGCGACCGCCCATCCTGAATTCTACCTCCCTGCATGGCATCAATTGGTCTCCTCTCCCTCCGACACTGGGCATCCCCTGGATCTACCCTCCAGGGAAGGGCAGACCGGGTTGGGAGGAGCCCGGCTTAGGATACAGGCATGCCTGACTTCTGGGAGTGTGATCCTGGGGTGGGAGGCACCTTCGCCTATCAGTGGGAGGAGGGAGGCATTTCCTTAGTTGTAAATCCCCTGTGGATCCTGGCTGTCATGGCAATGTGCTGCTGTTGCTCCACCCCCAGGCATACGCCACAACACTACTTTGGGCTACCTCTGGCCACTGCCAGAGGTCACTCTTTGAGTGATTGCATCCCTGTCCCTCTCCAGGGAAGATCTCCTCCCTCCCCACCGACCCCCGGCTCCCCAGGCTCGTTCTCGAACCCGGGTTGGCAGCGTGGCATGAGGTGTGGCATCCAGCACCTCAACCCTCAGTGCCACTGGGCTGGCTAGGAGATGCAGCAGATGAGAGAAGATATGCAGCGACAGAAGCAGCGATAGCTGGATGCCTTGTAAACTATCAAAGGCAGAGGATCTGGCACCCATCCAGATGAGCAACAAAATGCAACCAACTTAAAAGCCATTAACCTTACAAATTTATGTCCCTCAGATGATATTGAGGCATACCTGACAACTTTTGAAAGGGTTGCTGCAGCCTGCCAGTGGCCAAAGCAGCAATGGACAATCAGACTGGTACCCTACCTGACAGGGAAAGACCAACTTGCCTACAGCAATATGGACACTGCACAGCCAGAAAACTATGTCCTGATGAAAAGTGAAATCCTAGAAAGGTATGACATCTCAGGAGAGACCTACAGGCAGAGATTTCGATCTCTGAAATACAACTCAGTCGACAATCCTCGAGAAGCCTTCACTTGACTCAGAGAACTCCTGAAAAAATGGCTGCAAGCAGAGGGCAAAATAGTCCCACAGATCATCGACACATTTGCCATGGAACAATTCATCAACATCCTGCCTACAGATGTGCAGCTTTGGGTAAAGGTACAGCGACCAGAAAGTGGGGAAAAGGCTGTTTCTTTGGCCAAGGACTACCAAATGGCCAGACAGACACCACAGCAGTGAGGTAACAGCCAAGCACCAGTAAGACACTCTTTTTGCCATTTAAACTCCAAGCCTGATAAGAACTCTGTTGGGGGTAACAAATCTGTGACCAAAGACATTATTTGCTCTTACTGTAATAAGCCAGGCCATATTGCAACAAACTGCCATAGTAAGGAGAGTGGCACTGGAGCAAATTTGTCCTTGGAAAATTGGGGCAAGTACTTAACAGATGTGAAGGGGGGTAATAAGACTGTAAAGGAACTTATTGATTTGGGAAGCAGACAGACCCTAGTGCATGTTGAAGTGCTGGGAAAACACTGTGCAACGGTACCAGGTACTGGTGTCATCTGCATCCATGGGGACACTCAATACTATCCCACCACCAAAGTGACTCTGACCATTAAGGGTGTGTCACACAAAATGAAAGTGGGGGTAGTACCTAAGTTACCCGTACCCGTGATTATTGGAAATGACTTTCCAGGATTTACTGAGATAATCAAAGAGGGAGTAAACCCTGATGTTTTAGCAGCTGTGAGAAGAGCTCAGGCAAAGAAAATTTCAGATGGTGGGGACACTTTTCCTTTCAGTGATTTTGATTTGGACTTGTTTGAGCACAGCTCCAAGATCTGGAAATCCAGGAAAGATGATGCCTGAAGAAACTGTGGCATCAAATGATTGATGGATATAAAGGGTTACAATACAAAAATGCTGAAGCAAAACTGATAACTGATTGTGATTTTCTTTCAGGACAAGCTAACAATGTTTCTCTCCAGTGTTATTTTAAGCAGCTGAGGGTGAAACCAAAACAGGGTGGACCAATGTTTAAAAAATGTAATGGGTAACACACTATAAAAGCAGGTGACTCAGATTACAACTTCCTGTTGCTAGCCTTGCCTGTAGAGCAGAACGCAGCTAACTAAAAGAAGCTACATTTTCTTATTAATTTAACACTTATATCTCAGCAGGAGTCAGTGTCTATTGAGATTAAGCAGACAGATACTTTATTAGAAGTTAAAGGGGTCTTGTTTAGGGTTAAAAAAGAAAGAAAGTCAGTGTGTGTTCTGTGCTGGGAAGAGTACTGTATCAACTTACTTTGCTAAACCAGTAGGAGGAGAGAAAGCTTAATTGGGGGTGTGGCTTAGACACTATAAAAGCAGGTGGCTCAAATTATAACTTCCTGTTGCTAGACTTGCTTGTAGAGCAGAAAGCAGCTAACTAAAATAAGCTACATCTTCTTAATAATTTAACACTTATATCTCAGCAGAAGCCAGTGTCTGTTGAGATTAAGCAGACAGATACTTTATTAGAAGTAGAAGGGGTCTTATTTAGGGTTAAAGAAAAGAAAGAAAAGAAAGAAAGTCAGTATGTGTTCTGTACTGGGAAGGGTACTGTATCAACTTACTTTGCTAAACCAGTAGGAGAGAGAGAGAGCTTAATTGGGGGGTGTGGCTTAGACACTATAAAAGCAGGTGACTCAAATTACAACTGCCTGTTGCTGGCCTTGCTTGTAGAGCAGAAAGCAGCTAACTAAAAGAAGCTACATCTTCTTAATAATTTAACACTTATATCTCAGCAGAAGTCAGTGTCTATTGAGATTAAGCAGACAGATACTTTATTAGAAGTAGAAGGGGTCTTATTTAGGGTTAAAAAAGAAAGAAAAGAAAGAAAGTCAGTGTGTGTTCTGTGCTGGGAAGGGTACTGTATCAACTAACTTTGCTAAACCAGTAGGAGAGAGAGAGCTTAATTGGGGGTGTGGCTTAAACACTATAAAAGCAGGTGACTCAAATTACAACTTCCTGTTGCTAGCCTTGCTTGTAGAGCAGAAAGCTGCTAACTAAAAGAAGCTACATTTTCTTATTAATTTAACACTTATATCTCAGCAGGAGTCAGTGTCTATTGAGATTAAGCAGACAGATACTTTATTAGAAGTAGAAGGGGTCTTATTTAGGGTTAAAAAAAGAAAGAAAAAAAGAAAGTCAGTGTGTGTTCTGTGCTGGCAAGGGCACTGTACCAACTTACTTTGCTAAACCAGTAGGAGAGAGACAGCTTAATTGGGGGTGTGGCTTAGACACTATAAAAGCAGATGACTCAAATTACAACTTCCTGTTGCTAGCCTTGATGTAGAGCAGAAAGCAGCTAACTAAAAGAAGCTATATCTTCTTAATAATTTAACACTTATATCTCAGCAGGAGTCAGTGTCTGTTGAGATTAAGCAGACAGATACTTTACTAGAAGTAGAAGGGGTCTTATTTAGGGTTAATAAAAGAAAGAAAAGAAAGAAAGTCAGTATGTGTTCTGTGCTGGGAAGGGTACTGTATCAACTTACTTCATTAAACCAGTAGGAGGAGGAGAGCTTAATTGGGGGTGTGGCTTAAACACTGTAAAAGCAGGTGACTCAAATTACAACTTCCTGTTGCTAGCCTTTTGTCTTACAAATAGCCCTCCATCCCACCCTAAGCCTGTTCTACTTTTATAGCCACTGGATTTGACTGTCAACAGGAACTTCCTGTTTGGCAGTAGGAAGGGAAGGATCATAGAAAAACATTGGTTTTGTCAACCCTAAAGGAAAAAAGTACCTCACCCCCCCCCAGCTGCTGGTGGTCTGACACTGAGCAAGGAAGAAGGAGGCTACTGAAGAATATAGGAAGTTGCTGTCCCAGAACAGTAAGGGTGAGACTTGTAAGGAGAGGAGAGAGTAAGCATACAGAGAAACAGGATAGTGGGACACAAAATAAGACATGAGAGGAGTGATGCAGTGCAATGGCTGTGGGGCGGCAGTGTTCTGGGAGACATTCTGGAGGCTGCGATGCTGCCCTATTTGCAGGCACCTCTCTGGTCTGAGGGAGGAGGTTGCCCGTCTCCAGGCTGACCTGGCTAGGATTCGTGAAACCTCCTCCCCCACCCAGGAACCACCAGGGCCAATGCCACTACCTCAGAGGTTGCCAAGAAAGAGGAGAGGCTGGACCAGGGTGGGCTCAGGGAGGGAGAGGGTGGTAGAACTGAGTTGCATCCCTCCAGCTGTACCTCTCCACAATTCATTTGTTCTTCTGGTGCATAGTGGTTCCTCTATAGAAGCACCTGCAGTGGAGACCAAGGAGGATGCTGGGAACCTTCATAAAGGAGACTCACAGGAGGGTGGCATGGGACCTCACAGGGGAAGGAAACAACTCCTGGTGGGGGACTCAATCATTAGGGGGGTAGAAATGGAGGAGGAAGGGGAGAGGGAGGTACGGTGCCTGCCTGGTGCCATGGCTTGGAGGGACAGGAAGCAAATCTTCAGGATCATGGAAGCAGCTGCACGAGGGAGGGAGCTGGATGTCATTGTCCACCTAGGGACAAATGACCTGGCTAGGAATGGGATCAGAGCAGTGCAAGAGGAGTTTGTAGAGTTGGGGAGGGGCCTTAGACAAGTAGTATATACGGTAACCTTCTCAGAGGTGCTGCCTGTCTATGGCAAGGTGATGTTAGGGTACTCCTCACCAGGAATTCAATGAATGGTTGAAAAACTGGTGGAGCTCAGGGTTTGGTTTCATTGGGGACTGGGGAGCCACTGAAGGGATGCAGACCCATACTGGTGTGATGGTCTGCATCTGTCCAGGAAGGAACCAGGATCCTAGGTGAGAGGTTTAAATGCTTCATTGGCAAGCATTAAAACTAGCCAAGGGGGAGGCACTGAAAAGGAGCAGGGAAATCCCAGCCTCCCCCCACAAAACACAGTAATTAGTGAGGTAAACACCAAGGTAGAGAAGTCGTTAGGGAGTGGGACAGAGGTAAATGTAAAAAAAGGCTAAGGCAGTAAGGACAGGAATGGGGCTAAAAGGGGTAAGGCCATCAAAAAGTGGAGTGTGATGAGTACCAATGCCCGTAGTCTGTGTAACAAACTCCCTGAACTAGTGGCCTTGATGGATGAGGGTTGCCTGTATATTGTGGCAGTCACAGAAACATGGTACACAGAGAACCATGACTGGGATGTCAACATACCAGGATACACAATGTACAGGAAGGACAGGGAGGGTAAAATAGGAGGAGGAGGAGTAGCTCTCTATGTAAAGGAAGGGATCAAAGCAACAGAACTAAAGAGTAAACAGGGAGCAGATGAGGCACTCTGGGTGGCCCTGGAGACAGGAAATGGCACCACAATCTGCATGGGGCTTGTATACAGACCTCCATCTCAGGGAGAGGGAATGGACAAGGAAATGATAGAAGGTTTCCTTAGAATGGCAGAAAAAGGGGAGATATTGTTGATGGGGGACCTGAATATGCTAGATGTTAACTAGGGCACCTTTGCTGCAGGCACATCCAAAAACAGGGTCATTCTTGATGCCCTACAGGGGGCATGCCTCAGACAGCTAGTATTGGAACCCACTCGAGGGAGCAATCTTAGACCTGGTACTCTCAATGGGGATGGAGAAAGAACTCAGATTTAGAAGTAGGTAGCATCTGGGAACAAGCGACCACCAAACAGTGTGGTTCACGATAAACACAGCTACAATCAAGCCATACAAAAGCAAGAGTATTGGACTTTAGGAGGGCTGACTTTGGAAAAATGAGAGAGTGCCTCAGAAAAGCACTAGCAAACAGGCAAGAAGGTGGGATGGAGGAACAATGGGGAGTAATCAAAACAGCCATCACAGAGGCAACAAGCTTTTGTGTAAAGTAAATCAACAAAACACAATGAAGGAAAAAACTGCTATGGTTCTCAAAAGAGGTGGCAGGGAAGGTTAAGGAGAAAAGGATAGCATTCAGGAAATATAAGGAAACACAGAAGGAGCAGGACAGAGAACTTTAACAGTTAAAGCAGAAGGAGGCTGGGAAGGCAGTCAGAATACCAAAGGCCCAAACTGAGGAAAGGATAGCCAACTCTGTTAAGAAGTGGGATAAGACCTTTTATAGGTACATTAGGGAGTGAAGAAAGACCAAAGGAGGGATACTGAGGCTTAATAAAGGGATGGGAATGTGGGTAGAGGGTGACAGTGAAAAAGCAGGGATACTGAATGAATATTTCTGCTCAGTATTCACAAAGGAAGAGAAGGGGGAGGTACCTAAACCAAACAAGAAAAACACTCTGAATAGGGGGGTCAATACCAGTCCATTTACAGAAGAAAGGGTTCTGAATGAAGTAATAAAATTGAAGGTGGACAAAGCAATGGGGCCTAATGGGATTCACCCAAGAATTCCAAAAGAACTAAGAGTAGAACTAGTGACACCGCTGACTACTCTCTTTAACAAATCATGGGAAGATGGGGTGGTATCTGAGGACTGGAGGAGGGCGGATGTAATTCCTCTTCACAAAAGTGGGAGCAGAACAGAGGCAGGAAAGTACGGACCAGTTAGTTTGACCTCAGTGGTAGGGAAAATGATGGAATCACTTATGAAGGAAAGAATTGTTGAGTACCTAGAGGCCAGTGGGGCACAGGATCCAAGGCAGCATGGATTCACAATGGGAAGGTCATGTCAGACGAATCTAATAGATTTCTTTGACTGGGTGACCAAAGTAGTAGACCAGGGAGGGGCTGTGGACATGACCTACCTAGATTTTAGCAAGGCATTTGATACAGTCCCACACAAAAGATTAATACACAAGTTAGCCAGCCTTGGAGTGGGTCCCAAGGTGGTAGCCTGGATAAAAAATTGGCTAGACAACAGGATGCAAAGGATAGTAGTTAATGGAGTCCACAGTGAAGAAAGGAGGGTTACTAGTGGGGTACCGCAGGGTTTGGTACTGGGACCGGTCCTTTTTAATGTCTTTATAAGTGATATTGCAGAGGAACTGGAAGGAAAAGTATGTCTTTTTGCAGACAACCCAAAGATCTGCAACAGGGTTGATACACCAGATGGAGTGGAAAGGATGAGAAGGGACTTGGCAAGGTTGAGGAATGGTCAAATGTATGGCAGCTCAGATTCAATGCAAAGAAGTGCAAGGTAATGCACCTGGGAAACAAAACCCAGGGGAAGAGTACACAATGGGGGGTGAGATACTGACAACAGTAAAAATGGAAAGGGACCAGGGGGTAATTATATCAGATGACCTAAATGTGGGCAAGCAATGTGAGAAGGCAATAAGGAAGGCTGGGGGAATACTGGGATGCATAGGGAGAAGCATCAATAGTAGAAAACAAGAAATTGTCATGCCTCTGTACAGACAGTTGGTGAGACCCCATCTGGAGTACTGTGTGCAGTTCTTGAGACCCCATCTCCACAAAGACATAGACAGAGTGGAGGCTGTCCAGAGGAGGGCAACCAAAATGGTGCAGGGTCTGCACCAGAAGACATATGAAGAAAGACTAAAGGAGCTTAATATGTATACCCTTGAGGAAGGAAGGGAAGAGAGGGGACATGATAGAAACTTTCAAGTACCTCAAGGGAATCAACAAAGTCCAAGAGGGTAGCATCTTTCAGAAAAAGAGATGTGCAAGAACAATGGGGCACAATTTGAAGATAGAAGGGGGACGGCTCAGAGGTAATGTGAGGAAGTATTTTTTCACAGAGAGGGTTGTGGATGCATGGAACAGCCTCCCTGAGGAGGTCGTGGAGGCAAGAACAGTGGGAGAATTCAAGAATGCATGGGACAGACATAAGGCAGTCCTAGGTGGGGGGGTAGGAGGAAGTAAGCTGTTGGTTAACTAGGATCTGCAGCTTATCTGTTAGGTAGGAAAATGGGCAGTCTAGGTGAGCCAAGTGGTTCTTATCTGCCATCAAATTCTATGTTTCTATGTTTCTACTGTACAGAATTTGGGTTAAACCTTAGACACAGGAACAGACGGAACAATCGGTTGTACCTCAGAAGAATAGAACAGAGTTGTTACAGATAGCACATGACACTCCAGTGGCTGGTCACTCAGGGAGGGATCGCACCCTTGTCAGATTGCTGTACAGATTTTACTGGCCTGGAATTCATGAAGATGTTCCTACCTGTTGTAATTTCTGTGCTGAGTATCAGAAAGTAGCCCCAGTCACTAGAAAAGTCAAGGTGCCCCAGTGCCCCTACCCTTGATAGATGTGCCTTTTGAGAGAATTGCAATGGATGTGGTTGGTCCTTTAGACAAAAGTAAAAAGGGTAATCGATTTATCCTGGTAGTATGCGACTATGCTACTCGATACCCAGAAGCAGTTCCAATGCATATTGTCACAGCTTCAAAAGTGGCAGCAGAGCTTGCAAAAATTTTCAGCAGAGTGGGCATACCTAAAGAAATTATTACTGATCAGGGTAGCAATTTTGGTGCTGCATTACTTAAGGAGTTGTACAGACAACCAGACAACTAGGTATCACTGCCATACAAACCTCCTCCTATCACCCTCAGACAGACGGTCTTGTTGAGCGTTTTAACCAAACCCTAGAACACATGTTAAAAAGGTTTGTAAAAGGGGAAGAGAAGGATTGGGATTAATACTTGCCTTACCTACTTTTTGCTTACAGAGAAGTGCCACAGGCATCAACAGGGTTTTCATCATTTAAAATGCTGCATGGTAGGCAGCCAAGAGGGCCACTGGATATGATAAAAGAAATGTGGGAAGATAACCCCACTCAGAAACAATCTATAATGTCTTATATGTGTGCCCCAAGAAAGAAGCTGGTAAAATATGTTGAAATTGCCCATAGTAATCAGGAAGAGGCCCCAAATCAGCAGACGGTATATTATGATCATGAGATAAAAGAAAAAGTTTTCGAGCCAGGTGAAAAGGTTTTGCCACTGTTACCCACAACAGAAAATAAACTGTTAATGAAGTGGCAAGGGCCTTATAGAGTGCTTAGACTTACTGGCACCGTTAACTATGAGATTGAGACCCCTGACAGGCAAAATCCTACTAAGATATACCATGCTAACCTCCTCAAGAATGGGTTGAAAAAATGCCAAAAGCTGCATTGCTAGTTTGATGAGAAATTGATAAAGAAGATATTGATGTAGCTTATGACAGACTGGAACAAACTGTAAATGCTGATGCTGTAAAGGTGAATGTTTCCTTAACCTCAGAACAAATTGCAGAAATTAGCAATGTGATAAATATATTTAACAGTACTTTTACCACAGCACCAGGCCGAGCAAAAGGGGTCAAACACGTAATAGTGCCGAAAAATGCTCGTCCTATAGACAAAAGACATACAGGTTACCAGAGCGGTTAAGAGCTGACGTGGTTAAGGAAATACAAAAAATGAAAGCACTGGATATCATAGAGGAATCGAGGAGTGCTTGGTCATCTCCAATGGTAACTGTAAACAAAAAAGAAGTGGGTGTTAGAATCTGCCTTGATTTTAGGAAACTTAATCAAGTGTCAGAATTTGACAGTTATCCTATGCCCAGAATAGATGATTCAGTGGACAGACTTAGGAGTGCAAAGTATATCAGTACCCTCGATCTCACCAAAGGTTACTGGCAAATACCTTTAGCTAAAGAATCCAGGAACAAAACTGCATTTGCCACTCCTGTTGGATTCAATCAGTTCACCACCATGCCATTTGCTTTACATGGTGTGCCAGCTACATTCCAGCGATACATGGATGTAATTTTGTCACCTCACACTGGTTATTGTGCTGCGAACCTGGATGATGTCGTGGTGTACAGTCCAGACTGGAAAAGCCACCTGGAACACCTATGAGCAGTTATTCAAGCTATCAAAAATCCAGGTCTGACTATTAATCCTACCTAATGTGCATTGGGCATGCAGGAAACCAAATATTTGGGATATGTGTTGGGAAATGGAGAAGTTAAGGCAGAAATTTCTAAAATAGAAGCTGTAGCTAACAGCCCTGTCCCTAAAACAAAGAAACATGTCAGGTCATTTTCAGGACTGGCTGGTTATTATCGGAGATTTGTTCCCAACTTTGCAGAGTTAACTACTCCCCTCACTGACTCACAAAAAAACGATACCAAAATAATGTGAAATGGACCCCAGAGTGTGATGAAGCTTTTCACGCCATTAAGGCTGCATTATGTTCAGCTCCTGTTTTAACGAAGCCCAGACTTTAAGAAACCATTTTTGTTACAAACAGATGCATCAGAGGTAGGCCTAGGTGCAGTACTGAGTCAAAATATTGATGGGACAGAACATCCTATTCTGTACATAAGTTGGAACTTGCATGACAGAGAGAAAAGGTACTCCACCGTTGAAAGGGAATGTCTAGCAGCAAAGTGGATCATGGAGTTCCTTACGTTTTATTTGCTAGGAACTGACTTTGTACTTAAAGCAGATCACAATCCTCTCTGTTGGCTTCACCAAATGAAAGATAAAAATTCTAGAATCACAAGGTGGTACCTGGCACTACAGCCATTTAAATTCACGGTGATACACAAATCTGGTAAAGAGAATAGCAATGCTGATTTTCTGTCAAGATATGGATCAGGAATTGAGGGTTCTGAAGGTTGAAAAACAAATGCATGGGTTTGAACCTTACTATTTGCTGTACTGTTTTAGAAAAAATGATGCACATGTGCTTAATTGCTGAAAATTAGAAGCTAATATTATTAGAGAATTAATAGAAAGTTTTCAATCAATCAATCAATCAATCAGTATCTTTATTTATTCGGACGGGCACCATTGAGCAAGCTCATTTACAAGGTGGACCTGCGTTTCTACAGTAATAGTACAGAAAGACAAGTTACAATAGTACAAACAGTAAAAATAGCTATTAATGTAAAAATACACATTTACAGGTAATATACATTGAACACAGAACTACAAGGAGTCGTGGATAATGAACTTGTGCTGGATCCAAGCCCAAAAACTGTGCATTTTGTAGTGGGAAATGTTAGGGAGAGGGTAGGCATACCAGATAGAAGATATCAAGTGCATAATGTAGGGAGAGGTGGGGAATAGGGGCACAAGCGTAAAAGGACCCAATTGTTAGAGTAGAGGAGGGGATCAAGGGTAATGGAGGACCGTATTTAAAGTACAATATTTGCTTATTTTTGCCCCAAAACGCGGCAACATATGGAGGAGAGAAGCTGCCGTTGTACTACGTGCAAAAGGAGGAATATAGTAGCAGGGGCATAACTGGGAGGGTCCTGGAGTTTGGGGCAGAGGGAGGTGTTGGATGGACGAGGGACCGAATATTTTTTTGGGTGAAAGATGATAATTATCCCCAAGTGCAGTAGCATGTGCTAGAATCAGGCTGCAGCTGTTCAGAGCATCAAAGAATAAGAAATGGGAGTTCGGCAATAAATCCTGTGGATCTGTTGGTGGGCATGCTAGAGACAGAGGCACACATTTCAGCTGGGGGGCTGTCGTTTGAGGGAGGGAGGTTAGTTAGTGTCTAGTAAAGCAGTTGCAAATTTCCGTAATGCCATCATGGTAAAGTCTTTTGAACAAAAGGGTACATACTGGGGTTTTCAGCTTAAGTATTTTTTGGGTTTTATTCCATTTTTTTTTTGTATATTCTGTTTTTTGAAAATTTTCAATCACATAGACTACTGTAAACTACATACAACACAAAACATACACAACTACAGTACGCACAATACATACAAACCCAGTTACATCATTAATTTATCACATATATTTCACTTACAAAAGTGCAGTCGAGCGTGCAGATATATCCCATTGACTAACGTGTACTTAACTATCCCTAGCTAATTGTCCCCATCAGTATGGGGGTACAGAGAGCAATCCCCCACCCCATTACCCATTTGTATTATGCTGTATTATACTAACAAGCCAGGCCCACACCCATCTTCTGACTCCTGTATTGACTGTTAATCTTAATTTTAATTTTAAATTTTAAATTTTAAATTTTCCCCCTCACCCCCAACTATGAGAGATGCATTCTAGTCCCTATCCAGCATTCTAGGCCTAAATATTCAACCCCACATGAAGCATTAGGCTTTCGGACACACTCAGGGTGGCTAAGAAAGGCACCCAATCTCTCAAGAACCTCTTCTCCTTATCTCTGACTAACCACGTAAGTCTCTCCAAAGCTAACGAACGTAATACCAACCTTCTCCAGTCTACCAGTGTGGGTCCCTTTCCATTCACCCAGGTATTCTGTATGCAATGCCTAGCCAGCACAAACACTACCCTTACCCATCTGGGTAGTAGTTGCCAATCCTCTTCCCCTTCTATTCTTTCTATCCCAAATAGACACACCAGTGGGTCTCGAGTCAGTCAGCCCCCCCATCCCTTTATTAACCTCCTGGACTACCCCCCCCAAAAAAAATTCACCAAAACGGGACATGTCCAGAAACAATGTAAAAAGGTACCCAGCCCTCTGCCACACCTTCTACAATTCGGTGAAACAGCAGGGTACACCCTATGCACTGTGACCAGTGGCCAGTATATTCTGTGCAAAAATTTGTAAAAAGCTTCTTTAAATTTGTTGCAAATCCTAATTCCTTCTGGCATGCCTAACATCAGTGCCCAGTTCTCTCCCGATATCTGCAACCCTAGATCCCTTTCCCAGCGTACCTTTGTGGGACCCGTCAAGTCTGGTAAACTCTGCTTCTCTAGTTTAGATATTTTCCCTACCAACCCTTTTTGGTCCTTCCTAGCCTGGAGTATTACCTGCTCAATCCTACTTAAGAGTAGACCCTCCCTTCCGCACATGCCCAGCCTCCCCACATATGTCTTCACCTGTAGATAACGATACAGATGAGTGGCTCCTATTCCTAGCACTCGCCTAACTTCACTAAATTCATGGAGCTCCCCTTTCTCCAGTAGGGACCCTAAACAATCCACTCCTCTCCTTTCCCATTCTAGAAATCCCTTATCTTCCATCCCAGGGGCAAAGAAAGGGTTTCTCACAATCAGGAGTAATATAGTCTCCCTCCGTACTAATCCTTTTCTCCACCAAAGGTGATCCCAGGCCTCTAATGTCACCCTAACTAATGGGTTACCATTACCCAGCTCTCTAAATGCACGCAATCCCTTGTTATGGAGATACGCTGTGAGTCTCCCTGGATTACCCTCTTGTTCTAACCCAATCCAGCTGGCCACTGTAGGCCTGTGTACCCAGTCTGCCACCCCTCGGAGCTGTACTGCCTTGTAATATGCATCTAAATCTGGGAAGCCCAGGTCTCCTCCACCCCTATCCACCTTGAGCCTCGCCAGACTGATTCTGGGCTTTTTCCCTTGCCATATGAAGCCTGTGAACCCCTTCTCCAACCGTTTCACATCCTTTTGTGTGGGTCTCAGCTGCAACATTTGCATGAGGTAGAGAATGCAGGGGATAATATTCATTTTTATGAGATTTATCCTCCCAATCCAAGATATCGGTAGTTGCATCCATCTCTCCAAGTCTGCCAACAATATTTTAATCAAAGGGGTAAAATTCAGCTTATACAACTCTTCCCATCTTCGCCCAATCCGAACCCCCAGATATTTAAAATCTGAGCTTACAACCCTAAATCCCTCCCGCTGAACCTCTGGGCCTACATCTGGGAACCCCATAATTTCCGATTTCCCCACATTGATCTTATATCCGGAAAACCCAGCAAACTTCTCAATAATGCCCAACAGGTAACGCATTGAGTCCCGTGTCTTACCTAAGAAAAGTAGCATATCATCGGCATATAGTGCCACCTTATGTTCCCTGCCGTCTCCATCCCTCACCCCTACTACGCCCTCATGCTGACGGATCGCCTCATCCAGAGGTTCAATTACTAAGGCGAATAGCAGGGGGGACAAAGGACACCCCTGCCTCGCTCCTCTACCTAGCCTAAATTTTCTAGACAAGCACCCATTCACCACCACCTGTGCACAGGGCCTTAGGTATATAGCCCTGACCCACCTTATAAATGTGTCTCCCAAGCCAAACCGGGTCATTACCTCGAATAGGTACTCCCATTCCACTCTGTCGAACGCTTTTTCAGCATCCGAGGAGATCACCCCCGCCTTAACACCAGCCCGTCCCACCCGCCACACAACATTTAACAATCTATGAAAATTATGATAGGACTGCCTCCCCTTAATAAACCTAGTTTGATCCGGGTGGATCACCTATGGTAGAATATTCTCCAATCTTGTGGCTAGTGTTTTGGCTAAGATTTTCATGTCCACATTAAGGAGGGAGATCGGTCTATAAGCGGAGCATTCAAGCTCATCCTGGCCCCCCTTATGTATTAAACAAATATTGGCGTCTTAACATGAATTGGGAAGCACTGGAACTTGTCCCTCCTCCCCTCTATCGAATACTTTTTCCAGTACTTTCACCATTTCCTTCCCTAAAATCCTATAATACTCAACCAGAAAACCGTCCGGTCCACTGGCTTTTCCTTCCTGTAATTTCTGTATAGCCCCTAGGATTTCCACTCTTGAGATGGGCTGGCTCAGCTCCTCCCTCTGCTTATCCGTGATCTCCGGCAGCTCCACCCCACTCATAAACTCCCTTATATGCTCTTCCTGCCCCACATGCTCTGCCCTGTATAACTTTTCATAAAACCTCCCGAAGCACTCTGCTATGCCCTCTGAACTTGTAATAACCTGCCCTTCCCCTTCCCTAATCCACAAGATCCGAGTTGGGCATCTACCACCTTTCATCAGCCTCACTAGCATGGTTCCAGGCTTGTTCCTCCACTCGAAAATCCTCCTCTGACAACAAAACCATGCTTTCCCGGCTTCTTCTCTCAAGAGGGAATTAAGAGCTTCCCTCACCATTGTCAGCAATTTGGGAGCTTCTCCCCTTTCTCCCCCTCCAACCCGTCTCTCCAACTCCTTCACCTGCCTCACTAATTTTTCCCTTTTGCCCTTGTTCTGTTTTTTGATCTTGGCAACATATACTATTATAGCACCCCTCATATAAGCCTTACCCGCCTCCCAGAGGAGAGCACTGGACACCTCTCCCGTATCATTCAACTCCACATAGGATTTCCATTGCTCCATTAGGTATTCCCTAAATCTTTGATCTTTACCCAGATATGTGGGGAATCTCCATGTTGAATTCCTACTCTCCCTCCCTTCTTCAGTGATCCTTAGTACCACCATAGCATGATCTGAGATAAGAATAGGACTGTGGCTTATCTCCTTAATCCTTCCCATCCAACTTCTAGGCAGAAAAATGTAGTCTAACCAAGACCAGGTCTTATGGGGGTTGCAGTAGAATGGATATTCCCGCCCTGTGGGGTTTACCGCTCTCCAACTATCCACCATGTCCAGATCTGCGATTCCAACTTTCCATTGGCTCATGGCCTCTGCCACCCTCCCCTTTCCTGTTGAGTGATCCATCCTTGCATCCATTGTCCAATTAAAATCTCCCCCCATGATAAGCCCAGGGAATTGCTCTCTAACAAGCAAGCCCAGCAAAGAGGAATAAAAGGGCAGATCATACACCACCGGTGCATAAATACATCTAAATGTAATAGTTTCACCCCGCCAAACCCCAGTGGCAAAAATGTATCTACCCTCTTTAGGGTTTCTTACTACCCTTTTCACCTCAAATTGCAAGTTTTTATGCAAAAGTATCGCAACCCCCCTTTTATGTGCAGAATAAGAGGCCGCCAGACACTTCCCAACCCAATTCCGCGCCAATTTGGCATGCTCCACATCTGTTAAATGTGTCTCTTGTAGCAGTGCCACTTGCGCCCCTTTGCGTCTAAGTGCAGTTAGGAGTGCAGTCCTCTTAACTGGGCTCGCTATGCTCTTCACATTCCATGATACAACATTTAGGGTAGCTGAATCACTCATTCCATCCAGTAACACTTTCCATTTTTTGGGGTACGTTTCCATAATATTGCATTATATACAACCACTTTATCACCCCCCTTATCAGACAAAACATGCATTTTTGATTTTTGCACACTCGACTGCTGTTCTTCAGACATAACTGGGTAACTACACTACAGACTAAGACAATAAAATAACTTTCTATCCTAACATTCATATCCAAACCTCCATACCTCCCTCCTCCCTCCCTCCCTCCTTCCCATTCCTTCCCCAACACTACCCCCACTCTCCTCCTGCTACACTAATTGCTAACATAGCACAAGTGCAGGCTTGCCCCACAGAGAAAAAATTCAAAACTCCTCCTCCAAAACTAAGATGACCAGCAGCCAGAATCTTCCTTCTGAAACCACCCCCCCAGAGTCCCTAGCAAAGTCCAACTCGCATCTGCATAGCCTCTCCCACCTTCAACTCATACTGTGGGGGCCCCTCCCCTCCTCACCCTCACTTTCTTCCCTTCTCTACATCCCATCCCCCCTATCCTCCCCTACCTTACCCATCCTAACCCCTTACCTCCCACATCTCCCTCAGACCTCCACCACACCCTTCCAAATTCCCCTACCCCTTCCTCCCCGATCCTATTTTTCCTTCTTAAGTGAGGCCACTACTAATATCAGCTTCCATACCTATATCTCAACCTTATCCCCCTGCTCTCAATCCCTAACTCCCCACCTAGGTGCGCCGCTACATTTAATGCTAACTGTTACCAGACGCTGGTATCACTCCACGTCGCTCCCTCAGATCCCCCTGCAAACAAACAAAACAAAAAAAAAAAAACACTCTCCCACCAACCCCCAAAGTCGCCTTCCCCTAAACCTCTCACCAGTACTCCCGACACCTTAATGCGTCCTGGATCCTCTTAATAACCCCGAGGCTCCCAACCATTATGGGAAGACCGGTTGAGCTTTCTAATCCCTCACTAACTGGTCCTCCAGCCACCTTTTTGCCTACCCACATATGTAATTCACCCTCCCTTCTCCCCCCGCTTAATAAAAATCCCCGCCCCCTTATTCAGGCTTCAGATGCATTTATTTTACATCAAATCGTAGCAATGTCCATGCAGGTATGGATGGTTAGGCTGCGCTATTCAGAAACACATGCTAGGCCCTCCTCCGCTCCTACCTCACAGACTTTGGGACTCCCTCCACCTTTATGCCTCTCTGCATTCCGCCTAGTTCATCAGTTCACAAGAGGAGGCCTCTCATGAAGGCGGGGGGGAGCACAACCTGCCTTTTAGCAACCAGTCCACTCCGGTCTCCTCTGCCAATGGATCTTCCACCTCGGCTAATCCATCGTTCCTCTCCTCCAGCAGGTATCCCCTTCCCATAGAAAAGGCGCAACAGCACCAACCAAGAACACATCAAATAACTCTCAGTTTATAGTCTGCTTACCAAGTGGTAGTGTACTGCTTAAGTAGGAATAAAGAAAGAGAGAAAAGTCACAAACAAAACAACACGAGTACTTCCCAGCACCCGCTCCTCCACACTTCATAACTCCTCCACAACCATTCAGCTGACTCTTCTCTTCAGGCCTTTTATAAACTCCTCTGCTTTCTCATACTCCCAGAAGGAGTAGGTCGCTCCCTCATGTTTGATTTTTAGTGTAGCGGGGTAAACCAGGAAGTTTTCCACCATAAGGCTTCTCAGTTGTGCCATCAATCCATTAAAGGCCTTCCTCCTTTTCAGCAACCTAGCTGAATAATCCTGTGAGATGAATAGCCTATGGCCCTCAAAGCTCGGAGGCCCCTGCGATCTATACGCCTTCAGCAATGCCGCCTGGTCTTGAAAATTGTGGAAACACATTATTATCTGGCAAGGAGGCTGATCTGCAGGGGGCCACGGCATTACTGCCCGATGTGCCAGTTCCAGCTTAATCTTACCATTTTTCACCTTAAGTCCCAATATTTCAGGCAATACTCTGCCGCAAAAATCGAGAGCATCCTCCCTCTCCATGCCCT
This sequence comes from Neoceratodus forsteri, assembly GCA_016271365.2. Taxonomy (NCBI): domain Eukaryota; kingdom Metazoa; phylum Chordata; order Ceratodontiformes; family Ceratodontidae; genus Neoceratodus; species Neoceratodus forsteri. The sequence goes on from CM028131.1 coordinate 733,671,381, forward strand.
CAGGGAGTCCCCTGAGATGCAAATTAAGCCACCGGTGATAATTTTACTGGTAGTCATAGGCCTCCTTGAACTCCTCGAGCTCCCTCTGTAATGCGCGGACCTGCTCAGGGACTGCAAGTACTTCGTCCTCCAGCCTTGAAATTCTTTCATCAGCTTCAGCCATTCGGGTGTTCTGCTGTGCCTGCTGCTCTAGTACTTCCTGAAATCTGCTGCCTAATTTGTCTTCCAGCTTCACTAAACGTGGCTCTAGGGCCACGATAACTTGACTCGTCAGCTCCTTTCCCAAGGCCGTCACCTCAGCCACCGAAAGCGATACTAGGCCTGCATTCTCTCCTCCAGGGCCTGCCATTCCCTTCTTTCCAGCTTTACCAGTCGCCCGCTGACCTTTGGAGGGCATGAGTGTCAGAAATTCACCCATTGCTCTCTCTGCTACACGATGTTACAGTTTGACTTGCTCCTGGGTGGGAAAATCTTTATTTTAATACTTTAAAACTGGCCAAACCGGTGGAGCTAGCGGGAAACACGACTACTCAGTTTAGCTGCTCATTAGCGCCCCCTTTATTCCATTTTGATGGGAGTGCTAATCCAAAGGCAGCTCTCCTGACTCGTGTGAGTGCCCTGGGTATATTTAGCAGGAGTTTTGAGCAGCTTCTAAGGGAATAATTCCTGGGCACAATCGGAGACAGACAGTTGACGATGTATTGAGGGGTTTGCCACTGAGGGCTCTAAGTGTCCAGAGTGCTGCATTAAAGTTGCACCTATAGTGAAGTGAGGTCCAGCCCATGCCGGCATATAGTGCGCAATGATGGGTAGAGAAGAGGAGGTCAGTGATGAAGCGTATAGCTCTGTGGTACAGCATATCCAATTTTCCAAGATAGGAAGCCGCACAGCTACTGTACATGAAGTCTGTGTAGTCAATTAAGGAGAGGAACATGGCTTGGACTAGTCATTTCTTTGCATCTGCTGTAAGAAGTCTTCTTATCCTGCAAAAAAGGCCAAGTCTTTGCCTTAATTTTTTCAGCAAGTCTTCCAGGTGGTCAGTGAAGGAGAGTTTACAGTCGATCCAGACCCCAAGATATCTGAATTTCGGAACGTACTCTAAGCAGTCTCCCAGCATCATGGTTAATGGGGGGGGGGGAGTCAGTAGCTCTTGTGTAGTTTGAAGGGGAAAATAACATGGCTTTAGTTTCTTAGCATTTAATAGCAGTTTTTTATTGATTAGTTGGAGTTGCAGGAGGTTGAAATCTTTTTGTAGGTCAGTACAAGCTTCTTTTAGTGTGGGACGACTCAGGTACAACACTGTGTCATCCGCGAATAAGTGAATACTTGCATCCTTGATTCCCTCATCAATGTTGTTGATATACACTGCGAAGAGGAGGGGACCTAATATGGATCCCTGAGGGACACCTATTTGTAAGAGTTTTAGGGCAGCTAGTTCACCATCCGCTTTCACCTGCTGGTATCTGTCTGTCAAATATTCAGACAACCAGTTTAGAGAAGTAGCATCCAATCCTAGAGCTTTTAGCGAGTCGAGGTGCAGGTCATGGTCGACTGTGTCGAATGCTTTGCTGAGGTCAAGAAACACAGCACATACTGACTTTTTATGCTCAACCCAGCTGGCATGTTGGTTACTTTAGCTAATGCCGAGACTGTACTGTGGTTGGCTCTGAATCCGGACTGAAGGGGGCTTAGTAATTTTTCTCTGTCGATAAAGGATCTTAGTTGGCTATTTACTATTTTTTTCAGTAGCTTCGAGAGTGTGGGTAGGAGAGAAATTGGCCTATAGTTATTAAGGTTGCAAGGGTCTCCAGATTTAAATAGCGGGATAACGTGTGCGATCTTACATATTTGAGGGAGGGTACACTGTGTTAGGGACAGGTTAAATAAATGAGTAATAGGCACTGCCAATACATGGCAAGTGCATCTGCACCGGCACTTTTCTTAGTATCCAGGTGGAGAATCAAGTCTTCCACTTCCTTGAGGGAAACCGATGAGAATGAGAAATGTTGACTAACCGAGCCAACATTTGGTGGGGTCATGCCAAGTTGGGTGCACAGACTACATGCAGGTGAGTTATCGAAGGCTAAGCCTGCTGTGGCGAAGTGCGTGTTGAATGCCTGCAGTATCTCTTTTTTGTCATTGATTACTGTATTGTCAGAGGTAATTTTGTAGGGAGCATATTTTGTGATGTGGCTCCCGCCGGTTCTTTGATTGTGGCCCAGAATTTGCAGGGACAATTGGCTGCAGTATCTAGTTCTGCTTGGTAATAGCAGGTTTTAGCTTCCCTAATCAGGTTGGTGCAGCGATTTCTGGCTGTTCTAAAGAGGTGCCAGTCTTCCTCTTTTTGGGATTTGCGGGCAGTTTTCCAGAGTTTATCCCTGGACAGTAGTGCAGCCTTGAGATCATGAGTGAACCAATGACATTTCCTAGCCTTTATGCGTATTTTTGACAGAGGCGCATGTAGATTCATGGTGTAGGTAATGATTTCATACAGTATAGAATATGCAAGTTCCACTGTTTTAGCAAGGTAAAAAACTCTGCCACAAGGGGGAGTTTTTAGGGTCAAGTAGGTATGCCTTTGGGTCGAATGACCTGGTTGACCTTTTGGTGGAGAATTTGGCCATAGTTGGCACTTTGTTGGCTGCCCAAAGTCCAGCTACTAGGCAATGGTCACTAATATCCATGTCAAAGGTTCCAACGTGGGAGAAAGAATGGGGTTTATTCACAAGCAGGACATCCAGAAGGGTACTTTTGGCTGTATTCTTTTTGTTGATACAGGTGGGCTCTTTGTTGAGTAGGGTGAAACCATGGGAGTCGCAGAAAGATTTAACTGGGTGACTGGCTTCTGACAGCCAGTCATAGTTTAGATCCCCTAGGATAATTGTTTCCAGGGGGCTAGTGTCTAAGATAGTTCTAAGATAGGAGAAGAGCTGAGTACCGGCAGATGGTGGTCTATAGCATCCTATGACTCAGACTGCTAACGATGGGGCTAGGTCTATTTTTATGTCCAGGCACTCAAATCCCACTACCAGTGAGTTAGAATTAAGTGTTGATGCCACAAATCTATCTTTGATGTAGATGGTGACCCCACCTCCTCTGGATTGCCTATCGCATTTAAAGATCTGGTAGTTAGGTATATTAATCACGCTATTTGGCTTAGAGGGCCGAAGCCAGGATTCTGAGATAACAAGCACATCTGGCATTGTATGGGCGGTCCAAGCCTGGATAAGGGTGAATTTTTTCAGCAGGCTGCACATGTTAATGTGCATAAAACTAATACCTTTAAGAGATAGTGACTCAGAAGGGGAGGTAAGTTTATTTATGGGCCCTGGATTAAGCTCGACATTGCCAGAGCAGAGTAACAGGAGGAGTAGCAATTTTTTCAGGGATTCACGTGAAAGGCAATGTGCTCGAGGCTTTTTCCGGCTTGGCATGGAGGAGGAACTGGGGTGCCAATCTTTGTTTTTTAATTTATGCAAGCCTAAGGACACTGAGGCTAATACTTTTGCTGTGTAACGCCAGTGGGAGTAACTCAAATTAATTATAGATAAGGAAGGAGGCATAGACAAACCTGCAATAGTTGCTCTTCGAGGAAGGTAGTCCACCTGGATCAGTTGGCAAGGACCCTTGGCATAACATGTGATGTGTAGAGTCAGATTGGGCGAGCAGTCTTCAGGATGAGGATGTGGTGTACCCCCGTCTCAAATTTTTCAGATAATAAGCTAGTAAGGGGTATGATACACAGTGCAGTCAGGAGGAGGAATTGCCACAAGGCTGCCATAATTGCAGTTGTTGGGTAAATGAGGGAATTTTGATAACAAGGGTAGCTCGCCGGCTGCTGGCTGCAGGATTCCCCTGGTGGAACCCTGTCAGTAACAAATTGTTTTAGTATGAAAGAGAAGGCAGAAGATTCATCAGGGATGGGAGTGGGCAGTGCTAACGTGCCTATACAATAGCACACAGGAGGGATGAGGAGCGGGTGGGCAAAAAATTGTGGCTTTGCCGTACCTCTCAAGTGGTGGAGTCTGATGAGGAGGTCTCGGGCAGCGGCTTCGGAAGTGCCGACCACCCGGTGTCCATGGTCCACACGGAGGGCATCTGAGCTAGGATCCCTAGCTGCTTCTCGGCTACAGAAAGGAGAGAGGAGCTCAAAATAATAGTGGGGCAACACAAAGGCTGGCAGTCTGAGCTAAAACAGCTCAATTAGCAACTGAAAGCCTGCAATTTCCTTGGCACCTTGCAGTCTGGAGAGAGCTACAAAGTCACGAAGGGGCTGTAACACTTGGTGACCGGGAACATTTTTAGACAATAAACACAGTTTTTTGGCAAATCTGTCACAGTTCAGTAATTTGTAGTACAATTTTCAAGTAAAACAGTGCCTTAGCAAGACAGGATATGCTAGTCAGCAAGACAGGATATGCTAGTCAGCAATAAGCAAACCTAAAGTACCAAAATGGTATGCCTCAGCAAGACAGAATGAGATAAAGCTGCTAGAAAGCTTAGTTGCAAAAAGGGGATGGGAGGAATTGCAGTTGTTGACAGTAAGTAACCAATAAATTGAAACATCAGATAGGAGTGGGCAGAGACTGTGTGCATTTAAAGGAGGCCTGGGAGAGGGAGGGCGTGGGAGGCCTGGGAGGGGGAGGGGGCTGGGACAAAAAAATTAAGGGGAAGTTTGCAGAGCTAGCACTCAATCAGTGCACATACAGTTGGAGAGAAACTGCAGCAGGGGGGTAATGGTAAGTTACTTTACACAGGCTGAGCAGAACAGGCTAAATTTAAACATATAAATTAGAAGCTGAGTACAGGGATGCAGGCTTACATTAAGCCACACGTCTCGGGTGCTCCTGTCTCAGGTGAGTGAGACCAGCCAATCAGAGAGCTCTACACAGGCGTGGAGCCAATAGCGCTACCCTGAGAAGGCACTGAAATTGAAAACAGCAAATTGCAAGTGACGATCCGGTTCAGTGTTCACAACGCCCAGAGAAATTGTGGCAATTTTTCAAGCATCGTACCTTATCTATCTCTTTGGGGGGTAGGTGGATCAGGCTTCTTGCACCATAGAGGTGCTATGGCTGGATTGTGACCGTGCCCGAGGGGGCAAGTGGCACCTGTAAGGAAGGAGACAGCAGGTTAAATAGGAGCAGATGGGGGGGTGTCTAAACAGAGACACACAAAGAGAGCTGAGCACCAACTTGAAAGATAAGTCAGGGGGCAGTCTCAGACAGAGGCAAGGTGCCGGCTAACTCGGGAATCCAAAACAAGCACAAAAGAACACACTGATGGGGGAGGGCAGGAGGGGCAGAACAGAGATGGAGGAGGACAGGGGGACAAAGGAAGATGATTAAGAATGAAAGTCAAGGGCAGGAGCCTTAGGCTCAAGACAGAGGCTACACAGATTTTACAGTTCACTGAATTTTCTAAGTAAGTCCATAGCAGTGAGCATGTAAACCCAGTACAGTCTTAAATAGGATTAAAAAAAGTATATTAACAAAGCCAGTAAAACTTTTTTACAAACTCAGTTCAAGGCAGTGTACAGAGTGAAAGCTTAATTGGGGAAAAAATCAAGGGGAAGTTTGCAGAGCTAGCACTGAATCAGTGCACATACAGTTGGAGAGAAACTGCAGTGGGGGGAATGGTAAGTTACTTTACACAGGCTGAGCAGAACAGGCTAAATTAAAATATATAAATTAGAAGCTGAGTACAGGGATGGAGGCTTACATTAAGCCACACGTCTCGGGTGCTCCTGTCGCAGGTGAGTGAGACCAGCCAATCAGGGAGCTCTACACAGGCGTGGAGCCAATAGTGCTACCCTGAGAAGGCGCTGAAATTGAAAACAGCAAATTGCAAGTGGTGATCTGGTTCAGCATTCACATAGCCCAGAGAAATCACGGCAATTTTTCAAGCATCGTACCTTATCTACCTCTTTGGGGGGTAGGTGGATCAAGCTCCTTGCACCATAGAGGTGCTATGGCTGGATAGTGACCGCTGCCTGAGTGGGCAAGTGGCACCTTATCTATCTCTTAGGGGGGTAGATGGATCAGGCTTCTTGCACCGTAGAGATGCTATGGCTGGATCGTGACCGCTGCCCGATAGATAAAACAGGTTCCCTCTTAAAGAGGGGTGTATGTGACAGGGTAGACCCTTTCCCATGTGTTGTGGAGAGTTTGAATGCAGGGATCTTTTTTATTCTCTTCTTTTCTGTCTCTTCTCTGTCTGGTTGTAACAAAATTTTCCTGTGAGACATAGAGTTTGATCACCCCGACAGTCTCATAGTTCTTGCCTCTTGCTATCTCTCAGTCTTCCCTTGCTGTTCTGTCTTTTCCTCCCTTGCATATCTGCTGATATAAAAATGTATGCAAATCATTATGTGGAAATGTAACTGATATTGGGGTCCCTTTTGTTTAGAAATTATATAGTGTAACTGTTGAAATGTATATAATTATAGTTTGAGATGATTGCAAAGCTATTGGAAACTCAAGTGGTTACCTGAGTGCAATTTGTAAGCCTTTTGCAAGAGCTGTGGAAAAGGGGGCCTCTGTTTTGGGACATTGTGTTCCTGCCAGCACCTGCCTGAAATATACATGAACACTTTAGAAAAAAAAACAGGATGCTTGTTAAGAAGGTGGGGTTGGAAGGACTTATAAGACAGAGCTGTAATTTCTTGAAAAAGATAAGACACAGAGATTGAAGAAAAACTCTGATGGATCTTCTCTGATTATTGGCCTTTATAAATTGTTATACTGAACAATTTTATTTTTTATGTTACTGCTAGTAGAAATACTCTTGTGAATTTTACAACTGCTCCTGGTTTTTCATATGCTTCCTGACCTGTGCCTCGAAGACAAACACTCCATAAATGATAGTATACTGTCTCCTTTCATCAACTGTGCAGGGTATTGTACTCCCTGCCTGGCCTATCCTTTGTATCATCAATTCTCTACTCCAGAATCCATGGATCGAGCAAACCATCTGTATCTTCACAGATCCTCTCTCACCCGAGGGTATTTTCTAAAATGATCTCATGCCTGCAGGGTGACTTGAACTGCCATGTATGGGTTCTGGAAATGGAGTCTCATCTGGGAGGGGATCAAACAGTATCAATTTAATTGGTCGATCAGGACATGTACCTTTTTCTATGTCTAGCCAGTGGGCCTTGACAGTTAGTGACCTCACAGGACTGCCCATTTGACTTGGGTTGCTATCCAATATTCATAAAGGTCAGGCAAAGCTCATTCTCCCCACTGTCTCCCTGTAAAAAGAAGTGTTCTTCTTACTCTCAGTTTCTTATTTGCCCACACAAATTTTAAAATCTTTCTCTGTGTCTCTGTAAACCACTACTGGGGCAGTGAGGTTAGTACACACTGGCAAACATATAGAAACCTTGGTAGAAGATGCATTTTCACCTCCTGTAGTCGGGCATACATTGATAAGGGAAGGATTAACCATCTTTTTTAAGTCTTCCTCAACTTGTTTAATTAGGGGGACATAATTATCCATGTATATATATATATTTATTTGTAGCTGTCAGGGTAATACCCAGGTATTTGAGGATGTTGATATCCCATTTCATCGGGAATCTCAGCCAGAGGGGGGGGGGTCCGGGTTATACTGAAATTGTAATATTTCTGTTTTGGTCGAATTAAGCATGTAACCTGATAGGGCTGAAAATGTATCAAAATCTTGCATTACCTTAGGTAGGGAAGTCTCAGGGTTACTTAGGTAAAGCAGAACATCATCTGAATATAAAGCTATCTTATGTTCCTTGCCCCCGAGGGCAGCTCCCTGTATTTCTGGGTCTAGTCAGATCTGTTGAGCTAATGGCTCTATATACACTGCAAATAATAAAGGGAACATTGGACACCCCTGTCTCGTACCGCTCCCCAGGTGGAATACTTGTGAGTGAGTGCCATTTGTCCTAACATATACCTGAGGCCCTGTATACAGTCTTTTAATTGTGTCCACAAACCCCTCCGAGAAACCATGCCCGGCAAGGACCTGATAACAAAAATTCCCAGTCTACTTTATCAAATGCCTTCTCGGCATCCAAACTTACCATTACACCTGGGGTGTTGGTGTTATAAAGGGAATCTATACTGTGAAGAGTGTGATGAACATTGTCTGCCACTTGTCGCCCCGACACAAACCACATCTGGTCCCTATGAATTATGGTGGGGATAATGTGTTCTAGTCTCTTGGCTATAGTCATTGTAAAAAATTTATAGTCAGCATTAATTACTGAGACAGGTCTACACGATTCACACAATGTGGAGTCCTTGTTGGGCTTGGGTATAATAGATATCACTGCCTGTCTCCAGGATGATGGCAATTCTGAGTCCTCCCTCATAATCTCTTGATAGACCGGTTGCAAAAGGGGCATCACAGTCTCCCTAAATATTTTATAAAATTCTGCTGGGAGTCCATCAGTGCCAGGGTACTTCCCGTTTTACTGGAGCCTATAACTGCATGAATCTCCACAGTTGAGACTGGACTCATTAAAGTTAAATTCTGTGCTTCCGATAGCTTGGGTAAATGAAGCTGATTTAAGAAATTCTGGATCTGTTCCACTTCAGGCCTCGGCTGCTGAGCATACAGCTTAGTTTAATATGCCTTGAAGGCATCCAATATTTCTGTCGTGTGGCTAGTTTTAATTCTGGTGTGAGGGTTCACTATATGGGTTATCTGGGCCCTAGCTCTTCTCACTCGGAGGCGTAGCGCCAGCAGCTTTAGTGAGCATGGTCCCCCCCCATAGTAATTTTGTTTTAGAAACTGCAGGTTGCGTTCAACTTTTTTTTTTTCTTATACTTTTAACCCCTAGGGCCACCAGTCTGCCTACCTCACATGTCTGGCATCCTCCTCGGGTCTCAGGCCACCATCTCCTTGGATGCTCCTCGGCTCCATGTTCGGGTCCCGCAGCTACCCCCAAGGCTTGCCCCCAGCGGCGGGGTGGTGGGGAGCTCTCCCCCTAGCTCAACCCCCCTAGTCATGATCCAGTACTGCCGCGTACCTTGGTGCCGAACAAGTCCTGCTGGAGACGGCCATCATGCCGTTGCGACTGGTGCCCTTATTTTCCACTTTTCTCCCTTATGTCTGTGGTGTGCAATGATGCCTAAGGTCCTGAGGGCACGTGCTTCCGCACGCACTCTGATCCAGGCGTCTGCCCCAGTACATCCATGTTCTGCCAATGCTTCTGTGGTCTTCCTGGCCACCGCCCAGGGCCACCAGCACCAATGGCAGCCTCCCCCCTCCTCGGAGAAGGACAGCAGTCCTACGGATGCTCAATCCTTCTCCTCCCCTGCTGACCCCTGATGACCCAGGCTCATTCCCGAATGTGGGTCGCCGGCGTGGCTCGAGGTGTGTCATCCAGCACCTCAACCCTCAGCACCACCAGGCTGGCCTCATTTGACTTTTTTGATCTAGGAGTTGGTTGAGGTCCTTTTTGAGTTGCATTAACTCTTTTTCCCTTTTCTTGTCAAGCTTTATCTGCTGCTGCTTCTCTGATTCCTGAATTTACGTCTCTAGGTTTCTCTGTTTTTCCCCATCTCTATCTCTTTCTAGCTACTGCAATAGCTATGTTTCCCTCTTAACATCACTTTTATTGTATGTTATAATATTTTTTATTTATTTAACAAATCAGAAAGACCTTTGAGCCAAGGGTTCTTTTACAGAGGTTCCACGTCAAGTCACAAGAATAACAAATTACAATGGTTTCAGTAAGTAGTACAACATGAGAATAGTAATTACATAAACAAAAGAATAATACGGCAAGATAAATATTGTGTCAAGTGCAGCCAGTGGCCTTGTCTGAAGAGGGGTGGAAGGGATTACAAGGAGAGAAGGATAGGAGGCGAATTGGGGGAATGGAAGGAGCAAAATAAGAGCAAGGAGGGAGCTGCCACGATGTAGCTTATGTAGGAAAAGAGCCACGGGGGGGGGTAGAGAGAGAGAGAGAGAACAAGGTGTGGAAACAGAGGAGAGGTGGGAGTGGATGGGTAGATGAAGGGGAGATGAGGTAGGATGAATAGAGGGCAGGGATGGGGACGGAAAAGAGATGAAGGAAGGAAGTGCTGTATGTGGAATAGTGCAGCAACAAGGTAGGGCTATACAGGAGTGAATGGTAAAAGAGAGAGGTCCCAGTGCATTTAGTTGTCTGCAAAGATTATGTATAGCAGTCACAAGATGCTCTGGAAACTAAGAATTGACAGCTTCCACTTAAATGGTCCCGAGGTTGCAGTAGTTACAATCTCAGGGGGAAGGGAATTAAATAAATTAGCCACTCCAACTGCAATGGATCGCTGTTGGAGTGAGGTTCGACAACGGACAGTAAAAGTTTAGCTCACAGAACTTCATGTGTTACGAGTGCCCCAGAAGGAACTGTAAAGCTGAAGGGAACCTGATGGTAGGAGACCAACAGCTGCCTTCTTAGCCAGAAGGCAGGCTTGATATTCAATGCAAGCCTGAAGTTGAAGGCAGTTTGCTTGTCTGTAAAGGTCACAAATGTGAGTAGGATACACTGCACCAGTTAGTAGATAGCATGCTTATTCAGAACTATGGTGAGCCACTGTAGGTTGTGTCCATGGCGGTACCATAAATGACCAAACCATAGTCAATAATAGACACAACTGAACTTTGGATAACCAGTCTGAGGGCTTTGGTAGTAAGGCAGTGTTTGTGTCTGTGTAGAAGGCCTAGGCAAATGTTAACTGCCTTGGCAACATTCTCAACATGGTGGGAGTAGGAGAGCATACTATCCAGAGTAACTCCTAGGTATTTGACAGATTGAGTCTGATCAAGGACTACACCCGCAGTTTTTTATCACCAATTGTTTGGTTTTATGCTTGCTGTGAGTATCATGGAAGAGCATAACCTTTGTTTTTTGCAATTAAGTACCAACTTATGAGAGGTGAACCAGGACTCAACTTCAATACAACTTTTCTGAAGTTGGGCCTGAGGGAGGGTAGGGTCAGCAGTCTTTCAGAAAATGACCGCATCATCCATGTAGAGGAGTACTAGTTCAGAACAGGATGCCGAAAGATTATTGAGGAAGGTGCTAAATAGAAGGGTTCCCAGTATTGATCCTTGAGGAACCCCAGAGAAGACAGGCAGTTTAGCCGAAAGGGTAGACCCTATTCTCACCTGTTGTGTGCGGTTTGCTAGACACTGGTGAACCACTTTAGGGTGTCTAAAGATATACAGTACCAAGCCTAACAAGTTGATGTGTCAGCAAATGGTGACTGACTGTGTCAAATGCTTTAGACAGCTCAATAAAGGCTGTGTCAACAAGCTGACCCTAATCAAGAGAATGGTGAATGAAACCTGTGAATTCCAGTAGGGCCGTAGATGTGCTGTGCCCTTTCGAAAAACCATGTTGTTGCAGACACATTGTAGGTTGTATTTTTCCAGGTGCTCTAAACTGGTCAGCAACAATCCTTTCAAGTGCCTTGGACAACGGGGGAAGAATAAATATTGGCCTATATTTCCCAGGTAGTAATCTGGCCCCACTCTTAAAAACTGGTGTAACCAGAGCAGATTTCCAGATCTGGGGGAATTGTAAAAGTATGAGGGAGCGATTGAGAAGCTTGGTGAGGGGGATAGGACTTCATCTAGGGTTAGGGTAAGAAGTTTCAGTTCAAAAGAATCATTGCTTGTCCTAGTTCCTCCTTGATAATACCCCCTTACTTCTGAACTTGAATTATCCTGGACTGCTTGTTTTATAAAAAGTGGGATTTTCTCCTGCACTTCAGAGTCATTTAAAAGAGAGAGTTTCAGTCTCCAAAAGGTCTGCTTGTTTGGTATTGATAAGGTGACATACAGAGTGAGTGGGGAGTGGTCTGATAAGCCCATGGGACCAATCTCTTAGCTTGTGTCACCGCTTCCCTTGATAGAAAAAAAAATCTAATCTAGAGTAAATATGATGAGTAGCAGACTAATATGTATACCCCTGTGTGGTGCCCTCCAGAAATCTCCAAGTGTCCTGTAATCCCAGTTTGGCTAATAAAGCTTTAACCTGTCTAGCTGTTTTGTGTGACCTCCTGGGTATCTTGGATGTAGTGTCTAGCCCTGAATCTAAAGTTATATTCCAGTCTCCAGCACATATAAGCATACCTTCTGCTTTTTCAGTTATCAGCATCAATATTTTCCTATACAGATCATAGGGAGAGTCTGGGGGGCCGTAGACCAACACCAGGATGAGCATCTGACCATTTAGCATGCCCTTCAAGAGGACATATCTCCCTCCATGTCTTTTACACTGTCTATTATTTCAAATGGGACATGTTGTGGGATTAAAACTGCCACACCCCTTCTCCTCCCACTTTTATAAGAAGAAAAACACACCTCTCTGTACCCAAATCCTGCTAGCTTCTGATGTGCTCCATCAGAAAGATACGTTTCTTGTAATAGCACAAAACCCGCCTTAGCTTGCCTTATATAGGTCATCACCTTTATCCATTTAATGGGATTTGTTAACCCATTCACGTTATATATTATAATTTTAGAATCCATGGTTGAACCTCTGATGCTCACTCTGCTGTACAGCACATCAACCCTTCAGCTTATATGTTTCCAATCTCCCCTCTCCTCTCCCTGTCGGAAACCCAAGAGCCACATAATAATCCACAACAGACATTAGCAAACTATGAACTGCAAATATAAACTTTAAACAAACTTGAACCTTTTTATATTTACTTCCACGGTTGGGGGACATCATTTGGTGTTCCCTATCTCTACTGGGGGTCAGTTACCCCTTCAGAGCTGTAGTGCGATCTGTACCCCTGTCTAGAGGGGTCACTACAGAGACTATTGCCTGCTATATAAGAGTATTCAATAGCAAGATACAGCCCAGATAGTAATGTACCACTCACAGAGCTGCAACTAGGTGTTTTTGTACTCTCTCCTCCTCTCTCCCCCTTTCCTTTACCAGGGCTGTATTCATAAGGATCCGTCTACATACCAGGTCCTTCTACCCCCCCAGCGCAAAAAAAACAACTTTGTTAGCTGCTATCCCAGTGCACTGTTTCTTTGCATTCTTTTCACCCTTTATATTCCCATTCATTCACCCATAATAATTTTATTATTTATGATAGAGTTCGTGGTATACAGGCTCTTATAGTGCCCCACAGTTGCCTGCACTGTTATGTTCCACTCCGGGGACCCAGGCTTTATTCAATGGACTAATTACTACCGTTAGATATAATTGGCCCCTGTGTGGGCCATTATTAAGTCCCCCTCAGTGTTTGTCCTGTTTATGTCCCCCTACTAAGTGTGAGTAGGGGTTTTGCCCATGTATCTACTCTCAACGGGTCCAGTTCTTCCCATCTTCTGGGAATGTTTCATAAATACTTTTACAGTGCTTCCAATACAGTTTGGTGGCATTACTCACAGACGTTGCCCAAACCCACACTTCCACACTCTCCGACACACTTTTCCCATCTAATCTCCTCTCAATGCGCTCCTCCTCTTAGCCCCTCGCTGTCTCGATTTGCCAATGGTACTTGCAGCAGGGATTGGATGTCTTCCAGGGTTTGGTGCATCACTACACATCATGTGGATTTAGTCTGGTCCCTCTGAAACCTCTCTGGGGTAGATATGTTCCTGTCCCTTTAAGCTGCAGGAGGAACGGTTCTCTTTTCTAGGGGGACATCTCGTACTTTGAGTGCCTCTTCTGCCTCCAGTGGTGTAGCGCAGGTCTGCACACTGTCTTCCCAGAAAATCTTTATACGAGCAGGATAGGGAGTTTGAACTCTAATCCGATTGCTCTGCAGAGCCTTCATTATGGACCAATACTGAAGCCTGAGATGTTGAATTTCGGGTGGGTGGTCCTGGTCTAAGTATAAATGGGCTCTGTTGTATAGAAGTTCTCCCTTTCTCCAGGCTTGCCTCAGGATCGCCTCCTTTACCATATAGCTGGCAAATTTCCTGATTATCTGGCAAGGATAGGCAGTCGGGTCCTGGAGCTTCGGTTGAAGGGAGCAGTGCACTCTTTTGATTCAGACCTCCATGGTTGCTGGGAGGTCCAGAATGTCCCAAAACAAATCTTGGAGGAAGAGGGCCATATTAGCAGTTTTGGCCCTCTGGCAGTCCTGAGAGGCGGAAGTTATCCCTCCTAGATCTTGCTTCCAGGTAAGTACATTTTTCTTGTAATGCTGCTGTATAATCTGGCAGGGTGTTTAAAGCTGTGCCATAGTTCTTATTGTCTGTCTCAAGCTTCCCGACTCTGCCATCCTTCTGGTGTAGGCGTGAATCAAAGTCGACTACTTTAGTAATTTAGTATGTATTTTTTGAAAATCTGCTTTGTTATCCTGTCAAAGTGCCTTAATTTCTTTTAAGAGGATGTTGAATCTTATTTTAATAAGCTTCTCCTCTTCCAATTCAGTCTCTGCGCTTTGCATGTTTAGGTACACTGGGAAGGGCTTTGGCTCCGCTCCTGAGGTAGAACGCGGTATCAAGAACCATCCAGGGTTGTTTGCACTTTTTCCACATTGGGCCTGGGTGCTTTATGATTCTCCTTCTCGTTTTCTGGCATTATATCCACTTGAGGCTCTCAGAGTGTGAAAATTAGGGAATTTTAAGCCCTGGTGAGGTGGGAGTTCTCCAGTTAGGCTGTTGCTTGCTCTGTGGTGGAACCGGAAGTCCTCTTGTTTTCCTATTTGAATACTGTTGCTAGTTGCTGTTGTTCTTTCTAAAAAATGGATTTTAAGTTACTTGCTTTTGTCTACTTAGACATTTAAAAGTCTCCTTAACATTTAGGAGGCATTCTTTCACTAATTGACTGCTTTCACTCATAACTGTCAAGCTTCCCAAAGGGACTATAGCAATATGCATTCTATTCGCCTTTGCCTTGTGATTAATCTATAACTGTGTCTTTATCCTCACTTTTTACTTTTTCCTTCCTTCCTTTGTCTTTTCACCCCCCCACACACTTGTTGCATGTGTCATGTGCTAAAATATATAAATACATTTAAAATGTCATGTTTTATAAAGTATAACTGGATTATTTAAATTTATTTTGGGTTGGTTTACTATTACAGTGCTGTGCTATGATTCTCCAGTCCTTAAATTAAGTTAATGGTTTTTTTATTTTAATCACCTGTGATTGTGTTGATGGGTGTTTATGATTGTGGTATTTAATTATTGTGCTTGTTATTTACTATTATATATGGCAACACCACATACAGAGACACACCGTCTGATGATGGTCATGTGAGGATCCGAAGTGCCAGGGTATAGTGCCACTTTTAGTGGAGCTCTGCCGCAATAAATGTTTTATTTGTTGCAATTATCTGTAGACTACCATTCCTTGTCATTGTTGTTCCCTGGATGTGCAGCTCTAGTTGTGTGTATTGTTGGAAAGAGGGTCTTTTTAAGTACTGAGCTAGCACCCACGCGAAGCGCCAAAGTGCATGGTCTTTGTGTTTGTTTCTCTGACTTAAGTAAAATTCCTGAAAATGTTGTGCGCCAGAAGACCTCAGACCCTGTGTCTAAGTACAACCTCCTCTTTCCCCAACAACACTGCTTTAGGAGGGACCACAGCACAACCCCAGCCCTAGCTTGCTTCACCAACCACATTTTCAGAAGCGTGGATGAAGGCAAACTCACTGGTGCCATCTTTATGGCTCTCACCAAGGCCTTCGACTGAGTGGATCACAACATCCTGCTAAGCAAGCTGAGCAGGATTGGGTGTTGCACTGTGTCCACAGCTTGGTTTTTTGACTACCTCTCTGGATGAACCTGGGAAGTTTGCACAGCGGGTGCAACTTCCAGTGCCTGGGAGGTCCATATTGGGGTCCCTCAAGGATTTTTATGTCCTGTTTTCCCTGTTAGTCAACTCTCTTACCAAAGACTGCATCATGTACAGTACAACTCGCTACTGTGTGCGCTGATGATCTTATCCTATACAAAAGTGCTAAGACCTCAGCCGAACATTCATCCACACTTATGGGTAACTTCAGCACTACCCACAATGGTTCCTTGCAAACAGGCTCCTGGAAAATGCCAGGAAGACTGAAGCCATGCTGTTTGGATTGAAACCCAGACTAGCTAGGTTAATTGGTGACACTACCTCTCTTCACATCCAATCGTCTGATGGCTCACTCCCTGAGTTAATGACTTCCTTCAAATACCTGGGAGTCACCCTTGACCCCACACTGACTTACTCTGACCACATCGGACTCACTGTGCAGTGCATGAACCAGAAACTAGGAGTCAAATACAAGCTCAAGGACTATATGACCCCAGAAGTCAGGCTCACCTTCGGCAAGGGCACCTTACTCCTCCTTCTGGACTACTGTTCTCCCATTTATGTGTCAATCTCATTCTCTGGACTGTCCAGACAAACACAACCTACATCAGAATATGTAGGTTTGCCTTGATGGCACCTTATTCAAAACATCACTGCTCCCTCCTTCAAGGCCCTGGGATGGCTCCCCCTTGGGGCCCACCAGGACTACCTCCTAGGCTGCCTAGTTGACAAATCTATCAAAGAAAAGGAGGTGTGTCCCCTTCCCCCCTTCTCAGGCCAAAGCCCTGCCATCGAGGCCTTCATATCTCCTTTAGCCTAATGCTAGAGTGCTCACAAGTCATCATGTGTTTGGGCCAGGAAGCCTTCTCTTCAGCTGCCCCAGATCTCTGGAACAGCCTATATGTTCCTCTATGGACTCTGGGCTCACACATCATACATAAATTCTACTACAAGACTTCCCTTACTGCTACCATCACCTGTAAATGCCCTTTCCCCCCTGGATGATTGACAGACCCTATACACAGGAAACAGGAGTGCCACAATTGTTTCTGGGAATTGTTGCTTTTTTGACATTTTGTCTCTAGAAATTATTGTTACTGTAACAACATACCAGTATGTAGGGCAGTGCACTGCCGCTTAAACTCTGTGCACCATAATTGTTTGTGCTGTGGTCACTTCCTACTCAGTTTTGCACAGTTCTGTACCATTTGTATCATATTACTTAATGTGTCAGTTATGTGTTGTAACTACTCACTGTCCCTTTACCTTTTGTACCTGTTTTCTTTTTACCATGTTTTGTGACATTTTTATGGCCTGGGTTGTGCCTGAAAATGGTCCCTGGGGTCAGTGTACCTACCCAGTTAACAAGCAAAAACAACAAATAAATAAATAAAATAAAAAATATATTTTATGCTGTTAAAGACTCACCTGATTCCCTTGCAGTTCCTGTCAGGTATTTTGATATGCTTTGATCATTTTTGACAAATACTAATGTAGCTTTATAGTGCCCTCAAATCTACTTTTCCCTTCTCTTCGGCAGCTATTTCTCTTTCTTTTCACATTTCCAAGTCATACCATAAAATTAGTTAAGAGAATGTTCAGGTAAGTATTGAAAAGAGAAAGCAGTAACTGCTAATGAAAGAGAGAGCGTCAATGTAGTTGTAAGGCAATAAAACATTAGATAATTAATTTACAAAAAAGTCCAAGACATAACAAGATATAGGATATATGGATATGCTTTAAAAGGAAAACTGTAGGGCATCTAAAGGTACAGTATCACCATTAACCAAGCTGTGGACAACTGATAGATGACATGCAGTATTCATTGATCTGAGCAAGGTAATTTACTTGTCTTATGTCCATTGCTGACAAAAAATGGATGCAATGAGTTTCTCTGGTAGTGTTCTAAAGTGGCCTCTACCTATTTAAATAATACTGTACAGTTAATAAATTTAATGGGTGTAACGTGATAACCGTCTACTAGTTACAGTATATGCATATAATCTTGATATAAATATATGTTTTAGACTTCTGGTTAGGAAACAGACCAAGCAGCAAAGCCTCATGGAACATGGGATCTTAAAAGAGAGGAAAGAAGGGTTGGCCCCCTCACTGACCCAGTGGATAAACTAATCAAGAGCCTCCTTTTGACACCTACCTGTCAGAACCTGTGTTAGCTGCTATAACAGGTTGTAAAACAGTCACTGCTTTGAACCTAGGAAGCTGGTCATAAAAAGGTTACATTTTACGACAACAGAAGGGAAGCCGTTTCTGACAGATACCTGTGGAAATTCTCACAGCTAAGAGAGGTATTTTGCAGGATGCTGTTCTGAAACATCAAAAGGGGAATGCTAATTATAAACTATGGTCTGATGAGGAAATAGATTGTCTTGTTTATAATTAAGATATTGCTATCCTTGCAGTTTTCAAACAAGCAGTTTGCTGAGGCATTTGGGTATGCGTTGGTCATGTTACAAATTAATTGCAGGATTAAGAGTGACATCTTGTGCTGTGACATCACAGGGAGGTTGGGACTGTAACTTTGAATATTATCAGCTGGCTGAAAGGACAGAATCATCTTCTACTTTAGACTCCTGAAAGAACACACTCTTGTTCCAACTTTGCAAGACTTTACACACTTGTGTTCTGGACTTAAGAAGCACTTCTGCCAAAATTAGATAATTTCAGCACCACTATTTCCCAACTGAAACTGAGATAGGATTAGTTACTCAGTATAAGGCGGTTTGTTTATAATTGTCAATTTACTTTTCTGACTGTACTATTAATGTTATATGTTCTGTGTTTTGTATTTTATTTACTATTTTTAATTTTAGTAAACTTTGTTTTCCTTAAAATCTTGCCTGAGACATTTTCTCATTTTGGGCATAAATGCTGGGACAGTGTTGATAATTCTGACATAACTGTTAAAGTACTTATAGTGTCACCATATGCAGCAAGGTAAGGAAATACATAGGTCTCATCTGAGTCAGAAGGGGGATTGTGAACTTGGTTGTGTGCCAGCTGGGTTGAGTATTGCACTGCTTTCCCCAAAGAGGGTGTGATATTTGGACCTACCTGGGTGTGCTAGTGAAAAAGGGTTCATATTTGACCCAGGACTCAAGACTGATAGTTGCACAGACCCAAAATAGACAAGGGGGTTTCTCTGTTTGTATCCTGTTCACATATTGCACTTTGAGGTTGGGCACTGTGGGAGCAGAGGGTCTGACCCCCGGAGTGTATTTGTGACAATGGGTACCAAAGGAAATATGCTTAACATCAAAATAGCAGCCTCCAAAGCTCTTTACCAGGGCTGCTGCTGTTTGCCATTTTTGTAAACAATCTCTCCCTCTCATAAGTAAATTCTAATATCCACCTCTGTGCAGATGAAATGATCATATATAGACAGATTAGCAGCTAGTGTCACTGAAATTACTAACAAAAATTACCTGAACTCTGATCTCACTATACTACTGCAATAAATGGATGGATCTCAAAGTGTGAAGCCTGAATGTGGACATCAGTTCCTTTTCTGACCCAACCTTAGATGTCCCTTCTAAGGCTGGTATTGAGTTTTAAATGCCCAGTTTTGTGGCTGACTGTAGGCTACAGTTCACCAAAATGTTGCCACCATCATGAAAAGTTGCATATTTAATGCTGGTTATTTTTCAGACCTCAACCCTGCTTTTAAGGTCCCAGTGGCGACCAGAAATGGAGCCAACAGAGTTGGCTGAGAGGACGTAGACCAGGGGGCAACTGTTTTTAACAGAGTATTTTATCAGAGAGGATGGACATACATTTGTAGAGCTGCCAAGGCTGCATGATATATACCATCCTGCCTTCAAGGGGAGGGGCTACATCTGCAATTACTGTGAGCTGATTCCTGTTCTAGTGAGACATGTTAGCAGTCTCACATGGCAGCTAGCTGCAACAGGGACATGAGAATAAGCATTGGGGACTCTGAGGGGGAGTGGGATTGGAGAGCCTAGAGTCCAGGACACTGGGAGGCAAACACATCTAGTGCATTGCCAGGACAATATCGTATACATCACCTGACTTATGGAGAGCAGAGATGAATCTGTGTCCACACCATGATGGTTAGTGCTCTCAGAAGATACATTACTAGGTTTGAATGAAAGTTGGAGGCACCACTAGATAGTATGGAGTTGAGCAAGTAGCTGAGGATGATGGGGAGAAGAGGTTAGAGACTTGGGCACAAGGCCTGGGGGTTGGCTGGGACAGGTAGGCTATGAAGGAGTGTGACAGGAACTGTAATTTCTAGTGCAGGGAATGGGGATGGATATGAGTAGAGATTAGAGGTAGAAGACATGGTTATAAGGGAGCACTATCAACAGCTGACACTAGCAACAGGTACCAGCATTTTGCTGGCCAGGTTTGGGGGTATCAATAGGGTGACTGGAGCTGGTAGGAGCAGTACAAGCAACAGAACATCAGACTTGCCAAAGAGAAGGAAGCAGAAGGCTAGCAGAGGGATAGGAAGGCAATAGTTATTGATGACTCCATGGTTAGGTCAGTGGATAAGGTGTCGGAGCCATTGTTAGACAAGGTTTTGTAACTCAGGGGATTTGATTTGTCCACCTGTAGCACTGGAAAAATGAGTGCTATCCATGGCCATGCAAAACAGCTGGAGTTTGCAGGAGTAGACTGTCATCTTCCATGTTTCTATGTAGAGCAACAGAACGGGGTGTTTCTTGTATTAATTGAAGATTGCCAAAATGACCCTTATAGTCAAGGGTAAAGACTCCCCTTTGGTTAATGACTAGGAACCAATTGCATTGCTTCCCATCATCACCAAGATATTTGAGAGAGAGGTACACAGGCAAAAGTACTCGTATGTAACAGCCTATAACCTTTTGAATCCTCAACAGTTTGAGTTTAGGCCTTTTACATTCTACGACTGTAGTCTTGCTCATCTGTGAAAATGCAGTTGCTCAGGCTTTGGAAGACTGGTTATGTGTGGGTCCTGTGTATGTGGGCTGATCTAAATGTAAGTTACACTCCCTTATCTAGGGGATTTTCAAGTGGTGACAGTTGGCTGTCAAAGAGGGGTGGCACACCATGAACACAATTATCTTTTAAGATGGAATCCTGGTTTGGAGGAGTGGAACCAGTGGGGAACCATACACAAATAGTTGCAATAACAATTGCAAACTTAAATGTTCACACCATCTGCAGTCTAGATGTTCATTGGCTGAGAGAAATCACAACAAACATTTGAATCCAAATTGTGAGCTTTAGATGTCAAATTCCCACACCAGTCCCTACATTGATACATACTGTAGATGTTTACAGACAGAAAAAGACCGATGGTTCAGTCTGTTTGCTCGGTTCCTACCTAGGTCCTCAGCAGTCTAGCACAGACTAGGCCCCTAGCAGATCAATCATCCCATAGTTCCACTTGAACCAACCCCTCTCCCAATTTTCTCAAACCCTTCCCCTGTCAACATCACCTGTTCCATGTGTCTATTCCTCCCCCTCTTAAAGCTTGCCCTCATGTTAATATGGGCCAGCTCGGCTGGCAGATGGTTCCACTTTTCTGTCACCCTTTCCATGAAGAAGTATTTACTAATTTCTCTCCTAAATTTCTCACCTGTCAGCTTATAGTTGTAGCTCCTTGGGATGGACTACTCACTAACTTTAAATAGTTGCTGGCTGACCACCATATTTATACTCTTCAGGTACTTAAAGGTTTTGATCATGTCTCTCCTCTCTTTCTCCTGGCTTCCAATGAATACATGTTGTGCACAGCCAGTCTTTCCTCATAAGTCATCCCGTTGGCCAGAAATTGTTTTACTTGCTCTCCTTTTGTCTGATGGTCTGAATGCAGGTGGTTCTTGTTCCTTTTAGGTGATAGTTCCACAACTGTGCACAGTACTCTAGGTGCCACCTAACCAGGGACCTGAATGGTGGTATGGTCACCTCCTTCTATCTTCTTCAGAAAGTACTATTTATGCACCCCAGTATGCTGCTAGCTTTTCCAAATGACTTGTACGCTGGGCTGAGATCTGGAGGCTGTCACTAATTATAACCCCTAGATCCTTCTTTTCTGAGATTTGTTCCAGTCATACCCCCTCCATCTGATATTAGGTCTTTGGATTTCCCTTCCTCAACTGCATAACCTTGAACTTTTTGGTATCAAATTTCAGTTGCCGAACCTTAGACCACCTTTCCAATCTGCCCGAATCTCTTTTCAATACCCTACTACCCTCCTCACTATCCATCCTGCCACATATTTTTGTGCCATCCACAAATAGATACATCTTGCCCTACATCTCTTCTCCAGTGTCCTGAATAAGGTCATTGAAGAGCACTGAGTGCAGGACTGACCACTGAGGAATCCTCCTTATAACTCCCTGACCTCAGAGTATATGTACCATTAGTACCACCCCAAATAATTTCTGTTAGATATTGTCATATCTCTTCTTCTCTATACCCCTTACCAAATAACCTATCCTACTTACAGGGTCCTCAATACCCCTTACCAAATGACCTGTCCTACTTATAGGGTCCTCAATACCAATATTATCCTCAAGAAGATTAACCAGAGGCCTTATCCTTCCTTCTCCCCCACATCCTCTCTCCCCTAGCACTCCCTTTTTCCCCTTTAAACTACCTCCCCTTATGACTACTTTAACACTTACTACTTGCCTAGTCTCTTACATCAACCCTTCTTTGTACTATCTGATCACTATCCCAGGCCCTTCTGCTTATGGCAGGGTTGTGTAAGCTTTTATGGTGTTCCTTATGCATCAATCTTGGCTTAGCTACCACGTAAATCAAATGTATCTCTTTACTCTGTAAATCTCATTCACTGTAATTGACACTAGTATTTTACTTCCCTGTACGGTAAGCGTTTTATTGTAAATATGTTTTAATTGTTATTTACTCTCCAATCATTGTAACCCCCTCCCTCAGGACACTTCTGGAAACGAGCTGTTCACAGCTCATGTTGTCTTTCTTGGTGAAACATTTTGCAAATAAAAATAAATAAATGTATTTAGAAATCCTGACTCTGAGGAGGTTCAGACAACTACAAAGCTGGCAGGCAAGTCGCTACCTCCCAGAGAAAATTGTATGTGATGTAAAGGCATTTCAACAACTGTTTCAGCTTTCTCTCATATCCTCCTGCAGGACATCTCTTTATGTAGTAAGCACCTTGGGTATTTGGGCACCACACAGTAAAGAGCAGAGTTCAACAGTCATAGCTAATAACTTAAGCAGTTGTGTATAGTAGATATTTAGGAACAGGGGTTGTGTGACCTCCCCTTGCTTGTGAACATTCAACGGGATAGTTTGGGCCCACCTAGGCATCAACATATAACACCTAAATCCTTGGTCCCCATGTACAAAGAACAGACCCTTTGGTGCAATTCAAACTGAAAAGTGAAAATCAGACCCTACAGGGCAGTGAGGCAACCTTCGTGACACCATGCATTGCAGCAGCCAAGGTTCTCCATAGGGGTGACCCATACCACTTCACTATAACCTATCTAAACCTCAGTTTAGACTGTAGGTAAATAGTGAAACATACACATTACAGTTCTTGGTGAGGATAATGCACTAACAGTTCCCTATAATTGCAGAGTCAAAAGTAGAACTTAGATCCCAATCTAGTACAACACTGTTCCAAAGCAACAGAGCAGTAGATGTTCCCCAAAGTTTTGAAGTGGCATACTTAGGAAGAACCTTAGCATTACACCAGTAGGCATTGCTGTGTTAGCCTACATGTTGGTGAATAGATTCTGACAGGAATAAACCCCAAAGAACAAACGTATATTAGAGGCAGTAGCATTACACACTAAAAAAATACAAGCATCTGAGCTAGTTGCAGTAGGAGCTGATGATTTGCCCTTCAGGGCAGACACTCAGTTGCTGGGCAAATAACAACCTTTGCAACTTCACGGAAGCTTCTTAGAGGATCACGGGTAGTAGGTGAGATATTGTACAAGACAAGGGCACATCCTTCACAGCTCTGGCATAGGTTGCTCTTCTCTGAATTCCCACTGATTGATTTTACTAAATCCAGAAATTAACTGATCCTCCCTTGGACTGCACAGCAGGCCCCTCCCCCTGTGCATGCACCAGAGCACATGGCAGCAGGAGATTTCAAACTTTAACCTCTGAGGTGCCAGAAGGAGATGTTAACAAATTTAGGAACCCATAGGATTCCTGGAGGTGATATAATGCCTTAGCCATTGTCGATCACCTGCTTCTCTTGAGAAAACTGAGTAACCTTGGGTTTAGTAGGGAATCTTGTTTCTGGTTCCAGTTCTACAGTACTTGGCAGAATGGAGTCTCTGTCAGGCAGGTCAAAATTCAGATGTCCTTTCAGTGGTTAATAGTGTTCCCCAGTGAGTCAAACTTTGGCCATTCACATTTGTTATTTTTTTATAAATAATTTGTTCCAAACAATAGACTGTTCTGCTATCAAGCTATATGTGGAATATTCTGTCCTTCTTATATCTGCCAAAAGCCTTGTACAATTTGACTTTGCAGATTGACATTTTTGACATATAAAAACAAGCTTACTCTACAAAATTATTACAAAGGTTTTGGCGGCAAGGATGGAGAGGGTGCTTCCAGGGCTGGTCCATCCAGATCAAGGAGGCTTCATTAAAGGGCGTCAGATGAAACACAGCATCCACTGCACTTTAAATATTATGAGAAGGTGGTCTGAGAGGGAAGGGAGGGAACGGAGATTGGGGCCTACTGGCCCTTGACGTGGAGAAGGCCTTTGATCGTGTCAAATGGTCCTTTATGTTTGTAGTACTAGAGAAGTTTAGGATGGGGCCCAGATTCAGAGACTGGATATCCACTCTGTATGAGATCCCCCCCCCCGAGCAAAAATCTTAACAAATGATTATATCCCCCCTTCGAATTGACAAGATGAACAAGACAGGGCTACGCCCTGTTGCCACTTCTTTATATCCTAACTGTTGAAGCCCTACCCACAGCGCTCTGAAGCCACCCAGACATCCAAGGCTTTGAGGTACATGGAGATAGGCATGTCATATCCCTATTCACTGATGATGTGCTTCTGTTTGTCACCCAGCTGGAAAAGACCCTCCTAGCCCTGACAAACATCTTTCAGGTTTATGGGCCCTTATTGGGACGTAAAATAAATTGTGCGAAATGTGAATGGCTCCCATTGAAAAGCAATAGTAAACCAGTAATAATAAATAATGCCACCATCCTTCCAGCCTCTAAAATTAAATACTTGGGGATATGCCCACCCAGGAAACTATCAACTGTGGGTGCTCTAAACGTTAGGCCCCTAATGCAAAAAATTAAACTAGACTGTGAAGATGGAGCTCACTCCCCTTGACGCTCATGGGGAAGGTAAATTTGGTTAAAAAATGTATTTTGTCCCAGTGCCTCTATCTCTTCCAAACCCTACCAGTACACATACCGAATAAATATTTTAAGACCCTCAGGGGTTATGTCACAACATTACTGTGGCAGAATCGGAGACCTCGGATAAAACAAGAAACATTGTGGCAACCAGTGGAGAGGGGGGACTGGGGCTCCTGAACTTCCGTCTGTATTATTTAGCCTCCCAGTTAGCCTTCCTAAAAGACCTACTCCCAAACAGACACAAAGAAAGCCTGGGTGCAACCGGAGGAACCTGTAGTGGGGCACCATTTATACAATTCCCTCTTCACCCTGCACTAGCCAAACAGTGGGTAAAACGTGTTGAAAACTCCTTCACTATGCCTCGGTTAGGGCCTGGTTGGCCGCACATGCTCTAATTTGATATCTGCAATCTTTCTTCCCGGAATCAAGCATTTGGAATGGCCTTTGGGAGGCTACTTTAATTCTAGGACTGATAAATTGGGCACTCCAGAGATGGGAACACAGAGGTTTAAAGCTAGTAGCCCAACTGTTTGACGGGGGGGGGGCATTGTGGTGTCATACCAGTAAGTAGCTAAGAAGCATAATCTCCTCCCCATGGATTTTTTCACATACCTTCAGGTCAGAAATAGACTGGGGGGAATGGGAGTTAGTGGCCTGCCTCCTCCCCAATGCTCCATTTTGGAGGACATTTTACTAAAACCAGCAAGGATAGGGGAGCCTGGCCAGCTGACCAAATGCTATAAAATGTTAATAGTGTCATTACCAGGTCCCTTGGGAAACCTTTGCACCAGCTGAGAAAGAGATTTGGGAGGGAATACTCTTACTGGGAGGGGGCAGACTGAGAGAGGGCCCTCAGGAAAGGGATGGTATATTCGGTGAGCAACAGACAACGGGCGATCCATTACAGTATTTTACATAGAACATACTTCACCCCACATTTGGCCAATAAAAAAAACCCTGAATTGTCGGATCAATATCCAAAGTACAAGGCAGCCTCAGGCACATTCTTTCACGTGGTATGGTCTTGCCCCAAAGTGACCACATTTTGGTGGGCTGTCACTGACCTTCTCAATAAGGTGCTGTGAACTACAAGGGAGGCCCATGCAAAAGAAATACTATTAGGTACTCCCTGACCTGATAACACTACCAGGGCTTTGGACCATCTGCTCTGGAGTTTGGGTATAGTGGTGGGCAAGCAGACCCTGGCCCAGCATTGGAGACTGGAGGAGGTCCCTTCGGTGGCCTTATGGATAAAGCTTTTGCTCCACTGCATGAAAATTGAACACACACAATACATGGTCAGAGCTCAACAGGAAAGATACCTTAAGATGTGGGGTCCCCTGAAGGCTGCAATGCAACAACTGTGGTTTCCCTCCTTTTAAGACTTGGGATCTGGGGAATGCATCACAAGCAGGAGATGCAGAAAATGACCCTCTGGAGAGGCTGGACAGAGGGGTGAAATCTGAGGGGCAAGAGAAGGAGTGAGCGGGGACTGACATTAGGACCACTGGTGTTCCATTCACAGGGGTACCCTTCCCCCTTGAGTTGGGGAGAGGTTGGGCATCGCTGTGATGAAAGATAGCATGTTGTGAAAATGACAGTTGTCTTACACTATGTCTGAATATTTTCAAGGGCAGCATTATAGACTGCATCGGAACACAGGGATACATATGATCATATGAACTGATTTTTAATCTCTTTTTTTCTGTGAAATCTTGAAAAAAATGATGTACAAGATTTCAAGTTTGTATGCTTGCTGATGAATAAAATACAGTTTACAAAACAAAAAAAAACAAGCTTACTCTGAAACCAAAAAAGACCAAATCTGTGGTGTTTCGGACTACTTCAAAATAAAGAAACCACAATTCAAGTGATTTTCAGATTTTTGCTTTGGAAGCAGGCTGGATAGAACAGGTAGATAAATATAAATATCCTGGCTTCTGGGTTGACCTCTCATTAAGATTCAGTGTTCACATACATCAGCTTCAATACAAACTTACATGGAAGGCTTGGAACTCTAAGAAGACACAAGCATTGTCTGGGCCAGGACACCAGACACAAGATGATTATGCAGATTTTATTTCCCCTTCTTAATTATGATGACCTAGTATACAGACTGGCCAATGTAACCAACCTGCAGAAACTTGACCAGGGCCTATTACAAAAATATCAGATTTGCTTTGTGCTGTTGGGCCGCCGAGTACAGTACATTACTGTGTTTTATTTGAAGAATAGTAATGGTTTCCGCTATTGCTAAGAAGGGAAAGACAATGGTTCATTTTTGTCAATAAATTGATGAACAACAAGACCCCTTGCTGCCTGATTGACTTATTGCCTATTTGGTTTCTCAGTGTAATTTAAGGGAAGTGCAGTCTAGAGGTTTAGCCATACCCAGGGCAAAATCTCCTTATGGACATTTAAAGGCTTGCCTCTGCTGCAGTGTTGTTAATACACTAGATTCTATTATAACCTACAGTACAAATGCTCTTATTAAAGCATTTTTTCCAATATTTCAAGGCAAACTTTTTAAAATATAATATTTACCCAATTTAGTGTATAGTTCCTTACTTGTCTGTATTTATGCCCCTACATTCTTTATCACTGTGAACATTTTCATGATCACGGGATCCTCCTCCCTTTCCCCTCCACCCACACCCTCTCGCCTCCTCAGATCCCATGACCACAGAACCCTGTCAGTTCCTCAGAGACACACCTCAAGTGGCCAGTCCTCTTTTTCCTACTGTCTCCCTGGCTTATGGAACTCTCCCTACACAAATCCATTTTTCCTCCTCACCCAGCTCACTAAATAAAGCACTACATAATTTCCTCTCTGTTAATTGTACCTGCCCCTAACCTTTCCCCACCCCTTCTAGTCCTTCACCTGTCTGCTGACCCTCTTGTCTAAGCATGACCTAACACCTTGTTTGCTAACCCGCAGGTCTACGCATGACCTACTCGTAGCCCTTTTATATTCTCAGGCACTTAATCTTGCTCCTCGCTTTATGTTTGTGCAATCTGGTCCCTGATGTCAGTCTCCACCTAGGAGCCTGAGCATCTCGTCAGGATCTACTAGCCTACTCTGCTCTTCTGCAATTCTCCCTACATAGAATTTTTACCTTAGCATGCAGGCCTCAGTATTCTCCAATCTCATGATACACCTTGCCCTAGCATCTGTTTATATGCTGTGTAAATTTCCAAGTTGTATTTGGCCCATAAATTTTTACAATCTGCTACTGCTAAGGGGTCAAATTTGTCCTGTCTGTATATTGCATCCATATATGCTTTAGGTGCAATTTGTCTCCACTATATACTATTTGTTCATCCTTAAGGTTACCGCATATGTTGTAATCTAACTATTTTGTAAACTACATCTTATATGTTATGTGTAAATTAGTTGTATAATTTTCTGTTGTTTTATAACTCCCACTCCCTCTCCCCTAGGCCGTACCATGAGATGAGCAACTTGTTGTTCAGTGTACCTTACCTGGTGAAACCTTTCAATAAATAAATAAATCTAGATGTCTGCCTGTGGTATTTTAAAACATTTTTCTGCATACTGCAAAAATGCTTTAACCAAATTGTCTACACAAAGTGTATATGGTCCCTGTATATGTGTGTTTGGTTTTATCTTACTGTATTTTTAGTCATTACATACTTTTGCTAGTAATATTTTTGCTGCTTCTGTATTTACACGTTTCAAATGGAATAATGAAAATGGGATGCCTTTCCACTGATAACATCCCACATAGCATTAAATTAATGAATGGAGCATTCTGGTATGAACTGCTTACACAGCACATGTCCTGAGGACACGAGGAGGACATTCAAAGAACTAGGGATGTTCCTGAGTAACCACAGTGATTTTTTTCCAAGATCCTCACAGCCCTAGGGGCTAGTGAGGAATCCTAGTAGACTATTAGGCAGATAATACTTAGTAAGGGTCAAGAGGGAGGGTTTTCTTTTTCTGACCAACAGGAGAGTCTTCTTGGGAAACAGACATTTGTATATACAGGACCGGGCTTATGTTAATATTTTGTTAATCATCCTCTAGGGGTATAATGTGGAACAAGGTATAGCTGTGTTCTGCATGCCCCTAGAGGGTGATTAATTGAACAGTAAAATATCCACTGGAAGTGTCTTATTGCTATTATAAAAACGGGTATTTTTAAAATAGAGCTGTACCCTGTTTAAGATTTGATTAAACTCAATGTATATGTTTACCTTAAATTAAAATAGACCTAATAGAATGTTTTCAAACAATCAGGATGCTCTATTTCACCAACCCTTTTTAGAATTTTAATTTACACTTTTCTCTCTTAACCAGGGCTTGAGATAAATTTGTTTTTGTGGAAGTCAAATACTTCCATGGGTTGAAATTTATTTGGAAGTTATTTCAGTTTTACTGGAGTCAAAATACTTCCAGCTGTCAATTTTTGGAATTTAAAATAATTCCAGTCCACAAAATTTCCGAAGTCGAAATACTCCAAGTCCTATGTTTTTGAAGTCATATGCCTTCTGAATACCTAATTGTACCCCATCCATGCCACATTCAGAGAAATACATTTCTTAACTGCCTGAACAGGTTTTAAGGGAAGTAGATTATTGGCCAGGACATCAGGGAAATTCCTCTACTCTTACTAAAAGTGCCTTGGGGTTCTTTTACTTTCTCCTGGACACCCACCAGGACAGCACCAGAGATGGGTAGAAGGGACCTCAGTTTAACATCTCATCTGAATGATGAAACTCCAAGATGCTGTGTGATCAGCAAGGAAAGAGCTGGGTGCAGGACTAAAGGGGTTGCTAATCACTGCTCCATACAAAACCGAAAATCCAAATAAGTCCTGCACTCCAAGTGCCATTGAAACCCAAAACAATAATTTACTTCAATCCAAGGCTTTATTTTAAGGGTTTCAACCATAACAAAGTGTTTAGCTCCTATAGGCAGCAAACCCACAATCAAATTTCCTCCCCAGCGCTTCGACCAATAGAATGGTCTTCCTCAGGGGGTGGAGGATGTATGATTATCCCTCCCTTAAATAGTCATTCCAATTTTAGTGCCCCTATAGTTTGGGAGCAGAATAACAACTTAATTTAGTTAACCACATTTAAGTGGCCCTGGAGGGATCTGGACCATGAAAACAACATTTTTTACTACTAAATTCATTATTTCAAATAGTAATTTTTCTTCACATTCTATTTTTAGCATAGACTATGAAACAACAAAACTTAAATAATATTTATACATAGAAAACGAGAAAATAGAAAAAATACATGTTTTTAACAACAGAGCTAAATTCAAATGGAGGATTGTTGTTATTCAGATTATCCAATAAGTTTGAATCCATGTATCATACGTAACCACATAATATCCCAAGCATTTATAGATTTCATTTCTAAATGGTTGTATCTTACTTAGAGTTGAAATGCAAATTGTCCAAACAATGGAACCGATCCAGGCAGTGATCACTCCCTTAATATTTTCAACAATAACTTTCTTGTAGGAGGATCCACCATCCAAGGGTTAACCATTTCTGAATCTGAGAAAATAAAAAATGGTGTATTATGGTTACTGTTGCACAGGGGCATTTTATTCCCTTCACAATAAACTTTCAGCTATTCTTAACACCATTATTCATAACAATTACTTCATTCAAAATGGTTTTACATCCCGTTCAGTATTGAGACCTTTAGGTTGTAAACTGTTTAGGTTAAAAATCCAATAGCTTTCTCGTTGCAGAAGTTTAATCAATCTATTTCCCCCTCTTGGATGTCTCATTACTTGTTCTAGAGCCATGAATTGTGTGCCCTCCACTCTGCTCCCATGCTTTTCCAAATAATGTCTAGCCAGTGGTTTAAGTACATGTCCTGCCCTAATATTGTGTATATGTTCCTGTATACGTTGTTTTACAGAACGTGCAGTTCTTCCAACATATAATAGCTTACATTGGCACCAAATACAATAGACCACATAGTTACTGTTACAATTTAGGAAGGTACGAATATCCACTTTTGCTTCGTACCCTTCTATTTCAAATACCTTTCCTTGATTACAAAAAGTACAGACGTTACATTTACCACATCTGTACATTCCAGTTGGTGATGGTGGGAGCCACATTCTATTTTCAAGTGTTGGAGACACATATCTGCTTTTAACCAATTTGTCCTTCAAATTTTCAGCTTTAGAAAAGGATATTCTGGGGGTATTACCCAATTCTGTTTTAAAATTGGATCATTCAATAATAGAGGCCAATATTTTCTTACTATAGCACCTACTTGTCCAGCTTGATTAGTAAACTGTGTTACAAATGTAACTGGTGTTTTAACTTTTGCTTCATCTATCTGTTTTTTCTTTTTTGGTTTCAGTAAGTTCTTCCTGTCCTCATTTTTAGCTTTCTCCATGGCTCTAGTCAAAATATCCATAGAGTAACCTCTGGCAATAAATCTCTGTACCATTTCTGAGGCCTGCATCTCAAAGTCTTCATTTTTTGAACAATTTCTCCTTAACCTTTAAAATTGACTGTATGGTATTGAATTTGTCAGAGATTTAGGATGAACAATATCTGTTCTCAGAAAGCTATTAGTTGATGTTGCTTTCCTAAATGTTTTAGAATGAATCCTATTGTTTTCCACAAACAAAGTCAAGTCCAAAAAATTAATTTCTTCCTTACTGTAACTGTAAGTAAACTTTAAGTTAAAGTCATTTTGTTCATTTAACCATTTCATAAACATTTCCATTTCTTCTTCAGTCCCTTGTCAGATACAAAATATGTCATCAATAAAGAGATTCCACTGTTTGATATTGTTTAAAAAATAATTTTCTATCTCTGAAAAGATGTTTGTTTGCTCCCAGTTCCCAAGAAACAAATTAGCATAACTGGGAGCCATAGCAGCTCCCATTGCTGTTCCTTCTAGTTGTAAGTAATAAGACTTATCAGACTCGAAATAATTGTGTGTTAGAACAAAATGTAAGGATTCCAAAATGAAGTATGATGGGAATTCAGTGGAATTTTAATTTTTGTTTAGGAACTCTGGACGTACTTTTATACCATCATTATGTTTAATGCTGGTATATAATGATTCAACATCAATGCAAAGAAAAATATTATCAGGGTTCCTAACAAAATCTTGTATTTTCTCCAAAATATCCATTGTATCTCGTAGGTATGATCTCACATCTAGTAAACATTTTTTGAGAAAAAAATCAATAAATTTATTCAGATTGTCTGTGTGCGATCCAATCCCAGAGACTATAGGTCGTCCAGGAGGATTCTGCAAATTTTTATGAACCTTAGGTAGAATATAAAACGTGGGTACAGTGGGAGTGTCACAAAACATATATTTGAGTTCATCTTCAGTAATAAAGCCAGAGGCTTGTCCTCATCCTAGAAGATGCAAAAGTTCTTTTTTAAAGACATCTGTTGGATTAGAAGCTAATTTTTTATATGTTGTCTGGTCACTCAATAATTTTAAGACACAATCAACATAGTTTACATAATCCTTTATTACTACATTCCCCCTTTGTCTGCCTGTTTTATCAATACATCACTATCGATTAATGTTTTTAACTCTGTTTTTCTCAGCAGCTGTTAAGTTATTATTATAACTAGTTTTATTTTGTAATATATTGTCCACTTCTCTTAAAACAACTGTCTCAAAGCTTTTAATTGTATTATTAGTGGTGTAGGGACAAAATACAGATGGGGGTTTAAACGGGAGTAAAATGTCCCTGTGCAACAGTAACCATAATACACCATTTTTTATTTTCTCATTTTCAGAAATGGTTAACCCTTGGATGGTGGATCCCCCTACAAGAAAGTTATTGTTGAAAATATTAAGGGAGTGATCACTGCCTGGATCGGTTCCATTGTTTGGACAATTTGCATTTCAACTCTAAGTAAGATACAACCATTTAGAAATGAAATCTATAAATGCTTAGGATATTATGTGGTTACTAATGATACATTGATTTAAAATTATTGGATAATTTGAATAACAACAATCCTCTATTTGAATTTAGCTCTGTTGTTAAAAACATATTTTTTTTTCTATGTTCTCTTTTTCAATGTATAAATATTATTTATGTTGTATTGTTTCATAGTCTATGCTAAAAATAGAATGTGAAGAAAAATTACTATTTGAAATAATGAATTCAGTAGTAAAAAATGTTGTTTTCATGGTCAAGATCCCTCCAGGGCCACTTAAATGTGGTTAACTAAATTAAGTTGTTATTCTGCTCCCAAACTATAGAGGCACTAAAATTGGAATGCCTATTTAAGGGAGGGATAATCATACATCCTCCACCCCCCTGAGGAAGACCATTCTATTGGTCAAAGTGCTGGGGAGGAAATTTGATTGTGGGTTTGCTGCCTGTAGGAGCTAAACACTTTGTTATGGTTGAAACCCTTAAAATAAAGCCTTGGATTGAAGTAAATTATTGTTTTGGGTTTCAATGGCACTTGGAGTGCAGGACTTTCTTTGGATTTTCATCTGAATGATGGTATGCCCCTACAGTGCAGCACCCCCCCAAACACACACACACACACACACACACTAGTGCTTCATTAGTTCATTAGGGTGGCAATGTTTTTTTGGTATGAGCCCAAGTCCCAGTTTGGGACTAGACCCTATAACTGTCTGGCCAAGATGCAGATGTGCTGCCAGCTGAGCTACACTGACTGACAAATGAGTTGTTGACAGAAATCCCCAGGTCCTGTTGTGCCAAAATGTATTTTCTCATTATTTTCTCTCTTACCCCAAATGTACTAACCAACAACATTCATTCTGCACTTACCCTGAAACCAAAACTGCAAGACAGCAGCTGGCTTTGATGATGCACCATTGTCTGTCTGTCTGCCTGCCTGCTTCCCTGTCTATCTGTCTGTCTGTCCTGCAAGCTAGCAGTAGCTGGCTATCACCAGTAATAGGATTTGCCAATACCACCAGCACACATCAAAGGCTTCGGAGGACAGTGACAAGAATGATAGGGTCCTGGAATGCTAGGATACGAACAGAGAAAAGTCCTCTCCCGTGCCAACACATAGTGAACCACTGGACCTGGTTTTCAATGGTCTTGTATTCCATCCCCCCCCCCCCCGCCAAAGTGGTGCTGCATGATCGAACATGCAGACAGTTATGTGAAAACTGGCTGCAACTCTATTTGCCTCACTTTTATGGCAGACTGGCTTGAGTAGATTCATATTCCAGTAAAGAACCAGAGCATTCCCCAAAACCTTATGTTTTTTTCTCACCATCTCTTCTCACATCTTACTTGAATTTCCTTCATATGTAGACAGCAGAGATGAATAATAACAGCAGCAAAGGTTAGGTCCATCAACTGTTAAACTGTTATCATGGTGACACTGATTATATCAAGTTGTACTGAACATTTAAAAAAAATAAACTCATTTTTTAATTTTGTTTAACCTATTACATTCTGTAACAGTCTATTGTCTTCCAGCATAGTGTTAGCAAATGTTACCTAACAAAACAGTAGATAACAGGAATGGGAACAGCAACATATTTGATTTAACAATCAAAATGGCAAATGTTCATCATGAAAAATTGCAGGGTAAATGTAACCCCACCTATTAGGCATTTTGGCACTGCTCTCTAGTCTAGCAAATCTTTACCCCTGCACCTTCAGCCAACTGGTCCTGAACCTGGTGTACTTCAGCTGGTGGATTTCAGTGACCAGTGATGCCACCTCTGGAAGCCCACTGCAGTATTACTGCCCTCAAGATTTTACCCCCCAGGAAAATATAACTCCTTTTTCCCAAACAGATTAAAGAAGAAGAGAACCTCAGAGCTGAGCACATCTGTTCTTTGCAGAGAATAGCCTTGCAGCTATGCCAGCACATTAGTATCAGAGGCAGACAAGCAGCAAATGGAGTAGGGGACACACTGAATCTGCACCAGAACCAGGACAAAATAACTAGGAATCCTCATGTAGCTGGCAGCTAAATTTTAAAGTGCAAAATGGCAAAGCAGTTTAAGCAGTTTGGGAATTGTCTTGAAGTAGCTGTACAGGCAGTCCCTGCACCTGGTTTTGTCCACAGCCCTTCTGGGAGTCTGTGATATCAGACTTACACTTAACTGCGATGCCATTCATCTTCTGCAAGTTATGCAGTGAGATTTAATCTAATGAAGGCACTGAAGGGATACCATATAATCACCACCATCTCCCGCATTTGCCTGCTTGACATGGATTGTGTCTTACAGTCTAGGTGCTATTTGATTTATTTGGCATGTGTAAGAGGAGCTGCCTGCTATCGGGTCTGCTTTACTTTGCAGTCAGATGATCTACTGCATGGAGGTCAGGAGAGGGGACTGGGGCAAGGAAGCAAGAGACCAAAATGTCAGGAGGATTTATGTTTCATCCAACTAAGTAAAACAAAGCTGCTGTGCAGATCCTGCTGATAAGTTCACAGTGAAAAAGGGCCGGTAGTTGTTCAGTTAAATTTTTATTTCTCTTACTCACTGTGCTGAGGCAACCCACGCTGATGAAAAGGCTACCCCCCCTCACACACATATACACATGCACGCACACACAGCCATTAATCAGTCTGGAGTCAGCTTAGTTCAGTGAAACAGGACTGGTAACTGCTGAAATGATGTCCACAACAAAAAAAAATGGACGTCTGTCCTTTAACCTATATGTTTATACAGACATAAATGACTCCAGGCAGTCTATTTGTGGATATTTTTGACACATTTCTGGATGTAAAATACATCCAAAACACTGTTATCTCAAGCCCTGCTCCTAACTGAGGTTGTATATCGGTGCACTCTTCTCTGGGACACTTCTACACCCTACTATTGCCTGTCTGTGCACCAGCCCTCTCCCCACTGTGGAACCAGACTGCCACCTCCACAGCTGCACACAGTGGGTAACCCTCCCCCTGCTGTGGGGCCCAGGAGTTGCTCAAGAGCAATACATATTCTGTGTGGTAGAAGAGCAGGGGTAGGAGTTGGACACATTGACACTGTGGGCCAGAGATGGACAATGCTAGATTCCTTGGCTGTTAGCTTTCTTCCCTTTTATCCCTGGATCCCACCTCAACCATTACAAAAGCACATCTATTCACCTGCTGGCACCAGCCAGATGGGTGGGAGGTGACATCCCATGGCTACCCACAATGTTAAAGTCTCCCCACTGCCCACAGTAGGCTGTGTAAGAACTGACAGACTTAACCCACCCATTCAGAGCCTAAATGCATTGCATCCCCAGCACATCCAATACCCCACCATTCTGGGGCAGGGACGTCAGGTAGCCGTGTAAACTTGGGTCTCCAGTACGGCAATGCAACATGCTCTGCTGACACCAACAGGTCAGGGCTTAGGGGGATTATAATTAGAGAATGGGGAAGGGGTCAACATGGTCAGGAGGAGGATGCAGGGGATCACTGAGGAAAGGACAGCAGAGCAAAGGAGTGACTGGAGAGGAGAACCCTGGGGGGAGGTTAAAAAAGCATAGAAGGGCAGCTGACCCCACATGTGTGCAAATCAGTATGAGAGGAAATTAGATGAATCTGATGAACTGATACACTTTGAAAGCCAGGATGTAGTGGGACCCACAGAAATTTGGTTGAGGGAGGAAAATGACTGGGACACAGACATGAAAGGGTACAGACTATTCTAAAAGAATAGGTCTGACAGGAATGGGGTGGGGTGGCTCCTCTCTTTGTAAAGAAGTGAGTCATTACGGCAGACAAGGAGGATGCCAGGTGGCAAACAGTGCTACAGGGTCTGCCTTGGTTGAGTCAGGGGAAAAGGGAGCAAAATATTCTTCCCCCCAAGTGTGCTACAGGCCCTCAAACAGCTCAGCACAGCATAATGCCTAGATGATAGTAGAAATTACAAGAGCAGTCATATCGGATGCAGTAGTGATTTGGGAGGATTTTAATCTCCTGAGCATAGAGGGGTCTCTTGAGGGGGCTAATGGCAGGGCCGGGACCAAGTTCCTATCAGAAATATAGAATGTGTTGGCAGAAAAGGACCAGTAGGCCCATCTAGTCTGCCCTATTTTTCCTGCCTAACAATACATCTCAGACTCCGAAAACTGTGTGCGACTGTCTCAGGTTATCTTTGATACACAATTTGAATATATCCTTAATTCATGGATCCTCCTGGCCTCCCTATTCCCCTCTGTAGACTGGCAGCCCCTAGGGTAACTACACCTCCCCTAGCTCCCGCCCCTCTTCCCTCACTGTGGCAACCCTCTCTGGGGGACTCTAACATAGCATGGTTACCCCTCCTCCCCCTTATGTATTTTCTATCCCCCTTCCCACTGTATCCTATGTGCCGCTGCCATCCTCTCATGCCTCGCTCACCTACTGTCCCCAAACATTTTATGATGAAGTATCTGTGTACATATACAACCTTTGCTACCTAAGATTTGTTC
Organism: Neoceratodus forsteri; assembly: GCA_016271365.2. Taxonomy (NCBI): domain Eukaryota; kingdom Metazoa; phylum Chordata; order Ceratodontiformes; family Ceratodontidae; genus Neoceratodus; species Neoceratodus forsteri. Next base: position 733,708,892 of record CM028131.1, read on the forward strand.
CTGATATCACCTATCCGGTAATGTTCTTTATAATTATACTATTTTCCTGCCTGATATGTCTTGATATGTTGTCGTAAACTGTAAATGGAATTTGTTCTGTGTGTCCAGGACCATCTTGCAAATGAGCTCACTCAATGATGTAACTGCCTGGTTAAATAAAGTTTGATCGATTGATTGACTCTATTTGGTGAGAGGTGTCACTCCCTTCTCCCTTACCCCTGTTTCTTTTACCCATGTTCCTATCCCATCTATGCTTAAAGCTTCCCACAGTCTTCACCCCCTCTGGCAGGCTGTTCAAGGCATCCACCACCCTTCTTGTGGAGAACTATTTCCTCACATCCCTCTTAAATCCCCCCCAAGCTTCATGGAATGCCCTCATGTTTGGATACTCCTCTTCCTATTTAGTAGACTCCCCTTCTGCACCTTGTTCACCCCCATGAGGTGCTTACAGGTCTCAAACATGTCCCCTCTCATTCGCCTTTCCTCTAAGGAGTACATGTTCAGCTCACGCAGCCTCTTCTCATGTGGTTTCTCATGCAGCCCCCACACCATTTTAGTATCCTTTCTCTGGACCACTTCCACCCTATCGATGTCCTTGCAGAGGTGCAGCCTCCAGAACTGGACACAGTATTCCATGTAGGGTCTCACAAGTGAGTGATGCAGGGGCAACAGCACCTCCCTTCTCCTGCTAGAGATCCCACCATGCTGCTCACCTTGCCTGTTACCCTGCCCTGCCACCTTTAGATCATCAGATATGATCACCTCAAGGTCTCTTTCTTGCTTGGTAAGTACTCCCCCCCCATTCTTATACACAACCCACAGGTCCCCTCCCAGGTGCATGACTTTGCACTTTTTGGCACTTAAACCCAGCTGCCACTCTCTAGAGCAGGGGTTCTCAAATGGTGAGGCCAGCCTCCCTGGGGAGGCCCCAACCTGTTCAAGGGGAGGCTCAAGCAAGTCTGAAAAAATACAGTATTTAAATTTTGAGTTTTATGTATTCTGTGTGAAGAGATGAAGCAAACTGAAAAAGGATAATAGTAGGTGAATTGTATGTATTTATTTACTAATAGGTGACAAGGGAAGGTGAATGAGCCAAGGACCATTTCAGGTGTACCCGGGGAAGGGTAGGTAGTGAATACATTCCAAAAGGTAACTGCAAAACAATCAAGAAATACACAATGAACAGTAGTGTAAAAAAATATGGACAATAAACTAATAATGAGTGGTGGTAACTGATCAATGTGTAGCCTGATGGCAGAACAGCCCAAATACAAGGGCTGAGCATAGAAGTGCTAAGAGTAATAGCAGGAAGGAGCAAAGTAATCCCAGAGAAGTTGCTTAGGAGCAGGGAAGGAGGGAGAGAGGCAAAGTATGTAGGAAGGTTATTTCATATAGAGAGGAAACAGAGGAAGTAGTCTGACCCATGAAGGTACTTCAACAAGGGGTAACAATGGTTCAAGAACAAAATAGCGGAGCAAGTAGGCTGGCCGGGGGTGGTTACAATAAACTGAATAATATTTGTTTATTTTATTTACATGTTATTCAGATAACACTTTGAGCACAAGAGCTCTTTTTCAAAGTTTCTACATCAGTGTAAGACAAAGAACTGAATGAAAGAACTGAATGTGAGCCAAGTACTCGAAGGGGTTTCAATTTATTCATGGTGTACTGCACAAAGTACAGCATGTTATTTTTCTTTGGGGAGGCCAAAGATTATTTCAGATTTTGGGGGAGGCTCAAAATCTTTTCTGTGGATTTGGGGAGGCTCACTGTGACAAAGTCTAAGAACTATTGCTCTAGAGTACCCCTCTAGTTACTCCAGATCTCTTTGCAATCTCTCAACCCCCTCCTGGTTGCCCATCCTGTTGCAGATTTTTGTGTGATCTGCAAAGTGTCTTCTGCAAAGAGACACACCATCCCCTCCAGTTCCTCCGCAGTATCACTTAAAAAGATGCTGAAGGGGACAGAGCCCCGTACCAATCCCTGTGGTACTCCACTGGTCACTCTTCTATCCTCTGAGTGACTGCCATTTACCACTGCCCTCTGCCTCCTATCTTTTAACCAGTTTGATAACCAGCACATCACCTTCTCCCCACCCCAGGCTACTAAGTTTTTTTATCAGCGTCCTATGTGGAACAGTGTCACAGGCCTTACTGAAGTCCAGCTAGGCCACATCCACTGCCCTCCCTGCTCTACTTTCCTTGTTACCCAGTCAATGAAATCTATCAGATTTGTTTGACTTGACCTCCCCCCTGTGAAGCCATGCTGCTGGTGGTCCTGCAGCCCATGTGTCTCCAGGTACTCCATCAGTCTTTCCTTCAGTAGGGACTCCATTACCTTCCCAACCACTGATGTGAGACTGACTGTTCTGTAATTACTGGCCTCCTCACTGTTGCCATTGCTGTGCAGAGGGACCACATCAGGCCTTCACCATTCCTCAGAAACCACCCCCATCTCCAATGTGATGCTAAATAGCATTGCCAGAGGGGCAGCTAGCACTGTGCCCAGTTTCTTAAGTACCCTTTCGTGAATCCCATCCAGCCCCATCACCTTGTTTTCCTTAAGTGCTTTCAGTCCTTGGTGGACACTTTCTTCCATAAATGAGCTTGTGTCCACTGTCTACAGTGTTTGTTAATGCAGGATGACCTGTTCTGCCTCCTCCACTGTGAAGACTGAGCAGAAGTATTTGTCTAACATTTTAACTTTTTCTTGGTCTTCTTCAGCACAATCCTCCCTCCTGGTCTCCTGATGTTCACTATACAACCCCTTGTCTTTTCCTTTTTGCTCACATACCTGAAGAAAGTCCTATCCCCATTTTTGACCTCCTGGGTGATTCTTTCCTCAGTTTGAGCCTTTGCTGCCCTTATCCTCTTTCCTGCATCCCTTTATTACGCTAGATATACCTCCCTGTCTGCCTCGGTTTGGGTCTCCTTGTATTTCCTGAAAGTTGTTTGTTTCTCCTTTACCACCTTAGCCACCTCCTTTGAGAACTGTAGTGTCCTCTTTCTTCTCTTACCCTTACTTATTACCTTATAACAACTTGCCGTTGCCATAGTAATTCTCTCCTTTATTTTATTCCATTGTGCCTTCACTCCCCCTGCTATACCCCCCCAAGGTATTTCTTTAGGCAGTCTCCCATTTCCTTAAAATCTACTCTCCTGAAGTCCAGGACCCTTGTCCTTGTGTTTTTTTCTCCTGCTCAATCCATATGTCAACCACACTGTTCAGCGATCACTTGAACCCAGGGGGCTACCCACTGTGACGTCTGTAATGTTGTCCCTGTTCCTAAGTACCAGATCCAGCACTGCCCCATCCCTAGTGGCATCTGTAACCAGCTGCCTGAGAAATGCCCCTTGTATGGAGTCTAGGATGATCCTGATCCTAGTTATAGCTGCAGCTTGGATGTTCCAGTCCACATCCAGTAGCTTAAAGTCATCCATAATTATTACTTCCCCTTTGTTTGCCATTTTGCAAGTGTTCTGGCCTCCCCCAAAACCCTGTCCATATCCTCCCCATGTGCTGGTGGCTTGTATACCACCCATATGCGTGTACAGGCCACTGACCTGGTCTTCAAGTCAACCCAAAGAACCTCCAGACCCTCCTTCTCCTTGTTGTGACCTTTCACTTCCACGGCGTTAATACCTTTCTTTACATATAAAACCTCCTATCCACCTTCAAGGACTGCTTCTTAGACCAACTTGTTCAACAGCGGACTAGGTTTGAGGCCACCTGTGGCTTTGTTCTCAGAAGTGGGGAAGGAAGTCATCTCCAGAGTGAATATCAAAGAACCCACAAAAGGCAGTTACCTCAGCCACACAGCTTCCTTCTGGTGACAGGAAAGACTACCTGGGCCTCTGTCACAGAGACTTGGAACTTCAATAAGATGGCCAAGTTGAAGAACATGGTGACAGAATGCCTGGAGCTGCTGCTTGAGGCTGGAAATGCAAATGTGAGGTTCAGTGACAAAGGTGCCCAAAGCAGCCACAGATGTCTGCATTCCAATAAGCAATTCAGGAAGAAGAGTCAGGAAAGGGTCCCTTGGCTTAACAAGAATTTAAGGAAACTGATCCAAAACCAAAGAAAGGTGGTGACCAGTAGAAAGAGATGGTTGCCTCCAGACCAAAGAAGAGAACAGAGCACCATGGAGTGACTACTAAGCTAGAACTAAGAAATTATTTATTTATTTATTTAAAATTGGTAACCAGGAAAGGCACACTGAGCCGAGGCTCATTTTCAGGTGCGACCCGGCTGAGAGTAACACAGTGGTAGAATCAAAGTTACAACACAAGTTGCATTTTAAAAAATTTAAAGAGATGTGCAGTATAAGTTACATTTCAGAAATGTACGATACATACATGGGTTAAATATGGTTTAGGCACAATGTTACAAAGGAGAAGCACAATCATTAAAGGCAAAAATAGATAACATATCTAAATACTAATAACTTGACCTGAGAATACCTTGAGACATTTGAGACCCCACATCCCCTAATGAGGGATCCAGAGCAAGCAGGGGCAGAGTTTGGGAATCAGGGGGCTAATCAGCTCGGGCTAACAGAGACCTGAAAATTGCAGTGGGACAGATATGAGAGGACGTGAAGAGATAAGGGGGGACATGCGCACAGAGTCAGAAAGGAGATGCAGAGGGTTAGGAGCATTGAAGGCACTGGGGAGGGGGAGGAGTCTGATGAGTCTTTTAAGGGATGAGAGAGGGGAAGCAAGATGGAGGTCAGAAGGTAGATTATTCCAGAGGAGAGGAAGGAGGTACGAGAAGGCAGACTGACCTGCAGTAGAGTGGGGACAAGGGATGGCAAAGGTGCGTGAGTCTCTATGGTGAAATGAGTAGGTTATGGATTCAGCAGGAGTTAGACGGGAAGAGAGATAGGGAGGAAGGGAGCCAAACCAGTACTTTGTAATGAGGGAGGAGGCTAGGAGCCAGGATACCAGTAGGAGCTGTGAAGAACAGCAAAGCTTTTTATTGGAACATAATGGAAGGAGCAAGGTGAAGGGGGGACAGGGCTCCTGAAACTAGGAAATGGGGGAGGATTCTATGATGGAGCCAGGAGCAATGGGTGAGATGCTGAATGAATACTTCACTTCTGTGTTCATCAGTGGGCCCCAGGGCGAGAGAGTGCTCACAGGGAGGGCTCATAGCATTAGGAGTAGCAATGATGTAGCCTGGGGACATTGTACCCCACCTGGTAGCTGAATGTTTGGTGAAGATAAAGTCAGTTAATACCCAATGGGCAGACGGGATAATTCCCAGGATACTAGTGATGCTAAGGGAACAATTGGCCAGGCTCTTTGCAATAGTCTTTCATGAACCTGTCCATGCAGCTGTGGTGCTGGAGTAATTTCAAGTGTCCAATGTGGTTTGCATATTTAAGAAGGATTCAAGGTTTTTTTATTTATTTATCTTTTGTTGACCGGGTAAGTGCACTAGACAAATCTTGCCTATTTTCAGGCACGACCCGGGGGAGGGGGATACAGATGAATGCCAACTGACCTTGAACCAGATTAAGCTGTTGGTGGTATTTTTAGTGAATGAGGGAAATTTGGCTAGGACACCGGGGAAATTCCCCTACTCTTTTCGACAAGTGCCATGGGATCTTTAACATCCACCTGAACTACCACCAATCCAGGCAGATGGGACCTCGGTTTAACGTCTCATCTGAAAGACGGCACCTCAGAAATGCAGCACCCCTCTCATGCTGCATTACAGTGTCAGTACTGGGATATTAACCCAAGTGCTAGATGTGGGAACTGAACCCACAGCCCTCTGATCTCCCGGCCTCAGAGGCGAGTGTGCTACCTACTGAGCCACTGACACTGACCAGGTTAGGCCTGAGCAACTACAGGCCAGTCAGCATGACATCAGTGCTAGGAAGGTCCTAGAGACCATTATCAAGGACAGAATAATGGAGCATTTGGTTGATGCCAAGGCTCATGCCCCCCTCTCAACATGGCTTTATAAGAAACAGAACATATACTCGTGTAGACATATGAACATACGAAAATGCCAGCAGAAACAGGCCATTTCAGTCTATCTAGTCTGCTTGAGTTTGCAGCTCTCAGAAGAAATTATGTAAGCTGCCCCTCTTTCCACATATTGTCTTCCTCCTCCCCCCTCTCATCTCCCTACTCATCTTCCCACCCATTATGGCTCTCCCTTTCACTCTGTCCCAACCCCTTTTAAAGCTATCCTCTGTTGTCGCTGAATGAGTGGAGTACCGCAGGGTTCAATGCTGGGCCTCGTTTTGTTCAATGAGTAATGAGTGGAGTACTGCAGGGTTCAGCGCTGGGCCCCGTTTTGTTCAATGTCTTCATTGGAGACACTGCAGAGGGGGTCTAGAGTAAGATCTGCCTGTTCGCGGATAACACTAAGATTTGTGCAAAAGTGGACAATAAGGAAGAGAGTGGGACACTCAGAGAGGATCTAGCTAAACTCGAACACTGGTCTAGGGAGTGGCAGTTGGGGTTTAACACTAAGAAGTGCAAGGTCATGCACCTTGGAGCCAGAAATCCTAAGAACAGCTACTGGCTGAGGGGAGTGCAGGTAATGGCTTTAGAGGAGGAAAGAGACCTGGGGGTAACAGCCACAGGGGACATGAAGGTATCAGCACAGTGTAGGAGAGCTGCAGCAAGGGCAAACAGGATGATGGGGTGCATTGCCAAAGGGATCACCTCTCGAAAGGGGGAGGTCATCCTGCCACTGTATAGATCACTGGTGAGGCCATACTTGGAATACTGTGTACAGTAGTGGTGCCCATACCTCAAAAAGGATGTGAAATTAATGGAGGGAGTGTAGTGCAGGGCTACAGTACAAAAATGAACATGGGACTAGGGGAGTTGCCATATGAGGAAAGGTTGAAAGAGCTCAACATGTACTCACTGAAAGACAGAAGGGTAAGAGGGGATATGATAGAGACTTTTAAGTACTTGAAAGGCATAAACAAAGTCAAGGAAGGAGGATTGTTCCGCTTAAAGGGGGGAAGGGTCACTAGGAGACACAGTCTGAAGTTGGAAGGTGGAAGGTTTAGGAGGGAGATGAGGAGGCACTACTCCACAGAGCGAGTGGTGACAGGTTGGAACGCACTGCCAGAGGAGTCAATTGCTCAGAGGACAGTGGATAGCTTTAAGCAGGGTTGGGATAGAGTCAAGGGCAGGGTTACTACAGAATAAAACACAAAAGGGGGAAGGACTGGAAAAGAGGAGGAAGAGAGGGGTTTGGGTGGGGGTGGGGCAGCTGTAGTGATATGAAACTAAGAGCTGCACAATCGGGCAGACCTGATTGACCTGTGGGCCTTTTCCTGCTGGCAATTTCGTATGTTTGTATGTTCGTATATCACCTCCTCTGGCAGTTTGTTTTACTTGGACATCACTCTTTCTGTCAAAAAGTGCCTTCTCATTTCCCTTTTGAATCTTCCTCCCACTAAATTAAGACTGTGTCCCTAGTGGGCCCATTCCTCCGAGATCAAAGATGCCTTCCCTACTATCCTTGTTTAGACCTTTAAGGTACTTGAAGGTTTCGATCATTTCCCCCTCTCTCTTCTGCCCTCCAGGGAATACATGTTGAACACCTGCAGCCTCTCCTCATAGGGTTTGTCATGCAGGCCCTGGATCATCTTGGTTACCCTACGCTGCACCCCTCCAGTAAATTGATGTCTTTTTTCAGATATGGGCACCAGAATTGCACACAGTACTCCAAGAGTGTGGTCCCACCAAGGACCTGTACAATGGCAGAATGACCTCCCCTTTCCTGGAGGTGATTCCCTTGGTGATGCATCCCAGCTTCCTGGTGGCTTTGGCTTCTGCTTTATGACAATGCACAGAGTGCTTCAAGTCCCTTGTGATGTTTACCCCAGGTTCTTTTCCTCAGAACTGGACACCTGTACCCCTCCCAGCCAGTAATTGGTCCCTGGGTTCTTAGCTCCCTAGTGCAAGACCTTGCACTTCTTGGTGTTGAATCCCAGCTGCCAGATACCTGACCACTTTTTGAGCCTAACCAGGTCCTCAATGAGTTCCTGTCTCCCCTCCTCTGTGCCACTCTCTCACAAAGCTTAGCGTCACCTGTGAATAGGCAGATTTCACCTCTGATCCCATCTGCTATGTCACCAATAAGGATATTAAACAACACTGGGCCAAGCACTGAGCCCTGTGGGACTCCACTAGTTACAGGCCTAGGCTTCAAGAGTACCCCCCCCCAATGATCACCCTTTGGTTTCTACCTTGTAGCCAGCTCTTGACCCATCCCACCATCCTCACCCCAACTCCCAGGCCCTGCAGCTTACTTAGCAGTCTCCTATGTGGCATGGAGTTGAAGGCCTTGCTGAAGTCCAGATACAGGACATTAACTACCTGTCCCCTGTCCACACTCCTTGTGACCCAATCAAAAAAGTCTGTCAGGTTTGTCTGGCAGGATCTCCCTAAGACAACCCCATGTCAGGGTTTTATTTAACTCTAAAAATTGATTAGCGTTTTGCTCATAAAAGTTCTAAAACATCATGAAAATGCATAGCACATGCCTCACTGTGTTTAACAAATATAACATTTCTAGAAAACCTATATAAATGCTTTCTGTACAGCTAGTATTGTCCCAAGAAAAAAACTGCTAATCAATTATTTAAAACCCTGCCATGTTGCCTTTCATCCTGGAGACCATTAACCACCAGAAAGTCCACTAGTCTCTTGTTTAGTATGGTTTCCAATAATTTGCCTACAATGGAGGTAAGGCTAACTGGTTTGTAGTTACTTGGTTCATAACTGGGTCCACTCTTCCACATGTGCCATTCTCCAGTCCTGAGGTACACACCCTGTCTCAAGCAAGTTGTTAAACAGGTCTGCTAGGGGGCTAGTCAGGACTTCCACCAACTCCTTCAGAACTCTCGGGTACACGCCATCCAGTCCAGGAGCTTTGTCTACCCTAAGGGCCGAAGGATCTTTAAAACCTTGCATTCTTGAATTGCTCCATCTGCTTCACCCCCCCTCCCTTCTGAACCCCTCTTTTTCCATGTGGCACAGGTCCATCCTTCTCCCTAGTGAAAACCGAGCTGAAGTACCCATTCAGTGCCTCTGCCTGATCCTCATTACTTTCTGCCCATCCTCCCTCTCGCTTTAATCTAACAAGCCCATCCTTGATATTCCTTTTCTTCCTTATGTATTTAAAAATAGTCCTTTTTCCCTGCTTTTATCCCTTGAGCTAGTTTCAGTTCTCCCATGGCCTTAGCTGCCCTGACTGCTCTGCCTGCCCCTCTTAACTTCATTGAGTAAGCCTCCCTGCCTGCATCCTTCAGAGTATGTTTGTTCATATAGAAGGCTGCTCTCATTTCCCTCAGTTTTGCTGCCACCTCTTTGCTGAACCAGCTAGGTTTTTTGGCCCTAGCTTTCTTGGTTTGGGCCTTGGTACACATATTAGTGGCCTCGATCAGACCCATCTTTATAATGGACCATTTCTGTTCCACTTCCATCTCAGGACTGATTTTGACAAGATGTCCCTCTAGGATTTAACCCATCTTTCCAAAGTCAGTCTTCCTAAAGTCCACAACCTTTGTCTTAGTCCTAGCTATTCCTTTACCAAGATTTAGCTAGAACCACACTGTGCAGTGGTCGCTGCCTGCAAGAGGGTCTTCCACCTTTATTTCTTGGACATACTCACCATTGGACAATACTAGGTCCAGTATGGCTCCCTCCCTGGTAGGCCCTCAGACAGCTGGTTCTGATTAATTTATAATTTTTGTAATATAAAAATGTGTTATTGAGTGTCTCTCATGAAACGTGCTGACACAACCTGTGGAATGACACCCCCCTTCCCAGGTTTCAGATACAAGGTGTTACCTGGAAGGCCAAGAGATAATTACAGGCTAGAACAGGCCTAAATTAAGCATCCCCTGTTTATCTAGCTAATTGTAGATTGCCAGATGACAGGATAGACATATCCATTTAATGACATTTAGAGGAGGAAAACCAGGTTATGTCACACTGGTGCGAAGTCATAAATGTTCCTCTGATGTTTGTAAAAGCAGGATATTGCTCATGGATGAAAGAAGGACTTAGAAATTAACCTTATTTAATTTTCCTTCTGAGTGATGACATCCTGGTTGTATAATTTTTATATTCTGACAGGGAGGAGCTAGGTGACCTCATGCAAAGAGGTTGGCAAAGCCAGTTTTTAAACAGTATTCTGTTTTCCATTTACAGACTTGTTTTTGGACTCTGAAAGCTGCAACATGCTAGCAGCACTGTAAGAGACACATTAGCTAGATCAAGTCTAATTGTCTGGTGGTAGGAAATTACACTTTTAAAATCTTGTTTTTATTCTTTTAAGTGATTTGTATGTTTTGTGATATATGGTTCTGTGTTTTACATTTGACATTGTTATCTATTTTTTTAAGTAAACATCTCATTTTTAAATAGACTATTTGTGTCTCCCAAGTCCTTCTGTTTTTGCCTGTGATGCGTGGATGGTTAAGAGTGTGACAACACTGTGCATGAGCTTATATGGTAATACCAAACTGGGAAAAGGTAAGAGTTATCTGAGGTCTTTATTAGAGTTTTTAAGTGTTCATTTTGTACACCTGGTTAGGTGCCCATAGGTGAAAGATATCTGGCCCCCTCAAAGAGCAGAATTATCTGAGCCTGTACATTGGGTATGCTAGCAAGAGGTTCACAGTTTGAATCCCTCCCGGACTGAGACCAAAGGTTGATTTGAACCCACAAACAGGAGGGTTACCCTGTTTCTGTTTCCTGTTCACAATACTATGCTTGGAGGTTGGAACTTTGGGAGTAGAGGGCTGACCTGCTGAATGGGGTTGTGACAGATTGGTTGGCAGCAGTGCGAAAATGTTGGTATTACAAGCTCTTATTGTTCAGTGTGTCAGCTTAAGACTGTCAGCTCACTTGTAAAAAAAAAAGGGCAGTCATTTTTTTAAAAAGGAAACAGAAATATATCACTTGGTTTACAGTCGAGTTCCTACCTGTTTTATTTTTTTTCTAAAGTGCAAGTCAGAGTAGCCGTAGTTAGGGAAAAAGATGGCTTCCAACTACAGCAGGCACACTGTAGACTACTTAAAGCATTTGTGCGGGGACAGAGGTGTCCCGTTTGAGGTGAAAGCCACCAAACAGAACCTCGTAGATGCCTTGATGGTAGCAGATACCCAGAGCATCAAGTCACAGTCAGTGATCGAACCTTGAGTGTGGCAGGGCTAGTGGCCAGTGAAGTGTCCAGATCTGATGAGGAGGACAACGGGGCCACTGTCAGTGAAGGGCCACAGCAGCAGGGGAAGTTCACCAGTATCTTGGATCCAGAAGTACTCAGGCTGCAAACTGAGTTACGCAGAATGGAGCTGGAGTTCTAGAGGGAGAGGAACAGTGAACAGCAGGAGGTGGGAAGTGAGGAACGTGAGTGCCAGTGAGCTGCAGAGGAGAAGAGGGAGCAAGAACACCATGAGGCAGAGTGAGAACACTGGGAGGTGGACCGTGAGGAGCATGAGCGCCAGAGGCAACATAAACTGGAGAAGCTCCGACTCCAACACCAGCACCAGAGCAGGTAAGTGGCTTGAGTTTAACTGGGACTACAGGACTGGGTTACAAATTGAATTCCAAATTGACAGCTGAATTTAAAGAGATGGAGGATATGGATGCCTTTTTAAATTCTTTTGAAAAAGTTTGTATTCAGGCTAAAATTCCTAGGGAGTCCTGGAGCTTCCAGCGATCCCCGCTACTTACCAGGAAAGCTTGGGATACATTGGGTCAAATGGACAATGAGGACATTGATGATTACAGCAAACTAAAAGCTGCACTGTTAAAGAAATTTGAATTAACTACTGAATCATACAGAGCTAACTTCCGTAAGCTCAGGAGAAGCCCTGGCATAAGCTATGAGGAGCTAGCCATGAAACAACGTCAGTTTTTAAAATGTTGGTGGGAAGGAATTGAGGCAAACTCTGTTGATAAAACTGAAAATGTGATTTTGTTAGAACAGTTCTATTGGGCATGCCCAGCAGAGCTGAAAATCTGGCTGGAGGACCAAGATCCCAAAACAATGCAAGAGGCTGCTGAACTCTTGGGCCACTATGCCAAGAGCAGACCTGCTCTGACAGTGAATGGGGCGGGCGTGGCAGTGCAGAAAGGGAAAAGCATGCCTTCAGGGCAGCTAAAGCCCTCACTGCCTCCATTGAAACCAGTTAGCCCCAGGTTTCAGAGAAAAGATTTCTCTGAAAAGAGAAGTGAATGTTGGTTATGTAAAGAAACTGAGCATATTGCCAGACAGTGCCCCAAAGGAATGAACAATAATACACAGAATGGTACTAGAAAAGAAATGGGTTGTTTGTGTGTCCCTGGAAGCATGCCTGTGAACATGAGGGAACACATGCACCCAGTCATGGTGGATGGTGTACAGACGCCACGGTTAAGGGACACAGGGGCATCCCTGACATTGGTAAAAGGGGATCTAGTAGAGCCTGGTGTAACCTCCCTACAAATGGAGGTTCCTAAAAGCCATCCCAGAGCTTGCCTAAGTGCTCCCTGCCTAGCTGGTGTTCGGCGAAATGCCATTTAAATGTGGGCGCTGTGAGTGCTTTCAAAGCCTCCACGTACTGTCTCTTTAAGAGCTGTCTGCTCACAGACCAAATTAGTTGTATGAGGGGACTGTGTGTTTTAATGCTTGAATCCCACCTGAGCTGCTGTTTAATCGCTCTGTTTCTGCAGTCGCTAGTGGCGCAAAGGGAGCTCTTTTCACTAATGTAATTGTTTGCTGGTTATTAGCTGAGTACATAAGGGAAATGCAGTTTATCTAACCTGCCTTTATTGCAGCATGAAATCTTTTGTCTAGCCCTTCCATTTTGGTCCTGGACTGCTGAATTGGACCAATTGGGTTGGGGGAGTCTCAAAATGGAGCCTGCTTTGGGGGAATCAGAACGTGGACTCTCAGTTGGAGCTTTCTATGAAGGGGCTGTGTGGCAGGTGCCTCTGGGAGTTTTAGTTTGGACCTTGGTGCCTTTTTGCACCAACAGAGGGAGCTCTGTTGTGATGGACAGCCGAACCAACCAACCAAACTTGTGTGAGCCCAAAGGAAATGCCCTGAACTGTTGCTGGCAAGCCAGATGCAAGGTGACTGTGAGAGGAGAAGGAGCTCTGTGCTGTTGCGGCGTGTAGTTCACGCGGGAAGCGCATGAGAGGCCCTGAAGTCGGCCTGCAGCCGCTGGCAAGTGTTCATCGGACTGAATCTGAGTTTGTGAGAAGGAAGAAGGAAGTCAGAAGTGGGGAGACCAGGCTTAACCTGAAGAGTGTCGAAAGTTGCTGTATGCGATCGGTCTGTCAGGGACTGCTGATGCTGTGTGTGTGTGCGCGCTCCCGGGTATTTTGCAGTAGCTGCGATCGGGATTGAGGAGCAGCCTGCCTGGTATAGTCATTTCCTTTACATATAAATGTGTCTAGTGCTTGTGGGGGATTGTGATCTTAATTCCCCTCACTCTGCAGTGTGTGCTGAATGCTGGAAACCCAGAAACAACACCATCCATCCTGTAACTGTCTTGGGTATCGTGAGTACAATTCAGGGCAAACCCCTGCAACACCAGTTGAATCAAAAGTGTACCATCTGATTTGTTTGTGCTTTCCTTTCTTGAACTGAGCCTTGGCTCCGGATTATAATTGTGTGTTGTGCATATACTTTCTTTCTACAGGGCTCCATCCAGCTGCACCAGCCGGCCAACCCTGGGCAACGGACCTGGCTAGCCCCCCCCATCCTGGGTACCCAGAGAGGTGACATTTTGGACCCTATGTGTATGCACAGTACTGTGATTTGAATATTGCCAAACCGAATCAACCTGATTGCCCCCTCCTGTGTTACTGTCCCATGAATAAATCAGATTTGTTGTTATTGAACTATTTACTGTCTGTGGTGTCAGTACATATAGAATCAGATGTGCATTGTGTTTGTGTATATTGCCTAACCTTGTTTTACAGTGGGTCCTCAGAGACATGCTGCAGAATCAGTCTTGAGGATAAGTGCGTACTGTATGTGTAATAAGTGGGCAGTTGGGGGGTATTGGGAAGGTAACTCCCGTGTACTGTTTGGGCCACTAGTGGGAATAAAGGGGGGTTACAGTGTCCCAGAGGGCTGTGCCCAAGCTAGTTTAACCACTAATGACCCTGACCTCTGAGTGGAGGCACCCGTCACTGGACCTAGACCCCTTAACCTGTCACTAGCCACACAGGCAGGGGTAGTAGCCCTTGGGATAGCCCCACCTAGGGGTTACATCTTGGAGGCACTGCTGGGATTAGCGTCTTCTAGTGGCCACATGGGAGAATTACCCCGATATGTTCAGTTTGGGAGAGAAGATGGGGGGGGCTTGCTACGCCCAAGCTAAAAATTGCTCCCCATAAGTTAATGGTGCACCGAATGATGGGATGGAGTGAAGCTGAGGGGATAAGCCCCCAGAAGGCTATTTTGTTATTGGATATTCCCTTAGGGACAAGTAATGCTGACATTATTACCACTGCAGGGCAGATTATGGGTGTGGGCCAGATAGAGGTAAGGGGACGAGATGCAGATTTATTTGAACAGACTATGATGGTACTGCTCTCGTGTAGTTCCCCAATAGACCCTGAGAAGGTACCCCCTATGATTCTACCTGAAGGTGATCAGAAGAGATGGAGGGTAATCCATTTACATAGTGACCCGGGCACCCCGGGTGAGTCTCCTAGCATAGACGGGTTTAAGGAAAAGCTGCTAAAGGTGCTAGCCTCTGAAGGGAGAACTGCTCAAGAGCTGGTGAAGGTGTTAGACCTATCAGAGGATCACACACCCTTGCATTCCCCGACCACATCCCCTGTGTCCCCCAAGTGCTCCCCAGTAGCTGTCTCCCCATCATAATTCCTCCGATACAGCTGGACTCCTATAGAAGGCTCAGACTTTTCTCTGGTACTGTCCCAGTGCTTTTGGGGGAGGATGATTTGGAGACCTTGATGGACTATGCTAACCCTTAAGTGCAGGAATGGCAATGTTCAGAGGGGGAAAAGAGGAAGTGCTTGATGGAGAGTTTGAGAGGCCCTGTCCTGGGAGCCATCTGTTTTCTACATGCCACTAGTCTGGGGGCTACCACAGCAAAATACCTCTCTGCATTGGAGGGGGTGTTTGGCAGCACCGAATCAGGGGATGATTTATTGTGGAAATTCAAGTCAGCTAAACAGTGGAAAAATGAGAATCTGTCTGCCTTTGTCACTAGGCTAGAGAGGGCTTTGCAAAGGGCCCACAGAAAAGGGGGAATGCCTGCCAAAGAGCTAAACTGGGTCAGATTAGACCACATCCTGAAGTCAGCTAGATTTTCGAGTGTAATGATATTGAGGCTCAAGTTGCAAGACAGGAGGGCAAGCCCTCCAGAGTACTGTCATTTGATGAAAAAAAATTGTGAGATTGAAACTGATGAGGAGGGCTGGGAGCCCTGTGCTGGGGCAGTGAACACTTGCCAGACCCCCGAAAGGAGTGAGTTAGATGAGGCCCAGCAGTTGAGAGAATTGATTAAAGAATTGACTGAGGTAGCCAGAGAACCAGATCTGTATCAGGCTACCACTGAGCTCAAACGTGGAGTGAGAGTGCATGTTGTTTCCCCTGAGACCCGGATTGAGGGTAACCTATTAGCAGAGATATGAGAATTGAGAGCGATGGTGGGGGCTGCAAGGACCACCCTCACCCAACCGTAGTGGAGATTCAGAGCTCAGGATGTAGGCCCCCAGTTCAAGAAGAGCCTCGCAGGGCCCCAGAGGTGCCCCAACAGAGAAGAGACTCCCCACCCTTCAAAGACCCTAGAGACATTAAGTTTTGCTACCATTGTGGGGAGGATGGGCATTTTCAGTCAGCTTGTCACTTGCCAGCGAACTTGAGAAAAGTTACCAATAGGTTGGTGGCCTTGCATCGCAAGACTAATGCCCGGCCACCAGGGGGAGCTACTTGGAAAAGTTATGCCACCAGGACCAATGCCCAATCGACACCTAGGTCAGTGCCACCGGAATAGTCTGAGGTGGTGGGTCCCTCCATGGAGACCACTGTAAAGGTGAATGGAGTGTCTACAACAGCTGTATTGGACAGTGACTCCCAAGTGACAATTATGTTCCAGGATTGGTATCAGAAGCACCTGTCTGATGTGCCCTTACAACCGTTGGAAGGACTGCATGTCTGGGGGTTAAGTAAGAAGGCCTACCCCTACTCCAGATATATCCGAATTTGGCTGTCTTTCCCCGCCTCTGTGGCTGGAGTGGCTGAACAAGTAGAGACCCTGGCCTCAGTGTGTCCCACTACCGGGCTGTATGATGGGGTTCCTCTACTAATTGGGATGAATGCGCATATGTTTGGATGGTTGGCGCAGCTGTGTTATGAGAAACAGGGGTCAAAGACTGGTAGAGCTTTGAGAATTCCGGCCTTGATCAAGAAGGCATATGAGGTGCAGAGAGATATGGAAGGAGTGGACCCCGAGGAACCGGTTGGAATTGTCTGGAAGAAGGATCCTAAGTCCCTGATCCTGGCACCAAATGCCCAGTGTACCTTACAGGGGGAGGTCCATATCAGAAAGGATGTCAAGAATAAAATACTCATGCTGGATGCACCAGGCGAAGGAAAACTGCAGGAAGGACTGCTGGTCAAGCATAATATGTTGCCTGCCAGAGCCCATGCTTATGCCAGAAGGGTAATGGTCCAAGTTCATAATGTGTCTGATAGAGATATTCGAATAAATAGAGGTTGCAACCTGGGTAATGTACATTGTGCAGACACTGCAGTGTTACCCAGTAACAAGTGTTTGGGGAAGAGTGACAGAGTGACGCCTGACTTGTTTGATTTTGGTGACTCCCCTTTGCCAGCTGAATGGAAAGTGAGGATCAGTGAGAAGTTTTCCCAGAGAGACCAGGTGTTTTCTTTAAAGGAATGGGATGTGGGATGTGTGCAAGGAGCTGAGCACCATATCCGGTTGCATGATGAATGGCCATTTTGTGAGAGGTCTCGACGCTTGGCACCTGCTGACATAGTTGATGTAAGATGGCATCTACAAAAGATGCTTGCTGCTGGTGTGATACAAGAATCCAGAAGCCCATATGCTTCACTTATCATGGTAGTGAGAAAAAAGAATGGGACAGTAAAAATGTGCTTGGATTATCGCACCTTGAACTGGCGGACTATCCCTGATCAGTATACAATGCCCCGCATCCAGGATGCTTTAGACTGCCTGAACGGTAACAAGTGGTTCTCCATGCTGGATCTTCGCAGTGGGTACTACCAGATCCAAATGGCCCCAGAAGACCGTGAGAAGACAACTTTTACCTGTCCACTTGGTTTCTATGAGTTCATGAGGATGCCTTGAGGGATTTCAGGTGCCCCAGCCACTTTTCAATGACTGATGGAGGGTGCAGTGGGGGACATGAACTTGTTGGAGTGCCTGGTATACCTAGATGATGTTATTGTGTTTGGAAGCTCACTGGAAGAGCATGAGAGCAGATTGTTCAAGGTGTTGGACCAATTGGAAGACTTTGGCCTTAAACTATTAATTGATAAATGTTAGTTCTTCCAAACTTTTGTAAAGTATGTGGGACACATAGTGTCCACTGCGGGAATAGAAACAGACTTGAGTAAAATTGAGGCCTTGACCACCTGGCCACAGCTCCCACAATCTAAAAGAACTGCAAAGATCCCTGGGATTCTGTGACTACTATCGCCAGTTCATCAAGGACTATTCAAAAGTGATTTGTCCTCTACTTAGTCTTACTCGAGGTTACCCTCCCACTAACAAAAAATACAAGAGGTTGGCTTCCCCTGAGGCTGAGAGAGTGTATTTCCGTCCCAGTGAAGTTTTTGGGGCACGATGGACACCTGATTGTGAAGCTGCTTTTCATGAGATTATATACCAACTTACCCACGCTCCTGTCCTTGCCTATGCAGATCCAGCAAAAACCTATGGCCTACACACTGATGCTAGCTTGCAAGATTTGGGGGCTGTGTTGTACCAGGAGCACGAGAATGGCCTGAAACCAGTGGCCTTTGCCAGCAGAAGTCTGACCCATTCCGAAAAGAACTATCCTGTGCATAAGTTAGATTTCCTAGCTTTGAAGTGGGCCATTGTTGACCAATTCCACAAGTACTAGTATAAGGCTAAGATACTGGAAAAAACTGACAATAATCCCTTGACCTATGTGCAGACTTCAGCCAAGTTGGATGCTACTGGCCATAGGTGGCTTTTCACATTATCCACATATGATCACACTGTTGAATACAGAGCAGGCCTGAATCACGTAGATGCTGATGCTCTCTCCCGGAGGCCTGTTCCCTGGAATGACTGGGTCAGACTGTCAGAACCTGATATTCGAGCACTCTGCCAGAAGTTTGACAGAGAGAAACAAATGTCCACAGATGCAGTGGACTGTCTTGTGGATTGTTTGGGGCCTCTGAAAATTGCATACCTGCTGCTTATTGCCACTTTTCTGCATTAGATATTGGTGCACTGCCTCAGCTTGACAATGATAGTCTTCAATGGGCTCAGTCCCGAGATCCTATGATCAAATCAGCTCTAGAAGCCCTCTACACCAGGAAGGATGTGTCCAAGTTGCGTTCTACTGATTTGAGAGCTGCATTGTTATACAAGGAAGGTCCTAAGCTGAAACTGATTAATTGACTGCTATACAGAGAAACAGTAGACAGAGGGGGACAAGTAGACTAACAACAGTTAATTTTGCCCACTGCCTTCGGAGACCTCATGCTGAGGTCCCTACACAACCACATGAGGCACCTTGGTATAGACGGAACACTTGACTTGGTGAGATCCAGATTCTATTGGCCTAAGATGGGGGCTGATGTTGAGCAACACATTCGAACTTGTAGTCGCTGCTTACAGAGGAAAGCCTTGCCCCAAAGGGCTGCCCCCCCTTGTTAACATCACCACCAGCACCCCATGGAGCTGGTTTGTATTGACTTTCTGAGTTTGGAGCCAGATCAAAGAAATATTAGTAATGTGCTGGTGATCACTGACCATTTTACGAGGTATGCCCAAGCTTTCCCCACCAAGGACCAGAAGGCCTCCACCGTGGCAAAAGTACTAGTAGAAAACTTTTTTGTTCACTATGGGGCTCCGGAAAGAATCCATTCTGATCAAGGGAGAGACTTTGAGAGTCGTTTGATCAAGAGATGCTTTCTCTGTGGGGCGTGAAGTCAGAACCACCCCTTACCACCCTCAGGGGGACCCACAGCCTGAACATTTTAACTGCACTCTGTTGGACATGCTGGGCACCCTCCACCCAAAAGACAAGCCCAGATGGAGCCAGCAAATTAGCACCTTGGTACATGCCTACAACTGCACCAAAAGTGATGCCACTGGGTTCTTCCCCTACCGCCTGATGTTCGGAAGAGAAGCCCGACTACTGGTGGATGTTTGTTTCGGAGTTTCTTCTGATGGGGTTCGAGCTGATAATTATCTACAGTATGTGCAAAAGTTAAAGGCCCAGCTGAATCATGCTTACCAACTGGCTCAAACCATGGCTGAAAAAAGAAATCTAGCCAACAAAGAAAGGTATGATAAAAAGGGGAAAGCACAGGAACTCCAGGAGGGAGATCGTGTATTGCTGAGAAATCTGGGACTGCATAGCAAACACAAAATTGTTGACAGGTGGCATCATCTCCCTCACATTGTAGTGGGCAAACTGGATGATCTGCCTGTGTACAAAGTAAGGCCTGAAACAATTCAAAAGATGTTAAGACAATGCATCGAAATCATTTGTTGCCCATTGGCCAAATACTGATTGAATCTGAGCCCCCAGAAAGTGCTCCCCCTGGACCGGTGACCAGAGCTGCTGCTAAGCAAAGATAGAGAAAGTCTGCATCTACAGATGCTGAATTAAGGTTTTCTTCACAGCAAACCCCAATTGAAAATGGCTGTCAGTCTACTTCAGAGGAAAGTGAGTGTAACTTTGGGTACTACCCTTCTTATGAACTAAGTCAATCGTTTCAGGGATATCCTCTAGTCAATTATGGAGATGAAGCTGGGCCTTCTGGACTGCCTAAGTCCCCAGCTGTGTCCTTGGAGCCAATGCTCCCAGAAAGTGAGGTGCAGAGTGTTAAGTCAGATGATCTTGAGTCACTGTGCATGGTGGAACTGTATGAGCTTTCAGAGGAGGAAAATGATGAACTGAGACAGACTGGTGATATACCAGAGCAAGAGGAGTATTTTGAGTGCCCTAATGGTTCACTGCCAGTGTCAGAAAACTCTCCATGTCAGCCAAGTGATGTGACTTCAGAAGTGGCAAATCCTGGAGCTGAAAGTGCCCCAAGTTCTAGCCTCTCTACCCCAATGGAAATTCCCCTGACAAGTGAAGACAGTGTTGAAAGTGAGGCTCAAAGTGCAGAGACTGTAACAGTTCCCCCTAGAAAGACTGGTCGAGCTGTAAAGCCTGTAGTGCATTTAAGCTATGATTCCCCTGGGAGGCCTGTAGATTTACCTCTCAATGTGGTCCATAAGGGAGTGTATGTGTCCCCGAGCTCATTGCCCAAACTGACCATAAGTGCTAACTCCAGGTTACTTGTTTAGCCCTTTAAGTATGGTGCTCCTGCCCCATCCAGCCCCAAGGTAGCTGACAGGGAAGGGCCCCCTCTCTTCAGGTTTCATGTGCAGGAAGTAATGACCTGATTTCAAAATGCTTGTATGTATAATATTGTGTAACCAGTAGTAAGCTGTGTAATACAGAATGAGTGTATATGACCAAGGTTTAATATGTTGACTGTTATTTAAGAGGATGCAGGCCTAAACTGTTGGTGATATGAACAAATGTGATGATCTGCTTTAAAGTGTTATAAGGGTACCTACTTGATGTGGACACCAAGTTTTTTCAGGCCAGAAAGGGTGTAACCCCCCCCTACAAATGGGGGTTCCTAAAAGCCTTCCTGGAGCTTGCCTAAGTGCTCCCTGCCTAGCTGGTGTTCGGCGAAATGCCATTTTAATGTGGCCACTGTGAGTGCTTTCAAAGCCTCCATGTACTGTCTCTTTAAGAGCTGTCTGCTCGTAGACCTAATTAGTTGTATGGAGGGACTGTGTGTTTTAATGCTTGAATCCTGCCCGAGATGCTGTTTAATCACTCTTTTTCTGCAGTTGCTAGTGGCGCAGAGGGAGCTCTTTTCACTAATGTAATTGTTTGCTGGTTATTAGCTGAGTACATAAGGGAAATGCAGTTTGTCTAACCTGCCTTTATTGCAGCACGAACTCTTTTGTCTAGCCCTTCCATTGTGGTCCTGGACTGCTGAATTGGACCAATTGGGTTGGGGGAGTCTCAAAATGGAGCCTGCTTTGGGCGAATCAGAACTTGGACTCTCAGTTGGAGCTTTTTGTAAAGGGGCTGTATGGCAGGTGCCTCTGGGAGTTGTAGTTTGGACCTTGGTGCCTTTTTGCACCAACAGAGGGAGCCCTGTTGTGATGGACAGCCAAACCAACCAACCGAACTTGTGTGAGCCCAAAGGAAATGCCCTGAAATGTTGCTGGCAAGCCAGATGCGAGGTGACTGTGAGAGGAGAAGGAGCTCTGTGCTGTTGCGGCATGTAGTTCACGTGGGAAGCGAGTGAGAGGCCCTGAAGTTGGCCTGCAGCTGGTACTGAGTGTTCATCGGACTGAATCTGAGTTTGTGAGAAGGAAGAAGGAAGTCAGAAGTGGGGAGACCAGGCTTAACCTGAAGAGTGCCGAAAGTTGCTGTATGCGATCGGTCTGTCAGGGACTGCTGAAGCTGTGTGTGTGTGCTCCCGGGTATTTTGCAGTAGTTGCGATCGGGATCAAGGAGCAACCTGCCTGGTATAGTCATTTCCTTTACATATAAATGTGTCTAGTGCTTGTGGGGGATTGTGATCTTAATTCCCCTCACTCTGCAGTGTGTGCTGACTGATGGAAACCCAGAAACAACACCATCCATCCTGTAACTGTCTTGGGTATCATGAGTACAATTTATGGCAAACCCCTGCAACACCAGTTGAATCATAAGTGTACCATCTGATTTGTTTGTGCTTTCCTTTCTTGAACTGAGCCTTGGCTCCAGATTACAATTGTGTGTTGTGCATATACTTTCTTTCTACAGGGCTCCATCCAGCTGCACCAGCCGGCCAACCCTGGGCAATGAACCTGGCTATCCCCCCCCATCCTGGGTACCCAGAGAGGTGACCTTTTGGACCCAATGTGTATACACAGTCCTGTGATTTGAATATTGCCAAACTGATTCAACCTGATTACTCCCTCCCATGTTACTGTCCCATGAATAAATCAGATTTGTTGTTATTGAACTATATACTGTCTGTGGTGTCAGTACACATATTGTTTTACAGGGGGTCCTCAGAGACATGCTGCAGAATCAGTCCTGAGGGTAAGTGGGTACTGTATGTGTAATAAGTGGGCAGTTGGGGGGTATTGGGAAAGTAACTCCCGTGTACTGTTTGGGCCACTAATGGGAATAAGGGGGGTTACAGTGTCCCAGAGGGCTGTGTCCAAGCTAGTTTATCCACTAACAACCCTGACCTCTGGGTGGAGGCACCCGTCACTGGACCTAGTCCCCTTAACCTGTCACTAGCCACACAGGCAGGGGTAGTAGCCCTTGGGATAGTGCCACCTAGGGGTTACACTAGTCAGCTTATACCCAATAAATACATCACTGTACAGGATTTTACTGGTGAAGAGAAAACATTGCCACTGGCAAGTGTTTTCCTGGACTGGGGTGAAACAGGGGAAATGTGCAACAGGTGGCAGTAGCCCAAACCTTAGCAGTGGATGTGATCCTGGGCAACATTCTCAAACAGGGGATGGTGTGTGCAGTTACTGGTAGCCAAGCGGCTTGGGAAAATGGTAGTTTCCTGAACCCCACAGAAGCCATTGTGAAATCCACTGAGAGGCTGGTTCCCTAGCCTGTGTCTTCTGATATGGAGACTAACGAAAAGGGGGTAGAAATTTCCCCAGTAGTCATTAACCACACAGCTACAGAGGGTTGCTCCAAGGAGGAAGGGGTGACCCATTGCCAGAGGGCTGGGATTGACAGTGATCCTGAGTGCTTGATGCTAGTTCTAGGGACCCTAGTTTAGCGACTGAAGGGGACCTGTCCCATGCCTTGGGAATGTGTGAGGGGTTTGCAGCTGCTCAGAGAAGTGACCCTAGTCTAGGGAAGCTGAGGGCTTGGGCAGACTCCGACGGTGCACAGGGAGGTGATGGCAGACATAAGATTTATTGGGAAAATGGACTTATGTATACTCAGGCTGTGAAGACAGAGGGAGGGGTGCTAGGCAGGCAGCTTGTCATTCCCCAGGGGTATCGTGAGCAGTTGCTCAAGATTGCCGATGATATTCCCTTGTCTGGTCATCTGGGAATCGCACGCACTATGCAGGGGTTGGCCCAGAATTTCTATTGCCCAAACTTCACCCAGCAGGTGAAGTAGTATTGCAGGTCTTGTCACTAGTGACAAGAAATAGGGAAGGCGGGCAAGAAAACCCAAGCCGCCCTGATTCCATTGCTCATAGTGGAGGAGCCATTCCAGAGGGTGGGAATGGATATTGTGGGGCCTTTAAATACCCCCAGCTCCTCAGGGAAGAGATTCATCCTGACTGTGGTGGAGTATGCCACCTGGTACCCAGAGGCAGTCACCCTATCCTCTCTGAGGACAGACAAAGTGGCTGATGCCTTACTTGGGATTTTCTCCCATGTTGGGTTTCCACAGGAGGTTATCACCAATCGAGGGGGTTCCTTCATGTTGGACCTGATGAAATGTTTATGGGAGAGGTGTGGGGTGGTGCAGAGATGCACGACACCAGATCACCCACAAGCCAATGGGCTTGTGGAAAGATTCAATGGTACCCTAAAGTCAATGGTCCAGGCATTTGCTGAACAGCATGGGAGGGACTGGGAGAAATACATTCCCCACCTATTGTTTGCATACATGGAGGTGCCCCAAGAATCAACAGTATTTCCCCCTTCAAACTCTTATATGGACGCTGGGTACGTGGGCCCCTAGACTTGATCCTGGAGGACTGAGAAGGCAAGCACACCACCCAGGGAACTCCAATAGTTTAGGTTTAGGGAAAGGCTGAATGAGCTTATGAGGACAGCCCAGAGCAACCTGGCAGCTGCCCAACAGAAACAAAAAGTGTGGTACGGCCACAGTGCCAGAGCTCACTCATACATGGTGAGTCAGGAAGTCATGGTCCTTATTCCGGTCCAGAAAGACAAGCTGCAGGCTGAGTGGGCAGGACCGTATCAAGTGGTTAAGAAGGTAAATGACATGAACTATATTATAGAGTTACCTGACCGAAGACAGACAGAAAGGATGTACTATGTCAACATGATGAAGCCATATGCAAATAGGGTTGACATGGTGTTTGCCGTGTGTAGTCCTGGGGAGAGGACGGACGAAGGAGACCCCCTTCTGGACTTGCTGGAAGAGAGCAAGTGAGAGTCCTCTGTGGAGGCAGTAAAATTGTCTCCCCAGCTGACCCTGGATCAGATCCACAAAGTAAAGAAGGCTTTATCAGACTTTGCCCTATTGCTTAGCACCAAGCCTGGACTAACCCTCTTAGCGATGCACAATGTGGAGACAGGGACACAGACGCCTATACGGCAGACGGCATATCGGGTGTCAGAGGCTGTCCAAAAGGACATTAGGAGGGAAGTGGAGGAGATGCTGGATTTAGGAGTAATCCAGAGATCCTACAGCTCCTGGGCTGCACCCATAGTCCTTGTGTCCAAGCCAGATGGCTCTACTCATTTCTGTGTGGACTGTCATTTACTGAATGCAGTCACGAAGTCAGATGCCCACCTGATGCCCTGGATGGATGAACTCCTGGACAAGTTGGGAGGGGCGACCTACCTTATGACCATTGACTTGACAAAGGGGTATTGGCAGGTAGAGTTGATGGACAGAGCTATGGAGAGGTCGGCCTTCATCACTCTGGTAGGCTTATTTGAATTCAAAGTGATGCCTTTCGGAATGAAGAATGTCCCAGCTGCTTTCCAAAGGTTGGTGAACCAGGTGTTAAAAGGTGCTGAGGAGTATGCCGTGGTGTACCTGGATAACATTGCCATCTTTAGCGCCAGCTGGGAGGAACACCTATCCCACCTTAGGGAAGTGCTGGGCAGGATACAGAGGGCTGGGATCACTGTCAAAGCTGAGAAGTGCCAGGTGGCCATGGGAGAAGTGGCATATCTCAGGCATGTGGTAGGCTGGGGACAGCTCCCTCCTAACCAAATAAAAATAGAGGTAATCCAGGCATGGCCCAGACCAGAAATGCAGAAGCAGGTCAGGAGTTTTCTAGGGACAGCAGGGTACTACAGGAAATTTGTACCCAATTACAGTGCCCTGGCTGCTCCCCTATCTGACCTGACAAAGAAAAGGATGCCAAAGAAAATTACCTGGGACACTGCCTGTGAGAAAGCCTTTTCCAAACTAAAGGAGGCACTGTGCAGTGATCCTGTTTTGACGAGTCCTGACTATAGCAGACCCTTTATAGTTCAGACTGACGCCTCAGATGTGGGTATTGGTGCAGTACTGAGTCAGACATCCAGCCAAGGGAAAGATCACCCAGTAGTGTACCTGAGTAGGAAGTTACTTCCCAGGCATACTCTACTGTGGAAAAATAATGTCTTGCCATAGTATGGGCCCTAAAGATGTTGGAGTTCTACTTATATGGGCAGCATTTTGTGGTGCAGACTGATCACAACCCCCTGGTTTGGCTGATGCAGATGGGGAAAAACAATGGTAGATTGCTAATATGGAGTCTTGCTTTGCAAGGGTATGATATGACAATTCTACATAGGGCTGGAGCCAAAAATCAGAACTCCGATGGGTTGTCTTGTGTGTATGAGGAGTGAACTGATTTGGGAAGATCATCCCATGCTGGGCATAGAGCCCCCAAATTCAGTCTAGGTGGGGAGGAATTGTGACACTCAGACAGCTGGTTCTGATTAATCTACGATTTTTGTAATATAAAAATGTGTTATTGAGTGTCTCTCATGAGACGTGCTGAAACAGCCTGTGGAATGACACACTCCCTCCCAGGTTTTAGATACAAGGTGTTACCTGGAAGGCCAAGAGATAATTATAGGCTAGAACATGCCTAAATTAAGCATCTCCTGTTATCTAGCTAATTGTAGCTTGCCGGATGACAGGATAGAAATATCCATTTTATGACGTTTAGAGGAGAAAAACCAGGATATGTCACACTGGTGCGAAGTCATAAATGTTCCTCTGATGTCTGTAAAAGCAGAATGTTGTTCATGGATGAAAGAAGGACTTAGAAATTAACCTTATTTAATTTTTCTTCTGAGTGATGACATCCTGGTTGTATACTTTTTATATTCAGACAGAGAGGAGCTAGGTGACCTCATGCAAAGAAGTTGGCAAAGCCAGTTTTTAAACAGTATTCAGTTTTCCATTTACACACTTGTTTTTGGATTCTGAAAGCTACAACATGCTAGCAGCACTATAAGAGATACATTAGATAGATCAAGTCTAATTGTCTGGTGGTAGGAAATTACACTTTTAAAATCTTGTTTTTATTCTTTTAAGTGAGTTGTATGTTTTGTGATATATGGCTGTGTGTTTTACATTTTGCATTGTTATCTATTTTTTTAAGTAAACATCTCATTTCAATAGACTATTTGTGTCTTCCAAGTCCTTCTGTTTTTGCCTGTGATGCGTGGATGGTTAAGAGTGTGACAACACTGTGCATGAGCTTATATGGTAATACCAAACTGGGTAGAGGTAAGAGTTATCTGAGGTCTTTATTAGAGTTTTTAAGGGTTCATTTTGTACACCTGGTTCGGTGCCCGTAGATGAAAGATATCTACCCCCCCGAAGAACAGAATTATCTGAGCCTGTACATTGGGTACGCTAGCAAGAGGTTCCCAGTTTGAATCCCTCCAGAACCGAGACCAAAGGTTGATTCAAACCCACAAAACAGACAGGAAGGTTACCCTGTTTCTGTTTCCTGTTCACAATACTACGCTCGGAGGTTGGCACTTTGGGAGTAGATGCCTGACCTGCTGAGTGGGGTTGTGACACCTTTGTCTTAGTCCTAGCTATTCCTTTACCAAGAACCACACTGTGCAGTGGTCGCTGCCTGCAAGAGGGTCTTCCACCTTTATTTCCTTGACTTACTCACCACTGGACAACACTAGGTCCAGTATGGCTCCCTCCCTGGTAGGCCCCATGACTCCCTGCACCAGGACACTATCCTGGAAAGCCTCCAGAAGGACCTGTTCCCTGGAGCAGGAAGTAGCTGGGGTCCTTCAGTCCACTCCAAGTAGGTTGAAATCAATTGTTATGACTATGTTTCCTCTACTAGATATCATCCTAATCTGCTCCCCCAATACTGTGTCTAATTCCCCTTCCAGCAAAGGTGGTCAATATACCACCCCCATTCTAACCTTTCTCCCCTTGGTGGACTGGAGCTGAACCCACAAGGCTTCAGGCTTACACTCAGCCTTCTCCTCCCTGGTGCATGTGATCCCTTCTCTCATGAATAACGCTACTCCAAACTTATATGCCAAACCTATATGATCCTCTTCTTCAAGGGGATGACTAGGGAGCAGGACAGGGGTAGGGCCACGGACATGGTCTTTCTGGACTTCAGAAAGGCCTTTGACACTGTGGCATATGACAAGCTTCTGGGCAATGCAGTATATACGAGGCATATAGAAGGCAGATTGCTATCTGGCATGGTGGCAGGAAGAAGAGTGCTGTGGTAGACATGCACTGCCCTGAGTAGAGAGGGGTACTTAGTTGTGCCCCTCAGGGATCAATGCTGGACCCACTGATGTTCAACATTTTCATCCTGCCGCCGCTTTTGCCCAGGGGGCCTCAGTAAACTGAGGCAGTACCTAGCCCAGCTTGACTGGTCCCCGATCTCACTCACGACTGATATAGACACCGCTCTAGCCTACCTCACCAGAGCTTTCTGCAAGGCCTGTGACCTCTTTTTCCCCCTTTACCAGTACCCACTCCAAAAGACAAAATGCCCCATGGATTTTCCCTTCCCTTATTCAACAACTGAGGAAGTGAGACAATCTATGACATGTCGTGGTCAAGTCAGGCAGGCCAGCTGACAGACAGGCCTATAATGCCGCTCATAACCATTGCACCTGGGCCACACGGCAAGCAAAGGCCAAACACTACCAAATTACCCTGGCCTCCTACTGGGGTTCTGCATGTGCTTTCTGGGACAATATTAAGGAGCTCAATGGAAAAACGCACTCCCCCCACATCTCAGATATCTGTCAATGGTGTTATCACCACTGACTCCCTACACATTTCTGATTGCCTCAACACAGCTTTCTCTGACCTCAGCTCAGTCCTTCCTGTCCACTTCTTTGACCCTATCACTACCTCAACCCCCCACCCTGAATTGATCCCCATTTCTCCTCCTCACCATATCCTCCCATGAAACCAAACCACTCCTGCTAAAAGCCCTCTCCAGCCACAACCCCAGTTGTGACCCCATTGACTCCAAGATTCTCCGGCTAACTCTAGATGTCATGCTAGCCCCTCTCACTGACCTGCTGAACTGGTCACTATGTCTTGGTCAATTCCCGAGTGCCTGGAAATCAGCTGAAATCACCCCAATCCATAAGAATGGAGATCGCACATCACCTAATAACTACAGGCCAATCTCCATCCTCCCCCCACTCTCTAAAGCTCGGGAAAAAATAGTTTCCACCCAACTCATGGAATACCTAACCAAATACAGCATACTGTGTCCAGAACAGCACAGCTTCCACCCTGGACACTGCACTACATTGGCCCTCCTGGAGTTCTCACAGCACATACACTTTGCACTCGACTCCGGCGACGTTGCTGGGGCAGTATTCATTGACCTATCTAAGGCCTTTGACACTGTGTGTCACCCCCTTCTGCTCGACTCCTTCCACAGTGGCCCCTTTGCCTGGTTCTCCAGTTACCTCCATGCCAGATCCCAACGGGTCAAGATAAACGGTACCCTATCTACCGCGGTACCTTCTGCTCTGGTACCCCCCAGGGATCCATCCCGGGTCCCACACTGTTCAGTCTCTTTCTAAACATGCTTCCTAGCTCCTGCTCAGGCAGAATGCTCCTATATGATGACGACGCGGTTCTCGTCACCTCCCACCACGACCCCATCACCTTCCAGGACTCCCGTCAGCTCGTTTTCACGCAAGCTGAAAAATGGTTCCTCAACCACCGTCTGGTTCTGAACCTCAAAAAGACAAAATCTATGCTCTTTGCCCACCGCCAGAGTAACGCCAGAAATGTCCCCATCCTCATCTTCCCTAGCACCCTACACCCCCTTGAACAGGTATCTACATACAAATATCTGGGCATCACCTTCAATTCAGCTCTCACTTTCCACTCCCATCGTAAAACCCTGTCCTCTGCCGTAAACACCCGGATTGGACTCCTCTACCGCCACCGAGACTGCCTCCCTCAGAGTGCCCTCTGGCTAGGTATCACCTCCTCCATCCTGTCTTTGGTTGACTACGGGCTTCCTATTTATGCTGCAGCTGACTCCACTGCCCTCACCAAAGTCCTTTCCTCAATTAACAAGGCTTGCAGGCTCCTGACTGGTGCCCCTAGCAGAACACACACACATGCCAGCTCTACTCCTCCTCTAACCTACTCACATTTGATGAGTGCCTGTGCTACCACACCTGTATACTGGCCAAAAAATCACTACTTGGGCTTTTCCCTCCTGGGGTTGCTACATCCCTAAAACTGGCCTCCCAGTTGGTCGCCACCCAACGCGCAGCCAAGGCCACCTTCCAGGTACCGAGAACCAGGACCTCTCTCACCCAAAGGTCCTTCCACCGTAGAGCCTCCTCCTGGTACAACTCCCTCCCCCCTCATATCACAAACATCCCCCAAATCAGCCCCTTCAAAATCACCCTCCAAAACCACCTCACTGACACTCAGAGCTATAAATGCCCCTGACTGCCCCAAAGCCAGAGCTCACCTGACCCTCTGTAACAGACAACATCCTTCAGACTGCCCTCCCCAGCAACCCTAGTCCCCTCACTCTCCCCAGGTATTCACTCCCTAGACCCTCTACAGCATACCTTATTATTTATTTATATGTATGATAGATCAAATTGTAACTAATTGCAAGCCTCTGTACACCTTTGTATTATTGGTACTGCTTTTGTGTGTTCTTTTTTATTGTATCTCACCTGTATCGTCCTCCAATGTTGTACTTCACCGTCAATTGTTGTCTACCCACCCTGCGACATGGTGCCTTTGTAAATGAGTCTTTGACTCAAACGTTGTAAATCCGAGTTATGAAATAAATAAATAAACAAAAACAATGATCTAGAATCTGGGGTCTCCAGCTGGCTGCTTAAAGAACTAGTAGCGCCAAAAATAGCAGGCAGAAACTTTTAGTAATTTTTAGAAGTCCCTTATTACTTTTTATTTCTGTTATGTACATTAGATGGTTTTCTACCTAGTAATATTGGGTATGATGTGAAAAACAGTGCTTTACCTGGATGAAGTAATATCACTTCTATTCCTCCCACCACATCATCAGCATGTGACCTCACTCATTGTCACATCACAACCTCTGCTGCTCGATTCGTAATGTGTCACAAGTTACCAATCAAGCAGCAGGAGAGTGACTCTTCCTGGTTGCCAGTGATGTCATAGTCAATGAGGCCACAATGCTGATGATGTATAGGGAAGAATAGAACTGGCTATGTCAGCCTCCAAGTAGAGTGCTGTTTCACACATCACATCTAGTACTGTCAGGTAGTAAATCTTCTGATTAGCAAAGCAAAAACAGAAAAAAATGCCTCAGTTGTAAGAAGGTAGAGCTGACTATTTCTAAAAGTTACTATTAATTCCTGGTAGTACACTAGCTGTTTATGTTTTCTGATGATACTAAACTAGACAGGTTATGGTGCTCTTTTGAGGAGGAGGACAAACTTCAGCAGGAAATAGACAAACTGAACAATTGGTCATACCCCTGCAATCTCTGATTTAATGTAGGTAATGCGAAGTGCTATATCTTGGGAGAAAAAAACAGAGGTGGGACCTACACACTGTGTGGGGCTCCTTTTGATGCAGTGGAAGAGGAAAAGGACCTGTGCATAATAGACAAGGGCTGCAGCAAGAACCAGAGTACATGGCTTGTGTAAAGGGGTCCAGAAGAATATGGGGTTGCATCAAAATGGGGGTGACCAGCAGGGCAGAGACAGTAAGCCTTCCACTTTAGAAGGCCCTTGTCAGGCCCTCCTTGGAGTAGTGCATTTAGTCCTGGGCTCCTGACTTAAAAAAAAACCTTGAGACAGTCAAGTCCTGTGCTCCTGACTTACAACAGGTCTTGAGACAATCAAGAGCATGCAACACAAGGCCACTGAACCAGTTAGGTGTGTGAGCAATGAAAGCTATGAGTAGAGGCTGGAATATTATAGTTGTAATCCACACGCTTCTCTGGTGCAGCCTGGGAATGGGGGCGGGCATGGTCAGGGAACCTCTCATGTCTAGGGGTATATCTGGCTCACCAGGAGCTTCCTTACAGCTTTCAACTTGTTGTATTGCACTCCCCAGCTTGGGATTTTGTGTAGTATCCCAGGACCCTTGCCCTCAACAGACAACAGATGCAAAGTGTCTTTGAGCACATCATCCTTTTCGGAACAATAAACTGCACAAGTTCATGTGTGAAATGCAGCTATCCATTTTTATTTTGCACTCGACTATGATTCCATGGGCACACATTCCTATTTCAGAGCTAAGAGTATTTTCAGCCCCACTTTCAGAGCTAACAGTATTCCAGCCCCTCCCCAGGGCCCTGGGCAACCTCCTGAACTCTATGAAGACCGGCTTAGGCTGAGCCAATATCCAAATACAGCCTGTTACTGGGATGCATCTTCAACCTGTCTCGTACCAGTGACTATTATTGTCTGTGCATTGCAGTAGATACACTTTGTACTTTTTTTATTATTCACGTGTTTGTGCTGCTTCTCAGACCAGCTGCCTTCTGATCTGCCCTCCAGTTCCATCACCCACCTTCTCCAGATACAGTACTTACCCCATTCTCTGTCCCCTAGCTTGGCCCCAGTGATGGGGCATTCTGAGCTCCACATGGGACCCCTCTGTAAGTCCTTGCAGGGACTAGGTTCTGGAGGAGGTAGGGGCTGTGGCCTGTGTGGGGGGGGGCTGGCCTTCATCCAGCATTTTCTGGGTGTGTCTGCCATTTTTCTGGTCTCTGTCACCAGGTAGCATGTGCAGTGCCTTTGAAGGAGTACCTCAGATGGACACAGCGTGCTCCTGCCAGGAGAGCAAGCTCCTTGGTCCACCAGCAGGAGCCACTGCAGTGCTAGAATGTGCCATCTCCAATCTCCTGGCTGGGACACACCCCCATCAGTAGAGTGCGCTTCCCAGTCTGGCTGCCTGAGTGCCAGCTTCTGAGCTCGCTCCTGTACCCAGGTCAATGGCATGGAAGAGCGACTCGCTTTTGTAGGGCCTATGGGCTGCCCATACACTTTGCCCTTGATGCCTCAGTTCTCCCTACTCTTTCTTTAATTTCATGAATAATGATTGTGACAGTCCCTTTTCTCCAGTCCTGCACTATATAGCTGTACTTGAACTTGTCTCCCACCTCCCACCTCCCACTGTCTTGACGGTGGTCCTGCTCTGTATGCGATTCTTGTTAAGTGCTTTAGTCTGTCACTCATTAACAGTCTTTCTCTGTTACTATGAAGGTTCTATCCACTGTTCTTTGATTTCTCACATGACTGCATTTCACTTGAGTGTTTCAAGGTAGGTTATTGGGGGCACAGCACCTGTTTGCATGGTCACCCACTGACACCTCCCTGACCTAGCTTAAACAAGGTACTGCCTAGCTAGTACTCACATAACTTGTGTGTGCCAGAAGGCTCTACCATCCACTGGTCTCATGCAGGCCCTCATATTTACAAAGCTGGAAGGCACCTGTTGCACTGAGAAGTCCTCTGATTTGGGCCACCTCACCCACTGCTTGAGGCACATCTCCAACCTTTTCTGGCAGTATTCCTTCTCTTCAGAGTTTGTTTTTTTGGGGAGCTGTATCATTTGCACTGACCTTCTTTCAGGCATGCCCCTCACCAGGGACATGCTGTACTCACCTTGTAGAAAAAGGGACTGAGAGGGGGCACGATCTCAGTCTTCTGCATACAAAAGGGTGCTGACTGAACTGACAGAGATGGTTAATCTGGAGTCCTCCAGCAATATGCAGTGATGTACCTTGAAGCTCAGAGGTGGTAAATTCTGGGTGAACATTAGCAGATTCTTCTCCCAGGCTGTGGTGAATCACATTACATGCCATTAAGGTAAACCTAGACAAGATTCTGCTTACCAAGGGAATCACAGGGCAGCTAATTTATTCATCCCTGCTTTTTTTTATTTGTATTTCGTAGGTCTTTACCCCAGTTTTTGCCCGCCCCATCCCGGGCATGCACATGTGGAGGCACACGCACACCACGCTTTGAGATGCCCTCCCTATGTGCTGCACCCTCCTGCCTACGCGGCCACCGGACCGCCACGCAGTGGCGACGAAACTACGGGGGGGTGACAACCTCCCCGGGAGAGGAGAGCAGCCATTAGGTTGCTCAATCCTGCTCTTCCCCCCCCCCGTGCCAGCTCCCTGATGACCTGAGGTCGTTCCTGAACCTGGGTCGCCAGCGTGACACGAGGTGAGGCAGACTGCCTCAGCCCTCTGCACCACCGGGCCAGCTATCCCTGCTTTTGAAACAAGAAGTAGGGGCTAGACAAAATGGACCTTGAATCCCTTCCAACCGCAAATAATGATGTTACTATATGTTTAGATTCAAGAAAGCCAATTGCACAACAACTGCAGATATCAGTAGACAACTGGGGGTGGTGGTTATGGCACAATAGAACAACTCCATATTTAGGATCTGTGAAGGGAAAACATCAACAAATGTATTGTAGGTACTATTTTTCACTGAGCTAAAAAAATTGTTTTTGAGACTAGCTTTCAAAAGTTACTGTACATACTCATGTACAGTATAATTCCAGCTTTTGGTGCTAAACATTGCCCCCATGAAAGGGGACTAGACTTTTATGCAAGACCTATGTATCTGAAGGTTTATAATGATTAACAAGGTTTGCAACTGGACAATAGGCTTTCGTGTTTCGTTAAGGCCTTTTTTATGACTTGGAATGACAAAGGCCTGGGCATGCTACAAAATGGAAACAAGTTATTGTGTATGTTAACAACTTAAGATCAGACATAGTTGTAACCCAGGAAACTCACGTAGTACTAAATTGAGGTGGAAAAGTTACAGTCCTTGTTCTGCAGTGGTACAGACTGAGGAGTATGTACCCTTCTGCCACCTCCATCCTGTTCATAATACAGACCTACAAGTACCTCACAGGGGTGATCAGGGTGCAGGAGGGGAGTCTCTTTCAAGTGAGAAAGAGCACCAGGACTAGGGGGCATGCAGTGAAGCTGGGGGGGTTAAGAGGGTTGAGGAAATACAACTTCACTGGAAGGATGTCAGGCACCTGGAACTGATTACCAGCAGAAGAGGTGAAGGTGAAAACAGTGGGGACTTCAAGCATGCATGGGGTAGACATAAAGGAATGTTAGTAAATAGGCGGGGGAGGTCACAAAAGACCAGTTAGGGTCTGTGGAGATAGATTAGGCAGGAGCATCTGGGCAAATTGGTTGGGCCAAGCAGTGCTTTTCTGCAGACAAATGTTATGTTTCTGTGTTTCTTTTACCTCCTGAATGCTACCTTTTTTTCTTTTAAAGCTCCTGCCACATCCCTGGACAATCATAATGGTCTCTTTTCCTTCATGCATAGGTGGGTTGCTTTAGATGTACCCTCCTTTATTTTTCCCCACTGTGCCTCTACCCCTCCATGGCAAACCCTCCCCCTTTAGACAGTTTCTGAGGCAGTCTCTCTTTTCTTTAAATTCTGCCTTCTTAAAGTCCAGGATCCTTGTCCTCATGGGTATCTAAAGTTTATCGTATTTGCTTTAATGGTAAACAAAGAGGTACTGCTATTTTAATTAGGAAAGGGACGTGATTTTCTTGCATTAAATATCCTGGTGACCTGGATGGAAGATGGCAAATCTTAGGATGCAAATTGGATGGTGGAGATTGTCTGATTTGTAATTTATAAGCTCCCAATAACTAATCATCTCAATTTTTTTTATCAGCATTCTCACCCGAATAGGTACTTGCAAATACGAATGTAAGAATGGAGTGAGAGTGTTTAAAAAGTGAAACTGGTATTCTGTGCATGCGAGTTAGCTGTCTCAGCTGACAGCAGCTCTATTTTCTCTCACTTCCCATGCTCTGTTACAGAGGCAGAAGTAAGTCAGTTTTACAAAAAACATACTCACAAGGCATATGGATTTTGGCATAATACATTGCTAATAGAGTATCTTGGTGAGGAGGGACCACAGTATGTACACCTAGTAATGTAGTTTTCCCTTGCAAAACTTCTGTAACTTCACTGTACTGCAGTGCGAGTCACTACTCTGCCATATAGTGATGTCAGCAGTACAGCCCTGGGTCCACAGCAACACTAGGCTTGCTACAGAAGCTGTGGTACACCCTGCAGTTATTAGATGCTCAGAATGCAAAAACTAACTGGCAACTCTATCTTCTCTCAGTCCCCATGCTTTGTTACAGAGGCAGAAGTAAGTCAGTTTTGCAAAAAAAAAAAAAAATACTGAGTGACAAGGCATTTGGATTTGGGCAAAATGCATTGCTAACAGGGTGTCTTGGGGAAGGGGGACCACAGTATGTACACCTAGCAATGTAGTTTTCCCTGGAAAAAGGCCTGCAGCTGCACTATACTGCAGTGTGTGAGTCACTCCTCTGTCATACAATGATGTCAGCGGGGGCCAGCAATCCAGCAGCTGAACAGCAAAGGCAAGTGCAGCAGGGCTAAAGCAAGGCTCAAAAAACAAATGCAAAATATGGAAGGCAGAGTAAACCTTGGCCAAAAATAGCAAATGCACACACCCCTTCAGGTCTAGTACTGCATGTAATGATGACAAGCTGTAACATTTTGGACCATCATGAAAGGCGCTCTTTAAAGATCATGTGCAGTGGTTTTCAAAACTAAAACTGACAGCACCACTCAGTAAACATTGCTATAAAAGCTATGTGTATTCCAGGTTTTGTAACAAAAATCAACAATTTCATACTTTTAAGTGCCTTTTTGGTGTGGTCCATTTCTCCAAGCTAGCTGGATGCTGAGTCAGCTGTGCCTCAGGACTGCAGGTGTCATTTGTGGTACTATTCTACTGTGCCTGTAAAAAAGTTGTATTGTTACCAGTAGTGTAATGTTGGTAATTACCTTGCTGTTGGTCAAAGACGGCTTTAGAATAAATTTTAATAAGGGTCTTATCTGTATTAATTCCTACTAGAGATGGATGTGTTTAGCCCTGGTAAGGTGGTAATTACTAATGTGGAGTAAAGAATAGCTAAGCCTAAATTTTGATCAAGTAAAAACCTAGTGTACAGAAACTTTCTTAGTGAGGTTTCAAAACAGCACTACCTCTCCCACGCCCATTTGCAGGCAGATGGGATAATTTCTTTATTGCCATCCTGAGCAATCACTTCTTTGGGATGTTAGGTATGAATGAGTACAATAGTCTTTAACGTGACACAGGACTTATGCCTTTCACCACAGACAGACAGATTCAAGAGTTTGCAGATCTTACAGTACTGTGCCACTCTCTCTGACTTCTGAACAGGCTAGAGGGATTCATTTAAACCATTTTTTGTGCATTACTGGCATTGAACATAATGAAACCGCAGTCAAAGCAGCTGATTGGTTTTCAGTTTCTTGCAACAGGCACAGAGTCAGAAAAAAAAATAGTATTCTTATCAATGTGACAATCTCCCTGTCTTCTTTATAGATGAAAGAAAATAGCACCACAAATTACATCACCCGGGTGAAGCCATGCTGATCACCACAGGGAACAGCAAGTCTCAGCATCTAGCAGTGTAGATGAAGCAGAACTCACAACAAATGCCTAAAATGGTATGGAATGGTAGATTTTCATGTCAAACACCTGGCAAACACTGTTTGTAAAACAATATTTAATGAATGGGCTACCAGTTTTAGTTATGGAAAATGAATTGTACATGATCTTTATGCTTGATCTTGGTGTCACCGCTTATGTCCGTCAAAACCTCCCCTGCTCTGTTGCTCTCAGAGAGTCTGTGCCCTCCTGTTATAAGTTCCTTTTAGCAAAACTCTCCTTCCCTTCTGCCCTTCCAGTCTTCACTGGCATTTCAATGCCTCCCCCAAAATCTCTCCTTCTCTTGTTGATTCCCTCTCTCCTATTGCCTTCCATGCTTCCTTTGTAGAAATTCTCCTCTTCGAGGACTTCAATATTCAATTTTTTTGTTCTTTTTTGGTAACCAGGTAAGGCCCACTAGGCACAAGTGCCTGTTTCCAGGGGTGACCCAGGAGCACTGGGTGATGAAGTGACTTGCTCAGAGTCACAGAGTATACAAGTGGAGGATGTGGGAATCAAACCCAGATCTGCTGGATGTACCTAGCTTGCTCACAGCTCATTACTCTGACCTCTAGGCTATACTGCCAGCCCCAATTGTCTCTTCTCGGCCACCAGGCCCACCACCCACAGGACTGAGTCCCTAAACTTTACACAACTAATTACCAAACCCACTTGGCTCAGCCCTCACTCTCTCAACCATACCCTTCTGGACTGGGTGCTCTCCTCACACCCCCACAATATAATTGTAACAAGTACTCTGCTGGATGCCTTCAGTGACCATTGCATGACCTTCTGTGTCAGGAAAGTTAGGCCCCCTCCATCTGCCCCAAATTATATTTGGTCAAGATCCCTCTGATCACTTGACATTAGTGCTCTACTGAATAACCTTGCTGCTGATTGGCCCCCATCTACTCTGCCTCTGATACAGACATGGCCCTCTCCGTATTCCATGCCAAATTTGTTTTAATCTGGGACAAGCACCCACCCTTAGAAAATTAAGTGTACAAAGTTTCCACCACCCATGGATTACATCAGACCTTACTGACCTGTGCAAATCCCATGACCAAGTTTTGGCCCATTTAAAATTTTCCCACTGCATGACTGATCTTTTGTTCTGCAGGTCACACAGAAACTCTTGTACAAAGGCTGTTCCTGCTGCTAAGACTCGCTACTTCAAATCTAGCTTCCAGACTAAGTCAAGCTTCACTCACACTTGTGGCATGGCTAGCAGTGCACTTCCTGGTAGCTCACCAAAGACTGTAACACAACAAAACAAAATGCACTCGCACCTGGTAGAGGAGGCCAGTAAATAACACACTGCACAGAAGTTGCTTGGTGACTCATTTATTAAGTCATCCTTTTCCAGGTCATCCATAAGTGTGCTTTAGTGTGCTATAGTGCTAAAAGGCATCTGCCTCTAACCCACTCCCACTGTTCACCCCAGCGCTACAGTCTACACCTCCCCCCCCCAATCAGGCAACTTCTGTGCTGTGTGTTATTTACTGCCCCCTCCACTAGATACAAATGCATTTGTTTTGTTGTGTTATAACTTCCAGATTAACCTTAATTCTCTCTAACAAAATTATGGAAGGTTATCCATTCCCTCTTTGACCCC
The DNA here is from genome assembly GCA_016271365.2 of Neoceratodus forsteri. Classification (NCBI taxonomy): domain Eukaryota; kingdom Metazoa; phylum Chordata; order Ceratodontiformes; family Ceratodontidae; genus Neoceratodus; species Neoceratodus forsteri. Next base: position 733,747,502 of record CM028131.1, read on the forward strand.
CAACCCAGTCTGCTGCCCCAGTCCTCGTTGTGGATGGCTCACAGGTCTCTGACCCTTCCTCTGTTGCCACTCTCTTTAATGAGCTCTTCATCACCTGTACTCTCCCCTTTTCTCCCCCTCCTGGTTCATCTCCCTCCTTCTCACATCTCTCCCCCCCCCCCCATCTGAGTGCTTTCACACTCCTCCTGTCACTCCTCTGGAAACCTTGCTCATCCTTTCCTTGCTTAATCCTGCTAAGTCTGGCCCTAATGGGCTGGACCCTAAACTTCTCCGTCTCTCAGCTCCTGCTATTATCTTTCCACTCACTCCCCTTTTAACCTCTCCTTCTCACTCTGTGCAGTACCAGAGTCCTGGAAGTTTGCTAAAGTCCCTACCCTGCACGGGGAAGGGGTGGCCGCTTCTCCCCAGGCAACTTCAGGCATAGCTCCCTCCTCCTCTCTCCTCCTCTCCTCCTCCTCCTCTCCTCTCCTCTCCTCTCCTCTCCTCGCAAAGCTGCAGGAGAAACTTGCCTCACTGCAGGCTTGCTGACATCCTTCTCTTCACCAACTACCTCTCCCCCTACCAGTCTGATTTTCAGAAGCACCACTCCACCGTCTCTTCCTTGCTGTGTGTCACTGGCTCAGTCCTCACCAGGATGTATCAGGGACAAATAATTGTGGCTGTCTTCATTGATCTAGCCAAAGCCTTCTATTCAGTGTCCCACTCACTCCTCCTCCTCCTCCTCCTGGAAAATCAGAGCTCTACTGGCCTTCAGTTCCTGCTGTTGAATGGTTCCATTCCTACCTCATGGGCTGACAACACTCAGTACAGGTAGGAGGTGCCTGTGATGGGGTCTAACCCTATTTAAGTTTTGGGAGGACTCTGTACTATCATCTCTTTCTTTCAATATGTCTGTTGCAAAAGCAGTACCCTAATTCTAGCCTATACTATCCTTTATTTTCCTCTTAGTTTGGTCAGACTGGCCACCTGCTGACCTCCCCTCCATCTCTCTATCTTATCCTCTTTTATTTTCTCCCTTCCTTTTCTAGTCCTATCCCAAAAGTATCTCAGGCTGAAAAGAAAATGCTCAGGATAAAATGCAAGTACATATATTAAGAATGAAATATTCTCAGAAAATTAAAAACAACTGGAACCAGAAGGGTTAAAAACTAGGTCTTGCAGTTATGCTGCCATCTGAACTGTTTAAGAGTTTCACACCTTATAAAGAACTGCATTAAAACCTACATAAAATGTCTGTTAAACAAAAACATGAATTGAGAAATATTTGCTGGAAAAGCAATTAAAGAGCAGCTCTCTGTTATAATAAAAAGCTTAAAAACACTAGATTTACACCAGTTGTGTTTTAACTTTACTGTTTTCTAGTTGTTATTTTTTGTAACTTTCCTCTTATGTTGGGCTACTAAATATTGAGGCTGATGCAGTGTAGTTATTTCACTGAGTCTTTCAAATGTGCCTGACTGTCCCCTGCTAGCCACACAACTGCTGTTTGTGACATCACAGTCTGCTGTCATAGTGAGCATTATGATGTCATAAACAAAGGCACTGTAAGGTAAATAGGGTAGAGGCAAATGTTTTCAAATGTTTTCTATACTAACTTTTTATAAGGGCTACCTAGATGTTCTGTAAATCCTGGAAAAGAACAAAGAAAATAAAAAATATATTCTCTAGTGAATTGTAACAGCTGAAACGTTTTATTTATGAAAGCACATGCTGAAGTGCAGAGCTGCTCTTTAATGCGGTTGCTGCTACAGGCTCGACTAGTAAATGAATACACTGCAGTAATTGAAATACATTCTTAGAGAGAGTGAAAACGGTTAGGAGTGAAGTACAGGTGCTAAAAAAGTTATGTATGTACTTGCCAAAGCTCCTGTGACTTAAATGGAGCAAGTGAAGCTGCTGAATTACTAATGTGCTGCTTTCGGCTGTTTTATTTTTCTTCCTAAAAAGTAAAGTTTTTATACAATTCTTTCCTTAAACACCACATAAAAGACTGAGTTTACCTTCAACAGATTTTCTAACAGATACTGAAGGACACTATTGCTGGCAAGTTCCTAAACAAACAAAAAGCTAAAATGTAGGGCCATGCCCCAAATGCTTCAGCCCATACCACTCAAGTGTCCCTCATTTCACCCCTCAAAATTGCCCTGTCCTTCATCTGTCCCCCTTGGAAAAGGTGCTGCAAACACACAGAGAATGTGCTGTAAATTCAGACTTTAAAGCAGAAATTAATAATACTCTAAGAAGCTAAATAAAAAGTAAACTGTTTTACAAGTAAAGGCAATGTTTTCTACAGTGTTCTGTGCTTGTATCCCAATGTTTGAGGATGTGTCCCGCATTATAAGAGTCAGTGTCTGTCACTGTCCTTCATTTTGTGTGCCTGTGTCCCTCATTTCAGTGACAAAAGGTTGAGAGGTATGCTTCAGCCTCACTTCTCTTTTGTAACATTGTTTTTTTCTTTTTCTTTCAAGCATAAAAACAATCACATTTGCTATGCCTGCTGTTAAAGAAGCATTATATGTTTTATTTTTATATAAGGCTGCATTGGTATTTAAAACAAAGCTGGAAATATATTTGAACTGAGGTACCTGGATCTGTTGTACGTTGTGTATGTGGTTCCTATAGGGGAAGGCTGGCCACAGTGTCAGCTCCTTTATACCGTTGCCTGGCTCCTGATGTCAGCAGGTGGGAGGAGCTAGAGTAACTGGTCATTCAAACTTTTTCATTTCCCTTCAGAAATATCATTATTGTTATTTATAAATACTAGTTGTAGCTTTATAATATGTCTTTATCAAACTAAGTCTCAATCCTAAAAAGTATGCTGTAATAAAAACTTAATTTTGTGAAAGCAGGAATAACCACATGATCTCCAAGGGGTGGGTATAAAAACCCTAGAACAGAGATGCTCTGCAGATGTTCAGGTCAGTATTGTGCTGACCAAGAGAGACTGTGCATGTCTTCACACCTCATGCAGAAAATCCTGAACTGATCTGGAAAGATTTGGAGATCTGTGAATCTTCCTGCTGGCAGCACTGAATTGCAAATGTTTGCTGTTGGTTTTTAATTTTTTTTATTTTTGAAAAGTTATTTTTTTTTTATTTTTATTATTTTAGCTCCTTCATAATAAGCATCACACTATGGTGTGTTAATCTCATATATCCATGTGAGTGTCCATCTGTCTTCCCACACTGTTACATCTGGTGTTAGAAGTGGGATTCTGAGAATGTTTGGACTGGGCATGGGGATGTTTTCTAGTGGATATTGTCCTCATATCCTGTAAGACAGATACAACAGGAGCCACAAGGAGAGTTGTTGGAGACCAGAGGTGTACTAACCAGAAAGATGGCAGAAATGCTTGGATAGAAGCCTCTTCCTGGGCTTGAGATGGGAGCCCGGGTGAAGATCAAGCCAGAAATGGACACCAGTAAGCAGGAGACTGGTGAGGACATTTCTGATGAGCCACCAGAAAATATTGGTGAACTACGTAAAACAAATGGAGATGGAGAAACAATGAGAAGTGGACAAATACTGCCAAGAAGAGAAGTGGGCTGATACCATGCAGGCCATGCAGGCCCTAGGACAGCCAAGGGGGCCTATTGATTCTCCAAAGGACATAAAATTAACTAAGATGACAGATACTGATGACACTGAGGCATACCTGACAATGTTTGAGAGGGTGGCTGGAGCATGTGCCTGGCCCAGGGACCAATGGTTGTTAGGCTGGCTCCTTACTTGACTGGAAAGGCACAGCTGGCATACAGCCACATGGACAGTCGATATGCCAATGACTATGACAGAGTGAAACAAGAGATCCTGCAGTGCTATGATATCAACACTGAGACATACTGCTAGAGGTTTTGAGCCTTGAGAATGACGGCATCAGACATCCCTCGAGAAACCTATACTGGCTAAGAGAACTGTGTTACAAGTGGATGCAGCCAGAGAACAAGACCATCGATCAAGTCATAGAACGCATCTTAATTGAACAGTTTATTCGAATCTTACCACAAGATGTGCAAATCTGGGTGAAGGAGCACCACCCAGTATCAGCAGAGAGAATCTTGTTAGCTTAGGATTATTTGACCACACATCCTACCAGGCACAAAGGGTCTCAAGGGACTGGTAACAGCACTAATCAGCTGGTAAGACCACCTTTTTATATGGCTAAGAAGCAGGAGGGGAAGTCTGAGAAACAGAGGACACCTTTATCAGAAATAATCTATCATAACTGTCTGGGGACGGGACACATAGTCAGAAACTGTCCAAAAAAGAGAACAGAGCCAACTGATCTTTCATTAGCTAACTGGGGACAATACACTACAGTAGTACAGAATGAGACACAGCAGGTGATTGGGCTCATCGACTCAGGTAGTAAACAGACTTTAATTTGCTCTGACTTGGTAACTTGTGACAAGCAAAGAGGGCCCAATGCTGGGGTAGTGTGTATCCATGGGATACTCATAATTACCCTGCCACCACAATAAGTATGTCCATCCAGGGTATCCGTCAGGAAATTACAGTAAGTTTGGTACCTCGGTTGTCTGTCCCTGTGGTGATCGGACATGATTTTCCTGACTTTGAGAGACTTGTCAGGAGTAAAACAGAGTTGGCAGCTATCACCACCAGGGCACAGGCTAAGCAAGAACAACTACGTACTTTGTTCCCTTTTGATGAGGATGTTTTTGGTGCCCCTGGCAAGACTAGAAAATCAAGGTCCACCAAGAGACTTGCAAAGCACCTTTGGAACCAGAATTAGCAAGAGAAAGACTTGTGCCAGACTTTAAAATGGTGTGACATTAAAAGTGCCCCAAAAAAGGATAATACTTCAACACCTTTGTTTTCACAGGTTGGGAAGGAGCTGGATAACAGTTCCCCAAGGTTTGTAATATCTAATGATTTATTGTACGGGGCATGTGTTAATCCTAATACAGGGGAAAGTGTTTCCAAACTGTTAGTACTGGAGAAGTATCGAGCCCAGTTAATCTACCTGGCACACAATATACTTCTGGCGGGGCATACAGGAAGGGACTGTACCCTGAGCAGGTTGTTGACTTGCTTCTATTGGTCCAACATTCATGAGCAGGTTGCAGAATACTGCAGCTCATGCAAAGAATGCCAAAGGGTAGCACAAGTGGGGAAAAAAAGAGAAGGTACCCCTCCAACCTCTCCCCCTGCTCACAACACCATTTGAGAGGATTGCAATGGATGTGGTGGGTCCATTGGAAAAGAGCTCTAAAGGGAACCAATATGTCCTTGTTATATCTGACTATGCTACTAAATGCCCTGAGGCAATTTCTCTTCAGTCTGTGACAGCTAAAAAAACTGCAAAGGAATTGGCAAAAGTATTTAGTTGGATGGGCATTCCCAAGGAAATTCTCTCAGACCAAGGCAGCAATTTTAATGCCTCTCTTTTAAAGGAGTTGTACCGATTTTTGGGTGTGACAGCAGTGCGTACCTCCCCCTACCACCCCCAAACAGATGGCCCTGTTGAAAGGTTTAATCAAACCCTCAAGAAAATGATTAAGAAGTTTGTGCAAGATGAGGCTAGACAATGGGATCAATTTTTGCCTTACTTTCTTTTTGCATACCGTGAGGTACCCCAGATGTCTACTGGATTCTCACCCTTTTCTTTGCTGCATGGGTGGAATCCAAGAGGACCTCTAGATGTTGTCAAGGAATACTGGGAGGAGGGACAAAGCACTGGTCAATCAAATGTACTTGACCACATGTCCCAGGTTAGGCAGCATTTAGTGAAATATGTAGAAATGGCACATAAGAATAATAGCCAGAAGCAAAGAGAACAAAAGACCAGGTATGACCAAGGCCTCACTGATAAGACTTTCCAGGCAGGGGACAAGGTCCTTTTATTTCTACCTTCATTTGAAAACAAATTTATGATGAAGTGGCAAGGACCTTACACTGTCCTGAGGCAAACTGGTCTGGTGAACTACGAAGTCAGCACCCCTGACAAAAAGCAGGATAAGAAAATCTACCATGCCAACCTTCTAAAGAAGTGTCATGAGAGAGTAACCCCTTCACTTTATGTATGCCCAGAAAGTGTTGAAACAGAACTGAGGTAGCTTACCAAAGGTTAGAAAGACCTGGAGAACTGGGGGAGTTGAAAATTAACCCAGATCTAGATTTTGAACAACAGGCAGAATTACAACAGGTCTTGAGAAAATACTAAACTACCTTCACCAACACAGCAGGTAGAGCAAAGGGCATAACGCATAAAATTGAGGTACTACAAGGTAAATTGATAAGGCAGAAATGTTATCGATTACCTGAAAAGGTCAGAGGGGACGTCATCAAGGAGGTCAGGAAGTTGGAGGAGCTAAGCATTATTGAGCCATCAACCAGTGCATGGTCTTTCCCCCATTGTGGTGGTAGATAAGAAAGAAGGGAGTATATGTCTATGCCTAGACTTCAGGAAGTTGAATGCTGTCTCCTCCTCTGATGGGTACCTGATGCCATGCATCAATGACATTTTTGATAGGTTAGGAACGTCCCAGTATACTACAACCCTAGATCTCACTAAGGGGTACTGGCAGATTCCCTTGTCCAGAGAGTCCTGAGATAAAACTGCTTTTATAACCCCAGTAGGACTCTATCAATTGATCATGGTGCAATTCAGGTTGCAAGGGGCCCCAGTCACCTTTCAGAGGCATATGAACCAGATCTTAATGAAATACACCACCTACTGTGCAGCTTACTTAGACGATGTGGTGGTTTTCAGCCTGACATAGGAGGCCCATATAAAACACCTGGCTTCTGTAATTGATGCCATAATTGAGGTGGGTTTAACCATCAGCCCAGCTAAGTCTGCAGTAGCCATGTGAGAGACTAAGTATCTGGGTTATTATTCTGGGAAATGGGCAAGTAAAGCCGGAAATTGGGAAAGTGAAGGCAGTGGCAAAGAGTCCAGTACCTCTCACTAAGACACATGTAAGATCTTTTTTTGGGCATGGCTGGGTATTACTGATGTTTTATCCCCAATTTTGCCACACTGGCTAGCCCACTTACAGATCTTACAAAAAAGAGGTTACTGAATAAGGTCCACTGGACTCCTGAATGTGACAAGGCCTTCAGGAAAATAAAGGCCATTTTGTATTCAGCTCCAGTTATAAAAGGCCCCGATTTTAACCATCCATTCGAGGTACAGATGGATGCTCCAGAAAAAGGTATGGGGCTATATAGTCCCAAACAATCAATGGTGAAGAGCATCCGGTCTTCTACATTAGTAGGAAATTACACAGACGAGAAACTAGGTATTCCACTACAGAGAAGGAATGTCTGGCCGTCAAATGGGTCATTGAAGCCTTGAAGTTTTATCTGTAGGGTGCAGAGTTCAAACTGACTACCGATCATAATCCACTGTGCCAGATACAACAGATGAAAGAGAAAATTCCTTGGATCATGTGGTGGTATTTGGGTCTGCAGTCATAAAGATTTACAGTGCAACACAGGGCTGGCTCTCAGCACAAAAATGCTGATTTTGTATCTAGGTATGGGGCAGGCATTAATGTAGAGCCTTCAGAAACAGGAATTGTACAGAAAGTTGAGTCTGTAGCAGATTAATAGAAAAAAAAGTTCAGTATAGGTCAGAAAAGACTATGCTGATCAACCCCTGGGCACATGATATGTATATGTATGTGATTTGATATGTATACGTACTATAGATTATACTGTGTACAGTATTTTTGTTTTGCATTTAGGGTGCCTTTGGGGTGGAGCTTCTGAAGAGGGTGGGTGGAAGCTCCATCCCTTCCATTTGCATGGAAGGAGGAAATAGTTTTGTTGAACTATTTCCCTTTGGATAGGGGGTATGTGATAGGGCCTAACCCTATCTAAGTTTTGGGAGAACTCTGTACTGTCATCTTTTCCTTTCAACAAGTCTGTTGCAACAGCAATACCCTAATACTATCCTATACTATCCTTTATTTTCCTCTTAGTTTGGTCAGACTGGCCACCTGCTGACCCCCCCATCTCTTTCTCTTGTCCACTTTTATTTTCACCTTTACTTTTCTAGTCCTATCCAGAAAGCATCTCAGGTTGAAAAGAAAATGTACAAGACAAAGTGCAAGTGCTTGTATTAAGAATTAAATATTCTTGGAAATTAAAAACAACTTGAACCAGAAGGGTTAAAAACTATGTCTTGCAACTATGCTGCTATCCGAACTGTTTTATTTTTAGAGTTTCACACCTTATAAAAAACTGCATTAAAACCTACATAAAATATATGTTAAGTAAAAATATGAATTGAGAATTATTTGCTGGACAAGCATTTAATGCAGTTGCTGCTACAGGCTCTACAAGTGAATAAATACATTGAAGTAATTGAAATGCATTCTAAGAGACAGTGCAAACGGTTAGGAGTAAAGTACTGTGCTAAAAAAGTTATGAATGTACTTGCCAAAGCTTCTATGAGTTAAATGGAACAAGTGAAGCTGCTGAATTACTAATGTGCTGCTTTCAGCTGTTTTCTTTTCTTCCTAAAAAGTAACGTTTTTATACAATTCTTTCCATAAACACCACATAAAAGATTGAGCTTACCTTTAACAGATTTTCTAACAGATACTGAAGGACACTATTGCTGGCAAGTTCCTAAACAAGCAAAAAGCTAAAATGTAGGGCCACGCCCCAAACGCTCCAGCCTCACTTGTTTTGTAACATTGTTTTTTCAATGACACTTTTTCACAGAACGGGACATTTTTTCACAGAACAGGTGGTGGACAGGTGGAATGCTCTGCCAGAGGAGGTGGTATTCCATAGAACAGTGAGTGGCTTTAAGAGGGTTGGGACAGGGTGGGGGTTATGATGAAGAGGGGGTGGGAGGTGGGGCAGCTGCAAGTTGAGGGGCTAACTGAACAATTGAGCAGACTCGATAGACTGTAAGGCCTGCTTCTGCTAGCATTTTCGCATGTTTGTATGTTCTTTTTCTTTCAAGCATAAAAACGGTCACATTTGCTATGCCTGCTGTTAAAGAAGCATTATATGTTTTATTTTTATACAAGGCTGCATTGGTGTTTAAAACAAAGCTGGAAATGTATTTGAACTGAGGTACCTGGATCTGTGGTACAGTACATTGTGTATGTGGTTCCTACAGGGGAAGGCTGGCCACAGTGTCAGCTCCTTTATACTGTTGTCTGGCTCCTGATGTCAGCAGGTGGGAGGAGCTAGAGTAACTGGTCATTCAATTTTTTCCATTTTCTTTCAGAAGTATCATTTTTGTTATTTATAAATACTAGTTGTAGCTTTATAATTTGTCTTTAACAAACTAAGTCTCAATCCTAAAAAGTATGCTGTAGTAAAAACTTAATTTTGTGAAAGCAGGAATAACCACATGATATCCAAGAGGTGGGTATAAACACCCTAGAACAGAGATGCTCTACAGATGTTCAGGTCAGTACTGTGCTGACCTAGAGAGGCTGTGCAAGTCTTCACACCTCGTGCAGAACATCTTGAACTGATTTGGAAAGATTTGGAGATATGTGAATCTTCCTGCTTGCAGCATTGAATCGCAAGTGTTTTTTTTTTTTTTTTTTTTTTTTTTAATTTTCATTTTGAAAAGTCATTTATTTTATTTTTATTATTTTGGCTCCTTTATAATAAACATCACACTATGGTGAGTTAACCTTATATATCTGTCTGAGTGTCCATCTGTCTTCCCACACTGTTACATTGCTCTGTTCCCTCCCCTACCTATCTTAGCTGGGGTCCTACAGGGTTCCATCCAGTGTCCAGTCCTCTTCTCAATTTTTCTCAGTGACCAGCCCTCTGCCTATGTCCCCTCACATATTCATATGTATGCAGACAACACAGTGATCTACACCTCCAGCCCCTTGGTTGTGTCTGTAGAAGGACTGCTTCAACAAGACTTCCACAATGTCCTGTGCTGGTTCTGGACCAACAAACTCTGGGTCAACACTAGAAAAAAGTGTCCATGACCTTTGGCACCAGCCAGAAACTGGCCAGGCTGTCACCCCTTTCCATCTTCTCCATGCTGGATGGTACCCCTCTTTAAGTAGTTTCTGCCTACAGAGTGGGGGCGGGATGGATGGGGATCCTGGCGTTTGAATCTTCTTTTATGCCATCCAGATGGGACTCGGGCTTTCGGGGGTGGCATGGACGAGGTTTAATCCACACATATCATTTTTACTCAAATGGCATATTTAAATCTTTTACGCAATTACAGACAGAATTTAACTTTCCACAGGTGGACTTTTATAGATATCTTCAAATTCACCACTTCATGGCCACTAGGATAGGATTAGATGTGCCTTCCCTACCTATACCCCCCTTATTCACTGTACTTATCCAAATACAATGAGAACAGTCCCCATGGCACTTAATATCTCACCATTATAAAGCTATAACCAATGTCCCGATGTCTCTGATGGAAGGGTTCCAAGTTAAATGGAAAGCAGATTTACTGATAGAACTGTCACAGGATGACCGTCATAAAATCTGGCAATGCCAACATAGAATCACTAGCTCTTATAACTGATGTGAGTTTGGGTGGAAAGTGGCGATACACTTCTTTCACACTTCTCCAATTGCAGCTTAATACTCAGCGGATGGAGACTTGTCCTCCTGGAGAAGATGTGGATGTGAAGTTGCCACACTTGCACATGTCCAGTGGTCATGTCCGGTACTGAGTGAATTTTGGCAGGGGATGGGGAGGGCTTTGGAATGACTCTTCCCTGCCCTTGGGCAATTAACCTCAGCAGTAGCTCTGTTACTGTATTTCCTGAAACAAGTCAAACAGAAAAATCTAATATACTTGCTTAGCATTTTACTGGTCCTGTGGCAGAGTGGGTTAAGGCAGCAAATTGGCCAGAACAGATTGGGAGACCAGTGTTCTAATCCTGATCTCCTCTCAACAATTTGGGAGGGAGGGTGGGCAGAGGAGAATGTGAAAAGGCAGAGATACTAAACAAATATTTTTGCTCAGTATTTACAAAGGAAGAGGGGAGGTACATAAAACAAACAGTAGTAACACTCTGGATACAGAAGTTGATACCAGCCCATTTACAGAAGAAAGGGTTCTGAAAGAACTCTTAAAACTGAAGGTGGACAAAGCAATGGGGCCTGATGGGATTCATCCCAGAATTCTAAAAGAACTAAGGGTAGAACTAGTGACACCACTGACTACCCTCTTAACAAATCATGGGAGGATGGGGTGGTACCCGAGGACTGGAGGAGGGCAGATGTGATTCCCTTCACAAAAGTGGAGCAAGGCAGAAGCAGGAAACTATAGACCTGTTAGTTTAACCTCAGTGATAGGGAAAATGATGGAATCACTTCTAAAGGAAAGAATTGTCGAGTATCTAGGCCAGAGGGCACAAGACCCTAGGCAGCATGGATTCACAGCGGGAAGGTCATGCCAGACTGAATCTGATAGATTTCTTTGACTGGGTGACCAAAGCAGTAGATCAGGAGGGGCTGTGGACATGGCCTACCTAGACTTTAGCAAGGCATTTGACACAGTCCACACAAAAGATTAATATATAAGTTAGCCAGCCTGGGAGTGGGTCCCAAGATGACAGCCTGGGTAAAGAATTGGCTGGAGAATAGGACACAGAGAGTAATAGTAAATGGAGTCCACTCAGAAGAAAGGAGGGTTACTAGCGGGGTACCGCAGGGTTCAGTATTAGGACCAGTCCTCTTCAATGTCTTTATAAGCGACATTGCAGAAGGACTGGAAGGAAAAGTATGTCTCTTTGCAGATGACACTAAGATCTGCAACAGAGTTGATGCACAGGGTGGGTGGAAAGGATGAGAAGGACTTGGCAAGGTTAGAGGAATGGTCAAATGTATGGCAGCTTAGATTCAATGCTAAGAAGTGCAAGGTAATGCACCTGGGAAACAAAAACCCAGGGAAGAGTACACAATGGGGTGAGATACTAACAACAACAAAATGGAAAGGGACCTGGGGTAGTCATATCAGATGACCTAAAGGTGGGCAAGCAATGTGAGAAGGCAGCAAGGAGGGCTGGGGGATACTGGGATGCATAGGGAGAGGCATCACCAGTAGAAAACAGGAAGTTATTATCCTCTGTACAGACAGCTGGTGAGACCCCATCTGAGTACTGTGTGCAGTTCTGGAGACCCAATCTCCGCAAAGACATAGACAGGATGGAAGCTGTCCAGAGGAGGGCAACTAAAATGGTGCAGGGTCTGCACCGAGGACATATGAAGAGAGCTTAAGGAGCTTAATATGTATAGCCTCGAGGAAAGGAGGAGAGGGGGACATGATAGAAACTTTCAAGTACCTCAAGGGAATCAACAAAGTCCAAGAGGTAGCATCTTTCAAAAAGGGTGTGCAGAACAAGAGGGGCACAGTTTGAAGATGGGGGCGGCTCAGGAGGTAATTTAAGGAGGTATTTTTTCACAGAGAGGGTTGTGGATGCATGGAATTGCCTTCCGGAGGAGGTTGTGGAGTCAAAATCAGTGGTGGAATTCAAGCATGCATGGGATAGTCATAAGGCAATTCTGGGGGGGTGGGGGTAGAAAGAAGTAGGCTGCTAGTTAACTAGGATCTGCAGCTTATCCAGTAGGTAGGGAAATGGGCAGACTGGGTGGGCCAAGCGGTCCTTATCTGCCGTCAAATTCTATGTTTCTATGTTTCTATGTTTCTAGTGGCCAAGAATGTTATAACCAGATTGTGGCTGCAGCCAATACCCCCTTCCATTAGCAGCTGGGAAGATGCAGTTTATGATATCTATAAAATGGAGAGTATGACAGAGACCCTGCAGGACAGAACTCCGGTCATACTGAACAGGTGGACTACATGGTTTCTGTATATAGGCCCTCATAGACCAGATTTGATCTGCTAAGATAGGAAGGTGAGGGAAGGGAAAAATTAAGAAGTCCAGTCAGCCTATTTCATTATTAAGCACAAGAAACAGGCAGTGAAAAGATTTCACCTCACTCCCTTCCCAAGAGTGATAAGTTGTCTAATTAATATGATTCTCATTTATATGTGTATAGTTATTTAGAATAATAGACTCAGCTGATATTCCTGTCTGTCATTCCAGCTGGAACCACTATTGATCTGTAATGTATGGATTATTCAATGACAACTGCATCCCTTAAAAGGAAATTAATAATAAAAATAAAGTTTCAACAAAAAAGTAGTGCCTGCCTTCAAGTACTTTGGTATGGCTAGATAGGAGGCTGTACTTATCTGCCCACATTGATGCCATCCACGCCAAGCTCCACCCTAAAGGTGGTGCCCTGGACCACAATAAGGGATGCCTTCTCCCCAAGTCCATCAGGAGCTAGTCACCAAAATTGTTCTCCTGGTTTTCAGCTATGTGGATGTGATCTATGGCACTGCCCTCTCCTCTTCCCTTGCCAGACTGGATACCCTTTGCAGTGCATTCTGTCACTTTACTACCAGCTCACCCTCTTGTACGCACCAGTGTTCCCTTTACTCCTCCCTTTCCATGCTCCCTCTCCCTCCATGTTGCCAGTCTCACTGTGCTTCCCTCACGTCAAACTACTGGATCGGGTCCCTCCCCTCTTTCCTATCTTCATTCCTTTCTCCCATCCCCTCCTCCTACTTCTTTTGGTCCAGGGACCCTCGCACCTTCTCCCTTCCCCACCCTCACTCCTGGCACCTTACACTTTATTTAATGCCTGCCTGCATTGTGCGCTACCCTGTAAGTCAATGTTATAGCTTTGTTTTTCTTGATTTGATCACCTGCTTGCTCTGTACTTTATTGTGCACTTTGTTTTGTTATTATTGTTACTGTAGTTTCTTTTTTTAACATTTTTTACCTTGCAACACTGTACTCCCATTTCCCCCTCCTCGGGTTGCACCTGGAAATGAGCCTCAGCTCAGTGTGCTTTTCCCAGTTACCAATTTTCAAATAAATAAATAACTCAATCAGTCAATCAATACATAAAAGGCTAGGACAGGCTGGTGTCCCAGTCTTGTCAGGTTTGGTCATCCAGGGCAACAGGATCAGAGAGCAGCAGCAGAAACAGTGAGAAAATAGAAATCCCCATACTGAAAATGGAGGTATGCATAAAAAGTCAGTTAACAAAACACTACTACTGGCACAGAAAGCATAGATAGACTCAGTTGGACAGACTGGAAAACATGTTTGTCCCAATTTTTTATTTTAGAGCTTCTTTATTGTTTTTTCTTTCACTTGCATTTTAAGCCCCCTTCCTGTCTCCAGCACTTGTCTTCCTTAGGAGCTACAAGGGCACACTTAACCTCCTTCACTTCCGTTACCTGTGGTCGCATGTCCTCCATGGAGCCTTGGTTTACCATCCTGGCAGGGTCAGGGTAGGGGAATTTACCTCCAAATCTTCTGGCTTGTCAGGAGGCATCCAAGCAGAAGTGCAGGGCCCAGATACACCAGGGTCCATTGTTGCATGTGTTGGGGCCATTTTACTCATTTTGTTCTCAGCCCCTAGGATGCTGGCGTGATAGGGGTGCAAAGCAGGGTGTGCATTAAAGTGTATCAACTGCACACCAGGTTGACGTCCTTCCTAGCACTCTTGCCTGCCCAGTGTTATGCTGCTACCTGTGATCACTTAGGTGGCAGCAAAGCAGCAAAGGCAGTAATCCTCCCTCCCTTCCTGGAGAAGAAAAGTGTCCTCTGAGATGCTTAATGTTATGCCCTGGCTGGCCCTCCGACTACTCGAGCTCATTCTCAAACCTTCATCACCGGCATCGCAATTGGTCACGCTACCACTGTGCTGACTGGGTGATTTATTGTTTGTTCTTGACATGTGTCCTCTCCAGGACCTGAATAAAAAGATATTTTGCCTCTTTATTGCCAGATTTCACCTGAAGGCACTGAGGCATCGTAATAAGGTGCGGTGCTGCTGTTTCAGTGCATCTGTGGTTCCATCATAATCATTTCTAGCAAAAGTTATAGCTGGGCCGGGGTGTTCCTGATCTGGAGTTGAGTTTGGATTTGTTTTGTACCTTATACACCTGAAAAACATGGAGTGGTTAAAACATTTATTTTCTATGGGAAAATCTACAGTCACAAACTTGGCTGGTCTACTATCATATATAGAAACATAGAAGTTGACGGCAGATAAGGATCGCAAGGCCCATCCAGTTTGTCCATTGTTTTTACTTTATGAATGTGCCATAGGCCTTTACTCTGTCAATGGCCTATTTATTCATACTCATCTGTATTGCTCCCTTATGCCTATCCCATGCCTGTTTGAAGCCCTGCACTGTATTCATATCCACTACTTCCTGAGGCTGGCCGTTCCATGCATCCACCACCCTTTCTGTGACAAAGAACTTCCTCACATTATCCCTTAATCAACCTCCCTCTAATCTTATGCTGTCTCTTGTCCTGCTATTTTCTTATATTGAAACATATTAGACTCTTTCACCTTGTTAATGCCCTTAAGATATAATGAAAAGTCCCCCACCCCACCCAAGGCTACCAGGTTACAGTACAATGGTAGGCTGGTATCATTGACGTATATGCTTCCCAAATCAATGAATGGTAGTTGTTTAGTTTAGTTGTATGCATTTAAAAAAAAAAAAACAGCCTAGGACAACTCAACATGGTAATGAACAAAATAGTTTGGTTACTTACTGTAACGGTATCTTCTAGAGAATCTCCGCCATTGAGTCATACCAAGGAAATTGTAAGCCATCAGCATTAGGGCCACTTGGAATCTTTTTCTAGCACTGGTCTGCCCAAATGTCACCACAGCCTAAAAACATGTGCTGCCCCAAAATGCCTCAGTTCCTACCAGAGACCAGCTTGGAGGCAGGAAACAGGAGACCAGAACCAGAAAAAGGGAAACCAGACACAGGAAAAGGGATGGAACCAGACAGTGCAGCCGAAATAAGGCAGAGAAAGAGTACACAGCATACAAGTGCAGGCAGGACTTCTAGCAAATGCCGCCTAGATTAGAGAAGTGGAAGGTGGGAGGGCAAACTGTGGCTCAATGGAGGAGATTCTCTCAAAGTTCTACTGTTACAGTACAGATCGTCAGGGCCTGATGACATGCACCTGAGGGTCCTTAGAGAACTGGCAGAGGTTCTGGTGAGTTCCCTGCAGACACCTCTCTGGAGTCTGGAAACATGACCCAGGACTGGAGAATGGCACATGTGGGGCCTCTCCATAACAGTGGGCCAAGGGACAAACCAGGGAACTACAGACCAGTCAGCCTGACGTCAATAGTGGGTAAGCTGATGGAGACAGTACTGAAGGAGAGATTGAGTGTCTTTCCAAAGGAAAATGGGCTCCAGGATGACAGGCAGCATGGGCTTGTCTCAGGGAGATCCTGCCAAACTAGCCTAAGTGACGTCTTTGATTGGGTCACTAGGATATTGGACAAGGGCCAGGTTGTTGATGTCCTCTATCTGGATTTCAGCATGGCCTTCGACTTGGTGCCTCATAGGAGACTGGTCATGAAACTGGAGGTGGGGGCTAGACTTGTAGGATGGGTCAGTAGCTGGTAGCAGGACAGAAGTCAAAGGGTGAGAGTCGGGAGAGAATTCTCAGAAGTAAGGCCTGTAAACAGTGGGGTCCCACTGAACTCAGTGCTCGGTGTGGTGTTAACATCTTCACTTCATAACATAGACATCATATTTAACATATTCATCTTCATAAGTGACATCACAGATAGGATCAAGGGTAAAATCTTAGTGTTCGCAGACAACACCAAGCTCTGTGGTATAAGCCTACTGCCAGTCTATACCTGGTCTTGGTATGCCACCAGGGGATTTGTGTGATATAGGTGAGTAGTATATCTTGCCGACCAACAGCAGCACCGCAATAACTGCCCAGGGACAAAACCGTGGTGGACATCAGAGTGACTGCCGCAAACAATGACAGCCCCTACGTTTTCCTGCAGCATCAAACTTAAATTAACATTTTATGCGGCAAGCCCCCTGTACCCCCCAACTTAATTACTACTAACTCCGGAGGGGGGGGTGGACTTACAAAATAAAATAGAAAACCCAGGACAAAAAAAAAAATCCTGTCCCACACCAGGGCCTGAACGCAGGTCCTTCACTTTCATTGGTGGTGGCTCTAGCCATTACACCAAACAGCCAGCTCAACAGGGTTTGGCCAAACTACTCTACTTATCTTCTTCCTGTGGGTGTAGTGAGTGCATCGCACTGCTACACTTGCTCTAACCTAAGATAGCTCTTTTTCAGCACTCGCTATTCCTACGAGTGCTATTATTGAGTCGCTCATATTGAATTGCTCAATAATAGGCAATCATATAACATGATACCACACATGGACATGTATTTTGGAAACTGGCGCTGTTAATAGCTCTGTTTATACAAGCTGTCTATAAGCATGCTCCCTGTGTCATACATCACACTGGGACAGCCGCGGGTGGTTGTGGGCATGCCACATGCTTCCAAATGCTGGTGGGAGGGAGGCAGGATCAACCTAATATGAGATAAATATTTCAGCAACAGTAAGGCAATATAATTTATACACTTTGTGAAAAAGCTAATCAGGCCATGCCTTACACCCAGGTATGGCTCGATTACTGCTGGAAGTTTCCCTTTAAGAAAGCTATTAACTTTCATTCATTCATTCATTCATTCATTCATTCATTTATTTATTCATTTATTTATTTATTTATTTCATTGTTTGGTAAAAACCTTTCAGCAAAAGCTCTTTTGCAAAGGTTCCACATAAAATACATAGCATATACAGTACAACAGGAGGGGAATTGCCCCCTCTGCGATTGACACTTCATGAGAAGGAGTGTACACAATAACAACAACTCAGGGGACATTTAAACAAACAGTGCAATGATAATGCAAACAGAGAGATATAATGCAGAATATAAGTATAGAATAACAAGTAACCAGCTACTAAAGCTACTGCCAAAAACCTTAAACTGAGTACAACTATGAGCTTATGGGGGAACACAGAGACAAGGACCTCAGCAGCCCATAGCATAGGCCTTGTCCTGCTAACAGGGATGGGGACTGAAAAAAGACAACTTGGGGGAAGGGGGATGGCTATAAGGGGGGGGGGAGAGTCAGCTAGTACCAGGCATGTCCTCCAGTAGGACAGTAAGTGCTAAATCAGAGCAGAGTACTTGCCTGTAGAGGAGAGATCTAAGCCAGGCCCACCTAATTGCAGGGGCAGTTAGTGTGGAGGGCAGGTGAGGAAACTCTGTGCACTGCTAAGGCCAGCTATGACAGTTATGATGTGGGACAGGTGAGGGAGGGGGCCGGGGTATCAACACTTACGCATAATAGGAGATGGGTAGAGAGGGACTGGTAGTACACCATCTATCTGTAACAACAGGCCCCGGATGCACTAAGGTGCTGCTTCAAGTCCGACTTAAATGTGGGGAGGCTGTCAGTAAATAATAAGTGAGTAGGGATCTTGTTTAGCCACAAGAGAGCCCTGTAGGCAAAGGACTGCTGTCCAAGAGACGTTTTCCTAAATGGGACAGCCAACGAGCCCTGAGTCTGGCCCCTGGTCTGGTATCCTGAAGAACAGGTATGGAGCAATTCGCTGAGACATGGAGGAGCTTTGCCAATTAGTGATTTCTTGCCTAACAGGCATGTCTGGAATTTAATCCTATTGGTAAGCATGAGACAGTTGGTTTGCTTATAAAGGGAGCAGGAGTGGGTGAGTCGGTCAGCTCCAAGAGTCAGCCTACAGGCCTTATTGAAGGCTGTGACCACATGTTTGAGTGCCATGTCTGAGGCCGCTCTGTACACTACAAGGCCGTAGTCTATAACTGACAGGATGGAGGAGGCAACAGAGAGTCGTAGGGCAGCAGATGTGAGATAATGCCTATGCCTAAACAGGACTCCCAGCTTAGTATGAACCGCCTTTATGATCAGGTCAATATGCTGCACAAAGGAGAGGGTATCATCAATGATGACCCCAAGGTACTTGAATGACTGAACCTGCTCTAGCGTGTCACCCATTTTATTGGTAATAGTCAAAGCCAGGATGGATTTCTTTAGTTGATGACTGGATAACATCATCATCTTCATCTTTTTATAATCATGTAACAGTTTCTGGGAGCTGAACCAGTCCTCCAGGCAATGGAAGGAGCACTGTAGCTCATCCTGCAGAAGATGCAACCGGGCCTTCTACTAAGGATAACCACAGGTGCCGGGTTATATGGGCCTGTGGGGCATGGGTTCCAGCAATATTTTGTGAAGCAGGCCCAGCCCCATCAATAATTTTAACATAATGTTTGCCTATCTGGAACTGCTTTTTTTCTCCCTTTAACCCAGGTGCGCACACCCTCTGTGACCTCACCAGTTACTAAGCCTCAGGAGCGATCCTCTCCCCCACCCACATCTATTGGCAGTTTTTTGAAAGTGGCGGCTTTTTTTTCCCACAAAATTCAATGCACATGCACACAATGAAAGCGTGTAATCTCATTCGGCGTCACTGGCAAGTGAGGACTTGAGGCGTGTGACCGCGGGACAAAGAGAGCGGTAGTACTCAAAGCCCTCAGAGAAAAACACAATCAAGATGCTGTTACACTACCTGGTCAGATTGTTTATTTCTAAAGAAAATGGACCAAGCAGAGAAGTACTTGGTGACATTAGGAATGAAGGGCTGTGCATTCTTGGAGTAGGGGGACCTTTACAAAAAAGTGTTACTGCAGCAGCTGATGTGTGGTCGAGTGCCAGAAAGAAATCAAATGGGGAGGGTTAGAAAAGCAGGGAGGTTCATCAACAGACTTACTATGCACAGTCCAGACCTCAAAAAGTGGTCAGAGGTATTATTCCTGCACCGGTCTGACACCCAGGATAGCTAAGTGACTATCTGTTTTCTTCTCTGCGTGCTTGTGCCTTACCCATTACCGAGAGCCAGCAGTATGAGATTGGCTCTGACTGTTCCCCAAATCCTATTACCAAAGGTCAGATCTTTAAACTCTTTCTCCCCTATGTAATTAATTTTGATGATTTCTCACCCTACCCCACAGTTTCTTCTTTAGCTTGAGAGGGGTAATGGGGGGGGGGTAGGGTCTCGCCAGGGCATGCTTTTTCCTTTGAGAAAGACAGTCTAAGAACCTGAGGGGGAGCTGAGACCTATATCAATCTGCTGTGAACATGGATATCTTATCACCCCTGAGAGACCAGTCATCTCCACCCTGGATCTCAGGATCCTCAATTCAGCACACTCCATAAAGCCATCTCTTTTAACAGACTCAGGAGGGTTCTGGTCGATAGCATAGCTATGTCCATTCTAAGTGAGCAGTTTAAAATGCTTCCTGCTGAGGTCTTTTTTTACAGGGTGGGATCCACTTTTGCAGTCCCACTTGACTGGGCAAATACAGCAGCATTGCAGGGAGCGGGATACCACCAGCTCCCGGGGGGGGGGGGTGCTGTAAGTTCACATCGGTAAGGCCACAAGTCCATAAAGATTTGTGAACAGTCCTCCTTAGCTGTGGTGCAGTTCTTTGCTTTTTTCCCTCTCTTGCTGCTATGAGTGGTTTGCATATCAGGGAAGGGTGAAATGTTAAGGGGGATCCACAAGCAGAGGGGTTTCATCTTGATGGTTTTGATTGGGGGTGCAGCCAGGCCTGAACCTTGCTATGAGTGATTGAGGAGACCAATAGACATGGGGAACAATTATAACTAGCTATGCCATGCCATACTTGTCCCTGTAGCTGTCCTGCATGTCTATAGGTAATACCTACCATATTTTCAAATTTAAAAACATGGCTTAGTATGTATTCAAGAGACTGGAGCATGAAATCCACTAGCATGGAGTTACTTAGTATGTATTCAAGAGACTAAAGCATGAACTCTACTAGCATGGAGTTACTATCTGGATGGTTTTCTAAACAAGACGTATAGGGAAGTACATCTTGCTGGTGTCTAATGGATGTGTACAGAGATGCAATGTTGATCCCTACCCAGACATAGCTGTCCTCCAGACATGTTGTCAAGATTTCTAAAGACGTCCACTCCTCAAGGATGTTTATGTCCTACTTCATTTTTTCCACTAACCCTTCCCCCCTCCCGAGTCTCAACCCTGTTGCAGATCTCAGTATCGTCTGTAAAAATGCATACTTTCCCTTCCAGCCCCTCTGCAATGTTGCTTATGAAGACATTAAAGAGGACTGGTCCTAGCATGGATCCCTATGGCACACCGCTGGTCACCCCCCTCTCCACGGATTGAACACCATTCACCAGCACCCTCTGTGACTGTGTCCTGTCACTCAACCAGTTTAGTTTTTGATCCAGTTTGTCACTTTGCGGCCCCACTCCCAGGCTGCCCAGCTTATTTACCAAACTACTATGGACAGTTTCGAAAACCTTGCTGAAATCTAGGTAGGCCACATCCAACTCCCATCTCTGATCCACTTCCCTGGTCACCCAGTCTAAGAAATCTATCAGATTTGTTTGACAAGATATTCCTGCTATGTATCCATGCTGGTTCCATGCCCAGGTTCCTAAACATGTGCTGTAGCCAATAACAACTGCCACCTCTCTCGGTCTCCTTGTATTTCTTTTAATATGTGAATGGACCTGTAGAAAAAACACACACACGCTTCATATATACATACTTACATGTGTGTGCCTTGGGGAAGGGGATTGACAGATTTTGTAGTGCAGGGTGTTAAACTAAGATTGCAAGGAGGTAAACCTGAGGCTGATGTTGTGAATGTGTGAACATGTTTTAACATGCATACTACCACTGATATATTTAATTTGTTTTTAGTGTGTGTGGGTGGGGGACATGTACCCAGTTTATACAGCTGTGATGGTCTGACTAGTACTGAAGGTTAAATTACTTGCTCATGGTCAGAGAGTGAGAAAAAGCTCTTTGACGAGATTAGAACCTGGTATATACTGATTCCCAGTTTTGCTTAAACCACTGGACTAATATTGTTCCTCAAGGCTCAGGTGTGGGTTCGGGTATGAACTATCCTCGTACATACAGCAGAGGTAACAGGAATACTCAACAGTGCAAATTATGGAGGTGCCACAAATGAATTATGAGGCATGAGGCAAAGCCAAGAACCTTTAACCAGTAAAGAAGTCTGAATAATCTCAGAAACGTTTTAGTGTGTCCTTGCATTTATAAAATTGGTTTTAAATTCAGAATTATAATAGACCTTTAAATAGTCAGCAAGGTCCATGCAGTCCAGTTGTGCAAAATACCCTGTCTATGGCCTGAATTTATCAACTCAAACAGATGTTTTTATGTGGAGCCATCTCCATATCCACCTCCTCATTCTGGTGAGGTGGTCTGTAGACCAGCCCTATACTTATTGCCCCACCCCCCTTTCTTATCAGCTGCTTTTGTGACCCAGTCCAATAAGCCTATCATATCAGTCTGATAGGACCTCCCCTAATGAAACTTTGCAGCTTTTGTTTCTGTATTGCCTCCAGAAAATCCACGAATCTTTCCTTTATAATGGTGTAGCCTCCAGTATGTGAAATACAATGGACAACAGGCTTACTAGCCTGTACCATAATTCCCTGGCTTGGCGCTCTTTCCACTATTGTGCAGAGGTATGATATTTGCTGTCTTCCAGTACCTTTGTGCAACTGTGGCATTAGTCAGAGAGTCAGAGCAAGATAGTGCAAGTTGTTTGATTGTACAATCAAGGCAAAATCACAGAGTCTTCACAGAATCACAGCCTTGCAAGTAATCATTAATTTAGTTCAATGCTATGCAGTCATGAGGGCTCTGGTTCTATAGCTTGGGTGTATTTCCAGTGGTCGTTCAGGTGATCATGTTTGCATTCTGAGAGATCTCAGGTCTGGTTCCTTCCTGGTGATTGGTGTTGTGTGCAGGTGACTTTTGCATTTGGATGGGGGATTTGTTTGCTGGCTGTGTTCTGACTGGTTTCTTCTAAACTTGCACATGGTTTCAGATCCTGTTCCAGGTAGTTCCAGGTTGCATCCCAGTTCAGGGATCATTCCCCCGTCTGGGTCCTTGGTCCATTCTCCCTTCTGGGCAAAAACCCCAAACCAGAATGCCAGAACAGCACAGAGATTCCTGAACCAAACTCAAAACAAAGTGGGATGCTGCAGGGAACCACAGCTGGGCTATGCAGTCATAAGTTCCCTGTTCCATCCCCCAAGTCTTTATTTAACTTGTGGTAACCCATGGATATAACTGTCATATACACTTCCGGGTACCTATTTTTAAAATGTACTATACAACAAAGATCTACTGGCTCAGGATCCCAGCCCTCCATGGCATGGAGGGGGGCTGGGCACAGGCCAACATCAGGAGTCAGGGGTTGCAAGACCAGAGTGTAAGCAGCAGTTATAGCTGCTTACTCTAGGGATATAAAATCAAATTCTGAAGCTACAGTCAAATGGTTCATTACATAACAGCAGACCAGCCATTTGTTTTTTCATTGCTTATATGAGGTTTGGATAGACAAATGACAAAAACTGAACCTTTACAGTTAGTGTATTGCTTTGCTGTGGTGTTCTTTGTATTACATGAGTACTGGTTCAAGTGGAATTACATGTCAAGTTTCAGCTGGGAAGAAGTTTGAAAATTGACCTTTGAATACTATTGAAACTGTTTTTACTGATACTGCTCCTCTTGCCATTTTTTTCAGTCTGGGTTTAGTCTCATGGACCTTTTACTCTATACAACATATGATGGTGGTTTGGAGCTAGCCTTGCCTAGGAGTTGTACTAGTAGTTCTGTTTTGTCGCTGTACTTGTTGCAGGTAAAAAATGGACAAATTACTCATCTGTTTACAAGAATAAAAAATAAAGCAAACATCCTTGAACTGGCCCAAAATGGCAAGCTCAAGAGATGTGTTTTTTTTTTTCTGGCTGTCTTTTGCCGACCTTCTGCTATGTAGGATATCAGAGCTACACAATTAGCATAGCGCAAGGCTACAGAGAATACAGCTAATTTCGTTGCATGCTTGCTGTACTGTACTGCAGGTGTGAAAGGCTACTTTTGTCAAATGCTTGCTGTGTTTTAAGTTTTGTCAGTTTATTAGAGTTGGGGTGGGGGGGCTCTGCCCACACACTCATTTTTTTAACATGGGAATGTGCTGGGTGAAGCCCCCCAACTCAAGTAAACTAATAAGACAAAAAAACAGGCACACATGGTGTAGATTGTGCCATACATAGGCAAGTAGCATAACTTGAGTGCTATGCTAATAGCAGAGGTCTGATGGTGGTCTGGCTTAACTCCTGACCTCCATGTATAGGGGGCTCTGCTCCTATAGACCACTGCTGGGGGACTTTGACCCTTGATCCCTGGGCCAAGGGGTGGGACTTTGACCTCTGACACCCACCAAATATTTTACAAACCCACCTCCTATGAGGATAACCGCATCATCTGCATAAAGGATGACTTTGCTATTGCAAGCTTCAGGGAGACAGTTAATAAACAGTTTGAAATTGAACGGGCCCAATATGGACCCTTGTGGGACCCTGAGCTTAATTTCCCTAGAGGAAGAAATTGCTGTCCCAATTTTTACACTCTATACTCTGCTGGATAGATAGTTCTTAAACCAGAGGACTGCTTCAGGGGGCAAGACCCATATTAAGAAGCTGATCCAGCAAGATGGGGTGTTTGACCGTGTCAAAGGCTTTAGTGAGATCTATGAAAATAGATCCCAATAAATTACCACCATCCAAGGCCTTGTGGACGAAGTCCGTGAATTCAACTAGGGCTGTCTCAGTGCTGTGGCACTTATGGAAACTGTGCTGCTGTGGGCACTGGAGACCATACTTCATGAGGTACTCAATTAGTTGGTCAGCCACAATCATCCTCTCAAGTGCCTTAGAGAGGGGGGGAGGATTGTGATCAGCCTGTAGTTGGATGTGATGGATTGGGCCTCACTTTTTAGCACAGGATTGACAAATACCAACTTCCAAACAGCTGGGAACTTTGCGATAGTGAGTGATCTATTAAAGAGTTTAGTGATAGGAAGCACAAGCTCATCCAGTGCAACTGCCACCAACTTCATATCGATGGTGTCACTACCAAGCCTAGTTTTTCTGAGCACCTTATTTATATAGATTCTGGCTTCCTTGGTCATGACACGTTTAAAATAAAAGTTTGGGTGGGAGGGGATGACATGAGATCTTGGCTGGGGAGGTCCTGGAGAGTTAAGGCAGTCAGGAGGGAGTACGTAGCTGAGGTCAGAATATGCCAGGTTAAAGGATTCAGCAATTGAGAGATGACCAAGGGTAGGGGAGCCATTGATGCTAAGCATAGTTGGGTGCCTTCGGTCCTCCTTGCCAAGCAGATCCTTAATATTATCCCAGAAGTGTTTCCCATTGCCCCAGCTATTCTCAAGTTGCTCTTTATAAAATTTCGCTTTGGCTAACCTTGTGAGTTTGGTGCATTTGTTCCTAGCAGCCTGATACTTTTGAAAGGTCTGCAGGGTTACCAGAGTTTCTGGCCAAACTCCATAGATTGTCCCCCTCCCTCATCTGGGTCAAAAGGTCACAGGTGATCCAACTGATTTTGGCAGCCCTGATCTTTGTTTTCTTCAGAGGGGCAAAGATATTGCAAATACCATTAAATGTATTCGAGAAAAATTGTAGTGCCTGATCAACATCAGGGAAACTATCAAGGGGGCACCAGCCAACACTGTCCAAGGCAGTTTTGAAGGCTCGTGTGGTGCCTCATTTGGTGCCTAAGTATGAAGGTGCTCGTGTGGTGCCTAAGTATGAAGATGGGGGGGGTCTTTTTTTTTCCTGATTAACCCAGGTGCAGGTGACAGGTGAGTGATCGCTGAGGCAATCAGGTAGCACAGAGACATTTTTTACCCTAGAGGGGCAATTGCTAAGTATCCAATCTACCAGAGAGCCCCTGCCGGTGCTGCAATTGAGTCTGGTGAACTCAGTGACCATCTGTGTGAGATATAGCTTGGCCACCTGGTCTTTATGGGGGTCTGTTTCATTACAGGTCCAGTTTAGGTTAACGTCCCCTGTGGTAATGAGCTCAGAGTTCTTCTTTAATTTGGAGATAGCCTCCAGGACAGAATGGAGACCCAGCTTAGCCTTGCTCAGTGGTAGATACACAGAGGTAATGGTAAGTGCCTTGTTCTGCCTTCCTATGAGTAGTTTCGCAGCAAGTATTTCATACTCACTGGTAATCTCAGAGATCGGCAACATGCTCCCACTCAGTCCTTCCTTAGCATAGATAAGGCATCATCTGTCTTTTCCCAGGTCTATTGAGCCTAAACATTTTGAACCCCTGTAGCGCAATAGAATTATCCTTATTTCACCCCCTTTTTCCCAGGGGTTACTAGAATCCCAGTTAGAATTAGTGGCAGGCAGGAAAGGCAGCTTGTGAAATGCCAGGTAAATGGGTTTCACACTGTCACACTCTGTTTTCAGTCTCAGCTGAACTTGAGTGATGATGTAATCATGGAACTCTCGCAGCAGCACAAGCCACATTGTTTAGCTGGCTTTAGAGTGAATTGGAATGTTGAGTTAGATCTGTAGGAGTTTGAGTAGCAGAAGGCTGCAGTTGCTGTGCAGCTCCTCAGTCTAGCTCTTACAAAGAGCTACCCCTTCTTGTTTTGTGGTAATTTGTTCTCACCCTACAAGAAGGACAAAGAAGACAGTTTTTCTGAAGTGGTGGAGACCTGTGCCAGTAAGGTTTCTTTGCCCCATCCCAGGAGGGATGGGGGCGAACTTCAGGATTCAGGGGCAATCCCCTTGATCCACTTGTTGGATGAAGCTGCCTTGGACATCTTCATTTGTTGTGAGTACAATTCCTCTGTGTAAGCCCAGGTGCATCTGCAATACCTAGGGGTGAATTTCTCTGCCAAAGGGACTCAGTCACCTAGACTTTCTGTTTTAAAACTGTCTGCCTACGTTGGAGTCCAGTATGTGACTGTCCACGTACAGGACGTTTAATTTCTGAGACCTTAGAGGTGCGTGTGTGTAGGATGTTAAGTGTGATATACATTTCAAGACAGCATCTACAGTGTTTCTACAGTTGTGTGGTGTTATTAACCAGATGAATGGCCGAGTATAAACTTGGAAACTAAAGGTGGGAGACCTCCCACCTGAAGTAACCTGTTTACCTCTCTGGGTTCTGAAGGGCACCTATTACTTATTTCTTCAGTGCAATTGGCCAATGCCTGAGAAAAGTGTTTACTCCTGTATGTGGGTTATTTTCTCTCAGTTTACTCCAGTATAGTGGGTTCTGAAAGTCCTGTGCCTGGATGTGCTCCTTTGTGGTCATGTGTACCACCTTCATTCCTCATGAAATGTGGGAAAGTGTCCTAGTACTGTCCATGCGTGCCTAGTCGATGGGAAATGTACTACGTCTGGCCATGTGTGCCAATCTCCATTTCAGAACCAGAGTGTTAGCTGTTTTGTGTTACTTCAGCCTATGCTTAATGGGAATTCAGGAATTTCAGTACCCTGGAGAATCTGCAATACCAGTATGTGTAGCCCTGTGGGGGTTCATCTTCACTTTGTGATTATTCCTACTTTGTTACATGAATAAAAGCTACACTCTAGAGTCCCAACCTGGTTTGGACAGTATTGTTATTGCTTCCTTGTGTCTGGATTTACTTGGGTGCCCCTGTCCAGAAGTGCAAACCTAGCATAATTGTGAGCAAACATTTTCTCCCAGGGACTTGGATTGCTGGCCATGGTAACTGGCCCCACCAGGTGTGTGCCAGGTAGTTTCTACACTTGGTTGACTGTTTTTGTATAACAGTCTGGTCCACCAAGTCTAATGGGGGCCATTTCTCTCTCCTTTTTATGTCTTTTCTAGTATGTAAACCCCAACCCCTCTCTGTTGCCTCTAGATGTTTGTGGTGAGAGGAGAAGCCCTGCTAGTTAAATGGGGGTGGTGGTGTGGGGGTTACACTTAACTGATGGTTTGAGCCAGGACTCAGTCAAGCACATGACATTGGGGTTGTGCAACTGGGTCCAGGCTTAAAACTGTGCCATCTTTGGGAATAAGCTGCAGGTATTCATAGCAACTATTTTTATGCCGGAGCCAATCTTGCCCTTAGGGGGGGTTGGCAGCAGGAGGCCCAGGGTTAGGATGGATGTCCCGGAGAGCATCAGCAGTAGGAGGAGGGAAATCCTAGCCACTGAGTGTAGTAACAGTTTCACTTTATGCCTTTTACTGTCCAGGCTATACTTAGAAGGGTTCATCCTTCACAGGCCCGTAGCTAGGACAGCGAGACAGGGGGAGCAGAAAGAATGACGGGGGCAGCTACCAGTCACACTTCCTGTCACGTGATTTGTCACAAATGCAGTGCCAGTCAGATGTCAGAACTAAGCCTTGTTTTATCTACCTGTAAATCATTTAACAGTTAACTCTAAACATGTAAATGCTATGCAAGCCAAGGTTAACAAAGTTATGAAACTAAAGTTGAAGTCTTCTTGGACAGTAGCGTTTGAATTCTTGTACAAAGACATCCAGGTTGAGACTTGAAGTCACATCATTTTCATTTGACAGGAGAATGAGGTTTCTCTTTCGTTCATTACCCATGCTCATCCTTTGATGTGAAAAAATTATTTTCAAACAAGAAAAGGAATATTCACAAGCAGCAGTTGATGCTCCAAATAGCAAGACAGCAATACACATTTCAAACATACATGGGAAAGCCTCCTTTAATTCCTTGGCAGCACTAAGAACTTCATCAAATTCATTGCACTGTTTCTTATCCATCAGTACCTTGAATACAGCCATTTCAGCTTCCACTTTCTCAATATCTAATCCAAGCAAGTCAATCAAAGCATGTAGAGATTCCATTTTCAAGAAGTTGGGAGAGCTAGTAGAATGCTTTGCTGACAAGCTTTTGTATAACTCTGAGTTCCTCTGAGAAAATCCTTGACTCCATCTCCCCTCCACTCCCCATCAACACTGGTGTCCCTCAGGGCTCAGTGCTTGGTCCCCTACTCTTCTCCAGTTTCCTTAATGATCTTCTCACAGCCTGCTCATCCTCTTCTATCGACTTGTACAGTCACGATACTGTTTTATACAGTTCTAGCAAAGACCCTGCTGCTGTGGAAACCAGCTTGCAGCATGACTCCAACCAAGTTCAGCTCTGGTTTGCTTCTCACCAGCTTTTTCTAAATGCCAAGATGACAGTCTCAATGACCTTTGGCACCAGGCAGAGACTCTCTAGGCTCCTGGCCCTACCTACCTTCCACACCCATGACGGGACCATCCTGGAGGACACCTCCTCATTTAGAAATCTGGGGGTCTGGCTGGACCAGCACCTCAACTTCTCTGTGCATATCGATGCTATCCTGAAGAAACTGCACCCCAAGCTTGGTGCTCTGTACAGGAATCATAGTTGCATCCCGCTGACTACGAGGCACGAAATTGTCCAGAAGATGATACTCCCCATCTTTTACTACTGTGACGCAGTCTATGGTGCTGCTCCCAAATCTTCCCTGACCAAGTTGGACAATCTCTTTAACTCCTTCTGCCACTTTGCTCTTAACTCCCGTTCCCGCTCCCACCACTGTGAACTCTATCGCTCTCTAACCTTCCTTCCACTATCTCACAGACGCATCTCACACTGTGCCAAACTAACCTCCAAATTCTGGTTCGGAGTGTTCCCCTCCTGTCTCTCATCCTCTCTCTCTCCACTGTGCCTCTCCCCACCCACTCTCTCAGATCTAATGATGCCCACACCTTGACGGTCCCTCACCGCTCCACCCTCATCGGTCAGACTGGTTTCACCCATCAGTTCCCTAAAATCTGGAATTCCTTCCCCCCTGAAATATGACACACCTCCTCCTCCAACTACTCCCTTACCTCTGCCCTACACAATTTCCTCTCCCTCAGCTGTTTCTGCTTTAACCCTCCTTAATACCTATCCCAGTTTCTGTCTTAATACACTGACCTCCCCCTGGCAGGGTTCTCAACATCATGAAGGAGGAATCAGGAAATTGCTACCCCTTCTCCTCATATTCAGTTCTTGCCTCTCTCCCCCTCTCTTCTCCTCCTGCCCTTCTGGGTCATCCATGTGCATAACCTACCCCATCCTTTTTACTTCAACAGCACTTGTGTACTACCTCGAGCCTGCTCCTGGTACACTCATGCATTATAATGGTTTTGTTGCATTATTACTGTTTTGTACATTTATATGTTCTTTTGTATGATTTTGGACATGTATTGTAATTTACCTAATGTTCCACTACTGTTTATTGTACAATACCTTGTGTTCCAACTGTTGCATAATCTTACAATGTTGTATTGTTTGTACTACCCACGGTACTATTGTAACTTATCATCCATCACAACCCTATGTAACCCCCTCCCCCCAGATCGCACCGTGAGACGAGCAACTTGTTGTTCAGTGTGCCCTCCTGGTGAAACATTTCAGTAAATAAATAAAATCTCCCTTTGCAATTCACTAGTGGTTTCATCAATCAGTTTGTGATAAATCTGGGACCACTAATGCTCATTTAAAGTTTGGAATCCTGGTAAATGCTCAGTGATGATTGAATCTTGAAACCTTCGGGACAGCACCCTGGCTCTTTTGGTGGCACCAGCATGATGTAATGCCAATGTTTCATCCCAGGCACTTTTCAAAATCGGGTACTTGGATGAAATATCTGCTACAAAATCTTCAAACAGTTCTCTCTTCTGTTGAAGTGTTTCGCAGGAAACAGTAATCAATTTAAATCCCTTAGCAAGGTGCATCAATTCCTTTTGAAGGTAATTTTTCACTGGATCAAACACATTCAAAATCATTCTCATAACCTCTGTCAAAAACAGGAATTGGGATGATTTTGTAACTTCCAATAGCCCTCTTGCTTCAACTGACAGATCACTGTAACCATTTGCAAACTGACAGAACAATCTGAATGTCTTTCAAATTATTGAGGATTACTTCCAAGGTTTTCAGGTGACCAGTCCATCTTGCGTTTATGAGTCTTTTCAGGTGCTGACCTTTGTATAGCACACTCACTTCATGTCTGTGAAAAAATTTGTACAGAGAGTTGCAATTTGAGAACATATCTGCCACTGCTGCACTCTTCTCACGCACGAGTAACCACCAGATGTAACTGATGATTCAAGCAGGGTGTGTAAGGAATTTCCTTGTTTAATTTCTCTTGCAAAAGCTTTTGCGCTCCTTCTTTGTACCCTGACATATCGGAGGCACCATCAAAGAAGGAACAAAAAATATTTTGAGGGATTACACCTACTTCTTGGATGTCTTTCAAGATCTGTTGTGTAATATCTTCAGCAGTGAGGCCATACAATTGGGATACTCCAATAAGCCTCTCCTTTGGTTTGCCATCATGAGAATATTGTAAAATAACAGACACATTTCCAACATTCACAGCATCCCTTGTGGTGTCAGACTTCAGGTAGAAGAACTTGACATCAGCATTGTTTTTAATATCTGCAACAATATCTTAAAGAAGCATTTTTTTCATAATGTCAGTTATTTCATTCAGAATTTCAGCAGAAGTGTACTTTGCATTTTTCAGAATGGTTTTCAGAATATCCATGAATATTAGATCTTGCCCTACAGTAAACTTAATTAGGTTTACGAAACCTCCTGATGAATTGTTCAATGTTAGGTCTAATTCATCAAACTTGATATCTTTATCTCCTCTCAGAGAAAGCTCAGTTAGGACAGCAAACTGAATGATTTTACCCAAGGTTTTTACATAGTACCTATTCCTTTCAGTTTGTGCAGATGACACCAGAGCAGCAATTGTGGCATGTGTGGCCTCTGTTTTCCTTGCTGCAGTCCAATCAGCCATTGCATTCAAGTGGACTAAGCTGTGCTCATGTTTGTTGAAACCTTTTCCTTGACAAAGAGCATTTTTTTCCAGTGGCAAAATCCAGAGGATATAAAAGTCAGATCAAATCCCATTCCACCAGCATTGCCTGGGCGTGCATACATCCGACATGGAAAACAGAAGGCCTTATCAGCTGCAACTGAGTATTCCAACCATGGTTGGTTCACATACCATTTTTCACTAAAACTATACAGCACTCCTCCAATGTTTGTTTTAGGAAAATTAATTTTGGGTTGCGCTGGTTCTTGAGTTCCAAGATCTGACTATATTAATGAATCATTCTTGTTTGTAACCTCACTATGTTGTTCATTAGCACATGTTGAAGTAGACAGTTATCTTGGTTGAGTCTCTCTATGAGATGCAGGAGCACGAATAACAAATGTGTGCATTTTGAAATCTACCTACACTACTGTGGCAATGGCAATGGGGAGTGAGGTCAGTGTCAGTCACCTAACAAGGCAGGCTAGTCAAGGCACACAGCTAAGCTCAGCAGGTTGGTACTTCCTGTCTGTTTGTTTTTATTATGCAATTAGAAGTTAGAACTAAAAGAATAGAGACTAGAACACAACACAAGCACAAGTAAGAGATGGCCAGTGTGGGGGGCTGAGGTTTAAATAAAAATATGTTCCAAAAAATGAACTGTGTCTGTGTTTTCTTTTCTAGAACTCAGCTCAGAAGAGATGGGCCTGCGTGGGGCTGTGTTTTTAATTAAATTTGTTTTAATAAAATTCATTGCACACTCCAAAATGTACTGTGCCTGTTTTATTTACTTCAGAAAAAGTTTTTTTTTTATATTTTTAGACACACACACACACTCACACACACACACTACAATACAGTCTGACAGACTGACAGAATCACTTTTCTCTTTCCACTAGGCAGCCAGAGGCAGATACTAATTAGATACTGGTAGCAAATTAATACCTTG
Source organism: Neoceratodus forsteri (assembly GCA_016271365.2). NCBI lineage: Eukaryota > Metazoa > Chordata > Ceratodontiformes > Ceratodontidae > Neoceratodus > Neoceratodus forsteri. The sequence goes on from CM028131.1 coordinate 733,780,129, forward strand.
TTCGAGACTAGTACTAATCACTCCATGTACCAGCAGTCAGAGCCTAGCCTATCATTATCAGAACTAATCTTCCCTCTCTACCCTCTGTCTCCTCCCAGTCCCCTTATACTTTGGTCTCCCTCTCTATCTCTTTACTGTTTTCTGCTTTTCTATTAATAACAGTACAGTGGTATTCCTGGAATTTTCTAAGTTGTCCCTGTGACTGTCCCCTCAGCCTAGCCTGCCTCTCTCTCTCTCTCTCTCTCTCCTGATGCCTTTAATCCTTTATCTTTAGAACTTGATTTTTTTTTATCTTAGGCAAATAGGCAGTTACTTGCAGGTTGCGCCTTTTACTTAAATGGGCAACAAGTTAACAGAAGCCTAGTCCTCCTTGGCCTCTTCCTCTTTATTATTTTCCCTTGGGCAAACTGGCAGTTAGTCAATGTAGTGAAACCTGACCTTTTCTTATGGTTAACACGAAAAAGCAGAAGCCTCTTAAGTTTTCACCCTTACTCTCTCTTCCTCCCAGTAGTCCCTAAGTTCTTTCCTTCTTTATCTTTATAGTGAGATCTAGGCCTTTCTTTTTAGTGTGTCTTTTGTATAATTGCTACACCACACTTAGTTATTCTTATTTGTTGTTAGGGTTTTATTATTCCTTCCCTTTTGTTTGTACTACTACAGGCTTATATCATCATGCCCTTAGCCTTAGGGAAGGTAGGAACACAAGCAACAAGTTACATTACACCCTCAGGAGTCAGTTATTTCCTTGTCTTTATTAGTGTGTCTTTTGCGTTTGTATAATTATTTGTTGCAGTACACTTTTTTCTTATTTGTGTTGTTAGGGTTTTATACCCCTTCCCTTCTCCCTTTTGTTTGTATAAGTCTAGTGTAGTACTACTGGCTTTATTGGCTTATCATGCCCTTAAGGGCCTTAGGGAATTAGGGAATAAGGGAAGGTAATGCTGCACAGTGCACCAAAAGGTTTAAACACCAAGTTACATCTGATTCCTACTATTTATTTATTTATTAAATTTTGGTGCCCGAATAAGCCCACTGAGCTCCGGAGGTCCCTTTTTTGGGGGCCACCCAGGATTACATAGTGCAAGAGAATAATACAGTGTGGCAGCGTTAATTCAGGTTACAGTTATAACAACAACACAGTTAAAATGGCAATCTAGGAACATCACAGTGTAGCTGGAATAGGTAGGTTGTTCAACAGTGATAACAGTGATAATAGGTGTATATATTATTGAATTTTAACACTGGAGGAGGGTAGGACCTGGTTAGTCTTTTCTCACTGGGGTCCTTTCAGAAGCCAGTGCAACGGCAAGAACTGGCTTCCGCCAGGTGGGTCTTAAGCCTAGTGTGGAAGGTTTTGATAGAGGGAGCCTCCTGCACCCCAGGGGTGAGTTGGTTCCACAGGGTGGGTGCAGTGTGAGCAAAAGACATACCACCCGCCTTGGTTCTAACCCTGGGGATGTCCAGGAGAGTTCGGCCTGAAGTGTGGAGGAGCCGGGGATTGGTCTTTAGAGCAACGAGCCCAGAGACCCTGGGGGGAGTCAGGCTGACTAACTTGTAGGCTAGGCCGAGCAGTGGATACTGTAGGTGAGCATCCAGTGATGGCCAATTTAACAGGGATAGGGAGTCACAGTGGTGATCCCTAGGGTTGGCCTGGGAGGCAGAGTGAGCCACCTTGTTATAAAGTACCTGAAGTTTGTTCCTCTCCAGCTTCCCCAGTCCTTCATGACTGGGGCGGCATATGTGAGTGTTGGGAGGAGGACGCTGGTGGCGATAGAGATCCTGGCTTCGGGAACGAGCTGGTCTTTCAATCAGTAAAGGGTGCCTAGTTTCCCATGTAAGGTTTTGGTGACAAAGTCCACATGGTTCTTCAGGGTGAGACCCTGGTCCAGGGTAAGGCTGAGGTATTTCAGGGAGGGCAGTACTTCTAGGCAGTTACCGACCAAGGATGTAAGTTGAAGGTGTTGTGTTCTATCGTGACCAAGGGATCTAGGGCCAAACAACATTGACTTAGTTTTGTCCGTATTGAGAACCATCCTGTTCTCAATGAACCAATGCTCAAGTGACCGGAGGTCATCTTGGAGTAGGTGGCTAAGGCTTCCCAGATTGGCAGTGGAACGGTAGATGACAGCATCGTCTGCATACTGGACAATGGAGCTCCTGCCACAGTGGTCAGACAGTTCATTAGTGAACAGGGAGAAGAGGAGGTGGCCGAGTATTGACCCCTGAGGCACCCCCTCTTTTAATGGAAGTGGCCCCGATATGGCACCCTTTCACTTTACCCTCTGCATGCAGCCAGTCAGGTAACTTTCAAACCACTTTAGAGCATGGCAGTCTAGGCCTATGCTGCTCAGCTTAGCTAGAAGAAGATTGTGGTGAACCAGGTCGAAGGCCTTGGAAAGGTCTACAAAGACCTCTTCAGTGGGGGTGCCCTTGTCCAGGTCTCGGAGTATGTCTGTTGTTAATTTGGTCAGTGCAGTATCTGTCCCATGCCCGGTTCTAAAGCCGTGTTGGGAGGGTGCCAGGATTTTATGGATCTCCAAGTATTCGCGGAGTTGTCCATAGATCAGCTTCTCCTGGATTTTTGACAGGATGCAGAGCAGGGAGATTGGTCTGTAGTTGCCAATAGACCCGCGGCGGCCACCCTTGTGGTTTGGGATGATATGGGCCTGCTTCCACTGTTCAGAGACTGCACCCTCCTTCAAAGAACAGTTGATAAGCCAGGTTAGGGGTCTGACAAGGGCCAGGGCCCCATCCTTCAGCAACCTGGGGGTGAATCCCATTGGGTCCCCCAGGACCTGAAGTTTTTAGAGTCCTCAGTAGTGAGAGAACCTCTTTAGACTTGACTAGCCATAGATGAAAGGACGGGTGGTCGAGAGCAGGGGGAGTCCTTGTGCTAGCGTCTGTGTTGAGGGGAGGTAGGCCAGCCTTGTACGAGTCAAGGTTGGTGAAGTGATGGTTTAGTGAGGTGGCAATTAAGGGATCCTCGTGTACTGTATTAGTTGTCCATTGACCTCAATGGGGCCGGGTTCGGACCTGCCATTCCCCTTCACCAATTCATTAATGTGGGACCAGAAAAGTCTAGGGTTCCCTAGGTTATTTTTCTGAAGGCGCATGACATACTCCCCTTTTGGCTATTTTTATGGCCAGTTTGCACTTGTTCCTGAGAGTTTTGTAATTCATGAGATCGGCTGGTAGGGAGGAGTGCTTGAACTTTTTCCAAGCCTTGTTGCAGTGCGTCATCATTGCCTTTAGTGGCGGGATTATCCATTTGTAGCAGCACCCCTCAGTCTGTCACTTCTTTCCTTCTTTGCTTCTATCTGATAATTCTGATTTAGTCCAAGTCACCTTTTGCGAGTGACTACTAGACTACTACTACACTGTGGTGTGCACTCAGTTTTGGCAGCAGGGACTTCTAGTTCATTCTCCCTTCTATTAGTATTACTACTGGCTTGTTAATTGCTATCAGATGCCCTTAAGGGCCTTAGGTAAGGGAAGGTATAAAGTAACACAAAATATAAGAACAGTCACCAAGTTACATCCTCCTTCCTACTCCCTCAGCTCAGCCTGTGCCTGTCAGTTCTTTTCTTTCCTTTTTAAATTATTTCCTTCCTTGGCTTCTATGACTCTGAGTCTTCTGAGTTACCTTTTCTATTATACTGTTGTAATTTGTTTACTCTTTCTTTACTGTTTGGCAGGGGGAGACAACTTAGACAAGATGAAAATTTTGAAAAAAGATAATTGTCTTGTCTCTTGTCAAGTAGTAATTATGTAATACAGAATAGACAGTTTGTTTTGTAACTTAAACTTTTGTTTGATAACTTTGATGATAGGCTAAAGAAACATCGGGGCAGTGGCACTAATGTTTCTTCTTCAATTTCAATAAGTTATAAAACTGCTGCCCATGCCTGCCTCCCAGACAGTCCTTGCTTGACCTAGGCTCTGGCCCTCCACACAGCTGAGACAGCTCCCTTCCGCTCCTGAGCCCCGGTCTGGTGGCCTCCCACTCCCTGCTTCCGCCCTCCTCTCCCCCGCCATGGATCTTGAAGTTCAGGGGAGGGCAACACACCACCTTGCCGCCAAGACCTTGGCCTTACTCTATCAATGCACGCACTCCACGCACTGCAGTCAGATCAGATCGACCGTTGATCACGGAGCAAGTCAGTGAGCAACTTGAAAAAAATTTTTAAGTGGTGTGGTGTTTTACTTTTGGCAGCAGGCAGGCACTACTGACATGCAGTCCCACACAGAAAAATTATTCAACACAGAGAAATTCAACGAGATGAGTGCTCAGTGCACCAGCCACCAGACAACACATAATCTCTACTCTCTCTCTCCGAAAAGTACGCGACAGACTGTGATGTGACTGGTGATGGCCTGGGCATGAGCACGTCCACCATGGTGCCACATCATCTCTCCGCCGTCCACTGCAGCGGCGCGGCAGCCAGCCAGTTGGGTTTGACTTACCCTGGGTGACCGACCACCGATTCGGTGTGGCACATGCCAGTCTAACTGGAATGGATCTGCCTTCCTCCTTGTGGCCGCCGCTCACTCCCGACGACCCGACCCACCATTTGCTGTGAGCTGCTGCTCGTGCTTGTCACACTTGCTCCCTCCTGACCATGCCCATTGCCCATGATCACATGTGCACTGCTCTGGTGGATCAGATGACAATGGGATGGCCAGAGCAGTGCAGCAAGAGAGTGAGCGAGTGAGACGTGAGCACTCTACTGGAGGAGCATAGTACTGCATCTGCCAGCAGTCAGTACAAATCTGGATCAATTCTGAAGATTTTTATCAGTCTCAACACAACACAGAACTGGGCAGGCATATTCAATTTTAATTCTGGTCTGGATGATTAGGGGGTGCAAAACAAATTACGGGGGCAGTGCCCCCTTACGCCCCCTCCGTAGCTACGGGCCTGATCCTTCCCCTGCTAAGATGAGCAGTCAGCTGTGCCAGTACAAGGGTGCTGCTGCATATTGAGAACAAGACCTCATGAGGTGGATGGGAGGTCAGCTGTTCACCCCAGTGTGTGTGGGTGCTGGTGCTGTGATGCGGCTGATCTGGGAAGAGGAAGGGGGCACTATGTCCAGGTTCTACTGACCCATCCAGTAGCAAGTTCTGACCCACTAGCTGGATGAGGACGATTGAAAATGTGCATGAAATATAAGTAGCCTGGGCCATCATAACTACACCGAGGAGCAGTATAGAGAGACAGCAGAGAAGAGCACCAAAGAATGGTAGGCCAAGAGACACAGGGAAAAGTGAAGTGCAGGACTAAAACTGTATACTAGTGGTGAGTTAATCAAAGCAATGCTCCTTAGATGCAGCCTGGGCTCTGTAAAATATGTGGCAAATTTGCAAGGAGCCTTAGTAGAGGAGCCCTTAGGTGATCAGCAGGTTAGCCGCCACAAGATCCCTGCCCACAAACTTACAAAAGCTCTAAAAGCAGGGGCAGCTTAGAAGGCAGACAGCCAGTATTGTTGCTGTAACTTTAGAAGGCATATAGCTAATAAAGGTTCTGTGACTTTAAGAGAGCAGACTTTCTTTAAATGAAAGAACAAAGTCCCTCTAGTGGCAGATCTGTATAATCTGCTAATGGGAAACTGGACACACACACACACAACAAATTTCAAGCAGAGAGAGCAGTCCTGACATCAATTTCTTGGCTGCATTTCCTAGATGATCTCTGGCTTGCTGCACTTAGTGCAAGAGAAAACTCTGCTGGCAGACAGGAGCAAGTAAGATTTCTCCTTGGTAGGTGCCAAAATTCAAAAAGTTCCAACCCATACCTTCCTTGTAGGGGGAGCTTCGGGCGGCTTCGCCTTGGGCAGGTTTTCAAACCTGGTTGAGAGGAGTAGCTCAAAAGGGCACAGCAATCCCCTTGCTTGTAGGGGGAGCTTCGGGCGGCTTCACCTTGGGCAGGTTTTCAAACCTGCTTGGGAGGAGTAGCCCAAAAGGGCACAGCAATCCCCTTGCTTGTAGGGGGAGCTTCGGACGGCTTTGCCTTAGGCAGGTTTTCAAACCTGCTTGAGAGGAGTAGCAAGAAAGGGTACAGCAATCTTGCTGGAGACGGTCCAGAGATGGGCAAGCAAGATGATCCAGGGCCAGCTGGGCAACATCTATGAGGAGAGGCTCAGGGAGCTCAACATGTACTCTGTTGAGGAAAGACAGGAGAGGAGAGACATAACTGAGACCTTCAGATGCCTTGAGGGTATTAACAGGGTGAGCACTGAGGGCCTCTTCAGCCTTAGTGGGGGAAAAGACCACTAGGTAGTACAGGCCTAAAGTTGGTGGAGGAAAGGTTAGGAGGGAGATGAGGAGGCACCTTTTCACTGAGAGAGTGGTGGCCAAGTGGAATGAGCTGCCAGAGGAGGTGGTATCCCTAAAATCGGTGGACAGCTTCAAGAGGGGTTGGGACTGGGTGAGGGAAAAAGTTGTGGGTAGAAGGGGTGCGAGTGGAGGGAGGGGAAAGTTGAAGGAGGTCAAAAAAAATGGGGAAGGGGAGCAGTCCCCTTTGTAAGTACATGGGGAGCTGCATAATCGAGCAGACTAGCTGGACTGTAAGGCCTTTATCTGCTGGCATGTTTGTACGTAAGTAATTGAGCTATCTTCTTTAAGGACGTCTCCCTCCATTGAGCTACACCAATGGAACAATTCCTAAGCAGAACAGTAGGAACTGTGGAAGGCAGGAAAAACTCTGTGGATCAGTATGGCAATAAGACAGCAGGCCTTGAACAAAATCAAGGCCAACGTCCACTCATCTATGAGAGACACTGTCCAGACTGTAATGTTTAGTGCAAGTGAGGACAGAACAACAAGTGGTGGCAGGGCAAGTATCAGCTGCAGAGACATGAAAGCAAGTCACAGAAGGGGCGATGCCACATGTGTGACCAGGAAGCTCCTTACCATGTTTCCAGTAAGGGAAAAAAAAAAAAAAAGATGTCAACCACGTGGAAAGGCACTGTTTAGAAATAGGATAGTCCAATATCCTGGAGGTGAAAGAGAAAAAGAGCTGAGAGGATTTCCTATAGTTTGTACCACCACAGCATGCTCCTATCTGATACATGGTCTGGCTCTCTGTGTATATACACTTGGCGGTTAAGAAGTAATGGAGTTTTTTTAACTCTCACATAATAATTGCCTTACGTGTTAGCTAGTAATATTATCAGAATGCTTTAAGGAATTTAAGCTCATTTCATTGTAGAGAAAATGTGGATGGATTTGTGCCAAAATTGTAGGCATGTTTTAATCTATGTTTTGTAATGACTTATTGTATGTCAAACAATAAAAATTTTGATTGATTGATTGATATAGTTTATGGCACAGTCCAAGTAGAAGCATAAGGCTCTACTTACATTCAATGAGTAAAACGCTTTCCTGCTTTTGGAAGGAAAGGAAAATAAACAGGAAAGTGAATGGCCTGATCTACTGTGAAATCAAAAAACAACCTTAGGAAGAAAATGAGGATGGGTCCATAGACAGACCCAGTCTGGGTGAAAAATAAGATATGGCGGCTCCGCAACCAGATTGCAACTTGGACGCTCTTTGTGCTGAAGTAATAGCAATCAGGAACAGCATCTTCAATGACAGGATGTGCATGTCACAACTGGCAGCTGGTTCAAAGGTAGATCCCATAAGGGGCTCCAGAACCAGGTTACGGTCCCACCCCAGAACTGGCTTATGGACTGAGGGATTAATATGCAAGATACCTTTAAGGAAGCTGTGGAAACCGCAAGTTGGGAGACTGACCTGCCATATATGAGGGCATGAGAAGCAGCTAAGTGCACTTTCACATAGGAGTACTGGAGGCCTGATTCTGATAAGAATAAGAGGTAACCCAGAATGTGTCTCACTGGCCATTTAAAAGGGTCCAGGGGTATGCAAGGCACACATAATACTGAAACATTTCTATTTTGAGGAGCAGGAGTGCCTAGTGGATGGCTTATAAGCCACCAGCAGAACATTCATAACCATAGAAAATACCCTGAAATGAGAGCGTTCTATATCCTCAGGAGCCAGGCACAGGGGTTCAGGAATTGGAGATCCGAATACACTAGAAATCTCCCTTTCTGTGATCTGAGTCACACATGTAGAGGGACAGGACAGGTGGTGCCACTGCTAGCTGCTGTAGCAGGGGAAAACAAATTTGTCTGGGTCATAATGGAGCCCATTTCTCCCAAAGTTTGACCAACACACTCTAAATCAGAGGGAGTAGAGGAAATGCATAAAGGAACCTCCTTTTCCATGAGAGATACAGTGTTTCTCACCAGAAAACAACATGTCTTAGAAAGAGTAAGCAGAAACACTGCAGTTCTGCATTGAATGTGGACAGGAAAAGGCCCAGCTCTAGCTCCAGCGACCAATCTTTTGAAGAGGTTGTCAGTGATAGAGTGCAGGAGTTCCCACTTCTGGGATTGAAACCAGACCAGCTGAGATGGTTTGCCAAGACATTGAGGGAGTCAGGCAGGAACACAGCTGTTAGGAATACTCTGTGATCAATCACCCTGTACCAGATCCGCACTGCCTCCCTGAAGAGGGGATACAAATGGACACCTCCCTTTCGGTTTATGTAATGCATCACTGATGTATTGTCCAGCTGTACCAAAAGGTGTTGACCCTGAAGATGGACATCAAACACCTGTAGGCCAAGTAGAAAATCCCTCACCTACAAAATGCTGATGAGAGTCCGAAGGGACCCTAGATGGGCTTCCCAATCTGATCCAAATGCATCCATCATTAGGGCAGTCAGTGGTATAGGAGAGAGGAAAGAGCCCCCAAAACAAGGTTGGAATTATCCAACCACCAGAAGAGAGCATGATGAAGAGGGGACATAGCCAGGCTTAGGCATTCCAGGTTATTGTAATATTCAGCCCACTATCCAAGGAGCAGCCATTAAGGAACTCTCATGTGAAGGCATGCTAGAGGAACTGTCTTGACGATAGCAGCCATCAGGCTGATAGATTGAAGGAGGCATCTGGCTGAGACATATACACACTGGGTGATACTAGATGTGCTTGGGCTATCAGGGTAATGGCACAGTTCTTCTGGGAGGAAGGCCTGAGCTATGGTCAAGTCCAGTACAGCACCTATGTATTGAAGGTGCTGGCCTAAGGTTCATTGACTGGTAAATCCAGCTGGTCAAACAGCTGGCAGGTACAAATAAATACAAGCCATTTGCCCAGGTTGGGGAAGAGATGCAGTCCTCCTCTTGGGAAGGCTGCGGCCACCACTGATAAACATTTGGTGAAAACCTGCAGTGTCAAGGATAAGTGAAAAGACAACACATGAAAATGGTAATGGCAGCCCTCCAGCATAAAGTGGAGATACTAGCAATGGCTGTGTAGCACCCTGATATTGAGGTAAGCATCATTCAGATCCAGTATGCACATCCAGTCCCCACATATCAACAAGGAATGGAGGGACTGAAGCAAAACCATGTGAAACTTTTTGTATTCTATGAATTTGTTCAGACCCCTGATGTCATGAACAAGATTTACAGTTAAGTCCCTTGTCCACTTCAGAGCTCAGAAGTAGCAGGAATAGTATCCCTGGTTATACGTTGCAAGATGAATGGGTTTTATGGGTTGTTTGACCAATACAGTCTAAACTTCATTTAAAAGGACAGATGCCTGGGGATAACAATAACGAGGAAGGTGATGCACAACCAATCCAGAGCATGACCTCTCTGAATTATGTCCAGTATCCATGCATTGATCGAGATCTCCCTCCATTTTGGCAGAAAGAGGGATATCTGCCTCTCACCAGTATCCCTGGGTCTTTCAAAGGGACTAGGGGAGGCAGAAGAGAGTCAGGAGCCAGAGTTGGGGTTATTTGCCGAGGTGGCAGGTTTGTTTTGGGACTGGGGCAGGTCTGTAATCAATTCATATACCATCGCTAAAAATATTTAAGAACATTCGTGTACTTTAAATTTTCTGTTGGCTCTGTATTCTATATGCATTCTACAGCGTTGTTTATTTGGTATATGTTTTTTACGGCACTAATTATATTTAAACAAGATAAATAAAATAAGCAGAAGTTTCAATTTAAATATTATCAGCGTGTGCCTATTTTTCTCAGACCTGTGTGCTCACCTTACTAGTGTGTTTTTTACATACATCAGGAATTATGTTTTAATAATGCAGTACTCTAGCCTCGGACTGCGTCTGCGAAAGGTTGAGCACCCTCTCTTTACTGTGTGTAGGTGTTTTTTTCCTAGTAGGGAATTGGAAGAGAGTCAGGAGGCTCCAGGGGTGAAAAATGCATCAACAGAGAAGGCATCAGGTAGATGACAGGAGTCAACCCATAGCACCCAGGGCCGTCTTCATGGATGTCGTTGGACTGGCCAAGAGCAATGATGATGTGTGGTCATCTGCGGCAGGGATGACAACAACAGTCTGAATAAGATTTAGCCAGAGCTGATAGGGCAGTGAAGAGCTACCAAATGACCAAAGTTGTTTTCTTGTTGGTTCCTTATAGTGCTGTTTAGTCACAATCATCAAAAATGGGCATGCTGTTAATTCAGTCCTCTTAAATTTATTTAGTCAGAGTACGTGCTGCTGTGTGTGTGTGTGTGTGTGTGTGTGTGTGTGTGTGTGGCCCACAGGGGCGCCAGAAGACTGTAAAAAGTGGGGGTGCCAAAGATAAAAAGGGCACTTGTTGCATTATAAAGGGCACGTTTCCAAACCAGGTTTTTATATACAGTAAATGCACATTTATGATGACGATAGTCATTTTAAGAATAGCTTTATATCATATCAGAATATTTAATATGTAATATTAAGGGTTCAGGTCATGTATAACAATTCCAATTTGTTTTAAAGAACTGCACTGAACCTGTGAGTAATGTTTCCTGTAGAAGCTTTTTTTTCACATAGTGGGTTCCCTTCTGTTTCTGACCCATTTTTGGTGGCCTTTTAGTTAACCCATTGGATATTTATGAGTTACACACTGCTGTAAAGTGCCATCTGAGAATTGTATGTTGTTTATGTTCCAATGAACCTAAGAATTCTAAATTAGAACACAGATGCATTGTACCAACAATGTAAGTTCTTGATAAGATCATACTGTTCTAAAATGGTCAATGCCAGCAGTGTGTGAATCAGAAACACTCACTGAATTTACCAAAAGGCCAATTAAGATTAAGCAGTAACAAAATGAGAACTGGTATTTTAAAAAATAAAATCTACTTCTACAAAAATGCATGTTTGCCGATTCAAGGCAGTTCTCCTTTAAGATATTAACAGCCTGGTCTATATTGTTCACTATTTATGGGGCTAGCAGTATAGCCTAGAAGTTAGCCTAATGAGCTGTAAGTGAGCTTTGTACATCCAGCATTCAGACATGGGTTTGATTCCCACAACCTCCATTTCCATACTGTGTGGCTCTGATTAAGTCACTTAATCTCCCCAGTGTTCCTGGGTTGTCCCTAGAAACAAGCACCCATGCCTAGTTGACCTTACCTGGTTACCAAAGGGAAAAATACATCTATTTATTAAATTACATTTATAAACTGTAAACAAACATTAAATTCCAGTACATAGATTCCAGAGCCATGCAATAACCAAGAAATACACCAGCCAAGTCTGGGGCTGTCAATATTCTGACAGTATAGCCTACAGGTTAGAGTAATGAGCTGTGAATGAGCTTGGTACATCCAGCAGACCAGACCTTGGTTTGATTCTAACAACCTCCACTTGCATGCTATGTGACTCTGAGCAAGTCACTTAACCGCCCAGTGCTCCCAGGTTGCCCCTGAAAACAGGCACTTACGCCTAGTGGGTCTTACCCAGTTACCAAAGACTTTAAAAAAAAATATGTATATATATATATATATAGTCTTAGAAATTAGAGTAAAGAGCTTAGTACATCCAGCACACAGACTTGAATTTAATTCCCACAACCTCTACTTGCACACTGTGTGACTTTGACTAAGTCAGCTAACCTCCTCAGTGCTCCCAGGTAGCCCCAGAAAACAGGCATCTGTGCCTTGTGGGCCATACCCGGTTACCAAAGAATAATAATAAAAAAGTATTTAAATGCTTATATTCTTTTATCTTTAAAAGGCCACAGTTTAAATATTAGAGGTTGGTGTACGCTGCTTACAGCCTCAAATCAGGAACAGGCATAAATCAAACACTGCTGCTTTAAGCAACAAACTCAAACCAGATGTGACCCATAGCTGATAGGGCTGTGAAGAGCTACCAAATGACCAAAGTTATTTTCTTGTTGGTGCCATATAGTGCTGTTTAGTCACGTGTGTGTGTGTGTGTGTGTGTGTGTGTGTGTGTGTGTGTGTGTGTGTGTGTGTGTGTGCTTGCGTGCAACCTGTCCTGCTAATAGGAATACGATAGCTAACAACTGCACTTGCAAAGTCTGTAATCTGACACTGTAGTCTGACTTTCAGTTTCAGCAACTGCCATATAATGAGTTAACCCCTAGGTTGCTGAAAGAAATAGAATAAATCTATTAGACTGAGCTGGACAGATGATAGAAACAGCAGTTTAAAAAGTTTTTTGTTACTGTCCTGAGCAGTTCTAAGGTACAGTACAGTAGCATCTCCTCTCCCTTCAGATGCCTGTAATATAGAGCAGCAAATAGCAAAAATCAAGGGGGAGTGCACTATTTTGCAGCTGTGGTGGAATACTTCCAAATATCCAAAAAGGGAGTTTGAAGATTAGCCATTTTAGGGCTACAATCTGATCAATGACAGAAGGGCTGTAGGCTCCACCCACATCCCTAAAAATTCAGACGTGGTTTAAAGCATCATTTGTGCATCATAAATGCAGGTTATAAGGGTCAGTAACACTGGCACTGATAGGCTGAAGCCCAGTGGTGGAATAGGCAGTGAACTGCTGTCAGCAGAGGAGCCTGAGCCACACCTTGACCTTGGTGTTTCAGAGATGGATAAGGGCCAATTGTGGCCTGCGTCAGTGTAGACATAACTGCACCTGCATTTTAGCAATATGGAAGACAATGGATGCAGACGCTTAAGTCCTCTTCTCAATGACATCCAACCTCCTAGGATCTTTATAAGGAGGAAGGGAGCTCATATGTTTAGGTGGCTTAGATTTATCCGCAGAGCAGGGACCCTTGCAGCTTCTCACTCCTCCACCTTCACTCCTCAGCTGGGAAATCTGCATTCTCCTATCACCTCCCCTCCCTCTGGAACTAGCTATCTTCCTTTATCCATCTCTCCACCTCCCTTCCCTCCATCAGGCTCCTGGAAAAACTTCTCCCCTCTCTCTCTCTCTCTCTGCTCCTGCCAACCCTCTTCCTAAACCCTTCCTAACCCTTTTCCTGCAATTCTGCCCTCTCATCATCTTTCCCTCCCCCCTAACTGCATGGCTTTGGCTATTTCATTTGTAGTTTGATTAGCCTGTTTCACTACTACCCTCAAGACTACATCAGTCTCTACTCGTTCAGGCACAATGCACCATTTGATCATATCTAAATGCACATCTAATTTGTATGCTAATTTATTTGTCTTCTGTTATATGCAACAATCTTGCTTTCTTGTTTGTTCTGCATTCTACTATTGTGCTTTATTGTCATTGTCATTGTAACTGCATCATCTGACTTGCGCTGTAATGTTTGTAATTATGTTCTTCCCCTTCCCCCACATCGTACCTAGAAATGAGCCTCAGCTCAGTGTGCCTCTCTCAGTAACCAATTTTTAAATAAATAAATAAAAAAAACAAATAAAACTACCACAGCACTGGAACAAAATGGAGACTGGGAACAGGAGGGAGAAGCTGACAACTGGGCATCCATATGCTTGCTCTGGTGCTTGTGCACTTACCTGTCTGCAGAGGCAGATTTTGAGGATTTATCCTTAGACTTTTGATGACCATGGAAGGAACATCTTTGCTGACTGCCATGGTGATTGGTAGGTTGTTGAAGTAGAACTGGAGAGTGGGATGTGATACTGTCATAGAGGCTGGCATCATACAGGGGGCAACTTCCATACTGATGGTGTTTCTTCATGGCATGGTTAAAGCCTTGGCAAATGACACAGTTTTTCACACCATGCAGAGAGCCAAGGCAACAAAAAATATAGCATGAGTGTTGTCCTTGTAAATCTTCATGTTGCCACAATGACAGATATTGAAAAATGGTTCCTTTGACAGTGGCATGCAATGATAATTTGAAGTAAAATTAAAATAATAAACTAAGGCACATGAAAAGGAAATAATGTTTTTTGGCATTGCTTCTCAGCAGATCTGATGAGTGGCTGACAGCAGTAAATAGACTTGAGGAATGATGGGGCTGCCCATGTGATATAGGAGGTGTCAACAAATGTCAAAACAGGCTGCCCCAGTTGTCAAATGTTTCTGAGTGATCCTGACATTGACAGCTTACATTTCCATTGGTGAGGGCCAATGAAGGGAGATGTGCCCAAAGATGTGTAGATTTCTCCTTCAGTGTCATCCAGGGACACACCACTGGGAGTTTTCCTGCCTGCTCAGGCTGGGCAGACATAGTACAAGGAATACTTCACTGGAATGCCCTGAAAATAATGGCACAGACAACCATGAGGGCTTCTGGAGAAAGAGGTAAGACCAGGAGATTGCGGGTGATGGAACCGTGGTGGCAGGCTGATGGAAGGCTCTAGGGGCTGAGGCCATAGCGGGAAGGAAAAAAAGTGTCATTTAAAAAACAGCCTGCAAAACCTCAGCAATTCAAACAGACACAGACACACAGGCCTTCGCATATCGTGCCTCCGGAAGCTGGAACATGTTGGTTCCAACTCAGTTCGGTTTATTAGGAAAGCAAATTGAGCCAAAGCTTCTTTACGACTGCATCCTCAACATTAAAACAATAAAAGATTACAAAAATTAAAAAAATGATAAAAATAGAATTATACTCAATTCATTCTATAACTCAGTTGAGTCTATTTATTCAAGCCAGCTAGACAAGAATAGGTTAGAATACAGTCTTATTCCCAACTGTGACCTGGGGCAGGGAAAGGGCAACAAAGGTTTAAAAGTAACAGTTATAGGCACAAGTGAAATTTACATGACTTTTACAAATTTACTGGAATGGGGGAACTTAACACGGTGTAACATATTTACAGACTGAGCAAGAAATGTATAATTATGGAGCAGAAAATACTTAATTACTGACTAAGCAGCAAATACTTAATTATGCACTAAGTAGAAAGGGGCACTTAACAGAGACAGCAGCATATGCAGCAATTTTCATAACCAGCTGTTAGTAGT
The DNA here is from genome assembly GCA_016271365.2 of Neoceratodus forsteri. Taxonomy (NCBI): domain Eukaryota; kingdom Metazoa; phylum Chordata; order Ceratodontiformes; family Ceratodontidae; genus Neoceratodus; species Neoceratodus forsteri. The sequence goes on from CM028131.1 coordinate 733,795,350, forward strand.
GGAAACATTTAAAATTAACAGACACGGTAGTTACTGGTAAGTGCAAATCTATGTTTAACTCTTGAGTTATTTACCTGAGGCATTAGCAGGAATCCCTGATCTCTTTGGAAAGAAATCTCTATCTGGAAAGTGGCTGGAGTGTATACTGTCTAGCATAGTGTGACAATTGAACTATGTGTCAGTATATTGCAAATATTACCAAATGTTGCAATTTGCCAAGCCAGCAGTTGCTTACTACATCATCATCACCTATGCACTTTAATCTGTCTCTATATCTCCTGTCGTAAAGTTGTTTGACTCTATATTGTGTAACATGTACTGTCTAATTAAGCAGTAAGGCCTGACAGGGCATGTGTTATGCTGGGATAACATCATGCCTATGACTCATGCCTTCAACCACCTGTGATCCAGTGTGACAGCTGGACTGCATGAAGTCCTTGTGCAACTTACATTTGGCCTTTATTGTATATATGTTTACCCCCCAGAAGTGCCAAAAGATAAGGATCTCAAGGCCAAAGGAAATGTCTAGATTATGCTGAAAGCCAAAAAACAATTGACAACAGAGTGCCAAGTGGGAAGGGTGTTAAGGATAAATGCATAAAACAACTAAGATACAGACGTCTGGGGAATTTGGTCGTATGTAGTGTGTTTGGAGGAGTTGCTTAGCTGTCCCACTGAACCTGAGACAAGCCTTCTAACTCAACAAGACAGTTGATAACATGAAGTACTTGTTTCGTGTACAGTTAGCCTTTGCTGTCTTAATTATATTTACATGCTAAAGGCATAACAGAGTGGCATTCAGAAGATATAAGGAGATGCAGAGGGAGGAGGGCAGGAAGGTGTATCCGGAAAAACAGAGAAGTAGGGAAAGCAGTATGTAACGTGAAGGCCCAAACTGAACAGAGAGTAGCCCAAGAGGTAAGGAAAGAGGATCAGACATTTTTTAGGTATGTAAGTTACAAGAGGAAGACCAGGGGAGGGACTGCATGTCAAAAGGGATGTGTGTGGGTGTGTGTGTGTGTGGGGTGGGGGGCAGTGCAAAGGGAGACCAAGAAAAGGCAAACATCCTGAAAAAATATTTTTGTTCTGTGTTCACAGTGGAAGAAAAATGGGAGGGGCCACAAAAAGTAACAGGAGCTTTTCTTTTTATATATATTTATATTTTCTGGGGTTTTTGCCATCCCCCCCCCGTCCCCAGGGCCCCAGCAAATGGGCAACATGCATGCATGGAGGTGCATGCACACTCCATGATGCCAGTGCAGCCCCTTCCGCATCTCCCCGTGGTTACTGCTGGAGCTCCCTCAAGTCGGCACCACCATCCGTTCTCCGCCAGGTAGCGGACAGCCACCGGGGAGCCTCCAAACCCTCCTAGGAGGAGAGAGCTGCATTTCGGAGGCTCGATCTTTCTCCCCACCCTCCCCTCCCAGCTGACCCCCGACAACCTGGGCTCGTTCCTGAACCCGGGTGGCCAGCGCAGCATGAGATGTGGCATCCAGCACCTCAACCCAGAGCACCACCCAACTGGCTATTAGTAACAGGAGCTCTGAAGGGAGGGAGATGGATGCTAGTCCTTTTTCAGAGGAGAGAGTCCTAAAGGGACTCGCTAATCTGAAAATGGACAAAGCAATGGGACCAAATTGGGTAATCCTAGAGTATTAAGGGAGCTAAGGGAGGTACCTCTGACAGTCCTTTTTAACAGCTCACTGGAAACAGGAGTGGTTCCAGAGGACTGGAGGAGGGCAGATGTAGTCCCACTTCACAAAAGAGGTAGGAGGGAGGAGGTTAGCAATTATAGACCAGTCAGCCTGACGTCGGTGGTAGCAAAGTTAATGGAATTACTACTGAAGGAGAGGATAGTGGAACATCTTGAATCTAATGGGTTACAAGATCCAAGACATCATGGGTTCATGGGTGGGAGGTCATATCAGATAAATATGATCAACTTATTTGATTGAGTGACCAAGGAATTAGATCTGAGTGGAGCAGTGGATGTAGCCTACTTAGGTTTCAGTAAAGCATTTGATACTGTTCCACACAGAAGACTATTAACCAAGCTGGGTAGCTTAGGAGTGGGGTCAAGGGTGGTAATCTGAGTAAGAAATTGGTTAGGGGATAGGCAACAGAGAGTGATGATAAATGGAGTTCACTCTGAGGAGGGAAGAGAGTCCAGTGGGGTGCCCCAGGGATCACTGCTGGGACTGGTCCTCTTTAATGTCTTTATAGGTGAAATTGTAGTTGAGCTGGAGGAGAAGGTTTGCCTCTTTGCAGCTGACACCAAAATCTACAATATAATGGACATTCTGGGGGAGTGGAAAGAATGAGCAGAGACCTGAGAAAATTTGAGGAGTGGTCCAAGTGTATGGCAGTTGGGTTTCAATGTGAAAAAGTGCAAAATAATACACTTGGGGCACAGAAACCCAGGGCAAAGTACAAAATGGGGGGGGGGGAGTGTTATTGATAACCATCAAGAAGGAGAGAGACCTGGGGTAATAATCTCTGATTACCTAAAGGTGGCCAATCAGTGCGACACAGCAGTTGGGAGGGTTGGTGGGATGCTGGATTGCATAGGGAGAGGTATCACCAGCAGAAGGAGGGAGGTGGTGCTACCTCTGTATAGATCACTGTTAAGACCTCACCTAGAATGTTATGTACAGTTGTGGAGGCCACATCTCCAGAAGGACATATACAGAGTGGAGGAAGTCCCGAGGAGACAACTAAAATGGTGAGGGGTCTGCAACAAAGGCCGTATGAGGAGAAACTAAAGGAACTCAAGATGCGCACCCTGTAAATAAGGTACAGGAGGAAAGTATTTTTCACAAAGAAAAGATGCACGAAAACAAGGGCTCATACTATGAAGCTACAGTGGGGTAGATTCAGGAGAAATGTGAGGAAGTACTTCTTCACAGAAAGAGTGGTGGATTCCTGAAACAGCTTAGCAGATGATGTAGTAAGGGCAAAAACAGTGGTGGGGTTCAAGAACATATGGGATAGGCATAAGAGAATCTTAGTGGAAAAGAATGAGAGGAGGGAAAAAGAACTGGAGAACAGGTAGGGTCTATGGGGATACTGTAGGCATGGAAAATGGGCAGACTAGGTGGGCCAAGTGGTCCTTATCTGCTGGCAGATTCTGTGAGCTCGATTTTCATAGGATCGGGACTGGTGCAAGGGGCTTGCATCAAGGAGAAATGGTGCATGGGGCTCCTTGTACCGCACCTTGCACCTATCCAGATTTTCAGATACCCCCTGCAGCAACTGAGGGGCCGCCTGCACTGGTTAGACTTGCGCCGTCCTTGTGATGGATGCATCAGTGCAGCAAGGAGGAAGGGGGCTTGCACCAGGGCAGTGTTGCAATATTTCCTTAATTGGGATTCTGCAAACCCTGGCAATGGGTGCATGGGCTGCCAGAGTTAGATGGGCCACAAGCTGGTCTAATGGCCTGTGAGTAACTCTGAGTGCCCTGCTGTGGTGGGAGGTGATCCGTGTCCCCCATTGCGGCTGCTGCCAGGGGACGTCTGCTGCCTCCCTGCACCCAGCCAAGTGTCCTGGCAGTGGTGGAGCCAGGGCTGGTTAATTCAAGGGCCTTCCCACCCTACCACAAGTCACAGTACTGCCACCCCACCCACTGCCTGCCATGGAGGATGCCTTGCCAGTGCCACATCTTTTTTTTTTAATTTTCTCTTTTTTTCCTGCCTACGGCCACTGGTACATCTGCTCGGTCATGGATCCCTGAGCCCCCACTTCCATATTGGCTGCGGCTCCCCCAACACCCCCGGCTCCCCCCAGGGTGGGGTTGTGGCACTGGGGCTAATGCCGCAATTGTGGGACTTGGATCAGGGAGCTGGCCTGGAAGCTAATCAAGGTCAGGTGTAGGCTTCATTCATGGCAGCCGCGAGCTGATTTTCTAGGTTCCCCAAGGGCGGGTACATGCAATGACGTCCAGTGTCTGCCCCGCCACTCTCTTTGAATTTTGGCGCCAGCGCTTTTGATTCTCCCTGGCCTCCACCAGGAGTCATATGCGTGCCGGGTACTCTCCCCAACCCTCCCCCCAGAGAAGGAGAGCAGCCCTGGGGGCGCTCCATCCTTCTCCCCTGGCCAGCCCTCTGGCTCCCCAGGTCCGTTCCCAAACCTGGGTCGCCAGCATAGCCAGTGGAATTCCAACTCTGTGCCAGATGGCCAGCATTGCCAATGCCACATCTGGGACCTGTCTTCACTCCCCCACCTGCCCCGGCCTGCTCTCCATGAACCCTGCCAGCTGTCCCTTTCACAGCAGCAGGGTCTCTCCCATGGCTGTTAATGAAGCCCAGAACTCTTGTAGTCTGTGGCATTCCCTACTTGTGTGCCAGTTGCTCAGCACATGGGACGACTTGTGGCAAGCTCAGGGAGTTTGGTGCCAGGACCCTGATTTTACAAAATTGGGCACAGTGTCCCTGGCACACCTAAGTTTGCCACAGTTGGGGTGTTGGAATAAGGTGTGCTGATCTGTTGGGGCTCTCCATTTCAAGCTCTCTCTGTGAGCATGCTCTGGAATGGGCACTGCCCTCCTCAGTGGCTCTTGCCAACCTTCCAGCTGCCACCTGTCCCTGGACCTGCATCTGCTGCTTCTGTCCTCCCTTGGGCTGGGCACCCACACAAGTACTCACACAGGCTCTCTCTGTGTGCACACCCCAGAATGGGTGCTGCCCTCCTTGGTGGCTCTTGCCAACCTTCCAGCTGCTGCCTGCCCACATACCTGCATCTGTATCTTCTGTCCTCCCTTGGGCTGGGTGCCCACACAGGTACTCACACAGGCTTTCACTGCGCGCATGCCCTGGAATGGGCGCTGCCCTCCTTGGTGGCTCTTGCCAACCTTCCAGCCACTGCTCACCCCCGGACCTGCATCTGTGGCTCCTGTCCTCCCTTGGGCTGGGCGCCCACACAGGTACTCACACAGGTACGCCTCAGCTTGCCTCGGCCAACTCCAATAGACTCCTCGGTTGTGGAGTTGAGTTCTCCTTCCTTCCATTCAGCAGAGCTCCTGCAGACTTAAGCTGATTGGCCAGTACCTTGTTGCCCTGTGATCCGATTGGCCAGTTCCTCCTCCTAGCTTGGACTCTGCGGCTTGCCGCTATTTTTTTAAAACTTTCACAGTGAACTTTCTACTCTTACTGGGATTGCTTGCTACAATATTGCTGTGCACTTTCACTTGAATTTTCTCCTGCCCCCACCCCAGCCCCGTCACACTTTAAATGGTCTTTCTGCCCAAACAGCTCCTCCCCACCTACTCAACCGACCAACTGTATAATTAGCAAGTGTTTCCCTTAAAGTGCCTGCATCCTTTGTACTGTGTATTCCTGGCTTAACCTTCACATCTCCTCACCAGTATCTTTTTATTCCCTCTCTACACTTATAAACTAATCATTGTATTCTTTATTTCTACCTGAAATGCTCTACCTTGTTCTTTCCATTCTCCCATTGCCTAGTTCTTTAGTTTCCTGTTACCCTGTTATTACTGCTATCTCTACTTAACATTCAGCGGACCCTCTCTGCCTTGCCAGATCCCCTTATTCTTCAATCTTTCACCTCTGTCACGTTATCTGCCTATTTGTCCTTCATTCTTTCATCGTATCTCACCATGTTGCTAACTCTATCTTGCACTCTTCTGCTATCTATTTATTCCGTTAACTCTCCTCCCTCCTCTTAGCCTTCCCCCATGTCACCCCCTTCATCCAATTATAGGCTTATTGCTCCCCTTCTCACCTATTCTTCAACTTCCACTCCTTACCATTTTTCCTGGTCACATTTCCCACTCTTACCTTGCTCCTCTCTCCTCTCGCTGCCCAGTTCCAGTGCCATAATTCATCTGGTCAAAATTTCTTATTCTTCCCCTAGCTCTCATTCTTCATACTCACGTTTTACATCAGTTCTCTCTTGGCATAAGGCCACTAAGTTTCACTACCTCATTACCATTCTTTTACTTCTAACAGCTGGTGATATAAATCCCAACCCAGGTCTCCCCCCCCAACCATAACCCCAATCCGTCTGCCCTACCTCATAGACTTAAAATCTGCCATCTAAACGTTAGAAATCTTCTCCCAAAAACAGACTTGTTCCTACCACCCATGGCATCTCTCACCCCTGACATTCTAATACTTACCGAGTCCTGGCTCAATGCTAAAATTCCTGACTCCTCTATCGCTATTCCTGGTTTTGCCCTTTCCTGACAAGACCGTTCTGGTAGAGGGGGAGGTGTGGTAATCTACATCTCCTCCACTATTCAATTCACCACTATTCTATCAACACCTCTCCCTTCAGCATATGAGATGCATTTTGTCTGACTCTCTCTCTCCCCTTCTCTGTACTTATCTTTGTGGTTGTGGTGTACTGCTGCCCTGGCCTCAGCTCTGCTAATGCCACAGACCTTCTAAAAACTATGGTCCCGCTTACCTCAGCAGGTGAGCTCTTTGTTATACAGTAGGAGACTTTAATCTCGATTGGTTGTCCTCCTCCCTAAATAAAACCTGTAATGATTTAGCTGCATTGAATCTATCTCAATTGATTCATGAGCCTACCCGGCTAAATCATAAAACCCGTAACCACTTTCTCATTGACTGGGCCCTCACCACACACCCCTACAGGGTCATTCAATCAGGCATTCTACCAGATGCTCTAATCGATCATCACATGATCTACTTAGACTGTAAAATACACAGACCTAAGGCCTCCCACAAAATACTACATACTAGAACCTTTAAATCTCTAGATCTCTCATCCCTCCTTTATGACCTTGTGCACACTGACTGGTCTCCCATCTCTTCAGCCAATACGGTGGATGACACCCTCTCATGTTTCAACAGTAATTTCCTTCACATCTGGAATAATCATGCCCCATCAGGTGCTCCAGGGTATGAGGTAATCACCTTCCCTGGTCACTCTGAACTGCTGGCCTGCCAGCTGCTTGTGCAAGGTCTGAAGACACATAAAGCCTCTCTTTTACCAAGCGATTTATAATCAATACTGTACGCTTCATAATTCCTGCACCAAGGCTATTAGACTGGCTAAAACTGAGTACTTTCACTCTACTTTTCAGGCAAATATAAACAAACCCTCAAAATTCTGGAAAGTAGTCCATTCCCTGTTCTCCCCCACTCCTCCTATCCCACTCCTTAGTGTAAATGGCTCTCTAATATCAGACCCCCAGCCTTTAGCCACTGAATTTAATACCTACTTCAGCTCCTGTGCTTCTTCACTCCTATCTACAGTCTCTCCTTCTCCTCCCCCTCCCACACCTCCTCCACTCCCCCCCCCATAACACCGACTCTAAATGTGATGCCTTCTCCTTTTCCCTAGTTTGGCCTGCAGATACCTTAGCAGCTCTCCTTGGGATCAACCCTGCCAAAGGAAGCTCACCAGATGGGCTTGATCCTAAACTTCTATTCTTATCTGCCCCAGCGATCTCCTCTCCACTTGCAGATTTATTAAATCTATCCTTCTCAACGGCTACTGTACCAACTGCTTGGAAGCATGCAATTGTCCTTTCACTACCTAAGGGTGGCGACTCCACTTCTTCTGGCAATTTTCACTCAGTCTCTCTCCTCCCTATTCTTGCTAAGTTATAGGAGCACTTGGTCCTCTCTCAACACTGCATTTCTCTCTGAATCCTCCTTCTTCACACTTTTCCAATTTGGGTTCTGGAAGGATCACTCCACCACCACCTACCTGCTTAGGCTCACTGATTCCATCTTATCGGGGATGGACTGTGGCCTAATCACTTTCACTATCTTTGTTGACCTTGCTAAGGTTTTCGACACTGTCTCTCACCCTCTCCTTCTAAACAACCTCTCTACTGCAGGCCTATCAGAGTCTGCCATAAATTGGTTCAGTGATTACCTAGCTGGTAGGTTCCAGTCAGTTAAAATTGTAGACTCTATCTCCCCCCTCCCTATAAACACTGGTGTGTCTTAGGGATCAGTGTTAAGCCCTTTACCTTTCTCCATCTTCCTAAATGACCTTCCTAAGTTATGCATCTCTTCCTCAATCCATATGTATGACGATGACACTGTCCTGTTTGCTTCAGATCAGTCCACCATTGATGCGAATACCAGACTTCAAGCTGACTTTGACAATGTTCAGCACTGGTTTAGAGCACATCAACTCTTTCTTAACACCAAGAAGACTGTCTCAATGACCTTTGGCACTAGGCAGAGACTCTCAAGGCTCCCCTCCCTACCCCAATTCCACACCCTTGATGGAACTGCACTAGAGGATACTACCTCTGTTTGTTACCTTGGTGTGTGGCTTGACCAGCACCATAACTTTTCTGTTCACGTGGATGCTATCTTGAAAAAACTGTGCCCTAAGTTAGGTGCCTTGTACAGGAACCATAGCTGTCTATCACTACCGGTAAGGCGTGAACTTGTGCAGAAAATGATTCTCCCTATTTTTGACTATTGCGATGTAGTCTACAGTACTGCTCCCAAATCTTCCCTGACCAGATTGGACACCCTCTTTAACTTCTTCTGTCATTTTGGCCTGGATTCTCCTCATCACACTCACCACTGTGCCTTATATCATGCTGTAGCCTTTCTGTATCTTGACAATTGGCGCCTCTCTCACAGCGCTAAACTCATTTCCAAATTTTGGTTCAGCCCTCTCCCACCCTATCTTGTATCCACGATTAACACACCTCCCCCCACCCACTCCCTCAGATCACAGGACACTTGTACCCTAGTCATCCCATGCCGTGCAACGTCAGCAGGCCAATCTGCATTTTCGTACAGATTCCTAAAACTCTGGAACCAACTACCTCCTCAAATTAGACACTCCTCCAGCCCTTGTTCCCTCTCCTCTCTGCACAACTTCCTCTCTCCCAACTCTTCCTGCTTCTAGCTCTGGCATCCCCCCATCCTTCACCTAACTAGACTATGCCCCCGCTTTACTTCCCCTCTCCTTACTGTCTCTGCTCCCTGCACTGGTCCAACCCCTCTCTCATCCATCACCTAACGTCGTCTGCACTTCCATAACTGTTCTAGCACTTTATTTTTATTAGCACTTTATTCTTATATATCACTCATGCATTTTAGTCAAATTATGTCATTATACAGCTTGCATTTATTGTTGTTTAAACCCATAATGTATATGTTTGTATTGCTCTACTATGTACTGCTATGTTCTTTTTCACATGTACCCCCTTCCCCCAGGATGCACCAGGAGACAAGCAATTGCATTTGCTCAGTGTGCCTTTCCTAGTGAAACTTTTTAATAAATAAAATAAAAAATAAAAAATCGGGCCATATGTTTCTATATCTTTCTATGCTCAGTATAGGTGCTAAATGATAAGGATCTAAAAGCTAAAGGAAATGCGTAGATTATATTGAAGGCCCCATAATGCTATTAAACTAAATGAAGAGTCTGCCTCTTCCCACTCATGGAGTGAGTACATAATGCTCTTAGGAGAACACACCCTTTCTGGTGGAAACCTGTAATGATCCAAGGCAGTAGGTCAACCATCCCTCTGGCCTCAGTTAGAAGGCAAGAGTAATAGCTTGTCTGATCTCAGAATTACATTCTTATATATATAATTCATAACAAAAGGGGGGTATATCCCCACGGCCTTGATATGGGAAGGAATGTTCTCTCTAGAGGCAGTAGAGGAAGCAGAATATGTCTGTCATAACTCAATCATCAGCTTTACATTATTTTTCTATTCCTAGAATGCGTACAACAATGGGCCAAAAACACTGCCTTATTTTCTCACATTCTTTTTTAACTCTTTGCAGTTAGTATTTGACTGCATCAATGTCTCTCTTTTAGACACAGGCTGAAAGAATACCTCTTTGCTGAATGTAAATGTAAATGTTTTGCATAATTGGCCAATGAATGACTTTTTATGATTATAATGTATTCATATAATGTTGCTGTTCAGTCTTTTATTTCGTATTGTATTGTTGTTATTTGTGTACTGGTCGCCCATGTAAATGGGTTATCTGGCCCATGGTCTTATCAGTATAAATAAACCAAACAACCAAACAAACAAACAAACAAACAAACAGTAGTGATGGCACCAATTCTGAATGAATGTCCTGAGTAGATGAGGAGGTCCAGTCTTAGGCACAGTAGTAGGTTTCTGGGATGATTTGTAAACCAGGGTGTGGTCATGACAAAATTCTCTATAGTAAGGAGGGGAGTAAGTGATTTTGAGGTTGAAAGGGATGAAAAGTAGAGGTCAAGGATTGTGATAGGACACCATCAGTTGTTTATAGGGTAATAGGTAATCACACCTTGATGTAAACAATCTGGTTTTAATGATCAAAGAGTTAGAATACAGAAATCCTTCAAAGTTTTATGAAGGTCCAATGAGTTAAGTGGGACCTGATGAAAAAGAGCAATTTGAAGTCAAAGCTTCACCAGTTGGAAAAAAACCATGTAATGCTAGAGCTATTGCTGCTTGCAATGTTAAGTCTATATTTGGCATAAATACTCCATCTCATAGAGAATTTATAAAGAAGGAAAGACTTCAAAGTCAATAAGTTGGTGAGTGGGCAAAATCTATTGTTTTTTATGCTTGCAAGTACTATTTATTTTATTTACTTATTTATTTAAAATTTGGTAACGGGAAAGCACACTGAGCTGAGACTCATTTCTAGGTGTGACCCAGGGAAGTGGGAGATGGAGCAAAACAGCAGTAGACAACAGCAAAACAACAAATGAACAGACAGATGAGCAATGTGTTACAACAATAGAATACAAAAAGAGAATTTGCATGTCCCATAATTAAACAAAGTGCAGTGAACTTTAGCAGTGTTTCGAATCATGACCAAAAAGATGTATGGGTTAAAATCAAGACTTCAAGGGTAAGCAGAAAAAGGGTAGCTGGAGAAAGTGGGGTGGGGATTGAAGTTTCAGCAAGTGTTTAAAGGAGTTAAAGAGTTAAAGGATGGGGAGAGATGGAGGGATAAGGGGAGTTTGTTCCAGAGAGAGGGAAGCCTATAGCAGAATGCAGATTGTCAAGTAGAGGAGCCAGGTGAGGAATGGCAAAAGTGCAACGGTCCCGGGCAAGGGGGGAGATGGAGCAAAACAGCAGTAGAGAGTTAAGTGGAATTTGAAGTCAGAACTTCACCAGTCAGAAGAAACCATGTAATGCTTCCATGGAAAGAGTGGTGGGTGCTTGGAACAGCCTTCCAGAGGAAGTGATGGGGGCTAGAACTGTCACAGGATTTAAGAATGCATGGGATAGACACAAGGGAATCTTAGAAGCAAGAGGAGGGGGTAAGCCAGAGTCCAAATAGGGTTTCCAGTGGCACTATAGGTAAGAAATTTGGGGCAGACTAGGTAGGTCAAGTGGTCCTTATCTGCCAACAACTTCTATGTTTCTATGTTCCTAGAGCAGAGGGAATGAGAGGCAGAGGATTCTGGAGACGTAGAAGGGAAGGGTGTTGAACCAATATTTGGAGAAGAATGTAGCACAGTGGGCCTGTCAGCGAGATGGCAGAGGGAAGATGGAAAGGGAGGAGTAAAGTGAGCAATGATGTGTGCATGGAGAGTTAGATGTAAAATGGCAGAAGGAGTTGAGGAGGGTGTTCAGTCTGGCAAGGGAAGTGGAGGGGCAGAGCCATAGAGTACATCTGCATAATCGAAGACAGATGCACCATTTTGATAATCAGCTCCCTGTGGACATGCAGATAGGCAGTCTTTGTAACAATAGAGTGCACCAAGCTTGGGACAGAGCTTGACATGGCTGGCATCACTGTGGGCTGAGAAGTCAAGTTTACTGTCAAGCCACACCCCCAGGTACTTAAAGAACTGAACCACTTCAATCTGCCATCCAGAGTGGTGAAGACAGGGGGGACAACGAGTCTGGCTAGTTTCTGACTGGTACCAAAGTTCATGGAGACTGTCTTTTTAGTGTTAACTTTAAGTTGGTTAGAATGGAACCAGTGGAGGACATTGATGATGTTCTCTACAGCTGCAGATGAAGGACCAGATGTGAGGTTGACTGTGTCATGTGTATATGTGAATTGACACATACAAACATATGAAATTTGCCAGCAGATAAAGGCCTAGTGGTTTATCAAATCTGCTCGAATGTGCAACTAGCACCCCTTATTCTGCAGCTGCCCCTCCCTCCCATCCTCCCCCTCCTTGACCCTCTCCCTTGCCCTGTCCCAGCCCTTTTTGAAGCAGCCCACTAGTCTACTGGATACCACTTCCGCTGGTAATGCATTCCATTCAGCTACCACCCTCTGTGTAAAAAAGTGTCTTCTCATCTCCCTCCTGAACCTTCCTCCCTCCAGTCTCATATCATGGCCCCAGGTGTCCCTCCCCTCCCTTACTTTGAACAGCCGCTCTGTACCTGTCTTGTTTATTCCTTTCATGTACTTGAAGGTTTCAATCATATCCCCCTGTCCCTCCCCTCCTCTCCTCCAGTGAGTACATGTTCAATTCCTTCAGCTTCCTCTCATATGGTAAGTCCCTCAGCCCCTTGATCATCTTTGTCACCATGCGCTGCACCCCCTCCAGTAACTTAATGTCCCTCTTCAAGTATGGGCACCAGTACTGCACGCAGTACTCCAGGTGCAATCTAACTAATGATTAATATAGTGGCAGAATCACCCACCCCAAGGATATACCCCTTGCAATGCAACCCAGCATTTTGTTGGCCTTTTGCATTGGCCTTCCTACATTGTGCCAAGTTGGTCATTGACGCTGTAATGAGCACTCCCAGATTCTTCTCCTCTGTCTTGGTTAGCTGCACTCCCCCCAGCTGGTAACTCCTTCTTGGGTTTTTCATCCCAAAATGCAACACCTTGCACTTTTTGGCATTGAACTCCAGTTGCCAGGTGTCTGACCAGGTTTCCAGCTTTGCTAGATCATCCTGCAACCCCTGCCACCCCCCTAGCTTGTCCATCACCTCTCCCATCTTGGTATCATCAGCAAACAGACTGGTCTTGATCTTGATGCCCAATCATATGTCTGCAATGAATATCCCAAACAACACTGGTCCCAACACCGAGCCCTGCAGAACACCGCTCATCACTACCCTTGGGGATGAGAGCTCCCCACCCACCACCACCCTCAGTTGCCTTCCCTGAAACCAGTTCCCTACCCATATCACCAGCTTTACACCTGCCCCTGTGCCTTCTAACTTACTTCCCAGCCTCCCATGTAGCACTGAGTCAAATGCCTTACTGAAGTCCAGGTTCAGAATATCCACTGCATGGCCCCTGTCCAATTATCTAGTCACCCAGTCATAGAACTCCACCAGGCTCGTTTGGCAGGATCTGCTACTTATGAAGCCATGCTGTCTGCTGTCATGTAACCCTTTGACCTCCAAGAGGTCCACCAGCCTCTCCTTCAGGATAGTCTCCATCAGCTTACCCATGATGGATGTGAGACTCACTGGTCTGTAGTTCCGTGGTTCATCCTTGGGGCCGCTCTTGTGGAGGGGAACCACATGAGCCATCCTCCAGTTCTGAGGTACACACCCTGAGTGTAGAGAGGCATTGAGTAGGTCTGCCAAAGGTCCCACCAGGACCTCTGCTAGCTCCTTCAGTACCCTGGGGTGGATGCCACCTGGGCCTGGTGCCTTGTCCACCCTCAGTGGCCTCAAACCCTTCAGAACTCTGCCCTCCATGATTTCCCCATCAATCACCCCTTCCCCCTCCATTTCTGCCCTCCCTCCCCCTTGGGTATCACCCCCTTCTCCTTAGTAAATGCAGAGCAGAAGTAATCATTTAGTGCTTCTGCTTTATCACCCCCTGCTTCAACCCACCCACCCCTACTTCCTAATCCTTACTATATGGTCTTACAACTCCTTTTCTCCCTGATGTACCTGAAGAAGTCCTTCTCCCCCTTCTTAATGCCCTGTGCCAGCCTGAGCTCACAAGCGAAGGGGAGGTCATTAAGGAAGATTGAAAAAAGACAGGGTCCAAGGATGGAGCCCTATGGAGCCCCAGATTGGATAGGAAAGGGAGGTGACAAGGAACCACCAACCTGTACCAGTTGTAGACAGCTGGTTAGGTAACAGCTGATCTAAGCAGTGGCAGGGGCAGAGAGGCTAGCGTTTCTAAGCTTGTTCAGGAGAAGCAGGTTGGACACAGAGTCAAAGACTTTGTTCAGATCAACAAAAATGACTGCAGTAATGAGCCCCTGGTCCATCCCAGAGAAGTTGGCGTCAGTGACATGCAACAGGGAGGAGACTATAGAATGGTGCTTCTGGAAGTCAGACTGGAAAGGTGATAGGAAGTTAGTAGATGGGAAGAAATCGAGGAGTCTGGCGTGGACCAGTTTCTCTTGCAGTTTAGAGAGAGAGGGGAGAAGGGAGCTGGGATGATAGTTACCAGGAGAAGATGGGTCACCCTCTTTGTCTACTACTATTTTATATTATCTTATTTTATTATCTTTTTTCCAATATCCTATGTGTTCTGATAGTATACTCCTGGGTCACTCTTGAAAACAGTTTTTTGTTTATGCCAGTGAGCTTAACGGGCCACAAAAATGTAATCAATGGCATGGACATCTATCTATCTATCTATCTATCTATCTATCTATCTATCTATCTATCTATCTATCTATCTATCTATCTACCTGCCTATATACTCTTTGCAAAAAAAACTCCTTTAATGTAACATTTAGGGTTCCAGCTAAAGCGACAGAAGTAAGGAAATGTGGCTTTAGGGTTTCCAACCCTAAAAGCTCACCCCCACCCATAAAAGGAATCAGGGGTGCAGTCTTCCATGGCGTTGTCAACCCTAAAGCTCACCACATTAGATGTGTACAGTATGTTTGTGGAGTGTATAGCATGGGGTGAGTTTTAGGATTGACAATGCCAAGAAAGACTGCATTCCTGATTTTCTATAAGGGTGGGGGGTGGGCTTTTAGGGGTGGAAACCCTAAAGCCACATTTCCATACTTTTGTCACTTTAGCCAGAATCCTAAATGCTGCATTAACTGAATTTTTATGCAAAGAATTTCCTTACTTTTTGAGATAGTATAACTGTATCCTTATTTACCTGCCAGAGAGTGCCCTGCGCTCCCATCCATCCATCCATTTTCAGATAGTGTAATTGTATCCTTGTTTGACTGAGGGAGCACTGGGCCCTCTGGGACATGTGCTCCCATCCATCCATAAATGTAGTGGCTGCTTGTCTGTGTCTGTAGCTTAGTTTTTGTGGATTTACATGGTTTTCTGCTTGGAGTAACTACACCATTCTGGCTCACTACATCCGTGAAAGTCTCCTGAACTGGATTTCTGCAAAACATCACAACCAGGTATCTGCATTTTTCATTTAAAAATCAACTTTTGGAAGCTATCCCAAGCAAAACATAAGTCAAGCAATTAAGTCTGACAAACTCAGTGACTCTAGGTCTGCTTGAATCCACATTTCGTCTGACCTGCTCCATGATCTGTATGTTGGCTTTTCAACAACCTCTTTGAATGACAAAGAAGCATGCAGACAAAAGGTTTCACATCCTGCATATGCACAGGCACAGTTCATCACCTGCAGGAATTCTAACACATTCTGTGACTCTGGACCTCAGCTGTTGATAATTTCTTTTGGCTTATGACTTAACCACCAGGTATCTACAAGAAGCTGAAATCCTTTTCTCCCACAAATTCTCCTTATGCTGCTTCTGCTCTCAGGAAATGTTCACCCCAACCCAGGACCACCTGGGCAGCCAGCAGTGGCACCAAGCAGAAGGACAGGAACACTCACCATGGCATCCATCAATGCCTGCAGCATCCTCAACAAACTTGACTCCTCCAAACATGGATCCTACAGCACAACCCTGATGTCCTCTCAGTTGTGGAAACATGGCTAAACCCTAAAATCCCTGATACCTCAGTCTCTATCCCTGGCTACTGCATTTTCAGGCAAGACAGGATCAGCAACGGGGGGGCTGCGCCATCTATCTTAGGATACCCTTATGGGTCACATCATCCCATCTCAGCGTGAGCAACCTCTCAGGTCCTCACAATCAAAATCCTCCTTGGTGCACATAACAAGGAACTCACTGTCATCTCGGTTTACCTACCCCAAGAGACCAGGCTGCTGGCTTCCATAGCATCATGGAATATCTAAGGGTCCAGCAACATAATTCTGAAACCATAATCATGGGTGATTTTAACATTAACTGGCTCTCCGCTGAGGCTGCTACCTATAAGGATGCAGCCACGGCGCATCACCTCACTCAAATGGTCAATGCCCCCACTAGATGTAACTATAGGACAGGCTCCCTTATGCTTCTAGACTGGATTCTATCTAACCACCCTGAACGCATCTCCAATGTTTCCGTACTCCCAGATACAATAAGTGACCACTCGCCTGTCATCTGTTCCTGGTCAAACAAATACCACAAGCCCCCTCCCAAGCTTATCTATGCCAGGGTAATCAAACAAGGGCACCTCCAGCTGTTAAAATCCCATCTAACCAGGCTGAACTGGGCAGTGCTTGACTCCCTCAATGACACCAACAAAGCTCTGGACCTATTTATCAAACGTTTCAATGAAGCCTGTGACATCTATGCACCAGTGAAAAGATGAAGGTCAAAGGACAGACCAACCCCTGGGTTACTACTGACCTTTAACTCTGCTTAAGCACAAAGACCACCTCTGGCATTGGCTACGTGCAACTCCGACGCAAGTAAACATACAATTATACAAAGCAGCCAGAAATGATTGCACTCAAGAATACTGAATGCTAAACGAGCTATTACAAAGAGACTCTGACCAACTCTTGGGGCTAGGAAACAAATTTGGAACAACATGAAAGAACTCACAGTCAAGGATCCTAAAGCACCACCCACTATGCTCAACCTTCATGGCACTCCTACACTCGACCTTGGTATCATCACCAGCACTTTTAATAATGCATTTACAAACCTGACAGTGTCCTTCCACCAAATTTTTCGACGACCTCCCTCCAGCTCCTCCCAAGTTACCCCCAACTAGAACGCATACAACCCCAAAGTTTTTTTTAAGGAGCTCCCACCACAAGTAGCTAGAAAATGCATTCAAAAGGCCATCGGCAAACGAGGTACAGTGGTGACTCCTTGACCTGAAACTGCTGGCACAAGTCCTCGATTAAATCTTAGAACCACTTACAAAGATCTTTAATCTCTCGCTTAGTTTGGGCCATTTCCCCTCTCTCTGGAAGAAAGCCACTGTTACACCGGTTCACAAAAGTGGAGATAGGACACTGCACACCAATTACAGACCTATCTCACTCCTCCCCCCACTATCCAAAGAGCTGGAGCGAATAGTGTCAGACCAACTAGCTGAATTCCTGGATAAGTACAATGTACAGTGCCCAGAGCAGCATGGCTTTAGAAAAGGGCACAGCACCACCACTGCACTACTGGAATTTACAACCTTCATCCATGCCATGCTTGACAAAGGGAATTGTGGAGGGGCAGTATTTATAGACCTTACCAAGGCATTCAACACAGTTAACCACCCCCTACTGCTCAAGCAACTGTCCTCCATTGGGATCTCCAGCGATGCCCTTCCATGGTTCACCAGCTACCTTGATAATCGGATCCAACATGTAAGGATTGCAGGGATCTCTTCGGATGAGAAACCGGTCCACTCCGGAGTCCCCAAGGGGTCTATTCTGGGCCCTCTACTCTTCTCCCTCTTCTCCCTCTTCATCAATAATCTCCCCAGTGCCTGCCACCAAAAAATATTACTATACACAGACAATGCAGTCCTGTTTTCCAGCCACCATGACATTACAGTCCTTGAATCCCAGCTGCAGCTCAACTTCAATCGCATCGAAGACTGGTTCAATTCTCATAAACTTGTCCTGAACCACAGCAAGACTAAAGCCATGTCCTTCTGTAACCGACAGAGCAGGCACAACTCTCTGTCCCTCACCATCAAGAACCATGCTGGGAACCCACTCGAACATGTCAAGGAGTTCAAGTACCTTGGTATTACCCTGGATAGTACCCTCTCCTACACTCGGCATATTGACACCATTGCCAAGACCGCCAATATACGGATTGGACTACTACACAAACACAAGCGCTGTATGCCTGCGGATGCCCTTAAACTAGCCATCTACAGCTCTGTCACCTCTATCATTGACTACGGCCTTGCCATCTATGGCTCTGCCCCAACAAGTGCCCTCCGAGGATCTCAGTTGCTCTCAACAAAGCCTGTAGCCTACTGACAGGTGCAGCCCGACTCAACTCACACCTGTGACCTCTATGCACAGGCCAGCTGGCTACCCCTACGCAGCAGAATACAATACCAGACCTGCTTACTTACCAAAAGATTCTCCTTGGTCTCATGCCACCTGGTGTTAGCTCACCCTTACTACCTACAGTGGCACTCAACAAACACGCAGTGCCCAATCTCTAACCTTTCAGGTTCCCAGATGTCGTAGCTCCATGGGTCAGCGGTCCTTTATCTATAGAGCTGCTCAATGGTTCAATTCCCTCAATAAAGAATCACTTTCTCTACTACACTTGGACCCTTCAAAAGAATCTCAAACTTTACCTCACCTCTACCACTCAATGTGACTGCTTTGTTGAACAGAGATCTCTCTAAACACCTCCCAGCTCACTCATGTCTCACAGCCCGCCTTTCCCAATCTCATTCCCTCTGGCACTGGGCCTTCCTTGTGACTCCTTTCCTGCTTCACATCTCCACTGGTACAAGACATTTTCCACTACCATCGGACAGTGGCCCATTAGCCTGCCAACTTCCTCCGGTCGTCATGCCTGCAAAACTAACTGCCTATGGTGCCCTTCTTTCTTATTGTTACCGCAGCCAGCTGCCTACTCAAGCTGCTCGTTTTATGAATATTATCTCAAAGTATGTTATAACTGAGTATCTTTATTTTTCCTTTTAGTTGTTTTGGTTGTTTATTGTGCATTCTTTTACTACCTCTGTATGTATGTTGACCCTCATCCTTTGACGTGGAACCTTTGTAAATGAGCAGTTTCTGCTCAAAGGTATTTGTAATCTGAGAATTTAATAAATAAATAAAAAAAATGTGTATTTGTATGTTGATGTGGAAGTGCATGGCCCTGCGTTTCCATTTGTGGGACAACAGCAACCAAATTGTCAACATAGCCTTCTTATTACTCCACTTCATTAACCAGGTATTAAAAATTTAGAAATTCATGCCGAGATGTCATTCCATACCACCGCAACATAATTCTGCAGCAGAGGCACGAAAATACATTTTGACTTAGATTTTAAAAATGACAGCTGTCATGTTTGAGGTGGTGTAAAGAAATGACTATGTTGAAAATATGGGTGAAAATATTTAAAGTTATGAAAGTTATGAGAGAATATAGGCAAGTTTCAATGGATGCACATAACTTTGCCATTTTAACATATTTTGACCCACAATTTTCAGCATAGTCTTCTTATGACTCCACCTCATGGACAAGAGCAGTGAGCATTTTGAAATTTTACCTTAAAGGTGATTTCACCAAGTGATCCAGAACTTGCCTTCTGGGCAGAATTTGTGAAATTCCACTGACATTGTTCATGAGTTGGGTCCTCAAAAGGTCATGTTGAAAATTTGGTGTCAAGATATGCAAAGATGGCCAAGTTATGTGCCAAAGTTGAAAACCCCATAGAAATAACGTCGAACTGCATTTAACTTAGTTTCTCTTATTGTAGTTGCCAGTTCCAGCAGCAAGTGCCTTCGATCGGAGAATGGATCTCTGCCTTGTGACCTGTTCAGGTGAGTGAGGGTGTGGTGGGGGGCTGGGGGTTGCAAGGTAATAGGTGCTGAGTGGGAGGCTGGGGTGGGGGATGCAATTGGGACCATTTTCTTTTTCACAGGTAAAAAAGGCATAAAGGGAACATTTTCGTTATTTCAGTTGGGTATGGACATGGGATGGTGGGAGGTACCACTAGACACCAGGGAAGCAAAAAATAAAAAGGGGTACTCTGCAGTCGGAGGGTGGGGATGCCACTAGACACCAGGGAAATAACGAAATATGCCAGGAATGGCAATCGGAGAGTGGGGGGTGCCACTAGACATCAGGGAAAATAATTATAATGGGGACTGCAATTGGAGGGTCAGGGGTGCTACTCAAATACATTTAGGGTTAAAATGGTAAATAAAGAATGCACTTTCTGGATGTCTCAATGTCCCTGAATAAGCAAGAGCGCAGGCTTTAGTATTTTGGCATTCTTTTGTTGTCTTTCTACTTCTTTTTTTATAAAGGCAGAATGGAAGTTTGATTTCTTTCTCAGCATCAATTTTTACACTTTCTTTCTGGGACATTGTGACATTCAATGGGTCATACTCCTACTGCACAACAGGACTTGGCATGCATCAGAAGGAATGCGATCAGTGCAGTTTGGGGTAGCAGGAGTTCCTTGCATTTAGATTTGCCTTATGGCTGGGCAAGGGCAAATTCGGTAGGTAGTGTCAGTGCAGTCAGAAGAGTATGCAAAGTGGGCGGAGATTCTTCTGTACAAGTGGAAGTCTTTGGTAAAGATGCTGCCATGCCCACATGTTCCTGACTGACTTTGCAATCCCTTTCAGAATAAAACAATGCATTTTCACTAGCAAGTCGGGAAACTGGAGAAACACAATTAACTTACACTGCTACTGGTCCGCGATCATACTGCCGTGCTCTGCATCCTTGATTGACTTGGCTATCCCTTTCTTACTGTCATATTTTCAGGTTCTACACCTGATGGCAAAGCAGACCACAGGAGGTGGATACTTATAGAGTAAGGATTTAGGTCCAATTAGAAAATGGGCTTGAAAATTAAAGCATGCTGATTGGCTAAACACCTAGCCAGCCATGCATTTATTTATCAATAATGCCCCCTAAATAACGAGTGCCACTTTGGGGTGCCTCATTACTTAGAATATCCTGGGGCCACCTCGATTTTCAAACCGACTGCTGCCATTTTGTTCCACTCGGTAAGCGAGCCCCGAACAAGTGGTCCACCTGATCTCCCCTTTGTGCTCTGCAAACTCCTATAAGGCGCAATAAAATGTGTGCATAAATCCACAATGTTAAAAATTGCAGACATGCTCCAAATATCCCAGAAACCTTCACAAGAGACAGACACAGCGGTCAGCATAGCACCACTGCGATGCATGAGACGAGCGGTACTTTCTTAGGTTTCTGTACTGCAGATGGAGATCCATCTGTGGTACAGAAACTTAAGAAAGTACCGCTCCTCTTGGTAAGCATACCACCTTCGGTTCTTACTGATAGTGAGCTCACAGCAGCCACCCTCCTGCCTCTGTACAGTCACCTGCTAAATAATAATAAAAAAAAAAGACCACAACTGCTCATTTTAAATGTAAATGACAGACTGTTACTGGTTTCTCAGCAGACACATTTTCTGCAGTGTACTGTGAGAGAAGCAGTCATGACTCCACTCATCCAGCTACCTTTCTCGCTCACTCTGCTGTAGTGTGCACAGAAAACAGAAAAGCCAACGTTAGTACCTCTGGGCCCATGTATGTATAAAAAAAGCCACAAGAACAGCTACTGTCCCAAATAAAAATGAAATAAAAATAGAAAGGGGGGGGTTAATGACTGAACAAACAGCAACAGTTGCCTGTGTGACAGAAACAGCATTCTAGCAGCTTTTTTAACTATGGAGTCTCCATTACGACAAAAGTCCTTCAGCCCAATACAGGCGGAGGAACTTTTAAATCACAAAAGTAAATGTAAATTTTTTTTTCATAAACAATTTTTTATAGAACCTTTTTTTTTTTTTTTTTACACTGCCTATTTTCTAAAAGCAATAATACCCTCCAGGGTGGGCATTATTGGGATATAACGGACCTTCCAGGGGCTGCCCCTCAGACAGTCCATTATATCCCAATAGTGCCCACCCTTTTGGGTATTATTGCTTACGTAGATGATACATGCATGTAGAAATGTCAGCTTATGGTCAGTTGGAAGTTTGTAACCATTTTCCACCATATTGATGTCATCATAGGAAAACTCGGTGAGCTTACAGTAAACACTCACAATTATACTAAAATAAGCTCAAGTCCCATTGCTATGGTAATGGGCTCATGTATGCACTAGTTATGTATTCTACATTATCCTGATTGGCTAATTTGGTGGGCAGTGTATCTAAGTTGCCCTTTCAGCTGCAACATTTGTATGTAACACATTATTATTGTATCATTAGAACAATAGTACAGTCACTAATATATCTGAGCTATCATTATTGTCTGCTGATGTCAGCAGTGTGCATCCTGACTGTTGAGGGCACTTCTAGGATTACAAATATATCACAGGCATTATGGTTATATTCTTCTAGCAGCAGGTGGTGCTGTAGACCACAAATGTGTAAGCAAGATTTCTCAGTACATTTCCACACAAGGATCTCTTTGGCTGGAAATGGCATACTTTGGTGATAGCATTTTGTTAGCAGAATCATGTCTAAATATAGACAAAACATATCTCATAACTAAGCATAAGCAGAAATAAAGTTAAAAGATATCTAGTGCCGGCCTGGTGGCGCTGAGGGCTGAGGCGCTGGACACCACACCTCACATTCCGCTGGCAACCTGAGTTTGGGAGCAAGCATGGGTCACCATGGGCTGGCAGGGGAGGAGAGGAATCGAGCATCTGATGGACTGCTCTTCCTCTCCGGGAAGGGGGCCCACATCAGTCAGTGTCTGACTGCCCCCTGGTGGAGGCTGGGGATTGGGGATGCACGCCATACACAGGGGAGGAGTTGAGGGCAGATGCCTGGGTGGGGACACATGTGGACACTTTCAAGCCCACGGCCACTGGCATCATTGCACGCCCTCCGATTCTGGGGAATTCTGAAAATGAGAAAATGGCATGGTTGCAGCGCTTGATGGCAGTTCAGTGGGACACCCGGCTCCGAGGGCTCACTATGACTGGATCTTGAAGTTAGCAGAGATGCGGGGGTCTCTCTGCCACCTGCCATGAAGGGCAAACTGTGGGGGTATACAGTGTAGCACCAAGGTGGGAGCCAGGAGCGGTCTGGACGGTGGCCAGAGAAAGGTAGATGCCTGGACATGATTGGCAGACCGGGGACCAAGGTAAGGAAAAAATGACTAACCAAAAAATAAAAAGATATCTAGTACATTCTACACTAATCCCTAACTATACATACAATACAACAATGGCTAACTAATGACATCACAATAGTCCATGTGAGGGACTGTAGGTCACACAGGTCTACATGTATACCATATGCTGACTAAGTATAGAATTATGGGGATGGCCTGGGCTAACATTACTCACCAAAAAACAGTAAAGTTAAATAAAGGTTGTTTGTGCACTGGTTGGGCTAGGGTAGACTAAGTCGGGCAAGCGGAGGTACTTACACTGCTACTGCTGATCATACTGCCATGTCCTCGAGTCCCCAATTGACTTATCAATCCTTTCCTTACCTGAAAAAGTTAATCTTTTTTTGTCACACATGTTCTTTTTTTGTCTGAACGGACAAAGACCAAATGAAAAAAACAGAAGCGAGTGGTGAAAAAGATTTAAAATGTTACAATAAAGACATTTCGGGATCATTTCTCCAACAGTAAAGTGCAGAATCTATGTAACGGAGTCCCGAAGAGCATGATACATATTTTGGTCTTTGGTCTTTCTGCAAGATGCTATTTGGGGGGTGGGGTTGAATATTTTGTTTTTTGTAAAACAATGGAAAACAAGATGGTGGCAAACGAAAAAGGAATTTTTCCTCACGAAAAAGGATTGGCCTCAAATGAAAAAGGATCCTTTTTCATTTGAACCAAATTCTTTTTTCCTTCCATACCTCTATCCAAAAGACTGTTCGGAGTATGCTCAGAACCCAAAATTGTAAAACTGAATAACTCTGGAACAGATTAATATTTTTTTCACCAAACCACTGAAAGGCACTATTGTGGGCCAGTCACTTTCTACCCTGAAAATTGCAGACCAAAACTCCAATCCATCTGTGAACAAGATGTAGACAAAATAAAGAGTAAAAAACAATGACTTTTTATGTTTTTTCACTATAAGGATCTTGAAATCTGCACATCTGACCAGAGCGCAACTTGCCAGGTCAAGAGATCTACCCCATGAAACCGCGCATGCAAAATTTAGTGCAAATCTGTTGAATGGTTGCGAAGACATTAAAATGCAAAATTTTAGGTTTAGTATAGAAACCCCTGTTCAACCTTAAATATAATGTCATACATATATAAATACATATATATATTTTAGGGGTGCAGTCGCGTCCCTATAGTTAGGGTTCATCGGTCACTGGGTTAAACCCCAAATTTTGCACTTTAATAACTTTGCTACCATTAGACTGAGTCATATGAAATTTTGCATGCACTGTCTGGGACCAAAGATCTCTCTATATGGCAAGTTTTGTTCTGGTCAGATGTGTGGTTGCAGAGACGTAGAGTGTCAAAAATGTGAAAAGCACCATTTTTGTATAAATTCTTTGTCACGCTATTTCTCAGAAAAGGCTTGAGAGTTTGGTCTGAATTTTTCAGGGTATGTCAGGCTTGGGTCACAGATGTGCCTTTTGAAGGTTTGGTGAAAAAATATTAATCTGTTCAAAAGTTATTAAATATCAAAGTTTCCCATTATTTCTTATGGGAAAAGTTAGATGTCCTGTGTGAAAGTGTGTTTCTCTTTCGCAAAAGTGTCATTCTGTTTCTCAAATGGGGAATGCTGTTTCATGCTGCTGCAATCTTGTTTTCAGTTAGTGAAACAAACAGATTTAAATATTTCAAAAAATATTGCCCCTTGGTAAGCACCAACAGTTGAGTTTACCTATTCAGGGCCCGAGGAATCAGATTCTGTGTGCAGTTTGCCCCAAAAATGGGCAGAAATGTGTTTTTTTTAAACAAGGGTTTTACTGCCACAAATTGCGGCAGTATTTTCAGGAAAGGGAGGGTGGTTCTGTCACAAATTGTGTCAAAAGGACTCACTGTTTTGTGAAACACAGTTCCTTTTGCCACAATTTGGGACAGAACTGTTCATGTCCTTGAGCGGGGTTGGTCTCAGATCTCCCCAGTTCTTTTCTATACTTCAATTTCCTGGTGGTCTAGTGGCCCTCTCTCCACAATCCCCTAAATTCTTTATTTAAATGTCCTGGTAGTCTAGTGGTCCCCTTCCCCAATCTCCAATACCCATTTGTTGGTGGTAGTGGTTTTTATGCTGTACAGTAAATAAGAAAACCATCCCTCAATGTCTTTTTTATTTTTTTATCTGTAAAAAAAATTAAAAGTCCATTGCTGATCACCCCAAACCCCCACCCGTCCTCCCACTGTGCACCCTCCTCCTCACACCACCTTGGCACCCTCACTCACCAGAAGAGGTCCCAGGTTCGAGACACACTCTCCCGATCGAAGACATGTCTTGCTGCTGGAATCAATGACTGCAATATGAGAAACTAAGGTAAATGTGGTTCAGTGTATTTCAATGGGGGCTTTATGCATACCATTGGCATTTTCTGAGATTTTTGACCCCAAATTTTCAACATGGCCTTTTGAAAAACCAGGCAGCAGAGCTGGTGTGAGGTGTACCTTGAGCTTCTCAAGCCTAATGCTCACCCCATTCCATCTGTAAATAAGATCAGATGTGTAGAACTTATTAGAATGGGGCGAGCATCAGGCTTGAGAAGCCCAAAGCACACACCACCCCGCTCTCCTGCTTGGTTTGGGAGGGTGGGGTATTAGGGAAATCATAACACCTCATTTCCAATCTTTTGTCACTTTGACCCTAACTGGAGCATTAACAATGTTTTTTGCAACTTATTTCCTTACTTTTTGAGATAGTATAAGTGCTCCCATCCCTCCATAGATGCATACCAGGGGGCACGGGCTAAGAATGGAGGGGAAGATTTAGGAAGGAAATGAGGAGACACTATTTCACAGACAGGGTGGCAGCAAAATGGAATGCCCTACCAGAATGGGTGGTATCATGTAAATCTGTGAACAGCTTTAAAAGGGCATGGGACAGGGAACAGGGAGAGTGAGGGTGGGGGTGGCAGTGGGATGACAAAAGGGAGGGGTTGGGGCAGCTGCAAACTAAGGGTGTTGGCTGCACACTCGAGCAGACTTGGATAGACTGGGTGGTCTGTTTCTGCTGGTACATTCGTATGTTCGTACAGTATATGTATGTAGCTGTGGAAGCACAGGGCTAGGAGGGCCCTGCACTTCCATTTCTAGGGCAACAGTGACCAAATTGTAAGCATAGCCATCTTATTACCTTACCTCATGTATCCGGTACAGAAAATTTTTGAATCCCCACCAAAACATAATTCTGCACAAATGCAATGCCATTCCGCGCCACAGGTGCAAAAACACATTTTGGCCAGGATTTGAAAAATGACAGCTGTGGCACACATGAGGTGGGGTAATAACAAGGCTATGTTGAAAATCTGGGGTAAAATATTTAAAATTTCCAAAATTACAAGTGTGCGAAGCGAAATTGCAACAAATGATCATAACTTTGACATTATTTCATATTTTCTCCCCAAATTTTCAACATGGCCTTCTTATGACCCCACCTCATGAACAAGGGCAGAAAAAATGTCCAAATCCCACCTAAAAGTTGAACCATGAAATCATCTTTCGGGCAGGAATTGTGTAATGACAGTTCTATTGTTCGTGAGGTGGGGTCCCCAAAAGGCCATGTTGAAAATTTGGCTCAGAATCTCAAAACAAATGGCTGTTATGCATAAAAGTTGAAACCTCATTGAAATACATTGAATTGCATTTACCTTAGTTTCTCATATTGCAGTCGTTGGTTCCAGCAGCAACAAGTCTTCGATTGGAGAGTGTGTCTTGAATCTGGGACCTGTTTAGGTGAGTGAGGGTGTGTGGGAGTGTACTGAGGGTGTGGGAAGGTGGGTGCTGAATGGAAGGTGGGGGTTGGGAGGCTGATCGGCGAAGGATTTTTTTTTTACAGGTTAAAAAAAAAACATTGAGGGAGCATTTTCTTTATTCCAGGTTTTGGCCGCATGGGGTTGGGGGGTGCCACTAGACACCAGGGAATATGAAAATGGGAAGGGGACAATGACTGGCAGGTGAGGGGTGCCACTAGACACCAGGGAAATGGGCAACGGTGATCGGCGGGTGGAGGGGTGCCACTAGACACCCAGGAAATGAGGAGCAGCAATCAGAGGTTGGGGAAGGGACCACTACACTACAGATAACTATTTAATATGGGATTGGTGACCAGGGATGGGGAGGGACCCCTACTCTATGGAAAACTAATATTCATATGGGATCGGTGACCGAGGAGGGGGGAGGGACCACTACACTATGAAAAACTATTGTTTAATATGGGATTGGTGACTGGGAAGGGGGAGGGACCAGTACAGTACTGAAAACTAATATTCACATGGGATCTGTGTCTGGGGAGGGTGGAGGGACCACTACACTATGGAAAACTAATGTTTCATATGGGATCGGTGACCGGAGAGGGAGGAGAGACCACTACTCTACAGAAATAGAAAATTATTGGGAAAGGCTGGGAAAAGGCTTCTTTCTGTGTGTCCTAAATCCTTTTTTGTCACTTGTGATCCTTTTTTGTTTGGTCAGAAAAGGATTCATGAAAAAGGATCTTAGTGAATGAAAAAAAAGTATTTAAATAGTAAAAAAAAAACATTCAGCGGCCATGGAAGCTGTAAAAAAAAATACTAAGTGAAGTTCATCAGCAAGATACATGTTTGGATGTATGTAAAAGACATCCCTGGACAGTGTTATGACAATTTGTTGTGTGGAAAAAAAGAAAACAAGATGGCGACTTATAAAAAAGGAATTTTTCCTGGCAAAAAAGGATTGGACCCTCATGAAATAGAACCCTTTTTCATGAGGCCAAAATCCTTTTTTGAAAATAAAAACAAACCTGGAGAGTGATCTTCCCATTGAAAATAATGGGAACTTACAGGAATCAAACACCCAGTCACGGGCGACATTCTACATGGGTGGGAGCAAATAGCTGATAGGTTTGTTGCATGCTATAAAAACCTATACCACCCTCAGCAGAATACAAAACCTGAGGAGGCAGCACATTTTCTAGAGGCCCTGCAGCTGCCCGAACTTACTGAAGCCCACAGACAGACTTTGGAGCAACCAATCACACAAAGAGAAATCTCTGATACAATAGGGAGGCTGGGGGCGGGCAAATGTCCGGGCCTGGATGGATTCGGGGGAGAATTCTATAAAACATTTCAGGTAGACCTGAACCCCCTCTTAAACACAGTCTACAACCAGGTGTGGCTGGAGGGGGCTGTAGTCCCTCCATCATGGAATTATACCTCTATCACGGTGATCCTGAAGGAGGGCAAGGACCCGAGGGAGTGTGGGTCATATAGACCGATCTCCCTACTTAATGTAGATTATAAAATTTTCACAGCAATTATAGCAAGGTGCCTACAATCTTTTTTGCAGAACTTTATACACCCAGATCAAATGGGATTTGTGGAGGGTAGACAGGCCCCAGAGGGAGTGAGAAGAACCATAGACATCATTGATATAATTAATAAAAGAAAAATACCAGCCTGTCTCATGAGCCTGGATGCGGAGAAGGCATTTGATAAGGTTGATTGGAATTTCCTTTTTCTAGTTCTTAAGAGAATGGGATTCCCATCGACATTCTTGGAGGCACTTAAGGCCCTGTACGCCTCTCCACAGGCTTATGTAAGGTTAGCAGGGGTCTCTCACAGAGGATTAAGCCCTCGGGCGGGAGCCCGAGGCAGGGCTGCCCTCTGTCTCCAATTTCTATTTGACCTATATATAGAGCCTCTCGCCCAAGCAGTAAGGGAATCGAGAGAGATTAAAGGGGTAGACATGGGTGGGGAAGGACATAAAATATCCTTATACGTGGATGATGTTCTCTTATATATATCCAACCCGAATGAATCCATCCCAAAAATTTGAGAACTCATTGATAAATTTAACCAATACTCGGGATACACACTTAACAAAAATAAAACGGAAGTTTTAAGATTTCATTATTGCCCTTCAGAGGAGGTTCTTCAAACTTTGGACACACAATGGAACAGGGGGAAAATTAAATATCTGGGCATTCAAATCCCCAAAAATCTGATGATGTTATACGCAAGCAACTTGGAACCCATAACAAACCAGATTAAACAGGATATCAAAAGGTGGGAGATCCTCAACTTACCACTTTATTCAAGGATACAGTCAGTATCTATGAGTATACTCCCCAAATATCTCTATATATTCCAATGTCTCCCCATTAAAATACATAAGAACCAATTCCAGGTTTGGCAAAGGGTGCTCACAAGATATATCTGGAACAATAGAAGACCGAGACTTAAAGCCTTGGCCTTGCAGTCCAATAAAAAGCAGGGAGGTCGAAATGTTCCTAACCTGGAAGATTACTTCCTGGCCACACAGCTAAAATGGGCCCTACTATGGTCAGCTAGTTCATGTAGAGCGAGATGGAAAACAATTGAGACAGCCCTAACAGATGGGGTGCCATTAGGAGCCAGAGTTATGAGGTCTGGGACTCAAAACAGAGATCAAGACATCGCTTTAATGGCAGTCAGAAATACACTGGGTTCCCTTAGAAGACTATGGAACAAACATAAAGTGGAGAGGGAGACATGGGGGCTGAGATGGTTTGCTTGGGACCCGGAATTTTCCCCATCCAGGCAAGATCTTACTTTTAAAAACTGGGGAAGACTAGGGCTATACTCCCTAAATCAGTTTCTCCAGGGAAATGTTGTCTCAGAATTTGCCCGAATTAGAGAAGAATTTTCACTAAGACAAGCAGACTATTTTAGATACCTTCAAATAAGATCTTACATACATACTCTACAAAATAACTACATGCGCCCGACCTCCCCAACAAAGCTAAAGGATACTATAGTTGATATAATAAACTCAACAAGGACCAAAGGTCATATTTCAGCCCTATATGGAGCACTGAGAGACCGTAGAGGAGACCAAACTTCACACATTAGGAACAGGTGGGAGAAGGAGACGGGGGAACACCTGGAAGAGGAGGCTTGGACCTCCACTTTGGCCATGGCCCTCCACACCACGTCCTCTCCTTATTGGAGGGAGTACGAATGGAAGGTACGGGTGAGGTTCTTCTATACCCCAGAAACACAGAGTAAATGGGATAAGAAATGCTCAGGGTCTTGTTGGCAGGAATGTGGTGCAAGTAAAGCAGACTACTTACATGTGTTCTGGTCTTGTCAGGTACTCACACAATACTGGTCTGATGTAAAACAGAAGATAAAAAGGGTACTCTCCATACAGTCCAATTTAAGTTCAAGGAACCTGATACTAAGGATGATACCAGAAGAGATTAGGGGAGCAAATAGAATATATTTGTGGAATATTCTACTAGTGGCCTCCCACAAGGCTTTGACCAGGAAATGGCTCACCCCAAATCCACCGACAAATCACGAGTGGGAGTCAACTGTAAACGAAATTAAAGATATGGAGGAAGTGACATATAGAATAAATCTGAGAGCACAGACATGGGTGGAGAGATGGACTCCTTGGCTATTGGCATTAGATACTAAGGAGAAGGAATAGAAAGGATGAAAGGGAGGGAAGAGGAAACAAGTGGAGGGAAAATATTTAAATAAGTGGATTTTAGATTTGTCAGGTCACACCTTATATGATGATCTATATGAAGTTATACAAAATGATAATTCGAATGAAATACAATACTAGGGATAAAAATATAGTAGATAAAGTGAAGGGGGGAAAGTAATGTAATTGTGAATCTGTATTACTCTTATAATGTGCAATGATGGAAAATGAACTATAATGGATGCTTACATGTGCCAAGTATGCAATAAACTTGAATATAAAAAAAAAAAGAAAATAATGGGAACTTAAAAACTGAACAACTTTGCAATTGAGTATATTTTTTCACCAAACAAATGCATGGTAGTTCTGTTATCCAAGCTGTTTCTACCATAAAAATTCACACCAAAATTCCACACCATCTGGATGCAAGGCGATGAGGAAAAAAATGCAAAATGTGGTGACTTTTAAGGTTTTTGCACTATCCAGATCTCAGAATCCACACATCCAACCAGAACAAAACTTGCCATGTCAAGAAATTTACCCCATGGGACAGTGCATGCCAAATTTTGTGCAAATCCATTAATCAGTTGCAAAGTTATCAAAGTGCAAAATTGAGGTTTAACATTAAACATGCTACTCAACCTTAACTATAGGGGCACAGCCCTGCCTATATATATATATATATATATATATATGTATATTATGGTAGCACGGTAGTGCTACCGTAGTTAGGGTTGAGGAGCCATTTACATGTTAAACCCAAAATTCTGCACCTTAATAACTTTGCAACCGTTTGACGGATATTCCTGAAATTTGGAATACATAATCAAAACCCATACACCTTGGGATCTGCCAAGTTTTGTACTGGTCGGATACACGGCTGCAGAGTTATTAAGCGTGATCTGCGCGTGCGTTTACGCTTTTTCTGGAATTCTACGGTCATGCCTACAGGTCGCACGGTTTGTGCGACTGGCCTGAAATCTACAGGAAACATGCAGCCGGGGTCCCCGATGTGTTTTCCGAAGATTTCGTGAAAAAATAATAAACGGTTCAAAAGTTATTCAAAAAACAATTTCCCATTATAAGTCAATGGGAAAAGTTAACAAAAAGTTCGACAGTGTCGCAAATGCATTTTTACTGCTGCAAATGGCCCTCTTACTTTCGCCAATCCACCATCTTGTTTTCAGTTAGTGATCAGAAAAATGCTTGCCATTTAAATTTGGGACCCTCTAGCAACCTAATTCTTTTTGTTTTCACCTAGTCAGGCCTTGAGGATACTAGTCATGTCTTTATTTTGGGGTAAAACACCCCAGAAATATGTTTTTCAGATTTCTGGAAAAAGTACTTTCGCAAAGTAGTGTTGAACTCATGAAAGTGTCGCGAATGTTTGCGAAAGCTTTTGCAAATTGTGACAGTACTTTTCTAGGCTGTGAGAAAATGACAGCAATTCTTTGGCACCCTGCTGCAAAAGAACGGTTTGGAGTTTTGGGCTGAAATTTGAGGGACACAGCCGATCTCCAGATGTGCCTTTCATGTTTTGTTGAAAAATATTACACAGTGGCAAAGTTACGATACTCCAAAGTTTAATTTTTCCCATAGGATAACATTATGGCGCATTTGCGATTGTAGAAGCAATTGTTTGCGCCCCTGCTGCAAATAACGGTTTTTGTCGCTTGGGCTGAAATTTGCAGGGAACAGCCAACATCCCACAGATGTGCCTTTCAGTGGTTTGGTGAAAGAATATTACAGGGAGGCAATGTTATGGCAGTCCGAACTTCTGTTTTTTTCCCCATAAGATAACATTACGGCATTCACAGCACCTTTCAGGGCCCGTATCTCGAAAACGGTGTGAGATACGGAATTTTTGTCGAAAAATGCTTAGCCCCCTACCTAGCCAGGAAAGTGATAATACATATGACTTTTACATTTTTTTCCTATGTCATACGGTTACTGAGATATAAGCAATTTACAATTCCAAGTCCTCATTTTTGTGTTCCGAGAGTCATTATTTTGCATACATTCTTTCTACTCACTGTCTTTCTCTATACAGCTTTTGGGGAAAACCAGCCTGTGCACTTACATTACTGTTACCATTACCATTTCTGCTTGCGGTTCCGTACCCGTTTCACTTACCGTTCACGTTTACGCCACCATGTTCGTTACCCTTTGCGTTTTCATTTGCGGTTGCGTTTGCATTGTTTTTAACATTTCTGTCTACAGTACTGTTTCTCTTTCTGTTTCACTTTGCGTCACCATGCGCATTATGATTTGCGTTGTGGGCACAATGTTACTATAAACTGAGAGAGACATCACGTGCTGCGGGCCTTGGAGGCTCACAGAGACGCCGCGTACATTCACTATTTCTCATTATCATTCTCAAAAGAAGGAAAATTAGAGGCAAAAACTCTGTTTAATGCATCAGTTAGGTTGTTCAGCGAGAAAAGCGGGGAAATTCATGTTAGGTTGAAACCCCTTGCACCCCTCCAGTCCACCCCCAACTGGAATTGGGTGTACATTGGGGTCATCGTTCTAACTGTCACCCCATTCTCCTATTCCTCAACTTCTTTCCACATGTGATGGGGTGACACTTAGTCGATGATCTCAATGCACACCCCGATTCCAGTTGAGGGGGGGGCTGAGGGGTGCAAAGGGGGTTTCAACCCTAACATCGAATTTCCTCACTTTTGTTGCTGTGGAAACCCTAACTGATGCATTAAATGGAGTGTTTTGCTCATATATATATATATATATATATATATATATATATATATATATATATTCACTTCAAGCATGGACTACTGAATGGGAGGGGTCCAAATAACTGAGACAACAGAGGAAAGGTGCTTGGTAATTATCATAAGTGACAATCTTAAAACTTTCAGTCAATGCAACAAGGTGCACAAAAAATGCAACTAGGGTGCTGGGTTGTATAGGGTAGAGGTTTGAATGCCAGAAGAAGGAGATGATATTACAACTATAAAAATCCTTTGTTAGGCCCCACCTAAAGTACTTACCCAGTTCTGGAGTCTTCATTTTAAAAGGGACAGAGACAGACTAGAGATGGTGTAATGAAGGGTCACGAAAAAGATCCATGGGCAGCAAAGCAAATCCTATGAGGTAAAGCTGGAGGATCTGAACATGCACAGCAGAGCTGTGATATGAATATCAAGAGATCCCACTCCCATTGGGGATAAACTAAGTAAGTAGGCAATTCAGGCAGAATGAATATTATGATATTTGCAAGATTTGCCATGAGGGGGAGGGTGTGCACTGAATTCTCTGTTTTAACTGATGTATGCCATCACGCAGTATCATCCTAATGACATAGCCATTCAAAGCAGCAGTGGAAAGAAATGGCCAAAACATTTGACCCTACTTTTTTTTTTTTTTTACTATAAAATATTCCAGGCATCTTCCAGTTTGATTTGGTGGTCAAATTTTCTAATTGCATCAAAATTTGAGTATTTCGTTTTTTTCTCAAGAAAAAAAGACGGCTGCCACATTTAGCTTAGAAATACCATTTTAAAACCTGGTAAGGGTTAGGATCGAGAAAATAACCAAAAATATATGGTGTGCAGCATAGGAGGTACTAATAAAAGTAGATTTGACAGGTATGCTACTGCTTTATCAATTGTAGCTAAAACAAGCTTTTTCTGGAAAAACAGTTTTCATTGCACTGCTGCTTTAAAGTTTATGACTAAGCAAAAGTTGAGTCATGGGTGTAGGAATGCATATGGCAAGTAAGCCATGGTTTACAAGGTGACTGGTGGGGGGGGGTGGCCACTGCTACTATCTGATATCCACTCCTACTGGTGTTTTAATACGAATATTGTGCCTTGCTTGGGTTAAACATAAAGTTAAATGCACATTGTAACATGGCATAACTTGCCTAGGTCTGAGGGAGCACGCGGATAGGACGGGGGCAGTCACGGGACGGCAGCCGAAGCGGGTATTAACCCAGCATATATGCCGTGCCCGCTTCGGCAGTACCGTTGTCAGCCAGACCCCCTGCTTAGCAGCACTGAGATTGAGCTCTGCAGAGACAGGAGCGCCAACACCTGGAGTCATCCGCCGGCGGAAACCGGCACGGGGGAGCAGTACTTGCAGCGAACATCCGCGAGAGGCAGCCAACCAGAGCAAGGAGCAGCAGCGAGAGCCGACCTGGAGCAGGGCAGCACCAGAGCAGTGTGTGGGAGGGAAGAGGAAGGGAAGCCCCCCAGGATGCACAGTGCGAGACTCGGCTACTCACACTGCTCACCGGAGACCTCCCGGGGCGCTCATCACGGGAACTGCCACAGCAAGTAGTACAGGAGTGTGACTGCGAAGTTGGCTGCACAGATCTGCGTGACTCCAGGGAGAGGAGGTAAGGACCGCATCGGTACCTATCAAGGCGTGTGCACCGCACTGTGACAGCAGAGCACAGGGTGACCAGTCACGCAGCCCCTCCTTGTGCCGCTGTCTGTCTCGCACACTGGGACTGCTCCAGATGCCTCCACTGACCCGCGGCCATGTTACAAAAGCATTAAGCCACTCCGTCGGTGTGCTGTAATGCGATTGATGCAGGGGAGCTGGTGGTAGCCCTCGGCCATGGGCCTCGGGCACACACCGCCCCTCCATGCATCAATCCAGCATTAGAGCACACCTCCGTCGTGGCTTAATGCTTACATAAGTACTGCTTTATGCTTTACTCTTGTTATGCAGTTGCAGAAGTTCAATATGGGACACACAAGGGGTTTGGTTAACAAATGCAGGCATGGCTACAATGGGGGGACAGCAAAGAGGCACCAAAGGGATCTGGTTTACAAATTTCCTCCCTGCCTGGTGAACTGATAAATGTCTTAAAAGAATGCCATCCTGACATGAAAGACCACTTTTCTGCTGCCTAACTGAGAACATCCTTCTAGCCACCCCCCCCTTAGCAATCCCTCCCCATGGGCAAATGAAAGAAGCCCTGGTATCTGGTTTGCAGGGGGCCAGAACGGATCCGGTGTAGGAGGAGCTATGGGAGTGACAGGGTTGGAAGGCAGTACCAGTCAGCTATTCACATACCTTCCTGCCTGACCAGCTGATGAGTGGCCACAAAGAACTCTATCCTGACATGAAAGACTGCTTTTCTGCTGCCTAACTGAGAATATCCTTCCAGCCATCTTACCTCTTAGCAATCCTTCCCCATGAGCAAGTGAAAGAAGCCCCAGTGTTTGGTTTGCAGGGGGCCAGACCAGAGCTGGTGTAAGCAGAGCTATGGGAGCATCACCAGCAGAGGTGGGGTGGCAGGGTTCAAAGGCAGTGCCGGTCAGCTGTTTACATACCTCCCTGCCTGATGAACTGATGAGTGGCTACAGTGATCTGGTAAACCAGTCAGTGGATGTGGTAAGCAAAATTTCCTGAAACATTTGGCTAGATTGGGAGAACACCAAGCCTCCCTTACCTTCTCTGAGATCCTTCCTGTGTGGGGGTAAGGGGGAGAGATAGGATAAAGAAACAGGAGATAGACAAGTTTAGCCCCTCCCCCAAACGATCTCCCATCCACCTGCTCTCCCTTCCCCTCCATTCACATGTACGCTGATGATAGAGTCTTGTATGCATCTGGCTCCTGCTCCACTGAGGTTGCATCCAACTTGCAGCATGACTTCGACAAAGTTCAGCATTGGTTTGCAAACCATCAACTATCTCTCAACATCAAAAAAACAGTCTCCATGACCTTCGGCACCAGGCAGAGACTTACCAGGTTTCCCTCTATACCCTCCTTCCACACCCTTGATGGGACTTTACTAGAGGACACATCCTCCTTCAGGTATTTAGGTGCCTGGCTGGACCAACACCTGAACTTCTCTGGTCATATCGATGCCGTTCAGAAAAAATTGCATCTCAAGCTTGGCGCCTTATTCAGGAACCGTGCCTGCATCCCACCCACGGCTAGGCGTGAGATTGTCCAGAAGATGATCCTACCTATCTTCGACTACTGTGACGTAGTCTACGGTGCTGCCCCTAAGTCCTCCCTGACCAGACTAGATACCCTCTTCAACTTTTTTTGTCATTTTTCCCTTGACACCCCCCTCGGCACTCATCATTGTGATCTCTACCATGCCCTATATTTCCCTTCCCTGACAAACCGACGTCTCTCTCACTGCACAAAATTTACCTCCAAGCACTGGCTGGGTGAACTTCCCTCCTATCTCTTCCCTGCCTTTACAACCACTCCCCCTCTTTCCCACTCCCTAAGACCTACCGACTCATGAACCCTGGTGGTCCCACGCTGCTCCACCCTTATTGGCCAATTGGGTTATTCTTATCGCCTCCCAAAATTCTAGAATTCACTTCCCCCTCAAATTCGTCACTCATCCTCTTGCTACTCCATTAACTCTGCCCTCAAGAACTTCCTTGCCCCTTCCTGTGCCTGCAATGACCCTCCCTAATCCCCCCAAGCCCATATTATCACATGCCTACTCCCCACCACTCCTATTTCCCTCTGATCATGCTCCTCCTAGTCCCCTACTCTTCCTCCTCCTAAAGTGTTCCTCCCCCATATTTGTCTACCCTTAATCTATCTCCCTCCTGTGAGTATGATCACTGCCTTGTGCAAGCAGGATCCATAGCACATGGTGGGCAACAACTTAACCCCCTTTCCCCTATTTCTCCTTTTACTGCACCCTCTCAGTCACTGCTTGATCACTGCCTTGTGTAGGCAGGATCACTCATCACACTGGTGGGGTACTACCCCCTACTATAGTTGACCTCTGCTACCCCCTCCCACAACATCCCTCCCCCAACACCTCTCTCCCTCTCTCGCATCACTATATATAAATAACTCTCATCGCCTGTAACCTGTGTCCTACCAGTAGGGCTGTCCATCACCCTGCCCAGATAGGGTTAACAAGACACTGTTGAATTTCAACTCCCCTTTCCCCCCTTGGATATCCCCACCTACAATGCCTCTCTATCATCACCTTGCCACACTCTACCTCTCCTCTCCTCCTACCCCCTTCCAGTTTACATAGCTTAACACTAGCCTACACCTACTCTCAATTAAGCACTTACAACCTACCCCATACCCCTCTTATATGCACTTTAGTCCACCCTGTCATCTCTGTTTGCCTCAAATCATGTTCAGTCTGTATCTCTCTGCACATTTCCTTTCCCTTCTTCCATTCTGCCCTCCACAATTTTTCTTTCCCAGGCTTCACCTGATGAAGAAGGGACCAGTGCACTGGGGCAGAAGTTTGACATCTATATCAGATGTTTAAACCAAATGAGGGGGATACTGGGACTAGGGGAACTAAACAGATAAGTAAAAGGAAGGGGATCCTAGCTAGTTCTCTCCCACACCTGGGGCTTGTAGCAGGACAACAGGCAAAAGCTCAATTCTGGCCCAAAATGAGGTAGGGGATAGACTAACAGTAAGTGTGCAAAAAAAAAAAAAAAAACAACATAGGGAGATGCAAACAACATGAAACCCAAAAAGCCAGGGAAGAAAACAAATAACATTTGGACAAATAACAAGCATTCAGGGGTTAGTTGGAAAGAAATCTACCTCAACATCAGAAGTCTGGGCAATAAAATAAATGAGCTTCAGGCAATGATGGCAGACATTAAGATGGCCCTCATAGCCATCACTGAACTATGGGCCATGGATAAAAATGAGTGTGACCTGACAGTGCCAGGGTACTTACTGTTAAGGAAGGACAGAGGAACTGGTAGAGAGGGCAGAGTAGCCCTCTATGTTAGGGAGGGTATCGAGGTGACGGATTATGGGAATATCAAGGATAGTATGGAAGGGAACAATTCTCTGTGGGTTCTGCTTACAGTGGCAGCAGGTAAAACTTGTGCTTATGGGTGTTCTACAGATTGCCAGGGCAAGGGGAAGTTGGGGATAGAGAGCTCAATGAGGAAATAAGACAGGGAGCGGCTAAGGGAGATGTTGTAGTGGTAAGGGATTTTAACTTACTTGACTGAGACTGGGATGTTCCAGTGGCTAGGAGTACTAGAAGCCAGGCTATGCTGAATACCTTTCAGGACTGTCTACCGGTGCAACTGGTAATGAAGCCCACCAGACAGAGATCAATTCTGGGTGTGGTGCTCACCAACACTGAAGTTGTAAATGCAGTAAGAGTTGGGGAGCCACTCATGAACAGTGACCACAACTCAGTTTTGTTCAAATTAGCCTTTAGGACTGAAAAAACACACACAAGAACAGATGTCTTGGACTTCAAAAGGGCAGATTTCAGCAAACTCAGAGGGGTAGTTTAGGACAAGTTAGATGGAGTAGGCATTATAAAAGGTGTGGAAGAGAAATGTGGATAATAAAAGGGGCCATCCTTGAAGCATAGCAGCTATGTTTCCGTAAACAATAGAAACTCAGGAGACCACTATGGTTCTCGGCGAGAGGTAGGGAAGTGGTAAGGCGCAAAAGGAAAGCCTTCTATGGGTTTAAACAGAAGTAGGGGGAATTAGAGGGAGGAATATGTACAGAGAAGTGGGAAAGTGATAAGGGCCAAAAGGAAAGCCTTCCATGGGTTTAAACAGAAGTAGGGGGAAGTAGAGGGAGGAATATGTACAGAGAGGTAGGGAAGTGGTAAGGGGCAAAAGGAAAGCCTTCCATGGGTTTAAACAGCAGTAGGGGGAAGTAGAGGGAGGAATATGTTCAGAGAGGTAGGGAAGTGGTAAGGGGCAAAAGGAAAGCCTTCCACGGGTTTAAACAGAAGTAAGGGGAAGTAGAGGGAGGAATATGTTCAGAGAAGTAGGGAAGTGGTAAGGGGCAAAAGGAAAGCCTTCCACAGGTTTAAACAGAAGTAAGGGGAAGTAGAGGGAGGAATATGTTCAAAGAAGTAGGGAAGCAAATAAGGTGATCAGAGAGGCAAAAGCAGACATGGAGCTGTGAACAGAAGAGGGGTCAAGTACAGAGAAAAACATTTTTTCTGCTATATCAGTGAAAAAAGAAAGCAAAGTGGGGTAATCATCAGGTTTTTAGATGGGGTAGGGTGGCAGAGGATGATGATGAGCAAAAGGCTGCAGTCTGGAATGACTACTTTTTATTCCGGCTTCACCAGGGAGGATGGCACCCACCCCCTTGAGAGTGGCATCAAAGCAGCCATGAGAGGGATCCCAGAGATGGAGAAACCAGTATTTACTAAGGATAGAGTCCAGAAAGGGCTAGCAGCCCTTAAGACAGACAAAGCTCCAGGTCCAGATTGGATACATCTGAGGGTGCTCAGGGAACTGGCAGATGAACCAGCTGAGCCTATGGCAGACCTATTGAATAGTTCATTTCAGATGGGGGTTGTTCCAAGGGATTGAAGGGTAACAGACGTGGCTCTGCTCCATAAAAGGGGTGACAAGGAACAAGCAAGAAACTACAGATCTGTCAGCCTTTCCTCTATTTTAGGGAAGCTGATGGAGTCACTGCTCAAGGCAGACCTCATAGACTATCTGGAGGATAATGGTCTCCAGGATAGTAGACAGCATGGCTTTGTGTCAGACAGGTCCTATCAGACTAACCTTAGTCTTCTTCAACTGGATGATGGGGAGGGTGAGCTGGATGTCATTATCCACCTAGGTACTAATGACCTGGCAAATGGAGAGCCAAAGGAAGTTCAAGAAGAGTTTAGAAAATTCGGGAGGGGTCTCAAGCAAGTAACTACTTCTGTCACCTTCTCAGAAATACTACCTGTGAGAGGCATGGGAGAGCATAGGGGCACATACACCAGAAACTTTAACTTATGGTTGAAGAACTGGTGCTATGAGGAAGGGTTTGGATTCATTGGTGACTGGGGACCCACCTGGAGGGATGAAGGCTTGTTCAAGCCTGACACCTGCATCCATCCTGGAGGGGAATCCAAGCACTCAATGATAAATTTAAATGCTACATGGACAAGCATTTAAACTAGCCAAGGGGGGTAGCAGGCCAGCAAGGAGGGTACCTAATTGCCCACCCCCCACAGCTAACAGTGGAATCAGTGAACAGGAGGAGTGGATATCTCTGCAAAGCAGTGTGCAAAAGATGGAGATAAGCACCCAAGAGGTGGATAGGCAGAAAAGTGGCAAGATTCAACAGAAGGGCAGACAGCAGGGAGAACCAGGGATAAAGGACAACCAGGGAAGGGGCTGGAGTAGAACAGCTAAACAGTCTAGGGAGTTCAAATCATGGAAAGCCATGTGTGCCAATACCAAGAGCCTTAGCAACAAGATGAAGAGTCTGGAGGCTGTCATGGTGCAGTTTGACATGGACATTGTGGCCATCACAAAAACCTGGTGTAATGATAACTACGACTGGGAGATGGCCATACCTGGCTACAACATATTCAGATGAGACAGAGCAGGTAGGAAGGGAGGAGGAGTGGCATTTTATGTGAAAGTTGACATAAAGGCCACAGAGATCCAGGAGGAACAAAACAGAGGAGAGATACTGTGGGTTAAGCTGGAAAGGAAAATGGGCCAGCTATCCGTACAGGTGTGGTTTATAGACCACCAGCCCAGGAGGAAGAAACAAATAGGGAGCTGATGCTAGCCATCCCAAGGATGGCAGACAAGGGTGAGGTAGTGCTGGTTGGAGACCTCAATATTCCAGACGTGGACTGGAGCATCCCAGCAGCAGTATCAACCAAGAGCAGATTTATCCTGGACTCCCTTCAAGGTGCCTTCCTCAAGCAGCTGGTCATGGAACCAACTCAGCAGAAGGCAATACTGGGCCTTGTGCTCACAAACAGGGACAGTGTGATGGGGGTGACAGTGGGGAAGCACCTGGGGAACAGTGACCACCAGTCATTGTGGTTTGAAATCACAGAAAGAGCAGAACCAAACCACACAAAAACACATATCCTGGATTTTAGGGGGACAGACTTTAGGAAAATGAGGAGATGCTTGAAAGAGGCATTAAAGGGAATGGGTCAGGAATCAGGGGTTGAGGAACAGTGGGCAGTATTTAAAACGGGGATTACAAGAGCAACAGAATTATGCATTAAGCGGGATTGCAAGGGGAAAAGGAAGAGGAGACCATTATGGTTTTCCAAGCAGGTAGCAGAGAAAGTGAAAGCCAAAAAGACTGCATTCAGGCAATACAAAAAGACACAGGCAGAAGGGGATAGGGAGAAGTACCAGGAGAAGGAAAGGGAGGCAGGGAGGTCAGTAAGGGAAGCCAAAGCTCAGACAGAAGAGCACATTGCAAAATCAGTGAGTAGAGGAAACAAAACTTTTTACAGGTACATAAATGAAAAAAGCAAAGCAAAGGGAAGGATAGTGAGACTGAAGGGGGAGGATGGGCCCACATGGAGGATGACAACAGTAAAGGTGACATAATGAACAGGTATTTCTGCTCAGTCTTTACTGAGGAAGAGGAGGGTGATGGGCCTGAAGGGAGTACAAGGGTTGGGAATGATACAGAAATGGACACAAGTTACATGAGAAAGGGTCCTGAAGGAACTGGAAGGAATAAGAGTCGATAAAGCAATGGGGCCAGATTGGGGTGCACCCCAGGGTCCTTAAAGAACTAAGAGAGGTGGTGGCTGAACCTCTGGCAATCCTGTTTAGCCAATCACTGGAAACAGAGGAGGTACCAAAAGACTGGAGGAAAGCAGATGTAGTCCTCTTATACAAAAGTGTTAACAAAGAGGAAGCAGAGAACTACAGACCAGTCAGCCTCACCTCAGTAGTGGGGAAGATCATGGAAACACTACTGAAGGAGAGATTGGTGGAACACCTGGTTGTCAACGGACTACAGGACCCAAGGCAGCATGGTTTCACCAGGGGGAGGTCATGTCAGACCAACCTTGTTGAATTTTTTGACTGGGTGACTAGGGAGGTGGATCAGGGGAGGGCAGTGGACATGGCCTATCTGGACTTCAGCAAGGCCTTTGACACTGTGCCACATAGAAGACTATTACACAGACTAGGGAATATGGGTGTGGGCAGGACAGTAGTGTGGTTGGTAGGTAACTGGCTGGGTGGCAGGACACAGAGGGTGGTGGTAAATGGCTGTCACTCCACAGAGGGAAGAGTGGCCAGTGGGGCACCACAGGGATCAGTGCTGGGACTGGTCCTATTTAGCATTTTCATCAATGACATTGCGCAGGATCTAGAAGGCAGAATTTCCCTGTTTGCTGATGAAACAAAGCTCTGTAACAGAGTGGACACACCAGAGGGTGTAGACAGAATGAGAAGGGGTCTGCAGAAACTTAAATAATGGTCAGGGGTTTGGCAGTTGACATTCAGTGCAAGGAAGTGCAAGATAATGCATATGGGGCACAAAAACCCTGGCACAATATATCAGTTGGGGGATGAGGATATAGCATGCACCAAGCAGGAAAGGGATCTTGGGGTTATCATCTCTGATGACCTCAAGGTAGGGAAACAGTGCGACCAGGCAGAAGGTAAAGCAAATAGGATGCTGGGATGCATAGGCAGGGGCATCGCCAGCAGCAAAAGGGAGGTCATAATTCCACTATACAAGACACTAGTGAGGCCCCACCTGGAGTACAGTATACAGTTCTGGAGACCTTACCTATGTCGGGACATAGACAGGGTAGAGAAGGTTCAGAGGAGGTCAACAAAGATGGTACATAGATTGCTTCATAAGTCCTATGAGGACAGGTTGAAGAACTTGAATATGTACTCCCTGGAGGAGAGAAAGGAGAGAGGGGATATGATAGAGACATTCAAGTATCTTACAGGTGAGGAACAGGGTGCAGGCATACACTATTTTTAAGTGAAAAAGATGTTCCAGGACTAGAGGGCATGGGATGAAGTTGGAGGGAGGATGATTCAGAGGAAACATGAGGAAGAATTTCTTCACAGAACGAGTGGTGGACAAGTGGAACACCCTGCCAGAGGAAGTGGTGGGGGCTGAAACAATCACGAGATTTAAGAATGCATGGGATAGACATAAAGGAATTATGGAGGTCAGAGGTGAGGGGCAACAGACTTCTAGGAAAACATAAAGTGAACTTACAAGCTCAAATGGGCAGACTGGGTGGGCCGTAGACCCTTATTTGCCTACACTGTCTATGTATCTATGACAAAGGAACTGGATAATGGCTATGCCATAGATCTACCTTACTATGACTTCAGCAAGGCTTTTGACTCTGTGGCTCACAGACGCCTGCTGAGAAAGTTGAAGGACCTGGTGGTGGCTAGGGGTATAGTTAGATGGTTAGACAACTGGCTAAAAGGGAGGTGGCAGCGGGCTGTGTTGTACAGAGTTAAATCAGAGGAGACAGAGGTCATGAGTGGGGTACCACAGTGGTCTGTCCCAGGTCTGGTCCTTTTTAACATGTTCAT
The DNA here is from genome assembly GCA_016271365.2 of Neoceratodus forsteri. NCBI lineage: Eukaryota > Metazoa > Chordata > Ceratodontiformes > Ceratodontidae > Neoceratodus > Neoceratodus forsteri. The sequence goes on from CM028131.1 coordinate 733,839,095, forward strand.
CAGTGACATCAGAGAAGGGATCCATGGTCGGACAGAATACTTGATGGGAGGTTAAACTTAGCACCACAGTTAAGGAACTGGACCTAGGAGTCATCATCATCAGCAACACCCTTAAACAGGCTAGCTAATGCAACAAGGCTCATAGTAAGGCAAACAAGATGCTGGGGTGCATTGGCAGGGGTACTGATAGTAGAAAGGAAGAAATGATACTACTCCTCTATAGATCTTTGGTGAGGTCACAGCTGGAGTACTGTGCTCAGTTCTGGAGCCCTCACTTCAGAAAGGACAAGGATGGGCTAGAGGGTACAGCGTAGGGTGACAAAAATGATACAGGGCCAGCAGGGGAAGTTCTACGAGGAATGCCTGCAGGCACTGAACATGTACTCACTGCAGACTAGAAGGGATGGAGGGATATGATAGAAACATTCAAATTGCTGAAAGGAATAAACAAGGTGAAGTACAAGAAATTATTTAGCAGGAACACTGGTTCGACAACATGAGGGCATGACTGGAAGCTGACAGGTGAAAGGTTCAGAAGGGATGTGAGAAAGTATTATTTTACTGAAAGGGTGGTGAAACCATGGAACAGCTTGCTGGCCAAAGTGGTGAGAACTAAAACCATGGAGGGCTTCAAATGGGCCTGGGACAGAACAAAAGGAATAGTGCTCACTTGTAGAGATGAAACTGGGGAAAGGAATAGGAAGACTGATGGGGAGGGGTAGAACCCTCTATTGACACTAGGTCATGGGGTTATATAGTGTCCAATGGGCAGACTTGATGGACCTTTGGCCTTTTTCTGCCATCACTGTCTATGTTTCTATGCAAAGAACTACATTCTGCCACAAAAAGACTGCTTTTTTACTGCCTGAGAACATCCTTTCAGCCACTCTCCCTATTAGCAGTCCCTCTCCACAAGCAAGTGAAAGAAGCCCCAGTGTCCGGTTTGCCCTTCTGGCCATCAGGGTGCTGGCAACAGTGTGCCTGTCATTAGGGTGCCAAGTAATGGAATTTGCTGCCCCCTCCAAGAGGTCCACCCTCCCCGGAGTTAGAATATTTAGAAAGGGGGGAGGGGCATGGGGGCACAGCCCCCTGCAAAAAGAGGAAATGGTGACACGGAAACATGGTGCCCTAATGACCAGGCGCGCTGCTACTGGTGCCCTGAATGGGTGGAAACTCTGGTTTGTAAGGGCCAGGCCAGAGCTGGTGTAGGCAGAGCTATGTAAGCATCACCAGCAGAGGCAGTGTGGCAGGGTTGAAAGGCCTGCAGTGCCCTGCAGCATGAGAGCTGTGGCACAAGCACCACATGGAAGTAAAAACCTGAACTTGGAGGCACTAAGGTGGAAGAATGGGAAGAAGAGTTGTTCTCTGAACATTGAAACAATATATCAGGAACTGTTCCTTGGAATGTTGTTATAAAGCACAATCATTAGTATAATCGGTCCACTTGCCTTACAGCAAGAGACTTAAGCTTGGTGCTTTTTGGTAAAATTGTGTTCTTCTCAAAACAAGAGACACAAGCATGGTGCTTTGTGATAAAGTTGTGCTAGTTACAAACTCATGGTTACTCATGACAGCAAGATGCCGTAAAGGGACCCAGCTAGAATGGAAGAGTGTTCCAGAGTGTGGCAACTGACGATTCAATGAGAAGAAGTGCAAAGTCATGCACTTGGAATGCAAGAACTCAGGGGAGCAATACATGATGAAGGAGGAGATACTAGTGGCCACAAAACAGGAAAGAGATCTGGGGGTCATCATAGCTGATGATCTACAGGTGGCCAAACAGTGTACCAAGGCTATGGGGAGAGCCAGCAGGAAGCTGGGGTGCATAGGGAGAGGTATCACCAGCAGAAAAAAGGAAATCATAATGCCACTTTAAAGGTCATTGGTAAGACCTCATTTGGAGTACTGCATCCAGTTCTGGAGGCTTCATCTCAGGAAGGATATACAGTAGATATGGTGGAGACAGTCCAGAGAAGGGCAACAAAAATGGTACAGGGCCTACACCACATGTCATATGAGGAGAGATTGAAGGAACTCAGTATGTACACCCTGGAAGAGAGGAGGGAGAGGGGAGAGATGATAGAGACCTTCAAGTACATCAAGGGCATTAATAAGGTACAGGAAGGCAGCATCTTTCAGACGAGAAGCTGCCCTAAAGCAACAAGAGGGCATGACATGAGACTGGAAGGGGGTAGACTAAGGGGCAATGTGAGGAAGTACTTCTTCACGGAAAGGGTGGTGGATGCTTGGAATGGCCTGCCCCAGGAGGTGGCGGGGGCAGACACAGTGGGGGGATTTAAACAGGCATGGGATAGACACAGGTAGCCCAATTCAGGACACTGAAACTCTGAACTGAGGAACACATGAGGGCTACTGCAAAGGGAGACATGAGCAATGCCCTGGCTGTTCATGTGAAAGAATCCCCTGTAACAGAATGTCAAGACTTTAAGTTCTGTGGCACTGAGGAAGTGTCATTAGGCAAAGAGGGGAAGGGGAAGATTTGGAGGCTTTACTCCTACAAAGGCAGGCATTGTGGATTTTCAGCTGGGAGGCTAGTATCTGCCTGGACTCAATGATAGGCTGGATGTGATGCCACTGATTAAAGGAAAAATGAAAATTTGAGATATGTTTCTGTGATAACATTTCTAAAACATCACTAATAGTTGTTTTTCTAATGTTTTTGTAGTCTCTTCCTTTTTCTACCATTGGTTCCAGCATGTGGCTTTTTATCACTATGCCTATATAAGTGGAATGTAATGGCTAGCTGTAGGGCAGCAGATATCTTACTCAGTACAAGTGAAGACCTTTGGAACTTATCCATTAGCTGCTCTAAGATTTAATATTAGAAGAAGTGCTATTTAGCCCATTGTACATGTAAAGATGAAATATGTACCTACTCCTTTGAGTATGAGTTTTTAACTGTGGGATTGAAGGAATTGTTTTTTCATTAATGAAACCACTATTATACAATGGCAAGAAAAAATCCTGGACTCTGATGGGTCAGTCTTAGGCTGGACCCATGATGTTATCCCAGCACAACATCACGGGTCTACTGGCACCATTATGGACGTTATGGATGCTCTTCTTTTTTGCATCTCCTCTTAAGAAACAAAAATATTTTTCCACACTAATACCTGTAAAAACATTCTTTAAAATAATTTTTTTATTTTATGTATAACAACAAGCCATTGTATAATAGCAATAATGCCCTCCAGGGTGTGCGTTGTTTGGGATAACGTCACACCTCAGTTGTTGGACACACTCGGCCTGCAGCCTCATGCCCAACCACCTGAGGCGTGATGTTATCCCAGCACGACACACACCCTGTTGGGCATTATTGCTTAATTACGTAACACCAATCCATGACTGCACCTTTAAATTTGAAATTTTACACGACTGGCTGTTTGCACTTTAAAATGACCCATAGCTACCTGTAATATTATCCCTTGATAAAGCCTTTGGGTGAAACCAAGTCAGGAGCGTGTCCTGCTACATTTTTTTAACCGCCAAGGTATTGTTAAAACTGTTTTAATACATGGATACTCAAATTAGTAGTATCCTAAACCATGCAAACAATTTGCAGTAATACCACTGCTCCTAGAGCGATAATACTACAGTTCACAACTGATAATAGTATCGTCGTTCAGAGCCCGCAATACTATAGTTCAGAGCTCTGAATGATACTATTATCAATAAAACTGAAGAGCGCAAACGCAGTAGTCTCCCACACCACACTATACTATACTATCACTGTCAGTCACACAATAGCGTCCTCTACACGACCAATGATTGGCCGCTTTCTCTCTCTGGGTGGACAGATCAGTTTAAAAAACATGGCGTCCGTCTCTCACTTAGCGTGACTGTATCGCTAGCGACCTCCACATTTTTCCTTTCAACCATATTAAAAATGGATTTTAGCTGGTTGATCCTGCATAGCCCCCCAAAAAAACAGGTAGGACTGCCTACCAAACGCAACAGAAGTTTACAACGTACACCCTGCTTGTGGGGTGGGGAGGAGCGTGGTGTGAGACTGTGTGGTGGTTGGACAGACAGGACCGAGAGAGTCCTTCACCTCAGTAGCTGACAACCCATTTCAGCTCTCCAAAAAAAAAAAAGAAAAAACTCAGATCCATATATTAAAAAAAATAATAGATAAGTGACTGTGTCACACTGGTGAGCAATACATCTCGAAGTTCTGGACACAGGAACCTTTCGATGGTATTACTCACTGGTAACACACAGTCACCTATCCATTATTCTCTTTGTATTTACAATAAACTTGTTTATTTTTGTACTTGTTACACTTGGTCCCCACACCCTTATTGGCAACTCACTGTGCACCGCTGACAATATATGTTATATTATATGCATAATCAGTACTAACATGTAGGGAGTTGGCACTTACCATATAAGTGTAAGTTACCAGGGACATTATTACTGTAATCATTGCTAGTAAAGCATAAGTGACATGCTGAGAATACATGTCTGTGTTCTTTATGTTCTTCTGAGAAGTCATTGTATAGCCTACACTGCCATCATGTGGATTTATGTAACACGGTACTTATTTTCTGTTTTATGTATAAATCTTTGAGAGTTGCATGTTTCCCATGATGCTTTGCATTATTGAGGTATGTGCAATTGTGTTTTCTTTAAAATTTGGCTGTATGGCCAATATCCTCTGGGCTATCCCATGCCTCAGGGCATTTGCTCTGGGGTTCTTTAGTAGTTCTTTTCCTTTTCTATTTTGGGCTCCCCATGACCCAAACAAATAACATCACCCCTAAGGGGTGGTTGGCTCCCTCTCGCTGGGCTAAGACACAGATATGGCACACTGATAAGTCCAAATGAGGACAAAACACGTGCATTTGTCTGCTGTTCTTAGCCTTTACTGACTGCACTGTGAGGCCTTCAGGCACCATGCAATTCTGCTTAAAGCTGAGCCAGTTCAAATTCTCTCACGATGCTTTGCATTATTGGGATATGTGTAATTGTGTTTTCTTTGTCTTTTTTGTCATTTTAGCTGATTTTACACATTTGTATATCTGTCGATAACACTGTGGAGCCACCTAATGTTTGGTCAATAGAGCTTGTTTTGTATAGCTAACATACCTCCGAAAGTAATAGTTACTATGGGGATCATCACCATATATAACTTGCTGTATTATGTTTTCCCGCTGAGACTGTCTTCATACCCTGGGGTATTAGGAAACTCTGGCTCCAAGTGTCTATTTGGTAGGATCTGTTTTTAGGGCATAAGTCTGCTTTTGTGTAATAAACAAGTTTATTACCACCTATGCCACTTGTCTGTTGTTTCTTCTGCTGGTTTATTACCACCATGATCATGAGAAGGGCTTGACACCCTGACATTATTGGTGACCATGTGCAGGTGATCTAAACTAGCAAACAGTCACTGTTTGCTGTTTTTTCCCTTGCAGGTAGTAAGTAGGTGTACACACCCATACCACCTCACCTATGTTTTTCACTCTGTAGCATCTTGTAAAGTCTGGCTGCTTTCTGGGCAAGATTGATGCCATCTCACCTTGTTCAACAGCAGTTTTGAGTTACAGGATTGTGTGAGTGCAGACACCTGACCGTCTGTTTGGTTCAGCCACTGTGGATCAATACACAGCAGGGTAACCACTGATGGGTCCATTTGTCTCTCCCAACCTTTTCTGTCATGTCCAATATCTGCGCAGATCTGAGACTCAATGTCTCTAACTTTCTTACTTCCCATGGAGGCTGGAGTGAGTTGGCACCGGACGTAAAAAACTCTGATAACCCCATACTGGGGATGTCAGTACTCAGAGGTGAGACAAACAGCAAAAAGCATGACTCTAAAGGGCTGTTAGTCACGGCTCTTTATGCTGCTATGGAAGCCTCCGGGGTGAGGTTTTGTTTCCTTGAACTGCAACACTCAGCTATTAAGAAAAAGTTGGGCTTGCAGGCATCTAAATGTCTTGGAAAAGAGCAGCGACTAGAAGAAGAACTTCAGTCCCTGCGTAGTAAGAACAAAACTCTTTTGCATTGTACTGCACAGAATATTGATCGAGAGTTATGCATGTCGAGAGAGAATTGTGATAGGTTGAAGCAAGGTAAGAAGCAAGTTTTGCAAATAAATGATTTGTTGAGTGAGATGAATGAGTCTTTGTGAGAGAAGCATGAGGAGTTACAAGAGGACTTGAAATGGATAAGTCTTGAGTTGGATAGAGAGCTTAGGGACAATTGCAAATTGAGTGCCCTATATAGAGTGTTACAGAAGGAGGTTTCGAAAGGTGTTGGGCAGAACAGTGCAAAAGTTAGTCACACACAGTGCAGAGCTAAGATGGCGAAACTGTGTCATCAGCGAGAGGTGTTGGCTGGTCACATCAAAACGATGGGCAGGTTTCATTACACACTCATCGACCTTACGTCACCCGGAGATGACGATTCTGGTGATGACAACAACCAAGATGTCACCCAGCCACACCCTCAATATGGCGCTTCCCCTAACCACCACCCACAAAATGGCGGCACCCTACACTGTAACAGTGCAACCCTGTGTCATGAGACATATGACGAATATCATGTGCGCCGCCAAGATGGTGACCCCCATGATAGAGGGGAAGGTTGAAGCCTAGCCCTTCCAATTGCCATCCTGAAAAAGGAAGATAGAATGGAGATCAATCAGATGATTGAGACTGCCCTCACTAAGACACAGATGACTGAGGAGCAGAGACAGTTCTTCCGAGAACACATGAAAACATGTTGAAGGAAGCCGCTACTCAGCAGCACTTGTCCACTCTGTGGCTGATGCCACAGCAGAGGACGCCCTTCATGGCACACAGTCCCACAACCCTTTCCCTGATGCATGCCGCGTAATTCAGACTAGTTCCCTTCAGGTGGCTCACTCTGTAGAACAGATCACTGATAGTATAGGCCGCATGACCCCAAATGACAATCTCAGCTACCATTTGAAAAAAGTTCATTCCAAATGAGAGATACTCTGTCTACAAGCAGACTACCAAGTACAGATCCTCCAGTAGACTGTAGACCCTGGCCTCTGGGCAAAACTCTCAGAGGACGTTCCCCAAGCCACGGATGCGACTTTTGATGATGTTGCTGTGGAACTCATTGCCACACACTCCCCTGGTATGGCTGGCATTATGTTGGCCCATCCTGTCAAACTGTATGCTAAGAAAAGTCCAACGTCATACCATCAGAGATTATTGTTGGCCTACCATACTGGCAAGGTGCTATCACAAGAGATAGCGGACAGAGACCAAATTGAGCACAAGACCTTGTTTATTCGGAACACAATTCTGGCAGTGAGCAACAAGGTCACGCCTATGGTTTTCCACAGAACCGATAAATTTTTGGACATTCTCAGAAGGACAGAGCATGTCTATCAGCTCTACCTCTGAGATTTGAATTCTGGCTCAAAAGTCAAGGTGGCCAAGGTACAATCTACCAGCAAGCCCGCAACCCACTACATGGTGGAGGGCAAGGCCCAGGACAATAAGGCCGCACCCTCTGATGACAAACAGGCCTACAAGATGTAGGGAAACTGCAACAGAAATAGGAACAGGCAAAGAAATTGGAATAACCCTAATTCCGATCAGAATGACAACTGGGGCAATCAAAATCATCAACATGGCCCTTCTTACTGTGATGTAGCAGTGGAAAATAATAACCTCCGCACACTTCTTGGGAAGGTCCAATCAGTGGCCGAAGCCATCCCAAGACAAACCATTGCAGCATTAGCTGTGGTAACCCAGTCTCTACTAGACCAAGGAGATGCAGGAACCTCCTCTGGCCAGACTGCAGCAGGCCCAAATCCTGAGGCATTGTCTATTGCAGCTGCTACTAGTACCCAGACTTCCCTGTAGCCTATGCTGGACCTGGAAGATGCCAGGTGAGATCCTGCTGGCATGCATTTTCAGGAACCACCTGAGGACACCAGTACTAGTTCAGATTGACAATTACGGGCCCCAGTCCATATTGTGAACAATATTACTATTGACACAAATGGAAGGCCTTGTACTAAGGCCATGGTCAGGGGCTGCCATTTGTTGTATTGGTAGATACAGGCGTGGCTGTGTCTGTACTACATGATAAGGATACAGCTAATTCCTCTTGGTCCACTGGATGGAGGACCAGTGCTTAAGGTGTGGATGGCATGAGATTGTCTACCTACCATTCTATTGTACTCTCCATGGTGTTGGGTGCCTTCAACACGAATCAAATTTTTGACCTCATGGTATTACGTCATCACCCAGCATCCTAGGAATTGATTTCCTAGCACTACATGCTTGTGTGGTACATTTAGCCACTTGACTCTTGATCCAGATCAGAGGACAATATCATATGGTCATTGTTGCAGGTATGTGGGTATGCAAAGATAATGCAGGACACAGTAAAAGGGTACAACACACCCGCAGTGTGTTTTATTTTATGAAAAAGTAAAAAAATACAAAAATAATAAATAAATATCAATAAACAGTTCAATCAGAACTAGAAAATAAACAATGGCATAATGCTATTCCACCTTACTTCAGGTATCTTTATAAAACAAAACTCAACTTTCCTGTTGCTCAGGATAAACTCCTGTTTCAGGCACAGGTCCTTCTCTTACCTTGTCCTTAGGTAAGTGAGGCTGTCTGGATAGCTAATCTGACTCTTGGTGTTTGAAGAGGGCTTATATAACCCTCCCACTTATGGGAAAGTCCTCCCATAACCTCCAGTTAGTTCTAGAATGGTCACTAAATAGGGAAACTCCTCCTCTATTACATAATGAGGGAAACTCCTCCTCTATTACATAATGAGGTTTTAGCTCACAGAGTATAAATACAGCCCTCTAGGGGCCACTGTCCCCCCTATAGGAAATCCCCTTTCTGGGGTTGTACTTATGTTCTATATAAGCAAACAGTGCAAACATTTATTGTGTTTATACATGTGCTGTATTATTATAGCATGCACACTAGCCCTTTAATTTATATCTTAGGGCTCTGTACATAATGGGGCTCCTTTAGAGACCTGCAGAGTCTCTGCATTCTTTAATTTGTTTAATTTCTTTATTGTGTTTAGCTTCTCTTGCAGCCCTCTCCTTGTTCTGAGGGGTACTCTCTGTAAAACATTTCCATACATAGGGACGCTCCTGTCCCTTTACATCATTTGTTGTCTATGTTGTAGCAGATCAGCAGACTGCTAGACAATCACTGTCTAGCTGCTCTGCTTTGGGGATCTGTATGGATTTGGTAAGCCTGCCTTTCTAGCAGCCTAGACTAGCTGTACACATTTTATGGACTCCTCCACAGCTAACTGGCACAATTCTACAGCATATTTTAGGCAAAGCCAGCAGCCGGGAGTCCTAATAATACAGGGGCATCAGTGATTATTTACATAAATACCGACTGGCAGCAAAAGTAAAAGAAAAGTTTGCTGCTCGGTTCAATCAGTTCTTGTTTCGATGCAGGATTTCTTTGGCATACCATTCTACATAACAACGGAGTGGCAGCAAAATGATTCAAACAACATAAGCATGATGCTGTTTCTTTGTATCCATAATCCACCTATCAGACTGGACGTTGTTTTGTATTTAACTGTCATTTTAAAAATTTCCAAACATTCCTGTACCCTATACATAAAAATGGCATAAGCATTAACTTTATGAAGCACTTTATTTCAAAAAATGCACTTTATTCAACCAACACCTTATATCTCTTCAAAGGCACATTACATCTTTTGGCATTAAATGCCATAAATGCACTTTATTTCATTGCTGCTAGCTAGCTTTAGCCTGGTACATGATTTTGTGGAGTTCTTGGTGAGGGATGGAAATATCGAAATTAGAACTAAAGGCAGTATGAAAAAGATTTAGCAAGAAATAGTAAAGACTGACGATGGTGGCCAACCTACACCAGGGGCTGAGAAAGGTTAGTATAGCATAGGAAGATAGTGTTGTGCAACAGATTCAGTAGGAAAAAGATGACAATAGGAAAGGTATCCCTCCACCATGGTTATCAGACTGGCAGAACGCAGTTCTGCCACACTCCTCCCTCTTTAAGAAAAAAACAGTAACTCTTACAACACTGGTTTTAGCAACAAACCCCCAGAATGTATGTGCAGTCCGTACTGATGGGGGTTTGGGTTGGTGCTTCTACCCACCCATGCTTTAGAAGCTCCATCCCAGCGTCCCTTTAAACAATAAATAAATTACAGTACAGTCTTTACTGTATGCACTGTAATTACTTCATTACCCTGGGGTTGAGAAATTTATACTATTAACCATCATAGTATGGTCTCATAACATTTCATCAACACATTGTACATAATTACGTTTCAAGTTTCATTTGTCTGGACCAAGTCTGCACCATGCCTGGTTAAAAAATCAGCATTCTTATGTTGGCTTCCTGACTTATGCTTCACTGTAAACTTAAAAGGCTGTAAGGTCAGGTACCACCGCATAATGTAGGCATTCTGATTCTTCATCTGATTTATCCAGCACAAGAGGTTGTGATCATTGAGAAGGGTAAACTCAGTGCCCCATAAATAAAAGCGTAAAGCTTCTATTGCCCACTTAATGGCCAGGAACTCCTTCTCGATGGTAGCGTACTTCTGCTCCCTGTCGTGTAACTTACAACTGAAATAAGTTATGGGGTGCTCTTCTCCATTAATGGTCTGACTCAGGAATGCTATGATCCCCATCTCGGAAGCGTCTGTTTGTTCCTTTAAAGGAAGACTAAAATCAGGGCACCTTAACACAGGGGAAATACTCAGGGCAGCTTTGATAGCTCTAAAGGCTTCATCACAATCAGGGGCCCTCTTGACAAGGTTTCCCAATCTCTTTTTGGTCAGGTCAGTCAATGGTGTGGCGATGGAGGTGGAGTTAGGTATAAACCTCTTGTAGTACCCTGCCAGGCCTAGAAAAGACCTGATGCGCTTTTTAGTTTTGGGCACAGGGTTGTTGGCAACTGCCTCAACTTCTTCAATTTCAGATTGCACACTCCCATTCCCTAGTAGAAACCCAAGATACCTGGTTTCTGACATAGCTAAGGCACACTTGGTGGGGTCTATGGTGAGCCCTGCTTTCTGTATGGACCTTAACACAGTAGTCAATTGTTTTTTGTGCAATGACCAATCTGGACTGTGGATGACTATGTTGTCCAGATAGGTGGCACAGTATGCTATATGTGGGGTCAGTATCCTGTCCATTAATCTTTGAAAAGTCACAGGGGCTCTGTGCAGACCAAAGGACATTGTGGTAAATTGGAATAAACCAAGGGGTGTACTGAAAGCTGTCTTCTCTCTAGATTCAGGGGCTAATGGAATCTGCCAATATCCCTTGGTCAGGTCAAGTGTGCTGATATGCTTCACATTCCCTATGTTATCTATGATGTCATCTACCGTAGGCATGGGGCATCCATCAAAATGGGAAATATTGTTGACCTTCCTAAAATCTAGGCACAGCCTAATGCCTGCTTCTTTCTTTGGAACCTCCATTATGAGCAATGACCAGGCACTAGTGGATGGCTCTATGATGCCCAGTGTCTTTAGTTTTTCAATCTCTTGTCTTACCCCTTCACTGACTTTCTCAGGCAACCTATACGGTTTCAGTCATATAGGGCCAGACTCTGTTGTAATGTGGTGTTGACTCCCACTGCTCTACCCAGTATGCTTGTGAAAGTGGGTGCAAAGGATTCTAACAGGTGGAGGAGTTCCTTTTTCTGTTGGGGTTCTAACTTGCGATTCACTTTTATATCCAAAAGGTTTTTCTTCCCCTCAAGCCTCTGGTACACCACCTCCAGCTCAGTTTCTTTCCTCTCTGGGTGTATGTATAGGATCCCCATTGTTTATTTTATTTCCTCCCATTTCTTTAAAAGGTTTGCATGATGTATTTTTCTCCCAGGGTACTTATTGTGGGTCTCAGCTTCATAGGTTACAGGCCCTGTCTGCCTCATAATCAAGTATGGCCCTTGCCATTTCATCAGTAGCTTGTTCTAGGTGGTGGGTAGCAACAACAACACCTTCTCTCCTGCTCTTAGTTCTTTCAGTTTACAGTGGTTATCATAATATGCCTTCTGTTTGGCTTGGTAGCCCATGCTGTTTGCATATGCCATTTTTGTATAGTCGACCAGCCACTTACAAAGTTGGACCAAGTACTCTGTTATGTTGGTATGACCCACTTTTGTATCCTCTTCCCAAAACTCCTTGACTACATCCAATAGTCCTCTGGGATTCCTGTTGTACAAAAGGGAGAAAGGGGAGAACCCTGTAGCAGCTTGGGGAACTTCTCTGCAGGCAAACAAAAGGAGTGGGAGGTGTCTATCCTAGTCCTTACCCTCCTCATGCACAAATTTTTTGAGCATCCTTTTCAATGTTTGGTTGAACCATTCAACCAAACCATCAGTCTGTGGGTGGTAGGGTGTCATTCTTACTGCCACTACCTTCAGCAAATGGTACAATTATTTTAACAAAGTGGCCTGAAAATTACTGCCTTGGTCAGTCAGTACTTCTTTTGGGATCCCAGGATGGCTGAACACTTATACAAGTTCCTCTGCTATCTGGGGAGTGGTGTCTGTGCGCAACGGTATGGCCTCAGAGTACTTTGTGGCATAGTCACATATGACTAGGATATATTTATATCCTCGAGCACTCTTTTGCAAGGGGCCTACAATGTCCATCACCATTCTTTCGAATGGCGTGCTGACTATGGGTAAGGGCACTAGGGGTACTGTGTCTTTACGGGTAACCTGGGCAACCTTTTGCCACTTGGGACAGGCTCTGCAGTACTGTGCCACTTCCTCATGTATGTTTGGCCAGTAAAACTGCTGTAAGAGCCTATCAAGGGTCTTAACCCTACCAGCATGACCTGCCTATGGTAGATCATGTCCCAAATACGATAACTGGTTCCTAAAGCTTTTAGGAATCTCCAACTGCTCTTCATTTTTATTTGTTCTGGGGTTGTTACATACCCTAGACAAGATATCATTTGTACATTTCAATACAGGGGCCCTGGGTGGTTTCTTCTGGTTCATCTGTTGGAAACGTTCAGCAATTGTATCATCATTGCGTTGTTCTTGGGCAATATCACATTTCACAAACAATTTGTCCATAACATCCACATCATTAGGCAGTCCCTTCTGAGCTCTCCAGCTCCTTTGAGTTATTTTCTTCTCCCCTTTGGTTTTCCTCTGGGCACATGGTGTATCAAATGCATCCCACTCAAAAGGAAATGTGTCTCCCAGGCTTTTCGCTTTAGTCTGTGACCTGGTTGTTATGGCTGTCACATTCTTAGGGGGTTACTAAGGCTGAAAAATGTGGGTAGTCTTGCTCAATAACTACTGGTACTGGCAGTTTTGGAACTATGCCCACCATCATCGCTACCTCCTGCCCATCAACATTCATAGTCACTTTGGTAGTCGGGTACCTGTGAGTGTTTCCATGCACACAGGTGACACCCGTAAATATGCTCAGCATTCCATCACATTCTTTTCCCTGATGGTGATAGTAGTGGCAAAGTTACCCCAGTTAATTATAGCAAGATGGTTTGCATCATTCTTCTTCTTATAGCAGAAATGTTAAATATGCCCTTTACAATTACAATACCAGCAGATAATGTCTGGGTTATAGGGCCTTCTTTCTCAGTTATCCTGTCTACCTGTATTTCTCCCAGGGGGCCGAGGTAGGGTAATGTTAGAAGGCCTTACCGACTGATGGGTGGGAGTGATTTTGAGTCCGTGGTCTGATATCCTCTCCTTGTTGGTTGTCTGGCTGCCAGGTAAACCTTCGCCAGGGTGATTGCAACCTCCCCCAATTTGGGCTGATGTTCCCTCACCCAGATCTGGACCTCAGCAGGCAATATCTGCAAAAATTGCTCCATTACCACAGCCTCAATTATATCCAGTATAGTCTTCCCCTTAGGTTGCAGCCACTTGTTGTATAATTCATTGAGGGTTAATATTCCAATACTGACACTGTAGTGCAGCATGGGGGGGTGCTGCACTTCTGAGGTGCTGTCTTTCAGATGAGATGTTAAACCGAGGTCCCATCTGCCTGGATTGGTGGTAGTTCAGGTGGGTGCTAAAGATCCCATGGCACTTATCGAAAAAGAGTAGGGGAAATTTTTATTAGAACATAAAATAAGTAAAAACCAAAAAACAATATATCATCATGACAACCACTATAAACTATAAATCTTAAAACAAACACAAAAATTAGTATTACATCATACATAACGAGTAAGAAGCAAAAAAAAAAAAAAAAACACCATGCCCCACCCAAGAACATAACGAGAAACTGAAAAGACATCAAACACATATTCTCATAAAAAAGATAAGTTTGTGGATTACCCTTATTTCAAACATATGATGTTAACTGCATCCTAAGGGTACTCTAATCAACAAAAAAAGAGTCACATTATTGGTATATCATTAACTGATATCCATGGTAAACCTTTCCATAGTTCCAACAACTTATCTCTGGAAAATAAAAAAAATTCTTTTTGATAGTGTTTTTAAGTCATACACTACTTTGTTCAGAATTCCCAATTACATTCCTTCTTTTTGCTGTAATGTAAAAAAAAATATTAAGCCACATCTGCCATTTAAAGCAAGTTACCACTACCCTAAGGGTGCTAATGAAGGAATAATGCCTGACTGGGTGGTTGTTATGCTGGGATAACATCCCACCTCGGGTGGTTGGGCCCGAGGCCACTGGCCGAGGGCGTCCAACACCTGAGAAGGGATGTATCGCAGCATAACACCCACCCTGGAGGGCATTATTCCTATTATACAATGGCTTATTGTTTTATAGTTAAAAAAATAATTTTAAAGAATGTTTTTGTTAGTGTGTAAAAATATTTTTGTTTCTTAAGAGAAAAAAGAGCTCAGCCTCAGCCTCCATATCCTACAAACAATTAGCAGGGATGTTATGCCAGGATAACATCCCTGCTGTGACAGCCAACTGACCAATCAGAAGCCAGGATTCTTTCTTGTCATTGTATAACATGCAATTTCCACCAATCCTTAGAGAAGGCTGCATACATCATATTTTCATATGTCATAGTCTGGAAAACACTCTCTCCCCATTGTTGTGCTACAAATTCCCCAAAACCCCTGATAAAGGAACAATCAAACAATAAATGCTATTTAGTTTCTTTCTGTTGAATACAATCATGCCTACTACACATCCTTTCTATCTGCTGCTTATCTTTATGGTTTGCCTACACATTCATCTTCTCATGGCAAGTCAGCCAATGTACATCCTGCATTTGCTCAGGAATTCTTCTGTTTATCACTAACTTGTTTAGAGCAGACAGACTTTGATCAGGACATTTTTTCAAAAACTCTGACAACTTGACAGAGTGAATGCAACAAATGAGTATACAATTGTTTTCTTGTAAGTGCTACCAGAGTATTTGCAGAGAGATGCAATTGTTTTAGCCTCAAAAAAGTCTCCCCGAGGTAGTTTGCAGTCCAAGCTGATCTTCAAACTACTAATAATCTCCCCTTCTGACCATTGTTGAAACCACACCTGGCAATTATCATACGTTAAATGTTCCCATCCTACAGTTATTTCTAACATTATTGGTCTAATATTACAGTGTAAAAAATGCTATTAAAAAATATTGCAGGATTGACCATGTTTAGGCCTCTGGCTGACAGGTACATATGTTATGTTTCTCTGTATAGGATTTAACTGGCTCCCCCATAATGCCTGGAAAAAAAGACTAAATAGAGTAGTCTTATACTTCTTTTTCGGGGGTAAAATATAACTCAAATATAAGAATATGGGTATTAAAAAGGTTTTAATTAGATACACCCTCTTCTTTTTACTTGGTTTCCACCTGTTCCAATTTATTACTTTTTGTTTACCTACCTCAAGCTATGGCTCCCAGTTTATTTCATCCAAATTCCCTAAACCAAACTGTATATATAAAATATTTAAAGGGTTCTAAAATTATGGAAATACCATTAATACATGTTGTATATCCTAATGTATAATTTAATCTATGACCAACACATTTCTGTACATTCAGAGAGGCACCAGAACTGTTGCCACATGAGGAACAGAGTGACACCGCTGCGGTGACTGAAGCTTCATCTGCCACCAAGAGATTCATGTCATCTGCATATGCCAAAAATCTTCTGTGAAAATTCTTGTCTTACTATTGTTAGTGGTTTAATAAGTGGATTGCTAGAAATTGCTCTTGAAAGTGGGTCCATAAAAAATACATATAAGATAGGACTAAGGGGGCAACCCTATCTGACCCCCCTGAATGTAAATTAATGTCCCTTTTCATCTGTGTATTAATGGAATAACTGTTGCTGTTCTGTATATTGCTTTCATCCACTGTATTACATTAGGGGGTACCCTATAACAGGATAATACTTGCCACAAAAATTCGTGTGTCACCAGATCGAAGGCTTTACTCTGATCCAGAGATATCAAAAAAACATCCAGGGTTCCTCTTTTATCATGTTCCACTACCTCCCTGAGTAGTAATAATAAATCTGCCATTTTTCTCTCTGGTATGAAACAGAATTGTGTGATAGATGTCACATGCTTAGCCATCAATAACAAGCGTTTTGCTAAAATTTTTGTCAAAATTTTAAAATCTGTATTCAGGAGACTAATTGGTTTCCAATTTTGCAAATCTGTTTTATCTCCTTTTTTATACAAATAGATTAATACACCCATATTCATACTTAAGAGGACCTGTGATGTAGTTAGAATTTCATTATACATGATTATTAGTTCTTCACTCAGTTCTATCCCTAATAATTTATATAATTCATTTGAGAGCCCATCTGGGCCCAGTGTTTTCCCTGTTGACGATGATGAAATTGCTTCCAGTATTTTCTCAATCCTAATTGGACCTGACATTTCCTTAAGAATAGTATCACTAACAGCTGAAATACTGGATGGGTCCAAAAACTGAGTTGTATTTTCCCCATCAGGAAGAAGGAGCCATACAATGTCGAAGTATAAGTGGATACTATTTCAAGTATTTCCTCCTTAGTTTTATAAATAGTGCCTTCTGAATTTTGTAAACTAGTCATTTCAGTTTTTAAATTTTTTTTAAAACAGCTATCGAAAGGACATACTGTTTCTGAAGGTCCTTGTGTTTCATATTTCTGTTAATGAAATAAAGCCTTGGACTTTTGTTCATGATAGGACAATAAAGTTTCTTTTATTTTAAAAACTTGAAAGGAGAGATCTTGAATAGTATTGAGCATAATTGTTAGAAGATTTTGAAATATATTTCTATTATATAAATAAGTTAAATAGTGTTTCTTGATGAGTGACCTACTTAACCGTTGAGGTAATTTCTATAAATCCATTTTAGTTTCTTCCCACCACTGTATGGGATTATCAAAGAAAATAAATACAGATTTTCTTGCCTTAAGTAATTCCTGAATAGCTAATGCTATAAATTCTGTTTTTAATAAAGACACACTCATTTTCCAAATCCCAGGACCTTTGATAATTGAAAGGTTATGTCCCAGCTGAATAGATAATAAAACATGATCTGAGAATTCAGCCAGTTGTATGGTTGCTGAATTCAATACTGCATTTCATGAAGTAAAAACATAATCAATTCGAGCAGCTAGGTGCCCCTTATGAAAAGTTGGTGTGTGTACTTTAGTGACATAATGATATGCATCCCATAGCCTTGCTTTATTTATTAATTGTACTAAACTATTAGTGTCACAATATATTTTATTCATAGCCAGCTGTTTCCTTTTGTCTTTTATAACCAGACTACAATTAAAATCACCTGCAAATATGATAGTACTAGACGTGTACAAAAAGAGTTGTATAGCTTTAAAAATCTCAATCTGTACCGCTTTTGTTTGTGGTGCATATAGGTTTATAAGTCGAAACATAGTTTGTTGTATTCAAATGTCCAAAATCAAAACTTTGCCAGGTACTAAATCCATCAGTTTTATTAACTTAATTTCTGGCATTCTAAAAAGTATCCCAACCCCTGATGCTGTTTCCTGGCCTATGGACCAAAAGGAAGCCCCATAAAACCATGAGTCTTTTGCAACCTGTACTTCACGCAGCGTATGAAACCACACATCTTGCAAAAAAAAATGATTCCTATACTTAGATAAGTAAGAGAATACTGCCTTCCTTTTTTTTGTCCATTTTATACTATTGACATTTATAGTATAAAAGGTAGGGTTCACTGACATCAGTCATATGAAGAACACATAATTTAAATCTTCCCTTTCTCAGGGAATATCCTATATCTTTACTTTTTTGGGTAGCCTTACGTATTTGTTGCTTGGAAAGCTTATCTTGCACACCTGGGTCAGAGGGAAGCTCTAGCACTGAAGATGTGACTAAGGATGTATCAGAATCCGCAACCGAATGCTCCGAGAGAAGTAACTCTCATTTGTTTGCAAGGTGCACTGACTTAGGAACATGTGAATCTATGGATGGCTTCCTAAAAGTTCTTTGCCTAGTCACACTACACTCAAACTCTGACTCTGACTGAGGAATTGGGGGGGGGAGCATGCTATCCTCTGCAGAGACATCACCTCCTTCAGTCTCAAGTAAGCTTCCCTCCACAGGCAGGGGTTCTGTACCTTCTTCTATAAAACTTCCACTAGGGGGCTCCATTTGTTGTGAAATGCATGCAATATCCTCAGACGGGCCTGGTTGGGGATCACTGCCTGAAATTAAATCTACAGAATTGTCTGGGGCATGCAAGTGTTGGGCCCCTATTCTATTCTTTTGAGCTAGCGTGATAAGGAGCCTTTGTTCTTCCCCATCAGCCTGATCTCCGATCTTATGTGCTGCCCACTTGCAGTTCTGAAAGGTATGCCCAGTTTCACCACATAATTGCATTTGCAATCATTTATACAGTGCATTCCTACATGACCCAGGTTCCCACACACAGTGCATCTAACTTGATCACAAACACTACTCAGATGTTCCCCAGATCCACGTCTATAACAAGTTTTAGGCTGACCTGCATAGAACAGGATGCCCCTGTCCTGCCCCAAAAAGAAATAATTAGGCAAATGCACCACCCCTGTATCAATTGTTTTTAAAAGGACTTTTGCTTTCCACCCCCCCGTCCAAATGTTCTCTGAGTCGAAAATTGCCTCAGATCCTTCAATCACTGTGCACTTCTGTTTAAGCCAATGTGTTAAATCATGCACCCTTACACCTTCATTACGAAAGAGCACTGTAATAGTCTTTTGTGCTGGCTTAGACAGGGATATTGCTACGAATGGAGTCCACAAGGAAGTTTTTTCAGAGAGTTATATTTTGCCCAAAAATGTTTCAGGCCAGGTATAGTTTTAAAACTAACGTCAAACGTAGACTCCCCCGAAACATGAATCAAAGCATAAAGCTCATGTGCAAAAAATGTCATCGAGTTTTTTAACAATTGCCTTGCCACAAAAACTCTGTCTGGTATCTCAGGCAGACCTCCCACATAGGAAAGATGCACTGCATTATGTCTCTTTGCCAGTAAAATAGGTGTTTTAAACAGGGAAGAAAAAGGTTTCTTGGCTGTTCGATTTATAGTGCTCAGAGGTAATTCAGGAGCTGTACTGGCACCTGCAGTTTCGGTCTCGACAGCAGGATTGGGTACATCGTGTGGTAACATAAGATGTGGACTCTGAGTAAGTGCAAACTGGGAGGGTACTTCAATGTCCAATTTGGGGGGGAGCTGGGTCTTGAAGGACCACTGCAGCCATATCGTTTGGCACAATATGTATTGGGGAGGGGCCTGATTTCCATTGCCCTGTTTCCTAGTCTTGCACCCATCCAACTCCCTTCAGAGCTGCAGAGACTGTCCAAGTTGATTTCAAAGTCGGTGCCTCTGAGTCAGGGCATCATAGGCTAAGTGAAGATTCACTTATTTGTGCCATTCCAGACATTTCCCCTGACTCGGCTGCAGCCCGTTCAATTCCTGTCACTTGCAAAGCTTCTGCAGATTCCACCTCCTCTGCCCATTTTTTTTTGCCCTCCTATGATGTTTCTGCATCAGAGGTAATCAGCTGAGTGCTGCTGACAGCAGGTTGCCGGCTGACAGCTTGCAGGTTTGTTATTCTAGTACAGAGCTGCACTTTTTTCACACAGTGTTGCCTTTCCTCAGCAGCTATCTGTTCAGTTAATTTTTTCAGCTCTAGGCAAGAAATTGTGGACTCACTTTCATGCCGTTTTCTTCCATTTCTTCACCCAACTCCTCTGACTGATTTTCTCCATCTGTAGAAATATCCTCATGCACATCAAGGCTTGACATTTCCACTAGGTCAGTAACAACCATGGTCTTGTTTGCTACCTTTGTCTTATTTCCATTCTCTAGAGTAATTAGTCCTTGTTGTAGGACAGGAGAGGAAGCCCTCTCTTCCACTTCCATTTTCTCCTGCTCAGCTTCAGTTGCCTGGGTGGCCATCTTGCAGGTCAGAGGTTCTTCTACTGGTGAGTAGGGGAATTTCCCCAGTGCCCTGGCCAAATTTCTCCCATTCACTGAAAAATACCACCAATAGCTTAATCTGGTTCAATTTCAGTTGCTTACCATCTGTATCCCTCCTCCCCCTGGTTGCCCCTGAAAAAGGGACTTCTAGGCCCAGAGGGCTCACCGAGTCAACAAAATTCAATAAATAAATAAATAAATGTAAAGGTCTCTTGGGGAGCAACGTTGCCTTGATGCTTTAGGGAGCGGAAATGCTGCCTGTATGTCTCAGTGTTTATATTGAAATTCTTCATTATTTCCTTTCTTACTAGGTCATACTTCTCTGCACTTCGTTAGTTCATGTGGCTATAAGCCAGTTGTGCATGATCCATCAAACAGGGAACTGACCTGACCACCCATTGATCTGGAGGCCACCCACAGATCTTTTCTGCTCTCTCAAAGGTCATGAGATATGCCTCAATGTCATCAGTAGCTGACATTTTTGTTCTTTTTATGTCTTTAGGGCTGGCATGCATACCTTCAGCAGATTTATTGGTCCCAATGATCTGCAGGGCCCTCAGTGTATCTGCCCAATGCACATCCTGCTATCTTATTTCCCTCTCTCACTCCTGCTCCATTTCAGTTTGCTTTCTGGCAAGCCATTTCAACAACTTGCCAATGTCTTCTGGGGGCTCCTCGACCCGGACCTCCTCCAGTTCTTCCTCTTCGCCATCCATGTTGCCATCTTCTCCATAGCAGGTTGTTGATTTCCTCTCTGGTTTGGCATTCTGTATCTTTCCAAACTCCAGGCCAGGGAGCAAATGCTTACTTATCATCTCAGCCTGTGTTCTGGTCAGAGCTGGTTGTGCTGGTGTCATCATTTCTGTAACATACCACCATGCCATGGGTTATCTTGGTGTCAGGTCTGATACATACTGAAATCCAACCTGCGGCTTGGGACTTTCAGTATCCCACTTCAAAAAACATATGTTGCAGGTATGTGGGTATGCAAAGATAATGCAGGACACAGTAAAAGGGTACAATACACCTGCAGTGTGTTTTATTTTATAAAAAAGTACAAAAATAATAAATAAATATCAATAAACAGTTCAATCAGAACTAGAAAATAAACAATAGCATAATGCTATTCCACCTTACTTCAGGTATCTCTATAAAACAATACTCAGCTTTCTTGTTGTTCGAGATAAACTCCTGTTTCAGGCACAGGGCCTTCTCTTACCTTGTCCTCAGGTAAGTGACACTGGATGGATAGCTAATCTGACTCTTGGTGTTTAAAAATTTAGCCCTCCCACTTATGGGAAAGTCCCTCCCATAACATCCAATTAGTTCTAGAATGGTCACTAAATAGGGAGCTCCTCCTCTATTACATAATGAGGGAAACTCCTCCTCTATTACATAATGAGGTTTTAGCTCACAGAGTATAAATACAGCCCTCTAGGGGCCACTGTGCCCCTATAGAAAATCCCTCCCTGAGGTCTTACTTATGGGAAGTCCCTTATTTTCTATATAAACAAACAGTGTAAACATTTATTGTATTTATACATGTGCTGCATTATTATAGCATGCACACTAGCCCTTTAATTTATATCTTAGGGCTCTATACATAATGGGGCTCCTTTAGAGACCTGCAGTGTCTCTTTAGTCTTTCATTTATCTATTGTGTTTAGTTTATCTTGCAGCGCTCTGCTTATTCTGAGGGGTACTCTCTCTGTAAAACATTTCCATACATAGGGATGTTCCTGTCCCTTTACATCTTTTGTTTTCTATATTGTAGCAGAGCAGCAGACTGCTAGACAATCATTGTCTAGCTGCTCTGCTTTGGGGTTCTGTATGGATTTGGTACGTCTGCCTCTCTAGCAGCCTAGACTGGCTGTACACATTCCGTGGACTCTTCCACAGCTAGCTGGCACAATTCTACAGCATAGTTTATGCAAAGCCATAGAAACATAGAAACATAGACTTTGATGGCAGATAAGGACTGCTTGGCCCACCTATTCTGCCCATTTCCCTGCCTACTGGAGAAGCTGCAGATCCTAGTTAACCAACAGCCTATTTCTTCCTACCTCCCACAAGAATTGCCTTATGTCTGTCCCATGCATTCTTGAATTCCCCCACTGTTTTTCACCCCACAACCTCCCCAGGAAGGTTGTTCCATGCGTCCACCACCCTCTCTGTGAAAAAAATACTTCCTCACATTGCTCTTGAGCCGTCCCCTCTCTATCTTCAAATTGTGTCCCCTTGTTCTTGCACATCTCTTTTTCTGAAAGATGCTACCCTCTTGGACTTTGTTGATTCCCTTGAGGTACTTAAAAGTTTTTATTATGTCCCCCCCTCTCCCTTCATTCCTCAAGGGTATACATATTAAGCTCCTTTAGTCTCTCTATGTATGGCTTCTGTTGCAGACCCTGCACCATTTTAGTTGCCCTCCTCTGGACTGCCTCCATCCTGTCTATGTTCTTACAGAGATGGGGTCTCCAGAACTGGATGCAGTACTCCAGATGCGGTCTCACCAACTGTCTGTACAGAGGGATAACAACTTCCTGTTTTCTACTGGTGATGCCTCTTCCTATATATCCCAGTATCCCCCCAGCCATCCCTACTGCCTTCTCACATTGCTTGCTAACCTTTAGGTCATCTGATATGATTACCCCCAGGTCCCTTTCCATTTTATTTATTTAGACCTAGGATTACAATTACCTTTGATCCAAGGCTCTTTTACAAAGGTTCCATATCAGTTGAGGAATGGCACAGAGGATACAAGAGAAATAACAACATTACAATAGAAATAACAGCATTGCAGGTGATTACAGTACAAATTTTAAACCGTAGGAAACAATAAGAATAACAACATTGCAGGTAAATACAGAACAATTGGAACAGTTATTCTTTAAAAACACATTTAGATAGAAAATACCAATGTATGACCCATTAGGGCCCACTAGGAGGGGGCACAGAGACAAAGGGGAGAGGCGGGGGTGGGGTGGATGTAGTAGCAGCCAGAGGCATCTGTCAGGCAAATGAGGAGAAGTGCAGGTATGGGGGGAAGGGGAAAGAGGGAGAATGAGAACAGTGGCGAGGAAGTAGGAATCGGGGGGAGGTGAGGAGATAGGGCAGATAAGAGATATGGCAGATAGAAGATGGGCAGACAGGGGGGTGGGCAGATGGGAGATAAGTGCTATGAAGGGGTACAGAAAGGCTATGGAGGCAGCAGGTGTGTCTGAAATTAGGAATGGCAATCACAAGAGCTGGAGGCTGCAAGATGGAGCTGGAGCCTGGTTTTAAACATACCAAGTGTTGGAGCAGAGGCGATGGTGGTGCTGAGACCATTCAGCCAAAGGGGAGCCCTATAAGTGAAAGAACATTGACCCTGCATAGTATGACAGTGGGGAATTTGCAGGAGCTGCAATTTGGAACACCTAGTTCTATACAGATTGGTATTATGGTGGAGCAGGGCTTGGACACCGGGGGGGTGAGGCCAGGGTTCATTTTGTTTTGCCATGGTACAGGTGAGATACTTAATATGGTTGGAGAGTTGGAGCCATCCAGATTGAGCATAAAGGTCACAGGTATGGGTGAGACAGTGGGCTCCAGTGACAAGCCGACAAGCCTTGTTGAGGGCTGTTGAGATGTTGAGAGGGTTGACACCATGGCTGAGTCATAAATGATGATACCATAGTCAATAATGGAGACCATGGAGCTCTGGATGACAATCTTCAATGCTTCCGGGTAAGATGTTGCCTGTGCTTGAACAGTAACCCAAGACGCATATTATCTGCTTTGGCCACACTGTCAACATAAGCCCCATAGGATAGGTTGGGGTCAAGCAGAATCCCTAGGTAGGATAGGACCAGTTTGAGGGTATTTCCCTGCATGGTGGAGATAGCCAGGGGGTGTAGCTTGCGCTGATTGTGAGAGCTGCAAAAAAGCATAGACTTAGTTTTCTTGTGGTTAAGGACAAGCTTATGATTAGAAAACCAGTTTTCAAAAGTGCTGAAGCAATGCTGGAGATTGAGTTGTAGTGTCGTGGGGTCTTCATGAGAGGAGAAAACCACTGCATTGTCAGCACACAGAATGATTTGTTCCGAGTAGGATTGCGGTAGGGAATTTAGAAAAAGGCTAAACAGCAGTGGGCACAGTATGGACCCCTGGGGGACACCAGAGTGAACTAGCAAAGAATCAGATAGAGCATTCACAATTTTTACTCTTTGTGAGCGGTTTTCAAGGTAGCTTTTAAACCATAGTGTGGGGTCAGGTGCAAGACTGGCATTCAGCAGTTGGTCAATCAACAGCTGATGGTGGACAGTGTCAAATGCCTTGGACAGGTCAATAAAGACTGCCCCAGTGAGGAGGGCATTGTCTAGTGAGCTGTGCACTGCACCAGTGAACTCTAGAAGGGCAGAAGTTGTGCTGTGTCTTTTTCTGAAGCCGTGTTGTTGTGTGGACAGAATATTATATTTGTCCAGATAGTTGGTGAGCTGGTCCGCGATGATGTGCTCAAGGGCCTTGGAGAGCGGGGGCAGTATGGAGATTGGGTGATCGTTAGTGTGGTTGGTCTTGTTACCACTTCTGTGGACCAGGGTCACTGTTGCAGATTTCCATCTGTCCAGGATCTGACTGTGGCTGAGAGAGAGGTTAAGGATTTTGTGTTAATGGATGGAGTACTTCATCAAGGGTAAGCGACAGTAACCTAAGGTCCAGGGAATCACCACTGGTTCTGGATTAGGAGATAGCTGAGGCAATGTAGTGGCAGGCATCATTCAACTTGACCTCTTTGAAGTAGAATTGGAGGAGATTTGACTTAGATCGGAGGTATTGAAAGAGGTGTCATTTTCTTCAAAAAAGTCAACTTTTGTTGTTATTACTAGCCCCCCATTGTGTACTCTTCCCCTGGGTTTTTGTTTCCCAGGTGCATTACATTGCACTTCTTTGCACTGAATACAAGCTGCCATGCATCTGACCATTCCTCCAACCTTGTGAAGTCCCTTCTCATCCTTTCCACTCCCCCTTGTGCCAGCAGCCAGGAGTCCTAATAATACAAGGGCATCAGTGATTATTTACATAAATACCGAGTGGCAGCAAAAGTAAAAGAAAAGTTTGCCACTTGGTTCAAACAGTTCTTGTTTCGATGCAGGATTTCTTTGGCATAACGTTCTACATAACAACGGAGTGGCAGCAAAATAATTCAAACAACATAAACATAATGCCGCTTCGTTTATAACCATAATCCACCGATCAGAGAGGACATTATTTTGTATTTAACTGTCATTTTAAACATTTCCAAACATTACTGCACCCTATACATAAAAATGGCATAAGCATTAACTTTATGAAGCACTTTATTTCAAAAAATGCACTTTATTCAACCAGCACCTTATATCTCTCTAAAGGCACTTTATATCTTTTGGCATTAAATGCCATAAATGCACCTTATTTCATTCCTGTCAGCTAGCTTTAGCCTGGTGCATGATTTTGTGGAGTTCTTGGTGAGGGATGGAAATATGGAAATTAGAATGAAAGGCAGTATGAAAAAGATTTAGTAAGAAATAGAAAAGACTGAAGTAGGTGGCCAACCTACGCCAGGGGCTGAGAAAAGTAAAGTATAGCATAGGAACATAGTGTTGCACAACAGATTTTGGTAGGAAAAAGAAGAAGATAGGAAAGATATCCCTCCACTGGGGTTATCAGATTGGCAGAACTCAGTTCTGCCACAGTCATGATTCCTGATTTTCATGTGGTTGCCGCCATTGCGGTCAAGGACAAGGAATATGATGTCATAGCTCTATTCCAGACACATGAATTCTTCAAAGAACTGTTATCCATTCTGCAGAAGCACTTTGATGTTTTTGCAACTCACAAATATGATTGTGGGGGAATGCAAACCATTTTGAAGTCCCAGGCCCTGAACATGACAGGCAAAGACAATATCCTTTTCCTCCAATGGACTTAACATTACTCAGAAACACTATTCAGTCATTTCTTCAGCAAGGTGTGATCTGGTCTTGTGTTTCAACTGCCAACTCACCCATATGGCCAGTGAAAAAGTTCAACAACTCTTGGAGGCTCACTATTGACTATAGGAGATTTAATCAGGTCACTCCTAGCTGTTCCCTTACAGTAGCCTCAGCACTAGATGTGCTCAAATTGCTAACACCAGATTGTAAGTGGTTTAGTGCCATTGATGTTTCCAATGTGTTTTGGTCACTGCCCCTTGCTCAGGAAAGCCAATACAAGTTTGCTTTCACCTTTGAGGGTTGTCAGTATACTTGGATCTACTTCCGCAGGGCTTTCACAACAACCCCTCCCTTTTCCATCTACACATGATGGACACCTTGCAGGGTTTCTCTGACCCACAATGCCTTCTGCAATATGTAGATGACTCACTTCTGGCAACCGCCACTAAGGAGCAACACTTTGACCTCCTTGATGAGTTACTGACTCTCTTACAGAGAGAAGGCCTTAAGTGCAACCCTACAAAAGCACAATTGTGCCAGAAAGAGGTTATCTTCTTTCATCTGCATATCATAGAACACGGCAGAAGCCCGGTCTGGAAGAAGATCCAAGGCCTACAAGATTTGTCACTTCCTACCAGTGTGGCAACACTCAGACATTTCCTGGGAATGGTCAACTATTCCAGGGATTTCATTTGTGACTTTGCACAGAAGACCATCCTGCTGTATGAGTTCCTAAAAAAGGATGTTCCCTGGACTTGGGGTCCCATTCATACCAATGCTGTGACCCTTCTGAAACAGGCTCTGGTCTCTACTCTAGCATTTGTTAACCCCAATCCAGCTTTACCCTTCCATCTGGAATCTGCTACTTCAGACATTGCCATATCTGCAGTACTTGCTCAAAAGGTTAATGGCATTCTGAGACCCATTGCCTATGCTTCCCAGATGCTGTCCCCAGTGGAGCAGAAAGCCACCTTCTGTTCACCTACTGGGCCATTAAGCACTTTCTGTACATCATTGGGTACTCACCCACCATTTTGGATCCCAATCACACCCCCATGAATGTTCTGCTGTCAGACAGAGTGAAGGATGACTCTGTGTCCAATACCAGACTGATTCACTGGTCTCTTCTTCTCCAGGACTGTGACATACAGGTCAACACTGCCAAAATGCCTTCAATTTTAGCCCATGGTCTTCTGTACCAAGGAGACCTGCATGATTGTTCACTCCAGCCTCCTGATTTGCCTGATCCAGGACCATTTTTTCCTGCTACTCCAAAACTCCTTGCTGACACTTCCCTGTGTCATGGCTTTACTGATGGCTCTGCCTTATACTACCAAGGAGAGTGCTCCTCATGTACCCTAATGGTAACACTGTCCATGTGTCCAATTGCTGCAGTGTTGCATCTTCTCAGTATGCAGAACTGGCAGCTGTGGCCTGTGCTCTTGAACTGATACTGTACAACATGGTACCACAGATACCATCATCATCTCAGACTCTAACTGGGTCTGTTGCTCACTAACTGAATTATTACCGTTCTGGGAGAAGAACTCCTTCACCCTTCTGATGGCCCTCCTGTGAAATACAAAACACTCTTTGTATACATTCACAGTCTAACTCAACAGTTTTAACACAAGCTGTTCATTCACAAGGTGAAGACCCACTCAAAATCTGATTCATATTTCATCTTCAGTGATGAAGCAGACACTCCTGCAAAAGAGGGAGCTCGGTGGGGGGATGTGGGATAAGGCTCACCCTGTTGCTGTGGCAGCTGTACAAATAGCTACCATGAGAAAGAAGAAAACTGAATCTTTTGTGCCACTGAACTTGTCCACAGCACAAAAATCTGATCCTCAGCTGAAAGAAGTGTTCCGATTTCTAGACAAAGGAACTGAACAAAAACTACTGACCAACAACCCCTACAAAAGAAATGCAGACAAACTGCATCTATCACATGAGAACAAGTTGATACATTATCAACCTGATCACCTGAACCACAGGCTGTGGATAGTTCCCGAATAATTGCGATCTGAGTTCATCCATCAGGTTCATGACACCCCGACTGGTGGACACCAGGGGGTGGAAAACAGTCCAGAGACTGAAATTTGTGGGTTGGTGGCCTGGCATCACTAGGGATGTTAAACATTACATCCAAAACTGTTTAGTTTGTGCACAGAATAATCCTGCCCCAACCAAGAGAAATGCTAAGCTACTTCCCCAGAGACAATCTGGTCCCTGGCATGCAATCCAAATTGATTTCATTGGCCCTCTGACCACCACCAGCAAGAACAAGTACACTCTTGTGGTCACTAACCTATTCTCCAAATGGGTCAAGGCTTTTCCCACTCAACAATGCACAGCAAAACAACTGCAATAGTCCCAGTAAAACGACTGTTTTCCAGGTAGGGCCTACCTCGTAAGGTAGATTCTGATCAAGGAACCAGCTTTACAGGTGAATTGATGCAAGAAACACTCAAGCTTATTGGTGTACACCAGAAGTTTCACATTTCTTACCACCCTCAGTCCTCAGGCCAGGTAGAAAGAGCCAACAGATGGATAAAGCAAATGATATCCAGATTTATAGAGGACAATCCAAAGGATTGGGATTCCCTTTTGCCTTTACTCCTTATTGCAATTCAGGGTACTCCTTCAGCCACCACCCAGTGCACACCCTTTGAGGTAATGACTGATAGAACTATGAGATTACCTGAGCACCTGTTGATTGATTTGAACACACCCACTGCAGACAGAGTGTCCATGGCCACATATGTCGCAAAACTGAGAGATGACATCATCAAGACCCACTTGTACACTGCACATCATATTGGCAAGGCCCAACAGCAATCCAAGATTCACTTTGACAAACACACACAAGAGGTGGACTGGCAAGTTGGAGATCAGGTAATGGTACTCATATTTGCACACTCTACTCATCCCTTCTCCAATAAGTGGGAAGGACCCTATCCCATCATTAATAAAATCAGTCCTGCAGTCTACTAAGTTAGACTCATCCACCAGAAGAAACCTACTGATAAATGTCTGCATGCTAATCAGCTCAAATTGTACAAAGGAGAATAATTACTTTTCCTAACCCCATTGGGTGGAATTGTACCTACTGACCTTTTTCTTTCTTCCTTACAGGTACCCACGTGAGATGGATAGCTTGCATTTCATCCTCCTTCTAGTAGCAGTCCCCTTTGTTCCTGGCAAGGATATGAAAACTATTAAACTAACCATATAAATGAATTTATTATTATTATTATTATAATATCTGACTGCAACACATGTTTAAGGTGACTCCTCCCATTTCTTGATCATCCTGAGAGAAGACATACGACCCCACAAAACAAACTCACCACTGTCCCTGAAGGAGTCAGCATAGATGTTCCCAACAAATTAATCACTGTTCAGGAAGGTACGGAAGCTTACCTGACCGTCATGGTTGTGGCACCTGACAAATCATCCCTCCAAATTGAATGACAAACTG
This sequence comes from Neoceratodus forsteri, assembly GCA_016271365.2. Classification (NCBI taxonomy): domain Eukaryota; kingdom Metazoa; phylum Chordata; order Ceratodontiformes; family Ceratodontidae; genus Neoceratodus; species Neoceratodus forsteri. The sequence goes on from CM028131.1 coordinate 733,868,949, forward strand.
ACAGTCATGGACAGATGCTTCCTGCTGCCTGCCTTTACAAAGGCACTTTCCAAGGCTGGCCTAATACCAGAATCACCCCAAATGGCACCCTGTCCATCTGCCAAGCTAATTACAGACATTCTGGTTTATACAATCTTACTGCTTTGATTGATTCTACTTTTTGTGATAAATACCCAGAAGACTCTGCAATAAATTTTTGTGTTCATAATTACATGGCTACAGCAGCCATGTTTCTGTCTGTAGTACCCCCTACTGAAGCAGAACTTACTGACTGTCCCACACAGGAACCTGATCCACCTAGTGGTATCACTGCCACCCCCTTCCAGGTACACTTGCAAACAATGTGCAATGTATGCACATTCCTGTTATTTTTAATCTCACACATTGGAATATGGCTGAATTTGATATGTGTTCCAAAACTAATACTTCTAACATAGAAACATAGACTTTGATGGCAGATAAGGACCGCTAGGCCCATCTAGTCTGCCCATTTCCCTACCTACAGGATAGGCCGCAGATCCTAGTTAACCAACAGCCTATATCTTCCTGCCCCCCACAAGAATTGCCTTATGTCTGTCCCATGCATTCTTGAATTCTCCCACAGTTTTAGACCCCACAACTTCCTCAGGAAGGCTGTTCCATGCATCCACTACCCTCTCTGTGAAATAATACTTCCTCACATTGCCCCTGAACTGCCCTCCTTCTATCTTTAAATTGTGTCCCCTTGTTCTTGCAAGTCTCTTTTTCTGAAAGATGCTACCCTCTTGGACTTTGTTGATTCCCTTGAGGTACTTGAAAGTTTCTATCATGTCCCCCCTCTCCCTTCTTTCTTCAAGGGTATACATATTAAGCTCCTTTAGTCTCTCCTCATACAGCTTCTCTTGCAGACCCTGCACCATTTTAGTTGCCCTCCTCTGACTGCCTCTATCCTGTCTATGTCCTGCGAAGATGGGGTCTCCAGAACTGGACACAGTATTCCAGATGGGGTCTCACCAACTGTCTGTACAGAGGGATAACAACTTCCTGTTTTCTGCTGCTGATGCCTCTCCCTATACATCCCAGTATACCCCCGGCCCTCCCTACTGCCTTCTCACATTGCTTGCTAACCTTAAGGTCATCTGATATGATTACCCTCAGGTCCCTTTCCTGTTTTGTTGTTGTCACTACCTCCCCACCCATTGTGTATTCTTCCCCAAGGTTCTTGTTTCCCAGGTGCATTATTTTGCACTTTTTTGCATTGAATCCTAGCTGCCATGCGTCTGACCATTCCTCCAACCTTGCCAAGTCCCTTTTCATCCTTTCCACACCTCCTTGTGTATCAACCCTGTTGCAGATCTTTGTGTCATCTGCAAAAAGGCATACTTTCCTTCAGTCCCTCTGCAATGTGTCACTGATGAAGACATTAAAGGACTGGACCCATCTGAACCTACGATTTTACTAATACTCGCCCTTTCTTCAGAGTGGACTCCATTTACAATTACCTTCTGTGTCCTGTTGTCCAGCCAATGTTTTACCCAGGCTACCACCCTGGGACCCACTCCCAGGCTGGTTAATTTGACTATTAATCTTTTGTGTGGGACTGTGTCAAATGCCGTGCTAAAGTCTAGGTAGGCCACGTCCACAGCCCCTCCCAGGTCTACTACTTTGGTCACCCAGTCAAAGAAATCTATTAGATTCGTCTGACATGACCTTCCCGCTGTGAACCCATGCTGCCTTGGATCCTGTGCTCCACTGACCTCTAGGTACTCAACTATTCTTTCCTTCAGAAGTGACTCCATCACTTTCCCTACCACAGAGGTCAGACTGACAGGTCTGTAGTTTCCTGCCTCTGTCTTGGTCCCACTTTTGTGAAGGGGAATCACATCCGCCTTCCTCCAGTCCTCGGGTACCACACCATCCTCCATGATTTATTAAAAGAGTAGCCAGTGGTTTCACTAGTTCCTTCCTTAATTCTTTTAGAATTCTGGGGTGAATTCCATCAGGACCCATTGCTTTGTCCACCTTCAGTTTTAGGAGTTCTTGCAGAACCCTTTCTTCTGTGAAAGGACTGGGATTGACCCCCATCAAGAGTGCTTCTGTTAATTGGATTAGGCACTTCCCCCTCCTCTTTTGTGAGTGCTGAGCAGAAATATTTATTCAGTATTCCTGCTTTTTCACTGTCCCCCTCTGCCCACCCACCGTTCATTCTATTCAGCCTCACTATCCCTCTCTTTGTCTTTCTACGCTCACTGATGTACCTATAAAAGGTTTTATCCCCCTTCTTAACTGAGTTGGCTATCTTTTCCTCAGTTTAGGCCTTTGCTATTCTGACTTCCCTCCCTGCTTCTTTCTGCCTTAACTGGTACAGCTCTCTGTCCTGCTCCTTCTGTGTTTCCTTATACTTCTGGAATGCTATCTTTTTCTTCCTGACTTTCACAGCCACCTCTTTTGAGAACCATAGTGGCTTATTCTTTCATTTTGATTTGTTTATTTGCTTCACACAAAGGCTTGTTGCCTCTGTGATGGCAGTTTGATAATTCCCATTGTTGCTCCACCTCCTTCTAGCCTGTTTGCTAGTGCTTTTCTGAGGCACTCTCCCATCTTGCCAAAGTCAGCCCTCCTAAAGTCTAGTACCCTCACTTTTGTATGGCTTGACTCTGTAGCTGAGTTTAACGTGAACCACACTGTTTGATGGTCACTTGTCCCCAGATGGCAACCCACTTCTAGATCTGAGATCCTCTCACTGCCCCCGTTTGAGAGTATGAGGTCTAAGATTGCTCCCTCACGAGTGGGTTCTGAAACTAGCTGTCTAATGCCTGCCACCTGTAGGGCATCAAGAATGGCCCTGTTCTTGGATGTGGCTGCAGCAAATGTGCTCCAGTTAACATCTGGCATATTCATGTCTCCCATCAACAGTATCTCCCCTTTCTCTGCCATTCTAAGAATGCCTTCCATCATATCCTTGTCCATTCCTTCCCCCTGACATGGGGGTCTGTACATAACCCCTGTGTGGATTGTGGTGCCCTTTCCAGTCTCCAAGGTGACCCACAGTGCCTCCTCTCCTCCCTGTTTACTCTTTTGTTCAGTTGCTTTTATCCCTTCCTTTACATAGAGAGCTACTCCTCCCCCTCTTCTCCCCTGCCTGTCTCTCCTGTAGGTTATGTACCCTGGTATGTTAACATCCCAGTCATGGTTCTCTGTGTACCATGTTTCTGTGACTGCTACGATATCAGGCATCCTACTTCCATTAAGGAGCCACCAGCTCAGGAGCTTGTTGCCCAGATTCTGAGCATTGGTACTCATTACCCTCCATTTCCTGATGGCCTTACCCCTTTTGCCCCATCCCTGTCCTTCTTGCCTTTGTCACTTTCTCCATTTACCCCTGCCCTCTCCCTATCGACACCTCCATGTTGGTGTTTGCCACACTTACTACCGTGATTGTTTGGGGGCTAGGATTTTCCTGCTCCTTTCAGTGCCTCCCCTTGGCTGGTTTAAAAGCTTGCCAATGAAGCATTTAAACCTATCACCTAGGATCCTGGTTCCTCCCGGACAGATGCAGCCCATCATGCCAGTATAGGCTTGCATCACTCCAGGTGGACCCCAGTCCCCAATGAAGCCAAATCCCTGAGCTCCACCAGTTTTTCAACCACTGTTGAATCCATGGTACAGAACACCCTAGCTCTCCTATGCCATAGATGGTAGCACCTCCGAGAAGGTTACCGTATGCATACTTGACTAAGGCCCTCCCAATTCCACAAACTCTTCCTGCACTTCTCTAATCCCTTTCTTAGCCAGGTCATTTGTCCCTAGGTGGACAATGACATCCAGCTCCCTCCCCTGTGCAGCTGCTCTGGCAATCCTGAGGATTCGCTCCCTGTCCCTCCAAGCCATGGCGCCAGGCAGGCACCCTACCTCTCTCTCCCCTTCCCTGCCCAGTTCTACCTTCCTAACAATGGATTCCCCTACCAGGAGTTGTTTCCTTCCACTGCAGGGTCCCCTGCCACCCTCCTGTGGGTCTCCTTTGTGGAGGTTCCCAGCATCCTCCTTGGTCTCCACTGCAGGTGCCTCCATAGAGGAACCACACTTTGCCAGAATGGCATAGGAATTGTGGAGAGGTGCAACTGGAGGGATGTGCCTCATTCCCTACCTCACCCTCCCTGAGCCCACTGTGGTCCAACCGCTCTCTTCTTGGTAACCTCTGAGGCAATGGCAGTGGCACTGGTGGTCCCTGGATGGAAGGAGGTCCCACAAATCCTGGCCAACTCAGCCTGTAGATGAGCAACCTCCTCCCTCAGTCCAGAGGTGCCTGCAGATGGGACAACACCGCATCCTCCAGAACATCTCCCGGAAGACTGCTGCTCCACAGCCACTGCACTGCCACCACTCAATCATGTCTTATTTCTGGCCCTTAACTGTTTGCAATCCTTACTCTTTCCTCTGTTTTCTTTCTCTCTCTCCTTACTTTCTGCCTGTGTGCCCTTTAAGCTCCTGATTGTCCTGTTCTGAGACAAGAATATCCTATATTTCTCAGTAGACCACTTACTTGTTCAGAGGCAGACCTCCAGCAGCTAGAGGGGACTGGAGAGCTACTCTTGCCCTTCTAGGATGGTGGGTCCTTGGTGGTTCTGTGATCACTCACTTCCTGCCCCTAAACAGGAAGTTCCTGTTGTCAGTCAAATCCTGTGCCTATAAAAATAGAACTAGCTTTGGGTGGGCGGGGTGGAGGGGAGGGAAGGAGGGCAATATAGTCCCAGTAGAGAAGTTCAGTCACACAGCAGTGCTTTCTCCTGGTGTCTTCTGCCAAGCTATTAGGTTTTTCAGCACTGTGTTATTAGGTAGTCTTGCTGCATACCAGACATGCACACAAGATGCACACATACGGACATATGAAAATTTGAAAAGGCCATCATGGTCTATCTAGGCTGCTTGTGAATGCAGCTAGTTCCCCATTCAGCAGCTGCTCCCCCCCTCCCCTTACCTCCCTTTACCCTCCCCTTTGCCCTGTCCCACCCCTTCTTGAAGCATTTCACTGGGGTACATACCACTACTTCAGCTGGTAGTGTGTTCCACTTTGCCATCTCCCTCTCTGTAAAGAAATGCCTCCTCACCGCTCTCCTGAATCTACCCCTCCAATCTCATGTCATAGCCCCTAGTGTCTCTCCCCACCTTCCTCCTGAATAGACCCTCTGTGTCTGTTTTCATTATCCCTTTCATGTATTCGAAGGTCTCAATCATATCCCCCCGTCCCTCCTCTCCTCCAGTGTGTACATGTTTAACTCTCTTAATCTGACCTAATATGGTGATTCCCCCAGGCCCTGAATCATCTTCGTTGCCCTACGCTGCACCCCCTTCAGCAGCCTAATGTCCTTTTGTAGGTACGGGTGCCAGTACTGCACACAGTTTTCCAGGTAGAGTCGAACCAATGATCTGTATAACAGTAGAATAACCTCCCTTCTTCTCGAGGTAATTCCCCTTGCAAGGCATTCCAGCATTTTATTTGCCATTGCTGCTGCCTTTCTGCTTTGTGTAGAATTGTTCATTGCTCCCGTGATGAGCACCCCCAGGTTCTTCTCCTCTTCTGTTACCTCCAGCTGCACTCCTCCTAGATGGTAGCTTCTCCTCAGATTTTTTGTTCCAAAGTGCAGCACCTTGCATTTTTTGCATTGAACCCCAGCTGCATCTGTCAGACCATGCCTCACTCAGATCCTTCCAGTATCCCCAACTCTGTAGCCCTCACCACCGCTCCCATCTTGGTGTCATCTGCAAATAGGCTGATTTTGCTGCTGATGCCCTCCAAGATGTCTGCAATAAATATGTCAAACAGCATTGGGCCCAACACTGAACTCTGTGGAACACAACTTGTCACAGGTTTAGGGGATGAGTATTCCCCACCAACCACCACCCTCTGCTGCCTGTCTTTTAGCCAGTTCTCCGCCCACACCACCAGTTTTGCTCCCACCCTTGTGCCCTGTAGCTTGATTCCAAATCTCCCATGTGGTACTGAATCAAAGGCCTTACTGAAGTCTAGGTACAGGACATCCACTGCATGACCCCAGTCAATTTGCCTAGTCACCCAGTCATAGTATTCCACCAGGTTGGTCTGGCATGATCTACTCTTGATGAAACCATGCTGCCTCACATCCTGCACCCTTTTCACCTCCACTAAAAATACCACCAACAGCTTAATCTGGTTCAAGGTCAGTTGGCATTCATCTGTATCCCCCTCCCCCGGGTCGTGCCTGAAAATAGGCAGGATTTGTCTAGTGCACTTACCCGGTCAACAAAAGCTAAATAAAAAAAAAATAAAATAAATAAAGTAGTGCCACTAGCCTATCCCTTAGGATGGTCTCCATTAGCTTCCACAATACAGACATTAGACTTACTGACCTATAGTTCCCCGGTTCATCATTGGGTCCATTGTTATGGAGGGGAACCATGTAAGCCAGTCTCCAGTCCTGTGGTATACATCTTTTGTCTAGACATGAATTAAATAAGTCTACCAAGGGTTCTGCCAGGACCTCTGCCAGCTCCTTCAGCACTCTCAGATGTACTCCATCCAGTCCCGGAGCCTTGTCTACCCTCAATGCCCTTAACCCTTCCTGCACCTTCCCCACTGTGATTTCTCCATTCGTCATCCCCCCATCTGTTTCTGTCCTCCCTCCTACTATGGGTAGCTCCCCTTCCTTTTCTTTTGTAAAGCCTGAATAGAAGTAGTCATTGAGCACTTCTGCCTTTTCACCCCCTTCTTCCATCCATCCCCCATCCTTCTTAATTCTTATTGTTTGGTCCATACAGGTTCTTTTCTCCCTGATATACCTAAAGAAGTCTTTTTCCCATTTTTTTATGTCTTGCACCAGCCTGAGTTCCCTTGCTGCCTTGGCTGTCCTTCCCGGTCACTTCCTTCACTTCTTTCAGGTATTCCTCCCTATCCTCCTACCTCCCCAGTTGTCTGTATCTCCTGTAAGCTGCCCTTTTCTTCCTCACCCTGTCTAGCACCCCTTTACTTATCCAGCTGGGTTTCTTCCCCCTAGCCTTCTTAGTCTGGGCACTGATGCAAGTTTCTGTTACCTCCACTATCTCATCATAACAGTTCCCACCTTTGTTGTGTGTCCATACCTGGATGAATTTTGCACAGGAACCCCTGTACCACTTCCCTCATCATCTTAAAGTTGGCCTTCCTGAAATCCAGCACCCCTGTGCCAGATGCCATCCTCTCTTTAGCCATCTGTAACTGGAACCATACTGTCCAGTGGTCACTCCCCCCAGTGGTTCCTCCACCCTCACATCCCTCACTCACTCCCCATTTGTCAGTATGAGGTCAAGGATATTCCTTTCCCTAGTTGGTTCCTTGACCAACTGTACTAGAAAGCTTTCCTGTGGCTGGTCCACATACTACTGAACACTTAGAATTATTCAGGCCTAGACCCAATCCCAACAACAAGAAAACTTCCTCATCATGCACCACATCCAGACTCTTCAGATCCGGCATGTCCATCTGGAACTGGGCACACATTGCTGCCATTAAAAGCCAAATAGTTAAATTCCAGACTGGCATGAAGAATGATGTTTTACCACCTTTATTGCATGGTGCAGATGGGCTTAGTGAGGAAGAACGATACACTGTGTACAACATGCATGACATTGCTAAATGTTTTAATGACATTATGAATAAAATCAATGAACTTGTCTTCCAAAATAACAAGCAGGCAGACACGCAATATATTGCCAGGGAACATTTATGCTCTGTTTATGGCTCTTGCGTTATAACAACTATCAAAATTCTCTTCTGGGATTTGGCGTCTGGACGTATTCTAGATGTTATCCATGATAGGAGTCTTGCTAAATGATACTATCCACATTGTAGGTCTACTGCTTGTATTACAGTGTGTATGTCCAGGTCTGTTAATATTCCAATGTCTACTGCTAGAATTCTAGGTTATGTCACATGCCATCCTAACAGGGGCCCATGTTACACTATCAACTGCTGCACCATCCATGACACAATGTACGTTATCTTCACTTTCTCTTTGTCATGCTTTGATCCAGAGACTGCCATTTTTGACAGACTGGCCTCCATACACTCCATAGGGCATCTCAACAGGGACATCTACCAAGATCGGATTGACCTTCCACCTCTTCTGGTCTGCCATCTCACCCTGGATATATGGGTGGCACCTCATACTGACTGTTGTACCAAAAAGGATTACCACTACTCATGTTTCTGTGATGTATTCAACATCATCAGGCTGGTTTGTGGATACTCGCTGGACAGCATTGATTGGTCTTTTACTTTGGACTTCAACATTTCTTCAGATGAAACTGGTACCCCTAGGGCAACAGCATCTGTAGCTTCAGCTACATCATCACCAGTGGGCAACACTGGACATCTCTATGAGAACTATGCAGAAGAGGTTCATCACTTCACTACAAGACTCACAAATCAATCTTTTACCTACCAGATTCAACTGCATAAATGAAGGATTCTTACAGTGAGAGTGTCATATAATTCTGATGGTCAGTATTGTGTAGTTACTAATCACAAATCATCTTCATATGGGTCTAACTCTTGTGACATACAGTTTCCTAATTTCTGTTTCATTTCTCATCAAACTACTGTGATTGGTCATACAGTTCTTACTCCTATTCCAATCCTGGAACCAGACGTTATTGATACTGACTCTGAATATTTGCTTGCTCTATCTCAGTATTTACCCATTTTCAATGTCCATATTGATCCCTTGACTTTGTCTCTTATGACACTTTTAGATAGAAAGAACATCCATCTCATCTACATCAGCAATAATATCTCCAAAGCTGGAGAAGCCCTTGACACCCTTATCCATGGTGGTGATTTAAGCACCGCACTTTCCAATACATGGTTGAAGTTAACTTTTAAAGGTTTTGTTATTATCCAACTGTTTTTGATTATCTTTTTGATACTGACTCTTTACTGTCTATGGTGCATTCTAAAACAACACTGTGAACAACTTAAATGCCTTTACAAGGCTCGTGCATTGGGTCTGTAAACGATGGATTTTGCTCGCACTACTTTCCCAATAGTGTTGTTGCCTTTTCAGTAAGGTAACGGGGGGAGGATGTTACACTTGGTCCCCACACCCTTATTGGCAACCCATTGTGCACTGCTGACAATATATGTTATGTTATACGCATAATCAGCACTAACATTTTGGGCTTTGGCACTTACCGTATAAGTGTAAGTTACCAGGGACATTATTACTGTGATCATTGCTAGTAAAGCATAAGTAACGTGCCGAGAATACATGTTTGTGTTCTTTGTATAGTCTTCTGAGAAGTCATTGTATAGCCTACACTGCCATAATGTGGATGCATGTAACACCACACTTATTTTCTGTTTTATGTATAAGTCTGTTCTCATTTTAGCTGATTTTACACATTTTGTGTATCTATAGATAACACTGTGGAGCCACCTAACTTTTGGCCAGTAGGGCTTGTTTTGTATATCTAATATACCTCTGAAAGTAATAGTTACCATGGAGATTATCACCGTATATAACTTGCTGTATTATGTTTTCCCACCGAGACCGTCTTCATACCCTGGGGTATTGGGAGACTCTGGCTCCCAGTATCTATTTGGTAAGACCTGTTTTTAGGGTATAAGTCTGCTTTTGTGCAATAACAAGTTCATTACCACATATGCCACTTGTCTGTTGTTTCTTCTGCTAGTTTATTACCACCAAGAACCTGAGATGGGCTTGACACCCTGACATACTGTACCCTAGTGCACCCTTTGTTTGCTCAGTTACACTTTGTCTACCAAGCACAAGTGTGTTGGAGTGGAGAGACAGCTTCCTGCTTGTTACTTCTGTATGTAGCAGAACCCTTATTTTGTGACATAGTATTATGTGTAATTACAGGTGTTTCTGCACATATTCCTTTTAATTCTCAGTTTTTGATATACTGCTGTTTTATACTTATAACTGTTCCTAATACAGTTATACAGTTTTTTCAGTCTGTGCCAGGTCATCATTTTTAGTACATTGTTGTGCTGAATCCTGTATACTGGTTTTTGTTTGTCTTAACCAGGTACTTGTTTTCCATTTTGCTATTGGCTATTGTGAGTCTGCAGCCACCTGTACCATGCCCCAGTGTCAGGGCTGCAGCACACTGTGGACCACATCACATGTAACAGTCCAGTCCACCATACTGCCACCTGTCCTGGTCTAACAGTTGCGGGTGGCTGAAATGAGCTCATCCATGATATATATATATATATATATATATATATATATATATATATATATATATATATAAAGACAAAACCTCTGTGTGCAAGCACTGAGGCAATGGTTACCCCAAAGGGCATTTGGCTGGGAAGCCAAGTTTCAAATAAATACAAAATCACACATGCCCCCACAATGCAAAGCATCATGGGCTGCATATGCAAATCACCACAGAATAGTATGCTGGTTCAACTTTAAGCAGAAATGCATGGTGCTAAAAGGCCTCTCACACAGTTTGCAAAGGGTGCCAACAGAAAACATAGATACGTGTTTCGTCCTACCAGGACTCATCACTATGTCTCATCTGTTTGACACCCCAGTGGAATGAACCAGCTACCCTAAGATGGTCAATCTGGGTTATATTGTGGTGAACCCAATATATATATATATATATATGTGTGTAGTTGATAATGATGGAGAGAATATTAGTTTACACTGCACATTTCATTTACTATATGTGAAAATGACAGCTTACAGTGCTGTATTACTGTTACTGTGGTGGAGACATAATAAAGATCAAACATTTACTTAGCTATGTAGCAAGGACAGCACACAACACAGAGGTCTGGACTATGAAAGTATGCTACTGACAATGAGATGGTAAATAACTTACGTGACAGCAGCTGCACTGTCTTATGCATTGGTGTTACCCTGTCGCATCTGATGGGTGCTGTCTTCAGTGAATGAAAAACCACTCAATGACTTGCAACAAGAGCTGTACACAGGATTGAGGAAAATGAGGGTGAGCATGCTTTACTTGTAACTGTGCATCTGGTCCACTATCAGAGTTGGACAAATGACCCTCTATAATACTTCCACTATCACTGCTGTTGCTGCTCATTGTTCTTTGCTGACAGTCATTCAGGAGCATACGTCACATGCTGTGGCACGCTAAAAGTAATGTGATTGATGCGGACTGCAGCCAAATCTGGGGACAGACAATGTTTTTTCAAATATTATTTTAACAAAATGCTTTCACACTGATTGACCTACATTGCCGTTTACTACAAGGTAAGACCTTCTAAAAACCTTCAATCCACATAGATCTCAAAAGTCCTTCTTTAATGTTCCTGTCCTTGTTTTTGCTATGGCACAAAATGTCTAATGTTATATTTTTTCTCTATAAACCTATTGTTTTCATTCACAATAAGAGCTATTTTAATCTAAATTGAAGGCAATATAAATGCTGTTTTAAATACAAATAACTGCTACATACAGCAAATGTCTACGCTTGTAGAGTTTACTAAATCTTTTGGTTAGTATTTTATTTTCATTATTACATTATTTTTAACTGGAGTAGTTACTTTTATTATTATATTCTTAGAAATTCTTAGTAGAGGCACAAACGACATGGCCATCTTAGTATGTTTAACTGGTGTAATGTATATACTGGAATCTGCACAACAGATTTTTCACTATAAAAAAATATATATCATGAAAATAAGACTTATAGGTGAAATTATGGCAGCGTTATATTCCAGAAAGGTGGACCATTGAAAAATCATTCTAATATTCAGCTACTTAAATGTAAAGACACAGCTAGGGCAGGATATTTTCTAAAAAGGAAATTAAAATTACTCTCAAGCAATTAGACTTTCATTTTGAAACTTCTATTAGCTGAGGATATGGAAAGAATCCCAAGACCCCTTACAAATAACAAATTCAAATTTTAAAAAAGAAAATACTGGTTTAATCTTCCAGGCATGAGAATTGTCCACATGAGTGCTTGTAGTTTAACATCTAAGTGGGATGAATTTGAAGCCTGGGTGAGCACTATGCCACTGAAATAACGATGTTCGTGAATCATGGTTAACTGTTACAATCTTGGATTCAGAAGTTTTCTTGTCTAATTATAGAATATTTCATCATGATAGTCACAATAAAAGGAAGGGGAAGGATTTTTGTTCTATGTCATGGATCAGTAAGAGGTGTTAGAGATTGAAAAGGTGAAAAAGAGGCTTTATGTGAAATATTGATGGTTAAAATTAGAATAGGAAGCACCACGCAGTCATGGCTAAGCATATTCTGCAACCTCCCAAAAATGGTGAAAAAGGGCTAGAAGAATTATTTGATGTAATGGCCAACAAGAAATACGGACAATTGTTGTAGCTGGGAGATGTAAACCTAAATTGGTTAGGGGCAAATTATGAGAAATTGAAAACAAATATATATCTTAGGAGTAAAATTGGACCAAATTATAATAAAAAAAACTAGACAGAATAATAAAACTACAGAAGGTATGTTGATAGACTGGATTCTGACCAATAAAAGTACAAGTATTTCAATAAGTGATACTCTGCCAGCTAGTGTGCATGATCACTCACCAATATTTTGCATATGGAGTAACAAAAAGCCAAAAGGTCTTCCAAGACTTATGAAAAGTAGAAAACCATGTAATGATTTTGATAGCATCTTTAAAACCAAATTATCTACTGTACATTGGTTGACAATAAATCTTATGACAGTGATAAATGGGGTCATGGAATTTTTTCAGAGAATTTAAAATCAGATCATGGATAAATATGCACCTTTCACCACAAGGAAGGTTAAAGGGAATATGAACAAGTGGCTAAACCCAGATGTAGTTAAGTTAGTGAAAGAAAGAGACAGACTCCAGAATAATTACAAGGCATCTGGCAATGTAAGCATTTGGCACCAATACAGAAATATAGGAAACAGCCATAAAAAAATAAATATATATAAAAAAAAGCCAAAGAGACATATTACAAAACTCAAAAAACTAAAACATTTTCCAATGGAAGATGTTCTGGAAATCAGTAAACAAGTTTAATCAAACCATGTACAAAAACACAGGTAAATAAAATAACTGATGGAGATAGATAACTGATTGACAAAAAAATAAATTGCTGACAAGTTTAATCAAACGTTTATGAATTTGGAGAACAATATAAATCAATTAAACAAGGAATATAATCCACAGAATAAAAACAGGAATTAGATAGGGCTAGGTTTTATTTAAGAGTAGTCTCAACTAAGGAAGTCTTTAACTGTTTGAAGACCCTGGATGTGTGTAAAGGACCTGGGTGGACAGAATTAAAACAAAATTTATAAAACATAAGGCTAAAGAATTGGCCTATCAATAATGTAGAAGTTGACAGTATTATCTCTTGAAAGCTAGTCTCAGAAGAAATGTTGTTAGTCCAATAAGAAGCATCACCTGCAACAATTTTTTTTTATGTTTATTTTTTTCTTTTTTCTTCTACATCATCACCTGGACTAACATGGCTACCACATTTCTTTACGTATTTAATAATGAAATGAATACATTCATCATTTATGCCTGGGGAAGTTTCAGAACTCTGGAAGACAACTTTTGTTGTCCCATTATACAAGGGGTGGGCTTGAAGCTTTGTAAGACTACAGGTATGTATCTTGTTGTCCTGTATAGGCAAAACTCAGGAGAGAATGGTGCATGTCCAATTGATGGCATGCTTGGACATGCACCAGCTTCTCACTGAGTCTCAGTCTGGCTTCAGGAGGGAGCATGGATCATCACTGCCTCGGTCAGGTTCACAAATGACCTGCACTGGAATATAGAAAAGGGTAACCTGACCGGTGCAGTCTTCTTGAACCTGATCAATGCATTTGATTTGGTGGATCACTCTCTCCAGGAGTTCAAATTTAATAACATGAGGGTTGGAGTGTCAGCACTGAAATGGTTTGGTAATTACTTGAAATATTATAAGCAATATGTGAGATTAGATGGTACCTTGTCGTCTCCTTGTTTAATACAATATGGTGTTTCCCAGAGTTCAATTTTAGGACTGTTATTATTTACAATTTTTGTAAATTACATACCTAATTTGTGTTTAAATTCTAATTTAATGTTATATGCTGATGATGCAGTGTTGTGTATGTCAGACCTAAATATTGATTCTTTGAACAAAATTAATCTTTGGAATTTGTTGAGTTACAAAAATGATTTGAATCTAACAGGCTGATACTGAACAAGAGAAGATGAAGGCCAAACTTAATGCTACATCACAAAAATATTCCAGATATGCAGGTCGCTTCTTTATTAAGATGCTAGATCAAACTGTACTTGAACAAGTTGAATACTTTAGATATCTAGGGGTTATATTTACCTCCTGTTTAAATTATGAGAAACATGGAAAATGTCACAAACACCTTGCACAGGAAGATTGGTTTTCTATATTGATTAAAAAAACGTGTTAACCTCAGAAACCAAAGCAGTAATTGACAGAAACTGTCTATTGCCAACCTTGGGATATGGCAGCATAATCTAGGCATCTGCTTCTATTGGGATTATGAGCAAGAAGCAAGTGATTTATAATGTGATTTGTCACATTGCTACTAGTAGCTCATATAGAGAACATTTATTTATTATTTATTTAGATTTTGTTTACCGGGTTAGCCCACTGAGACCAATGGTCCCTTTTTCAGGGGCGACCCGGAATAAGTTACAGAAAGGACAAAACAAAACAATAGATACAATTAGTTACATTTTTAACACCATAGAACAGTGCTAATATTTATACAAGGGTAACAGAAGGGTTCTCATAGGTAACACCATAGTACAGTGATACTAAAGGGGTTCTCATATAGGCTCCATGTACAGACAGAGTGTTTAGACCTCACATATTATACAGTATGTACATAGGTTCCGCCAGTAATCAGAGTCCACATTTATCTTTACATGTCAATTCAAAGGGAGAGTACAGAGCAGTGCAGCGGGCCAGGGGTCTGGTCAGGGTAATCATTGTAAAATCATCATTGTAAAAACATCATTGTAAAATGTTTGCAAAAACAAAATGGTTGTCATTAGTACAAAAATAAGTTTTTCATATGTTCCAATTTATCTTTAAGAATGCTATGTTGGGAGATAGAAACCCCTTCACTGATCTGATGTTAAAACATGATCCAAAATTAAGCCTCAGATCAGTTGATCAGTCATTGTGGCAACCCCATTATGTAGAACAGTTATGGAACAGAAAACGTTTTCTTATCATACTATTATAAGATGGAATGGTCTACCACCAGAAATACAAGATACATCCTTATTCATTTTTAAGAACAAATTGCTAGCCTATTTATCATCCTTGTTTGTCTGTAAATGTTATTGATAGCTGAGATAGAAAAGTCTTTTGGATTGCATTCCATATGTAGTGATACCTGTAATGCAATTTTATGAGTCTTTGCGATTACATGTTTTTGATTATTTTTTCATTAATGTGTAGGATGATGTACATTTTCACATGTAGTGTATTTTCACCTGTGTTTTGTAAACACCTGGGTGGTGCCTGTAGACAGACCTTTTGGCCCAGTGTACCTACCTGGTCAACAAATAAATTGAAATTAAATCAAATAAATTGAAATGTAATTTTCCTAGCTACACCACTGGGTTGAGCTGCTATTGTTTGTGTTTGTTTAATGCTTGGGAGATGTATGACTCTTTCTGTTAGCAGGCTGCTCACCAGTTGCCTACAGATCGGTTGAGGACTGCACCTTGATTAAAGGAAGCAAATTTAGGCTGTGCACCTTATATAAAGGAAGCAATTCAGGCAATGACATTTTAGAATAGTGACCAGCTGATTGGTGCTCCATCATTGACATTTGGTAGCTGGACTTACTTCACAGCAAAGCTCTGATATGCACACCAGGAGACCCCCCATTGGAGATAAAATAAGTAAGTGTCCAATTCAGGCAGAAAGAATATTATGATATTTGAAAGATCTGCTGTGGGGAGAGGTTGTGCACTAAATTCTCTGTTTTAATTATATCTGAACATGTACATACTTGCTGACAGGAGGGAGAGGGGAATATGATTGAAACCTATAAAATCCTAAGAGGAATATACTGTACAAGATAAACAGCTGGAGTCTCTTTTACCAGTAATGAAAACTCAGTGACACAAGTCTGTATTTAAGGGTGGTAGGGAAAATGGGGGGGTGGAGTTAGGAAACTACTGTGGTTCAAAAGAGAGGCAGAGAAACTGTGAGAGAGAAAAAAATAACCCTCAGAAAAGGTAAAATTAGTCAAGCAGTGGGGTATCATGTAGTGCTTCTAAATACAACAAAGGAATCCAACATTGCCGTGCAGAGGGCAAAGTCTGATGCTGAGCTGAGGATAACTGAGAGAATAAAGAAGAGGGACAAAATGTTCTTTTGTTACATACTGGAGAAATGCAAAACGAAAGAGGGGATAGTCAGACTAAAAAGGAGAAAGGGTGGGAGCAGTATTTTCAGTGGAGGAAAAGGGGCCCTTGCCTGACTGTGTCATCAAGGCAAGGGGGAAGTGTATCAGTGATGATCCAGTTTCAGAGGCATGGGGGTTTAAAGGGATTAAACCAAAATGTAGTGAAGGTGGACAAGTCGATGTGCCCTGATGGGCTGCATCGCTGTGAATCAAAAGAAATGGGACAGGTCCTAGCTGTGAAACTGGCTGAGCCCTTCAACAGCTTGCTGGAGATGGGGGTAGTACATAGGGACTGGAGGACAGCTGATGTATTTCCTCTGAAGAACATCAGGATGGGGATAACCCAAGGAGCTCAGAACTGTCAGTCTGACATCAATAGTGGGGAGGTTAGTAGAGATCTTAATAAAGGAGAGGCTAGAGGGTTTTCTGGAGGCAAATGGACTTCAGGATATCAGACAGCATGGATTCCTAAGAGGGTGGTTATTTCAGACAAACCTGATTGACTTCACTGGTTGATAAGGGTCAGGTAGTGTACATATGCTACCTTGACTTCAGTAAAATCTGTGATTTTGTTCCACTTGGACAGTTGTTCAAAATCGTGGATGGTTTGACAGTGGGGAAAATATAAAAAATGAATTTGTTGGCAAAAAAAAAACTGATTGGCCCATCCAGTCAGCCCAGATGATTCCTCAAATTCCACTTATCCCCCCCCCACCCCCATAGCTTCATCCTATGCCCTCTGGTGCTGGTGCGCTTTCTTATTTGAAAAAGACTCTTCTCCTGCACCCTGCTTACCCCCATGAGGTACTTATAAGTTAGTATTATGTACCCTTCTACCTCTCTTCTCTTCCAGGGTGTACATGATTTTAGTTGCTCTCCTCTGGACTTCCTCCTCCCTATGTCTTTTCTGAAATGTGGACTGCAGAACTGGACACAATACTCTAGTAGGGGTCTCACAAGCAAGCAATACAGTGGCAAAACCACCTCCCTCCCTCTTCCTGCTGGAGATACAGTATCTCTTCCTATGCACCCCAGAATCTCAATGGCCCTACCCAGTGCTTTGCCACACTGCCATGCCACTTAAGGTCATCAAATATGATAACCACAAGGTCCCTTTCCTGCTTAGTGGCTATCAGAATATCAGTACTCGCCCCATCCTATTCTCAGCTCCTTGATTCCAGTGCCCTAGGTACATGATCTTGCATATTTTGGCATTGAACTCCAAATGCTATGCTCTTGATGACTCCTCAAGTTTACCCAGGTCCCTACACATTCTTTTCACCCCCTCCTGAGTGTACACCTTAATATGGATTTTGGTGTCATCTGCAAAAAGGAATACCTTCCCTTCCAGTTCTTCTGCAATGTTACTTATGAATGCATTGAAGAGGACCAGTCCCAGTAGTGGGCAGCCCTGCTGGTCACTCTTCCCTCATTAGAGTGAGTGTCATTAACCACCATCCTCTGTTGCCTATCTATTAACCATTTCCTTACCCAATTCAGCACTGTGGATACCACCCCAAGGCTGCTCAATTTCTTTATTAGTCTCACGTGTGGCACAGTGTTGAAGAACTTGCTAAAGTCCAGAGAGGCCACATCCACTGCCCTCCCTGATCTATTTCTCTAGTCACCCAGTTGAAGAAGTCAATAAATCAATCAGATTCATCTGGCATTAACACCGCCATCCCTTCCCGTGAATCCATGCTGTCTTTGATCTTGTAGCCCATTGGATTCAGGACACTCTACCAACCTTTCTTTTAACAAGGTTTCCATTCATTTCCCCACTACTGGCATGAAACTGACCAGCCTATAGTTGCTAGTCTCCTTCCTGCTGCTTTTATGAAGAGGTACAATGTCAGCTCTCCTACAGTCCTCCGGAACCACTCCTGTTTCTAGTGAGCTGTTGAATAAGGCCATCAGAGGGGCAGCTAGTAGTTGATTTACTACCCTTGGGTGTATATATGTCATAATGGCGACCGCTGTTACGGCGAAGTCACAGCACCGAAAATAAATTTCAGCCTGTGACTCCCAGGAGCACAGCAAAACTGCACCGGGAACTTACATTTTTAGCATTTTATGTGGAAAGCTGCACCCCTCGCACCCCCCACCATTGAGTTCTTCACTCCCCACACCCCCCTACTTAAGGATTCTCAACTACAGGGGGTGCATGTCGGGGGAGGGTGTGCAAAATGTTAAAAAAAAAATTGGGGCTGGGTGCAACAAAAACATACCTGTGTCCAGACCCAGGACCCTGTCCACCCAAGCTGCGAATCCACCCACCATGCTATGGGGCCAGCTCAGCAGCCCACTGCAGCACCACCCCTCAAAACCCCTCCTGCCCCTCGCTGAGCAAGCTCGCTCCCATCCTCCTGCATGCACATACATGTCGCAATATCCTGTTGCTACATGTGCGAACCCACCTCATCTGGTCACCCTACCTCATTGGTAGCCCCCATGACATGCGCCATGATTGAGTCGCTGTTTTGCAGTTCGTTCAATCGCAGTCGCACATGTCACAGGCTACTGGTGTATTCCTTACAGTCCCATAACCTTGTTCACTTTCAGAGCTGCAAGTTCTTAAAGACACTTTCCTCTGAAAGTAGACTTGTGTCCACTCCTACCCCCCCTTTGTTCCTGGTGCTCCCTGGTGATCCATCCCCAATCCTGCCACTGAGAAGACCAATCAGAAGTACCTGTTCAGGATGACTACTTTTTCTTGATCCTCTTCTGCACAGTCTCCCCAACACCCTCCTTATTCTCACTATCTGTCCCCTTGCTTTCCTCTTCTCACTTATTTACCTGAAGAAAATCTTATCACCTTTAGTTACCCCCATGGCTATTCTTTCCTCTGTCTGCACTTTTGCTTCCCTCACTACCTTTCCTGCTTCCCTTTGTTTTATTTGGTATACCTCCCTGTCTTTATCATGCTGTGTTTCCTTATACCTACTGAATGGCACCCTTTTTTTCCTCACCACTTTGGTCCCTTCCATATAGAACAATTATGGGGAGGCCATGCCTGTGGTTCAATGGCGGGGCAACAATCATCACTCCCCCATCAGGCTTAAAAGGCCACTCCTTTTGGACTGTTCCAGGATTTGTTTCTTCATTGCAGTTGAAGGCTCTGTCAGCTGCCCCTTCTTCCTGTACCTTGCTTTTGTCTCTCCTCATTGCCATCCCTGTTCTACCAATGACTCCAGCTACTCCTGCTCTCCTCTCTCTCTGCTCCATCTCCTGTTGCCGCTGCTTGTGGCTGTTGGCTCATCTACTCTTCCTATTCCTCCCATTCTCTGCTGCTTTCATGCCCTCACCCATCTATTTGTTTGTCCCTGCTGCTCACCCTATTTCAGTGCCCCCCATCGCACTCTACGGCCTGCTCTTTCTCCATTGTGGTGGTGGCTTCTCCTGGACTCCCATTGCGCTTGCTTTCCTTTTGGGCATTTTCCTCCTGCACATCCCCCTCCTGTCTGCTGCTTCTGCAACCCGTACCTCGCCATGACTTCTCCCCTTCTGTTCTGTCGCTTCCATCCTCGTTCTGGTCCCCCAGCTCATCCCTTCCTCATCATTTCATTAGTTCTCTCTCCACTGTATCTGCTCAATCCTGTGCCCCTGCCTTCTGTTGCAGGTGCTTTGGCCACCTACTCTTCCTCGGCTTCCTTCTGCTTGGCTTGTCCCCCTCCACATCCTGCCGAACCACCATATTCCTCCATACTGTTCTGTGATTGGTGTTGGCCTGCTCCATCCCTCTCACCTTCTTGCCTCATGAATCGGGGACATGGCTTCTAATCCAGGGACAAGCCCCCTGATCAGGGATGCATCTTCTGAATCATTCTCATTCTCTCACACCATTGCTGGGACACATGGATTTGTGTTCAGATGCATTTTCTGATGAAGCCCACTCTCCTGTCTTAAAGAGGTAGGTACCTCAGATTTCATCAACTGCTATCTCTGTCAGCTTCCTTCTGCTGCTGGCTTTACCTTTGTTCCTTCTCTCACTCCTTTCAGAGGTTTATGTTTCGGTGTTCCCTCATTCCACCTTCTGTAGTGTTCTCTTTTCTATCATTCATCCAGTTCGACCCTCTCTTAATCCTCTCCTTCTTTGATTGTCGGGCACCGTGGCCCCTGGTGCATTTCTCCATTTCATTTCAACCCTCCCGTTCCCTCTGCCCTCCATTCCTCTCCTTCTCTGTTTTCTTTTGGGGTCTTCTCTATCCTGATGTCTCGCTATACCACCATACCCTTAGTTTTAAAAGGGAGTTGAAGACCCACCTTTTTAATATAGCTTTTAAGGATTTCTGTTGATTTGATTTACTATATTTATTGTCATATTTATCTGTACAGGCGCTTTGATTTAAGAAAAGCGCCTTTTAAAAATAAAGTTGAAATTGAAATTGAAATTGAAATACCCTACTCATTCACATCGCCCAATATTCCCTCCTGCATATTGCCCTGCCTATGTGTCTCCTCCTCTGGCCCTATTCCCTCATTCTAGCCAAACCTATTCAGATGTCCTCCTGGTACTGCCTACCTCACTGTTGGCTGCCAGCTGCGCTGGCCACTATCACTCCTACTTTCATGCAATTTCATCCATCCTTAATTTGGCTCTCAGTGGACCCGGTTGGCATGCACTCCCATAGTTATCAATAATGGGTAGCATCCTCATGACAAAAGTCTGGTTCTCCTTTGCTCAGTCCAACCTCAGGGTCTACTTATTCACATCGATTAATCGAGCATAACTCTCATTGGGTCTTATGCTACCTCATCAAACTACTCTCCATTCGGAGATATGCCTTCCTGTCCATTGCTCCTTGGATCAGGCCTAGCCTGTAGCTGATAGTCTTGCTGTGCACCTATGAAGTCCATGACTAGAGCATGGGAAGCTCAGAGTGGGCTCCTTCTCACTGGCTGATAGCGGGAATGTCTTTGCTCCAGGTGGACCTTCAATCGTCCCTCATCTTGGCGACACATCTTGATGTAGAATTTATGACTTCTTGCTGTGAGGGGTAGGGTTCTCATCATCAGAGTCCCTTTGGCTGCCCGAGCAGGTTCGGAGGCACCCTCTAAGTTATTCTTCATCAAGACTGCTTCTGGTTCGCCCAGTCTGTTTCATAGGCTTGCATAGGCCAGCTGAGTGCCTCAGCAGTCATCTCTCTCCTCACTTGCTTTTGAGTGTCTAGTTGCAGAGACACCGCTCGCAACCCTCAACAGCTGTCCATTTAGAAGAACAGAATGAGAACTTCCTCTAAATTGTAATATTTTCCTCCTCCCTCGATTCCTCCTCAAAGGTTTTTTTTCTTCTCCTCCATGCCAACGGTCATAATATTAGTCAGGGTTAGTGTTTCACAGGTTCAGTCGTTAGGTTCCGCTGTTGTATGGAATCGGATGGTGGCACTGGCTGTTCCCTCTCTCTCATTAGGAAGTCCGCCCTTCTGCATCTTGTCAGCTTTTATTTTGTTTGTTGTCCTCATCATATCTTGTTCTTCTCCTGTCCTTCCCATCTACGTTTATCTCCTTACTTTCTGGTCTCTCTCTATTCTGATTTTTCACCTCTTCGATGCTCGACACCCTTTTGGGTATTCTTTTTGGGCTCCTTCCTAAGCTACTTTTAGCCAAGGGAATTATTCCCATGGCACCTATGGGGAGGACCCCCCTCTAGGGCTCCTTGCATCATACCCCTAGGTAGTATATCCCATGGCTAGGGAGGTGAACAGACACAATGTATCAAAGTCACACTAGCATACATCTCATCCAGTTCTGTAAGCACAATTGAATGGGAAGACTATGCCTATGGTTCAATGGGTGGAGCAACAACATCACTCCCCCATCAGGCCTTAAAAGGCCACTCCTCCTGGACTGTTTCAGGACTCATTTCTTCATTGCCCCACCATCCACCCCTCCTCCTCCAGCGGCTCATCTCTCTTTCCCATGGGCTTCTTCCTAAACTACCTTTAGCCATGGGAATTATTCCTGTGGCACCTATGGGGATCCTCTCAGGGTTCCTCATGCCGCATTCTACAAGGTAATATGTCCCATGGAAAGAGAGACAAACAGCCGCAATGATTCAAAGTCACACAAGCAAACATCTCATCCGGTTGCATAAGCACAATTAAACCACCTCTTTTTCTTCTACTTTTACTCACTTTCTTCATTCAGAGTTTGGTTGCCTTAATTATGCCCTTCCTTATTTTTTCCCATTGTGCTTCTACCCCTCCCTTGCATATATACTCTAGCAACAACTATAGTAGTACGTTTCCAGGACTGCTATATTTTATGGTAGCACCAGTTGTGCCTTCCTGCCTTATTACCAATCTTTCTTGTTATTTCATTTGTCTTCTGCTTTACATTTAATCTCCTCACTGTTTTACTTGGCACATTTCAATGCAATTATACTCATTTGGCCTCCCCCTTGTGCATTGTTACATCTTCTGCATGTAATTCTGTCACTGTTTGTGGTTTGTGTTATGTAGTAATTTTTTTTTTATAGTTTTCCACTTTTATTAGCATCTGATGCCCTGTTTGACAGAGCTCCTGTACACCTATGCAAATGAACTGTAAATGAATCTCAATCTGTACCTTTAACATTCCTGTGTAAATGTACCTCTGTGTGCTCGAAGCCCATCCCTTAATGAAGAGTCATAACTGAATTAAAAACATCACAGTTAGTACTCTGTTTCCTAAGCTGGAGTGATGCAATAAAAACCTTTTTTTTTGACAAGCATACCATGGCTGTATAAAATGTAATTGTATCAGAGAACTCTCTTTTTCCAGGGTGATCCTTCTCAACACAACAGAGGATATAATTAAGCAATAAGGCATGACCAGAGGTTATGTTAATGGTCTGTTAATCACCCTCTAGGGGTGTAATGTGACACGAGGCATAGCCGAGTGCTACAGCCCCCAGAAGGTGATTAACTGACCATTAACATAACTCCTAGTAGTGCCTTTTTGCTATTATAATAAAAATGTTTTTTTTTTTTAACTTTATTTCTTTCCACTCCTGGAGAACTCCTTCCAGCATCCTCAGAACTACCCAGCCTCTACCCTCCTCCGTGACTATTACTTTCCCTCATGCCACCAAGCACCACCTCTGGGTCTGAACCCTCAAGAGGTAGGGCCGCCCTATCTGACCAGGGTGCTCTATCTATAGGGGAGAGTGCCCGGCACACGAGTAGCCCTGTGGAGAGGAGATAGCCTGGAAATGGAGGTGTGGGCTTAGGGCAGTCGAGGTGCCTTCATCTATCCCCAGAAATGGAGTTTTTAGCTCTCTTTTTTTTTGTTCCTCCCTTCCCTATGGAGCCCGGCCAGCAAGGCAACATATTGCCATGGCTCGGCCCCCAGGCATATGCCGCACTGCTACAGTCAGCGATTCCCTAGCTGCCACCAGAGGTCACCTCTGTACCCACCCCCGGGAAGAGAGAGCAGTCCTGTGGATGCTCAATCTCTTCCCTCCCCTGCTGACCCCCGGCAGCCCCGGGTCATTCTCGAACACCGGGTTGCTGGTGTGGCGCGAGGTGTGGCATCCAACGCCTCAACCTTCAGTGCCACCGGGCCAACTAAAATTTTTTTTTAAATAATGTTAAACCTTGTTCAGCATATGATTAGACTGTACATGTATATTAATCAAAGATTAGCAAAGGGCTGATATAATGTTTACAACCAATCAGAAAACTCTATTTCTCAGACCGTTTTTATAATCCTATTTATGAAGCACCATGACAGGGAAGAGGTACAATCACCTGATGCTTTGGAACATTCATAATCAGAGAACAGACTGGGTAGATTTTATACAAATTGCACAGGAGTTTATTCAATGAAATTTAAAAAAGACCTTCATATTTTGGAAAAAACTTTTATGCAGTCACAAGCACCATCAATGTTACTGTACCAGGATAAGTATGGCAGTAGTTAATCAAATTAGTGAGTTTGGGGGAATTGCAGGCCCTGGGAATGCCCTGTGTGGGGTACATCAGCCTACAGTAGTCCCCAGTGATCTATATGGGCATTATGGGACACTCTGGAAAGAATAAAATAATAGTTTATGGGGACTCGATAATAAAAGATATTCAATGGAGGAAGAGTGAGGACACATATATTTGAGGATAATAGTGGTGTGCACAACTCGGATGGAGGCAGGTAAAGCAACTCAAAAGATAAGGGAACTTATAAGAGTGGTGGGGGAAAACCAGACTTGATACTGCACACTAGCACAAATGATTTAGCCAGGGAGGAGACCAAGGTAGTGCAACACAGATTTATGGACTTAGCAGCGGCATGTAGGCAGGCCGTGAAATCACTAACCTTTTCCCAGATAATTCCTGTACCAAGAGCAAGCATAGCTAGGAAGGAAAGGATACATGAATTCAACAGATGGCTAGTCTGGTGGCATAGGGAGAGGGATTCGATCTTAAAGGTCAGTGGGGTGACACGTGGGTGGACAAGAGACTCTATAGCAGCAACAGGCTACACCTGACCTGGGAGGGAAGAAAGAAAATTAAAACTAAAATGGGGGAATACATGACAAGGGAGCTGAGTTTAAACTACTAAGGGGGGGAAGGCAGAAAAGTGGAGGCCAGAGTGCCTCCCCCCATATCGGCGGAGTCAAGGAACAGGGAGCAAAGATGAATGACAGTTCAGAAAAGGTGGAGAAGCAAGTCAGGTAGGATTAAGTCAGAGAAAGAGCAGGGGCATGACAGAGACAAAGTGAAGAGCAGTGGTGCTGAATGCGTGCAGTCTTGGGAACAAGATGGCAGAACTGCAAGTGCTCTTATCAGAAAGCAGTGTAGACATTGCCACCATTACAGAGACTTGGGCATCAGCACTCCAGGACTGGGACCAATCGATCCCAGGTTACAGGCTGCACAGAAATAACAGGGAGACAGGAAAAGGGGGTGGGGTGGCAGCATACGTAAGGGAAGGTATTATGTGTGCAAGGGAGGAGGATTTTGAAAGAGGAAGCAAAGAGGCACTATGGCTCCAGCTCCAGACAAATAAAGGAAGGATGATAAAGATGGGGGTCATATACAGACTGCCCAGTCAGGGTGAGGACAAGGACAGGGAGTTATGCACTCAGTTAACAAAAGCACCGGAAAGGGGGGAGATAGTAGTGGTAGATCACTTTAATCTACCCAAAATCGAATAGGTTAGTCCGGCCACATCCTGTGCCAGAAGCCAGGCAATCCTGGACATAATCCAAGATGGCTTCATAATGCAGTATGTGACCAGTCCCACCGGGGGGGAAGCAATTCTGGACCTGGTGCTCTCCAATGACAAACACGTGCATGACATAGATATTGGGGATCCCATGGGTGGAAGTGACCACAACACAGTGTGGTTCAACCTAGACATGGGTAAGGAAGATATCCCCATCAAGACAAGAGTGCTAGACTTCAGGATGGTGAATTTTAAGAGAATGAGGGAAATGATCAAAGAAGACCGTGGGACCCTAGAGGAAGGCTTGGGTGTGGAGGAAATGTGGGACGTGATCACAGTGGCCATACAGAATGCCACAAACAGATACACAACGATGAGGGAAAGAGGGCAGGAACTTGACCACCTAGCTGGCTTAGCAGAGAGGTGGCTAAGGCAGTGAAAGATAAAAAGGCAGCATACAAGAAAACTTTAGAATAAAAGGACAGCAAGGGAAGATGATGAAGAGGAGTACCAAAAGCTGGCTAAACTAGCAAAAAGGGAGGTAATACAGGCAAAAGCAAGAAAGGAGCTCCAGATAGCAGAAGGGATAAAAGAGGGGGACAAGGCCTTCTTTCGATACATCAAGGAAAAAAAAGACAAAAAGGATGGCATAGTCAGGCTGAAGATGGGGGAATGCTTAGTGGTGGTAGATGGGGCAAAAGTGGAGATATTAAACAATTACTTCTGCTCTGTCTTTACCAAAGAAAGAAAGGGCCCAATACCGCACAGTGCAAGAAGCAGGGAGGGGGATGGTGAGGACCCATTAGAGGCCATAAGGACAGAGCAGGTGAGGGAGGGGCTCATGAATTTGAAGGTAGAAAAATCTCTGGGGCCTGATGGAATACACCCCAGGATACTAAAAGAGATGGTAGAAGAGCTAGCAGGTCCACTGACAATACTATTCAATAGCTCTCTTGATGCAGGGGCGGTGCCAGGGGAATGGAGAATAACACATGTCATGCCACTCCATAAGACTGTCCCCAAGGAGGACCCTGGTGACTACAGGCCGGTCAGCCTGACCTTGATTGTGTGTAAACTACTGAAGACAATATTGAAGTAAGGCTTGGTCAAGTTCTTAGAGGAAAATAGCCTGCAGGATAGCAAACAGCACCGGTTTGTGGCAGGCAGGTCATATCAAACGAACTTGATTGAGTTCTTTGACTGGGTCGCCCAGACAGTGGACAAAGGTCAGACAGTGGATGTTATATATCTGGACTTTAGCATGGCCTTTGGCTCTGTGCCACACAAAAGGCTGATCATGAAGCTGAAGGATTTAGGGGTGGGAGAAAGATTAATTAGATGGGTTGATAACTGGCTGAGTGGCAGGACACAGAGCATAGTAGTGGGGGGGGAGTTCTCCAGTACAAGGGAAGTCACTAGTGGGGTTCCACAGGGGCCAGTGTTGGGACCAGTGTTGTAGTAACTTCTTTATTAGGGACACAGAGGAAGACATTCAGTGAAAAATGTGCATGTTCGCTGACGACACCAAGCTCTGTGGGAGGGTGGACACTCAGAAGGGGATAAAGGAGATGAGAGAGGACCTAGCTAAACTAGACAAATGGGCAGGGATATGGTAGCTCGGGTTCAATGCCAAAACGTGTAAGGTGATGCACATGGGGTAAAGAACCCAAGAACAGAGCACTACAGTGGAAAAGTTCAGGTTACGCCATCAGAGGAGGAAAAAGATCTGGAAGTGATAATTTCTAGTGACCTGAAGCATTCAACTCAATACAAAATGGCTGTAGCAAAGGCTAATAGGATGTTAGGAGGAAGAGTGAGGTTATTCTGCCACTATACAGGTCATTGGTTAGACCTCACTTGGAGTATGGCATAAGATATTGGCACCCATACCTGAAGAAAGACATAAACATGATGGAAAGGGTCCAGAGGAGAGTGACTAAAATGACAGAAGAACAGCAGGATAGATCATATGCAGAGAGGTTAGAGGACCTGTGGATGTACACCTTGGAGGAGAGGAGGCAGAGGGGGGATATGATTGAGACGTTCAAGTTCTTGAGGGAAATTAACAGAGTGGACTGCGGGAGCCTAATCAATAAAAGGGCCAACACCACCACCAGAGGGCATATCCAAAAGTTGGTGGGGGGTAGATTCAAGAGGGATACAAGGAAGCACTTTTCTACAGAAAGAGTGGTGATGGCATGGAATAAGCTGCCACAGGAGGTGGTGGAGTCAAATTTAGTGGGAGCCTTCAAAAGAGCCTGGGACGAGCATAAAGGAATGTCAGGAGGCCTTGTAAGGGGAACGACCGAAAAATTCTGGGGAGAGGGCGGGGATGGGGTCAGAGATGTAAACTGAAAGTCAGAAACAGCCCATATTATTTTGAGCAGACCTGATAGACCGAAAGATCTCCTTCTACTGGCCATTTTCTTATGTTCTTATGTTCTTATTATAATGCTTGAAAAATTTCTCTTGATGCCTGACATAATTATGTTTGCCTTGCTAGCTGCTGGTGACAGTGTTGATCTCATTTACAAATGCTGCTGCTCAGTATTCCCAGTTTTTTTCCTGCTGAGTTTCAGTAATCTGTCATTTAGATAGTAGCGTTCCTTCCTAGATAGCATTTCTCAGCATTAAAGTTCATCTTCTATTTATCTAGTTATCTTTCCTCTTTCCAAGCCTGTCCAAATTCTTTGACATGTCATCCATTAAAAAAAAACGTTAATACTGTACTGACAACCTTTATTGATGGTACAATAAGTATAACGTTAGATTGGTTGAATTGGTGAATTCATGGGGGCTGCAGTTTTGGTAATACCATGTGCTCGTGTACCAGCCTAGAGTGGTATCCACCTCAGAGGATCTACCTCAATTAATTAGTATTTGCCTTTGTGCTGTTCTTTCCTAAATACATCACCCTGCATTTATCTGCATTGAAATTCATTCATCTTTCATTTGTCTATCTCTTCCTAAGCCTGTTCAGATCATTTGGCACATCCTTTATCTCAACCTGTGTGATGAAACTTAGAAATCAAGATGGCTTTCTAACCATAGGCCAAGATAAGTTCATTGGGCACTTAGTTTTCTTGGAATTCAAATTTGAAATTGTGGTAAAGGAATCTTGAAGATTGTCATGAACTTCTGTCTGTATTGTGCAATAACTGGGATGGACCAAAAGATATAGAACCTTGATGATTTAAATATTTTATATTTTTATTTACAAAACATGCTAACAGGTTACTATACTTTCAGGACCTGATCCACAAAGGGCATGTAGCCACTGTGCACCTGCAGAGGGCTGTGAAATGATGCAGAGTGCCCCTAGGCACAGGATGTGCACCTCAGGGATCTCAATGGCATCCACAGCCTTGGCTATGCACCCTCACTGTGCCCGTTCCCCAGCTGCATGAATAGCTCCATGGTGAGGCAGGTTGGGGTGGGCTATGGAGTGGTGGCAGACACCCACCTGATTCTCAGTGCTACATGGGCAGGTTGAGTGGCTCGCTGAGAGGGCAGATGTCATGCAACCCTAGGGTTCCTGTAATGTTTATGCACCACTCTCTGGCTGATGGTCAGATAACCGGGACACAAACAGCCCTTGCTCCACTGGCCCCCAGCCCTAGGAGCAGAGTTCCGGGCTGGGAGGGTCACCGGCACTGGACAGTGACCACAGTCAAAGATTTCCAGTGCCTGTAGAGGATATAGCAGCCCATAGAGGACTGGTGCAGACTGCCATATCC
This sequence comes from Neoceratodus forsteri, assembly GCA_016271365.2. Lineage (NCBI taxonomy): Eukaryota > Metazoa > Chordata > Ceratodontiformes > Ceratodontidae > Neoceratodus > Neoceratodus forsteri. Next base: position 733,898,248 of record CM028131.1, read on the forward strand.
AGTGGACCCCCGCACCCCAGGAAGTGGAGATCCACTTGGAAGAGCAAACCTAGGTATCAGACTGAATGTCCAGTGATCGCAGCTGGAACACCCTCAGTGCTGCCCACAGCCTCTGCATGTTGGCTCCACACCAGCGGGGGGGGGGGGAACAGGGCTTTGGATTACACCTGTGCCTGTGTAGTCCTGTGGTGAGCAGTGGGGATATGTTCATTTTGAGCATATCCCCACCACTTCGGTGGTTCAGACCCTTAGTCTGTGTGAGGCAACATCTGAGTCTAGCAAAAGCAACAAAACTTTAAACTGCAGAAGAATCCCAGCTGTATCACTGACTATAAAGATAATGTTATTGTAGTTTCTAATAGAAAATATCATGTTAGTTAGAAGACTTATGAATTGGAATTTTGCCCAGTGTGTTTTAAGGTATCTGTATTACTCTCATTTATACTATGAAACATATAGAAATAAAGGCATTATAAAGTTAATGGCCTGTTGCCATTATTTCCCCAGCTGTAGGAGTTTGCCGGTGGTTGGGTTTAACTGCTAATTTCTATCTTGAAGTTAGTGAGAACGAAACGCAAGTGCAGAAATTGTACTCCTGAGACTCATAATTTTTGCAGACATCTTTAATGTATACAGAGCTGATTGCATAGACTTTTAACAACTTAAACCGTTACATAGTCACACAAAGTATAAACTTGTCCTTTTTTGACTTTATGTCATAAAAAGTAATCAGTTGCTATTGTATATTTGTATATAATAAACAGTGATTAAAGACAAAGTGCCCTTTTACAGTAATAAGTGCCCCTTTGACCTTAAGTTTCCCACCTTTCACTGGGGCTGGAGCTGACTGCCGCCAAAGAGGAAATGGACCTTAGGGGTTATCATCTCTGAAGACCTTAAAGTATAAAAGCAGTGCACAAAGGAGGCAGGGCGAACCAGTGGCATGCTGGGGTGCATAGGCAGCGGTATCATTAGCAGCAGGTGGGAGGTGGTGACAGTGCCGTAGAAAGGCATTTTGGTGCCCTGAGCAAGAGACACATTTTGTGCCCCCCCCCCAGAAAATAGCTGGGAGTCTGGGGGCCACAAGGCCCCCAGGAGCTCTGAGGTGTTTACATGCTCTGTGGTGAGTTTTGGGACTTTTCTTGAAGAAAAAAACATATTTTTGTTACATGTTCTCAACCCCTGATTTCAGGGAATATTTTGCTCCTATGGAATATGAGATGTGGGAGACACTGGCTGGCTGGCTGGCATCAGAGTATGCAGACACATTGTTGTGGACAAGTGGCTGTACAACAAGGATCATGTTAGTCAAGCAGTGCTTTTCATTATTGTGTTACTGGCCATTCTTGATGTTAAAAATGAATGAAAACTCTAGTCCCATTCATTTCAACTGGGCGCACCCCCATGCTCTCCCTGGTCACACGTCATTATGTGCTTGAGCACGGGGGGGGGGGAATGGGGCTCTGAAAATGCATCAGGCAGCCAATGCTAAAACTAATTTATGAGTAAAATGTCTGGATGATTAGCTGCGCACAGTATTCTTAACCTGGCTACAATGACTGCCTTGGAGGGCAGCTACCGCACCATGTGAGTGGTAGCTGCCACAGGGTAAGTCAGAAATTCACTTTAAGGGATAGAGATCTAGTGTTCTTGTAGATTTCTGCAACTACACGCAATACACATACTGAATTATGTTTAAAATCTAAATATCATGTTACGTTTTTGAAAGTTTTCTCTGAGGCATCAGTAGCTCTATAGACAAAAAAAAAAAGACGACATTATGGCTGGCCCCTTGGCACAACAGTAGTGCTACCTGTTGTGATGTTGGTGAGCTAACCTGGGTTGCTGTGGGAGGGAGGAGGAGGAGGATCGAGTGTCCATGGGGAAACCCTCCTCCTTCTCTTCTGGAGAGTGTAAGGCTGTCAGCGCTGGTGCAATCCTGCCACATGTCATATGTGAGACCATAGGTAGCAATGCATAAGTAAGGGTAAGGGGTATATGTGGAGGGGAACACCAAGAGTGTTGCAATCTGTATGCTTGTGTGCATCACCGCTTGCACACTTAGTGCTAGCATCCCACCTAGGGGCTTGGGTGCACTAGGTAAATCATTGGTCACCCAGGCAAGATAATGAACAGAGTCCAGGCAACCCCTCACAGTCAGAGAGCGAGAGCAGAGCAAACACAGACAAGTCAGGCAGGCTGGTCACCTGGTTGCCAGCAGGTCAAGTTCCACTTCCAACATAGTACTAACAGCTAACTAACTTCAACTAAACTTGGACTTCCCTTGGCAGCAGCTGCTTCCCCACAAGAAAGCAAACAGTACATACAGTACTTTTGTATAAATAGAATGTAAGGGTGATTGCCCTCACAGTGGGCGAATGTTATCACATTCTATTTATTTATACACAAAACACAAAAGTACTATAGGTACTGTTTGTTTTCTTGTGGAGAAGCAGCTGCAACCAAGGCCACATTCTATTATTTAAATAAGGCTAAGGAGGAGTGGTGGACAGACCGCTCCGGATGGGCCAAGTGGTCCTTATCTGCTCTCAAATCTAAGTTTCTATGTTTCAGAGGAGACACTGGCATATAAGGAAGGAGACAATGCTGTAACTGAAATACTGAGAGCTGTAACTGGGAAGAGACACTGGTATAACAGGAAGCTGATACTGGCATAACTGTAACTGGAGTGGGAAGAGAAACTGCTGTAATAACCAAAACACTGTTTAACTGTAACTAGGAGGAACTGCAGTCTTTGATTGGGTAACCAATGTAATAGACCAGGGAGGGGCAGTGGATGTGGCCTACCTAGACTTTAGCAAGGCATTTGACCCAGTCCCACATAAAAGATTAACAAACAAGTTAGCCAGCCTGGGAGTGGGTCCCAGGGTAGTAGCCTGGTGACAAGCTGGCTGGACAACAGGTCCCAGAGGGTAGTAGTAAACCAAGTGGAGTACATTCTGAAGAAAGGAAAGTTACTAGTGGGGTACCACAGGGTTCAGTATTGGGACCAGTCCTCTAATGTCTTTATAGGTGACACTGCAGAGGGGCTGGAAGGAAAAGTATGCCTTATTGCAGATGACACAAAGATCTGCAACAGGGTTGATACACAAGAAGAGGTGCAAAGGATGAGAAGGGACTTGGCAAGATTGGAGGAATGGTCAAAAATATGGCAGCTTGGATTCAATGACAAAAAAGTGCAAATTAATGCACCTGGGAAACAAAAACCCCAGGGGAAGAGTACACAAGGGGGTATAACAAAACACAAATGGAAAGGGACCTGGGGTAGTCATATCAGATGACAGTCAACGTAAGGTAGGTAAGCAATGTGAGAAGACAGTAAGAAGGGCTGCGGGGATACTGGGATGTATAGGGAGAGGCATCACCAGTAGAAAACAAGAAGTTGTTATCCCTCTGTACAGACAGTTGGAGAGACCCCATCTGGAGTACTGCGTCCAGTTCTGGAGACCCCATCTCCACAAGGACGTAGACAGAATGGAGTCTGTCCAGAGGTGGGCAACTAAAATGGTGCAGGGTCTACAACAGAAGCCATACGAGGAGAGACTAAAGGAGCTTAATATGTCTACCCTTGAGGAAAGGAGGCGGGGGGACATGACAGAAACTTTCAAGAACCTCAAGGGAATCAACAAAGTGTAAGAGGGTAGCATCTTTCAGAAAAAGAGATGTGCAAGAACAAGGAGACACAATTTGAAGATAGAGGGGACGGCTCAGGGGTAATGTGAGGAAGTATTTTTTCACAGAGAGGGTGGTGGATGCATGGAACGGCCTTCCTGAGGAGGTTGTGGGGTCAAAACCAGTGGGGGAATTCAAGAATGCATGGGACAGACAGAAGGCAATTCTTGTGGGTGGGGGTAGGAAGAAATAGGCTGTTGGTTAACTAGAATCTGCAGCTTATCCAGTAGGTAGGGAAATGGGCAGACTAGGTGGGCCAAGCGGTCCTTATCTGCCATCAAATTATATGTTTCTATGTGTAATGGGACACTGCCACACAGGCATAAATGTGAGCAAAGACTGATATAACAGAGCAGACATTGCTGTAACTGGTGTACTGACTTTCTAGATCTGTTAGGCTAACAGATACAGTAAGTCAGTATACCAGTTACAGCAATAGTTAGGCGACTGATACACCTGGTACGGTACACACTGGTATTGCTGGGAGATGTCTAGTAGCTACAGACTAGTAAGCAGTTAATTTAAATAGGGCAAACATTAAACAAATACAGAACTTAAACAAAGTAAGAAAATCTATAAAAAAATTACAAATAATAACACAAAACAGCAACAATATCCTTATTTGCAATTAAATTCAAATTCCTGGCTAGAAACTTTTGGTTCATACTTTCTCTTTCTCTGTGCTGGACCAACACACTCACACAGAGAAAGAGTATGAACCAGAAAAGCCTTCTAGCCAGGAAGTTGGCAGTTTTTTTGTAATGATGACTACTACTCTTGTCTCTCCTGCTGCTGTGCTGGAGCCTGTCCCCCCACCCCTGAGTAAAGTCAGACAGCAATTCAAACACTGTACATACCAGAAATTCATTCATTTTATTTTATTTTTTTTTCAATCGGATGCCTTCCCCCGGTCAAAGATCCGAAGAAAAGATTGAACTAAGGCAGCAGCAATGATCAAGTCACCCAAAAAATCCAGGCACTCAGGCACGCACAGGGGTGCACACACACAAGGAAATAAAAGTTTTAACTTTTATTTTATTCATCAGGCTCAGCAAAATGACAGTTGAAAAACTTGAAAACAAGTCTAGTCATCAATGACTGACTCAGTCTCAGTGCCCTTTCGCAATTTGCACAATGTATTTATTCACTTACACTTCACTTGGGACTTGGGACAGAGAACGGATTTTAGACCTGTCCTGGCCTCCAGCATAGACAGTACCCAGGAAAGAAAGAATGGAACGAAACTACGAAAGCAGAGAGTGGGGGCAGACCTCCTGGCCTCAGGAGTTGACAAGACGGGGGACTAGGATCAAGGATCAGGAGGACGGAGTCAGGGTGCAGGGGAGAATGCAGCTGCATCAGGCAGCCCAAGGTCCAAACAACTGAAACAAACACACTGTAGTCAAATAATCCTATCCTAATCTCTTTGCCTTCATAAATAGATTGGTAGGTTTTTTTACTGTTTTTTCCAACCCACTACACAGATCACTAATATAATTTATTAAACAGACGTGCTCATTGTAAATCCTGCGGCACAACACTGTCTCTACTCCTCTCTCTCTACTATTTCTCATCTCAAATACTTCTAGACTGCAGCACGCACATTAATCTCACCTTATGTACTTAATGCCGGCCGGACCACATGGCTGTCTGAAACTGTACACGTGATTCTTCTTGCTGAGGCTGCAACGCACCATGTGACTCCCCCCACCCCGACTTGCTGGTCCTCGGATGCGCCCACTACTGGCAGCAAGTAGTAATTACTGTTAAAGTAATTAAAAAAAAATTAAATTTAAAGCGGCAGTACTCACTTTTGAACTTATAGTACTGTGAGCTTCTGATTGAAACTTACTGAGAGCTTCTGATTGAAACTGCGCCCCTAGGAGGCTTGTGCCCAGGGCGGCTGCCCCACCCTTTCTACGGCACTGGGTGGTGATGCCATTGTATAAAACAGGAGTAAGGCCTCACCTAGAGTACTGCGTACAGTTCCGGAGACCATACCTGCACAAGGACATAGATAAGGTGGAGACTATCCAGAGAAGGGCAACAAAGATGGTGCAGAGCTTGCACCACAAAACATATGAGGAGAGACTAAGGGACCTCACTATGTACTTACTGGAGGAGAGCAGACAACGGGGGACATGATTGAAACTTTAAAGTACCTCAATGACATAAACAAGGTGCAGGTGGTGAATCTTTTCCAATGCAGAAAAAGTACCAGAACAAGGGGGCACAATATGAAATTGGACCGGGGTAGATTAAGAGGTAATGTGAGGAAGTTTTTCTACACAGAAAAGGTAGTCAACACTTGGAATAGTCTGCCACAGGAGGTAGTGGGGGCAAGCACAGTGGAGGGGTTTAAGCATGCCTGGGACAGGCACAAGGGAAGCTTGAGAGGGGAGGGAGTGATGAAAAGCCATTGATCACATAGGGTCAGTAACCACATACAATGTATAGAGCCTACAGGCAGACTGCATGGGCCTAGCAGTCCTTATCTGCTGACAATTTCTATGTTTCTGTGTCTTCTGGCATCCATGGCTGGCATCTCAGCATCACCAGAATGCCTTTCTCCTTATCAAGGTACTAGAAGACCAGATCTACCTCCACCTGACATTCTACAGTGGACAATCACTGGCACAACTTTTATAATGAAAAAGAGACTCTGTCAGCAAAAAAGGACCAGTAGGCCCATCTAGATTGCCCATTTTTCCTGCCTATTCTGACATCTCTGATGATGCTGAGGATGAGAAGGAGGACTAAGTAACATTTCTGTGGACAAATGGACCACATTTACCAAGCAACCCTTAAATGGACAGGATTTCTCACCGGCACCGACATGTGCTAGCTAGCACAATGGAAAACCAATTGAGCTTCACCTCTGGAATTTTCCACTGCCTTGAGATCTTTAAGTTCAGATTTGCCATATGCAGATATCTACAGGATAAGCAGGCTATCACATACTTGTCCGGCAAAATCACACACTTTTCTTTGGTGCTGTCTTTGCTTTTGGTGCCATCATCAACAGTTCACAAGCAATAAAACATTTTACAGGATTCTTCTCCCGCATGGCCCAATTCCTACAGTCACTTATCCACTTCACGTCAGTGCACCAAAAGCTTCCTTATGCAGCACTTTTTGTTAAGCCCATACAAGTCCCAGTTGCAAAACAAAACCCCTTTCTTGTTTTTTTAAAGGTATGATTATTGTTTTTTTCACATACATTTAGCACAACACATATTCACAGCTGGTGCAGTATGTACATTTGGTAAATCATGTAAGCTTATACTTTTCTCATTTGATTCTCTTTAGTACAGTATGACATTGCAGACTGCAGACTCTGATTACGCTGTACTCTTCATCATGAATAGACAAAAACATTCACAGACATGTATAACGTCAACATGAACCTTCAGGCTGGAAATAAATAACTGTCTCAAATGGCTCCCCCCCTTTTTTTTTTTTAAGTCTGTGTTATGGAAAAGTGGAAAGGGAATTCATTATTATTTGATATCTTATTTAAGTACTCTGCTATATAGAGTGCTCTAAAAAATCATTTTCAATACAAATGTCCACAATGTCCTAGAATCCTCTTCTTTTTACAAAAATCTGTACAGAATCCTTTATAGCCTTTCAAGATCATTTTAAAATCTCTTCAATATCTATAAAGTCCAAGACCGGCCCCCACAACACAAACCCCTCTTCAGGCAATGTGGTGTTGAAGCTCCATTGCTTTCCTCAATGGGGCAGGCATGGCCCAGTGTACTACTCTGTCTAGGGGTATAGATGTTATATGATTATAAGTTGGCAGTATTCCCTGTAGGAGATGCTGGATGTGGGCACCACATGTAACAATCTCTTTCTCCTACTATAAGAAGGAGGTTGCAGCATGCATATTGTGTTCTTACCTCATAATCCCTCCCCACCTCCCTACCCTCAGGTCATATCTTTCAATGAGATTCCTGTTGTATCTTTGTATGTTTACCTTGTGAAGCAATTTCAGTTAATAGACAAATGAATAACCAGCTCAATGAAAGGAATTCTTTTAGTGCAACACCCTTTATAAAGTATGAAACTGCTCTTTTTGGATTTGCCTGGAACTTGATTAACAGTCCAGCTACCTAAACACCTTTCCTAAAAATCCCCCAATATGGAGGTTTCCTTTCCTCATCAAGCTGGACATGAATGTGGCTGCCAGAAAACATTTTGGGAAAGCATTTCTAACTACCAGTAGAAACCATTACCACTCTATAAAAAGCCCTGTCTGAAGCTAAATCAATGGCACTCAGCTTTCTGCTCACCTAGCCAAAGGAATTCCATTTCCAGCACTGACACTTTCCGCAATATCCAGTTTAAAGCTAAGCTTGCTGTTTTTTTCCCTTAACAGGCACCTTAGGCTTGCCTCCTTTCTAGAACCATTTGTGCACTCTGCGACATGGCCAACATCTTGTTGTCCTTTCCTGTTTTTGCCTGGGACATTTTAGTATTAAGCTCTCTCAGTTCAGTTTCACTGGCAGGTTCTGCACCTTGCCCATCTTGGAAGAAGTTGTAGGTAAAACTTCACTGCAAAGGAAGGGAAAACACAAACACCTACCTAGTTTGGAAAGGGGAACCCCTTCCCTCCTTCCTTGGTAATGGCCAGAGTATCAAACCTAGACAAAATGTCACTTGGGACTGCTTTTGTCTTGTTCAACTTGCCCCTCCTGGACTACCAATAGTGCCAGAATTACACAACACATGCCCTGAGATGGGCATCACCTTGTCTGATACTATTCAGTAGTCTTCTGCAAGGTTGCCTGTCCCTCTACCCAGTCCATTACTATGGCACTTGGTTGAATTTTGCCTTTACCTTACTTCTTACAGGAATTTTCCACTCCAGCCTTGCACAGGCTTCCCTACCATACTTTTATGTATCACCCTCACTCCCAAAGGGTGCTTTTGACACTTCCTTTTGTGCCCTGGGCAGAAATTACCTGGAAACAAATGGGAAACACAAAAGACTTGCCCTTCTTGTCTCTTTTCTACCATGGCATAGCTGTGCCTGAGGACTCCCTAATTTCAGATCTAGTCCTACATGGCCCCACTTAAGTCTGCATGCATGAGGTCCCGTACCTCGTTTTTTTTTTTATTTTTTTTATTTCTGTCTGTTCTTCTCTTGTTCTCAAAACCATTAATGGGTTCAAGCATGGCTGGGACAGAGTAAAGGGCTTAATAATTACTCAGGGGATGGTAACTGACTAACAAGGAAAGGATCACAGATCTCCAGGTAGAAGGTCACCTGGGGGCCAGTGATCATCACATGGTATGGTTCAATTTGGCCACTACAACTAAAGCATCCCATTCCAAGGCAAAAATATGGGACTTCAGAGGAACTAACTTTGATAAGATGGCCAACAGAGTTAAGCTAGCCCTGGCAAAAATAAATACAGGTGAGGGGCTACAGGCAAGGTAGGCGAGCATTAAGAATGCAATACTTGAAGCAACATCCCATTAAGAAAAGAAAGTGCAAAAGAAGAAGGAAACCACTTTGGTTCTCAAAAACGGTAGCAGAAAAGGTCAGAGCCAAAAGGCTGGCCTTCAGGAAATATAAGAGAACACAGCGGGATGAAGATAGGGAGGCATACCAAACTTCCCTAAGGGAAGCAGGGAAGGCAATAAGGCAGGCAAAGGCCCAAACCGAGGAAACACTAGCACAGACAGTAGAAGAAGGTGACAAGACTTTCTATAGATACATTAGTGAAAGGAAAAAGTAAGAGAGGGTATTGCTAAGATCAAGGGAGATAAGGGGGCATGTGAGGAGGAACGTGTAAAAGCATCTATCCTAAATGTATACTTCTGCTCAGTATTTACTGAAGAGAAGGTAGGGCAGGGCCCACAGCTCAGCACCATGGACATAGGGGGAGGGAGGGAGGGAGGTGAGCACTAGTCCCTTCACAAACGAAGGGTCCTACAAGAACTCAATAAGCTCAGGGTGGACAAGGCAATGGGACCTGATAGTATACATCCCAGGGTACTAAAGGAGCTAAGTGTGGAACTAACAGAGCCATTATCAGAACTGTTTAATGAGTCTCTGAGCACAGGAGTGGTCCCAGAAGATTGGAGAAGGGCTCATGTGATCCCACTCCACAAGAGTGGAAACAGGAAGGAGGCAGGGAACTCCAGACCCGTCAGTCTTACCTCAGTAGTGGACAAGATTATGGAGGCACTCCTTAAGGAAAGGATAGTACAACACCTGGAATCCATAGGAGCACAGGATCCAAGACAGTATGGGTTTACAAAAGGATGGTCCTGTCAAACTAATCTTATAGATTTTTTTGACTGGGTAACCAGAGTGGTGGACCAAGGAAGAGCAGTTGATGCCACCTACCTTGACTTCAGCAAAGCTTTCGATACTGTTCCACATAGAATATCGATTAATAAGCTGGGTAGGCTCAGGGGGGAGATCAGAAGTTGGTCAACTGGGTGGCAAACTGGTTGATGGGCAGAAAACAAAGAGTGGTGGTAAATGGTATACAGTCAGAAGAGATGCAAGTCACAGGTCGGGTACCTCAGGGATCAGTCCTGGGGGCCTGTCCACTTCAATATCTTCATTAGTGACATTGCAGATGGACTGGAGGGTAAGGTTAGTCTGTTTGCAGATGACACCAACATCTGGAACAGAGTAGATGATCCAGATGGGGTGGGAATATGAGAAGAGATCTGGATAAACTAGCAAAATGGTTGGAAGAGTGGCAACTGGGGTTTAATGCAAAGAAGTGCAAGATCATGTACATAGGGAAGAGACCCCTGAAGCCACCTATAGGTTGGGAGGGGAGTTGCTGGCAGTCACAAGGGAAGAAAGTTACTTGGGTATCATCATCACCGATGACCTGAAATCATCCAAGCAGACCACTAAAGCTGTAGGTAAGGCTAAGGGGATGTTAGGGTGTATTAGTAGGGGTATCACAAGTCGGAAGAGGTAGGTAATAATCTCTCTTTACAAGACACTGGTTAGGCCCCATCTGGAGTACTGCGTGCAGTACTGGAGGCCACACCTTCACAAGGACATTAACCAAACTGAGGCAGTCCAGAGAAGGGCAACCAAAATGGTGCATGCACTACATCAGAAAACATATAAGGACAGATTAACGGAGCTCAATATGTATTCCCTAGAGCAAAGGAGGGGGAGAGAGGTGATATGATCGAAACATTCAAACACTTTAAGGGCATTAACCAGGTGAAAGAGTCTAACATGTTTCAATAAGAAAAATAGCAGGACAAGAGGACACAGCATAAGATTAGAGGGAGGCCGATTAAGGGGTAATGTGAGGAAGTTCTTTTTCACAGAAAAGGTGGTGGATGCATGGAACGGCCTACCTAAGGAAGGGGTGGATATGAATACAGTGCAGGGCTTCAAACAGGCATGGGATAGGCATAAGGGAGCAATACAGATGAGTATGAATAGATAGGCCACTGACAGAGCAAAGGCTGATGGCACATTTATAAGGTAGAAAAAGAAATGGACAGACTGGATGGACCTTGTGGTCCTTATCTGCCGTCAACTTCTATGTTTCTATGTCAACTTCTATGTAACAGTAAGGCAGGACTCAAAGGGGGGTGGCAAGGGATAGGCCACAGGGTAGGATTGGATAAAACATGGCAGACTGGATGGACCTATGTCCTTTTTCTGACAAACATGTCTGTGTTTCTGTTTCTATTTCTATCAATTCGGTTCTCCACTCCATTATTATTTGTGCACATGTATCCAAGAAAATTTTTCACTCTGTTCATTATGGTCCCTCATTTTCTCAAATGGCTTTTCAGCTTCCTGGAAGAGTTCCCACATATAATATCAAATTTTTTGCAAGCCATCCCAACCTGGCACTGGCTTCATTTCACATATTCTTTCAGAACTCTTCTTAGGAGATGTTAGGAAGTCAATTAATCACACACTGACAAAGCAAGCTACAAAAATATAACTCTCATTTATTTATAAAGGTTACAGAAAGATGGCAGAACAATTTTACAGTTTCCAGAGGAGTTTCAGCTGCTACAGATACAACACAGGTAACAGTCGCAAACAACCTTTTTCAGATGTACAGCAGCAGCACTTCTTTCCCATGTTTATAGAAACTTAAATCAACAGACAGACAGACAAAGTTTGTGAAGTTATAAATAACATGCGCATACACTTAATAATCCCAAGCTGGCACTTCTTCAGGTATTTCACTAGGCATACATGTAACCCCAAACAGAACCCCAGGTCTGCCCCTCTAGAGGATGTGCCCCAAGCACAGCCCCAGCTACCGATCCTGCACCGAGAGTAAACCTCTCTTACATTTCCCAATGCAGACGTACCTCTGCCTTCTTAGAGGCAGGCTCTTGGCTGGCACTTCTGCCAGCTCACACTAGGTAGAACAGACTTGCTGTCTCTCACTAGGGATACCAGTGGATGATGGCATGTCAGCCCTCAGTACCTAGCCCCCTAACCAGGCCTCAACACTTGTACCCCTGAATGTTAGGCTAAGCTAGAATGGAGTCCATACCAGGGTACAATCATGGATGACACAGATGTTTAGCCTAGTGCTTGCATTCACTCCGCTGTGGACACCCCAAAAGCCCCCTTGGAAAAAATTTCTACTTACAACCCTGGAGGCCCACAGTGGCCTTCCCTCTGACTGTTCAGCTACAAATCACCAGATGAGGGGGCCTTTCTGTGCACAACCCCCCCCCAGGGCAGCAGTACCAACTTGTCCTGTTACATAGTACACAGAGGATACTCGCTCAGCCCCTGACCAGCCAAAACAGTCACTGCAGATATCCCAGCAAAACATGCTTCTCAACCTAATATCACTAAAATCCAGGACACTCAAACTATAAGCATATGAATATGCTAGCAGATGGGGGTGGAGCTAGCAGCTTAGCCAGCAGCAGCAATTTTCTAGAGCTCCCGATAGAAGCCCTACAGACATCAAAAACTGCCGAATATTATTGCCAAAATGGTGTGAGTAAAACCTTTTGGATCTCAGAATAATCTCCTGTACCTTTGAACACCAAACTTAAATCAACATGGGTCGTACCAAGCCAGTAAAACAGGACTTCTTCCAACTGTGTATTCCAGCAGCTAAACAGCCAGAACACGTGGACTGCACCTCTCCGTCTCAGAGTGTAGAGCCACCAGCTGCATCGCTAACTTCATTGTAGTTAGCTGTTAATGCCCTAACCCAAACTGTACAGAAAATCAACCAAAAGCTGGACACCTTTTTGCAACACTTCCTGGCAGTGGAAACCCGCTTAGATGCCATGGAAGAGATCACTAAGACCACCAAGGCAACTGCAGGCAAGGCACTGGCGGCAACTACCACCTCACTCAAAGAGCAAGCCATTCTGTGGAGCTGCATTGAGCAACTTGAAAACACAGTTCGGGCGGCCAACATCCACGTTTTAGGCCTCCTTGAAGGGATTGAAGGGGAGAATCTCTCTCTCAGTATCTGGGACCATGGATCACGGAACTCACAGGTCTTATGGATTTTAAAATCGCTCAAGCTTACCGGATCAGCCCTAGAAGGCCCAATGTCATAACAGACAATCCCCACACAGTTCTATGTACACTTAATTCTGCAGCGGAGCGAGATCTGATCCTGGGTGCTATCCAAAACAAAGGCCCAATATTCCACGAAGAGGAACGTGTTCTTTTTTTCCTGGACCTTGAATACACTACCCAAATGAGACACAAAGCATTTGATGGGGTCAAACGCAAACTCAGGGACATGGGGATAACTTATTTCAATGGCCTTTCCAGCCCACCTATGTTTTGCTGATGGGCTCAAACAATATCGCTTCACCGACCCGAATGAGGCGGGCATTTGCGTTGAGAAACTTGTGGCAATGCGAGCCCAGGATGGCCGGGGCACAGAGGAAGAGGAGTTGGAGGAGGACTGAATATACTACTGTGTGAGAACAACATCCTCTTACCAGATTGGTCAGTTGATCAAATTTTACTAAATGAAGGACATGGTAGACTGATATATGCTGGACTTTTGTTCCATGGGGATTGGGAAGGGCTGGTTTGTGCATTGCTTTTTCTGTAAAATGAGATGTTACAGTTTAATCAACGGACTTTCTCAACATGGGCAAGTTGTTTGTTTATTAGAATGGTTTATGCACAACACGTTGAAAAATACATACCACCTGTTCTATCAACAAGTCATTGGTTTGTAAAGTATTTTCCCCTTATTTTTCTCCATGTTCCCGGAGCTAAGGGGATAGTTTAATTTACTAGTTCATAAAGGCACTTGTTTGTTTTATGAATACTGCTTTTTAATATATGGTTGCTTAATAACCTTTATAATTACACAGTGCAATAAAACTAGAGGCTGAAATATTCCAAGTGATCCTGAGATATGCAGTGAACTCACTTTATAAAAAAATGACTTGGTCAGAGAAGCGGGCAAGAGCTGATCCTTGAGCCTACATGGCGTTTATAATGTTAAATAAAAGAGAGGGTTACTCCGATTACATCAGTGTAGTCTCTTGGAAGCCCAGGTGGGCAAGGTTGCACCTCTATGTTTTAGTAAGGGTTCTAGGGAAGCTCTGGGATAAGAAAATTCTATGTTTCAATATATTTTGTTAAGCTAAAGGACCAAGATATGGTCGGTTACAAATTGGTTATTACTAAATGCTGATCTGAAAATTGGGGCATTGGTTGCACTTATAGCTCTAATATGCTGCTTATAATAGTACTTGTACACATTATCAGTTAGAAAATACCTCTCAACGCTGTATCATTAGAGTGTGTAGTCGTCCTCCTTGTAATGTATAATGAAAGCTACACTGTACATATTCACTATATATGCTCAGAGAATAAGTGTTTTATGCTTATGTATGAAATACTAAATATAAAAAGTTTCAATTAAGAATAAGCTAGCAGATACAGGCCTTATGACCTAAGTCTGCTCATGAGTGCAGGACCCTCAGAGTTTACTGAGGGACTCATTGGACCCACCCCTTCCACCTCTTGACCCTCCTCACAACCCCCCCCCCCACACATGTAACTTTCCCCTTTACTCTGAAAGGCTCAATCCCTGAGGAACCTCACAGTGGAAGTCCCTTCAGTGTGATGAGAAGTTACCCATCACCACCCTTTGAGACCTTCCATGAAGGAAGGACTCGAACCAGTACAAAACTGTGCTGGTGAGTCCCATGTATTCCCTTAGATAGTCCAAAAGCAGTCCAAGGTCAACAGTGTCAAATGCAGAGGAGAGATCTAGGAGTATGAGAACTCATCTCTCTCCTCTATCCCTCACCATGAGCAGATCGTTTTGTACCCTGACCAAAGCGGTTTCAGTGCTTAATCTTGGTTGAAACCCTAACTTGAGAGGCTCATAGATATCGAAGATCTCAAGGTGAGCCTCAAGCTGCAGCGTAACCAACTTCTTGATAACCTTATCTAAGAACGGCAGCCTGTCAGGTTAGAGACAGGTTTGTAATTTGCTAGGACATCCAGATCCAGTGTCATTTTTTTTCAAAAGGGCTCTCACCAGCACACTTTTTAATTCAGTTGGAAAGACCCCTTTTGACAAGGAACATCCAACAGTCCTAGCGAATACTGGACCTAGGTGTTCCACAAAGCCCATTAGAAGCCATGTTGGACCTGGGCCCAATTCACAGCAGGTAGGTCTCTGCTCCAAGATCACCCTGATGACCGCCTCTGTCGTCACTGGCCAAAACTCATTCCATGACCACTGACAGCCAGCACAACATCCCATTCACCTACTTCTGGACAGCGACTGTCCAGAAAAGGAGATCTCAGCCCTAACTGAGGACACACGGTCTAAGAAAAACTGAGCAAACTCCTTGCATTGTAAAAGTTATGCACTTTTTATGGTCTCCAGACAGGCTGAATGTAAAAGCCTGTCTACAGCCTGAAAAAGTTGAGTTGGTTGATTTTTCCCAGGTGCAATCTCCCTGGACATAAATTCTGTCTTCTTATAAGAGATTGCCTTTTGATACTCACCATAGTGAGCAATCAAAGCCAGTTTGTCCTCCTGAGCCCTGGACCTTCTCCAACACCTTTCTAACCTGCACTCCATAGCCTTCATTGATCTTAGCTCACCATCAAACCATGGTGAGCCAAGACATGAACGCAAAGGACAGACATGGACTGGAGCGAACAGGTCAAAGGCCACGGTGACAGCCCTATTATAGGCTGCCACCAATTTCCACATATACGCATCAAAAGTCGCCCTATATACCCAAGGTGTCAAGAACCACCAGAAGACCCTTTGGGTTCAACCCTTTCAAAGGGCAGTATCTGACTACCTCCACAGGGGAGGACTGCAAAGGGGTACCCTGAACTCAAAACTAATGGCGCAGTGATCCAACCAACTGACTGGGTTGATCCTGAGGTTCTCAACCTCAAGCCCTGGGTGGAACATCAAGCCCAATGTGTGTCTGTGTTGGTGGGTACCAGCAGCAACTGCTTGTGCTAGGCCCAGAGCTAACATGCTCTGGAGGAACCCCTGTCCAAAATGTGATAGTTCATCAACAGTCAGGCTGAAGAGAATCTCGGTACTCACCCTGTTGATACCTTTAAGTACTTGAAGGTCTCGATCATGTCCCTCTCTCTCTCTCTTCTATCCTCCAGGGAGTACATGTTAAGCTCTCTTAGTCTCACCTCATAAACCTTGACCTGCTGACCTTGGATAATTCTGGTTGCCCATCTCTGGATTGTTTCCAGTAAGTTGACATCCTTCTTTAAGTAAGGGTACCAATAATGCACACTATACTCACCAGTGAGCTGTACAGTGGCAGAATGACCTCTTCCTTTCTGCTTGTTATCCCCCTGGCTATGCACTAGCATGTGGTTTGCTTTGGCTGCTGCTCTCTTGCAGTGTGTCAAGTGCTTTAGGTCACGCTTGATGATTACTCCCAGGTCCTTCTCCTCCTCCTCTGACCTGGTTACCTGCACACCTCCCAACCAATATCTGGTATGTGGGTTCTTCACCCCCCCTTGCACTTTTTAGTATTGAAACCCAAATGCCAGATGCCAGACCACTTCTCTAGCTTAGCCAGGTCTTCCCTGAGGTCCTGTCTCTCTTCCTCTGTGTCCCCTGTAACCTGGTTGCCATGGATGTTATGGTTACTACCCCTGCCTTGTGGGCTCAAACAAGGTTGAGAGGTATGGGTTCTGATTTTCCTGATCGGAGGGTTTGAATTCAGATATTTTAAGTTTAACGTGGTACCTCCACCCACATTAAAATTTAAGTGGTCCTGGCATCAGAGCGGTACAACCTCTGGGATGCAGTACCTCCATACCTCTCCACAGTGTCCCCCTATAGAAGCAAAATCACAGTGCAACCTTAAATTCAATGAATGTGAAAACCTCACAGAAAATAACATTAATTAGGTTGACATACAAAAGGACAAAACATGGTGCCTACAGAAAGGAAAGAGATGAATATTAGTATGGATTATAATACATGTAACAACATAGAAGGCTGACTTGCTATTATATAAATATATTAATTGTGACACGTACTTGTGAAGCTGTAATTGCTGAAAGGATGAAATGTTCTGTATGCTGCTTAAATAATGAATAATGTTGAGTTTTAAAAAAATTCAACAAAAATGCAGTTAGTTACTTACACTAATAATATGTTCACAAGACCAAATGTAAAATACCAACAAAATATTTATTGGGGGATATTCACAAGGGATGGAGAATGCAAAGCAAAAAGGTTTTTGGCAGAAACATGTGAACTGCACATGCAGGACCAAAGGTAGGTACCCGGCTAGGCTTGGTCTGTAAAAATGTATTAAAAACAGCAATAGCAGTGCCCACTCCCAATAAGACAAACCAAGACAGTAACAAGTAAGATTGCAAGCCTTTTAGTTTTACCAGCCCACCTGTACTGGGGGCACTACCCACTGGTACCAGTTTAAACCATTAAACCTTACAGGGAATTCCCAGGGCTTCACTGGGTACCCAGTCGTAGAAATGGTGTAGGCCCAGTGGCACTACAGCTGGCTGGCTGGCAGTGATACACTTTAAAACAAGCAGAATATACACTCTCCAAACCCAAACCACCCAGACCATACATTTGCTTACACGGCGGAACCTCCAAATTAGGTATTTGTAGCTCCCGGCTTGTTGGCCAAATCTGTAGATTTGGTGTCAGCTTTGTACAAACTTCCCCAGTTGCAAGGCAAGCCTTGAGAGTACTCATGGTTCTGTTGTACCACTTCCCTTTCAGCTGTGCTCCTTCTCCACCTCTTCTGCAGATATACTTTCTCTCAGGTTGGTGGTTCACGTGTTGCAGTTTGGGGAGGAGATCTCTCAGGCTCTTCCCTCTTCCTCTTCCTTTTGTGCAGCACATACCAGTCTAAGGAGCAGGGGCTACACACCTCACACTCATGTCTAGGCTTCCGAACCCTAGTATGGGGCGTTCGCTAGTTCCTGGCATTAGCACTAACCAGCCATCTCCCAGAATGTCTGCTGGATTGATGTAGGGTTTCTCTCACAGTTGTACTCAGTCTCTCCCTGGTGCCCACAGGTTGGCAGCTATGACACACCTTTACCTCCTTTTCTCAAGGCAGATCAATCTCTCTCTCATAACAAAATGCTGTCCTGACACTTTCAGTAGACAAAAACCACAGCACAGGTCAGTTTAGTCTCTGGAGTCACAAGCTTTGAAAACCTTTTGAAGTCACTACCTGATGGTTAGCTGTGGAAGCCCAGTCAGGTTTCACTGGATGGCTCTCGCCAGCAACACTCACCCTCCTCACTCTTTTTATTTATTATTTAATATAATTCCCCTGAACAGGGCTAGCCCACACTCCACAGCTAGAGTTCTGCCCCCCGGTCGGACGGCATTTCAGAAGCTGCCGACTGCACTGAGAAGCTCGGATTCCTCCCTCACCAAGTGGCCGCCCCTGAACAGGGCTAGCCCACACTCCACAGCTGGAGTTCTGCCCCCTGGTGGAACGGCATTTCAGAAGCTGCCGACTGCACCACGAAGCTCGGATTCCTCCCTCACCAGGGTACGGCCCAAGCCAGCCAATCAGAGCATGGGCGCTTTCCTGAAGCAAGCCCCGATTGGTCCAGCCACCAGGCGCTGTATATCTCTGCCTCTGAGCACAATCTATGCTCAGTTCTTCCTTTTTTTCCCTAAAATTTACTGCCACAGCATATGACTGCATGTTAGGAATTTATTTTTCTGTTGAAATGTTAAAAAAAGTGATTACAGCCCTGTTAGAGTGTAGTTAAGCTGTACTGAATTGCTCTCCGCCTCTCTTGGCACCTAATTTTAAGTACCCTTTTGTCTTGCTAATCTCTCATCCCTTGATGTTCTGTCTGACCCCTTGTCCCAGCTGCCTTTAAATTGCTCCCTTTTCTTTCTCTCCAGCAGCTGCCCCTGAACAGGGCTAGCCCACGCTCCACAGCCGGAGTTCTGCCCCCCCGGTCGGATGGCATTTCAACAGCCGCCAACTGTACCATGAAGCTCGGATTCCTCCCTCACCAATGTACGGCCCAAGCCAACCAATCAGAACACGGGCGCTTTCTTGAAGCAAGACCTGATTGGTCCAGCTGCTCGGTGCTGTATATCTCTGCGTCTGAGCACAATCTATGCTCATTTTTTCCTCCCACCCACCCCCACCACCCAGGCCTCCTTTAAATACTCTCTAGCCCCACCCTTACAAGTCCTTTATCATCCTACTTGTCTACGGTAAGGGCAAAGACCATGCCACAAACCTCCCTCTACCAAGGCACCCTGCCCTCTTTCTTCTCCCCAGCCTGTTCTCCTGGCGTCATGGCTTACTTCACTATTGGCATTTTAATGTTGTTTGACAGCATTCCAAGTGCATTCCACCCTGAAAAAGCCCTAGGTTCAAGCCCTGCTCTGGAACTACTTATTCCTACCTACACTGCCCCCTTTCATTGCACCTTCCCTCACCTAGCGTGCCCCCTCCCTTTACTTACAACCCACTCTCCTCTCCTCTACTTTTCATACTCCCTTCTCACATGTCATTTAGAGTGCTCTCCCTCCTATCCTTAAACTGCCACATTCGTCTGTCCCTCAACAGTACTAAACTGGCATCCCTGACCACTACCAGCAGTCGGTCACAAAGTAAAAAAGCATCCAGATCCATTACGACATCCCTAAAGAAACTGCTGCTCCTGCTCCTACTCTGCTTGCGTAATGCAGAGCTAAATCCTGGCCCTCTGTCAATTCTCACCTCACCCACTGAATCTGCAGTCGCTCCTGACCTCAGAATAATGTTGGTCAATATTTTAAGTTTATCCAAAAAATTTGACCAATTACAAGCATGGGCCATACACACTGAGTCTGCTCTCATCATTATTACTGAATCCTGGCTCAAAAAAAACTATTACAGACCAGCAAGTAACACTCCTCGGCTATCATTTGAACAGGGCAGATAGGGACACCAGGGGAGAGGAGTGGTTATTTACTCCAAATCCAAATTTACAGTTAGTGACATTTATTGTAATTCAAAACTGAAGAAATATAAAATTATATCTCTGAAACTCCACCTTCCTTCCAAGGAAAGCATTATGGTAATCGGTGGCTACAGGCTCCCAGCTGGTGGGACCGAAATCCTTAATGTCCTCAAATCCTTAGTCGCATCTGCCAACACAGAAACACTGATCCTCAGGGACTTCAAAATGGATTGGCTTTCCCATAAATCGCACAGCCTGAAATCCCTTTGTGATGAACTTGGTCTTGTCTAGATAGTTAGTAAGCAGAGAAGAAAGACGGCTACTCTTCCAGGGCATAAAGAAATTTCACTTTGTTTGAACATGATATTTAGAAGAGTAAAACTTTAATACAAACTTCTCCACATGTAGGTACACAGCAAACCGTGAAATAAAAAAGCAGCACCCCCCTGACATCAACATTTCACAACTCACTCTTCGCTTTATCAAGATGTAATTAGCAATTTGCACACTCCTATTTTTACAGCTCCGTACCACCACCATGTGGTATAAATATACCAATCAACTAAAAAACCTTTTGTATACTTTTTACATGCTGGCTAGTTTACTCCAGTATGAGAAAAAAAAAAACTTCTTTTGGAAAGTGTAGATCTTGATATACTATACAGCACATATTTGATTTTTACACCCCTTTACACCCCCCATTGTGGCACGCTGCCATTTCCTCTGGTGCCTCGGCCTGCTTGGAGCCAGGCTGTGTGCTGGAACAACCTGTCCTGCCACCAAATATGGCGTTGCTTGGTCCCAGGTCCAGAATGAGGGCTGCTCGGGCCCGGGGCCAAGTGGGGAGCAGACAGGAGGGGTATTCTTTTAAGATGGCAGTCCCTCGTGACCTTCACATGTGCAGGGACTGCTGGACAGATTTAAAGGAGCCAGGCTCCTTTTCCCCTGTGGCCATGTGGCCGACTGGTAAATTAGAGTTTCCACAGCCCCCAAGTGAACAGAGGGACCAGGGAAAGGGGCACATAGCTCCGGTCGCGGACAAAAGATATTTTAGCCCGGTCTGTGGGCTAAACCACATATGGGGCCCTGAATCCCTCCAGCTGGGGAGAGAAAGCAAGATGTCAGCTCCCATGTATCCTGGGTGACCTCGGGCTGCTGGGAAATTTGCCACAGGCAGCTTGGAGGTCACATGGGGTCAACAGCCAATGGAAAACGGGCAGGGTCAATGGTTTTAAAGGGAGAGAAGTGAGAATTTGGGGGAGAGAAGAAAGGAGAGAGGACTGGGAGAAGGGAGAGATAGAGCTAGGAGAGAGGAAACAGAGGCCCACCACGAGAGCACCAGCTCCTAAGGCTGAATGCCTGGTTGGGTCTTTCTGGCTACACCTCCCTCCCTCCTCTCTCCAACAACGAAAAGGGGAAAGAGCAGAAGGAAAACTGCAGCTGTTGCAGTAAAAGGAAACAAAGGGACTGACTGAGGGCACTGGGACTGACTACCTGGACTGGAAGGCCCAGTGGAAGCCAGTCTTGGGTCTGGGGGACCTTTCCTCACCTGGGCCAGTGTTTCTGCCAGGGGAGAACCCTAGACGCATGGCTAGTTCAGCCAAAGCCCTATCCAGGGGAGACTAGGCTTCTTTGTTCCCTCCAGTGCTGAGATCAGTGTAGAGATTGTGAGAGGGAGAGAGGGAAGAAGGATGGACAGGCCTGCCTGGTGAACTCTGTATGCAAAGGTCTTCGGGAGAAGCTGGAAAGACCAGGCAGGTGAAGAATAGAGCCTCACTCATGTAAACTGCAGTTCCTTGGACAGCGAGTGTCTTCTCCTTTCTGGGTCCACGTGAGTACTCTGAGCTTCAGCTCTGGGGATTCTTTGGTGCATTGGCTAGGAGGGTTGGGGAAGAGCCCCACCCAAAACTATAGACTTAATCCAGCCAAATTTGTGTTGTCCAGCAAGGGCCCCAATGAGAGACGGCAGGCCTGCTAACTGAGAACGGTGAGGTACCCACCGTCTGGGATTGTTCTGGGTGCACACAGGGAAGGGGGACAGCTCATACTGTGTTGTGTGCATATTGGTACAGAGGCACTATAGGATGGTGTTTTTGATTCAAAATGGATTTGGTGGTAGCATTTATAGTTTCATAATAATTAAATTACTCAAGTCTATAAATATGACCACAAGAGACACGTTTTTTCATAATTTCTTCTGTAGAGGTGAGCTTTTGACTACTGCATATACTAAAGTCATACTGTGGATGTATTTGGATAGCTATGTGCCCATGCATGCTGCTGATTTATTTATTTTATGTAAAGCGGCAGTGCATGTTATGTTGAAAATGTTGACCTTCAGCATTTTTATTCTATTTTAGAGTGCCTTTGTTCTGTCTTGAAAGGTGACCATTTCCCCCCATTTTGTGTCTGCTTTAGTGCTTTATTTGACATTTGCAACAACTAAAATGATCACTCTTTTTACTATAGCAGTGCCCCAAGTTTTTATCATTACTCTCTACAGTTTCCGAACACTCATTTTTTTAACATCACGTTTCATGCGACTAAAGGGTGAACTAAGATGCAACAGACACCGCCCAAAAACTTGTGGGACAACTAGTGCTCAAAAAATGCAGAGAATAATTATGAAAACCTGGTGGAAGCCATTTTTAAAGGAATGCTTATTTTATTATTTCCAATGTAAAATAATTACTGAAGCAGATTCAAAACAGGACAAAAGGGACAGCTTACAAAACCTAAGAACAGGAGAACTCTAAAAAAGATTACTATGTTTAAAAGTTTCACCGTAATGTGCACAGCTCCTTTAAATAAACGATTTAGCCAGAAAAGATACATTGAGCAGTCACAGCTGGTTTTCAGGTGCATCACGGGGAAAACCACCTCACTGGTAGTAAACTGCATAGCACCACACCATCATTTTTAATTTCTCTTTGACTGGCATCAGTTCAGGAATGAAACAAAAAGAATGAGAATGCAGAAGTTTTTGTCAAAAATGCACTACTGCTAAAGAAAACGTATCACATTTTTTGCTGACTAACAAATATTTCTGCTTTGAAACCTCACACACGTTATCTCTTAAATTAAGCATTTCTACCTCAAACACACCTCGGTTCCACAAATTTGGTCTGCAAAACCTCCCACACGCATATTCCAGTTCAGAGACATTTTCTCATTCAAATTCTAAGCTTCCACCACATTACACAGTCAAGCACTTTAAATTTAAAATGTTGGGCAAAAACACAAACCCGCACGCTTATCTCTGTTGCATGAGCACCCTCCCTTTTTTATGTTTGCTTGTGTAGCAAAGGAACAGTTTGGTAGCATAGTGGAGTCTGTAGGTGTGTAAGTGTGTCAACCAATAAGCAATGGAGAAAACAGCCTGTCCCACTTACCAGCAGACTCTGCCTTAGTTTGAATACCAGCATGTGACAATTTCATGTATGTCACTGCCTACCAATATTCTCCAGTTAAATGTGACAGCTACATAGATGTGATCTGTGATTTGAGGTGTCAGTTTTCCCAATTGTTTAACCGGGAGAGACATACTAAGCTGAAAGCTTGTTTACAGGTGCAACCTAGGAGCACAGGGAAGTTAAAGTGACTTGCTCAGGGTCACACAGTATGCAAGTGGAGGCTGTGGGATTCAAACTCAGGTCTCCAGATCTGCAGCTCAGAGCCTTAAACCACTGCACTATACTGTCTCTAATCTATACCTCTAAGCTACACTAATCAGACAGTCTCTGATTTGTTGGTTCTGGTCAATGTCAGTCCACCTGTGAGGTAGATATGTGGCCAATATGTGGCCGCAATGGCAAGGCCTACGGTTCTGTTTCCAGCTCCTCCCACAACTCTCCTGTTTTCCCCCAGTCAAAAACAAACAGAAAAGACGGCCCGGTGGAGCTGAGGTCTGAGGTGCTGGACGCCTTACCTCATGCCATGCTGGTGATCTGGGTTCGAGAATGACCTCGGGCCACTGGGGAGCCAGCTTGGGATGGCAGGTTGGAGCAGGATTGAGCTGCTATGCAGTTCTCCCCTCCCGGGGTGGCAGCCCACTCTCCCGTAGTTCCGTTCCCCCCAGGTGGAGGTCTGGTAGTAGCGTAGGCGAGAGGCAGCAGTGACGTAAGTCTGGGCGGGGTGGAAGGGGCCATCGGATCCTGGCATGCATGTGTGCCTCCACAAGCATGCACGCATGTGTACGCCACAGTCCCAGGGGATGAAAAATACAAAATTAATAAAAGAAAATATGGAGAAAAAAACAAACAAACAAACAAAAAAGCCCTCCCACTGCTGCTGCTCCAGTCCTATGCTTCTAATGACTGTTGCCCAGGCCACAAAATGCATAGGAAAGCCCACTCACTGCAGTCACTAGTTCCACCCACCTCCTGATTATTGACTCTGGTGTTATGCCTGATCCCTCCCCCCCAGATGGAAGCAACAAAGCAGCGTGTTGCCTTTGAGTCTTTGAGCCCCAGTCAAGTGTGTACTGATTCAGTACCAGGTCCAGAGACTGAAGCAGCAAAACCTCCTTGGGCCTGCTGAATGGTATGGTGAGGTGATTCCATGTCGAGCCTGGGGAATGAGGAAGCGGAGCTGTGTTTTGTTTCTGTGCCCCTGGGCCTGGTCACTGGGGGAGTGATTCCATGGTGGCCATGGGAACAGTTGAAACATATAGAAACATAGAATTTGACGGCGGATAAGGACCGCTTGGCCCACCTAGTCTGCCCATTTCCCTACCTGATGGATAAGCTGCAGATTCTAGTTAATCAACAGCTTACTTCCTCCTACCCCCCCACTAGAATTGCCTTATGCCTGTCCCATGCATTCTTGAAATCTCCCACTGTTCCTGACTCCACAACCTCCTCAGGAGGGCTGTTTCATGCATCCACAACCCTCTCTGTGAAAAAATACTTTCTAACATTACCTCTGAGCCGTCCCCCATCTTCAAATTGTGCCCCCTTGTTCTTGCACATCTCTTCTTCTGAAAGATACTACCGTCTTGTACTTTAATTACCTTGAGATACTTGAAAGTTTCTATCATGTCCCCCCTCTCCCTCCTTTCCTCAAGGATATACATATTAAGCTGCTTTAGTCTCTCCTCATATGTCTTCTGGTGTAGACCCTGCACCATATTGGTTGCCCTCCTCTGAACAGCCTCCACTCTGTCTATGTCTTTGCGGAGAAGGGGTCTCCAGAATTGCACGCAGTTCTCCAGATGGGGTCTCACGAACTGTCTGTACAGAGGGATGACAACTTCCTGTTTCTACTGTTGATGCCTCTCCCTTTGCATCCCAGTATCCCCCCTGCCCTCCTTACTGTCTTCTCACATTGCTTGCCCACCTTTAGGTCATCTGATATAATTACTCCTAGGTCTCTTTCGATTTTTGTTGTTGTTAACTCACCCCCCACTGTGTACTCTTCCCCTGGGTTTTTGTTTCCTAGATGCATTACCTTGCACTTCTTTGCATTGAATCTGAGCTGCCACATATTTGACCATTCCTCCAACCTTGCCAAGTCCCTTTTCATTCTTTCCACCCCACCTTGTGTATCTACCCTGTTGCAGATCTTTGTGTCATCTGCAAAGAGACATACCTTTCCTTCCAGGTGCTCTCTAATGTCACTTATAAAGACATTAAAGAGGACCAGTCCCAGTACTGAACCCTGCGGTACCCCACTAGTAAACCTCCTTTCTTCACTGTGGACTCCGTTTACTATTACCCTTTGCGTCCTGTTGTCCAGCCAGTTTTTTATCCAGGCTGCCACCTTGGGACCCACTCCAAGGCTGGCTAACTTGTATATTAATCTTTTGTGTGAGACTGTGTCAAATGCCTTGCTAAAATCTAGGTAGGCCATAACCACAGCCCCTCACTGGTCTACTACTTTGGTCACCCAGTCAAATAAATCTATTATGTTTGTCTGACATGACTTTCCTGCTGTGTGTGTGCTGTAGTGGCAGAGTAACATTTTGTCACTGTGTCCCTGGGCCAACTTAGTGGCAGAGAGGTTGTAACAGTTGTGGAACAACTGTTCCACAAGAAAGTGTAATACTGGGTTACTTTATCTGTTAGGAGGTCACCTGGTGGGAGGTTCAGAGCTGGGAATTTGCATGGAGGAAGGGTAGTCCCTGCAATAGAAACAGAGAAAGCTATGAGCATATTGTTAGTAGCACTGGTAGAACAATAAGCTGGGGGTGATTCCCTGCCCTTTGCACTCAAGTACACACATACAGTATGTATTGACAATGTATGTAGAGTGCCTGTCACCCTTTGTTAATGGAAATTATAGGTGCATCAGTGGTAGTCATGGACTGGTACATAGGTTGTCCTGGCTAGTTAGAGTAGCCCAGGCGGTCCAGTGGTGTTTTGGACCAGCCTGGGTCAAAATCAGCAAAGTGTTATTTTTTATTTAAAATAAGCTGTGTCCTGTTTAAAAACATTGTTGCCAGACTGCTACTAGTTTTAAAATACAGAGCGGCAGCTGCACAGCTCTAAGTTGCCAAGAGCAAGTGAAATAGTGAGTTGGAGAGCCAAGCCATGGCTCCAGAGCTTAGCCCTAGCATGCTAGGTGAATCTCCTTGCATCTGCCGAGGAGCAGCTGTGCAAAACTGCGACTTTAGTCATTGAGCAGGCTAAGGCCTGCTGAAGCTGTAGTGTTAGAGAGGGAGACACGAGTCCCCACTTCTCGCTGGCAGAAGACCAGATTATTTTCTTTTTAAGTGAATTAAATAGTTGGCAGGTGGCAAGCACCAGGAATTTTTCTAGGGACTTGCTATTGTTGAAATAATCAATAAACTAATGGGGGGGGGGGGGGCATGCTTAAGAAACCAAGGATGGTCTCCCACACATTATGGCACAAGCTAGGTGCCATTTCAGAGGGGCAGGAGAGCTGCTCAGCTAGAGAAAACCACAGTGTAAAACATTTGAGAAAATACACACAAATCCTGATTTGTCAATAAACTAATGCCACAGGGGGCTAGCTATCAGTCCAGAAAATACAGGCATGTGTGATTTATGCTACCAAACTTTGTAGTTTGTAAAATGGAGCAGTTTAAAGTACAGTAGTGCTGAGAAATAAAGTAACTCAGTTTAAAGAAAATTTCCGATATAAGGTATTGGGCTTCATAGCCCAATACCTTATATCATCCTGAGCTCACTGATACAAAAAATGTAATTTTTAAGTGAGCAGTTTTAGTAGGGAAAGGAACTCATCGAACCCATGGCCAGTCAGTCCCTTCCAACTTCCTGATGAGCCCGCTCTGCCTCAGCTCCACCCTTGCACTCTCAGAATTTGTGACGTGTGGCCTGGGAGAGCACGGGGGCAAGCCCCATACAAGTCTATGGGGGCTGTTTTAAATACCGGACTTTACTAATTTTAAACACTCCTAGAGGAAAATTAAAGCAGATACTTAACTAGTAGGGACCTGCTAGTTACAGTGTAAATTGACTGCAATGCTTTGATCTGTAAACTGCTAGTCTATGTTTTGAATCCACATCCAACCTTTATATCTGTCATACTGCTCAGCTGTTTCCACTTTGACCTGAGGAAGAGGGTTTCATCTCTTGAAAGCTAATCTTAGAAATAATTTTGTTATTCCAATAAAAGGTATGATCTGCAACATATTTGTTGTTTTTTTTTCTGTACAGGAAGGCAATTGAGATTCAAAAACTAGAATTCCATTGTGGGTTATGCTGCTGCAGAATTCCAAGCTGGAATTCAGTTTGATTGGTACTGAGTTTTGGAACTGGGGTTTTTCCACTCAGTGACCAGGATTTTGTAAAATAGAATGTTAAAAAGATATAAAAAGTGATGTTTCGGAGAGTTCGAATAGACTGTAGGGGATCACCTGCATCCCAGTGTTAAGGATAGTAGGGCAGTAAGTGAGAGCAGGAACACTGTAGATTAGCCTGCTGCTTTAAGTATCTGTTTTTCCACAGGTGTCTTCAGCTTCTTCTGGCCAGAGTGTGACTGCTACAAGTGACCAGGTCATCTCCAAGGATTGTCAATACCAGATCTACTGCCAACTTTGGAAGGTCCAAGACACCATTGTTTTCAGTCATGAAGGGAAGTGGTACAGTAACTTTTATTTTCATCTTTGGACCAGTTCAAGAGGGCCATTTGTTTGCATTTTGAATTCTGGAATCCTTCTTACTTCTAGGACTACTGTCCAACTGCTGAAGGACTGAAGTTTAAAGACTGTCGGGAAAAAGTATATTGCAAATGCTATTGAGTAAATGCTATGGTTGCAAAGAAACTGTTAATGTGAATGTGTAAAGTTTAAGTCAGTAGACTGCTAAGTAATTTAAAGTTAGAGTTAAAGTGTTAGATACCAGGGAAGGGTATATGGTAGTGAGGGGTGAGTGAGCTGACGGAGGTGGGTAAAGGCCTAGTAGCCACTGCACGCCCTTAAGGCAAAGTAATTTGAATTTGCAGTGTCTGAGGTCCAAGGCATGGACTAGTGTTTGGTTAAGTTTAAAGTACTGTATCTGGTGGAGAGAGTGAGTGGGCTGACTGAGGTAGGTAAAGGACTAGTAGCTACTGCACATTCTTAAGGCAAAGTAATCTGTATGTGCAGAGACTGAGGCCCGAGGCATGGCTTAGTGCTAGGTAAAGCTTTAAGTAACTGGAGGGCTATTGGGTGGTGTATTAGCTTAAAGTCTCCAGGGATTTTTGGGTTCAGACCTGTGGGAATATGAAAGTATTATTACTAGAGTTATTTGCTAAACGCATTGTTTATGCAAAGAGAATGTGTTGCTATTGCTAAAAGTTATTACCTTCTTTCATGCTAACAGTGCTTGTAAGTTGGCAAATCAGTTCAGTAAAGCTTACCTTACTTTTCACTTTGTAGTCAGAGTCTTGTTTTGAAGCTGTCCATGTCTCACATTCTTGTGGTCTACTGGTTCAGTCCGGCGCAGCCCTCTCTCTCTCTCCCACATGTGTCCTGCAGCTGTTTGATTGGGGAGGGTCATTTTAAAGGTTCTTGTGCGCATCCAACTCCATGGTTGTGGGTCAGAAGAGAGGCAAAGAACTTACTGGTGGTGCAACCCTGATTACTTTCTATGTAGGTGCTCCATCTACCTGGTGTTATATAGGTACTGGTGGTGTAATAATCTTCCCTCCCGACCGTGTTACAAGGTTTCGTGCCAGCCCCAGGGACTGAAGTGGCAGAATTGCATTTTGTCTTTTTGTCCCCGAGCCCCCTCAGTTGCATGGTGAAAATTCCATGCCAAGCCCAGGGACTTAAGTAACAGAGCTGTGTTTTGTCTTCTTGTCCCCAGGCCCACTTAGTGGTACTGTACAACGATTCTGTGCCAGGCCATGGGACTGAACTGACAGAGCCACATTTTTTTCCGTGTGTCCTTGGGCCCACTCAGTGTCTGAGAGTTTTCTTTCTGGGCCTGTGGACTAAAGTGGCATAGATGTGTTTTGTCTTTGTGTCCCCAGACCCATTTACTGGAGTAGCGATTCCATACTGGGCCTGGGCACTGAAGCAGCAGAGTCATGTTGTTTCTCTGTGTCTCCTGGCCTGGTGAGTTCTGACTGTGGTCTATTCCCTTTCCAAATTTCTCAGCCACTTTGAATCAGGGTGGAACAAATCAGGTAGCCAGGTGTGCAATGGCTACCAGATTCTGAAAGTTACTGGCAAATTTGCTGCCCACTCCTACTCATGTCCATAGTAAAGTTTGCCATTCTACTCTCCTATACTTAGCCTTAGTCTCCCTGTACCAGTGTTTTAGTTTTGATATACTAGTCAGTACACTGTTTATCGTATTTATTGCTCAATTATTGTATTTTTGCTGCACCTTGCATTTTCTCTACCATGTATGTTTTGTCTGTCCGTTGCATTTTTTGTCTCTCTATTTCCCCTTCTCTTGGGTTGCACATGGAAATAAGCCTTGGCTTAGTGTGCCTTTCCCAGCTACCAATTTACAATAAATAAAACATGAATTAATTAATTAATCAATAAACTGGCTACCTGTCCACAAAGTGATTCTTGAGCACTTAAAAATGATGGCCACTAAAAATATTGATTTAGCTACCAGGTTTTGAAAGCTAGTGGCCAAAATGACCATCAGCTCACAAAGTGATTTGTCCCATCCAGCTTAGAATAAATCTGTTTCTCTTCCGAATTCCATAACGTGCTGTGCAGATTTGTGAGGGAGGTGAATACTGCAAGTCTGTGTATCTATTCAGTAAACATGTGTACCTGAATCTCCTTTATAGATTTCCGTAAGGATCCCACAGACTCATGTAATAAGAAATCAGTTACTTGCCTGCTAAATGATGATTATGGTAAACAATTCGTATGTTTGTCAGTGGAAGTCCCAGCAAGTTGGAGCATGGACAACACATGTTCAGATGGGGATCTCATGGTTTCTGTACAACAAAGAGCTTTTCTGTAGGAAGTGTGACGGTCAGGTGAACAACTGCAAATAGTGGAGTCAGGGTCAGAACACATTTCACAATCTGACATCTATATTTCTGACTGACAGTGATACCCATGAGTTTCTCACTGAAAGATTTCTCATTTTTTTTGATTTACCAATAGCTTATTCACATTGTCTATGTAAGCAATAAGCCCTGACAGGGTGTGGGGTATTGTTGGATACCCATACGTGCAGGGGTATGATGAGACCCGATGCTGCAGGCAGAGGTCCTTACAGTCCCCAGAAGTGCAGGTATCCACCAATACCCCACAGCCTGAAAGGTCTTACTGTGCTTAGAAAATGGATTGGCAAATTCAAAAAATATCTCTAAAATACAAAACAAACAACACAATAAAATATTGCTTACAAGATATCAAATAGTCCCTCCACAGATGGTTTCCACTTACCAGTCATTTGTCTTTTTACACATGTCGTGGAAGGTTTGTTTACCATGGAACATGAGAAAACAATATTCTGCAGTATTCTTCTAATAATAATCACTCCCACTCAACAAAAGCATGGAAAGTTAACATGGAATGCATGAATTCAACATTCTGTAAAATTCCACTGGCATACACTCGCACAGACACACACTGTTGATGAATGTATCACATAAAAGTCTGACAAAAAGCAGCCTATTTTATTTATTTCTAAACTCTTTCCACTTAATAGGAAAGTGCACAAAAAAACTTTGTGTTTTTTATGTGTACTTGTCAAAGATTGTTTGCAGAGAAAAGTGCCCAGATGAAAATTCTCAAAATCTGTATTCTTTCAATGTGCACATGTGACTGATTGTTTGCTTGTAGACCAGAGACAGGCCTAGTAGTTTCTTTCATTTTATGAAAAAAAAAAAAACTCTTAGTTCTCCTGCTAAAATACTAATTCTCACACTACAAGTATAAAAATGAACTTCCAAGCTTCAGATTTACAAAAGGAACAAAAAGCATCAAGACTATTGCTTTTTGGCAATTTTTATTTTTTATTTTTTCATATAGCTGTTTGGTCCCCGTTGCCTCCTGCCACCAACTGGTGATGGGGACACATAGGTATTTTACAGGTTTTCTCCCTTGCCCTCCCCAGGCCCTGGCATATGGCCATGCAAGTATGTGCAGGCATGTTATGCACCCCATGATGCCAGCTCAGCCCCTTCCACCTCCCATAGCTGTTTGCTGCCCCCTGTCTGCCTACGGTACCCACCGGACCTCCACCCAGTGGGAGCAGAACTACAGGGGATGCCAACCCACCCTCAATACCCTCAGGAGAGGAGAGCTGCACATCGGCATGCTCAGTACTGCTCCGCCCTCCCCCCATGCCAGCACCCCTATGTCCCGAGGTCGTTCCCAAACCTGGGTCGCCAGCATAGTGCGAGGTGTGGCGTCCAGTAACTCAACCCTCAGTGCCACTGGGCCAGCTATTTTTAGCAAATTTTGACAAGTGGATGGAGGCAGCTTTGCTCTTTCAGAGCAGCTCAGTCTCTGTCTCCCTTGCCTGTACCTTCTGTGAGTGCTGGGCCACATGGGCTACCTTCAGTGAGCTTCCAAAGTGGCCTCTGATAGGACAGGAAAGCTCAGGTGATCTAGAAGTCTCACATGCTGTTCCAGCAATTGAACAATGAATAATGAATAGCTGGGGCCCTGAATATGAGTACTTTTAACTATCTGAAATAAGGTATTCACACACCCCTACGATCTTAACAATGTAAAAATCCACAACTGTACTCTTGTTGCCATAAGTAACAGTAGCAGAAAAATACAGCCTAGGACCTGCAGGGCTTGCTTGGAGTATGTAACAAGTCATGCTTTAGGGGCAGTCAAATCAGTACCATTAAAGTCACACAAGTACATATTTCAGGTAGTAGAGACACAGCCGAACTTGCATCAACTAATAGTTCTGCTGAGCGTTTATCCCTGGGTATACAAAGATATTTAAATTGCACATTAACTTCTGTCCTTGGTGCATTGTAGTATTTAAGCTTAGTAATCTTAGTTGGAGGACAGTAACTCATTTACAGTATCCATGGAGTGTTAGTGGAATTTTTGACTTTACCACATATGCAGCTGTAAGCTGCTTGCCAGGGCAAGCAGTGTCAGTGGCTCAGCAGGTAGCACACTTGCCTCTGAGGCTGGGAGATCAGAAGGCTGTGGGTTCTATCCCCACACCAGACACTTAGGTTAAATCCCAATACTGACACTGTGGTACATCATGAGGGGGGTGCTGCGTTCCTGAGGTACTGTCTTTCGGATGAGACATTAAACTGAGGTCCTATCTGCCTGTTCTGGCGGTAGTTCATGTGGATGTTAAAGATCCCATGGCACTTCTCAAAAAAAGTAGGGGTGTTTATTAGGGAAAGAAAAAAATCATACAATAACAACTCACCAATAACAGTACAAATAAAAAACACACAGCAAACCACCCACCCTATCTCACCCCACCACCATAAAAATGTATAGAAAAATAACAAGAGAATAAACAAATGAAATGGCACACTAACTATGAGTACTCGTGAAACAATCTATATTAACTTTACAATATATACACGAAGTAAAAGCCCTGCATCAAAAAGAGAAAAGTAAAAAAAAACTGGGAGGGGAAAACAAATTCATACAGTAGGCAGGAAGTAGTCTAACAAAAAGCAAACAAACCAGCTCCGATACGTAACAACAACCACAAGGCTCCCCAGGAAACTCTACTTCTGGAATATCATGTAATTGGAACATCAGTATCTGTGATCCAAGGAAGACTGCACCATTTCAACTGCAAATTCTGTAACATTCTGCATTTCATTTCCTCATAATAAATTCTGTACAAATCAAACTTGATTTTTGTAGCTAATTCTGAAAAAAAGCCATCTCTTTCTGTTGAAGCGTGTACACACTTCTAGAATTCCAAATATACCATTTAACAACTGCAAAAATGACTTGCAAAGTACCTGTGTCCCACCTACCCCAGGTAGGCCCGTAAGCCCCATATATCAGTTAATTATATCCCAGTGTACAAATAACAGGCATCTGCCACTCTTCTGCCAGAAAAAAACCCAAATTTGAGATATAAGAGCAGGAAAAAAAAAGATGATGCATGGTCTCAAGTTGTTTAAGCATAAAGGCCTACTGCACATTCTTTCTGCCATCTGTTTGTGTTTTTGGTTAGTCTTGACATTCAATCTCTCATGACAACAGAACCAGTGGACATTCCAAACATGAGGGGAAATACAAGTATTAGTCAGCATAGTCTGTAGATCAGGCATTAAAGTCTGGGGGCACTGCAGAAAGGTATTTTGATCCAGAGAATAAGTTGATATAACATGCTTATTGGGAGATTTCCTACGTCCAGTAGCAATAGTCCAACTAGTAACCTGCCATGCATTAATCTTAAGAAACATATGCTAAACATAAAGTGGTGCTGAACCAGTCATCCCCAGATCCCTGAGAGTTCCCGAGTCCCACCTTTTAAACCATGGGCACACTGAGGCATAAACAAGTGGAGTCCAGCACTGTTCTGCGTGAAACAAAAGGGGCTGAAGGTTACTGGTAATAAAGACTGAAAAAACATACCCCAGGGTTCACCATCCCGAGACCACCTTCTTCCAGTGGCAAATATAAAATGTTTCTCTTTAATGAGTTTAAGCGGCTGCTCCAGACAGCCTGAAAAACAATACTGTATAATGTGACTGTCAGTGCTTTAGGTGGGGGGAGAATATAACTAATATATAAAAAGGGGAATCAAGAAAGTTTTAATAAAAAAATAATTTTTTTCTTAGTCATTTTATGGCCATTCCGCTGAGATACCAAGGATTTGCTTTGTTCCCATTTTGGAGACCAGTTTAAGACTTCCATATTTCCTTCTGTAAATCAAATATCTAAAATCTTAACAGGTGTGTGATCAGAGCGACTCCAGCAATGGAATCCGCTTCATCACCATATCCCCCTAAGCACTTTCCCTGACATTTCTCAAGGTTCAAGGAAGCTCCTGAAAAATGTCCAAAGTCCTGGCATGTCTGAACAGCAGTTTCTGCTGAAATATCATCTGCAGCCATTAAACAGAGATCATCCACAAAAGGTGCCAGCCCTTCTGGGTACTGGAGATGTCTGATAGTGGGGGTACTATTAAGCCGCCTTAGTAAATGATCTATACTAAAAACATAAGGGAGTGGGCTTTATGATCAGCCCTGTCTAACCCCGTTTCTTACTGGTATCATTGGCCCTACCCAACCATTTGCCAGAGGTGTAACCATAGCCATACAGTATAGAGAACTAATCCAATTAATAAAATTCTGTGGAATTCCATATGATTTCAATACAAACCATAGGTATTCCCTATATACTGAGTCAAATGCCCTTCTTTGGTCCAATGCCATTATAACACCTTCAACTTGATTTTTTCTACCCCGTCAAAAATTTCTCAGAACAAAATCAAATTATCTGTCACTGACCTGTCCTTGACAGAACAAAACTAAGTTGAAAAAATAAGATAAGGTACTATTTTTGCCAATCTAGTCTGTATAATGTTTGCCAAAATCTTGAAATCGCTATTCAACAAACTGATTGGTCTCCAGTTCTCTATACATTGCCTGTCTCCTTTCTTAAATAAAAAATCAAACTCCCTTTGGACATATTCAAAGAGATCTCTGAGGATGTTAACATATGTGTGTAAACTTTAGCCATTTCCTCTGCAAGGCCCGGCAATAACAGCTTGCATATATCTCCCAGAAGGCCATCCCAACCTGGAGCATTTCCAGCTGACAATTGCCGAAATGCTGCCATTACCTCTAAGGAGGAAACATCACCCTCCAGAGATTGCAAACTATCAGGGGGACACTGCGGTATGACAACATTTTCAAAAAAATTGTCTTGGCCCATGGAAGAGACCAGTCAGGATGCAAACAATTTTAAGGAATGTTTCATCAAAACCTCCATCATGTCTGAAGCTGAAGTAAGAACAATCTTATGCTCGTCTCTTAAGCTTGAAAACATTTTTTGTGCTATCTTACATTTACATGTGTCATATGATCACAAGGGGTGAAGATAGCTAATGTCATTTCAGAATAGAAGGCATCCGGTCTGGTGTACTGCAAAGATCAATCTTGGGTCCTCTCCTGTTCAGTATCTTCCTGAACAAATTGCCATCTTCTTGTCATCAACAGACTCTCCTATATGCAGATGATGCTGTCATCTTCACAAGCCACCCTGACCCAAACACACTTCAAAGAAACCTACAGCTAGGATTCATGGAAGTCAAGAACTGGTTTAATACCTACAAATTGGTGCTAAACTACAAAAAGACAAAAGTGCTGCAGTTTTCATCTTCTCACTATAAGTACAAGGCCCATACTCTCACTGTTCTAAACAATCAAGGAGCCCCTCTAGAGCAACTACAGCATTTTAAGTACCTTGGTGTAATCTTGGACAGTTACCTCACCTATGTACCTCACACAGAGAATGTTGCTAGAAATGTTAGCACCAGGATTGGCTCCTCTATAGATATAGACTGTGTCTGACTTCAGAAGCTCTGAAGCTTGCAATCCCAGCTTGGTTCTATCAGTCATTGACATGGCTTAGTAATATATGGAGCTGCCACAACCACATCACTCAAACGGCTAACTGTTACTCTGAACAAAGCATGTAGACTAATCATGGGTGTTGTCCATCTCACCCACACCTGTGATTTATATGCCAAAACTGGGTGACTGCAACTAACTGGTAGAATCAAGTACCAAATGAGCCTTCTGACAAAAAAAAAAATGCTTCTTGGGCTCTTGCCTCTAGGCATTGGATACCTGTTGAAAAAATCCCTTAAGACCCAGCAGACCCATACCTCAGAATCTGAACACCTCCTCATCCCACGGTGTTGGACTGCACAGTACCAAAGACCCTTCTTGTACAGAGCCCCACTTTGGTTCAATGGCCTGGGTAGTGAATTGATCAAACTAACCAAGCTTGCACAGTTTAAACATTTGCTCTGGCAGCATCTTATAACTGAAAGCACATGTGATTGTACCATCCAAGCCTAGTTCCTTTCTGTCTACCTCCACCGTGTACTGTGGCACCCTGTCCACACCCATTGGCACTGACATTTTGGCACTTACATGACACTGGTCAGCCAAATCACCCTTTCACCATGCCCTCCCTCAGTCCCCTTCCCCCTTCCTACCCACTCCTACAGCACTGACAAAGCCACTGCCTGTTACCTTCCACTCTGATCAATATCGCAATGCCACCACTTTCCTCTACCCCTCCATCTTAACTCCCTACTGCCTCCTTTGCTTAATCTGTCACTGTATGCTTTGGATGCATTCACTTGTCTGTTTGTTGCAGCATAACTGTCAGCTCACCTTGCTGGCTGCTTCCTTATTGTTTATTCACTATTTATTATTGCTGTAGCAATTATCTAATTTTAAAGATGTAGCATACATACTGTACTGTATTTTTTAACATCATCTTGTTGTACTGCCTATATAACTGTAACCTCTTCCCCACTGATGTGGAACCTTTATAAATGAGCTGCCTTGCGCTCAAAGGTACTTGTAATCTGAGATCAAATAAATAAATAAATAAATAAATACAATATGGACATACTACTGCCATCTTCCCCTGTATCCCATACTCTTGCTGCTTCCTAATTTTTTTCTGCTTATAAAGAAGGGTATTACATCATAGCCTTTTTAATAGTAGAAATTTAGGTAGACTAATCAAAGCCTGTACTATCACTTAAGGAAATTAATTTTTGCAACTGTTTCCTTTTCTGCAAGTATTCCCAACAGCATAAACCTCTCAGATGTTTACTCTCTCTTTTAAATAGGACAATCAAATCTCATTTTGTATCCATCCATCATAAAGTATGAGAATCATATAAAACCAAAACAGATTTCCTGGCTATAATAAATTTGCAATATGTGCTCTCAAAGCAACCTGTTCTAGCTGTGCTGGAAAAAATCTTCACAGACCAGGGCCAAAAGGAGAAGAGCTGTGGGTAGTAATAGTCATTTTTAACATTTCATCGTCAGAAAATTCCACTGGCTTTGTCGTTATGGAGGCAATAACCATGTGTTTTGTTTAAAAGAAAAAATCTATTCGAGTAGCCAAGGGACCCTTATGAAAGGTGGGCTTAACCATAGCATGCACTGAAACATATGCATCCTTCAGATCAGCTTGCTGGATCATTATTTTTTAAACAGGACATATCACAGTAAATTTTTGTAGTCATAGCAGAACGACCTCTATTGGCTAAACTGAGCCCACAATTAAAGTCACTCCCAAAGATTAAATTATGCTGCATAAATAAATATGGCTTGATGAACTCCAATAAATCAATATGTTCCACTTTAGTTTGGACAGCATAAATGTTAATAAGTCAATATAAACATCCCTTTATAGTAACATCCAAAATTAAAGTCCTGCCTGGAAATAAATCAATCAAGTTTTTTATAAGTTTAAACTGAACATCATGAAATAAAATTCCAACTCCAGAACAAGCCATCGTACCTACTGACCAGTAGGATGGCCCCACATACCACTCCTTCACCCCTTTAGATATATCTAACAGAAAATGCAACCTGGTATCTTGCAGAAAACAAATACCTGGACCCTCTGAAATCAGCTTTGAGAATGTGACTTTCTCAGAGACTTAATGCTGTTCGCATTACAAGAGAAGAAGGAAAGGGATGACACTGTATTTGAAGGGGAGTGGAAAATCAAAGAAAAATACCCAAGCATACAACCAATAAATCAAGGTGGATTTTTCTGCCTCCCTTTCACAGTTCTAGGTTTGTTCTTCATTTTGTGGAAAGTCTTATCTTCCTCTGGTTGGGAAGATCACACTCTATCAGAGGTGACCTCCTCCAGATCCATCACTTGATATAAAGTATAAGAACTCAGGGAGGATTCATCAGCCTCCTCACTGGACCAGCAGGTAATGCTGGTGTATGAAACAATGAAGCATAAGGTCACGTAGATGCTGGCTGTAAGGCCTGGGGCGCAGTGCTGGATGAAGCCATAGAGAAAGAATCAGCACTGTTAATCATGGAAGAAGCATTCTGTTCTGGCTGCAAGGTAGTGTGACCTCTAGAAGTACTGGGGGTCATGGCCTCCTGATGTGAAAAAATAGGAAAAGAAGAGTGTTGTGTTAAGCACAATTCAGGTAGCAATGTTAGAGGAGATTTTAAACCAGAACTAATAGCCTCCATATCCGAATCAGAGTTCGTGGTTATCCTAGTGTTGATACAAATGACAGTAATATTTGTAGAAATTAGTTCAGAAGTAGGCATTTTAATAGGTGTCATACCTGAAATTCATTTTCCAGTCGATGAATCCACTGCTTAATCTGCACTCCGAAGCTGCTTTTCAATAGGATCCTCCGATGACATGCCTAGTAGAGTAACCTCCAGAGAAACTGCTCATTTCAGGGGACTTCAACATAGGCCAGCTCATTCAGGAACTGAAAATACCCTTCTGGATGGAGCCTCCTGTTCCAGTGTAGATCCAAAAACAAATGAGGCAGGATTCCATGCTGCCATGGAGAAATTAAACTGCGCCCCTTCTCCCGTGCCTGACCCAGAAGGAGTCACCGGAATGCCCTCCTTGGGTATGGTAGGACCGTCCCCAACCCCACAGCCACACCTCCATCGTTCCTTCTTGCCACTGAAGATGTGTCCTCCATCCCTGCTGGCGGCTTAATACCATGTGTTGTTCTGGATTTCAACTTATGATACAGGTCAGCCTTCTTCTTTTCATACTCCTTTTCAGCTTCAGCAATTAAACAGTAAATGTCAGCATCAGGCTGCCTCGTCGATCTGTTCTCTGTGCCCCATGACACCCGGCATCGCCAGAACCATCTCCTCCTGAATATCCACAGTAATTGCTTCTGCCACAATTCCCTCAGAATCGAGATGCCCCTTGGCATCATAGAAGGAGTCAGCCTCTAGCACTCCAGAGGCAGGGGAGCAGACTCACTCCCCAGCCTCCCACACATCCAGCTCCATTGGCTGCCCTCCAGAACTGGCCATCTCACAGATGGTCAATGGTTTCCCCTGCAGGAGAGTAGGGAGATTTTTTTATTGCAATAACATCAAAGGCACTTTAAAAAAACAGTAGAAATGTACAAAAAGGAAAACAAGTGGTTATAAATCAAAATCGCGTACAAGCCAAGAATTCATTTCAAACAGGAGCTCACAGAAGGTAAAAAAGGTAAAAGAAAAAAACAAAAATCAACTATAATACGTAGAAACTAAAGACATAAGGTAGATATTACATCATACCTAAAGAAAAATACAGACCTTCATTTATATTTACTGAAAGTGCTAAACCCATTCCACCAAAAAATACCTTCTGTGAGGAATTATGAGCAATATCATCCATATAAATCTTAACCATGGCTTGAGAAACTAAGACACGAACAGTGTCATATGGCATCATCCTTTGGTGAAGAACCCATTGGCACCTACTTTGCCAAAAATAATATTTGAGACAACATAAGAACACAGATAAGGTGTCCGGATGAAAGTCATCCCCAAAATTTTTATGGGGTCAGAAGAAAAGGTAATACCTCGTATGATTAAGGGTGGAAGAGCTCTGGAGCCTACAAATAAACCTCTAATTTTAACTATATTCAATTCAGAGTCTGACAAAAGGAAATAATCAATTATATCACTAAGGATATAAGGCAAATGGGCATAGTCTGAAAAAAAACACACTGACGTTATTGTCATAAGCCTGAACCCATAACTCACTTACAGAACCAGCTGCTATGATGCCTGACCAAATGTTAGAGCAGATTAATTTCCTTAACATGAGATCCAAAGTAAAATATATAAAAGTGGGCTAAGAGGGCACCCTTGACGAACTCCCGTAGAAATTGAAATCCCATCAGTGATTTGTCTTCATATTACTGGAAGAACTACAGTAGAAAAATACATCAATTAGATATGGTCAAATAGGTCATCAGGGACACCATAAGTTTTGAGGGTGAGAAACAAAAAAGGGGCATGTACCCTACTGAAGGCTTTTTCCTGATCTATAGAAAGGATGCAACCCGAGGAACCATTTAGGGACAGATAATCTATCAGGTCCCTTATCGCCATAAGGGCATGCTGAATTTTTTGAGAGGGAAGGCCACAAAACTGATGGGGGGAGATAACCTGGGAAGCATAACATTTCAACCGATTATTTAATATTTGTGCCAAAATCTTATAATCTGAATTTAAAATAGTAATTGGTCTCCAGTTATATAGAAAGGATTTATTTCCAGATTTATTTAATAAAATTAGTAAGCCTTCCAACAAGGTAGGATGCATTGTCTGGGAAGTGAAAAAATAATCAAAAACAGATGCAAACATACAGAAAGTTCACAGGAAAAGCATTTATAAAATTCAAAAGGCAATCCATTAGTTCCGGGGGAACCCCATTCTTTTGAGACTTAATAACTAATTCAATTTCTTCATACCCAATTGGTTCCTGTATAGTTGGGGTATCCAATGAAATATGGAGGGGGGTCAACTGAGTCCAAATAAGAACAAACAGAGTCAGAAGAAGGTGAGGTATTTGGAACATGAGAATGAAGAAAATCTTTAATAGTATGATGAATAGCCTCAACAGAATGAACAGTACTCTCATCTTGGTTCACCAGGTAGTCCATCATAACATTATGCCATAATGTTTTACAGGCTGCAAAAGGGTCACCAACTGGAGAGGTCGGAGTCCCATTTTGCAGTACAGCCTGTAAAGTACGAGTCCTATCATATTGAAAGGATTGCATTTCTTTTTTCAGATTTAGAATTTGGGATGAATAGTCATGTTTAGTTGTATTAGCC
This sequence comes from Neoceratodus forsteri, assembly GCA_016271365.2. Lineage (NCBI taxonomy): Eukaryota > Metazoa > Chordata > Ceratodontiformes > Ceratodontidae > Neoceratodus > Neoceratodus forsteri. Next base: position 733,939,601 of record CM028131.1, read on the forward strand.
CAGGTAAATAAGTTAAACAGTTGTTACTGTAATGAAAGATATTTTAAAAAGTTATCATTAGCTGACTTTTTCCCAACGTCTAGAACCAGGATTTAAAGTCAGCCTTTGAATCAACCATTCCAAAAGGTCAGAGTAGAGAAAACAAACTGAACATCTAGCAGCAATTAGCCCCAGGATTCCCTGCCAAACAACAGGGTCAGACTCAGTAAGTATAGAGGTATTCAGCCTCCATCTGTTCAATCGGACAGAAATCTTGGGGCGGGGCATCAACAAAGATTAACAAAACCAAGTGATCTGAAAATTCGGTTGGCCGGATATGAAAAGAAAAAGGAGGCAAAGTGTTAGAAACAAACATGTGATCAATAGAGGAAAATAATTTGTTCCTCATATAGGTAAAACTAGTCCCTGACTGCTGGAATGTACTGCAGTTTACCAGATCAGCAGAATCAATAACCTGGAAAAGAGCATTTGTATCACAATACACCTTCTTTTCTGAGGAGGTCCCCCTTGTCTTAAAAGAGCAATTGAAATCCCCACAGAAGCAAATGTAGTAAGATGTGATCAAGTATGGCTGAACTAAATGGAAAAGAGACACCCTCTCGGCCTTTGATTGTGGGCCATAGATAGTAATGAGGCGACAAGCCGTATTGTTCCAAACTCCATCCAGTACCAAAACCCTACCAGGACATAAATCTACCAGTCTATGAAGGGAAAAGGAAAACCCATTAAACAAAACACCCACCCCATCTGCACTATCTAGACCAAAAGACCAGTAGGAAGGGCCTCACAACCACTCTCCCTGGAAGGATCTTATCTGGTCACAGGAAAACATCCATGTCTCCCAAAGAAAGCAAAAGTCAAACCCAGATGTATGAATAAAATCAAATACAGCTTGATGCTTCAAAGGGTTCAATAAGCTATGAATATTAACTGATCCCATTTTCAAGGGGGGACACAGCTTTAAGCTATTTTTTTCCTCTTTTATTTTTTCCTCTATACCAAACCGAATTAGAATGCTGAGGGGAAGGCAGAGATTCAGGAGGCAAGGAGGCAGACTCCTCTTGATCCATATCAGAGTTCCCATCCTCAGAGGTTAAGACCTCAAAGGGATTCAAAGACTCAAATGAACCCTGAAAGGAAGTAGGTTTAGAGTGGAGTATCCTAGAGCAACGTATAGGAAGGATCACTGAACCTACAACAGGAGGCACCATAGGATCAGGGTCCGTATAACAAACTGGAATCATGGAAGAAGTTCCAGCGGGTTCCACCCCAAGGGAGAAGGGAGGGAGTCAGGGATAGCATCATCACCCAAGGATGCTTCTGTGGAGGGGGGGGGTTATGGGTTCAGGAGGGGAAGAAACAGTCAGGGAAGGTATAGACATGGGGGGGCAAGGTCAGAATTAGGTACCAAATCTTGGGCATGCTGGATTAAGAGATCTGTGCTCATGCAAGAAGCCTTATTTTTCACAGCCCATGGGCAGACACCAAAGACATGCCCAGTCTCTTCAAAAAGGTCACCCTTGGCATGGGAAGCACACTGAAAAAACTAGGTGCCCAACCTCTCTACAATTATCACACCATGGCTTGTCACATGAGCTGGATATGTGAGTCCGGGACTCACACTTATAGCAGGGCCAGGGCTGCCCCGCATAAAAGCACACACCCCGATCCCTGTCCAACATAAAAGAATTTGGAACATGGTAATGCCAGAATCAGACTGCCAGAGCTTAATTTTATATTTCCACCCTCTAGTCCAAAACATTTTGGCATCGAAGATGGCCTCAGGGTCACTTAAGTCATCACATTTCTGGAAGAGCCAATAAGTGATGTTGTCCATGTGGACCCCCTCATTCTGAAACATGGTGGTAACAAACCTAATTAAAGGTTTGGTCAGAGGAATAACCAAGAAGGGGCCCATGTGGGAGAAAACTTCACCTGATTGTACCTCTCCCAAAAGAGGTCCCGAGCATAGGAGGTACGAAAACTGATGTCATAGTTGTCTTCCTCACTAATATTAATAAATGTAAAAATTTCCCTCATGGAGAAGTGAAGGGAGTCTTTCAATAAACATTTGGCCAGAAAGTGTCTGTCAGGCTGAAGTTCGGGGCCCCCTTTATAACGTATCCAGACTGCATTCCTTCAGAGGGGGGAGGGGCAGCTTCCTTCTTGATTTTTGAAAATAAGTCAGACAGGAGAGGTTTTTGTGGTTGTGGGGAACCCTATTGGTGGCTATTTGGTCTGCCACAACGACCTCCTGTGTGTCATGAGTTCCTGAATTAATTGGTTGAACAGGAGGAACAGAGTCCTGAAGTTGAACCTCCTGGAGAGGGGTGGAAGGCTGCGGGGTGACAAAGGGGCAGGGTTAGGAACATTCCCCAACAACAAGCTAGGGAAAGGCTGAGGTTTTGAAAGTACTGTAGGGGCCTCTTTAGGGAACCATGAAAGAGGTTCTTGGGAGAAATTCAATTTTGGGTCCCATTCAGGGTCAGGAATCCAAGAGCATGTAGGAGATTGTTTCCACCCAACCTCAAATAGGGTGGTCTGTGGGCACCAGAGTTCATGTGGAGGGGGTCGCTTCTTATTTAAAGAAAAGGCAGCCTGCAACACTTCAGCAGTGGTTTGACCCACCGTAGGGTCAATAGACGAAGAGATGGATGGAGCACTCTGTTTTACCACAGTGGGTGCTAAAAAAATATGCCGGTTGGTGGTAGTTAGAGCAGTCCTACACCCTTTAATATCACTCTTAGTCCCAAACATAGAGGACCCCTCTTTACAGCTAAACAAAAAAACAGTTGCCCATCTTGTACACCAGGGGAACACTGGTAAATCACTGGAGGAGGGACTGATACTGAATTAGGGCCACGTAAAGAAATGTTCTTCAATATAAATCCTGAATCTCGAGACAAAGGCTGAGTGGTAAGAGAAGAAGCAAGCTTTACAATGCTATCAGTTTGCATTGTCATTTGTGTGGGTATTAGAACCTCTGGTAAAACCAGCGAGGGAGCAGGAGATTTCACATTTTCAAAAGCCGATGGCTGTAGGCACCTGCTGAGATCAGCAGTAACAGTGCCAGCCGATTCAGAAGAAAGAACAGACACAACAGGTACAATGTCAATATCAGTTGCAATAACACTAGAATTCTTGCGGGATGACTCACCCAGCCCCAGAAGGGCCTCCGCATTTGATGTTGCTGCATCACAGGCAATCTTGACAGGCAGGAGAACAGCCGTGACAGCAGGAGCTTCAGCTTGCAACAGCGTGAGTTTTTCCTGTAGCACTCTCTCTATAACCAGATGCTTCAGTGTTTCACTCTGGAGTTGCTCCATAATAGAAGTTTCTTCTTCAGCTGGAATTGAAGTAAGCACATTTGAAACCTTTATAGGAGAGTCCACAACTTGACTTAAATCCTCAGTTGAGAGATAAACCTCTGGAGTTTGTACTCCAGTCTGCTGAAAATCCAAATTTCGAACATAAACTGGGTAAGCCTCTAGATTCAGAGAGGTGGGAGAGGAGGCCTGTTCCCCCACCCCAGAGATGTCCATCACCTCTGGAGGATCACTGGAAGTGGCCATCTCATAGGCCAGAGGTTCCCCCTACTGGTCAAATAGGGGAATTTCCCTGGTGCCCTGGCCAAATTTCCCCATTCACTAAAAAAAACATTGACAGCCTAATCTGGTTCAAGGTCAGTTGGCATTCATCTGTATCCCCCTCCCCCAGGTTGTGCCTGGAAACAGGCAGAATTTGTCTAGTGCACTTACCTGGTCAACAAAAAATAAATAAATAAATTAAAGCTGGAAAATGTGTCAAGTGTTCATGAGAAACACGATGGAAACATTGATTACTTCCCTGATGTTTTTTAGGGAAAGGTTTAGGTATGCCCTAGTATCTATATTGCTGTTTCATTACAGTGGCAAAGCCTGATTGTTTTTGTATTGCAAGCATATGGTGTATGTCCCCTTCTTCAATGGTTTTAGTCTTCCTGATTGCAGACTCCATTTGGTAAACAATTGTTGCAACTTTTCCAAGCACCTCAGTCTCAATCAACAATCTTTCTTGAAATTTTGAGGAGCCTGTTTCTTTCCACAAGCTGATCTTTAATTATCTCGCAGTGAAGCCCCTAAATTCACAAAAATCAGCTAATTGCTCCTACCCACACCAGCTTTAATCAACAGCTAAAAAGTCACCTCATCCAATCTGAGCCCTGCTCCTGCTTCATTCCCCCCTGAACTCCCCTTCATTTCCCTTATGCAATAACTTCTGTTTGAGGCCTTACCCTTTCCATTAGCACTTACTGCTTGCTGTCATTGCCTATATCTTGCTCTACTCTATTTCTTCACCTTTCTCCCCCCCAGCCTTTCTACTTGTCTCTCTCCCATCATTTCCTAACCTATCCCCGCCCCCTGGGGCTTTATCTGACTACAGCTTGCACTTGAACTCTCCCAAATGTATTACAAACCTCCCTCCATTGTATTTGTCATCATGTAATTAGTCCTCATACATTGTTAGTGTATACTGCAATGTACTGTACCTTACTGATGTATTTTACTGTCTTCAGTGTTCCTGTATTATCTCATGATGTACTGATTCATGTATCTTATTGTATTGCTTTCTCTGTGCTGACTGTACCTTTTTGGTACTCTCCTGGGTCATGCCTGAAAATAGGCATTAACTATGTCTAGCCCACCTATCCGGTTATCAAAAACAAACAAATAAATACATTTATACAAAATAGAAACTAGGGCACTCCTTACCTTACAGTCAGTGCTGTTGTAAGTGAGAATATCGAACAATTCAGAATAAAATTAGATCAATATATGGGAGACAGGAAATATTCTTTCCACCGTTAGAGTCCAAAACAGTGGTGAGTTCATTGTGGGCATTTGGCCTTCAGAACTTGTATCATCCTATGAACCTAGGACAGCGAGTTTGAGTCTATAAATGAATCAAACATCTTGAAGTTTGGATATTCAATTCTTGGGTACTGTGGCAAACATTTGGGGCAAATAGGCACACTTTTGGTTTGACTGGGTCAACCTGGTCCAAATGGTACAGACCAGGTGGACCAGTTGAACTGTGAACTGCAATTTGAACCTGAAACAGTTAACTAGGCAGATTGTGAGTCACAGTCTTGTTCTGGTGCTAGACTCAGCTCAACGATGTGAGTCAGGAAGAAAGTTCACTTGCACGCTTATCATCGGGCCGTCAGGTAGATCAGGCAGGGCTGTGGTTCACATCTAATTAGATAGCTAGGAAATTCTTCAAGAAAGTCAAAAAGTCTTCAAAAGTTCAGCCTATACTACTGCAAACAGCAGGGCTGCTGAATGGAAGGAGAAAACAAAACAAACATTAAATTGTCAGGCTGAGCAGTGTTTGCAAAGCAGCCGGCCTCTGGGACCAGGGACTTGCCTGAGGGGGCTGAGAGGGGAAGGATTGGATTCTGGAGGGGTGTGCTTGGGTAGTGGGCAGATGTGGCATGAGGTGACAGTCTGCCAGTACTCACCTGCCTTATCTGAATAATAGCAGCAGTGCAGCACACAATGTTTTTTCATTGCAGAACTAGCATTTTGGCAGGGCACATAGACACAGACTGAAGTCCCTGCCCGAAGACTGGCATTTTTTTTGGGGGGGGGGGGGACTTTAACCCGGCAGCAAGTGTGTGGCAGATAGCAGCATAACAGTGCCTGGCTACTGGTAGTTGGCACCTTTGTAGCAGCCTATATGAAAACAAATTCTGGTCAGATCCACCATGGTTGCATAATGAAGTTAGTGAGGTTGTGTGGAATTGTTCAGGAGGTACGACGAAACAACACAATGATTTGTAAGTAGTAAGATTTGTTTTAGTTTCTGTTCTAAGGAAGGCATACACATTATTTGGAAAATATATGGAGGTGTACATTTTAATGGAAGGAATAGGAAGCTTACAGAAGAACCCCAGAGCAAATGTCACTGATGTATGTGTTATCCTGGATGATATTAGCCAGACAGCCAAATTTTAAAGAAAACATAATTGCACATATCCCAGTAATGCAAAGCATCAAGGGAACATGCAAATCCCCATGATGGTACAGAAGGTGGCAGTACATGAAAAAGTAATGACTGGCATATGTTCAGCCTTGGGATTATTTACACTTTTTTTTTTTTTAGGAGAAACAGGGTTTTTGTCCATGAGGTGACGTAAGTTATATTTAAGCAATGTGTTGATGTCAGGAAGTCAGGTGTAATGATGATGGACTGTTAGAGAAAATGTGATATTAACTTTCAGAGGGGGTCGCTTTTGATAAGGGCAAGGTAGTTATGCTTGTGATAATGGGAATATTAGAAAAGTATGAGGTCTACGCAGAAGTGCAATACAAATACACAGTTTCATAAGTATGTGCTCAGAATGCAGGCAAATGTGATATGCAGGTTTGTTTTAGAAATAGGTAAAAATAGTGATACATGCAATTAATAGAAAGATAATTGCATAGGTATATATATATATATATATATATGTATATATATATATAGAGAGAGAGAGAGACGCACACACACAGACAGACAGACAGAATAGGAATGGCAGTGAAATATTGAAGTGACGCCAACCCTACCACCACCCCGCAGACGTGGACAGGTATTGGGGTGTGCCTTTGGGTCATTGCCCGTAACGTTCACGCCATTTCACCTCACCCTACCATGCAGACAATAGACAAGAGTCGAGGTGTGCCTTGGGGTTTCAAACTTTATACTCACCCCATTCCATAAGGAAATATGCTGAAATGGGTACAGTATAAGAGAATGGAGTGAACTTTGGGGCTGAAGAGTCAAAGGCACACCTCGTTACCTGTCACTGGCTGCACGTTGGGGATGGGGGTAGAATGGCATGAGCATTACTGTTGACAATCCCAAGACACACCCCTGATGCCTGTCAGTCCCCACAGTGCAGGGTGTTATGGTCAGAAACCCTAATGCCCTGGGTGTTTTATTGGTATTTTCACTGCAAGTTTTCAGCATGTGCTTTTTGTGATCCCAATGCATGAACAGTGACACTATCAGTTCATTAGCCAAAAGGAGATTTTGCACAGCGACTGTGCCATTTTGCATCACAGGTGCAAAAACACTTTTTGAACAGGATGTAAAAAATGACAGCTGTATATTTCTTGCTTCAGTAACACAAACACACACAAACACACCAGAACACAGCGGTAAAATGATTAGATGTGTCTACAAGCAATATTTTCTATACAAGTTGGAGCACGGGGAGGGGTAAGGCTGGAGATAAGTTATGGTCCATGACATAACTCATGCTCAAAATATTAAATATTTTAAAATAAACATCAATGCAAAAGTAACCATTTCAAGAAGAAAATGTAAATTGTGACACTTAACAGTTATAGGGTAAGTTAGCACATCTAGACTTATTTGCTACATATGCATCTCAATTGCTAAGGGGTCCTGACCGTGTTCATCCTTTTTCAAGCCAAGATAGCTACAGTATGTCTAACAATAACATGGATGGAAAAATGATGCCATATTTTCAACAAGAAGTTAGCATTTTAAAAAGACAGTGCTGTAGACTGAGAAGCAACTTGTGTAGGTGCATTCATCATGCTCGCCAAGATATGTTCTGGTTGCATTCCATAAGGCTAACCAGTAGGAGAAGTAGGGGAAAGGGACAGAAATCTAAACTAGAACCATTTAATCCATTTGTGATTTAAAGTTGCATGACAAAAACCCGGCTTCCAGAACTGGACACAATATTCCAAATGAGACTTCGCCAGTGATCTACACAGTGACATCACCACCTCCTTCCTTCTGCTGGTAATACCTCTCCCTATGCACCACAGCATTCCACTGGCTCTCCTCACAGCTTTGGTACATTGTTTAACCACCTTTAGGTCATCCAGTATGGTTACTCCCAAAATCCCTTTCCATTTTGATGACCATCAGCCCCCCCCCCATAATCATTCCCTGGATTCCTGTAACCCTTCCTTATTTGACAGGCAGTTAACACATCTGGACTTATTTGCTGCATATGCATCTCAGCTGCTAAGGGGTCCTGACCATGTTCACCCTTTCTCAAGCCAAGCTAGCTGCAGTATGTTTAGCAATAACATGAATGGAAAGATTATGCATAACCAGTGGGAGAAGTGGGGGAAAGGGATACAAATCTAAAATAGAACCATTGAACCCATTTATGATTTAAAGTTGCATGACAGAAATGCGGCTTCCAGAACTGGACACCATGTTCCAAATGAGGCCTCACCAGTGATCTACACAGTGGCATCACCACCTCTTTCCTTCCACTGGTAATACCTCTCGCTAATGCACTACAGCATTCCACTGGCTCTCCTCACAGCTTTGGTACATTGTTTAGCCACCTTTAGGTCATCCAATATGATTACCCCAAAGTCCCTTTCTATTTTGATGACCATCAGCCCCTCTCCCCATAATCATTCCTTGGGTTCCTGCAGCCCTTCCTTATTCAGCAGGCAGTTAGCACATCTGGATTTATTTGCTGCAGATGCATCTCAATTGCTAAGGGGTCCTGACCATGTTCACCCTTCCTAAAGCCAAACTAGCTGCAGTATGTCTAGCAATAACATGAATGGAAAGATTATGCATATCAAAACATATTAATTATGCTGTACATACCCTAAGACTCAACGTATGTCTCCTTTGGCTGCCATGATGTCTGTGATTAATTTGAAATAAAAAATGTAATAAGACACTGGCCTCCACTGAAGATACTAAACAATAGAGCAAACTGCACTCTGGGAAGATTGCTTGGGACAAGATGCAATAAAAAAACCTGAAAAGCAGGTTCCAAGGAGTATAAACTCACCAGGAATGTTAGAAATGACCCTTCCCCCACTCATTCATAGGTGTCAGTGAATGTATTTGTTAACCGTGTTGGTTCATCTTTTTGGTTCCTCGTGGTAAAAATGTGAAACTACATTTGTGTTATTTTAAATGAGTAATAAATGGCATGTCCAGGGGGATGGCAGCTCTGATAGTTTTTCCAGTCTTTCTTTTCACTGATACAAACTGAGCCAGGAAAAAAGTAAGTAGGAAAACAAACATACAAAAAAAAACCCTTTGTTTCTACAAGTAGTTGTTAATTGTAGCTGTTATTTTTAACATGTGCAAGGCAACTTCACTTCTCAAACTTATAAGAAAAGATACACTTCATCAAAGTATGTGTTTGCCAAGTAATGTGCCCATGATTAAAATAATTTGAATTCCTTCCCCCAAAAAAGTGCCCTCACATGAACCTGCATGATTAACTGTAAAGAATTAAAAATGTATTTCTAAATGCATTACTAACACCAATGCTTTCAAAGTTTTGAAAGTACTAAAAAGACAAACTATATATATATTTAATTTGGTAAACACATATTGTTAATCCCAAAAGCTGAACTTTGTTTTTAGTATATAAATGTTTAAGAAATACCTGTGGCTCTTTCAACCAGGAAGCTGTAGTTTCAGGCACTTCTTACTTACTCTTTCCTTTTGAGACACCAGGTGGCTCTGATAATCATTTGGTCCAAGGGTTTTTAAGTCAGTTTGAAGGCATTAGTTACTTCTGTTCCTCTAGTCCTTAACAAAATGCAGGGACTCCACAGACTTGTTCTGTTCCTTGGTCCAAATCCCAAACTAGTAAGTCTTGTTTCAACATGCTAGATTCACCTCATGCCCCTTCCACATGAATAAAAAAAGGTGGGGGTGGAGCTTTAGGAGCTTCTCGGGTGGAGGTGGGGTGGATCTTACTCCCCCCAAAAACAATGCTGCCTCCCACTACTCAGGTTCCAGTTCTTGTACCACCCATTTAAGAAAGAAAATAGTACCCTGCAACCATTGACTAACATGAAAGAGTATTTATTTGAGGGCAGAAAACATTTCTTGGAGGAGGGTAAGGCAGAGGAGACTATTTACACCTTCATTCAGTTCCACAGACAGAAAACATGACATCACTCCTTTTGTACATACAAAACGTCTGCAGGCTCCACCTACTGCAGCCATAAAAATTAAATGAGTTCATTTTTTCTTCTTGTGGCAGTCTTGAGCCTTTTTATGTTCACCCAAGCTACAGCAGTTCCTTCTTTCTCCTCCTGAGTCCTGTGTGTGTGTGTGTGTGTGTGTGTGTGTGTGTGTGTGTTTTGTCCTAAGCTTGTGCTTTTGCACTGTGATCTGGGCAGTGGACAGAAAGTGTGTGCCAGCTGGAGGAAAACAGGAAGCCTGGGGGTTGGTATTTCAGTGATCGACAATTTGATGTATAGATAGTGTGGGGAAGTGAATCCCTGGTGAAAATTTATACTGTAGTAGCCAATATCACAATGCTCAGTGTTAATAGTTATTGTGAGCACTGTGTCTGAATACTGTATAACTACACTGAAAAAGTGTTATTGATGTAACATGTCAGTCTCACCAGATAACCTTATAAAAATGAAAGCAAAAAAAAAGCTAAGTGTGTACTAGCTGGCAGCATGTTGGACCAGTGCCTGGCCACTGTTAGCTGGAATCTTGGTGGCATCCCATTCAAAATGTTGAAATAAATTTTAAATTGTTTACAACTGCAGTGGGTGGAGCCTGCAGCTATACTGAAGCAGCTCTAAAACGGGGATACCGAAGAATGCCCAGGAATTTGGAGTTGCAGAATATTGCTTTTGCAGATCCAAATTATTCCACTCACCCCCCCATGGGTGCATTACTGTTTATGACATCGGCCGCCAACATATGCATGCGCATCCCCCCCATGGGTGCATTACTTTTTCTCCCATCTGAACTCACAGTGGAACACGGCACAGTCTGCCGTGTCCAAGATGGCCATGGGAGCTCAGTGCACATGCATGAGTCATTGTACATGAGCAGCTTGCAGACCACTGGTACTTGGCACCATGGTGGCATCCCATAATTATTTTTTAATATTAGTTTTTTTCTGTGGCAGTCTTCATGTTCCCCCAGGTTGTTGCCATTCCTTCTTCCTCCTGAGTCCTAAAGCAGCCTGTGCACATGTCATCCTGAGCTGTGCTGCTGCAGTGTGATCTGGGTAATGGGCAGCAATTGTGTACCAGCCAGCAGCATGCAAGTGTCCAGTCATTGGTAGTTTCCACCTTGGTGGCATATCATAAAAAAGTTTTAAATAAAGTCATTTTTTTCCTAGTGGCAGTCTTCTTGGTCCCAAAATTTGCAAGAGTTTCTTCCTCCTCCTGAGTCCTGAAACAGCATGTGTGTGTGTGCTGGGGGGGGGGTGCTCAGCTGTCCTTTTCAGCATGCTTTGGGCAGTGGGCAGCACGCTTGTGCCAGCTAGTAGTGTGCTGATGTCCAGCCACTGATAGCTGGCACCTTAGTGGCATCCCATAAAAGAATAGGTAGAAAAAAATATAAAAGACTCCATATTCCCTCAAGTTGCTGAAGTTCCTTCCTCCTCCTCCTCCTCCTCCAGAGTCCTGAAGCAGCCTGTGTGTGTGTGTCATGCTGAGCTGTGCTGTTGCAGTGTGATATGGACAGCGGGCAGCAAGTGTGTGCCAGCTGGCAGCATTCCAGTACCCAGCCACTGGTAGTTGCCAGGCACCTTGGTGGCATCCCATAAAAAATGAGCGAAGAGTCACAGACATATGCAGTGTGTCTTTTATGTAAGAATAGGATGAGACGGGGTAAGAAGGGAACAAGGCTGGGAACATCTACCATGAAAAGGCATTTGCTTAAGTCCTACAGATCTCAGCATGAGAAGGCATGCCAACGCATGGCATCAGCAGCAGCAGCAGTACCAGGCAGTGAAGCAGATGATGATAATGATGAAGGGCAAGGGGAGGAGAACATTAAGGGACCAGGTAGAGAGGAAGAGGAAGAGGAAGAAAATCATTCAAGCAGTAGCCAATGCACAACTCCAACATTTTCCATTCATCAGTACTTTAGCCCAGTGACTCCCACACCTCCAGGACGCTGCAAATTCCAAGCAATTTCTATCCCCAGAAATGGCAAAAATAGGAGCCAACAGTCATGTTTTAGGAAAGAAAAGCACTCAGTTTTCACTGTTTGAGTCTCTAGAAATTGGTGCGAAATGTAAAGGTAACAGACCAGAAGCAAGAAAGTTAACGAGCAATTGTGGAAATGCTAGATGCTGACTTCCTTCTATTCTGCTTTGTGAGCAATGTAGGTTTTTGCTAATGCAAGTTGCAGTGCCAAGGTATCAAGTGTCCAACTGTACTTACTTTTCCAGTGTGGCTGTTCCCGATTTGTATCAGAGCGTTTACAAGACTGTGTCAAGTGCCCTGAAAAACATCACCACTGACATGTGGACCTGTAGTCAGACTACTGATTGCATGGCAGTGGCTTCCCATTTGGTCTTTTACCCCTCTCCCATCTCCTCCTTCTCTTCCTTCTCTCTTCCTCTGCATTAAGTGCCAGCAGCAGCAATAGCCACAAGTCACCACGGCCCTTCAACCTCCACAAGTAGGCAGCTTTATGTATTGCTGGCTTCAACAATGACTGTCATTCAGGAAACTTGTTACACTTCCTTCAGCAGAAATTTAATGAGTGGCTGACACCAGACTCATTAACACCAGATTTTATAGTATCATAAAATGCAAAGAACATTGTAAAGGCAGTTGACGATGGGGATTTTACACATGTTCCATGTTTTGCTCCCTGTATAAATCTGGTAGTTCAGGGATTCCTAGATGAGGAAGGCCCCACTATACAGACATGTGTAGATCTGGCCAAAAATGTTTGCTGTCATTTTAGCCATTCTGTAATGGCATGGAAGCTGTTAAAAAACATTCAACAGCAGAACCACCTTCCCCTCCACCACCTTAAACAAGATGTGGCAACAGGAGGAATTCCATCTATTACATGATACAATAGCTGCTATAACAATAGAAGGACATCCACAAGTATACTGCTGGGCATGGTATTGGCAAGGGAGAGGTAAACATCAGCTAGAATCAGTGACCCCTGATTGAGAACCTTTGTACAGTGCTGAAGCCCTTTGAGGATGCCACACTGGTGGTAAGTGCTGATGCATCTGGTCTACAGCAGGTACAGGAACTCCCCCTCACTGCCCTCATTAACCTGCAACTTGTTTGTTTGAAAACTCAATATGTATTGTGGACAAGGATTATACCACTGTCAATCAAGTAGAAAGGATAATAAAATGTTTCTGGAATGACACACTCATTTTAAGAAGGCATAACGCTGACCATTACATGCAGACTACTCTCTTGGACCCGTGGCTCATAGACACATTTGAGACACTTTTTAGTGCACAAGAATGCAGTTAGGATCAGCTGTCCAATAAAGCCTGGCTTATCCATCTGGGCCCGGATATTCAAACTGCGCCATTCTGAGGTGCAAGCCCTTGAGCTGCTCAAAATAGTTGCGCAGGGGTGTGGTCTGGGCGATATTCAAAGGAGTTGTGCTATTGAGCAACTCCTTTGAATATCACCCCCCAGCCACAGCCACTGTGCATGGCGCAGTGGAACTTGTGCCACCGCAAGTTGTCAGAGTTGAGCATTAAACTTGCGGTGGCACAAGTACCATTGCGCCATGCGCAAATTTCCGATATTCAAAAGGTGACATGCAAATGGGGCCATAATTCATGCAAGGCACAGGGGGGGCCATTTGCATCTGATTATGGCCCCATTTGCATGCCATTAGCATGTAGGTGCGCCGATCCCCGAGGACTTGCGCCTGGCCGCCCTGCCAGGCAGCAGCCGTCGGGGACCGACGCACCCTGCAGCCCGATCGCGGGCAGAACGTGAAAACAACCCCCCCAAACATCTCCCAATGCCCGATCGCGGGCAGAACGTATACTGACAACCCCCCAAACATCTCCCAATGCCCGATCGCGGGCAGTATGTATAATGACAACCCCCCCCCAAACATCTCCCAATGCCCGATCGTGGGCAGTATGTATAATGACAACCCCCGCAAACATCTCCCAATGCCTGATCGCGGGCAGTATGTATACGACAACCCCCAACATCTCCCAATGCCCGATCGCTGGCAGTATGTGAATGACAACCCCCAGACATCTCCCAATGCCCGATCGCGGGCAGTATGTATAATGACAACCCCCAAACATCTCCCAATGCCCGATCGCGGGCAGAACGGAACAACTCCCTCGGCCCGATCAAGGCAGAATGTAAAAGACCCCCAACCCGAATATCTCCCTGGTGGTCCAGTGATCATGACGTCATCACGGGCAGAATGTCCAATGATAACTTCCCAAACATCTCCCTGGTGTCTAGTGTCTCCACCCCACCCACCCACGAAGCCCCACCACCCCGATCCCCCGCAGCCGGGCGGGCGGCAGCATCCCACCGGGCCTGCCCCCGCTACTGCCGACGGATCACTGAGGCTGCACGCCACAGGCAGAGCCAGAGCCAATGAGCATGTAGCCCATATCAAGAGATGATAGTCCAGCTTTGTGAATGATGTCATTCACAAATCTGGACTGTCATGTACGGTATGACGCTGCACGCCCATTGGCTCTAGCTCTGCACCAACGGGCGGCAGCCCTACCGGACAGTCAGTCGTGGGCGGGGTGGCAGGCGGTGGATGCTGCCGCCCGCCGCCGCCGGGGGAGCTGGAGGGGTTCGGGTGGGTGGGTGGGGAGGACACAGACACCAGGGAGATGTTTGGGGGTTGTCACTGGACATTCTGCCCGCGATCGGGCATTACGGTCCACTGACCACCAGGAGATATTCGGGTTGGGGGTCTTTTTATATTCTGCCCGCGATCTGGCACTGGGGGTTGTCATGATACGCTCTGCCCGCGATTGGGCACTGGGGGTTGTCATGATATATTCCTGCCCGCGATCGGCATTGGGGATGTTTGGGAGGGGGCTGTCATGATACGCTCTGCCCGCGATCAGGCATTGGGAGATGTTTGGGTGGGGGTTGTCATGATACGCTCTGCCCGCGATCGGGCATTGGGAGATGTTTGGGCGGGGGTTGTCATGATATGTTCTGCCCGCGATCGGCATTGGGAGATGTTTGGGCGGGGGTTTTTCACGCTCTGCCCGCAATCGGCTGGTGGGGGCATAGGGACTGAGTTGGGGCAGCCACGGGTGGCAGCTGCTGTGTTGCGCCTGCAATACAGCAGCTCACCTGTGGGTGGCCCTCAACTTGATCCTTTTTTTTTGCTCAAAGTTGTGCAGGCGAGATTGGGGGTTAGCAGACAACTCTGCACAACCCGACTGAATATTGCCTGTGTTTATGCGGTTCCTCCTCTCCTGTTGAGCATGCATTCATTTTGCATTGCGCTGTTGTTCAACCTGTTTTCAGTGGTGCAACTGCCTCCTGCTGAATATCGCAGAATGGCGCAATGTGGGACTTGCACATGCAAGAACCTGTCCCTGGCGCAACCTTTGAATATCTGGGCCCTCTGGTCTATGTATGGCAAAAACAAGCTCAGGAACACAAACAGAGCTCAATTACAACACTTATCATCCGTTGCAATTGCGCTGGCAGGTCAGGGAAAAAGAAGATCTCAATGTGTTTCCACTACTCCTACTAAACATCACAGGAGTCTCCAATGTTTGCCTCCAAGTTAACTAAGACCTAGTGATGCTACTGCTGCCACTGCTGCACCAGCCACAAGACAGCCACTGATGGTAAACAACTCTTGGAACAACTGTCTGTCTGTCTGTGGTTTGATGAAAAAGCATGGCAAGTCTCTGACACAGTGGTGACTGAGATACCAGCAAACAAAATGGTGCAGGATTATTTGGATGAGAACATATCACTTGTAGAAGAAGGTGATCCTCTATTGTGCTGGTACCAAAAACCAATGTGGCTTTTTGACACAGGAAGCCAAGGCCCTCGGTTCACTGTAGCACTTCTGACCTAGCTCTGTGGCAGAGATAAGTTATATTCTGTGGTGCCCAGGCAACTCTGTGGCACATGAAAAATATGGCCCTTGTGCATTTTTACTAGTTCAGAATTAATTTATTTTATTAAAAAGTATGAATATCCTATTAACAATCTAGAAGAATGTAATAAAAAAGCTGAATAAAATATTGGTGAGGTAAAATTCAAGAAGGTGATCATAGCATTAAAAAAGTACTGATGATTACATTTTATATAGTTGTGCATACTGTGCACACAGTAAATTCAGACTCATGTTACCATATTAATCTTTTGCTTTCCTTTCCATTAAAATGCAGGTACACAAACCTGCACATGCTGTCTTCTAACAGACCCTCGGCATCTCTCCGAGTAGATCCAGATGTGGATACTGAAGCTATCTTCTGCATCTGCCAAGGTTGTCACTGAAGTTATACAGGTTTCCGCCAGGGCAGCCAGTGCTGACACTCCATTCTGAGCAAACTGCCAAAAAAATGAACTGTCCACTTGGTCTGCATTGTTTCTAACATTGTTTGCCAGAAATTGCACAATTAGATTGTTAACATACAGTTCAAATTCTTCAGTGGAGTGTCACTCCAGCCTGGCGAGAAAGTATATTCCTGTTTGTTCTAAAGAAAGGAATCCAACTTAGGCTGGGTTAAAGACTCTGAAGTCCTTCAAATATTCAGAAACAGGCTGGCCTTCTCCAGACATACATTTCCCCAAATTTGGCTGCTGCACATTGAATACTTTCTGGCATTTTATTTATTTATTTGAATTTTGATGACTGGGTAGGCCCACTGAGACAAGAAGCCCCTTTTTCAGGGGTGACCTAGAGTTAGTTACAAGAACGTCAAAAACAAAAGCACATACAAGGTGAAATACAAACAGGTACAAGAAAAATAAATGTCATAAACAAAAGCTCATACCAGGAGAACTATTTCTCAGTCATATCTGTGAGAATGGATAATGGAATGTCTTCTTCATCTTCAGCAGCATCCAGAAATTGGGCACAGCTTTCCGTGGTGCACGCTTTATTGGCTTCAAGGTGGATATGGTGCTATTCCAATGTATCAACCACCTCTGTGGTGGTGGGGGCTCTGTGCTTGGAACCTGTCCAGAAGTCTGGTCAGTTCTGCCATTTTCTCAACCAGAAATGATAACTCAATACTTAGTTTCTGGAATCTTACATAGTCAAACAGGATCTCCTGAAAAATAGAAAACTGTATGTTAATTACTCTGTGTTGAACTTTTATATATTAAGTAGCTGTTGAATACCTTAGTTGCCCACCTGCAAGTACATACTCAGAGAATTTTCAGTGCTGCAGGCAATATTGTCATAAGAGAGAGGACATGCCTTTTGACCCAAAATGTAGAGATGCTCACTTTTTTAAAAATGAACCTGTCCCTTTTTCCACAGCCCTTTTTGCCACTGCTTATGGATAATGAATCTCCAACACTTTTAGTTGGGCTAAAGACGGAGGATGATGAGATGGATGGGGAGGGCTTCTGTGTGCATTCGTTTTTCTGTGGGGAACCAGTAGCCTACACACACATTGTGGGATGCTTCACTATTGTCCTCACTCAGACTTCTTCAGATCAATCTTTTGTGAATTTTTAGCAGACCTATACAGG
Source organism: Neoceratodus forsteri (assembly GCA_016271365.2). Taxonomy (NCBI): domain Eukaryota; kingdom Metazoa; phylum Chordata; order Ceratodontiformes; family Ceratodontidae; genus Neoceratodus; species Neoceratodus forsteri. The sequence goes on from CM028131.1 coordinate 733,957,063, forward strand.
CCAAATAATTAATTTTGGGGGTAATGTTGCCCATGAAACCAGTGTATACAGCACTTATCCATGGCATAATGGGAAACCTTATCCATGTGTGGCACTGTCCTAATGGGCACACCATTTCTGGAACTAGTAACCTACACTGTGCGATACTGCACTGTTGTCTTCACTCAGTCTTCTTCAGATTAATCTTTTGTGAATTTTCAACAAGCCTACGCAGGCTGAATAAATAGTTTTTGGGACAATGTTGCCCATGAAACCAGTGTGTACAACACTTAGCCATGGCATAATAAGAAGCCTTGTCCTTGTGTTGCACTGTCCCAATGGGCACACAATTGTTGGAACCAGTAGCCCACACTGTGGGATGCTGCATTGTTGCCTTCACTCAGTCTTCTTCAGATTAATCTTTTGTGAAATTTCTCACAGGCCTACACAAGCTGAATAAATAATATTTGGGGCAATGTTGCCCATGAAACCAGTGTGGCCAGGGCATAACGGGAAGCCTTGTGCAAGTGTGGCACTGTTCCAATGGATACACAGTTCTTAGACCCAGTAGCCTATGCAAATACATAGGCCTTACAAACCTTTTTTTTAGCTTTGTTAGTCATGTACACTTATTTACCAGCATTGACCATGTTTGGCAGTGATTGAATGGACACAGCTTTTGGAACCAGTATCCCTTAATGTGGGCCACTGCATCATCCTGCTGTAGTATTTGGGGTGCTTTATCAGCCCTGTGCATTATGGTATTTCATTTTTGTCCCCGTTTCAAATGCTTTTTAATGGTCAAATCAGTGTGAACTAGTCTGCCAGTAAGAGAACTTTGGTAGACTTTACCTGGGTCGATAGTCCAACTTTGCACGGTTGAACTCTGGGAGGTTTGCACATCCCTAGTAGAAATGTAATGATTGATTGACTCACCCATATGCTGTGCTCTTTGTCTGAAGTGATGTCATTCAGCAGACACATTGGGCTTGATTCTCAAAGGTCAGTGCACGATGTGCTAATGGCAGTTTGCCCCGACTCCCGGTGCGCCAGGGACCCTGCACCTGATTCTCTATTGGGTAGGGTTCCAGTTGCAAAGTCCAGCAGCTTCTGGCACAGGTGGCTGTGTGCCAAAGAGAGGGTGCACCTGAGAGGCTTGCCACAAGCTCCTTGTACTGTCGGGCAGCAATTAGACCAGTGCAATATATACAGTCCTTGCTTAAAGAGGAACAGTCAGCACAAAGGGTCCCAAGCACAAGCATGGAGCTGATCCCAATGTGCACTTTGTGGTCAAATACATTTTGGTTTATTTACTATTTAATGTAGTATACCGTAGCAGATTGTAATTGACTAAATTTGTTTAGTTCTTGGCTAACTCTGTCTGTTGCTACAAATCCCAGAATGGCCAGCAGCTGACTTCAGAGCAGTAGGTGGCAGTTGGAGATTCAATAGCCTGCAGCATATGTCTGATTTTGTATAAGCTCTGATCTTGTAAAAGCTCTAATATGCACTACAGGCTGTTGAATCTCCTAGTGATGCCTACTACTCTGTTGTCAGCTTACAGACATATTGGAATTTGTAGTAACAGATACTGTACAGCAGTGACAGCCTAGAACTAAGAAGAATTTGTATAATACAATCAATCTGCTCTAGTGGTCCCCCAATCCCCTTATAAATAAAATAATTCATGCCCGATGCCCGTTTTGAGAAACAAATCCCTGTCCCTGGTGGCTAGTGGGCCTCCTATCCCTGATCCCCTTATAAATAAAATCATTTGCACCCAATCCCCATGTGAGAAATAAATCTCTGTCCCTGGTGGCTAGTGGTCCCCCTATCCCCTTATAAATAAAATAATTCATGCCTGATCCCCATTGCGAGAAATTAATCCCCATCTGTGGTGGCTAGTGGCCCCCCCATCCCCGATCTGCCCATAGCAGAAGTGATATAATTCCATGGTGGTTTAATGGCCCCCCACCCTGGCAGGCAGTGCCCCACCACCAGCTCTCCCCATCCCAACCCCAAGCCAGTGACTGGCACAGCCCACCACTCACCCACAGCCAGACACCGACTGAGCTGTCACTGAGTGCGTACTTGTATACAGTACGCTCTCTGTGATTCACAGCACAGCTATCATTCACTGAGCATGTACTGTATACAAGCAGACACTCAGTGACAGCTCAGTTGGTGGCTGACTGTGGTGGTGAGCCATGAGCTGTGCCAGTTGCTGGCTCATGATCAGGATGGGGGAAGTGGGGTGCTGGGCCACTGCCTGCCATGGTGAGGGGGCCACTAGACCACTACTGAATTATATCACTTCTGATACAGGCAGAATGGGCTGGGGGGCTGCTAGATTACCAGGAATGGGAATTACTTACCTTATAAGGGGAATGGGGATGGGCGGAGCACTAGCCACCAGGGACAGGGATTTATTTCTTGCAATGGGGACTGGGCACAAATTATTTGATTTATAAGGGAATCAGGGATTGGGGACCACTAGCCACCAGGGACAGGGATTTATTTCTCATGCGGGGATTGGGGACAAATTATTTTATTTATAAGGGGATCGAGGATTGGGGGATCACTAGCCACCAAGGACGGGAATTTAGTTCCTGAAGTGGGGATCAGGCATGACTTATTGTAACTATAAGGGAATCAGGATGGGAGACTACTAGACCACCAGGGATGGCACTTTATTTTTATAAAGGGGACTGGGGATGGGGTGGGCCATGGCACATTGGTGCACTAAACTCTCTTAGAGGACACATCTAAGTATCCTTAGACCAGCTCTGGTTGGTCTAATGGTACTTAGAAACTGGTCCTCTGGGAGGTTTTAGAGAATCCCAATTTTGGGGATATGGCAGCCTGCAGCTGCCACAAGCCCCCTAGTGCCATGCCACAGCCCATTTTGTGCCACAAGGATGGTGCAAGCCCTCTTTGGTACACGTAGCCTGCGGTTGGTGCAGGCTGCATTTGTGAATTGCTCTTGGCACGTCTTTTATCACAAGGGGCACTTTGCACCATTCTCTGTTGTGCAAGCCCCTTGCACCATGCTGGGAGCTTTGAGAATTAAGCCCATTTACTTTTGGAGTGAAGTAGGCCACCAAAGCAGTGCCAGTTCCTTTGCAAGTCTCATCTGGTTATGTTAACATGTAGTAGAGCCATTGTCCCTCTGCACCTAAGCAGTGGATTAATAATGCTCATTTTCTTTTCTTGGAAAAGTTACTACCACCAGTTGCTAGCAAGTAGCATTCAAACATGATATGCCAAGTTTCAAAGTAATTTTTGACTCTCCTGGGCAGTCCAGGAATTAAACTGGAGTTAGACAGAAGTAGTGGCTATCCTTGTCACCAATTTATTATGTACTGTGGCCAAAGATCAGAATACCAACCCGATGCCAAATTATTGAAACACAACAAGTTTTTCAGCTATTTCACAGTTCATTCTAACATGGTTTCTGCTTCATCCCCTTTATATAGTGTTACTTCAGCCTGTAATAGCAGAAAACTATATCACAAGACTCATCTTCCCCTCAGAACTGGCTAGTACTTTCCAAACAGTTCAGTTATACCTTGCTTGCTACATCTTTTAATATGATTCATGCTTGCAGGCAGAACAAGAAGAAAACCAAACATTTCATCAGCAAAATCATTGTTCCCCAAATAATATTCTTTAGAAAACCATGGTTCAAGAAGTACAATAGAAAGAAAACATCAGTACATCAGAGCAAGATATAGGATACAAGTGTTAGTGCAGTTTATAGTTTGATGTAGGTATAGTTCCAAGTCATTTTATTTTGAAGAATTTTGTAGGCATATGCCAACATATTGTTAAATATCTCAGTAATCAATATATAGTGAGTTAACCATTGCATGGCCACAGACTGATATATCAGTCCAAAATGTCTATACATTCTATTTCTGTTGGCAGCCTAAGGGTTAAACACATTTAAACAAGCATTTGTCAATGCCGAATGTTGCTTGCTTCTATGTGCTGTTTAGGTATTTGGAAGTCATTGGAGTGTAAATATTGAAAATTTACGAACTTAAGAGCGTGAGTAGGAACTGCGCAACGCACGCTCGTAAAACAGTCATTTTTAGGATTTTTTTCACCAAATTTTAAGACCTCTGGTCATGAACAGTGTCACTGTGATTTTGTTAATGTGTCCCATACATTGAGTCTGCACACCGACTGCGCCATTGTGCGCTACATGGGCGGAAACACGCTTTGGGCAGATGGAAAAATGACAGCTGTACTGCTCATAAGGAGGTGTGGAAAATGGCAATGTTGAAAAATCTGGAGTGGAAATATTGAAAACCAAGAACCCACGAAATGCAGCGCGGAACTGTGCAATGCACACTGTGAAACAATAATTTTAGAATTTCAGTTTCAACATTGCCATTTTAAGACTCTGCTCATGAACAGTGACACTGTGATTTTCTTAATGTGTCCCATACACTGAGTTCGCATCGATCATGCCATTGTGCGCTACATGGGCGGAAACATGTTTTGGTGAGATGTGAAAATGACAGCTGTACTACTCATAAGAAGGTGTAGAAAATGGCAATGTTGAAAATCTGGAGGAAATATTGAAAATTCTAAACCCACGAAAGGCATGAGGAACTGTGCAACGACGCCCTAAAAAGTTATTTTTAGGAATTTTTCACCAAATTTTCAACATAGCCATTTTAAGACCTCTGCTCATGAACAGTGTCACTGTGATTTTCTTAATTTGTCCCTACATTGATTTCAAGACACGGACTGCACCATTCTGCGCACATCGGCAAACACATTTTGGGTGAGATGAAAATGACAGCTGTACTACTCATAAGAAGGTGTTGTAAAATGGCAATGTTGAAAATCTGGAGTGAAAATATTGAAATTTCGTGAACTTACAGCATGTATGTAGGAACTGCGCAATGCGGCTAAATAAAACAGTCATTTTTGATTTTAGCACTAAATTTTCAACATGGGGTTTTGGGCCCTTCTCATGAATGATGTCACTGTCATGGTGGTATTTGGCCCAAGGGTGATTTCGCAGTCACTGCACAGTCACTGCACCAAATCACCCTTTGGGCCAGAATAACGCCATGACAGTGAGATCATTCATGAGAAGGGTCCCAAAACCCCATGTTGAAAATTTGTGCAAAAATTCCCAAAATGGCTGAGATATGCACTAGAGTTGAAACCCCTATCTAGCCCATTATACAGCTTACCGCATTTCCTCAGTTCGGCGGTCGGCTTTTGAAGAGTGCAGACATGTTCCTGCTCCACCAAGATCGTCTACCGGAGTCTGGAGGTAAGTATGGGGTGAGGGGTGTGTGGAGGCTGGGTGCGCAGTGGGTGGGTGCGGGTTGTGGGAGGGGGGCGAGACGCACCGTGGGACCGTTTTGTCTTACAGGTACAAAAAAGACGCCGGTGGGACTCGTTTGCCACGCTGGGGTGGGCCCAGCGTGGCACAAGGACTTTGGGGGTGTTCAGCGTCGGGGATTGGGCACCCCGCTGGCAAAAAGGACTGATTGCCACGGCTAGTGGACTCAGCCGTGGCACCAACTACTGGGAGGGGAGGAGACCACGCAGCTCAGCTAACGGGATTGGGCACCCATCGGCTATACAGTGCATGCGGGGCGCGATTCCCGCGGTGGGAGGGGAGCTGCCGTGAGCAGCTTCTTATCGCTGCTCACTCAAACATAGCTCCCCTTTCAATCAGAGTACACTGCATTTTGGAGCTTGTCAGACAGCTCCAAAATGCATTGGCTTACAGGGGCCGTGCCTGCCAGGACACTGCCTGAATTGGAGGAGGAGGTGACACACCTCCGAAATCTCCGATGATGGCACTATGTTTCTTGCACATGTGTGCAAGCAACATAAAAATTGGTAGGGAATTTGTTGCATCCTTTTTGGCCAAGAGGACTTAAAACCAAGTGCATTATGAGGAGACAACCACTGACTTGGGAACCCTTCTGGCAACCTGGATGCAGCGCACCTAGATGTCCATGCCTCCCAGAAATGTTTTTGAAAAATGTTTTCTGGCAGCCATGTTTGTAATGTTAAAAACCTTAATACCCCCTGACTTGCTATAATTTTAAGAAGTACATTTAACACATTTTAAAAACTCCCCACCCCAAGCCATGGCCTACCACACACCTAACAGCTTAAAATAAAACATTTAAACCTATCTACTCACCTTTTTCCTTCTCTGTCATTTGTTTTTTCTAGGCCTTCCAATTCTCAAAGTCAAGGTCCTGGAGACTGCTACCATAGACCACAGCAAATCATGTCACTTAACACCCCCTCCCCCCAATGATCCCCCATTCAGTTCTTCAACTGACTGAACTGACTAAACTGCCTCGCAACCCACCTGCCGCACCACACAGCCACTCACCCACCCATCTCCATAATTTTAGACAGTACTGGAAAGTAGAAGGGCTGCTCCATAAACCTGTGGTGCAACAATAACAACAAGATCACTGGAGAACAATAAAACCATGCACATACTGAATGCTGAAAGAAGAGGCACATACTAGGCTTGAGGCTAGTGTTCAACTGAATTTAATGTTTCATATCCCAGCAAAATTACATCAGGGTGCAGCAAAAACAGTATAACACTTTAAATTGTTTAAAACTTTCACTTCCTTTTGATGCCACTACTGATTGCCAGTGCTCACTGTAGCGGCCTGTAACCATGGCAGCAGGTAACATACAGCATTATGCATGCTCCCTCGGTAACGCCCTAGAATAAGGCTACCAGAATAGCGCCAGTCAACGGAGTGCTAGTCTGGATCATGCTACCACGGACAGTGAGAGGGGATTTACAGCGCTTGCAGTAAGTGCTCCCCAGGTCACTGTCTGTTGTGCTGACAGGGGGCAACGGCACCAGAATCCAGAAAGCTGGCTGAGCTGCTCCTGTGGTGTGGAGGGCAGGGGCATAGAGCACCTCGGCCAGGCAGCAGTGGAGACCAGAGTTCTAACTGTGGTCTCCTTAGATTTTTGCCGATTGGGACTTTTTTTTTTTTTTTTTACAAGGGGCCTTGGAAACAGTATTCCATGGCTCCACAAATTTCATCTTGCCCCATGATTCACTCCCCTCGGCGTGAAAATCCTTTAGTCTGGGGGAGTGCCCCCCGCAAAAGTAAAAGAGATTGCATTTTTGCCATGCAGTTCTTGAACGCACTGTCCTGGTCGGTGATGTTCTGACTCAGTGCCCATGCCATCTCTTTGTAGCATGTTCACTTTCGGCCGAATGCTTTCTCTCCCCAGTCTCAATCTCTCAATCAATACAGTCTTATCAGTCTCTCACCACAGTCTTTCGAACACTTTGAAGAAAAAAAATGCAGGCAAACAACAAAATGACCTCCCTGGAGTCTTTATAAAGATTGAAAATTACAGTGATTAAGTACTTATTATTACTGTTACTATTAGGTAGATATGCACACACTTACAACAGCACCACATACTGTCAGAAATAGACTTTTTTTGTTTTACACAGTGGGGATTTTTATAGAACATTCACCCTTTTTTATTGTGTTTTTTTTTATATATTATTGTTTTTAAATGGGAACCCATTTTATACATACAGTAAGACACTCCAGGGTTGTAGATGTCATGTGTTAATGGGTTAATATACTTTCTGGTGTCGTAATATGCACCTGGGTGTGCATTAACCCAAGACAACCACCACCCTGTCATGTCTTATTGCTTACCAAGACTGTCATCATATATGAAAGGATAATTTAATTGGTATTTTCTATGTATTTTATGCTTGTAACATAATTTAGAGATGTATAACATGTGTTGTCTATTAAATTAATTTGAATGATGCCTCATGCTTGCTGCCACTTTTTCTGTTCTTAGAGTCAGCAACATTTTTGTGCATGACTCAGTATTTATCGGGATCAGGTCATCTAATCAGTGTCTAATGATCGCTTGTTGTGCTGCCATGGGGATTGGGGTCATGTGATATTTTGTATGCTACACAGTTCGGTAAAGGTGCCCCAACTATAATACAACTCTATGGATTTAAAAGGTTCTTTTAACCCTAAGAGAAGGACCAGTTCATTCTGATCTCCAGCTGAAATGCTGAGGCTTTAGGATAGTCCAACAAAATAGGAAGACGGGTACCCTGTTTATCTGCTTGACATTGTGTGCATTGTCCAAAGGTAGAATGTATGTTATTACTGTATTATTGCTCAGAATGCTTGTATAGTAGTATGTTAACTTGCCTGGTAGTTACATGAGCTGAAGTATCTTATGTCCAAAATGTCTTGAATGATGCAAATAAGCAACTGTTACAGCCTCACCAGGAAAAAACTGCAGGCTTTACCTTCCAATATTACACCATTGAATTGCAAATAATCTCATTTTAATGTGCATTGCAGTTGCATTTTGATGGTATACAGGTGAAGTACCCTACATAGATTGTTGGGAAAAGGAAGAAATTGTTTGCATCAGCACCAAAATGTTCTGCAAAGGTTTCAAGCTGATATTGATCCATGTAATGAAACTGGGGACAGGCGTGAAGCATATTTATTCATTTGACCTGTCTTCGAGTGAAAAGGAGAGATATGGGGGAAGGAGGGAGAGAGAAAGAGAGAGATCATAGCTATGGCCTGGTTAGTATCAAAGCTGCATGAGTGCTGAAACTAATTTTATCCACAAAAGATATTTTTGCCAGTAAGGTTAATGTTCAGACTGACTATGGCTCCCATCTCAGCTGCAAGGATACTGGGCATACTGAGCCAGATAACTTGTTATTCTTGTAAAGGGGCAAGCAGCCAATCTGACACTACTTTTACATAAAGCTCCAGTTAAAGTTTTAAGCAAGGATGTAGATGAAGTGGAGATGGAGTCTGTTTGCAGAGATGCACTGACATCACAGCGCACTATTACCATGAATCCACCCCAGTGCCAGTTCAGAGGGACTAAACCTTTTAGCTGACAGGCTCACAGTGTTTGGAAAAATGACTGCTGTGAGGTTTAATGGTTGGAGCTGATAACCATGTTTACATACCAGCTTGTGTGCATTGCAAAGCAAACATTTTTAGAAAGAATGTTTGTTAAATGGTTACAAAAAGACCCTGATAAGCAACTAAGAATGCAGAAGTTTGAAAATGTCCCCAAAACATCAAATTGCATTTGTTTGGACTGGGACATGTCTGACACTCCCAGAGCTGCCTCTAATCAACTGAGTGCTGCAAATTTAACTCTGTTTATTACAGACATTACTAGGATTAAGAATAAAAATCCTGCTAAAAATTCTCTTATTAACTTGCTCCTCATATATATACTACCAGAATATTCTGTGACATCGGTGATCATTGCTACATTTCTTGCAAAGGGAATGGTTTTCAGCCACGATTGCTTACTAAACATGCAATGAAATGAACTTTGGCTCATTTGTATGCACCAGCTTTTATTACTGATCTTTCTTTGATTTACTGGCATTATCTATATCTGTGCCACTTTTTTGAAACTTTCTTTCTTCAAGTCATAGACAAACATACTCTGTTGAAATGACTTAGAAGTCATGATAAATTCTGCCCATGGTTTAACTTAGAAATTGCTTTTGTTATTAAAATGAAAAACAATGCTTGGGATACTGCTCAAAAATCTCAGTCAGATTGGATATATTTTCATACTTTACATAATCGTTGCACTTCTATAAAGAATGCAGAAAAGAATTTCTATCAGACTTACTTATCTCGAAATGATCCCTATGAATTATGGGTAACTGTCAAATGCAGTCAGAGTGACAGTGCCCAGAAAGGTCTTCCTACTTCTCTTGTGTATGACAATTTGGTGATATTTATTTTTTATTTATTTATTTCAATCTAGGATTATAATGCCTTTGAGCCGAGGCTCTTTTACAAAGGTTCCACGTCAGCGTGTGCAACAGTCATCATTTTTAGTTACAAACATATAGTCATTGACTTACAGACATGTAATAACCAGTACAAAGACTTGAGCTATGAGCAAGACAAGGGAAGGGGTGGTGGGGTGGTGGGGAAGTGAGGGTAGAAGATCGGGGGGAAGGAGGTATAGCGGGTAAGGGGGAGTATGGGAGGTGGTTGGGGTGGGGGCAGGAGTGGAGATATGGGGGGGAGGTGGGTGAGGGTGGGAGACAGTGCAGCCAGGGGGCCTTGTCAAGGGAATATGACCGGTAAGGTGCTAAGGGTGCAAAGACTGATTGTAAGTGTTGGGTGTTGGGGCATTTGCAGCTGGAACGGTGGAAATGTTAAGATGGGCAATCACAGGATACAAGCAGTGAGAGGCGCAGCTTGGACTTGAAGAGGCCGAGTGTTGAAGCGGTCGCTATGTCGCTGCCAAGAGAGTTGAGCCAGTTGGATGCCCGATAGGTGAATGATCTTTGTCCCTGGGTTGTGTGACATCATGGGATATGTAGTAGATGGTAATTGGATCTCTTTGTAGTGATGTTTTATGTCTAGGCTTAAGGAGGGCACAGACACCAGGTGGGGCCAGACCCATTATACTGTAATTTTCTTGGCCGTGATGCAGGTTTGGTATTTTATGCGTTTGTCCATTTGAAGTCATCCAGATTGGGAATGAAGGTCACATGTGTGGGTACGCCGATGTGAGCCAGTGATGAGACAACAGGCTTTATTCAGGGAGGTTGCGATACGTTTGAGAGCAGAGGTAGTTGCAGACCCATATATGATAAGACCATAGTCCATGATGCTGACGATGGAGCTTTGGACGGCCACTACCGGTGCTTCTGGGGTTAGGTGTTTCCTGTGCCGGAATAATATGCCTAACTTCACATTAGCAGACTTTGCAACATTGCTGATATGGACAGTGTATGAGAGGTGGGGATCAAGGGTGATGCTGAGGTACTTGAACGATTATGATTGCTCTACGATGGCTCCTTGTTTGGTTGCAATGGACAGGTGGAGTTGTTTGTTTTTGTTGTGCGGGCTGCAGAAGACCATAGACTTGTTTTTTTTCTGATTGAGAAGAAGTTTATGATTTAGAAACCAGGATTCAATGGAGGAGAGGGCCTGCAGAAGTTTATTTTGTAATTGGATTGGATCAGGGTCCGAGGTGAGGATCACAGCATCATCGGCGTAGAGAATTATTTGTTCTGGGCAGCTGTCCGGTAGTGAGTTTAAGAATAGGCTGAAGAGGAGGGGTCCCAGAATGGAGCCCTGGGGGACTCCCGAGCGGACCGGTCTAGGGTCTGAGAGTATATCAGTGATTCTTACTGTTTGGGACCGTTCTTCAAGGTAGCTCTTAAACCAGCCAGTGGAGTCAGTTGACAGCCCAGTGTTCTGAAGCTGTACAAGCAGAAGACAGTGATTGACGGTGTTGAAGGCTTTAGTTAAGTCAATGTAGATTGAGCCTAGTAGTTCACCGAAGTCAAATGCATTGTAGATTGCACCGGTGAATTCAAGTAGGGCTGTGGAGGTGCTGTGACCTTTGCGGAACCCGTGCTGTTGCTTGCACAGGATGTTGTACATATCCAGGAATTCTGTGAGCTGGTCTGAGATGATGCATTCTAGTGCCTTGGAGAGTGGGGGTAGTAGGGAGAAAGGTCTGTAGTTATCGTGGGCAGTTTTGTCACCACTTTTATGGATTGGGGTGATAGTGGCAGATTTCCATCTGTCCGGGAGCTGGCTAAGGCTGAGGAAGAGGTTGAAAATTCTGGTCAGAGGACTAAGCACTTCATCAAGTGTGAGAGACAGGATTTTGAGATCGAGGGAGTCATTACTGAATCTTGATTTACCAAGGGCTTTGGTTACATATTTACGTACTACGATATGATAAACTGCTTAACAAAAGCACCCTGGGATTACATTAAAATTTCAGTCAACGGAGTTTAATATTTTATTTTGTATATTTATATTTATGTATTTTTAATTACTTATAAGATAGTGATGCTATTAGAAGTGTGAGGCCCCTGTTGGCCAAATACCCTCCCATGTGGCTTAGGAATTGAGAGGTTTCTACTTTACTTCACCACCAGGCTGCTATAGATGTTTGCGGTGGCTCCTGGTTTCTTTTTGCACTCAACAGTAAGGAACATAGAAACATAGAATCTGATGGCAGATAAGGACCGCTTGGCAGGGCCGGATTAAGGCATAGGTAACATAGGCACAGGCCTAGGGCCCCTGCCTGCCAGGGGGCCCCCCAGCAATCCCCAACATATATTTGCTATATATCCTTTTCTTTCTGCCTGAACTGCATGTTTTTTGTGAAGGACTCAGCCACTGAATAAGTCAGGGGCTGAACTGTGACATGACTCTCACCTCCCTGATTAGGTGATAAGTGCAGCTGACAGCTTCAGGGGCCCCAGCCAGGATGACCTTTAAGGTGTGAACAAGCCCATTTCCTTTGCTTTGTCTCCCACACCCATTTAGAATCCCAGTTTAGAATAGTACTCTTAACTATAAAAGATTAACAGTGCAATTCAGTGTGTATGCTTTATATTGTATCTTAAGTATCTGTTTTATTGGCTTAGGAAACCTTGTATCATCCTTGAAATTTGAATGTAAGCGATAGCTTAATTTGCTTGAAACCTTTGTACCATGTTTGGCTCTGGGTTGTTTTACCCTCCTCATTCAGATAAAATACCTTTCAATGTATTGCTTGTTACCTTTGTACCATACTTGACTCTGGATTGTTTTACCCTCCGCATTCATTTGTAATACCTTTCATTGCATTGCCATTTCTCTTGTTTTGTACTTCATGACATAGGGCCTTTGCAAATAAGTCTCTGACTCAAAGGTTTGTAATTTCGATATCTCAATAAATAAAAAATAAATATTTAATCTCACTCCTAAAATTAAGAAATTTACAAAAAGTTTAAGTGGTACAGTTAAAAATCATACTCTTTTTTTTTTTTTTTTTTTTAATTCTCTCATCTCGCTCATATTGAAGTTCTGACCTTGATATAGCTGTTTTCAGGGTGAACAAATGAATGTATCTCAAGATTCCCATCAGTAAATCTTGCCATTTATGGATCCTGGCTGGCTGGCTTACTTATCAATAACAGAAATGTTTAATCCTGGGAATGATTTCAAATTCTTCCAATAATCACTCACTTTGCAGTATAATCTCTAAAGTTCATAACCCCCCTAGTAAACCACAAAACTTAACTCCTACACCACCCAGTACCTAGCCTGTTTTAGAGATCGGTCCTACCCAACCCAACAAAACTCCTACATCCTGGTTCATACTACCTGACAGGACAGTATGATAACACCCAGACTGCAAGTGCACACATGTGTATTTTGGCGTGGGGGGCTTTGGAAAAGTACAAATCATGACACTTTGCGTACAAAATATTTTTTTTCCAGGCCTATTATGAATTATTTTCTCTAAATTATCAAAATTCAGGCTATTCTTATTTTCCCATACCAACAGTATTTCATTAATTTTTAATTTTTTTTACTATCTCTTTATACTCCCCTTTGTACCATGACCCGTCCCTCTCTCCAGGCATCCCAATGCACCCAGTCTGCCCCATGAGGACCAGGAGGATACTCCCATTGGTGCCCACTCTCATACAACTCTAGAGACCCAGTTTGACCTCCCGGGTGGGGCAGAAGAGTCCATGCTACCTCCTCCGACCCTCAGTGGAACATACAACTGAAGCTCCTTCCCGGTTCCTCCATGGTTGCAGCGGTGCAGGAACCCTTTGCCTAGGTCAGCCGCAGGGGTTTTTTCCTTTTTCTGGTCAACCCCCTGCCAATGTCAGCGATGAAGGAGGACCAATGAGATGGAAGCACGTAGAGACATGCCTCTGCTCCAGTCCTCAGGTGACGTTGGCCCCTTCCTGTCTATCTGATTTCCCAACTGCACCAGCGGTATAGAGGTGGGGTCAGCATCCCACTTCTCCCCGGAGAAGGAGAGCAACCGTTGTGCGCTCAATCCTTCTACCCTGATGACCTGAGTCCATCACCGAATCCGGGTCACAGATGGGTGCAAGGTGTGGCGTCCAGCACCTCAACCCTCTGCTAGTTTCATTAATTTTGAAGCATTTTGTGCCACTTTTTAGGGACAGTAAGAACATCATTTTCATGTTTCAGTAACTAATATGCAATAGCCAGTGGTGCAGTTATGGCGAAGGGGCATGGTTACAGTGAGGGGGGCCCCAGATTTCTCTTGGGCCTAGGGCCCCAGGTTGCCTTAACCTGGCCCTGCCGCTTGGCCCACCTAGTCTGCCCATTTTGCTACCTAATGGATAAGCTGCAGATCCTAGTTAACCAACAGCCTACTTCCTCCTGCCCCCCACTAGAATTGCCTTATGTCTGTCCCATGCATTCTTAAATTCCCCCACTTTTTTTGACTCTACAACCTCCTCAGGAAGGCAGTTACACACATCTACAACCCTCTCTCTGAAGAAATACTTCCTCACATTACCTCTGAGCTGTCCCCCCTCTATCTTCAAATTGTACCCCCTTGTTCTTGCACATCTCTTTTTCCGAAAGATGCTACCCTCTTGGACTTTGCTGATTCCCTTGAGTATTTGAAAGTTTCTGTCATGTCCCCCTCTCCCTTCTTTCCTCTAGGCTATACATCATAAGCTCCTTTAGTCTTTCTTTATATGTCTTCTGGTGCAGACCCTATACCATTTTGGTTACCCTCCTCTGGACAGCCTCCACCCTGTCTATGTCTTTGTGGAGATGGGGTCTCCAGAACTGTACACAGTACTCCAGATATGGTCTTACCAACTGTCTGTACAGAGGGCCAACAACTTCCTGTTTTCTACTGTTGATGCCTCTCCCTATGCATCCCAGTATCCCCCCAGCCCTCCTTACTGCCTTCTCACATTGCTTGCCCAACTTTAGGTCATTGGATATGACCAAGGCCATTGATTTACGGTGATTAAAACAATGATATTCCATTTTTAAGACTTCAGATTCCGGAATTGCACCTGTGATTGTAACTCTAATTTCTGGATTTTACCGGGATTCTGCTGTCATTCTTTTAGTGTGTATATAAATAATCAGAATAAAAAAGGGTTTAATATACAATTCAATAAAGTAAATTGAAAATAGTACAGGAAGCAATTATGAGAAAAATACAAGTTTTGTAGAATTACTGATCTAGGATAAAATGGCAGATTCCATGAAATCTTTGTTTTTACCGGTGTTCAGACAGACCTAATTCCAGAATTTTACCGGGTTTTCTGGTAAAAACCAAAAACCAGTGGCCTTGGATATGACTACCCCAAGGTCCCTTTCCATTTTTCCTGTTGTCAGTATCTCATCCCCCATTGTGTACTCTTCCCCTGGGTTTTTGTTTCCTGGGTGCACTACTTTGCACTTCTTTGCATTGAATCTAAGCTGCCATACATTTGACCATTCCTCCAACATTGCCAAGTCCCTTCTCATCCTTTCCACCCCACCTTGCGTATCAACCCTGTTGCAGATCTTTGTGTCATCTGCAAAAGACATACTTTTCTTTTCAGTCCCTCTGCAATATCACTTATAGAGACACTAAAAAGGACCGGCCCCAGTACTGAACCCTGTGGTACCCCACTAGTAATTTCCCTTTCTTCACTGTGGACTCCATTTACTATTGCCCTCTGTGTCCTGCTGTCCAGCCAGTGTTTTACCCAGGCTGTCACCCTGGGACCGACTCCCAGGCTGGCTAATTTGTTTATTAATCTTTTGTGCGGGACTGTGTCAAATGCCTTGCTAAAGTCTAGGTAGGCCATGTCTACAGCCCCTCCCTGGTCCACTACTTTGGTCACCCAGTCAAAGAAATAAATTAGATTTGTCTGGCATGACCTTCCTGCTGTGAATCCATGCTGCCTTGGGTCCTGTGCCCCACTGGCCTCTAGGTACTCAACAGTTCTTTCCTTCAGAAGTGATTCAATCATTTTCCCTATCACTGAGGTCAAACTGACAGGTCTGTAGTTTCCTACCTCTGTTTTGCTCCCACGTTTGTGAAGGGGAATCACATCTGCCCTCTTCCAGTCCTCAGATACCACACTATCCTCCCATGATTTATTACAAAGGGTAGTCAGTGGTGTTACTAGTTCTTCCCTTAGTTCTTTTAGAATTCTGGGGTGAATCCCATCAGGCCCCATTGCTTTACCCACCTTCAGTTTAAGGAGTTCTTTCAGAACCCTTTCTTCTGTGAAAGGACTAATATCAACCCCCTATCCAGAGTGCTTCTATTGACTGGATTAGGTATCTCCCCCTGCCTTTCCATTGAGAATACTGAGCAGAAGTATTCGTTCAGTATCCCTGCTTTTTCACTGTCGCTCTCTGCCCAACCACCCTCCTCTTTATTCAGCCTCAGTATCCCTGCCTTAGTCTTTCTTTGCTCCCTAATGTACCTATAAAATGGGGGGGTGGTCATATCCAAAAGAAAATGAATGTGTGGTGCCTCCACCCAGATGAAAATTTAAATGGGCTAGGTGATGTGTTAGTGCGACCTCCTAGGATGCTATATTGGCCTACCTCCCAACTGATGTCACACTTCCCACAGACCCACACAGAAACAACAGTTTCCCCCAGTTTGCATGCACAGTATTACTGCAGTCAATGATCAGAGATGACTAACAGTAAAACAAAAGTTTATGTCAGGGCTACCCTGAAAACCAAAAAAAGGTTATAGCAATAAATCCCCATGGGGTGGGGGTGGGGGATTACATAGTATTCACAGTCAAAATCTTCCATTGCCCTATTAGGCTCAGCCTTACCACATTTACTTCCCAATCCACTACTAACAAGGCCCTCATCAGGCATGGTTAAATAATGGTGTTACTTGGCTGCCACTAAATATGACCATCCTAGCACAGCACAAATACTGGTTCCACCCTGGATGTCTTTAGTCAAGCCTGTCCAGGCACAGCCTTCATGCAGCCCAGCCCCACACAGCACAGGTATTGGATGGTCCTTCTGTACAGGAGGCCACTACCCTCTTCACACCTGGTACCAGAAAATTCCTCTTACACTTACTTGGAACTCCCTCATACATAGTTCCTGGGTACCTCAGGTGTTCAACAGGTGCAGGCCTGATGTAGTTTCCACGGGTTGTCTGGCATTGGTGAACTGCAGCAAGGAATCAGCAGATTGCTAAATTATTACCTTAAACCCCAAAGGTCATGTAGTTGCTTAAATGGCTAAAAATGACCCTGCAAAATGGGGTATTTATAATTTGGCCCCATGGGCAACTTGCAAACAAATACAAACAAACAATATTTCCCTGAAGCACGTAAGCTCTGATTTTACTCAAGGTTCCCCAACCAGATGGCTTCTGCTGGTCTCTGGTGCCTCAGTCTCCTGTGGTAACTCTGGATCAAATGGGCTCCCTCTTCAGGCTTGTACTACCTATCTCAGGGGCTGGCTTTTCAGACTACTTCTGGATGATTTACTGGCTCTCCCCTCATTTCCTTCCTGGACTGCTGCGGTCCCAGACTGACCCACACTTCTCAGCTTCAGAACCCTCAGGGTGGTAGCAGACAGACACCTAGCTGTAGTGCCTGCCATGAGACTGGGACCATGAATACTTCATTTCAGTCTCTCTGCTCCATGCTATCTCTTCAGCTTTATCACTGGTTTGTGCTCAGTTGCCAATCTTTTCCTTGGAGGACTCAGAATCTTGCTTCACCATTCATTTCCTAGGCACAGGGCCTGAAACTGCACACCACAGACAGAAGGTTCTTTCCCACTGAGATCTCTCCCAGATCTGCCAGCCTTCAGCACAGTCCCCTTCTTATAGGCATAATTCAAGGACAGCTCCCAATGGTTCACACTGCTGTCACTTCAAATCCACAACACCCTATAGATCCAAAAAAGGGCACCAAAATTCATTGTTCTTTTTCCCTCCAGAGACCTCTGGGGTTTGTTCTGAGCTCACAACTACTTGATTGTCTCTCAGTGTTAAGGGTCACAAAGATGATGACATCAATGCCATTTAGAGGTACAGGCCCCAAAGTTACACTTCTAAAGGGCTGCTGCCCTCATTAAGCATGCCCACCCTAGTTCAGGAGTCATGGTTGGGTGATGTCTTCTGGTTGTGGTGGGGTGGAGGCCAGAGGTTTATCCTGTTGGTGGCAGCAACCCACCTTTGATGTGTTGCTGCACTTAGCTTGAGCGCAAAAGCAACATGGTGTAGGAAGCATGGACGAACCGTGGTATTTTTTTTTAAAGATGGGTAACTTGGAGGCTGAGGTGCTACTGATATTTGCACTTCAGCGAACTTCATAATTAAAAAAAAAAGCATTGCACACAAAATATATATATATATATATATATATGTGGTGTGATTTTTATTTAATGAGAAACACTACTAAAGTGCCATATTGCAACAAACAAGTAAATAAGAAAAACTCGAACCCGTGCAGGGGTAGTGTGGTCACCGGCTAAACTCCCCTGTCTATCAATGCTCACTGAGTCTTCCTCAGGGGTAGAGATAGTGACCTTATGCACAGCTTTTTATGTGCAAGACTTAGTGTCACATGATGACATCAGCCATCCAGATTACATATACTACATTTTCAATTTCCTCATTTTTCTTTCTGTAACCCCCATAAATGGGGGTTCCGAAAATGTCTTCCTGGGCTTGCCTAATGCCCACTGCCAGGCTGGTGTTCTGTGGCTAAAACAGTTCTGAATATGCTGCGTGAGAGTGCCTTGTTAGCCTCCGTGCCTTTCTCTTTAAGAGATATTTATTTCGTAGGATATAGTTAATCTGTATGGGGGCCAAGTGGTATCAGGCTCGAGTCCCACCCTGGCTGTGATACAGCTGCTTCATTCTGCCATTGCTAAGTGCACAGAGGGAGCTGTTTTAGGATCTGTGATTGTTTGTTGATTACCTGCTTTAATAACTATTATATAGAAGTTTGTCTAACCTGCCTTCCTTTGCAGCATGGACTTTCTGCTTAGAGCCACCATTTTGGTTCTGGACTGCCAGTTTGGACCAATCGGTACCTCGGGGGACCTTAAAATGGAGACTGCCCCCAGAGGTCTTGTGGGAGGGAATTTCTGCAGGAATTGTAATTTTCACTGTTTGACACCTAAATGGACCTGGTGGGGGAGCCCTTTCGGTGACAGACAGATGGATCAACTAACCAAACCTTTTGGATCACTGGGAAGTCCCAGAGCTGCCTGCAGCAGTGTGTCAGTCAGGAGTTGGAGATTGGAGAGTGAACAACTTGAGCAATTCGAGCAGCTGCTCCTGCATAGTAGTGTGGGGATTCAGCGGGAAGGCTGTGTCTGGCCTGCCTGCTACCATCTTCCAGTGTGAAGAAGCCTGCAAATTGAATTGGACTATATCCAAATCTGTTCTTGGGACCTGAATTCTGAATTGAGAGAGAGTGAATTTCATCTGAGTGTGGACCAAAGACTTGCTCCAGAAGCGATCAGCCAGTCAGGTACAGAATAGAGTCGCAGAATGAGAGGTTTGCGCAGAGATCCTGTAGTATTGCAAACAGACTTCATCTGTGCTGTGGCTGAATATTTGTTTACTTATAAATGTACTGGATGTGTCGTGTGGTCATGATTGGTTCCCCATATTGAAGTGGTATGCTAGCTGGAAGCTGCTCCAGCATTGTTACGGACTTAAATCTGAACTTTCCAACAGGCCTAGGCCTCACCATCTTGGCCTGGACTACTGCTCTTGCCACAAAGACTCTTGCGACAAAAGAACCGCCTGGGTATTCGGCTCCCTGCTCAACACCACCGAACAGGATCGACCACCATGGTGCGTTGTGTGGGCCCTGCTTCCTCTGGCCAGCCAGAACAACATTCTGAAGTCTTCACCTCGTCAGTCCTGCTTCCTGGTCTGGGTAGCATGAGTAACCAACAGGGCAGCTCCCTGCAACAAAGCTGCAATCATTGTGTGTCGTCTGATTTTATTGTTTGGGTTGATCACAATAGACTGAGCCATCCAGCTCCAGAATACAAATTTGGGTTGAAGTGCGTGTTGCTTGTTTTCTTTCCTAAGGGCCCCAACAACAGCTGCAATGCTGGACTACCCCAGGCAATGCTTTAGGCTAGCCTGAATAACAACTGGGTACCCAGAGTGTGTGTGACTGTACCAAAGGGACTCTTAGTGCATGCATGCTTAGCCTGACTAAATCAGATCTGACATCAAATGCTAGATTGCTACCCTACCTTTGTTCATGTCCCCTGAATAAATCAGATTCTATTCTTTCTGCCTTTAACCTGGCTAGTGTGTACCTTTGTGGAGGGGATACTGTATTGCCATTGAACTGTTCTATTGCAGGTCTTGTTTTACAGGGGGTCTCCAGGGCCGTTGCAGCTGATCCAGCCCTGGTAGTAAGTGTACCATGGGTGGGTTCAATATTGTATTCCTATGTCATATGTGACTGTCTATCTGCTGACCTGTGTATGCCACTAGAGGGGTTAGAGGGGGGTGTTAGTGTCCCGGAGGACTATACCCATAGCAGCTACGCTACCCTTAAACCAACTCTCTGGGTGGAGGCACCTGTTCATTGAGCTCAGGCCCCTCATCCTGCATCTAGTCACACAGGCAGGGGTAGTATCCCTAGGGATAGCACCACCTAGGGGTTACATTTCTTTTAAGTATTTCTTAGGATTAAATCAGAGGCTATATTTAATCATGCTTGCTGTGTACAGAGGCTCCTAAAGTGCTAATGTGCTTATTTGATGACAGAAAAACCCCACTACCTAAAAGATTAAACATTACTTATTTGAGATGCTTAAAGCAGTACACCAAGAAATAATAAATATTACTTTCTGTAATTCATATACATTCCATTAAATGTAGCATAAATGTTTCTCTCAGTCAGATTGGAGGTTAGTGTAACTGACTGGACAACAATGTAATTTAGATATCATGTACCAACAAAGCACTCCCAAGGGGATATAAAGTGTGAGCCTCTTCTTAGATCTTAAATACTTGTAATGCTTTACATTAAATAGTGTTGGAAATCTAAAATCACATCCAGCATCAGGCATGTATGTGTAAAGCCGTGGGGTGGGGAGGAAGGAGAAGGGAAAATTAAGGAATGAATATGGGAAACAGTAAAAATAAAACTTTATACTACTATCACTATATTATTCATAGGTTTAAATTATAACCTTAGGATTATGAGAAGTCTGAACAAAAGTAATACAAATGAAAACAGAAATATGTGATATGAGATAATCAGATAATATTAGTTTCTAAAAATAAACTGTAATAAATATACTCTTATTAATATGTGTTAAAGATTACGTTTCCATATTCTCAAGGGAAGAGTTTGTTCTGCTTCGATCTCACTAGGTATTAAACCATTGCCTTATGTTGTCTACATTAAATACATTTAGACCAAATTCTGAATTCCTGACCAAACAGTATAATAACAACACATAAATATACATTCAGCCCAGACCAATTGATTACAAATACAGTGTGATGTCCAACATTTCATTCAGCCCCTGTGGAGCTAATGAACCCAAAAGGTAAATCCACTATATTTCATGTTGAAGTAAATCCTGCAACCTTGGCCCTCCTCCCTTCTTTTTGTGATATGCTCCATGCCTGCAAAATAAATGTGAATTAATCTACTAGTTAAAAAACTGTTATGTAGAGCCAAGAAGAGGACCCATAGGATATTTGTCGTTATTACCCTTCATATAGTGCCTGTGTGTTCCTGCATTCTCTTTTAAGCTGTCTGGCAATCCTGCCCACATGGATTTTGGGGCAGGAACACCACACAGTATATATTGTGTGATCTGTGTTACATCACACAAATTTTCTAACTTTCACTGGTCATTCCACAATAGGAATGTGTATATATTGACTCATTTGTGCAAATATTGACATATTGCAATACTGACATTTGCAGAAACCTGGTTTCTATTAAACCAGTTATGTGTTTCCGAGGCAATGTGAGTATGCAAAACCTTATTCCCTGTACTATGACCCCTTGAAAAAGTTACCAATTGTTTTAGTCAATGGCATGTCATTATTCTATCATGTTAGTATATGCCAGTTACTGTTTATTATTTTCTTGATTTACATAGATTGAGAGCCATAATTAATGAGCAAGGTCAATCTTTCTACACTTTTTTGCTTAATTTTTCTCCTTGAGCATCAATTACAGTTCCCTTGACATATTATTAACCTGGTGTATTTCCCTTTTTAGTACTCTCAAAAAATATCTTCTTTTCTTAAACTTAATACACATTTAGTTCAACTGTTTTTGCTCTCAGACATTAAAAGAATAGAACAGATCTAGCACAAGGCGACCAAACTTGTCCCTCACCCTACCCACCTGGATTATGATACTAGACTCCAGAAAACTGGCTTATAGTCCCTTAAACTTAGAAGAACTAGGGGTGACCTCCTACAGCTATTTAAAATCCTCCAATCACCTGTATTAATGCAACAGTGTGGTATATCTTACTCCAACAGGAAGATTGTAGCCAGGTTACATAGCAAACAACTCGAAGTTAACCGAGCCAATAACAACAAAAGGCAGAATTTCTTTACAATTAGGGCACCCAGGCTGTGGAACACATTGCTACAAGATATAGTAGATTCCTTAAATATTATAACCTTTAAAAGTAAACTAGATAAATGGCTATTTAACTAAAATTGGGTTAATGTTCCACCGATGTGGAGGACAATCTTGATGGGCAACCATCTTCTTTTGTCCACTAATCCAAGTAACCAAGTAAATGTCACTTCATTTAAACAATTGCACTTAAGGTGTATGAATTGGCCCACTGGTATGCTCCTTATAAGTTGGGCCAGGTGGGCACGTTCTGCTTTTAAAAGGTAATGAAGTAGTGCCACCTGATGATCTACCTCACGTATGGACAAAATATGGTTTTCTTCCCAACAGTTCAGGAACAGATTTGTATTCAAAGGGGCCATAGTGGCACCCATCGCTGTGCCCCTGAACTGGTGGAAGAACTCGCCATTAAATAAAAAATAATTGCATGCTAAAATAAACTCCAAACCCTTGAGGAGAAAGTCAGATGGCACTGCCTCAGTTCCTGTCTATCTAAGTACATTTTAACTGCCTCGAGGCCCTTCTCATGTGGAATACTCGTATAATGTGAACTGATACCGACTGTTAAAAATTGGTCTCCCTGTTTCCATTGATGCATTTGTAAATGCCTAATGGATCTATGATGCTGGTTTGACAACACTTTTGTCAACTGGCATCACAGCTATAGAATTTATGTTGACCACAAGTTGCGGTAGACATAAATCCCAAATGCTTCCTGGTCCTGCTTTTCTATCAGGGGGCTTTACCCCCCCCGCACCTCCCATACTATAGATTGTCAACTCCAGTTGGAGTTGACTCAGGGAGTGGGTGTCTTCATAGGACTTGTGATGCAACCCATGCACCATCTTTGTTGCCCTCCTCTGAACCTTCTCTACCCTGTCTATGTCCTTACGTAGGTATGGTCTCCAGAACTGTACACTGTACTCCAGGTGGGGCCTCACTAGTGTCTTGTATAGCGGAATTATGACCTCCCTTTTCCTGCTGGTGATGCCCCTGCCTATACATCCCAGCATCCTATTTGCTTTACCTGATGCCTTGTCACACTGTTTCGCTACCTTGAGGTCATCAGAGATGACAACCCCAAGATCCCTTTCCTGCTTGGTGCATGCTATATCCTCACCCCCCAACTGATATATTGTGCCAGGGTTTTTGTGCCCCATATGCATTATCTTGCACTTCTTTGCATTGAATTTCAACTGCCAAACCCCTGACCATTCTTCAGGTTTTTGCAGGTCCTGTCTCATTCTGTCTGCACCCTCTGGTGTGTCTACTCTGTTACAGAGCTTTGTGTCATCAGCGAACAGTGAAATTCTGCCTTCTAGATCCTGTGCAATGTCACTGATGAAGATGTTGAATAGGACCGGTCCCAGCACTGATCCCTGTGGTACCCCACTGGTTACTCTTCCCTCTGTGGAGTGACAGCCATTTACCACTACCCTCTGTGTCCTGCCACCCAGCCAGTTACCTACCCACCACACTACTGTCCTGCCCACACCCATATTCCCAGTTTGTGTAATAGTCCTCTATGTGGCACAGTGTCAAAGGCCTTGCTGAAGTCCAGATAGGTCATGTCCACTGCCCTCCCTGATCCACCTCCCTAGTCACCCAGTCAAAAATTCAATGAGGTTGGTCTGACATGACCTCCCCCTGGTGAAACCATGCTGCCTTGGGTCCTGTAGTCCATTGACAACCAGATGTTCCACCAATCTCTCCTTCAGTAGTGCTTCCATGATCTTTCCCACTACCGAGGTGAGGCTGACTGGTCTGTAGTTCCCTGCTTCCTCTTTGTTCCCACTTTTGTATAATTATGCCAGCAATAAATCAGTAGGCCACAATCAATTACAAGGGATATACCTGCTTAAAGTTGAACCAGCATAATATTCTGTGGTGATTTGCATATGCAGCCCATGATGCTTTGCATTGTGGGGGCATGTGTGATTTTGTATTACAAGGGATATAACCCAGCCTGGAGGCAGTAGCGTAGCAAATTCCCAGAGGGCCTGGGTGCAAGGCGATGTTATAGGGCCCCGCCCCAGTTTTAAATAAACATCAAAATTTTGATGTGGACCCCTCAAACCTCGTGGGCCCAGGTGTCACTGCACCCCCTGCACCCTTGTAGCTATGCCCCTGCCTGGAGGAAGTAAAAAAGATATAGTAGTCATAGGTGACTTTATGTTAAGGGCAGTCAATAGAATAACATGTAGGAACAGAAAAGATCAGGTTACACTATCCTGTCTACCTGGAGCAGGGATAGCTGATGTTAAAAAACTGCTTCCAGGGCTCTTACAGCATACAACCAATCCACTTGTATTTTTGCATATAGGAACAAATGATATAGAAAAAACAGGGACTACATACATCCAGAGAGATTTTGAGGAAGTGGGCAGTGAGTTCAAAAAGAAAAACTGTTCAGTGGTTATATCTGAGGTTCTCCCAGTTCAACTGGTGGGTATACAGAAAAATGGGTTAATAAGATTTAATGGATGGTTATGAAGATGGTGTAAGCGAGAGAACTTTGAGTTTTTGGAGCACTGGCACAGATTCAATAATGTGTATCAACTTTATGTCCCCAATGGGCTCCATTTGAACAAAAATGATATCAGCGTATTAGCAGATAGATTCAATGCTAGAATAAGTAAAACTTTAAACTAAATACTGGAGAGGGGGGAAAATAGCAACATTCCTGGTAAAATACAAAATGCACCAGTGAAACAAACAGACTGGGAAGCATTAATGGTGAAAGCATGTAGCCTGAACAACAGAAAAGATGAATTGGAGTTTATTTTAAACAAAGAAATATTGCACCATGTGCAATTACAGAAACCTGGTGGGAAAAGGATGACTGGGGGACAAATATCAAAGGGTACCAGTTGTTTAGAAGAGACAGAGAAGACAAAAATGGGGGAGGGGTGGCCCTATATGTTCAAAATGACATCAAGGCCTGTGAAATAAATGTCTCCCCTGAATCAGATTTTGAACAGCTTTTAGTACAGTTAATCCCCCCTCCCAAGGGAGAAACAGATTACTGTGGGAGTATACTATAGACCCCAATCATTAAAACTTGAGTGAACAAGGGAATTTATTGCCCAAATTGGAACTCTAAACCAATCTAGAAGATAGTTGCTGTTAGGTGACTTTAATTTCCTCGGAATCGAATGGAAGTCCTGGGTACCCTCTTCAGTAGTGGAGGCATCACTCCTCGAAGTATTAGACTCTTTTGTATTATTAAACCATGTGGAAGAAGGCACTAGAAAGAACAATATTTTGGATTTAGTTATTAGAAACCTAGAGGACATATTAAAACAGTACAAGATTAGGAAACCTCTACTAGCAAGCGACCATAACATGGTGGAATTTCATATAGAAATTAATACATGTATACAACAGGGGGTTACTAACACTATGAATTATAACAAGACAAACTATGAGCAACTTAGAAACAAGGTCAAAAACTGGGACTGGGAAAAGCAATTTGAGGGGTTAAAAGCGCCCCACAAGTGGTTGCTACTTAAAGAATTTCTCCATGAGATGGCTGAAGCTAATATACCAACAAAACCTAAATGTAACACAAAGGGCAAGATCCCAGTGTGGTTTACCTTGAAAATACGTAAGCTAGTAAAAAGAAAAAATAGGGCTTACAAGCAGTATAAGAAGGAAGGGACTGGGAGATATAAAGACAAATACTAAAAGAGACTGCGGGAATTGAAAAAGGCAGTAAAAAAAAGCCAAAAGGGACTTTGAGATCAATCTGGTAAATAAAGTTTCTGACAATCCTAAAGCTTTCTATAACTATGTGGGCTCTCTAAAAAATAACAACAATAATGTGGGGCCACTTCTACAATGGAAAGATATCATAACCGAGTGCAAGGAAATGGCAGAGTAATTTAATAAATACTTTGAAAATGTTTACCATAAAGGGGATACATTACAAAGTGACACTACAGGCAACAATCATTGCACCCTAAAAATAACTCCAGAGATGGTTAAAGATAAACTAGCTAGCCTGAAACCAACAAAGTCCACAGGACCAGACAATTTGCATCCTAGGCTGTTAAAAGAACTGGCAACGGTCTTATGTTATTCCATCCAAGCTATTTTTCAATCATCTATAGATGAGGGAGAGGTACCGGAGGATTGGACAATGGCTCATATTGTTCCAATACATAAAAAAGGTTCCAAATCTGTGTGCTCAAACTATCGGCCTATTAGCCTGACTAGTATCTTAAGCAAGGTCTTAGAATCCTTTATTAAGGATTTTATTGAAAAGTACATACAGGGTGAGGGGCACTTGGATACACAACAACATGGGTTTAGAAGAGGGAGGTCATGACTAACAAACTTGTTCTCCTTCTTTGAACCAGTAAGGGCAGCCCTAGATAAAAATCTACCGGTGGATATATTATATATAGATTTCGAAAAGGCCTTTGATAGTGCATCACACCAGGAACTAATAAACACATTGAGGGAAATAGGGTTGGATGGATGTATTATTTGATGGATTACAGCTTGGTTGGGAGTAAGGAAACAGTGAGTATGTGTAAAGGGGTATATGTCTGGCTGGGTCCCTGTGTCGAGTGGGATGCTACAGGGATCTGTTCTGGGTCCTGTCTTGTTTAACATTCTTATAGCCTCTCTGAACTGTAACTCTAAGGCATGACTAACAAAGTTTACAGACGATATAAAACTGGGAGCAGTGGTATTAAATGAAAATGGTGCAAAATCATTTCAAGCAAATATTGGAAAAACGGCAGAAAACAAGAAATTGAGATTTAATATGGCAAAATGTAAAGTCATGCACTTGGGTAAGAAATATCATAGCTATGGATACAGCATAAATGGGCTCAGTGTTTCAACCACTGAGATGGAGAAAGATTTAGGAATCTGGATTTCTAAAAATATGGAATTTACCAGTCAATGTACACTTGCTACAAAAAGGGCCTATGGTATCCTGGCTTCCATAAGGAGGAACATGAAGAGTAGGGCTAGGGAGGTGATGGTCCCAGTTTATGTGTCACTTGTTCACCCACACATGGAATATGCAGATAGTTTTTGGATGCCTAGGTTAACGGGAAATGTTAAGAAGACGGAGAGGGTCCAGAGGCGAGCAACAAAGTCAATAAAAGGGCTGAGGGACCTACCCTATGAGGAAAGATCACAACACCTAGATCTTTTCTTATTGCAATATAGGAGATTTAGAGGAGACATGTGCTTGCTGTACAGAGCTTGCAGGGAACCAGATCTTTGGGAATGTATAGGACTCAAAAAAGACCTGATGTTATTACAAATAGGGGTCACCAGTACCAACTAAAGGGCGAGAATTACAGCAAAAACCAAAGAGGTAACTGGTTCTCCCAACGTGTGGCGACACAGTGGAATGCATTGCCTGAGTCTCTGGTTTCCTGTGGCACCATGAACCAATTCAAATCAGCACTGGACAAATACAGTAAAGAACTTTGTTACCAGATTAAAGCATAGGCAGAGCAGGTCAAAACTGGCTATATGACTAAAGTACCCGATGACATCTTATGAATCTTATGACTCTTATGTTCTTGAACATGCATGAGGTGTGTGTGTGTGTGTGTGTGTGTGTGTGTGTATTTATTTATGTATGTCAAAAGTTTCCTCAAGAATGACATACTGAGCTTGAAACACCTTGCTTCCAGATGCATTCTAATGCGTATGTACAAATATGCAGCATCCCTGTGTGACAATTTTTTTCTCAGTGCCCACCCTACCCCAACACACAGACACACACAGATGCATGTACAACACGGACACACACACACACACACACTTCCTCCTTATTCCACTGTGTCCTGGGCTGCATGATCTAATGACAGAAAGCCTCTCACACCTGTTAATACCCACCTGCTATAAAGATACAGTAGATACACAGATGGATTACTCTAAATTCCTTTACTGTCCGAATCCTCCTCCTCCCACCCACCTCTTTCTGTCTCCCAATAATTTTCTTGAAGCTGTCCTATTGTACTTTGAAAGCCTATCATCGCCTCTCTTTTTGTCGGTGTGTTAATTGTTGCAAGGAGCTATTGCTATCTGATTTTTATACTTTTTGTAGAAGCTGCCATCTCCTGAGGAAGGGCACTATGATGTCTGAAAGTTCTCATACTGAAAATTACTCATTAGTGCAAAAAAAGGTATCAAATCACCTTCTTTGTCTATATCAGTTTGGTTCATTGCTGTTTCATTCTGACTAGTGTAGTGTTTCTCTCAAGGTAATTAACTCTTGTAATTTTATTTAAATCCAACAGTCTGCCGTACATCTGTTTTGTAGCCATAAATATCCACTATTGAACAAAAGCTGCCACAAAGGACTTTCATTTCCCTCCAAATCAGTGGTGAACTGGTGAGAAAATTGGGTGGGGGTGTAGCTGACAGCATATACACACCTGTAGTACCTGCAGTGACTTCCTTCCTTTTTGTTTTACCAGGTGACACACACTAAGCTGAAAACTTGTTTACAGGTGCGACCTGGGAGCACAGGGAAGTTAAGTGACTTGCTCAGGGTCACACAGTATGGAAGTAGGGGCTTTGGGATTCAAACCCAGGTCTCCAGGTTTGCAGCTCAGAGCATTAAACCACTGTGCTATACTGCCTCCAGACTTGAAGTATCTGTTTAAATTTGTGCAGTTTGTACTAAATAAAGTAGTTCTTTGCAAGTGCTGATTATGGAATGCAGCTATTTATTTTATGTGAATTGTCTGTGCTATAAAGGACAGCATCATACATGAGCTTTGCTGAATGTTTTTATTAAATAAAGAAAATGAAATTCTGCTTAGAATTGCGAGCATGGCGTGACGCTGGGTCTCTAGTACGGCAGTGTGATGCACTGTGCCTCAGCACTGCCAGGATGGACTTTCCTTTCTTTTTACCAATGGTCCATGATTTCAAATAGCACTGGAAGTGATAGAGATTCAACCTTTGCTCTAGTCTGTTATTTACAGACAAAGTAACATTTGTTAATACACTCACTATGCCTTTGATAGATACTGCATTTAAAAAAAAAACATTTGTCACCTGCTGTTCTGAGGTAGGAGCTGGCAAGGTGATTACTGACTGTTTGTTTTAACAGTCTATTTGTTCTTTCCTGCAGCAGAACAAATTGTCATCTTTCTACTTCTATTACATTTACTAAATGGATATTTAATGTTCTCAGCTGTGTCCATTTTTTTAAATAGACATTTCTGAAAGCCATTAGAGGAACTGTCATGTGTTCCAGGTTTAGAAATATAGACACAATCAACACAGTATAATTTGGAACACAATCAATTTTTCTGGCACAGAATAGGACAAATAAAGCACATGAAACTGAACTTATAACCTTCAACTCAAAGCCATTTTTCTCTGTAGCAGTCTTTCAGAGTACTACCTGCTTTTCTCTCTCCTTTCTTTCATCCCTGCATTCACTTTCTCTCTCTCTCTCTCTCTGTCTCGTTGTCTTTCTCTCTCCCTTTCTCTGTGTCCCTCTCACTCCTGGTTGTCTGTCTTACAGCAGATCAAGCTCTTGGGCTGAATTTTCAAGGTGACTTTTTGGTCGCAGATTACCACATTGCATCCAAATTAGACACCATGGGATTTAAGTTCAAGAATTGGAGTTTTGGTTCCTATATCTAACAGACACAGCCAGACATGCACATGTTTTGTGGTCACTGGCCCCCATTACTGGACACAAGCTGCCACAAAATGCTTCCACTGGTCACATAATCAGCAGCTGACTGGTGGGGAAATGGGTACAGGGTCCAACAGCAAAAACACACCCGCAGTATCTTAAGCCAACCTGATGCACCTGCATCTGAAGATTTTTGAAGATTGGGCCCTGGGCATTTGCAAATTCAGCTAGAGTATACTGCATTCAGTTCCTCTATACATGAGTTAACCAATCATATGTAACCAAATGAAATGCCATTAGGTAAGCATTTAAACATTATGGTATGGTGCTGCTCTGTTTACCGCTTGAAATGTGCTAGAATCATCCTAATCTACCCACAGTAGCCTCAATAGAAGAAAGTTTAAACAATTACTACTGGTGGTCATATTTTTTTTGACTTGAGTTATTAATTGCAAAAGTAGCAATAAAAGCAGTTTTAAAATATCTGAGGGAATCAAAAATAAACTGAGGATGGCTCTTGGGATGTCTGAAATTCGTTACTGCTGAAAAAAACTATGTTATGAATTTTCTGATGACTAACAAATGCTGCTGCTGTCATGTCCCTGGGCTTCAGTACTCACAGTTGTTTGGGGCAGAAGCTGGAACCCACTTAAATGCTACATCTCAGTTGGTCCATCCTGGGTAAAAAAATAACAAACGGTAAAGACTGGGGCAACTACAGCCTGTTTGTGTTCTGGTGCAAAGGAAGTTCCCTATCTCAATGGGACAGTTTAAAGATATCAGTTAGTGGCTGTACTGCATATTTATTCATACCTGCTTATGAATTGGGTGGGCAGACACAATGAATCGCGAGCCCTTTGCAGCCTTTAATTTCTATTTGTCTGTGTAACCAGGAGTGGTCCTCTGAATTTGAGTGCCATTGGTTCAGCACTATTAAAGTCTGCAGTTTTTTAGTCAATGTGGATGCCAGGAATTTTAGAATCTGCACAGAAGACCATACAGAAGTAACTGTGTGGGAGTAGTGAGTTGGGAAGTTTTGTACAAGTTTTTTAGTTGTGGTTTTATTTAGAAGGCATGTGTCAGATGTGCAGAGTGGTTCTAAGTTTGTATGATATCATGTAAGATGCGCTGGAGAGCTGATATCATTGTTACAGCAGATGAAAACCATTATAACTAATATAATTAATAGAAATGCCAAACCACCCAAATAAGTAATATTGTTATATTGTTCTGCTGTCAGGAAGTCATAATTCTGACACAAATAACTTTAGAACAACTGAAGCACATTGATCTGCTCTTCTCTCATAGGAACATAGGAACTGAGAAGTTGCAGATGGAAGACAGAAGCAGGCTGTGGCGCCCTTTAAAATTGTCCCCTGCTTTGCAGTAGTTCATAACCTGAGAAGCCCCCCATATACTAATTTAATCTGGATGTGAATATGTCTAGTGTCTCCACCATAGACTTTAGTAGACTGTTCCATGCATTCACCACCATTTGTGTATAGAAATTTCTCCTTTGCTTTCCCCTACATTTTGATTACCCTCATTAGCTTGTTGCAACCCCTAATATTTTTTCTTTATTTGTCAGTGTTATATTCATATGACTGTTTTGCTTTCCTCGTCCCCGGGTTATACCTGAATGAATAGTTTCCCCCTGCCTAGCCAAACTCAATTTTCTCCACTACATCTACCTGTTGCACTGATTTGCCTCACAATGTTTATGTTTATGCTCCTCTGATATACTGTATTGCTATATTTGATGTCTTGTTTTGTAATGTTGTTAATACTGTCCAGTTTTTCCACCTCTTGATCTATCTCCACATCCACTCACTTCCCAGGATGCATCTGGAAACAAGCTGTTAGCAGCTCAGTATGTCTTTCCTGGTGAATCGTTTGACATAAATAAATGAATAAACAAGTAATTAAATACATAAATTTCACTTACTGTACTAGCTCATGGATTGTTAGCACTAAATAAACACATTTTACTCCATTAGCTCATTGATTCTTAGCATCTGATACATACATATTAAGTTTCTACCAATCATCTCTTCTCCCGGCTAAACAAACCAAGCTCTACCAAACTATTTTTATTATACTTACCCCTCAGATTACCCCATATCTGTTTTGCTCTCCTTTTCTGCATACTCTCCTCCAGAATATTATCCATTTTGTAATGTGGGTCCAGAATCAACAACAGTACCCCTGGTGAGATTTTACCAGTGACCTGTATCGATGCATTGATTCTATTTTCATGTCATTGTCCATAATTATAAAGAAAAGGGGGAAACCAAACTGAGAAAATATATCACCTCTGAGCTAAGCTGTGATTAATTTTTTTTTCAGTTTCACCTGACATATCATGGGCTGTAAGAATAAGCAAGTCTCAGTATCCAGGAAGACATTTTAGAACTTATTTACACAATTCAGCTTTTATTTCATTATTCTCTTCATCTCCCCTTATCCTTTCTTACTCAGTACTGTTCATGAAAAAGGGATCTTTGTCCTCAGACAGTCTGCTTCTGCTTTTTCCTCCACTGAACTCATAACAAAACTAGAGAAAGGGTGTGACTGGCCCACCAGCGCAGCCGCAGGCTGCCACTGTGATGTCAGGTGTAGGAACAAGCCTAGGGCATCAGAAGCCAGGCAGTGGGAGGAGGATTGAGCATCCCAGAGGAGAAGGTGGTAGGGAGCTCCACTGCAGTACCACCACCTGGGTGGCATAGATAGCGATGAAGGTGGAGCCACTCTTTCACAGTAAGGACACCATCTGACTCTTATTCAGTAGTATGCTATGTGTATGTGTGCACACATCTGAGTCCTCACTGACAGTGTACCAGAGGCATGGGAGAAACTGTGCCACGGAACGTGTAGCATTGAGCTTGCACTCTTGAGCCCCACCAACTCGACTATTCGCTGCCTTCCCACACATGACAGACTTGCGGAGAGTTGTCTTCATCCCAAATGGAATCCATCACAGAAAGACATGTCCTCTGGACCCCTGGAAAACAGATACATGATAGAGAAGGGAAGGGCAGGGCTGGGAGTTGGCTATGATAAGATGGGCAGCACAGGCGAAGGGGACAAAGAAAATATAAAAAAAAGTGTGGCTCTACTTGATGGAATACCACTAGTATGTTACACAAACATTAACCTGATAATCTAGGGAATCTTCATTCTTTCCATTTATTTGCAAGGATCATGAACAATACAGGATTATGAGAAGTTAAAGGTTGCAAAGATACAGGTCCAACTTTATAAGGATAAGTCCTATCAATACAGTTTATATGCAGAAATAAATGACATTATATACTGTATAAATACACTTGTAAGTATAACTGTATGTTATATTCATTGCAATAAATTGCATTAATGCACCAGTTAGGGCTCAACATAATGCCACAAAAGTACAGACATGTGGCATTGGGCTTTTTGACCCTAACTTCCCACTCCATTTCCAAGCAGCAAAAAGAAAAGACCACACAAGCCCCATCATGCTACACTGAAAAAAAATACTCCATCAGTACTACTTAGAAATGCAACAGTGAAAAGCTGAAAAGGTAAAGGCTAAAAGTTATAAGGTAACACAGAAGAGAGGTGCATCAGGGGGAAACTGAGGGAAGTAGGGAAAGCAATAAGGAGTGCAAAAGGCATAAAATGAACAGAGAATAGCCCAGTAGGTAACAAAAGGGGACAAGACATTTTTCAGATATGTAAGTGAAAAGAGGATGACCAGGGGTGGGATTGTAAGGTTAAGCAGGGAAGGGGGTGACTGTGCAGAGGGAGACCAAGAAAAGGCAGACATCCTGAACAAATACTTTTGTTCTGTGTTCACAGAGGAAGGAGAAGGGGTGGGGACACAAAAAAGTAACAGAAGCATTGGCAGGAGGGAGGTGGACACTAATCCATTTTTAGAGGACAGAATCCTACAGGGAATTTGAAGGTGCACAAAGCAATGGGTCAGATGGGGTGCATCCAAAGGTATTGAGGGAGCTCAAGGAGGTACTGGCTGCCCCCCTTGCAGTCCTATTTAATAGCTCACTGGAAACAGGAGTGGTTCTGGAAGACTGGAGGAGGGCAGATGTAGTCCCACTACACAAAAATGGTAGCAGGGAGAAGGCTGGCAATTAAAGGAAAGTCAGCCTGACACCAGTGGTGGGGAAGTTAATGGACTCACTGCTGATGGAAAGGATTTTGGAATGCTTTGAATTCATTGGGTTACAAGACCCGAGGCAGCATATGATCACAGGGGGAGGTCATGTCGAATAAATCTGATAGATTTCTTTGACTGGGTGACAAAGGATTTAGATCAGGGTGCAGTGGTGGATGTGGCCTACCTAGATTTCAGTAAGGCTTTCGATACCATTCCACATGAGAGACTAGTAAACAAGCTTTGTAACTTAGGAGTGGGTCCAAAGGTGGTAGACTGGATAAGTAATTATCCAGAAAGAGAAGTGCTTTCTCCTTGGGTATGAGACAAGGAGGCTAAATTTTATACTGCAGTGTTGGCAGCTTGTGGGTTATCAGTCTGTTTCATTTAGTGCCTTCTCCTTGGGTAAGACAGAATGAGATTTAATTTTATTATTTTGCTGCCAGTTGTTAGAATAAGGGGTAGTGGGTATCTTGTTTTGTGGTAGGATAGATTAAATCAATATTTTAATTTTGTTAATTTTTAATGTTGGTTGTACATTTTTACACTAGAATGTTAGTCAACAGGATAAGGAACAAATCTCAGTGAAAGATGAAGTACATTGTGGTCATGGATTGCTGGGTGGTAAATGTTTAATATGGGACTTTGGGGGGCAAGCTTGGGCAACTAAAAGCTCTATACTTAAGTTTGGGAAACTTTCTGTCTTGCAGTAACAGTTGTTTAGTTAAGCTGAGTACCAAAAAGAAAGATATTTTCACAGTAAGGTTTCATTCAGGAAAATGATTGTTCTTATGCTATTGATTGCAGGGTCAGTCCATCCCCGCCCAGGTCCTCAGCACTTATTGAATGAAGAAATCCTTCCCCAGTCATATGAACAGAGTAATCTGACACCAAGAAATTCCACTCTAAAGAGTGTCCATTTAAATATATAAAGTCTTTTGGCAAAATGGGAGCACTTCGAGGCTTGGATGCAACAGTACAAATCTGATATAATAACATTGTCTGAAACTTGACTAAATAGCAGAATCAACAATAATGAAATTCATTTGGAAGGATTTAATATTTACAGGCAGGACAGGGTGGGGAAGAGGGAAGGGGGTGTTATGATTTATGTTAATTCCAAATGTAAACCACAGCAGATTGACTGCTCATTAGGACCATCAGGCTGTGACATGGTAACTGCCGATATATGTTTAGGTTCTGAAAAACACATTACAGTCACATCTGTACGCATCCCCCCCCCCCCCGGCTTAATTGATAGAGATTTGCAACTAGTAACTGATGTAAAAAATAAATTACCACAAAACAGGGAATGGCTTTTATTTGGGGATTTTAACTGTAACTGGGGACATGAGCACACTGAGAATGTTAAGTATCTATTTCTAGAGTTGGGCATCCTGCAGTTAATTACAGACACTACTATAGTTAATTACAAAACTGGTAGGGGTACCACATTGGATTGGATTGTGGTAACTCATCCTAATAAGATCACTGAGTGCGGGGTCCTAACAGAATCAATTAGTGACCACTGCCTGGTCTTTTGTGAGTGGACAACTAAACCAGTGGGAAACCCTCCTCATTATATAGAAACCAGAAATGTAAAAAGAGTTAATACTCAGATCATGAATGAGGCCTGTAGAGAAATTGACTGGTCCTGTTTGGAGACGCTAAATAATATCGATGATATATTGGACAAATTTAGAAGGCTGTTCACTCTGGTAATAGATAAAATTGCCCCCCAAAAAGAAAATGAGAATTAGGGTCAATAAAAACAAATGGGTTACTTCTGAGCTCTTGGAACTGATGTGACAAAGAGATAGAATGTGGAAAAAATATAAGGTGGACAGGGATTCAGTTACATTACAGAATTACAAGTCCCTACGAAATAACTGTAAAACTGAAGTTAGAAAGGCTAAAAAGCAGTTGTTTTTTTACCTCTGAACAATTTAATTCCCTTGGGGATCCTAAAAAAACTGGCAAACGTTAAACTGCCTATTAAGGAGGAAATACAATGAAGGTAGTATTTTATTGCTTGATGGAAACAATCTGATTAGTGATCCTTCTATTGTGGCTGGAATGTTTAATAATTATTTTGGTGATTTGAATAGTTTTAGGACCAATTTCAACATAACAAGTCCAATTGTTGACACCCTTAGAAACAATAATATTAATCACCCTAAATTTTATTTTTGGATTGTCACATCTGATTTGGTTAGAGACTATGTTTTAAAATATGACCCTTGTCCCTAAATTGGTCCTGATAATATAGAGTTTAGACTTATTAAGATGGGAATTAATCAACTGGCCTCCCCATAGCATATTTATTTAATTACTCTTTATGCAATGGGGTTTTTCCTAAAGATTGGAAACTTGCAACTATAAAGCTCGTATTTAAATCTGGCAATATGGAATGTGTTTCCAACTACCATCTAATTTCTTTACTGGCTCCTTTACTAAAAACACCTGTCTTTAAAAAAGGTGACCCAAAGGACATGGCCAATTACAGATCTATAGCAATTCTCTCTGTCCTTAGCAAGATCCTAAAGAAAATAGTTGCATCACAGACCATTGACTACCTTACACGCTACAATCTCCTCTCAGACACCCAGCATGGTTTCTGAAAAGGTTATAGTACCACCACGGCTCTTCTTCAACTAACTACTGATATTCTGTCCAACATGGATTCTGGAAAACTCACAGGTGCCATCTTCATTGACCTCACTAAGGCTTTTGACCTTGTAGACCATCCCCTGATTCTCTCCACTCTCCCTAAATTCCATTTCTCTTCCCCTGTTGTGGACTGGTTCTGTAGCTACCTGTCAAACAGGTTGCAAGCTGTCAAATTTAACTCCTCCCTGTCCAACATGTCTACTATCGACCTTGGGGTCCCCGAGGGCTCTATCCTTGGGCCCCTTCTGTTCTCAATTTTTATCAACAATGCAGCTGAGGTCCTGGAATCCTGCTCAGCTATTCTCTATGCTGATGACCTGATCATCTATACTAGTTCTTCTAGTATTGCCTGCATAAACACATCACTTTCTTCAGACTTTAATAAGGTCTTAGACTGGCTACCAGACCATAAGCTTGTATTAAATGAAAAGAAAGTGAAAGACATGCTCCTAGGTTCTGTACCAAAGATTAAGGCCTGTTCTAGTTTGCTGGAGGTTCTTCACCCAGGAGGATTTCCACTTGAAAATGTTAGCCGTTCAAGTACTTTTGGGATCCTGCTGGACCAGTCCTCGATTTTAATCTTCACATTCAGTCCTCGTACAAAGCTGTAAACTCAAAACTGGGAGTAGCCTACAAAACGAGCTACATGCTTACACCCTTGGCCAAATTAGCAGTTGCCCGAGGTATTCTGCTCCCAACCCTTACTTATGGTGCCTCTATTCTTACCTCTGCCCATAAAACCTCCCTACTAAAATGGGACGTAACTTTTAACAATATATGCCGATTTACCTCTTTGTCGCCTCGACTCAAACATCACTGCCTTCTTTATAAGGATCTGAATTGGCTGTCACCCTCTGCCAGTAGACAATACTACCTTGGATCACTAATGGACTCAATCATCCAGGAAAAAAAAACATCCGAGCTGGCGGTGTTGCTGGTCCCTCAACCATCCTCCCATGGCCTGTGATCAGCTGACAAATCCTTGCTCTATGTTCTGAGATGTCGGACAACTAAAGTCACAGGGCCTTCCATTTCTCTGCTCCCAGGCTATGGAATGCTCTTCCACTCAACCTCCAGCTGTCTCAGTCTCACTTTGGATTTAAAAATGAATATCGTCGTTATCTATCCTTAGCTGACACTTGTACATGCTTTGACCCAACCTGAAGCTCCTGAAACTTACCAGTAATGTCACCCCTGCTCTAATCCAGCTCCAAGACTGTCTCCTCCTCCCTTCCCCATATTTTTCCTTCTGTTTGTAAATAACTTCTTGACTACTAGCTCTCTTCCTTTTCGAACCTTGTTGTGACCATCCACTGTTGTTTTGCCAATTACTACCCTGACCTTCCTTCTGTCAGTCTTTCTTGCTATGTTTGAACATTCCTCACATTTCTCTGTATATAACCTTGCTATCTTATTAACCCTTTCACTCCACAGGTCAGGTCTGTGGTTTCTGCACTTATTATATATCTTACTGCCATTATCTGTATAATGCTTGCCATTATTTTTTGTTGTTTCTACCCATTGTATTTTTGTAGCACTGCTGTACTGGTCCTCTGTTTGTATTATTGTACCCATGTTGCTGTTGTTCAACTGTTCTCTTTTTGTTGTACTCTGCTGGGTCGTGCCTGAAAATAGTCATTTTATGGCTAGTGCACCTACCCATTTAACAAAAACTAAATAAATAAAAAAAATAAAAAATAAAAATTCTGGAGAGGATTATTTTCCATCAAATAATTGACTATTTAGAAAAACATGACTGAAATGACAAGTTCACAACATGTTTTTAATTTTTAACATTTTATTTATACCTCCTCAGCTGGGGGGGATGTACCTATGATTCCCTCCATCCAGCGCTGACTCCTTAGCCCACGCACTAGCCACAGTCAGAGCTCTGACCCCTTTTGCTCTACCCTCCCCAGGCTGCTTCACAGTGGGTACTTACCCCGCACACTGCGGAAGACCTGGGGGCCAGGCTCAGGGGAAGCTGACTTGAGTGCATCCACTGTGGTGCCGCCAGGGCTGGTCTTCACATACATGCACCAGAGGATTGTTTTTCCCTGTAATGGTCCTTCCAATGGCACAGGCATGCAATGGCATCAGGGATGCTGCAAAGTGCACTTCCGCATACTGCATGTCCGACATCAGCCTGCGCTGACCCACACTTGTGCCCCCTGAGCCTGCACGAGCCCCCTGGCCACCACCAGAGCTAGTAGCTCAGTGGCCTCCCTCCCACCCTCCTGGAGAAGGAGAGCAGTCCCTGGGATGCTCGATCCTCCTCCCCATGGCTTACCCACCGACACCCAAGGTCATTCCTTCCCCCTGGTCGTCAGTGTGGTGAGAGGTAAGATGCCAGCACCTCAGCCCTCTACACCACCAGGTCAGCACCACAACATGGTTTTAGATCAAAGCATAACACGGAGACGGCCTTGGTGAGGTTCACAAGTGGCGTGCAGAGTGCTCTTGATAAGGGGCACTGTGCCACAGCAGTATATTGTGGATCTCATCAATGCTTTTAACCTTGTAGATCATGGCCTATTGTTAGACTCTCTTTTGGAATTACATTTTTCAAATGATGTTGTAGAGTGGTTTGATAACTATTTGGGTAACTGAACGCACAGAACAAAAATCTTTGAAAGCATCTCAGATTCTCTGCAGATTAAATGTGGGCTGCCACAGGGCTCAATTTTGGGCCCTCTTCTTTTTTCATTATTTATGAATTCTGCCCCCCTCACTTATAAAGACTCTGAGATGACCCTATATGCAGATGATACAGTCATTTATAATGCTGCAACACAGTCCAAGGATGCTCTGAGGACTGTGCAAAATGATTTCAGTTATTTTCAGGAATGGCTTCTGTCACGGCATATGGTGTTAAACAATATAAAAACAAAGGTGTGGTCTTTTCTGGTCCATGTAAAAAAAAGGAGAACTGAATCCCTTGACATTAGATTTAAAAGGAGGACCCATTGAAGTAGTTGAAATATTTAAATATTGGGGGATTGTTTTGGACAATAACCTATGCTTAGAACTTCATGTCAAAAATGTTATCAAATTGGTTCATCAGAGATTAGGGTTTTTGTTTAAGATTACAACCCCAACCTTTCCCTGAGTCATGTAGACTATCAGCACACAGTTTTTTATTTAGTGTTTTTGAATATGGGTTGAGTGTGTATTCCCACCAGCAACAAAATGTTTGATAAATTAAAAGTTGCATATAACAGTGCTCTAAGATTTATGACTAATTTGCCAAGTAGGACCCATCATTGTAATTTGTTAAAGGATGCTGGTTGTTTATCACTTGAAAATAAAGCCAATTTAAAGATGGGGTACCATGTTACACAAAGGAACATTAGGTTAGTTATCTCAGACAGTCCTGTCATTGTTTCCCAGAGCTATGAATTCGAAAGGGACTAGATCCCAGAGTAAATATATGTATAAAATTCCTTTTTTTTAAAAGTGATTGGGCAAAAGTCAATATTACAAAGGGCAACTAGATTTTATAACTCTATACCCAATGAAATTGCCAATTGCACAAACATTAGAACATTCAACACTAAACGTAAACATTGGTTGTTGTTAAGGAATGAATGTACATGCACTTAGTGTTTGTTTGTTTCATTAGCATTGATATAATTTTTATACAGTGTTTTTGAGTCTGTACTGTATTATATTCATGTTATATGGCTTTTTTTTATTTTAAACTTGTCGCTTGTGAAAATGGGCAAAATTGCTCATCAGCTAACAAGCATAAAAAATAAAAATGAAATGAAGAAATTGTTTAGGGGATAGGCAACAGGGTGCTGGTAAATGGAGTTCACTCCGAGGAAGAACAGGTGACCAGTGGGGTACTTCAGGGATCAGTGGTATGACT
Organism: Neoceratodus forsteri; assembly: GCA_016271365.2. Taxonomy (NCBI): domain Eukaryota; kingdom Metazoa; phylum Chordata; order Ceratodontiformes; family Ceratodontidae; genus Neoceratodus; species Neoceratodus forsteri. The sequence goes on from CM028131.1 coordinate 733,997,822, forward strand.
GGTTCTCTTTAATGCTTTATAAGTGACATTACAGAGGAGCTGGAAGGGAAGGTCTGCCTATTTATAAGTGTCAGTGGCTCAGTAGGTAGCACACTCGCTCTGAGGCCGGGAGATCAGAGGGCTGTGGGTTCAGTTCCCACATCTGGCACTTGGATTAATATTCCAGTACTGACACTGTAGTGTAGCATGAGAGGCGTGCTGCACTTCTGAGGTGCTGTCTTTTGGATGAGACATTAAACCAAGGTCCCATCTGCCTGGATTGGTGGTAGTTCAGGTGGATGTTAAAGATCACATGGCACTAATCGAAAAGAATAAGGGAATTTCCCCGATGTCCTGGCCAAATTTCCCTCATTCACTAAAAATATCACCAACAGCTTAATCTGCTTCAAGGTCAGTTGGCATTCACCTGCATCCCCCTCCCTGGGGTCATGCCTGAAAATAGGCAGGATTTGTCTAGTGCACTTACCTGGTCAACAAAAATGAAATAAATAAATATTTGTGGATGACACCAAAATCTGCAATAGAATGGACACTCCGGGGGGGTGGAAAGGACATGCAGAGACCTGAGAAAACTAGAGGAGTAGTCAAGAGTTCGGCAGCTGAGTTTCAATGTGAAAAAGTGCAAAGCAGTGCACTTAGGGCACAGAAACCCAGGGGCGGAATATAGAATGGGTAGAGTGGTACTGATGACTACCAAGCAGGAAAGAGACCTGTCAGTAATCATATCAGATGACCTAAAAGTGGCCAGACAGTGTGACAAGGCAGTCGGATGTAATAGTGAGATGTAGGGGTGCAAAGGAAGGGGTATCATCAGCAGAAGAAGGAGGTGGTGTTGCCTCTGTATAGATCACTGGTAATACCCCACCTAGAGTACTGTGTCCAATTCTGGAGACAACATCTCCAGAAGGACATAGACAGAGGGAGGCAGTTCAGAGGAGGGCAACTAAAATGGTGCAGGGTCTGCATCAAATGCCTTATGAGGAGAGACTAAAAGGCCTCAATAGGTACACCCCGGAAGAGGGAGAGGGGGAATATGACAGAGACCTTTAACTACCTCACAAGGGTAAATAAGGTGCAGGAGGGAAGTATTTTTCAGAAGAAAAGGTGCTCAAAAACAAGGTGACATGCTATGAAGCTGGAAAGGGTAGATTCAGGAGAGATGTGAGGAGGTATGTCTTCACAGAAAGAGTGGTGTATTTCTGGAACAGCCTTCCAATGGAGGTGGTGGGGACAAAAACAGTGGTGATGTTCAAGAATGCACAGGATAGGCATAAGGGAGTCATTGTGGAAAGGAAGGGGAGGGAGAAAGAGCTGTAGATCAAGTACAGTCTAAAGTGATAATGTATGTAGGGAAAAATGGGCAGACTGGGTGGGAGAAACAGTCCTTATCTACCATCAGATTCCATGTTACTATGCATGTTTCTATTGTTATATGTTTTATTTATTTATTTAAAAGTTTTACCAGGAAGGCATACTGAGCAGTCTACTGCTCGATTCCAGATGTGTCCTGGGGAGAGGGGAGTAGGGATAACAACACACACATATCAATGTTCAACAATAAGCTCCATATACAAAGTCAATAGAAATGATACATGCAGCACAAAATACACAAGTTAGAGACCAGAAGAGTTCTACATTGTACAACAAAGTGAATTGTGTACAGGGGCAAAAGTGCAAGGCATGTAACAGTGAAATAAGCATTGTAAATGATTGAAACCTGCCGTAACCAGCGAGCCTGAGAAGAACTTCTAGAAGTTCAGTGACTATACCTTGGTATGAGAGCTAACATGGGCATACAAGCAGTCAGAGGAGAAGTGAGGTTTGAAAAGGGAGTTAAGGTGCCTGCTTGTGGAGGTGAACCGAATGGACAGAGGAAGGGAGTTCCATAAATTAGGCATGCGATAATGAAATGCTGCCTGGCCGGCCATAGTGGACATATGTGGTACAAACAGTAAGTGAGAATCGTTGTTCCTGAGTGAGTACATTGGGAGGGCGAGGGCTGATAGGACAGAGGCAAGATAAGGGGGGAGGGACTGGGCCCAGAATTTGGCAGTGAAGGTTGCACAGTGGGAGTGGCATTAGTCCTGAAGTGATGCGAGGTTCAGTGCCCGGTAGAGGGCACAGTGATGGGTATTGGAAGGACAGTCGAGGGCAAAATTGCAGAAGGAATGAAAGAGGAGTCCAGTCTGACTATGTGCCACCATCTAGGTTAAAATCAGCTGTGGACTGATTGTTTGTGGTTGCTGCCTCTGTCCTCTGGGACACCTTGCTTATGGATATCTGTGTCTCTCCTGCTCTGCACATTTTTAAATCAAAATTATGCAATAAGTTGTACAATTAGACCTTCTCAGACAGCTTATGATTCTGCAGTTTGATATCCAACTCATTCTTACCTGGGTGGCCATTTTGAGTCAGGTTAAGCAATGGATGGTTCAGACTTCATACGAAGCTACTGGAAGTAATGAGCGACAGGGTGTTTCTGTTTAGCCTTTTGCTCTCATGTGTGTAATCTGAAGTGTTTCATTATTACCTTCACTCTGTATTGCTTTGTATTTTAGAAATTAAGTGCTTTGAGCAATGGAAAGGTGCCCATTCAGAAGAAATAAACTACTGCTACTACTATTAATAGTTCCAAAGTTAGCTTTCTAATGTTTTAATATCTTTATTTTTCTCACTCATTCAAAACCTGCCATTTCTTCAGGCTCCACCATTGCCAGACTTTGTCTCCAGACTCCCTTGGGTCCTCCACAACTTGCACAAAGACAGGCATGAGTCCAATGGGCTGCTTTTCCACGTTTTCTTTCACATGCATGCTACAGTGTTCTGAGGTGATGCTCGGCAATGCTGCCAAGCTTGTCACAAGGAGCTGCTGCACAGTGATGCAACACAGCCCTCATACCCCGAGAGAAGAACATCCAAGGGACATTCCAAATCCTCCCTGCTGTCTTTTGCTCCTTATGGTTCATGCTTCTGGCATGAACCCAGGTTCCCAGGGCCCTTACTAAACAAAATTTCTTTGAAAAGGGCTAACTTTGAAACTTCATTCACATATGTGGGACTGTCTAGTACAGTATGCCCTGCAAGCCCATTGGTTCACACTGTGGATCAATGGGCTTACAGTCCATACTGTAACTGTCATTCAGTGGGCAGCTGGGTGGTATGCAGGTGAGTTGCAGCCATCCACCGATGGCAGGGGGCCAGGGGTGGGCAGGGGTGCTGTGTGGGTAGGAGGGTGGGGGTGCCACTGGATCACCAGGGATAGATGATATGGCGCTGTACGCGATCACGGCAGCAGGCGGGTGAGTACCACTAGACTACCAGGGACATGGATAATGGTAATATTCCGTGATCGGGGACATGGGAGGGAGGGGGCCACTAGACTACCAGGGACAGTCTCACATAACAGTTATCGGGGAATCAGGTTGGTGGGGGCCACTAGCCTACCAGGGCTAGCAGTCATACCTTGTACTGTGCGATCGCAGATACAGGGCGGGGGATGCCCCGGGATCCCCACAGCACACGTTATGCTGTGCAGGGCACCAGGTGCAAGTTTCCGGCCTGCCCTGTGCAAGGCATGCAAATGGGGCCATAATGACATGCAAATGGCCCCATTTGTGCCTTGCATATATTATGGCTTCATTTGCATGCCCCCTGCTGAATATCATGGGTGATGCGTCTAAGCGCCAACTGCACTTGCGGTGGTGCATCCCGTGCTCCTATCTGTGGCTTGCACTGCTGCAGGTGCTGCTGTGCCCAGGCGCCATAATATTTGCGCCGACCTTGCTATATTCAACTGTGCTGCGCCATGGCACAACACCACTGAATATCACCTGGGCCTGGCCCTGGCGCATCCCAGTTGTGCTGCGCTGCACCCAGGCTTGCGCCCCTGCCAGGCATAGTCTGAATATCTGGGCCTAAGTGTATAATAATAGGTTTTCTATTTTGCCCTGACTCTAAACTTTTGTTTCTAGCTCAAATGGTTCCAAAGACAGCCCTTTACAAAGAATATCTTTAGAAAAATATAACTTTGGAACCATAACAGCAGAACACTTATTTTTTTAAAATGAAGCTTGTAGCCTTACAACATGCAATAGTTAATATAATTTGCAATCACTGATAATTTAGAATATTATCAGTAACTGTATTATTGATCATATATTTAATATTACATTTTTACAAAAAAACCTTTTTAAATAACTTTTTTCAAATTTTAGTGCCTCCAATAATCCCCTTGCTTTTACAGATGATGCAGATCAATTATATCTTCTCTGGAAGTTAATAATGAAGTTAACAACTCCCTTATTCCTCCTACATTATCTGCTCTGCTTATGCTCATCTCGCTACTCAATTGTACTTCTCCTAGACTTGTATGTTACACTTAATAGCTTGTAAATGTACAGTTTGTAAATATTGTATTTGTGGCCTAACAAAAAAGGAACTTTAAGTTTGTATATATAGTTTATCTGTAACACCTCTGCTGCTATATCGTTCCCCCAGTCCCTTTTGAAATCTAGGTGCATCACCTAAATGGGCATGTCCTGGAGTAAACAAATTCTCAATAAGTAAAATTCTATTTGTTGGATACAAAAAATTAATAAATAAATAATTACCTCTCTTGACATACTCACAAAATTTTGTTTTATGCACCCCAGAATTAGATTTCCCCGTCTGAGCTACCTGTTCAGTTTATGTCCCATGTTTCAGATCATTTGCAATAATGACTCTTACTGTATGTCTCTTCCTTGCTCAGTTTCTCTAAGTTCTCATCCAAACAAGTAGTACTCTGCCTTTCTGTTTTTCATCTCTGGGTGCATCACAGCACACATCCACATTTTCCCATGTTCTCCAGATTGACACTTTCTTAATTAGTCCCCACCCTGATGATGATGTCCCCATCAGCACCTACTGTATAACACCATTCTTTCTTGAGCTCATATTAACCTTGCTCCTGTTCAATCTCATGACACCTTTATGTAGTCTGCAGAGCCCCAAGGGTTCCCTAATAGTACAGTTGCTTTGGCACCACAAGAGTTAATGTGGGTTTCTTCTCTGCAGTTCTGTTCTGGAAGGGTCCTCAGCAAGGAGATAGAGCCAGACTAGTTGTCTCTACTGCTGCAGACAGAAGATGAGATAGTTTCCAGTCTGAGTTTCACTTCGGGTGAGTACTGTGTTAAGGAGTTAGCTCCAGAGCCAGCAGAGGAGATTCTTTCCAAACACCCATATTTGTGGTTCACCCAGTTTCCCTCAGTGCTTTAAATGGACAATGTCTTTTGCTGTCTCTTACTTCCTAGTATGAATCTTAGTATAGAGGTAGAGCCACAGCAAGGAATGAAGTGTCGGAGGCCACATACAGGGATATCTCCATCTGGATCTGATTTGGAACTTTAAATGAACTAAGATTGTAAACGGTTCTTGCATATGTAATGCTTTGAACTGTGAGTACAGGCCAAGCTACTGTGTGATGTCCCTGTGGGATCCTTATCTTTTGGGTCCAGTGAGGCTGAGGGTGATGATCAAAGTTTGTACACACACACCCAGTCCCCCTGGAGTCTTCTGAAATGTTCTATCAGATACTTCAGCTCCAAGGCTAGACCCCAAGTAAGAATTATTTGCCCATGGACCTAAACCATGCAGGGGTCTACATAGTTATCCTTATGACTCCATGTGGTGCTTGCACTTTGTGGGGCCAGTGGAGAAGAGGATGGTTTTCATAGAATCATACAAACAGAGAAAGTGACTACAGATGGGAACACATGGTCCATCTAGTCTGTCCTGAGCCCTACCCCCTCCTCAGGATTTAATTGCTACTATCCCCCTGTGTCTATCCCATGCTGATTTAAATTCTCTTACTGTTTTGGAATCAACTACCTCAGCAGGTAGGTCATTCCATGGGTCAACCACCCTTTCCATGAAGAAAAACTTCTGCATGTTGCCCTTTAATCTTCCTCCTTGTAATTTCATATCATGACCTCTTGTCATTGTGAAGCTATTGGCAGAAAGAGGTCCTGGTTTTGGACTCTGTTTATACCCTTTAAGTACTTGAATGTCTCAATCATATCCCCCGATTTCTGCGCTGCTCCAGGGAGTATAATTTAGGCTCCTCTATCCTACTTTCGTAAGGCATGTCATGGAGACCTTGGATCATTTTTGTTGCCCCCCTCTGTACTGTCTCCATTCTATCTATGTCCTTTCTGCGATAAGGCCTTCAGAATTGGGTGCGGTACTCCAGGTGGGGTCTTACCAAGGACTTGTATAGTGGCAGGAACACCTCCCTCCCTCCTTCTGCTCGTGATGCCCCATCCCATGCATCTTAGCATTCTGTTGGCCTTTCGCACTGCCTTCACGCATTGATTGCCTACCTTCAAATCGTCTAAGATGATAACAAATCAAATCAAATCAATTCAAATTTATTTAAAAAGACACCCAATCCCAAAGGCTCTGGGCACCGCACAAAATCTGTACAGTATGTCATACCGTATACATTACATTACAATATAATATGCATAAAAACTTAATCACCCAAAAGCCTGCATAAATAAAAAGGTCTTCAGTCGACTCTTAAAGGCCTCTATAGTGGGGGCCTCTCTCACTTCGAATGGCAACGAGTTCCAGAAAGCTGGAGCAGCAACTCCAAATGATCGATCCCCTGCTGATTTCAACCTTGCTCTCGGAACTATAAGGAGGCCACCACTAGAGGAGCGGAGATCTCGGACAGAGGTGGACGGTACCAGGAGATCAGATAGGTAACCAGGGCCCTGTCCATGTAGGGTCTTATAGGTGAGAAAACCCACCTTGAACAATACTCTCCACCTGACAGGCAGCCAGTGCAATTCACGCAATACTGGAGTAATATGACAAAACTTACTTTGTCCGGTCAGAAGCCGGGCAGCAGCGTTTTGCACTAGCTGCAGTCTGCGAAGAGAAGTTCCAGAGACCCCGAGATAGAGAGCATTACAGTAGTAAAGCCTAGAGGTGACTAAGGCATGTATCAAAGTAGGGAGGTCCAGAGCCGGAACAAGGGGCTTAATCCTGGCGATATTTCTAAGATGGAAAAAAACAGGAACGAACCACAGAGGATATTTGAGCCTCCATGGACAGGTTCCTGTCAAAGATCACACCAAGATTTCGCACCCATGGGGAGGCCATCAATGACACAGCTCCTAGCACAATGCCAGTCGCAGAATCAGAGGCCATCCCATCACGAGCTCTGTTCGACTCCACTACCAGTACCTCAGTCTTGTTAGGGTTCAGTCGCAGCCAGCTGGAAGACATCCAGTCATTTATCTCAGCCAGACAGATATTCAGCACATCCACTGCATTTGATGTTCCTGGGGCAAAGGATAGGTATAGTTGAGTATCATCAGCATAGCAATGAAAACTCAAACCATACCTCCTAATGATCCCCACCAGGGGCAGCATGTATACTGCGAACAACATTGGGGCCAATACCGAACCCTGAGGGACTCCACACGACAGGAGGCAGGGTACGGATGAGAAATTACCCATCACAACCCGCTGCCTCCTGTTAGTAAGAAATGACTGAAACCATTTGATGACAATACCAGTGAGTCTGCATAACTCCCTCAGGCGGAAAAGCAACACACAATGGTCCACAGTATCAAATGCTGAAGAGAGAACAAGGAGAACAAGAATTGTCTTGTCCTCCCGATCTCTAGCCCTGAGGAGGTCATTTTGCACCCGAACTAATGCAGTTTCAGTGCTATGTCTGGCCCGAAAAGCTGACTGGAAGGGATTATACAACTCATGGGTCATGAGATATTTCCCCAACTGAAGTGATACCACCTTCTCAACAACCTTTCCCAAAAATGGAAGATTGGAGATAGGACAGTAATTTGCCCTAATCTCCGGGTCCAGAGAAGCTTTCTTTAAAAGGGGTCTCACCAGAGCCTCCTTCAAGGCATCTGGAAAGACACCCTGACTCAAGGAGCACCGGACAATCAGGGCAAACACCAGGCCAACAGTGTCAATGCCCTCATCAAAAAGCGTTGGCACGGGATCCAGTTTACAAAAGGTATACTTCAGAGCTGCCATCTCAATGACCTTAAACCTCCACTGGCCTAAACTCCCCAACCAGAAAGAGTGCTCTCAGAACACAACTGACGACTACTGACAGCAATGATATTACTGGCTGAGGAAACCTCCGCCGGATCACAGACACCCTGTCCGAGAAAACCAAGCAAATTCCTCACAATCCTCATTTGAGGAAACTCTTCCGGGCTGAAGACAGAATGGATGAAGAAGTCTATTCGGCTTCTCCCAGCAGCAATCTCCCGAGACAAAAATATTGCCTTCTTTTGGTTGATTGCCTCCTGATATGCGCAATAATGCGCATACAGGACAAGTTTGTCAGCCCCCAGACGGGATTTCCTCCAGCAACGCTCTAATCTCCGATCCAGCTTCTTCATTTCCCTGAGATCGCCATCATACCAAGGTGACCTCAGATATGAGGTTCTGGGTCGTACATGGACAGGTGCGAGAGAGTCGATGGCGCCAGACAGCACCTTATTATAGGCTTCTACCCCGGCGTCAACCGCTCCGACGCATGCATCACCCACCCTTGATAAATCAACTGCCGCCAAAAAACCCTCAGGGGTAATATCTTTTAACGGGTGGCAGCGAAATATCTCAGAAGGGGAAGAGTTTATAAAGGGAGCACTAAACGTGAACTTCACGGTGCAATGATCAGACCAAGCTACTCGATCAATATCAAGATCAATGATCTTGAGTCCCAGTGAGAACACCAGGTCCATGTGGCCATCCTGATGAGTAGACGCATCGACAAAGACTGCACCAGCCCAAAGGGACATACTCTACAGTAACTCATTGGCGCGCTTTGGCTTCTATCCTCGGCCAAACTTTGAAGTCCCCAAGAAGATACATCTTGGGGAATCCAATGTTCGCCGGCAACAAACTCAGCGAATTCCTGCGGAACCCCTCAGGACCAGGAGGCGATGGAGGAGAAGGATCCTGCAGCCCATGCCGAGTCCTCCACGAATGGCCACACACTCAAATGAACCTGGGGTTCCCACCGGGTGCACGGTGAAGTCCAGGTTTGATTTAAAACAAATAGCTACACCGCCTCCCCTACGATTTTCTCTGGGGCAGTGCACCACAGTGTGTCCTGGGGGGACTGCAGCCTCAAAAACAGGGCCAGCATCATCTCCCCACAGATCCCGCTGCTGCCAGGTGGATGCTAGTCCCTCCCAAATAGTAGTCTGTCCCTGGATTGCCCCTGCCCAGATGCATAACTTTGCACTTTTTAGCGTTAAATTTCAACTGCCACATACTGGACCACTTTTCTAGTAGGTCACTTCTCATTTGCTCCATCCCCTGTGCAGTATCCATTCTATTGCAGATCTTTGTGTCATCTGCAAACAGACACCCTTCCCACTCAACTCCTTTGTGATGTCTCTGATGAAAATATTGAAGAGCAATGGTCTCAGAGCAGATCCTTGCGGCACACCACTGGTCACCTCACTGTCCCCTGATGCTGCCCCATTTACCATGACTGTTTGAGTTCTCTGATCAAGCCAGCTACTCACCCTTGATATCACTTCCCTCCCTACACCTGTATGCTCAAGCTTATTTATCAGCCTTCTACATGGGACTGAGTCGAAGGCTTTGCTAAAGCCAAGGTAGATAACATCCATGGCTCACCTCTGGTCCACCACTCTAGTAACCAAGTCAAAGAACTCGATCAGGTTTGTCTGGCAAGACCTTCCCACTGTGAAGCCATGCTGCTTGGCATCCTGCTGACCAGTATCCTCCAGAAACATTATTCTTCTTTCCTTGAGCAGCAATTCCCTTATCTTTCCCACTACCCAGGTTAGACTGACTGGGCGGTAGTCTCCTGCATCCTCTTTGCTGCCACTGTTATGCATGGGGATCACTATCACCCTTTTCCAGTCCTGGGAAACTGTTCCTTCTCGTAGGAATCTGCTAAATAGATCCTCCAGAGGTGCAGCCAGTTCATCACTAAGTTCCCTCAGAATATGTGGGTGGACTCTGTCAGGACCCATGGCTTCATCCACCTGTAGTTTTTTCAATTCTGTCTTTACCCTCTCTTCCATGACTGGGCTTGTGTCTATCCCTCTTTCCTGATTTTTATCCTAATTTGGGGTGGATCCATTTCCAGGCTCTTTCTTTGTAAATGCACAGCAAAAGTGCTCATTTAAGACTTCAGCCTTTTCCCTGCCTTCCTCCACCCTCCTCCCATTCCTGCTTATGAGCCTGACAATACCTCCTTTATTTTTCCTTTTTTTGCTTATGTACCTAAAGAATGTCTATTTGCCTTCCTTGACCCCTGCACTATTTCCTCCTCAGTTTGTGCCTTTGTCACTCTAATCACTCTACTTGCCTCCTTTAAGCTAACCTTGTATGCCTCCTTATCTTTGCCACTGTTTATTTTCAGAACGCTAGTCTCTTTTCTCTCACTACTGCTGCTACTTCTTTTGTGAACCATAGTGGGTTCTTTTTTTCCCTTTCCTTACTGACCAGTCTAGAACATTTCTCAGTTATTTCCGCTAGTGCCTCTTTTATGCCTTCCCAGCATTCCTCCACCCCCACCTGCTTTTTTCTCAAGGATACCCCTAAATAATATTCTCATTTGTGCGAAGTCTGTTCTTCTGAAGTCTAAGACCCTTGTCTAAGAGTGGCTCGATTCCTCAAGCATGTTGACCTAGAACCAGACAGATTTGTGGTCACTCCACCCCAGATAGCACCTCACTTCCACCTCCCTTACCTTGCTGCTATTTGTTAGCACCAAATCTAGGAATGTGTTTTCTTTGGTGGGGGCTGTAATGAGCTGATTTTGTCCAGCCCCTTTCAGGGTGTCTAGGAAATTTCTGCTTCTGGTTGTGGATGCAGTGCAGGAATTCCGGTCTATGCCCAGGAGATTGAAGTCTCCCATCAACACAATATCCCTTTTATCAGTCATCTTTGGTATATTTTCCAGCAAGGCTTTGTCTCCTTCTGCCCCTTGTGAGGGAGGTCTATATATCACTCCCAACCTGTGGGCTGAGTAATTTCCTGGTTCAAGTTTGACCCAAAGGACCTCTGGTTCGTCTTGGGTTTTTTGGACCTCCATAACTTTTATGTTCTCTGTTATATACAATGCAACTCCCCCCCCCCCCGACATTCTTTTCTGTTCTTTCTGAATAAGTTGTAACCTGGGATAGCAATATCCCATACATGGTTTCTTGTTGAGTCATGTTTCAGTTATTGTGACCCAGTTCAGTCCAGCTTCTGTTATTGCGGCCTGAGTTCTGGGATTTTGCTAGCCAGATGGTGGGCATAAGCCACCATTGCCTGCCAGAAGCTGGCATCTTTTTTATCCTTTTTCTTTGAGCTTTGTTTCTCCCATTCAACCCTATTGCACTTGAGCTGTTTATGCCTTTTTGGCTGATGGGAGGTGTCCTTGCCCAGATCTGGGGGTGGGGGGTGGGGTGGTGACCAGGGTCCCATTCCCTTGGTCCTGATTAGCCACTACCTCCCTGTCCATTAGTTTAAACAATCGGCGAATATATCAAGCTTTTGTCCTAATACCCTTTTATTTAAATTTAAAATAAGCCCTGTCCCAGAAATCACTGCAGTTGCCAGTGAAGGTGTGGCCCCTTTCCGAGCACCATTTGCGGAGCCATGTGTTTAGTTCTTGGATTTGGCTTCCCTAATTTTTCCTGTGTCTTTTCCCTTCTCCCATACTGGGAGTACCTCTGGAAAGGCTTGGGTGGATGAAAACGAGGCCAGTCTAGCCCCAAGTTTAGAGATATGTGCCTTGGCTTGTTCCACTGAATAGTCAGTGATATTATTTGTCCCTAGGTGAATGACAATGCCGTTGATGTCTCCCTCCCTATGCACAAAGTTCTCTATACAGACTGTATCCCTTTTTGCTGTGGCCCCAGGGAGATAGCTGACAATTATCTCTGTTTGGTCAATAGCATTTAAGTGTGATTCGACTCCTGGAATCATGGAGTCCCCCACAATGATTAGCTTCCTTTTTCCCTTGGTGGAAGTGTTTGCCCTGGTTGGTTTGTCCTGATGGTGTGTTTGGTGCAGCTGCACCCCGTTCGTTTTGTCCAAGTCTGCGACTGTTTCCTTTTCCAACTCAGGCACTGGTGAGATCCTGTTTTGTAGTTTATACTTGTGTCCTTGACTGATGCCAGTTTGGTGCTGCTGTATCCCAGTTCCTTGTTTTGAGCAGGTGCCTGGGTCCTTGCATGTCTCTGCCACTGGAGCGAACCTGTTTTGTAGCCGCGTAACCGTTGTGTGCCTAATTTCAGCTTGCTGAGTCCTACTGAGGTGGGTGTTGCTCCTTTTCATCACATGCCAACCCCCTGGATGGACTGTCCTTTGTGGAAGGGGGACATCTCCAGGGTACTGGTGGTGCTGGGGCGGTTGACAAGTCCATGCCACTTGATTTAATTTCTGATTTAGCTGGAATATTGTTGTCCATGCATCCCAGAGGTGGGCCTGGAGGTCATTTATGGCCCAGCACGTGGGGCAATGCCCTATTTCCTGGACCCAGGCCCTGTAAAAGAGTGAACCACAGCAACTACAATGCACAATGTCCATCCCTTTTATTCAGTCTTTTTGTGATGGAATACAAAAGGGAAGGTTGTCTTGTGCAAAGGCAAGAACAGCGAGTAGTAACTGTGGACAAAAGAAGAAATACTGACTTTTTAGAAGAAGATATTAAGGTTTAGTGTGGACAGAAAGCAAGTGAAGATCCTCCTATGAGAAAAAAAGTTGGAAATATTTTTTTTTCTCTCCTGTTCCTGAAGGAAGATGCTAGTTATAAAACTTCTAGGGTAATTGTCAGAAAAGAGTGTAGTTTAAGAAGGTTGTGCAGGATGAAATATTAGAAATGAGAGAAAGGTATAGTTTTATATCATAGGAAACATAGAAACATAGAAGTTGATGGCAGAAGGAGACCACCAGGTCCATCTAGTCTGCCCATTGTCTTTTAGCCTAGCCTTCTAACTGCCCTTGGGTTTGAGGGCTCCCTTGTATTTGTCCCAAGCATTCTTGAAATCTACCACTGTGCTTGCCCCCCACCACCTCTGCAGGCAGGCTGTTCCAGGCATCCACCACTCTTTCTGTGAAGGAAAACATCCTGGTGTTGGTGGAGAACTGCCCTTCTTGCAGCCTTAGATCATGTCCCCTGGTTCTGCTGCCCTTCTTAAATTGGAAGAGATCATCTATCTGCACCTGGTTTATACCTTTTATGTACTTGAATGTTTCAATCATGTCACCCCTCTCTCTTCTCTGTTCCAGGGAGTACACGGTCAGTTCTTTCAGTCTATCCCTGTAGGACATCTTGTGCAGTCGCTGAATCATTTTTGTTGCCCTTCTCTGCACCATCTCTACTCAGTCAATGTCCTCTTTGAGGTGGGGTCTCCAGAACTGGATGATGTACTCCAGGTGATGCTTAACCAGTGGTCTGTACAGCAGCAGGATCACTTCCTTCTTCCTGCTTGTGATTCCCCACCCAATGCATCCCAGCATACTGCTGGCCTTTAATGCTGCCTTCTCACACTGTTTATCTACCTTTAAGTTGTCTGAGATAATGATTCCCAAATCACACTCTTGGGTGGAGGCAGCTAGTCTTTCCCCTTCAAGGTAATATGCCTTATTTGGATTTCTTTTTCCTATGTGCATGACTTCGCACTTTTTGACTTTGAATCCCAACTGCCATGCTCCAGACCATTCTCCCAGTTTCTTGAGGTCAGCTTCCATCTTGTCCACTCCCTGCTGGGTGTTTACCCTGTTGCATATTTTGGTGTTGTCTGCGAACAAACACACCTTTCCCTGCAGTCCATAAGCTATGTCCAGTATGAAAATATTGAAGAGCAGGGGCCCCAGTACTGAACCCTGGGGCACACCGCTGTTTACTCTACCTTCTGATGACAGTGCTCCATTTACCTGCACTTGCTGGATTCTGCCCGATAACCAGCTTTAACCCATCTATCTACTTCTGATCCAATTCCCGTATGACCTAACTTCTTTACCAGCCTTCTGTGTGGAACTGAGTCAAAGGCCTTGCTAAAGTCTAAGCAGACCACACCTACTGCCCTGCCTTCATCTATAACCTTTGTAACACAGTCAAAAAACTCAATCAGGTTTGTCTGGCATGACCTACCCGCTGTGAAACCATGCTGCTTGGAGTCCTGATGGCCGCTAGTATCCAGGAATGCCATGATCCTCTGTTTGAGTAGTGTTTCCATTTATTTCCCTACTATGGATGTGAGGCTTAGGGGCCTGTAATTTCCAAAGTCCTCCCTGCTGCCTGATTTGTGGAGCGGGACCACGATTGCCCTTTTCCAAACTTTGTGTACCTCCCCACTGTTTAGGGATTTGGTGAATAGTTTAGCCAGTGGGGCAGCCAACTCTAATCCCAGTTCTTTTAAGATCCTGGGGTGCATTTCGTCTGGCTCCATGGCCTTGTCAACTTGTAATTTATTTAGTGCCTCCAGTACTTTGGTCTCTGTGAAGGGGCTAGTATCAACCCCCTGTCCAGGGGTGTTGCATTTTGCCATTTTTGGGCCATCCCCTGGGTCCTCCTCAGTAAAAATTGAGCAGAAGTACTTGTTCAGGATTTCTGCTTTTTCTGGGTCATCTTCTGTTGTTTTCCCTTCCTGAGTTGTAATCTTGACTATACCCCCTTTTGCCTTCCTTCTTTCCTGGATGTATCTAAAAAAGGATTTGTCTCCTCTCTTTGCCCTCTCTGCTATACTTGCTTCTGTCTGTGCTTTTGCCTGCCTTAGTTTTTGCTGTTTTCTTTCATTTTCTCCTTGTACAACAACCAGTCTTCTTCTGTGTTTGTTCCTTGGTATAGCTAGAACCCCTTCCGTTTTTCCCCTAAGGTATATTTAAAACCCCTCTAGGGTGCTGTCAGTGGGAGACATTGGGTTGCTAATATCTGCTGTTCTGTGTCCTGACAAGACAAAGACTGTGCATGTTAAGTTAGAACATGAGCCCCCATTGCCAGTACTGCTGTGGTGACCCACCTCGTTCTTGTTCTGAGAGGAAGTGTGCACCTGTGGTCTCATGGTTGGTCCCTTGAGTATCCAGAGTAATGTCAGCTGGATCACCAACCTATCTGTGGAAGGTTGGGGAAACCCAAAGATTGAAAGATCTTTAAAGTAATGTGTAAGCTTGTGGAAGACCTAAATATTATTGAAGTGAATATTAACTGGAAGTGACACCAGAATAATGCCTAAGAAAGGACAGATCATATGGTTTAAGAAACACGATTCCAGGACTGTATATCCGCAGGAACCCTGGCCATCCATTCCAGTTTATGGGACGGCCCCAAGTATTCTGCTACCATCAAGGGGTGGACCGGGTTACATCTAGAACAACCAGTACCACATGGTCCAACAACCACTTATGAAAACAGAAATTATGTGGTCTGTTAACCTAACTCTTCATTATGAATAATGGTAGATGCACCAGGACAAGTATAAGGTCTCCTTCAAAATTGCAATGTCTACCTTCTTTGAGCAAATCATATCAGGTGTTGTAAGATCTCTTCATATTCTATTCCACATGATTGATTATAATCTTCATCCCTGATACTTTGACTCCTGTCACTTTTCCCCTTCTGGATGAAGACTTTGCTCTATTTTCACTGCCTAAAATATTGGACATATACAGCACCATCATCCTGGCTGGGATGGACAAGTCCACCCGTGCTCTGGTATCCTCTTTCACTACCAACCTCTAACCCACTTTCATACTTCTTTTTTTCCCAATATACATTTTATCACCCAGCCAGCTGTCTGTCATGCAAGGATACACCCTGTGTCAAACTGAGGAACACGGTTGTCATATATGTAGGCCCCCTGAAAACGTGGGGCTTATATTCCCACTGTTTAGACATCCCTTTCCCCATCCTACCCCTCCCTCCCCAAAGTTAGGAAATGGGTTTAGTGCTCTGGGGGATATTGCTCTGGACACCTCAAGGTGGCAGTAGAGAGTAGTAAAAGGGTATATAAGGGGACTGACAGAAAGTAGTGGGCCTTTCCAGCCTGGGCATTAGGCCTGGGGCTGGAGGGGGAGGCTGAAAGAGTAGCATCAGGAACAGATAAGGTGGGCAAAGTGAGGGAGCTCAGTGGTCCAGGAGGGCCAGTGGGTAAACCCCTCAAAAGAGTGCAGTCAGGATGGTTTCTCATGCACCATGGTTGATGAGGAGTGGGGGTATGGAGCTCCATGGGGACACAGGTAGCCAGGTCCTGCATCGTTCGGGGCTAGTGCATTAGGAGGCTTTGGCAAGCCTAAAGAGAAAGTAGGAGCCTTTAGGAAGCCTGTTGTGTGTATTCCCAGGTCGCCAGGGCTGGGAGGTCAGTGGCAGGGCCCGTCCAGGAGGGGAGAAGGTGGCAGAGGTTCCCCTCATACCTGGTGTGGCAGGGTGGCCTGGGGGGTCAAGGGAGCCATGGAGCCTTTCATCCAAAACAGGGGGCCTGTTTAGAGGAACAGGTCCTGAAGCGCCAGTACATTAAGGTCCGGACAGGTCACAGGCTAAAGAAATGGCAGACCTTGGAGGGTAGTCCCTGTGCTGGAGTGTAATGCAAGCCTAGGAGATAAAACAGTGATGTGGGCCTGACAGGGACCCACCCAAGGAAGTAAGTACCAGCAGAATCTCCAGAGTGAAGTTGAGTTAATAGTGCCAGCTGTTGAAGGAGGGTCAGGGCCTATATCATCAAGAAAATTCCTGGATGCCCCTGTGGCTTGGGCCATCACCCAGGAGTCCAGGTGGTGAAGGCAACTCACTTTCCCACACCAGTGTAGGGGGGGGGCGACCAGTGCCAGTGGAAGGGATCTGTAGAAATAAAATGAAGGTTGGATTACCAGGTCCATTAAAAGCCAGGAGATTGCAGGGATCTGTGTTCCAGAGTCTCGGGTAAAGCACCTGAGAGTGCGAGATGGTAGGCAGAGGAGAATCCTTGCTTGTGTCTGCTGAATCCTGGGGTTTCTGCTGTTTATCCTGTCCAGCCAGAATTTAAAAAAAGTTAAAAGCCCCATGGAGATGCTTATTTATTGTTAATGAAAAATGGTGACCCCTGTACCTAAGACCAGCCTTGGCATCGTGCCAGCTGTGCCTCCTCACCTTGGGGTCCCAGACAGCCGACTGTCGCATCAATTAACATCATTATTTTTTTAATACTAGCAGTGTGCATGTGTGCTTCCAGATGGCCCATCTAAATATTGAAATCATTCCTCCATCTGACCCCAAGAACCCCCCCCTTGGCCGGCTCCGATCACATCACAGAAAAGAACACATACTTGTTATTTTATTTTATTTTTGAGGCAGGGACTTCAAGTTCAAATCAATGTACGCTGGCACTAGATCTAATGAGGCACTTAGTCTCTCTTAAGAGGACACTCAATCGAGTGGTGGCGCGAGTGGCATCCTGCCTTTGTCTTCTTTTCACCACATTGAGTGTCCGATTATTACATTAAATGCTCCATCTGGCAGCCGCAGCACCTCCAACTTGTTTCAAAAGAGCTGAATCAGACCGCTCACTGCAAATTACTGAGACTATTTATACCTACTTAAGAATAAGAGGTCCAGTGCCCGGTGCCCGATCATGATATATATATATATATATAATAGATATATATATATAATATATATATATATAATATATATATATATATATATATATATTCTTGTCCTCATTTACACCTCCAGAAGAAAGTTATTTAACTTGTTAGTTGTTTCCAATTTAAATTAAATCGCATTATCGGAGGTGTGAGTGAATGTGTCCTATGAGATGATGATGTCCTTGACATGTCCTTCCCTACACAGAAACAGTGTGTGTGTCTGTGTGTGTGTTTTTGTCTTACAAGTGCCAGCAGTGAATTCATCGGAAAGTAGGATGTGTCATTGTATTTCTGACAGGATTAAAAACTGGACTGTCAGGTTGGTACTAATTGCTCTACTGTATGGCAGCAATTAAAAAAATATATATATTATGTAACACCTTGCCATTCGCCCTGCCTTCTTAATTATGTTGTCTTGTGCATGTGCAAGCAACATCTTCTGGTAGTAGGAGAAATGCAGAGGGGTGTCAGTGTTGGCGAATGCAGGGCACACTTTAATAGGTGCGTCCCTCATTCCCCAGTGAGCCAGTATGCTAGTGCTGACACAAGTATTATGCAAAGTGCCACCAACTTGAAACAAATGTGCTGCTGCAATCTGAGACAAGCTCATCATGTAGTGGAACAGATGACACGCCTCCCATAAGTACCTTTCCTATTGAAACAGTTCATTAAACACGGCAGCGGGTCCTGCTGCTGGTACGCAATCCTGAAAGAAGGCCGACATTGGGGGTGCAATCCCCATGTCGGCATGTCCGCCACCTCAGCCCACATTGTGTGGCACACTGGGAGCCTACCTCAGTGTGCCTCTGCTTAGAGAAAGACGACTGTGTCAGCATGTTCCTCCCTCAGCCCCACCTCCTCATTGTGTGGCACACTGGGAGCCCACAGTGTGGCTAACATCACCTCGAAAAAGTCATGAGGTAGACTGGGAGCCCACATCAGTGTGGTCCAACATTTGTTTTTTCACCTGTAAAGAAAGAAACCATCTCATGTGCAGTGTCCATTTTATTTTTGTACCTCAAAAAGAAAACGGTCCATTGTCCGTGGCACCCCACCCCAACCTGCACCAACCTCTGTGCAGCCCACGCCCCCACCCCCCACACACACCATACTTACCTCCAGAGGTTAGGGTTACCACCTTTGAATGAGGTAAAACTGGATCCAAAACCACACCCCAAACTCCGCCTCTGGCTCCAGCCCTTTTTTATGACTGGTGAGTATATCACTCCTCCTCCAAAGCCATTTGTAATGTTGGAATAGACATTACTAGTGATAGGAAATTATTTTTATACTGTTATTTATTTGATTTATTTGGTTATTTATTTTTATTCTTTGGCAACCAGGTTACCTCCCATAGGCCACATAGCCGTTTTACAGGAGTGACCCAGGGCACAGGAAGTTAAGTGACTTGCTCAGGGTCACACAGTATTTAAGTGGAGGTTGTGGGAATCAAACTCAGGTCTGCTGGATGTGCCAAGCTCAGCCACAGCTTATTGCTCAGCCCTCTGTTAAACACTCTCCCATTTTCCTTTCTGTGTCAGTCATGTATTCTGATTCTTTGACCAATTTTTGATAACAATTATCAGTGCTTGTGGTACCCTTAGTACTGCACTGTGTTTCCCTTTACCTTAGCAACTATTGCTGTTTCTTTTCATATATCTAAGACATTCCACAATTTCAGATACACCATTCCATGCTGTTTATCTGAATGATCTGTCAAAGTGTAGCTAATATCATGGAATGTTCAGGTAATACAAAAAATTAGAGCAAACGTAGTAATAAAAGCAATAAAAGTTAGATTATTAATTTAACAAAAATGGGTCTAAAACTTACCATCATAAAGAACAAACAAAAAGAAACACATGAGAGCACATAAAGGTGTAAAAACTGTTTCCTGTCATAGCAGCAAAAGACCATACTTAAAATTCAGAGTGGAAAAGAATAGGTTAATTTATGGCTGATGATCTTAGTGGCCATACTTTACACCTCTCAGACAGTCTGGTTTTACAAACAGAGGCAGGTCTGAATGACTGTGACAGTAGAACTTCTTTGTAACCTGGACATGTAATGCAGCCAAAACAGTGAATGATTTGATACATCAGTTTTAAGAGTATATGAGCACTCAAAATGGGCCAAAAACCGGACTGCATGTATCCAAAACCAGACGACCAGATAAGGACCCTAAAAAACGGATTATCAGGTCAAAAACTGGATAGGTGGCAACCCTACCGGAGGTCCGGCGCTGTGATCTTAGGCGAAGTGGGAACACGTCTGGACTCTTCAAAGCCAAACTGCAAAATGAAGAAATGCCTGTAAACTGTATAATGGCATAAATGGGGGGGTCAACTTTATTGGATATCTCAGCCATTTTTTTGAATTTTTGCTCCAAATTTTCAACATGGGGTTCTTGTGACCCCACCTCATAAACACGTGCACTGTCATCTCGTTATTCGGTTCCAAAAGGTCATTTTCATTGGGCACGCATGGAATCACCATTTGGAGTCGATTAACAAGGAAAAGCAATGCCACTATTCATGAGGTGGGGTCCCAAAAAACATATGTTGCAAATTTGGTGAAAAAATTCCTAAAAATGACTGTTTTACGAGTGTGCATTGCGCAGTTCCTACACACGCTCGTAAGTTCGCGAATTGTTAATATTTGCACTCCAGATTTTCAACATTATCATTTTTTCACACCTCCTTATGAACTTATGAGCTGTCATTTTTCACTTCCTACCTGAAATGTGTTTTCGCACATGTGGCACACAATGTCACGGTTGCTATAGGAAATCAATGTTCATGACAGATTAACAAAATCACAGTGATACTGTTCATGAGTGGAGGTCCCAAAATGCCTATGTTGAAAATCTGGTTGAAAAAATCCTCAAAATAATTGAGTTATGAGTGTGCGTTGCGCAGTTTCTATGCACGCTCATGACTTCACCAATTTTTCATATTTTCACTCCAGATTTTCAACATTGCCATTTTTTTACATCTCCTCATGAACAGTACATCTGTCATTTTTCACCTCCTACCCGAAATGTGTTTTTGCACCTAGGTTCTGTGGTGCCAAATGGCGCAGTTGCTGTGCAAAATCTCCTTTCGGCTAACAAACTGACAGTGCCACTGTTCATGAGGTGGGGGTCACAAAAAGCCCATGTTGAAAATTTGGAGTGAAAATACCAGCAAATGCCCAGGGTGTTAGGGCATCCAACTGTAATGCCCCAACCTGTAGAGACTGACCGGTGTCAGGGGAGTGACTTGGGATTGTCGGCTGTAATGCTCACACCATCCCACCCCCACCCTGCAGCCAGTGACAGGCATCGAAGTGTGCCTTGGACTCTTCGGCCCCAAAGTTTACCCCATTCTCCAATACTTCACCCATCTCAGCATATTTCCTTATGGAATGGAGTGAGCATAAGGTCTGAAGACACTAAGGCACACCGTGGCACTTGTCAGTGTCGGCAGGGTAGGGCGAGGTGAAATGGCGTGAGCATTATGGCAGATGACCCAAAGGCACAACCCAATGCCTGTCAGTTTCTGCAGGGTGGGAGTGGGGTTGGCGTCAGTTCACTACTTCACTGCCATTCCTATTATACATCTCTCTAACTTCTGCACTACCATGCCAATGTCAGCAAGACAACATTTGGCATTGACAAACACTTTTCTTTTTTTTTGACTATATTTCACTCCCGTCACGGCCCCGTGGATCCTCTCTCTGGCATCCTGTCTTTGTCCTGCCTGCCTGAGGATCCTCAAAATGTGTCTCCTCTCTCCCCCCTCTCCACAGCCAGCACCTCCAGTTTAACCCATCCAA
Source organism: Neoceratodus forsteri (assembly GCA_016271365.2). Lineage (NCBI taxonomy): Eukaryota > Metazoa > Chordata > Ceratodontiformes > Ceratodontidae > Neoceratodus > Neoceratodus forsteri. The sequence continues at coordinate 734,019,263 of CM028131.1, forward strand.
GGGGGGGGGTCATCCCTCCTCTTTGGGTGCTCTTAGTAAGACAGTCTTTGGCTGTGGATGAGGGTTCATGGGGGAACTGAAAGACCAGTCAAGGGAACCTGGCGTAGGGCATGGAGGGCAGGTATCATCGCCTGATCCACGGCGCTGGTGCTTTCCTTGTTCTGTGAGACTCCCCCCCCCTTGTGTGGGCACCCCTGATGCAATGGCAACCCTGCCTGTGTCAGCCACGCAGACTATATGTAGCCCAATGCACTGCAGTGCTCCCGATCTCCACCTGTAGCTGCTGGTGCACCGGGCTATCCCCCCCCCCAGAAGGAGAGTTGCCTGACAGCCGCTCAATCCTTACCCGCCCCTGCCAACCCTGGTTTCCGAGCTTCCTCCCGAACTCGGGTCGCCGGCATGGCTTGAGGTGTGGCGTCCAGTGCTTCAACCCTCAGTGTCACCGGGCCGGCCCGACAAATGCTTGTCAATGTACAGTGTTCATACTGGCAAGCACACTGAAGTGTCCTTCGTTGTTACTTTGAAGCACTGTCAGAGGCTCCCATTAGGAGTATCTATGTGTCAAACACTAAACACTTTCATGAATGAAATAGATCCTTTTTTTCAAGAGCCTTAAAAGACATATTTTAGTGCACATAGCATGCTAGGCATTTGTACTTTACACTGTAATAAAGCACCTTTACAAACAGTGATGGTGCTCTTTATAAAACTGAATGATTCTTCCCTCGCTCAGAGTAGTGTTGTGCTCCTCTTTTCTTTTCTCAGTAACCTACTGACCACATGGTATAAGTTGTCATGGTGCATACATGGACTTAAATAAAATGCTTCACATGTTTACAGATCAAGTGACTGACCCTAGAAGCAACAAATGGAGACTGTACAGCAGTGTCCGACTGAGGTAATGGGAGCACAACATGAATGTTGATACATGGACCCACCTGGAAACTAAAAAATGGAGGGCCCAGGGTGATGCATGCTTATCAGTATTACACTTATATGTGATACACTAGTTCTATTTTTGCATTTTAAAGTTGCCTGCAGTGCCAAACCACCCTATTTAAAGCAGCAGTGCAACAAAAATGGGTTAAATATTTGACCCCACCTTTTTTTCTTCTTGATTGATGCCAGATGTCTTCCAGTTTATGTTGGTGGTAAAATGTTCAGTTTTCATTATCATTTAAGAATTTTATGAAAGTTTTAAATAATTATTTCTCAAGAAAAAAAGATGGCCACCTCATTTTTGCATAGACATAATATTGAGGACCTGAGGAGGGTAAGAGTCCAGACAAAAATTCAAATGTACAGTATACAGCATAGGAAGCATCCAGAAAACCCAAATCAACAGTTCTGCCATTATTTTTCATAACCATAGCAGAAAATTAACTTTTTGGAATAACTTTTTTCATTGCACTGCTGCTTTAATTTGAAAATAGATGACAAATGCAAAGACTTTCATAGGTCATAAGGTAGCCAGGTACCAATTGGGTGGGGTGGGGGGCAGTCATGGGGGCCCCACCTGGAAATTTCAGGAATCTAGGGGGCCAGTCCGAATCTTCTGTACAGAGAAAGAAACATTTATGACATAACCATTTTGTCCCTTTTCTACTATTTTGAAATGTCCATATAAGGACTAAGTAGATGAAGCCATATCATGCAGAAACATTGACACCAACTCCTCTTAGTGCTGCATGTGTAACTTTTTGCCTGTTGAAAAAATTTAAAAAAAAAATGTAACAAAAACAAGTGTTTTTATAACTGAAAGTAGTATTGCTGGTGCGTCACCTACTCAGTGCTACTCTGACACAAATCAGAAGGGTAAGTAGTGGTATTGTATGGTAGTACCGTACTTAAGTTCTGGCTCGCTCCCTCCAGGCTCATTCAGATTCCATGGTGCTGTGGTCATCACTCATATGTACAGCTGATGTCTGAGTCAGTGAGTGAATGAAACAAGTAACTAACATCAGGGCAGCCAGCCAGCCCTGCCTCCCTTCCAACCTGACCTCTCTGGTGATCACTGATCAGGTCAGGAGGAGCCAGCAGCAGGGAGTGGGACTGTGGGTTGTCTTGTCTTGTCTGAACTGTCCTCTTAAATAATATAGGTCAGACTACTTGATATGCAGCAACTTAGCAAAGAGGAAAAAAAATACCTTTAGCAGCTGCTATATGATACAAGGTTATCTTAATATTATTTATTTATTTATTTAGTTGTTTAACCAGGTATAGCACACTAAGCTGAAAGCTTTTTTACAGGAGTGACCTGGGAGCACAAGGAGGTTAAGTGACTTGCTCAGGGTCACACAGTATGCAAGTGGAAGCTGTGGGATTCAAATCCAGGTCTGGTCTGCTGGATGTCACCAGATTTGTAGCTCAGAGCCTTAGACCACTGCGCTATACTGCCCCCAATATGATTTGTAACATGGCACTGGACACAGATCGGAAATACAAGGACACAATTGGTTCAAACGGGTCAGGTGACAACAGCTGAGCAGTGATTAAGCCACAGGTAACGCCCGCTAGGCTAGTACCACCTGTGGGACCACCGCGGCAGCAGAGGGTAGCAGCCCGATAGGTCATCACCTCTTCTTGCCAGACGCAGCGCTAGTGAGACACAGTGAGGTGGTAAGCACCGAGGATCAAATCATCAAGCACCGAGGAAATCTTCGGCGGAGTTCCGTGCCCCCTCCCGTGTCGCACGATCTCACAGACGCCACATCACTTAAAGAACTGTGGCAAAAAAGGAAACAAATTGGAAAGATGCAAATAGCCTGGCAGAAGACACCAGGAGAAAGGACTGCTGTGTGACTGAACTTCTCTGCTGGGACTATATTGCCCTCCACCCCAAGCTAGTTCTATTTTTATAGGCACAGGATTTGACTGACAACAGGAACTTCCTGTTTAGGGGCAGGAAGTGAGTGATCACAGAACCACCAAGGACCCACCATCCTAGAAGGGCAAGAGTAGCTCTCCAGCCCCCTCTAGCTGCTGGAGGTCTGCCTCTGAACAAGTAAGTGGTCTACTGAGAAGTATAAGATATTCTTGTCTCAGAACAGGACAATCAGGAGCTTAAAGGGCACACAGGTAGAAAGTAAGGAGAGAGAGAAAAAAAAACAGAGGAAAGAGTAAGGATTGCAAACAGTTAAGGGGCCAGAAATAAGACATGATTGGAGTGGTGCAGTGCAGTGACTGTGGAGCAGCAGTCTTCCGAGAGATGTTCTGCAGGATGCGGTGTTGTCCCATCTGCAGGCACCTCTCTGGGCTGTGGGAAGAGGTTGCTCATCTCCAGGCTGAGTTGGCCAGGATTTGTGGGACCTCCTCTTCCATCCAGGGACCACCAGTGCCACTGCCGTTGCCTCAGAGGTTGCCAAGAAAGAGGAGCGGTTGGACCACAGTGGGCTCAGGGAGGGTGAGGTGGCGGAACAGAGCATCCCTCCAGTTGTACCTCTCACAATTCCTATGCCATTCTGGCAAAGTGTGGTTCCTCTATGGAGGCACCTACAGTGGAGACCAAGGAGGATGCTGGGAACCTCCACAAGGAGACCCACAGGAGGGTGGCAGGGGACCCTGCAGGGAAGAAACAACTCCTGGTGGGGACTCCATTGTTAGGAAGATAGAACTGGGCAAGGAAGGAGAGGGAGGTAAGGTGCCTGCCTGGCGCCATGGCTTGAAGGGACAGGGCTAATCCTCAGGATTGCGGAGCAGCTGCACAGGGGAGGGAGCTGGATGTCATTGTCCACTTAGGGACAAATGACCTGGCTGAAAAGGTTAGAGAAGTGCAGGAAGAGTTTGTGGAATTGGGGAGGGGCTTTAGTCAAGTAGCACGCACGGTAACCTTCTCGAGGTGCTACCCATCTATGGCATAGGAGAGGCTAGGTGTTCTGTACCATGGGATTCAATCAGTGGTTGAAAACTGGTGTGAGCTCAGGGATTTGGCTTCATTGGGGACTGGGGTCCACCTGGAGTGATGCAAGCCTATACTGGCATGATGGGCTGCATCTGTCCGGGAGGGAACCAGGATCCTAGGTGATAGGTTTAAATGCTTCATTGGCAAGCTTTTAAACCAGCCAAGGGAGGCACTGGAAAGGAGCAGGAAAATCCTAGCCCCCAAACAATCACGGTAAGTGTGGCAAACACCAACATGGAGGTGTCGATAGGGAGAAGGGCAGGGGTAAATGGAGAAAGTGACAAAGGCAAGAAGGACAGGGATGGGGCAAAGGGGTAAGGCCATCAGGAAATGGAGGGTAATGAGTACCAATGCCAGTAGTCTGGGCAACAAGCTCCCTGAGCTGGTGGCCTTAATGGAAGAGGGATGCCTGGATATCGTAGCAGTCACAGAAACATGGTACACAGAGAACCATGACTGGATGTTAACATACCAGGGTACATAACCTACAGGGAGAGACAGGCAGGGAGAAGAGGGGAGGAGTAGCTCTCTATGTAAAGGAAGGGATAAAAGCAACTGAACAAAAGAGTAAACAGGGAGGAGGGAGGCACTGTGGGTCACCTTGGAGACTGGAAAGGCACCACAATCCGCACAGGGTTGTGTACAGACCCCCATGTCAGGGGAAGGAATGGACAAGGATATGATGGAAGGCATTTGAATGGCAAAGAAAGGGAGATACTGTTGATGGAGACCTGAATATGCCAGATGTTAACTGGAGCACATTTGCTGCAGCCACATCCAAGAGCAGGGCCATTCTTGGCCCTACAGGTGGTAGGCATTAGACAGCTAGTTTCAGAACCCACTCGTGAGGGAGCAATCTTAGACCTCATACTCTCAAACGGGGCAGTGAGAGGATCTCAGATCTAGGAAGTGGTTTGCATCGGGGACAAGTGACCATCAAACAGTGTGGTTCAAGTTAAACTCAGCTACAGAGTCAAGCCATACAAAAGTGAGGGTACTGGACTTTAGGAGGGCTGACTTTTACAAGATGGGAGAGTGCCTCAGAAAAGCACTAGCAAACAGGCTAGGAAGGAGGGTGGAGCAACAATGGGAATTATCAAAACTGCCATCACAGAGGCAACAAGCCTTTGTGTGAAGCAAATAAACAAATCAAAATGAAAGAAAAAGCCACTATGGTTCTCAAGAGGGTGGCTGTGAAAGTCAGGAAGAAAAAGATAGCATTCCGAAGTATAAGGAAACACAGAAGGAGCAGGACAGAGAGCTGTACCAGTTAAGGCAGAAAGAAGCAGGGAGGGAAGTCAGAATAGCAAAGGCCCAAACTGAGGAAAAGATAGCCAACTCAGTTAAGAAGGGGGATAAAACCTTTTATAGGTACATCAGCGAGCGTAGAAAGACAAAGGGAGGGATAGTGAGGCTGAATAGAATGAACGGAGGGTGGGCAGAGGGGGACAGTGAAAAAGCAGGAATACTGAACGAATATTTCTGCTCAGTATTCACAAAAGAGGAGGGGGAAGTGCCTAATCCAATTAACAGAAGCACTCTTGATAGGGGGGTTGATCCCAGTCCTTTCACAGAAGAAAGGGTTCTGCAAGAACTCCTAAAACTGAAGGTGGACAAAGCAATGGATCCTGATGGAATTCACCCCAGAATTCTAAAAGAATTAAGGAAGGAACTAGTGAAACCACTGGCTACTCTTTTAATAAATCATGGGAGGACGGTGTGGTACCCGAGGACTGGAGGAAGCGGATGTGATTCCCCTTCACAAAGTGGGACCAAGACAGAGGCAGGAAACTACAGACCTGTCAGTCTGACCTCTGTGGTAGGGAAAGTGATGGAGTCACTTCTGAAGGAAAGAATAGTTGAGTACCTAGAGGTCAGTGGGCACAGGATCCAAGGCAGCATGGGTTCACAGCCGGAAGGTCATGTCAGGCAGATCTAATAGATTTCTTTGACTGGGTGACCAAAGTAGTAGACCAGGGAGGGCTGTGGACATGGCCTACCTAGACTTTGTAAGGCATTTGACACAGTCCCACTCAAAAGATTATTAGTCAAATTAACCAGCCTGGGAGTAGGTCCCAGGGTGGTAGCCTGGGTAAAACATTGGCTGGACAACAGGACACAGAAGGTAATTGTAAATGGAGTCCACTCTGAAGAAAGGGTGGTTACTAGTGGGGTACCGCAGGGTTCAGTTTTGGGTCCAGTCCTTTTTAATGTCTTCATCAGTGGCATTGCAGAGGGACTGGAAGGAAAAGTATGCCTTTTTGCAGATGACACAAAGATCTGCAACAGGGTTGATACACAAGGAGGTGTGGAAAGGATGAAAAGAGACTTGGCAAGGTTGGAGGAATGGTCAGACGTATGGCAGCTAGGATTCAATGCAAAAGTCAAAATAATGCACCTGGAAACAAGAACCCAGGGAAGAATACACAATGGGTGGGGAGGTAGTAACAACAACAAAACAGGAAAGGGACCTGGGGGTAATCATATCAGATGACCTTAAGGTTAGCAAGCAATGTGAGAAAGGCAGTGGGGAGGGCGGGGTATACTGGGATGTATAGGGAGAGGCAACAGCAGCAGAAAACAGGAAGTTGTTATCCCTCTGTACAGACAGTTGTTGAGACCCCATCTGGAATGCTGTGTCCAGTTCTGGAGACCCCATCTCCACAAGGACATAGACAGGATAGAGGCAGTCCAGAGGAGGGCAACTAAAATGGTGCAGGGTCTGCAAGAGAAGCCGTATGAGGAGAGACTAAAGGAGCTTAATATGTATACCCTTGAGGAAAGAAGGAGAGGGGACATGATGAAACTTTCAAGTACCTCAAGGGAATCAACAAAGTCCAAGAGGGTAGCATCTTTCAGAAAAAGAACTTGCAAGAACAAGGGACACAATTTAAAGATAGAAGGAGGGTGGTTCAGGGGCAATGTGAGGAAGTATTATTTCACAGAGAGGGTAGTGGATGCATGGAACAGCCTTCCTGAGGAAGTTTGGGGTCTAAAACTGTGGAGAATTCAAGAATGCATTGGACAGACATAAGGCAATTCTTGTGGGGGGCAGGAAGATATAGGCTGTTGGTTAACTAGGATCTGCGGCCTATCCTGTAGGTAGGGAAATGGGCAGACTAGATGGGCCTAGCGGTCCTTATCTGCCGTCAAAGTCTATGTTTCTATGTTTCTAAGTTTCATGTATCGTCGCACATAAAGAGACAAGCCACAGAACTGGAGTAAACCCATAGAAAGTGTTGTAATATTTGTTACTGGGACTGAATAGGTTTCCCATAGTGAAGTGTTTCCATCGGCGATCCCTGTATACCGTCTAAGGGAAATCCATACAACACTTCACGACAAATGCAAAAAATCTGCCGTTCCTGTGTCTGTCACACAGGAATCTTCTGTTCGTGTCCCATGAGAAATAGGCGCCACTGTCTAAAAGATTGTCCTCCATGCATTGTGAGTGCACATGCCTCAGATCATGACAGTGAGTAGAATGCAAGCAAAACTGCCATACAATAGCGAGCAACAGTATGACTTTCGGCACCTCTTGTGCATTTCTGACTGATCTACGGCTCGCATAATGTTTCCGTGGTGCTTGCCATGTTACAAGCGCATTAATCACCTCCAGCGTTGGGCTCTACCGGGGATTAATGCCCGCTGGGTGGTTGGAAGCCCTCGGGCTTCACCCTCGTGCACCACCCCCAATCATCCTCTGTCGGTGATTAGTGCTTACATGATACAGAACTGTGGTGCAGGAGGGGTGTAAACATTGGATGTGGGGAAATCCAACAGGGAAAGAGTGGTGGGGCCTGGCAGGGGGCTGCACAAGGGCCCAGAATGGTTAAGTCTGGCCCTGCCTGCATAACTGGAATCATTTGCCATGCAGGTGCAGAGTAAAATCCAATTTAAGGAGAAATAGTGGATTGTGCTTATTTGATTGTAGGGAGGAGGTAAATGAAATAAAATTCTCTTTTTCCCCCTGTATTTGCAGTCTAATTAATTTTCTATGAGTTGCATTTCAGGGGCAGAATATTCCATTCCAACTTGGTTGGGGCTGCAGGGACTTCTGAGACGTCTGAAGGTGCAGGGGAGGTCTCGGTCTGGTGGATAGCTCAGGGAGGAGATCAGATGTTGAGAGACAGGAGGTAAAGTGCACAACTATGAAGATGCTGTGCAGGTAGGAGGCAACTGTTTTCCCTGCTGTTTTAGTGTGCAAAAGGTCTCGAATGTTAGCGCTTTAAGTGCTTCCCCTTTTCTGCCTGGAACATCTGTGAGTGAAAAGTTATGCCTCTAGACGGGGCAGTAAGGGGGTGGGGTTACAAATAGATGTCAGCCGGGATTTTCTCTCACTGTTTTTCTCTCCCATCCCCAGTTATAGGTAACATCTTACAGTAGGGACATACTGCCGCATGGCAGCTTTCTCTGCCAGGCCTGCCCCCTGCCACAATACGCCTAGTTTGTTCCCAAAACCAGCTCATCCACATGGCAATTTGATGTGCTGCTGCTGGGCCACTGGGGTGGCCTTCACTTCCATACTTTTTGACTTTACCCAGGTCTCTTGACCATCACTGATTTCATCACCTGAACAAAAACAGAACTTCCATCCTTAAACTCTTCTCCTCCAACCCTAGAAACATGGATAATATGATAGCAGATAAAGACCCAACGTCCATCTAGTCTGCCCAAGATTCCTATCTATACCCTATTTATTGCAAATATGTTTTTCTGAATACATAGACTATTTGCATTTTTGGTTCTTCTCTGTTCCCTTTTTAGCAAATTCACCTACATGTCCTCAACCATATAATTTTTCACTGAAGTAGAGATGACTAATCCTATGTAATTATCCCATCCTTTCTTAAAACTATCCAGCTTCAACAACCTCCTGTGGTAACCCATTCCATGTTTCTACAATTTTTTCTGTGAAATAGTACTTTCTGAGATCCCTTTTAAATCTTACCCTACTATTCTCCACCGTAACCCCTTGTCACTCTGCTGTCATTTCTGTTAAAGAGAAACACACATATGAACATACGAACATAGGACAAAGCCAGCAGAAACAGGCCTTACGGTCTATCAAGTTTTCTTGTGTGTGCAGCTCTCAGTGTTGAGTACTGATGCTGCCCCCCAACCCCCTCTACTCCATCCTTACTATTTGCACCATCTGATTTACCCCCATCTTCCCTCCTTCCCCATTCTGATTCTGCCCTTAACCCTGTACCACCCCATCTTAAATCCCCCTACTGATGTTTGTGAAACCAGTTCCTCAGGCAGAGCATTCAATGCCTTCACCACCCTCACTGTGAGAAAGTACCTCCTCATCTCTCTTCTGAACCTCCCCTCTCTCCAGTTTCAGACTATGCCCTCTTGTCATCCCTTCTTTTCTAAATTTAAGCAGGCCCTCATGGCTAATCCTATTTATGCCCTTCAAGTATTTGAAGGTCTCAATCATATCGCCCCTGTCCCTTCTGTCCTCTGAGGAGTACATATTGAGTGTCCATAACCTGTCTTCGTAGGGCTTTTCCCCTCATCCCACTTAGCATCTTGATCTCATTTTTTTTGTACCCACCCCAAAAGTCTGACGCCAGAACTGCATGCAGTACTCCAAGTGAGGCCTCACCAGTGCCCTGTACAGCGGCAGGATCACCTCCTCACTCCTTGAGGCGATTCCCCTTGCTATGCACCCCAGCATCTTACTGGCCTTCGCCACTGCATTCCTACAGTGTGCAGAGTGATTCATATGGCCTGTGACCAGCACTCCCAGATTTTTTTCTCAAAGGATACCGATAACTGCACACCCCCCCAGCTGGTAACTGTATCCAGGATTCTTGTTTCCGAAGTGCATAATCCTGCACTGCTTTGCACTGAACTCCAACTGCCAGGTGCATGACCATCTCTCCAATGCTTCTAGGTCTTTCTGCAGTACCCCCACCCCATCCACCACTGCTTCCAGTTTGGTGTCATTGGCAAACAGGCTTATTCAACTCTGAATCCTGACTGCCATATCCACCACATAGATGTTGAATAGCACCAGTTCCAGCACTGAGCCCTGCAGGACCCCACTGATGACTGCCCATGGTGATGATAGTTCGCCTCTTACCACCACCCCCCTCTGCTGTCTGTTTTCCAGCCAGGTCCCAATCCATCTGACCACCTTATCCCCAACCCCCAGGTCCTTCAGCCTCCCATGTGGCACAGAGTTGAAGGCCTTGCTGAAGTTCAAAAACAGGACATCAACTGCCTTGCCTTCATCCAGAGCCCTAGTCACCCAGTCGTAACAGACCACAAGATTAGTCTGACAAAACCTTTCCTGGGTGAACTCATGCTGCCAATCATCAAGAAGACCATTCTCCTCCAGGAATGCCTCTATTCTTTCCTTTAGGATAGTTTCCATTAGTTTTCCCGCAATTGATGTGAAGCTGACCAGCCTGTAATTCCCTGATTCATCCCAAGAGCCACTTTTGTGGATGGGCACAACATGTGCCATCCTCCAATCAAGGGGCACACATCCTGATAGAAGGGATGTGTTGAATATGTCTGTCAGAGGTGCTGCCAGGACCTCTGTGAGTTCTTTCAGGACCGTCAGGTGTATCCTGTCTGGTCCTGCTGCTTTATCTGCCTGCAGAGACTTTAGGCCCTCTAGCACCCTCTGCACAGGGATCCCCTCGTCCACCATCCTAGCTCCCCCATGTTTCCTTACCCTGTCCTGCCCCTGTTGGCTAGGTACCTCCCGCTCCCTTGCAAAAACTGAACAGAAGTATTCATTTAATACCCCGGCCTGTTCAGCCCCCTTATCCACTCAACCTCCTCCCATCTTAATTCCAGAGATGTGCTCCCTGCAGTTCCTTCTCTCTCTGATATATTTGAATAACCCTTTTTCACCCTTTTTAATCCCTTGAGCAAGCCTTAGCGCCTTTGTAGCCTTGGCTGCTCTTATCACCCTGGTCACCTCCCTGGAGCTCCTGATATAATCCTCCTTATCTGCTACTTTGCAGGTCCTCTTACAGGTTTTAAAGGCCACCCTTTTTCCCTCACCTTTGTCTGCACTTCCTTGGTCCACCAGCTCAGTCTATTGGACCTAGCCTTCTTACTCCTCCACTCAGTGCAGGAGTTTGTAGCCTCCACCAGCCCTAGCTTTATGATGTCCCATTTCTGGGTGGTGTCCATCTCTGGACTTATGGTAGCCACTTGCCTCCCCAGTACTGCAGCCATCTTACTGAAGCTTGCCCTATTAAAGTCAATGACCTTGGTGGTGATATGTGTCTCCTCTCTGCTCAGCTCATCGGAGAACCATATTGAACTATGGTCATTCCCTGCTATGGGGTCCTCCACCCTCACCTCTTTTACTTGATCACCATCTGACAAGACAAGGTCTAAGATGTTGCCTTCTCTTGTTGGCTCTCTTACCAGCTGCATCAGGAATGCATCCTGGAGCGCATCCAGGATGACTTGTTCTCTGCTACTAGCTTATGTCATGGTGGTCCAATCTACCCCCAGTAGGTTGAAGTCTCCAACCACCACTGTGCTGCCTCTTCTACAATTCTGCTGTATAATCCTCACCAGCTCCCCGTCCTTCTCCTCTGTCTGGGATGGTGGTCTATACATCACCCCTAGCCTGACCCTCTTGTTTTTTGCCTTGTTTAAACTGACCCACAAGATTTCTGTATTCCCCTCACCACCTTCTTCTCTGCTATACTCTATCCCCTCCCTTATGTAAACAGCAACCCCTCCTTCCTTGCCAGCTTCCCTGTCCCACCTATACAACCTAATACCTCTTATTATTAAGTCCCATTCTCTGTTTTGATTTGCCCATGTTTCCATGATGGTGACAATATCTATCCCCACCTTCCGCCAAATGTGCTAGGAGCTCTGGCATCTTGTTACCTAGGCTACTCGCATTCATGGAGACCAATAACAATCCTTTCCCATGATCACCACCATCTCTAACACTTTCCTCATACCTTACACCTGTAACAGCTTCCCAGTGTCCTATATTACCATCTGGGGGGGGGGGAGGCAAAGGTCCACCATTGACCCGAGCCTCTGACTGTTTGATATGTATTGCCCCCCCCCATTAGTTTAAATCGAAGTTAGACACCAGAAACTCCTTGAGTTTCTTCTTCAGGACTGCTCTACCTAGGCATACAAGTTATTATTTGCCCATGTCTCCCCACAATTACCTACCACCCCAAATACCATTAACTCACACCACCCTCTCAATCATTCATTAAATTCCTTAGTTTTTTGCTTACCATATGTATTAGCTTTAGGTACAGGCAGTATCTCTGAGAAGGCAATTGTCCATGCTTTGTTACCATACACCCTTGCCAATTCCCTAAACCATGCCTTGGCCTCCTGAAGACTGTTCCCTGCAACGTCATTAGTGCCAAGATGCACTACCAATGGGGCTTCTCCCCTGTCTCTTGTCACCTATGGGGTTGATGTGCTTCGCTTTGTGTGCCATCATCCCCAGCAAGCATTCAACCCAGACTGAACTCCTCCTGCTCCGATTCCCACCTCACCTGATGTCCTTAATGATGGAGTCACCAGATAAGATGACTCTTACATCCCCTCTTTGCTGGACAAACCTTAATTCCCCCTCTGTGTCCCTGCTTCTGTCTCCTTGCTCCCACAGTTTGAGCCCACCATTGGCATTCTCCCAAACCCCTACATGTACCACCTCTCCCTTGGAATTCTTATTGTCACTACAAACCATAGCTACTGTAGTCCCCACCTGCTTCCTCGAAATCTCCACTATAGAATCTCCTTCTGTAGGTTTTGTTAACTTCACATTTCCCTCCCCCTTTTCGCTTTGCCCATTGTCTGCTTTGTCACTCCTAATTGCCCCTTGTATTCCCTTTCTCTCTACACTGATGCGTAACTTGCCAGTAAATTCTCCCTCCCCTACCGAATCATTGTCCCTTGCACTTTTTTCAATGCCCCAGCCCCCTCTTCTCTCCACATACAATGCCTATAGCAGGGCGCTCACATGCCCTCCTCTCCCAGTCTATCCCTATCCTTGTCATATCCCGGTTTCTCTGATTTAACTGCCTTAGTCCCCTCTTTGCCTCCCCCGCCCATCTCTCCCTTCACCCGTGCAATCTTTGTTCCCCCTCCCAACTTCCCTTCCCCCCCACTGTTCCTATCCACCATGGCACCAGCCTCCTCCTGATTGTCTGTGTCCTTCAGATTTCTTAAGGGAGCATACCTATTCTGCATGTTACCCATATTCTCACTGCCATTCCCATTTCTTGTTTCCTCCTGCATAGTCCCCTCCTTCTCCACACTCCTTCTCCTACCCACAACCTGCCATTCCCTACACAATAAATCTTGTTTACCCCCATAGAAATTTATAAGTTTCAATTATGTCTTCTCTTTCCTTTCTGTCATCCATGGTGTATATGTTTAGATCCTCAAGTATTTCCTCATATGATTTCCCTTGCTGTCCATGACTCATTTTAATGACTCTGTGTTGTACCACTTCCAGTCTATCACTATCCTTCTTTAAAAAAGGGTTCCAGAACTTTGCGCATTACTCTAGGTGGGGTGTAACCATTGACTGATATAAAGGAAATATCACATTGTTATTCCTACCTTCAAATCATCTACCTATACAGCTCAACATCTTAGTAGCTTTACTATATGCCTTGTAGCACTGGTTAGACTTTTTAAGATTAGTACTTATAATAACACCCAAGTTTCTTTCCTCTGTGGTGATGGCAATTTGTACCCCTGCCATCCAATAATTTGTACATGGACTGTTTACCCAATAAGCATTACTTTATATTCTTTGCATTGAATTTCAACAACCAGATTTTTGACCACCTCTTGAGCTTCTCTATGTCCTTCATTTCTCTAATTCCTTTCTCATTATCTGTTCTTCTACAGATCTTTGTGTCATTAGTAAAACGATACATTTTGCTATGCTTTGCTTCCCTAATATCTCTGGTATATATAATGGAACTGGACCTACTGTAGCCCAAACCCCTGTGGCACTCCACTAGAAATAGCTCTGTCTAGTTATATGACCCCATTCTCCACCACCCTCTGACTTCTATCCCTAAGCTAGCCCTTGATCCACCTAATGAGGCCCCTCTATATATCTAGGTCCTCTAACTTGTTTGAGTGTCTCCTGTGTGGCACATAATCAAAGGTCTTGCTAAAGTCCAGATATAAATTTATTCCAGGCTAGCTTTCCACCCTGGTCCCTCACATATCTGTTAGAGACAATAATTCCTTATCCTTTGGACTTGTTCCTGACACCAAGAAAGTAACTCCCACTAGTAGGGCCCACAGAATTTAGGGCACCAACCCTCCTTCTGGGCTCAATACACATTTGGTGATAGGTGGGTGTGCAGGACAGAGCCTGAGAGTGTTAGATGCTACCACTATCCTGATCGCAGGGAAGGAGTTATTTTGGCATGTGTAGATTATTAGACCAGCCTTAGTAATGTAATGTAAGTGAGTAGTGAATGCAGAACAAGTACTACGTCCATTATGTTATATTACACTGGTCCTTTATGCTGTTGTTCTGTCATGCAACATTACGCTATTGTAGTGACATTTGTCATGGCTGCTATATCAGTCACAAGGTTGCAACTGTAGTCAGGAGTTCAAGTTAGTAAGTACAGGGGAGGGGTGTGTGATTGCACACATTCACATTCTTTTTAGTGTTAATCAGGGGGCTCTGCCCCCTGCACCCCCCATCCCCTACCCACTTACATTCACAGTCCAGTTGTTTGTATTCACATTTTTTTCATTGTTAATTGGGGGGCTCCACCCCCGCACTCCCCCATCCCCTCCATTTCTACCCTACTCACACAGATTCACAGTCACAACAAAATGTAAGCTATGACTTATCTCAGGCATCTACAGTATCAAATGCATTTTCCTTTTCAGAGCGTAACATTTTTCACTTAAAACAGATTTAGAACTGGAAATGACACTAACCTTCCTGCTATTTACATCATGCTAATCACATTATTACATAAATGGCAGGTACGCTACTGTAGATGGAGGCTGCGCAATTAGCGGATACCATGCGCTGGTCTGATAAACTGCACAATTGCCAGTATTTCTCCGTTTATAGTCCCATCAGGTGTATGTTCTGTTGCATACTGTGTGACTCTGTCCCTCCCTCCTCTGTGGTGGTATGCAGTGCCTTTTGTGCATGCACCAACAGCAGTATTTCAACATATGTACCCCTGATAAGGGATCAGGCTACCCCACCCACCTCAAGGGATTGCTCCTGTGGCAGATGATGTTGCCAACCCACCCAAGCTGGAATGTGCTGCCACAGACAGCACTACACTCAGCCTGGCCACCTGACTCACAATACAGTAAAACAGTAACATAGTAGGTGATGATGGAAGGGATTTAGGGTCCATCTTTTCCACCTCTGTGGCAGCATAGCAGTTACTATGCACAATTTGAGTACAGACACACTTACAAATTTAATAGCACAATTTGTTTTCCATATAGCTTTTTTACACCTTGTGTTGCTGGCCACTCTGTTACCACCTTCCCTAGACTGGCTGCCCCCTACCCCGGACTACCTCTATGTGGCTCCCTCATGGATTACCCCCCCCCCATGATGAGGCTGGAAGGGGAGGGCCACCCCTCCCATGTCCAAATCCAGAAAGCACCAAGGAGACTGGCTGGTGAAGTGAGTCTAGAGAGGCATGCGGCGCACAAGTTATGCCTCGGGTTCCTTTTTCTATTTTTCTCCCTATGTAAGCCAAGGTAACCTGGGTTTGCCCATGTGTGTGCATGTGCACATGTGACCTGGAACCTGTGGCTCTCCCCTCATGGCCTGATGATACTTGTCTACCACTCAGGCATTGGCACTGTCCCCAGGTCTCCACCTGGTGGCAGCTAAGAGACGAGTTGGCAAGCCACTCCATCCCGGGAGAGGAGGAGGGCTGCTTGACAGCTGCTCCATCCATTCATGGCCCCTGCTGCTGACCTCCAGTAGCAGGAGCTCATTCTTGAACTTTGGTCACCAGTGTGGCTTAAGGTATGGTGCTCACAAACACCTCAGCTGTCTGCATCACTGGGCTGTACTAACAGTACGAATGTTACCTTGCTCATGCTTTGCAACCATCAATGTCATCCTTCTATAGGAATTTATCTAGCCCTGCTTTGAAAGTCTGAAAAATACCAATTTTCTTAAGCTCATCAGGTAGGCAATATGTCACAGATACTACTTTGGAGGTTCTATTCTGATGGCTACTGCCTAGGTTCTTAAAAGTATGTTTCAGGACCTATGGTTGCCTTGTGCCTATGTCATTGGTACCAACATGCATCATGATGTATCATACGCAATTTGCAGCAACTGCATGAATTTTACTACATGAACTGACACAATTCATTACTTTGCAGTGAATTTTTGACACACATCACATCAAAAATTCACTGCAAAGTGCAAATTGCATCAATTCACATAGTAAAATTTGTGCAGCTGCAGCAAACTGCATAGTGCACAACACAAATACTCCCAAGTACTGCCTAGCATGCAAATTTACCACAATTCACATGAGAATTTTACATTTGCAACATACCTAATGCCAGCTGGGGACTGATGCTCTGGCATTGTCCTCTAATAGATAGGTTAAGGGGAGGAGTTTGGTACAGAAGATAAGTAATATGCCCTTGTGGTGCCAAGGGGCAAAATAATGGGTGGAAATGAGAGCTAGCAAATAAGAAAAGTAAGTGAAGGGTGTGAGGTGCCCTTGGGGCTCTGAGGGTTTCCAAGGCCCCAGACATTCTGATGGTTAGAGGGTGTAAGAAACTGTTTCTCCCTGAACTCTGGTAGCCTGCCAGAAAGAGACCTCTAGCACTGGGGACAGTTTCTTGGGACCTGGCTGACTGGCTGTGGGTTACTGGCCCGGCCCAGCCTTGAGGTCCACTGTGGCAGAGTATTTTGGTGGGTGGTTGGTGGGGTTGGGAGGCAGGTGAAAAGACAGCCCTGACCCTCATGACCCTTGAAGATTCTCAATGTCTGGCATTCGGGGTGGAACAAATAGTGAGGACTAAATATAGCACACCTAAATTCAGGAAGTCTCCAGAAACTTATAAATAGATTACTGCATACATTGCTTTGACATACTGTAATTGGTATAAGTAAGACATGGCTGAAAGAGACTACTGCCAGTGAACAGGTAAAAATTCATGATTTTAACATCTTTAGAAAAGATAGGCAGGGTTATAAAAAGAGAAGGGAGGGATACTCTTCTATGTGAGCTGAGGATTAATGATGGCAGTCAAACATTTAGGTAATCTGGACAACAAAACTGAGTTTTTAATATCAAAAGTAACGCTAGGTAATAACAATGGAAAACTGACATTAGTGTCTTGTATTTATAGTTCGCCAGAACAGAATACTGTGAAACTGGAGATTTTGTAGAATGTGGTGAAGAATGTGGTGAGTCGTGATGAGATTACTGGAGAATACATCATAATGTATGGGTAGCCCTTATTACCCATTGAAATCAAACAGATTACAACCTTGTAATCCCACTGTTGTGATGTCAGAACCTTATAAACCTATCTCATCTATGTCACAGCAGTGGGTTTACAAAACGGAATGCCAGTGTTATTCAGTATTATGCAATGGGCACTTAAACACAAGTAAAATCCTCCATCCTGATTGGCTCACTAGCACCCCTCTCCCATTGTAAATCCTAGCATCACCCCACGGGAAGAGGTGCCAGTTGCCAGTCAGCCGAATCAGTAACCCCACCTGAAATCACTCTGAGCAACAGAAATCTACATCTGCTAAACTCGTGAATCACCGCTAAACGGCTGTCTCTCATGACTGCTGCTCTGCTTCCATTCCCATACGCAAACCGCCCATCAAACCACAACACTTTTTTTTTTTTAAAGTCTACACCTCGTGACCGAACAACACCCCAGGGCATGGGTAAATACTGGCATCACCAACACCCTCGAGTGGGATACTGCCTAATTCTACACACCCAGAATGTGATTGTTAACTTCAGTACAGTATTCAAATAACATTACAGTTGTCACAGTTTACTGTTACTGAGTCTAGCAATCGCTGTGTCTAATTCAGCAATAAGGCATGACCAGAGGTTATGTTAATGGTCTGTTAATCACCTTCTAGGGATGTAATGTGGCATGAGGAGTAGCCAAGTGCTACATGCCCCTAGAGGGTGATTAACTGACCATTAACATAACCCTTGGGAACTCCTTATTGCTATTATAAAAAAAAATGTTTTTTTAAATAGTGTTAAACCTTGTTCAGCATATGATTAGGCTATACATGTATGTTAATCCAAGATTAACATAGGGCTGATAGAATGTTTACAACCAATCAGAAAGGTCTATTTCTCAGACCCTTTTTATAATATAGTTTTTAACTCTGGTGCTATTTTGGCCCCCTGTCATTCAGTCTGTGTATCCTAATAAATAGTTTTCCTACACAATCATTTGGCTGTAGTGCAGATTTATTAATAAGGTAAGGCTAAATTACTTGTGTTCGGGGTGGGGGACTTCTCATGTTGAGTCCCATACACTATAAATGACAATTCATGATGTATAGGTGATAACCATGGTGTAATCATCTCTCGTGGTTGCTAGGGCAATTGTAAACCTCTCGAGCTGTGCTCTTGAAGTTTAGTGATGCCCTAGCAACCACTCGAGGTGATTATACCATGGTTATCACCTGTACATCAGGCATTATCCTCTCTGTAGTGCATAGTAGAGTGTTGTTCTGTGTAGAATTCCATCCCTTTCAAAATGTTGTTGTACCACAGTTCAAAGGTCATGGAATGTGATTTTACCCTACTGTGGTAGAACAGCATTCTGGAACCTCTAGAGACTGTATGAGTCAGTTTCATTTTGAAAGCAAAAGAACTCACACGACACATATTTCACACAGTACTATACACTATAAAAAATACAGGGGCCCAGATATTCAAAAGGGTTGCGCCATGCGCAATAGGGTTGCACCTGCGCAAGTCCGAACTTGCTCCATTCTGCCATATTCAGCAGGAGGCAGTTGCACCACAGAAAACATGCTGAGCAACAGCACAATGCAAATGAATGCATGCTGAACTGGAGGAGGAACCATGCATAAACCGCTCAGCCGATATTCAGCAGGGGCTGTGCAGAGTGTCAGGCGCAACCCCAACCTGCGCCTGCACAACTTTGAGCCAAAAAAAAGGCTTAAGTTGGGGCCACCCACAGGTGAGCTGCTGCATTGCAGGGCGCAACACAGCAACTGCCACCTGTGGCTGGCCGCCAACCAGTCCCTGTGCCCCCCAGCCCGATCACGGGCAGCGACTGTAAATCCCACCACCACCCCCACTGGCCCGATCGTGGGCATCGTTTAATCCCCCACCAGCCCGATTGCGGGCAGCAATGTAGCTCCCCGAACATATCCTTGTGGTCCAGTGGACGAAAAAGCCCGATCGCGGGCAGTAGTTATGTAAACCCACGAATTCATCCCTGGTGGTCAGTGGACGAAAAGTCAATCGCGGGCAGTAGTTGTGTAAATCCCCCTCCGAATTCATCCCTGGTGGTCTAGTGGCACATCCGATCGTGGGATGTAAATGCTGCTAACCCCCCACAACATTGCCCTGGTGGCTGGTTTCCCCCCTCCCCACCCACCCACGAGCCCCACCACCCCCTCCCCACAGCCAGCAGGCAGCATCACCTTCTGTCTGCCGCCCTGCATACCACCGACTGACTGCACGGTAGGGCTGCACACCGATGGTGCAAAGCAAGAGCCAATGGGCAATGCAACATACTGTACAAGACACCCAGTTTTGTGAATGAATGAATGTATTCATTCTCAAATCTGGACTGTCATGTATGGTATGGGCTGCACGCCCATGGCTCTTGCTACACCAATGGGCGTGCAGCCAAACCGGGCAGTCAGTCGGCTAGCGAGGCGGCAGGGCAGAAAGATGCACCCCCCGCCCGGCTGTGGAAAGCGAGGTGGTGGAACTCATGGTAAATGAGGAAGGAGGGACACTAGCCACCAGGGCTATGAAGAGTTGTACGCAGCATTTATCCGTGATCAGGATGTGCCACTAGTCACCGAGAAATGCGAGAAAGACAACTACTGCCAGCGATCGGCTTTGGTCACTGGACCACCGAGATAATCCGGAAGAGGTTTACACAACTATTACCGCCAATCGTTTCGGTCACTGAACCACCGAAGGATATGTTCGGGGTGAAACTACATGCCCGCGATCGGGCTGTTGGGAATTAAACCATGCCCACAATCGGCCAGTGAGGGGTGGTGGGGTTCTACACTGTTTTGCCGCGATCGGGTTGCGAGGGCAACAGTCCCCGATGGCTGCTGCCTGGCAGGGCGCCAGGTGCAAGTCCTCGGGGATCGGAGCACCTGCATGCTAATGGCATGCAAAAGGGGCCATAAACAGATGCAAATGGCCCCCCTTGTGCCTTGCATGAATTATAGCCCCATTTGCATGTCACCTTTTGAATATCGGGATTTTGCACATGGCGCAATGGTACTTGCGCCACGCAAGATGAATGCTGCACTCTGTCAGCTTGCGGTGGCGCAAGTTCCACTGCCATGCACAATGGCTATGGCTGGGGGGTGATATTCAAAGAGTTGCTCAATGGTAACTCCTTTGAATATCGCGGTTCTACCTAAACTATTTTGCGTAGGCGAAACTGCGCTATGAATGGCGCGTTTGAATATCCAGCCCAGGATGAGTAACTTTATGCACAATCAGTGTGTTCTGCCACCTCGGAGTTCAGATTCCCATGGACCTCTCGACAGCTCTCGAGGTCAGAGGGCATCAGAACCCCTCTGTGGCAGAACACACTGGTTGTGCATAGTTGCCCATCCAGTATTCTCTACATGATGGGGGATTTAAATATTGATTAGGTAGATACTAAATTGCCAAATAAGCTTAAAAAAAATGTCAGCTTTAAATTTACATCGATTGGCATCATTCCCCACTACAACTAATTATAAAGCAGGAAAATGTGGACTGTTAGATTGAATACTTACTGATCAGTTGAATACTATACAATATTATGACATACTCTCTGATTCAATAACCAGTCACAGCCCAGTGCATTGTTTAAGGAAACTAGTTAAAAAAATTATCCTCTGACACTCAATGTATAACAAATATTAATACTGAGCAACTGAAACAAGATTTGTCACACGGATTTTTCTTTGATAGAATGGTTAGGAATTGTTGAAGAAGCTAACTTCCTGAACTCCACTCTCATTGCATTATCTGAAAAATATATTCCCATGACTAGAAGCACAGTGAGGCTTCATGGCTGACACCACCGATATAAAACAAAATGAGAGAATGATAAAAATGTTAGATAAACATAGCATGCTACAAAAAATTTGAATTATGATGTGTTATAAGCAACTACGCAATAAATGTAAAAAGAATATTAAAATACAAAAATCAACTCTTTTACATGAGAGGCAATGAGCCAGTTTTAAAAAAATCCTGAATTATTCTGGAATTCTGTTAAAGATCTCTGGTACACAATTAATACAGCTAAAACT
Source organism: Neoceratodus forsteri (assembly GCA_016271365.2). Classification (NCBI taxonomy): domain Eukaryota; kingdom Metazoa; phylum Chordata; order Ceratodontiformes; family Ceratodontidae; genus Neoceratodus; species Neoceratodus forsteri. The sequence continues at coordinate 734,040,688 of CM028131.1, forward strand.
GATTTTATAAAAAAAATGGAGATGATACACTTCACAGTGAATAATACAGCAAACTAAGTTGGTAAGTTCTTTTACTGTCACAGATCAATATCTATCAAACGGTATGACACTTATTAATCAGATTAATTCAAACAGAATTGTAAAAATGCCAGGAATAGAAAATAAATTGCAATTCCCCTACGAGGCGGTGTTGAGGAGTACGCATCGCACGTGCGCACATGTCAGGCTGCTAGAGAGGAGCAGCCATACACTATCCTCAAGGCTGGCTGATAGTCCGCGTTACATGGAAATGTGGCATCTTTAGATAAAAGTAATGCCACTCAGGCAAAGACATAATCAGTTTAGTTTATTCATTTTATAGAGCGCACTATTTCATTGTGATTCTAGGCACTTTACAGATACCAACATCATAACACATCAAAATGTACAAAAAATAAGATTAATATAATAAATTAAAATTAGAATTAACATTAAAAAGGAGGAAAAGCTGTAGTAAACAGGAAGGTCTTCAGATCCCTCTTGAAGGCACTAACCGAAGGGGCCTTTCTGATTGTTTGGGGGAGTGAATTCCACAGGGTTGGGGCCTCCACGGAAAAAGACCGGACTGTATACAGCTTACATGTGCTCTCAGTTGCAGCAGCAGTAGTGAGACACAGAACTGGTGTCAGTTGAATTTTAAAAAGTGGAAAGTGACTTGGGGAAAAAAGCAACTCAGAGATGTAAGACCTCCATTCCCTCTGTGGTGGCATTTAGCAATGCAATTATACCCTGACTAAATAAAGACTGGGGTGTGTGAGTAATGAATGGCATTTCCTGAATAACATGAATAAGAGACTGTTCATTACACAGAAAGAAAAAATGAATAATCAACGCTATTTGTGGTTATTCAGTGTTTTGCTATTTGGTGGGAGTTCAAGATCTCACAAGATTTCCTGTCTAATTACAGGCCACTTTAAAAGTGGACTAAAAGCAGGTCATGTGACCTACAGTAGTACTCACAGAAGCTTCAGACCAGAGAGACAGACCACTTGAACTGCTGCAGAGAAGTAATCTACTTACTGTGCTTCCACTTGTTAAAAAACTAGACAAAAATCTGAAATCTTGAAATTTTTTGCTCCCTTTCTAAATCCCAAGCTAAAAAAGGGTTGAATTTTTACATTGTAGAGTAAAAATTAGAAATTAGACTTTTAAGAAAGGGAAAATAGGGGTGGCCCGATGACACTGAGGGTAGAGATGCTAGATGTCACACCTTGCTCGGCACTGGTGACCCGGGTTAGGGAGCAGACTCGGGTCGCCAGGGGTTGGCTGGGGAAGGAGAGGACTGAGCAACCAGAGGACTGCTCTCCTCTCCTGGGGAGGGATGGTATTGCACTCCACTGCACCAGCAGCTCCCGGTGGAGATCAGGGGCATTGCAGCAGGCAGGACCATGTACAGTGGGGTAGGGGGGCATCAGCAGATGTCCTGCACATGAGTGTGGGAGTGCACCCATCACGCACTAGATATCAGTGCATTTCTGTACCCACGGGCACATCACAAAGGAAAAAAAAACCCTGGCTCCAGGGAGGTGATGGTGAGTCTCCAGTGACTGAGCCCACACGCCCAATGCCGGTCCCAACCCCGACCTGACTATCTGAGGTCTCTGGCTTCCTCTTGTGAGGGCCCGGTGGCAGGAAGGGATCCAGCTCCTGATTCCTTGATCAGGGAAGGGGTTCAGGTTGGTGGTGGAGGTAAGGTCGGGTGAACCGCCTGAGAGATGCCCTGGTAGTCAATGAGGAGGAAGAAAAACAGAGTTCACAAAAAAAAAAAAAAGGAAAATAGAAGGTCTGCTTAGTGTTTGCTGAGACAGAGTAAGGCAGGCCCCAACAGGGCACACACATGCACGCACACATGCACAGATATGTAGTGTGTGTGTGTGTGTGTGTGTGTGTGTACTGTACTAAAAAGAAACAATATTTAAACTCTTAGTGTACTGTGATTTAAAGACTAACAGAAACGTTTTGCATGGATTTATTTTGATTAGAAATTTAAGTTTTTTGTAGCTTAGTTAATACAGAAACAGAAGCACAGAATCTGACAGCAGATAAGGACCACTTGGCCCACCTTGTCTACCCATTTACCCTACCTACTGTAGCACTGCAGACCCTACAGTACTTGATCTCCAGCTTCACACCCCCCCCTTTCCTTTTCACTAAGGTTCCACTAAGGCTTCCTTATGCCTATCCCATGCTTTCTTGAATCACATTACCATTCTGGCCCCCAACACAGTCAACCACTACTCTTTCTGTGAAGAAGTACTTCCTTGCATCTCCTCTCCCCCTCCAGCTTCATTGTATGTCGCCCCTTCTTGAGCATCTTTTTTTCTGAAAAATGCTTCCCTCTTGAATCTTATTTATACCCGTGAGGTATTTGAAGGTTTCTATTATAGCCCCCCCTCTCTTCTTTCCTCCAGGGTGTACATATTGAGGTCCTTTAGTCTGGCACGGGGTCATAATGTCGCAAGACATTATGCCGCATGACAAAATCGTGCTGCCAATACAGTGCGATTTATGCCACGAGGCATGTCTTTTTTCTGTGGGGGGCTCTGCCCCCCCCCCCGAACTGCCCTCACTAAAGATTCTCAACTCTGGGCGGGGGGGATTCAACTCGGGGAGCACACAAATAAGTAAAAAATAAAACAGCCATTTAGCCATAATGTTGTACGCTATTAAGCGTGCAACATTATGACCCAGTAGGCTTTAATCCCTCCTCACAGGGCTTTTGATACAGACCCTGCACCATTTTAGTTGCCCTCCTCTGGAGCACCTCAACTTTGTCTATGTCCTTCTGTAGATGAGGTCTCCAGAAGTGGACACAGTACTACAGGTGAGGTCTCACGAGTGATTTATGTAGTGGCAACACCACCTCTCTCTTTCTGCTGGTGATACCTTTTTCTGTGCTCCCTAGCATCCCACTAGCTCTCCTCACTGCTTTGCCACACTGTCTGGCCATCTTTAGGTTGTTAAATACAATTATAAAATGAGCTAAAAAAATCCCAAGGCACTGATTAGCTACAACATCATCTGAGCTGTGTCCTTATCAGATGATATTGTAGCCAACCGGCACTACCACCCAGAAACATGCCGCATAACAACAGCAAATCAGTGAGCTCTGCCAACTGAAAACAAGAACGCTGACTGGCAGAGCTCACTGATGGCACAGCGGGAAACGAATTCGCCTCAGACTGCGCACTGAATACCACTATCAGAGCTCCGAGAAATGTAACAGACCATAAAAAAAATAAATACACCTACACAAAGAACCAAAACAGTACAAAATCATAAAAAAATAGTAAAAAAAGAAAACCTGTCACTGACGGCAAACGACGGTATTAAAACACACCATAACTGTCATCCTGTTTAAAAGCAGACAAAGAAATCCTGCACAGCACCCGTCGCATGATAGCTTACAGCAGTCAACGATTTTCCACATCTATTTCGAAGAAATAATTATCAGTTTTGAAGAATATCAGCAACAGCGCGAGTCCTGAAGTTACAGCTCCACAGACCGCTCCACCGAAGCATCCACCTCGGCGACTGGCACAGCTGCAGATTCCGTCACCCCGCAGCACAGACTGCCACGATCTCTGGCGCTGTAACTTCAGGACTCGCTGTTCTCATATTCTTCAAAACTCATAATTATTTCTTCAAAATCCATGTAAAATAGCTGCACTGGCATAGCCATGATGCGACAGGTCCTCTACAGTTCATTTCTTTTGTTACGCTTTTAAAACAGCATGACTACTTCCGATTTATGTTTAAATACAAATGTTTACCGTCAGTGACAGGTTTTCTTTCTTAGTAATTTTTATCATTCTGCAGTATTTTCATTCTTTCTAAATCTTAAAAACTTCATTTAGTTTTCTTTAACGTTTTGAAAATCACAAGAAACCGCAAGAATGCAATAAAATGAACTGTAATCAGAAGAAAGAAATCAACTGAACGTCTCTGCACCTGACATTTGCAATAAAATGAACTGCAAAATTTACAGTAAGACACTCTTTCCTGTTTAATCCTCAAAATGTTTCCTTAATTCAAACCAAAATAAAACTGTTAAAATGTTTAAAATTGATTTTAAAACCTTCAATGTTACTATCCTAATGGCAATGTTACTATCCTAATGGCAATAATACAATAGCAAAAGGGACTATTTTTCCCTACAATCTGTTCTTCTATTATTTGTTAAAATATCAATAAAAAAACTTTCAAAACTACAAATGTTTATTCACTTTACTGTTGCCCATTTATAAGCGCAATAACACACTCCGAGGTGTGGGTTTACATGCTGATAAAACACGCCTAGGGGCATAAGGCACTGGCGCTAGCGCCTCGTGTAATACACCCCTAAGCGTGCTCTCAACATACTCACCTCATCGTATTGACCTTACTACTCAGCTCTTTCCTGTTTGGTGATCATTAATACTAACCCCCCCATTTTGTACTCGGCCCCTGGGTTTCTGCACCCCAGGTGCATGACTTTGCACTTCTTCACATTGAAACTCAGCTGCCACACCCTCTAGCTTTCTTAGAGCTCTAATCATTTTTTCCACCACCCTGGAGTGTCTACCCTATTGCAGATTTTAGTGTCATCTGCAAAAAGGCATACCTTCCCTTCTAGCCCCTCTGCAATGTCGCCAATAAAGACAATAAAGAGGGCCTGTGCCAGTACTGATCCTGGTGGCATTCTGGATGCATTCAGTTGTTGTCAACATTCAGTTGTCATCAACATTCAGTTGTTATCTGAAACAAAGAACAAGGCACGTAGTCTAAGTGAAACACAGTTAACTTGGGGACATTTTTTCTGTTGTTGGTGTCTTGGCTTTGTGTTCAAGAAGAAATTAAAAAAAATATTTTTTCTGACAGTTTGATCAGGCTTGACTATAAATCAGAGAGACCTGTCAGCTTGACTTCATAATAAATATAATTTAAGTTTAATATCAGAAACCTTCTTGTGAGGAACCCAGGCTTGGGTCCCTCCATGGCAACTTAAGCAAGTGTGAGTGTACCATAACTGGTAGGGTGGGACTAGCTGGCTAACTCCCACTGATTCAGTTACCTGCTTTTCTGTTTTGTGTGTGCACAGCCGTGCACTCAAGACATTTTTCTAAGTTTGTGATTATGTGCCTAGGAAGAAATTAAAAAAAAGTTGTTCAGCAAATTTAGTCAGATTTGACTATTAGTCAATTAGACTTGCTAGTTCAGCGTTGCTGCAGTGACTTGAGCTTGATTTCACATTAAATATAATTTAAATTTTATATCAAACATCTCCTGTTATGAACCAAGGTTTGGGTCCTTCCACAGCCAGTTAAGCAAGTGTGAGTGCACCGTTGCTGTAAGGGTGGGACTCGTCTGGCTCTTACCACTTCAGTTAGCTGCTGTTCTGTTCTGTGCGTGCATGGCTGTGCACGCAATACATTGTTCTAAGTTTGTGGCTGTGTGCCCAAGAAGAAAATAAAAAAAAGAAATTTTGAGAATTTCGTCAGGCTTGAGTATTAGTCAGTGAGACCTGTCAGCTCAGCATTGCTACAGTGACTAGCTCAGCATTGCTGCAGTGGCTAGCGCAGCATTGCTGCAGTTACTAGCTCAGCATTGCTGCAGTGACTAGCTCAGCACTGTTGCAGTGACTAGCTCAGCATTGCTGCAGTGACTAGCTCAGCATTACTGCAGTGACTAGCTCAGCATTGCTGCAGTGACTAGCTCAGCATTGCTGCAGTGACTAGCTCAGCATTGCTGCAGTGGTTAGTTCAGCAGTTTTGCAGTGACTAGCTCAGCATTGCTGCAGTGACTAGCTCAGTATTGCTGCAGTGACTAGCTCAGCATTGTTGCAGTGACTAGCTCAGCATTGCTGCAGTGACTAGCTCAGCATTGCTGCAGTGGATTGAGAGACTATATTTCATAGGAATATAAATGTAATATATCTTCGGAATGCAATCATGGCAGGAAAAGGACATAGTAGGAGTACCAGAAAATGTAGCTGGTCCAGCAGCCCCAGCAAAGCTGCAGCAAGTGTAGAGCAACATGCAGCAGGAGAGGGTGAGCGTACTGTAGAGTGACGCTCATGGCACTTTTTCCGTACAAAATTATGTATTCCCCCATCAAAGACAAGCACTAGTAGTGCTGCTAGGAAGACATTGTCATTAACTGCCACTGATATTACCTATGTGAATGCGTCCTCTTCATCCCTTGCCACTGCCACCGGTAGCAGCCGGACATCCTCCTTTCTTTTCCCTACCTTGCTCAATTCTCTCCAACGGCCAGCCCCATGATCCTGCTCCCCCCGGTAATTCCCCCACAATTCCCCCCCCAATGGTGGGGCCAGAGGGAAGAGGATGGTTTCCTCTCCCTTATGAGCACAATCCAGAATCCAAGGGGCACCGGAATCAGGGGTTGTAGCCATGGCTGTCATAGAGCCTGCCAGTCCAATTTTCTGTTTTCTCTTCTCCCCTTGTTGAGGATGTATGTATGCGTGTGGAAGCACGTGCACACTGCAGTCCCACAACACCTCCCCCTCATGGCACCCTCCATCCTGCACTGCCCCCAGGCCTCCACCTGGTGGCAGTCATATGGCGGGTGTGACAAAGTCCCTCCCAGGGAGAGGAGAGCTGCTTGGTGGCAGCTCAGTCCAGCTCCCGCTCTCCCCCAGCCAACCCCGATGACCCAGGCTCGTTCCCAAACCCGGTTCACCAGTGTGGTGTGAGGTGTGGCATCCAGCACCTCAACCCTTAGTGCCACCGGGCTGGCCAAGGACATCCTCCTTAATAACCACCACTGCTCTGATCCACCACCCATCCACTGAGACTGCTAGTATCCAAAATCCTGCTGCAACAATGGCCCTACCAGTCACTCCTGGCACTGTGACTGAGACCACTCCTGCCACTGTCATCTGGACCACTCCTGACACTGTGACATCTGAGACCACACCTGGCACTATGACCCAGACCACTCCTGCCACTGTGACCTAGACCACACCTGCCACTGTAACCATGGTGGTCACCAGTATTGCTATGGTGACACTGGCCACTACTGCCACTGTGGCCCCAGTCCATTGCACAACTATTTCCTGTACTGTGTCCACCACTAGTGTGACTCCTCTTGTTTCTCAGCCTGTCTCCTCTACTGTGGAAGCTGCCACTGCAGATGAGGAGTTGCACTCATCTGGGTCTGCATACTTTCCACCAGGAGATTTTTCCACTGATACGTCATCTAAGGAGGCTAAGCTAAGCAGCTTTGGTGATGAGACAAAATATGGGAATCACCTTAATAGCCATAAAACAAGAAAATCAGGTGGCTAAAAAACCTTAAGCTGCAGTGGCAGGACAAAGAAGGATGTGGCTGCTCCCCCTTGGAAAAACTGGCAAAATACTCTTCAGCACTTTGTTCGGCAGGCTCCATCCCAGCCTGAACAGCCAAGTAGAGCAAGTGCAGGGGCACCAGTGGTGCCAGAGGAAAATCCACAGATGCAGGTCCAAATAAAAATGGCTAGTTGGGGCAAAAAGAGTGGTGGAGGTACTGGTGACATTGGCTATATGAGTAGTGTCAGGAGAAGTAAGAGCATGGTATAGTTGCATTTCATATTACTAGGAGAATGTAACAGAAAGGCAGTGAGAACATTGTGCAGAACAACTATCAACAGGGAAAATCTCTTGCAGATTTAGCAACCACCTCCTTAATAAACCACCTAAAGGTAAAACATCCCCGGGTTTTTAAAGTGTCAGGGTTTGTGCCTGTGGTTCCATCAAACCCATCTCGTGGTGATAATGCAGGCAGTGGTGCTGGTGGCACTTGCAATGCCACAGAACATTCTGCCTCTGAAAAATTAATGCTGCTGTGCCCGCTGCTGCTACCTCTCCACCCCCCTCAAAATCAAGGAGTCCTCCATGCACCCCAGTACTCCACCAGGCACCAGTCCCCTGCTATTTGCACACCCTCTGGCAAGCATGGAATACCCCCCCCCCTCCATCTATGGCCAACGCCAATAGTGGATGCGTTCCAGGCCAGAACTAAGTACCAGTCATCTCATCCAGCAGCTCAACACATCACACAGCTCATAGGTGAAATTATGGCATGGAAACTGCAACCCTTGTCACTTGTGGGAGACACTAGCTTTCGCAGATGCCTGCAGCACTTGCAGCCGTGGTACCAGCTCCCAGTATGTTCCACATTTGCACACACATGGTGCCAAATATATGTGTAGGTGTGAGAATGGGAGCTGCCACAATACTCTTGGAGACTGTGGGGGAGTTTTCCACTGCATCTCAGACATCTGGAGTAGTACAAACTCCATGCATGCATATCATTCCTTAACTGCACATTGGTTTGTGCAAAACCCTATGTCTCCTGTTGCAGATCCCTTGTTCTCTGCCTGTGTCACTGACTCTGCCTTCATCCCTCCACAATTTATGCTGGTCACTCCAGGTCTGCTCTTCTAAATGTTGGCCTAATGGATAAAGACCACACATCACAGAACATCCTGCCATTCATTTAAAACATGCTGCAGGCATGGACAGTTGGTACTAATCTACATATTGCTTTTTTCATCATGGATAATGGGGCAAACATAGTGAAAACAGTTGCTGATGGAAATTTTGTAAGCATTTGTTGCTTTGCCCACATCTTGAATTTAATGGTCATATCTGCTGTATGTTATACTACTGAGGCTAGCAAAAGTGCCTCCATAGCACACTCAATCTGTGCTCATTTGCACTGATGCGTAAAGGTGACTAACCAATTAAGAGAAGTGCAACAATGCCTTGGTCTGTCTCAGCATCGCTTGGCACAGGATTCTAGTACCAGATGGAATTCATCATACCTGATGCTGTGTAGAATGTTAGAACAGAAGTGCACACTGCATGGCGTGATAATGCAGTGCAGCATATGGGGAGGCCAAGGCCATTATGAGAGGTCACTAGTTGATATTATGGTGAGAGTACTTGGGTCATTTGAGAGGGGCACTTGTGATCTAAGTGTGTCCACTACCACTCTGAGTGAGATAATCCCAGCAATGCATATACTGAAAGCATGCATGCAGAGACAGGTAGAGAAGATAGGGAGATTACAGATGGGGCAGCTGTGATCTAAGTGTGTCCACTACCACTCTGAGTGAGATAATCCCAGCAATGCACGTACTGAAAGCATGCATGCAGAAACAGGTAGAGAAGATAGGGAGATTCCAGATGGGGCAGCTGTGATCTAAGTTTGTCCACTACCACTCTGAGTGAGATAATCCCAGCAATGCATATACTGAAAGCATGCATGCAGAGACAGACAGAGAAGATAGGGAGATTCCAGATGGGGCAGCTGTGCTTGTTGAGCAGCTGCAAGCTGAACTGGATGCAAGGTCTGCGAAAGTGCTGGATAGTTGCAGCCACATTTTTGCAAACACGCTAGATCCCTGATTCAACTGTGAGATCCTTCACATGGCTATGGACAACCATGGAGTGATTCATTTTCAGCAAGAGCTGTGCGATGAGCTGAACATTTGGAATACATCCTCGAGAAGTGATGGTAAGTTTTGCTGTGCTAGTTCGAAACTGTACCTGTGCACACTCCGGTGCAGTTTGGAGCTTCTATTTGCTCTACTTTTTTAACCATTAGGTGACTGGGTGCAGAAGATACATTCATCCTCTCACCTGATACAACTCATTATGGAACACATCAGTTGCCCCGCCCTACAAGTGTGCCATCTGAGAGGATGTTTAGCACAGCTGATGATGTTGAGCCTCATCATTCAGCACTAGACCCTGAACACATCCAACAGCTTGTTTTCATCAAACTTAACTTGCCACTACTTGGGTACAAATATGAGTTACCCCGATATAAATAGAAATATTGTCTGTGAAGATGGCCTGCTGACGCAGGGGCAGGGCGCCCGTCTGTGACACCGATGACCTGGGTTTGAGAACGGACTTGGGACGTCGGAGGGCCAGCCGAGGGAGAAAGATTGAGTGTCCTAGGGACTGCTCTCCTTCTCCGGGGGGAGGAGTTGGGTAGAGTGTCTGGCACAATGTGGACCCCTGGCAGAGGCTGGGGGTACCTCCATGCCAGCACAATCACTTGTGGGGGTGGGGTGGATGTGGGACATCACTGCACATCCCCGCCCTCAGGGGAAAAACAATATATAAAAAATTGCAGCCGCCGTAAATGATGCCCACTCCTGGCTCCGGTCACTTTCTCTGGCTCTCCCCAGCCGACCAATTCCGATGTCTGTGGCTGTGGCCTGCCTCGAACCCCACCCTGGAGGGAAAGCCAGGGAGGCAATGCCAGTGGGCACTCCCTGCCAACATCTTCTCCCATTGTTTAGAGGTTTGCCCGGTGTCATAGCCCCACCCTGGGGGGTAAGACGGGGGTATTGACTAAGGGACGGAAAGTTAGGAGGAGCGAGGCGGGGTTCGGGAGTTTGGGCAGAAAGGTGAGTGGCGGTGTGTAGCTCAAAAAAAAAAGAAGTATAGTCTCTGAAGTCTACTTTTGCTGACTGTTTTTCTTGATAAAGTAAATTTGTGTATTTTCCCCATGCTTCCTTCCTGCAGGGTTTAGTGCACGCACCTTTATTATAATATAAATACATTAACTTTTTCTGAACCAGGTATAACTTCTCTACTTGTTGTTTTAATACATTTTTATATCTATCTATCTATTACATGGCACTCAATTTTTCAAAGGGTCCGGAATGATGCAAGATACTTACGTCAAAGAGACATGATGCAAGGGGCCACTGCGCTGCACCTTGCATCATTCCTAACTTACAGACAGTGCTTGCAGCACCTGTGGGACTACTTGCACCTGACAGCCTCACACCAGGTTTGTGATGAGTCACAGGCAGCACCGTGGCACTGAGGGGTCTTGGGACACAAAGCAGCTGCCATATCCCTAACAGTGGGATTCACAAAGTCCACACTTGCCACAATCTTCAGCCATGGTTAGACCACCCAGAGTTGGTCTAATGGCACCATGTGCCACCAAGGTCCTTAGCCGCGGGATGGCCAGAGAGACCCCTCGGCACTGACGGGTCACCTGTTGCAGGTTGGGTCACCCACAGGACTGAATAGGTATCATAGGATGGCAAATGCCTCCAGGACACCAGTCGGCAGTTGGACACAGCCATGGCCCAACAAAGGCAGCCACAAGCAAAAGGTAGGGGCCTGGGGTGGAGGGTAACACATGTAGCTGGCAGGACCATCTGTGCCACTCACCAGAACAATCCCTGATATATTAGTGTACCTCCTAGACAGTAGTCACTGTCGCTGGAAGTGGGCCACCCATAGCCACAGAATCCCTGATGCCCTAGGTGATTGTATCTGGAGAAATCCTATGGGGGTTGTGCCAGCCTGCCACAGTACTGACCAGGGGCTACATCTCCACCTCTGGTGGAAGCTTCTGGACTGCATGTCTGGGTAGCCATGCTCCCATACCAGAGACTTCCTTGCTGTGTTTGCTGTTTGGGGGCCCGCATATCACAGGGCATCGCACCACATGGTCAGTGGCACACCACAAGATGTGAGCCTACAAACACCTCACCAGATGCATGCCCTCTGGCATGTCTCTGAGCATCACTGGATCCCAGTACAAATGACACAGGTCAGTGGCACTGTCACAAATTGCAAACAGGTGCATAGCTAGATTGCGGTCAATGGGCTGCACCGTTAGAGCAATACCACTGCCCCATCATGATGCACTGCTCCGATTGTCTGTATCTCACCTGTCAGGGCTGTAGTGGTTCTGCTGATTGGGGATGTCAGCCTGTCCACCCCTGTCATGTGGCAGTACTGCCAGGTCTGCAACAAGTCTATGCGTTGCCTCTTGTACATGCCCCTTGAGCACAGTACTGTAGCTTGGAATTTCCACCATCTGCCATATGTGCCACTGGACCATCTGTGCGATACCAGTGGTGGTGGGGTACATCATGCCAGGAGTAACAGTGTGAACTGCAAGTGGCTTCAGGGATCGCCTGACTCATACATTGGGGCACCTGTTAGTATCTGCCTGGTTGCCACAAGGCCATTTTGTATCTAGACATGCTGGCCATCTGCAGTCTCAATACATTCCATACATATCATGGCACGGTTGCCACCCTTCACAAGCAATGACACCTTAAGTCATGGTATGTGGCATGTACCTGGTTTGGCTGCCACAGTGCCTAGCGGTGTCCGTTACTGCTGACTATCTACTGTCTCTGTTTGTTGGTTTTGTGGTGCTATGGTCTTGACACTTCCCTGGTGTCATGCATTCACCTACCAGAGATGTACTGCATAGCACCACTGCATCACAAACAGACCGAGAGCTGTGAAATAATAGTGCTTTGTGGGACTTACAAGATGGAGTTTCTGCTGGTTAACCCAACATGCCAAAACAATCCAGAGAGCAGTCTGCACAGTGGTGATATCTGTTCTGACTATTTGAACCTATAAGGCTAATTTAACATGGGCCAGGGGATGACGGTGGCTTCTGTCAAACTCCCTCCATGCGCCATTTCGGTGGCACACAGGATTGGTTGCAGCATATGTGGGGGGTTCGGTGCAGGGACCCCTCCTGTACCAAAATCAAGTGCAAGGTCCCTGACGCATTGGGCTCTGATGCAAGCTGACATTTGTTCCAGCTTGCATCACTCTAGGGGCCCTTTTGAAAATCAAGCCCACATTATTTTATCATGTATCTTAGAAACAGCCAGGATGCTGAACAAAACAGAGCTATAATAGCCTCAAGGTAAATCAAAACCCAGTGAGTGCTAATGACCTCCTTCTCATGTTATGACTTCATAAAAAAGCTGGGTGCACTGCACAGTGCACCACTCAACACCCCAGTTTTGCATAAAGTCTACAAAAACAACATTTCCAAAATCTTCTTGCTTCCCAATTCGCACATTGCCCCAGCATTTTGCAGATATAACTTGTTTGGGGGACTGCTTTGGCTGCTTTCATCATTTTGCAGTCCCTTTCTTGCTTGCCTTCATTTATCTCACAAATAAAAAGGCTGCCTGCTTTTATTGCTCTTTTTTTAATATAGAGTGTTATCCTCCTACATCGGGTGGGGGGGGTGCTGCATTAGCCCAATCCCCAGCCCTCCAGGCTGGCTCTCCGCCTCTCTTGGTAAGTGCCTGGTGGGAAGTCTCCCCACAGGTTCCCCTCTCATGGCAGGATTGAGTAAGGAGGGCTGTCCTGCCCACACAGTACATCAAGTCTGAGGTGGACCAGGTCACTCCCTGAGTGGTGGGGCGGGCATGGAGATGGCTGGGCAGGGCTTCATGAAACCCTAGTGATGACTCTTTTCTGCTTTTCTGTCCCACCCCTCTTGCAGAGCATAGGACTCATGCATGGAGGCATGCTTGTCCTACGTACCCCCACAGTGCCCTCCCATACTTTGCCTCCCTGACCTGCTCTACCCCCAGGCCTCCACCTGGGGGCAGCTGAGGCTGGATGACAAGCGCCTCCTCCCTAGCAGAAGAGAGCAGTCCCTCAGACACTCAATTCTCTCCCTCCCCAGATGACCCCCAGATGACCCGAGCCCTTCCTGAACCTGGGTCACTGGCATGGCAGGAGGTAAGGTACTTTGCAGTGCCTCAGTCCTCTGCACCATTGGGCTGACTTTTATTGTGCTTTCAAACTCCTTCCATTCCATTTAATTGTTTTTTCACACATCCACTTTGCTCAGCTGCTACCATCTGGCACCCAGCCTATGCTAGGGCTCCATGGCAGTCCCACAGGGTGACACTCTGTGTGCCTCCACTTCCCAAGAGAACAGCCATCCATGAGATGCCCAGTCCTCTTTCTCCTGGCTGGGCACTGCATGGCCAAGGTCCATGTGGAAACTCGGTTCATCAGAGTAGTTATCAGTACTGATGGTACTGTAGTGCTATGGGGCTGGCTCTTGCGTTTCATTTAAGAAACCAAAACATTGTTTTTTGTTTTTTTTTCCCCCTCCTGTCAGTCACCAGGAATATACCTTGTAATTAGACAGGGATGTACCCTCGAAACAGACAGGGATATACCCTGCCCTGTAATCAGACAGGGTATGGGATATAACCTATTCAGGCTCTATGTGCCATCATTGAGAAGCAGAAAGGTTTTTCCAGTCAGGGGCCCATTACACCAAATGGCACCTGCCTAGCTCTGCTCAGCCTGAACTGGATTCATTGTGGCTGTCACACAACCAAAATATTTTGACTGTGCCAGGTTAGTATCCTAGTGGGTTGGCGATCCCTGCAAGGAAACCAACATGGTGCTTTAGAAAAATTTTCTGTTAGGCCTTGCCCTTGGGCCCTCCTTGAAAATGAAATGAAAGAATGTAAAAAAAAAAAAAAAAAAAAAAGAGCCATAAAAGCAGGCAGCCTTTTTTATTTGTGTGATGATACATAAAATATTTCAAGTAAGAAAAGCAAGCAAGACAAACAAAGTTTTATTTGTAAAGCACCCTTTCCATGAGGCTCAGGGATAGCAAATTGAAAACAACAGTAACACACTCCCCTAAACAAGACCTATTGGTGAAATGTTGGGGTTAATATGTGTGGTTTAATGGACAAAATGTTAATAACTTGATATTAGAAATGTTTTGTATCTTTTGGGCTTCATACAAACTGTAATTGCTGACTGAGTGAGTAGCCTCTCTCAAGCTCTATGTGCCAGGCTGTGACTGATTGCTTTTATTTGCAAAGCAAAAACAGGCCTAGTATTTAGAGATAAAACATAAAACAGTACTATCAGTTTTCATGCGAAACACTGAAAATCATTTATCACACAAAGTGTGAGAGATACCCTCTCTAGCTTGAGATTTAGAGGGAGAACAAAAAAAGTCAAGATTTCAGATTTTTCTCTAGTTTTAACAAGCACTGGATGGGAGTAGATTCTTTCTCTGCAGCAGCTCAAGTTGGCTGTCTTTCCTGCCTGGAGCTTCTGCGATAGCTGGGTCACATGACCTGCCTACAGTGAGCTTCCAAAGTGACCTCTGATTAGACAGGAAGCCTCAGGAGACCTTGTAGTCTGACAGCTAGTTCCAGTGGCTGAATAATGAAGCACAAATAAATAATAGGGATCCTAGAATATGAATGTTTGGTGAATATTTGAAATAAGATATTCATAAACCCTACCGAAGACCAGAAGGAAAACTTTAGAACTCATAAGTGGAAAGGTACCAGAACACTGGCAGGGAGGTTGGGAGGACAGGCTAGTGCATCAAGTACCTTGCTTCCTATTTTACAGTTATCACCACCGTGAAGGGCGGCTTCAATGGGGGCCTGGGGCAATTCTGCATTTCTTTTACCGCCACTGGGTGTGACATTTACCAGGGGCTTGGGGCGTGGACGGGGGCGTGCTTATGCGACGTCTACTGTTCGGCGCATTCAGCCAGGGCATCCCTGCAGGTGCAATGCAAGTGGGGCCATATTGACATGCTAATGGCCCCATTGTGCCATGCATGCCTAATGGCCTCATTTGCATGCCCCTGGCTCTGAATTGCATTTTTGGGTGCAGGGCATCCTGAGATACCCTGCCCCAAAGGGTTCACAGCCCGACATGGGGGATGCACCGGTGCAGCTTGGGATGCCCCGGTGCATCCTGGGTGGGGCACACTTGTGCTATTCACATAGGGGATGTTCCGGGGGCACCTCCCAGTGCCTCCTCTGTGAATTGCTCATTTTATACTCAGTGCGTCTCCCCTGCATTGGGGCAGCCGAGATGCACCGAGCACTGCTTCTTTGTGAATCCTGCCCAATCTGTGTTAGAGATATACAGATTAAACACCAACAAGAGACAATTAAGAACATAATAGACAATCAAGAAAATTGTTCAAGAAGAAAGAGTATCAGAATTTTTCAAATAATACCAATATGGGAAAAAGAAAACCCATTGCAGGTCTAGTTGTCAAATCTTTTTAAAGATTTGCTTAAGACAGAAAATGAGTTGCTGATAATTGGCAGAGCACATTGGCTAGGAACAAAACGGAATGAAAAGCAACACACCTTAGTCAGTGTCCATCCAATTTCTAAAACAGTAATGTAGGAGTACTGAAGGCCTGTCAAAATGCAAATAAATTCACCTTCAAATAACAACCAATAATTATGGGACACAATTCTTCAAAAGAATTATAGACTTTAAGGAAACAGTACAGCACAATACAGCAGGTTCTTTGGAAGGAGAGTATAAAAACCCATGTGACATTTCCAATCAGGTTCGAGGTGTTACTGAATCAGCAGATAATCTTCTACGATAATAGTTAAGAAACTGTTCAGTACTTGAAGATTCAGCTTCCAAATTTATTTGGGACTTTTGAGATTTGAAAACAATGGACCAATGAATCTAACAGATCTGTTTTATTTTCATTTTCCTCTTTTACTGTATATAATCAGAAGGTTCAAGGGAAAGAGTATAGGGAGGTTACTTGTAAGTAAAGGGGAATCAAGGTTAATAAATGTAAAAATGATTTATTTATAAGCTGAAAACAAACTTTTATTAGATGACACCATAAAGGGAAAGCTTGACTGTAAATAATGAGGATAGTAGAAATTATTTGCTCTAGTGCAGATGTATCAAGCAGGTTCTAAGGGCTGTCAGATCGTTTTCTTTGGCACAAGAGTGAGGGAGCAGAAGAGGAGAAAAGATCAGGGCTCATGGATCTAGGGTTATGGTAGAAGGGAGCCAGCACCCGTAGTGACCAGGCTCAAGATAGGATTTGTTTTGCGTTACATGTTAAAGACTTGATATCTTTGAATGGTACAACATAGAATGTAACATGATAAATTCCACTATAAAAAGATACAGAATCTTAAATAAACATAAATGTTTATCTAAGAAATGAAATGTCAAAGTAGCTATGATACAGGAACCTTATCTTGGGGAAAAAATAAATCAAAAAGCTTAAAAAAGGTGGGTTGGCGAAATATTTTTTTCCCAAAGTACTTCTGGGAATAGTAAATAAGTAGCTATTTTAATAAAAAAAACCTTTCAAATAAAAAATCTCAGATACACAATAAGACAATAATGGGAGAGTAATACTATTAAAAGTGCAACTATGGGAGAAAATAATAATATGATCTATTTACCTCCCTTTCAAGGAATTGAAACTTTTCTGACAGATTTAAACAGAAGGCTATGTAATGGGACTGTGACAATATAATATTGGGAGGATATAGAAACATGGAATTTGATGGCAGATAAGGACTGCTTGGCCCACCCAGTCTGCCCATCTCCCTACCTGATGGATAAGCTGCAGATTCTAGTTAATCAACAGCTTACTTCCTCCTGCCCCCCACTAGAATTGCCTTATGCCTGTCCCATGCATTCTTGAATTCTCCCACTGTTCCTGACTCCACAACCTCCTCAGGAAGGCTGTTCCATGCATCCACAACTCTCTCTGTGAAAAAATACTTTCTAACATTACCTCTGAGCCGTCCCCCCTCTATCTTCAAATTGTGCTCCCTTGTTCTTGCACATCTCTTCTTCTGAAAGATACTACCCTCTTGTACCCTGTTAATTCCCTTGAGATACTTGAAAGTTTCTATCATGTCCCCCCTCCCTCCTTTCCTCAAGGGTATATATATTAAGCTGCTTTAGCCTCTCTCCTTGTATGTCTTCTGGGGCAGACCTTGCACCATTTTGGTTGCCCTCCTCTGAACAGCCTCCACTCTGTCTATGTCTTTGCAGAGATGGGGTCTCCAGAATTGCACAAAGTACTCTAGATGGGGTCTCACTAACTGTCTGTAGAGAAGGATAACAACTTCCTGTTTTCTGTTGTTGATGCCTCTCCCTATGCATTCCAGTATCCCCCTAGCCCTCCTTACTGCCTTCTCACATTGTTTGCCCACCTTTTGGTCATCTGATATAATTATTCCTAGGTCTCTTTCAATTTTTGTTGTTGTTATTAACTCACCCCCCATTGTGTACTCTTCCCCTGGGTTTTTATTTCCCAGATGCATTACCTTGCACTTCTTTGCATTGAATCTGAGCTGCCACGTATTTGACCATTTCTCCAACCTTGCCAAGTCCCTGTTCATTCTTTCCACCCCACCTTGTGTATCAACCCTGTTGCAGATCTTTGTGTCATCTGCAAAGAGGCATACCTTTCCTTCCAGGTGCTCTATAATGTCACTTATAAAGATATTAAAGAGAACCGGTCCCAGTACCGAACCCTGCGGTACCCCGCTAGTTACCCTCCTTTCTTCACTGTGGACTCCGTTTACTATTACCTTTTGCATCCTGTTGTTCAGCCAGTTTTTTATCCAGGCTACCACCTTGGGACCCACTCCAAGGCTGGCTAACTTGTATATTAATCTTTTGTGTGAGACTGTGTCGAATGCCTTGCTAAAATCTAGGTAGACCAAATCCACAGCCCCTCCCTGGTCTACTACTTTGGTCACCCAGTCAAAGAAATCTATTAGGTTCATCTGACATGACCTTCCTGCTGTGAAACCATGCTGCCTTGGGTCCTGTGCCCCACTGGTCTCCAGGTAATCAACAATTCTTTCCTTCAGAAGTGATTCCATCATTTTCCCTACCACTATATACAACAGTTAAGGGCAAATCAGGAAACATGAAAAGCTGGGATAACTAAAAATCACATATTTTTCATTGTTTCCTTTCCTCAAATAGACTTAAAGCTTTATAGCGGGGACTACATGAACAGAAAAGGGGTTTTACACATTATTCTCACAGACCTCAGCCAGCCTCAGGATTAGATTACATTTTAATTATTAAACAGTTAATGCTTAACAGTGAACTATTTCAAGCAAATATCAAACCCATGACAGTCTCTGAGTCCACAGCCCAGTATCATTCATTTTAATATTGAAGGACACCTTAACCATTATTTTTTGGTGCCCGAGATGGCAAAATCCAGCAACATAGCTTTGTAAAGGAGACCCAATCTGTTTAAAAGTTTAGCTACTTATCTCTAAAAATGAGGTTTAATACATTTTCGTAACTTGTAACTTTTGTAAATAAACCTATCCTCCATGTGGAAGACGGCTCCAAGAAGCACTCCAAAAATGGCCAGGAGATGATAAGGAATGACATAATTGAAGAGAGACCACAGGTGAGCATATATCGAGTTCCAGTTGGGACTCTGTAAAAGCCTTTTTATTTTAGCTTTGTAATGCCCCTCAGCACAGTAACTGGTGTCAGATATGTGTATTAACTTGTAATACAGGTTTTTAGTACCAGCTAGTATGCCAATGGGCATTACAGAGCTGAAACAAAAAGGCTTTTACAGAATCCCCTTTGAAACTCAATATATGCTTGCTGGCAGTCTCTCTTCAGTGATGTCATTCTATATAATGTCCTGGCCACTTTAGGAGCAATTCTCAGAGCCAGCTTCCACACAAAGCATAGGTTTATTTACAAAAGTTAAAAGCTATGAAAATGTATTAAATCTCATATTTAGAGATAAGCAGCTAAACTGTTTAACATAGGGGGTCTACTTTACAAAGCTATGTAGCCGGATTTTGTGATCTAGGGCACCAAAAAATAGTGGTTTAAGCGTCCTTTAAATAAATACCAGTGAATGTGACATGGAGAATGAACAACAATTTACTTAAAGGATACCTAAACAACATTTTGACAACAAACTATTCAAAAGTCTGACTTTGTAGGTGACTAAAGGAAAGGCTGCTATATTCATTAATGCTAAAACTGCATTTATACAGTTTACCTAAATGTTGTTCCACAGCATTTGAAAATTGTAAAATCAGCCTTCCAATTTCAAAAAAACTGTCTTACCTGCTTCCTAAAATGGCTGCCAAATGTGTTATGTGATGACATCACTGGAGCCAAAGTCACAGAGCTATATGGCTCTCTATAGTGCTAACTAGTTCTTTTTTCCCTTAGTATAGAATTGTTTCACCTAAAAGGTCAAAACCATGTGCATTATTTTGTATAATGCACATGTTAGGCTATGGTTCTGTTCATTTTGTTTACTTTAACATGCTGTAAATGTATTTTAATCCAACCAACTTTCTCTGTGGCAAACCACAGTGCAGTACAAATCTTGAATAACCTGGTGGTCTGGTGGTTATGGTGGATCCAGGATGCTACAATGGGGGTGCTGGGGTGGTGTGCATGCTTAATATGCACTTTTTTATATTTTTATTAAACCTTTATATTTTCTGCTATTATTCATTTCTAGTACGTTTTTGACAGAACCTACAAATGTAATCCATAGTTTGAATGTAAACATTTGTACAATCTATAAATCAGACTTCTTCAACAAAGTGAAATGCAGCAGCAGCAAGCAAGTACGTTACTATGTTGGGGGGTTTGCAGACACACCCTTCACCACCCCCTAGAGCCACCACTTTTTTGTAGCAAAGTTCTTGTGCAGTTCAATGTTAGAGTTCATACTTTCTTGAAACTCAGATATATGCTTGTGTTCTCTTCTTTTCCATGGGAAATAATAATAATAGTAACAAGAATCAGCATTTATATAATGGTTTTCATACACATTGTATCCCAAAGTGCTTTACAAACACTACTAGACTGGTAGTGAAGTGATTGAACATGTAGTGTCAGCCATTTCATGCATAAATATCCACGCACAGCCTTGGACAATTACATGAACTGGTTTTATGGGAAGGGGAATGTTGGCTGGGACAATGGGGTCAGGTAGTGATCAAGGTGCTGGCAGTCCCACATCTTATTTCTCACAGTAATCTGCTCATATTTCTCTCCTTTTGTCTTCCTGTTCCCTGAATATAGCAGCACCTTGCAAGAGTGGCCTTCTGAGTCCCCCTCCGGCATTCATTCTTCACTATTCCTCCTCACGCTGAAAACTGGTGAGCTCATCACCCTTCTGCATCATGAATGCAAGTAGTACAGTCCCCATTTTATTTTAACATATCAAATATAAACATATCTTTCCAGAAAGTCAGGCTCATAGCAGCAGGGAACAAGGGGAATGATGGGCTTTCCTATCCTTAAAAGATCTAGGCTACCTTTGATTAGGCACTAGTAAATGATGGGTGCGCACATCA
Organism: Neoceratodus forsteri; assembly: GCA_016271365.2. Lineage (NCBI taxonomy): Eukaryota > Metazoa > Chordata > Ceratodontiformes > Ceratodontidae > Neoceratodus > Neoceratodus forsteri. The sequence continues at coordinate 734,061,671 of CM028131.1, forward strand.
TTATGCATGTCATATAATAGTGCCTAATTATAGGTAGCCTAGATCATATATGGGTAGGAAAGCCTATTTTTCCACTCACATCATGCTGCTACCAGCCTGACTTACCAGAAGATCATGTTTATTAATATGTAAATATAACACGGGAGACTGTACTAAACACATTCATGATGCAGAAGGGTAGTGAACTCACCAGTTTTTGGTGTGGGGAGCAGGTGAGAAGAATGAATGCCAGAAAGGGACTGAAGAGGCCATTCCAGCAGGGTACAGCTATATTCAGGTTAGTTGAAGACATGAAGGAGGACACTGAGCAGATCACTGTGAGATCTGAAATGTGGGGCTGCCAGCATCATGATCACTACCTGACTATGGATGAGAGTAGCCAGCACTGACAAATACTCAGAGTGGCAGGGCTGCACCTAAACTGTTATAGGAAAATTACCCTCGGGTGTGGAGGGGGGACGTTGATGTTTGTTAGGACAGTATTGAGGGAGTTGTGTATAGCTCATTCAAGAGTTGGAAGGGTGGTAGCCAGTCAACTCACATTGTGGAGTAGAGCACATAAAAGTACTGGAGAAGAATTGCTGGGAACTGTCCTGCAGGGTTCTGCAGATCACAGGTAAAGGAGTAGACTGACACTGGAAGTCAGGTGGATTCGCTCAAGGTATTAGTATGCCTCTCCTGCTAATAATATTGTTATACATTTTAAGTGCAGCCCTGATAAGGGCATGAACAGCAGTTTTTCTGGTGGGTTATGATGCTTATTGCATGGCCCTCCAGAAAGACCTAGTTGTTGGTTAATGAGGTGGGGAAAAAACACAACAGGGAACTGTACATACTACCTTCACTGTGCAGAAGGGTGATGATCTACTCAATGTTTACTGTGGGAGCAGAAGTCAAACATTGAGAATGTGGACTGAAGAGTGATTTGGGAGGCATTTTTTAACAGTGCCAGCTGATGATGCGTATCAGTATAGGTGTGCACAACTCTCTGAGGCACAAGATTACAATCTGAGGTGTGATAATTCTCTTCATGAGACCGCAAGCTCATATGCGGCCCCAGACAATACTAAGGACAGGGTATGGATGGTGGGGTGTTTAACAGAAGGCGGGCTAGGTGCAGGGGGTTCACATGGAAAAAGAAAGCCTTATTTGTGGATTAACAAGACAGCATGATCTTTGGAACTGAACAAGACTGGTACTTTGCTGTGTGACCCTGAGCAAGTCAATAAACTTCCTTGTGCTCCCAGGCCACACCTATAAACAAGCTTTTAGCTTAGTGTGTCTCCCTTGGTTAACAAAAAACAAAATTTAGTGCTTCATATAACCACTAGATCATCAGGTATTTGAAGTGTTGTTCTGTAATGCAGTTTGTCAAAGAAAAAGCCAGCTGGATTGCAAAACATTTTCTGCAAGTTAAAGTAATCAAAATAAACAAAATCATAGCTTAAAATGTGCACTGATCATAATAATCCATGAGTTAATACATGGTGTTGATCATTCTGGTACAACAATTACAAATAGAGAGGGAAAGAAAATCTAGTTAGCACTATTGAAATATATGTGGATCTCTGTCTCTGACTCCGATGATGTCATCATGACTCATCACTTAACATAATTGGCAGACATCTTAGGGAGAAACCAAGGCTGTTTTTTGAAAGTGAAAGGCTGATGTTTACATTTTTCAAAAGCTGTGAAACTGCATTTATGTTATTTACATAAATGTAAACAGCGGCCTTTACTTTACCTTGCTATGAAGCCAGATTTTGGAGTTTGCAGTTTTAAAAAACTGCTTGCTTAGGTACCCTTTAAAGAGCAGGTCTTTGTCCCAAAAATAAGCACTTTCATTAATAGTTTTATGAAAGACAATAAGACAACTAATTACAACATTATGGATTCATGGGATGCCCTCAAAGCAACAACAAGAAGAGTTATAATTTTGAAGGTAGCATTGAGAAACAAAAAAAGAGAAAAGAGAGTATAAGAAATAGAAAATAAACTACAAGAGTTAGAAAAAGAGTATAGCTTAAGTAATGAATCAAAAAAAGAGGAATACAATACTTTGAAAAAAGTTAGTAAAAACACAAAAAAATGCTGTACCAAAAACAACAGGTTAAAAATAAAAAGATGACAATTATAAAGTGAGCAAATGGGGAAAATACTAGCAAAAAGATTTAGAATGTAAGAACAAAAAATACAGATAGAAACTATAAAGGATAATGAAAGGATAACACAGACAAAGAAAAATTGGGGATTTTTTTTATTTTACAAAAACATACATACTTCAGAATGTACACAGTTGGAAGCTGATATACATTATTATAGAAACTTTATTAAAAAAAGACCAAATAACAATGAAGGAAGCCAATTCTTTATTAACCCCAATAACACAAGAAGAGATTCTAAATACATTACAGGAAATATCTAAAGGAAAATTTCCATGGTTAGATGGCTTTGCCGTTGAATACTAGATTTCATTAAAGAGCAGCTATCATGATCTCCATACCTTTAAGTGGGTCTGCAATGCATTCTAGACATCTACCGTTGTCAAATCGCACCAACATTTTTTTTAAAGTTCCCCCAGGAAAAAAAGTTAATTAAAAAAAAAAACAAATGCACATCGTGCTCTGTTTTCTAGCCATTCAGCTGTCTGATGCCAAACTGCCATGTTGCACTAGTGTGACGTTAAGCTGGGAGTCACACTGGTGTGATTCACTGAGGCAGCATGGTGTATTTGAATTAGGAGCACTGTGATCCATACCTTTTCTCATTCAGGTTTCTTAATCCTGGGTCCTGAAAATAAATGATTGCATCCTGTTTTCTGAGCTTCCTTCCGTCCTCCTTTTTTTTGTTTTGTAGGTTTGTTGTCAGCTGGTGTCTGAGACCAGAAATGTTTACATACACTACTGCCTGTATCTATATATACAGATACAGTAATGCAGTGGTGATGACTACTCAGTCATATTTTGTTGTGGATACAGCATTGCGACTCCTCTGCCTCTTGGTGTAAATGGTTAGCATGGAGTGTAGTGGACACAAAATTGATGGCTAATATAGTGTGGTATTGATGCTAGATCAAGTGAGTGATTCTTACATGAAGAATCCAAGTGAATACTAGTATTGACTGGGGTAAAATATCAAAATGGAGACATGCAGGCAAAGGGGGGGTTGCAAGCTCATCATACAGTGAGTGTCTTGTTAATTTTACATACTGAATCCTGGATGCTTTTAGACAGAGTTGGGGAGTAATGATTGGGGGGGGTTGAAAATAATAGGATGTTGGTTGCCATCACTGGGGTGGGTTGGGAATCAACATTCAAGGTGGATGACATTCATGGCAAGTCTGATGCTAAATTTCAAAGTTCTCACATTTGATTAGCTCGCAGATGGAGATAGAAACTCTGCTTGACCATTTTGTTTTCCTGATTATTTGTACTTTTGACTGATTCTAATAGCAAATAACAGTGTGCAAAACAAAAAAAATGCAGCACCATCAACACATCCAGCTGTTAACCTTCAATAAAGAAAAGGTCTAGATAGGCTTCTGACTTGCACAACACAATTGTATATACAGTGTGTGCACTACACTGTTATGTAGTCATCAAAACAAAATGCACAGTCTCAAAAAACAAAACCTAGGTAACACAAACTCAGCAAATAAATAGAATGAAATGAGTGTGATTGCTTACAGGCTGACAATATAGAAATTCATACAACTTGATCCAAGATATTCAGTATAACTAAATCAGAAACTAAGAGACAAATAGTCTAGAATGTAGAAGCTGTGTATGTAAAAACACTAAATAAGCATAATAATATAACATGGCGTACATGTAATTGTGGAGACTGATTAAACAAACAAAATAAAAGGAATACTGTTATACTGTTATACATACGATCTACTATATGTAGACAACCAATGAATATAATAAGAAGTAATGAAACATTCAAAATCAGCAGTTATGTAAAAAGATAAGACAGACTGTTCTCAATAACAATGGATAACTATCACATGATAACCCCATCAAATTCAATTATAAAGCTCAATCTAAAGATCTTACAGGCTGTGTTGCACTCAGAGACTTGTCTAAAATACAAAACATCATGTTTTTCACTCAGACAGTGACAACTATGACAGGGAATGAAAGAACTGTCACATTTGCCTTCACACACTACAGCCCTAGGTGTGGGAGCCAGTCCCTAGGGGCAGTCCCTACCTGACATCATCACATTGAGCGAGCGAGAGCTGAGGCATTGGGCTGCCACGGGAGCACACAATTGAATTGGGCAACTACAAAAGGTAAAAAAATATATATCTACAGTCTCTTTTAATTTAGCATACAGTTTGTTAATTCTAAAACCTGGAAAAGATCATAAAAAAAGCAGAAAATCTTCAGCCAGAAACTATTCTCAATGCTGACTATAAACTGTATACAAAAATAATCAATAACAGAAGTATCCCACTTTTAACAAAATTAATGCATCCTGATCTAGGGGAGGAGGTATCCCAAATAGATCAATCCATATGAAAATCCATCAAATTTAGGTACTCATGGAATACTTGGGGGAATCAATGCAAATGCAGTGTTACTTTCACTAGACATGACTAAAGTGTTCGATGTGCTTGAATGGCAATTCTTTTTTCAGTAATGCAAGGATGGTATTTCCCAGATAAACTGGTGGCCTTGGTGAGAGTGCTTTATGAATCTCCTAAAGCAAAACTGAAAATGAATAATAGCTACTTGGCAGAATTTAAACTACACAGGAGGTGAGACAAGGCTGCCCCATCTCCAACCCTCATTGTCTTGGCCATAGAAATATTTTTGAACATGATCAGAACAACAAATCAATAATAGGAACTAAATTGGGGTACCTAGAATTGAAAACAAAAGCATACACAACTGACATTCTGCTTTTGTTGTAAAACCCATTAAAACCCAATTAATTAGCTGGCCAGAACTTAAAAAGGTAATTCATAAACTATCCAAAGTGGTGGGATACAAAATAAATCAATCAAAATCAGAAAATATTTGGTATAAATCATAGTCAAAGTCAACAATATTGTTTTGACCATCTTTCCCGCTAAGATTCCATCTGAATGTATGAGTTATCTGGTGTTAAAATAGCCTAAATACAGAAAACTTTTTTAAAAGCAATCATGAACCCATTTTAACAAGATTAAAAAACAAGTTACATGGACGGGCCAAAATTCCTCTTTCTGTATGGGGAAAAATCCAAGTGATAAAAATGTTGGCAATCCCATGCTTGTCATATTTACTCCAAGCCATTATAGTGAACATTCTAGAAAAAATTATTTAAAAGGGGACATTTTTTATTTAGGGGACATATCTGGATTAAAAAACAACCACAAATTTCATGGGATAGACTCTGTTTGGCAAAAGAAGCAGGTGGTTTCTAATACTCTGACATAAAATCATACCATACAGCCTATTTAATTAAGAAAGCAATGTCTTGGGTCTATAAAGAAGGTGAAGATTTGAAGATTTGAACATATTTAACATTATTCTGAAAAGAGAATTGGCTGAACAGAATGACTTAAGGGATATATGAGTTGTTCAAAATTTGTTAATCAAATGTAATAATAGCACAATCCCTAAGAATAACAGCACAGAGGAGAAAAAAAAATACAATGGCCTGAGTCACTGTTGGCAAAGTTCTGTTCTCCTATTACATTGTACTGAACTTTAAGCTAATGTGAGAATTCTTTACATGAAGAATATGTTTTAAATGTATAGACTGATACAAGATACAGGTATAATGGCTTGTTTTAGAAATGTTCAGATATCCTGGCTAAGTTGAGGGTCTGCATCCACCGATCATGCTGAGTATTGTAAATACTTGTATTGAAATGGGACACCACAATAAAGGTAAGTTTTGAAAAAAATCACAATTGTCTGTAAACCTTTCATCATTTAATATAATATGACAAAACCCTAAGTATAAAACAAACTGCAGGAAAAACATTGAATAATAAAATCTGGATTAAAAAAAGAGAAGCTGGGGGTGGGATCATAAACAAGACGAATTTTATAGATAGGTAGACATGTGAGGATACATATGATTTAGACAAAAACAATATTTTTACTACCTGCAATTAACCAATATTGATTAAAAAACAAAAGATGGGAATGGGCCCCTAATGCTCATAATATAGAAAAGAAATTAAGCAAATTAAAATGCAGAAATATAAAGGTCTGTTTGCTTGTGTGATAAAACAATTGCACACCATCATATATATAAATATTGTGGCAACTTATATAAACAAACTGACTGAGGAACTAAAAGCAGCAGTGCAATGAAAAACGTTGTTTCAAAAACTCTAGTTTCAGCTATGATTAAGTAAAATATTAACATACCTGTCAAATGTACTTGTCTTGGTGCCTTCTATGCAGCACAGCATGAGTCTTTTATAATTTTTTTAAAACCTAACCCTTTCCAGGTCTATAATGCTATTTCTATGGAAAATGTGGCGGCCATCTTTTTTCTTGAGAAAAAATGAAACAAAAACATTTATAAAATACTCAGATTTTGATCCAATTATAAAATTGTTCCACCAAATAAAATTATAAGATGCCTTGCATCTTTTATAGTGAAAAAAAGTTGGGTACCAATTTTTGCACAATTTTGTTGCACTGCTGCTTTAACACTAAAATCCAAATCAAGGTCACTCATGAACAGTGGTGCTTTTGCAAAAAGAACATGCCACAACACCAAAACTTTGCATAGCATTCCCCCCCAAATCAAAAACTGTCCGAACTCACACTGTGATGCAACAGACAAGTTTATTTGGAGACTCTCAGACATAAAGACATCAGTAGTGAGCAGTGTGACATCCCCTCATTGTTTTGCTCTAGTGAACTTTCCTGAAGGTGGGTGACCCCGAATGTCTACACCCTTATATACATACACAAAGTGACTAGTACAATTAAAGTGACAGAATTAGAAAAAAATCAGATAACTCAAGATCAAAAATTCATTGAAATGTCCCACATACAAAATAGGTGAGGACATAAATTACACTAAAGCCTCCAAGTTTCACAAGATCTGAAACACACTGCACTAACTTACAGCACAATTAACCATTTAACAATAAATACCACCATTTGCTATGTTTATACTGGTTCTATTATTTAAAGTGCTCTACTAAAGTGCTATATACACACACAAATATCCATGGGCTATTGCAATGTGTTTCAGGTTGTAGGGATCTATGTGGTTTTAGTGTAATTTATGTGTTCACCTGTTTTGTTAAACTAATTGCACTAGTCACTTTGTGGGTGTATATACGGGTGTAGACATTAGGGGTCACCTACCCTTGAGAAAGCTCACTAGTGTAAAACATTGGGGTGCTATCACACTGCTCACTGCTGATACCTTCATGTCTGACAGTCTCCAAATAAAGTTGTCCATTGCATCACATTGTGAGTTTGGACAGTTTTCAATCTGGTGAGGAGTGCTGAACCTAACATTAACTTTACCAAGACCCAATGGACTTTGGCACTTGTGGTGATAAATGATTATAAATTATCAAGAGATAAATCCATACAGTTCAAAATCTTCAATCAGGCATACTATATACTGTGCAGATTGCAGAAAATGAAGATGATTAAGGAAGTGAACTGCTGGCACTGCCAAAAAAAAAATGAAGATATACTGCATTCCCTATGGGAGTGTAACTATGTGCAACAGTGATGGCAACAATCCTTCAATATGTTAGGAAAACTGGCAGTGGATATGGCCATAGTTTGTAAGTACATACAGTATTATTGGAAATGTATAATACAACACAATATAAAATGATGAATAGCAATTAATTAAAACAAAAACTATGGCAATAAAAAGACTGAGTCTCAAAAACTGGAAGAACCCTAATATGAATAAAAATGTTCCATTAGAAGAATGGTAACAGTTATTTCTAAGTTCCTTATACAATAGGGATATTTTCGTCTCTGATGAACAATTTTGAAAAATGTACGCTGCACATTGGAATGAATGGAATAAAAATGTATTATCAACTGTTAATTTGAACTAATTGGTCATAGTCACTGAAATAATGCAAAAGGGACAATTTGCATGAAAATAATTTAAGAGTAGAAAGTGGCAACATGATAGTAAATTATTATATTATATTACAAAAACTATATTTATAGAAGATTGTATAACTATTTTTGAAAGTATACTCTCCCTACCATGTGACATGTTGCAGTATTAATTTGTGCTGTATCTCCTGATTCTAATAGAACATTTTATTTGCAAAAAAAGTAAACTGCAATTCCCTAAACTCTATTTTTTTATCGTTTCTGAATATGAAATACTAAAACAGTTTATATGGATGATATAAGGGAACTGGGCTAGATAAACATCATTCTAAGACTTTAAGGATCTCAGCTGACGTTATTGTCAAGACAATAACTGACATATTTAATCTATCATTACAAATGAATAAAATACCAACAATCAGCAACTGTGTTCCCAAGTCAAAAAAGTGGAATAAACTATCATGGTTTTCAATTACCAGCCACGGCCATTTTCAGTTCTCTATATGGGCCCAATTCACATAGAACCTGCAATCATATGCACCACAATAAGTGGTGCATTGTTCCATGATATAACACATCATGGGAGTCCAAAGGAAAGCAAAAGAAATGGGGGCAGTATTTTTGGGACAGGAGGTTTGTTTGCAAAGGATGGCCTACATTTGAATGAAAAATGTGCTGTTCTTCTGAGAAGTAAAATACTAAATTCAGTCATTGACCATTTAAACTAATTAGGACGGGGGCAAGGGTTAGTGGAAGGACTAGTAAAGCCTTAATACATGAGGGGGCCTCAAAATATCGTAGGTGAGCCATCTTCTCTAAATGGCAATAAAGTACAGGAGAAACCCAAGAAACAAAGAACTAAAGGGTAGAATTGTGTCCTTGTAAATGCTTGCAGCCTTGTTAAAAAAAGGAAGAACTAGAGGCAATAATCAATTATGCCAAACTAGAAGCAGTCTGTATAACTAAAACATAGTGGGAAGCATGTTTAACATGAGACACAACAATTAACTACTACTATCTATTTAGAAAGGACTGCATCCATAATCGGGGAGGAATATTGCCATGCATATGAATGAGAATATTCAGGCATTAGACGCAAGTAATAAAATGAAACAAGAAGGAAATGGAGTAAGATCACTCTGGGTAAATACCAAACAATAAATAATACAAAATATTATAATTTGTTCATGATACAACCCCCCACCTAGTGGAATCTGAAAACTTGGCAGTTTGGTGGAAAATACATCAGATTGTGGTTTTGAAACTACTATGCTGTTAGCCAATCTAAATTTACAAGAAATTTCCTGAGATAATATAGAAGAGAAATCAGGATATTCAAAATTATTTATTGAAAGTATTGCTAATGTGATTTGCATCAGTATGTGAAGCAGCCTACTAGAGAGGGCAATATTTTAGATTTGGTTATTGCTTCAAAAATATCCCTGTTTAAAAACTGTGTGGTGACAGAACCACTTGCTAATAGTTACCACTCTGTGGTTAAATTCAAAATCAACATAAACAAATTAAAAAAAAAAACATTGAAACATAGAAACATAGACTTTGATGGCAGATAAGGACCACTTGGCCCACCCAGTCTGCCCATTTCCCTACCTATTGGATAAGCTGCAGATTCTAGTTAACCAACAGCCTACTTCACGCAACCCCCCCCCCACTATAATTGTCTTATGTCTGTCCCATGCATGTTTGAATTCCCCCACTGTTTTAGACCAGTTTACAGAAGTCTTTCAATACCAAAAGCTTATGTGAGAGAAATTAGGATGGTAATGTCAAATAACAATTGGAAAGAAATGATGGCAAGTGCAAGTGTGGAAAAAGCATGGACCATTCTAAAAACAAAAATAATAGAAACCTGTAATGCCCACATCCCAAAGGTTAAAAATATACAAAGAAAGGGAGGAAACTCAGATGGCTAACAAAAAAATGTAAATAAATTAATAATGAAACAAAGGCATATAAAAAGTAAATGGCTAGCAATACACAGGATAACTGGGATATCTATAAGAAAACATTAAAGAAATGTTGGAATTGAATTAAAAAAGAAGAGCCTGGAGTATTATTTGGCTCAAATTGCTTCCAAAACAAACAGCAAAGCATTCTTTAGGTACATCAGGACCTCAGGAGCACAGGACCGAAGGCAGCATGGGTTCTCAGCGGGAAGGTCATGTCAGACGAATCTAATAGATTTCTTTGACTGGGTGACCAAAGTAGTAGACCAGGGAGGGGCTGTGGACATGGCCTACCTAGACTTTAGCAAGGCATTTGACACAGTCCCACACAAAAGATTAATAGCCAAATTAACCAGCCTGGGAGTGGGACCCAGGGTGGTAGCCTGGGTAAAACATTGGCTGGACAACAGGACACAGAAGGTAATTGTAAATGGAGTCCACTCTGAAGAAAGGGGTTACTAGTGGGGTACCGCAGGGTTCAGTATTGGGTCCAGTCCTTTTTAATGTCTTCATCAGTGACATTGCAGAGGGACTGGAAGGAAAAGTATGCCTTTTGCAGATGACACAAAGATCTGCAACAGGGTTGATACACAAGGAGGCGTGGAAAGGATGAAAAGGGACTTGGCAAGGTTGGAGGAATGGTTAGAAGTATGGCCGCTAGGATTCAATGCAAAGAAGTGCAAAATAATGTACCTGGGAAACAAGAACCCAGGGGAAGAATACACAATGGTTGGGGAGGTAGTAACAACAACAAAAAAGGAAAGGGACTTGAGGGTAATCATATCAGATGACCTTAAGGTTAGCAAGCAATGTGAGAAGGCAGTAGGGAGGGCTGGGGGTATACTGGGATGTATAGGGAGAGGCATCATCAGCAGAAAACAGGAAGTTGTTATCCCTCTGTACAGACAGTTGTGAGACCCCATCTGGAGTACTGTATACAGTTCTGGAGACCCCATCTCCACAAGGACATAGACAGGATAGAGGCAGTCCAGAGGACGGCAACTAAAATGGTGCAGGGTCTGCAAGAGAAGCCGTATGAGGAGAGACTAAAGGAGCTTAATATGTATACCCCTGAGGAAAGAAGGAGAGGGGGACATGATAGAAACTTTTAAGTACCTCAGTGGAATCAACAAAGTCCAAGAGGGTAGCATCTTTCAGAAAAGAGACTTGCAAGAACAAAGGACACAATTTAAAAGATAGAAGGAGGGTGGTTCAGGGGGCAATGTGAGGAAGTATTATTTCACAGAGAGGGTAGTGGATGCATGGAACAGCCTTCCTGAGGAGGTTGTGGGGTCTAAAACTGTGGGAGAATTCAAGAATGCATGGGACAGACACAAGGCAATTCTTGTGGGGGGTAGGAAGAAATAGGCTGTTGGTTAACTAGGATCTGCGGCCTATCCTGTAGGTAGGGAAATGGGCAGACTAGATGGGCCTAGCGGTCCTTATCTGCTGTCAAAGTCTATGTTTCTATGTTTCTATGTTACATTAATTTACTTTTAAAAGACAACTCTACTATGGACCCACTACAGATAGGAAGCAGAATTTTAAGCACGCCTAAGAAGATGGTAAATGAGTTTATTGCATATTTCAGTTTACTTACTCCAAGAAAACACTGATAACACCTAAGTTGAAGGAAAAGGGTAGAGTTAATACATCAGAACTAACTTGGGTCACAAAAAAAGATAACAGATAAAATCCAAAAACGGTTCCACAGGACCTGACAATGTAACAAGTAAAATGCTTAAACTCTTGGGTGAATCAGTTATAGAGCCTTTCAAAATTATCTATACAAACTCATTAAGGGAAAGGAAGCTGCCAACAGACTGGAAAGGTGGCCATATCACCCCCCACCAATTGTTAAAAAGGGATCCTAAGCAGAATTGACTACTACAGACCAATTAGTCTTACCTCATCTAAGGAGAAATACTAGAAACATCATTAAGGAGAACATTTCTGGATCACAAAGATGGCCGCCAGCATAGGTTCCATAAGGGCAAGTCATGTTTCACTAATTTACTCTTGCCTTTAGAAGAATATAAGTAGAGAACTGAATAACAGCAAACCTACACGTCATCTTTCTAGATTTTAGAAAGGCTTTCAACCTTGTCCCACACTGGGTGATAGCAGCAAAACTAAAGGTTCTAGGCATACCATCAATTACAGCAGACTGGATTATAGCTTGGTTAAATGATAGGCCCCAAACAGTAAAACTAAATGGATATCTATCTGCACAGGGTATGGTGTTTAATGGGGTGCTGCAAGAATTCATCTTGGACCCAATATTAGTTCATATATTTATTTCAGATCTTGATATTAATTTAACCAGCTGGTGTGAAAAATATGCAAATGACACCAAGATTGGTGGTTTGTTTGCAACAGTAAGCCAAACTGAGACATCCAATCAGATCTGGACAAAATCAGTGAATGGGCAGAGAAATAGGGCATGGGCTTCAAGCTGGACAAATATGCAGTCATGCACTTTGACAAAAAAAAAAGTGGCCATACGCATCAACTCCAGGGTAAAACACTACAGAAGGTGGAAGCCAAAAAAGATCTTGGCATTATTAATAACAACAAGTTGGACTCAGATGACAAATGCAATGATGTGGTATCCAAACCCAACAGGGAATGTTGGAACATTAAGAGTCTAATCAGGAGCAGAAAGGCAGAAGTTATTACCCCACTATACAAAGTATATGTTCAGGTCTTGCTAGACTACAGGACCTAGTTCTGGGTTCTATATAAGGAAACCTATATCCAAATATTAGAAAAACTGCAGAAAAAAAGTAAACAAATCAATTAAGGATATGAATGAACTAACATATGAGGGGAGGCTGGAAAGTACAAAATTGATGTCATTACAAATGAGGTGAGCTAGAGTTGACTTAATGTTCATGTACAATATTATGGATGACCAGGAACTAATGTTAACACTTGACATCAGTTTTAAACAGGATTACAAAGGCACCAGAGGGCATCTATTCTGAGTACAGAAAAAAGTGTTAAAAAGTGAAAAGAAAAGAAATTCCTCTTTGTACAGAGGGTAGTGGGGATGTGGAATGAATTACCACTGAGCACAGTTACAAGTTAAAATAAGATATCATTCCCAAAAAAATTGATAACCATATGGCCTCCACAAGTACATTATATTATTACCGCTGAAATAGTGGGGAAGCAGCTAACAGGGGCTATTAGCCTATTCCTGATTCATAAATGATAGCATGAACTTGCAGATGCATGAATGCCCTGCTCCCTCTGCAATTCCCTGACTGGAGCCGTCTGCACCTGTACTTGTGCAACTGTGTGGCTAGACCAGGCAGGGGATGGGGAGTGTGTGTGCCAGCATAAGGCCAGTGGAGCGGGGCATGCATGATGCCATTTACATTCCCCACTAGGTTGGTTCTGAGGTCATTCCATTACACTAGTCAAAGGGCTGCCATTACAAATGCACACTTCCCTGACTGGCATCCTGATGTCTGAATACCATCCTATAGCCACACCCAAGCTATATCTCCCCTGTGCCACAGAGAACTTGGGGGAGGATGACAACTGCAGGGCACAGCTTGTAGGTACTGGTAGCAGCACATGTTGGCAGTAGGGAACATGGCAGTCCTTATGTGGACAGCTGTATCCCATTATCCCCTGCTCCCATGGAGCAGGGGATCCACTGTGGGGCCATTCGAGGCTTTTGATTGGAAGCCCACAATCCAGCCCAGGTCCCCCCCCTTTGTCCCTGATCCATACGTGGAACTATGCAGCCACACATCGGGCCAGCTGGGGTCATGAATCCTGGCTCTGCACACTTGGCAGGGGCCAGGTATGCGATATGTAGTTGCACGGTCCAGTAGGCTCCCTTCCCAGCACCAGTGATGGCAGTGGTGGTCCAATCAGTCCTTTTCAAGTGCAAGGGCACTCCTTTCATCTGTAACAAGGAGCATGGATTACCTTAGCAGCTCTTTTCTCCTCCTTACTACCTGGCCTCCAACACCAGCCCTAGTCAAAGGACACAGGCAGCACTGGTGGACCCACCTTGGGCCTCTGGTGACTCATAAGGTAAGCCCCACCATGAGGTAAGTTATACAATTGAAAAATTACATGGACAAAAATGGTCTGCCAATAACAACAGCAGCATGGATTTAGAACTTGATTATAGTGCTACCACAAACTTGGCCAGATTGACCAGTGAGATTTTTGATGCCTTTGAAAAAGGTTATCTTGTGGATTCAATCTACATCGATCAGACCAATGCCTTTAATATAGTAGATCATAAAATATATATCCATAAGTTGTCTGGTGTTGGGATAGGAGACTACACACTGGCATTGTTAAGACATTATTTAGGCCTGCAATGAGACAGAGTTAAAATGGAGAATAATACTATATTGGAATTTAGTCTAAGTCTGGAGTACATCATGGTTCAGTATTAGGCTCCATACTTTTTTCTATTTTTATAAATGACTTGCCAGAATTAAACAAATCAGTCAGCATTATCATGTATATAGACGATATGGTCATTTCTAAACTAGGACCTTCTGCAGAGTGCCAATTTCTTCTGCAACACAGCTGTGATAGATGTCAAAACTGGTTTGGACTGCATAAATTGGAAATGCATGAATCAAAAGCCGAATTGATGATTTTTGGTGCTCTGCAGAGGTTGTCCCAAATTGGGACTGACCTGTCCATAGTTTGGGGTAGTAGATCAAACATTTGTATCATTAATCATTTTAAGTATTTAGAATTCCATCAGGATGAAAACCTATCAATGCAACATCATATGTATGCAATTTAAAAATGAAACAAAAAACTGATGTTCCTATACAGGAATAAATCTGCATTGACCACTGTAGCACAGATGACAGTATCTAAGCATGTTTTGAGGCCTATGGTAGATTATGGTAATATTCTTTATTTTAATTCCCCAACTGTCTCTTTAAACAAATACCATGTTGCAGTGAACAAAATATATTATTTTACTCTTCTTACATCTTTAAGACAGCATCATTGTGACCTGTATGTGGGCTTGAACATTCTACTGTACTCCAAGAAAATTGTATATTAAGCAGCGCTTTGAATTTTTCTTATCAAGTTTATCAAACACAGTGCTACCTGCTCTCTTAAATAATTTTGTGCATCCAGACCGCCATTATGTTACGAGAAGTTTGTTATAGTTAAAGAAAAAATTATCAAAACAAAAATAGTCGACCAATCATTTTCCTAATTTGGACCAATGTTGCTAAATAATCTCCCAGGAAATCTCTCTTTTGACCTGTCTATAAACAATTTTAAAAACAGATTACATAACTATTTGAGTTCAGTCTCAGCCTTCACTTGGGTTGATGTGCCTTGAGTGCAATATTTTATGTATATTAACATGTATGCCTGCATTTGTCAGGTGTGGCTGTAATGAAGCTTTAAAGAAGTCCACCTTATGGTTATGAAATTGAAAAAAAAAATGTAAATTGAAATAAAGACTATCAGCGGGCAATCTCTCTGATAAAGAAAGAGTTCCTGTCATGGATAATAGCTCAGGTAAGGATAGACTGACTCAACTCTCCTGCACGGTGGGCAAGTTAATTCATCCTCCCTGTCTGCAGCCTGGAAGTGTCTTATCTCAAGAAAGATGTGAGGAGTTTGGTCAATTTTTCCTGGACAGAGTGTCCTTCATTAGTACAGAGTAGAGACATCTCTGGGAGGCCTGTAGAGGGCAGCAGTGTTGAGACTGAGAGGAGCAAGGGCACTCCAGTATTCTGGAGAAAGTTTCAGCCAGTCTCGGCTGAAGAGGTGCTCAGGGTGAACTCTGTTCTGTGCCCCTCTTTCTGCAATTCTGACCCAAGACTGACATGGCTGTTGGTGGACTGCCATGACACTCTGGGTCTGGTTTCTGCTAGCATTGTTCAGTGTTCCATCATGAAGGGGTGCTATCCTATAAAGTCTTTAAAAAGACTGTAGAGAATTCCTGTTTGAAAAAACATCCTTGGTCCTGAAGGTGCTGACAAATACAAGCCAATCTCAAGTTTCCCATGTTTGGGGAAGAAGAAGAAGAGGAAGAGTAATAATAATAATAATAATAAGAAGAAGAAGAAGAATTATTTATATAGCACTTTCCATATAGCACTTTCTATGCACATTGTATTCCAAAGTGTTTTACAAGCAATGCTAGACTGGTAGTGAAGTGACTGAACATGTAGTGGCAGCCATTTTGCACATCAACACCCACACACAGCCTTGGACAATTGTATGAACCAGTTTTATGGGAAGGGGAATGTTGGCCAGGACACCAGGGAAATTTCCCTACTCGACAGATGCTGTTCGGATGCCACCAGGGGTGGTAGGAAAGAACCCTACTGAGGGTGGCCAGCCTAACACCCAAAACTCAGTAATAATGCCAAAACTAACCGAAGACTGCTACAATTGAGAGGCACCAAGATATGGTAAGCTCTATGGATATTTCTGAGGAACCTGACCTCTCCAACATAGAAAAAAACATTATCCGATAAAAAGAAACAGGAAAAAGGATGAACTGTTAGCTAAAATTCATGAAATTGAGGAAACTTAACTAAACGAGGAAAAACGCTCAGGGGAAGAGAAAAAACAAGAGACAGACAGAAGCTTCTCCAGAATCCCACAATGGTAATGCAACCAAAGTTAACATTTTTGTTTTTGATGCTACGAACACCCCAGATGCAGCTGTGCATCAGCAGCAACATCCTGGCACCTCAGCAGCTTCTGATACAGGTGAATGGACACCGGACAGTGTGCTTGCTAATGCAGGATGCACAAAAACTCCAGCAGGGACATGGATTCCTGACCCAGTCATACCTCCCCCAGGCTCTGTTGAATCACCTATGGAGCAACCACTGCAAACCACAATAGCTACATCAGCACCGATGGACCCCAACGCTGAGGCGACACCTCCAGAAATACAAGAACAAGGCTCCTAAGCATCAGGTATTTCTTATTCACCTATTGAAACTGGTACAGACAAATTTTTGTAGGCCCTTACAGAAGTGGTGCCACCAGAACAGACCATTGACATACCACGAACCAACAATGAAATAACTGAAAACCCGAACATACAGGACAATCCTACCCCAGTGGTAACATGTGCTAGTCTTTTACAGAAACTGCTGGAGCAGGCTAAACAGAGACACGCAGTACAGCTGCAACATGTGGAGGGTCTGGAATTACCTCCAGATGGATTTTATGTGGGAAATTGTTGTTAAAACAGGATTTAGGTTTTTCTCTTAATGAAGTGTATGCTTTGATACATGCTCCAGGTAAGGCAACCTTTGACATTAGCTTTAGAACTGCAATTTTGCTAGTCAGGTTTTGGACACTCTATGCAGCTCATAAAACCTCTCCCCTATGGTCCCCTTTCAGGCAATACCTTTAACTAAACCAACTTTTAAGTAAGTAACCATTTTATTCAGAAACAAAGGGGTTAACATAACTGATGTTGTTTTTTGGCTTGAGAAAAAAATGCAAAGTCCAGAATACACCTGACCCCATTGTAGATGACAAAGGGCTTTGGATGGGAGGGTGGAAAGTACGAGTTAAACTGAGACTGGGTGAATCAGGCATTAAGCACCTCCCCAACTGCTTTTATTTAGGGAGAGACAAGGGCATATTATTCTACCAAGGACAACCTCACTCTTGTTATAAATGCAGTTCTCACTGTCACATTAGTAATAACTGCGAAATATTGAAATGCTTATTATGTGGAGCCACAGGACACTCTGGATTTCATTGTACCCAAAGTCCTTTGTGTCACCTTTGCAATGAAGGGGGCACTCCTTTTTAACTTGTCCTTGGGCATCCTGCAATAATGAACAAGCCGACTATGCAGAGTAAGATTTTTGCATAAACAAGGCAACGCAACTCTACTAGGACTGGATCCCCCCCAAGGCTCAGACCAGCACCTACTTGAACAGACGCAGAGACACCAGTAACTAAAGAAAATCCTATTAGACAAGAGCACCTGGTTCCAGATACACAACCAGCCTCACCTATCCAAAATAGAGAAAACACGAATGATAGTGAGGAAACAAACACCATGATCCCCCCCTCCAGAAAATCAGGCCTTCCAGCAGGTTGCCAAAAGTAAACATAGGGCATCAGATAGTACTGTTGAGACAGAAGAAGGAATCCCCCTGCACAATACATTCTTGACCCTGCAATGGGAAGAGACAGAGAGGGAATTGGACTCGGATGCTCCTTCTGAGACCTCGTCACAAATGGAGGGAGTATCTGGTAATGAAGAACACACAATCTCACCCAAAGGGAAGGGAAAAAAAGAAAAGAATGGGGACCAGATATATCCTTAGGAAACAAAAAACTCCAGATTAAAAACTCACCTTCAGGGGCGTATGATATTTCATTACCTTCTCTTAATGTAAATAGCTTAAAATCAGAAAGAAAAAGATCTACATTTTCATATTTTAACAAACATAAATATAATGTGTTATTCTTTCAGGTTACTAGGGTGTCTACAGTAACTGAAGTACAAAATGCCAGTGCAAACTGGATATGGGGAGCTGCACATTGATCGATTGGAGAAGACACACGCAGCGGTTTAGGTATATATCTGAACAACTCCCTAATTAAGTTACATACTAACATACTAATTACCAGCAGATTAGGCCTTACGATCTATTGAGTCTGCTCGAACCTCAGATCCCTAGTTGGGTGCCGAGGCCCCCCTTGTGTTCCAGAAACACCTATCATCCATCCCACCCACCTGAGCCACACCATCATCTGATGCATCCACTTTCTGTGTCTGTCCCACCTCTCTGAAGCCCTACACTGTGGATCTCTGAACCAGCTCGCCAGGCAGTGCATTCCAAGGGTCCACCACCTCTCAGTGAAAACCTCCTCCTCTTTCCCCTCACCCTTCCACCTTCCAACTTCAAACCATGACCTCTGGTGATACCTCCCGCTTTAGTCTAAAGATCCCTCCATGTTTACCCTATTTATTCCTTGAGGTACTTGAAGACCTCAATCATGTCCCCCCTCTCTCCTCTCCTCCAATGAAAAACAGGCAGAGCTCCTTAAGTCTGTCCTCATCGTCAAACCCTAGTCCTCATATCATCATAGTTGCCCTCCTCTGTACCCTCTCCAGGAGCTGTATGTCCTTCTTCAAGTGTGGTCTCCAGTACTGTACACAGTACTCAAGGTGTGGTCTAACCAGTCCATTGTACAGTGGCAGAATCACTTCCCTGCTCCTAGAGGTGATCCCCCTTACGATGCATCCCAACATCCTGTTTGCCTTGCTAGCCACTCTTCTGCACTGCTCAGAGTTATTCATACATGCATCCACCATGACCCCTAGGTCTTTTTCCCCTATTGAGGCCTCCAGCACCTCCCCTCCCAGGGTGTACCTGTGTTCAGGGTTTCCCCCAAGATGTAACACCTTGCACTTGGTGATATTGAAATTTAATTTCCATGTGTGAGCCCAGCTTTCCAGGGTGTCCAGGTCCTTGCAGGGCCAACCTCCCTCTTCTCCCTCAACTATTGCTCCCATCTTGGAGTCATCAGCGAAGAGACTCATTTCACACCCTATACCCTCCTGATGTCCGA
The DNA here is from genome assembly GCA_016271365.2 of Neoceratodus forsteri. NCBI lineage: Eukaryota > Metazoa > Chordata > Ceratodontiformes > Ceratodontidae > Neoceratodus > Neoceratodus forsteri. The sequence continues at coordinate 734,081,271 of CM028131.1, forward strand.
TATGTAGCATTAAACAGGATCAGACCAGGACAGAGCCCTGCAGTACCCCTACCGACCTCTCTAGGGTTGAGAGCTCCCAGCTGACCACTACTCTCTGGGTGCGTCCAGCTAACCAGTTTTCAATCCATCTGACCATCAAAGGGCCTACTCCCAACCCCATCAGTTTCTCCACCAGACCATTCTGGGGGACAGAGTCAAACGCCTTGCTGAAGTCCAAGAATAATACATCCACAGGCTTTCCCCTGTCCAGTTCTGATGTTACCCATTCGTAGAACTCCACAAGATTGGTTTGACATGATCTACCTGGCACAAACCCATGTTGCCGACTATCCAGACCTCCCACCTCCTCCAAGTACACCCCCAATCATTCCTTTAGTATACTCTCCATTAATTTTCCCACCACGAGGTCAAACTGATGGGTCTATAGTTACCTGGTACTTCCCTCGACCCCCCTTTATGGATTGGCACCACCTGTGCCTCTCGCCAATCCCTAGGTACCCTCCCTGTCTCAAGTGACCTGTTGAAGAGCTCCACCAAGGGTGCAGCCAGTATGTCCGCCAATTCGCATAGTGTTCCTGGATGAATGCCATCCGGCCCACGAGATTTGTCTTTCTTTAGGGCCTTGAGGGCTAACCACACCCTTTCGGTGGAGATAGCATCATCCGTCCCCTCCACCATACTGGCCTTTTTATCTTTATCCTGATGTGACAGCCCTGGGGTACCTCTCCCTCCCTCTTGCTCCATTTCTATTGCTCCCCTGATCCCACTCACTGCTGCTTCTATCCCCATCGTGCCTCGCTTCGTAGGTATCCCATCCCCCTCCCTAGTGAACACAGAGGCGAAGTACTCATTTAATACCTCTGCCTGGTCCCTTGCCTCTTCCACCCACCCTCCTTCTGATCTCAATCTGCTGAGATGGCCCTTAGTTTTTCTCCGTTCCCCAATGTACTGGAAGAACCCATTTTCCCCTCCATGTATCCCCTGTGCCAGCCGCTGCTCTTTACTGGACTTTGCCCCCCTCACCATCCAGGTGACTTTTCTAGATGCAAGATGGTACATTTCCTTATCCTTATCCCCTCTTGTTATTTTATATTTTTTGTAGGCAGCCTTCTTTTCTCTGACCGCTACCTGAACCTCACTGGGTTAACAAGAGTCCTAGATATCCTCCAGGATGTGCAACGTTATTAGATGCCTCCTTAGATAAACAAGATTTTCAGTTTCTGAATATTTATGCCCCCCAAGAGAAGGCAGGAAGGGGACAGTTGTTTACCCTCATCCAACCATATGTACTGACAGGAAGGACTGTCCTACTTGGAGGGGATTTCAACTGTAGCAGGCTTAAAGGTGATCGAGGCCTCAAAACAGATATAATCTTCTATGACACTGCATTCCTGAACAGAATGCTAAATCTGACCAAATTAAAGGATGTGTTCCATGAAAGACACCCAACAATCTAGTACACTTATTTCAGGGCAACTATAAAAATGAGAATAGATTATTGTTTTTTTCACCCTATCAGTAGTTAAATCAACTGTAATACCAATCATTACATCAGATCATGCCCTTTTAGAAATTAAAATCTCCCATTCCCCAGAAGTAACTATGGGTAAATGATGCTGAAGTCTGATTAGCATGCTACTAGAAGATAAGGACATGTGGCAAGGCATCTCAGACATTATTACAGCCCGAAAATCGGTATACTCCCTCTATGACTCCCCTTGTGGAGTGGTGGGAGCAAAGTAAAACTGATTTTTCGGACTTTCTTAAAATAGTAGGGAGACTGTCAAGAAGCTATAAAAACTCAAAATATAATGAACTCCGACAACAACTATACAGATTACGTTTCTTACAAACCATAATTAACCAAGATTAGTCATCCCAAATCAAACGCATCAAACAAGACATGAAGTCATAGCAATATGACAGAGGGAAGGCTTTGGAATTTGAACAAAGAGTTAGAACAAAAGGGAATCAGTACCAAGCTAACCCTTTTGAGAGCTGTATAGCTCAAACCAGGAAAAAAAAACATCATCCCCCTTAACATAAATAGTGAAGTGATCACAGGATCCACAAGAATACTAACAGCAATAGAACACCATGTTACCTCATTATTTGGCACCGCATAGTCAGAATTCCCAGGAACAACTGTCTGGTTACAGGACAGCCAACTACCACAACTTCCATCATCTGACATTCCAGCATTAATAGACCCTATCACAACTAAATAACTTTTCAGTTATATCTCAATTTAATGTAGGGACAGCCCTAGGACCAGATGGGCTGTCACATATATTTTATAAGAAAATTGCCTCCCCACATGATAACAGAATTAACAGCTCTTCATAACCACATATTAACACATGATCATCTCTTAAATTACATGTATGAAGGCTTACTCATATTTATACGTAAAAGTGGCAGTATGGAATCTAAATCATTGGAGCCTAATCTCCTTATTAAACACAGATTTTAAAATATTAAGCAAACTACTTAGCAATAGGTTAATTTCTGTAATACCTCCTTTAATACATCCCACCAAGCACGTTCTCTCCCTGGAAGGAAAATTTCAGATATCCTGATTCTTATCAGAGAATTGTTAGACAAAGGCAGGAATGAGGAAATTACAGGATTTCTCCTAAATATAGACCAATCAAAAGTCTTCGATGAGGTATCACATAAATACTTATGGGACTGCCTGTTGGCATTCGGATTCCCCCACCAATTTATCCAATGGATAAAACTTTGTTATAAATCAGCAACTATCACACCTTATGTTAATGCCTGGCTAGGACAACCCTGTGTAATCAACAGGGGAGTCCGCCAGGGATGTCCACTCACCCCCATCCTGTATCTTATAACCCTAGACCCCTCATCTGCAGAATCAACATACACCTAGATTTACAAGGCCTTTTTATCTCCAGTCAAGATTCAGAGATTAGGACTCTAGCCTATGCAGACAACCTAAGCATAATTCTGGCAGACCATATTTCAGACCCTCGGGTCAAAAAAATATTACAGGAATTTTCAGATGTATCAGGATCACAGATCAGCATCCAGAAGAGTACTTGTAACACTATTGGTCAGGCACCACTACATGTTAAAGACATTATTGGAATTCCAATAACTAACACTGGTTGCAAAATACTAGGGTTCTATTTTGGATACCCTGACTCAGCTTACTATAATTGGCAGTACATTTTTAATATTGCCTTAGATAGAATAGCACTTTGGAACAGATGGAGGATGAGTAAAAGGAAAAAACTCTATATGATTAATAACATTTTATTCCCACTATTTTTATATCTCAGTTACGTCTACCCTCCACCAAAAGAATTAGAAAGAAGCTTACTCAGTTGTTTTTTTCAGTATGTCTGGGGAAGCCAACCCCATTAAGAGAAGAATACTGTATTTAGACATAGCTTTAGGAGGTTTGAAGATGATCAATTCAGATGTCTTGTACCATAGTATTTTTTATACTCTAATATCCAACCACTTCTTAAAGGAGACCACCCAATCTGGTCCCTATGGGTAATGAACAACATCTCCCTCCTCTTAGAATCATAGAGTCAATCAGGGACCATCCCCAAGCAAGCAAAAGTGGCAGGATTTCCTAAATACTTGGGTGACTGCATTGGAAAACTCAAGGTTTGGAAAGTGGCAAGAACAGTGATTGAAACATATACTAGAAAACAATTTTATTCACATATACAAACAGAATACTACCTAGTCTCCCCAATCTATACCACATGCCTAAGTAATGAACTTCAGGCAATTTTAAGCCTGCTTACTGGACACATAATACCCTACAAATGTGGGATATCGTATGGCAGTGCGTACATGGGAACTTACCAGTAAAAGATAATTTAAAACACAAAGAAAAGAACTGAATGTTTTTGCCCCAGAAGCTCTGTATAAGACAATCAGAATTGATGGACCACCTCTTTTTAGACTGTCCCTTTTCAGTTCAGTTCTGGTCATTATTAGAGAAAAAATGGACACATTTCCCGAAATGCATAACTACGCCTACAGCTCAATATTTAGGTATCTTCCCACTGACCCTTTTCCAGCATGACAAAAACACACTTAGAATAATTATAACCTACCTAAAATATTGGATTTGGCAAGCAAGGTGTAAACTGACCCTACAACAGAAAGAATAGACTCCAGAACAGGTAATGCAGTCCTTCTTAGACACTATCCTGAATATAAAGAAACAGGAACGACGAACTACCACACAGTTGCCCCTTAGCTGTCAGCGTGGCTCAGTTAGTAGCACATCCGCCTCTAGACCAGAAGGTCATGGGTTCTCACCCCACACCAGGATTGGACATGCACCTAAAACACTGGCATCCGAGTGCAGTATTAGGGGTTACTGTACTGCTGGGTTGTGCCGTCCTTCAGATGAGACGTTAAAATGAGGCCCCTTCTACCCATCCAGGTGTTGTCCTGGTGGTCATCCAGGTGGAAGTAAAAGAACCCAGGGCACTCTTCGCAAAGAGTAGGGGACAATCCCGGTGTCCTGGCCAATATTCCCCTTCCCATAAACCGGTTCATGTAATTGTCCAGGCTGCATGTGGGTGTTGCTGTCCGATATGGCCACCACTACACATTCAGTCACTTCACTACCAGTCTAGCATTGCTTGTAAAGTGCTTTGGGATACACTGTGTATGAAAAGTGCTATATAAATGTTGATTCTTCTTCTTATTATTATAGATAGATGGGTCTCCTTCACTTGGATAACTTAAACTATAAGGTAGCAATTAAGAACCTTTTGGAAATGAAGTTAAGTTTATTAAACTATGCTACTTTACCCGAAATTTCTGGGAATTTGAGTAAACTAAAAATACCAGAATATATGTAACTTTTATTTAAATGTTTTACAGATAATTCCATATTAGAGGAAACAGGTGTTTCTATTCACTGCTTTTTTGTTATATGAATATGGCTTTTTGATTTGCTTCTGTGTTCCTCTGTGGCACTGGATGAAAATGTATTATATTTTTATTTGATGTTCACTGTTATGAACTTTAATAACAAGATTTATTTTTCTGTATGTTCACATCAGCTTCTAATGAAAAACACCCCTACTCACCAGAAGGGGAACCGCTGTCATCCTGGCAGTTGGCCAAGATGGTGACAACTGGTTTGGCAGGAGAGAGGATGGCTGTTGAGGAGGTAGGGGAGAGGGTCTCCTCTCCTAGCTCGACTAAGTTAGAGGCACATGCAGCAGCGGTGACATCCAGTGGAACAGAGAAAGAAAATCAGGCGGATACTATGAACAAGGAGAGAATCTCATATGGTCCAGAGGAACACCGAATGGACACTGAAGAACAGCCTGAGTCTGACAAAATGACAGAAGGAGCAATGGGCATGACGACAAAGGAGCCGACAAGATCAGCAGAGGAACTCCAAAATGTATTACTCAGAGAAGAGGCATGGTACCTGGGAAAAAAAGACAGCATTGCAGGTGCAAATGGCATCTTTAGAAAAGCGCACCAAGGTGTGCCCAGTCACAGCTGCACAGCAGGTTACCAAGGAGACAGGATCAAAGGACCGAAGCAGAACCAGCAGAAGGATACGGTACAGCCTGATCGAATTGCTTCTCTGAGGGAGGAGGTAAGGACTCAAACTACAGAGCATGTCAATCATGTACTGGCAAATAATTCTAATTTGGGAACTGCATCAGGAATGGCATGAACGAACATTTTTCAATCTGGCCTAAGATGCCCCACTGTTCAACAAACACTCTAAACAAGGGAAGGCTTTTGGTCAGTTGAAAAAGCCCTGCAGGCAGCAGGGTCGGAAAAGGAGGCTAACTCTGGGAGATGGGTGTCTGGTGCTTCGCCCATACGCATTCCTGGAGTACTATATGACTCAGATGGGACAGAAACAAGCGGAGCCAGAACAGGAGCCATAGTCTCAGGCACTGGAGGTTTTTACCGTTTGCATTTCTTTCTCTCTATTCCCCCATACTGTTTCTCTGCCATCTACTGGACCCCTGATTCCCTCTCCTGACACCCATTAAAACCAACACATTCTGTAAATATTGCTTGGCATTTTTAGCCATCTTCTCTACCCATTCCAGACTACCCTGAGTCCTCTCCACCACATGCCTCCTTTCTAGCTCTCCCTGGTCTCATTCAAGGGGCCTCCGGCCCCCCCATCAACCTCCTGAACCAGCCTTTTGATTTGCTAAATTCCCACCTGGCACCTTTGTCCAGACCTCTCTGCAGGAACCTTTTCTCTCCCTCTATTTGCACCTACTTCTGCCCTGAGCACTAACTTGCCCAGGGCCCTCTCACCAATTTACTTGAGCATTGTCTTTGACTTTTTAGCTAATGGCCCACCTTTTTTTCTGCTCTTTTTTAGCCACAAGTCCAAACCAGGCTCTCCACTTCAGCTGAGTGGCCCTGACGCTGCTACCTGCCAGCGGCCGGACCTCTGCATCCAGCCTGTCACCACCTGACCAAGGAAATCAGGTACAATTGGTCAGCTCCTGCTTTGGAGCTGTCAAGCTTCAATCCCCATAGTTGGACTGGCTCCTGGAGACTGTGGCTGCTTCCCGATTGGATGCTGCAGATGCCCGTTGAGAAAGCAAGCACCCAAGGCACCTTTTTCAAAACACAGCTCGGCCACTGCCTTGATGTACTGCTCTCTGGACAGTTTTTTCACCTACCCCCAACCCCCTCCTCCCTCCTTTATTAAATACACTTCCCCAGTGATCCCCACCCCTTGAGACCTCACACTAGTCAATTACAGCAACTCCTTATAGGGGCTCTCCTTCCTGTAACTTCTTAAAAGGATGATCCTCTCTTGTGCTTAAATTTAACTTATCGCCCTCAATACATCCAGGTTCAAGTGCATTGACATTGACTATGGTCCTCTTCCTACTTCCTACACCAGCCCCACCTCACTTAGGACCATCACCCTCTACCCATAGTACACCCCCTCTTATCTACAACACCTCTACCAGACCCCCGATGCTCGACCACCTCCCCCCCTCAGTACCCCCCCACACTTCCACCGCTACCTCTTACTTCCCACTCATACATTGGTCTCTTCTCTATGCCTTTCCCACCCTTCATAATCTACCCACTCCTTGCACCCCAGTACCTGGCCCCGTGTCCAGTCGCAAGGGGACATGCGACAATCACCACCACCGCTTTGCTGCGCCTAATCACCCTCCTGTTGCTTCTATAAGGTAACATTCATCCAAACCCTGGCCCGTGCCCAACCTTATGAACAAGCCTGCCCAGGCTCAAGGACTCCGCATAGCTTCCATGAATATTTGCAGCATCCTTAAGAAGGCTGCTGCATTCCAATGCTGGGTTACTCAGCACCAACCGGACATTGTCACACTCATCAAAACCTGGTTATCCAAATCCACCCCTGACTCCTTCATCTCCCTCCCTCCCTGGTTACACCCTTTTCAGGGAAGATCGGGTGTGTGAGTGTGGAGGTGGTTGTGCTGTCTATATGCGTGACTCCCTCCTTGGACATGCATTTCCGCCATCCAAGCTTGATAATGGGGCACAAGCCCTCATGCTAAAAATCTCACCCATTCCTGGTAAGGGCCCACTCTTTCTCACTGTTCCCTATATTCGCCCCAGAAAGCAAGACCTCGCCATTCAGGTGCTTGCTGACTGCCTCTCTGGCCTACTGCCCAAAATGGCCCAGATAATTGTTGGTGACCTGAATATCAACTGGCTCTCTGCCATGGCCTACCAAACCAGAGATATCTTTGTCACTCTTGACATGTCTCAGCTTGTCATCACCCCAACTAGATTCAACCCCTCTACTGGCGCCAGCACCATCCTGGACATCACCATTACCAACCGCCCCCAGAGGGTGCTTGATATCGTGTACTTCCCAACTCACATAGTGATCACTCCCCAGTCATATTCTCTTGGTCCACTACCAACAGCAAACCTGCACCACAAACCACCCAGCAATGTCGCCTACTCCCAGGCGGCCTGCGTCGCCTTAAACTGTACCTCTCACAGCTGGATTGGTCCACAATCAGGCTTACACTGTCCATAGATGAGGTATTGGATTTTTTTCACTCGTACTTTTAACACTGCCTGTGACCTCTATGCCTCCTTCGCTAGAAATCGCACCAAAAAGCAGAGCACGCCCTGGGTTACCCCCTCCCTCCTTCACAAACTCAAACTGAGAGACAACCTATGGCACATTGCCATGGAATCTGGCAAGCCAGCTGATAGGCAAGCATACAGCGCTGAGCATAATAGGGTGTACTTGGGCCATTCAACATTAAGCCAGTACTACAAATTCACTTTGTCTCCTCCTGGGGGTCGGCTAGGAACTTTTGTGATAATGTAAAAGTGCTGAATGGGAAATCACGCTCCTCACCTTCTTCTCAACTCTCCTTTAATGAGACTGTCTGCTCTGACCCCCTTGGCATTGCAGACTGCCTAAACCACACTTTCTCAGACCTGAGTTCAGTCCTGCCCAGTAACTTCTTTGACCCCATCCCAGTAGCACCCCAGCCCACTCTCCAGAGACCTCCTTTCTATCTACATACCATCTCCCCGCTGGAGGCTAGACCCCTTCTGCAAAAAGCTGTTAGTAGTAACAACCCTGGCACTGACCTACTGGACACTAGGCTACTTTGTCTGACGTTGGATGCTATCCTGGTCCCGCTTACCGAGCTGCTCAACCACTCTCTGTGCCTGGGGCAGTTCTCCAGCACATGTTAAACTGCCATCATCACTCCCATCCTAAAAAGCAGTGATCGTGCGACCCCGGGTAACTATCGACCTATCTCCATCCTCCCCCAACTCTCTAAGGCCCTTGAAAAAGTAGTTGCCAACCAGCTTGCTGAATACCTGGCCATGCACAACATCCTGTGCCCTGAACAGCATGGCTTTCATGCAGGTCACAGCACCATAATCGCACTACTTGAATTCTCCAACTTCCTGCATTCTGCTGTTAATGCCGGAAGTTCTGCCAGTGCCGTGTTCATTGACCTCTCCAAGGCCTTTGACATGCTTTGCCATCCCCTCCTGCTTGACTCCCTCAGATACCTTGGTTTCTCCCCTGGCCCCCTTGCATGGTTCACCAGCTACCTCTCTGCCAGGACTCAGTGTGTAAAAATCAATAGCACCCTATCTGACACATGACCTGTCCACTCTGGGGTTCCCCAGGGATCTATTTTAGGCCCTCTCCTCTTTAGTCTCTACCTCAACTCCCTCCGCTTGGCCTGCCCAAGTAAGATCCTCTTCTACGCGGATGACGCTGTGCTCTTCGCCTCTGATCCCAACCCCAACACACTCCAGGCCACCCTCCAACAAGCTTTTGAAAGAGCTGAGCATTGGTTCACATCACAAAGGCTAGTCCTGAACCTAAAAAAGACCAAAGCTATGCTCTTCTCGCATCGCCAAAGCAAAGCCAGCGGTGCCCCTCTCGTGATATTGCCTAGCACACTAAACCCCATTGAGCAGGTTTCCTCCTACAAGTATCAGGGCATTACCTTTGATTCAGTACTGTCTTTCCATTCCCATATCAATGCCCTTTCTGCTGCCACCAATGTCAGGATTGGGCTGTTATACCACCAAAGGGACTGCCTACCACAAGAGGCCCTTAAATTGGCAATCACCTCCTCTGTCCTGTCGCTAATTGACTATGGGCTGCCCATCTATGCTGCAGCCAACAACACTGCACTTGCAAGAATCCAGCTCTCTATAAATGAAGCCTGCAGGCTAATGCTGGGAGCCCCTAGGTGCACCCATACATGCCTGCTGTACTCCACCACCAATTTGCTCAACCTTGAAGTAAGACTCTGCTTCCAAACCTGCTTACTTGTAAAAAATACCCTGTTAGGGCTCTCCCCCCTGGGGTCACCACCTCCATGCAGCGTGCCTCCCCCCTCAGTCTCCACCCACAGCACTGTCAATGCCTCCCTTATTGTCCCCAGGGTAAGGACCTCTATGGCTCAGAGATCCTTTTGCTGTTGAGCTCCCTCCTGGTTCAATTCCCTCCCAGCCAACATGGCTGACTCCACTAAGCTTGGTCCTTTCAAGGTCTCTCTCAGAAGCCATCTGACAAGCACTCACTGCTGCAACTGCACATAATCCCCCACCTGCCCCTTACCTTCACCCCTAAGCTGGGTCTGCCCTGTCTACTTTTGCTGTATATACCTGGGGTCTCATGCAGCATCTGCTGACTAATGTAATAAAATATCTCTGGTTGCTATCTGACGTGGTACTCGTGTACCTGTATTATGACTACTGTGATCTACCTATTACCAAGCTTGTACCACCAGTGAATTTCTGTAACACTGGTTGCTTTTTTAATCTAAGCGTTATGTACTGTACTGTTTTGTTTGCTGTGATGTATTGCTCTCTTGACGAGGTGCCTTTGTGAATGAGTCTTTGACTCAAAGGTCTGTAAACTGATGCTCTAATAAATAAAATAAAAATGAAGCTGAACATAATGTAAGCAATCAAGGGAGCTCAAGAGGCAACAGAGACTAAATAATCCTGCAACCGGGAATATAACAAGGCCTTATGCATCTTTATTCAGGACTCCCATACAACCAGCAAAAAGACATATTGCTGTTAGAGTAAAATATATAGGAGGAATGCAGGAGGCCCCAGACCAATTGTTTGTGGCAAGAATACTTCTAAAAGACTCCCTCAAATTGTTTGCAAATGAAATATACGCTTTAATACATGTTTCTGGGGAAATTACCTTCGATATAAGCTTCAAGACTTCGCAAGGTTTGGAACGCTTTTGGATCAAATACCATAAATTAAAAAACACTCCAATATGGACACCTTTTATTGCCATTCCTTTACCTAGACTGGCTCAGAAAACAATCACTTCCTTTTCAGGAGTGAAGGAGTCAATATGAATGACTTGGTACAATGGTTAAAGACAAGATGTACAGTGCTTACTGAACCAGCAGTTTTTGACTCTGAACAGATTTGGACTGGGGGGGTTGAGGGTTAGGATTATGCTTAAAACAAATGATACTGGAGTTATGCATTTATCCAATAGCTTTTTTCTGGGTAGAGACAGCGGGGTGCTGTTCAACTCAGGACAGCCATAAGTATGTTACAGGTATGGCTCTGTGGCACATCTGAGTAGTGTGTGCGACAAAATAAAATGTAGTACATGTGGGGCTTTGGGGCATTCAGGGGCTCAATGTAGGGAAGGAGAAAGATGCAACCTATGTGAGGAGGTAGGCCATACTTTCTAGAATTGTTCATGGGCAGCCCACAACCATCCAGATTTAGCAGATGGGGCCGAAGAGCACCTGTATATTACTTTGACACAAAGAAGGAAAATAATGTCAAGGTGCCTCCAGAGACTGGAGAGACTACAGTGCAATGGTCCACAAGTGTAACTGAGCAGGTCACACCTAACTCTGAAGAGGACATTTGTACACAGGCCCCTGCCCAGACTTCAGGGAATACTACATCCAGGGCCCCCCTCCTGTGGGAATAGATACCCCGACCACAGAACCAGAGCTCATAGTAAAGAAGGTTACTGTGTCTGAACACACAGAAATGACTGACAAGGCTGCAGAGCCCCTCTTAGTGGTTGAGATGAGACCCCCCCACCTTCCAACTCTGAGCAATTCACAAATGTTAGAGTAACTAGAATCAGACAACTGCAGTACTACCAAACTCCAAACTACCCAAAACTGACCCAGTCATTACACAAAATAAATTTGAACTACTACAAATGGATGTGGATAATTCTGAAATTGATTCGGATACATCTTCCATTCTGTCCTCATTTCCTGAACAAACAATAGATACAGAAGTAAGAATGGAGACTTCTGGACCCCCAGAAATGGAAAGCTAAACTAAACATAAACAGAAAGAGCATATGTTATGGAAGGGAAAACTGAGATAAGAAGCACAGGGGAAAGAGTGCACAAGAAATGAAAAGAAAAAATGTTGGGGTCAGCACAATACAACTATTTATTAAATATTTTACACAATCACACATATAGCAAAAACAGCAAAAAACAGCACAGATCTCACCCAAAGATGAACGAACTACAGGCAAGAAACCCAGTGATAAATATGAGGTTTGAAATAGGTCCATAAAGTGCTTGCAGGAAAATGTATATATACAAACAAACGAGTGGGCATACATGCACACGGCGTTAAGGTGAAAAAACTACCCATTAACCGAAAATTCAGCACAGACTGCAAACATGCACATACTGTAGATCCAGCTCCAGATACAGGTAAATCGTTATTTCAGCCTAGAAACATGGAAAAACACCAAAAGAGAATGACAAACACTTGAGCCACTACTGTGACCCATTCAAACTGCGTGCAAAGCTGTCAGATACGCTTATGTATCGACCAATAAGCGATCTTCTTCAGAGCGTATCTAACCCTACTCTCCAGTCCATATTAAAGAAGGTGATATAAATTTAAAGTGACCAGTGCAGCAAAGAAACTTTCACTGCTAAAAGTTAATCAAAACATGCTAATAGCAATGACTAAAATACACATAGTTCATAGATGCAGCTCACAATCCTACACCCCACACATGAAATGGTTGCAAGTTAAGAAAATGTAACAAGATAAAAAAGCGATTACTCATAATTGCTAAAGAGTGCAAAACAGCCAGAACGTACTGGATAAAAAAACTATACCTTATAGCCCAATCCAAATAATAAATAAGAATAACTTTACTGGAATATACAATAAACACTCAAATGGGAACAAAGCCGGCAAGTCATGCTCCCAATTGTGGCCAGAGCACGATAAGGACATGGTCACAATGAACATTAAATGCAACAATGATGGCACCAACAAAACGGCAATGTGAATAATTCAACGAGTGATCGCTGAAAAGAATACAGTACATAGTGAAAAAGGTATGTGAACCTTATACTCCAGTACAAAGAAGTGTGGAAGCACAGAGCAGTTTAATACAAAATATGCATAATAATAAGATAGGACAACTTCTAAAACTTCAAAACTATTCTGTGATTCAGTTTTTTTACCTACAGTGTTACACATTGCTAATTTACAGGATGCATATAGGACAATTACTAAATCACATACACTCACATTTTTTTTTTTTTTAGTCTTTTGGTAACTGGGTAAGGCACACTAGGCACAAGTGTCTGTTTTCAGGGGTGACCTGGGAGCACTGGGTGATTAAGTGACTTGCTCAGAATCATACAATATGCAAAGGTAACAGTTACACAGATATATTTTTTTACATCTAAACACCTGCCTTTATTATCGGCTAAAGCCTGCCCTTATTATCAGCTGCCTGCCCTTGAATAGGGCTGCTTCAGCTCCTCCACGGTCAGTCGACATCCAGCCAGCCACTGACCGAGACCAGGTCGCCTGCCTGCAGCTCCTTGGAAGCTGCCTGCCCTTGAAGGGGCTGCTTCAGCTCCCCCACAGTCAGTCGGCACCCAGCCAGCCACCGACCGAGACCAGGACGCCTGCCTGCAGCTCCTTGGAAGCTGCCTGCCCTTGAAGGGGCTGCTTCAGCTCCCCCTTGGTCAGTCGGCACCCAGCCAGCCACCGACCGAGACCAGGATGCCCACCTGCAGCTCCTTGGAAGCTGCCGGCCCTTGAATCTGGCTGCTTCAGCTTCCCCACGGTCGGTCGGCACCCAGCCAGCCACTGACTGAGACCAGGACATCCACCTGCAGCTCCTTGGAAGCTGCCTGCTCTTAAACAGGGCTGCTTCAGCTCCCCCATGGTCGGTCAGCACACAGCCAGCCACCGACCGAGACCAGGACGCCCACCTGCAGCTCCTTGGATGCTGCCTGCCCTTGAATGGGGCTGCTTCAGCTCCCCCACGGTCGGTTGGCACCCAGCCAGCCACCGACTGAAACCAGGACACAAACCTGCAGCTCCTTGGAAGCCGCCTGCCCTTGAACGGGGCTGCTTCAGCTCCCCCACAGTCGGTAAGCACCCAGCCAGCCACCGACCGAGACCAGGACATTCGCCTGCAGCTCCTTGGATGCTGCCTGCCCTTGAACGGGGCTGCTTCAGCTCCCCCATGGTTGGTTGGCACCCAGCCAGCCACTGACCGAGACCAGGACACCTGCCTGCAGCTCCTTGGAAGCTGTCTGCCCTTGAAGGGGCTGCTTCAGCTCCCCCACGGTTGGTTGGCACCCAGCCAGCCACCGACTGAAACCAGGACACCCACCTGCAGCTCCTTGGAAGCCGCCTGCCCTTGAACGGGGCTGCTTCAGCTCCCCCACAGTTGGTCAGCACCCAGCCAGCCACCGACCGAGACCAGGACGCCCACCTGCAGCTCCTTGGAAGCTGCCTGCCCTTGAACGGGGCTGCTTCAGCTCCCCCACGGTCGGTCGGCACCCAGCCAGCCACCAACTGAGACCAGGACACTCGCCTGCAGCTCCTTGGATGCTGCCTGCCCTTGAATGGGGCTGCTTCAGCTCCCCCACGGTCGGTCGGCACCCAGCCAGCCACTGACTGAGACCAGGACACCTGCCTGCAGCTCCTTGGAAGCTGTCTGCCCTTGAAGGGGCTGCCTCAGCTCCCCCACGGTTGGTTGGCACCCAGCCAGCCACGGACTGAAACCAGGACACCCACCTGCAGTTCCTTGGAAGCTGCCTGCCCTTGAACAGAGCTGCTTCAGCTCCCCCACAGTCGGACAGCACCCAGCCAGCCACCAACCGAGACCAGGATGCCCGCCTGCAGCTCCTTGGAAGCTGCCTGCCCCCGAACGGGGCTGCTTCAGCTCCCCCATGGTCGGTCGGCACCCAGGCAGCCACCAACTGAGACCAGGACACTCGTCTGCAGCTCCTTGGAAGCTGTCTGCCCTTGAACGGGGCTGCTTCAGCTCTTCCACAGTCGGTCGGCACCCAGCCAGCCACCAGCTGAGACCAGGACACTTGCCTGCAGCTCCTTGGAAGCTGCCTACCCTTGAACGGGGCTGCTTCAGCTCCCCCATGGTCAGTCGGTACCCAGTCAGCCACCAACTGAGACCTGGACACTCGCCTGCAGCTCCTTGGAAGCTGCCTGCCCTTGAACGGGGCTGCTTCAGCTCCCCCATGGTTGGTCAGCACCCAGCCAGGAACCGACCGAGACCAGGAAGCCTGCCTGCAGCTCCTTGGAAAGTACGGCGACAGTGCAGCCAAATGGAACACGGGCGCTTTCAGCAAACCCGATCTGATTCGCCAGGACTTTTCCCTTGCTTTTGCCACCTGACGCTTTTTACAAATAAATTTAGCTGCAACTAAGCAAAATTCAAGTGTCTAAAATCTAGTTTTCCATTAGCAGGTTATACAGATCTGCCACTAGAGGGATTCTTGTTCTTTCATTTAAAAAAAAAGTCTACCTTCTTAAAGTCACAGTTGCTTTACTTGCTAATACCTTCCTTTTACTGCCTCCCTATGAAATCCTATATTGCCGAAATTTTCTCTTTTTACTACCTCTCCCTGCCTGTTTCTTTTTTTTTCTTTTCTTTTGCCCTACACCAGTTATGAGTTCCCTCCCCCACTTTCTCCTTCCCCTTCTCTCCCTCCTTGTCCTTCCTCCCTTGTTCTCTCTCCCAGGCCCCTGCCACCCCACCCCGTACCCACTATCTACTTAATCAATACCAGCAGTACCTTGGGAACGCTCCACTTCTTGACCAGTCCTCCCCATGGGCCTCCACTTGGAAATACCTTGCTGCTTCTTAACACCACTAAGATTGGTCTTAAAGCCAGCCTATCCCTACTGTACCACATTGTATATCATCAAGACTGTCATATGGACTTTACCTACTGCCCATACGCTAAAAGGAAACACAAATTATCACTATTGGACCTGCGCCTCTGTTCAATGAAGCTCCTCCTACTTCTCCTACTGATCTCGGGCAATGTCCATCCGAACTCTGGCCCGGGCTGTTCAAGCCTTCTGAAAAAGGCAGGAGCTCTCACCATCACAACCATTAACATCTGCAGCCTGTTACCAAAGCTTGATGCACTCCAAGCTTTATCAGCCAACATAATCCTGACATCCTTGCTGTAGTTAAAACATGGCTGACACCAAAAGTTCCTGATCTGGCAATTACCTTACAGGGCTACAATGTTTCAGACTGGACCGTGTCTCTAAAAGGGAAGGGGACTGTGCCATCTTCATTAAGGATAATCTCCTGAGGCACCTTGTTCCAACCCCTGTCCCTGCCGCCTCGGCCCAGCTTCTACCCATTAAAATTCTTCTAGGTCCCAATCAAAAAGCCCTCATCATCGTCTCTGTATATATTCCACCTCGAGATCAAGATCTTGGCATCAAAGAAGTTCTTAACTTCATCAGCTCCCGACCTCCTGGCTCTGAACACATTCTGCTTGGTGATTTCATTATAAACTGGCTCGCATCTGATGTCTACACTCATAAGGATGCCCTTGCAGCTGCCAACCTGTCACAATTGGTCACCACACCAACTTGGATAAATTACAAAACTGGCACCAGTACCCTGCTTGACTGGGTTCTCACCAATCACCCTACCAGGATCTCTCATACCTCCGTTCTCCCAGACTCTCTCAGTGACCACTCCCCGTTATATGTGAATGGCCTAATAAATTTCTAATGCCACCCCCTATAATCATTACCAGCAGAGTCCTTCCCCGTGGTCAACTTACTCATCTCAAACAGTACTTATCCTTGCAAGACTGGCTGCCCATCTACAAGGTGACGGATGTTAACCTTGCCCTCGGCTACTTCGTCACCATCTTCAATAAGGCCTGTGACCTGTTTGCGCCTTCAAAAAAACAGAAAACAAAAGCCCTCTGCAACCCTTGGATAGCTGCAGAGCTCCTTTCCCAGCTGAAATCTAGGGACCACCTGTGGGCAGTGGCTAAAGCCACAGGCAAACAATCTGACATCCAAAAATACAAACATGCCCGTAATGCCTGCACAAAATCCATTCGTCTCACAAAAAGCTCATATTATAAGGATGTCCTCACCAACACCTGGGGAAGTGGTCGTGCTTTCTGGGACAATATCAAGGACATTACTGGGTAACAATCAAAGTCCCCTCCAGCCATGTTAATTGTTGAAGGGTCCACTACCCTTGATCCCATGGTCATTACAAATACCTTTAACATGGCTTTTACTGACCTCAGTACTGTTCTACCACCTGATTTCTTCACAGTCAGTCACACCCCCTATAACTCACCCTGCACTCTGTCAAACCACCCTTATTTCTACTTCAGGGAGATTAAGATGAATGAAGCTCGCCGCCACATTGCCTCAGCCATCTCCACTTCCAGAACCAGCAATGACACCCTGGACGTTAAGCTGCTATCACTTACACTTGACGAGGTCCTCAGTCCCCTAACTAAAATTCTTAACCTCTCTCTCTCCACACCAGCACATTCCCTGAAATATGGAAAACTGCCACTGTGACCCCGGTACACAAAACTGGGGATAAGACCTGCCACTCTAACTACCACCCGATCTCCATATTGCCACCACTATCCAAGGCCCTAGAGCGTATTGTTGCGGACCAGATCACTGATTATTTGGACAAATATAATATTCTGTGCACACAACAGCATGGTTTTAGAAAAGGGCATAGTACCACCACTGCCCTGCTTGAATTTACTGCTGCAGTGCATAGATTCCTTGATAAAGGACTTCTTACAGGGGCTGTCTTCATCAACCTCTCGAAGGCTTTTGACATGGTCCATCATCGGCTGCTGTATGACCAACTACTCCTTGCTGTCCTCGCACCGGACTCAGCCCACTGGTTCAGAAGCTACTTTGACAACCGCTCTCAAAGAGTAAAAATTGCCAATGCTATCTCGGACACCTTGCCTGTCCACTCCGGAGTACCTCAGGGATCCATACTGGGCCCTCTCCTTTTCAGCCTCTTTTTAAACTCCCTACCACATTCCTGCTGAGAACAAATCATCCTGTATACAGATGATGCTTTTGTCTTTTCTACGCACAAGGACCTTTCACCACTACAACACAGCCTCCAACTCGGGATCAGTGCCATTGAAACATGGTTCTCCAATCACAAACTAGTCCTCAATCACAAGAAAACCAAGTCCTTGCTATTCTGCAGTTCACATAACCGTTACAAGCAACATCCCCTTACCATCTCCACCAAGCAGGGGACTGTCCTCGAACAAGTTTACTCTTTCAAATACCTAGGGATTCTGCTTGACTCCAATCTCTCCTATACAGTTCACATTGACAGCGTGGCTAAAGCTGCCAGCACATGTCTTGGATTACTCTACAAGCACAGGCAGCACCTCACCCCAGAGGCCCTAAAGATTGCCATCCAGAGCTCTGTGGTGTCAATTATTGATTATGGCCTCATTATCTACGGCTCCGCCATGACGTCCGCTCTCCAACGTATAACAACTACTCTTAACAAAGCATGCTGACTCACAACTGGTGCCCACTGTCTCATCCACACCTGTGCCCTTTATGAACAATCCAAATGGCTCCAGCTCTCCAACCGTATAAAGTATCTCACATGTGCTATGGTGGGAAAAATCAACCTTGGCCTCACACCCCCTGGTGTTACTGCCTTGTTACATCAAAATACCAACTGACAGAACACCAGGAGCTTGACAACCCAGATTCTACAAGTTCCTCGCTGTTGAACTATGCAGGGCCAATGCTCCTTCACCCATAGGGCTCCTCTATGGATGAATGGTCTCAGCCACACCATCTCCTCTGCCTCAACACTAGGTCTGTTCAAAACCAGACTCCGGGCCCATCTCATTGCCTCTAGCTCCTGCGACTGCCTCTCCTAGATGATGACCTACACAGCTTAAATCCTAAGTTATATACTGCTTAAACCCAGGCCCCCCAGTCTCCATCCCCCCAGCTCCTGAGGCGCCACTTCAAATCTCAGGTCTTCATACCACCTCATTAGTCTCTCCTTGTCACATTACAGCACTTATGCCCCCCTGCCCGCCCCCTTTTTCTCTTCTATCATTCCTTCCCATTTATTTTCGACAAATGCCTCTGGCTGCATCTTCAACCTCCCTCTCTCCTCTCATCCCTGTTTCTCTGCCACCCCCAGGTGCCTGACCCTACCCATTCCTTGTGGGCATATGCTTGCCATCTTACTATAGCTGCCTCTGTTAACTACCTATACTTCTCCTCATCCTCTACACCCTACTCTTTCTATAATTGACCCCTTTCAATAGCACTGTTGTACATGAATTGTTTACTGTTATTTCACTGTTGCTTCCTTGTTGTTTGTTATTTCTGACATGGAACCTTTGTAAAAGAGCCTTGGCTCAAAGACACTTGTAATCCTAGAATAAATAAATAAATAAACAAATAAATAAATAAATAAAAATAAAGTAAAGGTTACAGCATTCTCTGACCATGATAATTTATCAATTATAATAGGGTCAAATAATCCATTAGTGAAAGGGCCGGGTACATGGAAATTGAATACCTCATTACTGCAGAATGAAAACTTCTTATCCCATTTAAAAAGCTTCTAGAAGCAAGAAAATCAGTTTTTTTTAATGTACACTAGCAGCTTACAATGGTGGGAAGATGCAAAACATGACCTTTGTACTCTTTTAAAGAAACAGAGTAGATTAAACAGTATGGATCAATATAAACAATATCTGCACAAAAGAAGACATTTACAAAATGTTATAACTTTATCTTTTATGACCAAACATTATTATAATAGCCAGATTAGTGCAGTTAAAAATGAACTAAGGTTATTTCATACACAAAAAGCACAAAATCTTAAGCACCAATAAAAGTATGGACCTTCAGGCACATCTGAGATTATATGTCCATATGAATCCAGGCAGAATAGAATTGGGAAAAAACAAAATGAATGCCTTATTTAACAATAAAAATGAAATACAGAATATGAATGAAGAAATTATGGGAGTGATCAGTGAGTATTCCAAAGACAGATATGGCCCTTTAAATAATTATAAAGCACTGGCGACTGTTTTTTTGGCTGAATTACAATTACCACAGCTCCCCCTAGAGGTCAAACAGAGGCTGAGCCAGGATATCCAAGTATATGAAGTAATGGAGGCCATTGCTCCCTCAATGAGAGCACAGCTCGATGCTTAAATGGGCTGCCCTCTGAAATTTTTAAACTAATAGGTGTAGAGGTTAGTGAGGAATTGACGCAGGTATTTAACTTCATGTTACAAAATCATAAGACAAGTAGACGGCGCTCCACCACTGAGTCTGTCTAGTAAGCAGTGCTCCAAATCACAAAAAATCTAAAACGTCTCCAGTTAGGATCATCCTCTTTTGTGTATTTCCATTCACACTCGATGTTATCCACTCATCTGTGCTAGCTCATAAAAAAACATAAAAAAGGGGATTGTTGTGCTTACATATCTTCTTTATTACAAACATCCCATAATAAAAGGTCCGACTAGTACAAATGCACATAGGAATATATAAAAATCAGCAGAAAAATGGTAGTTCCATAAGCAACAAACACCACATCAAGTGGAGAGGTGAACCTTACATTTCACCCTGGCTGGGCAAGGTTTCATCAGAGGTGTGCACTCAGCTAAAATTACATGTAATTTATGTTACAAAATCAAACAATACCATTAGAAATGAATATGGGGGCACTGATATACTTACATAAAAAAGGAGATAAAAAGAATCAGTCAAAACTGGGGACTGATAAGTCTTTTGAATACAGACTTCAAAATTTTAACTAAAATATTAGCAAAAAGACTAATGACCATTGCAAAAACTATGATTTCAGATGCCCAATCGTCTTTGGTTCCAGGATGCTGTATATAAGACCAGTTAATGTTGCTAAGAGAATTAATGGAAAGAGGCAATGCAGGGAATCTAGCAGGCTTCAAAATATCGTTAGATCAAAGTCAAGCCTTTGATGCAGTTAGTCATGATGTTTTATGGTTAGTACTAGAAACATACCAGATACCGAATAATATGATGCAGTGGACCAAGTACCTGTATAATACAGCTACAGTAGCCCCAATAATAAATTGTTGGAGGGTCTTTTATTAGTATAAAGCGGAAGTGAGACAGGGCTGCCTACTAAGCTCTGTCTTATACACATTCTTTTTAGATCCACTACTCAGGAAGATTAATACCTTACATATGATTAAACCACTAGCTAATGAGGTCAGTACAGTCACTAAGAACGTAGTAGCGTATTCAGATGATATGTGCCCTTTTGCCCAGGATGAACCATCAGTTATAGCGGCCATTAGGATATGTGAGACTTTTGGTGGAGTAGCAGGAGCATCTCTGAATATACAAAAGTGTATTGGCAGAGAATTAGGGAATAATATTTACAACCCCAGGAAGGTTGGAGGCATTAGTATTACAGATGAGCCCATTCAAGTGCTGGGGATCAAATTTGGGGCAGGACGTTTGGATATATTGGACCTGGAGAATAAGTTGGAACAAGGGAAAAGGAAGGTGGCTCTTTGGAACAAGTGGAAAATGGGGAAAAAGAAGAGAATATATCGTATTAAAACATATTTTATTCCAATTTTTCTGTACATCAGTTATATCCCCCCGAAAAGTCTTGAAACCAGTCTTTTAAGTATATTTTTTTCAAGCAGTATGGGGTAGCTGCCTCAAGCCGATTAAACAGAATGTGACATACCTCTCCATAAAGCATGAGGGATTAAATATGATACATCCTCTATTATTTTTTAATAGAATTTTTCTTATAACAAATTTAAGACCCCTTTTGGTGCATACTAATAAAGGATGGGTGGCATGATTATATGATATAGTTAAACCATGGTTCCAACAATGGGAAGCTTAACACTTTGAGAACAGTAACGTTTTTGCCCTCAGTGCCCAGCTACTGGAGGAAGACATTTACTAGAGTTAGGCAATGGCAAGTCACAAGCCAGATGTGTATCACCCTACACAGGAAAATCTTATATGCAGATTTGTTGGACAGGATTTGTAAGATTCCAATACTTTCTGAACATTGCCCTGTAACTTATAAACAATCCCTGTTGAACTTATTACAGAATCTGAGAATACCCCCACATACTATATGTGGGCCATCCACTGGCTAAGCTGCCATGGGAAAATAAATGTGAAAGCTAATCACAAGCATAAGCAGGTATCAGATAGATTATGTAGCAGACTTCAATGCATTCAACAGGTAGAGACCATAGAACACTTACTGCTTCACTGCTCTTTTATTAAAGACTTATAGAAATTTATTGCACAGGTCTGGTCAGCACCAGGCTTTGCCTTAGTCTCATATGTAACTATAATGTATGGAGATAGTTCTGGTCCTTGGAGACGCTGGAACAAAGAAACATTAGAGGTACAGTAAAGCCCGCCAGGATGAAGCGCAGCACTACAGAATTTTGCAGCAGAGTTACTGCAGCAAACAATGTAGTTTCCATGGGAGCCAATCCCTTTTGTCATGCAGTAAACCTGTGACACTGTGCTTCATCCTGGTGGGCGCCATTGTAGTTTTTACAGTATTTAAATGGAAAATATGGAATGCTCACTGTTTATTTAAATTACAGCAGAAACAAACGTCCTTCCAAGAATTATTAGGGATGGTTTCTAAAGAGTTGAAACAAATATGTAACTCAGAAAGCGCTAACCTGCAACAGAATATATGGTTAGAGAAATGGAAATGTATGCCATGGATAACAGATTCAGATTTTACAGTGATACAGAGATATGGCAGATGTCAGGTTTCTTTAAATAACCAAAAAATAGGTTAAGCAGCAGAATGAGTGCAGAGGTAACTTAGAAATGTGAATAAAAGGGGGGCATGGCTCGGAGTATCTGGGGTCATATGGATGTACTAGCTTGATTATGTATAATTAAGATGCAGTCCTGTTATGGACATTTTGTTTTTGTTATTATTGCTGTGATTCTTTTCCTTTGATACTGTGTATATAGTTTCTGTTTCAATAAAGTTTCCCCTACTCTTGCAAAAAGTGCCTTGGGTTATTTTGCTTCTACCTGGATGCACACGAGGACAGCACCAAAGCTGGGTAGAAGGGACCTTGGTTTAATGTCTCCTTTGAAGTACAGCACCCTCCCCAGTACTGCACTAGGGTACCAGTGTTTAAGGTATGAGCCTAATCCTGGTGTGGGACAAGAACCCATGACCTTCTGGCCCAGAGGCAGATGTGCTACCAACTGAGCCACGCTGACACCTTCAGTAGTAGAGAAGAGAGTGGTAGTGCAGCCTGAGGCTCACCTTGAAACATTTGACATCTATGAACCTTTCCAGTCATATTTCAAGCCTCAGCACTGCATGGAGACTATACTTGTCAAGGTGTTTAATGACTATTCCTTGCAAGAAATAGAGGGCAGTGCTCTATTATTATTCAACTCAATCTTGCATTGGCATTTGATACTGTGGATCATGGAGTTTTGATGGGTAGCCAGGAGGAATACAGGGGACTTGCCAGATCAGCCTTGAAATGGTTTGAACAGTTCCAAAAATCAGCACTCCTTGGCAAGCAAAAAGCCACATACACAAAATATAATGTAAAATGCAAACATTTATTAGTGGTTTATGCTGGAGCTCCAGCTCTAAGGTGAAGGTTGCCTCTTATCCACAACAGAAATGAGCATCAGTTATGGCAACCCTCACCTTAGTTATAGGAGCTGTAAAGTTGAAGAGTGACACTGCTTCAGGGCTTGTCAGGGAAAGTAGTTCATTTTCATTAATGAAAAACAAGAAAAGAATCAAATTTTGCTGGCAACTGCTGAAGCAGCCACACTATTTAAATGAATTAATAAATTAATGACATGAGCATGGGAGGGAGAAGGAAAAACACTCAGCAGAAATTTTTCTCTCCTGTCTGGGTGCACATTTTCTGACTTAATTATACTGTGAGTTTATATCTACTCAAATACTGCACAAGGTTTGACTGCTCATAGGAATTTGCAGGCAGGTAAATACTGCTGCAGATGTATCACTGTTTCATAGTGACTTACTGCACTTATAAAAAGGCCTGGTTGTGAAAGATTTGAATTAGAAAATGTAGTACTATACATTCATGAATGTGTATTGGCACTGCAGCTGACCTGGTTCATCTAATCAGACAGCAGTATATAAGTAACTCTAAAGTGTAGAACATAATGGGCTAGATATTCAAATATGTGAAAAAAGCGGAGCACAAAGGTTTGAGCCATGCTTGTACCTGTGCCCAACCTGGAAGTTGCCATATTCAGTTGGACTGTGCACTGGCACTATCCGATTGAATATAGCGCCATGTCAGCACAGCACTAAGGCAAGCTGTGCTGCCCCAACACGGACCTAGGCTGTATGCAGCCCTGAGGTAACTGCAGCCTGTGAGGAGGTCTAAACCTCACTCTCAGGTTTTTGGCAATAATGGGCATGAAAGGAATCATAGAGACGTTGCACAAATGTAATAAAACATGTTTTATGCTACCAAAAGGAAAATCACAGTTGCCCTAAGCAGTTCTTACCATTAGGAAATGGGAGCCAATGCTAAGTGTTCCCTATACCTCAAGGAATCTCCGTGTCTCCTGGCTTCTCCGAGGTAGAAGATGTAATGTCTTACATTATATACCTAAGATAATTACCATGGTTACTGTAAGATAGAAACATTTCTAGTTAAAGAGATGAGCCCTATTGGCTAAATTAGAGGTGGCTCCTCAGTCCAAGATAACATTATACAATTTTGTTATAGTCATCACTTTGTAGAAACTAAGAGGTATAGTTTGTAAATAGCCATGTAGTAATACAAATCATCAGAAGATGGCAATGCCGGCTTATATGTCATAATCTTTACAAGGACACAGGTGTCCTAACATCTTGTAAGCAAGAAATACATGTGTATATTGGAAAGTAAAGCATATAGCAATAATGTGCATACATATCCTGACATCTACTTTTATATGGTAGATGGCCTTAGCCCTATATGTTAGTATAACGTATACCTAGATGCTAGCTGTCTACTGTGTACCCCTGGGGGTACCAATCAGGGTGCAGGGACCTTATGTAACATTCCCCCTCTTTTTTCATTAACTCACCTATAAAACCGGTTCCTTTGTCGGAGTCTACCTTGAGAGGTAGGCCCCACCTGGAGAAAATCTGTTCCACCAGGATTTTGGCAGTGGTTTTAGCAGTGCATGTCTTACTGGGGAAAGCCTCAACTCACTTAGAGAAAAGATCAGTTAATACAAGGGCGTATTTGTTGTTTCCGCTGATATTGGTTAAGGGACCAATAAAATTTATCTGTATGGCATGCCAAGGGCCAGAATGCCTTTGTGGTATTAGCTTGGCATTTTGTTTGGTAGGGATGGGGTTGTTTTGCACACAAACAAGGCAGTTGTTGATGTACTGCTTGACTTCCTTGGTGACACCAGGCCACCAGGCGGTGGTCTTGAGCCTTTGGAGTGTGTTTTTCACTCCCTGGTGTCCACCACTGGGGTATCATACACTTGGTGCAGAAACTTGGACCTGAGATGATGAGGAACCACCCACAATTTGGTGGGGATGTCATCTGGTTGGTACCAGATGAGCTTATCATCTGTGGACAGGTGTAATTTACCTTTATGCCTTCGGTAGGGATTATGGGTAGGTCAATTCTTCTTAGTACCTTTGTCCAGGAATCTGAACACATTTTTGAGTTCAGAGTCAGTGTGCTGGGCTGCTGACAAGTCCAAGGGGGAGAATGGTTCAGGATTCTTTCTGACTGCTGCAATGTGTACGACTTCTCTGGCCTCTGGATGGTCCATCATCCAGATGTCCCCCCCCCTCGGGCCCCTTCCTTGGCAAGGGTGTCAGCAGTGTCATTCAAGGCATGGTAGGGGTCATGAATGGAGTGGGCCTTAACTTTATGTACATAGAGTTTGTGTGCAACATTTTGTGCCAGTGAATGAGTGAATGTGTATTACCAGTTCCTTGTGATTCACCGGAGTGCTGTTAGAAGAGGCAAAGGAGTTCTTCTGCCAGAAAGAAATTCTGTAAGTGAAAAACAAACCCAGTTAGAATCTGTGAAAATGATGGTATCTTCGGTTCCATGCTGAATGAACTCGAGGGCACAGGCCACCGCTGCCATCTCTGCATACTGTGATGATGCCACACTGCAACGCTTAAAAATATTGACAGTGTTACCAAAAGGGTAAATCACTAATATGCCCATTTCTGTTATCTGTTTTTCCTGAAAATAGAAGGCTGATCTGTCTGTGAAGACATGACACAATGAGGTGTTTTCAAGCAATTGTGGAGTAGCAGGAAGGAAAGGACTTGGATCTGGTAGAGCAGGTGGCTGCAGTGTACAGTCATGGAGTTCTCCCTGAAAGAGGAGACTATGCACCAGCATGGATGGCATTTTGGTTGGGTGGACCTTGATGTCTCAGTCTTAGAGATGGAGGGACCAGTGCATCAGTCTGGTATTGGAGACTGACCCATTCTTTACTTTATCTGATAGCCAAAAGGTTGTTGGGGTGTGGTTTGTATTAATGATCAGGGGGAAATATCCAATGATATACAGAAAGTGCTTGACAACCCACTAGGTGGACAGAAGGTTCCTTTAACAAAGCCTGTATTTCTGTTCCACTGGGGTCAAGAGCTGTGATCCATATGCAGTGGGTCTCAGGGTGCCATGGACCTTCTGGGACAGCACTGCAGACATAGCAATGTCAGAGGTGGTGAATTCCAGATGGAATGGCAAGGCTAGATTAGGGTTAACTAAAGCTGGCGCCAAGGCCAAAGCCTGCTTTAGTGACATCACAGCTTGGGTGTGAATGGGGCCCCAAGTCCAGGGGACATCCTTTTTCAGTAGTTCATAAAGAGGGGCAGCCTTCTGAGCAAAATCACAAATAACATTTCTAGAATAGTTTACCATACCTAGAAACCTCCTAAGGGTGGCTACACTGGTTGGCAGTGGCAGATCTTGCAATCCCTGTATTTTCTTCCAGGTGGGACTTCGGCCTTGATCTGTTGTCTTCAGGACCAGAAAGAGTACCTCTTTCTGACATAGTTGTGCTTTTGCTGGGTTGCATTTGAGACCTGCCCTCTGGATGAGGGTCAGTAGTTCATCTAAGAGATCCAGATGTTGTTCTTGTGTGGCTGTGGCCAACAACAGGTTGTTCACATACTGCAAGAGACACTGGGGTGTAGAGAAACCCTCAAGGGTGTCCATCATGTGCAAATGGAACAGGGAGGGCCTGTTATGGAACCCCAGTGGTAAGCAGGTCCATGTGTACTGCCTCCCTTAAATGTGAAGGCAAACTTATATTGACTTTTGGGGGCCAATGGCAATGACCAAAAACCATTGGAGATGTTTAGAGCACTAAACCATTGCAGGTCCGGGGTCATTAGTCATAGGACGTCTGGTGCTAATGCCACAGTTGGGGCACAACTGAGGGTGACCTGGTTTAGTCTTCTGTAGTCAATAGTAAGTCTCCAGGCACCTGTGGGTTTTTTCACAGGCCATACTGGAGAATTTGCAGTGGAAACACATGTCCTGATTACACCTTGCTTAAGGAGTGATTTAATTGTTTCCCTAAGAGAAGGCAAGGCCTCAGGTGGGAAGGGGTATTGCCATTGCCTCGCATGTGCTGGACCTGTCACTGCAATGACAGTGTGCATCCTGCCACAATCATGCTTGTTGGTGGCAAATGCCTTCAGATACCTTTGTAGGATGGGGAGGAGCTTTGAGAAAAGTTAATGGTTTTTAAACAAATTTATGATGTCATACTATTTGTTATTTGCAGATATTGTTGCAACCACATGTGAGTAAGGGATCATAATGGTGTGGTATTGTCCCTGAATTTGTATCAGTAACATGTTGGCCAGGTCCACCACACAGCTATGTGGTGCCAAAAAGTCAATTCTGATTATACAAGGGTGATCATGCAATACCATCAGCTGTCACGTTGCAGCTTCTGGCACTATCTGGTCTGGGGGTTGTGAAACGAGGTCCCTGCACCCTGACTGGTACCCCCAGAGGTACACTGTAGACAGCTAGAATCTAGATATTTGTTATACTAACATATAGGATAACAGCATCTACCGTATAAGACAGAATGTCAGGATATGTATGCACATTATTGCTATACACTTTACTTTCCAATATACGCATGTATTTCTTGCTTACAAGGTGTTAGGACACCTGTGTCCTTGTAATGATTATGATATATAAGTCGGCATTGCCATCTTCTGAAGATTTGAATTACTATATGGCTATGTACAAACTGTACCTCTTTGTTTCTGCAACATGATATTCAGCCACAAAATGCAAATGAGCCCATTGGGCATGCAAGATGCTGAAAGGTCATTAGCATGTCCATTATGGGCTCATTTGCACTGGAAGCAGAGGCATGTTTGCGCTCATCCCATGGTCATCTGCCACGTCAGACATGTTGATGACCCCACCTCACACTCCGAATGCATGTCCCTGCAATGTAAATGTACTCACTGATGTCTAGTGGCACCCCCACCCTACGAACACCCTTCCTGGTATGGAACACCATGATCCTGGTGTCAAATGGCACCCCCCATTCTCCAGTTAGCCACCCCAGTCCAGTGACAGGGTCAGGTACGATTTCCCAACAGTCACATTCCCGACATACATTAGCCTGACTCCTTAATCCTGACATCTAAAATGCCGACACATATGAAAACCTGACTTGCAAAATCCTGACAATTACTGAGCTCCAATGTTCCTGAGGCATCTGCTGGTGATGGATCTACTTTCATTCTTCTTTCATTCCTCTGCTCATTCTCGGTTTGCTGTATCTCGACAGTTTCAATCCCAGGACTAAGTAGTTCACTCTGTCTCTGGCATGGTAAATATTTCCAGAGTAAGAGTTGTTAAAATTAGTTTTTATTTTATTTAGAACATCACTACCGAGGAGTGCTGCTGGGTTTTGGCAAAGAGTGCATCAGGAATAGTGTGAAAAGTTTGTGTGAGCCAGGTAAGGAGGAAAGTCCAGAGATCATTCCCCTGTTCCCCCACAATCAAATTAGCAAGACGCACATTCACTGCATGATTTACATTTTTCAGTGCTTCCAGGTGGTAGTGCAGATGAGTGCTTTCCTGAAAAAGTCTAGTTGTAGTGTTTGAGGCTGTGGAAGATTGGGTATCTGACAATTTCATAAGCTCTGTCATCTCATAGCTAAACTTTACCATCTTGTGCTCCTATGTGTTCTGATATGGCCTCTATTTTTTTGGTCCATGGCCCGTATTATGGCTAAAACTGTTAGCCATGATGGCTCAGCATCTCACACTGGGGGACTGGATCCACTCGAGCACAGACTCGACTTCCTGCTGCCTCCACTATGCCACAAACAGAGCCACACTTTGTTCTTCATTCTGCTACAATTTAGTAGCAGAATCACCAGGAACCTGTCAGTTTCTTCGATCAGCACGGGATACAGTTTCTAGCGATTTTTAAGATGGAAGCATTTTCTTCTATGCTGTTTTCTGGACCGAAGCAGTTTTGTTTCTGGCATGGGATGCAGTTACATAGGAGACCAAAGGTGATTCAGGATCGAAGTTGTTTTAAAGCCTGAAGCAGGATTTAAAAACACATCTATTTTTCTGACCGAAATGGGTTTCAAGACATCAGGATTGCAAATGATGGGATTTTAAGCGATGGGATTTTAAATGTCAGGATTTAAACTGAGTTGGGATTTTGGTGTTGGACATTTGTTTGTCGGACTCTGTCAGTCAGGATTTAATACAGATTTCCAGTGACATGGTGCCCTTGTGTCTAGGGGCCCTCCCCACCCTCTGAGCCTCTGGTCCTATAAGGCATATGTAGTCTCTGGCGTCTAGTGGTACTTCCATCCCCCAAACACCCATCCCTGACATGCCTGGTAGTCCCTGGAGTCCAGTGGTCCCCTCCCTGACTGCTGGTCACCAACAAGACTGGTGAACTGTACTGGTTCAGTGCCCCTCAACACCATCCACATCCAGCACACCATCCAATCAACCCCTTCATACCTGTGAAAGCCACGCAGGGAGCCTGATATGATGACTAGCACAGCCCTCATCTCACCTACTAAGCTGTCCTCCAAATGGGATGACAAGGAGCATGCAGACAGTATACTGTATGCTGTAGGCATGCTCCCTGTCATCCCATATTGAGTCCGGCTGAGGAGGTGAGAAGATGACTGTCCCATTCATTGTATTGGGCTCCTTGCATGGCACTGCCTTCAAAGGTATGGGTGTTGGCTAGGTGGTGTGCTGGGTGCAGGTAGTTTGGGGAGGTGCTGAATCACCACTGGTTATCAGTCCTGTTGGTGACCGGCAATCAGGAGAAGACCATTGGATGCCAGAGCTACCAAGCATGTCTGGGATGGGTGTCCATGGGGGGGTTACCACTAGACACCAGGGCCTAGATATGCATTACAATGCCAGAGGCTCAGAGGGTAGGGAGGGCCCCTAGACACCAGAGCACTGTGTTGTTAGACCAGGGTGGGTGATCGGAGGATGGGGGGTCTCACTTGACACCAGGAAGGTAGTATTTCCACCAGGGCAGATGATCAGGGGTGCCACTGGACACCAAGAAGGCAGTGTTAACTACCAGGGTGGGGGTGCCACTTGACACCAGGGAGGCAGTATTAACCTTTGAGGCAGGTGATTGGTGGAGGGGGTGCCACTAGACACCATGGAGACTGCGAGCACTACAGAGATAGGTGATCAGTGGCAGGGGGTGTCACTAGACACCAGGGAACACAAGAGCTATACAGGGATGGGTGGGGAGTGCTACTGGACACTACAGCATCCATTCTGTTGACCCCCCTCCCTCGTGTCTAGGGGTATGATGGAGAAGTCCATGTGGAGGGTGGCCACAAGCACAGAAACCATCATATGGCTCCATTACCTGGTTCTTGATCTAGCAAAGAGGGTGTCCAGATCAGGCCACTGCAGCTGTGGAGTAAATGGGGGGGTTAATTACTGTTAAACTAGCTGAATAAATAAGTCATTTGTCCAAATGGCATTAAAAGTTCATAAAACTCCATTTAATTGAGAACTTGGAAACAACAATGGCCACTCCATGGAGCGTGGGGTTAAAGTCAGTAGTATTTAATCTCAGACACACAACTACTTCAAATAGTGGCTAACTATTGTTGTGAAGACCTTCACTGAAAATGTCCCACAGCTGAATCAGCTCTCAAGTGGGCTGGTGGCAGCAGCATGTCAAATGCAGCCAAATCGGGCCCGCTAGATTATCAAAGCAAACCACCAAACCAAACCAAACTTTATTTATGGGACGCTATTCTAAAATAGATTATAGCGTTTTACATAATATAACAAAACAATTTAAAACAGAACCACATTTCTGAAAATCATCATAGCAAGAGTTTAAATATCAGTATAAACCACTTCAAATAAATACGTTTTCAAGGCTGATTTAAAGGTCACTCTTAGTTCCAAAGAAACACAGATCCCCAAAACTCGAGCTCATAAATGTCTCCCCATTCTTCTGCCTCCATAAATGCTAGCTAGAACTACCAGGATTCAAACCTCTGACTGCTGCACTCCTGATGGCAAAACTAAGGCCGGACCTCCACTCTACTTCTTCAGGCTCTCTCTCTCTCTCTCTCTCTGCTGCTGAGACCTAAGACGGACACTGAAATGGGCACACTGGGACACACAGCGGGGACATACCCATAGAGCTGGGTTGCTCGCAGAGACTTATGGCCAAGCTCCCTGCACTGTCTTCCCATTCCCATTCGCTCCACCAACAACTGATACAGCAGCACACGCACACACACACACACAAGAGGGGTGAGGCAGGCTCTCCCCTCTGCCCTGCAGGGACTGGGGCAGGCTCACACCACTGCCCACAGACCCTGCTCCCTCCACAGCCAGGTTAAACTTCAGCAGGAGGCCTGCAAACCCACAGAATGTTCCCCAGAACACAATGACCACTGCCACTTCTACACACCAACGCCACCAGAGAAGACAGCCCAGAGGGCTGGGGGGCAGTCACCCCAACTCGGCCTCTCTTCTCCAGTCCTTAGCCCAGACTGGACTCCCTCCTTCATGGCCAAAACTCCCCCTTTCAAAGGCTTCTGTGCCCACCTGGACCACCTGCCTGCAGGCGGTCCCAGGTGATGTTCAAAATTAACCCTTTGGACACTAGTAAGCCCCTCAGGGGACTTACACTCATTTTACTGGGCCAGTGTTTTGGAGTTTGGAGGGCAGGTTACTGCCGTACTGTGTTCTGCCACAATGGCCTTGCACTCCGTTAAGTTGAGGTTTGCAAAGATGGTAAATAGTGCCTGTTTGGGTTGCATTTACTGCTGGTACAAACCGCTAAATAAGCTGCCATGCCTGTATGCAGGGGACCACCACATTTGTATGGGCACAGTGGTATGTTACTGCTCAGGTGCTAACAGGTTTTGCCCATGCTGTGGAGGTCTCTGAATATAAACACCACCCACAAACCAGGTGCAAAATTCGGTTAGTGCAGGCATCCCTTAGTGCCTGCGCTAACTTCTGAATACCTGGCTCAATATGTTCTGTTAAGATATGTTTATGCTATAAATGGTTTTATAAAATAATGCAGTACATGCATAATCAAGATATAATGTTATATCATTCTAGAATCCTTAAAAATATAAAAAAAAAACCTAGCCGGCCCAGTGGCGCTGAGGGTTGAGGCGCTGGACACCACACCTTGTGCCAGGCTGGTGACCCGGGTTCGGGAACGGAATCAGGCCGCCGGGGACTGGCAGGGGAGAGGGAGGATTGAGTGTCCAATGACTGCTCTCCTCTCTCTGGGGTGGGTAGGGGGGTTTGCATCACCCTGTAGCAGCAACTGGCGGAGGCCAGCCACACTGCAGTGGCATGCCAAAAGTGGGGGGAGAGCGCGGTGGGCGTCAGCAATACGTACTCAGACGCCATTGCATGTCCAGCTCTCCATAAGGGGAGAAAATTTGGAAAATGTGGAGTGCAGTCTTCATGGCTGATGACTGCGCCTTGCTCTCCTGGAGAGACCTGAGAGGGGCACATACCCAGTGGGTGCGAGAGCGATGAAAGGCTGACCCACTGGAGGAGCGGGTTCATGTGGCCCACTCGTACAGCTGGGTCAAGGGGTGCAAGGCCAGTGGCTGGAGATTGTGGGGGCCACTCTGCCAAGGAGGAAAAATAAGAGTACGATTAAAAAAAATGTATATATTTAAAAAAACCCTAAAAAACACAGTAGATTTTTGTTGTATAGTATTACAAAAATACATTTAAAATATATGCGCCAAGTCCAATCTCACTGGCTTTCAAATATATATTTAGAGAGTTCTGCACATATTTAAAATGTGTTCGATATATTCAAATATATTTTATATACCATTTATACTCACCTAGAAGTTGACCTCACGTATAAGTTGTCCCCACTTCTCTTTGGCAGTTTTAGCAAAATTACAGACTTTATTTGGCTGTCCAAATTTGATGCAAAAATCTGTTTTGCGACCAACATCAGGCAAAGAATCTGCCTTTGTGGCCCAAAAGAGAGACAAACTTAGGTTACTCTGTTATAAAAAAATAGTTTACCATAGCAAATCCCACAAATAGGTCGACCATGCAGATAAGTTGAGTCTCCTTTGTGGGGGCCCGTTGTTAGCATCAAAAACTAGACTTGTACATGAGTATATACAGTATATAAAACATGTTGGAGCCCTATACATAGTTGCAATTTAGTGACCCACAGTGTTCTCAATGACTCCTTCTCTCCACTGTACTATCATGCACCCTGTTGTTATGTACACAGCAGGGTTGCAAACCTTTCTCTATGCTCTCTAAATGGGCATTGTGTCAACCCAAGGAAAGAGGCAGCCAAGATAAATACAGTAGTAGCTTTCCAGTTCCCACACCCTGGTCTCAAGTCACTGTCTCTCCATCTCGGTGGGATTGTTGAAATAAGTTCTACAATGGAGCGCAGGCTTGCAAATGGGAAATAAAGTTCTGGCAGAGGAAAGGATTAGGCAGCATGCAGAACTGCTGGTTTCATTTAGAGAAAAACAGGGCTAGGGAGGGAGGATCCACTGGACACTCAAGACTGCAGGAACTGTCAGCGTACAGTGGGG
Source organism: Neoceratodus forsteri (assembly GCA_016271365.2). Lineage (NCBI taxonomy): Eukaryota > Metazoa > Chordata > Ceratodontiformes > Ceratodontidae > Neoceratodus > Neoceratodus forsteri. The sequence goes on from CM028131.1 coordinate 734,115,244, forward strand.
AGGGGGCAATGGACCATCAGGCAGAGCCAGGCAGGTACTAGCAGGGTGCATTGCAAACTGCCCAGAGGTGGTCCAAAGGTACAGGGTGAGTGGATGGGGATGACTACTGCAGCAGCGCTATTGACCATAGACTCGGCCCATAGCATGGTACTAGTGATTGGTGCTATGGCCTAGCCTGACCCCTACAATTTTCACAAGCCAGCATGTTAGTAGCCCACTAAAACCTGGATTGACTTTTCACATTTAGGTGCTGAGTGACGCTGTCCTGCAGAAGACGCCATCCACTTCTGACAATGTGCAGGCTCTGTTTATCATAAAACTGTGTGGTGGCACGTAGGAAGCCTATTGTAGCCCAGTTTTGCACCACCACATATTGCAACTGTTTATCAGGCCCCTAGTTCTTTTCTGTATGGGCTTTCTTGATATGCCACCTACATTTTGCATAGGTCCCTCACCAGCTCTGACTCGTAAGTCTTAGAAAGTCTGCAGAAGGTGGCCCTGAGAATCAAATGGCAAGAATCTAGTTACTCCACCAACCTGTGTTGCTCCACTCTCCAATGCCTGCATCTCAGGAGGATCTCCCAATGCCACATATTCTTCAGAGAAATGGACAATTCTGAATAGTAGTTCAATCACCTCATTAGAGTGAAAAAATCTCACAACTACTGTACCAGGAGGAAGCTGTATACTTTACTAAAAAGTCAAAACTGAAGCAAACACAAAATGAAACACACAAGAGGCATAAAACATTTGGTCTCATAAAGAGCACAGACTTGCACAGGCAGCAAAGCTATGTTGGCATAAAAATATTTAATCCTCAATAAGATGTTTAATCATCCAGGTATCAGTTCATAATCAGTACACAGTTCCAAACCTGTACAATGACATTACACAGCACACTAGACTTCCCTGGCACTTCACTCCAGAATTCACTTCATAAGGGAGCATGTCTGGTGCAAACGGGCTCTAAATTTCTAGGGCAATTTTCAATGACCTCATGTCTGGTGGCCTTCATTTAATTTAAAGTTTTACTACATCATTTCACATTGAACTAAAGACTTAAACATTTAAGGTGTTACTTCCATTTTCATACATTTCATTGCCATATTTATAACTCCTATTATTATTGCCCACTCATTAGAATACAGTGAATACTCTAAACCTATGTCCTAAAAAGTGAAATTGTGCTGTACATTAATCAACCTAAGCAACATGCATTCAGAAGAAAAGTTTATTATGGTTTACTATGGTTTGAAAGGCAGATCTAGACTTTGAGATCCATCGTGACTGTCTACACACTGCTCTGTGGTTATCTGTTATGAAGAGACGATTTAGTATTATATAATAACTGGCTTCCCCTTTTTCCCATAGGGAAACCGTGGCATAATTTGCTGTTATAGAGGAGTGTTTATAATGGCAAACATGTGCATGATTTCCCTTGCTGTGCGCATGCTCAGGCAGCAGCGCAACCAGTCGAGACCACTCACCACTTCCATCTCGCCCGACACAGAGCTGCCAGAAGAACTCGGCGGTAAGTTCTTTTCTTTTTTCCCCCACATACACCGGAAACACATAAAAACCTGCTAAAACAAACAAAAAATGGTTTACAATCCGGCAAATCTCGGCACCGGGCTAAAACGAAACCACACCTCGGATGCACTGGAAGCTCTTTATTTTATATAATTGCTGAGGTGAAAAAGGGAAACCCAGCAATTATATAAAATAAAAAATGGGTCGGGTGTCAAACTCGATTTTACACACACCCTCGTTGTGGGATGCTTATCACAAACCCTCGGGCTTAGCCTTGAGCTTTTATGTAGCATCCTGGTCGGAGATATAAAATCATTACACACCCCGACACATACTTTATTCTCTATGTTATCTAGATGTTTCTTAAAAATGCCTTTATTAGGACATCAATAAAAACATGTGGTAGTTTATTCCAACAGTGCACTGCTCATTACATGTAGAAAAGTGAGATCTGCAGGTAGTATTAGCTTTTTCCAAAAGTAGTTGTCTAGAATGGCTTCTTGTTGTCTGCCTATCACAAGGAATTTAAATCCAAAGGTTCCATAAGGCCATTATCCTTCAGTATATCATATAGTAACAGCAGATCCCCACAGTGCCTTCTGATTTCTAAAGTTATAACCCCAAGATTATTTAGCCTTTCCCCATAGGTGCGATGTTCCAGTCCGCTAATAATCTTGGTCACTCTTCTCTGAATGCTCTCAATTACCCGTATGTCTTAATTGGGAGCCATAGTCCATATATGGCCTCACTAGGCTTCTATGTAAGAGTAATATAAAATTGTTGTCACTTGATACAAAATAACATTTGATACAGCTTTGTTTTATTTGATTTACCAAATTTTTTAAATTTAGATATGGCTTATTGGTGTGGTGGCTTAGGTCAGAGAAAGTCTTTCTTCAAAAATGTTATACTTTTTTGTTCTGTCTTTGTGGTAGTAGAAGGGATTGTATTTTGGCCCTGCTGAGGTAGCCAGCTGATCCCTTCCACTTCCCAGTCAATCGAGCAACCCCTGCACTCAGGCACATAATGATGTGTGCCAAGGGAGATGCTCCATTAAAGTCTATAGGGGCAGTTTTAAGAACGATTTTTAGATATAATAATGGTCATTTGCAGATTAATCAAGGGACTGGTGCCCTTGATTAATCTGCAGATGGCCATTATTATATCTAAAAATCATTCTTAAAACTGCCCCCCAAAGGATTTAATGGAATGTGACCCACACTCTTCCTTGGCACACGTCACCATGTGCCTGAACATGGGGGTGGATTGATTGACTGAGAAGTGATCAACTGGCTACCCTGGTGGGGCAAAACTATGATCCTTCTACTTCCACAAAGACAGAACAGAAAATTATAAAATGTATGGAGAAAGACTGTTGCCGACCTACGCTAACACACCAAGTAAGCGTTATATCTAAAACTCTGAAAATCACTTTAAAAGAAAACTACCTGGAAAGCTGAAGCCCTGATCACTGCACAGATCAGGGCTTCAGCTCTCCCAATCACCCCTCGAAGCACCATTTCAAATAAGGATATTTTCTACCTTAACACTTGTAAAATTTGTAATCCGCTCCAATGGCCCCGACATTTTGAAGATAGTGCTCGGACCACCCCAGGATCTCGCTGGTATTACCGTGAGATGATGACGTGGCTTTATCCTTGCTGTAACACTGCCCCTCTGTATGGAAATAAAACTAAGTATATATATCCCATACCAAGCTATGTTTTTACTTAATGTGCCTAAATTCAATGTGGATGCATGCCATACACATGGGATTTAGGTACATTAAGTAAAAACAGAGCTTGGTATGTGATACATACACTTACATAGGGACATTTTTTCATCACCTTTGATTCCATTGCCATGATCCCCCAACCATCAAATGGATCCTTGCAGTGAGAACTCCCTTTGAAAAAAAATATTGGTAACGCGCGAGTGTTATAAGAGGCTCCCTTCCCCATTAGCTGCGGCTACTTGTGTTGAGACGGTGTTGTCAGCGCTCCCTCCACCTCGAATCATGCGGTGATGATGGAGTAAGGCAGCAGCTGGAACCCATCATGCTGTAATGTGATATATTCAAAATAGTCGGGATTATATGGATAGCGCTGGGGGGGTGAATGGAGCAGCAGTACGGGACCTTGAGGGCGTCCCAAAGTGTTTTTCAGGGGAACACACTCACAGAAAGCTTAATTCTGAAGGTGACAGTGATTAAGGAATACAATTGTTTGAATGAATAAAAATATTCATACTTTGAGTGCTCTGCACTGGGGGTCTGTCAGTGGGTGGGAACCCAACGTTGGTTAGTTGTTGGTACTTCAGCCGGGTTATACAATAGTGTACAATATTCCTTCATGCCATGAATCAGCTGTCACAGAATTGCATAAAATAGTGCTCTTTCCTTTCTTAACAATGCATGGAAGAGTAGATTTACAGATACAAAATACCACTATTACAGTTACACTGTAGTATAAACACAAGAGAACTGCTTAATTGAAAAATGTTCCCACTTGAGGTACAGAGATTGCTTAAAATGAGTGAGAGTCCCTCCAGACACAGACAGTCTAGGAACAATCTCCCCAGCAACAAAGGACCCTAATTGACTGGCTCCTTTCCACCTGCCCAGATCATGTCTCTGAGATTTCAATATTACCTGACTCCCTCAGTGAACATTCCCCAATCATGTGCACCTGGTCTAATAAGGTCACAAAACACACACCCCCAACTCACCAGAACCCACTCACTGAGAACTGGGCAGTTGGAAAACTTCAGGCAGTACCTGACACCGGTGTCCTCTGCTCACTCCCTCCACTCCTCCTACTCCTCGAGGGGCCTCCTGGACATTCCCATGGTTTGGCTCAGGACCTTGGGAGATTGCGCTTTTAGTGTCTCTGGGCCAACCCTGTGGAACTCACTTCCACCTGCAGTCCAGGAGGCTCCCTCAATTGAGGTGTTTAAGGGGAGGCTGAAGGCCCACCTCTTCAGCCTGGCCTTTGACTGCTAATGCCATCCTTAGTTTTGGCCAGTCCCTTGAAGACTGACCTCTGGAAACCTTTTAATATTGCTGAATATTAATTCTGATATGGTTTTAATGAGGTTTTCATTATATGTTTTAATTTACTGCTGTATGTTGTTATTTATGTATGGTGCCCAGAGCCTCTGGGATTGGGCACCTTATAAATAAAATTGCCTTGCCTAAGATTATCGGACTGGTCACCGCTTGATAGAGCTAAGGATAGTAACCAAGCTCTTGACTACTTCTGTGCCATTTTTTCGAATGTGTGCAATTTCTTTGCCCCTTACAGGTCTTGAAAAGTGAAAGGGACTTATAGCCCCTGGCTTACTGGCTCCCTACTCGATCTCATGCACCAAAGAGACAATCAATCCCATAAGGCAAAGGCAACAGGTTACTGGCTGACCTCATTGCCTACAAGGCAGCCAGAAATAAATGTACGTGACTAGTGAGGCTGGCCAAGGCCACATACTACAAGGATCTATTAAACAGAAGTTGGGGGCATGGAAAGGAGTTCTGGAACTCCATGAAGTCACCAGCGGTTAGGGTCTCTAAGGCACCTCCTGATCTAATAGTTACTACATCAGGGACATTACAGGAACATAGTGACATTGTGAACACATTCAACGTAGCATTTACAGACCTAAGTGCTGTGCTCCCTAGTGACTACCTTACCACCACAATAACTACACAGCCCCCTCACAAGAGCCCACCACCTGTAACGCATAATTGCACACCTGCTTTCTACTTCAGGCAAATATCCAGGTCTGAGACCATAAAGTATATTAAACGGATGTTAGACAAGACTAGGATGGGGAGCGACTTATTTATTTTTATTTATTTAAAATTGATGACTGGGAAAATGCGCAGCCTACACCCCCCCTCCAGCCCCCAGTGGGTCTGCTCACCCCAACACATCTAACTATTGAGCAGATGGATCAAGGAATTGAAAAAATCATGGAAAGGTGGATTGTCCCAGAAATCCCACCAAGGGATCTACTACTGGACATTATAAATGAATTAAATGAATCTTAAACAATGTCAAATAAAAATATTTTCAGCTTAATGGGTTTAAAAATAAAAAGGCAATAGATCGATAAGCAAGCTTAGGCCTTAACACCTAGTAGCTTTTGAGCATGTAAACATAGCCAATACTCAATACTAATAACCTAATTGGACACTCAGCCATGTGTATCATCAGCACATCTGGTTAGACTTCACCTTAGTTTAGGGAAATATCTGAATTGGGTGGTTGTTCCCGCTGGTTCCGAGAAATCATTCCTGGAACACAGAACAACCCTTGGAAGTTGGGTCAGGGAACTGGACCCAGTAATTACCCTGATGCTTCAAATGGTGACCCCTGACGTACAAATTAATATTATCTTATGCTACTATAGCCAAATCCATATATCAGTCATTAACACATTTTACTTACAAAAAAACATCACTTTTTTAAATTAAATAACTAAAGTTTCTATAACGATTATCACATGTTCTACTACAACGTCATAAATTAATGCCTATCAATCTCATAGCTATTCTGCCACTGCATAACAACAAAACAAGGCAATCTCTTATTATACAGGGTCGTTTTATCATGTCAAAGTAATCTTTTCTAAACCACTTAAATCTTTGTTACCTCTTCCTCAAACTCTTACACAAGCACCCTCTTTATAGCATACACTGTCTATTTTAGTCTATAGTCTGTAAAAAATCCACACACTATAGCCTTGGTTGCACCCCCTCCCACACACATACACACAAACATACACATTCCACCAAAAGTGTTTGTTCTGCCATGCATTAACTGAATAGTACTTCATTATCAGTAATCTTAAATCTACAAAGCCACAATTACGATATTTTTATCTGTCTAATATGTATATTAAACAGTACAAATACTACGTCAACAAATTTCACCTGTCCTTCAGACTGAGAGCTAACATGACTATATTAAGTTTCAGAGCCATCAGTGTCATTTCTTTTTTCTTTTTCCTGTCTGTGCAAACCAACAATAGTTCATTACAAATTGGTTGTAATATTAGTATATAAATGTCATCTTACTTACAAAACAGTCCCAACTTGTGATGTGACTTTCTTGTCTTAATACAGTTTTAACTTTTAAAATGCTGCTTCAATCCCCCAGTTGGCTTCTACCCAAACATCAACAAACTGCCTGCTTCCTTTTTTCTGTGATACCATTGCTTATGCAATTCACTTTTTAAACTTAACCCTTTATGGTCATTCCATGATTACTCATTTCATAATGCAGTTAACTAGTATTGCGTTATTTATTTAAAGTTATTTCACTTTCCCCACTCATTTACAACTGGATCCCAAGATTTCAGTTTTGTGCTGTGATCTGCTAACTTTAACACAAATATATTTATATTAGTCATTACATCAGTTCTTATTTTCCTGTGTTTAACTGCTACACGCCTCATCTTACTACAATATAACTATTCATTCACATCTTTTGTTTTATTTCCTATTTTTATCACAAAAAGGCATGCACAATAGTGCAATTTAGTCCTCAACACTACTGCTTTTCCAAACCTACACAGCCAACTTTACCTCCCACCATTTATAATTTTCACCCTGTGTGACCTTTAGCCAGTCATTTGGCCTCCTCGTGGATTTAAGCACATACTATTGCCTGACTTCTCTTTCTCAAACAACAAATATAACACAAATGTACTTATGTTTTTTCCTATCTCATTGTACATGGTTTTTAAGGCAAACAACTTCAAAATAAAACACTGCATGTTCATACATCTTACCCTAAGCTAAAAGACACTTTAGCATTCTTTCTGCATACACAAATGTAATATAGGTGTTCATTACTGGATTGTATGTTACCTCTTATTAATGCATTTTCCTAACTAACTAATTCTCACCTATATGCACATATAATAGAGGCAATAAAACCTCCCAACATTTGTAAACATCACCATGTTCACCATTCTAACAGTAACAATTAGTTAAATGTCAAATATATTTTCATGACAACTATACCAAATGGTAACACTATCATATCTTCTGATAAAAAGCTGCACTAGACAACACATATAAAAACAGTATTCCCAACAGTCATTATTACACATTTTAAAACACATCAAGGTAATTATACCACAGTATTCTTAAACAAGCACCACCCTTGTGGCAAGTACCAAACATTTCACATTTCGGTACACATTAAACTTCCAAACACTCTAGCCGTAGTCAAAAATCTGCTATTAACCCCAAACAAGGCTTACACTTTGCACCTCAGTACACTAAGCAAACAACTAAATAAATAGCTTTGTTCTAAGTAAAAAGCATTATACCCATCATACTGACAACAAGGGATGCCCTCCAAATATAAAATACATTTATTGGGCAAATATACCAAAACTTGGTACTGTAGTGTCTTCAAATAAAAGTACACAACATGTACACGGATAAATAAAAACAGTAATAGTTATCATTACAGGTTACAAGACAGTGCAGGAAAATGGCTCCATTACTACCTGACAAGCAATACCAGAGAAAGCCAGATCTGCTCAACCTACTAAAGTCTTGGCACTTAAACAAGCATTCATCCACAAGCCTAATTTTGTATTCACTGACAGCAGTTATGTACCATAGTTCAAACCTACAACTCATGTCTGAAACAGCCTGAGGTGTTCCCATCAGACTGAGATGGAGTTTCACAAGCAAGTGAAGTCTTAATTCCTGCACAAAAGGTTTCCCACATCCGGAGGGAATGGAACTGACTATATTATTCCAAGTGATCATCCTAGCAATTCAGCAACGAAGCACGAGTATACCATGTCGCTGCGCCACACTATTAGGCAAACCTTGATGAAGGTCTGCCAAGCTCAGCAGGAGGTTGGCCACCTCCTGGACAGTGGGGTACTCTAAAAAATTGTAAGAATGGGAGTTGGAAAGCCTAATACAAAAAATAACAAGAAATACTTATTTGGTAAACAATGATTCCTGCAGGCGGGCGTTAATCCATTTGGCACATACTGTACATGCATTCAATATGTACATCAGGGTATCAAAGCAACTTCAATTGGCCTTCCATGACATCAAACTTTACTAATTACATCAATAGTTATGTAACCTGCCAACAACATGAGCAGGCCCAAGCAGTCTCCACTCCCAACCTGCAAGTAAGTTTTCATGAGCCCTGGGGGATACAGGAGTATTTAGTGGGACCTTTATCCCTTAGATGGAGGCAGTCCAGTGGAGGGCAACTAAAATGGTGCAGGGTCTGCACCAGAAATCATTGAAGAGACACTAAAGGAGCTTAATATGTATACCCTCGGGGGGGGGGGACATGATAGAAACTTTCAAGTACCTCAAGGGAATCAACAAAGTTCAGGAGGGTAGCATCTTTCAGAAAAAAAGATATGTAAGAACAAGGGGGCACAATTTGAAGATGGGGGATTGCTCAAGGGCAACGCGAGGAAGTATTTTTTCATGGAGAGGGTGGTGGATGCATGGAACGGCCTTCCTGAGGAGGTTGTGGGGTCAAAAACAGTGTAAGAATGCATGGGACAGACATAAGGCAATTATAGTGTGGTGTAGGAGAAAGTAGGCTGTTGGTTAACTGGGATCTGCCAAGTGGTCCTTATCTGCCGTCAAAGTCTATGTTTCTAGGTTTTTATGTTTCACTGAAAAAAAATTATTATAGATCATTTTACACAATATGTGAAGGCACTCCTTGTAGTGGTGGCCACAGCCAAATTTCCTTTGGACACATTGACCAAAAAGATTTTTCCTCGTTGGGGAATCCCCTCTCACATCCATTCACCTGAAGGTTTGCGTTTTAAAAAATGTTCATGTTTTTAAATTGAAAGACAAGTATGGTATTAATTGTCATTATGGTATTCAGTACCACCCTCAATTCCAAGGCCTAGTTAAAATGTTAACAAGCACTTACAACAGACCTTGAGAATGGGGTACAATAAATGTATTACCTCCTTACAGGAGCTCAAATGCAAACACAAACAGTCCGGAATACAAATACCAGGAAAAACTGCATTTAAATAAAACAATAAGTACAGTCTCCAGTTAACCCTAATGACATTGGAAACTGAGTTTGCTTAAAAGATACTAAAACACCCATGGGTCTTAAATATACCAAGCCCATGCAAATAAAACAAATCTCAAATAATGTAGTACTTCTAAAATTAAAAAAAAAATTCAGATCATAATCTCACTACTGTTTGTTTTGCTTTTTTTTTATTTTAATTTTTCTTGCCATTTGTCTGGTGTTTACTCTAGCCAAATTGTTTATTTAAATTCTTAAAAGGTTTAACATTTGTTATAGAGTGGAAAAATTCCTAGGTGAAAACTAACACCAAGTGTAATAGAAAAAAAGATATAATAAAACTTTTTTTTTTTTGGTATGGCATTTCTCTCTGTGTCCTGGCAGCACTGAGTGCCATCAACTATCACTCCCCAGGGCTGCTCCTCCCCTGAGGATCAGACCTCCTCCCTTAAGCTTCCATGACTTACCCTTCATGGCAGGATGGTAGGGAGCATCTTGACTCACCCACAACGGATCCAGCCAAGGAGGTGCCATCTTGGGGGCAGTGCTGCACGGACAGCTTCATGCAGCCAGGACTTTTCCATTTTCTCCCTTGTGTGTGGAGGCGGGGCATGCAATGATGCCTGCAGAGAGAACATGCATGCTTCTGCATGTGCTCTCTCCAAGTGTTTGTCTCATCTCCTCCCCTTTCTACAACATCAGTGCACTGGCCCCCAGCAGCCGCTAGGTGTCAATTGAGCGCCGACTGCTGATGGACCCCCACCCCAATAAAAGAAGTGCAGTCTCACAGATGCTCAATCCTTCTCTTCCCCTGCTGACTCCTGGCAGCCCGTGCTCCTTCCCGAACATGGGTCATTGGCGTAGCACAAGGTAAGGCGTCCAGCACCTCAGCCCTAAGCGCCACTGGGCTGGCCCATAATAAACCGTTTTAAGATTATAATTTTACCAACTAATGCTTGTTCTATTTTAATTTGAATTTTTCTCAGTACTTCCTCTGGCTAACCTGCTTGGTTTAAAGTACAAACAGCAAATGCTTACCAGTTCCTACCTTTGTCGACGTATATAGTGTTTTTATTTCAGTATGATACAACACAGTGAGTCCAAACCCTTCTTAAAGAAGACAAATTCTGCGCATACCATGTTGGATGAACCTGCTATGTCTCATGCAGGAGCATGTAAGGTTAAGAACAAACCTAAGCAATGTTCCACATGTAAACTGTTACAAAAAGTTATTACAGTATTCTTTATTACCATGTTTACCTTCTTAATTCATGCCTGGTTACCATAGAAACACTAATACTTTATCAACCCAATACCATTCATAATTCCAACAATCCTACCAAGCTAACATTGTTAATCTAACAAAGTCATACAATAATTCTACTAGCACAACATCCACGTCACATACATATGCAGTACACACACACACACACAATCCTGCAGTAAACAGCACCCTCAATGCATACCAGTAATTAGTGACTGTTTTTACATGGTCTTAATTGTGTGGTTTTCTTTGTGGACCAAGTTAATTTCAGTGAGTCATTTAAAAATGTTCTTTTTTTGGTGGGGCCAGTGCACTTCAAATTTCACAATCTCATCTTAATTGGTGGCACAGGGATCACCAGATAGGCTGTACTGGGCTTCCTGATAGTTCATAGTAGTAGATATCACTTTGGCCACCAGTTCTGCTACACAACAACAAGTGTGGAGCAAAAAGACACAGAGATCACCAACCAGGCTTTGGATCCTCTGCCACAAAACACCACTTTAGCTAGATGTTTGAGAAGTCTTTCCACTATAAGGTATAACAAATAAAACACCTGGCTCCCTTAAAAAAAATTATTGAACAAGTCTTATAATGTCTTTTTAAATTATATACTAAACTAATCTTTAAACAAAAAAAAACAATTGGTTGTTGGGCTAAATGTATTATACTTGCACTGCAAAACAGTTGAAAGTCCCCCTCATATTACAAATTTCAAGAGTTACTACCACGCAACAAGGCCTCACTCAAGACTCTATATCCAAATTAAGCACTGTTCTAGGCACTGTGCCAAGTTTCAAGCTTACCTTGTAAAACAAAAACATGCAACTTCAACAAGCACCCAACTGCACAAAATACACAATACAATCCATAAACAATACACAAAATCTCATTTTAACACACCTAAACATTTTACAGCTGCAAATAGTGGAGCTTCAGTTAACCTAATTAAAGTTAAAATCCACTAAATTCGATTAAAAAATTGTTTTCTTGGTTGTTATCCCCATTAAATACATTACTGGTGATATCTGGTCTCGCTATTGTTGTCTTACTGTTCTGCAGTTGCCAAAGATAGTGTGCACCTCGGCTGTCATCATGTTTCTGCTGCCTTTCAGAAAATGGCAATCAGCACAATAAGATACACGTGCCATTTTCATACAGCCATAGCTATGTTGAGACATCACAAAATACAGGCAAACACCACTGACAAAAAGAGAGATGAATGATCTCTGCTAGTACTCTATTCATTCAACCACATTTGGAGAGCCATGTCCAATGTATCCTGCGTAATGCATTTCTCTAAAGGCAGAGGGAACTGCATAGCCTATGCCCCGCCTCCAGCCCCCAGCGGGACTGCTCACCCCAACACATTAAACCATTGAGCAGATGGATCAAGGAATTGAAAAAATCATGGAAAAGTGGACTGTCCCAGATATCCCACCAAGGGATCTACTACTGGACATTATAAATGAATTAAATGAATTTTAAACAATGTCAAATAAAAATATTTTCTGCTAATGAGTTAAAAAAAAAATCCAATAGATCAATTAGCAAGCTTAGGCTTTAACATCTAATAGCTTTTAAGCATATAAACATAGCCAAGCTCAACACTTGGGCATCAGTTTTATTGATTAACAATTATTACTTACTTATAAGTTTTAGTGTGTGTTTGACATTAATCACAGCCAAGTTCAATACTTAGGCATCTAATTTTAATTTCTTTAATTTTGAACAGACTTAATTACTGAGGATGAACTTTAGAAGGTTTAACCTTTCAGCCTTTGCTGAAGATGATTCTGATCTTAAACAACATAATCAACTGAGTGTGACTTTCTAAAGGTCTAAACTTCTGTCACCTGTTGGGTACTATCCTCTGGTAACCACAGGCAGCATATTTTTAAATGTCTGGCCTAACCACAGAGGTTAACTGGAGGCCAACTTTGTTTTTAACGTAAACAACCGACCACACGAGGTGCCAGATGTCCATATGGGTCCTTACACCTTTGCTTAATACAATATACCCCAGGTTGCATAACCACCTGAGAACACAAACTTATTTTTTGAATTTAAGGAAAATTCCCTGGCCATCTCAATGTAATCCCATGACATCAGAGCAAGGTTACAGCCCAAATGCTTCCCCATATCAATCAGATGTTTTTAGGTCATTGACAGCTTCCCAGCACCTAACCATCAATTAGTGGTCTCCTGGCCTGTAAGCACTGGCCTAAGACTAAAAACTGTCAAAGTACTGACCCACTTATTTTTGCCTTGGCAAGACTATATAAATCCACAAAAATACAAGTCAAGGTATGCAGAAGAAAGAATAGAGCTGTGACAGCACATCCTTCTGTCAGGACCTCACTTAAGGCATCAAGGTTATGACTCTGGTAAGAGTTGCTTTCATCTCTGACATTAGGAGCAGAGAAGGATGATCTTTGCATTTTCATTTTATTTTTATTTTCTGTATGATTGTATATAAAAGTAGGAGATGCTTCCTCTCCAGTTGAAATATATATTGCTTGCTTGCACTGCTGATCAAAATGATGTTAATTTTGTATACAAGTTTTAAATGAAAAATTAAGACAATATGACATTTCCTGGTATTTCTTTTCGATTAAATATTTTTACTTATAAAATTGTTGACTTACAATGCAGGGGTAAAACTTAATTGTGACTATTGCTATAGAAGTTGAACAAAAATATTAAAACATAACTAGAAAGGTTTAGGATTAAGTAATTTTAATCAAGCAAATAGATTAGACCATGATTGAAATAGGGAGGTTATATAGTAACACTAACCTAACTGGACACTCAGCCATGTGTATCATCAGCGCAGCTGGTTAGACTTCACCCTAGTCTAGGTAAATATCTGAACAGGGTGGTTGTTCCTGCTAGTTCTGAGAAATCATTCCCAGAACATGGAACAACCCTTGGAAGTCAGGTCAGGGAACCAGAAACAGTAATTACCCTGACGCTTCAAAAGGTACACTGAGCCGATGCTCGTTTCCAGGTGTGACCCAATATGAAGATGGTTGCCCTCACACTAAATGAACTGGTGGTTACAATTACCAAAATCTTTAATGCCTCTCTTAGAATGGGAGTGTTCCCTGACAAGTGGAAGGCAGCAATTGCCACCTGGGTCTTCAAAAGCGAAGACAGATCAAACCTGTCAAACTATAGGCCCATTTCTATTTTACCTCCACTTTCCAAAGCCCTGGAGTGAGTGGTATCAGATCAACTCATGGATTACCTGGAGAAGTGCAATCTACTATGCGTGCAGCAGAATGGAGTATGGAGTATAGAGTATGGAGTTCGGTACTGGTGCCCACACCTCAAAAAGGACATTAACCTGCTGGAGAAGGTCCAGAGGAGGGCTTTAAAGATGATAGTTGGTCAGCAGGATAGGATGTATGAGGAGAGGCTGAGGACACAGAACATGTACTCCCTGGAAGACAGGAGAGAGAGAGGGGACATGATTAGGACCTTCAAGTACTTGAAAGGAATGAATAAGGTTGATAAGGAGAGTCTCTTTAAGCTGAGTGGCAACCATAACACTAGGGGGCACAGTCTTAAGCTAGAGGGTGGGAGGTTTAGGAGGGAGGTCAGGAAGCACTTCTTCACTGAGAGGGTGGTGGACACTTAGAATGCACTGCCAGAGGAGTTCATCTCATTGAAGACAGTGGACAGCTTTAAGAGAGGCTGGGATAGGCATGGGGGAAAGTAAGGATCATGGGTAGGGAGGATGGGAGTAGTGTGGAGGGAGGGTAGAGACATTAGCTCAAGCTGTGGACCCTGCAATATGAACAGACTTGATAGACCAAATGGCCTTCTTCTGCTGCTTCTTCATATGTTTGTATGTTTCCAAAAAAAAAAACACTCCATCCTAACCACCTTAGTTGACATCACCACCCAGCTCTATGACACAATGGATAATGGAATGGCGGTGGGGTCTATCTTCATAGATCTCACCAAGGCATTTGACACTGTCAACCATCAACTCCTACTACAATGCCTCCGATCCATTGGACTATCAACAAGCAATGTCACCTGGTTTGAAAGCTACCTCTTGCACAGGACGCAATGTGTGAAAGTCTCCGGTGTGCACTCTGAGCCAAGAGAAGTGAGACTTGGAGTGCCTCAACGATCGATACTGGGACCGCTCCTATTTAGTCTATTCATAAACTTTGTACCATCCACCTGCTCAACACACATGGTGCTCTATGCTGATGATGCAATCATCTCAGCACCTGGTAGGGAACTGTTCACAATCACCTCTGAACCGAAGGGCAACCTCCAAAGGCTTGAAACCTGGTTCACCAGGAATAAACTATTACTTAACAACAAAAAAACAAAATGCATGTTATTTATGGTGCCTCAAAACAGAAAAAAGCATGGCCCCCTACTACTACACAGCCACAAATGTGATCTGTTGGAGCAAGTCTGCACATTTAAATATCTGGAAGTCCACTTAGATAACACACTCACCTTCTCTACACATATTGATCAGGTCACCAAAGCAGCCAACACCAAGCTGGAGGTTCTATACTATGTCCCCAGAAGCAACAAAACTGGTCACATGTTGCTCGGTGCTATCAACCATTGACTATGGGCTGGTGATTTATGGTGCTGGCTCAGATACTGCTCTCAAAAGGATAAAAACCCTTCTAAAAAAGGCCTGTCGACTGGCCCTCGGGGCTGACTTTCAGATTCATACATGTGTGCTATATGCAGAGATCGGGTGCCCCCCCCCCCATCTCTGATACAAATATCAGGCTTGTCTGCTGAGGAAAAAAATCCATGCTAGGTCTTACGCCTAAGTCCACCTCAAGTTTATTTAAACCTACTGTGAACACCAGAAGTGCGGCTAAGGGGGTGTTTCTGGTGCCCTTTAAGCGCGCCATGATTACACAAAGATCCCAATCCTACCATGGCCCAAGGTGGCTCAATGACCTTCCTACTGACCTGATTGGATGTAGCAAGATTAGTCAGTTTAAAACTGGGCTCTGCTCCCATCTCACCGCAGAGAAAGTATGCGAATGTATATCATAAAGCAGCCATACCCTAGCTCAACCCATGACAGCTTCCCTCCTGGTTAACCCTGGATCTAGCCCCCTACTGGCACACACATCCCTCCCCACTCCCCCCTCCCTCCGCCCTCCATCCTTCTCTTGACAAAGCCACACCTACCTGGCTGCTCCTATGTTCTACATTCTAATTGTCTTAGCCTGGGATCTGTCCCTAACCCCAAGATCTTACAAAGCATTGAAGCCACAATAATTAGTGTTGTCAAAATCATTTTGCACTTTCTCAAACTGTAATTGTAATTTGTAACCAATTGTGAATGTAATGTAAACTGTAAGACTTGATGTGTTGTCCTTTCACTGTTTACTTGTGACTATTTCTTTTTTACTCTTCTGTACTTTGTGTTTTGTACTGTTCTGTTTTGTAACTGACTTGGAACCATTGTAAATGAGCCTATGGCTCAAAGGTATTTAATCTGAATCTGAAATAAATGAAATAAAAAAGGACTATTTTTCTGGTGGAGTAATAAAACATTCAAAATAATTTTAAATACAAAAAAACTATTTTTTTCTTTTTTAACACTAAAAACAGGGGCCAATGTATAATCGCAATAAACTACTCCAGGGTGTGGGTTATGCTGGGATTAACTCACTTCTGGTCCGGATTTGGCCACTCGGCCTGCAGCCTTGTGACCAAACCACACGAGGCGCGAGAAAATCTCAACATAACCCACACCCTGTTGTGGTTTATTGCTTAATTTTAGCACAGGGAGAATTCACCTGTTGCAGGTAGAGAGGCTGCATTCAAGTAATACAGCTTTAAGCCCTTTTTTAAAACCCCCGTGGGTTGAGCAATCTTGGAAGGAAGAAAACAATGAGTTCCAGATGGTTGGAGTTGAGGAAGCAAAGGACCTCTTTCCCACACTGATGTTAAGTTTAGGTATTTCCAATAGAAGATTTCTGGTGGAACACAGGAACCTCCTTGGGGTCTTGAGTTTTAGTGTATCATGTAGGCTAGGGGGAGGGGAGGGACCCTTAACAATTTTAAAGGCCAGACAGAGGAGAGGGTACTCAAGCTGACCCTCAAGTGATGGCCAGTTCAATGAACACAGTACATTGCAATGGCGCTCTCTGGGTAGAGCACCTGAGGCATAACACCCAATTTTATTGTATAATAATCTGAGCTTATTAAGCTCAGAGCACCTAAGGGACAGCAAAACAGGGGTGTCATATTGCAGAAGGGGGAGTAGAGTACTGGTAGCAATTATGAGCCGTGATTCTTTTGTATTGAGATTGCCAAGTTGGTGGAACAGACCAACTTTTTTGTGGAGGGTAAGTATTACACGGTCAATGTGAATTCTGAAGGAAAGTTCCTGGCCAAGTGTTCCCCTAGATATAGACTCAATTACTTCTATAGGTGTTCCATCAGAGGTAGTGAGAGCAAGCAGGTGTTGCCTAGACAGACCCCAGTTCCTAGGGCCAAACATTATTACCTTGTTTTTGGCATTAAGGACCAGCTTATTGGCCTTAGACCAATTTTCTAATTGAAGGAGGTCAGCCTCGGACTGGGCATTAAGGCAACTGGGGTCCCTAGAGCTCCTATAAAGCACAGCATCATCTGCATACAGCAGAAGGCTTGCCTCCCCACAGTTCTTCGGCATATCATTGACAAATAATGAAAATGGCAGGAGGCCTAAAGTAGAACCCGTGGGACACTGTCCAGGATTGGTTTATTTTTGAAGAGACAGCCCTTCCACTTGACCAGCTGGGATCTATCAGTAAGGTAGTAGGAGAACCAGCTAAGGGGAGTGCGTCAAGACCAAGGTTTTTCAGTTTTGATAGAAGAAGGCTATGATTAACCAAACTATAGCCCTACTTCTTCTCCTTCAGTTACATAGTCTTCCTGCACTTTCATGGGCCTAGATCAGAACCTGCCCCAGACATGGGAATGGCTGGCTCAATAATGCAAGATCCCATGCAGGCCACCAGTTCTATCCTTGGCAGCATGCCACACCAGGTACAGCTCCTCAGGGCCCTGCCACTGCCCTAGAAGCCACACCACAGCACTGCCACTACTGTAGCATCCCCACTGCCAACTCACTCCTTTTTTTTTCACTTTTTATTTATAGCATTTCATACATATGCATAAAATATATCATATTCTGAACAGGTATAACTTACATTTTTGAGTCATTATACATTACTAAGGATAGTGACTATTTGTTCCTTTATTACAACATCAGGGGGTATAGCCAAGCATATAGTTTGCTAAAATCGTATTAAAGAATTAGAGCTATAATGCAGCCAGTGCCCTCTACTGAACATCCAGGGCTAACAAACAATCATTTCTGTAACTGACCCATTAGGTCTTTTGTAAAATTTTAATATTTTGTGAAAGAAACTTCCCTCTTTCCAGAGCTCCAAAAATCCCACTTAAAACAAATTGGTTCTATATTACTCCAACCCAGGCCTTTAAGAGACCGATCTAATAATTAAATTTGTAAACAATAGGTTCTCCCCCTCATGTGTGACATGTATACTGGTGCCATATAGGCTTAGAGTCCAGCTCTTGCCCGCATCTCCAGTACAATCTCATGAGGAGGCTCTCAAACAGAACCCGGGTCTCTCAAAATTAGCCTGTACAGCAATACCTCTGTTGGAGAAAACAAATTGCACCCAAACATAATTCCCCATTGTTATAACTAATTACTATTCTATCTCCTGATCTCCAAAAACAGATGGAATAATCTGGAGAAAGTATCAAAACCGGCCACATCTTGGGACGCCTGAAAAAAAAAAAAACATACATAGTAGTCTAAGTCTAACAAGCCAGAAATCAAGCTGCACAACCCTTTAGGGTGAAGTCCTTTAATTTGCAAAGTAAGTCTTATATCGTTAATGTAATGTCCAAAGAAAAACAGACATCCCCCTGTTCATATATAGTAGAAATTTATGTAGGCAATTCACTTTAGTGTCCCAAAATATAATAAATGGCAAACCGGTCTCTCAAAAACGTTTAGGGATATAACTGATACATCGCTCAATCCTCATCAGAGTCTTCCTCCTCATTCATTCGGTCATCTTGGGCCCATCTTGTGGCAATCCCCATACACGCACAACTCAGCCTCCTTAGGATCTGTAAAGCGGTACTGTTTTCGGCCCTGCATAGATGAGCTGGAAACGCCATTGAGTATGTTACGCCCAGGTCTCTAAGTTTATGCTTGACCCCATTGAAGGCTTGCTTCTTGTCCTGGTGGTGTATGATAGATCCGGAAAGAATAGCACCCGAGCTTCATCCAAAAAGACTGGGCCCCTGTTCCGGAGGTCTCCCAATATAAGATCTCGCTCTGCCATTGAGGTAAGAGTTGCCAAGACTGTACAGGGAGTATCTGCACTGGAATTAGGCCTTCTAGGTCAGATTCGATAGGCCTTTGTGATTGTAAAGTCATTAGTCCCAATCAATTCTGAAAGCCACCACTCAAGGTACTGCATCAAGTTTTTGCCATCTGTCCCTTCAGGGAGACCCAGTATCTGAACATTAACAGCTCGCACAGTGTTTTCCAGCTGCTCCACACAGCTCCGAAGTGCAGCTTGTTCCTTAAGTGAGGCGGTGGTGGTGGTGGCTAGGGCCTTCCCTGCCTTCGCAGTTATCTCCCCCATTGCATCTAGCTGGGGCTCCACAGCAATGCAACACTGCAAAAAGACATTGAGTTTTTGATCGATCTGCTGTACAGTTCTTGTCAGTGCATTGACTGATTGCTGCAGGGAAGTTAGTGAAGCCACTTCGGGCTCCGCGCTCATTGACAGGAGAGAGTCATCCGCATGGTCTGATGGTTGGCGGCTGGTGTGTGCGGTTGGAAGAAGTCTTGCTTATTTGGCTTAGTATGACCCATTTTGAGGTAAATTTTATATCCACAGGTGCAGTGAGTAATTCTCTGAGTGATGAGATGGTTCTCCAGTCAGAGCAGAAAATTAGGTTATTTTAGCTCACAAATAGGACTTCTATCAAGAGCTCCAGAAAAATGTTGCTGCTGGCTATGCTGCTAGCTCTGCCCCACCCCCACCAACTCACTCCTAACGGAACAGGCTCCTAAGCCTACCTGAGTACGTGGAGCACACGGTAGGTCCAAGATCTTCTTCCCTCCAGGACTACAGCTAACATCGAATTTCCAAACTTTTGTCACTGTGCTATCAACCCTAACTGATGCATTAATGAAGTTTTTTGCAATTAAAAAAAAAATATATATATACATACATTTTTTTTTAGTGGCCTCCTCTTCTCAGGAGCTAAGGTGCAAGCTTATCATTCCTGGACTTTTGTGTGGAGAGAGAGAGAGAGAGAGAGAGAGAGAGAGACCCTGGGTAGGTCTGTGCACACCAGAAGGTGTAAGAGTGCTTGCTGTGCAAGATCCTCTAAGTCCGAGAACTACAGTCTACTCAGATGCTCAGCAGCTCCCTCCAGAGTGTCATTTCAATTGATTATTATCTCTGTATCCTTTGAGAAAAGTATTAATAGAAGGAAAATATGCTCTGCTGAAGGCTCAGCCTTGAGGCAGAGCTACTACTGCCCTCGTCTGTGATCACTTACGAGACTGAAGAACTTTCTTGGATCTGAGCCCTGTGGCGGGAAGAGGTGAACAAATTGATCTGAGGTCGACCAAACCTGTTGTACAGGGGGTTCAAAAACACCTTTGGTCTAACTTCCACTGCATGGGATGAACAGACTGCAACTTAAGCAGTCCGCCCAAAGGTGCAACACCCCTTCCAAGGAACTAGCGACAGTCTGGTGACGTCTCGAAACATCTCATGTGCCTTAATGGTTATGTATGAGTGCCTGCCTTGTGTAGCATCATGAATGCACACTAAGGGGAGCTAGGTGGGTCGTCTCCACCTCCTGAACACTGATGTGGAGATGCTCTTGTAGGCTGGTTAGGTTCCTTGAGCGGGAAAATGGCTCTGACCTGTCCCCCATCCAGTTAGGCTGACATTTTGTTTTGGGGATTAACTGCAGAAGTTCTAGTGGATCTTGCTCAAATCTTGCACATCCATTAACTCTCTCAGGGAGTGAGGAATCTAAGGCGTAAAGGAAAAAACTGGTTGATAATCCATTGAGGGATTCCAGGCCTAAAATAAACCTATTAAATAGGCCACATCTACAAGTGGGCCCACGGGAATAAAACTGTCTATGCCTATCCTGAGGCCCGACATCAGTAAGCCAGCAGGCTGCTACACAAGTCACCGCCCAGGAAAAAAGGGGGCAAAGCCTTTCCAGATCTTGTGCCGAAAAATTACCACCGGGCATCCAAGGTCTGAGACGGCTCAGAAGAGCTCTGCTTCTGGTTCACCTTTAGCTGTGTTACTCTGGCAGATCCATAGTACCGAGTACCAGCCTTCTGCATGAATAAGCAGGTTGTTCAATCAGGATATAAGCCACCAGGACTACCAACACCCTCAAGGGATTCAGAGAAGCTGATGCTAGGGAGAAGACATGCCCTATGCTGAAGGGTTGATCCAGTATCAAACCTGAAATACTCTGATAGGACTGACATAGGGAGAGTGACTTCAGGAATCAGTCAGATGTACTGGGGCTTAAGAAAGAACCCCTTTTCCTGAGCAACGTAGTGAATGATCTCCAGGGCTCCATCCAGAAGATTGTGGAGCACAAAAAAGGTACAGGCTCTTGAATTAAGAAATCTGACAACACCCAGACTTCTGGACCCATAAAATAATACTAACAGGACCCCTGAGCTCATTGAATAGTGAGACCTGTACTCTGTCCCAAAGAGAGTCAGGAGCTCTGATGATATCTGGCCTTTCTGCCACCCTTGAAAACTGGGCCGGAGAAGTGACCCCTAATAAGGCGTCTGACATTATTCTAGCCCCTCTGAGAAAAATCTCTAATCTACCAATGAAGCACCATACTTGTGGTTCTGAGCCTTCTGCAAGGTGTCTGGCCAGTGCTCTTCTGATACTGTAACCTGGTTACCTGAGTAGGCTCCTGCATTTCCAGGAGCCAATTTCCAAGGCAATGGAACTCCCCTTGGAACTGTCTGTGCTGGCCGTTAGCATGACCCAGTTGGGTTATGGTATTCTGTGCTCTTTAAATAGCCTCCAGGGCAGAATCAGGCCATAGGCCTCCCTCAAGGGGATGATCAACAGGTTAGCCATGAAGCTTAACCAGACCTAATGACAAACCACATGGCCCTCATGGTCATCTCAAGGGAGTGAGATCAGGCCTGAAAATCTCCAGTAAATAACCACCTGGAAGGTGGAACCATGGCCATGCATTGCAAGATGGCAAAAGAACCCATGGGGGAAGGCCTCATCACCATTGTTGCAGGACTTATATTATTTCCTAATTAATGGTCTCCAATAAGCCATGGTGCCAAGAGTATAATTGCGTCAAATAACAATTGGGGTAAAATAATACTTAGCCCCAATATCTTTTCTGGGCTAAAGAATTCTTTTCCACAGCGTTATCTTAAAACACCTTGCTCAGTGTCACACATCACTCAGGTGGGAGGATGTGGGGATCAAACCCAGATCTGCTGAATGTATAAACTATTATGTAATAATTATAATTCCTATTATTTGTTGAACTATGGGGGGGGGTCATGGGAAGCAAACCCAGGACTGTTGGA
The DNA here is from genome assembly GCA_016271365.2 of Neoceratodus forsteri. Classification (NCBI taxonomy): domain Eukaryota; kingdom Metazoa; phylum Chordata; order Ceratodontiformes; family Ceratodontidae; genus Neoceratodus; species Neoceratodus forsteri. The sequence continues at coordinate 734,137,751 of CM028131.1, forward strand.
TTATGTAAGATGTAATATAATAATTATTAGCCCCATTGCTGGCTGAATTAAAATCAACAAGGCAAGCATAATCCTGTAATAATGTGCTAAAAAACACCTCAGGTTTAAATCTGTTAGGGTTTGTGACAGGAAACCCCCCAGAGTTTTACTTAATTATGCTTGTTTGTTTTTTAAACTGCCAAGCCAACTACTAAACAGCATCTGCACGCTCAAAAAAGCTGTAAATGGGTCCAGGCCCAGATGGTCTAACCTCAGAATTTTATAAATGTTTCCAGAAGGACCTCCTCCCCTTGATGAAGACCTTATATCAGGAATTACAAGTGAAAGAAACAGCCCCTCCCCTTCATGGCAATATGCGAATATATCAACCATTTTGAAACCAAAGAAAGACCCCCTTAACTGTGAATCATACAGACCTATTTCTGTTCTTAATCAAGATTATAAATTCTATGCGAGTATACTTGCCCATTGCTTAGAGGTCATACTGCCCACCATAATTCATAAAGATCAGACAGGATTTGTCCCTAAACGAAGAACCACTGATAACATTAAGAGAACCCTTTATTTACTAGAAAAAGTAGAACAGTCATCAATACCTTTCCTATTATTAAGTATGGATGCACTAAAGGCATTTGACCAGGTATCATGGAAATTCCTGAACTACACCCTTAAAGACTTCAGCTTTCCCACAGAATTTAGTATATTGGATAACGGCCCTTTATACCTCCCCTCAAGCAGTAGTGAATACAAATGGAACTTACTTGGAACATTTTTCTTTGACTCGAGGTACCTGACAGGGCTGTCCCCTCTCCCCACTACTTTTCGCACTGTATGCAGAACCTTTAGCTCAGGCAATAAGGGAGGATAAAAACATTACAGGGTTAGAAATGGGAAGGACAGAACACAAAACTGCATTTTATGCGGATGACTTATTAATATATTTAACACATCCCACCACTTCACTACCCAGACTGTTTGATCTGCTTTCAGAAATGGAGGACTTAGCGGGTTATAAATTAAACACCTCAGAAACTGAGGTTCTTAAACTGAATTATGAACTGACTACTATCATTATGGATCATTTCACTTTAAGGTGGAATAGCCAAAATTTCAGATACCTGGGTATACAGATCCCACATGAACTCTCCAAGTTGTATGAAGTGAATTACTCACCTCTGACGAGGAAAGTGAAAACAGATTGGCAGAGATGGCAGCACCTCCCTATCCCCCTTATACAAAGGGTAGAATCAATCAAAATGACCATCCTACCATGTTTTCTCTATTTATTTCAAAATCTTCCAGTCACTCTTACCACAGCAGACTTCAAGAAATGGGATAAAATGCTGTCACTTTATTTATGACAAGGAAAGAGACTTGTCAAATCAAAGGGAGGGCTTGCTCTCCCTCATTTAAAAATATATTATCAGGCAGCACAACTACTACATGTCTTGCAGTGGTGAGATGTGAACACGGGCACCCATTGGAAAACAATTGAGATGGGGAAGAAGCATCAAGGATCAAGCATATCACAAGAACCCCCAATAAAGCTAAAATAAAAGAACATGTTCAGTCTAGATTCACAAGATTAATTTTGGGTATCTGGTGTGAGAAATTGGAAGAACCCCATATTAGAGATTCGGCTATAGCCTTAATTACACCTTTGTTCGACCCGACATTTCTTCCTGCGAAAATAGATCACACTTTTGATAACTGGAGAAGGCAGAGTCTGCAGCATATATTTCAATTATACATTGAGTGTATATTTTATTTAATTATTTAGTTAGTTTTTGTTTACCGGGTAAGTACCATAGCCATGAAATGACTATTTTCAGGCACGACCCGAGAGATTACAGTAGGTAGGCAGGGAATTACAATATGAGTACAGGTAGAAACAAAATGCAGATCAAACAGGATTAGACAATACTTGAGTAGGCACATGATTAGGCAATTCCAAGGGTAGGTAACAAGTTGAGTTACAGTCTACGCAAAGTAACAAAATATTCAGTGATAACTATGACATTTCATGACTTGCAGCAAATATATCAGCTGAATAGAAGAGACTATTACAGATACTTACAGATACGGCACTGCACCCTAAATAAATGCGGCATCAGATGGGAAATTAAACAAGTGCATCCCCTTGTTCAGTTAATAATAGAAACCAAAATCCGACAAATGCTGTGCCATATAATTTCAAACCTATACAGAGCTCTCTGACCATATGAAACCCAGGCTTCCATAAAACTACAACAATCCTGGGAAATTGACCTGGGGTGGAAATATGTGAGCACATCTGGAGGGAGATTTATCTCAATCAACATAGGGCTACCACATCTTTTATGTGGAAGGAATACAGGTGGAAATGCAGTGTGAAATATTTTAGAACCCCAGATAACAGGGAAGTTTGATAAGATATGGGGGACGAGGTGCTGGAGAGACTGTGGGGGAAACTTGGCAACCCATATTCATATGTTTTGGAGTTGCCCAGCTTTTGGAGAATTCTGGAAGAAGGTGGGTGAAGCCATTACAGACCTCTTTCCAGAAATGGGACATTTGTCACCCTGGCATGCTCTTCTCCACTGATTCCCTGAGGAAATAAAGGATAAATTGACCAAAAAAAATATTAATAATCCTGAATTCTGCTTTTGGTGGCCCAAAAAACTATTTCCAGATGTTGGCTCCAGAAAACAGCCCCAACTACTCAGGGACGGAAAGACAGTTCAACAAATCTATATAATGGAAAAGATTACTGGTGCTATTAATTTAAGGCAGAATAGCTGCAGGGTATTCTGGAATAAGTGGCTTTTGTGGATTATGACATATAAACAGGATATTGTTCCCTGAAATACAGAATTTTAGGCTATACAGGCATTAGGGAATAGGCAGACCATGGGATAGCACAGTTAACAATAAGGAAAAAGGAGGAACATGATTGAATGTGATACTGATTGATATGCTGAACTCACTGTAGATGGAATTACCTGTATACTGAATAATGAAAAATGAAAATGTATAACCAATGATGTCATACCTTGGATCACTAATAAATATTAAAATAAAAAAACTACATGCGTGCACCCCCTGTGATTGTAGTGGCGCTAGCGGACATGCACCAGCGTGTGGGCACCTGTTCTATGCATGAACGCACTTGCGCAATACAGGTTAATGGTGCTTAGTGCTGTGCAATGCCGTTAGCATTGTGTGCCCACTCAGGACACTGGTGGGAAGCTGAAAGGATGAAGAATCGCACGACCAGCCCTAACAGCTGTGCAAATGGCAAAAAATGGAGGTGAGGTGAAAATTCACCAAAAAAAACCTCCCAAGTTGTCCCAAAATGATCAGTTTGCCTTGAAACAGTAAAACACAGAAAAAACTCAAGCTGGGGGGGGGGGCAAGGAAACAACGCTAAAGACGAGTGACCCCCAGAGACCCCAGACTACCAATAATTTAAATCTGTACCTACCTGTGGCACCTTTTTTTCTTTTAAAAGTGTTTTTTCAATTTACTGTGCTTTTTGTCTGCTGCCTGCATCGGTAGTTTCAGCCCAGTCACAGTCCCTGCCGTCCTCCACTCCAATATGAGCCGCTACTCCCTGTTGCCCCCTTGGCTTGCTCCCCAGGGTGGGGTCGCAGCACCGGCCAAAGTGCCGTGGACTTCGGTCAGGTCAGGGAGTCAGCCTGGGAGTACATGAAGGAGTAGCAAGGGGGCATCATAAGGATGCTAGCAGCAGTGTTTTAACCTGTTTTTTTTCTTGGGGGCGGGGACGTGCAGTGACGTCCCATGTCCGCCCAACCCCCTAGGACGTCCAGACACCGGATGCTCGTGGTACCCCGGCCTCCATGAGAGCCCTTGAACACCGGACATTCTCCCACCCCTCCCTCCATCCTTCTCCCCCGGCGCCCACTGGCTGACCCAGATCTGTTCCCCGAACCTGGTCGTCGGCCTTGTAAGCGGAAATCCAACCGCTGTGCCAATGGGCCAGTTCTTTTAAAAGTTTTTTAACAGGAGACTGTTAAAAACACCCTAGCAAGGTAAAAGTGGCTCCCAATCCCCTCAGGTAATGAGAAAAAAAGGCAGGTTATTCAACTGGAAAACTGCAGCTTAGCAGGCATGATTTAAACTTAGGGGTGCTCCCTGTAAACAGGCAGCCCCAACCTGCAGAGCAGAATTGCAGCCCCAAACTGAAGTCTTGAATCTTGAAACTTTAAATCTTAAGAGAAAAGAAAGTAGCTCTGTCCCCATTGAATGGCACAGCTTAACTGGGGAGTTGCTGCTAGTGCATGGAATCCTTTTGCGCCCAACATACTAAAGCTTGGGCTGTGCCATTCTCCTGGTAGGGGTGCACTATACTTAGTTGTTATGATTAACCATTGACAATGTGGAGCGCTGGAATAGGACACCAATTATTAACTACCAATCTCAAGGTCAGCAGGTGGGAGGCAGGACAGAGGGGGAAGAGTTCAATAACCACAGTCACCATGGCACATAAATGGGCCTGTTCCTCAGCAGTGCATACGCCAGCATATATAAGGCAACTATTGAGAAACAGATTTTCACCTATAATCTAGGTAGCAATTCACTTATTTTATTACTATAAATGTCTATAATCCCTGGCATTAGCTTTAGTGGACCCCCAGCAGGATACAGGTTGCTAAACAAATTCCACAAATAAGCCAATTAGTTACAGGTTGGCACCTATAATCTTGCTAGCAATTCACCCAACTTATCTTAACAAGCAATTTCATTTCTACTCATTAGCTTCAGAGGACCCCCAACAAGGAACAGGAAGCTGTAAATAAATTACCAAGGCAGGCACTCATATATGAAGCAGGTTTGCAGCTAAAATCCTGATAGTAATTCACCCAGATTATTGCAACAAGAAGCTATATTAATTTAATAGGCATGGGCTTCGGTGAAAACCCATCAAGAAACAGGCAGATTGTAAACATATAGCAAAGGTAAGCAAACATTTAAGAAACAACTTTTATGCTATAATTTAATCAGGAGTGCCGGGAGATGCAAGAATCTAATCGGGAGTGCCAAGAGATGCAAGAATTTAATCAGGAGTGCCGAGAGGTGCAAGGAAGTTCAGCTTAACTCATGGATTGATTCTGACAATAGAAGCTCTAAGTTACTGGACCGATTCAGTAGAACCTTGAAGGATACATACAAACATATGAAAAGTGCCAGCCGAAGAAGAAAACCCGGTCTATCACGTCTGCTAGGTAAGTGATGCAGGGTCCGGCCTTACAATTTATGCCAGTGACCCTGTCCCACAACTGTCCCTCCCTCTCCCCCCCTTCTCCCCTTCCTTGGTCCCAAGGGTTCCCTTTGTTCTTGTCCCAGGTTCCCCCTGAATGATCCCACTGTCCTTGCTGATACCACCTCCTCTGGCAGTTTATTCCAGGTGGACACCACCCGCTCCATATAGAAATGCTTCCGTACATCCCTTCTGAATCTCCCCCCATCAATTTAAGGCTGTGCCCCCTAGTGGTGCTGTTGTCACTCATTTTAAAGAGACCCTCCCTTTTCACTCTGTTAATTCCCTTCATGTACTTGAAGGTCTCTATCAAATCACCCCTCTGCCTCTTCTCTTCCAAGGAGTACATCCCCAGGGCTTCCAACCTCTCATCATAGGCTCTATCCTGTAACCCCTCGATTAGCTTCCCCACTGGTCATGAGGGCCAATCTCAGCTACCCTCCATGCAGCTGTGTTGCCCGCCGCTCACAACACACTCAGCTTCCCCCTGGTCATGAGGGCCAATCTCGGCTGCCCTTCATGGAGCTGCATTGCCACCCATAACACACAGAGGTATGAAGGTCTGGAAACGTACAGTGCGAGTACTATTTTTGGTGCCATTTTCAAAAATTGGACTGCTCCATGCGAGCCTTTTACGAGCCAACACTGCCATTTTGCAAGCAGCTGCGGGATTTCAGTCAGCACAATAATACAGACTGTTTTAAGTTTGATTTATCTACAAAATGTTTGCATTTCTACTGTTTTAGAGGGAGCTTTAAGAAATGTGCTGTGGGTACTTTTTATAATCGGACGGTGCTCTAAGTAATATATATAGGGCTAGGTGCATTGTTTCAAAGTAAAGTACTTGTTAAGTTAGAACAGTGCTTGTTAATTTAATAAATTGCAGTCATGTACAGTGCTGAGCTTTTAGTGCAGCTAGACACAAGCATAATGAGCATTTTGTGCAGGATGATTTTGAATTAATTTTTCAGCTAAAAGTTTGAGTGACATTAGCTTTAGGGAAGTTAAACAGTTGATTATGGTTCTTCCTTTCTGAAAAGTTAACTCAACTATGTGCTTAGCATATTGATTGTTTTCCCAGCACACTCACAGGCCAATCTTGGCTGCCCTCCCTGGAGCTGGGTTGCCCGCCGCCCACAACACACACAGGTATGGAGGTCTGGAAACGCACAGTGCGAGTACTATTTTTGGCGCCATTTTCAAAAACTGGACTGCTCCGTGCAAGCCTTTTATAAGCCAACACTGCCATTTTACAAGCGGCTGAGAAATCCCCGCCAACTCTAACGCATCGGCTGTCCCACTGCCCCCACCACCACCCTTGGTGAGCTTGTTAATTTATAGTGTGGATCACGTGAACATGAGGCTGAAAATACCAATCAGGCCATTTCACCCTAGCAGGTTATCTGTGCCCACCACTCGTGGCCACAGCAAGCAGTATTTCCTGCACCACCTCCCAGCAGTTTAAGCATGCTGCTTCTCTGTCTTATGGTAGTCATCTTTCTTGCACCCCAGCATCCCTACCTCCCTCTTCCTACCTGGAAACACAGACACTTAGTTCAATAATCGACATCCTGGAGCTACCCCCTCATCCCTCTGCTATCTCTACTGCCTGACTGCCATCCACAAGCCCCTTCTTCACTTGACTGATTGGTCCTAATATTCTACCACCCTCTTTTCGTGCTGCACTGTTAGCTTTTAAATTTCCAGCCTGTGACACTTCTATGCTTCCCTATCAATGTCCAGCCTCACATCGCATATCTCTGTGGGCCATACATTATCTCAAGCTGCTTCTGACACTCTTACTCTTACAAGCAGGGGATGTAGAGCCCAACCCTGGGTCAAATACACCGCATGTATTAAACTCTTCCACCACTTTCCAGCTACCCCAGGGCTTAAAAATTGCACACCTGCATATATGCAGCCTTCCACATAAGCTAACCCTGCTACAACTCAATGTCTTAGCTTTAAGACCGGATTTCATGACTATCTCTGAAACCTGGCTAAAGCCTCATCACCTCGATGCTGAATTATCGATTGCAGGATACACTGTCCTTCGCCATGACTGACCAGGAACCAAAAGAGGTGGAGGCATGGCCATATACACCTCTTCACCACTCCAGTTCTCCCCAATTCTGCTACCTTTGTCTACACAGACCATTGATGCAATATTAATAAAAATTGCTCTCCCTCACTCAGTTCCTATATTTATAGCCAGTTTCTACTGTTCCTCTGACTCCCTTACATCCTCTATCCTTGCTCACCTGGCCACCCTAAAATCACATGCATCTGAGGGAGAGATTTACATCTTAGGTGATTTCAATTTGAACTGGCTCTCCAGTGCCAGCTCTAAGTTTCGCAACCAGGTGGCCTCTCTAAACCTGTCCCAACAGATTACAGAGCCCAGCCACCTGAACACTAAATCTCCGAACCACTCTCTACTTGATTAGGACCTTACCTCCCACCCTCACCGTATAACTGCCTCCGGCCTCTTGCCGGACTACCTAAGTGATCTCCACATGATATACCTGGTAAGAAAAATATGCAGACCTAAGGCACTACCCCCCAGAGTAATACTTACCAGGTCCTTTAAATCCTTGGACCTTGCCTCACTCCTAAATGACCGGTGAATACAGATTGGTCCTTTATCTCCTGTGCCACTTCTATAGATTCTGCCCTGGAGTATTTCAAATCTAGGTTCTTGGAGGTCTGGGACTTCTATGTCCTACTCAGACGGGCTCGAGTGAGGGGTGTTCATCTGCCCTGGATCTTAGCTGACCTTATGAACTGCCTCAGGGTCAGGGACCAAGCATAGAAGTCCTGCAAGTCCTCCAGTAATCTTGTGGATCACCAAAGATATTGCTCTGTCCATAATGCCTGCACGAGATTAATCCGTTAGACAAAAGCCAACCACTTCAAAGCCTTCTTCCATACTAATTTAACCCACCCATCTAAATTCTGGAAGGTGGTTAAATCGATATTCTCCCCCCCCCACCCAGCCTCCCAACCCCATCCTTGTCATCAGTGGCCGCTCTGTATTCAACCCTCTTGCAGAGGCAACCGAATCTAACTCATTTCAATTGAATCTAACTCATTAGTTATCTACATGTACAGTGAGTGCCAATTTACCATGATTGCTGTTTTTATGATGCATTCAATCCTGTAATGTTCAACACTACTATTGTACTATTTATTGTATGAACTGTTTTTGTATTGTTGAAATATCTTTATTATGCACTTTTCAATTGTATTTCCTCACTCCTGTCTCCCAGGATGCATCTGAAATCGAGCAGTAGTCTGCTCAGCATGCCTTCCTGGTAAAACTTTTAAATAAATAAATAAATAAGATCATCTTGGTTGCTCTCCTCTGGACCCCCTCCAGCATGCTGATGTCCTTCTTAAGGTAAGGATGCCAGTACCTCAACCCATATTCTAAATGTGGTCTCACCAATGACCTGTACAATGGTATAATAACTTCACTCTGCCTACTACTGAATCCCCTTGTAACACACCCCAGAATCCTGTTAACCTTCACCACTACCTTTTTACACTGAGAGGTGTGTTTCAGGTCACTCATAGTCACTACCCCTAGATCCTTTTCCTCTTCAGAAGCAGTTACCTGAGCCCCTCCTATGTAATACTCTGTCCTAGGGCTCTTGGACCCTATGTGCGTCACTTTGCACTTTTTGACATTGAAACTAAGTTGCCAGATTTCTGACCATCTCTCTAGTCTTGCGAGGTCCTCCCTTAGGTCCTGTATCCCCTCCTTGGTGTCCACCATCCCACAGAATTTGGTGTCATCCGCAAACAGGCACATTTTGCCTTTAATGCCTTCCATGGTGTCACTTATGAAGACATTGAACAACACAGACCCCAGCACTGATCCCTGCAGGACTCCACTGGTGACCTCCTTGGTGCTGGAGAACTCACCCCCAACCACTACTCTCTGGGTTCTACAACTCAACCAGTTTTCAACCCATCTTACCATATTCTCCCCCACCCCTAGATTCTTCAGTTTCATTATCAACCCCTGTGTGTTAGAGAATCAAAGGCCTTGCTAAAGTCTAGGTATATGATGTCCACTGCTTGGCCTTTGTCCACTGCCCTTGTGACCCAATTGAAGAACTCAATCAGGTTTGTTTGACACGATCTGCCTGCCACAAACCTGTGCTGTCTTTTGTCCTGTAGACCATTCTCCTCTATGTACCTCACCAGCCTTTCCTTTAGTATGGTCTCTAATAGTTTACATACTGTCGAGGTCAGGCTGATTGGCCTATAGTTACCTGGGTCATCCTTGGGTCTGCTCTTGTGGAGTGGCACCACATGTGCCATTCTCCACTCGTGGCACTACTCCCGACTCCAGAGATCTATTGAAGAGAACAGCCAGCAGGCTTGCCATATCCTCCACTAACTCTTTCAGCACCCTGGGGTATATTTCATCCAGCCCTGGGGATTTGTCCACCCTCAGAGCCATCAGCAATGATACTAGGAGATCTGTTGCATTGTGCTGTCCTGGTGGATGTTGAGCAGAGTCTCTGGCCAACAGTCTTCGCCATGGCTAATGCCCATGATAAACGCCCTTATTCTGCTGCCCTTAGCACATTGGCCCACCACACGGAGGCCCAATTGGAAAACAGGAAAGAAATATAAGGACTGAAAATCCCACCATCTGTCTCCTCTGATTGGCTGGGAGGCAGGAGAGGGAGTTTGGAGCCAGTCCAGCTGCAGTTCAGGGCTCCATGCAGTGATTGGTGGGGGGAGGGGTTTCTTGCTCCTGCAGCCTGCTTCACAACCCCTGCCTGTAGCCCAAAATGGCTATCTGGAAGTTCAGTGGTGTCTAGCAGGCTGTTCTGCAGTTCTTGATTCAAAAGCTGCACTTGTAATAGTCCCGCCCTCTGCCTGCTCTGATTGGCTTTGAGGCAGGAGAGAGAGCTTGGAGCCAGTCTGGTGGCAGTTCAGGGCTCCATGTAGTGATCGATGGAGGGAAGGGGGGTGTCTTGCTCCTGCAGCCTGCCTCATGACCCCTGCTTGTAGCCCAAGATGGCTAACTGGAAGTTCAGTGGCATCTGGCAGGGTGTTCTGTGGCTCCAGATTGAAAAGCCACAGTCATTGTAATACTTTTTCTAATTCCATTCCTAACTGATATAGGTATCACCTCCTCATATACCTTATACATTACCCTCTACAGGGTTAATCATTAGTGCTCCAATATCCCTTACCTTAATACCTCCTTTTATGTGTTCGGAACACCTGAAAGATAGAGCCCTAGGCAGGGAAATGATCCTGGGTAAGAAATCATATATACCCTTAAAATGTCGCAAACATACAAAAGGAAGTATGGAGGTAAGGTATATTTCAGCACCAATGGTTAACCTTAGGGATGGTAAGGTATAAGCAAGGCCCCTGGAATTCTGCAGTTCTGCGGTTGCGGAATTTGCCGCAGAATTTGCATCATGCCGCAGAATATATATAGTGCCGCAGAATTCATTGTTTTTGGTGAATTTTCATATAAATATACTGTTTTTCCATAGTGTCAGGCTTTCTTTCCCACCTCGTTTATCCTGAAGCCCCTCCTCTATGCTCAACATATGATGTCATCGATGACATCACATCATATTTAGCCAATGACAGGACCGCATTCTGCCAGGGAAATGAATAAATCATGCTGCAGAAATCAGAAAATGCTGCCGTAGAAGTCAAGGAGCCCTGCCCCAGAAATCAGAAAATTCTGCCGCAGAACACCAGGGGCCCTGGGTATAAGGGATATGAGGAGTTGAGGCCTATATCACTTGGGGATGGAATTTTATTAGAGTCATTAGGACCTTTCCCAAAGAAGGCATAATAAATCCTCAATGCCTCCCCCTGAAATATTTCACTGCTGTTAAACAATGAGAAATGATACGTTCCTATATCTTTACTTTGGAAAGTTCTTGAGGTGGGCAGAGAAAAAGGCTATGTTGAAAATCTGGCATCAGAATATTTAAAAACAACAAAGTAATGAATAAAAGTAGAAAAAACATGTAAAAAACTAAGTCCTGAAAAACTGTATTCAGTTTAGTTGGGTCTTAGATTCGATAGGGAGCACCTCACCGGTTGCTTAGAGGATTACAACAATGGACCCCTTACAGATAAGTAAGTGACTGTTGGGGGGGGGGGATGAGGGATGGCAGAGTACAAGGGAGAGGTCAGGGTGGGAAGGAATGGGAAGTTGTAGCAAGGGGACAGCAGAGAACCATGTTCTTTTTTTTACATTTTGTTTACTACTGTATATTCAGACTACATGGAAGGATTTTCTTTTTTACAGGTACCATTATTGTGGGGAGAGGAGTGGGTGACATGGGTGCTAAAAGGGTGAGCAGGGTTACATAAAATAAATGGCCATTGGGCTGGTCATATCTAAAGGGAGAATAGCCACCAGGCTTGGGCAAGCCAGTGTCTAATTCAACTGAATGAATGAACAGCAGGCTTCAGCAATCTGGTGGCCAATGTAAAACAGAAAAGGCCACTGGGCTTGGATACCATAGTGGCCAAAAAAAGACGGAGAGTGGGATACATTAGCTTGAGGGGTTGCTTAAGGGCCATGGGGCTTGGGTGCCCCAGTAGCCACACAAAAGAGGGAGGTGTTGACTCAGTAAATAATCAATGAAAAGCTTGATGTTTTCACTGGTGCCATTTAATGAGTTATGAAAATGACTTAAACACTTTTAGCCATAACTTAGCCATCTGGGGTCTGATTGACCCTAAACATTCAGGGTGGGCTTACCAGCACCCCAGCTCATGGACACATAAATCTTAATCTGTCAGTGTTTATGTATTTTCAGCCTTCTAGAACATTTACATTGCTCAACTGATCAATACCAAAAGTTAAGGATCCAGAGATCATCGACCCCAGAAAACACATGCAAATTTTATTTATTTATTTTTTCCTTTATCTACCATAGAGCAAGATGAGCTACACAGCCCTTTTTCACAAGTGATTAGTTCTGCAGAATTAATATACTGTACAGAGTACAAACACAGACTTAGATTATTACAACATGACAAATTATGAGAATTAGAGACATTCACAGAAACATTCACAGTGCAAACTGTCAGTCAAAAGTTGTCGGAACCTGTAGCTGAAAGCTGGAATATGACTTCCCTCAGTGAGTTGGGAGGGTAAGAGGTTGTAGGTGATAATTGCCCGAGAGGACAGATCTCTGTCTAGTGGCAGTGTTCCTAAAGGGAAGCCTAAATGTAATTTTTTTTAATCATTTATTTTTTGTTAACCGGGTAAGGTCCACTAGGCACAGTGCCTGTTTTCTGGGGAGACCCAGGCGCTTTGGGCTGGATAAGTGACTTGCTCAGAGTCACACAGTATGCAAGTAGAGGTTGGGGGAATCAAACCTAAGTCTGCTGGATGTACCAAGCTCATTCACAGCTCGTTATTCTAACCTCTAGGCTATACTGCCAGCCGGATTTAGACTGGGAAGTGTCCCCTGCAAGTTGGATGAGCAATGAAAGAGCGCAGTTATACATGAGGGTACTTTCCCAAGAACCACCCTGTGGAATAACAAGCAATCCTCCACGGATGGGTAAGAAGCTATTATATACAAATAGCAGTGGGTGGTATGATAGGGTAGGTCAGTAAGGAAATGGCAATCATTGTTACACACAGTGCACACCTTGGAGAGGACCCTGGCAGGAGCAGCAGCATACAGAAGGGAACCCTAATCAAGTATAGGGAACAGGAGGCTATTGACAAGAAATCTCTTTGTTCCTGGAAACAGGAACCTTTTACCCAGTATAGAGAGCCAGTATGTAGCAGTAGTAGTAAATAGTTCATTCTTTCAAAACAAAAAAGGGATTGCCCAGTTGAGCCATGGCTCATTTACAGTGGGATCCACCATTCATACACACAGTTACAATATAAGACAGTAAAAAAGTCAATGACACATAGAGTAATATATGCTACAAGATCTATAAGATCAAGAAAACTTACAATCAAGTGTATTACATGAATGAATACATTTACATCGATTATAGTATGCTAAGAAACATTCCTATAACAACTATAATAAGATAATCAAAAACTATGAGTTTTATTTGATTAAAAATGCATCCAGATTTTAGTTTTCTAGTCACTATTTCCAAGACCATCAATGAAGTTTAAGTAGAACTAAGTTATATGCATTTCTAAACATCTTATATAGAATAAAGTATGGGTCGGGGTGTGTAACGAGATTTTACACACACCCAAGTTGTGGGATGCTACATAAACCCCGAGAGCGGCCCAGGGGTTTGTGAAAAGCATCCCACAATGAGGGGGCTGTAAATCATTTGATACCCGACTTATTTTTTATTTTATATAATTGCTGGGTTTGCCTTTTTGCCTCAGCAATTATATAAAATAAAGAGGTCTATGTATCCTGCTAGTGTATGCCAAGGTCGGTCCTTTTACTCCGGTGCCGAGATTTTTGTATTTTAAATTGTTTTGTTTTTTTTCCCCCAAATTTCTTCAGGTCTTTCTGTGCAGGGTATAATGGGGGAGAAAAGAAAAGGACTTACCGCCGAGTTGTTCTGGCGGTTCGGTTTCGGTAACAAGGAAGCGAGGAGTGCTCTTGGCTGGTAGCGCTGCTGCGTGAGCATGCGCAGAGGAAGGGAAATCGTGCGCGTGTTTGCCGTTATAAACGTTCCTTTATAACGACAAATTACACCACGGTTTCCCTATAGGAAAAAAGCAGAGCCGGTAATTATAGACATTTTCCATACAATGACAACAACTCTTTGTTAAGGTGGTCTCATGCATAAACCATGATTTTACTGAACAGAAGAAGATGTTTCCATGTAATGTAGTTTTTAGAAACTGAAGCAGTTCATTCCAGACTCTTGGGTCCTGGCAATAGAGGGTAGAACTTCCTCTAGTGGTTTTCAAAACTGGACATTTAAATTCTATATTGCCATCTGCCCTTAGGCTGCTTTTCACCAAGTCTTTGATGTACTGTTTTGACCAGATAGTTGACCTGGGTGTCGAAAGGGAAAGGGGAAATTGTTTAACCAGGAAAGGCACACTAACTGGAGTTTGTTTCCAGGTGCAACCTTGGAGCACTTGGAAGTTAAGTGGGTTGCTCAGGATCACACAGTATGCAAGTGGGGGCTGATGAGATTCAAACCCAGGTCTCCAGGGGCCCAATTTTCAAACAGGGACACAGTGCTTGCAACCAAGCCCTGTATCCCCACAAAGTTTGGCTGCACCTGTGTCCAAGAGTTGGACGCAACTTATGCCAGATTTTAGAATCTTGGACGCAAGTTGCCACAGTGATGGCATTTTATGGCAGCTTGTCCTAAAGCTAAGGTGCAAGCCCCGTTAACAGGCTCCCCCATGGATGCAAATGTGCACCGGGGGGAGCTGGCACAACTGTGCTGTGTTGCTGCAAGAGACTTTTCGGCAGAGGGGTTGCGGCATGCTTCTTTCGAAAACTGCACTGTGGCACAGGTTTGACGTCAAACTCTGTGCCGCAAGTCCATTATGGCGGATGCATGGGGCTTGAAAATCAGTCCTCAGGTTTGCAGCTTAGTGCCCTTAACCATAACACTATACTGCCTCCTAGAAAGAAAGAAAGCTGTCCAAGAACACACCTAAAAATTTAAACTCTGAGATGTGCTCCACCTCAATACCACTCAAATCATGCAGTTGAAAGGAAGGACTAACTGATTTTTATGAACCCCCTTATAAACCATGGTTTTAGTCTTTTTGGTATTGAGGACTATCCTGTTATTTAAGAATCAGGCCTGAGCCGGCCTGGTGGCGCTGATGGTTGAGGTGCTGGACGCCACACCTCACGCCATGCCAGCGACCCAGGTTTGGGAATGAGCCTGGGCCATTGGGGGTCGGCAGAGAAGAGAGAGGATTGAGCTTCTGGAGAACAGCTCTCCTCTCTTGGGGAGGGATCCAGGGGTAGCCTGGCACTGCAGCGGCCTCTGGCGGAAGTCGGAGGCACTGCCACACTACAGGGCTCCAAAGGGGGGGTAGGGCTGAGCCACGGCGGACATCGCTAGGACGTCATTGTACATCTGGGCTCAGAAGGGAAGGAGGGAGAGGGCAGAAACATCATGAAAAACCCCTCCTCCAGTGATAGGCGAAGGCGCCTCCTACCCTCCACCATCCACACTCCCAAAGTCGGGCTTGCCTCTCTGCTGGCTGCCCTCCTGGTCCGGAACTCAGCACTCTAGATAGAGCACCCAGAGTGGATAGGGTGGCCCTTCCCCAGAGGGCTTAGATCCGGGGGATGTGCTGGGCTGGGGGGTGCAGAGAAGGCACAAGCTGTGATGGGAGGTAGAGACCAGAAAGGATCCAGGAGGACGCCAGAGTGAGTTCGCTGGAACAAGGAAGTGATAAAAATAATTGGAAAAAAAAAAAAAGAACCAGGCTTGGAGGAGGGCAAAATCATGCAGGACAATATTAATTAATTAGGAGTTTGTAGAGTCTAACTATAAATATGTTTTTTTTTATAGTGCTTTTTGGAATACCTGTAATTGATGGGCTGCATTCTGTGTCCTTTTCTTTTCAAATCCTAAATATTACATACTGTACCTTAAAATGTATCACATGTGTAAACCTGCACTCTTTCACATTAATTAGCATGTCTATATTTTTGCGAGTACTGACATTGAATCCTGGAGCAATCTGTAGTCATAGGGCAGGATTTTCAAACTTCCAAGAATGCCGCAAGCCCCTGGTACGCTGAACATATGGCGAGTGGGGCTTGTGGCATTCTCCTGGCTGGCGATCAGGATTTTCTATCCCGTGGGTGAATTGCCACAGGTTAGACTAACTTTTTGTTGTCTAGCTTGTGGAATTCCAAGGGCCTCTTGTATGGAGCTTGAGCCAGATATCTGGCACAAGCTGCATAAATCTTAGACATTGTCACAACTGCACCCGACATTGTAAACTCGGGTGCAGTTTTGCTGAAGGGGTTTTGGTGCCCTGCCAAAACCTAAGTGTTGTGGCAAAGGGCTTGATGCGAGCCCTCACCGCGTTTTGAAAATCCAGCCCATGGCATTTAATCAATTGACTGTTAATTGAATTATGATGATTACCTTTTCTATAAAGGGATACACTATGTAGACCTTCACTGCCCCTGTCAAAGTCTCAGTTTTGAGGCAAAACTGCAGGGTAAGTGGTCCAGTCATTTGCTCTACTTTTCTGCTCTGCTGTGCTTGTAAGTCTGCTTTTTGTTTTGTCTTAACTCACATATGCACAGCTGTTGCTAGCCTTTGCTTGTAGAGCAGAAAGCAGCTAACTAAAAGAAGCTACCATTTTCTTACTAATTTAACACTTCTATCTCAGCAGAAGTCAGTGTATGTTGAGATTAAGCAGACATATACTTTAGTAAAAGTAGAAGAGGTCTTACTTAGGGTTAAAAAAAGAAAAGAAAGAAAGTCAGTGTGTGTTCTGTGTTGGGAAGGGTACTGTATCAACTTACTTTGCTAAATAAGTAGGAGGAGAGAGAGCTTAATTGGGTATGGCTTAGACAATATAAAAGCAGGTGACTCCAATTACAGCTTCCTGTTGCTAGCCTTTGCTTGTAGAGCAGAAAGCAGCTAACTAAAAGAAGCTACCATTTTCTTACTAATTTAACACTTCTATCTCAGCAGAAGTCAGTGTCTATTGAGATTAAGCAGACAGATACTTTATTAGAAGTAGAAGGGGTCTTATTTAGGGTTAAAAAAAGAAAAGAAAGAAAGTGTGTGTTCTGTGCTGGGAAGGGTACTGTATCCACTTACTTTGCTAAATCAGTAGGAGGAGAGATAGCTTAATTGTGGGTGTGGCTTAGACAATATAAAAACAGGTGACTCCAATTACAACTTCCTGTTACTAGCCTTTTTTTCTTACTAATTGCCCTCCATCCCACCCCTCCACCCAACCACCCCAAGCCAGTTCTACTTTTATAGCCACTGGATTTGACTGACAACAGGCACTTCCTGTTTGGTAGTAGGAAGGGAAGGATCATAGAGAAACATTAGTTTTGTCAAACCTAAAGGAAAAAAGTAGCTCGCTCTCCCCCCCCCAGCTGCTGGTGGTCTGACACTGAGCAAGGAAGCAGGAGGCTATTGAAGAATATAGGAAGTTGCTGTCCCAGAACAGGAAGGGTGAGAGTTGTAAGGAGAGGAGAGAGTAAGCATACAGAGAAACAAGAGAGGGGACACAAAATAAGACATGATAGGAGTGGTGCAGTGCAATGACTGTGGGGTGGCAGTGTTCCGGGAGACTTTCTGGAGGCTGTGATGCTGCCCTATTTGCAGGCACCTCTCTGGTCTGGGGGAGGAGGTTGCCCATCTCCAGGCTGACCTGGCTAGGATTCATGAAACCTCCTTCCCCACTCAGGGACCACCAGGGCCAATGCCACTACCTCAGAGGTTGCCAAGAAAGGCAAGAAGGTTGCCAAGAGGCTGAACCAGAGTGGGCTCAGGGAGGGAGAGGGTGGTGGAATAGAGTTGCATCCCTCCAGCTGTACCTCTCCACAATTCATACAATCTTCTGGTGGATAGTGGTTCCTCTATGGAGGCACCTGCAGTGGAGACCAAGGAGGATGCTGTGAACCTTCACAAAGGAGACCCACAGAAGGGTGGCATGGGACCCCACAGGGGAAGGAAACAACTTCTGGTGGGGGGGCTCAATCATTAGGGGGGTAGAAGTGGGGGAGGAAGGGGAGAGGGAGGTTAGGTGCCTGCCTGGTGCCACGGCTTGGAGGGACAGGAAGCGAATCTTCAGGATCATGGGAGCAGCTGCACGAGGGAGGGAGCTAGATGTCATTGTCCACTTAGGGACAAATGACCTGGCTAAGAATGGGATTACAACAATGCAAGAGGAGTTTGTAGAGTTGGGAAGGGGCCTTAGACAAGTAGTGCATACGATAACCGTCTCGGAGGTGCTGCCTCTCTATGGCAAGGGTGATGCTAGGGTACTCCACACCAGGGAATTCAATGAATGGTTGAAAAACTGATGTGGAGCTCAGGGTTTGGCTTCATTGGGGACTGGGAACCACCTGGAGGATGCAGACCTATACTGGTGCGATGGTCTGCATCTGTCTGGGGGGGAACCAGGATCCTGGGTGAGAGGTTTAAATGCTTCATTGGCAAGTATTTAAACTAGCCAAGGGGGGAGACACTGAAAAGGAGCAGGGAAATCTCAGCCTCCCCCCACAAAACTCAGTAATTAGTGAGGTAAACACCAAGGTAGAGAAGTCATTAGGGAGCAGGACAGAGGTAAATGTAAAAAAAGGCAAAGACAGTAAGGACAGAAATGGGGCTAAAAGGGGTAAGGCCATCAAAAAGTGGAGGGTGATGAGTACCAATCCCCCTAGTCTGTGTAACAAGCTCCCTGAACTAGTGGCCTTGATGGAAGAGGGTTGCCTGGATATTGTGGCAGTCACAGAAACATGGTACACAGAGAACCATGACTGGGATGTCAACATACCAGGATACATAATCTATGGGAGGGACAGGGACGGTAAAAGAGGAGGAGGAGGAGGAGGAGGAGGAGTAGCTCTCTATGTAAAGGATGGGATCAAAGCAACAGAACTAAAGAGTAAACAGGGAGCAGAGGAGGCACTCTGGGTCACCCTGGAGACAGGAAATGGCACCACAATCTGCATGGGGTTGTATACAGACCCCCATCTCAGGGGGAGGGAATGGACAAGGAAATGATAGAAGGCATCCTTAGACTGGCAGAAAAAGGGGAGATATTGTTAATGGGGGACCTGAATATGCCACATGTTAACTGGAGCACCTTTGCTGCAGGCACATCCAAGAGCAGGGTCATTCTTGATGCCCTACAAGGAGCATGCCTCAGACAGATAGTATTGGAAATCACTTGGGAGGGAGCAATCTTAGACATGGTACTCTTAAATGGGGATGGAGAAAGAATCTCAGATTTAGAAGTGGGTAGCCATCTGGGAACAAGCAACCACCAAACAGTGTGGTTCAGGATAAACACAGCCATACAATCAAGCCATACAAAAGCAAGAGTATTTGACATTAGGAGGGATGACTTTGGGAAAATGAGAGAGTGCCTCAGAAAAGCACTAGCAAACAGGCAAGAAGGATGGGTAGAGGAACAATGGGGAGTAATCAAAACAGCCATCATAGAGGCAACAAGCCTTTGTGTAAAGCAAATAACAAAATACAACAAAGGAAAAAATACTATGGTTCTCAAAAGAGGTGGCAGGGAAGGTTAAGGAGAAAAGGATAGCATTCAGGAAATATAAGGAAACACAGAAGGATCAGGACAGAGAACTTTATCAGTTAAAGCAGAAAGAGGCAGGGAAGGCAGTCAGAATAGCAAAGGCCCAAACTGAGGAAAGGATAGCCAACTTTGTTAAGAAGGGGGATAAGACCTTTTATAGGTACATTAGGGAGTGAAGGAAGACCAGAGGAGGGATAGTTGAGGCTTAATGAAGTGGAGGGAATGTGGGAAGAGGGTGACAGTGAAAAAGCAGGGATACCAAATGAATATTTCTGCTCAGTATTCACATAGGAAGAGGAGAGAGAGGTACCTAAACCAAACAAGAGAAACACTCTGAAGATGTGTCAATACCAGTCCATTTACAGAAGAAAAGGTTCTGAAAGAACTAATAAAATTGAAGGTGGACAAAGCAATGGGGCCTGATGGGATTTACCCAAGAATTCTAAAAGAACTAAGGGTAGCACTAGTGACACCGCTGACTACTCTCTTTAACAAATCATGGGAGGATGGGGTGGTAACTGAGGACTGGAGGAGGGTGGACGTGATTCCTCTTCACAAAAGTGGGAGCAGGACAGAGGCAGGAAACTACAGACCAGTTAGTTTGACCTCAGTGGTAGGGAAAATGATAGAATCACTTCTGAAGGAAAGAATTGTTGAGTACCTAGAGGCCAGTGGGGCACAGGACCCAAGGCAGCATGGATTCATGATGGGAAGATCATGTCAGATGAATTTAATAAATTTCTTTGACTGGGTGACCAAAGTAGTAGACCAGGGAAGGGCTGTGGACATGGCCTACATAGATTTTAGCAAGGCATGTGATATGGTCCCACACAAAAGATGAATACACAAGTTAGTCAGCCTTGGAGTGGGTCCCAAGGTGGTAGCCTGGATAAAAAATTGGCTAGACAACAGGACGCAAAGGGTAGTAGTAAACGGAATCCACAGTGAAGAAAGGAGAGTTACTAGCGGGGTACTGCAGAGTTCAGTACTGGTACCGGTCCTTTTTAATGTCTTTATAAGTGACATTGCAGAGGAACTGGAAGGAAAAGTATGTCTCTTTGCAGATGACA
The DNA here is from genome assembly GCA_016271365.2 of Neoceratodus forsteri. Classification (NCBI taxonomy): domain Eukaryota; kingdom Metazoa; phylum Chordata; order Ceratodontiformes; family Ceratodontidae; genus Neoceratodus; species Neoceratodus forsteri. Next base: position 734,158,305 of record CM028131.1, read on the forward strand.
CAAAGATCTGCAACAGGGTTGATACACAAGATGGAGTGGAAAGGATGAGAAGGGACTTGGCAAGGTTGGAGGAATGGTCAAATGTATGGCAGCTCAGATTCAATGCAAAGAAGTGCAAGGTAATGCACATGGGAAACAAAAACCAAGGGGAGGAGTACACAATGGGGGTGAGATACTGACAACAGAAAAAATGGAAAGGGACCTGGCGGTAATTGTATCAGATGATCTAAAGGTGGGTAAGCAATGTGAGAAGGCAGTAAGGAAGGCTGGGGGGATACTGGGATGCATAGGGAGAGGTATCAATAGTAGAAAACAGGAAGTTGTTATCCCTCTGTACATACAGTTGGTGAGACCCCATCTGGAGTACTGTGTGCAGTTCTGGAGTCCCCATCTCTGCAAAGACATAGACAGAGTGGAGGCTGTCCAGAGTAGGGCAACCAAAATGGTGCAGGATCTGCACCAGAAGACATAAAAAGACTAAAGGAGCTTAATATGTATACCCTTGAGGAAAGAAGGGAGAGGGACATGATAGAAACTTTCAAGTACCTCAAGGAATCAACAAAGTCCAAGAGGGCAGCATCTTTCAGAAAAAGAGATGTGCAAGAACAAGGGGGAATAATTTGAAGATAGAGGGGGGATGGCTCAGAGGTAATGTGAGGAAGTATTTTTTCACAGAGAGGGTTGTGGATACATGGAACAGCCTCCCTGAGAAGGTCATGGAGTCAAGAACAGTGGGGGAATTCAAGAATGCATGGGACAGACATAAGGCAGTCCTAGTGGGGGGTAGGAGGAATTATGCTGTTGGTTAACTAGGATCTGCAGCATATCTGTTAGATAGGAAAATGGGCAGACTAGATGAGCCAAGCGGTCCTTATCTGCTGTCAAATTCTATGTTTCTATGTTTCATACCTTCATTAGAAACTCAGCATTATCCCCCACTAGGAACTAAATATTATGTACTTGAGTTGTTCCCACTTCTATAAAATGAAATTAATACAGCATTGGGAGGCAACAAAATTGAGATTATACTGGAGGGGGTTATGAACTCCAGAGTAGGTGCGGATAACAGCTTAGATGAAGACACTGGATTTATTAAATATTACATATTCAAATATAAGAAAATCACAAGACAAAATAGTTAAGACACGGAGAGGACTCTTAACTTTATGTAACAAATTAAACTTATGAATCATAAATGGAAGACCGAAGGGTGACATGGAAGGGGCATATGCACATCTAGCAGGAGGCGATGCTTCTGTATTAGGTTACATTACCATTTTGCTTTTTGACACTTATAAATACCTGGAAATTAATGTACTAACAAGATCTAAAAGTGATCACTTTCCTGTACAGTATGCCCCAAAGGGACATTTGATGAGCAGAACAATGTTAAGATGGATAATAGAGGGAAGCTTGAAATCACCAACAAGTGCACAGTTACATGGAGTGAAGTGCAAAAAGATAAAATTATCCAACTATTAGCCTCAGAGAAATGTACTTATCCAAGAGACAACTTTTTACATGAAAAAGATTGTAAGAATCAAATTACGATTTTTGACCAGTTAATAGAAATGTGTATTCCCTTGTGTTATAAGGAAACTGAACAAACAGCCATAAAGGATGGTTTGACCATGAATGCAAACTGGCTAAGAAACTTAATCAAGAAAATCAGAGAAGTTAGAAAAACACAATTAAGTTACATGTCAGTCAACTAATTGAAGCCTGCAGAGAAGACAAGAACTTTATGTTACATAAAAGGAAATCATGTCAGAGCAATCTACGGAACAAGATGTTGGAGGCTGTAAAGGATACAGATTGTAAAGTGTTTTGGAAATTGGCAGCATTTGGTACTGGCAATTTGGAAGACAATGTTGACTCATATGTCCTGATACGTTTATTTATTTTAATTTGTTAACCGGGTAAGAGCACTGGACCGAGAGCCCTTTTACAGGCTCAAGCTGGGCAAATTATGCTGTACAACGGTATACAACATTCAACAGTAACATTCATTTACAGTTACAAGTACATAAATCAAACATATACAATTTTAGTCACTTTTTTAAAACTTGAAGAGAACAGTCAATATGTAAATGGCAAGCTTTTTATCAATCACTCTTTTTAAAGAAGAATTGAGTTTAGATGACTGGTCACTTAAGCAAGTTTGCAATTTTGTCTTTACTGAAAATTTTATTGATCTAGCATTATTCACCACAAAATGGAATAAAGCCCCTGGTCCCCCAAGAGTCTCTATGGACTTATTTAAAACTGACCACTGTTTTGGACGCCAAGATTGACAAATCCTTTCAATGGTTTCCTTTCATCCAATTTGCTCTCAGATACATGGAAAGGAGCAATTGTGTTTCACATTTTTAAAAAGGGACAACTAAATAATCCTGCATGTACTGGTCTATAAGCCTACTGGATTCAGCCTCCAAAATCTTCCATAGGACTCATGCACTAAATTGCAAAACCATCTTGAACATTTTAAGCAATTTCTGAGCTACATGCTGGCTTTAGGAAGGGAAGTACAGTCATAAATCAGTGTTGTATACTACATCATCTTCCTTAAAAATACTAACAAGTACAATCTCAGAATGTTTATACAGCCTTCATAGAATTCACAAAGGTGTTTGATTCCCTTAATCAGCATATCCTTGAGGGAACATTGAGAAACTTGGGTCGTGACTATTTTTTAATAAGTATAATCAATGATTTGTATCTTGACCATTGGTGTAATGTCAGCTATGACAAAAGGGGTAATCTGACAGATAAAATAAGACTAAATGTGGGGGTAAAACAGGACTGCATTTTAGTACCTAGTCTTTTTAGCATTTATATCAACGATTTAATTCATATTTTAGATAATCATCATCATAGCCACCCTAAAACTGGTAAACATAGTTGCTCCATACTCACTTATTCGGACAAAATTGCTTTAATTTCATTAATGCAAAATGGTCTCCAGTCACAATTATACAAATTAACAGAAAAATATAAAGAACTGGATTTGAAAATTAATGTTGAAAAAAGCAAAGTAAAGACTACTAACAAAAAAGATGTAATAAAAAGAAATCTTTAAATTCAAAAATCAAGGCGGTGAGGCTAGAAAGTGTTAAGGAATACACTTATCTTGGACTTACATTTAACAATGTTTTCTTTTGCAAACAACAAATCAATAGCATACACAGAAAGGTCCAACAGTTGAGTGGAGCAATATTAAACAGCTGGTGACACGTTCAGGTGAACTTTAACAAAACATAATATTTACACACAGTTCAGCTTGCATTTCCCATTAGTTCTGTATTTCTCCTCCCCATTATTTATTACTTAGGTCATTTGTATGAAAAAATTATTTTTGCTCCTGAAGAGTTTATCTATTCCTGCTGCGTTCTCCCTACCTGAAGTCATAGAGCACTGCTTGTGACCTCACAGTTACTCCCATGGCAACAGACTGTGATGTCACAACAGAGGATTATGACTTGGAGTAGGAAATAAGCTATAGAGGCAGATGAATCAAAGTAAACTCTAAGGGGCAATGATCATATATTCATACACTTTTCCTTAGAAATAAACCATGGGGAGGAGAAATATATAAAATATAAATGGAATGCAAACAGAATTGCACCTAATTATTGTGTTTTTTAAAGTTTTCTTTGAGGCGCCAGTAGCTCTAAAAGATTTAACTCCAGTTTTGGAGGGAATACAACAGAGGCAGACATAAAGATTTTCAGTACTAATGGTGTAGCTCAGTGCTTACATGCAAAGGAAATTTGGGGATACGGAGGGTCTAGATAAGCTTGAAAAACCAACAGATGCATGTTATAAAAGATTGCTTAAGCTCCCATAGAAACACAGAAACATAGAATTTGATGACGGATAAGGACTGCTTGGCCCACCCAGTCTGCCATTTCATCCCCTGCCTATACTGTCACTGCAGACCCTACTTGCCTTCCCCTCCTTGCTTCCCACTAAGATTCCCTTGTGCCTATCCCATGCATGCCTGAAGCCCACCATTATTTTTGACTCCATCACCTCCATTGGAAGACTGTTTCAGGGATTCACCACACTTTCAGTGAAGAAGTACTTCCTCACATCCATCTTGAATTTACCTCCTACAGCTTCAGTGTATGTCTCCTTGCTCTTGTGTATCTTTTCTGCTGAAAAATACTCCCCTCCTGTACCTTATTTACCCCCATCAGGTATTTATACTGTACATCTCTATCATATTCCCCTCTCACTCTTCTCTTTTCCAGGATGCATATACTGAGGTTACATAGAAACATATAATTTGACAGCAGATAAGGACCGATAGACCCATCTAGTCTGCCCATTTTCCCTAACTACTTATGAAATGTTGCAGATCATACTTTATTTTTGGCTTTACTTCCTCATTTGAATTGATAGGGTTCTCCTATGCCTATCCATGCTGTTTTGAATCCCCCCGACTTTGCCCCCACCACCTCTGCTGGGAGGCTGTTCCATGCTTCTACCACCCTTTCCATAAAGAAGTACTTTCTCATGTTGCCCCTTAGTCTACCCCCCCTCCAATCTCATGGGATTCCCTCTTATTCTAGAGATTTTCTTTATTTGAAAGATGCTATCTTCCTGTACCTTGTTTGTTCCTTTCAGGTATTTGAAGGTCTCTATCTTGTCTCCCTTCTCTCGTCTCTCCTCCAGGGTATACATATTGAAGGCAGCCTCTCCTCATAAGTTCTTTGGTGCTGGCCTTGCACCATTTTTGTTCTTTAGTCCCTTCTCATAGGGTTTATGGTGCAGACCCTTCACCATTTTAGTTGCCTTCCTCTGGACTGCCTCCACTCTGTCTGTCAGTTTTGAGATTTGGTCTCCAGAACTAGACACAGTACTCCTGGGGGGTATCATCAATGAGCTATACAGTGACAAAACCACCTCCCTCCTTCTGCTTGTGGAACACCTCCCTATGCACCCCAACATCCCACTGGCCCTACCCACTGCCTAATTGCACTGCCTCACCACCTTCAGATCATCAACTATGATTACTCCCAGGTCGCTTCCTGTTTGATGGCTGTCAATACCTCTTCTTCCATACTGTACTCCACCTCTGGGCTTCTGTGCCCTTAGTGCATGATTTTGCACTTTTTTACACTGAAACCCAGTTGCTATACCCTTGACCACTCCTCGAGTTTTTCTCAGGTCTCTGCACATTCTTTCTACCCCCTTTGGAGTGTCCACCCTATTGCAGATTTTGGGGTCATCCACAAAGAGGCAAACCACCTCTTCCAGCTCATCTGAGCCCTGTGCACCCCACTGGTCACCATCCCTTCCCCAGAGTGAACTCCATTTACCACCACCCTTTGTCGCCTATCCCTTAACCAATTTTTTTACCCAGTTTATCACCTTTGGACCCACTTCTAAGCTGACCAATTTCCTTATGAGCCTCTTATGTGGAACGGTGTCAAAAGCCTGAAATCTAAGTAGGCCATGTCCACTGCCCCACCCTAATCTATTTCCCTGGCTGCCCAGTCAAAGAAATCTATCAGATTTTTCTGACATGACCTCCCCCATTTGTCTGTGTTGCCTCGGGTCTTGTAACCCACTGGATTCCAGATATTCCACAATCCTTTACTTTAGAAGTGACTCCATGAGCTTCCCCCGCCATTGATGTCAGGCTGACTGGCCTATAGTTACCTGCTTCCTCCCTGCTACTACTTTTGTGAAGCAGGACTACCTTTCTGCTACCACTTTTGTAAAGCAGGACTACATCTGCCCTCCTCCAGTCCTCTGGAACCACTCCTGTTTCCAGTGAGCTGTTAGAAAGGACTGTCAGAGGTGCAATCAGTGCCTCCCTGTGCTCCCTCAGTACCCTTGGGTGTACCCCATCAGGACCCATAGCTTTGTACAGTTTCAGATTTGTGAGTCCCTTCAGGACTCTCTCCTCTGTAAAGGGACTTGTGTCTACCTCCCCCTCTCCACCCCCCCGTCGTAGACAGGCAGCATGTCAGTGAAAGCCACTAATTACACTTCCTGCATAAGACCCTGCCTAAGACCCTTCCTAAGACCCTCCCCAGATCTCTAAAATCCCCCTGCACAATCCCATGCCATCCCTAGACAGGCCATTTGTCCCCAGATGGACAGTGACATCCAGCTTCACCTCCTGCCCTGCCAACCTAGCGATCCTGAGGATCTGCTTTCCATCTCTCCAGTCGAGGCGCCAGGTAGGCACTTTATCTTCCTCTTTCCCTCCTTCCCTCCCTTCCTGTTCCTAAATCTACCTCCCTGGCAATCTACCTCCCTATAAAAAGTCCCAGTGATAGTGTGTGATTAGAATTAGGACAGCCATGTATAACAACTCTAGCTTTGTTGAGACTTCTAAATTTCTGGAAACAAATTCAAACCACCAGTGGTTTGGTTAAATTATGCCTGAAGGAAAAGATGGCAATCTCTGAAAAGAGAAAATGCAACATGCTGTGGCTAGAATGTCTTAAGAATTCTATTAACACCATGGGAAAAGAATATCTTTGGCATTGGTCCATTCAGAATACAGTATGCACTTCTTATAATGGACCCATCTGTGTGACCAGATTTTGTCTGTTATAAGGGCTGTCCAAAGCATCATTTTTGTGGCTGACCAAAGCATAAAATGAATATGCTGCATTCAACTTTGTAACAACATTACTGCACAGTAGTGTATCAATGTAAATATAGAAAAGCAAACTCTAACCTGAAGTGTATCTAAATGTTGGCATGTAGTAGTTGAAGCAACCTATACAATCAGATCCCAACTCTGCATACTATAGTCGTGACTGCATGGAGCATGAAATTACCACTGTCACATATGATTCAGAGCTGAGTTAGCTGAGTGAGTGGACGGCTTTGCTTCCTTTCTTTTGTGGATGGCATTGCTTGATTTTTTTTGGGGGGGTCCAGGTTGAGCTGAGTTGGCAGATGACATTCCTTGTTTCTTCATGGATTAGAGGCAGAGAGGGGACTATAAAACCTTAAGGTATGGTTGTAACCCATGCATAAATTAAACAGATTGACTGTTTTTTGGTGCTAGTTATTTGGAGTTGGGTCAGCTCAGTCAGCAGGACCTCAAGACAGAGACCTTTATCAGGTCGTTAATAGGAGCTCAAACTGTTCTTCCTGTGCTGCAGCAGACAAAGAGAGGATAAGGAGGGCAATTAGCACCTTATGTGTGACAGCAACCAATGGGGCAAAGAGCAAGTTACAGAGATAAAATACTGTATCAGTTTTAGACAGAGCCCATAGTTCATTATATCCATCATACTTAAGCAGGGCTTCTATGGGAATGGTTTCTGGCTTACAAGTTTTGGCCAAACTAACTGATTATCCAGCTTAGGGCTGTCCATCTTAAGTGGTGTATACTATATTGTCATTGCAACTTCATTCCGTCCTATGTTAAAAAGCAGATTAATTGACATGGACAGATACTGTCTATTGGAAAAGTTGTCCAATGATAGATTCTGTCCAATCTTGGTAAATTTAATAAAGAACCATGCAGTAAATCAATTTATAAAATGGCAAGAAGGAATTCTCACCTCTGATTGGCTGACACTGCCTCCAAGCTGGGCATTTATTTCTCAATAGATGCCCAGCTAAAAACAAGTGCCACCAAAATCCACTTTACAATGTACTCTGCTGCCCAGCCTACTTCCTCATTGGCTGAAGGCAGCTAAGAAATTTAAAATCCCCACCATGTTTTTCTCTCGCTTAGCGAGAGACAACTATCCCCCCCACTTTCCCTCAACGGCAGACAATAAATAAATAAAAAGGAAGACTGCAGTCCTGTCATTTTGCGGTCAGAAGACTGAAAACACACAATGACACCAGTCTCCTGACCATACGTTCTCACAATCCATTACTCTCCAAGCCGACACTGGTCAGCTTCATCCAGCACGCGGCATTTTTAAAAAAAACAAGACACACATTACCGCTTCGGTCAAAGCTCCTCCCGCTGCCGCTCTCCATTCCCTTTCCATTACTCATTGCTTAAGAAGTCCAACTTTTCCACAAGCTGCAGAAACAACCTCTACCCATACCACAAATTACTATGAAAAGGCACCAGCATTCACTTCCACTAAGGTCAAAGGTCGTGAGCAATCTGCCTGTGTGTGTGTGTGTGTGGGGGGTTCAGGAAACCAGAACAGCACTGCAGGGAGGAGTAACAGCACCTAGAACAGCTGGTGCACTACTTTGTCAATGAACACTGTTTTTAACAGTGTTTTGAACAGTTTTCACACTCATTTCCTCTTTATTTTCACATTTCACAAAGATGTAGTTACATGGCCATTTTATAAGCACAATAATACCCTCCAGGGGCGTCGGGCCTCATTACGCCCTTGGGCGGTCCGGTATTTTCCAATAATGCCCACCCTGTCGGGTATTATTGCTTACTTAACTAAACCAGAAATAGGATAACATAACAACATTTCAGTTTGGGGCATTTCCCAGAAAATGTTTAGAAAAGAGAAATAATAATGAACACAATATAAAGCTAACTGGACATTGTACCTGTGGATGTAACCAGCTAGAAGATTTGGCTCATGTGGACTTGGTCTGCCCTTGTTATGGTAAATTTGGAGCAAAATGGATAGGGAATATCATTAGCAAGCAGTACATAGATAAAACTGTATTACCATGTCATCTTTTCAGTTCTTCCAACCTAGATGTTTTATTAAGACAGGGGCACTTTCTAAAAAATATATATATTAAAACTGAAAAGAAACATAGAGCTGGCACTGTAAGAAAATTATTTTGCAAATAGTTCATTGTTAAATGTCTGTTTATTGCCATTGTCGCATTTTATGATATATGTATAGCAAAGTATTTCTGTTTTATATGAAATTAAACTATTTTATGTAAAAGATTACTATAACTTATGATGATCAATAAACACTATCAGATCTGATATAACCAATATACGGTACAATAAATGTGTCTTATGTGCCACTGTTTTTTTTAATACTTTGCTGTGTACCAAGATTTCTACAATTTTTGGGTAAGATTTAGAATTCAAGTCAGGTGGCTAGAGTTTTCCAGCTCTGTGCCTTTGTGTTTAAACCTGTTTACTTTAAATTTCCTAGTGTGAGTAGTCCCTATGTTTTAACTGTATATCTGGTACATTTTGTCTAACTATAAATATCTGCATTTACTATTTCTGTGACTGCAGTGTTTCAAGTGCAATCTGTTTTCTGGGCAATTCCACAATTGTCCCCTTGAAAAAGCACTAACAGCTTAAATTGTAAGCCTGAGTCTGATACAGAGTAGGGGTAAGGTGCACCTAGAGTAACTAGTGGGATTGCTATGTCTGAGAGGCATTGTACTGTGTGAGCAAGAATCTGAACTTGCTCTGTGTGAGTAGACAACTGTGGTGGGACATGAAGTGAGAAGCCATGACCAGGTTGATCACAGTGGGACTGAGTGAGCAAGCCAGTTCACCATGACCACCTAGGGCATTCTAGATGGTGTTGTGACAGATTGGTGATGACAGCAGAATTGTGTGTGCTTCTTCCCAAATGGGTGCCAAATGGTTGACATTAAGCAGTGTGTGTGTGTGTGTGTGTGTGTTTGTGTGTGTGTTTGTGTACGCATAATGTAAGTGGTTACCTAGCAGAGAATGAAATGGATTGCCAGTAAATATTTTGTGTTCAGTTACAGAACAATATACTGTATATAAAGGAGGAGGATCTTGACTTTTTCCTGAAATTTTTTTAAACGTGTGCCAGTTTATACTGTACAGAGCATCTTGGGTGACTCAACTCATGCCATTACTCATAGGCAAGCCATAATGGCATTTGCCAGAATGGATGATGCAGACTGTACAGATTATGTTAATAAAAATGATTCATTGAAATGTTTCGAATAGATTTCTGAAGCATTTAAGCTCACATTTAGGGAGCTACAGAAAGCAACAGGAGAAAGCTACAGTACACAGAAACAGTATGTTCAGTTTTGCAATGCTTTAGAAGGCCAGTTGGAGGGTGCTAAAGCAGTTTCAGCTAAACAAGATTTGATGGAGCAATTTCTCCACACTGTGTTTGAAGAGTTTTGAGTGTGGTTGTTGGATAAAACACCACACACTGCAAAGTAGGCAGCTAAAAAAAAAATAGTCTGCATCCAGTAGGCAACACTACCAGTGCAAACACAATGGAAGCAGGACATCAGGTGGTTTCAATGGAGCTACAGGAACCAGCCTAAGTTAAGTCAGCTTGAATTGAACCCCAAAACAGAGAACAATGCTCCCAAAATGAAGAAGTCAGGGGAGCAAATATTTCATATATGCCAGAAACCAGGGCATTCATTGTATCACTGCCCAAAGTATAGAAATAAGGGTCAGAATGCAGACAGAGAGGAGGATGATGCTTTGAGGGGGCAGCACCTAGTGGCCTGGGTGGGGCTGACTACCTTTGCTAATTCCATTGCTCATATGTACCCTGTCTTGATTGATGGTAAAATAACACATGTGTAAGAGATGCAGGTGCCTCCTTTTCCATGATGAAGCAGAACTAGTAAACAAGGAACAGATTATGACAGGTCTGTTTGCCAAAATTTGGTGAGTAACTGGCCCTATGGTCTCATTGCCTTTGGCAAGAGTCTTCTTGAGCTTGAGTTGGGGCACAGAAATGAGGGGAAGGAGTATATGATGGGAGGGGGTACTGACGGCCACCAAACAGTAAAGGGACCTAGGAGAATCATATCTGATGATCTAAAGGTTGCCAAGCAATGTGAGAAGGCTGTGAGAAGAGCCAGTGGAATGCTAGGGTGCACAGGGAAACGTATCTCCAGCAGAAGGAAGAAGGTGGTGATGCCACTGTATAGAACATTGGTGAGACCTCATTTAGAGTACTGTGTCCAGTTCTGGAGGCCACATCTCTGGAAAGACAGAGACAGAGTAGAAGCAGTTCAGAGAAGGGCAACAAAAATGATGCAGGGGTTGTACCAAAAGACATACGAAGGGAGACTGGAGGATCTCAGTATGTATTCCTTGGAGGACAGGAGAGAGGAGGGATATGATAGAGACTTTCAAGTACCTCAAGGGTGTAAATAAGGTACAAGAGGGTAGCATCGTTCAAAAAAAAAAAAAAGATAGAGACTTCCGGTGATGTCACATGATTGATGGCGGTCTAGGGCAGAGCTCCGCTACCTCGAGCAATTTAATTTCAAAGTATCGGTCACCATCATGTGCTAAACAGTACAATAATTGAGATATCTGTTGTGGCTCAATATATTTAAGTATGGGGTGTACCAAAAAGAGACCCCCATGATGAGCAGAAGTACATCTCTGGAAAGAGACTCACAGAGGCCTACTAGCCTGGCCCTTTCATGGTCTTCTGTAATTATGGCCTTGGGAGACGATTCCGATGGTTCGGGTTTGGATGCAGCATCAACATTTACCAAGGCAGATGGGCACCGGATGTTAAAAATCTTGCACCGCATAGATGCCAGAATCTCAGGCATCCAAAAAGATTTCAAAGAACGTGAAACCTGAACAGCAGCAGTAGAGGCCCACATGGAGAATTTGCAGGTGGAACACATGGCTTACAGAAGATCACTCGCATACCTCCATAGGAGAGAGCGAGAACTTACCTTGCGGGTGGAGGATGCGGAGGCGAGGGCCCGCCGCAACAACCTTCGGAACTTACGTATTTCAGAGGGTGTGGAACCCCCCAACATGGAGGACTTTTTGGATACCTGGTTTAAAAAAGATCTGGACCTGGATGAGGATTTTAATTTGGACATAGAACGCGTACATCGTGCCATTGCGCCAAAACCCAAACAAGGTGCTCCCCCCCCCCTCGGTCTATCATAATTAAGTTTCTGTCCTACACCACTAAAGAAAAAGTTCTTAGACTGGACTGGGCTAAATGGGACCTTAACCTTGATGGTCAGAGGGTCTACTTAGACCAAGATTATCCCCCATTAATGCTTGCAAAGAGGAAAATAATCCTGCTGCTAGTTAAGGCCCAAAGAGAAAAAGGCTGTAAGGCCTATCTTAGATACTCCACAAAGCTATGGATACAGGATAAAGAGGGGGTCAACGTATTTCATTCTCTGCTGGCAGCTACCCCTTACCTTACTGTGCTGGAGATACCAGTTTCTGACACCAAGGAGGTACAGGCTGAGCAGGAAATAGAAGAACTACTCTGGGTCCCAGAAAGCGCCTAGGAAGACACAGAGATGTTTTGTTGCCCCTACATGCATGCATACATTTCTAAATGGCACCAGAAAACGAAGACCTGAAGATTTCTGTGAGGATTACAGATCAGCCTTCTTCATCGTTCTGGATACCCAGGACCCTCACGTTTTGGTGTTCACAAGATGTATTTGGGATTATGAACACTTTGAGACTGCAGTTTAACAAGTTTTACCTCTTGATCTCCAGTTAGAAGATATTCCTTGGACTGCATGGTCAGTATCCTCTGTTTGATTAAGGTTTCAGTTATCATGGACAGGCAATAGGTTTACAAGGTGATAGTTCCAGGAGGGACCATCCTGCTGTTACACAGTTTTCCTGTTCCAGTCTGCAGATGTCTCCCCCAGTGCTCCTTATTTCCTGTTGTTGGGACTTGAACTGGACTTGAGATAAGCACATTTGGGCACTTTTGAACTAATTTTATTTTCTGTTTTGCATACATTGGAGGCAGTATAGCGCAGTGGTCTAAGGCTCTGAGCTGTAAATCTGGTGACATCCAGCAGATCAGACCTGGGTTTGAATCCCACAGCTTCCACTTGCATACTGTGTGACCCTGAGCAAGTTACTTAACCTCCTTGTGTTCCCAGGTTGCTCCTATAAAAAAGCTTTCAGCTTAGAGTGCTATACCTGGTTAAAAAAAAAAAAACATGGCTTAAAGCCTAGTGCTTGTTCCCTTTTTTAATTTAATAACCTGCCATTCTTTATCCCGCTGCTAATACTGTTTCCACAGTTATAAAGGTGACTATGCAGTAAGATTGGGTGGCGATTGGGGGATTTAGCTATAGGTTTACCTCCATATACTTAATACTACCGAGGCACCTCTGTGTTAATTTTGCCCTGAGTTTTTAACATTGGGCATCTAATTTAGATATGCACTCCTTCGTTGTGGGGTCTGGGTTAATTTTATTAACAGGTTCTTATTGTTGTTCACCACTGAATTAATATAAAAAGGTTCTGCATATTCAGGTTGCTTTTTAGCCCTCCGGGTTCTTATACTCCTGAGAACAATTTATTTTCTTGCTCCTCTCTGCCTGGTGATTGAGGAGTGGGGTAATTCCTCTCATTCCGGAGCTCCGGTGGGGGGGGGGAGGAGGTGAGTGTATATCAGTAGTCTCTCTTAGAGTCCTTATATTTATCCAGGGGTATGGAGGTTTCAGGAGTACTGGGTAGTGTTCTTTTGTGTGTTCCCTAGTTAATTTTCCCATATGAGAGAATTACAGGAGGGGAAATTCAGGAGGAGGTGCAGAATTGCCCCTAAGAACAGTTAACACTTCTCTATCTAATGGAATGACGACCTACTGTTCAATTCTTATTTGTTCATTTAGAAAATTGCCCAGGGTGGGCTACCCTTGGCCACCTGACTAGCCAGAAGAAACAAATTAGGAGAGGGTCTGGGCACCTGTATTGACTGGGTGCTCATCCCCTAGCATAGATTGACACTTGGTTCCTACCCCAATGCTCAGTGTCTTCTAGTTCCTGAGGTCTTTCTACCTTCACCTCAGGGTCAAGCTTTCAAGAGCTTAGGTATCCAGTGAAATAACTGGTACCTCCTTTTTTCTTTGATAAAGCTGACCTGCAGCTAAGATCACACTGGACAGATTTTACCTAGGTTTTAGTTGGTGGATTTATAGTTTGTACTTCAATTTCTTTTGTGTTTTTCTGTATGTGTCTCTTTTATTGGTTCTTTACACACGCTGTTTTATCTTTAGAAATGCTCTCCATAGATTTAATTATGAAAGGGGAAGAAAATTTGGGTATATACTATGTTTAACTCTTTATTATGCTATCTCTTAAGATTACTTCTATCAATGTCAAAGGTATTAATTGTGTAGTTAAGCGGGCTGGAGTCCTTCAAGAACTGGGTCAATTGAAATGTGATCTAGCCTGTCTACAAGAAACAAAACGTTCTCAATTGGAACATGCCAAATTGAAGAGAATGTGGGTTGGGTCGGTGTATTCTGACTCTCACCCGAATGCCTCTTGGTCAGGGGTGGCAGTCTTGATCAGACAAGGTCTCCCCTTTAAAATTCATAAAACCCAAGTGGAAGGCTCGGGTCGGTTTGCCATCATCTCAGGGGAATATATGGGTCACCCTTTGCACATTGCTTCTGTTTATGCCCCCATCCTGCTAACAGGTGCTTTTTTCATCACTCTTTTGCCCAGGTGTCCTCTCTCCCGCCTGGTCATATTGTTTTTGCAGGAAATTGGAACTGCGTTGAGCATCCTTTGTTCGACAGGAATACAGATGGGGGGTGTTTCCAGTTTTAGGTTATTCAGGTCCTTAATTACTGAAGGGGGTCTAACAGAAACAGATCCATGGAGGCTCCAAAACCCAGACGCTTGGGACTTCACATTTTACTCTGAGTCCTCTGGCTCCTGTTCTAGGCTGGATAGGTTTTATACACAGAAGGTGCATGCCCATAGTATGACTGACAAGGTTATCCATCCTGTTACTTTCTCTGACCATGTAATGATTAGTGCAAATCTTCAGTGGTCTGATAGGCGAGCTGGGGAGGCCTGGAGATTTGACCCGGGATTGCTGAATGACAAAATTTTTGTGGACCAGATGAAAGAGACAATGCAGTTCTACATCAGGGAAAACCAGAAGGAGGACACCCATGTACATTTCATTTGGGATGGTCTGAAGGCATTCCTTAGGGGCAGAATCATTAGTTATGCCTCTCACAAACCCAGAAGCCATAAAGTGAAATTAGACAGATTACTAGAGGACATAATGGGACTTGAGAGGGAACATAAGAGGACTAAAGACCCCTCCACCCTATTGAAATTAAAGGAGACTAGGGAATTATATAATATAGAGATGAGAAGGAAAATGGAGAACTCTCTGAGATATGCCAGGCAGAGATACTACGAAACAGGTGGGAGGGAAAGTTGTTTATTAGCCTTATGCTTGAGAAAGCAGGAGGCTGACAAGTATGTCCCCTGGATTAGGACCCCTGGTTCAGGGTCGGACCTGACTTGCCCTGCCCAGATTGCCGACAAATTTTGTGCTTACTTCACTAAATTATATACTTCTGAGAGGGACCCCGGATTATTCCACTACGGTGGATGATTTTCTGCAAAAGACCTCCCTTCCTACTTTGGAAGAGGCCCAGAGACTCAGATTAGGAGCTAATATCTCTGAGGCTAAGGTGAAAAAGGTAATCAGATCCCTAAACAGAGGAAAAGCTCCTGGACCCAACGGCTTTACGGCTGAGTTTTATCAACACTTCTTAGCTGATTTAGCCCCATTATTAGGGTCTGCAATGTTGCTCATGAAGATGGTATGACCCCACCTTCCTGGGGGGAGGCAGTGGTCACTCTCCTGCCCAAGCCCGGTAAAGACCTGACGGGATGTGTGAGCTATAGACCCATCTCCCTAATTAATCAAGATGCAAACGTTTTTGCTAAAATTGTGGGGTCTTGTCTCCAGGGCCTTATCTCGGACCTGATCCACAAGGACCAGGCAGGTTTTATCCCCGGGAGACATATCCAAGATAATATCAGACTACTACTAAATGCTGTCTCTTCCTTGGGAGCATCCCCTCCTGGGCCTCTCCAGGTTGTGATGTCGCTCAACGCGGAGAAGGCATTTGACCACCTGGACTGGGTGTTTCCGGACCGAATTTTATAAAAGTACAGGTTTGGGGATAAGTTCAGATGTTGGATAGGCAACCTATATAGAGATCCCTGGGCAAGGGTATGGGTAAATGGGGTCATGTTGAATAGAATACGAATAGGAAGAGGCACCAGACAGGGGTGTCCTCTCTCCCCACTTTTATTTGCACTCTGTATGGAGCTGCTGGTGGCCCTCATTTGACAATTGCAGGTATACAAAGGCATCAGAGTTCGAGGGGTGGAAATCTGGATCTCTCTCTCTATGCAGATGACACGCTTGTGTATATTGAGGACCTGGTAAACCAGATCTCTCTGATTAACTCGATGCTATGTGATTTAGGCAAGGTTTCTGGCTTCAAAATTAATTATTCCAAAACTGATCTCCTGCCTCTCGGTGAAATCTGGAAGGATGAGCTCCCGGCCCTGGGTAATTATAGATGGGCAAAAGAAAGCATCAAATATTTAGGTATTTGGGTCCCTAGAGATGTAAGTAAACTTTATACTATTAACCATGTTAAGCTTCTCCAGACCATGCAAGCTGACCTTGGTAGGTGGGGCGAGCTCCCCCTTTCCTTAATGGGACATATTGACAGTGTGAGGATGAACGTGCTCCCTCATTTCCTTTTTTTATTTCAGTCCCTCCCTCTCAAACCCCCAGATAGTTTCTGGAGGTCTCTTAGGTCCTCGCTCTCCAAGTTTATTTGGGTGGGGGGATGCCCTAGGGTGAGATGGGATGTTCTTACTAAACCCAAAGAGAAAGGTGGACTGGGCCTTCCTGACTTAAGGAAATATTATTGGGCATCTCAGATTGATCCACTGGTCTCAGCTGTCCCCAAGGAGAGACCCCCTATTATGGGTTGAGATTGAAAGACCTCATACATCACTGGGAGATATTGGGGACCTGGTATTGATGGATGGGAAGGGAGTTTCACTCCTACAAATAACCAGCCCTTGGACTGAAGTCATCAAAAGTGCTTGGTTAGAACTGAATGGGAGGCTAGGGCTTACCCTGGAACTGTGTGGAAACACCCCAATTAGGGCATGTCCGGACTTTACACCTCTCAGGTGGGATTTGGGCTTTGGAAGATGGGCAAGGAAGGGTTTTGTGAGGATAGGCCAAATGTACAGGAAAGACACCCTCAAATCCTTTCAGAAACTTTATGTAGAGTTCAGACTTCCTTCCCAAGACTTATTTAGATAGCTCCAATTCCAACACTTTTTATTAGGAAAAGAGAGAACAGGGCATCTGAGCATTTATTCCAACAATAATCCCATTACTGATAGGTTACTTTAAGAAACTCCACTTCAGACATCCGGAGGCCTGGTCTCCAGACTGATTCTTCTGTTTTTGACCCTTGAGAAAGACTCCTTGACTAAAATCAAACACACCTGGAAGGTGGAGCTGGGGAGCGATCTGGAGGACTCAGACTGGGTTAAGATATGACAAGCTGTCCACTCCACTACAGCCTCCAACACCTGGAGGGAATTCAAATGGGAAATAATAGTTTGATTTTTCCGAACCCCAGTAATCTCCAAGCATTATGGCCATCATCTATCAGAGCTCTGTTGGTGGGGGTGTGGTGACAGAGGCACTCACATGCACATATTTTGGTCCTGTCCCAGGATCCAGGTTTTCTGGCAACAGATTCAGGTCATACTGGCTAAAATCTTTGGGGAGAACCTCCCTGAAGATCCAGTGAACTGGATCTTAGGTTTACACCCCCAGAAAATTTGAACTAAGGCCCACCATTACCTATATAATATTATCTGAGCACCAGCCCTAAAGGCTATAACCTGTTGCTGGCTGACACCTGATATGCCCACCATTGAGGCCTGGTACATGATCTGTGTGGCCATCCTAGATATGGAGGAACTCACAGCCAGAATTTGCCTGTGTAAAGACAAGTTTAGGAGTCGGTGGCTCCCTTTTATTTTCATTATCAGGCTGAGAAAGAACAAGTGGATGTTTTGGAAATACTAGCCAGACATACCTAGAAACCTCGCCCGATGGCCTTACATAGAGGGCCAGATATTACCTGGAGTTGTAATAGATGGATGGGTATAAAAGAGAGGGCTCCCCCTCTTGACTCTTAAATCTTTTTTAATTTCACTAGTGGAGTATAACAGATTGGCACTAATTAACTTCAGAGGCGTGTGTGTCCCCCTCCTATTTCCTTTTATGTTCTTTATATTGCATATATCCTCCCTTCTGTACTTGTTTTCTGATTGATAATTTATTGTCCTTCTTGTATTTGTGGTATGGTCTTGCTGTATATTTTATTTGTATTTTATGTATTGGAAAATCGCAATAAAATTTGATAAAAAACAAAACAAAAAAAAAGATGCTCAAGAACAAGGGGCCATGATATGAAAATAGAGAGGGGTAGACTAAGGGTTAATGTGAAAAAGCATTTTTTCATGGAAAGGGTGGTGGATCCATGGAACAGCCTCCCGGCAGAGGTTGTAGGAGCAAAAATGGTAGGGGAATTCAGAAATGCACGGGACAGACATAAAGGAACTCTAGAGATAAGAATGAGAGGGTAAGTCACTGATCATTTAGGATCTGCGGTATATGAAGCATGTAGGGAAAATGGGCAGACTAGGTGGACCAAGCGGTTCCTATCTGCTGTCAAATTCTATGTTTCTATTGAGCAAGGAAAGCTGGTGTGAGATACAGGATGCGAAAGCAGTAGCAAACCTTCCTGTTGATGCAGTTATGGGCAATAATTTCATTAGGAGAAGAAATGTTCTTCATGTCACCACCTATTGTGAGGTCTGGAGAAAGGCTACTGAGGTAAAAATAGGGGAGACGAGTGGCCAGATGAACCTCCTACCTCAGCAATAGAGAACATAGCCAATGCGACTAAAGATCTATCAGACAACAGCTGTTATGTGTCCCAGCTACAGACAATGGGGACCTCGGCTGTGAACAGGTCACCCACTGAAGGAGCGCATAACATAGGGAGGGTCACCCATGAAAAGATTGCCAAGCCTCAACTATAGAAACATAAAAGTTGATGGCAGAAGAAAACCATTGGTCATCCAGTCTGACTGTAATACCCTATCCTACCACCAAGACCTAGTGTCTATACAGGGTTTGTGCCCACACAACCCACCCCACGCTGTCTGTCATGCTGCTAACCCCCCAACCCAGGCTGACTATTAACCCTTGCATGGCCATGGACTGATATCAGTCTAAAATTCTTATACGTTCTAATTCTGTCGGCAGCCTAAGGGCTAAGCCTTGAACTCTGTCCCAACCATGTTTGAAGCTGTTAATGATCTTGGTGCCCACCCCCTCAATCAATCAATCAATATCTTTATTTAGCCAGGCGGAACATCATTGAGCAGGGCTCATTTACAAGGTGGACCTGGTAGAAATAATCAACAACAAGTCACCATCAACAGAGGTATGGCCATAAGAACATTGGCAATTGTCCTGCAAAAAATATAAATACAGATACATGGCAGAACATTGGCAATCGGCCTGCAATAAATACAGATACATGGAATGGCTTGGCATGGTAGAGTATGATAATTACAAATAACATAGTTGGCTAGGTATGATAGGTTCATGGTAGGCAGAAAGA
Organism: Neoceratodus forsteri; assembly: GCA_016271365.2. Taxonomy (NCBI): domain Eukaryota; kingdom Metazoa; phylum Chordata; order Ceratodontiformes; family Ceratodontidae; genus Neoceratodus; species Neoceratodus forsteri. The sequence continues at coordinate 734,177,706 of CM028131.1, forward strand.
GAACAGATGTGTCATGAGTTACAGGCTGGGTACAAACACAGGCAGTATACAACTATGTACAAGTTATATACAAGGCAAGTCCAATAACGGCAATGATGTACAACTTTCATAATGATCAATGAGGTTGGTCTAGTGTAGCATTGTGTGGCCTTGGTAAGTTTATGTAGCAAGGCTAGGGTAACCACAGGGTGTGCAGAAGGTAGAGAAGGTGCAAGTTTAGAATAGAGGAGTAGATGCACAGGCAGATGTGAGGGAGAGACAGAGTTTTAAATCCAGAAACAGTTGCAGGTCTCTAGTAGGGATTGTTGGACACGTTTTTTGAAGGCCGCTAATGGTACCAGGGCAGTGAGTTGTAGCATATTTTGGGTAGAGTTCCAGAGGACAGATAGGGCATGGCAAATCGCAGCACTACCAAAGCATGTCCTAACTTTGGGGATGAAGAGGGCAATCCGGGACTGACTTATCAGTAGGTAGCTGCCGGGTTTGCAAAGGGGTAGACAATCCTTGATATATTGAGGCAGCTTATTAGAGATGGCCCTGAAGATCCAGAAAGCAGCGTTCTTATGTCATCTAAGACTATGCAAGCCCCAGCCTACACTCTTATAGAGGGTACAGTGATTGGCTGAATGGGGGCACCAGTGATAAACCTAAGAGCCCGATGATACAGGAAGTCAAGTCTGGCAAGGGCTGCACTGGAACGATGTCCATACAAAAAGCTGCGTAGTCAATGAGGGGCAGGAATGTTGATTGTACCGGCCTGGTTTTCCCCTCGTATGTTAGCAGATGTCTGATTTTGAAGAAGATCCCAAGCTTTTGTTTAAGCTTTTTAGAGAGTTCTTCAATGTGGACTTTAAAAGAAAGTTTGGGGTCTAACCAGACCCCCAGATATTTGAAGGAATCAATGTAATCCAGTGATTCACTGAGCAAGGTGCAGATTTGTGGAGCTGTCCCCGCCATAGTGGGGTAGGTGGAGTTCGCTAGAGGAGAAAAGAACATGGCCTTCGTTTTCTTAGTGTTTAACAGAAGCTTAGAGTAAAGAAGATTGTTCTGAGGCTGGTTAAATTCTGATTGAAGGTCACTACATGCAAGTTCCAGGGTAGGTCTGGCTACATACAACACGGTGTCATCTGCAAAGAGGTGGATATCAGCTAGCTTAACTCTGGCACCTAGCTAATTTATGTAGATGGTAAACAAGAGAGGGCCCAGAATGGACCTTTGTGGTACCACCTTGTAAGAGATTTGATGGGGGAGAATTCCCCCCTACCTTAATCTGTTGATGTCTATCAGAGAGATAATTGGAGAACCATTTGAGGGCCACGTCTTGAATGCCAATATTCTGCAGCCAACAGGCTTTCCACATCTGTCACTCTCTCTGTAAAAAATAACTTCCTTGCCCTGCTCCTGAACTGCCTCCTGCCGCTTCCACTCATGTCCATGTGTTCTAGATTAGCTATTTCTATTGAATAGTTTCTCACAGTTTACCTTTTTCATTCCTTTTAGGAATTTGAAGTTGTCTATCATATTATCATCCCTCTCCCTTCTGGCCTCCAATATATGCATTGCCCTAGCTGATCCTCATAGGATTTGTCCTGCTTGCAATGAATGATTTTTGTTACTCTGTGCTGCACTGTCTCCAGCCTATCCCTGTTTTTCTTTAAGTAAAGGCTTCAAACCTGGGCACAGTGCTCCAGGTGTGACCTTTCCGGCATTCTATAGAGAGCTAGTAAGACAGTACCTCCTTTCTCCTGATACCAAATCCCCACCCAATACACTCCAACATCCTAATTGCCCTGCTGTAGCCCTTGTTACAATGGCTAGAATGTTTAAGGGAGTCTCTTATGATGACTTCTAGGTCCCGTTCCTCTGTGATAGTGTCCCAAGTAACCCTTTCCATCCAATATTCTGTCCTGGGGTTCCTGTTCCCAATGTGCATCACTTTGCCCTTTTTGACATTGAACTTCAACTGTCAAACCTTGGACTACCTCTCAAACCTTTGCAGGTCTTCTGCAACTCCCTTACCTGCCCCTCACTGTCTGCCCTACCATACTGCTGAGGGTCAAAAATGGTTGAATCCATGCTGTTTATTATCCTGGTGCCCATTTCTCTCTGGGTAGTCCACTAGGTCCATTTTGACTACCGTCTCCATCAGTTTACCCACAAACAACATGAGACTGACAGGTCTTTAGTTGCCTGGTAACTCCTTGTCCCCACACTTATGGAGTGGAACTATTTTGGCTACCCTCCAGTCCTTTGAAACCATTCCTGACTTAATTGAGTTATTGAATAGACCTGCTAGAGGTTCAGCCATTTCCAATGCCAGTTCCCTGTGCACCTTTGGATGCATCCCATCTGGTCCTGGGGCCTTATCTACTTTTAGAGCTGCCAGCCCTTTTCTGACCCTTTCACTTGTAAATATCTTCTGCCTCATTTCCAGGATACCTTTATCCGAAGCCTTTATGCTGCTTTCTAGCAAAGGCCCACTGCCCCCACTGTGAAAACTGAGCAGAAGTAGTCGTTATGAATTGCTACCTCCTGCATGTCCTCTTCTATTGCCCTGCTCCCCCCAATCAGCCTAACAATTCCTCCTCCCATCTTTTTTCCATAACAAATCTGAAAAAAAAACTATTTTCCCTGCCCTTAACCTTCTTCTGCAATATGTTGCTCTGCGTTGGCTTTTATATCCCTGGCTGCACCCTTGGCCTCCCTTGATTTCACCTGGCACTCACTCTATTCTTCACACCCCCTGCTACTCCTTGTACCTAATGAAGGCTTTTTTCTTAGGCCTTACCTCCTCCTTCACCTTCTTAGAGAAATGTATTGGTCTCTTGTACCTGTTTTTGTTGGTGACCATCCTCAGGCATGATGCTAATGCCTCAAGAATGGCCCCTTCAATTTCTCCCCACCTCTCTTCCACACTTCTGATTCCATCTACCACAACCATCTTACCCCAGACTAATATACTCATCTGGTTAAAGCTTGCTCTTTTGAAACCCGGGACATCAGCCTTTGACAAGGGTATGTTGGTGCCAAGGCCAGTTCAAACCACATGGTGTTATGGTCACTGGACCCTAGTGGTTTCCCAACCCACACTCCACCTACTATTTCTGAGTTGTTGAGCGCCACGTCGAGAATGGAAGCCTGCCTTGCTATTAGCAAGCTGACAATCCCAAAAGCTGAGAGAACTGGCAGTCAGGGTTGACAGTGACTCTAAATGAAAAATTAAAAAAGGAGGTGCACTGGGATACTGGGTTACTGTACAGGAAGAAGGTACCTAAGGTAGGGCCAGAGAAAAGAGTGCTATGGCAGTAACTGGGCCCTACAGAATATAGGAAGCAGATCCTGGTCCTACCACATGACACACCTATCTATGGACACCTGGGATTAGCCGAACAAAAAAGGCAAATTATACACAATTTCTTTTATCCCAGCTCTTTTAGAGATGTGGCAGACTACTGTTAGATATGTCTACAGGGGGAAGGGGGATTGGCACAAGGATCAAGCAGCTTCGATTTCCCCATCTATAACCAAGTAGCCAATTCAGAGGGCAACTATGAACAGTGGCGAACCTTGGGGCACCATGAGCTGCACTAGCAAAAGAATCACGACAGTCTCCCCATGATAAGACAGACAAGAGTCAAGCAATGTGCAGCTAGCCAGAGGAGAGGAACAAGAGGAATCCACAAGTAGATCCCATAGGTGAAGCTTATGAAGGATTCTCTGTGGATGAAGATCAAGGGTCGGAAGTTGGAGCGCTGTTGCGAAAGTCCCAGTCGGATGTGGGCAAAATGGACCTGTGTGCACACTGTGTTGAGTACCAGGGAGCAATCAACCGGAAGAAGGCAGAGTTCCTGTCCAAGGAGATTGATGCAGGGAAGAACTGACCAACTCAGCTTTTTTGAACTGTAGACAGACTTCATCCTGTCTGTCTGCAGCCGAAAAAAGCCTTTTCAATCACCCTGTGTGATGGATTTTCTCAGTTCTTTGCTGACAGGATGTCCTCTATCAGGCAGGGGATCCCGTCAATGAGACACATTGCAGTGATTCGCTTGGGGGTGGCGGGGGTGCTCTGCCACTCTCGGATGAGTTTAAACCAGTGGAGGTGGCTGAGGCCATTGAGGTTATCTCAAAGCTGAAGCACACATATTGTGAGCTGGACCTGGCTCCAGCATGTTTTTTGATGAGATGTGTTGATTCCGTTGGCCCGGTGTTCACCATGATTGTCCAGTGCTCATTGTCTGAGGGTTTTTTTCTGGATTCCTTGAAAGAGGCTCTGGTTAGGCCCCTTCTGAAGAAGTCATCTCTTGACCCAGATATCTTGGCGAATTACCATCCTATCTCCAACCTTCCATTTCTGGCTAAGGTTGTTAAGAAGATTGTGGTGCAACAGCTTGAGGAGCACCTTGTGGCCTTTGCCATCTATGACCCACTCCAGCTGTGTTTCAGAGCCAGGCACAGCACTGAAACGGCACAAGTCAGAGTGCACAATGATCTCCTCTGGGATAGGGATAGAGGAGACAGGTCAATTCTTGTTCTCCTCGATCTCTCCTCAGCCTTTGACACTGCAGACATATTGTACGTCTTGATCACTTCAGAGAGTTTTGTCATCAGCTGGTTTGAGTCCTATCTCACTAGCAGAAAGCAGCAGGTAGTGTTCAGGAATTTCTCCTCCTCCATGAGGCTAATACCTTGTGGAGTACCTCAGGGGTTGATGTTGTCGCCGATGCTATTTGCAGTGTATATGCTAACCCTGGGAGAGATCATTAGTTGATACAATGTGGTTTTTCATTGTTATGCAGATGATATCCAATTGTTATCTGTCCTTTGCTCCTGGAACATAGGACGCTGTGGAAATGCTTAACATCTGCCCGGCTGAGATCAATGGCTGGATGTCCTCCAGCTGGTTGCAACTGAACCCCGATAAGACAGAGGTGCTGGTGGTTGGGCAGTGTCAAGGGTGTGCTCGGGTGCTTCCAGTGGGGCCCCATGTCTTTTCCTGAGACCTATGCCGTTGACAGCCTCCTCTAGGGTGCAAGATCTTGGCGTGATCTTGGATGACAGGTTGACATTTGAAGCTCAGGTGTCATCTGTTGTCCAAAGTGGTTTTTAACCACTTGAGAAATAGCAAGGATCAAACCTCTAGTTCCGCCTGAGGACCTGCCCATACTAGTTCATGCCTTTGCGATGTCCAGGCTTGACTGCTGTAATGCTTTTACTTCAGTGTCTCTGGAGGCACCCTCCACCAGCTGCAGCTGGTGCAGAATGTTGCTGCCAGAGGTTACTGACTGACTTTTCTAGGTCCAGTCATGTGACCCTGGTTTTGCATGCTCTGCACTGGCTGACGGTCAGGTGGAGGGTTATCTTCAAGGTGAGTTTACTCAGCTATAAGGCCCTACATGGACTAGGCCCTGGCTATCTGGTTGACCTTCTGACACTGGCTGTCTCAGTCTGATCCTTCTGCTCCTTTCCCAGGGCCTCCTTGAGTTTCCCAGTGTAACCTCTCACCCCTGCCTTTTTGCCAAAACGACAGGTGGCATGCTGTTGAAGCTGACAGCAGTACCTGGTGGGGACCTGGGTTCGGGGAGGATGAGGTTACTCGGCACAGGGGGACCTAGGTTTGGCTACTCTGCACAGGGGCACCCAAGTAAATCTGAACACAGGAAGCAATAACTGTAATGTCCAGAACCAGGAATGGGATTCTTCAGTGTGGCTTTTATTCACATACTAGCTGAACAAACAAAGCATAGACGGACCCCCATGGGGCTACATTTCCTGGTAATGCAGATTAGAGACTACAGAACACTTTATCACCATTTCCAGCCCTCAGGCTCTGAACCCACCAGGCACACAGCCGGACTTGCACACAGCTTTGGGTACACAGCCTGACTTGTACACACCAGGTTTCCCCACTGGCCCGGCTCCCCCGCCGGCAACTTGATCCACGGTCCATTTGAGGAATGAACCAATTATCCCATTCATGGTCCATTGGAAGAATGAACCAATTATCCTGTCGTGGCTCCCCACACCACACTAGAGTCTGCGACTCCTAGAGAGAATTTTCCTTACAATCCCACGTCTGGGTACTTCCCCCATCACTGGCCAAGTGCCTGAGGCAAAGCATAAAACCACAGAAGAAATCCGTAGAGGTGGACCTGGTCACTAAAGATGGGGGGGGCCACCCACCTCCAGGTCCCACAGCCCATACCCGGCCATTTCTCTGGAAAACTGAACTATTCCTTTGCTGAACTTCTAAATGTAGATTAAGGGTAGACGTCTGTCACATCTCCTCTACATATTATTTGCATCTCTCAAAACTCTGGGATTTTACACTACTTTTACTTGCTTGGCCCATTTCTCTAGGCTTCCCAATATGTAGTTCAATCCCTAGATTTTCACACAAGTCCCAGGGTGAAGAAAACATATGCCCTTTTAGCCAGAGCAGACACTCACCCTTAAGTTGCAGGTGCCTCACAGGCGTCTCACAAATCTTCCATCTTCCTAAACCAATCTTGGACTAAACAGGCAGCTTTTCCTCCACTAGCAGGATTAAGGGGATTGCCCCAGGAATCTGCTGGGAATCTTTACACACCCCCCCCCGGAGGGAGGGGGCACTGAGACCCGAAAACAGCGGTCTCCACCACTTGTGTACAAACTTCACTCCTTCAAGCCAAACTGCAGACTCTCACTTGAAAACTCCCAACGTTCTATCTAACTCCCTTTGCTGCAGATTCCAATGTGGTTTATGCAGCTGCGAAAGTTCTATTGGTGATGTCATCCCTCAGTCATAGCTGAGACTGAGAACAGAGTGAGACAGTGTGAAACCCATTTAACTGGAGTTTCACAAGCTGCCTTCCCTGCCTACCACTAGGTCTTACTGGGATTCTAGTAACCCCAGGTAACAAGGGGGTTACACCAGGATCCGATTAAGAATTGCTGGCAATCAGGCTTTTAGCGTCACTGGTCTGGTCCTGTGGAACGCTCTTCCATCTGATATTAGGGAGGCCCCATCAATCGAATGTTTCAAGAGTGGTCTCAAGGCCCATTTATTTTCATTGGCCTTCCCTGATGATGTGATCTAACCAGCTTTCAGATTTGATTTTAACTGTAGCTGCTGTTTTATGGCTATTTAGTTTATTGCAATTCATTATTTTTCTTGTACTGCGTTCTGGCTTTATTTTACCTGCCTCTTGGTGTGTAAGGTGCCCAGAGCCTTGGGGATTGGGTGCCCTATAAACAAATTTTGCCTTGCCTTGCTATTGCCTTCTCTGAGCAGTTGTCATCATCTCACATATCCAAAATAAGTGAGGTGCTTCAGTCTTGTAAAGGACTGTGGGCAGTGAAATCAGAGTGTAGATGAAAAAACAAAAAAGCCAGTGCTACTCACCATGCTGAAAAGCCGAGAGTCTTATTCAGAAGCTGCTGCATAAAACTCTTTATTGCTTAACAAGAACTCCAAAACCACAGCAAGCAGGTGCATCCATCAAGTGCAGTGACAGAGTGGTGCTGAGACTCCTCAACGTTTTGTGTGCATGTGTTTTTCAAGAGGCAATGACCCATATCAATATTACAAATTTAAATGCCATAAATAAAAAAAAACACACACAATAAATTTACACCCAGTGATCTGATGTGCTAAACCAGAGTGTACCATACTGGTTAGAAACAAGGCAGACATGGGGTGTAACAGAATCTCAGGGACATAGATTGCAGTAGCCAGCCTACAGGATCTCTAAGGGGTGAAACAGGCAAGTGGCCTAAGAGCAGAAGGTTGGTCCTGTAAAAAAGAGTGAAAGGAAGAGAGAAAAGGGGGAGTCCAAGCAGAAGGCCATGGACCAGCAGGTTGGGGCCTGGCACCTATAGAAACAAAAAAGCAAAGAGAAAAATGGTCTGTTCAGACAGGTAGCCTGAGACATAAATAAGGGCACTGTGAAAAAAAGGTAGGAGTGAAAACTCAAATTAAGTAAGTCCTTGATGGAAATAACTGACTGCTCACATGAAAAGCATATCTTGGGAGCACCAAAGAGATTCATTTTCATATTTTTTGGGAGGGAGACATGATAGTTATGAAGCAGAACATATCTAAATTTCTTTTTTTTTTTTTGTAACTCTGAATTCTACGATATCTACTGTGTGGGGACATGCTGTTCACATATACTACAGTAGCCCGTGGTTCTCCACTACTATGGTTCTCCAGTAGGGTCTCTCAACTGATGAGCTATTTCAGTTCTAAGTGCAATTATTTAAATTGCAGCTGGGTAAAGAGCTGGTGCCAGTGGGTTTGAAAAAGCAAGGTTAAACACAGAAACATAGAATTAGTCAACAAAAAAAGGACTGATAGGCTCACTCAGTCTGTCCAATGGATCCCTACCTACTGTACCTCTGGAACCCCTAAATGGTCTCTGGGGACCCACCCCTTCCTTGTTTCTGTTCTAATAAGCCTGTGTCTATCCCATACATGTTTGAAGCCTTTCACCATTCTAGCCCCCACAACTTCCAACTGGCAGTCAGTTCCATGCCTCTACCGCCCTTTCTGTGAAAAAGTATTTCTGCACATCGTTCCTGAACCCCCCTAGTTTCAGTGCATTTCCCCTAGTCCTGGAGCTTGTCCTGTTTTGGAAGAGGCTCCGTTCCTGCACTCTGTTCATCCCTGTGAGGTACTTGAAAGTACAACCCCCCCCAAAAAAAAAACACCTGTTGTGACTGAGGCTAGCCCACACAACACGAGCAATTAAAGAGCTAGTGTACTGCCCAAAACTAATATTAGTTTTAAAAAGCAGTCAACTATTACCTTTTATATCTGAGGTACATTTTCTTTTATCTTTGGTTAACTAGAACATTTTTTTACCTGGTATTAGTAGATGTGAGGTGTGGAACAGCACGCTGCCTGGCAGTTGACATATCTACCTCTGCTCCTTCCATTACATCATCGTCATTTTGACCTTACTGACTGTGACATCGCAGTTGCTCAGGAACAGTCAGTCAGTAGCTGTCAGGTCAGTTGCCTTTGATGTCACTGTAAATGATGCCACAGTACTGATGATGTAGTGGGAGGAATAGAACTAGAATGTCAGCTGCCAGGCAGAGTGCCAGTCTAAACATCCAGCATAATACTATGACATAGAAAACATACTAATTAGAAAAAGGAAAAAGAAAAATGCTTCGGAAATAACAAGTTACAACTGACTACTTATAATGTGTAACATTTTCCTATCTGTTATTTTTGGTTCTGTTAGCTCTTTAAGACACTGGATTTCAGTCATTATCCAATTTGGAATGCTAATAGCTGTTTTAGAGAAATAGATGGAGGATCTGCAAGGAGCTGTTCGAATGCCAGAAAAAGTTACCCTGAGCAACAACATGTCTCCCACCCTGGAATTCTGGAAAGAGAGAAGGTTTCAAGTCTCAGACAACCAAGGGGGTCTGACATGGAATGAGATGGGCTGAGATAAAGCCTGCTGCATCCTGGGAGCTTGGTGCACAAGAATTTTTAACAATAAGCAAAGGGATTTTAGGTCTCTTTCCTCTTCCTGGCGTGCAAAGACAAGACGGGGGTGGCTGTGTACAACAGAAAAGGAAAGGGCCTATTCTTCACTGAGAGAATTGTTTAATGTGTGCCAAGATTTTAAGGATCTTAGGGTAAGACACAACATATATGTCAGTCTAGTCAGTGTTTTCCTAGTCTGTGCCTAAACTTGTTTACTTTACATTTCCTAGTGTGTGTATTCCCCATTAGATTACTGTATGTCTGGTAAATGTTGTGTAAATATTAAATATTTTTATTTATTAGATCTGGGACTGCAGTGATCTGTGTACGTGTAATGTATTTTCTGGGCAGTTTCATGATCTTCCCCATTGAAAGAACAGTACCAACTTAAAAGATAAACCTGAAACTGATACAGAGCAGGGGTAAGGTGTACCTGGAGTGACTAGGGGATTCCTATGTGACTCTTTTGGATTATCACAACTTATTTCTGAAGCAACGTGCCCAATAAGAAGCACCCAAATAACAGCACCCTGTCGGATCTTATTTCAGTAAGCAAACCTCATCTGTTTTCTCATGCTAGTGTGTTCTTCTCTGATATTAGTGACCACTGCTTCATTGCCTGTATAAGATCCACCTCAAAATAACCGTCCTCATCCAAATTTACTGTCAAGAGGAATAATTGCTATTTTGACCCCTGTGCATTCATCTCTGCCCCGTGGGATTCTTTGAGTTGGCAGGACCTACCTAGCAAAATCAGTGAACATGACGTATGACATGTTCCAAGAAATTGTGCTAGAAGTTTTGAATAAGCATGCACCACTGGTTAAAGTCTTCCACGAGAAAAAATCATACCCATGGTTTACAGCAGATTTGAAGGCCGCCCTGCATAATGGAGACTCACTATGGAAAACAGCTTGGAGAACAAAGCTTCCAGATGACTAGACTTCATTTAGGAGGGCTAGGAATCACTGTACTAAGATGGTTAGAGAGGATAAGGCAAACTATTTCTGTGCTGAACTCGACTCTTCCTCAAAGTGTTCCTCCAAATTCTGGAAAACCCTTAAGGACATTGAAGGTCATGCATCTCCTAATTCCCTACCCACAAAAATTATTATTATTGATGCCACCACAGTGTCAGACAAGCTGGCAATCCTTGACTCTCTCAACAACCACTTCTCTACTGCAGGGCTAGCCTTTGATACCTCTCCTGCCAGTAACCTCCACTCACAACTTGGCATAGAGGACCCAGAAGCTCCTGCCACTAGTACTGCACTCACCTTTCAGCCAGCATCCTTGAAAGAAGTTGAGGACCTAGTGTTACATCTGGATACCAGGAAGAGTGCTTATGCAGACCTCTTAGACCCATTTTTCCTGAAACCTAGTCATCACGTCCTGGCCGTACCAATTACGCATCTCTTTAACCAATCTGTCTCACACGGTGATCTTCCTCCCTTATGGAAAACTGCCCATGTGATCTGCCTGTACAAATCCAGAGACCCTAGAGACCTCAATAACTATAGGCAAATCTCCTTACTCCCCATCCTATCTAAACTGCTGGAGAAAATTGTGAGTGCACAGATCAGGAACTACCTAGAGTCTGCAAATCTGCTTAACCCACTACAATTGGGCTTTAGGCCACATCATAGCACTATTTCGGCACTTGCAAAGGTGACTAATGACTGCCAGTGTGACCTGGATACCAAGAACTTCATCTGTGCAGTATTTCTGGACCTAAGCAAGGCATTCAACACTGTCGACCACGACCTGCTCCTTGTATCCCTCTGTAACATTGGCCTGGAACCCCTATCCCTGGGATGGTTCTCTAATTACCTTACAGGTCATCAGCAGCAGGTAAAAGCGGAAGGGGAATTGTCACCACTGAAACCATTGTTGAGGGGCATACCACAGGGCTCCATATTGGGTCCACTGCACATTGCAATATATATATTAATGATATCGATGTTAGTATCAAATCTGCCAATATACATCTCTTCGCAGATGATACGGTACTATACATTAGCAGACCTACTGCTGAAGCAGCATGTATGGATCTTCAACAGGAATTTAATCAGCTACAACTACAACTATTGAACCAGAAACTTCTCTTGAATGCAGAAAAAAACAAAGGCGAATTTTTGTTTCACCACTTATACATGCAATTAACCCTGCCACCCAAGGAACCTTACCTCAGATCACTACACCTCTCGGCGAACCACTGGAATATGCAACCAAGTTCAAATACCTGGGGGTTTGGATCCACCATAGACTTTCCTTTAATGACCACATTGAAGAGCTGATAAGAAAGCTTAGGCAGAGGCTTGGCCTCTTTTACAGGATCAAACATATACTTACATGGGATGCCAAGAAGAGACTGATCCAAACTGCTTTCATCTCATTACTGGACTATGCAGATTTCCTCTACAACCAAGGCCCTGCCTCTGCGCTTGTCAAACTTGACACGCTCTACCATAGTTCTATATGGTTTATTCCTGGTCTTCCATACTCCACGCATCACTGCTCTCTCTATATTGCTGTGGAATGGCTATCCCTCAATTATGGAAGACAGAGAAATGCCACCCTCTGGACCTGCAGAGCTATCACTACGAAGCTGCCTCAATATATACTGGATTGTCTTCCACTAAGCACTGTAGCCAAGTATGCCCTGAAGAGTGCCTCCTATATCACTCTTACTGTACCCAAGGTCAAATCGCTGTTTGGTAGGACATCTTTAAGTTATGCTTTACCCCTAATCTAGAACAAGCTGCAAAAAACACTGAAATTGGTCCTCCCTATCAGATTACCAGCATTCAAAACACTTTATGCTCATTCTTTTAAGGAATCCTGTAACTGTTTTTTCTAATCTTTTGCCTTATCTCCAGATAATAGAGTCTCCTACATTGTATCCCCCCAGACCCTGTTAACATTCTGTTCCCATGTGCTTCCTCAACCTCCAGCTGCAATTTTGGAACCCTGTATTGCCCTCCCCAAAGAAACACTTTTCTTAAATGAATATTGCCTCGGAGGCAGATGATTTAATCCCACCCTCTGATGTGTCTCATTGGTTAATACCTTCTGAAGGACAGTAACTGAGGTTGCCACTTGTTGCTACTGATTGGTTATTCATCTGGTCTCTAAATGGACCTCACACGTTTTTTCTTCCTCTGATTGAGTGATTCTAGCTTGCCCCTGATTGGTTGACATACAGAAAGTGCCCTTTTTAATTACTCGTTTTTTTTAAATGAAAGTTGTCTCCAAGGCAGATCTGCCTCTGAGGCAGGAATGGATAGGGCTACCTACTAGGCATGGCTTTAACCTGTATAGCTAAAGACCTGAGCTTCACTGCTGTGCCAGCTTGGTGGTGTAGTGGAAAAGTCTATAGCCTGATAAACAAGATGTTGAGAGTTTGAATCCACACAAGGTCCCCTCAGTTCTCTTTTGTCAGAATTTCACTTGAGTGGTAATCCATGGCAGCATGGTGTTAGAATAGTAAGTATGTAAGAAAAGAGACTTAGCTGTGCCTCAGAAGCAATATTCGTTTAAGAAAAGTATTGCAGATCTGCCTCCAATGCAAAAGTTTATTGATGCAATTATTCTTTCTCACAGCTACAGTAAGTCCCTTTTCTTATATACTTACTGTTCTAACACCATGCTGCCATGAATCACCCCTCAAATGAAATTGTGACAAAAGAAAACTGAGGGGACCATATGTGGATTCAAACTCTCAACTTCTTATTTATCAGGCTGCAGACCTTTGCACTACACCACTACACCACCAAGCCAGCACAGTAGTGAAGCTCAGGTCTTTAGCTATAGAGGTTAAAGCCATGCCTGGTAGGCAGCCCTATCCATACCTGCCTCAAAGGCAGGGCTGCCTCAGAGGCACATCTGCCTTGGAGATAACTTTCATTTAAAAAAAGTGTCTTTAAAAGGGGCACTTTCTGTATGTCAACCAATCAGGGGCAAACTAGAAACACCCAATCAGAGGAAGAAAAAACATGTGGGAGGTCCATTTAGAGACCAGATGAATAACCAATCAGTAGCAAGAGATGGTAACCTGAGTTACTGTCCTTCATAAGGTATGAGATACAACAGAGGGTGGGATTAAGCAGTCTGCCTCCGAAGGCAGCGGCATGTGTAACCAAGCAGTGGCAAGAGGAGGGCAACCTCAGTTACTGTCCTTTAGAAGGTATTAACCAATGAGGCACAGCGAAGGGTGGGATTAAGTCGTCAGTCTCCAAGGCAGTGCTGCCTCAGAGGCAATATTCGTTTAAGAAAAATGTCTCTTGATTTACTCCCTGTTGTTGCCATCTTGTCAGATAACTGAGTCTCCCACACTGAGTGCCCCTTCTTTGGCTACACTCTGTGTGCTTGTATGTCCTTCTCCACCATCTGTAATGTTGGAACCCTGTATTTACTCTCTCTGGCTGTTGCCACCTGTCCTTAGCAAACAGTGTCCATCCCATGGGCACCATGACTTCAAATGCTTCCATTCTGTTATACCCCTTCCCCTTTCTGGGAATAACCTTCTACTTTCACACCTTATATAAGCTCCTCTCACTTATGCCTGCTGGCAAGCTCCATGTATATTTTGTATATATATTGATTTCTAGGTAGTTGTCATTCTTATTCATTCTGTATATTGTACATTGCTTTTTGTTCAAATTATATTTGTATTATGGTCTCTTGTAAACCTTTTGTGTGTGTAACACCCTTACTGTTTATTGTTATGTACCTTATCCAGGTCCACCTCGAAAATGAGCTTTGCTCAATGGTGTTACCTGGTTAAATAAAGATTTTGATTAATTGATTTTGATTGATTGATGTCTGAGATGCCTTGTAATGCATGAGCAAGAGCCTGGCCTTGTTCTGTGTGAGTATTAGCCTGTGATGGGACATGAATGAAGCCCTAAGTGAGTCATGACAGGACTGGTGGCAGCATGATTGAGTAAGCAAGTTGGTTCACTAAGACCACCTAAGGGATCCTGGGTAGTGTTGTGGCACCCATGAATAGCAGGCCAGAAAAAGTCCACAAAGATATCAAAGCCTAAAAGCAGTATGTTTCTAACATATGAAAACTTAACACCACCACCTGCAGCAAACCTAGCAGTCCCCATACTGTACATGGGGCATCTCCCTGGGACCCATCACCTTACATAGACAAACAGTAGTCTTGATCATTACGCTAATAATTATAAGGGCCGCTTGTAGGGGTGAGGAGGCTCATTGGGTGTGTCCAACAGTTTTATGGCTTAATAAAACTGATATTTTAGCATTACTATGATGCAGCACTGTGTTATTTGCTATGGTGGGCTCATAGGGTAGGCCCACAGCAACATGGGTGGTCACAGTGCAGCCGTGGACATCACATCTGCCCTGGTAGATGACTACCTGGTAAAGATCAAGCCAGGTAAGTCCCAAGGGGTGGATAGGATACTCCACGAGATCACAGTGGAACTAAAAGAAGAACCAGTGGTGCCATTCGCTGGAATCTTTCAGGAGTCTGCCCAGACAAGTGTGGTGCCAGAGGCCTGGAAAGGGGACAATGTGGTCCCCATCTTCAATGAGGGTACAAGGTCAGACTGGGGCAACACCAGTGCTGGGTAAGGTTATGTAGGCGATTATTAAGGACTGAATAATGGGGTACCTGGTTGAAGCCAAGGGCTTTATCCTCTCTCAGCATGGCTTTATGCATGCCAAACTATCCTGATCACCTTCTCTGAGGGGGTGGCCCAGAGAAAACCATAGTGGGCTAGAGGACTAGTTAGTACAACCCCCTGGGATACTATACCTAGCCACCTATATATTACGATCACTTTCCCTAATACTGCGGAACACACAGACTGCAAATATCTGCCTAATCATATGCACAGTAAATTAGCAGTCAAAAACAATATGCTTATACCTGCAGAACAGTTTTATTTATCGCCTGCAGCCCCTGCAATATGGAATGGATTAGGTTAGCACAACACTCTCTACCCACTGGGCCACACTTAGTTGCCCTCAGTAGTAGAGCCAAATTTGTCAAGCAATTTTGTGAGATTCCCTATTTATCCTTCACAAAATTTAGGGGAAAAAATCCTCAAAAATTCTTTTTGTTATGCCTACAGAAAGAGGCCCATTCCTAAGTGCCATGTGGTAGATTTTCAACTACACTATCAGATGAGAGCACCCTCTCCGGGTAGCAGCGAACACACTAACAAAACAAAATCCCCTAACAAAAGGTTTCACAATTCTCAATAGGGATTTTTAAAAATTCTTAAAAAACCCTTGACTAATTTGGCACTCCTACTGTAGGCAGGGTCTGAATGGCCACAGATTGTCCAAACTGCTAATTAGTTAGGCCCTGAGAAGGCACAACTGATATTACCCTGACTATTGCAGATA
Source organism: Neoceratodus forsteri (assembly GCA_016271365.2). Taxonomy (NCBI): domain Eukaryota; kingdom Metazoa; phylum Chordata; order Ceratodontiformes; family Ceratodontidae; genus Neoceratodus; species Neoceratodus forsteri. The sequence goes on from CM028131.1 coordinate 734,193,571, forward strand.
AGATACCAGCAAAAATATATTTTTCCTCCTGTACTGGAGGGTGCTACCCTCCTCCACATATTACCAGGACCTCCAACAAAGTTAGGAGCTCCTACATGGCTGTCTCCGGGTACCCAGTGTCAGAATGCTGCAGGCTCATAGATGTTGCTGTGGGATGGCTAGTTCTGGTGCACTTAAGATTTAGCAAAGAGCAACAGGCTCCTTAATAATCCCCCTCAAAGGTCATAAAATTACTAAAATGGCCTTACACCTCTGCAAAGAGGTGTTTGTAATCAAGTACAATGGCCAACTTGCAAAAAAAACTCCGTAGTAACACAGATTTTTGGAACAGGTCAAATCCTGTTTGTACTAGCAATTATCAATTCAATGGGTCCTCAGGGGGATGCAGACATCTGTCCTTCCAATCTCCTGTTGTGCTTCTGGGGACCAGCTGGGCTTTAATATGGGATGCAGATTCCCTGAATGGACGTCATCTTCTCCAACAAACTCTCTCTCTCACAAAGATTCAACCAGGCTTTTAGGTAAAATCCAGGCAGGGTTTCGGTAGCTGCAATGTATCACATTATTCAGCTGTTGTGTCTTGTGCAGGCTAGTACACAGATGCTTCTCAGTCTCTTTTTCATTCTCAACCCACCTGGCTCAGTTGACAACCCAGATACAAGGCCTGTGGTTGCGCACTATATCCACTTATGAGGACTAGGTCTGCTCTGCTCAGCATCCCTCACAGATCAGATGCCTTCCATCCAGCCTATATTATATCCCAACATGGACGCACAGCACAGATTGGCCCAATTCCATGTCACTCACAGTCCATGGTACTTAATAGGTCCAGAAAATGGGCCAATGCACTGTCCAATTTTTTCCTAGAGGTCTGCATGGACTCAAACTGGGAACTCCACTGATTGGCTGTACCAGAGGTCAGCAGGTCACTAAGTGGCAGCCCCCATGGAGTTCATGGATGTGCCCCAATACACAGTTAGTCTAACGGGGCTCTCCAGCTGTAGATCCCACACTTCTCACCAGAAGTTCTGGAGGGCACATCACACTCTCCTGATGATCCACTAATTGGAAAGGGAGGGGTTCACATTTGCTTACCAAGAGAATCACCAGGTACCCTGGGTAACAGGGTGGGTGGGAAGTCTTTGTGAGTGAGTGCTTTCTTGCACAGCATTCTTGTTGGTCCCTACTTATGAAGTGGGATGAGGGACTTGATGGACCTAGAGTCCCTTCTACCTTTAAATTGCTGGTACTATGTTGTGTAACCCCTAGGTGGCACTATCCTATGGGCTACTAACCCTGCTAGTGTAACTAAGTACAGGTTAAGGGGCCTGAGCTCAGTGAACGGGTGCCTCCACCTGGAGGAATGGTTTTGGGGTAGCATGACTGCTGTTGGTATAGCCCTCTGGGATGCCAGAACCCCCCCCACCAAACCTTCTAGTGGTCTAAACAGTTCAGCAACAGAACAGTCACATTTACCATATCACAGTAATGATATGCTCACACTCCTTAAAGTTATCACCAGAGCTGGATCTTCTACAATTGCCCTGGAGACCCTCTGGAAAATAAAACCAGCAAGGCAGCAATGCAGTAGCAATCCAACCAATAAGGTACACCCTAGCCAGGTTAAACATGAAAAAAACGCAATCTGATTTATTCAGGGGGATGTGAACAAGGGTGGGGCATAAATTTAGCAAGTAATTGGCAATTCTGATTAAATTCAGATTTAGTAGCATCCACAGTGAGTCCCTGTAGCACAGTCCCACAACCCTGGGTACCCAGTATGGAAAACAGACTAGCCTGGAGCATTGCCCAGGGTAGGCCGGCATTGCAGCTGTTGTTGGGGTCCTTAGGAAAGAAAACAATTACCATGCACGTAACCCAAATATTTGTAATCCAGAGCCAGATGGCTCAGTCCATTGCAATAAAACCCAAAACAAGCAAATCAGATGACACACAATGATTGTAGCTTATGTTGCAGGGAGCTACCCTGTTTTGTACTCCCAGACCAGGATGCAGGATAGACGAGATGAAGACCTCCGGGTGTTGTACTGAATTGCCAGGGGAATCAGGGCCTAACGACTCACCTCCTGGTGGTCGCTACCTGTTTGGTGGTGTTGAGCAGGTGGCTGAATCCCCGATTGGGTCTTTTGCCAAAAATGTCTCTGAATCAGGAGCAGCGGCCTAGGCTGAGATGGCAGAGCCCATGCACAGCAGGCAGTTCAGATGGAGTCCGTGATTAAGTGCTGGAACAGCTTCCAGCTGGCGTAACAGAACTCACTGTGGGGAACCAAATCGTGACCCATGAAACACATTCAACACATTTATAACACATAGAGTATTTTGCCACAGTTCAGATAAAGTCCATTTGCAAACTGCAGCGTCTCTGTGCAAACCTTTCAATCTGAGACCCACTTCAGTACCAGGTGGGTTGATCACTTCTGGAGCAAGTCTTCGGTCCGCTTGCAGGCAGCAATAACACACTTTTCCCTTCAGATACAGGTCTCGATCCAGTAATTGGACAAGTCTAACTTTCACACTCAAGGCAATACTTCACACTGGAAGATGTGACAGGCAGGCCAGCAGAGCCTTCCCACCAATTCTCCTGTGCTCCTAACAGGAGCAGCTGCTTGATGGCTTGAGCTGTTTACTCTTCAAACTCCAACTCTCGACTGACACTTTGATTCAGCAGTTCTGGGGTTTCCCAGTGATCCAAAAGTTTCGGTTGGCTGAGGGAACTGTCTGTCACAGGAAGGACTCCCCCTCCAGGTCCATTTAGGCACCAAACACTTAAAACTACAATTCCTACAGAATTTCAATCCCACAAGACCTCTGGGGACAGTCTCCAGTTTAGGCCCCCTGAGGTTCGATTGGTCCAACACTGGCAGTGCAGAACCAAAATGGTGGCTCTTATACAAAAGTTCAAGCTGCAATGGAAAGCAGGTTAGACAAACTCTTATAGCATTATTATCATAGCAGATAAACAGTAAATAATCACTTTCCCTAACAGAGCTCCCAGTGCGCAAATAGCGACTGCAGAATGGAGCAGAAATACGGACTGTCTGGCTGGTCATGAGCCTTAAATCACTCGGACCCAGCCCAGACTTATTTTCTAATACAGCATAGCTGCTCTGTTAAAAAGACAGGCACGGAGGCGTAGTGGAGCACTTGCAGGCAGGCAATTAGAACTACTGGACACAGGACACCATCCTGACACTGGGCATTAGGCAGTCCAGGAAGACATTATAGGAGCCCCTATTTGTAAGGGGGGGGGGGTTACAGTTGCATATGAGATTCCCAGGCATCGTTTCTCAATTGTGCCATAAAGCCATCTCTTGAGGTTTAAACTACTACTGTGGGTTTCTTGTCATTTCTCCCAATCTGTCTAAGCACCACCCCAAATCTCTGTCTGAAGCAGCTGCAGGGACTACACATGGCTTCTTATAATGTGGATGGGCTAGCACTGGAGACTGGTTTACCACAGCATTCAACAGGCTCAGTGCTGTCTCACAATCTGCCTATTTCAGCATTTTCTGTGCACTTTATGATGTGAGATCTGTGTGTGCTGTTGCAACACCACTGACATTTAGAACAAATAGCCCATAGTACCTGGAGTGCCTTAGGAAGTCTCAAATCAGAGGCTTTCTGGTAGGCCTGAGACAATTCTGTTTGGCCATTAGCTTTACTGGCCCAGGCTGGATGTGGATTCCCCGCACTGTGTGTCCTTGTTACAGGACTTAAGCCATTCCTGAAGTACATTTCTCTGTTTTTACAGATGGATCTGCTTTTTGCAAATGGGCTTGCATGTTAGTGACATGCCTCATGTAAAGGCTGTGGGTTAAATGATGGACCCAGGAGGCACTATTGGCTTTAACAAATAACGCAAGATGTTTTATTATTCCAACAGAACAAAATAAGCAGACTGGAATATGGCAAAATAAAAGAGAAGCATAACTTAAACAAAACAAACAGTACACATAGCTAGAAACAGGTAGATAAGCAAGGTGTTAATGGCATCACACCTTCCTACTGACTGAATCTTTAGTTCATCTGCAGTGCTTATATACAAAGTTGGGGTCAGGTGCTCCTTCGACTCAACCCCTTACTGCCCATTCAAACTTAAATTTCTGAAAACAAGTTTTATACATTTTATTTATACCTTAGAACCTTTTCAAAATACATAAACAAAGGTATACAATAAAAGAAAATACATTTATTTGTTTTAATGTGTGCTGCATTTGAGCATTGCCTTTGTGAAGCACCTCCCCTTCAGTTGTAGCATAAAAGACTTGAGAATGTGGCCGGCCGGCTCTATATTGATACCTGTAGCTGAAGGAGTGTGTAGGCCCCAAAAGCGCTGCAATGCAGTCACTGATTTGTCTGGTCTGTTCCCTTTTTACAGTGTGGTCTTCAAACAAAGAGAAACAACACTGTAAGTAGAGCAGTATTAATTTCCAGTATTTCCCACTGAAAATAAAAAACAAAGGTGTTGAGGGAAATGGAGCTCAGACATCCGCATCGGGGTAAAAGTAACGCCGAGTATTTACAGGTCGAAAGTTACCAGAGTTCGCAAAACCTCACTGCCAGGAAAAACACAAACCGAGTTCTCAAGGTGGAGGTCCTCCAGAAAATACTTAAACTGAAAAAAAGGTTTGCTAGACATAAAACGTGTCACATATGATTATTTCCTAACAGCCTGCTATTTGATAGCTTGACCTGTACACATTACTGCGGTAGGTACCTTAATTTAAAAAATAAGAGAAATACGAGCATCTCCTACGCTATCTCCTGCACTATCGCTATACTGGCGTGTTTGTTCTTAATTCCACATACCTTACAGATTTAATTCCATCTGATTTCCTCTAGTTAAACCATGTGCAACACATATAAAAAATGTATTTATTATTTAAATGAATGCTTCATAAGCTGCTTCAGCATAAATAGCTATGGGAATACATCGTTCTCTACAGCATACTGTCCTAGTTAAATGCTTTAGGGGCTAAGAGAACTCCTTCCTTGAAATACTATCTTTAATGATTGGTAGGGTTGTTCTATTTTGCACATTCTAGAACCTGTCCCTTACAGCATGTAGGACAGTTAGTGATTGGGGGGGGGGGGTTAGACAAGAAACAAATAAACACATAAGACACATGTACAACCAAAATGGGTGGCCAGCCCAAAGAACCTATACATACACATAATAAACAATATTTATTTACATATGAAGGAAAGACATACATCCAGAACCACAAACCTCCTACTAAAAAATGCAAAAAAGGGGAGGGGGTTCTTCTTTACACCTCATTTTTCACCCATAAAGGCAACTGCTTACTCTCGTGCCCTATTCCTGATTATGATACCAAGCCTCTAAAAGGTGAATGGAACAGTTTTCATTCCAAAAGGCATATGCAAAATGTAAACAACCTTTAGAGTTAAGTATAATAAAGGCTGGCAACTCCTGAGATCCCTTTTGCTAGTGGTACTTGCAAGTACCCTTTTATCAAATCAGTGATGGTGAGATACTGGGTGTCCTCTGTGTGCTCCAGCATGTTATCCATCTGTGGCATGTGGTACACATCCATTACTGTGATGATGTTCAGTTCTCTGTAATCAACACAAAGCCAGGTATTTCTATCCCTTTTAAGGATTAGAAAGCAGGTAAACCAGGTAACCCATCCCCCCAAAACAGTCACCACGAGCCTGATTCTCAAATGATCGGGAACAGCATACAGTGCTTGCACCAACCAGGAATAGTGCAAGGGGCAACTTGCACCACACCGTGCACCAGTCCCGATTCTCCAACGTTGCCTGCACCACATAGGGGGCTGCCTGCGCCAGCCGGGCTTGTGCTGCTCTTGCAGCAGATTTTCGGCTACGCCCTGGTGTACTGGGGCTTGTGCCATGGCGGTGCTGTCACATCCCCTTTTGTGGGATTCTGAAAGTGCTGCAATGGGTACAGGACCTGCCCAGAGTTAGACAAGCCCTGAGCCGGTCTAATGTCCTGTGCGCCATCCCCATCTGCAGCTGCTGGATGGCAAGGATGCTTGGCAAGCGGGCTGACTACCATGTCCATGGTAGAAATGTGGCCGTGTGGCTAGTACAGTTTGAGGGCCACTGTAACAGGCTACCACTGTAGGCAGGGACCAGACACAACATGTGATGTGCAGAGGACAAAAGTGATGGTGCTGCAGTCTGGCACAAGTACCGGGGTTCTGCAGCTCTGATTGTTGCGAGCATTAAGCATTAGAAATTAGATTTTCAGTTGGGAAGCCCTTATTGTTGCTAGGTGGCTATCGCCCCCCCCCAATGTAAAAAGTAAGATGATGCAGCTAGTCAACATTTTACTTCCCTATTCAAAGACTCATGAGTTGCTTCTATTAGGGGACTTTAATAAAGACTGGTTGACATCTGGAGATACTAGAATAATGAAAAACCTGCCACTTAACATCAGTCAATTCAAATCTGGGCTCCGTTCACACCTTGCACTTGAATATGCTTGTTCCTGCAATACACAACTTTAGCTAGCCTAAAGACTCACTGGCCCAGATATTCAAAAGGGTTGCGCCATGCGCAACAGGGTTGCGCATGCGCAAGTCCTACATTGCACCATTCTGCGATATTCAGCAGGAGGCAGTTATGCCATTGACAACAGGTTGCGCAACAGCGCAATGCAAATGAATGCATGCTCAGCAGGAGAGACCGCTGCGCTACGCGGCTACCGATATTCAGTCGGGTTGTGCAGGGTTGTACATCACGCAACCCCAACCTGCGCCTGCACAACCTTGAGCCAAAAAAGGATCAAGTTGAGGGCCACCCACAGGTGAGCTGCTGTAGTGCAGGGCGCAACACAGCAGCTGCCACCCTGGCTGGCCCCAACTCGGTCCCTGTGCCCCCACCAGCGGATCCGGGCATAAAGTAACATGACCCCCACATCTCGAAGCCCGATCACGGGCATAAATGCTTTATGACTTCACGCATCTCGAAGCCGATTGGCGGGCATAAAATGCCTGGCCCCACATCTCCCGAAGCCCGATCGCATGCATAAAGTAACATGAACCCCCACACATCTCCCAAAGCCGATCGTGGGCAATAAAGTAACATGACCCCCACACATCTCCCGAAGCCTGATCGCGGGCAGAGCGTGTATCAACCCCAGTGCCCGATGCGGGCAGAATGTAAAAGCCCCACAACCGAATATCTCCTGGTGGTCCAGTGGACCGTATGCTGATGCGGGCGGGAATGTCAAGTTACAACCCCCCAAACATCTCCCTGGTGTCTAGTGGCCCCCACCCACCCACCTGCACCCATGAAGCCCTCCACCTCGATCCCCGGCCGGGGCGGGCGGGGCAGCATCCCACCCGCCTGCAGCCCCGCGCCCGCCGACTGACTGTCCAGTAGGGCTGCACGCCCATTGGTGCAGTTTGTGAATGATGTTCATTCACAAATCTGACTGTCATGTAGGTATGGGCTGCACGCCCATTGGCTGTAGCTCTGCACCACCGGGCGGCAGCCCTACCGGACAGTCAGTCGGCAGGGCGGCGGGCGGCAGGCGGGTGGATGTTGCCGCCCGCCAGCTGCCCCGGGGAGCGGGGTGGAGGCGTGGGTGGGTGGGGGACACTAGACACCAGGAGATGTTTGGGGGTTGTAATTTGACATTCTGCCCGCGATCGGGCATTACGTCCACTGACCACCAGGGAGATATTCGGGTTGGGGGCCTTTACATTCTGCCCGTGATAGGGCACGGGGTTGATAATACGCTCTGCCTGCGATCGGGCTTTGGGAGATGTGTGGCGGGGGTTCATGTTACTTTATTGCCCGCGATCGGGCTTCGAGATGTGTGGGCGGGGTCATGTTACTTATGCCCGCGATCGGGCATCGGAAATGTGTGGGGGGTCATGTTACTTTATGCCCGGCGATCGAAGCCGGGAGATGTGGGGGTCATGATACTTTCTGCCCGCGATCGGCTTCGGATCTGTGTGTGGGGGAATGTATAATCCAGAGATACCGCCCGCGATCGGGCTGGTAGGGACAGGCCCCGACGGGCCGCTCGGCAGGGCGCCAGGTGCAAGTCCTCGATCGGCACACCTACATGCTAATGGCAAAATGGGGCTGAGAATAGATGCAAATGGCCCCCCGCGCCTTGCATAAATTATGGCCTCCATTTGCATGTCACCTTTTGAATATCGGATGCGCAAGATGGCGCACGTGGTACTTGCGCCCACCGCAAGTTTAATGCTCAACTCTGGCAACTTATGTGGCACAAGTTCCACTGCGCCATGCACAGTGGCTGTGGCTGGGGGGTGATATTCAAAAGAGTTGCTCAATAGCGCAACTCCTTTGAATATCGCCCCGGCCACACCCCTGCACAACTATTTTGAGCAGCGAAGGGGCTTGCGCCTCAGAATGGTGCAGTTTGAATATCTGGGCCACTATTAACATGCCAGCAACTATTTTTGGCCAACCCCCACTCCATCTTTACCACCCCTCCCACACCTGACTTACCCCCCTCTTATCTCCCTTCCCCTTTTCTACCTCCTCCTATGTCCCTTCCACCCACACTTATCTGCCCTGCCCATTTGACTATACATGACAAAAGACCTTCTCTGGCTGCTCCTGCTCCTACTTCCACTTCACCTGGAGGCCCCTGCTACCTTAATACCTGGCACTTACATAACGGCTGTACCATACTGATTAAGTGTTGTTTATTGCTGTATCCTTCAAGTGGTAACTACATTCATTTGAAATCATGTAATATTCTTGTTCTTTGTAAACAACTGTGTCCTAGCAAACATATCTTATTTGATGATATTCCTCCTACTTGATCTGTAACCCATGTATTGTATTGTATTGTACTGTCTTTCTCTGACTTGGAACTTTTGTAAACGAGCCCTGGCTCAAAAGTATTAATCTGAATCTGAAATAAATAAATAAAAAATAAAATAACCTAGGATTAGAACAAATGATAAAAAAACTATGCATACAAATGTTAAAAAGCCTATTGATTCTTCTCTGCTTGATTTAGCCCTGACACATGCTCCGTATAATTACTCAGTGGCAGGATTGCTGGACGATATAAACAGTGATCATAATACTATATTCTGCATCAGAGGTAAAAATCCTGTACATAGTCAACCTAGATTCATTTCATTTTGCTCTACTAAAAATGTTGACTACCTGGCATTCTCAAGAGATTTGGATAATATAAACTGGGAAAGGCTTAAACTAATTCTAGCCATTGACCTGGCCTCAAGTTGTTTTATAACAGAGCTAATGCAAGTATATAATTTGCATATGCCTATTAAAACAAAGAAGATAAAACAAAATTCTGCCCCCTGGTTTTCCCAATAGTTAAGGAAATTAAAAAGGTTAAAAAAGCAAGCTTGGGATTGTGCATGTAAATCTTGTCACAAACAAGACTGGGAATATTATAGAAGGTTAAGGAATTCTTTTGTTGCGGCAGTTAGAGAAGCTAAGCGATCCTATTATAATTCAAAACTTGAGGAAAATGCAGGAGATCCATCACAATGTTGGAACATAATTAAAGGTTTGAATGGTCAATCAAAAAAGACTGCTTGCCCAAATAATATCAAGGTACCGGGGGTAGAGGTGAGGACTCGATGGCTAATGTTTTCAATAAATATTTTGTGAATGCAGGTAATTTTTTTGAAAACTCTGACTTTGAAACTGGAGAGAATGGATTGCGGGTTAAATCAGAGGATTCTCCTCTCTTTAATTTTAATAAGACTGATGAATATGAAGTTACTGATTTATTGCTAGACTTGAAAACCAATAAGAGCTGTGGCCCAGATGGGATGACCCCATCTCTTTTAAAATTTTCAGCCCTTCAGATTGCTGCTCCCCATACTTATTTGTTCAGTTGGTCTATATCTGAGGGGTTCCAGGTGATTAGAAGTTGGCCAGGGTCATCCCCATTTTTAAGGGAGGGGGGGGTAGCCCTGGACAACTAACCAATTTTAGACCTATTGTTGCAGGTTTCGACAGTGTTTGAAAAACTAATAACTAAACAACTGTCAGATTTTTTGCAGCAGAATGATTTATATGATAAATACCAGGCGGGATTTCATAAATCTCATGGTATGGTGGTCTCCATGGTGAGGGTCTTGGATGACGTCAACAAAGCTATGGACTTGGGTCATTTGACCGGGGCCATCTTTGTTGACCTCTCCAAGGCCTTCAACACAGTTGACCACCAAATTCTTTTGCAAAGATAAGTAAACTTAGGGGTGTCACCTAGTGCATTAAAATGGTTCAGATCCTATTTGAGTGACCGTATGCAGACTACTAAGGTGAACAATACTGCTTCCACTCCATTGCCTGTAGTCCGAGGAGTCCCCCAGGGCTCAGTGCTTGTATCCTTGTTGTGTTCGGTTTATTTAAATGGTTTTGGTGACAGTATCTCAGGTATGGCATATCATTTATATACCGATGACTCCATACTATATACCTTAGCGCCAATCTTGCTTGAAGTTCAATCTAATTTACAAGTAAGTTTTAATGGCTTGCAAGACTTTGTTACAAAATCAAAGCTTAAAATTAACATAGGCAAAACAAAATGTATGGTTTTCAGCACAAACTCTAAATTAAAAAGTAGGGCTGAACTGAGAATTGTTGATACAGAAGGAGTCAAGTTGGAGTCTGTGGTGTCTTACAAATATCTGGGCTACTGGACGGACTCCTCGGGCTTGGGCAATGTACATGTGGACAACCTTATAGGAGCAATTGGGAAAAGGGTGGAATGTTATTCCGTAATAAAAATTGTTTGGGTAGTAACACGATTAAAAAGATTGTCGAGTCCTAGATATTTCCCTTATTGGATTATGGTGACGTTCTATATGACTATGCCAATAATAATAAATTACACAAACTAGATATTCTGTACAATCGCTTGGCCAGGTTAATTCTACAATGCCCCAAGGACACACACCCTTGTCAAATGTACAACAGTTTAGGATGGCTGCCTCTGTCAGAGAGACGCCAACTTCATAAATTTATACTGGCATATAAAAGTGTTTTAGGTGAAATCCCTACCTATTTGACTGAAAAACTGCAGGTTAGAAAAATAAATGTTTCACTTAGGAAGTCTGCTTACTGTGAATTGGTTGCCCCAAAAATACAATTAAAAAGATCTATGTTTTTTTTGTCATCTGGTTCCCTCATATTGGAACAGTCTATCTCCTAAATTTTCGATTGCTGGATGCTAAATTCCCATCTTTAAATGTTGTAAAGCAATGTTTTTTAGATAAGACAGCAAATCTAGTTAAAGGCTTTTGTGTCTGATTCAGATAATAATACTGTGTACTGAACACGATATAATTTATTGTACTGTATGTTACTTATGTTATTACGTATATGTGAAACTTACATACAATATAATTGTTTTGTACTAAGATGCTGGGTCACCATTTTAAATGAGTTTTGCTCAATGTTCTAATCCTTTATTAAAAGGGGCTGGCAGTATAGTCTAGAGGTTAGAGGAACGAGGTGTGAATGAGCTTGATACATCCAGCAGACCAGACCTGAGTTTGATTCTCACAGCCTCCACTTGTATACTGTGTGACTCTGAGCAAGTCACTTAACCGCCCAGTGCTCCCAGGTCGCCCCTGAAAACAGGCACTTGTGCCTAGTGGGCCTTACCCAGTTGCCAAAGACTAAAATAAAAAAATAAATAAAATAAAATAACATGAAAATGAAACATCCTGAGTGGCATAGTGCTATGAACGAGAGAGTGGGCAGAATATGAATGCTACCACCAGCGTGGAGGGTGTCCTATGCAGGAGGAGCACTGCACTGGAGTGCAGCATAAGGGGTTGAGCTACAGATGGTGAGTCGTGCCCCAATCAGCAGCTCCTGGTGAAAGCCATGGCTACGGGGTGCCGGATTGTGCAGTTGTGTGTGGGAACAGGACGGGATGGGACACGGGTGTCAGGCATAGCGGGAGCACTGGCAGAGGGGTGGCAGGTGTGTGGCCTCAGTTGGGCATGTACACTGAGGGGGTCATCAGGGAACTGGTGGGCATGGTGCTGGCAGCACCGGGTGTAGGCCAATCACATGGCGATGGCACAGTGTGCTGTTTTGTGGCATCCTGCACAGGAGCTGGTGTCATCCATTGGAAGCCAAGGGATGCCAGTGTGCCATACACAGTCAGGGGTGTCTGCCTGCAGGTCCACATCTGTCCCCCTGGCTCATACACTCTCCTGGACCATGGTGTGGCCGCATTGTGACTCAGGTATGGTAGTTGCCCTTGGCCAGTGATGGGCTCATTGGATTTCTCCCAGTCCCTTTGTGGCATGTACACTGTGTTCTCCCCCTTGCATTAGTGCTATGGACAGCTGCCTCCCATCCCTGACATGTGTCCACCTCGCACCTGCATCATGGCACCCATTTGTGTGGACAGGGTTGGGTACAGCTCCCACAGTTGCATCTGTGCCACACTCTGTGAAGGACCGCTAGACCTGTGCCATCTGTCACTATTGCACTGCAGACCTACCTGCCACAACATCAGGACAGCACAGGCCACATCTGGGACCTGTAGACAAATGTTCTACATTGTGTTGTCTCTCACAGGATAGCAGCATGCGCAGGCATCCTGACTGGTTAGGACCGCCAGCTCTCTCCAGCCTCACCCCTCCATTGGCTGTTACAGATGGCACAACCACCCTTGCCTCTGTATCCCTGGTACTGGTGAGTTGCACATCTCTGGTATGTGACCCACGGTGTGGGTACAGCTGTGTCTGTGTTTTCTTTGTGTGGGCAGCTGGTATTGCAGCCATGGCCACATGAGTCCTTGATGCAGTTGACAGCATCCAGCAGACATACCGATGCTACCCATACTGATCTCCATGATTTATCTCTGGGACCCTGATCCACCTGCGCAGCACCTGGTAAGGCTATACAACTGCAGCTATGGTCTGAGACCATGGTGACTTCATTCTCAGGAGCTTCCTGTACATGGGTATGTAGTACTGAAGTGCAGCTATAAGCTGGATGTGCCACATCCACCTTGGTGCATGGTGTGCCATGCACGCCAAAGGCAACTTTGGACAGTTTTTGATGGTGTTGCACAGCCACAAGTAGGACGGCTGCCTCGTCAATCCCCTCACATGTGCCATGTACTAGGTGCACAGAGGCGGTTGTGGCATCTGTGCAGACTTTGGCATTGGGACCCCTCCTGTACCAGAATCTGGTGCAGGGTCCTTGGTGCATCACCCTTTGATGCAAGCTACCCTTTGCTGCAGCTTGCATCGCACTAAGGCTGGTTTCGAGAATTTGGCCCCATGTGTTCCCTGAAGCTAGGAAAAGGGGCTGATGCTATTCTAGGGATTTTCAGCAGAGAGGGCTTCTCAGAGGAAGTGTTGATGGACAGAGGCGCCAATTTTATGCCCTGCCTTATTATCACCCTGTGTGAAAATCTGGACTTAAGCAGTTGGTGACTTCTCCATACCATATTCAGGGAAATTTCAAATGATTGTTATAAAATGAATAAATAGACACCAGGGATATGGCAAACGAAAACAGTAAGGGTGTTTGGGGGTTGGGGGTGTCACTAGAGTACTGCAACCTCGCTGGTGTGACATGTGACATGTGACTGGGGGGGGGTGACTGCAGTACAGCTGCCCAACCATCAGTGGGTGGGGGCGTGGGCTTAGCAGATGGTTAAGTCATGATTTCTGGCAGCAGTACATAGTTGACTGGGGACGAGTCAGTTTCATCTGTGATATCATCCATCACAACCTCACAAATGACACTAGTGCCCACAAAACAACTTACTAATACTGGTAAACACATGAGTGGCCCCATTTTATAATTTCAATAAGGCACTTCTGGGGGGAGGATGTCACTGGGATAATATTACCTCTTAGGTGGTTGATAGCATTTGGCTTGTGGCCTCATGCCACACAATCGTCCCAAGGCGTGATGTTATCTCAGCATGATGCACACCTTGGTGTGTCTTATTGTTTAACTACCCCATCTAACTCTTGCACAGCACACAGACTAGTCTCCTAGTTATATCAAAGCATATTAGGTCAAAGCACCTCAGGTCACTGAGGCTCCAGAGCCCACCCACCTAGTCCCTTGGCCTGAGCATCTGTTGCTTATCTAATCTGGGAATCCTGCCCTCTTTGATGTCCCCAACCAGCATCTCCGGTGATAGCCCTCCAGCTAAAATTTTGAATCTCACAGTTAGAACAGGAGAATTTCGAGAGGCATGAAAATGTGCCAAAGTTACTCCAATTTTTAAATCAGGACTGAGGTTAGAGATCGAAAAGTAGCACCCCATCTCCCTAGTCCCTCAGGTATTAAAACTTTTTGAAAAGTAGTTCTATTTTTAGTTAAAATATTTTTTTGAAGTCAGACCATCAGCAGTTGAGCTACTGCTTGCAACGCTGGTGACCCAGATACGGGAATGAGCCTGGGTCATCGGGGCTGGACGGGGGGGGGGTCGAGCTTCCCAGTGGATGTTCTCCTCCTCCTGGGGAGGAGATCCATATCCCAAAATGCTACTGCCATTTGTAGACGTACCAGTGGCCAAGCACTCAGAACACAGGGAGGGAGGGACACCATTCTGCGTATCACATGCGTGTGCTAACACACACTCATGTTGGGGACAAACACAGAGAGAAAGTGCACACCAGGATGATGGTGTTCCAATTCATATAATCCAGAAACACACTCAGACGAATGGGCACAGCATCAGCTTTCTTTATAATGACACCATTGCATAAGTTTAGTGTGTAAATATTTTATTTATAAAATTAAAAAAAACAGCGTACAGATGTGAGTGCTTGATGCATTTCGGATAAAAAAACTACCCTTTATCAAAAGATTTTGGGGCAGGCACATCAGAAATTGGTGGGGTTTACAAAACCAACCTGTAGGACTCATAGGAGGGGAAGAACCAACAGGACTTCAAGATGTTATCCAGTGGGAGGCAAGCCTGGGCTGTCAATCAGAACTTGCTTGAGTCTTTCAGACAGAGGACACAGCAGGCAAAAGCAGGGATTTAAAGGGACAGTTTTATTTTAATCCAATCAAACAAAAATAAAGGGGGGGTCAGACTTTTAACAAGGGGAGCCAGGGCCAGGGTCACCTTCCCCCCCCACGCACACCTATGGTCATTATCCACCCTCCCACAGAGCTTAGTGTTATCTGAGAAGAGACACAGCCTGCCACGGATACCGTCCCCAGTGTCACTGATGAACATACAGAAGAGGACTGGACCCAGGACAGATCCCTGTGACTCCCCACTTGTGACCACCCTCTCTTCTGATTTAATTCTGTTGACCACAGACCTCTGCTGCCTACCCTTCAGCCAGCTTCTTACCCAGTTCATTATGTCCTTAGCTGCACCCAGATCCTCCATCTTCTTCAGCAATCACCTGTGGGGCACTGAGTAGAAAGCCTTGCTGAAGTCAAAATAGAGCAGATCCACAGCATGGCCCCTCTCCAATTCCCTTATCATTCCATCAAAGAAAACTATCAAGTTCATGTGACAGGACCTCTGTAAGCCCCCCCTCCTTGCAGGAGGGGCTTTTGCTCCCATTTAGGAACCCCTTTCCCTCTCCTATCCCATCCCCCCCAGAGTTAGGAAATTCATTAGTGCTCTGGGGGTTAGTACCTGCTGGACGCCTCAAGGTGGCAGCAGAGGGCAGCTTAGGGAAGTTATATAAAGCTGGAGACAGGGGGCAGGATTCTCAAAGCTTTCAGAAGGTGCAAAACCTTCCCTAAGTCCCCAAAACTCCCTCAGCTACAGAAAAAGGGGGAGTTTGCTCCAAGTGCTATTCACAAAAGCCCTCGCAGCTGCGGGAAAAACCACTATGGACTGCGGAAGAAAGTGTAGCTGTGGAAGTCCCTCAGGACAAAAAGGTGTGAGATCAGTGGAGCACAGCCCCTGAAAGGCTATTCACAGCTAGGTTTTTCCCGCAGCTGAGGAAAGAATGTTACACACAGTGGAAAGAGGCATAACTCTCCCTCAGCACACTGCAGCAGTGCCCCAGCAATTGGAATCAATTAAGGTGGAGGTGTACCACAGGTAACAGCATCTCAGACAGTATAGCAGTGGCTGATGTTACAGTACTGAAGGCACACACTACCATGCTATGGCAACAGGCATCAACCACTAGACCCAGTGCAGCCCATGACAGAGCCCTATAAGCAGTAGAGCCTGACCAGCCAGCAGCGAGTGCTACCCCCCCCGCAGGCTACAGGAATACCCCAGGGAGGGATGACCAGCAGGGACAGTCAGCCACTGTGGCGCCAGGGTATCACAGGTACCTGCGGTGCTGCTGTGGTCCCAGTTGGGGACTGGTTGTTGGTCTCTGTGTGTGCTATCAGCTTCATATTACAGCAGCACTGTTACAGTCTGCTGCTTCAGCTAGTGGTTCCTTATTGCTGTGCCTTCACAGCCTCTGCAGCTGCAGATTCGCAGCACTTGCGCAAGTCCTGCAGCAGCTAAATTGCTGTACCTGCTGCACTTTTTACAGAAATCCACAGCTGCACTGGTTTTCTTTGAGAATACAGCGCAGCTGCGTTTCCGCACTGCAGCAAGTTTTTTTCCCGTAGCTGCGGGAATTTCGTCTTTCTTTGAGAATCCTGCCGCAGAAGTTTCGGGGCATTTTCCAGCCTGGGCTTTAGTTCTGGGGCTGGAGGGGGTGGCTGGAGGAGCAGAGTAGGCAGGCAGGAAGGGAGCTCAGCAGTCCTGGTGGGCCTGTGGGGAACCCCCCCCCCGTAGTGGCAGATAGGGACAAGCTCTTCGGCGATGTGATATCGAGGAGTGAGGAGGTGGCTCCATGGGGAGGATGGCCAGCCAGGCCCATGTGTCATCGGGAGAAGGGAGATGCAGGTAGTATGAAGATGCCAGGATAGGCAGGAGCCCCTAGAGATCCTGTGAAGTAGTGGTTCAGGCCGCCAGGGCTGTGAGGACAGTGGCAGGATCCCCACAGGAGGGAGGCCGGTGGCAGTGTTTTGCTCCCATACTCGGTGTGGCAGGGTGACCTGAGAGTAGAGGGAGCCAGGGGGCCCTTCATCCATTTCAGAGGACCTGCTTGGAGGAGCAGGTCTTGGGGTACCGGCATTCAAAGGGCTGGGTGGGTTGCAGGTCTTAGGACAGGCCTTGGGGGGGCCTCTGGCTGGAGCTTACAGCAAGCCCAGGATAAGTTAGCAGGGATGTGGGCCAGGGGCTGTTGTACCATTCAAATGGTCATCTGGGAGTGCAGAAATGAGTTGTGGCTGGTATCTGTGGAGGAGTGGGCTGCTTGAGGGCCTTGTGGTGGCAGGGCTCAGTGCCCTCCCGTGGCAGGGTAGCCCAATTGAGGTAGCTCAGGCACTGGGGCAGGGCTAGGTTTGAGGGCTGCTGCAGCAGCAGAGAGAAGACAGAGGGCCGAGCCATAGGTGTGGGGACTGGTTCTGTGAGTTTCGGAGTACAGGCAGGTTTAGGTTCAATGCAAGGTGAAAAAGATTGGGTTACAGGACCTGGGTCAGAGAGGAAAATTCTGGTACCCCTCGAGATTTGGGCCAAAGTCCAGGGGCCAGGTGGGAGAAGAAGAATACTTTTTCACACCGGAGATAGGGCAGCTGACCAGTGCCAGACCAGACAGAGATTAAGGAGAATGGGTAACCCAGAGTAGGAAAAGAAGCCGAGATTTGGCTTACCAGCGCCAGTGAGCCAGGAGCCTGTGGGTTTTTACCAAGTGGGAAGGTTCCTTGGGTAAATCATCCAAGATGGCAGAGTGAAGAAACCCTGCTTGTACTGCCTACAAACCATTTATGCTGCTCAAAATGTCCAGCCTGCATAAACTGTAAAAAGTTCAGATAGCCCCATGGAGCTGCTTTATGTATCCGATGAAAGATGGGACTCCTGCATTCATGGAATCATTTGGGGTGCAGGAGCTAAAATAAAGAAGCTAGTTGGGAAGAAACTTACCAGTGATTCTTTCTTTATTTCAGTTGGAAGGGGGAGAAAATTAAATGAAAGAATCCACCTTGTGTCTAATTTATTTCATGAGCTGTAATTCCAGACGGTGTGCATCATGCTGCCTGGGATCGAGGGGCTTTGGGGCTCAGAAGAGACAGGAGGTTGCAGATTGGAGATCCTGTGCCAGTGGTCAGCGTTTGGGATGAATCCAGGTTTGGAGGTGAGATCAAGAGTGCACCTGGGCATGAAGACTCCAAGAGGTAGAACAGCTATTTTTCCTGTCTTGTTTGGGGGTGCACTGGCTCTGGTGTTGCACTTGTTGTGGTCCTCTCCTATGCCCCCAGGACCATCTGCGATGATCAGTTATGCCCCTAGACACGGGGGATGGGGGGGTTACACCTCCTTGGCATGAACTCATGCTGTTTACTATCCTGGAGACTACTGCTTTCCAAGTAGTCCATGAAATCTTCCTTAATCAGTGACTCCATCAACTTCCCTACGACGGAGATCAGACTGACAGGTCTGTAGTTCCCTGCTTGTTCCTTGTCCCCTTCCCCCCTTATGGAGTAGAATGACATCCACCACCCTCCAGTCCTTTAGATCTACCCCCATCTGCAGTGATCAGCTGAAAGCCCTATCAAGGGTTCAACCATTTCCACAGTTCCCTGAGACTGGATGCAACCCATATGGTCCTGTTGCCTTATCCATTTTTGGGGCCACCAGTCCTTTCTGGACCCTACTGCTTGTAAATATTGGCTGTCTCATCTCCGAGACCCCCTTATCAGATGCTTTGATGCCACTCTCAGGCAAGGGCCTACCTTCCTCCCTGGTGAAAACTGAGCAAAAATAATCATTAATGATGGCAGCCTTTAACCCCTCCTCTTCTATCACCCTACCACCCTCTAATAGCCTAACGATTCACCCTCCTTTCTTTCTTTTTTCCCTTAATATATCAGAAGAAATATTTTTTTCCACCCTCAACCCCTTCTGCAATATGTAGCTCTGTATCTGCTTTTGCCTCCTTAACCACCCTGTTTGCCTCCATACTTCTCAGTAAATATCCTCTTCATTCTTGCTCCCCCGCTTCTCTTCATACTTGCAGAAAGCCTTTTTCTTATTTATTTATTTATTTATTTGTACATCGGTTTACAACCTTTGAGCCAGAGGCTCGTTTCCAAAGGTACCTCGTCACAAAAAAGGACACATACAGTACAACATTTATTTACATCATTGCAGTTACGGTCTTGGTAGATATATGCAGTTATTTCTTTGTTACAATATGAGTGTTACAGGTTTGGTATTCACAAGCTAGGACAGTAATTGGATACAGATTGAGAGATAAAGCATACATTGGTAGTGCAGACAAGTAGTCTTGAGCGGAGACAGCTAGAAGTAAATAATACAGGTGGCTATGGGCACGGTTGGTGATAAGTTTGGGCAGGGAGCTTTGTCAGTTAGTTTTGTTGAGGAGCCACTCAGGGAGTTTTGTAAGGGCATGGTGAGCTAGATCACCTATGGACAGGTGCAGCTACGCATGTTAAATAGCTGACTCTGAAGCGCGGTTTTGAAGCAGGAGATTGTAGGGGTATCAGAGATGGAGGAGGGGAGAATATTGTACCAGGAGGGAGCTCTGTAACAGAAGAACCTTTGACCATGAGTAGTCCTGGTCCTAGGGACTAACAGGGTGGTCTTGGAGGAAGTACGAGTTTGGACTAAGGGTTGTGCAAGGTGGATAGAGTCTGTCAGTCCGGGTGGGGATAGTCCAAGGAGTATTTTTTTTGTTATGAGGCAGGTGTGGTACCTGAGCCATTCGTCCAGGTTAAGCAGCCTAGCCTCGTCATATAGCTGGCAGGTATGAGTGAGCCTAGGGGCTCTCATAATTAACCTACAGGCCTTATTCAGGGTGAGTCGGATTTTACTGAGGGCGGTCGTGTCTGCGGCACCATAGACTGGCAGGCCATAGTCCACAAGGGACATTATTGAGGAGGTGACTGCTAGTCGGAGGGCATCAGGGGGGAGGCAGTGCTTGTAGTGGTAAAGGATACCCAGCCGCACATTTGTAGCTGAGGCTAGAGTATCAATGTGGTTGTGGAATTTGAGGGCTGAGTCAAAGGAGACCCCGAGGTACTTGTACAAGCGGACTTGATCGAGAGGATGCAGAGTGGGAAATTACTGGATTTGTTTCAGGGATGGGAAAAGAGCATTTTTTTTTTTTTAGATTGATTACAAGTCTGTGCTCTTTGAACCAGGCTTCAGCATCATTGAAGGCTAGTTGCAAGGTGTCTTGAAGGGAGATGGGGTTACGGTGGGTGGCGAAGATGACGGCATCATCTGCATACAGCAGGATTTTACCAGTGCAAGCTTTGGGCATGGTATTGAGGTAGAGTGAGAAGAGAAGAGGACCAAGGATGGAACCCTGGGGGACACCTGATCGGATAGGACATGTATCGGAGAGGGTCCCAATAATTTTAACTCGCTGAGAGCGGTCAGACAAGTAGCCGGAGCACCAGGAGACCGGGCCGGTGGCAAAGCCGATGCAGCTGAGGGCATCCAGCAGGAGGGGTTGGGAGACAGTGTCAAAAGCCTTTGAGATGTCAATAAACACTGCCCCCGCTAGTGAGCCAGAGTCCAGGGAGGAATGCAGAAAATTTGAGAACTCAATCAGGGCAGTGCTGGTACTGTGACCTGCACGGAAACCATGTTGTTCATGGCAGAGGATGTTGTATTTGGTCAGGTAGTCTGTAATCTGGGTAGCCACCAGTTTTTCTAGGGCTTTGGAGAGGGGTGGGAGGATGGAGATTGGCCTGCAATTTCTGGCTGTGTACCTGTCACCTCCTTTGTGTATGGGCGTAACTGTGGCAGTTTTCCAGGCAGAGGGGAATTGCCCCAGGCAGAGGGACTTATTGAGCAAGCTAGTTAGTGGGGTAAGGACCTGATCCAGAACCCGGCGGAGGATACTGGGATCCAGGGAGTCACTGCAGGTATTATTGCTCTTTAGAGCTTTAAGCAGGTGTGGCTTGACCTCCTGGGGAGTTACCCTGCGTAAGTGGAAACTAGGATATTGAATGACTGGAGCAGGTAGGGAGGAAGAGGGGTCAAAGAAGTCTTTAGGGAGGACCGAACTAAGGTCTGTGAAGGATGAGTTGAGGAAGTTGGCAATGGTGATCTGAGAGGGGTGGGAGCGCACGCTCCCATTTAGTTGTTTAATGTTGTCCCAGAGAGTTCTCACATTCCCCCAGGAGGAGGTAAGCGCGGCCTGATAGTGATCGGCTTTTACTTTCCTGATGGCCCATGTGCATTTGTTTCTTGCGGCATTGTAAGCCTATCTGTCTGCCGAACGGCCTGTTTCGGAGGCCAGGTGCCAAAGGTTATCCCTGTGTTTGAGCAGTTGCAGCAGGGACGGGGTAACCAAGGGGGCATTACGAACTTTGGTTCGGACTGCTGTAATGGGTGCGAAAATGTCACAGGCTTTGTTGAAGGTTTGGGAGAAGAAGGTAAGGGCAGTATCTATAACAGGGGCATGGTGTATGGGAGACCAGTTAATTTGGGCCAGAAGTTGCTTAAAGCCTTTTAGTCCACCTGGTCTGAGGTGCCGAAGTAGAGTGGGAAGGGCCGTGGGTTTGAGTGTGGGGGTCGCCCAACAGAAAAGGATAGGGGAGTGATCACTAAGAGAGTCAGGAAGGACCTGGGTATCATGGATTTGTTGAGGGCGGTTGGTGATGACCACATCTAGTAGGGTGCAGGTACCTTTCCTTCTGTTAACTCTAGTGGGTTGGGAAACTAGTTGGGACATGTCTATGGCTGCGAAAGAGTCACGGGTGGTGTCAGCGGACGAGCTGAGCCAGTTCACATTCAAGTCACCCACAAGGATTTGGTCAGCTGTGTGAGGTAGGGTTGAGAGATAATCAGTTAACGAAACAAGTGCCAGAGTTTGGTTGTTAGGGGGAATGTAAGCAGTGGTGAGATAGAGGGAACCCCTGGAGGGGTTAGGGGTCAGTTTGAGGGTTAGGGCCTGCGCCCGGTATGTGAGAACAGGGGCAGGGAGTGTCTGTCCAGTGAGAGAGTCCCTGGTGTATATCGCACAGCACCCCCCCTCTTCTACCTACACAATCCTCCCGGGAGAGGGAGTACCCTGGAATAGAGACAAAGGAGTCTGGAGTGGATTTTGATAGCCAGGTTTCCACCAGCATGATGACATCTGGTCTATGCAATGTGACCCAACATTGGAAGGAATCAAATTTTTTCAGCAGGCTGCATATATTCATAGATGCTATGCAGAGCCCGGGTGACCCTGTAGGTGGGCTAGAGTGGGCTGGGCCAGGGTTCGGATGTATATTGCCTGTCAGGGTAGCAGTATAACCACAGCCCTGGCCAGGGATGGTAGAGGGTGAGCTCAATAAGTATGTCATGGGGAGGGAGGGGGGTCTGGGCACAGGGGTGGGCAGGGTTTTCGAGGCTGTGAAAGTGAGGATGATAGTCTCCAGTGTGCACCTGAGGAAGCTGTTGGGAGCTGACTGGGGGGAGAGTGTAGAAGGCTGGGGCAGCTGATGAGAGTAGGGTGGGATTGTACTAGCTCCAGAACAATAGTAGGATCAGGTGCCAGTGTGTCTGAGGTGGTATCTGGTAGGTGGGACAGTGGTGTCAGGGTAAGGATGAGAGGGAGGCATTTTAGTAGGAGGTGGGCTAACATAATGCTAGCGGTTGCAGCAGGGTGGTAGGTTGAAATTGTTATGTGTCCCTCAGCAAGTGTGGATGCCACTTTGGATTAGTGGTAGTGACACGGACTGTGGTGGACAGGGTACCTGGTTCAAGACCAACTCAGGTCAGTTGGACAAGGGACCTAGGTGAGAGCCGTGCTCCACGTTCTGAGGCCAGAACACAGGGTATGTTTGGGACCAATAAGGGGTGCACAATAGTGACTCCTAGTGGTCACTTGGTGCAGGCTCAGTAGAGATGGCAGGAGGTCCAAGCAAGGGCTCACTACAGAGTCAGGTGAGGGAGGGGAAGTGGGCAAGGTATCTGTAGTTGAGGGAGATGGGAAGGGGATAGGTAGTTTGAAATAATCTGGGAAAGGAGGTCACTTAGCATGGGGCTTGGGGGTGAAAGGCAGGGGATCTGAGAGTGGGTTAGTTTCAGGGTTGGGTGTGGGAGGTGGTGTGGGCGAGGTAGCTGAAGGAGAAGGGAAGGGGAATAGGTAGTTAATGGGGATCAAGGAAAACAGGAGGGAGGCTTTCTGAGAATAGAAGAGCTAGAGGCAGGATCTAAGGGTCCCTCTAGTGGCTGGCAGGTATAACCTACAAATGGAAAAATGGGGACTTAGTATTTCCAACAGCAGGAAGTGATGTCATCAGGCAGGGCCTATAAAACAAGAGACGAACCTGGGTGGGTGGGTGGAGCAGTCGACGCGTGCAGAGTGTAGATGGGCTAACCCCCCTCACAAGGGTGCTGGCAGAGGTTCTTTAAATTAGCTCTTCTGTGTACCCTCGACTGTTCCAGCTCCTGGAGGGAGCTCTGATGACTTGGGCAGGCAGCTGATGGCTTCTTAGCCCCAACTGCTTTCCTGACTTTTGCCGAGAACCATAATGGTCTCTTGAACTTATTTCTTTTGGTTACTGTTCTCATGCATAACTCAGATGCCTCAAGCATGCATAACTCAGATGCCTCAAGAATGGCCCCCTGTACTGCTCCCCAACTCTCTTCCACCTCATCCAAATTGTCTACCCCAACTAACTTTTCCCTACCATGACTAACTTTTTCCTGACCAGTTCCCTCAGCTTGCTGAACCACACCCTTCTAAAATCAAGGACTTCAGTTCTCAGTTGGGGCTTTTCAATCCCTAGGGCAAGTCTGAACCAAATGGAGTTATGCTCATTGTTCCCTAGTGGCTCCCCTACTCTCACTGCACCTACCACCTCTGAGTTGGTAAGTACCACATCAAGAATGGTATTCTGTCTTGTGGGTTCCTTAACGTGCTGTACCAGGAGACAGTCCTAAAGTATATCCAGCAGGGCCTGCCTTCTGGTGTTCCTAGCCAACGGAACATCCCAATCAATGTCTGGCAGAGTCAGATCACCTACTATCACTACTTCCTTCTTTGCTACCCCCTTTCAAGCTCTTCCATGAGCTCTCTGTCCCTCTCTTACCCTTGTCCTTGAGTCTATAGACCACCCCTATGCTTAGCTTGGCCAAGGCTGCGAGTTGCACCTATACTTGACGCACTCTGGCTATTTTACCCCCTGATGCACCCATCCCTCATCACCTCAATGGTATCCATGACATAGAGGGATACTCCTCCCCCTCTACCTTTTCATCTATCTCTCCTGAACAATGAATAACCAGGAACCATCAGGTCCCAGTCATTATTTTCTGTAGCCTGTGCTTCCATGATGGCCACAAATTCTACCTTAGTGTCAGCCATCAGCACACTCACTGATTTTATTACTCAGGCTCCTGGCATTAAGGCACACTCACTTCTGTCTGACCCCTGAACCCACTTTGCTATTCCCCTGTCTAAGTCCCTTGTGTTTCCTATGTTCTCTTACCCTCTTGTTTTTCTTTGTTTTTGCACATTTAATATCCCCCTTCTCTAATGTTCCCTCACATGGCCCAGATTGTACATCATCCCTTTATATCCCCGCTGAGTTGCTACTAGCCCCCACATGTGGGGGGAGTACTAGCTAGGATCCCCTTTTTCTCTACTGTCACCTTGGCTGCTCCAGCCCCAGTCTCCCCTGCAGTAAGTTTAAATGTGCAGTACTGACGTCAAACTTTTGCTCCAGCACACAGGCCCCTTCTCTTGTCAGGTGGAATCCATCATCCTTGAAGAGTCTCCTGTCCCTGAAGTCCCCCCATCCCCAACAAAGTGGTACTCCTTCTCCTGACACCATCCCTCAAGCCACCTATTAAACTCCTCTATTTCATCCCTCCTAATTCTATTCTTCTTCCCCTCCCTGCCCCACACTGGGAGGACCTCAGAAAAGGCCAGGGAGGCCAAGTGTGCTGCCAATCTGTTCCCCAGTCTTCGAAAGTTCTGCTTCACCATCTCCACAGACTGGTTTGTCAGAACATTGGTACCCAGGTGTACCAACACCCCCAGCTCCCCCATTCCCTCTCTGTCACCCCCTAATTCTAACTATATACCAGATGGCTGGTGTACTAGGAAAGCACTGGACCATCCCCCTCCCTTCCAGTACCCATCCCACCACCCTCTCTACACCCTAATCATAGAGTCCCCAACCACCAAGACTCTCCTAGTAGATTTGCTACTGCTCATCCCCTTGGGTGCCATTGTGCTGACCTGTCCCACACCACTGACTGACTTAGAGTCCGCCCCAGCAGAGTCAGGTACCTGAACCTCCACTAGGGGTGCAAAACTATTTGCCATCTGGATGGTGTTAGGCTTAACAACTTCTTTGTAGCTAACCATGCCTCTTTCCCCACCCTGCTACCCACCACTCTTCACCCCATCATGGGCCAGTGGGCCTCTGGTTAAGTGGAAGAGGTGGGATCATAAAATCATAGAATCATAGAAGGGATAAGAGTTCTAGAGGCAAGCCTATTTTGAACACGCCACCAATTTTACTGGTGGAAAAATAATTTTTGATTTCCCATGTGATTATCTAATCTGGTTTTGAAAATAGACATGGTTTTACTCATCATAATTTCTGATGGCAAATTGTTCCAGGCACTAGCTATTCTCTGTGTGAACCAGGAATTACGCTTACTAGTCTTGTTGGTCTCCGCTTTTATTTTGTACTTATGAGATCTTGTATTGCTAGTATTTGTTTGTTTGGTTATTCCAATTGTTTCAAACAAGGCATCGTCGTGCATTGCTTTATAAGTCAGACATAAGTCTTCTCTTAATTGCCTATAGTTCAATGAGTATAATCCTAGGTTATGTAATCTATCCAAGTAGTCCAGATCCCTTTGATTTCTAATCTTTTTCGTAAATTTTCTTTGTATATCCTCAATTAATATTTGGCCCCCAATAGTTTGAGGAGCCCAAAAGGGGGCACAATACTCCATATTCGGTCTGATGAGACTGGTGTATAATGGTATCAAGACTTCCTGTTCCCTACATTTGATATTCCTTAGTATGCAACCCATCAAACTATTACATTTATTAACTATATTCCTAGTATGTTCTTTAAATGTTAATCTGTGAGAAACCAATATTCCCAGATCTTTCTCACATTCAGTTGTACTTAGGACTGAATTATTAAGCTTATATCAATGGCATAAATTTCTATTACCGAGGTGCATAAAAACATAGAATTTGATGGCAGATAAGGACTGCTTGGCCCACCTAGTCTGCCCATTTCCCTACCTAACAGATAAGCTGCAGATCCTAGTTAACCAACAGCCTACTTCCTCCTACCCCCCACTAGAATTGCCTTATGTCTGTCCCATGCATTCTTGAATTCCCCCACTGTTTTTGACTCAGCGACCTCCTCAGTAACATTAAACTGCATTTTGTTTTCTGTAGCCCAGGATTCCAAAAAACATAGTACTGACTGCATCTCAAGAGCTGACTGATGGTTATTTATAATCCCTCCCATTTTGCAATCATCAGCGTATTTAGTAAGTGATACATGGTGTGGTGATTGCATGGAGGCCACAACAATGTTAAAAAGGGTAGGGCCCAGTACTGAGCCCTGAGGCACACCACTTGTAATTATGCCAAAAGAAAATGTATAGCCTCTTATGGAAACACACTGACTCCTATTATCCAGCCAAGAGATGATCCAGTTTACAATGCTAGGATGTATTTACAGTTTGATGAGGTGCTCTACCAATATCTTATGGGACACAGTGTCAAAGGCCATATCATAATCTAAAACAATTATATCGACCGGTAGGCCCTTATCCTATACGGCACTCACTGGTTTGAAAAATTGAAGCTGGTTAGTGAGGCATGACCTGCCAGCAATAAACCCATGTTGTGTACTATCTAAGAGCCAAGTATGACAAGTATGTTATTATAGGCATCTGAATCAATTTCTCTTGGAGTTTGCCTATAACAGAGGTCAAGCTGATTGGTCTATAACTCTGGACATCATTTTTAATGCCACCCTTGTATATCGGGGTTATGGCTGCTATTCTCCATTCATTCAGAATCTTACCCTCTGATAGTCGGACCTGATAATTCTGCTGCCAACTCCTTTAAGAATGTAGATGTTATACCATAAGGGCCAGGAGCACTGTTTCATTTTATGTTGGATGGTCTCCAGTTGAGCCATGACATAGCTGAGATATCTCTATCCTTGCTCCCACAAGTTGAGCATGGAGCTCTGCCATGGTACTGCAGATGGGGCAATGCCCTCTTCTCCAGATCATACCCCTAGAGAAGAGTGCCCCACAGCTGCCACAACTGTCTTCCCTATGTACCCCATGCCAGTACCTAAGGCAACAGTGTTGGTACTAAAATAGGCTTCTAATCAGGCTTGCAGTGCACACCTAGATAGGCTGTAGCAACAGATTCAACGTTTTCTACAGACTTTTAAATGAAGCTGGAAGTATCAGTAATCTAAATAAGTGTTACTACAGATTACTAATTTAAGTATTAGTGTTCACCCAGCTAGGGTGAAGGTAGCATACATCAACTTTAACAGACATTTAGATTGAATAGGCAGTAGCAGTAACAATAAGCAGTAATTCAGCCAAACAAGCTGCTAATTTGAATAGTGCTCACCCAGATAGAGCGATGCTAAGACCTAGCTTAAATAGGTTCAAAGAAACAAGGTAGTTATCTTTTTATACACAGCTTTTATCAGTGCTGACACATTCTGAGTTCTTTGTTGGCTGTCTCTCCTGGCTGACTCGCTAGCAGACTCTTGATGATGCCCTTTGTACTCAGCCCTTAGTACGGAGGACCACAGCACAGAACCACCACTTGACAGAATGTAGTTAATAGGAGTTACAGAGCCCCAGTCTATTCTACAGGCAGCTTCCTACTGGAAAATTTCATCAGGGGAGGCACAGCTTCTGGCATTCCTGGCTGCTGATTGGATGTCCCCATGAATTCCAGCAAGGGTTGTAGTCCTTAAGATGACTCAATGCTGGATTGGCCACCTGGAGTGGGAAAAGGGCAAGATTCTGGAAGAGGAGCCTTTTTGTCCCTGATGGCATGCTGCAGGAGCAGAGGTACTGAATTACAACTCAGTGCTGTAGAAGGGAACCTGGGGTTTTATCTCTGTTCACAGCCTTAGTCCATTCTGCATCAGCTTTCTATTGGACAATTTCAGCATGGGAGGCATGGCTTCTGGCATTCCTATCTGCTGACTGGATGTCCCCATGAACTCCAGGAAAGGCTGTAGTCCTGGAGATGACTCAATGCTGGATTGGCTGCATAGAGCAGGGAAAGGGCAGGATTGTGGCAGAGGAACCCTCTCATCCCTGATGGTGTGCTGCAGGAGCAGCGGCAGTGAATTACAGATCAGTGCTGTAGAAGGCAGCCTGGGGTCTTAGCTCTATTCACAGCTCCAGTCTATTCTGTAGGCAACTTCTTATTGGACAATAAAGGTTGTAAATGACATCCAGCTTGTCCTGGACAGAGGACTATCAGTTGGAGCTATTTTTGTAGACTTTTCAAAAGCCTTTGAAACCTTAGGCCATGATATCCTCCTGTCTAGGCTGACCTCGATGGGACTTGGCTAGGAGTCATACTGATTGGTTTAGCTCATACTTATAGGTTGCAAACAACTAGTAACTATGGGTGAATATAATTCTAATTTTGCTGCTAACACTACTGGAATACACTAGTGCTCCATATTAGACTCTCTTCTTTTTAACATGTACATGAATGACTTGTGCCTTAATGATTCATCTATAATTTACCATCTTTATGCAGATGACAAAATCATATATACACTAGGTAATTTAATATGTCATACCCAGAAGAATTTACAAGGCACCTTTGATTATATTCAGTTATACCATGGACATAAGTGAACAGCCAATGAAATCGTCAGACTGGCAATTTACCACTGTTGTAAATCCTCTGATAACCAACAGCTGATGAACACAATATCATCCTCTACCACATCTGTAACATAGTAATAAATACAATTAAAAAAAGCAACCTTTTTAATATTTATATTTTACTATAGTAAAAAAATGAACCTTAGTATAATTGCAATAAGCCACTCAGAGGATGTGGGTTATCGGGGGATTTACCATGGCTGGCGAGGATTTACCCACTCAGCTACGCCTTGTGGGCAAACCACTCCAGCTGTGGTAAATCCCCTGATAACCCACATCCCCTCATGGCTTATTGCTTAATTTTTTTTAAGAAATGTAAGTTGGTACTCAATGCAAAAAAAAAATCTCAAATAGTATTATTTAGTAAAGATAAAAAATGTTAATGAAGAATTGGAAATAAAACTGAAGATAGTATCATGTATAGCAGATTAAATCTTATAGCTAGCTTGGGATGTGGCTAGATGATAGACTGAAGTGGCATGTGCACATAGATAAGTTATTAGGAAATCTAGGTAGGTGGTAAGGGATATTACACCATGTGAAGTTATGCATGACCAGAGAAGTCTGTCCACGTGTTGTGAATTCAGTGGTTCTCCCCATGCTGGAGTTTGGGATTATTTTATACACTGGGGCATCATGGAGGGAGCTGGCAAGACTGAACGTATATTACAACAGGCTTGCCCACTTCATCCTTGACACCCTCATATGACCCATCATTGTCAATTATATACTGACCTGCGGAGGTCGTGGTTAGATGACTGCAGAAAAGATAATAGACTGACCCTTATGCATAAATGCACCAGGGGTCAATTACCAGATTATATAATGGAAAATACTAATGTAAGACAAAAGAAAGCCTGTTTAAGATCTGCTTCAGGGCTGGAAATTGTAGTCCCTTTAAACAACCTGGAAGTAGGCAGGTCCTCATTCTATCATTTAGTACCTGCAGTATGGAATGTAATCCCATACATACTCAGACCTGCCAGTGCAAACATCAGTCTGGATAAAATAAAAAACATTGATGCTCCTTGAAGCTAATGAACCTTTGCCATGCTGTCATGGGTTAAAGAAGACTTGACTAAAGTATCTGCATAGGTCAGGAATAACTGAAGGGGAGTATTAGTGTGCAACTTCTGACATCTCGTTCTAGTATGTTAGAATTAAGTAGATACGTATTACTACTTTTTATTGTAAACTGCCTAATATGTACATAATTAGGTTTTTTTATATGACTTAAACATATTGTTACAATTCTTCCTATGTAAAGCGTTCTGGACCTCATTGTAAATGAGTTTCGGCTCAGTTGAGTTTTATCTCTGTTCGTATTTTAATATGAATAAAATGTTACTGTACCATATAATACAAAATAACTTTCCTCCTGTGCCCTTATCCCCACACCACTGGTGGATTAGATGTTACCACTATACCCTCTTAACTTCTGGTGTACACAAATTTGGGTCTGAGGTACAGATATACAGTAGATTGGTCAATACCAGCAGGAACATCTGCCAGAACTAGATACATAGTGGATTCCCTGCAGGGGGAGGGCCTCAAACAACTGGTAGAACAACCCACAAGAGACAGGGCTATTCTAGATCTAGTACCGACTAACAGGGAAAGGATCACAGCTCTCCGAGTAGAAGATCACCTGGGGCCAGTGACCACCACATGGTATGGTTCAGTTTGGCCACTAGAACTAAATCATCCCATTCCAAGGCAAAAATATGGGACTTCAGAGGAGCTGACTTTGATAAGATGGCCAACAGAGTTAAGCTAGCCCTGGCAAGAAGAAATACAGGTGAAGGGGTACAGGCAAAGTGGGCAAGCATTAAGGATGCACTACTTGAAGCAACATCCCATTGTGTTAGAGAGAAAAGCAAGAGCAAAAGAAGTAGGAAACCACTTTGGTTCTCAAAAACAGTAGCAGAAAAGATTAGAGCCAAAAGGCTGGCCTTCAGAAAATATAAGGAAATGCAATGGGACGAAGATAGGGAGGCATACCAAACTTTCCTAATGGAAGCAGGGAAGGCAGTAAGGCAGGCAAAGGCCCAAACCGAGGGAACATTAGCACGAACAGTAGAAGAAGGTGACAAGACTTTCTATAGATACATTCATGAAATGAAAAAGTCCAGGAGGGTATTGCTAAGATCAAAGGGGATGATGGGGAGTGTGAGGAGGAGGAGGAGGACCAAAGAAAAGCATCTATCCTAAATAGAAACTTCTGCTCAGTATTTACTGAGAAGGTAGAGCAGGGCCCACAGCTCAGCACCATGGACACGGGGGGGGGAGGGAGGTGTGCACTAGTCCCTTCACAAAAGAAAGGGTCCTACAAGAGCTCGCTAAGCTAAGGGTGGACAAGGCAATGGGACCTGATGGCATACAACCCAGGGTACTAAAGTAGCTAAGGGTAGAACTAGCAGAGCCATTATCAGAACTGCTTAGTGAGTCTCTGAGCACAGGATAGGTCCCTGAAGACTGGAGAAGGGCTCATGTGATCCTACTCAACAAGCGTGGTAGCAGGGAGGAGGCAGGGAACTACAGACCAGCCAGTCAGTAGTGGGCCAGATTATGGAGGCACTCCTTAAGGAAAGG
This sequence comes from Neoceratodus forsteri, assembly GCA_016271365.2. NCBI lineage: Eukaryota > Metazoa > Chordata > Ceratodontiformes > Ceratodontidae > Neoceratodus > Neoceratodus forsteri. The sequence continues at coordinate 734,225,072 of CM028131.1, forward strand.
ATAGTGCAGCACCTGGACTCCATAGGAGCACAGGATGGGTTTACAACAGGAAGGTCCTGTCAAACTAATCTCATAGATTTCTTTGACTGGGTAACCAGAGTGGTGGACCAAGGGGGAGCAGTTGATGTCGCCTACCTTGACTTCTGCAAAGCTTTCGATACTGTTCCACATAGAAGATTGATTAATAAGCTGGGTAGGCTCGGGGTGGGTCAGTAGTTGGTCAACTGGGTGGCAAACTGGGTGACAGACAGAACACAGAGAGTGGTGGTAAATGATATATAGTCAGAAGAGATGAAAATCACAAGTGGAGTACCTCAGGGATCAGTCCTGGGGCCAGTCCTCTTCAGTATCTTCATCAGTGATGTTGCAGATGGACTGGAGGGTAAGGTTTGTCTGTTTGCAGATGACACCAAGATCTGCAACAGATTAGATGATCCAGATGGGGTGGGCAGAATGAGAAGAGATCTGGATAAACTAGCAACGTGGTCAGAAGAGTGGCAAACAGGGTTTGACTCAAAGAAGTACAAGATCATGCACAAAAGGAAGAGAACCCTGAAGCCACCTATAGGTTGGGACAGGACTTGCTGGCAATCACAAGGGAAGAAAGAGATTTAGGCATCATCATCACAGGTGACCTGAAATCATTCAAACAGACCACTAAAGCAGTAGGTAAGGCTAGAGGGATGAGGGGGTGTATTAGTAGGGGTATCGCAAGTCATAAGAGGGAGGTAATAATCCCTCTTTACAAGACACTGGTTAGGCCCCATCTGGAGTACTGTGTGCAGTACCGGAGGTTGCACCTGCACAAGGACATTAACACAATAGAGACAGTCCAGAGAAGGGCAACCAAAATGGTGCAGGGACTGCATCAGAAAACATATGACGCCAGATTAACGGAGCTCAATATGTATACTCTAGAGCAAAGGAGGGAGAGAGGTGATATGATCGAAACATTCAAACATCTTAAGGGCATTAACAAGGTACATGGGGATATCTGGTTGGGAAACTTACTGCCACAAAAAAATGTTTACCTGAACAGGTTGAATTATGCTGGGGTCCCACAATACCCACAGCTACTCTCAGAAAATATTGCTCATGACTGGCAATGGCACAAGGGTCAGGTTTTCCCTGTCTCCCATTTGTATGTCTTGCAATAATTAGTAATATCACTAAAGACTGTGGGCCAGTAGAAATTCTACAGAATTTAAGCCACAGTCCTAGTATTTCTCAGCTGATTTACAAATGGGATATCATGATACAAAGACAATAATTGTTTCCTGTAATCATGTGAAACAGTAACCTGTTGATCACAGTGGCTCAGACCACAGAGAGAGCCACACTTGGGCCTGGTTGCCTTTGGTTACTAAACTGAACAATGCAAAAACCAAAAACAAACCCAGTACCCACAAAACTGAAATGATACCAAAGATATGAGATACTTACTACAATGTTTTATTGAGGTGATCCATTCAGCGCAAAGGTTAGATCCGCTAGAACAAGATATTGAACATGTTTTGCATCATAACTGATGCTTTTTCAAGGGCCATCATGAAGATTTTAGACCTAAAGAGTGAGGAGGGGGAGCTCAGCTCATAAAATGTTTTATTATTGGTACAAAAAATAGGATATGTTAAGGAAAAAAAAGAATTTTAGGGGGCTTAAGAACCCCATACCTACCTTGGAACAACTGCTGTTGATACAAATCCCTGTTCTTGTTACATGAATCATGCCAGGTGCACATCAGCAGTCCTTCCTTCACCATACCAGACCATATCCTACTATACCATACCATTTACATAGCACCTTTAATGCAGACATCTCTAAGTTTAGTTTTTTTTTTTACAATCAACACACATCTTAACACTAAACAATGACCAAAGTACAGTCACCTCCAGGGTTGAACTCAACAGCCATCATGTGCCAATGACCTATACACTAGCTTTCCATGTTTCATACACAGATGTTAACTTATCAATATACTGCAGCCACCAGAACAGATAATGGTGACCTTGGTTTAATAGCTATTCCAAAAGATGGGCCCACAACAACACAGTGCCCCTCCCCGCAACACCATGCTGGCATAATTTCTTATAAGAAAAGGCACAATACTGCCCTGCAGAGCTACTAAAACCACTTTATGCAGCACCTGGTGTTCACTGGATGTCTATCCAACTACAGAGCAGGTCTGTTTCTACTTAGGTAGGGAAATAGGGTAGACTAGATGGGTCTACCAGTTCCTTTCTGCTGACACATTCTATGTTTCTGTGTTAGCTTCTGAGATCTGAGGGGATCAGACTCCATACTCGTAAAGCTGCAGGCTTCCCCACTGTTCTCTCACATAGAGGTTTAGACTTTAAAGCCGGAGTCGTCCCTGAAAATGGGATCTTGTATTTCAGTGGACTTACCTTGGTCAACAAAACTAAATTAAAGTAAACCAAACAAGAAACTCATAACAATCTGGTTGGTGCCCCTCAATATGTTAACAATGGAGACAAAAGGCTAAGTGGGGACATGACCTCACTAATTCGCATACTCAAGGGTATTGACAAGAGTGACCAGACATATATTTGATCTGGTGTCCTCCTGCAGGGTGCCTAGACATGCCCTGAGGTTCACAGGTGGTAAATTCAGGGTGATGTTCAGACACATTTCTTCTGAACCTACGGAAATGTCTCACAGCACAAGACAGTGGACATTAAGACAGTACAGGCCTTCAGCATAAGACTGGATAAATATCTGGTCACCTAGAGAATCACAGGGCACTTCGATTAGAACAGAAGGTTGGAATCCCCATAAATAATGTTTGCACAGCATATTTATTCATCCTGATGTCCTGGAGATATTACGCTCAACCCTTCATCATTAGGATGGAAGTCCCTCATTTTTCCCATATTGCTCTGTCCCACATTTATCCCACATAATGCAGGAAAGGTGCTTCCCCTTCCCACAGAAAGTGGTTACATAGAACATAAACATAGAATTTGACGGCAGATAAGGACCGTTAGGCTCACCTAGTCTGCCCATTTCCCTACCTGATGGATAAGCTGCAGATTCTAGTTAATCAACAGCTTACTTCCTCCTACCCCCGCATTAGAATTGCCTTATGATTGTCCCATGCATTCTTGAATTTTCCCACTGTTCCTGACTCCACAGCCTCATGAGAAAGGCTGTTCCATGCATCCACAACCCTCTCTGTGAAAAAATACTTTCTAACATTACCTCTGAGCCGTCCCCCCTCTATCTTCAAATTGTGCCTCCTTGTTCTTACTAATCTCTTCTTCTGAAAGATGCTACCCTGTTGTACTTTGTTAATTCCCTTGAGATACTTGAAAGTTTCTATCATGTCCCCCCCCTTTCCTCAAAGGTGTACATATTAAGCTGCTTTAGTCTCTCCTCGTATGTTTTCTGGTGCAGACCCTGCACCATTTTGGTGGCCCTCCTCTGAACAGCCTCCATTCTGTCTATGTCTTTGCGGAGATGGGGTCTCCAGAATTGCACGCAGTACTCCAGATGGGGTCTCACCAACTGTCTGTACAGAGGGATGACAACTTCCTGTTTTCTACTGTTGATGCCTCTCCCTATGCATCCCAGTAGGTTGCAGTAAACTCAGACTATTAAAGCCCAAAATCAACCTGTTCCTACTTTCACCCTACCTAATGACAGATGTCTTTGGCCATACAATAGTATTTCCTCACCTCTATATAATACTCTTACTGCCTCAGCCTGTCCCGGCTCCCTTTCCCTGCCCATATACAATCTTGCACTGCAGGCGTCTCCCTTACACTTACATACACTCATATAATCTAATTTCATGGCTTGCTCCCCTCTTCCTCAATTACTGACCTTTTCCTTAATGACACCCCCTGCTCTCAATGGTTATTTCTTCCTTTTGCATTACCTGTTTTTGTTTTTGTGTACCTTGTTTCTGTTCATATGATGTGCCACCTGAAAATTTATTGTCCAAGGTCCTCTCTATTCATTGCATAGATAGGCACCTATGAACTTATGAATGGTCTACTCTGTATGTCTTTGATATATTGTATCCACTTTAACTCATTGTATGTAAAGCGCTTTACTTTGTAAGTTCAGATATATTGTATCCTCTCTAACTCATTGTATGTAAAGCACTTATAATTTGTTATCCTGCTAAGTTTCTGCACGTCTGTACTCTCCCGGGTCGTGCCCGAAAATAGTCATTTTATGGCTAGTGCACTTACCTGGTTAACAAAAGCTAAATAAATAAAATAAATAATATTCTAATTTCCTAAATTATAATTAAACTTTGCACAAATCAGAGTACTGGTTTTCACAGTTCCATGCTTGATGAGGTGTCCCTCATTATAAGTATCATTGTCCCATGTTCTGAGTTAACAGTGTCCCACATTTCAGTAAATAAAAGGTTGAGAGACATGCTGGAGGACGGGGGAAGGGAGGGGCACAACCCTGGTACAATTAAAATTAGGAGCTTACACAGAATTCTGACTTCTGAGCTTTTATAACCGCTCCATGCATTAAAATGCATAGCATGAGCCTTCAAAATTCATAGCAAATTGCCAGAATGAGTAGCACTTTCATTTCAGAGAATGGAATGCTTCTATCAAGTGAGTTCATTTTTTTTCTTAGCTTTCATTGTTTGGCCTTTTTGGTCCCCGAAACCCCATCCCCGAGGACACGGCACAAGGACGAGCGTCCAGGCTGTAGACTTGTGATGTTTTAATAGCTCCTGTGTCCAGAAATAGATGTAACATTATCAGAAGTATCAATACACCTTTGCAGAGGAAGGGTAAATCTGAGAGTAAAAATCAAAGCGCTATGCGAAATTCATAGCAGTTGAGAGGTATGCCTCCTCGTGTGATGTTCTGTCCCACACTCGGAGTGTCTGCCTATTTCTCACTCTTGAATGACACAAGGTTGAGAGAAATTTCAGATGCTTTTAAGTAAAAATAGTTGTAGCTATTCTCAGTGACCGACGACCGCCAAGTACAACACAGTGATCATCAATAGGCAGTCAGCCCAGCTAGGTGGCAGCAGAGCACGTAATAGAAGACTTGTTTTTTGTAAGACTTCTCGTGCATGACTACTTTGCTGTTTCATACTACGTTTACCATGGCTGCTGCCAGTTTAGTAGGATTTACCAAACTATGCTGCAGAACTGCTCTGCAGTTTCGGTTGAGCAGACCGACTAGCGGTTCTGCCGCCCGAGATTTCTTGCAGAATAGACAGCGGACGACATCTGTCCAAACGCAACCCGAGAACCTCACCCTGAGGTTCCAAAAGGATGGCATCAGGTCAGAAAAGCAGTCATTTGCAAACAGTACTTCGGTATATAACACGTTGAATTGTCAATATATAGCATACCAAGTCACCTGGCAGTTTTAATTCTTTGTCGAATGAGGAGTCTGTTGTAATTTTGTCGTGGCACATAGTAGGACTGAGCAGATTTCACCCTACACCATTATAATATGTAACTCAGGTTAAGACCTTAGCAAACTTGCCTGCTGCGACTGCAGCGACACAGACATACCTCTCAACCTCTTGCCTCATGAATCAGGGACAAAGACCCAAAATCAGGGACACATCTTAGATATTGGTACTATTCACTCAGAAAGCTGATAGAATAAAAGGATAGGTGTTAAGATGCATTTTCTGAAAAAGAACAAGTCTATAACTTGAATGTTTAACATTATTTTGTGATTTTAAGCCCTACTGTTCTGTCACAGAAATTTTATGAGGTACAGAGGAAAACTTTGAGGCAAAATCAGGGACAGTTGAGAGGTATGGACCCAGAGTATGACCAATTGGGCATTTCTGAAACTTCCTGTATTGTTGAAGCATTTCGAATGGCAAATATTTTTTTCTTGAAAACGGTGGGAGTCGTGAAATGCTCTTCCTGCAGACTTCTCGTGTTCCTGATTAATGTTCCTTATTTTTGGCATCTATTTGGGACTGGCACCCCCGATAGCAGATACAGAATATTGCCAAAGGAGAATATTTTCCCTGAAATGAATCAGATGTCAACATTTAGTTAAGGGGAAGTTCAGCTTTGTGTGGTGGAGAGAAGGTGCTACTTTGTTACATAGTTGGAGCTGCTTCATGTATGGCACCCATGATCATCTGGAATAACTGTTTTTAGGTTTCATACTCGTGTAACCCCTAGGTGGTGCTATTCTAAGGGCTACTACCCTGGCTGCCTGTATGGCTGTACACAAGTTGAGGGGCCTGAGTTCTCTAATAAGGTACCCGTGCCTCCGCCCAGAGAAATGGTACTGGGTTGCTTATCTGCTCTAGTATAGCCCTCTGGGAAGCTATAACCACCACCCCCACCAAACCCTCCTAGTGACCTAATATAGAACACGGTGGTAAATTCACAATCAATAGGAAGCAATAATGTGCTTTCACCTATGTCACTTACCACCAGGGCTGGACCTGCAGCAACTGCCCTGGAGACCCCCTGTAAAACAAGGTTACACGCAGCACTGTAACCCAACTAATAATATGCACACTAGCCAGGTTAAACGTGGAACAAGACAATCAGGTTTATTTAGGGGCAGTGAACAAGGGAGGGTTGTGAATCTAGTCAAATGATTAGTAATCTGATTTGAATCAGGCTTTTCTAGCATGCGCTTTAAGTCCAAAATATACAATTCAACAACACAGGATACCCAGATTGTAATACAGGCTTGCCTGAAGCGTTGCCTGGGGGTGTCCGGCATTGCAGCTGATGTTGGGGCCCTTGGTAGAAAGAAGGGCAGTAAGACGTTCAACAACCCAGTTATTTGCAATCCAAGCTGGGTGGCTCAGTCCTTTGTTAACCCAAGAAAAATGTGAAACAATTAGGCCCCCGTCCACACTGCACCGGTCAGACCCCGTAACGGATAGAAACCGTTACAACCAGGGAGCGGTGCAGTGTGTCCACTCTGCCGCGGTGCCCGTTACGGGACCGGCACTGCCGGTCCACACTTCGGGAGCTCAGCGACCATTACCGTGGTACCCAATCCCACAATGCAGCTCGCGCTGCGCTAGGGGACCGATGCCACGCGTCCACACTACGCCCGGTAACATTAGCGAGGCGTAACTGATTTCAGAACCATTGTTGAAACCATCTCATGTGGTTTCAACAACGATTACTAAAACGCCTTCTGTAACGTTACAGGTGTAAACGCAAACCGTTGCGGTAACGGTTTGGGCACTCTGTAACATTACAGAGGGGTAGTGTGGACAGGGCCGTAGATGGTGCCACAGATGATTTAAAGGGACACTGTCAACCTGTTTTCCATCATATTATTTCTAGTTAAAAAACCTACATTTTATCATTGCCTACCTTCTCTAAAATTCATTGTTTAGTAGAACTGAAATGCATGCTAATGTATATTTATAAACAATATTGTTTTGTTTACAATCCTGAATCTATTCTTACTGGATACTTCCTGAACATTAGAAATACCCCAAACAATGCAGCCACTCATGAGGCAGTAACCTACTAAACTCCCACTGCATCACGAGTGGCAAGACTGTGTTGGGGTGTTCCCAAGCCCAGGAAAGATACAGTTGGAGTTGATCAAGGAATATAAACAAACCTGTTTTAGTGTATAACACCAATATGTCGGGCATTCTTTTTCACTTTTTAAAAGAAAAAAAGAATCCGAATCAAACTACCAGCTACATCAGCAACCTTTACATAATGTTGGCAATCATAAAATACATTTTTTAAACTAGGGGCACTGTGAGGCCTAAGGGGGTTGACAGTGTCCATTTAAACCCTTTTTGCAGGGTGCTACTCTGATAGTACTCACGCTACCAGAAATTAGATGCAAGACTGGCAATATGTACACCTTGTGGTGATGATCGATAGGCAGGGGGAAGCTGGGCTGACACAGCACACCTCCAGATGGTTGCAACCTGCGTGATGTTGTGGTGCAGACGGCCAAATCCCCAAAATGGTGTCTGGTGCAGTAGTAGCGGCCTAGGCCGAAATGACAGGGCCCAGGCAGTGTGAACAGTTCTGGCAAAGTTCGTGATCTGCTGCTGGTGAAGCCTGCAGCTGGCATGACAGATTCGATTGTGGGGAACCAAATCGTGACCCACGAAACACATTCAGCACATTTAAATCAGTCGCTACTTCTGTAAACAGTTCGGATTCAGTCTGGTTGCAAGTTAGCAGCTTCACTGTGCAAACCATTTGATCTGAGTATGCGCCACACACCAGCTGGGCGGATCGCTTCAGGAGCAAGTCTTCGGTCCAAATCACAAGTCGCACTGACAAACTTCTTCTCTCTTCTGCAGTTCTAGGTTGGAATTGGACAAGTCCGGCTTCTGTAATAGGGCAGTTCAATGCAGGAGAAAGTGACAGGAAGGCGAATCTAGCCTATTGTCGCCGATTCCCTTACGCTCCGTCTGGGAGAAGCTGCTCGAAGGCTCAAGCTGTTCACACTTCAACCTCCAACTCTAACTGATCCACTGTCTCATGGCACACCAGGCATTTCCTTTGTCAGTCCAAAGGTTTGGTTGGCTAAAGGAGCTGTCAGTCACAGTAAGGGCTCCCCCTCCAGGTCCATTTGGGCACCAGCTGGATAAAACTACAAGACTGTTGAGAGTGGGGGGAAGCAGCATGTCCTAGCAGATAATGAGGCAAGAGGGCAGACTAGGTGGGCCTGTTGGGCCTTTTCCGCTGTCACATTTCTATATATATATATATATATATATGTGTATCTATGTACAGAATTTCCTTCCCACAAGCCCCTGGGGACAGGATCCATTTTGGGTCCTCAGAGGTTCGATTGGTCCAATTACTGGAAGTCCAGGACCTAAGATGGTGGCTTCCATCCAAATGTTTGAGCTGCAGTCAAAGCAGGTTAGACAAACTTCTTTGTCTTTAATATAACAGCAGATAAACAGTAAATAATCACAGTTCTTATATAGGCTCCCTCTGCGCAAGTAGCGACTGCAGAATGGACAAATTAGATTAGTGTCTGGCCGGTTGCAAGCCCTAAATCACTTGAACCCAGCACAGACCATTTTCTAAACACATACTAGCTATTCTCTTAAAGGAACAGGCATGGAGGTTCAACATGACACTCTCACGCAAACACACAGACTCACACTAGGACAGGACACCAGCCTGACAGTGGGCATTAGGGGCCCAGGAAGACATGGTAACCCCAATTTGTAGGGAGGTTACACTCAGCTTTACAGTGCTTGACAAAATTATTTACTAAAGGGGTGTTCTGGTTGCATTTTTTTATTTACATTTTTAGATTTTAATTCAGATTGGTTAAAATACTGCAAGTGTGACGTCTTACAAGTTGTCCCCATCTCCTCACAAAATATATTTATTTAGCTTTTGTTTACTGGGTAAGTACACTAGACAAGTAGTATGCCTATTTTCAGGAACGACCTGGGAGAGCACAAAACATACAGTATACAGACATGGCAACATTGGAGAAACAGCATGATACAGTAAAAAACAGCTCTAACAACGCTTGTATAAGGGCAGAGATACTGCCACACATAGTACAAATTGTTACAGGACATAGATGGACATTAGAATCACTGAATACATATTTCATAGACCATCATGGACTCAGAGTGGACAATAGTGGACTGCAGAGTATTACATTACAGAGACTAGGAGCAGTCACATCTTGTCGTTTGTTTTAGGTGGGACCACAGGGAGGAGTGAAAGGTCCCATGGGAAGGGGCAGAGCGAACAGAGTCCAGAATGGAGTTCCAGAGCCTAAGCACAAAAGCGGCAAAGTCACGATCCCCCATTAGGGTCCGAGTAGGGGGAACTTTAAGCAACTCGGCGGTCTGTGACCTGAGCTGGTAGGGGATGGCATCCAGTTTTGGGAGGAGATGCGCCAGTCCCGATGGTATGCCCGTGGCAAGCACTTTCCTGGTGAAGTTTCCTACACCAAGGATCAGGAATTCCGCAGGGGGGGAGCCAGCTGAGTTTGTCATAGAGCTCACATCGGTGGGTGAGTTTGGGAGCAGCAAGTGCAAACCGACAGATATCATTATATGCCGTGTTCCACCGATTAAGATGGATTTGAGGTGACCTGGCAAATAGGTGGTATCCATAACTAAGGGAGGGGAGAAGCACTCCCCTCGCAAGTGCCAGCCTCGCTCCCGGAGTCAGGTTGTATTTGGCCCTGTAGGCAAGGCCAAGCTTACACCTGGTGGTTCTGCAGATGTTTTGGATATGGTTTCCCATGTCAAGTTGTGGGTCGAGGGTGACCCCAAGATATTTAATTGAGCTCGCTGTTGGCAACAGGGGGCCTCCATCACAAGCTATTTTGAGCATAGCTGATGGGGCTTTTAACTTGGCCGTGGAACCAAAGAGCATGGCCTGAGTTTTGTTAGGATTCAATACCAGTCTATGGTTGGTAATCCAGGCCGAGACTCTGCTGAAGTCTTCAGATAGGCACTGGTTAAGGTCAGCAGCATTACGAGCATGGGCCACTAGCACAAGGTCATCTGCATAAAGCGTGACTTGACAACGAGAGGTCACCCGTGGGAGTTGATTAATAAAAGTGAGAATAGGAGAGGTCCAAGTACGATCCTTGGGAACTCCATGGTCACAGCCCAGGCTCTGAGAGGACCTTGTTAAAGCAGTGCGCTGCTTTCTACCCGTTAGGTAGCCCATCATCCAACTCATGGCATGCGGAGAGAACCCGAGAGCCCTGAGCTGCTCCCTCAGTAGGTCATGGTTGACAAGGTCAAAAGCTTTTGACAAGTCAATAAATATAGCACCTGACAGTTTGCCCTGATCCATGGCGGATCTAATACTAGAGGTTACAGTATTCAGGGCAGTAGTGGTACTATGACCCTTCCGGAAACCATGTTGGGCTCCAGAAAGCAGCTCATGGGTATCCACGTACTCCGAGAGTTGCTCCGCTACAACCTTTTCAGGAGTTTACCAAGGGATGGGAGAATAGCAATAAGGCGATAGTTGTCAGGAGTTTAGGATTCCCTGCTTCAAACAGGGACTATCCTTGCCTCCTTCCAGATGTCAGGGATTATCCCGAGCTAAGGGATAGGTTAAAGATATGGGCAATCAGAGGGGCAATGTGAGCTGCTCCCAGCTTGAGAAGCCTGGGCTCAAGGTTGTCAGGCCCTGCACTGGAGTGCTGGGAGAGGGCAGCCAAGCGGTTCCGAACAACAAGGACGGACACGGCCTTAAGATTAAATACTCTCCAAGGAGGATGTTCACTCTGCATCGGAGGGATATTAAGCGAGCGACCCCCATCGGTCGTGAAACGAGAGGTGAGGGCCGAAAGGTCGGAGAAGTGGAGATTGAGGTGCCCTTATATGCCCTTGCACCCCTCCCCAGATGTGCCCCTCTGTACCCCAGATGCCTTAATTGTCCATTACATATGAACCCTATTGTATGTTTTATTTATTGATTCAAAACTTCTTGGATTGTTTCAGCACAAGTGCTCATTTACAAAGGTTCCACATGAAATACATAGTCACAAAAAACATTAAAAGTGCAGTAAGCAGTTCCAGAGGAAATACGAACATATGAAATTTGCCAGCAGATAAAGGCCTAGTGGTCTATCAAGTCTGCTCGAATGTGCAGCTAGCACCCCTTATTCTGCAGCTGCCTCTCCCGCCCTTCCCCTCCCTTGTCCCTCCTCCTTGCCCTGTCCCAGAACCTTTTGAAGCAGTCCACTGTTCTGCTCGATACCACTTCCGCCGGTAACGCATTCCACCCAGCTACCACCCTCTCAGTAAAAAAAAAAGCGTCTCCTCATCTCCCTCCTGAACCTTCCTCCCACCAGTCTCGTATCATGGCCCCGGGTCTCCCTCCTCTCCATTACTTTGAACAGCCCCTCCATACCTGTCTTGTTTATTCCTTTCATGTACTTGAAGGTTTCAGTCATATCCCCCCGATCCCTCCCTGCCTCCAACGAGTACATGTTCAACTCCTTCAACCTCCTCTTGTATGGTAAGCCCCCCAGCCCCTTGATCATCTTTGTCACCCTGCGCTGCACCACCTTCAGTAACTTAATGTCCCTCTTCAGATAAGGACACCAGTATTGCACGCAGTATTCCAGATGCGGTCTAGCTAATGATTTATACAGTGGCAGAATCGCCTTCCCGCCTCATCAAGGATATACCCATTGCATTGCAACCCAACATTTTGTTGGCCTTTGCAGCTGCCTTCCTACATTGAGCCAAGTTGTTCATTGATGCCATAATGAGCACCCCAGATCCTTCTCCTCTGTCTCAGCTAGCTGCACTCCCCCAGTTGGTAACTCCTCCTTGGGTTTTTCGTCCCAAAATGCAGCACCTTGCACTTTTTGGCATTGAACCCTAGTTGCCAGGTGTCCAACCAGGTTTCCAGCTTTGCCAGATCATCATCAAACCCCTGCCATCTCCCTGCGTCGTCCACCACTGCTCCCATCTTGGTGTCATCAGCAAACATACTGGTCTTGCTCTTGATGCCCAATGATATGTCTACAATGAATACTGAATATCCCAAACAACACTGGTCTCAACACTGAGCCCTGCGGAACACTGCTTGTTACTACCCTTGTGGATGAGAGCTCCCCACCCACCACCACCCTCTTTTGCCTTCCCTGAAGCCAGTTCCCTACCCATCTCACCAGCTTTGCACCCACCTCTGTGCCTTGGGTATCACCCCCTTCTCCTTAATAAGTACTGAGCAGAAGTAATCGTTTAGCGCTTCTGCCTTATCACCCCCTGCTTCTACCCACCCACCCCTCCTTCTGATCCTTACTATATGGGCTTACAGTTCTTTTCTCCTGATGTATCTGAAGAAGCCCTTTTCCCCTTCATAATGCCCTGTACCAGCCTGGGTTCTATAGATGCCCCCCCTGCTTTTTTTTTTTTTTGTACCTCCTAAAGGCAGCTGTTTTCTTCCTTACCTTTTCCATGACCACCTTGCTCACCCAGCTAGGTTTTTTTGCCCTAGCCTTCTTGCTCTGGGCCTTGCTGCAGGTTCAGGTTGCCTCCACTATCCCCAGCTTTATGAACTCCCACCTCTGGTCAGTGCCTATACTAGGTTGAATTCTGGCCAGGTACCCTTTTACCATGTCCCCCATCCTACTCAAGTCAGCCGTCCTGAAGTCTAGCACCCTTGTGCTGGATTCCACTCCTTCCTTATCCATATCCAACATGAACCATATTGAGTGCTAGTCAGTCCCGGCCAGTGGTTATTCCACCCTCTGTTCTCTCTCAAACTCCCCATTTGCCAGCACAAGGTCAAGGGTATTCCCTAACCTGGTTGGTTCGCTGACCATTTGTATCAGGAAGCTGTCCTGGAAGGCCTCCAGTAGTACCTACTGCATTCTGTTCCTGGTTGTTGGGGTACTCCAGTCCATTCCTAGCACGTTGAAGTCCCCCACAATCACCACGCTACCCTTCTCGCAGGTTCTCCTGATCTGCCCCGCTAGTTCCCTGTCTAACTCCTCTGTCTGAGAGGGTGGCCTGTACACCACTCCCATCCTAAGAGTCCTGTTCTTGGAATCCTGGATTTGCATCCATAGTGACTCCATACTATTCTCCTCCCCTTCCTCCCATAAACCCTTCAGCCCATCCCTCACATATAGTGCCACCCCTCTCCTTTCCTAATCGCTCTATCCCAACGAAATATCCTGTACCCTGGTATCGGCAGGTCCCAGTCATTGTATTGGGTGGCTCATATTTCTGTGATGGCCGCCATGTCCACCTCCCCCTTTGCCATGAGAGTCTGTAGCTCTGCAATTTTCTTCCCAAGGCTCCTAGCATTCAGGGTGACTGTCTTCCACCCCGTCCCCCCCCCCTCCTTTACTAGCATCGCCGCTAGTACTTGTCCTTTGGTACTGTTATGGGGGTAAGATCACATGGCTTCCCAACCTGTGGTCTTTGCATGTCCTTTGCCACTCCCCACTCCTAGTTTAAATTCCCTGCTACCTCTGTGTACTCCTCCATCCTCTGTTTCAACACTTTCTTTCCCTTCTCACTCAAGTGAAATTTGAATTTTATAGTTACTTTATAGTTATGTATAACTGGAGGCTAGGAGAAACTTGGCTGGGAGGATGTGATGGAAGAGGTACATGTATGGGAAGCAGGAGAGTGGTAAACTGCAATAGCTGTGGGGAAGCAGTCTTTCTGGGGGTGATGTGGAGTAAAGGAGGATGTCCTGTGTGTAAGAGCTTGTAGCAGCTAAGGGCTGAAATAAGGCTGCTCAGATGGGAACTGGGAAGGATGGCGTGGGAAGTCAGAGGAGCAGAGCAGTGGAGGGAAAGGCAGAGTGGTGATGCCCAGGGGAGAGAGGGCATCAGGCAGGGGATGGGAGTGGGGAGAAGCACCCAGTATATAGAAGTATCTCTTCCTCAGAGGAGTAGGGAGCCCAGGGTGGAGGAATGGCAAGTGGTAAGGGGAAGGGGTGGGAATGGGAGTAGCATCAGGGGTGAGAAATTCTAAAGGGGTGCCTTTATTGAATAGATTTGCACCACTGTCTGGAAAGAGGGGAGAGGCAGCAGGAGGTGAAGTAGGGGTTCAGGTTGAGCCAGGGTTGAGAGTAGGAGTACAGGGGGGGGAGGGAACTAATCAGGGTGGGCAGGGAAGAGGAGGCAGGCAAAATGGAGTGGAGGATGGGGATGGAGAGAAAAGGAAAGGAACAGGGGAGGGAAAACTGAAAGCAGATACAGATAGAAGGGGAGGTGCAGTTTGGGAGATGGAAAAACAGTTCAGCGGATAAATTGTGAATGTGGAGATAAGTTCACCAGGGTGCAGAGGGAGCAGTTAGGTGGGGAAGCAGCTAGTACCGAAGGTAAGAAAGGAAGGACCGGGGAGCACAGATGCTGGGGATGGATAGGAGACTACATAATTAGGGGTATTCACTGGGGAAGGAAAGGGGACCCAGATGCAAGTAGGAGGGTGGTTTGTATGCCAGGGATGACAGCGGGGAAGGTGGGCCCAAGAATAAGGAAAATAGTAAGGGAGGTTGGAGGAAAACCTTATTTAGTTTACATTTGGGAACCAACGACCTAGCTGGGGAGGAGGTTGAGGTAGTGAAAAGTAGATTCAGTGAGTTAGGGAAGATCTGCAGGAAGGAAGGAAGTTCACTGGCCTTCCCAGAGGTGATACCATTACCAAGGGCCAGCACAGCCAGGAAAAGAAGAATAGAGGATTTTAATGACTGGCTGAGGAAATGGTGCAGGGAGGAGATGTTCATCTGTATTGGGGACTGGGAGGAGACCAGGGGCGTCACTAGGGGTACAAAGTTGGGGGGCTAATGCCCCTTAGTCAAAATTCTAACAAAGCTAGGGGAGTCTGGGGGCATGCCCCCCCCCCCAGAACATTTTGAAATTTTACCTTCAAATGGTGGCTTTTCCTGCATTTTAGTGGTGCAAAATATGTTTGAGAAGCCTAGTTATCAGTCATCTATTTGATGGTACATGTGGAAAAGTGTGATTACTGGTCCACCGAGGACAGGTTACAGGAGGTCTCCAGAGGAAGTAAGAGACCAGAACAGCCATTATCCCAGCAGATCTGCTGGGAAGGTTGCAGGAGGACCCCAGAGCAAATAAGAGACCAGAACAGCCAAACACCATTATCCCAGCAGATCTGCTGGGAAGGTTGCAGGAGGAACCCAGAGCAAATAAGAGACCAGAACAGCCAGACACCATTATCCCAGCAGATCTACTGGGAAGGTTGCAGGAGGACCCCAGAGCAAATAAGAGACCAGAACAGCCAGACACCATTATCCCAGCAGAACTACTGGGAAGGTTACATGACTTGACCCTATAGGAAAAGACAGACTCCATTATCCCAGAATTGTGCTGGGATCCTTAAGTATCCTTCCTTTTGAACTTAAAATGCATGGAGCAAAATATCAGTGTCGTACAGGTTTTACTGTTTTATTATCATGCTGATTCTGGGAGAAGTAGCTCGACCTTTCTGTTTGTCATGGATGCAAATTCGTCAGTCACATCATCAGTATCAAGTTGTCTGCTTTCTTCGGTCCAAATGTTGAAAATTCCAAGTGAACTCTGTCACATTTTCAGTCTTCTTTCTCAGATATGTTTTAATGTGAAGTGCACTCATAAATTAGCATAGGAGCTTTTCTACATTCAGTGTAACACTAGTTTTTTGAATGGGGGAGCAAATACAAAGCTAGCCACCATGCATGATATGGTATACAGACTGATTTCAGAGCGCACTTGATGTAAAGCACTATCTCAGTTCCTAATAGTAGTTCAATTTAGAACAACGAGAACAGCAGTAAAATTGAATTTATACTTTACATATTGTAGATGCAATTGATGAATTTTCTTAGCTCAATTGCGTAATCCTCTGAAAATTCTGTGCCGCGTCTCTTTACCAAAGGAACTGAAGGAGAGACTTCTAGCAGTTAGCATAGACTTGAATTGAGCACCATTGCTTCTTCCTTCGTGCTGCTTCTGTCTTGGACTGTCACCTACGTGGTGTTACCATGAAAATCAGCTAACGTTTCCGACGTATGACATCTTCATCAGAGCTAGTGCCTCTATTACATTGATGTGTCTTTTTATACAATTGGTTACCATGGGGGCTAGTTTTGTATTTGCTCCCCCCATTCAAAAAACTAGTGTGCTTTGTGAAACTGAATAAAATTTTACATCGAATGTAGAAAAGCTGCTATGCTAATTTATGAGTGCATTTCAAGTATGTAGAGGCTTCAGCCATACATGTTTCTTAGAAGTTTGTTTCCTGGAAGGAGCACCTATAACTCTGTTAGGCAGATCAAAAGTTTTTTGATGCCATAATTCATTTTGAGCCCACCAAATGCCTGTTTTTTCGATGTCTTAATGTGACTCATGGCACTAAAGGAGCGCTCACACACACGTGGTAACTGGGATTGTTAAAGTAATCTGCAGTGATTTATGCAGCGTTGGATACATAATTTCTGGAAGTACATTATAAAGACTGGTCATATCTTGTGGATGTTCATTTTCTGGCAGCTGACAAATGAATATTCTTGCTACTACTAGTTCCTTTTCCAGAACCCGGACAGTCATAAATCTCTCTAAGTGGCCTCAGTTTGTCCTGGTCCAAGACTGCATTAGACTGTGGTCTGAGAGCATTGTTAGCAACCATCAGTGTTTGGTTATGCTTGGAAAACCTTCTGTCAATCTCTCCAATCATTTTGTCAATCACAGGGTAGAAAACACTGATTCTCAAATGCACAGCAGTTCTTGGTTCATGTGATGCTGATGCACTTTGTTCAGTACCAGTTTGTGAAGGTGGAACAAAGTGCTCCCAAGTATGAGGTAGCTTCCTTTGCCTCTGTGGACTTGGAGTGTTTTCGGGTGTGTGTGTGTCCCATATTGTTCTGCCATATTTTCAGCTTCCCTGTACAGAACTAAAAATCTCTCTTCAGTACGAAATTGTGCAATTGTGTCTGTCAGAGCAGATACAGCAGTCACTGCACATCGGAATTTGAAAGCCTGAGTCTGAAGTAAGTTATTTGTTCCATCAAGCCACTGACAGTAGTTTGTCAAACATTTTAAGGAGAAAGATACTGTTGAATTCTAGAAGCTTGCTGTGGAGTCCTCTGGCCTTTGCAGTTTCTCCTTCTTCACATTCTGAAAGATATTTTAGAAGAGCTGAATAGGTTTCTATTACTGCCTTTGTTGCTCGCTTTTGACAAGCCCACCTTGTAGATCTTAACCCCGGTATCTCAAGAATTCTAGTCAGCCCAAGCTCCTTTTGAACAGTTAAGAACCCCTGGTGAGTCAGGACAGATTTGGAAAAGAATGTGTGTATCTCTTGAAGCATGTCAAAGAATTTCCGCACAGGAAGAAGTGAAGAACAGGCATCTACAGGGACCAAATTCAGAATATGCGCATAGCAGTGAACACATATAGCATATGGATGCTTATGACGAAATAGTTCCCGGACTCCATTTAAGTTGCCGCTCATAACAGATGCACCGTCATAAGCTTGAGCTACGCAAGTCACAGAATTCTCATGGAGGTCCTAGTTAGTCAGCTTTGAACACGTTTCATTTGTCAGACTCTGGGCATCTAATGCTGTTTCTTGATGGAAGCACAAAAATTTCTCTACAGGGGAACCATGGTGAACGTAATGAAGGCAAATACTCATTTGTTCTCTGCAGCGACATCTCTAGATTCACCAGAAAGCATTGCAAAATATTTTTGCTTCTTTTACCTCATTTAAAATTTTCTCTCTTATTAATTTTGCACAACATTCTATCATCTGATTTTGACTGAGAGGTGAGAGATAGGTAGCATTCCTGGCATTTGAATCTGCAAATTTTCCAATTCAGGATCAAACTTTTTTAAAGATCAAAAGTCTCTAAAAAGTTACTCCCTTCACACTCCCTATGGCCTCGAAAGACAGTTCCCTGTCTGCCAAACAAAACAATCTCAACTATTCTTATCAGGTACTCCCAGTGCTTTTTAATATCTGCAATTGTTGCTGAATCCATTAGCTGTATAATATTGCCTTGTTCTTTAGATTTCACATAAGTAGACCAGGCCTCCATTGCTCCCGTATGTATTGTTGTTTGTTGGTGTTCTTTCAGCTTCTCTATTGCCTTCTTCCAGTTGTTAAACCCTCTGGACGCGAAAGCAGTGTCCGCTCGACCAGTGCAACTTGAAAACATTCTGCAGGCAAAGCAAAATATGGCATCATTGCTTGTCCTATATTCAAGCCATTTAAATGATGCATACCAGCTGCTTGAAAATGAACGCTTCTGCTTTCCGAAATCCCTTTGAGGAAAGCTAGACAGCTTTGGCTGCATAGGACCGGTCCTTTGGTTCCTAGATCACTGGGTACAACAGTAGCAGCAGGTGTAAATCTTGCTACTGAGTCAAGTGCATCACGAGATATTCCGGGAGATGATAATGTGTTCGCTACATCTTCTGGTAATGGAACTTTCACTTCATATCTTAATGGCTGCTCTGGTTAAAGCGGTTGATCAGCACTGGGGTCTGGGCAGTTACTTTCTTTATTCTGATTTTTTGATTTTTGGACGGAAATAGTCACTGATACCCATTTTTAACAAGATTGATAAGTGTGTGCCAAGAACTAAGTAGGTGATAAGAAAAGTACCCTTTTATTGGGAAAATGGGTCTGGCATGCAGGGATGAAACTGTTTATCTTACAGACTTAGTCTAAGTTAACACACAGGCTCACAGTATGCGAAGTAATGAGTAACCTACTGGAAAAGGTAAAAGACAGGGCTCACAGTATGCGATGTAATGAGTAACCTACTGGAAAACTGCTTTTTAGTACAATAGACTGAGCCTAACACACAGGGCTCACAGTATGCAAAGTAATGAGTATTGAGTAATCTACTGGAAAACTGCTGTTTAATACAATAGACAGAGCCTAACATAAAGGGTTCACAGTATGTGAAGTAATGAGTATGCTACTGGAAAACTGTTTTTTTATAAAACAGATGGTTCCCCTTGTACATAACCAAAAAAAAAAAGTGTCTGAAATTGAACTGGCTAACCTCTTGCTTGTGATGTTAAGCTTGCCACAATACAAACCCGAGGCAGGGTCAGGGTATAAGGCAATTTAGGAAAAGAAAAGTTCTGCTATTTTTATTCTAAATTTGTGAGCCTAAAAATTAAAACAACAAAGTGATGTTCTTCAGTCTTTCTGAGCTGTGAGCTCTTCACTAGTAAGTCTAGTACTCAGTTTACTCAGTAAAATAGTAAATGTGGAAATAAGTTACAAGTAAGGAAAAATTAAAAATATATGCAGTAGTTAGTAATTCTGCTATGTGGCAGCACAGCGGGTTGTCTGTGTCTGAGGCTGAGCTTTTCAACAACTCAAGACGTACACAAACACAACAACCCCCGTATTTCACTCAGAGAAAAAAAAAAAAAATACACTATTTATACTACACTGTTTATTTAGCTCTCAAGCTTTTTAGCTCAACAAGTGAGAGATTAGATTTTTTCAATCAAATGAACTGAGTATATTCAAGTTTGATAATAACTTTCAAGAAATATAGATTGAATTCCGATTTGAATCTCCCAAATAGTCCCTCTGCTCTGTTGCTCACTCTGCCTCTACCAACTACAACTGCGTCACTAGTTTTTCTTACTGCACACAGCGGGACTACTAGTGTGTACCACGTGTGCGGTGGAGAAGCACACCACGTGAATATGCACTGATTGGCTCACTGTGCAAGCAAGCTGCTGTGCGGTTGGTAGGCAGAGTATGATGCAGGTGCTAGTCACAGAATACAGACTAGAACCCTCCCTGCTCTCCTCCTCCTGTCTATCACCTCCAGTCCTCCATTCAACTGACGCCATTCAATTAAATCTCCCAATCAGTCTGCCAGGCGCTGGCAGCTGCCAGGACCCCCCGCCCACACACCAGACAACTCGTGCTGATGACTCCAGTCCTTGCTCAGCACCACAGGCAAGCCAGGAGCCTCCTCCATGGCTGCTAGTAGTGCTGCTGCAGGCCGCTGTCTGACTGCTGACTAGTTGACTTGAGCCAGATGCCGCCCAGTGAGGCTTGAGCCTGTTCCATCATGCCAGCCACTGCCACTGAAAATTCCCTGGTCCTGACTCCCTCCCGTCTCTCTCCCCAGCATGTCTCCTTGATCCTTCTCCTTCCTTCTTCGCTGTAACCTGTGCCTTCCCCGAATCCACAGTGAATTTATTTATAGAGGAATAGAGCACTGAGCACCCCTTGTCAGTGAAAGTGTCCCCAGAAAGTAAACCCTAACTTTTAGTCACACACTTCACTTATTTGCACGTCTGGCAGAGATAAGTGATTCAGTCTGTGACTGACTCATGAATGTTTCCTAATTTCCTCCGGTCTCTCAGCTGAGCTCTTAAAGTTCTCCCTTTGTCCGCACTGTCGCACTCCGCACTACAGCAGCAGCCTGTTACTGGACTACTAACTACCTGACTTATCTCGGGGACTCTCATAACTCGACCGCGACTGATACGTTACTCTACTAAAGTAACTGTACCTGACTGAGTGAGTTGACTCCTGGCAACAACTTATTATTATATGGAAAAAAAAAGCATTATAACTCGGCTCACGCTGCTGGCTGCATCGCTCGCTCGCTACTGGCAGGTGGCTGCCTGGCTCACTCACTGCCAGTCCTCAGTCATTCTCTCTCTCTTGGACGCCAGACAGAGACGGTCACAGACACAAATAACAAATGTAAACTATTTTTTCATTTATAAAAAGTCTACTCCTCTCTGTGGCTAGCCTTAGCCTATTAAGTTATAACTGCAGCAGAAACAATTAGTGCTGAGCCTGATTGCTGTTTCTTAACTGTTTAAATTCTGCAGCCGCATCTGAATTTAAACACTTAAGAAACAGTATTTAATTTTTTTAGTGCAAATAATTGGGGGGCTTTAACTTAGTTTGGGGGGGGCTGTAGGCTCCACAAAATCAGCGTGGTGACGCCACTGGAGGACACCTGATCAAACAAAGCACTCTTTTCACCAGACAGGCTACACCTCAGTAGGGATAGTTTGAGGGTACTCGGGGGACATACTGGGGGAATACGTAACCACTACACTTAATTTAAACTACTTGGGGGGGGCAGTGGGCATGCAGGCCCACAGACACTGAGAGGAGGAAGTCAGTGAACCTCACCCCCCCAAAGTGATGGAAGAGGTCTGGAGGGAGGAGGTGGAAGGGGCAAGAACACAGCAAAGGGTGGAGGGGGTGAGGAACACATAACAAGGGTACGTGGAGGGGTGCGCACAGAGGGGATAAATGGGAATAGAAGAATAGAGGGAAGGGAAGGAAGATCAGATTCTAGGTTGAGGGTGGTGTCTCTGAATGCACAGAATCTTGGAAACAAGATGGACGACCTGCAGGCACTATTAGCAGACCGGAGGGTGGACATAGCTGTAGTTACTGAGACTTGGGCAATTTTGTACCATGATTGGGTCCTTACAGTCCCTGGATATAAACTATGCAGGAGGGATGGGGTGGCAGTTTATATCAGGGAGGGAATAACTTGCATGAGGGAAGAGTTGGAGGAAGGGGAGGTGGAGGCATTATGGGTTCAGTTAAGGTCCAGTAGAGGGGGAGAGGGAGGGAGATAGGGAGGGAGGAGTAAGGAGAGGGAGGGAGGAGTAAGGAGAGAGGGAGAGGGAAGGAGAGAGAGAAGGAGGGGAGAGAGAGGGGTGGGGAGGGAGAGAGGGAGGGAAGGAGGGAGGGAGAGAGGGGGAGAGGAGGAAGAGAGGGAGAGGCAGGAAGGAGGGGAGAGGAGATGGAGGAGGGAGAGAGGGAGGGAGGAAGAAGGGGAGGGGGAGGGAGAGGAGGGAGGAGGAGACGGAAGGAGAGGAAGAGGGGAGGGAGGGAGAGACGGAAGGAGAGGAATGGGGAAGGGGGAGAGAGGGTGGGAGAGAGAGAGAGAGAGCCCTGTCCTGGTACATGCCATTGTTTGATGTACAAGCTGCATTTGAGCTTTGAAAACATGGTTGTACCCTGATTATGAGACTCTGGGAAATCATGTGCGAGCCTGCTTTGTTAAAAATCACCCTTGCCTAAAATGAATTCATTTGCAGTGGTAAGTTTTGCTCCATTATAAAATATAATTATTAGAGAGATCTTTTATATTGGATCAAAGTTTAGCACTACAAATTAATTCATTTTAGGCAGCAAGGGTGATTTCTACTAAGCAGGCAGGCTCATGTGATTTTCCCACAGACTCCGAACTGGGGCACAACCATGTTTTCAAAGTTCAGATGCAGCCTGTACATCAAACAATGCCATGCACCAGGACAGGGCTTTTATGCAGGTATAATTGTCCACAAAGTGCCTGCCCTCAGTGCCCTGAGTCATGAAAGCCTTGCTGCTGCTTGCGTTTGATTGGAGTGCTGCTGCATCATCATTCAAATTCATGTGTGCCTGCCTTGTGAAGACACGTCTGACCCATCACCACCCCCTTCTTTCCAGACATTATATTTCATTCTGTGCCAGTCTAATAAATAAATCAGGCAGTGAGGACAGGAGGAGACTTGACTCAACTCTAGCTGTGTGTGTTAAGGGGCCCGATATTCAAATACTGTATGTGGGCAGAGAGGGACGATGGCAAAAGCTTTGCACTATAGTAGCCCATCAGGTGTGTTGGCAAAACAGGTATGGTGTCGGAAATAATTATAATTTAAATTAAATAATGTTTACAATAATAATAACAATTAAATAATAATTAATAGTGCCCAGGATGTCGTCCTTTAGTTTGAATATTGGGCCCCTCAGATTGTGCTCTGCTCTGGAAGCTTTTGTAGTGGAATTGATATCAGCCGCTGTTACCAAAAAAACTATTAGCTGTGATAACCCCCCAAAAAAAAAAAGACAACAAGCATGGTTTTTTTGTGTCTTTTTACTGGCTCTGCTGACCAGGGCATCTCAGAGGTGCCCGCTCAGCCATAGCCTCTACTCCTTGCCAAGATCCCCCTCCTCCGGGAAATAGATTGCTGAGTGCCCCCTCTCAAGGAACTTCCAGCCCCCTGCATTCTAGCTTTAAAATAATAAAGACTCATAAAAATCCATTAAATTCTGGCGGAATACCAGATTTCAAGGTGGGATACCAAAAGTCTTCATCTGGTATTCTGCCAAGAATACACCCTTTTTTCTTAAATTCTACCCATGCTCTAGCCCTAATGGTTCCAATCACCACATTTTGAATAAATTATATTTTGAGAGGTGTGACTTTTTAACTGCTGGGGCTAGAAACTTGAATCTTTTTAAATGAAAGCATTGAGTCCACACATTCAGAATTAACTCAGACAATACTGTTTTAAGTGTCACTACTGTTCTATATTCTTTGCAAAAAACTTTAATGCACCAGTTACAGTAACTTGAAGCCACAAAAGTAGAAAAATGTGGCATTTGGGTTTCCAGCCCTGACTCCACACCCCTACCCCACCAAGCAGCAAAAGGAAAAAACATTATGGTTTTAAGTCTCTGGAGTCTTGGCGAATCAGTGGTGGGGTCTTCTTGGGGTTGTCAAGCTAATGCTCACCCCTCTCCCCAACCCATAGCCTCCAGTCTAAACAAGCACAAGGTGCAGCTCCAGGCCACTGCCTTATAGTGATACACTCCTCAAAGGTAGAGATGTATCGCTCACCACACATGCTTCCAACATAATTTGTTGTAGTTTTCTTCAGGCAGGGCCCTGGAGATCATGTGTGACATTGTTTGCTCAGGGAACGGGGTGGGGATTATGGCAGACAACTCCAAGAAAGACCCCACCACTGATTCTTCAAGATTCCGGAGACCCAAAACTCTGTTTCTTCCTTTTGCTGCTTGGGGGGGTGGGGAGTTAAGGGTGGGAGTTAAGGGTGGGAGTGGGGAGTTACGGTTGGAAACCCTAACGGCACATTTCCCTACTGTTGTAGCTTTAAATTACCCTAACCGGTGGATTAACAAAGTTTTTTGCAAAGAATTTCCTTTCTTTTTGAGGTACTGGAATTGTATCCTCATTCATAGAGGTCCGTCCGGACCTGCATGAACAGATGCAGGTGCACAGGACCCTTTGGGCCCTGTACTGTAGGAAGACTCCATCTGCTGGTCCACTATTCTGTGTTTTGCCAATTAACCAGTATCATTTACCAATCGCAAGGTATATGTGTGCTGTAAGGAGGTAGTATGTAGTGGGTGCAGGTTATTCGAACATAGACATTTACTGATTGCAGAGTATTTATGTTCCTCCTGTACATGTGTTACAGCTGGAGCAGTAATATTTTATGCTGTCTAGAAATTTGCCACGGTAATGTCTGCTTACAGCTGGAAGAACACTGTGCGATTAGTAAATATTAGTGCTTGACCAGTAATCTATATTTACTGCTTGACCACTAATATTTACAAATCACAAGGTGTGTATACACGCTGTGAACACATACACAGCTACAGATGCAATATTACCTAGGCGCAGGCTATTTACTGATTGGAAACTATTTTCCTGCTGTATACATGTGGTACAGCTCAAGCAGTAATAATTACTGCTTGCAAGACGCTTGCAACCAGTAATTCCTATTTACAACTCACAAATATCACTTAATTGGTAAGTATAACCACTTGATCAGTAATATATATTTACCAATCAAGCAGTGATATTTACCAATTACAAGGTGTATGCGCCCTGTAAACACACAGCATAGCTCAAAAGGTAATATTACCTGGTATGCGTGAGTGGTACCTAATTACAGATCACAAATACCATGCTTTTGGTAAATGGTACCGCTGGAGCGTTACATAAAACTACATATTGCAAATTACATGTCGCAAATGTCGCAAATTACTGCATGACAGGTAAAAATGACAAGCCGTGAATGGTAAAAGTGTGACAAACTCCCGAAGGCAATCCCGATACAGTTTGATACATTTCAAGACGTATTTTTTACAATCCAATACCAGAACTGTGCTAAACAACTTAAGTTTGGCAAAATACAGGTGTTGGGTTGTGGTTTTATGCACACATTTTGTAGGTAAGCCATTTTGAAAGTTAACAAAACAAAAAAAAAAAGATGGTAGCCGTCACAATAGGTATTTTTTCTCACCCGGCAGGTAAATCATGAAAATAAGCACTCACAGTATATTTTTTTTAACTGTTCACATTTTTCATTTTACTCAAAATCCATATAACTCTAAAACAGTATAATCTTTTTTTTCAAGTAACCTTTCAAAGGGACACACTTGGCACAGGCCCCTTTAGTCATGAAAATTTCATTAAAAAATTCCACACCATCTAGGCTGTAAGTGAGCAAGAAATATGCAGTGTTAAGTATATCTATTTTTTTCCAGCTTTTTTGGCACTTTGTATCTTGGAAAGCGAGTAAGTTGCAGTCGTAACACTTTCATGTCTTGTGACTCTGGCAGCCTGAGTGTGCTTGCCAAACTTTGGGCTGTGTCTTCAAATGACCCCAGAGTTATTAAGGTACAAAAATTGGTGTTTAACATTAAACAGCCTACTTAACCCTAGCTATAGGGGCAGTACTGCATCCCTAGAATGTATCGATTGAACTCGAACCTGCTTTTTCAGTATATTATCAATGCATGGTACAGTTGTGACACAGCCAAACTGCTAGTACGTAGTGTCGATACTCTTTTTTTGTAACGATACATGCAAACTTTGTCCTGGCACAAACCCGGTTTTGTACTGAGTTGATATT
Organism: Neoceratodus forsteri; assembly: GCA_016271365.2. Classification (NCBI taxonomy): domain Eukaryota; kingdom Metazoa; phylum Chordata; order Ceratodontiformes; family Ceratodontidae; genus Neoceratodus; species Neoceratodus forsteri. The sequence continues at coordinate 734,251,198 of CM028131.1, forward strand.
CACAAAAGCCTGGTTTGTGCCCACAAACTGGGTCTGCACAGGGGCAAAGTGCGGAGGGGGCCGCAATGCAAATGAGAAAGAGGAGACATGAATATCGGCACAGCCCGATTCACAAAACATTTGTTTTGTGCAAGGGCCTCTTGAGTGGTCCCCTTGGGCTGACTAAATACCGTCGACTGAGACCTGGCAGTATCCTGCACAAATCTAGTAGTTGGCAGAGGTACTGCAGCACTGCCCCCCTCCCCCGTGACCACCAATCACATCCCAAGAAATAATCCATGATGGCTAGTGCCCCCCTCCGCCATTCGCCAGCCCTATGACAAGTAAAACACCTTCCTGGTAGTATAGTGGTTCCTCACCTTCCCCAGTCGCCATCCCATTGTTAATAAAAATGTCCCTGGTAGTCTAGCAGTCCCTCCCCTCATCACTGATCCATGCCCCGTTGTTAATAATGCAATTTCCCCTCGTAGTCTAGTGGTCCCTCCCCGTCCCTGATTACCAATTGCTGTCCTGTTGTTAATAATAAATATGTCCCTAGTAGTCTAGTGGTCCCTCCCCAATTGCCATCCCGTTGATAATGAAAAATAAATGCCCCTGTTAGTCTAGTAGTCCCTCCCCATCCCTGATCGCCGTCCCATTGTTATTAATAAATATGTCCTTGGTAGTCTAGTGGTCTATCCCCGATCGCTGATCGCCATCCTGTTGATTAAAAAAAAAAAAAAAAGTCCCTGGTAGTCTAGTGGACCTTCCCCTCCCCTGATTGCTGATCACCATCCCCTTGATAATAAAACAAGTCCCTGTTAGTCTAGTGCTCCCTCCCCTCTGCTGATTGCCATCCCATTGTTAATAAATATGTCCCTGGTAGTCTAGTGGTCCCTCCCAACCCCCGATCACCGTCCTGTTGTTAACAGTACATGTCCCTAGTAGTCTAGTGGTCCCCCCTCTTTTCCCCGATCGACAGCCTGTTAGAATAATATGTGTGTCCTTGGTGGTCTATTGGTCCCTCCCCCCCATCGATCGCTGATCGGCCAAGTGTCCCTGGTGGTCTAGTGTTCCCCCAACCTGTTTCTGATCACTCCCTGGCAAAATTTGAATGGTTCCCTAGTGGTCTAGCTGGCCCTCCAGCCGATCCCTGATCTGCCTCTGTAAGCAACGTTATCTTTTTCCCCTGGAGTCTAGTGGACCCCCTCCCCATGCTGGCACATGGTGCCCCACCACCCCACTCCCACCATCCCGAATCTGAGTCAGCGACCAGCACAGCCCTCCTTCTTCCACCACGGCTGGTCACCGACTGAGCTCTCAAGGAGTGCGTACTGTATACAGTACATGCTTATTGAATGACAACTCACTTTGAGCTGTCAGTCAGTGTGTCAATGAGTATGCACTTCTTGAGAGCTCAGGCAGTGGTCAGCCATGGTTGAGAGTGTAGGGCTGTGCTGGTTGCTAACTTGGATTCAGGATTGGTGGGGGGCTCAAGGTGGTGCACCACGTGTCGGGTGGAGAGGGGCGGGGGTTCACTAGACACCAGTAAAAGATGTTTTTTACATGGGCAGATTGGGGATAGGGTGTGGGGGGGGGAGGGACTGGACCACTAGACCACCAGGGAGCCATTCATGTTTCGCCAGGGAGGGATGTGGGATGGGTTGGGGGACCACTAGATCACCAGGGACACTTGTATTACTACAACGGGCTGATGATCGGCAATCGGGGGAGGGACCAGTAGACAACCAGGGACACATGTATTATTCTAATAGGCTGGCGACTGGGGGAGGGACCCCTAACCTACCAGGGACATATTAACAATGGGACAGCGATCGGGGAAGGGGGGAGGAACCACTAGACTAGACTACCAGTGACGTTTTATTTTCCTTATGAATGGAACAGCAAGCGGGGGCACTAGACTACCAGGACATTTTTTTTTCCAGTGGGATGAAGGATCGGAAATAGGGAGGGACCACTTGCATTACCAGGGAACTGTTTAATTTTTTTTAACAGGATGGTGATCGGTGAGGGGGACTATGGCTGAGTGTCGGGCAGGGGCTTGGGGGCCGTGCTAGGCTCCATGCAGCCTATGTAAGTGGGCCCATAATGTGGAAGCAAGTGGCCACCTACCACCTTGCATGCCCAATAGGCTCATTTACGTAGGAGCGTTTGTGAATTGGACGTAGCGCACTGGCACTATCCCTTGCGGGGCCCTTCAGTTGGCTGCGGGATGGGGTGGCACTAGTGGGGGAGCGCTAGCGGTACTGGGGTTACTGCCAATGCAACCTAGCCCTATTCAAAGTTGGATAGTGTGCTATCCGACTGTGAATAGCAATTTTGGACACCTGGGCAACCTCAAAGCACAATGCAAAATATTGTGCTGTACTTTGCGATTTTGTATTTTGTGACTCTGGCCCTCTGTGTTTCTACATTAGAGCAACCTCCTCAACATCACATAGCAGCGATTATGTCATGTGAAAATCTGTCTGAAAATAAAACTGGGTAAAGAGGTAGCATGGCACCAATAAACAATTTATTTAAATTTTAACTTGGACAACTCTTTTTTTTTTTTTTTTTTAACTTGGAGTTTGATGCTATTTTTACTCACTTTGAACTTAGTTTCTGACAGAACGCTCATGAGGCAAACGTTAGGTCAGAAACTCATGTCTAGTGTGCCTTTATCAACTCATTTGCATACCTTGTGTGCCTCTATCAACTCATTTGCATACCTAGTGTGCCTTTGTAGCCCAAAAGGCACACTAGAGATGTGTTCTAGTTCACTGAGAGGGTCTCCACTGGCTATAATATAGCGATTAATGTGGTGTTTGGGGAGATTGTGTGAGGGAATTATAGCACTGTGGGCAGCAAGTAAGGACAAAGGCTGAAGGCTGGCCTTAGTATTTTTTTTTTGTTTTGGTTTGTTTTTTAATGCCTGCAGTGCAATTATTCCTGAGAACAGCCTCCCCAGCATCACATTACAGTACTATAACTATAGTGAGTGAAAACCTGTAAACAAAACAAAAATGCAGAAAGAGGTAGTGTTATTAATATTTATTTTAATTTTAAATGAACTAGGAGTTTGAATGAACCAGAGCACCATTTTTCCACGCTTTGAACTTACGTCTGACAGAATGCTCAGGAGGTGCATGTTAGGTCAGGAGGCCATTAATATATTTAGTGGGCCTTTGTCAACTCATTTGCATACCTAGTTTGCCTTTGTAGTCTGATAAAGACACTAGATGAGAAAGCTGATTGGCTGAGAGGGTCTCCACATGCAATAATAGTAGAAAATGATACATTCCAGAAAATAAAAATGAGGTAATGAATCAAAATACTAATGACGTCTTGATTCCTGAGAGCGGGAGAGAATGAGAATGACAATCTTTTTTCAGGAATAGAGGCTGTCCATCCTTGCCAAGCTCGCAGTCTGTCAGGATGCATGTTCATCAGTGTAGAGTATCCTGCTCCCTGGGATGCACTGTTTTCTTCTTGTGATGCACAGACTGCTGTATTTACATCGGATGCACCATTCACCCCATGAAGGAGCATATTTACTTCAACACAGGGGCTAAATGTGACACCCCCATAGGTGTCCACTGGCACAAATTTCATGGCTCTGATCCCAATGTAGTAGACTTAATGGGTATTGAACACATTCCAATTTTTGCGAAAGGTGGAAATCTCCTCTGAAAATTACTTGAGAGAGAGAGAGAGACGGTTAATCTTCACCTTCGGGGCTACAGCCTTTCCAAGAGGTCTTAATGAGGATTGGAACTCGAGGTCTTAATGAGGATTGGGACAGAATTCCATTTCTATAAACAACTGCTTTATTAGCATGCATTATTTTTGTCTGACCCAACCAGAACTTAATTTATTGTAATTTATCCTAGTAATAATTTTTGCGTTTTCTCTTTGCTTCGATTCCAGAACACCACTGCCAGCTGTTCCTTTCTATCTTTGCTAAAACACTTCCTCCAGGAGCCAGATTTCTAGGTTTAATTTGTACAGGCTACAAGATGTGCCGGAGTTTAGGTGCTCCATGTAATGTTTTTCCTTCTATCACTGTCTTCCATTTTTAGTTATTTTTAATTTTCACATCAAGAAATATATTTGAATATTTATGCACTTATTTATTGCACTATTTGTTTGCAGCCCTAAGAGGGTCTTGCTACATGTAACTTCTGTTTAGTCACTGTGCCTTTAAATTTTCCACTTAAAAGAGCCATGATTACATGCAAGCCACACCCCTGAATAATTTGCATAGATTCTAAGCAGCAGGATCGGTAGTGCTGCTTTTTTCTTGACCCCAGTAAATACTTTTTTGTAACATACATTTTGCATTTTTCTTATAATTTTCGCACTCTGCTGTTTTGTTTTGTTTTTCTTTCCTCGATAGTATTTCTTTAAGCCTGGCATGCCCAGTTCCCTCGATCCTTGGATCGAATTAGTACCCGACTGCTAATTCTGTGCCTGCCCCCAGCCAAGATAAATTTGAGCATAAGTGCATTAGGTTTTTCCAGAACTCTACTAATATGCTCACTGGGAGAGTCTTTTTTTTTTTTTTAAATTAAGCTTTATTGAATTTATAGATTACACAATACCACAGGATTTACATCTGTACTGTCATTGAGTCGCATACCAAACGTCCTTATACACCAGAATCATAAATGTGAAATGTAGTAGGATAAAGAATCACCCCGGTATCCCCATGGCCTTCCCCCTCCCCCCAACCCTAACCCTCCCTGAGTGTGCATACTTGAAACAGAATATGGGTTTTATCATATTACCATGAAGGAATAAAGTTCAAAGGCGAAAATGGAGGGGCAAAGAGCATTAGAGACACATCCAGTGTAAATACAAAGTGTATAATTTACCCCATTTTTTGTGAAACGAGTCAGTGCTTTTACGAGAACTAGCAACAAGTCTCCCAATATTAAAGCAGGCTGATAAGTCTTTCAGCCACTCAGCATATGTTATGGTTAGTTGGTCCGTCCAATGTTTAAGCACCAACCTTTTGACCACCATGGAGATTAGCGTCATGTGGAATCTGCGTTCATGGTTTTCAACATTGGTAGAGCGCCACAAGGGGGCCACTTTCCATTGCCAGAAGATGTGGAGCAGATTCCTTCAAATTGGGAACATCTGGAGCAGAGAGGAAGAGGAAGCCTCCCTAATCGAGCTAATTTGACCGGTGTATAGTACATGTTATTTAGTATGTGGTATTGGATGAGTCTGAACTTATCCTGAGTGTGATATCTATATAGGTCTTTCCAGATTCATGCCCAGTTGGGGTGAAGTCTGGCAGAAGAGAAGACCAAACACTGGAACTCGAGAGGGTATCCGGATACTTGAGACACAGCAAATAGGAATATATAGATGAGATCCCATGGGGTTTAGTGGCTAAATCTTGGAGTTAGGAGAGGAAGGGACTGATCTGAGAAATACGAAATTCGATACCAAAATTAGTGCTAATGAAGTGTCTCAGCTGATATACTTTAAAAATATTGTTATTGGGAACATTGAGCCTGGCCATAATATCCGGAGAAGAGAGAAGGGAGTCCTGAGAATATAAATTCTCCACCAGGACTTCGCGTAATTGAGGAAGCCAGTCTAAGGTGATCATTGAGCCTCCTAAACGAATATTGGGATTTAGAACAAGAGGCTGTGCCAGATCTCTCTTTGGGGAAATTTTGAGATAATGCAGACATTGAGCGAGGATTTTGAGGGAGGTGCTGATGGTCGGATTTTGTATTGAGGTTGGGAGTCCTGAACCGGGAAGAAAGAAGATGGTCGGAGAGCAGTATTTGCTTCCCCAAGTATTCGTCTTTCGATTTGAGGCCAGATCGGAGGGGGGCCCTCAGCCCTGTTCGGGAGCCATCTTCTCAGTTTGGAGAGATGGGTAGCCCAGTGGTAAAATATTAGGTTAGGGAGGCGGAGTCCTTCCTTATCTTTGGGGAGGCAGAGTTTAGAGAAAGAGCGTCTGGGAGATTTACTTTGCCAGATAAATTGAAAGAGAGTGGAATGTAGATTCTGTAAACATGATAGGGGGAAACTAGAGATTCAGTAAATTAAGAGGTAGAAAACCTCGTAGGACGCTCATCTTAATGATGTTAATTCTACCCAAAGGGAAATGGAAAGTTGGACCATCTTTGAGGTACAGTTGAATATTGGCCATTAGGTCGTCTAGATTAAGTTTCCTGAGTAGAAGTGGGTCATTGGTAAGGTGTATTCCCAAGTATTTAATCGATTGAGGGGACCATTTCATGCCAAATCTTGTGAAGCTAGCTTTGTGTGTGAAAGCATTTAAAGGGAATGTCTCTGATTTAGCTAGGTTCAGTTTGTAGTGAGAGAGGAGGCCAAACTGTGTAATAACCTGAAGGGCGTGTTTTAATGATACTTCGGGGTGGGCAGTATGGAGGAGGATATCATCTGCGTAAGCAGAAAGAGTCAATGTTTGTTGTAACACCGGGCAGCCCTGAATATGTGGGGATCGTTTAATATTAAGGAGGAGGAGAGGCTCTAGGTATAGATTAAATAAAAAGGGAGAAAGGGGACATCCCTGTCTAGTACCAGTATAAAGGTAGAACAGCGAAGAAAAGACACCATTATAGTAGATCTTAGCTGAAGGGGATCTATACACTGTCTGGCTCCATCGAATGAAAGAGGTTGGGAAGTCCATTCTGGCGAGCGTCACCCATAGAAAGTCCAAGTTGACTCTGTCAAACGCTTCTTCAGCATCTAGGGAAATTAGTGCCATCGGAATATGCGATGTTTGAGCTGCATGGGAAATATGAGAGAGGGTTCTAAGGTGGTCAGCAGGGGAGTGGCCTTGCACAAACCCCACCTGCTCTGGGCTCAGAAGGTAGATCCAAATCTTTTTAATCCTCTTGGCTAAGATCTTGGTTAGAATCTTAATATCGCAGTTTAAGAGAGAGATAGGGCGGTAGCTTGCAGGGTCTTTTGGTGGTTTGTCCGGCTTGAGGATTAGCATGATCGTGGCTTCTAATAGTGTAGGATCTATAGTATCAGCCTTGAACATATACTCGTAAAGCCTAAGGAGGAGGGGGGCTAGTTTCTTGCTAAAGGTTTTGTAAAAATTGGATGGGTATCCATCGGGACCAGGTGATTTATCAGGAGCTAGAGAGGCAATCACCGCCTCTACCTTGAGCAGAGTGATGGGGGAGGTGAGGGTTGTTTTATGGTGTGGGTGAAGCCGAGGGAGATTGAGGTCCTCTAAGTAGGTTGAGATGTCCAAAAGGGGCGTTGGGAAGGGTGTCTGCTATAGAGCTTACTATAGAATTCCTCGAAGATCTGAGTAATGTCTCTGGGTGTCATTTTAACTACGCCATCTGGTGTTTGTAGCACCGGGATCAGTCTCAAGCTCTCTGTTTTTTGAAGTCTAAGAGCCAATAATCTACCGGCCTTTTCTCCTTGGTCAGTATATTTAGATTGAGTTTTTAAAATAGCATATTCTGCTTTTTCTTTTAACAGGTCCTCGTATTTGTTCTTTAGTTTTAGCAGAGATTCTAGCGAGTTGGGGGGGGGGAGGATAGGGGTAGTGAGTACTCTAGTTCTTTAATTTTGGTTAGCAGTGAGGCTGCCTGAGCCTCTCTACGTTTCTTCCTCAATGAAGCGAGTTTAATTAACTCTCCCCGAAGGTAGCTTATTAGGGAGCACCATATTGAGTCTTCTCTCGGGGTAGAGTCCTTATTGAGTTCCATAAACTTAGAGATTAGGTCTTTAATATGGGAGACTGTCTGATTATCCTTGAGGAGTTGGGTGTTTAATTTCCAGACAGTGTCCCGCTGAAAATTAGGATCAGGGGAGATCCTCACCCAGACTGTTGAGTGGTCCGATAACACCATCGGCTCCATGCCCGACTGGAGGAAACCGGGAAGAAGTGAAGTGCTGATCAGGATGTAGTCTAGTCTAGACCATGAGTTATGTACCTGAGAGAAGAAAGAGAAAGACCAGAGTGAAGGGTTAGTAAGCCGCCAGGGATCGCATAGTCCCAAAAGCTGCATGAAGTCCAGTAAGGCTTTTCGGGCTGGGGCTGCGGGTTTTAATGGTAGATAGGTTCTATCAAGAGCCTGACTTGGTGGGACGTTCCAGTCCCCTCCTAATATTAACTGTGAAGGTAGAAGATTACCAGTCTTGTCTGCCAGAGTCATGAGGAACTCTGGGTCCCCTCCCACCGGGCCGTAGACAGAGCCTAGCACAATATTACAGTTATTGAGACAACCTTTGACCAATATAAACCTGCCCTCTGGGTCCGTTAGGTTCTCTTCTGCCAGAAAAGAGACGTGTTTCTTAATTAAAATGGCAACTCCTTTGCTTGTTGCTGTTCCGCCAGCAGAAAATACTTGAGAAAACCCAGACCTATGTAACCAGATTGGTTCATTATTTGACAGATGGGTTTCCTGAAGAAGGACAACGTCAGTCTTAAGTAAGTCACAGTGTTTAAAAACTTGGTGTCTCTTAGTTTTGTCTCTGAGCCCACGTACATTCCAAGTAGCTATCTTAATCGACGCCATGAACAATTAAGTTGAGAAAATGAGAATTATTATATATCCAAGATGAGAAGTTAAAAAGGCACACGCTAGAGCCCCCTTTAACCCATCCCACCCTCCGCAGAAAAAAAAAACCCAAAACCCCTGATAAAGAAATACTGCCAGGAAAGTGATAGTGACCTTGATCAGTAAGTGGGAAACTAGGTCCTGGATCCAGAAACAACCCCATCCACCCCCCCCGTCCCAAAAGGAAAATAACCCAACCAACTATGTACAAAATAGTTCCAAGCCTGGTCGAGTGTAGTCCGGCTAAGCCAGCAATAAACACTTGGAGCTAAGATCCTAATGGCAGATCCCAGGAGTTTCATAAATCGAAACCATCCTAGTGAGGTATACCTACGAGAGTTAGGGTGTAGTCTGCTGAACTGTGTAACCCAACAACCTATAAGGCTGACCCCCATAGGGTTCCCCTTCGAATCGCCATACCCCCCCTTATTGGCTCGTGAAGCAGCTTCCTATGAGCATATCCCACCCCTGGGCTCCCTCCCCACCCTCTCATTTCAGTGGTAGCCCGAGGACCATTCCCTGTAATGGCCAAGGAAAGTGGCCTTGTAGATTGTCAAGATCTAAGGCAGCAATCGACATAAGCTTGGGGGTTTACATCTCTCACCGTCTTTGAACTGTTGAAAAAGACTGCTTACCATGCCATATGTATTCAGGCCCTTATAGCGAGTCCTTTCCCAAGTTGTGAGTGGAGAACGTGTATTTTTAACCTACCGTCAGGCTAGGAGGTTGTTTATTCCATCACTAACGGAATGCACAGGGGGGCACGATTTGTTGCAGGACCAAAGTCGGTCCGTGGCGAAATCGGCAAGCCACAACTGAGACCCTGCACAGAGATTCCGGGGCAGTCCCCGGGAGAGCTAAGGTGTTTGCTGCCTTCAGAGAGCGATACAAACAAGCCCCCTACCTGCCAACAGGCTGCGCGGCCAAAACTCCAACAACAAGAGCAAACAGGTAACAAATATAAACTTATCTAAGCTTTAACAATAGGGCAACAGTCCCTATGTGATTATTTGTCAGTAAAGTACATATTTCAACCGTCTTTAAATAGGTTGGGAAGCCTAGAGGCTAACTCCTTGGTAGCTTGTTCAGGAGATTCGAAGGTGAACGATGATCCGTCGATTGTAATTCTTAAATTGGCTGGATGCAGCATCCTAAACAGGATTCCTGACGCAATTAGTTTGTGGACGATTGGGTGGAAAGCTGCTCGTTTCTGTCTGGTTTCGATTGGAAGGTCTTGTGCAGTTCTGATCTTGGATGATCCCCAGATTATGGACTATAACTCTCTAGCTTTGCTGAGGACGTGTTATTTTTCTATAAAGCTGAGGAACATGATAATGATAGGGTGAGGAGGGGAATCAGGTGGGGGCTCCGGTCTCAGAGAGCGGTGGGCTCTCTCAATATGGTACTGAGGATTTAGTGGTGAAGGCCCCATGACCTTGTGAAGGAACTTCTGGAGGAAAGTAATAGCATCCGAGCCCTCTTCTGCCTCAGGTAGCCTGATAATTAGGAGGTTATTCCTCCAGCTTTGCCCTTCTAAATCTTCCGTTTTGAGTTGGAGCTTCTGAATCTGCTAATTCAAGAGGGTAATTTCTGGGTCGATTTTGTCTTTCCATCTCTCTTGAGAAGTTATTCTAGCCTCCGAATCGATCATTCTACTTTTCAAGGTGGTGAGGTCTCCTTTGATTGATTTGAGCTCTGCGGTTATATTCTCCAGTGCCTCTCGAAAAGGTGATAATTCTTGCAGAAATCGCTCTTCAGATAGAGGGACTACTGGGGGGTTGGAGCTGCCCACCTTGTTCAGGCTCCTGGTGCCCTGATTTCTCGCTTTCTTCGAGAGTTTTTCAGGCATATTCGGTGGTGTGTGCCGGATCTCGGCCTGCTTCATCTCTCCCTCCATCGCCGCGATAAAGCTTAGCGTTGCCAAAATACGTAAGTAAGTTCAATAGGCAGAAGTTAAAAGACCTCCCGCAGCCGCTATTGTGCCCTTTAGAGGGATAAAGCAGAGTTTTAAATGATTTGTAGAAGGTGGTTGGTAGGAGCCCAGGGCAGGTGCAGCTTTCAGGCAGCTTGCATCACGTGACTCCCCCTCACTGGGAGAGTCTGAAAGTAAAACAAGAATCTAGGGGGAAGCATTCATTTTCAGGGTTTCTACCCTATGTGCCACTGATAATGGTAATAGCTTCCACGGGGCAGTATCTTGCACCACTGAGAACAGCGCCTCTATATTTAGATGAAAGAGCTTGGAGAATGCTAGTGTCGCTTGCAGTCCCTCAGAGGAGGGATGTGAAGTACTAATTTGGTTGAGGGGACTGGGCATGCTAGGTTCGGTGTAGGAATCCCCAGTCTAACAGGTTGAGAAGGAAAAACAAAACCCAATTGCTACAAGAAAAAGAAAGAAAAAGGGGTGATAACCCTTCTTCTAGTGAGTTTTTCAGTCTGAAATAAATCTCATGTCGCAACCTGTCTCTTTGAGTAGCACCAGTTATGTCAGAATGATGCATGGGTGAACAGCCTCTGCGGCCCGATACGTGGCTCCCCAACCCCCGTACTGAGGCAGCAGGACAAGTGCACCATGAAAGAGCCACTTTATGAAAATGTGTTTGCTCTGTCTCACCAATAAATTTTTCTGGCACCCAGCCGACCATGGCACCTCTGTTTGGCAGCCCACTCCCAAGCAGTCTGTATTGAGCCTATTATGCCAGCTTATGTTCAGAGTCATTTGTCCATTGAGCTGGCTTGGCACTGACTGTGTCAGTTCATTTAACGTAGACAAAAATGGAATGAGTTGCTTCACACCAAAGGGTGTGTACCCCCACAATGGCTACACACATTCCAGTCCACCCTACCGTTGGTTCCTCTGTGCCCCTCGGATGTCCTGTCCACTTTTTTTGACTCTTGGTGCTTCTTTTTATTTTGTTTTTAATACTCATTTTCCTTTAAGTTGTGCCTTGTTCCTTTTTCTCCTGTGGTATATTTCTGTCATGATGATGATCTAGTACTGCGAGAGGACTGCTCATGCAGTACGCCTGAGGGTGACCCATCATCAGGCGGCGGTGGTTGCTCTTAACCACTTTTCCTCCATCCCTGGTGGCCACATGCTTAGGTTTTAATTAATTTTTTAGTTGGGAAGGAGAAGTTGGCTGAGCACCACCCAGCTTCCCCAAGCAGTGCCCCGCTGCCCCATTATTCCACCTCGTGTAGCAGAGAAGGCCCATCTGCCCTTCAGAGCATTAGCTTGTTTCTAGCTGTCCATGTGCCACACACTTGCCACAACAGCTGGTGGTGTCCTTCAAGTATGTCCTTCTCTTAATGATCCAGGGTCAGTCCCAGTAACTTTAGCAATCCCATCAGCTGCTGCGATACTACAAGTATGATTCGACATCCAGCAGCCATGTTCAGCTCAGTCTGAGGTGTTCTTGCTGCTGTTACTTGTTTGTATCCTCTGGATCAACCTCCAAAGCGGTGGCCCTTCTTTTGAGCCCAGTTAGCGTTCCAGCTGTTTTCTGTGTTGTGTGATGATGGTACCTGATTTCTCCATCTGTCCCTACTCACTTGCTGCCAAGGCTGTTTAGTTGGTAATGAGGTTTCTTGAAGGGCGGGTGATTCGGTTAGCTTCTTGGGGATTCCCAGTTGCCGAAGTAAGGGATTTACTTCTCCCAGTGTACAAAGGAAATGTGCCCCGTCTTCAGTAAAAATCTTGAATGATGCTGGGATGATGTTTTTTCATGAGTTTTTTTCTAATACTGTAGCTAACAATTGCTTCCTTTTCATGAATGTCTGAGATGTAAAGTCACGGTCAAAGAATACTTTTGTGTACCCTAGAATTGCTTCTTTTTTTTTTTGTTTGTTTTTTATTCCAAGCAGCCATTACGATTTTTTGTGTTTACCCTATAATCCAGGAAGCCTTTTACAAGTGATCTGCAGTGTGTTTTGGGTCTGGCAGTTTTGGTGCAAAAGCCCTATGTGCTTATTATAGGGAAGGGGAAATCGTTTAACCAGGAAAGGCACACTAAGCCGAAGCTTGTTTCCAGGTGCAACCTGGGAGCACAAGAAAGTTAAGCGACTTGCTTAGGGTTACACAGTATGCAAGTGTGGGCCGTATGATTCAAACCCAGGTCTCCAGGTTTGCAGCTAAGCGCCCGTCTGCTGGCAAATTCAAAGGTTCTGTGAGTAGGGACTCTGTTTAATTGATCATGTCCCGTTGGGCAGGTCCCTTGGGTTGTCCATGAGTCCATGTGTTATTCCGTCAGGAGCAGAGCTCCAGGTCATCGACATTCTCCAAGAGCTCCCATTCTTGATAATGCAGAAATCTAAGAGATGCACTGTGGTGATTGAGGCTGACTGAGACCTCTGTTAGTCCCCCCCCTTCACCTTTGGCCTGTCCATTGTTGTTCAGATTCTGTTTAGTTCAAAGAACTGCTTCTAAGAAGTGATAGCAAAGCTCTGTTCCTTATCCTCCTTGCTTCATGCTTGGGAGGTCTGCTCAACCTTTATCTTTTAAATGTTTAGTGAGGCTGTTTTGCTGCTTATCTTTTTTCCAGGATTTGCTTGCCATATCACTGCTTTAGTTTCCTTGCTGTAGGACTGCAATGTGTATTGGAAAGCGAATGGTCAATGTTGATTTTGTTGCAGAGAGGAGAGCGTTCTAGTGTCTCACGTCTTCACCTAGTGCTGACGTCACTGGAAGTCCAGACAAGACGATTTCAATGGCAGTTTAATCCCTTTTTTCATGCAGTGTCACAGGATACTGCATTGCATCCTGGCCTAGCATTTGCATATTTCAAAAGCGCATTAATGGGACAAAACGGTGGTAATTTCTGTTTTTAGAATAATTTTGCTTTGACAGTATTAGTTTGCAGACTTTAAGAAAAGGTTCTATGCACAAATCAAATACTTGTAGGAGCTCACCACAATCATGAAAGCAATAACTGAATGAAGCTATATAAACCAATTTGTGCATTTATAACTTGAATAAGAACTGAGTAGTAAGTGTAGATATAATTGAAAGCACTGTGTTTGTATATAAGCTGCATTGTAACTGTTGATTCCAATAAAGATGTCCAAAGTTGGCTTTGGGAGTAGAGGGGAGCAACTAGCAGGAGCCAGCCTTGCTAGCTGAATCACTGGGAAGCAGTGGACCCGAAAAGCAACAACAGTAGTGAAGTGTTTATTTCTTTTCGCTTTTATATTGGAATAGTCTGTACTGTGAGGGTAAAAAGTGGTGGTGAAATTAGTGCTGTGGGATGGAACTGTTACTGAAAGTCATTTAGTGCTGGAATAGTTAATTAGTTCTGTTTGAAATATTGGGAGCTGTTACTGTTTGAAATTCTATGCTGGGTAGTTGAGTCAGGAAACTACAAATCAGTTGGGTTTGGGAGTAGGGTGGAGAAACTAGCAGCAGTCAGCTTTGCAAGCTAAACCACTGGGAAGCAGTGGAACAGAGGAGTGTGGGGTGGTGGATCAAAGCTGTGGATGATTGTTTCTGGAGGGTATGGGCTTCGTTCTACCCACCCCATGTGCATCACTTCCCTTATACCAGGGGTTCTGACATCCCTTCCTAAAAAGGGCAATGAACATACACCTGCCATATCTTTATCAGCCCAGTACACTGCATAGGGGGTAAATGCATGCACATACTAATAAATATTGGATTTCTTCAGTCTGTGTTTATTTAAATATTTTTGAATTTTATAATTATTTTATAGTTATGTATAACTGGAGGCTAGGAAAAGCTGGGCTGGGAGGATGTGGGGGAATTAGGTACATGTATGGGAAGCAGGAGAGTGGTAAACTGCAATAGCTGTGGGGCAGCAGCCTTTCTGGGGGTGATGTGGAATAAACGGGGATGTCCTGTGTGTAAAGAGCCAGGAGCAGCTAAGGGACAAAATAAGGCTGCTCAAATGGGAGCTGGGGAGGATGGTGTGGGAAGTCGGAGGAGCAGAGCAGTGGAGGGAAAGGCAAAAGGGTGATGGCCAGGGGAGGGACGGCATCAGGCAAGGGATGGGAGTGGGGAGGAGCACTCAGTATACAGGAGTATCTCCTCCTCAAAGGAAAAGGGAGCCCAGGGTGGAGGGACGGTAAGGGGAAGGGGTGGGAATGTGAGAGTAGTATCGGGATAGGAAATACTAAAGGGATGCCTTTATTGAATAGATTTGCACCACTGTCTGGAAGGAGGGAGGGGGCAGCAGGATGTGAGGTAGAAGGTCAGGTTGAGCCATGGTTGAGAGTAGGAGTACAGGGGAGGTGGGAGGGAACTAATCAAGGTGAGCAGGGAAGAGGAGGCAGGCAAAATGTAGTGGAAGATGGCGGGGAGGGAGAGGAAAGGAAGAGGGGAAGGAAAATAAAGCAGATACAGATAGTCAGAAGGGGAGGGGCAGAATGGGAGATGGAAAAACAGTTATGGGGATAAAATGTGGATGTGGAGATAAGTTCACCAGGGTGCAGAGGGAGCAGTAAGATGGGGAAGCAGCTAGTACCAAAGGTGAGAAAAGAAGGATGGGGAGCACGGATGCATCGGATGGAAGGGTTACAATCATAAGGACTCCATAATTAGGGGTATTCACTGGGGAAGGAAAGGGGACACAGATGCAAGCAGGAGGGTGGTTTGTATGCCAAGGATGACAGCGGGGAAGGTGGGCCCAAGAATAAGTGAAATAGTAAGGGAGGGTTGGAGGAAAACCTAATTTTAGTTATACATTTGGGAACAAATGACCTAGCTGGGGAGGAGGTTGAGGTAGTACAAAGTAGGTTCAGGGAGTTGGGGAAAATCTGCAGGGAGGAAGGAAGTTCGCTAACCTTCTCAGAGGTGATACCAGTACCAAGGGCCAGCACAGCCAGGAAAAGAAGACTAGAGGATTTTAATGACCTGCTGAGGAAATGGTGCATGGAGGAGATTTTCATCTGTATTGGGGACTGGGAGGAGACCCTGTCAAACAAAACAATCTTTTCACCCGACAGGCTACAACTCAATAGGGAGGGTTTGAGGTACTCTGGGACAAACTGGGGGAATATATAACCACTACATGTAATTTAAACTATGGTGGGGGGAGCAGAGGGCGTGCAGGCCCACAGACTCCGAGAGGGGAAAGTCAGTGACCCCCCCGCCCACAGTGATGGAAGAGGTCTGGATGGAGGAGATGGAAGGGGCAAGAACACAACTAGCAAAGGGTGGAGAGGGTGAGGAACACATACCAAGGGTACGTGGAGTGGCGCACACAGATGGGGAAAATGTGAATAGAAGAATAGAGGGAAGAGAAGGAAGGTCAGATTCTAGGTGGAGGGTGGTGTCTGAATGCGTGGAGTCTTGAAAACAAGATAGACGACCTGCAGGCACTATTAGCAGACAGGAGGGTGGGCAGAGCTACAGTAACCAAGACTTGGGCAACATCATACCATGACAGGGACCTTGCGATCCCTGGACATAAACTATACAGGAGGGACAGGGTAGTCAGGAAGGGGGGATGGGTGGCAGTTTATATCAGGGACGGAATAACTTGCACGAGGGAGAAGGTGGAGGCATTATGGATTCAGTTAAGGTACAATTGAGGAAGAAAGGCGAGGTTGGGGGTGGTTTACAGACCACCCAGTCAGGATGAGGAGAGAGACAGGGAACTGAACTCACAAATATTGGAAGCTGCGGGGAAAGGAGAGGTGGTAATTGTAGGGGACTTCAGCCTGTCCATGGTGGACTGAAACATACTATCCACAACATGTGCTAGCAGTCGGGTGATCCTGGAAGAACTGCAGAGTGGGTTCCTGACTCGGGGCATCACTGAACCATCAAGAGCTGAGGCAGTTCTTGATCTGGTGCTCACAAATGGGAGCATGTACAGGAAATAATGGTCAGGGAGCCACTGGGTGGAAGTGACCATTGCACAGTGTGGTTCCAGTTGGATATGGGAAGGGAAAGTGGGCGAAGTGCTAAGGAGCCATCTGGTGGGCATCAGAGCAGATATGGGGTGGGCCAAAGGTGGTCTGTCATTAAGGAAGGTATACTGGCTGCCACAGATAACTGCGTTAGGCTCAGGAGGAAGAACACAAGGGCCAAAGCGCCAAGCTGGTTCAGCTCTGGGGTTGCCCAGGCAGTAAGGGAAAAGAGGTTGGCCTGTAGAAAATTCAAGAAGACCAAGAGAGAGGTGGATAGGGAAAATTACCTAAGGTTGGCTAGTGAGTCAAGTAAGTAAGTCCGGAGAGCAAATGCACAGGAGCCGCAGATAGTCGAAGGAATTAAGAAGGGAGGAAGGCTTTCTTTCAATATATAAGTGAGAAAAGGGACAAGAAGGAAGAGATTGTTAGGCTTAAGAAAGGGGTGGAGGATAATGGGGGGAAGCAAAGACATTAAATGAATACTTCTGTTACGTTTTCACCAGGGAGAAGGACAGATCAGTACTTTCAGGAGGGAAAATAGGAGCGGAGGGAGGGGAAAACGGATGTAGTGATAGAGGAGGATAGAATGAGGGAGAGACTGCTGGCATTGAAGGTGGACAAATCACCAGGCCTGGACAGAGTACATCCAAGGCTACGAAAGGAACTGGTTGAAGAACTGGCAGGGCCGCTGACAGACCTATTTAATAGTTCACTGGAGTCAGGAGTAGTACTGCAGGACTGGAGAACAGCACATGTAGTGCCCCTCCACAAAAGCAGTG
Organism: Neoceratodus forsteri; assembly: GCA_016271365.2. Lineage (NCBI taxonomy): Eukaryota > Metazoa > Chordata > Ceratodontiformes > Ceratodontidae > Neoceratodus > Neoceratodus forsteri. The sequence goes on from CM028131.1 coordinate 734,268,401, forward strand.
CCAAGGATGACCCAGGGAATTACACACCAGTCAGTCTGACCTCCATTGTGGGCAAGCTCATGGAGACCATACTGAAGGAAAGGTTGGTGGAATATCTAGAGGAGCATGGTCTTCAGGATGTGAGGCAGCATGGTTTCATGGGGGGGGATCGTGTCAAATAAATCTGATTGACTTCTTTGACTGTGTCACTAAGACAGTAGACAGGGGCCAAATGGTAGACATCCACTGTCTTGGTTTCAGCAAGGCCTTTGACTTTGTGCCCCACAAAAGTTGATCAGGAAATTGGTGGATCTCGGTGTTGGGGAAAAGATGGCCAGATGGGTGGAAAACTGGCTGAGGAACAGAACCCAGAGGATGGTTGTGAGGGAGAGCGTTGTCTGGCACTAGAGAGATAACCAGTGGGCTCCCGCAGGGCTCGTTGCTGGAGCCGGTGTTGTTGAATGGTTTCATCAGTGACACTGGAGATAGCATTAAGGCCAAAATGTGCCTATTCGCGGATGGCACCATGCTCTGTGGAAGAGTAGACACAGCTGAAGGGATATAGGACCTACAGGAAGATCTGGAAAAGTTGGGAAAATGGTACAGGATCTGGCAGCTTGGCATCAATGCCAAGAAATGCAGTGTTATGCATATTGGAACCAAGAATCCCAGAACAGAGTACTACATGGGTGGAGTCCAAGTATCTGCATCAGAGGAGAAGGACCTGGGAGTAATGATCCCTAGTGACCTGAAGCACGTCACGTAATTCAAGAAAGTAGCAGCAAAGGCAAACAAGATGTTGGGATGCATATCTAGGGGGATCAGTAGTAGGAGAGAGGAGATTATACTGCCCTTGTACAGATCACTGGTAAGGCTGCATCTAGAGTTTGGAGTTAAGTACTGGTGCCCACACCTTAAAAAGGACATTAACCTACTGGAGAAGGTCCAGAGGAGGGCTACAAAGATGATAGCAGGTCAGCAGGGTAAGGCATACGAGGAGAGATTGAGGGCATTGAACATGTACTCCCTGGAAGACAGGAGAGAGAGAGGGGACATAATTGGGACCTTCAAGTACTTGCAACGAATAAATAAGGTTGATAAGGAGAGTCTCTTTAAGCTGAGTGGCAACCATAACACGAGGGGGCACAGTCTTAAGCTGGAGGGTGGGAGGTTTAGGAGAGAGGTCAGGAAGCACTTCACAGAGAAGGTGGTGGACACTTAGAATGCGTTGCTGGAAGAGGTCATCTTGTTGAAGACAATGGACAGCTTTAAGAGAGGCTGGGACAGGCATAGGGGAAGGTAAGGATCATGGGTAGAGAGGATGGGAGGAGTGGGGGGGCAGGGACATTAGCTGAAGCTGTGGACCCTGCACTACGAACAGACTTGATAGACCAAATGGCCGCCTTCTGCTGGCTTCTTCGTATGCTTGTATGTAAATAGAAGATGAGTTAAATTGTAGAAGTACAGAGAAAAAGATAAATTGATTTTTTGTTTTTAAATGTATTGCAGTGATCTTGGCCATGTGCAGTCATGAAGAATCATATTGGCATGAGGTCATCATTAATCACAGTCGCCATTTCCATAACATCATGGTTTCTAATTGGTGGCCACTTAATGATCATGTTTAATCATTGGTGGTCATGATCACAATGATGGTTTTTGAAGATTGAATGTGATCTTTAAACATAATTGATAATCATTTATGATAACAGCATTATAAAAGCATCATTTTTCCAACTAGGACTCCTCCCCTCTGTGATATACTCCAGGCTTTGTTTATAGTGCTGGCAGTTGGAAGCACAACCAGGTGATCAGTTTTCAGCTGTTATGCACGGCTACTTCCAGCAACTGGGTGTGGGGCCATGCATAAACAGCTGTTAAAAATTTCCTGTTAAAATAACTTGCATAATGTTTAAAAAAGAGTTGTACCATCTCAACCCGTGGGATACAGAATCGCCCTGGAGGGCTCTTTGATTCCTCTAGGTGCTACAAAAGTAATAAAATAAAATGTATTATTGAATCTGACTAGTGACTGTCTGAGTGTACACTGCATAAGATGAATGCAGAGAGATTTTTATTTTGGGGGGAAAAGGTGGGAGTCTAGAAGGGACTGTTGAGATGGATGTAGGCAGGCAGTAATGTATTTAAAAAATGAAACAAAAAAGGGGGGGCAGAGTCTGGAAGGGGCTGGTGAGATGTGTGCAGAGAGGGTAAGCTGTTTAAAAACAAAATGGTGGGTCTGCCTCTAGGAGGGACTGCTGAGATCGCTGCAGGGAGAGTAATCTATTTAAAAAACAGGGTTTTGGTCTGGGAGGGACTTCTGAGAGGTTTGTGGGGAGGGTAATCTGTTTAGAAAAAAAAAACAGGATTGGGATGTGGGAGGGACTGTTGAGATGGGTGTGGAGAGGGTAATCTGTTAAAAAAACAGAGGGGGCATGGTCTGGGAGGGTCTGCTGAGATGTATGCCAAGAGGGTAATCTTATTTAGAAAAACAAAACAGAGGGTTGGGTTGTGGGAGGTGCTGTTGAGATTGGTGCAGAGAGGGTAGTGTATTGAAAGGAGTGTCGTGGTCTGGGAGGAACTGCTGAGATAGGTGCAGGGAGGCAGTGCTGTCACTGTGAGTATATTAGGCTTTTTTGTTGTTACTGTATTTTCTATGTGTGCGTGATAAATTTGACACTTCTGGTTTCTGAGGTCTGCAAGGACATTGTTGCGCTGTGCAGTGACAATTGAGCCAGCATCCGAGAAGAACCATGACGCAGAAGAACTTGAACTTGTGCAGTGTAGGCATCTTCATCACAGTAGTGTTACTGTTATTACTTGAGCTTTGAGAAAATAATGTCTTCATGGGAGGGAAATGAAGTAACATTTTTGTCTTGCCATGCTGATCATGCTATCTTGCCCTTTTCATTTGAGACTTTCCTTTGCTTCAGGAAATAGCATAAATATTTGATAGTGAACACTTTTCAGCAGCAGTTTTATCAACCGCAACAGAACACGGTGATAATGAGACACCTTCTGTCTGTGAAATAGAGCATTTACTTTATCAAGTTATTTAGAGTTAGAACATAGTCTTTTGCAAGGTCACAGTGCAATACATGAAACCACAATAACTATATATTACATATAATCCATATTTATGAGTCTGTCAAAAGCTTTATAATATATGCTTAATCCATCTAATTCACAAAATGCCCATGTTTTCACAGTGCTGTGGTTCACAATAATGATGTCATATTCACCATAATTTATGACTATGATGTTCTAACCATGAATTGTAAGCTGTGACAAGCCCCTCCTTTTATTGGCGGTTGGGGGTTAGGTTTGGCTTTACATTAACAAAAGTTGAGAGACCTGCTGAAACCTAATATTTCCCCACATACCTTCCATCCATCTCCACAAACCCACTGTAACCCACCACTTGTATTTTACAGAAGAATCTTGTGTTTCCACTTTTCCATTTAAAAACAGACTTCCTTTTCTTGTGTGGATCTAGTATACCCAAGGTGAGATGGGTATCCATGCAGAGATGATGCACTCTGGGCTACCATCTGACACTGGATGAGGCAGCCAACGCTGACAGGAGTGCAGCTGTGGATGCTACTGGGCCTGCTGAAGCTTCCCCTCCCCCCAAAAAACTTTACCCTCCCTGCCAGCAGCTTAGAGGTTATTTTCTTAGGTCTCCTGGGTCTGTTGGGGGCTGTCTGGCCTGTTCCTGACGGCCTAAGTGTGTGTGTGGGGGGGCTGGGATTTGCTGGATTCCGGGCAGATCCGCTTAGGGGCTTGGCGGAATCAGGCTAATCTGAACTTATTTGAGCTTATCTCCTAAGATCCGATTTTCTCAGGGAATTGGCTCATTGAAAGAACCTCCTACATCTCACCAAGTGAAACTGGATGTGAGCTCGTTTGCTGGTGGCCACAAGTATTATATGAACTGGCTGTTCTTTGAATAGTTCATTGGATTTATGTATCCTTATGACTAAGTTAGGAGGCAGTGAGAGGGCCTCCTTTTTGGTTTGACTTAAACTCACAAAGTAAAATTCTGAATAGGTGGCAGTGAGAAGCCTACCTTGTTTGGACGAAGTTTTTGGTAAGGGGTGGCAAGAGCTCTCCCTTTTCATTTCATATTTCTTCGTGGAGTTGCAGCATGCTTCTCCGAACTGTTACTCAGTACTGCATATAGTGGACAGTAATATTATATTGATATCCAATTATAGTTATTCCATATTATACGATTTGTTTTAATGTTTTTTGCTTTATTATTATTGTTTGAGTAGAGATTTGTGGGGTTTGTTGATTTGGGGCTGGTATTTTTGGGGTTAGTAGGTGGTATCTGTTTTGTTAAAGTGTGGGTATTAATATGTTTAAGTTACCCTACAATCTGTGAGAGAGAGACTGGTAGGGTGTAGTATTATTATTTTTACTATTTTGTTTTTTGATTATTTAGTATTTGTGAATTTGAGTGTTATACTCCTGGTTGTGTGTAGACAGACTTGTGTTTTTAAGAATGTGTAGGCAGGGTCTAAAGATGGTCAGGCAGTATTCCCCCACCAGGCTCAGGGAATTGCACCCCTTTAACTGCCCCTTTTTGCCAACAGAGACTTACAAGCATTGTCAATTCCTTGGGATTGCCAGGAGGTGCAGGAAGGGGGGGCAGAACTGGGCCTGTTGGGGAAATGGAAAGGGGGGGACGTATTGGGGTGGTAGGGACAAGGCGACACTCTGGGGCGAAATGATGCCAGGACAGGGGTAATCCCTGTCTTGTTCCCATACCCAAGTGCCCAGCAATTGATGCTGGTCAGGAGTCGAGGTCTTCCCCAACATCTCATCCAACCCGGGCGGTGTTAAGTAATGCTAGGTCCATCAAAAATGAGACAGCCATTATACCTGATCTTGTTGAAATGGTGGATCTGGCATGCATTACCGAGACCTGGCTGGATGAAAATGCAGGCCCAGTATTGGTCTCTGCAGTTCCAGCTGAGTTCTCGGTAATTCACAGCCCGAGGTTGGATCGTAGGGGTGGGGGTGTAGCCATCTTTTTTAAGACCGAACTGGGCCTTGTGGATGTTCCAGTGGGGACTACTAGATCCTTTGAGTGTGTCATGGGTGAGGGTGTAGGCTGTAGGATACTCCTCATTTACCATCCACCAGGTGATGGGGGTTTATTCCTGCAGGAGATTGCGGACTTCATTGTTGACATGGTGTTGGAGTCTCCCAGATGGATAATTCTGGGGAACTTCAATGCCTGGATCGACGATGAACTCTCGCAGTTTGGTCAAAATCTCCTCCAGCTAATGTTAATGCTGGACCTTACACAGGTTATTACCTCCTCTACCCATATTGCAGGTCACTCATTGGATCTACTGTTCCTCCTGGGGCTGGAGATCACTGACTTGGGGGTGGAACCAGTCAGTTGGTCTGACCATCACACCATAAGGTTCAGTTTTAGGGCCCCCTAAATGGACCTACCCCTTCGGAGATGGTCCGCTACTGCCCTTTAAGGGGAGTTTCCCCAGATGGTCTGTCAGTGGGGCTGGACCTATCAGGATTGCTGGGTGAAAGCACGGATCCAGGGGACCTCATACTAGCCTATAATAAGGCAGTGGGAGATGCCCTGGACCTGATTGCTCCTGTTCGTGTTCAACCACTCAGTCTCTGCCCAAGGTCCCCTTGGTATGATGGGTCCTTGAAGGAGTTGAGGCAGGCTGTCGAAGGCTGGAGAGAGCATGGCGGAAGCCTGGTTTGGATGCTGACATGCTTAGATTGATGGAACATTATAAGGGCTATCAATCAGAAATCACCTGTAAGAAGGCAGATTTCCTGTCCAGGGAGATTTCTGCTGCGCAGAACAAACTGGTGCAGCTTTTTCTAACTGTAGACAGGTTGGATTGCACAGTCTGTCTCCAGTCTGGAAGAGCGTTTTCACAAATTAAGTGTGAAGAGCTAGCTCGGTTTTTCGCAGATTAGGTTGCCAGCATCAAGTCCGGAATCGGCCCGGCTCTCTCTACGAGGGGTTGCGGTGGTCGATGGGGGGGTGATGAGCACCCGGTTTCTCTGGACGGATTTCAGCCAACCGGAATTTGTTTGACATTGTGAAGATTGTCCAGACTTTGCGCCCAACCTGTTGTAGTTGGGATACAGGCCCTACCTCCCTTTAAGTGGGTTGTGTAGATGTTATCTGCCCGATCCTAGCTGAAATTGTATGGAGATACTTGGAGAGGGAAATCTTTCCAGATCCCCTAAAGGAGGCAGTCATTCGACCAGTCCTTAAAAAAACCCTCCTTGGATCCCAATGATCCAGCTAACTACCGACCTGTCTCCAACCTGCCCTTTGTGGGGAAGGTTATTGAGAAGGTGGTTGCGCTGCAACTGTATGATCACTTGGTCACTCACAATGTCTATGAAGCTCTCCAGTCTGGTTTCAGGAAGAGGCATAGCACGGAGACTAACCTTGTTCGGGTATTAAATGACCTCCTAATGGCGAGAGATCGAAAGGCTTATACCATCTTGGCCCTTCTCGATCTCTCAGCAGCTTTTGACACTGTGGACCATGAGGTGCTTTTGGATACCCTGCGGTTTCTTTGCTGACTGTTGGGTACAGTCCTCGAATGGTTTAGATCTTTCCTCGTAGGCAGATCTCAGAAGGTGGTCACTGGAATTTATTCCTCTGACACCCTCCCCCTGTCCTGCGGTGTGCCGCATGGCTCCATATTGGCACCCATGTTGTTCGCAGTGTATATGCTGCCATTGGGAGATATCATTAGGTGATACGGCTCGAGTTTTCACTGCTATGCAGATGATACTCAGCTGTATATGTCCTTTGAGCCCGGACAGGTTGATGCAGTCTCTATGCTAAATAGTTGTCTCCCTGAGATCGAAGACTGGATGAGCTTGAGTTGGTTGAGGCTGAATCTGGATAAGACTGAGGTGTTGGTTGTGGATCTGGGCGGCCCAGGGGAGGGTTCTGGTGCTGGGCACGTGTCAGGCCTGTGGCTCGATGGGGTCCAGCTCATTACCTCAGATCGGGTGCGTAACCTGGGCGTTATTTTTGATGATGGCTTGGTCCTGAAGTCTCAGATGTCAGCTGTGGTCAAAATAAATCCTCATTTTATCATCTGAGGAATATTGCCCGGGTGAAACACCTGATTCCCCTGGGCGACCTTCCAACATTGGTCCACGCTTTCATTACTACCCGTCTTGACTACTGCAATGCCCTCTACCTAGGGCTGTCTGGGGTTGATATCCGCCGCTTGCAGCTGGTGCAGAATGCTGTGGCCAGGCTGTTGACTGGTACCTCTAGGACCAGTCACATTACGCCTGCATTGAGCAAACTGCACTGGCTGCCAGTTCAGTGGTGGACCACCTATAAGGGTAGGCTTGCTTACCTTCAAAGCCCTACATGAACAGGGACCTGACTACCTTAAAGATCTCCTGACTCCCTACTCCCCCAATCACCCTCTCCGATCTGCCGACGAGGGATTGCTAGAGATTCCCTAGGGATCGTCTTAAAACATCTGGAGCTGGTGCTTTTTTATTTGCGGCACCGACTCTGTGGAATTCTCTACCTCATCGGTTAAGAGAACACCTGACCATCAGCAGTTTTAAAAATGTGCTGAAAACGTATTTATTTTCTTTGGCCTTCCCGGATTAATTAACAAATTGATTTTAAATACTTATTTATTGTTTGCTTTTATTCTGTATTTTATAATTTGTACAGCGCCTTGACTTTGAAAGGCACTATAAAAACAAAGATTAATTGATTGATTGAGAGGGCACAGAGCTGGTTGGCAAACGATGGGGCAGTGATAATGGGGAAAGATAATTTTTACTTGCAAATGGGAGTACTTCCTATTCTAGCATCAGTTTCAAACTATGGAAATGCATTTGACTTTTTCTTTGAACGGGAAGGAATAATGTAAAAAAAAAAAAAAAAGCCTCACTTTTTATTTATTTTTTTTATTTTTGCAGGAATATTATTCTGAACAACCCAAAGAAAAGGAATGCTCTATCACTGAGTATGCTGCAGTCTCTGCGGGAAGATATTGTGCACGAAGTAGAAAGCAAAGATCTCCGAGTTATCATTATTTCTGGTACAAATTTTTCTGATCTGCTTTTGACTTTGCTTTTGAGAGAATGGGGTATTTATAGAAACATAGAAGTTAATGGCAGATAAGGACCGATGTGGCCCACCCAGTCTGTCCATTTCGCCTACCTATTACAAACCACAGATCTAGCTGATCTGCAGCTCACCCTTTCTTTCTTGTCCCTGGTGTACCCTTATGTCTATCCTATGCATTCTTGAATTCCCTGTTTTTGTCCCCACCACCTCCTTTGGGAGGCTGTTCCAAGCATCCACCACTCTTTCAATGAAAAAGTGTTTACTCATGTCACCCTTGAACCCCCCCAACTTCATTTTGTGCCCCCTTGTTCTTGCACATCTTCTTTTTTGAAAGATGCTACCCTTCTGTACCTTGTTTATACTTCTGAGGTACTTGAAAGTTTCTATGATGCCCCCCCGCCCCTTCCAGGGAATACATATTGATTTCCCCTAGCCTCTACTCCTAGGGCTTTTCATGCAGACCCTGCACCACCTTTGTAGCCCTCCTCCGGACTGCCTCTGGTCTGTCTATGTTCTTCCGGAGATGTGGTCTCCAGAACTGGACACAGTACTCCAGCTGAGGTCTCACTTTGTACAGTGGCATAACTAGCTCCTCCCCTCTGCTGGTGATAACCACTCCCAAATGCACCTCAGCATCCCACTGGCTTTCCCCACAGCCTTCTCACATTGTTTGGTTGCTTTAGGTCGTCCAATACGAGTACCCCCAGGTCCTGTTCCTGCTAGTACCCCCCTCCCCCATCTTGTACACCTCTCTTGGATTCCTGCTCCCCAAGTGCTTAACTTTGCACTTTTTTGCATTGAATCTTGGCTGCCACACTTCTGACCACTCTTCCAATCTGCTTAGGTCTTTTCAAATTTTTTCTGTTCCCTCTGTAGTGTCAGCCCTGTTGCAGATAATATCTGTTTGCCCTCAAAGCTCCCTCGAGGATGCATCATTGCATAATGTATCAAAAATTGGAAGTTTTGCCCCCTTTGCTTAGAATTAACTATAATGCAGCAACCTTTGCTTATAGAGTAGCAACAAAACTGGAACCAAAGACACTTTCAAATGTGTTTAAACCATTAACACTGTGGCAAAAAAATTAGAATTAGTGTAATGTTTTTATTCTTCCTTTTTGTAAATTAGAAATGTGTAAGAAGGCATTTTGTAATGGTTTGGGCTATTCATATTAAATGAGTTTGCTGGATTGGTTAATTAAGTAACCAGTGTGACCAATGTTAAAAGTTTATTTAAATTTCTAAGCTCTGAGAATAAGTGTCAATGTTTGTAAGGAGTCGTTAAACATTGTAAGTTATATTGTCCTTTGGAATGTATTGTAACCTGTTGTCATTTTTTTTTTCTTAATTCAGGCGTGGCTGAAAAAGGGTTGTGCCGAGTTCACTTTCTGGTTAATAAAAAAAAAAAAAAGAGAGAGAAAAAAAAAAAGATCTTAGTGTTGCCTGCAAAAAGACATACTTGCTCCTCCGCAATGTCACTTATGAAGACATTGAAGAGGACTGGCCCCAGGACTGATCCCTGTAGCACGCCGTTGGTCACCTCTCTCTCATCTGATTGAATATCATTCACCAACACCCTCTGTGCCCTGCCCCTCAACCAATTTCTGACCCAGTTTACCACCTTGGGGCCCACTCCCATGCTGTCTGACTTGTTTGCCAACCTTCTATGTGGGATGTTATCAAAGGCTTTGTTGAAATCTAAGTAGGCCACATCCACCACCCTTCCCTGATCTACCTCCCTGGTCACGTGGTCAAATAAATCTATTAGACTTGTTTGACATGACCTTCCCAAAGTGAATCCATGCTGCCTTGGATCCTGTGCTCCGCTAGAGTCAAGGAATGACATAATCCTTTCCTTTAACAGTGCCTCCATTTATTTTCCCACCACCGAGGTCAGGCTGACTGGTCTGTAGTTACTTGCCTCGTCTTGGCTCCCACTTTTGTGGAGAGGGACCACATTAGCCCTATTCCAGTCCTCTGGGACTGTTCCCATCTCCAGTGATCTGTTGAATATGGTGGTCAGCAGGACCGCCAGCACTTCTCTGAGCACTTTTAATATTTTGGGGTGTATCCCATCTGACCCCATTGCTTTATCTATTTTCAGTTTCCCCAAGTTCCTCAAGGACTCTCTCCACTGTGAATAGAATGGTGTCTGCCTCCCTTCCCTGATAGTATTTTTTTTTAATTTTGCTGAGTTGTGGCCCTTTGCTTTCCCCTTCCTTCATGAAAACTGAACAGTATTATTGGTTCAGTATTGCTACTTTTTCTATGTCCTCCTCTGCACACCCTTCTCCCTCCTTCTTCTTTATCCTGACAATCCCACACCTGGTGGTCTTCCTCTCACTGATTTATCTAAAGAAGGTCTTGTCACCTGTCATTATAGCCTGTGCTGTATGTTCTTCTGTTCTCTCCTTTGCACTCCTGACTGCCTTCTATGCCACCCTCTGTTTCTCTAGACACTGCTCCCTGTCCTCTTCCCTTTGTGTTTCTTTGTATTTCCTGATGGTCCCCTTTTTTTCTCTGTTTCCTGGCCACTTCCCTTGAGAACTAAAGTGGTAGTTTCTTCCTCTTACTCTTGCATTACTGTTTAACACAGAGGTTAGTTACCTCTGCTGTGGCCCCCTTGAGAATAGAACACAGCTTCTCCACTTCCCCACCTTTGTCCTCTTTTGCCAGGGCTCCCCTGAGATATTCAGCCATCTTGTCACAGTTGGCCTTTCTGAAATCCAGGACCTTTACTTTTGTGTGGACTTTTAGTTTTGTGTGGTTAGCCTCTTCTACTGTGGTTACATTGAACCATACCATCCTGTGGTCACTGGTTCCTATGTGGCTGCCTGCCTTAACATTCTTGACCCTGCACTCATTGGTGAGCACCAGGTCTAATATAGCCCCCTCATGGGTGGATTTGGCCACAAACTGTCTCAGGCATGCCCCCTGCAGTGCTGTCAGGATGTCTGCTTTTGGCTGTACTCACAGTCTGTGCTCCAGTCTAAATCTGGCAGATTGAAGTCCCCTAGTAGTAGTATTTATTTTTATTTTTGTTGAATGGGTAGGTGCACTAGACAGCAAAGCTGCCTATTTTCAGGCATGACCCGGGAGGTTACGTACAATCTGTGGAAAACAGTGAATACAGAGGATACATCAGGTGACAACAAGCAGCACATTAATCAAAAGCATATAGTTGGGTAACAACAGACTGAGGACAGGATCGAGCATGGAAATCTATTGCAGTACAGTGGCATAGGCAAAGATTCAACAGTTAAGGCCCCCGAAACTTAACAGTATCCACAATACAAAAAAGGGGGTAAGTGCTAGGGAAAAAAATAGTTTAGTCCATGCTCCGGTATAATAGGATAGGGAACAAGTGCCAGGAAGAGTAGCTAAGAGGGACAGGCAAATGGGTGAGTACACCTACCACAGGAGCAGAGTTCAGAGCAGGCTAGGCTCTTATGGAGTTCCTGCTTGAAACTCTTGGGGGGTTCGGGAATTCCACACTTTTGGAGTGCCGACTGAGAATATGTTTTCACCCATTTGATTTTTACACTTGGGTTGGGCAAGGAGGGATTTATCAGCAGATCTTAGGGGGGTAGGCAGAGTAGGCAGGTTTTACTAGAAGGGCCAGCTTGATTGGTAACTGTGAGGTGAAGATGTTTTTGATGAAATAAGCAGTAGTGTATTGCTGGAAGCCTGAGGGCAGAGTAGAGAGAGCTGCAGTGAGAGAGCTTGGTTGCTGACAGAGCAAAGCGGCAGATGTTGTTTTAGCAGATGTTCCACTTGCGGAGGAGCCTCCTTGAGGTTTTCCGGAAGGGCAATCAACCCATAGGCCAGCTTAGGTCTGAGAACCCCCTGTGCGATGGCCAGCCTCGCAGCAGATGTAAGACTGTGCCTAACTTTGTATGCCAGATCAAGTTGAGTGTTGACTACTTTGATAGTGGTAGTTAGGTGAAGTTCATAGTCCAGGGCCGGATCCAAGGTGACACCAAGGTATTTAAAGGAGGTAACAACAGTGTTGAAGGGGGTGTCATCAGATGCTCCAAATGCATAAAGGCTGGCGACAGGCCTTGAGTTTGAGTCCCAAACCAAAGAGCATGGTGACTGTCTTTTTGGAATTGAGGACCAGTTTGTTTCGCTTCAGCCAGTGTTGGAAGGTGTTGACATTTGGGTTAAGGTTCTGGTTGATGTCCGATATGTCAGAGAAGCTGGAGCAGAGTACCAAATTGTCAGTATATAACAGGGCAGAACATGGACTGGACAGGGGGGGAAGATCATTAACGAAGATTGAGATGAGTAGTGGGCCCAGTATTGATCCTTGTGGATCTCCAGTCCAGGTGTGGGATGGGGAGAACTTGTCATTTCCGATCTGTACGAATTGTTGGTGTTCTGCGAGATGGTTGTGGAACCATGCAGTTGCAGAGGAAGAAAAGCCAAGGGTGGACACCTTTGATAGGAGCAGCAGATGGTCCAACAAGTCAAAAGCCTTCATGAGATCTAGGAAAACCACCCCAGTGAGAGTCTTTATCCATGGCAAGCATGACATCATTGGTGAACTGGATAAGTGCAGTGGATGTGCTGTGCCCTTTTCGAAAACTATGTTGTTCTGGGGTGAGAAGATTGTGTGATTAGAGGTGGTCCGATACGTGGGCAATGACTATTTTCTCCAGGATTTTTCATAAAGTCGAAAGGATGGCAATAGGGCTGTAATTGTCCATATTTGTGGTATCACCCTTTTTGTGGACAGGGACAATGTATGCAGTCTTCCAGGAGGAAGAGTCATGATCAGAAGTCAGGAACATATTGAAGAGGCGTGTTGCTGGAGAGGCAATGAAGGGGGCAGTGATTTTCAGCAATTTGGGTAGTAGCATATCTGCCCCAGTCGACCCATAGGGTAGAATGGATTTAAGGAGGTGCTGAACTTCAGGTACAGTGACCGAGTGAAGGTTTAGTCGGTTCACAGTTGTCGAGAGGTGGTCCAGACAGGGGTGCAGGCGGTGATGCATAGGATGAGAGGTCCGAGAAACAAGAGTTTAGAGCCTCAGCGATGGTAAGAGGATTATTGCAGCTAATTCCTTCCAAGACCACTTCTGAAATGGTTTCGCTTTGATCTCTCCCCAGAATCAAGTTAATGTGGCTCCAAAACCCACAAGAGTTGCTAACAGAGGTGTGGAGAAGCTGTTGGTAGTAGGTGCTCTTGGTAGTTCTTATAGCTACTTTATGGAGGCTCCTAAGCCTTTTGTACTGAGCCCAGTCAGCAAAGGACTGAGACAACTTTACTTTTTTTAAAACTTTGTCCTGTTGTTTGATAGAGGCCATTAATTCAGAATATAGCCAGCAGGGGGCAGCTCCTCGAATTCTGTGTCTTTTTAATGGAACATGCTTGTCCTGTAAGGCCAGAGGCTTGGAGAGGAGGTATTTCGCAGCATGTTCCAGGCTGAAGGTCTGTTATAAAGGCGCCCAGTCGTTATTTTGAAGCTCAGAGATAAGGGCCCTCTTATCTAGTGTTGAGGAGTCCTGGAACTGAATTTCTCTTGGTGGGGATTTAAGGGCCTTAGCTTTCCAGACATAGTAAACAGGAGAATGGTCACTGATAGAGTCTGGAAAGACACCCATGGCAGTGATCCTGTCTAGTCTGTTAGAGATTATCCAGTCTAGAAGAGACTGGTGACTGCTACTCTTTGATAGCCTGGTTGGGGAGGATACCAGCTGGGACAGTTGGAGCCTACCCAGCTCAGTAGCATAGGGACTGGAGCTCTGGCCAAACCAGTCCAGCTTTAGGTCACCCATTAAAATAAGTTCTTGTTTGCCTTTTAACGAGGCTAGTTAGCTGAGTACATTTGACAGACCTGCTAAACCATTTTTGAGGGATTATAGATGCACATGATGTTCAGATATTTTGCAAGACCAAGGGTAACAATAGTCTGTGTGAATAGTTTTGCATAACCAACTAGTACTGACTGAACATACAGAGATGTCGAGGTTCTCCCTAGTGTAGACCATAACTCCCCCTTCACTCTTAGTATTGGGACGGTCACACCTGTGGAGCTTATAGCCTTTGATCTTACATAAAGATTCAGAGGTGTGGGGTTTCAACCAGGTGTCAGACAAACCTAGTATGTCAGGGGAGTAGTGAGTCATCCAAACCTCTAGCTGTGCAAAATTGACTGTTAGACTTCTAATATTCATGTGAGCGAGCCTTAACCCCTTATTTGAGAACCAGAGAGAGGAGTCAGTAGGAGCAGCCCCAGCACCAGGGCCCAGGTTGGGTTCAGTGTCACCCCGAGACAGAGAGAGAGGGGGGGAGGGACCCATGTTTCAGCCAAAGAGGTTAGGAAGTGTCCTCTCAGGGGCCCATAGAAGAAGGAGAGGATAAGGTAGTGGGCTATTTTTGCAAAAGGGATCAGTTTTAAGAACCAGGTTTCATGGGGGGTTATCCTTCCCCCCTCACCGACCAGTCAGTGAAAGATAAAACTCCACCCATCAGAACTGTGATGGCAGGCAGAATCTTCAGAGGGCAAGGAGAGGAGAGCAGCTGAGAGAAGGAGGGATAGCAGTAGGTATGCCACTCCAGCTGAGCCAAGGTGGAGCTTAGGGACCCTCATGGTGAGCAGAGAGGAGCAGAGTAGCTAAGGGGTAGTGCTCAGGAGCGAATATTCAGTATTCCAGAGTCCCCCCTAAGTTACTTGGGAGAGTAGGTGCAAGACTTAAAATAAATAAATAAATAAAATAAAATAATGTAGCTATCAGCCAGGGAAAGGTCGGATACCCATCTAGTAGTGAAACCAAATTCTAACAATAAAGTGAAGTAATGCTTACTAGAGGCACCAGCGACTAGCAGAAAACTACTAAGTGGCGATGCCTATAGTGGTACAAATGTCAATTGAGGACAATCAAGGCATAGCAGTTTAAACCCTCAACTAGAAGTAGCCAATCAAGAGCAACAGGTAAGACTACCACAGAAAAGGTGACCCAGCAGTACAATGCTTCACAGACTAGGACAAAAATGCAAAGTGATTATAGCAGTCAGCAGTATTTTTTGCAAGTAAAACATTCCTGAGGCAGTTAAGTCAGTGCAGAAAAAAAACCTGAGGTACAAGCAAACATTCATGCTTATGAAATGGCTTGTCAATTTCAAGCCATCTGATTGGATGTCAGGTGTGTGTTAAAGTTTCTAACAACACAGGAATAAGACCAGGCAATGCCCAGTGGGCACTGATATCGGTAAAGCTGCCCAGTCAGAATGTTCATAAAAGCTAAAGCAGCCATCTTGTGTTGCCAACCTAAATCTTGCTCGCTTTCCTAATCAGCTGCCAGCTAGACAGGTGCTCCATACTTCTCTCCATTAGGCTGTAGTGTTAAGTAGCAAACAGAAAAGTAAAATCAAATACGCGCCACACGATCTGTAATGCTGTCCGCCTCCTCTCGCTTCCTCTCATTCTTACTTCGATGTCAGCCACTAGCCAGCCTGCCCGCTGCTCATCTGCTTGCTCCCCCGCTGTCTCATCGTTACCAGCCGGGTGCTCCCTCACTCCCACCTATTCACTGCTTCAACAACAATCACTAACCTTATTTTATGTTCGTACTGCACTCCAGTTCTCTTAGTCATTCATAAAATAGCAGTGCAGAGACTGCACCTTCCGTACTTCCGCATCCCCCGTATCGCTACACACATTGGCGGCTTCTTCTCATCTGCACAGCTAAACAACACAACTGAAAACTCAGAAATAAAAATTAGCATATTTCAAACCTAGCAGTGCTGGTACGTGTGTGTGTGATGTAATAGTGGTGCCGTGACAACTCCATGATTGGGGAAAGAAATACCAAGACGGAAGCCTAAACAGCTAAAAAGTCCTCAACTCAAAAAAAAAACAAAAAAAAAAACCTGTAGGCGGAGGAGCTATTTTATTAAAAATTAACACAGACTTTTAAGTTTTCCACTGTTAAATGCTATATATTTTAGTGATCACATCAATCTATATGTTAGGTAGCCATTTCATAAGCGCAGTAAGCTACTCGAGGGTCTGTGTGTTAAGACACTTTAACACACGGCTAGGAGGCTGGACGCACTCGGCTGGTGGCCTCGTGCTTCACCACGCCTCCTAGCCGTGTGTTAAAGTGTCTAACACACACCCTGGAGTGTCTTACTGCTTATATAATTAATGGTCTCCGTTTTCTCCCATTGCCAAAACCGTGTGTTAAATGCGTTACGGCATTCACGCGCTCCCTTTGAACAACAAAGCGCTCGAGACTAAACATAGCGCAACGTTAAATTGCCCTGTCATCAGAGCGGGAGCTTTACATTGTCTCTGCTCAAGAAGGTATTGATGAGAAACACTTACTTCTCTGCATTACCTCCATCCCAAACACACTCTTGTGCTTCTAGGCTCACTGGTAAACTGAGGTAATGCAGAGAAGTAAGTGTTTTTCTCGTCAGTACTTTTTGCGGAAACAGGGATAGTTGGAAGCTCACGCTCTGTTTATTTAAAAACGGAGCCTTTCAATTATATAAAATAAAATATGGGGAGAAGTGTGTCAAACTCGAATTTAACACACACCCTCATTGTTATGGCACTCATAAACCCCGAGGGCGAATGTGCCATCCAACAACTCGGGTGTGTGTTAAATTCTCGTAACACACTTCTCCCCATACTTTATCCTATATATAACACACAGGAAAAATTTTCCCTATTACTAGATCCAAACAAGTAGTGTTGAATTGTCCGCAGGATTGGTTGAAATGGATAAGAAGTGACCCAGTGCTTAGCCAAGACATACATATGACTCAGCACAGTGCAATGTCTCTTCTTAGTTTTTAGCCCAGTCACTGAGTAACGGTCAGGGCTTCTGCTTGAGGATCAAATGCCCACAGGCATTTAAAAGTCATGGAGGTGGTGGAGGG
The DNA here is from genome assembly GCA_016271365.2 of Neoceratodus forsteri. NCBI lineage: Eukaryota > Metazoa > Chordata > Ceratodontiformes > Ceratodontidae > Neoceratodus > Neoceratodus forsteri. Next base: position 734,285,389 of record CM028131.1, read on the forward strand.
AGGGAGAAAAAGAGGAGTCCCAATTTAGTTCTTTAGCGGAGATGTCTGTGTTTCCGGCGGTGTCCTGAAGCTTGTGGATGCGGGGGAAGAGGGGGTCCCAGGCAGGGACAAAGCCTGCCTCCTTCCCCCAGTGCTCTGTTCTTGAAATAAAACAAGGGAGCGCAGTGAGTCCTTTTAAGCCACTTGCAGCTTACTTGGTAATTTTCAAAGTTGGTGCCCCTTGAAACAGTGCCCCTGATTGGCCAAGGAGCCGAGAGGGCTGAGGCAGATTCAACGGCAGGAGTTGCTGCCAACTTTCAAAAAGAGAAGTCCCGATTCAGTTCTTTAGCAGAGATGTTCGTATCTCTGGTGGTGTCCTAAAGCTTGTGGATGCGGGGGAAGAGGGGGTCCCGGGCAGGGACAAAGCCAGCCTCCTTCCCCTGATGCTCCGCTCTTCACCTTTGGTTGTCATTTTGTGGATGGCTTCCACTAGTGTTTTCTGTCTCTTCCCCCTGAGCTGGAGGTCTGTACATCACTCCTGTTCTAATGCTGGTACCATGTCCTGTCTTTAGGGTGACTCAGAGTGCCTCAGCTCCCGAACCTCAGTTGCTTTTATTTTCTCCCTCACATACATGGCTACCCCTCCTCCCTTTCTTCCTTCTCTGAAAAGTGAGTATCCTGGTATGACTATATCTCATTCATGGTTTTCTGTGTACCAGGTTTCTGTAACAACCACTGTGTCCAGGTCCGCTTCCACCGTCAATGCCTTCAAGTCTGGGATTTTGGTTCCTAGGCTGGTATTTGTGCATATTACTCTCCACATTTGGTCACCTCCCCCCCACCTTACACCCCTGTCTCCCTTCTGTCCCCATTTTGCCTTTTGTCCAGTTTTTTGTTTTCTCCTTCATGCTATCTATGTAGGATTTCTGTGTCACTGGTGATCCTTTGACCCTAGTATCCTCTTTTATGCCTGTCTCTTCCTTTGGGGGGGTGGGGGACAGTATAATATTCCCTGCTTGCTTTCGCCTCCCCCCTCAGTTAGTTTAAATGGTTGCAGAGGAAACATTTACGCTTTTCACCAAGGATCTGTATGCCCTCTCTGGATGGTTGCAGGCCGTCCAGCTTGTATAGTCCTTCATCCCCCTGGTGGGGCCCCAGTCCCCAATGAAACCAAAGGCCTCCTGTCCACACCAGTCCTTTAGCCATTCATTGAATTACCTGATATGGCTGTCCTTACCTTCCCCCTTGCCATAGATGGCAGTACCTCCGAAACGCAATGGAGTACACTACTTACTTAAGGCCCCTTCCCAAGTCCCTGAAGTCCTCCTTCACTGCCACTATGTCCACCACTTTCCCTGCTAGGTCATTTGTCCCCATGTGGACAGTGACATCCAGCTTCTCCCTCCCTGCTACTGCCCTGGCGATCCTTAGGATCTGCCCCCCCCCCCCCGCTGAGCTGTGCCTCCAGGTAAGCACATTGCCTTCCTTTCCACCCCACTGCCTGTTCCCAACTCTATTCCTCTCACAATGGAGTCCCCAAACAGGATTTGCTTCCTCCTCTGTGGTCTCCTGCTGCCTACCCTTGGGGCTCCATCATGGAGGATCTGCTCATCCTCCCTGGTGACTACTTTGGGAGGCTCTGTGGGACCTTCCCACTCTGCCAGGATGGTATATGAGTTTTTTAGTTTCACCGATTGGGGAATGTGCCTGTAACCCCCTACTGCATCCTTCCTGAGCCCACTGTAGTCCATCCATTCTCGCTACGAGGCAACAGATAAGGAAATGGAATCTGACTAGGTGGCCTCTGGGTGGGGGCGTAGGCCTTCTGCATCCTAGCCAGCTTGGCCTGGAGACTTTTGACCTCTGCCCTCAGCCCAGAGAGGTGCCTGCATATGGGGCAGCACCATGATGTCCAGAAGTCCTCCTGAACCCTGCTGCTCCACATTCACTGCACTGCACCACTCCCATCGTTGTCACTCTTCCTTTAGTGTCTTAACTCTTAACTGTAACACCTGCCCTTGCCGCCTTTATTTTTTTTTGTCCTGTTTCACATGATTTACTGTAGTGCACTAATCCCTTGTACTCTTCGCTCTTTGATTATCGCTAGGCTGCATTTAGTACATATTTTTTTGTTTTCTGTGTGTGTGTGTGTGTGTGTGTGTCTGTGTGTGCGCGCGTGCGCTATATGGCTGTTCCTACTTCTTCCTGCTTACAGCCATGAAGTGGTAATATGCTTTTTCGGTTCCCCCACCTATAAAGGGAGATGACCCCAGGGTGGGTGGGATGTGTGTAAGCGATGCCTTCCCCTCGGTCAAAAAAACCCAAAAAGAATCAGCTCAGTTAATGAGCTGGGCTCTGTGTGCTGCAAGAAGCAATCCGTAGACTGAGCAAAAGATCCACAGCAGCTAAAGGCAGGTGAAAGAGCACACAGCAATTTAAACTTAATTACCTGAAATCTGATTCCCCCTGAAGTTACAAACAGAGAAACACAGAAACTTCCAGAATTCTAGCAGCAAAAGCAGGCCCCAAAGTAGACTGAGCAAAAGAACCACGACAACTGAAACTTTATAGGTGTATTATATAAAGCTGTAGCTCTGCAGTGGCTTCCTTTGGGAATCTGAAATGGTTCTTATTTAACCAAAAAAAAAAAATATTCTGGCTCATCTTTGAAAGACTTTTCTTTTGTATATAGTTTTACAGTGCTCCCTCCCTGTGAGGAACCCCTCTGTAACAAATTCCCTCTTATAGTGAACACCTTTGATGGCTCCCATTGTTCACTGAGTAAGCATATTAACACCTCACTATAGTGAACACCTAAGCTAGCTCCAGAGGTGTTCACTGTGGAGAGAGACCACTGTAATTGTTTTTTTTTTTTTTGATGAGCCATTATTGCTTGTGTCCTTCAATGTGGGCTACCATCCACGATCGTGTGTATGCTCGGGGTCATCAGGGTCCACATAAATGTTATTTGCAGCAGTGTAAAGGGGATATGCAAAAGGTTTTGTCACCACAGAATAAAAAAGACATAGCGGAGGCAGAGAGTGTACAGCATAGAGATGGAAAAATGATTAGAGGGTAATAGGGGTTGGCCTATGAGGAGAGATTGGAGGACATAGTATGCCTTTACTGGAGAAGGTTAAGGGTAACATCCCATCCCCAACCCAGGGTGAACTTCTGCAGGAGACTGACTTCACACACATACAGTACCTCTGCCTTTTGCAAGGACAGGCTGGTACAATTTTTAAATGCAACAAAACAGAAAAATAGAAACATTGAAGTTGACGGCAGAAGAAGACCAGTTTTTGTCCAGGTTGCCCTTATCCCTGCCTAACGTATGAGACCAAACACCCTAGTTGCCAATCGTTTCCTCCTTCCCCTTTGTGTTTTTATTGGTTTATTTTGAGAAAAAAACTGAAGTGGCATGCTGGGGAAACTAGAATTCAACAATGCTACTGAATATTTCACCAGAAAAGATTATACACACCTGAACATGTAGCAAATATTCAGAATTTTAAGGAACACTTTTTTTTTAGTACTTTAACTGTAGTAGTCTCTCAGTGCTCTAAATGCAGTAAAGTCTTAGTACACTAAATGTGGCAGTATTTATTTCCATTTCATTTAAATTATTTGACCGGATCAGCAATACAGAGAAATGGACAAGTCTCATTTTACGGATACAGCCTCTGGGAGGGAGTAAGGGTAGTGAGAGGTGGAAAAGAATAGAGAGAAATGGTAGTTAATAATCATTTATTTTGAGTTTTACCAGGAAAGGCATACTGAGCTGATAACCGCTCATTTCCAGATGTGTTCTGGGGGAAGGGAGGGGGTATGGAAGGTAGTACGCATGGAGAAAAAATAAACAGTAATTAGCAGATTTGAAAAAAAAAAAAAGAAAATCTGCACAAGAAATACATTAAATCAAAAAGGAGCATAATCTTAAACATTGCAAAGAAAAACAGTATAACAAGGTGCATGTGGCAGATAAAAGTGAGCTTGGACAGGCGGGAAAATTACCCCAACCAGTCATAATGTGTGTTGGGGGAGGGAGAAGGCTATATGGCCAGGGCTGTATGTGAAGGGGAAGGGGAATCGGTTAAGGTAAGGGGTCATAGACAGTTACATGTTGGAGCAGAAAAGTGATGAAGAAGAGATTTAAAGGGAAAGTAAACATTACAAGGGTCACTCAAATTGTGAAAGCCCATGAAAAGATATTTGAAATGAGGCACTGGACTTGCTTGTAGGTGTCAGGAGTCTTGCAATATGACTATCTAATTAATCTGTAAATCAGAATAAGGCAGCGGCCATTTTAAAACAAAGTGATGTCACTGAGGGGCAAACTGTATGTTGTTTATTACAGCTTGCCCCTCGGTGACATCACTGCTGGTGTTGTGATTCAATAAGATGGCTGCTACCTTGTTTTGATTTACAGATGATTTAGGTATTCAAATCTCAGGACTCCTGACACCTACAGGTCAGCCCAATACCCCATTTGAAAGATCTTTTTATGGGTTTGCACAATTTGGGTGACTCCTGCAATGTTTACTTCCCCTTTAAGGGAGAAGAGGCAGAGCAGAATGACAGGGGAAGAAAAGGCCAGAGTTTAGGAAAGCAATATGAGAAGGCAGCTTGACCAGCAGTAGCTTTTCTGTATGGAATGCAAACAGAATGGGAAACGTTGTTGCGGGGAGGGTAGAAGGTAGGTGGGGGAGAGGATAGGAAGAAGGTAAGGTAGGAAGTAAGGGAACAAAACTTAGTTATAGAGGAGGCACAATGAGAAAGATATCCAGCATCAAGGGAGCACAGGGAGAGGGCAGAGTAGAGCGAGCAGTGGTGGGTACGAGGGGGGTAGTCTCTGGCAAAATAACAAAAGAAGTGAAAGAGGAGGTCAGTCCGGCAAGGGAGGATTTGGGAGCTGCACTGTAGACTATGTCACCATAGTCAGAAATGGGGAATATGATCTTCAAAATAATCTCATGGCAGGCAGGAGGAGGAATACTCGCTTTGTTCCTGTATAGTGCACTAAGGTTGGGGTGGAGCTTCAGGTAGATGGCATCAGTGTGTACTGAGAACTCAAGATGACGATCCAGCCAGACCCCTACTTACTTAAAGGAAGAGACATCCTCAGTTGCAGCATCATCAAGGGTGTGTAGTGATGGGAGGGAGGTAAGCCTGATAAGCTTCTGTTGGGTGCCACATCATAGAAACTGCTTTTTTGACATTGAGGGACAGTGGGTTTGACTACAACTAGCACTGGATATTGTCAAAATCCAGCTGAAGCTGGGCAGTAAGGTCATGAACGGAGAAGCCAGATGCAAAGAGCACTGTATCATCAGTGTGCATTTGCATGGATGCAGAGGGGAAACCATTCAGAAATATGGAAAAGAGAATGGGGCCCAGGACAGTGCATGGGGAACATCTGAACAGATGGAGATTGAGGGGATAAGGAGCTTCCAGTACGGACAGCTTGAGACCTGCCCTCGAGGTGGGAGAAGAACCAGCTGTCTGAGGAGGCAGAGAGGCCTGTCGCCGTAAGTTTGTGCAGAAGGAGGGGATGTGCCACAGTGTCAAATGCTTTAGCCAAGTCAGCAGAAATGGCAGAGGTGATCAGACCTTGAATCTTACCTGAAAGGATGGAGTCAGTAAGCTGAAGGAGAGAGGTGGAAGTGGAGTGAGAGTTCCTGAAACCAGACTGGAAAGGAGTAAAAAAGGAAAAGACAAAGAAAGAAGAGAGCTATGCAAGAACAAGGTGTTCCTGTAACTTGGCTAGAGTGTGAAGGAGAGATGTAGGATGGAAGTTACCAGTAGCAGAAGGATCGCCACTTGTAGGTAGTGGGATGACAGTTGCCTGTTTCCAGGCTTGAGGGACCCTGATGGAGGAGAAAGGGAGATTAAGGAGTTGGGTAATAAGAACAGCAATGGCAGGAGCTGAGAGAAGCAGGAAGTTAAGATAAAGTCATTCAGGGTTTCCTGCCTTATGAGGATTTAGGGCAAACAGAGCCTTAAGGGAAGCAGAGGGAGAGGTAGGAGAAAGAGTAGAGAAGGGAAGGCGGGTGGAAGGGGAGGATGAGGAGATGAGGGAGAGAGCACAGATGGTGAAGTAGGATTGTACAAGAAGAGGCAACAGAATAAGGGTCAGAGATGTGGAAGACGTCAACTTTGAGGACAGGGGAGGGAGATTGGGTCAGAGGGGAGAATAGGGTGTGAATAACCTTCCAGAACTTGGAAGGGTGATTAATGTTGTTTTGGAGTGTGGATGAAAAATACTTGGACTTTGCAAGCCTAGTGGCTTTGGTACAGGCATTGCGAAGATACTGATAGTTGGCCAGAGCAGCTGGGGAGCCAGTGATCTTATAAGATCTCCAGGCAAGGTCTGTGCTACAGAGACAAGCTAACAATTGAGCTGATATGCGGAGGAGGTGAGAGCCCCATACTCCGGTTTTCCTCAGGGGCACATGGTGATCCCATACAGCCTTAAATTTGGCCTGAAAGATTGAAGGGCAGAATTAATATTTGAGGCTGCAGAAATGGGAGATCAGTTGGAGGCCCATAGGTCAGCTAGGAGGGAGGACCAGACCAGTGACCTAAAGCACCTGAGATAGATGAATTTAGTATGAGCTTTAAGGTGATGAATCTTGTATACAGAGTAAACCATGTATCCTTCCTAATGCAGTTAGTGACCATCATATGGTTTACTGTTGCACACAGAGTATTTTGTTTAAGTTTTATTTATTTATTTTGAAAGTCGGATTTACAACCTTTGAGTCAGGGACTCTTTTACAAAGGCACCTCGTCGCAGGGAGGGTAGATATGGTTACAGTGTGAGATACCGCAGTGGTAACATACAGATAAAAGAACACAATATAACACTGGTTTACGGAATAAAGTTACATGCAGTAAATAGCGATCGTATAAAGTATAACAGTAGTAGAGGTCATAACCCTGGTTGTACCGGGGAATTACCTAGGTGGAAGAGTAGGGCTGGGGGGGGCAGAAGTGAGGAAAAAAGGAGGGGGGAAAGCAGTCCAACGGACATTGTCAAGGCTATGGGCCAGAAAACGTGGAGGGACCCCAACATTAGGTTGATTAAGGGCAACTAGAGCTTCGGAGTAAACCATATGATGAACACTAACTACATTAGGAAGGATACATGCATCCACTATAAGGTGGGATGGGATGAGAGTACTTTTTAAATATAGGCATGCAGGGTCAGAAATTGTTTGAGGTAATTGGAGGAATTTAAAATTTTGGAAGAATTTATGTGCAGGGGGAGAGCCAATTAAAGTCCCCAAAGATGAGTAGCTCACCTTTGGAGGAATGGGAACAGCTACAGGTAAGGTGCTCATAAAGCAAAGCAAGGGACATACCAGGGTAACAGTAATTAAACCCCAGCAATAAAGATGTGAAAAGAGGAGGTGAGGGAGAGTTTGAGGACGAGCAGCTAGTAGCAGAAGGGAGAGGAGACAACAAGCACAGGCACACATCAGATGCTATTGGAGAGGTAAACTGCAACACTACTGCCCCTCTTGGAGTGATTCTGCCTAGGTAAGTAGTAACCTGGGATATCTACAGCAGAATCCTGGACCTTGGGGAAGAGTTCAAAATAATAAATAAGTAAAAAGGCACATTATAAAGCATGGTCACAGCAAAATATAGCTTGTCATCAAATAGAATAAATACACAGCAGTACAACCATATGCAATATTACAGGGCACATGATAACGGCCATGAAACTATATTTGAGAGGGTGCACATGCAATTTGAGTGAGTGAGTGAGAAGGCAAAGTATTGCTTCAGCTTTAGCTTTAGTTGGGACACGTACTGACTAGGGGAGCAAGTTATATCAGATTGCAAGTTATTCCTTGTTTGGGGAATGGATAGCTGATTGCAGCATGACCTGATTGTTTTTTTTAATTGGGGGATATGCAGTCTTTTTTGTCCAGTTGAGACTGTAACATTCAAGATGTGTTGACAACAGATTACAAAAGTAGACCAGGAGCTTATCAGTCCGGAATTTAGCACCTAGGATGGCGGTGTGGTGTATGCCTGAGTTCCAGACTTGTCCAGCCTAGTTTTACTTACATTGTGCAGTGATCAGTATTGGGGGGGGGGGGGTCTTTTCAGGGTGATCTAAATCAAGGGTGCCAACTTTTAAGAATTTTTGTAGGCTGATACTGTGAGCCAGAGAGGCACTGTTCTGACATCCATCTTGGACATCTCCTGCCTCGGGGAGGGAAGGCACCTCCTTATGCTGCACAACCGTGCTATGGTGGCTCAGGGGATAGTGTGTCATTAAGGAGGAATAAGTGGTCCCTCTGGAGCAGCCTTACGTTGGCATGCACCTGCTCCCTTGACGGGTGACATGGAGGCATCACACATGCAAAAGCAGGGCTGGCAGGACTTATTACCCTTCCAGTGGTGCTGAGAGGGATTCTGCCAGGTCGCTCCTCGTAACAGTAACCTCTGGAGGAATAACTGAGGGCTTAGTCATGGAAAAATACCCCGGCAGTCTCAGCCAGATGAGGCTACAGTAGGTCCCTACCTAGTACCTACTCTTCTACAGTTCTCCAGCTCCTCCTCTTCCTGGCCATTGACTGTTGAGTAAAGTATACCACCCCCCACTTGGGGAAAGGGAGGTCCTACCCCCAGGGGGCAAGCTGTGAGTTATGGTCAGCATGCTGGAGAGGATGTCAAGCAGAGGCTGGTGCCGGGTTGGACTACTGGAGGACTCCTATGGTGGGCAGAAGGGCTTGAGCAGCTGGAAGGAGGACCTGGCACTTGGTGAGGAGAAATGGGGACAAAAATAGAAAGCAAAAAAAAGTTTTGTGGGTGCACAGGGTAGCGATTGTTATTTTTGGATCTAGAGGGCCGCTCTAGGCCTGCAGAACCTAAAGGATTTTTGATGCTTTATGGTGTATTTTGGGATTATTTGGTGCATTTTAGACTGTTTCTGCCACTACCACCCACAATGCTTCAGGTAATGTAGGCATTTGAGAGCATTGTACTCATCATTTGTGACATTAGCTGAGTAAAATATAACTTTGATGAGTAAGAATGCTACACATTTGAAAAAAAAACAGCTCAATCAAAAGCACCTTTAAAGCATTTTCAAGTTTGGAATGAGTATAGATGTTCTTTAAAGGAGTAGTACACCCAGAATTTGTAAATCATATGTTGTGCAGAGTGTTTGATTTGTGTGTGAAGTCCTAGTGTGTCCTTCCCTCTGTCTATCAGGATTTTTTCCAAAATTAGCCTGCTAGCTTTATGGTAGTTTTGCAACCCATAGGGATCTTCATCTCAGCAAGCTTTATTGGACCTTAAAGGAAGCAGAGGGAGAGGTAGGAGAGAAGGAGAAAAAGTAGAGAAGGGAAGGCGGGTGGAAGGGGAGGACGAGGAGATGAGGGAGAGAGCACAGATGGTGAAGTAGGAGTAAACAAGAAGAGGCAACAGAATAAGGGTCCGAGATGTGGGAGTCGTCAACTTTGAGGACAGGGGAGGGAGATTGGGTCAGAGGGGAGAACAGGGTGTAAATAACCTTCCAGAACTTGGAAGGGTGATTAATGGTTGTTTTGGAGTGTGGATGAAAAATACTTGGACTTTGCAAGCCTAGTGGCTTTGGTACAGGCATTGCGAAGATACTGATAGTTGGCCAGAGCAGCTGGGGAGCCAGTGATCTTATAAGATCTCCAGGCAAGGTCTGTGCTACAGAGAGAAGCTAATAATTGGGTTGATATGCAGAGGTGAGAGCACCATACTCCGGTTTTCCTCAGGGGCACATGGTGATCCCATACAGCCATAAATTTGGCCTGAAAGATTGGAGGGCAGAATTAATATTTGAGGCTGCAGAAATGGGAGACCAGTTGGAGGCCCATAGGTCAGCTAGGAGGGAAGACCAGACCAGCGACCTAAAGTACCTGAGACAGATGGGGACAAAAATAGAAAGCAAAAAAATGTTTTATGGGTGCACAGGGTAGCGGTTGTTGTTTTTGCCATGTGAAGTGGGAAATTTGGTTAAAAAAAAAAGCATGGAAATTTGGTTAGATGGCTGTATTTTAAAAACTATACAGAGTATAGCTTAGTGACTACCCTCTTTGTAAAGATAATTTTGTTGTGAAGAACTTTGCTCCTTGTTTTCTTTTGTGTGTAGTTTGTATAGTTTTCAAAATAATTAAGATTTGTTTGGCATGTGTGCAGATGTGCCTGCAAACAGCAGATGCTTTTTTTCACTCTGAGTGAGCACTCTAGTAAGACGTGCCAAACAAATGTAAATATCTTGAAAACCACACATGTTACGCATACTCCACAAGTGTCATAATTGTTCACAACAAAAAGACCATTACAATGAGGGTAGTCGCCAAGCTAAACTCTGCATAGTTTTTAAAATATAGCCATCTCTGCTGTTGTGAACTGATTTTCAATCAGTGCTTGCTACTAAATCTATAGTTCTGGCTACATCACTGTCACATGAAGCAGGATGCATTGTAGGAACAAGAAAAGCAATAAACGTTGCTGAGATGGAGATCCCCATGGGTCGTAAAACCGCCATAAAGCTAGCAGGCTAATTTAGGAAAAACTTTGAATAACAGACAGAGGGAAGGACACAAATTATAATTTTTATTACCTGTGAGCCTTAATATTTGATGCAGTCTAGCTGCGCTAATGTAGACCACTCGGGAGCAGCGTGGTGTCATGGCTCCATGTCACTCTATTGTATAAGGGATTAAGACTCATGGTAGTGAAAAAATTATTTTAGGGGCTTAAAAACATAATTAGGGTTTTGTGATTTGGGAATGGGGTAGTAGGAGAACAGGTGCCCTCCTTTAAAAAGTATTTCTTAAAAGTTGGGGTGTAAAATAGGCTAGTACTCACCTTATCTGGAGGCCTGACCACCCACATAATACAAGGTTGTCCTGGAGGGTCTTTGATTCCTCCAAATGCTATGAAAAAAAATGTATTGTAGAATCTAACTAGTGACTGAGTCAAGTGAATGAGTGAGTAATAGTAATCTTATTTATGAGGCACTCCCCTGGGAAGGAAGAGGGCTACCAGCTGTAAAGGACAGAACACAACTCTCTGCTGTGCTGGTCATTTTCCTGGACTGACTGATAGTCAGGTGGCAGACCTTCCCTTTTCCCTTCATTTGTACTGCCCAAGTGGCTTTTTTTTCTAAAATATTTTTTTTCTTACTAGGCTTCTCCCTCAACATCCAGAAGAACCCCAAGACAATATCACAAACACTAACAGAGCAGTGCACTTTGCCTGCAAGTCCCTGACTTTCCCTTATGTTGGCTCCAATTTGTGACTCTGGTTGGCACTGGCAAGTGTCTGCTCCCAAAGGAATCCATGTTACTGTGACTTGTTTAAAGGTGATAGGAAACATTCTTGACACCTCTAGATGCCCTCTAGTTGTGTATTGGGTACTCAGTATTCTGATATCTTTTTGGCCATTTTTGTTAAATTAATAATCTAACTTTGTTGCCTTTTTAAGGACCCTGAATCCCTCTCTTCTCAGCAGTTGCTGCTTTTTTCATACTGCCTGAACATTCTATGGCATCACAAGCACCTTTCCAGGCCATTCAGATGAATAGCATGTAATGAGAGTTTTTGATGTCACAGAATGTCTTACAAATATGGAAATCAAGAGCAGTAGCTGGTGAGGAGAGTGGAACTCTGTGTAGATCTGAGGGCACCCCAAAGCTAGATTATTTATCAAAAAATTGTCAAAGCATATCAGAATACATAACTGGCATAGAAATGGAGATGGACGGGCAGTTAACTATGTAAAAATAATTTCCTATCTTCTTTGAGGTGCCAGGCATTCACGCCAGCCAGAGAGAGCATCATTTGACAGTGATTCAAAATCCTTGGCTTGCTTCGTAGCTGCCATGCCATCTCCATTACCTCAGCAATATGATTATGTTGGTGGGTGAACAGGCAGCAGCATATAATGACCCAAAGGGGTGTGGCCATGGGAAACTGTCGGACAGATGCAGAGGGCAGTGGACACAAATGTGCTCTCTGCTCGTGACTGAGCTTTGCTGCAGTGCTACAAGTTCTGGAACAGGTGAATTGGAGTTGGCGAGTCAGGCAGTGGGTGTTCTTTCTAAACTGCAGTAGAGCCCAGTTTTATTTTATGAGGGTGGTCAAATGAAGATGGTGGGAGCTAGAGCACCCTTGTATCTGCGCTGTAAGTTTCCTTGCTACAGGTTACCTGGGGTGGGCTGCAGTGTGTTCAGTAAATCCTGGTGCCTTCTAAACAATTGTTCAGCCGAACAAGAAGCATATGAAACTAGAAGCACTCTCAGACCGTTGAATGTTCGATGTGCACTTTTATTTATTCAAGTATCTTGCAAACTGGAAACTGTAGAGCGACTGGAGACCAGGAGCTGGAACCCTGGCACTTCAACGCGAGACAATGCCTGTTTGTCAGGGGGAGGCCCTTGCTACCAGGCTCTACTGTTTGATTTCCTCAATTATAAGGCTGTTTTGTTTTTTCAACCTTACATCTCACATATATCTAATGTTACCATGCTATAGTATCTATCTCCAGAATTGATGGTCTATATAATGCACTATGTAAACTCTACATGACTATGGGTTTTAAATTTTGTAGAAAGATCATTTGGGGGAGCTGTAGTGTGACAGCATCTTCATAGTCCAAGGTTAGTAGTGACACTTGCTCAACAATCCACTTCTGTGCCTTTAGGGAAAGGCTGCCTTGCATTCTTAGTGTGTCCAGCTTGGAGAAGCATTCTGAAACAACAGAGTTAATGTAAGAGGAGAAAGCTATTTCCTGGTCCAGTATCCGGCATGAGTATCTAAACTGCAGCACATTATCTAGCGGAGCATTATCACAAATATTAATATTCAGTGGTGCAGATGTGCTAAGCCATTATAGTATATGGTTAAGGCTGATTGTGGATAGAATTCAGATGCTTTCTAAATCTTGTTTTAGGACAGTTCAAAGATAAAAAAAAGTTGTTGCACTAGCGTTCTAACATCCTATCGATAGTACTACAACTTTTGAGCCTTCTCCTGCCAGCTGATTGGCTGTCTCGACAAGGTCCACAGGAGAAAAAAAGATCATAACATGGTGGCTCGATTCTCTTATTCTTGGCAGCAACGAAATCTTCCTGTTGTTGACAGGAAGAGCCTCCCACAGCTTCAGGTCAAAAAAGTTATTTTTGTAACATTTTAAAATAAACTGTGTCGGAAAGAGAGAGAGAGTGAGTGGGTGGGTGTGGAGAGAAGCCACACCAAAGAGAGTGCAAGCAGGAGTGGGGAGAAGCCGCTGCAAAGAGAGCAAGTGGGGAGAAGCCTCAGCGAGTGGGAGCGGGAGCAGCAGCAGATGACAAATTTTGTCAGTCTTTTGTTTTCATAACTGCTGCAATTAATATGTTTAGTGTCGAGAGGAGTGTAGAATAACAGCTGACATTAGTCAGTGAAGGAGCAGAGCGGGACCACACTGAGTGGCCAGGACCAAGCGAGACTACAAACACAAGGTATATGATACTTTGTCAAAATTAAACTTTTTTTTTTTTTATTTAATATTTGTGCAACTATATAAAACAGTGGATGATCACCCATCCACAACTAAGACTGTGTTTCCCTCTCAGGAGTTGATGACATCAGTGAGACCTCTCGAGCCTCTCTCTCTCGAGGTCTCTGTGATATCATCAACTCCTGTGAGGGAAACACATCCTTGTTGTGGATGGATGACCATCCACTGTTGTATACGTTTGCAGTTAAAAAACATTACAGCAGTTTTCACTTGGTTTAGCACAAACTGGTGTAAGATGGAACAGTTATGGATCTAAGTCCCTATGTAGGCTCTGCTGAATAACAACTGAACTTGGTGGGACAGTGTAAAGGATAGCATAATCAGGAAACCTATGTATACTGTAGGTGCTTATACAGGAGGGAAGGTTATTTATGAAGACTGAGAAAAGAAGAAGCCCATATACCGACACTTGGGGAACTCCCTGGTCAACAGGAAAAGTGTGGAAGAGATTACCTGATCAGACTTGACTTTTGCTTGATCAGTCCTGACTTTTGACTCTACTGGTCACCTCCTCCGAAGCAGCATGGGATCATGTGTGGCTTTGTCCTGGTCAGGACCCCTTCCCCTCCACTGATTGTTGAATCTCTAGCTTGCCACCAGTTAAATTCTTGGGCCTAGTTCTAGTCTGCCCCCAGGACTCACTCCACTAATTAGGAGCCAGCACAGAGAGATTCCTACCAAGAGGGAAGCTACAAGAAACCACTCCAGTGTGTTGCTTGGTCTGTGACATGTGGTCCTCTCTATCTTGGTGACCTGTTTATTTGCATCAGGGTAGTCCTCCCTGTCTTTAGTGACCCCTGACTCTGTATCAAGCTGGCATTCCCTAGCTTGATGACCATTTTATTTTGCATCTGGGTAGTGCTCCCTGTCTGGGTGTCACCTTCATTGTAGTTTAGGGCATCCTCACTAACTGAGTCTTGCCTATCTAGTGGTCAGCTCCCCCCCCCCCCCAATCATTTAAGTTAACTCTGCTGTGTACTTCTAACTTTATCATTGGGAATCATATATCATTCCTCCTCAGCCTTTCTCATCATGTTCACATGCTCTTTCTCCTTCCCCCTTGTGGGAGAGCTCCATGTATCCATGATTTATGTGGCTGATTTCATCCCTTCCCTACTGGATATTTTCCTATGAGCGGTATATTTCATTTTATCAAAAGTTGCTTCAACTTCTGTAAAAACATTCTGAAAATGAGTACCATAGAGTTCAATGAGGCACCCCGGTTAGACGTTACAAAACATCTGAGCACGGGGTGTAGCAGGTGGACCGAAGTGAAGGATCGGCTGACCAGCCCTATGGTCTGATTTATCTCTCTTGCTGGACATTGTTAAAGATTATAATTTTCAGCTAGAAGAACTAGCACAAGGTTAAGGTAGCAGGCTATGAAGCCCTACCCTTAAACTTTGAAATTACTTTGAGTTCTCCATGTACCAGTCATCAGAAGGAGACAGTTATGAGAGGCCTGTTTTTTAAAAAGCTACTGACACACTCCAGGCAGGCAACTTATACCGTGTAGTTGCCTGCCTTAGGAGCTTTTTCAACCATAAATCAGTATTTTCTGCCAAGTGGTTTAAACATTATTTTACTCATAAAGCCTAGCTCGTAACTTTCTGGTATGAGTTGAGTGGCCACTGGTGCTGCAGCCCTGCCCCTAAAAAGAGCATAATTATTACGTGAAGTAGGGAATGGGACTGCAGGTGCTCTGTGAAGAATGGAATGGAATCATGATGGGGGCTGCCTGAAATGTACTAGGATTTTCTTTGCTGGCATGTATACATGCATGTGGCTAATACATAATAAATATATGTAACCCCTTGTTACCCGGGGTTACTAGAATCCCAGTAAGACCTAGTGGTAGGCAGGGAAGGCAGCTTGTGAAACTCTAGTTAAATGGGTTTCACACTGTCTCACTCTGTTCTCAGTCTCACCAATAGAACTTTCGCAGCTGCATAAGCCACATTGGAATCTGCAGCAGAGGGAGTTAGCTAGAACGTTGGGAGTTTTCAAAGGGAAGAGTCAGTCTCCAGTTTGCCTTCAAGTAAGAAGGAGCAGTTCCAGTTTTGCCTTCAAGTAGGAAGGAGTCGGTGTCAAGTGGTGGAGACCGCTGTCTGGTTCAGTGTTTCCTCTCCGGGGATGGAAGATCTCATGTTGCTCCCTGGGGCAATCACCTTAATTCTGCCAAGAGGAAGAAAAGCTGCCATTTCAGTTCAGTCTTTCTTTTGAAAAGTTGGAAGATTTGTGATTCGCCTGTGGGGCACCTGCAACTAAAGGGTGAGTGTTTGCTCTAACATGAGAGGGCAAAAAATGTGTTTCTTCAGCCTGGCACATGTGAGGAAATCTAGGAATTGAGCTACAATTTTGGAAGCCTATAGGACTAGGTCAAACAAATGGAGTAGTGTCAAATGCTAGAGTGCTGTGTGATTTCAAGTAAATTGTAGAGGGGATACGACAGTTCATCTACCATTTAATCTACATTCAGAAGTTTCAGTTTTCCAGAGAAATGGCCTGGTATGGGCTGTGGGAGCTGGAGGTGGGCACACCCCCTATCTTTAGTAACCAGGTCCACCTCTACGGATTTCTACTGTGGTTGCTACTTTGCCTCATGCACTTGGCCAGTGATGGGGGAAGTACCCAGATGTGAGTTGCAAAAGGGGAAAATCTCTCGGAATAAGGAGGAAATCTCTCTAGGAGTCGCAGACTCTAAGTGGTGTGGGGAGCCACGACAAGATAATTGGTTCATTCTTCAAATGGACTGTGGATCAAGTGGCTGGCGGGGGGGCCAGGCCAGTCGGGCTGTGTACCCAAAGCGCGTGCAAGTCCAGGCTGTGTGCCTGATGGGTCCAGAGCCTGAAAACAGTATAATTGGTTCATTCTTCTAATGGACCGCGTTGTAGTCTCTGATCTGCATTACCAGTAAATGTAGCCCCATGGGGGTCCGTCTGTGCTTTGTTGTGTTCAGCTAGTTTGTGAATAAAAGCCACACTGTAGAATCACATTCCTGGTTCTGGACATTACAGTTATTGCTTCCTGTGTTCGGATTTACTTGGGTGCCCCTCTGCAGAGTAGCCAAACTAGGTCCCCCTGTGCCGAGTAACCTCATCTTCCCCAACCCAGGTCCCCACACTCAGGTACTGCTGTCAGCTTCAACAGCATGCCACCTGTCGCTTGGGCCAAAAGGCAGGGGTGAGGGTTACAAAATGGAGGTACCGCTTGGATTTGTTCGGGAAGGAAGGTGCTTGGGCAAGGGCTAGCGTTTGGCTATCTGGCAGTGGGTAGCCCAAAAGCTGAAGCAATTTCCTAGTGTGTTGCTGTGTGCTGTGAATCTTGTGCTGCTGTTTAAAATGCCAACTGTTTACCAAGGAGCTGTAAAGCCAAAGAGTGTGCCCTTGTCCTGCATCATCAAAATTGTTTACAGCATTTTGCCTGCTTTAAAAATGAACTGTTGTGAAGAAAAGTGTGGAAGACTAGGGGTAGCAAAAGGAAAATTGTGCCCTGGACGTTGGAAATGCTTTCTGAGTGAATTGAGAGACTGCAGAGTAAATGGCTATGTTATATGGCTGAAATGGGCTCCCGCCGTAGAATCAGTTGGGGGGGAAAAAAAAAGTTGCATTCTGCAGTTTAAATTTGCCTGCTCGACGATCGCCGTGAGGAGAAGAGCCCTCATGAGGGAGAAGTGGCTCATTTGCATGCCGTCGTGTGGTTGGTCGGGCTGCAATCAGTCCGGCCCCTCAGCCAGCTCTATAGAGACTGCCCCAGCATTCGAGAGGGAGTGAGAGTGCAGTGCGTGTACTGGCAGTGGAGGAGCGTCGCGGAGAGTTCAAAGTGTTGTAAACAGTTTCAAAATTGACTTTTTTGCTTAAAATCGGGCTCAACCCGCTAATCGATCGTGGAAATTGCAAGTTTGGCGTTTAAAATGACGATCGCTAGGACTGCCTGCCCGTTTGTATACTGAGGCCTTCAAGAACTGTCTGCAGGCCGTTTTTCCCCATCGCAGCAAATTGCTACTGATAACAGTAAGTAAATATTCAGGAAACTGCTCAAACAGTGATTTTCAGTCTATGCCATATAAAATGTGTGTGCAGCAGTGTAGTTGCTTTGCAAGTAACGACTGTGTGAAGTCCTGCCAGCAAGTGCAAGTCTGTTAAGCCATTGAATGTATGCATATTAAGTGAATTTAGCCTGTTAAAAGTTTGCAGGCAGAGAGAGACTGTGGGTTGTAGCAAAATGCAGCACTAGTGAAAGCAGGCAATTCTGTGCTAAAAACCTGAAGCTTTTAAGGGACTGTGAATAAAATAAATGTTACCAGCTTGTGAAAAGTCCAAGGAAAATCCTGTAAATGTGTGTAAAGCCAGATCAGAGCAAGTTGTGCAGTTTGAGTAAAAGTTATCAGTAGCTGGTGTAAATCGGATACGCAGTGGCTTGACCCAGATTCTGAATGTTGATGCACAGGAGTGCTGCCGCCGCCATTACAGGGTGTAATAAAGTAAACACAGCAGCAGAGGAGCCATTTTAAAACTATAGAGTGTGTTCAATAAAGTGAGACTTCCAGTTACAGTGAACTTTTTTGTTTTTCTGCTGTTATGGCCTCAGGACCAGCTCGTTACCCGGATCATGCCTGGGTTGCAGTAACAGCAGCAGTAAATAGACTGAGGTATATTGAAAAGTGGTGCTATGGAGGGCAACTGCCTCCTGATGTGGCGATTCCTAATTATCCAGTGCGTGTATGTCAGATATGCTTGGGAGCTGGAAGAGACGTCTTCATGATTCCTCACTGTGCTGGATGCCTACAAAAATATGGCTTGTATAAAGCGCCTCCAATCTGTTTGGCCCCCACATGGACAAAAATTTAGGAATCTGCAGTTGGCAGCACATAGCACCAGGCGGAGCTGTGGAGGAAGGCACCTCGGGGAGGGCACAAAGCTAGAGGGTACAGAGTTAGAGACAGAACCAGAAGTTGAAGTTTTGGATGCTGGATCCCAGAAAGAAAGTTCGGATAAAGCATCAATAGACCCCTGGGTGGGAGGCCTAGCCCAAGTCTCTTAGGTGAAGATGAGATGCGGGAGGCCTTTGAATGGGAGGTGTCGTCCTCCGCACCTAGTGATGAGTGGATAGTCTCGGGGGTGAGAACGACTGCTCACTCCTGGGCTCAGATCCTCAGTGAAGAGGAAGATGAGGGGGAACCTATGTGGCCTTGTGAGAAAGGAACGGGTACACAGCCTCAAGATCTTGCCTCGGAGGAATGTATTTAAGAAGGTGGTGATGCCACTGCCCTGGCTTTACAGGAGGAAGAAGTCAGGGATCCGTTTCTAATTTCCTTAAGGATGCGAAGCTGGTAGAACCAGGACTGGCCACCCCCAAGCCAGGCCAGCGGTCTCAGATTGACCAAAGCAAGTAAAGAGGAGAGACTGGTTTGTAGAAAGGCAAATGAGATCTATGGTATGACCTTTCCTACCTTTCCTCGGAAAGTCTGGGAGGAGATTGAGAACTGCAGGAAATCCTGGATGTGGGATGAAGCCATGAAAAGTGTGCATCCTGGGGCCAACAAGCATGTAATGAATAGACTGTTCCACGAAAAGTATACCCAGTGGAAGAGAGGCAGGACACTGTTCATAGATAGAGTGAGAGTGGTGGACGGAGAGGGACGTGAAATCTCCCACTGTGTGTGAATTATGTGCACCCAGACGGGGTAATAATTCAAGCCCCTGACCCCCGATGCTATTGGCCTCAGTGCAAGGACCTCCCAGCAAATAAGTCCGTGCCTACAAAATGGAGAGCCGAGCAGTGGTAGTCAATGCTGCCACACCAGACTGTGAAGTGCCTTATTGATCCGCCCAATATGAATATCCAGGACTCAGGTGCCCCACATTCATCAGTCTACAGTGTACTGTCCTGTCCAGCAGCCATCCACTGGCCCACCAGATGACTTTAGATCCAGAGAGGACACCAACCCAGCTGTTTTCCTGTTCATCACCTGGTAATCGGATGACGTTGGACCAGCTGTTTTCTTTTTGTTCCTGTTCTAAGGTTCTGTCTCCAGAGATGACATCATCCCAGCTGTTTCCAGATGTGCCCTCCTGTGGTTCCCGGAAGATGTCCGCCCAGCTGTATCAGAAGAAATGCTGCCAGGGAAAGTCTTCGGCTG
This sequence comes from Neoceratodus forsteri, assembly GCA_016271365.2. NCBI lineage: Eukaryota > Metazoa > Chordata > Ceratodontiformes > Ceratodontidae > Neoceratodus > Neoceratodus forsteri. The sequence continues at coordinate 734,305,068 of CM028131.1, forward strand.
TGGTGCAGGTCGGTGCCTAGTCTTGTACTACAAGTGGCTGGTAAGTCCGAACTTTTATATCTTTATGACATTGCAGTACACACCCTACACTACAGACTTCAAAATGTGTGAACTGTCCGCAAAGACTCTCCCCTTCGGGACTTTGGCCTGTTAGAACTGTGCTTCACCATGCTCAGGCCCAGGAGAGACTCTTTATTGGACTAGCCTTCGGGCCTTGTGGTCACTAGTTGGGACTTTTAGGGCACTCCATCCCCCCCAAATGTGTATTGTAAATAATGTCATTGTTGTATTCTAATGTAAATACTGTTTTTCTACCTTTTTTCTAAAAAATATTTTTGGGATTCTGCAGTGTTTTGATGGTAGGGGTCTAGTTAGACTGTGTATGCAGATTAGGAGTGTGTTTTGTCTTTCTTTTTCTTACAGGTGTTCCTGGGAAGACAGAAGAGAAGACAAGAAGAGGAGGAGGGGCTCATCAGAGTTCTTCGTCAGTGCTTTATTGTGTAGAAATTTAAAATACTGTGGTGTTATTGTTATGGTTATTGCTGTATTAACCCTTTCCTTCCACAGGTGTGGTTGTGGGGGTAGGGAGGAGGCAGTAATTGGTATTTTAATGGTGTGTGGTTGCAGGTTGCCCAAGGTCGGGGAGGTCCCCGAGTTGTTTTTTGTTTTGGAATATTATGTTAGAGGCAGATAGGTTTTCCCTAGAGGGTTAGGGAGGATAGACAGGCTGTGGTCCTGAATGGCCATAGGGACTGCAATGCTGACCTATCAGGGCTATGCTCTGGATGGTTCTACCAGAGCCACTAGGTGTCCATAGTAAGTGGATAGAGTAGAGGCTGACATGTCAGCTACAGGCCTCTGGGCCCTTAGTGTTACCTGCCTGTGCTTGCACATGGTAGGAGGGGCCTGATCAGCCCCCTCCGCAGTTAGCACATAGGGTGGGATGGCCTAAGGCCGGTTAAATAATGACTGCAGACAGTCATTTTCCTGGTCAAGGGCGAGTGTAACCCCTTGTTACCCGGGGTTACCAGAATCCCAGTAAGACCTAGTGGTAGGCAAGGAAGGCAGCTTGTGAAACTCCAGTTAAATGGGTTTCACACTGTCTCATTCTGTTCTCAGTCTCAGCTGAGACTGAGGGATGACATCACCAATAGAACTTTCGCAGCTGCATAAGCCACATTGGAATCTGCAGCAGAGGGAGTTAGATAGAACGTTGGGAGTTTTCAAAGGGAAGAGTCAGTCTCCAGTTTGCCTTCAAGTAAGAAGGAGCAGTTCCAGTTTTGCCTTCTAGTAGGAAGGAGTCAGTGTCAAGTGGTGGAGACCGCTGTTCGGGTCTCAGTGCCCCCCTCCCTTCGGGGGGGGGGATGTAAAGATCCCCATGCAGATCCCTGGGGCAGTCCCCTTAATTCTACCAAGAGGAAGAAAAGCTGCCATTTCAGTTCAGTCTTTGTTTTGAAAATTTGGAAGATTTGTGATTCGCCTGTGGGGTACCTGCAACTAAAGAGTGAGTGTTTGCTCTAACATGAGAGGGCAAAAAATGTGTTTCTTCAGCCTGGGACATGTGGGGAAATCTAGGAATTGAGCTACAATTTGGGAAGCCTATAGGACTAGGTCAAACAAATGGAGTAGTGTCAAATGCTAGAGTGCTGTGTGATTTCAAGTAAATTGTAGAGGGGATGTGACAGTTCATCTACCATTTAATCTACATTCAGAAGTTTCAGTTTTCCAGAGAAATGGCCTGGTATGGGCTGTGGGAGCTGGAGGTGGGCACACCCCCCATCTTTAGTAACCAGGTCCACCTCTACGGATTTTTGCTGTGGTTGCTACTTGGCCTCATGCACTTGGCTAGTGATGGGGGAAGTACCCAGACGTGGGTTGCAAAAGGGAAAATCTCTTTCTAGGAGTCGCAGACTCTAAGTGGTGTGGGGAGCCACAACAAGTGTAAAGAAAAATTCTCTTTTTTTGAGATGGGAGTCATAAGAAATAAGGAGGAAATCTCTCTAGGAGTCACAGAATCTAAGTGGTGTGGGGAGCCACGACAAGATAATTGGTTCATTCTTCAAATAGACTGTGGATCAAGTGGCCGGCGGGGAAGCCGGGCCAGTCGGGCTGTGTACCCAAAGCGCGTGTAAGTCCGGGCTGTGTGCCTGGTGGGTCCAGAGCCTGAAAACAGTATAATTGGTTCATTCTTCCAATGGACCGCGTTGTAGTCTCTGATCTGCATTACCGGTAAATGTAGCCCCATGGGGGTCCGTCTATGCTTTGTTGTGTTCAGCTAGTTTGTGAATAAAAGCCACACTGTAGAATCCCATTCCTGGTTCTGGACATTAGTTATTGCTTCCTGTGTTCGGATTTACTTGGGTGCCCCTGTGCAGAGTAGCCAAACCTAGATCCCCCCTGTGCCGAGTAACCTCATCCTCCCCGAACCCAGGTCCCCACCAGGTACTGCTGTCAGCTTCAACATCATGCCACCTGTCGTTTGGCAAAAAGGCAGGGGTGACGGGTTACATATATATTAGCCCATACATGTATACATGCCAGCAAAGATAATCCTAGTACATTTACGCAGCTCCCCCTCCCCCGAGTCCATTACACTCTCCATTGAACTCCTGCAGCCCTGGTCCCTAATTGGCGTCATAATTATGCTATTTTTAGGGGCGGGACTGCAGTGCTGCACTTTTAGAAAATGGGCTAGATACTAGGACTGCTCTCACTGGCTGAGAACCACTGCATGGGGGTACATTAACTTTCGATAGATGCCCGCATGGAAACAAGTGCCAATTCATGGGTGCCCCATTACTGAGGGTATCCATGGGTACCCCGAATGTTCAAAGAAAGTAGCCACCATTTCTTGCCCCTCGCTTAGTGAGGCCCCCCCACTCCATAACTGTTTTTTTTCTGACAAACACAAGAGGTTTGCACTTTAAAGTGTTAGCTCTAGTACGTCGGGCATACCTCTCAACCTCTTGCCTCATGAATCAGGGACAAGGCTTAAAAAATCAAGGACAGAGACCCCAAATCAGGGACACAGACCCCAAATCAGAAACACATCTTAAAAACTGGTATTATTCAGTCAGAAAGCTGATAGAATAAGGGGATTTGTGTTAAGATGCATTTTCTGAAGAACAAATCTGTAACTTTAATGTTTGACATTATTCTTTGTTTTAATACCTGCTGTTCTGTCACAAAACCACAAATTTTACAAGGGACAGAAGAAAATTTTGAGGCAAAATCAGGGACGTCCCTGAAAATCAGGGACAGTTGAAAGGTATGACGTCGGGCACTAAGCGCTACTCTGAGTCACAAAAACAATTTTTTCCTCAATTTGAAGTACTAGTCAAGCGTTAGCATGTTATGCGTAAGGTTATCAAGTAGAGAGTCCCGTCAGCTTGAGCTTTCACCTGACTGCATTCCTGCTCTCAGAAAACAAACACCTGAAAAACAGTTTTAAAAAAAATGTAAATCGGGTACCTTAATGTGGTTCCTTCCATGCTCTGCAATTCTTAACTCATATCCCCCCCCACCCCCGCATGATCAGCGGAGAAGATGACATTCCTGGCAACATTTCCAGGAGCACTGGCCTCTTGTACCAGCACCCTCTACTGGGAACTGCGACAAACAGGAAAATGCAACTGAGAGGCAAGGATTACTGTACATAAAACTTTCTTTTTAATGTATTTTTAAGATTTTATTTTCATTGTATTCCAATATTTTTACTACTAAAAAAAATTTAACTTATGCCCATTTTCTAAGCACAATAATACCCTCTAGAGTGGGCGGTATGGGCAATACCGGCCCTTCCATGGACTATAAAGCCCTCCGCCTGCAGCATCGGGCCTCGCTACGCCCCTGGGCGGTCCGGTATTGCTCAATACCACCCACCCTGTTGGGTGTTATTGCTTGCTTAAAGCAGTGTCAGTGTACTTGGGGGGCATTATGACAGAGATAGAAACAGAGGGGCACAACCAATTGTTCAGGAGACTGCTGCTGACTCTTCATTGTTTGACACACTCCAGTGCAAAGAAAGAAAGGGCCTCTGTATGATCAGAAAACACAAGACAGAACTATGGCACTTCCTAAATGTGAAGACCCAGAACTTGCTGTTTTTGATTAAAAAAAAAAAGAATGAGGACTTGGCTTGCTTTGAAGCGCGACAGCTGAAACAAGTTCTAGATTTGGCAAAGAAATCCACAGCCACTTAATAAAAGAGGACGTTCAGACCCTGCCAAAAAGTAAAACTGATGTGGCTATTTTTTTATCAGAACTTTAAAAGAAACATTAAATGTGCAGTATGTTGCTATTCATGCCCTTTTCCTTTTTTTTTTTTTTTTTTTAACTTTGTGGTGTGCCATTTGTGCTTGTCTGTGTAATAAAAGAATTTATCAAGAAATGTGTTATGTGTGTTGGCATGATTCACGTGCATAAAAAAGTGGGTGTCCCACATTTTGGCCCTTTGTGCCACATTTTGTCCCTCATTGACAAGACTGGAGGTTGAGAGGTATATAGAGGAGGCATAGCCTAAGGTGAATAGTAGTGCTCCTTTGGTAATAGCCAACCTGACTTCAGACATGAGTTTTTGTTTGATTGATTTGCACATAGAAATATAATCAGAGTACATCAGTCTAGGGTTCAGGTTGACTCCCTAGTGCTTAAAGGTGTGGATCTGATTGGTGATGGTCTCACTGGAATTCAGAATGTGAAAGTTGTCGGCCCCCTTTTTTTTTTTTTTTACTGTAGTCTTGAACCCAAAGAGCATGGCATTGACAAGAGTTTGCTTCTGAGCAGTCAGTGGTTCACCCTGCTGAGTTCTGTGCACAGAGTAGTGGAAATGTCAGATAGGACTACAGAGCTGTGGTAGATAAGGTCATCTGCATACAGCAGGGTATTTAGTTAGTTAGTTTTTATTTACCAGGTGGGTGCACTGGACAAAACATTTTCCTATTTTCAGGCACAACCCGTGAGATTACAACATAGGAGGTCATCACAGCAGTATACAAATAACAACAAACGGTACAATACATATATCCAGGCAGTAGTACAGGGAAATAAATAGAGCAAGGGGAAATAATGCACAAGATACAGTATATGAGTGGCATTGCACCAAGATACAGTACTACGTACAACAGTATACATGCACTCAAGATACAAGGATAGGTTACATTCATTAGTATGGTGTTCAGCATAAATAGGCAAGGTGACACAATTCCTAGCAGTCTGAGGGCAGGTGCATACAGAAGCCTGGTTAAGAAGAGTGCAGTACTCTCTTTTGAAGGCTAGACTGGAGGGATACTGATGAACCTTGATCGGGATGGAGTTCCAGAGCATGAGAGCAGAGGAGGAGGATGACATTTCTCATACTTTCGTCTTGGTTTTGGGTATTTTTAAGGAATCACAGACATTAGACCTTAGCGGATAGGATCAACTATCATGTGTGAGTAGCGCTGAAAGGGACATAGGGGATCACTTAGTCACAACAGTATCACACCTCCCATAGTAAATTCACGCAAGGCTAGTGGAGGAAGCCATCTTGGTTGTAAAGGATGATGTGTGTATCTGTTTGTGGCCAAGGCAGACCTGCAAATGTTGTTATAGGCCACATCCCATTTTTGTAGAACCGTTTTGGAGGCTGAGTAGTAGACTAGATACATAGACAGTGTTGGCAGATAAGGGCCAACTGCCCACCCAGTATGCCTATTTGAGCTTGTAAGTTCACTTTGTTTTCCTAGACGTCTGTTGCCCCTTAACCCTGACCTCCAGAATTCCTTTATTTCTATCCCATGCATTCTTAAATCCTGTGATTGTTTCAGCCCCCACCACTTCTTCTTGCAGGGTGTTCCACTTGTCCACCACCCATTCTGTGAAGAAATTCTTCTTCACGTTTCCTCTGAATCATCCTCCCTCCAGCTTCATTCCATGCCCTCTAGTCCTGGAACATCTTTTTCACTTAAAAATAGTGTATTCTTGCACCCTGTTCCTCCCTGTAAGATACTTGTATGTCTTGATCATATCCCCTCTCTCCCTCATCTTCTCCAGGGAGTACGTATTCAACTCCTTCAACCTATCCTCATAGGACTTGTGATGCAATCCATGTACCATCTTTGTTGCCATCCTCTGAACCTTCTCTACCCTGTCTTTGTCCTTACGTAAGTAAGGTCTCCAGAACTGTACACTGTACTCCAGGTGGGGCCTCACTAGTGTCTTGTATACTGGAATTATGACCTCCCTTTTCCTGCTGGTGATGCCCCTGCCTGTGCATCCCAGCATCCTATTTGCTTTACCTGCTGCCTTGTCGCACTGTTTCCCTACCTTGAAATCATCAGAGATAATAACCCCGAGATCCCTTTCCTGCTTGGTGCATGCTGTATCCTCACCCCCAACTAATATATTGTGCCAGGGTTTTTGTGCCCCATATGCATTATCTTGCACTTCTTTGCATTGAATTTCAACTGCCAAACCCCTGACCATTCGTCAGTTTTCTGCAGGTCCCTTCTCATTCTGTCTGCACCCTCTGGTGTGTCCACTCTGTTACAGAGCTTTGTGTCATCAGCGAACAGGGAAATTCTGCCTTCTAGGTCCTGCGCAATGTCACTGATGAAGATGTTGAATAGGACCAGTCCCAGCACTGATCCCTGTGCTACCCCAGTGGTCACTCTTCCCTCTGAGGAGTGACAGCCATTTACCACCACCCTCTGTGTCCTGATGCCCAGCAAGTTACCTACCCACCACACTACTGTCCTGCCCACACCCATATTCCCCAGTTTGTGTAATAGTCTTTTATGTGGCACCGTGTCAAAGGCCTTGCTGAAGTCCAGATAGGCCATGTCCACTGCCGTCCCCTGATCCACCTCCCTAGTCACCCAGTTGAAAAATTCAGTGAGGTTGGTCTGACATGACCTCCCCCTGGTGAAACCGTGCTGCCTTGGGTCCTGTAGTCCATTGATAGCTAGTTGTTCCACCATTCTCTCCTTCAGTAGTTCTTTTATGATCTTCCCCACTACCGAGGTGAGGCTGACTGGTCTGTAGTTCCCTGCTTCCTCTTTGTTCCCACTTTTGTATAAGAGGACTACATCTGCTGTCCTCCAGTCTTTGGGTACCGCCCCTGTTTCCAGTGATCGGCTAAACAGGATTGCCAGAGGTTCAGCCACCACCTCTCTTGGTTCTTTAAGGACCCTGGGGTGCATCCCGTCTGGCCCCATTGCTTTATCAACTCTTATAACTTCCAGTTCCTTCAGGACCCTTTCTCGTGTAAAGGGACGTGTGTCCATTTCTGCACCATCCCCACCCCTTGTACTCCCTTAAGACCCATTGCCCTCCTCTTTTTCAGTAAAGACTGAGCAGAAATAACTGTTCATTATGTCAGCTTTACTGTTGTCATCCTCCACGCGGCCCCCATCCTCCCCCTTCAGTCTCACAGTCAGACTGCCACCCAAAGGTCAGTTTGGGGAGCAGGGTGCCCTGGGCAGTGGCGCCACAAGCTTTGGGTGTAAGTTTGTCTGTAATCTTATAGGAGAGACCCAATTTGGTGTTCACAGCCTTACAAGCAGCAGAGATATGAGCTGTGAAGTCCAACAAGGTGTCAAGAGTAACTCCCAAGTAGTTAAAGAAGAAGACTGTAGTAAGACAGAATCCATCAGTACATGCTACTGCTAGGGGGGGTATAGCACATTTTATTTTTGGGGCTGAGCCAAAAAAGCATGGCTTGTATCTTAGTAGTGTTCATAAGGAGCCTGTTTGAGTGTAGCCATGCTTGTACTGATTGAAAGTCAGAAAAGAGTTGGCAGTTTAAATCTGGGATGTTGCAAGAACTTGTGAAGAAGACAAGGTCATCAGCATATAGGATTGGAGTCTAGTGTGTAAGACTAGGATTGCATTTATTCGTAAAGAGAAAAGGAGGGTCTCCATTATGGAGTCTTGAGGGGCCCCAGCTGTGGTAGCAGCTGGGTCAGAGAGGGCGTGACCAAATTTAGCTCACTGGTGCCTGTTATGTAGGTAGCTTTTGAACCATAACAGGGCAGTGGGGGAGATGCCCAAGGCACTTAGTTTTCCACTGAGTAGGGTGTGGCTGACCAAATCAAAGGTTTTAGTAAGGTCAATGAAGACAGCACCAGTGAGCTCACCCCTATCCATGGCAGTGGAGGTGCAGGAGGTTAGCGACAGTAGATCAGTAGTAGTGCTGTGCAGGAGACAAGAGGTTCTGATTGGTGAGGTACTCCTTCAGTTTGGAAGCAACCAATTTTTTGAGCAGTTTGTTGAGTATTGGTAATATCGCGATTGGCCTGTAGTTACCAATGTTCATGCAGTCACCTTTTTTTTGTAAACCGGAACAGCATGTGAGATTTTCCAGTGATCAAGGACCGTATGTGTTCTAAGGGACAGGTTATTATTTTAAGCTTTATTTCATCAGAGCCAGCAGATTCTGATATAGGGATTTGCATAAAGAGTCTGCAGACCTCGCTGGAAGTGACCACTTTGAGGTAAAAAGGGGAATGACAGGGGCAGGCATCAGTGAGCTCTTTTGACAGTCAGAGGCAGGGGATTAATTAACAAGAACAGCAGAGGTTCCAGAATTGATCCCTGGAGAACACACAGGAAGACAGAGAGGGGCCAATGTAAGATGTTCTTGAATTTCACTTGCTGGCTTCTAGTTAAGTAGTTATTTAACCACTTTAATGAAAGGGGGAAATACAAGGGCACTTAGCCTTTGAGACAGTATAAGATGGTCCACCAGATCAAAAGCCTTGGTGAAGTCCACAAACATGGTGTCAGATAGCATGTCTTTATCCATGGCTCTATTTATAAGTGATTTGTGCTGCTAACTGGGGCAGTGCTAGTACTGTGGCTGGGGCCTAAATCCACGTTGCCAAGAGGTGTCATACCTTATACGTAAACCTTCAATCAAAATAGCTCTCTTTTAATTGATAATGAATTCAAAAAAAAATACTTGTCATGGCTTCTGTATATTCTCTGACAGTTTGAAGTCTAATAAATAATTCTGATGTGAATGGCATCTTGGTACTTCTTACCAAGAAGAGGTCTGAAACCAAGTTTTATTGGTAATGTCAAAGTGTTCTGGAAGCTGCTTATTACAGAAACTCTAAAATGCATGGTAAACTTGAAGATGTATACACAGGCTTAAATTTTCAGTAATAAGGCAAGAACCAGTGTAAACCATGTGGAAAATTGTGAGAACATTTCTTTTACAGAAAACACTAGTTACGTTATCTTTCATACCCATTTAATCATATTAACACTATAGTAATCTCTCCATTACTGTGCACAATATGGGCCTTTGAATATTTATTTTGAGGGATGGCATCTGTGCTCGTAGCACTCATGTTCTGAAGACTAACCTGTGGTAGTTTCCATCTCTTTTAGACTGCAGGATTGTAAAAGTCCATCTTTCAGAGCAAAATATATTTTTTCTGGCTTCTGGGCTGCATCTTGTCCATGGCAAGGGGGAGTCTAGGGATCTCCACATCAGGGACTTCGACACTTGGTTGGAGAACTGGTGCAGAGAGCAGGATTTCCGCTTCAGTGGGGACTGGGGACCCACCTGGAGGGATGTGCACTCTTCCAGGAAGGGGACAGATATCCTTAGTGAAAGGTTTAGAAGCTTCATTGGCAAGCATTTAAACTAGCCAAGGAGAGTGGAGGACGGAAGCAGGGTAAATCATACTGCACACCCCCACAGGGTAATGTAGCCAGCATGGAGGACCATAATGTCACAATATCGCCAGTGCAGTCTGAACTCTGCATGAGGGGGGAGAAGGGAGAAACAAGGGGAAATGGATGGGGGGGAGGTCAGGAGGGGAATTTGCAGAAAACGGAGGGCCATGTGTATGAATGCTCACACCCTGGGGAATAAAATCCTGGACCTGGCATCCTTGATGGCAAAGGCTGACCTGAACATTGTAGCTATTACAGAAACATGGTATAATGGGGTCCATGACGGGGATGTAGTTATACCAGGTTACACTTTGTTTACGAGAGACAGGGAGGGTAAAAAGGGAGGAAGGGTGACTCTTTACATCAAAGAGGGTATAAAGGCGACGGAGGTGCAAGGAATGTAGGGGGAGGCAGAGGCACTGTGAGTCGCCTTGGAGACAGGCAATGGCACAGCCATTCGCACAGGTGTGATCTAAAGACCATCAGCACAAGGGGAGGAAACGGACAGGGATCTCCTAGAAGCCATCCATATGATGGCAGCTAGAGTGAAAGTGCTGCTGGTGGGTGACTTCAGTTTGCCGGATCTTGACTGGAGTATCATAACAGCTGCCACAGCCAGAGGCACAGACATCCTAGACTCCCTGCAAGGGGCATGCTTCAAACAGCTAGTACTTGAGCCAAGCCAAGAGAGATCCATTCTGGACCTGGTACTAACCAGCAGGGACAGAATGTCAGGGTGAATGAACACCTGGGGTCCAGTGACCATTGCACAGCGTGGCTCAATATGAATACTTCAACAAGATCAAGCCACGTGAAAGCGAGGGTCCTGGACTTCAGGAGGGCAGACTTCATTAGGATGAGGTATGTCTCAGGAAAGCCCTAGCAGAAGGGGGAACATTGGAGGAAGGAACAATGGGCCACTCTGAAAGGAGCCATAGTGGAGGCGACAAACCTCTATGTTCGGTTTATAAACAAAAGCAAGAGAAAAAATAATCCCTATGGGTCTTAAGGGAAGTGGCCAGGAAAGTAAGGGCAAGGAAGCTGGCCTTCGGGAAACACAGAAGAAGGATGACAGGGCAATAGATCTAGAAAAGCAAAGGGAGGCTGGAAAAGCAGTGAGGAATGCAAAGACAAAGCAAAAATAGCAAAAGAAGTTAAACAAGCATTTGTCAATGCTGAATGTTTGCTTGCTGGCATTGGCATTGGTAGTGTAGGAGTTATAGATATGCATAATAGGAATGGCAGTGAAGTATTGAACTGAAGCCAACCCCACCACCACCCTGCAGAGACTAACAGGCATTGGAGTGTGCCTTTGGGTCGTCAGGCATAACAGCCACGCGATTTCACCACACCTTCCCTGGCAGACTCTGACAAGTGTCCCGGTGTGCCTTGGGGTCTTTGGGCCTTATGCTCACCCCATTCCATAAGGAAATACAGTGAGATGGGTGCAGTATAGGAGAATGGGGTGAACTTTGGGGCCGAAGAGTCCAAGGCACACCTCAATGCTTGTCACTGGCTGCAGTGTGTGGGTGTGAGTGGAATGGCATGAGCATTACAGGTGGGAATCCCAAGTCACATCCCTGATGCCTGTCAGTCTCTACAGGGTGGGGTGTTACGGTCGGAAACCCTAACGCTCCAGACGTTCATTGGTATTTTCACTCTAAATTTTCAACATGGGTGTTTTATGACCCCCGCCTCATGAACAGTGGCAATATCAGTTTGTTAGCGGAAAGCTGATTTTACACAGTGACTACGCCATTTGGCACCACAGTTGCAAAAACACATTTTGAACAGGATGTGAAAAATGACAGCTGTAATGTTCATGGGGAGTTTATAAAAAATGGCAATGTTGAAAATCTGGAGTGAAAATATAAAAAAAAGTGAAGTCATGAGCGTGCCTAGAAACTGCGCAACACACTCCCATAATGTAATTAGTGTGGGGATATTTTACAGCAGATTGTCAACGCAGCCATTTTGGGATCTCCGCTGATGAACAGTGTCACTGTGATTTTCTTAATCTGTCTCAAACACTGATTTTCCCACAGTGACCATGCATTTCTGCGCCGGAAGTGTGAAAACACATTTCGGCCAGGGTGTGAAAAATGACAGCTGTACTGTTCATAAGGAGGTGTGGAAAAATGCCAGTGTTGAAAATCTGGACTGAAAATAGTTCAAATCTTTGAACCTACGGGGGTGCATGGAAACTGCGCAATGCACGCTGGTAACACAGTCATTTTATGGACTTCTGTCGCCAAATTTTCAACATAGCCATTTTAAGACCTCCGCTCATGAACAGTGTTATTGTTATTTTCTTAATCTATCCCTAACATTGATTTTGCATGCTGACTGCGCCATTGGGCACTACATGCGTGAAAACACACTTTGGGCAAGATATGAAAAATGACAGCTCTACTGCTCATAAGGAGGTGCGGTAAAATGGCAGTGTTGAAAATCTGGAGGAAAATATTAAAATCTGCAAAGTTATGAGCGTCATGAGGAACTGTACAACGCATGTCAGAATAGTCATTTTGGGATTTTTGCCACTAAATTTTCATAGGTTTTGGGGGGCCCACCATGAATTGCGACACTGTTGTTTCTACATGGGTCCCAAAGATGGTTCTGCGAGTGACCACAAAATCACCTTTCAGGACTGATTAACAAAGTGACAGTGATTGAGTTCATGAGATGGGGCCCCAAAACCCCATGTTGAAAATTTGGTGAAAAAAATTCCCAAAATAGCTGAGATATACACCAAAGTTGAAAACCTGTTTATGCCATTATACAGCTTACGGCATTTCTTCGGGTTCACTGTCTGTTTTGAAGAGTGCAGACATGTTCCCGGTTCACGAAGACTGCCTGGACCTCGGAGGCATGGGGTTGGGGGATGGTGTGGGAGTGTGAATGTGCAGAGGGTGGGCTCGGGTTGGGAGAGGGCAAGACGATCAATGAGGACCTTTTTCTTTTCTTCAGGTGTGTTTTTTCTGTTTAGGAAGATGACGGGGGACTTGTGCCATGCTAGGGTGGGCTTCCAGCGTGGCAGCTGAAATTTTTGGGGGGTTCAGTGGAGCCGATGGGGGATTGGGCACCCCCGTCGCCATTTTGACTTTCACCATGCTGGGGTGGGCTCCCACCGTGGCACATAGAAGTCTTAGGGGGGCTGAGCCAATGTAGGATTGGGCACTCCCATCAGCCATACTGTGTGCGGCGGGGGAGGGGCACATGAGCACGCTGGGGTGGGCTCCCAATGTGCTACTTGAGTGTTTAGGGACGGGAAAGCTTGACAACAAGGGAACTGTCTATGACAGCTACATTCAAGATGGAGTGGAGTGTAGGCACTTTGCATACTGCTGACAGCAGTATGCAAATTGCCTACACGTTACAACTGCTGATTGCAGCAGTTTTCCGCTTTCAACTGTACGCCACTGCATCTGAACAGCTGTCATAGACAGCTTGGATATTCATTGGCACAATGCAGCTGTGCCTGCAAAAGGGAGCAGGGCATTGGAAGTGGGGGAGGCACACCTACGAAAAGTCGTATAGTGGCACTATATGTTTGCTTGCACGCATCTGCAAGAAACAAAAAGGGGACAAGACTTTCTATAGGTATGTTAGCGAAAGGAGAAAGACTGGGGTAGGGACACAGCTAAGAAACAGGATTGGAAAGGAGGTGGACACCAGTCCGTTTACAGAGAAGAAAGTCCTAAAGGAACTGACAAAACTGAAGGTAGGCAGGGTAATTGGACCAGACAGGATACACCCTAGAATATTAAAGGCACTAAGGGAGGGGATGGCAGCACCACTGACAACCCAACAGGTTACTGGATATGAGAGTGATTTCAGAGGACTAGAGAAGGGTTGATGTAGTCCCTCTCCACAAAAGTGCAAGCAGGGAGGAGGCTGGAAACCAGACCTGTCAGCCTGACTTCAGTGGTGAGGAAACTTATGGAATCACTGCTAAAGGAAAGGATAGTGGAGCACCTTGAATCCAGCGGAGCACAAGATCTGAGGTAGCACTGATTCACGTCAGGAAAGTCATGTCGGAAATTTGATATTTTCTTTGACGGGGTGACCAGGGAAGTGTAACGGGGGAGCGGTGGATGTGGCCCACCTTGACTTCAGCAAGATGTTCGACACCATTCCACATAAGCGGTTTGTAAACACGCTGGGCAGCCTTGGTTTGGGTCACAAGGTGGTGAACTGGGTTGGGAATTGTTTGAGGGATAGAACACAGAGGGCGGTGGTAAACAGAGCTAAATCCAAGGAAGAGAGGGTGACCAGCGGGGTGCCACAGGGATCAGTTCTTGGGTCAGTACTGTTTAATATCTTCATTAATGAGATTGCGGAGAGGCTGGAGGAGACTGTATGCCTTTTTGCAGATGACACTAAGATCTGTAATATGGTAGATACTCCAGGAGGGGGCGGAAAAAATGAGGAAGGACCTAGCTAAACTGGAGGAATGGTCTAGAGTGTGGCAGTTAAGATTCAGTGTGAAAAAGTGCAAAATCATTCTCTTGGGGTGCAGGAACCCGGGGAGAATTACACGATGGGTGGGGAGTTAATGGTCACCAAACAGCAAAGAGATCTGGGGCTGATCATATTTAACAACCTAAAGGTGTTCAAACAATCTAAGGAGAGCCAGTGGGATGTTTGGATGTATAGGGAGAGGTATCACCATCAGAAGAAAAGAGGTGGTGATGCCACTGTACAAATCATTGGTGAGACCTCATTTGGGTAATGTGTCCAGTTCTGGAGGCTGCATCTGTGAAAGGACCTAGACAGGGTAGAGGCAGTTCAAAGAAGGGCAACAAAAATGGTTCAGGGACTGCACAAAAGATCATATGAGGAGAGACTGGAGGAGCTCCATATGTATACCCTGGAGGAGAGGAGGGAGAGAGGAGACATGATGGGAGACCTTCAAGCACATAAAGGGAATAAATAAGGTACAAGAGGGCAGCATCTTTCAGAAAAGAAGATGCTCTAGAACAAGCGGGCATGACATGAGACTGGAGGGGGTAGACTAAAGAACAACATGTAAAAGTACTTCTTCACAGAAAGGGTGGTGGAGGCATGGAACAGCCTCCCAGAAGAGGTGGTGGGAGCAAAGTCGGTGAGGGAATTTAAAACTACATGGGATACCCCTTCTAAACTGGCAGCCATGGGGAAATTGGAGGATAACAAATGTTTTAGATGTAATAAATTAGAAGGCACTTTGCTTCACGTACTGTGGGACTGTCCAAATATTAAGTCTCTGTGGAAGGACATACAAGGTAAAGCAGATCCCTCATTAGGCCTTGAATCGTTATTTACACCCAAGGTCTCTGTAATGGGAGATTACTCCCAGGTACCTGTTAAAGAAAGAAGGTTCAACTTAGCCATAATCTCGTACTTAGCTAAAAAAATGGTATTGAAGCACTGGAAGGATTCCTCAAGGATTACCTACACTGAGTGGTTGAATGAGCTACTGTTTTATCTTAGGGTAGAGAAGATGATAGCATCTCTCAGGCATATCTCTAATAGTTTTGATAAAAAAAATAATGGGGGAAGCTTTATATGGAGTACTCAACCCCATAGTGCTAATAGTTAAAATTCAGGGTGAAGCGTGTCTGGTACCATTCATAAAATCTCTAGATGACCTGCAACGCTGCCTCTCTGAACTACGTTTTGACCTGGTCCATCTTTAGAGGTTACCTAATAATAGTAACCCTTTCATTGGAGTCCCCTTTACCTGTCTTAAGTTAACCAGTCATATCCTCAAGGGGGGCAGGGAGGGGGAGCGCTCTTCTTTTAAGTTTTTCTTAAGGGAGGGATGCTAGGCAGGAAGGGGGGAACAGGTGGGAATAAAGAAGGGGGAGAGGGTTGATTGGGCTTTATTGAGCTGATGTAACCTGAAGGTTTCAGCTTTTCTGTTCATGTATTGCAATGTTATGTGTGTTGCCTCATGTATCTCAATGAATCGTTGTTTTAAAAAACTGCAATAAAGTATATTGAATTAAAAAAAAACTGCATGGGATAGACATGGGGGACCCTTGTTGGGGTTTTTGAGAACCCCCTCTTAAGGACCAGAGTGGTGGCTAGCACCAAGCAACCAAGGACACATGGTAACTGTTTTAAAATAAAGTTTTACTTTGAGTTTACAAGTTAAAATGTGTACTCTGTTACATAAATAATCTCAGATAGTAGAGTAAATAATAATATTACTAATGATACAGATTCTTGTGTCTTCGGAGTCTGCCAAGAAACATTAGTAAATAAACAATGAGTACTAATAAAGTTTATTATACTACTTATGCCAAGCATGTGACAGAGAAAATGACAAGGGAGATGGGGTTCTCACCACTCTCCTGAAGAATGTACATAATCTCCAGTATTTGTAGATCTTAGGTTCTCGAAGATCTTGTTCTCCCTCTGTGATCTCATTCTCTCTGCGAGTAAAACTAGGTTACAGAAGCCTAAATACTACAGATAACAGCATAGCAACAGAGATTACCTCATAGTTACAGATATGAGAAACAACATGTATTGGTCATAAGTCATTCTCCGTTGAATGATGACTTAGGAGACAGAATTACTAATGAGTATCATATGCTTCCATTAGCATTATAGCTTGGACAAAAGAAATGCTGACTTGGCTGTATTACACGTGGCATTTCTTGCTTATGTATAATATAAGACATAACAAAGGATTTCTCTCTGTCAGCTTGCTTAGACAAAGAGAAGTGCTGACAGGGCTCTGTTACACGTGGCATATCTGCCTGAGCGTAAAACACACACTACATATAATTATATGAGACTATAGGTATACAGTAATCACTGATGATCCCTCAGAGTAATCTTATCAGTGATTAGGTAGATTATATATGGAATATATGTAAAAGACAAACAACACATTATAGTGAGGTATAATAGGCATGCATGATCTAATCCTATGAAAGGATGTAAACATTGGCAAATATTAGCAGCAAAGCACATTCCTGGCACTCATACTTACATGATGGGTGCCTAAATCTACATGTTAGAGCAAAATAGCAGTATCTCAGTATAACAGACCAGGAATACAGAGACAGGGCAGACTAATAGTCTAATGCTATTAGAGCTATAGGGTACAGAAGAAGCCGAGAAAAGATATTACCCCTGTCTTCTGGGAGCTTGGGCAATCTGGCAGCAGGTTCTCTGTTTGTCTTCCTTCCTCCCAAGACACACAACCCAGCACACATGTTTTTTTTTATACTCTAGCTGACCTTACTCTTTGAGTGGTTGCTGGGTTTTTAGACCAGTCAGAATGTTGGGACTGATGGCCAATCAGAATGTACATGCTTAGTGCATGGACCATGTCTTGGAGCCAGTCACAGCCTTCCAGCCTGATCATGAACAGTGGGTTGAGTGAGTGATCAATAAGTTAGTTAATAAGGAAGTTGGTCACTAGATGCCAGCAGTGCTTCATTTACAATGACACAGACATTTACAAACATTGAGCTTTGATATACAGTATGAAGTCCTTAGACATAAAGAATATATTTAAAAATGAAAGCATCTTGAATTTCCATTATAACAGTGGTTTCTAATTTTTACCAGAAATTTTAGGCTTAATTCGCTTACAACAATGAGCATTTTAAGATTCACTTATTCTTGTATGCTAAGTTGCAATTTGATGTTACTTCATTACAGATTACCACGGTCGTTAGTTCCAAATATACAATTAGGTTAAACATACAGAGCTATATTTATAGAAAGAGATGGTTTGGGATCCTTGGTTCTAGAGAGATTCAAACTGTTAACCTCTTGCTAGCATACCCGATGCACAGGCTCAGATACATCTGTCTCCGGGGGGCCAGATATCTTTGCCTACGGGCACCTAACCAGGTATTCAGAGATGAACTCTAAAACTTTAATAAAGACCTCAGAGATAAAACGCTTCTATTTCCAGTTTGGTACCACCATACGAGCTTATGTCTGCTATAACCATAAATATTTCTTAGCAAAAGAAAGCAATTCAAAGACAGACCAGGTATGCTCTAAAATTAGAGTTTTTTCTAAAATATATAATAATATGTCAAACATACAATACAGAACTCTTATATCACAAGACATACATATCTTTAAACAAAACAAGGTTTAAAACAGTGCAGTTCCTACAACAATATTTAGATTTTTGTCCAGCTTTCTAAATACCTGTTTTCAGTGCTTAGATGTTTTCTTGGTCAGTGTCGGATAAAAGTGTTCCTGTAGTGAAGTAGAATAATCTTTACAAGCTGTATTTGGCAACCCCTTTTGGATGAGGTCATCCAGCTCCTCCTCTGTCAAAATATCTAAAAAATATATATTTCTATACAACCGCAGGATGTAATTTCAAAGTATTAATTCTGCAACCTTAGCATAACTCAAGTTTCAAATGACACTTTGATCCCAGGATGAGTTTCCTCCCTCCAGGACATGAAGGAACATTTACACTTCTCACCCCTGTGTAAGAACTTGAGTTTCCTTCCAATGTTGTAAAATGGATATTTCAGGGCTTAGCTACAAATAACCCACATCCTAACTAAGGCTATAAAATACAAACTCTTATGAGTTAATCTAATTGCAGAGATCTGCTGATTAGTATATCCTGTCCTGTTAGAACTGAAACCTGGGGGGTGAGTGAGGTCATTCCAGGTGCACTGGCATTTCCAGCACACAAATCCAATACCACATTTCTGTTATTTTTAAGAAATAAAAAATGATACAGTACTCAGAGCTTGCTGTCTATGTCACAATTACCACAGTCATTAGTTCCAAATATACAATTAGGTTAAACATACAGAGCTATATTTATAGAAAGAGATGGTTTGGGATCCTTGTATGCAGTCTCTGATAGCTTAATATTTTTGATGTAGCAAAATCAAGGGACCCCTGGACTAGGCTGTCAATAATCCTGTTGTTTGTCTGCTTGGGACAGGATCTAGCAATTATTCAGCAGTTTCCTTATATGAAGTTGTTTATTCCAAAGAAAAGTTTCTTAATGACAGGTTCTAGTACCTGACAGGGAGAAGCCCCATAACCTATAATTAACATCAAAAGCAGTTGTTTACTATAGCAACATAGAGGAGTCTATCTGATAGAACAAAGGACATATGTTTACCTAAAGTAGTTACCATCAGAAGCTTCTGTTTACTGATGAGTTTGTGTCCCTAGGAAATGCAGTTTCTTGTATGGGTTTGACACAGTCCATTCCAAACATTTAAAAACCTGTTCCCTGAGCTACTACTGTATTTTTCCACAGTGGAAAGTTCAGATGCAGTTTGCAGTTCATCTATCCCTAGTATTACAGAGGAAATAAACATTTTAGTTTTTATCAAAAACAATATGTCAGCAAAAAAACCTTTATGATTTAAACTGCTGCCTAATCTTATGCCCTAGCGATTCAAAAGAGGAGGTAAAGCACATAGATAAAGTAGGCTCTCCAGTATTTTTAGCAGGTAAGGAAAAAGGGCAGACTGGATGGGCCTATCAGTCCTCATCTGCTGTCAAATTCTATGTTTCTGTGTTTCTATCTCTGTGCTATCACTGCATCTCCATGCAGTGTGTTAGCCACGTGCATAATTACATTTTCTGCTAGCTTCACAACATTCTGTGGTTTCACATCTTCTTTAGTTTGTTTTCCTAAGTAGTGCAACTGTTTTTTTTTTAAAGTAGGGTAAAGTCACCCTCCTCTTTTGGCATCCATTGGTTGTTCCTTGATCTTTATCCAATGGCTGAGGACTTGTTATATATTCACGAGGATTACTTCAGTCAAACCATGAGCTACAACTGTGAGTGGTTCCTATTAAGTATAAAGTTGAACTTCTGTAAGATATCTTTGTCCAACGCTGGAACTCATTCACAAAAAGGACAGTGTTATGTCAATCATAAGGCCAGCATCATGATGCATTCTGTATCTGCATTATTTATGCTTTTGAAGAAAAGCATTTTGCTCTGTATTTAACATTTTGGAGGTTCTATGAGCTCCAAAATATGTCCTTTAGATTGCTAGAACTGTTCCCCACCAAAAAGGCGTAAAACAGGTGATTACAGACATTAAATTATTTAATAAAATGCAGTAGTCTCTTTCAGAGATTATCAGTTGTCTTTAAGTGTCTGTCCAAAACAGCACTTTGACAGTTCAATCTGGGCCTCTTTGTGGTATGATGCTAGTTAGTGTCCTGAGTATCTAAGGTAATCTTGATGGAAGCAGTGTAAGGCACATTGAGAAAAACAAGTCTATATTAGGTCCTTATATTCAGTCTTATTTTTCTAAATTTTATTCTGTTGGAAATCAGCCCTTTCCTTCTATTTCATGCTTAGGCATGTCTGTGCATAGGTATCATTTTAAACTGAACTTTCTTCAGTGGCCTGTGTTCACAGAAGAGTCACATTTGCATATGAACTGTTATTTTAAACCATTCATATTTTATCCATTTATCCTTTCATCTCAATATATTTTGGTAAGGTATTATACTAATAAAACCCAGGGGTGCTATATCTAGCTTATTACTAGCAATTAAATATGTTGTATCTTAACCTAACTGTTATTACAGAGGCAAGTGTCTCATACGTATTTATTTAAAATTTTGGTAACCGAGAGAGGCACATTGAGCCGAAGCCCATTTCCAGGTGTGACCCAGGAGAAAGGGGGGGGATGAAACCAAGTGAACAGTGAGGTTACAATATACATATGATGTACAATTATTAAAATAAAAGGTAATGAAATGACAGTGATACATTGGCAAATATTTCTAGATATTTGTAGCCCAAAGTATGTGGGTAGTCAGTTGATAGGAGGCAGTTTGTTAGAGTACTTTGCTCAGAGTGGAGAGAATCAAGATGGAACAGTGGTTGTGGAGGGATTTCTGCCTTTGAAAATGTCCATGACCCTGGCTGTTTTAGGAATATTGGGCACCACATGTGTGGTAAGAAAGACTGGAGATTTTAGGTAGAGGTTAGGCAGTCAAGCTGCCAGACAGTCTGAGAAACTTGAACCTTAGTCCATCACTAGCAAAGTCTTTATAGGGTTACAGGCTGGCCAGCAAATTGTAGGGTATCCTTTAAAGAGCCACTGATGCCGAAAGTACTACATTGCAGAATTCGAATAAGCATGCCCCCCTATAAATCACATACCAAAAACTAGATTACTAAAGTTACTCCATTTTAAAGTTATTAACCATTTTGTAACCCTGATTTCACTACCTGTACAAAAAAAGGCTGAATCAATGAAGAGCTGATGATGATGTCATCTTGGGAACTCACAGTCTAATATTCTCTGTCAGCAAGTTTATACTGTAGGACCTGTGTTTCCAAAGCTGTAAAGATCATGTGCAATGGGATTCACATATAAAATAAGCAGCACCATTCAAAAAACATTGCTTTAAAAACTATACGAGTTTCAGGGTTTATAACAAAGTTAATTCCACAGTAGAACCATGCCTTGGAGTGGTTTAATGCACTTGTAACATGACAAGTGCAGAAACAGGGAGTTATGCTTTATATGACATTGTAACATAGCATCCTATATTAGCAAGTACAATAAAACACATACTGTACAGACACAGATAAAGTGGAATCAACTCAGTTTTTCTGCTGTGTTTGCTGTTTGGGGTATTGCTGCTGTGCATTATGGATAATGCACATTTTTAGCTGCAGTTTGTACATTGTGGGTGCAATGGTGAACAGTCATTCACTTGCTGATTACATGCAGATGTGATCCACATTTTATAAGATGTGCTCATTTTGACTGGCTTCCATTTGTGAACTATGAAATCATCTTTGTTTTTCTGCTGTGTTTGCTGTTTGGCTGCTGTGCATTATGGGAATGCATATACAGTATTTAATGGTATTTTGTATATTGTGGATGCAATGGTGAACAGTCATTCAATTACTGATTACATTAAGATGTGATCAACATTCAGAATATGTGTTCATTTTGGCTGACTTCCTTTTGTGAACTGTTGAATCAACTCAGTTTTTCTGCTGTGTTTGCTGTTTGGGGTATTGCTGCTGTGCATTATGGATAATGCATAGTTTTAACTGCAGTTTGTATATTGTGGGTGCAATGGTGAACAGTCATTCACTTGCTGATTACATGCAGATGTGATCCACATTTTATAAGATGTGCTCATTTTGACTGACTTCCATTTGTGAACTATGAAATCATCTTTGTTTTTCTGCTGTGTTTGCTGTTTGGGATTTGGCTGCTGTGCATTATGGGAATGCATATATTAAAGTGCACAGGAGTATTCAGCTCTGGTAGTTGTTCCTGCAATTCCCTTTGCAGGCCAACAGATGGCTATAGAATAATACTACAGCCATATTTAGATCAATTTCCAAATATACTGAACTGAGTCACTTTCATAGACCAAGTAAAAAAACAAGAGAGACCACATAGTTTGCTAACTGGTTCTACCTGTCTTACTTGTGAATACCATTACATATGATCTTTACAACTTTGGAGAAACAGATCCTATAAGCTTGCTGACGGGGAATTCTAGACTGTGAGTTCCCAAGATGACATCATCATCAGCTCTTCGCTGCTACAGGCTTTTTTTGAACAGGTAGTGACATCAGGGTTACAACATGACAAATAACTTTACAATGAACAATAGACATCTAGTTTTTGGTATGGGATTTACTGAGGGTATGCTTATTCTAATTCTGCAATGTAGCACTTTTGGTCAGATGGTGTCAGTTGCTCTTTAACTGTGACAGCCTTCATTTAAAGGGCGGGGGGGGCCATGGAGTGAATCCTCACTATGTTCCACTGTGTGTGTTCTTGGTATGTAATCAGAAATATTGTGTTTGTAGCAGGGAAATATCTAACATACTTATTATTGTATTTGGCTTCAGGTGTGATCTGTTGAACTCCGTCATTTTCTTTTCTCCCCCAATTCTGAATTTGCACTCTCATTGTTTGTTCTTTTAGATCTGCCTGTTTTCACTGGTGTCTTTTGGCCTAGTCACTTTGCGAACCTCTTTTTTAATTCTTGATTACACTCAGTACTTCCTGTGTCATCCACATAGATTTACATCTCCTACTGTTGTAC
This sequence comes from Neoceratodus forsteri, assembly GCA_016271365.2. Taxonomy (NCBI): domain Eukaryota; kingdom Metazoa; phylum Chordata; order Ceratodontiformes; family Ceratodontidae; genus Neoceratodus; species Neoceratodus forsteri. The sequence continues at coordinate 734,327,783 of CM028131.1, forward strand.
TTTCACCTCTGTGGGATACATTTTTGTTTTAAAGGTAGATTTTGAAGAGGTCCTATTGTTGTTGAACATTTATGCTCACGAGCTTGCTTTCCCAAGGCCTCTGTGCTGTGAATTCTCTCATCTTTCCAAAATATGCCTTGTGTGACAGCATGGTACATGTCATTTTCTTTGCATTTCCTTTGTTCTTTCCAGTGATGAATCTGATGATGATATGATCATGATGTCCTAGTGTCTCACCAGTTTCCACATCTCTAACCAAATGATTGTTTCTAAAAATCAGATCCAGTGTTGTTTGCTTCATAGTATTACCCTTGAAACATTGTATCAGATGGCAGTCTTCCAGAATCTCCAATAATCGCCTGCTTTGCTTAGCCTTAGCAATTTGTTCCTTCCTGTCTCTGAGTAGTTGAAATGAGCTGCATACTCCTTTTGTTGATGCCTTTTAGATTACCTCATGAAGTTTAAAATATTAGTTCTCCTTGTGTAGTGGTCTGTAGCATAGGGCAACCATAACTGTCTCTTTTCTTCCATTTGATATTCGCCAGTGTCTCGATCCCATCTACATTTAGACTGTGTATGTCAGTTACTTGCAATTGACTCTTGACATAAATTGCTATCCTTCTACCTTTCTTGTCTGGTCTGTCCATTCAATATACAGGAGATCTTGCTTCGAGGGGGCTGTTGCAGTAGGCAACACCGTTATGACTAAGCTGCCAGGTGCCAGGATCACATGGAAAAATGTCTAGCTAGCAGTATACAACGGAGGACCGCCCCCGACGTCAGCATGTCGATTTCCGTTCTAGCATATAAGGGACTGTTTCCCACACCCACCCTAGTTCTTTTCCTGCTGTTGACCTGCGCTTGTTGGATTCCATGGAAAACATTGCTACAGTCGACCGCCATTACCGTTTATTTCGGCATTATTTGTTGGTTTACGACATTATGTCGTTGCCAATTAGTCAGTGGACCTCACAATTCCAAGTTGGCCTGCAGGAAGCAGCTCCCTGAGAAAGACGTCTTCTCCATGTGCGTTATCTACTTAGGCACAGAACATGACACCCAGGCCTGCCAGGAATTCAACCAAGTCATGCGGAAAAGAAGACAGAAAGTTCTGGAGACCCATCTCCTACAGCAAAAATTGGCCACTCTGGAACGAACGCTACAGTCACGGACCTCAGCTGGGACTTCTGGGGAATCTTCATCCTTGAAGAAGAAGCAGAAGAAGCATCGGGACCATAATCTGTCTACTTCAGAGTCTCTGTTGCCTGCGGGGGCTGCGACGGAGCTGGAGTCTTCCTCCCATGGGAGCTCGATCTCCTCTTCCACCTCACCTTCCTTCCTTCGGGGCTGCCGGCGGACCAGCCACCTGCCATTATCTCAGTGGCGGGTAGTGCTGCTGCGGGCTCAGAGGATCATTCCTCTGCTCTGCTGCCCTTGTTGCTCAGGCCAGTCCTTCAGAAAAGTCATGACACAGGTGGCCAGGCTGGTTCTATGGGTCAGGCTATGGCTGTTTGCACCTCCCCGGCTTCGGTGTCTTTGCCGGATCCCTTCCCGGGGTCCAACGATGGTCTACCAGACTGACTCCCACTGTTGCCCTTGAGGCCACAGCCAGCTTCTGCGAAGCCTCTATTGTTGGGGCTTGAGGCTCCTCATCGCTGTTGGTGGTCACTTCCCTGGCCTCTCCCTGCCAGTCGTCAGCAGGACTTCCTTATTCAAGCTTCCTTCCCAGGACCCAGCACTCAATGAACATCCATTGTGCACAGAATGCCCTTTGCCTTTTGGCCTGACATCCCTGGCCCCACCTTCTCTGGAGCACTCCACGGCTCACCAGGAGCTGGTTCCAGTGTTGGAACAATCGGAAATTTAGCCTGATCCATCACAGGAACTAGCGCTGCCCCCTGGTCCCTCCTCTGACGCGGTCACTGATTTGGACCTGCTGTCCGCACCGACCAATAGGGGATCTACTCTGCTCTACACTGGATTCCCCTGCTCGATCACAACTAGAGAACCTCTTTGCCGCAGCCTCAAGAAGAGGTTTCTGTGCTTTACGTGCCTCTTACGACACGGTGGATGTAACCGCCCATAGTGTGGCCTCTGCTGTATGTATCTGACGCTATGCTTGAATCTGGCTGGCTGACTTTACTTCAGCTGTCCAGGCTTCCATTTTGAATATGCCATTTCGGGGCCCTGTCCTATTCAGGGAGGATGTACAGGCATTACTGTCCTCCCTTCAGGACTCTGGTGCTTCCCATTGAAAAGACCCTCAGGGTGTTCAGGGTGGCTCACACTCTTATTCTGTCCTGTTTGAGGGGCAGTGTCCCTAGTCGTCAAAGAGGAGGGGCAAGCACAAGGCCTCTGTGGCCACCACTGCTTCAGCAGTTAACTCATTGCCTCTACAGGAGCTCTCTGAAGTTGCACCACTTGTCTCCTGTATACTGTTAATAGTAAATCCTGGGCCTTTCTAAGCAAATTCAAGCTATAATTAGCATGCCACAAACAAATCCTAATAGCTCAAGAACCGTAGGTGCTAGACACAAAGTATGAGTGGCAAAGTTATTCAGCACAAAATTACCTTTCCAGTGGTGGTATGCAAAGAATAATATGTAATTTCATTTTTTTTTCTATGCTAGTTGAAACGGACAAAAAAATATGTTTTTCACTAAAACAGGTAACATAAGCCATACATACCATACCATAAACAAATACGAATAATTCCTAAAGTATACATGATATACACAGAATATCAGTGGCAGAGTCGTTCACCACAAAATTACCTTTTCAGTGGTGCTATGCAGTCAAATATATATTATATTCTGTTACATTATATATTAAAATATGTAAGTGACTTCTCCAGACGTTGCCAGGGCACACAGGAAGTCAGTAGCTGACTTCTGTAGGTGTCCTTGGGACACACCAGTGCATTTTACTGATGCCTACAGGCATCTGCTAGGAGACAATGAGTTAAAGCCCATAGGATGGAGATAGCTGCACCATTGGCACAGGCTACATCTCCCTAAGTTTTCTCGTCCCTCCTTCCTCTTCCCCTTGGGTCACACCAGGGATGCTGGAAGAGGGAGGATATCCAGTGGCAAGGATGGCCTTGCCTCTTCCCCTCAGTCTTCTGGTCCTTTCCTACCCTTTCTTGAAGCTTCCCTCTTGAGGGATGCCTGAGGGTAGCCAGATGTCAGACGGTGACTTTCTTTGTCTCCTTTCCAAGTGGAGTGTAGACCCCTCATTCATGGCTACCACTGTCTCAGTGACTGCACCTTTGTGTGTATGTCTCTGACCTGCGGCGGGTGACTACTCTGTGCACCCCACCCCTGGCAGTAGGGATCAGCTCTGGATGTTCTAGAATGGAACCCCCTCCTTTCCCTTTTCATCTGATAGTGGTGTTCCCCCTTTCGTGATGAGTCAGGGTCTGACGTCTGGTCTTCACCCTTAGTGCACGTGTACGATCGTGTGGAGCTTCTTTACTTAAGGAAACTGGATTTTTGCCCTTTCCTGTCCTAAACCTAGGGGGTCCCTGACCTTCACACCATTCAGTGGTGGCCTTCACTTGGAGGGACCATTGCACAGACTCCTAGTCCAGGAGAGACTTTCATCAACCAGAGCTTTTCCAACACTTCAGCAGCATAGGGGATAAGAGGAGACTGCTGACTTGGGCCCCAGACTTCTCTTCAGATTCCTTTAAATCCATGGCACAACTGGCTTCCTGTCAGGACCTTGGCCTGTCTTTCCCATCAGGGACTCAGGATTTTCTTCAAGTCCTTCGGTCTTTAAGATGGTTTGCCCTCCTCTAGCACACGTTATTCCTGCACGGGCCTTCCCTGCCATGCCATGGCTGGCTTTGTCATGCTTGACAACTTTGGGCCCCACCCCCCCGGGGTCTGGGACTGCTCACTTCTCCTACTTTTGGTTTTGTTTTTTGGCGGCACCTGACTCTACGTCAGGCTTTTTGCCTTAGGAGCCTTTCCTCTCACTCGACGTCTCTGACGCATTGTTAGACCTTTCCCGATGTTGGATGTCATGGACGACTTAGGCATGGTCCCGTACCCTGGTAGGGGTCATCACCATTAGTCCTCCAGGAGTGTCCCTTTTGTCGGGCTTGCTGACTGGGGGATTTTTTTTATTACCCCCACTTTTTTGAGAGCTCCCCAGACCCTTTTGTGGTGTCAGTGAGACTTGGGGTCCCCTGGCGGGGGCATATTTCCATGATAAGAGACACGGCTTAGTGATCTGATAGCTCACGTCCTTGACTTCTGAACCTCTTTCGGGTATACTTCCCTTTTTGTGGGCAAGCAACTTGGCTCTCTTCCCCTCTCCCCAAGGCCCCTTTTTCAGAGCTGGAATTGCCTGCTTATTTTGCTGCTGACGAGGGTCACTTTGCCCCGTTTCACTAATCGTGGAAAGGGGAAGGGAGGGGCAGGAGTAATTCTCCAGGTGAGGCACAGATTTTGCAGCTCTTGTTCACTGGGTGCTCCCCTTGCTAGGAGTATCAGGGCTGGATCTTCAGGTCCTTTTGGGGATACCCCTTCCCCCTCTTCCCTCTTATGAGGAATGGGCACCTGTCTGCTCCTATTTTTCCTGGTCTTCCACACCATCCCTTCCTCTCGTGGGGAAGGCAGGGGACACCTTTTCTCACTGAGACCTTCTTATCCTTCATGGTACCATTTGTCTGTGCTCCTGCCTGTAAGGGGTATCCTTTGGGCTACCCCCTCCCTTGTTTTCCTTCAGAGGCTGTTTTTTTACTTTAAGTGGAATTTCCTTTGGGGCTGTCCTATTTTGTGCACCTGCCTTCTTCCACCTACCCATGGGGTGTGGAGAAGGAGCCTTTTTGTCCATCCTAGTCTCCCTTTCCAGTTCTGACTGAGATCTGACGCCAGACTCTCCTATGTGGATTATCTCCTTTTTGTTCATGGCAAAAGGGGCACCGACATGCCACATACAGTCTTTGCTTCTCCTTCCTCATTGGGGTTGCTCTTTTTAGTGACCTCCTTGGGGAGACCACAGTCCGGATCGGCCAGGGTGTCAGTTCCCTGATGCCCACCTAATCTTGGAGGTCAGCCACTGGCTGAGGGGGTACCATCCTCTGTCCTCCTCCCGGATATCTTACCTTCCGGAACTGCTTGGGACTCAGTCCTAATGGTGTTGTCTACTACAAGAGCCCCCTCGAAGTAAGATAGTACAGTTAATGTTGGAACTTGCCCTAACAGTAGATCTTTGAGGGGAGCTCTTGCAGTAGGCACTTTTTTCCCCTCTTTCCATCCCCCTGCTCCTTTTTCTTTTCGGCCTTTTTAGGCTTCAGGAGTCCTGTTTTTCTCCTGCTGGACCTTGTTTTAGAGTCTCAGGCCAGGGGAACTAAAGTGGATGTGGGGGACTGCCCCTTATATGCTAGAACGGATGTCGACGTGCTGACATTGGGGGCGGTCCCCATTGTATACTGCTAGCTATAAATGTTTCCATGTAGTCCTGGCACCTGGGGGCTTAGTCCTAATGGTGCTGCCTACTGCGAGCTCCTCTCGAAAAGCTACTGTTACGGTAACTTCTAACGTAACTGTACTTTTCTAGTTTTCTGTCTCCATTTACCACCGGTCAGTGTCATCCCATCCTATCCCAGTTATTCCTATTATGTCCAGTTCTTTAGTAGTGATCAGAGTCTCTAGTTCCTCAGTTTATTTCTGAGGCTTCTTGCATTAGTGTACATAACACGTCTAGTTGTTTTGTTTCTTTTTGCTCCACTTTTTTGAGTCCCATGTTGCCTCACTTGTCTTGCTTGTCATCTTTTCTGAGTTATAATGTTTAACAGTACTTTATTCATCTGTTTTCCTCATTATATTCTCAGCTTCATCAGCCTCTTCCAGTATGCCTTGCCTCCCTATAATCGGTATAGTCTTCTCCATTATTATGTCAGTCTGCTTCTTCAGAATGCATTCTCCTTTGTGATTCAGGCGTAACCCACTTTGACTGAAGAAATATCTTCTTTCAGCACAAGTAGGCCAGTTTCTAAAGAATGTGAATTCCTTTTCCTTGCACCCACATCTGATCCAGGCATGTATCCTTTGAATCTTGACTTTAAGTGTATTATCTGCGAATTGGTAGAATCTCTAAAAAGATGACTTACAGTATGATTCCCTCCCTTTAATAATCTGTCCCAGGTTCATGACCTCTCTTATGACTTCATCCTCCTTCCTGCCACTGGTGTAATTTGTTCCAACATGAACCACTATCAGAATTCAGTTTCCAGCAGGCTCCATGAGTCTCTCAATTCTGTTAGTATGCTTAATTCTGGCTTCTGGCAAAAATCAGATTTGATGGAAACAAACATGACGCCAGAAAAAGAGCCACTGGCCCATCCAGTTTGAACCATACCGTATACTCTTGTGATGGCCCTGATGACCAGCTTCCTCCTTTTTCTCCTTTCCAGCTCTTCCTGCCCTAATCATGCACTTGTGCTGTCTCACCCATATCTGAATCCACTCACTATTTTACTAACATTCTAACATAGTAAAATGCCAGCAGAATAGGCCTAATGGTCTTTCGTGTCTGCTTGTTTGGTCAGCCCCCACCCTGGGTGCTGACCTTGCTGTCCCCCTCGCCTTCTCTGGCTTCTCCCTTCCCAGTTCCGGATATTCTTGCTGCATTGGATTTTGCTTCCTGAACCCTTCCCCTGTACCTGTCCCACCCCCTCTTGAACCCCTCCACTGTCTCTGCCTCCACCAGCCCCCTAGGTAGTGCATTCCATGGCTCCACCACCCTCTCAGTGAAGTAGCACCTCCTCCTTTCTCCCCTGAATCTTCCCCCCTCCAGCTTCCACCCATGCCCTCTAGTGGCCCCCTCCTCCTTCCTTCGAAGCACCCTCACTGTTCCTCCCCTATTTACCCTCTTCATGTACCTGAAGACCTCTATCATGTCCCCCCGGTCCCTTCTCGCTTCCAAAGTGTACATATTTAGCTCTTCGAGCTCTCCTCATAGGTCCTGTCCCCCAAGCCCCAAATCATTTTGGTTGCCCTCCTCTGGACCCTCTCCAGGAGGTTAATGTCCCTCTTTAGTGTGGCCTCCAAAACTGCACGAGTACTCCAGGTGCGGCCTCACCAAGCAGTTATACAGAGGGAGTATCACTTCCTCCTTCTGAGGTGATCCCCTAGCGATGCATCCCAGCATCCTGTTGGCCTTGGCTGCTGCCCTCCTACAAGTCTCAGAGTTGTTCATCTTGACATCCACCACCACCCCCAGGTCCTCTCAGCCATTGAGACTTGTAGTATTTCCCCAGGGTGTACACTTGGCCTGGGTTTCTGGCCCCAGGTGGAGTACCTTGCATTTCCTGCATTAAACCTCAGCTTCCACTTTCTAGACCATCTTTCCAGAGCCTCCAGGTCCCCTGCAGGCCACCCTCCTCTCCTCCCCATCCACCACCGCCCCAGTTTCGAGTCATCTGCAAAGAGATTCATCTCACTCCTGATTCCTGTCCTTATGTCAGATACGGAGCGTTGAACAGAAGGGCCCAAGGACTGATCCTGTGGGACCCCACTAATGACCCTCCTTGGGAAGAGACTATCCCATCAACCACGACCCTCTGGGTCCGGTCCTGGAGCCAATTGCTCATCCATCTGATCATCTGGTTTCCCACCCCATTTCTCCTAGCTTATCCAACAGGCCCACGTGAGGAACAGAGTCAAATGCCTTGCTGAAGTGTAGAAAGAGGACATCCACTGGTCTACCCAGGTCCAAGGCACTTGTCACCCAGTCATAGAACTCCACCAGGTTTGTCTGACCACGATTTCCCGGGATGAATCCATGCTGTCTATCGTCCAGGCACCCTGACTTATCCAGGTCCCCCCAGCCTCTCCTTGACAATGCCCTCCATCACCTTGCCCACCACTGATGTCAGGCTGACAGGCCTGTAGTTCCCTGCCACCTCCCTTGATCCCCCCTTGTGGATAGGCACTACATGCGCCACCTTCCAGTCTTGGGGCACCCATCCTGTCCTCAGAGAGATGGTGAAAAGCTCTGCCAGGGGTTTCGCCAGGACATCTGCAAGTTCCTTCAGCACTCTAGGATGTAATTTATCCGGCCCCGGTGCTTTCTCCGTCTTAAGGGAGCTGAGGGCTTCCCTCACTCTCTCTGCTGTGATTTCCACTTCCAGTACCTCTTCTCCCTGCTTAGCCCTCCCCCCACCTGCCAGTGATGCCCCCCCCCTCCCCAGACCTGCCGATTGGTAAGGGGCCCCCCCTCCTCATTATATTATCTCTGTCTCCTCCCATGTATGATGCAGCATCCCCATTTTCCCTGGTGAAAACTGAGGTGAAGTACTCATTTAGTACCTCAGCCTGCTCCTCTGGGTCTTGTGCCCATCTCTTCCTGATTTAATCCTGCTAATCTGCCCTTCACCCTTCGTTTTCCCCAATGTATCTAAAGAACCCTTTTTCCTCTCCTAATTTCCCTGGCCAGGTTCTGCTCCTTCCTTGCCTTAGCCACCCTCACCACTCTAGTGGCCCTTCTAGCCATCAGCTCATACTCCCTCGATCCCTTTCACTCCTTGAGCACTTGAATTTCTTATAGGCTGCTTTCTTTCCGCACCACCTCCTGGACCTCCCTGGTCCACCAACAGGGTTTTTGGGCCCTACCGCATTTTCGTCTTACTCTTGCACAGGTGCTGGTAGCATCCTGCACCCCTCTCCTGATGATTTCCCACCTACTATCAGTGTCCATGTCTGACCCAATCCCATCCAAATGCTCCTTAAGGATCCTTCCCATTTCCTTAAAATCCACCCCCCTGAAGTCGGTTACTTCCGTCTTTGTGCAGCCTTCTACCCCTCCTAGGTCCAGGCAGAACCAGACCGTGGCATGGTCACTCCCGCCAATGGGTCCCTACCTCCAGGCCCCAATCTGGTCACTGTCTGCCAGGACCACATCCAGTACCCGTGCCTCCCTGGTCGGTTCCTCACCTGCTGAGTTAGGAACGCGCCTTGAAAGACATCCAACAACCCTGTTCCTGGTCACAGAGGATGTCATAGTCTCCAGTCTGTTCCTGGCATGTTTAAGTCCCCTAACACCACCACCTTTCCTCTGCCCAGTCTGCAGTGTCTCCTAACATCTGCCACCAGACTGTCCTCCAGCTCCTCCGCCAGGGCAGGGGTCTATACACCACTCCTATTTTTACCTCTTGCCCCCTTGTTATCAAGGTGACCCAAATCGCCTCCACGGTTCCCTCCGCCTCCTCTACTCCCCCTATGCCAATGCAGTTTTTTACTATCATTGCTACCCTCCCTGTCCTTCCTGAACATAGTGTAACCCACCAGGTTCAGGTCCCAGTCATGTCTTGCAGTGGCCCAAGTCTCAGTGACCGCTGCCACATCCACTGCTCCCTCAGTTAACATCTCCTGGAGCTCAGGCATTTTATTGCCCAAGCTCCTGGCATTTAGCAGGACTACCTTCCACCCTTTCCCTATAGTTCCATTTCCCTGCTCTGTTCCCATGGGGATTCTGTTTTCCTGGTCTGCACTTTGCCAGTTGGTCTTTTCCTGCAATCCTCCTGGTCCCCAGGGGGTGGAGACAGAGTCCCTCCTTTATCGGCACCCCTTGACAGCCTTTTCTCCCATCCCACCCCCTTCAAGTTTAAACCCCACTTTTCACCAATGAACTCCTCTATTTTCAACTTAAGGATTCCTCCCTCCAAATTGAGATGTAGTCTATCTCTAGCATACAGCTCCTTATCCTCCCAGGTCTCCCCTAATCCCCATCAACCCATACCCTCTGGCCTCACACCACTCCCTGAGCCACTGGTTTATCTCCTAATTTTTCTTTTGTGTTCCCACTAGCCCTTGGCACTGGCAGGATTTCTGAGAAGGAAACTGTGCATCCTATGTCATGACAGACCCTGGCGAGCTCCCTGAATCTTGCCTGTATCTCTAGCTCGCTATTTCCCTCAATGTCATTTGTACCCAGGTGGACCAGTATGTCTGGGGAACCCCCACAGTCCTTTGCCAGCTGATATACCTCGTGCTTAGCCCTGTGCACCGTTAGTCCAGGGAAGCATCTTGTTCTAACTGGCCAGGCTTCTCCCTCCCTATCCCATTTGATACCCCTGATCATAGAATCCCCCAGCAGGAGCACTCTGACCACTCCTTTTCCTCCATTCCCCCTTCCATGTCCCTCATCCTTTCTACCGCCCTTCCACCCAGCTGGCTCCTTGTTCCTCCCCTATCTGTGTGCCACATGCACCCTCCTTATTTACCATGGCCACCCCTCCTCCAATCCTATGCCTCCTCCTCCTGAGTATCCTTCTGTACCTTGTTAATTCCCTCACTGCTCACAACTGGTCCTTCTCCCCATCTGCTAAACTAGCCTGGCTCATCCTCCCTTCCTTCCTGTCTCCATTTAGTTCCTCCTTGCTCGTCGTGCTCCCCTGGCCTACCCTCAGTCAGCTCTCTTACTGAATCCTCCTTGTACTTCTGGTCCTTCTTTACCTTCCTCCCAACTGGTCCTTCTCTGCGCTTTCCTCCTCTTCCCCTGCCCATCCTGCTCTGATTCACTGCTCCCATTCTCCTGCATTCCAGGTCCCCCTGTTCTTCCTGCTATCTGGCCCCTGCCTCCTGCCCCCACTCCACACCCTTCCGTCTCTAACCACCTCTGTCGTGGCTATCACCCCCTCATCCTTGAGCAGAAGAAGAGAATTGAAGCGGTTACTGAGTATAAGGTCTGATCCACCTCCTGCCTTGCTTCCTTCTGTCCAGCACTGGCCATCTGCCTACTTCCCTGAGAATGTTGTCCCTCCGTCCCCCCTTTGTGAGGGTCCCCAGTTACCTGCCTGCTTCCTTGGTAGTGTCCTTTGGACCCCCTCTGCCAGGGTCCCTATGTGACCCCTGAGTATTCTCCTGCACTCCTTTCCCTATACCCCCACCCCCAGTGCTTGGTGCAACCCTGTGGGAGATTTCCAGCCCCCTTCCCCAACCATACCACCCCCTTCCCCAGCTTTCTCCTCATCCCCGCAACCTCCTCCCTAAGCTGTGCTAGCTGGTAGCACACTGGGCAACCACCAAACTTCCAAGCCCAGTCCAGTATCATGGCTGCTCCACACCCTGTGCACCCCACCACCCTCCCAAAGATGCCGGCCCTAATGATGTGTGGTTCCATCCCCTTCCAAATAGGTTTCCTTGGGTGAGCCACCAGGTTCCCCCCTAGTCCAAGATACCCCTACTGCCTAATCAGGTCACCCACTAATCTTAGAGACAGTCCCACTGTACACCAGTAACTCTGTTACTAGGTGCAGTACAACACATTAAACATGTAAGGAAATGAACAACTCCTAAGCTCCTCTCCAGGCCTTTAAATCTAACCCCAGTGGCTAGAACTACATGAGCTGCACCAGCAGCCTTTTCCTCCAATTGCAGGGCAGGTCTTCCCCTATAAATTTGCAGACTTCTGGGGAGGGAGGGTGGGGGGGGTCTTGGGCAGACACCTGACAAGAGAGAGTGTATCAGCCCTGTGTCTCCCCTCCAAGCCCTGCAGCTAAAGAACCAGGCCCAAGCAAATCCCACCAAATAGGTTTTAAATCAGAAGAAATAGGCCTCTACCAGCGCAGCCTGTTACACAGTGAAACATCCACAAAAGAGCCCCACTTACAGCCACCAAATCAGTTTACAAACATCCAGATCCCCAGAACAATACCCTGCTAGCCCTTAGAAGTAAGAAAGAAAAGAACTAACCTACCAAGTAAAATCCACAAGAACCCTGTGAAACAACAGCAGCAGCTACTGTCCTGGAACACAACTGATCCTGCCCCTTCCAGTTCTTTCTGAGAAGACAAAGCAGCTAGCACCTCAACCTGATTCAGCCCTGCCTCCACTCAATTGGCTGAGTGAGACCTGGCCAGTCCATTAACACCCTCCCCACTATGAACTAACCTTTACAGCTAATGGAGTCAGCACAAGGAATCAAAATTCAAGTCAAAGCCCCCAAAATATGTTTGCTGCCAAAGGAAACAGTTCTCCAATTTAATCAGCTTCACTAACACCAAATCAAACTAGGCTTGAAATTAACAGATATAGGTCTCCAATTCAAATAACCATCTCCAAGCAAATCCCACCAAACAGGTTTTAAATCAGAAGAAATAGGCCTCTACCAGCGCAGCCTGTTACAAAGTGAAACATCCACAAAAAGAGCCCCACTTACAGCCACTAAATCAGTTTACAAACATCCAGGATCTCCCAGAACAATACCCTGCTAGCCCCTTAGAAGCAAGAAAGAAACGAACTAACCTACCAAGTAAAATCCACAAGAACCCTGTGAAAACAGCAGCAGCTACTGTCCTGGAACACAACTGATCCTGCCCCCTTCCAGATCTTTGATGCAGACCACTTCCTCTGGCAGTTCATTCAATTTTTTCCACCATTCTTTCTGTGAAAAAGTACTTGCAGACATTCCCCTGAACCTTCCCCATGCCAACTTTTTTGGGTTTCCCCTTGTGTTTGTGTTTGAACTCAGGTCAGCAGTTCATTGCATTTCACCCTGTTAAACTCTTGGAGATATGTGTACAATCCAGTGTTCCCCATCCTGTCTCCATGATGTAAATGTTAAGATCCTTCAGACTTTTTATGCTTTCTCTCCCTTATATATGTATGTCTGTATGTATGTATAACCTACATCAGATGATCTGGGTCAAAGTACCATCATCTTGGTTGACCATCTCTGTATAGCCACCACCCGATTGCAGGCCTTCCACAAGTGTGGGCTCCAGAACCTTACACAATAATCCAGGTGAGGGTAAATTAGAGACCTATACAGGGGAAGGCTCACCTCCCTGCTTTTTTACTGATTCCCCTTCCTGTGCACCCCCAGCATACTGTTTGCGTTCCGCACTGCCCTGTTGCACTGCACAGTAGGTTTCAGGCTTTTTGATAAAGGATAATTTTGGGAATAATATAGAAAGGGTTACTGAAATTTGTTATTTAGGCCTGGTTATTGATTGTAATTTATCATTTGAAATATATATTCAGAAATTAATAGGTAAGCTGCATAGAAGATTGGGAATGCTTTATAGATTGAAAAGGTTTTTAAAAGATGAGGTTAGAATAATTTTGGTTAATAGTCTTTTGTTCTCAGTTATTGATTATGGATTAATTATATATTTTTTACTTCAGTTAGAATGCGTAATAAGTTGGAATCCACTTATCATAGTATTATTAGATTTGCTACAGGACAGAAGAAAAGAACTCATCATTGTTTATTATATAGTTCTTTGGGGTGTTTGTCATTAGTTGATAGGTTTAGATTACGTATTTTAGTATTTCTTCAAAAATTAAATTAGAAATTTTTCTGGTATTATTTGTGACATGTTTACTAAATTGATTAATGGTGTAGGAACCAGGTCTAGGATAATCTAAATTTTAGATTCCCTACTATAAAAGTGTTTTTGCTCAGAATTTCTTCAATTTTATGCAGTGAAATTGTATAATGAATACCTCTAACATTATGCAATGTGTTACGATTTTGTCATTTAAGAGGATTTTAAAGAAATTTTTGGTTGTTAATTCAAAGTGTTGTTGTTTTAAATAATGTATTTTATATGTATGTTTGTTTCTTATATTTATATGTTGTATATTATTTATGTATGTATTATGTTGTGACTGGGCATCAGTGAAAATGGGCATTATTGCTCACTGATTATACAGAATAAAAATTAACAAACAAACAAACAAACCAATATAATTCAGTGCATATTTTGTCTCTCTGACACACTTGTCCATCTGTATAGCTTTGGAGTGAGTCTTCCACAATCTTTCAGATGAGATGTTAAACAAGGTCTCCACTGCCTGTTCTAGTCATTGTTAAAGATCTTATGTTGCTTTTTGAAAAGAGTAGGGGAATTTTATTGAAAACATTTGGATTTCATTACAAACAATACAGACATGGATATTTCCAAACAAATGTAAAAAACAAAACAAATAAAAACACTCTTCCCCAACATTTTTTTCATAGAGCTAAGACGAACACAATTGCATTATGTTAAACACACATAAAAAAGTTTATCTGATTATTAGATTTCTTTAACATTGTTACTTAAACCACTTATCACAATTAATCTGTGTTTCATTTTTTCCTCGTTACCTCTCTAATTCCTGAGTTTTTTAAATGTGTCTTGCATACTAGATAGAAGTTCTATCTGTGAAATATTTTTGTTGCAGTACCCATTTATAGTGCGCTTGCCAAATGCAGAATTTAGTTATGACAAAACATATATAAATCGTGTCAGAATGGTATTTCCTTAAAGCTCCACCTGTAGGTCCATACATTAATACTGTATATTCTAGGTTTTTCCATAAAGGTTCTTCCCATTCTTGTGCTAACAAAGCCCCACAAATTTTGACATAAGGGCATTCAACAAAAAGGTGCTCCTGAGTTTCTAGGATTAATAAACAGGCCTCCCTTGGACAGTTTCTTTCTGACAGTTGCTTGTGTTTACTGTTTGCTTTTACATTTAGTCAACCGTAACTGCTTGGCCAAATACAGTCCCAAGTAAGGGGGGGGGGGTCCTGGGATTACTTAGTTGCTGAAGAATTGGGGGAACCTGTTCTTTTGGGCAATCGGGGAAGCAAATCTCTGTCTGGCATTCTTTTTCCCAGTATAGCAGAGTAAATTTGTTTTCTACTCAAGGTCTGGAGCTGTTCTGGATGGAGGTCCCATTTTATCGCTTGTTTAATGCTGTCTATCGCATATTGGGGAAGAACCTTTCTCTTTGGAAGAGATCTGGTAGACTTAGAATCCCAAGCGATTCTGCATGGCTGTATCCAAGACCTTACCAGTTCTTCCCATACATTTACCCCAGGTCTCAATGTTTGGCTGAAATTGTAGTTAAAGAAAATACTGAAGTAAAAGGCTATCGGGTGTATCATGCTAACTCCTCTTTTAGCAGTGGGGTGATACTTAAATTCCCTTTTTATGAGGTTGAGTCTGGAACCCCAAAAAGCCTGAAAAAAACACACTAAACATGGTAGTGAAAATGGAGACTGGGGGAGGGAAAACATAACTGGTATACAAATACTGGAACTAATAAAGCTTTAGTTAGAACCACTCTTTTTTTTTTCTTAGAGATTTGTTGATGTTTTCAACCACTCGCCATTTTATTTGCAGTTTCCATTCTCTTTTCCCAGTTTGGTGTTGCAATGTCTCCTGGTCCAGATGTAATTCCTAGGATGGTATTGGGGTCTTGGGAAATTTCAATTCCAGCAAACAACCCTGACTCTGGTAAAGGAGTGTTTCCTAATGTTACCCCTTTACTTTTCTTAACATTGATTTTAGAACCTGAAACCCTAGAAAATTGAATAACCCTTCTAGTCCTTCTGCTGAACTATCAGGAGAAAGGGTTAACGCTGTACCATCTGCATAGGCTAGAATGGTTATAGGAGAAGTAAATTTATTCAGTTAGATTCCTTTTATTGACTTATCTACTAAACACATTCTGATAAGGATATCAGTCCCCACTACGTACAACATGGGACTGAGCGGGCACCCCTGCTTTACCCCCTCTTCTAAGCAATGTTTTTCTCCACTGCCACCCATTTATGGTAGATATAATCGATGCCCCGGAGTACATTCCTTGTAACCAGGAGATAAAACCTTCTGGGAAGCCAAATGCCTTAAGGGTCCGAAATAGAAAGGAATGACATAGTCTGTTGAAGGCTTTCTCTTGGTCTAGATTGATGACATACCCATGTAACTTCTCATAATCTACATTAGCAAAAAGTTCTCTAAGAATTATTAGATTATCTTGTTGTTTACACCCATTGATTGCATATGTTTGTGCTGGATTTATTAAATAATGGGTTACTTTGGAGAGCTTAGCAAGAAGAATTGTGTTTAAGATTTTCTCATCTGTATTCATTAGACTAATTGGAGGCCAGTTCCCTAAATCTCTTCTATCCCCCATCTTGTGTAATAATATGAGTGAAGCTTCTTTCATAGAACCTGGGTATTTCCCCTCCTTTAATATATAGTTAAACAATATTACTAGGGTTGACCCTAAGTCCTCTATAAAGGTTTTATATACTCCTGAACTTAACCCGTCTGTCACTGGGGCAGAGAGCTTAGGAAGTTGGAAAATGGCCTGGCGTACTTCTTCAAGAGAAACATCTTGTGTCAAAATCTTGTGGTCTTCTTCAAGGACGTGGGGTAAATCTAATGAGGAAAGAAAACCATAGGATTCTGGGTCTGCTGGAGGTTGACCAAAGGAATCAGAAATATATTCTTCAACTACATTAAGTATATCTTGCGAGGTCTTAACAATTTGGCCTGTTGGGGACCTTAGTTCCTGGATTATCCTGTTGTCTACCCTTTTCTTACATTCTTTGAAAGGGACAAGGACCCTTTCTGCAGCTTAGTTCCAAACTTTAATTCTTGGTCTAGTGATTTTGCCCAATTGTATTGGATTTCTGTCATTTGTTGCTTAATGTTTTTAATGTGTGAAGTATAATTAAACTGGGAAAGTTCAGATTGTGAAATTAAACACTGCAAATGTTGCTGAAGGTGCAAATACTTTAAACATTCTTTATTGGTTACAAAACAGTTTTAAAACAGCTTTTGCTAAAAGCTTTTTGTGCCCTCCCACCATAGTGTGATGCCAACATAACATTCAGACACAGAAAGCCTAGTGATCCAGTTTTGTCTCCACTTTTTCTGAATGTATGGATCCTCCAACAAAGACTCATTCAGTCTCCATTGACTTTTTCTACATTGCGGGGACTCATCCCATGCAAATTTTAAGGTGATACAGACATGGTCTGAAAATTCACTGGGTCGGGAAAACACTTGAAGTACTTCAAGGGTTTGTGATAGAAAAATAAAATTGATTCTAGTTTTTAGAACTCCATTAAAATAAACCCGCCTTTGGGTGAAGTTTCCTGTAAGCATCTTGTAATCCTGCAGTATTGAGGATTTGGTGCAAGATTTGTGTGTCACAGAAACGTTTCTAAGTTTGGAGGCCTCTATCCCCTTGGGAGAGGCTGCAATTGAAATCCCCTGCCCAAATAACTGAATGAGATGTATGTAAAAAGAGTTGTACCTCTTGAAATAACTTAACTCTATGAGCTTTAGTCTGAGGAGCATAGATGGAAATTAGATGGAATCTTTCTGAAAGGAAATTTATATCCAGCATTAGAGCTCTGCCTGGGTGAATATCCACAAGCCTAGAGACCTGGAGCTGAAGGGAGGCAGAGCTAATCCCTGTGCCATCACATGACTCCATTCCTGTGGACCAGAAGGAAGGGCCTAAGGTCCATGCTTTAGAAGCTTGCTGTAATTCTGTACTGGTTTTTAAACATGCATCTTGCAAGCAGATAATATCACTTATGAATTGGTGCAAGGGGGTTAGCGCCCCAATTCTTTCCTTCCCACTTTTGATCCCATTAATATTTAGAATGCTGATTATCAAAGACTGCATAATAAATTGGTGAATAATGAAATATAACTAAGTATTAATACTCTTGGGTATTCCAGGATCTTAGCTAAGAGTTTCTGGAGCCATGCCTTTGTCTGGTTCTTTTTGCTATCGCGTCCTCTCCTCCCCTTTCTGTGTCTATAGTAGAATTTACTGAGGAGGTGTCAGTGCCCTCATCCTCTGAATCTCCTTCCCCCTCCTCTTGATCCAGGGGGGCATATTTGTTCCCTTTTTTTCCAACTAGAGGAACCTGCTTCTAGGTCCTTTCCCATCACTTTAGGAAGGGGGGACCTTGTCTGGTTCTTTTTTTGGAACTAGTAGTTGTGAAGGATGCTGCTTTACTATTGGGCGGTGGGGGGAGGGCATGTCTGAAATCTGAGTATTTACTTCTAGAAGATTCTCTGGCCTTGTGGTGTTTTCTGTGACTACCTCCTGTGGAGGTTCCTCTTACATAGCTAGGACCTTCCTTTCCTGAGTATTGCAACTTTCAGGCGGTACAACTTGAGGGGTTTCTTGTACCCTAGGGGGAGCAGACATAGTTTTGTTCATTTTGGTTTGCAACTCACTTAGCTTGCTGGTGCTGTGCTTGATTTATTAAACCCTCATGCGAGGGACAATCTTCTTTATTGTGAGATGCCCATGGAATCTTCCATATGCATGTCCAGTCTGTTCGCATAAATTATATTTAAACAGATTCAAACACTTGGTGGCTAAATGTCCATATTCTAAGCAGTGATTACATCTAGATGCATCACAAGCGGAACTGAGATGTGTTCTTGCACCACATTTAAAACAAGACCTTGGATGGCAGGGTTTTAAATAATTGATTAGCAGTTTTTTTCTTGGGACAATGCTAACTGTACAGAAAGCATATATACAGATTTTCTAGAAGTGTTAAGTTTGTTAAACACAGTGAGGCAAGTTCTATGCATTTTCACAATGTTTTAGAACTTTTATGAGCAAAACGCTAATCAATTTTTAGAGTTAAATAAAACCCTGGATGGCCTATATAAAAAATGGAGCCTCTCTCTTTCCCTGATGTGCTTGGGAGGTGGACTGGACCATTGTTTGTGGTATATAATTTTACTTTGATTTTCCACCCTCCATCCCAGATTTGCTCACTGTCCAGGGTTGGAAATGTTTTCCCCAAAATTTCTCAACGTTGACGCAACCAAAGCATAATGTCTTCGACATTTACCCCTTTGTTCTTAAAAATAACAGTGATGACTTTTACCAGGGGTTTGGTTAGTGAGATAACGTGAAAGGGAATCCAAACTGATATGTTTTTAAGTGTTTGGAACTGGGCCCAGTTCCAATCTAAGCTCGAGACATTTTTAAAACTGACATCATAATTCCCATTTCCAAGGGAAATCAGGGCGAAAATTTCTGAAGAAAGGAACTTCATTGACTGCTTTAAGAGTATTTTGGCTATATGTAACCTGTCTGGGGGGGATTCTAGACCACCTTTGTAAAGGATCCTAATGGCATTTCGCCTGGGGGCTGGATCCCCTTTGTTAGCAAACAAATTGGAAAGTTTAAAACGGGGAGCTAAATTAGGCCTTTCTGTGGGGTTGTCAAAAAGAGCTTCCTTTGGGCCTACTCTCAAAGGTACAGTATATCACTATCTGGGGAGGGATTTGAAGGGGAAAGAGGAATATTCTCTAACTGGGGTGGCTCCCCCTGAGAATGGGCGCCTCTTGTTACCTGAGGGGGATTATCTTGGTTAGATGCATCACTGTAACCATTTATAACATTCTTTAAATCATTTTGCAAGTGCACTTGCACTTATTAAACACAGTTTTAGTTAAAGAAGAAAAGTTATCCTAGGGTGTGTTGGAGTTCTTCTGTTGGTCTACGTTGGTAGCCACAGAAGTTGAGGAACTATGTTCGGTGTCTATTAAAACCTCTGGTTGATTCAAAGACCAAGAACCGTCTGCCATTTGAGTCCATCCAGCGTGTTCTAGTGCTTGTTCTGGTGACCAGTTTGAGAAGTCAGTTTCAGAGTCTTTTTCCCCACAAGCTAGGGATTTCGCTTTGTCTTTCAGTCTATCCTTAAAGGAAAAAACCTCCTCAACCTCCTTGAAAGATGTTTGTGTTTCTCCTCCTGGCCTGCATTGATCTGAACCAGCCTGGACTTATTTTCCAGGTTCCTGTTTTCTTTCTCCCTAGTTCTTTAACTTTATCTCCAGATGCTTTGCCCAAGCAAGAAGGCTTTGGGCACACTGCTTCCTCGCTAGTTTTACTGCCAGCCTTACTTCTTGTCTCGCTCGGCATTGATGTAGCAACAGCTGAGACCACAGGAGGATTTGTGTATCAGTGCGTTTAAGCGCTGACTCATCCTTGGCCTGTCAGATGATAAAACGGGGCTGTCATTTTCAGAAATTAGATGGTCAAGCTCTCGGTCAACTGACTTGAGCAGCTCTGCATATTTTTCTCTGTCCGATTTCAGTTTAGACAAATGACTTAGCTCAGGAGTGTTGCTTGCTTCTGAAGTTCCTTCAGTTACTGCATTTGTCGGTTCTCCTTGGGGAGTTGTCGTACAAAGCTCCTCTTCGAACTCAGCTTCGCTCTCTGAAAAAACATTTGCCACTAACTCGATTTCTTCGGCCTCTTGTGAAATCAGGACTGAGGGGGAGGCCTGTTCCCCTAGTCCCTCAACGTCCATCCTCTCTGGTGGTTCGGCAGGACTGGCCATTGTGAGCAGAGGAATTTCCCTAGTGTCCTGGCTAAATTTCTCTCATTCACCAAAACTGCCAACGGCTTAACCTGTTTCAGTATTAGTCGGTTTGCATCTGTATCCCCGCCCATCGAGAAAAGACTGAAAATGTTATTTCCTAGCCCTCCTGTCCTTGTCAACAAACACTAACTAAAGTAAACAACCATTGTCTTCCTTTGAGAGATCTTGTTTGGTATTGCTGGGTTTACCATATCTGCCATGGCATGTGCTTCTACACGTCCCTCATCTTCCAGTACGTTGAATCTGTTCTCAGTGGGAAGCAGTAGACTTGTGCTGGTATTCCCTTCCTTCCTTTTAGTTTGCTTCCTTCGCTTGACTGTTTCCCATTTAAATCTGCTTCTATGTTTAACTGTTTAGTATTAATTTTGTCTGCAGTTCCTCTTATTACAGCCTGGAAGATCATGGTTGTTCTCATTCATCACTTGCTTTTTGGTCTTCATCCTGCCTAGGAGCAATCTTGAGCTTGCTTCTCCAGTTCTGTTACTCTGCTGATTAGTTTATCAACTATCCTACACTTGTTACTACAGGTTAAACTTAGATTCCTTTTTCCATATATCTGAATGTGAACATCTGCTCCCACAGTAGTTCACTTCATCCATCTTACCTCTGAAGGCTTGTTATGTAGGCTGGATTATTTTGTAAGAATTTACCTTTTGTTGAAATTTGTCTTGTACCACAGATAAATTACAGATCTTGGAAACAATAGAAAACAGCACTATCCTAATAGGTGACCTTACCTAGTCTTAAATAGTCTTTAGGCCTAAGGAAGTCAGTTCCAGAAATGTCCATACCTAATGCTACTCTATGGTGTTTCTGTTTAAGTAGCAGTATATTAGAGGCTTGCACTTTGAAATGAAAATGCTTCACAAGATCCAGAACTACAGTCAGAATTTACAAATGAATATGATGTGCGGAGTGTTTTGACGTGTGTGTGTGTAGTTTTTCTAAATTTGTCTACTTGAAGGCATTGGAGGGTTGGCTGTGGGGCAGAAGGAGGACTGCGCATCTGAGGGATTGCTCTCTGGGAGTGGAGGGTTTGCAGAGCCTGGTGATCGCCTTGCGCCTAGCAATGGCTGAGGGGAAAAGGCGAATCTTCAGGCATATCTCCTCCATTAGGCCACACCTTTGGAACAATAGCCATCAGTACTAGGACCACATGGAAACTTTTACTAGACAGAGGCTGGCCACGATGATGTAGACATCTGTGTCTATATGTGTGGATAGCACCAACACTCTTCAGTTCTTTTCCTGCTGTCAGTCATCCTCATTGGACCGGCTGAAGGAAATGCCATCAACCTAGCTGTTGTCATGTATTGTTTTTGTACTGTTTTTTTATCTCTTGGCTTCCTCCGGCAGCCCCCTTTGGACCAACCCCCCCAGCCCCGTCACCTGACTCCCACGGGACTTATCTTTACTGTGGTCCTCTGCCACCGGACCCTCGGTTGTGCCTGGCCACTGGTGTGGCGCCTGTGAGGGGTTGGTCTCTCATCCTGCCGCACGGAGAGGTTTTTCCTCCACTTTGCTCCCTAGGCCCATGGATGTGCTATGGGCACAGCGCCCGGTTCTGCTTCCGTGGAGATGGCTGCAGCACCTCTACAAGGAACACCACCCCGTATTTGCGGCATGTTAGTGCCACCATCCAGCCACCACTGGGCAGCAGGCAAGCAGCGGCTGCAGCACCCCTTTCCTGAGAAAGGAGAGCTGTCCTGGGATGCTCCATCTTTCCTCTCCCTGCTCGTCCTTGAGCAACCCGAACAATCCAAGTCCATTCCTGACCCTGGGTCGCCAGTGTGGCATCCAGTGCCTCAACCCTCAGTGCCACTGGGCTGGCCGTCATTTATTCTTTTTAGTAAAGTGTTTACTTTGTCATCTGTGCATGCCACCAAAATTGAAAGAGCCTTTATTTTGGTATTGTAAGTGCGAAGATAAAATTTGCAAAGAACATGGGATCTGCGTGTGCTGTCTTGGCTTGTCTCACAGTGTTAGGACTTGTGAGATTTGGCACAGCTTCAAGCAGGCTACAAGGTGATGCTGCAAGGAAGCGCTAGAGCATTTTCTCCTTCTCAAAACTTTGAAAGCCATGGAGAAGAAGTTCTAGCCTCTCATCCTGCTGTGAGGACTCAGTGGTTTATACTACAAGATCTCCTTCAACTTTCCAAGCCATGATGCAGCAAATGCAGTCTGCCATGGGCTTTGCTGTGGAAGAGGAAGATTCCACAAAAAGAAATGTAATAGAATTTTTGGAAGTGCCCTGCTGTCCTGCCATTATAATTCCACCTATATAGCCTGCATTAGAGAATGCTAGCTTTGTTGCATGGTGCAAACCAAATTCACTGCATGCAGTACTCAGAAAGGCTGATAAGCAGTATCCAGCCCTATCTGCTAAGCCTTATTATGTTAACCAGCCAGAAACTGACTCAGTAGTCATTCATTGCTGCTCATGATAGGTCTAGAACATCTAAACACTTGAGTACTTTGCCTCCTGATAAAGAATCTGGGAGGATGGATGTGATCGGCAAACATACATATGCCTCTGCATCATTGGGCCTTAGAACTGCAAACTGCCAGGCCCACATGATAAAATATCAGAACATCCTGTGGAAAGCTGCTCATACTGCAGCCCAGGCTTTGTGCTTTGCCTGATGGCTCTGTCAAGAATGAGTTACTTCAGCATATGATGTGTCTGATGCATCTGCCAGCGTTGCCGCTTCTGGCATTTGTATGAGGGACTATTCTTGGCTCAGAGTTGCTGGCTTGGCCACTGATGTGCAACAGGCAGATCTTACTTCGAGAGGGTTCCTGCAGTAGGTCGTCACAAACAGGACTGTGTCTCTGGTGTCAGGACTGTGCAGGCAAACTTTTCCAGCAATGCCTGGTGGGGGACCGCTCACCAGATGTCATATGACTGACGTAAGCGTGACCATATATAGTGGGTGGTCCCCATGCCCACCCTCCATTTCTTTCCTGCTGCCGACCTGCGCAGAGTACCTCACAGTTACACTTGCCCAGCCGATCACCATTTTTTGCCCGAATTCTCGCTAGAGTAGTTTATCTTTTATTTTCTTTTATGTCTTCTCCACCGACGACTAAGATTAAGAAAAAGTGCAAGAAGTGCGGCGCCCAAATTCCTGATAAGGATGGCCACCTTCGATGCCTCTTTTGCTTGGGCCCAGACCACGATACCGCGGCCTGCTTCAACTGCCAGCCCTTCAACCAGGCCACTCGGAAAAGGAGACAGCAGGCCCTGGAAGCTCATGTTCTGAAATCTGGAATGGCTTTGGTTGAAAAACAGATGCAGAAGCTTAGGGACACCACATCTTCCCCTTCTTCAGAGTCTAAAAAGAAGAAAAAAGAGAAGCATCAGGAGAAGGAGTGCTAATAGGATCAGGATCGAGGGGATTTCAGTAGGCCCTCGACCAGCAAAGCCGCTCCCCCGCTGCCTGTCCTAGTGGTTCTTCAGGCTGCACCTGGGGCTCCTCCAGGTACTTCTACTGCTGCTTCTCTCCCAATATCCACCAGTAAGTCATCTGTCAGCTCCTCCGATGAACGCCCGGTTCTTGCCGATAAGTCAGCCCCCAGCTCCTCCAGGGCCCACCTGGTTGCCATTAAGTTGAGCCCCCAGAGCTCTTTTGGGACTTGCCCGGGCTTTACCTTATGTCGGTCAAGGGTTCTTCCCTCCATTGCCTGGTAACTTCATCGTCCGATAAGCTGGTTATCTCAGATGTCCGCCTGGACCCTGCTCTCCCGTTGGGGGCTCACACCGTCTCACCCGACGTCCAGATGAGCACTTATGTGGCTGTTAGCCATTCTTCCCCCCCAGCCTCGTCTGGATGGGAACCTTCCCTCCCACCTCCCCAGGTGGTCTCTCCGCCCGTGGTCACCACTGGTTCGGAGGAGGAGACAGGATTCCTGGAGGTGGTTCCTCCTTCGTCCACCCCAACATTGATCCCTCTAACGCCTGCAGAAGGCCCCAGACCAGAGGCTCTGACGATGACTTTTATCGTCCCTGTCTCTCTCTCTCTGGATTGTCAGCCCCTTTATTAGGTCTCCTTACGTCTGTTCCACCTCTTCTAATGTCAGAGGCTGTGACATGTGTTTAGTCTGCCCTTCCGTCGAGGCCCTCATGTCTGATTCAGACGACTGCATTGACCTGTGTTTGGTTGGCTCCTCCATCAGGGCCTTCATGTCTGATCCCGACGACATCTCTGTTCTCACCTGGTCCGACGTTAGCTGCCTATACAACGGCTGGTCTGATGACAGTTCCCCTGATGTCAGGAATCCTTACGCAGGGATTTACACCTGGACCCTCTTAGCCTTAGGTTTGTTCCAGGCTTCTTCCTTCAAGGTCCAAAGTCTGCTTATCATCCGTCGGGTCCTTTGTCGGACTTCCTTCATTCAGGGTACCACTGTTCGGGGTACCCCTGTTATCAGGGTTACCAACACCACACTTTTCATGGTCAGGGTGCTCCAAGCTACCACTGTCCACCAGCCCATACTCCTCCTCCTCCCCCACCTCCTCCCACTCCTGCACCTCTGCAGAATTATCAGGCCTTGATTCATTCTTGGTGGAAGGAGGCTGGATCTGAGCTGGTGTCTGATCTTGAGAAATGCCTACCAGCCCTAGTGGTTACCCCTCCCCCATGGTCTATATCACCCATCAGCTCTGTTCGCTCGACGGTGCACGTGTCAGGGACCCATCCGAAGGAAATCGTTCCCCATAACTTTGAACCCCCCAATGATGACTCATCCGTTTCTGGGGAAGACTCCTTGGAGGATTCTTTGGACGAGCATTCCTCCATGATTAAAGGGAAGGATCCTCCCCCTGAGGATTCTTCCTTTACTGAGCTCTTATGGATAATCCAGCATTCCAATGGCTCTAATACAGAGGAGCAGGATCCCAAGAGGAAGCACCTCGCAGAACATTTAGATATGGAGTCCGCTTCCCTGATCCCCGTTCCCCCCCTTGGATGGCTCCTCACGAAGACCTCACCAATACTATCTGGCAGCTGCTGCATTCCATCCTGGCAGTTCCTAAGAAGGCGGACTGGATCTTCATGGACGCTCACCCCAAGGCTGATTCAGTCGTCATTGCTGCGGCCCACGACCATTTGGCAGCACCTAAGCATATGAGCACTTCTCCTCCAGCTAAGGAGTCTCGGGCAGCTGGACCAGTATGGCAGAAAAGTTAATTCTTCTGCCACATACGCTGTTCGCTGTCTTATGTAGTGCACATATTGTCCTTCCAAAAGGCTACTATGGCCAAACTTGAGTCCTGTGTCCTGGCCCTGAAGTCTTCGGAACTCAAGGAGGAGTTGGTAAAAGACCTGCGATTATCAAAAATGGTGTGCCGCCACATGCTTAGGGCTACCTATGACACTGTGGATGCAGTATCTCGCTCCTCCGCCATGGTGGTGTCCCTCAGACGACACGCCTGGCTCTGCATTTCTGACCTTGCTAACGATGTCCAGTCTGTGATCCAAGATGCCCCTGTCAGAGGCTCAGTCCTTTTTGGAGGTGACATCAAAGACATTATCACGGGCCTACAGGACAGTGGCCAAGCCCTGAGGTCCGTGAGGTCTATGTACCAATCGGGAACTCAGAGGAATCAGCCCTTTCGGAGACGGACCAAGAGGCAGGGAAAACAACCCTTTGCTCTGCGACAGGGGAAGAGAAAGACCACGGGTGCTCCCTTCTTGTCCCCCCCACCGCAGAATCTCAGCGAGGATCCGGGGGACCTCCTGCCCCTTGACCCTCCGCTTCCTGACTGGCTACCACCTCCCCCTCCTCTGTTTGCGAGCAAGGAGCCAGTGGGAGGAAGATTTTCCCTCCACGTGCAGGAAGAATAGAAGGATGTCACATCAAACATATGGGTACTACAGCTCGTGTCAAAAGGGCACACACTGGAGTTTCTGGAGACCCCCCCCCCGACTCTCCTCCAGGTCACTCATCTTACTCTCCTCATCAAGCTGTTCTTGTCAAGGAGGAAATCTGGTCTTTAAGCCAGAAGGCGGCCATAGAACCTGTCCCTCTGCCTCAAAGAGGGAAGGGATTCTACTCCCACTTTTTTCTGGTTCCAAAAAAGACTGGCAACCTCAGACTCATCCTCTGTCTCAGCAGCCTAAACCTTTATGTAGAGTACAAAAGGTTTCGCATGCAGACACTACAGAGTCTCCTGCCATTTCTACAGGAGAATCATTGGCTTTGCGCACTGGACATGCAGGATGCTTACCTGCTTATCCCAGTGTCCCAGGCCACCGCCACTTCCTGCGTTTCTGCTTCCAAGGGGAACACTACCAGTTCACAGCCCTCCCCTTTGGCCTTTCCTCAGCACCTCAGGTTTTTACCAAGTGCTTTGCGGTGGTGGCAGTGGCTTTATGCCGTCAGGAAGTAGCAATTTTTCCTTACCTGGACGACTGTCCAGGGATAGTCTCCTGGAAGCTGTCTCATGCACTCTGGACCTTTTTCTCACCTGGGTATCATGGTCAACTTCCAGAAGTTGACTACTAACCCAACTCAGAACCTTCAGTTCATTGGGCCATCTTGGACACTGTCCAATGCAAAGCCTTCCTCCCCCCGGACAGAGCGGAGAGAGCAGGTCAGTGTTTTGATCTCTTCCAGATACCTTCTGGGCAGAGCGCGGTTACGTCTCTTGGGCCTGATGGCGGCCTCCATCTCCACGGTCCCATTTGCCAGGTTGCATTTGAGGATCACCCAGTGGACCTTGCGGGTCCAATGGGATCAGTGTCTGGACGACTTGGACCACCTGGTTCTATTCTCCAACACAGTCCAGAAGGATCTACTGTGGTGGTTAGATCCTCTGAACCTTTCGCAGGGCTTTCCATTCAGAAGTCCCCCACAACTTTAGTATTTCTGAGATGGGGTTGCCCAAACTTAGATCTTTTCACCTCCCCATTCAACGTAAAGCTTCCCAGCTTTAGCTCGCTTCTTCCAGAGTCTGGTGCTTTCTGGCACGATGCGTTGTACAGGGAGGTTCTTGTACGCCTTCCCTCCCTTTCCCATTCTACAGAGAGTTCTTCTAAAACTCCAGGCAGAGGGAGCCCGGATGATCCTGATTGCTCCCTTCTGGCCGAGACAAATCTGATTTCTGCCTCTGCAGCAGCCCTCAGCGGAACCCCCAGTTTCTCTTCCTCTTCCTCTCAAGCACAACCTGCTGACTCAGGATTAAGGCAGGTTAGAGCATCCTGGGCTCAGGACCCTGCATCTTCATGCGTGGCTCCTACAGATATCATAAAGTCTCGATTCAGGGTCTCACATAAGGTTAATCAGGTCCTGGTAGAGGCCAGGAAACCCTCTACCAGATCGACCTATGCTATGAAATGGAAGTGTTTCTTCATTTGGGCGGCACCAAAAGGCTGGGACTCCTTTACTTGCTCAGCTCCACAGATTATGGAATATCTGTTGCACCTGTCCATTTTGGGTCTCTCTTACTTCTTCCTCAAGGTGCATCTATCGGCCATTTTGGCTTGTCATGACCTGGTAGGGGGAGAACTCGTGACACAGCTGGAAATCTAGAAAACTTTTCTGAAAGGAATTCTCCATCTGAAACCCCCTATCCGTAACCCCACTCCACCTTGGAATTTAAATTTTGTTACTGAGACGCTTACGCTTCCCTCTTTTGAACCAGCGATGAGCTGTGACTTGCGCTATCTCTCTTGGAAGGCACTATTTTTGGTTGCCATTACTTCTGCTCGAAGAATTTCCGAGCTTCAGGCCCTGATGTGTAAGGAGCCTTATTTAATTTTTCATAAAGACCTGGTAGTCTTATGAACAAATCCTAAATTTCTTCCCAAGGTGGTTTCAGAGTTCACCCTCAATCAGATGGTCGAACTTCCTGTGTATTACCCTAACCATTCTAACAAAGTTGAGACTCTTCTTCATACACTGGATGTATACAGGACCTGAGATGTTACGTCCACAGGTTTAAAAGCTCCAGAAAGTCCGATCAGCTTTTTGTTTCCTTTGCCTCCAAATCCATGGGTTCAGTGGTGTCTAAGCAGTGCTTATCCAAGTGGCTCGCTAACTACATTCGCTTCTGTTTTCAGATGTTGACAAACCTCTGCCAGGGGAGGTCAGAGGTTATTCCACTCGAGGAATGGCGACGTCCACAGCCTTCTAAAGAAATGTTTCTGCAGCAGAGATTTGTGCAGCAGCTACCTGGAGTTCAGTCCATACCTTCATGAAGCATTACAGTCTGGACATTGCCTCTGGGTGTAGGGCTGGGTTTGGCCTAGCCATTCTGCAGGGCCTATTGTCCTAAGGCTGGTCCTGTTCTTTCAGTTGCTCCTCCTCCTGTGACTATCTGTCTCTTTATGAGTGACTGCTTGGGAATCAGACCTATTTGTAATGACCTACTGCAGGAACGCTCTTGAAGTAAGATAGTATAGTTACGTAAGGACTTACCATAATAGTAGATCTTCGAGAGAGGTTCCTGCAGTACATCACATTTTCCCTTCACCTTCCCCCAGTTTTTGCATTTCTTTCAGCATTTTTTGTAACTAAGCTGTAGGATTCTATTCTTTTCCTGTCTCATCCTACTTGGATCTCCAGCGGGAGAACTGGAAGGCTGGCGTGGGTACTGCCCACTATATAGGGTCACACTGACATCCATCACATGATGTCTGGTGGGCGGTCCCCCGTCAGACATTGCTGGAAAAGTTTGCCGTGCGGTCCTGATGCCTGAGGGTGCAGTCCTGTTTGTGATGACCTACTACAGGAACCTTTCTCAAAGATCTGCTGTTATGGTAAGTTCTTGCATAACTGTACTTCTAGGGACATGGATATGTTGTTCATCCACACTTATTGGCAGGTATCCTTGCCACTTTAAATCTTGCTGGAAGGTCTTCAAGCTGGCTCCTCCCACCCACCCGGGTGATAAAACTCTCGGCTCCGCCCCATGACGCCAGATCTTCCTTACCGCTTGGAAGCTCAGGTTCCCTCCTTAACGCTCTGCGTATAAGACTGGTTCCTAATTCTTCGGTTTACCCGAAATAAAGTTTAAGGTTTTCAAGACTTCAGTCAACTATTTCCCTCGTGGCTGCGATGGACAAATCGACTCCGGTTTTCGGAGGTGCCCATGCGGGCAGAAGATGTCTCGGACGGATCCGCACTCCACGTGCGTCTACTGCTTAGGCCTTGAGCGTGACCCGCAGGCCTGCGACCTGTGCTCTTCCTTCTTGGTCTACGTCCTGGAGGACCGCGCCGCCTGTTTACAACTTAGGCGCCCCGAGAAATGTTACCCGCCGGTGAAATCGAAGGAGGCCCGTTTGGCGGTGTCCGCGGTGGCTGGCTCGGCGGAACAGCTTGAGCAGATAATCACCATCGAGGAGGAGCCGGCGCAGGCCGCATCCTCGTCTTCCTCGGCTGCGGCCTTTATCCCGCTCTCCTTGGGATCCTCCTATTCAGCTTCTTTTAAGGAGCTCTGTCAGTCTCTTTCCACCAAGGGAGAGGGGCCATCAGGACTTTCCTCTCGGTCCAAGAAGAAGGACTCTAAAGGTAAGTCCCTCCGTTGATGCTCTTGGGAGCGGGAGAGGTCCCCCTCCCCGAGTAGTCGACCCTCGACCTCGGTCGATCCTTCGGCTTCGGCCACTGGCCTCACGGTGTCCCCATCAGGTCAGTTGACCGAGACACCTGTTGATGCAGTCGAGATTTTTCTCGACCCGTCGGATGGGTTGTCGACTGGTGAAGCCGACAGCCCTCACTCCCCGGTTCCCCTGGCGGAGATCGAGGTTACCGTGGACTTGCCTGTGCCTCTGGTTTTGGAGTCCACGGTCGAATCTGTCGAGCCGAGGGGAGAGCGGGTCTCTCCCGCCCTGCCCCTGAACCCTCTTCGGAAACGCAGAGGGTCTCAGTCTCGGACATCTTCACGGTCCAGCCGATCCCACCGACATAGGCGGTCTCGGTACCATAGTAAGCGGCGCCCCCGCTCGTCCTCGTCTTCCTCCTCGGATGAGGGGAGGCTTCGACACAAGTTGCGTCGTCGCTACGAGGACCTCATGTGGCAACAGCTTCTTCTGTCCGGGAGCAAGCTGACGTCGTCGCCTTCCCCGGCTATCAAGTGGCTGTCACCGGAGTGGCCGAAACAACGCCTTGCCCTAGCCGAGGCGCCTGCCCCCGGGCCTGTTGCTCGACCGAAACCAGCTGCCCCACCGATTCTGGTGGAACCTCCGCCTCCACAGCCGAACTTTGGGGCCCCAACCAAGAATTCTCAGCCGGGCCAGGGCCTGCCCCATAGGCTGTCTGTCACCCTCACTCCCGACCGCCCTCGGCAGGTGGAGGGTGGCTCAGACCGCGCAGCTCTTAGTGGACTCATCCGAGTCCGCGAGCGATTCCTCCTTGTTCTCCAGGCAGGTGGCCTGGAGTCCTCCGAGGTTAGTCGGCTGGGCGATAGCCCATCGTCTTTTATGGGTTTGCTTAGGCTCATCTCGGAGTCAACCGGGATGCAGCTCGAGCCCGTATCCAAGCGGGCCAAGTATCCCCTAACGGAGATATTGGACCGAGGGGATTCTCCCACAGAGGCCTTTTCGGTGGCCGAGGCCATCGTCAGCCCGGCCTTGGAGCTCTGGCAGCGTCCTGCTTCCTGCCCTGCGCCTTTGGCCAGGATGGCGAGGAAGTATCCGGTCCCGGTTCCCTGTCAGTTTTGAACACCCCTCAGCCGAGGGGTTGGTTACCGACAGCGTCTTCTGGCATGCCAGAAGCGTCAGAGAATGGACAAGCCTCCCGACAAGAGTCAGAAGTTGGACTCGCTAGGCGCCAAAGTCTCGCTCGTCCTCCCTTGCGCCGTTCAGGCCAGCTTGGCTGTGCTGATGGCACACTTCTCGCACCCTGTTGGGCTCCCTGGGCGAGGTAGTCCCTCATCTCCCAGCTGACCTGCAGACCACGGTCAAGCAGGTGTGGGACCAGGGCAGGGCAGTGGCCAAGCAGCAACTTCAGACTCGCTGGACGCCGGTGACTCGTGCCAGGTCAGTCGCGGCCGGAGTGGTCATGCGCCGTCACGCATGGCTGAGGATATCCACTTTCTCAGCGGATACCCAGCACAAGTTGGCGGATGTCCCCTTCTTGGGGACCGACCTCTTTGGCCCTGGAGTGGAGGGTCACCTCCAGAGGATCAAAAAGTCCAATGCCACTCTGGACTCGGTCTCCTCCGCCCAGAGGGACAAGGGCCGCAACCCAAGCCCTTTCTACCGTCTGCGCCCGCGGCACGTCCGGCCCAGCAGCATCAGGGCCAGCAGGCTTGTACTTGGCATCCCAAAGCCAAGCCTGCGACTTCCTCTTCCAGGAAGCAGGGAGGCAAAGGCCCAGGAGGTCTCTCGGCCGGTCCCTCCTCCAAGCCTGCCCAGTGACGGGTTGAGGGGTGTCGCCCCCAACCTCGTCACTCCGCCCCGGATCCCCCCCATGGGGGGATGGCTCCGCCACTTCCTTTCCAACTGGTCCATTATCACCACAGACTGGTGGGTCCTGGAAGTGGTAGGAAAGGGCCTGCCTCTGGAGTTCGAGCAGGCCCCGCCCTTCCGAGCCGTCGCCCCCTGGGGGGCCTCAGGGTCCGCAGCCTCGCTGTCAGCTCGCCGAGCTGACATCGCTCTGCTCCTCGAGAAAGAGGTGATCAGAGAGGTGGCAGACCCTCCCTCAGACCAGGGGTTTGTGTCCAGGTACTTCCTGGTCCCAAAATGGACGGGGGGCTGGCACCCCATTCTCGACCTGCACAACCTGAACAAGTTCCTAAGGTCACGGACCTTCAGGATGGTCACTCTGGCTCAGATAATACCATCCCTGGAACGAGGCGTGTAGTTCTGTTCTCTAGGCCTACAGGACGCGTTCTTTCACGTCCCTATCCGTCTGTCTCACCAGAGATTCCTTCGCTTTCTAGCGGAGGGATCTCTTTACGAGTTCCGAGCCATGCCCTTCGGCCTTTCTCTTGCTCCCAGGGTCTTCACCAAATGCATGGTAGTGGTGACAGCATTCCTGCGGCACCGAGGTGTCCGGGTGTACCCTTACCTGGATGATTGGCTGATAGCAGCTCCCCAGACCGGAGGTGGGCGGTCAGAGATCTGGCCCTCAGGTTTGCTCTCAGATCGGCCTTCTCATCAGCGAGGCCAAGTCGGAACTCGGGCGAAGCAGGTGATACATTTAATCGGGCAGAGCTCGACTCTCTTGAGCTGGAAACACGACTCGGCCGGACAGGGCCGAGGTTCTTTCCTCCTTTGCCCAATCATTTCTGGTTGGGCAATCGCGCCCTGCCCGGGACTTCCTGCGCCTCCTGGGTCTCATGGTGGCCTATACCAGCGTGGTCCGTTGGGCCCGCTGGCACATGCGTCCCCTTCAGTGGGGATGGGCCAGACAGTGGTCAGAGCGCTGCGATCCATTGGACCAACTAGTGACGGTGACCCTGGGGATGTGGAACGCTCTCCAGTGGTGGACCGTTCCAGTCCATTTGCAGGAGGGCATCCCATTTGTCCGCCCTGAGCCAATTGTCTCTCTAGCGACCGATGCCTCTCTGATGGGTTGGGGTGCCCATCTGGGGGAGCAAAGAGCGTATGGCCTCTGGTCCCCTCGGAGTCCCGATGCCATATCAACCTGCTGGAGCTTCGGGCGGTTCATCTAGCCCTCACCGCCTTTGCTCCGTTTCTATGGGGTCAAGTGGTTCAGGTCCAGATGGACAATACCATGACCATGTACTGCCTAAACCGCCAGGGCGGGACGCGCTCCATGCCTCTCTGCAAGGAAGCTCTCCACGTTTGGTCACTTGTGCGCAGGCTGGAGGCGGATCTCTTAGCCATCCATGTGGGGGCCTCCAACACTCTGGCTGATGCCCTAAGCGGATAGGGTCTGTGTCCCACAGTGGTCTCCCCTGCGGAGTGGTACAGATCTGTTCTCCCACTGGGGCACACCTCAGGTGGACCTGTTTGCCTCCAGGGAGAATGTGAAGCTGAGGCTGTTTCATGCCGCCCCCCCTCAGCAGGGTTCGCTGCAGGGGGATGCCTTCTCGAGGCCGTGGACCCCGGGCCTCTTCTACGCCTTTCCCCATTTCCCTTGATCCACAAGGTGCTTCTCAAGGCGAGGAGGGACAAGGCGCAGGTGATTCTGGTAGCCCCAGACTGGCCCCGCCAATGCTGGTATCCAGATCTCCTCAGCCTCAGCTCCAGGCTCCCGAGGCAGCTTCCAGCTCACCGGACCTGTTATCAGTCAGTCAGGGAAGGTGTTCCATCCGGACTTTCATTCCTGCACCTGACGGCCTGGTTCCTGAGCGGCTAGAGTTCCAGGCCTTGGGTCTTTCCGATGAGGTTCTCAGTGTAGTTGAGGCGTCCCGTAGGGAGTCGACCAGAAAATGCTATGCCTTCAAATGGAAGAGATTCTCCATTTGGTGTCAGGGCAAGGGCCTGGACCCTTCCTCCTGTTCCTTGGCAAGCATCTTGGACTACCTATGGTCCCTTTCTCAGCAAGGGCTTAGGTCGACGACCCTAAAGGTGCACCTGGCAGCCATCTCTGCTTACTGGGCGTGGGCCGGGAAGCAGTCGGTGGCGCAGGAGAAGGTGGTCGGGCGCTTTTTCAAAGGCCTGGATTACGTATCCCCTCCGGTGCGTGAACCTCCACCTCCGTGGGATCTGCTGCTGATATTGGCAAAGCTCATGGGCAAACCATTCAAACCAATGCACAGGTGTGATATCTCTCACCTGTCGTGGAAGACCACCTTCTTGGTGGCTATCACGTCAGCCAGAAGGATGGGAGAGCTCCAGGTGCTTTCCATCGAGTCTCCTTACCTGGTCTTCCACAGGGACAAGGTTGTCCTGTGCCCCCACCCGAAATTCCTTCCGAAGGTGGTGTGGAGTTTCACCTTAACCAGGTGTCGACTCTGCCCGGTGTTCTACCCCAATCACACCTACGGAGGCGAATATGGCTCCATACTCTGGACCCTAGAAGGGCGCTCGCTTACTATAAGGAGCGCATGGCTGAAGTTCAGGGAGAGGTTCGCCAGCTGTTTGTCACCTACGCTGAAGCCGCACCTGGCAGACCTGCAGCCAAGCAGACGATAAGCAGGTGGGTCACCTCCTGCATAGATCTCTGCTATAGGTTGGCGGGCATGGAGCCTCCCAGAGGGATAAGAGCTCATTCTACCCGCCATACCGCTGCATCGGTAGCTGCTTCCAGGGACGTCCCTATCCAGGATATTTGCAGGGCTACTACCTGGAAGTCGGCACATACCTTTATAACCCACTACCACATCGACCTTGAGTCACGCCGGGATGCTGGTTTTGGGGCCTCGGTTCTCCAGTCTCTATTTCCTAAGTAGGGGGTGTGCACCTTGCCTCCCTCCTTCTGGAGAATTGCTAGGAGTCTGCCAATAAGTGTGGATAAACAACATATCCATGTCCCTAGAAATACAGGTTACTCACCTGTAACAGGAGTTCTAGGAATGGTATATGTTGTTCATCCACACGACCCACCCGACCTCCCCGGCTTCGATGCACAACCTGAGCTTCCAGCGGGCCAGATCTGACGTCATGGGGCGGAGCCGAGAGTTTTATCACCCGGGTGGGTGGGAGGAGCCAGCTTGAAGACCTTCCGGCAAGATTTAAAGCGGCAAGGATACCTGCCAATAAGTGTGGATGAACAACATATACCATTCCTAGAACTCCTGTTACAGGTGAGTAACCTGTATTTTTTGAATGCCCCTTTTAGAGGGACAAAATTGTATGTGATGTTGAAGAGGCCGTAGGTGGCCTTCAGGCCTCAGAAATGACTAAGCTTTGTAAACCCCCTGTATCCCACTCCTGCTAGGGGGTGTGGGAGAGGCTTATTTTGTCTGCCTGCTGGCCACGGTGGCCATGCATACTGACAGCAAGGCTGTGATAAAGACAGTGGCCCTCTGCCAGGTACCCTCCCTCTTGGGGGCCCATACAAAAGCACTGAAAGCAATCTATTCTGGTGGCACTGTCCACACCGGTTCCACGTGACTCTCTGCCGGCTACATCCCCACTTCCAGAGTTACCTCCAGGAGTGGTTGTGTGGGGCAGGATCTCCATGCATCTGAAACAGTGGCAGGAGATCACCACAGATGAGTGAGTTCTGGAGATAATTGCAAGTGGACATGCTCTGGAGCTGTTAGAAATCCATCCAGATCATCCTCCACCTCCTTCCTGTTATGTGCTACAGAACTGATTCCTCCTCTGCAGAGAAACAAAAGGTTCTATTCCAGATACTTCCTAATCCCAAAATGGATAGGGGATCTGCATTCTGTGTGGGATCTCTACTTCTACATTGAATACAAAAAGTTTTGAATGGTATCCCTGAAAGCGCTGATTTCCCCCTTTTTTTTGTTTGATTTGTTGCTTCACCTGGGCACCCTGCAGCTCCACTCCTTTGGGGACTCTCATGCTTGCCTCCTGTGCCTATGGGACTTAATCCCTGCTGCCGTACCTACCTCTAGGCTCCCCTGAGCTCTCCAACACCCCATGTGGTCCAACTTATCCCTGCTGGGCCCCCCCCCCCGTGGCTGCCAGGGAGAAAGTGCCTCTAACACTGGGGTTATCAGTTGGGGGGAGGCAGGCACAGTGTGCTAGGTGGTCGGGTGATGGGGAGGGGCTTGCTGGAGGCCATCATCTAGCACTGCGGGCAGCCATCCCCCCCCCCGGTCAGCGGTACACATCTGCGATGTCCTAGGAAGGCCACATGCAGTGTGTGGTCACCAGTGCCATCAAGTGCACCTTTGCTGGCCCACCACCAAGAGCCGCTCGAGGTCAATGCAAGCCGCACTGTCCCTCCTGGGGAGGAGAGTGTCTGCACAGATGCTCTTTACCCTCCTTGCTGGTCTCCGCTCAAGTTGCCCTGGGAGCAGGTCACAAACCTGCGTCACTAGCATGCCGAGCAGGTGCTATGTAGCTGGCTTCTGATTCCCCTTCTGCAAACAGGACTGGTTCTCTGGACATGAAGGATGTAAAACTTTGTGTCAGGATCAGGAAATATCACAGACAGCACCTCTGCTTTTTGCAGGGGGGAGAAGACTACTGGTTTAGAGTATTGCTCTTTGGCTTGTCTCCTGTACCATGAGTCTTAACCAAATGCTTGGCTGAAGGGGCAGCAGCCCTTCCCAGGGAAGGCCTATATGTGGTCCCCCTACCTAGACGACTGGCTTCTGATGGACAGCTCCACAGAAGCTCTACACCATGCTCCGTCTCGGACGCGTCAGTTGTTTCATGACTTTGGAATCACAGTGAATGTGCCAAAGTCTGTTATGACTCCCTGCCAAAGCAGTCCT
Organism: Neoceratodus forsteri; assembly: GCA_016271365.2. Classification (NCBI taxonomy): domain Eukaryota; kingdom Metazoa; phylum Chordata; order Ceratodontiformes; family Ceratodontidae; genus Neoceratodus; species Neoceratodus forsteri. The sequence goes on from CM028131.1 coordinate 734,364,221, forward strand.
GGACACAGAGAGGGGATATGCTGTAGTGCATCAGGACATAGCAGACAATCTGATTCCACAGGTATGGTTGGTATACAGGAGCCATTATGCCTCTGCAAGAAAAATGCACATAAATGTCCTGTAAAAGGGGACTGTTCTGTACAGCCTCCAGGCATTTCAGAATCATCTATACCCCAGTCCTCTGCTAATCCAGACAGACAGATAATGCCAGTGTGATGCATTACATCAACAAACAAGGGGGCATTTACTCCTATCCCTTAGGCAAGATAGCATTGAGAATATGGTACAGGGCTTTGTCCTACAGCCTTCCACTATCAACAGTGTATCCCCAGGTCTCCAAAACATCTTTACAACCAGGCTACGCAGGTCACGGTCCAGGATTCACAAATGGGAACTGTAGATCTCTGTGGTAAACAACCTCTTCACAAGATGGGGTCATACAGAGTTATAAGTTTCTGCATCCCCAGACAATGCAAAACTATCACATTTCTGCTTGCTTGCTCCAGGGCCTGGAGTTTTTGGGTGAGACGCATTGTCCTTCTCCTGGAAAGGGAAATTTCTGTACGCATTTCCCCCAATTCCTCTAATATAGAGGGTTCTGCTCAAACTGTGGATGGAGAGTGCCACTCTCATCTTCAATGCTCCATTATGGCCTAGCCAAATATGGTTTCCACTTCTGCAACAGATGGCAGTGGAGCCTTCTGCCCCTCTACCTCTGTGTTAGGGTTTGTTGTCAGAGGACAAGGGATCCTTGCTCCATTTGGACCTGAAGTCCACACATCTACGTGCGTGGCTCCCGAAGACATAGCCATTGCATGTTTTTAGTTATCTCCTATGGTTGCTGATGTACTGACTGTGGCTAGAAGGCCTTCTACATACGTATTCCTTGAAATGGAAGCGGTTCACTTTGTGGACTACTTCCAGGAATCTGAATCCATTTACATGTCCTATAAATGCTGCATTGGACTATTTGTTGTCCTTGTCAGACTGTGGCCTACAGTATTCCTCATTTAAGGTGCATTTGGATGCTATGTCAGCTTTTCATGCCCCTATTGATGGTCGTAGGTTTGCCTAATTAGAGGTTCCCTGTATTGAAACCTCCTATCCATCATCCAGTCCCTCCTTATGACTTGAATTTTGTGCTTGAGAGACTGTCATTGGCTCCTTTTGATCCAATCACAAGTTGTAGCTTACGTTTCCTGTCATAAAAAATATTCTTTTTAGTTGCAATAACTTATGCTCGAATGATTTCTAAGCTTCAGGCTGTAACGTGTAAACCTCCTTACTTGATTTTTCACAAAGACGGTGTCTCTTTGCAAATGAATCCTAAGTTTCTACTGAAGGTGGTATCTGAATTTACACTGAATCAAACAACACCTTCCTGTTTTTTACCCCGAGTATACCAATCAGGGTGAGGCATTGCTCCCTACTTTGAATGTACGTAGAATACTCAGGTACCATGTTACTCGCACCAAGGACTGCAAAAAGTTGTCTCAGCTTTTTGTTTCTTTCATCCCTGGGAAAGAGGGTGCCCCTGTGTCTAAGCAGTGCCTATCCAAATGGCTGGCACATTATATTCCCTTCTGTTATAGGAAGTACGATAAGGAACTTGTGGTGCTGTTCATGGTTGCCTCCCAAGGGATATGGTAATTTCTGTTGCCTGTTTCAAAAATGTTTCTTCTGCTGACATTTGTGCTGCAGTCACATGGAGCAATGTCCACACCTTCACTAAATATTACAATCTGGACATAGTCTGTGGTAGATGTACTGGCTTCAGGCTTGCTTTACTGCAAGGCCTTCTGTCCTGAACATATATCAGGCTATATTCTCCTCCCATTTTACTTGGGATTGCCTGGTAATCATTCCAAAAGTGTGACCTAATGGAGACGATATCCTGGAAGAAGACAGACATGTTACTTAAGAATTTAGCCATCCTTCCCTCCTTTCACCTGTTGCTTCAGTGAGGGATGCATCAGATGCTGTGCCTACACCTACTCAAGGCAGCCCATATCCAGCCCCATACCTCTCCTTGTATGCCTGGTGCTGGTCTTATCTCCTGTTTTCCTGTGGTTGGCGGTCCTCTGAGGCTAATTTCTGGCAGGAAACTGTGAGGTCTTCTGAGGCTAATCTCCAGTGGGTAACTGAGGGGTGATGGGACTAGCCACGCTCAAATAGGCACAGATGTGGTACGTCATCATGGGTGGCCCCCAGCTAGCAAATGTTTCCGTGTGGTCCTAGTATTAATGGCTTTAGTTACAAAGGTGTAGCCTGATGAAAGAGATTCTTTTGAAGTACTACTGTTACGGTAAGTTCTTACATAACTATTCTTTCATGCTACCAAACTCGGTAGGGGGAGCGCACGGCATATGTCATGATGACAGTGCACGTCATGCCTCCAGGGGGAGTAGGAAAACAGAAGAAAGCTCCTGGGTGGCAGGGTGATGCCGGACACCTGCAGTACAGTAAAAAGGTTTTGGCAAGTTCAATTCATCACATCTACAATATATTTTTACAAGATTTAAAGGGGTGCACTTGGTGTACAACCAAAAAAAAGCATACAGTTAAGGTACCAGGCCCTTCCCCCACTGCTTTAACAGCCTGCAGTGTTTTCAAATAACACCAATGTTTTTAGATTGTTACAGGGGTTCTTGGTCTCATGTTTCAGCTGAATTATGATAAGCCTGACCACTACGACAAAGTGACCTCCTCATCGGTCAGTAGAAAGGCATCACATTTTACCTTGCCATTCTTAGCAGTGGTTCTCCTGCTTTCTCTGTCTTGTGGAGAATCCACTCTCTGGCTTCATTGCTTATATTTTGTGCCCTGGCTAATTAGAGGTTCACTGGGGAGCTCACCAATTAGCAGAAAGCCACAATTCTCCTTTATGCAGTTCAGTAAAAAGGCTTTGGCAAACTCAGTTCATCACATTTACAATATATTTTTACAAGATATGAAGGGGTGCAACTGGTGTGTGACCAAACAAAAGCATACAGTTCCCAGGCGCGCCCCCCCCCCACGTTGCTGCTAAAGAAAGCAGGAGAACCACAGCTCAGAACGGCAAGGTAAAATGTGATGCCTTTTTCCTGACCAATGAGGAGGTCACTTTGTCGCAGTGGCCAGGCTTATCATAATTCAGCTGAAACATGACACCAAGAACCCCTCTAACAATCTAAAAATAAGTAAAAATATTGGTGTTATTTGAAAACATTCCAGTCTTTTAAAGCAGCAGAGTTGGGGGGTGGTACCATAATTGGACACCTGCAGTACCCACACCCAACTAGCTGAGCAACCAGCTGAACTGGATCCATTCACCTGCAGGGGTTGGAAACTCTGATCCCGGGGGAGGGAGCCCTGAGGGAAGATGACTTGGAGGTAAATTCCGTTGGATGTTGTGGTGTCCAGACTGGGGTGTCCGGGGGATAGGGGCTGGCATGGCAGATGGAGGAAAAAAGATAAACCCCCAAAAAATACATTTGCCTACTTGTTTTATGATCCCTGGGGATCTCCATGCTTGTTTCTTTTATTGCTGTTCCTTTTCCCACAATGCCTTCTGTCTCATGTGATAATAATGAAACATGTAGTCAAATTTAGAAAAAAAATTCTAGGGTAGTACTACCGCTTGTGGAGCTGACAACCTGAGTTTGGATGCAAGTTCGGGAGTCAGTGGGTCGGCCAGGGGAGGAGGAGGAGAATCAAGCGTCCCAAGGACTGCTCTCCTCCGGGGAGGGATGGGATCGATGCTTGCGTTAGCCTGGCCTCTAGTGGCAGCTGGGGATTGGCATGCTGGCACCTCACAAGGAGGAGCAGTGGTAGGGCAGACACCTGGCGTGCTGCATACAGGAGCGTGTGCAGTACAGCCAGTGGCGTCATTGCACACCCTTCCTCTGTGCTGGGGAGAAAACACAAAAAGGGCTGACCAGCAGGATGACACTGGTCTCTCGCAGGTCTTGCACCCGGCTATCTGGACACGTCTGCGCAGACCAGATCCTGTTTCTAGTGGGGCTTAAGGGGGACTCTGCTGGGGGGCAAGTTCTGGGGAAAAGCTGGACAGGTAAGTCCCAGAGGCGCTGGGGTGACGAGGCTGGGGGAGACTGGGGGATAGGGAACCGATCAACAAGGGGAAAGAAACAAAAACCCTCATAGCAAACAAAGTAAAGGATGCACTAGGATTACACACACAAATCAAAACACTACAACACATATTTTTATTGTCAATTTTGACTAGTTTTCCTTTAGTCTTGTTTTAAGTACTAGTACAACTGTTTTTGTATCTTTTATGTTTCTGTGTACTTTGATGAGACATTATTGTGTTTTACTGATTCTCCCCTTAGCTGAAGGACCTGTTTTTTCCTCTGGTCATGATTTGAAAGAACTGACTTCGGCTCAAGGCAGAGAGTACCACAACACAGTATTTGATACCTGTACTGAGGTAAGGTGGCTCACTTAGCAAGTACTATATAAGGCTTTTTTGTTTTTATTTTATTTACTTTCTCTCTCTCTCTCCACTAGTCACCTGCCTCCTTCTTCTACCTGTCTCAGCCAGTTCCAGGGACCTGCCAGTCAGGTCTTACTGACTCCCATCCTAGCTTAACGCTACCACCACATGGAAAAGCCGCCTCATGGAGGGCCTCGGGGCAGGGAGGACTTCGCCATTTCATGACTCTGGTGTTACTCTAATTTTGCATGCAGTGATGGGAGGAGACTTGTGTGGACCAAAGGCTGATGACATTTGACCCATTGTTAATGTAATTTGACCAAAGAAAGGCTTTTACCCTATATGTATGCCCTCCCACCTCCTCATCTCTAAGCCTCTTCTGGCATGACTCCGGGGGGGAGGGGGACTGAATGTCATGTGATTACCTATGATGTTCATTTCCTCCTCTGACCCTCCACATGAGGCACTGGTTCAGTGTAAGGCTGCCTCCCTCCCTGCAGAGACCGAGAAGAGCACTGTCTCCGCTGTGCTCACTAGATGCCACTGATCTGAGCGGGGAGTCTGGATCTAAGTGCGAACAGGGGGTCACCTGTATTGTGCAACCACCAGTACTATAGGGCCAGGTCTATATAGACTCTGAGAGGTAGTTTGGTCCAGCAAAGCACAGAGCTATGTCTAACCTCACTATTTAGTGTGATGCATCTGTGTGCCCTTAGAATCTTCCCATCAGCTGAAAATGCTAGCAACAAGATTCTCTTCTTTCATGCTTATGGATTGTTAAGTGCTTTGGGATGCAGTTTGTATGAAACGTGCTGTATAAAACCAAAATTAATTTCCATTCCTTTTTGAGATGGTTCCTGTGATATCAGTAAATTGAATACATTTGTGTAAATTATATTTATTCCAAATTATGTTATCTCTTGTGAATGTTTTACATGCATTGTTGTGTGACTCAGTTTCAGTTGATACAGATATTGCTGCATTCATATTCAGTTTTGAAATGTTCTCCTTTACTTGTAAAAGGGTTTGACTCTGTTTTGTCCACAGGAGATCTTCTATGTTGTATCTCACCAGATACAAATTAATGAATTTTACCATATTTACAACAGTTTAATCTGTCTGAATAGATTTGACAGAAGATAGCCACACTCCATGTTGTTTCACTCTGAACGAAAAGGCAATGCATGGGATTAAAACATTAGGATCAGGCGGTCCCAAGAAACAGAAGCGTTTAGTGTGGCAATTAAGAAAAAAAAAAAAAAAGTTTTAGGGTAAAAACAATTTATTCTGGCTGCTTCAGTCTCTTAATGTGCCCATTGCGATCAAAGTGCAGACCTAGAAGCCACTGTATCTGATGTATGTGATGAATCAGTTGTGGGGACTTCAGACGTGCAATATATCCTGGTATTGTGTGCAAACAAGTTAGATACTGACAGATCTCACAGTTCATGCAGTCACTCCCAAATCCGATACAAAGCTGTACTGAATACGGATCAAATGGCACAGAGGCTCCCAGCTCTTACCACACTACCAGGTCTGACTCGCCTAGTGATTCACCAGTCCCTTACATCCCCCGGCATAAGATTACTAGGAGAGGAGGCAGCTTAAAACACATTTGTGTGCTCTGGCAGATAATGTACCCAGGACAGGATTCTGACTAGCATGCTTCATACACAAATTAATACCTAGATAAAATTATTGAGGGTCTGACTGGTAGGAAGGAAGCCTATAAAATAAGTGGCATGCAAAACCAGAAACCAGGGGCCATCCCAGCATGTCTGGCACTTCTGTGTGCCGCTTACTGACATCCAAAGATGTCAGCATACCTAAAAAGGTGGGCGTGTGGATTTTTAAATGGTGGTGTATCTGATTATGCCTCTATATTCAGTTAATTGCAGATTGACCTTTACAGAACTAAGAGCAATTAACTGAATGGTAAAATGCATGCATAAGCAGGTGGAATGCTAGCATTCAACTAGAGTGCCACCCTGCCAGCATCTAAGCAGTGTACCACATTTACACAGAAGGCTTCCCCCTGAACTTTTATTCTGGATGATTTTTTAAAAATCACTTAAACAATTAAAATAAGCCTGGGGTCCAACATGTTAATTGTTTAAGTGATTTTTCTAAAATTATCCAGAATAAAAGTTCAATGTTTTTTAGGTTACATCTTTCCCAAACAAAAAGCATTTTCAGAGTAAAACAATAAGCATTCAATTGATGGTTTCTGTTTTAACAAACTTGTATTGGCTTTTTAATTTCACCTTCAGTTTTCTTTTATCACAGATGCTTCTGAGACACGATAAAGAAAACATTAACTTAGTCGTTGATTCGCAACTCAAGCACCAGCCTGTCTTGCTGATACGCTGGTCCAGGTGCTGGAAACCTGACAACATGATGCCAGCACTTACACTGGCATGCTGGCATCTGGACCGGTATGCCAGAAAGATATACCAGTGCCACACCGGGCTCTGATCCCTTCTGTGTGAAGTACCACAGGGTCATTATGGCAGACTGCTCGGATATGGAAAGTTTAGTCATCCTTGCACTTTAGCTTGCAAGCTGGATGATTGCCTGTGCAAATGGCGTACAAAGTCATTCTTTTATCAAGTGATTACAGGCTTTCCCCCTTCATTGTCCAGATAATCAAAGGGAAGACCAAATGCAAATTTAGTTTTAAGGAGATTCTGAACATTGGACTCTACAGTTTAATAATTAATTCTATTACTATGTGAAAAGAAGGCCTTAAGTAGTAAATCTTAGAGGAGCATGAAAAGGGGAACAAAGATGCAAGCTGTTTTAACTTTATCTAAACACTGGTGAAAAAAGTAAGATGGTTTAAAAGGCACAGAAACTATTGTTAAGAGACCAATGTGCAGAACCTCCTTAAAAGTGTAAGGTTGACTGAGCTTTCCATAACCAAGCTGTCTTCCCATGTTGACCATGCAGTACTTTACAGACATAGAAGAATAGAAAATTATGGCAGAACTAGACCCTTAGTTCATCTAATCTGCCCATAAACCATAACCTACCCCAAGATCTAGTGTCTATAAATGGGTTTTGCTCATGCTACCTCCTCCTCATGTTTCCTGCCTTATTGCTGCCCCCTGAGTCACTATTAAGCCCGTAAATCTGTCCCAACTGTATTTGAAGTCGTTGATGGTTTTGGTGTCCACCACCTTAGCTGGCAAGCTGCTTCACGGCTTAATCATTCTTTCCCTCCTGCCAGCTTTCATTCATGTCTCCGTGTTCTAGATTAATTATTCCTGCTGAGTTTTTCATCACAGTTTACCATGTTCATTCCTTATAGGAACTTGACGGTCTATATCATATTATCCCTCTCCCTTGCAGCCTCCAGCGAGTATATGTTCAGTGCCCTAAGACGATCCTGGTAGGATCTCTCCAACAGCTATGAATAATTTTGGTTACTGTTTGCTGCACCATTTCCAGCCCGTCCTTGTCCTTCCATAAGTAAAAAAACTCTAGAACTGGGCACACTACTCCAGGTGTGGCCTCACCAGTGATCTACAGAGAGGTGGTAACCTCTTTTCTCTTGCTGTCAGAACCACTCCCAATACACCCCATCGTCCTGGTTGCCTTTCTCTAGGTCTTGTTACATTGGCTAGATTGTTTAAGGGAATTGTTTTTAATGACTGCACGGGTTCCTTTCCACAGTAGTTCTGCCAAACTAGATTATTCAAGGGAGTCACTTTTAATAACTCCACAGGTCCCTTGCCACAGTAGTTCTGCCCAGCTTAACCTCTCCCATCCAGTATTCCATCCCAGGGCTCTTGTTTCCTGTGTGTACCACTTTGCACTTCTTGGCGTTACATTTTAACTGCCAAACCTTGGACCACCTCTCCAACCTTTACAGATCCCTCTGCAACTCCCTTACCACCTCCTTACTGACTAACCTACCACAGAGCTTAGTGCCACTGCAAAGAGGTGCATATTGATCTGAATTCCTTCTCCTATGTCACTGATAAACATTGAAAAGGTCCTCTTTGACTAGCGTCTCCGTCAGTTGATTCATAACAGATGTGAGACTGACAGGCCTGTAGCTACCAGGTTGCTCCGTATTCCTACCGCTATGGAGGAGAACTACATCTGCTACCCTCCAGCCTTCCGGAACCACCCATGACTGAATTGAGCTATTAAATAGCCCTGCCAGGGATTCAGCCAGTTCTGATGCCAGTTCCCTCAGCACCCTTGGATGTATTTCAGCCATCCCTATGACCTTATCTATCTTCAGGGTTGCAAGCCTTTTTTTTTAATCCTTTTACATGTAAATTCCTTTTACTTTATTTCTTGAATTCCCATTTAGTAGCATTTATGCTGCTTTCTGGTAGAAGCCCGCTGTCCTCCTCTGTGAAAAGTGAGCAGAATTAATCGTCAAGAATTGCTACCTTCTCCATGTCCCCCTCTATTATCCTGCCCCACTCTACCAGCCCAACAGTTCCACCTGCATTCTTTTTTCCCTAATATAGCTGAAAAACTGTTTTTCCCACCTTTGACCCCTCGATATTACACAACTCTGTGTCTGCTTTTGCATACCTGACTGCCCTCTTGGCTTCCCTTGATTTTACTTGGTACTAACTCCATTCTTCATCCCCCTGCTTCTCCTTGTATCTGATGAAGGCCATTTTCTTAGTCCTCACTGCCTCCCTGATCTTCTTAAAGAAGCCAATTGGATCTCCTGTACCTGTTTCTCTTGGTGACCGTCCCCTACCATGATTTTGTTGCCTCAGGGATGACCCCTTAATTACTTCCCATTTTTCCTCCAGGCCCCTGATTCTGTCTACCCCATCCAGTGTATCTCAGACTAATTCCCTCATCTGGCTAAAGTCTGCTTTTCTGAAATCCAGGACCTCTGCCTTTGACAAGGGTATACTGGTGTCACGGGCCAGTTCAAACCATATAGTGTTATGGTCACTGGACCACAGTGGTTCCCCCACCCACACTTCACCTCCGTTTCAGAGTTGGCGAGTACCATGTCGAGAATGGTTAGTAACATACTAAATGCCAGCAGATTAGGCCTTATGGTCTATTGAGTCTGCTTGAACCTCATATTTCCTGTTGGGAACTGAGGTCCCCCACTCCTCGTCTTCAGATACCCCTTTTTGTATCTGTCCCACCCTCTCTTGAAGCCCTCCACATTGGAAATCTGGACTAGCTTGCCAGGCAGCACATTCCAAAGATCCACCACCCTCTCCGTGAAAAACCTCCTTCTCTTCCCCCCTCATCCTTCCTCTTTCCAACTTCAAACCATGCCCTCTGGTGATACCTCCCTCCTTTAGTTTAAATATCCCCTCCCTGTTTACCCTATTTATTCTCTTGAGGTACTTGAAGACCTTGATCATGTGCCCCCGTCTCTCCTCTCTTCCAAGGTAAACAATCTGAGCACCTCAAGTCTGTCCTCGTACGTCAACTCCCTCAGTCCTCGAATCATCCTGGTAGCCCTCCTCTGTACCCTCTCTGGGAGCCGTATGTCCCTCTTTAAGTGTGGTCTCCATTACTGTACACAGTACTCGAGGTGAGGCCTCACTAGCCCATTGTACAGTGGCAGAATCACTTCCCTGCTCTTAGAGGTGATCCCCCTTACAATGTATCCCAACATCCTGTTTGCTTTGCTAGCCGCTCTCCTGCACTGCTCAGAGTTATTCATACATGCATCCACCATGACCCCTAGGTCTTTTTCCCCAGACGAGGCCTCCAGCACCACCACCCCTCCCAGGGCGTACCTGTGTTTGGGGTTTCTCCACCCAAGATGTAACACCTTGCACTTGGTTGTATTGAAATTTAACTTCCGTGTAATAGCCCAACTTTCCAGGGTGTCCAGATCCCCTTGCAGGGTCAACCTCCCCTCCTCCCCCTCAACTACTGCTCCCACCTTGGAATCGTCAGCGAAGAGACTCATTTCACACCCTATACCCACCCTGATGTCAGATATGTATGCATTAAACAGGACTGAGCCCTGCGGAACTCCACTACCGACCTCTGTAGGGTTCGAGAGCTCCCCACTGATCACCACTCTCTGTGCGCAACCAGCTAGCCAGTTTCCTAGCCATCTGACCATCAAAGGGCACACTTCCAACCCTGTCAGTTTCTCCACCAGCCCATTGTGGGGAACAGAGTCAAACGCCTTGCTGAAGTCCAAGAATATTACATCCACAGGCTTTCCCCTGCCCAGTTCCGATGTTACCCATTCGTAGAACTCCACAAGGTTGGTTTGACATGATCTACCTGGCACAAACCCATGTTGCCTACTGTCCAGCCTTCCCCTCTCCTCCAGGAACACCCCCAGTCATTCCTTCAGTATACTCGCCATTGCTTTTCCCACTACAGAGGTCAAACTGATGGGTCTGTAGTTCCCTGGTACTTCCCTCGACCCCCCCTTTATGGATTGGCACCGCATGTGCCTCACGCCAGTCCCTAGGTACCGTCCTTGTCTCAAGCGACCTATTGAAGAGCTTCGCCAGGGGTGCGGCCAGTACGTCCGCCAACTCCCATTGTACCCTCGGATGAATGCCATCCAGCTCAGGAGATTTATCTTTCTTCAGGGCCTTCAAGGCTTGCCACACCCATTCGGTGGAGACAGCTTCATCCGTCCCCCCCTCCTTGCTGGTCTTTCTGTCCTTGTCCTGTTGTGAAACCCCAGGGGTGCCACTCCCTCCCATATGCTCCCTTTCTGTTAATCCCCTGGTCCCACTCAATTTTGCTTCTATCCCCTTTGTGCCTTGCTTAGCAAATATCACATCCCTACTGAGCACCGAGGCAAGTGCTCATTTAATACCTCTGCCTGCTCTCTCGCCTCTTCCACCCACCCACCATCCATTCTCAGTCTGCAAAGCTTACCCTTAGTTTTTCTTCGCTCCCTGATGCACGGGAAAAAAAACTTTTCCCCTCCTCAAATCCCCTGTGCCAGATGCTGCTCTTTACTGGACTTAGCCCCCCCTCACCACCTGGGTGACTTTTCTAGATGCAAGGTGGTACATTTCCCTTTCCCCTCTCAATGTTTTGTATTTTTTGTAGGTAGCCTTCTTCTTCCTGACCGCTTCCTGAACTTCACTGGTCCACCAGCATGGTTTATGTGACCTTACTCCCTTGCGTTTCACCTTAGCACAGGACCTGACTGCCTCATGAAGTCCCCGTTTTATAACCTTCCATCTCTTTTCTATGTCCATCACTGTTGTAATCCCTTTCATGTGATCCTTTAGAATGTTTCCCATGCCCATAAAGTCAGCTCCCCTGAAATCCACTGCCAGTGTCTTAGATCTCTCTCCCCCCCCACCATGTTAATTTGAAACCATACAGTGTCGTGGTCGCTTCCAGTCAAGGGACCCTCTACCACCAGGTCCCCATCCACCAAAACCACATCCAGAACATGACCCTTCCTCGCGGGCTCCCTCACATGCTGTGTTAAGAACATGTACTGGAAACCGTCTAGCAGCCTCTCCTCCTTGGCCACCTTAAACGACATGGTTCCCCATTTTGTCTGTGGCATATTAAGATCTCCCATCAACACCACTCTCTCCCCTTTTGGTCCACACTGGGCAATGATGTTGTCCAGCAAATCATCCTTCAGAACATCACCCATTCTGGGAGGCCTATATACTACACCCAGCTTGACCTTACCTCCTGTCCGGGTTCGTAAGGTGACCCATAAGGTCTCCACGTTTCCCTCTGCCTCTTCTACCCAAGCAATTTCTATACCTTCTCTAATGTACATAGCCACTTCTCCCCCTCTGCCCTGATTTCTATCCTTCCTAAGCAAAACGTATCTCCTCACGTTTAGGTCCCAGTCATGGTTGTTGTTGGCCCACGGTTCCATGACCGCCGCCACATCCACCCCCCACCTCGAACAGCATGGCCTGGAACTCTGGTGACTTGTTACCCAAGCTCCAGGCATTCACTAACACCACCACCCACCCCTTGTCCCTGGTCCCCTTTGTCGAATCACACCCGGGTTCCTTGTGCCTCCTGCCACCATCTGCTCCTCCTGAAACCTTCTTCCCCTGACTATTTTCCCCCTCCTCCCCTTCGGTTTGATGGCTGCTCCCCTCATCTGGAGGAAGGGGCTTCAGGCTAGCCCCTCCCTTGTCCCTCCCCCCTCACAGGTTTAAACCTCACGTTTCTTGAATGTAATCCACCACCCCCTGTTTAAGGATTTCCTTCCCTAATGGGGTAAGGTGAAGCCTGTCCTTGGCATACAGTCACTTATCCTCCCAAACCCCCACCCAGTTACCTAACACTCCGTCCCCCTTTCTTTCCCCCACTTCCTGAGCCAGTCATTTACCTCTGTGATCTTCCTTTTGTTTTCCACTGCGGCCCTAGGTACCAGCAATATTTCTGAAAAGAAAGTGTTGCATCCATTGTCCTGACAGACCCTAGCAAGTTCTCAGAACCTTGCTTGGATTTCCAAGCACTGTGCCCCTCTGTATCATTGGTCCCCAAGTGCACAAGGAAATCTGGTTTTCCTCCACAATCCCTTACCAGCTTGTACACCATGAACTTAGCTCTGTGCACCGTCAGCCCAGAGATACCCACTACCTTAACCCGGTTCTGGCATCCCACCCCCTGCCCCCCCATTGGATAACCTTTATCATTGAGTCACCCAGTAACAGAACCTTAACATTCCATCATCCTTATGGTTACTTCCACTACCTCTCTGTGCTCTCAACCTCCCCCTTATCCAAACTCCCAATGTCGGGGACTTCCTGCCCTATTATGAGAGAGACTCCTGCTACCCTCCCTTTTGTCTCCTTAACATTTGTCCACTTTGCTCAGAGCCCCGGTATAGGTGTCTCCTTAAACACACTCATTTCCAGGCCATTTATCCTGGCCTTGAACATATCCTCTTTTCCGCACCATCATCCTCACCCCTTATAATGGTACCCCTATTTCCAGAGGCCCTCTGCGGGACCCGTTCACCTAGTTGTCAGTGTTATGGGTTCCCCGACCAGCTGCACCAGCAGGCAGTCCTGCAGCGTATCTAGCAGGGCCTGATTTCTGGTGCTCTTAGATGCTGGAATGTCACAATCTGTGTCAGGTAAATTGAGGTCCCCTACCACTATTAACCATTTCAAAGGCTGTGGTTCTCAATTTCAGATAAGCAGACTTTGACCAAATAAGGGAGTTAGTTAGAGGTAAGTTGGTTTGGAGAGGATAAAATCAGGGGTGGAGGAGAGGTGGGGAGAAATTTAAGGGGCTCATCTTGAGGCAACTAAATAATGCTTGAGAATGCTTACATAGCTAGGGTAATGGGCTCAAGAGACCCATTTGGTTCTCTAAGAAGGTCATAGAGGTAGTGAGGGCTGAAAAAAGGGCCTTCATTAGCTGCAAAATGAAATGGGGCTGAGGAATGGAGCGAATACCATGTAAAGAGGAAAGAAGCCAAGAAGACAGTCCAGGATGCAAAAGCAGACACACAGCTACATATTTGAGAGGGGGCCAAGGGAGGGGTTAAACAGTTTTTAAGATACATCAGGGAAAAAGGAAAAAAGAGAGGGGGAGTTATTAGTCTGATGGAACAGAGGGGTAGGTTAATAGAGGAAGTTGAGCAGAAGGCAGTCATTCCTAACAACTACTGCTGGTCAGTATTCACAGTGGAGGACAGTGGACCTCTGCCAGAAAGTGGCATAAAGACTGCTACAAAGGGGTTCCCTGAAATGGGACAGGTGGTAATTACAGGGCTATAAAGGGTTTTCTGTCCAGAAAATAGATAAGATGCCAAGGCTGGATGGGATGCACCCCAGGGTGCTCAGGGAATTGGCATCGGAACTGGCCAAAACTGTGGCAGGGCCATTCAGTGACTTACTATAGACAAGGGTGGGTTCAAAAGATTGGAGAATAGCAGACGTAGTACTGCTTCACAAGTGAGGTAATGGAGGAACGGGGAAATTACAGGCCCATCAGTCTTACCTCCATTGTAGGGAAATTGATGGAGACACTAGTCAAACAAGACCTAGTGGTCTACCCAGAGAGAAATGGGCTCCAGGATAGTAAACAGCATGGGTTTAAGGCAGGGAGGTCTTATCAGACCAACTTGATGGTATTCTTTGACTGGGTAATAAAGGTAGTGGATAAGGGACAAGCATTAGATTTACTTCACTTTGACTTCAGCAAGACATTCTACTCGGTGCCACACAGACAGTTGCTGCACAAGATGGAGGATCTGGAAGCAGTGAAGGACTTGGTTGGATGGGTGGGAAGCTAGTTGGGGGAGACAGCAGAGGGTAGAGGTGGGGAAGTCACGAGTGGGGTAACTCGGGGGTTAGTCCTGGGACCAGTCCTTTTTAATATGTTCATCAGTGACATAAGAGAAGGAATACAAAGCAAGGTGTGCTTTTTCACAGATTACACTAAGCTGTGTGGCAGGGTAGAGAGCAAGGATGGGATAAGGAAATTGCAGAGGGAACTGCAAAGGTTAGAGATGTGATTAAAGGTCCGACATTTGAAATTCAGTGCCAGAAAGTGCAAGGTGATGCACATTGGGAACAAGAACCCCATGAAGGAATACTGGATGAGAAGAGTTAAGATGGGCACTACGTCAGAGAAAAGGGACCATGGAGTCATCATAAGTGACTCCCTTAAACCAGTCAGTGCAACAAGGCCTCCAGCAAGGCAACCAGAATGTTGGGGTGTATTGGTAGGGGTTCAACAGCAGGAGAAGAGAGGTAATGCTGCCTCACTATAGACCACTGATGAGACCCCATCTGGAATACTGTGCATAGTTGTGGAATCCCCACCTACAGAAAGACAGAAACACACTGGAAGCAGTGCAGCATAGCATAATCAAAATGAGCCAGCGACAACAGAGCAGAGCCAATGAAGATAGATATAGGGCACTGAACATGTACTCTCTAGAAACCACTAGGGTGAAGGGAGATATGATAGAGACCTTCAAGTTTCTGAAATGAATAAACAAGGCACACTACGAGGGCCTGTTCAGTAGGAATAGAGGGTCAAAAACAAGGAGACGCAAGTGGATGCATGCAGAGGGGAGAATTCAGGAGTGATGTGAAAAAGTTCTACTTAACAGAGATAGTGGTTGAGTCATGAAACAGCCTACCAACTGAGGTGGTGGGCTCAAACACCATTAATGAGTTCAGACACAGCTAGGACAGAGTAAAGGGCTAAATAATTGCTCAGGGGGATAATAGTAAGGCAAGGAGTGGGGGCAAAACCCCATCTAGACAATATGTCGTGAGGTAGCACGGGGTAAAACAGAGCAGACTGGATGGACTGACTGTCTTTTTCTGCTAACATTGTCTTATGTTTTTGTTTGTAAAGGTTTTGGCAAGGGTACTCCTGTTTGCCCACTGTGTGACCTTGAGTAAGTTACATTGCCTTCCTATACTTCAGTCCTCTTGAGAAGAAGCAGGACCTCACTGAAAAAGATGACGCAGTTGGGACATCATTGGTAAATAAAGTGTAAAAGAAAAATAACCAGTAGAAGGTAACTTTTGCTTCTTTCCAAGAGTTGCCTGTAGGCAGCTGACTCTTGCTGTTTGTTTATTTATTAGGACTAGGATTACAGTACCTTTGAGCCAGGGCTCTTTTACAAATGTTCCACGTCAGGTTACAATTCAAAACATAAGGCATGTAAGTCAGATTACAAATTCAATACATAGGACAAGGTTGCAAAAGTGTAAGCTAAACAGAGTTACAAAGCATCTGAGAAACAAAACAAGTTTTGGAGGCTAGGTTACAAGGAGATGGCAGATGAGGTACAGAGAGGATAGAGGACAAGTTAGAGGAAGAGTAGAGGGGGGCGGAGAGCTATAGAGAAGGAGCACAGCCAGAGACATTGTCGTAGACATAACATGGGAAGTGCATAAGGGGGCAAACTCAAGTGCTAATAGGAGAGAGAACTGCATAAGGTTAGGGAAATATTCATGGGGTCAGCTGGTGGAGGCAGTCACAGGAGCTAGAGGCAGTGAGAGAGAGGCGGAGCCTTGATTTAAATACACCAAGGGTAGGAGTGGAGGAGATGTAACTGTTTAGACCATTTAGCCAGTTGGGCGCCCTGTAGGCAAAAGATCTTTGACCTTGTGAGGTACGACAGTGTGGAACCTGCAGGAGCTGTGATTCAGACTCCCTGGTTGAGTGGGGGTTATTGCTAGGGTGCAGGAGTGCACACATTCCAGGGGGCGCAAGGCCCATAGTTATTTTCTTCGCCATGGTGCAGGTTAGGTACTTTATCCGATTGGTGAGTTGCAGCAGCCATGCGGTTTGTGCATAGAGGTCACACATATGTGTGAGGTGGTGGGATCCAGTGAGAAGTCAGCAGGCCTTATTGAGGGAGGTGGATATGCGTCTAAGAGCGGTAGCGCGGGCAGAGCCATAGATGATATACCCATAGTCAATAATGGAGACAGCAGAGCTCTGAACGGCAACAGTCAGGGCTTCTTGGGTAAGATGTTGCCTATGCTGGAAGAGAAGGCTAAGGAGAGTATTTGCTGCTTTGGCTACAGAGTCAATGTGGGCACGGTAAGTTAGATCAGGGTCTAGAGTGATCCCAAGGTACTTAAAGGTTTGAACCTGTTTGAGGGTGACTCCATGACTGGTTTTGATGGATAGGGGGTGCAGCGTATGCTTGTTTGAGAGCTGCTGAACATCATAGACTTTTTTTTTTCTTATTATTGAAGACCAAATTGTGATTTGAGAACCAATTTTCAACAGATGTGAAGCCAAGCGGAAGGTTGTCTTGTAGAGGCTTAGTATCCTTGTGGGAGGCAAGAATTACAGCATCATCTGCATAGAGGATGATCGTTTCAGAGCAAGAATTTGGAAGGGGGTTCAGGAACAAGCTGAATAGTAGGGAGCCCAGAATGGATCCCTGAGGGACACCTGAGCGAACAGGCCTGGTATCGGAGAGGACATCTACAATTTTTACTCATTGAGACCAGTTCTCCAAGTAGCTTTTGAACCAGGCAGTGGAGTCAGGAGAGATCCCAGCTTTCAGAAGTTGCACAAGCAGTAGGTGGCGATGAACAGTGTCGAACGCCTTAGATTGATAAAGACGGACTGAATTAACTGACCATTGTCCAGTGAGCTGTGAAGAATGCAAGTGCAGTCTGGTTAGTTGTAGATAACTGTAGTCTGAGTCACTTACCAGTGGCCTCCGCCAGTGACATGCCTGCCTTCATTGTGCTGCTAACCCACACTGCCTCTTTTCCGATGTACATGCCTTGCCAGCACTGTACCATCTGCTGCACCCCACCTGTGGCATATCAGCAGGCAATGCACCATCCACAGATGCTCCTCCTACGTCTTACTTGCCAGCACTGTACCAGCCACAGTGCACCTGCCTGCGATATACCTGCCATTGCTGAACCAGCTGCCAGCAATGTGAATTACTTTCCTATGATCATTCAGGGTATTCCCTTGTCATAATCTTTTCAGATGTGACTTGAGAAAGTATTTACTTTCCCCCTGTGTCTACACTTGTTCTTGATTTGCACAATTCATGTTTCTTTTGGAATAAGTATAAATAATTTAGGTCTGTGATCTTTTACTCACCTGGCTTGTATTGCAACTCCGCTGTTATTGCAGTGGTGTTAACTTGTACTCTCGCAGGTCACTCCTGAAAATAGGAACCTTATGTGTAGTGCACCTACCTAGTTAACAAAAAATGAAATAAATAAATGTAGTCCCTGCACCACCCCCATCTGTGACATTCTGCCCATGCTGCATTACTTGCGTGCATTACCTGTATCACAAGTGTTTGCAGTGTACCTGCTATTAACTTGCTACCCATACTGTACCTCCCACTTTGCACCAACCTGTGATTAACCTGCCAGTACTAAACCATCCACCAGCAATGTACCCCCTGCACTACCCCCATCTGAGACATTCCGCCCACATTGCACTACTGTACCTGCATTACCCATGCTTGCAATGTACAGTATCTGGTAGCCCATTACCTCCCACGCTACATCATCTGCACTGCCCCTTGCCTGCTATGTACCTGCCTGTCTGCCCTGTACCACCTTCACTGCCACCACCTGCAGTGATCCAGTCAGGTTGGTAGCCCAGGCCCACACATCACTGTCCTCACCCTGATTGGTAGTCTGCCCCCAACCCCGCCACACACAGATGTGCACAAATGAGTCAAGCAGGGACATCATGCCAAGAGACCTGCCTGCTTCTTCTACTCCTGGGTCACACCTGTGAGTATGTGTTTGGTATGAGATTCATATCTTGGCCTCCAGGTTCACAGCTCGGTGCTCTGACCCTTAGACCAAACTAAGTGTCGGCCCCAATGTACTTTCTTGCACTCACCATGCTCTACCCCCTGGAATAAATTGTAAGTGGTGGTTATGGGATTCAACCCTGGCTCTCAGGGTTCATAGCTCTGCACTCTAACCACTAGGCAAAGCTGCGTACTTCCTTTTTTTTGTGCACACACATACACAACACGTTTTATTTTACAGACACACACACACAACTCCCAGTAGCTTTTGCCTCTTGGTGGTCTGGGACCCATAAAATGAAAATCTTGGAGACCACGAAACAAAATTTTGGAAGACCAGCCATGTTTCTTTAAAGTTGCTGTGGTGCACCCCGATACAGGCCAGGTGGACAACAGGCAGCAGCTTGTGCATAATGAGAAGCTAGCAGTACATCCCAGGGGACCTTCCAAACTGCTGGACAATGTGTTCTGATGAGCTGCCAACACCTAAAGGATACTGGGCCCATGTCCCTGAGAACCCTTCCCCCACCAGGTGCCTAAATGAGCACATTGTGATAGTGGAATTCAAACCTGGGTTTCAGTGTTCACAGCCCTGTGCTTTAACCACTAGGCCAAATAAACACAGATACACAAACTTGGTTTGTCTTGAAAAGACTCGTTGCTCAAAAGTAGAAAAATATGTTGTTTTGATAAAAAAAAAAAAAAAAAAAAAAAAACGTGCTAGATTAACTTTTCTCCTCATTCAACACATAAAGAGACGGGGACAATAACGTATCATCATTTCAGCTGTCCAGTGGTGGGCAATGCAGCGTTATCTGCAGATCACTAATGTTTGTGATTGCACTAAACTCTTACTCCGCTTTACAGTGTAATGAGAAATGTCCTGTGAAGCGTTCCTTTAAAATCCCAGTACCATCCATGCAACACTTTGGTAGTCAGAGGCTGCACATAAAACACTTGAATTCATTTATTATTAAACTCAATTGACAAGTGGAGTGAAGTATTCCAGAGTATGTATTATACATTGTAACATGCTTTTCAGTGGATTACAGACTTCACTTTTGGATCAGACAGTAAACTGACCATATGGCACGTGAAACTACTGGTCTGACCCTTTTTTACACAGATTACCATGGGGTAATTTTCCATTATACTTGGTTATCTATAATGCTGACCTGTCATAGTCAAACCTCCCTCCCCAAATCTATATTCTTCCTCTTATCTTTACCACCCAAACCACTCTGTTTTATTAAAAAAAAAAAAGATCAGTTGATCCTACCTAGTTTTGTTTCTTTACACATGTAAACTAGAAACCAGTGCCACACCGTGTAGCTCTTTTGGTTTCACTCTTCCGCCGAAAACCAATGCAGTGTGGCTCCGCTTCATTTTTGTTTAAGTTGGTAAATGTAAAAAACTCATAAGGATCACCCAGATAGTTTTTTAATGAAAGAAAAAGTGGTTCAGAAATCTTGGATAACACAGGGTTGTTGATTTTGGGAAGTGGAGCAAAAACACATTTTTTATGTTTGCTTGCATGAACGTGCAAGAAACATAGTGCCATCATCCGAGTTTTCCAGAAGTGTGTCAGCCTCTTCCAGTTCAGTGAGTGTGTTTGCAGGCGCGGTCGCACTGCGCCAATCACTGCTCCTGCTGTCTATGACAGCTGAAAATGCAGTGGCATACAGTTGAAGGGAGTGCTCCGCTCAGTG
The DNA here is from genome assembly GCA_016271365.2 of Neoceratodus forsteri. Taxonomy (NCBI): domain Eukaryota; kingdom Metazoa; phylum Chordata; order Ceratodontiformes; family Ceratodontidae; genus Neoceratodus; species Neoceratodus forsteri. The sequence goes on from CM028131.1 coordinate 734,384,562, forward strand.
AGCAGAGTCCCCTCCACCACACACACACACACACACACACGCAGTGCGTGCTCATGTGCCTTCCCCATTGTATGCGGCCCGACAGGGTGCCCAATCGCTCGGCTCCGCCCAAAGCATCCAGGTGCCGCTGAGGCCGACCAGCGTGGCAAAATATTTATGGCGGCAGGGGTGCCCAGTCCCCGTCGGCTGCACACCCCAAGCATCCAGCTGCCACGCGAGAGCCCATCCAAGCGTGGCAGAGATAATATTATGGCCGACGGGGTGCCCATCCCCACGTCGGCTACGCCCCTCCCAAAGCATCCAGGTGCCACGATGGGAGCCCACCCCAGCGTGGCAAAATGATGTTATGGCCGACAGGGTGCCCGATCCCCGCGTATCCTGCCCCCCACCAACATCCTTCCAGCTGCCAGCTGGGAGCCCACCAGCGTGGCAAACATCCCTCGTTGTCTTAGGAAATAAAAACCTGTAAATACAAAAACTGGCCCTCTGCGCTTCTCCCTGCCCCCCTCCCACAACCCGCACTCCACCCACTGCGTACCCTGCCTCCCCACCCCCCCAACCCCATACTTACCTCGGGCTCGGTGACGATCTTTCGACAGACCGGGACACATCTGCACTCTTCAAAGCCGACTGCGAACTGAGAAATGCCGGTAAGCTGTATAATGGGATAGACAGGGTTTTTCAACTTTATTGCATATCTCAGGCATTTTTGAATTTTGCACCAAATTTTCAACATGGGGTTTTGGGACCTTCTCATGAGTGCTGTCACTGTCATGGCGTTATTGGGCCCGGAAGGGTGATTTACGCAGCCACTTTCGCGCGATCACCTTTTCCGAATGATTAACGAAGCGACACTGCCAGTGTTCATAAGGGCTCTCAAAAAGCCTATTTTGAAATTTGGTGGAAAAATGCCTAAAATGACTGTTTCATGAGTGTGCATTTCGCGGTTCCTCGCCGCTCGTGAAGTTTGCGACTTTCTAATATTTTCTACTAGATTTTTCAACATTGCCATTTTACCACACCTTCTTATGAGCAGTACAGCTGTCATTTTCATATCTCACCTAAAATGTGTCCGCTCATGTGGCGCACAGTGGGCGTAGTCGTCGCGAAATCAATGTACGGGACACATTAAGAAAAATCACAGTGACACTGTTCATGAGCAGAGGTCTTAAAATGGCTATGTTGAAATTGGTGAAAATTCTAAAATGACTAGTTTACGAGCGCAAGGCTAAGGGCAGTTCCTACGCACTGTAAGCTCATGTAAATTTCAATATTTTCACTCCAGATTTTCAACATTGCCATTTTCCACACTCTCTTATGAGCAGTACACCTGTCATTTTTCACATCTCACCCAAACGCGGTTTCCGCCATGTATGCACAATGGCGCAGTCGGTGTGCAAATCAATGTACAGGACACATTAAGAAAATCACAGTGACACTGTTCATGAGCAGAGGTCTTAAAATGACTATGTTGAAATTTGGTGAAAAAATTCCCAAAAATGACTGTTTTAGGAGCCACGTTGCGCAGTTCCTATGCACGCTGGCAAGTTTGAGAATTTGTAATATTTGCACACCAGATTTTCAACAGTGCCATTTTACCGCACTTCCTTATGAGCAGTACAACTACCATTTTTCACATCTCGCCCAAAATGTGTTTCCGCACATGTAGCGCACAATGGTACAGTCGGTGTGCGAAAACAATGTTTGGGACAGATTAAGAAAATCACAGTGACACTGGTCATGAGCAGAGGTCTTAAAATGGCTATGTTGAAAATTTGGTGACAAAACTCCATAAAATGACTGTGTTACGAGTGAGCATTGCGCAGTTTCCACGCACCCTCGTCAGTTCATGAATTTGTAATATTTTCAGTCCAGATTTTCACCAGTGGCATTTTTCCACACCTCCTTATGAACAGTACAGCTGTCATTTTCCACAACATGGCCGAAATGTGTTTTCACACTTTCTTTTCAGCACAGAAATGCGTGATCGCTGTGGGAAATCATTGTTCGGGACAGATGAAGAAAATCACAGTGACACTGTTCATGATCGGAGGTCCCAAAATGCCTGTGTTAACAATCTGCTGTAAAAAAATCCCCAAACTAGCTACATTAAGGGTGTGGGTTGCACAGTTTCTACGCACGCTCGTGACATCACCAGTTTTTTTTAAGATTTTCACAGCAGATTTTCAGCATTGCCATTTTTTACACCTCCCCATGAACAGTACCGCTGTCATTTTTCACATCCTGTTCGGAATGTGTTTTTGCACCTGTGGTGCCAAATGTCATAGTCGCTGTGCAAAAGCAGTTTTCTCAACAAACTGATATTGCCACTGTTCATGAGGTGGGGGTCACAAAAAAACCATGTTGAAAATTTGGAGTGAAAATACCAACGAATGCCTGAGGCGTTAGGGTTTCTGACCATAACGCCCCACCCTGTAGAGAATGACAGGCATCAGGGGTGTGACTTGGGATTCTTGCCTGTCATGCTCATACCATTCCACCCTCACCCACACCTTGCAGCCAGTGAGAGGCATCAAGGTGTGCCTCGGACTCTTCGGGCTGAAACTTCACCCCATTCTCCTATACCGCACCCATCTCACCGTATTTCCTGATGGAATGGGGTGCGCATAAGGGTCAAAGACCCAAAGGCACACCGTGACACTTGTCAGTGTCTGCAGGGTAGGGTGTGGTGAAATGGCAGGGTGGTGGTGGGGTTGGCTTCAGTTCAATACTTCACTGCCATTCCTATTATGTAGCTCTGTAACTTCTACACTACCAATGCCAATGCCAGCAAGCAAACATTCGGCATTGACAAATGCTTGTTTTTTAAGTTGTGAAGGGGATCACTAACAAATTTCATTGGAGCCCTGCACCAGCAATTATATAAAAAAAAACGCATGGGGTTGGTGCAAAACATACACATCCATGTGTGTGATGTTTAAATAAACCCATCAAGCTTTGCTCTCTGTTTATGTAGCATCAGACACCTCAGGCGTGTTTAAAAAAAAAAAAAAAAAGTCTTGTTAAGCCCCACTCCTCCTATATTATTCTTTATACAATACCCACTCAGTCATGCATTATTCCTTATGAGTACCAGCTTAAAATTCACTTTTATATAGCAATGCTTGTTACTGACGTGCCAACCGGATTTTATATTGGTGACCAAAGCCCCACTTTAAGGCATTGCAAGTCAGCTTGTACCATGCCACATGGCATGGCTTACCTTCACTTTCACCGGTTTTTCTTTGTCTGTAACATCGTGCTATGCCAATCACTAACCTTAGATCAGCCTGTTTCTTGGAGTTAAGAGAAACACAACTGACACAAAAAAGGGAAACCCAGGTACTGTTGGGGAATTGCCACTGCACCATACTTCTGACTGTGAGTGGGCCATGCTTGCCACCTTAGCTGAGACGGGGGAAATCCTTGACTGGCTAGCAGTGGGTGCTCACCCCATTCCACTCCCACTCCAGGACTGAATACCCTACCTCCTGTGTTGCATTGAGCAGGTCCAAAATAATCCAGGTTCCAGTACTGAATCTCATTTAGAACCTTCGTGTCATGCCTGTATCACATTTGATGCTTCTAGAAAATTCCCTGTGGAAGTTTAGAGCCCCTTAGGCACAACTGTCCAATGTACAGCTGGGCCACCTTTTGTACACCTTCATCACAGAGTGAAGAGAATAGTATGCTATCATAGTAATGTTCGTTCATCAACATTGTAATCATACCCCTCAGCTGGTATGAATTTTGCATAGTGCTATGATTTTTAAACTCAACTTTACTCTTGGTCTGCAAAGGATTAATAGTGTTTTATATGATTTCAGAGCTATTTCTGGGGAAACAAACTATTAAATCATTGAACTAACTTGATCGAAACATTCCTTGACACTAAATATACGGGGCCCACTATTTAAAGACATGTTATTCCTTAAAATAAGAAAGTGCTGTACATTCTGGCCATTTGCTCTGATTTTTGAAGGCCAGTGTAGCGAGATAAGGCCATATCTTATTGTTTTGGGTCGTGTTTAATGTAACTGTATGTATATAATGCCTTAGAGATGCCCATGGGGGCCAGTGTAAGTGCAAGGGATCATGGGTACAGACACATGGGCAATGTAGACAGATGTGATTTTTCTTGTCACTGAGCAAAGAAGCTGTTTGTTGCTAGCCAGGAACTGGAGTTAATTAACTTATCTAAAAGGAGACAAAGGAATACTTAAGCCTAGCTGGGAGGCCAGGTAGGCCAGTTTGCTTATGAAAGGTCAGGGCCTCAGGAAGAGACAGAATGTCTGGCCTCCTATTGTATCTGCAGGGCTACAGTCAGCTAATCTCGTTAGAAACTGAATAGGCTACCTTTTATGTAAATAGCTTTATTTAGGGTTGATTAACGACCGCTATCTCCCAGCAGGGAGGCTGGACTATCCCCTAGAAATCTGGTTTGAGCTGGCTAACCTCATGTTTTTTTTCCTATTCAGAAAACTGCATATCTGTTATTGTAATAAAATACTGAACTTTGGTTGGTTGGGTAACCATAGAAACTGAAATGCTATCTAGTCGCAGGGCAGCCACTATCGACTGGACATGCCCTTTTGAACCCCTTTAAAACCAGGATGCAGAGTGGTATCTGAGCCTTTTGTTGCCTTTTTGCTTGAAGTTTGTGGGACCCTGTCTGCCTGTCTGTTGGGAGGACAGAGACAATTTCTCTTGGATCACTGAGAGCCAAGACTTCAGGTGCCACACTTCTAAGGACACTTTTGCACTTCAAAATTCCAACTAAGAACTCAATGTAGACTTTTAACCTCAGAGTTTAAAGTGTAGGTTTTTATGTATACTTTCCTTTTTATTTTTGATACCCTGTACCCAATCTCCAAATTATTTTGCCGTTATGTTATTTACTGTTTTATAATTAATTTATTTAGTAAAGCCTTTTGCTTATTTTAAAATCATTCTGCCTATGTCGTTTGTGTGTGCTGTCTGGGTACAAGTTGTTCAGACTATACTACACCTGTGTGATCGGCCAAAACACTACCAAAAGTGAAGTACCATTAGTGACTTTGTGATGAAAGGAGGGGAGGAAAAACGAAGGGTATCAAGAGGAGCCTGTATGGGTTTGAACCGAGCAATGCATTTCTGGGGAAAGACATAGTAATAGGGTGTATAGGGCCCTCCAAAGCCTATACACGTCTGTGGCTTTCTGGTTCTTGGTGCAGTGGCCAGGGGAGTTCTACCCCAGTAACACAGACTCAAGACTGTATTTGTATCCCCTCACATGGAAAAAGGGTATTTCTAACCCCATCTCCCCCCCACCCCCATCACAAGAGGGATTTTCTGTGATGCAGAGAATCCCACCCCACGGGAGTGGACTCGTGACAGATTTGGTGAGTAGTGGTGTGATTGGCGAACTGTTTGAACAACCACACGCAAAGAGGGCAGAAAATTGGAAAAGGGCAAATTGGTTACAAGATAGTTCCCACCCTGTTTTATTTTTTTGGCTGCAAGTAAAAGACATGCTAGTGATAGTGTAGGGAAGAAAGATGACTTCCAAGTACAGCGACTACACTGTAGAAGAGCTGAAGCAGCTGTGTCAGGAAAGAGGGGTCCAATATGAGGGGAGAAGCAAAAAGAACCTCATGGAGGCTCTTGTGGCAGTTGATGAGCAAGCGACTGCCCAGGACCTCAAGTCACAGCTGGTGACTGAAAGGGACCAGACCTTGGGCATGGGTGTGCCAAGGGACGTCGCAGTGTCTAGTCCCAGGGCAGAGGACAGCAAGACCAGAGGAAACCCGGAGCTACAGCGCCTGGGGAAGGTCTTCACAGAGCTGAAGTTGGAAGAGGTAGGGCTGTAGCTGGAGTTGAGGAACTTGGAGCTTGTAGAAAAGTGCAAGAAAGGGAACTGGAGATGGCATTCAAGCAGAAAAAGTTTGAAGCCCAGCAGCAGAGGGAGTTTGAGCAGAAGAGGTTTTGAACTGGAGATGCAAGAAAACCAGAGTTGGAGAGAGTCGGAGAGAGGCAGAGGAAAAGGAAAAATGGCTTCAGAGAGAGAGGAAAAAGAGCGCCAGAGGGAATTCAAACTGGAGAAGCTAAGACTCCAACGACCAGCACCAGAGGAGGTAAGCGGCAGAGATAGACCTGAAACTCCAGGACTAGGGTATAAATTAAGTTTCAAATTAATAGCGGAATTTAAAGAGGGGGAGGATATGGATTCATTTTTGAATTAGTTTGAAAAGGTCTGTATCCAGGCCAGGGTACCCAGGGAGACCTGTAGCTTCCAACTATCCCCGCTACTTACTGGTAAAGGGCATGCGGTGCTAGGTCAACTGAACAATGATGATAGCATAGACTATGAGAAACTTAAAGCTGCTTTACTTAAAAATTATGAACTGACTCCTGAGGCCTACAGGGTAAAATTCCATAAACTCTGAAAAAGCCCTGACATGAGCTTTGAAGAACTAGCCACAAAGCAATAGCAGTTTTTAAAGTGTTGGTGGGAGGGGGTGGAAGCAAACTCTGGGGGGAAAATTGAGGAGATTATACTTTTAGAACAGTTCTTTTGGGCTTGCCCAAGGAGATGAAAACCTGACTGGAGGACTGGGATCCCAAAACAGCACAGCAAATGGCTGAGCTCTCAGATCGCTATGCTAGGAGCCAGCCTTCTCTGAAAGGAAGTGGGAGAGCAGGTGCTGCAGCACAGAAAGGGAAAAGCGCACCTTTAAGGCAGCTAAAACCCTCAGTGTCTCTGCAGAAAGGGGGAAGCCCCAAGTTACCAAGAAGGGAGGTCGGGGGCGGGGGAAGAATGATGACTTTTGGTTTTGTAAGCAGCCAGGGCATCTGGCTAGACTGTGTCCTAAAAAGGTACAGAGTGGACAAAGTGTCTCTTGAAAGGAGGTGGGTCCACTGTGTATCCCTGAGAGTATGCCTGTGAACATGAGGTAGCACATACACCTGGTTACTGTAAGTAGGGTGCAGACCCATGGGTTAAGGGACACGGGGTGTCTCTTACCCTGGTAAAAGGGGATTTGGTTGTGCCTGAACAGCTTATACCTAATAAATTTGTCACTGTGAGGGGATTCACGGGGGAGGGAAAAAAACCTGCCACTAGCTAGTGTTCTCCTGGATTGGGGTGAGACAAGAGAGAGGGTACAAAAAGTGGCAGTGGCAGACAGCCTCACCCAGGATGTGCTTATAGAGAATAATATACAGCAGGGGGTGGTGTGTGTGGTTACCTGCAGTCAGACGGCTAAGGCCCCTTGTATTTCCCTGAACCCTACAGAAGCACCTGTGGAAGAGAATAGGAGGCTGGTTCCCCAGTCTGTGTCTCCTGACATGGAGAATAGTGAAAGGGAAGGTAGGACTTCCCCAAGTAGCCAGTCACCAAACAGCTACAGAAAGTTACTCTTAGGAGGGAGGGGTAACCATTGGTCAGAAGGTTAGGGATAGCAGTGATTCTGAATGCCCTGATGCTAGTGCTGTGGACCCCAGTTTAGGAACTGAGGGAGACGTGTCCCACGCTTTGGGAAAATTTGAAGATTTTGCAGTTGCTCAGAGGACTGACCCTAGTTTGGCGAGGCTGAGGGCTTGTGCAGAATCTGACGGGTCACAGGGAAGTGACATGAGACATAGGGTGTTTTGGGGCAATGGACTGTCGTACACAGGACGTGAGGACAGAGGGAGGGGTGATGGGCAGGCAGCTTGTTCCCCAGGAGTATTGTGAGCAGTTGCTCAAGGTTGCGCATGATATCCCCATGTCTGGACATCTGGGAATCATGTGCACCATGCAGTGACTGGGCCCCAAATTTCTATTGGCCCAACTTCATCCAGCAGGTGAAGGAGCATTGCAGGTCTCGTCACCAGTGCCAACAGATAGGGAAGGCAGGTAGTAAAACAAAAGTTGCCCTACTTCCCTTGCACATTGTGGAGGAGCCATTCCAGAGGGTAGGAATGGATATTGTGGGACCCTTGAGTACCCCAAGCTCCTTCAGGAAAAGGTTTACCCTGACGGTGGTCGATTATGTCAGTTGATATTCAGAGGCGATCGTCTTATCCTCCATTAAGGCACCCAAAGTGGCAGATGCCTTGTTAGAGATTTTCTCCTGTGTCAGGTTTTCCACAGGAGGTTATCTCTGATTGAGGGACTAACTTCATGTCGGACCTGATGAAATCTTTGTGGGAAAAGCGTGGGGTGGTGCAAAGACGCACAACACCTTATCACCCACAAGCCAGTGGACTTACGGAAGGATTCAGTGGTACCCTAAAATCAGTGCTCCACGCATTTATTGAACAGCATGGGAGGGACTGGGAGAAATACCTTCCCCACTTGTTGTTCGCATACAGGGAGGTGCCCCAAGAGTCGACAGGGTTCTCCCTCTTTGAACTCCTATATGGACATAGGGTGCATGGACTCCTAGACTTGACCTGTGAAGATTGGGAAGGCAAGCACGCCACCCAGGGAACTCCCGTAGTGTAGTAATTCCTTAGGCTGAGGGAGAAGCTGAAGGAGCTGATCGGGATGGCCCAAAGCAATCTGTCAGCTGCCCAGCAGAAACAAACAGTCTGGTATGATCACGGAGCCAGAGCTCACGCATACAACACAGGCCAGGAAGCAATGGTCCTCATTCCAGTCTAGAAGGACAGGCTGAGTAGGCGGGACCATACAAGGTAGTCCGACAGGTAAATGACGTGAACTGCATTGTAGAACTGCCTGACAGGAAGCATACCCATCGAATGTACCAGGTTAATATGATGAAGCCATATGTAAATAGGGCTGACATGGTGTTTGCTGTTTGTTGTCCAGGGAAGGGGAAGGACGAAGAAGACTCCCTCCTGGACCTGCTAGAGGAAAGCAAGCAGGAGCCACTGGTGGAACCAATCAAACTGTCACCCCAATTGACCCCGGAACACAGCTGAGAAGTAAGGTAGGTTTTAGAGGACTTTGCCCCTTTATTTGTGGCAAGCATGGACGTACCCCCTTAGCGACCTATGATGTGGACACGGGGACGCAAGCGCCCATATGATTGACAGTCTACCAGGTGTCTAAGGCCATCCTAAAGGACATTAGGAGGGAGGTGGAGGAAATGCTGGCGTAAGGTGTAATCCAGAAATCCGACAGTCCCTGGGCCTTGCCCATAGTCCTCATCCCACGCTGGATGGGTCTGCCCATTTTTGTGTGGACTGTTGTGAACTCCGACATCCACTCAGTGCCCTGGACAGATGAGTTGTTGGACAAATTGGGCGGGGCAACCTACCTAACAACCATAGACCTAACAAAAGTGTACTAGCAGGTGGAGTTGACTGCCAGAGCTAAGGAACAGTCCGCCTTCGTCGCCTCAGTAGGCCTCTTTGAATTTAAGGTGATGCCTTTTGGGATGAAGACCACCGCTGCCACATTTCAAAGGTTGGTCAACCAGGTGTTACATGGTACCGAAGAGTACGCAGTCTCTTATTTGGATGCTATTACCATCTTAAGCACCAGCTGGAAGGAACACCCATCTCATCTGAGGGAAGTGTTAGGCAGGATACATAAGGCAGGACTCACAGTAAAGGCTGAAAAGTGCCAGATTGCCATGGCTGAGGTGTCATACTTGGGACATGTAATGCGGAGGGGACAGCTACATCCAAACCAGGCCAAGATAGAGTCCATTGACACATGATCCATGCCAGAGACCCAGAAGCAGGTCAGAAGCTTGTTTTCTTTTTTCTGTTACCTTTCTTTCTCCTTCGACCAGGGGCATCTTTGAGATACCCTCTCGGTCTGCCCTCTACTCCCCACCATGACTTCCCCCGGAGTCTCCACAGGACTTCCCAGACCCCAGGATCACCCCCCCCCCGGGGAGGGCCCACCTCTCCTACCTGGCGGCTCTTTCTGTTATTAGAGGGTCCGTCCTGTGGGTGGATCCAGGACCGTCGGGAGATAGTCTGGTGCTGGGGATGTGGGGTGAGACCCCTGGAGTCCTCATCGCCTCTCCGGTCTCTGGGGTTTTCCTCTGTAGGTTTCCCATGTGGAGAACGGATGTGCAATGGCGTCCATAGTGCTGACACACTGACGCCTGCTGATGCTCTGCCCCCAGTGTACACCTGCGCCAGTTGTTCCATCACTGCCTCTGGGCTGCCACCAGGAGTTGCACTTGGAGCGGCACAACCCCAAATCCCTCCCCAGGGAAGGGAGAGCAGTCTTCCAGATGCTCGATCCATTCCCTCCCCTGCCGACCCCCAGTGGCCCGAATCCGTTCCCGAACCCGTGTCGCCAGGGTGGTGCGAGGCATGGCGTCTAGTTCCTCAACCCTTAGCGCCACCAGGCCGGCAGGTCAGAAGCTTCCTGGGGACTTCAGGGTACTACAGAAAATTTGTACCAAATTACAGCAACCTGGCAGCTCCCCTGTCTACCTTGTTAAAAAAAAAAAAAAAGACAACCCCAGAAAGTAAAATGGGACCCAGCATATAACAGGGCCTTCACCCAGCTAAAAGCCGCACTGCGCATCGCCCCAGTGCTAGCCAACCCAGACTGTACTAGGCCATTTGTTGTGCAGACAGATGCATTGGATGTGGGGATTGGTGCTGTCCTCAGCCAGACATCTCAAAATGGCAAGGATCACCCAGCTGTGTACGTAAGTAGGAAGCTACTTCCCCCCCAAGAGCAGGCGTACTCCACTGTGGAGAAAGAATGGCTTGACCTGGTGTGGGCACTTACAGACCATAATCCTCTAGTGTGGCTAAACCAGATGGGAAAGACGAATGGGAGACTCCTTTGCTGGAGCATTGCGCTACAGCCTACGACATGGACATTAAGTATAGGTCATGGTCTGCTAATGCCAATGCAGATGGCCTATCCCACCAGTCAGAGAAAGGGGCAGAACTGGTGGAAACTCTTTATAAAAAGGGGCATGTTCCCCCCAGGTTCTGTTAAGGAGGGAGGAGTGTGGCAAGATAAGGCCATATCTTATTGTTTTAGGTCATGTTTAATATAACTTTTTGTATATAATGCCTTAAGAGATGCCCATGGGGCCAGTGTAAGTGCAAAGAATCATGGGTACAGGCACATGGGCCATGTAGACAGATGTGATTTTCTTGTCACTGAGCAAAGAAACTGTTTGTTGCTAGCCAGGAACTGGAGTTAATTAAATTATCTAAAAGAAGAGAAAATGATAATTAAGCCTAGCTGGGAGGCCAGGTAGGCAACTTTTCTTGTGAAAGGCCAGGGCCTCAGGAAGAAACAGAATGTCTGGCTTCCTATTGTATCTGCAGGACTACATACAGTCAGCTAATCTTGTTAGAAACTGAATAGGCTAAAATTTATGTAAATAGCTGCATTTAGGGTTGATTAATGACGTATATTTCCCAGCAGGGAGGCTGGACTATCCCCCAGAAATCTGGTTTGAGCTGGCTAACTGCAAGTTTTTATTTCTCTATATTCAGAAAACTGCATATTTGTGTTATTGTAATAAAATACTGAACTTTGGTTGGTTGAGTAACCATAGAAACTGAAATGCTAGCCAGTCGTAGGGCAGCCACTACCCACTGGACCTGCCCCTTTGAGCCCCTTTAAAACCAAGATGCAAAGGATTATCTGATCCTTTTGTTGCCTTTTTGCTTGAAGCCTGTGGGACCCCCTCTGCCTGTCTGTTGGGAGGCTAGAGACAGTTTCTCCTGGATCACTGAAAGCCAAGACTTCAACTATTTATTTATTTATTCACAATTCAGATTTACAACCTTTGAGTCAAAGACTCATTTACAAAGGCATCGCGTCACAGGGAGGGTAGACAACATTTTGGTGGAGTACAACAATGGAGAACTTTACAGGTGATATACAATAAAAAGAGCATACAAAGCAAAAGGACATTCAAAGCAATTCCAGTGATACAGTGGAGCATACAGGTTTCAAATTGTGGTGTACAGGCTTCAATTAAGCTAATCTAATTAAACTAATATACATATAATACTATGGGATCCCTAGAGATACTGGGGCGAATATCTGGGAGGGGGGTGCGGAGGGGTAGTTGCTGGGGAGAGTGGCGAACCGGAAAACTTTGTCTGTGGATTGGGTCAGGCAGACCTCTAGGTATGGCCCAGTCATGGGCATTTGCAGCTCCAAGTGTCAGTGAGGTGTTTACGGAGGGCGATTTTGAAGGGGCTGATTTTGGAGATGTTTGTGATATGAGCGGCGAGGGAGTTATACCAGGAGGGGGTTCTGGAGTGGAAAAATCTTTGGGCCAATGAGGTCCTGGCTCTCAGTGCCTGGAAGGTGGTTTACCACAATTCTAAGGACACTTTTGCACTTCAAAATTCCAACTAAGAACTCAATGTAGACTTTTAACCTCAGAGTTTAAAGTGTATGTTTTTATGTACACTTTCCTTTTATTTTCAGTATCCTGTAACCAGTCTCCAAATTATTTTGCCTTTATGTTTATTTACTGTTTTCTAATTAATTTAATTAGTAAAGCCTTTGGCTTATTTTAAAATAATCCTGCCTATGTTGTTTGTGTATGCTGCCTGGGTAAGAGTTGTTCAGACAACTATGCCTGTGTGATTGCTTAAGGGCCAAAACACTACCAAAAGTGAAGTACCATTAGGGACTTCATGACGAAAGGAGGGGAGGAAATATGAAGGGTGTCAAGAGGAGCCTGTGGGGGTTTGAACTGAATGCTGCATTTCTTGGGAAAGACACAGTAATAGGGTGTATAGGACCCCCCAAAGCTGCCTATACACATCTGTGGCTTTCTAGTTCGTGGTGCAGTGGCCGAGGAAGTTCTACCCCAAGAATACAGACTTGAGGCTGTATTTGTATCCCCTCGCACAGAGAAAGGGTATTTCTGATCCCATCCCCCCCATCATAAGAGGGATTTGCTGTGATGCAGAGAATCCCGCCCCATGGGAGTGGACTTGGGACAACCAGTGCTATGAATTTTAATGCCAAGAGGTTGAGAGGTATGATTATAATTGGGCAAAGCCAGGTATCTCTGCTGCTGCTATTCAGATTTCTTTTAAACTACATTTGTCAGGCTGCAGGTGGAAGGAGTGTGCATTCTGGAGCTTTCTTTCAGAAGCATGCAACAGCACAAGAGAAAGGCAGTACAAAATTAGCAGGATGGTACTCCAGGATGAGGGGCGCTCATAATGAAGAGGTGCTGGAGAAATTGAGGCCGTTCTCTCTGGCACAGAGAAGATTGAAGGGGGTTTGATTTAACAGAGGTGTTCAAAATGTTTAAAGAACTGGACAGAGTAAATGCAGATGGTGAATCAGGAAGGAAAGGGACATAATCTCAAAATAAGAGAGAGAGAGATGCATTAAACGAGATCTGAAGTAACATTTTCATGCCAGGGGCATTGGGATAAGGAACACTGCAGCAAGTGGCTGTACATGCCGAGTCAATTTTCAAAAAGGAACTGGATAGTTACTGAAAAATAAATATTATAAGAATGGTCTTAGAATGCCACAGTCCGATTGGCTGACAGCATTCTGAAGTCCCTTACATTAATCTCTGTTACACTGTCACGTTTAGGCTGATCACCGTGGCACATGAATGAATTTGGATAAAGATATGCCTGCTTCCATGGAAAGGATTTTCTTTAGATGGATGATAGCCTTTTTTTTTTTTTTTATGATTAAAAGTTAAATTCTTAAAGAGAGAAACTACTCATTTTTATATACTATACGTTGTTTTATTTAAATTTAATTTAATTTATGTCCAACATGGCTAGCTAACCAAGAGTACTAACGTCCAACTAAATGAAATGAATTTTATATCTTGCAGCTGCAGATATCTAAATTTGAATATTATTTATCCTATTCATCACTTCCTACCACATGAAATGGACTATTGTTATTCCTAATGTGTAACATTTAAATGTTTAAGTTTACTGAAAAATTGATTCTAGCTTATGGATTGTGAACATTATATTAAAATTCAATGAATACATAAAAAGTTACATAAGAACTTACCATAACAGTTCTTCATGGGAATCTGTTTCATCAGGTGATGCCGCCCCTCCCTCTAGCCCCCCTTCTGTCTCTGTCTCCAGACTGGCTTTTCTGTTGCTCCTGTCTGTTCATGACTGGGCACCTCTTCTCAATCTTTGGTTCCCTGTTGGGAGGCCTAGTTTGTATGATCTCTGGTGGGGAAAGAACTGAGGAGGGTGCGAGGCCACCCATGCTTATATATCCGGGTGACATCAGCGTATGACATTGGAGTGGGTGGCCCCTAGTAGACTGCTGCAGAAAAAGCTTCCATGCGATTCTTTTACCTGACTGCTGTAGTTCCAGAGGTGATCTGACGAAACAGATTTCCTCGAAGATCTACTGTTATGGTAAGTTCTTGACTGTTCTTTAACTGTGGAAATGAAACTCTTCTTTTTTTAAGTGGACATTTTTCCCCAACTGCCGGCTAGGCTCGGTGGCAACGTACTGACCATCCGCATCATCCCCCCCTTGCGGCAGTCACAGGGCAAGGCAGGGTGTGTGGGGTTTTCATGGTTACGAAAGTAGCTATGGGATGCCCTAACCCCCTCCCCAGAAGGCACTGGCACGAAAGACCAAGGTCCAGGTGGGAAGCCATGCAGAGACGTGGCTTCCGCCAAGCGCCTAACAGTGCTCTCCCCTCCTGACACTGTCCGCTGATAGGATCAGTGCCCAACCCTCCCCAGAGAGGAGCTGCCTAACGGTGGCTCAGTACAGCTCCTCACCCCCCACCCGGACTGAAACCCGGGTCGCCGGTGCAGCACGAGGTGTGATGTCCAGTGCATCAACCCTCAGCACCACTGGGCCGGTGAAATGAAACTCTTCTTGAATGCTTTTGTACCATCTTTCTCATGCTGTTGTACTATTGACCTGTGTCCAAACAAATGTAGAACAGCATCCTGACCTGTCTTGTGTAGTGCTCAAATTTAGTGGCAGAGATAAATATCACAGAGAGCTGTTTGGATTGTCATTGAGGCACATTTCTGGAAGCATTAGAAAACCAGGAGCAGTTTCAAAATTCACAAATAACATTTTATTTTTCTCAACAGCAAATTAAAAAAAAATATTCAGTATAACTATTTTCAAAGGCAGTGTAAACAGAGACAACAAAGTCCTTCATCTGAGGGTTTCTTTTCAGTTCCAAGTTTCAATCTCTCAGTCTCCCTCTTCTTGTCTCTAGCAAAAGCATTGCTGCCCTTTTTATAAGTCTTTGTCTGGGAACTCGTTATGAGAGCCTGCTTCTCTCAGAATGTTCTTGTTAGTTTACAGAATGTTCTTGTCAGTTTTGATGCAGGTGCAGCAAAAAGAACATAATGACCCAGAACTGGCCTCTTGTTTACAGCTGTGCAGAAGGCTTAAAAACTGCATCTCAGGTTAACCCCTTGAGTTTCAAATAGCTTTTTGCAATAATTTCAACAGTATAACTATGTACAGTTTTAAACAAAGGGATCCCACTATCAGTGACATTTCCACATTAAGATACACATATATTTTATACCTGCAGATATGCAAGGGGGAAGAGAAGACAGGAATAGCAAGGTAAGGCAGAGAGATGGTGAGAGGCGGAGAATTGCAAAACAGTTATAGTGATCAGTTCCTAGGTCTCACAAGAAAATTTGGTTGTGCAACCAGACAGACAAGAGACAGAAAAGGAGAGGCTAGAACAGACCCTTGTGTTCAAACTCTTTCTGCATAACAAATAGGTCAGGGCTTTATTCAACCCTGTCACATAACCCCCTCTTTAAGAGCGAACCTGTTTTACAAAAACAGGTTTCCAAAACGTTCTATTAAATTGCGTCTAACATTAGCTTATAACCTTTACATTTCAGTGCATATGCAGCACAGCAGAGAAGTTTCAACTCTCATTTTTTCAACCTTTAAAATTCTCAATTCCTGATCCATATCTTGACATTCTCGTTCCCAGATTTGTGCATCACTTTAAATTTAAATGGCTGTAGTGCCAGGTACCACCATGTGATTCTAGAATTTTTATCCTTCATTTGGTTAAGCCAACAGAGAGGATTGTGATCTGTAACAAGTACAAAGTCAGCTCCAAGTAAGTAAAACTTAAGGGACTCCAGGGCCCACTTTGCTGCAAGGCATTCCTTTTTAATGGTGGAGTATCTTTTCTCTCTGTCATGCAGTTTTCTACTTATGTACAGAATAGGATGTTCTTTTCCATCTATATGCTGACTCAAGACTGCACCTAGGCCTACCTCTGCATCAGTCTGTAACAGAAATTGTTTTTCAGAGTCTGGGCTTCTTAAAACAGGGGCTGAACATAATGCAGCCTTAATGGCCCGAAAAGCTTCATCTCACTCTGGGGTCCATTTCACATTATTCTGGAACTGTTTCTTTGTGAGTTCAGTTAGGGGAGTAGCTGACTCGGCAAAGCTAGGAACAACTCTCCAATAATAACCAGCTAGCCCTAAAAATGACCCGACATGTTTCTTGGTTTTGGAGACAGGGCTGTTGGCTGCAGCTTCTATCTTGGAAGCCTCTGGCTTGACTTCTCCATTTCCCAAAACATCGCCCAAATATCTGGTTTCCTGCATGCCTAGTGCACACTTGGTAGGATTACTTGTCAGCTGCCATTCTGAATGATTGGATAACTGCTCGTAAGTCTTCTAGGTGGCTTTTCCAGTCTGGACTATACACCACAACATCATCCAGGTATGCAGCACAATAACCAGTGTGAGGGGATAAAATTACATCCATGTACCGCTGGGATGTAGTGGGATGTAGTGGGTGCGCTATGTAAACCAAGTGGCATGGTGGTGAACTGATAGAATCCTATAGGAGTGGCAAATGCAGTTTTGTCTCTGGATTGTTTAGCTAGCAAAGAGCAGGTGAATGAGCACCAGGATACAAGGCAGCGGTGCTGTTCATAACAATTAGGAATCAAAGAACAGAAAAGTAGCACCCATTGCAGACAGACCATCAGTCAAGACACATTATATGTAAACAAACTGGTCTTTTATTCCATAGAGGTGCAAAAATATGCAGCAGCAGCAACAAGTTAGAAATCAGACATAGCACTAATGTTTCTCCTGGCCTCTGCCAGGCTTCATCAGAGTGATCTCTTAACATAAGCTATATACAGTATGGCAGAGGCCAGGAGAAACATTCGTGCTATTTCTGATTTCTAACCCCCACCCACTCTCTCAGATCAAATGACGCCCGCACCTTGACGGTCCCTCGCCGCTCCACCCTCATTGGTAAGACTGGTTTCGCCCATCGTGTCCCTAAAATCTGGAATTCCTTCCCCCCTGAAATACAATACATCTCCTCCAACTACTCCCTTACCTCTGCCCTACACAATTACCTTTCCCTCAGCTGTTCCTGCTTTAACCCACCTTAATACCTATCCCCAGTTTCTGACTTCGTACCATGACCCCCCCCCCCAGCAGGGTTCTCAACATCCTGAAGGGGGAAATGGCTACCTCTTCTCCTCATATTCAGTTCTTGCCTCTCCCCCTCTCTTCTCCACCTGCCCTTCTGGGTCACCAGTGTGCACAACCTAACCCCATCCTTTTTACTCCAACAGCACTTGTGTACTACCTCGAGCCTGGTACACTCATGCACTATAAATAGTTCTGTCGCATTATTACTGTTTTGTATGTTTATATGTTCTTTTGTATGATTTTGGACATGTATTGTAATTTGACCAGTGTTCCACTACTGTTTATTGAACAATACCTTGTGTTCTAACTGTTGCACAGTCTTACAATGTTGTATTGTTTGTACTACCCACATACTATTGTAACTGATCATCCTTCACAACCCTATGTAACCCCTCTCCCAGGTCGCACAGTGAGATGAGCAACTTATTGTTCAGTGTGCCCTCCTGGTGAAACATTTCAATAAATAAATGTCTGATTTCTAACTGTTGCTGCCTATTTTTGCACCTCTGTGGAATAAAGAAACAGTTTGCTTGTACTGTGTCTTGACTGATGGTCTCTCTTCAATGGGTGCTGCTTTCTTGTTCTTTGATTCTTTAGCTAGGGGGATTTGCCAGTAACCCTTGGTGAGATTGAGGGTACTGATATACTTGGCACTTCCCAGTCTGTCCACCAAATCATCTATTCTGGGCATAGGATAACTGTCAAATTCTGACACTTGATTACGTTTCCTAAAATCAAGGCAGATTCTTGCACCCCCTTCTTTTTTGTTTACAATCATTGTTAGTGATGCACAAGCCCTTCTTGACTCTTCTGTGATACCCAGTTCTTTCATTTTTTGTATTTCCTTAACCACGTCTGCTCTTAACCGTTCTGATAATCTGTATGTCTTTTGTCTAATAGGGTAAGCATTCCTTGTCACTATTTTATTTTATTATTTATTTACTGTATAATCGGAATTACAATCCTTTGAGTCATAGACTGTTTTGCAAAGGCTCCACGTCGTTTACAGGGGGTGGAGGGAGAACAAAGTACAAGGATGACAGACGGAACGAGCAATTTTAAACAGGCTTCAGTTCAGACAATATTTATACAATGGCTCCACGGTGGTTACTGGGGTTGGAGAGACACAAGACAATATTAAACAATAAAAAGAAGCACATTTTTTTTTATATATATACACTTAGATTATTTACTGGTTACAGAACTGACATGGTAGTTGAGAGGCTTATTTTTTGAGCATTAGGAGTCATACATGTGAGCCCAAGACATTACGTGCTTAACGCCTTTAGCTCGGCCTGGCAGTGTGATAAAAGTACTGTTAAATGTCCTTAGCAAGTTACGAATTTCTGCAGTTTGTTCAGAGGTTAAGGAAACATTCACCTTTACAGCATCAGCAGTAAGTTTGTTCCAGTCTATCATAAGCTACATCAGTATCTTCTCTATCAGTTTCTTGTAAAACTAGCAAAGCAGCTTTTGGTGTTTTTTCAACCCATTTCTTGAGGAGGTTAGCATGGTATATCTTAGTAGGATTTTTCCTATCGGGGTCTTAGTCTCATAGTTAACTGTGCCAGTACGTCAAAGCACTTTATAAGGCTCTTGCCTTTCATTAAGCATTTATTTTCTGTAGTGGGTTACAGTAACAAGACCTTTTCAACTTGCTCAAAAACTTTTTCTTTTACCCTATGGTCATAATACACCTTCTGCTGGTTTTGGGCCTCTTCCCGATTGCTATGGGTGATTTCAACATATTTTACCAGCTTCTTTCTCAGAGCACACATATAAGATGTAATAGATTGTTTCTGATGGGGGTTATCTTCCCATCTTCCTTTTATTACGTCTAGTGGTCCTGTAGGTTGTCTACCATACAGCATTTCAAATGGTGAAAACCCTGTTGATGCCTGTGGCACTTCTCTGTAAGCAAAAAGCAGGTAAGGTAAGTATTGGTCCCAGTCTTCCCCCTCCCCTTTTACAAACCTTTTTAACATGCATTTTAGGGTTTGATTAAAATGATCAACAAGACCGTCTGTCTGAGGGTGATGAGGGGAGGTTCTTATGGCGGTGATACCTAATAGTCGGTATAGCTCCTTCAGTAATGTAGCACCAAAATTACTACCCTGATCAGTAATAATCTCTTTAGGTATGCCCACCCTGCTGTAAATTTTGGCAAGCTCTGCTGCCACTTTTGGGGCTGTGACAGTACGCATTGGTACTGCCTCTGGGTATTGAGTAGCATAGTCACAAATTACCAAAATGAATTGATTACCCTTTTTACGTTTGTATAAGGGGCCAACCACATCCATTGCAATTCTCTCAAAAGGCACATCTGTCAAGGGTAGGGGCACCAGGGGCAGCTTGTTTTTTTTTAGTCACTGGGGCTACTTTCTGACACTTAGCACAAGAACTGCAATAGGCAGCATCATCTTCATGAATTCCAGGTCAGTAAAATCTGTACAGCAATCTGGCAAGGGTGTGATCCCTCCCTGAGTGATCGGCCATAGGACTATCATGTGCTGTCTGTAACAACTCAGATCTATACTTTTGTGGTATAATTAATTGTTCCATCTGTTCCTGTGTCTGAGGTTTGACCCAAACTCTGTACAGTAGCCCATTACATTTTTTAAACATAGGTTCACACTGTTTTGGTTTCACCCCCAGCTGTTTAAAATAACCCTGGAGATAAACATCATTAGCTTGCTCTGAAAGAAAATCACAATCAGTTATCAGTTTAGTTTCAGCATTTTCATAAGATATGTTAACCTCTTATGTCCATCAGTCTTTTATTGCCACTGTTTCTTCAGGCGTTGTCAAGTTGAAAAAAAGTGCAAATGAAAAAAAAAATGTAAAAAACAGTAAATACTCCCCCAAAACTTAATTTGCCAGTTGTTTTTGTAAAGTAAAACACACACACACACACTGTACTGCACTCAGCTGCTGAGTAACACACTCGCCCACTACCCAAACAATGCTGGTATTAGGAATTAAGTGTTTTACGTGTTATAAATATCCACCAGACAGCAACAACTCCACACATAGTTTCCCTTTGATTGAAAATTGCAACAGCATAAACTGGTAACTCTCAGAGAGAAATTATTACAAAGTGAGGAATTGTCACTCATCAGTGGACGTTTGTATTAGAAATAAAAATATTAATTCAAAACATTTACCTTGTTTTTAAGTTTATAAAACTAGCAGTTATGCTGTTGAATTGGGGTGTTGTGAAGCACATACCAGTTGTTACAGCACAGTTGGGAGGAGGAGTAAGTTTCTGATAGAAAAAAAACTAAAACAAAACATACTATAAAAAACAATTGCTAGAAACACCAAAAACAACAAAGCATGAGATTCCATCTCAGGGGTCTGATGATGCTATAGGCCACTCGAGCTTCGCTCATCTCGTCAGAATCCCTCAGTGGACTCGCAGCTGCTGTTGTGCATGGTTTTCTATGTATTATTTCGTTTGTTGTGTGTTATAGTTTAATAGTAACTGGGCAGCATTTTTCCCTAAGGAAACCTGGTTTGTAATTTGCCGTTATAAAGGAGTGTTTATAACGGCAAACACGCACCGGGTTTCCGTTGCTCCGTGCATGCACCAGCTGTCTGTCTTCCCAATCTCCATCCCGCTGAACAATCCACCGCCACTTGCTCTAGTATCAGCGGGTAAGTAAATCTTTCAAAAACAAACAGACTGGGCTGTTACTTTTAAAACTTTTTTAGTCCTGTCTGTTATTTAAAACTGCTGACTTGAATTTTAAAAACAAAAGAAAGGAAGGAGAGGTTTCAACAGCCCCAGACAGTGGACTGTGCTGAGAGCAGACTGGACTGCAACTTAACAGCGAGATACTTTTATTTTATATAATTGCTATGGCAAAAAAACGTTCCCCAGCAGTTATATAAAATAAAACATGGGGTGGTGTGTAAAACTTAAATTTTACACATACCCTCAATGATGGATGCTTAAATAACCCCCTCCCCAAAAGCTTCATTCTTGGGGTTTATGTAGCATCCAACACCTCAGGTGTGTGTAAAATTCTCGCTGCACACACCACCCCATGCTTTATTCTATATGTAATAACCGGAGAGCCTTTTCTCCCATAGGGGAAACCCGGTTATAATTCACCATTATAACCTGCGGGTTATAATGGCGAACACACGCCAGGTTTCCCTCGCTCCACACTCTCTCCCTGTACGCAGCGCCAAAAAGCTAGCTGCCTGACTTTATCACTCAGGCCGCGGTAAGTCAAGTGCATTAACAATCCTCTCAGCAGTTGAGTTAGTTTATTTGTAATCCCCATGCCATAGTTAAACTTATAAAAAAAAAAAAGGTTTCAATAGCTGCTCGGTGGCATACCTCTCAACTGTCCCTGATTTTGCCTCAAAATGTTCCTCTGTCCCTCTTAAAATTTGTGTGTTTGTGACTAAACAGTGGGGACTAGAAGCACAGATTAATCTCAAGCATTAAAGTTACAGACTTGTTCTTTTTTCAGAAAATGTATCTTACACTCACCTTCTTATTCTGTCAGCTTTCTGAGTGAACATTACCAGTTTTTGAGATGTGTCCCTGATTTTGGGTCTTTGTCCTTGATTTTTTTGAAGTCTTGTTCCTGATTTATGAGGCAAGAGGTTGAGAGGTATGCTCGGTGGTACAGACTGCAGCCAAGCAGGGACTGCAGACAGAGCTTCATCTTGACTGGACTGCGGCCGTTTTATTTTATGTAATTGTTGTGGTGACAAAAGGCTCCCCAGCAATTATATAAAATAAAACATGGGGTGGTGTGTTTAACTTGAGATTTTACACACACCCCTCAGTGTTGGATGCTTAAATAAACCCCTTGAGTTTCGCTCTGGGAGTTTATGTAGCATCCAACACCTCAGGGGGTGTGTAAAATCTCGTTACACAACACCCCTTGAAATATTCTATATTTTATGCTGTCTATTGTACACGTGCTGCTGCTTTCTCTCCCCCCCCCACCCTTAAAAATGATGTTCTGCATCTAAATGAAGCTATTCTGCTGCAGAAACAATAAATATTATGAAACCTAGTCATTCTGGCTAAAAGGCAGAGCCAAGTTTACAGTTTCTAGGTTTTGCTGAACAGTGTATTCCAGACTCTTTCAAGCTCAGCATACATTCTCATTTAGTAATTCTGGACAACAGGCAGAAAATCAAGTGCTTGTGAACTATGACTTTTACAGTATGCAGTTCTTAAAATGTTACATTTCTGTATTTCAGACACTAAAATCTCAGGTATCAGCTGTCGTCAAATCCTCTTTTTATCATCTGAGGAATATCACCAGGGTGAAACATCTGGTTCCCCTAGATGATCTTCCAACACTGGTCCATGCCTTTGTCACTACCCATCTTGATTACTGCAACTCCCTATACCTAGGGCTACAAGGGATTAATATCCGCCACTTGCAGTTAGTGCAGAACGCGGCAGCCAGGCTTTTAACTGGGACCGCTAGGTCCAGTCATATAATGCCTGTGCTCCGCGAGCTGCACTGGCTGCCTGTTCAGTGGCAGATCACCTTTAAGGTTGGCTTGCTATCCTTTAAAGCCCTACACAAACAGGGACCCGGTTACCTGCAAGATCTCTTGGTACCTTACCTCCCCCTCTGTCCTCTCCGATCCACCAACGAGGGATTGCTGGAGATTCCTAGGGTACGTTTGAAAACATCTGGTTCTCGTGCCTTTCTTTTTTTCAGCTCCTACCCTGTGGAATTCTCTACCTCGTCAGTTGAAAGAAATACCCGACTGTTGATTGTTTTAAAGTTGCGTTAAAGACCTATTTATTTGACCTAGCCTTCCCGAAATATGGATGATTTGTTTTCTTGTTTCTGTTTTTACCTGATGTAATTGGTTTTATGTACAGCGCCTTAGCTTTTGAAAGGCACTATAAAAATAAAGATGATTTGATTTGATTTATTTTCTGGTTTTTCTCTACCAGTTCTTTGAAACTTGGTAAATATACCGTGTGCTTTATATGATTCCATACCCAATATTTGAAGCCAAGTGACTGACCTCCAGCCAGCCACATGAAAATCAGTCTAGATTTGCTTTTCGTAGTTATCTTAACCACTTTACTTTTTTTTTCTTAAAATTGTACACTTAATTTGATCCCACCACCTGGAAATATGCATCAAATAACCTTTCCTGATCTATTTTGTTTCACGTTTACTGACAACATAGCCTTTAGATAATATTTAAAATATGCTAAAAATGAATATTTTTACAGTATACATGTGTGGTGGGAAAAGGCACATTACTATGAAAAAATAAATGTTATTGTCTGTTTATGCGCAGGTAATGACCCTGATACAGGATATCCCTGTGCCAGTAATTGCGAAGGTAAATGGTTTAGCTACAGCTGCTGGATGCCAGCTTGTTGCCAGCTGTGACATTGCTGTGGCAACCAATACATCCAAGTTTGCTACTCCTGGAGTTAATGTTGGACTCTTCTGCTCCACGCCAGCTGTTGCCTTAGGAAGATCTGTCCCAAGAAAAGTAGGTTCTGTCCTTTCCGTGTGTGTGTGTGTGTGTGTGTGTGTGTGTGTGTATATATTTATATATGTATCTATAAACGCACTGCCAAACCCTGAGCCACCAAATAGGGAATTTGGGGAATAAAGTTTCTATTAAGTGCTGGAAGCTTGCAAGCCTCAAATGAATCTGTTACAAGGCAGCCTTGCTGAACAGGCTCAAAGATTTTATTTTTATCAAGGTTTTTCTCCCTGCCAGTCTCTCAGCATCCTTCTTGTGTACATGTAGTAGCCACCCAACCCCATCTGCCACTAACAGTTTACTGCTGCTGTGTTTACTCCATTGTTCTGCCTGCTGAGGCAGGGGTGCCAGGAGAAGGTGGTTGTACCCCCCCCCCGAGGCATGCATGATCAAGAGGAGCAGGCAGTAGGCTTCATGTGTGTCAGCATCAGCCATTCCGATAGTGATTGGGTTTTTATGCCTTGTTGTACGTTCCCTACCTCCTCCCATGTGGCATGGACATAGCCTCTGGTGGCATCATGTGTGCACAGTGTGCCTCTGCAGTGAAGCACACTCACTGGCCTTCTGTAAGGTCATTGTGGTGCTGGATCTCAGTGCCAGCCCTCTCCAAGCTGAGAAGTACCGCTGTCAGCAACTACCTCATCCCTGGCCTGCTCCTGATGCTTATAAACTGAGCCTGCTTCTGAAACCGGGTCACCTACATGACAGTGTTGAGCCATTGGGGCAGCCGTGGATCAAGCATGCCTAATGAGATGTTTAACATTTCACAGAGCTTTACCAGTTAAAGGAATTAACACTTGAAGCATAGCTTTAAAAACGGTGCTCCCTGGACAGCCAAAAGATAGAAGTCTGTGTCATAGAAAGCCTTCATCCAGCTTTGCCTTATGTAAGAATGATTTTCTTGTGAGTTGAAGTACACAATATAAAATGTGAAATACTGTACAGCACTATGAATTGACATAACACAATGAACACTGTCCTGGGCTGGCTGAGTGTCCTGGCAGTATCACATTTAACAGCCAGCTAGGAGACTTGGGTTCACATGCATGTCCTGAAATCCCATTCTGTTGTGGACTGGGGAAAGGTTGAACCTATTTCCGAGGTGAGCTGTCCAGCACCCAGGAAGAGAGAGGGTGCAGTCTACCAAGCACTTGTGCACCTCTTTGCCAGCTGACCAGGGAGCACCATTTTTGTGAGCTGTTAAAGCAGCCATTCTGTTGCCCTCCTCATTGCATATGGAGCGCAGCCATTGCAGCTGTAATTATCAGGTAGTGGACAGTGGGGCAAAGGGAGGGGGAGACAGATAATAAAAGTATAAACCTTCCTTCGGACGTGACATTAACCTGAGGTGCCATCTGCCTTTCTCTTCTGAAAACAGTTAATGATGGCTGTACTGTCCTAGTCAACATTCCTTATAAATAAAACTGGTTTTAATTCTTATCTGAAGAACAGCGCCTCCAACAATGCAAACCCACTGGAACTGCACTGCAGTGTTAGCATTTTATCCAAACAGAAGCTCCTCCAACAATGTCATAACTCCCCTGCTACTGCCCTATCTCTGGGCATTTTCTTGTGTAATATCGGTGAGTCACCTGACTAGGGTGTAATTTACGAAGTGTCAAGTTCCCCATTTGCAGTTTTTACACGACCGCCACTAGAGGTCCTTACTATGTTACTGTAAGCTTCTTGATGTTTTTTTCTCCTCGTTAAAATGCTGAGTTATCATGATCCTTCAATCTACAATCATGCCACCTAAAACATTGCTTATTCCTCACTCGTTACCACTCCTAATCATCCTAATTACAGTGGTCAATCAAAGATCACTGCATGAGTCTTCCCTAAAACTCGACGTTGGAATCACTTTTCAAGATAGCTTTCACTTTGTCCCCGGCATGGTAACCAATAATCAACTACAAACTTCCATAATGTCATGGACACCCCCCTGGCAAGTGTCTCACCTACTAACCACTAGAGTTCATGGCCCCTTCTTGCACCTGACTCTGCCTTATAACGTCACTGTATTGTACCTAAAGCGGAGTAGGGGCTCAAACCCCCCTATGTCTCAAAAGTTGATTCTCAAGCAAGTGAAAGTTTTCCTACTTAGACTCATTCTCAAGTTGCTGTTACTGACTGGCAATGTACATTCCAACCCAGGACCGTCAAGATCTGTCTCTCCTAGCAACTAACATCTGACTGGGACAATTGCAATGGCCTCTATCAGCATCTGCAGCTTGCTTTGTAAAATGGATAGGCTCCAAGTCTGGGTAGCACAGAAAAACCCTGACATCCTATCAGTGGTTGAAACGTGGCTTTCACTGAAGATCCCTGACTCAGCTGTTACCATACCAGGCTACACCATCCTCAGACTGGATAGGCTAACAAAACGTGGAGGTGGATGTGCCATATGCATTTAGGACACTCTCATGGGATATGCATTACCAACTTGTAGCTTTGGTAATGAGGCCCAGGCGCTTGCTATCAAGGTACTACTTGGGGCACATAACAAGGCCCTAACAATTGTGAGTATCTACCTGCCACTCAAGGACCACGTCTCTGGCTTCCATAGTTTTATGGAGTATGCTAGAAATCTGCCCCACAACTCGGAGAAGAAGGTTATGAAAGACTGCAATGTCAACTGGCAGTCTGCTGCAGTCGGTGTCTTTAAGGATACAATCTTGGCACTTATCCTGACTCCGCTCATTTCATCACCTACCAGGACTAACTATAATATGGGTACTAGTACCCTAATAGACTGGATTCTTTGCAACCACCCTGATAGACTCTCAGATGTGATGCACTAAGTGACCACTCCCCTATTACCTGTACCTGGTCAAACAAATTTAATAAGCCTCCACCTAAAATCATTCTTAGCAGGGTGTTAAAATGGGGACACCTTGACTCTCTGAAACAACACCTCCAGACCATTAATTGGTCCATACTTGATACCACTAAAGATATTAACATTGCCCTAGACCATTCCATCATGAACTTTAATGAAGCTTGCACCTTTGAAAAAGAGAAAAATATGAGGCACCATCAATCCTTGGATCTCCACAGAACTTATCAGCCAGATGCAACATAGGGGTCACCTCTGGCATTGTGCTAAGGCTATTGGTAAGCTAGCTGATGTATAACAATACAAGGCAGCCAGAAATAAGTACACTCAGGCTATTCGTACTGAAAAAAGCAAATATTATAGGAAGGCACGTACAAATACCTGGGGCAACAGTAAGAACTTCTGGAGCAATATAAAAGATGTTACTGGAAAAGACTCCAAAGTCACGCCCAGTATGCTTAATATTAATGGTGTCCCCATGCTGGACCTTCAGACAATAGCCAGTACTTTTAATCGTGCCTTCTCGGATCTGAGTAGTGTCCTCCCATCTGACTTCTTCGACAACACTGCTGACAATAGCTATCGGGGCCAAAAGATCAACTTTCTGGTCCACCTCCTTTCTACTCCAGCGAAGTCCCTCTCTACCTGGTCAGGAAATACCTTGAAAAAGTTCTTGGGGAAGTCAAGGCATAGTAGGGACTCCCTTGACCTCAAACTTGTAGCCCTTACCATCGATGAAATACTTTTGCCCTTAGCAAAGATTCTGAACCTTTCTCTAAGACTTGGTCAATTTTCCCAAATCTGGAGTTCAGCTATGGTTACCCCTGTACTCAAAACTGGGGACTGCACACTACATTCCAATTACAGACCAATCTCAATACTGCCACCTCTCTCTAAGGCACTTGAGTATATTGTTGCAGATCAGCTGCAGGAGTACATGAAAAAATACTCTATCCAATGCCCACAGCAGCACTTATTTAGAAAGAGACACAGCACCACCTCTGCACTGTTGGAATTCAGTGGGTACATTCACCATGCACTGGATCAAGATCGACCTGTGGGTGCGGCCTTCATAGATCTTACGAAGGCCTTTGATACAGTGAATCACTCTCTTCTCCTCAAGCAACTGTCCTCCATTGACCTCTCTGCTGAAGTAGTGTCCTGCTTTGAAACCTATCTGGTTGACCACTCTCAACGGGTGAAAATATCTAATGTCACATCGGACCACAACCAAGTCCGCTATGGAGTGCCTCTGGGCTTCATCCTGGGGCCACTCCTGTTTAGTGTCTTTCTTAACAACCTTCTTCGCTCCTGTAACCAACCAATCCTCCTCTGTGTGGAAGATACAGTCATCTTCACCAGCAGCATCGACCTGGAGCCCCTGGAACGACAACTTCAGCATAGCTTTAATGAAGTGGAGGAATGGTTCAGAATCCACAAACTGATTATAAACTACAAGCTAAAGTTATGTTGTTCTGTGGCGCTCGTAGAGATACAGTGCTCTAACCATCAGGAACTCCTCTGGTGTCCTCCTTGAACAAACTCAAGATTTCAGGTACCTAGAGGTGACTGTGGACAGCTCACTTTCCTATGCCCAGCACATTGACAGTGTTGCCAGGTCTGTTAACCTCAGGATTGGGTTACTTCACCGACATAAACATAATCTAATGCAAGAAGCCCTTAGACTGGCTATATATATAGTTCAGTAGTATCCATTATTGACTATGGCCTGGTCATCTGTGGCTTAGCCCCCAACACCTCCCTCCGCAGAATATCAATGGCACTTAACAAAGCCTGCCAACATCTTACTGGTGCAGCACACCTCACCCATACTTGAGATCTGTATGAGCCATCAGGTTGGCTTCAGTTATATGGGAAAATCCAATACCAAACGTGCTTGCTAATGAAAAGGGCACTTCTTGGGCTTATGCCTCCTGGAGTGGCAAACCTTCTAAACCCCTTCTCCTGCTCTCAGCACACATATAGCTCAGCCAAACAAATAATTTCTGTTCCAAGATGCCGGACTACCTAAGGGCAACGCTCATTTGGATATAGGGCACCGCTGTGGTTTAATGCGCTGACTATTGAAATCTCCTCCATACCAAAAATGGGACTGTACAAAACTGCTCTTCACCAACACATAGCTAACAGTTCCAGTGATTGTTTCACAGAAACATAGAATTTGATGGCAGATAAGGACCACTTGGCCAACCTAGTCTGCCCATTTCCCTATCTAACAGATAAGCTGCAGATCCTAGTTAACCAACAGCCTACTTCCTCCTACCCCCCACTAGAATTACCTTATGTCTGTCCCATGCATTCTTGAATGCATGGGACAGACATTCATGCATTTCACCTAACTGGGCTCTCTCACAGTTATAACTGACTGTCCATGAGTGCTTCCTCCACTCTATGCCCATTGGCCTGACCTCTCCCTCCCGTATAGCATTGTCCTATGCCCTGCCTGCCCTCCCTCCACTTGTACTCTCGCCCTCCATCCCTCCCTCCCCTGCCTCCTGCCGTATCCATCTTCACCTTCCCGCAACCTTTCTTTTCATCCCTCCTTTCCCCTGTTTGACAGTGCCATCTGGGCTGCAACTTTCTTTTGGATTTAGGTTATTCTTTCATGATACATTTTATGCTGGGATTCTCTGCAACTTAGTCAAGACTGTTTATATGTTGTTAAGATGTTACTTTATCCAATATCCTATTGTATGTATGTATGCATGGTCACCCTTCCCTGCTGACGTGGAACCTTTGTAAATAAGCTGGTTTGTGTTCAAAGGTTGTAATCCAAGAAAGAATAAATAAAAAAATGAAAAGTACTGCACTGTGTGGTCAGCTTTGTATCTGACTGACAACTCCAAGGTTGTAACCGCTGTACCCCCCTAATACTGCACTACAGCACCAATGCTGTAGTCAAAGGACAGCACTTCTAGCAGTGTAACCCCTGCCCTCACTGCACTGCAGTGTCAAATTTGCAACATTATATCTGAAGGACAGTACCGCCAACAGTGTAACCCTACCCTTGGAACTGAACTGCAGTGTCAGCACTGTATCTGAGGGACAGTACCTTTCAGCAATTTGACCTTCTGGTACTGCTTTGCGATATCAATATTGAATACATTAGGCAGTACCTTCAACAATGTGCCCCCTGGTACTGCATTGCATTGTCAGTACTCCGTGGAAAGGACAGCACCTCCTAGAATGTAATCCTCACCACCCCCATCCACCAGTAGTGCACTGTAGTGTGAGCACTGTATCCGAAGGATAGCACCTCCAGCAGTATAACCAGCATTGGGGCCAGGCGGGGTCATTGAGAGGGAGAGTGGTTCCAGTAGTTTCAATCACTGTCTCCACCCATCAGTCACCACTCTACAAGGGCTCCAGGGAATCACTGACTGATCAAGCCAAAGACAGTAACCATGCTCCATCCTGCAGACTTGACCAATCCAGTGGCTGCAGTTGTCTAGGGCGGAGATAGGAAAAGCTAACAGTTTGCTCCTCCAGTGACCTCCTGCCAGCAGGCAAAGAAAACCAGCATTGAGGTCAGACAGGGTCGAGAGGGTGAGTGTTTCCAGTAGTTTCAATTACTCCCTTACCCCCATAGATCACCGCTCAACCAGGGTTTCAGGGAATCATTGACTGGACAAGTCAGGGACTATAAATGAGCCCCCTCCTTCAGCCTCAACCAGTGCAGCAGCTGTAGTCAGTTAAAGGCGGTGCTTCTATCTTCTTCACTAGATTTTATTTTCAAGTGGACCTTCGCACTGCAGGCAAGAGTGTGAAGGGCAGGAGCAATAAGGGCATCATACTGAGGGTGTCAGCATGGGACAGCAGCCTGCAGAAATGCTGCCCCACTGAGCCCAGTCCTATACCATTCAGACCCTCCCTGCAAGGACAAACAGCTGTTATGGGCGAATTCCTGGGTTGTGCAGTCCAGTACTTGGGTAGGCCTATGCACTGCTAATCTGAACCTGTACTACCCTCACCCGTCACAAACATAAGTTTCCGAATCACTCCCTCCTGGACTGGATCCTCACTAACTGAGAGAACAGGGTCCTCCAGTGAGAAGTCCTAACTCCATCAGTGACCATTCCCCAACTTTTTGCATCTGGTCCTGTAAGCACCACCCCCACCTCCATCCTGTCCTTCAGGGATTTAAATAATATGATGTATCCTGCTTGCTCTCTGACATTAAGGCAGTCAACTGGTTGGCCCTCCAAGACTTGTCTGATGTAAACCCAGCCCTGGGCTTCTTCCCTTTTGTCCATCCAGGACAAGCGCTTCCTTGTTACCTCCTGGAGAGTGCGGGGGGGGGGGGCACCAGATCAAAAAAGCTGCTTGTGAAAATGAACGAGAGGGATGCTCTTTGGGCAGCCTACAAATCTGCCCCTCACACTTACTGCAGGCTGCAAAACATCTGTAAACAAGAGGTTAAAACCCTTCAGGCTAATTATATAAAGAACATTTGGGTGAGGAATCTGGGGACCTCAAAAATGTATGGTCATCAGTGAACTCCCTTATCAAACCTGGCAATAAAATAAATGCTGTCAAGTTATGCACCGAGGCTGGGTCACTAACTGACCTCCTCCAGGTCACAGAGGCCCTCAACATTAAATTTACAGACCTGTCTGACTACCTAGGCAAGCTTCTGCCTAAGGACCCCTCTTTTGCCCACTAAAACTGGGTCATTGATGACCTTGGAATCCCCACCTTTCACTTTATGGTCCCTTCCCCCCCCCCAGGAGATCCGCTGCCTCCTCAAAGCTCCCAACAACTATGGTAGTGCCTGTAGCGATAATCTCTGCCTGAGGTTCCTCAAGCTTATAACTGTATACATTACCAAACCTCTTGCTACTATTTCTAACCTATTGCTGACCTTCTCATCTGTATCAATATTGTGGAAACAGGTCAACATAGTCCCTGTATTCAAATGTGGTGACCACTGCCTTCTGGACAGCTACCATCCAGTTTCCATCCTCTCCCACCTAAGCAATATCCTTGAAAAAATCATCATTCCTGCTTGTCGTTTATTATGCTAAGCTGCTGCTTGTGACATTTTGTGCTGCTATTGTGTGAGATGATTTCTGCTGCCTGAATCTGCGGTTAATTTAATACCTGCTGCTGTTGACGTTAATCATACTGCTGCCTTGTATTGTCAGTTTGCACCTGAGAGGTACTGTCAGCACAGGCTATGGACCTGTGTATACCGGGTGTCTTTGCTGCCCTGATTAGTGTTAGCCGCAACCCCCGCCGATTGGTGGTGGCAGCCCAAGAAGGTGGGGTTGTGATGCTTAAACTGGTGAGCGTGGTAGACGTGACAGTGTCTACTGTGCGGCAAAGTGCTCGGGAGTCAATGTGGAGTCTGTGGAAAACATGAGATAGTGGGGAGGTTAACTGTGTGACTGGTGGTAAATAGTAGTTAAGCATGGCTAAATATTATTATGTGAGTGTGTTGTTAGTGTTATGTGTCTGTACTCATTTAGTAGGGGATTTTGTGTCTCAAGGGGTTACAAAAGATTGCCAGAATGAGGGTGGCTTCACTATGTCTAACCTCATTGCTGGTAGAGATACTAGTTGTATCACTAGTCATATCTTAATTGAGAGGAAATTTGAAATTAGGAACTGTGTGTACTTGATTCTACATCTTCCCAATTGTTATTTTCATGGTGGTATTAAGAACATAGTGGATTTGTTTAACTATATTACTTTACTTTTTGTTATCAGGGGATGTGGAAACCAATCTTGGCCCTCCTGATGTAAGCCCTGAGTCAACTGGATACAATTCCCCTCAATTGTACTCTTGTAAAGGATTTAAGATTGTGCATTTCAATGTCAGAAGTTTGGTTCCTAAGTTAAGTGAGCTTGAATATTTTGTTTCCCATCAGAAACTGGATGTCTTGCAATTTCTGAGACTTGGTTGAAACCCCGTGTTCCTGATAATCTGTGTACCTTGTCGGGATATAAACTTGCTTGGACTGATCATTGGGGGGGGGAGGGGAGGGGGAGTCATGATTTATTTTAAGGATAATCTTCAGCTGATTGTCTTGGGTTCCAGTGTTGAGACTGATCATCCTAGTGATTGGTTGTTCCTTAAACTCATTTTGAGTGGGAAGAACATCTCATTTTTGGCTGTCTGTGCAATCCTCCTCAAATTGGTATAGATGGTCTAAAGGTATTTCTGGATATTGTTTCTCCTTATTGTTTGCGTAATGATTTAGTTTTAGTGGGAGATGTTAACCTGAATTGGGAATATAGGGATGAATGTGGGCTGGAATCATTGTTAGAATTATATGGCTTAGCACAGAAAATTTCTAATCCTACTCGTTTAAATTCACAGTCGACTAATCACTCAATTCTTGATTGGGTAATTACCAATCATGAGAGTATTGTAGGTGCCTCTGGCATTATGCCAGAGTCAGTAAGTGATCATCAGGCCATTTTCTGTGTTTTGAGCTTTAGAACTGTCAGGGTTCCCCCCGTATTATCAAACAACGATGTTTTAAAAAGGTTAATACTGAAGCAGTTATTGCTTCGTTGACAGCTATTGATTGGGCTTTTCTTTATTTAATTCCTGATGTGGATTGTGCCTTAGATTATTTTCTTAATCAGTTGTGTTGTGTCCAGAATGCCTTCTTCCCGTTGTGTACTGTCAGACTTCAAGGCAAGTTAAATAATTGGTTCTCAGATTAAATTAAATCTTACATCAAACAGAGGAATCATGCTTGGGTACATTATAAAGGCAACGCTTCTCTTGCCTCTTTGGCTGACTACCGGAATTTGAGAAATAAGGTGTCTGAAGTGGTGAAGGGTGCAAAAAATTAATTTTATAGAGAACAGTTTAGAACCAATCTATCGTGTTCTAAAAAATGTTGGCAGAATGTAAATTCACTTTTGTCCCCTAGTCCTAATAGTGAGGTGGATAGATTTCGGGTGAATGATGATATAATCATTGATCAAGCAGCAATTGTTGACCTATTCAATTCTGAATTCTCAGATTATTCGAGTTACAGATCAGGTTTACTTGATACAGCAGGATAGAATTGCTTGTTTTTCAGGCTATATACTTTATAAGTTTCTTTTCTTTCCTGATTTTCCTTTGGTTGACATGGTAGTAGTTCAGTCGTCTCTTCCTAATTTGAGATCTGCAAATGGTATTCTATTGGATTTACTGGATTATAAGAATCTGAATGGGTTGGGGGGTTGGCAGTCTTTTTCTGTCGCAGTCCCATCTCTTTGGAATATGTTGCCGGTTAATCTTCGTCAGGCTTTGTCTTTTGGCAGTTTTAAATATAATTTGAAGTCATTTTTACTGCAGCAGTTTAAGTGTGATTGTTAATGTATTTATTGTTTGTTATTGATGATGTTTTGTATGTCTCGGGTCAGACCTGAAAAAGGATTTGTCCAGTGTCCCAACCCGGTTAACAAATAAAAATTAAAAAAAAATAAAAATCTTCCAGCAAATCTCTTGAGTATATGTCAATATATAAGCTGCTCCTTCACCAACAACACAGGTTCAGAAAGAGATACAGCACCATCACTGCCTTGGCATGCTTCATTGACCATGTTTTCAAGGGCATAGACAAAGGTAATCTAACATATGTCATTTTTGTGGATCTTACCAAGGCCTTAGACCTAGGAGGACCACAGCATCCTACTTGATAAACTACATCTCACTGGGTTCTCTGACGTGACCACATCATGGTTCAGCAGTCACGTCACAGGGAGAAACCTGGGTGTCAAAAGTAGTCTCACAAGGATCAATATTAGGACCAATCCTGTTTTCCCTGTTTATCAGCTCCCTCCCAAAAGAATGCAAAAGTTGCCAAAGCCTTCTCAGTGCAGACAACTTGAATATTTTTCATTGTGCCAAGATCCCGGCTGAAATATTTGCAATACTCACAGAGGACTTTAATGCCACACAGAGGTGGTTCCTTGATAACAGGTTTCTGGTTAACACCAAAAAGGTAAAGGCTATGCTATTCAGGTCCAAATCTATGCTTGCTAAATTGCTGGGGGACCCTATCCACTTGAACCCCCTAACCGTACTGTCTCCAGAGAGCACCCCTTGGACTTGTAACAGCCTTTAAACACCTAGGGATCATGCTTGGCCCCCTCCCTGACCTTTTCAGATCACATTGAGCTCACTGTCAGATGAGAGAATCAGAAGCCAGGTGTCTGCTTCTTACTAAAAGACCTCATGCCCCAGAAGTGTGGTTGACCAGCCCAAGACATGCTACTACTCCATCTGGATTACTGCCCCCCCTATTTATACACAACCCTTCATCTTCCAACCTGTCCAAGCTCAACACAATTTATCTGTACGTTTGCCTTACTGGCTCCGTATTCATTTCATCATTGCTCCAACTACTAGGCAGTTGGCTGGCTTTCGCTGCAAGCCTGCCGTGAGCACCTGCTAGGCAGCCTAGTTGACAGATCACTCCAGGAGAAAGAGTCATCACCACTGTCACTCCTCCTCAGACCCAAGCCTGGTAGTTCCCCCTCATATCTTTGTCTGGAATTTCCCCTAAACCATCACCTTCATGGATCAAAGGGCCTTCTTTATTGCTGCCCCCAAGCAGTGGAACAGCTTGCATATTTCCATCTGCTTTCCTGACTCACTCTCCGTTTTTAAGTCACACATTAGGACTTCACTAGCAACTACCTCTGCCAGCAAGTGTCCTCCAATATAATTGGCTTTACACGTCCTAGTGATCTGCCTTTCTGCTTATTACTTTATTTTGTAAAATATGTACATTATTTTTTATTTTCAGGGTTGCTCTCAAAACCCAGGTGGAGTATTTGTACTGGTACTTCTGTTTATTAATTGTTGACTTTACAATCCATGTTAAAGTTCATGGGACAATATCATTCCATGTTAATAATTCTTACCACATATGTGCTCTCATTGGGCCCTGTGCGCGAAAGCGTGGGAAGTACGATGAAAACAGATGTAGAGGAGGTGTGCAGCTGCACGCTGTGCAGTGGATGGCAGCCACGTGGTATGCACGAAGATCGGTGCACACAGTGGCCAGGGCCAGATGAGCCGCGTAGCGCACCACGCAGGCATTGCGGGTGGGCCCGCACTATGCAGGAATGCCATGTGACCCCACCATATAAGGCAATTGAACACCCCCCACGCAGCCACACGGCTGTGAATACCACACAGAGCAGCTGGCAGAACACTATGGTGGAACAGCAAGTGGACGCGGAAGAGGGAGCAGAGAACATGGAGGAAGGCAATGGACGAGGGGGCAGTGGTGCCCATGAATGGGGATGCAGCCGGGCATGGGGTGGGAGTCATTCCCACACCACCAACCTCGGCGGCAGTCAAATCACCATCATGGTCACCAATATACGCCAGCACTGCAGTAGGCAGTACGGTGCAGAGGCCCTGAACACCCCAGCGGAGGTTAAGGTCAGGACATGGCTGGACATATAGGCCACCATAAATGCCGCAGGGTCCGAGGCATGGACCCTGGCAGTGATCAAGCATAAGTGGCGGGACATGAGGGTGGCAGTGAAACGGAAGATAGCTAGCGGCAGCAAGGCACACCGCGGCACGGGCGGCGGCTCGCCGAGCACGGACGGCCAGCTGACCCCCTAGAGCGACTGGTGGTGGAGGTCGCAGTACACGGAGTGGCAGAAGGGGTGGACACAATGACAGGTAATGTCAAGACGCGTGCAGCCGGCTGTAACAATCCTAGCCTCACCATAGTCCAAGTAACCCCTACAATGTACCCACAGATGACGCCAGATCCATGCACCATGGAGCAGCGCAAACCAGGGAACTGACACCCGCAGCACCGGCACTGGCAGCACCAGTGACCGGTCACCAGCTTGCGATAAGCGGGGTTTTATGCACAACCTGGCATGGGATGGGGGGCAGCATCGTGCGGCGACCTAACATGCCCCTTGCACCTTAACAGGTGCTGAGCATGACACCCAGGAGGAATTGCACAGAGAGGACGACAGAGCAGTCATCCCACAAGAGGAGGACAGTGGGACATGCAGTGAAACCGCAGCATGGACAGACATGGAGCATTCGGGGGCTAGGACGTGTGGAATGGCACATGCACACCCAACACACAGAGCCCACATGCCATGCAGGGATGCCGACAGACACCCTGGCACCGTATGCCGCAGTGCAGTGGTGACGCCCCATGGTGACAGCGGGATGAGGGGCCCTCTTATCGCATCCGTACACGGCACCCGATACCCACAGGGGGCGCAGCCCTACCTGGAGAAACAGTACCAGCAACTGCTGCAGCAGCTGGTGTGGGACCGCCTTGAGGAACACCGCTGCCGTGGAAGCACAGACAGCAGTGCAGCGGAGCATGTAGATGGCCATCCTCAGGTGTGTGGTTGCACTGGAGGGCATGCAGGAGATGCTGCGACACACACACACACAGCAGTGCCAGTGAGGGGACGCCTGCATGGCTGGCGGCCACGGACAGTGCCATGCAGTGCGATGCACCATCACCTGAACGCTCGATGGGCCGGGGGGGCAGAGACACCATGCGGCTGCCGGTGGACGGCACACCATGCCCAGGCACGGACACGTCTGAGGGGTCGCAGACACCACACAGTCTGGTGCAGACAGCAAGGATACACAGGTGCATAATGCACGGCAGGGCCATGGTACTGCCGATGGCAATGGCAGATGTCAAAGCACTGGGCTGTGAATGCACCCATCAGCATGCCAGCTTGAAGCAGGGTGTTAGCACAGCTTGTGGAATGCACGGGGACGGAGGGCAGGGTGCTTTCCACGACACCGCTGGCGCCATAAGTGCCGCGTGCACAGCCCCATAAGTGACATCGTAATGTGTGTGTGTGTGCGCACACCCTGGAGCTGAACCGTGCACAAGTGCACTACTGGAACCAACCCAACCTCCGCCCCCGTCATGCACGGACACACACAGACGAACCCATGACGTGGCACACTCAGGCATATACTCATCATTGTGCACCAACAGACATATGCGGCACGCTATACAGGGCCATTGCACCATGCAGCATGGGCCTGGTGCTGTCTGCATGTCCCCTGTGCCATGGCCTGTGCTATAATCACACTCCAAATGCATGGTGCACTGTCAGCATGTGAACGTGCCATCCAGGAGTGCCTGCTGGGCCGCACAGCCACCCGCCGTACCCTGAACCCATGCGGGCGCTGCCCCAGCATCATCGTCCCCATCACCCCATGAGGCGTCAGGTGCATCAGCCGGCACTGGCACATCCGCGCGCTTCGCGATGTTGTGCAGCATGGCACACACCATGAACACCTTGCATGCCTTTGCTGGACACAGCATGAGTCTGCCGCCAGTATGGTCCAGGCATCTGAAACGCATTTTCAGCTGTCCTATGGTCCTCTCCACTATAGCCCGTGTCCGTGTGTGTGCCGTGTTGTATGCGACCTCTGCAGGCATGGATGGGGCATGGTACAGCATCATCAGTGTGGTCCGCAGTAAATATATGCACTGTCACTTGCATGGAAGGAGAGCGGCGTGTCAGTGGCAGGCCTCCAGTGACATAAGACATACATACATACCCTGCCCGGATGCAGCGACTCACCGAGCAGCCATCCA
Source organism: Neoceratodus forsteri (assembly GCA_016271365.2). Lineage (NCBI taxonomy): Eukaryota > Metazoa > Chordata > Ceratodontiformes > Ceratodontidae > Neoceratodus > Neoceratodus forsteri. The sequence continues at coordinate 734,422,839 of CM028131.1, forward strand.
TTGAGCCATCCTGCGTGTAGGTATACACCCATGCCTGAGCCATCGAGAATGTAGAAGTCATGCGTTGAGCCCGGGTACTTGGCACACATTTCCGTGATGATGCTGTGTGCGTCACAGACCACCTGGTAGTTGATGCTGTGGTACCCCTTTCTGTTTCTGTATGCCTCCTCATGGGCGGCAGATGTGAGGATGGCAACGTATGTCCCATCGATGGCACCGCAAACATTCGGCATGTTGTGTATTGCATAGAATGCCTCCTTTGTCGCCCTGACCTCCACTAGCGCCGCAGGAAGGCGATGTGCACCCCAATGTGCTGCAGGAGAGCGTCTGTCATCCATGCCACGGCCCTGGAGACTGAGGACTGGCTCACTCCAACAGTGTCACCGGTGACACGCCGGAGTGTCCCTGTGGCATAGTAGCCAAGGGCGCACAGCATCTGTGTTTCTACCGACATGGCGCATGACCGGTGTGTCCATGGTTCCACTGCCCCACGGATGCTCTCACACAGCATGCTGATGGTGTCCCACGGTAGGTGAAATCGCTCAATGCCATGTGTGTTCCGCATTGCTGAGGCATCTATGTGGGCCTGGAACACGCATGGTCAGTGTCGTCGTCCCCTCCTTTGTTCGGCTAGCTCCTCGAGTAGGTGGATGTGCATTAGCACACCCAGACACATCTTGCGTCTGTGATAGGGTGATCTGTGCAGCACAGCCCCTGTGCTGACATCGTCTCATGCATGGGTGTGGCCATGCAGCGGGGGCATGCCCACCATCAGGTGCTACTGCCATGTGTGGTCTGTGGCACTACATGCTGTAGGCGTCATGGATGGTAGAGTGCCGGGCCATGTTCCCATGGCACGTCTTTCGTGTTGCAGAGCATGACTATGAAGATGGTGGTGGCTACAGTGCCCTGTGGGCCATCAGGGTGTTTGACAGGGTGAGTGGACTTTGCTGTGGGCGGGGGAGCTGTCCATCTGGCAGTGTTCTGCATGCTCATGTGTCTCCTCTCCCCTGCACAGGACCATGGTGGGATACCTGCCAGACTGGAGCTGACCCTACAGGTCCAGCCGGATGGGGCGCTTGTGATTGTGCAGTCTAGTGTGGCACAGCGACAGCGGTTCCGGGAGTGGCTGTCATGCTACATGATCCTGAAAGGCGCCGGGGGTGCCCTGTATTACAAGGACGATGACCACAGGGCCTGGGATATCTATGTCCCCTCACCGGTGGGTATGCATGCATGTGCCCTGTGTGTGTTTGTCCGTGTGTGGGACTGTTGCAGTACTGATGTGTCTCCCTTTCAACGTTACCGTGGACCCGGGAGGAGGATGATCACAGGGACACAGATCTATTGTCAGGGACATGGTGTACATGGTGGTGTGTATTGCCTCACGCTGCTGCCAGGTTGTGCGTCCATGCTGGCTACATTTGTTGTGGCTTCTGCCATGTCATGTTGTTTGGCATCCTCGCTGTTCTGGTCCCCCATGGGTGTTCTTTCGGGCCCCGGGGGCCTGTGGGGCATGGTCCCAGTCATTCAGGGTGGGTGTGTGGTGCACTGCTGTGCTGCCACAGGTGACACACCAGTACGGGCATGCGGCCATGCCAGTGTGCCGTCTGCCTGGGGCACTAGTGTGCCATGTGGACGGCGCCACACGTCACGTGTGCCGCTTGCTAATATGGTTGCCATATGGTGCATGTGGGTGACAGTTGTGCCCATGGTGCAGTGCGCTTCTGAGGGCACTGTGCCATGGGGCTCCCAGTGTGCCGCCTCAGGGGGTGTGCTGGCACATCTGTGCCTGGGTAGCTGCATGCCACATTTGCCTGTGCAGCCTCCCATGGGGTGTTGCGCAGCATGCTACAACACCTTTTCCAACACATATCCTGTGCTTCAGCGTCTGCATGACGTTCTGTCTTGCAGGCCGTCATGCATGAGTGTAGCGTGTGCCTATGTACCTTTGTGCATGGCCACACCCCTGCCCTATTGGCGGGGTGGTGTGTTGGCTTACCGCTATGCACCCGTTGTGCATGCCGCTATGCGGTGGTGTGTACCGGTTCCGCACCTGCACTGCGCACGTGTACGCACCACTCATATCCATCGTGTTTAGGGCCCAATGTTCACTGTTTTGTGCTTGTACTGAGAAATACTTTTTGCCATCTTGATGGCCTGGATTGTACCTGAAAATGGTTCCATGGGACCAAAGCACCCACCCGGTTAACTAAAGAATAAATAAAATAATGCCCCTTTACTGAACTACAGGGCTAGCATTGTATATGAAGGACAGCACCTCCAGCAGTACAAACCCTTGTTACTGCACTGCAGTATTAGTATTGCATCTGAAGGACCGTGTCAACAGTGCAAACCCCCTCCCACTCCAGTATTGCACTGTCTGTACTGTATCCGTTGTACGACACTGCCAACAGTGGATGCCATTGGCACTGCACTATAGTGTCAACACTGTTTTTAGATGGACAGCACTTCGAACAGTGTAACTCACATGGTAGTGCACTATCGTGTCAGCACTATATCTGATAGACTGTACCTCCAATAATGTTACCCCTGTGGTACCTCACTATAGTGTCAGCACTATGTCCGATGAGAAGCAGCTCCAACAGTAGTTAGCCCTGTGGTAATGCACTATAGTTCTATAGTGTCAACACTGCATTCGATGGACAGCACCTCCAAAAATGTGACCCCATGTATGATACTACAGGTTCAGCACAGCATCTGATTGACAGCACCTCCAACAATGTAACTCCTGTGTTACAGCACTATAGTCAAGGCCCCTGCAATTCCACGTCCACAGAATTTTCCATGGAATGTGCATCATAATATAAATAGTGCCACAGACTCCATTGCTTTTGGTGAATTGTCATTCTTCCATAGTGCCTAGCTCCCATCCCCATCTTGTTTATTTTGAAGCCCCTCTTCTGTGCTCCACATGTGATGTCATTGATGACATAACTTCATGTTTCAGCCAGTGGCATGATTTCATTGTACCACAGACATGAATAAATCATGCCACAGAAATAAAAAAAAAAAAAAAAATGCTGCTGCAGAAGTCTAGGAGCCCTGCTGCAGAAAGCAGAACAGAGCGCTGCAGAGAACTAGGGACTCTGACTATAGTATCAGCACTGCATTCCAGTGGACACTACCTCCAACAGTGTAACCCCTGTGTTACCACATTACAGTGCCAGTACTGGATCAGTTGGACAACAGCTTCAACAGTGTAACCCCTGTGGTACTACACTATGGTGTTAGCACTGTATCCAGTGGACAACACCTCCAAGAATGTAACCACAGTGGTACTGAACTATAGTGTCAGTGCTGCATCCGATGGACAGCATTTCCAACAGTGTAACCTCTGTGGTACTGCACTACAGTGTCTGCAGTGTATCCAATGAACAGTATCTTAAACAGTGTAAACTCTGTAGTACTGAACTAAAGTGTTAGCACTGTATCCGATGGGCAACACCTCCAACAGTGTAACCTCTGTGGTACTTCACTATAGTATCTGCAGTGCATCCGATGGATAGCATCTCCAACAGTGTAACTTCTGTAGTACTGCACTATAGTGTCAGCACTGTATATGATGGATAGCACCTCAAACAAGGTAACCCCTGTGGTACTACACTATAGTGTCAGCACTGTATTTAGTGGATAACACCTCCAAGAATGTAACCCCTGTGGTACTGAACTATAGTGTTAGCACTGCATCCGATGGACAGCACCTCCAAGAATGTAACCCCTGTGGGACTGCACTATAGTGTTAGCACTGTATCCATTGCACAGCACCTCCAGTCATGCAGGCCACCTGGTATTGTACTGCAGTGTCAGCATTGCAGGACAGCACATTTTTTTTCTTTGTTTTGGAGAGGGAAAGGAGGCATGGCAAATATTTTCCTATTTTCAGACAAGAGGGCAGGTGATACAGGAAGTATTGATTGATTCTGGTGGATTATTGAATAGGAAACATTTTGGCCGGGACAATGGGAAAATTCCCAAACTCTTTTCAAGAAGTGCCATGGGGTTTGTAATTTCCACCTGAAAAATCACCAGAAGAGGCAGACAGGACCTAAGTTTAGTGTCTTATCTGAAAGATGACATTTCATGATATAACAGTGTCCCATTAACACTCTGCTGGGACATTGGTATGATTGCTTATAACCAAGGGGAGAGTGCTCCCTGCTGAGCTACCAACACCACTTTCTATAGCCATTTCTGTTCATTGGAGGTCTCCCATTGGACTGCAGACTAAGGCAAATTCCTTAGCTTCTGAAATCTGATGGGGTCAGGCTTCAAGGTGGTAACACACGTTTCTCCCCGTGTTGCATTACAGTGGCAGCATTGTTTCTGAAGCACAGCTCCTCCAACAATGTTGCCCCCCCCCCACTGCAGTGTAGGGCCAGCATCCTGGTACTACACTGTAGGGCTAGCATTGTATACGAAGGACAGTACTTCCAACAGAGTCAGCCCCAGTACTGCCTTGCAGTGTCAGCACTGCGTCTGAAGGATATTATCTGCAAAAATGTAACCCCCTAGCCAGCCCGTCGGCGCAGCGGTTGGATTTCCGCTTGCAACTCCGGCGACCCAGGTTCGGGAGTGGAGTCATATCGCTGGAGGGCTGGCGGGAGAAGGCTGGAGCATCCCATGACTGCTCACCTTCTCCGGGCGACAAAAGCCCGCAGCTTGCCTGACCCCGAATGGAGGCTCGGGGTATGACAAGTCCTGCAGTTGCAGGAGGGGCAGGTCGCAACGTGTGGTGGACATCGGCACGTAGCGTCATGACGTCAGGGTTCTCACCACGCGTTGGAAGAAACTGAGGAAAATAGCCTGCCATCGCCGGGGAGATGGAGTTCTGCAGACGTGCCTTTGCCCACCCGATGACCCTGGACCGTCGAAATGTAAGTAACAGGGTGTTCTGGGCTTCGTCTGGTCCCCGCTCGGGGTGGTAAGCCGCAGCTCCATGGGGATCTGGAGGTCATTTGGGTAGGGCGAAAGGCTGAGGGATGTCTGCCTAGGATCTCCTGATGGGTCGAGGATGGCAGGCTGGGAAAGGAGGAGAAACAGAAATTGAAAAAAAAAAATGTAACCCCCTAATGCTGTCCTGCTAGTGCAGCCATAGCACTACTGCGTGCATCAAGATGACCCGAGTTTGTGCCCCCTGCCTGGGATGTCTGATGTTGACCAACGAAGTAGCGTTCTGATGGCTGCCTGGGGTACCTCCTGTCAGGGAGAAAGGGTGCCTCCTTGTGTTGTACAGCCACCCCCAGGTGGGCCGGGGGGGGGGAATTATTCGGAAAGGAATGGTGCTTCCTTACAGAGAGACCTTAGTTTGCACCCATGCACTCATTTGATATGTGACACAAAAGCCTCACATGCCCAGAGCAGGGACAGCAGGGGAATTCTGAAGGAGGGAAGGGTCTCATCCATCCCACTGGCCTTGAGAGGTGCAAGGCCAGGCTACTCCACAGGCATTCACCCAGTGGGTGGGATAAGCAGCGGGCTGCAGGGTGAGAAAATAAGGAGGTGTACTTGAGACAAATGAAGTACCTTCGTCCCACTACACCCAGTTGTGCTGCCTGGCCTGCATCCTCCTAGCTGGCTACTCCCTTGGGTCTCCCAGAGCCATTAACTAAAGTATTCTCCTCAGAGGCCTGGTCCCTCTTTGAGATCCATCCTGTAAGGACAAGAAGTGGGTTACCTGTCCAAGGGCCAGAGATGCTTTAGTGTCCTTTTTGTATTCTGCCCAGAACTACCAGTTGTACTCCAGGTGGGGCCAGACCAGGCCTGAGCTTTCCATGTGCCACAGTATTAAATACCTTGCTGAAGTCCAGTTATACTACATCAGCGGGCCTGCCCCATTCCACCCCCTGGTCACTCGCTGGAAGAAGGTGATCAGGTTGGTTTGGCATTATAAACCCATGCTAAAAGTGGGCAAGAACCTTGGCCTCAACCAAATACTCTGTTATTCTGTTTTTGATAGTGGCTTCTAAGACCTTGCCTAGAACCAGTGTCAGGCTGTCTGGCCCATAGTTACCCAGGTCCAGCTTTGCTCCCTGCTTGAATGTGTTGACCACATTGGCCACTTTCCATTCCTCTGGCACAACATCTGTCGGGACAGACTCCTGAAAGATTACAGGAAGCAGCCCTGCCAAGTGTTCCCTTTACTTCACAATAATCCTGGGTATATCCTGTCTGCCTCATGGGACTCGCCTGGTTTGATCTTTGCCTGGTAGCTACTTACCAGAGCAGATGTGATGTCCATGGGCTGCACTGTGGCTACTTCTGTTGCCATAGGAGCTTCCAGTCAGCAGCCTCCCCTCAGTGGCACCCCCTAGGTGAACATAAAAACTAGGTATTCAGCATCTCAACCATTGCTCCTTTCTCTTTCACGAGTTGCCCTACTTCACCTGTTTTCAGGGACCAGTCCCCTCCTTTCTCCTTCCATTTAGGTACTGAAAGAAGGCTTTGGTGTTTTTGCAGCTCCTGCTGCTATCCTGTTTTCCAGTCCCTCTGACTTTTTTAATTCTTATGTTGCAATACTGGCTGCTCTATACACTTCTCAGGCCTGGAGGCAGCCTGTCTCTTTCGAATGATCATAGGCCTTCTTTTTTGTTCAAACACAGATGCCTTAGGCCCCTGTTGAGCTAGAGGGATAATATATTGGCCCTTTGTACCTTGTTACAGGAATGTGGACCTCTGTGGCTGCTTGAAGCACCTTCTTCAATAAACTCAACATATGTTTTGCATCACAAGCCTCCTTCAGCAGCTCCAGTCCCTTGGACACTAGGTCCTTCATTTTGGTGAATTCTGCCTTCTGAAGTTCCAGGTTCTGGTGGCTGAGAATCCTGCTCGTCCTACCTGTCACGAGGGGGAATGTTACCCATTTGTATTCACTGCCTCCCACTGAAGCTTTAATGTTCACATTGGAGAATACTTCATCTCCACTTCTGTGAACAAGGTCAAAGGTGGCCTCAAACCCCATCCCCTGTTTTACATGCTGCTCTAGGAATCAGTCCTTGAAGGTGGACAGAAGTCCGTCTCAGCCATGCCATTAGCCTTCTCAAATCACCAGTCATTGCCCAGAAGATTAAATCCCCCAGGAAGTGGTTGTGTGTTGTTTGCGCTGTAAATTGTCTCAACTAGCTTTGCATCACTGATGCATATCAGTTTTGTGGCAGCATTGTATCTGGAGGACAGCATCTCCAACAGTGTACCCACTGGTACTGCACTGCTCTGTCAACAATACATGCGAAGGAAAGCCTCTTCTACCAGTGCAAGCCCCGGCACTGCATATGAAGGATAACTTCTCCAACAGTGCAAACCCCCGGGTACTGCACCACATGCAAAATATATCTCCACCAACAATGTAATTCCCTGGTGCTGCACTGAACTGTCAGCACTGCATCCTAAGGATAGGTCCACCATCAGTGTAATTCCCTGGTACTGCACTGCAGTGTCTGCACTGAATTCGAAGGGTAGCTCCTCCATCAATGCAGACACCCTTGTACTACGCTGCAGTGGCAGCACTGTATCTGATGGACAGCAACTCCAACATTGTAATCCCTATGGTGAATCCAAACGATAGGTCCTCCAACAGTATAATTCCCTAGTACTACACTGCAGTGTCAGCACTGCCACTGAAGGACAGCTACACCATCAGTGTAATTCCATGGTAGAGGCATTATGCTGAACTGTTACTCCATCTCAACTCTGGCCTGGCCATTGGTGCTCCATGGTTTAACAGCCCCCAACCCCCCCCCACCGAGCCACCTACCAGTGGTAAGCTAAACATTTCATGGAGTTCCTTACTAAGTCAGTCAGAGGTAGGTGTAGGTGACATTTGGTCCAGGTGGTACCACAATGGAGGAGCCATTACTGTTTTCATATGTCTCATTTTACCTACTGGCTCACAGCAATACGGATACAATATGTGTGTGTTTTCTGCATCCCTTCCTTCATGAATGTGTTGCTTTTACCTGGGACCTGCAGCCGGAGGCATCAGGGTGTAATATGCCAGTCAGTTTGCTCGAAGATTAGAAGAACGTTCACCGAAACCCCAGGAGCAGAGAGCCCTGCCGAAGGCAGCACGTTCATGCCGGTTGCTGGAGTGCAGGGGTGCCAATATTGAGTCACCTGTATGGATTCACAACCTGCTGCCTGTGGACCATCTGACAGCCCCAGTTGGGATGCATTTTTAAAAGCAATTGTAGGATTCCAAAAATAAAACTGTTCCAGGGAAAGTGGGGTGGGGGGTGGGGGGGGCTTAGTGCTTAATAGAAAAGTAACAGCTGTATTGCTAAAGGCAACTCCAGTTGCTTGTTTTAGGGAGCTGGCCTATGGATATTGCAAAACTTATAATGGTGATGGGCTGGCTAGGATATCTGAACTGCATGATCACACTGTGGTTCATACTGTGGTTGTATAAGGAGCAAAAAGGCGGTGGCCTATGAATGCTCCTTTTGCACTGAAACCTGATAATACTGTAAGATATTATCTGATGGACTGTTTATCCAACTTTATTTTTAAATTCAGACTAATTATGATGTCTATAGTTAAAGTATTCCAAGGATTTTAGATTTTTACAGTATAATAAAAAATGTTTTGGGGTGTTAAATGTGCTACCAGTAATCTGTAGTGGATGATCTTTTATGTCCGCTGTGCTGTTTTTAAAATTAAGCCCTAGCTCTCAAAACAAATATGGGTCACTTACAATGTCAAACATTAGTAAAAGGTTACCTCTAATGCATCTTACTTCCAGATGCACAAGATCTCACTCTTGCAGTCACCTGTGAAACGATAGATCACTGATGTCAAAGATATGTTTGGTGAATCTCCTTTGTACTTTTTCTAACTTATTTACGTCTCTCATTCTATAAGGGCACCAAAGTTGAGATGCATAGTCCAGATGTGGACGTGCATGTTCTCTGTGCAATGACATTAGTACATCGCAGTCCCTAGACCTAATGCAACGTTTTATAGCCCATATGATTTTTTTTAGTTTTAGCTATGGCCTTGTGGTAATGATTGTGGTGGGGCCTCTGTTCACCTATTTGCAGACAATGCTATCATATACCATTCCTCTTCTGATATTGGGTGGCTCAATTCAACGCTAGTCTTCAATTTCCACACCCTTGAGGACTGGTTCCTTCAGAAGCAGCTCATCCTTAATACTAAAAAACCAAAGAGCATGTTATTCTCCAACTCGTCCGCACCAACCCTCCCCCCATGGCTATCCTCTCACATACAGGGGATGCACTCAAATCAGTCAGGTCCTTCAAATACTTGGGAGTCAGAATGTGGATGCCACACCCCTGCCCCTCCTTATGTGTGGTGCTCCATTACTACTCACTACTTCCACATCCATACTATCACACCTATTACAGGCTTACCATAGAGTTGTCAGGTTTGTTCTCTGGGCCAATGATCGGCACCATCACTGCGATGTCCTGCCTGCCCTAGGATGGCTACCCTGTGAATTTAAATTATGCCACAGGGCTTTATACATAAGCTTGCACATTGCTTCACTCCTCTTTGCCTTGCTGATATTGTTCAACGTTGTCTCCCTCGACGTACCCTCAGATCTACCTCTTTACCTCTTCTCTCAGTGCCAAACTTAAGACTCTCCATTGCTCGGAGATCATTTGCAATTTCTGCTGTGTCCCTCTGGAACTCTCTGCCTCCTTCTATACTGGTCTGCACCTCCATCTCTCAATTTCAAAGGTTACTGTTAACTCACCTATCCGCTCCACCTTGCTCCTGCTTCCTCTAACCCCTGTTCACTTATTGCATGATTCTCCTAGCAAAAGTTCACACTCTCTCTCTATATCTCCTGCTCTTCAAGACAAAAAAAAATATAAATGATGTCTGAATGTATGTAAGGTTTTGTTGACTGTACTTTAAATTGCTTATTTTTGCATAAGTGAATGTAATTGATGTACTCTTTTACTGTATGACTACTCCTTGTCTAATTTCCTGTGTCAATGAATGCACTATCAATGTACTGCACTTCCCGGTCGCCCCTGAAAAAGGGACAGTCTTAGAGGGCCTATCCAGTTACCAAAATTCAATAAATAAATAAAATAATGTGTTTGTCAAGTGCACTCGAAGTTGTTTGTAATAAGTATCCCCAAGTCTTTTCTTGTTGAGGTTATGGTAAGTTGTTTTCCACATAAAAAAACAAAACGTTATTCTTGTTTTTCCTTCCTAAATGCATCACTTTGCATTTTTCTAAATTAAAACACATCTCCCAAGTAGTGGATTATTGAGAGATCCGGTCTAGATCTCATTGCATCCTAGATATTTGCACTGCAGTTTCACAGGGTCCTCCTAGTGTTGAATCGTCAATACACTTAGCTGACCAGCACGTTAAATCTTTTGTTGGCTCAGATATAAATATCTGAAATATTATAGACCATTAGACTGAGCCCTGTGATACACCACTGGACATAATACTTGGGTTTGACTCATGCCCCTTTATCTACTTTCCGAGATCTGTTGTCCAACCATCCTAAAATCCACTTTATCAGTCTTATATTTAACTTGCCATTTTTCAGTTTAGTTATAATGGTCCAGTGTGGTACTAAATCAAACTGCTTGCTAAAGTCCAGATAAATAATATCAAAATGTGTTTTTTGTCAAGACTGCTACTTAGTTTTTCATAAAACACAAGAGGTTGGTGGTACAGCTCTTTCCTTTACTAACTCTATGCTGATCAGGACCCATGTCTGTTAGGATGGATAATATTTGATCTTTAAAGAGCAACTGACACCATCTGACCAAAAGTGCTACATTGCAAAATCAGAATAAGCATACCCCCAGTAAATCCCATACCAAAAACTAGATGTCTATTGTTCATTGTAAAGTTATTTGCCATTTTGTAACCCTGATGTCACTACCTGTTCAAACAAAGCCTGTAGCAGTGAAGGGCTGATGATGATGTCATCTTGGGAACTCACAGTCTAGAATTCCCTGTCAGCAAGCTTATAGGATCTGTTTCTCCAAAGTTGTAAAGATCATATGTAATGGTATCCACAAGTAAGACAGGTAGAACCAGTTAGCAAACTATGTGGTCTCTCTTGTTTTCTTACTTGATCTATGAAAGTGACTCAATTCAGTATATTGGAAATTGATCTAAATATGGCTGTAGTATTATTCTACAGCCATCTGTTGGCCTGCAAAGGGAATTGCAGGAACTACCAGAGCTGAATACTCCTGTGCACTTTAATATATGCATTCCCATAATGCACAGCAGCCAAATCCCAAACAGTAAACACAGCAGAAAAACAAAGATGATTTCAGTTCACAAATGTAAGTCAAGTCAAAATGAGCACATCTTATAAAATGTGGATCACATCTGCATGTAATCAGCAAGTGAATGACTGTTCACCATTGCACCCACAATATACAAACTGCAGTTAAAAATATGCATTATCCATAATGCACAGCAGCAATACCCCAAGCAGCAAACACAGCAGAAAAACTGAGTTGATTCAACAGTTCACAAAAGGAAGTCAGCCAAAATGAACGCATATTCTGAAATATTGATCACATCTAAATGTAATCAGTAATTGAATGACTGTTCACCATTGCATCCACAGTATACAAAATACCATTAAATATATGCATTTCCCATAATGCACAGTAGCCAAATCCCAAACAACAAACACAGCAGAAAAACAGAGATGATTCCACTTTATCTGTGTCTGTATGTGTTTTATTGTACTTGCTAATATAGGATGCTATGTTACAATGTCAGATAAAGCATAACTCCCTGTTTCTGCACTTGTCATGTTACGTAAGGCTTAAACCACGAGAAAGGATGGGTCTACTGTGGAATTAATCCATGGTGGGGGGGGTTGGCCCATGAGGTCGAAGGCCGAGTGGGTCCAACCAACCAACCATGGATTAATTCCACTGTAGACCCATCCTTTCAAGTAGCTTAATCCGCTTGTAACATGGCAATGAGAGTATGACTAATAGTCTTTGAATAAATGAGTACAATCTCACTAATTTACTTTCAGAATACTGTGTGTTGAGCTGTTAAACATGATGTGCATATACTTCAAAACAATTGGAACACACCTATTGGAAATATCGTGGCTATTTCACTTTTATTAAAATAACTTTCATTACAAGCTTTAAGCTTTCTAACATCAAAACATATTTTACAACTTTTCAAAAACTTGCAATTCACTTTCTATTCTATGTGCTTTGATTTTCCTCTCTGTGTATTAGAAGATATGGGCTGCACTGCATGATGGAAGTGTGCTATGGTGCATTTTAGTTTTCTTCCTGCAGTTCCTTTGCAGACCAATAGGTGGCTGTCAAACAATCCTAGTAGCCCAAGCACCGTTTCTCCAAATGTACTGAATTAAGCCAATCTGAAAAACACTTTATTGAACAACTACTATTTTGCGGAATATTATTTTCCCTTTTTTTCCCTCTAAACTCTATTTTTTATCTATTTTTTTTTAGCTCTGACTCTCTACCCCCATCCCCAAGTAGCTGAAGTACAAGGGGGGAGGGGGGGTGACCTCCTAGGCCCGGGAGCCAGATAAGTTACTTGTTGCCATGCCAGCTTGTCTTTGTCTCTTGTCTTCCAACCTTAATTGCTGGTGGTCCAGTCCGGATGGTCCCTGTCTGTTGTTGGCAGCGGCGGCAGTCTCCTCCCCCGTAGTGCTTTTGTGATGTTTTTTAGCTGGTGCCTGAGGTGGGTGATGTCCTCTCAAGCGGCGGAGACTAGTGGAGGTGAGCAGGTGACTGAAAGTTTTGCGCCTTACTTTAGGTTTGTTCCCACCCCTCAGGTCCGCCTAAGCTCTTTAAATCTGGCGGGTCTGAAGGAGGGGACACACAACACACTAGACCCCGCAAGAGCAAGTTGGAGTGGAGACCGAGATGAGAGCAAGCAAGGAGGATTGGAGGCAGAGCAGCAGTGCACCTGAGTTAGCCAGGCAGCACTCTGGATTCGGATCAGAGGACCCGGAGCAGAGCCGGAGCGACTAAAGAGAGCAGAAGTGAGCAGAGCTGCCAGAGCGTTTTCCGGTTTGAGCTTTCTTCTCTGGCTCTCTGCCAGTAGTACAGGTAGTGCCACTGCCAGCCAGCCCAGGACAGGAGTCACTCTCTCACAGGATGGTTGTGGTCGGGAGTCTGGTCGCCATCCGATCGTGGAGCTTTTGTTTCGAGTCACCGCATCAGTCTGTCTGTAGGACACACACAGACTCGGGTCAAAGGCCCAGGGCCAGTAACCGAGTTAGGAGCAGGCGAGCAGCGGCAGTCTATCAGTGTTCACAGAGCAGAGGCCAGAGAGAGCAGTCCCCCTCCCAGGACAGGAGTTTCACACTGGTGTTCACATCACAGACGAGACTACTGCATGTATGCTTAATGCTCCATTTTGATTTACTTAAAAAGAAAAAAAAAGACTGTCCGAGTAGTTTGTGAGATAATTGGAGAAGGGGAAGGGGAACTCATTATTTATGCTTATGCTTATTATTTGACAATAAAGTCCATTTATTTATTACTGAATATATTGACTCGCCGAGTAAATGATATGCAGTATGCAGAACATTTTGCAGAAATTTGTGTATTCAGAAGTTATTTTTAGCATTACAGTCCTGGACTCTCAATATGGCTTCAAGTCCCAACTGTGGCACTTATACTTAATCACCTGTTTGTATGAGTTAAACATTGGCATACCTAATGTATTTTGAGTGTTGCCTATGTTGTGCACTAAATAATTTATATGTGGAAACTCTTGTCAGGTCCATAATGACATTTCTAAGCTGAAGGAAGTGACTGCCTTTTTTAGGAAAAACTAATCAAAAATATTTTTGAGAAATGCCTACATTTTGGTAGAGCTTGAAAATGTTACAGGCAAATGAAAATATTATTTTATTTTTTTTTTTAATTGTTGACCGGGAGAGGCATACTGAACCAGAGCTTATTTCCAGGTGCGACCCAGGAGAGAAGGAAGGGGGAAGGTTACATTCAAATACAGTTCACAATTTTTAATACAAATTTAATTCAGTGTATAATAAAAGAAGTTTGGAATCTTTTATACTTAAGAAAAGCATAGGATCAGATTTTTGTTGCCTAACGTATGCTACTCACAGGGGTCAACCTTAACTTTTTTTGTACTAGCCAGCAGGGCAAGTTGATTCAAAATTGCACTAACCTGTAGATATTTGCACTAGTCCTCAATTACAATGGTAAAATTTGATCTTATACAGGAAACGATGCAAGCCAAGAAATAACCTGATTTATTGCACATTTATCCTGCTTCCACATTGCTTCCAGCTCCCCAGCAGGAAACAGACTGCAATGCCATCACACACAGAGGGGCCCCCCCCCCATCGTTTTGTGCCCTGGCCTCCTCTCTTCCTTTTCTGCCCCCCCCCAGTCACACACCAAACCTGAGGACATCACAACAGCACACGCAGTAGCTGACCTCATCATGCATCTCACTACAATGTCCCTACCACCCACAGGGCAATGAACAGAGTCAGGCAGAGAAAGACACATTCAGCCCCCACCCTATAGTCAACTGGAGTCCTGCACTTCTGGAAGCTTTTGTACAGTTTCAAGTGAGCCAGAAGCACATCTAATGTTTCTTTGGGTGGGGAGCTGCACAAACCTAAGGGGCTTGGGAAACAGAAAAGTATGACATTTTTATTTTTAAAAGCATTGCGTTTAATATGCTCTGCCCCGGCACTGTCCTTTCATCAGCCCAGGGGAGACGGTACACAGGTATAATGCTGTAACATAGAAACATAGACTTTGATGGCAGATAAGGACCACTTGGCCCACCTAGTCTGCCCATTTCCCTACCTACAGGATAGGCCGCAGATCCTAGTTAACCAACAGCCTATTTCTTCCTACCCCCCACAAGAATTGCCTTATGTCTGTCCCATGCATTCTTGAATTCTCCCACAGTTTTAGACCCCACAACCTCCTCAGGAAGGCTGTTCCATGCATCACTACCTTCTCTGTGAAAAATACTTCCCTCCATTACCCGGAACCGCCCCCTCTATCTTTAAATTGTGTCCCCTTGTTCTTGCCGTCTCTTTTTCTAAAGATGCTACCCTCTTGGACTTTGTTGATTCCACTGGGGTACTTAAAGTTTCTATCATGTCCCCCTCTCCCTTCTTTTCTCAAGGGTATACATATTAAGCTCCTTTAGTCTCTCCTTCTCGACTTCTGTTGCAGACCTGCCATTTTGTTGCCCTCCTTTGAACTGCCTCTATCCTGTCTATGTCCTTTGGAGGTGGGTCTCCAGAACTGGAGCATGATACTCAGATGGGGTCTCACCAACTGTCTGTACAGAGGATAACAACTTCCTGTTTTTGCTGGTGATGCCTCTCCTATGCATCCCAGTATACCCCAACCCTCCCTACTGCCTTCTCACATTGCTTGCTAACCTTAAGGTCATCTGATATGATTACCCCAGGTCCCTTTCCTTTTTGTTGTTGTTACTACCCCCATTGTGTAATCTTCCCCTGGGTTCTTGTTTCTCAGGTGCATTATTTTGCACTTCTTTGCATTGAATCCTAGCTGCCATACTTCTGACCATTCTCAACCTTGCCAAATCCTTCTCATCCTTTCCATGCCTCCTTGTGTATCAACCCTGTTGCAGATCTTTGTGTCATCTGCAAAGAGCATACTTTCCTTCAGTCCCTCTGCAATGTCACTTATAAAGACATCAAAAGGACTGGAACCAGTACTAATCCTGTGGTACCCACTAGTAACCCTCTTTCTTCCAGAGTGGACTCCATTTACAATTACCTTCTGTGTCCTGTTGTCCAGCCAATGTTTTCAGGCTACCACCCTGGGACCCACTCCCAGGCTGGTTAATTTGACTATTAATCTTTTGTGTGGGACTGTGTCAGATGCCTTGCTAAAGTCTAGGTAGGCCATGTCCACAGCCCTCCCTGGTCTACTACTTTGGTCACCCAGTCAAAGAAATCTATTAGATTTGTCTGACATGACTTTCCTGCTGTGAACCCATGCTGCCTTGGGTCCTGTGCCCACTGGCCTCTAGGTACTCAACAATTCTTTCCTTCAGAAGTGACTCCATCACTTTCCCTACCACAGAGGTCAAACTGACAGGTCTGTAGTTTCCTGCCTCTGTCTTGGTCCCACTTTTGTGAAGAGGAATCACATCCGCCTTCCTCCAGTTCTCGGGTACCACACCATCCTCCCATGATTTATTAAAAAGAGTAGTCAGTGGTTTCATTAGTCCCCCCCTTAATTCTTTTAGAATTCTGGGGTGAATTCCATCAGGCCCCATTGCTTTGTCCACCTTCAGTTTTGGGAGTTCTTGCAGAACCCTTTCTTCAGTGAAAGGGCTGGGATCGACCCCAGTATCAAGAGTGCTTCTGTTAATTGGAGTAGGCACTTCCCGCTCCTGTTTTGTGAATACTGAGCAGAAATATTCATTCAGTATCCCTGCTTTTTCACTGTCCCCCTCTGCCCACCCACCATTCATTCTATTCAGCCTCACTATCCCTCCCTTTGTCTTTCTACGCTCTCTGATGTACCTATAAAAGGTTTTATGCCCCTTCTTAACCGAGTTGGCTATCTTTTCCTCAGTTTGGGCCTTTGCTATTCTGACTTCCCTCCCTGCTTCCTTCTGCCTTAACTGGTACAGCTTTCTGTCCTGCTCCTTCTGTGTTTCCTTATACTTCCTGGATGCTATCTCTTTCTCCCTGACTTTCCCAGCCACCTCTTTTGAGAACCATAGTGGCTTTTTCTTTCGTTTTGATTTATTTGCTTCACACAAAGGCTTGTTGCCTCTGTGATGGCAGTTTTGATTATTATATAATGATACTATCTTTATTTCTATATAGAATGATCTGTGTATCCCAATAATGCCTATTTTAAGCTTCAAAATTATGTATTTTATTTGGTTTATTTTTGTACCATACATGATCTGAAGCTTTGTTTTTAGGATGAAAGGACATGCTGGGTGAGATAAGGGTGGGACTGTATGGATTGGAATGGCTGGTATGGTCCATTTAGAAGAGCTGGGGACCCTTTACACTTGCCAGTAATGGCAGCTATGGATCTGTGGATGGTCATTTTGGAGTCTGGTCTGCAGTGGTGTCCAGGGAAACAACAGAGTTAAAAAATTTGGAGGGGAGTGTGAAGTTATGGTTAGGCTGGGATAAAACCCACCACGTGCAGGGCCGACCCAGTATACCTCCTCACATTTTGTTACTGAAGTGTTGGCTACAGACACTCAAAATGTTGGGAAATGAGGGACACTGGTCTTAATAATATGGAACAAATTGTTAGACACATTCCGAAAACTGGAAGCTAGTGACTTAACAGCAATCTACCCTTGATCACACCATGGACACTAACTGAAAGTCCTAACAGTGGAGTGATGATGACTCGCATTGAGTCTTTTGTGGGGTTCCCCTCTTGAACTGCCAGATAATTGCAGCTCTTAATGAGCTGTTAATCACACCAGGCCATCTGGAACATTGAAAGATTAGCATGAGGATTAGAGCATGCTAAAGTAGAGACTTTTTTAACTTCATTAACAGCCATGAAAACCTGCACTAGTCAAGACAGACAAGTAGAGAGTTAGCTGTACTAGCCCCGGTCAATTTGCACTAGGGTTTGGGCTAGTGAAACAATGTTAAGATCGACCCCTGGCTATTCAATTCAAAATGGTGCCCTAAGTAGTTGCGTGCTTGGTTGTGTCTGTCTGTAAAATTATTATTTCTGTTATTTAAGTATGCTGTGCCACTCTGCTTGTAATATTATATTTCTGAGTGAATACTCATGTGACCAGTTATATAATTTTATTTGTCAGCCACCTCAACAGGGCTAGATTGAAAAGACTTGTGTCTTAATTATGACTCCCTCTATAAAGTTGCAATAATAGTAACTGTCTTCATTTTCACACTAGCGTTCACAGACTGCAGGTATGCTCCGTTTAGATTTATTTTATTTAAAAAAAAAAGTCTGATTATGAAGGGGGAGCTGAGCAGTAATCACTATTGCTCCGATCGTATATGCCAATGGCTGCTGAGGGCACCTGGACAGCTCCGCTGCTGTGTGTGTGGGGGGCTGTCAAAGGGAGTGGGTGGACTACTAGAGTGTAGTTACAGTCGTGGCCAAAAATATTGGCGCCCTTGCAGTTTTTTCTAATAATGCACCATTCCTTCCAGAAAATTGTTGAAATTAAAAAATATTTTGGTATCCACATATGTATTTCTTTGGTTTGCAGTGGAATAAAACACAAAAAAGCAGAAAAATTTACTAAGTATTAGCTTATTCCACACAGAAATCCTTAAATGGCCCGGACAAAATTATTGGCACCTTTTAGAAGTAGTTAGAAATAATTAGATTTCAAGCAGGTGATTCTCCCTCACTTTGGAATTGAACTCACCTGTGGTGAGTTGCAGGTGTCCGCAATATACAAATCACTCATTCAGCCAGTTTGAATAGAGAAAAGGACTCATTCTTCTGTTTTGTGTCGCTGTGCGTCAATATTTTTGGCCATGACTATATAAAGGAAGCAGGCTAGCTCTGTAAATCTTCACTAGGGTTCACTTGAACATTTGAAACTACTTAAACCGCTGTTTTCCTGGGGGACCTGGTAACATTGCACAGCAGAAGCTTCAGAAATAAATGATTATTTCCACTCTCCTCCAGGGCCTCTGTTTATCTTGCATAGCGTCCTTTGCTTAGCCAAGAAGGAATTGTTGGAGGTTTGTTGAGATGCCATCTCTCCTTCTACTCCATTAAACATATTTTTCTCAGCCTGAATTGACAACTTACTGATTTGATTTCAAATGGAGTGGGGGTCTCTTGGTATTCACCGCAGTGCCCTGCTGTAAAGTCACCCAGCGACCATGTTGAGGTAGGTCACCCATCAGCTGAGGCCCTAATCTGATTTGCATCTGCCTCAAGTGGCTTATTTTTATATAGGGTACATCAGCCCAAAATAGGGCTTAATTAAGGTGTGGTCCCCAGCCAATGTATAGATAACTGGTTGGAGCTTGGTAAGTGAGAGAACCATACTTCTCCATTTACAAATTGTATCCAGTGTTAACTGCTTACCCTTACTCATTCATAAACTATAAATGGGATTCTAAATGAGGGGTGCTACTAGTGCATATGGCACACATGAACAAAAAGCAAGTCTGAGCACACCCTGAACCTCCACCCCCCCAAAAAAGGGGTACATGTAACATTAAACATATTTTTCTCAACCTGAATTGACAACTTACTGATTTGATTTCAAAAGGAGCGGGGGTCTCTTGGTATTCACCTCAGGGCCCTGCTGTAAAGTCACCTAGCTACCACGTTGAGGTAGACCACCCATCAGCTGGGTCCCTACTCGGAATTGCATCTGCCTCAAATGGCTTATCTTTATATAGGGTGCATCAGCCCACTATTTTTACCTAGGTAATGATCGTCACTTGGACAGAGTTTGAGAGGGCTGAATTTATAATATCAGCAGCTGTGCATTACTTACTGTTCTCTGAAGGGACTTGTGATTATTTATTCTGTGTCAGTGTTGGTCAGTCAGGTGTTTTGATGAGTGGATCAGTGCTGAAATGGGAACCGCATACCATGTTCTATTTTGTTTTCTTGAGGGAGAGAAAGAAGAATTAGAATCGAGCAGAAAGAAACCGATTCTTAAATACTTTTTAAGTACTCCTGCAAACCAAGTCAAAAATGATGTCCTTGCACAAGGAGAATCTGAATGTCTGATTATGCCTGACAGGCTGGAGAATGTACTTAACTTTAACCCCCCCCCCCCACCAGTGCTGCTTGACACTGAGGCGTTACTAACTTAAATACGGTTTATGTTCTGTGATGACTGTGTGCTCAGTGCTGCACCATCTATTTCTGTATTGAATGTTGTGGCTGGGTAGGCCCACTGACACGGGAAGTCCTTTTTTCAAGGGGCAAGCCCAGGTCGAATATAGATGGCAGCCAGACTGAGCCAGATTGATACTGGTGCTATTTTTTAGTGAATGTGGAAAATGTTGCTGGGAATCGGGACACCATGGAAATTCCCATACTCTTTGAGAAGTACTATGGGATGTTTAACATCCACCTGAACAACCATCAGAGCAGACAGTTTAATTTCTAGAAAATTATACTTGATGCAATTTCGGCTTTTTGGACTGAAGTCTGATTTAGCTGGTAGTAACTGCAATGGGACTGTGCATTGTAAGGCCACTCCCTTGTTTGAGCTGCTAGTTTTGCCCTTTGGGGCAAGGTGCATGTGTCCAAGCTCAGATGCTGTACGCATGTGAATCTTATCGGGACCTCAAGGAGGAGTTAAAGTTTTACCCTTTTTTGTTATTCTTTTTAAAGAGCACTTTCGTCACCTGTATACTGCATTTTTGCATTGGAGAGTCTAATGTTATTCCTTTTCCAATGCTACAGGTGTCCGGAGGGGTGGGGGAGATGACGACTGCGGAAGTGAACTGACAGATTCTGGAAGCCCGAAGTGTCAACACGACATTTTGAGGAAGTTGGACCATTTTACAGCAATGTACCACCATAAATCTGGTTATCAAAATCAAAAAGAGAAAAAGGAAAGGGAAAAAGAATTATAATTGAGCAGAAAGAAATCTATTCTTGAATACCTTTTAAGTACTCCTGCAAACCAAGTCAAAAATTATGTCCTTGCACAAGGAGAATTTGAATGTCTGATTACGCCTGACAGTCTGGAGGACGAAAACACAGCCGTATCCCTAGTGGAATCAGAAGGTCAAGCACAGCAACATGAAGACATCTCTACTACAGAGCTGTTCCAAAATGGTAGAAATTACTTGTGTTATTTCCCAAATGATCCTGATACGTGGCCGGAGAACTTATCAGATGTTGAGAGACAAAATATTGTCAAAGGATTAACGAGCAGTGGTGATCTGATGGTATTAATAAAGTCCATACCAGCAGATTCTGATAGTCGTGCATTCCCCGAGTGTGTTCTGTATTCAAAGTCTTCAGATGGTTGGGAGAGGACATTGCAAGATTGGCTAATGTGGAGCAAGAGTAAAGGAGCCTTATTTTGCATCCCATGCTTGCTGTTTTCCAGTGACCTGGAGAAAAAATCATGTAGTGCACTGTGCAGAAAGGAAGGAAGGGTTTAATCCAAGTTGCAAGTGGTGGAAATTATGTGAGAAACTTCCAGAGCATGGGATGAGTAGTCCACATCAGCATTGCTACTGGTGGTGGGGAAATCTTCAGCATTCTTTACAAGGAAAAGGGATTGATAGCAAACTTCAGAAACAAATACAGTCAGAAGCAGAAAAGCATAATGCATTGCTAGAGAGACTTTTGGATGCAACCTTGATTCTAGCTTCAAGAAATTTGGCATTGAAGTAGTTCTGGACAAATTGGTGATGCTCACAATGGTAATTTCGTGGTTGTGCTAGAGCTGATCTCACACACTGACCCCCTTCTGCGTGATCACTTACAAAAAGTGAGTCAACATCAAGAAAAGGGTGAAAAAATGAAGGCTCATTACCTATCCTGGGAAGCCTAAAATGAATTCATAGAGTTGTGTGGTCAGCAGGTTTTGAACAGAATTCTGACGGAGAGAAGTGAAGTAATTTATTTTTCAATAATTTGTGATGCTACTCCAGACATTTCCCTTACAGAGTAAAATGTTCTTATTCTGATATACATACACAAGGATAAAGACACGGGGGACTGGAAGATTCATGAAAGGTTTCTTGAGTTTTTCGATTTTGCACAAAACAGTGGTGAGGAAATTGCAGAAATATTGCTACAGAAATTGCAAAAACATAACATTAACATTGCTGATTGCTGTGGACAAGGTTTTGACAATGGAGCCAACATGTCTGGAAAATTCAAGGGGGTGCAAGGTTGTATCCGCCAAAAAACACTTGCCCCTTATTCACCATGCGCTTGTCATTCTTTGAATCTTGTGGGGGTGCATGCAGCAGAATTATACCCTGAGGTTGCTACATTTTTTGGCTGTATAAATTGCCTATATATTTTGTTCAGTGGCAGCCCTGAAAGATTGTACATTTTGAAAGAAAAAATGGTCTGCTGTCTACACAGCATGTCTGAAACCAAGTGGAGTGCTCGAATTAAAGCAATTCGTCCAATTGTAAAACACCTTCCAAGCATTGTTGAAGCTCTAGATGGCATTATCCAGTCCAAGAAGCTCACTAATGAAGCACTGTCAGAAGCAAAAGGTCTGCAAAGGTACTTCAAGTCTTACAATGCAATTGTGCTTGCCATTTTCTGGTAAAACTTCTACAAAGCTTTGAAGAGAGAAACTTGCTTCTTCAGTCTAGAGGCATTTCATTGGACACAGAAGTAGCCAACCTAGCAGATCTGAAAGAGGAAATGCAGATCCTCAGGAATGAGTGGAATGCTGCTGTTTCAGAGGCAAAACTAGTGGCACAATCACTGGAAGTAGGTCCCGAGTTCAACTATGAAACAAGCCGGCAAAGAAAACCAAAGAGATTTCATGATTCATCTCCACATGAGACTACAAATCAAAGTGCTAATGATTGGTTTTGTAATGCAGTGTTTTATGTGGCAGTGGACAACATCATCAGTGAACTGCATCATAGATTTGAGTCACTTAGAGATATCTGCAATGACTTTGCTCCAGTTCTGCAGTTTAGAAACATGAATAAAGAAATCAATGCATCCTGTGATAAGTTGGCCAAGAAATATTCACAGGACCTGACAAGTGGTTTCGCAAGTGAGATTCAACATGTGAGAAAAATTTACAGTGCCACTTTCCGGAACAATTTACGTCCTTTGGCTCTACTGAATGCAATCTACAGGATGAAACTGGAAACAGTATTTGGAGAAGTTTGTGTAGCCATTAGTATTTTTTGCACACTGCCTGTGACTGTTGAAGAACGAGCTTTCAGTAAACTTTCTATCATCAAAAATTATTCGTGATCAGCTATGTCACAGGACCATTTAGGCAGTTTAGCCATCCTATCAACAGAGTGCGAACTTGCTCGCAAGATAGACTTCAAAGATGTAATTCAGGATTTTGCTAACAAGAAAGCACGGAGGAATTTGCCTCTGACAAGCTAAGGATCCAGAATTCATTGAATGGACACTAAAGATAACCAATTTGTATGCAAGAAGTCACCAAGTACTGTTTAAAGATGTAGAGTACTGCCTGGAATTAAATGTAACTTGTACATGTAATCAGTCCGCTATCACTTATAGCTCAGCTATTTTTTCTTTTCTGTTTGGTAATTGGATTTTTCACTTGGCAGTACTTAGGTGATGTGTGGAGCAGCATTCTGGAGTCTAAAATAGTCAGTACTGTTCCTCTCACTACAGCAACGCTTAGACCACACTGACTGTGACATCACCAGTAACTAAGGGTAGCCATTTCACACTGCAGATTATTATTTTGCATGAAGCAGCAGTGACTGGCCTTTCGTGGTTACTAGTGATGTCGCAATTGCTTGCATTTTGATAATTTGTGAATGTTACTGCTTGGACTGCAAGGATTGTGGTTCCTCAGTGTGTTCACATTTCTGATGATGTAGTGGGAGGAACAGAACTGACTTTTTTAATTTGCCTCCAGACAGTGTTGCTTGGCATGTGAGGATAGAGCAGCAGGGAGGTAAAGGCTTTCCAGGGTGTTTCAAATTCCAGTTTTTATGATTTTTTTCAAGGTTTTCTGGAACAAGTACATCCTTAAATATATGGAATCTTTATTGGAATAATGATTTATCCTGTTATGTCGTGTCTAGCTAAGAACAAATGCAGGATGGCAGCAAAGAAATTGGTTCCTACAATTGCAGCTGTTGGTATAATTCAGGGCACTTTGCCTAAATATTAGTCTCTTTGGTTAAGTTCTTTTTGTTCTGCATGTACTGAATTGTCTGAATAGCATAGCATTCTTGCACGTTTTTATTGTTTATTGGGTTTTTTCAATTATTTTTGTCCCGAGCCGACCACTCTGAAACAGCAGCTTTGAAAATCGACACAGCCAAACATTTGCAAACAAACTCTAACCAACTAAAAATGTGAAAGTGACAGCATAGTAAGAACATTATCCAACAATGCAGTGATGTTGTTCAGCTTGTCTTTTATTCATGACTGCTTTTTGGGTAATGGTGGTTTAATCAATCACTGAACCTGCATGCAAAAATTAATAAAAATGTTTCTGTGACGTCTGGATTTGTCTCATGTGTTCAGTTGTTAGGATATACGGTACTGCCTGTAACAGCCAGGTAGGTCATTGCAGTAGTACGTGAATTGTTACTTGGATAGTTTTATTTGTTTTTCCTTCAATAAAAGGCTCAGCGCTCACTACAGAGCATCTAAAACCCTAGCACTTCTGGGGGCCTAACGTAGAGCTGCAGAATCCGGTCAGTCAACCACAGCCTTGACTCAAGGGGAAAAAATAAATTTATTCCTCCTGGTGTCGGGGGTAAGGAAGACATAAAGATGCATTTTGTATCTTCAGTGATGCCCCAGAACTTACCACAGAGCAGCTACACTGGTGGCACCCCAGACCCCCGACTTTAGCTGATTTGGGATATAGGGGCCCAGATCTAATTACTTGTCCTGGGTCTATAAAATTCTTAGCTACAGCCCTACGTTAACCATTTTGGACTGATTTTATAGTTTTCATGTTTTTTTTTTACTTTTGGTATAAACTTTTAGCAAGTAGAATAACCTTTAATAGTTCTAATATTTAATCTACATTTTTGTTTTGAAATAGGGAAGTCCAGTCAAAACTTGATAAATGTGAACTGATTTTTTGTAATGCGACCTTTTTGTGTAGACATAGTTCAGTGATTCCATTATTTGATATGTCAGAACTGATTACAGACAACAGAGTTGTGGTCAGTATTACCCAGAGGGAGGCCTCTCTTACAGTTCCTGATGGTAACATGCTTAATACCCAACACAATATCCAATGTATTAGATACGCTTATTGGTTTAGTCACAAATTGATGTATATAGAGTTGGTCACAGATATTTACAAAATGTTTCCCAACGGTAGTGCTGGCTCAGCAATTATCCCAGTTTTAATTTCTTCCAAATTTGAGTATCCCATATAGATCACCTCACATAATTCATAAGCTTTTGCAACTTCACCTAGTAGCTCTTCAGTGATATTCCTTGAAGTATCAGGGTTGTCAGTAACATAATCCCAATATTAATGTGCTATTTTTCTTTGTGTTGATTTTAATCTAAATGATTTCTGTTGAAATGGTTGATTGGTTTATACTTTGCGAAATGGCTGTAGCATTTAGATGGGTTCTTGTATAAACAGACCCTCCCCCATATACTGAGGTCTGTTTGTTTGAATAGGTCATACATAACCCTCTATTTGTGTACCCTAGTCCATGGTATCAGACCACCAAGTTTCCCATATAGCTATAACATCTGTTTTTTTTCTTGTATTAATAACTGCGATTAGGTCATCCATTTTATTACACACACTACGTGCATTAAACAACATACATTTCAGATGACGACTTATACCCACTGTCTTCCTGTTTATACTGTTATCTCTAATACTTAACCCTGGGGTGAAATGGAGGCTGGAACGGGGTGCTCCATGTCTAGTCTCCATACCCAAGGGCACTGCCTCCTGTGGCAGGCAAGTAGCCAGGGTGGCCCTTGAAGCCCATCCAACTCGAGCGGTGTTATGCAATGCCAGATCTATTAATAAGATGCAATTATTGCAGATCTTGTTGGAACAACTGATCTGGCTTGCATCACCGAGACCTGGTTGGACGAAAATGCTGGCCCTATTTTGGAGATTGCTGCCACTTAGAACCGACCAGCTCAGCTCTTCCAAACTGTTGACAGGTTGTGCAACTCAACCTGTCTGCAGCTCCAAAGACCATTTTCGGAAGTGGAGTGTGATGAACCTGCTCGGTTCTTTGCGGATAAGGTGGCCGACATCAGGTTGGAAATTCTTTCAACTCGCTGTATGGGGGCTGCTGATGATTGGTGTTTGGTCACCTAGCCTCGAGCTTCCTGGAGTACCTTTGTCTTGCCCGAGCTCGCAGATGTCATGTGGATTGTCCAGGGTATGCTCCCTACGTGCTGTAGTTTGGATCCGGGCCCAACTTCCTTGATTATTGGTTGTTGGGATATGATCGGCCCAATCCTGGCGCAGATAGTCCGGTGCTCCCTGGAATCTGGTGAGTTTCCAAGCTCCCTGAAGGAGGCGGTGGTAACCCCCCCTCCTAAAGAAAGCTTCTTTGAACCCGGATTCTCTGGCCAACTACAGACCAATTTCAAACCTTCCCTTTATAGGGAGGGTGATTGAGAAAGTAGTAGCGGTACAGCTGGATGACCACCTGACCATCCATAACCTCTACGAACCTCTCCAGTCCGGTTTTCGAAAGAGGCACAGTACTGAGACGGCGCTGGTTCAGGTGCTTAGTGATCTCCTGATGGCGAGAGAGCGGAGAAGCCGCTCTGTCTTGGTGCTCCTTGATCTCTCCTCAGCCTTTGACACTGTAGACCATAGGGTGCTGCTTGGACGTCTGAGGTCCATCTGTGGACCAACAGTACGGTCCTCAGGTGGTTTACATCCTTCCTCACTGGCAGGAGTCAGAGAGTGGAGTCTGGGATTTTTTCCTCGGACCCTTTCTCCCTGCCATGTGGGGTACCTCAGGGTTCAGTGATGTCCCCCATGTTGTTTGCAGTGTATATGCTGCCCCTCGGAGACATTGTAAGATGGTATGGGCTGAGGTTTCACTGCTATGCTGATGATACCCAGCTGTACTTGCTCTTTGCTCCCAACCAGAATAGAGCTGTCTCGGTATTTAATACCTGCCTTGCTGAAATCCAGGATTGGATGAACTTGAGCTGGTTAAAGTTGAACGTCGGAAAGACGGAGGTGATGGTAGTGGACCCAGGTCGCCGGATAGAGGGGTTGTGGGCTGATCAGCCCTCTGGACTTTTTCTTGGGGGCTCTCAGATCCTATCTTCTGAACGGGTGCGAAACCTGGGGGTAGTGCTTGATGACGGGCTGACTTTACGAGCTCAGGTGTCTGCCATCGTCAAGACTTCCTTTTATCATCTTAGAAATATCTCCAGGATTAAGCACCTGGTTCTGTCCGGGTACTTGCCTACATTGGTCTATGCTTTTGTGACCTCACGCCTTGATTATTGCAACTCCCTGTACTTAGGGCTTCCTGGGGTTGAAATCCACCGCCTGCAGCTCGTGCAGAACGCAGCAGCAGCACGATTGTTGATGGGGGCTTCTCAAGCTTCCCATATTACTCCTGTGCTGCGTGATCTGCACTGGCTGCCTATTAGGTGGCTGATCACCTTTAAAGTTGGTTTACTGACTTCTAAAGCCCTACATGGACTGGGCCCTGACTACTTGAAAGAGCTTCTTGTGGCTTACCACCCAATGCGACAGTTGCGTTTGGCTGACGAGGGGGTTGCTGGAGATTCCAATGGTGTCTTTGAAATCTTCAGTGGCCCGTGCATTTATGCACATGGCCCTGACCCTTGGAATTCTTTACCCCGTCAGCTTCGGGAGTGCATGACTATGGGAGGGTTTAAACAGGCGCTGAAAACCTTTTTATGGTGTCATGCTTTTGGTGGCACCGATTAATTTTGATCCTCTGTTATTTATTTTATTATTATGTTTACTGTTTTTATCATGGTTAGTCTTATCTTTTTGTAAAGCGCCTTGATGGCCTGAAAGTCGCTTTTGCGAAATAAACTTTATTATTACTATTTTTGTTATAACATGGTTCCCCCCATCACTCAGTTATAACAGAGATTATCAAGAGAGTTTCTTCTGCCGCACCCCAGCATTTTAGCCCTGTATTTATTTATTTATTTTGTATAGCATATTTGTTCTCCCACTGCCAGCGGGGCTCGATAATGGTTATACTGACCATCCGTGCTCCATCCCCCCACCGGCTGTTGCAGATCATGCTGCGCGGTAGTGGGGGCTGAGTTTTTACCTGTCTTTTGCTCACTGTTGCTTAGTTTCCCCGACACCCACCCCTGAGGATGCTGGCACGAAGGATGTATATCCAGGCTGTAGACATGCTAATGCACGTCTCAGCCAAGCGCCTAATGGCATTCTCCCCTTCCCACATTGTGAGTCCCCTGCTGCCCCCTGTGCACCACAGGCAGTGGTAGCGGGTCAATATGACAGCCCCCCCCATGGAGGAGGAGGGAGTTTTGGGACTCTCAAACATCCTTGTCCTGGCCAACCCCCAATGATCCAGGCTGGTTTCCGAATTGCGGGCATTAGTACTACCGCTGTGCTGACAGGCGGGGCCCAGCCCCAGATTTTTTTAAGTGTAAACCACCACGGGAGTACAATCCCATCCCTTATTTTATTTTTAAAAACATCCCAGTGGTTTATGAACTCAATTCCGTCTCTGCTACACCAGGTTATCAATTGCACGTTAATTCTGTTTATTGTTAGATTTTTTTTTTCTGGATGTGCTTTAGGTACTGGCAGAATACCAGTAATTGCTACTTTGCAACATTTGGCCTTGATTTTCTACCCAAATGACAGCAGGTCATTATACCTTTATCATGGGAACAACCCACATAATTTGTTCCTATGTGGATAATTACAGCCTTATTTTTGCCCAGGGGAAGGTGCCTAAATGAGTAGTGCACCCTCATATCTTGTAAATGTTATGTCTTTCCTTGTCAAAATTCAATTCTTTCTGTGCAGCTGTTGAGGATACAGTACAATCTTGATTATCCAAACTGCTTGGGAGCCATAAAATTAGTTCAGATAATAGGGAGTTCGTAAAACTGGGATTAAAATGTTCAGAGTATAGTCACTTGGGAAACATGGTACCAGTTCATTAGATAGGGAAGCTCATATGATGGGGGTTCATTAGATCGATATTATACTTTATGTGTGTTTGTGTGTGACTGTCCTGCGGAGGGGGGTTGCAGTGCTTGGAGGTGCAGTGAGGGGCATACACAGGGCTGATACACTCTCGTGAGAGTTGGGTGTTGGCCCTAATCCCACCCTCACCCCCCTCCTCCCCAGAGCACAGCTCATTTATAGGGAACACCTGTGCCCTGCAATTGGAGGAGGAGGCTTCAGGTGCAGCTCATGTAGTTCTGTCCAATAATGCAGCCACAGGGCAGGGAAGAAGCATAGGTACATCTCAAATAGGAGTACAGCATCCACAATGAATTGCTGATTAGTGTGATAGGTGGATATTGTGGGGGGCCTTCAACTAGAATATATCAGGTACATTTCTGTTAAAGGCTGGGCTAGGATTAGTTAATTATACTTGCTGTAGGGATAGTTAGTGTGGAGAGGCTGTATAGGTAGTGTGAACCATGGGTAGGATTGTTGGGTGCAATGGTTGTGGTGCAGCAATGCGGATGAGTATACTGTGGAGGCTGGGAGGGTGCCTAATATGCCACAGGCTAAGGAGGCTCGAGGAAGGGGGTTAATGGCTTGGCAGGGAGCTGGGGAGGTTGAGGGCTGAGGGGAGGATTGCGTCGGTGGGAGGGCTGACATCTGAGAGTATTGTGGGGGCACCACAGAGAAGGAACCATTGGTCAAGGGAGGAGGGGACGGGGCAAACTAGACAGGAAGCCAGCTGATGAAGGGTGGACTCTAGTAGGACCTAGAAAAAGAGGAGCAGCAGGAGAGAGGAGAAAGCACATAGTAAGGCAAAAGGAATATGGAACATGTTTACTTTACTAGCAACACATGGGAAAGAGGATGCAGGAGGTGATTGCAAAAGGGATAGCACTCACAAAGAAGAGGGAGTGGGGACATTACTGGTGGAGAGATTGAGCATGGTGTGGCAGAGGGAGGGATAATATTCTGAGAGGTGAGGAGGGAGAGGGAGGTTGGCAGTCAAACAGGAGGAGGGGGAGGGGTCTTAACTGGGAGGGATGGGGAGAAGACACTGGGGCACATGATAAAAACACAGTCTTGAGTGGGTCCAAAAATGAGAACCTGGGTGGGGGGTGGCTATGGGTACAAGGAAAGGGGGGTGTGCTGGTGTTGGGGGACTCCATATTTAAGGGGATCAGATGGGGCAGCAAGGGGGAGAAGCACTGCTGGATATGGGTGGAGTCCATACCAGGATTAAAGGCAGACATGGCAGGACAGGCAATCCTAAGGTGCGTAAAGAGGGGTAGGAGGAAACCACACATTGTGGTACATGTGGAGACAAATGACCTAGCGGGGAAAATGGAGGTAACAAGGAAGAGGATTGAAGAAGTGGGAAGGTTGTGCAAGGAGACTGGGGAGTCTGTGGCCAGCTCCGAAGTGCTCCCAGTACCCTGTGCAAGCACAGTAAGAATGGAGAGGATTAGAGAGTTGAACACATGGTTGGTAGAATGGTGTCGAACTAAGGGGTATGGGGTTGTGGGTGACTGGGGCAGTACCTGGGATAATAACAATCTGTTTGCAAGAGATAGGCTGCACCTGAGTGGGAAGGGGAAGGAGGTATTAAAGCAAAGACTGGGAGATATATTGTGACAAGAGTGGATTTAAACTAGATGGGGTGGTGGCAAGTGGACAGCAGGTAGGCAGGGATCCGATAGAGTGGAGTCACAGCCTACCCTCCAGGCTAGCAGGGAGGGACTCAGGGTGGCCAAAAAAGGAGGGAGTAGAAGGGAGGAGATGGTGACTAGTGAAGGAAAGGGGGCATTATGGAGGGTGGTCTCATTGAATGCAAGAAGCCTAGGAAACAAATCCACTGAGCTACAGGCACTCTTAGCAGAGTGGAGGGTGGATATTGCAGCTGTCACACAAACATGGGCAACTGAGCACTAGGACTGGGATCTGGCAATCCCAGGATACAGATTATACAGGAAGGACAGTGGGGGTGGCAGTCTATGTGAGGGACGGGATCAAATGCACAAGGGATGAGGGAGAAGAAAGGAGAACAGTGGCAATCTGGCTGCAGCTCCTAGGCTCAAGGGGTAGGAAATTGAGGTTTGGGGTGGTATATAGGCCGCCGTCCCAGTCTGAGGAGCTTGACAGGGAGTTAGCGGGACAAATCAAAAAGGTATGTAGGAAAGGGAAAGTGGTCATCGTGGGGGATTTCAACTTGCCGGGGTTGACTGGAGCATTCTGGTCACCTCCTGGACGCAATCCAGGAGGGTCTCCTGACACAGTTGGTTACTGTACCTACTAGGCTAAAGAACACTTTAGATCTGGTATTGTCGAATGGGAAGGCAGTGAGGGAAATAAAGGTCGAGGACCCACTAGCCAACAACGATCACCAAACGGTGTGGTTAAATATCACGATTTGCAGGGAGCCAGAGAAATCAGTTACTCGGGTGGTAAACTTCAGGGGTGTAGACTTTGGGAGGAATCGGGAAGTACTGAAAGGGAAACTGGAGGGCATGAGGTAGAAGATGGACGTGGAGCAGAAATTGTATATTATTTAATGGAGGGTTACAGAGGCAACAGAAGCCTGCATCAAATCACAGAGTAAGAGGAGCAGAGCAAGAAAACCATGCTGGTTGAACAATGAGGTTGTGGAGGTGGTGAGGGCAAAACAAGTGGTGCGCCAGAGGTTTAGGAGGACAGGGAAGGAAATGGACAGGGAAGAATATGCAAGATGGTCTAGGCAGGTGACCAGAAAAGTGAAAGGAGCTAAGGCCCAGAGGAAGCTGAGATTAGCATAGGGAATTAATGGGGGGGACTTTTTCAGATACAACAGGGAGAAAAGGAAGTGCAAGGAGACAATAGTGAGGATAAAAAGGGGTGGGGAGTGTACAGAAAAGGGGGAGGAGCAGGCAGAAGTACTGAATGAATACTTTTGCTCAGTGTTCACAGAAGAAAAGGGGGGACCGCTAACAGCATGGGCTGGGAGGGTGGGGACAGGGGGAGAGGAGGTGACAGATGGAAGAATTGAGACAAGTAGAGTCCTAGAGGGACTGAGGGCACTGGAGGTAGACAAGGCACCAGAGCCAGATGGTATCCACCCCAGGGTGCTAAGGGAGATGGCGGATGTGTTGGGGGAGCCGTGCAGCACCTCACTGGGTGTCAGGATGTGTGCCACTGGACTGGAGGATGGCACATGTAGTACCATTACACAAGAGTGGGCTAAGGGATGAACCAGCTAATTATCATCCAGTAAGTCTCACCTCCATAGTGTGCAAACTCATGGAAACGATACTAAAGGAAAGACTGGTGTCGTACCTGGAGGACAGTGGCCTCCACGATGTGAGGCAGCATGGGTTTGTTTCAGGGAGGTCTTGTCAAACCAACCTCATACAATATTATGACTGGGTGACAGGTGAGCTGGATAAGGGTCATGCGATGGATGTTCTTTACTTGGACTTCAGCAAGGTCTTCAATTTGGTGCCTCATGGGTGGTTTTTGGGGAAGCTAACTGGTGTAGGGCTAGGGGCAAAAATGATGAGCTGTATTACAAGCTGGCTGAGTGGCAGGCTGCAACGGGTGATGGTGAGAGGGGAGCTCTCGACTCCAAGGCCAGTGACAAGTGGGGTGCCACACAGCTCTGTGTTGGGGCCAGTATTGTTTGGGCTCTTCATATCAGACATTGCACATGAGGTAGTGAGCAAGATAAGTCTGTTCACTGACAAGTCTGTTCACTGACGACACCAAAATCAGAGCAGTGGTGGATGGAGAGGAGGGGTGGATGCAGCTGCAGGGAGACCTACACAAGCTAGAGTGGTCAGAAAGGTGGCAGCTGGGGTTCAATGCAAAGAAGTGTAAGGTTATGCACTTTGGGGTGAAGAACCCAAG
The DNA here is from genome assembly GCA_016271365.2 of Neoceratodus forsteri. Lineage (NCBI taxonomy): Eukaryota > Metazoa > Chordata > Ceratodontiformes > Ceratodontidae > Neoceratodus > Neoceratodus forsteri. Next base: position 734,455,534 of record CM028131.1, read on the forward strand.
GAGAGAATACTGGTTGGGGGGGGGGGGTTAGCTGGGGATCACTGAGGAGGAAAAGGACCTAGGGGTAACGATAACAGGGACCATGAACAACACTGCCCAGAGCAGGAGAGCGGCTGCAAAAGCGAACAGAATGCTGTGGTGCATAGTGAGGGTTTTTACATCCAGATGAAAAGAGGTGATCTTGCCCATCTACAGGTCGCTGGTAAGGCTGCACTTAAGAGTATTGTGTGTAGTTGTGGAGGCCATACCTAGTGTGTGATATCAGGCTACTGGAGGGGGTGCAGATGAGGGCTACAAAGATGATGTGTGGAATGGAAGGGAGAGACTATTACAGCAGGCTGGGAGACCTGAATATGTACACCCTAGAGGATAGAAGGGACATGATAGAGACATTAGGGCAGATGGGGTCTGTAAGTTAAGGAGGGGGAGGGTCACCAGGGGGCACGGGCTAAGAATAGAAGGGGGAAGATTTAGGAAGGAAATGAGGAGACACTATTTCACAGAGAGGGTGGTAGCAAAATGGAACGCCCTACCAGAATGGGTGGTATCATGTAAATCTGTGAACAGCTTCAAAAGGGCATGAGACAGGGAACGGGAGAGTGAGGGTGAGGGTGGCAGTGGGATGACAAAGGGGAGGGGGTGGGGCAGCTGCAAACTAGGTGTGTTGGCTGCACACTCGAGCAGACTTGGATAGACTGGGTGGTCTGTTTCTGCTGGCACATTCGTATGTTCGTATGTTTGACTTACTTTATTTTCACTGTTCACTCCAGCCCCCGTAACTAGCCTGGGGGTCTCCATTTTATGGTTGTTGAAATCTCAGTGTGCCTAAGAGGTGTATTAGCATATGAGAAAATGATGTGTCGGCACCCTGTAGACTCCACAGCATGCCTGTCTGCTTACTTAGAATTCAACAAAATGAGTTGCAGCAAGGTATAAAATACCACATTTACCTTAATTTAGCTTTACAACCCGTCTTAGATGCAATGCAGGATTTTTTCCTTTAAATTGCATTCAGTCTGCATGTTTCTAGAGAGTTTTTTCAGGTTATGTGTACTTTTAGCATAGAGATGGTATAAATGGGTGCTTTGGCACCATGTTCTCATAAGCTAATGCAGCTCTTGGGAAGTATAAGATTTCGATAACCAAAAAATGGAGACTCCCAGGCTGGTTATAGGGACTAGTGTGAACAGTGAAAACAAACTAAAGGAAACATATAACATTTATGAAAGTGTACTACTTTAATCCTACAGTCAGTATCTTTAATGTTAACACCTAGAAGGCATGATACCATAGTGTGAAATTTTTGTTTAGCAAATGTGGCTGTCCACATACCTAATGATAGAATCCCCAATTACAGTTATATTCCTTGGTGTGTTTAATGGAACAGTAGTTTGAGTTTAATTTTAATTCTCCAGTGGGTTGTATCTTTTTGCTAGAGGCAGCAGTGTTTCATTTGGGATATTGTCCTGCTGCCTTTTTTGTGTTTTGAATTCCTTACAACACACCATTCATTTTTTTTCTGAAATGATTTACCAGCCCTTCTTCCTCTTAAGATTTCTTTCCACAGTGCTAATACTGCCCTCATTTTCATCTCTCGCTCTCTTTTTATTCTCCTATTTGGTTGGATCTGCCAGGGGATTCTCTGCTTCAATTGTATTGATGGAGTTTTTTTTATTTTGCCAGTTCCTAGGACTTTATCAGGTTCAGACTTTAGAGAGTCTCATTCCTTCTGTAAAGTGGATAAGTGGAGGCATTTAACACAAACAGAATTGTCCTTTTCCGGTGGGGTAAAGCTAAGGCACACATAAAACAGTTTTTACACTTTATCCCTCTTTGTACAGCAATTCAAACACATCTCCTTTTGGAGCCATATTGAGTTTTGAACTGGGTAAAAATTAAAGTGACACTCTACTTTTAACTTGTACCCAATGTGTGGGACCAGGAACAAAAGGCGGGGAAGGGGGTGCCCTGTTCCTCCTCTGCATCAGTGGATGCAGGCAGATGCATTTGCCTCTACCTGCATGCCACCTTCACTGTGTGCTCACCAACACTCATGAATCGGCCAGTTTATCAAGCCTTGAAAACCAGAAGTGCCATGGGGTGGAACTTCCAGTCTGGCAAGATTGTGCACACTGCAGAAATTAAACTAAGCTTTCTTTGCTGCCTTAGCTACTTTCTAGTGGTCCTTTGCCAGTTACCTGCAGGTTTACAGCTGCATCCCGATCCCAATCACTACAATAACATGGCAATAAAATGTTCTCTGCTAAAAATCTTGGAGGACTTAGAAAGGACCTCCACTACCCCACAATGCTCAGTGTACTCCTGGATTTACCAAACAATACAAACACACAAATTCTTTTTCGTGAAGTGTCTAGGCTTTTGTAAAAACACACACAAAGTAAATAAACAGATTTAAAAGCACCAGCTAAAGGGCGCTGAGCCAGAGGGTCCCTTTCCCAGCACAGCCTCCAACTCGAATTGGCAAATTTATCAATCCTTGAAAACCGGAATTGCTGTGGGGTGGGACTTCCAGTCTGATGGCTTTGTGCAAACTGCAGAAATTAAAACTAAGCTTTCTTAGCTGTGTTAGCCACTTTCCAGTGATCCTTTGCCAGTTACCAGATTTACTGCTGCATTGCAACCCTGGTCAGTACACTACAGTAATGTGACATTAAACAGTTCTCTGCTAAATTGTATGGAGGACTTGGAGAGGATCTCCATTATCCCACAGTGCTCAGTGTACTCCCGGCTTTACCAAACAACACAGGCAGTACAAACACACTAATTATTTGTTAGGTTTTTCTAGGCTTTTGTAAAAACACAAAGTAAAAAATGGATATAAAAGCACCAGCTCCAGGGTACTCAGCCAGAGCGTCCCATTTACACCACTTCATACTCCAACAATTATGCACTGTGTGAAGTGTTTTAACAACTAAGATTATTCAGTTTTTTATCCCCATTTTAAAGGTACCCCAACATTTATTTTTCTGTTTAGTGTTTGTACTCCTCTTGCCTTATCCTTACCCAGGGTCACATCTGGAAACCAGGTTTGGTTGAGTGTGCCTTTGCCAATCATAGATTTATAAATAAATAACTAGAAAAGATGTGTTTATTCTTAGACAGAACAAAAATGTATCTTCTAAGCATTTCCAAATGCAGTTTTTTATGATATTTTATACTGCTTCAAGTTAGAAAGCTATAATATTTGAACTGTCAGACATAGAAACTTTATTTGCTGTTCAAATGAAAACTTGGAGCCTGATCAACATGTATAGAGCCTGATGATACATTTCTTATGTCTCACAGTCTCTTATATCAACTTAGCTGACTCCAAGCTTTCATGTAAAAAAAAAATCACATTTCTAGCCCTAATGATTCTAAAGCTATCCCATTTGAATGAAATTATATTTTGAAAGGTCTGACTTTGAAGCCGTTGGTGTTAGCTCTGTCAGTACTGTTTTTATGGGTCAGTACTATTCTATATGTTTCGTATGCATTTTAAACTGCCTTTTCAGTACATTATCAATATTTGTTTCTTAGTTATGGCAATCAAAAAACGGCACATGCATAGTAAGTCAATAGTATTGTTTTTAATATCGATAGTCTGTATTAATACCATTTTTTTGCATTGACACATGGCATTTTTTGTATCAACACAATACATGATGGGTTAAAAAATTGTTCATAATTTTTTTTTTTTTTTTTTTACTTTTTCTGAATTTTGGTAATACTGTACATTATTTAATTAGAAATGGTGTACAGCTTAATTTTTTTTTGCATCTTATGCCCTTAGCTGAAGTGCAGACATTTCAGTCTTTCCCTAGCAATTCCTATTCTACATTGCTTTCACAAGCTTTGTCTACAAAAGCATCACAAGAGACTAATCATTGTGTGTGTGTGTGTGTGTGTGTGTGTGTTTTGCAGATAGCAGCAGCTACTAGAACAAACTGATTAGAGCCACTGCGGCTGCTAATACATTAACTCTGTAAGGGTGTTTCATGGCCTTAAACATAAAGATGAATTGCCGTAGCCAGCTCCGTGTATAAATTTAATTTCTGGTAAAGGTAGATCATTTATCTGGTTGATCCTGTGTTTCCCATGTGTCTAAAATGCGAGTGTGTGTTGTACTATATGTGGAAGGAGAGGGAGCTCCACACCAAGGCCTTCAAGTAATGGTAGAAGGAATGGTGCAGGGAGGAGAGGTACAGTGGCGTGAAAAAGTATTTGCCCCCTTCCTGATTTTCTCTATTATTGCATATTTGTCACACTGGATGTTTTCAGGTCTTTAGAGAAAATGTTATATTAGATAAAAGGAACCTGAGTGAACAAATAACACTTGTTTTTTTTTTTTAATTTAACTTATTTAATGAAAAAAAGTTAACCAACACCAACTGGCACTGTGTGAAAAAGTAATTGCCCCCTTACACTTAACAACTGGTTACGCCACATTTAGCTGCAATGACTGCACTTCCTATAATTCAATATCAGTCTTTCACATCGCTGTGGAGGAATTTTAACCCACTCTTCCTCATAAGAACTGCTTTAATTCAGTAACATTTGGTGGGTTTTCGAGCATGAGCTGCTGGGTTTCAGTCCCTATACAGCATCTCTATTGGGTTTAAGTCTGGACTTTGACTAAGCCACTCCAAAACTTTAATTTTACTTCTTTTTAGCCATTCTGATGTGGACTTGCTTTTGTGTTATGGATCATTGTCTTGCTGCATGACCCATACGCTTCAGCTTCAGCTGGCGGAAGGATGACTGGACATTCTCCTTAAGAATTTTCTGGTACAGAGCAAATTCATGGTTCCTTTAATTATGGCAAGTCATCCAGGTCCTTAGGCAACAAAGCATCCACACCATCACACTACCACCACCATGTTTGACTGTTGGTATGGTGTTCTTACTGTGGAATGCTGTGTTTGCTTAGTGAGACATTATGGGATCCATGTTGTCCAAAAGTTCCACTTTGGACTCATCTGTCCATAGAACATTTTCCCAAAAGCATGGATCATCCAGGTGCTTCTTGGCAAATGAGAGCGAGCATTTATGTTCTTCTTAGTTAGCAGTGGTTTCCGCCTTGCTACTCTCACATGAAGCCCATTTTGCCCAGTCTCTTTCTGATAGTGGAGTCATGAACACTGATCTTAGCTGAGGCAAGAGAAGCCTGCAGCTCTTTGGATGTTGTTTTAGGATCCTTTGAGACTTCTTGGATGATTTTACACTGCGCCCTTGGAGTAATTTTGGCAGGCCGCCCACTCCTGGGAAGATTCACTACTGTTCCAAGTGTTCTCCATTTGGAGATTATGGCTCTCACTGTGGTTCGATGGAGTCCCAGAGCCTTAGAAATAGCTTTGTAACCCTTTCCAGACTGATAGAGGGCAACACTTTTTTTTTTATCTTTTCAGAAACTTCCTTCGATCATGGCATAATGTGCTTGTTGAATCTTGTGCTGGCAACGTGACTCTGATGGTAAGGGCCAAAATAAGTGAGGTTTATATTGAGCAGGGCTGGCTGTAATCAAGCCTGGCTGTGTTCAATCAATGACTCTAATTATCTCTTTAATTGGGTTGATTTAACTAGGGGCAATTACTTTTCACACAGTGCCAGTTGGTGTTGGTTAACTTTTTTCATTAAATAAATGAAATAAGTGAAAAAAAAAAGTGTTATTTGTTCACTCAGGTTCCCTTTACCTAATATTATATTTTGTCTAAAGACCTGAAAACATCCAGTGTGACAAATATGCAATAATAGAGAAAATCAGGAAGGGGGCAAATACTTTTTCACGCCACTGTATGTCTACATTGGGGACTGTGGGCCAACTTGGAAGGATAAGAACCTATACCGAGGTGATGGCCTGCTTTTATCCATGCGGCAACCACAGTCCTCAGTGGACTATTCAAATGTTACTTTGATTGACATTTTAAGTAGCCGAGGGGCGCTTGTGGAACAAATAGGGTAGGCGTAGAAAGTGGGCTACCTCAAGCTGAGATAGAGAGCAGGGAGATCCCAAGGGGGAAAAAGTCCCACCAGGATGCAAGTTATTCAAGGAAGCAGGGGGTTAGCAAAGGAAGAAGGGGGGGCAGTCAAGGAGAAAAGTGTGGAAGGGGAACAATTAGAAAAAGGAGAAAGTGGCAAGAAGAGAGGTGAGGGCTATCAGGATGGTGCAAGGTCTGCATCAGAAGCCCTGTGAGGAGAGACTGAAAGAGTTCAATATATGTACACCCTGTAGGAGAGGAGGGAGAATGGGGGATATTATGGAGACCTTTAAATACCTCTTGGGAGCTAATAAGGTACAGGAGGGAGGTATGTTTCAGAGAAAAAAGGTGCTATAGAACAAGGGGTCACAATATGAAGCTGGAGGGAGGTAGATTCAGGAGAGATTTGAGGAAGTACCTCTTCACAGAAAAGGTGGTGGATTTCTTCAACAGCCTTGCATGGGATGCACTGTGGGTGAAACCAGTGGTGGGTTTCAAAAATGCCTGGGACCAGGGCTGAATTAAGGCATAGGCAACATAGGCACAGGCCTAGGGCCCTTGCCTGCCAGGTGGCCCCTAGCAATCCCCAGCATATATTTACTATATATCCTTTTCTTTCTGCCTGAGCTGCATGTGTTTTGTAAAAAGACTCAGCCACTGAGTAGGTCAGGGGCTGAACTGTGACATGACTCTCACCTCCCTGATTTGGTGTTATGCACCGCTGACAGCTTCAGGGGCCCCAGCCAGGATTACCTTTAAAGTGTGAACAAGTCCATTTCCTTTGCTTTGTCTCCCACGCCCATTTAGAATCCCAGCTTAGAATCTTACTCTTAACTATAAAAGATTAACAGTTCAATTCAGTGTGTATGCTTTATATTTTATCTTAGAAAATGGCAAGAATCAGTTCTTAAAGCTGATTGGCTGAGACAGGCTCCAAGCCTGGCATCTATTTTTCAATAGATGCCCAGCTAAAAATAAGAGCCAGCCCAAGTGCCACTTCACCAAGTAGCATTCTCCTGTGGTGCCAGCCTGTTTTGTCACTGACTGAAAGAACCCGGTGAAATCTGAAATCCACACCATGTTTTTCTCTCGCTTAGCGAGAGCTACTGGTCTTGAACCCCCATCCCCGGCAACACTCGTCACGTCTGCACTTCTTAGTACAGCTGCCTCTTAATAAAAAGGCACTGCATACAGTTTCCACCCAAAAACAGTACAAGCGAGGGATCCCACTCGTTTGTGTGTCCGTCAATTTATGCGCGAGCGCACTGCCGTTTCAAAATACAAGCTGCCATGGTGACCCGTTCCACTCCATATACTTTCACTGTGCAGCTCCTCTATTCACAGAGAAAAGAAAAGCTGTGTCTTTAACTTAGCAACACAAGGGTATTGTTGTGTTCTGTTGTACCTGTTGGCTCCAGATGGATGGGCTGTGCTCGAATTTGGGGGGCAGGATCTTTTCACGGAATTCAGTCTCCTTGTTGTCAACCATAAATGCTGATGACATGCAGGTAACTTGCACTTCAGAAAGTGCACAAATGGGGCAGAACTTAAAAAGGATGCTGAGAGTCTGCTAGTTGGATCAGGTGGATATGTGTGTGTGTGTGTTGGGGGGAGCCAATTGATCAGAATGGCCTTTGTGGGGAGGAGCAACAGCAGCTGGAACAGCCTTAAAAAATATGGACTACTTTATCAATAATGTTTCTTTCTACTAATTCTATTCATTTTTCTGCCCATTTCCTCTCTTGTTTTAGCATTTTATTAAAACTTACTAAGATAATCATTTTCTAAGTGCAATAATGCCCTCCAGGGTGGGCATTATTGGGAAATACCGGACCTTCCAGGGGCTATAAGGCCCTCCGCCTGTGGCATTGGGCCTCATTACGCCCCTGGGCAGTCCTGTATTTCCCAGTAATGCCCACCCTGTCGGGTATTATTGCTTACTTAAGTATCTGTTTTATTGGCTTGGGAAACCTTGTTATCATCCTTGAAATCTGAATGTACGCAATAGCTTAATTTGCTTGAAACCTTTGTACCATGTTTGACTCTAGGTTGTTTTACCCTCCGCATTCAGATGAAATACCTTTCAATGTATTGCTCGTTACCTTTGTACTATACTTGACTCTGGGTTGTTTTACCCTCCACATTCATTTGTAATACCTTTCATTGTATTGTCCATTTCTCTTGTTTTGTACTTCCATGATGTGGAGCCTTTGCAAAGGAGTCTCTGACTCAAAGGTTTGTAGTTCCGATATCCCAGTAAATAAAAAATAAATATTTAATCTCACTCCTAAAATTAAGAAATCTACAATAAGTTTCAATGGTAGAATTAAAAATCATACTTTTTATTTATTTATTTTTTTAATTCTCTCATCTCGTTCATACTCACGTTCTGACCCTGATACAGCTCTGTTTTCAGGGTGAACAAATGAATGTATTTCAAAATTCCCATCAGTAAATCTTGCCATTTATGGATCCTGGCTTACTTAGCAATAACAGAAATGTTTGATCCTGGGAATGATTTCAAATTCTTCCAATAATCACTCACTTTGCAGTATAATCTCCAAAGTTCATAACCCCCCTAGTAAACCACAAACTTAACTCCTATACCACTCAGGACCTAGCCTCTTTTAAAGATCGGTCACTTCCCAACCCAACAAAACTCCCACATCCTGGTTCTTACTACCTGACAGGACAGTATGATAACACCCAGACTGCGAGTGCACACATGTGTGTTTGGGGATGGGGGACTTTGGAGAAGTGCAAATCATGACATTTCGAATACAAAAATTATTTTTACCAGGCCTATTGTTAATTATTTTCCCTAAATTATCAAAACTCAGGTTATTGTTAATTTTCCATACTGATAGTATTCGTTTCATTAATTTTGAAGCATTTTATGACACTTTTTAGGGACAGTATGAAGATTGTTTTCATGTTTCAGTAACTGATATGCAATAGCCAAGAGGTGCAGTCATGGTGAAGGGGCATTTTATTTATTTATTTATTCATTCTTGGATTAGAAATACCTTTGAGCACAAAGGAGCTCATTTACAAAGGTACCACATCATAATGGGAGAGGGTTACAAAAACAGACAGAGGAGGAAGCATATACATTCTAGTGTACAGCGAAAACAAAATCATTAGACATAGCCATTAACATTTCAAAAACAGTGGTGTAAGCAAAAGAGGGAGGTCATACAGGAGATGGAAAGGGGTAGGGGAAGGGATAGGTGGCAGGGCATAGTGGTGGAAAAGGTTGCAGCTGTGAGGCATTGTCAGGAAAATGAAGCGAGGTAGGAGGGGGGTATGAGGGTGGCTGGGAGGAAAGAGAGGGGGAGAGGATGACACCAGGAGGGACAAGGGTGTCTAAATGGTAGGGTGTTAGCGAGAATTAAAGAAGGGTGAGAAAGGAGGTAGCACATGGAGTGGTCAGAGGGTAAACCAGGTAGAGTAGGAAGAGGGTAAGAGGCGAAAGGGAAAGGGGTGAGTGGGAAGGGGAAAGTGGTGCAATTGGAGGAGGCAGCCAGGGCCAGCGTCATTGTGGTAGACGTCAGCTAGGAGGTGGCAGATGGCAATGAGTACGATTAACTGAGGCAATCACAGGCAGCTTCATTCATGATGTGCTGGTGCAGGAGACGCTTAAATTGGGCAATATATGGAAGACTGATCAGTTGGAGGCCCAGACCATTAAACCAGTTAGGGCCTCTGTAAATGAAGGATCACTGGCATTGGGTAATCCGTACTCTAGGAACAAGAAAAAGTTCAGTCTCAGAGGTCCGAGTGTGACAGGACCTGAGGGACTTGGGCAAAAGACAGGGGACGTCAGCTGGCATGACTGCAAGTAGCACTTGTTTGGCAAGTATGCACGATTGGTATTTGATTCGGTCTTGTAGTTTTAGCCAGCCAGTCAGAGTGTAGAGGTCACAAGTTTGTGTGGAGTTGATCAGGCGCCAGTGATGAGTCGACAGGCTTTGGTAAGGAGTGGTGTAGCCTTTTGAGAGAGATAATACTGGGGCAGAACCATATTACCAAGCCATAATCAATAATGGATAGTACTGAGCTATGAACAGCAAGTTTAAGTGCTTCTTGAGTCAGACTCCTTCTATGTCTAGAATAGTTGACCTAGTTTAGCATTCATTCTTGGCAACATTTTCAATGTGAGGGCACAAGTAAGGTGATTGTACAAAGTAAGGGGTTACAGTGAGGGGGGCCCCCAGATTTCACTTGGGCCTAGGGCCCCAGGTTGTCTTAATCTGGCCCTGCCTGGGACCGGCATAAAGGAATCCTAGGAGGGAGGATGGAAGGGGGTGTAAGAGGCAGTGCAGTAGGGCAAATTGGGTCTGCAGCAAATGTGATCATAATTAAATATTGGCAGACTAGATGGGCTCAGCACTCATTATCTGCTGTCAGTTAATATGTTTATGTAACCACCTTTGGGAGATTATTCGTCTAATTGCCCCTCCCTGGGTTTTTGTGGCCAAATTCAGCCCAGTAGGGAAAAGAGTTAATTCTTCTCAACAATTGGGTGGAGCCTCCTGCAGGTCAGGTGGTCATCACGAGTGCATGGGGGGGGGATAAAGCCCAGCAGTTTAGGTGGGAGTGGGAGTTCAGTCGGGAGGGTGAGCGGCGAGGGAGAGTGAGTTGGATGCTGCTTGGAGGCGTATGCCCACTCCAATGACAGTGGCACTTGGGGAGAGACAGAGGAAGAAGTGGGAGTCAGTAGCGCAGACCGCCCAGTATCTTTGAGGTCAGCTGAAGTTGAGAAGGAAGCCAGCAGCCACAAGTTGCAGAGTGCCCTGGTAGCCTGCGCCGATTCTTGTAGGGGATTCGGTGGGCAAGAATGTGGCAGGGAGTATAGTGTCCAGAGAGCAAGTTGCCTTGGAGCTCTGTGGGACGTCTTCCTCTTCTCAATTCAGGGACAGTTGCTGCCATTTCTGGGAAAGGATGAAAGGGTCACGAGGGAACCCGCAAATCCCCAAGCCTCAAGGATTGTATGTTCCGAAGGGAACCAGTTGAGCCAGTGTGAAGAGAGAGAGATGGGGATCGTTGAGAGTTTGGGTGCTTGTGAAGAATAATGGGCTGTTAGGCACTGTGAACTGTTTGGGACTTGCGCTGCCTTCAGACTTTTGTGACCATAGCGGCCCCGAGTTAATGCTGCCCTAAAGACTGCGACCTCCTCAGTCCAGGTATAAAAGCTGCTATTATGGCCATACTGGCTGTGTGAAAGCTGAATATGTTCCCCACGAATTAACGGATTCTCCCCGGAGCCATGTTTAATGAATTTGGGACCCCTGTTGTTTCTTCAGGTTCCGTGTGGACATTCCATTATTGAAAGGAACTGTTTAAGATGCATTAACCTGTTGTTTTCATCCAGCACCAGCGAGGAAAGGGAACCCTATGTATGACATCTGGGCCTGGGTAACGTGGCCACTGGATGTTTTTCTGCTGCTGTGGGTGCCCCTTCCCACAGACATATTCCATCTATACCCCGAGGCACGGGGAGAGAGGGCTATATTTTGGTGTATGACAGGTTATGTGATTCAAATGGATAAGGCACACAGTTGTTACACTTTTGCACTTGCGGTCTTGGTTTACAGAGCAAGTTTAGAAACAAATGTATGTGTGGTGGTTGTTGGGTGGAGGGGTAAGGAGATGCAGGCTTGAGGATCAAACAAAACTAAAAACAAAACAAATTAAATACCTCTATGCCATGTAGTACTATGCACTCCATTAAGCCCAGCAGTGGTGAATGTTACATACATATTCTGCAGGTTATAGTCAGTGATTCCGGAAATACATTTTTTTTTATCCAAGCCATCAGCCTTCATTCCTGCACATAGTAAGCTTTATTTGTAAAAGGCTGGGAAATAATTTAAAAGTTTAAGTTGACAAAAAAGTCAAGTAAGTTATCACGTTTGGTCAGCTTCACTTTTTAGCATTTCCCTGTATAAGTCTGATTCCGAGAGAGAGTGTGAGTGAGAGAGGGAGTAGGAGTGGTGCAGCTCTGTTTATCATTCAGTCTTAGATTGGCTGTGAAAGGGTTTACAAACCCTACAGACAGCAATAGGTCATTGTACACTGACACACACACACACACACACACACACAGTTGGGGAGGAGAGAGAGAGACAGAAGTGTAATTTGAATCTCTGCTGGACCAATGCAGTCTCATTACAAACTCAGTTTTGACTAACAGCATTGTTTAGATAAAAATGTGTAAAAATGGGGTTTAGGTGTTCTGAGAAAGAGAGGGAGGAGGGATGGTGGAGCTCTGTTTATCATTAAGTCTTGGATCAGTCGTGAAAGGATTAACAAACCCTACAGGCTGCAGTAAATCAGTGTACGCTGCCACACACACACACACACACACACACACACACACACACACAACTGGGAGAGAGAAAAGTGTAATTTGAAACTGTGTTGTACCCATGCATTCTCATTACAAACTCAGTTTTGACCAACAGGCTATGGTGTAGCATTAAATTTAGAGGTGTGGGGTTTCCATGAACTACGATGTTCCCAACCCCCCACAGGCCAGGGCGTCTGGGGGCCCCATAGGCCCTCAGAGGCTATCAGGTTTTAGGTTAATTCTGGTGCATTTTGAGGGTCATTTTGACACTATTTGGCTGCCTTTAAAGCCTATTTTTACTTGTTATAAAAAAAACAATATCACTATCAAAATATCTACTTTGTATTTTCTTTTTTTTTTAAGTTGTCAAAACTAAAGCAAAAAATCCCACTCAGCCACCCTTCAAATGCCCGACTATATACCACTTCTCTTGAGTACAGTCGGCTATCTCTGCAGCAGGCATTGTACTTGTTACCTTGCAACCTGAACAGAAGACTCTGCCCCACCCCCAAACAGTGCACCACACAGTCAGACATACAAGGCAGCCAGAAGGGCACACACAACATCATCCTGGAGGTGAATGTGTCTGTCACACAGCAGACACTTACACAGACCGTCCATGCCAGAGAATGGAACTGATACACAGGACCCACTGGAGGGTCCCTCAAGGCCCAACATTGACACAGGATGTATGCCAGGTCATGAATGCTTTATCTGCATGTACCCTGACCTGAGGCAGTTGAAGCAGGGAGGGTAAGGCTCAGCAGGGACAGCTGCATGAAATACAGGGCATATACAGTGACATCACAGCCCACAGATTTGGCATGCAGCAAGGGTTCTGCAACCTATGCGAGACCTCAGACAATGGCATGACCATAATTATCACTGCTCTACAGCAGGATGATGTTTCCCATTCCTATCCAGTACATGGCAGCCAACCCCCAAATACCCATATGTCATACACCGGAACCACAACACCATCAAGCAGTCCAGCCCAACCCCCATATGACAACCAAACTGCAGGGATGCACAGCCAGCTGTAGCAGATGATGACCTAATGCCAAGCATGTCCTGTGGCATGTACACAGCCCAGTCACATGATAAGGGCAGGAGCAATGCCAGTGGTAGGTTCTTCCCACCCTAAACACCCACTCAGAAGTCATCCCATACATCAAAGCCAAAAAAAACACACACATGACCTAATGCCACATCCAAATGCAGCACAGGCTTTAATGCTGAAGAATTGCCATCCACCGCCAGATGTATGTGGACTTCACTTCATGGGTTCCATGCTCGCTCACAGCCAGGGGATGGGAGGCTGGCAGCAAGGGGCAAGCTGGGGGGAAAGAGAGAGAGAGAGAGAGAGATCACTCAAGTCACTGGATGCAGCCCAGCTCCTCACCAACATATAAGACCATTCAATACAAACAAAATTATTAATACAAAATAGCACACTTACCTCACTGCTCCTTTTATGATAAAGCCAGGCTGGTTATTAGTTCATATTGTTTTGTTGGCACTGACTAACTCACTCTGGCCTGGCCAAGTCCCAACTCCGGACTTGTGAGAATCCCTCACAGGCTCATTTGGCACGACGTCGGCTGCTTCCTGCTCACACTCCGCATAGAACCAGCAGCACCTCCAGTCACACAGGTACAGCTAGCCGCTCACTGGGTTAGAGGATTTCTGCAGGACGTTCCCCAGATTGCAGATCTATCTTTCACATGAACAAAAAGTACCAACTTCAAGACGAGAGCAAAGTTATCACTGCCAGGTTATTAAGTTACTAATCCTTCATGGAGAAGACATTTAAACATGCACTATTGCTTTGCCACATTAAATAAGATAATTAAATAAGTCCACTATGCTGCTCTCTCCTGGAAAACTACACAGTAAAAGCTAGACCCCACTGAAAATGAGAAATTGCCTGTCACTTGGGCTATCCTGGGTAAATGCATTATAAAAATGGGTAAATGGAGGACCCCACTGAAAAAAAAAATCTTGCATCTCTGCTGTACAATCCTGGATAAATACAGTCTAAAACTGGGCCAAATGGAACCCCACTGCAAACAAGCTATCACAACTCAGCTGGGCTGTCCTGTGTAAATATATTGTAAAACTGTAAAAGCAGGACCCTAAAGCGGATGTTGCATGTAAGCTGATCTGTCCTGAAAAAATACATGGTAAAAGCATCCAAATCACCTGTCGTGTAGCTGTCTGGTATATTCATAGTGATCTAGGGGTCCCCTCCATAAGGGCATCTGACCCCCTCCTGACTCACCCTCTCAGGCACCCCCCCAGCTCTGGTCACATATGCAAACCACAGCAATAGTGATGACTGGCACAGCCCTCTGCTCAGCACCTTAGCTGGTTTCCATCTGATGGTCTCTGAGCAATAACAAGTATTGTAAAAACACCTGTTTCTACTGTACTCATGATCGTCACTGACAGTCAGACGGTGGCCGGCCAAGGTGGTGAGCAGAGTGCTGTGCAGGTCTCTGTCACTATTGGCGTACTTCGGCATAGGTGACCTGGGGGGGGGGGTTGGGGGGAGGAGGGTCCTGAGCAGGCTGGTTGACAAAGGATCAGATACCCTTATGGGAGGATGAGACCATTAGACTACCAGGAATATCAAGACAGCTATATGATGATCGATTGGGGGTGCAGGAACCAGTACACCACCAAGAATATTTGAGATAACTACATGACAGGTGACCAGGGGTGGTGGACCACTAGACTACCAGGAATATTCAAGACAGCCGCAGGAGTCAATCGGGGTTCAGGAACCACTACACCACCATGAATATTTGAGACAGCTACAGGACAGGTGAATAGGTGGTGTGTGGGGACCACTAGACCACAAGAAATATGTAAGACAGCCACAGAATGGGGGGGGGGGCATGCACACGTTATTGCGCCCATAATGTCTTCCATGCCCAAAGGGGTCATTAGCACGTATGGGCAAAATATGGCCCACAGGATCTGCACTACCTTCACTGTGCGCCTGTCAGCCATATACAGTCTGGGCCTGTGTCAGCATAGCCACTATGCACTGTACCGACATGGCCCTATATTTAAACAGTTTGCACGCTCCAGTTGCAGTGAGCTAACTGTCTAAATATTGCCCTTCAGACAGGCTGTGTGCAAATTGCCACAGACCGCACATGGCCAGCTCTGAATATGGGGGCCTATACTCCTTAACACAGTGGAACCCAAAGTCCATGAAACAATGGCTCATGGAGGTAAGAAAGGCCTGCCTATAGACTCAAGATACTGTTGTTGTAACTTGTAAAAGCATGAAAGCAAACATGTTTGACACTGACTTATGCTTGTTTGTTTGGGCAGCAAAACATTTTATTTATGTATTTAAATTTTGTTAGCGGAGTAGGCACACTGAGACCTTGATGGTCCCTTTTTCTGGGG
The DNA here is from genome assembly GCA_016271365.2 of Neoceratodus forsteri. NCBI lineage: Eukaryota > Metazoa > Chordata > Ceratodontiformes > Ceratodontidae > Neoceratodus > Neoceratodus forsteri. The sequence goes on from CM028131.1 coordinate 734,471,287, forward strand.
TGTATCGGGATTAGATACATGTACCTAAGGGAGAAGAAAAACAATGCTTTGATACATACAGTGACTCAAGGTTTACATAGTGCAGTAAGAACATACATTGCAGCATGGAGTACATCATAAACAGATTCCAAACAGTAGCCTGGACATTTTTGTTAGGAACAGACAAATAAACGTTAACCCACATAGATAAGTGCCCTATCCATAGCATCTTACTCTCCTTTGTGTACCCTCCCTCATTAGACTTTGATTCTTTAGCAACCATCCCCCTGTTCAGGAGAGCCTTTGGCAGCCTCAGTTAGGCAGCAGCACTGGACCCCAGTGTCTAGGTGCGATTTTAGTGCTTTCTTGAACCCCCCAGGAGAGGTGCTGTCCTGTCATTCTCTCGGGAGATTGTTCCAAAGTTTGGGTAGGGCTACCCTGGCAGACCGAAGGCCAAGGGATGATTTGGCTCTGGGTATTTAAAGTAATTTCTGATCGGTACACCTGAGCTCTCTCCTGTTTGTTTTAGGGGCAAGCGGGTCTCGTACACTTGGGGGCTCCAGGTTGTTGTACTTTAAAAGTCAGGCACAGGGAAGGATATGCTAGTCTGGCTTCGAGGGATGGCCAGTCTAGGGCATGGAGCACCTTGCAGTGGTGCTCCATCCGTTGTGCCCTGGCTGTAAACTGGCTGACCCTATGGTATAGTGCGCCCAGGTGCTATCTTTCTGTAGGCCTCTGTGTCTATAGCATGGTCGCTCCGTAGAATAGGGTGGGTAGTATTGTCCAGTTCCCTACCGCCTTCCTGGTTTCCTTGCTTAGGAAGGGGTTTAGCCTGTAGAGAAGGCCGAGTTTTCAGTTTACTACCTTTGTGAGGTGGTCCATGCGTTTCCTGAAAGAAACAACCTGATCTAGGTACATCCCCAGGTACTTGACGTTGTCCACTACCTCGATCCCCATCCCATTTAGGGTGGTGAGGGACAGGAGGTTTGATCTGTCTGGGCCAAGTTTTTTGGGGCCAAAGAGCATGGCTTTGATCTTCTTGCTGTTTAGGACCAGCCTGTTTTCCTGGCACCACGCTTCAAGGGTTGCGAGGTCCTGTTGCAGCTCCAGATTTAGGGACCCCACATCCTTCCCAGATCTGTACAGCACTGCGTTGTCGGCATATAAGGTGACCTTCACGCCTCCACAGTATAGGGGTAGGTTGTTGACGAACAAGGAGAATAGTAGGGGGCCCAGGATTGACCCCTGCGAAACTCCATCAGATACTGGGCGCTGTTGTGATTTTGCTCTGTTCCAATGTACCATTTGTGTCCTGCCATGAAGGTAATTTGTGAACCATTGTAGAGCATGTGTGTCTAGGGCTAGCCCCCCTAATCTCTCTAGTAGTAGCTGGTGTTGGACAAGATTAAAAGCCTTGGTTAGGTTGATGAAGACTGCCCCTAGCATTTTGTTCTAATCTAAGGCTTCGTACACGTCTGTGGTAAAGCTTATCAGGGCTGTATCAGTGCCATTTTTTTTTTCTTTTCTAAAGCCGTGCTGTTGGTCTGCCTGAAGGTCATGCGTTTCCAGGTAGTTGTTAACCTGATGGTAGACCATCTTCTCCAATAGCTTACTTAAGGTGCAGAGTATTGAGATAGGGCTAAAGTCTTCGACGTCTTCGTGCGGCGCACTCTTTGGGATTGAAGTCACTAGTACCACCTTCCAAAGAGCATTACTATGTCAGCCAAATGTGTCATTTAATAGAAACAGAAAAAGTAGATGTATAGGAGACGATATGACCAGTCAAAGCAGAGCATTACATTCAATTCCAGGGTCCGTGCCATCACAAGTGCATAATTAGGCACCACCATAGGGCAGGTATTAGCTAAGTGTAATCCTAGTTTAACGTCATAGTTACGAGAGACTGGCTAAAAGAAGAAAACCGAACTGAAGCCTCAAACCCCCCAACAGTGCCATTGGAGCTTACAGTACCTTGCAAGTTCCAGAGGGAAGATCACCATTAGACACAGGCACCAATAAAACTGTCACTTTATTAATCAAGCAGTATTTCCAAATAAACTCCTTATAAATGCAAATAAAGTGTAACCACCCAAATTTTTCCACAGGATTGTCAATACAAAAACTGGACTGAAGGTTACATGAACTTTACTTACCTTAGTAGGGAAAGTAACTTCAACTTAGCAGACAGATTTACTCAAAAATGAGACTGCCTGTTTAACTCATTTGGAGGATCATCACAATGTTTGTCTGCCTGTCCCAGCCCAGTGGCCCCATTGCCACAAGCCGAAACCTGATCTCAAATCACCTTGTGCTCCAGTAAAGTCCTGAAGGAATTCCGCAGAGAAGCTATAAAACAGTTCTCTCACAGCTGTGCTTCAGAACTGTTCAGTTGCTGATTTAAGACTGGCCTGAAGAACTACATTAAAAAAACATCATTGAAGACTTTTTAAGAAGTATGGGAGCACTACACTCCTGCCAACGGGGATTTGTTTAGATAAAAATGTGTAAAAAGAGGGTTTAGGTGTCCTTTAAAACTAAAACAAGCTACCTGTGCTGTTTACTTTGAACGTATCCACTGATTGTAATTCGGGCTGGTGTGAGAATGCTACAAGTAGGAAAGGAACTCTCCCCCCCCCCCAGCGCAGTGATTTCAGGTAGTGGAAGGATCGTGGTTCGGCTCCAAAATTGTGCTTCAGTGGGAGTCTGAAGTGCCCTTTTCCCCCCCCAGGTGATAGCAAGATGTCTGCAGGGTTCCACCCCCTGCAGACGTATAAATGACAGTATAACCAGTGACCATTTTTATTTTATGTGCTTCTCAGCAAGGTGAATAATGGGAGGGCATCCTACTCATTCAGACCCTCTACCTCTGATTGGTTTTACTGGAGCATGACATATTACCCTGTGGTATTATGTGCCACTTTGAAGATTTCTGCCTAGCCCAGTGATGCTGTATATGTGCTGTATGAACAGGGCACACTGAGAGAAATCAGTGTACTATGAATTATTTCCGTTTCAAAGACTGATGACTTGTACTAGCTCAGGTGTGAATCTCCGGTGGGTCAGAGGCCTCCAGTGGTGTCTGGGACTAAGGGGGCCCAAGGTTGGCCCAGATTGAAGTATCCTAGAAGCAGTGGGGGTAAATACAGTAGGTGGGAATGTAATGTTGAACTCTAGGGAGGAAGTGGGAAAAGGATTACAGTAAAAATGTACTTCCTGAAATGCATCAGTGTATATCAAATGAAGTGTACATATGTAAAAAAAAATTTTTTTTGATTGGGGGAGACATGCCCCTAGATCCCTTCAGAGAGTTGTCTCCCTACAACAAAAATGGTAGGTTCATTATTTTTAATTTGCATTGTTTTACTACCTAGAATTCAAAAAAGTGTCGCACTGTTAGGTTCTTTACTGATTTTTACAGCTGTTGGAATCTGTTGAGTAAGCAGGTCTAAGCTACTTAAAGCTGACAAGCTCTTTGCCACTGGGCACTGGATTAAGCCACTGCACAACGCAAAAAAAGGGCTGAAGTGGAAACTGTACTGGTTAGAGATTTCCAGGGTTTGTCAGCAGCAAAACAGAAATAAAATTTTCAGTCCTGAGACTGCATAAAGGGATATAACAGAGGAGTAGCAGCTCTGAGGTGCTGTTGAATTAATCTAAAGTCACTCATCTTCCATGAATCTGTTAGTTTGGCACTCTGCAGCCCTATTTCTGTGTGGGTTTAGCTTCCAAGGTGATAATCAGTAAGGAGCTTATCACAAGGAATAGTACCAGTCTGTCTGTGCTTTCTTTGGTATCTTTATGTGCACATTTTTGGAATGGTCCAAGCTTTCTTTCATTTTTAAAATGGCTTGGGAAATTGATGCAATCTGATTGGTCAATGAGTGCAGTTATCCAAGTACAGTCACACATCCATGGCCTAATAACTAGCTTTTTTAATCATGTTTTTCTTCAAAAGCCAGTTTATAAGTTCAGTAACACATGCCAGTGAGAATTTTCGTACTGGGATTTACAGATATCTTGGGTGGCTGAAGCCCCTTGCTTCATGCTTCATAATGCACCAAATACATCCATATAACCCAGTACAAATGAACACCCTTTTTGCATGTTATTATTTACATATAGTGGGGATTTAAGATAATGGAATTGTACTGTGACATTGCAGAGTATGCTAAAATTCGGTGAACAAGAAAACGACAAAGTGCTAACAGCGGAGCAGGTGATGCATGTATAGCTGGCTGTGAGTTCTTACATATCTCACTGATCTGGATAACGCAGACATGGTTGAACGTCTGGCTGTTCCAATGTCACCAAGAGCTTCTCCTAGTTTGTATTATTTTAGTATGTGGAACAGGCTGTTTGTTTTGAAGAGAGTAGTGAAGTCAGCTGTTTTGGTTTTAAGCATATATTTATATTTAGCAGAATAAAATGTAGGGTGATTAAGTGAGGTGTGGGTGGGTGGGTGGGTGTAGGTGTGAGTGTGTGTGTGTTCAGCATGCCTGGTGTAATATTAAAAATACAGCAAAACCCACCTTCGACCTCAAAATCCAAGATCCGGTTGGCCCATACCAAAGAACTGGGCCCGTGCATTATGCTGATTGTGTAGTACAACACTACAGATACTGCACCATCAGATGTGCAGTCCTTTGGGGGACAGCAAACCTCAAGGTACCTTCTGCCCGTCTTTGGTGGTAATCTTGTTAGGAGATAATGATTCTGTGGCATTTCCCACCCAGGTTCGGGGATTACCCTGGTGTCCTGGCCAGCAGTTCTAAATCATGCAGGTCCTACTGCAGTTCTCTGTGACTCAGTGGTGCTGTCAGTCAGCACACAGTCACTCCTCTGTTTGTCTACGTAAAACCACTGCACTGTCCATATGTAGCTCATTGCTATTGTAAAATGTTTTAAGATACAGTATGTGCAAATGGTGCTATATAAAAGCATACTCGTACCTGCTTATGAAACAGGGAAGACATGATGGAGCTAGTCCCTTCTGAACCTTTGTTACTGTGCAAAAGAAAACCACGATTGGCTTCTGCCTTTGACACTGTGAGCACTGCTTGGTGCTGCTACTGACGGTCTTTCAAAGCTAGAGAGAAGTGGAATAGAAGACCAGCTTGGCAAACCAGCCAGGCAAAAACAGCATTGAACATGCAGAAATGTTTTTGTACTGTTTTACTTCCTCAACTGAGAACAATGACTGAAAACGCACAACTTCCAGAAAGTACTACAGAAACCTTTTAATGCTATAAAGAGAGAACTGAGGATCCACAAGGGCCCCCGATGCATAGTAGTCCAGAAATTGTAATATAAAGTGGCTTTCCTATATTACACAGAATAAATTGATATGCCCAGTACTATAAGCCAAGATTGCTTGAAAGTTTCTGATTTATTAAAGAGCCTCTGGCAGCATTAGGAAAACTTTGAAAAAAGTAAGATTTATGTTTTACTGCATCCTATTTTATTACTTCATATAGTTTCAGTAATTAAGTCCCCATTTTCTTTACTACTGAAAACAGCAGCATGAAAACAAGATCCCTTCCCCTAAACTGCATCTGCTTTGTCTGCTTCTCTAGACATGACATCACAGTCCCATTTATGACATCATAATTATCTCCACAGCAACATATTTTGATGTTATAAACAGAATTATGATGTTGGGTGTAGGCATGCAGCCAGAGATACTGTATTCATACAGATACCCTTAATAATAAGGATGCGAATTACAGAATAAAATATGAAATATAAGATACATTTATGCCCGAATATAAATATTTTTCAAAGTTGTCTCAACTGTGTCAGGTGCTAGATAGCTAATGAAATAAAAGGCATCAAATATTATACTTAGAACAGTTATATTTAACTTGATGTTTAACTAAGTAAGAAATAACCCATGACAGGGTGTGCTGTTATTGGGGATTAACACACACCCAGGTGCATTGTGAGGCACGAGGCCACAGGCCAAGTGTCCTCACAGCGCCCGGGTGTGCATTAATCCCCAATAACAGCACACCCTGGAGTGGATTATTACGCTTATAACATGAGGTGTGCAAGAGACACAAAGAAACCCGCAAAACATGTCATTTTTCTCTGTTAACAGAGCCAAAAAAGTCATGTATCCTGGCACATTGTTAAATAGTCCCTTGAGGAAAACAAAAATACAACCTGCTATTTCTCGACATAGACATGTGCCAGAGGCACAGCTGACATGATCTGTCACATTTTATTACAAGAACATGGTCTGCAAGCATGTGTAACATAGTACACTGAGCCCCCCCCCCCAACAGACACTACACATTGCCATTGTGGATAGGAGTCACACACAATACAGCAACTGTCTGCAATGCTAGTGATACTGTGCTATGCTGCCATACTCTGTGTGCTGTGACTGTCTGTCACTGGCGCTGCTCTGCAAACAGCATCACTGTTCACTCTGTGTATGTCCTGCACACGGATGCACAGCATGCGGCACACTGTTACAAAGCAGAGTGGGCAACCTGACGACCCTACCCCCTCCCAGACCCACACAGAAAGATGATCACTTGGGAATGTTGCAGTGCTGTGTGTACTATGTGCTGCTTTCCGCCCCCTCCCAACACAGTTACACAACGGGACACTGATGCTTGTAGGAGGACTTTGAATGCTGTGAACTATACCAAGTGCTGTCACCCTCTCCGCACCCTGCAGAGTGCCTTTCCCTCAGAACAGCACAATGCGCTGACACTGTTGCACTACTTGCAACGATGGCGAACCATTGAGGCTAGCTGCAGGGCACTGCTGCTATGCCAGCAGTAACTGTGCCTTGTGCAGTACTCAGGGATAAGTCACCACTGTGGCTGTGCTGGGGCACCCCCAACACCACTTATAGCAGGGGATACCTTTGGTTGAAGTATGACAGTGAAGGGGATGCACTGAGGCTCCCTGCTGCGGGGACATAGTGCTGAAAATACCTCGCTCACAAGGGGTGCCAAGTGTGAGCTACCATAGCTGTACCACATCATTCTTTTCTGAAGAACTCATCAATAATAATAAAATTTATTTAATTAAGTGCCTTTCAGTGTTTCAAAGCGCTGTACAGTATTAATACAAAACATAACATATATTCAGATACATATAATGTAAAATCAGGATAAAACAGGAAACGCCTTTCCCCATAAAAAAGTATTTCGTGCCTGTTTAAAACTCCCCACCGTCCTGCACTCCTGGAGCTGACAGGGCAGAGAATTCCAGAGGGTAGGTGCCTCAAATCCAAAAGCACGAGTGCCAGATGACTTCAAGTTAACCCTTGGAATCTCAGCAAACCCTCGTCAGCAATGAAATGAGACTGTGAGAGGTGTTAAGGCACCAGGAGCTCTTTCAAGTAAATCGGGACCCAATCCGTGTAGGGCTTTGTAGGTCAAAAGACCTACCTTAAAGGTGATCTGCCACTCTATTGGCAGCCAGTGCAGAGCGTGCAGCACCGGGGTGATGTGAGATCTTCTAGATGCCCCAGTCAACAAATGTGCTGCCGCGTTCTGCATTAGCTGCAAGCGGCAGATATCAACCCCAGGAAGCCCTAGATAAAGGGAGTTGCAGTAATCAAGGTGCAATGTCACAAAGGCATGGACCAAAACAGGCAGGTCACTGGATGGAACAAGGTGCCTAATCCTGGCAATGTTCCTAAGATGGAAAAAAGGCCAGCTTGACAACTGCTGACACCTGATGTTGAAGAGTCAGACCAATGTCAAGCTCCACTCCCAGGTTACGCACCCGTTCAGAGGCGGGAATCTGGTCCTCCCCCAGGACTAAACCAGAAGGAAGCCCAGTCCTCAGTCCCTCTACCCTATGACCCGGGTCCACAACCAAAACCTCAGTCTTTCCTGGGTTCAACTTTAGACTGCTGGAATTCATCCAATCTTGGATTTCAGAGAGGCAGTTTTTCAGTGTCGAGATAGCACCAACCTGGTCAGGCTCAAAAGACAGGTAGAGCTGGGTATCATCAGCATAGCAGTGAAACCTCAGCTCGTACCGTCTTACAATGTCTCCGAGGGGTAGCATATATACTACGAATAACATGGGGGACAGCACCGAGCCCTGAGGTACCCCGCACGGCAGAGAGAAGGCCCCGGATGAAAACAAACCCGAGACCACTCTCTGCGTTCTCCCTGCGAGGAAATATGAAAACCATCTGAGGACTGTACCCGACAGCTCACAGATGAACCTCAGGCGTTCGAGCAGAACCCAATGATCCACAGTATCAAAAGCTGATGATAAATCTAGGAGAACCAAGATCGAATGGTGTCTCTGATCTCTCGTCATCAAGAGATAATTGAGCACCCGAACCAGAGCAGTCTCAGTACTATGCCTCTTAAGAAAACCAGATTGGAGAGGTTCGTATAAATTATGGATGGTTAAATGGTTATCCAGTTGAGCAGCCACAACTTTCTCAATAACCTTCCCCATAAAAGGGAGGTTAGAAATAGGCCTGTAGTTTGCTAGGTTTTCCGGGTCTAAAGAAGCTTTTTTTTCAGAAGGGGGATCACCACCCCCTCTTTCAGGGAGCTAGGGAACACACCCATATCTAAAGAGCACCGGACAATCCGAGCTAAGACCGGGCCAATGATCTCACTACAACCCAAGATCAGGAAAGTAGGGCCTGGGTCTAAAATACAGCACGTGGGACGCATCTCCTGGACGATCCTCATAATATCTACGAAGTCCAGCAGGTCAGAGGCACTCCAGGAAACTCCGGGCTCTGTGACAGGGCACCGATCAACAGCAACACCCTTAGAGTGAAGTTGGTGGCACTTCCTCCTGATGTCGTCAACCTTATTCACAAAGAAGCGAGCGATCTCATCACAATCAGATTGTGTAAAAACTCGACGGAGCTGCTGACAGGCTGGGTTGCACAGTCTGTCAACAGTTCTGAAGAGTTGAGCCAGTCGATTCCGTACGACAGAAATTTCCCTGGACAGGAATTCTGCCTTCTTATGGGAAATTTCTGTTTGGTATAGTTTATAATGCTCTAGCAAAATATGGTGGTCGGCATCAGCGGCAGTCTTCCTCCAACGACGCTCTAACCTACGTCCCAATTTCCGCAGCTCTCTCAGGTAGAGCTAGTATCAAGGTAGAGCAAGTGACTTGCTCTGGCTATCTGCAGCAGAAACCCAATAGATTGAGGATCACTACTACTGGCACCTGCACACAGCATATACTAGTGATCCAGAGAGGGTGGGAGGAAACAAAATGGTGTGCTGTGCTTTCTGCAGAGAATGCTGCACTGCTGGACACTTTGCTTCACAACTGTCGAGTCATGCTCCCGATTGACTTTGCTGTCCATCTCTGGAGATCCATGCGCTGGATGGCTGGGGAGACGTACTGTGCCGCAGACAACATGATTGCCACTACCAATTCACCACAGTACTGCTGGGGCTCATGACATGTCAGCGAGAATGAACACCTTACTGTGACTTGCTGTTGATGCAAGACATTGACAGAAGCAATGGGGATGAAAATTGTGCAGACCGCACTGTGCAGTCAGTGTATGAAGATCCGTGGGGCAGGTGGGTGGGTATACACGGAGATGTCTGCCAACAGTAATGACAGCATTTTTTATTTATTTAAACCTTTATTCACCAGGTAAATATGATGAGCCAAGGCCTGTTTTCATGTACGACCCAGGGCCGCATTATAATCAGCCAAGATATTATCAATAATACATACATGCAAAGGGAATGCAGGTTAAGCTTAACACATAATATACAAAGCAGGCAAACAATGTAAACGGTTAGACATACAGGTATTGCAACATTATAAAAAGCAATTATATTGCAGTTGATTCAAAAAGTATTTTTTTCAGCTGCTTTTTAAACGTGTTGTGATTTTGCATGTCATGTACATTTTCAGGTAAACTGTTCCAACTTTTGGCTGCAATAACAGAAAAAGCCCTGGGTGTGACAACAGTGGGGACCACATTTTGCGATCACAGCACAGAGATCTGCAGGGCAGGTGGGTGGGTGGGTACCAACAATAATGATAGCCTGGCTTGTGAGAGCAGTGGGGACCGCACTGTGCAGTACCTGCACGGAGATCCGCTGGGTGGGTGGGTTTCTGAACTTAACACAGCACTGCTAGGTGACACTACCAGTAATGGTTTCACACTGTTCTGCATTGTCTTTTTCAACAGCTAACACCTGGCACTTTGCAGCGCTCGGTAAGATCTGCCACACTGTAGCACTCACTCAGCTGCATTTACAGATGGCTGCCATTGACGTAGCAGCCGTGAGAGAGAAAACAAGAGCTGTTTTGCCCACTGATACCGGAGAGAGAGCAGACCACATCACTCCAAGTGTGCCGATAAGTAAGCATTAATGCACTGTCAGGTGATGCACCTCCACGAATCAGCTCTCTCTCTTTCCCTACCCCATGTTATAAGCCAGGATATTGAAAGATCCTGGACTAAGCTTGCTAAATGTTTGATACAAGAGGAAATTAGTGCCTGGAGTAAACCACAGGTATATTGGAACATGGCGTAGCACAGTGCAAGCATTAATGGCATGTTCCAGTACACCATCCGGGCACTGCACCAATTGTGCCTGCAAACCCCAGCCCCCTGCTGGCCACAGGAGGTATGTGGCCAATAGGGTGCTATGGGGCTTGCAGTAACAGTCTGGCTGTTAGAGCCTACAAGTGGTGATTGCTTCTCTGGGGCAATCTGCCATATTGTACCTTTATATGTAAATGCACCCCATAACACTAGCAGGGCACTATGGGGTCATTTGCATCCCATTATAGCCTCATTACAGTGCTAGAGTAAACAGAGTTGCGACTCCCCAAGCATCTGTCATGACTGCCTGTACCCATTCCTGGTGGTGTAGCTGCCCCCACCCTCCCCCGAATTAATGTTCAGATTTCCCTGGTGGTCCAGCCATCCCCCTGCTTCCCCCCAGTCACCTGCTCGTATTTAAGTATGTCCCTGGTGGTCCAGCGGTCTCCCTTCCCCTGGACACCTGCTAGTGTAACAATGGTTTATTTTCTTCTGCCCAGTTGTCCCCACTATGCACAAGGGAATAAACAATTGTTACATGGATGGGTGATCAGAGTGGGGGGGGGGACCACTAGACACCTGGGAAGTTACTATTGTTACACAGGTGGGTAATGAAGGGTGGCGGGAGGGCCACTGGATACCAGGAAATATACTGTTACCCGGGCGGGCAGTGGGGACCACCAAGACATACTTTATTTGAGTGGGCATCTGGGGGTGGGGATGCTGGCTTACCAGGAAATCTATACATTAATAACGGTGGGCAATTGTGTGGGCGGGGGGGGACCACAGGAAATAAACTGTTACACTGGCGGGAGATCGAAGGGGCAGGGGGAAACCACTGGACAACAGGGAATAGATTATTTTAACATGTGCGGGCAGTTGGGTGTGGGGACAAGGGGAGTTGCAAGCCATAAGACTTGAATTGGGGAGGTGGTAATTAGCAAGGCTCTAATAGCTAGTTGTTGTCTCTTCAAACCTACCAATGTGCCAGTGTGCCTCAATGCAAGGTGCAGTCAGCTGCTTTGCATAAGTGCATCAGCATATTTTAAGGCTGCTTGCAAATGGGTTAGCAACTTGCTAATCATGCCATCCAATGTGGTATTTTTCACCGCTACCTCACTTTGCAAGCACAAAGCGGTGTCAGGAAGTCTCTAACCCATTCAGTGACTGTTGTTTTGGCATTGAATATCCATGCCATAGTGTTGTTCTTCTGTGTGTCTGTTCAGCATTTCCACCAGTGCAGCACAATTTAATGCTGTCTTTCAAAGAGTATCTCACAGTCCCCAACTGACCTCACAGTAACTGCACTTGTAACTCACTGTCTGTTGTGAGGGGAACCACTATGATGTTATTGTATGCAGTGGCATTGCCCTGTTATGTGCGGATAAAGATTTGAAAACCATTGTAAGGAGACAAGGTGTGACCTGGCAAATGTTTCCCCATGGCTGTTTAAAAACGTTGCTGAAAAAGGAAAAAAACTAAAACTCTGCATATACCCAACATTTTTTTTCCAGACGGAGACATTTATGGTGTGTGCTAGTGTGAACCTTCTTGAATATGTGAACACAAGTGAATACTTAGGAATTTACATCAATATATATATATATTTTATTTTACATTAAAAGCACATCTATCTAAACCTTATGTAAAGTATCTGCACAGTTGTTTTTATCCAGGAGACTTGGACATTGCCTTTCATTGAAAACAGCACACAACAAAGTCAACGGCACATTCTTTCTACCACATTTTGATTATGCAGACTGTAGCGGGGTTGGTATAGACAGGATACAATAACAGGCAGACTACCAGACTCTGTGCATAAAAAGCGCCGGCAAGGCACTTATCATTTTATTTTCTCAAAATGATATTTCACAGAAGTAATGACGTTTGTTAGTTAATTCACTTTGTAATACAACAAAATAATGAAAACAAAAAGAATCCAAATAAGGGCAAAGAAAAAGGGCCACAAGGCTATCTCCTAGGTTGTGCCACACAGTAGTGTGAGCTGCAGGGGTCCTCCACCTGTGACAGTCAGTTCCAACCTACTCACCCTATCTCTATATGCTCTCTCAGGAGGGCTTTATATTCCTTCCCCCTTGGTCATGTGGTCACAGCATCATACATTTCTAAAAATCTTTTATTTAGCCCTCTTTTTATTTTATACAACCACTGAGGGCTAGTTAACAGTCATAAAAGACCTATTGGGGATTTCTTTATTAAAAACATCCTTAGAAACCCAAAATAATGAAGAAGAGAAGTGGGGAAATGTCCATTACCTTATTGATTGACAGGTACTAATGAAACAGCAGTGTAGGGCAGGGCCACTAGGGGCAGCAAACTTCCAAACTGGCACTCCTCCTGGACTAGATGCAGGTAAGCATCTTGTACATTTCCTTTAGTAAACAAGGTCCAAAGATGTATTTTTTTTATTTGCTTCTACTTAAAGCAATGTGTACATTACTGAGGGTTCAGCTAGACACCACAGATAATCTTAATGGGGCCCCAGAGTCCTACTGTGACTCTGTAACTACATTTTTATTGTTAAGGTAGTTATCTGCTATTTTTAAACTTTCATTAGAGCAGATGTAAACCCTATACCAAACAGAATGGTGTATTTCTTTAAAGTAATAGAGCAGCTACAAGCTGCTTAATTAGCTGCTCTTATTTAGAGCTGTAGATACAGTTCTTGACTTTTGCCTACAACCGCAAAGTAAAGCCGTCTGCTTTTACTTTTCATTCTGGCCCTTTGCCCAGGACCGTTTCTAGCAAACACCGGGAACCCGCCTAACATCTCACTAGGGAGGGACCTGTGTCCAGCAAGGCTCAGGAGCAGCCGTTTCAATGCTGGGCAGCCTGGCTTCACTATTTTATTTTTCCTGCCAAGCTGCCGAAACTCTGGACAGAATCTGGCAGAGAGAGAGAATGGTGCGCTTTCTGATGTCTCCCTTTTTATTTGTTCCAACACTTGCTGACTGGTTCCTAAAGGGGGGGAAGGTTGCAACCAAGAGATTTTGTTTAAACAGTGTCAAGATGAATTATATTTTCACAGATAGCCCCTCTCAGTAGAGGCACCTTAATACGTATGTATGTCCATGCCAACAGGTATACATGAGCTTGTTTTATATGTATTTCAGGCCTCCAGACCTTAAAAAGGGAGGTCAAAGAGGGGACCACCTTCTCCCTCTCTGCGCAAGGGTAAACACCCATGATAGTGGTCACTCTACTTAAATCAGGGGAAATGAAGAAATCAGCAACTCCTAGGGAGACAATGGGTTTTAAAAAATCAGAGTAGGCAGAATCATATCTGGATGCCAAATAAGAACATTCAGGAAAGAAGCATTGTTTTTTTGGTTTTTTTTTTAACAAGGGGTCTGGCAGTTGCTAAATATAAGAAAGAACATCCAACTAACAATTATGATGTACCTCAGTGTGAATGGTTTAGCCCCCAGTTAAGTGACAGAGAAGTCCCAACTGCTGTCACAGTGCCTACTCCCAGGAAACGAGAAGCAGCATGAATGACAGTCTGTAAATCCCTAAAGTTAGAGAGAATAATGAGCAAGTATCATTTCTGTATGCAGGCCCTGTTCTTTATAACTCACTCCCCACTACATTACAACAGCTTCCTGCTGAATACCTTTAAAATAATGATCACTAAATAATTTGAAATGGAATATCTGTGTTTATAACATATTGAGAAAAATTGTACTGATCTGATTGGCTAAAAGTAGGTGACAGGCATATACTTAGTGACCCATAATTACAAGCCAGACCTACCTTTAGCCAAGAGAACCTGAGCATAAAAACATGAAACATATCATTGCATAGCATATTCCGTGACATGAATGACAAATGGAGCAACTCGCTTGGACGCGGCAGCCACAACAAAACTTCCCCTGTGGTGTGCTGTTCCTGAGCATCTATGACTGCCAAATGCACCCAGTGTATGTTAAAAACTGTATTTTTCAAGCCATATCATGTTAATGTAAAAATCTGTTCTATATTACACACTGATGTTGTTAAAGTAGTTTGTTTTTTAAAAAAAGAGGGTTGTTTTAGGTACAAACGAGTTTTGAAAGGCAAAGCCATTACTCTGAGCATATGCATCAGTTAATTTGGGTGCAAACAGCTTTTGAAAAGGAAAGCTGTGACTCTGAGCATGGGCATCTGCGTTGACAGTGATGTGCATGCTTGGAGACATGGCTTTACTTTTCAAAAGTCATTTGTAATTAAAATAACCCTCATTTTCTGTAATTAAAGTACTTTACTGAGATCAGGGTGCAGTGTAGAAAGGATTTTTGTGTTCACATGTTATGGCTTAACAAATATCATTTATCAAGCTGACAACAGGTACCAGTTTCAAAACCTGTTTGTACCTAAAATAACCCTAGTTTACAAAAATAAACTACTTTACTGAGCTCAGGGTGCAATATGGAACCGATTTTTCTGTTCACATGATGTGGCTTAAAGATTAAGAAAGACAAAGAACCCCTGTGCGCAAACACTGAGGCAAGGGTTACCCCAAAGGGCATTTGGCTGGGAAGCCAAGTTTCAAGAAAATACAAAATCACACATGCCCACACAATGCAAAGCATCATGGGCTGCATATGCAAATCACCACAGAATGTTATGCTGGTCCAACTTTAAGCAGAATTGCATGGTGCGAGGCCTCCACACAGTTTGCAATGGGTGCTAACAGAAGACATAGACACGTGTTTCGTCCTACCAGGACTCATCAGTATGCCTCATCTGTTTGACACCCCAGTGGAATGGACCAGCTACCCTTAAGACAGTGTGTCTTGGATATGTTGTGGTGAACCCATTAAAATAAAAACTATTTGAAAGACAAAAGAACTCTATGCGCTAAACACTGAGGCAAGGGTTACCCTAAGGGCATTTGGCTGGGAAGCCAAGTTTCAAGAAAATACAAAATCACACAGCCCACACAATGCAAAGCATCATGGGCTGCATATGCAAATCACCACAGAATGTTATGCTGGTCCAACTTTAAGCAGAATTGCATGGTGCCGAAAGGCCTCCACACAGTTTGCAATGGGTGCTAACAGAGACATAGACCACGTGTTTAATTTACCAGGACTCATCAGTATGCCTCATCTGTTTGACACCCCAGTGGAATGGACCAGCTACCCTAAGACAGTGTGTCTTGGATATGTTGTGGTGAACCCATTAAAATAAAAAACTATTTGAAAGACAAAGAACCTCTGTGCGCAAACACTGAGGCAAGGGTTACCCCAAAAGGCATTTGGCTGGGAAGCCAAGTTTCAAGAAAATACAAAATCACACATGCCCACACAATGCAAAGCATCATGGGCTGCATATGCAAATCACCACAGAATGTTATGCTGGTCCAACTTTAAGCAGAATTGCATGGTGCCGAAAGGCCTCTCACACAGTTTGCAATGGGTGCTAACAGAATCTTAAAGATTACGTTTCTCCAAGGGACTATTTTATGTCCTGTGTATTAAAATGAATGTTTAATGTTTCAAAGCAACTAAAAATACTTTCTTGCCTGATTTTGTGAAACTGTTTTTTTCAGTAGGTTGTAAGTGAGCTGAGGCACTCCAGAGTGTGTGCTTTTGGTCAGTTATGAAAGGGCCGATCCAGTGATTTAATATGGCTGCATGTCTGGTTTTTTTGCTCTGCTGTAAAACTGCCTGTTTCCAGCTTAATGCTAGTGCTGTTAGCAGTCTAATGGCTGCACAAAATCGAACAAAGCTAAAGGAAACCGCAGGCATTCGAGCTGAAACTTTGGCTAAATTATTTCCCCCCAAAAACGGGAAACCAGCTTCGGTAGTGGAAGCGATTGGTTCTCTGGACCCAGACGTGGCAATGGCCTCCTCAGCACTGGTCCCTGAGCCAGGCACTAAAGTGAAGACCGCTACAAAACCTATGCTGTCCTCTATTCAAGCTTTTCTATTGGAATTTCAGGGAGACACAAAGGCTGCATTACTGAAAGTACAGAATTCACTAAGTGAAATAACTAACCAATGTCAAACAGTTGAGACGAAAATGACCACTATAGAGGAGAGAATGGATGGCACCGAAGAGAACGCTGAAAAGCTCTTACAAAGAAGCCTAACTGTGGAAGGAGCTGTGAATGCTTCACTGCATGAGCAACTCAATACAATGCCTAAATTAGAAGAAAGTTGAAAATGCTGTTTTCTAGGGACGTGGATATGTTGTTCTATCCACACTTGTTGGCATGTCCTTTCTCCTGTAAGATAAGCTGGAAAATCTTCAAGCTGGCTCTTTCCCACCCACCCGGGTGGTATATCCCTCAGCTCCACCCCATGACACCAGATCTTCCTTTCCGCTGGAAGAAGCAGGTTCCCTCCTTACCGCTCCCGCATTGAGTAGGCCCTGGCACTTAAATCTTCAGATTTACTTCCTAAACTTACTTTAAAACTCGTTTGAGTTTCGTCTTCACATCTGTCTTCGATCACACCACGATGGAGGATAAATCCTTGTCTGGGCTCTCCGGTGCCCTTGCGGACAGAAGATGTCCCATACTTTTCCTCTGACCAGCCAGTGCTGCTGGAGTTGGTTTTCAGACCTTTAACAGAAAAAGGCTGTTTGAAAAGTCAGGACTTTGAACTTTCTACAAGATATGTGATTTGTACTTTTGCTACCATTCTTCAGAGAAATAAAATGCTGCAAGAATAAAGAAGGGTTTTCTTTATGAAGGTGTTAAAGTGCATTTATATCCTGACTTCTTTAGCTACCCAAACACGACGGAAGTGTTTTCTCCCAATCAGTTCTGAATTTGTAAATGCGAGAGTAACCGCAGTTTTGCAATCTCCTGCTGAGTTAAAAGTGACTTTTCAGGGTAAAGATAATTTCTTTATTGATGTGGATGCTGCTTGAGCATTTTGTGAAAAATATGTAGCTCTGCCTACAGATCTGGGTTCTGATTAAGAGGATGAGTTGTCAGTGGACAACATGCAGTATATGCCTATGGCAACCTGAACTGTGAACTCTGTAACTGATATTTAAACTTGAAATGAAAATGCTTCTAGTGTCGATTCTTTGTTTACCCCGAGATAGTTTTATCTTCACCTGAAACAAATATTTTTCTTTATTGGAGCCTTAAAAGATTTGGGTGTTTAAAGCTTGGAGCAGGAAATAGATGTTGCATTTGTTTATTTCTTTTAACCCCTCAAAAAGTAATTATACTTTTATTATTTCATTTGGAAATTTTGTATATGAAAGTTTTTCGAGATGTGATTGTGTATTGTATCTGCATGAATTGGAATTTTCTCTCTGAATAAAAAAATAAAGTATAACAAAATTATGAAATGGGCTTAATCTTTCTAGCCATGTGATTGGTTGATAGCTGTGCACTGAAAGTGTCTGACGCATGGCAGAAATCAAGTGCTGGCAGCCTGGGCGCAGTACCAAAAAAAAAAACAGAAAGAAATGCTGATTTAGAATTTTAAGAACGGTTAGAATGTAAACGATCACCAAATTTGTTTTTTACATTGCCAAATGAAAACACCCAACAGTCCTCATATATTGTCCCTAAAATAAATTCCCAGCTTAAAACAGCAGAACCTGCACATCAGTATTTTGTTTTTTAATCATCTTTGTACAAGTCACTGCTGCACTTTTCAGTTTACTTCTGAACTGCAGTACAGCGGCTTTCCTGCTGCTGGCCTGCTCATCCCCTGTGTTCCTCACTTTCTATTACTGGCTGCAAAATACTTACTAATGTCTTAACTCCCTGCCTCACAGTCATATAAAAAAATGAACAGATATAGAATACCGGCATCCAGACTTCACGTTCTTCTCTGTTTGTAGGCATGAATCTCGCAGCAGGCATGCTCACTTCTCTGCAGTTGGTGTTGTGCCACTCTGCACGCTCACTCAGTTATTGACTACCTGCTCCAATTTAAAAGAAAAAAAATGAAAATTGGGGATTGGAATTCAAATAGTAGAAGTATCTCTGTGTGTGGGGGGTATGGTAAAAACTTCAATAGAAAGTACAAGTACAGTGGTTACAGTTGCACAAAAGTCCTTTCCTCAGAAAAAAAAATACCGAAGTCATGCTGGCGGAGGAATTATTTTATTGAAAATAAAGACAGAGGCATAACTTCTTTTTACTCAGTCCTATTCATTTTGACATGCATGTGCAATTCATATGCCCATTCATAAGCGCAATAAGATACTCCAGGAGGGTACGCTGGATACTTCTAGTGCACAGCCAGGGGCTGAAGGCACTCAGCCTGTGGCCTCATGCCTCACTATGCCCCTGGCTGTGTGCTAGAAGTGTCTGGCGCACACTCTGTTGTGTCTTATTGCTTACTAATCACACACCTCTCTTGGGTGTTTACAGGCACTGGGAGCAAATGCACTGTGCCCTTGAGAGGGGTGTGATTATTGACCCGTAATTACACACCCTGTCATGCCTTATTGCATACTTCAACATGGAAACAAAAACTACTTGTGTAATTGTATTTTTCAAAATGTACTGTAATCTGTAATCATGTAGCTCTGTCTGTCTTTAAAACCCCATCATAAAAGACCCAGAGCCTGCTTTTTAGTAGTAACTCTAAGATAGCCCAGTGGGAGGGGTGTAGTGATAGAAAGGAGGGTGCTGGAGTGCTCTCGAGGAGCCTTTGCCCTGAGGCGGCAAGGACCTTGCACTTACCAGCTGTTTTTTTTTTTGTTTTGTCTTTTTAAAGGAAAGACACACTAAGCCAATACTTGTTTCCAGGTGCATTCTGGAAGCACAGAGAAGTTGTGACTTGCTCATGGTCACATACTATGCAAGTGGTGGCTGTGGGATTCAAACCCAGTTCTTCAGGTTTGCAGCTTAGTGCTGTTAACCACTATGCTATACTGCCTTCCGTGAATACAGACTTGTGAGACCAGATCAGCTGGACACTTGGCCCCTGAGGGCCCCCAGAGACAGGCCCGAGACAGTAGTAAAAATCCAGGGAACTGATCTGGGGGCATTTAGTGTAGATTGGTAGTAATTTGAGGGGCTATGTGAGGAAACACACTGGGAAGTGGTGGGGACCCTGAGTGGCTTCCACACAAGGGATGTTCCTCACAGCCTTGTGGTGCAGGAAGGGTTCCCCAGAAGTGAGGGATTACATTTGGAGAGGTCCTTTGCCTGAGTGATGCTTCCAACCAAGCTGCTGATGGAGAGAAACCCAGTGAAAAAGAGAGACAACTGTTGACTAAGGTAGAAGATATGCCTACACTTCATGAATGAAGATCTCAAGCTGGGATGAGTACCTGAGATGCTGCTGCTGGCAGACGGGCTGGGCTGGGGCAATGGCCAGCCACTTATGGGCAGGTTTGGCTACATGCTGCTATCCTGTGCCCAGCACACCATCTGGTGAGTAGCAGAGCTATGAAACAAGGCACCTGCCATCAGGGGTGACCTCCTACCTCCAGAGGGGAGACTGAACTGGCATAGACCAGCTGTTCTCAGGATCAGGTGACCCATGGAAAACGGGACAGCAAACCAAGTATTGTTCCTGTCTGAGTGAGCCACCAGTTCATACAACTGAGTGAATCATCCCTCCAACAATGGATGCCTCCTGCATCATTTGCTTACCAGGTGCCGCAGTGCCAGACTATGTAAAACTTGTCAAAGCAATAACATTGTAGCACAGTGGGAGTACATAATGAATTGTGCAGAATAGCTGAGGCTCTGACCCAAAGTATAACCTCACACACTGATGTGTGTGTGGATGCCAGTGTAAAAGGGAATAGAGGGAGTTCTGTGGCTCCAAATATTTGTGCAGGGCACAATCTTTTGCAAGACCCCAAGGGTCCTGACTCTTGTTCAGGGTCAGGATGAAACCTGTTAATACAGTGCCAATGTGGAGAATGGGGGGCCTGAACCATACCCACTCTAGCTAACACTCAGTGGAGCCAGAGGTGTAGAGTACCTATTTCAGAAGTACTCAAGAAAGCAGGGGTGTAGATGTGTAACTGTTAGTCATCTTGGACAGGACCCTGTTGTAAACAAGCCTCCAGGCTTAATTGGCTATCCTTTAAACATATCCTATTAATCAAGGCTCTGTGAATTCGGTAGGCAGTCAAATGCTTGTTATTCTGAGTTTGATCACAAGAGATTGATCAGGAAACTGGAGGACCTGGGGATGGGTGAAAAGTTGACCAGCTGGGAGGCAAAATGGCTGGGGCAGGGGACCAAATGGTGGTGGTGGGAGCTCTTAGATATGAGGGAGGTCACTAGCACGATTCCAAAGGGGTTGGTGCTTGGTCTGGTGTTATTCAGTGTGTTCACAAACAACATCAGGGACAGTATAAAGGGAAAAGTCTGCCTCCCAGTGGATGACCTCAAGCTCTGTGGAAGGGTGGACACAGTGAAGGGAGTTGGGGATCTAAGGGAGGACCTGTTGAGGTTAGAAGGATAAACCAGCAGCTGGGGTTTAATGCAAAAAAAGTTCCATGTCATGTACTGAGTACAAGAACCTCAGCAATGGCAGGCAGGAACCAGAGCACAGCCAGTCCCCAAGGGTACTGCGGTTCAGACCAGACGGGTGAGACACAAACAAAAAAAAACAAAGAAAACCAAGCACTCACCGGGACTCAGTTTTGGCAATGTTATTAAATTACAGCAACCACAGAGGTACAGCAAATAGTTGAGCTGACAACCCTACCTCTCAATAAAATTAGGCTGTTCTGTTGTCCCCGAATCCCATACTAGCAGTTACACAGTATTTATACTTGATATCCAGAACTGGGAAAAGGAAAATTCAGGATCATAATAAAGAAAACGTTTTTTATTTATAAAATTGCACAAGACGGTTTTTGAACTTGTGTGCAGTACTAGGATAGGAAAATCCAAAATTTAGTCATTGCGTATGCTATAACCCACGACAGACCATGGGTTTATCGGGGTATTAATGCACACCCTGGGTGCATTGTGAGGCATGAGGGCTTGCCCGAGTGACTTCAGCCAGCTGGAAAGTGCATTAATGCCCCGATACACCCATGGGGCTGGAATGGGTTATTTCCTTTACGAACATACGAATGTGCCAGCAGAAACAGACCATCCGGGTCTATCTAAGTCTGCTCGAGTTTGCAGCTAGCACCCCTAGTTTGCAGCCACCCCACCCCCTTCCACTTTGTCATCCCACTGCCACCCCCCACCTTCCCCACCCTCCATTTATAAAATGGAATGTTTTTTGAGTGAAAAAAATAACTGCTTAATATCCTTTAAAATCATCTTTCTTTTCACTGTGTCTGTCCGCCAAGAAAAGTAGTTCATTAAGGAGCAGACGTCCCTTCCTGTCTAGCGCTGGTTTTCATTGGTTGCCAGTTGCATGTGGGCGGGTTTTTTAAAATAAAAAACATGGTGGCCATATTTCTCGCTTAGCGAGAGGGTTTACAACGAGGAATCCTCTTAGCTGTTTTAAGTATTTTAAAACATTGGTTAACTGTGCCTTTTAAAAAGTCTTTGCTTGCTCTGTTTCGTGCTGAGCTGAAAGCTGATGCCGTTAGATATTCAGGCAACTCACTCGCTGACAGCCAAGGTAAGGAGCTCCAGTAAGCCCACTAGGATACCAGTTTTAGCCATTTTACAGCAACTATGTGTGTGCTGGGGATTAATGAATGGCCACACAGACCCAATCAGCCAATGGGGTTGTACGTTTTATGCAACCTGTTTTATAAATAGGCATATACAATTTCCCACTGCAGTGCATGTACGCATTACTAAACATGTATCGGTCTGATTTTAAAGGAAATATAGACACACATACTGTATACTTGTTACATTATTTATTCAGCTTGTAACACAACTGAGTACTCACTGCTTGCTCTGCAGTACACCTCAGTGTGTAATTAAGCAGTAAGGCACAACAGAGTGTGTTACTGTGTAATAACGTCACTTCTCAGCTGGATTGAAACACAAGGCGAAGCCAAGTGACGTTATTACACATTATACAATGGCAAGAAAGAATCCTGGCTTCTGATTGGTCAGTTGGCTGTCACAGTAGGGATGTTATCCTGGCATAACATCCCTGCTGATTGTTTGTAGGGTATGGAGCATGCTGCTGAGCTTTTTTTTTTTCTCTTGAGAAACAAAAATATTTTTACACACTAACAAAAACATTCTTTAAAATTATTTTTTTAACTATAAAACAATAAGCCATTGTATAATAGGAATAATGCCCTCCAGGGTGGGTGTTATGCTGGGATAACATCCCTTCTCGGGTGTTGGACGCCTTCGGCCGGTGGCCTCGGGCCCAACCACCCGAGGTGGGATGTTATCCCAGCATAACACCCACCCTGTCGGGCATTATTCCTTTAATAACGCACACCCTGGAGTGCCTTACTGCTATCATACAATGGCTCATTTTAAAATAGTACTAAAAAGTTTTAAATTGTTTTTTTATGACATTTGCATTCTTTTTTTTCTGTGGGAGGCAATATTGCAAATATAAGAAAAAGAAGTCCAGTAGGTGGTACTGGTGCTTCATGCTCCCCCCCCAGTCTTTCTGTCATGCTGTCTGAATGATCCTGTCTATCCAAGCTCTCAGGGTTTAGCATTGTTTCACTGCTGTTTTCTGCCTGTGTGATGTCTGACATCGCCCCCCCCCCATGGCTGTTCACCCACCCATTAAATCAGGCTATATTTTAAGTTTGTTTTTTGTTTTGTTTTTTACTGTCAAAATTGTGGCTGTTTCTTTCCATGGTCGCGGAACCACTCGGCAACTGTAGTGAAGGATACTAAAGTGTGCAGGCGCTAAGGTGATTTCGGCACTAAGGAGGGTAAACATTTGTTTTTACTGATACTTTGGCCAGTGAGTACAGGAGGAGCATGGTGCTGGTGGAGGAGCTGTGTAATTTGAGGATAGAAAGTAGATTTCATTTTCATCTTTCTTTTTCTCAGAACTGAGCGGCTTCCGTGAACTGCACGATCAGCAGTTACAGTCAGTGCGGTTCACTGAAGACACTCAGTTCAGGAAAAGACCTGACCTGAAAATTAAATATATTTTGTAGGCTGAAAATGGTATTTGATGCGAGTCCTGTGTCTGGTGAAGTGAAGGACTTTGGGGGGGGGGAGGATAAGCCATGACAGCTTCATGCAGCATGGGGGAAACCAAGGGGCCTTGCTTTGGAGAAAAGCTTTAAAATTTTAGAAGTAGAACGGAAGATTATATTTCCTACTAGGAAAACTTCCCATCTTAGTGTTGGTAATATATTGGATTTAAATTTTGTTACAACAAAAATTAATATGAGAGCAATCGAAGTAAAGCAACCAGTGATGGGAGATCATAGCTCAATAAGTTGTTTGTTTGTTATGGAAGATAAAAAATGTAATTATATTAGAAATCTTCCATTAAAAATAAAACGTAGAAATTTTAAAAATTATAACAAAGAAGCATTTGTGGCTAGACTTTTCTCAGTAAGATGGGATAGATTATGTTTGATACCTTCTGTGAATATAGCGATTCAGGAATTTTCAAAATGGTTTTTAGAGATTTGTGACGAATTGGCTCCCTTTCATACATGTATGCAAAGAAAATTACATGTCCCTTGGGTTTCAGAAGAAATAAAAAAATTAATACGAGGTAAAAATTGTTTGTGGAAAAAGGCGAGTAAATCTTTAAAAAATGAAGACTGGGAAGAATATAAAAAAGCCAGAAATTATTTGAAATTCCAAATAAAAAAATTGAAACAAAAATATTTTGAAGATAAAATTAAACAGACTACAGATGATAAAAAGTACTGGTCATTATTGAAATCTTTTGAGACCCCACAGATGTATGGCCCGCCTATCCAAATGATAGCTAGAGGTGTCCCCCAGAATACAAAGGAAACATCAAATATTTTAAATGATTATTTTGTTACATTGCCTGATTTGGACTTTATTGATCCAGAATTAGGAGGTGAAGTTAATGAAAATTTGCATATTAATATTCCGAGGTTTAGCTTTAAAATGATCTCTTGTAAACAGGTAAAAGTGGAACTTAAGAAGTTAAAAATAAATAAGGCTTTTGGTCCTGACCTTATAGAAAACCGATTTCTGAAAGATTCAGTTCAGGTGATTGCTCCCATACTGACTAAGTTGTTTAATTGGTCTCTGACTGAGGGCGTTTTTCCAGATGTTGGGAAGAACGCCAAGATTATTCCTGTATATAAAGGCTCGGGGGATTCATTTCAACCAACAAATTATAGGCCAACTGCTTTATTGTCTGGGTTATCAAAAATTCTGCAAAGATTAATTCAAGTCCAATTGGTTGACCGCTTGGAAAAGTATTCATTAATAACCAAACAACAATCTGGTTTTCGGAAGGGATACTCCATGGGCACTGCTCTCACCGATGTGGTTGATGCTATTGCATCTAAATTAGAGGGGGGCCAATCGGTGGGAGCGGTGTTCGTGGATTTATCCAAAGCTTTCGACACAGTTAACCATAGGCTTTTGGTTAATCGCTTGGCCGAAATTGGCGTGGTTGAGGAGACAGGAAATTGGTTTAAATCTTACCTTTCAAAAAGAACTCAACAGGTTTGTATAAATGGGGTGTTATCAAATAAATTAAATGTGCAACGAGGAGTACCTCAGGGCTCCATTTAAGGGCCAATATTGTTTTTGATTTATATTAATAAGGTTACAGATTGTATAAAACATTCTAGTATAAATCTTTATGCGGACGATACTTTGTTGATTTCTAGTGGTCATACAATTGGTGAAATGCAAAAAAACCTTCAGAAGGATTTTATTGGTTTATTGAATTGGCTAACTAAATCTGGCTTAATACTTAATAGTAAAAAAACTAAGCTTGTGGTTTTTGGAAGAAAACAAACCCCTTTAAATATTGGTAAAACAAAGGTTAATATAAAAACTTTAAGTGATGAAATGTTAGAACAGGTTACAGTATATAAATACTTGGGTGTTTGGATAGATTCATCATTGAAATTTGAACATCACATAACAGAAACTATTATTAAAGTAAATAAAAGGTTGGGAGCTTTTAGGCGTTCTAGTTTCTGTTTGAACAGATTAATGAGGGAACAAATTATAAATCAATTTCTTCTTCCAATTTTGGAATATGGAAATCATATACATGGTTTAGCAGCAAATAGATTGTTATTAAAGGTTGACCAATTATACTATAAGATGGCTAGATTTATAATACAAAAAGACTATAGGGCACATCATTGTTAAGTGCTTACTGAATTGGGTTGGATTACTCAGGACAGTAAACGCAAGATTTCTTGGCTAACTCAAATCTTTGAAGTAATAAAATTACAACAACCTGAAAGTCTTTATGATAAACTGGAAACAAGAAAATATGTACATAATTTGAGAGATATAAATTTAAGGGGTTATGCATTTCCAAGGTCCATAAACTCATACAGTAATCTCAGATTTCCGGTTATTGTTAATAAATTATGGGGGGCTCTGAAACCTGTATATTGTAATCAGATTAATGATTTGAAGCTATTTTTAACAAATTTGAGATCTGAACTAAAAGTTCATTGTGATTGCTATAGATGAATGGTTAGATGCTCTGTGTATTATATTGTGAATGATTGATTTATGTAAATTTGTAATGTATTTTTGTTGTAATATATGATTTATGTGTTTAGTAGTATAATATATTACACTTTACAGGACCATCTTGAAAATAGGACTTTGTCCTAACGATGTGATGTTTTCCATCTGAATTCCTGTTTAAAAATAAAGGTTTTAACTAACTAACTAAGCTTCTGGGCAGTACTGGCTTTGCAGTGGCTCACGTGGGGAGGGAGGGATTTCTTTCAGAGTGCTGATGTCACCTGTGTGCCTGGACTTAATACAGTGATGATGTTGTCAAATAATGTCACTGTTCCAGGCACACACTGACCAATCAGGATACGGGAAATGTTCTTGCCATTGTACAATAAACAGTTACTTCCCCTTTACATAACATGGAGAAGATGCAGTCTTTAGCAGTATGGATTTCTAAAGCTCTTGTTATCGTAATCCTTTTGATCATGTTTGGTGAATTCTTGAATAAGTTTCCTTAATTCTTCTATCCTCACTCCCAATTTGAAATCCACTTAAGGCACAAGGGGTTTGTTATGGCTGTGGGTAGAGCCTACAGCCGTTTTTCGATCATAGCCTTAAAACTGCCAATCGATCGTTTGCTGGACTTTTGAAGTATCCTTCCAAAAGTCCAACGGAGCTTGTAACACTCCACCACGATTGGCTGCTATGGGAGCAACAGCCGCACTATTTCAGTTACTCCGTATTCGGAAAGAACTGGCACTCCTCCTGCACCCTCCCACCGCTCCTGTCCTCCCCGCTCCCTCCATTCCCTCCCTGTTTTACATAAATTGTAATGTACTTGTCCTGTCATTTGTTGCTACAGTATGTATGCTTGTGTATTGTTTTTCTGTATGTCCAGTCTCCCTTGTAAATGGGCTTCATCCCATTGAGCTCTGCCTAGTTACCAAAATGATCAAAATCTAAATAAAGAAAAGTCACAGAAAGTGCAACCAACACACCGTCAATATGGTCCTACCCCAACCAGTTCTGCAACAGAATTAGCAAAACTGTATATATTTTATATGTGATTTATAGCAGTATCAATCAACAAAAAACCTCCCACTCCCTCCCACTGCTGCTGTCCCTGCTCCCTCCATTTCCCAACCCCGCACTGACATTGGGGTGCCCAGTCCCCATGTCGGCATCATGTACCCCCCCAAGTCATATGGCACACTGAAAGCCCACCCAGTGTGCCCAAAGTTGTGTTTTGTTTTTTTCCCCCCACACCAACATCTGGGTGCCCAATCCCCATGTCGGCATCATGTACCCCCCCAGCTTCATGAGGCACACTGGGAGTCCACCTAGTATGCCAAAATGTATGCTTTTTCTTTTTCCTCTTGTAAATAAAGAAAACCACCCTCAACGACTTTTTTTAACTGTAAAAAGAAAACGGTCCTCATCGTTGCCCAGTCCCCCATCCCTATCCCCACCCTCCCACTGAGCACCCACCTTCACGCACTCTCTACACCCCATACTTATGGAAGTTGGTGCTGTCATCTTCTGGACCAGGACACATCTGCACTCTTGAAAGCCGAACCACAAACTGAAGAATTAAAGGTAAGCGTGGTATAATTGCAGTCAGTGAGGTTTTCAGATTATGTTGATATATCAGCCATTTTTGAATTTGGCCCCAGATTTTCAACATGGGGTTCTTAGACTACCCTAGTATCACTGACATGACTGTCGCTTTTGTTACTTGTCCCAAAGGTGATTTCATGGTCGCTGCTTGAATCACCTTTAGACTGATTAACGAAAACCACAGTGCCACTGTCTGGCGAGGTGGGGTCCCAAAAGTCCATGTTGCAAATTTGTGAAAAATTCAAAAATGGGTCATGCTATCAGTTTCGGCACGCTCATAACTTTGCCAATTTTAATATTTTTCGCCCAGATTTTCAACTTTGCCATTTTTGCACGCCCTTATTATTAATAGTACGGGTTGTCATTTTCGTGATCCTGCCTGAAATGTGTGTTCATACCTGTGGTACAAAATGCCACGGTTGCTCTGCTAAATCACCTTTCGGGACAAGTGAACGAAATGACAGTGGCACTCTTCATGAGGAGTGGTCCCAAAAAGGCCATGTTGAAAATTTGGAGAAACAGCTCTAAAAAATGGCCAAGTTACACTCAGTCGTTCAAAAATTTCTATGGACGTGTGTAACTGTGGTCATTTGGCAGCTCGCAAGAGATGTATCGGCTCTGGCTAGATCTTGTTTTTGGTACTGGTACTGGTAATGGTACTGCTGCAGCTGTTGCTGCTACTGTGGATAGATCCGGGCTTGCTGGAAATCTGAGCCACCATCATCATCATCATCCCAAATACACAGGGCGATGACGAGAGTGAGGATGAGATTCAGCAATTGGGCAGGGACATTGAGATCCAGCAGGAATGGCTGTCTGGGGGGGGGACAAACTGAACAAGGAGAGGCACTTGGCAGGAGACGTGATCAGGTTGGAGAAGAGGTAAATGGAATGGGGAGAGGGAGAATCAGCAGAAGTGGTGACTGGCGGGGGGGGACACACCCTCAGGAGTGGGGAGAGAGGGACATTCTCTCAGGAACTGAGATCTGTTGGGAGGGGGGGATGGAACTGGGTTGATCCTTGATGATCTGGCCATATGAATTCTGCAAGAGGGCCGAGGAGTGCAGCAGCCACACAGTTCTTTTCGGCATTGCTGATCACCGCAGTATCCCTGGCCAAAACTGCACGTTCGGTTCATCCCTGGGTCCCCAGGCTTAAAGAGCTAGGGGATTGGCTTCATTGTTTCATACTTTAATTTTGTTTTTAAACTTGTTATAAGCTGCTAATCTCAAAGATGAATATGAGTACTGGTTAGCTTTTTTAATTTTTGCATTTTTGCCAAGGTGTGGAACCTCAGAGGACTTGCACTGGCATTCTTAGAAATGCAAATTGGCTGCTGGAAGGTTCCAGAAGGAGGCCAGGAGGCACTTCTTCACCAAGAGAGAGTGGTGATGAGGCAGAATGAGCTACCAGAGGAGGGTGTCAACCAGAAAACAGTTGGCAGAATTTAAGTGGTGGTGGAATAAAGTCAAGGGAAGGGTAAAAGTATCCAGCAGACTCAATAGACAGCAGTGGCCTTCTGCTGGCAATTTTGTGTGCTCATATGTTTTGGGATAGTGTTTAAATCCACAGAATGAAAATGGAAAATTAAACTAAGTATTATCTAGTAAGCTGTAGTAGCTGAAAAAATATAGGGAAGTACATTCTGAATTGCATAGTGTAGTAACTGTTTAAAGGGACGCCATAAAGTGTTTAGAGCCTTTTTTGTTCCCTTGATTCAGTGTCCGTAATCTTATTGAGAGTCATAAATATGTACCTCCTGCAGAACTCTGAAATGGCGTGCCAGGGTCTGTCAGTTTACTTTATTTAGTGAGCATTCAGTTCAGTTTTAAGTAGCTTGCTACAAATGGAGATTGCATGTGGTCCTGGACCATAACCCACTCTAATAACACTTGGGGGATGCCCAGTGGCCCACCGTACATTTTTATGCTGGTGGCCTTGGTTCTGGAGCAGACTCCAGTCACTGAATTCTGTGGCCAAGCTATGTGAAGTGCTGCCTGAAGCAGTGTGCCAGCCGTGGTGGGGTGACTACATTGGGCATCACCCCATGACCC
Organism: Neoceratodus forsteri; assembly: GCA_016271365.2. Taxonomy (NCBI): domain Eukaryota; kingdom Metazoa; phylum Chordata; order Ceratodontiformes; family Ceratodontidae; genus Neoceratodus; species Neoceratodus forsteri. Next base: position 734,500,958 of record CM028131.1, read on the forward strand.
TTTGTGCCGGACTGGGAGTCTGTTCCTTCTGAAGCAGGTGCCTGCTGTGGAGGTACTGGGTAGGGACAGAGATGTGTGGGTCAAAGGTAACCACCAGACTAAAGCACATTGATGTGTCTGAGTAACGAGAATAGCTGGGAAATACCCCCGTCTGCCATCCGCATGATAGTACGACTCACTCAGGACCCACACTGAGAGTCTTCCCTAACCCAGATTTAGACTTTTTTTGGGGAGACACCCCGCCTTGAAGACCCTGCTGCAGAGGTCACACTATAGAGTAACACTGGTGTGAGGAGAGTGACGACTATGCTGGAGTTGGGTGATGAGTGCAAATGGCCAAAAATATAATTTTAGGGAAAAAATAAACCTTAGTTTTCAGTTCCAGTATTGATTGTGTAAGTGGAGTGAAAGAACAAGTGGCGTTGCCACTTACAGGAATCTGCCCAGACAGGTGTGGTACCAGAGGATTGGAAAGCAGTTATTGGTGTACCCATCTTCAGAAAGTGACCAAGTTCTGACCCGGGCAACTACAGACCAGTAAGCCTGACATTGGTGATGGGTAAGGTCTTGGAGGTCATTTTCAAAAACAGACTAATGGAGCACTAGGATGACAGTAAGATTCTTGCCCCATGTCAGCATGGCTTTATAAAATTCAGATCATGCCAAACCAACCTGATCACCTTCGAAGGGGGGAGGGGGCAAGCTGTTGGCATAGTCTGTCTGGACATGAGCAAGGGCTTTCCTACGATGGCACTTGACAAGCGACTGAGCAAAGTAAACAAGTCTGATATATGCAAAACTCACACAAGGTGGATTACCAATTGACGGGGCAGGAAGCAGGGAGTGGTGGTGGACTAGAAGTAATCTGGAGTGGAGAGGGGAAACTCAATGGCAGCTTTCTGGGATCGGTGCCAGGTCACTGGTCTTCAACATTTTCATCAGTGATCTGGAAGCTAGATCTCCAGCAGACTACTTAAGTTTGCAGATGACATTAAGCTGGCCATGGTGGTGGATTCCCTTGAATATGGGGACAGACTTCAGGGGGACCTGGACAAGCTGGGCAATTGTCTGACTCCTGGAGCCTCAGAAGTATTGTAGCCACATACATGGTGCTACTCTGCTCACTTTACTTATCACTATCCATTCTTCCCCTTCCATCCCATCGCCAGATGCACTGTGCTCCTTTATATTGAAATACCGGTTTGCTTTCCCTCCGTCCCACTTCTCATCACTTCTCTTCAATTTTTCTCTCTGCTTCATATTCCCTCCACACCAGGGACCATCACACCTTCGCTTTGAGGTGTCCCCACACCTCAGCTGGCCAGTCCTCCATCGCCTATTGTCTCCTCTCACTTTGGAACCAGCTTCACTCTTCCCTTCATCACATTGTCTCTCCTTCCTCCCTTAGACGTCAAGTGAGACTTCGTCCTTGTCCCCCTTGCTTCTGTTTCCCTTCCCCTTCCATCTTGTGTAATGCTTAACTGCCAGCTTTTATTTGTTTGATCATTTTGCACTTTAGTGGTCTCTGTGTGTTATGGTGTGCTCTTCTGTAACACTGTACTTGTCTAAGCTATGTAATGTTTTTTTAATCCTTTGCTCCCCTCCCCTGGGTTGCACCTGGAAACGAGCTCCAGCTCAGTGTGCCTTTCCCAGATACCAATTTTGAAATAAACACTTGGGAAGCCAAAACAGTGGTGAGGCCTTCTCACTGTGTGGGGCTTCTCTTGCTGCAGTATAGGAGGAAAAGGATCTGAGGATCATAACAAAAGAATGCTCAAAGGATGATGAGGCATGCATGGTCCCTGCCAAGAGGGCTGGCTGAATGTGTGTTTGGGGGCATCAAAAAATGGGTGACCAGCAGGGCAGGGGACGTAATCCTGCAAATTAAGGCCCTGGTGTAGCCTCATGTGGACTACTGCATGCATTTCTGGCTCCCCAATACAAAAGGGACATAGAGGCAATCAAGAGGATGCATCACATAGAAGCATAGAAGTTGACGGCAGATAAGGACCGCAAGGCCCATCCAGTCTGCCCATTTCTTTTTCTACCTTATGAATGTGCCATCGGCCTTAACTCTGTCAATGGTCTATATGTTCATACTCATCTGTATTGCTCTCTTATGCCTATCCCAAGCCTGTTTGAAGCCCTGTGCTGTACTCATGTCCACCACTTCCTGAGGTAGGCTGTTCCATGCATCCACCACCCTTTCTGTGAAAAAGAACTTCCTCACATTACTCCTTAATCTGCCTCCCTCTAATCTCATGCTGTGCCCTCTTGTCCTGCTATTTTTCTTATATTGAAACATGTTAAACTCTTCCACCTTGTTAATGCCCTTAAGGTGTTTGAATGTTTCAATCATTTCACCTCTCTCCCTTCTTTGCTCTAGGTAGGATATACATATTCAGCTCCGTTAATCTGTCCTCATATGTTTTCTGATGCAGTCCCTGCACCATTTTGGTTGCCCTTCTCTGGACTGCCTCAGTTTGGCTAATGTCCTTGTGAAGGTGTGGCTTCCAGTACTGCACGCAGTACTCCAGATGGGGCTTAACCAGTGTCTTGTAAAGAGGGATTATTATCTCCCTCTTACGACTTGTGATACCCCTACTCATACACCCCAACATCCCCCTAGCCTTACCTACTGCTTCAGTGGTTTGCTTGAATGATTTCAGGTCATCTGTGATGATGATGCCCAAGTCTCTTTTCTTCCCTTGTGACTGTCAGCAACTCCCCTTCCAACCTATAGGTAGCTTCAGGGTTTTCTATGAATTTTGGCCCCAGATTTTCAACATGGTCTTGCACCTCTTTGCGTTAAACCCCAGTTGCCACTTTTCTGACCATTTTGCCAGTTTACCCAGATCTCTTCTCATTCTACCCACCCCATCTGAATCATCTACTCTGTAGCAGATCTTGATGTCATCTGGAAACAGACAAACCTTACCCTCCAGGCCATCTGCAATGTCACTGAAGAAGATATTGAAGAGGAGTGGCCCCAGGACTGATCCCTGAGGTACCCCACTTGTGACTTGCATCTCTTCTGACTGTATACCATGTACCACCACTCTCTGTTTTCTGTCCGTCAACCAGTTTGCCACCAAGTTGACCAACTTCTGACCCACCTCGAGCCTAGCCAGCTTATTAATCAATCTTCTGTGTGGAACAGTATCGAAAGCTTTGCTGAAGTCAAGGTAGGCGACATCAAGTGCTCCCGCTTGGTCCACCACTCTGGTTACCCAGTCAAAGAAATCTATGAGATTAGTTTAACAGGTCCTTCCTGTTGTAAATCCATGCTGTCTTGGATCCTATGCTGCTATGGATTCTAGGTGTTGCACTATCCTTTCCTTAGGAGTTTCTCCATAATCTTGCCCACTACTGAGGTAAGACTGACTGGTCTGTAGTTCCCTGCCTCCTCCCTGCTACCACTCTTGTGGAGCGGGATCACATGATCCTTTCTCCAGTCTTCTGGGATCTCTTTTGTGCTCAGAGACTCATTAAACAGTTCTGATAATGGCTCTGCTAGTTCCACCCTTGGCTCCTTTAGTACCCTGGGATGTATGCCATCACGTCCCATTGCCTTGTCCACCCTGAGCTTATTGAGCTCTTGTAGGACCCTTTCTTTTGTGAAGGGACTAGTGCACACCTCCCTCCCCCGTGTCCATGGTGCTGAGCTGTGGGCTCTGCCCTATCTTCTCCTCAGTAAATACTGAGCAGAAGTATCTATTTAGGATAGATGCTTTTACATGGTCCTCCTCCTCACACGTCCCCTTATCCCCTTTGATCTTAACAATACCCCCTCTGGACTTTCTCCTTTCACTACTGTATGTATAGAAAGTCTTGTCATCTTCTTTTACTGTTCATGCTAGTGTTTCCTCAGTTTGGGCCTTTGTCTGCCTTACTGCCTTCCCTGCTTCCCTTAGGGAAGTTTGGTATGCCTCCCTATCTTTATCCCGCTGTGTTCCCTTATATTTCCTGAAGGCCAGCCTTTTGGCTCTGTCCTTTTCTGCTACTGTTTTTGAGAATCAAAGTGTTTCCTTCTTCTTTTGCACTTCCTTTTCTCTCTAACACAATGGGGTGTTGCGTCAAGTATTGCATCCTTAATATTTGCCCACTTTACCTGTACCCCCTCACCTGTATTTCTTCTTGCCAGGGCTAGCTTAACTCCGTTGGCCATTTTATCAAAGTCAGCTCCTCTGAAGTCCCATATGTTTGCCTTGGAATGGGATGATTTAGTTCTAGTGGCCAAATTGAACCATACCATGTGATGGTCATGGGCCCCCAGGTGACCTTCTACCTGGAAATCTGTGATCCTTTTCCCTGTTAGTCAGTACGAGATCTAGGATAGCCCTGTCTCTTGTGGGTTGTTGTACCAGTTGTTTGAGGCCCTCCCCCTGCAGGGAATCCACTATGTGTCTAGTTCTGCCAGATGTTTCTGCTGGTATTGACCAATCTGTATCTGGCATGTTGAAGTCTCCCATTATCAGAGCCTCCCCTTTAGCTGTCTTGGCTTGGAGGGTTGAGGTGCTGGAAACCACAACTCCCACCATGCCGGTGACCCAAGTTCAGAAAACAGACTTGGGTTTCCAGGTCAGTATCCACCTGACTACTCTCCTTTCCCAAGGAAGAGGGATTAGCTATACCACTTCTCTACTGCCACCATGTGGAGGCATGGTGGCAGGGCAGCTGGAGCAGCTCGGTTGGGACATGGCCAGTGGCCGGTACTGTACTACATGTGCACCTCCACGTGCACGCACAATCCAGGCCATAGTACACTGCCATTCTGGGGATGGAGAACAGGGAAAAGTTGGGATAGACATCTACAGTGCCCTTGTCTGCCAGCCTCCAGTCTACTCCACCGCCTGGGGTTCCTGTCCAATTCTGGATGTGGACTGTGGGGGGTGGATGGCACTCCCCTTTCTCGCCCCGCCACATGGGGGGGGTCCGGGAGGAACTCATGGGCAGGAAGGTCCCAAAGGAGGTGGTTGCATTGCTGGTTGGGGCAGGCAGGACAAGGACAGAAGAGTGTTACCTGTACCCCGGGTTGGAAGAAAAACATTGAAGAAAAACAAAAGAGGATGCACCGCAGAGCCACATAATAGACAGTGGGCCGAAGCAGGCCAAGCAGTGTGTGGCTGCTGTCAACAGGGCACGCTGAATGGTGGAGTGCCTCAAAAAAGGGTGGCCAACATAGCAGGGAAGTAATTTTGCCACTTTGCAAGACCTTGGAAAGGCCCAGCTGGAGTACTGCATGCAGTTATGGTCTCCTCAATAGAGAAGAGGCATTGAGGAAATCGAGTGGGTGCAATAAACGGCCACCAAAATGATTAGCAGTATGGGGGCCAAAAGCTATGAGGAGCAGCTGGAGAACATGAAAAGGAGGCCGAGACGGGACATGTTATTGGTCTTTTGCATATGCAAGGGAATCAGCAAGATCAACCAGTCAAAGATATTTGATCTGGTGTCCTGCATCAGGACGCAGGGACAGGCTTTGAAGCTCAGGGGTGGTAAATTCAGAGGTAAAGGGTAGGTACACTATTTCTCCCAGGGGGTGATGAGCCTGTGAAGTGGAGACAGTTGATATGAAGACAGTATAGGCCTTTAAAGTAAGCCTGGACAAACTTCTACTTGCAAAGGGAATCACCAGGTTCCCTGGATGGAAGAATGGGTAGGGAATCCCTATAAAATAGTACATGTTTACACAGCATTCTTATTTCATCCCTGCCTATGAAGCGGAAGGGGGGTAGACTTGATAGACCTGGAGACTCTTTGGACCTTAAATTACTATTACTTTGTTATTGTATGAAAATATATATTTTTTTTAACTGCTTGGTTAGACACTGAGGAAGGTGGCAGCCAGATGTGACTTGCCTGCCCCAGGTTTAAAATTGCTTCCTAGGCAGACAAAAGGGAGGGGTACAGCTATCTGCCTGATACTTGTCATGCAGGAATCTGATACAAACTTAAAGTCCGGGCACTTACATGGACTCAAAAAAGAAATCTGGTGCTGACTTCAGATGCTAAAATTTATTAAAGTGTAGCACGTCACAAAAGCCAAGAGGGCAGAGGGCAGGCCAACATTTCACTTAGCCACCATGCGCTGTTCCAAGGTGCAAGCCTCCTATAGATACTTCCTTTAAATACAGAAGTGCAATGTCAAGGTGCAAAGGTAAAAAGGTCAGATAGGCATATGTGTGAATTATAACTTACTTAAACATAAACGCAATTATTAAAAACGCATCTAATAGAATCCATTTCTTGGGCTCTCATATAAAGGTACATACAAACGTGATAGCAGTTCAGATAGTTCCAAATTTCATTTGCTTTTCAGAGCCATAAAGGAGAATGTGGGGGGAGAAGTGAAAAAGGAAGGAAAAGAGGCTCATAATAAGATAAATTACATCCATATTGTACATATTACATTAGGGTATTGGGAAAAGAGCCAATGCCATTCTGTTGTTCAGACCTGGATTTTGTAATGCTTTTAATTTAAACATCCAAAACACTTAACATCTCATCAGCAAATTATCCAAATTTCCTTCTCTTGCACCTATGTGCTCCCTTTCAATACCAGTAGACTTAAAATCGGTATGTGCAGCCAAGGCATTGCTATCATTGCCCTGTTCACTTTCCTTGAGGTGTTCACCTGTGTGTCTTTTGAATGCACTTATTTTGCCTTTAAAAAAATGTCCACATTTGCAGCTTGTCTTGTGTACCAAAATGAGCAATTGCCTTACTGGAAACAGCCCCTTGGGGGCGAGAGAAACCGGTGTCTTGGTTTGGGACTAGGTTGGAAACTGTGCTGAAATATGTCACATTTGTTGTCAGCTTGCTGATACGCCATCCTAGGGGTGGTTTCTACATATTTAGAGAGACTTGATTCAGATTGGTGTACATGGAGGATCTTTTTTGCTTTAAGCAACACTAACTTACGACTTCCTCTTAATTATGAAATGGGTAGAAAGAATGCTGAATTCCGATTGGCCGAGAGCTGCTTTCAGCTGGGCCGTTATCCCAGCACAATGTGCCAACTGACAGTATTATGTTTAAAAATGCATAACAGTTACTAAAAATTACCCATTTCATAATCGCAGTAAGGCACTCCAGGGGGTGTGTTATGGTGCATTAACAGCCCTTCTCGGGTGGTGGAAGCCCTTGGCTACGCCTCGTGCTTCAACCCACCCCGAGGTGGGTCATTATCCTAACATAACACACCCCCTGTCATGCCTTATTGCTTAAATATAGCACAACCCAAATTGAACTGGTTTCCCCACCCCCAAAAGTCTGTTTCTAGTTTTGCAATTGCTCGTTTTGGAGGGTTGTACGGAAAACAAACATCTTCAAAAATCCACTAGAAACTAGAGAGTGTATATACCGTTAACAGCTTCATTAAGTATAGCACCCCTGCAGTGGTATATATGGCAAGCTACAAATGTCTGTTTTTATATAGGCAATACAATCCATGCTTTCAGAAGACGCATAGGTGAACACCCCAGGGAAATTGAACAAGGCATTCATTGCAGTGTCTTGGCTGCCCATATTAAATGCAATAATTCGGACAGAGAACAGCATGATTTTCAATGTATTGGTATTGAAAGAGTGCACACAGAAAAAGTATTACAAAATCCAGGATTGAACAACAGAATGGAATTGGCTGTTTTCCTAATATTCTAATATAATATGTACAGTATGGGTGTAATTTAACTTACTAAGAGCCTCTTTTCTTTTCTTTTTTCCTTCTCTCCCCCTTTGTTTCCCCACATTCTCTTTTATGGCTGTGGAAAGCGAATGAATTACAATCTCTTTATCTACTTATTGGAACTCTCTGAAGCACTATCATGTTTGTATGTGCCTTTATATGAGAGCCCAATAAATGGATTCTATTATGTTTTTTTTTTTTTTATAATTGTTTCAATGTTTTACTTGTACTTCACCCATGTGCCTGTCTGACCTTCTTGCCTTTGCACCTTGACACTGCACTTGTATTTAAAGGAAGTACCTGTAGGAGGCAGGCATCTTGAAAAAGCTCACAACGGCTGCACCAAACATTGATCTGCTCTCTGTCCTGATGGCTTGTGTGAATTGCACTTTGATAAACTTCAGTACCTGAATTTGAAGTCAGTATCTGCCTGCTTTTCTGAGCTAGTGTAAATGCCCGGACTTTTAATTTGTATTCTGTTCTTGGTCTGTCCAAAAGCACCATGACTTGATAGTGCAATTCTTTTTTATTTGCTGCTATGCAGGAAACCACTCCCATCTCCAAGCACAAAACTGGAATACTCAGGGATACAAGTCAGATTGCTTTATAAGCCATTTATTTCAGCCGATTCTAAAAGTACAAGCACCTGACAAAAGATACCACCTTTAAGCATCTGCTCAAATAAACTGTTTATGAAGCAGCTTAACTTGTGTCCCCTAAGTGCTCCATTTTTTTTGTGCTCTAAAAAAATTAGCAGCAGCTTTTTAATACATAAATTAAACATCTAGCATTTGGTTTTAAACTTTAGAAGGAGGAATTGTTTGGTTCTAACCCCAGAAATTCTTCAATATGATTAACTGTAGCAGTCAGCCTCCAGTGTTGAACAGCCTCGGAGACATTTAGAATGATATGCAAAAGAGGGAACATCTTTTGGCTTGTGGCACCATTCAAAACTGCTTCCCTTACCAACTGCTGTGTTTTGTAATGCTCAGATTTCTTTCTCCGCCTGCCTATTAGGGTTCCTCGGAGACTGCTCCCCAGCATTGTTGAGAATTTCTTGTTGTTGTGAAAAAAAAATAAGTATTTGTCTTTTATTTACTTTAGAACTGCTGTCTTTACTTTCTGATTTAGTTTAACACTATTTTAGCGTTTGTTTTTAGTAGTTTTTACCTCCGTTCTCGGTTCCTCAGTGGTTCTTTGAACCATTGAGGAATCGATTCTTTTGTTAAGTTTTATTATGTTTTTGTATATGTTTTTTCATTAAAGAACTCTACTGGTACCTTTACCCAGTTGTAGGAAGTTTTTTACCTCAAATCCAGAGATTTTGTGTTTTTTTTTTTTTTCCCAGTTCGGGAACCAACCGTTTAACCTGGGTACTTTTACCTTCCTAAGCTTTATTTATATTTTTCCCATACGTTATTTGGTTGGTACCAAGTTAGTTCTGGTGTTTTTGTGGTTTGGGCTATTTTCTGGTTATGTCCGATAAGCCTGAAAAGAAGACAGGGCCTACAGGTTTTAAAAACTGCACTGGGTGTGGGGAAATCTTTGCTAAAGCAGACAAATGCAGCCTGTGTCTGGTCTGGATGGGCTTCTCACACTTTGAGGCCAGCTGTGATATTTGTAAAACTTTCCCTACTAAAACCGTGGAAGAATGCCTGAAACACTTTAAAAAGTGAATGGCTACTACGGTGCCTAGTGATCCGGTTCTGGATCAACCATCTGCTTCAAATAAAAAAAGGTAACAAAGATAGGGAGCTGATGCCTCTGACAAAGGCAAAGGTTCCAAAACAAAAAGAACTGGGGATCCGGTTACTGAACCAGCTCCAGCTAAAAAGAAAGTCAAGAAAAAGCACACAAACTCCAGGTGAAAAACTGAATGAGCCCTGAATGCCAAAGCAAAATTTGCCTACTGCCGAAGCTGTAGCTCAAGCCTTACAAGTTTACAGGCTTTGCAGGATCTGGTTCTGGTTCAGAAACCGGCACCATCAGTTCCATCTGAACCGGTCTCGGTTCCGACGCCAATTCAGACAACCGTACATGCATCAATTCCTTTCTGCCAAGATCCCTCATATGAAGAATGTGATGAGGATGATGAAGAGCCAATTCAATCGGAGGTTTCTCCAGATCAGGAGTTCGTCTCCCCCAGACCGCCGGAGGATTATTATTCTCACTTTACTTTTATAAAGCAGATGGTGGAGGCTTTTGATTTAACCACCAATGAATCGGTGGAAGAGGAAGAAGAGGTGGATTTTTTTGGAGATGATGGGTTTAGCCCCAACCAAAAGGTTACGGCTACCCATTCATAAATCCTTAAAGAAGCATGTGCTGAAGGTACTGCAGACACCCAGTTCAGTACCCGCAGTCAACAAGAAGACTGTTAAATATAATTTAGATAGGCCAGGGGCGGAATTTTTGTTTCTAGGGACATGGATATGTTGTTCATCCACACTTATTGGCAGGTTCCTTGCCGCTTTAAATCTTGCCGGAAGGTCTTCAAGCTGGCTCCTCCCACCCACCCAGGTGGTAAAACTCTCGGCTCCGCCCCATGACGCCAGATCTTCCTTACCGCTTGGAAGCTCAGGTTCCCTCCTTAGCGGCTAGGATTAAGACTGGTTCCTAATTCTTGAAAGTTCGAAATTAAAAAGTTTTCGCTGAAAGACTTGGTCTTCTTCTCTCGCTGACATGATGGACAATCGACTCCCGGTTTTGGAGGTGCCCTTGCGGGCAGAAGATTAACCAGACGGATCCGCACTCCACGTGGTGTTCACTGTTTGGTTTTGAGCACAACCTGCAGGCCTGCGGATTGTGCCTTCCTTTCGGCCTACATCTTTGAAGACCGGTGGTTGCCCGATTACAACTGGGCGCCCGAGAAAAGAATTCCACCAGTGAAATCTAAAGAGGCCAGATTGGCCGGTGTCATGGCGTGGCTCGGCGGATATGTTAGAGCAGATGATCGCCTTCAAGAGGAGGCGGCGCGGCCGCTTTACCTGCTGCATTTGTCCCGCTTCTCTTTCGGTGCTCGTACTCGGCTTTTTATGAGCTTTGTCTGACCCCTCTCACCTAAAGGTGTGAGGGTCCAACTTCTTCGGACCTTTTCCAGGTCCAAAAAAGCAGAAGTAAGTCTCTCTGTCGATGTTCTTGGGGCGGAAAGATCCTCCCTTGTCGACAGTCGACTTCGTCGACCTTCAGCCGCCACTGGCTTCACGGTGTCCCCTGCCAGGCCAGTTGACCGAGACTCCGTCGACGCCGGTTCGAGATTTTTCTCGACCAGTTAGACTGGGTTTGGTTCAGGAGAAGCTGAGAATCCTCTCCCGGTTCCCCAGTGGAGTTGGAGGATCCCGCTCGCTCGCCTGTGCCTCCGTTCCGGAGCTTTGGTGGGATCGTCCCAGCGGAGCACCTCCGACACTTCTCGCCTTCCTTGGCCTAGTCGAGACTTCGTCTCGGTTCGGACATCCTCATGTCCAACCGATCCCGCCGTCATAGGCGGTCTCGTCCAGCACCGCGGCAAGCGGCGCCACCGGCTTTTCCTCTTCCTCGGACGAGGGGAGTTTCGCCAGTTGCGCCGGAGGCACGAGATCTTAGTGGCAACAGTTCTTTGATCGGGAATAAGCCGCACCCAGCCGCCTTCCCTCGCCATTTAAGTGGTTGTCACCGAGCAGCCGAAACAACCCTCCTTGTAGTTGAGGAGCCTGTTCTCAGGCCGGTTGTTCGGCCAATTCCATCTGTCCCACTGATCTCTGGTGGAACCTCCGCCTCCACAGCCATTCGTTGGGGCTCCACCAAAAATTCTCGGTCGGCTTTTGGGTTTGCCCCATAGGTTGTCTGTCACTCACTCCCGATAAACCCCGGCAGGTGGAGGGTGGCTCAGGCCCCGAGGCAGCTTTTGAGGACTCTTCTGAGTCCGATGATGGTTCCTCCCCTTCTCCAGCGCATGGACTTGGAGTCCTTGAGGGCAGTCAATGGACGATAGTCCTTCGGCCCTTCTTAGGGTTGTTTCGACTCATCTCGAGTCCACTGGGATGAAGCTCAACCCTGCTTAAACGGACCAGGTATCCTCACGGAGATTCTGGACCGATTCTCCCACGGAGGTCTTTCCGGTGGCCAAAGCCATAGTGGGTCCGGCCTTGAACTTTGGTAGCGTCGTAGCTTCCTGCCCTGCGCCTGCCAGGCTTGGCTAGGAAGTGTCGCGGTCCCTCACCGTTCCCTGTCCAGCTGAACACCCTCGGCCGATGGGTTGGTTATCGATATGCTCGCTTGCCGGGATGCTATGACGAACCTCCCGATCAAGGAATCCAAGAAATTGGATTATGCCGGAGCTTAAAAGTCGTTGCTGGCTCTCGCCTTCGCCAGGCCAGTTCGGGCCGTCCCTCATGGCACATTTTTTTTCTCACGCCTCTGTTGGGCTCCTGGATGAGGTTGAAATCTCACATCTTCCCGCAGGATCTGCAGACTACGGTCAGGCAGGTGTGGACCAGGGTAAGGCACCAGATCAGACATCGGGACCATGTGCCAGGTCTGTGGCGGCGCAGTACAAAGGCGCGTCGTCTAGCTTGGCTGGAGGATATCCACCCCTGATACCCAGCAAGTTGGTGGATGTTCCTTTGGGGACTGACCTCTTCGCCCTGGGGTGGAAGGTCACCTGCAGAGGATCGAGAAGTCCAATGCTACCTTGGACTCGGTCTTTCTGCTCAGAAGGACAAGGCCAAGCCACAGCCTAAGCCTCCTCGGTCCTTTCTGCGCTCAAGGCACGCCCGCCCAGCAACGTCAGGGTTGTGCAGGCTCGACCTTGGTATCCCAAGCCTGCTTAATGGCTTCTCCAACAGGAAGCAGGAGGTAGGCTCAGGAGGCCCTCGGCCGGTCCCTCCTCCAAGCTTCCGCCCAGTGACGGGCTGAGGGGTGTCGCCCATCCCTGTCACCTCACCCCTGTTCCCCTGTGGGGACGGCTCAGACACTTCTTCCGCCTGATCCGCTGTTACCACGGACAGGTGGGTACTAGAGGTGGTGGGAAAAGGCCTCCTCTGGAATTCGAGGAGGCCCCGCCTCTTCAGAGCCGCCGCACTGGGGCCTGGGTCCGCAGCCTCACTGGCGCTCACGAGCCGACATCGCTTCTCCTCCTCCAAAAAGGAGGTGATCACGAGGTGGAGGACCTCTTCAGACCCGGGTTCGTGTCCAGGTATTTCTGGTTCCAACGGACGGGGCTGGCGCCCATTCTCACTCATACTCGACCTGAACAAGTTCCTGGTCTCAACCTTCAGGATGGTCACTCTGGTGCAGATAATACCATCTCTGGAACACGGCGGTGGTTCTGCTCTCTGGACCTACAGGGCGCGTTCTTTCACATCCCTATCCGTCCGTCACATGGAGATTCCTCCGCTTTCGGCGGAGGGATCCCTCTTCGGTTCTGAGCCATGCCCTTTGGCTTATCTCCAGCTCCCAGGGTCTTCACCAAATGCATGGCAGTGGTGACAGCATTCCTGCGGCGCTGAGGGTTCCGGGTGTACCCTTACCTGGACGATTGGCTGATAGCAGCCTCCTCCAGACGGGAGGTGGAGCGGTCCAGAGATCTGGCCCTCCAGGTTTGCTCTCGAGTTGGCCTTCTCATCAACGAGGCCAAGTCGGAACTCAAGCCGAAGCAGGTGATCCTGTTCATAGGTGCAGAGCTCGACTCTCTTCGAGCCAGAGCACGGCTCCTGGCAGACAGGGCCGAGGTTCTTACCTCCTTTGCCCAATCATTTCTGGTTGGGCAATTGCGCCCTTCCCGGGACTTCCTGCGCCTTCTGGGTCTCATGGCGGCCTGTACCAGCATGGTCCATTGGGCCCGCTGGCACATGCGCCCCTTCAGTGGGACTGGCCAGCCAGTGGTCACAACGCTACATCCTTTGGACCAGCTAGTGATAGTGACCCAGGAGATGTGGAACGCCTCCAGCGGTGGACCGCTCCATTCCATCTGCAGGAGGGCATCCTGTTGTCCGCCCAGCCGACGGTCTCTATCGACTGACGCCTCTGATGGGTTGGGGTGCCCATCTGGGGAACATCAGTGCACGGCCTCTGGTCCCGCGGGAGTCCCGATGCCACATCAACCTGCTGGAGCTCCGAGCGGTCCGCCTAGCTCTCACCGCCTTTGCTCCGTTTCTCCGGGGTCAAGTGGTCCGAGTCCAGACGGACAATACCACGACCATGTACTACCTGAACCGCCAGGGCAGGACGCGCTCCATGCTTCTATGCAAGGAAGCTCTCCGCATTTGGTCACTCGTGCGCAGCCTGGAGGCGGATCTCCTAGCCATTCATGTGGCAGGAGCCTCCAACACCCTGGCCGATGCCCTGAGCCGGATAGGGGCTGCATCTCACGAGTGGTCTCTCCTGCCGGAGGTAGTACAAGATCTGTTCTCCCACTGGGGCACACCTCAGGTGGACCTGTTTGCCTCCAGGGAGAATGCGAAGCTGAGGCTGTTTCATGCCCCCCTCAGCAGGGCTCGCTGCAGGGATGCCTTCGAGGCTGTGGACCCGGGCCTCTTCTACGCCTTTTTACCCCATTTCCTTGATTCACAAGGTGCTTCTCAAAGCAAGGAGGGACAAGGCGAGGTGATCCTGATAGTCCCAGACTGGCCCCGCCAGTTCTGGTACCCAGATCTCCTCAGCCTCAGCTCCAGGCTCCCGAGGCAGCTTCCAGCCGCCGGACCTGCTCTCAGTCAATCAGGGAAGGTGTTCCATCCGACCTTCAATCCCTGCACCTGACGGCCTGGTTCCTGAGCGGCTAGAGTTCCAGGCCTTGGGTCTTTCCCGACGAGGTCCTCACTGTTGTTGAGGCGTCCCGTAAGGAGTCGACCAGAAAATGCTACGCCTTCAAATGGAAGAGATTCTCCATTTTGTGTCAGGGCAAGGGCTTGGACCCTTCCTCCTGTTCTGTGGCAAGCATTCTGGACTATTTATGGTCCCTTTCTAGTCAAGGGCTTAGTCGACGACCCTAAAGGTGCACCTGGCAGCCATCTCTGCTTATCAAGGGCCGGGCGAGCAGTTGGTGGCACAGGAAAGGTGGTCAGGCGCTTCAAAGGCCTTGATCACATTTCCTCCGTGCGAGAACCTCCACCTCCGTGGATTTACTGCTGGTACTGGCAAAGCCTCATGGGCAAGCTATTCGAACCAATGCACAGGTGTGATCTCTCTCACCTGTCGTGGAAGACCACCTTCTTGGTGGCTATCACGTCAGCCAGAAGGATGGGAGAGCTTTAGGCGCTTTGCATCGAGTCTCCTTACCTGGTCTTCCACAGGGACAGTTGTCCTGCGCCCCCACCTGAAATTCCTTCCAAGGTGGGTGTCGGAGTTTCACCTTAACCGATGCTGACTCTGCCGGGTGTTCTACCCCAATCACACCGAGGTCGAATATAGGCTCCATACACTGACTCCTAGAAGGGCGCCGCTATTACAAGGGAGCGCACGGCTGAAATTCGGGAGAGGTTCGCCAGCTGTTTGTCACCCACGCTGAAGCCGCACCTGGCAGACCTGCAGCCAAGCGGACGATAGGCAGGTGGGTCACCTCCTGCATAGATCGCTATAAGTTGGCGGGCATGGAGCCTCCCAGAGGGATAAGAGCTCATTCTACCCGTCATACTGCTGCATCGGTGGCTGCTTCCAGAGACGCCCCTATCCAGGAAATCTGCAGGGCTGCTACCTGGAAGTCAGCACACACCTTTATTACCCATTACCACATCGGCGTTAGATCACGCCCGGGATGCTGGTTTGGGCCTCGTTCTCAGTCCTTATTTCCCAAGTAGTATTGGGGGTGCCTTGCCTCCCTCCTCCCGGAGAACTGCTAGAGTCTCGTAATAAGTGTGGATGAACAACATATCCATGTCCCTAGAAATACAGGTTACTCACCTGTAACAGGAGTTCTAGGAATGGTATATGTTCATCCACACGACCCACCGACCTCCTCCCTGCTCGACGCACAACCTGAGCTTCCAGCGGGCCAGATCTGGCGCCATGGGGCGGAGCCGAGTTTTACCACCCGGTGGGTGGGAGGAGCCAGCTTGAAGACCTTCCGGCAAGATTTAAAGCGGCAAGGAACCTGCCAATAAGTGTGGATGAACAACATATACCATTCCTAGAACTCCTGTTACAGGTGAGTAACCTGTATTTTCACACCCTGACCCTGAGGAGGTGGTGCAGGCAGCTGCTTGTGACAGGATAAGGTTGCTATTGTCCTCTCACCCACCTGAAAAGGATTCCAGAAAGCTGGATAGTGTGGCAAAGAAAGAATATTTAGCAGCTTCTTTAGCCATAAGACAAGCCAATTACATGGCTTATGCTGCCAGGTACCAAAAGACTCTCTGAGACTCCATATTTATCATGGCAGATAAGGCACCACCTGCTCTGGCTGTTGACCAGGCTGAGACAGCTAGGTGTGGCCTGGAGGCAACCAAATATCAGTTCCATATGGCAGTGGATTGTAATGACACTGCAGCAAGATGGATGACCCTCACAGTGGTACTCGGGAGATTTGCTTGACTCAGAACCACAAATCTGACTCAAGACACCCAGAACAAGGCCATGGACTTCCCCTGCAAATATAACTTCTTGTTTGGGAATAAGACTGAAGCTTATATGAAAAAAGTGGATGACTATAAAACCACTTATAAGAGCAATGCTGCCAAAGAAAAGGCTTCAGCTGCTTGCAGGGCACAGGGAAGGGGAGGTAGAGGAAGGTCAGGCTACAGCAGACCTTTTTCTCCAGGCCCAAGCCACCCCTGTTTATCAGGGGCAGGGGGCAGAAGGGACTCCAGACGTGGTGATCAGACCACTCAAGCTGCAGCTCACGCAAAGTAGACTCCCTGATCCATCGGTCATGGTCACCTCCCCACTACCAGTGAGGAGCAGGCTGGCTTACTGCTTCCCAGTTTGGAAAACCATTACCAGAGATAAGTGGGTCTTGGAAGTAGTGAGCCAGGGCCTAGCCCTCGGCTTCCAATCCTTCCCCAAGCTAAGGTCAAAGCCCTTCAGACCAGCATCTATCAGAAAAGGAAACTCCTGGAAAAAGAGGTGTCAAACTTGCTAGTAGCAAAGGCTGTGGAAACTGTCCCACCCTTGCAGAGGGGGAAAAAGATTCCACTTAAGGTACTTCCTCATTTAAAAAAAAAAATGGGGAGTGGCGACCCATTTTAGACCTTAGAGCTCCGAGCAAGCACTTGACAAAGCCAAAGTTCCGGATGGTAACTCTGGCAATGATTCTTCCTAGTCAATTAAACAAGAGTTCCATGGGAAATCTGCTATTCCTGGTAATCCTCCAATTTTCAAGGTGCGGAGACTGAGCGTGTGTGAAAAACTTCAGCAATGCTAAGATGCCCTGGCTCTGGTGAAAAAACATACACTTCAAACAAAATATTTGTTCTTCTCTTTTAAGATTTATTTCTCATATGTAACCCAACGTTTCGCTAGCATCTGACTTCTTCTGGGGGAACTATTAAAAAATATAAAAAAAATACAGGTATTTGTAATAAAGGGTGTAACATTCATAAATCATTTTTTATATAACAACCTAATTACAATGTAAATGGGCACCACTTCAATTCATCCTAAATAAATCCTGTAACATGGTTCACTGTGTCTAAAATTAAGTACCCGATATTTCAAACTACATTGTAGCAGACAACAAGATTTTAAAAGGGAAGAAAAAATAACACTGGATAGATTCAGAACTAGGGGGTATTCAGTCAAAGTTATTAAACAAGCACAATATAATGTATCACAAGTTAAGAGAGGGGAATTAATAAAAGAAAAAGTATCAGAAAAAATAAAAGTGAATGATAAGAAACTTACTTTTAGTACTACTCATTGTGAACAAATGTTTAAAATTAGGAAAATTATTTTAAAACATTGGAGCATCCTTCAAAATGACCCAGGAACAAGTCATATATTTTGATACAAGCCTTTTATTCAAAGAAGGCACCTAACATTAAGAATAAACTGGTTAAAACAATTCATAAACATGGCTCTTTGTTTCTACTAGTTAGTTCTATCTGACATTGCCAGGGGACATGAAAAAGCGGATTTGTTGTTGAATTGTTTGCTTATCTTCTTAGAACAGCTTAGTTTGGGTGTCTCTTCAGCAGGCTCCAATAAAATCTGAGCATTATAGAATGCAGATGTTGGTAAGGGCAGCAGTTTTGAATGGTGGCACGAGCCAATAGATGTTCCATCATTTACATACCATTCTAAAGTTCTCAGAGGTAGTTCAACACTGCTACAGTTAATCATACTAAAGAATACCTTGGAAGAAACAAGATTACTAAGGTGAGTAATTTTTTCTTTTATTCCATTTAGGATCAATGCAGGAAAAGGTCAAAATAGGCAAAAAATAAGTGTCCATTATGAAAATTGTTCTTATTAAATTAACCAAATTTTCAAAATGTTGTAGTTCTTTTCATATTTCTTTTACTGTGTTCATCTAGGTGGCCTTAGAAATGCTGTTCACAGGTGAACCCATATCGGCCCAGGATGCTTTGCTGAATGGTCTTTTGAGCAAGGTGGTACCCGAAGAGAAGCTGGAGGACGAAACCATGAAAATAGCATGTAAAATCTGCCAGACCAGCAGATCCGTTGTGGCACTGGGAAAGGCCACATTTTACAGACAGATGGCACAGGGACGTAATGCTGCATACAAGATTACATCACAGGTTATGGTAGACAACTTGGCATTAAAAGATGGACAAGAAGGAATAGACTCCTTTATTCAGAAACGTAAACCTCTATGGACACACACAGCAGAAACAGCACATGAATGATGCTGAACATGCAGATAACGATATTGCATTTCTTGCTGATCAGTTTCTAGCAAAATATAGAATAACACATGGGAATCTATTTGCTCTGGCGCTGTAATACCATTGAGGGATTCTGTTATGTCATAAACCTTGAGAATGGAGCTCGAGACATTTATGGCATCATAGAATCATGTGTTATTTATTAGTTCTTTCAATACACAGGAATTGTTCTGTTAATTTATTTTTTTTCCTAGTGATCACCAGTTGTTTGTTTTACTTACCACTACAGCAAACACTGAAAAGCACTCTCTTGCACATTCACACTGTTGCCATGACAGTGGCCTGGGTCCATGGTAATGATGCCTTCCATTCACATATTCTAAATCCAGTCACAAGGAACATCTGCCTCCCCGGTTGCCCGGCCAACCAACATGGCCTTGTTTCTCACAGTGATTTACATGGAAGCTGGATGGTTTCGTTCCTTTTTTCTCCTTTTAAAATAAGGCACGACTGCTCTTCTCTCTGAGCCGGTAGTTGAATATTGAGCCACTGCAGTCAGAAAGCTTTTATTGGTGCTGTTTCAAAATCTTAAGCTTGTGCACCTGCAAAGAGGGTTCTAAGTCGTAACAGAATTGATCTGATGTCAGATTGATCCTGTTATGAATTGGAACCTTACAGAACAGTGCTATTATGAACTTTGATGAGACTGTCCTTTCCATAGAGAAGCAATCAACCCATGTATTACAATAAGGTTTGTTTAGTGATGTTCAAGTTGCTCTCTACTATAGCTTGTTATTCAGAGAAGTGCAAAACAGGAGATTGCTTGGTGACAATGGTTTGGAAAATGTCTTTACTACCCTCTCACTTCTTGAGTGCATGGTTCAAATGTTGCTTCGGTGACAAAGTGATCCTGGCTCAACCCCTAAAGGGCAGTAGACCACTATCTTCAATCTAGTGTGCACATTTTGGTAAACTTAGACAATTCTTGTTTGGATTATAGCCCATTGTTATTACTTAAAAAATTACTTTGTCTCTCAGACTTGGGGTTGAAGTACATTAGTAGAACAGATTGGGAGAAGATAGCAATTGACCAGGACTCTGCATGGCCTTTGTACAGACCAACCTCTGCTGCCATCTTACTAGTACCTTGTACCAGCAAGCAGTTTTATACTTCCGGGCGGGGGGGTGTCCCAAAAACTAGTTTATAAAAATTATGAATCGATAATGATTCACTCAAACACAGATTGAAAACTCTAGATAGACCTCTGGGTGGGAATTATAGGCTACACTCTTAGAACTCATTATTAGTCCATGTAATGCAAAGAAAAAATCCCCGTGTGATGATCACCCAGTCGGGTTGAACCATGTATATCATTCAGCTGGAAAACATGTACTGAATAAAGCCATTTATTGTCCATTTACAGTTCTTTTACAATGTGCAACAGTATTATAGTATTGTGGTGAAGGAAGGAACATATGCATCATTTTGTCTATCCCTCCTGCCATACAGCAGTAGTTATAACCAATTTAAGTTCAGACACACATTCAAGCTTAGCAGGTAGAGTGTACCCCTACTCATAATGTGTAACCTGCAGTGCTACTCTTTGTCTCTGTCTCTCTCTCTCTGTGGAATCTGTTTAGTACTGATTTGAAAGCCAGCACAGTGTTCTACAACTTCACCAGGTAGGCAGTTGCACGTTAACCACCCTGCAAGTTCAGTAATGCTTTCTAATGTTTCTTTATTCTCCCCCACCCACCAGTTTCAGTGCATGCCCTCTAGTGTTACTTGCACTCACCAGTTTAGACACCACCCTTTCTGTTTCCTTTAGTGGCAATACTGTAGCCCTTAGGACCCCTGCTACTTGCGTAGTGGTGCATCACAGAAATTGTATACCTAACCACCCACTACTTGCATGCCTGTACCTTCGTACTGCAAGGTGTATGGACCTTTGCTCGTATGCTGCCTAGGGCATCCACTATAATCATCTCTCACTACAGTGCACATGACAGATTAACGAACATCCACAATGAATTGGGGGAGCGGAATGTCAAGAAACCTTGCATTAAACAGTAAAACTAAGAATATCAAAAGTCACGTTTGCTCAAATCACACAAATAAAACCCGAATATTTATAAAATAGAGAACATGCTGAAATTGAATTTCAAGAGTTATTTGTATGCGATTGTTATTTCTGAAATCCCCACCAGAATTTTTTTCAATAAATGTGACCAAGAGAATAGGATGTTAGAGCGCTACTGTAAACTGTTTCCATATTTTGAAATATCACTGTTGTCTTCCACCTTAATTATCAGAAACTGCACAATATGGAACCAGTAACGATTTTTACCATTGGAGCTATATGGTCTACACTTTTAACAGCTTTACACTTCTTGAATGAAAGAGGACTAATTCCAAAAGGCAGAAATTGTCACAAATGTGGTACACAAATGTCAATGATAGTGGATGCTTCAGCTGGTCAGAATGGAATAAATTGGTGGTGCAAAAATAAGACATGCAGGGCAAAAAGAAGCATCTTAGCGGATACCTATTTCTCAAAAAAAAAAAAAACTACCACTGCAAAAACTTAATCCTGATTTACCACTAGGCTTCAAAGACATCTGTCAGCATAGCAACTGAGCAGGTATCCATAAATGAAAAAAACAACCATTGCTTGGTATCAATTCCTAAGAGACATATGCAGCTGAAAGTTGCTGCAAGAAACCACAGAGCTGGGAGGTGAAGGT
This sequence comes from Neoceratodus forsteri, assembly GCA_016271365.2. Lineage (NCBI taxonomy): Eukaryota > Metazoa > Chordata > Ceratodontiformes > Ceratodontidae > Neoceratodus > Neoceratodus forsteri. The sequence goes on from CM028131.1 coordinate 734,522,150, forward strand.
AAAGTAGTTCAAATCAATGAATCACTGATTGTCCGTGCAAAATACAAATGAGGCAGAAACACACGCCAGATCGATGTGTGTTTGGGATATATGATGTTGAAAAATCCATAGGATACTTAACATTTGTTGTAAGGAGGGATGCAGGCACTTTACTACCAATTATTGAGAAAAACGTGAAAGCAGGAACAGAAATACATAGCGAACAGTGGGCAGCACACACCGGCATACCAGACATACCAAACAAGCACTACTTTCACAAAACTGTAAACCATTCACAAATTTCATTGACTCACAGTCTGGAGTACATGCCAACTCCATAGAGAGTTATTGGACTCATGCCAATAAACGGTTCAAGCACGTGAATGGAACCCAGACATGAATGGAGCCCTCTTATCTTGACGCTTTCATGTGGTTTGAGATAAACAGAAGGAGCACCACAGGAGCATTTAACAATATCCTTTCTCGCATGTCGTTATACCAAGAGGCAAAAGCTGCAGATCGGAATGACAAAAATGTGCCTCTTCCTTTGTAAGTGAAAATAGTTGCTTTTAAAATGAGGGGCTTGGCCCTCCATACCCCCCATCCTAAGATACCTTATGCACCCTTTGTTTTTTCTCTCCACAGAAACTGAATTACAACCTTAAAGAATAAGAAATATAAGAAGATGCATCTTCCAGATTAAAAATAGTCATAGTTGCTTTTACAGATGATAGAAAATAGATGTATTGTAAAGATGATAGAAGTTATAAAAAAAGGTTATTCATTCCGTTTGATCTGAATAATCTGTTCAGTTAAGCATTCCTTTCTGAAAGAGGTTGCGATCACATTAATCATTACTGAACTGACCTAGTGAAATGTTATCCATTAGTCCAGTGGTAAAGCGAGTAAGTCTTTTTAAATTGTTGTAAAATCTGTGGTGTCCATGTTGGAAAGTATGATGGAAGCGGGACTGTAAATGTTATCCTTTACTCCAGTGATTAAATGAGTAAGTTTTTTAGTAGTTTTAAATAGTTGTAAAATCAGTGGAGTCCATGTTGAGGAGCGGGACTGTCAGGGTGTAGCAGTAGTAGTGTGGGAGTGTCAACGTTATGACGATAACATAACTTCTTCATAGCCTTCAACGTGAATACACCTTGTGCATAGCAGGGTCCAGAGTCCTGCAGTATCACCCGTTTAGTATTCAGGACACTATGATCATGTCCACCCTCCGCCTTCTCAAAGCTAAATGTAAAAACAAAGTGCTATGTCAACATGTGCAAACGGGCTAGATTAAATGCACACTGAAAATATAAAATGAAGTCAGAATCAACATTTTGACCTCTTGAAGAAAACCTATTTGTCAGAACATTGATTCTAACTTTATTTGCTGTTTTATTTTTTTAATTCATTTATAACATCAGTTGCAGTCATTGTGCATCTGTTATGGACAATAAGAACTCCAAACAGTGCTAAATTTTCAAAAACTTGACATTATTCCTACAGCGTCATTAATCCTCAAGAGATACTAAATGGAAAAACTTCATAGCCACAAAGCTAGATCAAAATGCGAAGATTTCACACCTAATATTAAGGGAGGATCTGGAACAAAGTCCAGAATTTTAGAGGTACTGTATGTACAAAATCCAGGGCAACTGGTTTTGAAACAGTTAATTGTTCCTTAGATTATGTTGTTTTTATGATAGGTGTATCTGGTCGCCATGCCATAGAAGAGAGATGAAGTAACTGAAGAGGGTTCCAAGGAGGCAATACAAATAATTAGAAAAGGTGTAGTATACCAGGAAAGATTGGCAGATCTCAACTTGTATTCACTAGAACACAGAAGATTGAAAGGGGGTTGTGATCACAGTTTATAAGATTATGAATAGAAAATTTTAAATAATGATGATTTATGGAAAATTATGGAGTGTGGGAGAACACATGGGCATGAGATGAAATTGGTGTTAGCACGTTTTAAATTGGACTTTTTTTTTCCACCAAGAATTGTCGGGCTGTGGAATGGTCTGCCAGATAATACTATAAAGGAAGGGACCATAGGGGATTTCAAGAGTGTGCTGGGTGTCTTCCTTCATTTAGAGGGAACAAAAGGGTACAACCATTGAAATAACTTAGGTCAACCAAGACAGGCAGTGACGCTCCCCTAGTAGGAAGTGGGTGTAGGGTGAATCTAGCAGATGTTCCCCAAAAACAGAAACATGAACAAATTAAATTGGCAGTGACAAGGGCAGAGGACAGGTGAAAGAAGAGAGAAGAATTGAGAAGAAATGGTCCAGCTGGCGAAGGGGGTAATGGATGAGCTGGGAAGAGAGTGAACAGCACTAAGAGGGGACTGGATAAGGGAGTAAGGTGGGTGTATGGAGGATGATTTGTCTAAATGCCAGAAGTCTGAACAATAAGATCCGCAAACGTCAGGCAACAGTTACAGAGGATATGCTAGCCTTCGTGGCCATCATGGAGACTTGGACCAGTGGGAACAATGATTAGGATCTGGGTATCTTGCTTAGGAGTGATGGGGAAGGGGTAAAGGTGGGGGACTAGCCCTGTATGTTAAGGAAGAAATCAAGGCAACAGAAGATGGTTCCATAAAAAAGGAGGGGGTGGAATCTCTCCGGTTGAAGGGGACATCAACTATTGCAAATAAGTTTAGGTAAGGGTTGGGCTGAAGACTACCGGGGCAAAATGAAGAAGGGAACAGGGAGTTGGGGGAGGAAATTAAGAGGGGAGCAGTAAAAGGAGCTCTAGTGTTAGGGGGGGACCTGAACCATCCAGATATCTACTGGGATATTCCTGTGAAAAAGAGCACTAGGAGTCAGGCACGGCTGGATATGCAGGACGATTACTGGTGCAGCTGGACAGGGATCCCACACAGCAGGATGCCATGCTTGACTTGGTACTCACCTGTTGCGAAATGTGGGGGTGTCTGAGACCCTTTGGGATCCAATGACCATAACACTATGTGGTTCAAAATGGCAGTGGGGAACCGTGGTACCACCTTGAAGACTGTAGTGCTGAGTCTTAAATGAGCGGATTTCTGCTAGATACGGGAACTGATTAGAGAGAGATTGGCAGATGTAAACCAGAGTGGGGGTACAAGAACAGTGGGGTAGGATTAAGGGGGCACTTCTGGAAGTGATTGAATGCTCTGCAAGGAAGGTCAGCAAAACGAACAAGCACAGAAAGCCAATCTGGTTTTCAGAGGAGGCGGTGAGGGTGAAAATAAGGGCCTTCACTAGGAACAAGGGGCCGGGGGAGACAGAATGACAGGAATATCAGACTAGACTCAGGCAAGGTTGGAGGTTAGGAGTGTAAAGGCAGACACAGAGCTGTAGGTTACTGAGGTTGTAAAAGATGGGGAAAAATAATTTTTTAAATATATTCGAGGGGAAAGTAAATGGGAGGGATAGGCTAGCGGGGGGGAGGTGGTTGAAGATAATGAGCAGAAAACACTGAACAGTTACTTCTGCTCAACAGATCTCTGTCAGAGAGGATATCAAGGCTGCCACATGGGAGGTTCAGGAAATCAGCAGGGTAGAGATAATGGTAGACAGGTGAGTAAGGGACTGGAAACTCTCAGGGTAGATAAGGCTCAGGTCCAGATGGCCTGCACCCATGGATACTTAGAAAATTGTCCACAGAATTGGTGGTACTCTTAACCGAACTATTTAAAGAGACACAGATGTCTCGAGAAGAGCTTTCAGGAACATAATATTTGGACACAAAGCAGCTTTTATTTCTCATTGGCTTTGTATTTCCCCCATTTGTTATTTCTGAGGTCATTTGCCTCAAAAACAGGATAATTGTTTCTTGAGGATTCATCAGCAGCTTTTATTGCTTCTTCCCAATTTGATGTCGTAATACTCTGCTTGTGACATCAGTTATTTCTATGGCAACAGACTGTGATGTCACAACAGGGCATTATGATTTCAAGTAAGGAATGAGCTATAGCGGCAGATGAACTATGAGGGATAAAAATCTTTTTGTGGGAATTTCTTCAGTAAAATACATTCAGAGAAAAAATATCTAGCACCAGGAAGCTATGGTGGTGCACAATCAAAAGCTACATAAAAACAAAAGGAGTGTTTGCACCCATTAGTCATGGACATGAAAATGGTAATTAAGTTTTAAAACCATTTCATTTATCAAAAAATGCAGCACGGCACATCTATATTAAGCATAAAAATACAAGGAGAAAAAACACTAACGTTTCGCAAGGTCACAGCCTTGCTTCATCAGAGTGAAGTATTCATGCACCAAGTCATTCATTTATACCAACACCAATAATTAATTTAAAAAGCACGTACTTATTAATTGCTAAAATAGATGGCAATGACTTTACATAAAGACTGGCCAGGCTCCAACTTGAAATCACATTGAGTTCAGTTAATGTCATACTATCAGCAAATGAGCAGACAATTAATCCATTGAGCTGCTCCTTCAACTCATGCTATATACGTGCATTCCACATTATGTGGTGAGCGAGGCAGGCAATAATTACATCTAGCTGCTCAAATATCTATTACCTCGGTATCTGTAAACACCACATATGTATTTTATGTGTAGCTCTAAATATTACCAAATATATATCTAGACTTATTTCAAGTGCAGTCATTTTTTTTGTTGGGTGATACATTCAAACTATTAGCTTGTGTGTACCTCAAATCAAAGCCTCACTTGATTGAAAGGCAGTATGTCAGATAATCCACCACTATTGTTTATAGGCATATGGGAACTATTTACCAACAGATGTTTGAAATTCCCATATGTTTCTGAGTGTGCAAACAGTAACAGGAAAAGATGTTTCCCTGCTAAGGGTGTAATATTGTCTGGACACTACATGCTCGTTTTGTGGTGTTACACGAGCAGTAATATGCAGCCTATCTCTAGTAAACTTTAACTCGGGGTATTTTTTATTTTAACCGAGTTACGGGCCGCGGTAGTTCCCCTGTCGGCTTATCATTTCAAGTGAAATGGCCGAAGAAAATACAGTAGCTGGGGGCCGAGCAATGTCCTGGGAATACCAAGGAGTTATGCTGAAACTTTGCTTGAGTTCAGATGAGGTATTGATCCCATCCTTGCAGTCACAAATTCCACCAATGAGCAACAAAATGTGCTGGAGGTAAAGGCTATTTTTAAGAAATTAGAAAAGCTTATCATGCATGGAAGAAGGATGTATTGGCATAAGGTGACTTTGGAGGCTTACCTCAAAGTAAAGCAAATCCCTCGTGGACTTCACATATTGGACAAGCCTGCCTATGGGACTGATGATGTTGAATTTATGGCTCTGTGGAGAGTAAATATGGATACATCCTCCTTTAAGAATATAAAATTAATTTTGTCCAGAACCGCACCAGTTCGGGAGGCATTGTCGAGGGAAATAGCTGAAATGGAGCAAAATTGAAAAGAACATACTACTGTAGAAGAATTTGAAGGCCATAATAACAACTTAATGGACAAAATCACTAGATATGATAATCAATTACAGAAGGCAAAAAAAAAGTTTATAAGGGATGAAAATGATTGTAAACTTGATTACGTCTATGATTGGACTAGTGAGAAACATGATAATAAATTCAATCCCATCTTGAAAACTACATTCCCATCCTCAGAAAACAAGGAGGGAACAGTACTTGATTATACGTCAGGTCCATCTGATACTGATTCTGATGTTTTGTTAGAAGAGGAGGAGAGACCAGTCAGATGGAACCAGAGGAGAGCCAGATTTCAAGATTCTTACCAGCCATTTCAGCAACGACATGGGCACAAGAGGATTGGGGGGGGTGGGTGGCATGGAAGAGGCAGAAGCCGGAAGCACTGATTAATAACATGTGGACCCTTGCCGCCCCCACAGAATGACTTACCTCATGTCATAAATATTTCCAGCTATATTTTAACTGAACCTGAAATTAATGTTTTGAGTAAGGGGTTATCTTATGCAGTATCTACAACTATTGATTACTTTGGAACTGTGGTGGATTTACATTGATTTGCTAGAGAGCTGACCTTCAAATGTATGTATGCTCAGAACAACAGGGAGAATGAGGATCTGGGGATTATACAGAATGTTATGTCTTTTAGAGCAAGCTCCACATTTTGTCCCACTTCTAATCAAATGGTAACCATATTTGTTAGAAAATGTGAGATGGACCTTGAAAATCTCAGATCAACTCACATGCCCACCAGTTTCAACTGCACTCATGAAGAAAAACTGGCCCTTGAGAGTCTTAAAAACAATCAGAACATTGTAATTAGGTCTGCAGACAAGGGGGGACAGTAGTAGTAATGGACCGCACATATTATGATCAGGAAATCTTAAGGCAGCTATCAGACACTACCTTCTATGAAAAAACGTACCCACAATCACACAGTTATATTTAAAAGTGAGGTTGATGAAGTATGAGTTATGGTTTTGTTAAAGCATACCTAACCAATAGCCTGTTTAGGGCACGTACTGTTTCATATCCAGTAACTCCGGTGAGGTATGTTTTACTGAAGCTGCACAAGAATAGAAAGTCACCACCAGGACACCCAATTATTTTGGATAAGTGGTGGCTCACAGAACCCGTCTCCATGCTAGTAGATGAATTCTTACAATCTCTGGTAACTATTGTGAGATCATACATTAGGGATTCTATGGAGGTGATAAATCTGGTTGAGAACCTGGAGTTATGTGATGGGTGGTACTTTACTACATTAGACATAGAATAATTATACACTGTGATTCCCCATGACGGAGGCTTGACGGCTTTAGAATATTTTTTGGACCAGAGATGAAATGAGCCTTGTCAATATGCCCACACACTATCTTGTAGAATTAGCTCGTTTTGGTGCTGACAAAACATATGATCTTACTTCAAGAGGGCTCGTGCAGTAGGTATTCACATATAGGACTAAGTCACCAGGTGTCAGGACCCCACGGAAAAATTTCTAGCTAGCAGTCTGTGGTGGGGGACCGCCCCACATCAGGTGACTGGCGTCATAAGACAGTATAAAGGGGCAGTCCCCCACACCCGCCTTCCAGTTCTTTCCTGCCGTTGTCTTGTAAAAGTTCCTCGTGGTAAAACAGCACTCGTCAGTCATTCGTCAGTCCCTAAGTTTTCGAACTTTCGACCCATTTTCTCTCTTTTGATTTTATTTAACGATTTGCTGTGTATGTCATCTCTGACGCCCTCCGAATTGCATAAGAATAAGTGTGACTCGTGGTTCCCGGCTTCCACACAAGGACGGCCTCTCCTTATGCCTCTTCTGTCTGGGCCCAGATCACCCTGTAGAGAAGTGCCAGCACTGCCAAAAGTTTAACTCCACTGCCTGCAAAAGAAAGCAGCAGTCCCTGGAAGCCCATATCCTAAAGAAGAAAATGGCCTCCATGGAAAATTAGCTAAAGAAACTCAGGCAGGCATCTACTTCCCCCAAAGGTCACAAGAAAAAACGCCACAAGGGGAAGCACCGGGAGCAGGAACCGGCTTCTACAGTGGCACTTAAGGTAATATCCCCTCTGGGGGATCGCTCCATGATGGCCGTCTTGGTTACCAAGAAGGCGTCGCCCCGCCTGTCTGGCTCGCGCCCGGGTCCTTAGGGAGCCTCCGGGGCAAAGGAGGCCTCCGCTCCCGTGAAGGTTGCTGCTTCCACATGGTCTTTGGGTCAGAGCGGGTCCAGTAAGTTGGATGTCGGTCCCACCGACACTCGCCCGGACAAGGCTGCTAAGCCGCTTAACCCTTTGGGGGAGCGCCCAGCCAAAACTCCACCCAACATGGCCACATCTCCTGTGCAGCCTTCCTCAGGCAGGGAGTCCTATAAGTCAGACACCGGCTCCTCCGACGCGCACTCAGATTCAGCCGATAAGTCAGACACTGGTTTCACCGACGCCCACCCGACCAGGAAGCTTGCACCAGATCCCAAGGGACAGTCCGACACACCAGGCTCTGCACAACGCTCCAAGTTGCCCTTTAAGGGCCCTGCGTGTCCTCAACTGACCCCGGGATGTAATTTCCTTCCCGGGTCGCCACCGAGGATACTGGGATGTGCCATCAGGGAACCTCCTTCTGAGCTAGATCCCTTGGCCGCGGTCCCGACACGGCCTACCCGACACCATCCGATGTCCCCTTACCTAGTGATAGGCCTTCCTTCCGACAGATTCTTCGGACCCTATCAAAGTGTATACCCACGCCAGGCCCGACAGAGCTCATGGGGGCCAAGGGCACACCATCTGGCCCACCAGCAGGGCCTCTGCCAGGTCCTTCTGCTCCGTCAGAGCCCCTGGCACCCAGGTACCCAACACCGCAATACCCAGTGTGGCAGTATCCGGCGCCCCAGTACCCAACACCACAATATCCGGCGCCGCAGTACCCGAAGCCTCAGTACCAGCCGTCGGGTTACGGATACTCCGTCTACAGATACCCTCAATATCTATATCCCCCTCCTTCTCCGCCACCCACTCCCCAGCCACCGGCGGAACTGAAGGTGACCTTGGCCTCCTGGTGGGCTGAGGCCAAGGCTCAGCTCACTAGGAGGTCGAGAGTCATCTACCGATGCCGGACCCTATACAGGATCCCCTACATCAGAGACGGGAGGGAGATTCCCTTCCCCCTTCCCGACAGCAGAGGAGAGCCCTCTGGCACCCGAGGAGGGGAGGATACGTGCCCCAGGGAACTCCCCAGAGGGGCCGTCCCCTCACAAGGAGGAGTCTTCCTCCTCTTCATTAGATACTTCTGACTCACACTCAGAGTCACTCTGACCCAGAAGATGAGCCCCATACTCCGGAACGCCCCAGGCCAAGGACTCCTCTGAAGTCTCCCCCGGAGGACCCCTCCTTTCTGGAGTTGTTGAGGAAAATCCAGGAGGTACATCAGTGGAGCCAGACCCACAGCGTAAGAAACTCGCTGCCCATCTGAATCTGCCTGAGACCCTCCTATGCTGATTCCACCCTGGATAGAGCCTCACGTGGACCATTTGGAAACAACCTTCTTCGTTTGCCCCCCTTTCCGAGGAAGGCGGACAGGCTGCATCAGGTACCTGAGGGTATAGTGCCGCTCATGGCCGCTCCGCCAATCCCAAACACCTCAGCTCGCCTCCGCCTGATAAGGAATCCCGGCTTCTGGACCAATACGGGAAGAAGATCTATTCCTCTTCTACCCTTGGTATTAGGGCCCTTAACTATGTAGCACATATGGGGGATTTCCAGAAGACCATCCTTAGTCAGGTGGAATCTAAATTAGTCTCCCCTACTGAGTCACAGACTACACAGGAAGTGGCAGATCTGCTCGTTCGGCCAGTCAGCACATGCTTTGTGACACGACGCAGTGGACACGGCTGGAAGGAGCTTGGCCTTCGCCATAGGCCTACAGCGTCATGCCTGGCTCCGTGTGTCAGGTTTGGTCCCTAAAGTGCAATTCGCCATTCAGGATGCTCCCTTCAAGGGTTCGGTGCTGTTCGGGGGTGATGTCAAGGACATCATTACTGAACTGCAGGAAAAGGGCACTGCTCCCAAGTCTGTCAACTCTATGTACAGACTCCCTCAAGGGCAGCGGTGACCTTTTCGTCGACAAAACTGACAAAGACAAAAACCACAAGGCAAACGGGCCAACAAATGTCAGGCCCCTCCAGCAACCAAGACCCCCTCAGCAAAAGAGCCATGGGAGCCCTTGGCTGCTGCGCTGCCCCACACCTCCTAACTCCCTGCCTCTCCCACTGCCTCTGGAGGTTCCAGAGGAACTGGTAGGGGGGAGGTTCTCTTCCCATCTGACAGGTTGGGAGAGGATAACGTCAGACGCTTAGGTGCTCCATTTGATATCAGCAGGACACTCAACAGAGTTTCTGCAGAAACCACCCCACCAGTCGTCTTACTGCCCGCAACATCTACCTCTGGTCTTGGAGGAAATCATCTCCCTTCTCTCAAAGGCAGCAGTAGAACCAGTTCCCACCCATCTTTGGGGAACAGGTTACTATTCCCATTTCTTCCTAGTTCCAAAGAAGACGGGAGACCTGAGGCCTATCATAGACCTCAGCTCCCTGAACATGTTCTTGGAGTACAAACGCTTCAGAATGCTCTCTTTGCAGAGCCTTCTTCCACTTCTTCAGCAGGGACAGTGGCTATTCGCTCTGGACATGCAGGATGCCTACCTGCATATCCCCATATACCCTTCCCACTGCAAATTCCTTTGCTTTTGCTTTCGGGGGGACCACTACCAATTGAAGGCCCTCCAATCTGGTCTTTCCTCGACCCCCCGAGTGTTTACCAAATGCCTGTCTGTGGTAGCAGCCCACCTGCGTACCCAGAGAGTACAGGTATTCCCGTACCTGGACAACTGGCTCCTGACGGTCCCATCCAGGGAGGAACTCCTGCACTCCCTTTCCCTTACCCTGTAGGTTTTCACCAGCCCGGGTATCACCATCAACCAAGCAAAGTCCCATTGGGTCCCTTGCCAACACCTCCAATTTATAGGGACGATTCTGGACACGACCACAGGCAAAGCCTTCTTGCCTCTGGACAGAGTAGACACCCTTCCGACTCAGGCCCATCTTCTGTCCATTTGCAGGAGGGTCGGAGCCAGGTCAGTCCTCCGCCTCCTCGGGCTAATGGCAGCTGCCATTTCGAGAGTCCCACTCGCTTAGCTCCATATGAGGATCTCTCGGTGGATGCTTTAGTCACAATGGGACCATACCATAGACAATTTAGACCAAGAGGTACTAGTTTCCGATCCCATGATCAGGGACTTGAAATGGTAGATGGTTCAGGAGAACCTATACCTGGGAGTTCATGTCTGCATCGACCCCCCCCCCCAGACGTTGATGACAGATGTGTCAGGAGAAGGTTGGGGTACCCATCTAGGGACTCACAGGACTCAGGGCAGCTAGTCCAAGTTTGAACAAAATATGCACATAAATGTGCTCGAACTGAGAGCAGTCCTTTATGCCCATCAGGCTCTACTCTCCTTCATCCTCCCCGGTCATCTCCTCATACAATCAGACAACATGTGCGTAGTCTGGTATCTCAACCAGCAGGGAGGAACATGTTCCTACCCTCTGTGCCAGGAAGCGATTGGTGTCTGGCATTGGGCAACCCAACATCACCTCCACTTGACTGTGGTTCACATTCCGGGAGTGGAAAACACACTGGCAAACCAACTCAGTCAGTCCTCAGCCAGGTCCCATGAATGTGAGGTAGATCAACAAGTCGTAAATGACATCTTTCAGCGATGGGGGACACCTCAGACCTCTTCGCATCTCCCCAAAACACAAAACCTCCCGCCTTCTGCTCGCTGGCCCCAGGGCGAGACATTTTTTGGTGGGACGCTCTGTCTCTCACTTGGAGGGACAGATTCGTTTATGTCTTCCCTCCCATTCCTTTAATTCCGAGGGTCCTGAGCAAACTCAGATCGGAGGGAGCTCGAATGATTCTCATTGCTCCCTTCTGGCCCAGGCAAGTTTGGCTCTCTCTTCTGCAACAGTTTTCAGAGGAACCTCCACTTCCTCATCCTCTGTCGCAACAATTGTTGACCCAAGATCAGGGGACTCTTGTACATCCAGGCCTCAAATCCCTTCATTTACATGCGTGACTCCTGTAGATGTAGCTAAAGCCTGCTTTGCAGTTTCTCCTGTTGTAGCGGACATTTTGGTATAGGCCAGGAAGCCTTCCACCGGGTCCACCTACGCCATGAACTGGAAACAGTTTTCTGTTTGGGCAAATTCGAAAGACTTTGAGCCTTTCTCGTGCCCAGCCAATAAAGTCCTGGACTACATGTGTCACCTCTTCAATCTGGGTCTGTCATTCCTCATTAAAAGTCCACATGGCCGATATCTCAGCCTACCATATTCCCTTTGGGACAGGACTTTTGCTCAGCTGGAAGTCTCCAAGACCTTCCTCAGAGGGGTTCTTCATTTGATACCCCCCATCCGCATTCCTGCCCCTCCTTGGGACTTGAATTTTATTCTGGAGAAGCTTACTCTGCCTCCCTTCGAGCTGGCAGCTACAGCTGATTTAAAGTTCCTTTCTTGGAAGACACTCTTCCTAGTGGCCATTATGTCTGCTCGGCGTGTTTCCGAGCTTCAGGCCTTGATGTGCAAAATCCCGTACTTGATTTTTCACAAGAAACGTGTGGCTCTACGCCCTAAGTTTCTCCCTAAGGTGGTGGCTGAATCTATGCTGAATCAATCCATTGAGCTACCCGCTTTCATTACGCAACACTCCAGTCAAGGGGAGTACTTCTTGCATACTTTGGATGTTCACAGAATACTGAGATACTACACCAATCGGACTAAGGATCTCAGAAAGACTGATCAGCCTTTTGTCTCTTTTGCTTACAAAAGAGAAGGCAATGCTGTTTTTAAGCAAAGCCTATCAAAATGGTTGGCTTATTGTATCACCTTCTGTTGCGACAAGTAGAACAAGACTCTTCCGGGTCAAGTCAGAGGTCACTCCACCAGAGGAGTAGCTGTCTCTGCAGCTTGTTTCAAGAATGTGTTAGCAGCAGACATCTGTGCAGCCGCAATTTGGACTTCTGTCCATACCTTTACGAAACACTACAGTTTGGACATTTCCTCTCACCGTAGAGCAGGCTTCGGGTTGGCTGTCCTACAAGGGCTCCTTTCGTGAGACCCGTTCAGCCTGAGGTTCCATGCTATGGATGACAATCCTCCTCCCAAGTACTTTTCCTTGTTCCAGACTGCTTGGGACTCAGTCCTATACGTGAATACCTACTGCAAGCGCCCTGTCGAAGTAAGATAGTACAGTTATGTAAGAACTTACCGTAACAGTAGATCTTCGAGAGAGGCTCTTGCAGTAGGTATTGCCTTCCCACCCTCTGTCCCCCTAAGCTTATTTGCTCCATTTCCATGGGGGGAAATATCCTCTTCTCTCTCCTCTTGCCTCTTTTGGCCTTTGGTGGGAAAGAACTAGAAGGCAGGCATGGGGGACCGCCCCTTTATACCAGCGTTGTATAACGCTGATCACCTGACTGCTAGCTAGAAATTTTTCCATGGGGTCCTGACGCCTGGCGGCTTAGTCCTATATGTGAATACCTACTGCAAGAGCCTCTCTCGAAGATCTACCATTACAGTACGTTCTTGTGTAACTGTATTTTTCTGTTTGATAGATGACATTATAGACGAATTTGAGGCAAGGCAATGGGGGCCACTATAGCCCCAAGCTATGCAGAACTGTATGTAGCCTACTGGAAGCGTGTCCTGTATAGCACTGACACAAATCCTTATTTCCAATATTTGGACATGTGGCAGTACTATATAGATGACATGTTAGTTGTCTGGAAGGGCACGGAGGAACAGTTTATGGATTTTGTTTCATGGTTAGAAAGCACCAACGATTATTAGAGATATAAATATAGTGTGGGCAAGGAGTGGATTGCCTTTCTGGATCTCCTCATCTATAAAAATGAACAGGGAGGAGTGTGTACAACACTTTATCAAAAGAAGACAGATCAGAATAGTCTCCTTCTTTTTAATAGTTGCCACTTGCCTCATGTCATGCGGACTGTTCCGAAGGGTCAGCTTATTAAGCGCAGTTGTACAGAACAATACGAATATGATAAGAAACGTGGAGAAGTGGGCAGATTTTTACAAAAAGGGTACAGTTACTGTTCAGTGGCAAATGCGATTCAGACTGCAGGTAAACTAGACCGTGACTCAACACTGATTACCAGAGGAAAAAAGTCCGGATGTGAGTTTTACTTGTCCTTTTTTCACCACGTATTTTACTAGGTCCAGTGAAGTTAGAAACATTATACAAAAGAACAGGGATCTTTTAAAACTTGAGCCAAAACTAAAACATGTTGTTGATGCAGGCCCCAAAGTAGTATTCAGGAAAGCTAAAACCATTAAAGATCTTGTTGCACCCAGTATGCTTCCCATCACTAATCCACCATCCACTTGATTGCACCGCCCGGAAGCTACAAGTGTGGAAAATGTTCATTTTGCAAACATATTGTGTAATGTAAAAGTTTTGTGAACCCAGTGATGGGACAGGAGATTGAAACTGAACAATTCATAACTTGTAATAGTGAAGGAGTTGTACACTTATCTTGTAGTTGTGGACATTTTTATGTGGGGAGGACAACTTGCCTATTCAGAACCAGGATAGGTGAGCATGTAAGGGCCATCTATCACCACAATCAAACGTATGCTATAGTTAAGCACATTTTAAATAACAAATATCAAGTGCATAACATTAAGTTTACAGGCACTGAAAATGTTTTTCTGAATCCTAGGTGTGGCGACTTAGAGAAAAAAAATCTGAATACGTGAAAGTTGTTGGATTTACCGATTAAGGGCATGTAGTGATGAAGGACTGAATGAAAATATAGATCTTTCAGCTTTTTTAAGTAAATTGTAAAACAACTTTTCCTGAATTTGTTTGCACAATCAGAAACATATGGATATTTCAAACATCTGCTGGTAAATAGTTCCCTTATGCCTATAAATAAACAACAGTGGTGGATTGTCTGACATATTGCATTTCAATCAAGTGAGGATTTGATTTGAGGTACGCACAAGCTAATAGTTTGAATGTATCGCCCAACAAAAAAAATGACTGCACTTGAAATGTCTAGATATATATTTGGTAATATTTAGAGCTACACATAAAATACATATGTGGTGTTTACAGATACCGAGGTAATTGATATTTGAGCAGCTAGATGTAATTATTGCCTGCCTCGCTCACCACATAATGTGGAATGCACGTATATAGCATGAGTTGAAGGAGCAGCTCAATGGATTGTCTGCTCATTTGCTGACAGTACGGGATTAACTGAACTCAATGTGATTTCAAGTTGGAGCCTGGCCAGTCTTTATGTAAAGTCATTGCCATCTATTTTAGCAATTAATAAGTACGTGCTTTTTAAATTAATTATTGGTGTTGGTATAAATGAATGACTTGGTGCATGAATACTTCACTCTGATGAAGTAAGGCTGCGACCTTGCAAAACGTTAGTGTGTTTTCTCCTTGTATTTTTATGCTTAATATAGATGTGCCATGCTGCATTTTTTGATAAAATGGTTTAATGACTTAGTTACCATTTTCGTGTCCATGACTAATGGTGGGTGCTTGGTTTTTCTTTAGTAAAATATAATGGAGAGGAGAAATCTGTACAAGGTATGTGAAATATAACCTGACTTATGTCTAAATATTATGTTTTCCAAAGGTGTCAGCTGCTCTTTAATTACTCACTCTGAACCCAACTACTTAATGACTCACTAAAGTCAGGAGGATCCGAGGAACCATAGGCCTGTTAATCTTACTTCCATTGTAGATAAGCTGATTGAGTCCATAGTCTGAGAAAGACTGGTGGTGTACTTAAAGGATAGTGGTGTGCAGGACAGCAAGTGGCATGGGTTTGTATCAGGGAGATCATGCCAGACCAGCCTATTACTATTTTTCAAGTGGATCACAAAGGTGATAGACCAAGGACAGGTGATAGATTTTCTCTACTTCAACAAGGCTTTTGATTCAGTACCATGTAAGAGGCTGCAGAAGAAGTTGGAGGACTTCAGAGTGGAAGAGGGTTTTATTTATTTTTGTTGACCAGGATTTTGCTTAGTCATGTGGGTAGGAAATTGGCTTGGGGGAGGCAATAGAGGGTAGTAGTTAATGGAGCCAAGTTGGGGGACATGGGGGGGTCAGTAGTGGAGTGGGTACCTCAGGGATTTGTCCTGGGATCTGATCTATTCAGTATGTTTATCAGTGACATGGAGGAAGGTATCCAGGGCAAACTGTGTCTCTTTGCTGGTGTCACAAAGCTCTGCGGTAGGGTAGATCTTGAGGAAGGGGTGCAGGAGCTCCTGATGGACCTAAAGAAACTGGCAGGATCTAAGATCTGGCAGTTGAGATTCAGCGCCAGGAAGTACAAGGTAATGCTCCTAGGGAGAAGCAATCCAAATACGAAATACTAGATGGGAAGTGTTAGGCTAGCCACTTCAACAGAGTAGAGGGATCTGGGGGTCATAGTCTGTGGCTCCTTCAAACAAATGAGTCACTGTAGCAAGGCATTGAGGATGCTGGAGTACATACGGAGGTGGTTTTGATAGAAGTGAGGTGGTACTGTCTATATACAGATCCCCAGTGAGACCTCATCTGGAGTAATGTGCTTAGTTCTGAAGTACTTTAGATGTCTGCAGTGGCACTCAGTAGCTGCAGTGACTCATCATAGACACTCTGTTGGGGGTGTCTCTAGGTCTGAATTCCTCCAGAGTCACTGCTCACACAATACAGTACTCCTTGCTAAAGGGAAGATGAGCAACCTGTCTTTGTCACAGCTGAGAACTCCTTACTTCAGAAACAGAATATGGTAACAATAGCCTTCTATCCAGAAGCAGAAACACAGTTTTTTGTCAAGTATAACTCAGCTGTACCTCAAAGCGCTCGGTCACAAAAACTTGAAGTACATAAAAAAAATAATGCATTACTACTTCAAGGTATTTACACACATGATACAGATACTACAGAAAGGCTATGGGGAACAGTAATTCTGCAGGAATGAAAAAATGTTTGAACAGTAGGTTACACGCATAAAAACCTAACTCTGTTTTGTGAGGTAGAATTGCTTACCACATAAGGCACTTTGGTGATTCAGAGCAGACTCAAACCTTAGATGGTATCTGTTGTGAACCATTCAGGCTCTGCCAGACCTTAAGACACTTCAGTTTGTGCCTTCCCCGTAATACACCATCCAGTATGTCACTCTGACATCATAGATTCAACATTCTTTGTGTCTTGAGGGCTGGTTACTCATTAAAACTGGTCTGATTGGGATACTGGACTTTGTATATACAGATCCATCTGATTTTTGTCCCGAGTCCTGTCTAGCTCAGCAGGAGTGTCTGTTTAAAAACATGAAAATACCATTTCCCCTTTTGAAGCACCCTCATAAACTAGCCAAAGAGATTATCACTCTCCAGAGACAGCTAGTCTGTTTTAGTAGAGATACTAATAACATTCTGACCTTTTCTAAGGGATATTCACTTTATACCTGCAGCTGCTAAATTCCAGCTGATACCCATGTGGAAAGAATTAAAAAAAAAATACATGTAAGCCCCAACCCCCAACATGGGCTTACCTTGGGTGGGGCTCCTTCGCCCTGCCTCCGGTGCTGTCTTTGGTGGGTTCTGGGGGGAGTTGTGCCTGGTGACCTCTTGCGGCCCAATGCCACCTCACCCGGTGCTGCAGCTGTCGAAACACTTGGTGCCGCGGGGTCCCGGGTCCGGGGAAGTCTGGGATGGGGCCCAGGGCTGCACGGAAGTAACATCTTTTTTTTTTTGTGCGTGAGGACTGCTGACTGGAATTAAAGGGGCAGGCTCCTTTCTGGCCCCTTGGCCGTGCAGCCAAATTCACTAAGTGTTGCCCCAGTCTCCAAGCAAGCAGAGGGACCGGGGAAAAGACACAGGGTGACCGGATGAGCTCTGGTTGTGAAAGCAAGGTGGGCAAGTCTCGATTTGGGGCGAGGTTAAATAGGGGTCCCGAAATCCCCCAGGCTGGTGGGGAAACCAAGATGGCGGCCCCCATGCTTCCAGGTGACCTCAGGCTGCTGGGAAAATTCCCAGCAGCAGCCTAGAGGTCACATTGGGGCCAAGGACCACTAGGAACGCCCCGAGGCTAGGGGTTTAAAAGGCAGGGACTGGCGTGAAAGAGGGGAGAACAAAGGGGACAGAGAGCTGAGAGGAGGGAGAGAGAGCCAGAGGGGAAGAAAAGCAAGGCCCAATGGAATAGGAGTGCTGGTAAGGAGGCTTGCCTACTCTGGCTGTATCTCTTATCCTCCTCGCTCCCCTCCCTGCAGAGTAAGAAGGACAAAAGGCAGGAGAACAACTGTGGCTTGGTACAGGGTGAGGAAAACTGTGAGGCTTTCTTCCCTGAGAGCATATGGGCTGACTGAGTGGACTGGAGAACACTGCAGCAGTCAGTCCAGGTGTCAGGAAACCCTCCTCACCAGGGCCAGTGTTCTCTGCCAGGGGAGAGTTGGGGAAGCAGGGCCAGGACCTTAAACACTCTCATGGGGGAAGCACATCACTGCATCCTCACCCGTATAAAGAACAGGGCAGCTGAGGTGAGGAGAGTGGACAGGCCTGCCTGGTGAAGTTGGCAACCAAAGGCCTGTGGGTGAAGCTAGAGAGGCCAGGCAGGCGAAGAATCTTCCCTCGATTCAGTGGACTGCAGTGTGATGGACCGCAAGAGATTTTGCCCTCCTAGGGCACCGTGAGTACCCCATACAGCTGCACTGGGGAGACTTTTGTTTGTTGTTTCTGTTAATAGGAGCTAGGGAGAGACCCTGACATACAAGCCACAGACTGTTGGACTCAAATGGTTGTGCAAGGGCCCCAACGATATACAGAAGGCCTGCAGACTAAGGGATGGTGAGGTACCCACCAATGGTGACTGGTCTGGGTGCACCCAGGGAAGGGGGGGAGAGTGTAGATAAGGGAGTGTTTGGTATCTGGGAGGTTTGGAGAGAATAGCCCCCACCTCCTCTGTATTAGGGTGTGATAAAACTGGTTATTTATTCATCTGCTTTTATCTGCTGTGTGTGGTTATAACCATCGTAGGGAGGGAGTGTGGGTCCGGGTAGTCCATGCGGGCAGTCATAAGGGGAAATCATTACTGATCCTGGGGAAACGTGCTAACCTGTTCTACCCACAGGAGGCAACACCAGGTGGAGGCACCAAGGCACCACAGAAACTCCGGTCAGGGCTCAGGCCCAGCCCCTCGGGGAGGTACTGCGAGAACCCCCAAGAACACCGGGGAAGCCCAGGAGAGTGTCAGGGGGGCTGTTACATACAGTAGCAGGTATATGTAGCAAATTGTTACATCTCCCCCTGGAGAAAGATAAGAAATCTTTTAGCAGCTCTAAATTACTTTTTTTTTTTTTTTTGCCCCTTGCTCTGAGGCTATCAGCCACCTTCCTGCACTCACCTTACCCTCTGATTGCCACCGTCTTCCACTGTCAACGATACTCCCTGGCTTTCCCCCAGGGTGGGGCTGTGGCACCGCTGTCTGCCCGTCTACGACGGGGAAATGTGGGCGCTACCTGGCATTGCCTCCCTGGCTTCCCCACAGGGTGGGGTTCGGGGCTCGCAGCAGCCCACGGCACCGTAATTAAGTTGGTGTGGAGGAGTGGTGGAGAGCCATACAGGCCAGCTGCAGAGGCGGCGTCATGGGTCAAGCTTGGGAATTTTGTGTGTGTGTGCTTTGTGTGGGGGCGGGAATGTGCAATGATGCCCAGCATCCGTCCCGCCCCTCTAGTCACTCTTTCAATGCCAGTTGATGCGGTGCCCCTTGCCTCCGCTAGGGGTCCATCAAGCACTGGACATTCACCCTCCCCTCCCCCCGGAGGAGAGCAGTCCCTGGGATGCTCGATCCTTCTCCTCCTGGCTGGCCCTGCGACGACCCAGGTCCATTCCTGAACCCGGGTCACTGGCGTCACAAGCAGAAATCCAACCACTGCGCCGATGGGCTGGCTTCTAAATGATTTTTGGTTTTTCATGTGAGCCAGCTGGCTCCATCTGCTATGCCCTCAGTTCACTTCTTGTGTGAGTCCTACACTAGTTTCTTCTAACATCTCTCCTGCTTAAGAAAAAACAAGGGCACTAGCTATTGTCTGGACAGCTTTCCTCATTGCCATGCTGCAACCCCTTGTGGTGCCTGATGTACATATTATAGGGCTGCAGCACCAGGCTCCACCTTAGTAATTCTGAGTATTGGCTGCTGGTCCTATGCAATCGTGTAAAGGGGTTGTGATCAGTAACCAAGGTGAACTCCCTTCCATACAGATAAGGTTGCAGCTTCTGCAAATCCCAGACAGTCCATAGACACTCGTTCTCTATTGTGGTATAGGCTTCCTGCTCAGGTAGATGACTAGGTGTTCCTCTCCCAAGTATGGAACCTCACTCAGAACTGTGCCTAGCCCATGAGCAGATGCATCTGTGTACAGTGAATCTAAGAGAACAGTCCAGACTGGTGAGCACAGGTGCCTGACACAATGGCTCCTCCATCTGGCAGAATATGGTAACAGGTTTCTGTCCACTGAACCTTTTCTGGCCTTCTCTTCCTGATGAGATTAGACAGGGGTTTGTCCATGCTGCTGAAGTGTGGCACAAACTTACAGTAGTGCCCTGTAGTCCCTAGGAAGGCTTGTACTTTTCTTTTGGTCATGAGTGTGACCCATCCCTGGATGGACTCAATTTTCACTGGCTGAGGCCAGATATACCTACTCCTCATCCTGTGCCTAAGGTGTGACACTTCTGCCATTCCTACCTAGTACTTCTAGAAACATGGAAGTTGACGGCAGATAAGGACTGCAAGGCCCATCCAGTCTGCCCATTTCTTTTTCTACCTTATAAATGTGCAATCGGCCTTTGCTCTGTCAGTGGCCTATCTATTCATACTCATCTGTATTGCTCCCTTATGCCTATCCCATGCCTGTTTGAAGCCCTGCACTGTATTCATAGCCAACACTTCCTGAGGTAGGCCGTTCCATGCATCCACCACCCTTTCTGTGAAAAATAATTTCTTCACATTCCCCCTTAATTGGCCTCCCTCTAGTCCCATGCTGTGTCCTCTTGTCTTGCTATTTTTCTTATATTTAAACATGTTAGACTCTTTCACCTTGTTAATGCCCTTAAGGTGTTTGAATGTTTCGATATCACCTCTCTCCCTCGTTTACTCAAGGGTATACATATTGAGCTCTGTTAATCTGTCCTCATATGTCTTCTGATGCAGTCCCTGCACCATTTTGGTTGCCCTTCTCTGGACTGCCTCAATTTGGTTAATGTCCTTGTGAAGGTGAGGCCTCCAGTTCTGCACGCAGTACTCCAGATGGGGCCTAACCAGTGTCTTGTAAAGAGGGATTATTACCTCCCTCTTACAACTTGTGATACCCCTACTAATACACCCTAACATCCCCCTAGCCTTACCCACTGCTTTAGAGGTCTGCTTGGATGATTTCAGGTCATCGGTGATGATGATGCCCAAGTCTCTTTCTTCCTTTGTGACTGCCAGCAACTCCCCTCCCAGCCTATAGGTGGCTTCAGGGTTTCTCTTCCCTATGTGCATGATCTTGCACTTCTTCGCATTAAATCCCAGTTGCCACTCTTCTGACCTTTTTGCCAGTTTATCCAGATCTCTTCTCATTCTGTCCACCCCATCTGGATCATCTACTCTGTTGCAGATCTTGGTGTCATCTGCAAACAGACAAGCCTTACCCTCTATGCCATCTGCAATGTCACTAATGAATATATTGAAGAGGACTGGCCCCAGGACTGATCCCTGAGGTACCCCACTTGTGACTTGCATCTCTTCTGACTGTATACCATTTACCACCACTCTCTGTTTTCTGCCCGTCAACCAGTTTGCCACCCAGTTGACCAACTTCTGACCCACCCCGAGCCTACCCAGCTTATTTATCAATCTTCTATGTGGAACAGTGTCGAAAGCTTTGCCTGTCAGCCCAGCAGCCTGCAGTTGATGGAACGCCTCAGTCACATACCTGTCGTGATCCTTCCAAGTCTCACTGTAGGTGGTGATGTCATCCATGTAAGCCTTAACAAAGTCTCTTGCCCTATTCAGAATGTGGTCCACGAGCTGTTGAAAGGTGCCTGCCATATTCATCCCAAATGGCATTACCCTGAACTCGAATAATTCCAATGGGATGATGATGGCTGACTGCTCTCTCTGGCTTCAGGGGTTGGGGCACTTTTCAGCAGGCCTTTGTTGACTCTATGGTGGAAAGGTAAAGGCCCCCCAATCTCTCTAGGAACTCATCCATCCTGGGTATGGGGTATTTATCTGACTCTGTGCAGCTGCTGAGCTTGCAGTATTTGACACACAAAGCCATGGTTACATCCTTTTTGGGAATCAGTATCACTGGAAAGGCCCAGGGACTACTGGATCACCTGGAGTGTCAGCACCTCCTTACTCTACCCATTTATGGCATGTCTTACTCCTTCTGGGACTCTGTAAGATGGCTGTCACAGTGGGGCTTGGAACCCTGTAACAATGTGGTGCTCTGCCAGTGCGGTATACCCTGGTTTCCCCATGAACCATTTCACCAAATGTATGCAACACCCCACTCATTTTGGGAGTTTAGGCTGGTGTCAGCTTCTCTGAGAGGGTGACAGCGTCCACTGAGGAGTCTCCCTTAACTTCTACCAGGTGATCCATCCTCAGGTCTTCTACCCCCTCCTCCAGATAGCTGCACACAGCCAGGACTCTCTTGTTCCTATCATGGTAGGGGTTCATCATGTTTACTTGGTAAACTCACTGTGCCTCCTGTCTGGTAGCTCCACCACGTAATTAGCATTGGTCACCCTCCTGATTACATACATAGATACATAGAATTTTATGGCAGATAAGGACTGCCAGGCCCACCTAGTCTGCCCATTTCCCTGCCTGCTGCAAAAACCAAAGACCCTACTTGATCTCTAACTTTGTTCGCCTACCTATTGCTAGGGTACCACTATGCAAATCCCACACATTTTTGAATTCCCCTACCCAATTTACCCCCACCACCTCCACTGGGAGGCTGTTCCATGCATCCACCACCCTTTCTGTAAAGAAATACTTCCTCACATTACCCCTTAGTCTACCCCCTTCCAGCCTAATGTCATGACCCCTTGTTCTACAACATCTCTTTTTCTGAAAGATGCTACCTTCTTGTATTACTGAGTAAGGCCACTACCAGGCCACCTGTAATCTGTTCTGCTGGACAGGGATGAGCCCCATCACTTGATGCCTGACTTACTGCTCCTGGGCTCTGGCCCCACGATCATATCATGTCTGCTGCCTCTGTTCTGCAGTGGCTGGGTGCTTCTGGGCAAACCGCAATGAGCTCTTTGAGCCTTGACCTGAAATGTAGGACATATGCCATAACAGATTCCCCTTCAGGAGCAAGCTCACCCTCCATTTCATCCCTTACCAAATCAAGAGGACCCCTTACTCTGTGGTCAAACAGGAGCTCGAAGGTTGAGAACTCTGTGGGACTTCCCTCTATGCGAATAAGAGAATGGGTAAGTACTTGTCCCACTGTCTTGCATGCCGGTCAGTGAATGCCCTTAACATGCTCTTAAGGTACCCATTGAATTGCTGAACAAGACAGTCTGAGGGTGGTATGGTGAGGCTCTGATCTGCCTTACTGCACACTTCTTCAAGAGACTAACCATCAAATCAGACATGTTGGTGTTTTGGTCCAGCAGAATTTCTTGGGGGAAACCCACCCAGCTAAATATTTCCAGCAGTTCATTGGCCACCTTCTCAGCCTTGATGGAGGACAAGTGCACTGCCTCTGGGTACATTGTGGTGTAATCTACAATTACCAAAATGTACCACTTGACAGTGCGACTTGGAGTGCTAAGTGGCCCCACAATGTCCATGGCAACTCACCAAAATGGCTGTCTGATAACAGGCAGGGAAATCAAAGTCATGTTAGCCTTGTCCCCACCCTCTGGCACTACGGATGGGTCTGGCAGTAGTTTGCCACATCCTTGAAAATACCGGGCCAATAAAATTTGTCAGCTGAGTTTGTGTACGGTTGACCCCTACAGTATGTATCCTGAAAAGGGTATGTCATGGTGTAAGGCTAAAAGCTTTTTTTGTCTAGGAAGCAGTGTCTGCCAGAGTACCCCTTCTTCCAGTCCTCCCTTAGGAACCCACTCACAGTAAAGGAGCCCATTCTCTGAGTACATTCCCTTTTCCCAGAACTCAGAGTCATTTTCCACACTTGTGGCTAAGTCCCTTAATTTTTGCAGGGATGGGTTAGCTTGCTGAGCTCTTCCTAGCTCTGCATGCCCGACCTTCCCCAGAACACACTCTGCTTTGTGAGTGGTACTGGCTTATGTCCTGGCTACTGTTCTCACATACCTGTGGGCACTATATGCCTGCTGTGAACATGCATTTGTGTGTGCTTGGCTGGTTTGTGAATTCTGTTCACCGATAGGGTACATGATCTGTTCATGGTGTCCTTGTGCTGCTTCGGCTTATGTCCCTGTATCCCATACCCCAGGACACAGCTGGAGAGGAGATGTGCAAAACCAGCCTGTCTGTCATGGGCACAGCTGGTACATGACTCAGCTGTAGTGCACCATCATGCTCACATGACCTTCCAGAGTTCCAAAATAATGTACAGTACCTATGTCGGGCAGAGTGTCATTTGGTGCTCTGCTGCACTGTCACCACGGGAGGCTTTGGTACCACAATCATGCTTGAGTATATCTTCCCCAGCATGACATAACTAGTGCACTAGGTTCAGTTTTGGTAGTAACCCCCCCCCCAATAACACTGCACGTTGTTCATGTTGCTTAGGACTCCTGCTGCTGCTGCTGTGGTGCCAGGAGTACCATAGACACATATTTGACACTGATGACCACCGTGGACCACATCCTTTAGTCTGTACCAGGTGACAGGCCACTATCAGTCTGTGTCAGGGGGCAGATTCCAGGGAAATATCCAGCTGACCCACTGTTTGGGTTGCATAGTGGCCACTGGGATGGGTACAGTACAGAACACTGCCATTGCCATAGTTCTTCCGTGACATGCATGCTGTGCTGGGTTCACAAATGTCATGGGGCAACCTAACCTGCACAGTATGGACCCTGCTCCATGTTCTCTGATGTCAGAGTGTCCTGCTTCATTTGTACATCCATTTACCACCTACGATGTATGGGTAAACACATCAGGGATTAACGTAAACCTCTGCAGTCCCTACCCATGTGCCAGTTTTTGATGCATCTCTCTGCTTGCAGCATCTGCGGGGACTTTGGCGCCAGGATCTGTAAGAAACTAAAATCTGGTGCAGGTCCCTGGTGCACCCAGTGTTACCGTAAGTGGGGATTCGACACACCTTGGATTGATCTAAGGGGCGTTAGAAAATTTAGCCCAATTTCTTTTATCTGTCTACTCTTGCGTAACACAATAAAACTAGTAGAATATACAATACCCTTTTACATACGCTGTGATAGACAAAACAGTTTCAGATCCCACTTGCTGCCTCTAGTTTGTGACAAAATAGTCTGTCCCAGACTCAGCTTGCCAGTGTTACAAGCTTTCTTGAACCTTTCAGACCCCTGCAAGAGTGCTCAATAACTGACACCACTAAGCATTGATATTCTCTTGGAGTATCTTTGGTTCTGAATCCCTCCAGAGTCACTGGTCATACAGTGCAGAGCTCCTTGCACAAAAGCGGATGATCCACCCCTCTCTATCTCAGCTGAGAACTCCTTACTTTAGAAACAGAATATGGTAATGGTAGCCTTCTCTTCAGAGGCGGAACCCCAGTTTTTTTTTTTGTAAAGTTTAGCTGCAGCTCAAAGGACTCAGTCACAGAAACATGAAATTTGTAAAAAAAAAAAAAAAAAAATGCTTTAATACTTCAAGGTATTTACACATATGGTACAGAATATTATGTTTAAACATTAGGTTACACACAAAAAACTTGTCTCTCTATTTAGCAGGGTAGAATAGGTTACTACACAAGGCACTTTGTGAATCAGGGCGGACTCGCACCTCGGATGGTATCTGTTCATAGCCCTAAACCTTAACTCTTTCCAGCTCTGTCAGATCTTAAGTCCCTCCAGCTGCCACCATGCCACATCATCCAGTATATCAGATTCAACATTCTTTGTGTCTTGAGGGCTGGATGCTCACAAAAAAAAAAAAAAAAAGTCTGATCAGGACCCCAGACTTTGTATATGCAAATCCATCTGCTTGTTGTCCTGAGTCCTGTCTAGCCCAGCAGGAATGTTTGTTTAAAAACATGAAAAGACCTTTTCCCCTTTTGAAGCTCTCCCATAAACTGGCTGAAGGGATTATCACCATCCACAGACAGCTGGTTTGTTTTAGCAGAGACACTGATAACATCCTGACCTTTCCCAGGGATATTCACTTTGTCCCTGCAGCTGCTAAATTCTGATACCTATGCAGAAATAATTAATAAAAAAAATACAGCAAGAAGTAAAAAATACAGTAACAGGTATACATACTGTAGCAAGTTGTTGCAAGTACACATCTGAGGAAGTACATAGACAGAAATTTGTGCAGAGGTGGGTCACCAAGATGATCCAGAGCCAGCAAAGTAGAGCCTATGAGGAATGGTTGATGGCCCTAAATATATACTCAACTGGATGTCAGGTGCCAGAGGGAGGACACGATAGAAACATAAATTTCTGAGGGGTATAAAAAGGGTGAATAGTGGGGACATGTTTGTAAGGCATAGGGGAAAAAGTCACCTGGGATGTGATTGGAGGTTGGGGCAATTTGAAGAGCTTTGAAGAAGTTTTACTTCATGGATAAGATGGTGGAACAGGACTTCTGGCAGAACTGGCAGGGGCAGCTACCCTAAGCAGATTTAAACACATCTGGGATGGGGCGGGGACTCATAGTCCTTAGGGGAACAACAGAATTGAGGGGTGAGGGAGACAACCCACTAGTACAGGAGGTCTGTGGGGTGAGATAGTATGATATGGGTAGACTTGATGGACCCTCAGTCTCCTTTTGCTGTCAGATTCTATGTTTCTGTTCTAGAAAATGTCATGTACAGTATATGTAGTGTTCTGTTAGCTGTAACTCAAACCTTCACAAAACAATTCAAGAACTGTTTGTACTTCCTTTATTAAAAGAATAATGGAATATCCACATTGTACATTACATAAGTGGAGAAGAAAAACTGATACAAGGCTTACAATATAACATTAAACAAACAGGAACCAATTACTATAAGGCCGGTACCTCTGTTCTTCAGTGGAATCCCATGGACTATTGATTTTGCTTGTACCCCTGGCTAGGAGGCATAGGATGATGACACAGCATATTTGTCATCCCCAAACCCCTCCATTCAGGTGTTGCCATCCACCTCTTTCCCTGCTCCCCTGTACTATATTATACAGCAAAGTTGACCATCTTATCTCCTGTTACCCATAAGTGATGTGGACCCTACCCAGTGTCTATTATTCAGTCTCCTCTGTTGTATCATGAAGCAGTGCCCATCTGGTTCATCTATTTATGAATGTCTGCATATGCTGTTGAATTAGGAAAGTAACCCATTCCATTTTCGGGATCTGAGCTACTAGTTCTACCCATTCTTAAACTGTGGCTGGATCTTTCTGTAACTATCTTCTGGTGATGGCCTTAGAGGCCACTGCTACTAGAATACTCACAGCTTCTTTCCTTTCTCTTCAAAACTCTAGGCGGTATCATCAAGACTAGCTTGCCAAAGGTAAGTGGGTAGCAAGTGAAAAAAAACTCTCTGGATAGTACCCCGCACTCCCTGCCAGAATATCTAGAGCCGGGGATGCTACCAGAAGATAGGGCTGAGTGTGGCATCACCCTCCTTATGCTGATGCCAACACCCTGAGGAGCCCTGTGTGTCCCACTTCACCTTTAGGTGGGGTACCAGAAAATAACAAATTTGGACCTGCCATGCAAACTCATGCTACTGGGGTGAGGAGGAAGTATGCCTTACTGTCTTCCAGACGCCTTGCCAGTCTTCATCTGTTAAACCTATTGCTGCCTCAGTCTCCCACTTTACCTTAACATAGGCTGTGGAGTGCCCAGGGAAGACATGTAAAACTGGTATGATGGGCAAATTACCACTTTCACAGACTGTGTGGACTGAATCCCATGTAGAACCAAAATGAGGGTTTAGGTCCTTCTACTACTACCTGCCACTCCCAAACCCTTGTAAGTATATATGTCCTGAGTTGGAAATATCAAAAGCAGTCTGTGTGGTGCCAATTAAACTTAGGTAAACACTCTTCAAAAAAGAGGATCTCTTCCCCTTCCCCTCCATTAGTTGCCACAGCACCACCGAACCAATGCATGTTTGATGCCTGTACCAAGGATCCATGCAGCCTGGCAAGTACTCAGAATCCCATGTGAACCAGTTATACTGACAGAGCCCTTCTCAGATCACATGACTTGCTGTTCCCCTGACCCAGAATTGCCATTCTGATACCTATGAAGTCAGAGGAGCTGTATGTACCCTTAAGGCAGGGGTCAAAAAGCACAGCATCTAAGGGGACCTTCTTCTGTTCTACAAGGGTAATATTTTTCCAGTGAGCAGCATAGTACGGATTCCTCTACAATATAGCTATCCTTATTTGGCTGGCAAGCCAGTAATTTTCAAGTAAAAGAAGTACACAACCTCCCTGGCTTCTACTCAAGTGTGGCTGTCTGAACTCAGCCCCCCCCCCCAAAGACAAAATGCAATATCTGCTGTTGCCATTAATGCAGTACTTTCTAGGGATCAGGACGGGACACACAGAAATAAAAGATATCATGCGAGGATGTTCATTTTTACGGCTTGAATCCTAAAACAGAAGATGAAGGGTAACAGAGAGGATAAAGTATGGGCATTGATAACCATGCTATGCTAGCGTTGAGTGGTTCCCATGGCAACTTAGATAAACCTCGAGAGCACAGCTCGAGAGGTTTTCCAAATCTGCCATGGGGAGCACGAGAAGCTAGCTTAGCGTGGTTGTTCATCGATGCTCATACTTTGTCTTTTATAGTGTATGGGCATTGGTGCTACCACAGTAGTGAAAAAACAATGACTGTTGTGCTTTTTTGTGGCTACTAAAATACACCCCAAGAGCACAGTGTGAATACATAAAAAAATCCTCTTACCATGTGTTGACAAAATGAAACGCCTTTGGTTGATTTACATAAATTCTTTATTAATATTTCTAACACACACAAAACCAAAAGACTGAACAATCGGAGACAGACCTGACAAATAACATTATTCAGACTCTTGCACACTTATAACAGCTAATGGAAATTAGAGACGTAAAACCAAACATGTGACTTAAAAAGTCCGAACGGAATTGTCGTAAAACAGGGGACAGGGTCATGTCGTGACTCACAGCAAATAATGTACTTTCCAGAGCTTTGGGAAACTGATAAAAAAAGGAAAAACACAAGAGAGAAACAAAAAGGTACAGGTTTATTATGCAAGCTGGGAAAGGAACCTCATTCTGTCTAGCACCATAGAGGGTGAGCGAGAGGATTTCTGAATGAATACTCTGGGGGGATGCTTTACTTTGCTTCAGTGTGTGCCTTCATTCATGCCTGGCATGATGGTTTGCTATGATTTTTCAAATTATGTGTGAGTTTGGCCGGCCATGCAGTCATGGTGACAGTCACTCATGGGGGTTCTAGTTTGTTATACCATCGATGTGACGTACCATTGATGGGTTAACAACAAAGTGACGTCACATCGATGGAATAACAACTAAGTAAAAACATGAAAATCGCTGTATAACAACATTCTACCATACATTATAGGTACATGAAGTCCTCCTTCAGTGCCATTTGCAAGGAGTAAAAATTATCTTGAAATGGTTATTCTAGGGGCATAGATATGGTGTACTATGCACACTTCTAGCAGAAGCCTTTCCTCTTTAAATCTGGGCTGTAAAGTCTTCAAGCTGGCTCCTCCCACCCACCTGGGTGGTATCCTCCTCAGCACTGCCCCATGATGTCAAATCTTCCCTTCCACTGGAAGCATCAGGTTCCCTCCATCGCAGCTCAATACTAGGTATAAGTTCTAATCTTCACAAACAAACTTGGTCTTCAAGCTTTTGCAGCTTTGTTCCATTATGGAGCAACTTGACGTTAAGTCTGGTCCTAGCTTCAACTGCTGTTCCACCTGCAACCAGAAGATAGCCAGGACCAATCCACACACCACGTGCGTGTACTGTTTGGGTGTCCAGCACGACCTGCAGGCCTGCGGCTTGTGTGCCACCCTCCAGGCCTCCACCCTGGAGGACTGTTATGCCTGCCTTATCTTGGGCCACCCAGATCAGCAGGATCCTCTGGTTAAATCTAAGGATGCCAGTCATGGTGGTTTCTGCAGCGGCCGGCTTGGTGGAACAGCTCGCCACCTTCAAAAAGACTGTGGCCCAGGCTTCTTCAGGTTCTTCCTCCACCTTGGTCCCAGTGTGCATGGGCTCATCCTTCAGTGGGGTGTTCTGGGACTTATGCCAGTCCCTACCCACTCTCCAGGAGGGCTCTTCCTGGGGGTCAGAATCCAACTGGGGCATGTCCAAAAAGTCCTGATGCAGGTTGTGGGATCGAGAGCCCGCTCCTCTTGTTCTCGTGCTTCTGCTGGCTCAAGGGCCATCGAGCTGTCAGTTTGGGATGATGCTTCTTACCAGATCCAGGCTGCTGGCCCATGGAGTCACCGTCAGCTTGTCGGCCAAGCCATGGGTTGACCAGCGGGTCAAGATCTATTTAGACCCTGTCAACCCATTGTCACCGGACAAGGGGAAAGACTCCCTCTCCAGGACTCCGGTTCTGCCTACTCTCTCTCCGATTGAGGGTTGGATCCACCTGCTAAGCCGGTTCTCTCCACTCAGGAGCCTGAACTCTCGGGGGATCCCAGGCACCTTTCACCTGTTCCCACCTCTCCTCACCAACCAGTGTGCCTTCAGTTGAGGTTGAGCAGTTCTAAAAGTGCTCATTGGTCCTGTTCTCGACCCTCAGTGAAGAGATGCCACCAGTACTCCTCATCCTCATCTCCTTGGGGGAGGACCAGCTCCACTGTAAAATGTGGTGCCACTATGAGGAGTTCTTGTGGCTGCAGTGGCTTCTCGGCACAGGCCGCATGCCTCTGCCTCATCCCACTAAGCACTCCCGTGACCACCACACCCCTGGCCCCTCCCGTCAGGCCACGGCCTCTCTGTCCATTCGGGTGGAACCTCTGCAGCCCAAGGAGAGGCCTTCTGCTACAACTGTGAGCATGGCAGCCGGCCTTCCCGGTCAGTTTTTGATTAAGATCATATAGGCCAATGAACCTTGCATCATCAGCAGGAATATGGGTGCTTGGCTGGTTTTCGAGGAGTCCTCTGAGGACTCCTCCATGCATTCTCATCAGACCCCAGGCTTTGACCATGAGTCTGGGGAGGATCTCTCTGTGAAGCACAGGTCTGCCACCTTCAGGGCCCTGCTCCACTTGATTTCCAAATCAATGGGGATCCTGCTGAAGCCTGTCCAGAAGCAAGCTGAATACCCCTTGACAGAGATCCTTGACAGGGATGACTCCCTTGGGGTCACCTTCCCTGTAGCAGAAGTCATCCTTGGCCCTGCTTTGGAGCTGTGGCAGCATCCTGTTTCCTGCCGTATGCTGTCGGCCCTGTATGGTCCACAAATTCGTGGTTCAGCCGAAGGTTTGGTCGCCAACTCGGTGCATGGATAATGTCGAGGACATTGATGAACCTCTCAACAAACAGTCTAAGAGGTTAGACCACGCAGCCAAAAAGGTCTGTGTGGCCTCATCCCTAGGTCTTCGGCAGGCTAGTTTGGTCATTATGATGGCCAGTTTTGCTCATGCTGTATTCGATACCCTGGATCAGGTTATCCCCAGCTCCTGGTTGACCTACAGTTGCCAGTCAAGTTGGTCCGTGACCAAGGTCACGCTGTTGCTAAGCAGCAGCTCCTAGAAAATGGTGACTCAGGCACCAGGTCAGTAGCCTCGGTGGTGGTGATGTGCTGCAGGGCATGGCTGAGGATTTTAACTTTTACAGCCGATACTCAACACAAATTAGCAGATGTCCCTTATTTTGACACTGACTTGTTCAGGCTGGCGTGGATGGCCATCTCACTCATACCGAGAAATCCAGTGCCACCCTGGACTCTGTTACATCTGCCCAGAAGGACGCTAAGGGCCAGAAATAAAAGAAAAGGTCCTTTCAGTATTGGCTGTACTCTGCACCTGCGACCCGACTACCTCAGCCCCAGGTGGGGCAACAGCAGGCCTGGTGGACTAAGCCGAAATTGGCCTCCTCTGGAGCTAAAAAGTACAGAGGGTGAGGGTCTGATGCCCCTGCAGCTAGCCCTGCTGCCACTTCCAAGCTTGCCTAGTGGGTTGGGGGGTGTCATCTTTCTGCCCATCCTGTCCACCCTGGGACCTCTTGTGAGGGGCCGGCTCCATCAGTGTGTTTCCACCTGGTCTGATATAAGTTCAGACAGATGGGTGCTCAAGGTGGACAGTTGAGGTCTGCCTCTGGAGTATGAGGCTCAGTTGCGCCTGTACACCATGGGAAGAAGTGTTGTCCATGGACATACTTGTCTGCCATTTGAGAGGACAACACCCAGCTCCTCCAGAAGGAGACAGTGGTTCATATCCAGGATGCCACAGCCAGTCTGAGATTTGTCTCCAGATACTTTCTGGTTCCAAAATTGATGGGGGGTTGGTGCCCGATACTGGATCTGCACGACCTCAACAAATATCTCAGGGTACCCAAATTCCAGATTGTCACTCTGAATCAAATCATCCTGCCCCTGCAGCAGGACATGTGGTTCTGCTCTCTGGACCTCCAGGATCCCTTCTTCCATATCCCTATCCATCCATCTCACCAGCGGTTCTGCTCAGAAGAGATCCTGTATGAGTTCCAGGCCATGCCATTTGGCCTTGCCTCAATCCCCAGGGTCTTCAAGTGCATTGCAGTGGTGATAGCATTCCTGCAGTGCTGCGGAGTCCAGGTATACCTGTACCTGGACGACTGACTGATCTCTGGGTCTTCCACAGCAGAGGTGGAACAGTCCAGGGATCTGACCCTCCAGACCTGCTCACTCCTGGGCCTCTTAGTCAACAAGGCCAGGTCGGAACTCAGTCCCTTACAGGTGATCCATTTCATCAGGGTAGAGCTTGACTCCCTTAAGGCCAAGGCCCAACTCCCAGTGGACAGGGCAGAAGATCTTGCCTCCTTTACCTGATCAAATATGAGGAGATCGTGTGAGACGTTGGTGACTTAGAAGTATTGTGGGTTAAGTTATCCCCTCAGGTTGGTGCTTCAATCAAACTGGGTTTAGTATATAGGCCTCCCTCAATGTCCTTGGAAAATGATGTAAATCTGTTAAATCACACTGGGACTTTGGACCCATCCAACAAGATATTGCTTCTTGGAGATTTTAACTTACCAAACATAGATTGGACGATACTGACAGGGACCAGTAAAATGGATTACTCTTACTTAGATATCTTTGATCAACTTGGACTCGGACAAAAGGTCCCCTGTGCCACTAGAAATGACAAAATATTGGATATCATTTTGACTAATATGGGAAGTTATGTATCCAATGTTAGCATTAGTACACCATTGGGTATTAGTGACCATCATAGCGTATTTTTCTATGTCCTGGGGAATCAAAGGCAAACTGGGACAGGTGTCACAGAGAAACTAAATTTTAATAAAGCACACTTTAATGCAATACAGAGTAATGTATCAAACCTGGATTGGCATAAAGAATTTTCTGGCCTTTCAGTGGAATCAAAATGGGACATACTGCTCTCTAAATTAAAAGACCAGGTTAGAACCAACATCCCCAATATAAAGAAATATAAGAAGAATAGTACCTGGTTGGATGAAACCCTTAATAAAAAGACTAATCAACAAAAAAAAATTATATGTTTAAACAAATCAAATGTGGAAAACTTCAACTAAACTCTGTCAATAGAGACCTAGTTAAAAAGGTTAAAGCTGAGATTAAAAAAAAAGCAAAAACACAACACAAAATCAAGTTGGCAACCAGGGTTAAAAACAATAAGAAAGCTTTTTTTTCCCTACATTAACAGTCTTAATACAATAGGCCCATTTTTAAATGAATCAGGCCAATTAGCCAGTGATAAAGAGACTGCAGCTATTCAGAACAAATATTTCTGCAGTGTTTAATGATGACAGTTCCAGCTCACCTAGAGAAGCTGTGACTTCTCATCCTAGGCAGTTAACTATTGAACCAAATGAGGTACATGACAGATTAAAGAAACTGGATGTTAACAAATCACCGGGGCCCAGTGAAGTCCACCCCAGAATCTTACATGAGCTAGCCGATTTTTTTATACCTACCCTTAGCCCATATATTCCAACAATCCTTGGATACTGGGGAAATTCCACAAGGGTGGAAAGTGGCTACTGTGATACCTACTTTGAAAAAAGGACCAAAAACCAACCCTGAAAACTTCAGACCCATTAGTCTGGCTTCCCTAATGCGTAAGATACTTGAGGGCATTATTAAAGACTATATACAACATTTTTTTGGACCAATCTGGATTCACCAAATCTAGGTCCTGACAAACAAACTTACTGACATTCTATGAAAATGTTAGTAGGGAACTGGATTGGGAAAACTCTGTTGACATCGTATTCCTGGACTTCTCAAAGGCCTTCAATAAACTCCCACACTGTGAACTAATTAAAACATTGGGGGTTCTCAATTTGAAGGCTAACATTCTAAATTGGATTACTAACTGGCTCAAGGGAAAGAAACGCAGAGAAACAGTAAATGGGGAGTTCTCCGATTGGGCACAGGTCACAAGTGGGGTGCCCCAGGGGTCTGTTTTGGGCCCTATCTTTTCAATATTTGTATCACATCACTTAAAATAGATGTACCCAATATATGGTTACTGAAATTTGCTGACGACTGCCATATAGGAACAGTGGTTAATAGCACTGAGGACACTATTGCCCTCCAACAAGCCCTGGATAGCATATCAAATTGGACTAATCACAGCAAACTAGCCCTGAATACTAGTAAGGGTAAAGTTATGCACCTGGGTGCACATAATAAATAACATAAGTACAATCTGAGAAATGATGACTTAATAGTAACTAATCAAGAATAAGATTTAGGGAGAAAAATCAGCCCTGATTTGAAATTCAGATCCCACTGTAGAGATCAAATCAAGAAGGCAAATCAAAATTTAAATTGCCGTCTCAGGCACATATCCAGCTGGAAAAAGGAGGTGAGGAGGTGATATTTCCATTATATATTGCTTTGGTTAGACCCCACCTGGAATATTGCACGCAGGTGTGTTCCCCCTATATAAAAGAAGATATTCAATGGGTTGAGAGAGTACAGCATAGAGCAACTAAATCTATAACTGGGATGAGAGAAAAGGTCTACGAAGACAGACTAAGATCACTCAATCTGTATACGCTGCAATACAGGAGATTTAGAGGTGACATGAGCATGCTCTATAGAACAATGGGTGACCTAACCCTTAAGAAAGAACTGGGGTTTGTGCTAAGGAATAACCGCGTTAGCGAGGGAAGACGTTCCAAGCAATTATTTTAACTGAATGGAATGCTCTCCGTAGAAGAAATTGGTTTAACCATAGGATGGTCATAACATGGAATCGCCTTCCAATGGAGGTAGTGGATAGTCCTAATATGGAATCGTTCAAATCAAAACTGGATCAAGTATTTGGGGATGGGAAAAAATACTTCTTTAAGTAAATTCTGTCGGCAAGCACCACGGACACAAGTTCATATACACATGAAACTACCTATGATACCTATGATTTCAGGTTGGGCAATTGCACCCAGCCCGGGACTTCCTGCACCTGCAGGGGTACATGGTGCTTTGTACCAGCGTCATCCACTGGGCCCACTGGAGGATGCGTCCCTGCAGTGGGGGCTGGCATGGCAGTGGTCTTACGGCCTCAGTCTCCTCGACCACCTGGTCACAGTGACACAGCTGATGTGGGACTCCATCCAGTGGTGGCTAGTCCTGGAATATCTACAGGAATGAGTTCTGTTTGTCTGCTCAGAACCAACGGTCACTCTCATGGCTGATACCTCTCTGCTGGGCTGGGGAGCCCACCTAGAGGATCAGAGAGTCTACAGGCTCTGGACCTCCAAGGAATCCCGAAGTTATATTAACCTGTTGGAGCTCCATGCAGTGCACCTAGCGCTGACAGCCTTCACTTTGCACATTCAAGGTCAGGTCAGGCTTGGTCCAGATGGACAGCATGACAACCATATACTACCTCAGCAAGCAGGGTGGAATGCATTTCCTGCCGTTGTGTCTGGAAGCTCTCTGCATCTGGACCCTCATTTGCAGTCTGGGCACCAACCTTCTGGCAATTCATTTTGCCAGCATGTCCAACCAGCTGGTGGACACCCTCAGCCGAGTCGGCGAGGCATCCCGCGAGTGGTCCCTTTACCAGGAGGTAGTCAACTGCCTGTTTTCCCAATAAGGCACTCCCCAGGGTGACCTGTTTTCCACCTGGGAGAATGCCCTCCCCTACCTCATTCCTCATAATTAACTTCACCTTCCGCCCACCCTCTTACTTATCACTCTGTTACTTGGTGTTTCTCAAGTATACATTCGAAGTATTCTAGCAATTTATTGAACTGCCATTGTAACCTATTTATTGCTTTTTTTGCTCCTGTTCCTGTAACTTTTATTGTGTTTGTTCTCTGATGCGGAACCTTTGTAAAAGAGCCTGGCTCAAAGGTACTTGTAATCTTAGTTGTAATAAAATAAAAAAAATAAAATAAAGTGGCCTATACTGCAAGTTCTAATCCATGGGGCTGAAATGCAGAATGTTTTTCATATACAGTTCAGTGAGACACTGACAGCTGTCATTCCAACTAACAGTATCTCATGCACTATAAATGGTTCCATTTATTCCTAGACTCTCCCTGTTATTTTCTACTTGTACAGTACATGCAATACCAACTGAATGTGAGAGGCTGCAGGCTTTTATGCACTGGATCTAGAAGAGGCTGATGTTGCATTTACAAAAATGTCCTGATGGTGGCAGTGGCAGCATTCAGCATTGTCTCTACACGTTAGCCACCATGCCATTTGACTTTTTGTAAAATAACTTAAAAGAAACATTTTCTTTAATTAGCCATTGTTGGCTAAAACGCTTTACCTTCATCAGAATTGTTCACAAATACACATGCAGACTTCTGATTGTAAAAATCTTTTTCCTTTTATTTCATCTCAAGTCTTCAATATCTCTTGCCACCAAAATTCACCCGTTCCACTGCTTAAATCCTGCAGCTTTCTCAAGGGCAGTGGTTCTAATGAGAATCAGAAAATATACAAGTAAACTTATTCTGTATATAATTCATTACTGCAGTGTGGCAGCCAGTTTATTCATAGCAAACATAACAAGGTTGATAAGCTAAAAAACATTTTAACGATTGCCTCTCATGGAAGGATTTCCCCTCCTAATGCCATGCCAGCAATTGAAGTTGTTTATCACCTTCAGGAGCGCTTCCTTACAGTGCCAGACTTGTACTGATTCACTGGCATTTACACAGTGACATCAGTTACATTAGTGTTGCTCACCTGCTCAGCCACCTGAGTGCTCCCACCTCCTCATCAGTGATATATCCAGCAAGTCTCACGTAGAGTGAGATGACCCACAGAGGACTTACTGCTCAAATGACTGACCAAATAGAAGTCCTTTGAATATTATTATGAAGTGGGTAGAAACATAGAAACATAGAAACATAGAAGTTGACGGCAGATAAGGACCGCAAGGCCCATCCAGTCTGCCCATTTCTTTTTCTACCTTATAAATGTGCCATCGGCCTTTGCTCTGTCAGTGACCTATCTATTCATAGTCATTTGTATTGCTCCCTTATGCCTATCCCATGCCTGTTTGAAGCCCTGCACTGTATTCATAGCCACCACTTCTTGTGGTAAGCCATTCACGCATCTACCACCCTTTCTGTGAAAAAGAATTTCTCACATTCCCCTTAATCGGCCTCCCTCTAATCTCATGCTGTGTCCTCTTGTCCTGCTATTTTTCTTATATTTAAACATGTTAGACTCTTTCACCTTGTTTATGCCCTTAAGGTGTTTAAATGTCTCGATCATATCACCTCTCCCTCCTTTTGCTCAAGGGTATACATATGAGCTCCGTTAATCTGTCCTCATATGTCTTCTGATGCAGTCCCTGCACCATTTTGGTTGCCCTTCTCTGGACTGCCTCAATTTGGTTAATGTCCTTGTGAAGGTGTGGCCTCCAATACTGCATGGTACTCAGATGGGGCCTAACCAATGTCTTGTACAGAGGGATTATTACCTCCTCTTACGACTTGTGATACCCCTACTAATACACCCTAACACCCCTAGCCTTACCTACTGCTTTAGAGGTCTGCTTGGATGATTTTAGGTCATCAGTGATGATGATGCCCAAGTCTCTTTCTTCCTTTGTGACTGCTAGCAACTCCCTCCCAGCCTATAAGTGGCTTCGGGTTTCTCTTCCCTATGTGCATGATTTTGCACTTATTTGCATTAAATCCCAGTTGCCACTCTTCTGACCATTCTGCTAGTTTATCAGATCTCTTCTCATTCTGCCCACCCATCTGGATCATCTACTCTGTTGCAGATCTTGGTGTCATCTGCAAACAGACAAGCCTTACCCTCTAGTCCATCTGCGAGGTCACTAATGAAGATGTTGAATAGGACTGGCCCAGGACTGATCCCTGAGGTACCCCACTTGTGACTTGCATCTCTTCTGACTGTATACCATTTACCACCTCTCTGTTTTCCTGCCAGTCAACCAGTTTGCCACCCAGTTGACCAACTTCTGACCCACCCGAGCCTACCTAGCTTATTTATCAATCTCTATGTGGAACAGTGTCAAAAGCTTTGCTGAAGTCAAGGTAGGCGACATCAACTGCTCCCCTTGGTCCACCACTCTGGTTACCCAGTCAAAGAAATCTATGAGATTAGTTTGACAGGACCTTCCTTTTGTAAACCCATGCTGTCTTGGATCCTGTGCCCCTATGGATTCCAGGTGTTGCACTATCCTTTCCTAAGGAGTGCCTCCATAATCTTGCCCACTACTGAGGTAAGACTGACCGGTCTGTAGTCTCGCCTCCTCCCTGCTACCACTCTTGTGGAGTGGGATCACATGAGCCCTTCTCCAGTCTTCTGGGACCTCTCCTGTGCTCAGAGACTCACTAAACAATTCTGCTAATGGCTCTGCTAGTTCCTCCTTTAGCTCCTTTAGTACCCTGGGATGTATGCCATCAGGTCCCATTGCCTTATCCACCCTGAGCTTAGCAAGCTCTTGTAGGACCCTTTCTTTTGTGAGGGAGTAGTGCTCACCTCCTCCCCTGTGTCCAAGATGCTGAGCCGTGGGCCCTGCCCTACCTTCTCTTCAGTAAATACTGAGCAAAAGTATCTATTTAGGATAGATGCCTTTACAGGGTCCTCCTCCTCACATGTTCCCTTTTCTCCATTAAGCTTAGCAATACCCCCTCTGGACTTTCTCCTTTCACTAATGTATCTATAGAAAGTCTTGTCACCTTCTTTTACTGTTTGTGCTAGTGTTTCCTCAGTTTGGGACTTTGTCTGCCTTACTGCCTTACCTGCTTCCCTTAGGGCAGTTTGGTATGCCTCCCTATCTTCATCCTGCTGTGTTCCCTTATATTTTCTGAAGGCCAGCCTTTTGGCTCTGACCTTTTCTGCTACTGTATTTGAGAAACCAAAGTGGTTTCCTTCTTCTTGCACTTCCTTTTCTGTCTAACACAATGGGATGTTGCTTCAAGTATTGTATCCTTAATGCTTGCCCACTTTGCCTGTACCTTCTCACCTGTGTTTCTTTTGCCAGGGCTAGCTTAACTCTGTTGGCCATCTTATCAAAGTCAGCTCCTCTGAAGTCCCATATTTTTGCCTTGGAATGGGATGATTTAGATGTAGTAGCCAAATTGAACCATACCATGTGATGGTCACTGGCCCCAAGGTGACCTTCTACCTGGAGATCTGTGATCCCTTCTTTGTTAGTCAGTACTAGATCTAGGATAGCCCTGTCTCTTGTGGGTTGCTGTACCAGTTGTTTGAGGCCCTCCCCCTGCAGGGAATCCACTATGAGTCTAGTTCTGGCAGATGTTCCTGCTGGTATTGACCAATCTGTATCTGGCATGTTGAAGTCTCCCATTATCAGAACCTCCCTTTAGCTGTCATGTTTTGTATATCTTCTAACAGTAATGTGTCTATGTCCTCCTCTGGTCTGGGGCCTGTAGACAAC
This sequence comes from Neoceratodus forsteri, assembly GCA_016271365.2. Lineage (NCBI taxonomy): Eukaryota > Metazoa > Chordata > Ceratodontiformes > Ceratodontidae > Neoceratodus > Neoceratodus forsteri. The sequence continues at coordinate 734,561,911 of CM028131.1, forward strand.
CCCAGTTCTTATGGCTGTCCCATTTCCTGTTTCAGGGTGACCCACAGTTCTTCTGGCTCCTTATGTGTATTCTGAATTTCTGTAGCTTTGATATTTTCATTAACATACAGGGCCACTCCTCCCCCCCTTTTTGCACCTCGGTCTCTTCTGAACAATACATAGCCAGGTACTGAAGTCTCCCAAGTGTGATTACTGGTAAACCACGTCTCACTAATTGCTACTATGTCCAGTTTAGCCTCTGACATTATTGCCTGCAGGTCTGGGATCTTATTTCCCAGGCTGTGAGCATTTGTATACATGATTTTCCATTGGCCAGATTTTGGTGTGTTAGTTGTTGGGTGAAGTTTGGCATTACCCCTGTGCATCGTGTGGAGACAAACCTTTTTCTTACCTGGTGATGCAAATGAATGGCAAGCGGCTGAATTCCTGTTTGACCACTAGCTGAGGGGGAGGGGTGTTCTTCCCATTCGACGTATGGGTGCTGCACCTCTCCCCATTTGCTAGTTTAAATATTCTGCAAAGACGCCAAACTTCTGCCCCAATGCACTGACTCTCTTTAGTCAGATGCAGTCCATCAAATTTAAAGAACTTTGCTCCCAGAACTGTTGCCAGTTCCCTACAAATCCGTGTCCTTTTCCTGGCACCAGTCCTTGAGCCACGTGTTTAGCTCCCCTATCTCCCTTCTCTGACCTTCCACCATCTGCTCCCTTCTCCCAGACTGGCAGGATCTCAGAGAAGAAGATGCCGGATGAAATAGATGATAGTTTGTCACCCAGCCTAGTCAGGTGTTCCTTGGTCTCCACAACTGACCCGGCTGGCGAGATCGATAGTCCCTATGTGTACTAGGACATCAATGTTTTCTCCTGCTTTGTGAACAATCTAGCAATGCGGTCAGTGTCTTCCATGCTGATGTAACGGAGACATCTGACCATCACCTGGCTGGAGATGGTATCAACTCCCGTAATCATGAGTCTCCTATGATCAGTAGTTTTTTGGATTTCCTTTGTGCTTGTTTAGTTTTGGTTCCTGATTTGGGTGAGTATTGTTGTGCTAGCTCCTGTGCTGCAGTGTCTTCTGCCTCTTTATTTGATTTCAGAGATAGAGGCAGATACCTGTTTGTAGTGTTTATATGGTTTTTGGAGGTAATGTGTTGGAGAGCAGAGAGTGATGGGGCACCTGATTTGCTCCTCCTGACCACCTGCCAACCTCCTGGACCAACTACCCTCTGCGGTCGAGGTTTTTCTGTTGGATGCTGGGGAAATGGCGGGTGGTTCTTATAATGTATTTCCTCTTCAATATGAAATTTGAGGCGTGCAATCTCTGCCCATGCTGCCCGGAGCTGAGACCTAAGATCTCCAAAGGCCCAGCATGTAGGACAGTGTCCTAAATCCTGTAAGACTGTCCTTCTGAAAATTGTTCCACAGTACCTGCAGTTAATGAAATCCATTCCAAATAAGTTGCTGGGTTTGTAACCTAGTCAGAGTAATTAGAAGGAAAAAAAAATGCAAGTAATGGTTTAATTGTGCTTTGTTTAACTTGTTATAACAAGTTAAATTACTAGTGCCCTGTAAATGAGATCACCTTGCGGAGGCCCCACTGATCCGCCCCTTCCTGCTCTGCCACAGGAAATGTCACAATGTGGTACCCTATAAAAGGAGTGTAGCGTGGGTGGTTGGGGATGGGGTGGGGTGGCTGGGGCTTCCCTGCCTAAAAGAAGAACCACGGATGAAAGAACAAGGAGGTAAGAGCAGAAACAATCAGTCAACAACAAATGCAGTAACCCTGAAAGCTTATCCTAATGTTAGATAAAACTGTAAAAGCTGTAAAGCACCACCTGTAATAATTTCAGAGAAGATATACCCTGTAAGAAACACTTTGCTCCAGAGAAAAATAAAGCAGTAACAGAAGATATACCTTGCAAAAGACGATTTGAATCAGAAGATTACAGCAGTAATCTGTTAGCACACACCTGTAGGCACACCTTGTAATAATGCAGAAGAAGGTATACCAGCAACAACAATTTGAATCGGAGAAAAAATAAAGCAATGAAATGTTAGCAACAAACAGTAGCAATCCCTGTGAGTAAAAAATAAAAACACCACCACACAGTAAATCTGCTTAGCCAAACTAAGTCTTAATCCTTCTCCCTTGCTCTGGTAAGTTTCTCTACTCTGCCTTTCAAGCAGTCTTAGAAGGAAAGAGCTCAGGTGAAGCTAGGTGCCTTGGCCAGCAAACCAAGAAAGAATGCTGGCTTCTTATTAGCAAAGAGGTACTTTCAGCAGGGCCGTTATCCTAGCACAACAGCTTGGCTGAACATAGCTCAACAAAAATATGTTTAAAAAAATACATCCAATTTACTAAAATGGAGACCTTACATAATCACAATAAGGCAATCGAGGAGGGGTGTTATGGTGAGCTGGTGGCTCTTCTCTGGTGGTGGAAGCACTCTGCATCACACCTAGTGCTTCAATCCACCCAAGACGGGCCATTATCCCACCATAATGCTCCCCCTGTTGTGCCCTATTGCTTAATTATGAAATGGATACAACAAATGCTGTAACCTGATTGGCTGAGAAATTATTTTAGCCAGGCTGTTAACCCAGCACAACAGCCCAGTGGAAAGTAGTCCATCCAAACAGACTCAGCACTCATCCTCAACAGTCCTCCATCTCCGACCAGGTCAGAAATGCCTGCAGCAGATATGCCTGCAGTGGCATAGTTTTGCAGGCCCAGTTGCTGACCACAGCATTCTCCTGCTGCTACTGCCACCACCTACTGCTTCTAGCTCTGATTGTCATCTCTGTGGACACCATCTGACATGGGTCTGTACCTGCTGATGAAATCAAGATGACTATCCACTCAGTAATGCATGACTGTAGTGATAAATAATGTCACATATTTAAAATTTCAAACTTTATCGTATGTGCCACATAACACATCCCCAAAACAACTTGATGTGAACATAATGGCACCAAAGCAGACCACCATTTCCCACACTACCAAATGGCATGCTTTCCAACTTCCTGCCTGGTCCATGCTGCCAACCCATCTGCAATTCTAACATCTGACCTCTGTTCCCCACACACTGATTCCCTGAAGCCAGTATCACTGTGGCACCACCATCAGGCTAGACACCAATACTGCAGCAGCTGTTAGGGCTACTTTTAGGGAGCACTGTGCACGAAGGAGTGTGAGGTACGCACCAAAGGTGCATACCCCACCCATGTAGCTCTGCACCTGTGGACAGGTACGCACCTGGCAGCATGCACAAGCCCTGGCCACCTGTCCATGGCTCCCCCAGCATGCAGGATCACACAGGGTGGTCGGGGGCAGAGTTGTGGACCCAGGCAGGCATCCAATGGGATGCCCGGCCTGGGTCCCAAAGTGGATCACTTGCGCTCGATGGTGCGGGTCCGGGTACGTGAACAGCACTCGTGAGCACCTGGACCTGTGCAGCCATGCCCCTTTGACCATGGTTCCCCCCAGCCCAGCCCATGCACAATGTGCCCACATGGTGCACAGATGGACCCCTGCAATAGATCCCTTCCCCCCTCCAGTATGCCACTCCCCCCACCAGACATCAGTGCACCATCCCCGTGGTGGCAAGAGGCACCCCAACACAGCGTGTCCTGTTCCTGACTGAGTACCCCTGACTCCTCCATGCCTCAATGGAGGTAACACCCCCATGCTCTGTCCCCGAAACATACACTCCCTCCCCACAGGAGCCCCGTCATGACTTCCTATCCAGGTACATGTCAGCTCTGTATGTAACTCCTGGTGACACCAGTGCATGTAAAAACAATCCAACCACCCCCTGATCCCAGTGCACCGCAGCCCCTCATTGGTGGACAGTGCCCTCTCCGGCACTGACAGCCCACCCCATCCCTGTGCCTGCCAGTTGATGCCAGGCACTGTATGGCCAGTGGCACATCCCTCCTTGCACCAACCCAGCCGCTGGCTGTCCAAATGCTGCTGGGAGCATGCTGCCTGTTTATAGTGGCGCACTCCAAGCATCACTTGGATGGCCAGTGGTCGAGGAGGTGCAAGGAGGGCTGTGCCACTGGCCATCTGGAGCCGTGACACTTGCATTCATGTATGGGGTTGGGCAGGGTTCAAGTGCCACAGGGGGTAGGGGGCCCCTGAACACCAATGAGGGGTAGGGGTATCAGGGTAGGGGACCGGGATAGTGGTGATTGGGCACCTGTGTGTGCGGGGGGGTGACATGAACAGCACTGGGGTTGGGGGCAGCATGTGGGAGGGGCTGCATCCCCAGCTACGATGCTGGGGCTGTCATGTTGTGGGAGGGAATGCCACTACTGGGATATGGTACCATGGTGTATGGGCACTTGCCCCTTCCACAGTCCCAGCCCTCACCATCGGCCTCATGGGCTTGAGCGGCATGGTGGTTGGATATTCAGGTCCACCGCACCCAGGGGACATGTCCAGGGAGCATGCAGTGGGTTATGGCAGGGTCCTGGCAACTGTAAGCTGCTCAGTCCTCCACCCCCCTGTGGACAGCACTACTTGCTTTAGTGAATGGTGCATAGTGCTGGCACACCCCTGGCCCACCCTCAGCGCATTGCTGTCCACGCAGCCGGGGGATCAGGTGCGTATTTGTTGCATGCCCCATTGGTGAATGCCACATGGCCTCGCTCCACGGAATTCATGCGTAATGATCCCTATGCACCTGGCTTCCACGGCTCATAGGGATTGTGCATAGCGCCCTTTGTTTTTACTGTTTTTTTCTTTTTCCTTTTTTTTAATATAAAGTGAAATCCTAGCCAAAAAAAAAATAATTATAAAGTATCCATTTCATAATCGCAATAAGGCATTCCAGGGGGGTGCGTTGTGGTGGGATAACAGCCCTTCTCGGGTGGTGGAAGCACTCAGCTTCTCCTCATGCTTCAACACATCCAAGGTGAGCTGTCATTGCACCTTAACACACCCTCTGTTATGCCTTAGTGAAGAAATGGCTTAATTATAAATCATGACCTCATTCTTATCCAATCAGTATTATTTCTTTGTAAACGTTCCAGGTACTCTTACAACCATAAGGTGGTGCCTCATGCACATAGGTTTAACATTTTGAAGTTCTAAGTTCAGTTGACACAGTTCATTTCCCACAAAGGGGATTCTCTAGTATTCTGCAAAGTAAAGCATTTTTGATTTTAAATTGAAATTCCATTTTCTAAACAATGGTCTTTAACATTATTTATAATATGTGTAGATGTACACTGTGTCATGGTTATAAGAGTTTCTTCTCATGTCCTTTGTGTGCCAGAACTGCTCAGCTTTACTTCGCAGTTCTCTCACCCAAAGACGTTTGAGAACGCACTCTTATAACCAGAAGAGACACAGTAACCATACGTACAATCATACATAATAACCTGGTCAAAGTTTATAAAGGTAAAAGTACGAAGTATCTTATTTTAACCAGGTTACAAGTCGCTACACATTTCTTGTTTGGAGACCAGGCTGTCAGGTGGAGGCCACCCACGAGCACATTATTAATAACTGCTCAGCCTTTAGTCTTAGCAATCCAAAGCTGAAATTACAGGCTCAAAAGTGTAAACGTTTTTTAATAAGCTACTGTTGGCTAGAGCTTTTCATGCCATTTAGAAAGGTGTCCATTTGAAAGAAATGGATAAAGGAAAGGGAAAAAGGAAATTTTTAACCAGGAAAGGCACACTAACCCAAAGCTTGTTTCCAGGTGTGACCTAGGAGCACAAGGAAGTTAAGTGACTTGTTCAGGGTCACACAGTATGCAAATGGGGGCTGTGGTATTCATACCTAAGTCTCCAGTTTTGCAGCTCAGAGCCTTAAACCACTACACTGTACTGCCTCCTAAAAATAGCTAAATGGCTAAAACAAAAGATGTGGTGGCTAACAAAGTAGGGGGGTAGCCAAATGGCTAATTTTTTTGGTGTCTAAAGTCAATACTGGCAGCATCATAGCTGATAAACACCATATACATCACAAAAAAATAATAAAGTATATACTGGTTAATAATCACAACCCTTTGTGCAAAAAAGATGGAGAATTATGATTCACAATGTTAAAGTTTGAAAGCAGCCACAGCTGTAAATCCTTGGGTAAACTCTTCCAAAAGCTGGAAACTTGATAAGAGATCAGCCTCTCGCAATACAACTCCTCTAACTTTAAAATAAGAAAGTTGTTATTACTCCGTTATCTACTCCCACTCCTTGAAGACGAAGCTACAGTCCACAGAACAGCAAGCTACACTACTGTACACTACAGATGCTTGAAGTCACAGTACAACAGCATCTGGTTAGCATTTGTTTTAGACTGAATGACACACCACTGTGACATGTGCAAACGCCTGGGCCTCCTCACATTACTAAATAGGCATGAGTTCCATCAGTATACTGCAATGTTTAAATGTGCACATGGTGATGAATAACACAAATACCTTTTAGCCACATCCCTCGCTGTCTGTCACCTCAGTTCACAAGTCAAGGAATCATTCCATACCCCAAAAAATACTGGATTTGTTAAAGGGCACCTAAACAAATACATTTTACATATTGCTATTCTAAAATCTGGCTTCGTAGTGCTTTTTGTACTTATAATTTTTATTATTTGTGAGATATATACTTATGTACAACAATATAAATTCAACAACATAGCCTTTAACAGAAAGGCTGCCGTTTATAAGAGTGCTGAAACTGCATTTATTCAATTAAGGTAAATGCAGTTTTGTAGCATTTAAAAAGTGTAAACAGCAGGCTCTCCTGACTGAAATCTCCCTGTTTAGGTTTCTCTAAAATGGTTGCAGACATGCAACCTGATGACGTCAAAGAGGAGAGAGACTGATCAGCATAAGAGATGTTATATAGCAGCCCTGTATGCAGTTGCACACTGTTCTCCATTCATTTTACTACCAATTTATTTAAAGGTATAAAGCTCATCATTGAACCTATGTATCATTCATACTAATACATAAGTTAAGTGATATTTTTTTTAAGTTTGTAAACTGCAGCATTCTGAAACAGACACTGGTTTTACACAACAAAATCCCTAGTCTCCTATGCCAGCCTCATTGCATATGTCCACTAATGTGTCAGTCCTCCTGCACGTTTTCTTTTTTTTAATTCCTGGTGATCTAGTGGTGGAACTCAGACAGCCTCAAAGATCTATGTCCCACAAAGGTTTATGCTTTGATTCTGCCACCATAACCAGAGTTACCACAGCCCTCCACCCACTGCATCTAATCTGTAGCATCACGCTACTCCACCTCCATCTACCTGATTCCCCTGCCATGCCCTTGATTTTAATATATTTATAATAACTGGGGAGCATTTTCTCCCATAGGGAAACCCAGTTATAATGTGCCATTATAACCTGCAGGTTATAATGGTGAACACGTGCTGGGTTTCCCTCACTCCACGCATGCGCCTGCCACTGTTCTCCCCCTACACAGCGCAGGAAAGCTGGCCACTTCGCTTGACTTGCTTGCCCAACTCGGCGGTAAGTCAAGGTTTTTAAAAAAAATGCCTCAGCAGTTCTGTTCACCAATCCATGGTAAAACTTAAAAAATTAAAAAAAGGTTTCAGCAGCCGCTCGGTGGTACAGGCTGCAGACAGCGCTTCATTCTGATCACTGGACCTCAGCTGTTTTATTTTATATAACTGCTGTGGTGAGAAAAAGCTCCCCAGCAATTATATAAAATAAACATGGGGTGGTGTGTTTAACTCAAGATTTTACACACACCCTCAGTGTTGGATGCTTACAATAAACCCCTCAAGCTTCGCTCTTGGGGTTTATGTAGCATCCGACACCTCAAGGGTGTGTAAAATCTCATTAAACACACCACCCCATGTATTATTCTATATATAACAATTACTTAGTGGTCTAGTGGAGAAGAAGATAGCCCTAATTGTCCCATGAAGTGCTATAGTCCTGCTGGAACCAAAGCTGCCACAACTGCCTCCCATCACTGCAGTAATCAAAGGTAACACCTTTGTAGTGGAAGTAGCCAACAATTCTTCATGCTGTGTCCCCATTTCTCTTACTGGAAATAAAATACGTGGTGATCCAACTGGAGAAACAGAGAGCCAAACAACACCATCCCATAAAGATCTCTTAATGCTCCTGCTGTGCCGATGCCACAACAGAAGCTCACAGACCCCCACTCTTCCCTGCCGCAGACTGGGCTCTGATAACATGAAGGGAAATTAGACATTTTGAGGAGGATTGATTGGAGCACAGTTTGTAGTGAGGAGGGGTGGGGTCTGTGAGCTCCAAATGTGGCATCAGTATGACAGCAGCATGAGGAGATCTTCATGGGATGGTGCTGTTTGTCTCTCTGTTTCTTCCAGATCACCAGGTATTTTTTTTTTGAACTAGAGAAATGAAGACATAGCATGGGGAATTGTTGGCTATTTCCAATAGCAAGGTGTTACCTTGATTACTGCAGTGACAGAAGGTGGTGAAAGTGGCAGCACTGGTTCTGACAGGCCTACAGCATTTTGTGAGACAATTAGGGCTGTCTGCTTCTCCTACTAGACTATGAGGTAATTTTTATAAATATGTTAAAATCATGGACATGGCAGGGGAATTGGGTGGGAGAAGGTGACGTAGTGTGATGCTACAGATTGGATGCGGTGGGAGGGGCTGTGGTAACTCTGGTTATGGTGGCAGAATCAGAGCACAAACCTTTGTGGGATGTAGATCTTTGAGGAAGTCTGAGTTCCACCACCAGAACATCAGGAATTTAAAAAAGAAAATATGTGTAGGAAGACTGCCACATTAGTGGACATATGCTATGAGGGTGGCACAGGAGACCAGGAATTTTGATGAGTAAAACCAATGTTTGTTTGGAAGTGTTGTAGTTTACAAACAAAGTCATCACTTAATATATATATTAGTATGAATAATACATTGGTTAAGTGATGAGTTTTACACCTTTAAATACATTGGCCCCTATTCACTAATGGGTGGGTAATACGTGCCAGAGGTGCATTACCTGCCCTCGGAGCTCCACATCTGTGGACAGGTGTGCATCGGTGGCAGTTACCACTGCCAGCCACCTGTCCATGGCCCCACCCCCTGGCACACAGGTCTGCGCAGGGTGGGCGCGGGTGGAGTCGCAGACCCAGCTGGGCATTGAATTGGATTCCCAGCATGGGTCCAACAGTGGATCCCCTACATGGCGGGGTGCGCATTGGCAGCGTGCCCCACAGATGTCAGAGGGTCGGTGGCTGTGGCGAGTGGTAGGAGGGCAATGCCTCCGGCCCTCTCCAATGACACTGAAACGGTGCAGTGGGATGGGGGAGGAATGTCTGCTGGTGGGGGTGAATTACTGCCAGTAGCGAGGAGGAGGGTTGACATGCAGAGCCACTGGGAGGGGCAGCAGCCTTGTTCCAGTGCCCTTGCGAGGGGTATGGGTGTTGTGTGTGTTGTGGGGAGCTGTCACACTCACCGCTGTGTGCTGGGGCGGGTGAGTGGCATCAAGTGGCCGTTTCCTGTGGCCCTGGAGGGTTAGTGGGCTGCTCGCCCTGTCCTGTGGGGTGTACGCAGGGCACATGGGGTGTATGGCAGGGTCCTCCCTGGCATACCCTGTGCCCCTATGCACCCCCATAACCAGCACTATGCACCTTAGTGCATGGCATGTAGTGCCAGCCAACTCCTGGTGCATTGCTCCTTGTGCAGCCAGGGGATCGGGTGCATATGTGCTGCATGCCCTCCTTCAAGCATCCTGCATGGGGAGGTGTAGGGTGTAGGGTGTGGAGTGGTTGCACATCCCAGATATGCACACATAGCCACTCCACCCCATTAGTGCATACGGCCCATTGGTAGCAAAATTACTTGGGAACAGTGAGCTACTGAATAAAGGGCTGCTGTATAGCTCTGCTCTTGCTGATCGGGTTCTTTCCTCTTTGTCATCATCAGGGTGCACGTCTGCAACCATTTTAGAGAAACCAAAGGAGGGTGATTTGAATCAGGAGAGGCTGTTGTTTGCATTTTTTTAAATGCTACAAAGCTGCATTTATCTTAAATAAATGCAATGTCTGCATTCACGTAAACAGCAGCCTCTCCTTTAAAGTGCTATGAAATCAGATTTTAGAAAATCAACATGTCAAATTTCTATTTAGGTGTTCTGTAAGGGAATTCATTAAATGACTCTGCCTCAGTTAGTTGGAAATGAATAGCATCATAAGCCTTGACAATTCAACCTGTATAAGTCTACAATGTATGATTTTTTGAATAAACCATACAATTGTTAAAATTTGTACACCTTCCTTGCTTGTGGAACTACTAATATGTCTTGGTTGTTTTTATTTTTTGTTGCTTTTATTATCCAAGCCAAGAGGTTTTTCTGCTAGCCAGCCCCTCCTTCCACTTCCCACCACGACAGTAAAACCCACCTTCCCATCTCAGCACCACCACCACCCCACTCAGGCCTTATGGGTTCCACAGTCATCAAGTGTAGGCAGAATGAGTGCTTCAAACCCCACCCAGTGCCGCACAAAGATCATCTTCCTGTGTTGTTTCTACAGTAAGGTCATATCTATGCGCTGTCACTCAGATTGTGGCCAGCAGAGATGGTAAGCGGAGGGGCTGTGCTGGTCTCCATCTATGGACCTGGCATTGGCTTGTTTATAATGTTGGGAGGGGGTGAGTCTAGTGCTAAAGGGGGTGGGGTGGTGGATGCTGAGTGGGTGGGTGGAGTTGGGGGTTCTAACAGTGATTAGGCAAGAGTTACTGGATCCACTGGACTACCAGGACTGGAATTCTCATTTTTAGACAGATTTGTATGGTGATCAGGGTTTTGGGGGGTTCCATCAGATTACCGTGGAATGGGATTCTCATTATTAGCCAAATAGGTATGGTGATCAGGGGTGGGGGGTTCCACTAGACTACCAGGTACTGTGATTTTCATTATTAGACAGGTTGGTACAGTGATCAGGGGTTGGGGGACACTAGACTGCCACAGAATGAGTTATTGTATATTGGACAACTCAGTAGTGCAATGGGGGGGGGCTGGAGACACTAGCTGGGACTTACAGTTATCTGGCAGGGCCAGACATTGTGCACCACTGTGCTTTGATAAGAGTAGGATCTTGAAAACATTAAACAGTGCTGTAACAGCAGCTATTTATCACTTTCAAAACCTCTGACTATAGCACTGCACCTGGTATGCAATAGGAATCCCTTATTTGTATAGGTGCTGTAGTATATTCTGTACATAAGCCCTGTCTGCTTAGTACTATGCTTATGGAGCCGCTGAATGTGACCCCATCCCATCCGACTGTGGTAAACCCAGTTAGCACTTTGCTAACATGCTTAGTGTTGCACTTACCTTCTGAATATACCTACAAAGATAGGGAAATTCCAAATGTTTTGGGTAAAGAAAATTTGACTCTTCCAAAATACCTGAGAAACCACCAGGGGTCGGCCAGGGAGGAGAAGGATTGAGCACCCAACAGCTTGCTCTCCTTCTCCGGGGAGGGATGGGAGCATTCCCTGCCATGATACTGGCACCTCCCGGTGATTACAGGTATCTGGCAGTGCAGATGTGGGAAACAGTTAAGGGAGGAGGGGGCCGACATTGGCTGAGGACCTGAGCAGAGGCGCGTCTCAGTGCACCTCTTTCTCATTGGCCCTCCTCGCACGCCGATGTCAACAGAGGGGTGGGAGTAAAAAAGGGAAAAACTCCCCATTCGGTCCTGGTGATGGGCCCTCTACACCATGTGTCCAGAAGAAACTGAGGGCAGACTCCGCTGTGAGCACTGCTCTGCAGGTTGAGGAAAGGTAAGTGGGGTATCTTCCTCGCCCCGCCTGGGGGGACAACTGGGGTATCAAGATATACCGGGGTAGCGCACTGTAGGAGCAGATTTCACAGTGCTTGGGACATGGGGATGACTGAGGGCTCAGAGAGATAGGATGGAGTGGGTCAGAGAAGGATTGATAAACAGAAAGTTAAAAAAAACAAACTGAGAAACAAAGAAATGTTGATCCTGTACTAAATCCTAGTTCTGAGCTGTGTCGTAGAGACACAGGTCAGGAAGTATAGGCAAACCAGGAGAAGTTGTACAATTCACAAGTAGTGTTTTATTATTACTAATAATAATAAAATAAAAAATACAGATGTACAGAATAGCTCTTCACAACAACAGTACAGAGAAACAAAGTTCTTCATCTGAGAGTCTCTTTTCACTTTCAATCTCAACCTCTCCCTAAACAAAACATCCCTGTCATGTTATAAGATGTTTTCTCCTGGCAATTAAATTCTGCATTCTGTTCTTGTAAATGACACCATCTGTGTTTCACAAAATGTAATACCTTTGTCATGTTTTTTTCCTGTAAGCAGCCTGAAGAGTACAGTAGTCTTCTTAACAGGTGCAACCAATTAAGACATCCTGTCCCATAGCTGATTTCCTGCTGGTAATTCTGCAAAAAAGCTTGTGAAGGTCAAACTGCATCTCAAGGTTAATCCCGTGTTCCAGATATCCCCAAATAGCTGTCTGTAATCATTTCAACAATATAACTAGGTACATTTGCGAAACAAGGTATATCGGTTTCACATAAAGATTCACATATATTATTTTAACCATAAAGAAGCAAAGAAAGAAAGAAAGAAAGAAAGAAAGAAAGAAAAAGAACAGAACAGAACTAGCAAGTGAAGCAAGGGAGAAAAGAGGGGGAAATTGTGGGATCAATGGAGTGGCCAATTCCTAGGTGCCACAAGGAAAATTTGACTATACAATCAGACAGGCAAGATATAGACAAGTGACTGAATAGGAGAGGAAAGAATAGATCCTTACTTTTAACTTTCTCTGCATAACAAATGGGACAGGGTCTTACCCAACCCTGTCACATACTGGTTGCCATCTCATCACATTTCCGGATGTTCCTTGATAGATTTTACATGGGAAGAAAAATTTAAAAAGAAAAAGCTGTGTTTTTATTTACAAGGTAGTGGATGTTATGTCTTAAAAGGGACTTCAGTTAGATGTATATATAATGTATTTATGGGTTTAAACAAAAGGTTTGTCATTATAATGTTCACTAGAGCTAAAGGGGTACCACAACATTTGTAAATTTTAATTCCTGCAGCTGCTCATCTCTGTGTGAAAAAAGGGCAGGCTCCATTCAAGTGACTGGGAAGCAGAAAGATTTAAAGGTGGCCCTCAAAGGTACTTTAGCCTGTGATGGTGGCAAACTGTAATTGAGTGCTTTCAAACAGGGTGACTCCATCACGGTGCCTGTGCACAGGGCTACCGGGCAGGGAGGGTGACTGGATAGGGTTTGGTGACTATAGCGACAGGATGTCACTATGTATACATGCCATGGGGGTGGGGTGGGGAGGACTATGCCATGCAACGGGTGGAAGGGAGGGTGGGTTTGTGAGGTGTAAAGCTGCAGTGGGCTGCTGAGCTGGCCGTGTGGTGTGGTGGATTGGTGGCAGGCTGAGGTTGGGAGGGTTCTGGGCACACTCGATTTTTGCCCCAGGTCAGGGAGGTGCAGGAGGCACAGTCCACTGCATAAAATGAAAAAAACTAACTGTTGTGCGCCCTTTTGCTGTGTGCCACGAGTGTAAACCACCACAAAAGATTTTTGGCAATGTACACTCACCCAAACGGCAATTGCCTTTCCACGATCACCGTTATCACATGGAACCCCTGCAAAGTATGTAATTTCAAGTGGCTTTTGTAACCTCCCAAGTCGTTCCTGAAAACAGGCATTTTTTTGTCTAGTGTCCCTACCTGGTTAACAAAACTATATAAATAAATAAAGCCACATTTAACATTGACTCCTATGTAAATTAATTTACTTTGACTGATGAAGGGATCCTATACTCCATTTTCATATGCGGTCTTTAGGAAGTTATTTTTAGCTTGCAGAGATTCAGCAAATGCGGAAGCAGTGAGTATCTTGATCAAACTGCACACATGGATTCTGGGTGGTACCAGGTCAAAATAGCGCAACAAAAACAGCTCGGGAATAACCGTACGGTGTGAGGCACCAAAGGATTTAGAGTGAGGGGTATAATAGCGGTAGGGAATTACCGCTACCACTGTTGCTCTGCGCCTACACTATGGATGAGTCAAGTAGCCACGTGTGTGGTCTCTGGTCAAGCTGCTCCTGTGGTGTAGTGGCTAAGGCACCAGCACACAGTAAGATTGGATACCTGCGACCATGGTTTGATTTCCCACAAGGTCTCCTGGTGGTACTACATTTTTTTTTTTTTTTTATAAATAGCATTTCCCCCCCTCCCAAGTTTCTCCCCATCCCCAAAGTCCACACCCCCTTGGTGTTAGTTATATAAATTCTGGGGGATATGGGGGGCATCGCAAAAAAACAAAATCCTATTATTGTCTATGGGGTGAGCTGTTTGTGTGTGGTTGGTGTTTTTTTCTGATGCTGTTTTGTCCCGCGCTGTGTTGCTTGTGGCATTTATTGCTGTGCTGTTTTTCATGTGCTGTTTTGACCCTGTGCCATTCTGGGTAAACTCCCAGGTGTAGATATGGATCCCACTATACTAGTAGCTTATAATGTGGGGAGTGGGTATTATTTATTACTGTATCATCGGGGACTTTAGTGTTTAAACATACTTTACTGAGCTGGCCTGATGGCGCTGAGGGTTGAGGTTGAGGGTTGAGGTGCTGGATGCCACACTTCACACCACACCAGCGACCCGGGGGGGGGGGAGGAGCAGAGCAGAATTAAGATGCTGCAAGGCAGTTCTCTCTGAAGTGGGATGTGAAGGTTCCCCAGTTCTTGGCTGCCACCCAATGGAGGTTTGGTGGTAGCACCAAGCCTCAAGGGAACCCTGGCATTAGGCCGGGTGGTGCAAAGAGGCAGTCACTGGAGCCACGGAGCACATGTGTGCCTCCACGTGCATGCATGACCACATTCTAGGGTATTAGGGTAACAGGGAGAAAACCAGAAAAAACACGTCTCCCCTGTTGCCAAGAAAGGCGCAGGTGGTAATGGGGAGCAAAAAGCACTATGGAAAAAAACATACTTTACTGAGAGTTTGGGTCTCCAGCTGTCAGTAAAGTACTTTTGAGGATTGATGTCCCCATCCCCATCCAATAATAACATAGAAATAATACCTGCTCCCTAGGATCCACGTCACTACAACTGGGAGTTTACCCTGAATCCACGTGGGACGCTCAGTTGGGCACCTCACCACTTACGTGTTTGCTGAGTCTCTGTAAACTAAAATAACTTACTAAAGACCGCATAAAATCATGAAAATGGACTACAGGAATCCTTCTTCAAGCAAAATAGTTACTTTACAGGGGATTCAATATTAAAGGTAACTTTGCATATCAGCTTTCATGATGCAGTTCTCTGCAGTGCATGCTGTTCTGTTGTTTTACATAAGGATAAAAGTAATTGTGTTTGTAAGTAATGACTGACAGCTCTTCTGTCATAGACGACACCCAGAAACTCACCTACTATAATTCCCAACTTGACCTTTGGAGCTGAAAGTTGAAAGCCAGTCCCTTGCTCCTGTGAACTCTGATGCCAGCAAGCTAGCTCACTGAGGCACTGCACCAGCCTTCTCCAATTGACAATATCAAATACAAAAAAAACTGTAATTACAAGAGACATCAGGGACAGTGGTCGACAATTCAGGTTACCCCTGATAATCAGAGGAAGGCAGAGGAATAATAAGGAACTTTATCTGAGAGCAGAGACTAAGCACAGTGTATTTACTAGATTGAAACTACTCTACAGAAAAATTCTTTGTTCTGAATTATTTATGAAAACATTTTTTTTGGTCAGCTCAGTGGCATCGGTGGTAGCATATTGCACCACAGGGCTAAGTAGGGGACCCAGGATCTCATTGTTTATCCCCTACCCTAGTGTTGGCTGAGAAAAGCTATGGAAGAGCTATGGAGCAGGGATCTCAGATGTTGGGGGGTGGAGGGGAATAATGCTCACACTAATAGCACTTGTATGAGGCTGCCATCATGGCCACGAGGATGTGGGTAACCACAAAATAATAGCCGTGGGCCCACCTATAGGAGCAGCATGGTGTGGCATCCTGTAAGTGGTGGCAGAATCCCGAGGAGGATATTTATTTATTTTTATTTAAAGTTTGGTAACCATGAGAGGCACACTGAACTGAGGCTCGTTTCTAGGTGCGACCCAGGTGAGTGGGACAAAGGAGGTGAGGTTACAGAATACCAGGTAGGTTACAATGAGCCTAGGTGAAAGTAAAGTACAATTTCAACACATGTAACACAAGAGATAAGACTAAACATTGAGGTTTGTGTGGTTTACAATGCAATAAGTACAAGAAAGAGCACTAAGTGGAGACATAAATATGCTATGCTTGGCTAATATGCCATTAGTATCCAGATAGGTAGCAGGGGACTAAGCCTGATTGATAACAAGAGCAGGAGGATGGAGGAGAGTGTGAGAGGTCTGTTTCAAAAGATTTTGTGAGGGTAGGAAGTGGAGTGATGAAGGAAGGGAGTTCTAGTTGTGGGGGAAATGGTATGAGAAAGCGGCCTTCCCTGAGTTTGAGTGGGGACAGGGAAGGGCCAGAGTGTGATGGTCTCTTGAACTGAGATGGTAGGATGGGTGGGAGGTAAGGGAAAGGAGGAAGACGAGGTAAGGGGTGAGGGAGCTGAACCAGTATTGGGCTGTAATGACGGAAGTGTGGTGGTGGTGGCAGGTGGATGGGGGAGAGATAGAGGAGTAGAGGGTACAGTGGTGTGTCCTTGAGGGAGCATTTAAGGCACAATGGCAAAATGCATTGAATAGCGAGTTAGGCCTGGAAAGTGTGGTGGTGGTGGTGGTTCCATAGATGATGTAAGCATAGTCAAAGAGGGGTAGGATTGTTTTTGCGAG
Source organism: Neoceratodus forsteri (assembly GCA_016271365.2). Taxonomy (NCBI): domain Eukaryota; kingdom Metazoa; phylum Chordata; order Ceratodontiformes; family Ceratodontidae; genus Neoceratodus; species Neoceratodus forsteri. The sequence continues at coordinate 734,578,747 of CM028131.1, forward strand.
TAGTGTACAGTGGACAGAGGTTGAGAGTGCCTCTTTATTTCTGTAGAGGGCACCGAGTTTTGGACGGAGCATAAAGTGGATGTGGCTGATGTGAGCAGAGTAGTCTAGGTGGCTGTCTAGCCAGACACCTAAGTATTTGTAGGTGAGAATGTGTCTAGTTTGATGCCGTCGAGCGTAGAGAAAGAGGGTGTTTGGACAGTTTGGAGAGCTTTTGGGAGGTGCCAAAAGTCATGGCTATCATTTTCTCGGCAGTGATTTTTAGCTGGTTGTCTTTGAACCATTATAGGATGTAGGTAAAGTCGTTTTGAAGCTGTGATGTTACCATAAGGGCAGAGTGACCAAAAGTGTAGAGGATGGTGTTATCGGCGTAAAGATGTATTTGGGAAGAGGAGCATATAGGAGGGGGGTCATTTAGAAAGATGGAGAAGAGGATGAGGCCTAGAATAGAGCCTTGGGGAATGCCAGCTAGAATGGGGTGGGGGAGGAGAGTGTTATCTGCCTGGACACTTTGGGTGCAACCAGACAGGTAGGATCTGAACCATTGAACAGTGGGAGGGGAAAGGCCAGCAAGTTCAACTTTAGTGAGGAGGAGAGATGGAATCAAAGACGTTGGCTAGGTCTGTGGAAATGGCAGAGGTTAGGTGTCCTTGGTCCATGCCTGTAAGAATGGCATCTGTGTCCCAGAGAAGGGAGGAGACTGTAGAATGATTTTTTCGAAAGTCGGACTGGAACAGGGAGAGGAAGTTAGTGGAGGAGAGGAACTGGGTGAGCCTGGTTAAAACTAGGGACTCCTGGAGCTTGGCTAATATAGGAAGGAGCAAGATGGGGTGGTAATTTCCTGGTGTGGTGAGATTGCCTCCTTTGTGAAGGGGGATCACTTTAGGAGATTTCCAGGCCAGGGTGACTGTGCATAGGGAGAATGGGAGGTTTAGTAGATGGGACAGGGGATGGGCAATGGCTGGGGCTGAGATTTGAAGTAGGAGAGGGTCAAGCCCATTGGGGCTAGATTTGCGAGGATTTAGTGATTGAAGAACATGAAGAGTCTTGTAGGCTGTGATGGGGGAAAATGAAAGCTATTTGGACATGTGAGATTGTGTGGGGAAGGTGGGGAGGTAGTAGGGGTGGAGGGAAGGGCACAGGTTGTGAAAAAATTGTTTAGGGTGGAGGCAATGGTGAGGGGATCGGTGACTAGGTTTCCGTCAATGAGGAGGGAGGGGGTGGAAGATTTTGAGGGGGGGGTTGAAAAGGGAGAAGAGGATATGCCAGAAATTATGAGAAGAGTGTATGTTTTCCTGTAAGGTATTTCTGAAATAGTGGACTTTAGCTCGTCTAATAACTTTAGTGCGTGAGTTTCTTTGTGAGCAGTAAGTTGAGAGGTCAGTGTGGAAGAGTGAAGCCTTGTAGCGAGCTCACGTGTGGTCACGGGAAGTAGAAAGCTTGATAATGTCAGCTATTATCCATGGGTGGTGCAAGTTTCTTACTTTGTGGCATCGAGATGGCGCGTGGGTGTTCCAAGCTTTGTTTAATATGCAGGAGAGTAGGGAGAGTGCAGTGTTGACATCAGTCGAAGAATAGAACAGAGGCCAGTCAGAGGAAGTAAGGACTTGTAAGAGTGCAGTGGTGTTTAGCGAATATTAGGATCTAACCCACCAGTAAGTAGGGGAAGAGTGTGGTAGCTATACTTTGCACACACACAGTAAGTCATGAGGTGGTCGCTGAAAATGTCAGGGAGTGTTCCAGAGGAGGAGCTCTGATGGGGGTGAGAGGCCAGGCTCCAATCTAGGTGGGTGTGTTTTTTTTGAGTGTGGATTGGGCCTGGTGGGTTCAATTATGAGCTGGTAGAGGTTTAGGGATTCTATTTGTTGTGTAGTGGGTTTTATGGCTCCTGGTATCTAAGATGGCAGTTGTGCACACTCCTCATGTTGAAATGTTACTCCAACATGGACTCTGCAGAGCCACCATCACACACACATAGCAGTGTTCTGGCAAGAGATGCCACAGAATGGGACAGACCAGAAGCCTGTGATGGTGGAAGAGACTGGGTCTTCTGGATGTGGACTCAAAAGCCTATGGAGTAATCCAGTGGATCTGGGGCTAGGACAAGCCCAAATGTGTGTGTGTGTGTGTGTGTGTGTGTGTGTGTGTGTGTGTGTGTGAGAAAGAGAGAGAATAATTTTACCAGGAAACACCTTTATGAGAATGTCTCATTTCCAAAGGTGTCTTGCAAGAAGTTACAAGAAGTTTCAGAATAGATTACAAACACTGAGTCACCAGTACATGTACAGAAAGTTCATTATATACTGTTTACATTCAATAAAGTAATTAATATAGCTCATTTAGTAATGACCATGAATCATGTTCATCACATTCTTTCTTAAAGTTTTTTTATTTTTATTTTGACTACATATGAATGATTATTTCAAGCCCATGCCACTCTCACTTCTGAACTTCTATCCCCAGCGTTCCCTTTATCAGATGGTGCTATTAAATTCCCAGAAAAAGCAGAAGATCCTAAGTTAGGATGTGATTCAACTTTCTTTCTTTCTGCAAAGGAAGGAAAGGAAAATATTTTAGCTTTAAATCATGCCTTCCCTGTGCACTGCATCCCAAAGCACTTTGCAAGTCATTAACTGCTGGAGCAACCATTAAACTTGTGCAGGGAGGTCACATTAAAATGAAGGAGGTTAAGGAAAGCTTGGGAAGGTTAAGTACAAAATAGGAGGGGGAGAGAGAGAGAGAGAGAGAGAGAGGTTAAGCAGCTTGCTCAGGGTTACACAGTACTAGACTGGTGGTGGTGGGATTCAAAACCAGGGTCTGCAGATGTACAGATCTTTGCTCTAATCACTGAGTTATACTACTGGAAGACAAACATACAGCTCCAGACACAGAACATGCTGCACCCAGTAAACCACAGCCCATAAAGCACAGAAAACGTCCCAGTGCTTCACTTTATCAGCATGCTTGTGCAGAATTATAAAAAGATGTGTTGGTAAAGGTTAAAATGCTATTGCCCACTACACCAGATGCATTTTGCACTGTCATATCAGTGCTTTGTCAATTATTAAAGGGTCCTGGAGTGTCACGTTTAGACAATTATAGCAGTAAGTTGTACGTCTGACACCATGTTAGAGAAACACACAGCTCCCCAGTCTTAGCTATCAACAATCATATACTAAGACACTACCAAAAGAACATCAGCACAGTCACATAAAAGCATCCTGAATATCTATTTAATACCACAGGGTGGCAGTGCAGCACATGCATTAACATCATTTAGATGCATTCTGCATAACAAATAACATACAGTATGGCTGTTCCCTTTGAGTCAGGGACAAGCTGCATAAGGGCTACCACCTAATTTGGCTCAATCAATACTATGACTACTATGAATAACATTTTCCCCCTTTTTGTTAGAAACTTGATCTGCCTAATTCAGTGCACCAAAACTTTTCAAGATTACTAATGGTTGGATCAGTTAAGTAACCGAGTTTGGTATCTGTTTTAAAGTTTTATCAGTCTCTGAGTCTAGTAGGTTTTATGGTCACAAGCCCTGAGCAAGTGGTAACTTGGGAAGAAGGAAGTTTATGTTGCCAGATAGGCAGCGTGGGTTCTGGTGGAGCTAGAGTAGCAGATTTCAAGTACCTTGGTATCAACCTTGACACTTCACTCACCTACCACACACATATCCAACACGTCTCATCCTCCGTTAACACCAGGCTAGGGATCCTATTCCGACATAAACACTGCCTACCCCCCCCCGGCCCTCCATCTAGCAGTGTCTTCCTCAGTCTTTTCCTTGGTGGATTATGGCATAGTGATTTATGGGACTGCAGACCAAACAGCCTTACGACGCATTAACTTAGCTCTCAATAAAGCATGCCGCTTGATCACTGGATGTGAACGTCTTATTCACATTTGTGAGCTGTACAATCTCACGAACTGGCTATACTTGGAAGGCAGGCTCAAGTATCACACTTGCCTTCTTGCAAAAAAGATACTCCAGAAGCAAGCCCCTCAAGGCCTTCACCACCTCATCCAAATAGCAGTGGCGGTGCCAGGTTTGGGAGCCGGGGGGGCAAGTCAGTCATTTTGGGTGCGCCAAGATGGTAGCACGGGAAAGTGATCATTTCAAATTGTGACCGTTATGGCCATTAACTGTACATTGAAACATTCCTATCTATTGCATATTGAAACACCTTGCACATGGCAACGAAACATTGTAACATATCTGCTACAAATGTAAACAACACACCTATTGCAAATTGAAACAGCAATGCTACAATGAAACATGCCTTTTGTCCATTGAAATAGACATGGAAATAAGTAATTTAACCTCAGGGGTCGAAGTAATTTTTAGGACTGGGAAATATTTACTAATAACTGCTTTAATTTACCCTGGTAGTATTTTCATCTACATGGAAGTAATACCATGCAGTGACCTGTCTTGGGGCTCCATTTCTGAAAAAAAGATTGCAGTCCCCCTGGGTGTATCTAACCACCGATAACTCCTCCGATACTACCAGTGAGGAGACTTGAGATACTAGTGTGGTGATCCTGTTCTTATCATTCTATGTTGCAACTGCCCTCCTTTCTATCCAGTGCACAGCTCCTCAGTCTCACCTCAGTCTTCTGCATGTATGCAACTGATACATATGCTGTTTTCTGACCTCAAACTGTTGACAGTCTGTTAGTATGTGGATCCATGGGTACTAGCACTGAATGTTGCTGCCAACTGTGTGCGTGTAACAAAATACTGTCAATTTACAGGATGGGAAACAAATTCCTAAAATCAGAAAGTGGGAGTAAATCATGCAAGACTGGTAGTAAACATTCCTTTTATCTGCTCCTCTTTAAACTGTTCATACCCATACTGTGAATTCAACTGTTAGTAAAGCACACTGGAAACAAAAATCACTCACACTCAACTCAATCAAATTCAATTTGTATTTTACTAGGGAAAAAAACACACCATTGAGCAAACTTATTCAGAAGGTGGTCGAGGAGGGACACAACATGAAGATCAATACAAACCAGCATTAAATACAAGACAAGGACCATATGTTTTTGCAATTTCATTACCATAAAGAGGAAACACTGAGTATAACTACCAATCTTGGCTCACAAGGAGGGACAAAGGTACAACAGGACAGGTGTCTAGTCTGCTGGAAGGCACTTTGGGAAATACAAGAGTAAGGATGAGGTAGCCAGGAGTACTCATGAGGATACTTCAGTGTATTGCACAGCGTGCTATGTTCTACTTCACTATATACTGAACAGGCAATAATTTGAAAGGTGGCTGCATATCACAGAGCTTTCCTCCTTAGTTTCATGCGAGAAAAGGTTGCTATAACTTTTTCATAATCTGCTACATCAGCTAGCTGCCTTTCTGTATTTAATAATGCGCGGTTAGAGAGCCTCTCTTCGGTCGTGGATGACCTTAAGTAGTTTTTAATTAAGCAATATACCACGAGAGGGTGTTGGTGATGCCAGGATTTACCCACGCCCTGGGGTGTTGTTCGGTCACGGGCGTGGCGGTGATTGACTACTACACCAGGGTGTGGGTAAATCTTAGCATCACTCTACACCACTGTGAGGGATATTGCTATTATGTTAATATTTTGTGTTTAATAATTTTTTTATTTTTAGTAATTTTTTTTATTTTTAATCAGAGAAATAGTGAAAGTGTTACTACGCCAGAGAAAATAGTCCATTTGGTGGAGATTCGGGAGTTTGTTTTTCTAAGATGGTGAGCAGTTCTTCTAGCTCCAACTCCCCAACATACAGTGCAGGCTCTCAAAATTTCGATCACTAAATCAGTTTTAAAAAAGCATTATCTATGAAAAAAATATAGGAAAGGTGCTACTTTGTGTTTCATCATTCCTAGCGTGAACTCAGTTCCCCTACAACACCTACACGGGAATCAGCAACGGTAGCCCATTCTGACACTGTATACATAAAAAAACATACTTGCAGTGCTAGTGGCTGTCTCGAAGTTAAGGACAAAATCTGACTCTAACATAGGCACGATCACTGTCCCCGTTTCCCCGCATTCCACCCGTGCTGCTTTCCTTCTGGCATTACCCCACATCCAATATAAACAGAATCTGTGATTTCAATGTGGGAAAATAAAAATTCAGCATGCACTCTAGACTTCCTTGAACAGCGCTAACATGGAGGTGCAGCTGATGAGGAAGAGAGGATTGGTGGCGGAGTTCGAGAGGAGCGGTACTTGGGAGGTGCATGTGAATGAGAGAAAAAAAATGTATAGAAACGGAGCAAATTAAGTAAATGGAGGGGAGCAACTTATGTATTTGCTTTTTCATAGTCGAGTTTTTGCAAACGGAATGTAAATTGTGTGGCCGAAATGACAGTTGCAGTAGTGGAGTTTGGGATGGGTGTTTAGCGTGTATTCCTGTGTTATACACTTAGGGCTGGCGATGGTCGGAGTGATATTTACAGTATTTGTTCATGTGGCTGAAGGGTGGCTGGTACCTCTTCCCATGGGGTGATGCTGGATTTTACAATGGGAGAAAGGTACGACTCAGCCAATCAGGATACAGTATTTATGGTATGTTTTCATGCCCATTGTATAATTAGTTTCAACTGGCTAAAACTGCGTTCCGCTGCTGCACTACTCACAGGCAACGTGAGGAAAATCTGGTACAGATCTGAGAGGTTTGGAAACGCTCTAGTTAGCGATCATGAAGCTAAGGACATTATTCATTTTTAATTGCTCCTGACCTTGGAAGATGTTTTTATATAATGAACAAAATGATGAATATTCATCCAACAAGTCAAACACACAAAAATCCCCATTGTAGAAATTAACCAGGTTGTGTATTGCTGTTGAGCTGTTTTCAGTTGAAAAGTGCCTTGGGTCAAGAGCTGAAAACTTGTGTGCTGTCTCAATGAAATTGTTGAATCACTCCTTCATTTGTGTGCGAAACACATCTAGAGGAGCACCGAATGTATTTATTTTGAAGTGTTGTCTCCCACCTTGTACAGGATCATCATCCACAAGGTCATCATGGAAGTGCTCCCTTTTGTGCGTCCATTTCTCCTGAAACTGTGTCGTGGTGCCACATTGTTCCGCTAAGTGCCTTGCTGCTGCCTCAATTCCATCAAAGATTTCATCCATTCGATTTTTTTCTATTTCACTGCAGCTAGTTTTTATTAAGTTCATAGCAGTGACTAAATCAAGAGTGCTGCCTTGAAGATATGTTGAGACAGTATAAATTATCTTCAAAATTTTGTGCCAAAAGCACAGCATAAACTTAAATTCAAAACTTTCGATGGTGGCAAGAAGTCCCCGAGCTTCAGACACTGTTTTAGCTTTGGAATTTTCAACTTCTCCATCCGCTATTCGCTCTAGTGCAGTGCTTAGTGCAGAAATCCCTTGCAATACAGAGTCCTCTTCTCGCGTGTGACTTGCCCAACAGGAGTCTGAGAGTTTTTTCAATGTACACACTGTTTCATCCAGTTTGTTCTGCTTTTCTTCTTGCAGAATTTTCAGTAGTGGCAGACTACTCATCAAGAATGTATACAGTGACTCAAGTGTACCAAAAAACAACTGAGCATTTACACAACATGCTGCTGCATCAATTAAAGCCAAGTTCAAGTTGTGGGCACAACAGTGAATGTACACAGCTTTGGGCGATACTTGTTGAACAAGTGTTTGTAGTCCTGAATGACAACCAGACATTGTGCTTAAACCATCATAAGCTTGACCGCGGCAGTATGAAATCTCAAGCCCCAGTTTCTCCAGACTTTGCACAAGCAGACTATAAAAGTCTGCAGCAGCTGATCTTGGCAACTCATCAAATTTTATGAAATGCTCAGTTGCATGCCCAGAGCAGTTCACATAATGGAGTGAAAGAGAAAACTGATCAATCCTTGTAATGTCAATTGTGGAGTCAACAATTACTGTGAAGTACTTGGCAGTTTTCACTTCAAGCACAATGGAACGCAACAGTTCCTGAGACAGTGCATGAATAAAATCATTCTGAATATTGTGGCTCAAATAAGTCTCATTCCTTTTGCATTTTGAAAGATGATTTGCCAACACGCTTTCATATTTGGCCATAACTTTCAAAAATTCTAAGTAGTTCTCTTCATTCATTGTGCCTGAGCAAGAATATTCTCAGTGATCACGCAGAGGGAGACCTTGCTTTGCTAGAAGTAAAACAGTATCTAGAAGTCTTTTAAGAACGTCACGATTTTTTTGAATCAAGTCCTTCTCTGATTTGAACATCTGTGCAGCAACTGTCTTATCTTGAGAAAGTCTGTACTTAGTTAGCAGTAATCGCTGTTCAGCTGTGCAGTGGATTCTTGAATTCTTATGCTTTTCAATTTTTTCTGTTCCTTTCTTAAAGTTTGAGAAGACACACTCAGGATCTGCTCAAACTTTGGAATAATGTTCACTGTTTCTATCTGCAAACAGCCAACATGCAAAACAGTACAGACGAGCACACCGTGGAGAATATACCAACCACTGCCTTTCTATCTGACAACCTCCAGGAGCAACCTTTTTCCTATACCAGTCTGGACTAAACCTTCTATGAGTGTTGTCGTAAGGAAACCTGTCATACTTATCTTTCAGACCTGGCTGACATGGACCTGCTTCAAGCAAAGCTCTAACCAAGGCTGTACTCATAATCTTATTCTGAAACAGATAGGGATCTGTGGCATACTCTGCATGCATGTCCAAAACAACTGTCATAACCACATTGTCATTGTTACAACTCCAGGTCAGCCGCCTTGTCAGAATCGTGATGCTGGGAAGGAGGAAGAGGAACATTCATCTCTCTCTGAGCAGTAGAAGTCCTGGAGCACTGAGGAGAAGCAGAGAGCTGCAGGTCACCATCTGTGTCACAATCTTCAGGTTGTGCAGGAATAGGATACATCAAATCCTCTTCACAAGCAGAGGCAGGGTCAACTGACTTCACTTCAGAAGAAGTTAGGGAGCTTACAAAAGGAGCTTGGGTCATTTCTTCAGATGTGCAAATCCTTTCTTGACAGACAACTGGGCTACTTGGCTTTTTGGATGAATGACCACTATCAGAGGCAGAGCCAATCACATTAAAATAAGAAGTAACAATGTTACGTTAGTTTTCAATAGGACTGCAGTTTAAGGCTTCATAAATATTCTGTCCCCTTGAATTTCTGTGACTCATCTGAGAATGAGCGGTGAGTTAGGAAGGACCACAACTTCTTTATACAAATGTGTCTAACCCCTAATTTTTCTTTACTGCTTATCCTGTTCAGGATCAGTTCAGTAGGACAGGTGGTGGTAGACTAGTCTGTTGCCAGGACCCAGGAGTATAGTGAAGCAGCAAACTTTTCAGCTTTCTCCACACCTTGTTCTACCAAGCAGTGCACTCAAACATGACTCTTAGGACAATCTTTCCATTTCCATTAGGACCACTCATAAAAAAAATGCACTTTATGTTTTGGAGAGTGAATAGTGTCTAGGTCAGACTTTTTCTGAATAGCACTTCTGTCAATACAGTGCACTGTGTGAATATGCTTACCAATTCTCAGGTTCTTCTTGTATTTTAGTTTTAGGTCTTAATGCAGACAGAATGCTTCTTGTTGATTTTGCTGCTTCTGCCAGCTTAGTTTTCTCTTGGAATTTACGCCTCTGGGCACCAGAAAATTTTCATTTCTTGCTTGCACTCTCCATCTGTGATGATCTGTCTATTTTTTCCTAAGTACAATAAATGACAGTGGGCTTAATAGTGTTGTCCATTGTCATCCCTCAAGCCATCGGCAGGCAGGGCAGCATCTGCACTTTCCTTTCTGATGCTCTGGAAGTCAAGGCGCGACACTGCGAGAAAGAGTACCACCTCTGCCCACAGACCTGAGGTCCAGGTGGGGGAACAAAAAAGTTCATGCCCAAGTGGGTGGAGGGTGTTCAAATAGACATGGACCAATAAGTAAGTGAGCGCCATATGATTGGCTACATGGGGTGATGATGACAGCACCATGTGTTCATGGTTCCATTGCTTTACAGGAGTATAAACAGCTTGCAATACGCTGGCAGCAAGACCGCTTGAAAACACACAAGCATCAAAGTCATCTAAACACCATGGCATCTTTCATTATCATGGACACTACTGTAGAACTTGCCAAGACCAGTGCCCATGGGTGAGGACCTTGTCGTGGTGGTGCTGAATTCTAGTAATTCTCCCCTGGCTGCTACCATAACAAACTCTGTATCCGAGATCACATTTGTGGATGGTGCCACCTCACAGTCACAGACTACGAAGTGTGTGGCAGCAAGACAAGACCACTTCAAATTAAAAGCTGAATGACAGACTATAAATGTAAATATCATGAATGCTGTTGCCTTACTTGGGTAGACCAGTGCCCACGGAAAAGGACCCTGTCATTGTGGCAATCCTTTTGACTAATGCAGCCCTAGCAATGACAAACTCTGAGCCCAGACATGCAGAGGGTGCTATCTCAGTCACTGGAACAGACTTTATGAGGCAGCAGCAAGAAATACTGTTTGCAAAAAGCCAAACATCACACTCAATCTATAAAGTTCCTAAACACTTCTGCAATCAGTGGTCCAGTGCCCATGGGGGAGGACCTTGTCGTGGTGGCACTGCTTTCCACTAATGCTCCCCTAGCTGCTAGTACCTGCTACCATACACAGTTCTGGAGACCCCATCTCCGCAAAGACATAGACAGGATGGAGGTTGTCCAGAGGAGGGCAATCAAAATGGTGCAGGCTCTGCACCACAAGATATATGAAGAGAGACTAAAGAAGCTTAATATGTATACCCTCGAGGAAAGGAGGGAGAGGGAGGACATGATAGAAACTTTCAAGCACCTCAAGGGAATCAACAAAATCCAAGAGGGTAGCAGAGAACACCAGGAGGAAGGAGTGCTGTGTGACTGGACTTCTCTACTGGAACGAAAGAAGTAGAACTCTTCTACTGGGACCTTCAATTTAGGGTAAAAACACACACACAAAAAAAAAAAGTTAGTGTGCTTGTCTGAGTTAGCTGAAGTGAATGGTTATCTGAGCAGTTATCTCAGATAACTGGGCAGTTATCTAGGTGTAAATCTCAGGTGGCTGTAGGGGATTGTTATCTGTGCAATTTAATTACATGTAGAAAGATGTGTTAAGTAGGGGGAGTGGCATAGCTAGAAGGAAGCTAGATTTAAACATTGCCCTAGATAGATTCTGCCAGAGGCTTGGCAGAGAACACCAGGAGGAAGGAGTGCTGTGTGACTGGACTTCTCTACTGAGACTATATTGCCATTGCCTCAGAGGTTACCAAGAAAAAGGAGCGGTTGGACCACAGTGGGCTCAGGGAGGGTGAGGGTGGTGGAACAGAGGCACATCCCTCCAGTTGTACCTCTCCACAATTCCTATACTGTTCTGGCAAAGTGTGGTTCCTCTATGGAGGCACCTGCAGTGGAGACCAAGGAGGATGCTGGGAACCTCCACAAGGGAGACCCACAGGAGGGTGACATGGGACCCCACAGGGGAAGGAAACAACTCCTGGTGGGGGACTCCATTTTTAGGAAGGTAGAACTGGGGGAGGAAGGGGAGAGGGAGGTAAGGTGCCTGCCTGGCGCCATGGCTTGGAGGGACAGGGTGCGAATCCTCAGGATCGCCGGAGCAGCTGCACAGGGGAGGGAGCTGGATGTCATTGTCCACCTAGGGACAAATGACCTGGCTAAGAAAGGGATCAGAGCCATGCAGAAAGAATCTGTAAAGTTGGGATGGGGCCTTAGACAAGTAGCATGCACAGTAACCTTCTCAGAGGTGCTGCCTGTCTATGACGTAGGTGAGACTAGGGTGCACCACACCATGGGATTCAATCAACGGTTGAAAAACTGGTGCAAAGCTCAGGGATTTGGCTTCATTGGGGCCTGGGGGTCCACCTGGAGTGATGCAGGCCTATTCTGGCATGATGGGCTGCATCTGTCCAGGAGGGGAACCAGGATCCTAGGAGATAGGTTTAAATGCTTCATTGGAAAGCATTTAAACTAGCCAAGGAGGGAGGCACTGGAAAGGAACATGGAAATCCTAGCCACCTCAAAAAAGTCAGGGTAGTAAGTGAGGTAAAACCAAGATAGAGATGTCGATAGGGAGAAGGACAGGGGTAAAGGGAGAAAGTGACAAAGGCAGTAAGGACAGGGATAGGGCAAAAAGGAGTAAGGCCATCAGGAAATGGAGGGCAATTAGACCCCGGAGCCACCATTGTCAGTCGGAATCATAAGCTGCAATTTACAGCAGTTGCAATCAGTTGAAAATGCCCTGAATTGCAGCCACAATTGAGAGCAGTTGTATTTACATTAAGTCAACGATTCTGTCACAAACAAACTTGATAGCCTGACACTCAAAACTCATCTGGGACATCACCTCAGCTTCTCAGTAAATTGTGTACCCCAGGCTCCTTGGCACCAACCACCCACCAATGAGAGAGAGAGAAGGAGGAGGAGCCAGAAGTTGTGCACAAACTGTGCACTGTCTCTGAAATACATGAGGCGGGCGGGTGTCCATTCAGCTGGGAAGCAGGCAGCGTCACGTGAAGTAAGTCGACGAGAAAAGTGCAGTCATGTTAAAATGTATTTAAATCTTTTAAGCACCTAAGGGCTTTGTCAGTGAAGAATCAGACTGACTGTTTTGTCTGGTGTCTTCACACATCTGTTGCAAGCGCAAGGTCGGCCAGGGCGAGGGCAATGAGTTGGTCGCCGATGACACCAGTTGAGGACAGAGAGAGTGAGCCAAGGAGAGAGCTCAGAGGCCTAGAGGGACACTCAGGAGACCCACCACCATCCAAGAGACCTGAGGGGAGAGAGAGAGAGCATGCCTGGTCTGTAGGCCCGCCGGACCAACGAGGAGTAGGTAGGGAGAGCCGTGGCATAAGCCGTGGAGTAGCGAACTATGGAGCAGTGAGCCTGAGGGGTGTGCTGAGTGTGTGGCTGTGCACCATGGTGGGCAGGCAGGGTGCAGGCAGTGGTGTGAGGAGGATGTGCCACCAGGCCATTAGGCCAGCCAGACTTCTTGGGCAGTGGCAGTGTGGCACAGTGACTAACTTTGGAGGAGTGAACGATCGGTGACAGAGTCAAGTCTGAGTGAGAAATGACGCTTGTGCACTCGGGTGGGAGCATGATAATTATAGTACTGTCCCCCAGGCCTAACTAGTGCAGTAAGTAAGTGCCTTAGTGTGTGGTGGGCTGCGCTGACCTACTAGGCCTAGGACTCTGAAGGGAGGGGAGGGAATATGTTGGAGTCATTGACGACTTGAGTGGAATCAGGCAGCAGGTGCGGGCCCTACAACTGCTAGGCCTGGCAGGAGTCTAGTCAGATCAGCACACATAGCAGTGCAAAAGAAAAAAAATGCATGCAAGCAGCTGCAGAACAAGGAGACAGCTCAACAGCAGCTGCCTTGGTCCCTTTTTAATCTTGTGAGACAACGACTGGTAAGTGTCCTAAGTAAAATGCTTTAATAAATTAATGCTGAGCTGATGTATGATAGAAACACAGAAACATAGACTTTGACGGCAGATAAGGACCGCTTGGCCCATCTAGTCTGCCCATTTCCCTACCTACAGGATAGGCCACAGATCCTAGTTAACCAACAGCCTATTTCTTCCTACCCCCCACAAGAACTGCCTTATGTCTGTCCCATGCATTCTTGAATTCTCCCACAGTTTTAGACCCACAACCTCCTCAGGAAGACTGTTCCATGCATCCACTGCCCTCTCTGTGAAATAATACTTCCTCACATTGCCCCTGAACCACCCCCCTCCCCCATCTTTAAATTGTGTCCCCTTGTTCTTGTGTTGGTGTTGTTCTTAATAATTTGGACCAAGAGACTGAACTGGATTTCTGCCCAGGGCTCAGACAGTGCAGGATTACCAATGCAAATATTTAAAAGAAAAGAAGCAGTAGTACTGTTTGCCAGCATATAAGGGATTTGATTTAAATTTCAGCCATTTAGCTGTTGTATTCTTTTTATTGGAGGAGTGGGCAACTTGCTGAGGGTAAGGCAGGTGGTTTAACCCTGACATGGACTGCAGCATCCTGACATGGGAACTATAGTTTTATTTCTTGTACAACTATTATTTATATTCTACAGTACAATTATCCAGATTGCTGTTACTTGCCCTAATAACAGCTCAAGTAGGGATGCCTTGACTCACTGGGCTATGCTAGCCTGGCCTGCCCTGCACTGCCTCAGCTCAGCTGGAGTCGTCTGGACAGTGTATGAGTTTTGGACTTGGTGGCGTGTAAGGAAACTGAGATTATGGTGCTTCACTGATGCAGGGCAGGGGTATCATAGTTTACTGCAGTATCCCACACCAGGATGTAATGCTGCTGTTTATGTGGCTTCAGGGTGGGGTGTAGCATGATGCATCCACCCACAGAAGGGTCTAATGTTGTTTATGGTGTTTTGAATTTTGAACTTGAAGGGGTGTACTACTTAAACACCATTGTCTGGTTGTGTAGCCTTAGGGGTGTACTACTGCTGCAGAACTTAGTGGTCCTTATCTGCCAACAATTTCAATGTTCTATACATGCCTGGGACATGAACAACAGGATCCTTAGAGGTGGGAAGGGGGGAGCTGCTGGCCAGACAGGGCCAGAGGATGCTTACGGGCAAACTGGATGTGCCTAGCAGTCCTTATCTGCTGACAATTTCTGTGTTTATATGCAGCGCAGCATCATTCCCACACTGGATACTAGGCTGGTTATGAGACTTTAGCTGTGTACTGCAGCATCTCACAGGTCTAAGGCTGGTTATGTTCTGTTGCTTTGGAGGTTTATTGGCTTCTGCAGCATCCTGGATAAAAGACTGGTTATGTGGCTGTGGAGTCGTACTGGAGCATGTCACAACCAATATAAGGCTGCAGAAGGCTGCTTATGTGGCTTTGGGCCTGGGGGTGTACATTAGCATCCTTCAACTGATTCAAGGCTGCTAATGTGGCTTTGGGGGTGTACATCAGCATCCCACTCCCACACCAGGGTCTAAGGCTGTTCATGACATGTGGCTTCAGGGGTGTACTGTAGCATAATTCCATCAGCAGGCTTTAAGGCTGTACATGACTTTGGGAGTATACAGAAGCATCCTCCCACATCAGGGCCTAAGGCTGTTTATGTGACTTTGGGGCCAGGGAGTGTGAGGGTACAAGACAAGTATGCTCACGAGGTATATAAGGCAGGCAGGCAAGCAAGGCCACACCAAAATAACGATGAGAAAAACAATAAAAAAATAAACTGAGGTTCTGTAGCATCGGACCCAAGCAATATTTCCTGGCTTTCTCATAAAGGGGGCAAAATAATAGTACATGTCTTAAGAAGTCGTTAATCGCTTTTATTATTGCAACTGCAAAATTCTGTTTGAATGCCTGGTCGTCTTTGTCGAAAGTGGATGTAGTTACTTCCAAATAGTTCTAACCTGTATCTTGTTCTGTACTAGTGTATTCACTAAGTAAATGAATGTGCTGTAAAGTTTTTTCACTAATGGCACTCAAAAAGTACTTCAGATTAGTACATAAATAAAATGCAGTGATGGTGAAAGTTGAAAAAATTGGTTGAATTTTCTTTAGTTTGTTGAAGTCATAAATTTCCAACTAGTTGAAAAATCAGTCATAATGTGTGGTAAGTCAGTCATAATTGGTTTTTCAATTGACTCCGGGGTCTAAGGGTAATGAGTACCAATGCCCATAGTCTGGGCAACAAGCTCCCTGAACTGGTGGCCTTGATGGAAGAGGGATGCATAGATATCATAGCAGTCACAGAAACATGGTACACAGAGAACCATGGCTGGGATGTTAACATACCAAGGTACATAATCTACAGGAGAGACAGGGAGGGGAGAAGAGAGGGAGGAGTAGCTTTCTATGTAAAGGAAGGGATAAAAACAACTGAACAAAAGAGTAAGCAGGGAGGAGAGGAGGCACTGTGGGTCACCTTAAAGACTGGAAATGGCACCACAATCCACACAGGGGTTGTATACAGACCCCCATGTCAGGGGGGAATGGACAAGGATATGATAGAAGGCATTCTTAGAATGGCAGAAGAAAGGAGATACTGTTGATGGGAGACCTGAATATGCCAGATGTTAACTGGAGCACATTTGCTGCAGCCACATCCAAGAACAGGGCCATTCTCAATGCCCTACAGGTGGCATGCCTCAGACAGCTAGTTTCGGAACCCACTCGTGAGGGAGCAATCTTAGACCTCGTACTCTCAAATGGGAACAGTGAGAGAATCTCTGATCTAGAAGTGGGTTGCCATCTGGAAACAAGTGACCATCAAACAGTGTGGTTCATGATAAACTCAGCTACAGAGTCAAGCCATACAAAAGTGAGGGTACTGGACTTCAGGAGGGCTGACTTTGGCAAGATGGGAGAGCGCCTTAGAAAAGCACTAGCAAACAGGCTAGAAGGAGGGGTGGAGCAACAATGGGGAAACATCAAAACTGCCATCATAGAGGCAATAAGCCTTAGTGTGAAGCAAATAAATAAATCAAAATGAAAGAAAAAGCCACTATGGTTCTCAAAAGAGATGGCGGGGAAAGTCAGGGAGAAAAAGATAGCATTCAGGAAGTATAAGGAAACACAGAAGGAGCAGGACAGAGAGCTGTACCAGTTAAGGCAGAAGGAAGCTGGGAGGGAAGTCAGAATAGCAAAGGCCCAAACTGAGGAAAAGATAGCTAACTCGGTTAAGAAGAGGGATAAAATCTTTTATAGGTACATCAGGGAGCATAGAAAGACAAAGGGAGGGAAAGTGAGGCTGAATAAAATGGACGGTGGGTGGGTAGAGAGGGACAGTGAAAAAGCAGGGATACTGAACGAATATTTCTGCTCAGTATTCACAAAAGAGGAGGAGGGGGAGGTGCCTAATCCAATTAACAGAAGCACTCTTGATTGGGGGGTCAATCCCAGGCCTTTCACAGAAGAAAGGGTTCTGAAAGAACTCCTAAAACTGAAGGTGGACAAAGCAATGGGGCCTGATGGAATTCACCCCAGAATTCTAAAAGAATTAAGGGGAGAACTAGTGAAACCACTGACTACCCTTTTTAACAAATCATGGGAGCATGGTGTGGTACCTGAGAACTGGAGGAAAGCAGATGTGATTCCCCTTCACAAAAGTGGGAGCAAGACAGAGGCAGGAAACTACAGACCTGTCAGTTTGACCTCTGTGGTAGGGAAAGTGATGGAATCACTTCTGAAGGAAAGAATTGTTGAGTACCTAGAGGCCAGTGGGGCACAGGACCCAAGGCAGCATGGGTTCACAGTGGGAAAGTCATGTCAGATGAATCCAATTGATTTCTTTTACTGGGTGACCAAAGTAGTAGACCAGGGAGTGGCTGTGGACATGGCCTACCTAGACTTTAGCAAGGCATTTGACACAGTCTCACACAAAAGATTAATAGTCAAATTAACCAGCCTGGGAGTGGGTCCCAGGGTGGTAGCCTGGGTAAAACATTGGCTGGACAACAGGACACAGAAGGTAATTGTAAATGGAATCCACTCTGAAGAAAGAGGGGTTACTAGTGGGGTACCGCAGGGTTCAGTACTGGGTCCAGTCCTTTTTAATGTCTTTATAAGTGACATTGCAGAGGGACTGGAAGGAAAAGTATGCCTCTTTGCAGATGACACAAAGACCTGCAACAGGGTTGACACACAAGGAGGTGTGGAAAGGATGAGAAGGAACTTGGCAAGGTTGGAGGAATGGTCAGAAGTATGGCAGCTTGGATTCAATGCAAAGAAGTGCAAAATAATGCACCTGGGAAACAAAAACCCAGGGGAAGATTACACAGTTGGGGGGGAGGTAGTAACAACAACAAAAATGGAAAGGGACCTGGGGTAATCATATCAGATGATCTTAAGGTTAGCAAGCAATGTGAGAAGGCAGTAGGGAGGGCTGGGGGTACACTGGGATGTATAGGGAGAGGCATCACCAGCAGAAAACAAGAAGTTGTTATCCCCCTGTACAGACAGTTGGTGAGACCCCATCTGGAGTACTGTATCCAGTTCTGGAGACCAAATCTCTGCAAGGACATAGGATAGAGGCAGTCCAGAGGAGGGCAACTAAAATGGTGCAGGGTCTGCAAGAGAAGCCATATGAGGAGAGACTAAAGGAGCTTAATATGGATACCCTTGAGGAAAGGAGGGAGAGGGGGGACATGATAGAAACTTTTATGTACCTCAGTGGAATCAACAAAGTCCAAGAGGGTAGCATCTTTCAGAAAAAGAGATGTGCAAGAACAAGGGAACACAATTTAAAGATGGGGGGCAGTTCAGGGGCAATGTGAGGAAGTATTTTTTCACAGTGAGGGTGGTGGACGCATGGAACAGCCTTCCTGAGGAGGTTGTGGGGTCTAAAACTGTGGGAGAATTCAAGAATACATGGGACAGACAGAAGGCAATTCTTGTGGGGGGTAAGAAGAAATAGGCTGTTGGTTAACTAGGATCTGCAGCTTGTCCTGTAGGGAGGGAAATGGGCAGACTAGGTGGGCCAAGCGGTCCTTATTTGCCGTCAAAGTCTATGTTTCTATGTTTCTATCTTTCAGAAAAAGAGATGTGCAAGAACAAGGGGGCACAATTTGAAGATAATGTGGGGACAGCTCATAGGTAATGTGAGGGAGTATTTCTTCACACAGAGGGTTGTAGATGCATGGAACAGCCTTTCTGAAGAGATTGTACAGTCAAAAACAGTGGGGGAATCTAAGAATGCATGGGACAGGCATAAGGCAATTCTGGTGGGAGGTAGGAGGAAGTAGGCTGTTGGTTAACTAGGATCTGCAGCTTATCCGTTAGGTAGGGAAATCGGCAGACTAGGTGGGCCAAGCAGTCCTTATCTGTCATCAGATTCTATGTTTCATTTCCATTACTGTTTCACACACGCATGAGGTACCATATCAGACCTGTATGATGTACTTTATGTCCATGTGCAGTTCTTTCTTAGTTGGCACAATGCATCCACATTCTATTCTAGAACTCTGTAGCTGAAAGGGACATACAGTACATCACACAGTTCCAAAATGGTACTTTCATTTGCATAAGGGCCCAAAGAAGCTACAGTGTGTGCCTCAAAGGCAAAACAGAAACAGAAATATGAATGCTAGAATATTGTTACAGATTACAGAAATTAAAATCACAGTGCTTCTACCCTGCATAAGTGAGGACAGCATTACTGAAATGGGAATGCAAATCAGTTTCAACAATATGGCTTTTAAAGGAGGAAGTGACATACAAGACGAAGATGTGGAGCCTTTGCAAAGGAGTCTATCACTCAAAGGGTTGTAAGTCTGATTTTGACAAATAAATATAAGTGCAGCACAGGTCTACTTTAATGTCTTTACTTTATACTTTAAGAAGAAAATGAGGAAAGACCTAGGGAAGCTTGAAAAATTATCTGAAGACTGGCAACTAACGTTCACTTAAAAGAAGTGCCAAATGATGCACCTGGAACATTGAAACCCTGGGGAAAGCTATAATGGGGGAGGGGGGAGTTGCTGACAGTCACAAAGCAGGAAAGGCACTATGGGGTTGTTATTTCAGATGACCTAATAATGTCAAAGCAGAGTACTCAGTCAGCTGGGAGGGCCAGTGGCATGATGGGTTGCATAGGCAGTGGTATCACCGGCAGAAGGAGGGAGGTAATGGTAGCATTATATAAAACCATGTTGGTCAGGCCTCTCTTTGATTACTGTGTGCAGTTCTGGAGGCAGCACCTCTGTAAGGACAATAACAGGCTGGAGACAATCCAGAGAAGGGTGACTAAGATGGTACAAGACTTGCAACACAAAACCTAGGAGAGATGAAAGACCCTCAATATGTACTCACTGGAAGAGAGGTGGGAAAGAGGGGACATGATAGAAACATTCATGTACCTCAAGGGTATCAACAAGGTGCAGGGGGTAGACATTTCTTAATACAGGAGTAGCACAAGAACGAGGGGGAGTGACATGAAATGGGAAAGTGGGCGATTAAGAGGGAATGTGAGGAAGTTCTTCTTCACAGAGAGGATGGCGGATGAAAAGAATGGTCTGCCTCAAGAGGTGGTGGAGCAAGCACTGTGGATGGATTCAAGCATGCTTGGAGCAGGCATAGGGGAACCGGACAGGCACAGCACTGGGTATGTCAGAAGCAGTAATCCAGTACAAGGCCTTATGGGCAGACTAGATGGGACAGGTGGTCCTTGTCTGCCATCAAAGTCTATGTTTCTAAGGGGTATGGCTGGGCCTGGCTGTAATCAACTGCAAAACTGTATTATCAATCAATTACTCTTAAAACCCCTCTAGTTGAGTTAGTAACATTTTATTTTATGTTTATTTATTTAAAATTTGGTAACTGTGAAAGGCACACTGAGCTTGGGAGTGTGTTTCCAGAGGTGCGTCCCAGGTACAGGGTAACATGGAAATAAAATTAATGATGTTAAAGAAGAAAATGCAGAGAACAAATAATCAGTTACAGTAGCAGTACAATCAAAAATACAGTAAAGTAAAGCATGATGCTTACATTAATAAGCTATATTAAGATCTATAAAATACAAATGACATTAGAATGTGACTTTTAAACTCTGCTGTCGTGTATTGGAGTGCTGCTGTAAGTCAGTGGCTGTCACAAACATTATTTTCCCCTGTATTTATGGGGCAGTAATTAAAATCAGGGTTCACAAAATAAAAAGGCATTTTGCTTTTAAACTCTGTCGAAAAAGTAGTACGGTTTTATCACGTCCTCATTTAATGAGAGTTTTGGCATACAACTAAAGAAGAATGGATGGTTGTTCTACAAAAATGTAGACCCTGCTGGATGTTGAGTCACCATTTGTATTGCTTTTATGCCACAACTCTTTAAATGATGACATAATTACGCCATATGGTATGGTATTACTTCTTTTCCAACAGAGTTTAAAAGCCAATTGGCCAAATGCATTTTTATTTTGTAGACCCTGACTTTAATTCCTGCCCCATAAAAAGAGAGAAAATCATGTTTGCAACAGCCAGTGACTTGCAGCAGCACCCCAATACATGACAGAATACTACACATATACACAAGAAAAGATTTCAAATAAAAATAGAACCACGAATGTGCCATCCAGCCTACCTCACATAAAGTGTGCTGCTCCTGACTGTAGTGGATCACTGTTCTATCCTGCCTGCCTGCTCTTGTCTTGCTTGTTCTGTTCTGGGGGGGAGGGGGGAGTATTAAAAATTAAAAACATCTGCTCATCTTCAGTTCATTTCACCTATATACACTATATGGGAGTCCAAATGCAATCAGAGGTACTAAACCAGAAGAAATAAAACAATTATCAGCAAAGCCACCAATAGCTGCGGATCACTCTTTTAGTTTCACTGCCCTTAGCCACCATGGCAACATGTAAATGACACAGTATCCCCCCTCCCCGTCTCTCCATTTTTTCATACAAATGGATTCAGACAGTGACACTCAAAATGAAGGAAGAGCCCCTAACCCCCCCACAACACCCACCCACCCCAGCGTCTGTCGGTCTGTGGATGATGGTGGGTGGTGGGGATTAGGGGCTCTACCCTAAAGTTTCATTTCCCAACGTTTGTCACTTTAACCTAAAGTGATGCATTAACAACAGCAACCCTTGTAACACTAATTTGCCAATATCTCAGCAACTGTAGCAGATATGATAAAAATTCAAGTGTCGTTGTAATCATGACAGCAAGACCTCTATGTGAGATAAAATCTATGAAATCTGTATCAAGCATTGTTTCTGACCAAAATGCGACATGGTAAATCAAGAGAGCTACCATAACAGACCATGCATTCCACATTTCGTGCAGTTATTAACGTGCAAAAATGTACTCAACACAAAGTATAATTAATATATGTATATATCTTTATAAAATGGGTAGGGAAATTGCATCAATATTATTGGCTGAACAGCATCACATGATCATGCGTATATCAGAGCGCGACTGCACACCTGCACTTTTACCTCCCTCTAAAACAATTCTGACATTTTATGAGATAAACCACTCTGAGGTGTGCGGTCATGCTCTGATATATGCATGCCTTGGGTGGTTGACGCACTCGGCCTGCGGCCTCGTGCATAGCAACACACACCGAGGCATGCGTATATCAGAGTGCGACCACACACCTCAGAGTGGTTTATCTATTACATATATATATGTGTATATATATATATATATATACATACATACACACACACATACAGGCACACACATATATATAAAATATTCTATGAGATAATCATTCACCACCACAGCCTGCCTGCCAGCTTATCTCACAAAAACTGTAGATCAGTGAGTGTTGTCCTTCTCTGTAGGCTGTAGCCACCACCAGGTCCAGTGATCTCTGCCTCAAAAAGTCCCCCAGCTCCTGGTTCTCTGTGCTGGATGGGTGGTCATAAATGTCCCTGCTGCCAGCTGGAATATAAGGAATCCTCCCGAGGATGACGTCAGGAAAAGATCAGCTGCTGCTTTGCTTTCACACTGACTCACAGTGTGATTATATCCATTCAAACAAGTTGAATGAATGCTAGATGTTGTAAAGTGCCCTCTTTTATAGGGCAAATTTGTCAGGAGAAACTATTGTTTGTTTTTCCTGCCCTAGTAGTAGGGTTATTGCAGGTTTGTGATTGGTTCTCCTGACTGAACCAATCACAATCCTGTAATAACTCATCTGCTCAGATTGGGCTCCTCATTTTTTCTGTAGGGCAATTGGCTCCCTTCTGAATCCTGCTCTCTGCCTTTAAGCTCCTTTAAACTGCTGCTGCTCCTTGCATTTTTCCATTTGTTTGCACTACAGAATGATATGACAGAAGAACTTAGGTGCAGTCAGTCTCTGTCTTGTCTTTCAGGTAGCAGGTTGCACAGCTGAGCTGGACTCTGGAGCAGGGGGGTGGGCGGCGGCACTCACTTACAATGGAGCAACCAAATGGGGCACTAATGAGGAGTAAGTGTGAGTGACAATGAGTAGTTGTCCGACAAGCCTGAGGGAGCTGAGCTGGTGGAGGGACACAGCAGGAGTGGACGGGTGGGGTCCTGGGACCAATGCATGGCATTATGCCCACCGTCTCTGGAAGAAACTGCGGTGACAGAAGACAAATAAATTATTACAGCGAGGAGCGAGCTGCGAGGCACTCACTACCAGACAGTGTGGCAGTCAGATGGAGCCTGACTGAGTCGTGACAGTCCTCCTATCTGTACCGCTGATCGGGTAGGTCAGTGATGAACAATTGAGGAAATAAGGTGGGCAGCAGACATGATTTTGAATTTGATTATTTATTTAATTTGTGCCCTGCAGGCTGCCAGTCCCGGAATGGTGGAAAGCCTTTAAGGATTAATGTTTTAATTTAAGTAACTGTAGTGTACTACTACTCAGCACTGTGTTGTTCTGTTGTGCCATTGTTGTGCGGTGGCAGGGCAGGCTACTAGAGACTGGAGTCAGTGAGTGGTGTGGTAATTGGCGAACCAATGTGATAGTGAGGAATAGGATGCGTTGGTGCACTTGTTGTCTTCATCAGACATCAGTTTTGTTTTTTTTGTGCCCGCAGCCTGATCAGACTACAGAGTGGAGTGGAGGGGGAGGGGGGAGGCTGTTTCCTTAGAGAGGGGAGGGAGTGGGACGCAGCCACAAAACTTTTAATTCCTCAGGCAGCTAAGGACCTCAGCTTCTGTGGGGGTGCCTGGGGACCTGACATGCCCCATAACAAGTTCTGCAACCTTTGGCTGGCGATTTCACCACTTTCATGGGGGCACCAGGCGAGCTCCGTGGCTGATTCCTCTGCTTCTGTGGGGGTGCCAGGCATGCCCCACCCGGTGCTGGGTGGCGGGGCGCCCGCCATGACCTGCGGCCAATTCCTCCTGTCCTGAATCTTGGGGTGGGGGCATGACAGGCGTGCTCCGTGGTGTCCCGCATCCCGCGGCTGATTACTTGGGCTCTAGGGGCACCAGGCAGGCCTGCCACGGATGGAAGTGAAGCACCTGACTTGTTAGTATATGGCTAGAGGGGGCACAAACTCAGAGGCAAAATGGTCCAGGGTGGGCGCTGGCTCCTCGTTCCCCCTAGCTCTGCCACTGCCAAATAGTCCTTAAAAGAAGAGCCCCCAGGCTTTCCCCCAATACCACCCTCCTGGTCCCTCACTGTAGGACCTCCCTCGGACAACGATCCTTCCGGTGGTTAATCAACCTTCCGCCCTCCATCTCCATGGCACCCAGCCTTGGCTGATTTAAAACTGGCCTCAAGACCCTCCTCCTTGCCTCCACAGCCTGTGACTGCACATAATACCCCAGCTTCCTAATTTTCATCTCTATAGGTTGCATTCCTTAAAGGAAAACTCCATGTTAAAATCAGAAAAAGATATGTAGTAGTCTTTTTTTCTGTGTTCTAACCAGTTCCCAGCATTTTCTTTTCCTCTGGCTGTGAGAGATGTTTTTTCTAACTTTCCCTAACTGTTTTATTGCCCCTGGACATTGCCATTCTGGTTTCTTTTATGGCCTCTAGTCTTCCCAGAGTGCCCTTTGGTCTGATGTCTAATTGCCCCTGCAGTAAGCCAGTGTCTTGTTACAGGGTCTGTCACAGCTCAGCCACAGAGAAAATACTTCTTCCAGAGAAGTCAAACTGCTAGATTTTGGGTGAGTGTAATCATTATTATTTTTTGATATCAGTACCTTGTCCTGCTCTGCTCTGCTCTGTGTGTGTGTGTGTGTGTGTGTGTGTGTGTGTGTGTGTGTGTGAATCATGTCACTGTTTACTCTATTCCTCTCAGTCACTTTCAGTTTTTGCACCAGTACTAAGCAGCAAAAAATGAACATCACCTTATAGGTTGTAACATAGCAGGACAAGGTACTAATATCAAATAATAATAATGATTACATTCACCCAAAATGTAGCAATGTGACTTCTTCTCTGAAAGAAATATTATCTTTGTGGCTGAGCTGTGACAGACCCTGCTAAATCTAGGGGCATAGCTACATCACTGTCACATGAACCAGGGTGCATCGTAGGAGAAAGAAAGCCAATAAACCTATTTGTGATGGAGATCCCAAGGGGTCGTAAAACTACCATACAGCTAGCAGGCAATTTAGGAACAACTTCTAATAGCAGACAGGGGGAAGGACACACTAGGACTTAACATACATATCAAAACACTCTACATAACATATGTTTTTGCACATTCTGGATGGACTTCTCCTTTAATCCCTAGGAGGAATGTTTTCTTAACTTGTTAGTTGCTCACTAGGATACACACTGGAAAGGGGAATCATATCTGTATCTTGATTAATTCCCTCATTACTCCTCTCACACTGTGCATATATTATGACTCAGGGTCCACTTAAGACCCCCTGAAACTGAAACCTGACATATGTAATATCTATGACATGGGGTCTACTACTAATGGCGACTACAGCTGTAACCTGCCAATTGTATATATTCCCTGTACTGTATTACCTATTGAGCATTCTGTTATTTTATGTATATGTGTCTGTCTGACATGGAGCCTTTGCAAAGGAGTCTTTGACTCATAGGTATCATAGGTATCATAGGTAGTTACAGAGCAAAGAAGACTTTCGTCCATTGTGCTCGCTTATTTTTTGATTTAGATACCCCCTATTTTATTTGTTATACAATACTTATCTAGTCTCCTCTTAAACTCCACTGTCATCTTACTAGTGACTACCTCCTCCGGTAGGTTATTCCATACTGGAATAACTCTAACACTAAACCAGTGCCCCCTTTTCGTGGTCCTAAAATTTTGCCCCTTGAGTTGCCATGAATGTGACCTAGTGTCATATCACTGTTCCCTCAATGTAATTCCTAACTTAAGTATTAGATTTGAATTTTTGAGTGCATTATACACCATGCACATGTCCCCTCTCATACGCCTATACTCCAATGTAAACATCCCCAAGTACTCCAATCTATCCTCATAGTCCTGGTCTCTTATATCTGCTACTAACCTAGTAGCCCTCCTCTGAACCCTCTCCAGTCTACCTACATCCAACCTATAACCGGGTGACCAGAACTGCACACAGTACTCCAGCTGCGGCCTCACCAGTGCACTGAAGAGAGGCACAATCACCTCCCTCCTTCTACTCCTTATGTGTTTCTTGATGTTTATAAGAGTTCCATTTGCCGATTTTATAACCTGATTGCAGTGCTGGTGGAATTTAAAGTCTCTTGTTACTTTCACTCCCAGATCTCGCTCCCCCCTACTTTACACAATTTATGTCCGTTTAACCAGTAGTCAGCTTGGTTGTTATTTTTCCCAAAATGCATTACCACACATTTATCTGAGTTAAAGGACAACTTCTGTTCCCTAGCCCAGCTTTCCATTTTGAGCAAGGCATTTTGTAACTTTGTCACGTCCTCATCATTTCTGATACTAATGCCAAGTCTAGTATCGTCTGCGAATTTAGTTTCCCAGACATCCCTTCCTCCAGATAGTGAGTGTATGTAGATATTAAACAAGCAGGGCCCCAGGACAGATCCCTGGGGGACTCCACTCTCCACTCCCAACCAACCTGAGTAAACTCCCTTTAAACAAACCCTCTGCTTTCTGTCACTCAACCATGCCTTCACCCAATTTGTAATATAACCCGGTATTTTATGTTCAATCAGAGCATCAATTAATTCACCATGTGGGACCTTATCAAATGCCTTCGAGAAGTCCAGGAACACCGCATCCACCTAGACACCCTCATCCAATGCCTTGCTCACATGCTCATAAAACTCCAACAATTTTGTCTGGCATGATAACCTCTTTTTAAAACCATGCTGAGCATCATCGCAATCCCCCACTATATTCTGAAACTCCTCTATTTGTTCTTTTACAATAGATTCCAACATTTTCCCCAGTACAGCAGTCAAGCTAACAGGCCTATAGTTGCCCACCTCTTGTCTAGATCCCTTTTTATAAATAGGGACCACATTTGCCTTTCTCCAAACCTCAATCACCTCTCCATCATCCAAGGATCTCTGAAACAGTGCTATCACAGGTTCTGCCAACTCAGTTGCCAATTCTCTAAGGACCCTAGGATGAATTTCATCTGGTCCCTGAGATTTGTTCGGGTCCCGGTGTTTTAGTCTATTATCGATATCATTTATATTTAAAACACTTTTGTAACCATTTATATTCAAAAGTTCTCTCTTATTATTTGATTTATTATTAAATACTGATGAGAAGAAAGTATTGAAAAGCCCTGCCATAGTTTGGCAATCCTCAACAAGTATACCATCCTGATCCTTAATGGGCCCCACTGAAGTTTGACTTCCCTTTTTGTTGTTGATATAAGTATAAAAAGATTTATGATTATCCTTCACTTTTGAAACCAGATTTAGTTCATGCTTCCGAGTTGCCTGCTTTATAGCACTTTTTGTCTCTTTTAATAATTTTTTATACAAGGCCCAATTTATTTCACACTCACTTCTTCTAGCTGTTAAATAAGCTCTTTTTTTCTTTTTAATCAGTTTTTTAATTTTGAGAGATAACTATAGGGGAATTCTTCCTAAAGTATTGTACTTTCTTCTTAGTGGGACATACTTATCAATTAGGTCCATAATTTTATTCTCAAAACTATCCCAGTTCTCTACTAATGATCTGTTTTTGAAAACCTTTTTCCATTTCCAATCCAAGAGTTCCATTCTCATATTGGTAAATTTAGCTTTATTAAAATTTTGGACCATGGTTAAGCCATGCATATTTGAAAAAATTCCCGCTTAAATCAAAAGTTATCACACAGTGATCACTTGAGCCTAATGGTGATGAAATTGTACAATTTTTTATTTGGTCTCCCAAATTTACTTAGCACAAGGTCTAATATTTTATCCCCTCTAGTATTTTTCCCTATATACTGATCAAGACCAGCTAATAAGAAGGAATCCAGATACTTAGACTTGTAAGATGTCTCCCCTGTATACCTAGTCCAATTAATACCAGGAAGGTTAAAATCACCTAAAAGTATAATGTTTTCTGTACTATCTAAGGAATCCAAAAATTTTAACACTACCTCATCGTCTTGGGTGGAAATTGAAGGGGGTCAATAGATTACCCCAATTTTAATATTAGGTCCCTTTTCTGGAAACACCCTGATCCACTCATGCTCAATGCCTGGTATTTTTTGGACATCAGTAGTCAATGATTTTATTTTGTTGGATACATACAGTGCCACACCACCATCCTTTTTGTTCTCCCTATCTGTATGATATAAATCGTACACCTGAATATGATGGTCCCAGGTGTCGGTGGGTGTCCACCAAGCCTCTGTTATTGCACATATCTGGACGTTATCAGTATTTAATAAACAAGTTAATTCCTCAACTTTGTTTGTAAGACTCCTAGCATTTAGGGAGAGGCATTTCCAGTCCTGAGAACTCTTAGTGTTCTTAAGTGAAACTGATTTATCCTCAGATGTCTTAACTTATGATGGCAACCCCCTACCCCCTTCGTACTTAGTTTAAAAAGTTAACCACTTGGTTTTGAATTTCCTTAGCTAATATTCTAGACCCGTGTTTGTTTAAATGTAGCTCATCTTTCCCAAATAACCCTAGGTCTCTGAATGTGTCCCAGTGTTTGATAAAAACAAAACCTTCCCTATGACGCCACCTTTTCAACCACCCGTTAAGCTGTATTATGTCCCTTTGTTTGTTCGCACCCTCTCGAGGTATGGGCAGGATCTCTGATATGAGGATTTTGGATCCATGTAACCTCCAGGTTT
This sequence comes from Neoceratodus forsteri, assembly GCA_016271365.2. Classification (NCBI taxonomy): domain Eukaryota; kingdom Metazoa; phylum Chordata; order Ceratodontiformes; family Ceratodontidae; genus Neoceratodus; species Neoceratodus forsteri. The sequence goes on from CM028131.1 coordinate 734,607,444, forward strand.
CTCCGATGGCCTCAAAGTCTCTTTGGATTTCTAATAATGTTCTATTTTCAACATCATTTGTACCCACATGCAGTACCGTAACTGGTGTTTTTGTATTTTCCAACAATCCTGGTAACATTTTCCCAACATCCCTTATCCCTGCTCCTGGTAAGGTGCTAACAGTAGTTGACTCATTTCTACCCTGACATAATATCCTATCGATATTTCTAATCATAGAGTCACCTATAACTAAAAGGTCATTTTTTACTGTTTGGTGTCCTTGCACCTCCTGCTTTTTATGCCCTGTTTCGACCACTATACCTTCCTTACATATACCTGTATCCAATACCCTTTTAGTAGAATCTTCTAGGTCTAGTTCTAGTTCTGTATTTAAAACACTATATTTATTATTTAACTCAATGTGATCATGTCCACCAATATTCCTCCTTCCCTTTTTGATGCCTTTTTCCACTCTACACCAATCATTATTTCCCCTTGGGTCAGACCAATTTGATGCTACTGGTAATGTATCGCTACTTTCAGAGTTAGCAAACCCTACTAGCTGATCATGATCCCGTTGTTCAGCACAGTTGTCTAGAGCTGAGTTAATAAATTTTTCCAATGAAGAGATCTCTAATTGGAGTCTAATTCGATTTTGTAATGATTAGATTTCCTGCCTCGTAATATCAATTAATATGCATTTGTCACAGATAAAAGAATCAACCTTCTCTCCCTCCTCATACATTTTACAAGTATTACAAACATTTAAAGAAGCGATGACTCTGTCAAGCTCAGCCGTTGTATCCTCCTTAATTACCCAGCAGGAACGCCTCCCCAACACTGTTACTTACTTCCCTGTTTTTGTTTTGGGCCTTTTAGTTCAAAGAGGGTTTCTGTCTCCTTCCCACGACTGACGCCGACAGACGCCGCTGGCCTCTGCCCGCGTCGCCTCCGCTCTGCACTTGACTCCGCTCACTGGAGCTGAGTAATTTCAGCGCTCAGTAGTGACGCTTGCCTGTGTTGCTATGGCAACCGTCACGAGCGCTTGCAGACAGGGGCAGACTGTGAGGGTAAAGGATTGTAATTCCGATTTCTCTCTTAAATAAAATAAAATAAATTCTTTAGTTACTGGAAAGTGATCTCAGTCCAAAGGCACTTTTACACAGGGCACTCATTCCATGACAGTGCTTTGTTTCACTTGGTCTGTTGTGGAGCGGATCGACTTTACATGCTGTGATCTGTATCAGAACGAGCACTACAGATCAACTGTAATGTTACCCTCTTTGTGCCATCTACAGGCAATCCACTCCACAACAGCCAAAAGAGCACAGGATTCCCTGTTGTTATGGGATAGAAATGAACAGAAGGGTGCTAGTACATGGCCGGGTAGAACGGAACAAAACTCTGTGAACCCAGGAAAGCAGGGAACACGGAATTGGCGAATGTTCATTTCTCTTGCAGAACAGATCGCCTGCACACACCAGAAAGACAACATTGTAGTTAATCTGTATCGCTCGTTGCATAACATAACTCTTCTGCTGAAGCAAGACACCACCTAAACCTTAAGGCGTGGCATCTGCCCACACAATTGTTGGGTTAGAAATATCAAAGAACGTCAATATCGGAGCACTGAAAACTAGTTTCTTGACTTCTACAATGGCCTTTTTCCGGTCTGGGCCCCACAACAAAGCTCCTGTCAAGTTCATTTATTCATTCAGTGGCTTGGCAACCATTGATAGACTCTGTAAGTATCTTTCTAAATACAGAGGAGCCACTCAGGATGCAATGCAATGCCTTTCAGTATTACTGCAGAGTGCTGCAGTATGCGGATGGGTACAGTGCAGTTCAATAATAATTAAGCCCTTTTGTCATGCAGTATTTTGTGACGTCATTTACTACAAGTTACTACACTGCATCCTGACGGGCTCTACTGTGGTTCTTCCAGCTCATGATTTGCCTCAGTTCTCCTATATTACCAATCGGTTGTAGCTCCAGTATAGCCTGGTTGATTTCTTTGACTGGATAACCAGGGAAATAGATTAGAGGAGGGCAGGGGATGTGGCCTAACTAGACCTTAGCAAGGCCTTAGAAACCATGCCACACAGGAGGCTGATTCAGAAATTGAGTAGCCTAAAGGTGGAATCCAAACTAGTGAACTGGGTGTAGAACCTGACTAACAGATAGGCATCAAAGGGTAGTGGTTAACATCACTTACTCTACTGGTGGGAGAGTGACCAGCTGGGTGCTGCAGGGCTCAGTACTGGGACCGGTCCTCTTCAATGTCTCCATAAGTGTCATTGGAGAAGAACTGCAAGGGAAGGTTTGCCTTTTGGCAGATGATACCAAAATTTGTAATAGAGTAGATACTCAGGAGGGGATGGAGAGAATGCGCATGAATCTTGGGAAACTGGAGGAGTGGTCAGGAGCATGGCAGTTAGGGTTCAATGCCAAAAAAGTGCAAACACATGTGCCTAGGGCATAGGAACCCAAGAGCTTAGTATAGGATGGGAGGGATACTGACAGTCACTAAGCAGGAAAGGGACTTTGGAGTTATCAGCTCTGATGACCTCAAAGTGGCAGGGCAGTGTGACAAAGCAGAAGGTAGTGCTAGTGGGATGCTGGGGTGCATAGGGAGGGGTATCTCCAGCAGGAGAAGGGAGGTGGAGTTGCCACTGTGTTGCTCATTAGTGTTATCCCACCTGGAGTATTGTGCCCAGTTCTGAAGGCCGCACCTCAGAAAGGACAGAGACTGGGTAGAGGCAGTCCAGAAGGGGGGCAACTAAAATAGTGGAGAGGTTGCAACAAAAGCCCTATGAGGAGAGACTGAGGGATCTCTATATGTGTACCTTGAAAGAGAAGAGAGTGAGAGGGAGCATGATAAAGACCTACAAGTACCTCACAGAGTGAACAGGGTGCAGGAGGGGAGTCCTTTTCAAACGAGAAAGAGCACCAGGACCAGGAAGCATGCGATTAAGTTGGGGTGAGGGAAGTTTCAGAGGGTTGTGAGGTGGTACTACTTCACTAAAAGGGTGGCAGAAGTCCAGAATAGACAGCCAGTGGAAGTGGTGGAGGAGAAAACAGTGGAGGGCTTAAAGCATGTATGGGATAGACATAGGAGAATATTTAAGCAATAAGGGATGACTAGGGGTTAGATTAATAGTCTGTTAATCACCCCTAGGGGTGTAATGAGGCACAAGGTGCAGCCGGGTGCCACATTGCTCTTAGGAGGTGATTGAGCGTTAATCTAATTCCTGGGAGTGCCTTATTGCTTTTATAACAATTATTCCAAAAGAAAAGTGTTAAACGTGTACTTTTTGAATGTTTTCCTCATTGAAATTTCATAAAATGGTTCTTCCACCAACAGTTTCAGAAAGCTGGTTCAGAAACAGAATGCATCATTCCACACATTCAGCAGTGCTGGAGGATGGAATGCAGACAGGAAAAATTCATGCACCATGGTTATCAGGCTGTACATGACAGTGTAACAGGGATTATTGTAAGGCTGTTGGAATTCTAACAGCCAATCAGATTGCAGCATTTCTGAGACCCTTTTTATAATACTAAATAAGCAGTGAGGAGGGAGAGTCGCTAGAGACCAGTTAGAGTTGCAGAGATGAACGAGGCAAGGAAAATCTGGGCAGACTGGGTAGGCCAAGCTGTCCTTTTCTATTGACAAATTCTATGTTTCTGTGTTTACTTTATTTGGGTCTGGTGAGTGTATTCAGTCTTTGTAATCTGTGTAATCTGATGGCCTCGTAAATTGTGGGTAGTTTGGTGTAGTTTACATTTTTTTTTCATTAAATTGCAAACAAGAGCACTGAAGCAGTGATAGTTTTGAAAACATTATCCATACATTCATCATGTTCTTTCCCTGAACATTCATGGATTAAGATGTTATCCATATAAACAGCTACACCTTCCAGACCTTGGCAGTATAGCGCAATGGGTTAAGGCTCTGAGCTGCAGATCTAGAGACCTGCATTTGAAACCCACTACTGCCTAGGTGCATACTGTGTGATCCTGAGCAAGTCACTTAACTTCCTTGTGCTCCCAGGTCGCATCTTGAAACAAGCTTCGGCTTAGGCCCTGTCCACACTGCACCACTCAGACCCCATAACGGATAGAAACAGTTACAACCTGGGAGCGGTGCAGTGTGTCCACACTGCCACAGTGTCTGTTACGAGACCGGCACCGCGTCCGCGCCAAAGGGCAGGCGACCATTACTGTGGCACCCGATCCCACAATGCAGCTCGCGCTGCACTAGGAGACTGGTGCCACATGTCCACACTACGTTCGGTAACGTTACCGAGGCGTAACCGGTTTCATAACCGTTATTGAAACTACCTCATATGTGGTTTCAACAACGGTTATGAAAACGCCTTCTGTAACATTACAGGTGTAAATGCAAACCGTTGCGGTAACTGTTTGGGCACTCTGTAACTTTACAGGGGGTAGTGTGGACAGGGGCTTAGTGTGCTACTCCTGGTTAAACAATGTTCCCATTCTTTGGAGTACCTCTGCCATTTTACTTTGAGAGATTTCAGGTGCACTGGCTATCCCGAATTATAGGTGTTTAAAACAGCATCATCCAACTGGTGTTATGAATGTTGTCAATTTTTGTGCTCTGCTCATATTGTGGAATTTACCAAAAATTCACTAGAAGCATCAAAATGCGAGAAGATTTTTTTTTCTACTGCCAGCTTTGGGATTATATCTTCTAAAGTCAGCAGAATATATTTCTCTTAAAGGATTGTAGAAGTTATGTGTTTAAGGTCAATGTAAATCTGTATTTTCCCATTTTTCTTTACCACAGGGAAAGGCACCACTCAGTTAATTTATTCTTACAATAACACCGTTGCTCTCTGTCCTGCACGTTTGGCAGCAGTGGGGGGATATTTTCTGGGCTGTATTCAAGTTATAAGGCTCTGCATCAGGTTTCAATACAATTTTAACAGACTCTCATTTCTAAAGACCGATTTCCCTATACACATCATGGTAGATGTCTCCTATATACTTCATAAGTCCCATTGACTTTGCTTCATTGTGGCCCAGCAAGTTATCAGTCTTATTGCATACCACAAAAATGTGGAAATCATATGATTTGCCTTTTAATTCTGTTTGCACAACAAATTACACAGAAATATAGAAATTGATGACAGATAAGGACCACTAGACCCATCTAGTCTGCCCATATATAACCTACCTTTATTAGTGGCTGCTGACCCTACTTGGTCATCGGATTTAGCCTCTCCTTCCCACTTCTAGGGTTCCCTTATGCCTATCCCGTGCATGTTTAAATTCTCCCACTATGCTTGCCCCCACCACCTCCTAGGGCAGGCTATTCCATGCATCCACCACCCGTTCCATGAAAAAAAGATGTCCTCATGGTTCCTGCCCCCCTCCAATCTCATATCATGTTGTAACTCTCCTATACTGAAAGATGTCACTCACTTGCACCTTATTTATGCCCCTAAGATACTTATAGGTTTCTGTTGTATCTCCCCGTTCCCTCCCCTCTCCCAGTGTATACACATTGAGGTCCTTTAATCTCTCCTCATATGTCTTCTGGTGCAAGCCCTGCACCATCTTAGTTGCCCTTCTCTGAACCGCCTCCACCCTGTCTATGTTCTTACAAAGATGCTGCCTCCAGAACTGTACACAGTATTCCAGATGAGGCCTCACAAGTGTTTTGTATAGCGGTATCACCACCTCTCTCCTTCTGCTAGTGATACCCCTTCCTATGCACCCCAACATGTCACTGGCCCTCCCTACTGCCTTTTTGCGCTGCTTGGCCACCTTTAGGTCATCCGAGATGATAACCCCCAGATCCCTTTCCTCCATAGTGCACATCAGCAACCCCCCCCATCCTGTAGCTCCCACCAGGGTTTCTGCGCTCCAGGTACATGATTTTGCACTTCTTCACATTGAACCCTCTGTTGCCACACCTTGGACCATTTTTCCAGCTTTTCTAGGTCCCTCTTCATTTTTTCCACCCCTTCTGGAGTGTCTACCCTGTTGCAGATCTTTGTGTCATCTGCAGACAGGCAAACCTTCCCTTCCAGCCCTTCCACAATGTCATTAATGAGGACATTTAAAAGGACTGGCCCCAGGACTGATCCTTGAGGTACCCCACTGGTCCCCCTCTCTCCTCAGATTGGATCCCATTTACCACCACCCTCTACTTCCTGTCCCCTAATCAGTTTCTAATCCAGTTCACCACCTTGTGGCCCATGCCCAGGCTGCCCAACATGTTAACCAGCCTCTTACATGGAATGGTATCAAAGACCTTGCTAAAATCAAGGTAAGCGACATCTACCACTCCCCACTCATCCACCTCCTTTGTCACCCAGTCAAAAAAAATCTATCAGATTTGTTTGACACAGCCTTCCTTCTGTGAATCCATGCTGCCTCAGATCCAATCCTAGTGAAGTCCGCCTTCCTGAAATCCAAGACCCTCACCTTTGTGTGGCTTGACTGCTACCCTGTACCCATGTTAAACCACACTGTGTGGTGGTTGCTGAACCCCAGGTGCTCTTCCACCCAGACGTCCGTGATTCTGTCTCCATTGGTCAGTACTAGGTCCAGTATCACCCTGTCTCTAGTGGGTTCTAGCACTAGCTGCCTGAGACCTGCCCCCCTGCAGGGAGTCCAAGATGTCTCAACTCCTGGCTAAGGCAGCTGCCGGGATGGTCCAATCCACGTATGGCATATTGAAATCATCCAGCAGCAGTACCTCCCCTTTTGCTGCCATCTCATGTATTTCTTCCACTAGCCCCCTGTCCACCTCCTCCTCCCCTCCCTGAGCTGGTGGCCTGTAGATCACCCCTGTGTGAATTGTTGTGCCATTGCCTGGCCCAAGGGTGACCCACAGTGCCTCAGCCACCCCCTGCCTGCCCTGTACCACAGTTGCTTTTATACTTTCCCTGACATACATGGCCACCCCCCAACCCTCCTGAACAAAGCATAACCTGGTACACTTACCTCCCAGTTGTGGTTTCCTGTGTACCATGTCTCAGTTATAGCCACTATGTCCAGGTCAGCCTCTGTCATCAAGGCCACCAGGTTTGGGATTCTATTTCCCAGGCTTCAGGCATTTGTGTACATGAAATGAAACTATTGTAGAGGGGCCGACCTGTTGTCGGTAACTGTTATTTAGCCAGGAGTCGAGACATCTTGGATTCCCTGCAAGGGGCAGGTCTACACCCATTCTGTATCCCATTCCAAAGGACAGCTCTTGGACAAAGATCCTTCTCCTACCATGCCCAACTGTGGCTTAATGAGATCCCAGCTAACACTGTAAATGCTGCTAACCCTAGAGCCTTCAAAGTCGAACTTAAGCAGTTTCTTCTGCAAAAGAATGTCTGAGAGTGCTTAACTGTTCAGAGCAGGTCTCCAGAGCCTGCACCAACCCTGCCTACCAGCAACTTCTCATGGATTCACTCACATAGGCCACCACTCCCCACTCCCTACCCCTGCTCCCCAGACTCTGGCACCTCATGCTCCGTAGCTCTTATTCCACTAGTGGTTGCGCTCTCTCATTTGTCTCGTGCCTCATCATTCCTCACTTTCACTCTCTCCCCCCTCCCCTCACCCCTCTCCCACCCCCCTTTTCTCCATCATTCTCCACCTCATGATACCTCCCTCCCTCTTGGTCTCTCCCTCCTTACCTCCCCCTCTCTAACCACCTTCTCCCACCTTACCACACATTCTCATGTGCACCATCCCCAGCTCCTCAGCTCCAAAGCTGTAATGCAGTGTGACAATGCTCCTCCTGGGCTGCTCTATCCCCACGTGTCATTCACTAACCACTCTCTCCCTATCCTACATTTTCCTCTCTCTCTCTCTCTCATACACTTCCTTATGCCTTATAGCACTTAGTATTAAACCCTTAATGAAACTGATAAGAAACTCTTAGCTGTTTTCTATGTTTTTGCTACTTCCTGTACTGATAATTCAACTATGTCTGTATTTGTGCTGTAAATTCAATTATGTATGTATTTGTACTGTTCAATGGACGTGGATCCTTTGTAAAAGAGTTCTTGCTCAAAGGTTGTTTTCAAAATTCCAATAAATAAAGAAATAAATGGCCTTCCATGTTTACAGAAAATGTGCCAGGGTATACTCTATTCTGGAGGGACAGAAAGGGAAAGAAGGGGGGGGCACTTTATGTCAGGGAGAGTATAAAAACAACAGCAGTGCAGGGGAAGCAGAGGGAGGTCGAGGCACTCTGGGTCACACTTGAGCCAGGTAGCAGCATGGCTATTCAAACAGGAGTGATCTACAGGCCTCCAGCACAGGGGGAGGAGATAGATAGAGCATTGGTGGAAGAAACACATGGGATGGTAACCAAAGGGGAGATTTTAATATGCTGGATGTTAAATGGACCATCCCCGCAGCCACAACAGCTAGGAGCCTAGACATCATGGAATCCTTGCAGGAGGCAGGTCTCAGGCATTTAGTGAGGGAGTCTACCAGGGACATGGCAGTTCTGGACCTTGTTCTGACAAGTGGGGACAAAATCACAGAGGTCCAGGTGGATGATCACCTGGGGTCCAGTGACCACCACAAGGTACAGTTTAATGTTGGTACAGTGTCACAGTCTCACCACACAAAGGCAAGACTCATGGACATCAAGAGGGCAGACTTTGTTGGGATGGGGATAAGTATCAAAGAAACCCTGGTGAGGAAAGGGACAGGAAGAGGGGTAGAGGAGCAGTAGGCAAACCTTAAAGGAACCATAGTGGAGGTGACAAATCAGTGCATTGGGCTGAAAACTAAAGGCAAAAGAAGGAACAAACCCCTATGGTTCTAAAGGGAGGTGGCACAGAAAGTAATGGATAAGAAAGTGGCTTTCAAAAAATACAAGGGTTCACAGAAGGATGACAATTGGGTGGTGTACCTAGATAAACAGCAGGAAGTGGAAAAGGTGGTAAGGAGTGCAATGGCGCTAATGGAGGCAAGATTAGCACAGTCGATTAGGACAGGGGACAAGACTTTTATAGATATACTAATGAAAAAAGGAAGGTCAGGGATGGGATTGTAGAAACTCAGAGAGAAAGAAGTGGTGGAAGTGGAGGGGGACCAAGACAAAGCATCAGTGCTGAATGAATACTTCTGTTCATTATTCACTGAGGAAGGGGAGGGGCATGGTCCACATCTGGGCCTAAGAAGCACAGAGGGGAGGGAGGTAGATACCAGTCCATTTACGGAAGAGAGTCATGAAGGAACTCACAAAACTGAAGGTGGGGTGGACAAAGCAATGGGACCAGATGGTATGCACCCTAGGATACTAAAGGAGCTACGGATCATGCTAACAGCACCACTGGCAGCCCTGTTTAGTGAGTAACTCAATACAGGAGTGGTTCCTGATGATTGGAGGAGGGTAAATGTGATTTCTCTCCACAAGAGTGGAAGCAGGAAACTGTAGGCCCATCAGCCTCACCTCAGTAGTGGACAAGATAATGGAGGCATTGCTTAAGGAGAGGATTGTGGAGCATGTAGAATCCAATGGAGCATAGGATCTGAGGCAGCATGGGTTCACAGCGGGAAGATCTTATCAAACTAATCTGATAGACTTTTCTGACTGGGTGACAAAGGAGGTGGATCGTTGGGGGGAGTCAGTGGATATAGCTTACCTTGACTTCAGTAAAGCCTTTGATACCATTCCAAACAGAAGACTATTTAGCACTTGAAACACTTAAATACTTGAAAGAGCTTCTGATTCCTTATATCCCTGTGCGACAGCTCTGTTCAGCTGATGAGGGGTTGCTGGAGGTTCCAAGGGTTACTTTAAAATCCTCTGGGGCCCGTGCTTTTATGTTTATGGCCCCAACCCTCTGGAATTCTCTGCCCCGTCAGCTTCGGGAATGTACGACCGTGGGGAGCTTCAAGCGGGATTTTAAGACTTACCTGTGGGGACAAGCATTTTTGAGTTGATGCGAGTGATTCATGATTTTAATGTTATTTTAACTTCCTTTTTTGGGATTTTATTGCCATTTTTGTACAGCGCCTTGGTGTTTGAAAGGCGCTTAATAAATAAAGTTTTATTTATTATTTATTATTTAACAAATTGGGTAGCCTCGGGGTGGACCACAAAGTGGAAGACTGGGTTAGAAACTGATTGAGAGACAGAAAGCAGAGGGTGGTGGTTAATAGAATCTAATCTGAGGAAAGGGAGGTGACCAGTGGGGTGCCTCAGGGATCAGTTCTAGGGTCAGTTCTGTTTAATGTCTTCATAAGGGACATTGCTGAGGGACTGAAGGGGAAGGTCTGCCTCTTCGCAGATGACACCAAAATCTGCAACAGGGTGGACACTCCAGCGGGGGTCGAGAAAATGAGGTGAGACTTAGAAAGGCTGGAAGAATGGTCCATGATGTGGCAATTAAAATTTAATGCAAAGAAATGCAAGACCATGCACCTGGGGCGTAGAAACTCAGCAGAGAGCTACTGGATGGGGGGTTACTGATGGTTAACAGGAAAGAAAGAGATTTAGGGATTAACATCTCAGATGTTCTAAAGGTAGCCAAACAGTGCACCAAGGCAGTAGGAAGGGCCAGTGGTATGTTGGGGTGCATAAGAAGGGGTAACATGAGTAGAAAAAGAGAGGTGGTAATGCCACTATATAAAACACTGGTGAGGCCTCATCTGGAGTATGGTGTGCAGTTCTGGAGGCCGCATCTTTGTAAAGACATAGACAGGGTGAAGGCGGTTCAGAGAAGTGTCACAACAATGGTGCAGGGTTTACAAAAGAAGACATATGAGGAGAGACTGAAAAACCTCAACATGTGTACACTGGAAGAGAGGCGGGAATGGGGAGCTATGATAGAAACCTTAATGTATCTAAAGGGCATGAACAAAGTGCAAGTGGGCAACATCTTTCAGAATAGGAGATGTAGAAGGACAAGGGGGCATGATACGAGATTGGGGGCAGGCTAAAGGGGAATGTGAGGAAGTTTTTCTTCATGGAACAGGTGGTGGATGAACAGAATGGACTGCTCCAGGAAGTGGTAGGAGCCACCACAGTAGGGGGATTCAAACATGCATGGGACAGGCATAAGGGAATCCTAGATGTGGGAAGGAGAGGCTAAAGCCATTGACAAAGTAGAGTCAGTGGCCGCAGATGTAGGTAAGGAAAGCGAGCAGACTGGATGGGCCTTGCGGTCCTTATCTGCCATCAATTACTATGTTACTGTCTACCCCCCCCATTCCTGCTATTGCTCTCTTGTTTCTTCCCTCCATCTCTGGTTCCCTCCTTGTGCTGCTTCCCTTCCTCTGTCATGCCCTTTATCACTGTTTTAGGTGTACCTGTCAACCACTTATCTTCCTGATAATCCTTGCTGGCTGCTCTAACCTGTTGCCTTTGCACTGAAGTCTGCCCCAGGGGACTCAAGAATATCAATAATAGCCTGCAGCTATGGATGTGGCTTTATAATATTGCACATCCATTCTGATATTGCTGATGTAGCTGCTTCAGAGTCAATCTTAAAATTAACGTTTGTGTTGCATATTTTTAAATTCATCCTCCAAAATGGTTCTGAACAGCTTTTTCCTCACCAGTGACCCCAAAAAGAAAGTCTCTGTCTTTACTGTTACTTTCTGCAGTTTTAGTGCAGTAAACCACAGCATAATGGCTCTTCTTTTTACTTTTTTGGAAGGTGCTCTTTTTGCCAGGTGATAACTGTGACTCTCTGCCACCTGCTTAGTGTTATATTGTGTAATATTTGTATTATAAATAAAATTTGCATGGTATGTGACTGCCTGCTTAAGGATGGTAGCCAGTGAGTGAGAGACGTGACCTTTGACCTCAAAAGTGTCAGAGTGAGGAAACAGCAGAATGTGATAAACAGACCAGTGAAACCACTAATTAAAGCCTTCATTCCAGAGGGACAGTTTATTACCCCTTATAACCTGCTCCTGCTTTTGAAGCTGTGAACTAAATATGAATTTTATGACCCTGGCAGGAAGGGAAGTTATTTGGCTGATCCTTTATGGTTTTCTCATCTAGCAGAGAACTAGTGACAGATTGTGGGGTTGTGAAACATTAAAGGGAATGTTTTGATCAAGAGACTCATATTTTGGAAAATTGCTAGTTGCTGATTTTCACAGTAATAACATACATCCTTGTTCAAGTTTAAGTTCAAGTTTATTGCAGGAAAGCTCCATTGAGCAAGCTGATTCACAAGGAGGTCCTGGGTGCATGGTTACAACAAATATACAATGCAGGCAATAACATAACAATACATAAATGGCAGACCAGATCCTACAAGGTACATGGGTAAACAGTCCTGGGTGAAAAACAAAAAACAAAAAAATATTTAGTACAAGTTGTTTAAGGAAGGCACTGTAATGAGAACAAACTAAGGAAGTAAGGAGAAAGCTAGGGAGGGAGGGAGGGAGTTTAGAAACAGTTACAGATGTCCTTTATTTTTGAAGCCACCAGTTTTTTGAAGAAATTTATGAGACTACACTGGATAGTTTCAGAATGGATTGCAGCTGGTTCCAAATAGTTGGTAGGGCACTTGAGAAGGCTCGTCTGCCAAAGCAGGTACGAGTTCTAGGTGCGTCGCATAGGATAAAATCTGATTTCCTAAGGAAGTAAGAGCTGTGGGCAGTACGGATAAGTGCTACTAAATAGCTTTGTAATTTATTCAGAAGAAGTTTGAGGGTTCAAATGCCAGCATGGAGTGTGCGTCTAATGGTAAGTGAAGTTCAACCAGCAGCTGCATATAATTCGCAATGGTGGGTTCGGTATGGGTCATTTGTAATGAAGCGCAGGGCGTGGTGATAGAGAATGTTCAATTTGTTTAGGTTAGTAATTGCTGCAGAAGTGTATAATATGTCCCCATAGTCAAGTAAAGGGAGGAAGGTGGTCTGAACAAGCCTGAGTCTGGTTTCCAGGGGAAAGAGGGACCTATTTCGGAAGAAGAAGCCTAGTCTAGCTTTTAGTCTTCTGGACAGGTCATCAATGTGCTTGTTGAAGGAGATCTTGTTGTCTAACCAAAAGCTGAGGTATTTAAATTTAGAGACAACTTCCAGTGGTTTACCTAGGGATGTAACGATGAAGTCTTTAGTTGGGACAGTGAGGGTGACGGAGGAAGTATTAGGGGGAGAAATCATGGCCTTAGTTTTTTTAGTGTTTAGGAGGAGTTTGGTATTGATGAGATTTGTTTTTAGCTGTGCAAAATCGACTTGAAGTATATCTCTGACTTCCGATATTGTATGGCCGGCTGTGTATAAAACTGTATCGTCTGCAAAGAAATGCAAGGTTGACCTGGTTATTTGAGAATCGAGGTTGTTGATATATAGGGAGAAGAGTATAGGACCTAAGATGGAACCTTGCGGGACTCCCCTAGTAACTGGTAAGGAGGCAGAGAACAGCCAACCAGCTTTGACTTTCTGCATCCTACCTGATAGGTAACTGGAGAACCATTTGGTAGTAGCTAGGGTAGCACCAATATTGGTGAGGCTGTTCACAATTAGAGTATGGGCAACGGTGTCGAATGCTTTACTCAAATCTAAGAATACTGCACCTGTAATTCTTTTAGTATCCTTGGCTGAGATCCAGTCATCGGTGACTTTAGCTAGTGCAGTAATGGTGCTATGATTAGAGCAAAAGTCTGATTGGGCTGGATTGAGGAGAGAGTAGGTTTCCAGATGATTCTTCAATTGTATATAAATCAATTTTTCGAGGACTTTTGAAAGGATAAGCAAGATTGAGATTGGTCTGTAATTGTTTAAGTTGCATAGGTCACCGGATTTAAATAAGGGTATGATATGAGCGGATTTCCAGCATAATGGAACTACGGCAGAAGAGATAGAGAGGTTGAATATATGGAGAATGGGAGCAGTAAGATAGCGGTAGCCGACTTTTAAGAAAAATGGTTCTAAGCCATCGTCTCCGGCACTTTTTGTGGTATCTAAATTGATGATTGAATCCTCGACTTCTTTGAAGCTGAGGGGGAGCAGCTGGAAAGGATGGGCTGTAGCTTTCAGGACAGTGATAGGGCTAGCATGGATACTAGTACGAGATGCGTACGGTGATGCATCGAAAGCTAGACCAGCTGTGGTGAAGTGAGAATTCAGTTCTTTGAGGATTTGGTAATTGTTCTCAATAACTGTGCCATTTATGTTGATCTTAGCTGGGATGGAGGGAGCAGCCGGTCAACCTTCAATAGACTTGATGGTCATCCAAATTGATCCTTGTGGATATCCATACTCAGATTACAGATTTATCACAGATCTAACAGTGACCTCAAGGGTGACGTCACCAGGAGGTGGAGAAAACTGGCTTTTGAATAGTGTCTGCATATGAGAAGTTTGGTGCAGAAGGACCCCCTGTAAATCAAAGACACACTTAGTCTGTGGACTGGTAACCAGGCACTTTAGAAAGATAATTCAGCTGGAACTTTTAAGTATTTGTGGCAGGGGTATATCCCATTTATTTTATGTGACTGTAAGTTATTGATATACATGTTCTGTGTTTGATATTTTATCTATTTTACAATTTTTAGTAAACAATATTTTCTTTGAAATTCTGCCTGTGCCTTTTTCTCAGTTTCTTTTGTATGTGAATGCTGAACCAGTGTTTAAGTCTGACAGCTGTTGAGGGCTTGAATGTGTTACTAATCTTGCTAAAGGTAAGAATATACCTAGATCTCATATTGAGTCGTAAGGGTACATTTTGGAAACCTGACTGGGTGCCACTGGGCAAAAGATTGTACTGCATTCCTGAAGAGGGTACATATCTGAGCCCGTTAACTGAGTGTGCTTGCATAAGGTTCACATTTGACCCCAGGGCTCAAAGCTAGCAGGTGATTTGGACCCAAAACAGATAGGAGGGTTACCCTGTCTGTCTCCTGTTCACACTATTGCACTTTGAGGTTGGTACTGTGGGAGCAGAGGGCCTGACCTGCAGAGCGCGTTTGTGACAGATTTGGTTGGCAGCAGTGCAATTTAAAAGTATTTGGTAACACGAGCACTAACAGTCCAGTGTGTCAGATTATTACTGTACAGCTCACATGCAAAATAAGGCAGTGATTTTTAAAAAGTAAACAGAACTATATCATTGAGCTTACAGTCTAAGTTCCTACCTGTTTGTTTTTTTTTGGGTGCAAGTTAGTGTAGCCGTAGTTAGGGAAGAAGATGGCTTCCAACTACAGTGAGCACACTGCAGACTATCTGAGGCAGTTGTGCCAAGAGAGAGGAGTCCAGCATGAGGGCAGAACCAAAAAGCACCTCGTAGAGGCTCTTGTGGCAGCTGATGCTCAAAGCCTCACGTCACAGTCAGTGACTGAAAAGGATCGAACCACGGGCATGGAGGGTCCAGGGTCCAGTGCAGTGTCCAGATCCAGTGAGGAGGACAACAGGGCCAATGCAAGCCAAGGGCCACAGCAGCAGGGGAAGATCACCAACATTCTGGAGCCAGAAGGGCTCAGGATGCAGATGGAGTTGCGGAGAATGGAGCTGGAGTTCCAGAGAGAAGAGAGGCATGAGCAGCAAGAAGCTGAGCGAGAACAGCAAGAGGCTGAGTGAGAAGAGTGTGAGCACCAGAGGCAACATGAACTTGAGAAGCTACAACTCCAAACACCAGCACCAGAGCAGGTAAGTGGCCTGGGGTTAACTGGGACTCCAGGACTGGGTTGCAAATTAAATTCCAAATTGATTGCTGAATTTAAAGAGGGGGAAGATATGGATGCCTTCTTAAATTCCTTTGAAAAAGCATTCATTCAGGCAAATATTCCTAGAGGGTCCTGGAGCTTCCAACTATCCCTGCTACCAACCAGAAAAGCTTGGGATGCATTGGGTTAAATGGACAATGAGGACAGTAATGATTACAGTAAACTTAAAGCTACACTTTTAAAAAAATATGAGCTAACAGCAGAGGCATACAGAGTTAAATTCCATAAGCTCAGGAGAAGCCCTGACATGAGTTATGAGGAGCTAGCCAATAAACAATGTCAGTTTTTAAAATGTTGGTGGGAAGGAACTGAAGCAAATTCTGTAGAGAGAATTGAAAATGCTGTACTGTTAGAGCATTTTTTTGGGGCACGCCCAGCAGAGCTGAAACCCTGGCTGGAAGACCAAGATCCAAAAACAGTGCATGAGGCTGCTGAACTCTCGGACCGCTATGCCAGGAGCAGATCTGCTCTGACAGCGAATGGGGTGGGTGTGGCAGTGCAGAAAGGAAAAGTGCACCTTCAGGGCAGCTAAAACCCTCCCTGCCTCCACTGAAACCAGGTGGTAGCCTCAGGTTACAAAGAAAAGAATTACCTGAAAAAAGAAATGAATGTTGGGTTTGCAAAGAACCTGGTCATCTGGTCAGACAGTGTCCCAAAAGGGCAAGTGGTACACAAAGTGGTGCTAGGAAATAAGTGGGTTGTCTGTGTGTCTCTAAAATCATGCCAATATACATGAGGGAACATATACACCCAGTCATTGTGAATGGGGTACAGACACATGGGTTAAGAGACACGGGGGTGTCCCTGACTTTGGTAAAAGGGGATTTGGTAGAGCCTGATCAGCTTATACCCAATCAATTTGTGACTGTACAGGGATTCCTTGGGGAGGAGAAAACATTGCCACTTACTAGTGTCCGTCTAGACTGGGGTGAGACAGGTGGGACTGTGCAAAAGGTTGCCATAGCCGAGACTTTGGCTGTCGATGTAATTATTGGCAACAAATTCAAACAAAGTATGGTATGTGCAATAACCCGCAGCCAAGCGGCAAAAGAAAATTGTAGTTTCCTGAACCCCATAGAAGTCCATGTGGGAACCACTGGGAGGCTGGTTCCCCAGCCTGTGTCTCCAGATATGGAGAATAATGAAAGGGGGGGGGTAGAAATTCCCCAGGTAGCAGTTAACAGAACAGCTACAGAGGGTTACTCTGAGGAGAAAGGTGTGACCCATTGTCAGAGGGTTAGGGATGGCAGTGATCCTGAATGCCCTTATGCTAGAGCTAGGGACCCTAGTATAGACACTGAAGGGGACCTGTCCCATGCCTTGGGAATGTGTAAGGAGTTTGCAGCTGCTCAGAAAAGTGACCCTAGTCTAGAGAAGCTGAGGGCTTGGGCAGACTCTGATGGCGCACAGGGAGGTTATGGGAAACATAAAGTTTATTGGGACAATGGACTGATGTATATGCAGGATGCTAAGAAAGAGGGAGGGGTGATGGACAGGCAGCTTGTCATTCCCAAGGGGTAACGTGAGCAGTTGCTCAAGATAGCACACAATATTCCCATGTCTGTCCATCTGGGAATCGCATGCGCTACACAACAGTTGGCCCAGAATTTCTATTGGCCCAACTTCACCAGCAGGTGAAGGAGTGTTGCAGGTCTTGTCACCGGTGCCAAGAAATAGGACGGCAGGTAAGAAAACCCAAGCCACCCTAATTACCTTACCCATAGTGGACAAGCCATTCCAGAGGGTGGGAATGGATATTGTTGGGCCTTTAAATACCCCCAGCTCCTCCTGGAAGAGGTTCATTCTAACTGTGGTGGATTATGCCACCCGGTACCCAGAGGCAGTTGCCCTATCTTCACTGAGGACAGACAAAGTGGCAGATGCCTTACTAGGGATTTTCTCCCATGTTGGGTTTCCGCAGGAGGTTATCACCAATCAAGGGGGTTCCTTCATGTCGGACCTGATGAAATGTTTGTGGGAGAAGTGTGGGGTGGTGCAGAGATGCACGACACCTTATCACCCACAAGCCAATGGGCTTGTGGAAAGATTTAATGGTACCCTGAAGTCAATGCTCCAAGCATTTGCTGAACAGCATGGGAGGGACTGGGAGAAATACTTTCCCCACCTGTTGTTTACATACAGGGAGGTGCCCCAAGAGTTGACTGGGTTTTCCCCCTTTGAGCTCTTATGTGGATGCCGGGTACGTGGGCCCCTAGACTTGATCCAGGAGGACTGGGAAGGCAAGCATGCCACCCAGGGAACTCCCATAGTGGATTATGTCCTTAGGTTTAGGGAAAGGCTGAAGGAGCTTATGGGGACAGCCCAGAGCAACCTGGAAGCTGCCCAACAAAAACAAAAGGTGTGGTATGACCACAGAGCCAGAGCTCACTCGTACACTGTGGGTCAGGAAGTCATGGTCCTAATACTGGTCCAGAAAGATAAGCTCCAGGCTGAGTGGACAGGACCGTACAAGGTAGTCAGACGGGTGAATGACGTAAACTACATTATAGATTTACCTGACAGGAGACATACACAAAGAATGTACCATGTCAACATGATGAAGCCATATGCTAATAGGGCTGACATGGTGTTTGCAGTGTGTAGTCCTGGGGAGGGGATGGATGAAGGAGACCCCCTTCTGGACTTGCTGAAAGAAAGCAAGCAGGAGTCCTCTGTGGAGGCAATTAAAACATCACCCCAGCTGACCCTGGACCAGATCCAGGAAGTAAGGTAGGTTTTAGCAGACTTTGCCCCACTGTTTAACACCAAGCCTGTACTAACCCCCTTAGCAACGCATGATGTGGAGACAGGGACGTAGGCGCCCATAAGGCGGACAGCATATCGGGTGTCAGAGGCTGTCCAAAAGGACATTAGGAGGGAGGTGGAGGAATGCTGGATTTAGGGGTAATCCAGAAATCCCACAGCCCCTGGGCCTCACCTGTAGTCCTTGTTCCCAAGCCAGATGGCTCTACTCATTTTTGTGTGGACTATCGTGGACTCAATGCAGTCACGAAGTCAGACGCCCACCCAATGTCACGGACGGACAAACTCCTGGACAAGTTAGGAGGGGTGATATACCTTACAACTATTGACCTGACAAAGGGGTATTGGCAGGTAGAGTTAACTGCCAGAGCTAGGGAGAGGTCGGCCTTCATCACTCCAGTAGGGTTATTCAAATTTAAAGTAATGCCTTTCAGAATGAAGAACGCTCCTGCCACTTTCCAAAGGTTGGTGAGCCAGGTGTTAAATTATGCTGAGGAGTACGCCATGGTGTACCTGGATGACATTGCCATCTTTAGTGCCAGCTGAGAGGAACACCTACTCCACCTTAGGGAAGTGCTGGGCAGGATACAGAGGGGCGGACTCGCTGTAAAAGCTGAGAAGTGCCAGGTGGCCATGGCTGAGGTGGCATACCTTGGGCATGTTGTAGGCCAGGGACAGCTCCCTCCTACCCAATTGAAAATAGAGGCAATCAAGGCACAGCCCAGACCAAAAACACAGAAGCAGATCAGGAGTTTTCTAGGGACAGCAGGGTACTATAGGAAATTTGTACCAAATTACAGTGCCCTGGCCACTCCCCTATCTGGCCTGTTAAAGAAAAGGATGCCAAGAAAGTTACCTGGGAACCAGCCTGTGAACAAGCCTTTACCAGACTGAAGGAGGCACTATGCAGTGCTCCTGTATTGACAAGTGCAGACTATAGCAAACTTTTGGTAGTCCAGACTGACGCCTCAGATGTGGGTATTGGGGCAGTGCTGAGTCAGACATCCAACCAAGGGAACGATCACCCAATAGTGTACCTCAGTAAAACGTTATTACCCAGGGAGCAAGCTTACTCAACTGTGGAAAAAGAGTGTCTTGCCATGGTGTGGGCCCTAAAGAAGTTAGAGCCATACCTATATGGGCAGCATTTTGAGGTACAAACTGACCACAACCCCCTGGTTTGGCTGGCACAAATGGGTAAAATGAATGGTAGACTATTAAGATGGAGTCTTGCCTTGCAAGGGTATGACATGACTGTCTCACACAGGGCCGGGGAGCCAATGATAATGCAGATGGACTGTTGCATCAATTTGAACAATGAACTGACTTGGGGAGCTCATCCCATGCTGGGATAGAGCCCCCAAATTCAGTCTAGGTGGGGAGAACTGTGACGCTCTGCCACCTGCCTATTGTTATATTGTATAATATTTGTATTATAAATAAAATGTGTATGGTATGTGACTGCCTGCTTAAGGATGGTAGCCAGTGCATGAGAGACTTGACCTTTGACCTCCAAAGTGTTAGAGTGAGGAAACAGCAGGATGTGATAAACAGACCAGTGAAACCACTAATTAAAGCCTTCCTTCCAGAGGGACAGTTTATTACCCCTTATAACCTGCCCCTGCTTTTGAAGCTGTGAACTAAATATGAATTTTATGACCCTAGCAGGAAGGGAAGTTCTTTGGCTGATCCTTTATGGTTTTCTGACCTAGCAGAGAACTAGTGACAGATTGTGGGGTTACGAAACATCAGAGAGAATGTTTTGATCAAGAGACTCATATTTTGGGAAATTGCTAGTTGCTGATTTTCACAGTAATAACATACATCCTTGTGGATATCCATACTCAGATTACAGATTTATCACAGATCTAACAGTGACCTCATGGATGACATCACCAGGAGGTGGAGAAAACTGACATTTGAATAGTGTCTGCATATGAGACGTTTGGTGCAGAAGGACTCCCTGTAAATCAAAGACACACTTAGTCTGTGGACTGGTAACCAGGCACTTTAGAAAGATAATTCAGCTGGAACGTTTATGTTATTTGTAGTAGGCGTATTTCTGTTCTGTAACTTCCCATTTATTTCATGTGACTGTAAGTTATTGATATATTTGTTCTGTGTTTGATATTTTACCTATTTTAAAATTTTTAGCAAACAATATTTTCTTTGAAATTCTGCCTGTGCCTTTTTCTCAGTTTCTTTTGCATGTGAATACTGAATCAGTGTTTAAATCTGATAGCTGTTAAGGGCTTGAATGGGTTACTAATCTTGCTAAAGGTAAGAATATACCTAGGTCTCATATTGAGTCGTAAGGGTCCATTTTGGAAACCTGTTTGGGTACCACTGGGCAAAAGATTGTGCTGCATTCCCGAAGAGGGTACATATCTGAGCCTGTTAATTGGGTGCGCTAGCATAAGGTTCACATTTGACCACCAGGACTCGAGGCTAGTAGGTGATTCGGACCCAAAACAGACAGGAGGGTCACCCTGTTTGTCTCCTGTTCCCACTATTGCACTTCGAGGTTGGCACTGTTGGAGCAGAGGGCCTGACCTGCGGAGCACGTTTGTGACAATAATCACTATGTGAGTGCATATGATTATATCTCGTGCAACCCAGCTTTTGCTGGGTGCTGGATTTCTGCTGCACTTCATTAAGGCTAGTCTGCCCTCATGCTCTGCTGCACACTGGTGCTGTATGATTTCCCTGTCTTTCGAGCAATCACGTCTAGGCCTTTAGTCTCACCAACTCATGATGTTGAGCCATTTCTAGTATGCTGTTTAAAGTAGTCTTTTATTTGCAACTTGTCAAAGGGTTCTTGTCATCAAATTCCTACCATGACTGTATCTGATTCTCTGAAATGCTTGCTTTTGCCCTTCCAAACTCACAGTCCTTAGCTAATTCATAAAGGCTTCTCACATAGGCCTCAACTGTCTCCCCTTCACTTTGGCAGCATTGATAAAACTATGCTCCTTTGTGTATCATATTTCATTTGGGAATAAAATATTCATCATACCTTTGAAGAACTGCATCATATTATAGTGATACTCATTTTCTTTTCTGTGAAGTGGAAGGGCGAGAAAATGTTTAGCTTCGCACAGCATATGTCAGTGACTGAGCTGGCTTGATCATCTCCTGTTTCTTTGTTCAGCTTTGTGGCTATCCTGTATCTTAAAAACCTTTGTTTCCTGGCTGGCCATTCTGCAGGATTGGCAAAATTAAAGGGTTCTGAAGGGTCAAATTTAGACATCTGTAGCAGAAAGTTGCACTTCTGAAACCACTAAGAGAAACACAATTGTGACATCATTGCTAACACCAAGTGCTGAGCAGTTTTCCTTTCTGTTGCTTGTGGATGGTGGACTGATTACCTCGAGAAGTGGAATTCTGAGTTGTAGTGGAGCTTGGACACCAACGTCAGCTTGTTTTTAAGCATTTTATAATTTAGAACTAGTAAGCCATCTATACTTACTTGTTGTTTGAAAGCCAGCTTTTAATTTATCATAGAGTACCACAGGAGCCACCTTGAGTCATTTTGCTTTCCCCATTCAGAGCCTTCAGTGCTGGAGCCAGGAGAGACTACTGGCAGAGGAACGACCCGAGGAAATGCCAATTGGAAGATTGCAATGTTATGGTGGCTTGGTGTTTTGGAGGAGTAGAGGAGTGACTGAAAAGGATGGAGTGGTGGCTGGACAGGATGGAGGAAACAGAGAGACAGAGGTGGAGGGAATGGCATGGATCCTAGCTTAGAAGAGAGCGGATTTTATGAGGAAAGGAGAGAGAGGAGATCTGGAGAGTGACAGCCAGTTGTAACTTTTGTAACTGAAAGTAAAGCAAATTAAAGGTAGAAGGAAAACATGGTAACTAATAATAAGATAACAGATATGACTGACTACATAATGGAAATCACTCCCATCCTCTTCCTGGAACCTTATGAAACAAAATATTATATCTCACCTTTGGCCTTTTAACTATATACGATTTCACTTTTGTGTTTATGAGCATTTACTACTAGGTCGAGTGACAATGTTGGGTATGTTATTATGCATGTGCTTGTACGATAACATACTAGGACGTTACTAAGATGTTTACTATTATTAGGGAGTATAGCTTTATTGGGAATACTTGCCTTTTGTCTTTTTTAAGGATAGCCATGACACTTGTGGCACTTGGGTTGTTCTAACTCATTTTTACCCATGAGAAGATTTGGTTTTAAGATTCCTTCTTTTTTGGTTCTTTAAAAATCCCTTCTATAGCTAAATAATTACCTGCTTTGATGATTTAAGCTAGGGTAGCATATTAGATACAATGTTTAAAAAATTGTTTTTATAAATTTTAAGTCATACAATGTCCCACACTGACTCCATATTGACCCCATGTTTTGAGACATGAGGGCTTCCTAACCCAGTGAAGAAGCACAATATAGATGGGTTGCCTTGCAGAATGACAACCAGTTGGAGGTAAGAGTGGTGGAGCAGAGTCTGCAAAATAGCCTTGGAGAAAATTAATTTTCTTTAAAAAAGATCTTAAAAGATTCTGAAGGCCATAAGCCTGCTTTTTCAGCCATGTAGCCGTTGGCAAATTAGTTTATGGCAACAGATTACAACTAAATCTCTGCTAATGACTCTTACTGCTCTCTGCTGGCAGTGGAACTGACAGAACAGACAGACTGATTTTCGAGCCGTGCAGTTTGGCCTCCACTCATGTGGTAGCTTGCAGTTTATAGCAACTCCAACTTTTAAGTTAATACCAACTGTAGCCATTATGAAGATGTAAGGAACCATATGATGTAGAAAAATAAATAAGAGTCATATGTATGTATATGTGTATATATATATATATATATATATATATATATATATATATGTAGCCCTGACGCCATTCTCTGAAGGGCTACACTACCCCTGCCGTGTAAGCCTGACCACGGTTGAGGGGCCAGGGTTCCTAGGATGACTTTAAACTGGTTCTTTCCCAAGTTAACATATTGCACAGTGCCTCCACCCAGAGTTTATTTTTAAGTGGGTGTAGACTTTAGCTAATGCAGCAAAAGCTACATTCACACACAATACCATAGAGCCAACCCAAGCATGACCCCATAAACACTTCCCCATACTTCAACACATTTGCATTTAATGACTTGACACTAATAATATGCTCACAAGATATGATTATGCAAGAAAGAACAAGTTTATTTATGATGGGAAGGGCTAGGATGGGTAAATTGGAGTAGAGATCATACTATTTACTATATTTGTCTTTTGATTGGGTTTGATTTGGTTGGAGATTAAATCAACATTTTGCATTTTTTAAATCAGACATCAATTACCTTATTCCCATTCACCGGCCTTTAAGACAGTCAGAGCCCTGGCTATCTATCTAGTTGCATGCATGGTGAACATATTTACAAGTTTTGCCCACACATATACCAGATCCCAAATCTATATGAGACCCCACAATCTCACACCTAAACCTGGGTACCCAGTACTTAAAAGTTCTTAGAAGTTGCAGGCCTGATGTTCGGTGCAGCTGTACGTTCGCCGGCTAGATGGGGCCCTTAATAAAGAAGGAATGATTAACCACATGCAGCATACTTGTAAAACCCCAAAACAATTGTATCTGTGGCTGGATGGCCCAATTTGTTGAACACTCTGACCTGATAAGTAGATAGCGTGCTTAGCTATTTACAAGTCACTTCTCTTGAGACAGGGCAGAACCCTGCATTACTTACAGTTAGATGTCTTCATTGGTCTGTACAAGGCAGGATTAAATGCTCTCAGCAGGTGGTTTCTGTTCCCGGAGGTCAAAATGCAAGCAAGCCAACAGCCAGTTAGCCCCCTTTCTGACTGTAGGGATCTTATAGCTTGATGATAGAAACAAGACTTTAAACTTCTGAAGCAGCACTGCTTTCTGGGCCAAAAGCACTTCTTCTGGGGAACCAGGCTGGGACCGGAGCCAGCATGTGTCAACCCCCACTTCTGGCTATACCCCACCAGGGGGAGATGCATATGGCAGTGCCATGGCGGCATGCAGCCAGGTTGTGTCCCAAACCTAATCCATGGTGGATACGTTGCATTCAGCACATTTATAGAGATTTCAACACTTCAACCATGGGCCAGTGTGGTCCCCATGGTCCTTTCCACTTTCAAGCAGACATTTCACAACAGGTGGGTGCTTGCTCCCTAACGATAGGGTAACCCATTTTCACAGTCCAAACAAGGTAATTCGAGCTCAACTGTATCTTGTACACACATCAGACACTACAATAACGCACGATAGGTGTGTTGTCTGGGATAACGCCACCCCAGAAGTGACGTTATCCCAGCACAACACACTCACACCCTGGAGTGCATTATTGCTATTATACAATGGCTCATTTGTAAAAGAAACATAAAAAAAGATTAAGAAATAAATTTACAGTAATTTGTTTTTCATTTTTTTGAATGAGTAGGTATACTTTATTAAAAAATAGTGCAGATTTATTCTTTGAGCCAGTAGACAAAGCTGATTTTTTTTTTTTTTTTGCTGTAGCTTTGGTCTCTCTGCAGCAACCTTTGTTGGAAACAGTTTCTGTAAATATGCCTCTGCATGGGTGTTTGGTATGTGTTTTATATTGTGGAGGAAAAAAAACATTTTTCTTTTGGGTGTTTGGGATTTGTTTTATATTGTGGAGGGAAAAAAAAATGTTCTTGAGCGAGTGTCATAAAACGAGCTACACAGTGACTTTTTAAATGTGCGGTTGCTCTCTCTCTCTCTCTCATTTTATACTGTGCAGAAAAATAAATCATTTTTTTTGAGAGAGCGAGTGTTATAAAACAAGCTGCATAGTGAGTGTTTTAATGTGCGGTTGGTCTCTCTCTCTCTCTCTCTCTCTCTCTCTCGTTCTTGCTCACTGCAGAACCGGTAGCAGTGTAAACTAGTGGGCAAGGAGGGCTTTATCTTATTTTATTTACGAAAGGCACAGAAGATAGTTATGAGGATGCCAGCTTCTTCAGAAAGAAAAATACAGTGGCTGTTTTTTTTTTTAAGGAAGCAAACTGCGTCAGTGAGCCACGCGATCGGCAGTTGGTCTCCGCAGTTCACTAAACCTGCTTCACTCCATTCGGTGGAGAAAAAAAACCTGCTGTTAAATTTAGTTCAGTGATAGAATTGGTATTTCGGGGGGGTGCTGAATTTCTGACACAACACTTGTGGTGTAAGAGGTGCTGACCCTGAAAGCGGCGTCCGAGCAGAAATTACTGCAGCGTGTGTCAAGCAGGGATCGTGGAGTAATTCTGTTAATGTTGCTGCATTCTTCTCAGTGCCGGGACTAGACCCGTGATGTTGTACTGGGATAACATCACGGGTCCAGTCCAACTCTGACCAATCAGTGTCCAGGATTCTTTCATGCCATTGTATAATTGAGGTTTGATGCATCGCCACTTGAAACAAACTTAGCTAGACTGAGTGCTTTTGGCAAGGCTCCATATCATTCACAGACTTTACTTGTTGGCAAAGCTGAACTTGGCAATTCCTCTTACACTCAGACATGTCACTTGGTAGTAACTGTTCACTGTAGCTCCCTGCACTCACGTGTGCACAAACACAGTCCCTTGTGGCTTTTGCTGGTGGTTGCAGCTCCCATGGACAAATTCTGGACCTCCCAGACAAAGTCAGGAAGAGCCACATGTGCTGTGTACTCTCAGTCCTGTAGGCACTTATCACATCAGACACATTCATAAATGTAAACTGACCCTTTCCTGGTCACTAGCAGATGTCCACCCATTTTTGGATTTAATTAAAACTCAGGGTGCAGACAGACAGTCACTATTGGTATGCTTTGGGCTTTGCTGCCCCTTGCAGACTTTCTCAAACTTGTACTTTTTAGTAGAAGCATTTACTCACTCAGATTTACTGCAGAAGAGGCTTTCTTTCTTTCTCTGAGGGATCCAAGGTTCTTCAGCACTCTCACTGCTGAGGCAGGTTTCAGTTCTCTCACAGCTTGCTTTCCATCAGGTTGCTGGCCCACATTTTCCAGAATGTGGAAAGGCTCTGGATAGCCCTGGAGGACAGTTGCTGGCAACCCCCAGGCTAGCAACTTCTGTTTCTGGCAGCCACTCATCTCTCTCTCTCGGCAGAAGAAAGGCCTCCTCCCCTGTGGAGGGGCTTGCACTGAATTGCTAGGCCCATTTCTTTAGCTGAGGGCCTGAGCCCCCACACCTATATATATAAGCATTAATCACTGAGACAGGAGGGCATTTCCCAGGAATTAATGCATGGTTGGGGGGTGCATGAGGCCACAGGCTAAGTGCTTCCCACCACCCAACCATGCATGAATTCCTGGGAAATGCCCTCCTATCGTCACGGCTCAGTGAGTGACTGGAACATTTCTCTGTGTGCTCAGGTAACACTTTTCATGCGGACAGTGTTTGTACTACAAAATGAAGCGGTTGTTCCTAGAGAATTAATGACCGCTTCATTTTGTACCACTGGGTGTGTTTCCACCTATCGTTATGCCGGATTCACAGCAGACATTATTTGCCATGTTACAAATATATTTATACAATGAGGTGAGTGATAAATGAGTGTGATAAATGTAGCTATTTCCACTAGAGTGTGATAAATGCTGATGACATCGCTTGAGTGTGATAAACGACATTTACGCATGCTATGCTGATGTCATCACTCATTCACTAACCACAGCCTGCTTTCTAAACTGAACGCTTTCACAAATCTGTTTCTCACTGCTACTTGCAAGTAACTATAAACATTGTAAAGGACACTCACATGTTTCCCATAGTGTTTCAACAACTCACAGCCCATTATTATTCTACTCACAAATTCAAGAAAGACTGCATTCTAAAACACAGTGCTGCAACACACAGTTTCTGTTTCTCACTGCAAACTGACTCTAAGGCCCTGTCCACACTACCCCTCTGTAACGTTACAGAATGCCCAACCATTACAGCAACGGTTTGCGTTTATAGCTTTAATGTTACAGAAGGCATTTTTGTAACCGTTGTTGAAACCACATATGAGGTGGTTTTAACAACGGTTATGAAACCGGTTATGCCTCGGTAACGTTACCGGGCATAGTGTGGACGCATGGCACTGATCCCCTAGTGCAGCACGAGCTGCATTGTGGGATCAGGTACCACGGTAATGGTCGCCCGACTCCGAAGTGTGGACTGGTGGTGCCGGTCCCATAACAGACACCGCGGCAGTGTGGACACACTGCACCGCTCCCCGATTGTA
Source organism: Neoceratodus forsteri (assembly GCA_016271365.2). Taxonomy (NCBI): domain Eukaryota; kingdom Metazoa; phylum Chordata; order Ceratodontiformes; family Ceratodontidae; genus Neoceratodus; species Neoceratodus forsteri. The sequence continues at coordinate 734,635,091 of CM028131.1, forward strand.
ATGGTTTCTATCCGTTACAGGGTCTGAGTGGTGCAGTGTGGACGGGGCCTAAATTACAGTGCTGCAACACAGTTTGTTTCTCACTGCAAACTGACTCTAAATCACAGTTTTGGTTTTTCACTGCAATCTGAAACTTACTCAATTACTATTGCTAAACACATTCATCTGTTTCTCGTTGTGTGTCTCATACTCCCAGCCCATTCAGAAACACTCACACACACTGAGAACAGTCCCAAACAGTGCTCTCAGGATAGCCTAGAGGTTAGAGTAATGATCTTTAAACAATCTTGCTACATCCAGCACACTAGATCTGGGTTTGATTCTCACAACTTTCACACTGTGTGACTTTGAATAAGTCACTTAATTGCCCAGTGCCCCCCAATTCCTAATGAAACAAAACTACATTTTTTGACACTCATTCCCCCATTGTATAAATAGCACACAAGATGGGCAGATTGTGTGCTGTTTGGCACTCATGAGATATCTAGAGCTCAGTCTGCAGGAGTGAGGATATTATCCACATCACACTTCTGCCCATCATGTATCCCCTATATATACACTGTATGTAGTGAGTTTATTGTAAGTGAGTTAGCAGCTTTTGTGGCTAAGCAAACATAGAAACATAGAATTTGACGGCAAATAAGGACTGCTTGGCCCACCTAGTCTGCCCAATTTCCCTACCTGATGGATAAGCTGCATATTCTAGTTAATCAACAGCTTACTTCCTCCTACCCCCACTAGAATTGCCTTATGTCTGTCCCATGCATTCTTGATTTCTCCCACTGTTCCTGACTCCACAACCTCCTCAGGAAGGCTGTTCCATGCATCCACAACCCTCTCTGTGAAAAAATAGTTTCTAACATTACCTCTGAGCCATCTCCCCTCTATCTTCAAATTGTGCCCCCTTGTTCTTGCACATCTCTTGTTCTGAAAGATGCTACCCTTTTGTACTTTGTAAATTCCCTTGAGATACTTGAAAGTTTCTATCATGTCCCCCCTCTCCCTGAGCCCTTTGTTCATCAAATAGCCATGAAAGGATATAATTTGCTGCCTGTATTTTCATCTCATGGCCTAGAAGTTGAACTCCATATCATATCACATCATATCATATTATGTTTTTTTAAAGAAATTAAACAGAAGCTTGAACTTTGTTGTGGAATCAAAAGTCTCATTATATCTATTGCTTGTCCGCACGTATAATAGGGGTAGGTTAGCGTGATGCGGCTTCCTGCTTATAAATGGTTATTATTGGGGGTCTGTTTTTCTCTTCATTTATTGATTTAAGCCCAGCAACTCCTGCTTGCCTGATAACATCACAGCTACTGAAGCCGAGAGACTGTAGAAACTTGAAAGGAATGTTACAGGCGATAAGGGCAGCAAGGGTGGCAAGGATGGTGCAGCAGTCAGAGTGCATGGACCCCACTTACTGAAACACACAAAATCTGTTTCATCTCGAGCTTGCCCAGTGGCACAGAGGGCTGACGCAATGGATGACTTACCTCTCATCACGCTGGTGACCCAGGTTCGGAAACAACCTCGGGTCATCAGGGAGCCAGCACGGGGGGGGGAGCTGGATTGAGCAGCTGAAAGGCAGCTCTTCTCTCCCTGGGAGGTTGTCTGCCCCCCCCTGTAGTCCAGCTACCATCAGGTGGAGGTCTGATGGGTAGCATAGGTGGGATGGGTGGTGGTGATAGCTAGGGGTGGGGTGGAAGGGGCTGAGAGGGCTCCCAGAGTGTGTGTGCACCTCCATGCGGATGCACTGCCACGATTGCCAGGGTCCTGGGACAGGGAAGAAAATACAAAAATTGTATGTAGAAAAAAACCTGTTCCATCTCAAGTACTTTTTCTTTTTCATATACAAGGGTGTGGTGTGCACATATGTGGAACCCAAACAAATGGAAGGGAGAAAGCAATAAGTGCCTTAGCTGAGATGTGAACCCAGGCTACCCAGAATACCATTCCAGTTGTGTTACCAGCTGTGCCACCAAGCATTCCACCAAGAATCCACATATATGCACACTGCACCCTTGTATATAAAAATGTATTGTCTGTTTGAACAGTAAAGCCTACTACTACTGCCATTTAAAGAGGACAGGAAGTGATTTTTAACTGCCAGCTGTTTATAGTGTTCCCAGTTACATAAATGATATCCGTAAGCCTAAATGATTCACATGTTACACTACCTGAATTAAAAGTGATGCAAAAAACTGTATTTTGCATTGTTTTGTGTTTATGGGCAGCTTTCTCTTACAGTTCTTTTCATGGAACCAGTGATCTGGAGTTTTAACTATTGCCATGAGTTGTGTACAGAATGCTAAGCATGAGCTGTTGTCCTATCAGAACCATGCTCAGAGTTCTATACACAAACCGGGACATAGTTAAAACTCCAGATCACTGGTTCCATGAAAAGAACTGTAAGAGAATGGTGCCCATAAAAACAAAACAATGCATAATGCAGTTTTTCATATCACTTTTTATTCAGGTACAGTAACATATGGCTCATTTAGGCTTATGGCTATCATTTATGTAACTGGGAACGTTATAAACAGCTGCCAGTTAGAAATCATTTCCTGTCCTCTTTAAATGCCCCCAAAAGAACATCAGCACAATCACAGAAAAGTTTCCTAGGTATCTATTTAATACTACCACAAGGTGGCAGTGTAGCACAAAAATGTAACTCATTATAACAACTAGCTCAAAAAGTCCTTGGATAAAAGATCTATATAAACTGTGAAATATAAATACATTACAGGTACCGTTTGCTCAGATAAATGAAACAAGAGAAGAAAAAACTTCAGTAGCTGACACACAAAATGTTAGTTGCACTAATATTAGTTGAAATGTATACTACTGTAGAGTATCTTGTATGTTGTACTTGTTACTTCTTATACCTGCAATTCACAGTTGTGTTTATTCTTGGCATCAGGGGCAGTTCAAGAAGTTTATTTGTAGGGGTCAAATAAAACACCAAAACCAGGGTGGGGGTCTAGGTGCCACCTCGGCCCCCAGAAAGGTAGGCATTTTGCGAAGTGCTTTTGTGCATTTCATTTTATCCTGCCTGTTTAGTACATAAATTTGTACACTGTCATGCATATCCTTTATGTTCTGCATCCATTGTATGCACCTGTATATCACCTGTCAAGGAAGCTAGTTGTATGTATCATATTGACTTTTGTGTACCTATCCCAGGTCCACCTCAAAAATTAGTTTATCTCAACGGTGTTCTGCCTGGTTAAATAAAGATTTGATTGATTGATTGATTGATGGATTTGTATTTCACAGTGATAGCTTAACAAAAAATAACTTATGATGTGGTTATATTGTATAGAGAATGTACCATGAAAAAAATCAATATAAAATGCATAACACACTAACAAATACTTATATAGATACATGGAATACACACACATCACCCAAACATCAATGGGTTTGTTAAAGATCTGTCTTGATATCCACTAGTTTAATTATGTTTATGTATTTACTGTATTTATTTTTTTGTTTGAAAACTGGTAACTGGGAAAAGCACACTGAACCAGGGCTCATTTCCAGGTGCAACCCAGGCAAAGGGAACGGGAAAGGGGATACAATAAATCATACACAATAGTATAGAAGCGTTCCACAAAATAAAGTGCGAACAGTGCAACATGGTACAAGTGCAAATAAAAATAATGGGTGGCAGACTTTGAGGCTATGAGCACCACCACAGCCCAGCATAACTGATAACAAAAGGATAAACAGTTCCATGCAGCAGTAGTTGGGACATAAGCTGACCCCAGAAGGTGGACCATAGCTGGGAGGGGCACCAGGGGCATATGTTAATTTGCTGTTATTATTTGTTATTATGTTAAATATGCTAACTACCAGGGTATATGGTAATAAAGGAATAATGCCCAACAGGGTGGGTGTTATGCTTGGGCATCCAGCACCCGAGAAGGGATATTATCCAAGCATAACACCTATCCTAGAGGGCATTATTCCTACTATACAATGGCTTGTTGTTATATACAGCATAAAAAAAATATTTTAAAGAATGTTTTTGTTAGTGTGTAAAAATATTTTTGTTTCTTAAGAGAAGATGCAAACAATGTTAAGCAAATGATCAGCTGGGATGTTATGCCAGGATAACATCCCTGCTGTGATGGCCAACTGACCAATCAGAAGCCAGGATTTTTTCTTGCCATTATATAATGTACATTATACAATGGCAAGGAAATGTCCTGTCCTCTGATTGGTCACTGGGTGTCTGGAATAGTGATGTTATTTCACAATAATATCACTATACGAAGTCCAGGCACACAGATGACCGGATAACACAGCAAGAAATCATACCACCTATCCACGAGTTACCACCACTGTTGTTTTTCCCTGAACCAAGTGGCTTGAGTGAACCCCGTAGACCATAACTTCTGATCATGCAGTTCACTCTGTTGTGTCTTATTGTGTAAATGAAGAACCTGTGGAAGTACAAAACAGAAACATGATTCAGGGAAGGTAAAAAAAAACGCTTATTGTAAGAAAGCTGTAGCTCCAAATGGCTTTTCCATTCCCCAGCTCAGCATGTGAGCAGAAATCCTCGGGCTCCTGACAAACTTCTCATTTTTTTCTCCAGTCTGCTGTAAAGATTTAAAAAATCAGTATGAAGACAGACTCTTTTCTTCTGGACCGTTTCAGCTCCCAACTCCACTGCACTGTCGGTCATAACTCTTCCACTGGAAAAAAAACCCAGCAAAGTATAACTCAAACATGGAGTGGCTCTGTACAGTGTGTGTATGTGTGTGTGTGTGTGTGTGTGTGTGTGTATATAGAAGGACACACCAACAAAATATAGCACAGGGGAGGTGACAGGCACACAACGCGACCAACAAAGATAGACCTAAAATGAGATACAGAGTAACCATGTAGCAGCAGCACCACCTGTTGGACAAAAGAGAAACTATGGATTTTTTTTTTCTGAATATGTATACCTGCCCTAACAACAACAACAACAACAAAAAAGTATTTTAAACATATTTTTCCTATGTTCTTTAAAAAAAAAGATCTATTGTATAATAACAATAAGGTGCTCCAGGGTGTGTGTTATTGTGTAATAACATAATTTTTTGGGTGTTGAACGCACTCGGCCGCGGCCTCATGCTTCAACCACCCAAGGCATGACGTTATTACACAATAACACACATCCTGTCATGCCTTATTGCTTAATTAAATTATTTGAGTTTTGACTGATTGTCAAGGGCATGTTTTTTTTTTAACTGCAGCAGGCAACACAAATGAATTTCTTAGTAAAAGAAAACATTTTGAAGCATATGCTGATTTTTTAGTAGTCAAATGCTTTTGAAGCATTATTGTGTGGAGACTGTTCCTGACCCAAGCTATCAAGCTGATGCTGTCCATCCTTTGGCCATGGCCTGCTCAAGCCTTGCTTTTCACTGTGATCCCCCAGCTCTCCATCCCTAAAATATAATACTGTTCGTTGTTGTTGACCTTTTTATTTTACCTTAAACTCCTTAAAGTTCTGTATTACTCTGCACTGTGTATCTGTTTTTTTGCACAGCTGTTAATTTGTTTGTACCTACTGTGCCTTATTTTATGTTGTTTATTGTATTTCATTGTCCACGCTCCTGCATTACTCCCCCAGGATGCATCTTGATACGGAACTGTTACCAGCTCAGTATGTCTTCCCTTGTAACACTTCTTACATACATACATACATACATATATACCTTGTAATGTGATAAACCCGCTAATATTATTATTATTGTATAATATTTGTAAAATAAATACATAGTATGTAAAGGTCTGCTTAGGCAAGAAAACAGTCTAGCAGTGAGAAGTGACCTTTGACCTCCAAGGTGTCAGTGTGGCTGAAAGCTGCAGGATGTGTTAAACTGACCAGAGAAACACCTAATTAAAAGCCTTCCTTCCAGAGGGATAGTTTATTACCCCTTATAACCTGCTCCTGCTTTTGAAGTTGAAACTAAATATAAATTTTATGACCCTAGCAGGAAGGGAAGCCATCTGGCTGATTCTTTATGGTTTCCTCACCTAGTTGAGAACTAGTGACGTGGTTGAGGGATTGTGAAACAAAAAGGGATGTTTTGATCAAAGACTGTCGTATTTGGGAAATGGTTAGTTGCTGATTTTCATAGCATTAACATACATCCTTGTGGATAATTATGTTAAGAAGTTAAAGCTAGAAGGATCTAACTGTGACCTCACCAAAAGTGGTGGGGAGATGGAGTTTGAAATGAACAGGCATCAGAGAGAAACAGAGCTTATTTTTCCTGGACTCGGAGAGAGACTTAGTTCTCTGGACTTAAAAGGGCACTTAAAGCGATTCACCATGTTTTTCTATGTCCCTTTTTGTCTGTGTAGCATCCAGTTTCCCCGTTCAAGCATGACTCATTTTTGCTTCTAAGGCACTGTTTTATTTTTAATTTAAACATTTTCCATTCCTGCGACTCCAGTAGCATGTTTTGTGTATTGGAGTGATCTGCTGTGACCTTTGCCACTCATTAACTGTGCTGCGTCATCACAGATAAACAAGTGGTGTCCCTGTGGCTGCAGTGCTGAGCGTGCATTGTGATTAGAGGTTTTCAGTGCCCCAGATGCAATGAATTATAATTTCTCTGATGATGATCGTAGTGGTTCATCTGCAATAGCCTTCTTTGGCAGTGAACTTGGTGCACTAGGGGATCATCTCAGTGAATTAGACCCATATCGAGATGACCCCTATGCCAGTGATGAGGGGAGCAGTTCTGAGAGTCACAGCAGTAGTCGGATCCTAATCAGTTTGGGCGCCAAGTCTGGTCGGCAATAATGAATCGTACGGGCACTACTTTTTTATTCACTTCAAAGTTCTCTTCAGTCATAGCCTGCTCTGTTTGTGTTGTTACATCTAGCTAACAGGTCCGTACTTATTTCTACCTTATGTCCCTGTGTACTTCTACCTGTTCCTGTTGCTCTCGCAGTTCTAGTAGAATCGCAGCTGCAATGCTAAGTAAGAGTGTATGTAGTGTACTTGTGCCGGACATGAGTAGCTGGGCTAACCCTACATGCTCTCTTTGCTTATCGCCCTCAGTGGGCAACTATGAGCAAACAAATGATGTATACCATCATTTATCAGCCCTGCAACAAATAACACTGGTAAATTAATTACTGTTGCCGAATGGCGTTGCAGCTGCGATTCTACTAAAACTGCGAGAGCAACAGGAACAGGTAGAAGTACACAGGGACATAAGGTAGAAATAAGTACGGACCTGTTAGCTAGATGTAACAACACAAACAGAATAGGCTATGACTGAAGAGAACTTTGAAGTGAATAAAAAAAATGTAGTGCCCGTGTGATTCATTATTACTGACCAGACTTGCGCTTCCAAACTGCCTGCCATAATAAAAATCAGCAGCAAATGAATGGATTACTATACACAGTGCCAAAAAGGTCCCTATATTTTCAGGCATCAAAGAAAGTAACCAAAGAAGACAATCAGTCACAGGCACAAGATGCCAGGGGCAGGGCAATACCAACTACAAGGACAGTAGTCCAAGCCACCTAATATTGCCTTACAGGGGCTACTGAATTGTATACATTGGCTATACCAGCTGGTCTATCATAAGGTAGACTACAGCACTTTTATTTGTTCACGCTCCTCCAGTCCGGTATCAGAAGCAAGTGTACAGTTTGCCAGGACAAACGCTGTGCTAAGCCATGCAGTGGTTCTCTAGCAAACAAAGAACAGTATAGCACACAGTTTGTTGTATGACTTTTGGTCGCTAATGATCACAATCAACAGGACGATTAGAGAGGTACTTTCATTGATGACTATATCTAGATTTCACCCCAAGTGATGGTGTCTCTTGTGATCTGGACTGTCACAGATAATGAGAGGAGCATGAGGCTCCTTGCTAGGGGTTCCCTGTGGTGGTGTCACGCTAGCTCATGAATCAATCACGCATACACCAAACTCCGGAGGAAAAAAAAAACCACAAGGACCATGCAGCATTGATTAAAATGTAAAATATTCAGCCACCCAACATTTGTTCACAGTACTAGGATTGCGAATCAAGAGGGGATCATCACAGGAAACGATAGGGGGATGAACCAATTGCAGCACTAAAACATGGTAAGTCGCTTTAATGGTAACATCTAGATAGGCAGGAACTTTTAAGTATTTGGGGTAGGCATATTTGTGTTCTGTAACTTCTCATTTATGTTATGTGACTGTAAGTTATTGATATAATTGTACTGTATTTGATTTTACCTGTTTTACAATTTTTAGTAAACAATATTTTCTTTAAAATACTGCCTGTGCTGTTACTCAGTTCTTTTGCATGTGAATGCGAAGCCTGTGTTTAAGTCTGACAGCTGTTAAGGGCTTGAATGTGTTACTAATCTTATGAAAAAGGTAAGGGTACATTTTGGAAACCTGGCTGGGTGCCACTGGGTGAAGGATTGTACTGCATTCCCGAAGAGGGTACATATCTGAGCCTGTTAACTGGGTATGTTAGCATAAGGTTCACATTTTGACCTCCAGGACCCGAGGCTAGTAGGTGATTCAGACCCAGAACAGAGAGGAGGTTTACCCTGTTTGTCCCCTGTTCACACTATTGCGCTTCAAGGTTGGCACTGTGGGAGCAGAGGGCCCGACCTGCAGAGTGTGTTGGTGACATACATAATTAACTAGCTGACTAAATATAATAATACAGTTATTTTCCACTATTGGCCAGAAAGGAGTGAATCATGTACTGGAAAAAATTGTATAAAACTAGCCAGTCTCCAGTCAAATGACTATTCAGTCATGCAATCCTGGCCCCACACACACTATTGCGCCTCGCATTTCATCACCAGCCACAGAGCAATACAAGCCTTTGTCAATGCCAAATGTTCACTTACAGATTTGTGCCGGGATCAGTAACAGAGGGTGTGGGTGGACAGCACACAGAGGGAAGGAGCAGGAGACTTTAATTGGAGGCAGGGTCCGGTGGGGGAACGGAGGGTGCGGGGCAGACAGCACGCAGTGGTAGGGAGTGGGAGGGTTTAATTGGATGCTGGGTGCTGGGATGGGTAACGGAGGGTGCGGGGCAGAGAACACACAGAGGGAGGGAGCGGGAGGGTGTAATTGGATGCCGGCTCTGGTGGGGGAATGAAGGGTGCGGGGTGGACAGCACACAGAAGGAGGGAGTAGGAGTGTTTAATCAGTGTAGAGAAATGACCACTATAAGTAAGCATTAACGCATGACAGGGGATGCTGATAATGTGGAATAATGCACATCTCAGGGGCTTTCTCAGCCCCCGGGGTGTGCACACCCCCAAGGTGTGAGTTAATCCACATTATCAGCATACGCTGTCATGCTTACATAACATGGGATTAGTCAATTGTGAGAAAAATGACAGCAATCACTGTAACTGTTGAGAAAATGACAGCAATCACTGTTTTAAAGTGTAAAAATGAGAAAATTGAAGATGTGTGCATCCACCACACAAAGTAGTGCCATACTGCTAAGCTGTCCAAATTTGTGCCCCATTTCGAGAGAGAGACAGAAAGAGACACACACACACACATGACATTTCAGGAATCTCATTACTTTCTTGCTCTCTCGATCGCTATGCTGCTCTCAAGAATGCAATGATAAGGAACACTGTGTAGCTCAACACTGCTGCTTGCACCACACTGAACTGTGGGGGCAATCAGTGCCCTGGTGAACTATGCACAGCACTGCCAAAAACTATAACTTTTATCAGACAGAGGGCAAGAGAGAGAGAGAGAGAGAGAGAGAGACACCACACACACACACACACACACACATGACATTGCAAGGATTCTTATTAGATATGCTACTCTCTCTCTATCACTATGCTGCTGTCAAGAATGTAAGAGTGTGGGAACACTGTGCAGTTCAACACTGCTGCTTGCAGCACACTAAACTGTGTGGGCAATCAGAGAGAGAGAGAGAGAGAGACCACACACAGAGCACATTGCAGGAATTCACATTAGATGCGCTACTCTCTCTCTCTCTCTCTCTCTCTCTCTCTCTCTCTCTCTCGATCACTGTCACCATGCCTCTCTCTTATGCCCCGTTACAGCACAATTCCCTGCTAACTTTGGCAGCCTGTCTCTCTCTCGCTGCTATGGACCACCATGCCTGCTGACAGATGCTTGGGGAAGGGGTAGTGGCACCCGAGTCACTACATTCATTGTCTCCCACATGCTACATTCCCTGCCCTTCAACCCCGAAACATTCACCACTTACCTGCCCAACACTGACACTGCCACTGTGTCTCTCTCGTACTCTGTGCCTTCCAACATGGAACTGCTATTTTCTCCCACAACAGCTCATGATGTCACTGCCCTTTCTAGCAATACTTCCACACTGTGTGTTGAATTCATCCCTCTCTCTCTGACTTTCTCACTCTCCAGTGCTGTTTGATGCGAAACGGTGAGCAGGCCAGTACAAGACAGGACCACAGGCAATCTGCTCACTCTGTACAACACATGAATAGAGAGAGAGAGAGACACACACACACACACATGCACAGAGGACAGTCAAGCAAGTTTACGCTGCACTACTCTACCGACAGGGCTGGTGCAACCAGAACGGGAACCGGACAGCAGACTGAGAGAGTGGGAAGGCAGCTGGTGAATCCGGAGTTGCTGTCTGGGGCTCCTTTCTGGGCAAAGCGAGAGACTCACAGGACATTGCAGCAGCCTCACTGTAGCATGTGTGTCTCCTGCTGTGCTTGTCTCTCTCAGTCGCCCAACCACATTGCCACTATCACCAGAGTTAGGGTAGTTCAGTGTCTTTTGCTATCTGTCTTTCTGTCTGCAGACGGGGACCACACAGGGCAAATGGCGAATGCTGGGAGTGCAGCATACAGACAAAGTGGCAGCTGACAGGGCAAGCTGGAGGGCGGACATCACAGTTTTGTTTTGCTGTCTCTTGGGAGCTTTACTGCCCCATATTATAAAACCGACTATTTTTTATATAAAAGCTGTAGCCGTAACTCTGGGCATGCACATTAGTGTCAACTCTAATGTGCATGCCCGGAGTTACTGCTGAGATGTTCCTTTACTACTGGCCACGGAAGAGGGGTGAAAGAAATGGAGCACTCTCTCATTGGAGCAGTTCATTTCTTTCAACTACACACAGTGCCACATCATCAAGCAGAACTAGTGTCATGACCACAGTGCCTGATCACTGGTCTACACTGCCAAGCCCATTGCAGTTTCAGCTGTAATTGGCTTGGCAGTGACACTCCTCTAAAATGCCGTTAGTAGCAAGACGTTCCTTGCACAAGCACAAGTGAATGTAGAAAGAAGTAGGGTTGAGAAAGCCATGCTCTGCTTCACTCACTGTTACAAGTAGTCAAGATGAAACATAGAAACATAGAATCTGATGGCAGATAAGGACTGCTTGGACCACCTAGTCTGCCCATTTCTCTACCTAACGGATAAGCTGCAGATCCTAGTTAGCCAACAGCCTACTTCCTCCTACCCCCCACTAGAATTGCCTTATGTCTGTCACATGCACTCTTGAATTCCCCCACTGTTCTTGACTCTACGACCTACTCAGGAAGGCTGTTCCATGCATCTACAACCCTCTCTGTGAAGAAATACTTCCTCACATTACCTCTGAGCTGTCCCCCCTCTATCTTCAAATTGTGCCCCCTTGTTCTTGCACATCTCTTTTTCTGAAAGATGCTACCCTCTTGGACTTTGTTGAGTCCCTTGAGGTATTTGAAAGTTTCTATCGTGTCCCCCCCCCCTTTCCTTGAGACTATACATCTTAAGCTCCTTTAGTCTTTCTTCATATGTCTTCTGGTGCAGACCCAGCAAATGAACAGGTAGAGTTGCCCTACACATCAGGGGCAAAATGCACTATAACCCAGAGAAGTCAAGCCTATTACTACCTATTGTACTCGGGTGAAGGACTCCCTGATATCTTGGTATTATGAGGGCCTAAAAATAAATACCACTTGCTCCTCTCTGAGCTCCTCTGCAATTTACAGAGCTCAAAGACAGGCAAGTTGCATTTACTGTTAGGCACTGATAATTCCAAAATGTCAGAGAGTCCTTCTTGTAAGTACAGAAGATAAACTGAACATGTTAAACCTCTTATTTGCTCTGTCTTCTTGTTCTAAGTAACGAAACACATCAGGAGCCCAGTCAGCATTACAAGCAGTTGGGGTAGCAATAGCTGTGGTTTATAATTATTGATCAGCACATTGCCTCAGGTTACAACCCCCCCAGACACACTTACACACACACACACACACACACACACACACACACACACGCACAGTACAGTATTACACAAAGTTGTCCCTTTGTGATTACTGACACCCCCCTGATAACACATTTTCAGAATGGCCAAAAACTAGCTGTAATGTGCAACATTGCTCCTACATTGGGATTTTCATTTTTAGAGTGGGCTGTGGGCACTGGTGTGACTGCCCTGGAGGTTGTGAGTCAGGCCCCTATGAGAGTGAGCTGGCACCACCTCCTGACAGACTGAGTGAGTCTGAAATTGACAAGCTCTGCCATTTGGGAGATAACAACCTGGTGCCTAGCCAACAGGCTGATGAGATTAGCCACAATAAGGGTAGGATGCATCCACAAGTGAGGATAGATGATGACAATGAAGAAGAAAGTAAAGATGAGGAAACTGAAGTCCCGACTAGCATAACCTCAGATGTCAGAGCTGTATTCCTTTGGAAAAGTGGAGTGAGATCACAACAGACTGGACACTTTTAGCTCGAACTGAGTAAGGTTGGAGTGCTTACACAAAAAACAGCCTCCACATAATCAGAAATTACATCCTATTTTAAAACTGAAAAGTAATGTGAAACAAAAAGACCCAAGAATAAAGTTACCCTACCCTATCCCTCTTTCCTGTCTGCACTGCACTGAAAAAGTAAAGCACATTGACTTGCTGAACTGATGATTTTTTAACTCAATCTAATATAATGAAGTGATGATTTTAACCCAAATAAAGTTATCCCACCCTATCCTCAATGTTTGCATTGCACTGAAAATACAACACACACTGAAGTACACTGAGGACAGTAATGATTTTAACCTGACTTTAGCCCGCTCTGACACTGGCACCACTCAACCAACAACCCTCAATCCACTGTTTACACAAACACAACTACAAAACAACAACAAAGAACAAAGCAAATTCAGGGGTTCTTACAATTTTATTTCATCAAGGCTCAAGTTAAAACTATTAAATCCACATTACATTACGTTGATGTACCCATTCCTTACTAGTCGCACTGCACTTCAGGAAAAGTGGTTCTTATCGCCACCGATAGACATCTCAGCCCAACTAAGGCCCAATCAGCTGCCTAGCCACCAAACAAGACATGCACAACTGTTGGGCAAATGGAATCAGAAGAATATGGAGACAACTCACATATCACATTTACAAGGAACACAAATAAAAAATTAATACAAAGAGAAATTCTGCTCTAAGGCAAAAATTTACCTCAGTAGAATAGTCTCTTGCTGACAGCCTGCCATCTGACTCCATCTGTTGACAGAAGCCCTGTTCCTGCTACAACTAACAAATGCATTTTGATTGGCCGCCTCTAGTAGCTGGAGTACTAGGGAGTGCTAATAGAGGGAGTCGCTATGCAAGTCATATAGTAACATGGCACACAGCACATTGCATGTTTTCTCTAGCTGCATTTGCACTGTGCAAGTAAAGCAAACCCGGAAAAGTTTCTGATTTATGCACAGATTTGAATAATTATTTTAAGCAAGAGCTTGATTCATGCAATGTAGCTGCATTGTGGGAATCAGGTTATTGTACATAAAATTAATCAAAATTAACATTTGCATGAAAAAGTGTGGGAGGCAAACTACATTAATGGTCTACCCATGAATCTGAGTGGGTGGGGGCATGGCTGGACTGCCCCTCCCCAATTTTAGCGACCCCTGCTTGGCATTATTGTACCTCATTACTTGTTCATTACTTACCTTGTACCCCCTTGTTCCCATTACTCCAGGTCGCACCTGGAAGCATGCGTTGACTTAGTATGCCTTTCATGCCTACCAATGTTCAAATAAACAAGTAAGTTAAAATGAAATGGCCAATAGATGCCCATCCCCCACCCACCCCTTGGGGTGTTACACAGGCTTGCTCTCAACTTAGTTTGAGAACAAAACCAGATCTTCCATGTTTTCCTTGTGAATATTTGAGGTGAGCTGAAAGACTCAATATAAAGTCAATCTGACCCAAAAATTATTTTCTTTTATAAAATAAGTAGAAAAGAACTGAGGATATCAGGTGTTAATTTCTTATTTACATAAGGCACATCTCATCTGATTTAATTGCAACACCTTTTTTTTTACTCTTTTCACCTCTAAGACACCCTCCCCACCACAGGAATATCTACCCTAATCTTCTTCCTTACCCTTTTCACTTAAAGCCCATCTCCATGAGCTCACATCCTACTCCTGTTCTTGTAATTAGTCTGTCATCCACTCTGTGTCCCTCCCTCCTTCCTCCCCTACTACCTGCCTCCAGGCACATAATGTGGCCCTCCTTGCTAGTCCAGGTAAAACTAAATTCATGAACATGCATCAAAGTTCACCAACTGTTCTTCAACTCAGTTCATGAACCAAGTTCATGAACTGTTCATCAACACAAAGTTCATGAAGTTGCTAAACCATTAAAACTCCATGACTAATCAAGACAAAAATCAATGTGCATAACGAATTTGCATATTGGAATACACTGGTTTCCCACTCTAAGTGTAATAAGGTACCATAAAATCAGACCTTTTCCAGATTAGGAATAAAAAATGTATGTTCTACAAGGCAATTAATTAGTGGAGCACCCAAAAGGATTAGCATTTAAACTTACCACATTTTAAAAGAGTTTTTTGATTCTCATGAAATAAATAATAATTGGGCTTTTCTATTTGTAAAAGAAAGACAGGGCAAGGCAAAAGGTGCAATTGATTTGTTAGGCTCCCATCTCAAAAGCTCTAGACACTATGCAGAGGTGAAACAGTAAAAGGAATAACAAAACACAAACTACCAAACATATAACAGCAGGTCGGGGAACTCACAAATTAAAATTTTAGAATTCATATTTCACTTGGAATTTTAGAGATAGCAGAACGCAACAATGCCCATATATGCTGTCCCGTCATTCAGCGATAGTAGTCCTTGAGTCCCTTATCAACCAAATACCTATCCAATCTATTTTTAAAAAGCTTGAAATTATCATTATTTTATTTATTTTAGTCTTTGGTAACTGAATAAGGCCCACTAGGCACAAATGCTTGTTTTCAGGGGCAACCTGGGAGCACTGGGTGGTTAAGTGACTTGCTCAGAATCACACAATATGCAAGGGGAGGTTGTAAGAATCAAACCCAGGTCTGGTCTGCTGGATGTACCAAGCTCGTTCACAGCTCATTACACTAACCTCTAAGCTATACTGCTACAGTAGCCCAATTATTTACCATCACTGACGGCAGACTGTTCCAAATATTTACAATTCTCTATCTGTGGTACCTTTTACGTTTTTCAGTTTTAAAATTTCTTGACTGAATTTGTTTATTATGACCTCTTAAATTGTGGTGAAGTCTTAATTTAAAATTCATACCCTCCATAAGATCCACATCATTCACAATCATATACTTTAACATTAGGTCACCCCAATATGTATTTTGTGTGGTGTATTCAATTTTAGGAATTTCAGACGATCATCTTATGGTTTGAATTCTAATCCTTTAAAAGATTTTGTTGCCTTCCTTTGTATTCATTCTAATTTTTTACTGTCACTAATGTTTAGTCCGCCCCAAAATATTCAGGAGAGAAACAAAGAGAGAAGCTGTTTGCTAAGTAGAGCTATTACCTTCATTAGGCTAGGCTAACAAAAAGATAAAAATACAGGCTTTTGACACCTATAAACCTCATCTTCAGCCAGGTATTTTACCTGAAGAAGAGGTTTATAGGCCTCAAAGCCTGTATCTTTATCTTTTCTTTAGCTTAATAAAGGCATTATCTTCACCTAACAAAAAGGTTCTCTTTTTGTTTCCTGCTTTTGTTTGGGCTAACATTGCACAACCCTACCTTGATCTGAAGAATTCATATTAAAATGCATAGGTTAAAATTATTATCAAGCAGTCTCAAATGCTACATAAAAAACATAAGTCTTAAGCTTCAATTTAAAAGCTTCCACAAACAGGAATTCCTAAATGTCTGGTGGTAGTGAGTTCCACAGTAAAGGCACAGCAACACTAAATGTCCTGTTCCCCAAGGATCTGAGACAAGAGAGTATATCTACCAGGAGCCCCACCTCTGAGGAACGGAGGGGGCAGACAGCAGCGTAGTCAGTCAGAAAGGTCATTCATGTAGCCATGGTTCAGATTCTTCAGGGCTTTGCATATCAACACACCTACCTTGAAGCTAATGCACCACTACAATGGCAGCCAGCACGGTTCCCACAGAACCAGGGTGATAAGTGTGGACTCTGAAGTCCCAGCACCAAACCCCCGGTAACACTAGGTAGGGAGCACTGCAGTAATCCAGTTGTGAGGTGACAAATGCATGCACTAGTGGCACCAAGTCAGTGGTCTCCAAATAGGATTTGATATGGGTGATATTACACAGATGGTAAAAGCCCCTTCAGTTCACCAATGACACCAGAGGTGTCAGTTCGCTATCCACAATAAAGCCCAAATTTCTCACCCTATCTGCAGCTTGTAGTATAGTCTTATTTAACGATGGCAAAAAGGACCATTGCCTCTCACACACGGCCTGGTTTTACCAATAGCACCTCGTCTTTGCTGAGTTAAACCTGAGCCAGCTTGAGGCCGTTTTCTCTTTAATTTCTGCCATACACTCCTTCAGCAGAGAGACAGCATTCATCTCATTAGTTACACTAGACAAATAGATCTGGATATCATCTGCATAACAGTAAAAACCCAGACCGACCATGCTGTCTGATCTCCACTAATGGCAGTATGTGCACAGCAAACAACATGGGGGCTAAAATTGACCCCTGAGGCACTCCACAGTTGAGTGCAGCAGCTTTTGAGATGCTACTACCCAATGCACCTACTGCACCCTACCAGACAGGTAGGACTCAAACCAATGCAGCGTCATACCGGTGAGACCCACAATAGTGCCACACTCAGGTCAACAACACCCCATGGTCCACTGTGTCATCCCGAAGTTAGATCTATTCAGAGACATCACAGTTGATAACACACCCAATTTTTTATTGCTGTCAGAAATGTGGTTATGTAAAAGACACAATGATAATTTGTTACAGATTCAGGAATACAATTTTATGAGGACTGACAGAGGTAAACGAGGAGGGGGGGTTAATGATCCATTATTTGGATAAATATGTTTCTTCTTGATTATTCTTTAACACTGAACCCACAAGTTGTGAATACATAGCCCTGGAATTCAGATTTGGAAGTGGGAAACCATTGCTTCTTTTTGGAGGGTATAGACCACCCCCATTTGCCAGTGCAAGCTTTGCATGCAATCCATGACACATTACTACCATTTTCCCATTGCCACAAACTTTCAGTCCTTGGTGATTTTAACGTGGACTGGTTGCATCCAACAAAGTCAAGAATATTATTTTATTTTATTTATTTGAATTTTGGTAACGGGGTAAGTCCACTGAGACAATTACAGTCCCTTTTTCAGGGTCGGCCTGGGATAGACAGCAGTATAAAGACAGTTCAGTAAGCAACTTTAAGGAACACATAATACAGAAGCAGAAAATTCTGAACAAGAGCCAGCTGGGAGCCTTAAAGCCAAACAATTCAAGCTTGTTACTTAATAAAATATGAGCATACAGCAGCCATGCAAGTTCGACCTTGTGACAGATAGATACAATAAGTATATGCACATTTTGAGGAAGGTACAGAACATAATGAATAAGTACAATACATTTATACACATAAATTTCAGTAAAACATATAAATACAATAAGTATATACACATTATACAAAGGGTTAAAAACATAATGAGGTCAAAGAGATTGCCTATAGTAACATAAGGAGGTTAAGAGTTGCCTGTAGAGACTGGGAGAAGGTAAGGAGTGGAATTAGGTGGGAGGGGAGGAGAATAGCCAGGTAATTCATAGGCTGGGGGATCGGGTGAAGGGGGGGGTCAGGACTAGGGGTAGGGTAAGCAAGAGGATGATAAAGGCGATCAGATAGAGCAAAGAAGAGGAGGATGTGGAGATAGGGAATCAACAGGAACAGGTGCATTTAGAGGAGGAGGCGAGGAAGGCAAATAAGGTGGTTTGGAACATGAGTAGAGAGGTACAGGACAGGAAGGAAGACGTCAGGGAGTTCCAATCAGTTACTACTGCAAAAGAGAAGGACTTACATGCAACTACAAGCCTCAGATTAGACCGTACGAGAAGGGGTAGGGTGGCAGATCTGAGAGCATGTGAAGCTTGCCTTAGGTGAATCATCTGTCTAAGGCAGGGAGGAGTAAACTTGTGAACAAGCTTATGCATAAAACTCAAGGCTGAGTACCTTAGTTTTGATTCATAAAGGAGCCAACCCAACAACGATAGGATATCGCAGTGGTGGTGGTGGTAATTGACCTCTAGGGCGAACCTTCCCACCAGATGATAGGCCTGAGCAAGAAGTGCCATGTTGGTTGCATTGGTAGACAGTAGCAATGGCGCACTGTAAGTAAGAAGCATGAGGAGAGACGAGGAAGCGATCTTGATGCAAGAGGCAGAGGTGACAAAGGGGCAGATACAGTAAAGGAGACCCAACTTTTGGTTCAGGGTTTTGACCAGGGTGGAGACATGGGCACTGAGGGATAGTGAGCACTCCAGTGTAATGCCCAGATACTTAAAGGTAAGGTCAGACTCGAGAGTATACCATTAAGAGAGGTGATACAGAGAAGGGAGAGGGGGCATAGAAGAGGGGGTGGATGGTGGAGAAAAGCATCATTTTTTTTTTGTGTTGAGGACTAGTTGGTTACACTGAAACCAATTTTTAAGGTCCACAGAGTCAGCAGCAAATTCCCTATTGATCATGGTAATATCAGGAGAAGAGCAGTAGATAATAGCATCATCTGCATAGAGGTGCACAGAGGCCCCTCTGCAGTGTCTTGGAAGGTCATTTATAAATAATGAGAACAGTACAGGGCCCAGTATGGACCCCTGTGGGACACCATGGGTTATGTGATTGAAGTCTGAGAGAACACCAGCCCATTGGACTCTTTGAGAACGGTAGGAGAGATAGCGTCAGACCCAGAGTAGGGCACTGTTATCCAAACCAATAGCTTGTGACTGATGCAACAGGAGGCCATGATGATTCACTAGATTGAACACTTTTGTTAGGTTGATGAAGATTGCACTGGTGGCAGATCCTTGGTCCATGGCTTGGTACATATTAGAAGGTACTTTCAACAAGGCTGTGAGGGTGCTGTGGCTCTTTCTGAAGCCATGCTGGTAATGGGACAACAGTTTGTGTTGCTCTAGGTAAACCTGGAGGTGACTATAGACAATACACTCCTGGATCTTGGCAAGAGGGCAGAGAATAGAAATGGGTCTGAAATTCTCAACAACAGTATTAGGCCCCCCTCTGTGCACCGGAACAACTACTGCAACCTTCCACTTGTCTGGTATAGTGCTAGACAGGAAGGAGCAGTTGAATAAATCACACATAGGGCAGGAGCACTGAGCTTTAGGAATTTAGGATCTAGGGTGTCATGACCAGGAGACCTCTCGGTCTTCAGGTTTGCAAGGAGCTTCTGGACTTCTTTGCAGGTGGCCAGTTTCAGATGGAAAGCTGGTCGAGTCCCAGTGTAGCTTTCAGTGGTAGGTGTTGAAGAGGGGTTGGGAGAATGTGGAAACAGTGAGGTATATTTGTGTAGATCAGTAAAAAAATTTATTAAACCTGGAGGCAATAGACAGGGGGTCAGTAATGGTGTTGCCCTGGGCAACAAGGGAGCTTAGGAGTTCAGCAGCCTTCCCTTTGACCAGGGAATTAACCTGTCACCAGAACTCTTTGGGGTTACAAAGATGTTCAGTTTGTAGCATTTTTAAGTAATGGCATTTGGCTCTATGAAGGGAGTTCTTACAATGATTTCTGAGCTGCCTTTAGGCAAGTCAGTCAGAGGATAATCTACTGTTTTTATAGGACCGCCAAGCCCGGTCACAGGAGGACATAAGCATCCTTAGATCCTTGTTGAGCCACGGAACTTTGACACCCTTGGGTCTACATTTTTTTACAGAAGCATGAATATTGACAATATGAGTGAAGGTAGTTATAAAAAATCCAGAGCTTGGTTAATATCCGGGAGAGTCAAAATGGGGCTCCAGTCTGTGTTGTTGATGGAGGTAATGAAGTTGGTAACATCTAGCTTGGATATATCCTGGACAAGGTTAATTATAGGTGGGGGGTTAGGGCAGTCATTCCTCCAGACACACATAGTGGGAGAATGATCGCTTATACAGTCCGACAGAACACCCACATATCTGACCTTCTGAGGACAGTTGGTGACAACACAGTCCAGTAAGGTGTCCTTGCTAGATTTGTTGTTGATATGAGTGGGGTCTTGAATGAGTTGCACTAGGTTGGAGTCTGCTAGAGTAGCACATACTTTTTCAACAGCTGGGTTAAGCCAGTCAATGTTGAAATTGCCACACAGTATTAGGTCATGGTGGGGGAGTTTGGCAAGCGAGGAGATGAAGAGAGGAAGGCCAATGGGGGCCTTATTGGGGGGGAGATAGGCACAACCAATGATTATCTTATTGACATTGCCAAGAGCAGGGAGAGGAACAAGGATTTGACTAAAGGGGATTCCATATCAGGCATAGGCAGTTCAGCAACATCCAAGTCTGACCGGGTGTATATCAGAATCCCACCAGCCCTTTTACCTAGCCTGTCCTTCCTGAAACAGGTAAAACCCAGTAGTGCCACCTCATGCTGTTTAAAAACTGGCTTGAGCCATGACTCAGTAATGCACAGGATGTCGGGTGACTTCTGGGTAACTCAGGCCTCTAATTCTGCCATTTTTGGTCTGATGCTCTGGACATTTCATGTGGGCTAGTCTCAGGCCTTTCAAAGGGGGAAGGGTAGCAGTACCTGGGTTTAAAACTGGGGTGGGACTTAGGGGCCCATGACTGTGCTCGATATCCCCTGCTAGTACAAGAAGAAAGAAAGTGGAAACACGGAGTGTTATCGAGACACACGGAAGCAGCATAGAATGGTCTTCAGGACCAAAGGGAACACGTAAGCATTTGTGAAGCCAGAACCCCAGGAGTGCTGTATTAGACCTAGGAAGACACAGGAAAAGTAAGAAGACACAGGAGTGGTCAGGCCCTATTAGGCATGGGGGGGTACAGTCCTGGGGGTGACCTAAGGACACTGCAATAAACTGGTTGGCAAGGCATAGAATGGAGAGGCAGGAAAGTGATACTACCCATCCCAGGCAGCCTATTCTAATGAGATTTGGTAGGGAGGCAGCGGGAAGTAAGGTAGTTAGTCACAAAGCAAACAGCCCCAGAAGTATATCAGAGAGAGAGAGAGATGATCTCAGGGTCAAGAAAATAGGGTGTGAGAGCACTTCAGGAGTCTAAAAAAAATAGTAGTAAACTCCAGGGCAGGGTACAGAGAGGGAGGGAGGGATTGACAAAAGTCTAAATGGCTAAAGTAAGCAAAGTGAAGAATACCTACATAACTAAACTAAGTAGAGGAAACAGCGTATAAGATTAGCCACCATATTATGTGACATAGAAGGCTGCAGTAAACAGAAGGCTAATAAGCATTCAGAGACCAATGCCATATTAGATACTATACTTTACAGCCAACAGAGAGACATTAAGTGTAGAGACGGAGGAGCCAAGATGTATTTAATTGAGGCCAAGAGCGAGGGAGGACGGCTGGGAAAAGAAAAAATCTCCCCCAGAAACAGATGCTATTAGGGTGAGACAAGCCACGTTGGGCAGCAGGCTAGCTTTGGCAGAGCAGGGCACCGGGAATTGGACAGCTAGGCTACAAGACTGGGATCCTGAGCTGTGGAACTGATAGATCATTCTCTAGGAACAGCACCAATCAGGTCTAGGTGGCAGCAGCAGCTACAGTCTGTGAATCGGGTGGAGGGCGCAAATGTTTGAAAAGGAGCCAGGCTTGGCAGATGAAGGAGTGGTCTGTACCTGAAAGCTTCTGCCGATGAGTTGAGCTGGCAAAGTGGGTGGCGGCAGGAGAGATGCCGCACTGCCACAGATGGAGTCATGCCCAGTCAGGGGTTCAGGGACACTGCAAGGAGGAACACAAGAACAGAGTTAATTAAACAAATTCTAGCAGCCAATTGGGCGTTAACAGAGTCAGAATGGGACAGGAGAGAGAGAGGCAGCAGGGGTTAGGGCCTGTCGCCAGACTAAATCGGGGGTGGGGCAGATGAGAAATGACTTACAAGAGCAGTAAACAGTAAATATATTAAAAACAATAGCACTAGATCTTGGCCTGGTGCAGTTGATGGTAGAGCCTACTCATGTAAATGTAAATAAGCTTGATGATTCCTCTTTAATTTACCTGATTTTAACTAATTGTCCTCATAATTACCACTCATCTGGGGTAGCTACTGACTTATTTAGTGACCACAACATTGTGTTTTGCATAAAGGGACAGACAAGGAACAGTGGCCCACCTCATTTACTGCAGTTTAAGTCCTTCAAAACTTTTAATTACTTTCCTTTATAGCAGACCTTGATGACATAAATTGGGATAGAGTAGAATTAATTCCTGACCTGGACCTGGCCTGGAATTATTTCTTGGGCGAGTTGTTGCAGGTATGTAATAAACATATGTCAGTCAAATCCCGTAAGGTAAAAATAAACTCAGCATCTTGTTATTCAACAAATTTGATGAAATTGAAACAACTTAAAAATAAGGCCTGGGTTAAAGCCCATAGATCAGGAAAGACAGGTGAATGGCATAATTACAGGAAATTAAGGAACTTATATGTCTCTAAGGTAAGAGAAACTAAAAACAAATTTCTTAAAACTAAGACCTCTGGTCTATAGGACCCCAAAAAAATTGGGGGGAATAATAAGTGATTTAAATGGTCAAAGAAAATCAAAAGTTAATATTCACCTGTCCAAGGAGGAAACATATGAATGTAATATGATACCCCCTGATAGATTTAACAATTTTTTTGTAGAATCAGGTAATTTCTTTGATGGCTCTTTCAGCCCTTTGTTTAAGTCCTGGATTACAATTCATGGGGACGTGCATCAATTTGCCTTTAAAGAAATAAGAAAATATAAGGTACTGGAATCACTTTTGGGGTTGAAGCTGAGTAGTAGTAGTGGCTCGGATGGATTGTCCTCCACAATGTTGAGGTATGCGGCAACACACATAGCCAGACCCTTGGCATATTTATTTAATTGGTCTATCATATCAGGACATGTTCCAAGGGGTTGGAAGTTGGCCATGGTGGTCCCCATCTTTAAGGGGGGGACCCTGGCCATCTGTCTAACTATAGGCCAATATCTCTGTTGCCCGTGGTAAGCAAAATGTTTGAAAAGTTGCTGCCTAGACAGCTTATGGACCATTTGGAAGGAAATAGGCTACTGGACCAGTACAATCCAGTTTTCTAAAATTTCACGGGACTATGGAAGCTGTGTTGGGGTTCTTGGATGAGATTGGTGTAGCAAATGATGCCCAATGTTTTACAGGATCAATTTTGATCGCTCTCTCCAATGTCTTCGACACGGTCGATCACCAATTGTTGTTGAAGGGCCTATGAGAGGTTGGACTGTCCAGGGAGACTATACAATGGTTTTGTTTATGACTCTCCAATAGATGGCAGGTCATGGCAGTGAATGGCTCAGAGTCAGCTCTTCTTCTTGGCCACAGAAGGGTACAACAGGGCTGTGTACTGGGTCCCCTACTTTTTCTGTTTTATTTGGATGATCTCGGACAACATATGGGGGCTGCGCGGTACCACTTATTCGCCAATTACACCATCATTTATTTGTCTCATTCCTTAATGTCAGGTGTACAAAATAACTTCAGGTTGGGTTTGACAAAATTTAAACTTATTTTACTAATTCAAGACTTAAATTAAACATGTCAAAAACTAAATGTATGCTTTTTGGGACAGCTTCAAAACTAAGACGGGACCTTGAATTGAAAATTGTAGATGGTTCAGGAAGTATTTTGGAATGTGTGGATAATTACAAGTATTTAGGGTTTTGGTTAAATAGGCTATGTTCGGGGAATACCCATATAGGTAAGTTTATAACCCAGTTGAGTAAGAGGGTGGGCTTTTTTTACAGACATAAAAATTGCTTTGACTTAGAAACATTAAATTTAATCATAAAAGTTCAAATTTTTCTGTTAATAGATTATGGAGATATTTTGTATGACAATGCAACTAGTGATATGCTGTCAAGATTGGACATGTTACTAAATACGCTGGCCAAACTGGTGTTAAATTGTCTAAAACTTGTGCATTGTTGTGAGATGTATAAGTAATTAGGATGGATACCTTTATGTGACAAAAGGGATATTCACAAATGGGTATTTGCTTATAAATGTGGATTGGGCCATATCCCTTTATATTTGAGTAATAGGCTAAGTTTTAGAAACATAGAACCATATTTGAGGAATTCTAGTGCAAGAGAAATGTTGGTTCCTTTTTATAAAACAAAACATTCCCAATCTTGTTTCAGTTATTATGTTCCAGTTCTCTTAAACAGTCTTCCTCAAGAATTTAGGATCCAAACCAGCCAACTTCCCTCAGTTCTTCCATTAAAAAAGTGCTTGTGGTCCTTGGAAAAGCTGTGTAAT
Source organism: Neoceratodus forsteri (assembly GCA_016271365.2). Lineage (NCBI taxonomy): Eukaryota > Metazoa > Chordata > Ceratodontiformes > Ceratodontidae > Neoceratodus > Neoceratodus forsteri. The sequence goes on from CM028131.1 coordinate 734,659,893, forward strand.
TGTTTTAATTAATTGTATTAGTGTGTTGTTTTATTTATATTTATTGAATGTTTGTGTAAAGTAAGTATAACAGTTACCATTGTAAATGAGTTTATACTCAATGGTCTTAACCTTGAAATAAACAAACAAATTTCAAAGGGAGATCCAGTAATGCCAAGTTGGAACAATGTCCACTGTCTCTTGCCAAGAAAAGATAACTGAACACTGTGACTAGTGCTCTGTCAGTGCTACAGTGTGGTCTGAATCCAGATTGGAATGACTCATATATCTCATAGCATTCCAGGCTACACTGAAGCTGTGCCATTGCCACCTTCTCAGTTACCTTCCCTAAAAAGGGAAGGTTTGAGACAGGTCTGTAATTTGGCAGATTATCAGGGTCCAACGTGTTTTTTTTTCAAGAGGAGTTTCACCACTGCCCTCTTCAGTTTAGTGGGGAAAAGACCCTCCTGACGAGAACACCTGATGATCTCAGCAATGATTGGAGTCAGTTCCCCTTCCCCCCAACAGCCTGATAGGAAGCTGACCGATCCTGGATCCAATGAACAGTAAGTAGGGCACAACTGAGAGACAGCCTGTTAGACCTTATCCATCAAAACTGGATCGAACTCCACCCAAAGCAACAGAGTGCATGAGTTCCCCATCTCGTGGGCATTGCTGGCACATGACAGACCTCTTTAGGAAATCCTGGCTCTGACAGAGAGTTTCTTGTAAAGGAAAAAGTTGATTGAACACCTCTCATTTTTCAGCTGATAAAACTCTTCTTGACTGAAGATGGTGGATTTCACGGGAGGCGCATGCCAGCGCTGTAAGGGGTGGCAGCTTAGTGCGTTAGGCTCCTCAGCTCTTCTTTTTATTTATTAATTTAATTATGAATTATCGGGAGTCCAAGTGGAAAAAGTATATATTTCATTAACGACTAGAGTACTGTATCGAACAAACATAGAAAAGAGTAGCAGTTCTGTGCAATTTAGTGGTATTTTGAAGTTTTAATTTTCTGACAGCTACCTCAATGTCATTCAGTGTGGGTAAAATGAGAACAGCCCCCAGCTTGCACAACCCAGTAGCTAACAAGCTAGACATCAGAACCCTGAAAGAGATGCTGGAAAACGTCCAAATAGATATTATCACTGAATTAAGAAGAGTTACTGCTCATGTGTCTGACAGGCTAGACTTTGCAAAAAATCACATAGAGATTGTCAAAGACACAATAAGCATTTTAGAGGAACAGGTCCACTCTCAGGGGCAATAAATTAATTTCTCAATTGAAAAAATAGACAGCCTTGAAAACTGAGGTAGAAGAAATCATTTAAGAATTCTGGGAATACCCGAGGGCCTGAAGGGGGGAATATGATTGATTTTCTACAGATGTTTCTACCAGAATTATTAGAGCATCAATGGCCCTGGGCTTTAGAAATTGAGAGGGCACATTGAGCTCTGGGACCCCGACTGCAACAAGGTCAAAGACCAAGACCGATGATTGCTTACTTCCTTAGATATTCAGTAAAAGAGCAAATTCTCAGGCTTTCCAGAGATAAAAAAACAGCTAATGTGGAGAAATAATAGAATTTTAATTTTCCAAGATTTTTTGGCAGCTGTTATGGAGAAATGAAAGGCTTTTTCGGAAGTTCAGCAAATGCTGGCTAAGATGGGATTAATGTACTATTTTAAATATCCTGCTTCACTGAATGTGGTGGCTCCGAATGGTTCTGTTTAGGTGTTTAACAACTGTAATGAGGCCATGGCATTTATTACACGATGCTAAAGTGTGAGCAAAAAAGCAGAAAAGGGCCCAATGACTTTTATGGTTCAAAATGGCAGCACATGGAACCCTCCACGAGATCCTCTCCTGAAAGCTCCTGTCCATGCACTGCCATTGACCAAGCAGTACAATCAATGGCTTTAACCACTCCTGATCCACTCTCTAACCCTCCTCCATGGCCAAAATACTGTATGTTCAAAAGGATACCCCTACCGACCTGCCAGTAAAAATTTCGACTCCACACTTTTATTCTGAAGCTCTCCGGGATGGCATTTTAAATGATGGCCAACATACCTTCAGTATTTCCAGGAAAGCGAGGACCCAGCAAAAGACAAACCATCTACCCGTCTTCTGCCCAAGAAATTCAAGAGTCCAAAGTTGATCTAGAAGCAGGAAGGGTGGGATTGCAAAACGTTCTTCTCCGACGGACACTTCATCTGAGGAACTATCTTCTACACCCACGAATGAGATTCTTCGGTCTCCTTGATCTATAACTTGATTTGGGAGATCTTTAACCTTTGACCTTGATATGCATGTTAAATGTCTTCGTAAATAGGTCAGCCCTCCCCTCAGAGTCTGTTGTTTACCACAATGCTGGAAACTACCTTTGAGAGGATGTGCTGCGGTTTGAAATTAACTACTTGCGTTGCTTACTCCTTTACCTCAGCGGGGATCTATTTATCTGTCAGGTAAGATGCACACTCTTCCGTTGCTTCTGTACTGATGTCAGAAAGGTTGGTTTGCTCAGGATCTCAGCGCTGCAGCCTCAAAAGGAATTAGCTAGCAAATAACAAGGTGACTGTTGGATCTTTATTTGAAAGCTGCACAGGATCTACATTTTGGAAAATGGAAGGCACTTCTATGTCCCTCAATATACTTTATGTATTGTACTTTCAATTCTACAGTTTCGATTTTCCTTTCCCTCTTAATGCTGAGAGACATAAATGCCTTCTGGTTTTGGACTCTGCTTGAATTTAATTTACAGTATCGAGGGTTAGTTAACAGAGCCCCCTGTTCCACATTATTTATATGTGCGTGTGCTGTACCTGCTCTTCCAGCATTCTCAGGGAAGCCCTTAGGTTTGTACTATCACACATGGGGTAAATAATATCACAGAAAACTAATCATTTACTGTCTGTAAGTGTGAGATATAGGTTTGAGTAATTAGGCCATGGAATTTACTGAACCCTCACGGTTTTACTTATAGCAAGTTAGTAGATGTCTATTAACCATCTGACATTTTAGGACAATATGGTTGTGATACTCCTTATACAGTAGGCAGCCAATTCCTTTTCTTGTTATTCTGATGTTGTTCATATATTATAAAGAGCAAGTGGAAATTGAATTATCTGGTAAAGCATACAAGCATTAACAAGATGATTACTAGGTTTCTTCATGCAGATTGATGGTTTGAACTCTACTACCTACACTATTTAGTGTCTATTTAGGGGGCCAAATTTAAATAAAAGAGTAATGATATTGGTGGGGGAGGTAGTACAGGCTGGGGGAAGAACATTACAATCTAATGAATCTAGAACTGGCCTGTTAACTGTGGTCAAATCACACAAGGAGGTGCTTGGATACAAGGGTTTGTGGTACGCTATTTTGAAGTATTGTCTTTTGTTACGTCCTATCCTTTTCTACCCATTTGATGTGCATCCCCATGGCTCCCTTTTGGTGCTAAAAGAAAGGTACTACACAGGTAAGTTGGCTGGATCACATATTGTGTACAAGGCGTAATCCTATGGAAAGGAAATGAAGTACAATAGCTGGTATAAACAGTGTTTGCCATACAAGCAGATGAGCTCTGAGCTTGTGCTAACAAAAACATCTACCGTGGTAAATGAAAAATACCAGTATTGTGTTGGATGCGGATACCTAAAAGTGACAAGGTTGTTCAAATGAGGAAAGGAGGAGCTTGGTCTTTGGCACACATAACCATCTTTATCTCTATCCTACTTTTCACCCTGTTTTTGTGTTTACACTCTATATTTAATGTAAAGTGTTATGTCCACCCTTCCTTTTCTCCAGAATGTATCACTAATATGGTTGTCCTAAAAAATAGGTCATTGAGGGAATAAACTATGCTGGAAGGCAATTGTTTGTCTCAATTCGATGACTTCCAGAACTTGCGTCTTAGTTAAAACCAGTAGAGCTGAGGGTACTCGCAGGTTGTAGTTGGTACAGTTACATAACCCGGTACCAAGAACAGGTAGTTCGGTGTGTGGTGGGTATTAGAGGTAGAACTACAACCTACCTAACCCAATTAGACTTTGTGTAGTTCTATTACTGTAATTTTAATAACTAATAGTAGTTCTATTACTGTAATTTTAATAACTAATAATTTTAATAACTAATTAAGCTACTGTGAAACTAAGTAGCTGTTTTTCTTCTTATATTTGCTGTTTATTGACACAGATTCTATTATTGAGTTTTATTTAAAAAGTTCTGTAAATCCTATATAGTTGTTAAAAGGTATTTGGGCTCAAGATTTTTTCCACGTTTGATTTTAAGAATGAGTAGTATTCAGTCCCTCAAGTTTTCTTCTTGGAATGTCAAAGGTTTCAATTCACCTGTTAAACAAAATAAAATAATAACTTATTTAAAGAGGGAAAAATCTGACACAGCATTTCTACACGAAACACACCTGACTTCAGATGAAGCAGAAAAACTTTGCAGAGACTGGGTGGGGGTAGTGGAACGTAATAGTTTTAACTCTAAACAAAGGGGAACTGCCATTCTAATTAAAAAGGGCACTAATTTTGTGAAGCATTCCCACATAGTAGATGATGAGGGCCACTTTCAAATGTTACTAGGATCCCTAATTGGAACCAAGGTGGCACTGTGTAATATTTATGCCCCTAGTTCCAAGCAAGTGGATTTCTTCAGTAGCATAGTGTTACATTTGAATACTACATGTGTATGAGACCATTTTAGCTGGAGACTTTAATGAAGTACTAGATACCTTGTTGGACAAAAATACTAGCAGAGGAAGTCTTCAGAGCACCAGAGCCTGAGAGGCGCCTCACAAACTCTTGGAAGAAGCTGGCTTAATAGACTCTTGGTGCATTATGTACCCCCAGGGCAGGGACTATACTTTTTATTCAGCAAGGCATAAAATGCATAGCAGAATTGATTATCTTTTTCTTTCAAGAAATCTTCTAAATACCGTAATACATTCTTGTATTGATAGTATACATACTGTATGTCTGATCATGCCCTGATTGAGGTGTCTCTTGTAGTGCAAACAGATTATACTGTAGTGAATCCTTTAGATGGAAGTTTAATAACATCACACATGTCCCCACAATGCAAAGCATCATGGGCTGCATATGCAAATCACCACAGAATATTATGCTGGTTCAACTTTAAGCAGAAATGCATGGTGCCAAAAGGCCTCTCACACAGTTTGCAAAGGGTGCCAACAGAAGACATAGACACATGTTTCATCCTACCAGGACTCATCAGTATGCCTCATCTGTTTGACTCCCCAGTGGAATGAATCAGCTACCCTAAGATGGTTTATCTGGGTTATGTTGTGGTGAACCCAATTAAAACAAAAAATAATTTAAAAGACAAAGAACCTCTATGTGCAAACACTGAGGTAATGGTTATCCCAAAGGGCATTTGGCCGGGAAGCCAAGTTTCAAAGAACTACAAAATCACACATGCCCCCACAATGCAAAACATCATGGGCTGCATATGCAAATCACTACAGAATATTATGCTGGTTCAGCTTTACGCAGAAATGCATGGTGCCAAAAGGCCTCTCACACAGTTTGCAAAGGGTGCCAACACAAGACATAGACATGTGTTTCATCCTACCAGGACTCATCAGTATGCCTCGTCTGTTTGACATCCCAGTGGAATGAACCAGCTACCCTAAGATGGTCTATATGGGTTATGTTGTGGCGAACATGTTAATAACATGTTGACTAAAGATAAAGATTTCCATAAGTGGCTCCATGAGGCTCCATGAGGAAACTATTGAATTCTTTAGTCAGAATGATAATGAAAAAGTATTGGAAGCATGCCTATGGGATGCCTTCAAGGCATTTATAAGGAGCAGCATAATAAGTTTTTCCTCTTATAAGAAAAAGGAAAGAGCAAAAAGTTTAACTGAACCAGAAGCAAAACTCAAACAGCTTGAGACCAGCTGCAAAAAAGACCCTAGCAGCAAACATAATCTATTATATGAGCTAACTTTAAGTTTGAAATTAATCAAATACATTCAAATAAGGCTGAATATGCTTTGTTCAGAACAAGGCAAAAATACTGTGAATCTAGTGAAACAGCTAGCATGTTATTGGCCTATAGGCTTAAAAAGATGCAGCAACAGAACCTGCTACATGGCTTTAAAAAAGACCCTAAGGAAGTAGTTTATACTAATAAGGAAATAAATGAGGTTCTCATGGCTTATTTTCAGGAAATATATTCTGCCCAAAAAAATTATGCATTGCCACAGATGAGAAAATTATTGGCAAAGTTACAACTATCCGTGGTCACCTTAGGGAATAACCTAGGACTTCCAAGGCCAATTACTTTTCAAGAAGTAGCTGAGGGAATTAATGCCTTCCTAATAACAAAACCCCAGGGCCCAATGGCTTCACTGGCAAACTTTTGAACTTACTAAAACCCAGACATCTCTGGATACCTGCATAAGGCCTTTCTTGAAGCTCATGCAATGCAACTACTTCCTCATTCAATGGACGGGACTTAATAACATTAATTTCCAAAAAAGGAAAAAATGCCCTTGAATGCTCCAGTTACAGGCCAGTTTACTTACTGAACACGGATTATTAAGTTCTAGCAAAAATCCTAGCAGATAAACTGCAAGCACTTGTGCCTAAATTAATTGGGACAGAGCAGGTGGGCTTTGTCACAGGCAGGTCAGGAGCAGATAATCTCAGAAGATTATGCAATACAATCTGGTCATCCCAACAAAATAGAATACCAGTGCTGGCAATTTCCTTAGACATGCACAAAGCATTTGACTCTCTAACTTGGTCATATTTTCAGCTTGCCCTATCTTCATTTGGTTTCTACGAAGAATTTAGTTCATGGGTCTCCACGATTTATGCTAGACCATCAGCAGCATTAATTACAAATGGCCTGACCTCCACATCCTTTACCCTGCATAGGGGCACAAGACAAGGGTGCCCACTTTCCCGTTTATTGTTCATCTTGGCCACTGAGCTGCTAATAAGATCCACTCAAATGGATACATACATATAGGGGGTCCTAGCTGATAAGTTAGACAACAAGGTTTTTGCATTTGCCGATGATTTACTTATCACTGCAAGTAACCCAAGGGAGTCTGTCAATCATCTGAAACTCAGATTAAAAAGTTTCGGAGAATTCTCTGGCCTTATGCTAAACTGGGGAAAAAAAAACATGTAATGCCCCTCTACGAACCATCAGCTTTATTAACACATCTACAGCAGGTGCTGGACTGGGGATGTTTCAAAACACTATCTTATATCTAAGACTGGAAATTTCAAATAATTTAGATAAGCTTTTAGAGAAAAAACTTTGCCTCATTTTAAATGACCTACAGTTAGACTTAAGAAAATTGGACAAATTAAATCTATAATTATGGGGGAAAAACCCAATCCATTTAAATGATTTCTGCACCTAAGAGTTTCTATATTCTTCAGAATATTCCGTCTGTCATGTCCGGCACACTAGAAAAAAAGAATAGACTCCTTAGTTAGAGGATTCCTATGGGGACAAAAAACTAACAAGACTTTCCCTTAATAAGCTTAGGCAAAAAAACATTAAAAAGTGGCTTCACCGTGCCCTGGTGGAAGAAATACAGTGAAGCTTTCTTACTCAAACAGGCCTTGCTGCACTTGAATATTTATAGACAGGCTGACACCCCACTTTGGCTTTTAATAGAATCATCACTGCTTAGCCCACACCCATGGACTGATTATTTAGTTCTTCCAACCCCAAAAAACCTAAGGGATAATCCTTGTATTACAAATTCGGTAAGAATATTGAAAGGGACAGTGCTTAATTTAAAAGTAAGCAATCCCCTGGGAGCTAAATAACCTCTCTGGAATAATTTGAATATTTGCTACAACAGGATCCCCTTAGTGGACCCAGGTTGGACGAAGTTTGGGAGTTGTCATCTTGCAGATATTGTGGAGCCAAGCACTAATATCCTGCTACCTTTTGAGGCCTTGAGAAAAAAGTACACATTACAGAGATTAGACCTCTGCATCTATCTTCAGCTTAGGAATGCAGTAAACAATGGTCCCTTGACTGACAGTGCTGTGGGGGAAGTAGATACAAAATGGAAGCAACTGGTGAAGGTGGCAGGTTTAAAGAAAGGAGCTGGTTGAATCGATCAAATACTCTCAGACTATGGTGTATTGCCAACTGCATTGGCCAATTCTAAATGGGAAGAGGAATTAGGCAGGGATATCAAGGAAGAAGAATGGGCTAATGTATGGTTTCAAGCTGTCAAATCTAGTAAAGAGATTCAGGGTAAACTGCTACAATTTAAAATACTGTACTGTTATTATTACACACCTAAAACAGAAGATGGCCCATGCTGGAGATGTCAAGAACATCATGCAGGTTTACTACATATTCTATGGGATTGCCCCCACTTAGCCCACTTCTGGAAAGAAGTAATTTGTCACTGTTCCAAAATAACTGGTCTTTTAATTCCACATCTCCCTTCCTTCACCATTTTAGGGATTATCCCTGTAGACCTCTCTATAGCTAAACTCCAACTAAGTTGGCTATTAGCTGCATTTCTAGGTGCTAAATGCCTAATTCTGAGAACATGGGGCTCCACTTAGGTGCCCACAATACTAGATTGGTATTCTTTCTTGGCTTCTGTGGAAAATAATGAAAGAATTTGCTATGCACTTTTGGAACAATTAGATGCTTTTACCCATATGTGGGTCCCTTTTATTAATGCTGAAGAATTGTTGCTCCTCAAATAGGGGATTACTGGAAAAGAACCCTAGAAACTGTCCCACAGATGCAGATATTGATACCACCTGCCATTTCTCTCCATAGGCATGTCCTGTTTTGTCTGGTTCAATCCACTATTGGTCCTGTTCTACTGGTATTATATGGATGGGAATTTCTGAGTCAGGGTGAACTTTGTTTAGCACTAAGCTAAGAATGTTCCTGTATGTATTTCTTCACATTGTAAGATGTTCCATTTTACGTACTTTAACTCGTAAAGAGATTTATTACAGATGCATGACAGCTATTGTGCTGTGTTTATAGTTCTTTTATTGCATGATTACTGTTTTTGTTAAATTTAAAACCTCAATAAACTTTTCTATGGAAACAAAAGATGGTAGATTTCACAACCTGTCAACTGTATTGATGAGCTGAGACAGTCCGTTTTTCCATTTAGCAATCACCCATGAAGGGAACCCTGTCTTTATCAGGGTGTTTGCCCATTGATACTCACCATAATGAGTTTTCAGCATCCATTCATCCACTTCAAACCTGGATCTCCACCAAGAATGCTCCAACTTCCTCCCCTTAGTATTCAGCTGCTTGAGGTCATCATCAAACCATGGTGACCTATGGAAAGATATCAAGGGGTGAACATAATAAGGTGCCAGTGAGTTGAAGGCTACCCTACAGACTGCTATAAACATCCATGGCATTCTCCCCTCCCTCAACACATGCTGATAGCATGCCCTAGATGTCCAGAATCAAGAGAAATGTATTATGTTCCAGATTTCTAACAGGACAATGTCTAGCCATATCATCAGGGTGTGTTTGCAACCGGTGCTCTAAGGCACCACCCCCTTGGTAAGTCCTGGTGGCAGCAGCCTGTACAAGGCCTAGTGAAGACATAAACTGGAGGAACTGTTATCCAAACAGAGTCTTTATCACTGACCTAGGCATTGAAATCCCCCTGCACCAACTGGCTGAATGAATGCAACACTAGGTCGGCCATGAAGCTCTCCATTTCCTGCAAGAAATCATTCCTAAGCCCCAGAGGATGGTACATAAGAATAATCTTGCAGCCTGTACCTAGACCACTTTTTGGCCATGCATTCAAATGAAATGGTTTCCCCTGTGAGGTATGCCACCAGTACCAGTGTAGATCTAGAATAGATGGTCACCCAACCTCCTCTGCACTGCGTCTCACTCAATGTACCAACAAGAAATCTGGTGTGCTCTATGCCTCCAGTATAGGACTGGCGTCATCTACCAGCCAGGTCTGTATGATATATACCAGGTCTGCATAGGAGTCCGTGATAAATGCCTCCACTACCCCAGTGATGAACATTGATTCTAGTTAAAGGAAAAACAGGAAAAGTCAGCAAAAGTTACTAATTCTAGAATTATATGAAAAGCCATTTATTTGAAAATGTTGAACTTGTTAAAAGAATTTAATTATCATGGTTACTTGCTTAGGTTGTATGATTAAAGGGACACTGTCTACCCCAAGGCCTCAAACTGTCCCTAGTTTAAAAACAACATTTTATGATGGCTTACATTCTGTAAAGGTTGCTGATGCAGCTGGTTTTATGAATCTGATTACTTGTTTCTTTTTAAAAGTGAAAAGCAGACTACCAATCATACCGGTGTTACCACACAAAAACATGTTTGTTTACATTCCTTGATCAACTGCCACTGCATTGTTCCTGGTTTTGAGAACACCCCACACAATTTAGCTACTCATGATGCAGTGGGAGGAGAGTAGACTATTACATCATGAGTGATTACACTATCAAGGAGTGTTCCTTTTGTTCAGGATGTATGAAATAAGAGTTGATCAAGGACCTACCACAAAATGAGGCTGGGTATAACGATAGCATTAGCATGCATTTTTAGTTCTACTAAGAAAAGAAGCAGATAAAACAACCAGCAACATCAATGAATTTTAGAGAAGGTAAGCAATCATAAAATGTAGATTTTTAGCCAGAAATGGTATGAACCTAAAAGGGCTGACAGTGTCTGTTTAAAGAAAACTAAATGGTCTGTCCATGATTTATACATAGGGCAAAAATCCATGAGAATAGGGCTAAAATAGTACTGCCTGATGAAAATTATAAAAGCAGGGTATTGCTAGTGATCAGAAATATTGAAGGACTCTGTCCATAACAGCTCAGAGGAGGAGGAGGACTTTCATGGACCTTTATGAACTGCTATGTGCATGAACTCAGTAGCGCCATTTAATGTTTGTGCACAATTCATGAACATTTCGTGAACAATTTGATGTATGCTTAATAAACATTCATGAGGTGAATTCCTGAACTGTTCACAAACAATTCATGCATTGCATGTTAGCAGTTAGTTAGTTAGTTAGTTAGTTAGTTAGTTAGTTAGTTAGTTAGTTAGTTAGTGAGTGATCAGGAAGGGTGGGCTAAGAAAACTTCTTGTTTTTAGCCTTGTCCTGGCAGGGGAGTGTAGATAAAGAGGCATACTGACTGATATTAAACCAGGTTAAGCTTTATATGAATGGGGAAAATGTTGCCTGGATACTGGGGAAAATCCCCTACTGTTTTTGAGATAAGCCATGGGATCTTTTTTTTTATTTATATTTTATTGGATTATATGAATATAACACATTACTTGACATTAATCCAAACAATCAATCTCTTTCCTGTCTCGAGCTTACCCAGAATTAAATTGTTCCATGGATTGCAGACTAGTGCACTAGTATGAGATTCGCATCCATGACATACCTTTCAGGGACCCCTCCAGTACCCTGAAGCAGCTCTTCTCCACTGCTGTAATCTTCTCTTTACACAGTCTCAAATGAGTGCTGCATTGCATCATATAAATACATTAAGAATACAACCCACCAAAACTTTAACCAAACTGATAATTTAACAGGAACTGAGCAGCTGGTAAACAGATTTTCAGTGGCCTTGAAGGTGTTGGGTGGAAGGGAATAGAACATGCTTCTTCTTGCCTTATGTCCTGGGTGATAGAGCTTTATATGCATCTGGGTATTAGTCCTGTCTTCCCTCCTTCCCCTGGTGGCATCAGACCTTCATGTGTTTTACTTTAGGAGGGACCCCAAATATCCTCAAACAGTTACCGCTTTCCTGCTGTCATGTACATTATTCTTTCATACCCTGCCAATTTTTGCATGTTCTCATCTCAGTCACCCATTGTGGGTATGTCAGTACCGCACCACATTCTGAGTAGCAGTCTCTTGGCTTCAGTGACAGTTGACATAAATCATGCTACCTGGGTTTTTTGTATAGTAGGGAGCCACAGTGTAGTCCCTCAAAGAGAAAAAAAAGATGCTCCAGTTACAGCCATGCTAGAATCACATTGAAAACCACCAGCCAGAAAGGTTCAAGCACCAGTGCCTTACCACTCAAGAAACAAAAAAGTACACATGAACGTTGGTACATACAGGCAGTAGCAATACCGTAATTGCTACTGCCTGTAATTACCAACAGTTCATGTATATGCTATTAGCAATAATAAACTGAGCACTTTACTACAAGTACCGTTGTACTTTTTGATTTTTGTCTTCAGTGGTGAGGCAGTGGTGCTTGGACCTTTTGGGCCAGCTGTAGCCTCAGTGTATTGTCCAGTATCATAAGTGAAGCATCCTCTGCTATCTGAAATCCTAACAGCTGTGCCAGTCTGCCTGTGGACTACTTCTACCAGTTTTGTGTTAGTGGGCATAGCCACAAAAGATGCAGTAATGTGTTTTCCTCTCCTTTGCATCTCCAGCACTCTGAATTTTGGACCAAATCTTTTTTAAAACATGTTTGTTGAAGTTTCTTCTTGAATAGTACAGAGTTCAGTCATAATCAATGGTTTACATACATACGTTTGCAATTTATGACACAGTGTTTTGATGCCCTTACTAATTAAATTATAATCTTGGGTTTATGATAATATGTTTTCTGTTAATTCAAGAGACAAACCTGTTTAGAGATCAATGAACACTTGATTGCATTTTAAGCAACAAATACATTGCTCGCCAAAGCAGGTATCCCTGACCCTTTCACACTGGGAAAAAACCTGCTTCAATAGCACTCTAGCTTATCCCAGATGTTTTTAGTTATCTGACCTTGCCCTGTGGCTATTAACTGGGCTTGTTCTATTCTGGAGCATAACTTGAAGGTTATTAGCCCATTGTTGGATAGTGGGGGGGGCCTCTGAGACCCAACATTGTGCTATTGTTTTACAGGCATTAATATGGCAGGGACCATGAGGCACATCCTGCCCATGCATTCCTCTGTTTGAATCTTTACCAAACAGAAATTCCAGCAAGGACTTGGGGGGGGGGGGGCAACTGCCCAGTATTTTCATCACAATTCTATGTATTTCATTCCAAAAAGTCAGTATCTTTGGACACATTAGAACCATGTGGAGATACATACCTTCCACGGTGATCAAATTCATTCTTTTAAAAGCTGCGTGGATATGGTACCACAGATGCCAAGTCTTTAATTGCATTAGCTTACCACTGATGACTTTATATTTTCCATTAGCATTAGCCCAGCACTGCCCCCACTCCTCCTGCCTTAGTTGGCAGCCCAGTATTGTTTTCAGTTAGTGCCTTGTTTCATAACTGGGGTGTACTCCTCCAAAATTCCTTTGTATACTGATCCCATCTTGGGGGTTGTGGCTAAATATCCCCTCTCCTGCTAGTCCCAACACATGTTTCCATAAAGGAGGATAGCATATGTCTCACTTGCAAATACCTCCATAAATGTGTTTTGGGAAGATTGAACTGATCTAGCAAGCCCAGAAAATAAAGAACCCTGGTGCATAAATCAAAGAGGTCTGCCACTCTGGTTATGCCACCCCTTTCCCATTCCTGCCAGTGAATGCCCCCCAATCCGCAGTTTTGGATTATGCCACATAGGCCAGAGATTCTCTGGGATGTCTGGGGGGCCTCACCATCTTCTTCACCTCTTTCTATATATGCAGCATGTAGTTGTGGATGGGGATCCCCTGAAGCACTTTTGTTTGATTCCTCAATATTAATTCTGGGTGTCAACCCCCACCTAGTCTCTTTTCCAGATCCAGACATCTAACTACTTCCTTGACTTTGTCAGCATGCAGTCACATCCAAAGCTGCCTGAAGCCCACTGCCAAGTAGTACCCCCTGAATCACAGGGCCCTGGACTTACCCTTCGTCTTAGGGTCCGCCATCCATAAAGCTGAGAACCTTGCTTTCCCCTTTCCCACAGGAACTCCTGCAGAAGGCATCTTTGTTTCAAAATTGCATTCCCCACACTAAGGTGCATATGTCACAGCAAACACAATATTTTTGGGAACACCATCATCTTGAGGGTTTGAACCTTGCTCCACAGGGACAATCTCAGAAGCTTCCACCTGCCTAGATCTTCCTTTGGGCTCTTGCAGTACTTTACAGTTCATAGTGGGTCAGTCCCTTCATGAGGGGGATATTAGGATACCCAAGTATTTTGCATCTTTTTTCATCCACGCTAGGCTGAGTCTTTTCAGATCCACTTGCCTGCACTTAGCATTCAGGGGTTCAAGCTCAGTCTTCTCACGATTACTTTTTAGGCCTGAGAGGCCAGCAAACTACACTGGCAGGAAAACTAATGTTGGTATGGAAGTTTTTGGATGTTGTTTTGAGAGGAGGATGTCATCCACAAGTAACATGGGTTTGTATACCTCCCCTCCTATCTCAACCCCTACATTCTTGCCGATTCTCTCAATTTTTGGGCCAGGAGCGCAACTGCTAATACAAATAGTAAACCTGAAGAAAAACCTTGCCAGACTTTTTTGGTGGGGTGGCACTATTTTAACTTTTTTAAGTGTGTTTATTTAGAGAGTTAATAAACTTGTACACGTTCATACACATTTTTGTGTCATTTGTACTCTATTGGCTCCACAGTAAGGGAGAGTTGTGAGTTTTTTTCAAGTTTAGTAGTGTTTTACGTTTCAAGCTGACATAACTGCAGCCAGTGGGTGACCTTTCTCTGTATTGGATTCCTAATACAAATTGCCCTGGTGACAAGGGGAACCCCTGTCTTGTTCCTCTGCCTAGGCCAGAACGTTTGGCCAGTCTGAATTCATTAGTACTGCTGCCTTGGGAACTGCATAGATCATCTGCATCCAATGGCTTTAATACAAAGCCCAGACAGTGTGTGTTCAATGGGCGACTGTAAAGCCACTCGGGGAGTTAAAATCCTGTTTGGTGGAAGCAATCCTCCCTACGAGCAACACAGAGCTATAAATAAATAAACCATTTCAAGCCTGTGATATTTATTGGTGGTGTACTGAGTGGGAAACAGGACCTTGGGGGAAGGCTTGAACTGCAGTTCTGCAGTGAAATAGCATGTTACATAGTGGTCACAGAAGACAAGACATAGACATGGTGGGGATGCACTTCGTGGGCTGTTACTGTAACTACTTTGCACCCGGAGAGCTTCAGGAGCTGTATATATATTCTCAATTATAATTTAGATAGTTATTTATTATTTACACTTGAGCGGGCGGGAGTGATGCAACTTCCGGTCCGCGGGGTACAAAAGGATGCTCTGAGCGAGCGATGCAAGCTTAGTTTGTCCACAGGAGATGCATGCAGAGACACGCATGTCACATGTCTTGCATGTCCTGTGGGGACAGAGGGGTGAAGGCCATGGTGGTAGGTGGTGAAAGACACACTAGGGTAAGTAACTCTAGAAACCTACCATTACACGAGGGTGGGTGTCACAGAACCCATATAAAGCATCCTACTGAATTATGGAGGCACAAACTAATGTTGAGCAGGTACTGAAAGAGCTGTGCAATAAGGGATATTTTATAAAGTGTAGTCAATGCAAAATGTACATAGAAAACCTAACTAAGACCTATACACCAGAGTTCAGGTGTGCAAAATGTAAAGAAAATGCAGCACTAAAACTTGAACTGAGGGAGTTGCAGCAGTTATACTCCCAACATGCACATTCTCAGGCTGAGGGGCAAGAGCAACTTGAAAGACCTGATACTAGTAGGGTAGGGCCCCCTATAAATATAATGGAAAGCTCTAGTGAAGGTACAGAGAGTAGTAATTGGGCAACAGCAAGTGAAGGTATGGAGGAAGGGAGTTGGGCTACAGTCTCAAAGGCCCCCTGCAAGAAAAGGAGGAGGACCATGGGAGGGAACGGAGTTGAGGTACAAAATAGATACTCCCTGCTTAGCACAGACTCAGAAACTAGCACTGAGACTGTAAAATTGGATGGGTCTCAGGGAGCAGAAACTCTAAGGGCACTTCCAGAGACTGAGACAGAAATATTGGTGATAGGAGACTCTGTTATAAGAAATACTGATACAGTACTTACGGCTGGCTGCCAAACGAATATGACAGTAAATTGTTTACCTGGCGCAAGAGTCAGGGACATCAAACTGCATCTGCCCAAATTGTTATTAAAATCTTCAAAACAAAAAGTGGTTGTGCTCCATGTAGGAATCAATAACATGGGTAGGGAGCATGAAAAAGATATTGTGGAAGAACTAATGGAATGTACTGAAATAATAAAGACAGGGGGACACATACCAGTAATATCAGCATCACTACCAATCCTCGGTTGCAACCCTGAAAAAAATAGCACCATTCAAAGAACTAACAGTAGGATATCAAATAGGTGTGGAGATAGGAATATTGCTTTTATAGACACCTGGAAGAAATTTATTAAAAAAAATCTTCATAGAAGGGATGGATTACATCTAAACCCCATGGGCACAAAAATATTGGCAACTGAGATTCGAGGAATGCTGAGCATATATTTAAACTAGGTAGGGGAAGGGCAGTACCTAGTGGATGAGGGACAGCAAGGTAGACGTTTCAAACCTAAGTTAGGGTCCAATCATCGTGATCATCAGTGTCTGCTCCTGAATGCACGTAGTTTAAATACTGAAAAAGAGGAACCTGAGGCACTCATATGTGGTGGAACTGAGGTAGATATGGCATTTATTACTGAGCGTGGTGGACTGGTGAGTAGAACTGGGGTAGAGAGATTCCAGGATTCACCCGCTTCCATAAGGATAGAGAGGGAAGGAGAGGAGGGGGAGTGGCAGCAAATATATCAAACAAAATAAGGGCTACAGATGTATCGGAAAAGGTCAGATTAGGAGAGAGAGAGATCCAGAAAATCTGGATTCAGATAATCACTTATACTCAGAAACCAGTAATAATTGGGGTGTGTTATAGGCCAACAGGGGCATCAAAAGAATTGTCAGAACAAATTAATATAGAACTCTCTAAAGCATGTGAATTAGGTAGGGTAATACTTGTGGGGGATTTAAACTATAAGGAAATAAATTGGGTCAACCAGCAGGCCTCTAATCTTACTAGTAAAGTATTCATGGAGCTATGTCAGGAATTGGACTTGATACAATATGTAACTGCCTCTACTAGAGGACATAGCACCCTAGATTTAGTTATGGCGGTGAAGGATATTAACATTATGGGACGCCAAACTACTGCACCACTGGAGGGTAGTGACCATGAGGGTGTTTGCTTCTCATACCAGCATTACATACCCTTGGAAAAAGGATGTAGGGAGATTTTTAATATCAAGACAGCAGATAAAGAAAATATACAGAAAAAATGGATACTATAAACTGGGAAGGTATACTGCAGAATAAAACAGTTGAGGAAACGTGGGCTACTTTTAAAAAGGAAATATATACAATTTGTGATGAACACATAAAAAAGGTGAAGGTGTATAATAGAAAAGGAAAAAACCTAGGTAGCTCACAAAGATGGTAATTAAGTTAATAAATAAAAAAACACGAATATACAAACAATATAAACTAGATAGTAGTACAGTCACCTGGGCAAAATATAAGCAGGCACAGATCAAGTGTAAGAAATTGATAAAAAGAAATAAACAAAGGATGGTAGTGAGGCTGGCGTCCTCGGCACATAAAGATAACTTGCAAAGTTTCTATAGCTATGTGAACTCATTGAAGAAGACAAACAATAACCTAGGTACCATAAAGGAAGGGGAGGTCCAAATATCGGATCCCACTAAGATAGCGAATATCTTTAATAAGTACTTCAGTACAGTTTTCGCTACTAAATCGGCAGGAGTGGTAAATTTTAACCCTAATAAAATTTTAGACATAAAAATTTCTGCCGAGGTTATTTCAGATAAAATTAGGGCACAAAAGAATACAAACGCAGTGGGGCTGGATAACATCTCAAATAACATTCTTAAATTACTCTTTCCTAATATCGCTATCCCTTTAAATATTATTTCCCCGTGATCTCTGGGGGAGGGGGCGGTGCCAGGAGACTAGCTGACAGCAAATGTGATACCCATTCATAAGAAGGGAGATAGAGCAGATTGCACAAACTATAGACCCATAAGTCTGACATCGGTACCAGGCAAGTTGATGGAATCAATATTAAAAGATGTAATAGATTTGTACCTAACTGAGACTGAACAGGATGATAGGGAGGAGCATGGCTTTGTGGCTGGGAGATCATGTATGACAAACATGTTATGTTTTTATGGGAAAATTTCGGCAGTATTGGATTGGGGAGAGATGGTGGATTGTATATATTTGGACTTTGCCAAGGCCTTTGATAAAGTACCACATTTTGAGATATTAAAATGTTTGTTGGAAACTGATTTGGATTATAGAGTGTGCCAGTGGATTCAGGCCTGGTTGGTGGATAGGACTCAGAGAGTGTGTATAAATGGATATTTGTCTGGGGAGATCCCTGTGACTGGTGGGGTTCCCCAGGGGTCAGTGCTCGGGCCTGTGCTATTTAGAGTATTCATAGAGTCAATAGGGAAGAGGGCAAACAGCTGGGTAAGCAAGTATGCAGATGACACTAAACTGGCCGATAGAGTAACATAGTTAGAGGGGGCAAAGACAATACAGAAAGACTTGAATATAATCTACAAATGGGCAACCGAAAGGGGAATGAGTTTTAACATTGACAAATGCTGTGTGATCCATATGGCCACTAGAAATCTGTAACATAACTATAAGATGAATGGGTAGGGGCGTGGCCTGGCTCTGTAACATGGTGGACACCGAGTAGCGGAGCTCCCCAGGGCACTAATTGTAACAAGCGATTGTGAGACCCCCGTTGATAAGTCCGTTCACTAACCTGGTGCGGAATATCAGTAAAACTGATGGCGACTGGGAGAAAAAAAGACAAACAGGCAAAATTGCAGTTTGGATCCAGGAATAACCAAACTTGCTCTGATCCAGGGCCTGACTCATAGTGCACGAGGTCGGGGCCCACTGCCCTCATCGGAGATATGTCTGACCTGCAGAAATCACTTGCAGCAGTGCCGGCTACCCTTATACAGATCCAGCATGACATGAAGGCTGGATTTGTGAATATAGCGGCCCAGATTACACATATGCAGTCAATGGTCATGAGTCTGTCCGAAACAATGGCTGCTCACTCTGACCAAATTGCACAATTGGAACAGAGTGTAGGCAACCTGGAGGATACCCTAACAGAAATTGCTCGAGATAAGGCCTCCTTGCAAAACACCATGAAAGAATTGCTAGCCCAGGTGGACGACCAGGAGAACCATTCCAGGAGGTCAAATATTAGGATCATGGGGCTACTGGAGGGCCTTGAATGGGAAGAACCTGAACTGTACTTCCACAAATGGTTGGTGGAGCACCTTGACCTGCCTGCCAACTTGGTGCAGTGTGAAATTGAGCGGGCTCATAGAGTGGGGCCTCCTCCAAAAGCGGGTGACAGACTGCGCCATTGCTTGATCAAATATCTAAGGTATACAGAGAAGGAAGCAATACTCAAGAAGGCCAGAATGAAGAAGCTGATCTGGGTACAGAATGGCATGGTCATGATCTTTCAAGACTACAGCAGAGAGGTTCAGAATAAGCGGCAAGGGTTTAATGAGATTAAGTCCAAACCATTTGAAATGGGATGGAGATTTACCTTCTTGTACCCAGCAAAGTTCCACATCAACCATCCGGGGAATGCTCCAAAAGTGTTCTCCTGCCCTAAAGAGGCAGCACGATAGGTGGAAGAAGAGGTGAAAAGGCGTAAGAGGGAAGGACCAAGTGAAAATGCAAATTCAGCTAAGTGAATCCACTATATTTCCTTCCCATTCTGCTCTTGCTGGTCACTTCACGTGGGCAGCCTCAGCTCGGGACTCTCTATATTTGTCATTTGCCTACTCTTGATGGCACAACTACGTCACAACTGTACTGCTATTCCTGTGTCATTTATTTTTTGTGTAATATGAGCATATGTTGAAGTAAGGGCCCAATAATTATTTCTAGTGGAGGTAGCGATTTGTGCCCAACACATTTAACAACAAATACTTAATTTGCCAGCATATGAGAGTCCCGCCCTACATAACCCTGACCTGGTCTAGGGATTAGGGTAGCAGCAGGGCCTCGGAGGTAGCGTATGGGATATGGAGACCTGTATTTGTAGCCAAACCCATCAACTCTGCTGACTGCTTCAGACAGCTTTGTTTGTGGTTTCTTTTGATTTTCGCTGTTTAACTTGTTATTATTCCCCCCCATCTTTCCTTCTGTGAGGCTGTCCCCAGACTGCCGATACCGCTATACTCAAAACTGGCCTCTGACTTGTACTGGGGCGACCATTGTTTCAAGCTCTACATACGTTTTGGGAGGGGTGTCCCCTCCCTCACCAATTGTCTTGGTTAGCTACGTGGCAGCCCATGTTTTTTGTTTTTTCCCTTGGGGGTCTCACGGTGTTAATTCTAGGTTTACAGTATTACAGTGCCTTCCATTATGAATACATAATGTGTTTAAGTTTTAAAGTTTGTTGTTTGTTTGTAAGGAATCTAGTGGTGGACCTTAGATGTGTCAATGGGGGGTGGGTGGGATTCATGTTTCTGAGGGTTGGGTTGTTCGGGGGTGAGGGATCTCGCCTGGCTCCACATTTGTGCTGTTCTGGGGTCGGTGATGCCCTTTGCCTCAAACTATTTTGGGGGGATTACAGGGTGTTATATAAAAAATGGTTGGGTGATAATGCCAGATTGCAGATAGCTGTGTGAATGCATGGGAGACACCTGGTATGTCCCAGTTTATCATGGGATTATGGCCGATGCTATTAGAATTACTTCTCTAAACATCAATGGCCTGAAATCAGTCATTAAAAGGAAGAAACTGCAGACTGAAGTCAGGAGATCTAAATGGCAAGTTGTAATGCTTCAGGAAACCCATATGTCCTCTGGTGAGGCAGCTAAAACCGCAAAGGCTCTCGGGGGGGGGGCCCTGGGTATCCGCAACGTTTTCCACTAAATCAAGAGAAGCTGCAATATGGTTCCCTAGAGGGTTGAGGGTTAAAATCATTGAGTAGATTACAGACCAATATGGAAGATTTGCTTTAGCCCGGGTGTCACTCCCTAATGTTGGTATGATATCCTTGGGGTCTATCTACGCCCCAAATGTAGAACCTCCTGAATTCTTTCAAAAACTGGCTTTGGAATTGGCCCATTGGCCAGACCCGTGGGTACTAGGTGGTGATCTTAATTGTGTTTTTGATGGGGTGTTGGATCGGTCTAACACGTCCTTCTGCACCCCATCCAAAAATGCCCTAACACTGGCAATGTTGGAACGGGATATGGGCCTAGTCGACATATGGAGGCACATAAACCCTACCAGGAGAGATTACAGTTTCTTCTCACATGCCCACAGATCCTATATCCAGCTGGATAGGATCTTGCTGTCTCACTCCTTAATCACAGCCTCAAAATCGGCGGTGTACTCCCCCATGTTGTTGAGTGACCATGCCTCCCTGACCCTGGAGCTGACAGTGGGTGGCTCACCCCCTGTAGTCCAACAATGGAAATTAGATCCCCTACTGCTCAAAGATGAAGATTATTGTTCTGGTGTCTCCACCATGATAAAAGAGTTTTTAGTGTTTCATAGGAGCGGGGACATTTTGTACGAGTCCAGGTGGGAGGCGTTATAAGCCTCTATAAGGGGCTACTCAATTGCACATGCAATTCATGAGGCCAGGGGATTCCAGCGGGACTTAAACAAGCTGAGGACCAAAATCGAAGCCTGTGAGACTGTGCATAAGAACAGACCCACGGCCGCTGTATATGGGGTTCTACAAAAACTTAAATGGCAGTATAACACCCTGAGTAGCTCCAACTTGGAGAGAGCTGTTCTGTTAACTCAGGTGGGTGCCTATTTTGATGGGGATGGGGGGGCAAATACCTCACATGGCAATTACGTCAGCAGGAAGGGGATAGGATGGTGGAATCCATTCGGGATAAGGGGGGCATAATCAGGGAGGATACCTCTGGTACTGGCCAGGTGTTTGGAGCATTCTACAAACAGCTCTGTACTTCACATGGCCACCCTGATCAGGAGACCCTTGATCGGTTCTTCAGCCAGGCACCATTACCAAAGCTCTTGGCTGACCAGGTAGGGGTCCTGGATGTGCCCTTTGCAGAGAATGAGATTTTACAAGTGATTGGGGAACTTCGGGGGGCAAGGCCCCAGGCCCGGATGGGCTCCCTATTGATTTTATTAAGTCCTTTCAGGATCTGCTCCTCAAACTATTGCATAATATGTTGCTGGAGTGCTTAGATAGAGGAGTTTTGCTCCCCTCCACGCGGTCTGCCGTAATCACAGTACTCCCAAAGCCTGGTAAGGACCCCACTCACTGTGCGTCCTATAGGCCAATATCCTTGCTGACTGCAGGCTATAAGATCCTGTCTAAGGCTATGACAACCTGGCTGGAGGGCTTTCCATCCCCATCTGATATATACAGACCAGGCCAGTTTCATCAGGGGTTGCCAAGGGAAGCATAACATCAGATGCACTCTCAATGTTATCCACTGGTGGAGAGCAGGGGCTGGGACCCATGGGGCTGCAATACTCTCCATTGATGCCGAAATGGCTTTTGACCACGTGGAATGGGGCTATCGCTTTGATACACTCAGGAGGTTTGGTTTTGGCCCTGCCTTCGGCTCCTGGATACACACTTTATATCAGCATCCCACTGCCCAGATTGCTGTCAACGGGGCTCTTTCACAAAGCTTTGAGTTGGGGCAGGGCACAAGGCAGGGTTGCCCCCTCTTATATGTGTTATCGCTGGAGCCACTAGGTGCTAGGATCTGGGCAAACAACAATATCCGTGGACTGCAGGATGGGGGTCAGCACCACAAGCTGGCACTGTACGCAGACGATCTCCTATTATACTTGCAATCTCCCTCTAGTGATCTGCTTGAGGTGTTTAGGGTCATGTCAAAATATGGTGACCTATCCGGTCACAAAGTAAACTGGACAAAGAGTGAATTGCTTCCAGCTGGAACTGGGGACTGGGCCGGTCTGATTGCCAATCTAGGGGGCTTACAAATGGTGGAGAGGCTGAGATACCTGGGGGTCCTTATCTCAGTGCGCACACACGTTATATCCTTTGAATTTTAAACCTCTCTTACAAAGGATTTCAGGGGATTGTAATAGATGGACAGGGCTACCACTCTCAGTAATTGGAAGAGTGGGGGTGGTGAAAATGATGATCCTCCCCAGATGCTTATACCTGTATCGGGTTATGCCAATTGCCCTCCCTCTTTCACACTTTAAGCAGATCCATGTGATTATTCACAAGTTCTTATGGAGAGGTAAGTCTGCCCACATTAAATGATCCACTCTGGTCAAGCCAACCATACAAGGAGGTTTGGGCCTCCCTAATTTTTACTGGTATTATATAGCTGCCCAGCTGGCCTATATAGTGAGCGCTGGAGGAATTGACCCTCCATTGTGGATGAGCCTCGAGGAGGGACAGCTTCAGAGACCTCTGCATGAGGGGCTTCTGGCTGGAGCTTTGTGGCTGGGTAATGAGGTATCAGTGACCAACCCATTCACAGTGGCTACCCTTTAGTGCTGGTGTAGAGCACATGAACTATGTGGGCATAAATTGGCCTCTTCCCCCAATACTGACCTGAACATGGCTATGCGGCTTAAAGGTTCATGCTCAGTTTCCTTGACTCAGCATTTGTTGGCTTGGCGTAAAAAAGGGTTGCGCTCGGTGGGGCAATTGTATGAGGGAGGATCGCTCTCAACCTTCATGTACATAAGTAGGAGGTGGGAAATCACTGCAGCTGATTTCTTTATATACCTAAAACTCAAAACTACTCTGGGGTCATCATTAGGACCTGAGAATGGGTGGGGAGCCATGTCTCCCATTGAGAAGGAAGTTTTTCTCCCCCAGCTGCCATCAAAACCGTTAACCATATTCTATAAAATTATTGCTGGGGTAGGGAGGAAAATGTGAAGAAGTCCTGGTTGAACTGGCAGAGTGATCTGGGTATGAGTTGTGGTAAAGAGGTTAGATGTAGTGCCATTCAGCATTTCAATTCCAGCTCCAGAAGCAATAAATAAATCCAATACAATTTCATGTATCGGGCATATTTCACCCCAACACGCATTCATGCTATGGACCTTTTCAAACCAGATACTTGCCCTAAGTGCCTGGTGCACCCTGGGGATTTCTTGCACATGGCGCTAACTTGCCCAAAGATTGCCCCGTTTTGGCTAACATGTATTATGAAAGAAGTGCTGGGAATCACACCTCCTTGCAGCCCCCGGGAGCTCTTGCTCGGGGCTGACCCACACCGACCTAGAAGTGGGCCAGCTGAAATGCTTTGGTCCCTGACACTGATTAATGCTAGGAAAACAATTGCCCAGTGTTGGATGGCCCCTTCC
This sequence comes from Neoceratodus forsteri, assembly GCA_016271365.2. Classification (NCBI taxonomy): domain Eukaryota; kingdom Metazoa; phylum Chordata; order Ceratodontiformes; family Ceratodontidae; genus Neoceratodus; species Neoceratodus forsteri. Next base: position 734,684,269 of record CM028131.1, read on the forward strand.
CCACCTACTGTACAACAATGGGTTGACAATTTATGTCTTTGTATGAAATTGGAGAGGGTGCAGTGGAATGCTATGGGCATGAGGGACAAGTTTAAATCAGTATGGGATCCATTGCAAAAGGCAATTGAGGATGGTCGTTTCCCCATTTAGAGGGTTGAACTGGGTCGGGGTGAATGTAAGTGTGATTAAGTGGGTATGTGTCTGGGTGTCAGTGTTGCTGATTTGCCTATGGGGCAGCTGCTCATTACCTGTTCATTATATGGTCTTGCAGTATCTGCAGTTTCCAGCTTTTATGCTAACTTCATGCTCAGCCCTTTTATATTTATGTATATAACTATGCATTTACTCATGCATGCACTGTATATCTAAGCATATACTGTATATTTAAGCTTGTATTATACACGTGATTTTTTTGTCAGTCAGCTGTTGAATCCTGGTGTCATCTAACAACCCAACAAAATATTAGAAAAAAAAAGATGAATGGATATACCCTAAGAAAGTCTGAAGTGGAATGGGACCTGGGCATATTGGTAGATCAGAAACTGAAATACCAGGCTCATTGTGACAAACAAACAATAAAGGCAGATAGAGTCTTATGGAATATAAAAAGGAACTTCAAGAGTAGAAAGGTGGTAGTGATTATGCCTTTGTACAGAGCCTATGTACGGCCTATTTTGGACTATGGTACCGCAGTGTGAGGGCCCATAAATAAAGGGTCAGTGGTGGGGTTGGAGAGGGTGCAGAGGAGGGCTACAAGAATAGTGCATGGCATGCAAAATGGTGCATGGCATGCAGGGTAGAACCTATCAGCAGAGGTTAGCAGATTTAGGGCTAATGTCACTGGAGACTAGAAGGGTTAGAGGAGACTTGATGTTATATTATGATATACTGAGGGATGATTATATGTTAAATGATGTAAATCTACAGTTTGAAAATGATACAGTAGGTACCAGAAGGCACCATCTTCAACTAAGACATATAAAGTGTAACACAAGTAGGCGTATGGCCTTTTATACCCAGAGAGTGGTGGCTCCATGGAACAGGTTGCCAGATGAGACTGTATACGCTAGAAATAAAGCACAGTTTAAAAGGACACCTATATCAGGGAAGCATACAATCTGGCATACTATTGGTAAAGTGGAAAGGAGCATTCTGTATGGGTCAAACATAGGCCCCCTTAGCTCCTTATTACTTAGTATGAAACTTAGTAATGTATAATGTCCTCCCCCAAACCAGATATGCAGAAAGCCTTAACTAGGTAGAGCCGTTTGATAGAGTCAGGTGCCTTCTCTGTGTCCAGAGCCACAGCTGCTATGGAATCCAGTGAGGATTCCGAAGACCATGTAACAGGGTCGAATAAGGCCATGTCTCATTTGTTATGCAGGAAGAATTTAATGTAAGGATCTGTTCTATCTTCTCCTTTTCAGTCTCTTGTCTGTCTGGTTGCATAACCAAATGTTCTTGTGAGACCTAGGAACTGATCACTATGACGGGCTCATGATTCTGTGCCTACTGCTATCTCTCTACCTTCACTTGCTTTTTCTTTCTTTTCTTTCCTTTGCATATCTGCAGTTATAAAATATATGTAGAACTATAAGTGATACTGGGATCCCTTTGTTTGAAAATGTATATAGTTGTACTGTGAAATGATTGCAAAAAGCTATTTGGAATTTAGGGGTTAACCTGAGATGCAATTTGAGCTCCTCTCAGCTTGTTTGCAAACTCTTTTGCAGAGCTGTCCCCAGGAGGCCAGCTTGGGACACTATTCTATTTGTAAGCCTGCTCTGCAAAGAAACTGACAAGAACATTTTGTGAAAAACAGGATGTCTCTTTAACGAGCTCAGGATGTAGAAGTTAATTACCTGGCAAAGACTTGTTATAAAACGATCAGCAATCTTTTACTGAAGAGAGAGAGAGAGAGAGAGTGAAACTTGGAATTAGAGATACCTTCAGATGAAGGACTTTGTTTTCTCTTTTTGTACTGCTTTTGTAAATAGTTATCCTGAACCATTTTTATTTTTTACTTTACTGTTATTGATACTATTAAAATGCTACTTGAGAAATGTATAACTGCTCCTGGTTTTCCTATGCTTCCTGACCTGTGCCTCAATGACAGATGGTTTTAGAAGTGGGATTTACACTGTGCATACTCTAAGCCAGGAGTTTTGTACATGGGTACTAGAACTGGTACCTGGGAAGCATAGCAGAAAGGTAAGGATTCTGCAGCAGCAAGCTCAAGGGTGATTACCAGAAGAATGGTAGCCAAACAAGCAGAGTTAGAAGTCCAAGCTGAGACTGTACAGCCAGCACAAGTGATTGAAAAAGAACAGGCAGTGACAGAACCTGAAAGCCTAACTGCCTTTTTCAAATGGTGGGCTATACAGCAAAAAAAGACAGAGAATCAGAGAGAAAAAGAGATGCAGAGACAGGAGCAGCAGAAAAGGGAAGAGATGCAGTGATAGGAGCAGCCATGGCTGGATGCCTTTCAAGCTATCAAAGCTGGAGGATCTGGCACAGGTCAGGCAGAGCAACAAGGCACAAACAAGTTATGAGACATTGAACTTACAAAGCTGCGTCCCTCAGATGATACTAAAGCATTTCTGAAGAGGGAAGGAGGAAGTAGGCTGCAGATCAAGTAGGATCTGGAGTTTATACAGTAGGTAGGGAAATGGCAGACTAGGTGGGCCTGGCAGTCTTTATCTGCCATCAAATTCTGTGCTTCTATGTTTCATACCTGACAACTTTTGAAAGGGTTGCCACAGCCTGCCAATGACCACAGCAGCAGTGGGCAATCAGGCTGGTACCACACCTAACAGGTAAAGCTCAACTTGCCTACAACAATGTGGATACTGCACAGTCAGAAAACTATGACCTGGTGAAAAGAGAAATCCTGAAAATGTATGACATCTCGGGAGAGACGTACAGGCAAAGATTGCAGTCTCTGAAGTACAACTCAGTCGACAATCCTCAAGAAGCCTTCACCTGAGTCAGAGAACTCCTTATTAAATGACTCCAACCAGAGGGCAAAACAGTCCCACAGATCATCGACACACTTGCAATGGAGCAGTTCATCAACATCCTGCCTACAGATGTGCAACCCTGGGTAAAAGAATACCGACCAGAAAGTGGGGAAAAGACTGTTTCTTTGGCTGAAGACTGTCAGATGGCAGACTGATGCCACAGCAGCAAGGTAACAGCCAAGCACTGGTAAGAGCCTCTTTTTCCTGATTTAACTCCAGGTCAGATAAGAACTCTGATGGGGGTAACAAATCTGCACCCAAAGACATTACTTGCTATAACTGTAATAAGCCAGGCCATATTGCAAGAAACTGCTGTAGTAAAGAGGGTAACACTGGAGCAGATTTGTCCTTAGCAAACTGGGGCAAGTACTTAACAGATGTTATGGTGGGAGATAAGACTGTAAAGGGACTTACAGATTCAGGAAGCAAACAGACCCTGGTGTATGTTGGAGTTCTCAAAAAGAACTATGCTAAAGGACCAGATACTGGTGTCATCTGCATCCACGGGGACAATCGATACTATCCCACCACCCAAGTGACTCTAAATATTAATGGGGTGTTGCACCAAATGAAAGTGGGGTAGTACCTAAGTTACCTGTACCTGTGATTATTGGAAATTACTTTCTAGGATTTAGTGAGTTAATCACAGAGGGAGTAAATCCTGATGTTTCAGCAGATGTGATTACAAGATCACCGGCAAAGAAAATCTCAGATTGTGGGGACTCTTCTCCTTTTGGAGATTTTGATTTGGACCTGTTTGAGCATAGCTCCAAGATCCAGAAGTCCAGGAAAGAAAGAAGATGCCTAAAGAAACTGTGGCAGCAAAAGACTGATAAACATAAGGGGTTACTGTATGAAAATGCTCTAACTAAACTGATAACTGACTGTGATTTTGTTTCAGAGCAAGCTAATGATGTTTCTCTCCAGGGTTATTTTAAGCAGCTGGGGGTGAAACCAAAGCAGGGTGAATCAATGTTTAAAAAATGTAATGGGTTACTGTACAGAGTTTGGGTTAAACGTCAGACACAGGAACAGATAGCACAATTGGTTATACCACAAAAGTATAGATCTGAGTTGTTACAGATAGCTCATGCTAGTCCTATGACTGGCTTCTCAGGGAGGGATTGCACCCTTGGCAGATTGCTGTACAGATTTTACTGGCCTGGAATTCATGAAGATGTTGCTACCTATTGTGGTTCCTCTGCTAAGTGCCAGAAAGTAGCCCCAGTGACTAAAAACGACAAGTTGCCCCTGGTGCCCCTACCCTTGATAGATGTGCCTTTTGAGAGAATTGCAATGCATGTGGTTGGCCCCTTAGACAAAATTAAAAAGGGTAATCGATTCATTTTCATAGTACATGACTATGCTACTCGATACCCAGAGGCAGTTCCTATGCGTACTGTCACAACCCCAAAAGTGGCAGCAGAGCTTGTCAAAATGTTCAAGTGGGCATACCTAAAGAGATTATTACTGAACAGAGTAATAATTTTGGTGATGCACTACTGAAGGAGCTGTACCGACTACTAGGTATCAGTGCCATAAGAACTTCTACTTATTATCATCCTCAGACAGATGGTCTTGTTTAGAAACATAGAACTATAGAATTTGATGGCAGATAAGGACCACTTGGCCCACCCAGTCTGCCCATTTTCCTACCTAACAGATAAGCTGCAGATCCTAGTTAACCAACAGCTTACTTCCTCCTACACCCCACTAGGACTGCCTTATGCCTGTCCCATGCATTCTTGAAGTCCCCCGCTGTTCTTGACTCCACGATCTCCTCAGGGACACTGTTCCATGCATCCACAACCCTCTCAGTGAAAAAATACTTCCTCACATTACCTCTGAGCCGTCCCCCTTCTATCTTCGAATTGTGCCCCCTTGTTCTTGCACATCTCTTTTTCTGAAAGATGCTACCCTCTTGGACTTTGTTAATTCCCTTGAGGTACTTGAAAGTTTCTATCATGTCCCTCTCCCTTCTTTCCTCAAGGGTATACATATTAAGCTCCTTTAGTCTTTCTTCATATGTCTTCTGGTGCAGACCCTGCACCATTTTGGATTGCCCTCCTCGGACCTCCAGTCTGTCCATGTCTTTCATGAGATGGGGTCTCCAGAACTGCACACAGTACTCCAGATGAGGTCTCACCAACTGTCTGTACAGAGGATAACAACTTCCTGCTTTCTACTATTGATGCCTCTTCCTATGCATCCCAGTATCCCCAGCCTTCCTTACTGCCTTCTCCCACATTGCTTGCCCACCTTTAGGTCATCTGATTTAATTACCCCAGGTCCCTTTCTATTTTTACTGTTGTCAGTATCTCACCCCCATTGTGCACGCTTCCCCTGGGTTTTGTTTCCCATGTGCATTACCTTGCACTTAAGTTGCATTGAATCTGAGCTGCCATACATTTGACCATTCCTCCAACCTTGCCAAGTCCTTCTCATCCTTTCCACTCCATCTTGTATGTATCAACCCTGTTGCAGATCTTTGTGTCATCTGCAAAGAGACATACTTTTCCTTCAGTTCCTCTGCAATGTCACTTATAAAGACATTAAAAGGACCGGTCCCGAGTACTGAACCCTCGCGGTACCCGCTAGTAACCCTCCTTTCTTCACTGTGTACTCCATTTACTACTACCCTTTGTGTCCTGTTGTCTAGCCAATTTTTATCCAGGCTACCACCTTGGGACCCACTCCAAGGCTGGCTATCTTGTGTATTAATCTTTTGTGTGGGACTGTATCAAATGCCTTGCTAAAATCTAGGTAGGCCATGTCCACAGCCCCTCCCTGGTCTACTACTTTGGTCACCCAGTCAAAGAAATCTATTAGATTCATCTGACATGACCTTCCCATCATGAATCCATGCTGCCTTGGGTCCTGTGCCCCACTGGCCTCTAGGTACTCAACAATTCTTTCCTTTAGAAGTGATTCCATCATTTTCCCTACCACTGAGGTCAAACTAACTGGTCTGTAGTTTCCTGCCTCTGTCCTGCTCCCACTTTTGTGAAGAGGAATCACATCTGCCCTCCTCCAGTCCTCGGGTACCACCCCATCCTCCCATGATTTGTTAAAGAGAGTAGTCAGCGGTGTCACTAGTTCTACCCTTAGTTCTTTTAGAATTATTGGGTGAGTCCCATCAGGCCCCATTGCTTTGTCCACCTTCAATTTTATTAGTTCTTTCAGAACCCTTTCTTCTGTAAATGGACTGGTATCGACCCCCGTCTTCAGAGTGTTTCTCTTGTTTGGTTTAGGTAACTCCTCTTCCTCTTCCTTTGTGAATACTGAGCAGAAATATTCATTCAGTATCCCTGCTTTTTCACTGTCACCCTCTACCCACATTCCCTCCCCTTTATTAAGCTTCAGTATCCCTCCTTTGGTCTTTCTTCGCTCCCTAATGTACCTATAAAAGGTCTTATCCCCCTTCTTAACAGAATTGGCTATCCTTTCCTCGGTTTGGGCCTTTGCTATTCTGACTGCCTTTCCAGCCTCTTTCTGCTTTAACTGATAAAGTTCTCTGTCCTGCTCCTTCTGTGTTTCTTAAATTTCCTGAATGTTGTCCTTTCTCCTTAACCTTCCTACCACCTCTTTGAGAACCATAGCGTTTTTCCTTCGTTGTGTTTTATTGATTTGCTTTACACAAAGGCTTATTGCCTCTGTGATGGCTGTTTTGATCACTCCCCATTGTTTCTCCACCCTCCTTCTTGCCTGTTGCTAGTGCTTGTCACAGGGGGCACTCTCATTTTTAAAAGTCAGCCCTCCTAAAATGTCCCAGTACTCTTGCTTTTGTATGGCGATTGTATGTGTGCTTATCATGAACCACACTGTTTTGTGTGGTCGCTTGTTCCCAGGTGGCTACCCACTTCTAAATCTGAGATTCTTTCTCCGTCCCCATTTGAGAGTACCAGGTCTAAGATTGCTCCCTCCCGAGTGGGTTCTAATACTAGCTGTCTGAGGCATGCCCCCTGTAAGGCATCAAGAATGACCCTGCTCTTGGATGTGCCTGCAGCAAAGGTGCTCCAGTTAACATCTGGCATATTCAGGTCCCCCATCAACAATAGCTCCCCTTTTTCTGCCATTCTAAGAAAGCCTTCTATCATTTCCTTGTCCATTCCCTCCGCCTGAGATGGGGGTCTGTATACAACCCCCATGCAGATTGTGGTACCATTTCCTGTCTCCAGGGTGACCCAAAGTGCCTCATCTGCTCCCTGTTTACTCTTTAGCTCTGTTGCTTTGATCCCTTCCTTTACATAGAGGGCTACTTCTCCTCCTCTTTTACCCTCCCTGTCCCTCCTGTAGATTGTGTATTCTGGTATGTTGACATCCCAGTCATGGTTCTCTGTGTACCATGTTTCTGTGACTGCCACAATATCCAGACAACCCTCTTCCATCAAGGCCACTAGTTCAGGGAGCTTGTTACACAGACTACGGGCATTGGTACTCATCACCCTTCACTTTTTGATAGCCTTACCTCTTTTATCCCCCATTTCTCTCCTTACTGCCTTTGCCTTTTTTTACATTTAAATCTGTTCTGCTCCCTAATAACTTCTATACCTTGGTGTTTACTTCACTAATCACCATGTTTTGTGGAGGAAGGCTGGGATTTCTCTGCTCCTTTTCAGTGCCCCCCCTTGGCTAGTTTAAATGCTTGCCAATGAAGCATTTAAACCTCTCACCTAGGATCCTGGTTCCCACCCGGACAGATGCCGACCATCGCACCAGTATAGGTCTGCATCCCTCCAGGTGACTCCCCAGTCCCCAATGAAGCCAAAACCCTGATTTCCACACCAGTTTTTCAACCACTCATTGAATTCCCTGGTGAGAAGTGCCCTAGCATCTCCCTTGCCATAGACAGGCAGCATCTCCAAGAAGGTTACCGTATGCACTACTTGTCTAAGGCCTCTTCCCAACTCTACAAACTCCTCTTGCACTGCTCTGATCCCATTCCTAGCCAGGTCATTTTTCCCTAGGTGGACAATAACATCCAGCTCCCTCCCTCGTGCAGCTCCTCCCACGATCCTGAGGATTCGCTTCCTGTCCCTCCAAGCCATGGTGCCAGGAAGGCACCTTACCTCCCTGTCCCCTTCCTCCCCCATTTCTACCCCCTTAATGATTGAGTGCCCCACCAGGAGTTGTTTCCTTCCCCTGTGGGTCCCATACCACCCTCCTGTAGGTCTCCTTTGTGAAGGTTCCCAGCATCCTCCTTGGTCTCCACTGCAGGTGTCTCCATAGAGGAACCACTATCCACCAGAAGAACGAATGAACTGTGGAGAGGTACAGCTGGAGGGATGCAGCTCTGTTCCGCCACACCTCTCCTCCTTGAGCCCACCCTGGTCCAGCCTCTCCTCTTTCTTGGCAACCTCTGAGGTAGTGGCATTGGCCCTGGTGGTCCCTGGGGGGGAGGAGGTTTCACAAATCCTAGCCGGGTCAGCCTGGAGACAGGCAACCTCCTCTCTCAGACCAGAGAGGTGCCTACAAACAGGGCAGCATCGCCGTCTCCAGAATGTCTCCTGGAACACTGCCACCCCACAGCCATTGCACTGCACCACTCCTATCATGTCTTATTTTGTGTCCCCTTTACTGTTTCTCTGGATGCTTACTCTCTCCTCTTCTTACAACTCTGACCCTTCCTGTTCTGGGACAGCAACTTCCTATCTTTTCAGTAGCCACTTTCTTCCTTGCTCAATATCAGACCACCAGCAGCTGGGGGGGGGGGGAGAGTGAGCTACCTTTTTCATTTAGGGTTGACAAAACCAATGTTTCTCTATGATCCTTTCCTTCCTACTGCCAAACAGGAAGTTCCTGTTGACAGTCAAATCCAGTGGCTATAAAATAATAATAATCAAACCTTAAATGCACATTAGAGAGGTTTGTAAAAGGGGAAGGGAAATATTGGGACCAATACTTATCTTACCTGTGTTTTGCTTGCAGGGAAATGCCACAAGTATCAATAGGTTTTTCACCATTTGAAATGCTGTATGATAGATAACCTAGTAGGCCACTAGATGTAATGAAAGAAATGTGGGACGATAACCCCACTCAGAAAAAATCTATTACATCTTATATGTGTGCCCTGAGAAAGAAGCTGGCAAAATATGTTGAAATTGCCCATAGTAATCAGGAAGAGGCCCCAAACCAGCAGAAGGCATATTATGACGATGGGGTAAAAGAAAAAGTTTTTGAAGTAGCTGAAAAGGTCTTGCAACTGTTACCCACTACAGAAAATAAACCATTAATGAAGTGGCAATGGCATTATAAAGTGCTTAGGTGTACTGGCACAGTTAACTATGAAACTGAGACCCTGATAGGAAAAATCCTACTAAGATATACCACTCTAACCTCCTTAAGAAATGGGTAGGGAAAAAAAACACCAAAGGCTGCTTTTCTAGTTTTACCAAAAACTGATGAAGATATTGATGTAGCTTATGGCAGACTGGAATGAACTGTCACCGCTAATGCTGTAAAGGTGAATGTTTCCTTAACCTCTGAACAAACCGCAGAAATTCATAACTTGCTAAAGACATTTGACAATACTTTTACCACAGTGCCAGGCCGAGCAAAAGATGTCAAGCACGTAATAGTGACAGGGAATGCTCACCCTATTAGACAAAAGACATACAGATTACCAAAGCAATTAAGAGCAGACGTGGTTAAGGAAATACAAAAAATGAAAGAATTCGGTATCACAGATAAGTCAAGAAGTGCTTGGTCATCAACAATGGTGATTGTAAATAAAAAAGAAGGGGGTGTAAGAATCTGCCTTGATTTTAGGAATTTTAATCAAGTGTCAGAATTTGACAGTTATCCTATGCCCAGGACAGATGATTTCATGGACAGATTGAGGAATGCCAAGAACATCAGTACCCTTGATCTCACCAAGGGTTACTGGCAAATGCCCCCAACTAAAGAATCCAGGGACAAAACTGCATTTGCCACCCCTATTTGATTCTATCAGTTTACCACCATGCTGTTTGGTTTACATGGTGCACCAGCTACATTCCAGCAGTACATGGATGTATTTTTATCCTCTCACACAGGTTATTGTGCTGCGTACCTGGATGATGTTGTGGTGTACAGTTCAGACTGGAAAAGCCTCCTGGAACACTTATGAGCAGTTATCCAATCTATCAAAAAGGCAGATCTGACAGTCCTATAAAATGTGCATTGAGCATGCAGGAAACCAAACATTTGGGCTGTGTTTTGAGAAATGGAGAAGTCAAGCCAGAGATTTCTAAGATAGAAGCTGTAGCTAATAGCCCTGTCCCTCAAACAAAGAAATGTCAGGTTATTTTTAGGGCTGGCTGGTTACTATTGGAGATTTGTTCCCAGCTTTGCCCAGTTAGCTACTCTCCTCACTGAACTCATGAAGAAATGATTCTCGAATAATGTGAAATAGTCTCCAAAGTGTGATGAATCTTTTCAAGCCATTAAGGCTGCATTATGTTCAGCCCCTGTTTTAAGAAGCCCAGACTTTGATAAACCATTTTTGTTACAGACAGATGCATCAGAGGCAGGCCTAGGTACAGTCTTGAGTCAGCATATAGATGGAAAGGAACATCCCATTCTATATATCAGTAGAAAACTGCATGGCAGAGAGAAAAGGTACTCTGTCATTGAAAAGGAATGCCTTACGGCAAAGTGGACCATGGAGTTCCTTCAGTTTTATTTGCTAGGAGCTGGCTTTGTACTTATACCAGATCACAATCCTCTCTGTTAGCTTAACCAAAAGAAGTATAAAAATTCCAGAATCACACTGTGATACCTTGCACTACAGCCATTTAAATTTAAAATGATGCACAAATCTGGGAAAGAGAATGTCAATGCTGATTTTCTGTCAAGATATGGATCAGGAATTGAGAATTCCAAAGGTAGAAAAAAAATATGTGAGTTTAAACTTCTCTGTTTGCTATACTGCATATATATTGAACTGTAAAGGCTATAAGCTAATGTTAGAAGAGAATTAATGGAACGTTTTGGAAACCTGTTTTCATATAACAGGTTCCCTCTTAAAGAGGGGGCATGTGGCAGGATTGAATAAGGCCATCTTCCATTTATTATGCAGAAAGAGTTAAATGCAAGGATCTGTTCTGTTCTCTCCTTTCCTGTCTCTTGTCTGTCTGGTTTCGCAACCAAATGTTCTCATGAGACCTAGGAACTGATCACTATGACAGTCTCACAATTCTCTGCCTCTCGCTATCTCTCTACCTTCACTTGCTGTTTCTATCTTTTCTTACCCTTTGCATATCTGTGATTATAAAAATATGTGTGAAGTTGAAAGCGATACTTGAATCCCTTTGTTTGAAAATGTATATATTTGCACTGTTGAAATGATTGCAAAATGTGATTTGGAATTTAGGGGGTTAACCTGAGATGCAGTTTGAGCTACTCTCGGGATTGTTTGCAAACTCTTTTTGCAGAGCTGTCAGCAGGAGGCCAGCTTGGGACACTGTTCTATTTGCAAGGCTGCTCTGTAAATAAACTGATAAGAACATTTTATGAAAAACAGGATGTCTCCTTAACGAGCTCAGGATGAAGAAGTTAATTTTTTATTTATTTATTTTACTAGGATTACAAATACCTGTGAACCAGGGGTTCTTTTACAAAAGGTTCTGCATCAAATACAAATAAAGGTACAGGTAGGAAATAGCAATGTCAAATACAATAAAGCAATTGAAGCCACACAAGAGAGGAAACACTAGACAACAGGAGGGTGAATGGGTGGGGAACAGCAGTATAGAACCAAAAGGGAAAAGGGGGAGACACACAAGAGGGGGAGTATGACTACAATGCAGATGGTGGAATGTCTTTGTCAATAGTTGCTAAGTGCTAGGATGAATTAGATGTGCAGTTGGAGGGGTGGAGAGAGGAGAGAAGGGGGGTTGAGGAGGGGTGAAGGGAGGGATGAGGTAAGGTGACAGAGGGAGATGAGGGGGGTGGAGGAGGCATGGAGACAGTGAACAGAGGGGATTCCAGGTGGAGGGGTGCATGAGAAGGACAAGGGCAGGAAAGGTAAGACAAGAAGGTCGGGGAAGGGGATGAAGGATGGGGAGGACTAGGGGACTGCAAGGGGAGAGAAGAACGGGCACACTTGGGATTATAGGTTACAGTCACACTTGCTGAGGTTTGTGAGGTGCTGATACAGTTTGCTTTTAAATAGGTCTAGTTTATTCTCAGTAGAAACTTCAGGGGGGAGACCGTTAATCAGGGATGGGGCCCTGAAGTAGAAGGCACGTTGACCCAGGGAGGTCCTGCAGAAAGGTACCTGGAAGGAGGAGTTGTGAGTATTTCAGGTGGGTCTTGTCCTGGGGAGGGCTGAATTAAGGTGTGAGTCACTGGTGGGGTGAGGCAGAGACAGATTTTCTTTGCCAGTAGGCAAGTCTGGTAAGCTAGCCTCCCTTGTAGATTGAGCCAGTTGGTTAGGTTATAGAGATCACAGGTGTGTGTTCTCTTATCAGTACCTGTAACAAGTCTACAGCACTTGTTCAGTGCTATCCTTACTCTCTTTAGTGTAGTATCTGGTGCAGATCCATAGAAAACTAACCCATAGTACACTAAAGGCAGTATGGAACTGGTGATGGCTGTTCTTATGGTTTCAGGGGTAAGACAGTGTTGATGGTGATAGAGGATCCCCACTCTTGAGTTTATAGATTTAGATATGAAGCTAATATGCACACTATAGGAGAGCAAGCAGTCTAAGGTAATTCCTAGGTATTTGAATTCAAGGACCTGATCAAGTGGTAGCTGTAGTTTGTTGTGTATTGTTAGACTAGCAGTTCTGAACTTGCTCTGGGAGTTAGCAAACAGCAAAGCTTTGTTTTTTTTTTATAATTCAATAACAATTTATGCTGCTCAGATCAGGTTTTGGCAAGGCTGAAATAGCTTTGGAGGTAACGGGTGAGAGGGACTTGGTCAGTGTGAGTAGAGAAAATGACAGCATCATCTGCATAAAGTAAGATCTTACTGTCACAGGCTGCCAGGAGGTTATTGAGAAAGATGCTGAAAAGCAGAGGGCCAAGTATGGAAGCTTGAGGAACACCAGAGCGAGCAGAGAGGCTGCAGGAGAGTGTGTCACCAGTCTTAACACATTGGCTCCTATCCCCAAGGTAGCTGCCAAACCAGTCAGTGACACCACATGAGAGCCCTAGGGCAGAGAGGGAGTGCCGGAGAAGTTGGTGATTGACAGTATCAAAGGCCTTTGTCAGGTCAATGTATACTGCTCCAAGTAGTTGTCCTGTATCCAAGGCCCTATGAATGTGGCTGGTAAATTCAAGCAAGGCGGTGGCAGTGCTATGAGCTTTTCTAAAACCATGTTGCTGCAGACACTGTAGCTGGTATTTTTCCAGGTGTTCTGAGAGTTGGTCTGCAACAATATGTTCTAGCACCTTTGAAAGTGGAGGCAGAACAGACATGGGGCAGTAGTTGGTATGGAGGGATCTATCATCACTTTTATGAACTGGTGTGACAACGGCTAATTTCCAGAGCTGTGGTAACTATTTAAGGGATAGTAATAGGTTTATGAGTTTAGTGAGTGTGTGTAGGATGACCTCAAGGGAGAGAGAGAGAAGTTTTAGGTCTAGGGTATCACTGCTGAAGCTGGCTTTACTTAGGATCTTTGGAAGGTATTTTCTTGGGTGTACCGACGGAAGAGCAAAACCCTGACTGCAAAATCCCTCACAGTGACAATCTCGACAGGTTTCAAGATTGTCACTGTGAGGGCCCTGAGGGCAACGTTTTGCCCTTTCGCTGACTTTCGCCCTGCTTCTAGACAACTCCAACTCAGAGTTAGTTATTTTAAGAAAGGGGTGGGGGGTGGGGGTGCAGTCCCCTGATAGAACACACACTGATGTCTGACAGGCGAAATTTTGTCTGTCGACATTGGGGATCTCGCTATGCTGAACATCGACAACAGCGTTGTTGATTCAGTATAGGTAAACCATTTTCTTGCTGTCACAGGGGATACTCTCCTGAAAAGAAAGGGAGGGGTATTGGCATGGTCTGGAGGTGAGGTTCTGTTGTTTAGGGGTGACGAGGTTGAGGCACTGAAGAAGTTAGAGGGGAGGACAGTGCTTAGATCTATGAATGCGACATTAAAGGTGTTAGCAATAGTTTTGTGATCTTGGATAACATTGCCATTGACCTCGAGCATGGAGGGGGGGATTTATAAGGTTTCCCTGTGAGACTTTTGACATTGTCACAGAAGGATGTGCTATTACCCCAGGTGTTTGCAAGCTCATATTTGTAATATTCACGTTTGGCTTTACGAACTGCCTGGGGCACAGTGGTTCCTGCTGTCGGTCACATTGTTGCCTGGTTGCCATGGCTAGGTGCCAGAGATTGTCCTGAATGTTCATCAGTGTGATAAGCTCAGGGGTAATCCAGGGGTTAGTGTTTCCTATTCTTTTACATTTCTTGATGGGGACATAGAGGTTACAGATCTCATTGAACTTGGCAATGAAGTAATTGAGAGCAAGATCAACGCTGTCTGTTGAGTCAAGGGGTGACCAATTGATCTGGGCCAGGGAGATGAGGAATTAGGGAATTTTTCCTTTCTTTAAGATATGACAGTAGCAAAAGGAAGCCTTTGGTTTAGCATCCCTATTTGACCATTGACAGATAACTGGGAAATGATCACTAAAGGAGTCTGGAAGGACTTGGATGTTGAGGATTCTGTTGGGGTGGGTAGTAAGGATCAGGTCAAGAAGGGTGCTAGCCCAGATTTGTAGTTGAGCCTAGTGGGGGTGGTTACCATTTGGGTGATGTCTATAGTTGCAATGGCATCCTTATGTTGGTCAGCCTCAGGTGCAAGCCAGTTCACATTAAAGTCACCAAAGATGATTGTCTCATTCCGGTGGGGTTGGCATTCAAGGAAGTCAGTGACCATTTTAAATCCGGAAGCTTGCTCAGGTGGGGGTATGTAGACAGATGCAATGATTAGGGACTTACCTTGTGGACTAAGAATTATTTTAATAGCCAGCATTTGGGAGTTATGAGTGGGGGGTTGAGAGCGAGCATGTATCCCATGAGGGTATCTCTTTGGTAAATGGCACAGCCACCACCACATTTATTGAGTTGGTCAAGGACATAACCAGGGATCGAGACAGCATGGTTGAGGACCTTGGGTGAGAGCCAGGTTTTGTTCAGGGCTAAGATAACGGGTGTGTACTGGATCACCCAAACTTGAAGGTCATTGATCTTGTGTAGCAGGCTGCATATATTAATGGTGGCAATGGTGAGAGTACCTTGTTTGCTAGGTAACTAGGCAGGGAATGTGGGAGGTCCTGGGTTTGGATGAACATTTCCAGCTATGAGTAGTAGGAGCAGTGCTAATCTTACTAGCTAGTGGGCAAGGAGTTTAGCAACTTTTCGGTGCTCCTCCTGGAGTGTTTTATGGGTGATATATTACTATTACAGTGAGATAGCACCTGCATTAGAAAGTGGTAAGCAGCTAGAGGGTGCCGGGCACTCAGAATGCACACTCTGGGGGTATGGGTGTGGTACATGTCTTGTTGTAGGTCCAAGGGTAGGGTGCTCATGGGAATATCCTTAGTAGGAAGTAGTGATACTACGGTGAGGACAGCACAACACTAGGGCAGGGGAGGGATAGGAAGGCCAGTGAGAGCAATAGGGTGGTATAGTTGTAGAGGGTCATTATGTGAGGTATTTATGGTAGGGTGGCTTGCATGACAAGGATACTTTTCCAGGTTAATTGAGAGGGAGAGAGGTGTAAGCACTCAATAGACACAGGGGGATATGGGCTTGGGAATTACAGGGTAAGCATAGGTGAGTTAAAAGAGGACAGAACATAGGGAGTTGTGGGGATGATCTTGAGGGTTGCAGGGAGTAAGTTAAATGGAGGTAGAGTGAATTTTCAGTCTCCTAAGATGCTATGGGGAGTGGCCACAGTCACTGTGCAGAGGAACTGATATGGTAGGAGGTGCTGCTCAGCCTAAGTACAATAAATGAAGGGCAATAAATTACCTGGCAAAGACTTGTTATAGAAAGACAATAAATTACCTGGCAAAGACTTAGTATAAAAAGAGCAGCAATCTTGCTGAAGAGAGAGACTGAAACTTGGAATTAGAGATACCCTCAGATGAAGGACTTTGTTTTCTGTTTGTACTGCCTTTGTAAGTAGTTAAACTGAACAATTTTTATTTTATTTTTACTTTTTATTTTGCTAATATTGATACTAATAAAATGCTACTTGCAAATTTTATAACTACTCCTGGTTGTCCTATGCTTCCTGACCTGTGCCTCAACAACAGACCATGCTTGGTTGACCAGTCTCCTAATATGGTCTGCCCCATCTCTTCCTGCCACGAACCCAATATAGTCTACGTGGACTAACAGTGACAGTTCTTTATTCAGCCTAATTGCCAAAACCTAATCCAGAACTTTTTAATCCATGTACAAAAGCAAGATAGGTCAGTGGCTGGAACACTGGAGGTGGTCCTTCTTCTGCTTTGCCAGGACCATAATGGAGGCATCATTTGTTGTCTAGGAAGGGCTCCCTCTTTCCATAAGTCCTGCAGTGTGTCTGCCAAATAGTGGGCCTAGGAGATCTCCTACTACCCTACAGACTTCTAAGGGGAAGCCATTTGCCCTCAATGCCCCGATGTAGCGGAGCTCTTTAGAGGGAGCCCTGACTGCCGTTGTTCTCTGGCCACATGATCCACCAATTGGGTGGGTTTGAGGGCAGGACAATAGGGGATCAGCATCTTTCTCAGCTGCCGACCATCCTCCCAGCATCACACATACCTTCACCTGCTGCTCTCCAGGACACCAGGGTTTTCGGAGGGAGTCTGCCTACCATCTTTTGTTCCCCCTGCCCTCTGTCACCAGACTTTCACCTGAGTGAAGCCCCGACTGCCTTTGTTCATCAGCAGCCTGATCCGCCAAACGGATGGGTTCAAAGACAGGACAAGAGAGGTTAGGTGCAATTTTCAGCTGCTGCCCATTGGTCCTCCCAGCTTCACACATACTTTCACCTGCTAGTCTCCAGGACACTAGGGCTTTCAGAGGGAGCCTGCCTATGATCTTTTGTTTTCCTTTCCACCTGCCACTGAACTTTCACCTGAGTGGAAACCTGACTGCTTTTTTTCACTGGCAGCCTGATCCACCAGTCGGTGGGTTTGAGGGTGGGACAATAGAGGATCAGCATGATTTTCAACTGCTGCCTGTCCTCCCTGCTTCACACATTCCTTCAACAGATGCTCTCCAGGACACCAGGGCTTTCAGAGGGAGCTTGCCTGCCATCTTTTGTTCTCCTTCCCCCGCCACCAGACTTTCACCTGAGTGAGCCTCAGTTGCCTTTATTCACTAGCAGCCTGATCCACCAATTGGGTGGGTTGGAGGGCAGGGCATCCAATCCTTCTCCCTTCTTCTCTGGAACAGCGCAAATAGCCATTCTGCACAAAGGACCATAGCACTAAGGACATCAAAGTGTCCCCTAACACCATACTAGGGCATCAGTATGGTTACTTTTAGTCAAGGGGAGAGTTCCCTCCAGAAGAGCTGCCAGCACCACTTCCTGCACCACTTGGTGTTCATTGGAGGTGTTCCACCCTACTGCTGACCAGGCACGACCCTGCTTAGTTTCTGATATCTTAAAAATATCAGTCTCCAAGGTGGAAAGTCTGCAGGCATGTTAATATAGCTTAGGGTTGCTCAAAAACACTGAATTGTAATCAGATTCCTTGGATTCCAAGCTTTTTTTCTAGTATTTGGAATTCTAGTATTTAAGCCTAAAAATCCAAATTCCGTAGAAAATATGAAACAGGATGCAGAATCTGAAACCAATTCTTATTCCTTATTCGACTTTATCAATTTGTAAAACATGAAAAATCTCTTACTGCACAGTGAGAAGGAGAAAGATAATAACAATAAAATCTCCCCTTCCCCCATCCTTGTAGCCCACCCTGCCTTGATCTACCTTCGGCTGGCTAGTTGCTGCTGGTGGACAAACCCTGGCTGGTGTCCCTCCTGGGATGGCTGTATGACAGGACAAGAGACAGTGGTCCAGTCATGGTCCTCAGTGTACTGTGTCCTTCCTGTGTCTGTCCTCCACTGCTGTCTGTGTTGGTCTGGCTGGCATGGGTAACTCCAGTCACTGTGGGACTGGGACTCAGACCCCCCTCTTTTGCTGTCTAAGCCCCTAGTAGCTGGCTGCCAGCTCTCCAAAAAAGAAACAGGTGACTTCCAAACCCGAAGCCCTGCCTGCCCTTGCTTATCTCCTTGCGAGACCCATAACCCTTCCAAAGTGGCCTACTAAACAAAACTCCAGAAAAGGAGCCCATAGTCTGCTCACAGTAATAGTGGAGTGGCTGAGCTGCTTCCCAGGGCTTTTATGCTAATAGGCCACCTCTGTCTGCAGTCATCAGGGTCATGGGTCTCTTACATCTCTCAAACAAATGCAACGTGGTGGTGGTAGGCGTGGCATGATTGCATCTTGGCTCAAGTTGGAAAGAAGATGCAGGCATTGGCAGGCTAGGCACTATTAGGAATAGGAGAGGGTTTGGTCAGTTTATAGTACAATTTGGTCAGACTGAGTCTGCTGTTGGTCTCTGTGGTTGGATGTCTACCACCACAACAGCAGCTACTGGTCAGCCACATTGAGGAGGATGGTGGTAGACTACTGGACAACAGCTGGCAGTGTAGGCAAGGCATGGGGAAGCCCACTGAGGTGAGTGGACAGGGAGGGAGTGTGACATGGGGGGGGGATCAGTCTGCAGGCAGGGTATTTTACTTCAAGTCTAACATTGGGGCTTTTTTCACTATGCGCTGGGTAGGAGACGGTGTTAATTGGTAATACTGGTTGGTATTTAGAGGTGGAATCAGAATTCCAATTCCAGCTCCAACTCCAATTCCTCCTCTGAAACCTTAACAGAAGCGGAATAGAATCAGAATACCTGAAATTCCTCCAGATACAAAATGGGATGGATTCTAGAAAATCCAAGCACCCATGTCATAGCTGTACTTTTTAGTGTAATATGGTTTTCAGTTTTATTGTATTTTGCTGTGTTAATTCCCTTGTTACTGTTGTAATCCCCAGACAGGTTTCACATGGAAATAAGCTTCTGCTCAGCACACCTTCAGGAGCACATTTTGGAAAGAAATACAAAAAACTGATGCCAGGAGGAAAGAACTCTTGAGAAGAGTAAATTTTAGGGATGTGGGCACTAGTGAATATCAAACATTTATCAGGAAAAAAGAGACAGAAAGTTTCAAATGCATTCCATCCCAGTATCACCACTGTGCTCTCTTAACACCTTAGGTGCACCCGTATTATGTTGAACAGCACTACAAAGCTTATTATTTATAATATCTCTGCAGTTTAACTTGCTTTGACCAAATATCCCCCTCCTGTGTTTACAATTGATGTCCTAGAAAAGGAGATTCAGCTTACACTGTGTAACATACCTGATGAAGAGGTACTAAACCTTGAAAGCGAACATCTTAAACTTTTTAATAGCCTGAGAAATTACTATTTTTGTTTCTCTTGTGGTTTTGTGTGGGCTACCACAGCACACCTCAATCTTTGTCTTGTTAAAGTAAATGGTGTAATGCAGCTTGGCACATGAAAAGTGCTTTCTTATGAGTTGTTCGGTTCAAGAACTGGTTCTGGCACTCTTGATTTGCCAAATACACAGCTGCATTACATCATTAAATTTTGTATCAATCATTTATATTTCTTTGCTCTGTTGATCTACTGTATCTCTGTAATTCTGTGGGAAATGGGCTGAACTTGGGCAGGGTAATAGAGAAGGATGGGCAGAAAGCAACTATGCTGAATGACTACTTTTGCTCAGTATTCACTAGGGAGACTAACAGACCATTGCTAGAGAGCAGTATGAAGGCAGCTGATAGAGGGGTCCTAAAAATGAAACTGCTGAAATTTATCTTTGAAAGAGTCAAAAAGGAACTAGCAGTCCTGAAGGTAACCAAGACATTGGGGCCGGATATGATACTATGGGAACTGGCATTGGTGTTAGCTGAACACCTGGTGAGGCTATTCAATAGCTCTATGCAGCAAGGGGTGCTTCCGAGGGACTGCAGGATGGCGGACATGGTTCTGCTGCACAAGGAAGGATACAAGGAGCAACCGGGAAACTATAGACCCATCAACTTCACCATCGTGGTAGGAAAACTGATGGAGACACTAGTCAAAGAAGATCTAGTGAAATACCTGGAGAAAAACTGATTTCAATGAGCTCTAACTAACCTCCCGCCTTATCAACATCCCCTATCCTCCATGAGGCACTTATTTCCACCCCACCTCTCTTTTCCTGCTCCCTCTCTCTTTGAGCTTAGACAAAGAAATAGGTTCCATGTCAGAACGGTGATTGCAGAAGGGCTATCGCCATTAGGGCAAGTGTACATTGCCGAAAATCAGTTTCGGTGATGTACAGCAAAACAGAGCTGGAGACTTAGATTTTTTTCTATTTATGCAGGGAGGTACAAAACAAAACAAAAATAAAATCCTGGACCATCGCACAAAAACAGACTGTGCCTAGAACCAAACCTGGTACCCTCCCAACCCTAGCCTGCCACCAATTCACCATGCCACATGGCCAGTTCAGCAGCCAACTGCCGCACTACACCCCACAAACCCTCCCTCCCCTTCCACCCATCACACGTCATGCTCACTCCCCCCACCCATGCGCATGTACATGTAGCGACATCCTGTTGCTGTATTCATGGACTCCACCGTCCAGTCGCCCTCCCTGCCCGGTAGCCCTGTACACAGGCGCTGTGATTCAATCGCCCTTTTTGAAAGTGGTCAATCATGGTTGCCATTGTCACAGGCTACCAAGAAATATTATTCTGCTTAAATACTTCATGTTTTGCAGCTATGTATGCAAAATGTATGTATGTAATCTTGTATTTTCCTGTATGGTTAACTGTGCTCTGTAATGCTGCATTTGTACTGTTTGCAATGTTCCAATTAAGAAATGTATGTATTGCATTATTTTTGTTTGAAGTGTAACCTTTGTAAATGAGCTTCCAGCTCAAAGGTGTTATTCCAAGATCGCAATAAACAAAAAATATAAATAAAAGCAGCAAAACAGTGCAAACTTTTCTACTAAAGAGTGTTACCAAGCCATTATTTATCCAGTTTTCATCAAACCTGGCAGGGTTATACAGTTAAATGTGCTCTACATGGGAAAATGTTATTTTGTAAATAAAAAGCCAGGAAAGGGGGGTCACTGGCCTGGGAAAGTGGAGTGACTGGAAATGAGGCTCCTTGATGCAGGGAGGAGGAGCCAGAGAAAGGTGTAAGGTTTCAGGCAGGAGGTGTTCTGGGAGTCTGTGGGACAGCCCCAGAGGGGAGTCTGTGCGACAGCCCCAGAGAGGAGTCTGAGAGAACAAAATTAATAGGTAAACAGATCAAGCTGAATCTATTGCAGGAGCTGTTTTAAAGGAGAAATGGGCCATTTTCAAAGAAATTCAGTGCTAGAGTGTGGAGGAGAGTCACTGCAAAATGTGTTCTTTTTCATAGTAAGTGAACTTCAAGCTTTAGCGACTCTGACTTTGTTGTGTTTGGTGGACGAAAATAAGTACCTTAAACACACAAGGGTTTTGGTAGCAAGAAAACCACACCACATTGAAATCTAGGCCTTCTCTTTTACTTCCATTCAGCAGCACACACAAGAGGAGACTGACCTCACACAGGCACACTTACAGGAAGAGCACATTCTCTTAAAGCTATACTGCCTCTAACATTTCTTAAAGTTATACTACACATAACAATCCCTCCTGACTTAGCTAGGAAGTACTTATATCACTAATTCAGAAGTAATATGAAACTATTACAGTTATTACTGCAATGTCCCTTTTGGTTAGTCTATGTCATTAGGCTATATCTCTACAAGTCCATTCTCTTTGGTGGAAGTCTTATACGTCCTGACTGACGTAGTAGGACTTGAGGCTCTTGCACTGGAATCTGATTAGCATCAGCCACATCTTTTCTTCCACAATCTCTTCTTGTTCTTGTTCTGGAACATATAATGCTGGATAACTACCCTGACTCTGGGTATCCCTTTTTTGTTCTGTCTCAGTTCTAGTATGTAATTGGTCCACATGTTTTTTCACTCTCCTCTGGTTAGTCAGTCAAACACAATAGATAACATTTCCAAACTTTTTTTCCATCACGCCTTCTATCCATCTCTTCAGGCCTGCATAACATCCTGACCCACACAAGATCACTGAGTTTGAAAGATCTGGTGTTAAGAAGCATTTCATTTACTGACTTATAGCCTGGAGGGTGAAGAAGACCCAATTGAGTTAGAATCTGATGTCTAAACAACAACTGTGTAGGGGATATTCCAGTAACACAATGTGCTGTTGTTCGATACAACGCAAGAAAGTCCAAAAGGGCTATTTGTATTGCCGTCGGTGTAGTAGAATTAACTTTGTCCATACTCTTTTTCAAAGTCTGAACCAGGCATTCCGCTTCACCATTTGAACTTGGATGGTAGGGAGGTGAGAAAATATGGTGGCTACCACATTGCTGGCAAAATGTTTGGAATTCAACAGACGTGAACTGTGGTCCATTATCCGAGACAATCACTTGCGGAAAACCATGAGTAGCAAAGATGGATTTCAGCACTTTGATGGTACTCTCAGTAGTTGTCCAAGACATTCGATGAATTTCTGGCCATTTACTATAAGCATCAGTTAAGAGTAACCACATGGAATTTAAATAGGGTCCCACGAAATCAATATGCAACCTTTGCCAGGTCATTCCCAATGGTGAACTGGAGCTCTTGCCAGATTTCCCATCGATACAGCACAACCATTGCATCTTTGCACAACCTATTATATGTCTCTGTCAATAGAAGGCCACCATACATGAAGTCTGGCCAGGGATTTCATTTTAGCAATGCCTGGATGCCCCACATGCAGAAGAATCAACACATTTAAGTGATAACATTTGAGTACTATGACATGCAATACCCACAGAAGACACTCCTCAGCAATGGTCAACTGCTGTCTCTTTGTATAGTAGGATTGTAGTGCAGCCGAACAAGTAGTGCCTTGTGGCCAGCCCTCAAGCATATACTGATACACTAGTTTCAAAATGACATCTTGACTATTCGTTTTTGCAATGTCCTTGGTTAGTACTGGAAGCTGATATAACTGTTGTAGCTCCATTGCACACACTACAGTAGATTCCTCAATATCTTTGAATTACACTGGAAAACTATCTAGCCCCACCTGGCATACTAATGGCTCCTCTTTAAGTCCTACATCGAACTCCATTTCTCTGGATATTAGTAACCTCAACAAGGCATCCGCATTTCCATGCTGGTCTGTTGGTTGGTATGTAACCTCGGAATTATAGGCAAACAAAATGAATGCCCATTGTTGAAGTCTGCTAGCAGCTGTCTCTGGAATTCATTTTCCTGGACTGAAAATTATCACTAGTGGCTTGTGCTCTGTCTTCAGGTGAGACTTGTGACCTAGCAAGTATTGGCAGAATTTCTGGACTCTGAACACAGTTGCTAATTCCTCTCTCTGAAACTGGGCATAATTCATTTCAGCTACAGTGAGTTTGTGTGAAGCATGGGTTATCGGCTTCTCCACTCCTTCTGGATCTGTATGGAAAAGGACAGCTCCTATACCCACAGGACTAGCATCACAGGCCAATGTGATAGGCAAATTAGGGTCATAATGAGTTAAATTATTCACATCAGTTAGAGAGAGCTTGATGGCTTGAACTGCCTTACTGTAGCCCTTGGTCCACTTCCATGGAGTACCCTTATGTAATAGTCCACTTAGCATAGCACATTTAGTGGCTAAGCCAGGTATGAAACGGTCATAGTAGCGGACCATAACCAAGAATGAGTGCAACTCTGAAACATTCTGCAGTTCAGACATGTGCACAATAGCTTCCACCTTTTCATCATTCGGATGAATTCAGTCTTTGTCAATAGTGTGACCTAAGTATGTGACACTTGGTTGACAAAATTGGCATTTTTCTCTCCTAAGTCTGAATCCACTCTGTTGCAATCTCTCTAAAGTCTTTTGTAAGTTAAGTGAATGTTCTGCTTCTGTCTTGCCTATGACAATGATGTCATCCAAATAACAAGCAACACCTAGTATATCACCCACCATTTGCTTAATCACTTTTTAAAAAATAGCAGGTGCAGAACTAAGGCCAAAACATAACTATTTGTACTTGTACAGTCCTTCGTGTGTAGTAATCACTACCAATTTCTAAGAGTCTGTATCCAACTCCACTTGAAGGTATGCATCAGCAAGGTCCAGTTTAAAGAACCCCACACCATCTTTCAGTCTATGAAAAAGTTCCTCTGGTAAGGGTAAAGGAAATATATCTGTGCTAAGTACTGGATTAAGTGTCACCTTAAAATCTCCACATATCCAAACCTTACCTCCTGGTTTAGATACCACCACAATTGGAGTGGCCCAATCTGAACTTGAAACTTTTTCCAGTACACCCACTTTTTCCAGTCTGTCCAATTCTGCCCCAATGATTGGTTTAAAGGCAAAAGGGAGTTTCTGTGGTTTACAAAACTTAAGGACTGTGTTAGGCTATGTAACTAGCTTGGCTTTAACTGTTGTGCAACATCCCAGGCCTTTCCAAAACTCTGGATACATGTGTAAAATCTCCCCACACTTGGGTGGATTACTGCTTTGTGGTACCTGGACAGCAGCAAGCAGGCCAAAATCTGCTGGATCAACATGAATGTTTAGAAAAACCTGGGCGTCTCCACCCAAAATGTTGTCAGAACCCTCAGAAGTTCTGGGTTCTAGTTCTAGTCTAGAACTTTTGAAAAAGTTCTAGGGTTCTAATCTTTTTTTAGAACTCGAACCCTATTTTTATTTTGCTGCCAGTAATGAAGGTAATAGTGAAATACACATGAAATTGAGCACATGCTGCCAATTACAAGACAATAGTGAAATACATATGAAACTGAGGACAAAAAGCAATAAAACCTATTCAATACAAGGGGAGAAAGAAATGATAATGTGCGACTTTGATATATCGGGTGCAGTGCAGCAGTCCAAGGGCACACAGCAGGATGATGAGCTGTCCAGTACACAACATATGAGATAGTCATACAACATACTGAAGGGATTTTCCTGTCTCTCCTCAAAACAGGGAGCTATATTTCTGTCATGTATTTAAAGATACCACACAAGTGGCTGCTGGGCTGCACACAGTCACACACATTGGATAGGATAGTGTGGTCAAACAGCACACAGCAGGATGTTGGACTGGCCACACAGTACACCACAGGAGACGGAGTCACACAACACAGTGAAAGGAATTTTTCTGAATCTCCTCCCAACAGGGAAATATATTTTTGGCATGTGTTTAAGGATACCTCCACACAACTGGCTACTGGGCTGCATATGGTCACACACACTGGGTAGGGTAAAGTGCAGTCAAAGGGCACACAGCAGCAGGGTGAAAGCCTTGCCACTGTAGTCAAGACAGAGAGACACACACACACACACACACACACACACTCACTGAAAGAGATTTTTATGTCTCTTCCCAACAGGGAAATATATTTTTGGAATATACAGTATTTAAGGATACCACTACAACTTGTCTACTGGGCTGATCAAAGGGCACACAGCAGAGTGATGGACTGGCCACAGGAGGCAGTTGCACATCACAGTGAAAATGAATATTTCCGTCTCTTCTCCCAACTGGGAAACATATTTCTGGCATGTATTTAAAGATGGCAGAATGAATACTGCCCCAGTGCTATAGTGTGCGCAGGACAAAAATATTAAATCAAAGCACACAAATCCCGGCACTGCCACCACTAGCCACACAGTTCAATAAGTAAGACACAAAAAAGTGCCTCAAAATCACATTTATTAAAGACAATCATGTGTAAAAATACTCCCTGAGGAAACCTTTGCAGGTGAAACCAGTAGGAGGTGGTGAGTTGTTCCCCCTTGTCTCATGGTAAGGGGTATTTTTACATACTACAGTATTGGCTTTAATAAATGTGATTTTGATGCATGTTCTTATATCTTACTTATTGAATTATTGGCTAGTGGTGGTAGTGCTGGGGTTTTATGCTGTGGTGTATATGTAGGATACCACGGAACTGGCTTCTGGGCTAGACACAGTCACACACAACATACTCTGTGGTACAGTGTAGTCAAAGGGCACACACACAGCAGAGTGATGGGCTGGCAGTGACCACAGAACTCCACATCAGGAAACAACATAGTGAATACTGTATCAAAAATGAACTGCCTTGTTGTATGTATCAGGAGGTTTGGGGTGAAAGAACCCCTTTATCACAGTTATCATGGTACAATTTTTTACTTTGTTGAATTTATTTATTGAAATGTTTTACTAATAAAGCACACTGAACAACACAACATGTTGTGCGTCTCATGGTGTGACCTGGGAGAATTTTATTCCTATTTGTTTCCAACTTTCTCTGGTTCCATTAATCTCTTTCCCCATCCCCCAGCCAGGGTGATCTCCCTCCTGAGTGCTCCTGACCATTTTTTTCCCACTGTAACCCCGGCCCCACCACCCCTTTTATGCAACCCTTTTTTGTTTTGCTTTCAGCAAGACAATACACTTTTAAAACATTTTTCAAAACTGTAGAATGCAGTTGGATGGGTCCGGGGTTGGACTTCATAAGAGCACACTGTAGCATGCCTTTCTCAATCGGAATCAGACACAGGACTGGAGCCACACAGTCGCACTTCACTTATCGCGAATGATGGATCCCGCAAGGCTTACCCCTGACCTTCTTTCTACCACATGATTGTGCAGCAGCTGGTCATGTGGCAGGGACCCCAGAGCGCGACCTTGCAGCCCCCCCAACTGTCTTGAGCTGCACAGTAGGGAGGAGCTGAGCTGAAATGACTTGGAAACATCAGCGCCAGCCGGGAGGGAGGAGGAGTGACACTCTGACAGTAAAGTAATAGTTCTTTTTCAAACAACTTGGGCAGCAGAAATGAGCACTGTGATTTGAACCCTTTTGCGAACCCTCTAGTGTTCGAGTTCTAAATTAGAACTCGAACACCAGGGTTCGAGGAGGGTTCAAATCTTTACCGAACTAGTTCTGAGAACCCTAGTTGACATCCTTTTTTGAAACCAGAGAAGTTAAAGGTGTACCAGTCTTGGGAGAATCAGTCCTGCGTGCCAATGTGGTAAACAAGCCCAGTGGCTGAATTGGTTGCCCTTCAAATGCATGCAGCAACTTATTACAAGGAGACAATGGTGGCTTATCCAGATCAGACCATGTTTGATGGTTAATAAAAGTAACTGGAGAAGCAAAGTCTACCATTAAATGCAACTGACGCCTCAATTGTGGCATTTGAAGTAACACATAGAAAGGAGGAACATCTTCAGTCTGCATTTGTGGTACAATAGAAACCATTGCACTGTCTGGGCTCTCCGAACTGACTACCGTGGTTCTCCTGCTCTTGCAAACCTTAGCAATATGCCCTAGACGTTTACATGCATAACACTGAACTTCTCCGATCTTCCACTGGTCCCTGCAATGCTGAGATGACCTACATGATGCACATTTGTACTGGCCATGCAGTTTGGGTGGAGTGGTTAATTCTTCTTTGAAGACAGTGGCTTAGACTTAGGTTTGAGCTGTTTTGATTTGGGGTTTACTGCTGCTACTTGTACCTCATTTTTAGTGTCCATCTTAGCATGTGCTTCATTTTCTGCAGCCTCATACATTTTTGCCAACTGTAAAAGTTCCTCAGTAGACTTCTTGACACTTACAGAAAGTAATTGCTGAGTACAATGTTCATTATTCAACCCCATAACAAACTTATCATCTAGATTAGATTAAAGATGCTCCCTGCTCCACTCACATGGGAGAGCTAAGTATCTGATCTCAGCCAAATACGATTGCAATGACTGACCTGGTTTCTGATGGTAACTGTATAATTTATAATGTTCAGCCCTTAGAAAAGTTGTTAAACTGTATTGTGCATTCAATGTAACCTTTAGCTCTTGATATGACAAATCTTCCGGTCGGTCTGGTGCACACAGACTGCATAAAAGTTTGACGGTTTCACTCCTCAAGAAAGTACAAAAAGCAGCTCAAATAAGCTTATCCTGTTGCTCATCATTAGCAGCTTGTATGGCAGGATTAAGTAATAACCACTGATCAAACCATCGGGACCATGTATCCCAGTCTGTTCATGTAAAAATTTCAAAGCTGGCTGAAGTTGCCATGATATTGTGCAGTTCCAAATTGTTTGCTTGCCTCCAATGCAGAAAGTCACAAAATTGCATAATTCAGTAAGCTGGAGCTATTAAAATGTCCATCATCTGTCGTCGCCAGTTTGTTGTGTTTGGTGGATGAAAATAAGTACCTTAAACACACAAGGGTCTTGGTAGTAAGAAAACCATCCAGATTGAAATCTAGGCCTTCTCTTTTACTTCCATTCAGCAACACATACAAAAGGAGGCTGACCTCACATAGACACACTTACAGGAAGAGCACATTCTCTTAAAGTTGTGCTGTCGCTAACATTTCTTGAAGCTATACTACACATAACAGGATTGCCATGGATTATTTCAGAAAGAAAAAAATCAGGAGAAAGCTGAGAAAGTGTGCTTTCTCACCAGAGAAGTGTGTAAATGCTCAAACATTGTGAAACAAGGATTTTTTTAATATACAAAAAAATGTTATGTAAAATGTGCAGTCCAGGCAGACAGGACAAGTCAGCCTTGGAATGTTCAGAGAGAGCAGCTAGGATTCAAAAGTTGGATTCCATTGTGGCATATGATGCTGCAGGATTCCAAACAGGAGATGCTTGTGATTGGTGCTGAGGGTTATTGGAACGGGGATGTGTCCACTCAGAGACTAGGATTTGGGACAATTGAAATGCTAAGAGAGTATAAAAGGATCTGTACAGCTCAATTGAAGGGAGTTTGAGCAAAGAGAGTGACCTGCAGGGACCAGAAGAGACCAGCGGGAGTCCAACCTACTGTACAGAGGCCTACCAATTTGAAAGTGCTGGGAGACCAGTCCTCAAGTTTAATGTAATAGATATAGGGGATTACCTGTATCCCAGTGCTAGGGATAGTAGGGCAGTCAGTGAAAGCAAGGCTACTGTTTAGAAAGCCTACTGCTTTTAGTGCCTGAAAGTTTTTCCACAAGTTTCTTGTTTTCAGCAGCAAGAAGATTTTCAATGACTACATTGCCAGATGCCTCCTCAATTTACAACACCA
Organism: Neoceratodus forsteri; assembly: GCA_016271365.2. Lineage (NCBI taxonomy): Eukaryota > Metazoa > Chordata > Ceratodontiformes > Ceratodontidae > Neoceratodus > Neoceratodus forsteri. The sequence goes on from CM028131.1 coordinate 734,713,495, forward strand.
ATTGTCTGCCAGCTCTGTGGGTCCAGAAAACATTATTTTCTTCAAAGTCAAAGGGATATGGAACAGCATAGTATAATTAATTTGCAACTTAAGTCTAATTTCTAGCACCCACTCATGACACCTTTGAAAAAGCTCTCGGTCACTACCTCATCTCATCTAACCAATGCTCCTGCTTTAAACCTCCTTAGCTCTCATTCTTCCTCCCTGGCTGTAGTTCTTTAACCTGTGTCTGTCATTTCAATGTCTCTTCTCTTACGCCTCTCCCCAGATGCAGCCCTGGCAGGCTAGCATCTCTTAAACTAACCATGTTCCAAACCTAACCTATCTCAGCTTGCCTCCCCTGCATCAAACCCCCCCTTTGCACTTATTTGTTCTGCTCCCCTGTCTTTTGCAATAGTACAAATTTGCCTACTTACCCTTGTGAGGCATATCCTCTCTTGTCTTGTCCCCAGCTGCACCCACTACTTGTATTTGGCTTATGTCTCTGAAACTTAACCTACCCCATACATGAATAACTCCAGTTTTTTCCCCTGCATCTAACTTCCTTGCACTTATTTGTTCTGATTCTCATATTTTCCATTGTCTGTATAAAACTGTTTTTCCTCCAGGGTCATATCTGCTATATGTCTATTTTTTCTTTTGAATTTGTGCCCGTGTTTCTCTGAGTTATCCCTTGTATTTTGCAACTGCACTGTTTTTGCTCTACTGCCAATATGCCTCATCCCAATGCTATAGTTGTAAAAATATGTCCTGTAACCTGCTTTTAATACCTTGTATCTTATTTATACTGCATAACCTGCTGTAGAATACCATTGTTTATACCTTGCTGTAACTACCTTCTGTTGTATTTTCTGTAATGTTACCCTGTAGCCTCCCGGGTCATGCCTGAAAATAGTCATCTCTATGGTTAGCGCACCTACCCGGTAAACAAAAACTAAATAAATAAAGAGGGACGTGCATCTGTGTTTTGTGTGTGAATAGCCTTCTTAACTACAAGGACTACCATCTAAAAGAGAAGGACTGTGTTATTTCTGAGAGACTATTGGGGGAAATGTATTGTGTAATGTGGAATGTGTGATGTTATGCAACATCAGTACAGCAAATGTTAATGTTTAGAATATAAGAATATAGAGTGATAAGAGTGATAAGTATAAGGTACAGTAATAGATAACAGGGAAGGGTATCTGGGCTTTTAAGGGGTGAATGGGCTGACTGAAGTGTGTATAGCCTAGTAAGGCAAGGCAAAGTAGCCACTGCACGCCTTTAAGGCAGGAAAATATTTATGTGCAGTGACTGTGGTCCAGGGTGTGGCCTAGTGCTGGGTGTGTTATTGAATACTGGAGGGCTGGTGGATAAAGTATAGTCTACAAGTCTCCAGGGATCAGCAGGTATAGACCTGTGGGATCACAGCCAAAAAAAAAAAACAGCACTCGCCACCTCAGGTGGTGAGTGCTGTATTTTTTTTTTTTGGCTGTAGTGCTTCATTTTGACCCTATAGCAGCCCAATCCTTGTGCACAGTTTTTTGGTCTGTTGACAGACCTGTGGGTATTGTGTTACAGTAGAGAAATTTTATTTTGTAATGCAAATGTTTTTAAAGTCATTTTGTTATTTGTTTGAATGTTAAACGTTTTTTTGAAAAACAATTATCGCCGGCCCGTTGGCGCAGCGGTGGGATTTCTGCTTGCGACGCCGGTGACCCGGGTTCAGGAATGGACCCGGGTTGTCAGAGAGCTGGCCGGGGAAAGGGATAGAGAGTCCTATGGACTGCTCTCCTTCTCCGGGGGGGGTGGGGGAAGCACTCGGAGCACTGAGGACTTCTGGCGGAGGCCAGGAGATCTCACGCTGCCGACACTAATCTTTCTGGGAGGCGGGGCAGATGCTGGCATCATTGCACTTCCCCGCCTTCATGAGGAAAAGACAAAAAAACAGAGGCGGGCGAGGGCCACTGTCTATATGAAGCCCTCCCGGAAGACCTCGCATAACCACTGTCGCTGCGGGTCCCCCGACCATATACTAATTCCGTGATCACGGAAGATGTGACCACGGCCCCGCCCTCTGGGGGGTAAGCCGGGGGTGACTGGGGGACCCCGGCAGCCATAGATAGTGGCAGAGGCTTCAAGGGGCCGTGACCAGGGCCGACAGAAAGTGACAGGGTCCTGCCAGGAAAAAGAAGAAAATGAAATACAATTGTCTCTGTACGTTGCAGAGCAGTCAGTAAAGAGTTACCTTCTTTTCACTTTGAAGCTGTGTCAGAGTCTTGCTTCAGGTTGTACAAGTCTCATGTTTTTCCTGTGGTCTCCTAAAGTTAGTCCAGTGCAGCCCCTCTCTCTCCATACAGGTTCTGCAGCTGCTTGACTGGGGAGGTAATTGTCAAAGTTCCTGTGTGTAACCAATCAGTGGTTGTAGGTAGTAAGAGAGGCAAAGAACCCACTGATGGTGCAACCCTATAAACTCATGTAAAGGTGCTGCATCTATCTAGCGAGTAATTACAGGCACAACTATCTCACTGTGTTTAAGGGGATGTGTGTTCTGGTTGTTGCACTTTGCCTCCTCGAGATAGCTCCTGTATATAATCAGAGTGCTGTGAGTTTCTATCCAATAAAGAGAGTCCAGCAATGTCCCTTGTCAGCTGCCCCTGAATGCAGTGCAATCAGTGTGTGTCCTATCTCCTCTGTAGTCAGGTTTAAAGACCCCAATAGCTACAGTCCCTCTTTTTAAAACCATCTAACTGGTGCCAGTGTGTCTGGCAAGTTTTTTTTTTTTGCTGGAGGGAAGATTTGAACTGAAAAATGAATTTTATGATTGACTGGCACTTTCAACAGTCTGTGTGTGTGCTATCACAGCTGAGAAAGAGCAGCGCCCCCCACCCCAACACACACACACACACACACACACACACACACACACACACACACACACACACACACACACACTTGGGCATGGCTTACAAACAATGATTACAAGAAGTTTTATACAACAAAAAATGTAAAAGAAAAAAGCATTTTTTTTAAACTTCAGTGGCCTGACTCTCTAGCATTTGGCTTTTTTTTTCAGGGCTCCATGCTGGCAGGATCACACTCCTATAGTACAAGATGTTATACATGAGGTGGAATGTGATCATTGCTGTTGAGGGGAGCAGAGGTTCCTTACATTTAATGTAACCTTATGGGGCGAGGGGGAAACCTTTCAATGAAAGGTGCAGCTAGTCGGACGGGCCAGCAGAGGCTCAGCTGGGCAAGCACACTGAGCTGAGGCAGTGCTCCCAAAACTGCCACTACCACCAAGGCTGCAGCAAACAAAGGGCATCTCCATCCAGACCTTCCTGTCTACATCCGATCATGCTACCACGTGCCCAGCCCCAAGTGACATCCTTGAGTGACTTAGCAGTCCCTTCCTGTACAAATAAAATTGAAGAGCAGACACTGACTGATACCACTGATCTCACAGGAGTGGACACTGGCTGTTACCACAGCATCAATATACTGTACTGTAACACTGTGTGAAGAAAAGTGCAGTGGCTGAGAAAGGGCGGGCAGTTAAGAAAGTGGTGGAGTAGATTGGTTGGGCAAGGGTGGGCTAGGTTGGGCAAGGAGAAACAGAGTCCTTAAAGCCTACTCCAGAACTTTGTGACCTGGGCCATAATTATTTTTCCATTCTCTGGTCACCCAGCATTTGAACCGGGTTGAGGTATTCATGTGAACGAGGTAACACTCACATGCTGCTACCGCTGATGCTATCTTATGAAAGAAAGGTACAGTTGTTAAGGAAGGGCAGTCTGTTAAGAAAGTGAAGGAGCAGACACTAGCTGCTAACACTAATCATACTGTTAAAGCAACATCAAGCTTTACATACTGTACAAGCAGTATGATCAATTGTAGCAGCGGACACATTAAAAAAGGCTTAGTATATGTAGTTGTACGTAAAGGGAATAAGTGTGATCCAGTGGTTAAAAGAGAGGCTTGTTGGACACCAGGCAAACTAGGCTCAAATCCCACCAAAGTCACTTAACTTGATCAAATCACTTGACCGGGGCCGCGATTAGTTCCCTGACCACCTAGCATTTGAACTGGGTTGATGGATTCATGTAAATAGAGTCACACACTGCTACTGTCAATACACTATACTTACTTCACCCGACTGTCTGAATCTTCATTAAACTTTTTTTTTGTTGTTGTTGTTATTTGTGCTCCCATCCAGTCCTGAATCTGATCTTCAATCTGATGTGCTGAGTGTGGAGGGCAGAGCACAAGTCAGACCCTACCTCTGCAGGAAATTACCAGGTCAGGAATAGGACTGCAAATGCAATTTGCATGTATGTGGGGAGCATCTTGTCTAGAAGTCAGATCCTTTGCTCTTTTCTGGTGTGCCAGCATGTGGGGAAGGGGTGTCTGGCTTGTGATCATTGTCATTCAGTGTGCCTGCAGCCCTGCTTCAGTATGCACTTGTGTGTGTTCTTTGGACTGATCTGCCAACAAAACTAAATAAATAAATAAAAATAAATTTTGTGTGCACCGCTTTTTCATCAGTGTGCAGCTGCTTGATGGTTGATACGCGGCCACACGGGCACACTCCTTAGGAGGAACATAGGATCCAAAAGACTGGACTATAACAGATGTAGTCCTGCTACAGAAGGTGGGGCATATAAAGGAGCAACCACAAAATTACAGACCTGTCAGCCTTACCTCTGTAGTGAGTAAACTGATGAAGTCATTGATCAGAGAGGACTTTGTGGACTACCTAGAGAGCAACAGTCTACAAGATAGTAAACAGCATGGGTCTGTGGCAGGGAGGTTTTGTCAGACCAACCTGATAGCTTTCTTTGACTGGGTATCAAAGGTAGTATATAAGGGCCATGCTTTGGATTTACTCTACTTCAAGAAAATGGAAATTAACAGTGAGTAGGTTCAGAACAGATGTGAGGAATTACTACTTTACGGAAAGAGTGGTGGAACCCTGGAACAGTTTGTCAGCTGAATTGGTGGGTGCAGAAACAGTTAGAGGATTCAAGCAGGGTTGGAACATAATAAAGGGAATAGTGGTTACCGGGTGTCGACAGGACCAAGGAGGAGAACAGAGAGAGGATGGGGAGGGTTAGTACCCTGGAGGATCAGTAGGCTCCAGGGATTATAGGGAACATGGGCAGACTGGATGGACCTCTGGACTTTTTCTGCCGTCATTGTCTATGTTTCTACGAGTTCAGAAAGGCTTTCGACTTGGTGAGGAAGTTCTATTTTACATAAAGGATGGTGGAGTTGTGGAGCAATCTGCTGGCAGAGGTGATGGGTGCCAAGACCATAGAAGTTTTCAAGAATGGCTTGGACAGAGTGAAGAGTTTGGTGGTTGCTCATGCCGGTAGCAGTAGGGAAGGCAGCAGGGGGTTGGACCATGAGGGCTAACACCCCATATGGACAATAGGTCCCAGGGCAGATAGGGAACTCTGGGTAGACTAGATAGACCTTTGGTCTTTTTTTTTGCTATCATTGTCTATTCTCTGCTATGTTTTTGCACCTATCAGTTTAGAATTTTTACCTATTGCCTGACTATGTTATCTCTTTTTTTTTTGCACAATTATAAAAATTTGTATTTGCTTTTTTTTAATGTTCTGTTTCTCAAATGCTTCATTATCTTGTTGCCAGTTATTGTATGCCTCTGAATGCTCATCCCCCTATTATACCCCAGGGTGGCAGATGGAAATGAGTTCTGACTCTGCGTGCCTTTCCTGGTCAGGATTTTTTTTTCAATTATTGTCCTAGAAAACCACCCTGAGACAGAACTTACTTCTGGTTGTGACCTCAGGGAGGGGTTAGCAAAATAGAGCAATAAATAAAATAGCAAGCAAAAATAAAATACTAAGGTAGAAAAGTACAAAAACTGAGAATAGTGCAAATTATCAGCAGACGTTGAGCCTACAGCTACAAGCATTTCAATATCAGTGAGCGGACTTACAGCAATTAAAATTGTGTTAGTACTGCTGAAAAGAAAGGGAGGGTTATATTTTATTTAGCATTGCTCCTTTTGTTTTTACATTATGAATCGATGTGCCTTTGTGGGAGAGCATCAGAACAAGGTGGATGACAAACAGTTTGAACCTCAAAGAAGCAGGTGGGACCAGAAAGAAGATAAAGGTTGCTGGGCTGACTGTTCTGCTCCGCACCACTTCTTTTCCAGAGCACGACATTTCTTTAGCGGGACCAGACAGAAGCAAGTGGCAGCGAGTACACATCCCATTAGGATCCTGATTATTTTTTTAAATGCTGGCTAGACATTGTGAGACAAGAGAGGAGTGCTGTAAGAGACACGGCAGCTGAGTGTCTCGAACTGGCAACTGGCGAGGTGGAGTGTTGTTTATTACAAACATGGGAGAAAATGTCAAAACATTCAATTGTTCTATCCCATTTCAGTGTATGGGAGAAAGTATGGCTAACAGAAGTACTAGTTTTAAAAATACTTATTTGTAATTTTTGACCAAGAATGGAATAGAAAAGTGTTGTTGGCTGCTGGTCAGAAGTCAAAACATTAATATTTCTTTTAGCAGCAGCCCCTGGGGCACTCTTGACTGTACTGGAGATCGTCATGTGCTGCAACCTCTCCCATTCAGCTCTAATGGGAGAACTAGAAATGGTTTATAGCACTGAGTTACAGCAAAGAGTTAAAATGTTTCTCTGAACTTTCTGCCCCCTGCTTGTTTTCCGACCTCACAGCATTCAAGTTGGGTGGTGCCTAATTACTTAAAGGAAGTGTGCGCTAATTTGTAGCTATTTGTAATGTTCCTATTTTCAGATATGACATTCATACCCACAAATACATGTTCTATATTTGTTTATTCGTATTTCTTTATATACATTTTTTAATAGGGTAAACTGCAAGAGCACAAGGTGTCCATTAACATGGGGGTCCTAAAGCAGTACAGTACAAAAGAAAACATAGATACAACTAAAGAAAAGAGAGACAGTAAGCAAGATTAAAAATGAATCAAGAGTAATTACCTAAATAAAGTGGATAGGAAAAGCTTTGTTTTGTACTGTTTTCTTCAAATGGACAACATTCTATACACGTGGGACTCTGGAGTTCTGACTATGTCATTGCATGTGTGTATAACTCTTGAGTACTGCTCTAACGAGTTCTGTATATATGCAATGACATAGTCACTAAGCCTCGCCTCCTTGGCCTGTGTAGGTGGCTGTTTGTGTCTGTGTCAAGTAGATTCGTTTTTATGAACTTTCATGTTTTTCTGCTAGGAGTAGCTACACCATTCTTGCATACGACATCTGTGAAAGCCTCCTGGACTAAATTTCTACAAAACGTGACCAACAGGTATCAGCATTTTCATTTTAAATCAACATTTTGGAAGGCATCCCAAGCAAAACTAAGAAAATCAATCTTATTCAGCACATTGGAATACAGAAACTGCAGCTGCACCAGCACCAAGTATTAACACAGAATACATAAAACTGTCTGGTGCAGGAAACTTCAAATATTTGCTAAACTTTCTGGACAAAGAACCTGCATGTATATTGCTGCATGTACCCTTACTCTGTATTTACACACCAACTGCCCAATTGCTTTACTTGCTTCCTTGAAACTTGTAACAGCCATTATCTATCGCACCTTCTTACAGCACTCTGAGTCTCAACACATAGGTATTAAGCACTCTCCTCATAGGCTGATGCACAAAGGAATCCCAAAATTCGAAATCCGATCCCTCTCCTATCCTTGTTGTTCCCAGAATCCTCAGTTTTTCTTTGTGCATCTTCCCAGTCTGGTCACGTTTTCATCTGGCTCTGTGCCAAGCTTAAGGTAAGCTAAATATTTCCCATTTTTTAATGCTGTGTTACAATCCCAGACAGAGTTACAGTACCTATAAAGGCAGACAGTAATACTTTTACTAAAGAGGACCAACAAGAGATTAGGATAGGTAACTGGTTATTCAGAAAACAGGTCTAAATAATGTTAGATTCAGGAGAGTCTCCATGGCGCAGAGCTAAGATGAGGCAGCTGATTATTGTTTATTGGTCCGACCATCTCAGAGTTTAAACGGCAGTGCCTAACAGTTTTCATCCTCCCCCCTCAATTCACCTCTTTCTGCTGAGGAGGGGTAGGAAGTGCTGAACCATCCCCCTAGCACACTATCAGAGCCCCCCTTGTCGGCTTATCTCATTCAGCCGACAAAGGAATGAGGCCAGTCAACAAAGCATGAAGTGGTTCTGAATGCCCGGAGGGTCGTGGTTCACCTCGTTCAACCGCGCCCGCCTCATGGACCTCCCTAAATCAAAGGGCAGTTTTACCAGAGTCCAGCTATGGCAAAAGACCGGTGTTTCCCCTCTTAACGGAGGAGCCGTGGTGAGCTTCCAGTCTGTCCCTACAGCAGTGGTTTCCTCTGCTGCTGCAAGTGCCAGGATTCCTCTGACTGGGTTCCTCTTTTTCGACTCCCCTTGCTCCCCGGAGGGGGCCTTCTTCTTCCTCCCATGCCTACAAGCTCGCCATATTGTTTTAAGTGCCACGAGATTATCGAGTGAAATCTTGCAGCCTTTAGAAGGAGATTTTACAGAAGGATTCCCTTCCCAAAATGGCGGTGCCGTCCTCCCGACCTAAAATGGCGCCCGCAACGCTGCCACACTCCTTAAAGGCACAGGCACCTCCCTAGGTGTACTGCTCAGTAAAATTTAAAATTAAAGGCAAATGCCCCCAGTGAATCACAAGGGGGCACTAAACAAAGGCCACACATTCTTTTAGGACTATTTACCAATATTCAACCACCTGATTCATCTCTAAGGAGAAAATAGACTGCAAGTTGGGGCATGTAGTTAAATGAACAGAGCCTGGTGTATAGCCTCAGCGCTCTTAATAGCCCAGCCAAGGGACAAGAGCTCATTATTTATTATCAGCTCAATTTAATATGACATTTTTTCAGACATGACCCCTGAGCAAGCCCAATGCTACTATGTTTTTCAGAACCATGGCCACTGTAAGAAGATTGTGCAGAAAGTGCCCCAACATCTTACTCACCTCAGACCGGGGAGAGCTCTGCTTTCTATGCATGGTGGATTCTGAACCTAGGGATTTCACCCACAACTCAGGATCCACAGACGAGGATCCCCTAAATGATAACTTCTCCACTGCTTCTCAAAGAGTGGTGCTGCAATTATTTCAAAAGCTCCTGGACAGGATTGACTCCCTGGGAGCAAACAAAAGACCCAGGTCACCCAGCAACCCCCCTCCCACCCTAAGTGCCCCAGGGGCGATCCAAACTCAGGTGACACACCAGATGTGTCAGAAGATGAACACTCCAAGGAAGAGGAGGAGGAGCAAGAGGAGGATATGGCTGCACGACTATGCCCCTTTGACGCCATCCCCGAGCTCATAAGAGTCGTCTGTCAGACACTCAGAATGGATGAGCCGGTGGAACAGCTGGACAACAGACTAGACCCCCTGGTTAGGGAGAGGAAGCAATCATCCACTTTCTTCCCAGTATGCAAAGCCTTAGAGAGAATCCTAGCCAAGGAATGGGAGGCACCAGATCCTATTAAAACTAGGGAAAAGGGACCCTTTGAGAGAAGGTACCCACTACCCGCAGACAGAGACAAAACATTGGGCAACTGCCCCCAGAGTAGATGCGGAAGTCACCTCCTTGAGCAACAAGACCATCTTGCCCTCAGAGTCAGCTTCGGCCCTGAAGGATCCCATGGACAGAAAGGTAGACAAAATTGTGAGGAAGGTCCATGATATGATGATCATGAATATGAGAGCCTCCATCACCGCCACCTATTCGGCGAGGGCCGTACTCAGATGGTTAGAGGCAGTCCAACATGACATCCCCAAAACCAGTGCCCTTGGAGCCACCATGGACTATGCCATTCAAACCATGAAGTATGTAGCCAATGCCATGATTGACAGTTTTAAGATGGCATCCAGGTCAGCAGCTTCCATAACTAGAGCCAGGAAACAGGTATGGCTCAAACTGTGGAATGCAGATCAAGAGTCCAAATCAAGGGTCATGCAACTACAGTTCTCTGGAGACAAGGTATTCAGGCCTGGCATAGAAGAGTTCACAGTAAAGAAAGGGGATGACAAGGATCAAGGAGGGCAAGCTACTCTACCATCCTTTCGAAACAACAAATTTCGACATTTCTCGGGCAGGGCCAAGAGGGGTCAAGGTCACCAGGGGCAAGATAGACGTACTTTTGGATTCAAACCAAATTTTTACAACAACAGGTAGAACTTTCAGGGCAACAGGGGCAGAGGCTCCCACTACAAAGGCAAACAGGGGTATAATACAAACAAATTGAATAGGGGATTCTGCCAATGAGAATTCGCCGGTCCAGGGCCAGACGGATGCAGTGGGTGGAAGACTACAGCAGTTCACCACAACCTGAACCAAGTCAATCAAAGACAAATGGGTCAAGGAGATCATCTCATGGGGCTATGCCATAAAATTCAACTCAGTCCCAAGGCAGGACAGATACTGTATATAGAATCTCACGTCTCAAGGGACAAAGCAACCTCGCAACAAGTGCGGGCCATTCTACGCCAACTGTTACACAGCAGAGCCATAAAACCCGTCCCAAGTCAGGAGAGATACTCTGGCATCTATTCCATATTCTTTCTAGTCCCAAAAAAGACCGGCGATCTCAGACCTATCCTGGACCTAAAGTTTGTCGACAAGTTTGTATGGTACCAGAGGTTCAAGATGGAAACCCTAAGGTCCACCATTGCAGCTATACACAAGGGCGATGTTCTAACTTCCATAGACCTGAAGGATGCCTACCTACACATACCTATCAGACCTTCCCACCAGAGGTTCCTCCAATTCAGTGTACTGGGTTACCACTTCCATTACCAATGCCTACCGTTCAGACTGGCGTCGGCCCCATGACTGTTCACCAAGGTGATGGCACCCCTAGCGGCAAAACTACACATGGAGGGCATTCATGTGATCCCATACCTAGATGACTGGTTGATATGGGTGAGAACAGTGGACCAGTCAAGGACAGCAACCCTCAGAGCCCAATAACTACTGACCGAACACGGGTGGCTTATCAACAAAGCAAAGAGCCACCTAACACCTACCACATTGTTAGACCATTTGGGGACAACGTTCAAGACAGTGACAGGCACAGTAAAACCATCACAGACATTCATCAGCACGTTAACAGCGCACTGCAGAACAGTTATGCGGAAGAACTTGACAACACTATGGCACCTTCTGCAACTACTGGGTCTCATGGCAGCATGCATAGACCTACACGACTGGGCCAGGTTACACATGAGGCACTTACAACGCCTACTCCTGGACAACTGGAGCTACAGTCAACAGAATTACAGTCAGAAAGTGGCAGTTCCAACATCAATAAAGAAATCACTAAGATGGTGGGCAGACCCACACACCTTCACGCAAGGGGCACAACTGGAGAGAGATACAACGAGAACCCTCGAAACAGATGCAAGCCTGCTAGGCTGGGGTGCTGTACTGGACAGGCAGTCCATTCAAGGAAAATGGACAAACCAGGAGTCAAAACTCCAAATCAACATACTAGAGACAAGAGCCATCCGGCTAGCCCTTATATACTTCAAAGCTCAACTCCAAAGACACCACGTAAAATTGCGCACTGGCAGCTGAGTAGCAATGGCATACATCAACAAGCAGGGAGGAACAAGAAGCAGAGCCATGGCTCACGAGGCAGAAATATTACTGCTATGGGCAGAAAAATATCTACTCAGTCTCACAGCAGTCCACCTGGCAGGCAAACTAAACACAAGGGCAGATTGGCTGAGCAGGCAAACACTGCAACAAGGGGAATAGCAACTCCATCCAGAGATTTTCAATGAGATCCAGAAGAAATGGGGTCCCTTCGACATCGACCTCATGGCCTCAGCAGCCAATACCCAACTTCCAAACTACATGTCCAGATTCAGAGACAAGAGAGCAGTAGGAGTGGATGCCATATCAACCCCATGGAAATTCAAAAAGGCATATGTATTTCCCCCAATATCCATGCTACCAGCAGTACTACAGAAAATCCAGGACATGGGCAGCAGCATAGTACTCATAGCCCCAGACTGGCCGAGGAGAACCTGGTACACCCTAATCAGGAAAATGCTGACAGACAATCCTATGAGGTTTCCTCGCCACCAGAACTTACTTAGACAAGGCCCGATCTGGCACGAAAACCCTCTACCACTGAAACTGACGGCTTGGCCACTCAGAGGGCTAGACTGTTAGGGCTAGGGGTATCAGGTAGGGTGGTGGACACCTTGGTACAAACTAGGAGGGAATCCACCAACAGAACCTATAACAAACACTGGTGGGCTTTTGCCTCATGGTGCAAGAACCAGGACTTAAGGGCATCTCAATGTAGTATTGTAAATGTATTAGAGTTTCTGCAAAAAGGGTTGGAAAAGGGGTTATCAGCCGCATCTCTGTGGGTACAGATGGTCACCATAGGGGCTATAAGGGGAGAAACCAATGGACATTTACCCGGAGCCCACCCTTTGGTTCAATCATTCCTAAAGGCCGCAAACCTTATCACACACACCCAAAGACCCTTAACAGCTCTGTGGCACCTCAACTTGGTGCTCGACGCCCTCGCCAACTCACCATTTGAACCCATTGAATCTATTCCCTTATCCTTACTCACGATGAAGACCGTGTTCCTAGAAGCAATCTCTTCAGCCAAGAAAGCTAGCGAATTACAGGCTCTATCTTGCAGAGAGCCATTTATCTGCTTTTTCCCAGATAGAGTCGTCCTCCGTCCCATCCTGTCCCTTATCCCAAAGGTGGCCAACACCTACCACATGTCCCAAGAGATCACAGTCCCTACCCTCGATCACCATTAGGGGACCCTCACAGGGAAACCCTACTCAGCCTAGACCCAGCCCGAGCAATCCGGATCTACCTTGCCAGGACGGAGAGTTTCTGTTGGACAGGCAGGCTGTTTGTATTGATCCAAGGCAATAAACAGGGTCTAGCAGCATCCAGATCCACAATTGCTAGATGGCTACGAGAAGCTATAGCAAGGGCCTACAGGAGCGGAGGAAATACCCCTCCAGCAAACATCAAAGCACACTCCACAATAGCAGTAGCCACATCTTGGACGGAACGCAATTCTGCATCTGTCAGAGAGATTTGCCAGGCAGCGACCTGGGAGTCCCCGCACACCTTCCTCAGGTACTACCGGTTAGACAACGGCCTAATGGGGAACTCAGAGTTTGGTCGCAAGGTGCTCCAGACAGTCTTGATTCAAGTTTCTCCTCCCACCCAGGACAAAGTCTAATACTTCTGTACAATCGTCCCATGTATTGAGACTCAGAGTGCTGTAAGAAGGTGCGATAGATAATTGAAGTTTACTCACCTGGTAAAGGTGATTATAGGAGCACCTTCTTACAGCACTCCGTATCCCACCCATTGCAGAGGAACATGTGTGTGTGTGTATATATATATATATATATATATATATATATATATAGTGATAGACATTAAGATAAGCATATAGAGTGATACACCTAAGAATGTATATGAAACTTTCAATCACTAACTGTATACTGTAATGGGACATATGCTCCACACAGTCAGTAGCTATGTAACATGTTATTGGATGCTTATAAATAACAGTACATAGTAAAGAATGTCTCTTGACATAACATCAACTCGTGCTGTGTATTCTTCTACCCAACGGCCCCTCATGGGACCGACGGAGGGTAGTGTGTTTTTTCCTTCTTGGTTTTTTAACAGTTTAATTTCAGGAGGGAAACGAGCTCTGGAAGATATCATACTGAGGATTCTGGGAACAGCAAGGATAGGAGAGGGATCGGATTTCAAATTTTGGGATTCCTTTGTGCATCAGCCTATGAGGAGAGTGCTTACTACCCATGTGTTGAGACTTGGAGTGCTGTAAGAAGGTGCTCCTATAATCACCTTTACCAGGTGAGTAAACTACCATTTATTTTATTTGTCATGTGCCATTGATGTTTTACCAATGCTATTTTTCTGTTTGCACCTTTACTCTATACTTATGTCTTACACATGCCTTTTGGCCCAGGTCATGCCTGTAAACGGTCCCTTGGACCAGTGCACGCACCCAGTTATCAAAATCATAAATAAATAAATAAATGCTCCTGTCCTGGGGCAGAAATTCACACCTTATATTGAATGGCTCGCTGTTATTAAAGGGAAAGTCCCCTCAACCTATTTTCTGTGTACCTGTATAGTTTGTAGGCATGAACAATGATTTCCTGTCTTGCAGCCCCTTACTTTCATCTTAATTTAAATATAAATATGGTTGCTTCACTCTGTTCTGGCCTGGTGTCAAATCTGTTTTACTCCATTGCAGAGTTCATGACCCCACCCATGCAAGGCATCATGGGAGTTAATGATGCGTACCTCCTCAAGCCAGCTGAAGTTATAATCTGTCAGTTCTGTTACATCTTGTAAAGTCTCTGTATTCTCTAAAAGCATTTTTTTCTAACTTGGATACACATTACAGAAAACAGCATGGCACTTACTATACCTTGAAAAGTCTGATGGCCAGCATAAGACAAGAATATAAGGGGCTTAATTCTCAAAGGAGTTAAGAGTGCCGCAAGCCCCGGTTGGGTGGAACACATGGAGCATGGGGCTGGCAGCATTCTCCGGCTGGCAATCGGGATTCTCGATCCATGCACCACATTCCCTGAGTTAAACCACGTTTTGCTGATCTAACTTAGCAGACCATTTTACAGGGCTTGTGCCACATATTAGCTGCAAGCTGCCGTAAAGGGGGTAAAGTGCCACAAATGCACTCAACCTTTGAGAATCGGGTGCAAGGTGTGGCAATGTGTTCGGGGCAGCGCAGGGTTTGATGCAGGTCTTGTAAAAGCTCTGCGTCAACCTTTGAGAATCGAGCCCAGGGACTGCAGAGGACAGCAAGCACTGATTGATACAGTATAACTACTGCAGGCTTTAACAATAGAACACCATAACATTCTAGGATGCCTTACATGAATTGGGTCATGACTTTTGTAATTGTGTCAAGCAGGTTTTCTCACCAGACTTAAGGAACTTCATTCACATTTAAATCCTGATGAAATTAGGAGGGCACATCTGCATCTTTCCTAAACTTGTCTCTAACTGATGGCATTGCAAACTAGCCCACCAGGATGAAGCCCAATTCTGCAGCATTCTGCAGCAGAGCTACTGCAGGAAATGATGCAGTTTCAATGGGAGCTAATCCTGTTTGTCATGCAGGAAACTGTGACACTGCTCTTTATCCTGGTGGGCTTCACCATACTTATCAGATTTACCAAGTTCTATCAGTTCATTTCTTGTCAATGTATATTTCAATATATTGTATTTCCGCTGTCTGTATTCTTGGTTGTAACCTCCCAGGTTGCACCTGAAAATAGGCATTTCATCGCCTTGTGTGCCTACCTGGTAAATAAAAGCTAAATAAATAAATACAACAGAAGCAATCACTGTTGATGCCTATAACTACACAGGTAAATAGAATAAAAGGCTGAGGGGACCTTCCCTTTAAGTGAGCTATCAGCTACTCTTCCCAGTTTCTCCTGGGTCCCCTCATCCTGGATAATTTTTCTGACCTGTTTTCCTTTGCACCCTTTGGGAGACTGGACCACATCTGGTCTAATTCACCACATTTCAAGTCTCACAGTCGGGGCCAACTCAAGACATCACTAGGCTGCCTCTGGGGATTGAGAGGGCTTTCAGCAGCCCAGCCAGCCTAGCCCCACCACTGATCACCACTTGAGAGTCACACCAGACCTCGAGACTCCTCCAAGAAGCCGCGCCTACTCCGTGTCTCTACACCTATGGGGAGGGAGTATGAACTGGCATGTGCAAAGATAAGAAGCCCACCAGATTTTACCCCTTACAACAGAATTTCTTCCTTTTTACAAGACACGGCCACGACACTGCCGGGGGTTGAAAGGGGTTCCAACAACCCAGCCAGGCCCCACCACCACCACCACCATTGATCACTGCTTGAAAGCGACACCAGACCTTGGGACCCCTCCAAGAAGCCACACCTGCTTCTTGCCTCTCCTCAAATTGGGATGGAGTATGAACTAGTGTGGGAGGAGCTAAGAAGCCTGACAAATTTTAAACCTTACAACACACATTCTTGCCCTTTGCAAGATGCTGCCAGGATGCCACTGGGGGTCGAGAAGGCTTCCAGTAACCCAGTCAGCCAACCCCCCCCTCCACCAATAGCCACTTGAGTGCGACACCAGACCTTGGGACCCGTCTGATGTGCTGCATCTACTCCCTGCCTCTCCACCAATCAGGTAGCACCACCTCTCCCAAAAAGAACCAGCTATCCAGCAGTCTTTCACACTGTGGTCCTCTGCAATAAGGGCCACAGTGCAAAGGACAGCTAGTGAGTCTGCCAGAAGGAAGTCAGCCAAAGGAGGGTTCTGGCAGCCAGAAATGCTGCTCTGCATTTCAACCCCCTGGTAAGAACTGTGGTCACTGTTAGAGCTCTAACTGAACTGTCACCTCAAACAGGACTGAAATCATGTTTGCCACTGCTTAGCTCTTGTGTGTGTTTCCTTGGCGTAATGTTCATGCCATTGCTCAGCTCTTCATAGTGTTACCTTACTGAAATGATTGCAATTGCTCAGCTCCCTAATTGTGTTGTCATGAGTAACACTATTGTCTGACGCACTGTTAGCTCCCACTCTGCAGCATTGCCTGGTGCCACAGTATACTACTGGAGTCCTGACTTTTTCCTATATATTGCAGGGTCTGCTGCTTACATGTCAGTTGTGTTATCACAGTGTGTTATTATCTGTATTATCACAGTGTAGTAATGTTATTTAAAATACTGCTAGCTCTAAATCTGTAGCTTAGCTTCATGCCTGGGTATACTGCTAGAGTCCTGGCTGCTCCCTATCTGGGGACTGCCTACATGTAAGTTGTGTAAACATTGTGTGTTACCAGCTGTGTCAATAAACTAAAGTAGTATCCATAAAATCCACTCACCATGCTCCCATCCAAAATGTATCTGGTCTCACTTCCTGCATCTCCTCAATGGTCCTGCCCTGCTGTGAGACCTAACAAATGCTGACTGGTCACTAGTCCTTTCTGTGTCAAATGTTGACCTTGTCTTATTCCATTTCTGTGGCATCTTCCAGCATACCTGGGACCTCCATGCACCCCTCAGGAAATTTAGAGTTAAATGCTACCACCACCATTGGATCTCACCCAATCTCATTGCCATGTGCCGTTCCCTAGACAAGGTGTGGAGGCTGTACAAAACCTCCCATGCTACACGTGATCTCCAATCCTACAAACATCTTAGAAATAAATGCACCAAGGCCATCCGGCAAACTAAATCTTCTTATTTTACAGCATAACTTACCCAAACCCAAAACTCCCCTGAATCCTTCTGGAAGTTGATCAACTCCCTTCTCAACCCCCCATCTAAGCAAGCATGTCCTGTCCTTAACATCGAGGGCAGATCTGTCTTGGACCCAGAGTCTGTAGCCAAACTTTTCAATAAATTCTTTGTCTCCTGTGCCATGCCCGACTCCCCCCTCCCATGCCTGACTCCCCCCTACCCAACCACGACCCTACTGAATCTACGTCCCCTACCCTTGGTTTCCTCTTTCCTCCTTTCACACCACTGGAAGTATAAAATGCAATCACTGCCTTAAACCAATCCAAATCCAGCCCTGATGGTTTGCACCCCAGACTGCTCCATATCTCTGCCACTGCCATAGTTGCCCCCTTGACACACATAATAAATCTCTCTCTCTCTCTCTCTCTCTCTCTCTCTCTCTCACAGCCACTGTTCCAGCAGCCTGGAAACTGGCCAAGACCCTCCCTCTGCATAAAGGTGGAGATCCCTCCTTATGAGGAAACTACAGACCCATCTCACTCCTCCCCATCCCTTGACAAGGTCCAGGGTTACCTCATGCTGTCCGAACCATCAGACTTTCTCTCCTCCAACAGCTCCCGTGCAGTCAGGATTCAAAAAACACCACTCCACTATCACTACCCTGCTGCGTGTTACTGACTCCATCCTCTCGGCCATGGATAATAGCCAAACGTCTGTCGCCATCTTTATCAACTTGGCAAAAGCCTTCGACTCCATCTCCCACCCACTGCTACTCCATAAGCTCAGCTTCTTTGGCATCGCCCAACCTACTGTCGACTGGTTCTTCTCGTACCTCCAAAATAGACTACAGTCAGTTCAAATAGGTGACACCCTCTCCTCTCCTCTCCACTCCCCTCCCCTCCCTATTTTATCAGGTGTCCCCCAAGGCTCTATCCTTGGCCCCATCCTCTTCTCTCTTTTCATAAATGACCTTCCCTCAGCCTACCTCTCCTCCAATGTGCATCTCTACACAGATGACACTATCATCTTTGCTTCTGGCCACTCCTACGATAGTGTTTTTCCCAATCTCCAGAGCAACTTCAACCGAGTCCAGTCCTGGTTCCTGGAAAACCAACTAACACTAAATGCCAATAAAACTGTCACCATGGTTTTTGGATCAAGACAGAAGATTGCCTCGCTCCCTGCCACCCTTTGATCACCACCCTGAATGGCTCTGCCCTTGAATTGGTCCCAGCCTTCAAGTACCTGGGTGTCTAGTTGGACAGCCACCTCAGCTTCTCTTCTCACATTGAGACTGTCTGCGCCAAACTCTGGCCAAAACTTGCCGTCCTCTATCGACACAAAGCCAGCCTACCTCTTCCCACCCGGTGCGAGCTAGTACGTAAAACAATCTTGCCAGTGTTGGACTACGCCGACATTGTTTATGGAATGGCCCCAACCTTGTCTATCTCCAAACTGGACATTCTATTCAACTCTTTCTGCCACTTTGCCACTGCCTCCCCCCCCCCACGCACTCACCACTGCACCCTCTACACACCACTCTCCCTGGCCTCGCTCTCCCACAGAAGAACCAACCACAGTGCCTCCCTCATAGGAAAATATTGGTTCGGTTCCCTTCCCCCACACCTCACTTCCCACTTGACCCCAGCAAACTCCCTTGATTACCCCCTCCAACACAGGGACTCACGCACTTTTCACATCCCTCACCCACAAAATGTTACCGGCCAAGCTGCCTTTTCGTACCACCTCCTCCTTCTCTGGAACAACCTTCCCTCTGACCTACGCCAGGCCTCCTCTCTTTCATCCATTCAAAAACTCCTCAGGCTCCTCCCTACCCCCCTCTGCCCAAAATGCCCCAATAGTCCCAGTACGTCCCCCCAGGCCCTACCACCTGCAAATAGTAATCTTGCAGCAGTCCAGTACATTTTTCTGTGTACTGCTCTACTTTATTGTGTACGTAAAATTTTGTGTACTGTATGAAAAATGTTTGTGTATACTGTTTCTTTTTGTAATTTCTTTGTGTAACTCTTCTCATTTCTGTGTATGCTCTGTACCTGGGTTGCACCTGGAAATGAGCTTCGGCTCAATGTGCCTATCCCGGTTATCAATTTTAAATAAATAAAATCTCACACACCGCTTGCTGTCAGTATGCAGCACAGTATCATGCCTGGGTTTACTATTACTATCCTGGCTACTCCCTATTCAGGGTCTGCCTTTATAGCAGCTGTGTTATCAGTTGTGTTATCATGGTAAAGTAATCTCTAAGTCACGGTTAGCTCTAAATCTTTAGCACAGCACTGTATCTAGGAATACCACCTGTAGTACTACCTAACACCTGGCACATTTACATTTTTACTGCAAACCCCCCCCCCCAACTTTGTAAAGGAACTTTAGTTGTAGCAGTTTGCCTCTGTTTTAATACACAGGCTGGCAGTGTACACGGCTGCAGCCCTAATCTGATCTCAGATTTGTACTGCCTTAGCTTTAATGTAATCTTATCCAGCTACCAGGTTGGCAAATTTTAATTATTGCCACAAATATAGCCCTCTCCAGTCCTACCTTTGTCTCTGGGCAAGCCCTGTCTGCTAGCTACAGCAGATATATCCTGTCTGGAAGTCCCTATGCCACAGGTTTTTTCATCCTGCACTGGTCCCATACTTATGTGTGGCAGTCCCATAGGCTTTTCCCTCCCAATGCATGGCCATGACTTCCAAGGAACTGTGATGTAGCCTATACTGTGTATACCTGGCCCTAGATTACATAGTCATTCTGCTGGTGTCAAACTCAGGGCAAGCTCAGCATACTTATGGCTTGGAACATATTTATGAAATTGTCACTAACCAGTGCTACTGCCCCCTCCCAGGCCTGATACATAAAAAAGTACTTACACCTACTGGGACATAAATCACAACCCTTACTTGCCTTCATCAATTGTATTCACTTTTGCAAAATTGTTCACCTGCTAGCCAACTTAACTGACATCGAAAGCAACCCTGCCCTAAAGCACTCACACCCCTAGCTAGCAACAACAGCTGACTAGACCCTGAGGGCTTCAGACTGATGCACCTCATTATTCGTAGCCTTGCCCTGAAATGGCTGAGCTGAAAGCCCTTGTCATGGTGCATAACCTGCATATACTACCTGTCTCCGAGAGCTAGTTAAAACCATGCATCAATAACACTGAAATAGCTTTGCCAAGTTATATAATCCACAGTAAAGACAGTAGGTAGCACACATACAGGGCATTATTTGTGATGAGACCTTTGATTTTGGCCGGTGCCACACCCAGTTCATCCAGCCATCTACGCTCTGCCCAAAGTACACAAAAGGCTTCAGAATCCACGGGGTAGGCCCATAGTCTCTGGTATTGGCTTACTTATAGAGCCATTATCACAATATGTGGATACACACATTAGAGATATTGTTAAACAATTGCCATCATATATCAAAGATACTACAGAGATTTGGGGCATTCTGGGGGATCTCCAGTTGGAAAAGGAGTGGATTTTGGTTTCTATGGATGTGGAATCACTCTACATGAAGATACCACATGATGGTGGCCTAAGGGCAGAGCATGGATGGTTGGACCGAGCTACCTCCTTGGACACTAGTCAGATATATTTTCTCATTAACTTATTGGAACTAGTATTGACAAAGAATACTTTCATTTTTCAAGGTAAACACTATCTCCAGACAAAGAGAACTGCTATGGGGGCTACTTTCATCCCTAATTATGCAAATCTTTATCTGGGGGAATGGGAAAGAGATTTTATCTATGATCAAGAAAGAAATGTTTTTTATGACCTCATTGACCTACGGAGGTGCTTTATTGATGATGTGTTGACGGTGTGGCAGGGGTAATTTCAGCAACTACAGGCATTTGTGGATTACCTACATGAGAACAATCCACATATACGGTTTAATGTTGAGGCACATATGGATAAAGTTACATTTTTAGATTTACAAATAAGCTATTTATGTGTTGGGACTATCAAAACAGAGCTATATAGGAAACCAGTTGAGAAAAATACCATTTTACATGCCTCGAGTTGTCACCCCTGCCACACCATCAACAACATTCCCAAGTCACAATTTATGCGTCTTAAAAGAAACTCCAGTTTAGAGTCTGATTTTCAGAGAGGGGCAGTCGAAATGTCTGACAGATTTACTTCCAGAGGCTATGCTAGTACAGTGGTTGCACGAGCACAGGAAACAGTTCATAATATGGAAAGACAGGATCTTCCTCAGTACAAAATTAATAAACGAGAAGAAGACACTAGGATGAATTTTGTCACCACTTAAAGTTCTGTTTCTGGTAAAGTTAGGGACATCTTAGAAAAAAATTGTCATGTATTGCAGGCAGAAGCAACGTTAAAGGAGATTAGCCAAGTGTATCCCCAAGGGAAAGAAACTTGGGTGATGTATTAGAGCATTCCTTTCAACCAACAGTGGTGAAGCAATGTAGTGGCATCTGGTTACCTCAGCAGCCAAAAGTTTTTTTCACCTGTGGCCACTGTAAGTTTTGTACCCATTGTGTGCAACAAACACATTTTTACACAGTGAATAAAAATAAAATTTATGACATTAGACAGTTTCTTAACTGCACTTCTGAAAATGTCATTTATTTGGCAACTTGCATATGTAATGTGTTTTATGCACTTCTCCTTACTTATCTGTCCCTCCTCCCACCTTACTTTCACTCTCATCCCTCTTCTCTTGACTCTCACTTCCATCACTTACTAGTACCATATCCATTCCCTTATTAGCACTAAAATGTTCAACATGTTCACTTTCCTTATAGCAAATTGTGGTGTAGTTTTTGTTCTCTGTACTGCTCCAGTGTTATTTTTGTTTACTTTCTGCACCGCACTGGTATTGCAGCCTCCTT
This sequence comes from Neoceratodus forsteri, assembly GCA_016271365.2. Classification (NCBI taxonomy): domain Eukaryota; kingdom Metazoa; phylum Chordata; order Ceratodontiformes; family Ceratodontidae; genus Neoceratodus; species Neoceratodus forsteri. Next base: position 734,735,714 of record CM028131.1, read on the forward strand.
GTTTCTATGGAAACATTTGCTAATTGGTCTATATACTATTGTCAACCATTTTCTGTACTTGTATCGAAATATTTCCCTGTATTATTGTATTGTTGTAGTGCTGTACTGTACCCTCCCGGGTCGTGCCTGAAAATAATCATTGCTATGGCTAGTGCACTTACCCGGTAAACAAAAACTAAATAAACATCTAGGGAGTTTAAAGAAAGAATTTGTAACCATTTAAGTGACATCAGGTGCCGGGTTGAAAGGAATGCTCTATACAGACACACACATCAGGCTGGCACGTCACACAAATTTAAATTTTGTGGAATTGAGAAAATAAACTTGGGGCCAAGAGGTGGGGACATTAATGTTACAATATTACAAACAGAGGCCTTTTGGATATATGAGTTGGGAGCATTGAAATATCCAGGATTGAATGATGCTTTTGATACATCCCCCTCCTTAAATAAGAAATGATTGATGATGCTGTACATATGTGTATTTCTTAGATTGTCAGTATGATTATTAAGTACCTTACATAACAGAGGAACAGAAATAGGTGAAATTAATCCATATTATGATAGTGTGCTTATGCCCTGCTGATTTATCTTGTAAAAATGTTTTTGGAGATGTGGAGAGTGTTTGTATATATTTTTACCAACAGTTTTCTATTTTTGATGCAAGCAATAGTATAGATAAATGAGTTCTAGCTATATGCTTTATGTCTTTTGGTTAGATTTAAATAGTGCACATACAAAAAGGTAGCATGCTGGTGTGTCCTAATGAACATATAAGTTAAGTATAGGGGATGTATGCTATATAGCTATTCTCCTATATATTATATTATATATCATATAATGTACTTTAAGTATATGGTTACAACTGTTTGTTGAGATTTTGAATAATACACTTGATTGTGGTTAGCTCTTTTAGTCTTAAATGGTGTTATGTATATATATTATAACAACCATGTTATTGTTATAGGTGTTTTAGGTGGTTATATAACTTTAAATTAATTACTATATAAGGAGCACTAATTACAGCACTTTTAGATCCCTGAAGAGGCTCTTTGAGCGGAACCGGTTGGATCATTGTGCCTGGTGGTGGTGGTGATGTGAGTTCAGCTTTTTCTTACCACTATATGCCCTTTCATTCAAGTCTGCACTCAAATAAAGAGTGGAATTGAAGTTATAATTTTCTCAAGATGAGTGGTGCCTTCTTTTTTGTTCTTCTTAGGTAAAAGGGTGGGGGACTCCTACATTATACCAAATCAGACCTAGATGCTAACATTCTCAGCTATCTACTCATGACTGATTGTGAATGGCTATTATTACAATTGACTCTGGACATGAAAACATTAAATGTATAGTGTGTGTACAACCCACCTAAAGTAGGCATTGAGAGTCTGAAGGATGCGGTGCATGTTTTCTAACCTTGGTCACACCAAGATGATCACACTAGGCATTTTAACTTAAACTGGTTAACTAATCCCACCACATATAGAAATGTCCTGGATGACTATAATCTAAAAAAAAAAACAAAAAAAAAAACTGACCGGCCCCACTAGACTTAACATTAGACAGAGAACCATACTTTCATTGATTGGATTCTAGACAGCAGGTTTGGACTCCATCAGCGACCACTCTACCATTTACTATCTCTGGCACAATAGCACAACCCTAAATTCTATCCCAAAAGATGTGTTTTTTCACAGCTGCAAAGACCTCAACCCCCAAGCATTCTTAACTGACCTCTAATGAACAGACTGGTCCTTCATAGAGTCTATATTCTATGTTAATTGTGCACTGGACTTCTTTATCACTGGATTTATGAAGCTGCTTGATAAACCGCCCCCCCCGGACCAGATGCACGGTCAAAAACCTAAATTCGAGCTGGCTATATAGAGACCTCTTCAAATTAATGAAATCTACGGATACAGTCTGGGATATGTACAAAATATCTAACTCAAATCCTAACTGGAAGTCTACAGGCACTTGAGGAACAAGTGAAAGCATGAACTCAACTTAGTCAAAAGCTCAAAAAATGTTGGACCTGTGTTAACAATTCAATCAGCCCCAATACCCATCAAAGTCAATGGTATCATGCATATGCTCATATGCTCAACTTGCACTCTATGAATCTTTGGTTCATCAAAGAAAGAGTAATCCCAAACATTCCCAAAATGAAAGCTATGCTGCTTGGCTCAGCCCTTAAAATCAAATGTCACTCTCCCAGGGCCTCTGTATCACTACTCTAAATGGCAGCCAACTCAAGTCAGTAAATTAATTTAAATACTTGGGCATAACCATCGATCCTTGCCTCTCCCTCAACAGCCACGTGAACAGCACCACTAAGTCTATCCACCAGAAGCTAGGGCTATTGTACAGTATCCAGATACACTTCACAGTGGACTCTAGAGTAAGAACTGCATAAAGCAACTTACTCCCACTAATTGGCTATAGAGCAGTTGTGGTTGATGTTGCACAAAAACCTGTCTGGGCAAAGGGAAAAAATCTCTATACTACAAAGTATCCAGATTTGCATCCTCACAAGACCTTAAATCCCACTACTGTTACAACTTTGAGCAACTCAGCTGGCTGCAACCAGAACACAGGATCCAACTAACGCTAGCAAATTTTATGTTCAAGACCCTGCATAGAAATGCCCCGCAGTGCCTCATTGAACTGGTCATGCCTTTTAACAACCCTTACTCTCACTCCACAGTGAATAACACATTACAGATTCCATGTATGTGCACAGGAATGGGGCAGAAATCTTTCAGCTACTGAGCCACTTCTGTCTCTCTGGAGCTCCATTCCTACCTCCATCAGACTGTCCCGTTCTCACAAAGTTCTTACACTCAGAATGATGGACCACCTGCAAAAACTCAGTGTTTGCTCTTGTTTTCAATTGCTGTCTTTCTCCATCCTATACTGCAGTGGTTGTCAACCTTTTTTGATCCAGGGACCCTCTGGCCAACTGTCTGCCATGTCAGGGACCCCCTACCAAAAGTTCATAGATATTGCACCATGTTTAGTGTTTTGCACAGCATTTATACAGCTGCCCTTAATAAAACACAAAAACAACAGCAAACCAATGTTGTATAACCTTTATTTTTTTAATAATATCTGTAAAAAGTACACAAAATATATAAAGTACACAAGTTACACAAGTGATAAGAGTTTATTATTAGGCTTCCAGATAGATAGATAGATAGAGAGAGAGAGAGATAGCTGGCTACATTTTATGCTTTGCATTTATACATAGGTAATACCTAATGATTCAGTTCAATACTGCATATTCATAAGTGGCTTGAACATTAGCACCATCAGCAGCATTGGCAAGTTGCTACCAAAATTGGGTCACAACACAGGACAAGGTTAGTGAGGTGTATGAGAACCTGGACACTCTAGGAGTGGTGAAAGTAAATGGCAGAGGAACGTCATGTTGAAAAATGTAATGCAAAGCATAGTATAGTATACTGCATACTAAACTACTTCTTATGCACAGTGCGTCTTCCATTCCCCTTTTCAAGCTCCAAGGCCATTATGGTTACCATGTATACCTAACCTTATGTACCTCTCTTGCACTATGTATATTTGCACAACCATATAATTTTACTGTATTGCATGCTCTCCTCCATCACAACAACCAACATATTATGTACTGCATAATGTAATGCATTTGTCTCATTCCCTGTATATCTTGCTACAGTATTAACTTGTAGTACCCAGGTCATGCCTGAAAAAGGCGCCTGGTGCCAGTGCACCCACCCAGTCAACAAAAAATAAATACATAGTCAAAACTCCAAATTCTGGGTTTCATGAAGAAATCTGGATAGAATGTTAGTGTCAGTGGCTCATGCATGCTGCTCTGGGTCCATAAAATTAGATGGTCATCATGGTTTGTAGTCCTGCATATGAAGTTATACTCAATACTAGTGCTGGGTCAAATGCCCCATTCCACCAGAGGAATTCTGCTTCCAAAATACATTTTGGAATTCTTTTTGTGCAATTCCACAGAATTCAGAAAGAATTCCATGGACTTGTTATTGAAATTGTAGACTGTGACTCTGCAGTTTGGTTTTTATTTGTGATTGTATATATATATATATATATATATATATATATATAGAGAGAGAGAGAGAGAGAGAGAGAGAGAGAGGAGGGAGGGAGATAGAGACAGACAGACAGACAGACAGATAGACAGAATGAATATCTTGGAAAATAGTCACAATGTCCTGAAAAAGGAGGAACAGAGAGAGCCCAGAACCAACTGTCAAATGAAACATCTTTGGGCTGATATACAGCGTTGGGAGCTTGAGATGCTGGGAGTCTTGGGTGTGTGTGGCCTTCCAAGGTCAAAGGTTTCTTTGTAAACAGGAACACCTTGTAAATAGGATTCATCCTAATAGTGTATTTCTGCCATATAAAACCTGTCAAAAAATAAAGCTTCTTACTACTAACACCATTGAGGCACTGTTGATGTCACCAAACAAAATTTGTCTAATCATATAAAACTCAATGTCATTTTGTTAATTTCTAGTGCTTTTTGTCTACAAATGCCACCTACTGTTTATCCATTTCGGAGGCCTGGAGCTGTGCTCCAGGGATACTTCCCAGTCCGATCCCCCTCTAACATTACTGATCATTTCTGCGATGGTCCACAGTGAAGGACATGAAGGTGGCCTTGGCTGTCATTTAAATAGTGGTGGCCATGGTTTTCTCCCACTTTTTCATCTTCTTATTTGCCCATGGCACCTTGTGGTGGGCGCACACTCAACCCTGCATACACACAGAAAACATCCTGTGATTGAGCAATCTGTCTAGCCAAATGGTGTAGCTGTGCTGCTGTGACACATCATCCCTCCCTGCCTAATCACTGCTGCTACAAGGCAGTGCCTCCCACAGACTGCCTAGCCAGTTCATGATTTAACTCCTGAACCCAAGTAATCAGCATTATAGAAAAATACACTGAGTCATTGGGTGTATTACTGGCACCAAACATCGTCATTTTGAGATGCTACTATGCTTAGTGCTAATAAAGTATAAGAAAAATGACTGCATATAAAAATAGACATGAAGAGTTTGCATGTCTAGTATGCTGTGAGCTTAGGACTGCTGAGGGAGTAGAGAAAAAGGAGACATATGATGAAATGATTCAGGTTTCTATGAGGGCTCAGCAAGGTGGACTGTCAGTAATTGTTCATGTTGCATGAGAACTCAACCACCAGAGGGCACAATTTTAAGCTGGCGGGGGTATTTCAAGAGAAATGTAAGGAAGTACTTTTGTACTGAGAGGGTGGTGGACAAGTGGAACAGCTTGCCCAAGGAGGTGGTAAATTTGGGGGCAGGGATCAGATTCAAGACAGGGTGGGACAGATTTAAGGAGCTGGTGGGGAGTCGGGACAGCAACAGGGGAGGTGGAGAAAGGCAGAGTGGGTATGGACCAAACTGTCAGCAGGACACCTAGCCTAAGCCTGGACCTGGACCATGTGTAGTAAATGTAGGTAGAAATTTTGGACAGATTGGATGGACCATTGTTTTTATTCTGCCTGTACCTTTCTGTGTTTCTATATATTATCAATGCATGTCATGTCTCAACTGTGAAACATACACTGTTAGTCGTATTCTACATGTAGTTTGGTGGACAGGGGAGATTTATAAGTGCTGTTTGTACTATGGAGAAGTAATCAGTCCCATTCCTGTTGAAATAATCTTTTCTCCTGTTTCAGTCAACAGCTGTTCATGGTGAGGCCAGTGGTAGTAAAGTAGCAGCAGGGCTGAGTGGTGTTGGCCAGTTTGGCAGTGATGGTGGTGTGAAATCTGAAGGTGAGAAAGAGGCTACAGTGGAACCCATTCCACAGTGTTCGGAGAGTGGTATGAAATTAACTTAAAACAGCAATAGGAATGTACTGTTAGATCTAAAATACTATATACACTTTTAAAAACATATTTGACCATCTCATACCTATTGCTCTGGCATTTTGTTCCCTCTGGGTGTAACCAAGACTCTGGATTCACCATGTCCCCAACCCTCTCAATCATATTTTTTTTCACTTTTTTTTTGGCACCGCCTGTCCCACATTATCAGCCCTACCCTGCCCGCCCCCGGGAACCAATCCTCAATTCGTCCTGGCTACCTCAAGGTGGGACCGCTGAGACAACCCCACCCCATGAAGACAGGTCCAGGTTATCGGCCACATCACTGCAACTGGCAGGGCTCACTAGTCTTAACCCCCCAGCTGGGGCCACAGGGATGGGCCATCCAGCGGAACACAGTCTCGGACAGGGTCAGCTACTTTGGGGGACCACGGTACCAGGAGGTGGCATCATCCCTGGGACAGGCAGCATTTTTTGTGAATGCTAATCCCCTCAGAAGGCAGGACATGCAATGACATCAGTGGGATGAACCCATCCATCCTGCCTTCTCATTTATCAGGTGCCGGTTGCATCAGATCCCCCAGCCTCTGCCAGGGGTCCGCACTTTTGCACCGGACAAGCAATCACACCCTCCCCCACCCCAGAGGAGGAGAGCAGTCCATGGGACTACCCTTGCACCAATGGGCCAGCTTCTTTTTTCACTTTTTCTTGTTGTTTATCATTTTTAACCCTGTCTTTATAGGCTGTGCTGCCCCATCTTCTGAGCAAGCTGCCTCCCAGCTCTGATGCCACCATCTCTGCCATGCACTTACTCCTGTCTCATGGCTTTCTCCATACTCACCCCACAATAGGGCTTCAGGACAGCTCTCCTGCCCCCTTGGGACATCCCTGATGGGAAGGGCAGTCATGGGAGTACCCAAAGAAATGCTGCTTCTGCCAGGGGGTGGTGTTACTTGCTTTGCTGCTTCCCCACCCTAGAAATCTGACAAAAGGAAATTGGCTCAAACACACAGCATATGCCACAGCAAACTAGTCAGAGATATTCCAGCACTGGAGCCATATACTTTATAATGTACTTTATATTTATATAGTAACTGATCTGTAACACACACACAGGACTGTCTTGTAAACAGGATTTCTTTCCCTAACGACATGTTTATTTGTGTATAAAGATAAAGATTTTATCTGTCTATCTATCTATCTATCTATCTATCTATCTATCTATCTATCTATCTATCTCTATCTATCTATCTATCCTGCATCACCATCTTAAGTTCCCCAAGTGATGTTACTGGTGCAGCAGCAGGCATTCACCATCACATGGGAATTAAGGACTCCTTTAGAGCACTTTCTCTTCCTCCTGTCACTTTTTGTCCCACAGATGCTTTCAGTTATGGACACTGAAGCAGGCCACCACTGATGTGAGACTTACTGCATAATCCACATCATCCCAACATTGGAGGGGGATTGTTGGTACTACGGGTAGAGCCCAGAGTGATGTTTGCAGCCAAATATAAGAAAGGTTTCAGTGGGCAACAATATTATTTTTTTTATTTTGTTTACAGAGACCTTGCCATCTAGTGAGAGGACTTGAGCAGTCATGCAGCCAAGAAGCTGGAACTAGCCAAGAAGGGTTTTCAGGCCAATGTTCATGAGTAGGAGAGGAGAGAAAGAGAAGCTGTAGTCCATGCCACCCCTCCACCTAACTGAAAGCATCACCCTGATGTCTGGCTAGATGGAGCAGCTGGGGAAAAAAATGACATACCTGGAAAGGTAGGGCAACACCATTGTGTTGCAATGAAAAAAAAAAAAACTTCTTGTGATCCAACAGGCCATGAAGAGGCAGCTAGAAGAACTAAAAGGTCTGCTGCAAGGATTAGCAATACTGCTGGCAACCAACCACCCCAACACCACCACTTCAGACACAGTAGTGCATCAGTAGTGCTGGTATTGACATTTTTTATATGGGATTGGAAGACCCATACATGTAATTACAGAGGAGAGGAGCCCGTTTAAATGCACACCCATTTTGCACCAGAAAGTTATCCATGTAAGCTATCTCCATAGGATAACTTAGAATAACATTGTGGCCTAGGATAACATTGTGGTGTATTACACTGTTTCTTTGCAAAGTGTTTTACTGTATGTATTAAACACATAAATGAGTTATTTAGGAAGTGATTTAGAGAAGAAGTTAGCCATCTTTAATGCTCTAAAACCAGTCTAAAATCTATTTCGGTTTAGTTAAGTACATTTGGAGCCCTTTCGCCTGTTCATCCCCGACCTGTCAGTCATTTTATTATGGGGTTGAGAAAGGCTGTTATGTTCTGCTACTTTTGTTTTTTTCCTGTGAGCTGGAGCACTGTAGGTACCTCTCAAAGGTAAAAATCTTTGGTTGCTACAAACTGCTTACTTTTCTCCATGCAGGACAGGGCTTCAGCAGTGGACACCAGTGAGTCTTTCTGTTTTCAGTTTTGTCCTCTTGCTCATTGACATCGCTGTTGTCCTGTGACCCCTGTTCTGACCCGCTTTGCTCACTGTATTAAAACATTACTTTCTCCCCCAGAGACAGTTACCTTTCTCTTCATTCTGACCGACACTGAAATATGATGCGGAGAAGTTGCCAGCTAATTAACACTTTTATGGTGTCCCGATGAAGTATGAATGTGTACATTTAGTGGCTGAAAATATGCGAACTTAGGTGAGATTTGCACTTAGACAATGTGATTTTAACTGGGTATTTTAACATTGCAGGTTTAGAAACAAGCATTTGTCAGTGTTGAATGTTTGCTTGCTGGTATTGGCATTGGTAGTGCAGGAGTTAACAAAGATGCATAATAGGAATGGCAGTGAAGTATTGAATTAATCCCAACCCCCACCACCACCCTGCAGAGACTAACAGGCATTGGGGGTGTGCCTTTGGGTCGTCAGCAAAACACTCACACCATTCCACCTCACCCCACCCTGCAGACACTGACAGGTGTCGGCATGCCTTGAGGTCTTTGGCCCTTACGCTCACCCTATTCCGTAAGGAAATAAGCTGAGATGGGTGCAGTATAGGAGAATGGGGTGAATGTTAAGGCCAGAGACCCCAAGGCACACCTCGATGCCTGTCAGTGGCTGCAGGGTGAGGGTGGGAGTGGAATGGCGTGAGTATTATGGCTGACAACCCCAAGTCACACCCCTGACACCTGTCTGTCTGCACAGGGTGAGCATTACGGTTGGAAACCCCTAATGCCCCAAGTGTTTATTGGTATTTTTGCTCCAAATTTTCCACATGGGCTTTTGGGACCCCACCTGATGAACAGTGGCAGTATCATTTTGTTACTCAATCCCAAAAGGTGATTTCACACAGCGAGTGTGCCATTCAGCACCACAGGTGCGAAAACACATTTCAGGCAGGATGTAAAAAAAGACAGCTGTACTGTTCATGAGGAGATGTGAAGAAATGGCAATGCTGAAAATCTTTATTTGTTTATTGACCCATTGATTGATTTCAAACGTTTTACCAGGAAAATCATACTGAACTGGTATCAGTTTGTTTCCAGATGTGCCCTGGGAGGAAGGGGGTACACAGAAGAAAAGAACAAAGTGCAGTGCATAAATACAACAAAATGGAAATAAGTATATCAAAATATACAATTACAACAATGCCTAAAGAACAAATTGCCCTTCTAGAATTTCAGCCTGTTGCCTTCATCAAAGGCAAAAGGCAACTACTATTACTAAACTAATGCACCTATAACCACCCAGTCCCCTGGGGTTTCTAGAATCATATCAGTATTATTGTTAGGATGGTAGCAGGCAGCTGGTAGGGATCTCAATAGGGGCTGCTTACATAATGACATCACTGTTTACTCAGCTGGCCTGAGGGAAGAATGATTAGGTCATTCTAACTCTCGCAGCAGCATAAGCCACACTGTGTGGACAGCTGCTCTGGGGGAGCTTAGAGCGCCCAGTTCTGTGTAGTCAGTTGTTCAGTGAGGAGTTGAGAATGGCAGAAGGATTGCCAGTGGGCTCTCAGGAGAGGGCCCAGGATTTCTCATCATAGTGGAATGACGTTTCCAGCTTCCAGTGAAGTGGTGGAGACCAGTGCTGCAGCAGGATTTCCTGATTTCTACTCCCAGTGAAGTGGAAGGAACTGCTTGTTCTCAGTGACTCAAGGGGCAATTCCCTGAATGTTCTGTGGTGTTTTCAGCTGCCTTGAATAGGAACTGAAGAGAGACTGTTTGATCGGCTACCCAGGAGTGCGCCTTTCTTTCTTTTTTGTTGTTCCATGCCCTGTAGACAGGACAACCTCTGTGAGTACTCTTCTAGGAGACCAGATTTCCACAATATTTAGGGGATTCAATAGTCTGGGGTGCATGTGCCCATAGATAAGGCTGGATCGCACCTGTCAGTGCCCCTAGTTTCACCGAAGTGAGTGAAGTACTTTTAAACTGTTCACCCAAGTGAGTGCAGTTTTGTTCTTTGGTCACCCTAGTGAGTGATGAAGTTAAAGTGTGGGACCTCTAGCATTTCAGTGGGGAATGGGGATTTCAGTGATGTAACCCTGAAGAATGGCAAAGACTGTCGGTTGGGGCCAAGGGTGGGAGGAATGCCATCTAAGTGCTTAGAAGGCCGAGCTTCCTGGTTCATAAAGGGCACCAGATTTATCCGAGCAAGGGCCAAGCTGCAGGTTAAGGTGTGTGACTGAGTTTCACTAATGTGCACCTACTGTATGTGCGAAGAAGAGTTCTGAGTGTGTGGTTTGGATTCACTAAATGACACTCATGGGAAGAAAATGTTCATTTGCATGGCTAGGTGTCCACATATGCACCTTTTTGGAATTTGGGAAGAAGATGTTTCTTTTGTGTGTCCTTGAACCGTACTGTATGCAAGAAGAGTTTGTGAAATGTACCTATCCAGCCTAGCCCAACACTTGGGGGTCCACTTCTGCTTTAATCAAGCCATACTGCACAATCCCAATTACTATTATGGTCATTACGATTATTGCTTCTGGTTGTGTGGATTTACTGGGTCCCCCCTTATCAGGTTATATTTAGCATATACTTAGCAGCCTCCACCCAGGACCTGGGTTCTGCTATTTACACAAGGTTAATGTTGTTTGTTTCTGTACTCCCACCCCTCTCTTTCTCTAGAAAATGAGCCAGGTATACATCCTAATGCCAAGGGTGGTACCTATCCTTTGTAAAGTCAAATGGTATACCAGTATGTGGACACCAGTGTTCCAGATTTTAATGGCGGTGTGAGTGTGCTAACTAGTTAAAAAGTGGCCTGGGAGTTACATACCCACAGATGGGCGCACCTTGCCAGACTACAGCTCCTATTTTAGGTGCTTTTAAGAACTATTGTTCCTCCCTTTATACCTAAACACCTGAACCTTCATCCATGGTATACAAAACCTTCTTCAGTAAATTCCAGTTACCTAAATTGACAGAACAACAACTTAAACTTACGTGCCCAGTTTTGGCATCTGAAATCTGGATGGATATCCAGAACCTGAAAACAGGGGAAAGCTGGGACCTGATGGGTATACCCTAGAGTTTTGCAGAAATCAAAAAAACCTTCTAGTACCCGTTTTACAAACTTCCTTCAGAGAGGTACAACAAGCACAGACACTCCCAATCAGCTGGAACTATGCCAATATTTTCACCATCTTAAAACCTGAAGAAAACTCTATTTATTATTACTCATACTGTCCGATATCTGTACTAAATGTAGATTACAAAATCTTTGCTTGCATTCTGGGGAAGAAATTTGAAGGCATATTACCCAATCTGATCCAACAGGATCAATCAGGGTGTATTGCAACACTTAAAAATACAGATAGTATTAAACAAACCTTATACATGTAACCCCTCTACAAATGGGGGTCACTAAAAAGCCTTCTTTGGGTGAACCTAAATGCTCTCTGCCAGGCTGGTGTCCTGTATTTCAGCCGATTTAAAAAATAATTGAGTGAGAGTGCCTAATGCCTCCATGTACTGTCACTTTAAGAACTGCCAAACTGCAGTATAATTAATTTGAAATGGGGGGTGTCTGTGTGTTTCCCTGCTCAAGTCCCATTTGGACCACTGAGCAAATCGATCCATTTCTGCAGTCGCTATATGCGTAGAGGGAGCTCTTTCAGAAGATGTAATTGCTTGCTTGCAACCTGTTAGAGTAATTATGAAAATGCAGTTTGTTCTAACCTGCTTTCTTGTAGCAAGGACTGTGCAGAGTAGCTCCTTCATTTGGGTTCTGAACTGCTGAATTGGACCAATTAGTGTGGGGGTCCTTTAAAATGGAGCCTGCTCTGGGCGAATCAGAACTTGGACTCTCATCTGGAGCCTGCTGTAATGGGACTGTATGGCAGGTGCCTCTGGGAATTGTAGTTTGGACCTTGGCACCTTTTTGCACCAATAGGGGGAGCCCTTGATGAGTGACAGCCCAACCAGCCAACCAAACTGGGAGGAACTCAAAGGAAATGCCCTGCCCTGTTACTGGAAAGCTCAGACCAGTTGTGACAGTGAAGAAAGAAGGAGATCTGTGCTTCTGCAGTGTATAGTTTCACGCGGGAAGCGCATGTGGGGCCCTAAAGTTCAGCCTGCAACTGTTTGTCAGTGCCAGTGCGGACTGGATCCGTTTTGTGAGGAGAAAGAAGGAAGTCAAAAGTGTGGAAACCAGGCTCACCCTGTAGAAGACTGGAGAAATTGCTGAATCACGCTCGGTCTGTCAGGAACTGAAGCTGCTGTGTGTTCTCTCGGGTATTTTGCAATAAGTGCGATCGGAATCAAGGAGCAGCCTGCCTGGTATAGTACTTTCCTTTTACATATAAGTGTGTCTAGTACTTGTGGGGAATCACGATCTTATTTTCTCCGGTACAGTGAATTGTGTGCTGAAGCTGGAAGCAGAACCGAGCTTGATTCGTACTGAATCCGCCTGTTTTCGAATGCAAGTGAGTCCTGCCACGAGGGCTGGGGCCAGCTATTCTGTTTCTCCTGGCAATCCAGGACAACCTGCATCCATCCAGTTTTCAGTATCGAGTCCGTGAGTACAAATCAGGGTAGCTCCCTGCAATCTGTTTATCAAATTGCAAGTGTGTCATCTAATTATTGCTGTTTCATTTCTTCACGAACTGAGCCCCAGGGCTCCGGATTACAATTCGTGCGTGCATGTGTTTTTCCATCAAAGGGCCCCAACCAGCTGCACTGACCCCAGCTAGCCCCCCACCATCCTGGGTACCCAGAGAGTGACATTTTGGACCCTATATGCATGCACAGTACTGTGATTCGAATATTTCCAAACCAAATCAACCTGATTGCCCCCCTCCTTGTTACTGCCCCCTCTAATAAATAGGATTTGGTGTTATTGAACTATATGCTGTCTGTGGTATCAGTACATGTAGAAAAAGCATTGCATTGTGTTTGTGTATGTTGATTAACCTTGTTTTACAGGGGGTCCTCAGAGACGTGCTGCAGTATCAGTCTCGAGGGTAAGTGGTACCTTATGAGTGAACAGGGTGTATATGTTGGGTGTTGGGATTGCAACTCCTGTGTACTGTGTGAGCCTCTAGAGGGAACCAAAGGGGGTCATGGTGTCCCAGAGGGCTGTGAGCAAGCTAGTCTAACCATTACAGACCCTGACCTCTGGGTGGAGGCACCCGTCATGGAACCTAGGCCCCTCAACCTGTCCGTAGTCAAACAGGCAGGGGTAGTAGCCCTTGGAATAGCGCCACCTGGGGGTTACATACAACATATTAATAAAATCAAACTCCCCTCTATTATATTAAGTTTAGATGCACAAAAAGCATTTGATAGGTTTTTTTGGAGATTTTTAATACAGACCTTATCTACATTTCCATTCTCTCTGCCCTTCATAGATCTGATTCAAGGTTTATATACTGTTCCTCAGGCTGTCATAAAGACTAATGGTATATATTCCCCTAGATTTACAAAAAACAGAGGTACTCATCAGGGTTGCCCCTTATCCCCCTTGCTATTTATACTTTATGCTGTACCCTTAGCACTTTTACTATGGGCAACAGACATTGTTGTAGGTATCAGGGTAGGTGAAGTAGAACACAAGGTTGCATTTTATGTAGATGAGCTCTTAATTTATTTGAGTAACCCTGAGTAGTCCCTTAAAGAGCTACTTACAATTTTAAAAGAGGTAGATAGTTTATCAGGATACAAATTAAACACCCATAGAACAGAAATTCTTACTTTTCATTTCCACCCTACCCCTACACTACGACACCAGTTTCTGTGGCAATGGAATAGACACAACATTAAATATCTAGATATATACATCCCAAACAACTTACACGATCTCTGTAAACTTAATTATGATAAACTTCACATCCAAATTAATGATGATTTGGCTACATGGATTCACCACCCTATCCCTTTAAAAGGAAACGTCCACGTACAATTGGGCCCCACCTCTATGTGAAGTGGGGCTTGATTAGTAGATGCAGTGGGAAAAGTTAAAAAATAACTTACTCGTGTCTAAGTTATTTCAAATTGTATCTGGTTGATCCTGCCTCCTCCTTGCCCCAACATTTTAAGAAGCAGAGCCCTCCCTGTCGTGCCCACAAGCACGCGCGACTGTCCCCGTGATGACGTTTCAGGCGGGGAGCAGCTTAGTGGGCATCCTGTATATGACGACCTTTAATAAAAATAGCTCGGTTTGGAGCCTGGACATTCGATGGGCATACCTGATACAAATATTGGCTAACAAAGTACCCTGCCAGTCGGTGCCCTGTTTTGCCAAATCTTCAAACAGCTCCGGTTACAATCGATGAGTGTCCTGGTATACTGAGACCAAGTACCGACTGGCAGGGTACTTGTTAGCCAATATTTGTATCAGACATGCCCATGAATGTCCAGGCTCCAAACCGGAGCTATTTTACAAAGGAGCCACATATTGGTAGCATAGATGTTTTCAGCTGCTCCCCATCTGAAACATCATCACGGGGACAGTTGCGGGTGCTTGTGGGCGCGACAGAGAGGGCTCTGCTTCTTAAAATGTCGGGGCAAGGAGGGGGCAGGATCAACCAGATACAATTTGAAATAACTTACACACGAGTAAGTTATTTTTTAACTTTTTCTACTGCATCTACTTATCGGGCCCCACTTCACATGGAGGTGGGGCCCGATTGTAAGTGGACATTTCCCTTTAATACAACGTATTGATTCACATGGAATGATTATTGTACCCTGTTTTTTATATCTCTTTCAGAACATTCTCTTGATACCCCCAGTTGAAGATTATAATAGATGGAACAAGGCTATTTCTCCCTATATCTGAGCTGGGCAATGACCTTGGATAGCTTACAAAAACTTACAACTTCCTAAATCCCAAGGAGGACTAGCCCTCCCCAACCTGTCTGATTACTGTAGAGCAGCACAATTACAGTACATTTTGACTTGGCAAGATTCAGCAGTGACCCGCCCCCATTGGAAAGATTTAGAGCTGGTGGCAAATCGGATCAATATATGAGAATTATTATTTACCCTGTTAAGTCAGGAACTTGAGCTCAAGTCACAGTCCCATCTTACTGCCCCACTGCTGTGCCTATGGAAATCTTTTGTAAATACCTTTGTTTTAAAGAAAGATGCCAGATATTTAGAATGGCTGATAACAGACAGATGATTATTTCCATCCTAAATTATTAGATAATGCTTTTTCTAGATGGCATGGACAGGGCCTAAAACATCGCTATCATTATTACAGTCGGGGCGGGGACTAAGAGCTTTATTTATTAGCTTTTGTTTACCGGGTAAGCACACTAGATAAGGAATGTCTCTTTTCAGATACAATCAGGGAGATTACAAGAGTATGGTTTACAAAACAATACTAGGGAATTACAACAATGTGAAATACAAGAAATGTGCAGGGTGATACAAATAAACAGGTACACGATGAACAGATAAACATGTACATTAAGGGTAAGAACAAACAAACAAACAATAGTTACGTTTAGTGGAAATAATACAAATGCAATTTGTCCCATTTTGAGGATGGTAAGTGCTGAGGTGAAGGTCATGCAGGGTAGATAATTCCCCTTACTAGAGCTCAGAAGGGGTAGGGGACCAGGGAAGTGGAGGTTGCACACTAGGGTCCACTCAGGGGTAGGGGATATCAAGCAGACTTGTTACAGGCTGCGGCAGACTTCAGGTACAATCAGCTGGAACACTTAATGATGGGATGGGTGGGGGTACATCTGATGGTTGTAGGTAGGGTATTCCAGAATCTAGGGGCACAAACAGCAAAAGCATGATCACCTGACAGTGTATGAGTTTTTGGGATAAGGGAGGGTTGCAAGTCAACTGACCTTAGCCGGTATGATGGTAGAGCCAGCTGAAGGAGTTTGGACAGGGCGGGTGGGGTAGCATTGCATATGATTTTGTCTGCGAAGGAGCCCAAGACAAATGAACAATAATTACCAGGGGACAACCAGTGTAGTTGATTACATAGATCAAAGTGATGGGTAAGTCAAGGGACGGCAAGAGCAAAGCAGCAAATGTTATTATAGGCCACATCCCATTTAGCAAGGCTAGGTTTTGCAGCGAGGATAAAGGTTGTCAGCCCATAGCTGAGAATTCCACCTTACTAGACCTGATTATTTCAGATATCTCCAAGTTTGAGATTAACCAGCATCAAACTCTGCTTGCTGCTCCATAGAGGGCATCATCAGTTCCTGCACTGATTGCCCCGCTGGAGTGCATTCTCAAGCTGAATGACAAAGCCCATGTTTGTCTGCTGATATTTCCCTCCTGGCAAGCATCCCCCCACCTTGCTCAGACAATGCCTCTGGCTGTATCCCTACTCTGGAACAATGTTAGGCCCCAGCCCTTAGTTTCTGTCTATCCCATAAGACCTTGTCCCTAGTTGTTCTCTTTCCCTCATTTTGTCTCTGACAATGCCACTTGGCTGCATCTTTTTCCTCCTGTAGCTGGATCCCAACCCTAATGCCCTTTTTGCTAGTTAAGCTTACTCCTAGCCACTGTATGTCTGCAAAATACCTGTTTTTGTAACTTAAATCCATGTGCACTTATTTTATTGTTACCTTTACTCCTAGGATCACTATGTATTTTCTCATTATATTGTTTGTTTAGTTCTTTAATATGATGTGGACCCTATGTAAAAGATCCTTTGGCTAAAAGGTATTAATTCCAAGACTGAAATAAAAAAAATAAATAAATAAAATCTAAGCCATAAATTCAGGTTGGAATGGAACAGAAACACAATACCAGTATTAATACACTTTCTTCTTCATGTATTAGAAAATGGAGCCACACCTCATTTTATATCAGTAGCTATCAGGCTCTATGAAGCAGCCAGGGTGCTGGGCAGAATTCAATTAGATTATGTTGGCAGGCTGAACTAGGCTTTCAGGTCACAGACCCTGAATGGCATATGATATTTCAGAATCAGCATAATATCACCTCTGGCTTCCTGTGGAAGGAATTTAGGTGGAAAGTTGTAACGTGATATTTTTCACACCCCTCAAATTACAGGAAAATATTACCCATGATGACGTACTGCTTGCTGAAGGGGATTTGGCACTGTGATTGCTACTCATACTCATATTTTTGGGAATGCCCACTAATTCACCCATTCTGGACAATAATAGAAACAGCTCTACAGGAATTGCTACCAAATATAGGGTCTCTGACTATTAAAATGGCAACCTTCTCTCTAGACCCACCCTATCTTAAAGCACAATTATACTGGAAACAATTAGGAATGTGGCTGATAGCCGCCAAAGAAACATAACTAGACACTGACTGACATCACACTGCCCTACACAACAAAGAATGGGAGGACATAGTAATGTCCATTTATAACATGGAACAATTAACAGTGGGTTTAAGCAGCAGTCCAAAAGCAACATCCACATTTATAAATCAGTGGAATAGCTGGCTGGTATGCCTCATGAAACACAGAACAGATAAGTTCCCATGATCCTACTGACTTGCTGAGCAATTAAAGGGATCAATTTGATCGTCACTGTGGTAGCAAGCCACTCATGTTTGGGGACTGAGAACATAGTTTATTATACTATTTTGTTTGGTGACAAGCTCAAACCCATCTACCATACAATAAGACGGTACTACTATTGTACAATTGATAAGTATTATTTTCAGCATATTGATGGACAATGCCACTGTTCTCTCATATGTATCTGTTAAATCCTTATAATCTATGCACCTGTGTTATGTATTGCAGATCAATATTAATGAAAAGACAATTAAAAAAGAATAAATTGACAACAGTAAATTACCGTACAGTAAACTGTGAAAAATCAAGGTGGCGATCAAGCCAGACCCCAAGGTTCTTGAAGAAGGAAACATCTTCAATAGGTGCATCGTCAAGGGTATGAAAGGAAGGAAGTGGGGACACTCTAGCAAGCCTCTGCCTGGTGCCAAAAATCATAGTGATGGTTTTCTTAGCACTGAGGTATAACCGATTTTCTCAGAATCAGAGCTGGATGTTGTTAAATTCCAGCTGAAGCTGCTTCATGAGAAGGAGCCAGAAGAAAAGAGTACTGTATAATTTACAGATATATATGAATGGACACAGAGGTGCAGGTATTGGGGAGCTCATTTAGGAAATGGAGAAAATAATATGGCCAACGACATACTCTTGGAGGATGCCTGAGCTGTTAGGGAGTGAGGGGAAGGGAGTCTACAATATTCCAGAAATACTGCAAAAATTATAAAGCAGTGTTTGTGACTGAGACATTGCGCAGTGCCATTGTGCACTAGAGTGCAGCACATTCTATCTATAGCCACCTTCACAGTATATTATTAACAGCCCTTGGTTGCAGAACGTTACGAAATTAGAATATTTAAATTCACTTGAGGAAGGGAAGGAAGGAAGGAGGGAGGGAGGAGGAGGAAGGAAGGTTTGAAGGAAGGAAGGAAGGAAGGAAGGAAGGAAGGAAGGGAGGGAACATATGATAGTACTTACCTTGCTAAATTCATCAGAGGAAAATTTGAGGGAACCTAGAACAAGGCATCATCAGCTGGGCATGAGTCAGCAGTCTGTCACTTAAGTGAGGTCAAGCTTTGTTCCAGCCTCAATCATTTATCCTATCACAGAAGTCATAAAAATTGATCACTTCAGTAATCAGCATGGTGTTGCAGTACAAACATATAAATGTACTCAACAATGCATCACCACCATCCTCCTAGAGTTCTTTCTACTATTGTTGGTGTTCCTCAATCACAAGTTCCAGCAGGCATCAAAATCAACACAAATGTGTTAGAAAATATTAGCAGCCACCTACTGTATAAGCATAGAGACATGACTGGGAATGTAGTGGTAACAGTAAACCTGCTGAACGATTTTGGTCATGTTTTGGTGCAAGAAATATGAAGTGTTGTGTTAAACTGATTGTGACTGGTATTGAACTACCATTTATGGCCGTGGAAGGAGCTGAAGTTATAGTCACATGTAGCCTTCTAATTGCCCTGCTATAGCTTGGTTGGCCTGCCAGAAGAACACGTGTAGTTTGCACCTACTAGGGACTTGGTTACTGTTCACCTCATTGGCATTTTGTTGTCATTCCATGCTTCAGAACCAGAGATGTTTACTGGACGTTTGCCTGCAAATGAATTTATGCACATATCCTATTCATCTCAGTGGTCAGAGCACCGAGACGATATTCCAATGCACAGTAGGTCACATTATTTCTTTCTCCCTACAGTTCCTGATTTAAATTGCTTTGCAGTGGTTAATACTGCACCAAAAAACATCTAATTTTTGTCTTGATTATTCCTAGTTGCAGGATATGCAGTACCAGAGAAAGGAAGTATGTCCAGAAACCCAAGTCCAACCATGTGAGCCTGTAGCTCAGTTGTTAGAGCATTGGGACAGTATTCCAGGGGCCTGGATTCAATTCCCAGTAGGTTACATTATTTCTTTCTCCCTGCAATTTGTGATTTAAATTGCTTAGTACTGGCTAATACTGCACAAAAAAATTCTATTTGACATCTTGATTATTCTTAGTTGCAGCATATGTAATACCAGAGAAAAGAAGTATGTTCGGGAAACCTAGGTCCAGCCATACAGTATGAGCTTGTAGCTCAGTGGTTAGAGCACTGCAATGGTATTCTGGTGGCCTGGGTTGAATTCTAGGTCACAAACTGTACATTATTTCTTTCTCTCTACAATTTATTATTAAAATTGTTTAGCACTGGCTAATACTGCAACCTCCCCCCAAAACAAAAAATCTAATTGTCATTTTGATTATTCCTAGCTGTAGGATATACAATACCAGAGAAAGGAAATGTGTCTGTGAACCCCAGGTCCAACTATGTGAGCCTGTAGATCTGTGGTTAAAGCACTGGGATGGTATTCTAGGGGCCTGGGTTCAATTCCCAGTAGGTCACATTATTTCTTTCTCACTACAGTTTGTGATCTAAATTGCTTAGCATTGGCTACTACTGCACCAAAAAACATCTAATTTTCTTCTCAATTATTCCTAGTTGCAGAAGATGCAATACCAGAGAAAGGAAGTGTGTCTGGGAACCCAGACTCAACCCTATGAGCCTGCAGCTCAGTGATTAGAGCACTGGGATGGTATTCCAGGGATCTGAGTTCAATTTCCAGTAGGTCACATTCTTTCTGTCTCACTACAACTGGTTTTCTTATTTAGGTAGTTAAAAGTTAGTGCATGTTATAACTAGGACTGTATAATGCATGCATGTTTTCTTTCTTTCTCGTTGCAGGCTGTGAGAAGGTTTTGACAGCCAAGGAGCTGCTGCACCAGAAGAGTAGAGACCATGCCTAAATAGATCCCGAATTAGGTAGAAGACTGCTCCTGGACTTCATTCTGCATTCTGCTAACTCAAAGGGAGAATTGTTCTTCCATATTGCTATACAGAATTATGTAAACTACCCATAACATTTGTGCCAAATGTTGTGCCACCCAACGGAAATGGAATGATATGGAATTGCTTTGGTAAAAAAAAATGTTTCCTGCAGTAAAAGTCTGTTTATCTAAAAGTTCTTGGGCCTGATTCACAAATGGTTGCGTCTGCCGCAAGTCCCTGGTGCAGCAAACAGATGGTGAAGGGAGTTTATACTGCCAGAAGAGATGGTCTCCTTGAAGACAGTGGCTTGTTTCAAAAGAAGTTGGGACAGAGTAAAAGGGAAAATTGCATGTAGAGGAGGGGGGGACAGAGGTTTTTAGCAAGGAGGGTTGGGAGGATAACGGGGAAGGGGAGCAGATCCCTCAGTAGACACTGAGAGATCTGCACACTCCAGCAGACTTAGACCGCTGAGACTTTTTCTCCTAGCTTACTTGTATGTTCGTGTAACCCTTAGGTGGAGCTACCCCATGGGATACTACCCTTGCCGGTGTGATCACGTGCAGATTAAGGGGCCTGGGTTCTAGAAATGGGTGCCTCCACCCAGAGGACAGTGTTAATGATAGCGTAGCTGCCTTGGGTACAGACCTCCAGGACACTGTGACCCCCCTTTTCCCTCTCTAGTGACCTAGACTGTTCAATGAATATACAGTAGCAGTTAACACTGGAATGCAATACCAACCCCTCATTTGTTGCACTTACCACCAGGGCTGGTTCAGCTGGCTTAGCCCCGAAGACCTCCTGTAAAATAAGATTTAGCACAACAACAAACAGTATTGCAGTGCTGTCTATGCAGAGGTACACCACAACCAGTTTAAGTGCAAAAAGATTCAGATCTGCTTTATTTGGGGGCATTAACAAGGAAGGAGGCGTATTCTGATGCCTAATTCTAGTGCTGATGAAATCAGGTTAAGCATGCATGCCTCTAAGAGTCCCTCTATCACAGTCACATACACTCTGGGTACCCAGTTGGAATTACAGGCTAGCCTGAAGCATTGAGTGGGGTAGGCTGGCATTGCAGCTGTTGTTGGAGCCCTTAGGATGGAAAGAAACACACATGCACTTTTTACCCTCATTTTGTAATCCGGAGCCGGATGGCTCAGTCCAAAATAATTAACCCACAAGAGAATTAGATGACACATTTTAATTTGAATATTGGTTGCAGGGAGCTACTCAGATTGATTACTCACTCTACCCCAGACTAGGCAATTCTCCAATGAAATAAGACATGTAGACACTGTGGAAGCAGCTGGAGATGAAGTCCCTTGTGGCCCTTGTCGACGATGCTGGTCTTCAATTGTTGAAATGACGTAAAGCGGACCGAGAAAGCATACAACCTGAAACGTCTTCAAACTACTCGGCCATGCAGCAGTAGAACAACTCACACATATTTATATGTAAAGGCAACTTGGTCCTTTGTGGTCCTTCCATGCTGAATGCAGGCTGATCTTCTCTTTTCAGTATTATGGAATCAGATGACCTGCAGCTGATGGCTGCAGCTACCCAGAACTGGATAAATGTGGACCCGCAGATTAACATCTGGAAACAGTCTAGGCCAGATAGGCCTGACCTCTGTTTGCTGGCAGGCTCCCCAGAGGCATACACACTAGCTCTTGGGCTGTCTCTCCAAAAGCTGACCCTTTTCAGCCAGAGCTCTCTTTTATATGGGGCAGAGTTCAAAAGATCTTATTGGCTGCTGGAACTGTCTTAATCCATTCCCAGTTCATCCCCCATACAATAAGTCTTTGGCATTGTCCCAGGCACCCCTTGGTTTAATCCTGGCTCCCGATTGGTGGCAAAGCACTAAAATGGTGGCTACAGTTTAAGCTCAAGCAGTCCCAAACAGTGTTCCCCATGGATCAAGTTCTCTTGCAGCCAGGGGCAACATTAATTTAATTTACTTTCCCCACTTTCTTGTAGTTCCACCAGTCTTCTCTCTAGCAAGTCCAATTTTAAATAGACAGCTCCCATAGGGAGTCGCTATTCCCGTTATACACTGCCCCCTAGATACACACAGAGTCTCATGAATACTCATAAAAGGCACTCTAGTTTGTAACCTTTGCCCCTTAACTGGCTGGTGCCCTGGAGGAAGCACTTGTGTCGTCTGCCAATTTATTTAATTTAAAAACACTTTCGGCTTCTAGTTTGTGTTCCAGGTGCTTTTAACTTAACTTGGCACCAGGAAATGGGGAGACAAACTTCAGCTTTTGACCGCACGAACAGTCGTATGCGTGAGGCATCCCTCTAAATCGTGCGAGCAGCAGCCTGCAACATGCTGCATGCTCACTAGTTGGATCCACGAGCCCCGCAGGGCTTAATCAAACATGGGGCACCTGGAGGAAACAGCAAAGTGCCGTGGAAGATGGGGAGACATCTGGGAGGCAGTGGGAGACACCCAGAGGCATTATGGCAAGCCCCCCAAATGGGGGGGGGGCGTTACATTCATATGAAGAGAGCAGATTAGGGAAGAGGAGAAGGAAAGAAATGAGGAGAAGGGTGCATGTTAATCAGATACAGGAGGGTAGACAGACCTGCAAAAAAACCTCAAGAAACAACCAATAGTAGCACAATATGACTAGGGCAAGCAGGAGAAAACTAGGTAACTAAGCAAGTGATGCAAGAGTAGAGTGGCCCTGAGGCACACTACCAATTAGATGAAACACTACTAGAAAATAGGGTCCACCCAGATAGGGTGTAGCTACAGCAGAATACAGGTTAAAACTTAATTGCAAGGGCCAGCCCGGTGGTGCTAACGGTTGAGGTGCTGAATGCCACACCTCGCGCTGCGCTGGCGACCTGGGTTCGGGAACGGACTCAGGTTGGTGGGGGTTGGTTGGGGGAGCGAGGATTGAGCATCCCAATGGATGCTCTCCCTCGGGAGGGATACCAGGGTGCTACGTGTGCCTCATCCCGAAAGAACCGGTGGGTGCACCGGCTCTTGAGGGGTTGGCAGCTCCATTCATCGGAGTCGGGAAGGGGGGGAAGCTGTCAGGCACTTAGGAGAGACGTGCATCAGCACATTGCCTCTCTGGACTTACATCCTCGTGCCGCATCCCAGGGGGCGGGGTAACAGGGGACACAGAAAAATGGAAAAACTCCCTCGGCGGTCCTAGATGACGGCCACCCCGAGCCATTCAGACCACCACCAATTCTTGGGACAGACCCTGATGTGCAGGCAAGAGAAAGGAGGAAAGGCACTCTAGGGGCAGATTCTGAGGTCAGGGGGCTGAAATGGGATGGACGGCCTGAAAGAGTGGACACCGGGGGCAGGCAGGAGGGGTAAAAAGAAAGTAAAAAAAACTTAATTGCAAAAGCAATCCTTAGGTGAGAAAACAGTATAGGTTGAAGAGCACAGTAAGGGGCAGCCCAGCAGGGGTGCGCCCCACACAGTTTGTGTACCAGTCTAGTGAATAACAACCTGTGAGTGGAACACTCAGAAGGGGAACACAGCAAATATAATGAAGTAGGAAGATAAGAAAAAAAACACTTTTGACTGTGCAGCAGTAGTCAGGGATTAGGCTAATGAGGGCAGGTCGCCAAAGTCTCAAAGAGTGGACAGCATGTGTGGCAGCCAACTACCTCTTTGGCTGACTGCAAGGCAGACTCCTTAGGTGCCCTTTTCACTGCAGTCCTTAGCACTCCAGACTGCACTGCGGAGGACTGCTTGAGAGGTCAGAGCTCTGAAGAGGGCACTCTGCCCACTGGATTCAAAGGACAGCTCCTAAATGATGGGAAGGAGAGGAGGTGCAACTTCATTCTGTTTTGCCCCCTGGTTGGTGGCCATTTGTGGACTGGAGGTGTGGCTTAGATGTGAGTTTCAAATGTTAGGAAACCATTTAAGGTTGTGGTGGCATGGTGCTGCAGGAGGGTAATCCTGGCTTCGGTGAACTACCTTGACTCTGGGAGTCTCTGATGGAGTGATGAACAGCTGTGGCTTTCATCTGTGGAGGTCAGTTTTTTAAAACTCCTGCAGCTACCCACTGAACTCAAAGGACAGCTCCTGATTGGCAGCTGGAAGGGAGAGAAGGCCCAGCTCCAGCCCATTCTGTGCCCTGGTTGGTGACCGCTTGTGAACTGGAGATACAGCTTAGATACAAGTTTCAGGCTCTGGGAAACCACTCGGGGCTGTGGCAGTGTGATTAGGAGGGTGCAATCCTGGCTTTGGTGCACCCTCTCAACCCTGCAAGTCTCAGATCAGCATGAAGAACAACCGTGGTTTTGAGTTGCAGAAGTCAGCTCTTTAATTCCCTGCAGCTACAACTCTCTGCCCACTAGATTCAAGGGACAGCTCCCAATTTGCTGCTGTGACAGAGAGGAGGTGTGGCTCAGTCCATTCTGTCTCCCTGGTAGATGGCCACTTGACTGGAGGTACAACTTAGATGTGAGTTTCAAGGCTCTGGGAAACCACTCAAGACTGTGGCAGCATAGTGCAGGGGAGGGCAGTCCTGGCTTCAGTGAACCCTCTCAACTTTGTGAGTCTCCAATGGAGTGAGAAACAGCTGAAGCTTTGGGCAAGCTGGACAGCCTGCACAACTGTACAGCCAATTGGTGTACAAGGTGGGAGTGGAACTGAATTCTTCCCCACCATGGGACAAGTTTACAACAGTCCTACCCAAGTGATGGGTGAGATCAGAAGTGCTGAGGAGGAGAGCTGAGGACGTAGTCAGGACTCAGAGTCAGAGATCCAGGTGTGAGAGGACCCAATCGCTGGAAGTTCCAACCAAGCTGAACTCAAGTGTAAAGAAGTCTGTATCATAGTGAGAAAGTGAATCTAATAAAGCCATCTGCAAACTGCTGATATCAGAGGTGAGAATAAGCCATTCTGCCCTCTCTGGTGTGCTCAAGGGAGGAGGTGGTCAGGAGCTTGTCTCTAGGGTACTTGTACCATTGATCAAAGGGGTGCCCACTAGAGTAAAGCGTGGTGACCCTCATCCTTGGCTCTTCTAACTTTGTCACACTGCCAAGTTCTGAGTGAGTGGAGGAGCACAGCAATGCCAATATTGGGCCAAGCCTGGGCCATTGATCGTTGTTGCCTCCTGCTGTGAGATTGTCCATCTCAAAGCATCAGCTACTGCTTCATGGTGTAAGACACATGAGTACTGGCTAATTTGTCAGTTAAACTGCTACTGTCCATTCTCAATTTCCCTGTTGGATTACAGTTTATTCTAAAGTTTCAGTTGAATTCCAGTTTGTTGGTCATACTATGTGCTAGCCAAAATGTCAGTCAGGTGGGGTAAAGCAAACCTGCGTATCAGTAAGTGCACCAACACAAGATCCCAGGAACCACACCAGACCTGTAACTGCGACAGAGTCACCTTGGTACCTAGTATCTGAGACTAACACTACAGTTAAAGGAAGTGATTGTTGTGACAGTCATTGCAATCTGTGGAGTTCTACTGCTAAGTGTAGTGGGAGGTCATACAGTACAGCAGGCCTCGGTTACCAGCCTATGCATGGGTGTGGGGAGGCCCAGCAAGCCAGCTCTAACAGGAGGGTGGGAGGTGTAGATATCTGAGTGTATTGCTAAAGATAAATCATCAGCAGACAGCATGGCTTCATACGTGGCAGATCCTGCCAAACCAACCTGGTCGAGTTCTATGACTAGGTAACTAGGCAACTGGACAGGGGCCATGCAGTGGATGTCCTATATCTGGACTTCAGTAAGGCATTCGACTCAGTGCCACATGGAAGGCTGGGAAGGAAGTTAGTAGGCACAGGGGCGGGTGCAAAGCTGGTGAGATGAGTAGGAAACTGGCTACAGGGAAGGCAACAGGAGGGTGGTGGTGGGTGGGCTCAATAACTCAAGGGCAGTGACGAGCGGTGTTCACAGGGCTCAGTGTTGGGACCAGTGTTGTTTGGGATATTCATTGCAGACATATCATGGGACATCAAGAGCAAGATCAGTCTGTTTGCTGATGATACCAAGGTAGCTGGTGGTGGATGACCTAGGGGGATGGCAGGGGTTGCAGGATAATCTGGCAAAGCTTGAAACCTGGTCAGATACCTAGCAACTGGGCTTTAATGCCAAAAAGTGCAAGGTGCTGCATTTTGGGATGAAGAACCCAAGGAGGAGTTACCAGCTAGGGGAGTGCAGCTAGCCCAGACAGAGGAGGAGAAGGATCTGGTGTGCTCATTACAGGGTCAATGAACAACTCGTCACAATGTAGGAAGGCAGCTGCAAAGGCCAACAAAATGCTGGGTTGTATTGCAAGGGGTATATCCTTGAGGAGGGAGGAGCTGATTCTGCCACTGTATAGGTCATTAGTTAGACCACACCTGGAGTACTGCATGCAGAAACTGGCGTCCATATCTGAAGAGGGACATTAAGTTACTGGAGGGGGTGCAGCGCAGAGCGACAAAGATGATCAAGGGGCTGGGGGACTTATCATACGAGAGGAGGTTGAAGGAGCTGAACGTGTACTCACTGGAGGAGAGGAGAGACAGGGGTGACATGACTGAAACCTTTAAATACATGAAAGGAATAAACAAGATGGGTACAGAGGGGCTTTTCAAAGTAAGAGAGGGGAGGGCCACCAGGGGCCATGATATGAGACTGGAGTGAGGAAGGTTCAGGAGGGAGATGAGGAGACACTTTTTTACCAAGAGGGTGGTGGCTGGGTGGAATGCGTTACCTGCTGAAGTGGTATGCAGTAGAACAGTGGAGAATGGGACAGGACAAGGGGAGGGTTAATGAAGGGGAAGGGTGGAAGGGAGGGGCAGCTGCAGAATAAGGGGTGCTAGCTGCACATTCGAGCAGACTTGATAGACCTCTAGGCCTTTATCTGATGGCAAATTTCATATGTTCGTATGTTCGTATCTGGAACGCTAATAAGAGCCAGTGTGTTCCTATAACTCGAAGTTGCTATTTAATCCATTTGGTATAATCACCATTCCTTTCACAGGAACAGAGCTACAGAATAATAAAGTCCTGTGGTTAGCCTCTGACATTTGGTGTTTACATAGTCCAAAGTGTTTATAATTTCAATGTGGGTACTAATACTAGTGTGTTCACTAAAAGGTGAAGAGCCAGTGTAGTGCCTGAGCCAGGGTGCTGGCTGGAGGGAAGCACGGAGGTATGCCTGCTTCATGACTGGATGCAGTAGGTTGTGCCATGTTTCCATAAGGCTGGGTTAGGAAGCCACTCATCCAAGTGGCTGATTCACATAAACTGAGCCAAACAGTCACATTTCCCTAAACAGGACCAGGGATTTGGTCATCCCCCAAGCTGAGGGTGGCATTTGGTCTGAATCCCATAGAAACTGCAGTTAATTCTGGTGTAGAGCTAAACTAGGAAAGGACCAAGTTCTCAGACATCCTGACCCAGGAATAGCATTTAGCAGAAGTTGAACTTGTGGCCCTATGGTGACAGTTTAGTGGGTTCCTAAGGGAGATCAGGGATCCTGGGTGGCATAACCTCAGTGTGCATTGCCTAATGATCCTTGGGGAGTGAGAACGGAAGGCCCAAGCAACTGAAAGTGCAGAAGGATGGTGAAAGTGGAGACCAGGGCAGTCATCTGCGTTGGCAGGGAAAGAGTCTCCAAGAACCAGGTAGGAGAATTGTCTCCCAGAATGTCTGAAGGGTCTCTGAAGATGAGGTACTGGCTGAGCAATCCTAGTCACACAAGCAGGTAATCCCCAGAAGGGAAGATTATGATGTGCTGCTGGAGAAGCAGACTTTTGGCAGGAGTCAGTGCTGCCATGAGGGCATTATATTTTCTTGCATATGGGCAAGTTGCAGCATGATGGAAATGGACTACTGGGCTTTAGAAAATGGGTTGGAGAAATTCTGGAGCCTGATTGGCTCAGGTCACCAAACACCCGGTCCGGTATCAGGCAGCAGAGACTGGGAAATAATGAGACCCCATCTCTGCTGCCTGATTATGTTCTAAATTCTTGGGCAAACAGAATGTTCAGTTTGAAATTGGTGCCATGTTGTTCTCTCATTAAGACATAACCCCCACCCCACACCTCCTTGTCAGGGCATTTGGCACACAGATGGTACAATTTTGGGACTGTAACTTGTTTCCACAGCTTGTTCTCACTTTTAAACTTGGCTGTCAAACAAACAAATGTAAATATCAGCCCCATCACCTTTCACCACACTGCTGAGCTCTGAGTCCGCTGCACCACAAGTCTCCCATCATCTCGATCCCTAATGCTGCCAGCCAACAAAAAAATACAAAGGGTACCACTTACCAGCTTAAAAAAAAAAACAGTCTTAACAGAAATCACTTTTCATATTCTTTTGTGACTGACAGCACTATCCTTCAGTCTCCTCGCACACACAGTCTTCTAACAGCTCTAGCATGCCGTGTGCTCAGCGCTACTGCAGACGAATTTCTCGCTCAGTCATTCTCCGCCTCTGATCTGCTCCCCATCGCTCATTGCAAAAGAAATGTAAAAAATCATAGGCACACATTAAAGCAATGAAAAAATGAAATACAAGTAACTCTGATTGCCTTCTTTGCTGAAAACACCTGAATCAGCCAAGAGAGAGAAAGAAAGAGAGACGGGACTATCTCCGGTACTGCTACTATGTATGAGAGCAGCGGTACTTTCTTTGTTTTTCATACTGCAGATGGATGTGATAGAAAATGAAGAAACTACCGCTTCTCTCACACATAGTAGCAGAACCAGAGTTAGCAGTCTCTCTCTTCCTCTGCCACTGCTCCTCAGTTTGACTGTCCCAATGTCAGCACCCAAAAAAAGAAATGGGGGGGGCGACAAACCACAGCAAGCAAAGAAATGTGCCTTCTGTTTTTTTTTTCTGCCACACATCACCTCTCAGTTCCCTTAAGTTTCTTTGTAGTCCCATAGTGCCGCCCCTACCTGCAACCTTTCCAGTTCAATCTCAGAAGCTACAACACCATATAATAAAACTAAGACAGTGAATGAAAAAATAAAGTGTTTTAACCATTAAAACCTTGTGTGTGTGTGTGTGTAACCATAGCAATCACCTTGAAAGTCACAACTAAACATAATTTTAGTGCAGGCAGAGGATCTATTTTATTACAAAACTTAATTGAAACTATTTTTATTAACATTCTTTATTAAATTTTTTTTTTAGCACCCATTTTCTAAGTGCAATAATACCCTCCAGGGTGGGTGGGTGGTATTGTGCTATACTGGACTGCCCAGGGGCATAATGAGGCCCAACGCCACAGGCGCAGGGCCTTATAGCCCCTGGAAAGTCCGGTATAGCACAATACTGCCCACCTTGTCGGGTATTACTGCTTACATATCCAGTTACCCAAAATCTGTCTGTGCGCCTTGATTGGGTGTGCTGCTGTTCATAAACATACTATTCTTAGCAGACCGCTATTAAATGAACTATCCCAAGGTAGGCCCAAGATTCCAGTGCAATGGCAAAGGTGGGATCAAGGAAGTGTACAACCTGGTTTGGCTATGCCATGAAATAACACAGGAACTGAGACAGTCCAGGTGTTGAGGGTAAAAGCCAAGCTGTGGCTGCAGTGCCCGTTTCAAGGAATACTCATTGTAATAGCATAATTAATTAGAAAAAAGAAGAATGTATTTGGATAGGTGTGACCAAAATAAGTTAACTGTTGTGCCCAGGTACCACCATCCCTCTCGTAAAAGAAGAGTGAAGGACAAATACTTGTGTCCAAGTGTTTATTTTCCATCAAAAACTGAAGCCTCTCTTAGCAGTTGTTAAGAGTAAAGAAAAGGGTGAACTGGTTTAATGCGTGATTGTTTGCAAGGGGCTCCTGGCAAGCTACAGTTCCTTCTCAAATACCCCTAGCCAAAAGGATCACCCTGCCTGGACTATGGCCAGCACCACTGGGTGCAGTCAACCAGTTAGTAAACCATGTAAAAGCAGGGTTTGCATCATTACCTCATGGACCCTCAACAACACATCTATTAAGACCAAATTGTGCATCCCTTTAGGTGCTGCTACCACTTGAGTAGTTGTTCCATCTTCAAATAGCTACACTGCCCAATGGTACTGAGAAATTAAAGAGATTCACCAAGTTATATAATTTCTCAATTGCACCCAATATATGGGTGCCTTACCTCAGGGGAATTCTTTCTAGCTCCACATGTACATAAATGCTGATATATTTTAATTGAAAAAATGCTCGTAATTTAGTTAAACTGGGTCCTGGAGGACTTCCCGGTCTGAAGAGCCACCCGCACTCTGCCCCCATGCTCAGTAAAGTTATGACACAATGCTATGGAGAGTGCGAGGGCGTGCTCCATTATAGTGAATGGGTGGCAGCTTTCCAAGCATTTTTTTACATTATAATGGCCAGTTAGTGATAAAAGGTGGCCACTGGTCGACTAACAAGGAAAATGGTCTTTTTACATTTTGGACTACTTGGATGGTACTTTGGCTCTCAACCACAGGATCAACATCAATGCTGCTGTCCTCCTCACACTCCATCTCCTTCTCTTCTCCTTAGTCATCAGGCACTGCGTGACGACTACAAGTATGTACAATCGCCACTACAATCTTTTGATGGGGCTGTTCCACCTCTGTTACTTCCTCCTGAGAATACTCTTCTCCATCTCCTGCTGAGAGCCCTCTGTCTGTACTTCCTCCTCCTGAGAATACTCTTCTCCATCTCCTGCTGAGAGCCCTCTGCCTGTACTTCCTCCTCCTGAGAATACTCTTCTCCATCTCCTGCTGAGAGCCCTCTGCCTGTACTTCCTCCTCCTGAGAATACTCTTCTCCATCTCCTGCTGAGAGCCCTCTGCCTGTACTTCCTCCTCCTGAGAATACTCTTCTCCATCTCCTGCTGAGAGCCCTCTGCCTGTACTTCCTCCTCCTGAGAATACTCTTCTCCATCTCCTGCTGAGAGCCCTCTGCCTGTACTTCCTCCTCATGAGCATTCTCCTCTTCCACTAACATAACCTACTGGGATTCCTCTTCTGCTGTCTCCTGTGTCTTGGGCTCATCTCACTTTGGGATGCTTCTGTCAGCACTGCTACTATATCAGCAGCTGATGTTTTGCCATGGCAAATGTCAATACCGCTACTTGTCCCACCACTGACCCTTTTTCTAGCCTCCGGTGGCACCACTGGTACTACTGGTGGTAACATTAGCATCTGACACACTGAGTGCTGTGCAGTAGATTTGCTCCACATTTGCAGATTGCTGTGCAGTAGATGCACCAGAAGACCTAGGTGCACCCCTTCCTCTCCCTTTCTCAGCAGATTGTGACTGTGCATTATCAAGTCAGCACCTGCAATCATGTCCTTTGCCTGAACTGCTTTTCTTCATTGTCTTGTGATATGCACTAACAACACTAGAGGAAATCAGTTCTTCTTTTGCAGCAGAACACGTTCCACAGGAAAAAGAACACGGAATGGCAAGACACCATTCCACGCTGGGATTGCACTATTACAATTCTGATGGAATTCCATGGAATTAGCTAGAATTTTCTGAAATTCCATCAGATTTGAAACAGGAAGGAAGGAAGGAAGGAGGACTATATTTGGGAAGATACTAAACTGTTTGTGTGTTTTTATTTAATCCTCAAACACATAATAATTCTCTTGACCTTAGATCATGTGTACAGTATATGGAAGCATTGAATTCTTGTTATCCTTGATTTTTATGCCCCTCATTAACCTATTTTTCAGAGAGACATTCTCTGTCACAAGATAATTATCTTAGCATTTGATTAGGCAACGTGCCACAGGAAGGAATCTACAGCCCAAGCTCCCATCCAGCTCTTGATGGCAGGCTGCAGCTTGGTTTAAAGGGTTTGGCAAGCTCAACCACTGCATTTACAATGCATCTTAGTAAAATGTGTGGGGAGGCACCTGGTGTGTGACCAAACAAAAGCACATAGTTAAGATACCCGAGCTCTCCCCCCTCCTTTTTTTGCTGCTTTAAAGCCTGCAATTTTTATAAAGTAACTCCAATGTTCTTACTTGTCATACATTTTGGAGGGGTTCCTGGTCTCATCATCCAGCTGAATTATGATCAAGCCTGACCACTTGCACACAAATTTCCCCCAAGAAGATGCTTTGGATAGTTTAGTCCACTTTCTCAATAGCTGAGACATCAACACAGAACCACCAACAGAATTTTTGCTTAAGCATGCAGAATTCGTTTTAAAATTTAATGTTTTTACATTTTTAGTTGAATGTTACCTGCAAGTAAAGGGCATGGCAATGGGGGCAACTTTTGACCCCAGCCTTGCCAGCTTATACTGTATGTTGGTAAATGGGAAAATGAAAGTTTAAGGAACCCTGACAATAACCCAGTGTTTACTAATCTGGAGTTAAACCATCATTTTATAGACATTTTAATTGTGTGGACTGGTAGCCTTTTAGAGTCTGATAAGTCTAGAGTTTCTGCATAGTTCCAATCCAAACTTACGTTTTTCTTATACTATTGATAAATATAAGATTCATTTTCTGGATTTGTGCAGAAGGAAGGAGGATGATGGCAGTATTAGTATTGATATTTACAGGAAGGAGTGTGAACAAAACACCTTACTACATAATACAAGTTCTCACCCTTGTCATACTATAAAAAAACATTCCTAAGTGACAATTGTTGAGACTGAGGAGCAATTGTAGTCATATGCATGATTTTGACAGAGCAGCAACAGATCTTACCAATAGAGTCATTGAAAAGGGCTACAGCTCTGAACACGTGACAGCTGCATATCAGGCAGTTAGGAATACTGACAGAGAAAAAACACTGGCTAATAGAAAACACAACAGTGGTCAGAATGAGGGGAAACTAAACTTTGTAATTACATACTCCATACAAGGAGCCAATGTTCAGGACATCATAAATAAAAATTGGAATATTTTGAAAGGGGTCGTTGGACTTAAAGAATTTCATACAATAGTCCCCAGAATGTCCTACAGGAGACCCGCCAATCTCAGAGATCATTTGACCCATAGCAGACAACCCAAATCCCAACAGCCACAGGGGAAGCTCACTAATAAATATGTGAGCTGTTTTAAATGCCACTGGTGCAAGTATTGTGATGTTATAACACAGGAAAAAGTCTAGTCCCAATGTTTTGAATACCAGTGAAGGTCTGCCAAAAGGTTTTGAGATTAGACAGCTGGTTACATGTGACTCTAGTGGGGTCATTTACCAAGCAAACTGCAGCTGCAGTGCTTTCTATATAGGAAAGACCAAGTGGCAATTCAAAAACCAGGCCGGGGAGCATTGCAATGCAATAAATAATGAGGATGAGAGTTATGCAATGGTTATGCACATTAAACTATCCATGAATAGATCAGAACATTCCTTTACATTTAAGGCTACTGAAAAAATGTTCCCCAAACCAAGAGGTGGTGATTTTAATAATTTTATTCTTCAGAGGGAAGGGTTCTGGATTTTTACCTTTAGAGCCTTTAGATATCCAGGATTAAATGAAAGATTTGACCGGTCACCTTATTTGAAAAAATAAAGGAAGATGTCTGGCAAATAAAATAACTTAAAAAGCAATATAGTGCAATAAATAAAATATCTTATTTTAAAGAATTCAAGCCATATATGACAATGGAATTACAGCTATTAAGGTAATATTTTTTTGCCTGTTTAAACTGATTCTACGTGAGCTATATGTGTACGTATATGCTTTTGTGAAGTTGTCCACTTTAATCATTTGCCCTGTATATATTATAGGATGTAGATATCTATTCAGCTCTTATTCACTTATGGTCATATGTTTGTTTTACAGATTTAAGGCAAGTGAACAAAAATCTTGGATTGAGCCAATGCTCTGGCATGGGTCTGTGTGTCCTTACAGAGACTACAATATGTATTATTTATTTCCATCACTTTTTTGGGAAGTCTACTGTGCATTCACAAATGTATGTATGTATGTATGTATATATATATATATATATATATATATATATGTATGTATGTACTCTGTAAATGTAGAAACAATGTTGTTACTATATGAATGTTATTGTTAATGGTTAATTGTCATGTGTTTTTAACTTGCACAGCACTTTTTGATGTCACATTTTTTTCTGTCCTGTAATGATGATGTCATCATTACTAAATAAGACATTCCTCATAGTTGTACCACAAGTCTTTTGATAAAGGGCTTGTCCAAAACTTGTCAAGGTGAGTGGTATGGTCAGGGGTCAACCTTAACTTTCTGTTGCACTGGCCAGCAGGACAAGTTGATTCAAAACTGCACCAGCCCGCAGATGTTTGTACTAGCCCACAATAATAATGGTAAATTTAGATCACTTATACAGGAAAAATGCAAACCAAAAAATACTCTGAATATTGCTTACTTATTCTGCTTCCACACTGCTTCCTGTCCCAGCAAAAAAAAAAAAAGACTGCAGTGCAATCGCACACAGTGTATACCCTCTGTACCATGGTCCTCTCGCTTCCTCATTCTGCACTCCCTCCCCCACCAAACCAGAGGATACCATCATAGCAAATGTTCAGTCCCTCAGTCCTAGCTCTGCACACACAATACATAACATCATTATGCAACTCATCAGTCTCACCCCCACCCACAGGGCAATGAACAGAGTCAGGCAGAGAAAAACATTTTCAGCCCCCACTCTGTGATCAACTGGAGTGTGGCACTTCTGGAAGTTTTTGTACAGTGTCAAGTGAGCCAGAAGCACATCTAGGATTCCACTGGGGAGAAAGCTGCAAAAACTTAGAGGGCTTTGGATGTAGAAAACTTTGACATATCTGTTTATATATGCCAAGCACAAAAGTATTGATTTAAACATACTCAACCCTAACAATAACAGATTTTTCATAACAGTGTCCTTTTATCAGCTCAGGACAAACAGTAAACGGGCATCATGCTATACTACTTCTCTATATAGGATGATCTATGCACCCCAGGTATATCTATTTTAACCTTTCAAATTATAAATTTTACTAAGGTTTTGTACCATAAATGCTCCAAAACTTTGTTTTTAGGATGAAATGACATGCTGGGTGGTATATGGGTGGGACTGCATGGATGGCATTGACTGGTGTGGTCCATTAAGAGGAGCTATGGACCCCTACACCTGTCAGTATTGGCAGCTATGGGTCTACGGATGGTCACTTCAGAGTCTGGTCTGCAGTGGTGTCCAGGGAAAGTATGAGTTGAGAGACTGGGAAGTGAGAGGGAGCAGCTATGGTGAGGTAGAGATAAACCCACCACCTGCAGGGCAGACCATGTACTGTATATACAGCATAGCATTCTGTCACTGCAGTGTTCCATACAGACACTCAAAATGTTGGGACATGAGGCACACAGGTCTTAATAATGTGGGACAAATCATCAGACAAAGACAAGTTCAGAAAGCTGGAAGCTAGTGACTTAATAACACTCTACCCTTCACCATAGCATGCACACTAGTTGAATGCCCTAACAACTGAGTGATAATGATTCACATTGAGTCTTTTGTTGGATCCCCTCTTGAACTGCCAGATAATTGCAGCTCTTAATTAAGCAATAAACCACTCCAGGGTGTGGATGATGCTGGGTTTACCCACGTCTGGCGTGGTTCAGTCACTAGGCCTCTGGCCAAGTGATCAAACTATGCCTGGTGTTGGTAAACCCCTGCATCACCCACACCCTGGAGTGGATTATTGTGATTACACAAATGGCCCACTTTATATTAGGTTTTAAAAAAAAAAAAAGAAAAAGAGCTTTGTTTTTGTATTTTAAAATAATTTTTATTTACTTTATTCCTGCTCGAGAAAAAATAGTCCTGGGTTGCTGTCTACTGCTGACTGACACACACACCTTGTAAAATGCTGCCTAACTGAGTGTCAGCACATTGAAAGTGTTGCGGTCAGTCAGAATGCATTAGGTGCGAGATGCAACTTTTTTTTTTCTTTTTTGGGAAGGGGATTAGCAGGTGGGAAGTACAAGAAGATCTAGTTCAAGTTTTGGTGCTGTGTAGGTGCAAGCCACTGTTTAAACTGAGCTTTTTGTTTTTAAAATATTGGATCTCCGGGTGTGTAGTTTACCACTATTTGACCAGGAAGAGAGAGAGAGAGTGAGAGAGATACACACACACGCACACATGGATAGCGGGGAGAAGGGATGGAATATAAACAACAGGAGAGTCGAGCTGACTGTCAGCTCGTTAAAAGTATTTCAGGTACTGGCGAAAAATGAAGGGAAAACAGGGAGTATGTGTCAGTACAGTTGATTTACTGTTTTATTTCTGAAATATAAAGAATTGTTCAAATCTCCCAGTCTTCTACTTTTCTGTGGCACTTTACTGGGGCAACCAATGAGTGCTGAGAGTACTACTACAAGCTAGATCTTGTTTTTTGAATGTCGCGATGCGCCGTTTAGTGGCGAGTCAATATGGTGGTATTTTGCTTTCAATGTTCGTGTCAGAGCTATCTATTTAGATATGGCTGACTGGCACCTTTTCCCATGGGTAATGCTAGGATTTACCATGGGTAAAAGGTGCCACCTAGCCAATCAGATTAGAGCTTTTCTAGACCCCATTTTATAATGAGCTGTTAATCACACTAGGCCACCTGGAACACTGAGGGTGATTAGCATGAGGACTACAGCCTGCTAAAGCAGGGACTTTTTCAACTTCATTAACATCCATGAAAAACCTGCACTAGTCAAGACGGACAAGTACAGGGTTAGCTGCACTAACCCTGATCAATTTGCACTAGGTCCAGGGCTAGTAAAATAATGTTAAAATTGAACCCTGTGTGGTGGTTCAGCACCAGCACTTCAATAAAATATTTGTACCTTATGAGACAGTTGTGAGCAGCTTTATGTGGTGGTGAGTGCCAGATTTCTTTGGATACTGATACATTGTTATATCCTGGCACCCCAGCCTGGTGTGACTCTTTATTTTCATTTGGAGATTTTGGAGAGATTCTTGGTCTCATCACCCAGCTGAATTATGATCAAGTCTGACCCCTTTGGCAAAGTGACCACATCCATCGGTCAGGAAAAAAGCATTACATTTTAGCTTGCCATTCAGAGCTGAGGTCACCCTGCTTTTTCTCTATTTTTGTGGGGAAGCTACTCTCCTGGCTTTATTACTTGTGTAGTGTGCTCTGACAAATAAGAGGCTCACAGGTGTTCAACGGGAGCTCACCAATTAGAAGAAGGCCACAATCCTCCTGCATTCAAATAAGTATAAAGGGTTTGGCAAGCTTAACCTCTGCATTTACAATGCATCTTAATAAAATCTGTGGGAAGGCACCTGGTGTGTGACCAAACAAAAGTATATAGTTAAGGTACCAGAGCCCCCCCCTTTGCGGCTTTAAAGCCTGACCGATGGACTTGGTCACTTTGCCGAAGTGGTCAGGCTTGATCATAATTCAGCTGGATAATGAGACCAAGAACCCCTCCAAAATGTATGACAAGTAAGAACACTGGAGTTACTTTATAAAATTTGCAGGCTTTAAAACAGCAAAAAGGGGGACTCTGGTACCTTAACTAGGCTGCAGCTTGGTTCCCTGCAAAGCCTTAATCAGTGGTCTTAACTGTGGCTCATGGGTGGATTTTTGTGGTGCTTCCCCCTCCCTGTCCCTAGCTTGGAGGAGCCACCACAGTATAAAATACTGTAGCATTCTTTAAAGAGCAAGGGAGCACTTCCAACCAGAGTGTTCCTTTTCACTGGTGTGAGACACTCTTATTCTGTAAAGAGTGTCTCACGTGCAGGTGCCATGGAAATGGGCACCTTTGGGGGAGGGTTTTAAAATGTTTAATATATTGTTGATTGACCTCAAGCAATATAATAACACTGCAGAGACCACATTTATTGTTGTAAGAATAATTTCACATACTGTACATCCTTAGGGTATCAGAACCATTCTTATATCCTTTGCCTGGCCATATTCCCCTAAGAAGAGGCCTGGACTACAATTTGAGAAACATTAGGATTGCCCCACTTTATTAGTAGTTTAATACATCCATTTGCATCCTTCAAGCAGTATTTATCGTCATATAGTTTAGGCAAATTACAATCAGTTTACAAAGCATAACATCCCAACAGTTTAATAACAATGCTTATATATTGTTGCTTATCCATCACTACTATATTCCCCTAGTTATCTGCCAGTTTGATAACAAGTTCAATATTTTTCTTAAGATTTTCTAATGCACTTTTTTCTTGTTTGGTCAGGTTATACCTTCCTTTTTTATTGTCACCTTGCAAAGGTCCTATACCTGTTTGGTTACTGTCTTCTCATATATTGAGATAGCAGCATTGTTAATGTTAGGGCTGAACACTGATTTTTTTCTTGAAAAGGCATCTTCTCTGTTTCTGTATATCTCCCACTGCAAAAGTGATCTTGGGGTAGTCATTGTGTGGCATGGTCAAGGTAAAGTCCTGTCCTGCATCCACTTTTCATAATATTGCAATTCAAGGGCATCCTAATTCAAAAGTGAATTCATTTCGCCTTCAATGCTAATGCCCCCTGACAAGGTGACTGTATCCTGAAGCGCTGGGGCCAGGAGGTGGTTAACAATTAGGCTACATTTTCATTGTGGGACTTACTGCAATAAAGCTTAACTTGGTTCATTGATCCTACTTGGTAAGAATGTCCTTCTTGTGTGGTGGTGCTTTATGAACTGTGCCTTTATGGTGAACTGGCCCTCCTACCTTACCTCCTAGCAGACTACCTATCCAGGCCCAGCTGATTGAATGCTAGGCTGTTGCAGCCCACTTCACTGGTCACTAAGACATCAACTGATGCCAATGATGTCAGACAATGACCTTGGGACCCTCCTGCTGGGCAGGGTTATCCTGAGGGGGCATAACTGGCCAGAGGAGGGGCTTCACATCCCAAGGATCTGGCCAGAAAATCACCTATCTGGGTGAAAAAGGAGTGAGCTCCCTGCCCCATCTCCCTGAGCAAGCATCTCACAATACCCCCCCAACAACACACACACACACACACACCCCTTGATCACAGCAGGTAGCAAGAGCACTTGGGTATGGTGACCAGCAGGCAAGAAAATGCAGCACTGCTTTGAGGCACCAGCTGCCAAAGAATGTGCGTGAGACTGCTGTTAGAACTGTAAAAGTGGTATCCACAGCACTGGTAGCATGCTGAAAAATGAAAGTGCATGGCAGAATCTCCTTCCAGTGCTGGTTCAAGTACTGTGTCATGAGATGGGGGATGAACTATATGCTTGTTATCCTTGCCCTCAAAGACTGGCACAGCCCAGCAGATGTTAGTGCATGGCTGGTGCCTTTATGCCCAAGAGCAGATGACTCTGGGGTTACCCTAAGCAAGGAGGATATGGTGGAGTGGTCAGTCCTAAAGCTGGACTGAAAGGGGGGTAGGAAATTTGAGGAATAAAGAAAGTCAGCAAGTCTGGAGTAGAAAAGGGTCTCCAGAAGCTTAGCAAGAGAGGGAAGAAGTGGTACTGGACAGTAGTTGCTGGGGAGGAGTGGTCACCCCCTTTGTGCAGAGCTAAGACCTTTGCTATCTTCCAGGCCTGAGGGACAGCACAATGGGAGAAGGGGAGATTCAAAAGGTGAGCAGGTGGAGAGGCAAAAGCCAGAGCCAGGATTCTTAGAAGTTTGGGGTCTAACCCATGGAGCTGGACTTCGATGGGTTGAACAGTATGCTTACGTGGTCTGTGCGATTGTATCCAGTGACTGGCTGTGGTGGTGTGAGGAGGGAAGTGACAATCACAGAACTGGGTCAGGGATGGGGGAGTGGAGTGGTTTACCACTGCCTGTTGGGGTGGGGAGGGTGGGGGCCACTAGATTACAAGGTAATGAGCTGGTACATCTGTGTGGGCACACAGGGAGTGCGGAAGGGTGTGGGGGGACACAGACTGGGTCCGGGCATTTTGTAACAATGCGGAATGTGCATCAGGGTTACCTGTCAGTTTGGGGAGCACTATAGCACCACCACAAGAATCGGGGATTGCAGAGGTTGGCAATAGCCTGCCACAGCAGGCATTCCACAGTTGTGGCACAGGAGTGCCCCAAGAGTAATGGCATGGTGCCATGGGGGACAAAATACCCCGTGCTACAGCCTGGTGTTAGCTGCCCCTTCTGTGCTTGGGTTCTTGGCTTGGTGCTCCTTGAGGCACCTAGGCATGCCTCTGCTCACATGTCCACAGATGCATCCGGGGACTAGCACTAGGACCCCTGACTATGCCTATCTTTCAGCCACTGGCTGAATTTTGTGTCTATTCCAGAAGGTTTGATGGAAGTTGTCAACATTCTGGAATAACAACTTTTGTGCTTGCCACAACTGCATCGGATGCAGCCCCCTTTACTGCTGCAAGTTGCGTCTGATGCAGGCAGCTTCTAAAATTGGGCCCAGCATCACACTCTTATCAAGCTTGATTGCTGGACTTTGTTTTGCTAGGAATGGCTTGCAAAAAGTTGATTTATGATGAGAATGCTGATACCTGGTGGTGAAGTTTTAAAGAAATTCATTCCAGGAGAGCTACACAGATGTCATGTGCAAGAATGGTATAGGTACTCCAAACAGAAAACATGAAAATCTACAAAGACTAAGCTATTGACACAGACAAACACAGTTCAGACAATTCAGCCTATATTTAAAATACTGCATGCCTTTCTCTTCCCTTTGTTATTTATTTA
Source organism: Neoceratodus forsteri (assembly GCA_016271365.2). Taxonomy (NCBI): domain Eukaryota; kingdom Metazoa; phylum Chordata; order Ceratodontiformes; family Ceratodontidae; genus Neoceratodus; species Neoceratodus forsteri. Next base: position 734,776,977 of record CM028131.1, read on the forward strand.
TTTTTTTATCTATCTATCTATCTATCTATTTATCTATCTATCTATCTGTCTATCTATCTATCTATTAATTCATTCATTCATATATTCATTTATTTGGAGAGTACCTTTGAGAACAAGTGCTCATTTACAAAGGTTCCACCCAAATACCGTTAGATACAAAGACAATAAAAACATCTTCATCAATTCCAGTGGAATATAGTCAAGACAAATTCTACATGTGGTTGTAGATAAGAAGTGTAAGTTAAGCCAAATGGTACTAAACAGTGTGGAGTTTCACCACTTATAATGCAAGTTCATAGATTAATTGAAGCGAGTACAGCTGGAGTTGGTGGAGAGGGCTGCACACAGTGCTCTTTTAAATTGGGCTATATTTGAGAGGCTTAGTAGGGATTCATGTAACTCATTCATCTAGCCTACTGCCCTGACAGAAAATGAGCACTTTCCTAGGTTGGTTCTCCAGAGAGGCAGTTCAAGGGCAAGTCTTGTTATGCTTCTAGTACCATATAAATTATTAACAGGGTTGATGCAATTTTGTACAGCCAGTGGAGTGAAACACAACTGTACCGTTTTAGCAAACAGGCAGGTTTGATGTTTCAGTCTGTCATACGGGGGAAGCCAAATGGTAAGGGAGTACAGGGTGCAGCTGTGAGTGAACTTGTCAGCCTCTAGTGCAAAGTGACAGGCCTTATTGCATACCATCTTGTCCATGTTTGATACAGTGTCACCAGCAGCAGCATTCACAGGGAGGCCTTAGTCAATGAAGGACAGAACAAAATTAGTGACAATGAGACATCTAGCTTCAGCTGTAAGGTTGAGGCTGTTCCTATAGAGGCTATCCAGTCTTCTGTTTGCCAGTGCAACAATGTTGTCCACATGTGGGACAAAGGATAGGGTGTAGTCCAGTGTGATGCCCAGGTATTTGAAGGTTTCTACTTGTTTCAGACTTTGTCCCTTGTCATTGAGAATGACCACTGGAGGGATATTTGGGATATTTTTCTTATTTGTGGGCTCAAAAAGAGCACAGCTTTTGTTTTTTGTAGTTCAGAACCAATTTGTTGGCAGTTATCCATTTTTCCAGATACCTGAAATTGGCCTGGAGGGCAGCCGAGATTTTGCCGAGGCTGGTATCTCTGGAGAAGATGACGGCATCATCTGCATATAATTGTACCCTTGTTGACAGCAGGCCTCAGGTAGGTTGTTAGTAAACAGTCTAAATAAGGATTGAATGCTGTGGCACCCGAATGGATACACTTCTTGCATCAGAGAGGAAGCCATCTATTTTTACCCACTGGGACTGGTTGGAAAGGTAACTACAAAACCAGGCTACTGTATCCAAGGATAGGCCAACTGAGAAGAGCTTGTCAAATAGTATGCTGGACTAAGTTGAAGGCCTTGGTCAGACTGATATAGATGGCTCCAACCATGTCTCTGCTGCTGAGGGATTCATGCAAGAAGCTGGTGTATTCAACAGGAGTTGTGCTGATACTATGCATCTTTCTGAACCCATGTTGTTGTGGGCATTGGATATTGTGTTTTTCTAGATAGGTGACTAGTTGCCATGAAACAATTTTCTCTAGGGCCTTGAACAGAGAGGAGAGGAGAGACATTGGCCTATAGTTAGTAAAATTAGAGCAGTCACCGTTTTTGAAAACTGGTGTGCCCAGAGTGGTTTTCCATACCCAGAGGAAGTGTGACTACTGCAGTGAAAAGGTGAATATCTTGGAGATAGGGTGGGCTAGTTCCTCGAGGGCCAGTGCTAGTAGCTTTATATCAATCATGTCACTGCCAACCCTAGTTTTACCCAGTACTTTTTCAATATACTTCAGGGTGTCTTTGGCGGAGACTCATTTGAAATAGAATTTGTAGTGCCCTGTCTCAGTTATGGGATCACCTTGGGCTTCAGTACCTACAGTTTCATGAGCCACCCATAAAGGGCTCTCAAGATGACTGCACTGGGATCTGTAAAAGCTGTGTTGAATCTGTTTGCAACTCCCATGGGTCCCTGATATCTCTGGCCCATCAATTTTAAGGATTTTACAAGGCTGTTTCTCACTCTTGCCCAGGAGCTCAGAAATGTTCTCCTGTAATTTTTTCCCATTGTTCCAGTTCTTGGTTTGCTGAGCCTTAAAGTATTTGGATTTGGCCAATCTGATCCTCCTGATGCATCTATTGCATGCTTCTTTATATCTCTGTAGATGTGCCGTTGACCTGGTCTCACTTGTTAAGGACTATCTATTGTCACTTTTCCTCATGAGGACCAATAGTTCAGTAGTGATCAACCCAGACAAGCTGCCCTGCACCATACACTTTTTTTTTGGGAGTGGTCACACCCGTCACAGGCTGGGGAGAATTATTTTATTTGGAAGTCAAGGGCAGAGTCAATGTCGGTAACGGCATCCAGGTAGCTCCAATTTATATCAGCCAAGAAGGATTTAAATGCTGCCACTATATCTTCGTGGAGGACCTAACTGGTGGTAAATTGGGGGGAGGCTTGTTCTGTTTAGTAGACCATGAGCATTGCACTAAGGAGTGGTCACTGATGGCATCAGGTAGCACACTGACATCTTTGACCCTGTCCGGGATGTGTGGCCAGGATGCAGTCTATTAAGGTATTGGCACCAGATTTATAGTTGATCCTGGTGTTCCCAGTCACCATTTGGGAGAAGAAAAGATTGGCAATCATATCCCTATGCCCAACACTAGATTTGGAGGTCCAACTGATATTGAAATCCCTTGTGACAAAATTTTCCAGTTACAATTAATTTGTTTAAAGTAGCTGGTGAAGGCCATTTTGGTGTTTATTAGGTAGGATATAATTTGTCATAAGGGCAAGAATTTTGTGTCCCCTTCCTAGTAAGAGTTTAACCACCAGGCATTCACAGTCCCCTAGTCAACCCGATTATTTTGAGTTTGGAACCCATTATGTCAGCCCTTAAGTAGAGTAGGCAGCACACACTGCGCTTGCCCATCTGGTCCTCTCTGAAGTGCGTGAAGCCTGGTAAGGTGATGACGGCATCAGCAATCTTGGGGGTGAGCCTGGTTTCCATCAGGTGTATGACATGCAGCCGCACTAGTGCAACCTAGGCTTCAAATAAGGTAAATTTAGGAAAGTAGGCTGCCAAAGTTAAGGGAAACAATGTTTAGCTTCCCATGCTGCTTAGGTGCTGGACTTGGTTTATCCATGGGGCCAGGATTTGGGTGGATATTGCCTGACAATAGGAGTAAAATTATTGTGAGTCTTCTTAAGTCTCTCAGGTACTGTTTGACACTCAAGTGTTTTTGTATTTTTCTGTGGGAATGAGGTTTATGGGTGCCATTGGAGGGATACATGTGAGGGTAGCAGTAGCACTCCCCAAGAGTAGCTAAGCTTTCCAGCCTAGTATGTTCAGACTTAGCCTGAGTGCTTTGGGGGCAGATGTATTGAACAGGAGCCTCTGGTGCCCAGTGGCACCTCCAGTTTTCTGGGGAGTCAGTAATACCGATTACAGCCAGATGGGTGCACATGCTGGGCCTCCCAATAGTTATTTGGCTCAGCAGAACCAGTAAAATAGAAACATTATTGCAGTGTATGGGAGCTCAGGCCTAGTAAAGAGGTGCCGTGGCAGGTTCCTGTTATGGCACAGTGCAGGGAAATGCTGTTTGCTGGGATTGCTAATGATTTTGTATCAAAGTTGTGCAGTGAGCAGAATCAGGGTAGGTAACTCACACTACCACCTCAGGTTAGCCAGGATGTACCATTGGCTAGGAAGAATAATTACTGTGTTGATTTGCATGGAAACAAGATTCTTGTCCTCTGGAGTACACCTACTTCTGTTGCTCAGTTCTTTGCTGAAGTCATGCAGTAATCCTCTGTTTGTGACTTTACAGTGTATTTCTGTGGAAATGATTATGACAGTTCATAGGTTCATAGGTAATAATATGAGTATGTGAGGTTATAAACCTATATACCACTCACCACTCCTCAGTGGTAGAATTTACACTTATTTTCACCCATATATTTGTCTAGGGATGTTTTAAATTGTTCCATAGTAGTACTATTAATGACATTCTCTGGCAAGCAGTTCCAGCTCCTGATAACCCTCTGACTAAACTATTTCTGCCTTTTCAATGTTTTACTGACCTCACCTCTTCATGTTAAGTGGTGGGATCTAGTATTCATATGATTATGATAGTTCATAGGTTCATAGGTAATAATATGAGTATGTGAGGTTATAAACCTATATACAACTCACCACTCCTCAGTGGTAGAATTTACACTTGTTTTCACCCATATATTTGTCTAGGGATGTTTTAAATTGTTCCATAGTAGTACTACTAACGACATTCTCTGGCAAGCAGTTCCAGCTCCTGATAACTCTCTGACTAAACTATTTCTGCCTTTTCAATGTTTTACTGACCTCACCTCTTAATGTTAAGTGGTGGGATCTAGTATTCATATTGTTTGGTTGTTTAATAAGACTAATGGTTTCCCATGTATATTGGTTCTTTGGTGCACTATACACTAAGCACAGGTCTCCTCTCAATCTTTTATATTTATTTATTTAGTTTTTGTTGACTGGGTAAGTGCACTAGACAAATCCTGCCTATTTTCAGGCACGACACGGGGGAGGGGGATACAGATGAATGCCAATTGACCTTGAACCAGATTAATTTTTAATTAATTTTAATTTAGTTGTTTAACCAGGTATAGCACACTAAGCTGAAAGCTTTTTTTACAGGAGCGACCTGGGAGCACAAGGAGGTTAAGTGACTTGCTCAGGGTCACACAGTATGCAAGTGGAAGCTGTGGTTTTCAAACCCAGGTCAGGTCTGCTGGATGTCACCAAATTTGCAGCTCAGAGCCTTAGACCACTGCGCTACACTGCCTCCAAGCTGCCTTAAGCTGTTGGTGGTATTTTTAGTGAGTTTATTTCTAGAGAATATAGACCTAGTAGCTGTAGTCTAGCACCATAGTTAACATTTTTCACGTATTTTACTTTCTTCGTGGTCTTCCTCTGTACCCTTTCTACTAATTATTTTACAACTTATGGTGTGAGGAGCACACAATGGAGAGCAGTACTCTAAATAGGGTCGAATGAGTGTTGAGTACAGTGGTATTATTACATCTGATTCCCTACTCTTTATATGTTTAAATATACTCCCTAAGATTTTATGACATTTCTTTAACCATTGCCTTGATGTGTACATCAAAGGATAAATTATTACTAACGGTTACCCCTAGATCACATTCACTCACTGTTTCCTGCACGGTTATGTTATTTAAGCTGTATGTGAAATGTATGTTTTCGTGTCCTAGGTGCATGACTTTGCATTTGTCCTCGTTAAATTTTAACTTGTTATTCTTTGCCCAGTTTTCCATCTTAGTTAATTCTTCTTGTAATGATAATGCTGCGGATTCGTTTTTAACAACTGCTCCCATTTTACTCTTATCCGTAAATTTGCAAATCCATGCACTACCCAAAGTCTGCATTGAAGATACCGCTACATTGAATAGTGTCGGGCTCAGAACTGAGCCATGTGGCACACCACTAGTCACCTCTCCCCAGTCAGAGTAAAAAAACACTAATACCCACTCTCTGGCACCTAGTGTCCAACCATGAATTTACTAATTTGAGCACTTTTGGGTGCAGTTGTATAGATTCTAGCTGCTCTGTTAGAACCCCATGTGAGCCAGAATCAAATGCCTTGGAATAGTCCAAGAAAATGATATCTACTGGTAGTCCCCTGTCTAAAGCAGCTGACACATTTTCAAAGAAGTTTAACAGATTTGTCAGGCATGACCTGCCTGACGTAAACCTGTGTTGTGTTATATCTGTCATCCCCTTGATTCTGACATGTTCCACAAGGAGTTAATTAATAAGCTGCTCCATCACTTTTCCAAGGACCGAGGTGAGGCTTATTGGTCTATAATTGGAAGTACTCTTCCTAACACCCTTTTTGTAAATAGGCGCGATGTTCACCCCTCTCCATTCTTTCAAGGTTTTCCCTTCTTTTATTGATGCATTAAATAATTTTGTCACTGGTCCAGCCAACTCCTCTGCAAGTTCAACCAAAAATCTTGGATTCAGACCATCCGGTCCATCCGATTTTTCTGGACATATCCTTCTGAGTTTGTCTAGGATATCCCTCTGTGAGAATGCAGTGTCTGTATTTTCTTCCTTAGTAAACTATATTGAAAACAGACTTCACTTCTTTAGGTTGAAATGTTGTTAGAAAAAACTTATTTAATTTGTTAGCCATGTCCTGCTCATTATGAATGATTTCAGATCCTATCTCAGGTGGACCTATACTATTCTGGTGCCCCCTCAGTGATTCTACATAACTGTAGAAGCTTTTTTATTGTCCTTTACTGCTGTAGCCATTTTGATTTTGGCTCTCTGTTTAGTTTTACTAATGATTTTCTTGCATTTGTTTGATTGTTTTTTATAATGTTCCCAATTTATGTCTGTTGGCTCAGGTTTACATTTATTATACAGTCTCTCCTTCTTTTTTATACTCCTTTTAATCTTCTTATTCTACCACACTGGACTTCTTCCCATATGGTTGTATTTAGGTATCTCCAGTACCCATGTTTTGACATAGTAGTCAATCGTTTTTTTAAATTTTGCGCATATTGCTTCTAATCCTAAACCCTCCAGTTCGGTTTGCCAGTTCCACATACCTAGATAATTTTTTTTTTCTGCTTTATTGTAACATTTCAAAATAGTTCTACCTGAAATAGTTTGATATGACATGTTAACGTCCATGCTTGATTACATTAAGGTCACTGTCTCCTAGGGGGTTCTCTATAGTGACACCTTCAATATTTTCTTTGAAGTTACATATTACTAAATCTAATATATTGTTCCCCCCAAGTGTTTTCTTTAACTACTTGTTCAAAATTTTGTATGCATTGTCAGTACAATAAATTTATTTCCCACACTATTTAACTCTTCCAATTTAGTCCAGTTGATATTAGGAAGATTAAAGTCCCCTAACAGCACATAATCGCCATCTACTTCCATGATCTCCAAGGTTTCAATAAAGTACATGTTTTCTTCCATGTTTAAATTAGGTGCTCTGTAACCCAGGCCTAGTGTTAGCTGGTGTTTTGGTAGTTGTATTTTGAGCCATAATATTTCCATATTTCTTTGCATATTCTCATCTGGTTTTACCTCATATGCTTTTAGAGTATAAAGTATACTGTTATTCCACCCCCTTGCATCTCTGGTCAGTCCTTTCTGAAAACAGTATACCCCGTGATTCCCATGTAACATAGAAACATAGAAACACAGAAGCTGATGGCAGATAAGGACCGCAAGGCCCATCCAGTCTGCCCATTTCTTTTTCTACCTTATAAATGTGCCATTGGCCTTTGCTCTGTCAGTGGCCTATCTATTCATACTCATCTGTATTGCTTCCTTATGCCTATCCCATGCCTGTTTGAAGCTCTGCACTGTATTCATAGCCACCACTTCCTGAAGTAGGCCGTTCCATGCATCCACCACCCTTTGTTTGAAAAAGAATTTCCTCACATTCCCCCTTAATCAGCCTCCCTCTAATCTCATGCTGTGTCTTCTTGTCCTGCTATTTTTCTTATATTTAAACATGTTAGACTCTTTTACCTTGTTAATGCCCTTAAGATGTTTGAATGTCTCAATCATATCATCTCTCTCCCTCCTTTGCTCAAGGGTATACATTTTGAGCACCGTTAATCTGTCCTCATATGTCTCCTGATGCAGTTCCTGCACCATTTTGGTTGCCCTTCTCTGGACTGCCTCAATTTGGTTAATGTCCTTGTGAAGGTGTGGCCTCCAGTACTGCACACAGTACTCCAGATGGGGCATAACCAGTGTCTTGTAAACAGGGATTGTTACCTCCTTCTTATGACTTGTGATACCCCTACTAATACACCCTAACATCCCCCTAGCCTTACCTACTGCTTTAGAGGTCTGCTTGTATGATTTCAGGTCATCAGTGATGGTGATGCCCAAGTCTCTTTCTTCCTTTGTGACTGCCAGCAACTCCCCTCCCAGCCTATAGGTGGCTTCAGGGGTTCTCTTCCCTATGTGCATGATCTTGCACTTCTTTGCATTAAATCCCAGTTGCCATTCTTCTGACCATTTTGCTAGTTTACCCAGATCTCTTCTCATTCTGCTCACCCCATCTGGATCATCTACTCTGTTGCAGATTTTGGCGTCATCTGCAAACAGACAAGCCTTACCCTCTAGTTCATCAGCAATGTCACTAATGAAGATATTGAAGAGGACTGGTCCCAGGACTGATCCCTGAAGTACCCCACTTGTGACTTGCATCTCTTCTGACTGTATACCATTTACCACCACTCTTTGTTTTCTGCCTGTCAACCAGTTTGCCACCCAGTTGACCAACTTCTGATCCACCCCTAGCCTACCCAGCTTATTTATCAATTTTCTATGTGGAACAGTGTCGAAAGCTTTGCTGAAGTCAAGGTAGGCGACATCAACTGCTCCCCCTTGATCCACCACTCTAGTTACCCAGTGAAAGAAATCTATGAGATTAATTTGACAGGACCTTCCTTTTGTAAACCCATGCTGTCTTGGATCCTGTGCCCCATGGATTCCAGGTGTTGCACTATCCTTTCCTTAAGGAGTGCCTCCATAATCTTGTCCCACTACTGAGGTAAGACTGACTGGTCTGTAGTTCCCCGCCTCCTCCCTGCTACCACTCTTTTGGAGTGGGATCACATGAACCCTTCTCCAGTTTTCTGGGACCTCTCCTGTGCTCAGAGACTCACTAAACAGTTCTGCTAATGGCGCTGCTAGTTCCACCCTTAGCTCCTTAAGTACCATGGGATGTATGCCATCAGGTCCCATTGCCTTGTCCACCCTGAGGTTAGCAAGCTCTTGTAGGACCCTTTCTTTTGTGAAGGGAGTAGTGCTCACCTCCCTCCACCCCTGTGTCCATGGTGTTGAGCTGTGGGCCCTACCCTACCTTCTCTTCAGTAAATACTGAGCAAAAGTATCTATTTAGGATTAATGCTTTAACAGGGTCCTCCTCCTCATATGCCCCCTTTTCTCCTTTGAGCTTAGCAATACCCCCTCTGGACTTTATTCTTTCACTAATGTAGCTATAGAAAGTCTTGTCACCTTCTTTTACTGTTCGTGCTAGTGTTTCTTAAGTTTGGGACTTTGCCTGCCTTACTGCCTTCCCTGCTTCCCTCAGGGCAGTTTGGTATGCCTCCCTATCTGCTTCCCATTCTGTTCCCTTATATTTCCTGAAGGCCAGCCTTTTGGATCTGATTTTTTCAGCTACTGTATTTGAGAACCAAAGTGGTTTCCTTCTTCTTTTGCACTTCCTTTTCTGTCTAACAAAATGGGGTGTTGCTTCAAGTATTGCATCCTTAATGCTTGCTCACTTTGCCTGTATCCCCTCACCTGTGTTTCTTTTTGTCAGGGCTAGCTTAACTCTGTTGGCCATCTTATCAAAGTCAGCTCCTCTGAAGTCCCACATTTTTGCCTTGGAATGGGATGATTTAGATGTAGTGACCAAATTGAACCATACCATGTGATGGTCACTGGCCCCCAGGTGACCTTCTATCTGGAGATCTGTGATCCCTTCCCTGTTAGTCAGTACTAGATCTAGGATAGCCCTGTCTCTTTTGGGATCTTGTACCAGTTATTTGATGCCCTCCCCCTGCAGGGAATCCACCATGTGTCTAGTTCTGGCAGATGTTCCTGCTGGTATTGACCAATCTGTATTTGGCATGTTGAAGTCTCCCATTATCATAACCTCCCCTTTAGCTGTCATGTTTTGTATATCGTCTAACAGTAATGTGTCTATGTTCTCCCCCTGGTCTGGGGGCCTGTAGACAACCCCAGTTCTTATGGCTGTCCCATTTCCTGTTTCCAGGGTGACCCACAGTTCTTCTGGCTCCTTATGTGTATTCTGAATTTCTGAAGCTTTGATATTTTCATTGACATACAGGGCCACTTCACCCCCGACGTTTTGCACCTCGGTCTCTTCTGAACAGTACATAGCCAGGTACTGAAGTCTTCCAAGTGTGGTTACTGGTAAACCACATCTCACTAATTGCTACTATGTCCAATTTAGCCTCTGACATTATTCTCTGCAGGTCTGGGATCTTATTTCCCAGGTGTGAGCATTTCTGTACATGATTTTCCATTGGCCAGATTTTGGTGTGTTAGTTGTTGGGTGAGGTTTGACATTTCCCCTGTGTGTCGTATGGGGAGATGGACCTTTTTTCTTACCTGGTAATGCAAATGAACTGCAAACATGTTGAATCCCTGTTTGACCACTAGCTGAGGGGGGGAGGTATGTTCTTCCCATTCGACGTATGGAGTGTTGCACCCCTCTCCCCTTTTGCTAGTTTAAATATTCTGCAAAGACATCAAACTTCTGCCCCAATGCATTGACTCCCTCATTAGTCAGATGCAGTCCACCAAATTTAAAGAACTTTCGCTCCCAGAACTGTTGCCAGTTCCCTACAAATCTGTGTCCTTTTTCCTGACACCAGTCCTTGAGCCACATGTTTTGCTCCCCTGTCTCCTCTTCTCTGACCTTCCATCCATCTTCCCCCCTCTCCCAGACTGGCAGGATCTCAGAGAAGGAGATGCCAGATGAAATGAATGATAGTTTGTCACCCAGCCTGGTCAGGTGTTCCTTGGTCTCCACAACTGACCGGCTGATGAGATCATTAGTCCCTGTTTGTACCAGGATGTCAATGTTTTCTCCAGCTTTGTGAACAATTTTAGCAATGTGGTCAATGTCTTTCCATGCTGATTTACCTGGGAGACATCTGACCATTACCCCTGGCTGGAGATGGGTATCAACTCCCCGAATCATGGAGTCTCCTATGATCAGAAGTGTTTTGGATTTCCTTTTTGCTTTTTTTGTTTCGGTTCCTGATTTAAGTGAGTTTTGTTGTGCTAGCTCCTGTGCTGCAGTGTCCTGCTCTGCAGTGTCCTCTGCCCCTTTGTTTGATTTCAGAGATAGAGGCAGATACCTGTTTGTAGTGTTTATATGGTTTTTGGAGGTAATATGTTGGAGAGCACAGAGTGATGGGGCACCCGATTTTACCCTTCTAACCATCTGCCAACCTCCTGGATCAACTACCCTCTGTGGTCAAGGTTTTTCTGTTGGATGTTGAGGAAATGGCAGGTGGTTCTTATAATGTATTTCCTCTTGAATATGAAATTTGAGGCGTGCAATCTCTGCCCATGCTACATGAGCCAAGTCCTAAGATCTCCAATGGCCCAGCATGTAGCACAGTGTCCTAAATCCTGTAAGACTGTCCTGAAAAAGTGTTCCACAGTACCTGCAGTTAATGATATCAATTCCAGATAAGTTGCTGGGTTTATAACCTGGTCAGAGTAATTAGAAGGAAGAAAATGCAAGTAATGGTTTGATTTTGTGTTTTGTTTTCTCATAACTTGTTATAACAAGTTAAATTACTAGTGCCCCTGTAAATGAGCTCACCTGGTGGATGCCCCACTGATCTGCCCCTTCCTGCTCTGCCACAGGAAATGTCACAACTGTGGTACCCTATAAAAGGAGTGTAGTGTGGGGTGGTGGGGGATGGGGGTGGGTGGCTGGGCCCCTCCCCTGCTGAAAAAGAAGAATCACAGGCAAAAGAACAAGGAGGTAAGAGCAGAAAATATCAGTCAACAACAAATGCAGTAACCCTGAAAGCTTATCCTAATGTTAGATAAAACTGTAAAACCTGTAAAGCACTACCTGTAATAATTTCAGAGAAGATATACCCTGTAAGAAACACTTTGCTACAGAGAAAAATAAAGCAGTAACAGAAGATATACCTTTCAAAAGACAATTTGAATCAGAAGACTACAGCAGTAATCTGTTAGCACACACCTGCAGGCACACCTTGTAATAATGCAGAAGAAGGTATACCAGCAATAACAATTTGAATCAGAGAAAAGTAAAGCAATGAAATGTTAGCAACAAACAGTAGCAATCCCTGTGAGTACAAAATAAAAATAACACACAGTAAATCTGCTTAGCCAAAAGAAGTCTTAATCCTTTTCCCTTGCTCTGGTAAGGTGCTCTGCTCTGCCTTTCAAGCAATCTTAGAAGGAAAGAGCTCAGGTAAGGCAAGGTGCCTTGGCCAGCAAACCAAGTCTTGTACTTCCAAGATATTAACTAACCTGACCTTTTAACCCTTCTTTCTGTTGGAAATTACTGACAGTTTGCCAGCTCAACCCCCCAGATACACATCTAATCCTCTGGAAGAGCTGTGGGAGGAAAGCAATTAGCTTCTTCAATGTGAGAAGGAGACTGAAACACATCTGAAACAACAAACCTTTTCAGCAAAAAAACAATAAAATAAAATAAAGCAGTGTCAAACAGTAATTTTGCTTAGCCCAATGATAAAAAGTCACAAAAATGTAAGCACCACCTGTTATAATTTCAGAGAAGATATACCCTGTAAGAAGCACTTTGCTACAGAGAAAAATAAAGCAGTAACAGAAGATATACCTTGCAAAAGACAATCTGAATCAGAAGATTACAGCAGTAATCTGTTAGCACACACCTGTAGGCACAACTTGTAATAATGCAGAAGGTATACCAGCAACAACAATTTGAATCAGAGAAAAATAAAGCAATGAAATGTTAGCAACAAACAGTAGCAATCACTGTGAGTACAAAATAAAAATAACAACACACAGTAAATAGCTTGGAAACACAGGAAACACAGAAGGAGCAGGACAGAGAACTTTATCAGTTAAAGCAGAAAGAGGCTGGGAAGGCAGTCAGAATAGCAAAGGCCCAAACCGAGGAAAGGATAGCCAATTCTGTTAAGAAGGGGGATAAGACCTTTTATAGGTACATTAGGGAGCGAAGAAAGACCAAAGGAGGGACACTGAAGCTTAATAAAGGGGAGGGAATGTGGGTAGAGGGTGACAGTGAAAAAGCAGGGATACTGAATGAATATTTCTGCTCAGTATTCACAAAGGAAGAGAAGGGGGAGTTACCTAAACCAAACAAGAGAAACACTCTGAAGATGGGGGTCGATACCAGTCCATTTACAGAACAAAGGGTTCTAGAAGAACTAATAAAATTGAAGGTGGACAAAGCAATGGGTCCTGATGGGATTCACCCAAGAATTCTAAAAGAACTAAGGGTAGAACTAGTGACACCACTGACTACTCTCTTTAACAAATCATGGGAAGATGAGGTGGTACCTGAGGACTGGAGGAGGGCAGATGTGATTCCTCTTCACAAAAGTGGGAGCAGGACAGAGGCAGGAAACTACAGACCAGTTAGTTTGACCTCAGTGGTAGGGAAAATGATGGAATCACTTCTGAAGGAAAGAATTGTTGAGTACCTAGAGACCAGTGGGGCACAGGACCCAAGGCAGCATGGATTCACGATGGGAAGGTCATGTCAGATGAATCTAATAGATTGCTTTGACTGGGTGACCAAAGTAGTAGACAAGGGAGGGGCTGTGGACATGGTCTACCTAGATTTTAGCAAGGCATTTGATACAGTCCCACAAAAAAGATTAATACACAAGATAGCCAGCCTTGGAGTGGGTCCCAAGGTGGTAACCTGGATAAAAAATTGGCTAGACAACAGGACGCAAAGGGTAGTAGTAAATGGAGTACACAATGAAGAAAGGAGGGTTACTAGCAGGGTACCGCAGGGTTCAGTACTGGGACCAGTCCTTTTTAATGTCTTTATAAGTGACATTGCAGAGGAACTGGAAGGAAAAGTATGTCTCTTTGCAGATGACACAAAGATCTGCAACAGGGTTGATACACAAGATGGAGTGGAAAGGATGAGAAGGGACTTGGCAAGGTTGGAGGAATGGTCAAATGTATGGCAGCTCAGATTCAATGCAAAGAAGTGCAAGGTAATGCACATGGGAAACAAAACCCAGAGGAAGCATACACAATGGGGGTGAGATACTGACAACAGTAAAACAGAAAGGACCTATGGTAATTATATCAGATGACCTAAAGGTGGGCAAGCAAATGAGAAGGCAGTAAGGAAGGCTAGGGGATACTGGGATGCATAGGAAGAGGCATCAATAGTAGAAAACAGGAAGTTGTTATCCCTCTGTACAGACAGTTGGTGAGACCCCATCTGGAGTACTGTGTGCAGTTCTGGAGACCCCATCTCCGCAAAGACATAGACAAAGTGGAGGCTGTCCAGAGGAGGGCAACCAAAATGGTGCAGGGTCTGCACCAGAAGACATATGAAGAAAGACTAAAGGAGCTTAATATGTATGCTCTTGAGGAAAGAAGGGAGAGAGGGGACATGATAGAAACTTTCCAGTACCTCAAGGGAATTAACAAAGTCCAAGAGGGTAGCATCTTCCAGAAAAAGAGATGTGCAAGAACAAGGGGGCACAATTTGAAGATAGAGGGGGGATGGCTCAGGGGTAATGTGAGGAAGTATTTTTTTCACTGAGAGGGTTGTGGATGCATGGAATGGCCTCCCTGAGGAGGTCGTGGAGTCAAGAACAGTGGGGGACTTCAAGAATGCATGGGACAGGCATAAAGCTGTCCTAGTGGCCGGTAAGAGGAAGTAAGCTATTGGTTAACTAGGATCTGCAGCTTATCTGTTAGGTAGGAAAATGGGCAGACTAGGTGGGCCAAGCGATCCTTATCTGCCGTCAAATTCTATGTTTCTATGTTTCTTTGTAAAGGACTGCTGTGTGACTGGACTTCTCTGCTGGGACTAATGAAGAAGAACTTTTGTACTTGGACCTTTAATTTAGGGTAAAAAAAAACTAACAAACAAAACAAAAAAAAAGTGTGTGTTTGAGTTAACTGAACTGAATGGGTATCTGAACAGTTATCTAGCTGTAAATCTCAGGTGATTGAAAGGACTTAATAGCTGTGAGGTTTAAATTACTTGTAGAAAGATCTAGTAAGTAGGGGGAATGGCTTAGCTAGAAGGAAGCTACATTTAACGACTGCCTTAGAAAGATTTTGCTAATAGCTTGGCAGAAGACACCAGGAGAAAGGACTGCTGTATGACTGGACATCTCTGCTGGGACTATATTGCCCATCTTCCCTCCCTCCACCCCCCCACCCAAAGTTAGTTCTATTATTATAGGGAGCAGGAAGTGAGTGATCACAGAACCAACAAAGACCCACTATCCTAGAAGGGCAAGAGTAGCTCTCCGGCCCCCTCTAGATGCTGGAGATCTGCCTCTGAGCAAGTAAGTGGTCTACTGAGAAATATAGGATATTCTTGTCTCAGAACAGGACAATCAGGAGCTTAAAGGGCACACAGGCAGAAAATAAGGAGAGAGAGAAAAAAAAAACAGAGGAAAGAGTAAGGATTGTAAACAGTTAAGGGGCCAGAAATAAGACATGCTTGGAGTGGTGCAGTGCAGTGGCTGTGGATCAGCAGTCTTCCGGGAGACGTGCTGGAGGATGCGGTGTTGTCCCATCTGCAGGTACCTCTCTGGGCTGAGGGAGGAGTTTTTTTTTTATTTATTTAGTTGTTTAACCAGGTATAGCACACTAAGCTGAAAGCTTTTTTACAGGAGCGACCTGGGAGCACAAGGAGGTTAAGTGACTTGCTCAGGGTCACACAGTATGCAAGTGGAAGCTGTGGGATTCAAACCCAGGTCTGGTCTGCTGGATGTCACCAGATTTGCAGCTCAGAGCCTTAGACCACTGCACTATACTGAGGTAGCTCATCTTCAGGCTGATTTGGCCAGGATTTGTGGGACCTCCTCTTCCATCCAGGGACCGCCAGTGCCACTGCCGTTGCCTCAGAGGTTGCCAAGAAAGAGGAGCGGTTGGACCACAGTGGGCTCAGGGAGGGTGAGGGTGGTGGAAGAGAGGTGCATCCCACCAGCTGTACCTCTCCACAATTCCAGTGGAGACCAAGGAAGATGCTGGGAACCTCCACAAAGGAGACCCACAGGAGGGTGGCAGGGGACCCTGCAGGGGAAGGAAACAACTCCTGGTGGGGGACTCCATTGTTAGGAAGGTAGAACTGGGGGAGGAAGGGAAGATGGAGGTAAGAGGCTGCCTGGCGCCATGGCTTGGAGGAACAGGGAGTGAATCCTCAGGATTGCCGGAGCAACTGCACAGGGGAGGGAGCTGGATGTCATTGTCCACCTAGGGACAAATTACCTGGCTAAGAAAGGGATTAGAGAAGTGCAGGAAGAGTTTGTGGAATTGGAGAGGGGCCTTAGTCTAGTAGCATGCACAGTAACCTTCTCAGAGGTGCTGCCCATCTATGGCATAGGAGAGACTAGGGTGTTCTGCACCATGGGATTCAATCAGTGGTTGAAAAACTGGTATGGAGCTCAGGGATTTGGCTTCATTGGGGACTGGGTGTCCACCTGGAGTGATGCAAGCCTATACTGACATGATGGGCTGCATCTGTCCGGGAGGGGAACCCGGATCCTAGGTGATAGGTTTAAATGCTTCATTGGCAAGCATTTAAACTAGCCAAGGGGAAGGCACTGGAAGGAGCAGGGAACTTAGCCCCCACAAAACATCATAGTAAGTGAGGCAAACACCAACATAGAGGTGTCGAGAGAAGGGCTGGGGTAAATGGAGAAAGTGACAAAGGCAAGAAGGACAGGATGGGGCAAAAGGGAGTAAGGCCATCAGGAAATGGAGGGTAATGAGCACTACGCCAGAAGTCTGGGCAACAAGCCCCTGAGCTGGTGGCCTTGATAGAAGAGGGATGCCTGATATTAGTAGTCACAGAAACATGGTACACAGAGAACCATGACTGGGATGTTAACATACTAGGGTACATAACCACAAGAGACACAGGCAGGAGAAGAGGGAGGAGTAGCTCTCTATATAAAGGAAAGGATAAAAGCAACTGAACAAAAGAGTAAACAGGGAGGAGAGGAGGCACTGTGGGTCACCTTGGAGACTGTAAGGGGTACCACAATCAGCACAGGGGTTGTGTACAGATCCCCATGTCAGGGGGAGGGAATGGACAAGGATATGATAGACGGCATCCTTAGAATGGCAGAGAAAGGGGAGATACTGTTGATGGGAGACATGAATATGCCAGATGTTAACTGGAGCACATTTGATGTATCCACATTCAAGAGCAGGGCCATTCTTGATACCCTACAGGTGGTAGGCCTCAGACAGCTAGTTTTGGAACCCACTCGTGAGGGAGCAATCTTAGACCTCATACTCTCAAACGGAGGCAGTGAGAGGATCTCAGATCTAGAATTGGGTTGCCATCTGGGGACACGTGACCATCAAACAGTGTGGTTCACGTTAACTCAGCTACAGAGTCAAGCATATAAAAGTGAGGGTACTGGACTTTAGGAGGGCTGACTTTGGCAAGATGGGAGAGTGCCTCAGAAAAGCACTAGCAAACAGGCTAGAAGAAGGTGTGGAGCAACAATGGGAATCATCAAAACTGCCATCACAGAGGCAACAAGCCTTTGTGTGAAGCAAATAAACAAATCAAAATGAAAGAAAAAGCCACTATGGTTCTCAAAAGAGGTGGCTGTGAAAGTCAGGAAGAAAAAGATAGCATTCCGGAAGTATAAGGAAACACAGAAGGAGCAGGACAGAGAGCTGTACCAGTTAAGGCAGAAGAAAGCAGGGAGGGAAGTCAGAATAGCAAAGGCCAAACTGTGGAAAAGATAGCCAACTCAGTTAAGAAGGGAGATAAAACCTTTTATAGGTACAGCTAGGTGAAGCTAGGTGCCTTGGCCAGCAAACCAAGTCTCCTGTACCAATCTTCTTCCTTAAATCATGTTTCAGTTATGACGAATATAGTTACCTTTCCCTCCACTAACCTATGTTGCAACTCATCCATCTTGTTTCATAGACTTCTGGCATTGGTCTGCATAGGATTAAACAGCAGAAGTAGTCCAGCTGCAGGGTATAAGGATCCTGTTTCCATGTGAACTTAACCTGTTATAAATAACGAGAAGAGAAATGCAGACAATTAATAAAATCTAAGCTGATATTTGTCTAAATATTAGTTTTTTCCAAGTTTTTTCAAAACTGAGAAACACACTTTAAGGAGACAGGTTGCAGGCCTATTTGTTGAGACCACTGTGATACTGTTGGAGAACATTACAGATATGGGTCTTCACGTATCTTTTCCTGAATCTTTGGTATTGGGATATTCGGTATTCACGATTAAAAAAAAAATAAAGGGAAAAAAACCTTCCCCCCACCCTTGCTTATTTTCAAGTAGCCCACCTTCATCACCCTACTCAAATACAAAAATAGTTACCCTGCCCTCCTCCCACTGTCTGCGCACCTGATCCCACCTTCCTCCCCTAAACATCCAAAATACTTGTAATAATATAATTTAGTCTCACAGTAGACAACTGGCACAACCAGCCTGCCTCCACAGCCAACGGCCATCTTTATCTAGTCATAGTGTTTTTTTTTTTGCACTAAACAGGAATGATCCCTAAATCACCCCCTCTCTCCCATCCTGGCAGCACCCCTATCCCACTCTCCCTCCAGCACCCAATTTAATATGTGGAAGGCTACCAGCACAATCCACCCTCCTTCACAGCCAACCGCCTTCAAATGAATGAACATGCTTGCACTCTGTAATAGTTTTACAATCACAGTGAGTGCAATTGCTTATTAGAAGGCAGGCAGGTAGCTGTGGAGGAGGGCGAATTGTGCCAGTCACCTTCCACATATTATATCAGTTGCTGGGGTGTAGGAATCTAGGATAAAGGCACTGCTGGGGTGAGTGGATGGGGGTGATTTAGGGATCATTTTCGTTTAGTGCAAAAAAGCTTTTTAGCTTAATAAAGACAGCAGCTGGCCGTGGAGGTGGACAGATTCTGTCAGTCATCCACTGTGTGACTAAACTGTAATATAACAAATATTGTGGATGCTGATGGGAGAATGGTGCAATCAGGGTGTACAGACAGCAGGTGGGGGGTAGCGATCACTGTACTTTTTTGTGCTTGGGCAGGGTGAGGAGGGTAGGACATTTAAAAATAAACAGGAGTGGAGGAAGATTTTTTTTTTTAATTAAAACCAACTGTATATCCCAAATACAAATAGTCTCCTATTCAGGAAGGGCTCCTGGGTATTTGGAAGCCACACAAGTTGAGATATTTGGGAAATACTTCTCAGCACTTGCTCACCCATTATTTATTTACAGGTGAATGTGAGTCTCAAATAACAGTCTCAAACTCAGGCAATTAAGCATTGAAACAAACGTCTCTAAAGGAGATGGATTACTATTTTCCATGGGCACTTCACTGACATCATAGTCAATGACCAGTACTACCTAACTAATCCTGTCTATAGGAGTTGCAGTGCTAGGCCCTGGTCAGTTCTTACAAACTCCAAGCATGCAGCAGCATGACAGTTTCTGTGGGATGCACTCCACTAAGTCTCTGCAGGCAGACTTAGTTAAAAGTGAAGCAGACCTAAATGTGTCTCCAGTTTTGAAAGGTGCAGGTTGTGATGAATCCACTGGAACTCTTGGCCAGTCTTCTTCATTCACTCACCTGAGGGCAGGCAGTTGTTTAGGCACTTAGTTGTTAGACCTTCTACAGGGATGCATCCTTGCAGCAGGATTTGAGAGAAGCAGGCTGTTTTTTCTCACATAGAATCAGAGCACATACAAGGTAACCTCTGTTCCTAGGACTAAAGTACTAGGTGGGCACTGCAGCTGTCAGGTTCTGAATAAGAAAGTTCTTAAGCAAATAACTGATCTCTTATCGTGGGTTTTATCTGTAGCATTTCTTTTCCCTCTACCCTCTCTTTGAAGGGCACTTTTCTCTGACTAGCTGTAGCAGTCACAAATAGGCATGACTGCCTCCTAATTAATCTTTTGGTTCCCAGGTTCAGTCTGGTGCCCCCTAACTTCTGTTGTGGTCCCTTGGGATTGGGGCAATCAAGATAGTGGTGCTCATCCATTTGCAGGTCTCAAAATTCCCCATTATTTGGTGTTCCATGCACACCAAAAAAAGTACGGAACACCACATTCAGCCACCTGGTGATCCAAGGTGTATACCACTTTAAGGGAGCTGAGTTTGAAGGCCACCATTCTGATCTGGGTGCCTGTTTTTTTTTTCTCTATTGCCTATATTTTTGTTTTGGTCCATTTCAGAGGTTCTTAGGTGCCAGAGATGATTTGGCACCTTTCCTGATGCTGCAACCAACCAGAATGCTGCAGTCTGTCTGCCCAGCCCAGAGACAGACCAAAATCTAGTGGTGACTAGTGAGAGTTTGGTCTTGGACTGAGCTTGACTGTGCACTTGTTTTTCTCACTCCCAGGGTGGCAACCACACTAATAGTACCCTTCCTTCTGTGCTCCTCCTCCTCCGCCTCTGGATATCACTGCTGCACCATCTGGGTCTTGGTAAATCGGGGGGAGGCTGGCTGGCTGAAACGGGAGGGTGAAGTGAACAGGGAATCTATTCAGAGAGGATTTTTGGGAGATTTGTGGTAACAGGGAGAGAGGATTTTCTGTGTGACTGATGAAAGCGTTAGTGAGCTTTAAGGAAAGAGAAGGGGGCTTGGAATAAGAATGGAGGGCAAAATAAAATAAATATCGTGCCACGTTTAGGGTGTTTTGCAGACTAGCCAAATTCTTTACAAAAATAGACAACTGAGGAGGTCTCTGCCTAAAAAAAAAGAACTAATGAAAAGGCCAACAAGGGAAAATTAATTTTGACTTTAGTTTTCCAGGGAGGGCACTGCCTGGAAAAAAACAAAAGGCAACAAGAGGAAATGACGAGTGCTGCCTCTTTGGGCACTGTGTAGAGAAAAATAAAAGGCAACAAAAGAAAATGAACTTTGCCTTTTCCAGGCAGGGCACTGCCTAGATAAAAACAAAGGCAACAAAGGGAAAATGAATTTTGCCCTTCAGGGAGGGCACTGCCTAGAAAAACAAAAACAAGGCGACAAGGCAGGGAAAAATAATGTTTGCCTTGGTACATATAGTACATGTTTCACAATATCTTTCCTGATTTGAGAGGCAAAAAAACTAATATCCTATGCTTTCCCTTGTTTTTTGGACAAAAAAAAAGACACCAGACATTTCTTGATAAATGTATTAATGAAAAAAAGACACTGAGGTGGTACAACAATATTAAGCAGCTTTATTTTCTTTTCTTTTTTTTTATTTAATATGTTTTATTACTTAATAAAATCACGACATTATTAAAACACAGCAGGAAAGTTGACAATATTTTAAAAGGCATCCTGGATAGAGAAAAGTAGAAGGAGAGAGAACTGGAAAACAATATTCCAGGTACATTAGAGTAAACTAGAAGTGAGTTAACAGTTATACACATCCCCCCCACCCCTGCCTTCCCCCCTCCCTGCGCTGTGGTGCATACAGGCTACTGCTCATATGGCTATAGTATTGTTCAGGTAGAGAAAATGTAATGGGCCCTGCATAGAAAGGATAGAAGGAAAAAACAAAACAGGAAGAAAGATCCAAATATTATGGCGATGTTCTCTTCCTGTTCAGGGTAATGTAGGAAGAGGCAAATTAGAAGGTAATGAGAGGCGTAGAGGGGCCCGCAACCCAGCTTAGGTCTGAGTATCAATTCAAGTAAAGAGTATATAATTTTCCCCATTTTGTCATAAAAGAGGATTGACGGCGGTTCACTTCAGCGCTTATTAGATGTCTCGACACGGAGTGCAAAAGACAATTCATGCAACCACTCAGTGTATGATAAAGTAATTTGGTCTTTCCAATGTCTGAGTACCAACTTTTGACCGCCATTGATATTAACGCCAGGTGGTATCTTTTTTCTTTTACCTGGATTGCGGAGTAATCCCCAAAATGCAAGTTTTGGGGAAAATAATCCATGCAACCCTAATAGTGGATCTAGAGTTGATTCTATTTGTTTCCACAGAGGAGATACCAAATCACGACCACAAAATGTGTAATAATGTGCCTCTTCTTTGTTACATCTGGAGCATATTGTCAAGATATGCTCTCATTTGTACCAGTTTAACAGGAGTGTAGTAAAGGTTGTTTAGAATGTTATACTGTGTTATCCTATATCTATCTTGGTATGGTAAATATATAAGTCTTCCA
Source organism: Neoceratodus forsteri (assembly GCA_016271365.2). Lineage (NCBI taxonomy): Eukaryota > Metazoa > Chordata > Ceratodontiformes > Ceratodontidae > Neoceratodus > Neoceratodus forsteri. The sequence continues at coordinate 734,798,967 of CM028131.1, forward strand.
TATATTTTGCCAGTTGATATTTCCATTCGGATAGAGACTTTGCCAGATTTTGGAGCCAGTAGCTGAGTGGATTTCTGGGAATGTATGGAGTAGACTATACAGCTTAGAGATGCCATGCGGTTTATTAACTATTGGAAATTTGATAAAGAAAGTCGGCAAGCTGGGATACTTTGGTTTCACGTCCAAACATTCTGCTCAAAAGGTGTGTTAACTGAGTGACTTTAAAGCAGCCATCGCGCCACCCAAATTTTGTTAAGATTTCCTCTGTGGTTAGTATGCGATCTGATGAGTAGAGATCTGCCACCTTGCATTCAGAAAGAGCAGGTATCCATCCTCTAGCTATCATAGAATTACCTATCTGCAGGTTAGGGTTTGCACAGATAGGCTGAGAGAAATCAAAAGCTGGGGAGACCTTGAAATATCTAAAAAACTGTGAGATAACTCTGAGAGAGGTCCCAAGTGGCAAGGACTGAAACGTTTTGGGTATGTTTTTTTCAATATATAAAAGAGGGACATTGGAGCTATGTTATGGGTTTTCAAGAGCTCTAATTCCTCCTGCAACCATGTTGGAGTGTATCTATGACTGGCATGGGGATCGGAGTAGGATAACCATTTACCACATTTATACAGGTGCAAGGCCCAATAATATAGTAGAAAATTAGGGAGACGGAGTCCACCAATGTCCCTAGATTGAGATAACTTATAATAGGATTTTCTGGCGGGTTTGTTATTCCAAATAAATAAATTAATTCCTGAGTATATACGCTTGAAAGTAAGATACTGGTAAACTACATGTCCAGCATATTCAGGGATAGAAAATTTGGGAAGCACATTCATCTTGACGGCATTAATTCTGCCCCAGAACGATAGTGGAAGTTTGCTCCATCTTGTTAAGTCTTGTTGGATATCGTGCATAAGTCCTCCAGATTTAGCTTCCGCGATAAGGAAGGGCTATGTAATGTGGATCCCTAAGTACTTTATGGATCGTAGCCTATTCCATCCCAAATGTGTGAAATTTGAACTGTGCGTAAAATGGTTAAGAGGGAAAATTTCTGTTTTGTTAATGTTGAGTTTATAGTTTGAGTATTTACTGAAATCCTTAATTATTGTCAAAGCTTCTTCCAGTGAGGGAACTGGATTGGAAAGGTGGAGGAGAATGTCATCAGCAAAAAACTGAAATTTTGGCAGTGTTATTGACTATGGGAATGCCGACAATTAATGGGGATAGGTTTAAACGCCTGAGAAGGGGCTCAAGGTATAAATTGAATAGAAAAGGGGAGAGTGGACAACCCTGTCGCGTGCCTGAGGTAAGGGAAAAAAAGTCAGATAGGATCCCATTGCAGTATAGCCTAGCTCTAGGTGAAGAATACAGCGCTTGGATCCAACTAATACAAAAGGGGGGGAAATCCATGGTTTGCAGTGTTGTCCAGAGAAACATCCAATCTACCCTATCGAACACCTTTTCTGCGTCTAGGGAAATTAGAGCCATTGGAGTGAGTGAAGATTTTGCTGTATTAATAATGTACTGAAGTTTACGATGATGGTCTGCCGGAGTTCTGTTGGCAACAAAACCTATTTGCTCAGGGCTAAGTAGAGAGGTCCAGACCATCTCCACCCTCTTGGCTAAAATTTTGGCTAGGATTTTAATATCGCAGTTTAATAAGGAGATGGGACGGTAACTTGATGGAAGATGTGCAGGTTTACCTGGTTTAAGGAGAAGAATAATAAGGGCTTCTGAGAGCGTTGGATCTTGTATGTTCCCTGAGAGCAGGTACTGATATAGACTGAGCAAACCCGTGCTAAATCTTTAGCGAACCGCTTGTAAACGCTTTGAGGATAGGCCGTCGGACCAGGAGCTTTGTCTGGCACTAAATCTTTGATAGCTAAATATCTCCTGAATGGAGATAGGGAAGTTAATAATGTTTGTTGCCCGGAGAAAGAGAAGGCAGGAGTTGCTGCTAAGTAATTTAGCATCTTGTTTAAGGAAGGGGTGGAGGTGGTTTTATTATATAATGAGGAGAAATAGTGCCTAAGTGCCGATACCACATCTCTGGGGTGGGTTTTAATTTCCCAGTGGAGTCCTCAATCAATTTATAAGCCTGAGGTCTCTAGTTTTCTTAGTCAGAGGCTAAAGGTGACTTTGCCCTTTCGCCTGCTCAATATATTTTGCACGAGATCTCAAAATGGCAAATTTGACTTTTTCTTGAAGCAAAAGGGAGTATTGATTTCTTAGATGCAGGAGCATTTTCAGGGTATCCTGCGAGGAAGAGGAGGAGAGGGAGTACTCAAGTGCTTTAATCTGGGCCAGGAGTGTGAGAGCTTTGGCCTCATTCTTCCTTTTGCGTGTGGAAGCCAATCGGATAAATTCTCCTCTCAAATAACACTTTAGTGCACACCATTCATGATCGGTCCGTGTAACTGAGCCTTGATTATGGATAAAAAATGTTTGAATCAGATCTGATACTCTAGTAACCGTATGGCCGTCTTTCAGGAGTTGGTTATTTAGCCGCCAAACCGGGTCTCTGTGAGGATTGTTGTCCAGTTCCATATCCACCCATGCTATTGTATGGTCCGATATGACTATAGGTTCTATACTGGAATTATACATACAATGCAGAAGGGGATGACTAAATAATATATAATCCAGTCTGGACCATGTGGAATGAACCATAGACTGGAAGGTGAAAAGGCGGGCGGACGGGTTTTGCAATCTCCACGGATCACATAACCCGAGCGAGTCCATAAAGTCTGAAAGCGCTTTTTGAGCAATAGAAAGGGGTTTAAGTGGAGAGTTAGATCTATCTAAGTCCTGCGTGGGGGGCAGATTCCAATCTCCACCAAGTATCATCGGAGTAGACATAAACCCTCGTAACTTGTCTAGTAGTGTTATGAAGAAATTTGGGCTTCCCCCAACAGGACCATATATACTCCCTAGTACTACATCAGTGTGATCTAAAAGACAGTGCACTAACGTATATCTCCCTGCAGGGTCTGCAATAGTAGTTTTAGCTTGAAATGCTATTGAACGGTGTATGAGGATAGCTGTTCCCCCTTTATTGGACGACATACCCGAGGCAAAACTTGTCCAACATCTTTCTCACGAGGCTAGTAGCTTCATTCGTAGAAGATGGGTTTCTTGGATAAAAGCAATTTTGGCTTGTAACAGAGCCAAATGCTTAAGTATTTGCGCTCTCTTAGTGGGTGCGCGGGCCCCTCTCACATTCCACGTAACAGGTTTTTTAAAATTATATGCCATTCCTTCCTATCATGGTTTGCATAGCCTGTAATCTAGATGACCCCAAAGTATGCACCACAGCGCTCCCCCATAATTATACCCGTTCGACAACGTATTACAGAGATTCAACTGTATCTTGCAATTAACTGACAAACCCCCAAAACAGTAAACACACCTCTCAGACCAAAAAATCCTGTAAGAGAATCAACCACAATCTTAAATTGAGTCGAAACCATTTTCCCCCTCCTCCCTCTGATTTAACCCCTTTGCAACTATATACAATAAATTCACTGCTCTTGATCCCCTGTAGTAACCCCTTAATAGTAGCTTCGTTTACAGCTATTTCTTTTAAAGCCCTAGCACATTCCCCCCTCGCAGACATATATGGGTTAGATCTGCCAACAATAATCAAAATAAAAATATCGGGGTGATATCGCCCCGTGGCATCTGCCCCACAACAATTTCTGGTAGGCTGAGTTCTTAACTTCCCCACGTAGAAGAGAATAAACCCGTCTAGGAGGTAGGCTAGGAAAACCCCCCTTCTCTCCAGTGCATGTGGTTGGGCGTGAACAGCCCCATTCCATCCCCTCCCACTCCACCCCAAGTCCACCATCATATCAGCCTTTAAAAGTAAAAAAAAAAAAAAAAGGGGATATGTATTTTGTTTATTTGTCTAAGGGTTAAATTAAGTTTGCATAATCATCTGCAGAATAAAGTAAGAATCACTTTGCCATAATCGTAGCTAAGTTCTAGGAGTCTAATATGACAGATTAACCTAGTTTAAGATCGTATAATCATATTCAGGTAACACCAATAAGCCATTACAGCCGAGGTTTGATGTTTCCCTGGGGTCTCTAATTTTCCAAGGACTGGAGATGTGGTAGTGTAGCACGGTATCGAGTCTCTCAGGAAACTGCAACCTTGAAGTCAGGTTCCTCCCCTAAGTGAATCTCTATGCCGTCCAGGATTAAGCGCCCTGGTGCTCCAACCAGCCCCACCAGAATCAAGTATGGTCGAGCAACCCGCAAGGCTGCATAGGATTATCTTCTTTCTCCCCGCCTTCAGGTAAAGCTGCAGAGACACGGAAATAGTCTGGGTAGTGTAGAAACGCCTCAAGTGTAGCAGGCCAGAGTTTCACACGGATCTCTATTTTACACCCTTCCTGAGGTCGTTAGTTGGTGTTGTCTCAGGGGTTTTAAATAAAGAGGAAGCTTTGGACGAGATCTTCCTGAGCATGGGATACTGCTTCGTATGAATGCCACCTCCTTCTAACGAGACCTGAAGATGTGCAGGTAGGTCATTTTGAATTTAATCCCTGCAGCAATCAATTTGCTGACCACAGGGTGAAAGGCAGTCGCTTTGCGGGTTTCAAGTGGTAAATCCTGGGTATATGCAGCTTTTTCCTTCCCAGGTACTAGACTGCAGCTCCTTCACTTTCAACAGAATATGCTGTCACTCCAAATAATTCAGCACCTTTATAATTATGGGTCTGGGGGGGCTGATATTTCTGGTTTTGGTCGAAGTGACCTGTGTGCCCTTTCAATTATATATGTAGGGTTGTACGGAGAAGGGCCCACAATCTTCACAAACAGCGATTGTATGAAGATGATGGGTGAAGAGCCTTCTGCGCCCTCTGGAAGCCCGTGGATCAAAATTTTGTTTTGCCTGCTATGGCCTTCTAGGTCCTCCGTTTTCTGTTGTAGTTTGGCAACTTGCTGCCTTAATTTGACCAGCTCTGGCTCTGTTTTGTCTCACCAAGATTCGATCGAGTGGATGCATGCTTCGTTATCTGTAACATGCTGTCTTGTATTAGACATCTCACTATGGAGGTTCTTCAGCTCGAGCGTTAGCTCAGATAGCGATTCTTTGAAGGACTGCATTTCTTCTAAAAAGTGCTCCTCCGAGAGTGGAGTTGATGCAGCGAGGGCGCTTAATTGTTTGGCCGAGGGTGTTTGTTGGTGCTGCCTTTCCTTCTTGGCCTGTTTGTCCGGTGAGACCGGTGGCGTGTGCTTAGGAAGGGCCACCTTCATCTCCGCTTCCATTTCGCCTTTTAGGTTTTCGGCAACAAACTTGAGTCCCTCCAGGGAGTACCCCGATCGTTTAAAATTTCTATTGATCAGGTAAGATCGGTGAAGGTTGGCTTAGAAGTAGTTAAATTGGCTTAATTTATTGGAGGTGGAGCGGGAGCTTAGAGGAGCTGCGGCTAGCCCGCCAAACGCATCACGTGATCTCCAGCTTTATTTTCTGCAGCTGAGTTTTTCTGGGCAGACTTCATTCCAACCTATGAAAACAAAAGCAAAAAAAATTAGACTGTGTTTAAATTCCAAATTTGGGCAAACAAAATAATTATTTTCTTACCTGAATTCTGAGGACTCAACACTCCAAAAGACCATTGACACGCTCCCCTGGCAGACACGTCTGCAGTTGATCCAGTCTAGTCTGTAACACAGCAAGACATTTTATTGAAGGGGGCACTGATTTCTATCATATCAATGAATGAATAAATAATAATTTTCTTGCTTGCCACTCATCTGAACAGAAAATTCTCAAAGGGCTGATCTGGTAGGGTATCTCACTTTGGGGTGTGGGGTGGATTTTATCACTGCTCTTCATCCACTCGGCCCTTGGGCTATATGTGGTCTGGTGCTTTCTTGGCAAAATTAATACCAATCGCCAGCAGCCAAGTATGTGGCAGTTCTGGAATGGAGCAAAGAACCATGAAACCATAGCAGCAGAGAAGGAGGCTCTTAGGAAACAGGAGAGAGAGAGAGAGATGCTGCTTATGACAAAAGCAAATGACTGCATACTTTTCAAGAACATTGGGTTACAGAGTACACTTGGGTTGAGCTTGACCCTGAGAAAAATTTAATGTTTTGTAAATCCTGTAGGAAATTCCCAGACACTGCAGATAAAACATCTGCATATTACAAAAGCTGCTGCAAAAATTTCACTGAGCAGTCTTTACAAAAGCACACCAAGTCGAAGAAGTATTCCCTTGCTAATGCCCAATTTATAGTTGAATCCCAACAGGCATCTGCTGCTAACAGAGCAATTGAAATGCTCAATTCCAATGTGGCATGTTGTGCGCAGCTGTTAATTAGAAATGCACATGCCTTGGCCAAACATGCTAGGCCATATATAGACTTCCAGTGGATGTGTGACCTTGACAAATGTAAAGGGGTTGATATTGGGGAAACCTATTACAATGACAAATCATGCCACATGTTCGTTAGCAACATCACAGAAGTGGAACGTAAGAAGCTTGTGGATGTGGTAAAGAACGCGGACTTCCTTTCAGTAATGATAGCCCGAGCAACGGATTCTAGTGTAAAAGAACAGGAAATAATTTACTTAAGAATAGTAACAAGGGGTGCCAGGTGTTTTTTTTGTGTCACTGGAAAATCCACATAAAGCAGATGCTGCATCAATCACAGTATGTATCGATCAGGCCATGCTGTCACAGACAGGGTCAGCAGACTGGAAAAACAAATTGGTAGGGCTTACCATGGATGTGGCAGCAGTGATAACCAATAGAAGGGGGGGAGGTGGCTACACTGCTGAAAAAGGATCATCTTCATCATGTCACGATACATTGCAGTGCACATAGGCTGCAGTTATCCCTGAAGGATGTCTTAAAAAACATTACCTATCATAAAAAATAGAACAACTACTTATATCTGTTTTATCATTTTCACCACTAAATCATAAAAATCTGAGAGAGTCCTGTCAGGCGGCGGGAGTAACCTGCCCTATTCCAACCAGAGTGGGAGGAATCAGATGGGCACAACACACCTTAACAGGACAGAAAGTCCTCATCACGGACTATCCCAGGATTCTGCTGCACTTCCAACAGGTATGTAGTGTCTATATTAATTTTTAAGCACTGAGCTTCTTTCTGCTTGCAAAATTGGAACTGCTAAAGCAACAACTTGTGCCATTTTTTGTCTTCTCAGATGCAACATGGCAGATCCCATGAGGACCAAGCAGCAAAGGCCAGGGGCTACCTGAAGACCATGCAGACCTGGAGATGCCTACACTACACACATCTTATGGCAGACATCCTGGAAGAGTTCACCAAAGTCAGCCTGCTTCTACGAGCAAGTGATACTTCAGTGGGAGAGGTGTTTGAACCCCTTCACAACCTGAAGGACTGCCTTGTAAAGCTGAAAACAAGGAATTTTTTTTTTTTTAGACTCATGGCTGTTTAGCTTAGTTTTAGTTTCCTTCACCCAGAAAAATAGACTAATTCTATTCTGTCTCTCTCAGGATAAGATAGTGTTTCAGGATAGTAGGGGACTACAACCTGCCAGGGTTGGAGTGGGACAAACCTACCACAAAGAACAGAAGGGAGCAGGTAATGCTGGACTCCTTCCAGGAAAGCTTTCTAGTACAGTTGGTCAAGGAACCAACTAGGGAAAGAAACACCCTTGCCCTCGTACTTACAAATGGGGAGTGGGTGAGGGATATAAGGGTGGAGGAACCACTGGGAGGAGTGACTACTGGACAGTATGGTTCCAGATACAGATGGCTAAAGAGAGGGGGGCATCTGGCACAAGGGTGCTGTATTTCAGGAATGCCAACTTTAAGATGATGAGGGAAGTGGTATAGGGGTTCCTGTGCAAAATTCAACTGGGTATGGACACACAACAAAGGTGGGAACTGATACGACAAGGGATAGTGGAGACAAGAGAAACTTGCTGTAGGGCCCAGACTAAAGAGGCTGGGGGAAAGAAATCCAGCTGGATAAGCAAAAGGGTGTTAGACAGGGTGAGGAGGAAAAGGGCAGCTTACAGGAGATACAGAGAACTGGGAAGGGAGGAGGATAAGGAGGAATATCTGCAAGAAGCGAAGGAAGTGCCCAGGGGGTAAGGGCAGCCAAGGCAGCAAGAGAACTCAGGCTGATGCAGGGCAAGAAAAAAGGGGGAAAAGACTTCTTTTTGTACACTGGGGAGAAAAGAAGCTGTAAGGACCAAATTGTAAGAATTAAGAAGGAGGGGGATGGGTGGAAGAGAGGGGTGAAAAGTCGGAAGAGCTCAATGACTACTTCTGTTTATACTTTACAAAAGAAAGGAAGGGGGCGCTGCCCATAGTAGGAGGGAGGGAGGATAGAAACAGATGGGGGGGGGGTGATGGATGGAGAAATCACAGTGGGAAGAGTGCTGGAGGGGTTAAGGACATTGAGGGGAGACAAGGCACCAGGACCAGATGGAATACATCCAAGAGTGCTGAAGAAGCTGGCAGAGGTCCTGGCAGGACCCATGGCAGAATTATTTAATTCATCTCTAGACACAGGGTGCATACCCTAGGACTGGAGACTGACTCACATGGTTCCCCTCCACAAGAGTGGAACCAAGTACAAGCAGGGAACTATAGGCCAGTAAGTCTAACATCCATAGTGGGAAAGCTAATGGAGACCATCCTAAAGGACAGGTTAGTGGCACTACTGGAGGTGAACAGGGTGCAGGACAGGAGGCAGCTTGACTTAATCAAGGGCAGCAAAATCAGCCTGTTTGTGGATGACACCAAGATGGAAGCAGTGGTAGATGGCCAGGTTGGATGGCAGGGGGCTACAGAAGGATCTGGCAAGGCTAGAGGCATGGTCTGACAGATGGTAGCTGGAGTTCAATGCAAATAAAATGCAAGGCACTACACTTCGGAACAAAAAATCCGAGGAGAAGCTACCAGCTAGAGGGGGTGCGGCTGGAGGTAACAGAAGAGGAGAAGGATCTGGGGGTGCTTATCACAGGAGCAATGAACAATTCTGTGCAATGCAGAAAGGCAGCAGCAATGGCCAACAAAATGTTGGGGTGCATTGCAAAGGGCATTACCTTGAGAAGAAGGGAGGTTAATCTACCACTATACAGATTGTTGGTTAGACCCCACCTGGAATACTGCATGCAATACTGGTACCCATACCTACAAATGGACATTAGGCTGCTGGAGGTGGTGCAGCATAGGGCAACAAAGATGATTCAGGGCCTGGGGGAATTGCCATATGAGGTCAGACTAAGACAGTTAAATGTACACACTGGAGGAGAGGCGGGACGGTGGGACATGATTGAGACTTTCAAATATATGAAGGGGATAATCAAAACAGACACAGAGGGTCCATTCAGGAGGAGGGTGGGGAGAGACACTAGGTACCATGACATGAGATTGGAGGGGAGTAGATTCAGGAGGGAGGTGAGGAGGCATTTCTTTACAGAGATGGTGGTGGCAAAGTGGAACGCACTACTGGCTGAGGTGATGGCATGTAACACAGTGGAATACTTCAAGAAGGGGTGGGACAGGGCAAAGGGAGGGCAATGGGAGGGAAGCGGAGGGGGGTGGGGCAGCTGCTGAATAGGGAGCTAGCTGCAATCTTGAGCAGCCTAGATAGACCAGAATGGCTTTGCTGCTGGCAACTTTCATATGTTCATATGTAGGCCAGGGGATAAGTGTGTTTTTTCTTTTTGTTATCTTGTTTTATAGACCTGGGAAGCACTTATGAAATCTGGATGCTTTGGAGGTACTTGAATTCCATGGACACACACTATCTGTTGATGAAGTGGACTAGTTCTCCAGTGACATCGACACTACTCACAGCCATGATCTTAAATGTCATGAACAGGTCTGAAGACATGCACCAGCTGGACTCCATTATGGTGTCCATGAACCACAGTGAGAACTTTAAACAGTGACCAACAAGCCATGTGAACTTGACAGGTGTGTCAGGGAGGGCAAATAACTGACTGGGTAGCACTGGGAGTATCATTTTAGCTTAGTGAGGGGGAGGTGAGACAGCATTTGTTTTCCAGTTTGTTTCAGATTATGCGGCGGATGCAGTAGCTGCTGTCGTAGATGAGTTTAGACCAGTCCTGATAGAACAGAAAATAGATCCAAACGTGCGTAGCAGAGTGGACTAAACTAAAAATAATCACATAAAGAGAAGGTGAATTTCTTCTTCTACCACCTACAATCAGCAAATTCTCAATGTACTGTCAGGCAGGACAGGTACAGCATCTGTTTTTTTCCCCCTAAAAACAGGAACGCCAGTGCTGTAGATGCAAAGTGGCCAGATATTCATCAGGCTTGCTAAGGCAAATGCCACAACATTTTGGGACTAGTAACTTTAATTTGTACTCTACCAGCAAGTACAGCTATTCTCAAACGTGGCTTTAGCCTAACAAAAAGAATAAAATCTGACAGGCAAAGTTCGTTAGGAAAGGAGAGTCTGATAGACTTAATATGGATCTCATTACATACACCATGTGAACAGGAATTTGATCCCGTTCCAGTCATTGAGTACTGGTTAAAAATGGGCAGTTGGGGAAAAAAAAGGCCTTCTTTGCAGCCATAAGGTCCATGAAACAAAAACAAAGCAATGAGGAGGAGGAAGAAGAGGAAGACAGCTCACAGTCAGAAGCAGAATTAGATGAACCTTTCACAATATCTGAAACTTATTCTGAAAAATTGTCTGATGTTGATTCTCATGCTATATCTGATGATGAAGAACTTAAATGTACCCCCATGTCAGTGCTGTGCCCTAGCAGTAGTACACAGGAAACATACGAACTGTGGGGAGAGGGGGATTGCGTCACTGAGTCTTGTCCTGACATTTTGTGATATTGTCCCAGATTTAATTGGGGCCTTGGCCTTTGCCACCCAGTTGAGTTCTACTTGGACTATGTCTTTGTTCTCTACAAAAATCAGTTTTATTGCTGTTTTGAAGTTTAAATTCTTTTTTATGCAAAATGTATAATGTCACTCCTCGAGGTCTGGTAGTACATAATGCCTGCCAGATTTATCAGTCAGTCAGGAGGTTATGAAATAGTCTTCATTACTGTAGTTCAGTCAGACTGTCATTCTGTGAGCTCTCAGTGCTCTAATTTCAGTTTTGTTATGTGGTAGTGACATGCTTAGACAGTTTATGCTTGAGCAGCAGCACAGTACATTCTGAGCAGCTGGTCCTAGTGCAGTCCATCAACCAGTCAAGTGCATGCAGTGAGTCGGTGAGCTGAGAAATGCACCTATAATCAGGTACTGTTTTTTTTTTTAACCTTTTGTTTATAGTCCTTGTCTGCCTCCTCCCTCCACTCTCTCCGACGTCTTCCATGGACCACCCAGACCCCTGTTGTGATCTGCCCTTAGAGCGCCTCATCCACACACACTTCCCTGAAGACCCCTGGTATATCCCCCGGGTAGGGGTGGAGAGGGCAACCCTGACACATACCTCTCTACAAACCAGCACTCTGTATGTGTATGTGGACCCGGCACAGCGGAGTCTGTCCGAAGAGCCCCAGAGATGTCCCATGGAGGTGTCATCACCTAGGAGGGAGCGAGGTGTTTTTCCTGATTCCTTCCCCCCTGATGTTGGCATGCAATAAGAGGCTATGAGCTAGGAGGCACGCTGAGACGTACCTCCTGCTATGCCCTCTGCCGACCGTCACCCAATCTGCTGGCTGCTATATCGCCTACGCGCCATCCACCGAACCCCTAGGTGGTGGCTTTGCCTATGAGACCTGCAGTAACCCCAACCAGGAGAAGGAGGCTGCCGCCAGGTGCTCTATCCTTCTCCGCCCTGGTCGACCCCTGATGACCCGTGCTCGTTTCTGAACTCAGATCACCGGCATGGTGCGAGGTGTGGCATCCAGCGCCTCAACCCTCAGCATCATCGGGCCGGCCCAGGTACTGTTTTTTTATCTTACAATTAATGTGCCTGGAATTTAATCTGAGGGAGGCAGGTGAGCACCAAAAGAAGTACAGAACTTTTGTATGTCTTTATTTTATTTATTTATTAAAAAAGTCGGATTTACAACCTTTGAGTCATGGACTCATTTGCAAAGGCACCTCGTCACGGGAGGGGGGGGTTAGACAGAGTTACATAGTGTGGTTACAACAGTGAGAACAGTACAGGTGTAGAACATTAAACATACAGTACACATATGTTACATAATAATGTTATTTATAATAGGTTAGTCATATGCAAGGTACCCAGGGGTTACATTGGGGGTACAGCCCTGGACATACCTAGATAATACCTGGAGAGGGTAGAGGTAGGGATGGGGAGTGGGGTGGGAGGGAGATGGAGAGGATAGGCTGTCTGGAGGATGTTGTCAAGTCAGGGAGACCAGACAGGAGGATCCCACAGTGGGATTAATTAGGTGCATCTAAAACAACGAGCGTCAAAGAGATGGTTCTGGATGGCGATTTTGAAGGGACCAGTTTTGGCAATGTCTGTGATGCTGGGTGGGAGGGAGTTGAACCAAGCAGGTGCTCGGTAATGGAAGGACCTCTGGGCTAGTGAGGTCTTGGTTCTGGGCACCAGAAAGGTGGCCTTGAGAGCATTACAGGTGGCAACAGACGAGGGCACACACTGTAGGGAAGCAGAGGCCCCCGGGGGGGAGAGAGCCCTAGAAGAGATTTTTTTGGCGACTAGGCAGGTCTGGTAATGCAGACACTCCTCAAATGTGAGCAGGTTGGCGGTGGATTAGAGCAGGCAAGTGTGAGTGCAGCTAGGGGCTCCGGTCAGGAGCCTGCAGGCCTTATTGATTGAGAGCTGGATTTCAGTCAAGGCGGTATTGTCCACTGCAGCGTAAATGGGCAAGCCATTGTCCACTAGCGACAGGACAGAAGAGGTGATGGCCAGCCGGAGGGCAACTTGGGGGAGGCAATCTCTATGATGGTATAGTAGGCCTATCTGAAAATTTATGGTGGAGAATAGGGCATTGATGAGGGTGTGGAAGGTGAGAGCCGAGTCGAAAGTGATGCCTAGATATTTGTAAGAGGTCACTTGCTACAGCGAGTGCATAACCAAGTCCAGTATCTTTCAGTCTTCATCATTTTCTTCCCCTACTGACTGTTAGCCCAACTCCCTACTCCCGCCTAACAGCAATAAAAAATAAAAGTTACGGAGAGTCCACTGACAATGAGAGTGGCTCGTATTGGACCACTGGATACCAGTGGCACAGCACTTTTTATGGCCAAATTGGATCTCATGGAAAAAAATTTTAAAAATCATGAACTAACTAGTCAAGAGCGGGGTCAAATTGGTACAAATCTGGCCAAATTGGATGTCAGTGAACAAATTCTAATAAAAATAACATTATCTTCTGTCACGGGTAACAAATCATTGAGTCACGATAACTGAATCACGAGCTTCTGTTTATCTGGCCAAGATAATTATTTTTGTCATCTGTCATGGGGTAGACAAAAGTCAAGACAAAAAAGATACTTCATCATGTGGTATTATGTCAATTGCTTCTTCATTTTAGCTGCATTATTTTTTGCTCATATCAGACTCATTATACCAGCAAATGAATCTTGTCAGGGTTGTGTGCTGCATTTCCCGGTTTAAGTAACTTTGCAGATACACTCTATGACTGTCTTTTAACTGCATTGGATTTCAGAGAGACTTTCTGCCTTCGCTGCTTGTGTCATACATTTTAATAATGTAAAAGTGTCCATCTACTGTCAGTGCTGCAAAAGCACTTTGAAAAATGTAACACACATACTAAGTATTTCACTATTATTCTGTGCCTCATTTTCTGTACGTGCACGGATTAGTTAACTAACAAAGTACAACACCGTGAGGTAAAGAGAAAGAAAATTAAATAAATTCAAATGTCAAGAAGGAGATTTTAGCTGTTTTTGCCTTTTATTTACTCAAACAATAACCTACTGATGGTTGGTGACATTTTAAGAGCAGTATGCAAAAAAAGGGGATGGTATACCAGTTTTTGGGATGGAATACCAAATCTTGGGAACTGGTAATCCGTGTGGAACACCATTTTTTAAAACCCATCCTACCTTGCATCTTCTGGCTTACCTGGAGTACCATGGTACACCCAAACAACTAGTTGTGAGAGTTCATTCTGTGCCTGACCCCCTTCACATTTGTGAGGGTTCACAAAATGTTGAGGGATTTGCTGAAGTTCTCTGTTGTGCTCTGCTGCAGTCACACCATTGAGTGTGCAGCTCTCTGTTAGGGAGCCAGTACATTCAAACATACAGCTATAAACATTATAAACATAGGGAAATCCTAATGGATTTGCACCCCTTTCAAGTTGCTGAGTAATGATGCCATAAAGAAACACAGTCCAGCAAATAAAACATTTATTAGCAGCTATGCCAAAATACAGAAAAGGATATACATTACCTATCCCGGGAAACAGAGGACAGTGCCCCTACAGCTTGGGCTCTGACTCAACTGAGACCCCTCATAGACCCTCTATTTATACAGTGTTCATGACTAGGGCTATTGTTTCAGCTTCCCATATCTACACACAGAAAAAGCACATTCTTACTAAAACAGTCCCACGTCTCAAAAGCGAACTCAGTCTCGGTCCCACAGCATGCAGTGCTGCCCCAGTCAGTGTGCACCTGATTGCAGGAGATGAAGAAAACTGCAGTCTTCCCCCTGTGCTTTTCTTCTTCTCTCTGCCAGTCCCTAGGGTCAGGAGAACAAGAGTTTATGCAGCAGCTCTGTGGGCCCTTCCAGTCAGGGAGCTAGGTAAGCCCTCGTGAGGGGGGGTTACATACTGATGCAACCTGTTGCTATTCCCAGTTAACTGAGTCCATCTCATCTAATGTATACTGACTAATGACAAAAGCCCAAGTTCTTTTCTTTGTCATTTATTCCCCCCTTTCCTCCTATGGTTCCATCAATCCCCCATCTGGTCTATCAGGGATGCTGCGACTGCACTCATATACTTGATGCAAATTTCACTCATTGGTTGGCCAGCAGGGTAGTGTGCAAATGCCAGGCAGTCCGCACCCCTCCCCCCTCCCAGAGAGTCAAGTGCCTCACCTCCATCACGCACCCAGGCCTTGGCATGGGATTCCAGGGCGTGCATGCAAAGTCAGGTCGCCCAGGTAGCAGAGCGATATGCTGCCATTGCATTTCTAGTTTGGCCTAAGGTCATGGAAAAGGTAAGGAGGAAAAGAGCTGCCTTTAGGAAGTACAAGAAAACAGGAAGGGGGAGGACAGGGAGGAGTACTTGACAGAATTGAAGGAGGTGACAAGGCCAGTAAGGGGAGCCAAAGCATCTATGGAACTCAGGCTGGCACAAGGCATTAAGAAGGGGGAGAAGGACTTCTTTAAGTACATCAGGGAGAAAAGGAGCTGTAAGGACCACATAGTAAGGATTAGGAAGGAGGGGTTGGGTGGAAGCAGGGTGCGATAAGGAAGAAGCACTAAATGAGTACTTCTGCTCAGTATTTACTAAAGAGAAGAGTGGGGGGTGACACCCAAGGTGGGAGAAATGGCAGAAGCAGGGGAAGTGATGACAGATGGGGAAATCATGGAGAGCAGAGTTCGAGAGGGTTTGAAGGCACTGAGGGTGGACAAGGCGCCAGGCCCAGATGGCATCCACCCCAGGGTACTGAAGGAGCTGGCAGAGGTCCTGCAGGACCTTTGAAGATCTATTTAATGCCTCACTGCATTTGGGGTGTGTACCTCAGGACTGGAGGATGGCTCATGTGGTGCCCCTCCACAAGAGTGGCCCCAAGGATGAACCGGGAAACTACAGACCAGTGAGCCTCACATCCATCATGGGTAAGCTAATGGAGACTATCCTGAAGGAGAGGCTGGTGGCCCTCCTAGAGGCCAAAGGACTACAGGATAGCAGACAGTATGGCTTCATACGTGGCAGATCCTGCCGAAACAACCTGGTTGAGTTCTATGACTGGGTAACTAGGCAACTGGACAGGGGCCATGCAGTGGATGTCCTGTATCTGGTCTTCAGTAAGACATTTGACTCAGTGCCACATGGAAGGCTGGGAAGGAAGTTAGTAGGCACAGGGGCAGGTGCAAAGCTGGTGAGATGGGTAGGAAACTGGCTGCAGGGAAGGCAACACAGGGTGGTGGTGGTGGGGAGCTCTCACACCCAAGGGCAGTGACGAGCGGTGTTCCACAGGGCTCAGTGTTGGGACCAGTGTTGTTTGGGATATTCATTGCAGACATATCATGGGACATCAAGAGCAAGATCAGTCTGTTTGCTGATGATACTAAGGTAGGCGCGGTGGTGAATGACCTAGGGGGATGGCAGGGGTTGCAGGATGATCTGGCAAAGCTTGAAACCTGATCAGACACCTGGGAACTGGGCTTTAATGCCAAAAGTGCAAGGTGCTGCATTTTGGGATGAAAAGACCAAGGAGGAGTTACCAGCTAGGGGAGTGCAGCTAGCCCAGACAGAGGAGGAGAAGGATCTGGGTGTGCTCATTAAAGGGTCAATGAACAACTCGGCACAATGTAGGAAGGCAGCTGCAAAGGCCAACAAAATGCTGGGTTGTATTGCAAGGGGTATATCCTCAAGGAGGGAGGAGGTGATTCTGCCACTGTATAGGTCATTAGTTAGACCACACCTGGAGTACTGCATGCAGTACTGGCGTCCGTATCTGAAGAGGGACATTAAGTTACTGGAGGGTGCAGCGCAGAAGCGACAAAAGATGATCAAGGGCTGGGGACTTATCATATGAGAAGAGGTTGAAGGAGTTGAACATGTACTCACTGGGGAGAGGAGAGACAGGGATGACATGATTGAAACCTTTAAATACATGAAAGGAATAAACAAGACGGGTACAGAGGGCTGTTCAAAGTAGGGAGGGAGGCCACCAGGGGCCATGATATGAGACTGGAGTGAGGAAGGTTCAGGAGGGAGATGAGGAGACACTTTTTACAGAGAGGGTGGTGGCTGGGTGGAATCGTTACCTGCTGAAGTGGTATGCAGTAGAACAGTGGACTGCGTCAAATGACGATGGGACAGGACAAGGGGGAGGGTTAATGAAGGGGAAGAGTGGAAGGGATGGGCAGCTGCTGAATAAGGGGTGCTAGCTGCACATTCGAGCAGACTTGATAGACCTCTAAGCCTTTATCTGCTGGCAAATTTCCTATGTTCGTATGTTCATAAGAACCTGAATTCTACTTTCACAGCAGAACATCACACCACTCCTGTGTCGCCAAGCCAGTTTATCCATGAAAGAATAACCTTTTACTAAAGTCACCCTTCAGGCAATTCGTGTGACGTCTTTGACAACAGTATACCCTTTTGTAGTTACAACTATTTTAAACATCATTATAACAAGACTTGATAGGGCAGTCATTATTACGCAGTTATATAAAGCAACCCAGCCCAGCATTATGCTCATCATAGAAAAGGATTTTTTCTTTTGCTTGCTTAAGGAGAACTGTCAACTCTAATAGCCCTACACTTAAGTGTGGGTCTGGTCCTAATTAGCACTTTGTGTGCAAAGACAATTTTGTAACTATTTATTGCAGTACGTATAGTACATTGTATCACACTGATTCTACTGACTTGTAAGCTGACATTTTCTTTCATTTCAAATCCCAGAATTATCTGCAGCTGGCATCAGAGTTGGGAAGCAGCAGTGGGAGATCCAATAGCCTGCAGTATATGTTTCAGCTTTTATAAGTTCCTCTGCTCAGATCTTTTCTGGTCCCACTGTTCTCCCTGGGATAAGTACAGTCCTCTATGACTGTAATTAGCCCAGAGAGGATAGCAGGACCAACAAACAAAAGATTAGAGCTTATAAAAATTCCAGCATGTACTGCATGCTATTGAATCTCCCACTGCCGGGAACTATTGGCTTAGGGTATGAGCTGTAGAACACAGGATGCACCTTCACCCATCGCATTACTGGAATGACCTGTCTGCAGCACTGGATTTGGGACACTGAATGGGGAGAAATTCACTGGGGTACCTGCTGCACAGGTATTCCCAGAGAGATGACAGATGGTGGGGGGCAGTGGAGCAAGGTGGATGGGAGCCAAGCCACATTGCAGCCATAGGAGGATAAATATTTTATTAATAAAAAAAAGTATTTTCCAATATTACAGATGGTATAGTTTCCAATGGATATCGTGTCACAAAAACAGCACGCACTGTTTGAATTGAACTACAGCAGCAAGGGGTAAAATGATGACGTGCAACAGGTACAGCAAGACAACAGAATGTAAGGATCACTCTCATAAAGAGCAGAACAGTAGAAGGTAATAGTCATTGATATGTGTGTGTGTGTGTATATGTATATATATATATATATATGAATGATTGGATGAAGTATGTGTACATTTAATACAACCACACTGTCAGCTGGTTAGATTGATTCTGCATTTTTTAAGTGATAAAAAACTTACAATTGTCATTAATATCTCTTTCTTTTGAGGAGTCATTTAAAGGCTATTTTTTGTTCTTTTTAACTTTATTTATCTACCAGACCCCTGGGCATCCTTCAGGAGTGCCCACACGGATGCTGCTCTAACTCCCTGCCTGAACCCCTGCTTTCCCAGGCCTCTTCCCCGGAACGACCCAGGCAGGCCCGACCCCTGGATCACCTCCGGGGCTGGTTCCACCCTCCCCTGGTGGTAAACTCCTAAGTGTGAGATGCCTTACTTATTGTCATTGGGTTGACCCATGGAGAGACCTGAGCATGGTGGGCCGGCATTGGGATGTGGGAGCTCCACTGGGGCCACCATCATCTCACCGGCGGGCTGGTGGCATTTTCCTTGTTTTTTTTGTCCCCCTGCAGAGCTTGGCTGGCAAGACAATGCTATGCCATAGCTCCAACCCCCTGGCATTGCACCTCGCCGCTACGTTGATGCCCCTGGCAACCACCATAAGTTGCTCCATGAGCATGCACATCCCCTAAACCCACCCCGGGAAGTGAGAGCTGTCCTCTGGATGCTTAATCTCTTCCTTCCCCTGCCAACCCCTGGTGACCCAAGCTCGTTCCCGAACCCGGGTTGCTGGATTGACGCAAGGTGTGGCATCCAGAGCCTTAAACCTCAACGCCACTGGGCTAGCTTATTTAAAGGCTGTTAATACGACTCCCAACCCAATCCTTAATAACATGATACAGTAAGTACTGTTTCCCAGTTGTAATTTTTTTCCCCATAGAAACTCTGAAACATAGAAAGTGTCTGCAGAAAAGGACTAGTAGGCCCACCCAGGGCCCTGCATAACTCTACCTCCTGGACTCTGCTCTGTCACAGATGTCCATCTCTTTATTCTTAACTCTAAGTATAATAACCTTGTGCCTATAACATGCCCTTATCACTTACTCTGGTAGCTATTCCAGAGGTCTACCACCCTTTATATGAAGAAATATTTCCCAACATCCCTCCTAAATTTCCACCCTTAAGTTTCATACCATGCCCCTGCATACTGCTGCTCCTCTTCCTTTGAAGGAAGCTACCACCCTGTACTGCACTCCCCACCGTGAGGTACTTATAGGTTTCAGTCATGTCTCCTCTCACTTTCCTCTTTTCCATGGTGTACATGCCAAGCTCCTGCAGTCTCTCCTCATATGGCTCGTCATGCAAAACCCAACACAATTTTAATTGCCCTCTTCTAAAATGCCTGTATGCTCATCAGCTTTGTCTTGTGCCATACTATGCCCCTGACCATGGGATAAACCTAGTATATAAAATGGGTAACAATTTCCAGCAGTCTGATTGGTTGATGGCACACTCCAGCCATGGCCTAGATTCAGCTTAATGCATGATAATAAAAATTAAAATAAAAAAGAATTCCTAGCTAGGTTGGCCTCAGATGATTCCATACCAATGCCTTATTGTAGTTAGGAATTTTAAGTTTTCAAATGGTAGCCATTTTTTCCTCCACTAACAGTAACTCACAGACCACCTTTCCCTTAGTGTTTTATCCGAAATGCCATTAACAGATGCCCCCCCCCCCCCACCACCACTCCAGAGAGCTGGTTGCTTTTTTTATTTTCTCCTTTGTTAGAGTGTTTTCATACTTTATTAATTTCCTCTGCTGGTTACTTGCTTGTAGTTGGTATTGTAATTGTTTGATCAATTTATTTTAAAATTTCAAAATGTCAGGTAGACAGATAAATACTGTCCAGATAGTTAATATTGAGGAAACTGATACAGACTCCACACCTGATGACAGCTGTGACTCATATGATTCAATTTCTGCAAATATTCATGCTTAATGTTTTGAGTTCAGAAAGTGAACTCGAGGAGCCAGCCCAGTGGTGCAGAGGGCTGAGGTGTCTGGAGTGCCTTATCTCTCCCACACCAGTGACCCGGCTTCGGGAATGAGCTCAGGTTGCAGGGGTTGGTGGGGGGGGCTGGGAAAAGGATTGGGCAGCAACTGGCAGCTCTCCTCTCCAAGACTGGGGAAGAAAGCCTTCTCAGTTGTTGGCTGCCACAAAGAGAAGGTTCCGTGGTAATGTCGGTAAACTATATACAGTACTCGCTCCCTGGTAGCGTGTTCTGTGGCTGGCCATGGTGGTGAATGGAAGGCTGTACCAGTAGGCAGTAATGGGGGGGAACAGGATGGTTGGTCAGTGCTGGATGGGGTGTCCACTATATCACCAGGGCTATTATGGTATGGTTTTCACGTGAAATCAGGGATCAGGGGTGCTATATAACTAGGGCACTTCTGATATTATACTCAGGGGAGATCATGGATTGTTGGGGGGGTACTACACCTCTTATGTACACATTGGGGATTGGGGGTACTAGACTACCAGGGGAGCTATATGCTTACTGCACCGGCTCATTTTCATAGACATGACTTTTACTTTCTGCACACTGCAATGGCCCCCCACTGAGTGTCACATCACATCAGCTCATCCTAGCTGTGCCCTGACACCCCTACAGCCTCCTCTGTGCCTCTACTGCACCCCTACTGTCCCTTGTCCTACTACATCCCCTAGGGTACAACCACTTAGACCACCTCCTGGCTAGTCTAAGTGGTGTCCCTTTCTGCATCCATGGCAGGGTTTGAAAATCCAAAAAAAGGGGATGTTACATGGCATTCCATGGCAGAAGACCCCTTGCTCCCGGTGCACCTTGTTGTTTGACACAAACCTGGTGCAAGGGAGCTTTGGCACAGCAGTGTCTGGATCAGACGCAGGCTGCTTTTGAAAATCGCGTCTGACACAAGTTGTGATTTAAGTCACCACTTGCAGCAAACTCTTTTGACGCAAGTTCCTTGTGTCATTCTATCCCATTTGAAAACTGGGCCCTCTGTGTTGCCCATCTCTGTGCCTGAACTACTACTAGGTCATAATGCCATACAGATTGTGACGGGAGGGTCACATCTTAGGCTCTGTGTTGCCCATCTCTGTGCCTGAACTACTGCTAAGGCATACTGCCATAGCATTGACTCGCTGTTGCCTATCTTTATGTCTGAACTACTACTAGGTCATAGGACCATACAGATTTGTGAAGGGGGGATCACATCTCAGACTCTGTGTTGCCCATCTCTGTGCCTGAACTACTATTATGTTTTATAGTGCCTCACATATTTTGAGGGGGGGGGTGTCTCATCTCAGACTCTGTGTTGCCCATCTCTGTGTCTCAATTAATACTGCTAAGAAAGCAATTATGTTGGTCCAAAAAAAAAATGGATTCTGAATCAGAGTCTGTTATGGAAATGGAACATGTACCTGAACTACTACTAGGTCACAATGCCATACAGATTGTGATGGGGGGTCACATCTCAGACTCTGTGTTGCCGATGCTGTAAGCATATAGCCCTCTGGTAGTCTAGTGCCTCCCTTCTCCCCTCCTCAAAATAAACAATACCGCCATCTCTGACCACCAAAGTGTAGCTGCAGCATTTAACTAGCACTTCGCCTCATGCGCTACTTAGCTCCCTTCCAACCATTAGTCAGTCATCTACTGCCTCTACATGCAGCCCACCTGCTCCACCATACAATTTCTCCTTCTCCAAAATCTGGACACTAGATATGCTGGCTGCCTTAGAAGCCCTTAACCCAAGCAAATGTAGCTCCCCTAATGGGCTGGATCCGAAGCTACTAAACCTGTCCACTGCAGCCATTGCTCCCCCACTGACTGCCCTTCTCAACCTCTCTTTTCAACTGGCCGAAATAGCCCAAGGTTGGAAACATACAATCGTCCTCCCACTTTCAAAGTGTAGTGATACCTCCTCCCCTGGGAACTACTACCCCATCTCACTCCTCCCAACTTTAGCCAAACTGCAAGAACATCTGGTCCTAACCCAGCTGCCTACATACCTTTCCGACATTAACTTTTTCACCCAATATCAATCTGGATTCCACAAACACCACTCTACTACTACTTCGCTGCTTCGGATCACAGACTCAATCCTGTCTGGTATGGATTGCGGACACATCACTACTGCCATCTTTACTGATTTTGCTAAAGCATTTGACACTGTTTCCCACTCCCTCCTACTCTGCTCCCTGTCATCCATCGGTCTGTTTGAACATGCCATAAAATTGTTCAGTGCATACTTAAATGGCCGCACACAAGTGGTACAAAACTCTGACTCCATCTCCCCTCCTCTACCTATAAGCACTGATGTCTCCCAGGGATCCATACTGGGTCTGATCCTTTTCTCCATTTTTCTGAATGATCTTCCATCCATCTGTACATTATTTTCTATACACATGTATGCGATGATACGGTTCTTTTCTCCACAGGGCCATCACCCTAGGATGTTGCCTCCAGGCTTCAATGGGATTTCAGTAATGTCCAGGGTTGGTTTCAATCTCACCAACTCTTTCTAAATGCTAAGAAGACAGTGGCCATGACATTCAGCACTAGACAGAGACTGTCAAGGCTCTCATCCTTCTCCTCCTTCAATACCCTTGATGGGACAACTATTGAGGCCATGGCATCCTTCAGGTACCTGGGCATTTGGCTGGATCAACATCTTTCTTTCTCGGACCATATAGATGCCATAATGAAAAAGCTATGCCCTAAACTTGGCGACTTATATAGAAACCGCTCCTGCCTCCCACTCCAGGCAAGGCGCGAACTGGTCCAAAAGATGATTCTCCCGATCGTCAACTACTGCGATGCCGTCCATTGCTCTGCTCCCACCATCTCTTTAGCTAACTTGGATACCCTTTTCAATTCCTTCTGCCGCTTTGCCCTTGATGCTCCTACCCTAACCCATCACTGCCACCTTTACCGCGCTTTAACTTTCCCATTTCTAGCTAATAGGTGGCTGCATCACTGTGCTAAGTTCATCTGTAACTACTGGCTTGGTACACACCCTCCTTATCTTACCTACTCCCTTTCCTCTCTACCCACACCCTCTTGCCTCCTCATATCCAATGACCACAGAACCCTGTCAGTTTCCCAGAGATCCACCTCAACTGGCCAGTCCTCTTTTTCCTATCGTCTCCCAAAATTGTGGAACTCACTTCCTACAAAAATCTACATAATTTCCTTTCTGTTAATTGCTCCTGCCCCTAACTCCCAACCCCCTCCTGGCCTAACACCTTGTCTGCTGACCCGCATGTCTAAGCATGACCTACTCATAGCCCTTATATAGATAGATATATATATAAAAGCACTTAATTTTGCTCCTCATTTTATGTTGATGCAAACTGTTTTCTGTTGTCTGTCTCCGCCTCGGAGTCTGTGTGTTTCACCAGGGTCTACTAGCTGACTCTGTTCTACTGCTATTTCCCCTACATGGAATTTTTACTATTAGTCTTTGCATGTAGGCCTTAGCGTTCTCTATTCTCATGATACACATCTCCTACTCTTATGCTAAAGTGCTGTGTTAATTCCTTAATTTGTATTTGTCCCTAAAATTCTTAAAAACTGTTACTTCTCAAGCAACAAATGTCCTATCTGTATAGTGCTTCCGCGTATGGTTTAGGAGCATTTGTACTGTTTACACTCTAGGTCATCCATAAGGTCACTGTATATGTTGAAACTATCTACTTTGTAAACTATGCTTTATACATTATTTGTGAATTGCTTGTACAATATCCTACAATGTAACTCCCTCTATCCTCTCCCCCAGGTCATACCGGGAGACGAGCAACTTGTTCAGTGTACCTTACCTGGTGAAACTTTCCAATAAATAAATAAATAAATGTGGCCGACACCAGCAGTATGGCTGATATTGGTACATGTAACAATAAAAATATTTCCAGAAAACAAATTCAGAAAAAAAGGGAAATTCACTGCTGAAGATGTCATTAACACAACTGTGAAAATGAAGCAACACAACCAGAAAAAGGAAAGAATGTTGGTGAATCCCCTGATCAAAGTAGCACAGCACTGTCAGCATTGCCAGAAAAATCAGATAAAAGTAAAACACAAAAATAGGTAGCCAAACACTTAGACTTAGAAAGCCAATGATTAAGAAAACATCTCTAGTACCACTAGACATGGCATTCCACGATATGCAAGTCATGCATATTGGGCTCCTATATTAGAAAGCAGTGCCTCTGATGAAGAAGAGATTGTAAATGAACAAGAACAAGATCACGATGTGTCATAATTATGCTCTTCTAAAGGTGATGAAACAGAATGTGATAGTGATGAGGCAGAGGATGCCACCTGGGTTCCCCCACATACAGCAAGCAGCACCAATAATCACAGCCAGTAGAGGAAAAACAATCAATAATCATGATAGATCTTTTAGGGACAGCCGCAGTGCGTACGAATCAGAGTCAGAAACAACTGCCACCAAAATTGCTGCAGTTCCTGGCATGATGACACAACATTCCACCTCAGCTGTGCGGAGCTATTTTCATTAAAAGTCCCAAAAATTTGTATGCTACTGTCTGTAGCTTTTGTCATTGAAAAGTTAGCAGGAGGAATGTGAGAGGCCAGTGCGGGACAACATCACTAAAAAGGCATTTGTAAAGAGCACACCCAACCGTTCAACTGGGCAGCAGTCCTAAGCAAGGGACAAGTACAGTATCTGTGATGAAAATAATCCTACGGACAATAGTGATTGTGAAGAGACTGAGAGACAGGGCAGAAAAAAAACATGTTCGACTTTACTGACAAAATACTGTTGACAAGCTACAGCTTCGCCATTGCAATACCATGGTTTTGGCCCCCTGCACGAACTAAACAGCAGACCATTACTTCAATGCTTGAACAAAAAACTACCTACAGCAGATCACATCAGGGCAGGGAGGCAGTAGCGCAGTGGTTTAAGGCTCTGAGCTGCAAATCTGGAGACCTGGGTTTGAATCCCACAGCCCCCACTTGCATACTGTGTGACCCTGAGCAAGTCACTTAACTTCCCTGTGCTTCAGGGTCGCACCTGTAAACAAGCTTTCAGCTTAGTGTGTCTCTCCTGGTTAAACAATTAGAAAACAAACAAACAACAACTCACATTAAAAATTAATCAATTTATAGCTGAATTTATTGCCAAGGATCTGAAGCAATTTTCTGTGGCGAAATTAATGGTTTTAGAGCCCTTTTAAAATATTTTGCCCAAATTAAAACATACCAAACCATAAATATTTTGTGACTGCGGCTGTTCCCAAAATGTACGAATGTATGCAAAGCAAAAAAAAAAAAAGGCTGTTCAAGACAGTGAAAGTGGTTCTGTATACCTGACCACAGACATGTGGATGAGTTCTCAAACCACTGATTACATGCGCATCATAGCACATCGGGTGTCACGATTATCTTCAAACACCACCACAAGCAGCAGTGTAGAGGGAGGTAGACAAAGAATGGCAGCTCTTTGTGTTAGCATGTTTGGAAACCACTGATTACATGCACATCATAGCACATCGGGTGTCACGATTATCTTCAAACACCACCACAAGCAGCAGTGTAGAGGGAGGTAGACAAAGAATGGCAGCTCTTTGTGTTAGCATGTTTGGTAAGAATCCAACTGCTGGCGATATTTTGGAAAAGTTGTGTGACAACATTTCCGAGTGGTTAGAGCCCCTGGGACTCACTACTGAATCTGTGGTTTCAGACAATGGCACCAATATTGTTAGTGCATTAAAATGTGGTGGTTTTACTCACATTCTGTGCTTTGCACACTCATTAAATCTCTTAGTCCAGTGGTGACAGTATTCTAACACTGGTGGGAGCTCTAAAGAAAATCTGTGGCCATTTTAGCCACTCTGTAAAGTCACGTGGTATCTTGTCTGACCTCCAGAAAAAACAGCTTGCCAATACAGCAAGTAAAACAAGATGTTCCAGCAAGAGGAAACTATGTTTTACATGTGTGAGAGACTTCTTACACAAAAGAAGGCAGTCCATGAATATACCACGGAGCACAACGTAGTAGATGGTGTTGTGTTGAATTAATTCCAGTGGGGCCTCATGGAGCATCTTACATTGCTCTTGACTCCCTTTGAGGAAGCAACTCTACAGATTAGCAAAGAAGAATGCTACTCTAAGCCAGGTTATTCCCATGATAAATTTATTGAACAAGGCACTCTGGAGAGTTTGATTAAAAAGGAGACAAATCTGATGTATCCCTCACGGACCAACTATTACAATAATTCCAAAATTCCAAAATAGCAGAAGACTTCACAATATCACAACAGACAAAAATGTTCTTCTTTCCACTCTTCTTAACCTCTTATTTTTTTTTTACTTTTATTTATGCCCAGACTCCTACGAGGCATCCTTCGGAGGTGCCCACACAATCCTGCCCCTACTTCTCCCCGCAGTGACCAGCCACCATCGGTTCACCCTCTCTCAGAGGAACTTCCCAGCATTCTGGATCACCCCCCCAGAACCGGGCCCGCCCACCCTCGGCAGCTCTTTACTTAAGTTAGAGGGTCCATCCCCTCGAGAGGTCGGCCTAGATCCCCGATGTGCCGTGGTCCTGCATTGGGGATGCGAGGGAGATCACTGGAGCCCTCGTCATCTTCTCAGGAGCAGGGTTATTTTAGTGTTTTTTCCCTTCCACCCCTCCGGAGCATGGCTTGCAAGGCAACGTAATGCCATGACTCCGCCCACCCCTGGCATTCACTGTGCTTACCCATTTGGTGCACCCCTGGCCACCACCAGAGGTCGCTCTGAGAGCAAGCAACACTCCCACCCTCCCCGGGAAGAGAGAGCAGTCCTCCGGACGCTCAATCTCTTCCCACCCCGGCCGACCCCCGTGACTCCTGTCTCATTCCTGAACCCAGGTCACCAGCGTGGCGCGAGGTGTGGCATTCAACACCTCAACCCTCAGTGCCACCGGGCCAGCCTCTTTACCTCTTATTGACCTCAGTTTGAGTTGCAACAGCTGCCTCCTTCAGATCTCGGTGACGCTTACATCGAATACAAAAACATGCTGATTTCAGCAATTGCGCAGGAAAAGGATAGGACTGTATCTGACAATACAAATGAATCACGTAATATGGATGCTGCATCTGATGATGCAAGATCTATTAGTGGTGACAGCAATAATTTCCACTTAGTGCCACCATGTAGTCCTTCATAAACATTGTATAGTCCTGCACAAAGTCCTCTTTCACAGCCTTTGAAAAAGGCACGTCATTCTGAAAAGCACACAGATGACTCTCACATGTTTTGGTCAAAACTCATGGAAACTGATAATTAAGATCTGTCTGTCGTGGAGCCATCTCCTTTCTCTTTGTCTGATATTATACTAACATACTAAAACACCAGCAGAATAGGCCTATCAGTCTTTTGTGTCTGCTCATTTGGTCAGCACCCACCCTGGGAGCTGACCTGACTGCCCCCCTCGCCCTCTCTGGCTTCTCCCTTCCCAGTCCCGGATATTCCTACTGCACAGGACTTTGCTTCCAGAACCCTTCCCCTGTACCTGTTCCACCCCCTCTTGAATCCCTCCACTGTCTCTGCCTCCACCAGCCCCCTGGGCAGTGCATTCCATGGCTCCACCACCCTCTCAGTGAAGTAGCACCTCCTCCTTTCTCCCCTGAATCTTCCCCCCTCCAGCTTCCACCCATGCCTTCTAGTTGCCCCCACTTCCTTCGGAGCACCCTGACTGTTCCTCTCCTATTTAACTCTTTCATGTACCTGAAGACCTCTATCATGTCCCCCCAGTCCCTTCTCTCTTCCAATGTGTACATATTTAGCTCTTCAAGCCTTTCCCCATAGGGCCTGTCCCCCAGGCCCCAGATAATTTTGGTTGCCCTCCTCTGGACCCTCTCCAGGAGTCTGATTTCCCTCTTTAAGTGTGGCCTCCAAAACTGCACGCAGTACTTGAGGTGCGGCCTCACCAGGTAGTTCTACAGAGGGAGTATCACTTCCCTCCTTCTGGAAGTGATCCCCCAGTGATGCATCCCAGCATCCTATTGGCTTTGTCCACTGCCCTCCTACAAGTCTCAAAGTTGTTCATCTTGACATCCATCACAACCCCCAGGTCCCTCTCAGCCATTGAGACTCTTAGCATTTCCCCTCCCAGGGTGTACACTTGGCCCGAGTTTCTGGCTCCCAGATACAGCACCTTGCATTTCCCTGCATTGAACCTCAGCTTCCACTTTCTAGACCACCTTTCCAGAGCCTCCAGGTCCCCCTGTAGGGCCTCCCTCCCCTCCTCCCCATCCACCACCGCCCCCCCAGTTTTGGGTCATTCTCAAAGAGACTCATCTCACTCCTGTTATCCTTCCTTATGTCAGAGACATAGGTGTTGAACAGAAGGGACCCAAGGACCGATCCCTGAGGGACCCCACTAATCACCCTCCTTGGGGATGAGACTATCCTGCCAACCATGACTCTCTGGGTCTGGTCCTGGAGCCAATTGCCTATCCATTTGATCATCTGGTTCCCCACCCCCATTTCTTCCAGCTTATTTAACAGGCCCCCATGAGGAACAGTATCAAATGCTTTTCTGAAGTCAAGATAGAGGACGTCCACCAGTCTACCCAAGTCCAAGGCACTCTTCACCCAGTCATAGAACTCCACAAGGTTGGTCTCACACGATTTCCCTGGGATGAATCCATGCTGTCTATCGTCCAGGCACCCCGACTTTTCCAGGTCCCTCCCCAGCCTCTCCTTGACGATGCCCTCCATCACCTTGCCCACCACTGATGTCAGGCTGATGGGCCTGTAGTTCCCTGCCACCTCCCTTGATCCCTCCTTGTGGACAGGCACTATATTTGCCACCTTCCAGTCCTGGGACACCCACCCTGTCCTAAGAGAGATGCTGAAAAGCTCAACCAGGGGTTTCGCCAGGACATCCGCCAGTTCCTTCAGCACTCTGGGATGTAATTTATCCAGCCCCAGTGCTTTCTCCATCTTATGGGACCTGAGGGCTTCCCCTCACTCTCTCTCTGCCGTGATTTCCACCTCCTTCCACCTTCCAAATTATGGATGCCTATTTACAAGAACCAATCAATATTATTGATGACCCTTTTGAGTAGTGGCTGGAAAAGAAAAAGATGTGTCCTGCTCTATCTGCCTTTTTGCCCTCCCACTAGTGTTTACTATAAGCATATATTTAGCACAGCTGGAAATGTTGTCACTGATAGCCACACAAGGCTTACTTCTGAAAATGTACAGCACCTTACCTTCCTGAAAGTCAATCTCAACAAATTCTCTTACTAATTCAGTGTACAGTGGCAGGAACATAAAAGTGATGATGACGAACAGTTGCAACAGGTGTCTCCTAATAAGGGTACTTCCTTGATGGTGTTTGAAGGCAATGGTGATGATATTATCTAATTTAATAATTTATTTCTTTGAATTCTGTGGACAAAGGTCAGCAACCATAACAGAAAGATCAAGTAAAAAAAATTATTCTTGTGTGGTCATGGTGTATATTAAATCATATGCACTGTTTTATGTGTTTTTAAATTTGGGAACCCAGGTGAAGTGTACCGTGAATATCCCCACCGGCTTGATGGGGGGGGGACAGTGATGGAGCTGGGGACTGGCACGTGTGCTTCATGGTAGGAGTAGGTGACAGTTGAGGCCAAACAGCTCTACCAAAAAAAAAAGCAATGCTGGGGGAGGCAAGGTCAACCTGATTTAAAAAAAAAGTAACTTAGAAAACACAAGTGATGAAAAATAATTGGCCAATCAGGCAGGAGTGTGTGGGATGATTGGGGCCCATGATGCTGGCTATAACACCAAGTAGGCAAGCAAAATAATTACAAATAAAAAGAAAATAATATCTCAATTCAAAAGGGCAGGAGAGATGGCAGGAGCCCCATCACATAGAAACATATAAGTTGACGGCAGATAAGGACCGCAAGGCCCATCCAGTCTGCCCATTTCTTTTTCTACCTTATAAATGTGCCATCGGCCTTTGCTCTGTCAGTGACCTATCTATTCATAGTCATTTGTATTGCTCCCTTATGCCTATCCCATGCCTGTTTGAAGCCCTGTACTGTATTCATAGCCACCACTTCTTGTGGTAAGCCATTCCATGCATCCACCACCCTTTCTGTGAAAAGAATTTCCTCACATTCCCCTTAATCGGCCTCCTCTAATCTCATGCTGTGTCCTCTTGTCCTGTTATTTTCTTATATTTAAACATGTTAGACTCTTTCACCTTGTTTATGCCCTTAAGGTGTTTGAATGCCTCGATCATATCACCTCTCTCCCTCCTTTGCTCAAGGGTATACATATTGAGCTCCGTTAATCTGTCCTCATATGTCTTCTGATGCAGTCCCTGCACCATTTTGGTTGCCCTTCTCTGGACTGCCTCAATTTGGTTAATGTCCTTGTGGAGTGTGGCCTCCAATACTGCATGAGTACTCCAGATGGGGCCTAACCAATGTCTTGTACAGAGGGATTATTACCTCCTCTTACGACTTGTGATACCCCTACTAATACACCCTAACACCCCTAGCTAACCTACTGCTTTAGAGGTCTGCTTGGATGATTTTAGGTCATCAGTGATGATGATGCCCAAGTCTCTTTCTTCCTTTGTGACTGCTAGCAACTCCCTCCCAGCCTATAAGTGGCTTCGGGTTTCTCTTCCCTATGTGCATGATTTTGCACTTCTTTGCATTAAATCCCAGTTGCCACTCTTCTGACCATTCTGCTAGTTTATCCAGATCTCTTCTCATTCTGCCCACCCCATCTGGCTCATCTACTCTGTTGCAGATCTTGGTGTCATCTGCAAACAGACAAGCCTTACCCTCTAGTCCATCTGCAAGGTCACTAATGAAGATGTTGAATAGGACTGGCCCCAGGACTGATCCCTGAGGTACCCCACTTGTGACTTGCATCTCTTCTGACTGTATACCATTTACCACCACTCTCTGTTTTCTGCCAGTCAACCAGTTTGCCACCCAGTTGACCAACTTCAGACCCACCGAGCCTACCCAGCTTATTTATCAATCTTCTATGTGGAACAGTGTCAAAAGCTTTGCTGAAGTCAAGGTAGGCGACATCAACTGCTCCCCTTGGTCCACCACTCTGGTTATCCAGTCAAAGAAATCTATGAGATTAGTTTGACAGGACCTTCCTTTGTAAACCCATGCTGTCTTGGATCCTGTGCCCCTATGGATTCCAGGTGTTGCACTATCCTTTCTTAAGGAGTGCCTCCATAATCTTGCCCACTACTGAGGTGGACTGGCCCCGGTCTGTGTTCCCATCTCCTCCTGCTACCACTCTTGTGGAGGCGGGATCACATGAGCCCTTCTCCAGTCTCTGGGACCTCTCCTGTGCTCAGAGACTCACTAAACAATTCTGCTAATGGCTCTGCTAGTTCCTCCTTTAGCTCCTTAAGTACCCTGGGATGTATGCCATCATGTCCCATTGCCTTATCCACCCTGAGCTTAGCAAGCTCTTGTAGGACCTTTCTTTTGTGAAGGGGTAGTGCTCACCTCCCTCCCCTGTGTCCATGATGCTGAGCTGTGGGCCCTGCCCACCTTCTCTTCAGTAAATACTGAGCAAAGTATCTATTTAGATAGATGCCTTTACAGGGTCCTCCTCCTCACATGCTCCTTTTCTCCATTAAACTTAGCAATACCCCCTCTGGACTTTCTCCTTTCACTAATGTATCTAGAAAGCCTTGTCACCTTCTTTTACTATTCGTGCTAGTGTTTCCTCAGTTTGGGACTTTGCCTGCCTCACTGCCTTACCTGCTTCCCTTAGGGCAGTTTGGTATGCCTCCCTATCTTCATCCCACTGTGTTCCCTTATATTTCCTGAAGGCCAGCCTTTTGGCTCTGACCTTTTCTGCTACTGTATTTGAGAACCAAAGTGGTTTCCTTCTTCTTTTGCACTTCCTTTTCTGTCTAACACAATGGGATGTTGCTTCAAGTATTGCATCCTTAATGCTTGCCCACTTTGCCTGTACCCCTCACCTGTGTTTCTTTTTGCCAGGGCTAGCTTAACTCTGTTGGCCATCTTATCAAAGTCAGCTCCTCTGAAGTCCCATATTTTTGCCTTGGAATGGGATGATTTAGTTGTAGTAGCCAAATTGAACCATACCATGTGATGGTCACTGGCCCCAGGTGACCTTCTATCTGGAGATCTGTGATCCTTCTTTGTTAGTCAGTACTAGATCTAGGATAGCCCTGTCTCTTGTGGGTTGCTGTACCAGTTGTTTGAGGCCCTCCCCCTGCAGGGAATCCACTATGAGTCTAGTTCTGGCAGATGTTCCTGCTGGTATTAACCAATCTGTATCTGGCATGTTGAAGTCTCCCATTATCAGAACCTCCCCTTTAGCTGTCATGTTTTGTATATCTTCTAACAGTAATGTGTCTATGTCCTCCTCTGGTCTGGGGGCCTGTAGACAACCCCAGTTCTTATGGCTGTCCCATTTTCTGTTTCCAGGGTGACCCACAGTTCTTCTGGCTCCTTATGTGTATTCTGATTTCTGTAGCTCTGATATTTTCATTAACATACAGGGCCACTCCTCCCCTTTTGCACCTCGGTCTCTTCTGAACAATACAAGCCAGGTACTGAAGTCTCCTGCGGTGGTTACTGGTAAACCACGTCTCACTAATTGCTACTATGTCCAGTTTAGCCTCTGACATTATTGCCTGCAGGTCTGGGATCTTATTTCCCAGGCTGTGAGCATTGTGTACATGATTTTCCATTGGCCAGATTTTGGTGTGTTAGTTGTTGGGTGAAGTTTGGCATTACCCTGTGCATCATATGGGGAGACAAACCTTTTTTCTTACCTGGTGATGCAAATGAACGGCAAACACGCTGAATTCCTGTTTGACCACTAGCTGAGGGGGAAGGGGTGTTCTTCCCATTCGACGTATGGGGTGCTGCACCCCTCTCCCCATTTGCTAGTTTAAATATTCTGCAAAGACGTCAAACTTCTGCCCCAATGCACTGACTCCCTCTTTAGTCAGATGCAGTCCATCAAATTTAAAGAACTTTCGCTCCCAGAACTGTTGCCTACTGTTGCCTGTTGAGCTGTCCCTACAAATCTGTGTCCTTTTTCCTGGCACCAGTCCTTGAGCCACATGTTTAGCTCCCCTATCTCCCCTTCTCTGACCTTCCGTCCATCTGCTCCCCTCTCCCAGACTGGCAGGATCTCAGAGAAGGAGATGCTGGACGAAATAGATGATAGTTTGTCACCCAGCCTAGTCAGGTGTTCCTTGGTCTCCACAACTGACCGGCTGGCAAGATCATTAGTCCCTATGTGTACTAGGACATCAATGTTTTCTCCTGCTTTGTGAACAATTTTAGCAATGCGGTCAGTGTCTCTCCATGCTGATGTACCTGGGAGACATCTGACCATCACCCCTGGCTGGAGATGGGTATCAACTCCCCGAATCATGGCGTCTCCTATGATCAGAAGTTTTTTGGATTTCCTTTGTGCTTGTTTAGTTTTGGTTCCTGATTTGGGTGAGTTTTGTTGTGCTAGCTCCTGTGCCGCAGTGTCCTGCTCTGCAGTGTCTTCTGCCTCTTTATTTGATTTCAGAGATAGAGGCAGATACCTGTTTGTAGTGTTTATATGGTTTTTGGAGGCAATGTGTTGGAGAGCAGAGAGTGATGGGGCACCTGATTTGCTCCTCCTAACCACCTGCCAACCTCCTGGACCAACTACCCTCTGCAGTCGAGGTTTTCTGTTGGATGCTGGGAAATGGTGGTGGTTCTTATAATGTATTTCCTCTTCAATATGAAATTTGAGGCGTGCAATCTCTGCCCATGCTGCCCGGAGCTGAGCCCTAAGATCTCCAAAGGCCCAGCATGTAGGACAGTGTCCTAAATCCTGTAAGACTGTCCTTCTGAAAATTGTTCCACAGTACCTGCAGTTAATGAAATCCATTCCAAATAAGTTGCTGGGTTTGTAACCTAGTCAGAGTAATTAGAAGGAAAAAAAAGGAAAAAAATGCAAGTAATGGTTTAATTGTGCTTTGTTTAACTTGTTATAACAAGTTAAATTACTAGTACCCCTGTAAATGAGATCACCTTGTGGAGGCCCCACTGATCCGCCCCTTCCTGCTCTGCCACAGGAAATGTCACAACTGTGGTACCCTATAAAAGGAGTGTAGCGTGGGGTGGTTGGGGATGGGGGTGGGTGGCTGGGCCCTTCCCCTGCCTAAAAAGAAGAACCACGGATGAAAGAACAAGGAGGTAAGAGCAGAAACAATCAGTCAACAACAAATGCAGTAACCCTGAAAGCTTATCCTAATGTTAGATAAAACTGTAAAACCTGTAAAGCACCACCTGTAATAATTTCAGAGAAGATATACCCTGTAAGAAACACTTTGCTCCAGAAAAATAAAGCAGTAACAGAAGATATACTTTGCAAAAGACAATTTGAATCAGAAGATTACAGCAGTAATCTGTTAGCACACACCTGTAGGCACACCTTGTAATAATGCAGAAGAAGGTATACCAGCAACAACAATTTGAATCAGAGAAAAAAAAGCAATGAAATGTTAGCAACAAACAGTAGCAATCCCTGTGAGTAAAAAATAAAAACACCACTACACAGTAAATCTGCTTAGCCAAACTAAGTCTTAATCCTTCTCCCTTGCTCTGGTAAGTTTCTCTACTCTGCCTTTCAAGCAGTCTTAGAAGGAAAGAGCTCAGGTGAAGCTAGGTGCCTTGGCCAGCAAACCAAGTCTTCTACCTACCACATATCCTGCTCATGCTGCCTGACTCCCACCAAAAAGCAGGCCAGACTCTGAGACGGTCTGTTTGCACTCTGCTGTTGACTTCCTGCTGTTTAATCCATTGGTCTCTCTCTCTCTCCTCTCTTTCTCTCTCTCTCTCACTTTCTTTCTAATGTTTGACACACTGCCTCCTTTCACTGCAAAGCGCCAAATGATCTGCATACAGTGGGCTGAATTCACAAAGGTTTTTGGGACTAAGTCCCACACCACAACTCCAGTTGCAGATCGAAATCGCTGCAGCTGCTGAGATTGCTATTCACATCTGCAGCTGCTGCGGAAGATTTTATGGCTGGTCCCACTGGCCGTAACATTTTCCCACAGCTGTGGCTAGACCACCCACAAGCTGTTGTAAATCGTGGAGTTGGTCATAAACTGGCTCCACTTTTGAGAATACCGTAGCTGCAGGAAAAATTACGGTTCCATGAGTGGCAACTCACTTGTGCTGAGTTTTTCCCACACCTGTGGTATTTTCAAGAGTTTTGTGAATCCAGACCACTGTTTCCTATGAATGTCATGTAGTGGCTGACATGCAGGATTGGCAAGAACAACTGTCAATTTTATTATTTTTTTTATTTTATTTTATTTGTACATCAGTTTAAGACCTTTGAGCCAGAGGCTCATTTCCAAAGGTACCTCATCACAAAAGAGGGCAAATACAGTACAACATTTAGTTACATCATTGCAGTTACAGCTTTTTACATCATTGTGGTTACAGCTTTGGTAGACACAAGGAGTAGTTTATTTGTTACAATATGTGTGTTACAGGTTTGGTATTCACAAGCTATTACAGTTATTTGGAAAACAGATTGACAGAATAAAGCATACATTGGTAATGCAGACATGTAGTCTTGATCAGAGACTACATAGGTAATGCAGACATGTAGTCTTGGGCAGAGACTGCTAGATTTTATTTTATTTTATTGTTGTTGGCTGCTTGCTGACCTTGAAAAATGACACGAAAATACAGACACACATTTTTTTTAAAACGTTTTTTTAACAGAGGGATCTAAAAGAATAATACTGATACATTTATCATACTCAAATAGACTAAAATAGGTCTACAGTTCATCAGAGTAAATCAGAGGAAATCAGAACCCTTTGGAAAAAAAATCATAGTCGAAATCAGAACCAGGTCACAGCCCACCAGCTCACCGGTATTTTTTATGTTTCTTTGTAGTTTTCACATACATGTTGTTCTGCAGCAGTTTAAATAGCCTTTGTTGCTGGTGCATTATGGAGGTATGTCGCATTTTTTAGGGTATGGTCCCTCTGCCGCTCTCATGTCAGCTGTCAACTATCCAGAATGTATGAAGCGAGTCAAGACAAACCTGGGATAAATCATACATAAAACCCACCCCCTCCTCCACACCAATCCATAAGCCTCCCCCAGCTACCGATAAGTGATTTAAACACCATAAAGAGAGTAAGCAGTGGAACCTCAGCTCATATTGGCATGTAAGTGTTGATTCCTGTCCTGCGAATGGGTCAGCTTACCATTGGAGGTCAGGTTGATCAAGATTGGGCCAAACAATGTGAACATTAACCCCTTCAAATGTGACAACATGTCGAGGACCTTCCTTTAGGTCTTCAATTCCCCTTCTAGCCAACTCATCAGAACTGAACTTGTGTCCACTCTCCCTATTGTAGTCAAATGCTGATACTTGCTGGTCTGTCACATCCATCCTCCATCGTGAAGACCTATTAGTAGTACTGTCTTAAAAGTTTTGCAACTTATGTTAAATCAGACACAATAATTGTTTTAATATAATGAAATGGATTTGAATTGGTTTGCTTTTTCCTACCATGTAGATTTGTGACTCATGTGTCAATATTGATGAACTGGTAAATAACAGGTGTTGTAGAGAAATATCTGAGGTCTTGTCAGTCATACAGTTGGTGTGAGACAGAGATGAACACCATGCTCCAAAATGTACCACACATCCTGTATTCAGTGGTGTTTGCCTGAATCTATTGCCTTTTCCCACCCATCCCCCCTCCCCCACATCTACCTACCTACCTACCTCCTGTAATTTTCTTTTTTACAGCCTCCAGGATGCCTGAAACGAACCTCCTGATTCTTGACTGCTCCCTTTACCACCCAGCACTGCTCTTCTTAGCCTAGTAGGTTCTCTTACTTACTTATACAGTATCACCACAAGTCTTGCTTTTGCATATGTTATTGTGTCTTCCAACTGCTGCCACTTTGTGTATTTCCAAATGTATTACTGTAACCTTTTCGCGATGTATTACCTACTCTTCTGTTATGTGCTTGTTGTTTTTGATTTCTACTCTGTGCCACCTTACGTGGCCCGGGTCGTGCCTGAAAATGGGCCATGGGATCAGTGCACCTACCCAGTTAACAAAGTCATAAATAAATAAATAAATTGGAAACTGTGTATTTCCAATACCAGCAAGAGTACACTCGTGATGCTGAGCAACTGAGGCTTCTGAACGAGTAATCAGTTTTATTTATTTTTTTAATTCTTTGTATCAATGATACTGATATAAAGTATAACATTTTGAACACATATGGTGAAAAGATAAATGTGGTGAATGGTTAA
This sequence comes from Neoceratodus forsteri, assembly GCA_016271365.2. Lineage (NCBI taxonomy): Eukaryota > Metazoa > Chordata > Ceratodontiformes > Ceratodontidae > Neoceratodus > Neoceratodus forsteri. The sequence continues at coordinate 734,836,523 of CM028131.1, forward strand.
TGAAACATAGAAACATAGAGAATGATGGCAGAAAAAGACCAAAGCACCATATAGTCTACCTGAGTTCCTTATTTATCACTGGGGCCTACTGTTCCTCCAAGGTCCTAGCCCTCCCAAACTCCTTTCCGTTTTTCTCCCCATTTCTGGTGTCCTGAGCAACAACTGCACCCCTCATTCTGATTCATCCATGCTTAAAACGATTAACGGTTTATGCGCTCACCACCCCGGCTGGCAGCCTGTTCCATGGATTCAACACCATCTCTGCAAGATATCGTTTCCTCACATCCTTCCTGAGTATCCCTCCTGTTTGATACACTCCTGACCATGTGACCGTGAGCCGGAATTCAAGTTAAATAGTTCAATGCAGTTCACCCTGTTAATTCCTTTCAGGAATTTGAAGGTCTCTATCATATATCCACTCTCCCTTCTGGTCTCCGGCAAGTTTATTGTTCGGTGCATTGAGGTGGTCATCATATGACATGTCCTGCTTACCCTGAATCATTTTTGGTACCCTTTACTGCACTGTCTCAAGCCTATCACCATCTTTCCCGATAAAAGAAACCCAGAACTGGGTGCAGTCCCCCAGGTGTGCCTCACCAAGGATCTATACAGGGAAATACTACCCCCCTTTTACTGCTAACAACATGTCTCTCAATATATCCAAACATTCCTTGCTATTTGCCTGGTAGCACTGACTCAATTGCTTTAGGGAGTCACTGATAATAACTCCAGTGTCTTGTTTCACAGCTGTGATACAGAGTCTCACTCCTACCATACAGTACTCTGTCATGTGGTTCTTGTTCACTAAGTGAATCAACTTGCACTACTGGCATTGAATTTTAACTGCCAAACACTTGGACACCCCTCCAGAGATTGCAAGTCTCTCTGCATTTCCTTTATTCCATCATCAGCATCCACCCTCTCACTTGGCTTAATGTCATCTGCAAAGAGACACAGCCTGCCCTGGATCTGTTCACCAATGTCATTAATGAATATGTTGAATTGTACCAGACCCACAACAGTAAAGTAATAGAATCATCTCATGGTCACGCAGTCTTTCATATTTTAGGAGTTTATTTCCCAACTGGAACAGATTTACAGTATGGTTGTAAGCAGGTATGGTTGTGTCATGGATTGATATGCCTCGTGCTTTACTTTTCAAATGCTGACTAGCTGAGTTTGAGAATGACCTCAGTCTGCTGGAGGCCTGCAGGGTGTGGGTGGGAGAAACAGTAAAATATCCCCAATAACTCTGTCTTCCTCCTGGGAGGGAAGGCATCCATATCTGATGCTACACTGCCAACCATGTGGCCACAGGTGGCAATGCTGTTGAAGAAGACCAGGCCCGTTGCCAGCAGGGATTTGTCTGGTTCAAACAAACCTCCCTGTTTTGAACCTCCTACCTTTCTTGTTTTACTTATTCAGTTTCTCAGTACTACTACGGCACCTTTAAAAATTAGATGTGGCATTGCTGAGCATGCCCAAGCATCTTCCTGAGTGACTGACATGTGCCCCTCCCGCCACTGTCAATCATTTTGTGAAGGAGGTCCCAGACTTGCAATTGAGCCAGTGACAAATGATCTGTCCCTCCCCGATCTGCCAATCAGCCTGACTGGTGCTGAGCTGCTCACTCATGCCGCCACCTCCTCCCGGGAGTATTGGGGCCAATCAGTGGTGCAAGAATTTGTACTGTGCCACTACCACCTGAAAGATGGAGCATGGAAGACAATGCGAGGCAATGGAAGAATTTTCAGCCGCTGCCACCAAAGAAAAAAGAGCAGCCACCAAGCCACTGAGTCAGGCTTCTTACTGAGTATTTTCTGCAGCAGTCAGGTAATAAGGCAGCCGCCAGATCAGACAGTTAATAATTTAACAACTTACAGTGGCTGTTGGAGAGGTCAGTCAGGGAGTGGACGAGTGGGGCTGCAGCAAGTTCTCTGTATCTAAAATAAAAAAAAAAGAATAATAAACTCCTCTGCCTCCTGTAAAAAAATTGTGTGTTTTTTTGAGCTCTACAGTCAGACAGCCTCATCCCCTCTATGTGGCTGCAATGAATTTTGCTCAGTCCAACCTCTGCAGCAAAAGGGGCTAGAGCAGCAAGTTATGACAGAAAATATGAAAAAACAAGATTGAACTCCAGTCTGCCTCCTTGTCCTATGGTATAAATGTGGCTGCCTGAATTTTTGCTCAGTCTTAGTCCAACCTCTCTGCAACAAGTATGTTTGCCAAGTGTCATAGAGGTATTCGTCATATAATACACTTACACAACAAGAATCTCATTACATAGTACATTACAGGATGGGTGAGACTTATCAGTACCACAGATGAACATGATATTGTAGTTATCATCAGTGTCTGAATAAATCATTCAAGAAAGTGAACCAGTAATAAAGCTGGGCAAGTAAGATGCTGGGATGTATTATGAGGGGTAAAATATAATAAAGATAGAGGTGATAGTTCCCCCTATACAGATTCTTAGAGTGGACACACTTAGGTCTCATAGGTCTCATAGGTAAATACAAGGCCAAGAAGACTGAAGTCCATTGCAGCCTGCCATGTTAATAACCCATAATACCTTGTGTAATCAAGTAGTCGTCTAGTGTTTTCTTAAATTCTGTCATGTTAGCACTTGCCACCACCTCTATTGGTAGACTATTCCAAATTCTGGTTACCCTTTTACTAAACCAATTTTTCCTGGTATTTGTACAATAAGTACTGATCTTAATTTGAAGTGGATGTGCCCTAATATCATATAGCTGTATCCTTAATTCAAGGCCTTGTTTTGGCCATAAGTCATCATCCAAAAGTGCTCTATATACCATACACATATCATCACGGAGCCTATGGAACTCCAGTGAGTAGAAACCTAATTCCTGCAATCTCTGCTGATAACATAGCCCATCTAAGCCTGCCACATGCCTAGTTGCCCTTCTTTGTGCTTGCACGACAGATTTTATAGCCAGTTTACCCCCTGGTGACCAAAATTGGGCACAGTATTCCAGATGTGGGTGGACCAATGCCTTGTACAGTGGCATCACCACTAATCTATCTTTACTTTTAATGTGCTTATTTATACAGTGCAAAAGTTCACTAGCTTTTCTAATAATCTGATTACAGTGAGTTGTGAAACTAAAATCACTGGTGATATAAATGCCCAAATCCTTTTCCTCTGTTGTCTCTTGTAACTCCACTCCATTTAAATTATATTTATAATGGCTGTTATGTTTCCCTAAATGCATAACCCTACATTTGTCAGTATTGAAAGTAGAATTGTTACTTATTGCCCAATGTTCAAGTTATTTTAATGCTGATTGTAAAATATCCGCATCCTCCTTGGAATTTATCTTAAAGCCTATCCTAGTGTCATCTGCAAATTTAAAATCACACATGCCCACACAATGCAAAGCATCATGGGCTGCATATGCAAATCACCACAGAATGTTATGCTGGTTCAACTTTAAGCAGAATTGCATGGTGTCAAAAGGCCTCTCACACAGTTTGCAAAGGGTGCTAACAGATTTGCAAATTTAGACAACCATACTTGTGTTGAAGTTTGAATGGATGATATATAAATTGAAAAGGCAAGAGCCCAAAATCGAGCCCTGAGGGACCCCACTAGTCACCTCTGACCAATCTGACAGGGACCCCCTCACTGAAACTCTTTGTTTCCAATCTGATAGCCAGTTTTCAATCCAGAGAGAGATATTTGCATGTATACCATGCTTGATTAAGGCCTCAATCAGAAGGCCATGTGGAACCTTATCAAATGCCTTTGAATAGTCCAGAAAGATAACATCCACTGCATTCTACTGAGGAGCAATTTAAAAAACAGCAGGAAGTAGCTTTTTTTACCCGTACCTTACATCCTCCATGCATCTCCTACAAACTCTTCAGCTCAGCCCTGCCCACTCTGATTGTTTTCACACCTACTGTTTGTACTACCTCACACTCTTTTCATCTGGGCCTTTGTTCTTTTGTTTCTTCTAATTTCTTGACTTCCATGCATTTCTAAGGCATCTCCTGTCTATTCTACCCTTACAGCCAACCTCTGATCTCAAATCTTTCTCATCTGTGTTCCTGTCTGGTCCTTTGTTTTCTCTTTCAAGCTTCCTTTTATCTCCTACTGACCTATTCCTAGTTAATCCCTCCCCCCCCATTTCTTCTAACACATCATTTTTTACCTTGCATCTTATAGATACTTTCATCTCTGGGCCTCTTTTATCACTTTCCTACTTCCTGCTATTTTTTTTAATTGCTCCTCAGTAGATACAGATGCTTATGTTGCTCAATTTTGCTGTTCACCTGAAGAAGGGACCTGTGAGGCCCCGAAAGCTTATGTATAATTCCATCTTTGTACAAGACACTTGTTGGTCCAATAAAAGGTATCAGACCTTGCATCATCTCCATACTTAACACAGTGTCCTGGGATTTCTGATCTTCCATCACCAGCAATTATCAAATCACTGTTTATATTAACTAGAACATTAATCAACTTTTGTTGTTCTGATTTCTACATCTTGTATGTATAGTCGGCTGAAAGTGAAGTCTTTGATGTTTAAAGAAAGTAGTTGCCCTGACTGTTGGTATTTTCAGGGGCTGTAACACTGAAAGAGCATTATTTTGCAAACTGCAAGAGAATAAAATAGCACCAAATTGTAATACATTACCTATTTGCATTTGACCAATGTAAGGTTGGCTTGCCCACTTCCTGGTGTAGCCACATAATTCACAATGCTGTGTAACATGAACAGCTGTTCCACAAGTCCATGTAATGTTACCATTATGACAAGAAAGGAATATAGAGAAAAGATCCAGCAGTTTATTTTGGAAAACTATATACTGTATTTATTTTCTTTGTTCAGTGGCTTTGTTATACCTTGCTCCTCACAAAAAAATAAATAAATAAGAAATTTGTTTAGGGCTGATACCAAACTGTAAAAAAGGGGGAAATATGATGTTAGGCTTTCCAACCCAACTCCCTCACCCCCATAATGCACACACCAACAGGCATCGAGGTGTGTGCCTTGGGGTCATAAGCTATAACACTTACCCCATTCCATAAGTAAATCAGCTGAGATGGGTACCATATAGGAGAATGGGATGAGCATTACGGCTAATGACCCCAAGACACAGCCCTGATGCCTGTTGGTGTGTGCAGGATGGGGTTGGGGGGTTAGGGCTGGAAACCCTAACATCGTATTTTCCTCCTTTTTACAGTTTGATATCAACCCTAACTGATGCACTAACATAGTTTTCTGCAAAGAATTTCCTTACTTTTTGAGATAGTGTAATCATAGCCTTATTTGCCTGTGGGACCGCAAGGTCTGCGCTCCCATCCCTCCATAGATGCGTATATGTATGTTGCTGTGGAAGGGCCCTGCACTTCCATTTATAGGACAACAGTGATCAAATTGCCAGCATAGCCATCTTATTACCCCATCTCATGTACCTGGTACAGAAAATGTTCAAATCTCTGCCAGAATATAAACACAAATAAATACAATTCTACATAACTACTATACAACACCATTCCGCACCACAGGTGCGAAAACACATTTTGCGCAGGATCTGAAAAATGACAGCTGTGGCATACATGATGTGGTGTAATAAGAAGTCTATGATGAAAATTTTGGGCTAAAGTCTTTAAAATTTCCAAATTTACGAGTGTGAGTAGCGAAATTGCAATGAATGGTCATAACATTTCCATTTCTACTTATTCTTACACCAAATGTTCACGATAGCCTTCTTATGACCCCACCTCATGAACAATATGATTGTCATTATGCAAATCCCATCCAAAAGGTGAATTCACCAAGCAACTGTAAAATCACCTTTTGGGCTGGAGTTCCATAATAACAGTCATATTGTTCATGAGGTGGGGTCCCCAAAAGGCAATGCTGAGGTTGGGTAAATATGTCAAAAAATGTCTGAGTTATGAATATAATGTAAGTTGAAATCCCCATTGAAATACACTGAACTACATTTACCTTAGTTTTTCATATTGCAGTCGTCGGTTCAGGCAGCAAGACATGTCTTAGATTGGAGAGTGGATCTCGAACCTGGGACCTATTCAGATGAGTGAGGGTGTGTTGGGGTATACTGGGGGATGTGGGATAGTGGGTGCTGAGTGGGTGATGGGGTGGGGGAGCTGATCAGTGAGGGACGTTTATGCCAAAAATAGAAATAAACCATCAAGGATGATGTTCTTTATTTCAGGTACTTGTATAGAGTCTGTGGGGGGGGGTACCACTAGACATCAGGGAATGAACATATCCTGATGCAAGGGGGGCTGCAATCAGAGAGTGGAAGGTGCCACTAGACACCAGGGAAAAATGTGTATTGCGAGGAGGAAGACTATTGGCAGGTGGGGGTGCCACTAGACACCAGGGAATCAATATCCTAATGCAAGGGATGCAGCAATCAACGGGTGGGGGTGCCACTAGACACCAGGGAAAAAAATGTATATTGTGAGAGAGAAGATGATTGGTGAGTGGGAGGTGCCATCAGACACCAGGGAAACCAAGGGAGACAGGGGATGGAGATCAGGGGTAGGGGTTCCACTAGACACCAGGGAAGGAAAAGCAAGAGAGGGGATGGTTATTGAAGGGTGGGGTTGCCACTAGACACCAGGAAAATACAGGACAGTACAGGAGAGGGCAGCAGAATTGCCTGCAAGAATTCTCCCTTCAAGAAAAAGGATCCTTTTTCTTGACTTGTGATATGAAAAAGGATTATTTTTCGTGACTTGTGATATGATTCTTTTTTCATATCACACGGTCATGAAAAAGGATTCATAACAGTAAAAAAACACATTTCTATGGCATGTCTGCATCTGTGAAGTGCAGATTCCCCAAGTGGGACAGTTCCCCAAATTACCACAGTTCTAGGTGAAAAACTAGAATTTGTTACAAAATTCAAGTATCTGGGAGTTTGGATAGACCAAAGACTCTCCTTCATTGAACATATCGAGGACTGCTAAAACGACTTCAGCCAAGGCTTGGACTGTTTTTTAGAATCAACCAATTTCTCACCATAGATGCCAAGAAACAACTGGTCCAATCCATTTTCCTATCATTGGTTGATTACGCTGATTTCCTCTACAGCCAATGCCCCAACTCTTACATGGCTAAACTGGACACGCTCTACCATCGAGCACTGAGGTTTATAATGGGACTCCCCTTCAACACGCATCACAGCACCCTATATGCGGCAGTGAGGTGGACATCACTAAAGTTCAGGCGCCACAGAAACACTGCTCTCTGGACCTATAGAGCCATCTCTAATAAGCTGCCTTACTATATCTCCTGCTCTCTTCTCCTGAGTATAATTGGGAAATATGCGTTAAGAAGTTACTCAGCTATTACACTTAAAGTACCCAAAGCAAAATCCTGCTTCGGCAGGGCAGCCATAAGCTTCGTGCTACCTACCTTATGGAATGATCTACAAAACCCTCAAATTAAGCACTCTAATCGGTATAAATGCCTTCAAGATGCTTTATTTCCATACAATCAGAGAAGTATGTAACTGCTTCACCTCAGACCCAGTGCGGTGTCTGCACTGGTATATAGCCACGCCTAGACCCAATTTTAAGTACTGACCCCCAGCTTGCTCCTCACCAGCCTAATTTTCTCTCTCTTATCCCCTGTCTTATCAACACTAGACCCGTCCATCCTTATTCTTCCTTTCCCAACCTCGGATAGGAGCTCACTACCCTGGGTTGTGACATCCTACCATGCCCCGTACTTTATTGCATTCAATCCCGGGGCTCACACATACTCCTTTTCTCCATCCACCTTCTCTACATCCCGTTTTACCAACTCCTGTCTGTGCACCGTGCCCTCCTAGCCTTTCTTCCCCTACCTCCCTCCCTTCCCCTCTACCTGGTGTATATTTTTATTTTTATTTTTTTTCTTCCGTTACTTTCTCCTTCAACCTTAGATAACCTGCTTTATCTTCCTATAGACACTTCTATGTATGTAAATACCATGTAATCTGTACAATATCTGTATAATTCTATGTACAGATGAACTTCTTTTTCTTCCTCTCTGTAAAGAGTATTATCTGTATTGCCTTGTAAATACCTGTGTTGACCTGTATATACAATTGTTCATGCTCCAACCAAGTCCATCTTGTAAATGAGCTTCTGCTCAACGATGAACGCCTGGTTAAATAAAGGCTTGATTGATTGATTGATTGATTGATTACACCTAAGGGGTCCCAATCACCCATATAGATGTGTTGGTATCTCTAAATTATACCAGTTTTATAGCTTTTGAATTTTATTTTTAGAAAACATACACAAGATGGTGGCAAGCGAAAAAGGAAATTTTCCATACGAAACAGGATTCCTTGTTCGTTTCATACAGCTATCTTTTTGTGCTTACTGAACATGCTCAGAACTAATTTTTTTTCAAATTTTAAAAATGCAATAACTTACAAACAGCTTATTATTTTTTCACCAGACTAGCAAATGGCACATCTGTGAGCTAGTCCCTTTCTGCTCTGAAAATTTCAGACCAAGATTCCAAACCATTTGGGCTGTAGGCAGATTCAAACAAAAATCCCAGCAAAGTGAATGAGCAAAAAAATGCTTTTTTCACCTCTCCTGAACTCAGAAACTGCACATCTGAGCAGAACGTAACTTGCAGGATCCAGATATCTACCCTGGGCAACGGTGCATGTGAATCTGCATGCAAATCCATTGAAGGGTTGCAGTTATTAAAGTGCAAAAGTTTGAGTTTAACAATGAAGTGCCTACTCAACCTATAATATATATATATATATATATATATGTAATAGGCATGGACACAAAAGCAACTGCAAAAAATCCATTTATTTTCACATATTTTGGATAACATTTACAACCAAAAAGTAATACAGCATGTTATAAATGCTTTCAATCAAGCCCTCCAGCCGCCATGTTTTTTTTTTTAATTCCTCCCAAATGCAACATCAAGTAATAGAAGTACAAGCTATAGGTATAATTATGTCTCGCCCCTAACAACTACACTGCAGTATTTATATACACAGTAGACATATAATTTATGATGCGTTTATGTTCATAGCAGACAAGTCATAAAGAAATGTTCCCCCAATCATCTGTCACTACTAGCATCAATTTCACTTGTAAGACATGCTCCTAAACATAATTAAATCAAACACTTATTTTTTGTTTACTCATCTTCAGCAGAGCCACATTGTAGCACTTTACTCCCACTCTCTCGATCCTTGCTCGCCTCTGCAAAAACGATGTGCTGCTGCATATCCTCCTCATCTGACAACCAGCAATTCCACCTCCTCTGAATGTGCTAGGCACGCAACACAATAACACAACAAATAAAAACTGAAATTCTACTTTTTTACTATTTTTTCCAAACCTTCCCCACTCTCTGTGCTTGCTGATGTCAGTTTTCTTTCTGGTACACAAGCAAATCCCCCCCCCCACCACCACCACCAGAAAAACAGATCCACTCTCTCTGCATGCCATTCTCATCCTTCCCTGCTGCTACCGTTGTAACCCTCGCCCATCAATTAACCTTCAAATGAAAATGATCTGCATCACTTGCAAGTTCCAAAACAATGAACAGTACCATCTTTGCTCCTCTCCTTTTGCATCTGGTACCATCATTTGTGAATTGTGTGCCCTTGACATTTATGGCCATCACAGGATCAGAGCAGCTGATATTTTTGCAGAATACCACTCTCCTGCCTACCCGCCAACAAGGACACTACCTGACATGACTTGTTACTCACTGCTTGCTTCCATTCCAGGACGATTCAATAGCAGTGTGAGTGCAGCCAAAAGTCTCAAAATCCTAGCGATTTTATAGCCACTACTATCACTGAACCAGTTGTCTTCCAAAATCGGAAGAAATACTTGGTGTGATATAGTGGTTTACTTGAACTGGCAGCGTGCTTTCATCTGTGAATGCAGCTTTCAATAAAGTACAGGCATTCTCATGTTCTCCTGGCTGCGAGACTCTATTAACCGTTAGTGAAGACGAGTGGGAATGGGATACTATTGAAATGGTCAGAACACAATGAAAGTAATAGGAAGCCCATAGCTTCCCTCAGGACTACATTTACATATTTAGTAATACTGTATATATTACTGTATTGTATAGTTTGACCTACCCATTGCTTTCAAACAATACTTACTTAATGTACTGCCTCTATGACTACATATATATATATATATATATATATATATATATATATATATATATATTATGTATGCATCCTTCTAGATGCTGTATGATAGTGTTTTTTCACTTTGCTTATATCTTGCCCATCCTGACTAGTTTTTTTGACAACTGTATGTATTTTATGTACACAACTCTCCTTCTAATTTATGCAGTTACCAATGTTGATGATTTCTAAATGTTGTTATCCAAACCATGCCTGTAGCTTCCTTCCTCATTTTACTCTTTCCTTGGGTCGCACCAGGAAACAAGTCCCGGCTCAGTGTGCCTTTCCTGGTTACCAACTTAAAAAAAAAATGCAGTAAGTTATTAATTTATGTAAAATATTTAAAAACCTGAGTGTGTATCAGGAATCTTTACATACTAGGCCCATTAAGCAATAAGACACTTTCAGCATATTTGTTGTACTAGGTTCACCATAAGGTTATGGGATGAAGGCCCTCTACAACATTTACAGGAAGACAACAGCACCCATTGGAAGCAAATTTACAACCATAGTACTATATACACCAAATTATTAGTGTATTTAAAATATTTAAATACCTGAATGTGTGTCAGGCACTTTACATAGTAGGACCATAGTATATAAGCAATAAAGCACTTCAAGTGTATTGGTTTTATTAGCTTTACCCCAAACCATGGGATGAAGGCATTCACCTTCATCTCATGTCTTAGTTCGCCCCTAACCATTTGTAAACCAAGTACAACCAACATCATGTCATGGCTTATTACTTACTTATTGTTATCCGTGATATGTCATATTTAATCATCTAAAAATGAAGTACATATATTCCAATAACTGAGGCCCAGATATTCAAACTGTGCCAGGCTGTGGCACAAGCTTGGGCACAGCGCAACATGGCTGCGCAGGGGTGTGGACTGGGAGATATTCAACAGAGCTGCGCCATGGCTCAGCAGCTTTGAATATCACACCCTGGCCACCTCCAGTGTGCATGGTGCAGTGGGACTGCGCCAGCGCAAGTGGCCAGAGTGGAGCATGAGGATGCGCTAGTGCAAGTTCCATTGCCCCATGCACAGCAACTGCGATATTCAAAACTTCACATGCAAATGGGGCCATAATGAATGCAAGGCACACATGGGGCCATTTGCATGTCATTATGGACCCATTTGCATGCAGGTGCGCTGATCCCCGACGACTTGCATCTGGAGCCCTGCCAAGTAGCAGCCATCAGGGGCCGATGCCCCCTGCAGCCCGATTGCTGGCATCTGTATTCAAAAGAAATATCCTCAATATCCCTGGTGGTCCAGTGGACTGCTTTCTGCCTGATCGCAGGCATCTGTATAAAAGAAAGACAAATCCGTCCTTTATCCCTGGTGGTCCAGTGGACCGCTATCTGCCTGATCATGGGCATCTGTATAAAAGAAAGACAAATCCGTCCTATATCCCTGGTGGTCCAGTGGATTCATTCACATATCTGGAATGTGTAGTATGGTAGGGGCTGCACACCCATTGGCTCATTATGTGAACCAATGGGCGTGCAGCCTTACCAAGGTGTCAGTCAGCGGGTGGTGGGGTGGCGGCAGGTGGGTGCTGCCGCCCACCAGCTGACTGGGGAAGCTTGGGTGGTGGGGCTCAGTGGGTGGGTGGGGGTACCACTAGACCACCAGGGATATTGGAATTTTTTTACAAATGCCGTGATTGGGCAGATAGAATCACTGGACCACCGAGCTAGGATAGTTGTCTTTCTTTTGATAGGTGCCCACGATCAGGCAGATAGCGAGTCCACTGGACCACCAGGGATGTTGGAATTCCTGTTTTTTTTACAAATGCCCACGATTGGGCATGAGGGGGTGGCACCAGGTGCAGCCGGAACTCAGGTAGTCACCCACAGGTGGCAGCTGCCATGTTGCGCCCTGCAATGCGGCAGCTCACCTGTGGGTGGCCATCAGTTGTTCCTTTTTTTTGTGGTGTAACTTTGTGCTGCGCGCAGGTAGGGTTGCACATGCATGGGTCTGCACATCCGGGCTGAATATCGGGCTGTGCAGAATATGCATGGGCTGCTTCTACCAATGCCTACTGTCCCCAATACTGATCGCTCCCGCGCATCGGGATTTGTGCCATGCACTTTTCCCTTTTGAATATTGTGCCGGGGTGCATCAGTGGGTTGCGCATGGTGCAACACTGTTGCGCCATGTGCAACCCTTTTGAATATCTGGGCCTGAGTGTATTGCCTCATCATCAAACTCATCAGACAGAGTGAAGTCATGTGATTTGTCATTATCAGCTTCAATGCATATAGAACTGTTGCCTACTCTGTCTAAACAACACAGTGAATTCCAATTTTTGTTTACTACACACTACAGGCAACAGATCACACTGTATACAGCTAATATTTTTCAGGTCAGACTACCTCTTGCTGGAAGCTGCAATACTGAACATAGGATTTGCAAGAAAGCGAGTTGTGCTCACAACAGAGGAAGGTGAACCTTACAATTGTCTTTGGTTTGAAGCAGATATTCTGCAGGTGGAGGCGACTTCTAACTGAAAGGTGAAATAAGGAACTTAGAATTATCAGGAAAAGACAGTCTTGTTGCAATTCTTAAGATTTTCAGTGCAGGAAGAGTTTAAACCCTGGGCTAAACATTTGTCACAAATCCTGAAATAAGTGCAGGTACAGGTTGTGTATTTGACCCAGACAGTAAACTGTTTTTTTTTTTTGTGTTTACCATTGTGTGCCTTAAAAGGAAATTCCAGACTTTCTCAGGAAGTGATTACATCATAGATACTTATCAGCCAATAGCTTTGGTAACAGACCTGAGAACAATAGTATTATAAGCAAGTGTTTTATAGCAAACTCATCAGAACAGCTAATATTTTTAGGTCAAACTACCTCTTGCTGGAAGCTGCAATACTGAACATAGGATTTGCAAGAAAGCGAGTTGTGCTCACAACAGAGGGAGGTGAATCTTACAATTGTCTTTGGTTTGTAGCAGATATTCTGCAGGTGGAGGTGACTTCTAACTGAAAGGTGAAATAAGGAACTTAGAATTATCAGGAAAAGACAGTCTTGTTACAATTCTTAAGATTTTCAGTGCAGGAAGAGTTTAAAGCACAGCTGACTTATTTTGGGGCTGACTGCTTTCAGAGCACAAACCACCAGGCTGTTTTGGGTCTGGGGAGGTTTACCTGTGTCTGACTTGGATGTCTGGATTTTTCTTTGTTTGATTAGCAGGGGATTTTCTCTGTCAAATTGTTGTGTATGGTATCTTGCTGACAGGAAGGCACTCATTGCAGCGGTGGGTCAGAGCTCTTAGCTGATTGTTTTGTGAGAGCACAGTTTAGGCCCAACCCTTCCCACCCTCACCCCACCCACCCTGGAAATAGTTCCTTTATACCTGGGGTTCTGACATCATTTCCTCAAGAGTGCAAGGTGCATATCAATGTCATATCCTCTCTAGCACACAGTACTGAAAATATAAGCATACAGATTGTATAGTATATATATATTTCTATATAACAAACCAATCACACACACAAACACACACACACACAAAAAGAAAGTACATAATCATGTGGGGAGTAGTGCAATGTAATGGTTGTGGGGCAGCAGTCTTCCGGGAGTCTTTCAGGAGGCTGAGATGCTGCCCTATTTGCAGACAACTCTCTGTCCTGAGGAAGGAATTTGCCCATCTTCAGGCCACACTGGGCAGCAGTAAGGGAACCTTCCCCCAGGCCAGACTGGATGGTAGGAAGGGAACCTTCCCCATCCAGGGAGCACCAGAGCCACCACCACTACCCCAGAGGTTGCAAAGAAAGCACAGCAGTTGGACCACAGTGGGCTCAGGGAGGGTGAGGATGGTGGAACAGAGGCACACCAAGTCAGTTGTTCCACTCCACAATCCATACACCATTCTGGGGGAGCACAGCTCCCCTATGGATGCACCCACAGAGGAGATTAAGGAGGCTGAGGGCACCTGTCACAAGGGAGGCCCACAGAAAGGAGGCAGAGGACTCCACAAGGAAAGGAAGCAGCTTCTGGTGGGGGACTCAATTATTAGGGGATAGAACTGGGGGGAGCAGGGAAAACTGAAGTAAGGTGCCTGCCTGGTGCCATGGCTTGGAGGGACAGGAAGCGCATCCTCAGGATCACGAGAACATCTGCACGGGAGTCTGAGCTGGACATCATTGTCCACCTAGGGACAAATGACTTGGCTCAACATGAGATCAGAGCAGTGCAGAAGGACTTGTAGAACTGGGGAGGGGCCTAAGACAAGTAGCACACACAGTATCCTTCTCAGAGGTGCTGCCTGTCAATGGCATGAGTGAGGCAAGGGTACTTTGCACCATGCAGTTTAATGAATGGTTGAAAAAATGGTGTGGAGCACAGGGGTTTTGACTTCATTGAGGGACTGGGGTTCCACCTGGGGACACCAGCCTATACTGGCAGGATGGTCTGCATCTGTCCAGGAAGGAACAAGTCTTTGAGCAATCAGTTTAAATGTGGTGGCAGCATTCAAAACTAGTCAAGGAGGCACTGATAAGCAGCAGGAAAATCCCCAGCCTCCCTACAAAACAGGGTACTAAATGTGAAAAAGACCGAGGTAGAAAGGTCAGTGGGGAATGCTGCAACAGAAGGTAAAGCCATCAAAAAATGGAAAGCAATGAGTACCAATGCCCGTAGTCTGAGTAACAAGCTTCCTGAATTAGTGGCCTTCATGGAGGAGGAACATCTGGATATTGTGGCAGTCACAGAAACATGGTTTGCACAAAACCATGACTGGGACATAAACATACCAGGATACACTATCTACAGGAGGGACAGAGAGGGTAAAAGAGGAGGAGGAGTAGCTCTTTACATAAGGGAAGGAATCAAAGCAACAGAACAAAAGGGAAAACAGGGAGGAGAAGAAGCACTGTGGGTAAATTTGGAGACCGCAATGGCACCACAGTCCACACAGGGTTGTATACAGACCCCTTCTCAGGAGGAGGAAATGGACAAGAAAATGATAGAAAGTATACTTAGTATGGCAGAAAAAGGAGAATATTGCTGATGGGCGATCTGATATGCCAGATGTTAGCCGAGTGCAGTTGCAGCAGCCACTTGAAGAGTGGGGTTATTCTAGATGCCCTACAGGGGGCATGCCTTAGACAACTAGTATTGGAGCCCACTCGAGAGGGAGAAATCTTAGACCTGGTTCTCTGAAATGGAGATGAAGAGAGGATCATGGATGTAGAAGTGGGTAGCCAGCTGGGAACTAGCGACCATCGAACAATATGGTTCACAATAAACACAGCAATAGAGTCAAGCCATACAAAGGCAAAGGTACTGGACTTTAGGAGGGCTGACTTTGCCAAAATGGGTGAGTGCCTAAGGAATGCACTAGCAAATGGGCAGGAAGGAGGGGTGGAAGAACAATGGGGAATAATAAAAACTGCCATCACAGAGGTAACAAGCCTTTGTGTGAAGCAAATAAACAAAACTAAACAATGTAAGAAACCACTATGGTTCTCAAAGGAAGTGGCAGTGAAGGTTCAAGAGAAAAAGAAAGCTTTCAGGAAGTACAAGGAATCACAGAAGGAACAGGACAGAGAACTGTGTCAGTTAAAGCAAAAGGAAGCTGGGAAGGCAGTCAGAACAGCAAAGGCCCAAACCAAGGAAAAGATAGCCAACTCAGTTAAGAAGGGGGATAAAACCTTTTATAGGTACATCAGGGAGCGAAGGAAGACCAAGGGAGGGATAGTGAGGCTTAATAAAAGGGAGAGGGTGGGCAGAGGGTGACTGTGAAAAGGCAGACATACTAAACAAATATTTTTGCTCAGTATTTACAAAGGGAGGAGGAGGTACCTAAAACAAACAGTAGAAACACTCTGGATACAGAAGTTGATACCAGCCCATTTACAGAAGAAAGGGTTCTGAAAGAACTCTTAAAACTGAAAGTGGACAAAGCAATGGGGCCTGATGAGTTCATCCCAGAATTCAAAAGAACTAGAGGTAGAATTAGTGACACCACTGACTACCCAGTTTAACAAATCATGGGAGGATGAGGTGGTACCGAGGGACTGGAGGAGGGCAGATGTGATTCCCCTTCACAAAAGTGGGAGCAAGGCAGAAGCAGGAAACTACAGACCTGTTAGTTTAACCTCAGTGGTAGGGAAAATGATGGAATCACTTCTGAAGGAAAGAATTGTCGAGTATCTAGAGGCCAGAGGGGCACAGGACCCAAGGCAGCATGGATTCACAGCAGGAAGGTCATGCCAGACAAATCTGATAGATTTCTTTGACTGGGTGACCAAAGTAGTAGATCAGGGAGGGCTGTGGACATGGCCTACCTAGACTTTAGCAAGACATTTGACACAGTCCCACACAAAAGATTAATATACAAGTTAGCTAGCCTGGGAGTGGGTCCCAAGATGACAGCCTGGGTAAAGAATTGGCTGGAGAATAGGACACAGAGAGTAATAGTAAATGGAGTCCACTCTGAAGAATGGGGGTTACTAGTGGGGTACCACAGGGTTCAGTATTAGAACCGGTCCTCTTCAATGTCTTTATAAGTGACATTGCAGAGGGACTGGAAGGAAAAGTATGTCTCTTTGCAGATGACACAAAGATCTGCAACAGAGTTGATACACAAGGTGGGGTGGAAAGGATGAAAAGGGACTTGGCAAGGTTAGAGGAATGGTCAAATGTATGACAGCTTAGATTCAATGCTAAGAAGTGCAAGGTAATGCACCTGGGAAACAAAAACCCAGGGGAAGAGTACACAATGGGGGGTGAGATACTAACAACAACAAAAATGGAAAGGGACCTGGGGTAGTCATATCAGATGACCTAAAGGTGGGCAAGCAATGTGAGAGGGCAGCAAGGAGGGCTGGGGGGATACTGGGATGCATAGGGAGAGGCATCACCAGTAGAAAACAGGAAGTTATTATCCCTCTGTACAGACAGCTGGTCAGACCCCATCTGGAGTACTGCATGCAGTTCTGGAGACCCAGTCTTCGCAAAGACATAGACAGAATGGAAGTTGTCCAGAGGAGGGCAACTAAAATGGTGCAGGGTCTGCACCGGAAGACATATGAAGAGAGACTTAAGGAGCTTAATGTATAGCCCTCGAGGAAAGGAGGAGAGGGGGGGACATGATAGAAACTTTCGGCAAGTACCTCAAGGGAATCAACAAAGTCCAAGAGGGTAGCATCTTTCAAAAAGAGGTGTGCAAGAACAAGGCGCACAATTTGAAGATAGAGGGCAGCGGCTCAGAGGTAATTTAAGGAGTATATTTTCACAGAGAGGTTGTGGATGCATGGAGCGGCCTTCCGGAGGAAGATCGTGAGTCAAAACAGTGGTGGAATTCAAGCATGCATGGGACAATCATAAGGCAATTCTAGGGGGTGGGGGTAGGAAAAAGTAGGCAGCTGGTTAACTAGGATCTGCAGCTTATCCAGTAGGCAGGGAAATGGGCAGACTGGGTGGGCCAAGCGGTCCTTATCTGCCGTCAAATTCTATGTTTCTATGTTTCTATTCCTATGTCAACTGTTGAAACTTCTTCTTTGTGGTATGTCATGGTCTGAACTCTCTTTTTTATTTCTTTACTGAAGTTTGAACACATGCTATTTTAAAAGAGAACATTACAATTCATAGACAAAAGATAAATAATTTGTGTTGAGAGCATGATAAATTTGATTAACTAATAATCTTTTTAAAAAAATAGACACAATGAATTACCTCTTATCTTTTTACGCATATGATTAAACTCAGCACGCACCGTGTAAGATACAACAGATTGTAATACTGTAGTAAATAGAACCCACTGCAGTAACACTGCATGCTTGAGGGTTACACAGAGTGTTTAAGAGTGAGTGACTGAGAGGGGAACTATGCAGTATGTGTGTATGCCAGTTCACAACCAGGGCATCAAATTAAGGGAGATAAAGGCTAAAAATAAAAATAGAATAATCAACACATTAGAATTATGAACATACTCTCCATCAGGTAATACATATGCAGACACTATACAGTACTTGTGATGTTAACTGCATTTTCTGATGAGAATGGGCATGACAGAGTACATCATTGTGTAGGGTAACCCTCATGGAAAGTAATGTAGAGATAATTAACAATGCGAATGAGGGCCAACAGTGCTGGGAGATAAATTTGCCTGAAGATGTTTATAGAAACGATCATATAGGGGAAGCAAACATGCATATGGCTGAATGTATGTAAGTAGCCACAACAGTGTGGGATCTAAGTAAGCAATAATACACAACAGGGTAGCTGTTGTTGCCTGATAAGAGCATTCCCCTGCTGTGTACTGAGGCACGAGGCACTTGTATTGAGTGCCTTTAAAACACTAAGGTGTTCTTATTGGGCAGCAACCCACACCAATGAAGTGTGTTATTACACTTATAAAACGGGTCCAACAAGTAAATAAAATAATAATATGCAACATACTTGATGTAAAAATGAGGGTTTACTTACTGTTAACAATAAAATAGTTACTAGACTGCAATGTTGGGTTTCCAATAGAGGATACTTGCCCATCGCAGACATTATGTTTAGGTTTTACCCACCCCCCACCATACAAACATACATGAGGGTGGAGTTCTGTGCACATGAGTTAGGTTAGCTCTCCCATACAACAACCATAACACAGTATATCAGTTCACTCCATCATCCACACATAAACAGATGCTACATGTGTGTGGTCGTTTGATAAAACTATTCGGCGATACTGAAGCACTTTGTACCCCCCTTACACAATTTCTCTATAAATGGGCACTATGCACTAAGGGGCAGGAATTATGTACAAGAGGCACATACCCTGCCCACATAGCTCTGCAGCCCTGGACAGGTGCAGAGTGTTTGGTATGCACTGCCACAGGCACCCACGGGGCACCTGTCCATGGCCCCGCCTCCGGCATGTAGAATTGCACAGGGTGGCCGGGAACGGTGTAGTGGACCCAAGCGAGCATCCAGTGGGATGCCCATCCTGGGTCCCAAAGTGTATCCTTCACACTGCAAGGTGTGTGTCTGGGTGCTTGAATGCCTACCGCAGGCACCCAGACCTATGTAGCATGGTCCCCTTGTCCAGTGTCTCCTCGGCCCAGCCCTTGGTACAAAGTGCCCTCCTGGCACATAGAAGGACCCCCAGCAGTAGGACCCCACCCCATCCCCCATTCCACCCCTGCCACACATCTGTGCCCCAACCCTGATGTGGTCATACCCCCTGGGACCCCCCTGCCACCGTCCCGAATAGAGCTCCCCCACCTCAAGAGCCCTGTTATGAATGCCCAGCCAGGTACATAACATACAGAACACCCTCTGACCCCTGATACCAGTACTCCTGCACCCCCAGGTGTGGTCAGTGTCTCCCCCAGGGCACCGACAACACCCCCCTCCCCCATACCTGCCAGTTGGTGCTGGGCACTGTATGGGCAGCGGCACATCCCTCCCCTCACCTCCTCGGCTGCCAGATGTTCAAGTGATGCTGGAAGCACACTGCCTATGTATAGGGATGCATTCCCAGCATCACTTGGATGGCGGTGACTGAGAAGGTGTGAGGAGGGCTGTGCCACTGGCCGTCCAGTGCCCAGCACCACTGTTCAGGTGCAGAGGAGAGGGGATGTTGTCGGTGCCGCAGGGGTGGGGGGACCTCTGAACACCAATGAGGGAGATGGTGTGGTAGGTTCGGGGACCGGTGGTGTTGGGCTTGCAGACATATTCGACTAGGTCCCACACATGGTGGGGCTGGGTTGGGCATGCCAAGCTACCATGGACTGGGCAGGGGTGGGAGAGCCATTGCCCACAGTAGGTGTTGCTGGGGTATCAGGGCCGGAGGTCAGGGCTGTGGGGCAGGTGCACCACTGGATATGTTTTTTTTGGGGGGAGGGTTACATGCACAGCCTACCAGGGACTGGGCCCACAAGTGTGTGGTGGGGGGGGCTGTCTTCTGAACCAGGGACGGCACACATATATGTATGTGGGGTGTTGCTCCTACTACACAGGGACTGAGCACATGTGTTGGGGGGGACTGCTTCCACACAATGGGGGCAGAGATGCCATGTGTGGGCAGGAGGATCCATCGCTGCATGGGTGCCGGGGCTGCCATGTGGTGGGGGGCAGGGGGGACATGTGGCCCACACAGAGACCAGGTGGAGGGATGACCAGCTGAGGTGTGGGGCTGCGCCACAGGGCACTGATGTCGTACTGTATGGGTACTCATCAATTCAGTCACCCCCACCCTGCCCAGTCTGTCTAGTGGGCTGAGGTGGCACAGGGGGCTGTATCCTGGTTCTGCTTCGCCCAGCAAGTCATATCCTTGGGGGCAAGCAGGGAGTTATGGCAGGGTCCCGCTGCCATAACCTGCTCCGACATTCTCCCCTGCTTTGCTGTCCACATGGCAGGGTGATCGGGTGTGTGGCTGATTTGCGCCCAATTGGTAAATAGTGCACGGGGTCCACGGGTTCCTGCTTCATCTAATTCATGCGTATCGATGTTAATGCACCCAGTTTCCATGGTGCATTGGTATCATGTATAGGGCCCAATGTTAGAGAATATGAAAACCTACGGTATTTTGACATCAATGTCTACGTCCTCAAGTTGATATTACTACACTCTTGATGGTTTAAAAGCTGTCATGGTGTGTGGGTTTTTTGTTTATTTGAGTTGGGGGGCTCTGTCCTCCACACCATCTATTCTTTTTTTACCATAGGGGGGTGTGGGGGCAAAGTCCCCCCAACTCAAATAAACTGATAAAAATAGGGTGTTGCTGTAGCATTGTGGACCCCATTTGCGCTACTTTTCTGATTAGGAAATACACGGTATGTTGACAGTCTGTGCTTCTGACAGTCAGTCTTGGGTTGGGGGTGGCTTCAGCCCCCACACACACCCTCCCTGTGGTAAAAATAATGGGGTGTGTGGGGGCAGAGCCCCAACTCAAATAAATAAAAAACACACCCTGACAGCTTTTAAACCACCAAGAGCATAGTAGTGTGTTCACGACGCTCACGTTGACATCAATTATTTGTATCTTTTTCTGTAAACAAATTATTGTGTGTGGGGGGGGGTCCGGAGTGCTTGAGTATCAACAGCTATTCACCATACAACCCTCCCCCAACAAAAAAAAACACACACACTCTGTCATTTTTGCACTCTTTCAGACATACTACCAGTAGTATATATCAGAAAATAGTATGCTGAGCTGTTAGGGTAGTCAATCTGAGCTCAGATGTTATTTCTGTGGTTGGAGAAAACATACAGCACTCACAGCTTTTAATGTGTAGCTTCTTGCATAACTGCATATATAGGACTTGATTTTCAAAGGGTGATACAGGGCTTGTGTCAAGCCCTGCATTGCTCACATTTTTGGCGCAGCTGCGCCAAACCCCTTTGACACAACTGCACCTGATTTTAGTACATCGGGTGCAGTTGCGACAGTTTCCTCAATTTACAACAGCTTGCGGCAAAGATTTGTGACGGACATATGACCACACTGATCTGTTCATTTCTTTTGTTAACATAGCTAGTTTCCATTTAGAGGTTCTGTTATTTGAAAGCAAGTTACTTGAAAAACTGGTCAACTCCCAACTTAAGAGACTATTTAGAAACTGAAAACTTACTGAACCCTTTTCAATCTGGGTTCAGGCCTAAACACAGCACTGTATTTGTTTTATCAAATGTTAGGGACGATTGGCTTACATCCCTTGATGCCAAAAACCATGTCTGTGCTTTTTTTTAGATTTAAGCAAGGTTTTCGATACAGTCAATCACCAGTTATTATTGAACATGTTAAGCAACCTTGGACTGGATGCCATCTCATTGAAATGGTTTTCTTGTTACCATACCGGCAGGTGGCAACAAGTGAAAGCTAACGGTGCTCTATCTCCCCTAAAACCACTTCTGAGAGGAGTCCCGCAGGGGTCCATCCTGGGGCTCTTGTTATTCAGCATCCACATTAACAACATTGATGATAACATCAGTACAGCTAGCATTCATCTGTTCGCAGATGATACTGTGCTGTATGTTGGCAGACTGTCCCTATACCTTGCTTGTCATGAATTACAACGTCAATTTGACCTCCTTCAACAAAACCTGCTCCGTCTATAGTTCCTCCTCAATGCTAAAAAAAACTAAAATCATGCTCCTGTTTCCTAATAACAAAGATATACCTGTCAATCCCTTGGATGCAAACTATCATATCAAGACCATCCTTGGCGAGACGCTTGAACTAGTCGAGAAATGTAAATATCTCGGTTTCTAGGTAGATAGTAAGCTATCCTTTGTTATACATATTGAGGAAACTGCCAAAAAATTACGCCAAAGACTCGGTCCCTTTTACAGAATAAAATGCTTGCTCACCTATGATGCCAAAATCAGATTAGTCCAAACAACCTTTCTTCTGCTGATAGACTGTGCAGACTTTCTGTACAGCCGTAGTCCCGAATCAGCCTTGTCTACTTTGGATAGGCTTTATCACAGGGACTTAAGATCTGTGACTAATGCCCCTTTCACTATTCACCATTGTTCCCTTTACCGGCATATCAGCTGGCCCTCTCTTAGTACAAGAAGGTGGCAAAATGCATCCCTCTGGGTGTTCAGAGCCTTAACTACGAAACTCCCTCCCTGTACAGTATCTGCTCTCTGTTTAAACATGCTCCTTGTGTGTACTCTCAGAAAGCTCTCTTACAAAACATTTGACATTCCCAGAATTAGAACTCGATTTTGTTCCTCATCCAGAAGTCATGCTTTGCCCACTCTATGGAACACCCTGCAAAAATCACTGAAACTCATGCACACTGTTTGACTATGTACCATTCAGTCCCTGCTTAGAACCATGCTGAAGGATGAATGTAATTGCTATGGATGAACTAGCATGCTGAATCTTCAGATCTTTCCCCTAGGGTATTCTTTAGCACTTATACTTTCTCTTTCATCCTCCACCTTTCTCTAATCTAGACCTCCTTTTATTTCTATCTTTTTAGCCCCTACAGCCCCTAACTCCTCTGCCCTCACCTACTCCATTCGGTGCTTCAGTCACCTTTCTGCCCTCTCCTCTATCCCTTCTACCTGTGCTTCTCCTTTCACCCTACTATACCTCTGTTACTAGTACTTTCCCCTGCTGTTGACCCTGTCATCTTTTGCTTAACCTTAGAGTAAACTAGTATTACCTATCTCTAATGTAATGATCTTTTCCCTTTTATTTATATTTTTTCCTTTTATTCGTTGAATTTGCATGTATTTGCTTTTAGTTCTATTTGTATGAATCTTGTGATTGATGAATTGCATTTGTGTTTGAACATAGTTTTATTTGTTGTGTATCTACGTCCTCCAGGACCCCCTTGCAAATGAGCTGTCTCAATGGTGTTATCCTGGTGAAATAGAATTGAATTGAAGTCAATGAAAACATGGCTTTCAAGTCACATGTTCAGGCAGGTCTTGTGGGAAATACTGGTTAACCGATCAGTGTGGCTTCCCCATGAGCTCATTAAGCCGCATATCCTGGCAGATGGGAGCATATGATTTCGAGCATCTCAGACATCCTGGAAAACAAGATTATAAAGCTGGACAGAGGAGGTCTAGGTGTGAAAGACATCCAGCAAAACAAAATTGTAAAACTGGACAGAGGATGCCTAGGTGTGAAGGAGGCCTGTTGGCTCGGATGATGTCATCCACACACACATTTGGCAAGGGGAGAACAGGACAGAACTGTCACTCAGAGACTTGAAGTCACTACCTTCCTCCAAAAGGTATAAGTCAGGGGAGTGGGCCAGACTCTCTCTCTCTCTCTCTCTCTGGAACACTCAACATCAGAAGGCAAGAGGGCCCCGCCAAGGACTAGTTGAAGGGTAAAACAGCACAGTTAGGGACAGTGTCTCTGTAGCTAGTGGGCAGGTATAGAGTTTAGGTAAAGAAAGCTCAGATTTTCTATACATCAACAGTCTGTGTAACTTGCTTTATTTTTTATTTCTTAAGTAATCCTTTTGTTTCACTGTAAATATATCCTGTTTGTAAAGGTTCTATGCTACGCAATGACGTCACTGCTCTAAACCTCACTCAACTTATACTTGAGCCCACATGCCCTAATCCCAAAACACAAAACCACACCCTGCTTGACTGGGCACTCACAACCCACCTGCACCGCGTCATTAAATCTGGTCTCCTCCCCGATGCCCTTAGTGACCACAACCCCATTTTCATTGTACTTAAGGTTCATCACCCCAAACCTCACCCTAAAATCATACAGCTCTGGTCCTTTAAATCTTTAGACCTTACCCCAATCAGCTCTGCACTCTCTTCCACCAACTGGGCCCCCCTCTCCACTGACATTTCTGTCAACCAGGCACTTGACTATTTTAAGGATAAATTCATTGCCACCTGGAATGCCTTTTCTCCTTTCAGAAGGACCAGAGTCCATGGGCTTCACCTTCCCTGGATCACCCCCGAACCACTGGCCTGCTTCAGGGAGCATGCTTCAGGGAGGTCTGACTTTGCCAAAATGGGTGAGTGCCTAAGGAATGCACTAGCAAATGGGCAGGAAGGAGGGGTGGAAGAACAATGGGGAATAATAAAAACTGCCATCACAGAGGTAACAAGCCTTTGTGTGAAGCAAATAAACAAAACAAAACGATGTAAGAAACCACTATGGTTCTCAAAGGAAGTGCAGTGAAGGTTCAAGAGAAAAAAAGCATTCAGGAAGTACAAGGAATGCATGAAGGAGCAGGACAGAGAATTGTATCAGTTAAAGCAAAAGGAGGCTGGGAAGGCAGTCAGAACAGCAAAGGCCCAAACTGAGGAAGAGATAGCCAACTCAGTTAAGAAGGGATAAAACCTTTTATAGGTACATCAGGGACGAAGGAAGACTAAGGGAGGGATAGTGAGGCTTAATAAAGGGAGGAGGAGTGGGCAGAGGTGACTGTGAAAAGGCAGAGATACTAAACAAATATTTTTGCTCAGTATTTACAAATGAAGAGGGGGAGGTACATAAAACAAACAGTAGAAACACTCTGGATACAGAAGTTGATACCAGCCCATTTACAGAAGAAAGGGTTCTGAAAGAACTGTTAAAACTGAAGGTGGACAAAGCAATGGGGCCTGATGGGATTCATCCCAGAATTCTAAAAGAACTAAGGGTAGAACTAGTGACACCACTGACTACCCTTTATAACAAATCATGGGAGGATAGGGTGGTACCAGAGGACTGGAGGAGGGCAGATGTGATTCCCCTTCAGAAAAGTGGGAGCAAGGCAGAAGCAGGAAACTACAGACTTGTTAGTTTAACCTCAGTGATAGGGAAAATGATGGAATCACTTCTGATGGAAAGAATTGTCGAATATCTAGAGGCCAGAGGGGCACAGGACCCTAGGCAGCATGGATTCACAGCGGGAAGGTCATGCCAGACAGAATCTGATAGATTTTTTGACTGGGTGACCAAAGTAGTAGATCAGGGAGGGGCTGTGGACATGGCCTACCTAGACTTTAGCAAGGCATTTGACACAGTCCCACACAAAGATTAATATACAAGTTAGCCAGCCTGGGAGTGGGTCCCAAGATGACAGCCTGGGTAAAGAATTGGCTGGAGAATAGGACACAGAGAGTAATAGTAAATGGAGTCCACTCAGAAGAAAGGAGGGTTACTAGTGGGGTACGCATGAGGTTCAGTATTAGGACTGGTCCTCTTCAATGTCTTTATAAGTGACATTGCAGAGGGACTGGAAGAAAAGTATGTCTCTTTGCAGATGACACAAAGATCTGCAACAGAGTTGATGCACAGGGTGGGGTGGAAAGGATGAGAAGGGACTTGGCAAGGTTAGAGGAATGGTCAAATATGTGGCAGCTTAGATTCAATGCTAAGAAGTGCAAGGTAATGCACCTGGAAACAAAACCCAGGGAAGAGTACACAATGGGGGTGAGATACTAACAACAACAAAATGGAAAGGGACCTGGGGTAGTCATATCAGATGACCTAAAGGTGGCAAGCAATGTGAGAGGGCAGCAAGGAGGCTGGGGGATACTGGGATGCATAGGGAGGCATCACCAGTAGAAACAAGGAAGTTATTATCCCTCTGTACAGACAGCTGGTCAGCCCCATCTGAGTACTGCGTGCAGTTCTGGAGACCCAGTCTTCGCAGAAGACATAGACAGGATGGAAGCTGTCCAGAGAGGCAACTAAATGGTGCAGGGTCTGCAGGAGGCATATGAGAGAGCGAAAGGAGCTTAATATATATAGCCTCGAGGAAAGGAGGAGAGAGGGGACATGATAGAAATGTTCAAGTACCTCAAGGAAATCAACAAAGTCCAAGAGGTAGCATCTTTCAAAAAGGTGTGCAAGAACAAGGGCACAATTTGAAGATAGAGGGGGCGGCTCAGGGTAATTTAGGAAGTATTTTTACAGAGAGGGTTGTGGATGCATAGAACGGCCTTCTGGAGGAGGCTGTGGAGTCAAAATCAGTGGTGGAATTCAAGCATGCATAGGACAGTCATAAGGCCATTCTAGGGGTTGGGGGTAGGAAGAAGTAGGCTGCTGGTTAACTAGGATCTGCAGCTTATCCAGTAGGTAGGGAAATGGGCAGACTGGGTGGGCCAAGCGGTCCTTATCTCCCGTCAAATTCTATGTTTCTATGTTTCTATGACCAGGCTTGGAGAAAATACAAATGTACTAAACATCCAAACGACTATGCCAAGTACAGAACACTACGCAATTCATGTACTAAAGCTACTAGACTGGACAAGTCTGATTATTTCAACTCCTCATTCCTGACTAACATTAACTCTCCATCTAAATTCTGGAGGGTAGTTCATGCCCTATTCTCTCCCCCTCACCTCCCCTCCAGTTCTTAAATTAAATAACTCCTAGTTTCCGACCCCGGCTCCGTGGTCAATGAATTTAATGCTTACTACACCTCATGCACCACATCTCTTCTAAATTCCCTCTCCCCATTGCCACCTACTAACTTTAGCCCTTCATCTCAGCTAGTGCCTACCCTTCCCCCATTTTCCTTTTCTATTATCTCCTCCGACAAAACTCTTAATGCTCTCCTATCTCTCAACCCCTCTAAAGGCTCCTCGCCAGGTGAGCTCGATCCTAAACTTCTCTACCTTTCTGCTCCTGCAATTGCTCATGCTATCTCCCTAATCCTTAACCTGTCCTTTATTTCTGCCCAAGTACACTCATCCAGGAAACACGCTGTAGTCCTTCCTCTCTCCAAGGGTAGTGGCACATCCACTCCTGGCAACTATCACCCCATTTCCCTCTTTCCTACCCTTGCCAAACTTCAAGAATATTTAGTTCTCTCTCAACTATCACCCTTCCTCTCTGATTCCTCCTTCTTCACCCCCTTCGAATCTGGTTTTCGGAAGAACCACTAAACAACCATCTCCCTCCTCAGGCTTACTGACTCCATCCTTTCAGGGATGGACGATGGCCTGATCACCTCGGCTATCTTTATCGACCTAGCCAAAGCTTTCAACACTGTTTCCCATACCCTGCTTCTTGATTCGCTCTTCTCAGCTGGCCTTGCTCTGTCAGCCACCAACTGGTTTAAATCCTACCTCATTGGTAGGACCCAGTTGGTGAGAATCCGTGATTCCATTTCCCCTCCACTCTCCATCAACACTGGTGTCCCTCAGGGCTCAGTGCTTGGTCCCCTACTCTTCTCCATTTTCCTAAATGATCTTCCCACAGCCTGCTCATCCTCTTCTATCCACATGTATGCTGATGATACTTTGTACAGTTCCAGCAAAAACCCTGTTGCTGTGCAAACCAGTTTACAGCATGACTTCAATCAAGTTCAGCTCTGGTTTGCTTCTTGTCAGCTTTTTCTAAATGCCAAGAAGACAGTCTCAATGACCTTTGGCACCAGGCAGAGACTATCTAGGCTCCTGGCCCTACCCACCTTCCACACCCTTGATGGGACCACCTTTGTGGACACTTCCTCATTTAGATATCTGGGAGTTTGGCTGGACCAGCACCTCAACTTCTCTGTGCATATTGATGTTATCCTGGAGAGCTTGGTGCTCTGTATAGGAATCATAATTGCATCCCGCTGACTGCGAGGCACGAAATTGTCCAGAAGATGATACTCCCCATCTTTGACTACTGTGACGTAGTCTATGGTGTTGCTCCCAAATCTTTCCTGACCAAGTTGGACACTCTCTTTAACTCCTTCTGCCGCTTTGCTATTGACTCCCCTTCCCACTCCCACCACTGTGAACTCTATCGCTCTCTAACCTTCCTTCCACTATCTAACAGATGCATCTCTCACTGTGCCAAACTAACCTCCAAATTCTGGTTCGGGGGGCTCCCCTCCTATCTCTCATCCTCTCTCTCCACTCCACCTCCCCCCCCACCCACTCTCCAGATCAAATGACGCCCGCACCTTGACGGTCCCTCGCCGCTCCACCCTCATCGGTCAGACTGCTTTCGCCTATCGTTTCCCTAAAATCTGGAATTCCCCCCCATGAAATATGACACTCCTTCTCCAACTACTCCCTTACCTTTGCCCTACACAATTACCTTTCCCTCAGCTGTTCCTGCTTTAACCCACCTTAATAACTATCCCCAGTTTCTGCCTTCCTACCATGACCCCCCACCCCCGGCAGGGTTCTCAACATCCTGAAGGGGGAAATCAGGAAATGGCTACCCCTTCTCCTAATATTCAGTTCTTGCCTCTCCCCCCTCTCTTCTCCACCTGCCCTTTTGGGTCACCAGTGTGCACGACCTAACCCCATCCTTTTTACTCCAACAACACTTGTGTACTACCTCGAGCCTACTCCTGATACACTCATGCACTATAAATGGTTCTATCGCATTATTACTGTTTTGTGCATTTATATGTTCTTTTATATGATTTTGGACATGTATTGTAATTTACCCAATGTTCCACTACTGTTTATTGTACAATACCTTGTGTTACAACTGTTGCACAATCTTACAATGTTGTATTGTTTGTACTACCCACATACTATTGTAACTGATCATCCATCACAACCCTATGTAACCCCTCCCCCAGGTCACACCATGAGATGAGCAACTTGTTATTCAGTGTGCCCTTCTGGTGAAACATTTCAATAAATAAATACATTAATTTTGGTGAAAAAAATAAGGACGAGGAGCATATTGGCGAAAACAAAACCCTAAAAACAAACAGAGCACAGACCAACTTCATTGACCGTTAGAACTGCGCCCACCTCAAGCAGTATATGTATTCGGGAGCTGCCCCTGCACCCCTTAACTTTTTTATAACCAACTCCAAGACTGCACAATGTCTGGGAAGGTCGCGATCCCTGACAGATGCTGTTTTTGCACTGTCGCCCTTTTTGCAGGCAAACTGAGTCGCTCTTATTGATTCACTCCATTTGAGTCGCCCATATCACACATACCGTTTGTCGATACTTGTAGTTCTTCTAGTAAAGAATTCCTCTGTTATAAAATCAGTGACTGCTTGTTTTATTTAAAAAGGTTAATTTTACTATTTCTGCTGGGCTCTGTTTGCAGTACGTCTCTGAAGAGCACTCTGCCAATAGCTATTGTGGTGACCTCCCTGACCTTGAGCAGGAGGCAAAGACAAGTTTCCTGTTTCCTGGTAAAAATCAGGTGGTGGCAAAGGATTAGAAGTCCCCAACAGAGGAACTGACTTGAAAGCGAGGGGGCTGAGGGGCAGTTTCTGTTGCAATCACATGCTTAGCTATTAATGCAACATGTAATGTTTTATCTATGGTATGCCTTAGATTCCTAATATTGCACTGTGTCCCTCTGGGTAAATAATGTTTTAGTGGAAGATTAGGCAATGGCAAGTTGGCAACAATCCACTATCCATGCTGTCATCAGTGATGTCATCTGCTGCGCTACTTTTATAGTCTCCTGCATGATATTATTCATGTCACTACCAACATCAGTTATAGCAGTCTGATCTGGCCATACATCATCAGTGATAGTTTGATTTGTATTTGAATTGAACCCCTATGTACCACCCAAAAATAAATAGTAATGCAAGATTTTTGTCATTATTAATCGAAACATCACTCATCAAATAATCAACCCTGTTGCAGATCTTTGTGTCATCTGCAAAGAGGCATACTTTTCCTTCCAGTCCCTCTGTAATGTCACTTATAAAGACATTGAAAAGGACCGGACCCAGTATTGAACCCTGCGGTACCCCACTAGTAACCCCCCTTTCTTCGGAGTGGACTCCATTTATTATTACCCTCTGTGTCCTGTTGTCCAGCCAGTTTTTTACCCAGGCTACCACCCTGGGACCCACTTCCAGGCTGGCTAACTTGTTTATTAAACTTTTGTGTGGGACTGTGTCAAATGCCTTGCTAAAGTCTAGGTAGACCATGTCCATAGCCCCTCTCTGGTCTACTACTTTGGTCACCCAGTCAAAGAAATCTATTAGATTCATCTGACATGACCATCCCACTGTGAATCCATGCTGCCTTGGGTCCTGTGCCCCACTGGCCTCTAGGTACTCAACAATTCTTTCCTTCAGAAGTGATTCCATCATTTTCCCTAACACTGAGGTCAAGTTAACAGGTCTGTAGTTTTCTGTCTTTGCTCCCACTTTTGTGAAGGGGAATCATATCTGTCCTCCTTCAGTCCTTAGGTATCACACCATCCTCCCATGATTTGTTAAAAAGGGTAGTCAGTGGTGTCACTAGTTCTCTCCTTAGTTCTTTTAGAATTCTGGGGTGAATCCCATCAGGCCCTATTGATTTGTCCACTTTCAGTTTAGAAGTTCTTTCAGAACCCTTTCTTCTATGAAAGGACTGGTATCGACCCCCCCTTTCAGGATCCTTTCTTCTGTGAAAGGACTGGTATTGACCCACTTATCCATCATCAATCATGTAAAACTGAATTCAAGTGCAGTAATCAATTATCCCACTAAGTTACCAGCAAATAAGAAAAGAAAACTTACCATAGTAATATATTTTCTTCCTGGGGATCCCTCAGTATGCTTGACTATTGCAGTGTTTCCAGCTGGGTTCAGCTGCCCCGGAGACAGAACTTATGCTAATGATTGCTGGGCATTAGCCAATCAGCTTGCAGTTAAGAGTCTGCTGCCTGCAGGTGCTGCTGCTATTGAGTCAGATTCATTTTGAAGCCCATGGGGAAAAATGTCCCAATTCCTAGTCCTATTCTAGAACTATGAAAAAAATGAGGAAAAGAAACAACAGAAAAATATTAAACCACCTATAGGTGAACTATATACATCATGCTTAACTGTGACACATCACACAGGTTATGGCCCTCCAGTAAGAAAGTCAGCCTGTGATAAGGATGCAGAACTGTTTACAGTAAGGTTATGTGAGGAAAGGATGGGTGAGAGGTCAAGCATACTGAGGGATCCCTGGAAGAAACAATATTAGTATGGTAAGTAATTTTTTTCTTCTCACCCCAGGAATCCCTCAGTATGCTTGACTACTGCGGACTACAAAGCAGTGTAGCTGGGAGGAGGGAATAGAATTTACATAGGGAAAAGGTTCTGCAGGACTGTAGTGCCCAATTTGACATCTGATCTTGGCTGTACATCTAAGCAGTAGTGCTTTGTGAAGGTATGTACAGTTTTCCAAGTAGCTTCTTTGCAGATGTCAAGCAAATGTATGTCCCTTTGTGCTGCCACTGAGGCTGCAGTGCCCCTGGTGGAGTGGACCCTCAGGCTTTGAGGTGGCTTTCTGCCAGCCTTTCTGTAACAGAATTGGATGCAAGAGACTATCCAGTGAGAGATAGTTCTCTTAGAGGCTGATCTCCCTTGCCCACCTTACCATAGGTGAGGAACAGCTGGGTATGAGAGGACCGGAACTGCTTGGTATGCTCCAAGTAGTAGATCAGTACTCTTTTTATGTCCAGATTGTGGAGCCTGCGCTCACCAGGAGTGGATCTGTCTGTGAAAAAGACAGGGAGAGTTATGGGTTAGTTGAGGTGAAATTCAGAGACTACTCTGGGAAGGAATTTCCTGCTGGTTCTGAGAACTACTTTACCCCCGTGGGCGATGATATAGTAAAGTTCAATGCAGAAAGCTTGCAGCTCTGATGTCCTCCTGACAGAAGTTGTGGCCATCACAAGGAATACTGTTTTTCAAGTGACATACTTTAGTCCTAGGTTCCCTAAGTGGAGGTTGAAGGTGCAGCAGGCCTTTAAAGAATTTCTTGAAAATGGGATGAGAGATTAATTTTCTCCTTGCCTGTTGAAATGTATGCTGAAACGGCTACTAGGTGGTCTTTCAAGGATGAGGCCCTAAGGCCTAGGGCCTGTAGGTGCACCAGGTAATCTAGTATGGAGGAGAGGCTAGGATGCAGGGGATCAATCTGCCTATCTTTGCACCAGAAAGAGAATCTCTTCCATTTGGAAGCATAGGTATTTTTGGTGCTTGTTTTTTTAGCTACTCTATAAGGATTCTGAGGATTTGTTTTAAATACTAAGAGTCAGGGAATTCTAGCCCTTCAAGTACCAGGCCTTGAGGTGAAGAGACTCTATGTTGGGGTATGTTATGCCCATCTGAGACAAGGTCAGGAGACTGTGGCTCGAAGACAGGTGAATGGGCCATTTGACTGACAGGGCGAGGAGCAGGGAGTTCCAAGGCTGCCTTGTCCAGTCTGGAACCACCAGAATCATTGTTGCTGGCTGTCTTCTGAGCTTAAGTAGCACTCTGAGGATCAGTGGAAATGGAGGAAAAGTGTATAGGAACCTTCCTGCCCAGTTGAGGGACAGGGCATCCGATGGTACTGTGCCTAGTTCCGGGGGCCTATAGCAGTACAGGGGAATCAGATGATTGTGTTTTGAGGTGAAGAGGTCTATCTCTGGAGTGCCCCATCTCCTGAAGACTGTGGCCAGCACTTATCTGTTTAGGGTCCATTCGTGGTGGCCCTGGCAGATGCAGCTTAGACAGTCTGCCAGGACATTGTCCTTGCCTGGCAGGTGAATGGCAGTCAGTTGCCTGTCCAGGAAGTAAGCCAGCAACCTGATCTTCATGGCCTCTGTGCAGAGCTTTGAGGATCCCCCCCTTGCTTGTTGATGTAAAACATGGTGGTGGTGATGGTGGTGTTGTCTGTCCTGTTTTGGACTGACTGGTCCTTGAGCTGGGGGGGAGGGCAAAGGCTTTTATGGCCAGACACACAGCTCTGAGTTGAGAAGGTTTATGTGACAGTTGGACTCTCTGGGAGACTACACCCCACTTATTAACTGGTCTACCAGGTATGCTCCTCACCCCAGAAGGGAGGCATCTGTAGTGAGCACTCTGGAGGGTTACTTCTGTTGGAAGGTTATTCCTTCCCTGAGGTTTTGCCTGTGTTTCCACCAGCCCAGGGCCTGAAAAAGTGTCCTTGTGACTGGAACCAACTTTGACAGGGAGTCTCTCTCTTTTGTGACCAATGAACCCTCAGATGATACTAAATGTCCCTCATCTGAAACCTGGCACCTGGGACTATTGCTGTAGTAGAGGCCATGTGGCCTAGGAGCCTGAGAAAGTGCTGGCTGGCCTAGGTTGGCTGAGGCCAAACTAGTCTGGAGGTTCTCTGTTCTGTCTAGTGATGGAGGGATTTCCCTTGCTGGGTGTCCAATTCTGCTCCCATGAATTCCAGGAGTTGAACTGGCTCCAACGGATACTTTTATGTATTGATCAGGAAGCTCAGTGACTCCAGAGTGAGCTGAGTGAGCTAAAGAGAGTCTCTGAGCTTTTGAGAATTGTCTACTATGAGCCAGTCATCCAGGTAAGGAAAGACAGAGACCTCTTTTCTTCTGAGGTGGGCTGCAACTACTGGAAGGCACTTTTTGAAGACTCTGGTGGCTAAAGAAAGGCTGAATGGTAGTATTGCAAACTGGTAGTGGCCGTTGGGCAGTCAGAGTCTAAGATACTTTCTGTGAGAGGGCCTGATTAGGATGTGAAAGTAGGCATCTCTGAGGTCCAGGGAGGCTAGCCAGTCTCCCTGTTGTAAGGAGGGGATCACCACTGACAGGGTGATCATTCTGAATTTGGGACTGAGCAGATACTTGTAGAACGGGTCGCCAGTCTCCAGTTTTCTTTTGGGTGAGAAAGTATATTGAATAGAGGCCTTTTCCCCATGGGGAAGGGACACTCTTTCTACTGCATTTGCTAACAGGAGAGATTTGACCTCTGAGTCTAACAGAATCTTTTCTGTGGGAGTCAGAGGTTTGAAACTCCTGTGTCCCTGCTGTGTAAGGAATTTCTTGAACTGCAGGGTAAGTCCTTGACCCACCATCTCCAACACCCATTTGTCTGTGGTGATGTATTACCACTGAGGGAGGCAGTGGGTCAGCCTTCCTCCTACTGGGAGAGGGGAGGTGACCTGGGCATTCCCGTCAGGGGTTTTGTTTGGACTGGGCTTTGGTGAAGGGACAGGGGCAGTGCGCTTCTGAGCCTCCTACCTCTTCTTCTGAAGTACGCTCTCATTTGAGAGTAATCCAAGAGCATGGGCTTGGGCATCGGATAGAAGGTTCTGGGATAGTAAAACGTGCCTCTGTCTCCTCTTCCCTGTGGCCTGTAAGAAATGGAGTCTATCTCCTCAGCTGCATTACTTTTGTAGGTGGTTTTGTATTCCTCCACCTTTTTCATATATGCCTCTGTCTTGTCTCTGAAGAGAGATTTGTCCTCACAGAGGAAAGCCATAGCTTTAGTCTGGGTAACCTGAGAGAGGTTGGCAGTTCTTAACCATGCAAACGTCCTGAGTGATATTGCTGGGGCCATAGACCTGGAGGCAGTGTCATTAGCACCTACAGCCATATGAAACTGGTACTTTGTGGCATCTAAGGCAGTTTTAACAGTTTCTGCCAGGTCCTGGGCAATGTTATCTGGAGCTTTCTGGCTAATAGCCAGAACTGAGTTCCACAGTGCCTTCTAGTACTGTGCTGTGTATGCCATAGAGGTGGAGCAGCAGAGAGGCTGTGGTATATGATTTCCTGCCCATGGTGTCCAGTTTTCTAGACTCCTTATCTGGAGGCTGGGAGGAAAGGGACTCTTTAGCGTTGTCACAGGCTGCAACTTAAACCACACCTTTGTGGTCAGGATGGGTGTAGAGGTACTCAGCATTTGTTTAATCTAGCCGGCATTTTTTCATTATTTTCTTATCCACCCCTGGGATGGAGGTGGGATTCTGGAGTAGTTTGAAAGTAGCCCTATGAAGGGACTTGTGAACTGGAAGTAGCAGTTTCATGGGGGAGGTAGACTCATCATGTCCAGAAAGTCTGCCTCCTCATCCTCTTCAGTAGTCTCCTGAATGGAGAGGTCAAAGGTGTCCTCTATATTCTGGACAAATGTGTAATGGGAAAAAAAATCCTCCTGACCATGTGAAGGGGAGCCAAATTCCTGGTCAGGGGATACTTCAGGTTCTATGCCCTCCTCCTCATCATCATTGTCTGTTTCATAATAAAAACCCCGGCCTTGGTCAGGGTCAGTGGGAATAGGTCTAGGAGGGCCAGCTGGGGCACCAAAAAGATTGCCCATAGTTTTAGGGCATAGCCATAGGTTGCACCTGTGAAAAAGCTTTCAGCTTAGTGTGTCTTACCTGGTTAAACAATCGGAAAAAAAAAACCATGGGAGATGGTTCGAAAAATACAAAATATGAAAGAAAAGTAAACGCTAAATACGGTTCCTGCAAAAACAAGGGAACGGCTAAGAAACTAAAGTTTAAATATCAAAAACTGAGATTTGTTACCACAGAAAGTAGTTTTCTAGCCAGGAAAAAAGTGCAGGAACTGTGCCGAAACCCCTGTCAGGAGAAGTTTCCTCGGTTCCTGGGAACTGATGGGAACCAAGGAAAAAGCACTAAAATGATGAAAAACCACACACTAAAGGCAGCAGAAACTACAGAAATAAAATTACTTTGTAAGAAATAAACTTCTTCAAGCGATGAAGAACGGAGAGAGCTCTGGGGCCAACTTGTCCAGTCGGTGGAGAAATGAATCTGACTCACTAACAGCAGCACCTACAGGCAGCAGTCTCTAACTGCAAGCTGACTGGCTAATGCCTAGCCATCATTAGCATATGTTCTGTCTCTGGGGCAGTGGAACCCAGCTGGCAACACTGCAATAGTCAAGTATACTGAGGGATTCCTGGGGTGAGAATGTATGTTTTCTAGCCAAGATTTATAAAATGTCTCAAAATTAATTTTAACTGTTCTGATCTAGACACCTAACATACAAATAAGATAAGTGAGATCTGAATGAAACCGAGTGTACAGTTTCTATATGCCAGTTTAACACAGGCATAAAAATGACAGCTGCATTTACATAAAAAAATTAAACTGTGTGCAACATACATTCATTATTCAGATCTGGCCGCCACAAATACAGATAAAGAAAGTAACAGCTGACAAACTGTGACTGCAGTTTCTATATTTGTGGGACAAACAGTACATAACACAAAATCCCAGCTTTGTTAACACTCCAGTCATAAAATGTTTACAGATCCATGGTTATGATCTGTCAGCTATACATGTAGAGAAAAAAAAATCAGCTTAATTAAACTAACATCCTCAGACTATACTGCAGGTATACATTCACTACCAAAAACAACAGTGTGCAGCATACATTCACTGATTCGATGTGGCCACCATTAAATACAGATGAGGCAAGTGACAGCTGAATGAAACTGTGAGTACAGTTTTTATATGCTAGTTAAAGACATAGCACAACATGCCAGCTTCATATTAACTTTGCTCTCAATCCGATCTGGCCACTATTTGACAGCTCTACTACACTGAGACTCAGCGATACATTTATTGTCAAACTACAATTACCATTCGCACACTCTGTAACTATGGTTTCAGCTTCTGAGCAGCTATACAGCATCAAAGCTAAACCCATGTTCAAAACTACCAGAACATGACTGCCTTTGATGCATGTGAGTTACCCGACTAACATAGTCAACATTCTGCTTTTTCCAGAAGTAGCTGACTGGTGATTTTACTCAACTCAGCAGATGGTAAGGTCCAGCAGAGAAAAAACAGTAAACAGCTTTCTGTTCCAGTTATTGAATACAGGCTCACTGACCAGTAGGAACTGGCTTAACAAATGTTTACATGCATAGGCATGCGCTGACATAACAACGAAGGTGGATAAACAAACAGCAGCTACTATGATTTGTGTTTCAATAATTGAATAGTGGGGATTTTAAGCACAAAATAATGTCAAATATTAGGTTTACAAATTTGTTCTTCAAAAAAATGCATTTTTCACTATGTATTTTATTCTACCAGCTTCGTGAGTGGATATCACCAATTTTTATGATATGTTTCTGATTTTGGTCCTTTGTCTCTGAGGTTTTTTAAGCTCTGTCCCTGATTTATGAGGCAGGAGGTTGAGTGGTATGTGCCTAGGGCAAGCAGGAGAAAACTAAGTGACTAAACAAGTGATGCATAAATAGAGCGGCCCTGGGGCACACCAAAAAATTAAATGAAACACTACTAGAAAATAGGGTCCACCCATGTAGGGTGTAGCTACAGTAGAATACAGGTTTAAACTTAATTGCAGAAGCAGTCCTTAGGTGAAAAAACAGTGTAGGTTGAAGAGCACAGTACGGGGCAGCCCAGGAGAGGTGCACCCCTCACAGTTTGCATACCAGTTTAATGAATAGCAGCAACCTGTGAGTAGTGCACTCAGAGGCAGTGGTGGAGGAGAGAAAGATGGGCCCAGTGCAGGCGGCTGCAATTTTGGCCCCCACCCTATCGGTCTTGATTGCTTCAACCCCCCCCACC
Organism: Neoceratodus forsteri; assembly: GCA_016271365.2. Lineage (NCBI taxonomy): Eukaryota > Metazoa > Chordata > Ceratodontiformes > Ceratodontidae > Neoceratodus > Neoceratodus forsteri. Next base: position 734,874,387 of record CM028131.1, read on the forward strand.
CCCTGGCCCCAGCACACATATTCATGTTGGGGGCCCCCTGAGATGGAGGGACTAGGAGGCTGCAAGGCAATGGGCATAGTAGCAGCAGGCATCTCCTCGAGAGCCACAACAGCAGCAGTGAGGAGGGAGTGAAGTGAGCCATGGAGCGCGCAGCACAAGATCAAGTTTGGGGAGAGAAGCTAGAGCAGACTAAGAATAAGGCAAGAAGCAACATTTTGCAAGTTGCATGATCCTCCTCCTCAGCAATGCATCGCCATCCCCTCCTGGCTGGCTGTCCATAAAAAACACCTGTCCCCTCACCAACAGTAAGTACACAATGACAATATACACAGTAATCCAATACTTACACCCACTATGGTGCTACGGGGGGGCTGCTGCTGCCTGAGTAGTGCAGTACTTGAGAGAGACACAGAGACTATAGTAGAGTGTGCACTGCGTGATGTGTGAGGGCCACCATCGACTCTCATCTCGCCCACTGACTTTGCCTGCCTGCGCTGCGCTCTCCCTACTGCTTCCCAACCTGCACCTCTGTCAGTGCTGCCATCTGCAGTACAGAAATGGTAGTAGTGGCACCAGCCACAGCAGGCTATGGCTGGCAGCTCTCAGTTAGTGAGTCAGCTGGGGCTGTCAGACAGTCTACACAGACAAGTCAAGTTAGCGATCATGAAAAACGTGATTTTTACAAATGGGCCCCTAAGTGTGTCAGGCCCCTGTGCCACTGCACCGGCTGCACTGGCTATTCCTCCACCACTGCTCAGAGGGGGACCACAGTAAATATAGTGAAGCAGGAAGATAAGAACAAACACTTAAGACTGTGCAGCAGTAGTCAGGGATTAGATCAATGAGGGCCGGTCTCCAAAGTCTCAAAGAATGAACAGCATGTCTGGCACCTGGCTGCATCTTCAGCTGACTCCTAGGCAGACTCCTTAGTTGGCCTTTGTGCTGCAGTCCTTAGCACTTTATACTGCAACATGGAGGACTGCTTGTGAAGTCAGTGCTTTGAAGAGGACACTCCACCCACTGGATTCAAGGGACGGCTGCTAAATGGTGGCTAGGAAGGAGAGGAGGCACAGCTTCAGTCTGTTCAGTCCCCTATTGGTGGTAACTTTTGGACTGGACATGCAGCTTAGATGCAAGTTTCAGGCTCTGGGAATCCGCTCAGGGTTGCGGCAGTGTGGTGTGGAGGGTGGGTGATCCTGGCATCAGTGAACCTTCTTGGCCTGGGAGTCTCCGACAGAGAGAAGAATAGCTGTGGCTTTGAGCTGTGAAGGTCAACTCTATAAATCCTGTGCAGCTACCACTCTCTTCACACTGGATTCAAGGGATTACTCCTGACTGGGGACTGGGGGGGGAGGAGGCATGGCTTCAATCTGTTCTGTCCTCTGGCCTGTAGCCATTTGTGGACTGGAGGTGTGGCTTAGATATGAGTTTTAGACTTTGGGAAACCACTCAGAGTTGCAGTGGTGTGATGCAGTGGGAGGGCAGTCTTGGCTTTGGTGAACCTACTCTACTGTACTCTGGGAGTCTCTGATGTAGTAAGCAACAGCTGTGGCTTTGGTCTGTGGAGGTTAGTTTTTTCAATCCCCTGCAACTACCGATCTCCACCGGCTGAATTCAAGGGACGGCTCCTGATTAGCAGCTTGGAGGCAAAGAAGGCCCAGTTTCAGTCCATTCTGTCCCCTGGTTGGTGGCCATTTGTGGACTGGAGGTGCAGCTTAGATGTGAGTTTCAGGCTCTTGGAAACTGCTTAGGGTTACAGCAGCATTGTGGTGATGGTGGTGGTGGTGGGGGGGGTGATACTGCTTTCGATGAACCCATTCAATCCTAGGAGTCTCAGATCAGTGTGAAGAACAGCTGTGGCTTTGGGCTGCAGAGAGCAGTGCTTTAAATCCCCTGCAGCTACCACTCTCAGCTCACTGAATTCAAGGGACAGCTACTGATTTTCTGCTGGAAGAATGAGAGGAAGCATGGCTTCAGTCCATTCTGTCCTCTGGTTGATGGCCACTTGTGGACTGGAGGTATGACTTAGATGCACATTTCATGGCTCTGGTAAACCACTCAGGGTTGCAGCAGCATGGTGCGGGGCAAGGGCAATCCTGGCTTCGGCAAACCCTCTCAACTCTGAGAGTCTCTGATGGAGTGAGAAACAGCTGTGACTTTGGGCAAGCTGGATAGCCTCTCAGTATCTAAGAAGGTGGGAGCTGAACTGAATTGTTCCCAAGCAGAGAAGGAATCTGTGGTAGTCCTTCCCAAGTGTTGGGTAAGATCAGAAGTGCTGAGGAGGACCAGAGATCCTGGTGTGAGAGGACCTGGTTGCTGGAAGTTCCAACCAAGCTGAACCCAAGTGTAAAGAAGCCTAGTGAGAGAGTGAATCTGTGGAAGCTATCTGCAGACTGCTGATATTAGAGGTGAGAACAAGCCATTCTGCCCTGTCTGGTGTGTTCAAGTGAGGAGGTGGTCAGGAGCTTGTCTCCAGGGTACTTGTACCCTTGATTGAAGAGGTGCCTACAGCAGCAAAGTGCAATTACCCTTGGTCTCAGCCCTTCTAGCTTCATCATACTGCCATATATTGAGTGGGCGGAGGACTGCTGCAATGCTAAGGTTGGGCCAAGGCTGGGCCATTGGCCACTGTTGTATGTTGCTGTGACATTGCTCATATTAATGCATCAGCAACTGTTTCCCTAATGTAGGACATGTGAGTACTGGCTTGCCAGTCAAAAAAAAAACACTACAGTTTGTCCTGAAGTTCCCTGTTGGGTGACGATTTGTTCTAAAGTTCCCTGTTGGATTACAATCTGTTTGTAGATTTCAGTTGGATTACAATTTGTTGTTCATACTGATGCGCTAGCTAAAAAGACAGTCAGGTGGGGTTAAAGCAAACTTGTGGATCAGTAAGTGCACCAATGCAAGATCTTGGACACTGCAACACCAGGCCTGCAACTGCATCAAAGTCATCTGGGTACCTAATAGTTGAGACTAACACTACGGTTAAAGAAAGTGATGGCTGTGAAAGTCATTGTAATCTGTGGAATTCTACTGCTAAGGGAAGCGGGAGGTCCTACGGTACAGCAGGCCTGGGGTACCAGCCTGTGTGTGGGAAAATACTGGCTGTACCTCTGACAGTTCTATTTAACAGCTCACTGTACACAGGAGTGGTTCCAAAGGACTGGAGGAGTGAGGATGTAGCCCCACTACACAAACGTGGCAGCAGGAAGGAGGCTGGCAATTATAGGCCAGTCAGCCTGACATCGGTAGTGAGAAAGTTAATGGAATCATTGCTGAAGGAAAGAACTGTGGAATATGTAGAAACCAGTGGGTTACAAGACCTGAGGCAGAATGATTTCATAGGCAGACGGTCATGTCATATGAATCTGATGGATTTCTTTGACTAAGTGACAAAGGATTTAGATCAGGATGGAGCAGTGAACATGGTCTATGTAAGCAATAATACCAGACAGGGTGGGTGGTATTGGGCAATACCGGACTGCCCAGGGGCATGATGAGGCTCGACACCGCAGGTGGAGGGCCTTATAGCCCCTGCAAGGTCCGGTATTGCCCATACCGCCCACCCTGGAGTGTATTATTGCACTTAGGAAATGGGCTTCCTGTAGCAGTTTTATGTGGGTTTTTCAAAAAAATAAAGAAATAATTAAAAAATATAGTAAGAATTAATTTTAAGGCTTTTACCTGTAAAGTAGTCCCTCCTTTCCTGTGCTATTCCATCTTCTGCTGCCACTCCCCAGGCAAGCATTGTGTTGTACTTATCCCCAACCCCCCATCACTCTGTAACAGGTGACTGACTTTTTAAGTTCTTCTCCCCTGCAGTCTGCAAGAAAAAAATTAACAAAAAAAAAAACACACTGTTTTCTCCGTTACTTGAAGAAGTGTTTTTTTTTCCCCTTTACACTTGAAACTTGTGGCGGTTGCATGCTGTGATCACCCTGGCTCATAAAACTAGGAAGTATATAGCAACAGATAGGATGCAGCAGGCTAGGGTATAAATGTTTTTAATTTTAACTGTTACTGCGTAGGGTGTTACGTTGAACGATGAACAGAAGATTTTAATTAAAAAAAATCTATATAGAACTGGGGTTTTACAACTGTTGGTGATTCTGTGCAGGCATCTTTCTCTCTCACTTGCCTGCTGGACTGTTTAGAGGAAAATTGTGTGAGGAAAACAGACTCCCGGAGCAGACTGCACAGACTGGGGGGGGGGCTTTGATTTTTTAAGGAGTGAAAATGGAGCACAACTGAGTCCCACTCTGTCAGGGGAAGCAGGTAACCTTCAGGCACATTTCTGCACTTTCCTGTTGTTCTGACAGTCCATTTACAGCTAGGCAGCTGAGCAGTGCATCAGAGAATTGGACATAGGAGTGGTAATGACGGGTGGGCACACTATAGAGTTGATCAGTATGGATGGAAGGTCGACTGAGCTGGGAGCATAAAAAAAACAGGTGGAGTGTTGTGCTTTTGCTATTTGGGTTTCAGTTAGGCTACAGAGCAGGGCTATGACTTAGCAAGTGAACAAATCGGAGAATCGGCCTGAGGTCAGTGCGTGAGGGGTGGACATGTACCGTGGGCCGTGGCGACTTGTGTATTTTAAGAACAAGGGTTGTTCTTGTACTTAAAATTAAGTTCTATAGTTTTTTTTAATGAAAATGTCAGTTGAGCTGTGGCCTGGTTTGTGAGTGCATGATGACTATGTGTAGGAGAAACTGGGAAAATGGAACGCTAGTTTACGGCTCACTTAGCGAGTGAAGAAAATGGTGGCATTTTGAAATCGAACATCCTATGGACACAATGATTCAAACTGGTAGTTAGGCAGGCTGGGCTGGCACCTTTTTTAACCCGGGCTGTGTTGTCTGATAGATGCCCACCTTCTCAGGGGGCTCAGCCAAGCAGAGCTCTGGTAAACTTAAGCCCATTTTCTAACTAGATTTTAGTAAGGCTTTCGACACCGTTCCACATAGAAGACTAGTAAGCAAGCTGGGTAGCATAGAAGTGGGTCCAAAGGTGGTAAACTGGATAAGAAATTTGTTAGGGGACGGGTGACAGAGGGTTGTGGTGAATGCAGTTCACTCTGAGGAATGGAGGGTGATCACAGGAGTGCACTGGGGATCAGCGCTGGGATCAGTCCTCTTTAATGTCTTTATAAGTGACTTTGCAGAGGAGTTGGAAGGGAAGGTCTGCTTCTGTGCGGATGACAGAAAAGTCTGCAACAGGGTGGACACTCGGGGGGGAAATGGATAAGTAGGGGCCTGAGAAAATTAACAAAGTCATCAATGGTATGGCAGCTGGGTTTCAATGTGCAAAAGCGCAAAATAATGTAGTGTGGATCACCAGAGCCACTCAGAGAACTGGGTGTCTGTGACAATTACTGAAGTAAGAAAAGCAAAAAGTCATGGCACACCTACTCCCATAGAAAAAGTCTCATGACAATAGCACTCTTTTACTTCTTCTTGATTTATTGTAATTGCCAGACCTCCATGAACATGTACAGCAAATCAGGGCAGAAAACCCTCTTGATGGATGTCGTCGAGGCACAGGTCAAGAAGCATAGGAAAACCAGGAGCAGTTTCAGAATTCGAAAGTAGCGTTTTATTATTGACAGCAAAATAAAAAATAAAAATTGTTCCATATGACTATTTACAATGGCAGTACAAACATAGAAAGCAAAGTCCTTCTTCTGAGTTTTTCTTCTCAATTTTCAGTCTCAGTCTCTCAGTCTCTGCCTCTCCGTCTTGCAAAACATTGTAGCTCTTTTTAGAACAAGTCTTTGCAGGGAGCTTGTTAAGAGCATATTCTGTTTCCCACACAGTGTTCTTGTCAGTTTCAGCAGGTGCTGCAAAACAGTACATTGTGACCCAGACCTGACCTCTTGCTGACAGCTCTGGAAATATTTTTTCAAACCAGCATCTCAGGTTAACCCCTTGAATTACAGTTTTTGCAATCATTTCAACAGTATAACTATATACAGTTTTAAACAAAGGGATACAGTTTCAAACAAAGGGATCCCAGTAACATATGCAGTTTTACACAGAGATTCACATATATTTTTATAAACTGCAGATATGCAAGGCGGAAGAAAAGACAGACCAGCAAGTGAAGGCAGAGAGATAATGAGAGGCAGAGAACTGCAAAACCGTTGGAGTGATCAGTTCCTAGGTCTCACAAGAACATTTGGTTGCGCAATTAGACAGACAAGAGACAGAAAAGAAGAGGCTAGAACAGATCCTTGCATTTAAACCCTTTCTGCATAACAAATGGGGCAGGGTCTTATTCAACCCTGTCACATACCCCCCTCTTTAAGAGGGGACCTGTTTTACAAAAACAGGTTTCTAAAACATTCTATCAAATTCCGTCTGACATTAGCTTATAACCTTTACATTTCAGTGCATATGCAGCATAGCAAACTGAGAAGTTTCAGCTCACATTTTTTCAACCTTTGGAACACTCAATTCCTGATCCATATCATGACAGACAATCAGCGTTGGCATTCTCTTTCCCAGATTTGTGCATCACTTTAAATTTAAAGAATTGTTATCCTTCATTTGGTTAAGCCAACAGAGAGGATTGTGATATGTTACAAGTACAAAGTCAGCTCCTAGAAAGTAAAATTTAAGGGACTCCATGGCCCACTTTGCCACAAGGCATTCCCTTTGAATTGTGGAGTACCTCTTCTGTCCCTACTATATTTTGACTCAGGACTGCACCTAGGCCTACCTCCGATGCACCTGTCTGTAACAAAAACTGTTTCTCAGAGTCTGGGCTTCTTGAAATAGGGGCTGAACATAATGCAGACTTAGTGGGCTGAAATGCCTCGTCGCACTCTGGAGTCCATTTCACATTATTTGGAAACTGTTTCTTTGTGAGTTCAGTGAGGGGAGTAGCTAGTTGGGCAAAGTTGGGAACAAATCTCTGATAATAACCAGCCAGCCCTAAAAATTACCTGACATGTTTCTTGGTTTGGGGAACAGGGCTGTTAGCTACAGCTTCTATCTTGGAAACCTCTGGCTTGACGTCTCCATTTCCCAAAACATAGCCCAAATATCTGGTTTCCTGCATGCTCAATGCACACTTGGTAGAATTAATTGTCAGATCTGCCTTTTGATCAATTAGATAACTGCTCATAGGTGTTCCAGGTGGCTTTTACAGTCTGGACTGTACACCACAACATCCTCAAAGTATGCAGTAAAATAACCAGTGTGAGGGGATAAAATTACATCCATGTACCACTGGAATGTAGTGCGTGCACCATGTAAACCAAACGGCATAGTGGTGAACTGATAGAATCCTATAGGAGTGGCAAATGCAGTTTTGCCTCTGAATTTTTATGGCTAGGGGGATTTGCCAGTAACCCTCGGTGAAATCGAGGGTACTGATACACTTAGCACCTCCCAGTCTGTCCACCAAATCATCTATTCAGGTCATAGGATAACTGTCAAATTCTTACACTTGATTAAGTTTGTTAAAATCAAATCAGACTCTCATACCCACTTCTTTTTTGTTTACAATCACCATTGGTGATGACCAAGCACTTCTTGACTCTTCTATGTTACCCAGTTCTTTAATTTTTTGTTTTTCCTTAACCACATCAGTTTTCAACTGATCTGGTAATCTGTATGTCTTTTGTCTAATAAGGCAAGCATTCCTTGTCACTATTATGTGCTTGAACCCTTTTGCTCAGCCTGGTGCTGTGGTAAAAGTACTGTTAAAATCTTTAGCAAGTTACACATTTCTGCAGTTTGTTTGGAAGTTAAGGAAACATTCACCTTTACAGTATCAGCAGTTACAGTTTGTTCCAGTCTATCATAAACTGCATCAATATCTTCTTTTTCAGTTTCTGGTAAAACCAGTAAAACAGCTTTTGGTGTTTTTCAACCCATTTCTTGAGGAAGTTAGCATGGTATATCTTAGTAGGATCATAGCTAACTGTGCCAGTACATCTAAGAACCTTATAAGGCCCTTGCCACTTCATTAACAGTTTATTTTCTGTAGTGGGTAGCAGTAGCAAAACCTTTTCACCTGGCTCAAAAACGTTTTCTTTTCTCCCATGGTCATAATATACCTTCTGCTGGTTTGGGGCCTCTTCCTGATTACAATGGATGATTTCAACATATTTTGCCAGCTTCTTTCTCAGGGCACACATATAAGATGTAATAGATTGTTTCTGATGGGGGTTATCTTCTCATGTTTCTTTTATCATATCTAGTGGCCCTCTAAATTGTCTCCCATACAGCATTTCAAATGGTGAAAAACCTGTTGATGCCTATGGCACTTCTCTGTAAGCAAAAAGCAGGTAAAGTAAGTATTGGTCCCAGTCTTTCCCTCCCCCTTTTACAAACCTTTTTAACATGCGTTTTAGGGTTTGATTAAAATGATCAACAAGACCGTCTGTCTGAGGGTGATAAGGGGAGGTTCTTATGGTACTGATACCTAGTAGTCGGTAAAGCTCCTTCAGTAATTCAGCACCAAAATTACTACCCTGATCAGTAATAATATTTTTTGGTATGTCCACCCTGCTAAAGATTTTGGCAAGCTTTGCTGCCACTTTTGGGGCAGTGACAGTATGCATAGGAACTGCCTCTGAGTACTGAGTAGCATAGTCACATACTACCAAAATTAATTGATTAGCCTTTTTTCTTTTGTCTAAGGGGCCAACCACATCCATTGCAATTCTCTCAAAAGGTACATCTATCAAGGGTAGGGGCACCAGGTGCACCTTGTCTTTTTCAGTCACTGGGGATACTTTCTGGCACCCAGCACAAGAACTGCAATAGGTAGCAACATCTTCATGAATTCAAGGCGAGTAAAATCTGTACAGAAATCTGGCAAGGGCGCGATCCCTTCCTGAGTGACCAGCCATATGACTACCATGTGCTATCTGCAAAAACTCAGATCTACACTTTTGTGGTATAAACAATTATTCTTTCTGGTTCTGTGTCTGAGGTTTAACCCAAACTCTGTTCAGTAGCCCATTACATTTTTTAAACATAGGTTCACCCTGTTTTGGTTTCACCCCCAGCTGCTTAAAATAACCCTGGAGAGAAACATCATTAGCTTGTTCTGAAAGAAAATCACAATCAGTGGTCAGTTTAGTTTCAGCATTTTCATATGTTAACTCCTTATGTCCATCAGTCTTTTGTTGCCACTGTTTCTTCAGGCATCTTCTTTCTTTCCTGGACTTCTGGATCTTGGAGCTATGCTCAAACAAGTCCGAATCAAAATCAGTCAATGGCAAAGGGTCCCCACCATCTGAGATTTCCGTCACCTGAGCTCTTTTCACCACAGCTGCTGAAACATCAGGATTTACTCCCTCTTTGATTAACTCAGTAAATCCTGGAAAGTCATTTCCAATAATCACAGGAACAGGTAACTTGGGTACTACCCCCACTTTCATTTGGTGCGACACACCCTTAGTATTCAGAGTCACTTGGGTGGTGGGATAGTATCAAGTGTCCCCGTGGATGCAGATGACACCAGTTCCTGGTCCTTTTGGACATTGTTTTCCCAGCACTTCAATATACATTAGGGTCTGTCTGCTTCCTGAATCGATAAGTCCCTTCACAGTCTTATCTCCCACCTTGACATTTGTTAAGTACTTGCCCCAATTTGCTAAGGACAAATCTGCTCCAGTGTCACTCTTCTTACTGCAGCAGTTTCTTGCAATATGACCTGGCTTATTACAGTTATAGCAAATAAAGCCTTTGGGTGCAGATGTGTTACCCTCACCAGAGTTCTTATCAGACTTGGAGTTTAAATGGGAAAAGGGAGTGTCTTACTGGTAGCTGGCTGATACCTCACTGCTGTGGCATCTGTCTGGCCATTTGGTAGTCTTCAACCAAAGAAACAGCCTTTTCTCCACTTTCTGGTCAGTGTTCTTTTACCCAAAGCTGTACGTCTGTAGGAAGGGTGTTGATTAATTGCTCCATTGCAAGTGTGTCAATGATCTGTGGGAGTGTTTTGCCCTCTGGATGGAGCCATTTCGTAAGGAGTTCTCTGAGTCGGGTGAAGGCTTCTTGAGGATTGTCAACTGAGTTATACTTCAGGGACCAGAATCTTTGCCTGTATATCTCTCCTGAGATGTCATACCTTTTCAGGATTTCACTTTTCACCTGGTCATAGTTTTCTGACTGTGCAGTGTCCATATTGCTGTAAGCAAGTTGGGGCTTTCCCTGTCAGGTAAGGTACAGTCTGATTGCCCAATGCTGCTTTGGCCACTGTTAAGCTGTAGCAACCCTTTCAAATTGTGTCAGGTATGCTTCAGTATCATCCAAGGGACACGACTTTGTAAGTTTAATGTATTTTAAGTTGTTTGTGTCTTGTTGCTCTGCTGGACCAGTGCCAGATCCTCCAGCTTTGATAACTTGCAAGGCATCCATCCATCCATCACTGCATCTCTTCTCTTCTTTGTTGCTCCTGTTGCTGCATCTCTTCTTTTCTCTTCTTCTCGAGTTGTTGCATTTCTTCTTTTCTCTGTGCCTCTAAATGTTGAATCTCTTTATCTGTCTGCTGCATCTTCTCTCTTCTCTGTTTCTTCATCTCTGTTTATTGTATAGCCCACCATTTGAAAAAGGCAGTCAGGCTTTCAGGTTCTGTCACTGCCTGTTCTTTTTTTCCCATCGCTGACGCTGGCTGTACAATCCCCGCTTGGACTTTTGTTTCTGCTTCTAATTTGGCTGCCTTTCTTCTGGTAATCACTCCAGGACCTGCTGCTGCAGAATCCATACTTTTCTGCTATGCTTCCTTGGTATCAGGTTTAGTACCCACATACAAAACTCCTGGCTTAGAGTATGCATGGTGTAAATCCCACTTAAGCTGATACCATCTGTCATCGAGGCACAAGACAGGAAGCATAGGAAAACCAGGAGCAGTTTCAAAATTTGCAAGTGACATTTTAATATCAATAACAGCAAAATAAAAAATTATCATTGTTCAGTATAACTATTTACAATGGCAATACAAACATAGAAAAGCAGAGTCGTTCTTCTGAGTTTTTCTTATCAATTTCCAGTCTCTGTCTCTCCCACTTGCAAAACATTGCAGCTCTTTTTAGAACAAATCTTTGCAGGGAGTTCATTAAGAGAACATTCTGCTTCTCACACAGTGTTCTTGTCAGTTTCAGCAGGTGCAGCAAAACAGTACATTGTGACCCAGAATTGATTTCTTCTTGCCTGCTCTGGAAATATTTTTCAAACCAGCATCTCAGGTTAACCCCTTGAATTCAATTTCATTTCAACAGTATAACTATATACAGTTTTAAACAAAGGGATACAGTTTCAAACAAAGGGATCCCAGTATCACAGTTTTACACATAGATTCACATATATTCTTTATAACTGCAGATATGCAAGAGGGGAGAAAAGACAGAACAGCAAGTGAAGGCAGAGAGATAGCAAGAGGCAGAGAATTGTGAAACTGTCAGAGTGATCAGTTCCTAGGTCTGACAAGAAAATTTGGTTGTGCAACCAGACAGACAAGAGACAGAAAAGGACAGGATAGAACAGATCCTTGCATTTAAACTTTTTCTGCATAACAAATGGGGCAGAGCCTTATTCAACCCTGTCACAACGGCATTTTGCCTTTTGGCTGTATCAAAGGAAACTGCCAGATATGGTAACATTCCTTAAATATCACACACACACACACACACACACACACACATACAATAATTAGCAGTGACATCACACTATTACTTTGCAAGTGGAAAAAACTTTAAAAACTACCCTATTACCCATTACTATAAAAGGCACAAGCAGCAAGAATACATATAACTAATGCATTATTATTATTCAACAAGCATAAGGTTTACTGTAAGGTTTTTAACTTTAAAGTGGCACTTATATGTATTTATTTATTTATTTTTTTATTTATTTGATATTCAGAAAAGACCTTTGAGCATAAGCTCTTTTATAAAGATTCCATGTCAGGTTTACAAAGACAAAGGACGAGTTCAGTATTCAAAACACCACAAGGAATAACAATTGAATACAGGATAACAGTAAATTACCTCTAGACAAATACAGATCATGACACAGTAATAAGGACACAAAATGTCCAATCTCAGTGCAGACAGGAGGGGGACACCCAGGAGGGGAAGTGCTAGACTAAGGTCACAAAGGTAGGGGCAAGGGGTGGAAGGGGTGGAAGGGTGCTGGAGATGGGTAGGGTACCTGGTACAGAATGTGAGGAAAGTGAATAGGACCATGCTGTAGGAGCACAGGGGAAACTGATTCGGAGGGTGGACATTAGCAAAGCATAAGGAGGAGGTGCATCAGACCATCCGTGTTGCCACTTGGGGGACTGTGCAGTCAGGTGGGCAGGCCAGCATGGGCAGTTGCATTCAGCGGTTGAGTTCAGGTGCTGTCGGAGGCCATTTTTGAATTGAGCCAGGCATTTGGAGGCCATAATGGGCTCTGGGATTTCATTAAGCCACTGGGGAGCCCGATAGGAGAAAGCACACTACCCAAGCATGGTTCGGCAGAAGGGTGTAGACAGGGCCCCTCACATCCTTTCACTGGTGAGATTTGGGGTGGTGGATTGCATCAAGAGCTCCTTTGAAGCATCTAAGGTGTTATAACAATTTGTTGCATACATAGTACATTTAGAGCTATGTTTTGAAAAAAGGCAATATGACAAATATGACAACCCCTAATACAAGGAACGGGGGTGGGAGAACTGGGGGAAGGGGGGAAGGGAAAGGAGAATGCTGTTGTTGTTGTTAAAATTTTATTTTTAAACAGGATAAAACTTTAGGTCTGGAGGGCCTATCTACAAAGTTGCCCTGTGTACATTCATACAGACAGTAGACAATACAATTCATACATAACAAAGCAGACAATAATTTACAAATGTACAAAAGTACAAAAACATGGTAAAGGGAGTATAAATCAAATTAGAAGCAGTTATATTTCTGATGAAAGAGAATGTCTATTTTTATCTTAAAGGTGGATAGTCTGGATTGATTCCTTATCATAGGGGGAATTTGATTCAACAAAACTGCAGCTGAGTACTGAAAGGTCGTAGGACCAAATCTGATTCTCATTTTAGGAATATTTATACCTCTATGAACCACATCCCATAACTGGTATCAATGCTCCCTGTTTTCATGTAAGATACTCAAATTAACCTTGATTGAACCTTCCCCAACTTTGTATATAAAAGTGGCAAATTGCTTTTTTAGCTAGATGGATAAGATGTCCCAGGTCAGTCTCTTGTACGTCTCACAGTGATGTGTCTGAAATAGACATCTCAGAACAAATCTAGCCAGATGATTGTATGTCTTATCCAACCTATCTAGTGATTTGCTTCCAGCAAAGCCATAGACAAGGTTTCCATACTGCAGGACTGGAAGAATCAATTTGGTAGCTATTACTTTACAGACATAAAAAGGCATAGTAGACCCTGATCTTCTTAAGGCGCCTATTCTCATATTTATCTTTTTTGTTACCTGATTTATATGATCTTCAAAAGTTAATGAATTGTCAACAGTAACACCTAAATATTTATATTGTGTCATTTTTGCCAGTGGTTGTCCATTTTTAAGAAGATATTAAATTGAGGAGTTGTGTTTTTATTTTTCTTAGTTTGAAAGCACATCACCTGTGTCTTTTTACTGCTTAAAACTAATTTAGACTTAAAAAAACAGTCCTGGAATATACTGAAATCTGTCTGAAGCATTGTTAACATCTGGTCTTGGGTCTTAGCAGATGAAAGCAAGACTGTATCATCTGCGTAAAGTCTTACTTGGGTATTGTGCAAGCCATCAGGTAAATCATTTACATAAACCAAGAATAATAATGGCCCCAGGATTGATCACTAGGGCACCTCTTGTGTTAATGTCTAATGACAGATAATTGTCTAGCATCCTCCACCTGTTGAGTGCATTGCCCTAGATGGGATTGAAGCCATTCTAATGAACCAGAGGCAAGTCAGCTCCCCTCCAGTCTCTCAAAGAGGATCAGGTGGTCAACCATATCAAAGGCTTTAAACAAATTGATGAACACCGCAGCCACGGACTCCCCAGCATCCCTAGCCCTTGCTACTTTGTCTAGGAAGTCCTGAGTGTGGTGCCCGTCGAATGTCCAACACGAAATTCATGTTGAAAAGTGCTTAGCCTCAAGTACTTCGCTAGATACTCATAAAGCTGACTATAGACCAACCGCTCCATTAACTTCGAGAGAATAGAGAGGAGAGCTATCGGCCTACAATTTGTAGGATTATTAAGATTCCCTCCTTTAAAAATAGGGATGATTTTGGCTATCTTCCATAAATCAGGGAATTGCATTTCTATTAAACTTTGGTTCAATAACTTTTTAGTGCTGGGGAAATTATTTCAAGGGCATCTCTTATAAATCGAATTTCAATTCCATCTAACCCACAGGACTTCCTTGGGTTAAGTTTTATATTTCTTTCACAACCACTTTTACCCTAATCTTTCTGAAATAGAATGTTAGTGAATTTTGTTTGAGGGAAGGACTAATTGGTTTGTATTTATGTGTAACATCAGGGGTGACAATATCTGGAAGGGTAGTAAGATAGTTATTTAATACCTGTGCGGTAAGTTATGGACTAAGTACAACCCCATTTTCTTTTGCTATCTTTATCCCATTGTCAGCTTTAACTGGGTTTCTTAATTCATTTATTATTCCCCAGTACTGTTTTGGATGAGAAACATTGTCTATTTTATTAACAAATATTTACTATAGGCCTGCATAATCAGCTTCTTACATTTATTATGTTCTTACATTTATTATGGAATGGGGATTTATAAAATTATAGAAAGGATTCACAGGTCAAAGGCACTGTATTTAACCAAGGTTCCTCTTTAGAGGCTTTCTTTCTTTCTGGAGTCCAGGGGAATCAGACAGGTCCTTCCAGGTATGTTGCATAGATCTGAAAAATGCATCACACAGTTAGAGTTACAAAAGGATTGTTATACATTTCTTACCTTTCAACCAAGAAAGGAATAAGTTCAATCTGATATTAAGACCTTTTCCATCCATGCTAGCTCCTAAACTATAGATTCAAAAGGCTTCCCATTTGCTCGGGGACAGTTCCCTGTTGCCACCCCTGGGGCCCATCTTGACGTGCTCAAGTTCTACAAACTTAATTGTATGTTCTTCATTCATGCTGACATTTTGAATGTGCATAGCTAGTGCATATTGCATGTTCCCATTTTTTATGGCTCTCACATGTTCCACTATTATTTCTTTAAATTTTATCTTTGTATATCCCACATAGTATACCCCACAAGTACAGTTAGCCATGTAAACTACAAATTTAGTATCACAATTGATAAAATGCAGAATTTCCAGATTTTTTCTTTTGTAATAGGATTCTGAAATTCTTTGCATTCACTCACTCACATACTCACAATACTTGCATCTGCCACATTTTTTCACTCCTCTTTCGCAGAGGTGGCATCCAATTGCTAGGGTTTCTAGATGGGCTGTACAGAGTGTGCCAATTGGTCCTTAAGATTTTTTACTGTCCTGGAGACTACCCCGGGTGGTGTCTTGGATGTTTCCCTGAGCCTGGGATCCCTTCACAGAACATACCAATGTTTCTGTATTATTTCTCTAATTTTCCAGGCCCTTACGCTATAGGTTGTTACAGAGTTTATTTGATTTGTCTGTTCCTGATCCAACCCAGCATCTTTTTTCTTTGCCAAAAGAGAATCCCTACTCCTTCCCTCACAGTTTTCTCTTGCATCATTGATACATGCCAATGAGTATCCCTTCTGTAGAAACCTTTCTTGCAGTACCCCTGACTCAATGTTGTATTCCATAGCACCACTGCAATTTCTTTTTATATGGCAAAACTGGCTTCTAGGGATGTTCTCTACCATATGGCATGGGTGGTAGCTGCTAGCAAGTAATATAGTATTACAGTTAGTAGGTTTCCTATACAGAGTGGAGCTTACCCCACCCCTAAACCTTTGGGTTTTTTTTGTTTGTTTTTTTTAGTGTTTGGTAACTGGGTAAGGCCCACTAGGCACACGTGACCTGGGAGCACTGGGCGGTTAAGTGACTTGCTCAGATTCACACAATATGCAAGTGGAGGTTGTGAGAATTAAACCCAGATCTGGTCTGCTGGATGTACCAAGCTCGTTCACAGCTCATTACTCCAACCTCTAGGCTATACTGCCAGCCCAATTTGGATCTTTATGCCCTAGAAAGAAACTTCCTCTTTACTGACACTACAAGTAAACTTTAAGTGTTCATTACTGCTATGCAAGTATCATATGAACTCACCCAGTTCTGTGCAGATACCTTCCCACACAATAAATATATCATCAATACAGCATTTCTATAACTTTATATGACCAGAAAAGGGGTTTAGATAATGGCCCCATATGTAGGTGTCCTCCCAATGTCCTAGGTACAAATTTGTGTAGTTTGGAGCAAAGCTCGCCCCCATGGCTCTCCCCTTTTCTTAATTGTAAAACTTGCCCATAAAGGTAAATGCATTGTTTTCTAGCACCAATCTGGACAGCTCAATCAGAAATTTAGTGTCAAGCTTTGCTTCCTCACCTCACCTATTTAGTAAGTAGTACCTGAGCACTTAGAGCCCTGCCACATGTGGTACATTGGGTGTATGGTGACTCTATATCAAGAGTCACTAGTAGTGAGTTGTCATTTATCTCTAAGCCTTCAGGAACATTTAGTATGTCCCCTGTGTCTAACATAAATGAGGGAAGGCTGATGACCGTTTTCTTAAATTTTTGTTAACTAATTTTATCTCCAGCCACCCTGGAACTCTCTCTGGCATCCCTCACTTGCCGCCACCGCTCTACCACCCAACTAAAGCTCACCCCATTTGGAAATTGGGGACAACACTCCCCTACCTACCTGATCCATCGATCTGGTCCCCCATCACCGGACCAAGGCAGGACAGGGGATCAGGAGAGCCAGTGGTTTGAGCACAGCATTGGGTGTGTGGCAGTGGGGCACGGGAGGGTGCTGTTGCCTATCCAGGGAGCCAGGGATTTTTCCCTTGAGTGTGTTGCCCCAGGAGCATGGACATGCAATGGTGTCTGTGCACTATGTGTGCTGATGCCCATCACTGCTCCATCCCTATGTACGGCATTGCTAACTTCAGTGCCCTCGATCTCCATCGGGGCCACTGGCGAGTGATGCAAGGCGCACTACCCACTCCAGGAGAGGAGAGCAGTCCTCCAGATGCTTGATCCTCTCCCTCCCCAGCCAACCCCCAGTGGCCCAAATCCGTTCCTGAACCCGGGTCACCAGCATGGCATGAGGTGTGGTGTCCAGTGCCTCAAATCTCAGCACCACCGGGCCGGCCCCCATTTTCTTAATGTTGTCATCCACAAACTTTGCCAGTGGCTGAGTTATGCTTCCAACTCCTGATATTATAGGCCTAACTGGGGACTTTCTCAAAGATTTGTGAATCTTGGGCAGTATGCACATATGTGGTCTTAAAGGAAAATTTACAGTCAGATATTCCTTTTCTCTTTGATTGACAAGTCCTTCTCTATGTACAGATTACAAAAAAATCAGCCAATTTCTTTTTAATGGAGAGTGTTTAGTCTGAACTCAGAGGTCTATAAAATTGCTCTTGTCCCAGCTGCCTATTGGCCTATTCTACGTACTCTGCTGTGTTCATGACTACAACACTCCCTCCCTTATCTGCTGGTTTGATTGTAATTAGCTGATTCATTTTCAAGGCATCTAGTGCTATGTTATATGTGTATATTTTGGTACAAATTCCTCCTGCCTCAATTGTTCTATATCCCTTTCACATACTTTTTGGAAGGTTTGCACTGCCATACTCTGTGGTGGGCAAAATGTACTTGTTTTTTTTCCTGTTTACTGTATCAGTATTTACATCACCCTCATTACTCCCATTGTTAGGCATAATGCTTTCTTGTACTGATGTAGACACCTCAGACTCATTTAGGCCTTCCAGGGCTTTCTGAGTATCTATTATAGGGAGAGAAGCCTCCTCTATTTCTGAACTAGTGCCACTGTGGCCCCCTCATAGTTAGACTTTAAATTCTATGTCCCATATTACCTTCAGTATTAAAAAAGCATCTTAAATTCAGGACTCTACATTGTCTGTAAACATCAGTCGTGGTCTGAAAAAAATTCAGATTTGCTGTGGGGACAAACAAGAGTCCTTTGTTCAAAAGCTGCAATTCAGCATTACTCAAAACACAGTCAGAGATGTTTATAATATTGCCTATGCACTCTACCTGCATGCTTAATGTTTCTGGTATCTCCCTCATCATCTGCGGTTACTTTTGTGAACCTCATTTGCCCCTTCTTTTCTTCCTGTGCCTCCTCAGTATCTGGTTTTCCTCGTGCTGCATCTCAGTTTCCCTTCTGGATCTTCTAAAAAAACTTCAGAGCCTTCTGAGTTGCTCCCACTTGCTGCATTGTATCCATGGCATTTGTACTTGGTGTCTGTTTCAGGACCGACTTACGTTCGAATCTTACTTTGCCTTTCCTGTTCTCGGTGTATTGCTTTTACTTTGTCCAATTAAATATGTTGCCTTGTTTGTAATCATTTTTGTCCCTGATGAACTTTCTTTTCTTGGAGGCACAAATCCTTTATCTTGCTCCTTGATTACCTCCTGTAGTTCCTTTCTAAAAGTCTCAAAGTCAGTCTGATTTTTAAACAAATCCAGTGCCCCCCTCCCGAGTTCTTTAATGACCTCTTCATGAGTTTTTTTGTGTCTCTAAGCGTCAACTGCATTCACTTAATTTATGCTTCATGGGTAATTTCTCTCCAGTTCTCAATGAATTCTATTTTTCATCCTGTTCATAAGCTGGTGATTTAGCAATTCTAAGGCACCTTGGCACATGATTTACCTTCAGATATGCTTCTGTTGAAGTCTGTTGCCAATGGAGCCTTTATGCATGGAGTGCCATTGTTTCATAGCTAAATAATGCAGTTCAAATATCAGACATCTCTGCTGCTCCCTCTGCACCTTGTTGTGGCTGTGTCTCCAATGGTTCTGATGCTGCCCCAGGAAAAAAGGGGTTTTCTGTCAAACTTGAAAAGATGCTCTCTGTAATTTCTTCTATAAGTCATGCACATAGGAAAAAGAAATCCAAATAGGGTATACTACTTGGGAGGGGAAATATTTTCTCCCTCCATCCAGGAATGTGATCTGGAAATCATGATTTCAGACAACTTAAAAGTGGGAAAACAGTGTGAAATTGCAGCATTAAAGACCAGTGGAATGCTGGGATGCATTGGGAGGAGAATCACGAGTAGGAGGAGGGAGGTGGTCCTTCCACTGTACAGCTCACTGGTTAGGCCTCACCTGGAGGATAGTGTCCAGTTCTGGAGGCCTCACCTCAAAAAGGACATTGACCGGGTGGAGACAGTGCAGAGAAGGGCAACAAAAATGATTTGGGGATTACACAAGATGTCCTATGAGGAAAGATTGAGAGAACTGAACATGTACTCCCCTGGAACAGAGAAGGGAGAGGGGAGACGTGATCGAAACATTCAAATACATTAAAGGAATAAACAAAGTACAGACACAAGAACTCTTTCACCTCAAGAAGGGCAGCAGAACCAGGAGACATGATCTAAGGCTGCAAGGAGGGAGGTTCTCTACCAACGCCAGGACATTTTTATTCACAGAGAGAGAGAGAGAGAGAGAGAGAGAGAGTGGTAGACACCTGGAATAGCCTGCCCCCAGAGGTGGTGGGTGCAAACACAATGGTAGGTTTCAAATATGCATGGGATAGGCACAAGAGAACCTTCACACTAAAGGGCAGCTAGAGGGGTAGAATAGCTCTAAAACACTGGGCAGACTAGATGGACCTGGCAGTCTCCTTCTGCCATCAACTTCTGTTTCTATGTTTCTTCTAACCCTGAACTGTTTGCTGTGTTGGGAACTCCCATTCCTGCTTCGTTCATTCTCAAGCTGCAGGTGTACATGTGTCAGCTATTAACAGGAGTTTTTTCTCGAGCATAGCTCAAATTAGCGTATAATGTGGATCACCAGAGATGTTCAGAGAACTGGGTGCCTGTGACAATTATTGAACTAAGAAAAGCAAAAAGTCACAGCACACCTACTCCCATATAAAAAGCCACATGACAACAGCAGTCTTTTACGTCTTGATTTACTGTAGTTGTCAGACTTCCACGAACATATACAGCAATTCATGGCAGAAAACCCTCCTGATGGCGTTTCACCTTTCAGCTGTATCGAAGGATACTGCTAGACACAGTAAAATTCCTTAAATAGCCCCCCCACACACACCTGTGTACAGTAATTAGCAGTGACATCACACTATTACTTTGCAAGTGGAAAAAACTTTAAAAACAACCCTATTGCCCACTAGTATAAAAGACACACACAGCATTAGGCTTCAATAAGTCTACCTCAAACTATTTTGATAGAATTGAGTTGGGAACTGTTAGTCTTCAGGCATTCACAGATACCAGAATTATTAATTACTGGATTAGGTTTACTAGATTGTCACAAGGGAGGCTTGCTTAACAATGTATGCAAGAAAAAAATGCCTGGAAGACCCTGGTTTGTAAATGCTCGAGCTGGCTAGAATATGTGACAAAGCTTTTCATTAATTATGGTCTGGAGGACTTGCCAAAATATGCCAACATAAATATTACTATAAGTTAAAAATATAAGGCTTATATATTTAAGAAAATTGCTACTCATTGTATAAGTAGAGATCTGAATGCAATTATGCAATCAAGATTTGCCATATGGTGCAGTAAGAATGATTGCAGACACAAAGTCAGATGTTATCTGGACATCCTGAAAGATCCTTTTAGTAGAAGAACATATGCCAGATATAAATTTGAGATGTTTGATTCTAATGTGCTGGTGGCATGGTTTGGAAAGTCCTCCTCTACAAAAGATGTACTGTGTAACTGTAATAATAGGGTCAAGGAGGACATGTGGCATGTTGTACTGTACTGCCCATAATACAATAAAGTGAGGAAATTCTGGATTTCATGTATTCTGGATTCGTTACAACATACTGATGAAAATACTGCATTGTGCATCTTGTTCACAGATGGATGAAGACGAATATATTGTCACTAGAGTAGCACAGTTTTTAATAACTATTCAAAAAGTTAGAAAGATGCTGGTAAAGAAATATGTGTCTTGTCAAGTAACATCTGTTATCATCTTTGACTATATTATATGAAATTTAGCTAGACTTAGCGAGCTTCTCACTCGTATATAGCATACGATCTCTCCTCAGCTCCAACTCCTTCTCCGACTCCCATCCTGGCTTCTCCTCACCTTGCCCCCCCTTCCCCTACCACCCCCTTACTGGCCCTCTCTCCCTTCTCTCTCCTCTCCCTGCAGCCCACTGGTTCTTCTCCTCCTACCCCCCATTCTGTGTACTGTCAGCAAAGCCTGTATATAGCTACTTTCCACTTTCTCATCTCCTCCAACACCCCCCTCCCCCCTGTGCTTGGCTGTCCTCCCACTTAGCTCTGCTCTAGATTGGGGAATCACAGAGGGGTGGGGTCTCTCTCTCTCTGCACCTCACATAAACCCTAGCCTTTCTATTTCATACTGTTGCTGTCAATTGCTTGTTCAGTGTTGGTACTGTGTCCTCTGGTTTATTTTATTTTTAGTATGGTGCTCTGTTTTTAGTTGTGTTTTCCCCATGAACTGTATTGTTTTTCTGTATTTGTCACTGTTATTATGACGTTTAAGCTTTGTAAAAGAGTTTTGGCACAAAGGTCTTTTTGAATATCTAAATAAATAAATTTTATGTACATTGTATTGACTATATAAAATGTATATTTATGTAAAATTGTGTGGACTTTTAAATTTTATTTTCTACATTGTAATGATTACCAAAACATGATCGCACAATAACATGTTTACCTACCTACCTACCTCTATTGCATTACTTCCCCTATCACCATCTCTATTCTTTCCCTGTGCATTGCCCTGCACCATCCCCGGTCCCTTGCTTTTCAATACAGCTTCATGTCTCCAGGCAACATCATCTTCTTCATCATCCTCATCCTCATCCTCAATTGTTCTGAGAATCATTGGGATTGTCTCACTTTATTAATGCATCCATCTGCATCCTACAACAGTATTTATTATCATAGTGTTTAGGCATACTACAATCAGTTTACAAAGCATTACATCCCAATACCTTTATTTACATTAATTTCATACCTGTTATCCCTTTCTCTTTGGCTATGAGTAGAGAAGTGACCACTGGGGGTGCATAGGTCAGCTGGCCAACCAAATTGACACTTCCAATGCCATCACCCAGATGCAAACCAGTCTTTTTGATTACCATTCCTTGATGTATACCAAAGCACACTCATGCCCAAACCCAACCCCACCATGCTGTCGGACCCACTGTAATCTCTGCTGACTGGGCATTCTCAAGTCAGCAGTACTAAAGACTGCCTCTGTTCCTAAATGGCCCCCCTTCATCCTTCTTTCAAGGCCACTATCCAGGCTCCAGCCCTAGCAATGGAAGGTTGCTCTCCCCCAACACAGAGCTCTAGCAGATCCCTGATACACAACAGAAACAATTCCATGCCCACATCAGATAGGTGCATCCAGTCTGGCCTATATAACAGGATTTGCAACACCAGCTACCTGCTGCCACAAAGGCTGTAGGCACACACAGGTTAAACTTGTTCCTAACCTTGTCTGTGACTTGGGACATCCTTGGCATGGTGCCATACCCTCCGTTGTAGCACCCCTGACCAGACCAGCAGTGTACCTGGCCACCTTGCCTTGACCCAACATATGTCTTCCTGCAACTGCAGCCAGATACCCTTTCAAGGTGTTGCTGCCAGATCATTCCCACTCAAGTGCATCATCATGATATCAAGCGACCTGCCTTCTCTCTGGTGCCCCCAGAGCATAGGTAACAGCCGGGCATTTCGCATTCTCCTTATCCCTAGCCATTCCATCTTGGGTCAAGGCCCAGCTGTCTCTCCTCTGGGGCACAAAGCCAGTCCAGTCCTGGCCCAATGTACAAAGGAGTGACCACAAGTCCATATCAACCAAGGTCTCAGCGGGGAGGGGGAACAAATGCATCAGAGTTAAGTCAGGCATGTAATTATCTTATGTAGGATGAGAATCTGGATATGAATCTGACAGAGTGCCATCTGCCCACCTCCACCCCTTTCACTGTGCAAAGAAGAACCAGTTAGGTAGGGTGGACAGACAGGATAGACCAACAACTTTTTTCTGCTGTCAGCATCTATGTATCCATGTATTTCCTCCTTCACACTCTGTTCACTACTTCTGAGGTTGCCTCTGCCCAGAAGGAATTGGTGCTCTGTTGGGCTGGATCCCTTCCTAGAAAAGAATGGTCCCTTTGGTAACTACCAATACCTGGTGTCAAGTAATTGTCCTCCTGTCCCCATGAATGAGAAGGGGGGCCTGGCCCCAGGGATCTAACCCTTAAAAATGCCTCCACCCACTTCAGAGAGTGAAGGCAACCACTCTCTCTGGTTATTTGTATGGTACATTCCTGACCACGCTGGTCTGTCTTGGACCGGTGCAGCTCGGTCAAGAGCCCACCTAAGCCCATTGCCACCTTGGTCTTTCTTGGTGCAACACAGGTAGATCAAGATCCCACTTGGGCCCATTGCCACATTCTCAGCTCCAGTAGGTCCTTCTTCCTGGCTGTGGACTCAACCAATGCAGCCACATCCCCTGCCCAGAAGATGCCAAAGAAGAGGAGCTGAAATTCTGCTCTAAACATTCAGGTGTTATAGTCTGCATTGGAAATGCTGTGCAGACAATGCACCATCTCTCAGAAACAGGAGGCCAAGATGAGGCAGACACATATTGAATGTTCTCCCACCCCAAAACCACCTCTTCATAATTTTCTACACTAACAATGACTACCCTGCATCAGGTATCCCCTTTAGTCTGCTCGTAAATACTATTCCCTGGAGGTGGGCCAATCCTGTGGTGTGAGACACTCCTTCTTGCTCCAGCTGCACAATAAATCTCACCACCACTTTTTTTGGTATTGTCCATTTTAGCTGTAGGTTGCACCTACCCATAAACCTATAGAATACCCACATGGAGGTCTCCATAACTTTCACAGTGCTCCTGGACCAGGCTTGCCTAAACAGAATCGTGTCTCTCTCCACATAGTGTCCCACAAGTGGTGAGGCACCTGGGTGTTTTCTGCCTCTGCACTGGGGGCCAGCACAGAGAACCTATAAAACTGTAAATGATAAACAGCATCAGTAATGCAGTCCCTGTATCCATCAATATGTTGGCCATAAAGCTGAGGTGCAGCTTCAAGCACCGAAGTACCAAAATCCTCAAGAATCACATGACTTTTGCGGATTCGCCAATTGCCTGTTGACAATCTCTACCATGACTTTGTTGTTGGATAAGATAAGTATCCTTTGGCTGGCCAGTAGTTCCCCAAAACTCAGGTAACTACCACAGTGAGGAACATCTCCAGAAAAATGATCTACCTAGAAGGCCCATGAACCACCCATTCCTGAGGCCAGGGTTCTGCAACACATCTACTCCACATGAAAGCTCCCATGCTGTGGCTATCTGCTGTGTCCATATATAGCTGGATATTAGTGAAGTACACTCATTCCTCATGGCCAGTGGACACCCTGTAGAACCCCACCAGAAAGCATTCCCAAACCTTGAGGTCCCTTCACACCCCATTGCTTATTTTTCCATAATTGTGGGGTAGCTGTATGCCAGCTATAGCCCTGGTCATCACCCTCATAAAAGTCCTTCCTGGGGTCCCCACTCTACAAGCAAAGTTCAGGAGGCTGAGCGCCTCTATGTACCATGAGCAGCTGCCTGTCAGCAGAACTGATCTGCAACAGCATCTCCCTGGCTTCTGTCCTGTAGCAATCTGGTCTGCATCACAGCCAAGTCCAGCTCAACACCCAAAGGGGGTGCACAGGTTGACACATATCTGCTGTAATTTCTCTATCATGGCCCTGCACACCCTGGGTTGGTGATCACAATAAATAGAAAGTAATCCAGGTAATGTACCACCTTCTCACCAGTAATGTCTGATGAAACACCCACTCCAAAAAGAAACACATCTGTTTGAAAACATATTAAGTTACAGAGCAGCCCATGTGTATGGCTTTGTCAAAGCACCAGCTACTATTGCATTTGAAACCCAGTAAGACCCAGTAATCTTGGTGAACTGGGAACAGCCAGAAAGCTGATTTAACATCACACTTCACTAGAAAGCTCCCATGCTCCTCCATGCACCTAATTCCTGTAATGGCCTAGTCCAACATGACATATACTATGGAGCACCAGTCCCTTAGAATGAAGTCATTGACTGAGTGTCCATTAGGATAGGACAGGTGGTAAATGAACTAACCCCATGGGAGAACCCACATGCAGGGACGTAGGATCCCCCCCCCACCGCCACCTCTTTCTTGATCTTTTGTTTGGCCACTCTCAGGTTGAGCCATTTAGACCTCTCCTGAGGTTTTCAGTATCTGGGGCCCTTCAAGGGCCCTTGTACCAAAGTTAGAACCCTTAAATAAAGCCCAATTCTTGATTTATTTCCTAATTGCTGTCCTGTTCAGATAGTGGGCTAACCAATACCTGAGCCTATCAATTCTTATGAGGGTGTGGGCCAGCTGCAGAGGATGGGTTGCTCGCTTCCAGACCCAGGTTTGGCATTCCCCTAATGGCTGCTTCCACCCTTTGCCAAGCAAAGAGCTGTTCCTTTCTCCAGCCTCTTTACAACCCATAACCAGATGCCATAACTTCAAGCACTTGAAGCAGGAATGGCTGTGCTTGCATTGGGCTCTGTTACAGGACCCTTTATTAAAGTCCCTGCATGCAAGCATGACCCTAAACTGTCCCAGGCCCTGCCTTGGACTCTCAAGGGGTGGCTGCCTCTGGGTCATAGTTTCTAGCCAATAACCAGGGTGCCTCACCCCCCCAATGCACATCCCCATGACTTGCCATCTGTTTTTAAAACTTATCACTAGGGATGGGCGGGTACTAACATACCGGATCCTCAAGACTACCTGCAGGTACCACTAACGTATCCTAAAAATACCTGGATGAAAACTGAGTAGTTGGGTTGAGTCCGACTAGTTACTACCCGACCCATTCTACTACCTGATTACCTGACCTTGACCATAACAAAAATCATGTGAAAGACTGTTTTTTTGTAAGCAATAAGACATGATGGGTTGTACGTAGAACAGATTATAATTACTGGTGGTCCCTTTTATCAGCCTGAATTGACTCACTCGTAAAATGCTGTAATAACCCAAAATCAGATTATTATGGCATTTCAGCACCTAAAAGTCACTGTCACCATCCTCGAGTGGGTCTCACATGCTCGAGACAGCTTGAGCACTAACTTACAACTTTTCTTCCATGAAGCCCTGCTCCTCAGCACTACAGAGCTTCAGTACAGGCTTTTAAAATCCTCCACTTCTTTTAAAAAATTAGTTAGCACCACTAATAAAAGGGTCAAGAACTAGATAATTTGCAGACACTCCCTTACAGTTTTTTTATCTGCCACACAGGTCTTCACAGCAACCGTCCGACATTCATCACCATAGGAACACTTCCTGTTCATCATGTTACAAACTGACATCAAGATTTTATTAAAGTCATAAATCTTTTGAACTTTCTAGTATTTTAAACAATGTCTTCAAAATTACACTTTTTTTGCCTTGTTTGCCGTTAACCAATTTCCTGATCTCGAGCGGACTTCAACAGTGATCTAACACCAGTGTTAGTGGCTCAGCAGGTTGTACACTCACCTCTGAGGCTGGAAGATCAGAAGGCTGTGGGTTCTATCCCCACTCCAGGCACTTGGATTAAATCCTAATACTGACTCTGTAGTGCAGCATGAGGGAGGTGCTGCACTCCTGAGGTGCCATCTTTCAGATGAGACGTTAAACTGAGGTCCCATCTGCCTGTTCTGGTGGTAGTTCAGGTGGATGTTAAAGATCCCATGGCACTTCTCGAAAAGAGTAGGGGAATTTTTTATTTATAGCATCAAAGAATAAACAATAGTACATCATACAAAGTCATAGAAGGGGCATAAAATACAACAGAAAGGAAGTATTGCATCATATATAAAAAACCAAAAAAAAGAATACACAAGAAAAAATTGAATGCAAAATGAACAGCAAACAGTGTGACTCGTCGTATCAGGAAAAAAAGCAGGCATACAATTCCTAGGTACATGCAATAAATATACATGGTCCATAATGCAATAATTGAAAAAATTGCAATAATACAGCCACCCACCCCAAAAAACGAGGGAATAGGCAGCTTAGAAAAAAAAAAAGAAGTAAAGGGGAAAAAAAACAAATAAACAGGAAACATGCACATATGGGTATACAAAACAAAGTACAGTTAAAAAAAATGCACTACCATAAAAATAGAAAAAAAACAAACCAAAAGAAGATAGTCTAAATATATAGAGCAATCTTTAACTAACAAATGAAACAATCAAGAAGAACGAAGTATCCATGCAAAGGAACCCCAATATTAAAGGAGCTTCCTAGAGGTTAAAGACCTGCTTTCAGTCTTATAAAGTGTTTGCAAAAAAAGAAGAACTTGTTGAATTATTCCCACAGAGGTAATGTCTTTTTGTTGTAGTAAAAGGATGCATCTTGCCTGCCACAAGTAATACTTACAAGATGCAAAAATAACCCTTAAAGTACTATGATGATAATGACGGAAAAACTGGGGGTACAAACCCAGGATCACCATATCATAAGACATAGGGAGCAGATGTGGGTCTCCCCAAATATCCTGTAATGCTTGCCAAAAGGTATATGCAAAGGGACAGGAAATCAAAAAATGTTCAAGAGTTTCCAGAGTGTTTGTACAAGTTAGCCTGGGACACATCCTATCTTCAACAGCTTTATGTTTGAGCATGCCTCTGACCCCAAGTTGGCCATGACAGGACAGACAAACCACATCCCACATTTGCTTTGGGAGTCATTTATCAATCAATTGAAGGCAGGCCTTTGGGAACCAATCATCAGGGTAGGCAGGGAGAGTCAGTGGAATATACAAAACTTCACTTAAAACAAAACTATAAAAGCCTTTCCTACTGTGGGAAACAACAAAACTCTGCATCGTACCCCATTGACGAAACTTAATCAAACAGGGCTTCATATAGATGGGGATAGTCTTAGTGGTAGTTATCATAGACACAGTAAGTAAACCAGAACCCCATTTGTCCTGAAGGGTAAAAAAAACATTCAAAGAAGATATTGAACCAAGACAATGTCCTATTGGTGAGAAGTCCCAAAAGAGTCCTATACAGAAAAATATTATGAAAAAAAACAATAGGATGTAACATCCACACCCCACCGCGATCATAATCATAATAAGTAAATATACATCTAATTGGATTCAATCTACTGCCCCATAAATCCTGAAAATAAACATTCAATAGTTGAAGTTCCAGGGAAAATGGAATCGGAAAGATATTAGCCAAATATAAAAATTGTGGAGTAATGAGAGTTTTAATCAAGTAAACCCTCTTCATCTTAGAAATAATTTTAAACTTCCAGCCCTGCACAATACATTGACCCCTAGCTATCGCTAGCTTCCAATTATAACAAGCATCATCCTCTGTTCCAAATGTGATCCTAAAATGTGAATAGGTGAGGTCATCATAGCTATAGTAATACATGCAAGAGGGTGTGTAAGCCTGAATTCAGGGTTAATAAGGAAGCAAATGCTTTTGTTTTAATTAAGTTTGGCTCCGAAAACTGTTTCATAAGCAGAGAGTGTACTTTCAATAAAAGGGAAATCAGTGAGAGACTGTACACTAGTCATAAATCATCAGCATATGCGCTGATATTAGTAACATCCAAATAATTGGGCACCAGAACACCAGGAATATCAGGGTGATGCTGAATAGTCCTAATAAGGGGGTCAATGGAAAACAAATGGAGAACGGGGCTTAGAGGGCAACCCTGTCTCACACCTCTATGAATATGAAAAGATGTTACAAAACGTTTATTAACAAAAGGTTGTGCAGTTGCTGAGGCATAAAGCAGATGAAGCCAACGTATAAATTCAGGAGGAACCCCATAATGGCGTAAAACCACAAGAAAATAACTATGACTAACCCGGTCAAAGGCCTTTTGCTGATCCAGGGATAAGAGCCAACCTGAACATTTGCCCGTCGAGCCTAAAGTTGTCAAGTCTCTTAAAAACTGCAGGTTATGAAATATAGATGGGTCAGCAATCCCACAGGTCTGGACCTTAGAGATGACAACCTCTGCAATGGTACCCAACCGCCTAGTCAATATGGTGGTAAAGATTTTATAATTGACGTTCAGAAGACTAATTGGTCTCCAATTATGAAGGTTTGTCCAGTCTCCAGATTTATATAGCAGGATAACCAACGCCTGAGAAAATGCAACTGGGATAGAAGGCAGATGCAATAAAGTGTTGAACACCAGGAGTAAGATAGGACTCAACTGATCTGAGAAAGTTTTATAAAACTCGGCTGTCAAACCATCAAATCCCAGGGCCATATTAGCTTTAAGTTTAGCAATGGCCTGCTTCACTTCTTCCAAAGAAATGTCTTGAATGACAGAAGTACTCAGGTCACTACAAAGCAAGGGGACCTGTAAGTCCTGTAAGAAACCCACAGGGTCTGAAGTATCAATGGGAATCCCAAATTGAGTAATTAAATAATCTTGTACCTCAGACTTGATGTGGTCCATATCCGTGGTTATAGTAGAGTCTGTCCCCCTCTGCAAAGAATCTATAACAGTGTGTTTGACACAATCAGCACAACTCCGGAAAGTGTCCAAAGTGGGTTGTCATCCTTGAGTGCCAAACTGAGACTCCAGTTTCAAGCTAAGAAATCTATTATATTGAAATCTAGCCATATCCGATTTTGTCTGCGCTATTTGTGCTGATAAGTCTAGTTTATACGTAAAAGCCATGGAGATGAGATCCTGCAACTGATGCCTCAGCATCAAATATTTTGCATAAAGTCGCCGACTTTTCCCAGAAGCATGACTAATAAACAAAGACCGAAAATCAGCTTTAGAAGCCAACCACCAGTCAAGCAGATTATCATATGCCTCAAGGATAGACACCCAAGCCCGTAACAATTCCTCCCATTTGGGAACAAGATCCGGATCCATCAACAAACTATTATTAAAGCGCCATCTAGGCAGTAACCTGGTGGCAGGAGTTCCACCAGTATTACCTATACATGACACAGCTAGATGATCTGAAGTTTCAAACAGCACAGTAGATGCATTATGTATCGTTAAAGATTTAGAAGTAAAGATGTAATCAATTCGAGTCATTAAACGTCCTTTAATAAAAGTCTTCTGTCCTGTCATATTAACCGCAGAGAAAACATTCTGTAAATTAGCAGTAGAAAGCATGTTCTGCAAACAAGCCATACCACTAAAGACTTTCTGGGTTTTGCAGCCCCTGTCATCAGGAGAGAGACCACAATTAAAGTCTCCACCCAAGATCACAATTTTTGAGTGTGTAAATAAGGGTGTATCAAGTGAAACAATGTCACTCTAACTGCAATACTTTGTGGAGCATAAACGCTCACCAAATGTAAATCTAAGTTATGAAAGGAGACATCAACCAGAAGGGCCCTTCCTGGGTCAATGACCGTAAGCTTTTGAACATGGAAATTTGGTCCCTTAAGCAAAATAGCAGCCCCATCACAGACGTCCAGCCCCTGGGACCAAAAGGATAAGCCCTCTGACCAGAATTGTTTAGCTTGTGAAAGCTCATACTCAGTTTTTATTCGAGTATCCTGCAAGAGAAAAATGTTTATTCATCAAGCCAAGTAAAATTTGAAACGTAGCACTTCTCTTCCGAAAACACTTAATACTGCTAACATTCAAAGTCAGAGGACTTAGGAGCCAGTCCATTTAAACAGTAGAAAAGGGGAAAACCAAGGGTCAGCCATCAGGTTTCTGTTTAGGTTTTCCCTTTCCCCTGACCTTCTTAACTGAGGATGATTCCAAAGGTAGCTCAGAAGCAACATCCTGTATGCCGGAGGTAACAGAAGAAGCATCAGAGTCCTCATGTCCTCCCCACAATCTCCCCATTGCTTCCTTTTATATAATAAAGAAAATCTATTCCTGATTACTATAGGACAGCCACATACCTGGGTATCTGATTTCTTTCTGGACTTTTTTAATTTAGTGGACTGCACAACTTCTATCAGGGTATCAGAAGGTGGGGGCATCACATCTGGAAGAGGGGAGCTAGAAGCAGTACTAGAAGTAGGCAGGGGTACAGCCACCATGCTGGATCCAGGCAAGGAAGGATCCAATGCAGGAACAACAGCAGTAGAACAGGCTGGAATTAAGTCCCCAGTGGACAGGTTCACTTCGGGGGATCCAAAGGAGCTGAAAGCAACTGGTCCCTGGCTTGTGACAATTTAGTTTGATGGGCCGTTATGAGTCTCAGGGTCTTGCAAAACCTTGTCCAGCCTATTCTGCGCAGACCATGGGCATTTTGAATAAGTATGTCTGGATTCCTCACAAAGGTTGCATCTGAGAGGATTTGGTCAACCGAAACTAACATGTCCATAATCCAGACACAGATTGCACTGGGGAAGGGAACAGGAGGAACTAAGATGGGTTCTAGCATCACATTTGTGGCAAGTCTTCGGCTGACCGGGATAAAAGCAAATACCCCGATCACAGCCAATGTGAAAACTACTGGGAAGATGCTGCACCCCTAAATCAGTGTGAAAGAGTTTAACTTTAATCTTCCACCCCCCTGTCCACACAAGGTCATCATCCAGAATAGGGCCAGGACTCTGTAAAATCTCACATTTTTGTCGAAGCCGGTATTGCACATCTTCAATATTAACCCCTTCATTACAAAACAGTAAAGTAATAATCTTAACAGATGGTTTAGTCAATGGAATAGGAAAAAAATCATGCCATATAGACTGATGCTTAACCAATTCCAACTTTTGCCAAAAACATTCCAGAGTACTTGCATTGCAAAAACTAATGTCGTAAATATTCTCCCCTTTAATATGAATAAACGCAAACAAGTCCTGAACAGGTATCCCCGTGGATTGCAGCAGCAACTGATGTAACACGAACTTCCTATTGGGAAAGGTCTCTTGGGTACCAGTGTATTTCAGGTGCACAGCATTGCGTCTTTGAGCAGGTACTCTAATTTGTTTAAATAAGTCAGCCATGCAAAAAGAAGGAGCAGGTGGGGAAGTAGAAGAATCCTGACATAACGCATGTGAGAGGGATGCCGGAGCATCAGAGTCTAAATGTGTAGAAGGCAGCTCAGAAGAAGCAGTTGCTCCAGAATGAGGCAAGTGCCTGATCCATAGCAAACTGGGATTCCACAGCACAGTCATCAACAACAGGCAGTTCAGGTCCCATCTCATCTCATGCCGTTCAGCAGGCCAAGAGTCCATATGTAAAACCGGTACTGCACCAGCTACCACAGGAGAGATGGCATTCAACTGTTGGGGTCAAACAAGCACATCGTCAAATGTAGTGGTAGAGTGAGAAGTTGTCGGGGAGAGCTGAGCGATTTCAGTAGCAGTGACAGGCTGCGGGGAAGTCCACCCTTCATGCCCAGCTGATGGAATCCAACCAGCAGCCTGCAGAGCCGAAGCTGGGTCCCAGACTGGATCCGTAAGTAAGTCACTAGCACCAAGAATAGGTTGAGCAGCAGGTACGGGGAAATATGGGTATCTTGCAGTTGCGACTGTGAAGCACCGATAGTTGGAGCAAGTGGGGAGGGAACATCTTGAGATGTTTGAAAAAACAACTGAGTATTAGGCATATCAGGTAGCACAGCAGAGTCCATGGGAACCACAGGGCCAACTCTGGGAGTAGCCCATTTAGATTGTTCAGCCGTTTTTTTTTTTTAAATTCAACGTCTTTATTAAATTATGTCTTAGCACAGAGTATATAACAAAAACAAATGAGCCACACACTAATAACGTCCAAAATAGCTTAATGGTGACATGACGCCAGAATGTCACTGGATCAAATATAACCAAATAATAATGAATTTAAATGCCCACCCCCTCCTCCCCCTCCCCAATACCCTCCCACCCCTCCCTGAGTGTGCCTTATTAAAAGCAGCGTAACAAAGCGATACAAGTGAGGAAATAATATTCCAGCAATAACAGGCATCAAAAGGAAGATAAAACAAGTTGAGACAGTCAGAGGTGTGTATTGCATACTAACATACTATTTGCCAGCAGATTAGGCCTTACGGTCTATCGAGTCTGCTTGAACCTTAGATCTCTAGTTGGGTGCCGAGGCCCCCCCCCGTGTTCCAGAAACCCCTATCATCCATCCCTTCCCCCCTGGGATAGGCCATCATCTGATACATCCACTTTCTGTGTCTGTCCCACCCTCTCTTGAAGCCCTCCACTGTGGATCTTTGAACCAGCTCACCAGGCAGTGCATTCCAAGGGTCCACCACCCTCTCAATGAAAAACCTCCTCCTCTTTTCCCCCCTCACCCTTCCATCTTCCAACTTCAAACCATGCCATCTGGTGATACCTCCCTGCTTTAGTCTAAAGATCCCCTCCATGTTTACCCTATTGATTCCCTTGAGGTACTTGAAGACCTCAATCATGTCCCCCCATCTCTCCTCATCTCCAATGAAAACAGGCAGAGCTACTCAAGTCTGTCCTCATACGTCAAATCCCCTAGTCCTCGTATCATCTTAGTTGCCCTCCTCTGTACCCTCTCCAGGAGCTGTATGTCCCTCTTCAAGTGTGGTCTCCAGTACTGTACACAGTACTCAAGGTGTGGTCTAACCAGTCCATTGCACAGCGGCAGAATCACTTCTTTGCTCCTAGAGGTGATCCCCCTTACGATGCATCCCAACATCCTGTTTGCCTTGCTAGCCACTCTCCTGCACTGCTCAGAGTTATTCATACATGCATCCACCATGACCCCTAGGTCTTTTTCCCCTATTGAGGCCTCCAGTGCCTCCCCTCCCAGGGTGTACCTGTGTTTAGGGTTTCCCTGCCCAAGATATAACACCTTGCACTTGGTGATATTGAAATTTAATTTCCATGTGTGAGCCCAGCTTTCCAGGGTGTCCAGGTATCCTTGCAGGGCCAACCTCCCCTCTTCTCCCTCAACTACTGCTCCCATCTTGGAGTCATCAGCGAAGAGACTCATTTCACACCCTATACCCTCCCTGATGTCCGATATGTATGCATTAAACAGGATCGGACCCAGGACCGAGCCCTGTGGTACCCCACTACTGACCTCTCTAGGGTTCGAGAGCTCCCCACTGACCACTACTTTCTGGGTGCGTCCAGCTAGCCAGTTTTCAATCCATCTGACCATCAAAGGGCCTACTCCCAACCCCATCAGTTTCTCCACCAGTCCATTGTGGGGGACAGAGTCAAACGCCTTGCTGAAGTCCAAGAATAATACATCCACAGGCTTTCCCCTGTCCAGTTCTGATGTTACCATTCGTAGAACTCCACAAGATTGGTTGGACATGCTCTACCTGGCACAAACCCATGTTGCCAACTATCCAGACCTCCCACCTCCTCCAAGTACACCTCCAATCGTTCCTTTAGTATACTCTCCATTAATTTTCCCACCACCGAGGTCAAACTGATGGGTCTATAGTTACCTGGTACTTCCCTCAACCCCCCTTTATGGATTGGCACCACATGTGCCTCTCGCCAATCCCTAGGTACCCTCCCTGTCTCAAGTGAGCTGTTGAAGAGCTCCGCCAGGGGTGCAGCCAGTATGTCCACCAATTCCCATAGTACTCTCGGATGAATGCCATCCGGCCCAGGAGATTTGTCTTTCTTTAGGGCCTTGAGGGCTAACCACACCCTTTTGGCGGAGATAGCATCATCTGTCCCCTCCACCTTACTGGCCTTTTTATCCTTATCCTGATGTGACACCCCTGGGGTACCTCTCCCTCCCTCTTGCTCCATTTCTGTTGCTCACTTGATCCCACTCACTGCCGCTTCTATCCCCATCGTGCCTTGCTTTGTAGATATCCCATCCCCCTCCCTAGTGAACACAGAGGCAAAATACTCTTTAAATACCTCTGCCTGGTCCCTCGCCTCTTCCACCCACCCTCCTTCTGATCTCAATCTGCTGAGATGGCCCTTAGTTTGTCTCCCCTCCCAAATGTACCGGAAGAACCCCTTTTCCCCTCCATGTATCCCCTGTGCCAGCCATTGCTCTTTACTGGACTTTGCCCCTTCACCATCTGGGTGACTTTTCTAGATGCAAGATGGTACATTTCCTTATCCCTATCCCTCTTGTTGTTTTTATATTTTTTTAGGCGCCTTCTTTCTGTGACTGCTACCTGAACCTCACTGGACCACCAGCATGGTTTATGTGACCTTGCTCCCTCACGTTTCACCTTAGCAGGTTCTGACTGCCTCATGAAGTCCCGTTTATGACCTCCCATCTCCTTTCCACATTTGTCATTGATGTAATCCCTTCAAGTGATCCTTGAGAATATTTCCCATGCCCACAAAGTCTGCCCCCTGAAGTCCACTGCCAGTGTTCTAGATCTCACCCCCTCCCCATGCTTATTTGAAACCAGACAGTATTGTGGTCACTCCCAGTCAGGGATCCTCTACAACCAGTTCCTTACCAGATCCCCATCTGCCAGAACCACGTCCAGGACATGCCCCTCCCTTGTGGGCTCCATCACATGCTGTGTTAAGAACACATCCTGGAAGCTGTCCAGCAGCTTCTGCTCCTTGGCCACCTTAGAGGACATGGTTCCCCAGTTTGTACCTGGCATATTAAGGTCCCCCATCAACACCACTCCTTCCCCTTTTGGTCCACACTGGGCAATGATGTTGTCCAGCAAACCATCCTCCAGAACATCACCCATCCCGGGGGGCCTATATACTACACCCAGCTTGACCTTATCTCCTGCTGGGAATCGTAAGGTGACCCATAAGGCCTCCACGTTTCCCTCTGCCTCTTCTACCCTAGCAACTTCTATGTCATCTCTAATGAACATAGCCACTCCACCCCCTCTGCCCTCCTTTCTATCCTTCCTAAGCATAGTGTACCCATGCACGTTTAGGTCCCAGTCATGGTTTTTGTTGGCCCACATCTCCGTGACCGCCGCCACATCCACCACCCCCCCGAACAGCATGGACTGGAACTCTGGCAACTTATTTCTCAAGCTCCTGGCATTTACTAACACCAACCCCAACCCCTTATCCCTGATCCCCTTTGTCGAACCCCACCCAGGTTCCTTACACTTCCATCCTCCCTCTGCTCCTCCTGAAACCTCCACCCCCAGTCTGTTTCCACCCCCTTGGGTTTGAAGGCTACTCCCCTCATCTGGAGGAGATGGCTTCTGGTCAGCCCCTCCCTTATCCCTTCCCCCTCACAAGTTTAAACCCCACCTTTCTTGAATGTAGTCAGCCATCCCCTGTTTAAGGACTTCCTTCCCTAATGGGGCAAGATGAAGCCTGTCCTTGGCATACAGTACCTTATCCTCCCAAACTCCTTTCCAGTTCCCTAACACCCTCAACCCACTCTCTTCACCCCACTTCCTAAGTCAGTCATTAACCTCTGTGATCTTCATTTTTTTCTCCACTGAGGCCTTTGGTACTGGCAATATCTCCAAAAAGGAAATGTTGCATCCATAAATCTACTTCAAATATAAAGCATACAATTTACCCCATTTCTGATTAAAAGAAGCTATACAGTTCCGGGAGCTTGCTATTAACCTTTCAGTGTTAAAACAAAGTGACATTTCTTTCAGCCATTCAGCATATGATATGGCCAGTAGGTCCATACAGTGCTTGAGAACCAGTCTTTAGACTGCTATGGAGATTAGAGCCATGTGAAATCTATGCTCCTGAACTCTAATATTGGAAAAACACCCCTAGAATACATATTTCCATGGTAAACAAATCACCCAATCCCAGAAGAGGATCTAGATTAGTTTGAATTGTATTCCATAAAGGAGCCACCTTATCACAATGCCAGAAAATGTGTATAAGGTTCCCTTCAGCCGCGCCACACCGTGTATAGTTAGCCAAAGGCAGTCTGCCTAGTTTGGCCAATTTAACCCGGTGTATAGTACAGATTATTTAAGATATGGTACTGTATGAGTCTGTGCCTATCTTGAGTAAGATACCTATGCATGTCCACCCAAACCTGACTCCAAATCAAGGAGGAGTCTGGCAGAAGAGAAGTCCAAATTTTAGAACCTGTAAGTGCATTAGGATATTTGATATCCAGTAAAAAGGAATAAATCCTGGAGATTCCATGGGCCTTATTTGCACATTCCTGTATCTGATCTAAGAAAGGCCTGACTTGGGAAAACATGAATGTGGTCTCAAAAAGAGAGACCATAAGATGTCTCAACTGAAATACCTTGAAAATATGTTTCTGAGGAATATTCAATTTAACAGTTATGTCAGTTGAGGAGAGGAGGAACTCCTGAGAAAACAGGCTTTCCGCAAGAGTATCTTGTAACTGAGGAAGCCAGTCTGCGGAAAGCGGAGAACCTCCTATTTTGATGTTAGGGTTTAAAGTGAGGGGTTGAGCCGCATCCTTTTTGGATGAGATGTTAAAGAAGTTCCAACACTGGGTCAAAACCTTTATAGCAACCCCCACAGTCGAATTTTGTATGGAAGGGGGTAATGCTGAGAAAGTGTAATAAAAAACTCTGGGTGAGTTAAGATTACACATATCCAGGAGCCTCTTCTCCAACTGTAGCCAGATAGGAGAATGTTCATCGGGTATGGACTCGAACCATCTCCCCATTTTGGACAGATGACTAGCCCAATAGTAAAAAATAAAATTGGGGAGGCAGAGTCCACCTCTCTCCTTGGGTAGATTAAGTTTAAGAAAGGCCCGTCTAGGGTGTTTGCCCTGCCAGATGAATTTAGAAAGAGCAGAGTGGAGCTGTTAAAAGTAAGACAATGGGAGCCAGATATTCAATAAATTTAAAGGGTAGAAAAGATGGGGTAGTACATTCATTTTTATAATACTAATACGACCCCATAACGACAATGGGAGTTATATTCAGCACCAAATCATTGAGTCTCCTGAGAACCTCTGGGACTCTAGTGAGATGTATGCCTAAATATTTGATTGAGGAAGAGGACCATCTCATACCGAAATGAGAGAAGTTAACTTGGTGCGTGAAAGCATTTAATGGAAATATAACTGATTTGGATAGGTTTAGCTCATAGTTAGCTACTTGTCCAAACTGCTCAATAATTTGTAACACATGTGTTAGTGAAGTTTCTGGGTTGGCCCAATGTAAAAGAATATCATCTGCATAGACTGAGAGGGTCAGAGATTGCTGGTATACTGAACAACCTGTGACCTCAGGTGAATTCTTAATGCTGATTAAAA
Organism: Neoceratodus forsteri; assembly: GCA_016271365.2. Classification (NCBI taxonomy): domain Eukaryota; kingdom Metazoa; phylum Chordata; order Ceratodontiformes; family Ceratodontidae; genus Neoceratodus; species Neoceratodus forsteri. Next base: position 734,912,709 of record CM028131.1, read on the forward strand.
GGGGTTCCAAATATAAATTAAACAAAAAAGGAGACAGGGGACAACCTTGCCGAGTGCCTGTAAACAGGGGGAATTGAGAGGAGAAAACCCCATTGCAATAAATTCTAGCAGTGGGTGCCTTGTATACTGTCCGAATATATTGAATGAAGGTTTCTGGAAAACCCATTTTTTTGAGAGTAGCCCAAAGAAAATCCCAGTTTACTCTGTCAAAAGCTTTTTCTGCATCCAATGAGACTAAAGCCATGGGGATCTGGGAGTCTTGGGCAACCTGAAAAATATGTGAGAGGGTTCTCAAGTGGTCAGCAGAAGATCTGCCTTGCACAAACCCCACCTGTTCAGGACTCAGCAGATGAGACCAAACCTGTTTAATTCTAAGAGATAGGATTTTGGTTAAAATTTTTATATCATAATCTAGTAATTAAATTGGATGGTAACTGGCCGGCTCATTCTGGGGTTTGTCTGGTTTCAGGATCAGGACTATCGTGGCTTCCAACAAAGTGGGGTCTAAGGGATCTGAAGTGAACATATAATCAAAGAGTTTCAAGAGAAGGGGAGCTATCTCCTTACAAAAGACTATATAGAAGTTAGAGGGAAAACCGTCAGGACCTGGGGATTTATCAGGTGCTAACTCTTTGATTGCTTCCTCTACTTCAACCAGGGTAATGGGAGAGGCCAGGATCGCGCACTGCTGGGCCTGCAGGGAGGGGGAGATTAAGGCCATCCAAAAAATGTTCAATATGAGAATGGGAAGTTGGAGGAGTACCCTTACTGTATAGGTCCCTATAAAAGGATTTGAAAACCTGGGAAATATCTCGAGGGGAGGTTTTAATAGAACCATCTGGGGAGTATAGTGCAGGAATCAGTCTTGAGCTTTCTACTTCCTGCAGTCGAAGGGCTAACATTCTACCTGGCTTCTCACCTTGGTCTAAATAACGAGCTTTGGTTTTAAGGATGGCATATTCTGCGTTTTCTCTTAGCAAATCAGCATATTCATTCCTAAGCTTCAGTAGGGTTTCCAAATTGGATTGGGAAGATGAAGAGGATAAGCTATTTTCAACCATCCTTATTTGATTCGACAACAAAATAACTTTAGCCTCTCTCTGGTTTTTCCTTTTGGAAGCTAGCTTAATGAATTCTCCCCTAATGTAACATTTAAAAGAACACCAAATCAGGTCCTCCCTACATGTGGAACCTGTATTGAAATCTATAAAGGAAGAGATTTGTGACTTAATGTGGGAGATTATTCATTCCTTTTATAGGAGTTGTGTGTTTAATTTCCATGTGGTGTCCCTTTGAAAGTTCGGATTGGGGGAGATCAAAATCCACGTCACAGAATGATCAGATATAACAATTGGTTCAATTCCTGTCTGGTGAGTACCAGCCAGAAGAGTGGTGCTTATTAAAATGAAATCAATTCTGGACCACGACTAGTGGACCTGGGAGTAGAAGGAAAAGAGCTGGCTAGAGGGATTAAACAGACGGCATGGGTCACATAGATCCAATAAGTCCATAAATTCCCTCAGAGCAATTTGCGGAGGGGTAAGGGGTCTTAATGGCCTATAAGTTTTATCTAAGTCTTGTGACGGAGCAATATTCCAGTCGCCCCCTAGAATAAGCAAGGAGGGCAAAAATGCACTCAGTTTGTCGGCCAAACTCATAAGAAAGTCCGCATCCCCTCCAACTGGACCATAGATTGCCCCTAACACCACCCTGGCATTGTTTAGCATACCTTTAACAATAATAAATCTGCCCTCTTGATCTGTTAGACTTTCTTCTGCCACAAATGATATATGTCTTTTAACAAAAATTGCCACCCCTCTACTAGATGATGACCCACAGGACGTGAAAATTTGAGAGAAACCCTGTCGACGTAGCCCATTTGTTTCCGAGGCCATGAGATGGGTTTCCTGCATCAAAAGAATGTCAATATTTAAGAAGACACAGTTTTTGAGAACCTGATGTCTTTTGAACAGATCCCTGATGCCTCTAACATTCCACATTGCAATCTTAATTGGCACCAAGGTAATGTATCTTTTTAATGAAAAAAAGGAAGCATGTACCATTAATTGACCAGACAATCCCAAAAGGCACACTCCAGTCCCACCCCCCATCCCTCACAACCCCTGTGGAAAGGAATAAGTAAGGAAAAGTTTCCCTTCCCAGGGAAATTCATAAAATGGTCGAGTCACTGAGAGGGTAGAAAATCTTAACCATCCAATAGTGGACTCAGACCATGGAGTCAGTAGGGAAGAGACCAAGACAGTGACAGAAACCCCCCTCCCCCCTAAATCCCTCAACCTATATACAAAAGGTCCCCACCTGTATACTAGGGAAGATTCCAGAATCCTTATTACTTGTAATGAGAACCAGACCCAATAGGCTGCACTCCTATGAGGAGGGTACACTACGTTTAAGAACCAAATCTGATTTAGAGTGCCATAAACTGAGTCCAGAGAGAAAGACTTAATAAATTGAAGTGCTGTCTGAACCCCATACCCCACGGGGAGTGCATCCTTAGCCCCCTTCCTAGGTGTGCTATGCATCGCTCCTGAAGTTTCCTCCATCCCAAAGCCTCTCCGCCCATCGACCCTCTGGAAAACTGGCAAACAAAAGCCCTGACTAACATTGCAGTGCTCCAAAGGGTTACAATTTAACATGCTAAAATAATAGTGGGAGTCTTGAAATCTGACTGTTAGCTTGCTCACTCGCAAACCCTACCAGACTAACTCTCTCCCAAAGAGGCATATGCCTCTCACCAATGCATCTTGAACCAGACTTACACAAAGGGCCAACACTCGGGAGATGGAAGTCCCCAGGGTTCCCAGTAAGCTTGCTGCACTGTTTAACTCCTTTGAGGTGAACCCAGCACCGAACAATGCGAGGTGGACGGGGAAATAAACCAGTGGGGACCTACAGGTCCATCCGCAATAACAACTTGTGAAACGCCCCTGAAACAAGGTTCCCACCCACCTCCCACCAGAGCACATGAACACTCCACTGAGCCAGATCCAGGCCCACTAGGCCTCACTGCAACCTCCCCTGCCGCCCATCCACTCCCCTGAGGAACCAGAGAAAAGGGGAAAGGAAAGAACATCAAACAGGTAAAAGAAAAAAAACACAACTCCACAGCAAAAAAGAACAATTGCCCTCAGGCAACTGCAGTGAGAAGTTCACCCTGCTTTAAACAGGTTAGGTAGTCTGCTGGGAAGATCTGTGGCAGCTTGTTCCGGGGAGTCATACGCATACCATACTCCGTCAACTGCCACTTGTAACTTAGCAGGGTAGAGCATCTTAAATCTTATTCCTGCCACGATTAGCTTGTTGACCGTAGGATGAAATGCAGATCTTTTTTGGCGTGTTTCATAAGGGAGATCTTGGGTGATCCTCAACTTGGAACTACCCCACAAAATAGCCTGGAGCTCCTTCGCTTTAGAAAGCACATGTTGCTTCTCCAGAAAACTTAGGAATTTCACAATTAAAGGCCTTGGGGATGCACCAGGTGGGGATTTTGATCTCAGGGAACCATGGGCTCACTCAATGTGGTACTGTGGGTTGAGGGGAGAAGGGCCAACAATCTTGAGGAAGAATTTCTGCAGGAAGGCAATGGTATCAGAACCTTCAGGCAAACCCAGGATCAACAGATTATTCCTTCTGCTTCTCCCCTCTAGATCTTCAGTTTTCAGTTGGAGTTTACTAATTTGCTGTTTCAGATGTACGATTTCTGCTTCTGATTTCTCTCTCCATTTCTCCAGAGAAGAGGTTCTCGCTTCTGAATCTCCCATTCTTGTAGATAAAGAGCTTAGGTCTCCACGAATAGATTTCAGCTCTGCCGAGATATCCTCTAGAGTTTCTTTAAATGGGAGCAATTCCTGAAGAAAACGGTCCTCAGTAAGAGGAATCGTTGATGTTCCACAAGAAGCAGACTTGGGAGCATTCCCAGAACTTTGATGTTTCGATTTCTTGGACAATTTTTCTGGTGTGGGTGGTGGGGTATGTCAGATACTGGCCTGCTTCATCTCTGCTTCTATTTCAGCTGTAAAGCTGGTTACGTTATTGCAGATCAGCCAAAAACTCTGCCACGGAGATCCCAAATGATAAAGAAGCTTAAAACCGATGCCTAACTTGTACCCCTTAACAAATGAGGGGCAACAAGAGGGTTAAAAGTGGTTGATAAGTGGGAGCTCCAGAATAGTGCTGCTTTCAGGCACCCTGCATCACGTGACCCCTCGTTCAGCTGTTTTGACAAGGAGTTGCAAAAGGAAAGCCTTATTATTCAGAATTGCAGACTGTAACATTTGTTCTTCTCGGGCTGGCATCAGCAGATTCATTCCAGAGACAGTAGAGTTCTTTAACCTAATAGCTGGCATTGCGTACTCAGGTAAAGCACATCTAGAGGTCTGGGCAACAGTAGTAGTACCATCATCCATGTCCGCATCCAACAAAAAAATCCACAATATCTTCCATCACAACTCGAGTAGAATCAGGGTCAGTAGCCAAAGAAGATGAAGTAGACAAAGAAGAGCCTGGAATGGGCTCAAAAGCTTCCCCAGCTCCAGGACAGTCTGCTCCTCCACACTCCACATCAGCCATCTTGGAAAATGGCCGACAAGGGTCCCCCTACTGTCAGAGTAGGGGTACATTTTATTAAACAGAATATCGGAACATAAACAAACAATAAAGAAAAATCAGAAATAAAAGCATGGAATCAAAAAGATGGTCAAGTTGACAAAAGAAAAAGTAATACAAAAGGTATCAGGAGTCACCAACAATAATAACAAAAAAAAAATGAAAAGGAATACTGTTCAAATAGAAAAAAAAAAAAATAACCAGCAGCCAGGAACAGGACCCCTGTTCCCAGTAAAGTGAAAAAGCAAACAAGGAAATCCCCAAATAAATCATCATGTCACTGCTGGCAGTTCAGTAATCCAAGGCAACTCCTTCCATAATTCGGCTATCTCATTACCTGATAAGGCAAGACATTCAGCAGCATAGACAGTTTTAACATCTTTCAGTATCTTGTTACCCAGCTCCAAATGGGAACATTCCTTTTGCTGTAAGGTAAAAGCACACCTAGCCAACCATATATTCCACTTGATAATAGTAAATAAGAGATGAAGAGTACCCGTATTCCACCTTCGCCAAACAGGTGGAGCAAAATCATGCATAAGGTGGTCATAGGTCAGGTGTGCAAATAAAGGCATGTCCCACAAATCAGCCAAGTAAACCCAAAAAGATTTAATAAAGGAACAATGAAAAATAAATGCTCCACAGTCTCAGTTAAATTAACACAAGGCAGCCTGCTACAAACCCCATCTTGTACCTGTTTATGCTTATGGTTAGCTTTAACATTAATCCTCCCATGACAGGAAAGCCAATGGAAATCCCACATATGGATAGGTATCCTGCAATTATGATAAAAAAGGTGCAAGGAGGAACAAAACTGGTCAGAGCAGCCTGAAAAAACATCAGGAATGCCACAGAGAGAGGACAACAGGGATCTATAGAGTACCTTATGGGAAGCAGAAGATAAAGGTTGTTGGGGTGTAATCTTCCATTGCTTCAGACGAAAAAATGTCTCTCTAAGATATTGTAGAAAAACTGGGCCCTTCAGGACCTTTAACGCATTTTGCTCCCATTGGCGGAACCAGGGCTCACAATTCCCAAACAATCAGGGCTCCCAACCCTTACCCATATTAACAAATAAAGGTTTCAAATTAGACATAAAAAAAAAAATACTATTAAATAATAAAATGGGGTTAACCATATCCAGGCCACCCTCCCTAATGGGCAAATATAACACATTCCGTTTGATAGGGTTGAGATGGCTGTCCCAAATGGCTTCAAAGAAAACACTCAAAAGGGAGGTTTCCAATTTTTTTGGAATGGGAAACACATAACTAAGATATGAAAAAAACGGAATAAGAAAAGTCTTAACCAAAAAAACTCTTTTTTTCTTCCCAATCTTACTTTTATTCCATTGCATGACTTTATGTTTCCGAGAGCAAGTTTCTCCTCCCAGTTTAAGGTAGCCATCTCAACGGAACCTAACTTAATCCCAAGGATGGTCAGAGGGCCCGAGGTGAGAGAAATAGGCCCTAGAGTGGACTGGGGACCGGGGTTAAGGCCTAGAGCCTTCCCATGGCATTTATCTAAATTCAAGGAAGCATCGGACGCTGCACCAAAGGATGAACAGAGGTGAAGAGCCCAACGAACAGACCTGCGATCAGCAACTAATAAACAAAGGTCATCAGCATAAGCAATGACTCTGGCCGAAGCCTGAGCAGGTGGCCCCAGTATCGGCGCGATAGTAAAAAGGCCATTAATGGACAGCAGCAAGGGATCAATAAAAAAAGTATACAGTACAGGGCTCATGGGACAACCCTGCTGGATTCCCCTTTTAATAGAGACCATGGGGCCAACATGGCCATTCACAACTGGTGTCACAGTAGCAGTAGCATAGAGGGACTGAATCCACCCTACCAGGAGAGGTGGAACATGACAGTGACTGAGAGTTTCCAATAAGAAGGTGTGGCAGATGGAATCAAATGCCTTCCTCTGATCGAGGGACATCATAAATCCACTGCAGGAGCCTTTTAGACCATGGGAAAAGACTTCCCATAATAGGATCAAATGATCCTGGATACTAAGGGTAGGGATGGCACAAGCCTGTTCTGGGGAAATAACCTGTTCAGCTATCAGAAGCAGTCTATTAGTCAGAATTTTAATAAGCAATTTACAATCTTCATTCAACATGCAGATAGGTCTCCAATTATTCAGATCAGCCTTATCCCCTTTTTTAAACAAAAAAAATCAAAGTTCCTTTATTAAAACTCAGAGGAATAGTACTAGTGCTCAGCATAGCATTAAACACAGCAGCAAGTTCAGGGCACAGATGGTCACCAATAATTTTATATAATTCAAAAGGCAAACCATCCAGCCCAGGGGAAATATTATTTCTCAAGTGCTGGAAAACAACTTCAACCTCCTCACGGGTAATCAAACAGTCTGCCTGCTGCACTATTTGAGAGGGAACTGTTGGTACTGGGATGGTCCTCAAAAACTCTCGAATCTCCCTAAGGTCTGAGGGTATGTCAGTGAAAAGGGCTCTGGAGAAGTCAGCAGCTATGTGGGAAAGTGAAATATTAGAGGTGTGTAAGAGGCCAGAGGAGTCACAAAGACTGGACATGGTGTGAGTCCCCACTTTGTGGGCCTGCCGAGCAAAAGGGTCAACTTCCTGGGAAGTGCCCTGAGTGCCAAATTATGTTGGGCATACAAACGAGTAGGGCGTTGAGAGGAAAACAACATCATGTCCTTGCGAATCAATTGAATTTGGGAAGTAAGGCCTTGACCATTAGTGTGGGCAATAGTTAGTAAATTCTGAAGGTGTTGTCTCTGCTGTAGATAGGTCAAGTAAGCAGTACTACATTTCTGCTTACTATAATGTTTTAAAAGAAGAATTAAATCAGTCTTCGTATCCATCCACCAAGTAATAGGGTCATCATAGAAAAGTAATATGGATTTCCGAGCAGTAGGAAATTGGTGTAATGCAGACAATAACTCTGGGTCTGTCAACAAAGACGTATTAAATTTCCAAAGTCTCAGATCCTGGCAATGGAAGGGGGTACCACCAATTGAGATGCATACCCTCCCATGGTCAGAGAATTCAACCAGAGTAACAGTAGCATTTGAAATAGGTAGTGTTGGGGATGAAAAAATAAAGTCGATTCTAGTGGCCAAGACACCTTTGTGAAATGTAGGGGTGTGGCAATTAGTAAAGTCTAAGTAGGTGTCTCGTAGGCGAGCCATATGTATAACAGTGTGTAGAAAGGGAGAATCACAAAACAGCTTCTTAGTGGTAGCAAAAGAACTTTTGTCTTGCAGGCTCAGGCCACAGTTGAAATCCCTAGCAAACAGAATCTGCTTGGAGGTGAATAAATAAGGTTGGATAAGAGAAAGAATGTCAATACGACTCAATTTAGTTTGTGGGGCGTAAATATTAATTAAGCGAAAGGGTATGTGATGTATAACTGTGTCAAGAATAAGGACTCGGCCAGGCACTAAATCATAGAGTTTAAGCAAATGAAAATCAAGAGAGTGGACTAAAATACCAACACCAGAGCAGGTCTCATGGCCAATGGACCAAAACAAGGGGCCGCAGAACCAATGTCTTTGGGCATGATGTAGAGTAGTTCATGTACAGTATGGAAGCGAATATCCTGTAAAAAAAAATCAAGCCGAGTTGTAATGAAGCAAGAAAAGCAAAAACTAAATTCCTCTTGTCTATATGTTTAATGCTGTTCACATTCAACGTGTGACAAGCAAAAGGTGTGAAAGTATCAGGCAGCATGAGAAAAAGGGCAGGAGCACAAAGAACCAACCAGAGAAAAAAACACTATTTCTTCTTGCTTGCACCAGCCATACTCTTCCCTTTCACCCGGGCTTTCCTTTTCTGAGCACCTCTACTCTTAGTCCCAATTTCAGTGTCAGTAATCCCATCAGGGTGGGAGGAAGGAATAGATGAAGAATCAGACGCCTCTCCAGAGTCAGCAGACGTGTCCTGCAAAACATCATAAGGATTAGAAACAGGAATAGGCGAGGGTCTGAGGGCCTTAGGGGTGGTGGGGCAGCTTTTTTTTGGTCCTCAAAGAGCATCTACAGCTCACAGGAAGAGGCTCGGGGGGGAGCATTTCAGTGTCAGCCGGGACCACCCCAAGGGATCAGGGGCAACAACTGCAGGCACCAAAGAAGGAACAGGCGGAGTGCAAGACCCCAACACTGTACAACACAAGACTCAGGTGCAATCGATGTGGAGGGTCTGGGAGGGCCCAAATCTGGCTGTGGTGGAGAAATCTTACTCTGAAGTTTAGCCTTCGGGGCTTGGGAGATAATAAAATGCTGATCAGCACCATCATCATGGTGCTCCTGATTGTGGGCTGCCCATGTACAGTTCTGAAAAGTGTGCCCAGGTTCCTCAAATAAACTGCATTTACTCTCGTTGAGGCAGGCAGGACTAACATGACCCAACTCTCCACAGGAGTTGCATTTAATCTTATCACAAGCACTACTCAGGTGAGAGGGATCACCACACCTGTAGCAGGCCTTAGGCTGGCCGGAGTAAAACAACACCCCCCCCATCACAACCCAAAAAAAAGGAATTAGGCAGGTGGAGAAGTCCAGAGTCATCAGACTTCAGCAGTACCATGACCCTCCACCCCCCCAGTCCATATATTTTCTGAGTCCAATATGGTCTCAGGTTACCCAATAACAGTATAACGCATTTTCAACCAATAAATCACATCAGACACATCCACTCCTTCATTACAAAACAAAATCGATATAGTTTTATAGGCAGGCTTAGTTAATGGAATGGCCTAAAAAGGTGTCCACAAGGCTGTAGTTTTCAGTGAGTGATATTTCACCCAAAATCTGTCCAAACCCTGAAGCATCTTGAAGCTGATATCAAAAGTGGTCTCCCCCGAGATATGAATAAGGGCATAAAGTTTGTGGGCAAAGAACTTCATGGAGTCGTTCAATAAAGTTCTGGCCACATAAACATGATCAAGGGGTCCAGCATACCACCAATATAAGAGAGACAGACAGCATTATGGCGTTTAGCAGGCAAAATAGGAAGTCGAAACAATGAGGAAAAAGTTTTCTTCTGTCTGTCAGGCATGAGATTCAAAGGCGCTGCAGGCGGAGTAGAGTCAGGGCCTGCAGTAACAATCGGAACAGTTACATGAGGGAGATGCAGGGCAGGGTACTGGGTGAGACGTAAGCCATCAGGGATGGCTAGGGGATCAGCCAGAACCCACTCAGGGCTCGTGTCTCTAGTCACAGTAGGGCAGGGAGGAAAAGCAGAAGTCACAAAGTCAGCCTTCGTTGGCATACGGATAGGAGATTTACCAGGAGACCAGCAAGCATCAGGAGAACACTTTTCTCAGCCAGCACCCTCCAAAGCTGAGTCCATGGACCAAAGCCCAGTACTCGGGAAGCGTCAGTAGCCCAGATAGCCAGACATGGAGGGTGTAAGGCAGACTCAGTAGGAACAGTAACAGAGTCACAAGCAGTGACTGCAGGCAAGGTAGGAAATGAATCACAGGCAGACTTACAGTGTCCATCGGCAGATGGCGGGTCCTGCAAATGAGTAGAAGGATGACTCAGCGGGCATTTGACAGAAACTGCAGAGCTGTCAGGACAGGACCACCGAATTCTCTGCATAAGAGCTACTTTCCTCGTAAGAAACTTCCTTTCCTCAGATTCTAAAAGCAGCTATAAATCACGGGTCTCGGCTGACTGCTCACCAGCAACCAAAGATTCACTTTCAGCCTCCTCAAAACTGACGACCAACTCAGAGTCAATGTCAGGATCAGGAGCCAGCAAATTCAGAACAATACCATCATCAGCAGCAGCAAGTTCCAAATCCAAATGATTTATTTCCACCACGTTCTCCTGAACATCAAGTAAACCAGCAGTTCCAGGCAAAGACAAGGCAAGAGGGGAGACCAGCCCTCCAACCTCTATAGCTTCCACCACCACTCCAGGGCTCTCATCCGCCATCTTGGTCCTGCAGACAAAAGGGTCCCTCCTGCTCACAGGAAGCAAGAGTAGAGGCATTTCCCTGGTGTCCTGGCCAAATGGCCCTCATTCACTAAAAATACCACCAACAGCTTAAAAAATCTGGTTCAGTTTCAGTTGGCATCCATCTGTATGCCCCCTCCCCCCGGGATGAAGCTGAAAATAGGCAAAAAACTGTCTAGTCCACCTTCCCAGTCAACAAAAACTAAATAAATAAATAAATAAGGCTTCTGCAATGGGACTTGGATTTCTGGTATTTAAACATTTCACAGTCTGCTTTTTAAGGAAAAAAAACTTAGTCTCTTCAAGTATTCTCTGTTGTTTACCCCAACTTCAGCTCACTAAATCCTACTGTGATGAATGCTTTCTCAATAAATTTAATTCTTCTTTTAAAACAGTATTTTTTCTGTATATGTAAAGTGTTGGCTAAGACTCCGTACCAGTAATTATAAAAATTAAAATTTAGGCAAGTGTATGCTTATGAATATTTTTTTCACACCCTCGGTGTATGAAAAAATATTTATAACATACACTTGCCTATCCATTATTATTTATTTACTGCATGCCCAGGGGCATAGTGAGGCACGAGGCCACAGGTCAAGTGCCTTCAGCCCCTGGAAGTGCATTAAAATCTGTTCCATGCACACCCCTGGAGTGTCTTATTGCACTTATAAAATAGGCTCCCTTTTTTTTACTTTTTACAGTTAGGAAAAACATGTTTATATGTAGAAACAATAGATTTACTTATGAGCATTTATGATAAAATAGTCCTGCCCACTGAAAATGATGTCATTGTACTACTGCTGGACAAAGTTTGCCCTTTGCTGGCATCAACATTCAAAATACGGAATGTTTATCATGAAATGTTTACCATGGAACACATTGATTCAAATTTCTGCTAAGTTCCAGTGGCAGAATGTTCCTTTCCCAACATATTGTACACACACACACACACACACACACACACAACAAAGGCCTCTTCTACAGCCAGAGACTCAATTATCTCACTGTCAGGGCAAGCAGAAGAGATTTCCCTGATGAGCAGGTAAAGATAGAAGGGGAATTTTTCATTGCCAGCAAAGAAACAGTTGTAATGAAAATTACAAACAATACTAAATGTTTCTAATTTGTTTATGTGTGTAAGGAAAGTGGTCAGATCAGAGAAACAACATTTAATTAATTTGTTTTATTTTTTATTTAAGGTAGTTTTATTTTTAGGGCTCAATTGAAGTTTTTTTTTTTACAGTGTAAAGGTAGTAGTCATGTTTGTGATGGAAGATCAATTCTGATTGAAGCGGTACTGATGGAAGATAGTTCTGGTTGTAGGAGGATTGATTTGCTCATTGTGTGATGTGGTTAAGGACCAGGATGACTGTGCATGAAACAGATTTCATGCACGGTCACATGATATATTTTGACCAATGGGACTTCTTTATTTTGGATGCCCATTTTATAATTTGGACTGTTACACTGTTTGTTGGGTGCCCCAAGCTGTTATACTGTACCCATGGGGGCATTGCTGAGGCAGGTATTAGAGGCACAGCTGCTCTTAGCAGGCCTGCTGCTGTCTCCAACAATTATACCCATGGTGGGCATTGCTGAAGCAGGTACAAGTGGCATAGTAACTCTTAACGAGTTGCATACTGAATGGCTGCTGAGGAGAGTGTGGTTCAGCAGACATTAGCACAGAGAGACATACTGCTTCTACATAATCAGTTCATACTTGCCACACCGAGCAGTAGATATTTACTAGTGCTGTCATATAGAAGCCCAACCAAGCAATAGATATTTGCTGGAGCCCAGCAAGGTGTGAGTGGGGCAGTCATATATTGAAAGACTGCTGAGGAGAGTGTGGTTCAGCAGACACTAGAGAGAGAGAGAGAGAGAGAGAGAGAGAGATGTACTACTTCTACATGATCAGCACGTACCTACTGCACCAAGCATAAGATATTTACAAGTGCTGGCATATAGAAACCCGGCCAAGCAATAGATATTTGCTGGAGCCCAGTGGGGTGTGTTGTTAGTTACCCTGCTAACAAGCCTGAGAATCCTGGGCGATGTTGTTCTTAGCATGCTGTAGGAATGACAGACCCAGTTTGGGTGCTGTAAAAGGCAAACCCAATTTTAGGCTGAGCACTGTAGCCTGTGCATATTAAACTGGGAGGGTCTCCACATTTGTTTTAAACTTTTAAACTATTCTGTTTTAGGTTAATGGCTGTAGCTGTAGCAATGTGACCATGGATGTGTCTTCAGGGTCCAGGGACATAAAGCATGCCAGTTTGCGAGTGTGGCAAGCACTAGCAAGTGAGCATGTGCAGAGACAAGCACGAGTCTGGCATGTCTGGCAGGACTGGCAGAACTGCAGATCAGGTACTCTGTGGTATCTTTAAAGTATTAATTGTAGTGTGTATATATCATGAATTACACAAGCTTGTCAGGTACAGTCTAAAATTTACTTATTTGTTTTTAACTATTTTAGAACGGGGTTTACTGCAATAACTGTTGGCTTCTCCATGTTGAGTTATTTGCCATAACAACATTAAACAGTGCATTAAATCCAAAACAAGTGATGTTGATTTAGCTGTGTGCTCTCTGGACAGAAATAGCTTTAAGGTCAAAACATATTGACAAATTCAGATTTTATATTATATACCTTGACTAATTCGGGTTACAATCAGACTATTCTATGGTACTGATGTATAGCATTTGAGGGAATTGTAATAAAGCTCAAATTTATTGTCTTGTGTGTGTGAACCTGTTGCTGGCTGTGAATTTGGAGGTCTGATTTATTTGCTCAACACATCTTACAAAAAAACAACCTTGGGGTATTAAAAAAACTTCCACTTGCATATATCTGGTGAAACTGTCAATAAAACCTTTACTCACAATAAAATTACAAAATGGAAACAATATTGGCATTACATGGAGAACTAGGTATAAAATGTGCAGATTACCACATGTATCTGTCAGTAGAACCTCCATACAAGGAAAACAGTTTCATCTGCAAAAAATGTATAACCAGTAGAGCCCTTATAGAGGAAACACAGGACATGCAGACAAGACTCGAAATGTTTGAGGCTAGCTTAGATAAATTTGAACTAACAATGAAAAATCAGAAAACAAAATGCCAAATAGAGACTGAGAACAAAGAAACTGAGTCTGAAATGGAAAGCCAGGGGAAAAGAAAACAAACTGATGGTGCCCAGGATTGGTGTTTAGTGAGAGGTACCAAATGAGTGAGGAGAGGGTGGCCAGCTGAAGCCCATCTCATTAGCTTTGAAGATATAAGTAGATCTAGTATACTAGAAAATGATAAGGAAAGCAATGCTGAGAACAATGTGTCAAATGAGAACACTACAGGCATACACAATGAAGGAGAAATTAGTGGGAAAGAAAGTGCTAACATGGAAACCATAATAGTAGAATACTCTATTTTGAGATTTGTGGATACTGAAATATGCAAAGGAAACAGGGAACACACACAAGTCATACATCTCCCAGGGACAAGAACAAAGGACGTAAGGCAGAGGCTGAAAAATCTTGTGGAATGACAAAAAAAAACAACTCCATATTTGATAATACATGTGGGAACTAATGATACAAAAAGCACACCTGAAATTGAAATTCAGAAAGAATATATTGAAATAGGAACATTGCTTAAGGAATACAAATGCAAAGCAATAATCTCAGAACTACTGCTAGTCCCTAAAGCACAAAAAAGTATACAGATAAAATAAGATCAATACATTTTTGGGTAAGAAAATGGGCATACAAGGAGAATTTTAAATTTGTCAGACATTGCGACACATTTAAAAACAGATGGGATCTGTGTTCAAGAGATGGTCTACATTTAGATAGAAAACGGTCAGCATTACTTGGAAAGAGAATTAAAACTGCAATTAACTTGAATTTAAACTGAAGGGGGGAAATACTTATTGTCTCCTTGAAAGTAAATACCAACTCAGAAGAAAAACTTGATGTTGTGGAATCAGAGAAAATAACAAATAACAAATTTAATATTAAACCCCTAAAAATCCTGTATCTAAATGCCAGATAATTAAATAACAAAATAGATGAGTTAAAACAGACTGTAGCTAACAACAAATATGATATTATCTCAGTGGTAGAAACTTGATGGAATGAAAATGAAGATTGGGGACAGGAACTGGAGGGATATAAACTTAAAAAAAACAGACATCATATGAGGGGAGGAGGGGTAACCCTATATGCAAGCAACAGCTTAAATTGTATTCAGGTCACAGAGACAATAAGTCCATCCGCTGAAAATATTGAATCACTTTGGGTGACCATCATACCCAAACACAAAATGTTATTGATAGGTACTTGTTATTGACCACCTAACAGCAATATGAATGAAGAAAGAGATAAGAGAATTATGCAAAAGAAATAAAGATATTCTGATCACAGGGGATTTCAACTTTGGTCATACAGACTGGGATAATGGAATTGGGCATGTGGAATTGTTGAAAACGAATTACTAAATATACTAAACGAATACAGACTAGAACAAATAGTTAGAGATCCAGCAAGAGACACAAATATACTTGATGTGGTAATAACAAACATAAAAGGAAAAAATAATAATTGTGAAAATCTAGAGCCACTGGGACTGAGTGATCATGTGATGTTCAAAATTAACCTTGACTTTAGACATCAAAATTTCAAAAATAGAAACTTGCAGTATAATTACAAGGTGGGAAACTGCTCTGAAATAATCAAAGAGATGGCATCATGAGATTGGGAGATGGAGTTCATAAACAAATCAGTCAATGAAAAGTGAGGTATCCTAAGGTCGAAAGTACTGGCTCTAGAACAAAAATGGATCCCAATTAAAAACAAAAATAACAAAAAAAGGGATAAAACCTAAATGGATGAACACCAAAATAAGTAAATTACTGGCACATAAAAGGCACCTGTATAAAATATGGATTAAAGATAAAACAGAAACCACAAATAGGAAATACATTAAAGTAAAAGGACTTTTCAAAGAAATTTAGCAGGCAATACAAAAAATACCAAGGAATGTTTTAGTTACATTAATTCTCTGAAGGAAATGCTCCCTCCATTGGTCTATTAATGCATAACAAAACGTTGGTTGATACCCCCAAGGAGATGGCTTGCATTCTTAATGATTGTTTTGCTTCAATATTTAAAGAAGAAACCACCATGGACAGAGTAATGGAGAATAGCAAAAATAATTATATTAGGGCCACTGATATATTCAGAATTACAGGATGCTGGTTTATGTTATCATTGCATTTGCCTTTTATGTAAACCTTTTAAATTTTAACCTAATTGAAACTATTGCTGCTTTAGCTTTTGAACTAGGGCCAGTCCAAAATCTGGGGAGAGTACAAATAAATGTAGAGCCGTCATGACATACAGTAAGTAAGAGAATACATTTGTTTGGAAAGATTTGTCTTCATCTACCAAACCAATTTAAAGTTAATAATAACATGGGATTGAGCCCCCCCCCCCCAAAAAAAATAAGAAATTGTTTCGCTATAACCTTGCTGCTAGGATGGGACATAGAAATAAATCCAGGACCTTAAGTGTTAAGTAATATAAAAATCATACATGATAATGCTAGAAGCTTAAAAAATAAAACTGCCTTGTTTAGAACATGGATAACCATGGAATCCCCAAACATAGTGGCATTAACAGAGAATGGCAAATTCAGAACATAAATTCAAGTGAAGTAGAATTGGGAGGATTTTACAGTCACTGTGTGGACAGGGAAGAAAGGTGTGGGGGGTGATGTTTTATTGTTTACCAAATGGGACTTGAATCAAACCAAAGTTACCTATTCAGTGCAAATTGGAATAATTTATTGTTTATTGGTCAATATACCAAAGCTCAAGGTGACCATTGGAGTAGTTTATTCACCCCCTAGAGTTAAAACAAGTGAATCTGACAATCTTTCTCAGATTATACAGGAGAAGACTATGGGTTCAGATTTGATAATAACCAGGGACTTTAATGCTGCATGTGGAAAACAAAGAGGGAAGGCCTTGGAAAACAGTTTTAAACCACTAGAGGAAGCCCAAGTGATTTCCTTGCCTACCAGGAAAATATGCCTGACCAGTGTAGGAAATATATTGGACTTAGTCTTTGTATCCGCTGAGCTTAGAACACTGATTGTTTCAATAAATCAGCCAATCCTGGGAGGTCACAGCTCAATTAACTGTACCCTAGAGATTTTAGACAGAAAGTGGAATACACCAATAACATTACCCCTAAAAATGAGATGAAGAACATTTAAAAACTTTAATAGAGAATATTTTCTGGCTAAATTAGCCATAGTTCAGTGAGATAGACTATTTGTGATGCCATCTCATGACTTAGCTGTACAGGAATTTACAAAATGGTTTGGTGAAATTTGTGATGAGGTAGCCTCATTTAAAAACCAGACCCAAAGAAAGGGTCATGTTCCATGGATAACCGAAAAACTGAAAAGGCAGATACGCATAAAAAACAGGCCATGGAAACTAACTGGCAAATCACTGGATCTAGTGCATTGGGAGAGGTACAAAACAGCAAAAAATGCTTTAAAATTAAAGATTAGAAACTCATTGCAAAAGTACTGTGCTAATAAAGCCACTGAAGCCACTCACACGCAGCAGTACTGGTCTCTAATAAAGTATTTTGAAACCCCAATAAACAAGAAGCCTCTGATACAAATGGTTAGGGATGGTATACCCCAAACCTCTAAATCCTCAGCCAACATCTTAAATGAATACTTTGTGACCTTGCCATTGCCAGGCATAGACATTCAAACACCTGATTTAAAAACAGATACTTCTGGGTTAAATACACTGTCATGGAATATTCCTAGATTTAGATTCAGATGTATCACTTGTAAACAAGTTAAGGATGAAATTATGAAATTAAAGACCAGGAAATCTTTTGGGTCGGATGGAATAAAACATAGATTTTTGAAGGATTCAGTGGAAATCATTTCACCTGTACTGACAAGTCTGATGGAGGGTCTATTTCCAATCCTGTAGAAAAATGCAAAAGTGATTTCAATTCATAACAGTGGATCTACCACAGAACCAACAAATTATAGACCCATAGCATTGCTGTCAGTGGTCTCCAAGATGTTGGAAAGGCTGGTCCGGGGACAGATGAGTGAGTATCTTGAGAAGTACTCCCTTTTGTCCAGGTACCAGTCTGGCTTCCATAAGGGATACTCCATGGACACTGCACTCACTGACTTGGTGGACATTACAGTTTCCCAATCAGAAATGGGTATGGCAGTGGGTGCGGTGTTCATGGACCTATCGAAGGCCTTTGATACTGTGAACCACGGTTTTACTATAGCGTGGTGACAGCTACATCACCGACATTGCCAACAGTGACAGACACAATCCTGAGTGTCGGCATTGTGCTGTCGGGGATGTCTGTGTGTTTTCTCTGGGGGGCTGTGCCCCTGAACCCCGCCATGTGGGGTACTCTGCCACCCACACCCCTAGTTTCTAAATATACAACTCCAAGTTGGAGTTGTCTCAGGGAAGGGGCAAAACACCAGGAGATGTAGTGCCAGTGCCAGTGGGTACCATCACAGTGACCCAGTGCTTTATGTCGAATTCTGTCACTATGATGGTCTTTGCTGTGGCGGTTTTGCTGTGTGGTTAGTACACCATGAACCACAGGCTATCATAGAAGAGGTTGCTTGAAACTGGACTATCAGAAGAGCCTTGTGGTTGGTTCAAATCTTACTTGAGAGATCGAACCCAACAGGTTCAGATAGATGGTAATCTGTCCAACAAAGCCCTGGTTCAAAGGGGGAGGGGTGCCTCAGAGTTCCATTTTGGGGCCCCACATTATTTCTGATTTATGTAAATCAGCTAGCTGAAATAGCAACTTATTCTAAAATTAGACTCTATGCAGATGACACAGTGCTTGTGCTTAGTGGGAACAACGAAGAAACATTGGAAGCAAACCTACAGCATGACTTTTTGGGGCTGTGTACATAGTTGTCAGGTTCAGGACTGGTCTTAAACAGAAAAAAAACTAATGGTATTTAATAATATTCACATGAGAATTAGCAGAAAAACTCATGAAATTAATATAAAAACAAACAAAAAATAAGTTCTAGCACAAGTAACAGAATACAAATACTTAGGCATCTGGATTGATGATTGTCTAAAGTTTAATTATCATATTGACGATACCATAAAAAGAATAAACAGAAGGCTGGGGGCATTTAGACGCATGGGATTTTGTATAAACAAAGGTATGAGAACATTAATAGTAAAATCAACTATTGGCAACAGTCCTGGACTATGGCAGCCATGTATACTGCCTTGCAACCAAAAGATTGTTCTTAAAAATTGATGTGACTTACAATCGCCTGGCTAGATTTATTTTGAGACAGGATTATAAAACCTGTCATTGTGATTTATATGATGAATTAGGGTGGTTAATCCCAGATAACAGAAGGAAGTTGATTTAGGCAAACCAAATTTTTAAAGTCTTAAATTACAGAAAACCCACATATGTGTATGAAAAATTTGAAAAAACTGAACATAAGTATATTTTAAGAAATATAAATTTGAGAAACTATAAAACTCCAAGGCCCTTAAATAAGTATGGAAATATGACTTTCCCTGTCATTACAATGACACAGTGGAACTCGATAAAAAACTCTATTAAGACAGCATATAACAGTACCAAGTCTTTCACTGCAGAATTGAAACATGAATTAAAAATTTGGTGCATGTACAGCTGACAGATTTTTGAAAATGGCATATTAAACCATCTAAATAGAAATATGTTTGAACATACTATCAAATCCCCACACTTTACTGAATTTTGTAGAGATGTTGTATACTGCTAGTCTTTGTAATGAGTTTGTGTGCATTTGTATAAATGTTTTCAATCTGTAACTGTATGTGTATTTTTATTGGAACACAGGACCATCTTGTAAACAGGACTTCAGTCCTAATGATGTGTTTTTTCCAACAAATCCTGTATAAAAATAAAGATTTTTTACTACATTTTCACTAAAAGGATTAGTGATGAAATTAAGAAGTTGGACCCACACAAATCACCTGGCAGTGACCGTTTAAGCCTGTATTTGCAACGAATGTTAGATGACTATATCTGTAGGCCAGTGCATAATATATTCACATCATCTATTCAGGCGGGGAAAATACCAAAGGATTGGAAACATGCAATTGTAGTACTGATATTTAATAAAGGCAGTAGGGCACAGCCTTCAAATCATAGGCCAATTAGCCTGACAACGGTTTTGGGTAAAGTGATGGAGAAAATACTGAGGGAATCACATTACTGACAAAATAACTGAAGATGGGAATGTAGATAACAGGCAATACGGATTTGTATTTAAAAGATCATGTGTCACAAATCTAATAACATTTTGCAAATCAATTAGTGAATGGTGGACTTAACGGTCCCCAGTGATGTGATCTATCTGGAGTTTTCAAAGGCCTTCGGCCAAGTGTTTCATAGGAGGCTGGTCTAAAAGATAGGGGTCATAGGTCTTGATACCAAACTAGTGAGATGGATTGGTGAGTGGTTGAAAGGAAGAACTCAGGTAGTTAGAATTGGTGATTCATTGTCTAATGCTACAAGTGTTACAGGGCCCAAATTGGATTTCTGAGGATTTTGAAGTACAAAAATAAAAGCAGTGCTTCAGCATTGACCCTGTATATCAAAAGGCATGCACCAAATTATACCCATGGCAGGCATTGCTGAGGTAGGTATGAGAGGCACAGCTGCTCTTAGCAAGCCTGCTGCTGTTTACAGAAAGTATACCCATGGCGGGCACTGCTAAGGCAGGTGTGAGAGGTGCCACTGCTCTGATTAAGCCTGTTGCTGTTTCCAAGAATTATACCCATGGTGGGCATTGCTGAAGTAGGAATGAGAGATGCAGCTGCTGTGATTGAGCCTGCTGCTGTTTTCAAAAATTATACCCATGTTGGGCATTGATGAGGTAGGTACCAGAGGTGCAGCTGCTCTGAGTGAGGCTGCTGCTGTTTCTAGAAATTATATCCATGGTGGGCATCAAAGTTACATAATATAAAACTGATGATTGACAAAAGAAAACTAAGAGCAGTGTGGCACATGTGGCTGGCATGGTGGCAGTGGTGATGGTTCTATTCATTTCATACACAAGCTAGTCATCATATTCAGTATCACTGTTTGCAGGCTGTTATTTATGTTTAGGGCCAGAATCACATAATTCAGTGTTTGGGACAACTGGGAAATTGTTAGCATCCATTCTGAGAAATGTAAGCCATTCCATATTTCCAGGACTTAGCAGTGTTCTGTGGTCAGTGACTATTCCTTCAGCTGCACTGAATATGTGTTCTGAACATACACTTGAAGGTGGACACCTGAGGTACATTATTGCAACATTTGCTAGATCTGGCCATATTGTTCTCTTCTGTTTCCAGTAGAGTAATGGATCTTCCTCAAGACCTACCTTGAGGTACCACAGAGGCACTCAAGTTCACGTGGTGATTGTATAAAAGTTTGGCAGTGCTGAGGTATACCTCGAGGTACCAGGTACCTCCTCAGGACTGCCAAACTTTTATACGATCACCACGTGAACTTGAGCGCCTCAATGGTCCTCGATGTATACCTCAGCACTTCCAAACTTTTATACGATCACCACTGTATCACAGTATGGTCTGCAAAATACTCCAGGATCATTGTGCTATGTGAGACAGTTACCAGTCTGGCAGATGAACCAGCTGCACTTTTTTTACAGGATACTAGTCCATGTTGCTGCAGGCGACTCAGAAGTGATTTGTCTTTCTGACGCTGAACACAGGATGAGCTAGAAGTAGCTGTAGATGTCCTTTTGCTTGATGGTGACATCAGTGATCATGAAGAATTGATAGATGTACTATTGTCTACGCCAGAGGCGCAATCTGATGGTTCAGCAGGATTTGACTGTTGTACATCAGTTAATGGTGTTGGTGGGGAAATGTCACTTTTGGTTAGCAGAATATCTCTTCAATAATCAATGTCTTCCCCTGCAGGAAGGATGGCTTCAATGTTCATTTTAAAGCTGGGATCTAGCAATGTAGCTAACACATAAGTGTAATTCTTAAACATGGCATTTATTCTCTGATCAGTCAACAATCTGAGACTCAAGTCTTAGAAACATAGAAGTTGTTGGCAGAAAAGGACTTTCTGACCCACCTAATCTTCCCTAAAAATTCTCTACCTACTGTGTTACCTCAGACCCTACTTGGTATCCGGCTTCCCCCCACCCCAGCCCTGCTACTAAGGTTCCTTTCAGTCTATCCGATGCATGCTTGAATCCTGCTACCATTTCAGTACCTACCACCTCTGCTGGGAGTCTGTTCCTGATGTTCAGTACCCTTTCTGTGAAGAAGTACTTCCTTGTATTTGCTCTGACCCACTCCCCTTCCAGCTTCAAATCATTACCCCTTGTCCCTGCACATTTCTTTTTGTGTAAAATGCTACCTTCCTGTACCTTATTAATGCTGTTGAGGTACTTGCATGTTTCTATCATGTCTCCCCTTTCCCTTCTATCCTCTAGAGAGTACATATTGAGCCTTTCTTCATAGGACTTCTGATGCAGTCCATGCACCATTTTGGTAGCCCTCCTCAGTACTGCCTCCACCCAATTTATGTCCTTCCTGAGATGGGGCCTCCAGAACTGGACACAGTACTCCAGGGCTAACACCACCTCCCTCTTTCTGCTGGTGATGCCCCTCCCTATGCACCCCAGCATCCTACTTGCATTTTCTGCTGCTTTGTCATACTGGTTTGCTACCTTCATGTCATCTGATATGATGACCCCCAGGTCCCTTTCCCGCTTTGTTGTTGTCAAATCCCCCACCCCATGGTAAGTTGCCCCTGGGTTCCTGTGCCCCATGTGCATAATTTTACATTTTTTTGGCATTGAAGCCTAGCTGCCATACCCTTGACCATTCTTTCAGCTTCTTTAGGTCCTCCCTCATGTTTTCTATCCCTTTCCCCCAGGTGTGTCTACTCTGTTGCAGATTTTTGTGTCATCCATGAACAAGCATACTTTCCCTTCCAGCCCCTCTGCGATGTTGTAATGAAGACATTGAAGAAGACCTGACCCAGAACTGACCCCTGTGGCACTCCGCTTGTTACTGTGCCTTTCTCTGAGTGAACTCCATTGATGACCACCCTCTGGCTTCTGTTACTCAGCCAACATTACGCCCATTTAACCACCTTTGGACCCACTCCCAGGCTGCTCAGCTTGTTTACCAGTTGTCTGTGTGGGATAGTGTCAAAGGCCTTACTGAAGTCTAAGTAGGCCACATCCACTATCCTCCCTGATCCACTTCTCTGGTCACCCAGTCGAAGAAATCAATTAGGTTTCTCTGGCAAGATCTCCCCCTTGTGAACCCATGCTTCCTCTGATCCTGTAATCCATTTATTGTAAGGTATTCAACAATCCTTTCTTTTAGTAGTGCTTCCATAACTTTGCCCACCACTGAAGTCAGGCTTACAGGTCTGCAACAGGGTTGATACACAAGGTGGGGTGGAAAGAATGAAAAGGGACTTGGCAAGGTTAGAGGAATGGTCAAATATGAGGCAGCTCAGTTTCCTGCCTCCAGTGACAGGTAATCAATTGCACTTCAGAGCCAGTAGTGTAACCTCCAACTAAGGTGTTACAAATGTTACTCAATCACTCCATTAGTTTATGAAAAAAATATACCAATTTATTGCTGAACTTACAAAGTTGAAATGAGCAAATAAACAACGTTACAGACAATATCGGGAGATGCTCCTCCGTATATCCAGGTGCACCGGCGCTTCACCAAGTAAGACTTCATCAGGAGATGGCTAACTGGTTTAGGGTGTGCACTTAAATACTCCAATAATCAGTGACATCATCAATCAATTAATAAACATACAAAGTAAGAAATATAACAAAATATGACAACAAAAACAGTGCACCTAAAAGCATCATATAGTAATCTAACATTTCTACTAATGTTAAATACATTTCAAGACCAGTCAGATTGCTTCAAGGCTCACAATGTTACAGATTCATGACACTGTGATTTTTAGTGATTTTCATGCACTGATAGGAAATAAACATTTCTGTATTTCTGTCAACAAGAAATTAGCTTCATATAACAATATGTATAGAAACATAGAAACATAGAATTTGATGGTAGATAAGAACCGCTTGGCCCACCTAGTCTGCCCATTTCCCTACCTGATGGATAAGCTGCAGATTCTAGTTACTCAACAGCTTACTTCCTCCTACCCCCCACTAGAATTGCCTTATACCTGTCCCATGCATTCTTGAATTCTCCCACTGTTCCTGACTCCACAACCTCCTCAGAAAGGCTGTTCCATGCATCCACAACCCAATCTGTGAAAAAATACTTTCTAACATTACCTCTGAGCTATCCCCCCTCTATCTTCAAATTGTGCCCCCTTGATCTTGCACATCTCTTCTTCTGAAAGATACTACCCTCTTGTACTTTGCTAATTCCCTTGAGATACTTGAAAGCTTCTATCATGTCCCGCTCTCCCTCCTTTCTTCAAGGGTATACATATTAAGCTGC
Source organism: Neoceratodus forsteri (assembly GCA_016271365.2). NCBI lineage: Eukaryota > Metazoa > Chordata > Ceratodontiformes > Ceratodontidae > Neoceratodus > Neoceratodus forsteri. Next base: position 734,936,864 of record CM028131.1, read on the forward strand.
TTTAGTCTCTCCTCGTATGTCTTCTGGTGCAGACCCTGCACCATTTTGGTTGCCCTCCTCTGAACAGCCTCCACTCTGTCTATGTCTTTGCGGAGATGGGGTCTCCAGAATTGCATGGAGTACTCCAGGAGGGGTCTCACTAACTGTCTGTACAGAGGGATAACAACTTCCTGTTTTCTACTTTTGATGCCTCTCCCTATGTATCCCAGTATCCCCCCAGCCCTCCTTACTGCCTTCTGACATTGCTTGCCCACCTTTAGGTCATCTGATATAATTACTCCTAGGTCTCTTTTGATTTTTGTTGTTGTTATTAACTCACCCCCCATTGTGTACTCTTCCCCTGGGTTTTTGTTTCCCAGATGCATTACCTTGCACTTCTTTGCATTGAATATGAGCTGCCTCATATTTGACCATTCCTCTAACCTTGCCAAGTCCCTTTTCATTCTTTCCACCCCACCTTGTGTATCAACCCTGTTGCAGATCTTTGTGTCATCTGCAAAGAGACATACCTTTCATTCCAGGAGCTCTCCAATGTCACTTATAAAGACATTAAAGAGGACCGGTCCCAGTACTGAACCCTGCGGTACCTCACTAGTTACCCTCCTTTCTTCACTGTGGACTCCGTTTAATATTACCCTTTGCATCCTGTTGTCCAACCAGTTTTTTATCCAGGCTACCACCTTGGGACTCACTCCAAGACTGGCTAACTTGTATATTAATCTTTTGTGTGAGACTGTGTAAAATGCCTTGCTAAAATCTAGGTAGGCCATATCCACAGCCCCTCCCTGGTCTACTATTTTGGTTACCCAGTCAAAGAAATCTATTAGGTTTATCTGACATGACCTTCCTGCTGACATGATATCTTTATCTTAAAGTTTTCTTCACAGCAAGTGTTACATTTATATAGCTATCAAATCATAAGAAGAAAATTTCAGGAGAAACAAATAATAAATGAAAACATTACAAGACAGCACGGGGTTTGGGAGCCAATACCACTCATTCCATTAATGCCCACAAAGTCTTGGCAACAGATGTAGTTAACAGGAAATCCTATGCTCTCCATAACCTCCAACTGCTGAAAAGAAATAAAAAGAATCTATTGATCGCAAGGTATTCCACAATCCTTTGTTTTAGTAGTGCTTCCATAAATTTGCCCACCACCGAAGTCAAACTTATAGGTCTACAGTTCCCCTGCCTCTTCCCTGTTCCCACTCCTGTGAAGCAGGGCCACATCCACTCTCCTTCAGTGCCCTGGGACTACCCCATGTCTAAAGATAGGTGGAAAAGAGCTGTCAGTGGTGCAGTGAGCTTCTTTCTTAGATCTTTTAGTATCATGGGGTGAACCTCTCTGGCTGGTCCCATCTTCCAGCATAACAGCGGTGGTGTCTTCTTTTGACTGAAAGTCTTTATGTCATCAAAGAAAATGTGAATAAATCTTATTTTGGGAAGAATTTTACTCAGAGTTGCACTGTCCACACTGACATCAGGTGTGGCGGTCTCAAATGGCTCTCATAAGATGACCAAAGATTCAAGTAGAGCCAGCTGCTGGAACTGAGTATGATGTCTACTGTACTTATTTGATTCTGCATGGTGTAGTCATGTACATGTTTTTTTCTGTTCAAGAAGCCTTTCCAACATGTAAAATGTTGAATTCCAGTGGGTTGGAATGCCTTGCTTTAATGTATGTAATGGTAAGTTGTTTGACCTCTGCAGCCCCTTCAGGATATTTATGCTTTCACAGAGTGGCTGAAAAACCCACATATTTTCCTAGCAAGATCTAACAGGTTTTCAACATTTCTGTTTCCATTTAATAAACTATGGATGAGAAGATTTAAACAATGTGCAAACAAGGTATGTGTTGGTAGTTGCCATCTCTAACAGCTTTGACTATGTTGGCACCATTGTCTGACACTATGAACCCTGGAGATAAAGAATATGGAGTAAGCCATTTCTAGAATTGATTTTGCAGCTCCAGCAAAATATTTACAGCAGTGTGGTTTTCCTCAAAAGTGGTGACACATACTACAGCCTGCTTCATACTGCTTATGGTAGAGTGGGGATTATCACTTTCTGACTGAAAACTTGCCCAATGAGCTGTAACAGTCATGTAATCAATTGTTTGGTTGTTGGTCCATGCATCTGTGGTTATTTGAACCTGCTTCACCTCAGAGAGCTTCAACTGCTTAATGACTGCAGTACACACCAAGTTATATAACTGTGGAACAGCCTTTTTCGAGAAATATGTTTGACAGGGAATGGTGTACTGTGTTTCAATCCTGTTCATGAACTGAGGAAACCTTTTCTGGCAACAAAAGCCAAAGGAAGTTGATTATCTGGGCTGGCAGTATAGCTAATAGGTTAGAGTAATGAGCTGTGAACAAGCTTTGTACATCTAGCAGACCAGACCTGGGTTTGATTCTCACAACCTCCACTTGCATGCTGTGTGACTCTGAGCAAGTCACTTAACCACCCAGTGTTCCTAGGTCACCCCTGAAAACAGGCACTTGTGCCTAGTGGGCCTTACCCAGTTACCAAAGACTAAAATAAAAATACAATCAGCCAACAGCTCTGCAATGGCTCTATTTAACAGCTGGCATGTTGGATGCTTGTTGGTAAATTTTGATGTCTTTGCAACACTTTCTTTTAATGTTAGCTGATGAGAATCACAAGATATTTTTAATTTTTGGGGGACTCTTTTTACGCCTTTTTCACATGGAGTACTACCTTGGGATGTTGCAGTACTTGATGATGTCAGAAGAAAACAATATAAGTTTGTCTGGGAAGACTACAAGGACACATCAAGTGATTCAGTGTCAGTTCCTGCTTCTAGTTCATTGTCACCATGGTCACCACTACCACCACCTCCACTACTGCACATACTAACCACACTGTCCCTAGCCCTGCCCCACTCAATTGAATGTTTTGCATTTACATGTCGTATCATTACTGATGTTCCAAAATTCCCAGCTTTGCCACCATGACCGAGCCTCTTTTTGAACAGACTGCATACAGCTCAGAAGTTGTCTGCAGGGTCAATATAAAATAAATTCCACACTAAAGATTCACCTTTTGTGTTTTGTACCATGGTGCCTGGCACTATTTCTTGTGCAGCCAATGGACCTGGAGGAAACTCTACACTGCCATTTCCTTGTTGACATGAATTGCTCTCATTCATGATCATCCTCTTATTCTTATGTTTAGCATATGATTTTTTTCTGTACTCATCTCTCATGCCTTACAGCGGCATCCTCTCCTACTCCCTCATTGAAACTAATGACCTCATCACCACAAGATTCATAAGAACTGGAAGTGCCATCATCATCATGTGGGACATAGTTTGGGCTATCCCATTCCTAGTCCTCACTGTCAACACCATCTTTACCAGCATTCACTGCCTCAACATCTGTGTTTATCTCTGAGTAGGATGCTTCCTTACATGCTGCTTCAGCAGCTGGAAGCATCCTGGCACATGTGGCAAAATGTTCAGTACCTTTATGAGTAACTCCAGTCAGTTCTTTCCAAAACTCTATTATAATTTCAATGCTAACATGCTTGTTCAGGAGGACATTTAGTGTCAGTCCTGGTGATATTATTATTGTTGCTATGTTCTTCATTTGTGCTATGATTCATACTGTTCACATGTGGAGTTGGGGAGGGGCCTTAGACAAGTAGCATGCATGGTAACCTTCTCAGAGGTGCTGTCTGTCTATGGAATGAGTGAGGCTAGGGTGCTCCACATCATGGGATTCAATCAGTGGTTGAAAAACTAGTGCAGAGCTCAGGGGTTTGGCTTCATTGGGGATTGGGGTCCACCTGGAGTGATGCAGGCCTATACTGGCATGATGGTCCGCATCTGTCCAGGAGAGGAACCAGGATCCTATGTGATAGGTTTAAATGCTTCATTGGCAAGCATTTAAACTAGCCAAGGGGGGAGGTACCTGAAAGGAGCAAGGAAATCCTAGCCCCCCCCAAAAAGCAAGGTATTTAGTGAGGTAAACACCAAGATAGAGACATCGATAGGGAGAAGGGCAGGGGTAAATGGAGAAAATGACAAAGGCAGTAAGGACAGAGATGGGGCAAAAAGGGGTAAGGCTATCAAGAAATGGAGGGTAATGTGTACCAATGCCTGTAGTCTGGGCAACAAACTCCCTGAACTGGTGGCCTTGATGGAAGAGGGATGCCTGGATATTTTGGCAGTCACAGAAACATTGTACACAGAGAACCATGACTAGGATGTTAACATACCATGATACATGACCTACAGGAGAGACTGGGAGGGTAGAAGAGGGAGTGGAGTAGCTCTCTATGTAAGGGAAGGGATAAAAGCAACAGAACAAAAGAGTAAACAGGGAGGAAAGGAGGCACTGTGGGTCACCTTAGACTCTAGAAATGGCACCACAGTCTATACAGGGGTTGTATACAGACCCCCATCTCAGGGGGAGGGAATGGACAAGGATATGATAGAAGGCATCCTTAGGATGGCAGAGAAAGGGGAGATACTGTTGATGGGGGACCTGAATATGCCAGATGTTAACTGGAGCACCTTTGCTGCAGCCACATCCAAGAGCAGGGCCATTCTCGATGTACTACAGGGGGCATGCCTCAGGCAGCTAGTGTTGGAACCCACTTGGGAGGGAGCAATCTTAGACCTCGTACTCTCAAATGGGGACAGTGAGAGGATCTCAGATTTAGAAATGGGTAGACATCTGGGAACAAGTGACCACCAAAAAGTGTGGTTCATGATAAACTCAGCTGCAGAGTCAAGCCATACAAAAGTGAGGGTACTGGACTTTAGGAGGGCTGAATTGTCAAAATGGGAAAGTGTCTTAGAAAAGCACTAGCAAACAGGCAAGAAGGAGTGGTAGAGCAACAATGGAGAAACATCAAAACTGCCATCACAGAGGCAACAAGCCTTTGTGTGAAGCAAATAAACAAATCAAAATGAAAGAAAAAAAGCCATTATGGATTTCAAAAGAGGTGGCAGGGAAGGTTAGGGAGAAAAAGATAGCATTTAGGAAGAATAATGAAACACAGAAGGAGCAGGATAGAGAACTGTACCAGTTAAGGCAGAAGGAAGAAGGGAAGGCAGTCAGAATAGCAAAGGCTCAAACTGAGGAAAAGATAGCCAACTTGGTTAAGAAGGGGGATAAAACCTTTTATAGGTACATTAGAGAGCATAGAAAGACAAAGGGAGGGATAGTGAGGCTGAATAGAATGGACAGTGTGTGGGTAGAGAGGGACGGAGAAGAAGCAGGGATACTGAGTGAATACTTCTGCTCAGTATTCAGAAAAGAGGAGGAGGAGAAGGTACCTAATCCAATTAACAGAAGCACTCTGGATGGGGGGGGTAATCCCAGTCCTTTCACAGAAGAAAGGGTTCTGAAAGAACTCCTAAAACTGAAGGTGGACAAAGCAATGGGTCCTGACGGGATCCCCCAGAATTCTAAAAGAATTAAGAGGAGAACTAGTTATACCACTGACTACCCTTTTTAACAAATCATGGGAGGATGGTATGGTACCTGAGGACTGGAGGAGGGCAGATGTGATTGCCCTTCACAAAAGTGGGAGCAAGACAGAGGCAGGAAACTACAGACCTGTCAGTTTGACCTCTGTGGTAGGAAAAATGATGGAATCACTTCTGAAGGAAAGAATTGTTGAGTACCTAGAGGCCAGTGGGGCACAGGACCCAAGGTAGCATGGATTTACAGTGGGGAAGGTCATTTCAGATGAATCTAATAAATTTCTTTGACTGGGTGACCAAAGTAATAGACCAGGGAAGGGCTGTGGACATGGCCTACCTAGACTTTAGCAAGGCATATGACACAGTCCCACACAAAAGATTAATCAATATATTAGCCAGCCTGGGAGTGGGTCCCAGGGTGGTAGCCTGGGTAAAACATTGGCTGTACAACAGGACACAGAAGATAACAGTAAACGGAGTCCACTCTGAAGAAAGGGGGGTTACTAGTGGGGTACCACAGGGTTCAGTACTGGGTCCAGTCCTTTTTAATGTCTTTATAAGTGTACCCTTGAGGAAAGAAGGGAGAGAGGGGACATGAGAGAAACTTTTAATTACCTCAGTGGAATCAACAAAGTCCAAGAGGGTAGCATCTTTCAGAAAAAGAGACATGCAAGAACAAGGGGATAAAATTTGAAGATAGAGGGGGATGGCTCAGGGGCAATGTGAGGAAGCATTTTTTCACAGAGAGGGTGGTGGATGCATAGACCCACCTTCCTGAGGAAGTTGTGGGGTCTTAAACTGTGGGAGAATTCAAGAATGCATAGGACAGACATAAGGCAATTGTTGTGGGGGGCAGGAAGAAATAGGCTGTTGGTTAACTAGGATCTGCAGCTTATCCAGTAGGTAGAGACATGGGCAGACTAGGTGGGCCAAGCAGCCCTTATCTGCTGTCAGAGTCTATGTTTCTATCTTTCTGTGTTTCACATCATTAACAGTTGCACATGCAGCAGCACTGTGCTTCCTTTTAGCATACTTTGACTGGTAAATACGAGACATAGTAGACACAACTGTGAAAGGAATGGATATTGTTTCACTACCTGTTGCAGAGACAGACAGTGTAGCTGACTATAAAAAGAGAGCAGGAACCACCTGCCTCCTACAGTTATACCAACACCTTGTGCAATGTAGAATTATTTCAAAAATCACATAAAAATGTAAGAAACTTTATGTCCATGCAATCCAGACCTATAATAAAGGCATATATCAACTCTGCACTTTGTAGAAAATCTTCTTGTTTATTTATAGTATTCTTTGCAAAAACTTTATTAATACACTAGTTAGGGTTGAAGCAACAAAAGTAGGGAAATGTGGTTTTAGGGTTTCCAACCCTAACACCCCACCCACCAGACAGCAACAGGAAAAAACATTACTGTTTCACCTCTCCTGTGCCTTTGTTAATCAGGCATGGGATGTGCCTTGGGATTGTCAGCCCTAACACTCACCCCATTTGACCATGAAAGAAGCTAAGATGTGTAGAGTATATAAGAATGGAGTGAGCATTAGGGCTGACAGCCCCAAGGCATACCCCATGCCTGATTAGTGAAGGCACAGGAGAGGTGAAACAGTAATGTTTTTTCACATTGCTGTCTGGTGGGTAGGGGGTGGGGTGTTAGGTTTGAAAACCCTAACACCACATTTCACTACTTTTGTCACTTCAACCCTCACTAGTGCATTAAGGACATTTTTGCAAAGAATTTCCTTTCTTTTTTAGATCATATAATTGTATCCTCATCTGTCTGTGGAAGTGTAGAGCCCTCTGGGCCTTGTGCTCCCATTCCTCCTTAGATGCATACATATATGTTGCTGTGGAAGCGCAGGGCCCAGAGGGCCCTGCACTTGCATTTGTAGTAAAACAGGGATGAAACTGAGAGGACCATACACTTGTATTTGTAGTTAAACAGGGATGAAATTGATAGCATAGCCTTCTTATTACCTCACCTCATGAACCCAGTAATGACAATTTTGAAATCCTTGCCAAAACATGATTCCATGCCACCGCAATGCCATTGCACGCCCAAAAACACAGTCTGGTCAAGGTTTGAAAAATGACATCTGTCACAATCATGAGGTGGTGTACAAAGATGTGTATGTTGACAATTTTGAGTCAAAATACTTAAAATTGCAAAAGTTACGAGAAAGCATAGCACAATGTCAATGTATGTGCATAACTTTGATATTTTTACATATTTTGACACCAAAATCTCAACATAGCCTTCTTATGACCCCGTCTGATGAACAAGGGCAGTGAAAAGTTTCAAATCCCACCCAAGAGGTGATTTTGCCAAGTGAATGTGAAATCATCTTTCCAGCCGGATTTGCATACTTCCACTGCCATGTTCATGAGTAGGGTATCATAAAAGGCCATGTTGAAAATGTGGTTTACAGATATGAAAAAATTGCAAAATTATGCACAAAAGTTGAAAACTCCATTGAAATACATTGATTCCCCATACAAAAAAAGAACTTGTTTCATATCTTGTCACACCAAGCAAGATCTTATTTTGTACCACGTGATACAAAACAAGATTTATAATGTTAAAAAAAAACTTATTTTAAGGAGATTTCTGTAACAGATAAGTGCAGAATCCAGCTATAGGAATCCTGATAAATAAGCTACATGTATGGTATTCACAAAAGTTGAAAACCCCATTGAAATAATTCCCCATACGAAAAAAACTGGTTTAGTATCTTGTCATACGAAATATGATCTTGTTTTGTATCACGCAATATGAAACAAGATTTATAATGTTTAAAAAAAAACATATTTTAAGTGGATTTCTGTAACAGATAAGTGCAGAGTCCATTTAATGGGGTCCCAGTAAGCAAGCTACAATACATGGGTTGGTTCCTCCTCAGAATATCATTGTTGGTGGTTTCTTAATTTCAATTTTGAGGCAAAACTGAAAACAAGATGGCTACCAAACAAAAAAGGATTTTCCTCAAATAAAAAAGGATAATGTCAATATGACAAAATTTTTTTTTTTCATTTCATACAGCTATTTTAAGGTGCTCACTGAGCATGCTCATAACCAATTTCTGAATATTTTAAATCGGAATAACTTTGGAACGGAATAATATTTTTTCTCCAAACCAGCAAAAGCACATCTGCAAGTCAGCCACTTTCTACCCTGAAAAGTTGAGACCAAAATTCCAAACCATTTGGGCTGTAGCCAAATTCTAAGTAAATCCCATTTAAACCAATGGGAGAAAAAAACTACGAAAAATTCACTTTTTTCACTATCCATGTTTTGGAAACCACACATCTGACCAGAATGAAACTTGGTACATTTAGAGAACTATTGGATGAGACAATGCATGCAGACTTTTGTGCAAACCCGTTGAATGGTTGTGAAGATATTAAAGTTCAAAGTTTCACGTTTAACATAGAAACTCCAGTTCAACCCTAACTATAGTGACGCTGCCGTGACACTATAATTGCAATTAGAGTATACAATTGCACATAATCTCGAACAATACTAGATGTATATTTCCTTGAAGTTATAAATACATACTCTTCTTTTATAGCAATTTTTTCAGTTCTGTTTCAAACTTAAATCTCAATGGATTTTAAGTTGAAAGCTATTCAATACTTTTGTTTATGGTCTATACAGTGCTTTTAGAAAAATATAGGGGTTATGGAAAGGTTTATACATGTTCCTTTAAGATATTCAAAATGCAAGTGCATTTACAAAAAATGAATGTTTCAAATGCAAAATATTTTTTTGTCTACAGGGATTACTATACAGTATCACAAAGCGCAGAGTAAAAAGATGATTTAAAGGACTATGTACATAAATTGAAAAAAAAATCCATTCACAGATAGTATGGTGGATAGCTGTATTATTTTAGAATGACAAGGGGATAACCTGAAACTAGTTGTTTTACCAGAACCTTTGTACAGAGCAAATCCTTATACTTTTGCATCAACACTTTATAAGGAATTAGATATAAAAAAAAATGTTTTTTCATGTTTTGAAAGTAGCCACTTAATTTAGTAGCCAATAGTGTTGTGGACACACAGTCTCCATCAATTGAAACATATCTTACTTAAATCTTGAGACTCACTCTCTCTGTAAAAAAAGCCGGGAGGGGAGAACTGGCTCCCAGGTACCCCACCAATGCCACTGCTGGTGGTCTGAATTCTCATAAAGATATCTGTTGCAATACAAAGAGCAAGACCAGAACTCTCCTACTAGATCTGGAAACTTTTAGAAAGTTTGCAATTCTGAGTCCATATTCAGTGCTTTTTTCTGCAAAGCACAGAGTTGAGATATGCCTTTATTATAGGTCTGGATTTCATGGACATAAAGATTCTTACATTTGTATGTGATTTTTGAAATAATTCTACATTGGACATGGTGGTTCCTGCTCTTTTTTTTTAAATGATTTCAATTTTATTCAGAGTGCACTTGACTTTTGTGCCTGGGAGCTTGAAAACATTAGTCTTGTCTCTAGTGTAGCTGACTATGTCACAGACAGTAATAAATGACAGGGCTCAAGGCACCTAACAAACAGTGTAACACAGACTAAATGGCTTTCACTATGCTGCAGAGACACACAGTGTAGTTATGTCACAGTAATAAATTACAGGGCTCGGGGCACCTAACAGACAGTGTAATACAGCCTAAGTGGCTTTTGCTATGCTGCAGAGAGATGTCACACACAGTGTAGCTATGTCACAGTAATAAATGACAGGGCTTGGGGCACTAAACAGACAGAGTAATACAGCCTAAGTGGCTTTCACTATGCTACAGAGAGACACACGAAGTAGCTATGTCACAGACAGGGCTCAGGGCACCTAAAAGACAGTGTGTAATACAGCCTAAATGGCTTTCATTGTCCTGCAGTGAGACACACAGTGTAGCTAGTGTCACAGACAGGGCTTAGGGCACCTAACAGACAGTATAATACAGCCTAGTTGAGTTTCACTATGCTGCAGAGACATACAGCTATGTCACTGTAATAAAATTACAGGGTTCAGGGCACCTAACACAAACTGTGCAAAATTATAGCCTAAATGGCTTTCACTATGCTACAAAAAGACACATGGGCCCAGATATTTAAAAGGGTTGCGCCATGCACAACCCACTGATGTGCCCCGGCGCGATATTCAAAAGGGAAAAGTGCACTGCACAAATCACTATGCGCCAGAGTGCATCAGTAATGTATGCAGGCACAGGTAAGGGGGGCATGCCATGCATAACCTGCACAGCCCAATATTCAGCTGGGGATGTGCAGAGTCATGCATGTGCAACCCCTACCTGCACCTGCACAAAGTTACGCCCCAAAAAAAAGGAACAAGTGATGGCCACCCACAGGTGAGCTGCCGCAATGCAGGGCGCAACACAGCAGCTGCCATCTGTGGGTGGCCACCCGAGTTCCTGCCGCACCTGGCAGTGCCCCCCCCATGCCCCATCACAAGCATCCGTGGATATCTGTTTCACTCGCCTGAGTGCTCGACGAGCTCGATCGCAGGTACGGTATATCCTCTGCCACATAGTTTGTGGTCCTGGACTGCGCCGCCATCGCTGGCTCAGGTTTGTCGCCTTTTCTTCTGGTGGTAGGCTTTCACCACGCCGAGCCTCACCGCTTGCTCCCCGCTGCCGGTGGCGGCAGAACTTTCATTCACTTCGTTATCCTCATCGCTTCACTTGCCGATAGTCTGGACGCTTATTGGGGCTCACAGTGTGAGCTATCGGGCGCAGCCCATATCAGATTACAGTCCAGATATGTGAATGAACATTCACATATCTGACTGAGAAGACGGTATGGTTGCACGCCCATTGGCTCACGCCAGAACCATCGGGCATGCAGCCCTACCGAGCTGTCAGTCAGCGGGCGGGCGGGCGCAGGCGGGTGGGTTCCTGCCACCCGCCGGGTGACGGGGAAGCGGCAGGGGGCTCAGTGGGTGGGTGGGTGGGGGTACACTAGACCACCAGGGTCTTAGGGTATTTGATGAGGCAGATGCCCGCAATGGGCAGCAATCAGTCCACTGGACCACCAGGGATATTGGACTTGGGGTTCGATTACTGATGCCCGCGATTGGCTCAGTGCGGTCCACTGGACCACCAGGGATATTGGACTGGGGGGGTTCTATTACTGATGCCCATGATCGGGCTCACTGCGGTCCACTGGACCACCAGGGATATTGGACTTGGGGGGTTCTATTACTGATGCCTGCGATTGGGCTCAGGGCGGTCCACTGGACCACCAGCAATATTGGACATTTTTTTTACATGAATGACCGCGATCGGGCTGCAGGGGGCGTCGGTCCATGACGGCTGCTGCCTGGCAGGGCGCCAGGCGAAAGTCCTCATGGATTGGCACACCTAAATGCTAAAGGCATGCAAATGGGGCTGTAATGAGATGCGAATGGCCCCCTGTGTGCCTTGCAAAAATTATGGCCCATTTGCATGTCCCCTTTTGAATATCGCAGGTGCTGTGCATGGTGCAATGGTACTTGCACCAGCGCATCTCCATGCTCCACTCTAGCCACTTGCGCTGTTGCAGTACCACTGTGCCATGCACAGTGGGTGGTTAGAGGTGATATTCAGCTGCTGCGCCATAGCGCAGCTCCGTTGAATATCACCCAGGCCACACCCCTGCCCAACAAAGTTGAGCTGCGCCCAGGCTTGTGCCACAGCCTGGCGCAGTTTGAATATCCGGGCCATAGAGTAATTATGTCAGATACAGGGCTCGGGGCACCTAACAGAGAGTGTAATACAGCCTAAATGGCTTTCACTATGTTGCAGAGACACCCACTCTAACAAATGTCACAAACAAGGCTCAGGAACCTAACATACAGTATAATACAGCCTAAATGGCATTCACTATGCTGCAGAGACACACAGCTATATCACAGTAATAAAATTACAGGACTCGGGGCACCTAACATAAACAATGTAAATTTATAGCCTAAATTATTTTCACTATGCTGCAGAGACACAAACCAGCTGCTAGTGCCTTTTATTCCCCTCCTTACTCCTTCCCTCCTCAGCACTACATCATTGGATGATCCTCCGATCCCTATCTCCTAAGATCATTTCAGTCCCTAACCCCTTGCTCCTTCATGGTGGTTTTACTTCTGTGGTTTTTTTATAAGTTTTCACTGTGATTTAGGTGAAAATGCAGAGTAAGTGCCTGATTCCTTCCACTCCTTCCAGACTCTGGTTGCTATCTGCGCAACAGGATCACAGCAGATGGAGCCAGGACACTGACCAATCAGATTGTCAGTCTGGTGTCACGTGCTCCTAATTCTGCTGTGACCTTATGAAGTACCCCACAGGCTGCCCTTTCATGCCTATTCCCAGCCTGTGAAGGAGTTCCAGGACCCCACAGACTGCCTGTAATGCCTGTTTAAAAACATTACCCATTACCCGACACGTTACCCATGTCAAAACTACCCAACCTGTGAAGTACACTGTTATGTCAGGTACAGTTGTAAATTATCCTAACTGCCCTACCAGGCCAAATATTACTGATACCCGACCTACCCGATCCAGCTACCTCATGGGTAGCTCATCCCTACTTATCATCATAAGTGAGATATGAATTTCAGATGGCTAGCATGCAGATTACCATGGAAATGGCTTGATAAGGCTGTTTCTCTAAAACCACCACCATATATTGTGTAAACCTGATTTCCTACTCATCTATGTGCTTACCGTTATAGAACTTCTCCCCATTTCTTACCCAGGAGTATGAGGGCTGCTACCATTTCTGCTAAAAAAACAAAACAGGAAATCTGGCACTCACCACTTCATATGTTGCTTGACTCAATAATAACATTCACTGTGGAGGTAAACAGCATCTCCAATCCCCCATGACATCATTGGAAACTATGTAGCTTGATATAGTAAAAACTACTTGATTTAAGAAAAAGAGTGCAATGTTAAAGGAATAGTGCGAACATGTGAGCAGGCCCACATCACGCAGTACCTAACGTTTCACTCAGTCTCCAATGTGCTTTATTAAAGGTCCTGTCCTCAGCTCTTGACATCATTTTATTTTCAGCTCTTAAAGCTATATGCTTAAAAAGTGAAGGCAGTGACTACCCAGCAAACCAGATACAAAAGTGCCAATGCAGAATAAATAGGCATACTGTGACATACATTATAAAACTACATTTTAAAAACAACAGAGCAGTCCCTAGGTGGCAACAGGCTCAGAATTCATTCAAACTGCCATATACAAAAACCTAAAAGAAAAAAGATTACTAAACTAGTATTGCTTGCTTAAAGAGTCATTGATAAACCCCATTGGGAGAAAGGGACAGAAGGACCAATGGAAATCTTGGTACTGGGATATTCAGCATCCATGCTTATTTTTAAGCACCCCACCCTCATCACTCTGCCCAGACCCAAAAAATAGTTACCCCATCTCCCTCTCACTGTCTGCCCACCCTGATCCCACCCTCCTCCGCTAAGCACCACAATATCTCTAATAATATAGTTTAGTCCATGGCGGACAACAGGCACAACCCACCTGCCTACACAGCCAGTTTTATCTAGTCAAAGCTTTGCACTAAGTAGGGAATGATCCCTAGGTCCTCCCTGTCCTCTTACCCTTTCAATACCCTATCTCCTCCTCCTCAGCACCGATTTAATATGAGTAGACCGCATCACCGCCCACAGCCAGTTGCCTTCAAATGATCACGATTTCTGTGGGCTAGTAAAACCTGATGATCCCATGGCCAACTGGTTTTACTATTACAGTGAGTGCATTCATTCATTAGAAGGCAGCTGGCTGTGGAGAAGGGTAGATTGTGCTGGTCACCTTCCACATATTAAATCTGGTGCTGAGAGGCAGGAGTGTGGGATAAGGGTGCTGATACTGTAGGGTGGGTGAATTAGGGTGATTTAGGGATCATATCTGTTTAGGACAAAAAGGTTTTTTTGCACAATAAAGACAGCAACTGGCTGTGGAGGGGGCAGATTGTGACAGTCATCCACTGTGTGACTAAATTTTAATATAACAAATATTGAGGATGCTGATGGGAGGAGAGTGGAGTCAGGGTGTACAAACAGCAGGTGGGAGACGAAGTTACTGTATTTTTTGTGCTTGGGCAGGATGAGGAGTGTGGGATATTTAAAAATAAGCTGGGGGAGGATTTTTTTTTAAATTAAAACCAACAGTAAATCCCAAATACGAATAGTCTCCTATTCAGGAAGGGCTCCTGAGTATTTGGAGGCCACACAATTTGAGGTATTAGGGAAATACTTTTCAGCACTTGCTCACCCATTATTTATTTACAGGTGAACGTGAGCCTCAAATAACAGTCCCAAACTCAGGCAATTAAGCAGTGAAACAAATGCCTCTAAAGGAGATGAATTACTATTTTCTGTGGGCACTTCAATGACAGCATAGTCAATGCCCAGTACTACCTAACTAATCCCTGTCTATAGGAGTTGCAGTGCCAGGCCTGGTTAGTACTTACAAACTCCAAGGATGCAGTTCCACTGCAGTCTTTGTGGGATGCATTCCACTAGGTCTCTACAGGCAGACTTAGTTAAAAGTGAAGCAGACCTAAATGTGTTTCCAGTTGTGAAAGGTGCAGGCTGTGATGAATCCACTAGAACTCCTAGTCAGTCTTCTTTATTCACTCACCTGAGGGCAGGCAATTGCTTAGGACCTTAGTTGCTAGACCCTCTACAGGGATGAATCCTTGCAGCGGGATTTGAGAGAAACAGGCTGGCTTTTCTCACACAGAATCAGAGCATATACAAGGCAACCTGTGCTCCAAGGGTCAAAGTACCAGGAGGACATGTCAGTTGTCAGGCTCTGAATAAGAAGGTTCTTAAACAAATGACTGGTCTGCTACAGCAGGTTGTTGTCTGCAGCATTCCTTTTCCATCTGTCCCTCTCCTTGCAGGCCACTTTTCTCTGATTGGCTATAGACAGTCACAAATAGGCACTGTAGTGAGCAACCCCACTGCTAATTTTCATTTGTAGATATTATTCTGTTGTATATACTGCATTTTTTAATGTAATTATATGTACATGCCAGTGTCAACAAAGGCACACAGAGAAAAGACTGGATTTTTTTAAAAAGGGGATTGACCTTCCTCTGACCTACAAGGCCAGCCTTGCTTGCAGGAATCTGACAAGTTCTTGTCAAAAAACTTGTGGATACATGATCAAAGAGTATTCCTCTAATGTTACTTGACCAAGGGAAACAGAAGTAATAAAATCAGCTTGTATAATCATACAACTTACAGGATCTTCCTTATAATTAATTAAATTGAGCCAGTTAAAAATCCCAGTATGAGAGAAGCTATTTCCACTCTTGTAAACCCTTAAAATCA
Source organism: Neoceratodus forsteri (assembly GCA_016271365.2). Classification (NCBI taxonomy): domain Eukaryota; kingdom Metazoa; phylum Chordata; order Ceratodontiformes; family Ceratodontidae; genus Neoceratodus; species Neoceratodus forsteri. Next base: position 734,952,689 of record CM028131.1, read on the forward strand.
AAAGGGAAATGGTCTTAGACAAGAGGTGACAGAAAAGATTCCCACAGTACAGTAGTATTTTTTTTTAGAAGTGCCAGGAAACATCCTTCTAATAGGCCTGTGTGAGATTATAAACCTTGTGTTAACTATGGGAATCTGACATCAAAGATTATCAGGAAAATAAAACTCTGGGGAAGTGCTCGAGTGACATCCAGTGGCCTAAAACAAGAAAGGCCAACCTCTATTCACTGACGTGGAAGGGACCGTCTTTATTCACAGACTGGGTAGGGTGGGGGGGGAGTCTTCTATATAAACTCCCCAACACAGACATTCAGGGCCAGTTTGCCATTCTGTTTAGACTCTCTTCTCCTTACCTCAAGTGAGCAGCTGCCAGCACAGAGACTGCCTAAGAGCCAAAGGCTGCTACTGAAAGACTGCAATATTTTGCAAACCAGCAGTTCTCTGGACTTTGAAATCTTCATACCTCAGGTAGATTGGCTAACAGTCTTAGTGCATTTCATTGTACTTTTTTCCATTTTCTTTTCCTGTATACTGTAACCCAAATTAATATTCCCTTTTTTTAGTTGTACAGTACTTGTATTTATTTAAGTATTTTAATAAAACTTTTGTTTTCCTAAAGAAATTTTGCCTGCATGAGAGTTCTTATATTGTATGTGGGACTGCAGAAGGTATATTAATAATCTGTGACAACTGTAACTTGCTTAGAGGGGCCACCATAAGCAACCAAATTGGCAAGGGGTCTGGAAGGGACATCTGGAAGAATAGGGAGAATACCAGAGTCTACAAAGATTTTTAACCAGGCTGTTGCATGTCCTGTAGGGGGAAGGCCAAATAAGGTGTTACACTGCTAACCTGAAGAGAGTGTGATGCCTGGGTCTTCCTCCTTCATGTAATTGCCAAGGAAAGGTTCATATTTGGCCACAAGACTCAAGACTGGTATTGTGCTCTTATCCAGAGCTAGAGGGATGCCCGGGATCCTCATGAAAGAGGTGCAGTCATAACCTCAGCGAGCATTCTAAAGGACGAGGAAGGTATTCCCTGCCCCCCATCACAGATTGCACTTAAGGGTGGGCAATGTGATCTCAGTGGGCCTGACCCAAAGGAATGGGTTTGTGACAGGCATGACTGCTTCCTAATTGGTCTGTTGGTTCCCAGGTTCAGTCTGGTGCCCCCTAACTTCTGTTGTTGTCCCTTGGGGGTGGGGCAATCAAGATGGTGGTGCTCATCCTTTTAGGTGATGATTTATTTTTTTAATCTCTCTTCATCCTACCTTGCATCTTCTGGCTCAGTCCTAGGGTACCAAGGGACACCCAAACAACTAGTTGTGGTAGTCCTTTCTGTGCCTGGCCCCCTTTGCATTTGTGAAGGTTGGTAAAATTTTGAGGAATATCCTCAAGTCCTCTGTTGTGCTCTGCTGCAGTCACACCATTGTGTGTGCAGCTCTCTGGCTGGTAGCCAATACATTTGAAAGTAAAACAGTCTCATGTCACAAGAGAGAACCCAATCATGGTCCCACAGCATGTGGTGCTGCCTCAGTCAGTGTGCACCTGGTTGCAGCTGATGAAGAAAGCTGCAGTCTGCCCCCTGTGATTTTTCCCCTTCTCTCTGCCAGTCCCTGGGGCCAGCAGAGCAAGGGTTTATACAGCAGCTTTGTGGGTCCTTCCAGACAGGGAGCTAAGTAAACCCTATTGGGGGGGGTTACATATTGATGCAACCTGATTCAATGTACTGCAGGCTATTGGATCTCCCACTGCTGCAGCCCTGTTCTGATTTCAGCTGCAGAGAATTCAGGGATTTGAAGTTACAGAAAATGTCAGCTTGCAAGTCAGCAGAATCAGTCTGATACACTCTACTATACTGCAATAAACAGTAAGTTAAACATGTGTTTTTGCACACAAAGTGCAAATTGGGGTGAGCCCCACCCTTCAGTGTGGGGTTCTTAGTGCTGACTGTTCCCTTGCAGTGGCACAAAACTGGGACTGAAACAGGCCCCTGTTGTGCCATCTCACTTTTCAGCTACACACAAAGCCATCATGTGGTGGAGCCCCCCCCCCCATGACAGTGTCAACTAGCATAAATATGCTTATTGCCAAAGCTAGATTTTAGGTTGCACAAAACATGGTTAACTGTGACAGGTGCAGGGGTCTGTGCATGGTATAGTGCCTGTTGCAAGGCACTATGCACAGAACACTAGGTCAGATTTGCACTAAGTTCACTCAAAGCTGTGAGTAGAAGGGCGCTTCTAGGAGGTGGCTAACCCCACAATAAACACAAGCCCCATGATAGATGTAATCCTTTATTTATCAAAATAATTGTGCTGGCAGTTTAAATGGAGACAGAAAATAAAGCACTTTCTGCAGTTTTGTTTCCTGTTATGTGGATGTTATTCCCAGTAAAGTGCAGCTGTGCAAAGATGCTTATAGGAAGATCACTGCAAAAGTTTTTCAAGTCCCATAGTTCACTGTGCGTGTGTCTCTATCAGCACAGCATAGCATTACCAAAATAGCAGCTTGCAGCAATCCAAAGGCTTATTTGATTTAATCTAAAGTAGCAGGTTAAAATCCCAAATACAAGGCTACTGACAATGATAGCCCCAGTACTTCATTTGGTTGAGTCTTCCTCAGCAGGTGTGGACAGGCTTAAAAAAATTCTAACAAAACCATGATTAAGCAGGTGGCAATGAAAGTGCTGGAGAGCAATGTGATTCCTTGCAACACCACTGCTTAAAGAATTAAGTAGAGTTTTATTCTGGGTTAAAATGTCTACCAGTCTCCATGTTTTTGGTTAAAATGCCATAAACAACCTGTTGGAGGTTGATAGTGTGAGAAGGGTGAGGTGCCAGGATGCCCAGGCTCCTAAAGGAGTGGTTCCACATGTAGATCAGAGGAACGTCTCCCAGAGCAAATACATCCAAGGGAAAAATAAGAAAGTTCCATTCCAGAGTATGGAAGAATAACCCTTTTTATCCTTTTTATTATATAGTAAATTCTACCTCACAAAACTGTTGACATTTCATGGGGTCAGCCTATCCACTTTTTTTATTATTTATTTAACATTTTTGGTAGCCAGGAAGGCACACTGAGCCGAGGCTTGCTTCCAGGTGCAACCCGGGGGGTGGGGGGAGACAAATACAAGAAATGTACAAAGCTGATATGTTACTGATATTGTGAGCATAATGTGTAAACAAATACATAGATTCAGCAGAGATAACAGTTAGCAATCCAACAAATTACAGTAATAATGCTCAGTGGAACATGGGAGGCATGGAATGAGTGGAGGGGAGTGACAGAGGGCCAGGAGTGAAGGAGAAGAGAGGCTTTGAGGTGGAAGGAGAAATCCGGGAGAAAAGAATGGAAGGAGATAAAGGGACACATGGGAATATCAGAGGGGAGACGAGGAAGGCCTACAAAAACAAGAGGGGGCGGATAGAAAGTTTGAGATGGCATTTAAGGGAGGAGAAGGAGGAAGAAAACCAGAGGAAGGACGGGAGCTGGTTCCAGAGAGAGGGGAGGCAATAGGAAAAAGCAGCTTGACCAGCACATGAGTGTACTTGGGGGAGTGAGAAGGTATGCGAGTCCCTGGAGCAAAGCGGGTAGTCGGATGCACTGACAGGGGAGAAGAGGGAAGATAGACAAGCTGGGAGTAGGTCCAGTTCAATATTTGGCAATGAAGGATATGCTATGTAATGAATGGTGCAGGGGGAGAGGGAAAATGGAGAGTGAAGAGTACAGGGAGCAGTGGTGAGTTAGGGGAGGTAGATTTGAGCCGAACCGGCAGAAGGTATTGCACAGGATGTCCAACGTGGCAAAAGAGGAGGGGGGCAGAATCGTAGATTAGTTCTGCATAGTCAAAAGTTGGATGAAACAATTTGGTAACTATCTTGCAGCATATTGGAAGGGTAAGGAAGTCCTTGTGGCAGTAAAAGACCCCTAACTTGCGATGAAGCTTTACGTGTAGGGCATCAATGTGGTGAGACAAATCCAGCTTGGTGTCCAACCAGACTCCAAGGTATTTGAAAGCAGAAAGAGTTTCCAGGTGGGTGTGGAAAGTGGGAGGTGACTGGAGTTTAGTTAGCTTCTGTGAGGATCCAAAGGTCATAGAAACTGCCTTTTTGATGTTCAGTGTGAGTTGATTTGATTTAAACCAGTGTAAAACATTAAGGAAATCCTGCTGGACAGGCATCAATTGCACTATGTGAGGGGCCTGACAGGTAAAGAACCGTGTCATCTGCATACATACAGTATGTAAACTAGAGTAGACACAGGAAGTGGGAAGGTCATTAATGAAGATAGAAAATAGGATAGGCCTTGGAATGCCTGCTTGGATTGTAAGGGGAGGAGACTGGGAGACAGCAATTTGCACTGATTGCTGGTGATCAGAGATAATACTTAAACCATTGCACGATGGCAGGGAAAAGACCAGCAGAGGCAATTTTATGGAAAAGGAGGGGTGGGACACAGAATCAAATGCTTTGGCCTGGTCTATGAAAATGGCTTCAGTGAGGTGACCATTATCAATTGCAGAGTGGATGGAGTTAGTCACATGAAGGAGGGAGGAGACAATACAGTGATTCTTTCTGGTCTGACTGGAAAGTGGTGAGGAAGGAGGAGTTATTGAGATGGGTGGTGAGCCTACAGAGCACTAGGGTTTCCTGAACCTTGCAAGGGTAGGGCGAAGGGAGATAGGTCTGTAGTTCCCTGGGGAAGGAGGATTGCCACCTTTGAAGACTGGCAGGACTGTACCATTTTCCATGCTTGTGGGACAGCAGAGAGGGAGAAAGAGAGGTTTAGTATGTGTGTGAGGGGAGAACAACTTTATCAAGGCCAAAATGGTGGTATACTGTAATTATGTGAGCTGTTTTTCTCTTGTGGATTTATTTCATAATCTTGTCACACTTTCAGACATCTTGAGTGGCTTGACTGGCCCACCTGGAAGCTTCTGCTTTGTTTGCCCCACTGGTCTTTTTCTAAATAAACATCTTCTTGTGTCAGGTGGTGCCATCTCCTGAGCCTGCACTGGAGTGCATAATTAAACCATGGTTTTGGCCTTAATAAAGTGGGGGAGCTGCCCCAGGAAATGGTAGTTCTTGTGAGGCAGAATTTACTATACAATAAAAAGGACTGTTCTTCCATACTCCGGAGTGGAGCTCTTTTATTTTTCCCTTGGATAAGTTTGCTCTGGGACTCTGCGCTAAAGAATTCTCACCACGTATCTTTACACATTTACCCCTTGTGCATGGTTTTGTAAACAAATAAAAAAGCCAGCAGAAAAAGGCCTTATGATCTATTTAGTCTGCTCAACTTTGCAGACCTCTCAGTATCTACCAAGTGATCAGCTCCCTTCTCCGCTATCCACTCCTCCCTCCCCCTCAAGTTCACCCTTCACTCCCACATTCCAACCTCCATGCAATTTTTTTCCTTTTGTCCTGTGCTATCTCCTCTTGAAGCTTTCCACAGCATTCAGGGAGACTAATTCCTCCAGCAACTCATATTCCACTTTGCCACCATCCTTTCAATGAAAATGTGCCTCCTTATTTCCCTCTTGAAGCCCCTCCCCACACCAGTTTGAGTCAGTGCCTCCTAGTATTCCTGTTCCCACTAAGGTTGAATAGATCCTCAGAGTTCACTTTGTTGAAACCTTTAAGGTATTTAAAGATTGTAATCATGTCCCCTCTCTCCCTTCTATCCTCCAGGGACTACATGTTGAGATCTCTAATTCTGTCCTCATAAGGCCTACACTGTTGTCCCCTGGATCATCTTGGTCACCCTTCTCCATACTGTCTCCCATTAGTTGATGTCTTTCTTTAGGTATAGAGATGGGCGAAGCTGGCAAAATTCACTCTACGATTGAATTAGTAAATTTTGCACAATTTGTGAAATTCGCAGATCACAATATGTGGGATTTCAGCAACAAAATTCCACACTTTGAGGCAGAATTCCACACTTCACGGTAAAACCTTTGCAATTTGAGTGAAGTCGAAGTTTACCAGGTCCGGGAAGCTTTACGAAGCTCTGCAAGATGCAAATTTTCTGCACTTCGCAAGAACTTTGCAGATGAAGTTTTACTTCGCCACATCTCTATTTAGGTAAGTGTTCTAATACTGCACACTGTAGTCTAGATGCGGCCTATTCAGAGACCTGTACAGTGGCAGGACAACCTCCGCCTTCCTACTGGTTGTACCTCTAGCTATACATCCTAAAATCCTATTTGCTTTGGCTACTCTTCTCCTGCAATGTGCTGAGAGCTTCATGTCACTTGTGATGATCACACCCAAGTCTTTCTCTTCCACTGGCTTGGTGACCTGCACACCCCCCCCCCCCAGCCAATATGTGGTGTCTAGGTTCTTTGCCCTTAAGTGAATTACCTTACACGTTTTGGTGCTGAATCCCAGCTGCCAAATACCTGATCATCTTCGAGTTTAGCCAGGTCTTCCCTAATATCCAGTCTCTCTTCCTCTGTGTCTACCACCCAACAAAACTTTCTGTCATCTGCAAAGAGGCATTTTACCCCTTCAGCAATATCACTGAAGAAGATGTTGAATAACACTGGGCCGAGCAGCAAGCCCTGTGTGGACCCTGCTAGTAACTAGCCTAGTATCTCAGAATTACCACTGCCGACTACCACCTTCTGGTTTCTGTCCTGTAACCATTGTTTTACCTACTTAGCCAGTTTTGCCCCAACCCCCAAGTCCTCCAGCTTCTTAATCGATTTCCTGTGGGGAACAGAGTCAAAGGCATTAATGAAATCTTGATACAGTATGCCCACTGCTTGGACTTTGTCCTCTGTCCTTGTTCCCCAATCCAAGAAATTACTTAGGTTGGTCTGGCAGGATTGCCCTGACATGAAATCATGTTGCCTATCATCATGGAGTCCATTATCATCCAGGAAGTTTACCAGTCTTTCCTTCAGAATGGTCCCCATGAGGTTCCCCACTATCAAGGTCAGACAAACCAGACAATAATTACTAGAGCTGTCCCTCAGCCCATTCTTATGTAGCAGCACTATACAGTATATGCTGTTCTCCAGTCCAGGGGAACCACTCTTGCTTCAAGAGGGTTGTTAAACAAGTCTGCCAGGGGGCCCGTCAATGCATTCCCTAATTCTCTCAGAACTCTTGGATGTATGACATCTGGTCCTGGGGACAAATCCACCTTCAGGGCTTTTTAAAATTTCCTCACCCTGTCAATGTCCTATCTTCTCATCTGTGGCTCCCCATTAGCCTCATTCTTTCCTTGAGGGACTGGGCCCATCCTTCTCTTTTGTGAAAACTAAGCAGAAGTACTCATTAGGGGTATCCAATGAGTATATCAATCGAATATGGGTGCCACGTCAATACGGTGACTCATATTTGGTGATATACTCCTGGGCTACTCTACAAGGGTAATGACTGTAGTCGACTACTACAGTACTGGACGGTGACAGGAAGTGAGGAATAGCGAGGGGAAGGGGAGGGACAGGGAATGGTTTTAGGGGTATGAGTGTACCTGCGGCCGCTGAGCTAGCCATGTGGTGTGGTGGTGTGGGTGGCTAGCTCTGGTGCAGCAAGTACAGGGTTCAGGACCGGGTGAATAAAACTTTTGCTGCTGCCTGCGGATCCGGCACTTAATTTTTTCTATGATTCAGGATTCTGCCCCTTCCCCAACATGCACCCCCCTGGAGTTGGTAATCCTTATTCAGGAAGGTGCGGGGGACAAAACTCCCCATGGGGGGGCTCAGGGGGCACAGTCCCTTCCCCCCCGCATAAACACTTATTTCAATTCTGGATGTTGGGTCGCCTGAAAGTGTATGTCGCCAATTTGCTTTTCGGCAATATACACTTGCCATAATAGCAATCGCTATTCTGCAATCGCTATTATGACATGAACCCTCATTAAGTACCTCTGCCTGATCCACACAACCTTCCACTCACTCCTCCTCCTCCTTTAGCCTAACTATCCTGCCCTTGCTAACTCTCTTCTCCATGATGTACTAGAAGAAGACATTTTCTCCCATGTTCATCCCCTCAGCCAGCTGCAGTTCCTTCTTGGCCTTGGTCAAGTGCGTTGCCTTGCTCACCTCTTTTGCTGTGTTTTTGTATTCCTCCCTGTTCTCATCCCTTCTGGAGCTTTTGTGCATTCTGAAGGCAACTTTTTTGCTCTTAACTGCCTGAGCAACCTTCCTGTCAAACCACCTGGGCTTCATAACTGTGGCTTTTTTGCAGTTCACTTTGGCACACACATTAGTGGCTGCCTGTAGCCCTTCCATGATGGTAGCCCATTTCCTCCCTGGTTCCAGCGAAGTGTCCTTCCAGAATACCCCCACCTTTCCATACTCTGCCCACTTGAGATCCAACACCCTTGTCTTAGTTCCTGTCTTCTCTTTGCCAATCTCCAGGTGAAACAACACCATGTGGTAGTTGTTATCTGCCAGTGGTGCTTCCACACTCACCTCCTGGACATACCATATGTGCCATTCATCAGAACCAGGTGCAGCCTCTCTCTAGTGGGTTCCTGGACACACTGTGATAGAGATCCTTTCTGGAATGCCTCCAGCAGCACCTGAGTCCTGGTGCAGGTGGAATCGGGGATCGTCCTATCCACTCCAGGTAGACTGAAGTACCCCATGATCACTATCTCCCCTTTGTGGCCTTCTCAACAATTTTGGCCCCCCAGCTCTCTTTCCTACTCCTACTCCTGGTTTGGTGGCCTGTACACAACTCCAGCCCTTAGTTTACTGCCATTTGATGACTGCACCTGCACCCACAGCAATTCTGTTTGTCCTACTGTCTTCTCCTCCCTAATGCAGGTGATACCTTCTCTTACATACAGAGCCACTGCCCCTTCTACCTACCCCCATCTCTTATACATAGCTTGTATCCCGGGATGGAGAGATCACTGTCATGGTTAGTTGGGGCCTATGTCTCTATAATGGCAGCCATTTGCTATCAATGAATACAGCTCACCATTTGGGTTCCCAAGTTCCTTGCATTTAGAGACACCACCACATTTTGAAAATGTTATCGATGCCTATGGAACATGGCAATATTTTTTTCCATGGGTTTCTTTCTATGGTGCATTTTTCCCATTTTAATTGATAATTATTTTATCAATATTTAATTATATGCCTTTTCACAGGACACAAAACATTTTACCCCCAAACTATTTTTTTTAAATAATGTAACTAAAAATCAGTTCTTTAACCAAACTTATGTATTCTCAAATCAGTATTTTTCATCCATTTTTTAACTTTCTATTTTCATGGATAACACCTTACCAATATGTTTTTGGTAACAAACTTAAAAAAATGTTTTTATCTGGATGCCACACCTTGTGCCACACTGGCAACCTGGGGTCGGGAGCAACCTCGGGCTGCCAGGGGTCAGCAGGGGAGGGAGAGGATCGAACATCCAATGGACTGCTCTCCTCTCCCTGGGAGGGGAGGATTACCATCCTGCTCCTTGGATCCCCCCTAGTGGAGGCCATAGGGCTGTGCTGGAGTCGGGGAGGCACAGAGTGCAGGTACATGGCATGCACATGCCTCCGCATGCTCACACCATGAGTGGGAGGGGATCAGGGCAGAAACAGAAAAAGTGGTGTTGACCGGCAGGATGACACCAGTCCTCCACAGGCTCTGCACCCAGCCAACTGGGCACCTCCGTGCCATCTAGGTAAGTCCTGGCAGACGCCGGGGTGACTAGGCTGGGGGGACTGGTAGAAGGGGCTGGATGACATAGGAGGAGGAAAACAAATGTTTTGATCAAACATCTTTGGCAGACCTTTAAATTATTTTTTAATATCTGACGCATTCTGAAGACAACACAATGCTGTTTGATAGGTTTAATCACACCAAGCATATCTCAGTACACATTCTAGTAACCCCATTATCTTCTTTGCTTTCACAGGCTAAGCTACAGAAGCTAGATAGAATAAAGTATGGTAATGGATACCTGTGTACAACAAGGTTATGTTTCCATTAAAGGATAAACTAGAGACGTCTTTGATGTCATCAGAAACCTGAGATGAAAACACAAGTTTGTCTATAAATGGTTTACCCATGTATTATTATTTATTATATATGGGGCCCCCAAAATAGTAATGAATGCTGCCATGTTCTGTTTTGATTTAGCCAATCAAAACAAAACAGCAGTTTTCCACAGTCTCAAGAAAAAAATAAAACACCCAGTTACTGAATATTACACCCACGTGATGCCCAAAATGAGTCTTCACTGTATACAAATTGATATTTATTACTTTTTAATGTCCAGCAATGCACAACATTTCCTTGCACTCTCAGTTTATTCAGATAAATTCAGCACTGCTGGTTTATACTAAGGCAGTGCTCAGTTTTAACGAAACAGTGAGAAAGCAAGGATTTGCTGCATGGCGTTGGATGTTAACAAGAAGTAACTAAATATGGAATAATGCATAAAGAGTGATGTTTGTGTAACGAGTTTTGTTTTACACACCTGAGAGTGAAGGATGTGTAAAAAAAACTTGAGTTGCAACACTTCACGTTTTATTGTTTATAATTATTGGTTTATAATTTCTTGAAAGCTACATGTTTACCTGTGAGGAGAAAATAAAAGTGTTTCTGTGTTAGTTGACTGTGCACATTCTCCATTATACACACATCATTATACATGGGTGTGTATAACAGAGAATCTTACTACTCGATGCCAGGTTATTATTACAAATTTCTATACTGTAAAGGCTTATAGTGTATACTGATGGCTTGTTTTGTACAGAATTCTGTCCCTTTCAAAATGCTGTTGTATCAAAGCTCAAAGGTCATGGAATGTGAATGTACCCTTCTGTGGTACATATCATTCTGAAACCTCTAGAGATTGCACAAGTGAGTTTCATTCTGAAAGCAAAAGAACCAACATGCACACATTTCACGTAATACTATACACTATAAAAAATACAGGATTAGCAACTTTATGCACAAGCAATGTGTTCTGCCACCTCAGGGTTCTTATTCCCATGGATCTCTCGAGCTTTGCTCTCAAGGTCAGAGGGAGTCAAAACCCCACTGTGGCAAAACACACTGGTTGTGCATAGTTGCCCATCCAGTATTCCCTATATTTTGGACATCAGGCTGAACTGTGTAGCACTCCTGTGCTGTGCTAACACACAATACAATGGCAGTTTTACAAGCCAGACCATGAACACAATCAAGCCCAACTGTTACAAAACAGCAAAGGAACATTAAAGTAAGATTTTTAAATAAAATGCTTTTAGTGGGCCTTGGTAGGCTTGTACAGATGGGTAGAGGCCTTTGTGGAAGGTGCAGGAGGGCTTGGTGGTCATATCTGACTACTTTTCAACAGAAATGGCTGATGGATTAACCACATTTTCAGGGCTATAGCAACCCAGGGTTTTGTGATGCTGTGGGTGACTCATACCACACCTCCACCAATCATTACTTCAGAGCACATGCCCCAAGTGTCTTTAGCTGCTCGCTTCTTTTCAGCTTTCCTCTCTCTCTCTCTCTCTCTCTCCTGTTTCCCCTGCTGTTCTCTTCATGTTCTCCAGCACCCCTGGCCTCCTGGAACACCTACCACCCCATCTGCTTCACCCAGAAACTGCTTTGGGTAGATAGAGATGCTCAGTGAAGCTTGCCAGGATTAAGCCCAATTCTGCAGCATTCTCCAGCAGAGTTACTGCAGTAAACAATGTAATTTCAATGGTAATTAGTCCCTTTTGTCATGCAGGAATCTGTGACATTGCCAGGATGAAGCACAGTGTCAGTTTCCTGCATGACAAAAGGGACTAATTCCAATTGAAGATACATTGTTTACTGCAGTAACTCTGCTGCAGTATGCTGCAGAGTGTTGCAGAATTAGGTTTAATCCTGGTGAACTTCACTGTAGATAGATAGATAGATAGATAGAGAGATAGATAAAAATTTATTCATAATAAAATGTGAACGGGGATATGCTTGACTGTGCCAGAGCTCATTTGTAGTGAGGTATTACAGAGTAATACAAAAATGCTTTAAAATTCAAATATAATTTGCAGACTGGCAAGATGAACTGACAAAAAAATCATTTCACCTGCTTCTTCCATTCATTCCCTCCACTGTGCAGTGTTCATCCTGCCCAGTGCAGCTTCTCTGTCATCCCTACTGATGTGTCTCCTATTTATGGCTGCGGGGACAGAGCTTTGCAGTTGTTTTGGCAAATCAAGATCTTAGTAGAGCACTGTGGAAGCACGTGACCGGACCACTGTTCAGTGTGCTTCCACAGTGCTGCGGCACAGTTTTCAGTGGTGTATTTCTGCGACACTTCTCCTCCGTTGGCTGCATAAACACATTCACTTTGGGGACACTTCTTTTTCTTCTGCAACAGTGGAAGTGATGGCTGCCATGCACAAGATGGCAGCACTGAAGCAGACTGTGCATGCCCAATGCTCACGCACACGCAGTTTCGTCACCGCCTCCATCCTGCTGTACAGCATTCTTCAGCAGCACTCATAAACGCTCAGTGCAGCCATATTGGCTCTGACCAGAGTTTGTTGTTGCTGTTATCAGCCTCTGGCTGCTGTGGCTTGCGTGCTGCTTCCTTTAGGTGGTGTACCCAATTTCCTCTTTCAGCCTTTATTACCTATTGCCTGCACTGCTCTTCCAGAATGGAGCCTCCACTCCAGCAGCTCCATTCCTCTGCTCAGTTGTTGATCTTCTGGTCTGCTTGGGTTCCATCTTCTGCCAGTCATTTGAGCTACACTGCCTTTCCTGACTCTTCCATCCCTATCTTTGTTGCCGGCAGCTGTGGCTCCTGTTATCTATCACTTGGTTGTGTGTGTGTGTTGCTGGACTCTGCTTGCTCCTACTGCTTCCTGCTCAAAATATTTTCTGTCTGCTCCCCTTCACTGAGTTTGCTGCTCCACTGCAGGCCTTCCTCTCAGCTGCTGCTCTGGTCTCCTGCTGCTTTGACTGTGTTAGGTTTTTGTCCATGCTTCCTTTTAAGTAATTCTGGGCCTTTGTTTCTCTGCTAGTTACTCTCCAGGCCATCTGGCATCCATTGTTTGGGTCTCAGATCACTGTTTGCCTTCAATCCACTGCTTTGCTCATTGTTAGGACTGTTAGATTGCCTAGGCAGTAGTTCAACTCCTCTCTTCGGAGTGCACATTCACATTAAGCAATCTTTCCATTTACACTTATGATAAGTACATATATAAACAAAACAGTATACTAAAACCATTTTTAAGAAACAAATTAACACCCATTATTATTCAAAAACAGTCTCAAACAGAGCCAGATTAAGGTTACATGGGGTCCTAGGCCCAATAAAAATCTGGAATCCTCAACACCATGCTCCTTAGGGCCAAATCCACAAAAGGCTCCCATCCCTTCCACACATGCAGGGAGCTGTGAAACATTGTGGAGTGGCCCTTTACGCATGTGGCACACCTGTGGAACACTGTATGACATCCATGTAACTGATTGTGTGCCCTGTCTGCACCTGATCCCTAGCCAAATGCAGGGCAATATGGGCAGCTGGGACAGCATGGACTAGTGGGTGGGCATGGGCCCAATCCAATCCCCATACAGAATCTGCCTACATGGGGCAGGTGAAGGGCATGGAAGCTATGTTGCCCCAAGAGCAGAATTAGTGACCAAGCACCCCCTCTGCACTGCCAGTGTAGCATCCTCATGACCCAATCATCCCCCTCCACCAGCAGCTAGAGTCTCCACAGTGGACTGAGGGTCATAACAGGACAAAAAAAAATTATCAATCAATACCAGCACAAATCAGTGCTAGAAGTAAATGGTGTACAGTTCTGGTGGTGATGTGGCAGTCCTTTGGGATCTGCTCTATCCTGCTGTCCCCTGCACCATGTGTAGTCAGGGATCCTTCCTAAGGTCTAAAAATAAGTGAGTAGCAGGCCGGCCCACCAGCGCAGTGGTTGGATTTCTGCTTGCGATGCCGGCGATCTGGGTTCGGAAATGGACGCAGATTGTCGGAGGGCCAGTCGGAAGAGAAGGAACGAGCATCCGTAGACTGCTCTCTTTCTCCAAAGGAAGGGTGGGACTGTGTGTTCGGTGTTGAGTGACACCCAGTGGAGGCTGGGTTGATGCACGCACACCAACACCTGGATCTCTCTCAGGGGCAGGGTGGATGCTGGATGTCATTGCACCTCCCTGCCCCTGCTTACACAGGACTAAAACCACTGTGGCCTTTCATCTCTGTGATGCTCTGCCCCAAGACCTCTCATTGCCTCTTATGCTGGCTCCCCTCCAACCAGATATTGGACTTGCAGCGTTAGGGGCCGGCACCGCAACCCCACCCTCTGGGGGCAAGCCAGTGTTAACTGGGGGGAGCGTAGGTCATCATCGAGGGTGGAGGTCTGTAGGGTCCATGACCAGGGCAGATAATACCGATGATAGGAACCACCAAAAAGCATAATAAATAAAAAAAAGAAATAGGTGAGTAGCTATGCTGAGACTGATGCAGTGCAGCAGTTGTGGGGTGGTAGTCTTCAGGGAGACATTCTGGAGACTGCGGTGCTGCCCCATCTGCAGGCACCTCTCTGGACTCAGGAAGGAGGTTATTAGACTCAAGTTCAAGCTGGCTTGAGTTAGGATGGTCTACTCCTTCACTCAAGGGCCACCTAGTCCACCTCCACTGCCTCAAAGGGTGCCAAGAAGAAGGAGGAGGAGGAGCAGCAGGACAACGGTGGGCTCAGGAAGGGTTAGGGTGGTGGAGTATAGGCACATCCCACATCCCATACCATTTGGAACTCCTACACCACACTTGCAGGGTGGGACTGTCCCACAGAGGCTCCCAAAGTAGTGATGGGGATGGATGTGGAGATCCTCCATGGTAGAGACCCCAAGGGGGGTAGCAAAGGACCCCAGAGGAGGAGGAAGTGAATCCTGGTGGGGGACTTGATAGTAAGGGGGATACAGTTGGGGACAGGCAGGGATGAGGAGAGGGTGGTGAGGTGCCTTCCCAGTGCCACAGGAGGCAGGGAAGGAGAGCTGAATATCATTGTCCATTTGGGGACAAATGACCTGGCTAGGAAGGAGCCAGAAACAGTTTGGGAGGAATTCCTGAAATTGGGGAGGGGTTGGCAAGTAGCATAATCTGTTACTTTCTCGGAAGTGCTACCTGTCCATGACAAGGAGGATGACAGGAGGCTCTGCACCAGGGAATTCAACATATGGTTGAGGAAATGGTGCAGAGAAGAGGGATTTGGATTCATTGGAGACTGGGGCCCCAGCTGGAGGGATAGAGGCCTGTACAGAAGGGGCTCAGATCCCCTCTAGGGTCCACAACACCATTCTCCCGCCTGCCAGAAACCAGAACAGACCCCTCCCATTCTCTACCCTCTTGAAAAACTCCTTAAAAGGCTGCAAGCTGTCAATAAATGAGAGCTCAGTCGGGCTGCCGACTGTGGAGGTGAGTGGAGGGCTGTGCTGGTGGCTAGGTCAGGGTGGGATCGGGATGAAGGAGAGGGGGGTGGTGTGGTGGGGTACTTCCTGATGGGGTGGGGGTCCACTACACACCAGGAATTGAATTTAACAAAATGTCTTTTAGATTTTTATTGGGGCCGACTGGCCAGTGATCGGCCGGTGTAAGTGGGGCCTGGGGTGAGTTTCTTTATTTGAACTGTGGCCTGTGATTGGCGGGGGGGCTGGCGATCAGCGGGGGGAGGGACCACTAGACACTAGGGATTTATATGTATTTTGTGTGTGAAGTGTGGAATTTCACCCTCAAAATTCCCCACTTTGCATTTGTTCCTGCACTCTGTGATCCGTGAGTTATGTGGACTGCATTCCGCGTAATGAGCTCAATCAGCGAAAGTTTTTACGGAGCGAATTTTCTTGACTTTGCACATCTCTACTTGTAGGTCTCTATCATATCCCTTCTCGCTCTCCTGTCTTCTAGGGTTCTAGGGTGTACATTTTGCAATCCTGCAGTCTCTGCTCATAAGGCTTTTAGTGCAACCCATTCACAGTTTTAGTTGTCCTCCTCTGCACTGCCTCCACACTATCTATGTCCTTTCTGAGGTGTGACCTCCAGAACTGGACACAATACTCCAGGTGAGACCTCACCAGTGAGCACTACAGTGGTAACACCACCTCCCACCTTCTTTTAGAGATACCTCACCCTATGCACCCCAGTATCCCACTGACCCTACCCATTGCTCTGTCACACTGCCCTGCCACTTTGAGGTCATCAGATACGATAACCCCAAGGTACATTTCCAGCATAACAGTATCCCCCACTTTACACTCAGTTCTTGCATTCCTCTACCCTAGGTATACGATTTTTCACTTTTTGGCATAAACCTCAACTGCCATGCTCTTGACCACTCCTTGAGTTTTCCAAGATCCCTATGCATTCTTTTCACCCCTTATTTCACCCACTATTACAGATTTTGTTATCATCTGCAAAAAGTCATACCTTACCTTCCTGTTATATAGAAACATAGACTTTGATGGCAGATAAGGACCACTTGGCCCACCTAGTCTGCTCATTTCCCTACCTATTGGATAAGCTGCAGATCCTAGTTAACCAGCAGCCTACTTCCTCCTACCTCCCCACTATAATTGCCTTATGCCGGTCCCATACATTCTTGAATTCCCCCACTGTTTCTGACTCCACAACCTCCTCAGAAAGGCTGTTCCATGTATCTGCCATGCTCTCCATCAAAAAATACTTCCTCATGTTGCCCCTAAGCCGTCTCCCCTCTGTCCTCAAATTGTGCCCCCTTGTTCTTGTACATCTCTTTTTCTGAAATATGCTACACTCTTGGACTTTGTTGATTCTCTTGAAGTACTTGAAAGTTTCTATCATGTTCCCCCTCTCCCTCCTCTCCTCAAGGGTATACATGGTAAGCTCTTTTAGTCTCACTTTATATGGCTTCTGGTGCAAACCCTGCACCATTTTGGTTGCCCTCCTTTAGACTGCCTCTATCCTGTCTATGTCCTTGTGGAGATGGGGTCTCCAAAACTGCATGCAGTACTCCAGATGTGGTCTCACCAACTGTCTGTACAGAGGGATAACAACTTCCTGCTTTCTAATGATGATGCCTCTCACTATGCATCCCAGAATTCCCCAGACCTCCTTACTGCCTTCTCACATTGCTTGCCTATCTTAAGGTCATCTGATATGAGTACCCCCAGGTTCCTTTCCATTTTGTTATTGTTAGTACCCCCCCCCATTGTGTACTTTTCTCCTGGGTTTTTGTTTCCCAGGTGCATTACTTTGCACTTATTTGCATTGAAACTAAGCTGCCATACTCTTGACCATTGCTCCAGTCTTGCCAAGTCCCTTCTCATCCTTTCCACCCCTCCTTGTGTATCAGCCCTATTGCAGATCTTTGTGTCATCTGCAAAGAGACATACTTTTCCTTCCAGACCCTCTGCAATGTTGCCTAAAAAGGTTTTTAAGAATACTGGTCCCAGTACTGAACCTTGTGGTACCCCACTAGTAACTCCCCTTTCTCCAGAGTGTGCTCCATTTACTAATATCCTCTGCGTCCTATTGTCCAGCCAATTTTTTACCCAGGCTACCACCCTGGGACCCACTCCTAGGCTGGCTAACTTGTTTATTAATCTTTTGTGTGGGACTGTGTCAAATGCCTTGCTAAAGTCTAAGTAGGCCATATCTACAGCCCCTTCCTGGTCTACTACTTTGGTCACCCAGTCAAATAAATCTATTAGATTCATCTGACATGACCGTACCGCTGTGAATCCATGCTGCCTTGGGTCCTGTGCCCCACTGACCTCTAGGTACTCGACAATTCTTTCTTTCAGAAGTGATTCCATCATTTTCCCTGCCACTGAGGTCAAACTAACAGATCTGTAGTTTTCTGCCTCTGCCTTGTTCCCACTCTTCTGAAGGGGCTCACATCCACCCTCCTCCAGTTCTCAGGTACCACACCATCCTCCCATGATTTGTTATAAAGGGTAAAAAGGGTAGTCAGTGGTGTCACTAGGTCTCCATCTGCAATGTCACTTATGAAAACATTGAAGAGCATCAGCCCCAGTACAGAGCCCTGGGGCACCCCGCTGGTCACTCTCCCATCATTAGAGCGAGCGCTGTTAACCACCACCCTCTGTCAGCTATCTAACCAGTTTCTAACCTAATTCAACACTCGGATCCCACTCATAGGCTACTCAATTTCTTAATCAGTCTCCTGTGCATCACAGTGTTGAAGGCCTTGCTAAAATCCAGAAAGGCCATGTCCACTGCCCTACCTTGATCCATTTCCTCGGTCACCCAGTCAAAGAACTCAATCAGATTCATCTGGCATAACCTCCTCCCATAAATCTATGTTGCCTTTGGTCTTGCAGTCCATTGGATTCAAAATACTCTATCATAGAAACACAGACTTTGACAGCAGATAAGGACCGCTTGACCCACCTAGTCTGCCCATTTCCCTACCTACAGGATAAGCTGCAGATCCTAGTTAACCAACAGCCTATTTCTTCCTACCCCCACAAAGAATTGCCTTATGTCTGTCCCATGTATTCTTGAATTCTCCCACAGTTTTAGTCCCCACAACCTCCTCAGGAAGGCTGTTCCATGTGTCCACCACCCTCTCTGTGAAAAAATACTTCCTCACATTGCCCCTGAACCACCCACCCATCTTTAAATTGTGCCCTCTTGTTCTTGCACATATTTTTCTGAAAGATGCTACCCTCTTGGACTTTGTTGATTCCACTGAGGTACTTAAAAGTTTCTATCATGCCCCCCCTCTCCCTCCTTTCCTCAATATTAAGCTCCTTTAGTCTCTCCTCATATAGTTTCTCTTGCAGACCCTGCACCATTTTAGTTGCCCTCCTCTGGACTGCCTCCATCCTGTCTATGTCCTTGTGGAGATGGAGTCTCCAAAACTGGACGCAGTACTCCAGATGGGGTCTCACCAACTGTCTGTACAGAAGGATGACAACTTCCTGTTTTCTGCTGGTGATGCCTCTCCCTATACATCCCAGTATACCCCCAGCCCTCCCTACTGCCTTCTCACATTGCTTGCTAACTTTAAGGTCATCTGATATGATTACCCCAGGTCCCTTTCCATTTTTGTTGTTGTTACTACCCCCATTGTGTAATCTTCCCTGGGTTTTGTTGCCCAGGTGCATTATTTGAACTTCTTTGCATTGAATCAAGCTGCCATGCTGATCATTCCACCAACCTTGCCAAGTCCCTTCTCATCCTTTCCATTCCTCCTTGTGTATCAACTCTGTTGCAGATCTTTATGTCATCTGCGAAGAGGCATACTTTTCCTTCCAGTTCCTCTGCAGTGTCACTTATAAAGATATTAAAAAGGACTGGACCCAGTACGGAACCCTGCGGTACCCCACTAGTAACCCCTCTTTCTTCAGAGTGGACTCCATTTACAATTACCTTCTGTGTCCTATTGTCCAGCCAATGTTTTACCCAGGCCATCGGCCATTCCTTAATATTTCCAATAATTTCCCCACCGCTGAGGTGAGGCTCACCGGCTTCTAATTACCAGCCTCTTCCCTGCTGCAACCTTGTGTAGAAGAACCACATCTCATCTCTTCCAGTGCTCTGGAACCACACCTATGGAAATTGCTCAGTTTTTGACATGTAGAAGCACATATGTGGTTTACCTTGTTTGGTGCCTGTGAAGCCTACAGTATGTGAGGAGAACTAAAAGATTCCTCAAGACAAGAATACAGGAACATGCGTATGCAATTTATAACAGAAAATTTGATTGCCGTACACTTTGCAGTGACTCATAATTCCAACCCTCATGGTTTGAAATTCACAGCTTTTGAGAGGGTACCACCACTACCAAGGGGTGGCAACAGACTTAATTTATTGCTACAAAAAGAAAACAGGTGGAGTTACCATTTTCAGGCATTACCATCATGAGGTATAAATGAAGAGCTGGACCTCACTCCCTACCTGCATTAGCTAGCTGATCACCCCTAAGCATACTTTATTTGTTTGTTCCTGAATTTGTCCTTTCTTGATATATACTTTGCACTATGTAATGTTGTAAGGTGTATTTCAGTTTATTTCAAATTATTAGAGATATATTAACCTTATTTCGTTTGGTTTGTATCTCTCTTTTTCTAGCTGCCACAGTGAGAGATGATCTGAACTGACATTACTTCCTTGCATCTCCGGTGCTTCCTATTTTGAAATTCAACTTGGATATTCCTGGGAATAATCTAATTTTAAATACCCATTTGCATATAGTATCCATATATAATTAATGGGCTTCCCTTTTTCCCATTGGGAAACCGTGGCACAATTTGCCATGATAAAGGAGCATTTATAATGGCAAACATGCGCACGGTTTTCCCTGCACTTCGCATGCTCATACTCCTCGCGCGCTGTGTCCTTCCCAAACCGGAAACCCTACCGCAAACACACCATAGAGAGAGACAGACTGCCGCGGACACTGCAGTAAGTAAATTGTTTTAAAGTACTTCAGATGTTCCCCGACTACTGGATGGACCCCATAACAATAATTAAAATAAAGTGAAAGCAGACCTCGCGCGCTGACCTAATCTGACTGCACCGACACAGCAGTCTTTTTTATTTTTTTTATATAATTGCTGAGGCGAAAAAGTGAAGCCCAACAATTATATAAAATAAAATATGGGTCTCGGTGTGTAAACTTGAATTTACACACACACCCTCGGGGTTTGATGCTATGCATAAACCCCTCGAGCTTCGCTCTCGGGGTTTATGTAGCATCAAACCCCTTGGGTGTGTGTAAATTCTCGTTACACACCGAGACCCATACTTTATCCTATATATAATTCATACTTCAATATCTTCTCTCCCATTAACCCTTATTGCTTCCTTCACCTTTTTGTCTCCGTCGCTCTCAATCTAATTTCTGATTATTATGTAAGTCCACTTCAGGACTGTTAGCACAAAGCTTTCATATCTAAATAACTTCATGATAAAGTAAAAATAAAAATAGTAATAAATTAAAAAACAATTCTAACTCTGTACATTTTTACATAGTGCTTTTTCTCTCTTTCTGCTCTCTCTTTTTTCTTTACCTGTTCAATTCCTCCCCATCCATCTGACCTGTTTGCTCACTACTTTTCCCATTGTATGTTATGGGTACATCTAATTACTATGAAATTATTACTTGCTGTGTGCACAGTGTTAAATCAAACTTATAATATATAGTTTCCTTCACTAATGTGATTCTCTGCTTCTGCTCTTGCCTTTTATATGGGGCTTCATCTATTTATGGACTCTTTGTATTCTATATATATTTTGAAATTAAATAGAAATATTTATGCACCCTAAATAAAATAAATAATTAACATTTGACTTTGAGTAGCACTACGGAGTCCATTTCAATTTGCCCCTTAGACTTACCATAGGTTTGTACCACCTTAGTCATATATAATTTATTAACACACAAAATATATTATTAAATTGATTCACTATCTTGAGCTTGATGATATAGTTACCTATTGAGACATATTCCGGCAGTACTAGATTTATTTATTTATGTATAGTTTTTTGAACAGAAATGCAATAGGCCATACATTAAAAAAGACAAGTTTTTGCCTTGCACTTTATTATTTAATTATTTATTTTCATCAAAACCTCTGTTTGAAATGCCCCAATACATTCAGATGTCACTGTTTTTATAATGCGTATTTGTTTTTCTGAATGTATGAATTCAGTAATGGTGTTTTATTTATGTACCGTGTCTTTAAGAGAAACTGTTTAAATAGTGTGATCTGTTACCATTGCAGACACTCCCCCTAAGGAAGACTTTTTGGTCGGAGTGCTAGGGGCCATGGTTGTTAGATTGTTTTCTATGCTAACACTTTCATTTCTTCAATAAATTTACATTGCTCGAACTCCTGGAGTGCTGGATTTCTTCTCACGAACCACGCCTGATTCCAGTGAGCTGTTGAATAAGGCCATCAGTGAGGCAGCCGCCACCTCCCTGAGTTCTTTCAGTGCCTTTGGGTATATCCTAGGGGTTGGCAAATACATTTGTTCGAATATTCAGCTAAACACTCATGTTTGGGACCATAAAAAACTCTGAAACTTTGGTAGTTGTACATTTATTATTTGTCGAACTGAAAAAAAAAAGAAACAAACCTCCGCCCTCTTCCCCAGCAAAAGCCTTTAAAATAAATACATCCCATTCCCCCACCCTCTGCTACAGTTCCAATTCCGCCCTCCACCCCCAACCCCTACAAATTTAAGTTTAAAGAAATAAAACTCCCATGATGGGCAGCCGGCATGAATCCACTCTCCTCCACACCCAGCCACAATCGCATCTTTAGCGCTTTAATTTAAGAAGTCAGTATTTCCTCCCTCATTTTGTCAGCAGCACCCAACATTCCCACCCCAGCACCCATATTCCTAATTTATTGAGGAGGCCCCCACCCCAAGTGAGACAGAAGGTGACTGGACAGCAACCCGCCTTCCTCCACAACCAATCACCTTCTGTGAATGAAAGCACTCCTGCGCTTGCTCTTATAGTAAACAGCTGATCACATAGTCAGCTGTTTTATTATGTGAGCAAGTGCGGGACTGCTTTCATTCACAGAAGGCAACTGGCATGAAGGAGTGCAGGTTGCTGTCTGGTTACTTTCTGTGTCATCTGGGGTAGGAGCCTTCTCAGTGAATTAAGAAACTTTGGGTTCTTGGGGGAGAGGGTAGGAGTGTTGGGTGCTGCAAACAAAGGGGGAAGGGAAGAGAAAAAGTTGCTAGCAAGGGAAGCATATTGGATTGGCAGGCTGGGATGTTAGATAACAGGATTGGCATAGAAACATAGAATCTGATGGCAGATAAGGATCATACGGCCCACCCAGTCTGCCCATTTCCCAACTCAGTGTGAGTTCAGATCCTATCTGGTCTGTGACTCACCTTCTTTGCCCATCTCCAGGGTACCCTTATGTCTATTCCATGCCCTCTTGAATCCCGGTATCATTGTTGCCCCCACTACCTCTGCTGGAAGGCTGCTCCATGGATCCACCACCCTTTCTGTGAAAAAGTACTTCCTAACATTACCCCTGAGCCTTCCTCCCTCCAGCCTCATATCACGTCCCTTTGTCCTTGTGCCGTGTTTTCTCTGAAATATACTTCCCTCCTGTATCCTGTTTATACCCTTAAGGTACTTGAATGGCATGAATGAAAAGATTGATTGGATCCCTTTGATATAATACTGGAAGAAAAATATGTTTGCCACTCTCCGAGACATCTGACTCACCCTTGAAATAAGTGAAAAGTTCCCCATGTGACAGTTTTAAAGGCAAATTCATTTTGACACAGTATTGTAATGTGCAGGAGGAAGAAGAGGAGCTGGAAATGTGAGAGGGAGATGAATGGAAGCAAGCAGGGAGTAAAAGGGATGGAATCTTAGTGCTGGGGGACTCAATACTAAAAGGAGTCAGGTGGGGTAGCAAGGGAGAGAGGCATAGTCGCATTTGGGTGGAGGCCATGCCAGGAATGACAGCGGAAAGGGTGGGACAATCTGTTCTGAAATATGCTAGAAGGGGTAGGGACAAGCCTCATTTACTTATACATCTTGGGACAAAAGACCTGGCTGAAAGACAGTAGATATAGTCCGGAGGAGGTCTGAGGAACTAGCACAATTATGTGAGGGGGCAGGAAGATCAGTAATTTTTTCAGAGATACTTCCGGTGCCAAA
Source organism: Neoceratodus forsteri (assembly GCA_016271365.2). Lineage (NCBI taxonomy): Eukaryota > Metazoa > Chordata > Ceratodontiformes > Ceratodontidae > Neoceratodus > Neoceratodus forsteri. Next base: position 734,976,298 of record CM028131.1, read on the forward strand.
GGCAAGCACAACAAGAAAGCTGAGAATAGAGAATTTAACAGATGGCTAAGAACCTGGTGTTGTGCTAAAGGGTATGGGCTGTTGGGGGTGGGAGGGACCTGGGAGGACAGTAATCTCTATGCCAAGGTCAGACTACACTTGAGTGAGGAGGGAAAGAAAGTGTTGAAACAGAGGATGGAGGAGTACATAGAGGAAGTTGGGAATTTAAACTAGGAGTGGGGGGTGGCAGTTGGGGAAGAGATATGCAGAGACCACAGGTTGGGAAACCATATGAGCTTACCCCCCATAACAGTGACAAAGGACAAATGGCAAGTACTGTTGGTGATGCTAGGAAAGGAGGGCAGGGTGGGATGGGGGAAAAGGGTGGAAGGTGGTTACCCTCAATGCTAGGAGCCTTGGGAGGAAAACTGCAGAGTTACAGGTTCTCATGGCAGAGGGAGAGATGGAAATTGCAGCCATCACAGAAACATGGGCCACCCAATACAATGACTGGGATCTGTCTGTACCATGGTACAGGTTGTTTCTAGGGACAGGGTGATTGGGAAAGGAGGGTGGCACTATATGTGAAGGAGGACTGAAGTGTGTAAGGGAGGAAGGGGAGGAGGGTAGTCTGAGTCACTTTGGATGCAAATCAGATTCCAAGAATAGGATTCTTAGAATGGGAGTGGTGTACAGGCCACCATCTCAGACGGAAGAGTTAGACAGAGACCTAGTGGGACAGATCAGGAGGACCTGCAAGAAGGGTAGTGTGGTGATTGTGGGGGACTTCAACATGCCAGGAGTGGACTGGAGCACCCCAACAACCAGGAATAGAAGGGAGCAGGTACTGCTGGATGCCTTCCAGGACAGCTTCCTGCTGCAAATGGTCAGCAGGGCCGGCGTTAGGCATCCGCGAGCCCCGTGGCCGCGGGAGGCCCCCGCCCCACTGGCACTGACCCACCGGCCGACCCCAGCCGCATGCAACAACAACAAGGCCAGTAGACAAACAATACAATTGCAATCCCTGCTGCTGCACGCACACACAAATATTTCTGGGGCAAGGAAGTAACATTAGACACGAGTACACCTCAGCCTGACTGACTGCTATACAACGCAATGCTTACGCTTACCTTACCCGTCCCGGCCTTCATCACCCTCAACTTGCTAAAACGGAAAAAAAAAGGCAGCACCAGCATCACATAGTTGCTTCGGTAGTTGGTTGGTTCCTTCGCCTTTACTGACTGTACGTATAGTTGGGGCCCGCTGATCTCAGCTGCTCGCCCATTGGGAAAAAAAATATCCTGCCCACTTGTTGTACATGGCTCCTGCCTCCACGCTGATTGTCCTGGCCACACAGTGATGTGACAGAGAGCCTGTCTCAGGCTGTAAAAATGCAGCATGTTTCACACGTTCCCCTATATGCTGCACATCATGGTGACGTGGAGGAGCAGTTGGAGCCAATCACAGGGCTCCACTCAGTCACTCAGTCCTTGCTATTTTTGCACCTCCTCCCTCGGACCTGAAACATTTGGTTCCCACTCAGGTCCGTGACGGCTCCATAAAGATGATCCCTTTGGCGCTCTTGGAGTCCTATTCAACAAAGGACTAGTTCCAGAGCGTTGGAGTCGGAGAAGGAGAATCTCGCTGTGTAAGTCGCTTAGGCGTCGCTATCGATTCGCAACTGAACTTGGAGGAGCCGAAGAAGAGAGAGAGAGAGTTGGACTCGGGGACTGGGAGACAGAAAGAGAGAGAACGCCGTCGTGAGAGACAACTCAGTCACACAGAGAAGATCACTGCTATCTGCATGCATCTTAAGCCACAGCCACTCAACTGGTAACCCGGTTCCATTCTGATCTTGAGTACTGCTGCTGGCCTGCCTATCCTCGCCACCGCTGATACAGCCCTCGGTGCTAGTGTGCTCAGTACTGCTTGCTGTGCACTGACTGCTGTGCTGTCTCTGTAAATCATTTATTTCTTTTAAGAAATAACTGTTACAGCAGCAGCAGCTGGCCAGAAGACCACAAATCCAGTGTCTGTACTACTGTTGCCCGGATTTGAGGAGACTTATACCCACAGAGTCAGAGACCAAGTTTTCTTCTTAGGTATGTATATTTGTTTCAATTGTTTGATGCGGTCAGTGTATTACTGATACTGCCTGCAATTAAGGTAAGGATAGTTGGGAATGGGAGATGAGATGGCTGCTACTGACTCCTGTTAAAGCCAAAAGGGTACTGCATTATAGACAGTTGCTTGCTTGCTTTAGATGAAGTTAAATACTAACAATTGAGATCCGGGTTTTGCAGTGTGTTTTTTTTTTGTTTTTATGTAGGTAGGTACTGAGATGGGATAAGTCTGGACAGGCAATTCTAGGGTAGGAGGAAAGTTTGTGTTTAGCACTCCTTTCATGCTCAGGGTGGAACACCAAATTATATTCTGAAATATTAATATGGCTCTAGCATTAATGACTTTTTACATGTTTTCAGTTTTTAATTGACCAGATTCTATAGTCTTCCAGTGTTCTATGGAACATTAATTGGGTTAGTTATGGTAAAATTAAATGTTAATCCTGGAGGTTTATGTTCCTCAGTACAGGCCACTGTCCCTCACATGGAGTCCATATAGTAGATTCATGGAAGAGGGCTAAATGGGAGCTCCTGCAGATTGGATGTGCTGTAGTTGTTTTCTTCCATCATTGCCTGTTTCTATGATTCTCACTGTGGAAATAGATGCTTTCCTGTTCATAAAGTGTGCTATTCATTGTGAAACACAGATTACTATAAATTTCTGCTTGGGTGTACAATGCTGTGCTGTGAGCACCTGCACCACTTAATCATGTGGGACAGGGGGTTGTGAGTGGTATGTAAAAGGAGGAACTGTTAAGGTATGCTGTTCAAGGACATTGTCTCATGCTAGGCAGTTGGCAATAATTGAATTCAGACACCCTACACTATAAAAAACTGTTAAGAAATGTTTTGAGGTATAAAGAAATTGCTAGTTACTGTAAATCCTGCTTTGTGAAGTGGTATCGGTTGGTTGGTTGAATTTTGTTGACCCGGTAAGCCCACTGGGCCTAGAAGTCCCTTTTTCAGGGGTGACCGGGGTGTGAGATACAGATGGTGAGCAATTGAATTTGAACCAGATTAAGCTGTTGGTGGTATTTTTAGTGAATGAGGGAAATTTGGCCAGGACACCAGGGAAATTCCCCAACTCTTTTCGATAAGTGCCATGGGATCTTTAACATCCACCTGAACTACCACCACTCCAGGCAGATGGGACCTCGGTTTAACGTCTCATCAGATCTAATAACAGTGGCTATACCATGCACTGTAGTGACCTATTATAAACAAGCAAATGGTGGTATATGGTATATAGGGCTGGCCTAGTGGCGAGGAGGTTGAGGTGCTGGACACCACATCTCACTAGAGCGGTGACCCGGGTTCCGGAATGAGCCCAGGCCATCAGGGGTCAGCAGGGAAGGGAGAGGATTGAGCATCCGAATAACAGCTCTCCTCTCCTGGAACTGGAAGGGAGGGGGTCCACACTTGGTGCTTGACTGGCCTCTGGTAACATGAGGAAGAATTTCTTCACAGAACGGGTGGTAGACAAGTGGAACACTCTGCCGCTGCCAGAGGAAGTGGTGGGGGCTGAAATAATCGCTGTCTTTACATTCAGTTCTCTTTTATAGTCTATGTGGCAGATAAAGTTTAAAAGCTGAAGCTGTGTAGTGAGCCTGTACTAAAGGAGTTGTTCAGTATTTGCAGTCAGAAGTCTGCAAGGCTTTCAAAAGTGTAAAAAGCAGTCAATTCTGCTTTTTTCCCTATTAGAGCCTACTGCATGCTGTAGAAGTCTTTTCATAGTAAATCAAATAGGCATGTTACTAATGGAGAATGTATTGTGACAAAAAAAATTCTGCGTGAGGATTTTATTTCTCTTGCTGTCTCGTGTTGTGGTTGACAAAGGCTAGAGGCTTACCCCTTTTTGGGGTGAGTGATGGGGCGGGGGTTAGGGTGCACTAACTTGTTTGCCATATGTAGTAGCACCTCTCTCATTTACAGTTTGAATGAGCAAGTGTGAGTAGCTACCATTGGATAAGGTTTGTAAAGGAAGATGGATGGCTCTCAATTAACTAGCTCTGCACATTGGCTGGGGCTGGGGCCCACACCTCAGTTATGATGGGTTACTGTTATATAGTTAAGCCTTTTTGAGGTAGATGCACTTTGGTGTAGGGACCCAACTGATGGGTGGTCTACCTGGGTGACGTGCCAGTAGGGCCCTGAGGTGAATATCAAAGACCCACACGCTTGAAAGCAAATTAAAGTGCCAATCCAGGCGGAAAAATATTTGTTGCATTAATTACATTTTTTTCTAGAGGTCTCAGACCTGGAATGCTTTCACAGATGTGGGACATAATGTGTGATTAAGCTAAGTCATGACTCATTAGCAGATCTTTACGAGATCCTGATGGCATTAGTAGGACAAATGTTAAAGTGCATGTGGCTGTGGGCTCATTAGCAGCTCTTTACTATGCTTACCTGGTATTGTCTGTAGGACAATGTAAAAATGCAGACAGCTTAATTTTGGAATTTAACTCATTAACAACTGCTTGGGTGTACTTGGTAGATACTGCATCACACACCAGGTGAACACTAAACGTGTTAATGGGGAACAGCACTGAATTTGAAGTCATCTTGCTCACTGGAAGATGTTTTTCAGTATATTTTCTAATTCTGTAATTGTTCCATTTCTAAAGGCTTTTTAGTTACTTCAGTGGGTGTTTCTCATCTACCCTCTGCTGTTTACATAACATTTCAGAATTCTATGTAGTTTATGTCCTTCTCAGCCACAAAGTTCTGCAGCAGAACATGGATGCATTGTGCCAACAATGAATGATCAAGCAAGGGTCATAAACTACATCACAGTTCTAAAAAATTCTTGCATGCAATGTGCAAACCAGAAATACCAAGTAGGATGATTAAAAGCAAAGCCTGTAGAGATGGCACCTATGACTGTGCCAGCAGAACGGACCACCTGGTCCAGCTAAGTCTGCTAGTGTGCAACTACCCACCCCTCCCATTTGTCATCCCACTGCCACCCCACCCTCCCTGTTCCTCGTCCCATGCCCTTTGAAACTGTTCACAGATTTACATGATATCACCCATTCTGCTAAGGTGTTCCATTTTTGCTACCACCCCTTCTGTTAAATAGTGTCCTCATTTCCTTTCTAAATCTTCCCCTCCTCTATTCTTGGCACATGCCCCCTGGTGACCCTCCCCTTATTGATTCCCCGCCTCAGATACTTGAATGTCTCTATCATGCCCCCGTCCCTTCTATCCTCCATGGTGTACATATTCAGGTCTCTCAGCCTACTGTCATACTCTGTGTCCTTCCATTCCACATCATCTTTGTTGCCCTCCTGCACCCCCTCCAGTGGCCTGATATCACACTTTAGGTACGGCATCCAAAACAGCACACATTACTCTAAGTGCTGTCTTACCAGTGACCTGTTTAGGGCCAAAATTGCCTCTCTCCGCGTAGACGAAAACCCCCTTGCTATGCATCCCAGCATTTTGTTCACTTTTGCAGCCACTCTCATGCACTGGGCAGTGTTGTCCATGGTCCCTGTTACCATTGCCCTAGGTCCTTCTCCTCCTCAAGTGATCCCCAGCTTAACCCCTCCCAGCCAGTACTCTCTCCTTGGGTTCTTCACGCCAAAGTGCATGCACTTCTTTGCACTGAACCCCAGCTGCCACCACTCTGACCACTCCTCTAGCTTAATTGGGTCCCCCTGAGTTGGTTAAGCTGTGGTGTGTGGGTAGTTAAAGAAACAGCCAAGCAAAGTTCTGTTAAAAATTGATTTTATTTACATGAACATACAAAGTGTGTGTGTGTGTGTGTGTGTGTGTGTGTGTGTGTATTCAGTCTAACTCACAGAGACATGCACAGATACATGCAGTCCCACTGGAAAACATGCCTACCTGTTGATGTCCAGCAAAATCAATGTCTCCACCCAAATTTGGATATCCAGCTAAGACTCATGGCTTTGGTGGTGGAGGTGTGATCATCCTATGGGGTATGAGGAACCAGGACCTCACAGTGTAGCAAAATGGTGAAGTGGCCATGGACTCCCTGGGGGCGTGACACACCCAATCTTCACAGAGAGCAGGCCATTGCAAGTATTGCTGGATACACAAAGCCAAAAATTAAAATGCCTAATGTAGTAACTTTCCAGTTAAGTGAATGGGGAAAGTACAAAGCTGTACATTTTGAAAATTCTGGTGCAAACATTTAATGGCATTTGCTTTTTGCATCTTCAGTTTAAAAACATGAAGCACACATATTTGTCAGGAGCTGCAAAGAGAAAGTTACACCAGAAGAGAGATGATGACACAAAGCGGCAAAGAGGCGCCATTGAGAAATTTTTTACTACCCCGTCACATTCCTGTGAAAGCCTGGGAAGCGGAGCTGATCTTGAAAGAGCACCTGAACCTGGAGCACAAGTTCCTTCAACTGCTGTAGTGGAAGACATGGTGTCCACCATCACCCCAGAAGTTCTGCCTTCAGGGGAGACCAGGAATGCACCTGCCATGGTCTGTACTGTTTCCACCACCTGTCAACATATCATTCCAGGAGTTTTGCCTTCAGAAGAGACCACGCAATGCACCTGCCACTGTCAGTACTGTGCCCACCTGCATAGACACCATCATCTGTGATTTAGCTGGATCTTCTGAAATTTCATTTGAGGATCTTGGAACTTGGCCAGACACACTAGGGATGAGAATCGAGTGTCATCTGTGAAGCATGGACCTGTTCAGTCATACTGCCACAATTCCCAGTGAGCAAGAAAGAAAGATTCACAGCAGGTAATTTTTGCACTGTACCCAGTGGTGAGAGAGTAAGCGCACTTGGTTAATGTACTCTGTCTTCAAGGATGCACTGTTCTGCTTTGCCTGCAAATTATTTGGACACTCAAACAATCTTCTTCAGACTGGAGGTTATCGGGCATGGAGAGAAATGTCAAAGGCTCTAAGTTCCCATGACCGTGCACCTGAACATGTAGCAAGCATGATAAAGTGGAAGGAACTGAAGACAAGATTGAAGAGCGGCCAGACATTGGATGAAAAGAGACAGCTGCTAATAGAGAAAGAAGTAATACACTGGTGTGGAGTCTTGGAACGGATTATAGCAACTATTCAATACTTGGCTGAGAGGAATATGGCTTTCCGTGGCACAAGTGACATGCTTCATACCCCAGGCAATGGAAACTTTTTGGGGCAGGTTGAATTCCTGTCAAAGTTTGACCCACTAATGGCTGAACATATTCGTCGGATTGAGAATAAGGAGATAATGGACCACTATTTGGGAAAGGACATTCAAAATGAAATTATTCAACTAAATTCAGGTGCAGTTAGTAGGACCATTGCATTACAGATACAAGAAACCAGATATTTTCCGTGATCCTGGACTGATCGCCGACATTAGCCACCAAGAGCAGCTGACACTTGTTGTTCGACATGGATGTTTCAAAAAATGTCGCCACCATAAAGGAACATTTTTTGGGGTTCATACCTGTCAATGACACAACCGGAGAAGGACTGACTGACTCCTTTCTTCAGACTTTAAAGCAACATAATCTGGACATCAGCAACTGTCAGGGGCAAGGATATGATAATGGGAGCAACATGAAAGGCAAACGAGCTGGTGTGCAGGCGCGCATAAAAGAATTGAACTGCAGAGCATTTTATGTGCCATGCGCTTGCCACTGCCTGAACCTCATCATTAGCGATGGAGCCCATTCATCAAGACATGCTGTCTCATTCTTTGGTTGCTTGCAGAAGGTCTACAATCTTTGCTCTGCCTCAACAAGCCGCTGGCAAATATTGAAAAAACATGTTCAGATCACTCCAAAGCCACTTTGTGAGACTCGGTGGGAGTGCCGCATAGAGTCTGTAAAAGCACTTCGCTATCAGCTCCAAGAATTTAGGAGTGCTTTGCAGGACATTGCAGAGTCTGTAAGAGCCAAAGATGCTGCAGCATATGCAGAGACAAGGTCACTTTGTGCTGAACTCCTCTCATACAAATTCATTGTATGTCTCATCATCTGGTATGATGTCCTGCTTGAAGTGAACTGTGCAAGCAAGATATTGCAGAGTGCTTCAGTTGACATATCAACCTGTGTGAAGGTGCTTGCTTCAACTACTGACATACTTAAAAAGTACAGAGAGAGTGGGTTTGAACAGGCATTGGCACAGGGCTCAAAGATTGCTGCAGAACTGGATGTCCCAGCTGGATTCCCGTCAGACAAGGCACAGAAAGGTCAAGCAACTATTTGATTACGAAGGACACGACGATGCAGTGCAGGACCCAAAACTCAGTTTTCAGGTTGAGCTTTTCAACACACTACTGGACACCACACTGATGTCCTTTAGTGAACGATTTCAGCAAATGTCAGAGTTTGCTAAAACATTTGGATTTCTGTCGAACATAAAAATGCTAAATTCTGTTTCCATAGAAGACCTGATAAAACAATGTGAGGCTCTCAAAGAAAAATTAACAGACAGCACAAGTAACCACTCTGATTTTGATGCTCATGAACTTGCACATGAACTTAGGAACCTGGCAGGAATGGTCGAGAATGATACATCACCTATACAAGTGTTAAATTTTCTCCTTGAAACCAGCTACATGAAATCTATATGAATGCCTATGTGGTTGTTGCGCATTTTTTAGCGGTACCAGTAACTGTGGCTACAGCAGAACGCAGTTTTCAAAACTGAAGTTGATAAAGACTTATCTGAGGTCATCAATGAGCCAAGAAAGACTGTCTGGGCTAGCAGTGCTGTCCATTGAGCATGAAGTTGGCAAAAGTCTCCCTTACAGTGAATTAATCAATGAATACATCCACAAAAAAGTTCGGAAAGTCCCTCTGAAGCTTTAAAACTCCTGCACAATTTCACTGCACATACTGGGGCTGAGCTTGCCAAATCCCTTATACACCTTAGATTGGAGGAAAACTAACCTTCAAACTGGTGAGCTCCACAGTAAAACCCTGTGAGTCTCTTACTGGCTGGAACACACTGTCCAATAGAAACATACATAGAATTTCATGGCAGATAAGGACCGCTTGGCCCACCCAGTCTGCCCATTTCCCTGACCCTATCTAATGGATAAGCTGCAGATCCTAGTTAACCAGCAGCCTACTTCTTTCTACCCCCACCCCCAGAATTGCCTTATGGCTGTTCCATGCATGCTTGAAGTCAATCACTCTTTTTGACTCCACAGCCTCTTCCGAAGGCTATTCCATGCATCCACAACACTCTTTGTGGAAAAATACTCCTTACATTACCTACTGCACGCCCTCATCTTCAAATTGTCCCTTGTTCTTGCACAACTCTTTTTGAAAGTTGCTACACTCTTGGATTCCCTTGAGGTACTTGAACGTTTCTATCGTGTCTCCCCTCTCCCTCCTTTCCTTGAGGCTATACATATTAGGCTTCTTTAGTCTCTCTTCATATGTCTTCCGCTGCAGACCTCTCGCATTGCTTGGCCACCTTTTAAGTCATCTGATATGACTACCCCCAGGTCCCTTTCCATTTCTGTTGTTGTTAGTATCTCACCCCCCATTGTGTATCCCTATCACTGAGTTTAAACTAACTGGTCTGTAGTTTCCCACTTCTGCCCTGCTCCTACTTTTGTGAAGCGGAATTGCATCGGCCCTCCTCCAGTCCTCAGGTACCACCCCATCCTCCCATGACTTGTTAGAAGGTAGTCAGTGGTGTCATTAGTTCAGCCCTTAGTTCTTTTAGAATTATGGGATGAATCCCAACAGGCCACATTGCTTTGTCCACCTTCAGTTTTAAGAATTTTCAGAACCCTTTCTTCTGTAAATCTGCTTGTATCAACTTCTGTATCCAGAGTATTTCTATTGTGCTTTTTTAATTTTTTTTTTTTTTTAGGTACCCCCCTCTTCATTTGTAAATGCTGAGCAAAAATATTTGTTTAGCATCTATGCCTTTTCAGTCACCCTCTGCCCACCCCCTCCCCTTTAAGCCTCACTATCCCTCCCTTAGTCTTCCTTCGCTCCCTGATGTACCTATAAAAGGTTTTATCCCCCTTCTTAACTGAGTTGCCTGTCTTTCCTCAGTTTGGGCCTTTGTTTCTATCTGCCTTCCCAGCTTCCTTTTGCTTTAACTGATACAGTTCTCTGTCCTGCTCCTTCTGTGATTCCTTGTACTTCCTGAATGCTTTCTTTTTCTCTTGAACCTTCACCGCCACCTCCTTTGAGAACCATAGTCATTTCCTACATTGTTTTGTTTTGTTAATTTGCTTCACACAAAGGCTTGTTATCTCTGTGATGGCAGTTTTTATTATTCCCCATTGTTCTTCCACCCCTCCTTCCTACCCATTTGCTAGTGCATTTCTTAGGCACTTGCCCAGTTTGGCAAAGTCAGCCCTCCTGAAGTCCAGTACTTTTGCGTTTGTATGGCTTGACTATTGCTGTGTTTATTGTGAACCATACTGTTCAGTGGTTGCTAGTTCCCAGATGGCTACCCACTTCGACATCTGTGATCCTCTCCATCTCCATTTGAGAGAACCAGGTCTAAGATTGCTCCCTCTCGAATGGGCTCCAATACTAGATGTCTAAGGCATGCTCCCTGTAGGGCATCTAGAATAACCCCACTCTTAGAAGTGGCTGCTGACATCTGGCATATTCAGATCATCCATCAGCAATATCTCCCCTTTTTCTGCCATTCTAAGTATACTTTCTAATAATAAAGCTGGAGTGTGGTTTACCCCACAAGACTGAAAGCAGGAGGACATCAGGTCTTAAAGGCAAGATGAAATGTTTTTTCCTGACCGATGGAGGTGGTCACTTTGCCGTAGTGGTCAGGCTTAATCATAATTCAGCTGAATGATGAGACTAAGAACTCCTCCAATTTTATACCATAATATTTGTTCCTGACCGATGGAGGTGGTCACTTTGCCGTAGTGGTCAGGCTTAATCATAATTCAGCTGGATGATGAGACTAAGAACCCCTCAACAATTTACAATAAGGAAGCATATTGGATTATATGGACAATGCAGATGTTTAATGCAGCAGAGTGGGGCAGAGGTAATAGAGCAGGGAGAGCTCTGGTTCCTTAACTATATGCTTTTGATTGTAGAATGATTACTGGGGGGGGCCCCACCCCGTCTGTGGAGCCCCAGTCATAGAGTTTGCTGGAGGCCCCCAAAGTCCTAAAACTGGCCCTGATGGTCAGTGAACCAACCAGGTTAGGGAATACCCTTGACCTTGTGCTGGCAAATGGGGACTTTGTGAGAGAACTTACAGTGGAGGAACTGCTGTCAGGGAGTGAACACCACTCAGTATGGCTCACATTGGATATGGGTAAGGAAGGAGTGGAATCTGGCACAAGAGTGCTGGACTTCAGGAGGGCCAACTTTGGGAGGATGGGGGAAGTGGTAAAAGGGTACCTGGCCAGAATTCAATCTAGTATGGACACTAACCAGAGGTGGGAGCTCATAAAGCTGGGGATAGTGGAGGCAACCAAAACCTGCGGCAAAGCCCAGAGCAAGAAGGCTAGGGCTAAGAAACCGAGCTGGTTGAGCAAGGAGGTCATGGAAAAGGTAAGGAGGAAAAGACCTGCCTTTAGGAAGTACAAGAAAACAGGGAGGGGGGAGGACAGGGAGGAGTACTTTACAGAATCGAAGGAGGTGACAATGGCAGTAAGGGGAGCCAAAGATCTACGGAACTCAGGCTGGCACAAGGTATTAAGAAGGGGAGAAGGATTTCTTTAAGTACATCAGGGAGAAAAGGAGCTGTAAGGACCACATAGTAAGGATTAGGAAGGAGGGATTGGGTGGAAGCAGGGTGCGATAAGGCAGAAGACGCAAATGAGTACTTCTGCTCAGTATTTACTAAAGAGAAGAGGGGTGACACCTAAGGTGGGAGAAATGGCAGAAGCAGGGGAAGTGGTGACAGATGGGGAAATCATGGAGGGCAGAGTTCGAGAGGGTTTGAAGGCACTGAGGGTGGACAAGGTGCCAGGCCCAGTTGGCATCCACCCCAGGGTACTGAAGGAGCTGGCGGAGGTCCTTGCAGGACCTTTGGCAGACCTATTTAATGCCTCACTACATTTGAGGTGTGTACCTCAGGACTGGAGGATGGCTCATGTGGTGTCCCTCCACAAGAGTGGCCCCAAGGATGAACCGGGAGACTACAGACCAGTGAGCCTCACATCCATCGTGGGTAAGCTAATGGAGACTATCCTGAAGGAGGGGCTGGTGGCCCTCCTAGAGGCCAAAGGACTACAGGACAGCAGACAGCATGGCTTCATGCATGGTGGATCCTGCCAAACCAACCTGGTTGAGTTCTATGACTGGGCAACTAGGCAACTGGACAGGGGCCATGCAGTGGATGTCCTGTATCTGGACTTCAGTAAGGCATTTGACTCGGCACCGCATGGAAGGCTGGGAAGGAAGTTAGTAGGCACAGGGGCAGGTGCAAAGCTGGTGAGATGGGTAGGAAACTGGCTTCAGGGAAGGCAACAGAGGGGGTGGTGGTGGGTGGGGAGCTCTCACACCCAAGGGCAGTGACGGCGGTGTTCCACAGGGCTCAGTGTTGGGACCAGTGTTGTTTGGGATATTCATTGCAGACATATCATGGGACATCAAGAGCAAGATCAGTCTGTTTGCTGATGATACCAAGGTAGGCACGGTGGTGGATGACCTACGGGGTGGCAGGGGTTGCAGGATGATCTGGCAAAGCTTGAAACCTGGTCAGACACCTGGCAACTGGCTTTAATGCCAAAAGTGCAAGGTGCTGCATTTTGGGATGAAGAACCCAAGGAGGAGTTACCAGCTGGGGGGAGTGCAGCTAGCCCAGACAGAGGAGGAGAAGGATCTGGGTGTGCTCATTACAGGGTCAATGAACAACCTGGCACAATGTAGGAAGGCAGCTGCAAAGGCCAACAAAATGCTGGGTTGTATTGCAAGGGGTATATCCTCGAGGAGGGAGGAGGTGATTCTGCCACTGTATAGGTCATTAGTTAGACCACACCTGGAGTACTGCGTGCAGTACTGGCGCCCATATCTGAAGAGTGACATTAAGTTACTGGAGGGGGTGCAGCGCAGGGTGACAAAGATGATCAAAGAGCTGGGGGACTTATCATACGAGAGGAGTTGAAGGAGTTGAACATGTACTCCCTGGAGGAGAGGAGAGACAGGGGTGACATGACTGAATCCTTTAAATACATGAAAGGAATAAACAAGACGGGTACAGAGAGGCTGTTCAAAGTAATGGAGGGGAGGGCCACCAGGGGCCATGATATGAGACTGGAGTGAGGAAGGTTCAGGAGGGAGATGAGGAGACTCTTTTTTACAGAGAGGGTGGTGGCTGGGTGGAATGCGTTACCTGCAGAAGTGGTATGCAGTAGAACAGTGGACTGCTTCAAACAGGGATGGGGCAGGACAAGGTGGAGGGTTAATGAAGGGGAAGGGTGGAAGGGAGGGACAGCTGCAGAATAAGGGGTGCTAGCTGCACATTCGAGCAGACTTGATAGACCTCTAGGCCTTTATCTGCTGGCAAATTTCATATGTTCGTATGTCTGGCATTACAAAGCCCAGAAATCATATGGACATTCATACTACATACTTGGGCAACTCTAGGATTAGTAAATGCTGTGTACATGTTTTGTAAGTTTTGAAATTGTTATTTGAAACTGTGAAAAGCATAGAACACTTTGTTAGCTTTGACAGGGAGGTTGTAGACTTGTTTTCATTAACAAGTTACCTAGTTGATCAACATCATTAGTGGTGCTAATGGCGTGTTGCAAGAACAGGGAGTGTTTTGCTTAGAACGTCATTCAAGTAGTGATTCATAAAGCTCAGCAGTTTCACTACCCAGCCAGGTCTTTATCAGCTAGGTGGGGCTGAACAGCAATACACCTGCATAGGTGTTTGTCAGAAGATTTATGTTATTCATGGAAACTGGTAATAAATTTTCTAAAAAATGTTTTGTGGTACAAAATGTATTAGAAAACTGTTTCTTTTGAAATATGTTCCACTTCAACCTTACCTAATATATGTATATTTGCTTAAATACTAGGACCACTTTACTCTTGAAAAAGCCTAGAGACATAAACAAAAACGTTTAGGAATCTTAACAAGCGGCCAAGAATACAAGCTACTGATGTTGAATAAACTTTTTTAACTTGTCTGAAAATCTGCTGGTTTGATGTTACACATCATACATTTTAGGCTGAATTTCAGCTGCCAAACCCATGACCACCCCTCCAGATTTTGCAAGTCTCTCTGTATTTCCTTTATTCCCTCATCACCATCCACCCTCCCACAGATCCTAGAGCCATCTGCAAAGAGATACACAGCCTACCTTGGATCCCTTTACCAATGTCACTGATTAACATGTTGAAGAGGATCAGACCAAGAACAGATCCCTGTGGAACCCCGTTCATGACCACGACCCTCTGCTGCCTCCCCTTTAGCCAGTTAACTACCCAGTTTACTATGACCTTAGTCACACCCAGATCCTCCATCTTCTTCAGCAAGTGTGTGTGGGGTATGGAGTCAAAAGCCTTGCTGATGTTGAAGTACAGCAAATCCACAGTGGGGTCCCTATCCAGTTCCCTCATCACCCAGTCAAAGGAAATTATCATAGTAATCTGACAAGACCTCCCTGCCACAAATCTAGGCTGATTACTATGCTGGAGACCACTGCTCTCCAAGTAGTCCATGAAATCCTCACTGACCAGTGACTACATCAGTTTTTCTACAATAGAGATAAGACTTACAGGTCTGTAGTTCCCTGCTTGTTCATTACTCCCCGCGCTTATGGAGCAGAACTACATCTGCCACCCTCCAATCCTCTGGAGCCACCCTGTCCTTAGAGAGCTGTTGAATGCACCTTTCAGGGGACCAGTCAGTTCTGCTGCCAATTTCCTGAGTATCCTCAGATGCAACCCATCTGGTCCTGGGATCTTATCAGTCTTTAGGGCTACCAGTCCTTTTAGGACCCTTTTGCTAGTAAATGCTGGCAACCTCATCTCCAGAACCCCCTTAATGGCCACTCTGATGCCACTCTGTGGCAAGGGCCCACCATCCTCCCTAGTGAAACCTAAGCAAAAGCAATCATTAAGGACCGCAGCCTTTTGCCTGTCTACTTCAGTCACCCTTTCCCCCTCTGTTAGCTTCATAATTCCCACTCCTTTCTTCTTTTTTTCACTAATATACCTGAAAAACAGTCTATCTCCACTTCTGATCCCCTCAGCAGTACACAGCCCTGTATCTGTTTTTGCCTCCCTAACTGCCCTTTTTGCCTTCCTATTTTTCAGCAAATAGGTGAACAATGACATCTAGCTCCCACCCATCTACTGCTGCCCTGGCAATCATCAGTACTCACTCTGCATCCCTCCAAGCTGAAGCATCAGGAGGCTCTTCACCTCCCTCTTCCTTCCTCCCTTCGTTCCCACATCTATCTCCCCAATGATAGAGCCCCCACCAGCAGCTGTTTCCTCCTCAGCTGGTTGGCCTCTTCCTCCCTCCTTAGGCCTCCCCTTCTGAGGACCCCCACGTCTTCCCTTTCCACTGCTGTAGCTGCCTCCTCCCAGCTGCCCCATTCCCACCAGTATGGCAAAGGAATTGTGCAGTGGTACAGGCTGAGGAGTGTATACCCTTCTCACTACCCCCACCCTCTCGGAGCTCACCAAGGTCCAACCGCTCTTCTTTTACCTAGGCATCCTCTGGGGAAGCAGTGGCCAACTTGGTGGCCCCTGAGTGGAGCCGAAGGTTCTCTGCACCCTTGCCAGAGTGCTGCAACATCTGCCCTCAAACCAGAGAAGGGAGTGCAAATGAGGAAGCACCTCAGTCTCCAGAGTGTGCCCCAAAAGACTGTGGCTCCACACTCAATGTACTGCACCACTCAGATGCCATTTGAAAGTTTCTGCTGCTCACTGATTCCCCTTGTGTGCTGTTTCAACAGAACACAGTAAGACATCTAAGTAATTACAAAAAACATTTAAATCTTGAAGACTGATACTTTGTTCTGGGTCAGCTTGATAACCCTTTGGGCCAGGGACCCCAGCAGCTGTTGGGACTTAGAATATCTAAGTCTAGCTCTGGGCATGCAACAACAAGCAGAAATAAATTAATAAAGTACCTGCAGCATTGCTAATGTCTCCATGAGACTAGCTACTGGAGGTAGGAAATGGAGTGCATCTTTTGAGTGTTAAAAAGTTCATTGTGTTGAACCTGGCACAGCAGCAACTGCAGGCAAATCACATTTCCTTTTGGGGTGGGGAAGATGGCTGTGTATGTAACTCAGAGGTCTTAATGGCTTAATAAGGTGCTGACAGGAGCTGGAACAGTACTGCTTTGTTACCAAGAGTAGGCTGAAATGTCCCAGACAGGAGCAACTACAAGCTAGACTAACTGAGCCTGCTTTCTGTAGCCAGAATGATCAACTCAGGGCTGGGGCTTCCCTGGCCAGCAGGAGCCCTAAACCTGGGCCTCATTGGCCTATGCCTTAATCTGTCTCAGGTCTCAAACATTCGTGTGTGCTACCCAGTTTTTTAAATGAGGTTTAAAAGTGCCTAATAGGAACTGTTAACAATTTCTGATGGCAGCAAATTATAAAATATTGGGGCTCTATACATTAGTGATCTCTGTCCTTAAGACTTGCAAAAGAAAGGGATTTTAAAATGACTTCTACTCTGTAATCTACTTAAGCAATATACCCCGACAGGGTGTGGGTATACTGGTGGATTTACCACAGCTGGTGTGGTTTGGTCACGAGGCCACAGGCGAGTGACTTAACCGCACCAGCGGTAAATCCACCAATCTACACCCTGAGGAAGTATTATCTATAAATGGTAGGAATAATTTTTTATTTGATTTTTATTTTTATTATTTGTTTTGTGAGTTATTTTGTGATAATGGTGGATATATTCTTCGCTGAGAAAAATAGTTCCTTTTAGTATTGAATATAGAGACAGGTAAAATGTTTTGAATAGGTTTTATTTGTGTAAATAATAATTTTAATGATCATTTGAGAAGGTTTTATGTTATTAATAATTTTTAATGAACATTTCAGAAGTGCAACATGTAATTAGTTATTTTGTTAAACAGCATTAAATGTTTTATTTGTGAAACAACATTTATGAAATCAATTGTGTTGAAATAACGTTTTATAGTTTCTATGAACTTTTCAATGTGTCACATTTTCATTGAATTGCTCTCAGGTTTGATATTTGGTTCTTGTTTCTTTAAGAAGTTCGGTTCTTGATTAGTTTGTGAGCATATGTTAGCTTCCGTCCATCTGTAGAATGCGGTATTGCAGTTGAGGAGAGAGCGGCTGCTGCTTCATTGCCGGGTAAGTTTGTGCTGTTGTGTCGCTAGTTTTGCAGGCCAAGCCGGGGGATATTGCGACAGTTTTCTGTGGAGTTTTAACGCTCCGTTTCTTAAGTATGCTGTCATTTTGTGGATCGGATGCCTCATTTTCTTCGGTAAAGATATTTTGTAGGTGTTGGAATTCTAACGAGTGGAAACTGACGTTCATTTTTTTTATTACCGTTTTGATTTCGGTGCTATGCGGCGATTACAAATGGCGGTGGTTCCTTTGAAGTGTAACGGCGGTAGTGATATTTGTAATGTGGCACTAGTACTTGTTGGCTGGCACCTTTTCCAGTGGGTATATTGGAGGATTTATAACTGCTGGAAAGTGCCAGCCAAACAATGAAATTGCAGGGATTTGTGCTTGTTTTTGGGTCCATGGTATAATTAAGCAATAAGGCACAAAAGGGTGTGGGTTATTGAGGATTTACCCACACCTTGTGTGGTGTGTCCCAAGGCACAGCCGAGTGACTTAACCACACAAGAAGTGGGTAACTCACCCAATAACATACCCTGTAGTGCCTTATTGTGATTATACAATGGACTCCTGTGTAAAATACATTTAAAATGTGTTTATGTTTTTTATAAATGCCATTCTTCAGCCGTGGATTATGCAGGATTTATCCATGGTCATATGACATGTTTTGACCAATGAGGTTACAGTATTTTCACACGTCATTGTATAATCCCTTGCAATCCATAAGGCCTAGGGAAAAGGGCAGCAGCTGAGGTGGGAAGTTTCCCCTGAAACACCTTATGGAGCATAATCCCCATGCAGATGTTAATCCTGTTTTCAAGGGACAGACACCCAGCAACATAATACAGCTGAAAATGATGTGTAAGCCTGGGCAACTTAGTAAAAAAGTGCAAATGCTATGGCATGTGACCCTCAATTTGGTTAATATCCTTTCACTAGTATCCACATAAATGGGAAGCCCATGATCAAGGAATGAAAATAATAAACTATTTGCATATGATATCTGAAATTCAGGGCTCATACATGCTCTCATCCTAGATAAATGACCCATCCTTTGATGTATTTTCTTAATCACTTGTTGTACATGGGGTTCTAATGAAAGTGTGCTATCCAGCACAACCTCTAAATACATGAAGGATTCAACTGACTTAATGACTTCGCTCAGCCACAGAAGAGTAAGCTCCATATTAATTTCACTCCCAGAGCCAACGAATTGCATGATTTTTTTGTATTCAAAACTAGCTTCTCTTGCACGTTAGCAATCACCCCCTTAATTTTAGGACCTGCACTAAATATAACTGCATCGTCAGCATTAAGTATTACTTCTGATGATTTACATGATGTGGGTGTCAAATTTAAAAACTGCAAAAATAAGAAAGGACCCTGGATTGAAACCTGGGGCATCTAACAGCCAATTGTATGTAATTCAGACAAATGACCCTGGATTGAGATTTGATGTGCCCTTTCAGCAATATACTGTACTTGCAGAACCATTTAATAACATCCTAGGAGAAATGAGGCTTGGCTAGAGAGTCCATAAGAAGCATATGATCTACAAAATTGAAAGCCGTGGAGAGGTCCATAAAAATCGACACGGCACAGTGCTCTTCATCTATTGCACTGTGCACACAGCACCTCACCAAGCCTGTCTCTCTACTGTGAGCTGATTGAAAGCCATGTTGAGAAGCAGTCATTATTTCACACGGTTGTAAAAATATGTTGTTTGATCAAATATGATGCTTTACAACATTTTTGAAGAGGGGGATGCTAGTACAGGTATTGGACAATAGTTTAAAACCAACTCCTTGCTGCCAGATTCATGTATGTGCATTAAGGTGGCTAGTTTCCATGCACTAGGAAAAAAACCAGCATAAGTAAAAATTGAAAATCACAGTAAGGAGCTTGACTAGTTCGCATATAACCAGTTTCAAAAGATGAAAGTCAATATTATCCAGTCCAATACTGGGATGAGGATAACTCATCACATAGTTTTGTACCAATTTGGAAAATTAACACTGAAAATAGAATAGAAGCATAGACTTTGATGGCAGAT
The DNA here is from genome assembly GCA_016271365.2 of Neoceratodus forsteri. Lineage (NCBI taxonomy): Eukaryota > Metazoa > Chordata > Ceratodontiformes > Ceratodontidae > Neoceratodus > Neoceratodus forsteri. Next base: position 734,995,711 of record CM028131.1, read on the forward strand.
AAAGGCTACTTGGCTCATCCAGTCTGCCCATTCCTCCCTACCTACACTGTTACTGCAAATTGTACCTGATCTACAGCTCTTTCTCACTCCCCTTTCCTTTTCAATATGATTCCCTTGTGCTTATCCCATGCATTATTGAACCTCACCACTGTTTTTGCTCCCACCACCTGCACTGGAAGGTTATTCCAGGAATCCACCACTCTTTCTGTGATGAAGTACTTCCTCATATCTCTCCTGAATCTACCCCCAAGCTTCATAACACGTCCCCTTGTTCTTGAGCACCTTTTCTTCTGACAAATACCAGTACTTCCCTTGTGTACCTTATTTACCCAGTGAGGTATTTAAAGGTTTTCAAATCCTCCCTCCTCTGTTCCAGTGTGTGAAGTTAGGGCAATTACCCATAGACTTTGCTTCATGGGCAACAGATATGGATGAATATATACTACTGTCCCTATATTTTTCTATATCTGTGAAATACCCACTAAAAACCTTTGCAATCTTTTTGAGATCTTCCACCAAACCACTCCCATCCTTGAGAGATATAGAACCAGAGGTTTAGTTTCTTCCAAGTAAGGTGTTTATAGTCATTAGAGTTCATTAGACTCATTTAATTGTATTTGTTCAAATCATACCATCATACTTGTCCATATTTCTGGTTAACCACCCTGATGCTTACCTGCTCTTCAAGTTGTTTGAGCTGTGAGTGTGATCTGCAAGGGCTCATACTTGTTGCCTGAAGAACCAGTGAAATTGTATAAAATAAAATATTGTATATCCAAATGAAAAATTACAAGGGTATAATTCAGTCTTGGGTTCTGGAGAGAAACAAACCACTTGAGCTTGGCTGTTGTGGTTTATAAAGTCTCTCAATACCTTCAATGAAATTATAAGACATGCCAGGGTGTGTAATTACAGGTCAATAATCGCATACCTCAGATGTCTTTCAACACACTAGAGGACTGTGATACATAGGTTTTGTTGGTAGAAAAATACCACAAGGCCCATTTAGTCTGCCGTAACCCTACCAACCCTATGTGGTGACAAGGGGCCCCATACGGCCTCCAGCTTCCCCCACCCTCTCTAGGTGATTCTTGCTTTTAAAGATACCCATGTGCCTGTCCCATGCATACTTGGATCCTGTCACTGTCTCTGCCCACACCACCTCCCAAGGCAACATGTTCCATCCATCCACTACCCTTTCTGTGAAGAAATGCTTCCCTTCCTCATCTCCCTCTCAGATCTTTCCCCTACTAACTTCATTGTGTTTCATCTGAGAATTCTCCATTTTGTACTAGAAGACACACAAAGCTAAGGGCTCACAAAATTGATCAGGTGCCACTAAATATTACTGCAAGGGACACAAACACAGATGTGCAAAGTCAGAAAACTTTGCATCGTAAAAAAATTTGTGAAATTTCCTGAGTTCATGAAGGTGTGACATGCCTACTTGCAAAGCAGTGCAACAAACACTGTTTTTTACATTAAAAAACAATAAAAACCCCCAAGTCAATCAGGTATTACTAACAGAATATACATCAATCACCATTCATTAGGATCACATAGACTTTTAAGACTGAGGATATGCTCACTCCGACCAAGGAGTTTCCTTTTTTTACAGGTGTTACACTTACAAATGGGGTTTGGGCACTTTGGGGGAAAAGAAGGGGTTTACTTTGGAAAGACAGTGGTAAAGGGAGGGGGGTACACTGATAAAAAAAAGTGGGACAGGAGAGCATGTGAAGCTTCTGGTTGAGTAGCTGTGTTCTTTTTTTTTTTTTAACTATATTTCTTGCCCCTCAGCCTGGAACTCTCTCAGGCATCCTGCTCATACCAGCTTGCTCTACCTCCCGCTGTGTTCGCGATCATCTTCAAGGTTGTTGTGGTTCCCCGGGTCGGGCAGGTCAACCCGGAGAGATTGCAGGGGCAGTGGCAGGGAACCAGCATTGGGAATGTGGCAGTGGCTGTGGCAGGGGCCTTCACCTATCCAGAGCTGGAGGAGGTATTTGGTAGTTAGCCCCGAGATCCCCCATCCCCCCTGCTTGGGCACATCTGACGCTGGCGCATGGCAACTCTACCTACGTCAGCCATGCTCTGATGTGCAGCCCAGCTGCTCAATGGTGCCTCTAGTCTCCACTGGGGGTCGCCAAAGCACCGGGCGTCCCTTAGCCTCCCACCCAGACAGAAGAGCTGCCCCGAGAGCGCTCAATCCGTCTCCCTCCCCTGCCGACCCCCAACTCCCGAGCTCGCTCCCAAAGTTGGGTCATTGGCGCAGTGTGAGGTGTGGCATCCAGTGCCTGAACCCTCAGTGTCACTGGGCCAGCTGAGTAGCTGTGTTCTTGAGCACTCCCGCTACTCCCTCCTTCAAAACCTGTAATTTCACCTATTGACACGGTCCTTTCAGCTACTAAACTGCATGTTTGGTTGGAAGACCATGCAAGACACCTATTCCGATCAATCCTACAGAGGGAAAAACCTAGAATGAAGGCAGAGATGCAATCGGCACCTCAGCGTCACACTCCGCCTACCACGCCAGAAAAGGCTGCAAAGAAAGCAAAGGCCCAAACAGGCTCAGTGGCCCGACAATCGTCCACCATTCCAGAGCACAATCTCCTCAGCCTAGACAGATTCCTCGAAAAATTCTGTCCATTTAGGGATGAGGTTCATTCGTTGATTGAAGAAGTAAAAGCAGTCACAAACGAGCTGGAGGATCTAGCCCAATGGACTGGAGATTGTGAGGCTAGAATTATCTCTGTGGAAAAGAGGGTCGACAAAGCTGATCCAGCCATGGCAGCCACCAGGCAACACATCACAAAATTAGAAGCTAAAGTGGAAGATTTAGGGGGACGGTGCCGCCGCAATAATGTGGTCATTATCGGGTTCCGGAGCTGGAAGAAGGCTCCCATCTGGTCCTGTTTACACAGAAATTTGTCTCCAAGATTGCTGGCCCCTCACCCTTGGGGACTGACTACATAATTGAGTGGGCCCACCATGCTTTAAGGCTGATGCCACCGCCAGGGGCTCAACCCAGGACATTTAGCTTTAATTGTTTAAATTTCCAAGAGCGGCAACACCTTCTGGCAAAGGTAAAGGAAATGAAGGAAGTGCTATGGGAAGGTTCACCGATTAGAGTGACCCAAGACCTCCCGCTATCTGTTCGACAGAAGCAGACGGAGTACCATGGCATTGTCGCAAAGCTTTTGGCTGAAAATGTTCGCTTCCAAATGTTGTACCCAGCAGATCTGCAGGTCTCTATTGCTGGGAAATGGCTGCCACTGGAAGACCCGAAAATAGCAGAAGGTGAACTGAAAAAAGCGTTACCCAATCTGTTTTGTGATGGCTGAGGTCTCTTCCTGAGGGGCTCGGTTTCTAATTGCTGTACTTGATTGCTTTGCAGTAAGTATGTCCTGTAGAAGCTCCTGAAGGGACAGAATAGTACTTTACCATTTTTGTATGCCGTCCAAATTATTTATGGGCTCTGGAGCTAGTTAAACTATTTCATTGAACAGTGCACTCAGTATTCATTTGAGTTGGAAGATCCATATGCAAGATGCACCTGCTCCTGTTACGCAGTGTGTTTTTTCCTCCTAGGTTCTTCAGATACATGTTTTATGGCGGTGTTTGCTTGACTTTGAAAGTTAACCTTTTCTTCCACAGGGGATTGCTTATGTTTATTTCTACAGTAAATTCCTAAGTTGACGTGCAAACTGTAAACTTACAAGGTCAACTATTGGAGGGTTTTTTGTTCTACTCCCAGTGGAGCCACAGTGAGTCACCGTCTTATTGTCGGCCATGTGCTTTGAAGTAATGGCCTCTTGGGGATCCAGAGAGTGTTCTAACTGTATTTAGGGGCTACTCGACTTCTCAAGACCCCAAGGCTAAGTGGATGATGGGTTATTATCAGAGCCATATTTGTTCATTTTCTGTATGCCATTGGGGCTCAAATAGACATGATGCTCATTTGGCTCTGTATGTTTGAATGGTTATTGGGTTTATAATTAAGTTCGGCATGATGACAATGCTATTTTCAATAGGTTACCCTCGCTATTGCTAATGGATAGGGGGAAGTACTATACCTGTTATCTGGGCTGCAAACATAATTCGAGTGCTCATTATGGTTGTTGGGGCCAGCTCCTTGTTATGACATTAATATTTAGAGCTGTTTCCCCCTTTCTATAGTTGTTTCTCCTTTGGAGTTCTACACATGCCCTCTCTTCTGGGAGGGTTTTGGTGTCCAGATCCTGGGGGGTAAGGGGTTATACTTTCCTGTGCATCTACTCCCCCCAAGGATTTGGGGGAAGAGTCGAGAGTCTTGTCCGTTGACCTCCAGGACATGAGCAAGGTACTGGCTTATTGTGAAGATGGGGCCCAGACCTCCTGTGTGGAATATCAGAGGCCTGACCTCTAGACCCCAAGAGGGTGCATCTTGACATCCTGAATCAGATTGGTTCCATTAGCGTATCGCTACAGGTAGCCAGTCAGTCTGGGTTGTAATATTTTGGGTGCCCCTTGAGCACTGACTAAATTTTGGGTATACACAGAGCTATTTTCAGCTATTATTTCTGGTCTGGGGAATCACCAGGGGATTAAGCCCTTAACATTCAGAGGCCTTAGTCCTTTTCTAATTAAGGGGGCCTGTGTATCAGGGAGCATGTCTCTCTCTGGGTGGATTAGCAGGTTTTGGTTAACAACATATACTATCACTGGGGGTCTACCCCAGCTCTGGGGTTTAGTAGCTGAATTCAACAGTTTTGGAGGTGGAGGGGGGAGTGGAGAGGGAGGAGGAAGCTGCTCCATGGAAGACACTACGTACTGTGAAGTTTGTGGATTGGGGACGGGGGGAAGCTTTCCTTGTTCTTGTATGGTAACATGTTTTTGGCAAAGGGACCATGGGCTTGACGGGCGAGGGGACAGTAGGCCACTTGGCACTGGGGGTTTCTTAATGGACTGTGGGGGTTGGGTGGGGAGGTGGGGCACTGGGAGGAGGGTGAGGTCCTGCTTGGCATTGTGGGATTTTGTGTTGGGGTAAAAAGTCGGCAGACTATCACATCTAAGAGGTACAGATATTGTTGTATGTAATGGCATGTACTAAAAAAGTTCTTTCTTGGAATATATGTGGTCTCAGGAATAAGGTTAAGAGATACCAGATGCTGAAGCACATCAGATTACTCAAGGGAGATATTTCTTTCCTTCAAGAAACACATCTTTGAGAAACGGAGAGTAACCTACTCCATAGACAATACATGGGTCAAGTTTTCAGTGCTGGAGATAGCACCCAAAGTCGGGGGGTAGCCATCCTGGTGGCTCGGGGAACCTCTTTTACAAGTGAGCAGGTTCTCAGAGACCCAAAAGGTAGACACCATTTTCTAAAAGGGATACTGGATAGAACAACAGTAGTACTAGGATGCATATATGGGCCCAATGTCGACACTCCCCAGTTTTTTATGGAGCTTTTACAGATCTTAGCCCCTTTTATAGCCCTTCCTTTTATATTGGGTGGTGACTGGAATCTCCCGTTTTCCCCAGATTTAGATAAATCTGATCCTAAGAAAAAGGGCCGCTCCCCTGTGCAGAGATCCATCAGGGATTTGGTGGATCATCAGAGCCTATGTGACCCATGGAGGATTCTACATCCCACTCTGAAGGAATTCACCTTCAAATCAGGAGTCCAAAGATCCTCATCTAGGATTGACTATTTCTTAATTAGTTAGGCGCTGTTAAAAGGTGTTATGGATTCCAATATTGTGCCTGGGGTGATCTCTGATCACTCAATAGTGGGATGTACTTTATCGCTCTCAGCAGACACCTCTAAGCAGTTGCTCTGGAAACCAAATAACCAGCTTCTTAAGGAGGAAAAAAATGTTCAATCCATCATCCAAGAAACTGAAGCTTACACCGAAGTCAATCTGAATTCCACAGCAAGGCCTGATTTAGAATGGGGGGCCTTAAAATGTGTTTTGCGGGGAGTTTTTATCAAGCTAACCTCACAGAAGAAATGGGAGGGGGATCAAAAAGTTCTTTCCCTCTTGACCAAGATACATAGTCTGGAAACCTCAGTATCTTTTACCACTACAGAGATGGACAGAGTCCTTCTGCTAGGGCTCCGGGACCAATATAGTAACCATTTAAGGGAGAAAGCACAATATGCAATTTTAAAAATGGGTACAATGTGCATAGATCAAGGGGAGAAAGCCGGTCATCTCCTGGCTGTAAGGCTTAAGAAGGTAGAATCCTCTAGATTAGTTCAGAGTATAAGATCACAGATGAATGGCTTCCTCTGTCTAACCCCCAAGGAAATTATCGAACAGTTTGTCAAGCTCTATAAAGACCTCTATAGTCCAATGACAGACCTTCCAGACATTAAGGCAGTCCAGGCCTATCTTCAATTTCTCCATCTTCCCTCTCTTACTGAGGAGCAACAGGAGATACTGGTCACTCCTATTTCTGAGATGGAAATTCTGGCTGCCATAACATCTCTGGTGGCCGATAAGGCCCCCGGACCCGACAGTTTTTCCCCAAACTTTTATAAGGTGTTCAGTAAACAAATATCTCCCTGGTTGTCTCGGCTAGTCAAGTGGATATTAGATGGGAATCCCTTAGATAAAACATTATTGGAGGCATTAATTATCGTCTTACACAAACCAGACAAAGATCCGGAGAGTATAAGCAGCTATACACCCATATCATTCTTAAACTGCGATATAAAAATACTTGCAAAACTCCTTGCCAGCAGGCTTAAGGAAGTGTTGCTTCATATTATCCACACTGATCAGGTGGGTTTTATGGAAGGTAGACACTCCGCTGACCACTTCCGTAAACTGGCCCATATCTTCTCTGCATCCAGGGATTCCAACACGCCAGTTGGGTTGCTTTCCATGGATGCAGAAAAGGCATTTGATAGAGTCAATTAGCAATTCCAGTTCTTAATCATGCACAAATTTGGCTTCCCCCTAAATTCATTAAGTGGGTTTCCTCTCTTTATAGAAACCCCCATGCTTGAATTTACTGTAATGCGCTGTTTTCAGATATCTTCCCTTTACATTCCGGCACCAGACAGGGCTGCCCTTTATCCCCTCTCCTGTTCAACAATTATCTTGAGTCACTATTGTCTAAATTGCGGGCCCATGGGGAAGTTCAGGATATTTCGGTAGGAAAGCAAGTCAAACTCTTGGCATATGCTAACAATGTTCTTCTCCATCTAACACACCCAGCAGAGTCCTTTCGGGTGTTTTTGTCTATCATTGCAGAGTATAGCACTGTCTCCAATTATAAAGTTAATCTGGGTAAGACCATGATTTTTCCCCTTAATTACAAGCTTACCAAGCAAGAAATAACTCCATTAGGTGTTCAGTGGAGCCCTAAGGGCATGCAGTATTTGGGTATGGTGCTTTCTAGGAATGAGAATCTGATGAGGGAGTTGAACCTTGTTACCTTACTTGTTACCATTCAACAAGATCTTAATAGGTGGTAATCTCTTCCCATATCGCTCTGGGGATACAAAAGCCATACAAAAGTGAGGGTTCTGGACTTCAGGAGGGCTGACTTTGGCAAGACGGGAGAGTGCCTTAGAAAAGCACTAGCAAACAAGCTAGAAGGAGGGGTGGAGCAACAATGGGGAAATATCAAAACTGCCATCACAGAGGCAACAAGCCTTTGTGTGAAGCAAATAAACAAATCAAAACGAAAGAAAAAGCCACTATGTTTCTCAAAAGAGGTGGCGGTGAAGGTTAGGGAGAAAAAGATAGCATTTAGGAAGTATAAGGAAACACAGAAGGAGCAGGACAGAGAATTGTACCAGTTAAGGCAGAAGAAAGTACGGAGGGAAGTCAGAATAGCAAAGGCACAAACTGAGGAAAAGATAGCTAACTTGGTTAAGAAGGGGGATAAAACCTTTTATAGGTATATCAGGGAGTGTAGAAAGACAAAGGGAGGGATAGTGAGGCTGAATAGAATGGATGGTGGGTGGGCAGAGAGTGACAGTGAAAAAGAAGAGATACTGAATGAATACTTCTGTTCAGTATTCACAAAAGAGGAAGTGGGAGAGGTGCCTAATCCAATTAACAGAAGCACTCTGGAGAGGGGGGTCGATCCCAGTCCTTTCACAGAAGAAAGGGTTTTGAAAGAACTCCTAAAACTGAAGGTGGACAAAGCAAAGGGGCCAGATAAAATTCACCCCAGAATTCTAAAAGAATTAATCAGAGAACTAGTGACACCACTGACTACCCTTTTTAACAAATCATGGGAGGATGGTGTGGTACCCAAGGACTGGAGGAAGGAGGAGGTGATTCCCCTTCACAAAAGTGGGTCCAAGACAGAGGCAGGAAACTACAGATCTGTCAGTTTGACCTCTGTGGTAGGGAAAGTGATGGAATCACTTCTGAAGGAAAGAATTGTTGAGTACCTAGAGGCCAGTGGGGCACAGGACCCAAGGCAGCATGGGTTCACAGTGGGAAGGTCATGTTAGACGAATCTAATTAATTTCTTTGACTGGGTGACCAAAGTAGTAGACCAGGGAGGGGCTGTGGACATGGCCTACCTAGACTTTAGCAAGGCATTTGACACAGTCCCACACAAAAGATTAGTAGTCAAATTAACCAACCTGGGAGTGGGTCCCAGGGTGGTAGCCTGGGTAAAACATTGGCTGGACAACAGGACCAGAAGGTAATTGTAAATGGTGTCCACTCTGAAGAAAGAGGGTTACTAGTGGGGTACCGCAGGGTTCAAGTATTGGGCCAGTCCTTTTACTTTATAGTGACATTGCAGAGGACTGAAGAAAGATGCCTCTTTGCAGATGACACAAGATCTGCAACAGGGTTGATACACAAGGAGGCATGGAAAGGATGAGAAGGACTTGCAAGGTTGGAGGAATGGTCAGAAGTATGGCAACTTGGGTTCAATGCAAAGAAGTGCAAAGTAATGCACCTGGGAAACAAAAACCCAGGGGAAGATTACACAATGGGGGAGGTAGTAACAACAACAAAAATGGAAAGGGACCTGGGGGTAATCATATCAGATGACCTTAAGGTTGGCAAGCAATGTGAGAAGGTGGTAGGAAGGGCTGGGGGATACTGGGATGTATAGGGAGAGGTATCACCAGCAGAAAACAGGAAGTTGTTATCCCTCTGTACAGACAGTTGGTGAGACCCCAACTGGAGTACTGCGTCCAGTTCTGGAGACCCCATCTCTGCAAGGACATAGACAGGATGGAGGCAGTTCAGAGGAGGCAACTAAAATAGTGCAGGGTCTGCAAGAGAAGCTGTGACGAGGAGAGACTAATGGAGCTTATTATGTATACCCTTGAGGAAAGAAGGAGAGGGGAACATGATAGAAACTTTTAAGTACCTCAGTGGAATCAACAAAGTCCAAGAGGGTAGCATCTTTCAGAAAAAGAGATGTGCAAGAACAAGGGGACACAATTGAAGATAGAGGAGGGAGGCTCAGGGGCAATGTGAGGAAGTATTTTTTCACAGAGAGGGTGGTGGATGCATGGAACAGCCTTCCTGAGGAGGTTGTGGCATCTAAAACTGTGGGAGAATTCAAGAATGCATGGGACAGATATAAGGCAATTTTTGTGGGGTAGGAAGAAATAGGCTGTTGGTTAAATAGGATCTACAGCTTATCCTCTAGGTAGGGAAATGGGCAGACTAGGTGGGCCAAGCAGTCCTTATCTGCCGTCAAAGTCTATGTTTCTGTTTCTATGGATGTATCAACATCGTTAAAATGAATATATTACCTAGACTTTTTTACCCACTCAGTATGTTAAATTCCTAGATACCCTTGGCCTGGTTTAAGAAGGTGCATGCTATAATCTCCTCTTTTATTTGGTTAGGTAAACATCCCAGATGTGCCTATACAAAGCCTGCTGCCTCCATAACATCTGGTGGCTTGAAGCTCCCCCATTTTGGCTTGTGCTTCTGGGCTAGCCAAGCGGCTAAATACTTAAGATGGCTTACCCCCCAAGAAGAGATTGTCTCCTATTCTTATGTACCAGACTGGTTGATGTTAGAGAGAGAGAGTTGATATCCAGTGTGACTATTTCTCCAGATGCTCTGCTGCAAATTTCTGTCAAAGCCTTGCCACCTGGATTAGCTAGATCTCCCATTTTGCCATCTATCTGGACACATACGCAGTTATGTATCTTCTTACGGTACCAGAATACAAAAGATCCTATGCAGCCAGTGGTGGGAAACCCTAATCTGAAAATAGGGGGTAAACATATCTCCTCGCTTTGTCTCCCTCAACTTAATGGATCTAGAATAACAGACTTTTTTTCAGGGGGGGCTTGTATGGACTCCAGCTTAATTATGTCCCTGTACAATCTGGATAAGAGTCAGATTTTTAAAATATTCTAGTTACGCCACCTCTTAATCCAAATTTCCTCAAACCTGTGCGGGGTTGAAGAGGGGCCAAACTGATTTGATTTCCTGGTTAACCTATGTGGCAAGCCCCATGTAGTTTCCCTGGTGTATTCCACACTCCAGAAAAGAGCACTAGATGCCCAGTGTGGGACTCCTAGGTACTGGTCTGCTCAATTTCCCAATCTACTAGATAGGTGAGAATCCATTTGGAAAAACACCTACATATACATCTCCTAAGACAGACTGAGGCTCACCCAATATCATTTTTTAAATGACATGTATTGGACCCCTATTAAGCTTCAGAAACTGGGAAGAGATCCGGAGGTCTTATGCAATAGGTGCCGGCAACATGAGGGTAATCTTAGACACATATTTGGGATTACCCTTCAATTAAAGAGCTATGGGAATTGATCAGGACTAGAGCGGATCCTTTGCTGGACATTGCAGAACTATTCATACCTGATATTTGCCTAATTGGAGACTTTCACAGATACCTGTCTGGAATCACAGATACCACATGACTATGATAACATTAACACTGAAAAAGTTGGTTCTGCGCCATTGGCTAGATGGACATACTATTACATATACAGAATGGCTATGGGAACTACTGTTCAATCTCTGGGCTGAGCAACTTAAAGCTAGCCTTTAGGGCTCCAGGCCCCGATACAAAAGAGTTTGGGAAGGTTTTCATGCCTTATACCTGTTTCAAACCAGGACATCATCGGGTTAGTCCCTTGGTTGTCACTCAGGGACCATCTCGGTGGTCCTGCCTGTCATACCAGTAATCTCCTTTACTTCTGTGTTTGTCATATTACAGTTTTAAGTTGATACTGATGGTCTAAGTTGTACAGTGTCAAGCCAGGAGGGAGGGAGGTGGTTGGGGGGCCTAACATGAGGCCTTTGTTATTTTGACTCTCATGTATCTATGTACGCATGCTGCTCCATGTTATGGCATTATTGTAAAAATTCAATAAAGTTTGAATTAAAAAAAAAAGTGGGATGGGTAGGGGGAAGTGGCGGGGAACTTGTTTTTGTGGGCATGGGGAAGGGATTGGGAAAAGCAGCGATGCTTCTCTAAAGTATTAGAACTTTGCTGGGTACAGGAGGAGGAGGGATGAGAGGTCTAGCTTGGGGGATGAGTGGGGGATTCTATTTTAAAACATGTGGTGTGGTGGGAAGGGGATGGCCATGTGATATAGAGGGTGGGGGATGGTTGTATTGCCTTTTTTAACAAAACTAGAAATTGAAGGCGAAGCTGTTGCAAAGTAGGTACCTTGCGAAATGTTTGCAAAGTGCAAAGTTCCCGACCTTGCATCAACTTTGCTTGTGAATTAAAACTTTGCAACATCTCTAGATACAAACTGGTGCACAACAAGGTAAATAAGAAGACAGACATGCTAAAGTGCAAAAAAGCAGGCAATTTTATGGAGAAAGTCACATATACCAGCGCAAAACAAGAGAGCACCTCACATACTTCAGTGCTTTATGTGAATGCATAAACACTTCATGGGGGGGGCCATGATGAAATGTCTCTGTGAGGGCATGAAGTAGTTGTGTATGTGAGGCATGCTCTTGTGCTGCATTGTTATATATGGGATATACAATGGACTGACTCAAAATATGCAATTTATCTTCAAGTGTGAGGGGGCAGGACCATAACTCACAAGTGTCAGAACCACAAGTGGGTTATGAAAGTCCTTACCATTCACAAGTTTTATTTATTTATTTATTTTCAAAAGTTTTACCAGGAAAGACATACTGAGCTGAATAACAGCTCCTTTCCTGATGCATTCTGGTGGGAAGGGGCAAAGGGAGACAGTAACAGAGCATTACAGGTTAGTATGTACAATAAACAGAACATATACGGGTCAGTGTTTACAGAATAGCTACAGTATAAGCAAATAGGAGTAGGACCAGCCAACTCAGCAATATGTACAGTAAGAGGCAGTCAGCAAGAGGGAGCTTAAAAAAGTTGAGGCTGGAAAGTGTAGGAAGAGTGTTTTAGGAACTATCCAGGAGGTGGGAAGCAGTGGTCACATTCATGGAAGGAGGAGAAGAAAGGGGGAGGTAGAAAGGAGGGGGGAGTAAAAGCGTACAGGAGCAGGGATGGAGACTCAGGTGCAGTTGCAGGGAAGGAGTGGTGAAATCACAGAGCAGAGAGGAGAGGAGAGGAGAGGGAGTGAAGGGAGGTGGCAGATTGGATGGAAAGTGGGAGGGAATTCCAGAATTTAGAAACACAGAAACATAGAAACATAGAAGCTGATGGCAGATAAGGACCGCAAGACCCATCCAGTCTGCCCATTTATTTTTCTATCTTATGAATGTGCCATAGGCCTTTGCTCTGTCAAAGGCCTATCTATTTATACTCATCTGTATTGCTGCCTTATGCCTATCCCATGCCTGTTTGAAGCCCTGCACTGTATTCATATCCACCACTTCCTGAGGTAGGCCGTTCCATGCATCCACCACCCTTTCTGTGAAAAAAGAACTTCCTCACATTACCCTTAATCGCACCCTCTAATCTCATGCTGTGTCCTCTTGTCCTGCTATTTTCTTATATTGAAACATGTTAGCCTCTTTTCACCTTGTTAATGCCCTTAAAGTGTTTGAATGTTTCCAATCATATCACCTCTCCCTCCTTTGCTCTAGGGTATACATATTGAGTTCAGTTAATCTGTCCACACGTTTTCTGATGCAGTCCCTGGACCATTTGTTTGCCCTTCTCTGGACTGCCTCAATTTGGTTAATGTCCTTGTGAAGGTGTGGTCTCCAGTACTGCACGCAGTACTCCAGATGGGGCCTAACCAGTGTCTTGTAAAGAGGGATTACTACCTCCCTCTTCTGACTTGTGATACCCCTACTAATACACCCCAACATCCCTTAGGGAGGTGGAAGGAAACAGCAGCCTGGCTGGATGAAGACAAACTAGGTGGGATTGCTAAGGAGCAATATCCAGAGTTGCAGAGGGAGTAAGAGGAAGGAGGAGGGGGTGAGAGTAGAGGTAAGAGGGGAGAGAACTAAGCCAGTACTTGGCAATTCATAAAGGAGAAGCAATTTGCATGACATCTAGCTTTAAGGGAGGGGAAAGTGAGGTGTATAGGGAGCAGCGGTGAGACAGGGGCAGACAGTCAAGAGCAAACCGACAGAAGAAGTGATAGAGAGGATCTAGTCTGGCCAGGGTGGACTTTGGCGCACCGCCATAAATAGTGTCTCCATAGTCAAAAATGGGGAGACTCATTCTCTGTAGAAATGACTCTGTGAGCAGGCAAGGGGATGCATCCATAGTTAAGTTACAGTATAAAGCACCTAGTTTTGGGTGCAGCTTTCTGTGGATAGTGTCCACGTGTACTGAGAAGTCAAGGTGCCAGTCAAGTCACACCCTGAGATACTCAAAGGAGGGGATGTCTTCAAGGGGAGACCTGTCGAGGGTGTGGAAGTAGGGGAGGGCTAGAAGTCTGCAGAGCTTTTGCCTGGTTCCAAAGATCATGGAGATCATCTTCTTTGCATTAAGAGACAGTTGATTTGAGCAGAACCAGAGTTGCACATTGTCAAAGTCCAGCTGGAGTCTAGTCATCAGATCAGCGGGGGAGGAGCCAGAGGCAAATAAGACAGTATTGTCTGCATGCATATGGATAGATGCAGAGATACAGGCAAATGGGAGGCTGTTTAGGAAAATCAAGAAAAGAATAGGGCCAAGCATGGCTTCCTGGGGGATGCCAGTGCTGATAGAGGGGGGAGAGGGAGATGCCAATTTTAACTGACTGACTTCTGACCATAAGGTACGAATGGAACCAATCAGTAGCTTGGGTGGAAAGCCCCACTGCAGAGAGCTTAGCTAGGAGAAAAGGGTGTTGGCTACAGTGTCGAAGGCTTTGGCCAGGTCAATGAAAATAGCAGAGGTGATCAGGACCTGATCCTTACCAGACAGAATGTAGTCAGTCAGCTTAAGAAGGGAGGAGGAGGAGGAGGAGGAGGAGGAGGAGGTGGAGTGGAATTTGCAAAATCCAGACTGGGAAGGGGTGAAGAATGAGGATGAGTCAAGAAAAGGTGAAAGCTGAGAAAGCACTGCATGCTCTTGGAGTTTAGCAACGGTAGGAAATAGGGAGATAGGATGGTAGTTTCCTGGAGCAAAGGAGTCACCACCTTTAGGGAGGGGAATGACTGTGGAATGCTTCCAAGAAACAGGGACAGAGGCAAGGGAGAAGGAGATGTTAAGAAAGGAGGCAAGAAGAAGACAGATGGCAGGGGTGGAGGGGTGGAGTTTGGGGTCCAGCTCATCCAGAATATTGCCCTTAAGGGGGTTTACAGCCAGGAAGGCCTTAAGGGTGGCAGCTGGTGTGACAGGGGAGAAGGAGAAAAGGAGATACAGGGAGGGCTGGATGGAGTAAGTGGGAGGGGAAGGGTTGAGGGTAAGGAGGAGAAGAGAGAAGACAAGGGAAGAGGTGCAGGAGGTGAAGAAGTTATTGAATTCAGTGCCAACAGAAGAGGAGTCAGAGATGGTGGTGTCCTTCACCTTGAGGACCGGGGTGGAGGACTGGGTTGGGGGTGAGAAGAGAGAGAGTGGATGACCTTCCAAAACTTAGAGGAGTGGTTTACTATTGTAATGGAAGGTGGCATAAAAGTTCTCTGCCTTATCACGTTTAGTAGCTTTGGTGCAAGCATTACATAAGGCTCAATATTTGTGATAGTCAGCAGGGGAGCCTGAGGACTTGTGAGCCTACCATGCCAGATTCTGTGCATGCTGGCAGGCCAGACCCAGGGAGATGAGAGAACAGGGTTCAGGGAACAAGAAATAGGCAATTAGCTCCAGGACCGGACCCAGAGGGTCATAGTTGGTGGGATAGTCTCATCCCCAAGGAAGGTCATTAGTGGGGTCCCACAGGGATCAGTCCTTGGGCCCCTTCTGTTCAACGCCTACATCTCTGACATAAGGACAGGAATCAGGAGTGAGATGAATTCTTTGCGGATGACTCAAACTGGGGGCGGTAGTGGATGGGGAGGAGGGAGGTGGCCCTACAGGGGACCTGGAGGCTCTGGAAAGATGGTCTAGAAAGTGGAAGCTGAGGTTCAATGCAGGAAATGCAAGGTACTCCACCTGGGGCCAGAAACCCAGGCCAAGTGTACACCCTGGGGGAATGCTCAAAGTCTCGATGGCTGAGAGGGACCTGGGGTGGTGGTGGATGTCAAGATGAACAACTCTGAGACTTGTAGGAGGCAGCAGCCAAGGCCAACAGGATGCTGGGATGCATCGCTAGGGGATCACCTCAGAAGGAGGAAGTGATACTCCTCTGTATAACTGCTTGGTGAGGCCACACCTTGAGTACTGCGTGCAGTTTTGGAGGCCACACTTAAAGAGGGACATTAACCTCCTGGAGAGGGTCCAGAGGAGGCAACCAAAATGATTTGGGGCTTGGGGACAGGACCTATGAGGAGGGCTCGAAGAGCTAAATATGTACACATTGGAAGAGAAGGGACTGGGGGACATGATAGAGGTCTTCAGGTACATGAAGAGGGTAAATAGGGGAGGAACAGTCAGGGTGCTTCAAAGGAAGGAGGGGCTACTAGAGGGCATGGGTGGAAGCTGGAGGGGGAAGATTCAGGGAGAAAGGAGGTGCTACTTCACTGAGAGGTTGGTGGAGCCATGGAATGCACTGCCTAGGGGCTGGTGGAGGCAGAGACAGTGGAGGGTTCAAGAGGGGTGGGACAGGTACAGGAAGGGTTCTGAAGCAAATCCAATGCAGCAGAATATCTGGAACTGGAAAGGGAGAAGCCAGAGAAGGCGAGGGGGACAGCAAGGTCAGCACCCAGGGTGGGGGCTGACCAGACGAGCAGACACGAAAGACCGTTAGGCCTATTCTGCTGGCATTTTAGTATGTTAGTAACAGAGTGAATGCAACTGCACTCGAGGAACAATCACCAACGCTTGATGCTAAAAAAGCTTTCCAAACTTTTTATTCTGATGTTACCAGTACATGGAAGTACACTGACTGGTATCCCCAGCGCTTTGACCACTCAAGGTTTTCCTCAGGGGGTGTGTCCCTGTAAGGGGTAAGACCCCTCCTTATATACATGTCATTTGTCACATGTCATATAGATTACATAATGTTTTCATTTTTTTCATAAACCTTTTGTGAAACATACATAAATAATAATACAAAATAATCACATGAAAAACAGTAACTATGCCACATGTATTTAAATTTCTAAAGAAGGAAGGTGCAGGTTCACGCTAAACTACATACTTATTAGCATGCCCTTATTTACAGTAAAGAATGCTAAACATAGCTCACATTAGGCACCATATTTAATTCATGCTTCAAACATGAATTTAATGCTATTTTTTATTTATAAGCGATTTTAAAGAAGCCATAATTGTAATGTAGTTAAATAGAGGCACTAATCAAATTTGATCTAATCTTAATAAAAAAGCATAAAAGAGCTTTCATAGAAAGGGCCAACAAAAATTATAAGCCATTATAATTTATTTCATGGCTATGTAAAAATATTTTTAAACTATAAGTTTAGAAAAACCTAAATTAGTTCGGCCCAATATTAAGTATATTATAGATTGACCACATAATTTAGAATAGACTTAAACATAGAGGTTTGGAAGAAAAAAATTATTATACTATAGTGGAATTCCAGTGGAGTAAGGATAGAAAGTCTAGCAATTTAACAATAAATGAGGCTAGGGAAGGTCCACAAATTAGTAAAGGACTGCTTTAACAAAGAAGAGTGGGATTCCATTTTTTACAAAGGGCACAGTCCAAAGATTTTGTGATGTAGCATTTTTTCTCTCTCCTTTTTGTCTCTCTGATGTAATGTTTTTTCTGAAGTGACATTGAGGACATATTCTGTTTATAATCTTCACACAGGAGTCTTGACAGTGAATGAACTGTCAAAAAAAGGGGTATGCCTCCTCGACAGCGACACCAACACAGCGACCTAACCCGCTGTCGACAAAATTGACAGTTCACAGACAGGTCGCTGTGTTGGTGCGCCTGACACAGGGGCAAATCTGTCTCCCAGTCCTGCACACCCCCCCCCCGAATCAACTCTGACTTGGAGTTGATAATCATTAGTACCTGGGGTGCGAGGGCAGAGCCCCCTGCATGGGGGTTGGGGGGCAAAGCCCCCGATAAAAAAATGGACCAGGAGACAATTGGGATTTATGTTGACCGCAACTTGCGGTCAACATAAATCCTGTCACTGGGATGCTGTTCGACAAAAATGTTGTAGAACCGGCATCATAGAACCAAAAAAAGGACAGGAAAAAGAAGCAAAGGCCATAAAAATGTCTACAAATTCAATATAAATTCTTTTATAACTAAGACAGAAATTTAGAGACTTCAGAGTGTATAATTCAGTCATCCTTTAGATAAGGTTTAAGATCTAATTCTTCATTTATCCCCTTCTGGATTAAGGGCTCCTAAGGTGCTTATCCACCTACTTTCCTTTTTCCTTAAAATATTCAGACAATCCCCACCACGTGGTAGATGGGGGATTTGTTCAAGGGTCATGAATTTTAAACCAATAGGATTTGATCTGTGTGCTACTGCAAAGTGGGCCCCTGTGGAGTTGTCAATATTTTTTTTTTATTTGCAATTGCTCTTATATGTTCTTGTAGTCTCACCTTGACCATTCTAGTGGTCATACCCACATATTGCAGTCCACATGTACACCATACAATGTAAACAACAAATGTGCTTCTGCAAATCATACATTGCTTATAAACCACTTTTCTGTCATGTTCTAAGGGATTCAAATACATATTCCCTGTTTCTGCATACCTGCAGACATTACAGAAACCACAACTGTAGAAACCAGGTGGTCTGTAAGGTAGCCAATCTCAATTTGATTGTACATTAGTGGAGGTTCTTTTAAAGTGACTGCTAGTCAAAATATCTCCCGGATTT
Organism: Neoceratodus forsteri; assembly: GCA_016271365.2. NCBI lineage: Eukaryota > Metazoa > Chordata > Ceratodontiformes > Ceratodontidae > Neoceratodus > Neoceratodus forsteri. Next base: position 735,013,985 of record CM028131.1, read on the forward strand.
TTGTTTTTTCTGAAGGTCACTCTTGGTTTTTCCCCCTATCAATGGAGCCAAAATGTTATCACTAAGTAGTAATGGCCAATATTTATGTATGGCCCCTCCTAGTGCACCTGCCATGGGACTGAAATCCATGCTAAAAGTACAGGGTATTTCTGCCTCAGTGTTATTTTTTGGTATTAAAAGGTTTTCCCTGTTTTGACCTCTTGCTTTTTCTAATGCTTCAAATAAATGTCCCTCATTATAGCCCCTGTTCAAAAGTCTCTCAGTCAGTTCAGATGCCTGTTGTTCAGATGTCTGATTATCAGAGCAGTTCCTTTTGATTCTAAAGTACTGTGCATATGGAATGGAACCGACCAGTTTTCTCGGATGGTAACTCTGGTAGTGTAAGATACTATTTGCTGCATTGCTTTTTCTGTTTCCTTTGCTAGTAATAGTAAAGTCTTTATTGATACACAATGTTACATCTAAAAAGTTGATCTCATATTCTGAGAGGGTGTATGTAAAATGGAGATTGAAGTCATTTTGATTCAGAAATTCTATAAAATCCATTATGTCTTCATCAGTTCCATTCCATATACACAGCACATCATCAATAAAATGTAACCAACATGCAATCTTGTCAAATAATTTGTTCTCATTGATGTTATAAATGTACTGTTGTTCCCACTCTCCCATATAGATATTTGCATAGGAGGGGTCAAAAGCTGCCCCCATCACTGTGCCACAGTGTTATAAATAATATTCTTTATCAAAGGTAAAGAAGTTCTTATTTAAGGAAATTTCTAAACCCTTCAGAATAAAAGGGAGAGGTACAGGGCCTTGATTTTTCATTGCATTTTTTACTGCAGCTATGCCTTTGATGTGGGTATACATATATATAGACTGGTGACATCAATTGTTGCCCACTCATATCCAGGTTTCCACTCATAGCTCTGGAGTTTACCCAAGAGGTCCATGGTGTCATGGACACAGGAGGGCAAGTAAAATACATATGGTTGGAGAAAGTGATCCAGATACAAATTCATGTTTTGAGTAAGTGATCCTACATCTGAGATGATAGGACGTCCTGGTGGATTGCTTGAATCTTTGTGGATTTGGGGCAAGATATAAAAGGTGGAAACCACAGGAAATTCTGTTTTAAGAAATGTTGCTTCTTCTGCAGTAATAAAGTGTGTCTCTAGTCAATTATCCACAAGATCAAACAGCTCTTTCTGAAACATTTTTACTAGAGTTGAGTTCAGTTTTTCATAACTTAAGACTTTGATTCAATAAGTCTTTTACGTTCTCTGTATAAACTCTTCAGACATTAGGACAATATTTCCCCCTTGTCCGAGTGTTTAATAACCATACCTGGCTGTTCCCACAGCTGCTTCAGGGCTTCCTGTTCTGCCTGGGATAGGTTACTATTATATATGTATCTACGCTGGTTGGTAATAATATCCAATTTATGATTAATAACCCTCTCAAAGTTGGCAATTGTAGAATTTTGTACATTTGGACAGAAGATAGACTTCAGTTTAAATCGAGTATATGTTAAATTTAAATTCAGTTCTTCTTCTTGGTTTATTTGCAAAAGTTCATCCAAGTTCTCTTGGTCTATAAGGTTCTGTCCCCAGTAAAGATCTTGGTTATGGTCAGTGACGTCATATTCAAATTCAATATTTTGACTGGATAGTTCAAATGCATCATTATGTGATGCTATTTCAGCAACATTAGGAAAGCACATGCAACTCTGTAAATCCATATCTATCTGGTTGTCTGTTGTTCCGGTTTCAAAATCATCCATTATATTATGTGGGGCCATGGTGGTGTCCATTTTACTTTGGAAAAAAGTCACAATTTTAATTTCCGTATAAACTTGTAAATGTCCACCTTTATTTTAAAGATGTCAATTTTGGGAACTAGGACAAATGATAATCCCTTAGTTAGTAAATTAATTTGTCCCTCTGTTAGTTGAACATTAGTCAAATTTACAATATTTATTTCTGTCTGATTGGTACCGTGATTGTGCTCCTTTTCTTCCCCCATCTCTGCCTGCCCCTCCTTGTTTTTTTCTTGTATTTTTTTGTAGCTTTGACCAAGTTTTTTGACTGGTTATTTTTTGGATCATCATCATCTTCTGTTGTTTCATTATCCTCTGACTCTTCCACAGAGTTAATAGTCACTACTTCTCGCTCTCTGTTTCAGATTGAAAGTGCACACTTTAATTTCTATTAGTTTGCCAATTAGGTCTTCTCCGGCTGTTACTTCTTCCCCTGTAATGAGTTTGGCTAAAGGGGAGTGTTTTACATTCCTAGGAGACCTCCCCTCGTTCAAAGTCCTTGGCATCTCATACTAGTTTAGTTTTTTTTTACGTTGAAACAGTTCTTGTTCATGTTTTTTAATTTTAATGGCTAAGTTTTTATTTAGCTCATTGAACTGGGGGTCATTAGTGTGTTCACTTAACTGACTTTGCAAGTCCTCTATTTCCTTTATTAGTCTCTCCTCATGCCTCTTGTCTCTTTTGATAAGGGCCTTAAGTAATCATTCTGTGTTCTTTGTGAGTTCAGATTCACACTCTACTTTAAACTCTGATTCCTCTTCCAGAAAGCCACAGGAAGGTTCTTTGCCAATTCTGAGACCCCTGGGAGATGTCCCCAATTCAATATACTTTTCTAACGTAATTCTGTTATAGAAGTGATTTAATTCTGAAAGTCTCAGTTTGGCAAATGCTCAAAACAAATCTTCCACTTCCTGATTCCCCGTAGGTCCCAGTACTACCTCCGAGAATAGCACCTCTCATGCTCTCTCCCTGTGTAATGAAACAGATGCAGTGTCCTCCAAACAGTACCGCCCATCTAAAACCCCGGAAAAACTATCTACACCAGTTGAAGGTATATTGCTCAAAATCTTATACATTTATTTACAAGTCTATTTACTCACTGTTTGGTATAGTTGATGTTGGGTTCAGGGTCCGCAATTGAATCACAGGATTCAGAGCCGTCATTGGTAACAAAAACAGAAAAGTAATTTGTAGCATGTTCCAACCATAGAAGACACTTAATAACATGGCCATCTGTACCTCAAAAGCTTCAGAGTGCTGGCCCATTGGCACAGCAGTTGGATTTCCATCTGCTATGCTGGTGACCCGGGTTTGGGAATGGACCCAGGTCACTGGAGGGCCGCTGTGGGAGAAGGATGGAGCATCCAAGGGATGGCTCACCTTCTCCAGGGGGAGGGCAGGGATGCAGCCTGGTGCCTGCTGTCCCCTGGTGGAGGCTGGAAGCACAGCAGGACATCAGGGTCCAGATGATTGGGGAGTGGCGGACGTCAGCATATACCTTGACATCTGTGGCATGCCACTCTCCAGGGAGAAAACCAGGAAACTGCTCTCTGGACAGCCAGAAGATGGTTGCCAGCCCCCACTGCCACCAAGTCCTGGATGACAGACCCCACCTCAGTGGCACCCAGGCCAATTGAAGAGTGCACTGGCCACCCCCACCAGTGCTTTCCCTCTCAGATGAGGGGGACCTGTCCAGTGAAGGGATACACTAGGTTACCTGGGGGTCATGATGTGAGGTAAGGGGCTGGTGTCAGGGGGGCAAGCAGATGGAGGACCTAGGAGAACCAATGGAGTGGTCAGCCAGGGATGGAGGAGGGTGGTGTAAAAACAAAAAAAAGGCAGGAACAAAAGAACAAAGGGGTGCACTCAGGCCCAAAGTTGGCAAGTGCAGTTTGAGGGGCAGCTTACCCCAAAACTGAGAGAACAGAGTGAATGCAACTGCACTCAAGGAACAATCACCAATGCCTGATGCTTAAAAAGCTTTGTTGCAAGTATTACATGAGGCTCAATATTTGCGATAGTCAGTAGGGGAGCATGAGGACTTGGGAGCCTTCCATGCCCAATCCTGTGCATGCTGGCAGCCAAACACAGGGAGATGAGAACCTTGTATACTGATTTTCCTGTGGGGAGCGTGACAATCCCATACAGCCAGGAAATGGGATAAACAATTGACAGTAAATTGCCTATTTGAGACAGACTATTGCATGTTTTATATATATATATATATATATGGCAAAAAAATCCATTTAATGCATCAGTTAGGGTTGTTCCACAGCGACAAAAGCAAGGAAATTCAGTGTTAGAGTTGAAAACCCTAACCCTGAATTCAACCCCCCCAGCACCACACACACACACACATATGCAAGTAGGGGGGAGGACCAAGACAACACGACCAATGACAGACAACCAGCAGCAGGTGACAGAAATAAAAAACAACTGTCTAAATGTACTACAAGACATCCCCACCCACCTGACCAGGTATTGCATGCTCAGTGGAGATCAACAGCAAAACTGAGGCCATGTACACCAAACGTACACACCCTGATTGCAGGTGCACACAATGTACCACACTTAGTAGTTGCATGGCCTTACCTAGCGATGCCCCACACCCCACCACACCTGGTACTGCACCTCAGCTATACAGCACAGCAAAACTAAGTAGTTGTACAGGTATAATATGTGTGGTTGATTTCATGTCTACACAGCCTCCCACTGTTAGGCACTGGAGGACCTTCGCAAGGCAGTGCCCCACCCACTCAGACCAGTTACTGTGTAGTTACTAAAGAACCCCACTTAAATTAACCCATGAAGATCAACACTGCAACTCAATGATTGCAGCCTTGCAAAGGTTAGTACAATTATGACTCACAGACTCTGTGGCAGAGAATGCCCCCTCCCATCCTACAACACTTATCCCATTGTGACTAAAAGCTATAGTAAAAGAAATTCTGTTTATATCTACGGTATACCTACTTGATTGCTGGTGTACTACAGTTAACATAGCTATCACTTTGATGGCATCAGTGACAGAATGGTCTGCCAAACCCAAAGACTAGGTACTACAACCTGAGTGTAGACCAACTACAAAAAAATGAGGCTGTGGGCATAAATGATACAGATCACTCATTGCAACAATACTCAACTTACCACAATTTCGATAACTGAGGCGTCCGAGAGGCAATGCCATTGTCTTTACCAGGTAGTACATCCTCAGTACAGAGTTATGGCAAAATTGAGCCTATAGACATCCGTGATACACCTACATCATTGTAGGTACAGTAATGTTAGGACATTTAGAAGTTGCTTGCCCTCAGCCAGATAATTCCACTCTTTGTTAGACAGACTAGTTACTGCATTCTTAGTATAATAACACACTGAAGGTACGTATATGTACAGGAACAGTACACCTACATCACTGAAACTGTATATCTGATGCTGAGATTAGCAGTTGCACAGCAATAGTTTTCCCGTACCTCGAGATCAGCCACTGTATGTTGAGTGGACAGATGCAGTAAATTTACTACTACATAAATTACATACTTAAATGCAACAGTTCTTGTATCTTGATGATGGATGTGTCTTTTAGTAAATTTATGTTGTTGTCTTTATTTCTGTTTACTCATAAGTGTACAAACCTTTGTACAGCTGCAATCAGAGACTTCATTGATGTCAAGTCACGGTGCAGTACCAGGTGTGGTGGGGTGTGGGGCATCGCTAGGTAAGGCCATGCAACTACTAAGTGTGGTACGTTGTGTGCACCTGCAATCAGGGATGTGTACGTTTGGTGTACATGGCCTCAGTTTTGCTGTTGATCTCCACTGAGCATGCAGTACCTGGTCAGGTGGGTGGGGATGTCTTGTAGTACATTTAGACAGTTGTTTTTTATTTCTGTCACCTGCTGCTGGTTGTCTGTCATTGGTCATGTAGCCTTGGTCCTCCCCTACTTGCATGTGTGTGTCTGTCGTGTGTGTTTGTGGTGTTGGTGACCGGAGTTAGGTTTCAACCCTAACACCTAATTCCTTGCTTTTGTCGCTGTGGAACAACCCTAACTGATGCATTAAACTGAGTTTTTACCATGAATATCCTGTCTTTTTGAGAATGATAAGTACCAATAGTACCTGAAAATGTTGTGGCAGCACCACACATACATAGCCAAACGCATACAAATGAAGAACACAGTAAGTCATCTAACTGGATTTTCTGTTATGAAGAGTAAGACAACATCCATCTCAACCATATGCCTCTTAATATTTCTCTATTTCCTTTTGCTTACCACTCTTTTCTCAAAACTAATTTATGGTGTTGCAGTGTTTTACTCACTATCTTTTTGCAGCCAATGAGACTACTCTTGTGGGACATAAACAATGTGGCACTCTATTTCTCAGCACCACTCTTAAATATTTAGATATTGTACATGGTCCTCTTCTGTACCTTTACTAGACAAAAAAATCTGAACATAACTCATACCTATTAATATACCTACAAAAATGTTGTCATAACACTGCAAGATATGTAACACAACAAGAATTTAAATGTGTTATCTGTTTAAACCTCAAATTTTGTGTATAATACCCTTCTTTACCAAACTAAGGAAACCAAATGCTTTGTTATAGAATATCTAACCAATAAGGCATGACCAATGGTTCTGTTAATGGTCTGTTAATCACCTGCTAGTGGTGTACTGTGACACAAGCTGTAGCTGACTGCAACATGCACTTAAAGGGTGATTAACTGACCATTTACATAATCCCTGACAGTGCCTTATTGCTATAATAATGAAACATGGTTTTAAACACTGTTAAACTTTGTTCAGCATATGGTTAAGCTCTACATGTATGATAATAAAACATTAACATAAGGCTGGTAGAATGTTTGCAAGCAATCAGAAAGCTACATTATTCAGCCCCTTTTTTATAAATACTGATACAAAGATCCCCACAACTGAATAATGCCACAAGCAAAATGTTATATTCACAAAATATTTATTTTCTATAGCTATAAAAGTAAAACAATATTTTTTAAAATGTTCAAATCAAAAAGTCAGTCCTGACAAACAACATTTTTAAATAAATTCAATGACATTAAATGCAAAAATAAAAGAAAAACATAAAACTATATTGATTTTTTCTATTTATCTCAAAAAATAAATAGTACATAAAAAAATAGATATATTCATTTATAAAAGTTAGAAAAATTATTATGTAAAAAATATATAAAAAAATGTGAAAAACTATTTACAAAATTAACAGCAACTGTTAAAGAGAGGTGTGCGCTGCTTGAGGCAGTCCAACCCATAAGTTGGACTCAATGTGGAGGCGCAATGGAAGTGGAAGCTGTTGCACCCTCCAGAGGAGATACTGGAGCAGCTGTGGAGGCTGGTCACTGTGTCCCAGGGAAGCTGGATGCCACTGGTGGAGGTGGAGGTGAAGAGCTGGAGCTGGCCACGGTGTCCCAGGGAAGCTGGATGCCACTGGTGGAGGTGGAGGTGAAGAGCTGGAGCTGGCCACGGTGTCCCAGGGAAGCTGGATGCCACTGGTGGAGGTGGAGGTGAAGAGCTGGAGCTGGCCACGGTGTCCCAGGGAAGCTGGATGCCACTGGTGGAGGTGGAGGTGAAGAGCTGGAGCTGGCCACGGTGTCCCCAGCCGCTGTCACCACAGGCTCAAGCACAAGGTTGACAGTCCTCTGTTGTGCTTCCATGAAGGACAGCAATCTCTCCTGTCCTTCATGGAGCGCAACATTGTCTTTGATCAGACTGTCAACCTTGCGTTCCAGTCTGTGGTAACAGCGGCAGTGGCCAGCGCACCGCTTCAAGCGAGGGCATCCTGCAAAGTGACAAAAACATCAATCAATATATCAGCCTCAAAATGGTGATCACCTATCTGTCTTTCATCTTACAATATTATATCTAATTCAATAATTGTTATACATTTTGCTGGCCACTCTTCAGACTATTTAGGAGTGTGATGTAAATCACAACTGCTGTCTTGTCAGTTCTGTTTTTTTTTTTTAATTCTTCTTCTTCAGTTTTTTAACTTATATACATACAGGTCATCGGTACTCACACAGTTAAAAACATTCATAACTGTCCACCTTGCACAGTCAGTCAGTAAAACTAATACAAGTTCATATTAACTAGAATACTTTCATAGTGCCAGTGTTGATTTTAACCCCCATTCCGGGTTACAATCTGATCCTAATGGACAAGGTATGTGCATATATTTCCCATGTCAAGGTTCACAATTTCCCCGCTGGTCCCATATTGACTGAGCTTATTCAGCCAGACTAAGTTATACATGGGCCACAACCTCACGGGGGGTCGGGGGAGCCAGGCCCGGGCCCTCAGAGCCAAGAGTTCCACATTCTCAGCCCATGGTCCCTGGCAACTACCCGAGCTGTATTTCCCTAGAAAACAAAAGTAGGGTCTTTTAGCATGTAATATATCTGTCAGCGTGTCCATCTTGCGGTAAATGTCTCCTCTCGTTCACTTAGGCCATGTGTTATTTTTTCCATGTTATAAATTTGTGTTGTGATGTCCCACCAGTCGCGTAATGATGGAGTTTTAGCTGTTAACCATTGTCTAGTTATTGCTTTTTTTGCTGCTGTTAGGAGCAGCGAGAGCAGGTATCTAGTGTTGGGGCCTCTATATGGCCTAGGAAGTAGTAGGTACAAATACATCTCTAGTGACAGTTGGAGTTGTGGGTCTATGAGTTCTTGTAGCTGGGTCTCTAGTTGCTTTAGGAAAGTGGTGAGCGCCGGGCAAGCCCACATGATGTGAGTCAGGTTCGCCTCTAGTTCGCCACACCATCTCCAACACTCTGCTGTTTTGTTTGGTGAGTAGTGTCTTGTGACCGCCAGGGATCTAAAATAGCAGATTAAGACTTTCCAGGCGTATTCCCTCCATTGGTGTGAACTAGTAACATGAGCCAAGTAGCTGCACGCCAGCCTCCAGTCCCCTGGACAGAGTTGATACCCCTTCTCCCTACACCATTGCGCATGGATATTCTCAGTGAGAACTTCCCTTTGTGAGTTAAGGATTTGGTAGTATAGTGATATCAAGTGATCCTGATTCCCTGTGTTGTTTAATTGAATTTGGCATTGAATTAGTGCCGGGTAGCCCTCTGGGCTCTGCAGGGGTCATGGAAGACCTTCCACATAGTGTCGCAGTTGTAGGTAGCGAAATAAATCCTTATGTGGTAGGTGAAATTTTGCTTATATTTCCGCATATGTCCAGATACATCCCTGTGTCATTATTTGTGGCAGATACTTTAACCCATGTTTTTCCCAGCTCATGAAACCATTATCCAAGCTATTTGGGGTAAAGTCCGGTAATGTGGAGATTGGGCAGAGCAGCACTTGATATAATGGTAGTTGGTAGGATTTTTTAAGTGTGTACCAGTTCTTAAACTGGTCCGCTAACCAGGGATTGGTGATCTGGTGGATTCTTTCCCCCCGACTCCTGATGATACATGGCCAATAGATATGTCTGGTCATTTAATAATGACTTCTCTATTTCTAGCCAATGTGGGCTGGAGGTTTTATTTTGTCTGGCCATCATGTGGACAAGAGTTATTGCTTGTTGGTAAAGTTTTAGGTCTGGAAGAGATAGGCCTCCATCTGGGCAGGCAAGGGAGAGTACCTTTAGGCGGACTAGAGGTTTCCAATTGGCCCATATACATTTCCCTATTAAGTGGTCTATTTCTTGGAAGTTTTTTAGTGGTATGTATAGAGGAATGTTTTGAAATAAGTATAAGGCCCTCGGGAGGGTTATCATTCTGATTAGGTCTATTCTCCTCATGAGGCTTAGGGGCAGGGTCGTCCATGCCTGTAGGTCTTGTTTTAGTTACGTGATGAAGGGAACATAATTACACTTATTTTGTTATATCCTGAGGTATGTGAATTCCCAGGTACTTCAGCTTCATCAAGTTCCATCTGCTTGGAAGTGTGTCTCGGGCGTTCTGTGTAGGGGTGTATTGAAAAGTTAGAATTTCTGTTTTGGTCAAATTAAGTTTGTATCCTGACACGGAGCTATAAGAGTCCAGAATTTGTTTAACCACAGGTATCTGCCAGTTCTGTTATTATATTTTTTTCTACCATATTATGTTCTTTGTGGACAACTTAAAAAGATCTATAAGAACAGTATATTTTCTACACTATTGTTCTATTTCACTTAGTATTTGGCAACACTCAGTACCTAAATGTTTTGGCATAATAAACAACACAGTCTGATATACAGTGATACTAGCTCTTCAATTGTGTATGAACAAGTAAACTTGAACATCTGTACCTATATTATTTCTTCACACCTGCATGAGAATAATAGATAACCTGTACACCAACAGTACTATTTCCATTATCTAATGTTCATATAATCATCTGTTTAATAACTGCTACAAAAGAGACACACGTCATATAGTTATTTACTCTGTGTACATATTTTCATTGATACAAATCACCTTTTACTGCTATTACATTAATTAAACAGTAAGGCATGACCAAGGGTTATGTTAATGTTGTTAATCACCTGTACGGCTGTAGTGTGGCACAAAGTGTAACCAAATACCACAATGTCCTAGATGGTGATTAACTGACCACTAACACAATCTCTGGGAGTACCTTATTTGTATTATAATAAAACAAGTTTTTTAACACTCTTAAACCTTGTTCACCATATGGCCAATTTGTACATGTATGTTAGTAAAAGATTAACATAAGCTGTTAGAATGTTTGCAGATAATCAGAAAGCTCTATTTCTCAGGCTCTTTTTATAATACTTGAAGTAATCTTAAACATTTACTAACCAACAGCTCACTTACTTTTGCAACTACTTTATGTAATATATTCTTTACACATCATGTAAAGAAACAGTGGGTGGGATATTCAGAAGGGTTGTGCAACACGCACAACAGTGTCGCCATGCACAACCCACTGATGCATACCAGTGTGACATTCAAAAGTGGAATGTGCCTGGTACAAATGCCAATGAGTCAAAGCACAACAGTAATGTATGCAGCACAATTAGGAGGTTCATTCCCATCCATGTTGCATACATCCCGATATTCAGCCCAGGATGTAGTAACACATACAGTCACAACCCCTACTTGCACTGCACACAGTAGATCCCCTCATAAAAATGGGCCACAGCTGCCACTCACAGCTGAGCTGCCATATCACGGCTTGCAACATGGCAGCTGACAGCTGTGAGTGACCACCCAAGCTAAAGTAGCACCTTCAACCTGGCACCAACCCCCATGCTGATTGTGGGCATTACTATAGTAATAATGGTCCTATATCCCTGGTGTTCCAGTGTACCACTCGCAGGCTGATTGCAGGCATCAGTACTATATTATGTCAAACCAATCCATCCCTGGTTGTCCAGTGCTACACCCCTCCCCTCCCACCTACTAAGCCACACCATCCCGCCCCCGTCAGTAGCAGTCAGCAGCTCCTTGCCAACTTGCAACCCTGACACCCGATGACTGACTCTGTGCAGTAGGGCTGTACACCCATTAGGCCACAACATAAGCCAATGAGCTGCAGTACTCATACCGCATTACACAACCCAGATATATGAATGGATCCATTTCATTTGTACAGTGTAGTACGATACGACCTGCACAACCATTGTTTAGACTGTGGAACAATGGCTGTACAATCCTACTGTATGAAGTCAGTTGGCACACAGCAGGGTGGCAAGCAGATGATGTACTGAACAGACATTCTGGGTACAGGGTACTGTGACACAATGTCTTGTGTGAATATCTTTTGTGATGGTACTTACGCTGAGAGCTGGTGCCTGGCTCCTCCTTCACCTCCACAGGTCTTACAGTCACAGCTTCCCTGGCCACTATAAAACATACAAGTAAAAAATATTATTACATATGCCACAATATATTAATCTAGCACTATACTTTTATTGTGAAATCCATTTTTTTATACTGTCTCATTGTGTAATTAAACCATGTGAATACATTTCTCTTTGCAATGACACTTCTGTGTTTCTATGGATGTTGTGTCATTCAGCAACACTGACATCCATGCATCAGCCCTGCTCGTGGGTACAGCAACAAACTCACTTACATGAACAGTAACAGCAGTGCCACAACCGATTTTACAGAGAAGTTCCTACACCTTGCCAGCCTCATCATCACTGCACACCCCACTGTAATTCAGAAATCCTCTCTGTGCAGTACTGCACGTGCCCATTCAGCTGTTCAGTGACGCCCACCCCATTAAATGTACAGATTCTGTCAATATGTGACGAGGACATAACAGGCTCAATATCATAATCTGTTATGTATACATGGGTCAGCCCCCCCAACCTCATTAACAAATATTACTGTTCTTCCCTTCTGACATCACTATGTGCACAACAGAAAATTCTCTTGTGTATATTGTGTCTGGTGACATCAGTACGTCTCACGTAAGTGAGTAGTATATCAATATGCAATAACACTTTTCATATACCGCCCAAGATCTAGGTAACATATATATTGGGCTGAGTACCTGTATTACTCATTTTTAACATGAGATGACAGAAAAATACAATTCAAATCTGTACAAATATCTTCTTAGAGTGGAATGAACACAATGTTCACTTATTAAATAACAGATAAGAAATTCATAGGACTACAGTACTTCACATGCCATTGTTGTCTAGAAATGTCATGACCAGTTGTGGATCATAGTCAGTTAAACAAAACTGAGATGTATACAACTACTGTACATCTGTCTATAATATCTGTTCCTTTTGAATCACCATTTATATAATGAAATACCACACCTTGTTTTTTAGAATTCTTAAGCAATATACCCCAACTGGAGATGTACCATGGCTGCTGCAGTTCAGTCACAAGCTGCAGCCGAGAGACTTAACCATACCGAAAGTAGCAGATCCTCCAGTATACCCACTCCCTGGAGCAGTGTATTTCAATTATACAAAGTGTTTAATTGTTTTTTTTACAAAAAAAAATATTTAATACATCCATTTGGTTTCAAACTTGCTGCTCATTTCTTTGACATACATCCTTTAGCTTTGCAGTGGTGTTTTTGCAATGAACATATGCATTTGCCACAGAGTTCCTGATGTGGCTGAGTGGTGGCTGGCGCCTTTCACAAAGAGTACAGAGTACTATCTACAATGCTGAAAAGGTACCAGGTAGACAATCAAAATTCAGAATTCTATAAATTTTGTTAGTGTACGTTGTATTATTACAAATATTACATGGGTGCTGGAAGTCATATTAACTTTCTAAAGAGTACTTCCTAAAAAGAAGTGAGTTAAGTAGTGCAGCTTACACCTTACATGATAGCCTCATACCACCCCAATTACATATTACAATTATTTCTATCAGTATCTTACCATCTGACTCGACAAGAATGGCACTGTCAGTGTCAGTGTGATCAGCCTCCACAGCTTTGGACTGCGCTGGTACTACCTTGGCTACAGCTGGGGGAGCCCTGCGTTGGTCTGTGAAAGAAGATAATAAGTAGATCCACTAAGTTTTGCATGTAAATGTCATCAGATTTTAACAGCACTTTCTTTAAGCATTAAACATGTTTCAGGCACCTAACATTGCTTGTAATCAGGTACCACAGAGCCATTGCAGACACGTATTAAATCACAATTACTGCAAATATCGAGGATAATGGCTGAGGAGCAGGTGATAACAACGCTGTAATCACCTCGAGTGGTTGCTTGGGCAACATGGTAAACCTTGAGAGCATAGCTCGAGAGGTTTACTGTACCTTAGCAACCACGAAAGGTGATTTCAGCGTGTTTCTCACCAGATCCCCAGCCATCATCTTTTATAGTGCATGGTCAAAAAACACTGTTTGCATTCTATGTGTGAGAATTATGCAACTCTGGCGCATTCTGTTTTGTTATGCCGCTATTTGGAAGTTCCAAACTGTGTTTAACAACTTTTTAAATTCCAAACAGTGCATAACAAAGTTGTGTGACTGCTGATTATGGTGGTTAGTAGACACTTGCCATACATTATAAATATTTCATAAATAAAAGATCATAAACTGACTCAGTACACAATAGTTAATACTTACATAGTACTCCACATGAAATACAATTGTGCTTACATTAAATGGATACTGGATAGTAACTCCAACACTATTATTGGGTGATTCATTCAAAAGCATCGTAAAATACATGTCATAGAATGGGTTATGAAAATTCAGTAACCTCATTGGTCAAAACACATCACATAACAGTGATAAATCCTCCAGTATACCCACTGTAAAAGTTTCATATCACTATAAAGACAACAAAACAAGTTGAGCATTGTGTCATAGCAAAATACCATGACAGGGAGTGGATATATGGGTGTGTTTACCACTTCTGGTGTGGTTAAGTCACTCAACTGCACCTCGTGACCGAACCACACCAGGCATGGCAAATCTCCAATATACCACTACCTGTGATGGTATATTTCGTAATTTTTATCTAAGTCAATAGCAAGACACATGTATTGTATAAACATATATATATATATATATATATATATATATATACAGTATGTAACAAAAAAATGCATCAATTAGTAACAGTCACAAAATACTTTTTCACTTAACACAAAAAAAACCAAAAGACTAAAAAAATTACGTCTCTTGTGACGTATGAACTATTCATTTGTTTGACAGAACAGCAACTTGACTCGTAACATCTTATTGTGATACTAACATGGCTACAACAGCAAAGACTTCAATAAGAAAAATACTTTTTTTTGTACTCGATTGTGTACATGTGCTTTAATATCATAGAATCTGAGGAATTCTATTGAGTAACTTACGATGAGTGAGGCACTCCCCTGCAGCTGGCTTTCCTGCAGCCTCCCACAGTCTGTATGTGAGGTAGTACCAGCACCTATCACTGTCCGGTATCTCCTCCTCTGCTTCAAGACGTAGAAGCGCTAGCGCAACAGCTTCCACTTCCTCTTCAGTTGGACAATTGTTTTGTTTTTAACCTTCAAGATGACATGAAGGAAGCTATTAATGTGCCTCCACATTGAGTCCAACTTACGGTTCATGCTACGCATTAAAATGCGGGCACTCCCCCTAGCTTGGACTGCCTCAAGCAGCAAGCATACCTCTCTCAAGGTCCACTGCCTCATTTTGATTTATCGATTCTGCAATAAAAACATACACAAACATTCCATTACTGTCATGTCTCAGAGTCTATATATTTCTATGTATTGTATGAAGTATTATGATTAGAACATGGCAATAACAGCATTTCACAACCCTACCAAAGCCCTTCACACAGAAATTATTTTTCACATGGGTTGTTTTGTGGTACAGTAACACTACTATGCACACTTAACACATCCTGGTATTGATCCTGTAATAACATGAGCATCTGCAACTACAACCCGCACTTCTGCTGCACACTGTTGAAGCTCCCCAAA
The DNA here is from genome assembly GCA_016271365.2 of Neoceratodus forsteri. Taxonomy (NCBI): domain Eukaryota; kingdom Metazoa; phylum Chordata; order Ceratodontiformes; family Ceratodontidae; genus Neoceratodus; species Neoceratodus forsteri. Next base: position 735,029,219 of record CM028131.1, read on the forward strand.
CAAAACAAGTTTTTAAAAATGACAACCACAGTGTACCTGCAGTATTGCACCTTACAATATGCAGCCAACAGCTGTGCATTGCCACCCAAGGTCTGGCATACCGTGTGTTGGCATCAGCCCTCCCTCACCAACTCTGATTTAGCTATGGAAAATATATCCATGGTAATCCACTGCACCCAACCCCCTCACCCAATTGTGGGCTTTCTGTTTAAAAGTAACCATTGTGCTGTACTGCAGCTACCACTCCAGCTCAATTTAACAATGAAGTAGAGCTAACAAGGCCACAAGGGATACATTTTATAAACTTTACCCATTATAAGGTGAAAGGGAACACTCTAGCGTACTACCAGCAGTATTTTTTTTTTATCGAAAAACCAAGATCTAGTTTTGAAATACATTACCACAAAGCTACGGGTGGGGGGACACATCACTAGCCAACAGGTGCTGACTCACACAATACCAGCAATAAGTTACTGATAAACAGGACACCTGCACACTAATGATGCCATGATAATATGAAAATAGGTGTATTAATGCCCTGCATGCATTATGGCTCCATTTGCATGTACAGTACTAAATACTGTAATACTTAAACCTACCACCACTGCATTTCAGTGTTGTATCCCCCCCACTCCTCTCTGCCCACCTACACTCATGCAGTGCCAGAGTAACATGCATAATGCAGGTTGCCAGACTGAAATATTTCACAATGCTAACCATGCCACAGCACTGTAAAATATTGCCCTGACAACAACCTGCTGCATTGCAGTTGCACTTTGGCCAGTCTTGTTCCATAACCTGGCACAGTCTGACTATTCCCAACCCATGTGCTACACCCTATACCACAGGTCCATCAGATTCATTACTGACCTTCCCTTCAGCACCCACCATTGTTCCCTTTATAAGGCAGTTAACTGGTCATCATTACAACACAGAAGAAACAGGAATGCTGCAATTTGGATATTCAAAGCCTTATCAGGCAAGCTACCTACCTACATCTCGGACTGTTTTACTCAAATCACTTCTAGACCATACAACCTAAGGATCAGCAAAATTATCATTCTTAAGGTCCCAATGCCTGCACCCAGCTTGGGAGGGCTGCTATCAGCTACTCACTAAGCAATTGTTTGGAACTCACTCCAAAAACCATGAAGCTAAATAACCTCCACCCTTAATATCCTTCAAAAGATTATTCACCACCCTATTCCCCAGAACTCTGCAACTGCTTCCACAAGGCCTAATTCACGCCCTACCCACCCCCTTTCTGCTTGTGTTTCTACATGCTGAAAAACTCCAGTTCCCAGTCCCAAGATTCACCCTCAAAATGCCTGCTAGGTCCTATAATCTACATATTAACTCTGATGTGCCAACTGCCTACTGTCTCCCAGATTATAAGTGTTAATGCCTTGTACATATGTATATTGTTATATACTAGCACTTATGTCATTGTATTACTGTTTTTTGTTACCCCTGTCATTGTATTACTGTTTATGATACCCTTGTCAATGTAATAACACTTGCACTTCTTGACCACTCAGGTCCATCTTGTAAATGAGCTATGCTCAATGATGTTCACCTGATTAAATAAAGATTTTGATTGATTGATTGATCTGTGTGAGTGATGTATGCAGCTGTTCCATTTTTTGACCAACATTTTTTGGTTCTGAAAAGAACCTTTGTTTGCACTTTGATATTTGTTCAAACAGTCTGACATTCTTAGAGGACTTTGAGGATTGCATCTCGAAGGTCTCCCAGGAAATGGCAATTGCCAGCATGTGAGAAATGTACACCATCTGGTAGGTATAGCCAAGCATAATAATACTTAATTTCTGGGTGACATATGGTGTACATTCCAGACATGCATAGAAATACAGATATTTGTATGTTAACTTTTCTTCGGGCTCCGTCATTCAGGTACACATGGGGTTCTGCTTGCCAGACCCTATGCTCTGTAATATCCGAAAAAATTATTTTACAGGCAGCAACATACTCATAATAGAAGCGAGGTCCAATTTTGCTTCTGTTACTAAATCTACCCAGCGTTTGGTGCCCAAATCATTGCCTCTGAGATGTATCAGCAATATGTCTGGATGAAGCAGAGTACTCAAAAGTCTGTGCATGGGTGGCATGAGGTGCTCCCACCTCATTCCACCCCTACCAAACCACTTAACAGAGCAATTTGGGAGCTGCAGGTTTCTCCCAAAATCACTATTTTGAGCATACTCAGATGCTCAGCTCACGATACTGCTTCCAACTATCCACAAAATCCTTTTCCTATTTTCTGCCATTCTCGGGTTTTAAACTTAGAAGTGGACAGAGAGCTACCAAAAAAGTCAGTGTTCACCTTGCAGTGCCTAAGCAGTAGTGAACATAAAACTGCTATTTCCCCTCCTAACTTCAAGCCAGCTTCAGTGGGCTGATCCATAACACACAAATAAAACAAATCATTGGCTACTACTCTGCCTTCATTAACCAGTGTAGTCTATGTACTGACTATCACTGCACTTCTGCTACAGCTAAAATGTGCAAAAATTAAGAGGTGGGAAAAATGCATCCTTTTCATAGGCAGTTTTAAACAATTACAACTGCAAAAACATGTCTGATTGGTTCTCTCTTCTGTTGTGGGTCCAGGTGCAGCTTCCTACCTTCCTCCATTTGCAGCTGTATCTGTGCAAGTAAGTACTAAACTACTATCTGACTTTAAACAGTTTTACCTAAATAATGCAGCATCTTAGGTTATTACAAGTAACATAATCAAATAGAGCAGTAAAAAATGTTTTGATTAATACTATTTACATGTTACTAACACTTTTTATCATACTAGAAAAATGCTTTATAAAGTATAATGTACTTACAGTTATAAATCTGCTGTCTCTCAGTGTTAACTAAGTTGGCTGCTGTTGACTTCTTCTTCAGTGTTGTCCATCTCTGATTGGTTGTCTCACATGGCATGACAAATCTAGCATAACATTGGCAGAACAAGCTGTCACTCAAATAGCAATCAGATCTGATTCGATAATGAATGCACTAGCCACTCCCAAGCTTAAAATTTGCGACACTTTCGCACGCACGACACTACTTTTGCAACACTGTCGAATGCACGACACTACTTTTATGACACTGTCAAATGCACAACACTATTTTGTGCGACACTGTCGAATGCACAACACTACTTTTTGCTACACTTTCGTGCTCATGACACTATTTTTCCAAAATTTTCAATTTTCAACAGAATTTGATGATCTATGACAAAAACAAGCAATTTTTCAATGCCGTACATTGTCATGCTGGCATTGTCAGTGACAGAAGTGGAGAGGCATACTGCTGTGACTTTGTTAATGTGCCCCAAAAGGTGATTTTGTACAGCTAGTACGTCACTGTGCAACAGACTTGCGGGAATGCATTTTTTGGCAGTTGTTAAGCACGGTCGCAAAACAGTCATTTTATGGAGTATTGTTACCAAATTTTCAACACAGGCATTTTAGGACCTCTGCTCAAGACCAGTGTCACTGTCATTTTCATAATGTGCTCTGAACAATGATTTTGCACAGCAACCACACTATTCTGCGCCGGAAGTGCGAAAACACATTTCGGAAAAAATTTGCAAAATGACAGCTGTACGTTTCACAATAAAGTATGCTAAAATGTCAATGCTGAGAATCTGGTATTAAAATAATTCAAATGCGCTAACTTACGAGTATGCATTGCACAGTTGCTTCGCACACTCGTAAAACTGTAATTTTACATAGTATTGTCACCAAATTTTCAACACAGGCATTTTAGGACCTCTGTTCACAAACAGTGTCACTGTCATTTTCGTAATATTCTCCGAACACAGATTTCGCACAGCAAGCACGGCATCCTGTGCCGGAATTGCGAAAACACATTTCAGGCAGAATGTGAAAAATGACAGCTGTACAGTTCACAACAAAGTAGGGTAAAATGTCAATGTTGAGAATGTGGCATAGAAATAGTGTGAATGCGCTAACTTACGAGTGTGCGTTGTGCGCTTCCTACGCACACTCATAAAACAGTTATTTTACAGAGTATTCTCACCAAAATTTCAACATAGTAATTTTAGGACCTCTGCTCATGAACAGTGTCACTGTCATTTTCATTATTTGCTCCAAACACTGATTTTGCATAGTGACCACGCTATTCTGCGCCGAACTGTGAAAACACATTTCGGGCAGGATGTGAAAAATGACAGCTGTACGGTTCACAATAAGGTGTGGTAAAATGTCAATGTTGAGAATCTGGTATTAAAATAATGTAAAAGCGCTAACTTATGAGTGTGCATCATGCAGTTGATACACACACTCGTAAAACAGTTCGTTTACGTAGTATTGTCACCAAATTTTCAACACAAGCATTTTAGGACCTCTGTTTATGAACACTGTAACTGTCATTTTCATAATGTGCTCTGAACACTAATTTCGCACAGCGACCGCACTATTCTGCGCCAGAATTGTGAAAACACATTTTGGGCAGGATGTGAAAAATGACAGCTGTACAGTTCACATTAAGATGTGGTAAAATGCCAATGCTGAGAATCTGGCATGAAAATAGTGTGAATGCGCTAACTTACGAGTGTGCGTTGCGCAGTTCGTACGCGCACTCGTAAAACAGTCATTTTACAGAGTATTCTCTCAAAAATTTCAACATAGTAATTTTAGGACCCCTGCTCATGAACAGTGTCACTGTCATTTTTGTTATTTGCTCTGAACACTGATTTTGCATAGTGACCGCACTATTCTGCAACGAAGTGCGAAAACACATTTCGATCAGGATGTGAAAAATAGCAGCTGTACAATTCACATTAAGGTGTGGTAAAATGCCAATGTTGAGAATCTGGCATGGAAATAGTGCAAATGCGCTAACTTACGAGTGTGCAATTCGCAGCTGCTACACACGCTCATAAAACATTCATTTTATGGAGTATTCTCACAAAAAATTCTACATAGTCAGTTTAGGACCTCTGCTCATGAACAGTGTCACTGTCATTTTTGTAATGGGCTCTGAACACTGATTTTGCACAGCAACTGTGCAATTCTGTGCCAGAAGTTCGAAAAGCACATTTTGGGCAGGATGTGAAAAATGACAGCTGTACGGTTCACAATAAGGTGTGGTAAAATGGCAATGTTGACAATCTGACATGGAAATAGTGCAAATGCGCTAACTTATGAGTGCATCGCGGTTGCCGCGATGCTCATGAAACAGTAATTTCTGATGGATATTATCTTCCAAATTTTCAACACTAGCATTTTTATGACTTCTGTTCATAAACAGTGTCACTGTCATTTTTGTAATGTGCTCCAAACACTTATTTACTCTTGATGGGCCACTATTCTGTGCCAGAATGCGAAAATACATTTCGGCAGGATGTGAAAATAATACCTGTACGGTTCACAAGAAGGTGTGGTAAAATGCCAATGTTGAGAATCTGCCATGAAAATAGTGCAAATGTGCTAACTTACGAGTGTGTGTTGTGCAGTTGCTATGCACACTCGTAAAACAGTCATTTTACAGAGTATTTTCACCAAATTTTCAACATAGTCATTTTAGTACCTCTGCTCATGAACAGTGTCACTGTCATTTTCATAATGTGCTGCAAACACTGATTTCACACAGCGGCCGTGCTACTGTGCACCGGAATTGCGAAAAAAAACATTTCAGCAAGGATGTGAAAAATGACAGCTCTATGGTTCACAAGAAGGTGTGGTAAAATGCCAATGTTGAGAATATGACATGAACATATTGCAAATGCACTAACTTAAGTTAAGTGTTTGAAGTTGACTTATTAATGTGTTACTCATTTACAGAAAGATTGTAAATAAAGTAATTGTTTTACCAGCAGTTTAACAACACTAGGTAAAAACCACTATACAGAATAACACTGATTCTGCATTGCTGAACAGTGAAATCGTACGGAACAAAATCTATGTGCCATGGTGATAACGCTATACAAGACAGTGTAACAGGAATGAAAATAAGACTGTCACAATTTGAACAACCAATCTAATTAATTCATTTAATGAATCTTTTTTTTAATATTTAATGCTTAAATCATCTGTCTCAATATACAATGTTAGACATGAATAACACAAGCATATACTAATATTGTCTTTTTCTCTGTCTTTTATACAGGTGTCTGATACTTCTGTAACATTGGTGACTGCCACTGTGAACTAACAGATTGAAAGATGCCTACTAAATACAGACGTGCATGTATAGGAAAACGAGACAGGTATCATAGTACTTCACTGTTGCTTAAGAATGATAAAAAAAACTGATATGAGTTCAAGACATAAAACAAAACAGAGTTCTACTGCAATAGTGAGCTCTACAGCAACTCACTCCACAGCAAAACCATGTACTTGCTCAACAGCAAGTAAAAAATGCTTACCTGAGCAACAGTTGTGTAGATCTCTCAGACGAAACACAACTATTGCTACAGCAACCAATAACAGACCTTCTAAACAACGCCGTAAACTCGCATCTGGTGATTTTCATCTGAGAAAGCAAAAGTATTTTTGATCACTAGCAAGTAAAGCTAAGATCAACAGGCTTATTGCTGCTGTGATGAGACATGAGTGCAAAAAGACAAAGAGTCATCTGACTTTGATGAAATTGCATCTCAAAGTACGCACATTTGTTAACAGAGCAGTATTTGTTCTTCAATGTTTATGGCGTAAGATGTCTCATGTGCTTGAACTATTCAGAAAAGTTGTGTACGACATCAAAAAAAGGCTACAATGTTATCCTTCTTTGACTGTGCACAATTTCTGTGATGTATTCACAGGTCACTGGATGCACACACAGCACTCAGAGGCATATTTCTTGGAAGAATCTTATTATTCACAGAAAAAAGAAAGCAAGTTCACCATTGATGAGTCCGGTAAGCTGGTCAATGTGCTCAGTGTCTGTGATGACACAGCAATGGACACAAATGATGACTGTGATGCAACCACTGTGTCCCATAAACGGCACTGTCTCTCATGGCCATGTGATGACACCTGCAACCGTAGGCATTTGTCATTTGAAAAAGTTGAACAGTTTGTCAACCTATTTGTGATAACAGATCACAAAGAAAGATATAAACTGTTTAACAAGATTGACCTTTGTGAAATCCGTCCACATACTGGACTTATGGGTCACTCACTAGCATGCTTCGATAGCGGTGTCTGTGACAGTGTCTTTCACAACATGCAGATGCTTGGAGTGCATCAAACAGGCATATGAAACTTTGTATACAGGGTATATGAAGTCCGACGAGTTGTCAATCAGTACACTTGTTTAAATGACTTATTGCAGTCTGGTGACATGCAGGGTGCCATCACATTTCTCAAGTAGCTGCAACGTGTAACTTCTGTACCAGACACAACCATTTATCAGTCAGCAAGTTCTGCTGAAACATCTGTTTCTGTGTAAGAAACTGACATACTGAAACAGTACGGCAAAGAAATTGCAAAATTAGAGCTGGCAAAGGCTCAGAAGTTTGACTCTGTATGTGTGTCATGTGACCGTCTGTGCTGCAGTAAACAAACAGTCATAGTGAACCTGGAAACCTTGTCACCATACAATGACATGTGGTTCTGTCTCTCAGCATTTTTGCTGATGAAATCTGACTTTTGGTTACAAAACACCATTCTGCTGTGCAAACACTGTTTCTCCAAACTAAAGTCTAACATTTTGCCACCAAGGTCACTGTTGAATAATATGGAGGCACATGTTACACCAAGTGAGATTGTGACATTGAATATGTTTGAACGATTCTAATTCAGACAGTGAAACCATTTCAAACCATTCTACGTCTGAACACAAAGACACGGAACATTCCACAGAAAGAACTTGTTAGATCTCTAAAGGGTTACATGATGTATCTCCCACTTCCTCTACAGGAAAATGTGGAGGCAATTTCTATGGAAAATAGTTTGGTGATTCTTGTAAATGTTGTTCCAACTAAGTCCAAGGTCATCTGGCAAGATGTTGTCAATGTACAGAAGGTAAAGCTTGCTCTTAGTTATTTAAAGAGTAACAATCCCTTTTATGCAGACCTTGACATAGATCACATGACTAGTCTCTCTGTCCAACATGATCTCTTAGAAACAACTAAACCAATGATTGAGAAGGTCAGTGGACAGACAAGTGACAATGTGTATGAACAGTACACAATTCACCCACTACATGGCAGAGATCCAGTAGGAGACAACATTGATCTCTATCAAATGAAACCGGTGGAAGGTGAGCCTGTCAGCATTTGGGAGACAACACTAGAAGCCCACTGTTTCCCAGACTTATTCCCAAAAGGGTCAGGTGGACGTCTAGATGAAAGGGAAATGCGTGTGCAGGGTGCTGAGTACCACACTAGCCATGTGCTTAGTAAAGATGGTAAATGCAGACGTAACATACAGTACCTGTTTCATCTCCTCTGGGAGAGTGAACTTAGCATTCTGTCTGCATCTATTGCACATACAATTCATCTCACAACTCCACTAGATGGAATAACAGCTGCTCAATTTCTAGAGAAATTAAAGCAGAAAGATGAAAATGTGCAAGTGAATCTATCTTCCATACTTTCAAGTCTTCGTGGCACCAAAGAATATTGGTATCGCAGACACTCCGAAGTGAAGACAATGCTGCGAGAGTATGGTGCAGCCACATGGTTTGCCACACTTAGTTGTGCTGAATATGCGTGGGACAAGCTCATTGAACTGTTGAAGTGGGCAAATTCTGATGTTGACGGCATTTCATCAATGACTGTCAGAGAAATGTGTTCACTTGCTCCTGTGTCTCACATTTCCACAAGTGGTTCCATGACATTCTGACTTTCATATTGTCAAAGGACAATCCACCTCTTGGTATTGTGGAGCATTACTTTTGGAGGACGGAATATCAGGCACGGGGTGCCCTCATATCCATATGTTATTGTGGATCAAGGATGCACCATGCATCAGTGAACGTGAAGCAGCACAAGTGCTATCATTCATCAAGAAATATATCACTTGTCACATTCCAGTCAAGTATGACAGTCCTACACTATGGAAGTTGGTTCAAAAGTTCCAGTGACATATTTGTACAAAATACTGCCTGCGAGTAGTAAAGAACAAATCTAATTGGTACACACGGTGTCGCTTTGGATTTCCTAGACGAGTTTGTCAGGATGGTTCCATGAATGAACTTTTCTCAGCAATATGACACCACTTGAAGGTAAAATCAACCAAGAGGGTATACAAGTTACCCAGAGATGAGAAAGAGGTGTACATCAATGACTACAACCCAACTCTTCTCCTAATGTGGCAAGTTAACATAGATGTTCAGTTTGTGGCTGATAACTCATTGGCCCTGGTGTGGTACATGACTTTGTACATAACCAAACATGAGCAGACTAGCTTGCAAGATCTTTGGAAAGATATTGCCAGTTCAAGCAGGAGACTGACATCTCAGCTGTGGTCATTGGGCTTGAAGACTCTTTCACACAGAGAATGTGGAGCTTATGAAGCCAGTGACCATTTAATGGGTACACATCTGTATGGGAAGTCTGATGCTGTCCGGTTTCTCAGTGTGAACTACAAAGAGAAATGCAAACGTGTACTGATTCTCCATGCCAAAATTGAGGAACTTGCTGCCAATAGACCTTCTTCAAAACATATCTTGAAGAATAACCTGATAGACACATACTACCCCCGTAGACACAATGACATGGATGACATGTGTCTCTTTCAGGTGGCTAAGTGGTATGACTACAAGGCAGATACATCACCTGACTCAACACGCCACATTTACAAGGTGAACAGAGTGGATGGCTGTCTCATAAAGAGACATAAGCCATGGCTCATAGACCACTGTAAATTACATCTAGGCACATCGGAGAGCAGAGAGCGTTACTACTTTGCTCTCCTATTCCTATTTAGACCCTGGAGGAATGAGTCTCAATTAAAAGGTGACTGTGATACATTCGAGGAAGAATTCAATCTCAGTTACGTGACTTTCAAAACTGAATACTCAGAGACATACATACAGAGACTAGAGGCTGAGAAAGAACAGCATGAGAAGGCAGAGAAGCAGCTTCAGGAAGACACTACTGTTAGTTCACAAGACAACCTTGATCCAGAAGGACAAGCTGTTCTAGGTGAACCTCTGCCTTTACATGCCTCAGAAGTGTTAATCTCAGAAATTGAGACAGCCATGGAACATGGAACACTCTCCCCTGTCAACCCAACTGACTTGAGAGAAAGACTAAATCAGCAGCAGCATGTAGTTCACTCTCAAGTAGTTGATGCTGTTTGACATGGCCTACTACATGAAACAAAAAAATGTGACTGTCGTGACTATAAGCCACTACTGATCTTTGTTAGTGGTTCAGCTGGCACAGGAAAGAGTTTCCTTAATGAAGCCATCACTGCTGAAATACGGAGCCTGACAGGGTCATCAATGTCTGTTGCTGTTACTGCTCCCACAGGACTAGCTGCATACAACATTGGTGGAGTTACATTACACCATCTCTTTACGTTGCCAGTGGAACATGGCAAAACTGGAGAGTATCATAAACTGTCATTTGAGGTTGCATCTCAGCTCAGCTCAGTTCCATGTTCACAAAGATGAAGTTACTCATCATTGATGAAATCAGCATGGTCTCCAATGTAATGCTTGCATGTATTCATCAATGTCTACAGGAGATCTTAGGTACTGACGATGGAGTACCATTTGGTGGCAAAAGTATTGTTGTATTGGGAGACCTTTTACAGCTTGCAGCAGTTAATGCAGAGCATGTGTTTGCAACTCTAACTGCCAAGCAAGCTAAGAACATTCTCGGCTGCATTGCAGGTTATAACATTTGGGAGTTATTTACCTATGTTGAGTTGTATGAGAACATGCGCCAAAGTGGTGATCGGGCTTACAAATCACTTTTAGATGAAGCTCGTACAGGTTCTCTATCACCAGAACATGTTGCTATGTTAAACGATTGGAGAATCACAGTATATACTGCATCCATAGAAACAGCATGTAATGTTTTCAGAGATGTGTACTCTACAGGGACACACATAGTGTGTCTTATGCCACGACTAAAGAAATGCACTGAGTTCAACAATGTAATGCTGCAGAGAGAAAACCAAGAAATTCTAACTCTGCATGCTGTTGATACAGTTGATGGTGTCATTCTTAGTCGCAACCTAGTAGCAAAGATGACTGAATGACTCAGTGAACTCAAGTCAGATGTTTCACACACAGCTGGCCTAGAAGCTGTTCTTACACGTTGTAGGAATGCACGTATCATGCTACGATGTAATCTTGATGTTGAACGAGGCATGGTAAATGGTGCCATGGGAAATATCACAGACTTTGTCTACAATGTCCAGAAGACATATATTGAGACACTCGTAGTTCATTTTGACAACATGGAACAGCCTGTACACATAGAACGTACCTGTGTAAAATTACTGGTATTTAAGGATATCTATGTAAACAGGAAACAGTTTCCACTATGTGTTGCATATGCTGTTTCTATTCACAAATCTCAGGGCTTGAGTTTGGATTCAGCAATGGTGGACATAGGTACAGTCATTTTCAAGGATGGCATGAGCTACATGGCACTTTCAAGTGTCCGCAGTCTTTCTGGGTTGCACATTATAACTCTTGCACCTCAGAAGATACAAGCTGACAAATGATGTATTGTTGAGTACAACAGGTTACGTACTCTCCATCAGCCACAAATGTCTTTAATACCACTGCCTACATAGCTGGCTGTCTCACATCGTACAGTCAAATCTACAGGTGTCAGCAAACAGGCACGAGCTTCCACAAGTGATTCAACTCTAAAGAGTTCAACAAAGGTCACAATTTCAACTAAACATTCAGAGCCAGCAATTCATCAGAAATCAGTTGGTGTAGCTGCTGTACCAGTCTTTGACAACAGCACTAGAGTGAACTGCTATGCTAACTCAGCTATGCAAGTTTTTCTACACATGCCACACTTTGTGCATGCAATATCTGCTTCACAAGACACTCCCCTATCAAATGCATTGAAGCAGATTGTCAACATGACTTCTGACCAGTCTAACAACGTGCAGTCACTAACACCACTAAGCCAGGTGTTAGGTACATATGATCGGATGGTACATTGCTGTGCAGCAAGACACTAGTGAGTTTATGATGGCTATCATAAACAACTTGGATGAAGACGGCACTCCAATGCACCACTACTTCACAGTGTCATATGTAACCAAATATGTATGTGTATCATGTGGTCATTCACAGCGTGAAACCACAGAAGACATGCTGTGGATTACTCTTTTTGTCCCTCAAGCCAAAAGTGTCAAATTTCGACAGCTATTTACCAATGCTCAATGTGGTCACTCCTGTAAAAGGTGTGGAGGCAGATGCACTCAGTCCATACATCTCAGGAGTTCATCTCAATATCTGTTGCTTATGTTGCACAGATTTGACTCCAACAGGCTCAGAGTTGACACTCCTATCACAGATTACACAGCTGGTAGAATAGTTTTTAACCAATCAGTGTTTGACACTCACAGTGTAGTCTATCACCATGGTCAATCCATGCATTCTGGCCATTACACCTGTTTACTAAGGTACAGAAGTGGATGGGTAGAGTGTGATGACTCTACAAGCAGTTTTAAACAGAGACTGCCACGACACTTAAAAAATGCATATCTTCTAATATTGAAGAATTATGATGACCTTCATATTTCAGAAGAATAGCAGACAGCATCTGGCATTTTTTAAATGACTAGTTTGTGACAGAATCAGTCGTAGGTCAGTACAATTGTTTCCAATCTACGACTGTCAATAAACCATTGCATATCAACAAATGTTATACTGGCAGACACATATTATGCACTATGACATCTAAGATCTTGTGTGGATCAGTGACAACATGGAAATTGTTGTAGTGGCTTCAATCGGTGCCAACAGTATTCACAGTCACTAGAGAAACCATGCTTACATGTCTATCAAAGATTGTACATGTCAAAACAGAGGCCTTCCTGGCTCTCCTGTTCTGTACATATCTTTTCTTGTACCTGTATCATACCCATACATAACAAGAAGTTGTTGCCAGTTCCTAACTTTTCGCCTCTGCAGAGACACAAAAGTTGTCCCTTATCATCTTAAATAACTGTGTAACACACGTCTCATTCACCAAAGGGAACAGTCTGTCACAAGTTTTCTATCACCAGTTTTTTTGTCTATTAGCTGTTGACAATTAGACAACAGCATCATTCATTCACCATGCAACAGTGTTGAACTATGCCTGATGTATTTGTTACACTGAAACTGTACATATGTAAAAATAACACTCTTTAATCATAATGCAGCAAGTGAAATGAAGCAAATGTAAATACTGAACTATTGCATCTTAATATCAAATGACTTTTACATACCTTTGTAATGACATGTAAATAATATTTACATTCTCATTCCGTCTTACCATTCTTGTCAACTAGTTTAATTGTTCTTGTAAAAGTATTACTAAAAGAGTCAAGTAATAATTAATCTTTAACATATAATACAATACTATACTGGTTAAGTTCAGTGATCCATATCTTTGATAAAAACAGTATCACATATTTTTATTTACTAGTTCAGAGCTAACATAGTAACTAATGTAACAATTGAAAGAAATGTATATTGTACCTGTAATAATATGAAATATTTTGTACTTGTCATACAAGTAATTGTAACCTATGGTAAAAATACTGAAAATTGTAAATCAGACACTGTTACTGATCACGACGCACTTCATACCTGTTCCTGACAATATTTATGATCGCCTCTATTGAGGGGTCGGGTGGGAATTTTCCATATGCACCTAGTCAGTGATATATCTTAAAATATTTAACTGAACATACCAGTTATCTAATGTCACTGAAAACATACATTTTTAGTATTCTATTACTTGAACACTTAGCATCTGGTTTTTCGCCCACCCCAGGAACATACACATTATCAGTCACACAATAACAACAAATCATCACTGTTTCATATGTGTTATCACTGCTTAGAAGCTCCTAACATACCTTCATTAATATAGGACAGAACTAATGGACGAGACATGATTGGAACATTCAGCTACTTAAAAGGTATAAATAATATTCTTAACCAAAGTCTCTTCAAGCTGAGTAGCAAACATATCATGAAGAGGCACAGGTTCAGCTTGAGGGTGGGAAGTTCAGGAGGAATGTCAGAAAGCACTTCTTCCCACAAAGAGTAGTGAACACTTACACTGCACTGTTAAAAGAGGTCACCTCATTAAAGACAGTGACCAGCTATAAAAGAGCCAGGTATATGCACAGCAAGGAGATAACAAGCATGCCTAGAGAAGATCGGAGAACAGTGCAGGGACAGCAGAGACATTAGCTCAAGATGCGAACCCTGCAACACAAGCAGACTTAATAGACCAAATTGCCTTCTTATGCTGCCTTCTTTCTATGCTGTATTACCATATGTACATACTTATTCCAATTCATATCATCTACTTACTATAAATGACACACATTTAGATATATTCCAAGCAATGATTACACACATGCAAGGATTGTATTGTGAGACTGATTTTGTAAAAAAAATAAAATCTTAATTGTCCCTTTTTCAGTTTCACCAATTGGCAATAAATCTTTTTTAAACGTAACCACCTGTGTTGAGTCTTTACTGAACCATAGCATAATGACATTAGAATGTAACTGTTGTTTCTATTAAGCATGCAAATCAACTGGAAGAAGTACTACCACAATTACGTGTCCATAGGCTTATTTTTTGCTATGGCTCTCCACTCAGTATCCACCACATAGGCTAGGGTGTGGCACATTGCGTGTCACAGTTCCCATAATTCCTAAGTGTGTTAAGAAGTCTATACTGCCCTTAGTTTTCCTGTGCCTCTCCAGTCAGTGGGTAGTAGCTGCTGTAGCAAGGTGTCGAACATCGCTATCTAATGCTATGCAGCTGTGGCTATACACTTAGGATGCAGTAACTGCTATGTGTGCTGCAATTCCCTGGCTGAGCTCATGCCACTCCTAACTGTGCTAACTTCACTGTATCTACAATTACAGAGGTGTGCCGTTGATCTCCAGTGCCTTATTGTTCCTGTGCATCACCATTCATGATGCAGTACAATTTTGGGGGGGAGCAGCATTACCTGCCTAAATGCATGTAAATCCTAACTGAGATAACTTCAGTATCCCTGCAATCAGTGATGTCTACCATTGATGTCCATACCCTCACCTGTGTTGTGTATCTCCACTGAGATGTCCATACCCTCACCTGTGTTGTGTATCTCCACTGACAATGCAGTACCTGCTGTCACGTTTGAAGACACATTGCGTGCCTGAATCCATTAAAGTGATAACTGTGCTAACTGGACAGTTCCTGTAATCAAAGAGCTGTACAACTGATGTACATTACTATCTTTTCCTGTGACTGTTCACTCAGGATGCAGCAAGTGGTCTGCAAGTACAGTTACCCCATTACACTTTCATCTCCATAGGCTATTTTGTTCTGTACTCTCCACTCTGTATGCAGTATGTGTGTTAGGAGTTCAAACATTGCCTGAAAGACCTCCTGTAATTCTTAACTAAATTAACTAGTATGAGCCATCCTTACTTTTCATCTGAGTCTACAGTCAGACTGCAGTAGCTGTTGTATAGAAATATGCGACATTGCTAACTAAGTCCATGAAGCTGTGGCTGTACATTCACAATCACTAACTGGTATGAATTAAAAAATTCCCTGGGTGAGCCCATACAAATTCTAACTGTGCAAACTTGTGTCAACCAACAAATACAGAGGCATACCATTGATGTCCATCGCCTCAGTCTTTCTCTACATCAGTACTCATGATGCAGTACAAATTTTTTTGAGTAAGCATTACCTCTCTAACACAGCTCTGCAAACACTAACTCTGCTTACTTCAGTGTCCCTGCAATCACTGACAACTACCATTGATGTCTATACCCTCAGCTGTGCTATGGGTCTTTACTGAGGATGTAGTACTTGGTGTCACAGTTTGGAAAGCATTACCTGGCTGAGGTAATGTAAGTGATAATTGTGCTAACTACATTGTACCTGCAATCATAGAAGTCTACAAGTGATCTGCATCACCCTACTTTGCCTGTTCCTCTTCACTTAACATGCAGCTACTGGTCTGAAGGTGTAGTCCTCTACCCCATGAGACTATGCAACTCCTAACTATACTAACTTCTGTCCAGCCACAATAATACTCCTAAGTGTGCTAAGTTCTCCACAGTTGCAATGACAAAGCTACACTATTCATGTCCACAGACATATTTTTTTGCTGTGGCTCTCCACTCAGTATGCAATATGTAGACTAGTTCTATATTATTGCTGACACCTCCTGCTGATTGTCTGTGATTGGTCCTGTTGCCTTGGTTCTCCCTCCTACTTCCATGTGTGTCTGTGTCTCTGTGTGCCAGTCTTGCTCAGGGGGTGGGGGCCACATGATGTCTTCACACATACTAACACAGTGCCAGCAAATGCAAATGTTAATGCGCATGGTAGCACAAATCGAAACACAAAGATAAACAGTAATGAAAAATACTGAATGTAATACCAGTGAGCGATGGCGGCTAACGCCAGACCCCACGATCCACCGCCGATGTATTCACACATACTAACACAGTGCCAGCAAACGCAAATGTTAATGCACATGTTAGCACAAATGGCAAACAAAGATAAACAGTACTAAAAATACTGAATGTAATGAAGCAACAGGAGCGCGAAGGTCCAGTGCTCCCGCCACATCATGTCTTCACACATACTAACACAGTGCCAGCAAATGCAAATGTTAATGCGTATGGTAGCACAAATCGAAACCAAAGATAAACAGTAGTGAAAAATACTGAATGTACTACAGCGACAGGAGCACAGGGCCCGCCACGTGATGTCTTCACACATACTAACACATTCCCAGCAAATGCAAATGTTTATGCACATGGTAACACAGAGCGAAACACAAACATAAACAGTACTGAAAAATACTGAATGTAATACAGCAGTGGGATGTCTTCACACATACTAACACAGTGCCAGAAAATGCAAATGTTAATGTGCATGGTAGCACAAATCGAAAAACAAAGATAAACAGTACTGAAAAATACTGAATGTAATACAGCAGCAGGATGTCTTCATACATACTAACACAGTGCCAGCAAACGCAAATGTTAATGTGCATGGTAGCACAAATCAAAACACAAAGATAAACAATACTGAAAGCTCCCGCCACGTGATGTGTTCACATATACTCACACAGTGCCAGCAAATGCAAATGTTAATGCAGATGTTAGCACAAAGTGAAACACAAACATAAACAGTACCAGTAGACACAATGGATAAAATTACATAAACACAAGGCATGAATAGAAAGCATAGCAGTAGTAACACACAAGATGGTGTAGAGGCGAAAAGTAACTGAAACAGGTACAGAACCACAAGCAGAAGCACTAAGGCTAACACCCTACAAACAAAAAGGCACCGGGCCTCCCACGCACATTCCCCAGAAGATTTTGTACCGTCATGCAAACCATACAATACCTATGGAAGGCGACTAAAGAATTGCAAAAAGTGTAAGCGTGCACGCAGATCCAGGCTTAATAACTCGCAGTCATATATCTGAACAGTACAAAGTTAGCAGATCCCAAGATATATGGTTCTTGATCATGTATTCCAAATTTCAAGGCAAATCCGTTGAGCAGTTTGCAAAAGTTATTAAGGTGCAAAATTTTAGGTTTAACATGTAAATGGCTCCTCGACCCTAACTATGGTAGCACTTACATGTTACCATAATATATATATATATATATATATATATATATATATATATATATATGTATATATATATTATTTCAATAACTTTATTAATGCATCAGTTAGGCTTTTTCCACAATGACAAAAGTGTTGAAATTCCACATTAGGTTACCACCCCATCACCCCTCCTCAAAACCTAACTCTGCATTCCCCAACCTCCCCACACACACACATATATGCAAGCAAGGCAAGGGGCCAAGGCAAGACAAGCAAACAAGAACAAACAGGATCAGGTAACAGAAGTGACAGACAAGTCTGTAAATGTTCCAGAAGACACATGCATCCTCAGAGTCCACCAAGGGTATGAGTTCTGCAGCCATCATAGTGACTTGGGTGTACACAGACTTGCAGATGTTATCCACACATAGTGTATTAGAAATTACAGTTTCTGTGAGCTTAACAGCAATCATTGGATGTTTGCATTTGGTTTTGTGATACAGTGAGTGAGTCCTAATAACAAACAGTGGCAGTAATAAAAGTAACAGTTGTAACATGTAAAGGTAACCATAAGATACTGTTAATCAGTGTTTCCAGGTAATGCAGCAGCAGAACAACATGTGTTGGTGGTAGCTTGCTACCAGAGCAGTATCCCCAAAGTACTGTGTATGTGTCAGGTGTATCTGTGCTGCTACCACATGCCTATGTGGTTGCGACAATACTTGCAGTGACCCAATTGTTGGAATATGACACATATAAATCAATATTTTGAAAATGTAATGTGTACTGACTAAGTGTCATTGTATTAGGAAGATATGCCAGCAGTAATGTGTGATCACACTGTGCTAGCTGTATAGAGTCACTTATATTGCATTTGTTTTTCTATTACATAGTGTTATGTGAAAGTAGTACAGTGTTGTGATTATTGTGCTTACAGATGTGCTGGAGTGGTATAGTGTTGTACAATGTTGCATGTGTCTTGCATGTGTGTGTGGGGGGGTGGGGTTGAGAATGCAGAAATAGGGTTTGAGAAGGGGCATGGTGGGGTGGTATCCAAACGTGGAATTTCACACTTTTGTTAGTGTGGAAACAACCCTAACTGATGCATTAATGAAGTTTTTGCAAAGAATCTCCTTTCTTTTTTTAAAAGTGTAATGTAAGTAGTAAATGGAATGTGTTGATGGGAGCGGGGGGCCCGAAGCTGAGCAGTTGTGCATAATGATATGTGTTTGTGGGAGCACTGGCCCTTGGGGATCTGCGCTCCCACTTACAAATAAGCATGGAGCCATACAGCAGCCCTATAAGGCAAGGAGGCCTTGTAACATTAATTTGCCCATATCTCAAGAACTGTAGCAGCTAGAAAAAAAATTAAAGTGTGGTTGTAATCATGAGAGGAGTGAGTAGGTTTTGCAACATAAATCAATGTAACCCATATCTGGCATCATTTCTGAGGTACGGGCACCAAAATCCAATGTGAGTGCTAACTCTGTGGACGTAATAGTGGCCTAGAACCATGAAAATGAGCAATTGGAACACTAATTAGGAAATATCTCAGTAACCATACAAGCTAGAAAAAAATTTCAAATTTCATGGGTTTCATGATTTTCCAACCCACTTCTGAACTTAGTCCCCCTTTAGGGGGGGTTGGGGGGACTAAGAAATTCTGCAACAAAAAGTCCGTATCTCGAACTGTTTTCAAGATACGGGCCCTGAAAGGTGTCACGGGCACTGCAATGTTATTCTATGGGAAAATTTCTGAACTTTAGAATGCTGTAACTATGGGTATGTTCAATGATTCCATACCACACCACCAAAAGGCACA
This sequence comes from Neoceratodus forsteri, assembly GCA_016271365.2. Classification (NCBI taxonomy): domain Eukaryota; kingdom Metazoa; phylum Chordata; order Ceratodontiformes; family Ceratodontidae; genus Neoceratodus; species Neoceratodus forsteri. The sequence goes on from CM028131.1 coordinate 735,048,813, forward strand.
CCTCTGGGACTAGGGCTTTCCACCCTGAAAAGTTCAGACCAATAGCACAATCCACGTTGCCACAATGAAGGGACAAAGAAAACATGCTGCAATGTTATCCTATGGGGAAATTTCCGAACTTTGGAATGGTGTACCTATGGGCCTCTTGAATTTTTCCACACCAAACCACTGAAAGGCACATCCGTGACACTAGGGCTTCCTAATCTGAATATTTCAGGCCAATAGCACAATCCACTTTGCCACAATCAAGTGACAAAAAAAAGCAACACATAGTAAAATTCTCCTATCTCTATAATGGCAATATTATTGCGATAAAAAAAAATGTTATCACGATTATACTTAAAGATTTTGCTATTGTTTGCACGAGACAGAAAATGTTGTGATCAAAAAACAGAAACAATTTAAAAACATATTTCCGGACCACCTGGCCACAAACCAATGCCAGGGGCATGTTCCTCGGGGCCCGATTAGGTAAACCCAATGGTTAGTGTGTTCAAAAGCGCAGTATTTTTTGAGTTATAATGTTTTTTCTCTCTCACTAACTGAAAACAGGATGGTGGCATCACGAAAACATTTTTGGCAAGCTCGATCGAAAAAATGTGATTGCGATTGTTTTCGCAGTACACATATACATTTTCCCATAGGCTATAATGGGACAGAAAAAATGCAATAACTTTTGAATGGAGCAATATTTTTTCACCAAATCTTCAAAAGGTACCAGTGCAGCCCAGGACCCATCCAGACAACTCAATTTGAACCCACTAAAATGCATTCTTCAGTGCATTATGGGCAGACAAAGAAATGGCAACTTTGGGGATTTTTCACTTTTTGAGTGCACTACAGTTCTGCAACCGTACATCCGACCAACACAAAAATCAGATCCAGAGAACTATGGTAGCTCTTTCTACATTCCAAATTTCAGGCAATCGGACAAATGGTCCAAAAGTTATTAAACTGCAAAATTTTAGGTTTAACATAGAAATAGCTCGCAACCCTAAATAAAGTGCCACTATATATATATATATATATATATATATAATAACTAGTGATCCTATTAACAACCCATTTTGAGAACTGTAAAAATTCAGTATCAACTCGACTTTTTACAGTAGCCAGCATGAAGCCTGCAGCACTCGCATTCCAAAGTAAACAGTTTCAAACTCATAGCAAAACCAACACGGAGACCCGCTGCCAAAACACTCCTACTTCCTTACTAGTAGGCACGCCCCCACGCTAGCACGTTATGTGATGTCAGTCTTTGAATAGCGTGGGGACGTGCCTATTAGTAAGGAAGTATGAGCATTTTCGTCTCGCGTCTCCTCGTAGTGGTAATACTTACATGGAATTTGTTTTGGTGCCAGTTATAAAAAATAAAACATATGTAGGGGCAGAAATGAAGTTTTCCACACACCCTCGTTGTGTGATAATACTAAAACCTCTTGACAGCTCACAAGGTTTTACATATTATCACACAACTTGGTATGAAAAAACTCCATATCAACTCCCTACATATGCATTATCTCTATATACATGCAATTCTGCTTAAAGTTGAACCAGCATAACATTCTGTGGTGATTTGCATATACAGCCCATGATGGTTTGCATTGTGTGGCATGTGTGATTTTGTATTTTTATATATATATATATATATATATACACACACACATATGTAATAGATAAACCACTCATGAGGTGTGCGGTGGCGCTCTGATATACGCACGCCTTGGTGTGCATTGCTATGGAGTGCGTCAACACCCAAGCGTGCATATATATATCGGAACATGACCACACACCTCAGAATGGTTTATCTATCTTATAAAATGTCAAAACTGTTTTGGAGGGGGTTAAAAGTTGAGGTGTGTGGTCGCGCTCTGATATACGCACGGTCATGTGATGTTTTTATACAATCAGAACACTGGCTTTGGAGGATGATATCATCTACATAATATATATATATATATATACACATATATATATTTATTTATGCAATTGGGTGGAGATAAACAGAGTGTGATAAATCCATTTATCTGAGTAACTGTGTACATACATTTTATTTATGAATACAGTGTTTATGTCATCAGCCATTTATCTGTACAGTGCTTGTGTCATCAGCCATTTATCTGTACAGTGCTTATATCATTTAGAATGTTCGGCCTCTATAGCAGTATTAACCATATTCAAATGTGAATAACTTGAAAACGAAAAATGACAGCATGGTACTGTGAGCACAAAGTTTATTCAGCACAGAAATATCTACAAAATGAGTGGTGTTTCATTTATAGATACTTTTTAGTTTTTTCATAATTAGCAAAAAACAGAAGAAAATAAAATTTTTGTGCACTTTTTCATCAAACAAATGCAAATAACTTAAAAAAAATATGATAGTATGGTACTTTGAGCACAGGGTTATTCAGCATAAAAATATCTACAAAATGAGAGGTATTTAATTTCTAGATTCCTTTTAGATTTTCTATAATCAGTAAAAAATGGCATAAAATTAAATTTTTATTCACTTTTTTGACTAACAAATGCCCCCTACAAAAGCAAAAATAAAAGAATTGCATAAATAGAAAATGCAATGGAAAACTCATGTAATAAATGATTTATCTGCACTCAAGCAGTTTGACCTCAGTCACCTCACTGGTGGCTTATGCCACTCATGAGGTTACCAGTTAAACTGCTCTGTCTGAATAAATCATTATTACTTACTTCCATTGCATATCCCATATATATATATATATATATATATATATATATATATATATATATAACACTTGTTCACAAGTAATAGCTTTTAAATCTGCAGTTTGAATAATCTATTATTTGTTGATTTTCACAGCTGACTTCAGCCTTTAGTGCTACACTAGGCATTGTGATGTCATCAGCATTATGAAAGGTGCTGTCTTATTGGTTCAGTATTCTACTGTGATGTCAGCAACCTTAAAAATATCCATTGTGACAACAGTAACAACAAAATATTTTTGATATGTTGCTGTTCCTGATGTCACTAGATATTTAATCTTGTCATTTTTACTCCCACACCTGCTGCGTATATGTGATTTTTTTTTCAATAAAACTGTCTGCCTATTTTGCACTTTGGTATGTCAGCCTTTTTTTTTAATTCTTTTTACCTCCTGGTATGGGCAGTAGATTTACCCCCTCTCAATGCCCGAACCTTGCACCTGACATGCCCCTCCCCCAGGTTGCCTACACTGGTGCAGCCTGTAGCTTGCACCTGTGGTGGGGCTCCCCAAAAGGAGAGACCAAGATTAACCAGAGGCTCCAGCTAAGGGTTGCACCTGGGGCATCATTTGAGTAGAGGTCTGGGATGGCATGGTGCTGCCGGCCCAAGGATTTTTCCATAAGTTCCCTAGGGGCACAGATGTGCTGACCACAGCTGTTGCACACCCAACCTCCACTGGGTGTCACTGGCATGCTGGGAAACCACAACCCTCCTCCCTGGAGGAGAAGAGCTGTCCTTGAAATGTTCATCCTACCTCCCCCCGGTGACCCTCTGATGTACCACGCTTGTTCTCAAACATGGGTTGTCAGTGCTGCAGGTGGTAGTGCTACTGCTGTGCCAGTAGGCTGGCCCTGGCATATGTACATTTATATCCACCTTGTTGTGTGCAGGTTTACGTCCCTTGTTCCCATTTAATTCTACCTTCTTGGTTCTGTTCCTTAACCAATTTCACACCAATTGAGCAATTCTGTCCCCATCATTAGGCATCTTACCTTCTATAGTAACCTCCCATGTGGCACTGTGTTGAAGACCTTGTCCATGTAAGCCACAACAATAGCTCACCACCTGTCCAACCCCCTTGTCACCCAGTCAAATAATTCTATTAGATTTATCTAGCACAACTTCCCTCGGTGAACCCATGTTTTCATACAATAAACATTTACAGTCTCACAAATTTCAATAGATTAACCTGGTATCTTGTGCTGATACATAGTTTGGTTAGTTCATTGCAAGGTTAAACATTGTTCCTAGGTCACTTATCCGAGGCCATATAGACATTCGAACAATAACACTTTGAACATAACATCCCTCATAACATTTGAGGGTATCTTCAAACATAAACAATAGTTCCCTCCACTCCATTTCCAATGATTTCACTCATAACTGCATTAATGCACCAGTTAGGGTTCAACTTAATGCAACAAAAGCAGGGAAATGTGGCATTAGGGTTTCCAACCCTAACTCCCCACCCCCAAAGCAGCAGAAGGACAGCACCACACAAGCAACCACAGACTGCCATCATCAGGTAAGACAAGCAACTTACAACTGTTTCCAGATGATACAAATGCAGTAGCACTGATCTGCTACCTTCAAGGATTTATATCTGTGGCATGCACACCACAAGACATACACACTCACTTGTCAACTGCTTCGGCAGTTTGTTCAGTTTTGGTGACCACAATAAAGTCTTGGCCTCTATGCTTCTGCAGCCAGAGGTTGTTGTGTATGTCTTACACCTGCGACTGCAGAAGTGCAGGCCTGACAAGTGCATGTACGTTTTACAGTGCACATTATGTATCTGAGATTACAGAAGCTCTGCAGATAGGGGCATGCACTTCTGCAGACAAAATAACTTTTTTAATTTGGGTATTGTGGATTTGTATCTGTGGCTGCAGGGTCCTGTGCTTCTGCATACAGAAGCAGAGTTGTGATTTGAGTATCATGGATCTGAATCTTCGGTGACAAGTGAGTGTGTATGTTCTATGTGCAGATACAGATACAAATCTACCTAAGGTAGCACATCAGTGCTACTGCATTTGTGACATTGGGAAACAGTTATATGTTGCTTGGCTTATCTGATGATGGCTGTCTGTAGTTGCTTGTGTGGTGTTATCCTTTTGCTGCTTTTGGGGGGCAGGAATTAGGGTTGTAAGTCCTAATGAGACATTTCCTTACTTTTGTTGTGTTAAGTTGAACCCTAACTGGTGCATTAATGCAGTTTTGTTACTAAGAATTTCCTTTCTTTTTGAGATAGTGCAATCATATTCTCATTTATGCAGTTCTCTTCAGAACCTTTGTGAAAATATGCAAATGAACAGGGCCCTCTAGGCTCTGTGTCAAGGGAAGACTCCATTCTCCTGGGGAACTACAGGGCCCTGCTGGCTTCCATGCAATGACAGATGTCAGGACCTTATGAGGCTGTCAGGTGGGCTGCAGAAGCACAGGGCCTTTCCATATGGCTGCATATACAGATGCACAGGGCAAAGAGTCCATTTCTCAGTCAATGCACAGGGCCCTCTACCACCCATGGCTGCAGAGGTACAAAGCCTATGCCAAGAGAAGAGTTGTGTTTACTTTATAGTACCTGGGCTCATGCATGCAACCTTGGACCTTTACTTCCCTGGCCTTGGGTGGGTGTTGCATAACAGTGCCATCCCCCCACCCCTGCCTTATCCAGCTGGCTGACTGAGCTCACTCCATGAACATAGCTCAGCAGTGTATAATTACAAAGCACTGCTCACTATTTTTTTATTTTGTCCCCAACTTTTCAATATAATCTTTTTATGACTCCCCTTATAAAAATGACATGTGGCATTTATTGAATAGTGTTCAAAACATCACTTTGCACCACAAGTGCGAAAATATGATGTCCAGAATTTGAAAAATGACACCTGTCTGGTTTATAAGGTGGTGTGAAAAAATTGCTATGTTGAAAGTTTGGAGAAAACTATTTACAATAAGAAAAGTTATACTGTAAGTGAACATTGAAATATTTCCATGTTCACTCATAACTTGGTCATTGTACCATATTTTTACACCAACTTTTCAAGATAGCCTTCTTACTATCCCACCTCATGAACCCAGTAGGTGAAAATTTTCAAATCACTGCCAAAGCATCATTTCTTGCCACAGGTACAAAAACAAGCTTTGGCCAGGATTTGAAAAATGGAAACTGTCACATTGTGAGGTGAGGAGAAAAAATGGCTATGTGAAAATCTGTGTCAAAATATTGAAAATTACAGAAGCTACAAGTGAGCGTAGAAAAATGTCAATGTATGCTCATAACTTTATTATTTTTTAATATTTTTACCCTAAATTAGCCTTCATATGATCCTACCTCATGAAACTGGTAGGTAAAAATGTTTGAATCCCAACTAAAATGTCATTTAGTGCCACAAGTGCAAGAACACATTTTGGCCAGGACTTGAAAAATGATAGCTGTCACATTCATGAGGTGGTGTGAAAAAAAATGGCTATGTTGACAATTTGGGGTCAGAATATTGAAAATGATCAAAGTTATGAGTGAGCATTGAAAAAATGTCAGTGTATATTATTAATTGTGTTTTTTTATATTTTTACCCATATTTTCAACATAGCCTTCTTACGACCCCCACCTCATGAACAAGGGCAGTGAAAACTTTCAAATCTCACACAAAAAGGGGATTTCAGGTAACAACTGCAAAATCAACTTTCGGGATAGATTTGAATAATTTCACTGTCCTTGCTCATGTGGTGGAGCCCAAAAAGGCCATGTTGAAAATGCGGTTTAAAAATATTAAAAAATGGCAAATTATGAATAAAAGTTCAAACCTCATTGAAATACAATAAACTGGACTGCCTTATTTTCTCATAGTGTAGTTGCAGTTCCAGCAGCAAGATGTGTCTTCAACCAGAGAGTGGATCTGCGTCATGGGGCATGTTCTGGTAAGTGAGGGTGTGTGTGTGTGGGAGGGAGGGGGTGCTGAGTGGGGAGTTGGGAGATCAGATCACCAATGAACCATTTTCTTTTTTCAGGTTAAACTGAAAAAAAAACAAGATCAATGAGGGACATTTTTCTTTTTTTTAGGGGCACACAAGTGTTGAGTTGATCTTTGGTGGCACTAGAGTTGGGCACCCTCATGCTGTCATATATATTATGGGAAGGGGGGCAGGTGATCTGGAGGGGAGGGAATCAAGAGAAATGATACAGACAGGCCCCCTGATCCACTTAAATTTATAATAAACATTGGGAAGGGTGTAGGCAACCTGGAGGGAAGGAAGGAGAAAGAAACTGTACCACTGCAGGCACCCTGGTCTGCTTAACAAATATTAGATAGATAGATAGATAGATAGATAGATAGATAGATAGATAGAGTGAGAGAGAGAGAGAGAGACATGAGACAGAGACAGAGATTGAGACAGGCAGATCAGGGGATCAGCAGCTCACTGTTCCAACTAATGCCGGCAGCATGACGCCAAGTGCAGCTTCAATATTCAAGAAAGTCCACCTGTTCTCACAAAAGAACAATATGAAAGAAAGTACAGTTGTGTACTTACCATAATGGTAGATCTTTGAGGGGTATCTCTTGCTCCTTCTTGCCCTCATGGTGACTGGTGATCCTCAGGGACCTTGCCCTCATGGTGACTGGTTAACTTTGCAGGGGCATCATCAAAGAAGTCTTGTGGAAGGATGCTACTCAGGTTAGTAAAGGCATTATTAAAAGTATTTGCAACTCTAAGCGGGTCAAGGGTGGGGATACCATCAAGGTTTAGCATTGCAGGTGACATCTTTGGGTCTTTACCAGTGATATCTTTGATATTCAACCAAAATGTTCTGCTGTCACCCCCACTCCCTATGGTGTTTACCTTTTGCCTGTTGAATAGCCTGCATGCAGGCATTTCTTGCAGCTTTATAGGCTTGCAGACCCTGTTGTTTACATGATGTTTTGGCCCACTGCCAGAGATGGTCCCGTTGTTTCATGCTATCAGTTAGCTCTGGAGTGATCTAAGGATGCACTGTGCCACGAACCTTCATCTTTTTCAATGGAGCATGTACTGTATATTACAGGCAGCATTGAAGGCCCTAACAAAATGCTAAAGTGTTGCATTAATGTCATCAGTGTGGTCCAGTAGGGCCCAGTCCTGATAACATAGTTGTTGTTTTAAGAGGTCCAGGTGGCCATGTTTTAGTACACTGCTGAAGATAGTTTGGGGTAGGGTGTTATGGAACTTCTTACACCAGCTGCAGGTGACAGGTGAGTGGACATTAAGGGAGTCAGGGTATACAGTTACATTAGAGATGTGATCAGGGTGATTTGAGATTATCTAGTCAAGTGTGGTGCTTGTCCCAGTTTTATAAGCATCCTTTAGAGGGCTACTGGCTGATGACAGCCAGTTAATATTGAAATTATCCAGTAAAATTGTCTCTGCAATGTGGTTTGGGGCTTGGAGATAGTCCAGAAAGCTTTGGAGACCTGAGGTTGAGTCTTTAGGGGGTATATAGAGTGATAGACCCGTGAGTGTTTTATAGTGGACCCCCAATAGCACTTTAATTGCCAGTACCTGGGTGGGGCATCCAAGATCTGGAACAGGCAAGGCCAGTCCCTTTAGTGAGTTTTTTAGACATATGGCACAGCTACTACCACATTTGAATGTCCTATCCAGCCTGAATATGGTATATCCAGGTAAGGCATACATATACATGAGGGAATACCTAAGGTACCTCGGCTCTCCCTCAGTCCTCGCTTAGCAAGCTGAATCCAGCGGGGAACTGAGGATGCCTGGGGCTGCCCACTCTTATATAGGTGCAGGATGATGATGTAATGTGTGGATGGTCCCTGGAAAAGACTGCTAGAAGAAAGCTGCCATGCAAAATAGCACCCTCTGGCGATGACCCAAGTGTATTACCAACTGCAAGAGATTATTCCCATTGAAGATCTATAGTTCTTTCATATGATCCCTCACTAAATCTGCCACCTCACTGATCCAACTGAAGCCAGCAGCACAACTCCAGCTGTGGTTTCACAATTCAAGAAAGTCCCGCTCAAAGAAGAATTTGGACTTCATTTTTTTTTCCTCACAGTTCTTTCATGAGAGCTCACAAAAGAACAATGGTTCTTTCGTATGATCTCACAAAAGTACTGTGAGAAAAAAAACCTAAGTCCAAACTCTTTTTTCTTGAGATGTGTTTTTTTACTCACAGTTGTTTTATGAGATCTCACAAAAGAACAATGGTTTATTCATATGATCTCATGAATGAACTGTGAGAAAAAAATTAAAGTCCAAGCTTTTCTTTTGTGAGACAAGGTTCTTCTTTCATGAGACTCGGGTCTCATGAAAGAAGAATGGTTCTTTCATATGATCTCACAAAAGAACTCAGAAAAAATAAATTATGTCCAAATACTTATTTCGTGAGCCAAGCTTCTTCTTTTGTGAGACTCATGAAATAAGAATTTTGGCTCACAAAAGAAGAATCTGAAGTCCTTACTAAGCCTTCCACCTTGGACCATAGGGGTGTCCCAAAATTATATGTTGGGGTCTTTTTTTTTATTTCAAAAGACAAACATCAGAATCTAGCTAAACAGGTCCATTTAGCTAACTCTGGTGTTTGTTTTTCTCCAGGGCATCATTTTTATGCATTTTAATTTTTTCTTAAATAAAAAACAAGATGACTGCCACACAAAAGGAGAATCTTTTTCTCATGAAAGAATTTTGGCTTATGGAAGAAATTTCTTCTTTCATAGCCAGAAATTATTCTTTCGTATTAGACATAAAAATGAAAAACCCTACTAACATGCTCAGAATCAACATTTTAAATTCTTATAACTCAGGAACAGATTAATATTTTTTATACCAAACCAAACAAAAAGGCATCTTTCTAGGGCAAGCCCTCCTACATTGAAACTTTCATTAAAAATTACACACTGTCTAGGCTGTAGGTGAGAGCAAAAACAGCAGCCCCCATTTTCACTTTTACACCATAAAATCTCAGAATCGGCCATCACAAAACTTGCCAAATTAAAGACCCTTGCCCCCCAGACCATGCATGCAAATATTCATGCAATTCCTTTGAACAGGACAAAGCTATTAAGGTGCAAAGTTAAGGGTTTAACATTAAACACCCTACTCAACCCTAACTATATTGGACACTACCACACTCCTATTATATACACTCTTGCTGGTCGCTAAAATTAGATTTCTCATGTACTGTTATGATCAGCACATTAGGTCTGTTCTCAACAGGGATGCCTCCTTTGGGGTAGAAATGATATAGAGGGATTCCAATGCTTGTCAAATATTTCTTCCCAGCCTCTTAACATATAGGTCAACCACATGAGTGGCAGTATCTTTTACAGTAGGATATGCCACATCTCTATAGTTGGTGTCTGACGTGAGATCCTAGTGTTTCAGATGAATTTTCTAGCAAGCATGAGTACTATATGCACTACTCTTGGGAAGGAGTCCCATTCTCCTCCTGGGTCACCTTCCACCCCAAAAAGCAGAGAGACAGCTGTGTCCTGGATCTGTATTTCCATTTGGCTGACTTTCCACCTAACCTGTGGGCAGAAACTCCTGAGTGTGTTGCAGCCCCAAAAATAATGCATGTAGCTCCCCCCCCACTTGCATTTTCCACACATAAACTGGCTTGGGCTGAATCGTGCCTGAAAGATCAAGCACTCTGCCTCATGCAATTCTGATACCTTAGCATCTGTCCTATCCATCCTTTATACCCAGTAACATACTTGCAGGTATCTGTATATGTGGGTTTGGGGGAGATTTGCTGCTTCACATATTTCCAGAAACATAAAAACATAGACATAAGGACCTTTATGCCCATCCAGTCTGTCCTTGTCCCTGCCTATTCCGTCGCCACTGAACCTAGTTGATCGAAAGCCTTGCTAATGTTGAAGTAGAGTAAATCCACATTGTGCCCCCTATCCAATGTCCTAGTCACCCAGTCAAAGAAAACTATCAGGTTAATCTGACAAAACCTCCCTGCCATGAACCCATGCAGTTTACTATTCTGGAGATCACTGCTCTTCAGGTAGTCCACGAGGTCCAAGCATTCTGCACACTCTGTCGGGTCCCTGCCTGGTTTATGTATTACCATAATGGTAGCCTGGTTAAATGTGTCACTGACTTCCTGTATCACCTGCTGTAATCTTGTGGCTCTCTTCTTCCCCCATGTTTTGTAAAGCTTGATCTGCAGTCCATCTGGGGCTGCTGCTTTGTCCTTTGTAAATTTACCAATTGCCTGCTGGACTTCTCCCAGTGTTACCAGTTTTCCTAATTCCTTCACTTGCTTCTCTGTTGGATGGAGTAGATCTAGTTTATCTAGAAACCAACAGACACGTTCTCCTGCTGTCACATGCTCACCCTTGCATAGTTGGGCATAGAACTTGGCAAACTGTGATTGTATCTCTTCTATCCCATTTACTAAGTCCTAATCCTACTTATGGCTGTGATAGTGTTTGATTATCTATGATCTTTTGTCATCCACATTAATATGGAGCTATGGATATTCTGGGCAGACTAGACAGACCTTTGTGCCTTAACTCTAGGCAGACTAGATAGGCCTTTGGTCTTTTTCTGCTGTCATCATCTATGCTGCAGCAGTGGACATGGCTTACCTTGAGTTCAGTAAGGCTTTTGACACCGTTCCACTTAGGATACTAGTAAGCAAGCTGGGCAGTATAGGAGTGAGTCCAAAGGTGGTAAGCTGGATATGAAATTGGTTAGAGGATAGGTGACAGAGGGTGGTGGTAAACAGAGTTCACTCCAAGGAAGGGAGGTTGACCAGTGGGGTGCCTCAGGAATCAGTGATGGAGCCTTTCCTCTTTAATATCTATAAGTGACACTGCAGAGGAACTGGAAGGGCAGGTCTGCCTCTTTGCAGATTACACCAAAATCTGCAATAGGGTGGATGCTCCAGTGGAGGGTGGAAAGGATAATCAGAGATCTGAGAAAACTAGAGGAATGGTCAAGAGTAAGGCAGCTGGGTTTCAATGCAAAAAAGTGCATTATAATGCACATAGGGCACAAGAACCCAGAGACGGAGTACAAAATGGGTGGCGTGGTACTGACGACCACCAAGCAGGAAAGAGACATGGGGTAATCATACTGGATGACCTAAAGGTGGACAAGCAGTGTGACAAGACAATAGGGAAGGGTAGTTGGATGCTGGGGTGCACAGGGAGGTTTGTCACCAGCAGAAACAGGGAGGTGGTGTTGCTCCTGTATAGAACGCTGGACCCCATCTAGAGTACTGTGTCCTGTTCCAAAGACCACATCTCTGGAAGGACATAGACAGAGTGGAAGCAGTCCAAAGGATGGCAACTAAAATGGTGCAGGGTCTGCATCAAAAGCCCTGTGAGGACAGACTAAAGGACCTCAACATGTGCACCCTGGAACAGAGGATGGAAAGGAGGGATATGTTAGAGACCTTTAAATACCTCTTGGGGTAAATGAGGTACAGGAGTGAAGTATTTTTCAGAAAAAAAATGTGCTTAAGAACAAGGGGGTAAATTCAGGAGAGATGTGAGGAAGTACTTCACAGAAAGAGTGGTGGATTCCTGGAGCAACCTTCCAGTGGAGGTGATAGGGTGAAACAGTGGTGGATTTCAAGAATGCATGGCATAAGCACAAGGGAATCATAATGAAAAGGAGTAGGGAGGGAGAAAGAGCTGTAGAATGAGCACAGTCTGCGGTAATAGTGTAGGTAGAGAGAAATGAGCAGACTGAATGAGTCAAGCAGTCCTTATCTGGTGTCAGATTTTATGTTAGATTTCTACTGCCCCATTCAAATAGCCTCTGCTTGACATGGAACAGTGTTGTAGAGGCCCCATTACTGAGCAGCAAGTTTATTGCCTCTCAGCAGTTCTGAGCTGTCCCCCCAGTTCCACTGACTGATTATTATCGTGTTCAGCTCCAACTCTTTCACTTTGGCTTCTCTTTCATTTTCTCCCTCTTTGTTTTGTTTTTGGAGTTCACATAGTTTAGGTTGGTAGATTCATATAGCTCCCATTAAATTTCTAAATTCTGCTTGCACCAATAAATATATACTGGAAACTTCCAGTTTTGAGACTGTGGTGGACCAGACTATGGGCCTATTGTGAGGGATACTCTGCCATGGTCTGAGACCATGATGGGGATTATTGCTGTCTCCATTATTCAATGGTACAGACCTTGAGGGATTTTGAAATAATCAGTCCTATACCAAGATTTGTGGGTGTTGAAGTAAAATGTATACTCTCTTGCACCTGGGTTTGCCTCCCTCCAGACATCTACAAGGTCCAGCTCTGTGTGACCTTTCCTCCATCGCTGCATTCCAGCTTCTAATCTCCACACACACACACACACACACACACACACACACACATGGCTCTGTCTAAGACTGGGTTCATGGAGAAGTTAAAATTCCTTGCCAGGATTTATTTATTTAAATTTTGGTAACTGGGTAGGCCTGCTGAGACCAGTAATAGTTCCTTTTTCAGGGCCGGCCCAGGATTAATTTCACAATAGTACAACAGGATATAACTTTTACATTAGATTCAACAACATACAGTTAATTATAGTTCATGAGAGGAGACAATCATTTAGACGGACAGATTATATAAAGGGGACTATTATTAGTTCTTGTCGTACACATTAAGTAAGGTCAACAATCATACTCAGAGATCGTGCAAGCAACAGGAATCTAGGGTGAAATTCAATGAGTAAAAGTGCATTGGCTTAATTCCAGCAAGTGTGTTTTAAGTCCCTTTTTGAAGCCCCCGAGTGATTCACATTCTTGGAGTTTAGGTGGGCGTGTTCCATAAGGGAGGAATGAGGATGAGAAGGCCCTGGACCCTTGGGAGGACTGTGTCCGGGAACCTTGAGAAGCTGTCTGTTTGATGACCTTAATGTCCTGCTGTTTATTTTAGGTTGAAGTAACTCTGCCAGACTAGGTGGAGCAGTAGTCAATCTGAGTTTATAGGCTAGGCATAAAGATGGATAATGTAGTCTACCTTCCAGGGTGGGCCAGTTTAGGGCTTGCAGGACCTGACAGTGGTGTTCTCTTTGGGGTGCCCCTACAGAAAATTTACCGATCCTGTTGTACAGGGTCCTAAGTTTACTCATCTCAGTGCAGGATGAGGTTAGCTAATTGTTCTTTACATAACAGGGCTAGAATATGATAAAAAAAATGCCAGGTCATGCATTGTTGGTGCGTATGTTAACAAAAGTGAATTTCTTACCCTAGCATGTGCCTTCCACAGAAATATATTGCCCCTCCTCTGAAACCACAACAGTTAAATTCAGAATAAATTCAAGTTTTCTGTAAATTAGGACAGCTACCCCCTTTTTATGACCATTAAATGAGGCTGAAAAACATTTCCTCACCCACTCCCTCAACAATTTATCATATTCTTTGGAGGTTAGGTGGGTTTCCTGAAGCATGGTCATCTATACTTTGTGCTGTTTGAGTAAATTCAAAATCTTCTTCCTCTAGATGGGAGACAAGATGCCCTGGACATTCTAGGTGCAGACCAAGATATCATTCATGACTTATATGATTAATGACTTGTTTCCTGAGAGAAAGAGTGAACTCCCTACCTAACCCAGACATGAAGCCTCTCTTCTCATTCTATCTCACACCATAACAATGTATAAGATCTTTATCTCTCAAAGACTTCACTCTTGCTAATGTAATTTCCCTGACATGGAATAGAAGTTCATTAACCACATAGTATCCAAGTTGTGTATATAACCCAACCTTTTTAACACGTAACAGAACTGAACAGCAAACAATAAACAACATAATTACAAGCATCACATTTGTTTAACAGAACCTGTGCTGCCCCTGAGAGAGTCGATGCTTGTGATCCCCTGCATCTAGTCACCCAGTGAGCTGCTACTTAAGCCAGATGCAGTTTCCAGAAACCACTGAAGCCATCTTCCCTGCTCATGGCTGCATTATGATTGTACTCTCTCACCTTCCTTCTGCACATTATTTAGTGATTCTTAATGTTATCCAAAGCCCTGCTAAGATTATCCCTTACAATATGTCATTTTCATCCATTCCAGCCTGGAAATTCAATGCTGCATCTTCTCCTCCTTGTAAGCACCCTCTGACCTTCATTTTAGCAGTCTTATACTTAGCCCTCTGGCGCCCGTGTCACTAGGCCTCCCCTTGTTGACTGTCTCTGGTATCCAGCAAGGGCCTGGGTCCTGCTACGGTGACTACTGGGGTTCATTCCCAGAAATAGTGAAAATAGCATGGTGCCTCCACCCAGAGTAAAGTATTAGTGAGTCTGATGGTTGCTTAGTGCAGTCCCTGGGATATTGTGCCTACCCACCTCCCAAACCAACCACTCTGCACACTGTGTCCCCATACCTTGTTCCATCATAAACCTTATATTTCAGCAATAAATGCATGTAAAGGAATTCACTAACACAGCAGATTCAAACAACAAATTCACAGCTTTATTTGGAGGGTAAGGAATAGGGAAGGGGATACCTGGATGTAGGGGTTGCTGTGAAGGCAAGAGAAACAGTGAGATATGCAATTTCAAAACACATGAGCCCGCAGGCCAAGCCCTCCCCCACTGGTACCAGTGTCCCCAATCTGTCTCTAGGGGTACCCACTGGGTGCGACCTGATCGGTGCGGGGTTGGCCGGCTGTTGGGGCTCTGAAACATTGAGAGAAAACTTGTAACTAGAAAACAGAACAATTTCCTTTTTCCTTTCAGGAACCAAATCCTAGGTACTCACAGTTTGATGACCTCAGTGTGACACTTGGCCAGCTGGTTATGATTGTTCTATGATATTTGTAATATAGAATGTGGTATGTGAGTGTCTCACATGAGACATCCTGTGCTATGGGTGCCCCCCCCAGGTCAGTGAAGTGACAACTGACCTCAAACCAGGAGGTAATTAAAAGACTGGAGAGAATTAAGGGTCTCCTGTTTTTCTGTCTAAATTAGAACTGACCCAGCTGCCAGGATATAGGGCTTGTAAACTTTTATGACGTCTTAGAGGAAATACATGTTATACCAACCTGGTGTGAAAAGTCGTAAAATCTTTGCCTTGGGAACAGGAAACCACACAAGATCAAAGGAAAGGCTTGATTAAAGACTGTCATAATTTGGGAAATTAGTTTTTGCTGAAGTCATAGTATTTAAAATATCTCCTGACAGGAAGATCATTGTTTGTATATTTTTATATTCTAAAAGGAGGAGTTAGATGACATCATAGAAGGTGTAGAACACCAGAGTTTTAAACTGTATTCTGTGTTTGAATTGGTGACATTTTTTTTTGGACTCTTAAGAAACAAGATCTCTGATCTAACTTAAACACTATAAAGAGGTAATACATTAGATATAATAAGTCTAATTGCATTGTGGTAGGAGTTTATGTTTTGTACGTTAACCTTGTTCTTTTAAGTGATTGTATACTTTTTGATACAGTGTTCTGTGTTTACATTTTACATTGTATCCATTTTAGTAAATATATTATTTTGAAAGACTGCCTGGGTGTGTCTTCAAAGTTCTTTTTGCATGTGATGTATAGAGGGTTAAGACCGACAAAAACTGTTCAAAGCTTGATTGTGTTACTAAATTGGGAAAAGGTAAGAATATACCTAAGGTCTTTTATAGAGTTTTAAGGGTTCATTTTGGATACCTAGTTAGGTGCCTTTAGGCAAATGATATGTTGCATCCCCCTGAAGAGATTATCTGAACCTGTACATTTGGGTATGCTAGCATAAGGTTCACAGTTTGAATCCCCCCAGAACTTGAGACTAAAGGTGATTCGGACCCACAAGCAGACAGGAGGGTTACCCTGTATGTTACCTGTTCACAATATTGCGCTCAGAGGTTGGCACTCTGGGAGCAGAGGGCCTGACCTGCTGAGCGCGTTTGTGACACTCAGCACCAGGAAAAATGGAGATCTTTGATTCAATGCAGCAAACACAGGCTGGCCAGAATCCCTCCATCTGGATGGAATTTGCTTGAGGATCTTGCAGTTGGTTACCTTGACTGCAGTTCTGGCCTCTTGTCACCTTCAGCTGCTTCTGACCCAGTGCAGAGCACTGTGTCAGAACAACACAAGCCCCAGAAGGCCCAGACCTGGGAGTGGCTCCACAGCTCAGCTCCCTGATAGGAGTGCCCTAGCACTCGGGTGCAAGCCCCGTGACCTCCTGAGACAGTGAGTCTACCTTGGAAAGAGTTAGTGGGTTCCTTCCCTGGCTATGGTGAGAACTCCCTAATGGTGAGGGTCCCCCAGCAGTCCTTGCACTGAGTTCTCAAATAACCAAACTTCCAGGAAGCTTTCTCCAATAAAGCCCAGTTCCAATTTTCAGTGGGTGCTAGCCTCCATGCACGAGCAATCCAGCAGTGGAAAACTCAGTAACAACAATCCCCTGCACACCAGTCCGCACTTCTCAGTTTAGCAGTGTCCACACTCTTTTCTTCGGCTGCATCAAACCTCAGCTCTCAGCCACTTGAACCAGTTCACGCGGGACACACACAATTCCTAGCTAGCACTCCGACAACCAAAGATGCTCTGTCTCTTCAATTAAATTGCAATCACAGTCCCACTCAAGCAAACGACTTCCTTGCAATTACTGTAGTGCACTGTTAATCCACAAAGTCCTCTCAACTAGTCCAACTTCTCAGTGCAGGGTTTCTGCCACCTTATTTCTCCCACTAACAGCAAAGCAACTTCTCATTACCTGTGGAAACAGGATCACAATTCAGTCTCTTTCTTTCCCCTTCTCAATTCAGTCCTGAACACACCTGAGGTATCAGGGTCTCAGTCCAATCTCTCTCTTCTCTCGACCCACTTCTGGCAACAGAAATCCTCCAAGGTGGGCCTGGGGAGACCCCTGAAACTCAAGGTTCACTCTCACACTACAGTCCTGACACATAGAGAGCCCAGCAACAGACTGAAGAAAACCCGGTAAGTCCTTACTGTATCTGCCGAAATCCCCATCCTCTGATTGGCTATTAAAGCCTTTCAATAATTGATATCCATCATGATCAATACTTCCTGCTCGTTTATTGAGGCATGATCTAGGCATCAGAATAGTCCCTCCTTCTCCCAGGAGTCCCTCTGTCACAGTTGTGGGTGCCTAGATCACCCGATTGGCTAGAAAGAAAGGGGTTAGGGTCATAAACATGTCAGTTCCCATCTAGCTCCATGGAGTCCATTTCAGTTTGTACAGTCTTTCCTCTTCTTATACCAGGTGCATCCCAATGCTTTGGGCTATTACACCAATGCCCTCACTGGATTGTAGCCCAAACGGTCCCCTCTCAAAGAGCCAGCTCTCATAGTGGTGGCCCCAACTGTTTTGCTGTTGCTGCCACTGAAACTATGCCCCCCCCCACCCAGATGGCAGGCAGCATTCTCATTGTTATGCACTATGGACTTTTTGCCCGATTGCAATCAGGTCGCCAGTCCCCAAGTATACCAGGAGGGGCACCGGGACCACGGACAGTCTCCCTGTTTGCCCGACCGCAATGGTGGTTGGCACATCAAAAGCACCTCATGCACCTGGACAAGTGCCGACCAAAACAACATGCCAGCCCTCATGAAGGAGAAAGTACACCCAAAGGCAAGAAAGGACCAGCCTGCTGGCAAGAGATGGTCAAACTGGGGCACTTGATGAAGCCCCATGTGGGTTAGACTTACTCTCCATATTACAGCTGAATTAGCAACCTTGTACCTTGTCCTTGCTTTTAGCAGGTTACATTTTGCTCCCACCCCTCCTTTCTATATTGTACTACGTGACAATCTCCCCTTCCAATTTTCAGGTTTGCTGTAACCTAATCGCAGTAGCCCACATATTTATCAACATATAAAAAATCTCACATTATGTCCCTGGGAATAAATCCATTGTCCCAGGCTGAGTCCTCCGAACACTCGGCTTGGCAATTGGCAGAGACCAAATATCCATAATGCAGTAACGTTAACTGCAACCGGTGGCAATCAAGATTATAATCTAGTGGTTGAGCTCTTGGTATCCACTTCTTTCCACCTTGTCCACTTGCAGTGTCAAAGTCTAGATTGTTGATTTGGGCTCAGCCATGGTGATCAAAAGATGTGGCTCCTCCTCACCAGAGCTACAGTGTAATTCTCTCTTTCATCAATGCAGCCAACATCCAAGTCACCATTCTTCACACTGCTGACTGCCATGTGAACACTCAGATGCACCACAACATCCGGTGTGGGAAGGAGGCATGCAGACATGAGGGTGGCCCCCAAAAAGAGTCACAGAATTCCAGCCCAATAAATGAATTGTCCCACTTTACCTGTCTGGTTCAATTAATCTTCATCAGTGATTTTTCTCAAAGTCTGGGGCAATAGCTTGTGATTGGTAGCAAACTCTCTAACCTTTTATACCTTACAGAACATGTAGAAATGCCATTCATGTACAGTTCTCAAGGTAGCCGGGTACATGAATCTGAAATTAATTCCACTTTTTCTCAGCTCATTCATTATGGGCCCAAACACCCTTCTCTTGTTTTGTACTTTCCTGGAAAATTTTGAGTTCTTTTCCTGTATGGTTTAGAGGTCTCCCTGCCCTGTACGCAGCTGGAATTCTTTGTCAGAATAATGGCAAAACTCAAAAATCACCTGCCACAGGGTGCAACTAAAGCAGTTTCAATGCAAGGGATCTGTTAGCTCTTTCAGTTTTATTTTTTCCTTCATGCAGTTTACATGCACAACTTTTGGCAGCCAGGTTTCTAGAAACCCCAACATGTCTCTCCCCTCTGTACCTTTTTGTAGCCCTCTCAGTCATAGATTCTTTCTTCTTTAAAAGTTCTCCTCACATCCATGTTCTCTTTTAGTCAGGCTACCTGCACTTCAAGCTATTGCAGTCAGAGGGGTAGTGGGGTGGTACTGAACTCCACGGCTGAGACCCGGCCCTCCAGCTCCTTTATTCTTGTCTCCTGACTATCATATTTCTGAGCAAGAATAACCAGCTTTAGCACTACCATCTTGAGCTTTGGTGATAGTGCTTCCACTACCTTTGCTGAGACCGTGCAGCTGATCGCTTCAGTCTCTAATGCCTTATGGTCTTGCCCCTTACTTGTGCCATCACCCAGCCCACCCTTCTTCTGATCTTTTCTCATCATTCATGCTGTCTTAGCACTCAGTGGAGTCAAGCAATTATCCATGCTGGTGTTAGCTATGTTTTTCTTCTTTTTGCTGCTTGTTTTGAGAATGGAGTGATATTTAATTTAAACAATTTACAGAGCGGGTTGAGGAGCTTACAGATATTCAACTTGCCCTCTTGGCTGTGCATGTGCAGTCCATCCTTAAAATTAATTTAAAAGAAGATTTTATGATTAATAGGAAAATATTGATTTCTGTATGAAATAAGAGCCGAAGGAAAAACATAGTTCCAGTTGAGGAATATTGCTATTGCAGCCGAACCTGGTGCACAAGCTAAATAAGTACAAGGGTATAATTATGGCCAGATAATTACACTCTTGAAGGTGTCTTTTGTCCAATCATCTAGATAGAATTTTCTTACCTATGTTATATTTATTAATTTGAATTCTGATATCTGCATAGGCCCACTGAGACAGTCAAGTTCTTTTTTCAGCCACGTTATAAAATGGGCTTGAAGTCTAGCAACTTCATAGATCTAAACATATCACCTTGACTGTTCATTAATTCCCAGTAAATGCACAGTTAATAACTAACTTAGAAACATAGAATTTGTTGACAGAAAAGGACTGCTTGGCCCACCCAGTCTGTCAAAGTGTTCCCTACCTATTCCACCTCTGCAGACCCTATCTGGTTTCTGGCATCCCTCTCCCCCCTTCCTCTTTTCTAATATACCCCTTCATTTATCCTGTGCATGCTTGAAGCCCCCAACCATTTTAGCCTCCACCACTTTTACTGGTGGTCCATTCTGGATGTCTACCACCCTTTTAATGAAGTAATATTTCCTCTCTTCTGAACTCCCCTCCTCCAGCTTTATCGCATGCCCCCTGGTCATGGTGCTCGTTCTCATTTGAAGGAGACTCCCCACCTGCGCCCTGTTCACCCCTGTGAGGTACTTGTACATTTCGATCATGTCACCTTTCTGTCTCTTCTCTTTCATGATGTACATGTTGAGATTCCCTCAACCAGTCCTTGTAGGGCTTCCCGTGCCAGTCCTGCACCATTATGCCCTTTCAGAGGTGCGGTCTCCAAAACTGGACATAGTACCTACACGGAGGCATACCAGAGAGGATATAATGGCAGCACCCTCTCCCGCTGGAGATACCCCTTCCTACACACCCCAGAATCACACTAGCCCTGCCCACAACCTAGTCGCACTGCACTACCACTTTGAGGTTCCCTCATATAACAAACCCAAGGTTCCTTTCCTGACTAGTCACTTTCAGCAACTCCCCCCATCCTATACTCAGCACTGGGGTTTCTATGCCTAGGTGTGTGATTTTGCCTTATACAATGGCAAGAAAGAATATTGGGCTGTGATTGGTCCATCTGGGATTGGACCCATGATGTTATCCTGGCATAACATCACAGATCTAGTTCCACCACACACATGACCGAATGACAGGAACAAAAAATCAATACCCACCCTATGCTGAATCAAAGTAAAAGCCGCATTTGCGAATGGCTTCACACCACTACCCTTCTGTACTCACACACCCCAGTTGGCGAAGGTTCAGTTTTTTTCCCCATTTTCTACCTTCACTGTTTTAGCCACTGATCACTGTCCTGTCACCCATGACACAATTCACAAGTTCAAAATGTAAAATAACATAAAAAAAAGCTGTAACCGAACTTGTCTTTCTCCCTGCTCGTGAACGCATCCACACCACACTTCCACACTCGCTCCAGTAGCCAATCATTATTTAACTCTCGAGTATCTCTGCAAAAAAACAAACAAAAAAACTCTGCTCCCAGTTTCTGTGTAAGAAAAAAACAAATAAACAGTAAAACACTGTGGCCCAGATATTCAAACTGCACCCAAAAAGTGCGCAATAGCAGGAGCAAGCGCAAGTCTATTGCGTCCATGCGCAAGAGACATGATATTCAAAAATGGAGCAGGCCAAACTGTGCCTACAACCGGTGACTGAATATCGCACCACCTGCATCATAGTGCAACTAGGGAGGGGAAGCTGAGCAGATCTGATGTGCCATAGCACAACAAGGGATTTTCAGCTGAGCAGTCCAGAGGCTCCATAGCGCAACCAGAGACGCCCCCCCAGCAGCAGAGCAATGTAACTGCACAACCAGGGAGGTAGGGGCCCACCACCCATGCCACAGATGGGCACAGGAACACACAGCAGAACAGACATCGTTCCCCCCACACCCCATGCACTGCACAACTGGGGGAGGGCTGAAATAACCACTGGCCCATGGAGACAAGCAAACAACCCACAGCAGGCCATGGTGCCCCATCACATCTACAACAAGCTGTGACTGGCACACAAGGAGGGCTGACCACCCTGTGCCACACCATCCCCCCAATGCAGAGCACACCCTGCACCGTGACCCCCAGACACCCTCCCATGAGCAGTGACAACCACAGCAGGAAACCCCATCCATGCCACCACCTCCACTGTGACACTGCAACCCATGCACCACAGAACCATGCAAGCCAGCCCCACCATGAGCACCCATCAGCGGGTGGCAGCACACAGCAATGCAACAATGGCAGACACAGTGCCACCATGCACAGTCCCCCCGAGGTACTGCTGAGAGACCAACCATTCATCAGCACATGAGGTACCCCACATGGGATAGGGCATGCCCGGACACACCACCAATGGTACAGCACCCTGCACAGTATTCCAATGACACTCCGGACCCACCACTGGCCACAACAGCCAGCAGAGACACTCCACAGTGGTGCATGGAAGCATGCACCACGCCGGATGCCACACAGTGTATGGACAGACACCCACCCATACCCAAGGGCACAACAACACAGGGACGCAGAGGTGGGGCAACCAAGCCCCCAGTGTGGGCCCATGTAAACTGTGTACACACAACCCGCAGTCCTCCATGGCACTGGAGTGCCAGCCACCCTGTGCAGGCACTGTAGACCCATACACCACCATCATTCGCCCAGAGCACAAGTCACAGACAGTGGGGCACATCCCCTGCAACACACACAAGGCACAGCATGGAGGTGGGACAACAACTGTGGTGCCCACAGTGCCACCCGAGGCAGACATGCACCACACCAGTGACAGGAGGCAACCCAGCAATGTGACGGGTACAGTGGCTACCCTGCAGGGACTGCCACCACTGACATGTCAACAGACCGTGCAGATCACAGACATGCATGTGTGCCAGCTGCACAGGCCATGGATGGGCCAATGGGTGTGCCATGGACACAGAGCACGCACCATGGACCACTGCACACAGTCATCCAGTGCACAGGGAACAACACACACACCACAGACACTGACTGATAGCTACCCCCACACCATAGTCACCTCCACGGACACACACACACACATGACCGCACCACCCTGATGCCATGCACACCACTGCAGTTAAGCACCTATAGCCTGCTGCAAATCAGAGACCACCACAGTATTCATATCAAAATTAGATGTATTGAACAAATATATAAAACTCAACTATATACAATATTACAGAAACTATATACAAGGTTGGGGGGCCACAAACAAGGTGGGGGTAGGTAGAGGGCAGGGGTGGATAATTGGGATGGGAAAGGAGGGGTGTCAGGGTGGTTCCAGTGGGGTAGGGGAATAGTGGGACTGATGAAACCCTAGCGGGAGCGCCTCTCCCCGCTCTGACTCCTCCTGGCTCTGTGCCTCCTCAGGACCCCAGTCTCATCAATGCGTCTGAGGATATCCAGCAACGCCCTCACCACCAGCAATATCTCCTGCAGCGCCTCCTGGATTTCACGTAGATGACGGGTACCTAGGACAAGAGAGCACAGTCAATAGGTGTAAATGCACACCCCACACAGCCCGCCCACTGTGCATGGCATACGGCCACAGGACATACCTCTGTGATGGTGTGTGACCACCGCAGTGATCACATCTCGTGACCTGCCCACCCAGGTGCATACAGCCATGCAGAAATGCTGCACACACCCACCCACCCGGCCAAGTCACGCACAGCACCACACGTGGCCGTTTAGTGACATGGCTATGTGGTGCAAAAGCAGTGGCACAACCATGTACCTGGTGCACGCTTGGACCACCATTGACGTACTCCCAGACATGCATTGCCACTGGACAGTGTTGACTGTAACAAGTCGCGTGCCTGGCAGTGGTGTTGATGGATGGTGGCCATGCCCCGCTGCCCACCCTGTCACACAACATGCAATAGTAATCATGGATGTATGGCACTCACCCTCATTGGGCAGGTCAAGTGGCGGTGTGGGCCTAGCCCGCCTGGCTGCACCATGCTCTTCCCACCACTGCTCTTCACGTGCATGGTGGCATTCCTCAAGGCCTGTGGGGAAACATGGAGAGAGAACATCAGTACAATCCCATAGCAAAGTCCCCTGCCCCAGATGTGCCCTCCCACCAAGCCAGACCCACCCACCCCACACCCTGTGAACACCACCACAGCCAACCCCGGACGGTCCCTCCCTATGTGCTGGACACATACAGCACTGCTACCCATTTGTAAGATAAAAGTGTGTTGAAGGAACCTACCTGGCCGCGGGCACTGCGCCCCTCCTGGCACGTGCTCGCAGGCGTGCCAGTAGCTGTATCTGTGCCTGCACTGCCTCGGCGCTCCTCCCCATCCAGTGGCCTCCTCAAGAGCAGTGGCCACCTCCTGCCACACCGGGACCTGGCCCTGTCCAGGCTGCCTCCCGGACAGAGGCCCATGGTGTGGCTCCACAATGGCCACTAGGTTGGCCAGATCGATAGCAGACCACTGGGCTGCCCTTCTGCGTGCCATTCTCGGTTCTGTATTTGGCAATATGGTGCTCTGCAGCATGGCTCTCCACGTGCAGATTCTGCACGGTACATCGCTGCCATTCCCTATCGTGCTGTCACCGAACAGCGCGATAGAGGTGCACCCATGCCTGACGCATGCTGCCTAGGGGGCAAAGGTCGGGCACAGGGTCAAGGGTGTCTGGCACATGGACATGCACAGCACCATTGGAACACAATGCATGTAGCGCGATTGGCTGCCTGTGTGCCAGCACCATAGCGGCCTACTGCGCAGTTGGCCCAGTGCACCTACAATGGCCCAGTGCCACAGCACCATGTAGTGACCATCACTATAGTGCCACTGGCACAATGGTGGCGTGCCCTGCATTGCCTACCGCGCACAGCACATCATCAGCGCAGCAGATGCCTGCGTCAGCAACCCGGGCATGCGCAGTGAGGTGTGTACTACGCATGTCACAGAACTGCGCCATTGGCTCAGCGTGTTCAACACAATTGCGCAAAGCACAACAGCGTGATATTCAGCCGTCATATGCAAATCATCTAATCAGCCATTCAATGGCGCAGCACTGCAATTTGCATCTACTTAAAGTTGCGCCTCACCTCATTTGCATGGGTTGCACTATAAAACTGCGACATTGGGCTGCAGTAGCCATAGTCGGTTACTGCAGTCTATTGGTGAGTTGCATGCTGTTTTGGAGTGTGGACTGTGGATTTAGGGACATGCATGGGACTGCACAGTCACAGGTAACAACTGCCATTCTTACAGGCTACATAATGACTGAGCAAGTTGTTGGAGAGGAGGAACACAGTGGTGGGAGGAGGAGGAGGAGGAGGAGGCCTAACTTTATGAAGGCCGAAACTGAAGCCCTGTTTGAGGCCTACCTGGATCAGGAGCCACTTCTCAGTGGACAGCGGGGAACACCTCAAGCCCGTGCTGCTGCATGGGAGGAGGTGGCACGTGCTGTGAACCTGCATGGCAGCCACCAGCGCTCCGTGCAGGAGTGTAAGAAAAAGATGGGCATGGACAGGAGGAGGATAAAGGAGAAGGTGGCTGCCATCAGGGCAGCACGTGCTGCAACAGGTGGAGGACAGCCGGTGGTACAGCTGACCCACAGGAGGAGGCTTGCTGGAAGCATGCAGCGCAGTGCCATTGAGGGTGTTCCGGGTGGTGGATTCCAGATGGGTGGTGGCCCATCACTGCATGGTAAGTCATGGTCTGTCTATGGGGGGGCAGGGTAGGTCACATGCAGTAACGCAACTTTGCTTTCCCTTACAGATCCTGAGCATCTGCATGGGTCAGCGGTGGTGGGCCTGTCCACTGAGGACAGTCAGCTGGAGATGGAGGAGGGCCCATCCACCTCCACAGGTATACGTGGATCATTGCGACAGTGGGACCGCCTGGCTGTCCACACTGATGTCATTGTAACAGGTGTGGAGGAAGCCCTGCCTGTGTTCCAGCGTGCCGGCATCCACGGATGCCAGCATGCTGTGACTGGGGCTGGTGCAGAGTCCATCACCGGTGATGATGACACTAACATCATGGGCAGTGACATGTGTGTGCCATGGGATGGCCACACAGCAGGGCACTTCACACCCAAGGCTGTGGGTGGTGCTGCTGTGGAGGCCTGCATGTCAGCACAATCCCAGCCTGTGCCTGTCAGCACCAGTGGGGCAGCACTGGTGTCTGTTCAGGACAGTGGGACTGTTGCGGTCACTGCGGTGGCACCAATGAGCCCTGGGGAGCGGCAGCTGGAGGGGCAGCATCAGCAGTCGGCCAATGGGCTTGGGGGTACAGGGTTTGGCAGTGGCATCTGTGCACCACCTGTGGACATGCCAAGACCTGGTCCTGGTGTGCAGCACCCACCTCAAGGGGTGCTGATCACCAGGGCCATGCACACCCTGAGGGACAGGATACCGAGGAGGCAGATGACCTCTTGGACGAGCACACCCGCCTACTGCAAGCATCAGTCCAGCAGCAGATGCGGCTTGTGATGTCCATGAATGCACTGCGTGTGGCTCTGGAGCAGGCAGAGGAGCGTCGCAGTAGGGACACCACTCTGATCCTGGCAGGGATGGACTGTTTGCGGGAGGATGTGACCGCTGCCATTAACAGGCATGCACAGGCATTCACTGCTGTCATGGCCACAATGGGCACACAGTCAGGTGCCCATGCATCATGGACACCACACAGTGCACTGTCCACCCCCCATTCCTGGCATCATGCGACTCCCACCCTGTCGACACCGGGTTCAGCTGTGGGCATTCTGAGCACTCCTGGCGCAGGCATGTTTGGTGTGCTGCAGACCCCTGCACGAGCACGGTCGCGTTCACGTAGTGGAACCCCTGGGGGACCATCAGTGCCATCCCATGAGGCCAGTGGTCAGCCTGTCAGTGCTGGTGGGTCTCAGCGGGGCCGCCCACGCATCTGTGGTGGCCGGGGTACTGTGTCGCGTGACTGACCTGTCTCCCAGTGCAGCTACTGTCTGGTGCTGCCCTGTGTGAATTGTGTGTTTCAGTGGGCAGTGCACAGGTGGGTACCCGCCCTGCATCGACACCAGTCCACCTGCACACCCTCCCGGCTGCTGTCCGCAGTTGCATGTGCATGATGATGCCTGCATCTGCGCTGTACACCAGTGTGCAATGGTGCTCAGCATCTGACACACGCACATGGACAGGCAGTGGGCGTGGTGGCCTGTGGACATGTGTGTTGCTAGGGTTGGTGTTCTGGGTCGGTGTGCCTCCTGCCCTCTGTGCAGGTTTGGTGCATTGTGTGTGTGCATGTGTGTGTGTGTCCATCCGCGTGGCATGTTAATCCTCACCCATCCCTGGTTGTGTGTGCGTCTGTGCCCTGCCACTTCCCTTGACGGCATGCAACCCTGTTATGTGTCCATACGTGTGTGTGGGTTGTGCCTTAGCCACTGGTGGTTGCACATGGCCCTATGACTTACCTGGGTTGGCTGAAGTGCTCCTCTGTGATGGTGTCCCGATGCAGCTGTGCCAGCCGGATCAGTCGGGGGTCCCGTCGGCCAATGGGGGGCTGCCCATCACCATCGTCACCAGCGTCCTCATCATCCCCATCACTGTCCCCCTCTTCGACCTGTACAGCTATCCCACATTCGTTGGCCATGTTGTGCAGGATGCAACAGGCCAGGAATAGCCCACAGGCTTTTGAGGGGCTGTACTGTAGGACACCGCCGGAGGTGTCCAGACAACGGAAATGTGCCTTCAGCATCCCAAACACCCGCTTGATGACATTACATGTGGTGGCAAGTGCCTCATTGTAGTTTTGCTGCAATGGGGTCGCAGGCCGCCAGTAGGGTGTGAGCAGCCAGGGACAGAGTGGGTATCCACTGTCACCTGTGTGTAGAGGGCGGAGGTTAATTTGGTGATCAGCATCACCCTGCCCCAGGCCATGTAGGCTACTACCCATGTCACTTCTGGCCATGCCCCCCCCAGGCCCTATGATTGTCCATGTGGTTTGCATACTCACCCACTAGGTGTCCAGTGGGGATGTCCCCACTCTCGAATCTGTGGCACAGTGCCAACTGGTGCCAGATGAAGGCATCGTGTGCTCCCCCAGAGTGCGTGGCACAGACATTGATTATGCGCCCCTGGCATCTCACACCACCTGGCAGTTGATGCTGGCATAGCCCTTGCGATTGATGTATGCGGCCTCCTCGGGGCCAGGTGGTGTGTGTATGGCCACACCGGGTGCAGTCTATCGCCCCTAGCACGCCAGGCATGTGCTACCCTGTGGAACTCCTGTATGTTTGCTGTGCGCTCCGCGCTGTGCTGGGAAATGGATGTACTCCGAGCATGTGGCAGCAGTGCGCTGAGGAATTGGGTGAGGTGGCGTGGCGGGCGACTGGGTTCGCCTGTGGTGTCCCCAGTTGGTCTCTGGAAGGTAACCATGGCGAGCAAGCACATGCAGGCTGTTACTTTAGTCTCCACTGACAGGGCATGGCTCCGTCGTGTGGGTGCCTGCATCACATCACTGCACAGCTCACACAGCTGCCTCAGAATTGCCCTATTCAGGTGGTACCGGCCCACAATCTCAGTATCAGTGTACAGATAAAAGCTGGTGCGGGCTCGGTACTGCCTGTTGGGGGCATACCGCCGACGGGCCCTTCCACGGCCACGCCCCCCTGCCGCACACCTTCTCACTCCCCTTATAATGGCCTCCATCTGGAAGGTGGCACTGACCATGTCCCTGGCTTGTGTTCACCCCCACTGGCAGCTGTTACTGTATTCCCCCTGCTGTCCTCCCTGCTACTTCCCCTGCACCGGGAACACCTGCCTGTGGTGGCCTCTGTGCTGTGTGGCACTTCCCCTTCTGAGCTGTGGCTCCCACACCTTCCCTATGCCTGGGTGTTCAGGGTGCCCTTTCCTGGCCTGCCTGTTTGTCCCTCTTGCCCTGTCTGTTTTCCTAGGGTTCTGCCTCATGTGGCTTCCCTGTAGCATTCTTGCGCCTCTCCCTTGCTCCTTTTTATTTTGGCTCATTTCCGCTATGGCGCAACTTCCGCTTGCTCCCCTATTGCGCATGGCGCAAGTCGTTAAATATCGCACTGCGCCATTTATGCATGGTTCCTCCCCCTTCGGTTGCACATGCCTTCATTATCATTGCGCTGTTGCTCAGCATGATTTCAGGAGTGCAACTGCCTCCTGCTGAATATTGCCGAATGGTGCAATTTCTGACTTGCGCAGGCGCAACCCTATTGTGCATGGCTCAACTCTTTTGAATATCTGGCCCTGTGTTCCCTGCCCAGGTTCCTTGTCATTCAAACTGGATCGAGTGAGTGAGCGTCTCAGGTGTTGGAAGCACTCGGCCTGTGGCCTCGTGCCCAACCACCTGAATCGTGACGTTATCCCAACATGTCACACACCCTGTCATGCATTATTCCTTTATTTTGGCATTGAAACCCAACTGCCACGTCTTGGACCACTCCACGAGTTCTCCAAGATCCCTGTGCATTTTCTCCACCTCCCCTGAGTGTCCACCCTATTACAGATTTTGGTGTCATCTGCAAAAGGCATACCTTCCCTTCCAGTTCTTCAGCAATGTCTCCTATGAAGACATTGAAGAGGACACCAGAACCAAACCCTGTGGTACCCCACTGGTCAGTCTCCTCCATAAAGTGAGTGCTGTTAACCACTACTTTCTGTCTCCTGTTAACCATTTTTTCCCTTCATCTTTATCTCTGATCACTGCAACTGGCCCCCATCTGGACCAGTCCCCAACCCTGTCACCTGGTTTCTCAGGGACTCACCATCTCCACTGCGGCCTTTCCATGGGACCCTGGCTGGAGATGAACCATTGCCAGTGCAGGGCCTGCAAGGGACTGGGCTGTCACCACCTATCAGTTGGAGAGTTTTTCTTCCATTTTCTTCCTGGGGCCTGCGCAGTGCAATGACACAATCTGCATGCTTCACCTCCTCAGAGACGCCCCGATGTCCAGGCATGGGGTCCCTTCCTCGCTGTTCCACAGTGCTACCACAGATCCTCTAGGTGGCAGTCAAGCTACAGGACAGGCATCATCACTCCCTCCTGAGGAAGGAGAGCTGTTCTATGGATGCTTAATCCTCCTCTCCCAGTCAGTCCCCATCCACTGGGGTCCATTCCTGAATCCAGGTCACCGACATGACAGGAGGTGTGGCATGCAGTGCCTCAGCCTTCAATGCCACTTGGCTAACCATCATTTTATTCATGTGTTTATGTATGTATGTACTTATTTATGTGTAATTTTTGACCAGGAAAGGCACACTAGCTATGACAGCTTATTTCCAGGTGGGCTACGGGGGTTGCATGGGCCTGTTTCACTGACAGGGAATATTGGCCTTGACACTGGGGAAATTCCCCTACTCTTGCAGTAGGGGCAGCTGCTGTCAGTTCCAGCTGGCAAGATGGCTGACCACACCGGTGGAGAAGGAGGCAATGGAGGAACTGGAGCCCAAAACCCCATTTTGCCATCTATTACTTTTCATAGTTCAATGGAGATACCTGATCCGGTGGAGAGTTTCCTATCTGTTCAGAAGGAAGGACCTCAGTGCTCTACCACTGCTCTGTCATCAGTTTGTCTGGTTTGGGCAGTTTCCACCACTGGTTCAATGGTCACTGACAGTACTGCAATTCAGATGCTGCTTGATAAAATGGAAAGACAAGCGTGGCTGCTCCGCCTGCTAGAGGAAAGTTTGGATTCTGGCCCTTCTCAGATATCTTCTGCTGGATTGCTTCCACTGACTGTTGTTTCACAGAAAGAACACTCATTGGATTTGAAGTCTGTTGCCTTATTTCCTGGTATGTCGGTGGGCCCATGGTCTCCTGAGCATGCATTACTGGATGCCGGCTGGAAGCGGCCTGAAGATGGCTCAGCGTGGATCTTGGATACTACACTGACCACAGCCGATATTATTGCTTTGGGGCAGACTGTCTTATGCACAGAACGTTCTGTCTTGTCTTCTCAGACTTCTGACAGCGTGCAGTCCCAGCTGTCAACTGTCTCTGCTTCATCTACTACAACCGGCACCATGGCAACTCGGCAGCGGGAAGCCGACAGAGACACACGTACTGTTGCAGCTTTACCAAGTACAGTTCTTTCTTCTTTACCTGCAATTTTCCTCCTCTACCTACTAATGCTGACATTTTGCAAAAGATCACTGCTGGTATGTCTGTTTTACCTGCTTTGGCCAGGTTTATCCTACAAAACCACATTCGCAACATGTTGTACTTCCTGGTGGAATGTCTGAACCATCAGCATTATCTTCCCATTCTTGGGGAGACTTGATGGACTCAGAGGACAGTGCTGTACCTACTTCTATGGAGGCTAGCACTTCAGTACCGAGGGACAAGGCCCTCCCCCCAACCTTCTCCTGCTGCTTCAGGCCCTACCTCCTGCTACAAAACATTTAAAATGTCTGACTTATTCCATAACCTGGGGAATCCCATCTCTTGGCGTAACACTGTCCATATTAAGTATAAAGGGGACCTCGAGGAATCTCCTGACCAGATTTTTGTAGCTAGAAAACTTTTAAAGGACTCTATGCAGTATCTGGCTTCTGATATTTTTGCTGTGATCCACATATCAGGGGATACCATCTCTAACACCCTTGACCTGCTTGAAAAATTCTGGCATAAGTATCACCAGTTACGGATTACTGCTCTTTGGGCTCCCTTTTTAGCTATTCTGCTTACTAGACCAACCACCAAGACTATTATCATTCTGTTCCACGATGAACGTGTGCATATTTCAGATATTTTACACTGGGTCAAGCAAAGAGCAGATGTGCTAGATAGGCCCCTGCCTATCTTGGACACAGAAAACATTTGGACAGGTGGCTGGAAGATCAAAGTAAAGTTGTGAATGACAGATAGTGGCCCTTTACATTTGCCCAGCTGCTTTTACATTGGCCAGGATCATGGATTTTGTTTCTACCCTGGGCAACCCAAGACTTGCCATAGATGTGGTTAACTTTCCCATCTTAGCAATGCCTGTGACACTGTGATCTGTAGTTTTTGTAGACAAACTGGACATTCTAATCACTTTTGTAAGAATCCTCCTAAATGCAATCTGTGTGAAGGATTGTACATCTATTCCTCAATGCCCGGGCAGTCCATAACAACAGCTCTTGGTTAACCAGGACACCATGGTTCGTGAGGCCCAAGTAAGACAGGCACAACAGGAGGAAGAGTTGTGTCTCCCTGTGCCACCTCCACCTGCACCCTCAGACTGCCAGTCAAACCAGCCTATGCCCCCTGCCACTCCCTCAGGGCCTACACCAAGTGAAGACCCCAATTTGACTTCAAAACTCTTGTTTCTGGGGGATGGTATCTCGATGGGCATGGATCCTTCTATGAACCTCCTCCCTGACTCTACTCCAGTACCTGCTCCACATCCAGATATGCCCCCACCACAGCCCCTTCAGGAAGATTATCAGGTAGCCAAGGGGAAACGAAGATCCAAGAGGAATACCCCAACGTCTACATTGGCTAAGACTGATGACACTGACACCAGAAATAAATGTATGGCTTTGCAAACACTTTCTGTGGAGGATGATGGGGACTTGGATGCCTCCTGTATCCTGTCCTCACAAAAGGATAATTTGGACATAGACACTGATGTTCTGGAAAAACCAGAGTTAATGAAGAAAAAGACTAGAGCTAAAAAATGATTCCCTTTTCTTTCTAATCCTGTCTCATGGATTATATGACAGAAGATCCCCTAAATGTTATTTCCCTTAATGTCAACAGTATAAAAAAAAATCATAAGAGATGTGGTATTACTTTTAATGCATTATCCCCACTCTAATGCTCGTCTTATTTTTTTACAGGATACCCGAATTAAATTTATGTTTTACATCCACCAGGCACAGAAAGCCTGGCCATGGCCCTTTCTATATGGTCTATTGGGAAGACCCTTGTTTGGGGGGGGATCCTTTTCACTTGTCTGGCAAAGATCCAGAAGGTGATGGATACTGAACTAGGCAGAGCTCTTTTTTTAGATGTGGATTTGTGTGGTCAAGCAGTTAGAATTGGCACCATTTATGCTCCTCAGACTACGACATCTAGGATTCAGTTATTCCGGTTAATCCAACCATATCTACATACAAATAGAAAATTGATATTGGGAGGAGACCCTAATTGTCCTTTGGAGCTGGTGGATAAAACTGGAAACACAGCCAAACTTTTTTTGTGATACCAGTTGCTTGAGGTCCATCATTTGCACAGCTGCCTTACAGGATGCCTACCGTACCTTTTGGAAGGATGGTGGACATACTTACTTTCAGGGTTCTCTATCCCTGAGAATTGATTATTTTTTTGTTACCAATGGACTGTCCTTAGGGCTGTTATTGTACACACAGCCACTTCTGACCATGTAGGATTGCATAGTACCTTCCTTTCTCTGGTCCAGTCTCATTCTTGGCAGCCCCACTCTGTATCACTGTTAGTATCCCTTTTGTTTGCCCAGTTATTCCCTGTGGTCATGGGGTACTCCCATTACTGGATGTCCTCCTTTCCTAACCTGACAGCAAACTGGGAGCTTATCTGGGGGGATATGTACTGGTATGTGTCTAATGATAAGCTACATCTCACTCAATTTTATATACTACATAACATTTACCTTGCCCCTATCCATTTATGTAAGATGGGGAAACTCCCCTCTGCTCAATGCTCCAGGTGTAATACAGCAGAGGGATCCCTGGTGCATATTATGTGGGAATGTCCTAAAGTTGCTCCTTTATGGGAAAAGATTAAATTAAGGTTAGATCCCTTATTGGGCTTGGAGAAACATAGAAACATAGAATTTGACGGCAGATAAGGACATGTAGGATTGCATGTCACTTTGGGGAACTTATAACAGAATAATATGGGCAGGGTTATTGGTGCATTAGTAACGCTATACTTACAGCCACTCATGTTAAACAACAGACTGATGAACTCTTGAAAGCCAAGGCAACAGTAGCTGTTTTTTATGACACGACTGGGGATTGGTGGACTGATACCAAACTTCTTGTAAAACATCTGTTTCAAAAATTGGGTAAAATAGGTGACTTTTCAGGGATCTCTTAAATGCTTCTATGGACAGGCACTCTCTAATCTGATGAGGTAGAGAATTCCACAGGGTCGGGGCCATAAAGGAGAAAGCCCTTGCCCCAGATGATTTAAAACAAACCCTGGGAATCTCTAGCAATCCCTCGCCAGTGGAGCGGAGTGGGCGGAGAGGACGATAGGACAAAGGAGATCTTGCAGGTAGCCTGGTCCCTGGCCATGTAGGGTCTTATAGGTCAGCAATGTGACCTGAAGGTGATTCTCCATCGCACTGGCAGCCAGTGCAGTTCACGACATGGGTGTGACATGACAAGTTCTTGGTAGCCCTGTCAGCAACCTAGCTGCCGCGTTCTGCACCAGCTGCAGGCGACGGAGATCTACCCTGGCAACCCTAGATATAAAGCATTACAGTAATCAAGATGGGAAGAAACAAAAGCGTGGACCAGCACAGGAAGGTCATCATGTGGAACAAGGTGTTTTATCCGGGCGATATTCCTCAGATGGTAAAAGGAAGATTTGACAGTGGCCGACACCTGCATCTTTAGTGTCAGCGCACTGTCAAAAATAACACCCAGATTTCGCACCTGTTCAGAAGGTCTCAACTGGGTATCCCTAATAAGAGACCAGAGGGACCCCAGGAGTCAACTTCTTTGCATAATGACCTGGGTCAGCGACTAATACCTCAGTCTTATCCGGATTTAACCTCAACCAGTTCGCAGACTCATCCAATCCTGAATCCAGTGAGGCAGTTGTTAAAAACTGAGACAGCATCATTTTGTTCGCAAAGGATATATAGAGCTGAGTGTCATCTGCATAACAGTGAAACTCAGCCCATAACGCCTTATAATGTCTCCCAACGGTAGCATGTACACCGTGAACAACATGGGAAAGCACAGAGCCCGTGGCACCCCACAAGACAGAGCAAAGGGGCAGAAGAAAAATCTCTGAAACTACCCTTTGACTTCTGCCTGTGAGGAAAGAATGGAACCATCTGAGGACTGTCCCTGACAGTCCACAGAGTAGCCGCAGGCGATCCAGCAACATCCCATGGTCCACGGTGTCGAACGCTGCAGAGAGATCAAGAAGAACCAAGATCGAGCGGCTCTTCTGATCTCTTGCTATTAGGAGATCATTAAGTACCCGAACTAATGCAGTCTCGGTGCTATGCCTCTTCCTGAAACTGGACTGGAGAGGATCATAGACTTCATGGGTGGTAAGAAAGTCATCAAGCTGTAACGCGACTACTTTCTCAATAACCTTGCCCAAAAAGGGCAGGTTAGAGATCGGTCTGTAGTTAGCAAGGCAGTCGGGGTCAAGGGAAGGTTTTTTCAAAGGGGTGTCATGACAGCCTCTTTCAAGGACTCCAGAAACACCCCTTGATCCAAAGAACCCCAGACTATCCTCGCAAGGATTGGTCCAATCGCATCCATGCATCCCACAAGGAGGCGCGTAGGACCAGGATCCAAACTACAGCAAGTTGGTCGCAGGCCTTGGACAATCTTCATGATATCCATGATCGCTGGCTGGTCGAAATCCATCCAGACAGATCAAGGACATGTAACCCCATGTTGGTCACTGTAATGCTCGTTTGAACGCATGCCGCGGATCTCCGATCTGATTGATGACACCTTATCGTCAAAGAACCGAGCAAACTCATCACACTGTATTTGTGAAAAAGCTCTCCAACCCCGCAGACAGGCAGGATTGCACAGTCTGTCGACGGTCCGGAAGAGCTGAGCAGGTCGGTTTCTTGATGCAGTTATCTCCCTGGACAGGAATTCTGCCTTCTTATGGGAGATTACTGATTGATAGTCCACGTAATGGGCCATCAATCTAAGTTTGTCATCTTCCAGGCCGGATTTCCACCAACAGTGCTCCAATCTTCACCCTTCCTCCTCAACTCCCCAAAGTCCCATCAAACCAAAGGGATCGAGGCAGAGGAGAGGGGAGAACAGACAGGTGCAATGGAATCCAGTGCCCTCAACACCATTATTATAGTGCACTACTAAGGCATCTGGTTCCATGCACTCCATCGGGCCAACTCGATAGGTCCAGCACCACCATCAGACCCTCAGGGTAACTCCTCAAAGGATGGTACTGGACCATCTCCAAAGGGTGAGTCTCATAAGGGGGTCGTGAAATTGAACTTACAGAATGATGGTCAGACCACCCAACTGGTTTCACAACCAGTCCCATGATCTCCATACCCAAGGTGAACACTGAATCCAGAGAATGACCATGAATATGGGTAGCAGCGTAACCACCTGTGTGAAGCCAGAACTCATTAGTTGGAGAAAGTCTTGACCAAACTGCGAGAATTCATCGTCGACCCAGGCATTAAAGTCCCCCAGAACCAACCACCTGGAGGGCTCCAATACCAGATCGACAATGAAGTCCGCGACTTCTTGCAGAAAAATTTTCGCACCACCGGGTGGACGGTAAACGAGCAGAATTCTGCAGCCCACACCTGCTCCCATGATACATTCAAAGGATCCAGGGGACACCATTGGAACCTCTACAAGGCCCAATTCTGATTTAAAACAAATAGCAACCCCCCCACCCCTACGATCCAACCTCAGGCGATGTATTACCGAGTACCCGGCTGGGACAGCTGACTCCAAATTGGGGCCAGCATTTTCGTCCAGCCAGGTCTTGGTAATGCATGTCAGGTCAGATGATTCAACAAAATCAGCAATTATTGCCGTTTTGTTCTTTATTGACCTGGCATTACATAACAATGCCCGGGTTGGATGAGAGGCCCTGGAGGAGCAGGCTATGTGCCCACTATCAGTGGAACCCTCGGTATGGGAACCAGGCAACGACTCCCATATCCTGGACCCATTTTTCCCAGGCGTCTCCTCAACCTCACCGCCTCATTCGGCCCTCCACTCTGCCCCCATAGCCGAGGGACCCCTCCCTCTTTGCCTCCTCCGCACAATCCCCAAGGCATGGCAGCGCCTATATACCGCTGTGGAGAGGGGCAATCAAAGCGCAGGTCCCTCAGCCTAGAGGAGAGTAGCTTGTCCATGGATATTCGATCCCAACACATAACTATGTAGATCTCAAGAAGCAGTCTTAAGATCATTTTAATATAAACTTTATCAATACCAGCAACAAATCCAAAATAATTAAAACAATAATACAATTTTTCATTTAAACCAACTCCAAAGATTAAACAAGTCTGGACAAATTTTTCATAAATTCCACAGAGAAAAGAAGTTTATAGCAGTTCAAAGCAAAATCACAGTTCTTCTAGTCCATGCTTTTACTAGAACAGTAAAGGATCCCACAGAGCTCTCAACCCTGGGGAAACTGTCCCATGGCCTATCTCTCACATAGGCCAAATGGAAATGCTTTATAGTTCTACCATATACTCCTAGAGTAGAAGTCAATCTGCAGAAGATTAATCCAGCTATTTGGGGGTAATTAATCAGTCAACAAAGGAAAACTCTCCTATGGTCGTCCCCCAATGTATCCTCCAGGGAGACCAGCCTGTAACTGGACTTGTATGAGCAGGTTCTCCAATCTACTCCAACAATAATCCATAAACCACGAGTGCCCCAGGCCCATCCTCCGATAGCGCTCCTCGAGGTCTCATGGCAGCTGTTCACCCTGGAAAACCACACCGGGTTCAGGCCGATATTTTAATAGATAGAGAGATTCCCCCTGATCGTCCCCCAAGGCACCGCTGGGGAGATTGATTAATATCTGAAATTCACATTAGCAGGCTCTCCAGCCTGCCGGCTATGAAATAGAGAACACACAATAAAAATGTCTCCTACTGTTCAAAGTGGGGCACTTTGTCTCTCTTGCGGTGTGAAAGATGGCTGGCCCTGGAGCCAGAGATGGTGGAGGAGGAGGACATGAATTTTTGATCCCACTATGACTGTTATTGTTATGAACATTTTTTTTTGCTCCTCCCTGGCCCCTTGGACTCCACTCCTTCAGGCTCCACACGCTTGTCCTCTCTGACCACTAGACTCAACTCTCGCTGCCATCACCTACCTCCAAGCTCCCTGAGATCTTCCGACACCTCCCATGTTCTGGCTTATCCCTGCCTGGACCCCTCTGCTGCCACCAGGGAGGAAGTGCCTTGTACAATGGGGGTGTCAGTCAGGGGGTGGGGATGGCACACTAGGTGGTCAGGTGGCATGGGGGGACTCACAGCAGACATTATCTGGCACTGCCAGGATGAGCCATTTTCCCACTTCCTCTCTTCCCTCTACCCCTTTCACATCATGGCTGCACATGACAGCATCCTGGGAAAGTGCATGGCAGTGTGTGGTCACCACGCTACCAGGTGTGCCTCTGATGGTTCACTACCAGGAATCACTTGAGGATGGGTGTAGGCCATACTCTCCTTCCAAGTGAGGACAGTGTCCATGTGGACATTCTCCACCCTCCCACCAGTCTCCTCTCCAGTCACCCCAGGTGCAAGTCACGAACTTGGGTGCCAGTGTGTCAAGCTGAGTGCCTCACCACTCGGTGCCACAGAGCTAGCATTATGGACAATTCTGATGCAGTGCCTAAACAAATGAAGGGAGCTGAACAGTCACAGCATCAGAGGTTGTGAAGATGGAGGAAAAAATGTCTGTTGACTCACCTGTCATCAACTGGCAGACTAGGGGGGCCAAGTGGTCCTTCTCTGTCGTCAATTTCTATGTTTCACCTGAAACAGGTATGAGTTCAGCTATTGAAAATATGGATGCAGTTCTCAAACAGCATGATGCAGAAATTATGGATGCCAAGAGAGTTTTGGTCGCTGTGACAGGGTTGAATAAGACACTGTCCCATTTGTTATGCAGAAAAGAGTTAAATGTAAGGATCTGTTCTATCGTATCCTTTTCTGTCTCTTGTCTGTCTGATTGCACAAACATATTTTCTTGTGAGGCTGAGGAACAGATCACTCTGACGGT
This sequence comes from Neoceratodus forsteri, assembly GCA_016271365.2. NCBI lineage: Eukaryota > Metazoa > Chordata > Ceratodontiformes > Ceratodontidae > Neoceratodus > Neoceratodus forsteri. Next base: position 735,087,891 of record CM028131.1, read on the forward strand.
CTTGAGATCCCCCCATCTCCCTGCTTTCACTTGCTGTTTGTATCTTTTTCTTCCCTGCTGCTTATCTGTGGTTTTAAAATATATGTGAATCTTTGTGTAAAACTGGGATCCCTTGGTTTGAAAATGTACATTGTTATATTGTCGAAATAATTCCAAAAATATATTTGTATCTCAGGGGGTTAACCTTGAGATGCAGTTTGACCTCCTCAGGATTGTTTGCAAAATTGTCAGCAGGAGGCCAGCTTGGAACAGTATTCTATTTGCAAGCCTGCTCAGCAAAGAAACTGACAAGAACTCTGATACATTTTGTGAGAAACAGGATATCTCTTAATGAGCTCAAGATGCAGAAGTTAATTGTCAAGAAAAAACATTATATAAAAAGAGAGCAACCTTCCATTTTAGAGACAGACTGAGATTTAGAATTAGAGATACCCTCAGAGGAAGGATTCTGTTTTGTCTGACATGCCTGTATAAAAGCTATCCTGCACAATTTTATTTATTTTTTATTATTGTTATTGAAAATAACAAAACACTACTTGCGAATTTTACAACTACTCCTGGTTTTCCTAATGCTTCCTGACCTTTGCATCGACAACAGTTGGTGTCAGACTAAGTGGAATTTACACCGTACAAACTCTAAGTCAGGAGTTGTGTACATGAGTGCCAGACCTGGTACTAGGGCAGCAGAAAGGTATGGATCCTGTAGCAGCAACTCCAGTAGTGATTACCAGAAGAATAGCAGCCAAACTAGAAGCAGCAACAAAATCCAGACTGAGACTGTACGTGATAGGAGAGGAATAGGCAGGGACAGAACCTGAAAGTCTGTCTGCCTCTTCAAATGGTGGGCTATACAATAAAGAGACAGAGGAGCAGAGAAAAGAAGAGATACAGCAACAGGAGCAGCAAAGAAGAGAAAATATGCAGCAACAGGAGCAGCAAAGAAGAGAAGATATGCAGCAACAGGAGCAGCAGAGAAGAGATGCAGCGACAGGAGCAGCGATGGCAGGATGCCTTGCAAGTTATCACAGTTGGAGGATCTGGCACAGGTTCAGCAGAGCAAGAAAACACAAACAACTTTAAAGACATTAAACTTACAAAGCTATGTCCCTCAGATGATACTGAAGCATATCTGACAACTTTTGAAAGGGCTGCCACAGCCTGCCTATGACTAAAGCAGCAATGGGTAATCAGGCTAGTACCTTACCTGACAGGTAAAGTCCATCTTGCCTACAGCAATATGAACACTGCACAGTCAGAAAAATATGACCGTATGAAAAGAGAAATCCTGAAAAGATATATCTCAGGAGAGAACAACAGGCAGAGATTCCAGTCCCTGAGTTACCACTCAGTCGACAATCCTCGAGAAGCCTTCACCCAACTCAGAGAACTCCTCATTAAATGGCTCCAACCAGAAGGCAAACAGTTCCAGAGATCATCAACTTGTTTGCAATGGCCATCCCAGTGGCATGGAGGGTTGAAGAGAGATGTCTTACCTCCTGCTATGCCGGTGACCCGTGTTCACAGTGCGAGCAGGTCAGTGGGGGCTGGCCAGGGTGGAGAGGATTGAGCATCCAGAGAACAGCTCTCCTCTCACAGGGAGGGGGGAAACAGAGGCCGGCGACTGCCTGACACCTAGCGGAGGCTAAGTGTTGGCACGCCTGGCTCTGTACAATGGGGCTCAAAGGCAGAGCAGTCAATTGGGTGTGCTGCATGTGGAAACACGCGTGGCATGCCCTCCTGTTGGCACTGCATGCTCTGCTGATAGAAAAATGTAAAATTGGTGGCCCTGGTTGTGTGGCTTGATGGCCATCCATCGGAACACACCACTCAGAGGGCATCACCAGATACCGGATCTGTTCCTGGTGGGGAGTTGGGGCTCCCACTGCTCCATCATGGGAGATAAGCCATGGGGTAGCGGTGATGGCCTGAAGGTAGAGGATGGTGTGGGACTTGATGGGGAGGAAAAATTCCAGGAGGTTGCCAGGTCAGGAAAGCCAACAGGGGGCTAGGAGAGAAAAACATTAACAAAAAAAAAAAACATATCTGCAATGGAGCACCATCAAAATCCTTCCTAAAAATGTGCAGCTTTGGGTCAAAGAACACTGACCAAAAAGTGGTGAAAAGCTACTTCTATGGCCAAGGACTATCAGATGGACAGACAGACCTTTGGCCAAAGACTATCAGATGGACAGACAGACCATGCAGCAGTGAAGTAACAGCAAAGACTGGTAAAACCTCTTTTCCTAATTTAATTCCAGGTCAGATAAAAACTCTGGTAAGGTAACAAATCTTCACCCAAAATGTAATTTTACTATAACTGTAATGAGCCAGGCCATACTGCAAGAAGATGACATAAAAATAAGGAGAGTAGCACTGGAGCAGATTTGGTTTTAGAAAATTGGGGCAAGTATTTAATAGACGTCAAGGTGGGAGATAAGACTGTAAAGGGACTTAAAGATCAAATGAAAACGTTTTACAGATTGTCATTAAAAACTTGATGTCAAGTCCCTGTGTCATGACTAGCGTTTCCTGAAAATATCATGCTGTTTGGTGTTGTGGTTTTCTTTAAATCAGCATCTATTAATGTGTTCTGCAGTAACTGAAAACAGTGAAGAAACAGTGAAGATGTTTCTGTCCCTATCAGTGAGCAATGACATCATACTTGTCCAGCCTGTTGCTGCTGCAATTAAGTCCCTAACTGCCTGAAGAAGCTGTTGCACTTTCCAGTCAAAGCAATCTATAGGGCTAATTGTCTTTACTCCAAGTGTGTTACTAACCCATCTGGTTTGAGTTTAGATTGATTAGTTTACAATCTATCATTCTGTTCTCATAAAGAGTTGGTCATTTGTGTTTCAGTGGTGCACTGAAGTGGTATAAATGAATGTGTGAGAAATCACCTGCCTGTATCACAGCAGTCAGTACTATGACATCAAAACTCTGCATTGTTGTCTGGCAATATAACACAGGATTGTTTAATGGATATAAAATGAATCTGAAGTTTGTTAAGTCATAGAAGTAGTGTGTCTTTGATGTAGCCTCCATGAATATGTTCAAGTGAAAACAACATTGTTGATATGTCAGATTGACAAACAGCTGTTTGACACACTCTATTTCAGGAACATGTACTGTATGAACTCACAAAATTCAGTTCTCTGAAGGATTTTATGTGAAAATACATCATGTATGTGTGTAACTAGAAATACTATATGTCATCCTGATGCCCCTGTCTCCTGTCCCTCAGTTGAGGCTGCTGCACCCTGCTTTCCTCTGCCCCCCCAGGCATGGCCAATGCCCCCTTTTCCAGTCTCCACAGACATGACTGCTGTGCTCTGCTAAGCCATAGAGTCCCAGGGCCTCTGCCTCCACAGTTGGGGCTGCTGCACCATGCAGCCCTGACCAACAAAAGCTGGGGCATTTGCTGCACCCTGCTACCTACTTCCCCTGCCCCAGATGGGCAGTGCTGTAGCAACACATGCACTCTGTCTCACAGTCAGGGCTGTTGTACCCTGATGTCCCACTATGTCCTGCCCCACAGTCTAGGCTTCTGCACCATGCTGTCCTCTGCCCCCTGCCACCACTGTGCCCTGCTGCATCATAGAGCCTCTTGATTCCACAGTTAGGGTTGTTGCACCATGCTGCTCCCTGCCACCAGAGTCCGATTCTTTGGTACACTACCCAAGCTGCTTGAAAGACAAAATGAAAAAACACTTTCATCTTGTGTTATAGGGTGGGGACAGAGGGTAGTAGGGAGTAGCAGCCCTAACTGTGGAGGGATGGGGCTCTAGGGCACAAAAGGCAACAGCAGCCTTGACTGGGAGACAGAGTGCATGTGATACAGTGGCCCTGCCCATTTAGGGCAGTGAAAGTTGGTAGCAGGGTGCAGCAAAAGCCCCACCTTTGGTGACCTTGGAAAGCAAGGTGCAGCAGCCCCAACTGCGGAGGCAGAGGCCCTGGGACTCTAGGGCTTAGCAGAGCACAGCAGTTCTGTCTGTGGAGACTGGAGCAGGGGGCTTTGGCATGCCTGTGGGGGGACAGAGGGAAGCAGGGTACAGCAGCCTCAACTGAGGGGCAGGAGACAGGGGCATCAGGATGACATATATTTCTAGTTACAGACATAAATGTGGTATTTTCACATAGAATCCCTCAGGTAATTGAATTTTGTGAGTTCATACAGTACATGTTCCTGAAATAGAGTTTGGCAGACACCTATTTGTCAATCTGACATATCAACAATGTTGTTCTCACATGAACATATTCATGGAGGCAACATCAAAGACACACTACTTCTATGATTTAACAAACATTAGATCCATTTTATAAATATTAAACAATCCTGTGTTATATTGCCAGACAACAGTGCAGAGTTTTGATGTGATAGTACTGACTGCTGTGATAAAGACAGGTGATTTCTCACGGTCATTTATATCACTTTAGTGCACCACTGAAACACAAATGACCAACTCTTTATGAGAACAGAATGATAGATTGCAAACTTATTGATCTAAACACAAGCCAGATGGGTTAGTAACACACTTGAGTAAAGACAACTAGCTCTACAGATTGCTTTGACTGGAAAGTTCAACAGCCCCCAGGCAATTAGGGACTTAACTGCAGCAGCAACAGGCTGGACAAGTATGACGTCATTGCTCACTGACAGAGACAGAAACATCTTCACTGTTTCTTACTGTTTTCATTTACTGCAGAGCACATTAATAGATGCTAATTTAAAGAAATCCATAAAACCAAACAGCATATTTCAGGAAATGCTAGTCATGACACAGGGACTTGACCTCAAGTTTTTATTGACAATCTCTAAAACGTTTTCATTTGATCTTCTCTAGTGCATGTTGAAGTGCTGGGAAAACACTGTGTAAAAGGACCAGGTACTGGGGTCATCTGCTTTCACAGGGACATTCAATACTATCCCATCACCCAAGTGACTCTGAATATTAATAGGGTGTCACACCAAATGAAAGTTGAGGTAGTACCTAAGTTACCAGTACCTGTGATTATTGGAAATGACTTTCCAGGATTTGCTGAGTTAATCATAGATGGAGCAAAATCAGTAGTTTCAGCAGCTATGATGACAAGAGCATAGGCAAAGAAAATCTCAGATACTGGCGACACTTTTCCTTGTGGTGATTTTGATGCAGACTTGTTTTAGACCCGCTCCAAGATCCAGAAGTCTAGGAAAGAAAGAAGACTCCTGAAAAAACAGTGGCAATAAAAGACTGATGGACATAAGCGGTTACTATATGAAAATGCTGAAACTAAACTGATAAATGATTGTGACTTTGTTTCAGAGCAAACTAACAATGCTTCTCTCCAAGGGTATTTTAAGTAGCTGAGGGTGAAACAAAAACAGGGTGTGCCAATGTTTAAAAAATGTAATGGGTTACTCTACAGAGTTTGGGCTAATCCTCAGATGCAGAAACAGATAGAACAATTGGTCATACCGAAGAAATATAGAACTGAGTTGTTACAGACAGCACATGACAGTCCCATGACTGGTCACTCGGGGAGGGACTGCACCCTTGACAGACTGTTGTATAGATTTTACTAGCCTGGGATTTATGAAGATGTTGCTATCTATTGCAGTTCTTGTGCTGAATGTCAGAAAGTAATCCCAGAGACTAAAAAAGACAAGGTACCCCTGGTGCCCCTACCCTTGATAGGTCTCATGTCACTTGGGTGAAACAAACTGAGTGACTCAAATGTGAGTGATTCAATTTGCATGCCCGATGGGATAGTGAGTGTGGGGATACAGTGATGGGAGAGGATAGTGATTGTGGAGCAATGTAATAGCAAAAGCAAATGAAGGGGAGGTCTTGAGTTATGCTGGTCAAGCAGTGCAATGCAGCATGCTACTGCCGAGCTGTCCACCTGGCGTGGCAAAAGGATCAACAACAAGAGTGATGATGGTCCCAGGTTTGGGACTGCCGGTAGTTAAACATTTTTTCAGTTTTGGCTGTTAAAATTTTTTGGTCGACCGATGGTGCCCCAGCCACGGTATCCCCTGCATACTGTTCCCCCAGTGTCCCCTTCGGAGCTGATTATACTAGTTTGGGGCTTGCCTCCTGCAAAGGGGTGCCATGGGCACAGCGCCCCGCATTAAATGTTCATTTTAACTTCCACCTGATTGCCGTATTGGCAGTCGTCAAGGTGGGTTGGGGCCGATTATTCATTCGGTGAAATGCACGCGCTGTTGTGCAAGTTGTGACAGAAATGTTGCCGTTATGACATGGAACCCCCTTGATAGATGTACCTTTTGAGAGAATTGCAATGGATGTGGTTAGTCCCTTAGACAAATGTAAAAGAGGGTAATCAATTCATTTTGGTAGTATGGGACTATGCTACTAGATATCCAGAGGCAGTTCCATGCATACTGATCACAGTCAAAAGTGGCAGCAGAGCTTGCCAAAATTTTTAGCAGTGTGGGCATACCTAAAGAGATTATTACTTGATCAGGGTAGTAATTTTGGTGCTGCATTGCTGAAGGAGCTATAGCAATTATTAGGTACCACTGCCATAAGAACCTCCCCTTATCACCCTCAGACAGACTGTCTTGTTACGTGTTTTAATCAAACCCTAAAACGCATGTTAAAAAGGTTTATAAAATGTGTAGGGAAAGATTGGGACCAACACTTACCTTACCTGATTATTGCTTACGGAGAAGTGTCACAAGTCTCAACAGATTTTTCACCATTTGAAATGCTAAACGGTGAACAACCTAGAGAGCGACTAAATGTAATAAAAGAAACCTGGGAAGATAACTTCTCTCAGAAAAAATCTAGTACATCTTATATGTGTGCTCTGAGAAATAAACTGGCAAAATATGTTGAAAATGCCCATAGTAATCAGGAGGAAGCCCAAAAACAGCAGAAGGAGTATTATGACCATGGGGTAAAAGAAAAAGTTTTTGAGCCAGGTACTGTTTCACCTATTGGTAAATGTGTTATAGTTCTACTGTATTGTTCCATCTCGTGCAAATAATGTGCTCATGTTTATCCCTCCCAGTTATGTACATCATCTGTATTGCGCAATATACTTTTTTGTCTGTATATGATCTGCCTCCACTGTAACCCTTCCCCCCAGGTCGCACCGGGAGACGAGCATTTTTTTGCTCAGTGTGCCTTTCCTGGTGAAACAATTTCAATAAATACATAAATAAAAGGTCTTGCTGCTGTTACCCACTACAGAAAATAAACTGTTAATGAAGTAGAAATGGCATTATAAAGTGCTTAGATGTACTGACACAGTTAACTATGAGACTGAGACCCCTGACAGGAAAAATCCTACCAAGATATACCATGCTAACCTCCTGAGGAAATGGGCTGAAAACACCAAAGATTGCTTTGTTAGTTTTACCAGAAACTTCTACAGTAGATACTGATGTAATTTCTGACAGACTGAAACAAACTGTAACTGCTGATGCTGTAAGGTGAATGTTTCCTTAACCTCCAAGCAAACCACAGAATTTTTAACTTGGTGAAGACATTTAACTGTACTCTCACCACAGTGCCAGGCTGAGCAAAAGGGTTGAGCATGTAATACTGACAGGGAATGCTTGCCTCTATTAGACAAAAGACATACAGCTACCAGAGCGGTTAAGAGCAGATGTGGTTAAGGAAATACAAAAATGAAACGGTTATGTATCATAGAAGAGTTGAAAGTGCTTGGTCATTGTAAATAAAAAGAAGAGGGTGTAAGAATTTGTCTTGATTTTAGAAACTTAATCATGTGCCCAAATTCGACAGTTAGCAATATACCCAGGATAGATGATCTGGTGGACAGATTGGGAAATGCCAAGAACATCAGTACCCTTGATCTCACCAAGGGTTACTGGCAAATTCCGCCAGCTAAAGAATCCAGAGACAAAACTGCATTTGTTACTCCCATTGGATTCTATCAGTTCACCACCATGGCATTTTGTTTACATGGCGAACCCGCTACATTCCAGCAGTACATGGATGTAATTTTAGCTATTCACACTGGTTATTGTGCTGCTTACCTGGATGATGTTGTGATGTACAGTCCAGACTGGGAAAGCCGCCTGGAAAACCTAAGTGCAGTTATCCAATCTAGCAAGAAAGCAGGTCTAACCATTAATCCTATCAAATGTGCACTGGGCATGCAGGAAACCAGATATCTGTGATATGTTTTGGGAAATGGAGAATTAAAGCCAGAGATTTCTAAGTTAGAAGCTGTAGCTAACAGTCCTGTCCCTAAAACAAAGAAACATGTCAGGTCACATTTTGAGATGGCAGGTTACTATCAGAGCTTTGTTCCCAACTTTGCCCAGTTAGCTACCCCCCCCATTGAACTCACGAAAAAACAGTGCCTGAATATTGTGAAATGGACCCCAGAATGTGATGAGGCTTTGGGGCTATTAAGGCTGTATTTTTATGTTCAGCTCTGTTTTAAGAAGCCCAGAATTTGAGAAACATTTTTGTTACAGAAAGATGCATCAAAGGTAGGCCTTGGTGCGTCTTGAATCAGAATATTGATGGGAAGGAACATCCCATTCTATATATCAGTAAGAAATTGCATGACAGAGAGAAAAGGTACTCCACCATTGAAAAGGAATGCCTTGCAGCAAGGTGGGCCATGGGGTCCCTTAAGTTTTATTTGCTAGGAGCTGACTTTGTACATATAACTGATCATAATCTTGTTTGCTTAACCAAATGAGGGATAACAATTCCAGAATCACAAGGTGGCACCTGGCACTACAGCTATTTAAATTCAAAGTGGTGCACAAATCTGGAAAAGAGAATGTCACTGCTGATTTTCTGTCAAGATATGGATCAAGAATTGAAAATTCTGAAGGTTAACAAAAAAGAGTGAGTTTAAACTTAACTGTTTTCTGTACTGGTTGGTATGGAAAAGGGATACTGCAAAGGTTATAAGATGCCAGACCTGCAGGCAATAATGTCAGAGGATAAACTGGACATAGTAGCAATTAGTGAGGCGTGGTTTACCAGTAACCACACTTGGGAGACTTCAGTACCTGGCTATGTATTGTTCAGAAGAGACCGAGGTGCAAAAAGGGGAGGAGTGGCCCTGTATGTCAATGAAAATATCAAAGCTACAGAAATTCAGAATACACATAAGGAGCCAGAAGAACTGTGGGTCACCCTGGAAACAGGAAATGGGACAGCCATAAGAACTGGGGTTGTCTACAGGCCCCCAGACCAGGGGGAGGACATAGACACATTACTGGTAGAAGATATACAAAACATGACAGCTAAAGGGGAGGTTCTGATAATGGGAGACTTCAACATGCCGGATACAGATTGGTCAATACCAGCAGGAACATCTGCCAGAACTAGACACATAGTGGATTCCCTGCAGGGGGAGGGCCTCAAACAACTGGTACAGCAACCCACGAGAGACAGAGCTATCCTAGATCTAGTACTGACTAACAAGGAAGGGATCACAGATCTCCAGGTAGAAGGTCACCTGGGGGCCAGTGACCATCACATGGTATGGTTCAATTTGGCTACTACATCTAAATCATCCCATTCCAAGGCAAAAATATGGGACTTCAGAGGAGCTGACTTTGATAAGACGGCCAACAGAGTTAAGCTAGCCCTGGCAAAAAGAAACACAGGTGAGGGGTACAGGCAAAGTGGGAAACATTAAGGATGCAATACTTGAAGCAACATCCCATTGTGTTAGACAGAAAAGGAAGTGTAAAAGAAGAAGGAAACCACTTTGGTTCTCAAATACAATAGCAGAAAAGGTCAGAGCCAAAAGGCTGGCCTTCAGGAAATATAAGGGAACACAACAGGATGAAGATAGGGAGGCATACCAAACTGCCCTAAGGGAAGCAGGGAAGGCAATAAGGCAGGCAAAGTCCCAAACTGAGGAAAAGCTAGCACGAACAGTAAAAGAAGGTGACAAGAATATCTATAGATACATTAGTGAAAGGAGAAAGTCCAGAGGGGGTATTGCTAAGCTTAATGGAGAAAAGGGAGCATGTGAGGAGGAGGACCCTGTAAAGGCATCTATCCTAAATAGATACTTTTGCTCAGTATTTACTGAAGAGAAGGTAGGGCAGGGCCCACAGCTCAACATCATGGACACAGGGGAGGGAGGTGAGCACTACTCCCTTCACAAAAGAAAGGGTCCTACAAGAGCTTGCTAAGCTCAGGGTGGATAAGGCAATGGGACCTGATGGCATACATCCCAGGGTACTCAGGAGCTCAAGTGGAACTAGCAGAGCCATTAGCAGAACTGTTTAGTGAGTCTCTGAGCACAGAAGAGGTCCCAGAAGACTGGAGAAGGGTTATGTGATCCCGCTCCACAAGAGTGGTAGCAGGGAGGAGGCGGGAACTACAGACCAGTCAGTCTTACCTGAGTAGTGGGCAAGATTATGGAGGCACCCTTAAGGAAAGGATAGTGCAACACCTGGAACTATAGCACAGGATCCAAGACAGCATGGGTTTACAAAGGAAGGTCCTGTCAAACTAATCTCATAGATTTCTTTGACTGGGTAACCAGAGTGGTGGACCAAGGGGAGCAGTTGATGTCGCCTACCTTGACTTCAGCAAAGCTTTTGACACTGTTCCACATAGAAGATTGATAAATAAGCTGGGTAGGCTCGGTGGGTCAGAAGTTGGTCAACTGGGTGGCAAACTGGTTGACGGCAGAAAACAGAGAGTGGTAAATGGCATACAGTCAGAAGAGATGCAAGTCACAAGTGGGGTGCCTCAGGGATCAGTCCTGGGGCCAGTCCTCTTCAACATCTTCATTAGTGACCTTGCAGATGGACTAGAGGGTAAGGCTTGTCTGTTTGCAGATTACACCAAGATCTGCAACAGCGAGAGGAACCAGATGGGTGGGCAGAATGAGAAGAGATCTGATAAACTAGCAAATGGTCAGAAAAGTGGCAACTGGGATTTAATGCAAAGAAGTGCAAGATCATGCACATAGGGAAGAGAAACCCCGAAGCCACCTATAGACTGGGAGGGAGTTGCTTAGCAGTCACAAAGGAAGAAAGAGACTTGGGCATCATCATCACTGATGACCTGAAATCATCCAAGCAGACCTCTAAAGCAGTAGGTAAGGCTAGGGGGGTGTTAGGGTGTATTAGTAGGGGTATCACAAGTCATAAGAGGGAGGTAATAATCCCTCTTTACAAGACACTGGTTAGGCCCCATCTGGAGTACTGCGTGCAGTATTGGAGGCCCCACCTTCACAAGGACATTAACCAAATTGAGGCAGTCCAGAGAAGGGCAACAAAATGGTGCAGGGACTGCATCAGAAGACATATGAGGACAGATTAACAGAGCTCAATATGTATACCCTTGAGCAAAGGAGGAGAGAGGTGATATGATCGAGGCATTCAAACACCTTAAGGGCATTAACAAGGTGAAAGAGTCTAACATGTTTAAATATAAGAAAATAGCAGGACAAGAGGACACAGCATGAGATTAGAGGGGTCGATTAAGGGGGAATGTGAGGAAATTCTTTTTCACAGAAAGGGTGGTGGATGCATGGAATGGCTTACCACAAGAAGTGGTGGCTATGAATACAGTGCAGGGCTTCAAACAGGCATGGGATAGGCCTAAGGGAGCAATACAAATGACTATGAATAGATAGGCCACTGACAGAGCAAAGACCGATGGCACATTTATAAGGTAGAAAAGAAATGGGCAGACTGGATGGGCCTTGCAGTCCTTATCTGCCGTCAACTTCTATGTTTCTATGTTATGAGGTAATGTTAGAAGAGAATGAAAAGAAAGTTTTTGAAACCTGTTTTTTCAAAACAGGTTCCCTCTTAAAGAGGGGGGTATGTGAGAGGGTTGAATAAGACCCTGTCCTATTTGTTGTGCATAAAGAGTTTAATGCAATGATCTGTTCTATCCTCTCCTTGTCTGCCTGTCTGTCTCTTGTCTGACTGATTGTGCAATCAGATTTTCTTGGGAGACCTAGGAATTGATGTTCTCACGACCCCTCCCCCCCCACACACACACTACCTCCCTGCCTTCACTTGCTGTTTGTAGGATATTTTCTTCCCCCCACATATCTGTGGTTATAAAACTATATGTGAATCTTTGTGTGAAACTGAGATCCCTTGGTTTGAAAATGTATATAGTTATATTGTTGAAATGATTGCAAAAGGCTATTTGGGACTCAGAGGGTTAACCTTGAGATGCAGTTTGACCTCCTTAAGCTTCTTTGCAAAACTGTCAGCAGGAGGCCAGCTTGGGAAACTGTTCTATTGGCAAGTCTGCTCAGCAAAGAAGCTGACAAGACCTCTGATACATTTTGTGAGAAACAGGATGTCTCTTAAGCTCAGAATGCAGAAGTTAACTGACAGGAAAAGACATTATATGAAAAGAGAGCAATCTTTTGTCGGAGAGACAAACTGAGATTTAGTATTATAGATACCCTCAGAGGAAGGACTTTGTTTTATTTGAACTGCTCATATAAACGCTATCCTGCAAAAAAATATTTTTATTATTGTTATTGAAAATAATAAAACACTACTTGCGAATTTTATAACTGCTCCTGGTTTTCCTATGCTTCCTGACCTTTGCCTCAATGACAATAACTGGTATGTCCGAAAGGAGAGCCTTACTGTTGAAGCTTCTGTTAGGGGAAGAAGTGGTGCTTGCAACCACTAGACTTTGTACAGAGGCTGCAACAGACATGGGGAGTTCAGCTGATGTGCACTCTTTGCTGTCAGACCGAGTTCTGCCAGCATCAGGAAGGGCCGGCCTTGTGCATTCCAGGAGTGGCTAAGCATCTGGGCCTCTGAAGGCAACCCACCCCACACCACCACCTTCTTCTATCTGGACCATGGAGCAATTTCTTAAGGCAGCAGGTTGGAGGCAAATGGCAGAAGGACAGTGGCATGCCAGCAAGCTGCCAAGAGCAGCTGGCATAACTGAAGTTGCTCAGCCCACAGCAAGCCCATTTACCTCTGAAAGTTGCTCCCAAACTCCCTGAATTTTGGAAGGGTCCTGTGGACTCTGGTCCAGATAAAACTGTAACGCATACAGAGTTGGTGCATCGGGGGGAGGACTCCTGCAGATGGTAAAAGCATGTTCAAAGCCCATGAGGTCCCTGCCAAGAGCATCCCTACCAAAAAGGCTTTAGCACCTGCTGTGAGCACTGACATGGGGGACATCTCTCCTGTGGATTCCCAGCCTGCCAATGTTATTAGTGCAGAAGAGCAGGATTCCCTACAGATAATCTTGTGTCTCTGTTCTCAATCAACAGTACACACGGATTTGACTGTTAAAGGTAGGGATTTGGAACTTGCAGTTAATGAAGCAAGTCAGCTGCTCCACTCCAACCACCTGTGCCAGGTATAGGGTTCAGTATCAACAGCAAAGGAAAACTGGCATCAGGTGAACCGTACCAAATAGTCAATTTTAATGAAAAATCAATCACAAGTGCAAATGTATCACAGTACCTTGGTGGTAAGGATATAAAATCAAGGACACACTCTTGACCAGGTTTCACCCATGGTCTTTGTCAAGGGATGATGTATCAGGAAGCAAAGCACCTTTTAAAGTGCTCACAGCCAATTGTAACTGACACAAGATTTTTAAAGGTGCAGTACATAAGCCTGGTATCATCTATTAGATCCTCCTCAGGAATCTAAAATAATACTGTAATACCATCACCATGTTTAAAACACATACTCGCTATCCTCCTACTCACCTTATGGACTTTCCTCTGCTCCAGTTTAAACTCTGGTGGGACTTGCCTTGCACCACTCTCAAACCTGTATGTTCTGCATATCTCTGCATATTGATATTTGAATGCCAGATGTATTCTTCTGTCAGAATTTCTCTACTGTAACTGCTGTAAACTTAAATACCTAATAAAAAGTACTAACATTAAAATGCATACTGCACATGAGTAAGGTACTAGCCAGCCAGAGGGGGGTGACAAGTACCTTACTCATGTGCACTTATAGCCCATGGAACTGGTTGGTTAAAAATGTTTTTTAAACAATCATATAGTTTGGTCAAGTAATTTTAATTTATGCTGGAGCAGAACCTACTATTTTGAGTATTTTAAATATGGTAATGGTATTATTACTTTTAGATTCCTGAGAGGATCTAGTAGATGATACCAGGCTATGTGCGTAACCTGGGGTTAATTTTTGACGAAGGGCTGACCTTGCATTCGCAGGTATCAGCTGTTGTCAAAACTTCCTTTTACCATCTTAGGAATATCGCCAGGATTAGGCATCTGGCTCCGTCTGATGACCTTCCTACATTGATCCACGCCTTTGTTTCTTCGCGCTTAGATTATTGTAACTCCCTTAACCTAGGGCTTGGGGTAGAAATACATAGCTTGCAGCTTGTGCAGAACACAGCGCCTGGCTTTTGACAGGATCTTCGCGATCTTTCATATTTCGCTGGTGCTGCGTGAACTGCACTGGCTGCCAGCACAGTGGTGGATCACCTATAAAGTCAGTTTGCTGACATTTAAAGCCCTACACGGACTGGGCCTGGACTACCTGAAAGAGCTCCTGATTCCTTATTGCCCCGGACAATCACTCCGCTCAATTGGCGAGGGGTTGCTAGAGATTCCAAGGGTATGTTTAAAATCTTCTGGGGCAAGAGCTTTTGAATTTGCAGCCCCTACCCTTTGAATTCTCTACCCTGTCGGATTCGAGCGTAACTGTGGAGGCATTCAATCATTAAAACGATGGTGGCTTCAAGCTTTAATAACTTGAGCCTCTTGTTTTAGTTTATGGATATTTGTTTGATTTTATTGAAGCGTGTATACTTTATATTGTTATTGCTGTTTTAAAATGTGAGGCGCTTGCTTTGATAAGGCGCCTACAAATAAATGTTATTATTATTATATGTACTGCACCTTTAAAAATCTTTTTCAATTATGATTGACTGTGAGCACTTTAAAGGGTGCTTACCTCTGATACAGAATCCCTTGACAAAGACCACAGGAAAAACCAGACTGGGAGCATATCCTTTATACCTTTACCACCAAGGTACTGTAATACATTTGCACTTGTGACAGATTTTTCATTACAGTTGACACTGTCCTATACTGTTCACCTGGTGCCTGTTTTCCTTTGCTGTTCATTTGGAACTTGCAGAGTATCAGAACACTACCATTTCTGCACATAAAGGGGGAAGAGTTCCAAATACTGTGGCTCCAGTAGATAACAACCTGCTCCCTGAATCTGACCTGTAGGATAACGACCGTGTGGCTGTGTCTCAGGATATTCAAGATCAAGCTGCTTTTAGCACCAGTGCTTTGCTTAACTCTAACCTCAGTAAAAATGGGGAGGGTGATAAAGTTGAATTACAGAAGCCCAGGAATGAGACTAATAAAGAGACTATTTTTCACTTAGCCAATAAAGAATGCACCTCTGCCACCATTATCCCCTAGGAGGAACATGAAAAGCAAGACCACAGGCAGTAGGGGTATGGAGGGGGGCCAGCAAAGTTTTCTGAGTTATTCTCCGCAAATGAGGAACTGGCGCAGCAACGAATGCTGCCTGCACTACGTGGGAGGGGAAGAATATCCTCCAGACAAGACTTATGTTATATGGACACTGTTAAAAGATTCCATTCAGTTTTCAGTGTTAGTCTTGTATGCCTTTATTCATGTTATGAATGAGGAAACTGATGACATCAGTTTTAAAGCTGTTAGAACATTGGATCATTTTGGGCACAATACACTGACTTCTTCTTCTTCTTCCATCAAGGTACATTGGACCATTTTGGGCACAATACACTGACTTCTTCTTCCATCAAAGAACACTGGATCATTTTGGGGCACAATACACTGACTTCTTCTTCTTCTTTCATCAAAGAACACTGGATCATTTCTGGGCACAATACACTGACTTCTTCTTCTTCTTTCATCAAAGAACACTGGATCATTTTTGGGCACAATACACTGACTACTTCTTCCATCAAAGAACATTGGATCATTTCTGAGCAATACACTGACTTCTTCTTCTTTCATCAAAGAACACTGGATCATTTTTGGGCACAATACACTGACTTCTTCTTCTTCTTTCATCAAAGAACACTGGATCATTTTGGGCACAATACACTGACTTCTTCTTCTTCTTTCATCAAAGAACATTGGATCATTTCTGGGCACAATACACTGACTACTTCTTCCATCAAAACATTTTTTTTGTATTTTCAAAAATTGTAACAAAATATAAATATAATGAAAGGCATTACACATAGCAAAGATGGAACAAGTGAACAAAATCTTACAGGTACTACAAATATGCCTAACTAAATCTTTTAACAGCATAAAGCACTGACAGATTAATGTACCAAGGGGAGCGAGATCAAAATCAGTGCAGACAATTTATAGCAATAAATAAATCAGCATTTATACTTCATCTCTATATCATGGAATGGATACTAGTTATGTTAACACTAACATGCTTAAAACTTAAAGTTCAAAGTACACTGCCCTGAAGGACACACCTCTTTGGCTCTCACTTATGGCCATTCCACTGACAAAGCCGGCAGTAAAAGTGGTCACAGTAATTTTCTGCAGTGCGGGTGTCAGTGTATATATCATCTTGCATTGGCTAAGTCAGCAGTGTGGGGCTTTGGATGTGCCAGCCCCAATTTTAGATGAGGAAAAAGTGTGGATGGGGGGGGGTTGGAAGTTTAGGGTCAAACTGAGGTATGTGGGCATGGGTGTTTTACACGGCACGGGGTCATGTCGCTGCAAACAATAACCATGCAGCAATAAATGTCGCAAGGAAAATAGCAGTGTCCCAAACAATGTCGGGTACAACAGCGACCCAACAGAAAAGGTGCAGCCCACTGAATACAATAGGACTTCTTTATTTTTTTGGGGGGCTCTGCCACCTGCACTCCCCGATGGGGGTCACCACACACACCCTGAACTTAAATAATCAATTCTGGGGGTCGTGGGACTTCGTAATGGGAAGAAAATCTGAGGGTAAAAGTTCTTTTTTAAAAGAAAAATAAAAGTGTCAGCAGGAGGAGACCTAGCCAGACCCGAACCATGGTCCCAGATCTCCTGCTTCGCTGCATGCTAGTGCCCTAGCCACTCCACCACTGGAGTAGCTCGGCCAGGCACCCCAGCACATGGCTAGTTGATCCCTTCCAGGTGAAGTGCAGAGCGAAAGGGGTAGCGGTAATTCCCTACCACTACTCTACCACTGTCACTCTAAATCCTTTCACGCTTCACACAGTGTGGTTCCTGTAGCACTCTTTATGGTACACTATTTTGACCCAATACTGTTTTATGCCTCCCAAACAGCTTCTTCCTTGGCAAAGACAGGGGCCTCTGTTTGTACCAAAGGTAACCCCAGGCTTATACAGTTATACATGTGACCATGAAAAGTGTAGATTATACTTCATCTTATGGCCATAATAATTCCACCTGCCCGAATCCATTTCAATGCAATGTGTGCAGGGAGCATGGGTGCTCATTCAGAAATTTTCCTGTGCCTCCCATAAGAAGAGAGTATGGGTGTGACCAAGATCACCTTATTGGTAAAGCTCAGCAGGGAAAATCACTAAGAAGACTGACTGAGAAATGTACCCATTTGACAGTCATTATACCACCTGGACCGGTCATAGAGCCACAGACCTTGTCAACCTGGAAGAGATGAGGCACCCAGGAGTCATCATGAAAGTACCCGTTAATCATTGCACCCCTCCCGATTCACTGACTGGTAATGTGGTTACTGAGGTATTAGAAGATCCCCTGATGTAATATGGAGTCCTCAGAAGGCAGGACCCTCAGGGTGTGCAGTAACAGCTCCTGAGAAGGTTAAATCTGAAATGCCCCCACTGCCACCTCTCTCAGTGAAGTTGCTTAGAACCGCTGCAAGCAGAGATGATGTTGACATGCTTCCTGTTCCTCAAAAGAAGACAGGTAGGAGTCTTCAGCTGAAAACAGTAAAAGCTTCAGGTGAATTCTTGTAGCAAACAGGTTGGTTCAGTCTTGCAACTGAAAATAACTGTGGAGGGATACTGAGAAGGAGAACGAGGATTCTGAGGTTTCCACAGTTCCCTCCAAAACAGACCTCTCATCAGACCAGGAGGATTCTCAGGCCGAGGCCTCTATTTCTACGAAAAAGGAAAAAGAACCAGGAGTCAGTCCCCACAATCACGAGCTAACTCATTATGACCTGGTTTTTGTTTCCTTTTTTTTTTTTTTAAACTGATGGAGATTTACTGTGTGACCTCTTTTAATGTTAATAGCATTAAGTCACAGAATAAATGTTTATTGACCCATTTTCTTATAAATCAGCAACCTGGAGATATTGTCCTGGTTCAAAATACCAGAATAAAATAAAACATGAGAGCTCACGTGCTCAGGTTCAGTGGACAGAAGGTCATCTTTTGGTCTCCGGGGTTGACCAGTGCAACAGGGTGGGAATTCTGCTAAGAGGGTCAGATTGAACTCTCAAAAATTTGTGGATATCCATCTGGGGAGGGTGTTAATATTAGATATTAACTGGGGGAACAAAGATTTTGACTCTTTTGTGTCTATGCACCCCACAAAAATTGGAATCTACCTCCCCTATCGAGAAAGAGGTGTGGCGTCTCAGTCCTGAGCTCTTATCAGACAAAGGGGTACAGCTCTGGTAGGCAGAATTGTGGCAAGCTAGACTTTCAGTGCAAAATTCATATGACTCTCTGGTGGACTGGTGGGGGGACACGAAGAGAGATTCTAAAGACTTTTTCACCCATGTGTCCTCCTGCCAGGTGACTGCGGCATTTAAAAAGTATTTGGGTTTGAGGGCTCGGTTGCAATCTGGCCAGTAAGGAATCAGGGAATTATACAGTGTAAATAACAAAAGATAAAGGAGTCAATGAAAGTGTTTCAGTAAGATAGAGCTCCACTACACAGTGAATTGCAGTATGACCCTCGGGTATGAAACAGACTTTTGACATCTTTAAGGAATGCAAAAATGGGTGCAGGCCCAGGCTTTTACAAGTCTCACTTCAGCTGATGGGATACAGACCACTTGGATAGACCATATGTTGAAAATTACAGGAATTTATGTAACTAAACTATCTTTCCAAGCTGATGTGATAACCGACTAACTTTAAGCAGTCCATAGAGGTACCAGTTTTGGGCGATACCATCAAGCAGTCATTAACTAGGCCTATTTCTCTGTAGGAAGTTTTATTAGATATTAAATCCCTTAGGGGGATTCATCCCCAGGAAGTGACAGACTTCCAGTAGAGTTTTTTTAAAATGTTCTCAAATCAGCTGGGTTTATCACTGGTGGATCGTTATAATTAAATTTTGACAGCAGGTGTGGTACTAGACTCCTTGTCTATGGCACTGTTAATATTCCTATGCAAAAAAGGAGACAGGACTCTTTTAAGTAACTGGACACTGACTAGTTTGCTAAATGTGTACCGAAACATTTTGTCTAAGATCATAGCCAAACAGTTGGAGCTGGCAGCTATAGAAATATGTGTGCCTTATCAGATCTGTGCTATTCCTGAAACTCTATACAAGGCAATCTGCTAATACAGAGACATTTTTGAGAGAGGAGCCTCAGGAGTTTGTCTAAGTATGTAATTTCTCTTGACAAAGAAAAGGCCTTCAACTGCCTGGGCTCATGAGTATTTATTTCGGTATTAGAGCATTATGACATATTGGCTGTCTTAATCAGTTGGATTAGGACTTATATAAGCAGACTTTTGTTTTCCCACTCATACATGGATGGCTAGGATCTAGGTTTAGGGTTTTCATGGGAGTGTGGCAGGGGTGCCCACTGAGCCCCCTGCTGTATGTCTTTAGTACTGAGCCACTGTTGAGGTATCTGCATATGCAACACAGAATACCAGGTATGCTACCTGTGGGTAGAGAGCCATCATTTAAAGTGATTCAGGATAAGACAGCAGGCTTAGCCTTACAGGAAGCCTTACAGAGTTTTTCTTTAGTGTCTAACTCTGGGATTAGTATAAGGAAGAGTAGAGGTGTAAGGATTAGATGACACCAGGCAGGAGACACTGCTGTAGCTGGGACTGCAATTCAGGGATCTAAGATGGACATCCTGTGGATGCATTTTGTGGGAGAGGATATGGCTTATTTTAATTGGGAAAGGCAACTTAATAAGGTGGGAGCCTTAATACACCAGTGGAAAGTATGGAAACTTTTGAAAAAGAAAGGGGCGCTTCTTGTAAAATCCATTTTGATTCCCAGATTCCTATATGTAATTTTTGTTTTTCTACCTCCACTCGGTTTAAAAGCTAAGTTATACACTGTCTTTTTTATGTTTCTATGGGGTAGTAGATTGACTCCCATTAAAAGGGGTATAACTTATCTTTCATTAAGAGAAGAGAGTCTGGGTATGACAAACCCGGTAGTGTTTTTTTTTTTTTTTTGCAGTATTTTTTTTTCTATTATTATTTGCAGAATGTTTTCAAACAAGAAAATGGGTCATGGGTCTCTTAGTGCAGGAGTGGGAAGCCCTTTTCTTGACCAGTGGAATCATGGGAAGTTGTGGATAGGAAGTTAAATCTGGAGAGGTTAGATTCCCTGAATACCTGAGAACAGCCCTCAGCAAGCCCAGGCAATGGAAGCTAACTCAGGGTAACAGACACTTCCACAAGGGATGTATGACACTATATTGTCTATTTATTTCTTAGTTCAACCAGATTTTCTGGAGTGCCCTTTAGAACATAGGAACATTGCTCCTCTCACCTTGCTAAACAGAAAAAAAGTTACCTGTTCAGATGTGGGATATCATCTGGTTGTGTGTACATGGATGTCTGTGTGTAAAGGGTTCCCATAAATACAAGTCCATAGAAGAGAGCTATTGTCCTTGTTTGGGTTTAACAATATAAGGGAGACTGAGAAGCATCTTTTTAAAGAATATCCATGTGCTCATGGCATTTGGGACTTTCTAGCAGCAAGGTAGAAGTGGCCATATTTCTGGCATTAGGCTCATAGACTGGGAAGGATTTGACTGTTATACGGTGGGGGTGATGTTTGTTGTTTTTAAGTAGTATTTGTGTGCACCTTCATGTTACAGCAAAATTGGCCACATACATGGATCTGCTACATTCTATATCCCAAGCATTTAGAAGGGTTTTTGAGAGGGGCAGGAAAAGCTTACCAGGTTGTCAGATTCACATTCTTTGGAGACATATTCCAGAGGTAAATCCCCAGAAGTAGCTGCTGTAATCCAACAGAGGGATCAGTGCTGCCTGAAAGGCGGCAACCCCAAGAGCAAGACAAGTTCCACGCACACAGTACTCAGGCAACATGGACAATTAACAGTGTAGTCTCAAAATATAAGCAAAATGGATTTATTATAGAGAATTGGGCTCTCACCCAAACCCACGCTTTGGTGAATATAGCCATTATCAGGGTGTGGCTACCCATGTTACAACACTCCATTACGTAGCCATCAATTCAAAACACCTGGGTTCTCATCACAAGGTGAAATTAACATGAAAATATATTTGGGACAAAGAAATGGCATATAAAGCATTGTAAATGATGCATATTCATAATGGCACATTCATCAAATTTAACATTACGGGCCAGATATTCAAAACTCTGCGCCGGGCAAAAAACGTTTGTGCAGGTTTAGTGCGGGATTAGCACGGGTCTGCTATATTCAAAAGACCAAATAATGCGGGCAAACTGCATTAGCGCTGGGCAAAATTATAATGTATGCAAGGGGCAAACTGACATGAATACAGGCGCAATGCTATATTCAGTGACTAGCGCCATGCTAAGTGGTTTCTTGGCGACTTAGCTTACGACACTTATGCGCTGTGCACATTAATGCTCAGGAAAAAGCTTGTCTTAACCCTTGGGCAATCAGCTTTGCGTGACACTATGGCTTTTGCGCTGTGTTTGCGCAGGTTTAGCGCTGTGGTTTTATGACTCCTAACAAATAAATGACACATAGATAAAGCCAAACATAGAGGAAGCATGCTGCTAACTGATAGCATCACAATGATGCCATCATCTGCCACCAGTCCCAGCCATGTCAGGCAGTAAGTGGTGACCCTGCCACCAGTGGACAGCATGGCAGTGTGGACATACAGCACACACCTGCAGACCACACTTCTGTGGACACCAACAGATGCCAGCACACACATGCAGCACTGTGGGCATGGAGGATGTTGAGGGGAGAGTGTATGGGTGGCGAGGCTGTACTACAGACCAGGTGTGGCCACAAGGCTGGGACACATCATGCAGTGCACATGGACCAGTATTGGGAATACCCCAACACCAGTGTGCCTTTCGGATAATATATGCCCCCCCCCGGCCACATACCGCACAGCTGCACAACTGCCATAGCACACAAAGCCAGAAATGTACATGTCACTGTGAGCATCCATGCCAAGGTGAAGCATCTGTGGTCACACAACAGTGTAACAGTAATGTCCACTGTCAGTAAACACCTGCAGGTTGGGCCTCTCACTGTGTATAGTGCAGTCATCATCACTGCTGTACACACACACACACACCATAGGCATTGCTGTGTCCACACTTACTGGCCCCTTGCTACTGTAGTTTCTGCTGTGCACTGTAGCATGACTTACAATGTGACAGTTGCATGCAGCACCACCACCATCTGTGCCTATGCCATGTTGTCCCAGTACAGCTGCAGGCAGCAGCACATATGGAGGTAGCATTCAGAACTGTATAATATTCCCGCTGTTTGCGCATGCTAACACATTGGCGCAGGTTTAGCGAGGGTTAAACAGTTAGCCTGGTGCAACTGCATGCAAATCAGGGCATAATGAGATGCTAATCTGGATGTTTGCCCACAGACTACCTAAGTAGGCTCATTTGCATGTCACTTTTGAATATGGCAAAGTTTAGCGCCGGGCAAATGTGTTTGCACCGGGCTAATGGTTTAGCCCTGTGCTAAACCCACGCAAACGTGTTAGCTCTGCGCTAACAGTTCGGGGAATATTTTGCAGTTTTGTACACTGTACTTTCACATATGCTGCTGCCTGCAGCTGTACTGGGTCCACGCATTTGCTGGCACACACATTGGCCACATAGTTCATCTGTACCTACCTTCACATCGATGTGCACTGTGTTGCTGTTGTGGTTTGCACTTCCTGGTTGCCATATTCTGAGCTGTCTTATTCCAGGGCTAAGTTTGCCCTGCACTCCCAGCCCAGTTTGCCCAGCCTCATTCCAATGCTATATTCAGAAGCTGTTTGCCCCAGGCTATTCCTTTTGAATATGGCTTGTTTTGTGCTCCGGCTAAGTTTGCCTGCCGGCAGTTAGCACTTAGCCCTCGGGCAAAGTTTTGAATATCTGGCCCTACAACAAAAATAACAAAAAATAATCTTTGCATTTTTGGAAAAACTATCACCAGAAAAGGAACTTACTTATAAGTAAAGTAAAGTATACATATTAACTGTTGTAATTTACTGAGGTCCTCATGAATAAATGACTTTACAAGAATGCAGAGCATTACAGTTGCTACACAGAGAGGTGATCACCCAAATTACATGTTGCCATGGCATTCTTTAAGTAAAATCGGGGATCCACAAAAGTCACCATGCTTGCAAGAGGGAGGTATGTAGAGGGAAGAATCAGGCACAACAGACAGAAGGAACTCCTGTAACAAAAAACAAAACAGATGCAATGAATAAACAAAGGAGGTCACTAGCTTTGCACAAGGTCAAATTTCCATAATATCAGATTTATATTCCAATATTCTTAAATTGGTTTTACTTAAAGAATGCCATGGCAACATGTAATGTGGTGATCACTTCTCTGCTTAGCAAGTTTAATGCTCTGCTTTCTTGTAAAATCATTTATTCACCAGGACCTCAGTAAATTATAAAAGTCAATATGTATACTTAAAGAAATGTATACTTTATTTATAAGTAAGGTCCTTTGGGTGAGAGCCAGTTCGCTAAATAAATTCATGTTGCTTATATTTTGAGACTGTGCTGCTAATGTTCCATGTTGCCTGAGTGCTGTGTGCATGGAACTTATATTCCAGAGGTAATCTGGGAGGTTTACAATCCTTACTTTTTCACATAGTCAGGGTAAGCCAATGGCTTATATAAGCAAATAAGCATTTGAAGTATGCCATGCAAATATGTGTTTTTTTAGGAACTGTCTTTTTTTATGCTAAGTTGAAAGATTTTCTGCTTTACTGGTGTTTTACGAACATACAAACATGCCAGCAGAAGCAGGCCTTGCAGTCTATCGAGTCTGCTCAATTGTGCAGCTGGCCCACCCCACCCTCCCTCATCATAACCCCTCCCACAGGATATTCATCCAAACTGCTGCCCCACATCCATTACAACCCACTATTCTGCCCACGTTCAAACAGTATGATTAACAGAAGGTTCTCACCAAGCAGAGTTCAGTCCACCTATAGTTTTATCAGCTATTAACTTCATTTCAGCTCTGTCTTGTCCCATACAGTACTAATTTTTCTATCCTCTTTATGCAGTTATGTCCCCACCTACAATGCCCTACCGCTACACAGTTTCTTCCCCTTCAATGCCCTTCCTGTTACACAGTTTCTTCCCCCAGAACACTTGGGGTTCAATAATGCAAGACAATGTAACCTACCCCACTGACTAGTCAATCTGCATACAATATTACTTCCTAGTTTAGAAAACATTGACTTCACAATGTACAGTGTTCTGTGTACAATATTACCTACTAGACTGGAAAATCTTGATTTCACAATGTACAGTGTTCTATACTAGCCTATGCTTAATGATGTAATCCTGTCCTTTTCAGCCTAAAGTTCCGAACACACAAAAAGAATAAACAAAATGAAAAATTCACCATCTGCACTCAGCCTGGGTCCCGGAGTCAGGGTAGTGATCAGCTCCTTCCTGGTTCTTTCCTTTGTTTGTGCCACCCCTTAGAGGGTGTTGTCTTCTTCTGCTCAGCTCCCACCCCGTGCTGCTCCCTGAAAGCTGACTCCTCCTGCCACGACCATTTAACAGAGGTCGAGGTCAGGGCCAGGTGGGTGGGAGGGAAGAAAACCCTCTGCTCTACACGCTGTCTCCAGTGGCTCCCTCCCGAGACTTCAGTGGCATGTCTCCTCCTCCTGCCAGCTGCTTGTCCCTGCACCCACTTGCTCCCCCAAACTCTCATTATACTGGAGTAGCGGCTGAGTCCAGCCCTTTAAAGCCCAACCACTTGTTTGGATCAGGAGCGGCTCTGACTGATTGGCTCCTGAGCCCACAAGCTGATTAGTTTCCCAAGCGCTGCCCGATTGGCTCTTCTAGTGCTGGGAACCTCTCTTGCTTTCTGCTCTATCCCAGCTTCTCCTGCTGCTCCCTTCCAGCCACCGATGTGGCAAAAAAATCTCCCTCTGCTCCTCTGTCCGAGCAGCTCCTGTTGCTACCTTCCAGCTGCCGATGCAGCAAGAAAAAACCCTCTGCTCCTCACGCTGTCTCTGGCGGCTCCCCCGCCCGAGACTTCAGCAGCACGTCTCCAACTCTTCCTGCCGGTTGCTCATCCCTGTGCCCACTCGCTCCCCAAAATGCTCACACCCACACGCTCCCCCAAACGCTCAGGTTTTTTCTTTCTTACAATTTTTGTTTATGGTGAATGTGTAACAATACAGGTTTTATGTGTTTTCTTTTTTTTTTTGCCATATCGTTGATTGATCTGTAATAAATGTTTGTCTGTTTTCTTATAAATAAAATTCCCCCTATTCTTCTTTGATAAGTGCCATGGGATCTTTTACTTCTACCTGGAGAGTGACCAGAGATGGGCAGAAGGGACCTTGGCTTAACATCTCACCCGAAGGATGACACCTCACCAGTGCAGCACCCACCTCGTACTGCACTACAGTGTCAGTTATGGGTATTACCCCAAGTGTCATTAACCATTTTCTAACCCAGTTTACCACTTGGACCTCTACCCTAGGCTGATCAACTTCTTTATCAGCCTCCTATGCAGTACAGTGCTGAAAACCTTGCTGAAGTCCAGATAGGCCACATCCACTGTCCTCCCCTAATCAATCTCTCGGGTCTCCCATTCAAAGAAATCTGTCAGATTACTTTGGCATGGCCTTCCCTCTGTATAATTATGCTGCCTACAGTCCTGCAGCCCAACTCATTATTGCCAAACTCTCATATTCTACCTAGTAACAGTCTAAGTACATAAATATAAAACCTCCTTTCATTCAAAAACCTTTTCCATTTTATAAGTGCAATAACCCCCTCCAGGACTTACATTTCTTGAGAATTAATGCTCTTTCCAAGTGCATTGAAAGGCACTCCATGGTTGACTTTATGCCTTCCAGCTCACCTGAGGTATGCATTAATTCTTTTTTTTTTATTAAATACTTTTTATTGTAATTACATCAGAACAATGACATTTCATATAGGATATCTGTAAGATTTTTTCTAGACAGTAAATGCATAAAAAATAAATAATTTCTTAAATATTGCTGTACAAACTTGTCATATGTATTCACTGTACTTATAATTCTGTGATTCATTCTATCCCTCTCTCCCTAACATTTTAGAAAGTTCTTCCTTATAATCTTATAAATAAAGTAATCTAAACCTTAAGCATGAGGTTCCAGGTAAAAGTTTAGGCAGTAATGTAACAACATACTCTTATGTATATCTATGGGAACATTAATTGAATTACGGAATGTAAGATTTCTATATCAACTAAAAGGAGGGATATTATTAATAATTCTTTCCATGGTTGACCAGTTGGGTCATCAAGATTAAAGTCAGTAATGTAAATAATTTCTTCATGTTGTAATGTTTCCTTAATATGAAACCCCATTTTTGGTGTTGAAAAGTAGGTATTTTATCATTTTTCCAATTTTCTAGTATTAATCATTTTAGGGCCATCGTTGCTAAGGTAAATATTTTTTTCTCTGATTCCTGAAAGGTCCTGTTATTAACATTATTGAATAAGAATATATCTAACCATAAAGGAATCTCCATCTTCAGCAGTGTTTGAAGAATTTTCTGTATATTTTCCCACCAAGGTTTAATCTTGGGGCATGTCCATAAGCAGTGAGTAATTGTTGCACGCTGATGACAACCATGCCAACATAAGTTTGAGTACTCATTATTGATCTTAGCGAACCATAAAGGAGTTAAATATGCACTATTCAAAATAGTAAATTGAATAGCTTTGTTTCTAGCTGAAACATATATATTGTTGTTAAATAATCATATATTATTCCATTCTGCAAAAGAGAGATCGATCATTTTTTTTATTCCGTTTATTTTGCATATGATGGAAATTCTCTGAGAAGAATCCAATAATGAATTATACATTCTGGACATTATTTTCTCCATTCCAATCTTAATTTGAGACCTTTGCAAAGTTTTTATTCTGCTTGAACATTCTTGTACCTTTTATATTTTCAATAATTTCTTTTGGGATTGTGCAAAGGGAGAGTGGAGCGAGCGTTGGAGGGTGTGGACAATGGAGGGAGCATTGCCTCCCATTGGGTGGTAGGTCTCAAGATGCCCTGAGCTTAAATGGGTTCCTGGAGCGTGGTAATCCCATTCTAGTTCCCATATCCCAAGGGCACCTCTTCTTTTAGAGGGCAAGTGGTCGGGACAGTTTGTCACCCTCATCCAACTCGGCGCTGTTGTGCAATGCCAGATCTATCTGCAATAAGACTGCTCTTATAGTGGACTTTGTTGCGAGGGCAGATCTATTTGCATTTGAACCTGGTTGGATGGGAATCGCGCCTGATCTTAGAGGCCGCTGTTCCCACCTGGTTCTCGGTTTTACACCGCCTGAGATTGGATCACGGGGGTAGCGGTCTGTTTCAAGACCGAGTTGGGTCTAACTGAAGTTTCAGTTGAGGAGGCCAGATCGTTTGAGTGCATTGTGGTAGCTGGGGTGGGGTGCAGGATTGTTCTCATCTACCATCCACCCGGGATGAGAAGCTCTTCCTGCAGGAAATGGCTGATTTCACCACCCGACATGGCCTTGGAATCCGCAGCTTTGATGGTGCTGGAAGCGATTTCTAATGCCGGCGACGATTAATTCGCTTTTGGTCAACATTTCCTCCAGGTGATGTCATTCTCTTGGCTTCACTCAGGTTGTTTCCACAGCTACATATGACATAAATAATCTGGGAAATGAACAATACATATACTATTTCTTTTAAAATACTTTATCAAACTCCAAATTTTAAACATCCACATTATAATCAAGAATTTGAAATTAGAGACCATATTGATTGTAACTCAGAAGGAGTAATTTATGTTATACAGTGTCCATGTGACAAGTTATATGTTGGTCAAACAAAAAGAGCTTTAAAATTGAGAATTGGAGAGCATAAAAGTGATATAAGAAATAAAAATATAAAATCTCCAGTAGCAATTCACTTTAATGAAGCATCACACACAGGAGCATCCTTACGGTTCTGGGGTCTGGAGATAGTCAAACAACCAAGCAGGGGTGGAAACTACAAAAAATTGCTGGATAAAATGGAAATGAAGTGGATTTTTTATTTAAAAACTTTGGATAAACAAATAGGAATGAATATAGACAGTAATTGGTCAGCTTGTTACTAAATATGTTGCAGTGTGTGATATGTTGGTGTGCCCTACAACATGTGGAAAATAGTTATAAGGTCTTGACAATATATACTCAGTGTATGTTTTAAAATGATTACATGTTAGAAGTTCAACATGTCTAATATTAAGTATAAAGCAAATTATTATCTTTGTTTGTTCTATGTTTTTCATTATAATATGTTTCTGAAATGTATATACATTAAGATCCTTTCGTTCCCTATAACTTCTTTCTTAGCTGATTTACTGACTAATAAAGATGGCAATTTAAAAAAGTATTGTCGGGATTAAGCAGAGCCACCACAGTCTTTCTTTAAACAGTTTAAATAGATAAAGTAAATAATTTGTTTAAATAATTAGCTGCTTATTAGTCAGCCACTGAGTTACATAAAATGGTTAAGTATTTTACAATTTGTGAGAACGTTGGAAATCCAATGATGTTTGCATAAAAGTTTAAATTTATATGAGAAAGTGTGCATTAATAGTGTATAGTAAGGTTTAAATTCGTTTTAGATTGGGCTATAAATCCATACTATTTAGCTTAATTTATGTTTCAAAAAATCATTATGTTGATCTATTCAAGGTTTTGAACAAATGGTTGATGTTACGGTCGATAGAAATATTAAAAGGTTGAGCATTTTGAAGGTTGGCTTAAGAAATTAGTGATAGATCAGATTACGATAACATCATTCTAATACAATTATGGGAATTATATACCCACTTTATGAATGAAAAGCAAGGGAGTCACATGATGTTATCTTGTGATAGGTGAAATATTTGACAGCTAATATGTAACCGCCAAAATGAATGGGTAGTTATATGGAACAAATGGTTGATGTTACGGTGAATAAAATTATAAAATAGGCTGAGTACTTTGTGGGTAGCTTAAAGATTCTATAACTGAACAGATTGCTAACAACAATAGCTCAATATAACCGTGGAATTACACATCCCACTTTTATGAATGAAGAGGCGAGGAGTCACATGATGTCATCTCGCGATAGTTGAAATCTTTGTTAGCTGAATCCAACTGCTGGAAAACAAATGGATGTTTAAATGGCAGGGTGAGACACTGTGTAATATCTGCATTTTGAAATCAGCGCTTGTGCAGCATTCCTTTGATACCTGGATCTAACCACGGGAAAGAGGGGCTAAATGTCCATTATTTATAGCGGTTCTTAATGGAGTCTAAGCGTGGTATACATTTAGATAGGACCAGTGTTTTGCAAAACTTAAAAACTTTAAACGAATGCAACAGGCTCCTTAAAGGAAAGCGCTTTGAAGGGGTGAGTAAAATAAACTGAAATAATTAAGATTTCACCATTAAACAACAAACCTCTGAAACGAGGATGTTTTTTGACCGGTGGTTTTTCATTTTTTATTTTTAAACTAGGATGTGATAATAAAACAACCATTTGGGATAAATGATAAACACATAAAGATTCTGAGAGGTACGTGGTCCCATATTTAAAATAATAACCATATGCAAGTTAATTAAATAGGAGGCTCTGCTTAATTTCTAAGTCAAAAATAATAAATGCATTTTCTGAAATGTTCTCTTATAGAATGAAAACTTGATTTTGGAATGAAAAGAAGGACTCCCATAAAATGAGTCATTTTTGTTTTAAGGAACTGAATATTGCTTATCTAAGGTAGAAATGAACATATAATTGATTAATATTACAAATCACAATTTTTCCAAGTACAGTTTGTAAAAATGTTATATTTATATTTGTTTAGATATTAAGAGGCCCCGTGAACAAGCTGGAGACAACGAAAAGTAGGGGTGTTGGAGGCAATAAAGATTAATCCAATAATCGAAGCAGACTCCATTTGATTTTCTGTTTCCACAGCTACTCACAAGGGAGGGCACTCTTTTGACCTGGTCTTCCTCCTGGGGGTCGAGGCTTCCGACTTGGTGGTGGAACCAGTCGGCTGGTCTGACCATTACTCAGTTGGATTCAACTTTGTGGCCCCCCTAGGTAGGTCGGCCCCTGTGGAGATGATCAAATACCGTCCATTATGGGACATTGCCCCTGAAGACCTGTTGGCGGTTATTGACCTCTCGTTGTGTGATGGATTGTGCTCTGATCCTGAGCTGCTGGTGGTGGCCTATAATCGGGCCATCTCAGATGCCCTGGACCAGATAGCTCCATTCCGTGTTCACCCCCTTCAGCAGCTGTCCTGCATTCCTTGGTTTGATGGGGCGTTGAGAGAGGGTTGCGGAGGTTAGGCGTAGGGTTGGAGCGCCGCTGGAGGAAGACTGCTCTGGATGCCGACCATCGTATTTTGCTAGAGCATTACAAGCTCTATCAAACTGAAATTTCCCTTAAGAAGGCAGAATTCCTGTCCAGGGAAATCTCTGTTGCTCAGAATCGACCGGCTCAGCTCTTCAGAACTGTTGACAGACTGTGCAACCCAGCCTGTCAGCAGTTCCGTTGAGTTTTTACGCAGGTTGACTGTGAGGAGATCGCTCGATTCTTTGCGAATAGGGTGGAAGGCATTCGGAGGCAGTGTCCCCAGCCTCACTCTATGGTTATTGCAGTTGATCGGGGTGTTGTCCCGGAGCCCGGAGTTTCCTGGAGCTCCTTTGATCTTTCTGACCTCGTGGAGACTATGAGGATTGTCTCTGAGATGCGCCCAACCTGTTGTAGTTTGGATCCAGGCCCTACTTCCTTGATTTTAGGATGTAGTGAATTTATTGGCCCGGTCCTTGTTCAGATAATTCGGTGTTCTTTGGAAATGGGAGTTTTCCCTAGCTCTCTGAAAGAAGGGGTGGTGACTCCCCTCCTGAAGAAAGCTTCCTTAGACCAATGATTTCGCCAACTACCGTCCAATCTCTAACCTCCGTTTTGGGGAAGGTTATTGAAAAGGTTGTGGCGGCTCAACTTGACAACCATTTGACCATCCATAGTTTATACGAACCTCCAGTCGGGTTTTCGAAGAGGTATAGCACCGAGACCACTCTGTTCTGAAAGTGCTCAATGATCTCCTGATGGCGTAGAGATCGGAGACACTGCCTCATCTTGGTTCTCCTTGATCTATCATCAGCTTTTGATACTGTGGACCATGGGGCTTTACTCGACTGGCTGAGGTCCAACTGTGGGCTCTCTGGTGTTGCCCCAGATGGTTTTCATCTTACCTCCTGGGAGAACTCAGAGAGTGGTTTCAGTTTACATTCATCCAGGGCTGTCCCTCTTTCTTGTGGGATACCTCAGGGTTTGGTGCTTTCTCCCATGTTGTTCAGTATATATGCTACCCTGGGGACATTGTAAGACAGTGTGAGCTGAGGTTTCATTGTTATGCCGATGATACCAGCTCTACCTGTCTTTGCACCCGACCAGGTTAGTGCTATCTCGTGCTGAATAACTGCCTCACAGATATCCAAGACTGGATGAATATCAGTGGATTAAAGTTGAACCCAGGAAAGACCAAGGTTATGGTGGTGGACCCTGGTCGCAGGGCTGAGGGTCAGGGATAGGGTCCCTCTGGATTAGTTCTGGGTAGACCAGATCCCCACCTCTGAATGGGTGCGAACCTGGGTGTGGAGCTTGACACTGGTTTGACCCTCCATTATCAGGTGTCTGCAGTAGTCAAGACTTCATTTTTCCATCTCAGAAATATCTCCAGGATTAGGCACCTGGTTCCGCCTGATGATTTGCCAGTTTTGGTCCACACCTTGGTGACATCACATCTTGATTACTGCAACTCCCTGTACCTAGGGCTTGCTGGGATTGAAATCCACCGCTTGCAGCTAGTGCAGAATGCTGCAGCATGTTTGTTGACTGGGGTGTCTAGAAGATCTCACATCACCCCAGTGCTGCGCACTCTGCACTGGCTGCCTATACAGTGGCAGATCACCTTAAAGTGGGTCTTTGACCTACAAAGCCCTACACGGTTTAGGTCCTGACTATCTGAAAGAGCTTCTGGTGCCTTCGCCCCTCTGAGACAGCTCCGCCGGTCTGACGAGGGGTTGCTGAGATTCCAAGGGTGAATTTGAAGTCCCCTGGAGCCCGTGTGTTGGCTTTGTGGCTCCCACCCTTTGGAATTCTCTGCCCCGCCAGCTCCGAGAAAGTTCAACTGTGGATGGCTTTAAGAAGGCCTTAAAATCATTTTTATGGATTCAGGCCTTCCCTGATGTATTTTAAATTGTTTTATTTTTATCTGTTGTATTGTTATATTTGTTTTCTGATTATGATAAATGTATGAGACTGTAAAGCGCCTTGAAATATTTGAAAGGCGCTTAACCAAATAAATTTTATTATTATTATTATTAAATTTGGCCATTAATGTGTAATGAAAGAGCATATCCCATCCTTTCTCTTTACATTTTTTAAATGCTTGATTGTATGAAGGTGGTTTAGCTTCAATCAAAAGGTCTAACTATATTTCAATCTTATTTCTAAGTGTGAGAAAATTGAAGTTTTTATGTTTCCTCCAAATCCTTTGCGTATACTCTATTGGGTAAAATAACCAGGGAATAGATAAAGTGTCTGGTCTATTTATGTATTTATAAATAAAAGGGAACCAAGAAGATAACATATGATTAGGATTTTATAAAATCCTTGATCCAACCAGATATTATGCACATTACTGAAAGAGTCATTTCCTAGTAACATCTTTTTAAAGAGATAAGAATCGCTAGCTGGAAAAAAGACCATTGAAAGAAATTAGAAATTATATTTGCCTCCATATATTTGGACAGGTCAGGACATCCCATCCCGCTTGTTTCTAGGGCCACATTATATTCCATCCAATTTGTGGCTTGCCACCTCTCCATAAAAATTTGCTAAATATTCTCTTGATATCCATGAACCACTTGTAACTTGGGCATCCTAAAATGTTTTCATAACAAACATTAAATGAGGGAGAACCATTATTTTTATCAAATCCACTTTACCCTATAAGAAAGCTTTAATTTTGCCAATTTGTTAGCAAATTATCTATTTTCACTTTAGCTTCATTATAGTTATTTTAATATTCAAATAAAGGAATAATGCATGACAGGGTGTGTGGGTAGCAGGATAGCATGCACGCCTGGGGGAGTTGAGCGCGAGGCCGCGGGCGATCGTCCAATGCCCCAGGGGTGCTATCCCAAACGACACACACCCTGGAGTGCATTATTCCTATTATACAATGGCTAATGTTTAACTACAAGAAAATTAAATAAAAGTATTTCTGTAAACTTTTTTACTTGTTTTTTTTGTGAATGGAAGTGTATTTATAGAAAAAAAGTTCCTTTTTATGTGTATCCAACAGGTGGCGCTGTCTGTACAATAGATGAATTTTATTGGTCACCCCCCCCCCCCGGCTGCTAGTGCTTTTCTACGGAGGTAAGAGGAACTGCTTTTCTCGGAAGAACAGAATGCTGGCTATATTTTAAAAAATGGATGCCGTTGAAAGCGAGAGGAGAGCATGCAGTGACTGTTGACAGATGCGGTTTCACGCTCACTCACTTGGTGGGTTTGGAGAATGGTGTGTGAGCCAGAATGGGGTTTGCAATCCTTGTGCTGCTTCTACGACTTTGAAACGGGAGATGATTTCTTAACTGATTCAGCGGGTAGAGTGTGCATGCTCAGAGCGATGACTGTAAGCAGTGAAGCTGCTCGCAGTGATGGCTTCATTTGACGTTATTTTTTTTTTTATTTTACAGATCAGAGGAATAATGTTGTAGGATTCTGGTGGTGGCTTTATCTTTTGGCATTTTTTTGGTTGTTTTGTTGAATTTGTGAGCTGTGGGAGGGAAGGGTTTGACAGAGAAAAAAATCACGAAGTACTGGCAAAGTTCACACCTCAGCCATGCCGAGTGTGGGCAACTCGGACATGGCTTGCGTACTGATAATTTTAACATTTTATACGGTTTTGTGTTACCTGGCACTATGCCCGTGGTGATATGCCAGGATATTGCCACAGGCATAGTGTGAGATTGACTAATCACAGAATAGGAATCTTTCTTGCCATTGTATAATATTGATTATTAGTCAAGTATATACCCAAATATTTTATGACATCCTGTTGTTTGAAATCCTGATTTATAATAACTTCTTGAAAAAGTGGTGTTTTGGTTAAACACATAATAATAGATTTATTCTTGTTTAGTTGGTACCCTGAAATACTCAAAAAAGTTAGTGAGAGATATTCTTCTAATGAAGTATTTATATTCTAGAGTATCAAGAGAATATCATCAGCAAATACACTTATTTTTGTTTGTATATCATTACAAACAAAACCCTGAATTTTAGTATTATTTCTTATGGTGGAGAGGTAAGATTCTAATGCCAGGATGAAAAGAGTAGGGAGAGGGACAACCTTGCCAGACTCCATTTTCATTACAAAAGTATCAGTTAAATAGCCATTTATTTGTAATTGAACCAGTGTGGTACTAAATAATTTTTTATCAGAGTAATTAATTGAGCTGGGATACCATAAGCTGAAAGTACTTCAAGATATAATTTCTATTTATTAGATCAAGGCCTTGCTGGCATCTAAGGCGACAGCATAATAGTTATCTTTTTGTAATTAGGATCAGTATTTATTAAATAGTTAATCACTTGAAGTTTTGTATTAGCTTGAAATAAATTCCTATTTTCATAAACCCATATTGATCTCCTTCAATGAAATTATTCAGAAATGGCAATAACCTATTATTAATCAGTTTGGCAATTATTTTATAATCGGAATTTAATAATGCGATAGGTCTATAATTATCAACCAATCTGCAGGTTTATTTTCTTTGTGAATCAAAATAACTTTAGCTAAATTCATTGTGTCAGGAATTAAACTACTTTCTTGTTTCTAATAGTTCTTCCAACATTCTTTTAACCAAGGGTTATATCCTCCTTGAAGGTTGAATAAAATTAATTGGTGAACCCATCTGGACCTGGGGCTTTACCCCTAGGTAACTGTATAATTAGTGCTTCAATTTCACTCAATGAAATAGGCCTAAAAGAAAAGGGTTTGGGAGTTAAATTTGCTTCTTGAAACAATTTATGTATATTTTCCTTATTAGGTATGAAATCATTTTGAAACATTTTCTTACATGTTTTGATAAATTCCTGTGCAATATCAATGTCAGAAGTTAATGAGTCTCCTTTGTCATTCTTTATATTAATGATCAAGTTTTTTGTTTTTTACTTTTAACAAATTAGCTAACACTTTCTCAGACTTATCCATGTGATATTTATATTTTTCATGTATGTTATTGATCTAATTACTTCCTGATTTAATAAATCTGTTTTCTTAATTTTAAGTTCTTGCCATTCTTTGAAGTATTTGTCATGATCCCTTAGAACTAATTTCTAATTGACCCACTCTGTTATCTAGTAACAGTCTTTCATTTTTCCTAATTCGATTTAACTTAATTTGATATGATATAATAGTGCCCCAATAGTTGCCTTAAAGACATCCCATATTGAGAGAACTGTTTCTGCCCCTGTGAAATTATAGAACCAAAATTCTCTTATTGAGTTCTTAATCATGTCAATGAATAAAGGGTCTCTCAATAAGTTATTATTGAAAGACCAAAGTTTGGTATATTTCCTCTCACTCTGCTCAACTGCCAATTCTAATATTAACATCGCATGATCTGTAAGGCAGATGGGATCAATTAGAGATGAATAAACATTTTTAACTAGGGATCTTGAAACAAAGAAATAATCCAATCTAGTAAAACTCTTTTGTTTCCTGTCATAATGAGTATAATGTCTTGTCGATCCATTATTTAGATGCCAGATGTCAACAAGGCATTCTTGTTCCAAAAAAGCATTTAGTTTTATGGAAGTTGTTATGTTCTGAGATGTAGGTAAGTTGGATTTATCTAACATTGGTGATTGTAAGGCGTTATAATCTCCCGCCAAAATAATATCATGACACTGAATAAATTGTAGTCCTTCAGTTATTTTAGCTAAAAAATCACCATAATGACTAAATGGTGCATAACCTGAACCAATCCCAAGTTCATATTTATGGATTCTAATTTTAAGAATCAACACTTTACCCGTTGTATCTTTGTAATGATCTATTACCATCAAATCTTGGCTTTTTTTTAATAAGATAGTAACTCCTCTACTATTCTTCATCCCAGCAGAATGATAAATGTCTTTTATCCACTCTCCTCAATTTTTCAACATCTCTATCTATTAATGCTATTGTATACACATTATATCAGCATTGGTCTTTTAAAGTAGGTTAGCACACATGACCTTTTCCTAGGTGAGTTCAAGCCATTAACATTCATGAACACAATTTTTATATTTACAGATTTGGACATAGCAATACTATAAGTTGAATGAGTACATTCCCGTGTTCCTTGTATATACTAAACCAGTTTATTAAATATACCTCTAAACACCACAAAAGGATAACTATCTAAACTAATTTGTTTCTTCTGAAAAACACATAAAGTTATAATATCAAGACTTGCATGTGGAGACATCCTTCTCTTGGATATGCTGAATTTTAGCTCACCCTCTTACCCCATTCTAAATGTTTGGACAAAGCAACGTGTCCTACTACATAAGACTATCTTTAATCTAATATACAAGCATGTTCAATGAAATCCAATTAACACCAATTTTCTATTTTGTCTGGTAATTCTTCCCAGGCCTGTTTAACATCCTGAAAAAAACACATCTAATCCCCTTAATAACCACTTTTAACTTGGACGGATAAATCATTGTAGCTTTATAACCTAGGAACCATAATTTTTTCCTAACTTCATCAAAACATTTTCTCTGTAAAATAATTTTGTGTGGTAAATCATTATAGACTGATATGTCAGCTCCCATTACAATCTTTTCTTTTCATACACTTTGGACATAAACATCTCTTTTTCTGCATGATTCATAAATTTCAAGATAACAGGTCTAGGATAATTATCCTTATTAGTCAACTTTCTAATGCCCCATGAAATTCTTTCAATAACCCAGTCAATGTCAGATGTTTCTGTTTCCATATAGGTAGCAGCAATAATTTTGAAAGAGTCTCTCAATGATCTGGCAGAGTCCCATATTTCAGGCACACCTATAATTCTAACATTGTTTCTCCTGGCTCTAGCTTCTTGGTCAAGAATTTTTTCTTTAAGAAAAGTATTAGCTATTTCGAGATTTTGTATCTGCCTAGCATGGGGTGCAGTGTCGTCTGTTAAAGTAGTCAGGTGTTGCTTCATTTCTTTTTATATCCTGTTTGATTAATTTATTTTCTTCTAATAAAGTTTGTGTTGAAAGAAAATACTGTTCCAGCTTTTCCTGGTGTTTACACATGTTTTCTAATGTCAAAGATATAGAATTGACTTTCTGAATAAAAGTTTAGCAGGGGGTCTGAGTCCTCGGCTTCGTGGTCAGAAAAGTAAAATCCCGGAGGAAAATCTATGCTCACTGTCATCATTTTTTCCCTTCATGTGTTAGTCCCTCAGTAGTTTTCAAGACAGATTGTTTGTTTATAGCTGTTATTATCTGAATGATTGGAATAATGTCTCTTACCCCAGAGAAGTCCTGAGAGATGCTTGTCTGCAATTCTGTAGCAACAGCATTGAACCTATCTTTTCTGTCAGACTCGCATTGGGCTGCATTTCTGAAGCGGCAGTTTTAAACATGACTTTTCTGTCTGGCTCGGCATTGGCCTGCTCTGCCGAAATACACCGACTAGATTCCAGCTCACAATCAGCTGTATGTGGCTCTAATTCAAATCTGCCACCTCACAGGTTGTTCTTGTAGTCTAATGGAGACATATGTAGTTTCTTTATCTAGCTCTCTTCTCAGACAAAACTTCCACACTCGGTCGCTGGCTTTTCAAAACCTGGTACCAACGCTTGATGTTATTCGCCTTGCTCAAGTCGTTACAGGGTAGTGTGCAGTTCTTTACTTCCTGATTAATACTGGGAAGTTTCTCAGAATCGACTACATGTTGTGGCTCATTTGTTTGCACAGGAGATGGTATAAAAAGTGGAAACAGCTTAGAAGGACCTTCTCCCGACATACCATCATTAGTACCTGAGTCAGTTTGGAAGCATTTAGTTTTATTTGAGAAGGCTTCTTGAGCCTTACGTGCATCCAAATTTGCTTGTCTCTTACTTCTAACCTGAGCGACTGCAGGTAAGCCGGAAGATTTCTTCATTATGTCAAAAAGTGTGCTCATCCCATAAGCATTAAACAGTTTGGCATTTTTCTTTTTAGTGGAATCTTTTTGTTCGGAAGACAGTTGTTTCATCCCTAAAGTTCTATTATTCCTTCTTCAACGTGGGAAGATTGGGCGAGCGTCTAGCAGCTTGCGCTCACATAGCACTCTTAACATGCCATGCAGCTTCTCTCTCCCCACGTGGGCATGGTGTCCTTCCCGTAACTTGTGGACCTTCTGTGACAGGACTTGGCATGCATTAATTCTTGAGAAACCCATGCCTTGTCCTGGATTATTGCTTACATAAAACAGTGCATGGTTACCCCATTTTTTGGCAGTTTCAAAATGTCAGTCTTAACACTTAACTATTTAGAATGACTTTTTGAACCCAAATCTGGCAATAAATTCAAGAAAGTCAGTTATGAATGACATTTTCCCCATTAATTTTATGATTAAAACTCTCATTAGAAAGCAACCCTACATAGCTGTTAATTCAAACCACAACTGAAAGTTCTTTACTTCAGTAGCTTTTTGCTGCGGTTTTTGCCATTCTCAGAAAAAAATATCTTCATTTTCTCCCAATTCAGGTTGCAAAATAAGGTAACACTTGTATCAGAAAAAAATAAATAAGCCCCAAATTTTAAGAACCGACTCATTGTTAATCACCTTGTGGGATCTACACAAGAGGTGCTCACCAGTTTAACTCTTATTTTTAACGATGGGGTGAATTATTTATATATATATATATATATATATATATATGTAAGCCCCCTCTCATTTGAGAGGGGGTTTATCACTTACCTTAGCAATCAGTCAATCGTTTATTTCTTGAAAGCACAATTCAAATAATAATCAACGCGCTTGTACAGATATTAAACCAACAAAAATACATCATATATAAGAACAATAAACAGGCAGGCAGCAGAAATTTCAAGTTCCAGAGAATGCTAAATTAAATAAATAGGTCTTTAAAGCAGATTTAAAGGCCTCAATGGTCAGGCACTCTCTAATCCGACGAGGTACAGAGTTCCACAGGGTCGGGCTGCAAAGCAAAGGTTCTTGATCCCAAAGTTTTCAAACAGACCCTGGGAACTTAGTAATCCCTCATCGTGGAACGGAGGGGCGTAGGGAGAAGGAGATCTTGCAAATACCATGGTCCTTGCCCAGTTAGGGTCCCCTTCCTCTCCCCAGGGTTTAGTTTATTAGAAAGGTGCTCTGGGGGAGTAATTTCTGCTGGTCACCACTTGGGGGAAGCAGAGTGAGAGGTAGGGAGAGTATACATAGCAGGCAGCAGGGAAACCTCTGGGTCTTGGGAGATAGACCAGCGGGCAGCAGCAGCAGGCCAGTCAAAGGGGGGATCCCACTCCCTTGAGCAGGGTCAGCAACTTCAGTGGCAGTGCACTGGGTTCCAGGGTGGGCATTCATGGGGACATCAGTGGAGGCAGTTGCGGCCATTTGGATCTAGGCCCTGGGGGGGATGGTTGGTGAGAGCAGCCAGGGATGCAGGAGGGCATGTTAGAGTAGGACCCCTGAGGGCATAGTAGGCTCTAG
The DNA here is from genome assembly GCA_016271365.2 of Neoceratodus forsteri. NCBI lineage: Eukaryota > Metazoa > Chordata > Ceratodontiformes > Ceratodontidae > Neoceratodus > Neoceratodus forsteri. The sequence goes on from CM028131.1 coordinate 735,128,048, forward strand.
ATTGAGGATCAGGTTTCCTGGGTCATCAGGGCTGCAGCAGGCTGTGGCAGGGCTGCTGCAGGGACTGGGAGCTGGTGTGAGCACTCCCAGTCAGTACCTCACATGGCAGGCAGGCCCAGGAGTACAGAGAGGAAGTGAGTTTGGCCTTTACCTAATGTGGGGCCTACTTGGAGGGGAGGTCCTGGGTCTGGGGTTAAAGTCCCCAGGTGGATCTTTTGAGATGCGGGGTTCCAGTCCTGGTGCTCCCTGTTTTTCATTGGGATACCCTCCCACCACTTCAGAGGGTCCTCCATCATTGTGGTTACAAGGGAGGTTGAGGACTGGAAAAGTCTCCTAAGGATCCTGCCCAAGAGGAACAGAAGCTCAGGGACCTTTCTCCAAATTTGGTGGTGGAGGAAGATGTGGAAGAGTGCTGCAGAGGTGATGAAACCAGGAGTGATGAGCACTATAGCCATCTGCCCCTCCTCGCCATTGGCTGCCCGCCATCCCCATGGCAGAGGGAGGCAGGTGTCTAAGAAGTCCTATGGGTAATCCCCAGGGCCCAGAGGGTCCCCACCATGGCCCCTGTCCGGGGCAGCCCACCAGCCCTGTCAGTGAAGTCTGAGGCCTCAGCACCGGTAAAGACCAGAGCTGTGATCAAGCTGGGAGTCCCTGGTTCGGTCCCTGGTGTGACTGTAGAAGATGTTGCGGTGGATGATGGGAGTTTCAATGAGGAAAAGCTGCTTGGCCAAAGGTTCCAGTTCTCAGATTACAAAATGTATACAGCTATTCCCAAGCCATTACACCGCCCTGTGGTTTCCTTAGCTGATCGCACCCCAAGCCTCCCAACTGGTGCCAAAGCTCTTTGGACCAGGATGGATGTTCTGAATCGAAGTGACCCCCGAATATCGCCTATCAAAAGAGGGTCTGGCTGGAGCCTGGTATGGCTCACAGAGCCAGCGTAAGAGATTTGCCAGAGCGGAGCCTGGCTAAGAGATGGGTTAGAAGGAGGCTGCATATCGAATACCCATCACTAGATTATCCATATGTGTCAGAAAGGATCTGGGACATAATCGAAGAAATGAGACAGGACTGGATCTACAAGGAACAACTGGAGAGATTGAAACATCACCGGGGACATGGAGGACGTCTGTCTCAAGAACTGTTCCAGAAGGCACACTGTGCCTTAGTCTGTGTTAACATTGTTCAAGAACTTTACATTGGCACAGGACCTTGTAGGATGTCATGTGAAGTATCATGTTGTGGCAAGGGATTCCTTCAAGACATCACCACCAAGCCAGACCCAAACTTTTATTTTCCACCTGGTGGAGGACTTGTCATTAAGCCCTCAGAGTCTTATGGATTAGCAGGAAGACTGCTCACTGGAGCAGGTTATGGCAACTTTACAGTAGCAGACTGTTCTAGTGGATAAAAGACTGGTTACCAATAATAATTTTTATTAACATGAAAGACTTGATCCTAGATTTAAAAGCATCGCATTTAAGATCTTGCTGCTTGTGTGATTGAGAGAGTGTATGCGTGTGTGAATGGAGAGTGTAGTGTAATAACATTTATTGTTGTTTAAAATGTTTTACGGCAATTAGTGGGAGGTATAATTATGGGGTTAATGGTTAATTGCCACAAGTTATCTACCTCAATAGATGTACATAAATATCTAATCTAAGTGTTTAAATATTTAAAAAAATGTTTGCAATTTTTTTCCCCTAAAATGTTGTACAGTCAGACCTGGTTAATCCATAAGCATTTGTGTTTGCCAAATTTGTTACATAATAAAAATCTATGTAGTAACCAAACAATGACCAAATGATGGATTTTTTATTTTAAGATTTATTACTGAAGAAAATTAATCAATTTAGAATACAGTACCGTGCAGGTAAGAATAAATAAAATCCACAGCATTAGACAGCTCTTCTTGATCTTAGGTGCACATAAGCAACAACTTCTAAAACTGGATTTTTTTTTTAAACAAGCTGACTTAAAGAATAAATAAAATCCAAAGCAGCAATTTCTAAAACTTTAAAAACTACTTTCCATTGGATTTCTTTTTTTTTAAACAAGCTGATTTAAATAATAAATAAAATTCACAGCAGCAATTTCTAAAACTTTAAAAACTACTTTCCAATGGATTTCTTTTTTTTTTAAACAAGCTGATTTAAAGAATAAATAAAATTCACAGCAGCAATTTCTAAAACTTTAAAAACTACTTTCCACTGGTTTTCTTTTTTTTTAAAACAAGCTGATTTAAAGAATAAATAAAATTTACAGCAGCAATTTCTAAAACTTTAAAAACTACTTTGCGCTGGATTGATTTTTTTAAAACAACAAGGCTGATTAAAAGAATAAATAAAATCCACCAGCAAAAGGGTCGCGATGGCTACAGGAGATTGCCCTCCCCACACAGCAAGCAAGCCTTGAAACCCGAATACAGATCCCCACCCACCAGCAATAGGGTTGCGAGGGCTACAGGAGACTGCCCTTCCCACATAGCAAGCAAGTCTTGGAGCCTGAATTTGGATCCCAACCCGCCAGCAATAGGGTTGCGAGGGCTACAGGAGATTGCCCTCCCACACAGCAAGCAAGTCTTGGAGCCTGAATTGGATCCCCACCTGCCAGCAATAGGGTTGCAAGGGCTACAGGAGATTGCCCTCCCACACAGCAAGCAAGTCTCGGAGCCTGAATTGATCCCCACCCCCTGCAATATAGGCCTTGAGGGCTACAGAAGATTGCCCTCCCACACAGCAAGCAAGTCTCTGTACCGAATTCGGATCCCCACCTGCCAGCAACAGGGACACGTGGGCTACATGAGACTGCCCTCCCGACACAGCAAGCAAGGTAACATTAGCTGGGTCCTCCAGTTTGGTGCAATTATTCCTACTCCCTAACAAACAAACTCTCGTACATGAATGCATATACAGTATCGGGAGCTGTGCAGAAACAGGAAAGGGCACAACAGCAGCACAACAATGGGAACAGAGCCAAACAAGGCTCTACACAACTTGACTGGGGAGCTGAATGAGGGTGACTGGGCTTCTCACACAGCTTGACCGGGGGAGCTGAAACTAGGGTTGGGCAGTGTTTCATGTGGAATGTGAACGGGAACTGGCTTCTCATGCAGCTTGACCGGTCGGCAGAAGCAGGAGAATACACTCAGGAAGTTTAGGAAGTGTTTCATTCAGCCGGTAACACCCCAAAGGATTAGCTTGGATTAAGAACACTGCCAATTTACACTCTATTAAGACTTGTTAGCACCTCCACCTGATCTCACTAGAAATGGATTAAGGAGGTCATAAACAAGGGGAATTAATCAGCCTGGTTAAAGAGAACATGAAACGGATTCGGAATCTCAGGTTTAAGTATTAAAGAGGTCATTAACCTGAGAAAATCCATTTGCATTGTTTCTCATTCGAATGTCAGACATACGGACTAATGAGGACAGATTAAACAGGTCTGACTGTACTTTAAAGTATAGTACCTCCTGGCACAGGTAAGGTAGAATTTTGTAGTTTTCTCAGGTGATACTGGTGTCAGGGGGTTTCTTTAGGTCCACCTCTGCAGGCATTTTTGCTGGTGATCCAGGGAGTATGCATACTTGGCCCACTGGTGGAGTGTTTGTGTGGGCCCTCTGCCATCATTCCCAGGAGCGAATGATTTCTTGGGCGGGGGGACAGTGTAAGCCCCCCTCTCATTTGAGAGGGGGCTTATTGCTTACCTTAGGATCCCCCCATCCTCTCCCCCAGGATTTAGTTTATTAGAAAGGTGCTCTGGGGGAGTAATTTCTGGTGGCCACCACTTGGGGCAGCAGAGACAGAGAGAGAGAGAGGGAGGTAAGGAGAGCATATATAGTCGGCAGCAGGGAAACTTGGGTCTTGGGAGGGAGACAGGCCGGCAGGCAACAGCAACAGGGCAGTTAAAAGGGGGGACCCCCCCTTAGGCAGGGTTGGCAGCTTCAGCGGCGGTACGCCAGGTCCCCAGGTGGGCATCCGTGGGGATATCAGTGGAGGCAGTTGCGGTCATTTGGGTTCAGGCCCTGGGGGGCTGGTTGGAGAGAGCAGCCAGGGATGCAGGAGGGCATGTTAGAGTAGGACCCTTGGGGCACAGTAGGCCTTGGTTTGAGGATCAGGTTTCCTGGGTCATCGGGGCTGCAGCAGGCTGTGGTAGGGCCACTACAGGGACTGGGGGCTGGTGTGAGCAATCCCGGTCTATACCTCGCGTGGCAGGGTGGCTCAGGAGTACAGAGAGGAAGTGGTCCGACTTTACCTATATGTGGCCTACCCAGAGGGTATGTCCTGGGCCTGGGGTTAAAGTCCCCAGGTGGGTCTTTGGATGTGGGTTCCAGTCCCAAGGCCTTTTAGGTCCATTCCTATCTAGCTGCACAGCTCGGGCAACACAATAATGAATTTAAGTAGGGGAGCTGTTTGGAACTGCTAAAAATGGTACCAGATGATAGCAGTGAGAGACAGAACAATCTGGGGGCCTGGTGGGCCCAGGCACAAGGACTAAGGGAGGGTTGCAAGGCAAGGCTACTGCAGCTGAGGTATTAGCAGGTTGCAGAGAGAGCACCCCGTAATGGATGCAATACTTGGGGGTGGCTTGGAGGAGTTTTTCGCTCCTCTTTCAGGACAGTGCTCATAGGAAGGACAATAAGGGGAGCACTGGGAGTGGGTTGACAAGGGAGCCCAGTAGCTAAAAAGAGTGAAACTGGTAAGGTACTTACCAGTGCTGGAAAATTGTTTGGAACTTCATGTTCCAGGAGTATTGAAAAGGTCCTTGTTTCTTGGTGAAAGAACTGCTGTTAAAGATTGTGCTTGTGGAAAATCTTGCTCTGTTTAAAAGTTTCTGCTCTAGAGAAGTCTCTCTCTGTGATGTTTGTAAAAAGGTTTAGCCCCATGGAGCTATAATTTATTACTTTCCTTAAGTTACTGGGACCCCTGAGCCCTGCTAATCATTTATGGGCTCAGGTGAATAAAGCCTGATTTGTTTGGGAAGAAATCCAGGGTCTGATGTGATTAATTTTATGTTGAAGGATGATAATGAACTATTCAATCCTTTTAGTTTTGGGGTTTTCCTTGGGTCTCTAAAGCGGTGTGAATCTCAGATGTTCCTGCGCCCTCCTGTTCCCGGAACTGGTGGGGAGGAAAAGGTTGAAAACCAGACAATGAATTCTTCCTGCTTTTCGGACACCAGCTTGGACTGAGATCTAGGCCAGGGTTCTTTCTTGAGAATAGAGGTAGAAGACATCTTGAGGTAAAAAATATTTTTTCCATCCTTAAGCTGAATGAGAAGTTTGGGTGGAGATTTCTGTGTTGGTGGGTCCCCTTCCCCTGGAACAGCTGGCCACTAGATGTTTGGGGAAGGGGGGCTTACATATATAACTGGTCTACATCTTTTTCCATAGGGAAACCCCATTATAATTTACCGTTGTAACCAGCTGGTTATAACAGCAAACTCTGAGTTTCCCTATGAAAAGGCCTATGCCACAGTTCACCTCGCACACTTCACTGACAGTTTTCAGAAAATAATTTAATTAATTCTGCCTCTGTATACTGTACCTGGGTGAAAACTGTCAGTTGCTAATCCCACTTGGCCACAGTGTTCCATAAACTGTAATTCCAGTTTAAGACCATGTTAAAAAAAAAGCAGTGAAAATGCTTTTATGGATTTGAAGCTGTTCTCAGCCAGACCATGCACGTCACTTACTGCTACCATGTGGCTCTGCCCCAGCCCCCATCCACTTTGGCTGCCAAAACTGACTACTTAAAAAACAAGGCCAATTAAAACAAGCATTTGTCAATGCCGAATGTTTGCTTGCTGGCATTGGCATTGGTAGTGCAGGAGTTAGAGAGCTGCATAATAGGAATGGCAGTGAAGTATTGAACTGAAGCCAACCCCATCACCAGCCTGCAGATACTGACAGGCATTGGGGTGTGCCTTTGGGTCATCAGGCATAACGGCCACACCATTTCACCACACCTTACCCTGCAGACACCAACAAGTGTCACGGTGTGCCTTGGGGTCTTTGGCCCTAATGTTCACCCCATTCCATCAGGAAATACGGTGAGATAGGTGCTGTATAGGAGAATGGGGTGAACTTTGGGGTCAAGAGTCCAAGGCACACTTCGATGCCTCTCACTGGCTGCAGGGTATGGGTGGGGGTGGAATGGTATGAGCATTACAGGTGACAGTCCGAAGTCACACCCCTGATGCCTGTTAGTCTCTACAGGGTGGGGTGTTATGGTCAGAAACCCTAACGCCTCAGGCGTTCATTGGTATTTTCACTCCAAATTTTCAACATGGTTTTTTGTGACCCCCACCTCATGAACAGTGGCAATATCAGTTCGTTAGCCAAAAGCTGATTTTGTACAGCGACTACACCATTTGGCACCACAGGTGCGAAAACACATTTCGAACAGGATGTGAAAAATGACAGCTGTACTGTTCATGGGGAGGTGTAAAAAATGGCAATGTTGAAAATCTGCAGTGAAAATATTAAAAAAACTGGTGAAGTCACGAGCATGCGTAGAAACTGTGCAACACACACCCATAATGTAATTAGTTTGGGGATTTTTTACAGCAGATTGTCAACACAGGCATTTTGGGACCTCCGCTCATGAACAGTGTCAGTGTGATTTTCTGAATCTGTCCCAAACAGTGATTTCCCACAGCAACCACGCATTTCTGCACTGGAAGTGCGAAAACACATTTCAGCCATGGTGTGAAAAATGACAGCTGTACTGTTCATAAGGAAGTGTGGAAAAATGCCAGTGGTGAAAATCTGGACTGAAAATATTACAAATTCATGAACTTATAGGTGCGTGAAAAATGCGAATGCTCGCTTCAGAACACAGTCATTTTATGGACTTTTGTCACCAAATTTTAACATAGCCATTTTAAGATCTCTGTCATGAACAGTGTCACTGTGATTTTCTTAATCTGTCCTGAACATTGATTTCACACACCGACTGCGCCATTATCGCACTGCACTATCATGCGGAAACACATTTGGGTGAAATGTGAAAATGACAGCTATACTGCTCATAAGGAAGTGTGGTAAAATGGCAATGTTGAGAATCTGAGTGAAAATATAAAATTACGAACTTACGAGCGCAGCATTGAACTGCACAACGCACCAGAATTAGTCATTTTTGGGTAGAAGACTTCGTTTGCTGGCCAAGGCACCTAGCTTCTCACCTGGAGCTCTTTCTCAAGACTGCTTGAAAGGCAGAGTAGAGAAACTTACCAGAGCAAGGAGAAGGATTAAGACTTAGTTTGGCTAGCAGATTTACTGTGTGGTGGTGTTTTTGATTTTTACTCACAGGGATTGCTACTGTTTGTGCTACATTTCATTGCTTTATTTTTTTTCTGATTCAAATTGTTGTTGCTGGTATACCTTCTTCTGCATTATTAAGGTGTGCCTACAGGTGTGTGCTAACAGATTACTGCTGTAATCTTCTGATTCAAATTGTCTTTGCAAGGTATATCTTCTGTTACTGCTTTATTTTTCTCTGAGCAAAGTGTTTCTTACAGGGTATATCTTCTCTGAAATTATTACAGGTGGTGCTTTACAGGTTTACAGTTTTATCTAACATTAGGATAAGCTTTCAGGTTACTCCATTTGTTGTTGACTGATTGTTTCTGCTCTTACCTCCTTGTTCTTTCGTCCGTGGTTCTTCTTTTAGGCAGGAAGGGCCCAGCCACCCACCCCATCCCCAACCACCCCACACCTCCCTTTATAGGGTACCACAGTTGTGACATTTCCTGTGGCAGAGCAGGAAGGGGCGGATCAGTGGGGCCCCACAAGGTGATCTCATTTATAGGCACTAGTAATTTAACTTGTTATAACAAGTTAAACAAAGCACAATTAAACCATTACTTGCATTTTTTTTCCTTTTTTTTCCTTCTAATTACTCTGACTAGGTTACAAACCCAGCAACTTATTTGGAATGGATTTCATTAACTGCAGGTACTGTGGAACAATTTTCAGAAGGACAGTCTTACAGGATTTAGGACACTGTCCTACATGCTGGGCCTTTGGAGATCTTCGGTCTCAGCTCCGGGCAGCATGGGCAGAGATTGCACGCCTCAAATTTCATATTGAAGAGGAAATACATTATAAGAACCACCCGCCATTTCCCCAGCATCCAACAGAAAACCTCGACCGCAGAGGGTAGTTGGTCCAGGAGGTTGGCAGGTGGTTAGGAGGAGCAAATCAGGTGCCCCATCACTCTGCTCTCCAACACATTACCTCCAAAACCATATAAACGCTACAAACAGGTATCTGCCTCTATCTCTGAAATCAAATAAAGAGGCAGAAGACACTGCAGAGCAGGACACTGCGACACAGGAGCTAGCACAACAATACCACCCAAATCAGGAACCAAAACTAAACAAGCACAAAGGAAACTAAAACTTCTGATCATAGGAGACTCCATGATTCGGGAGTTGATACCCATCTCCAGCAGGTGATGGTCAGATGTCTCCCAGGTACATCAGCATGGAGAGACACTGACCGCATTGCTAAAATTGTTCACAAAGCAGGAGAAAACATTGATGTCCTAGTACACATAGGGACTAATGATCTCGCCAGCCGGTCAGTTGTGGAGACCAAGGAACACCTGACTAAGCTGGGTGACAAACTATCATCTATTTCGTTCGGCATCTCCTTCTCTGAGATCCTGCCAGTCTGGGAGAAGGGAACAGATGGACGAAGGTCAGAGAAGGAGAGATAGGAGCTAAACACGTGGCTCAGGACTGGTGCCAGGAAAAAGGACACAGATTTGTAGGAACTGGCAACAGTTCTGGGAGCGAAAGTTCTTTAAATTTGATGGACTGCATCTGACTAAAGAGGGACAGTGCATTGGGGCAGAAGTTTGACGCCTTTGCAGAATATTTAAACTAGCAAATGGGGAGAGGGGTGCAGCACCATAACGCTTAATGGGAAGAACACCCTCCCTCAGCTAGTGGTCAAACAGGAATTCAGCGTGTTTGCCATTCATTTGCATCACCAGGTAAGAAAAAGGTTTGTCTCCCATACGATGCACAGGGGTAATGCCAAACTTCACCCAACAACTAACACACCAAAATCTGGCCAATGGAAAATCATGTACACAAATGCTCACAGCCTGGGAAATAAGATCCCAGACCTGCAGGCAATAATGTCAGAGGCTAAACTGGACATAGTAGCAATTAGTGAGACGTGGTTTACCAGTAACCACACTTGGGAGACTTCAGTACCTGGCTATGTATTGTTCAGAAGAGACCGAGGTGCAAAAAGGGGGGGAGGAGTGGCTCTGTATGTTAATGAAAATATCAAAGCTACAGAAATTCAGAATACACATAAGGAGCCAGAAGAACTGTGGGTCACCCTGGAAACAGGAAATGGACAGCCATAAGAACTGGGGTTGTCTACAGGCCCCAGACCAGAGGGAGGACATAGACACATTACTGTTAGAAGATATACAAAACATGACAGCTAAAGGGAGGTTCTGATAATGGGAGACTTCAACATGCCAGATATAGATTGGTCAATACCAGCAGGAACATCTGCCAGAACTAGACTCATAGTGGATTCTGCAGGGGAGGGCCTCAAACAACTGGTACAGCAGCCCACAAGAGACAGGGCTATCCTAGATCTAGTACTGACTAACAAAGAAGGGATCACAGATCTCCAGGAGAAGGTCACCTGGGGTCCAGTGACCATCACATGGTATGGTTCAATTTGGCTACTACATCTAAATCATCCCATTCCAAGGCAAAAATATGGGACTTCAGAGGAGCTGACTTTGATAAGATGGCCAACAGAGTTAAGCTAGCCCTGGCAAAAAGAAACACAGGTGAGGAGGTACAGGCAAAGTGGGCAAGCATTAAGGATACAATACTTGAAGCAACATCCCATTGTGTTAGACAGAAAAGGAAGTGCAAAAGAAGAAGGAAACTACTTTGGTTCTCAAATACAGTAGCAGAAAAGGTCAGAGCCAAAAGGCTGGCCTTCAGAAAATATAAGGGAACACAGCGGGATGAAGATAGGGAGGCATACCAAACTGCCCTAAGGGAAGCAGGTAAGGCAGTAAGGCAGGCAAAGTCCCAAACTGAGGAAACACTAGCACGAACAGTAAAAGAAGGTGACAAGACTTTCTATAGATACATTAGTGAAAGGAGAAAGTCCAGAGGGGGTATTGCTAAGCTTAATGGAGAAAAGGGAGCATGTGAGGAGGAGGACCCTGTAAAGGCATCTATCCTAAATAGATACTTTTGCTCAGTATTTACTGAAGAGAAGGTAGGGCAGGGCCCACAGCTCAGCATCATGGACACAGGGGGGAGGGAGGTGAGCACTACTCCCTTCACAAAAGAAAGGGTCCTACAAGAGCTTGCTAAGCTCAGGGTGGATAAGGCAATGGGACCTGATGGCATACATCCCAGGGTACTTAAGGAGCTAAAGGAGGAACTAGCAGAGCCATTAGCAGAATTGTTTAGTGAGTCTCTGAGCACAGGAGAGGTCCCAGAAGACTGGAGAAGGGTTTATGTGATCCCGCCCACAAGAGTGGCAGCAGGAGGAGGCGGAACTACAGACCAGTCAGTCTTACCTCAGTAGGGGCAAGATTATGGAGGCACTCCTTAAGGAAAGGATAGTGCAACACCTGGAATCCATAGGGCTGCAGGATCCAAGACAGCATGGGTTTATAAAGGAAGGTCCTGTCAAACTAATCTCATAGATTTCTTTGACTGGGTAATCCAGAGTGGTGGACCAAGGGGAGCAGTTGATGTCGCTCACCTTGACTTCAGCAAAGCTTTGACACTGTTCCACATAGAAGATTGATAAATAAGCTAGGTAGGCTCGGTGGGTCAGAAGTTGGTCAACTGGGTGGCAAACTGGTTGACTGGCAGAAAACAGAGAGTGGTGGTAAATGGTATACAGTCAGAAGAGATGCAAGTCACAAGTGGGTACCTCAGGGATCAGTCCTGGGGCCAGTCCTATTCAACATCTTCATTAGTGACCTCGCAGATGGACTAGAGGTAAGGCTTGTCTGTTTGCAGATGACACCAAGATCTGCAACAGAGTAGATGATCCAGATGGGGTGGGCAGAATGAGAAGAGATCTGGATAAACTAGCAAATGGTCAGAAGAGTGGCAACTGGGATTTAATGCAAAGAAGTGCAAAATCATGCACATAGGGAAGAGAAACCCTGAAGCCACTTATAGGCTGGGAGGGAGTTGCTAGCAGTCACAAAGGAAGAAAGAGACTTGGGCATCATCATCACTGATGACCTAAAATCATCCAAGCAGACCTCTAAAGCAGTAGGTAAGGCTAGGGGGTGTTAGGGTGTATTAGTAGGGGTATCTACAAGTCGTAAGAGGGAGGTAATAATCCTCTGTACAAGACATTGGTTAGGCCCCATCTGGAGTACTCGTGTGTATTGGAGGCCACACCTTCACAAGGACATTAACCAAATTGAGGCAGTCCAGAGAAGGGCAACCAAATGGTGCAGGGACTGCATCAGAAGACATATGAGGGACAGATTAATGGAGCTCAATATGTATACCCTTGAGCAAAGGAGGGAGAGAGGTGATATGATCGAGACATTTAAACACCTAGGGCATAAACAAGGTGAAAGAGTCTAACATGTTTAAATATAAGAAAATTGCAGGACAAGAGGACACAGCATGAGATTAGAGGGAGGCCGATTAAGGGGGAATGAGGAAATCCTTTTCACAGAAAGGGTGGTAGATGCATGGAATAGCTTACCACAAGAAGTGGTGGCTATGAATACAGTGCAGGGCTTCAAACAGGTATGGATAGGCATAAGGGAGCAATACAAATGACTATGAATAGATAGGTCACTGACAGAGCAAAGGCGATGGCACATTTATAAGGTAGAAAAAAAATGGGCAGACTGGATGGGCCTTGGGTCCTTATCTGCCGTCAACTTCTATGTTTCTATGTTTCATGAAATTTAACATAGGGTTTTTGGAGCCTACCTCATGAACTGTTACACTGTCATTTCATAAACTGGTCCCAAAAGGTGGTTCCACGCAGTGACCATGAAATCACCTTCGGGGCCACTAATGCCATGACAGTGCCAGAATCTATGAGGAGGGATCCCAAAACCCCATGTTGAAAAATTTGGTGCCAAAATTCCAATAAATTCCTGAGATATGCATCAAAGTTGAAAAACCTATTTATTCCATTATACAGCTTACCGGCATTTCCTCAGTTCACAGTCGGCTTTGAAGAGTGCAGACGTGTTCCCGGTCCACTGACGATCGTTGCACCGGACTCTGGAGGTAAGTATGGGGTGAGGTGTGGGGAGGCAGGGTGCACAGAGGGTGGGTGCAGGTGGGGGAAGGGGTGCAAGACAAGCAACGAGGGACCGTTTTGTGTTTTTAGATCTCTTTTCTTTTAGGAAGATGACATAGACTTTTGCCATGCTGGGGTGGGCTCCCAGCATGGCAGCTGAAACTTTGTTTTTTGAGGGGCAGTGGAGCTGACCGGGAATTGGGCACCCTGTCAGCCATACAGAGGTTTGCATGCTGGGTGGGCCTCAGCGGCACTTGGAAGTGTATTTGGTGGGGCAGCAAATGGACGCTTGCAACGCTGGGGTGGGCTCCCAGTGTAGCACCTAGAAGTGTGTTTGGGGGCCAGCAGATGGACATTTGCCATGCTGGGGTGGGCTCCCAGCATGGCACCTGGAAGTGTGTTGGGGGCGCTTGAGCCAACGGGTGGATCTGCACCTCATCAACCGTAGTTCACTTCAAACTGTATTTATGTTCCAGGAAAAGAAAGCAGAGATGTATACAAGTAAGACTGCTGGCAATATGCTAATCAACACTATCTTAATGCTGCTCACTGAAGCGGTTTCTCCTTTCAACTGTACGCCACTGCATTTTCAACTGCTGTCATAGACAGCTGCAGCATTCATTGGTGAACTGTGACGCACTTGCAAACACACTGACTGAACTGCAAGACAGGTGCCACACCTACAAAACTCAGATGATGGCACTATGTTTCTTGCACATGCGCAAGCAAACAAACATTTAAACTCAGAACAAAAGAGAGAGAAATGTAAACATACTATTAACAGTGTGCACAGCAGCTCCATCTAGTGGCCAAACTGAACACTATTACAAATATTCAAACCCTCTGGGCAAAACAGCAGACCTCAGCTACTGTAGAACAGGTTATATTTGGTGTACAATAATTGTAGCTATATTCATTCAAGTGATAATTGAGCAAAAATAAAATGGTGCTAATTGGCCAAAATTGCATATTTTCAATGGGTATAATAAATAAGGCACCAACTGCAGAGCATGAAATTAAATTTGCACAACTGCAATAGATTAGCACTGTGAGCTAAATATAAGTTGCATAAAAATAAACAGTTCTACAGTATTATATAAAATAAAACATGGAAAGGTGTGCGAAACTCCAATTTCACACACACCCTCAGTGTGGGTCGCTGTTATAGACTCCTCAACCTTTGCTCTTGGGGTTTATGCAGTATCTCACACCTCCAGTGTGTGTAAAATTCTCGTAATACACCCCCCATTAATTATTCTATGTATAATTCATAGTTAGCTATAACTTATTCTGTATTTACTGTACGTCATATCTGAGTCTTTATCTTTTTTGTTGTGTTTGAATGCTGTTTATGTACTGTATGCACTGTACATGTTGGCCCCAGGGCATCTGTGTGTTTAATGATCTATCTTATCATCAACAACCAATAAAATATGAAACTGACTTTAGTAGTGCAAAACGCAGGGTACTGAACACAGAACTAGAAAAAGTACTAGAATGACATTAAACAAATTACTGAAGGGGTAAAAAGAAAAATTTATCTCTCCAGAAAGGTGACTCTTTATCTACAGTATAGTCCAGGATTGGTCTCAGAATGCTTCAATAACTACTTTAGAGACTTGGAAGGTTTAAGGTTACCTAATCCTAATGTTAATTTCACTACTAATAATTTTCCCATATCTGATTCTGATTCTCATTCTAAGCTCAAATTTTATGAAGTGACTCCTGATATAGTTAAAAAGTATATACTTAACAATGATCCCAAACCCCATTTGATATCTGATGATACTGACTTCCGGATTGTGAAATTGGGTATTGATACTTTTGCCTACCCGCTCACTGTTATTTTTAACTTCTCAATTCTTCACGGGGAGTTCCTGAAGCTTTGGAAGTATACAGTCATCACACCTATACACACAAGCAGACCTATACACACAAAGTGGTAACCCTGCTTTTGTTTATAATTACTGTCCAATTTCCCTTCTTCCACCATTGTCTAAGATTCTTTAACAAATTACATTAGACCAGACCTCAGAGTATCTCTGTAAACACAGCTTGCTAACTGACTGTCAGCATGGTTTCAAGGCAGGGCACAATCCCGAAACGGCCTTGGCGAGGTTCACTGGAGGCATACAGAGTGCCCTTGACAAGGGGCACTCTGTTGCAGCCCTTTTCATGGACCTCACCAAGTCCTTTGACATTGTGGAGCATAATTTTCTCACTGGCATTTTGGACAAATTGCAATTTTCCTGTGAAGCTATTAAATAGTTTTCCCAGTACCTCATGAACAGGACACATGTGACCAGCATTGATGGTCACTACTCTTCCTCTAAGTTAATTAATGTGGTGTGCCCCAGGGGTCCATCCTGGGGACACTCATTTTTTCCCTCTACATGAATGCCACTCCCAGTTCATGCATCTCAGGCTCTATTATAATGTATGCAGAGGAAGCAGTCATTTATGAGGCAAGTCAAACATCCACGAGCCCTTCAGAAATTCAGGCTGATTTCGACTCTTTTTGAATTGATTGATTTCTAACTCTTTAGTGCCTAATTCTGTTAAAACTAAAATTATGTTGTTCTTCAACAAAAGAACAACATAAATCATATACTACCTGTTCACAATGTTAAGAGAAATACCACTGAACTGGTTGATGCTTTTAAATAGCTGAGGCTTGTACTTGATACCAATCTCACCTTCGAACATCATGTTACATATATCACTAAAAAGATACATCAAAGACTTGGCTATTTATTCAGAATCAAGCCTTTTCTAACAGTAGAATCTAGGAAATTATTGGCACATTGCTTTTGTTTCAGTGTTCTGGACTACAGGTTAACAGTCTGTGCAGCCATGAACCATAGATCCTTAAAAAAATTAAGTGTCCCCTACAACTCCATCTTAAGATTCATGCTCTGTGTCCCTGTAAGAACCCATCACTGTCTTCTGAAATTTTCCAACTGCCTCTCCCTTATAAACAGGATTCAGTTCAAAATCAGTACTTTTTTATTCAAATCAAATCTGGCCTTTTGCCCATTTCAATAAGTTCATACTTTCCCAGATATGTAAACTCTAATGGTACTAGAACCCAATCAAACTTCACATTTGATTTACCATTTTTCAAGAAAACAGTAGGTCAACGTTCTCTATTTTACAGGGGCCCACATTTCTTTAATTCTCTTCCCCATAATGTATTGAACTGTAATTCATTACTGTCATTTAAATCTAGACTAAAAAGGCACTTACAATTTTCACAGGCATGTATTTGCTGATTTACAATTGTATTTATATTTGCAATGTCTGTTTTGTATCATGTTATCGTATCTGTATATTTAAGTATTGTTTGTCGTCTGTGAAAATGGGCAGTTATGCTTATCAGACTTACGAGGATAAAAAATAAAATGAAATGAAAAATGAAATGAATGGCAACGCGTAACTGGGGAGCACGTAAAGCACGCTGCCATATAGTGACTGTCAAAACCCAGAAGCTGGCTCTTTGAGCAGATCCCGTTGGTAACCAACCACAGAGACACATTCTTGGACTTCATAACACTTGCCTGGCAGCCACAAGCTGTCTCCCATTTGGTCGCTGCCTTATACTTAAAATTTTACCTGATCATGTGGCTCAATCCCAAAATTGATAGAGACTTTTCCTGACAACCGTATTAACTGGGATCCTTATGAGCGGAATTTATACCTACAGTGCTAATAATAAGCTTTGATTAACACAATTTTACATATTGCATGCCATGCACTTGACTCCCACCAAATTATATAGAATGGGAAGCTCCTGATGACACATGATTCAGGTGTGGTCTGATGCAAGGTTCTCTGTTGCATAATTTTTGGGAATGTCCTATGGTTGCCCTGTATGGTCTTCTAATCAAGTCTAAGGCTGATCCCTTACTAGGTTACAAAACCTTTTACTCTGCAAATATGTATAATAGGAGACTTCACAACTGTCGAAGTGAAAGAAAGGAGGTATTATATTAATCTAATATCACTCACGGTGAAACACCTAGTATTGAAGCACTGGAAGGACCGGCAGGTCCTTACCCATCAGGAATGGATTAATGACTTGCTATACAACTTACAGAGTGAGAAAACTATTGCTAGTCTCAGGAATGTAATTTCCAGATACAGCACAAGGTGGAGAAATTCCATTCTTTATGGTCCACTACTTTCAGACATTAATTTAGAAGGCGTAAGATCCCTTACCCTTAGTAGGGTTTGTGCACAACTCAGGACTTCAGTGGTACCATCTGATTTTTGTTTCTTTCATGGTAAATCCCTAAATTATGGCTACTATACCCTTATGGGTCTGGCTCTTGGGGAGGTATTATGGGGGTGGGGGGGTTGGTGTGGAGGGTTTGGAAGGGTGGGTAGGGAGGGATTAGGTTTAGTTGCTAACATCCTCTGCATTGTATATGTACATTAATATGAGATGTCATCCTCTGAATGTGTAAAGTTCTGTGTGTGTATATTAAATCTGAATAAAGTGTATTTAATTTAAAAAAAAAAACAGAAGCGCTCATTGACATCCATCGTGTTTGGCAGTGTGCTTAGTTTAAGTTTCTTTTAACACAGTAAAATAAAACATGCTTACTTGGCTTTTTTTCCTGTAGACCAGACTTCTTTTATTCATCAACAGTGGTTTCAGTGAGCAGATGTACAGTCTGGAGGTAATAAACAATGCTTTAAATCAACCCTTGCATAGGCTGTGCAAGGAACTGGTTGCGGGAGGAATCAATTCTGTAGGGTATTTGTCGTGGAGTTGCTGGCCGCATGGATTCTAACTAGAGCAACTGGCTGTACTGGTGGGTTCTGTGCTGCATGCAGGGGTAGTTACTGCTGAGGCTGAGGCATACTGACACAGTGCTCTGAGACTGACTGGGCATTTGATTTCCCTGTAACGCCATGGCAATCTTCCTTCATTTTCATGTAGATTACATAATTTCCTATGGAAGCTAAGTTATTGTGTTTTACTGCATAACCAATGTAAGTCTATGGTAAGAATTTACCTGTAGGGGGCCGGCCCAGTGGCATGGAGGGTTGAAGTGCTGGACACCACACCTCGTGCCATGCTGGCGACCTGGGTGTGGGAGCGGACTCAGGTCGCGGGGGACAGGGGGGGAAGGATCGAGCGTCCAGACTGCTCTCCTCTCCTGGGCAGGGTTGCAGGGTTTCCTAGCCTGGTAACGGCTCCTGGTGGAGACCAGGGGCACCACACCCATGGGGATGTGAAAGGGGTGAGACAGTGGCAGATATCTGCAGGAGGGGGCAGATGCGAGCCCTCCATGTGCTGACATCATTGCACATCTGTGCCTCAGGGAAGAAACTAAGCAGGAAAACCCTGGCTGCCAGGGGTGCAACGCAGACCCAAATGACTTGCCCACATGCCCACCACCAGTCACGACATGACTTGATTCTTCCCGCCCCCACATATCAGGACGCAGTGGGGATCTAGCACCCGATTCCTCGGTTGGGAGGGTTTGGGCCGGGCGGTATAAGGAAAGGTCGAGTTGGTCTTGCCCAAGAGAGTCCCTGGCAACCGGTGACCGGATGGAAAAAGAGTTTGGGGGAAAAAAAAATCTGTGGATGGCACCAAATCCCTGTAAAATACAAGAATCCCTGTAGATCTGGGAGCCCTGCTGACAACTGGTGTGAGCAGAATGCCTTAAATACACATATGTTTTTCCCCTAATGACACTTCTCACTGCACCATGGGGCTCCTACTTACATTTCTCTCCTCCTGGGGCTAACTAAATAGGCCCTAAGGGGATCCCCAAGCACCCTGTCATGCCCTGCCTGGGGTCTCTGCCTGTAGGGCCCCTGACATTGCTATTTGAGGGCACTACATACTGTATCCCATCACCACTCACATCAGGACCCCCCCATAGACATGCCATCCAGTTCCAAAGTGGAGGACTGCGAATCCTCAGAAAGGTGGTCAGTGCAGGAAAAGGGCGGCTAACCCAAAACACTCAAACTCAAAGCAACCTGCACTCGAAAGCCATGAAAAAACACACTGCAAAATTGAAATGTTAGTACTTTTAATGCCAATAAAGTAATTGCACACCACTAGACTGCCCCAGGGTGACTGTCCGTAGCCACACTTACTTTGCTGGCATTAAATACTTGATTCATAGACATGCCATCCCCCGCAGCTGCCATCCCTTCCCCCCAAACCCAGTCGGGAGAGGGCCAAAGACTTGAAAATCCACATCAGAGCAGTGCTGTCTGGGGTCCCACAGTATTACTTCTGGCAGACAAGAAAAGCACACCTCCCCTCCACCCGTCTGTCTGCCACTCACAGCTCTATGAAGCCGGTTCAACAACTAATTTGTCGACCGGCATCACAGTGCCAGGCTCCATATCAACCGCAATTTGCAGTTGGCAGGGAGCTGCACACATTGGACTGTGTTTTTTCTCTGAAGGCTTTGCCCTGAACTCCCCACGCAGGGGTCTCTGCCCCCTGCACCCCCTGTACATTTAGATTCCAACTCCGAGTCGGTTCAGGGAGGGGGTTCAGGATAGGGGAAAGTGTTTCCGGGTCCCGGGTGGACTTCTACAGTGACACATCGCTATAGTCGGTATAGACATACATCAATGCATGTCGCTGTAGAACTGTCACTGTACAGGGGGTATACCCACCACTCACTAGTTGTGTTTGGCAATCATGAACATGACAGTCTTACTATTAACTTAAAATGCCACAGAGACTAAGTGTGCAGCACAAAATGTGGGTGACAGTGGGCAGCTTCTGGGTCTTGACATTTATCAGTTTCCATGGCGCTTACTGCCATGTCTGTGGCTGCCAAAAGAGCACATGAGCCTGTGTGTTGGGGAAAGAGAGATGGAGTATGGGGAGGTGCACTTTTCTGTCTGCTAGATGTTACATTGTGACCCCAGACAGCACCATTGCAGCAATTCTCTGTAGTAAATCTTCTGCTCCCCGGCCCTTTTCTGAAGGGGGGGTGGAGGCAGCTGCAGGGAGTGGTTTGTCAATGGGAAGGGTTCCTGCTGTGGGATGGGGATGGGATATAGTCAGACTATTCTTTGGGAGGTTTCAGCTACAGAGGGAGTAGTTGGCAAGGGGGATGCTGGACTTGGGGCTGATCCAGTTGGGGGGGAGGGTGGAGGATGGTCTAGGTGTAGGGTGGTGGTTCAGCTACAGGGAGGGTGATGAGGCTGGTCCAGCTACAGGGAAGGTAGCCAGCTAAGGTGGGGAATGTGGTGTTGTGGGGGTATTCAAGTCACATGTAGGGTGGTCGGGGGGGCAGAGGCTGGTCATGGCCTTGAAAGGTAGTCAAGTGGCGTGGAGTGTCGGGGCTAGGCTAGCTGAAGGGAGTGTTGTAAGGTGGGTTGCTCTACTTGACAGCCATGAACGTGGCAGGTTTTTAATTTACTTAAAGGTTTTTTATTCATTTACTTTTAAAATGCCGCTGGTAATGAGTGCACCGCCTGAAATATGTTGACGTCAGTGGGCCACTTCTGGGTCTTGACATCCACAATATGATGGTGATCTTTATGTGCTCCACGATGACATGTTGCCATTTTAGAACTAGACAGGAAAAAGTGGGCTGGCCCACCAGTGCAGTGGTAGGACAACCACTTGTGGTGTCAACGACCCAAGTTCAGAAGTGAACTCGGGAATCGGAGTGTTGGCCGGAAGAGGGGAGGCTCTAGCATCCTAGGGACTGCTTTCCTCCGAGGAGGGGTGGGACTGGTGCTCAGCATCAGCCTGGTCTGCATGACCATTGCCATCACTGCACACCACTTCCCCCATGCCGGGGGGGGGAGAAAAACAGAAAAATGCCGACTGGTAGGATGACACTGGTCTCCTGCAGGCCCTGCACGTGGCTATCTGGGCGACCGAGCAAACTGCATTCTGTTCCCAGTGGGCCTTGAGGGGGCCCACCGACCCCGCCAGTGGAGCAAGCCCAGGGCGAAGAATTGGAGAGGTAAGCTCCAGAGGACACTGGGTGGACTGGTGGACGGGGCTGGGTGGACTGGTAGATGGAAGCCAGTCAGCATGAGGGGAATAGATTTAAAAGGAAAAAGAACTGGAAGGAAAACTAGAATGGCCATGCCTGCCAGGGCTGCCGAGTGCAAGTATGTAAAGCTTGTGGATGGCAAAACCCAGAACTGGACTCACTGACATCCATGTGTGTCTGACAGCATGCTTAGTTTTAGTTGCTTTTTTTTAACAATTTCAAATAAAACCATACTTACTTTGTGTATTTTTTCTATAGACCGGACTCATTTTTTTATTTATTGATAGTGGTTTTGTGTATGAATGTACAGTTTGGAGGGTATAAAAATGTTTTTAATCAGCCCTGGCTTGGGCTGTGCAGTGGTGGGTGGAATCTATTCTGCAGGGTATTAGTGGTGGAGCTACTGACTGAAGGGATGCTTACTGGAGCAAGTGGCTGGCAACTAATTTGGGCAGAATGCCTGAGTTAAACATAAATGTTTTCAATGATGACCCTTTTCACTGCACCCTGGGGCCCATATACACATTCTCTCCAGCGGGCTATGTAAATGGGCCCTAAGGGGTCCCAAGCACCTTTATCATGCCCTGTCTGGTGTCCATGGCAAACTTTTTTCTGTACAGCCCCATGACGCTGCCACTTGGAGGCACTACGCACTTGGAGGCACTACGTACATATACAAAGTTTATTTTGATGTAGTATCTTAGAATGGCAAGAATGTCTGCTTTAAAGTTAGAATTTACTGCTCATTTTCTATGTGGCAGCACTTTTCTATGTTGGACAGAAGAGGGACAAAGCAATTTTGAGGGTAAAGAAGGATCTTCCTCATAATTGGGACAGTTGAGAAGTATGATCAGGGCAGCTACCTATCTTTCTGTTTGTCAGCATGAAGTAACCCTGTATCCAAACCAGGACATGTGGCAACACTAATATGATGCTCCTTGGGTGGTATTTTTTCATCAGGGAATAGTAAGAGACCCCCCCCCCATATACCCTAAGACCATGTTACTTAGCTTCTTGGTTTTTCTCCACTGGATCCCACTATTTTGACCCACAGCACAAGTAACAGGTGAAACCCACTCCTTAACCGAAATGCCTCCAACTGGACTCCTATTTTCGCGACTTCTTCATGGATATATGGTCCCACGCGTATTTGTGACAGCCCTTCCTGGTGAGTGCTGATAAAAGGAGAGACAACAGAGGCAGGAAGAAGGTGGGTACTTGGGGTATTCCCTCCACTGTTCCTGATACTACCCCATCTTCACAGCCCCAGACACTAGCCCCCTCCCTTTTTTTGCCCCTGACACTAGCTAACCCTCCTTCCACAGCCCCAGATTCTAGCTCCACCTCCACAAATAGCCCCCAACACTGCCCACCCTCTCTTCACAGCCCCTGATAGTAACCTCTCCTACCACAGCCCCCAACAGTACCTCCCTCCACAACCCTGGGCACTACCCCCTTCCTCCATGACCTGACACTATCCTCCAACACCACCTCCTTGCTCTGTTCCCCTTCACAGTCCCCCTAACACCTTTGCTCCCTCTATAGCCCCCTCCAACACACACACACACACACTCTCTTTCCACAGTCTCTCACCACCTCCACTCGCCTCCCTCCATGGCCCCTGATATCTCCCTCCCTTCTTCTGGCTAACCAGACACCCTCTCCCCCAGCACACTGAACACCCCTCCTTCAGAAGACACCTCTACTACCAACCCCCTGACACCTCCCGCCCTAACCTACTGGACAGCTCCCTCCCCAGCCTCCTGAACACCCTTCCCTCCTGAACCCAAAGAAATCTCACTTCCTAGTCCATGGACACTCCTCTCTCTCACTTGTACCACCCCAACACCCACCACACTCATTGGTTCCCCTGGACACCTCCTCCCTCCTGGCCCCCTGTACAACCACCATACAACACTCTACATCCCCACTCATGGAGCTGCTGCTTCACTTCCTGAGTCCACCACCTATCACTGACCTCTAGCTATCAAGCCCCCCGCATTGGCCGAGGTCCTGAGTCAAACATTCCCATGGCAGCACACTCCTGACCCCCACCATGGTGGGAGGCTGGTTCAGGGGTTGAAGGAGCTGCAGCAGCAGGGAGGGTTGTGAGCCGGGGAGGGCTGCTGATCTGGAGGCTGGAAGTGTGGTCCAGCTGCATGGAGGGTGGTTAGCTGGGAGGAAGGCTGGTCCAGGTGCAGAGAGGGTGGTCGATTGGTGAAGAAAGGCTGGTCTGGGACTGAAAGGGTTGCCCTGGTGCAGGAAGGGTGGTTGGCTGGGAAGAAAACACTGGTTTAGGGGCTGGACGGGGTGGTCCAGTGGCATGGAGAGTGGTCAGCTGGGATGATGGAAGCTGGTCCAGGTGGAGGGAGGATGGGTAGTCTGCTGGAGAGTAGAGGCTAATCCGGTGTCTGAGAGGGTGTCCAGGTGCCAGTAGGGTGGTTGGCTGGGGTCAGAAACTGTTCCAGGTGAGAGGGATTATCTAGGTGCAGTGAGATTGGTCAGCTGGGGGAAAGAGTAGTCCAGGGGCTGGGGATGTGGTCCAGCAACAAGGAGGGTGGACAGATGAAAAAGACTGTCCAAGGGCTAGAAAAAGGATACAGCTGTAGGAAGGGTGGTCAGCTGGGGGTTGGAGGGTGGTCAGTTGGGGGCTGGAGGCAAGTCTAGGTGCTGGAATTGCATTCTAGGAGCAGAGAGGGTGTTCAGCTGGTCTGGGTGCTGGAGGGGTGGTCCACTTAAGATATAGGGTGGTTGACTGGGGGAGGAGTTAATCCATGTGAAGGGACAGTGGTTGGCTGGAGAGGAGAGGCTGGTTCTGGGGCTTGAAGGGTGGTCCAGTTGCAGGGAGCATGGTAGATGGGGAGGAAAGACTAGCCCAGGAGGACGTAAGTGTTGTCTCCTGGGGAAGAGAGGCTGGTCTGGGGATGGAAGGGTGGCCTCGGTGTAGGGAGGGTGGTTGAAGGGGGAGGAGATGCTGGTCCAGGTGCTGGAATGGTGGTCCAGTGACAATGAGGGTGGTTGGCCCTATATTAATCTTAGAGTAACATATATGTACAGCCTAATCATATGACTCAGGAGGTGAAGCTGGAGCAGCTCCCTGAGTGGGGGCATAGAGTGATCTATGGAGGTTGTCCAAGTGGCTTGGAGAGAGGTGTCCAGGGGGCCCAAGATGGGGGGTGTCCAGGGGCCAGGGAATGACATGTCTGGATGGGTCCGGCAGGGAGGGTCGTGAAGAGGTTGTGAAGATGGGAGTTCAGTTGGAGATGTTTCGGATGAGGACCAGGATTTACCTGTTGCGTGTGGGGTGGGAAAAACAGCAGGATCCAGGAGAAGAAGGCCGAGCAAAAGGAGCTTGAGGTATATATGGGGGGCTCTTACTATGCCCTGATAAAAAATACCACACCAGCAGCATCACAATACTGTTGCCACCTGTCCTGGTCTGACCAGAACAGTCCTGGACTTAGGGTTACTTCTTGATTACAAACAAGAAAATTGGTAGATGCCCCAGTCGTATCTCTAAACTATCCTCAATTACGAGGGAAATCCCTCCTTTTACCCTAAAAATTGCACTGCCCCCATCCATCCCACATGGAGAAGATGCTGCCAGATTAAAAAATTATTGTAAATTCAGACTTTAAAGCAGAAATTCATACTATTCTAAGATGCAAAATCAAAAATAAACTTTGTAAAAATACTGTATGTAGTGCCCTCAAGTAGCAGTCTCCAGCTTTCCTACAAAAAATAGGCTTGCCAGGGAACCCAGGCAGGGCACTATAGAAACATGGGTTCTTGGGGACCCCATTAGGTCACATTTAGTTAGTCCAGGAGACAAAATGTGTATGGGGTCCCAGAGTGCAGTCTGAAGTGTCATTAGGGAGAAAATATGTTTATTTAAGGCATCCTGCCTACACTACTTGCCAGTATTCCTCAACAGCCCCTACCAGCAACCCCTGTGCCCCACCCCCAAAAAATATTGTCAATCAATATACAGGAGTCTAGTATACAGAAAAATTCCCCAAGTCAGAATGTTCTTATTAAGAAGTGTTTGAAAATTAAACTTAAACTAAGTGCGCCGCCAAAGACGTGTGGATGTCAATGAGCCCGCTTCCAGGTTTTTACATCCACAGTATGGTGGAGCACTTTACATACTCGCGTCTGACAGCCATGATGGGCGCTGCCATTCTAGGCTCCCCCCCCCCAAGTCCTGTGTGTGACAGGGTTGACTAGGACCCTGTGCCAGTTGTTATGGACAGTCTGAATGCAGGGATCTGTTCTGTTCTTTCCTTTCCGGTCTCTTGTCTGTCTGGTTGCGCAACCAAATTTTCCCGTGAGACCCAGGATTTGATCATCCCAACAGTCTCGCAATTCTCTGCCTCTCGCTATCTCTCTACATTCTCTTGCTGTTCTGTCTTTTCTCCCCCCTTGCATGCAGATCTAGAAATATATATGAATCATTAGGTGGAAATATAACAAATACTGGGATCCTTTTGTTTAGAAATTATATAGTGTTGCTGTTGAAATGTATATAATTATAGTTTGAGATGGTTGCAAAAAGCTATTGGGAACTCAAGGGGTTAACCTGAGAGTAGTTTTTAAGCCCTTTTTCAAATGCTGCGGAGAAGGAGCCTCAGTTCTGGGATATTGTGTTCTTGCTGCACCTACCTGAAACGTACAAGAACATTTTAGAAAAAAACAGGATGCTTGTTAAGGAGGGGGGGTTGCAAAGACTTATAAGAGAGAGAGATGCAATGTTTTGAGAGACACAGAGATTGAAGAAAAACTCAGATGGATCTTCTCTGTTTATTCTGCCTTTGTAAATAGTTATTCTGAACAATTTTATTTTTTTATGTTACTGCTAGTACTAATAAACACTTTTTGCAAATTCTACAACTGTTCCTGCTTTTTCCTATGCTTCCTGACCTGTGCCTCGATGACAGATGGTGGTAGGAGTGGAATTATGCCATGCATACTCTAAGCCAGGAGTTTTGTGCGTGGGTACTGGACTTTGTACCAGGGAAGCATAGAGAAAGGTATGGATTCTGCAGCAGCAAGTCCAGGAGTGGTTATCAGGAGAATGGCAGCCAAACTAACAGAAAGAAGTCCAAGCTGTTATTGTACAGCCAGCACAAGTTATGGAAAAAGAACAGGCAGTAACAAAACCTGAAAGCCTGACTACCTTTTTCAAATGATGGGCTATACAACAAAAAGAGACAGAGAAACAGATGAGAGAAGAGATGCAGTGACAAGAGCAACAATGCCTGGATGCCTTGCAAGCTATTAAAGGCAGAGGATCTGGCACAGACCAAGACTAACAACAAAACACAAGCAACTTATAAGCCTCTTATAACTTATAAACTTACAAAGTTGCGTCCCTCGGATGATACTGAGGCATACCTGACAACTTTTGAAAGAGTTGCCACAATCTGCCAATGGCCAAAGCAGCAATGGACAATCAGACTGGGACCCTACCTGACAAGGAAAGTCCAACTTGCCTACAGCAATATGGACACAGCACAGTCAGAAAACTATGACCTCAATGAAAAGCGAAATCCTCCGCTGGGCAGTGGTTGCATTTCACGCTTACAAGCGACCAGGTTCGGAATGGACCTGGGTCACTGAAGGGACTAGCCAGGGAGTTGGATTGAGCATCCCACGGACTGCTCTCCTTCACTGGGGGGTGGGTGTGGGTCACACTGCCTCGGCGAACCCCAGGCGGAGGATGGGGTTCACAAGCCATCGGCACCAACATCTGACGGGTGGGCAGACACTGGATGTCATTGCATGTCCCTGCCCCTGACAAAGCAGGAAAACTCTCCCTGCAGCTGGCCATGCTTGTGAAGCCTGCCTCCCACTTCAATTAGCCTCTGGGACCCCGCTCTCCCCAGGCAGTTACTTGTCATGTGGCACTTGGGTGCCGCATCCCCACCCTCTGGGGGGTAAGCCAGGGGTACTGGGGGGGCAAATAATATAAGGGGTGCTCAGAGGTGGAGGCTCGGGGCAACGTGACCAGGCTTGATGTATGGCAGCCGCTGTGGGGCAAACTGAGAGAAAAAGAAAAAAAGAAAAGCGAAATCCCGAAAAGGTATGACATCTTAGGAGAGACCTACAGGCAGAGATTTCGATCTCTGAAGTACAACTCAGTCGACAATCCTTGAGAAGCCTTCACCCATCTCAGAGAATTCTTGATAAAATGGCTCCAACCAGAGGGAAAAACAGTCCCACAGATCATGAACACATTTGCCATGGAGCAATTCATCAACATCCTGCCTACAGATGTGAAGCTTTGGGTAAAGGAATACAGACCAGAAAGTGGGGGAAAAGGCTGTTTCTTTAGCTGAAGACTACCAAATGGCCAGACAGATGCCACAGCAGCGAGGTAACAGCCAAGCACTGGTAAGACACTCTTTTTGCCATTTAAACTCCAAGTCTGATAAGAACTCTGGTAGGGGTAACAAATCTGTGCCCAAAGACATTATTTGCTATAACTATAATAAGCCATGTCATATTGCAAGAAATTGCGGTAAGAAGAGTGACACTGGAACAGATTTGTCCTTGGCAAATTGGGGCAAGTACTTAACAGATGTGAAGATGGGAGATAAGACTGTGAAGGGACTTATAGATTCAAGAAGAAGACAGACCCTAATGTATATTGAAATGCTGGGAAAACAATGACGAAAAGGACCAGGTACTGGTGTCATCTGCATTCACGGGGACACTTGATACTATCCCACCACCCAAGTGACTCTGACAATTAAGGGTGTGTCACACCAAATTAAAGTGGGGGTAGTACCTCAGTTACCTTTACCCATGATCATTGGAAATGACTGTCTGGGATTTACTGAGTTAATCTCAGAGGAACTGAACCCTGCAGTTTCAGCAGCAGTGGTAACAAGAGCTCAGGCAAAGAAAATCTCAAAAGGTGGGTACACTTTTCCTTTCAGTGACTATGATTCAGACTTGTTTGAGAACAGCTCCAAGATCCGAAGTCCAGAAAAGAAAGAAGACATCTGAAACAACAGTGGCAACAAAAGACGGATGGACATAAAGGGTTAAAATATGAAATGCTGAAGCTGAACTGATTGTGATTTTGTTTCCAAGCAAGCTAGTGATGTTTCTTCAGGGTTATTTTAAGCAGCTGGAGGAAACCAAAACAGGGTGAACCAATGTTTAAAAAAATGTAATGGGTTACTGTACAGAAACATAAAATCTGATAGCAGATAAGGACCGCTTGACCCACCTAGTCTGCCCATTTCCCTATCTAACAGATAGAAAATTTGGGTTTGGGTCAGAGTTTGGGTTAAACCTCAGACACAGGACCAGATAG
This sequence comes from Neoceratodus forsteri, assembly GCA_016271365.2. Taxonomy (NCBI): domain Eukaryota; kingdom Metazoa; phylum Chordata; order Ceratodontiformes; family Ceratodontidae; genus Neoceratodus; species Neoceratodus forsteri. The sequence continues at coordinate 735,155,661 of CM028131.1, forward strand.
AACAATTGGTTATACCACAGAAGTATAGAACAGAGTTGTTACAGATAGCACATGACAGTCATACAGCTGGTCACTTGGGGAGGGATCACACCCTTGCTAGATTGCTGTACAGATTTTACTGGCCTGGAATTCATGAAGAGGTTGCCACCTATTACAGTTCTTGTGCTGAGTGCACAAAGTAGCCCCAGTCACTAGAAAAGGCAAGGTGTCCCTGATGCTCCTACCCTTGATAGATGTATCAAGGGAAAATTGCAATGGCTGTGGTTGGCCCTTCAGACAAAAAGTAAAAAGGTAATAAAGTGATCCTGATAGTGTGCGATATGCTACTCAATACCCAGAGGCTGTTCCAATGTGTACTGTTACAGCCCCAAAGTTGCAGCAGAGCTTGCCAAAATTTTCAGCAAGATGGGTATACCAAAAGAGATTATTACTGATCAGGAAGTAATTTTAGTGCTGCATTACTTAAGGAGCTGTACAGACTACTAGGTATCACTGCCATGAGAACCTCCTTCATCACCCTCAGACAGATGGTCTTGCTGAGCATTTTAACCAAACCCAAAATGCATGTTAAAAAGGTTTATAAAAGGGGACGGGAAAGATTGGGACCAATACTTACCTTACCTACTTTTTACTTACAGAGAAGTGCCACAGGCATCAACAGAGTTTTCATCATTTGAAATGCTGTATGGTAGGCTAACAGACTTCTGGACCACCATATGTCTCCCAAGGTACCTTTTTCTTGCATTTTACATTTAAAACAGAAAGAAATCAAGGGGGGGTGAGAAAGCAGAACCAGTACGCAGTTCAAACAGTTACTGTATCTCACCCAACCCATTAAATTCCATAGAGAAATGAGTTCCAACAAAAATGTTTTTTTTTTTTCAATATCTTGGCTTTTTTATTAAGAATTTCTTATCTGAATTAATTTTTAACATCAAAAATTGGCTCTTTTAATAATTTTTCTTTTATGATGTTTCAGAACATTTGTGTTCCTTCATCAGGCAACTGAGCTTTCCATTATAATACAACATATTCATTCTTGTTCTGTAGCACAAATTACCTAACATTATTTAGCACCTTTTATGTCTCTCATTTATATTATTTCTATATACATTCATCTCAGGAGGAACTAACATGCTAAGATAATATATTGCAGGAATTTTCGAAATAGAACAGTCCTGGTAAGATGTGCAGTCCTGAATTTGGGGCAGAAAACTTCACATTTCTTGCTTGTCCCATCTATAACATGAGATTAGAAAAGACAAAAAGCATTCTCTGTGTTCTTCTGTTTGGTACTTTGTCTTTATAAGATGGAAGTATAGCGAAGCTTGAAGATGCCAGTTCTTTCAATGGTTTTCCTGAACATTCAAAACTGAGGAACAGAAAAGAATACGATGTCAGAACCACTTTATTATGTGAGAATATGCCTTCAGTGAATTTAGTTTGATGCTTGTAAAGAAGAAGAGAGAATTCAGATAGCAAGTTTCAATTTTAGAATAGCCTAGAATAAGTCGCCATTCATCGACACCAAGAATCCGGCACACCTTGTACCTTCTTCTTTACAGATAAAGGAAGGACCAGGCCTGGTGCGCACGCCAAAGCGCAGTATATGTCACAAAGATCACGCTGTGCGGCCTGGTTGGTTTTGAGTGGTTTCTACATGAACTGGGCCGCACAACGTGATGTCACTTTGTGACATATGCATGCTTTGGCATGCGCACCTGATGGCCCGGCCCCTTCCTTTATCTGTAAAGAAGAAGGTACAAGGTGTACTGAACTTCTGGCATCCTGATGAATGGTGGCTTGTTCCTATGGGTCATATTTTAAAACTGAAACGTGCTATTGCAAGATAAGGATTCTCCTCTTTAAAACAACACAGGCTAAGGTAAATCTCAAACCTAGGAACACCTCCTCACTTGAAACGATTCTACTCCGCATAGTAATGTGGTTTCTGACATGACATCTTTTTTCTTTTTCCTCAGTTTTGAATGAAACAGGAGAACTATTAAGAGGGCTGGGAAAACACATATTAAACTGCTGAAAAGGTAAACACTTGCCATAGTTATTCCATCTCTTATAAAAGACAAAGTGCAAACTTAGAGAGAACTTTAGAATGATACTTTTATTTTTTGGCACAATGTTAACTCTTTCCTAATCCTAATCTCTTGTTATAGATGGAACAAGCAAGATAATGGAAGTTTTCTCCCTGACCCCCCAATTCAAGACCGCATATTTCTCCAGGACTGTTCTATTTTGAGAAAATGTGCAATATAATATCTTTAACAGGTTAGTTCCTCCTGAGATGAATGTATATAGAAATAATATAACATAGAGAGAGAATACAAAGGTGCTAAATAATGTTATGTAATTTGTGTTCACAGAACAAGAATGAATACATTGTAATTATGGCTTAAAGATCAAGTGCAGTAATGCTCCTAATTCTGCAATGTTCTCTCACTACATGTTTGATATCAGTTATATCTGCCAAGGTAACCATCGTTTTTTGTCAATAAAGAGCATTAATGAGAAAAAGTATATTTTAAATGTTCACTTGCTGCCTCTGTCATGCTCCTGATTGCTTGCTCCTCTGCTCGCTGAACTAAGAGTGTGCGTGCTGCGTGATGACCTAATAAGGTGGCTAGTAGCTTATCAGCTTGTAGCAATCCTCCGCTGTCACTGCACAGATCACTTTTACAGAGCCCACTTTACTGTTTTGTCCTAGCTTGTATCCAATCCCCAAATGTCATCTAATGAGGAGACCACCAATCTTCAGGCTTTGTCCTGCCGATCACATTATAATATTGAACCCTACTGTTCTGAACCATTAGCATCTGCCAGTGGTACTTCTAACATCAGATCCTGGGACTGGAATTTTGGGAGCAGCGCAGATAGCAGTGAAGCGGAGGACAGCACTATCGAAATGTCCACCCATGAATGGTACGCATTGGTTCTACCTGCAGTCGTCGGAACACAGCCCTAATATTTGTTGGATTACCCTGTGGCTGTAGACTAGCTGAATTTGTCTTGCAGCTCACTCTCCAGGAGTGAAGGTTTTTTGTTTTGTTGGGTGGGGGCATGCGGTAGCTGATTTTCCTATACAAAACAGCACTACATTGCCAATCGAGATTTCTGAGCCATTATTCTAATTGTTTCTGTTTGCCACAATACTATAATTGCCGACATAACTTGTTCTTTTTATTTGAATGTAAGCATGGCATTCCATTGCCCAGAGCCACTTTTCTTTTTTTTTGTATTTCAGTTACAGTGGTTCTTTCCCCTCATTCATATTTATTCTTTATTGGTCATCCGACTGCTATCACCCCTGGATTTCCTCCACATTTTGGTTTGCAGCCAGTATTGTATGTTCCATGCCATGGCAAAACTATGTAATCAGTGAGCGTTTGTGCAGTGGCTGGCAGCTATGCAGTAATGCTGCCAGTCGAAGAGTGACCGACAATACTGGCTTCTGAGTCTTGCCTGAGCTGAAGTGTGAGCTATGTCAAAATTAGGAAATCAGTGAGCGTTTCAGTCACACTTTATGAGTATCCCATTCTCATTCAAAAGTATATAATTGTATGTTTATTTATTTTGCTGTAATCACGGCTTTCAATTTTTCTGAGCCAGTACCAAGGATGGGGCCCTAGCTAAAGGGGACCCACAGAGCGCCTCTGGAGGTAGGGGTACTATTACAAGCGGAGAGGATTGCGGTGTGGGGGAAGAGGAAACCATCGGGCCAGGATAAATGGTTTGTATAAGAGAGGGTTAAAGGGACACCTATTCAGAGGGGTCTGAGTTAAGTGGGCAAAATAATGAGGGAGGCAGAAAGGGAGGGTGACAAGGGGTCTCTAATAAGACAGGAAGACTCCATGGAATTGAGATCATGAATAAAGGGGGATGGGGGCTGAGAGTGCATAGTGGAGGTAACCATAAGGATGATGGCGGTGTTAAGGTTCTGTTATTGGGAGACTGATGATTAGGGGTATCCAGTGGGAGGGACAGGGGTGGATGCCATAGCCAGGTGAAGGTAGTGACTATGTCTGGGCTGACAGTGCACAGAGCAAAGTTCATGGTGTACAAACTGGTTAGGGATTGTGAGGAAACCGATTTCCTGGTGCATTTGGAACCAACGATCTAGAGGAAATAGTGTTTTGGAATCCAAGCAAGGTTCCGAGAACTTGCCAGAGTCCTGTCGGGATAATGGATGCAACATTTCGTTTTCGGAGATATTGCCAGTACCAAAGGCCTCAGTGGAGAGAAAAAAATGAAGATCACAGAGGTTAATGACTGGCTCAGGAAGTGGGGTGAAGAGAGTGGGTTAGGGGAGTTAAGGAACTGGAAAGGAGTTTGGGAGGATAAGGGACTGTATGCCAAGGACAGGCTTCATCTTGCCCCATTAGGGAAGGAAGTCCTTAAACAGGGATGGCTGACTGCATTCAAGAAAGGTGGGGTTAAAACTTGTGGGGGAAGGGATAAGGGAGGGGCTGACCAGAAGCCCTCTCCTCCAGATGAGAAGAGTAGCCTTCAAACCCAAGGGGGGGAGGGGGAAACAGACTGGGGGTGGAGGTTTCAGGAGGAGCAGAGGGAGGATGAAAGTATAAGGAACCTGGGTGGGGTTCGACAAAGGGGATCAGGGATAAGGGTGGGGGTTGGTGTAGTAAATGCCAGGAGCTTGGGGAAACAAGTTGCCAGAGTTCAAGCCATGCTGTTCGGGGTGGATGTGGCGATGGCCGGAGACATGGGCCAACAAAAACCATGACTGGGACCTAAACATGCGGGGGTACACTATGCTTAGGAAAGATAGAAAGGAGGGCAAAGGGGGTGGAGTGGCTATGTTCATTAGAGATGACATAGAAATTGCTAGGGTAGAAGAGGCAGAGGGAAACGTGGAGGCCTTATGGGTCGCTACGATCCCCAGCAGGAGATAAGGTCAAGCTGGGTGCAGTATATGAACCCCGGGATGGTGATGTTCTGGAGGATGGTTTGCTGGACAGCATCATTGCCCGTGTGGACCAAAAGGAAGGAGTGGTGTTGATGGGGGACCTTAATATGCCAGGTACAAACTGGGGAACCATGTCCTCTAAGGTGGCCAAGGAGCACAGACTGCTGGACAGCTTCCAGGATGTGTTCTTAACACAGCATATGATGGAGCCCACAAGAGAGGGGCATGTCCTGGACGTGGTTCTGGCAGATGGGAATCTGGTAAGGGACCTGGTTGTAGAGGATCCCCTGACTGGGAGTGACCACGATACTGTCTGGTTTCAAATAAGAATGGGGGATCTAGGACACTGGTAGTGGACTTCAGGGGGGCAGACTTTGTGGGCATGGGAAATATTCACTGAGAGGGTGGTGGACCCTTGGAATGCACTGCCTGGCGAGCTGGTTCAGAGATCCACAGTGGAGGGCTTCAAGAGAGGTGGGACAGACACAGAAAGTGGATGTATCAGATGATGGTCTGTCCCAGGGGTGGGATGGATGATAGGGGTTTCTGGAACACAAGGGGAGGCCTCGCACCCAACTAGGGATCTGAGGTTCGAGCAGACTCAATAGACCGTAAGGCCTAATCTGCTGGCAAATAGTATGTTAGTATGTCAGTATTATTCGTGTTTCTGTCCATTGACAGTATTACTACTAACAAAAGTACTGCTCTTTATTCTTTATTTGAATGTAGGCACCTCATCCCATAGTACAGAGCAACTTTGGGGGCCATGTAGCTTTATTCCATATCCAGAACAGCACTGCACTTCAGATTACACTTTATGAGTAATCCTGAACCACAAATGATTCTGAGTGCCTATGGCTGTGCGGCACGAATTCTTGCTGTTGCATGCCTCTTTTTCTTCACTCCCTAGTGTCATGTATGACACTAATTTGAGCATGTATCCTGTGAGAAAGCCTGTATGTAGCAGTGTCTCTAGAACTCAGACACATCAAACCGACTGCAATACATGAAAACATTTTTTGCAACTTTCCTACAGAGCAGCTCCACACACTGACCTCAAATAAAGTGCACTGTTACTTCCTCTCACACAAATCCTAACTACCACTGTCATTGATTTTGACAACTGTTGTCATTTGGGACAGAGCTGGCATGGATCGACACTGGTATTTAGTTTTATGGAATGCTAACTTGTCTTGTGAGGTGGCAACAAGTCCCAGTAATTTCACTGCCAGAAGTGTGTGACTGAGCAATCGGTGTGTGTGTGTGTTTGGGGTATAGAGGAACTCTGGTTTGCAATGGTAACTGTAAAATAAATTAAAATATAAACATATAATTTTACTATGATTTCTGTCTCAGAACTCATGAATGCCATGGTCACATGACAAGTCATAAACATTAAAATCCGTATTTGTGAAAGTGAAAGACATACTTATAAATTGCAACTTGAAAGGATCAGTGATCTCATATTTTGACAGGGCTAACATAAGACAGGCAATAACCAAAATGTGGATGGCAATCTGAAGGGGATAGCAGTCGCATGCCAGACTACGAAGATATATGAAGTAGGGGGCAGCACCACTGTAGCTGCCATAGAAAAATATGAAAAGTTGCTCTAAACTATGAAATGCTGCACAAACATGTAAATAGGACAAAAAAAACCAAAAAAACAGTAATGTCGGCAATACCAGTACTGTGACTGACAGACACAGTAAGAATAACGGCTCTGAACTCTTGAATGGCGTGTTCATATAAAAATAAAGAAACATAAAAATACGAAACTATGGCATGCCGTGGTGACAGTAAAAGCAGTGGCACAATTTATGTAATTTTGGTAGTACTCTGACTCAGACTGACAGAGAAGAATTATCAACGGCAGTGTGGAACTCTTGAAGGCCATAATCACTTTTCAATCAATAAAAATACATACTTATGACAGAGAATAGCACAGTTATAAAGAGCAACTCAAACACCCATGGAATTTATATATGTACCATGGTGCATAACTGACAAGCTGATAAGCAAAATTGGGAGTGTAATCATAAAGGGATAGCAGTCAGGTGGTACACAGACAAGAAATATGAATTAGGAATTCATCACAGTGGGTGACTGAGAAGACATGCATCATGGATCATCAACAGTGGAATGCCGTGCCACATTAATATGCATAAAAATAAAATCAGTACTTGTGGCCAACACTGCCATAACTGTCAAGTGCAACAGAAGCAATAACCGGTTTCATATGTTTAACATGGTGGGTAATTTCACAAAAGGTGGCCAACCAACAAAAAAAAAAAAAAAAACAAAAGACTATAAAACAAAAAAAGCAGGAGAGCATAGCGTTGTCACTGACAGAGAACAACTGTGACACTTAGCTCTGAAATCTTGCATGCCGTGGTAATACAAAAATATAAAAAACATTACACGAATTTGGTCAATAATGTTACCAGCACAGTAAGTCTGTACGTTTGCAGAAACTGAAAGACAAGAAAACACATTAATCAAAGTAGATGAAAGCATGGCAAGAATACAGAAAGAACACTTTAAAGCCACCCCATCTATTGCTATGATACTGCCTATGGACTGTGTACCTGTGAATACAAAATCTGAAAGGTGATCCGAAAGAGATAGAAGTCTGCTGAGAAACAAGAAATATGAAGTAGGGAAAGAACCACTGTAGCTATGTCAGCTGGTATTGACAAGGCTGTCCTCATACTGTGCTCGGTGGTTTACTCAGCAGAATTCCATTTTTGTCAAAGCAGTGTTTACTACATATTAGTGTATTTGTTGCTTGCATTGTATCTTACATACATTCAAACTTGAACATGTAATTATTTGTATTGAATTTCACATGCATTCAAAACAAAAAAAATCAGTAATTTCATCACTACTATTAATGTGGCTGCCAGAAACAATCAGACAGCGACTCAGAAATCTTGCATGAGGTGGTCACATCAAAATATATAAACATAAACAATCAGAACTATGGAATGCCATGGTCACTGTAAAAGCAATGACACAACTTGAGCTACTTCCTCAGTACTCTCTTTTGGGTGGACAGAGAAGACTTAGGAACATTAGCTCAGAACTCTGGAGTGCCATGGTCATATTAAACGCATCAAACAAAAATATTAAATTAGGACAGAGAATGGTATAGTTATAAGGAGCAATTGAAATGCACACAGCGTATAATATACAAGCTGATCACAAAAATCTGAGGAGGCAGAAGCAGTATAGTGCAGCGGTTTAAGGTTCTGAGCTGCAAATCTGGTGACATCCAGCAGACCAGGCCTGGGTTTGAATCCCACAGCTTCCACTTGCATACTGTGTGACCCTGAGCAAGTCACTTAACTTCCCTGTGTGCCCAGGTTGCACCTGTAAAAAAGCTTTCAGCTTAGTGTGTCTCACCTGGTTAAACAGCTAAAAAAAAAAAATCTGGACAGTAATTCGAAGGGGATAGCACTCGGGTGACACAGAGAAGAAATATGAATTAGGAGAACTGATGGTTACATAGCACTATAGCTGACAGAGAAGTAATGTGAAATTTGTCGTGGAAATCTTGCATGCCATGATCTTACTGAAATACAAAATAAAAAAAAATTTAATTTGGGCAGTAATGTGAACTAGACAGCAAGGCTGAGTGATGTGAAGTAGCAGCAATTTTAAGCAAGAAAACACATGGCGAGAACTAAATTAAAGCATGGCAATGATTCAAGGAAGAACACCTTTATTAAAACACTATGACAATACTATAGTTAGTAAATACTACGCTTGCAAATGGAATTCTACATAGTAAACCACCGGGCACAGTATGTGGATAGCCCTGCCAATATCAGCTGACACTGCTGCATAACGTTGCTAACCACCTAATTACATCATCACGCGTGGAACAATGTGCAATCCAGGGGGTGTGGCATCCAAACAACCATCCGGCTTTGAAAAGAAAATACACAGAATTATGAAGTTAAAAAATGCATTTTGTTCATTAATTAGTTTTAAAAACATGCAGACATGTTTTGGGAGTTATATTTTATTGAAACACACTTGCGAAATTGCAAACTAACACTGTTGCACCTAATCTTTAAAGGAAGACTCAGTTGTTTGAAGAAGGAACGCAAATGTTGTGAAACATCACAAAAAAGAAAAATTATTAGACAGCCAATTTTTTGAAGTTAAAAGATTAATTCAGATAAGAAATTCTTTTTTTATCATAGAATATTTTTTATTGACTTTCATTCAATAATACATTAACACAATGCGGTGATCTCACCAACAACATATTCTATATGCAGCTAGGTGCATCCATAGATAATCTAGGTGATATAGTGGTGTGTATATATAAAATCGTGACAGATATCTTAGTATAATTACACATGATCAATTCTGCAATACAACATAAGGCAACCCATTGCCACTAAAAACAAACCAATAACATTAAGTAAGGGAAAAGTAGGAGAGCAATAGGGATAGACTCAGTAGTAGTACCATAAAGTCTAAGGAGGAGGATTACAAAGGGGGATTGGAGTTTTACAAAGGGGTGATTGAAGATAAGCTTCCCATCTGGCAACGTATTGATCCATACGGCCTAGGTGTGTACAGGACAGACATTCTAGTATGGATAACCTGGCAAGAGCAGCGTGCCAGTTAGCCGGGGTGGGGGTGGGGGGTTGGTTGACACAAGTGCATAAATATAAGTCGTTTGGCCTCTATGACAGCAAGTACTACCCATTGCCTCTGGGGTCGAGCTAAGGTAGTTAAGGAGTTAGTGTCCCCCAAGAGGAGCTTGGGGACAGATAGGAGTATCTGAGAGCCTAGTATCATAGAACAATCCTGAGCTATAAATGCCCAGAAGGGTGAGAGTAGAGGGCATGTCCGTAACATATGAAGTAGATGGGCACCCAGTTGCTGACATCGCCAACAATTAGAATGCTCTAAAAGGCCAAGAGAGTGCAAGGATGCTGGTGTACGATACCAAAACAGCAATATTTTAAGCTGTAAGACGTGACTCTTGGTATCTGTGCAGATATAATGGCATTCTCGGAGATAGCGGTTCCAAGACTCTTCAGAGATGTGGGCATTCAGGACTGACATCTACTTCAACTGGCATGCGGTTGAGGGGTCTACTTGAGAGTCTCGCCATGTCCTATAAAAGTATCTAATGAGGCCGCCAGCCGAGGGGGTTTTATGTCTATGGGCCAGCCAATTCCATTAAGAGTTGGGGCATGTACGGGGCCTGTCAGCTTGTGCAGCATTGCGTAACTGGAGAAATCTCCAGAAATCACTACACAGGAGATGGAATTTTTGTTGTATTTGTTCGAAGGACATCCAAACCAGGAACCAGAGATGCACAGATCCCGTATGTAACGGATGCCCTGGGCTTCCCACGTGGGCCAGCACTGAGGGGTATCACCAATTACTAAAGCCTTATTATGCCACAAAGGGGTATAGAGCCATGGAGGGGCTTGGGCAGCATGGGGGGTGTGGGACAAGGTCATGAGCGAGTGCCACGCCCGTTTGGGCTTGGCCAATAATGGAGCCAGGGTGCGCTGATTCCAGCTCTGAGGGTGTAGCAGCAAATGCAAATTAGTATCCGCTGCCAGATCAGTTTCCAACTGTACCCAGGGTTGGAGGGGTAATGGACTAGGAACAAACCACTTAGTGACAGTAGCAGCTGTACAGGACAGGTGGTATCCTTGAAACCAGGCGGATCCCAGTCCACCCTTGAACCAGTGCGCTCTCAATTTGTACTTGCTTCACCTTGGAGATTTCCCTTCCCACAGAAAGCGAGACACCTGGGTCTCCAAGGAAGCAAATAGTTTGGGGGAAAGATGTATGGGGAGATTTTTAAAAAGATACATGACTCAAGGCAGGAAGAGCATACGAACTGCAGCCACCTTCCCGGGCAGAGATAGCTGGATTTTCTTCCATCTCTCTATCTCTGTGGATAATTGAGTCAGAAGTGGTGAAAAATTGGCTGGTTCCAGATCCGACCATTTAAAGGGAATGGTTATACCAAGATAGGAAAAGCCCTGTACGGCCCATACAAGCTCTGTTCCCTGTAGACAACTTCTTGTGCAGGCTATGTTCAGAGGGGCCAGGAGTGTTTTCTTCTGGTTGGCACAAAGGCCTGAGAGAGTCGAAAAGGTCTACAGAAGGGGTAGGCCATGCCATAGTGCCTGCTCCGGCTGAGATTGGGTTAGTAGTAGATCATCGGCATATGCAGCTACTAGATATGATTTCCCAGCATATGCAATGCCAGTGATATCCTTTGATGCAATCAAGGCTCATATAAGAGGGTCCAAGGCCACTAAGAAGAGAAGGGGGATAGGGGGCAGCCCTGCCTGGTGCCTCTATGCAAAGAAAAAGGTGTGGAAATAGTGTTGTTGGTCAGGATTCTAGCCATCGGGGAGCCGTAAAGTGTGGATACCCATTGACAAAAAGTAGGGCCAAAGCCATATAACCTTAAGACCTGTTGTAGATAGTGCCATTCAACGGAGTCGAAGGCTTTAGTGAAGTCTGTTGCTAATGCTACCATAGTATTGGAAGAACGGGAGGCTATCCATTTTAGATTAAGTAGGAGCCTTGTGTTATCTGAGCTGGATTTACCCTTCATAAAGCTGACTTGAGCTGGAAGTATGATAGATGGTAACACCTCCAGCATCCTAGTGGCTAGAATCTTGACCAAGATTTTAGTATCCACAGGAAGCAAGGAAATCAGGTGATAGGTTGCACAATCTAGAGGGTTGTTAGATTTTTTTGCTAGAATGGTAATGAGGGCTTCTCTCATAGACGGGGGAAATAAACCAGCTGTGCGTGCTTCTTGGAGAGCAAGGAGCAGTGGCTGTGATATGTCCTCCACTAGTGCTTGGTATAACTCGACCGTCATGCCATCTGGGCTAAGGCCCTTACCTTTGGCCATTTGGAACAGGGCATGACGTATCTCTACTGAGGTGAGAGGGGCATCTAAGGTGGCCATTTGCAAGGAGTAAGTCCGGTCTGTCGAATCAATGGAAGAATTTATCCATCTCTTGTTCTAAGTTAGGCAAGGAAGACAGGATTGTGACCTATAGAGCTTGATCAAAAGCCCTCACGGTGTCATTAATGTACTGTAATTTATGTACAGTTTTACCAGAGGAATTACGAAGAGCATGTATATGAGAGGAAGCTTGTTGCTTCCAAAGCCGGAAAGCTAACAATCTGCCGCTTTTCTCACCCCCATCCCACTATGTGTGTTTAGACCACATTCATAAGCACTCGGCCTTCTGGTGCAGGGTGGCATTAATTTGGTATTTAAGGCCCACAATGCGTCATATAAGGGAATTATCCCTGCTAGAGGCATGAGATGATTTAAAATGAGACTCTAGTGTAGCAAGCTCTGTTTCCCACTGAGCCAGGTTGGCTTTGTGTGCTTTGTTCTCAGCTGCCGAGAAGGTGATTATGCGGCCTCTAAGGACAACCTTGAAGGCTTCCCATACCGTACCAGCAGAAACACCACATTGTGCATTAATGGCAAAATAGTCCTTCGCAGCTCGGGATATTACTTTATGGAATTCTGGATCTTTTAAGAGCAGCAGGTTGCATCTCCAGGGGGTGCCCATTTTGGATGGCCCACCTACGGTGTAAGAGGCTAGTACTGGGGCATGATCAGAGATAATAATACTCCCAATTTTAGTACTGAGAATATTTTGAGCCGCTACTGTGTTGGCTAAGAAGAAATCTATGCGACTGTGGGTAGAGTGTACTGGGGAGTAGAAGGTATAATCCTATCCGGAAGGATTGTCTCTGCGCCATACATCTGCTAATCCCCATTCCTCTTGTAACTCATGAAGAGCCAAGCTTGCCTTGGATCTTGCCTGAGGAGTAGGTTTCGATTTCTCCACAAAACATCGAAACCATATTGTAGTCTCCACCTAATATGATGGGATCACCCCATCTTCAGAAGACAGGAGGAAATGGCCTGACTGATCAAGGGAAGAAATCTGTATGATCAGTATTAGAGCATACAGGTTGCAGAGAATCAGTTTCCCTTCTGGTGAGGATAGCTTAGCGATCACCCATCTACCCTGCGAATCATGCCTGGATTCCTTCAGGACCCAGAGGGAAGAACGTCAGATCAGTATGGCTACCCCTCTTATCTTGGAAGAAGCCGAACTGGCACAAACGGTGCCCACCCAGGATTTCTTCAGCCAAGGGACAGCGCTCTTTAGAAGATGAGTTTCTTGAAGTAGGGCAATGTCCGTATGCAAAGACCAAAGGTGTTGAACTACCTTGGTTCGTTTGATGGGGTGATTCAAACCGTTGACACTGCATGACACCAATACAGTTGGGGAACTAGTAGGGCTGTCCATGGCTGTTGAAGGGCACATAATGAGCTCTTGAAATGGAAAGTGTGTACTTACCCAAAAAGCAGAACTAACAATCTGGGAAGGATCTCACTGTCCTAGTAACACTTTGAAAGACTAAAGTCTGCCAGATGAGAAGAAAGAGAAACTCAGGAGGAAGAAAAGATATACACGCCTTGGAGGGTTAGCTGCAATAGAAGAAACACAGAACAATATTATAAACACACTCAATCAAGATACATCCAGACCTTCCACCGGTTTCCAGGGGGCCAAAGTGTCCTGGGAATATAGCACAAACTCGACTGATGCTGCTTGCTAAAACTGGGCAAGACAGAATTAGTGCTGAACAATTTTCTGTCACAGTCACTTTACAAGAATCTTTGCCTCCCACCGCCCACACATAAATAAAACCTCTAAATGATAGCAGACATTGAGATGTGTGGCTGGTAGTTGGTGAGGTCTTGTTAGCCTGTGTGTGTGTGTGTGTTATACAGCTTATTTTATTTTGTTTTTTAAAGTGACAATTGTGAGTCTGTGGGGGGTAGGAAGAAATGTGGGGGGGTAGGAAGAAATGTGGGGGGGTAGGAAGAAATTCTGGGGGGTTGGAAGAAATGTGGGGGTAGGAAGAAATAGGCTGTTGATTAAATAGGATCTACAGCTTATCCTGTAGGTAGGGAAATGGGCAGACTAGGTGGGCCAAGCGGTCCTTATCTGTTGTCAAAGTCTATGTTTCTATGTTTATGTTTCTATAATTTAGCCTGTGGGCACACAACAGGAATATCTGCCCCAGGCACAAGTGTTAATTCTTATAGTAAGCACTAATAAACAATAAAATAACAGTGCGCGATCGTGCTGTAGAATCGAGGCTATAAGTGAAAGAGGCTAGCTTGTACTGTTAACCTCAGCTGCACCAGCTCTCGAAACCTAATAAGTAGGAGGTGTTTACAACCAACTGATTTCGAGGACTACAGGCCGATAGCATACCCAAGGTCGGGCATCCGACCCACGGGGAAAGGAAAAAAAGGGGGGGACCATGAAAAGGTGTTGATGGGACTAGGAGGGGTGGGACTTAAGGGAAAAAAGGGGGGAGGAAAAGGGGAAACCACCTTACCCACAAGGTAGAGGCCCCTTACCTACTGTAGGGTGCTATAACCAGAGGGAGAAGGCTACTACCATACCTTAACTACCGTATCTTTTTAATGACCATATGCACCATCTGTTGCCTCCGCGAATAATACCTGCAGAGGGTTTGGGAGCTGTGCGCTCTCTCGCTGGAACTGGTTCTCAGTGCCCCTTGTCAAGCTATTTAGGAAGCTAAGGAAGTTATACCACGCATCTATGAGTTAGAAAAACCACCACCCATGCCTTAGCAGGGTATAGGCGTAATATAGAGCATAACAAATCTAGAAACACAACATATATTTGAAATGGCTGACAAAATGCAACCAAAACTGAGGCAGTTCAAAATTTTCAGCCAGGAAGGTCCTCGGTTCCCTCATTACTCCTTGGGGGAAGGGGGTACAGTCTCAGAACTGTCCTTGGCCACAGCTGCTGCGTAGGAAATCAGCCCAGGTCTAACAGGAGTCATAGCATCCACTGCTGCATCCACTGCCTCCACCAGTGAGGCTTCCGAAATATCTGCCCATTCCGACGCTGTAGCAGTTTCCATATCTTGAGATTCAGGTGGATAGGGCTGAGCACTACAAGAAGGGGAGATTCTGTCTTCCCGAGAGACCTTAGCAGGTAGGGCTGACATAAAAAAGTCCTGGGGGGACGCTAATGAGCAGCTAACTGAACGGTTGCGTTTCTCACTCGCTCCATCCGCACAGCCATAAATTAATGGTAAAATTTATTAAAAGTTATCCCTAAGCGGCTAAAAATACTGTCGCTGGGTGCAGGAAAGCAGTGTGGATGAATTCCTGACCCCTATTCCATCTAAGAATCAGCGGGCGACAGGGAAAGCCGGGAAGAAGTGTGCGCCAGCCCCTGTGGGTGAGAATTCGGGCCTGGTTTCACTATCAGCAGCTGAGGTCACGGCACTGGGAAAGGAGCTGACGGGCCAGGTAATTGCGGCACTCGAACCATGCCTAATCAAGCTAGAGGATAAATTGGACTGCAGGCTACAGGAGGTCCTTGAACAATAAACGCAGCAAAGTGCCAGGCTGGCAGAGGAAAGACTGTCGAGGCTGGAGGATGAGGTGCTGACAGTGCCTGGGCAAGTTAGAGCCCTTCAAAAGGAGCTGGAGGAATTTAAGGAGGCCTATGATTACCAAGAGAATTATCATAGGTGATTGAACCTGCATTTGAGAGGGCTTCCGGAGGGGCAAGAGGGGGGCAATGCATTGGACTTCTGTAGCAGGGTTCTACCTGAGCTGCTGGGCCTTAGCACAAAGCATGGTTGAGTAAAGTTGGAATGGACCCACTGCACAGTTTTACCGCACCTGCCAGCTGATCAACCTCCCCGCCAGATCATTATGAGGTTTAACAATTTTCAAGACCGAGAGACGACCCTGAAGGCTTATCGTGCAAAGGGCTCTTTGAGTTATGAGGGCAATTGTTTATTCCTTTCGCAGGATTACTTGGTGCGCCTGTTGAATAAAAGAAAGGCATTCAACGGGCTCATGGCCCAGCTGAGACGCATGAAGATTGAAAACTTCCTAGTGTACCCTGCCACACTCAAGATTAAACACGAAAGGGCGACCTTTTTCTTCTGGGAGCTAGAAAAAGCAGAGGAATTCATGAAGGCCCTGAAGAGGAAAGTGAGCTGAAAGGCTAGTGGAAAAATGGCTAGGAGTCAGATGGCTGGGCCGTGAAGGGGCCTGCTTATACATTGTATCCCTGTTGGATTGTGTTGCTGTTTGGAACTTACTATGTTCAAACTGTCTCTGTTATTGTTGTTCACTCTTGTGGGAAGCTGTGGAAAAAAAGGGGGCAATCACTGGCCCTGAGGGTGATGAAGCTAATCGGACACTGAGGGACTGGGACTGATTGTGTTAGCTACCTCGCTGTTTTCTTTTTCTTTCCCTTGGGCCTCGTCTCCTCATATGCCCAGGGAATGTTCGCTGAGGATGGGGCCATGGAGCATGAGGCCTTTAATTTGGATGCCCGGTTCTGTAAGGTAGGGCGGGCAGGCTTATCGGTCACTGATGGTGGCGCGCCTACCCTCGCATCCTCAGTGCTTCTGTATTTTTATTTATTTGCTTATTCCTGCTTTTTCCCGCCCTGTAGGAGATGTTGCACAGTGGTACAAAATAAAGGGAAAAGTGTGGAGCCTGTCAGCTCAATAGCAGGGAAAGGGATTGGGGGGCGAGGTTAAACTTGTCCTCCCTGTTTAATATTGGTGGCACACTCTCTTCATGGGAGAGCACCTCGGGAGGAGGCATAGCAAGTGAGGAGGATAGACACAGGGCTTTTTCCCTCTCTCTGGTACGTGCTGTTGTTGGGGGGAGGTGGGAGACAGGAGGGAGATTAGCGGATTCAAAGGATGGATTGGGCTACTCTGGTGGGCTCCTGTCTTCACTCTTCCGGTTTGGGGGGGGCATCCAGAGCGGCTGAGCCTCCATGGATAATTCAGGTAGCCCTGGTGGGAAATAGTTAGGGTGAGATGGAATAGGGGTGAGGCGGACGATGATCCAGCTGTGGGGTAGGACCGAGGGCAGATTCTGCATGGAGGAGGGCAGACGGGGCCTGGCTCTTGTACTGCCTTGTGACCCTCCTCGGGCTTTTGTCGCGGGAGGTGAAATATTGTACAGTGCAGGGGCAGGGGCGACACCCATGCACAGGAGTGAGGCTGGGCTGGGCTGGAAGGGAGGAGAGGTCTGGAGGGGGTCGGAAATGTAGATGTGTGTGGAGGGGAGGAGATGACCGGGCAAAGGTGCTTGAAGGAGAGGCTCAGGGGGTCCTGGCAGTATTTGGGTGAAGAGTTTGGGAATCAATATGGAGACACGCTGGGTTGGGGACATGCTGTTGATTGGTTCCTGGGGTAGGAGTGGTGCTGGAAGAGCCTTTGGGCAGCTTGGGCTAACGGGGAGGAATAAGTCACCAAAGACAAAGAAGTGGAGGGCGAGGGAAGGCAGTAAATGAAGACCTGCCAGGGGTAGGACATATGGGCTGGTATCTCATGCCTTTCCTTTTCCCTGTTTGCGCTGCTTGGGGGTACCACCAAGAAAGGTGGGGAGTGGCTGTGGGGGGGGGAGCGACGAGACACGCATCTCAGTTGTGGAGGGATGTATATTTTTGTCTGCTTTTTTAAAAAACACTTGTGCTATGTTAGCAATTAGTGTTGTTATGGGTGTGGGGGGATGAGGTGGGGTGTGGGTACGGTAAGCAAGGAGGGAGGGGAGGGAGGGAGTTAGGGCGGAGGAGTTTATCAAGTTCATAAAGTTAAGAATGTTATCATAGATAGGATTGTTACTATTGTTAGAATAGTTGTGTTATTTTTTAGATGCAATCAACCGTGTGGAAAACAAAGACACTTTACAAGCCTACTCAAAAAATGCACTGGTAAAATGGATGTGTACAAGAATGTTTGGTGGAAATAGGCTGGAAATGGAAAGATGTATTGGGAGTATGGTAGATGCTGTGAACCTTAATGTTATTTCCTGGAATGTAAAGGTATAGCAAGCCCAGTGAAGGACAACAATTTTGACTGCACTAAAAAGGGGGCGGCAGGTGGCATTGTAGGAAACCCACCTGAAAGATTCAGAACATGCGAAGTTGGAGCGGAACTGGGTGGGGAAGTGTTATGCTGCCCCCTATTCCTCTCATAAGAGAGGTGTCGCAATACTCTTTCATAAAAACCTGCTTTTTGAGGTTAAAATGGTGGTGCGAGACCCAAAAGAGGGCAGGTAAATTTTTGTTACTGGCTCGTTGCAAGGGGAGACACTCATGTTTGGTTGCGTATATGCCCCGGCGGTGTATGAGCCGCAATTTTAGTCCTCTTTGCGGGGCTTGTTAGTTAAGGAGCAGTTCCCTGGGCTTATTATGGGAGGGAATTTTAATTGGACTATGGACGCGCACATGGACCATTCCGAAGGGAAGGGACGAGTCTCAGAGGCCGTGAACCAGTGGCGGATTGGGGTAGCAGATTTGGATCTGGTTGATGGCTGGAGGGCGGTTAACCCCAGCGCGAGGGAATACCCTTTTATTCTAACCCTAAGACCTGGTCCCGCCTGGATTACATCTATCTTCCCAGATGTTGGGTGGGTAGGATAAAGGAGATGTCTCACAGCCCTATCTTTGTCTCAGACCATGCTATGGTTAAGCTGAAGTTGGGGTAGGGTATTTGAAGACAGGTCCTCAACCTGGAAATTCCCCATGTACCTAATTAAAGACCAGACCTTTAGGGACTACTTAGTGGAACAGTGGAAGCTGTATGAGGAGACAAACTCTACACAAGGGACCTCCAGTACTATTCTCTGGGAAGCAGGGAAAGCCTACATGAAGGGGGCTATAATAGCCTATATAGCCAAAGTCAAGAAACAGAGCAGGTGTAAAAGGGAGGACTTAAGAGAGGCAAGTGAAGGAGCTGGAGAAGTGGGTCGGGGGAGGAGAAGGTGGGGAAGCCCTCAGACTGCTAATAATGGCGAGGGAAGCTCTCAACACACTGCTAAGGGTGGAGACGGGGAAAGCATGGTTCTTCTGCCGGAGAAGGGTCTTTGAGTAGGGCAACAAGCCAGGGCCCATGCTGGTGAGGTTGATGAGAGGTGGTAGGTGCTCAACACGCTTATTGAGGGTCAGGGATATGGAGGGGCAGGTCTACACTAACTCGAAGAAAATAGCGGACTGTTTTAGGAGATTTCTGGCGGTTATATAGAGGCGGAACATATGGGAAGGAGGACTGTCTGAGAATTTTGGATGGAGTGACCCTACAGAGGGCTACAGAGGGCAGAGGAGCTGCTGGGACAACCTATTCCAGAGCAGAAATTCTAAGGGCTATCTAGAAGCTGCAGCAAAGGCAAGGCCAGTGGCCTGGATGGGTACCCATTGAGTACTATAGAATCCTGGGGGTCAGTTGGCGGACTATTGAGTAGGGTGTTTGAGGAGGGAGATCCCGGTGTTACCTGACTCATGTTATGATGCGGACATCTGTTTAATACATAAGGCAGGACAAGATGAGTTGGACTGCACAGCTTATCACCCCATTTCTCTGCTTAACGTGGATTTAAAAATTCTGGCCAAGGTCTTGGCTACCAGATTGGAGAATATTCTCGCCGAGTTGATTCACCCAGACCAGACCGGGTTCATTAGGCGATGGCAGTCTTATCACAATGTGCGAAGATTACTTAATGTCATTTGGAGGGCAGGCCGAACCCGAGAGAGAATGGGGGTGATCTCCCTGGACACTGAAAAAGCGTTTGACAGAGTGGAATGGGACTACCTATTTGAAGTGATGGCCCGGTTTGGTCTGGGTGACTCTTTCATAGGCTGGATTAGGGCTATGTACCTTAGGTCGAATGCACGTGTCATAGTAAATGGGTGCTTGTCGGACAAATTTGGGTTAGGGAGAGGCACGAGACAGGGGTGCCCGCTGTCTCCCCTCTTGTTCACCCTGGCGATTGAACCTCTGGCGATGGCGATATGCTAACACAAGGGAGTGGTGGGAATTGGGGGGTCAGGGGGGGACATAAGGTGGCATTATACGCGGACGATATGCTACTGTTCTTGGGAGACCTGCACAGGTCCATGGAGCACTTGATGGCTATCATTGAGAGGTTTGCAAGTTTCTCAGGATATAAGATCAATGTCAGGAAATCTGAAGTCATGGGATTCCGGATGTTGGCCCAGAGGTACAGCGAGATAGGATTTAAGGTGGTCCAGATGGATTTTAAATATTTAGGGGTTAGGATAGAGGCGGAGATGGGAAGAGCTATACAAGTTAAATTGCCACCCTATGATTAAGATGGTCCTTGCAGACCTCAAAGATGGATGCAACTCCCTGTCTCATGGATAGGGAGGATCAACCTGATAAAATGAACATCCTTCCCGCATCCTGTACCCTATGCAAATGTTGCAGGTGAGGTTAACGATGGGGATGTGAAAGAATAGAGAAGGGTTCTCAGACTTTATCTGGCAGGAAAGAAGCCCAGGTTATTGAAACGACTCAAAGCAGATAGGACTAAAGGGGGCTAACTTTCTGGACCTGGGCATCTACTACAGGGCGGTGCAGCTCAGAGGGATAGCCGATTGGCTCCATAGGCCGGTAGTGGCAAGTTGGGTAGAGCTGGAACAGTGGGGGATCCCAGGGAGACTCACGGCCTACCTCCATAGCAAGGGACTCCGGGCGTATAGGGAGTTAGGGAATGGTAACCCTCTGGTTAGGGAAACACTGGAGGCTTGGGATCATCTTTGTCGGTGGAAAGAATTGGCACAGAGGGAGACTGTGTTATTACCGATAGTGAAGAACCCTTTTTCTGCCTGGGATGGAGGATGGGATTCCTAGAATGGGAAAGGAGGAGTCATCTGTGGGGTGTTTTGCTAGAGAAAGGAGAGCTAATATGTTTGATAAGGTTAGGCGAGACCTGAGGCTAGGGACATCCAAATTATTTAGATACCTGCAAGTGAAAGTGTTTGTGGGAAAGATGGGAAAGGGGGATAGGGGAGGGATGCATCTGAATATGGTGGAGCAGATGGTATATCAAGCTAAGAGGGACCCAAAAGGATTCATAGGGAAGGTGGCAAAACAAGGCAAGCAAAACCTGCCAGGTTTAACTGGTGCTACAAAGGCCCTATGGGAGAGGATCTAGGACAGCAAATATCAGAGGAGAACTGGAAACTAGCTTTAGGTATGCCTGAGGGATAATAGTACGTAATAAGTTTTAAGAGAGCCTTTTATAAGTTTCTGCATAGAATATACTGGCCACCAGTGGCGGTTCACAGGGCACACCCTGCGGTATCCCCGCTGTGCCGGAGGTGTAACAGGGGGATGGGTACCTATTTCTACTGCTTCTGGTCATGCCCAGTCCTGGTCAAGTTTTGGGGGAAGGTAGTCCAAGATGTAAATAAGATGTCTGGAGGGCAACTGCCCCAAGACCCCCTGGTATGTCTAGTTGGGGTCGAGGCAGTGGAAGGTGGGGAGGCGTGGCTACCATTACCTAGATGGATGAGAGTCCTGTTTGTATTGGCCCGCCACTGCATCCAGAATACCTGGGTTTCAGGGATTAGGCCTGCGGTGACTGAGTGGCAGAGGATGATCCTATGCTCCCTGGCACTGGAAAGGCTTACACAGGTAGTCAGGGATAGGGAGGAGGCTTTCCTGAGAGAATGGGCACCCTTCTTGGCATCCTTGAGTGTGTCTGACAATATGATAGTCCAAGACAGGGCTGAATATATAAACATTAATACAAATGTCAATACAAATTGACGGGCATTATTTATTTATTTATTTGTTAATATTATTATTATTTTGAATGGATTGAAGTAGGACTCCTTTTTCTGTTTATGTAATTACTAGTGCTTGTATGTCTATAATGGTCTGTAATGAACACACATCCAATTGCATCTATTTATTAGTCTGTTTGTTCTCGTAGTTGTTTGTTGCT
Source organism: Neoceratodus forsteri (assembly GCA_016271365.2). Classification (NCBI taxonomy): domain Eukaryota; kingdom Metazoa; phylum Chordata; order Ceratodontiformes; family Ceratodontidae; genus Neoceratodus; species Neoceratodus forsteri. The sequence goes on from CM028131.1 coordinate 735,177,479, forward strand.
GTCTATTGTATGTGTATTGTGTGTAAAAGAAAATCTTCAATAAACAGAATATTCAAAAAAAAAAAAAAAGTCCTGTGTCGATTGATTCCCACTGCTCGACCGCTGTCGTTGCCTGGATGAGAGGGTTGTCAACCATGGAGACATACCAGTTGTAGCTTTAACTAGAGACTGCGAAGCTGTGACGGGACGTGGTCGAGTAAGTTCAGAAGGGCCCATAGTTACTTGGGGACTGTTTTTAGATGCTGCACATCCGCGCCCTTTATTGTGCTCCTGTTTCCTATATCCTTCAAAATGGCTCCCCTTCGGGGTATTCGGCTCCCAAAGCTTTCTAAGAAATGTAGTTGGATGGTAGTTCAGGCCAGAATTTAGCAAGCCATTTTTCTATATCTTGGATGGTCTGCTAGTAATTCCTTCCATCTTTAGCTACAAGTAAACTGGTGAGTCCCAGAATTTGAAGTGGAAATTAAACTGGTACAAGAATTTTATGAGAGGACCAAAAGCTCGTTGTTTGTTTGCAGTTTCATGAGCAAAGTCCCTATAGAATGAGACAGAGGTTCCTACCATCTCACTTCTCCTAGGTCTCTAGCAGCCCTGAGGACTTTTTCTTTTGTGGTATAGCATAAAAAATACGCAATTACTGGCCTTGGCATGAAGGAATTCCTGTCCTTTCTGGCAGATATTCTATGCGCCATTTCCATGTCCATATTTTCCCTCCATTTATCTCCCAGCATGATGGGCAAGGTCTCATTTAAAAATGTCTCCATGTCCTGTCCCTCTGCCCCTTCTGGTACCCCTATTAAGCGCAGGTTATTCCGTCTGGCACAGTTTTCCTGTTCCTCTATTCTGTCCCATAACACTTCAATTTTCTCTTCCTGTAACTGTAGGCGCTGTAATAGCTTAGATTGTTGTTGTTCACAAGTTTCCACCCTTTGTTCGGAGACATTCATTCGGTACTGTAGATTCCTAACATCAGCCACGGTGCCTGATAAAGTGGTGCTGATTACTTCCACTCGGTTTAGTACTGTCTCCATCGTATGCATAATATATTGTAGGGACTCATCAACTGAGTTCATCTGTGCAGGCGAGTGGGTTAGAAAGACTGCCTGACTATTTTCACTTTGTGAAGCCATGGTGTGCCCAATCCAGGGAACGATAGTGAGGGAAAGAGGTTTCTGTAGTCAGCATATGCCAGAGATGCAGGCAGGAGGGTCTGGTGCTCCAGTCGTTCTGCTCGCAGTAGCTGTAGTGGGGCCTGCATGGCCTCGTGAGCAAAGCAGTGTCCAGCAACCGACGCTTTGTACTGCTGCAAAATCGCGTCTAATTTTGATTTTCGTAAGCGTCGGTAGGTAAGGCGATGTTATCCCATCAAATTCTGTAGTTAATGATTGTAATAGCCTGGGGGTCTGAATGGCAGAGCTCCGATATAGCCCAGTCTGGAGTGAGCTCAAACTTTTAGGCTGCCATCACGTTGGTGACTAAACCACCACCACCACCACCACCCCCCGATAAGACATTCTTAATAAAAAAGCCAAGATATTGAAGAAAGAAAACAACTTTTTTGTTGGAACTCATTTTCCTATGGAATTATGAGTTGAGTGAGATAACTATGTGAACTAGGCAGCCAAGAGGGCTACTGGATGTGGTAAAAGAAACATGGGAAGATAAACCCACTCAGAAACAATCTATAACATTTTATATGTGTGCCCTGAAAAAGAAGCTGGCAAAATATGTTAAAATCACCCATAGTAGTCAGGAAGAGGCCCAAAACCAGCAAAAGGTGTATTATGACAATGGGTAAAAGAAAAAAATTTTGAGCCAGGTGAAAAGGTCTTGTTACTGTTACCCACTACAGAAGATAAACTGTTAATGAAGTGGTGAGGGCCTTATAGAGTGCTTAGACGTACAGGCACTGTTAACTACAAGACTGAGACCCCTGACAGTAAAAATCCTACTAAGATATACAATGCTAACCTCCTCAAGAAATGGGTTGAAAAAATGCCAAAAGCTGCTTAGCTAGTTTTGTCAGAAACTGATAAAGAAGATACTGATGTAGCTTATAATAGACTGGTACAAACTGTAACTGCGGATGCTGTGAATGTTTCTTTAACCCCCGAACAAACCGCAGAAATTCATAACTTGCTAAAGACATTTAACAGTACTTTTACCACAGTACTAGGCCAAGCAAAAGGGGTTGAGCATGTAATAGTGCCAAGGAATGCTCGCCCTATTAGGCAAAAGACATACAGGTTACTAGAGCGGTTAAAAGCTGACATGGTTAAGGAAATAAAACAAATGAAAGAACTGGATATCATAGAAGAGTCAAGAAGTGCTTGGTCATCTCCAATGGTAATTGTAAACAAAAAAGAGAGGGTGTTAGAATCTGCCTTGATTTTAATAAACTTAATCGTGTCAGAGTTTGACAGTTATCTATGCCCAGAATAGATGATTTGGTGGACAGACTGGGGAGGGCCAAGTATATCAGTACCTTTGATCTCACCAAGGATTACTAGCAAATCCTCAGCTATAGAATCCAGAAACAAAACTGCTTTTGTCACTGCTATAGGATTCTATCAGCTCACCACCATTCCAGCGGTATATGGATGTAATTTTATCCCTCACACTGGTTATTGTGCTGCGTACCTGGATGATGTCATGGTGTATAGTCCAGACTGGAAAACTACTTGGAACACCTATGAGCAGTTATCCAAGCTATCAAAATACAGGTCAGACTATTAATCCTACCAAATGTGCATTGGGCATGCAGGAACCCAAATATGTGGGCTATGTGTTGGGAATTGGAGAAGTTAAGCCAGGAATTTCTAAAATAGAAGTTGTAGCTAACAGCCCTGTCCCTAAAACAAAGAAACATGTCAGGTCATTTTAAGGGCTGGCTGGTTATTATCAGAGATTTACATAGAAATATAGAACACGGCAGATAAGGACCGCAAGGCCCATCCAGTCTGCCCATTTATTTTTCTACCTTATGAATGTGCCATTGGCCTTTGCTCTGTCAATGGCCTATCTACTCATACGCATCTGTATTGCTCCCATATACCTATCCCATGCCTGTTTGAAGCCTGGCACTGTATTCATATCCACCACTTCCTGAGGTAGGCCGTTCCATGCATCCACCACCCTTTCTGTGAAAAAGAACTTCCTCACATTGCCCCTTAATCGGCCTCCCTCTAATCTCATGCTGTGTCCTCTTGTCCTGCTATTTTTCTTATATTGAAACCTGTTAGACTCTTTTCACCTTGTCAATGCCCTTAAGGTGTTTGAATGTTTTGATCATATCACCTCTTTCCCTCCTTTGCTCTAGGGTATACATATTGAGCTCCATCAATCTGTCCTCATATGTTTTTTGATGCAGTCCCTGGACCATTTTGGTTGCCCTTCTCTGGACTGCCTCAATTTGGTTAATGTTCTTGTGAAAGTGTGGCCTCCAGTACTGCACGAAGTACTCCAGATGGGGCCTAACCAGTGTCTTGTAAAGAGGGATTATTACCTCCCTCTTCCGACTTGTGATACCCCTACTAATACACCCCAACATCCCCCTAGTCTTACCTACTGCTTTAGTGGTCTGCTTGGATGATTTCAGGTCATCGGTGATGATGAAGATGCCCAAGTCTCTTTCTTCACTTGTGACCGCCAGCAACTCCCCTCCTAGCCTATAGGTGGCTTCAGGGTTTCTCTTCCCTATGTGCATGATCTTGCACTTCTTTGCGTTAAACCCCAGATGCCACTCTTCCGACCATTTTGCCAGTTCATCCAGATCTCTTCTCATTCAGCCCACCCTATCTGGATCATCTACTCTATTGCAGATCTTGGTGTCATCTGCAAACAGACAAACCTTACTCTCCAGTCCATCTGCAATGTCACTGATGAAGATATTGAAGAGGACTGGCCCCAGGACTGATCCCCACTTGTGACTTGCATCTCTTCTGACTGTATACCATTTACCACCACTCTCTGTTTTCTGCCCATCAACCAGTTTGCCACCCAGTTGACCAACTTCTGACCCACCCGAGCCTACCCAGCTTATTAATCAATCTTCTATGTGGAAGAGTATCGAAAGCTTTGCTGAAGTCAAGGTAGGCGACATCAACTGCTCCCCCTTGGTCCACCACTCTGGTTACCCAGTCAAAGAAATCTATGAGATCAGTTTGACAGGACCTTCCTCTTGTAAACCCATGCTGTCTTGGCTCCTGTGCTACTATCGATTCCAGGTGTTGCACTATCCTTTCCTTAAGGAGTGCCTCCATAATCTTGCCCACTACTGAGGTAAGACTGACTGGTCTGTAGTTCCCTGCCTCCTCTCTGCTACCACTCTTGTGCAGCGGGTTCACATGAGCCCTTCTCAGTCTTCTGGGACCTCTCCTTGTTGTTTGAGGCCCTCCCTGCAGGGAATCTATCATGTGTCTAGTTCTGGCAGATGTTCCTGCTGGTATTGATTTATTCCCAACTTTTCTGAGTTAGCTACTCTCTCACTGAACTCACAAAAAAGGCGCCCAAATAATGTGAAATGGACCCCAGAGTGTGATGAAGCTTTGAGACATTAAGGCTGCATTATGCTCAGCTCCTGTTTTAAAAAGCCCAGACTTTGAGAAGCCATTTTTGTTACAAACAGAATGCATCAGAGGCAGGTCTAGGTGCAGTCCAGAGTCAAAATATAGATGGGCCAGAACATCCTATTCTGTACATAAGTAGGAAGTTGCATGACAGAGCGAAAAGGTACTCCACCACTGAAAAGGAATGTTTAGCAGCAAAGTGGGCCATGGAGTCCCTTAAGACTTATTTGCTAGGAACTGACTTTGTTCTTATAACAGTTCACAATCCCCTCTGTTGGCTTAACCAAATGAGAGATAAAGATTCCACAATCACAAGGTGGTACCTGGCACTACAGCCATTTCAATTCAAGGTGATACACAAATCTGGTAAAGAGAATAGCAATGCTTATTTTCTGTCAAGACATGGATCAGGAATTGAGGGTTCTGACAGTTGAAAAACAAATGTATGAGTTTAAGCTTTACTGTTTGCTGTACTGTTATAGAAAAAAAAGGATATTGCACGTGTTTAATTTCGAAAAGTTAGAAGCTAATGTTAGAGAATTAATAGAAAGTTTTGGAAACCTGTTTGATAAAACAGGTTCCCTCTTAAGGAGGTGGGTATATGTGACAGGGCTGAATAGGACCCTGTCCCAGCTGTTATGGAGTTTGAATGCAGGGATCTGTTCTGTTCTTTCCTTTCCTGTCTCTTGTTTGTCTGGTTGCACCACTAAATTATCCTGTGAGACCTAGGATTTGAGCACCCAGACAGTCTACAATCTCTCTCCTCTTGCTATCTCTCTACCTTCTCTTGCTGTTCTGTCTTTTCTCCCCCTTGCATATCTGCAGCCCCTGCAGAATTAAAAAAAAAATAATTCACACAACTATTATCTTGCCTGGAGGACCTTACTTTTCTGTGTGAAAGCACCATACATGCAACTTAGTCTGCATCAGGTATGCAGATGCCACTGGACACCAGTTGATCATGTACCACATGATGGGAAGAGGATACAATTAGGCACTAGTGATGGCAACACACATGACACAGTGCAATCACACCAGTGCAAGTGGCACAGCAGTAACGGTGGTGCATATGGCATAGTGCAGTAACAGCCATACTCTTCACACAGGGGCCTGCAACCTGCTAACCCTCCAAACCTTCCCCACTAACCACTCATGAGCCTCCACCTCACTTCCCAAGCAGAAGCCTGCAACCCCATCCCTATGCAGGGGCCTGTACACGCCTCCCTACTCGGGCCTGCACCTCCCTCCTGATGCAGGGGCCAAAATTCTGTGAGTTGGGGGGGTGCTGTCTGTGGGGTGCGGGGTTAGCAGGCTCTGGGCAGCACAGCCGCACCATATACTGTATCTGGTAGGATGCAGTATTCTGTGTGTGGGGGTGTCCTGTCTGCCGGTCAGCAGTCTCTGGGCAACACGGCTACACCATGTAGCTGGCAGCATGCAGTATATGTACAAAGGGACAAAGAGGTCCACACTCAAAAGCCTAAAAATAATATTGCTGCAAATGCAGTCAGTGACTAGCTTGTAGGAGTGTCACTCACGGCATGTATTTTTTAATTAATACAGCAACATTATTTTTCCACTTTTGAGTATAGACCTCTTTTGTTCCTTTGTATTCATTTCATGGGATCTGCACTTTTGATTAGTTGTGTATTTTTTTTTATTGTTTTTAAATCAGCATGCAGTACGTAGTCTGACATGAAACATTAATTTTGCCTCAAACAAGTTTTACTTGCGCTCAGCAGCAGTAAATCACCTCCATGGTGGTCTTCTCTGTGCTGCATTAGTTACTAATAGCATGTGTGCTAGTAACAAATGAAGTGAGGGGGAAATGACATTAGACTGTTAAAGTACAACAAAATACTGGTACAGTTCTCTTTTGTAAAAAGAGATCGGCTGTAAAAGAACAACACTTTCCCTCCCTCACTAGACAAGCCTCCCTCATCCCAGACTGAAGAGTGGGGTAGCTAGGTAGCCCTTGGCATGATGGTGCCAGATAGCTATCACAGCTGTGTTCTCTGCTTCCAGGACAGGGTGTTGTGTCTGCTGCAGACAGAGCCCACAGCCCTGAAAAAGCAGAGTAAGCCTGAATCATGCTGGAAGTCCAGGGCCATGCCAGTAGCTGTAACTGCCCCGTGGACCTCTGCTGTCCATTCTGCCCCTGTTCATCAGCGGGGCACTCATCCATGTTGCCACTGCTAGAATGGCAACACCCTTAAGGGATGGTGGCCAGCAGAGGTGATGACAGAAGTGCTGTGCCAGTCACTGTCACTGAGAAACTGTATAGTCTGCTGTGGTCATCATATAGGGAGACACAGTAGGGAGATGTGAAGGATTGACAAGGATGACGGTTGGGGAGGGGCTGTAATCCTGATGACTGAGAGTGGCTGAGACTGTCTAATCCATGTAAATAAAAAACAATCCTGTTTTTTTATTGATGCATAGTTACAGTTTGTTTTGGTGGGAGGCAGAGAAGGAGCTAATACTGGCACTTACATAGAAACATAGAAGTTGGCAGATAAGGACGATGGCCCATCCAGTCTGCCCATTTCTTTTCTACCTTATAAATGTGCCATCAGCCTTTGCTCTGTCAGTGGCCTATCTATTCATACTCATTTGTATTGCTCCCTTATGCCTATCCCATGCCTGTTTGAAGCCCTGCACTGTATTCATAGCCACCACTTCTTGAGGTAAGCCATTCCATGCATCCACCACCCTTTCTGTGAAAAAGAATTTCCTCACATTCCCCTTAATCGCCCCCTAATCTCATGCTGTGTCTTGTCCTGCTATTTTTCTTATATTTAAACATGTTAGACTCTTTCACCTTGTTAATGCCCTTAAGGTGTTTGAATGCCTCGATCATATCACCTCTCTCCTCCTTTGCTCAAGGGTATACATATTGAGCTCTGTTAATCTGTCCTCATATGTCTTCTGATACAGTCCCTGCACCATTTTGGTTGCCCTTCTCTGGACTGCCTCAATTTGGTTAATGTCCTTGTGAAGGTGTGGCCTCCAATACTGCACGCAGTACTCCAGATGGGGCCTAACCAGTGTCTTGTAAAGAGGGATTATTACCTCCCTCTTACGACTTGTGATACCCCTACTAATACACCCTAACACCCCACTAGCCTTACCTACTGCTTTAGAGGTCTGCTTGGATGATTTCAGGTCATCAGTGATGATGATGCCCAAGTCCCTTTCTTCCTTTGTGACTGCTAGCAACTCCCCTCCCAGCCTATAGGTGGCTTCAGGGTTTCTCTTCCCTATGTGCATGATCTTGCACTTCTTTGCATTAAATCCCAGTTGCCACTCTTCTGACCATTTTGCTAGTTTATCCAGATCTCTTCTCATTCTGCCCACCCCATCTGGATCATCTACTCTGTTGCAGATCTTGGTGTCATCTGCAAACAGACAAGCCTTACCCTCTAGTCCATCTGCAAGGTCACTAATGAAGATGTTGAAGAGGACTGGCCCCAGGACTGATCCCTGAGGTACCCCACTTGTGACTTGCATCTCTTCTGACTTTATACCATTTACCACCACTCTCTGTTTTCTGCCTGTCAACCAGTTTGCCACCCAGTTGACCAACTTCATCCCACCCGAGCCTACCCAGCTTATTTATCAATCTTCTATGTGGAACAGTGTCAAAAGCTTTGCTGAAGTCAAGGTAGGTGACATCAACTGCTCCCCTTGGTCCACCACTCTGGTTACCCAGTCAAAGAAATTTATGAGATTAGTTTGACAGGACCTTCCTTTTGTAAACCCATGCTGTCTTGGATCCTGTGCCCCTATGGATTCCAGGTGTTGCACTATCCTTTCCTTAAGGAGTGCCTCCATAATCTTGCCCACTACTGAGGTAAGACTGACTGGTCTGTAGTTCCCTGCCTCCTCCCTGCTACCACTCTTGTGGAGCGGGATCACATGAGCCCTTCTCCAGTCTTCTGGGACCTCTCCTGTGCTCAGAGACTCACTAAACAGTTCTGCTAATGGCTCTGCTAGTTCCACCTTTAGCTCATAAGTACTGCCCTGGGATGTATGCCATCAGGTCCCATTGCCTTATCCACCCTGAGCTAGTAGCTCTTGTAGGACACTTCTTTTCTGCACTAGGCCCTGTACACACTAGGCACCAATCTGAAACATTTAAAACACATTTTATGCCAGCCTGGTGGTGCAGAGGGCCCTCCCGGCTACCTAGATGTCTCATTCCTGACACCCCTTCCTCTGAGGCCCCTGAAACCCACCTCCTCCCCCCATGGCTTTGCCTTCCTGGTCCACCTAGACACCCCTTCCCTCCTGGGCCCCTGGAGGCCAACCATACAACACTCTACACCCCCCACTCACCGAGCAACTGCAGCTTCACCTCCTGAGTCCACCGCTGTCATTGATCTCTACCTGTTGAGCTCCCCCCAAGACCTAGCCTCAGACTCCTGAGGCCCACAAAGCCTTGGCAGCACGTTCTACCTTACAGCTGGATCCTGATCCCCCAGCCTTGCGCTGTTATAACCTGAGTCCCCCACCCAACCTTGGCATCTGGCTTGCCCTCTGCCACCTCAGGCTCCCAGACCCATCCCAGCCCATGCCAGAACCTGCGCATTGCAAGCTACACGTGGATGTTAGTGTGGTCACTTCTGGCTCTAAAGTTACAAGAGCAGTGCACATGGCACAGCTCAACATTCTTCTGACCCAAAAGGACACCACTGCTGCTGTATTGCAGGATAGTAATCCAGTTAATTGAATCCAAAAATACAGTAGTACATACTCTCCAGCTGACATTTCATGCATGTTCTAGGCACCTTTCTCAAGGTGTGATGTCATGTATGCAAAACCCTCTATAGTGCCTAATGTTAAGACATTTAAAGTGACAGTGCAGATTCATTCCTGTCAAGGTGCACAGCCCTGTGTTGGCATTACATGTAGCACAGTGAAGTACCAGCAGTGCATGGGGCACAGCGCAGTGTCAGCAGTGCACAGGGCACAGCGCAGTGTCAGCAGTGCACATAACACAGTGCAGTGTCAGTGCCACTAAGCATATGGCTCTCACTGCACTGTGCAACACGTACTGCTAACACTGCCCTGGGCAGTACCATATCAGTATTTCTGTGCTGTGGACCTTCTGCTCTCTCAGCCCGCCTCCCAAATGGGGGGTGGAGGGTGCGGCAAGGGGTGGCTTGTCTAGGAAAAGGGGGTTCCGCTGTGGATGGGGAGGGAGACAGCCAGTCCATTCTTCGGGTGGGGAGCTCACTGTCATTCTATTTGGAAGGGACAGCCGTAAGGGGTTGTCTGAATTGTGAGAAGGGTGTTTCCAGCTGTGCCGGGGGGGGGGGGAGAGACTCACCAGGACAGCAGCAGAAATTGTAGAAGGCACCTTGGTTTAACTATTCATCTGAAGGACAGCAGCAGAGATGGGCAGAAGGTACCACCGCACTGTGCCACGTACACTGGCATCACACAGTGCTGTGCCATATGAATTGCTGACACCATGCTATGCCATGTGCATTCCTGACACTGCACTGTCACGTGCACTGCTCATACTGCAGTGCCACGTGCTATGACACATCAACACTGCCACACGAAACACCGACACTGTATTATGCCACATGCACTGCTGACACCTCGTTGTGCTATGTGCACTGCTGACAACACATGCCATGTGCAATGATGACACCGCACTGTGTCACATGCAGTGCCAACACTGAACTGTGTCACATGCAGTGCAGTGCCAACACTGCACAGAGCCATGAGTACTGATGATACTGCACTATGCCACATGCAACTCCAACACTGCACTGTCATGTGCACTGCCAATACTGCTGTGCCACATGCTATGCCGACATTGAGCTATACTATGTGCAATGCCAACTAACAGCCTGTGGTGGGGGGGGTACATGTCAGATGCCAGAACTGGGTGGGGAGCTGTGGGTTCCCGCCTTCTTCTAGCCCCTGTTGTCTCTCCTATCAGCATTCACCAGGAAGTGCTGTCACAAACACACACAGGACTGTATGTCCGTGAAGAGGTTATGAAGATTGAAGTACAGGTGGAGACATTTTGGGAGAGAAGCAGGTTTTGCCTGTTACATGTGGAGTGGATAAAATTAGCAGGATCCACGGAAAGAAGGCCAAATAACAGGGGTTCGAAGTATATGGGGTGGGGTTCTCCTACTATGCCCCGATGAAAAAATACCACACCAGGAACATCATGGTAGTGTTTGACCAGGACAGTCCTAGACTTAGGGTTACTTCATGCTGATGGTAGATTAGATGTCCCAATCATATTTCTCAACCGTCCCAGTACCCAGCCCCAGCAATACAGATGAGTATGAATAGATAGGCCATTGACAGAGCAAAGGCCAATGGCACATTCATAAGGTAGAAAAAGAAATGGGCAGACTGGATGGGCCTTGCGGTCCTTATCTGCCACCAACTTCAATGTTTCTATGTCCCTCATTATATGGGGAAATCTCACCTTTGCTCCTCAAAATTGCCCTTTCCTCATCCATCCAACATGGAAAAGGTGCTGCCACATACAGCATGAACTGTAACTTCAGACTTTAAAGAAGAAATTCATAATGCAGGATTCAGGCAGCAGGGCTGGCAGTGGGAAGGAGGCGAAGGCATCAGGGACATGCAGCCCAAAGGAGTGAATGGCTGCAGGATGGGTAAATATAGGCAGAAAAAAGATGATATAAAAAAGGAAGAAATGTGTTCTATTCTGAATAGGGGACCATTAGGGGAGAAGCAGAGGCATGAATTATTACGGTTGGCAGAGTACTAGAGCAACCAAAACTGTGTGCCTACAAAAGAATGCTTCTGGTGGCCAGGGTAGTAGGTTAAAAAACAGTGTTGTCTGCAGATGGGAGCATCTTTGTGAGAGCAGTGCATGGAATTAAAAAAAAAACTGTTTATAAAGAAAGATTTCCTTTCTGCACCATTTCTCTCTGCCTCCCTTCCTCCAGGGTAAAACTACTTGCTCACCCCAATAACGTCTCTATGGAGTAAGGTTGATTAATGTGAATTTTTTTTTTCTTTGTGGACTAATCTGTTCCCCTTCCTCTTGTATTTCCAGGAGTACTGGGTGTCTCATTCAGCTACTCAACCAGTCCTTTCTACCTCCAGGGCAACCCACAGCTGCTGTTACCTTACGGGTGTGCTGCTGACTTCTTCGAAGTCTCTGTGCGCATCCCCCTCCAGTGGCAGAGCCCAGTACACCCAGACAGATGGTCAATACCTGTATCTGAAGAGGGTGGGGTTGAGCAGTTAGAGAGAAGTCAGTGGGCTCCACCAGGATACCACTTCTATGTATCATAAGACGTGCCGCTGCACCCCCCACCCTTTCTGTATCTACAAGCACTCCCTGCCCACCCTGTATCTACAAGTACTCCCTGCACTACCTGACCACCCTGTATCTACAGGTGGTCCCTGCATTCCCTGCCCACCCTGTATCTACAAGCAGTTCCTGCACTCCCCACCCACCCTGAATCTATAAGCACTCCCAGCAGTCCCCATGCACCCTGCATCTACAAGCACTCCCAGACTGCACCACTTACCACAGGCAGTAGTAACACAGCAGGAGCTGCTGCCCTTCCTCACTACAGGAGGAGGAGGAAAGCATCCTCTGAGACCAGTAATCAGTCCTTCTCATCCTCAGCAGTGTCCTAAGATTGGAGAAGGAAGCCTGCTCGGTAGCAATGCAAGTGGCTGCCCAGCTGTGCTATCGAGCCGGCCAAGTGATTTTTTTTTTTTTAAATCTGTAATTTTTTCCTCCCGTTACCTGTCCCCAGCAACCAACTCCTTCTGGAGCCCAAGGTGCTCTCCTGGACCCTACGCCTTGCCACCGTCTGCCCTCTATGGAGCCTTCCTTGGTTTTCACATCCCCAGGAAGCGTAATGGTGGGGGTACATCCCCGACAGCAGTTGCTCATCAGGTGGTAGGTATCGGTAGGGCAGGGGCCCCAGATGTATCAGGGTCCATTGTCTAAAGTCACTGAGACCATTTTCACATTGTCTGCCCCGTTCCTGAGACGCTGGCTCTTATGACGCGATGCAGATACGCATGTCAAAGCATGCAGTTAGCCGGCATCAGCCAGTGTCTCCCCTTCCTCTCATGGTGCGCCTACTTGCATCTTATTCTTCACTTGTTTTCACCCAGATGGCGTTGCTGCGGTGGCTACAATCCTCCCCAGAGAACAACAGTGCCCTCTAAGATGCTAGATCCTTCTCCCTTGGGGCGGCCCATGACCCAGGGAGTGTGTCCTCTGGACCACTTGATCCTTCTCCATCAGGTGGCCCCTGATGACCCAGGGAGAGTATGTAATGCCCCCCAAGTAGCAGCATACTGGAGCCAAGCCCCTACAGAAAAAACGCTTGCCATGGATCCCAAAGAAGCTGGGCAGGGCTTGGGGATGACTTTTGGGCCCATTTAGTTAGCCCGGTGGAAAGAAATGTGTACAGGAGCTCCAGGGTGCAGGGAGACTGGTCATTAGGGAAAATATGGGTTTATTTAAGGCATTCTGCCCACACCAATTGCCTGCCAGTATACCTTAGCAGTCCCTGTGCTCAGTAAATGCCCCTGTATCCTGCACAGAAACCACCAGCATTGCTGATTTATCCAGTAAGTATCCCTTCGGCCAGCAACCCCACAACAAATCACTTGTAGAACAGATTCCCTCCCCTGCAACCAGTTCCACTGCAGAGCCCGAGTCAGAGCTGAATTAAAACATTTTTATATCCTTCAAGTGTACACCCGTCCACAAAACTGCTGTCAATGAACAGAAAGGAGTCCAGTCTACAGGAAAATCCACAAAGTGGGCAAGGTTTTAGTTGAAATTATTTAAAAAATGCACCTTAAAAAAAAACAAGACCATGCTCCTATCCAGCCCCCGGCTCAAGAAAAGGTTCCCCACCATAAACATCACCAACAATGTACTCGCCCCCTTGGAACAGGTACATTCATCAAATACCTTGGGGTCACCCTGGACGACACCTTATCCTACACTCAACATATTGACCAGGTGGTCAAGACAGTCAATACCAAGCTTGGTGTGCTTTACAGCCACAGAAAACACTTTGCCATGGCACCCATCCACCTATCAGTCACAAGCTCATCCTCTCCACCACTGACTATGGCCTGGTTGTCTACAGTGCAGCATCAGACTCTGTGCTCAAGAGGGTGCACGTAGCTCTCAACAAGGCCTGCTGGCCCATCCTGAATGGCAATCAAATGACCCACACCTGTTCCCTCTACGAACACACATCTGATGTCTGTCGTGTGCAGGACTAAATTCCTCACATGCCTCCTAAGCAACAAAGCATGACTGGGGAAAGCCCCGTGCATAGCTGGCATCTTCTCCCTCCCAGGTTCATAATATATAACCAGAAACAGAACACAGGGGCCCTTGTGGTGCCATTCTGATGCACAGCTCTCGGACAGCGCGCCTTCTCCTACAGAGCCCCTCTCTAGCTTAACGAGGTACCCAAGTCCATTCAGAACTCCATTAGCCTGTCCGGCTTCAAATCAGACCTTAAGCACCTGACCTCCAGCTCTGTATGCGCCTGTTTCTCCAACAGCTGGCAGACTCTGGATGACAAGACCTGGCTCTGCTAACAGCAACTATTCTCAGCACAAGACAGAAGCCAGCCTCCCACATGCTCCTTGACAATGCCTCTGAACCACTCTAAGGGGCTGCTCCTGTACACCCCCCATCTCCACGCTTAGGTTGGGTCTATGCTTCCCTGGCCTCAGCCCTGCCTCCTTGAGCACTTTACTAGAGCCCCCACCCCAAAATCCTGCCCTTACTGACCCTCTGCCCAACCTAACTTCTAGTGCCTCTAGTGCATCTTATCTGCACCTGTAATCAACTAAAGTTGATGTACATAGGCTGTATAGTGTTTTGTAACACGGCTCACTGCAGACTGCCAGAATGGAGCCTCCGGATTCCGCGAAGTGGCACAGCTGACTGAAACCGAGCGGGTATTAACCTACAGGTAACGCCCGCTCGGTCAGTACCAACTGTCGCCATGGAGGCACCCGAAGGTAGCCGCCCGCTCCGTCACCACCGCAAGCCCCCACCAGCGGCGCTACACAGCCGCCAAGCCCCGCTGCTCAGCCCCCACTGTCCATACCTCTCAACCTTTTGTTCCCCAAATGTGGAACATTGCCTCTCAAAATGTGGAACAAATGAGCAAATGTGGAACACTTAATCAAATCCTTCCTACGAAGCTCAGAACACTGTTAAAATGTTTGCATTTATGTTCAGAAAGTTTGTTATTACTTGAATAATATAATTTTTGCATCATTTACTATAGATTTTTGCTTTAAAATCTTAATACCGAATGTGGAACACTTTAAGTATTCACAATGTGGAACAGGGAGCTTCTGTGAAGTAAAATGAGGAAGGTTCCTCGTAATGTGGTACAGTTGAGAGGTATGCCGCTGTCACCAGCCGGCTAGACCTTCCACATACACAGCATGATCGTCCATGGCCCAGTGACCTTCTCCTGTGCCCCGCAGGGCAGCCCAGCTGTGTAGCACTCCAGGAACTGTGACAGCATAGAGAGTGCAACGCCACCCTGCAGGCACCGTGGCCCCGCCCACTCTCAAAGAATTAGCATCGCCGCCTCCCGGGGCCGGCGCACGGCCGCAATCATTGAGCCGTGCAGTGTCCTAAGTCCCAGCACCGAGGCCACCGCAGCGATGTCAGCAACTGCCACCCAAGCACCGCAATCTTTGACCAGTGCTCCATGGACCGATGTTACTTATTCACCAGTGTCCTGTGCCTGCAAGTGAAATAAATAGCCTTTGCTCCACAATCTGTCTCCCGTGTCCTCTGTCCATAGGGCTCCCGCACGACCACGCTGCTCGCCGGAGGTGATGCCTGTAACATAGGCTCGTCATCGCCGCGACGAGCCTATGTTACAAGCACATTAATCACCTTTAGCGTCGGGCTCTGCCGAGAAATGCCCGCTGGGCGGTTGGACCCCTCGGGCACCAACCCCACCAGTGGGCATTAATCCACCGGCAGAGCCCTCCTCTGTCGGTGATTAATGCTTACTTAAATGTCTAAGAAACTCAGTAATCTTTTCCTGACTGTTGTGCAGTTGTGTCTCAAATGTCCTAAAACTCTGCAACCTTCTTGATTGGATGTCTATACTCTGCTCACATGACGTGGAACCTTTGCAAAAGAGCCTTGGCTCAAAGGTTATTTTCCGAATGCCAAATAAATAAACTAAACGCGCTGCCAAACACGCATGGATGACATAATCAGCCCTCTTCCGGGTTTGGGACATCCACAATATAGCGGCGCGCTTTACATACTCTCGCGCTGTTATTCCAGTCTGTCTTTTAGTTCTGTGGGATTGAAATTCAAATTCGGGGCAATTTTGTATAACGGAGTAGTTCTGTTGCCGCTTGAAATGTAGGACAGTGACAATCAGTGCTGGAAAACGTGGAACACTGGCTGCAAAACGTGGGCCAAATCAGTCATCAGACGAGTAACTCGCAATTCGCAACACTGAAGAAATAAAACACTGGCTTTTGCCGGTGGTAGGGAGGTGTTTCTTATTAATGCGTGTGTTCCTTTAAGGGGGCGGCAGTAACTCGCACGGGAGAGAGGTGGCAGTAGTAGGCAGTCCTGCTACGACAGGGGGTGGCTGTTTTTGAGACACTATATTTGCGTAGCTGTAGTAGAGGTACCTACATTATTACAGGCAGAGGTCGGGCGGAAAGTGTGGAGCACAACTCGGAGTTCCCTTCCTTTTGTAGTGCAACAGAGCGTGGAGCCAGGCGTTGCAGGGCGACGCACCTGCTGTTGCCCAGGAGGGAGCAGAGCTCTTACACCAGAGTTTCATCCAGCTCTTGCGTTACACTTTCGGAGGGGTGTTGTGGGACTCGGAAAGAACTCTTGCTGTTACCAGAGTTGCCTGCTGCTCGGCACCCACTGACTGTGTGCTTTTTGGGAGCAGAGGTTTGATTTTTGCTGGGTTTGTTTCCATCAGGTGAGTGAGAATATCCGAGTTGACCCACGAACTACGTTGGCGTGTAAACGTCCTGATGAGTGCACCTAGTGTGTCTGTATTGCTTTATTTATTCCCATTCCTCGAGTCTTAATAGTTTTTTTGGTGATATGATCATTTTTTGTAAGTGTAGAATTCATATTAATGAGTTTGGCAGTTTGCTCACATTTCTTTTCAGTGTTGGTCAGTTCAGTTGTGCACCTCCACTCCCGTGGGATGTGGACGACAGATTTGTTCAGTAAACGTTTCGGATTAGATTTTAATTATTAGTAGAAGTAAAATGACGTTTTGCTCCTAGTTGTTGGGGAACACGGGCTTCGAGGCTCTCCATTTTGTGGGAAATATTCCTTCAGTTAATGTTTGATGTACAGAAATGACTGGAATTTCTTCGGAGGGCACAATTCGGAAGGAGAGACAAGCCCAACATAAATTTTAAAGCCCACAGGGATTTTGGTACATCTCAAAATTCGGTGTGCAAGATTTAGAAAAAAACAGAATGTGGGAACCATTCAGGCAATGAAACGTGTTCAAATTGATTTGATTTACTTTCTGTAAAATAAAACATAGTTGTACATGGCGCTGGGCTTTACTTATTGGTGCAGCTGCTGCTCGGTAAAAGTGACTTTTTTGTTTCTGAGGCTGGTGAGTAAGAAGTAACAGATTAGATCCTATAGGAGATAGGGTGAGCCCAAGGAGATGCATACATAACCCATACACCTGCAGTGAAAGCTTGGTACTGAAGGACCAGAAGGTTCACTAAGGAAGTTTACTGTAAATTTTGCAGCAAAACACAAATAATCCCCATTGTTTGAGATGAAGGAAAATATCTTTTCCCATTCTTACAAGACTGTATTACTTATGACATTTATTGAAGATTTCAAAAGCTGAATTGATACATTTTACAAACATTAATTCATGATTGAAGGGTGCCCAGAGTAGAAGCAAAAAATAAGAACTCACCTGTTCTTATACCTACATTTTTTACAATTGAAATGTTAAATTGTTAAATTCTAGAAAAGCTGATTTTTGATCAACAGAAAGGTGTAGGTTTTTCTGTTTTTAAGTCCAACAGAAAAAAGTGTCAGGGGCGTTTGCAGTGTCTAAAATAATAGGGGCTTGAGTTTCTACTCCTCCCACCCAGTGGAAAAAAAAATCAGCCCAAGACATGGTGAATGTTAGGAGCTGGGAATCTTTTATTCAGGGCTAAAGAATAAAAGATTTGGAGCTCCAGCCCCTAGTGATGCCCCTGAAAAGTGGTATAGAGTTAAGTTAGTTGTTGACAAGTAAATTATCCAGCGGAACATTACAAAAAATGTTTCCAGGTGTGTGTGTGTGTGTGTGTGTGTGTGTGTGTGTGTGTGTGTGTGTGTGAGAGACACTGAAACGAAAGGAAACCAAGTGACCTTTTGTGATAAGGACACTTTTATAAGAACATTTCTCAGTTTTAGTCCGGAAGCAGTACATTTTTTCCAGTAAGTAAGAAAACTCGCAACTGATAAATTCAGCAACATGACAACAGTAGCCATCCCCCTTGGGCCAGTCAGCATCAGCTGTTTCACCCTAATCTGAGATTTAAAAAAACAAAATGGCTTAAATACTAGCTATGCCTGTATCGTCCACCAGTGTGAGCAATAGCTGTCTGGCTTCAGCTGCCTTACACAGGCTTGAGTGGTAGTGTTATGTATCATGATATTGTTACAGTACATGCGATCAGATATTCAGCCCGCCCTAAGGCCAGCCCCTCCAAATTGTCAAAATGCACAGACCAGCAGCACTATGATGTATGTTGGACATCCTAGCTTAGTCTGTACTGCTACTCCCTTAGTCTTAGTCTCTGCAACTACCCTGCTTTAACCTCCATACGGTGCTGCACTGTATTATGTAGCGCTGTACCTGGTATTTCTATACTGTATGTATTTTGTATGCATTATGTACTCCATTACTGTATTCTGGGCCTCACTACTCAATGTTTGTACTCCTACTATACTTGTACTCTACCCTACCTCCTGGACGCATCTGGAATCGAGCAGTGTTTTTTGCTCTGTATGCCTTCCTGGTAAAACCTTTAAATAAATAGTGAAGGGGGATAGTCCCATCTTTCTGATTCGGTATTCAAGATCCTGTCCAACCTCATTTGAATTTCAGATGCAAGGTCTGATAGTGGGTTCCAAGGTCGGTTGTCTGCCTTAGATCCCAGTTAGTCACATTGGATAGTTAGTATCCGATTAGCGCCTAGATGGTAACCAGTAGTTCGTATCTGATACCATCCGGTATCTGAGGAAATTGGTAACATCCGATTCCATTGAATACTGTCTGAACTACACTAGTTTAGGAGGATCTTGGTAAATCGGTGGTAATAAGTAACAGTAGAGAGTGTTTTGTCTTAAGATAGTTATTGTAGCATGAGAGAAGCAGGAGATTATTTGTACATAGGACTGGGTGAACACCTGAAAATAAGCAGTACATTGCAGTGTCATTAATCGCATTGTATTTTATTAGCACGTTTGATTTTTTTCATTAGCCTTTGGCTACTGTGGGTATCCTTAGCGCTTACCTAAAAAGACAAGGGATTTAATTATCAAACAGTGAAAAATCTGGTTAATCGAGGCATGGCCACACAGTTTTAATGACAGTAGCATTTGTTTTCCTTGCTGATGAATTTATTGAATGTGCTAAACTGAATGAATAGTGTAGTTAGGCACATCTTCCTCCTAGCATGACATTACCAGGTTCCAGAAACAGTGGTAGTGTAGTACCCATGTGTTATGTAGCCTGTGGCAGGCTTAGTGGATGTCTCTGGACTTCTGCCAGCAACAGGTAAGCCCAGAACCTCATTTTTTAGTAAACATTTTAATTTCACTCCAACAAGATGCCTAATACAGCTTCAAGCAATAAAAGTAACAGAGACGAACTAGAACAACTATGTAGTCAGAAAAATATGCCTTTCTGTAAGCAGTTGCAGACTCAGCATGTGTTGTCCTGCAGGTCTGGGTAGTTAAAAAATCTCCCAATTAAAACAGTGTTCAAGAAAAGATCTGCACACAAGAAGGCTCTAAAATCTGTGCCCTAAACTCATTAGCATCTGTAGTGTATGTTGTCGCCGTAACATTTAGGAGGTAAGGTTAAGATATAGAGAATACTGGCTGGGCAACTATGCACAACCAGTGCGTTCTGTCACAGAGGGGGTCTGATTCCCACTGACCTAGAGAGCGAAGCTCGAGAGGTCCATGGGAATCAGAACCCCGAGGTGGCAAAACACACTGGTTGTGCATAAAGTTGCTCATGCTGTATTTTTTTTTATAGTGTATAGTACTGTGTGAAATAGGTGTTTGTGAGTTCTTTTGCTTTCAAAATGAAACTGACTCATGCAGTCTCTAAAGGTTCTAAAATGCTGTTCTACCACAGTAGGGTAGAATCACATTCCATGACCTTTGAACTGTGGTGCAACAGCATTTTGAAAGGGATAAAATTCTATACAGAACAACACTCCACTATATACTATAAATGGGACATACTAACACCTATGCTATGCTCATTAATAGCTGGCAGTTTTTATTGGGGGGGGGTTTACAGTCTCTTTACTCAGGGTAGCCTGACTAAATACAATATAGCATCTTGTTTTCAGTTGGGTCCTACCTTTAACTATTTCGTACCTAGGTGTACAAACACTGAGAGGTTAAGTTACTTGCTCAGGGTCACGCAATGAGGAAAAGCTATGGTAGAATTGGCATCTGGTTTTCAGGCTTGTGCTACTTTAACTTTTTTTCAGAAAGGTTGACAGAACACAGCAGCTACACTGATCTACGTGTTGTGAGGCTGTTTTTTTGCAGTGGGAAGAGCTGAATTCTTACAGTAAACATGGAAGTTGGGGTCCGGTTCAGCAAATGTAGCAGGGACATATTTAACACAAAGGAGAGGTGGGTAAAGCAGTCAGAAGTGCCAAGACAAAAAACAGAAAAGGATAGCCCAGACAGTATAGGAGGGAACAAACCGCTTCAGGTGCATAAGGAAAGAAGAAAGGCCAAGGAAGGGTAGTGAGGCTTAGTGGGGGGCCGGAGGGGGACCTGAGAAGACTGAGATACCGAGCGAATGCTTCTGCTCTGTATTCACAAAAGAAGGAGGGGATGGAGCGATATTAGCAAGTAGATACACACAGGAAATGGGGTGGACACCCGCTTATTCACAGAGGAGAGTCCTAAAGGAATTCCTGAAACCAAGGTGGATAAGACCCATGAACAATGGGGCCAGACGGGATACATCCCAGAATACTAAAAGAGCTCAGAGAGGTGATACTGTCACCACTGATAGCCCTATTCAACAAATCGTTGGAGGTGGGAGTAGTACTGGAGGACTGGAGGAGGGTGAACATGATACCCCTCCACAAGAGTAGGACTGGGAGCAAGGTGGAAGCAGGTAACTATAGACTGATCAGTTTGACCTCAGTGGTGGGAAAGATGATGGAATCACTGTTAAAGGATTGTAGAATATCCAGAAGTCAGCGGGGCACAGGACCCAAGGCAGCATGGATTCACACCAGGAAGGTCATGTCAAACGAATCTGACAGATTTCTTTGACTGGGTGACAAGGGTAGTAGATCAGGGAGGGGCAGTGGACATGGGCTATCTAGATTTTTAACAATGCATTTGACACAGTCCTGCACAAGAGGTTAGTAAACAATTTGGGCAGTCTAGTAGGACCCAAGTTGGTAAACTGGGTCAGAAATTGGCTTAGCAGCAGGACTCCGAGAGTGGTGGTAAATGGGAGTTCAGTCTGAAGAAAGGGGGTGCCACAGGGTTAAGTGCTGGGTCGGTCCTCTTCAATGTCTTTATAAGCGACATTGTGGATGGACTCAAAGGAAAAGTATGTCTCTTTGCAGATGACACCAAGATCAGCAAAACGGTTGAAACTCAAGGGGGGTGGAGCAAATGGGGAGAGACTTAAGCAAGTTGGAGGAGTGGTCAGGAGTGTGACAGCTCTGATTTTAATGCCAAGAAGTGCAAAATCATGCACTTAGGGGGAACAAAACCCAAGGGAGGAATACACCTGGGGTTGTACTAACAGCCAAAATGGAAAAGGACCTGGGGGTTGCCATAACAGATGATCTAAAAGTAGCCAAACGATGTGAGAAGGGGATGAGGAAAGCTGGTGGAATGCTGGGGTTCATAAGGAGAGGTGTCACCAGTAGAAAACGGGAGGTGGTGATGCTGCTTTACAGGCAATTGGCGAGGCCTCATCTAGAGTACTGCATGCAAATCTGGAGACCTCTTCTCTGAAGGGACATCAACAGGGTGGAGACAGTCCAGAGAAGGGCAACGAAAATGGTGCAGGGGCTACACCTGAAACCATATGAGGAGAGATCGAGAGAACTCGCTATGTATACTCTGGAGGACAGGAGGGAGAAGTGGAATATGATGGAGACATTTAGATGCCTCAAGGGGATCAGCAGAGTTCAAGAGGGCAGTATCTTTCAGAAAAGATGTGTAGGAACAAGGGGTCACAATATGAGGCTGGAGGGGGGGAGACTGGCAACATGAGGAAGTATTTTTTTCACAGAAAGGGTGGTGGATGCATGGAACAGCCTGCCAGAGGGGGCTGTGGGGCAAAAACAGTTGTTGCATTCAGGAATGCATGGGACAGGCGGAAGGCAAAACTAGTGGTAGGCAGGAAGAGGTAGGTCACAGATCAAATAGGATCTGGAGTTTATACAGTAGGTAGGGAAATGGACAGACTAAGTGGGCCAGGCAGTCCTTATGTGGTGTCAGGTTCTATGTTTCTGTATACAATCTCTCCATACATAGAATACGATAAAAGGAAGGTCAGTACTGCGTCAGCCTCTCAAGAGGTTACTGCTGTTTTTGAGTGTGATTTCTGGTGCAGTCCTTGGCGGTGTTTGAAATGTTGGCCTGCATGCTGCTTATTTCTGCACTGGCTTAATTTAAATTAAATGGTGGGGTTATTATTTTATTCCTATTGATCAGTCTGTTCATTCACTGTACCTTCCTTTTGCTTAAAGTGCAGTCAAAGCCCCTAGAACTTTTAAAATCTATTATTGTGAGTACAGTTCAGCTTGTGTTTCACATTACCTCTGTGTTTCTTCTCCCCTTTATTTATTGATGAGGTCATATGCATGAAAACAAGATCTCTGATCTGAAGTTTATTCCCCACCTCAAGTCATAATGGTCTGCTTGTGACATTGGTCATTCCCATGGCAACAGATTCTGGCAGTGAAATAACAGAGTAGTACAACTTCAGGTTGGGGATAAGCTTTAGGGACAGTTAAACTCCAAGGATAAATGTCCTATTTTCATGCAGATTTTCTCAGTTAATAGAGAAGCAGAATTTTGGAGGCAGATAAGGCCCACCTGGTTTGCCCACTTTTCCCTACCTAGGCTATCACCGCCGATCCTACTTGATCTCTGGCCCATTCTTCTTCTCCCCCAAGATTCCCTTATGCCTGTCCCATGCATTCTTCAACCCCAACGTTGGCTTAGTTCCCACCATCTCCATTGGAAGGCTGTTCCAGGAATCCACCACTCTTTCTGTGAAGAAGTACTTCCTCACATTTATCCTGAAGTTACCTACCTCCAGCTTAATAGCATGTCCCCTTTTTCTTGAGCATCTGATTTTTTTATTCTGAGAAATGCTTCCCTCCTGTACCTTATTTACCCCAGTGAGGTATTTAAAGGTTTTTAGAACATGGTCTGAGGTCTTGGCAGCTATCTATATAGAGGCAACACCACCTCTCTCTTTCTGCTGGTGATACCCCTTCTTATGCACCCCAGCATCCCACTAGCCCTACCAACTGCCTTGTCGCACTGCCTGACCACCTTTAGGTCATCCGATATGATCACCCTAGGTCTTGTTCCTGCTTGGTGATCGTTTGTACCACTCTACCCATTTTGTACTCTGCCCCTGTGTTTCTGTGCCCCAGGTGCGTTATTTTGCCTTTTTTTTTTTTTGCATTGAAACTCGACTGTCAACCTTGACCACTCCTTGAGTTTTATCTGGTTACTACACATTTTTCACACACCCCTCCCCGAGTGTCCACCGATGCATATTTTGGTGCTATCTGCAAAAAGCCAGACCTTCCCTTCCAGCTCCCTTGCAGTGTCACTTTTATAGAGACGTTGAAGAGGACTGATCCCTAAGGCACTGTGCTGGTCACCTCCATTCCTCAGAGTGAACCCTGTGTACTACAGCACTTTGCTGACAATTCTCTTACCCAGTTTATCATCTTTAGACCTAAGCCACCGAGCTTGCTTACTAGTCTCTTATGTGAAATGATGTCCGTATCCAGTGAAAGCGGTGACTGACATTGAGCGACTCAGATTTGAGCGACTCAGTCTCGGCGCCTATAGTGTCAGTGACCCTGAAAGGGTAGTGACCGGGAAGGACAGAGCTAAGGGAAGAGCGACAGGCATACTGGAAGAGAAGGGACAGTATGTCAGGGGTGGTGAGGTGGGAAGCCGCCAAAGCTGGCTGCGTGGTGGTGAAGGTGACTGGCGCTACAATGGGAGGGTGCAGGGTCTGGGCCTTTTTTTTTTTTTTTTTTTGGCGCTGTTCTCCTCCCTGACATGCACCCCCCTCCAAGTTTATTATGGGTGCGGAGGCAGAACCCCTCGTCATAAATACTTGCTAAAAGGAAGAGTGTAACTGGTGCTTTTTATTTTCGGGCGATGTACACTCGCCTCATGGCAATCATGGTTTTGTGGATCGCCATTATCACATAGAACTAATGGTGTCAAACTCCTTAATGAAATCTAGGTAGGCTACGCTCATTGCCCCACACTGATCTAGATCCGTGGTCACACAGTCAAAGAAATCTATCAGATTAATTTGACATCACCCTCCTCCCCGCCCCCCCTCCAGTGAATCCATGCCACCTCAGATCTTGTAACCCACTGACTTCAAGATATTGTAGTCATTTCTTTCAGCAGTGATTCCATTAACTTTCCCACCACTGAAGTAAGGCTGACTGACCTGTAATTGCAAGCCTCTTCCCAGCTAGCACTTTTGTGATGTGGGACTACATCTGTTTTCATCTGGTCCTCCAGGACCACTCCTGTTTCCAGTGAGCTGTTAGGACCATCAAAGGTGCAGCCAGAACCTCCCTGAACTCCCTCAATACCCTTGGATGGACCCTGTCTGGCCGCCTTGCTTTGTCCACGATCAGATCAGGAGTCCCTTGGGGGACTCTTCAAAATGGACTAGTGCTACCAACCCCCACTGCTTCGCTTACTGTTTTGTGGCCCCTCCCATCTCTTTCCTAGGTGAACACTGAACAAAAATATTTGTTCAGGATGTCTGCCTTTTCTTGCTCTCCCTCTGCACAGCTTCCTTCCCTTTTTAACTTTACAGTCCCTCCCCTGGTCTTCCTATTTTTTGCTTACATACTGCACCTAAAAAATATCTTGTCCATTTTTGTTACTGCCTGGGCTATTCTCTCTTCAGTTGGTGCCTTCACGCTCCTTACCACTCTTCCCTGCTTCGCTCTGTTTCACCTGGTATGCCTCCCTATCTGCCTCCCTCTGCATCTCCTTGTACCTTCTCAATGCCACCCTTTTGGTTTTTACCTTTTCCACCACTTCTGTCAAGAACCACAGTGGTCTCCTTTTCCTCTTGCTTTGCTCGCTTTCTTGATGCATATGTTTGTTGCCTTCACTATGGCCCTTTTTAGCTTCACCCACTGTTTTCCCCCATCCAGGTCATACCCGAGGCATTCACCCATCATTTTAAAATCTGCCCTCCTGAAGTCCAGGACCCTTGCCTTTGTGTGGTTCGATTCCGCAGCCGTTCTTTTATTACTGCAGATTTATGCATATTGGAGCCAAGAATCCCAGGACAAAGTACTACCTAGGTGGGGTCTGAGTATCTGCATCAGAGGAGGAGAAGGACCTGGGAGTGATGATCACTAGTGACCTGAAGCACTCCGCACAGTGCAAGAAAGCGGCAACAAAGGCAAACAAGATGCTGGGATGCATATTTAGGGGGGATCAGTAGTAGAAGAGAGGAGGTTATACTGCCCTTATACAGGTCACTGGTAAGGCCACATGTAGAGTATGGAGTTCAGTACTGGTGCCCACACCTCAAAAAGGACATTAACCTGCTGGAGAAGGTCCAGAGGAGGGCTACAAAGATGATAGTGGGTCTGCAGGGTAAGACATATGAGGAGAGGTTGAGGGCACTGAACATATACTCCCTGGAAGACGAGAGAGAGAGAGAGAGAGGAGACATGATTGGGACCTTTAAGTACTTGAAAGGGATAAATAAGGTTGATAAGGAGAGTCTCTGTAAGCCGAGTGGCAACCATAACACTAGGGGGCACAGTCTTAAGCTGGAGGGAGGTCAGGAAGCACTTCTTCACAGAGAGGGTGGTGGACACTTTGAATGCACTGCCGGAAGAGATCATCTCGTTGAAGACAGTGGGCAGCTTTAAGAGAGGCTGGGATAGGCATAAGGGGAGGGTAAGAGTCAGGGGTAGGGAGGATGGGAGGAGTGGGGAGAGGGCAAGGACTTTAGCTCAAGCTGTGGACCCTGCAGTATGAGCAAACCTGATGGACCAAATGGCTGCCTTCTGCTGGCTTCCTCGTGTGTGTGTGTTTGTATTAAACCACACTGTACGGTGATCACTGGGTTCCAGGTTGGAGGTTGTGCCAAAGAAAGAGAAGTCCTAGGAGAATGAGACTTGATGAACAAGATTTGAAAAACGGTCGAGGAAAGAGAATGAGACAAATTCTGAGGGAGCAGTTCTTGGGGAGGAGATGTCCGTCATGTGAAGAAAATTGCTGGGTGGGGCACACAATTAAAAAATATATAATATGAATCAAATAACAATACTAAAATACACTATTGTAGTCATTCTTGAGCCTAAAATGCAATACTGGATGGGAATTTTGAAGGAGGGGGCACTGGAACAGTCGTGTTGATTAATACATTTTTAGAGTGCCACATTTAAGGACAAATCATCAACCCAAGTACTAGTTACCAGGAATGCTGTTCTAATAGAAGCATCTCCTGACCAGGGTCATTTAAGTTTCAGATTTTTTTGTTCTTTTTAATTCTCATCTATTTAAGAGCTTCAAGGGGACAATGCTATTTATTTAGTTGTTGCACAAATTCATTTCTGGACCACAAGAGAACATGTCCAAGTCAGAATTAGAATCAAACGAGCACTTCTGTTTTATGAAACTAAATGAATATAATCTGATAAACATAGCAGATGTACTGTGAAATTACTGCTCAAACACAGTTTGTTTGATCACCAGACAGTGTCATATGGTCAGGCACTTGTACTTGCGGTGTTACCATCATAGGGCCCACCCCTAGAGTGGATCATGTACAGTACCTTTTCAGAGTTTAGCTTAGTCAGGTAGCAATTATTTTGGTAATTTCAGTCATTTTAACTTGAAATACTCAGTGGGTTTCATGCAGTGTTCCCCATTCATTGTTTTAGCAGCAGGGCCACCACCCTATATATAGACAGAGAGGTGTGTGTGTGTGTGTATGTGTGTGTGTATATATATACATGTGTATGTATGTATGTATGTGTGTGTGTATATATATATATATATATATATATATATATATATATGTGTGTGTTTGTGTGTGTATATGTGTGTATATATATATTTTATCACCACTGTATATTTTTATCTATTACTGATTTGTTTTTACAAAATCCTCCAATTCTTTTATTGACACCCTTTACTGCACTACTACCACATTTTGATACCAGCGCACTGTATTTTACTTAAAATTCACTTATGCACGTGTACAGTGCGTATTGGAGTTCCAGAGATGTAACACACCTTTTGACCCGATCGCCACCGCCCTATATTGTCAGGCAGTGGGGAACCCTGTCATACTTCCAGTTACTAAACAGGTACCTCCTGATGGTGGAAGAAACTGAGGTTTAACGTTCCCGGAATAATTTGTACACTCTTCTGAAAGCACTGCCCAGTGTACAGCAAGAATGCACTGTGGTTAGGCTTCTTGCTGCAGTAGGTCACATTCTCTGTCAGGTATGACTTTCTTCTGTCAGGTCATTAATCATACCTTTATCTCAAGAAACGGAGAAAACATACTGTCCTTTACTTATTTAAATGTGCATGGTAGGATTGACTGGTTAGTCTGCACGACCAGACTACATTGCGGATACTGAGTTTATTACAACAGACTGAATGGAAGGACTGCTTCCCCTTCCCAGAATGCCATACAGGTCATAAGCTCTCTGATTCAGTTCCTGTTGGTCACTTTTAACGTGTCTTTTCTCCATTTCTAATGCAGAGCCTTCTGGTCTTGGAGACTGCACTTTTCTAAATGCAACTCAATACCCAGCGAGTATTAAGTCCATCTTCCCAACCTTTCCTTCATGTAGGTTCAAAGTTCAACAGCTCTGAGTTGTAATTCCAGCTCCTTATCTTTCTCCGTCTTTCTATTGGTGTTGTTCTCCTGTGCCTTTTTTTTCTGTCTGTTAACACGAGATGTTTACTTGACAAAAAAAAATGCCTACAGCTACAGAAGACACCCACCAAGCATTTGGTAGCAGACCCACACCAAGCGTTTGGTAGATAAGCTCTGTATCTAGGCAGATCTGTGTTCATGGCTGTTAGGAATACAGAAGCTGTCTCTGCAGTGTCTGTTTAGCTCAGAAATGTGAAAGAATTAACCCTCGGTAGCGTGTGGGTTACTGGAGAATTAATCCATGTTGGGGGGAGTGAGTTGAGCACGAGGCCGCAGGCAGAGTGCTTCCAACCAACCAGGCATGGATTTATTTCCCAGTTAACCCACACTCTGGAGTGGGTTAATTCACTTATAGCATGGCTGTCACTGTGTTGCCAACAGGCTTCCTTTTTCAGAGGGACTCATTTTGTCTCTGCAGTGCACTCACCTGCAGGTTGCATCGCCCTTGCCGGCATGCGGCGTCACTCAAAGGCACTCATTTTGTATCTGCAGCATGCTCTCAATCGCATGACAGTTGTGGCAGTCTTGCTCTTTGTGACGGCATTCGTTCCTCGGAGTCGCGCATTTGCTGTTCCTAGTGCCAGCCGTATCCCCCACAATGCAGATCACAGGTTCGGAAAAGCTTATTCAAAAAAAGCTAAAGCTAATATAACAGACAGTGGCCTTTACATGTCCAGACATGGGAATTTCATGCAGCATGGCGGTGTTCAGTATGAGGGGAGCAGTTGTCATGTGTTGATTGAGCAACTGTTCCAACCGGACGGGGAGTACGTGGTCAACCACTACGGGTCAGTGTACTTTAGATGATCACTACATGGGGCTGCTGGCTGCGGGGTAGGAACTACTGTGATGGAACTGGTAAGCACGCTTCCGATAGGAACCATGGATTCCCACACAGGCACACATATGGGCTCAGTCTTGAGAGGAACCATGGATTACTTTTTGATTTAATCTGTGGTCGGGTGAGCTGTATCAACGAATCGGAACACTGGATTTCCATAGTCATGTTATAAAGGAATTTATTTATAATGCCTTTGGTGGTTCTGCCATAAGTTCCAAGCACATAATAGAGTCCTTACTAGACTCACTGATAAAGTTACTTGCCTATTTATTATATTCACAACCAACCAAGCGCCTGACATGTTTCAGATGTTACTCGCTATTAAAGGGTAACTTCCAGAAACATGTCAGGCGTTTAATCGTAATATAATAAATAATTTCAGAGGTATGTCCTGATGACTAGTCTATTATGCAGCTGGATCTTATGGTAGAACTGTTCTGATGTGGTTCCTTTAGCACCACTTGTCCATGTTGCGCGCTCTTGTTTGCGTTTGAATTTATAACATCTATTGCTACGGTGCTGAGCTGCAAAAAAAAAAAAAAAAAATTAATTTTTTTTCTCTTTAGTCTGAATAGATATCCTTTACAGTATGTGTCACCCTTTAACCCTAAGGGCATGATGGCCCTGGAGGAAGTGAGAAAGAAGGGATGAGAGGAAGCAGAAGAGGGAAAATCATAATGTAAACATATGTGTGTATTAAAGGGACATATTATTTTTAGTTAAAAATCTACTTTTTATGACTGCGTACCTTCTCTAAAATTCATTGATGTTGCTATTTGTTTTTGTCCGTCTCCTTGTTTAGTAGAACTGAAATGCATGCTAATGTATATTTATAAACAACCTTGTTTTGTTTACAGTCCTGGATCTGTTTTTTAATGCATACTTCCTGAACATGAGAAACACTCCCAAACAGTGCAGTCGCTCATGATTCATTAGGCTCCTTTCCTCCCCTGCATCATGAGTGGCTAGACTGTGTTGTGGGTATTCCCTAATCCGGGAAAAATGCAGTTGGAGCTGATCAAGGAATGTAAACAACCCTGTTTGTGTGTGGTAACACCAGTATTTTTGGAAGTCCTGTTTTTTTCACTTTTTTAAAGAAAAAAGAATCTGAATCAAACTACCAGCTACATCAACAATCTTTACAGAATGTTGCCAATCATAAAATGTGTTTTTTAAACTAGGGACACTTTGGGACCTGAGGAGGTTGACATTGTCCCTTTAAGGAGGTAGTGTGATAGTCTCTGCCTTCAAGGGAGGGACAGCAGAGCTGAGAGTTGTGTATCCTTTTGCTTTTTTGTACAAATCTTAACGTTGTGTAGCTGATCATTTGCATTTAGACACTTCAGATAATATAGACCTGCCGTGTCTTACACAGAGATTTTGGGCTGTTGGGGTTTTTTTTTTGTTTGTGATTTTTGGTATTTTTTGTTTCAGAAAGGGATAGGACAAATTTAATTTAGTGGGGGGGGGGGTCTGAATGTGTATTTGTCAGAAAAAGACAGATGTACTCTTTTTCTTTGCTGGATTATTTGATCTATGAAAGAATATAATAAGGAAAACTTGGCTAAACAGCCCCACCCTTAACATGTGAAGTTGGTCCAGTGTGCAGTATTGCAGAAATTAGAACAGTGTAATTTCTTGCTTTTAAAAATAATGTTTGAGCTCTGACACCCCCCCTCCCTTTGCAATGTATACAAAAGCCACTTTTAAATTAGGTATCTGGCTTACTTGTAGCTGGCAACAGTCCAGAGATATCCATGACAGCATTTGCGCTATACTGTATTATTCTCCTTCTATTTTCCTGGAACTTTTTTATGTCCAACAGGGAGACTCTGGTCCCAACTACGTGTAGTTAGGCACAAGGTTTCATAAAATGGTGGCAGCCTAATATTACATTATAGGGCAGACTTGGTCACTGATATCTCTGGATTGCTACTGGCTACATGGAAGCCCAGCAACTCACCTGGAAGAGATTTTGCATGGGCTTTCTAACTGTGGGGCAAGCAGAAAACACATAAATTGCACTTGGTCAGACAAATCAAAGTACTCAGCAGAGGTAGTGCAAAAACTCCCAGTTTATTCAAAGAAATGAGGAGTGGAGCACAGAATAGTCCTTGTGCTTCGGGCCCGTATCGGGTCCCTTCGCCATACCCCACTGACAAAGGGACATGCTACAGTCTGGAAGTGCCAGAGCGACTCTGTGCTATGCTGTGTGGTTGTTTGAATAAACCATAAGTTTTTGCACTGTCTGCTTATTTCAGTTTGTCTTACCGAGTGCAACTAAAGTGTTTTCCGCTTGTCCCTTATTACTTTTGCACCAGCTATAGCTTCTCCGAGTGTGTGGTATCTTTGTTTTTCCGTGGCTATGAGAGGCACTGTTCATAAACCCCTTTAATGGATTTCTTTTTTATACCAAAGGTTCCATTTCTAACACCAGCAGGCATCCATGCAGAAAGACTGCTGTTGAGCCATTTTAAACTGTCGGAGCATAATGTAAACATGACTGATACCTCATTAGTAGTGAACCTCTTTCCCATAATCGCTGTATTTTCAGTGCACCTGTACCTTATCCTTACTGCCCTTTTTAAAAACTGTTTACCTAAAGTAGTCCCAGCTGGGATGCAGCAATCAGTTTTCAGTTGTGTCCTGCTTCCACTCCTGTTTTACTGATGGAAGGACGGAAGCATAGCGAGATCAGATGACTCTCTCAAGGTCATGCAGTGAGCCTGTGGCTGTAGTGGAGTATGCAGCTTGGATTAGGGGTAACGTACCGTTGCATGGTATGTTATATTTGTCTTATTGATTTATTTGTAACATATTTTACCAGGTAAGCAAGCGGAGTCCAGCTAGTCTCATTTGCAGTTGCGACCGGGGTGGGATCAGCAAGGAGATACAGTACAATTCCAGCATAGGCACAAGGAAAAAACATAAATACAGAGAGTATTCCAGCATAGGCACAGGGAGAAAAAATGGTCAAGTGTGTGTACTTCTGCGCGCACTCCTTTTGAGCCCTCCCATGTTGATCTCTATTGTTCATATTTGTTTCTAAATCCATTCACATCATGCTACGTTTCATTTTATGTTTACCATGGTGCAGCTTATGTGTTGTGGCTAGGAGCTGTCATGGTGCCCCAGAAGATTCAGGAACAGTGTCTGTTTATAGGCTCATAGCTGTTTTCAGACAGAAGTAGACAAAAGCTCATCCAGGTTGATTGCCACCATCTCGGTGAATTGTATCCCTTGATTTCCCCTTGGCATTCATATACTGATCCAGCTTCTTTCTGAAATCTCCAGTGTTCCGCTACCCGCCATAGAAACATAGAATATGATCGATGACAGATAAAGGGCTTTCGGGGCGATGCAATCTGCCCCACCTTTTACAATTTTTTTTTTTTTTTTTTTTTTGCTACAGATCATCTGCCCACCTACGGTACTCTTTCTCTCTTTCTTTCTTTTCCTTCCTTCCTTCCTTACCTCTGCAATTCCCTTGAACCCCTGCACTGTTTTCACCCCCACTACCTCCGCAGGAAGGCTGTTCCAGGCAATCCACCCCCCTTTCTGTGAAGTACATCCTCCCATCCCTCCTGAATTTACCCTACTCCAGCTTCATTGCATGCCCCATTGTTCTAGAGCACCTTTTTCTCTGAAAAATACTCCCCTCCTGTACCTTATTGACACATGTGAGGTATTTAAAGGTTTTTTTCATATCCCCTCCTCCCTCCTGTCCTTCAGGGTGTTCATATTTAGCTCTTTAAGCCTCTCCTTGCAGGGCTTTTGATGCAGACCCTGCATCATTTTGGTAGCCCTTCTCTGGACCTTCTGGGGGAGCACATTCCATGCTATTATCCGCTGGGCAAACCATGATCTCCTTTCTGTTTTAAAAATCACCACCTCTCAGTTGTTGCATATTAGTTCATCTTGGTTACATGAAAATTGTTGCTACCTGAAACTGTTGCTCAAAATTCAGATATTAAAAAAAAATGCTCAGGCGGATTTCAAGGGGGACAGATTTACAAGGCAAGAGGGAAAATGATTATCTTCTGGAAAATTAAATAAAAGGTACAAACT
Organism: Neoceratodus forsteri; assembly: GCA_016271365.2. Taxonomy (NCBI): domain Eukaryota; kingdom Metazoa; phylum Chordata; order Ceratodontiformes; family Ceratodontidae; genus Neoceratodus; species Neoceratodus forsteri. The sequence goes on from CM028131.1 coordinate 735,210,424, forward strand.
TCATAACAAAAACTGCTGCTTTAAATTTCTGCTTTTATGGAATTTTTCTGAATTCTGCATAAGAACATCCTACAGAACTACACTGATTCTGCCAGTTCCATTGGTGTAATAAAATATAATACCCCTTTTAATGCTGGCCCACCGGTGCAGAGGCAAGGCGTCCGTCTGCGGTGCTGCCGTCCCGGGTTCCGGAACCGACTCGGGAGTTGGAGGGCCGGCTGGGGGGGAGAAGGACTGAGCATCTGGAGAACTGCTCTCCTTCTCCGAGGGGGAGTGGGGCTGAGTGTCTAGCTCACTGCGGACCCCTGGCAGAGGCTGGGGGTTCCACAGCAGCCTGTGCCGTCACATATAGGGGGCAGGGCAGACGCTGGATGTCATTGCATGTCCCCACCTCCAGGGCTTTGACATCAGAAAAAAGCTGGCTCCCGTATGATGCCAACTCCGCCGCTGTCCCCGCTGCCAAAAGTGTCTGCTAGTGGGATACCGTTCCTGTGGCCCTGACCCGGGGGGGGGGGTAAGCCGGTCTCACCTGCCCCAGTGTCCAGGAGGGTGCCCACCCGACAGCCCCCTAAGGGGAAAGCCAGAGCATGGGGGGCAGTCAGCAGTGAGGCTGAGCTCTGATCGGTGGTCCGGAACAAAAAAAATACCCCTTTTAAAGCATGTTTTTTGTGACCTGAAATATTTGTTCACAGCATAGGTTTAGAACAACTTAGAATGTTTAGCGTGAGTTCAGCTGCACTCGCAGCTATGCTAATCAGAGCAGCACACTCAGTCCAACAGCGTTTTCTGATTCAGAATCACTTGGTCAGAAACACTGTCTGGACTCCATAAAACTGCTGTTACAGAGCTACAAAATCACATTTTCTCAAGTGCTTAAAAACCTGCTAACTGTGGTAGTTCTCGCGCACACACACACATTTGGTGCTGTGACATTATTGAGGTCTTTGAGGTTAACTGTCATGCCAAATAATGTTCTAGCACCCACTTCCCATTTCCTGGTTTGTTAGCTATTTAACTGGTACAAATCAGCAAGCCAGATTGCCCTCAGCTACTGCCAACCTTGCGGACATAACTGCTGGTGTACCACAGGAATCTATTTTGTGCCAACTTCTTCTCTCCATCTATATAAATAGCATTTCAGATGTCGCCTCCTATTGCAGCTCTCTACTGTATGCATATGAACTTGTTCTCTACCACAATCCCTCTGATTCCTTTGCTCAAGGTTAATTTTGGTTAACAATAAACAAGTTCATCTTAAACAGCAGAAAGACAAAACCATGCTCTTGGGTGTAAACCCCAAACTCTGTTCTACCTCCCTCAACCTCTCTCTCTCTCTCTCTCTTACCTGTGTTAATGGGTCCCCACTGGAGGAGTGAGCCACTTTATGTACCTGGGAGTCTTACTAGACCCCTGCCTTGAGTCCCGCACCCTCCGTATTACCTCAGTCTGCAAATCAGTGAATGCTAAACAAGCATGGCTTTCAAGATCAGACACTGTACATCTCCTGCTGCCTGCCTGGCCATAACTTAGGGGGCTCTTCTTCCCAGACTCAGTTATGGCCTCCTAGCTTTCCAAGAAACAAAACAGTCGTCTCAAAATAGGACGCAACATGTAACAATGTTTGTTGCTTTGCTTTGGCCACCCCTAGACTTGCACACCCCTGCACCTTTACTCTGGCCTGGGCTGGTCCTCTCTACTGGGCAGTATTCTTTTGCATTAGGCCATTTAATTGACAAACTCCTGAGAACTGGCGGTCCCCGTCTTCCCTTGCCATCCATCTGGAGCCCCCTCTCCTGCTCACTGAGGTCAGCTGACTCTCAACTGCTTCTTCAGTGGAGATGTGCCATGGGCCCTAGCAAACTGTCTTATGCAGTCTGTGCCCCCCACTACTATGTTACTGCCTTCACTGTAACATGGTTAGGATTGCACTAGCTCTGTAACATGTTGTACCTAATAATCTGTCTCTCTTCTGTATCCCAGGTCGCCCCTTGAAAAAGGGACCTTCAGGGCTCAGTGGGCTCACCTGGTAATCAAAATTTAATAAATAAATACTTTTTGGAACACCATTCCTCCTAATGTGTGCTGCTCCCCCAGTCACTCACTGTTCTGCAAGACTCTGAAGGTATCGCTCTGCCCCATGAGCCCTTGCTTTTAATTCCATCCGAGCTACTGAACCTAGTTCGTTTTAGCACTGTGCACTTTCCTTCCCATTGTTGTATAATTTTAGGTTGCTGCAGACGTTTAGGCAATCTGTACTGGCATGGTCTTCTGTTTTTCTCATTTATACTCTTTATTACATTTTTCTATTGCCATTTTGATGTACATGCTGCTCTCATTGCACTACTTAATTGTAAATGTTAGTGTAAATGTAGTGTAATTTCTGACCAGTTATAAAGTCTTGTCCGTTCCTGTTTATTACCTTGTTATTTGATAATGTTTTCTGTAGTTTCTTTTGCTCGTGACACCTATTGTAACTCTACCAGATCTTGCCTGAAAATAGTCGCATTTTAAGCCTAGCATATCACCTGGTTATCAAAAACAAATAATAAATAAACCAGCTTGTTCTTAACATTTTGGTGTTACTCACTACATTTTGCCCCCCAAACCCTGGGATCTTTTCTTTTGAATGTTCAGTGTTCAAACCATTGCACTGTGCTTCACTTCCTTCATCAACACCACTGCCTTCCCCGCATCCTGTAATGCCGTTAAATCTTATTTGTATCATCAGGCTAGTACTGTTGTGATCAGTTCTGAAGGGGCAGGACCTGTCTGTAATGTCACTCATAGCGACTGCATTTGAGAGAGAGAGAGAGAGAGAGCGAGAGTGTGTGTGTGTGTGTGGTTTTTAATTGCCAGAGAGGCAAAATTACATCTGATGCTAACCAAAACACAGATTTGAATACCCATCAAACGCAGTGCTTTTCTGTTACTGTTTGCTAAAATGTATTCTAACATACTTTGGAAAAATCCTGTACTCTGATGGTGCCCAAATGGCTTTCGTTAAATATGTCTGCACAGCAGTTTCATGTTCAAGTCTACAACAGTGGCTTGTTTCCTTTATCTTTCTTTTTTTTGTTTTGTTTTTGTTTATTTTTCAGTACTCCATTTTGTAAGTGCAGCAAACGCACTCCAGGGTTTGTGAGTTGTGCTTGCTGGTGGTTGAAAGCACTCAGCTGTGCTGGTCTTTTACTTCAAAACCAGCAGGTGGGGGGCATGGGTTATTCCAGCATAGTCCACACCCTGTTGTCTGTTATTTAAGCAGTAATCCACAGCGGGGTGTGGGATATGATGGGATTTACCCACGTCTGGTGTGGTGTGTCACAAAGCTGCAGGCGAGTGAATTTAAACCACACGAAAAGTGGCTGAATCCCACTATAATACACACTGTAGAGTGTATTATTGCGATTATACAATGCAAATGCAAACATTTATAAAAAGGTTTAACTTGTTAAAGATTTTTTGTTCTCTTCTCCCCCCCATGTAAAAATCTTTCCTCCCAACAAAAAATAGTCCCTAGTTAGGTAAACTATGGAAGTTCCCCCCTCCCCCAACAGAGACAGAGATGCTGGGATGTTTGTTCCCACCCCTACAGACACATGGGGAGGGTGTGTGTGTGTGTGCGCATTTTGCCTTTGAAGCAGTGAGCATGGTGTGAGGTGTGATCAGCTCCTGTAATTGAGCCTACAAGAGAGAACATGGTGAGAGCCGTGAGTGCTCTCGTAATGCTCAGCGGGGACCAAGCTGAAGGGTCAAGACAAGATTTTTTGCTTTTACTGGGCTTGGGAGCACAGGGTATTTGGAGGAGACTGAGGAGCATGAAGGACCATGTGTGGAGCTGAGAAACAGCGGGGGCTTGCCTGGAACTGCACTTAAGTGAGCAGTTTCAAATACTGGATTTTCGGTGACGGAGCTGGAAGGGAGCAGTCACTAATTCAACTAGGAGAAAGTGGATGTACATGGCTTACTTTTTGTGCAGCGGTTTATGGTTGGTTGTAGTGAGGGAAAAATGGTGACAGGTTTGTTTTTAATTTTTCAGGGCCAGGTGTATTGGCATTACAGCATTTGTTGTGCTGCTGCCACCCTGACTGACTGGCACTTTTTGCATGGGTCGTTGGATTTACCCACACTCAAGTGCCAATCAGAATGCAGGATTCTCTATGCCCATGGTGTAATACTTGTACCATAGGTGCCAAAAATAAAGGATTCTGATTGGTCAGAAGGCATATTTACGTGTGGTAAATCTACCCACAACCTACAAGTAAAGTGGCAGCCAACCGATTTACCCGTCTAGCAATTACTGCATTTTTTTAAAATTGCTTTGCCATTTTGTTTTCAGACCTGACGAAAAACATTGTAGAAGTCAGTTCCGTTTCATCCTGCCACCCTGCCATCCCAGCAGGTATGCATAACCTCCCTTGTTCAACCCACTGCATCACTTGAGAGAAAAAAAAAAAAAGTATAAACCCATAAAGGCGGTACTTGCTCTCTGTACCTAGAGAATTAAATCCACCCTGTGGTCAGTATGGAACTTCGTTTTCACTTACCCCACAAAATGTGTTTTTATTTAAATTTTTTTTTTTTGTTTTAACTTTACTTGCTGCCTGAGCACTAGAAAAGTTCTCGATCTAACCTTGTTGAAACAGCTTGCACTCTTTCCCGACACCGGCATGCAGTATTCACTTGACCTCTCTTTCTGTTTCCAAACACCAAACATGCAGCTGCCTCCAGCTCTATTTCACTGCTGGCCACTCGGAACCCCTTACCAGTTATTTGTACTGTCTTGTTCTCTACCATGTAAATTTGTCCTTCTCCGTTCTCTGTTTCTCATCTTTGGGAGGGAGCTTCCAGTGCTGGGGAAAGGGAGTTGTCTCAAAAAATGAAGGATATCTCCAACTAAAAGATTAAAAAAAAAAAAAAAAAAACCACAAAAATAAATTTTACATGTCATTAAAGCAGGTCCATGCAGCCCATCCTCCAAGATGCACTTGGAAGCAAGTTGTATAATAGTTTAGTGTGCCTTTCCTGGTCAAAAACTAAAAATAAATATAACATTTGTTATACAAATTATGTCATTTTCTCACACTTCTATTGTAAATGCACTCCATGTTGTGGGTTAGGTTGGGATATGCCCACTTCTCCTATGGTTAAAGTCACTTGGCCTGCAGCCTCATGACACACCACAAGATGTTTGGGTATATATCACCATAACCCACACCCTGTTGTGCATTAATTGCTTAATTATATGATGGGTATCATATCAGAACAGAGGAAAACTGGCATTTAATACGCCACAAACTACTACAACCACTCCTGTAGTTGAGTATCTACATTTAAGACTCACCCATGATAGTTTATCAACCTTTAATCCACAGGAAAAAGGAACCACTGACTCTGTCCTCTTAAACTACAACAGAGTTTTTAAAATCCAGGTTTCAAAACTCATAGTCATATTACGGTAATAACATTTAAGTTAGCTGGAGTATACTCAAAATAATTATCTTCTGTGGTTGATAAAGCATTTCAGCTTTCACCGTTGGGCATTTAATCCCTCATATCAGCCGGTTATTCTTTTGTGTGCTCCAGCTGAGTGTTATTACTTTATTTTCCAGGAAAAGATTTGGAGGGAAGAAAATGGCAATACACAATGTTTGTGCTTCCCACAATGTACTGTACTGGGATTCATAAAATGGCACAGATGAAAAATATGATTGGGTAATGATAATTAGCACTCTGACCCTCGTAATCATCTTCCCATAGTTGCACGAGTAGAGACTTTTGACCTCCAATAACCCACAGAAATGTATCCCCCACCTCATATGTTACACAAAACAAAAAACACTGTTCTTGTGTACTGAAAAGAGTCAGTCTGTGTAAAGCAGTGCCATCAAGTAGTGAACTCTGGGAATAACAGTCAAAAGCAGTGCTGAGTAATTGTAATGGTAATGGAGACCTCTAGTGGTGGTCCATGAGATGGCAAATTCGCAAATGAAAGGAGCACCAACCTCCTAACTGGAGGAAATGTGCCTTTAGCTGAATGGTTAGAACTATTGACATTTGACACACAGCGCATCTTCCCAGGTAGAGGGGACAGAGATATTTTTAAGTGCATTACTCCTATTTTAAAAGTATGGTAAAACATTTCAAGGATGTGTGACTATGGACAATTATCATACTACTTTGCATTTAAAGGTGACAACAATTTGTTCAAATTTCCAACTGCTTGTATGTTCTGGTTTTCAGAAATAATAGTAATTAACCTCTTCCCCCATATAGGCATTAGAGAAGGTACTCCAGTGTTCTGCTGTACACTGATGATGCAGTCATTTTTACCAAGTCCAGTAACTAACTTCAATGTAATTAACTCTAACTCTAACCTGGGATACGATTTTAACTTAGTGCTGGTTTGGCTTCTGTTAACCAAAACAAAGGCCAAGCTCTTTGTACCAAATCTGGAGTTAAACAAAAGCAAAAATGTTTTCAACCTGACTTCATCAGACAGCGTTGAAATTGAAAGCATGGGCAGTTTCAGATATCTTCAGGTACACCCCAACTCTACCCTTACCTTTTGCAGAGCACCTAAATTAAACAACAAAGTACATCAGAGGCAAGGCACGCTGTACAGAATGAACAACTGCTGAAACCAGGGTCTCCATAGCTTAGCAGATCCTACCACCTGTTCTTGATTATGGGTTCCTAGGCTGTAACCTTGCCCTGATCCTGGAATTAAAGAAAAAATGCGCTATACAATCTTATCTTGCCATGTGATCACGACTCACAAACTCATCACTGCCAGCTTTACTTCAGGCTTCGCTTGTTCCCAGTAGAAGTAAAAGACACACAATGTTGGAGCACTCGTACACAGCCAATGATGACACACAGATCTCCTACTTATCTGGCTCTCCAGCTGAAGCCCCCACATACACACAAAAAAAAAGACCCCACACTCTGATCCTCCAGCTGTACATTCCTCAAGTAAATGTATGTATTTAGTTCGAGATTTACCAGGAAAGACGTACTGAGCTGAATAAAATGGCTTGTTTCAAGATGCATTTTTTTGCTGGAGGGGGAAATGAGAATATAACAATAAATTACAGTGATCTGTTACACAAATTTAAAAATATTTACAGGCTGGTTACGCAGGTCAGAAATATTTTTGGCCAAAATGTGTTTGATTGCAGGGCATCTAGAATCTGGAATAACTATCGGAATGATCCAGCGCCAATGTTGCCTTTTAAAATAAGATTCAAAGATAATTTGTCCTTGCCCTTTTGTGCAAGTGAAACAGAAAATGTCAGTGGCAAAAAAAAAAAAAAAAGGCACGATCGGGGCAACCACTGTGCCCTGTTTTACTCTATCCTACCCCAGGACCTAATGCATACTCAGGGTTATTGCACTCACCTCCCCCTTTCCTTGTCCACCCCATGTCTATGACTAATAGTTAATTCCCTGAATGCTCATTTCATTGTACTGTATACTGTAATTACTTAGTGTCTTGTAACTCTCGTCCAGTTCATTCCTGTAAGAAGACCACAGTCCTAGCAAGTCCAGATGGTTAAGAAATAAAAGGTGTGTGTGTGTGTGTGTGTGTGTTGTATGTATGTGTGTGTGTGTGTGTATATACATATATATGTATATATAATGTGTGTGTGTGTAATGTTACATAAGTTTTGGTCACCTTTATGCTTTTTATAGTGATGCTGTTTTTCCCTTTAGGGTCTTATTGTTTCTCCATAGTAGATGTTTTTTCCATAGTGTATATAGAATAGTGGATGGGCAACTGCGCACAACCAGTGTGTTGTGCCACCGATGAGTTCTGATTCATGTGACATCGAGAGCAAAGCTCGAGAGGTCCATGGGCGTCAGAACCCTGTCATGGCACAACACACTGATTAGGCACAGAGTTGCAAATTCACTATTTTTTTTGTAGTGTATGGTGCCCCCTAAGTCAAATAAATTTAGTTTTAAAACTTTTTTTTTTTTTTTTTTTTTAAGGTAGAAAAAATGTTCGTGTCCACATTGTGTTGTGGGAACTAGGGCTGGTTGCTTCAGTATGATGTGTGGTTGCTAGGCAGGAGATGTCCCTACCTTTGTAGCACAGTCTTCTGTTGGTTGTCAGTTGGGCGTGGGAAGGATTTAAAATAAATAAATGGCAGTTGTATCTCGCTTAGCGAGAGGACGTGGGAGTGAGGATTACAATCTTATTCAGTAAGCTAATATAAATATCTAGTTGATCCTGCTTTACATTTTTTTTTTTTTTTTTTTGTGCCCTTTTAATTAATATCCCTAATTTGCTATGGTGATATACAGGGAAAGGGATCATGTGTTTCTTTTTATAAACCTTGAATGTAAAAAGATGTATATTGTGTGGTTTTCTTCGGTTATCTTTATGGTGCCAGGAGTTCAGAGTTTTTACCATCACTGCACGGGTTCTGAACTCTGAGCAATAGGCCATCAGTGAAAGGAGAAAGTCCAGAGCAGTGTTCCCATTAAGGCTGCAGATCTGGGGGTGCACTGCACCCTCTCCAAAAATTTTCAGGGGTACAAAATAAATTATAAGGGTTCATTCTACCATTTGTACAACATTTTTGTGGGATACATATACTTCAAACAGAATTATGGGGATACAGTGTACCCCTTCACACAAAAATGTACTTGAATCAAGTACAGATGGGGGTAAATGGGAACACTGGTCCAGAGGGGGTATTGTTAAGCTCAAAGGAGAAAAGGGGGCATGTGAGGAGGGAGGACCCTGTAAAAGCATCTATCCTAAATAGATACTTTTGTTCAGTATTTACTGAAGAGAAGGTAGGGCAGGGCCACAACTCAGCACCATGGACACGGGGGGGGGGGGTGAGCACTACTTCCTTCACAAAAGAAAGGGTCCTACAAGAGCTCGCTAGCCTCAGGTTGGATAAGGCAATGGGACCTGATGGTGTACATCCCAGGGTACTTAAGGAGCTAAGGGTGGAACTAGCAGAGCCATTAGCAGAACTGTTTAGTGAGTCTCTGAGCACAGGAGAGGTCCCAGAAGACTGAGAAGGGCTCATGTGATCCCGCTCCACAAAAGTGGTAGCAGGGAGGAGGCAGGGAACTACAGACCAGTCAGTCTTACCTCAGTAGTGGGCAAGATTATGGAGGCACTCCTTAAGGAAAGGATAGTGTAACACCTGGAATCCATAGGGGCACAGGATCCAAGACAGCATGGGTTTACAAAAGGAAGGTCCTGTCAAACTAATCTCATCTCATAGATTTCTTTGACTGGGTAACCAGCGTGGTGGACCAAGGGGGAGCAGTTGATGTTGCCTACCTTGACTTCAGCAAAGCTTTCGACACTGTTCCTCATAGGAGATTGATAAATAAGCTGGGTAGGCTCGGGGTGGGTCAGAAGTTGGTCAACTGGGTGGCAGACTGGTCGACTGGTAGAAAACAGAGAGTGGTGGTAAATGGTATACAGTCAGAAGAGATGCAAGTCACAAGTGGGGTACCTCAGGAATCGGTCCTGGGGCCAGTCCTCTTCAGTATCTTCATTAGTGACATTGCAGATGGACTAGAGGGTAAGGCTTGTCTTGTTTGCAGATGACACCAAGATCTGCAACAGAGTAGATGATCCAGATGGAGTGGGCAGAATGAGAAAAGATCTGGATAAACTAGCAAAGTGGTCAGAAGAGTGGCAACTGGGATTCAATGCAAAGAAGTGCAAGATCATGCACATAGGGAAGAGAAACCCTGAAGCCACCTATAGGCTGGGAGGGGAGTTGCTGGCAGTCACAAAGGAAGAAAGAGACTTGGGCATCATCATCACCAATGACCTGAAATCATCCAAGCAGACCTCTAAAGCAGTAAGTAAGGCTAGGGGGATGTTAGGGTGTATTAGTAGGGGTATCACAAGTCGTAAGAGGAAGGTAATAATCCCTCTTTACAAGACACTGGTTAGGCCCCATCTGGAGTACTGCATGCAGTACTGGAGGCCACACCTTCACAAGGACATTAACCAAATTGAGGCAGTCCAGAGAAGGGCAACCAAAATGGTGCAGGGACTGCATCAGAAGACATATGAGGACAGATTAACGGAACTCAATATGTATACCCTTGAGCAAAGGAGGGAGAGAGGTGATATGATCGAAACATTCAAACACCTTAAGGGCATTAACAAGGTGAAAGAGTCTAACATGTTTAAATATAAGAAAAATAGCAGGACAAGAGGACACAGCATGAGACTAGAGGAAGGCCAATTAAGGGGGAATGTGAGGAAATTTTTTCACAGAAAGGGTGGTGGATGCTTGGAACGGCCTACCTCAGGGAGTGGTGGTTATGAATACAGTGCAAGGCTTCAAACAGGCATGGGATAGGCATAAGGGAGCAATACAGATGAGTATGAATAGATAGGCCACTGACAGAGCAAAGGCCGATGGCACATTTATAAGTTACAAAAAGAAGTGGGCAGACTGGATGGGCCTTGCGGTCCTTATCTGCCGTCAACTTCTATGTTTCTATGTTTCAGTGATTCAGTCATCGGAGCGCTGCTAAGAATTCTGAATCCTTGTGGTAACACAGGCACAGCTTCAAATTCTTAGTTCCTTTAAGAAAACAGTGCCCACAGAATGCTTTCCCTAAGAACACAAATGTGTTTTCACATCACTGTTTATTCATGTAAAGTTACCTATGTATCATGGAGGGGGAGTCATTTGTGTCAATAGCAGCATTACAAACCGCTGCAAATTCACACACATTTCCTGTTCACTCTAAAGGTACAAGATGCACTTGCAAGGTGTGCTGTTATTGTCCCAGTCTTATTGCTTATGTAAACCATGCTAGGTCATTTATTTATTTTTATTAAAGCATCCTCATTTGAAATTAACTATTTTAAGCAGAAAAAACGGAATAGCATTTTGAGCTTCCAGTGTGCCATCCCTCCAATAATGGAGATGTTTTGAGGTTGACCACTACAATCGGGGAGATTTCACAGGGCCTAAATTTATGTGGCCAACCAAGTATAAGATGATAGCAACAGTTTGTTCTTTGGTTCTGACAACGCTGAGGGAATTCGAATGATACTATAAGAAGGGGGATTGTCAGAAAAGTGAAGTGCACCAAAATAGGGTGGCACTGTCCTGCAAATAGGGAGACTTGGAAGCTGTGCTTTAAAGCCTTTCAGGCTTTTGACAGTGGCCTTTTAGTTCGTCGAAAGATACACCGACAATTATTAGCTCTGTTTTCAAGTACATTAACTGAAGTTGGAAAACCACTCCCATTTTCTTTCCATTTGTGCATCAGACATTTCCTTGTAACAAATGGGCTGTGTAAGTATTCAGTCTCGGATACAGGATCTGATGATTTGAAGTGGCTGCACCTCAGGACTTGAACAATGGTGTAAAAACCTCTATTGTTCCATGGCCCTAGCTGTGTGACAGAAATCTGACACCCTTGTAAAATCTGGGCAAACAGGTTCAGCGGGGCGACTGTAGAAAAGAGATTTGGCACGTACAGTAGCCGTGGCTGAGTTGTGCCCTAATTAGCCAAATAATAGATTCTGTATGGACTTCAGGGAGACGGTGTTACCTAATGACTAGAGCATAGAATCCGTGAAGCAGGTTATCCAGGTTCAAATCGTGGGTGCAAGAGCCACTCTTTATGACTGTTAACAAGTTAAAAGGGTTAGAGAGAATAAACCCTGAAAACAGAAATGTAAGGGCCCCAGGCACCCCTTGTCTTGGGGTATATGGTGGTATTCTCATCCAGGGAGCATTCAGGTCTTTCATCATAGAACCTGTACCTGCAGCAAGATGTTACCACCATGGGCTGGGATGCTAGGGTAGGGGTACCATTAAAAAATACACTGGGGCACAGATAAACATTAGACCACACACCAACTGATTGTGCGTACTGGGAGCTGGGGTGCATTTATGGACTGCCTGATGGTACACAATTTCAAGACCATCCCCTTTTTTTTTCATTTATTTCATTCTCTTCATTCCTATAGCACAGTACTAGCCACATCGCACTGTACCCTTCAATCTAGTTTGGGCTCAGATTTTTATCGCTACCATTCCAGGAAACTTTATATCTCCCCTAGATCCTCTCAAAATTAGTGTTGCCAGGTGTACCCCTGACCTAAAAAGCATAAATATTTACAGTAGTTTATGGATCTAGTCCAAATACAAGTACAGCTATGAACTCTTGCTCAGTTCAAACTTAGGCTGTCTGGGTTGCTTTTGGCAGGAGTGGATCCGCAAGAATCCCCAGAGACCAACCTTGAGGGGCGATCCTCTAAGACACAGCCCTGCTCTGTCATTTGTTTGTGAAGTTCTCACAGAGACTGCTTCACATTCATCAAGCTGCTGCTGTCTGAAGCTGCTGCTGCTGTTTGAAGCTCCCCCTGCCTTGACTGTAAGCCATCTCTATTATCCCCCTGCTACTAACCCTGTGCTGCCTCCACTGCTGAGTGGTGATGTGGGCAAGGGGCAGGGACAACAAAAGCAAAAGAGCACCACTGCAAGACGCTCGAACAGCCCTAGTCTGCCATTTTTTCCTCACTTCAATTTCTAATTGTGGCATCTAGAGTGTGCAGTTCTGTACCGGTGCCAACACCTCAAAAAATACATTAACCTGCTGGAGAATGTCCAGAGGAGGGCTACAAGGATGATAGCTGGTCAGCAGGGTAAGGCATACTGGGAAAGGTTGGGGGCACTGAACATGTACTTCCTGAAAGACAGGAGAGAGAGAACGGGACATGATTGGGACCTTCAAGTACTTGAAAGGGATAAATAAGGTTAAGGAGGAGCGTCTCTTTAAGCTGAGTGGCAAACATAACACTAGGGGGCACAGTCTTAAGCTGGAGGGAGGGGGGTTTAGGAGGGAGGTCAGGAAGCACTTCTTCACAGAGAGGGTGGTGGACACGTGGAATGGGCTGCCAGAAGAGGTAATCTGTTGAAGACAGTGGGCAGCTTTAAGAGAGGCTGGGACAAGTATAGTGGGAGGGTAAGGGTCATGGGTAGGGAGGATGGGAGGAGTGGGGAGAGGGGGCAGGGACAGTAGCTCAAGCTGTGGACCCTGCAACACGAGCAGACTTGATAGACCAAATGGCTTTCTTCTGCTGGCTTCTTTGTATGTTTGAATGTAAGTCCTTGCAGAGACTGCGTCACATTCATCATGCTGCTGCTGTCTGAAGGCCCCCCCCCCTTGATGTAAGCTGTCGCAATTGCTGCGCTTATGCTACCTCCACTACTGGGTGGTGATGCAGGTAAGGGGCGGGGCCAGCAACAACAAAAAGAGCACAGCAGCAAGACTGTCAAACAGCCCTACTCTTTTTTTTTTTTTTTTCTCATGTCCTTACAGAGACTGCATCACATTCATCTCCTCTTCCCCAGCGACCTGACCAAGCAATCTCGATCACACACTAGTATTATCTTTATGCTGCCTCCACTGCCAGGCAGTGACATGGACAATGGTTGGGGCTGGCAACAACAAATGATATGCAGCAGCAAACGGCACTCGGCATGAGTGGCTCCCGCAAGAGTGGCAGGAGTCGCTCTTAGGAGCCCAGCAAGGGAGGCTGTTTACATTTTTCTTATTTTGCTTCTTTCAGACTCCGTTTTAAATCGAGCTCCAAAGGGGTTGATAAAATGGGTTCTTGCATGCAAAGGCCAAAAGCACTAAACTGCCTTGGAGGGCGTTCTGCTGGGTTCTACAGTCTTGGACTGTACTTACAGTTTATTAATGTGTGTTTTTGTTTCAGCTTATCAGACCTTTTCATTGAGGGGGTTGTGTGCTGGCCCTGCAATGGATATCATATTAAAAACTCTCCCACCAAATCAACTTGTATTTCTAATTATAGGCTAGCCTAGCATGACCTGCACATGCCTATCAATCATGGTTTAATGTTACTGATTTTAATGAACAGAACTACAAAGCATGCCAGCCTTTTACTTGTTTTCTCTAAACCAAAATATGTATGTGTATGCAAAGGGATAATTTACAGTTAATCGGGTTGGGAACTTGAAACTGGCCAACTGTTCCAAAATTCTTTAGGAAAAAAACTGTGTTGTTTAGACATTTACCTAGTTTGATTTTTATTGATTAGCGGAGACGTACATCCCAACCCTGGCCCCACAGTATTTGAATCAGATTTTAATGGGGCAGATGTATTTTGTACACTGCAGTGCTCGTAGTTTTATTTACCTCACATGTACCTATATTGCAAGTGGGTACATTTTAATTCTCTTGATTTTTTAGTAATATCAGAATTCTGGTTATTTATCTAAAATTAAGGATAATGAAGTGACAGTTTCTGGTTATTACATTTGGAGATGGGACGGGATGAAAGAGGTGAGCTAGTGAGTTATACCCATAGTAATTATGATGTCAGTTTGTTACCTAATACCACAAGGAGAATGGTGTTGAGAAATGTTTGGAGATTTGATTAAGAAATGCCACCCGGTCTGTTTAGTTCGCTGTTACTGCCCCGGCACCATCTCAACATTTCGAAGTAGTCACAAAATTCTAATGTTAGACGATTTTAATGTTAATTAGGGCAAATGTTCAAAACTCTCATAGACTTGAAGACATTACTTCGGGTTTGGGCTTTCTGCAGCTGATATCTGAACCTACAACACTTAACAGAAATCTTAAATAGTCTACATTGCTTGATCCAAGCTTCTCTAGCCACCCAAAGAGAACAGGGAGGCTGGTGTCCTCCCTGACTGTTTCTCAGACCATCAGTTAGTGTACCGTATCAGTAAATGACAGAAAAAGGAAGTGTGTCCCCAATTTTAAGCACTGTAGAAATATTCTACTATATCCAGTTTATGAGTGATATGGAAAATGTTGCTTGGGACCAGTCACATCTAAACCATGATGTGAACAGTTCCTGTTCCTAGTTCACTACAGAGTTTTTTGAGGTACAGTATGTAACAGGCACACCCAGCTCAGAAAAGCTTGGTACCTGCTAATAGTTCTACCTGGCATTCATCCCCTTTGGTTAAAGCCCACAATTTGCAAAACAAGGCTTGGAAATAAGCCAAGCAAACCAATTTTCTCTCTGATTTGTAAAGATATAAGGCCCTAAGAAGTCGTTATGTAAAAGAAATTAGACAGTCAAAACAAAATTGCTTTCTTGATTTAAATAATAGTAAGAACAGTGACAACGTACTTTTTGGAGATCTGTTAGAAGCCTGAATTCCTCTGTGAATTCCTATTTTCCAACACTTGAGTCCCATGGATTGAAACTGACTAGTCCGAGAGTAATCTCTAATGAATTTTGTAAGTGCTTTGCTTCTTCTGGTTTAAATTCGATGACCCCCAACTTTATTAATTTATTCAGTTTTGATAACCGGGTAGGCCAGCTGAGCCACAAAGGTCCCTTTTTCAGGGGTGACCCGGAATTAGTTACACAGTAAAAACATTTCACATATAGAACAAATAGGTGTGTTGACCATTTTAGATTACAATCTGGTCAGTATGCTACAGGTTTCAAGACACAGTAGACGGCAGGATTTAGACATTCATTATGGCAAGTGCATTACACGATCACATTAGGGATGAACGGAACTTGTACAGGGAGTGGAATTAGTGCACAAACAGAACAAATGGACAGTATACTTGCTTCTCCCATGTTGAGTTTTATTCTGGACTGGCCAGTGCCATGATAGGCTGGGAACTAAACTTTGTGATTCAATGTTCCAGCGCATGTACATACACTTTTCATTAGTTGATGTGCCTGGAGCCCAGACTGGAAACTTCCCAGGGAAGTTGCTTCCTGGCAGTGTGGTGGGGGCTTGTTCCACAGCACGGGAGCTGCATGGGCAAAGGATTTGCTACCCACTGTGGTTCGTATCCTAGGTTCTTCCAGGAGATTTCTTCCTGTAGTACGGAGCTGCCTGCCTGCTTGCTTTGGGACCAGCAGCCTAACTAGGCTAGCAGGTGGGCTGTTGATGAACGTGCATGTGTTGCATAGTAGTGGGTACTGCAGGCGGCTGCTAAGAGATGGCCAGTTAAGGGAGGCCAATGCTTCACAGTGATGTCTCCTCTTGTGGGACATTGTGGTGAAACGAGCAATTTTATTATATAGTATTTGCATCCTGTTGTGCCATTCCCTGCATTACAGGGGCGACATAGGACAAGGTTGGGAGAAGGATGCTGTTAGCAATGGAGAGCCTGGTCTCTGGGATCAACTGGGTGTTCAGGCAGTATAGTAGACCAAGTTTTCAATGCAGCATTTTAGTTAGTTGATCAACATGAGGCTTCAGTGTGAAGCCTTGGTCCAGTGTCAGACCCAGGTATTTTAATGACTTCACTACCTCTGTTGTGGTGCCCGATGAGGAGACTAGGGAGCTTCTGTCCTCTCCAAGAGTTCTTGAACCGAATACCATGGCCTTTGTTTTTGTAGCATTTAGGACCAGCCTGTTTTCTGCAAGCCAGGATTCAAGTGTTTCAAAGTCAGATTGAAGCTGGGCCCCCAGGTCTGCTGTGCTATTCGAGGATCGGTAGATCACTGCATTGTCTGCATACTGGACCACCGAGCAGCTTCCACAGTGTTTATTCAGGTTGTTAACGAATAGCGTGACTAGAAGAGGCCCAGTGTGGATCCCTGGGGTACCCCTTCCCTGAGGGGGAGTGGTTCGGATATAGCACCTCTCCACTTGACCTGTTGGGAGCGTTTAGTCAGATAGCTACTGAACCAGGTTAAGGAGTGCTGGTCAAGACCAAGGTTACCCAGTTTGTTTATCAGGAGGTTATGATCTACTAAATCAGAGGCCTTGGTCAAATCTATAAAAACAGTCCCGGTGGGGGTACCTTTGTCCAGAGCTGTAAGGACGTTAACTGAGAGTCTGATAAGGGCTGTGTCAGTCCTGTGGTTTCTTCTAAATCCTTGCTGTGTATGCACTTGTTATTTGTTAGTCTCCAGGTAGTCCCTGAGTTGGCAGTAGACTAGCCTTTCTTGGATTTTGGCTAGAGCGCAGAGGAGGGAGATAGGCCTGTAGTTGCCTATAGGCTCCCTGGGACCCCCCTCTTGCGAATGGGAACTATGTTGGCCTGCTTCCATCTGTTGGGCACAACCCCTTCAAGTAGGGACCTATTAATGAGCCGTGTAACCAGTAATGTTATGATGCTTTTACTTTACCCAGCATGCTTATAGTACATGAATGCTGTTCTTTTAAGATTACATTTACAGCAGAGGAAGTATGTATTTTGCTTCTGAAATTGGACTCCGAAATCTGACGGCCCTGATGGTATTAGCATGAAACCTTTGAAATGTGATGCTCCCGTTATTTGTCACCACCTAGCTGATGTATTAAACAACTAAATTAACTAACTTAAACAACTAAATAAATAATAAATAAATATTTAATATGTCGATTTCTACAGGTATGTTTCCATATTTATGGAAACTGGCAAGTTATCCCGGTTTTATGTCTGGAAATAACACACTGTTCTCTAATTACTGGCCTATTTCTAGTCTCCCAATTGCATCAAAGGTCTTAGAGATTCTTACTGAAAAACACATTTCAGAATTTTTAAACTCCGATAATCACGTTAATGAATTTCATTCTGGTTTCAGACCCCAATGTAGCACCCTGTCGGTGCTGGTCAAAGTAACTAGCGACCTGCAAACAGCAGTTGGCAGAGGTTCTATGGCTAGGGCTATTTTTATCGATCTCTTCAAGGCCTTTGACACAGTAAACCATTGTTGTATAAACTGGGTTTTCTGGGTCTTCAACTGGCAACTTTATAGTTGGCTGGATAGTTATTCACTTCACAGGCATTAGATGGTTTTCATCAGTGGTCTAGTGCCAGGTCGCACCGGGAGATGAGAAACTTGTTGTTCAGTGTGCCTTCCTGGTGAAACATTTCAATAAATTAAAAAAGTGTGTACTTTGATGTACAGGTGAGCAGTCGTGTCCCGCAGGGCTCCATCCTGGGCCCGTTGCTCTTCAGTTGATTTTATTAATGCCCTAAAGCTATCTCAGAATGATGTAGCTCTGTATGTTTACGACACCATAATCTACAGTTAGAGTACGAATTTTCTTTACTTAAATTTAACATTCAAAGGGCATTCAACAAGGTCCAGATATTTTTCCACAGTGATCTTCTCAAGTTAAATGGACAGAACACTTAGGTTATGCAGTTTGGTACCCCCTGTCATTTGAAATGTAGCCCTAAATACTCAGAATAATTCTCCCGTTCAGGGAGTTCCTTATTATAAATAGTTGGGTATATGGCTCTGAGAGTTTTAAATGGCACCATCCTATTATTATTACTGTTCGGGCATTTAGTCATTGTGTGTTGTGTTTTTTTTTTTTTTTTTTTTTATAAATCAACATAAAGGTTGTTTCTCCTATGATGTCAGAATAAGGTTAGTTCAATCCACGATTCTGTCACTAATCAGTTATGGTTCTGTTGTTGTTTCAGGGGCTGCTTCAGCTCACTTCTCTACGCTTGATGTTGCCTACTACAGACTTGCTAGATTTATTCGTCAATCTCCCAGACGTATTCACCACCATTATGACCTACTTGGGTCATTTGGCTGGTACAGCCTAGATCGAAGCGTTTCCCCACACCCTCTTATTTTGATGTGGAAATGTGTTAAAAAGCATCTTTTCATCTTCAAGACTTGCATATATTTCACAGTCTTATATTAGCAGCAAGTGCTGAATAATTTCTGTTAAACATTCTGTAGTGTGCCACCCTTTCACCTATCAAATTTCAAGTCCTGGAATTCTGTGCTCTTGCGCCCTGTTGACGGGCCATTACCCTCTTTGTAAATCTTGAACAATTGGTTCAAAGCTAATCAACTGGTCTGTTGTGATTCTTGTTTGCAGATACTTACTTGCACTGTTGTTGAAAGTGTTGTCTCTTTAAGAGCTGTTTGCTTGCAGACTTAATTAGTTTGTGTGGTGGGGACTGTGTATTTAATGCTTGAATCCCGTCCGGGCTGCTGTCAATTCGCTCCGTTTGTGCCGTTGCTACATGTGCAGAGGGAGCCTTGTTGAAAGATATAACTGTTTGCCAGAAATCATTTAGAGTGACTGAGAAAATGTAGTTTGTCTAACCTGTCTTCATTTCAGCATGAACTGTTTCAGTTTAACTCTTTCATTTTGGTTCTGAATAGCTGCTTTGGACCAATCAGGATGATAGGGAGACGCTAAAATGGAGCCTGTGGACGAATCTGAACTTGGACTCTCAATTTTGAGCCAGCCACAAGGGGATTGTATGGGCAGTGACTCTGGGAAATGCAAGTTTTAACCTTGGTGCCTTTTTCCACCAACAGAGGGAGTCTTATTGTGAGTGACAGCTGAACCAGCCAACGGAATGGTGTGGAGCTAAAGGAAATGCTCTCCTCTGTGACTGGAAAGATTAGATCAGTTGTGACTGTGAAGAGAGAAGGAGCTCTGTGCTTCTGCGGTGTACAGTTTTGCGCGGAAAGTGCGTGTGAGGCCCTGAGTTTCGGTCTGCAGCCCTTGTGAGTGCCAGTTTGGACTGAATCTGAGTTACGAGGAGAAAGAAGCACTAGAAGTGTGGAAACCAGGCTCACCATTTAGAAGACTGGAGAAATTGCTGAATCGCGCTCAGTCTTTCTGGAATTGAAGCTGCTGTGTGTGCTCCCGGGTATTTTGCAGTAATTGCGACTGGGATCGAGGAGCAGTCTGCCTGGTATAGTACTTTCCTTTTACATGTGAATGTGTGTAGTGCTTGTGGGGAATCGCTATTTCCAATCCCCAGTGCTGTGTGTTGACGCTGGAAGCAAACCCCAGCTTGTCTCAGACTATATCCGTTTGCTATCAACTGCAGTGGGGTCCAGTCACAAGGACTTTGTCTCCATGCCTTGTTGTTCTGGCAATCCAGAAGAACATCCACCATCCAGTTTTCAGCTTGGGTATTGTGAGTACAAGTCAGGGTATTCCCTTGCAGCCTGTTTTCGATCACAAGTGTGTCATCTAATTCTTGTTGTTTCACTGCTTCATGGACTGAGCCATCCGCTCTGGATTACAATTGGGTGTTGTTCTATATTTTCTTTACAGGGCCCTATCCATCTGCACCTGCCGCCAACCCGGCAACGGACCTGGCTAGCCCCCAACATGGGTACCCAGAGTGTGACTTTTTCAGCCCTGTATGTGTGCACAGTACTGTGATTTAATGCCACCAATTAACCTGATTTCCCCCTCCTGTATTACTGCCCCCTAAATAAATCAGATTATTTGTTGTTATACTATATACTGTCTGTGCTGGTGGTACTTATGGAAACAGTATTGTGTTTTGCTGTGTATGTCGTTTAATCTCATTTTACAGGGGTCCTCAGAGACGTGCTGCAGAATCAGTCTCGAGGGTAAGTGGTATCTATATGAGTGAACAGTGTGTATATGTGGGGTATTGGGGCTGTAACTCCGGTGTACTGTTAGCCACTAGAGGGAATAAAAGGGGGTCTCAGTGTCCCAGAGGGCTGTGACCAAGCTGGTCTAACTGCTACAAACCCTGATCTCTCGGTGGAGGCACCCGCCATAGGACCTAGGCCCCTCAACCTGTCCGTAGTCAGACAGGCAGGGGTAGTAGCCCTTGGGATAGTGCCACCTAGAGGTTACGTGTCTATTGACGTCTTGATGCGATGGTAAGCTTTTCATGTATTCATTTCAAGAAACCATTGTAAATGAGCATAAGCTCAATTGGTCTGTACCACATTTCCTGTTTCAAAAATAATCTTGAATCTTGACTCCTTCTTGTGGCATTCTGGTTCTTGTTCGCACTGGGGTCCTTGAGGCTCTCCATGGAGACCCATCCTCCTGGCGCCTGTTGACAGAACTCTGGAGACCTTGACAAGGACCAGTGCCACCCGGGTCCAGAGACCCAGCCTCTATCCCTGGGCCCGCAAGCCTCTACCTCATTTACAGCTAGAGGTTGGACTCCCCCCTGTTGTGCTCTTCCCTCCTCCAAAACTTGAACCTTGCTGCTTGCCTCCCCTTCAAGTATTGGGGGTATAACCATGAACATTCAGGACAGAAGTTTCCCGATTCTAGCTGAGACGGAACAGTTTCCTGCCAGCTCGGTCTGCCTCCCTGGATGTTAAGCTCTGGACCGTCTGTCCCTCCTTGGCAGCTGCATAGTGTGGCCACCCACCCACCACCCAAACACAAACCTATAAGGTACAGTTTGTGGGGGGTGGGAAATTCAACACGTGCCACTGTGAATGATCGTGAACACGAGCATCACTGATCCAGTCAGATTATAAATAGACTGGCAGCCAGAATTTATTTTTACAGCTACAGAGTGTAGAGTAAGACAAAAGTCCCTAGCTTAAAAAAAATTAAAATAAAAAAAGTATTCTAATGCAGGCGGAGAAACTATTTTATTACAAAATAAATTAAACATTTAAGAGTTTAACATTTTAAATATAAAAATCATTATTTTTCAAAAAATGTAATACAGTGGCCCATTTCTAAGCGCAGTAATACCCTCCAGGGTGGGCAGTATTGGCTATACCAGGCCTTCCAGGAGTTATAAGAGCCTCATTGTGCCCCTGGGTGCTCTGGTATAGCCCAGTACTGTCCACCCTATTGGGAAATATTGCATACTTAGTCTATCATGCTGCTTGCCTACAGCTGGATTTTTATTTTATCTTAAGAAAATCATGCCTTGTGAAAAAATGATGCTCTCATTTTCACAAAATGTGTATTCTCCAAGATCTTCCAAATCACCAACTTTTAAAAGTACTTTGTCCCAAACCAGTAACTTGGGTTAATACCCAATATCCAATACTGTCACTATAGTGCAGTACTTGGGGGTGCTGCACTGCTGAGGTGCCATGCTTTTGGTGAGACGTCACAACTGAGGTCCCTCCTTCCCATCTCTGGTAGCTGTCCAGATGGAAATTAAAGATCCCATGGCACCTATCGTAAAAGCTGGGCATTTCCTTAGTGTTCTGGACAATATTACCTGGCCAGTAAAACAGGCCTGTGTAGGCCGGCCCACTGGTGTGGTGGTAGCGCTGCCGCATGCAATGCTGCCAACCTGGGTTCAGGAACATGACCGGGGAGACGGAGGGCCAGTCGGGGGTAGGAGGCTTGAGTGTCAGAAGACCACTCATCTTCTCCGAGGAGGGAGGGGGGGATGAGACACGGGGCCAGAGACACAGCAAGCACCATGGGGGAGGCGTGACTGATGTCGGCGCTTGCGCCTAGACGTCCGGGTGTGCATCACACCACACCGGAAAAACTGGAAAATTACTCAGAGTGCTGGGTAGATGGAGTGCCCGGCACAGACCCCCACACATTCCCCTGCCTGTCCGATCAGCGTGACCCAGATGAAACATAAAAGCTTGGGGTGTATGAGCCCCACCTCGTCCTCGCCTGAAGGGGGAATAACCAGGGCTGCATTGGGAGGGTTCACCCGAGGGCTCCAGGCAAGTGAGGAAGGGGGCAGATACCCTGGCGACTCCCGAAGAGGTGGTGCTCTCGGGGCAGGGGGAGCATAAAAGAGAGTGTGTGTGTGTGTGTGTGTGTGTGTGTGTGTGTGTGTGTGTGTGTGTGTGTCTATATACACACACATATATAAAAGCCTGTGTAATCCAACACCCAGGGCTCGACTGGAAGGAACTGTGCAATTCGGTGGGCCTTTCCTGCTTTTAAAATAGAAATAAATAAAAATACCTCAGGATAAAACTATTAAAGTTATGAAACTTTCTTACTTTGCTCTGAAGTAGTGGAGTTCATAACCTTGTAGCCTCACATCTAGATCCTTCATGGGTACTTCTAAACTTAGTATGGTCTCTCAGATTTGAAAACAATATATCCACCCTATGTTTATATGCCCTCCAGATCCCCTTGAAAATGGACATCTAATGCTCTTGGGCCCTACTTACCCGACTGACAAATTTACATAAAATAAAATATAGCTATTTCTCAAAACAATTCTTTAATACTTGTCTTCTGTGTTTACTTAATTGTATTGGATGTAAACGTGAATGTATGGACATGTTTAACACCATTTCACTGTGATTAGTGCATAACGGCTGTTGGGCATTTTGTTCATGTGAACATTCCAGGAGCCAGATAGATTCAGGTGTGCTGAGCACTGCTCAGATGGCATTGAGCTGAAATACTGCAGGCATTTTCTGTCCCTGTGTAGATGCTCCCCCAGTGTCTGCAGTGCTGCCAGGGTTGGGGAAGGGAGCAGGTGAGGTTTAAAAAAAAAAAAAAAAAAAAATGATGGGCTGGGATTGAGGTTACGCAGCCAACCTGCCCATAGTGCTGCACAGCTCCCGTGTAAATATGTCTGAGATGGCTACAGCACTGAGAGCCCTACACTAAAACTGAAATGCTACAAAAACTTGGCGCATGTGTATGCTGCCAGCTCTGTATCTTTGCTATCTCGTGATCAAAATATAAATAAGTAAATGGTCCAGGACTTCAGTATCCCTGTTTAGTTTTCCTTTTGTACCGTGGGAATTTGCTACGAACTATAGACAAGAATGAAATTACAAAAATATGCTGACAACTCTGATTAATTCTTGCAGAAAACAACTGGTGCCGAAAATATGAGGGCACGCAGAATTATTTTACAAACGGATTATATTTAATGCTTACTAAAAAAAAAAAAAATAAATAACCACCTTTCTCAGTCTGTAAAAAGAAATCTGTGTGATGCAGTGGGTCAGGGCCTCATTGCAGGAGCAACTTTTAGTGGCCTAGCCAAGGTCTCTTAATTTTGTGGAGCATACAGTCGTCCAGCTCTCCTTTACAAGGTGGATCTGGACAGGTACGCATAAACAGTACAGCATAAAAGGTATAAAAACAGCAAGGAACTGCAGTAATTAGTAAAGTAAACAAGCCTGGAGTTGCACATTATTACATGGTTTACACAGCGTAATATACAATATAAATGATATGTAACATGATAGTTTTGGTTAGGGGAAGTTCATTGTAAAATGCAGTAAATCTTTACCCTCCTACAAGAATGGTTTCAAATATGTAGCTTTTGTTACATGATGCAATTTAAAAAAAAAAAAAAAAAAAAAAATGGCAAGGAAAAATCCTAAACCAACTGACTGAGATACATCACCTGACCATGCACTGAAAAGGTAGCAGTGCTTGATCAGGTGTTGATTAATTACGGGAGGGAAGCCTCTTTTCACTACAAAATCATAAACTATATCACGAATATATTTTATTTATTAAACTAATGATTTTATGTAAAAAAAAAAAAAAGTGTGTATATGTATATGTAGTATGTATATATGTGGCATGTGTTAACGAGAATTTTACACACACCCGCGGTGTTGGCCTGTGCTCTGTGTACTGCACTGGCTGCCACTGCAGTGGAGGATCACCTTCAAGTTCGGTTTGCTGACCTGTAAGGCCCTACATGGACAAGGACTCCGTTATTTGCAAGACCTCCTGCATCCCTACCACCCCCTCCGCCCGCTCCATTCTGCTGCTGAGGGATTACTAGAGGTTCCTAGGGTCCATTTGAAGACCTCAGGGCGAGATCTTTTGCATATATGGCCCTGACCCTGTGGAACTCTTTACCTCGTCAGATTAGAAAGTGCCTGTCCACTGAGACCTTCAAGGCTGCCTTAAAAAAATGTACTTATTTGAGTCCGCCTTCTTAGATGTGTAACTCAGAATTTTGCTGATTTTAATTGATTACTGTTTTATCACAATTTTAGTATGTCTTATGGTTATGTACAAGTGCTTTGATATTGTGAAAAGCCTTTTTAGAAATAAAAATGACTTTGGATGCTATATAAACCCCGCGAGCGGATCTTGAGGGGTTAATTAAAGCATCCAACACCCCAGTGTGTGTGTGTAAAATTCTTGCCACAACCCCATGTTTTATTTTATATAATTGCTGGGTATCATTTTTTTTTTTTTTTCCACCACAGTAGTTATATAAAATAACGACGCCTCTGTGCAGCCGCAATCTGACTGGGTTTCAGCAGGGTCCATGTTGTCTGGTCTCTGCTTCCGGCAGTGCCCCTCCACTGCCACCGACCACCTCACCCTTGGCTCTGAGCCCCCCTGGGATGGGACCGCCCTGACTCCTCCGGTGCTCTATCAAGAATCTAGAAGGGCAGCCAGGGAGGAGGAAGAGGAGATGTATGGATACCAGCTGGGACGGACCCAACTGAGGGCATGGGGGCTAACCACTGGACCCATCTTCACCTATCCGGGTGCCAGGGTCCTTTTTCCTTGTTCCCGGAGGCATGGACGTGCAGTGACATCCAGCGTGAGGTGGGCGCACTCCCGCACCCGCCTGCAGGACATCTGCCACAGCCCCCAAACCCCTCAGTGAGACTCCGGCATGATTTGATACTCCCAGCCTCCACTGGGAACCGCACTAACTGTGGGAGGCACAACCCACAGAGTCCAAGAGAGAAGAGCAGTCCTCCAGATGCCCGACCCCAGACTATCCAAATCCATTCTCGAACCCAGGTCGCTGGCATCCAGCGCCTCAACCCTCAGTGCCACCGGGCCGGCTGGTGTCAAAACAGTATTAAGAGTTCAAATGAAGCAGGTACCTGCCAAAAGGTATTGTTTTGCTACAAAGTTCTCCAAGTAGTAAATGTGGATACAGCACAGAAGTTCAGTGCTCAAAAACTTTAATTCATCCAGAAGTGTAGTAAGACTTTTTAACACTCATGTAAAATATTTCAGGTGAGGCAAGAACACTGGCTGGTGTCCAGGCATGAACCCTGTCCCTTACTGTGACGTTACCTAACCTGTTTCACGATAGCTCGCTTTCTCAAAGACTTTTATGCGAGTGTTAAAAAGTCTTAATACATTTCTGGATGGAGATTTTGAGCACTGAACTTCTGTGTTGTATCCACATTTACCACTTGGATGAGAACTTTGTAGCAACAAAATACCTTTTGGCAGAAGCCTGCTGCATTTGAACTCTTAATACTGTTTTAACACTGGGCAAAACACCTTGACCTTACATTACTATGGAGAAAAGATTTATTTACAGGTACAGCATTTCAAACAGACGGTTCTTCTTCAGCTACAAAAGCTGTGTTTGCATGGCCACTTTTGCTCCTGCTGCGGTCCGTCTCGAGTGCTGCCATAACCTCCTGAGGCGAGTGCTCAGTGTCCATGCAAGACACCCTGGAGAAGGGGCTGTGAGTCTGGGGGTGGTCGGCTGCCTTAGCGTTAACTAGAAGCATGATGGGTGGGTGGGCGGGCGGATGGCAACACAACCCTGCGGAAAGCAGTTGGCAGCAGTGGAGGAAGAGTGCTAAGATACATGCACTGACCACAGATTGGGGTTTCTAGAGTTCTTTTAATAATTTTTATTACAGGTCCCTAACCACTGTATAAGCACACTCAACTATCAGGCAGAGGAGGAGGAGGATGGCTTACTGCTTACTTGAACTACACAAAGAGGGGAAGGAAATGCAGGCCAGAGGAAACTGAGTGCATATTAAACTGAGTGTCCTCGGTCCATTGTTCTCACACACTTATTCCCTTGGGATGGGCTGTGTGAAGGTAATGTAGCTAGTATTGTTCTGCATTTAAAAGTTCAGCTGAGTCTTTGATATTCTGAATGGCTGTAAGAACAACATCCTGAAGTTTATGATGGCCAGGTTGATTAAAATGCTCAGTTACAGACCGCGTCCAAGGTATAGGTAATTGTGTGTTTATAGCTGGTAAATCTTGTTCAGAGGCTGTTTTTTGTTTGCCTCACATGTTGTCTTTTGCACTGTTTACAGGTAATTAGGCAGATAATCTGCTTTGTACTGGGGTGTCCTTTGATCCTTTAAAGGGCTCCTGCAGAGGTGCTTTGAATGATGTTGGATTCCTTTATGTACAGATGTTGGATTCCTTTATGTACGTGCAAATAGCCCATCTCCTAGAACTGCATTTGAAACCTCCTGAGCTGTTTTGGATTTGATTTTGCAGAGTGGGGATACATTTTGCAAGCTGTAGTTTCTGAGGAAAGCTAGGAAAGGTGAGACATTGAATGCCTTTCGGACCCAGAAGAACTGTTGCAGTAACTTGAACTGGTTGTTGATAAAATATGGTAAAGGAGGTGCGCCTGGATGGTATGTTACAGCTAAGGGTGATTGGCTGGGGTTTATTCTTTTCAACAGTTGGAGAGATTTTCTTATGTGGTCGTGTGGTCTTGTGTGGTTTGGAGAAGGGCACCAACACAGAAATGGTAATTTGAGGTCTGAAGGAACTCTGTGTCCATCATGCACCCCCCCCCCAAACACACACTTTACAAACAGGGATGAAATGGGTAAACTATGCAAACACACACCAGTTTACACATTTTTATTTATTTATTTATTTGAATTTTGATAACCGGGTGATCCCACTGAGACAAACATGTCCCTTTTTCAGGGGTGACCCGGGGAATAAAACTATTCTACAGCTAGGTACATTATACATTTGGTAAAAACAATACACAGAATGAGTACAATAGTATGATTAGTAAATTAAGCTGCAGGTGTGATTAATGGGTTGGCAGATAGTATCCTCGACTGCAGTCTGGTGACTCCAGGGAGGTCTAGGTTGGTAAGTCTTTGTCGAGGTCCAAGGTTAAGTCTTTGATAGGGCTTGGGACCACTGTGGTGGAGGCTGGAGACCAGAGATTATGCAGGGGAATTTTGCACAGACAACAAAGTATCAAACATTCTTCACATGGAGTACATTAATGCACCAAAATAGTGAAAGCAGAAGTAGTTCCAGCAATTTACATATTTACGAAATAACATACATGGTTAAAAGGAAGAAGCAAAAATCATATACTGTACATAGTGTGTGCTAATGCACCAAAGATAGTGTATAACAGAATTGGTTCTAGAAATTTTCGTATTTACCGAGTAACATAGGTGGTTAAAGGAGGAAGCAGGAGGGATTCAGTAGAAAAATAGAAAAGCAGGGATGGTTTAGGAAGGAAGGGAGGGAGGGAGAGGGAGAGGGAGAGGGAGAGGAGAGGGAGGGAGGGTATTGGTAGAAAAATAGGAAAGTGGGGAGAAGGGTGTGACAGACAGCGGGGGGATTAGTAGGAAAGCCAGAGCGGGTGGGATGAGAGATGGGGAGGTCATAAGGGCTAAGGAGAAGGGGCAAGGAGAGGTAGTAGAGATACAGGTTACTAGTGAGTGGTGTAAGGAGGATAAGTACAGTTGCCACTGCAGGTTGGGGGCAGAAAGAAGGCTTCCTTGTATATTCTTTTAAACAGGGGAAGAGACGCACAGGAGAGTAGACTATGTGGAAGGGTATTCCATTTTTGAGGAGCAGAGAAAGTGAAAGATAGCCTGCCAATGGCTAGGCGAACTTTTGGTAGTGTCAGCAGTGGAAGGTAGGCATGACGAAGGGTCCTGGAGAAGGTTTTCTGTGTGATTAGCCCAGAGAGAATAGGTGGGGGGGGAGGTGGGCTGGTTTTCTCAGTACTCTGTACCACGTTCAGTCCATTTTTGACTCAAAGGACGGCCAGCCTAGGTTTTGAATACATTGCTGTGGTGCGCTTGAGCTGGAGCTGCTCCGGCGAAGCGAGCTAACCTGTGGTAGGCCTGTTTGATTTTGGCTATGGTGGTGGTCCTGGCAGAGTGAATTAAGGGTGCCCCATAGAATAAGGCGGGGAGCAAGGTAGCCGAGGAGATTTATCTTCCGAGCACATGGAGTAAGGTAGGGGGAGGTATGATGGAGGAGGGTGAGTTTCAGATTAGTAGCTTTGACAATGTTGTCAACATGAGTGTCGAAGGATAAGTGTAATGCTTGCATTGGAAGGCGGAAGGAGTAGGGGCTGCAATCAGCAGCTGAAGAAGGCATCAGAGGGCAACGGAGCAGACTCCCGGCAGCTGCATTTGTCAGTGGGCCAGGGCTACAGGGAGCTGAAATTGCTGGCAGCATCGGAAGGTGGAAGGAGCAGGGGCTGCAGTCGGCAGCTGAGGAAAGCACCGGGGGGTGGCGGAGCGGACTTCCTGGTGGTTGCATTCGGCAGTGGGCCAGGGCTAGAGAGCACCGAGCTGTGAGGAGAGGGCACCGAAGAAGACTTCCCGGCAGCTGAAATCGTCAGTGGACCAGGGCTTGAGAGGGAGCTGCTGAACTTGAAGGACCAATCGGGAGTGAGGGCACAAATTTCGACCTGCAGCTGGGCTAGATAAGGGCCCAGCCACCTCACCACCCATTAAGGAGCTGTAATTGTGTCCCACACCTCCCACCCTGGCCCTGACCTCTATTAAATGGTCTGAGGGGGAGGATCATTGGGGGAGGACATGATGTGACTGGCTGGGATTGGGATTTAGGAAGCTTGGAGTTGTTGCTGGCTGTAGGGGAGTGGACATATGCTTCTTATCATATACTGTGCTGGCTTGTGCATAGTGGTTACTGTGGGGATTGTAGATTAATTCTTGGGGTTTGATAATTCAAGAAAGGTGATGGTGGAATTGGGGGGGGTGGGGCATTCTCTGGTCTCCCGGGAAATTGGGAGGGGCGAGGAGCAAACTGGCAGTCGTAGTTAGGAGTATGATGGGGATAGCATATTAGGGTGGCCTCCAGGCTGATGGAGTCGGGAGGAGTAAGCAGGGGGTTGTCGACAGAAGGAGGAGTCTGGAAGGATCAAAACTGCCTAACAAAGTGGGGGGTGGGGTAAAGGTGATACTGCCTGGGGATTCCATGACCAGGGGTATCCAGTGGGAGGGGGTAGGGAACAATAAAAGCAGCCCAGTTAAGGCTAAATGTGTGCCAGGATTATCCGTACACAAGGCCAAATTCCACCTATACTCGATAGCACTAGAATGTGGGGGATCCCCGGACTTCCTAGTACATCTGGGGACAAATGACTTGGAAGGGAACAGAGAGCTAGAAATACAGGCTAGGTTCTGGGAACTGGCAAGGGTTTGTCACTCTATAGGAAGCAAAATTTCCTTCTCTGAGATTCTTCCGGTACCAAGGGCAACCGGGGAGAGCAAACTATAACTTAGAGGGGTGAACCAGTGGCTTAGGGATTGGTGCAAGGCAGAGGGGTATGGGCTGGTGGGAGATTGGGAGATACTTGGGAGGGAGGGCATATAGCCAGGGATAGATTACATCTCAGTCTGGAGGAGGAGATCTTGAAACTAAAACTTGCTGATTTGATGGAGAGAAGGCGGGGTTAAACTTATGAGGGGGTCAAATAAAGATTGGCCCCAGGAAGCTGTTGTGGGTCAGGTCTAGGGCAGATTGAAGGTGAGGGGGAATGCAATGAAAGTCTTAGGACAATTGGGCAGAAGTAGGACTGCGCAGGGCTGGGGAGATTGGATAGGGAGGAGAGGTCGGAGTGGAGGACAGTACTGATTAATGCCAGGAGTATGAGCAATAAAATGTCTGAGTTATAGGCTATGCTGACTGAGGGATCAGCGGACGTGGCAGCAATTACGGAGACATGGGCCACCCAGAGAAATGATTGGGACCTAAATTTGGAGGGCTATAAGATATTCAGAAAGGCTAGGGAGTGGGAAGAGGGGAGGGTTAGCTGATAGTCAGAAATGACATTGTAGTTAGTGGAGTGAAGGAGGCTGAAGGGGGTGGAGGCGATTTGGGTAACCTTACAAACAAGGGAGGAAAAAATTGAAATGGTGGTATATAGTCTCTACAATTGAGGAGCGCTGGAGGATAAACTGGTTGAGAAACATAAGGGTCATTGTGACCTTGGTATGGGTATGGTAGTGGTCATGGGTGACCTTAATATGCCGGGGGTGGACTGGGACACCATGACATCCTCTGTAGCCAGGGAACAGTGACTGATGGACATTTTTCAGGATGCTTTCCTGGTCCAACAGGAGGGGGAACCTACTAGGGAGGGGCGGATATTGGATGTTGTCCTAGCGGACAGTAATCAGATAAGAGGCGTGGAGGTGTGCAGTCCACTGGCTGGTGGAGACCGTGCCACGGTCTGGTTTCTGCTGTATATAGGGGCTGAGGAAAGCCGCACTAACGCAGTAGTGGTAGACATCAGGGGAGCAGATTTCATGGGCATGGGTAGGATTCTAAGAGAGAGGTTAGATAAGATTAGGCCGGACATGGATGCTGGAAGATTGTGGGATACCATTAAAAAAGGGGTACAGGCGACTACTAAGTACTGTACAAAATGAAGGAGAAAGCATTAAAGGGAGTTGAGAGTTTAGGCCAGGGGAACATGGCAAGCAAGGGTGGCTGAACTGAGACTGGAAGGAAGGGAGGATGAGCCAGGCTAGTTTAGCAGATGGAGACCAGTGGTGAGCAGTAACTGTGGGGGTAGCAAGGTACAGAAGGATACTCAGGAGGACAAGGGGCATGGGATCGGAGGGAGGTGTGGCCAGGTTAAATAAGGAGGGCATGGCAGGTGGCACCCAGATAGGGGGAGGAGCAAGGAGCTGGCTGGGGAGGGGTCGGTAGAAAGGATGAGGGACATGGAGGGGGGGGGGGGAATGGAGGAAAAGAGGCGGCCATAGTGCTCCTGTTGGGTGATTCCCTGATCGGGGGATCAAATGAGATAGGAAGGGAGAAGCCTACCCGGTTAGAACAAAATGCTTCCCTGGACTAACGGTGCACAGGGCCAAGCATGAGGTATATCAGCTGGCAAAGGATTGTGGAGGTTCCCCGGACATACTGGTCCACCTGGGTACCAATGACATTGAGGGAAATAGTGAGCTAGAGATACAGGCAAGGTTCAGGAAGCTTGCCAGGGTCTGTCATGATATAGGATGCGCAATTTCCTTCTCGGAAATCCTGCCGGTGCCAAGGACTAGTGGGGAATACAAGAGGAAGATTAGGGAGATAAACCAGTGGCTCAGGGAGTGGTGTGGGGCCAGAGGATATGGGTTGATGGGAGATTGGGGAGACCTGGGAGGATAAGGGGCTGTATGCTGGGAGTAGGCTCCATCTCAATTCGAGGGGAAGGAAATCCTTAAGTTGAAAATAGAGGGTTCATTGGTGAAAGGTGAGGTTTAAACTTGTGAAGGGGGGATGAGAGAAAAGCCGTCGGGGGGTCCGATAAAGGAGGGGACTTGTCTCTACCCTCCCCACCCCGGGAGCTGGAGGAATGCAGGAAAAGGCCGACTGGTAGTTATGACCAGGGGAAGACAGAATCCCCACAGGAACATGAGCTGGGGAAATGGAAGTATAGGGATAGGTGGAAGGTAGTCTTGCTAAATGCCAGGAGCTTGGGCAATAAAATACCTGAGCTCCAGGCGATGCTAACTGAGGGAGAGGTGGATGTGGCAGCGGTCACTGAGACCTGGGCCACCGCAGGGCATGACGGGGACCTGAACCTGGAGGGTTACACCATGTTCAGGAAGGATGGGGAGGAAGGGAGATGGGGTAGCAATAATAGTCAAAACTGCATTGCCATAGGAGGAGTGGAAGAGGCGGAGGGAACTGTGGAGGCGATTTGGGTCCCTTGATGATAAGGGGGTCAAGAGAGTAAAAATAGTGATGATAAGGTCAAGAGAGTAAAAATAGGAGTGGTGTATAGACCCCCTGTGCTGGCGAAGGAGCTGGAAGAGAGTCTGGTGGCAGATGTTGGGAGACACTGCAGATTGGGAAGGGGAAGGGTGGTGGTGTTGGGGGACTTAAACATGCTAGGAACAGACTGGGAGACTGACGTCCTCGGTGGCCAAGGAACAGAGGTTGTTGGATGTCTTTCAGGACGCGTTCCTAACTCGGCAGGTGGGGGAACCGACCAGGGAGGAACGGATACTGGATATGGTCCTGGCAGATAGTGACCAGATTGGGGGCCTGGAGGTAAGGGATCTATTGGCGGGGAGCAACCATGCCACGGTCTGGTTCTGCCTGAACCAAGGAGGGGTAGAAGGCTGCACAAAGACGGAGGTAACTGACTTCAGGGGGGTGGATTTAAAGGAAATGGGAAGGATCCTTAAGGAGCACTTGGATGGGATTGGGCCAGACATGGACGCTGACAATAGGTGGGAAATCATCAGGAGGTGGGTGCAGGATGCTACCAGCACCTGCGCAAGAGTAAGACGAAAATGCGGTAGGGCCGAAAACCCTGCTGGTGGACCAGGGAGGTTCAGGAGGTGGTGAGGGGAAAGAAGGCAGTCTAGAGGCAATTCAAGTGCTCAAGGAGTGAAAGGGACCGAGGGGAGTACGAGCTGATGGCCAGAAGGGCCAATAGGGTGGTGAGGGTGGCTAAGGCAAGGAAGGAGCAGAACCTGGCTAGGAAATTAGGAGAGGGAACAAGAGGTTCTTAGATACATTGGGGAAAACTAAGGGTGAAGGGGCGGATTAGCAGGATTAAAACAGGGAGGGGATGGGCACAAGACCTGGGGAGCAGGCTGAGGTACTAAATGAGTATCATCAGCTTTCTACCAAGGAAAATGGGGGGTGCTGCATCATAAATGGGAGGAGATGGAACTGAGGAGAGGGGGGACCCTGCCGAGCGGGGTCTGGGGAGGGGGGCATCACTGGCAGGTAGGGGGAAGGCAAAACAGGGGGACGAGGTAGGAGGTGAAAAATCATGGCAGAGAGAGTGAGGGAACCTCTGGTCCCTTAAGACTGAGAAAGCACCAGGGCCGGATAAATTACATCCCATAGTGCTGAAGGAACTGGCGGATGTCCTGGTGAAACCCCTGGCGGAGCTCTTCAGCATCTCTCTGAGGACTGGATGGGTGCCTCAGGACTGGAAGGTGGCACATGCAGTGCCTATGCACGGGGGGGTCAAGGGAGGTGGCAGGGAACTACAGGCCCATCAGCCTGACATCTGTGGTGGGCAAGGTGATGGAGGGCATTTTCAAGGAGGGACTGGGGGGGACCTGGAAAAGTTGGGGTGCCTGGACGATAGACAGCATGGATTCATCCCGGGGAAATCGTGTCAGACAAACCTTGTGGAGTTCTATGACTGGGTGACGAGTGCCTTGGACCTGGGTAGACCAGTGGACGACCTCTTTCTTGACTTCAGCAAGGCGTTTGACTCTGTTCCTCATGGGGACCTGTTGAATAATCTGGGAGAAATGGGGGTGGGAAACCAGATGATCAGATGGATAGGAAATTGGCTCCAGAACCAGACCCAGAGAGTTGTGGTTTAAGGGATAGTCTCATCCCCAAGAAGGGTCATTAGTGGAGTCCCTCAGGGATCGGTCCTTGGGCCCCTCCTGTTCAACGCCTACGTCTCTAACATAAGGAAGGGTATCAGGAGGATGAGATGAGTCTCTTCTGGTGACTCAAAATGGGGGTGTTGGTCGGGCGGGAGGAGGGAGGGTGGTCTTACAGGGGGACCTGGAGGCTCTGGAAAGGTGGTCTAGAAACGGAAGCTGAGGTTCAATGCAGGAAAATGCAAGGTACTGCACCTGGAAGCCAGAAACCCAGGCCAAGTGTACACCCTTTTGGGGGGGGGGGGAATGCTACAAGTCTCGATGGCTGAGAGGGACCTGGGGGTGGTGGTGGATGTCGGGATGAACAGCTCGGAGACTTGTAGGAGGGCAGTGGCAAAGGCCAACAGGATGCTTGGATGCATCGCTAGGGGGCTCACCTCCAGAAGGAGGGAAGTGATACTCCCACTGTATAACTGCTTGGTGAGGCTCGCATATAGAGTACTGGTGCAGTTTTGGAGGCCACATTTAAAGAGGGACATTGAACCCTGGAAAGGGTCCAGAGGAGGGCAACCAAAATGATTTGGGGCTTGGGGATAGGACCTATGGGGAGAGGCTCAAGAGCTAAATATGTACACATTAGAAGAGAGAAGGGACCGGGGGACATGATGGAGGTCTCAGGTACACGAAGTGGGTAAATAGGGAGGAGCAGCTGGGTGCTCCAGGAAGGGGGGCAACTAGAGGGCATGGGTGGAAGCTGAGGGGGAGATTCAGGGGAGAAAGGAGGTGCTGCTTCACTGAGAGGGTGGTGGAGCCATGGAATGTGCTGCCCAGGGGGCTGATGGAGGCCGAAACAGTAGAGGGGTTCAAGAGGTGGTGGGACAGGTACAGGGGAAGGGTTCTGGAAACAAAAACCAGTGCAGCAAGAATATCCAGGACTGGGAAGGCAGAAGCCAGAGAGGGAGAGGGGGGCAGCAAGATCAGCTCCCAGGGTGGGGACTGACCAAACAGACAGACACGAAAGACCGTTAGGCCTATTCTGCTGGCATTTTAGTATGTTAGTATGGTTGAACCAGTAAGCCATGTTGGTGGAGTAGGGAGGTGCAGGAGGCAGTGAGGGATAAAAAGGCATTATGCGCTGCTTTTTAAACGCCTAGGGGATGAGGAGTGAGAAGAGGTTGAATATCGCCCAGGAGGGTCACCAGAGTGGTGAGGGAGCCAAGGCAAGGATGGAGCAAAACCTGGCTAGGGGATATCCGGGGATTCTATAGATGTATAAGAGAGAAGCGAAAAGAGAGGACGCAGATCAGTAGGATTACAATTATAGAGGGATGGGCACAGGAAGCAGGGGACCAGGCAGAAGTGCTAAATGAGTACTTTGCCTCAATCTTTGCAGATGGGGACTGGGGATCTCTACAGGCTGATGGGAGGGAAGAGCATTCGGCTAAGGTGAGAAGTCTGTCTGAGACCAGTGGACGGAATGAGGCTAGGGTACAGATAGGACCAGACCCAGAAGGGGTGGGGAGGTTGAGTGAGGGGGAGGAATGGGGGGAAGAAATCACAGTGGATAGGGTGAGGGAGGCCCTTCGGAAGCTAAAGCCTGATAAGGTGCCGGGGCCGGGTGGGCTACA
The DNA here is from genome assembly GCA_016271365.2 of Neoceratodus forsteri. Classification (NCBI taxonomy): domain Eukaryota; kingdom Metazoa; phylum Chordata; order Ceratodontiformes; family Ceratodontidae; genus Neoceratodus; species Neoceratodus forsteri. Next base: position 735,246,055 of record CM028131.1, read on the forward strand.
CCCGAAGGGTGTGAAGGAATTGGCGGAGGAGCCAGCAGCTCCACCGGCTGCACTCTTTAATACCTCTTTGCAGACAGGATGGGTGCCCCAAGATTGGAGGGTGGCTTATGTAGTGGCTATTCATAAAAGGGGGGTCTAGAGAAGAGATGGGGAATTATAGGCCTGTCAGCCTAACGTCTGTGGTAGGCAAAGTAATGGAGGGCTTTATCAAGGAGAGAATTGGGAGGCAGCTGGAATGGTTAGGGCACCAGGATGATAAACAGTATGGCTTTGTTCCGGGGAGATCGTGTCAGTCCAACCTTGTAGAGTTTTATGACTGGGTGACAGGGGGGCCTTGGACAGACATAGGCCGGTGGACGTCCTATACCTAGATTTCAGCAAGGTGTTTGATTCGGTACCACATTATGGGCTGATTTAAAAAAAAAAAAAAAGCTGGGGGATATGGGGGTGGGAGGACAGGAGCTCAGTTTGGTTGAAAATTGGCTATCTGGGCATTTACAGAGGGTAATGGTGGGTGGGATACTCTCCTCTCCCAGGAAGGTAATCGGTGGGGTCCCTCAGGGTTCGGTATTGGGTCCACTCTTGTTCAACGCCTATGTCTCAGATATAGGGAGGGGGGTTAGGAATAGGCTGGAGTCTCTTAGCGGACGGTTCAAAACTTGGAGCACTGGTGGACTGTGAAAAAAAGAGGGAAGCGGTCCAGGGGGATCTGTATACCCTGGAGGGGTGGTCAAGGGGGTGGGGACAGAAATTTAATGCTGGGAAATGTAAGGTACTACATTTGGGAGTAAAGAACCCGGGCCATGTATACACCCCGGGGGGGGGGGGTGTCCACACTGCAAGCCACATTGGGAGAAAGGGATTTAGGGGTGGTGACAGATGTCAAAATGAATAACTCTGAAAATTGTAGAAGAACTGTCGCTAAAGCAAACAGGACACTGGGCTGCATAGCCAGGGGAATTACGTCCAGAAGGAGGGAGGTGATCCTTCCTCTGTATAATGCCTTGGTCAGGCCACAGCTCGAGTACTGTGTACAGTTCTGGAGACCTCAAGAAGGACATAGCACTGCTGGAGAGGGTCCAGAGGAGAGTGACCAGGATGATTCAGGGCATGGAGGGGAACCCTTATGAGGAGAGACTGAAAGAGCTTGGGCTTTACTCACTGGAGGAGAGGAGGGACAGGGGAGATATGATAGAGGTTTTCAAGTATGTAAAAGGAATAATTAGGAGTGGAACCAAGGAGCTTTTTTAGGCTAAAGAAAGGGGAACAATCAGGGCCATGAGGAAGCTGGGGGACACTACAGAGGGAAGCATAGGAAGCATTTTTCTCTGAGAGGGTAGTGGAGCTGTGGAATGCACTGCCTGGGAGGCTGGTGGAGGAGTGCACAGTGGAGGGATTCAAGAAGGGGTGGGACAGGTACAAGGGGAAACTGAAACTAAAGACCCTCTTGAGGGCTGGGGGGGTGGTAAGGCGAGCAGCCACTGGGTTGCTGGCTTTCAAACAGACAAGATGGACCATTTGGCCTATTCTGCTGGCTCTTTAGTATGATTTCACTCCTTCAAGGGGTTTGCCTGAGGATGTCCTGATAAGCAAAGGAGGCTGGAGGTTACGTTAAAAGATAATAAAAATATTTTTTTTTTTTTTTTTTGTAACCGGAGGTGCTCTGAGCAGAGTTTGCCTGTTTTTCAGGCACAACCCGAGACTTAAGGAGGGCTTGTTATAAACAGTGTAAAGGCATAAAAGAAAATAATGCAAGATTGATTTTGTAAGGAAATGGAGTCTAAGGAGACAGTTTAAAAATGGGTTAGGATTCACGCTTACAGTCCAGTGCATAGGCCAAGACCAAGTCAAGCAGCAAATAACATGCATAAGTCTACAGTACAAGTTATATAGAGGGATCCAATAAATAGGTATCGATTACAAGACTGAACACATTACTGAGTTTCCAGTAGGTTGCAGTGAGAAGGCCCATCATAGTGTGGTAGCAGCGCAAGGCATAAATTAGTTTTGACACGTAAGGGTAGTGCTCCCTAGCCCTCCTCATAGATGTAGTTTAGCCATTCCACGCGGTCTGTTCGTAGTAGACAAACTTCAGATCAAGGCATAAACAGACACACTTGCGGACTTCAGACCTGTAAGTGTGTTTGATTGCTCCTTGATCATAAATCAGTTTTGGAAATTTGATTAGCAATCTTTGCTAATCAACAAACTTTTGATTGGCAACCAGCCAGGTTTCATGAGCACTTTCAGTACATTTTTGTTAATGTAAGATGCAGTCCAGAAGAGTGCAACTGTGGGAGAAAAGTGTCCATTATAAGAAAAATTACCATGGTTGCAGAAACAGTTACCACTGTTTAGAACTTTTACTGCAGTTTGGCCATTCAGTTGATTAGCAACTTCTAACCAAGGCTTCACTTGATTAGCAGATGGCATTTTTTTTTCAGTAGCAAATTGTGATGCTAACCCGCTTATTTTATGCTTTGCAGTGGCAAACAAAACTAGGTCATTAAATAACTCCTCCAGCCCTGGTTCAAGTTCAGAAGGCTTGAGGCCTGAGATAGCTGGCAGGGAAGGCTATTCCATCATTTGGAGGCAGATACTGATAAAACTCTCTGTACCTGTGGGGTTCAGAGAGTAGTAGTTCGGAGGATGATCTTTAGTGTCTGCCATTTCTCTTGGGCATGAGCATCCCTTGGAAAAGGGTGATACTGGGCATCCTTTAAAAGTTTGGTGATGAAGCAGCACTCAATGTGCTTGGGGTGCAAACAATCTTTTTTTTTTTTGTTTGTTTGTTTGAAAAATCTTTTATGAATGTGGTACAGCTTACGTTGCATCCAGGCTGGTGCATGTTTATATGAATACAGCGAATATATAATTTATACACATTATACATTTGGATAGATTGCATTATCAGCAGAGGATTATATGTCTACCTTAATATCAACATTTAATCAATCAGACAGACAGGGCAATATACACTTTCTGTAGCGCAATATATACTTTCTGCTTGCCCCCAATTAAAATAAGTTATATAGCATACTATAAGTAGCATTCTGGCATTGCTCTGGAGTGTAAACAGATAGGAGTGTAGTATGTGGGCCAGTTCTTCCTAGTCTGGAATTATACCAAGTTCAACCGCAGATAACCAGGTTTCCCAGAGCTCTTAAAAGCAAGGTGTCTTACCCTGAGCACCCATCTGGGCCCGCTCCAGTACCATGCAGGATTTCACATTCTGCACCTATCTCTCAGCCGTGGGAGCATTAGCAGACATCCACCACACCTGTGCAGTAGTTCTCCTGGCATTGATTAAAGCCATGGACCACAGGAAGTTGGAAAGTTTCTAGTTCGGGTGATGAGGGTCTGCCCCCAACAACAGTTCAGAAGGAGATTTAGATTGGGAGTACCCCAAAACCCGAGACATTATATGGTGGATTTGGTGCCAGAAAGGAACCACCTTGGGGCAAGTGAGGGCCAAGTGGAGGAAGTCTGCCTCATCAGCCTGGCACTTGGGGTATTAGGATGAGTGTGAATCATCAATCCTGTGCAGCCATTTAGGATATGCATATGCCTTGTGTAGGAAGAAGAGCTGGATTTGTCACAGCTTGTTACTACAGGAGCAGTCCATATAATGTGTGCATGCCATGGACTATGTCTTTTGGTCTATTGGAAGGGAGAGGCCTTCGCTCCACTTCTCCGCACTAGGATGCTGTAATTGGCATCTTGAGTTAATAAGCAGCCGGTAGAAAATTGATAGGGGTCTCCCATTTGGCTGCAGGTGAAACGGCTCCTCCTCGAACGGGGAAGGAGTAGCCCAATTATTTGCCATATTTAGATAGTCCCCACATCTATGTCTAACTCGTAGATACAAGAAGTCCCCTATAAATGTGTTCCATTGTACACATATTTGAGAGAGACTCTTAATCATTCCTCCATCATATAGCTGATTGATTACCACAAGACCCTTCTTCCGCCAAGCCCATAGTCTTTGCTCCATCAATGTACCAGCCTCCTTGTCACATGAAATTAAGTATGCTGAGATTGGGAGATACCCCCACAAATCCTATTCATTTGTGGGCTTGAGTCCAGATGGCTAGAGTGATCGTAGTATAGGGGTTACTAACCTGCTCATTCTTCACCTCCTCAGGCTCCCAACCAGCAGATCATTCCTATAGTTACCGGTTAACATGTCCTCCTCTAGCCCTACCCAAGAACACTCATCCCTTGATTCTCCCATTGTATAAAGGACAATTGGGCAGCCCAACAGTAATACTTAAAATGTAGGGGTCCTACATCCCCCTCCCCGGGCTTCCTCTGAAGTAGGGCCCTTGGTATTTTTGCCCACCCCTTTTGCCACAAAAACTTAAGAATGGAATCCAAATATTTGAAATGAATCTTGGGAACCTTTATGGAGAGAGTTTGATACATGTATAGTAATCTAGGGAATATCGACATTTTAATAACCCCCACTCTACCAAGCATCGATATAGGCAGGGCCGTCCACCTCATACACTCCTCAGCAATCTCAGTCAGGAGAGGCTTCAAATTCAGCTTGTGTAAGTCCCCTGCTGTGGCAGAAATCTGCACCCCCAAGTATTTTAATGTGTGCACTAATTGAAGCCCTTTCAATTGTGCAATTAACTGTGCTCGGGTCGAAGCTCACACTGGCATAAGTTTGCTTTTAGACCAGTTGACCTTATGACCTGAAATAGTGCCGAATGAGCGTGTTAATTTATGCACGGCTGGCAGGTCCTCATCAGGATTTTGCAGATACAGTAACTGGTCATAAGCATACATAGCAAACTTATGTTCCTGACTCCTTCCCCCCACCATCCCTGCATGTGCTCTCAGCGCCGCCCCCAGGGTCTCAAGCGACAACACATACAGCAGCAGTGATAGCAGACACCCCTGTCTTGTACCCCGACCTAGCTGAAATGGACTGGACACAACGCCCCCAGCATAAAGCTGCAGAGAGGGGCCCTGATATAGCGCCCGGACCCAGTCTACTCAGTGTATAAAATAAGTACCCCCATGCCACACGGTCAAAAGCCTTTTCTGCATCGAGTGCTACCACCGTCGCTCCATGCATGTTTTTAGTGCGAGCCCATCTGAGTGTAACATTAAGGGTATGCCTGATATTATGTTTGCCCATGCAGCCTTTTACAAATCCAGACTGGTCCGGGTGTACTATCGAAGGGAGAATCCGCTCCAGTCTGGTTGCCAGAATCTTATAATCTGCAGTGAGCAGCGAGATTGGTTTATACGAGGAGCACAGGATTGGGTCCTCCCCTGATTTAGGTAGCACAGTAATAATGGCAGACCGTGTGGAGGGGGCAACTCTCCCCCTGCAAGCCCTCCTCAAGGGCATCAAACATGGGTTCCAGGAGGTACCCCTCAAATATTTTATAAAAGTCAGTCGTTAGGCCATCAGGCCCCCGGGGCTTTCCCACTCTTCAGAGCTCTCAAGGCTGACTTTATTTCTTGTTTAGTTGGGGGGAGTCCAACTTCTTGGCTTCCTTCTCCTTAATCCTGTTAAGTGGAGCCCCTGCAAAGAACTGGTCATAGTACTCACACTTGGGGGTGCATTCTGAGGTATAAAGCAGTTTATAACATGTACCGACTGCGTCCCTTATGTCTTTAGCATCTCTTACCATATTCCCTTGTGCATCTTGAATTTGTGATATACTCTTGTCGGACTCTCTCCTCTTAAGCTGCCAGGTCAAATATTTACCCGCCCTGTCCCCATCAAAATATTGACCCGCATTAGCCGACAGAATAGTACGCTCCAGTTGGGCACTGGAGAGTGAATTAAATCTCCATTTCAGCTTCTGCACTATATTGTAGAGGGTGGCAGTGGGGTTAAGCATGTGCATGCCCACACATGCTGCGATTTTACTCCTGAGGAGTTCTAAGTCTCTAGTAGCCGTCCGCTTTGTTCGTGTCGCAAAGGCTATAGTCTGCCCTCTTATATAGGACTTTAATGCTTCCCATCGTGTGGATTGTGAGCTATCCCCCTTATGATTAAATTCTAAATATTCCTGTATAACTGCCCCCATGAATGACAGATATTCCTGATTCCGCAACCGTATCGGATCCAGCCTCCAGGCCCTAGCTTCTACAGAGTTCCCTGACCCACATTTTTTAACAAAGTGGAGAACGTGATCTGAGATTAGGATGGGTGAATATTCCACTTCCCACACTGAAGTAATCAAGGCATTGGAGAGTAACAGCCTATCAATATGGGCATAGGAATTATGGGAGTGGGAGTAGAAACTATATTCTGGCCCCGAGGGGTATAGATGACGCCAGGCATCAACTAGATCAAAATCTTCCTGCAATACCGCCAGTGCTTTTGCATTGTGAGATTTTTGAATGGGGGAAGGGCCGGATCAATCCAGGACCGTGTCAAGGACACACACTTTTAGTCCCCGCCCAGTATCCAGGGGCCCTCCCACCTGGACATGTCTAAGGCTAGCTTGCGAAAAAAAACTGAATTTTCTGTATTTGGTGCATATATGGAGCCCATCAGTAAATTCCCCTTGCCCGGAACCTCTACCCTCTACCCTTGCCAGGGCATAACGGCCACATGGGTCCACCATTTTATCCACAGTCTGCAGAGGGGAGCCCCTGGGGAGCCATATGGAAGTGCCACGTGCCTTAGATGAAAAAATTGAGGACACCCACGTACCCCCAATAAACTCAGTGTTGTGTTTTTTTGTTTTTTTTTTGTGACTCTGGGATTGAGAAGTGGGTTTCCTGTAGTAGGACCAGTGCCCCTTTACATCTGCGGATTTCCGCCATAACCCTCTTTCATTTCACTATAGATTTAAGACCATTAATATTCCAGGAAATACAATGAACATCATCCCCCATCATTAAACATCAGTCTACAATTGTGTAACATTCTGGCCAACAATAAGTAAGCCCGCACACTTTCCCAAAATCTCAAGCCCACCCCCCAAATCCTCTCCTGAAATCACTCTGGTCCTCCCCTTGATTACGCCATAATTCATAAGCCAATATTGGTGCCCTTAAAGAAGGCCTGCCCTCAGATCTGCATGTACCAGTGTGGGCATGTTGCTTCCGATGTGTCACCTCCCCTCCTCTCACAAGCAAAAAGGGCAACACAATCTGGTCTCTGGTTACCCCTCCTCTCCTTCTATACAAAACTGCCTCCCCCCGCCCCAAAATACCCGCAGCAGTCCACGGCTTCAGTCTAACCGGGACTGAAGTCTCTCTTCCTCTGCTGGGAAAAATCCCACCAGCATTCCCATTATAAACATTAGGCAGGAATAACAAATCCTGCCCTGCCTGCTAGCCATATTGCTGGATAAAGGGGTGGCGGCACATAGGCCATGTTTATAGGATAACAGCACAGCTGTATATCTAAAAAAGAATATACTAAAAAAAGGCATTATTGCAACTCTGGGCGAGTCCACAATTCAAGGCTCTGCCCTAGCAGGCGCCTATGAAATATAACAGCAATGAATTGTATCAGTATGGTTAGTCTGCCACTATTAGTACATTGTACCCAAGTTTTCAGTTTATATGGGTCTCCATCTCCAGTCATATATCATGCTAGCGTTCCAAGCCATAAAGGTCCCTGCCCCGCTGGTACCCATGCCCCTGGCACGGTTGGGCCGAATGCATCCAAGATGGGAGGAAAACACAAAATTACTCCGGGGGTCACAAAATCGCTTACCCTAATCAAGAAACTTGAGGGCCAGTGATCCAGCTGCCAAATATAGCAGATTTATCAAAATGAAAGACCCCCCCTCCTCCGCTGATACCCGAATGCCGAGATTCAGTCATGGGTACAAATAAAAGGATTACACACACCTTACTTCACGCCTAGATTATCAGGGCTCACAGCACGCTCGAATCAGAAATAAGAGCCCCAGGGACGAGAACAAGAAAGAAGGCCAGCCATCCATACTAATAATGCCGGTCAGAACATAAACAACATCAGATGTAAGTTATTACTTGCTCAACTTGACTTGCTCATCGTTTGGCCTTGCTCACTCTCCCATGGTCTCCTCTTCTTCGAGCCATTTCTCAGCAAGCTTATGGTGGGTGAAAAATCTAGAACTCTGGCCAGGTCTATCCACCCTTAAGCGGGCCGGGTACGCCAGGGAAAATTTCCAGCCCAGCTTGTACAGCTTACTTTTCACTGGGTTGAACTTTTGCCTCCTCGTCTGAAGATCCCGGCTATAGTCCTGGTACACATACACTGTTGCTTTATCCGCCTTTAAGGGGCCCGCTACCCTGGCCTTCTGCAGTACTGTCTCCTTGTCTTGAAATCTTAGATATTTAACGAGGCAGTGGCAAGGGTGATCCCCCGGTTTAGGAGGGGGACCCACCTGGTGTGCCCTTTTGATTTCATACCTCGCAGCTTCCTCCGGTTGGCCAAGCTTCTGTATCAGCCAGAGATGGATCCCCACAAAAGGATTATGGCCTTCTAGGCCCTCAGGGAGCCCGATGATGCAAATATTAGATCACCGAGGGTGGTTCTCCTGATCATCTAGGCGCTCTTGGAGATCAGCAGTTGTGGATAGCAGCCAGTTTCTTTCAGCCGAGGCCCCTGCATAAGTATCCTCCATGTCGCTAACCCTGTGCTCGAGCTCACAGATTTGCGAGGTATGCATAGCTGTAGTATCAGTCAAGGTGGTGACCACCGACTACAGATGAGTAAACTGCGAGTTAAGGTTATGGAGTTCGGCCTTCATATCCCTCTGCATTTGTGCCAGGGTATCGGGTATTCCTGCTAGCAGTCTGGTAATATCCATTGCGTTGGCGTCAGTTCACGCACCTACTAAGTTGACGCTCAGTAAGGAGGGACCAGTATCACGAGAGAAGTTCTCGCCTTTGTTGTTTGATGTCTTGGATCCAAACTGAAGTTTTGCCTGGCGATTTTTAGATTTGTTAGTAGCCATCTGCCCAGACAAGATATATCGCCTCAGAAATACCCCCGAGTTTAACAGCTGTAAATGAGACTTTTAGAGCCACCACCCAGGGAGCCTATTTAGCAAGCGTCCTCCATGCTTGCCGGCTAGCCATCCCCCCCCCCCCATGCAAACCATCTTAAGTCAGCACATAGTTTCCAGTGGTGGGTTTGATGGTTAGCAGCCAGAATTAATTGACAAATACTCTTGAAACTATAGGACTTGTACTTTATTAACCACTCTCTAGCAGCTTGACTTGTGGTTTTAAAAAACCCCAAGGACTCGGGGCCTGTCTGCCAGTGTTTGTGTGTAAGCTGCCTCTTTCAAAGCGGGCAGCTGGGGTTTAGGAAAGAGCCTGGAACATCAGAGGGCTGTCAGGGGGAGGCAGGCAGCTGTCTGTAGCCCGCCAAGCTAGCACTTCTGGTTTTCCCAGGTGGTGCAGCTCAAGAGTAGCACACAGCTGAAGGAGGGCTGTATGGCATGCTCCATACATGTCCGCTTCATGCGCTCATGGAACATTTTTATGCTGCCATCCCGAGAAAGAGAGAAGGGAACAGAACGTGAGTAAACACCGGCCCCTTGGCAGGAGAAAGTCCATCAGTCTTGCATCTTAGGCTAGGCTGCACCAACTGGGCTGTCCACCGAATTCGGTTTCGGCAGCCCTCTCCACCCCTGACAGTCCTGCCATTTGGAGGGGGGGGGGCAATCCATGTGGGGTAGGAGGTAGGGCTTAGAGAAGGCACCGACAGGGCTGAGAGAGTGGTGTGCTGAAGGAGCTTCAAGCACTGGGGGAGGTGGATGAATTTTAAATTAAAAAAAAAAAAAAAAATCAGGAGGTGAGAAATGCAGTTTCAAGAGAAGACCGGTAAAATCACGATTGGAAAATGGTTGTTAACTTATTATGGTCCTAGACTGTAGAATGCCTTACCTTTTTGATAGCTGCTGTTATGGTTCACAACCATTTTTTTAAAACTAAAAGTGCATGGCTATGTATACTCGAGCCACCTGATGTAATTGTGTATTTCTAAGTATTTTTAGATGCCTTTTATGTTATTTCTGATGTACCTCATGAAATGTTCTGGTCAGTTGCTGTATGTACGTTGTGTGTGTGTTTTTTTTTTTTTTTTTTTTTTTGGTACAGACCCCAGTGTGTGGCTCAGCCCACCTACCTGGTTAAACTAATAAAATATATTTAAAATAGTGTGTAGACACAGCTAATGGCCAGAACATGAGTTGTAACTTGGTTCTATGTTCAGCATGTATCTAAGCTATTTCTGTTTTCACCCCACACACTGATGCAACACCCAGCTTCTTTTGTCCTTGCGCCTGTACAAGTACTGTATACTAATTGTTGTAGAGTCCCCACAAAGATATATCGCGCCCCAAGAAATCCAGCATTGACTTGCAAAGGATAAAAACACCATCTTTATAAGTTAATTGGGGGCACTGAGATACATTGCTTATGGTATTTGGATACAGGAACCATGCCGCAAAGCTGGCTGCCAGGCACGTGAAAGGTACTGACATTATATCATAAGAGACATTCCCAGAGCCCCTTTTGGCTTTTATTATAAATGATAAACACTATATGAAAGAAAAATACTTTTTACCTGAGTTGGAATAATTTATTTTAAATAAATTGGCAAACTATTTGAATCTTCACCCTTTTTAGCGGTGGAGGATAGAACAGCACAATGTTCTGCACAAGAGCACAACTGCACAGGTAAGTGACAGGGGCGTGATTAAAATTCTGCACTCTTGATAGGCTGGTGTTAAGTGTTAAATAAGTGTTTTAAAATTGTTTTGTAGGAAGACATGGTACTTAAATGATCCACCTGTGCAAAAATAAGGAATATGATTAGTAAAGACCAGGCTCTGTAGATAGGTTGTGAACGCAGCTTAATTACTTACATCTGACCCTGTTTTTATTTTTAAATAGCTGAGACTGGTGGCCATAAGTGGTACCAAAATCTCAAAGAAAAGATTGAAGTTGTACAACCACATAAAAGGATCTGATACAGCATTCGCACATTCTGTCTTGCTGTGAAAATCTTTTGATGTTGACTTCTGGCTCCAGATGCATCCAGGCAGGTTAAAAAAAATTAGAAAGAAAAACTGCTTCATGCTGGCTTTGAAACTTGATTTCTGGAAATATTGTAGATTAGATTAATTTTTAGAAAATAAAAAGGCAAATAAAAATAAATTGTAGATGGCATTCTGCCAAGTGTTTGCAGGATGGCAGCTGCCTCTGTTTCAGCGGAGTTCTTGCTGCCCACTGTATGCCAGTTTGACAGTTACAACCCATTGCAAGCCTGGTGCAGTGGCACTGAGGGTTGGACTGTTGACACAGAGCTAAAGCCTGTTGTGTTGGCAGTAATGTCCCATGCTGGGAAACCAAACTCACTTTGTTCTTAAGAGATCATTCCTGAAAAACACCTAATGGTCGAAACTGTAGTTCCTGTTGCCAGTAAGAGTATAAGCAAAATAATAACTTGCTTCTGTCTCTCTTAAAGTCTTCTAAAGTGCAGTGGCTCTTTCTGTCTTACTCAGAAAAAAATACAGGCCCACATTCTCAGTTGCTGTGGGTGACCCTACCACTTTAGCACCGCTGAGGACCTTGCTACCCCATCAAGGTAAGCTAAATGGGATGTCCCAACCCCTGAGTGTGGTGCAAAGCTTTTTTTGAAACAGTAATGGGGGAGGGCACCATACAAATGGTGAACCACAGAACCATTCACAACCGCATGGCTGCCCTTGCACAACTTGTAAAACCGGACGATAACAGGGGCACAGACCACTGGACCACCAAACAAGGTGGCACAATGCGGCTGGGAGAGGCGCTGGAACACTGGGTAACTGCCCTTTGGATCACTGTATGTGGGTGAGGGTGGAGATCACTGGCCCACTAAGGCCAACAAAGCAGTGTTGGGGGAGAGGGGGAGCCCTTTTGGTTGGGATGCACAAGCCCCTCTAAACTGAGCATTCAGCAAACCAGGTTGCATCCAGATTTGGGGACCTGAGATTAAAAGCACCAGTGTGCGCTGTGTAAAGCATAAATTGGACTGACATAAGCAATTGATTTCAAAGGGCATGAGCAGTTAGAGCAGCAGTTCAGGGAGGAAGCCTTGTTGTGGAATTGAGGCATATTTAAGTTGTCTTGAAGTGGTCAGAGATGTATGTAAAAGACCATGAAACATGGACTTGTGTCAAAAAGATTGCAAAATCTAGGGCAAGGGGAAGACAATAAAGATGTCTAAATTAGTACAACGGTGAGTGGGTCCTTTTCCTCCACTGTGATTGGCTGTGCCCATGCACTGACCATTGCATCTGGGTCACAAATGGCATTGCATCATTCAGCTGGCACAGTTTCATGCCTTGGCCTGGTCCCAGGTGCATTGCAGCCTGTTGGCTGGTGTAAACCCCTAACAGCTAGATTTGCAGTTTGCCTCTGGACTCATCCCTACCACACCTCCCTGCAACACGTCACTGTCGTATGGGACACGATTTACAGTAGGAAAAAAGAAGAGCAATAAACTTTGCTAAGATGGAGATCTACAGGGCCCATAAAACTACTATATAACAAGCAGGCTAATTTACAAAAAACTCTTGGCAAACAAAGGGAAGGACACACTAGGACTATACACACAAATTGAAACACTCTGCACAACATGTTTTTGCAAATTTTGACTGTACTGCTCCTTTAACTTGTCTGATAATACCTCTAGGTCCCTTTCCATGATTGTTCTTTCCACTGTCTCCTCTCCCCCCATGCTGTATTATGTTTTCAAATTTTGATTGTCCCGTGTGCATTACCTTGCACTTTTTAGCCTTACATTTTAACTTCTAGACTTGACCACTTCTCTAGTCTTTCCAGGTCTTCCCTCATAAATTCCCTCACTATCCATTTTTCTGCATATCTGAGTATCATCTGCGAAGAAGCAGTCCTTCCCCTGGATCCCTTCTCCAGTATCACAGATGAAGATGTTGAAGCGGACCGAACTCGAGATTGAGTTCCTATGGCACACCACTGAGGACCTCACTGACTTCTGAGTGTTCCCCATTATGGACAACCCTCTGGGTTCTGTCACAATTTCCTACCAGTCTTATGATCTTTTCTCTTACCCCCTAAACTCCATACATTTTGACCTACTGTCCATGTAGAAGAGAGTCAAAGGCTTTGTTGAAGACAAGGTACTGTATGTCCACTGCCTGACCCTTGTCCACCACCTTCATCATCCTGTTAAACACATGTGTCAGGTTTGTCTAACATGACCTCCCTCCTGTGACCCCATGCTGTTAGATTTCCTATAGTCCATTTGCCTCCAGGAAACCCACTACCCTCTCCTTTTATTATTGTCTTTAATAACTTCCCAACTGTGGATGTCAAAATGACAGGCTTGTAGTTCCCTGGTTCATCCCTGCTTCTGCTCTTGTGTGGGGAAACTGTCCTCCAGTCCCTAGGTAATACTCCCCGCCCCCACCAATATATCTCCAGTGAACTGCTTAAAAGCTCAGCCAGCTAGAACCTGTTCTTTTTCCTTTAGCACATGGGGATGCAGCCCAGCTGGGCTCACTGACTTGTCCACCTTAAGTGCGTTTTAGCCTCTTTAACACCCTTGCCTCTAAAATCAGATCTTCATTGATATCCGCCCTCTTCCCTGCTTGCCTCAGTTACACAGTCTGGCAATAGCCCTTTGTCGTCCACTGTAAATACTGAACAGAAAGACTGGTTCATTATGTCTGCCTTCCCTTTTCTTTAGTGTGCCTCCTCTTTTGTTTTGCAGTTTTACTATATGTGTTGCCCCCCTTCTTCATTCCCTCGGCTGTTGTGGCAGGGGTGCAAGAAGACAGGGTGTGGTAAAGGAGGTATAAATCAGGTAAGCAAGAATAAAGGAGACAGGGAACAGATGAGATAAAGAGATGGGTCTGGTGGAGTTTCAGGGGACAGCACATTGCTTTTCCTTTTCATACAGTGCTTGTCAGTTGGGATGTGAGGCATTGTAGGAAAAGCTGTAAAAATTTCAAACGTGAAGATCCCCAGGGGCATAAAACTAGTTGGCAAATTTAGGGGAAAAAACTCCTAACAGTAGACAAACGAAAGCAAACTGTTGAAGTACACACACACCACCCTGCACAACATATTTTCTTTGTAAATTTTGACTTTAGTTCCCCTTTAAGAGACTCTTCGTATCCTCCTCTGCATGGCTGGTTTTGTATTTTCTGAAGGCTTTTTTTTTTTTTTTTCTTCCTCACAGCCTCCCCACCTTCCATTTGAACCGCACTGTTTTTTCTTAGCACCCTTACAGGAAATCGTGTCTTTCATTATCCCATTCTTAATCAATTCCCACTTCTTTTCCACCTCGTCTACTGCCCTTACCCTTTCCAGTCTCCTGCAGTAGTTCCCACATTCTGACAGAATCTGCCCTCCTAATGTCAAGGACTTGTCTGTGACTGTTTACTCTCCCCTTCTAATTTTATATTGAACCACATGGTCTGGGTAACTGGTTCCTCCACTCCACTGCTAATCAGTTTAAGTTTTGTATTACAGAAATTGCTCTGCAGTCATTTTTGGAGTAACATTTTCCCTGTACCCGGCTTTCCTTCTCCTCAGAGACATTAGGTTTTGGTCAGCATGGATCTGTCTTGAGTTGAACTATCACTCTGAGAGCTGCAGTCGATCAGTATATTTGGGGGGAGAGGCATTCCCAGGATACCAGAATGTTCTCATTCTATAAACAGTAGGAAAAAAAATGTGGCGAGTTTTTAGTTTGATAGCCACCTTTTAAAAAGCCCAAAGTGGGACATTTCTTACTGAAACATGATTTTTCGCTGGACAATATGTGATCTCGACCAATGCAACAGACTTGTATTGTCTAAATAATCAGAATTAAAACTAAGTGTTGTAGTTTTTTAGCCGTTTTTAGTGTTTCATGCCATTTTAAGGTATTTTAATTAAGGTATTATGTTGTTTTGCAGCATTTAGAGGAAAGTCAGAAAATATTTTTTTCTGCTATAATGTCAGGACATGTAGTATTTTTCATGTGGTTTTTTTTTTTTTTTTTCAGGATGCAGCTGCCCAAATCAGGACTGTCCTGCGAAAATAGGGACGGGTGGTAACCATAGGCCACCTCTGTAAACAGTACACATACACCTTCTAGTGACCTTAGTCAGATTACAAGTTTAATAAGTGGTTGTGGAAATGAATCGAATTCAACTCTGCCCCTCCAGAAAGCATGCTCCTGATAATTGCATTATCCCTGCCCTTGTTTATGACAAAACAGTCATCCCTGCCTGCCTTTCTTGAACTGATTGAGGTGCAAATTGCTGGTGGTTTGACAAGTTTAATTAGAGACCTCAAGACCCTTGTGGCTAAGCTGGTGACTAGTATACATTTGAGAACCACTGATCCAGGCAGGTACAAATAATGTCAGACGTACTTTTTATGTTTTCAAATAACTGCCTCTTGAAAAGAAATTTATAAGGGTCTAGCATGAAGGAGAAACTTGTTCTGTTTGACAAGACCACTAATGTGGTTAATTTTGCGCACACTCCTCCCAGTGAATGTGTGGTGCACAGAAATGAAGTGAGCAGCTACCAGTGACTACTCAGACCAGACAACTGAAAGTCTAGCTGGAAGAGTAAACAAGAGTTGGCTTGTCCCAACAAGGGCTTTTCTTGTGATGAAAGATTGCATGTGGGAGAGGGCAGTGTTCTCATCATGATGATGACTTTTGTGCAGGTCACTTAATTATCATTCTGACAGCAATGTAGCACCCATTGTGTGTTTCAGATACTCCTTAGAAACCAGTTTTGCCACTGTATGTGATGGCAGTATATAATTGTATTTTGTTGAGCTCTGAATTCTTGTGACGAAAAGGCTGCTTCCTGGGAGCGACTGTACCTTTAAGTAGCTTGGGAACTGTGCAGATTGCCTCAGGTTTTATGCAGGTACCCCCCACCCCCAAAACTAGTGTCAGTGCTGCCTAGTGCAGCCGAATCGTACTGAAGTTCCTGCTCTTCACTCTGTAACAGGCCATGTAAATAAGCAGAAGGCTGGTTTTTTCTGTCTGTCGCTCACCTTTCACCAATACAGAACACATTGCAATATGGGGCTACTTGAACTTTACCTGCTCACACTCTACCTGGTCTGTAAATAAACAGAAATTTTTGGATTACAGTGTGGTCAGTCCCTCACCTTCTACCACAAAAACATAGAATTTATCAGCAGAAAAGGACTGCTTGGCCCACCCAGTCTGCCCACGTTCCCTGCCTAGTTTTCCTCTGCACACCCTAACTAGTCTTCAGAAACCCTTCATCCTTCCTTCCTATTTACTAATAATTTTCCTAGGTCTATCACATGCATGCTTGAAGCCCCGCACTGTCTTCACCTTCACCACTTCTGCTAGTAGTCTGTTTCAGACATCTACCACCCTTTCAGTGAAGTGCTTCCTCACATCCATTTTAAATTTCCAACCCTCCAACTTCATTGCATGCCTCTGATCCTGGTGCACTTTCTCGTTTAAAGAGACTCCTCTTTTGCCTGTTTCACCCTGTGAGAATGCGATGTGGGTTTCCATCATGTCCCTTTTCACTCCTCTTCCAGTGCATACATGTTGAGATCCTTCAGTCTCTCCCTAGTATGGAATTTGGTGCAACCCCAGCACCATTTTAGTTGCCTCCTCTGACAGCCTCTATCCTGTCTTATGTCCTTCTGAGGTGTGGCCTCCAGAACTGGACACAGTACTCCAGGTAGGTTCTTCCCAGTGAGTGCTGTAGCTAGCAACACCACCTCCTGCTCGTGCTGGAGATGGCCTTTCTTATGCACCCCAGCATCCCACTAGCTCTACCCGCTGCTTTGTCACACTTCCCTACCACTTTGAGGTTGTGAGATATGGTAACTTCAGGGTCCCGTTTTCTTTTTAGTAATTGCCAGTACCCATCCATCCTATGCTCGGCTCCTGGATTCCTGTGCCGTAGGTGCATGATTTTGCCTTTCTATGTCCTTTCAGAGATGCGGCCTCCAGAACTGGAGACAGTACTCCAGCTGAGGTCTCCCCTTCGAGTGATACAGTGGCAATACCACCTCCCTCTTCCTGCTAAAGATACCCCTGCCTATACACCCATCATCCCACTAGCCCTACCCACTGCATTGTCACACTGCCCTGCCACTTTGAGATCATCAGTTATGGTAACCTCAAGGTCCCTTTTCCTGCTTAGTACCAACACTGATTTTATCACAGTGTTGGGGAGCAGTGGTGTACCTGCCCAGTATGTACTTGGAAGGTTTTTAGACTACAGTGGTGTCTGTCCTTCATGTTTCACCAGCACCAGTTCAATTTAGTGTGGTGGAAGCCTGCAGTGTACCTGCAGACTTGGTACCCGACATGTCCCATCACCCCTGTGGTGCCTCCATCTGCCACTCAAACCTAGCAGTGCACCTCCTGAGAGTGTCAGTTACCCTGCAGTGGCTGCAGGTGTATCCCCCCACCTATGGTGGCAGGATGGGTGTACATTCCACATTCCTGGCAGTGCTCAAGGTGTGCTTCCTCTATGTTGTCCTAGAGTTTAGCCTGACCACTTCATCACAGCACCCCCCACAGCTAACCTTTGTACCTGGCCTGGATGAGGAAATGGCAACAACTGACCAGGAAAGGGACCTAGGAGTCGTCATAATGGATGACCTCCAAGTGACAAGTCAGTGTGGGAAGGCAAGCAGGATGCTTGGTTGCATTGGGAGGGGTATAACGAGTAGAAAAAGGGAGGTAATCTTGTCTCTGTACATGTCACTGGTGAGGCCCCACCTAGAGTACTGTGTCCAGTACTGGAAGCCCCATCTCAGAAATGAAATCAAACAGGTGGAGGTAGTGAAGAGAAGAGTCACCAAAATGGTCCAGGGCATGCATCAGAGGAACTATGAGGAAAGGCTCAGAGAGCTAAACATGTACTCACAGGAGGTAAGAAGGGAGAGGGGGGTCATGATAGAGGCATTCAAATATGTCAAAGGGATTAATAAGGAAGGGGAGAGCAGCTTTCTGAACAGGAGGAGGAGCACTAGGACGTGGGCCATGATATGAAGCTGGAAGGTGGGAGACTAGGAGGCAATGTGAGGAAGTACTTCTTCACGGAAGGGGTAGTTGAACTCTGAAACAAGCTAGCAGAGGAGGTGGTGGGTGCAGACACTGGAGGCATTCAAGCATGCATGGGGTAGGAACAAAGGACTAGTGAGATTAGGACAGAGGGGAAGTACAGACACAGGTCTAGCAGGAACTATAGTTAAAAAGTAGGAGATAATCTGAGAACAGGCCAGACTAGATGAACCAGGAGGTCCTTTTCTGCTGACAACTACCATGTAAACAGAGGGCTTCAGTCTGCTAGCAGTCCCTTAGACCCTGTTCACTACGCCTCTGTAACGCTACAGAGTGCCTCAAACCATTACCGCAACGGTTTGGCAAGCATACCTGTAATATTACAGAAGGCGTTAGAATCGCTGTTGAAACCACATATGAGGTGGTTTCAACAACGGTTATGAAACTGGTCCCACCTTGGTAACTTTACCGCGGTAGTGTGGATGGGCGGTAACTGCTCACTGCAGGCCTGCAGTGCAGCAAGTAGCTGCATTGTGGGATTGGGCGCTATGAGACGGGTCACCAGTTCCCTGGAGGTGTACAGGCGGTACCGGTCTCTTAGCAGTCACTGCTGTCAGTGTGGACACACTGTACCGCTCCCTGGCTGTGACGGTTTCTGTCCGTTACGGGCTCTGAGCGGTGTAGTGTGGACGGGGCCTTACTTTTAACTAGCACTAAATCAGTTGCAGTATGGGGAAACTACTGCACCTGGTACTGTGCTTAAAAAGAGGGTTTCGGTCTCTGGCACAGTAAGTGACTTTTCACCAGCGCAAAGTGGGCATGTTTACAGTAAAGACAGTCCAGAATTTTACATCCAGTGTATAGGTTTTCTGACTGCAAATAGTTTAGTTTAAACAACCCTTTGTTTGCCATTGAAAAGCAAGCTGAGTAAGTGTTTCGGCCAGAAAATGTCACTCTTGTATGCTGTTTATAGACCCAGTGGAAACACAGGGATTAATCACATCTACCATAAAAGTCATGCTCTTCATGCATCATTAACATGGGGGGCATCACTATAACTAAAAGCAAATAACCAGGCTTCCGCATGTGCACTGTTGGCTCTGGAGAGGTGTGCCACAGTTTTCAGTTCTCTCCTTTTCACAACCAGTAAGTTTCTGCCAGCTTGCTGACACAGTGCTCGTAATGCTGGTGACCTTGGGTTTGAGAATGAGCTAGGGTCATCAGGGCCAGCCAGGAGGTAGGTATGACGGAGTATCGCAGTGGCCACTCTCCCCCTCTTGGGTGGGTGACCGCAGCTGCCATGCAAGCACTACCTGGGTGACTTCAGGTGGTGCAGCAGGTAGCATTGATAGAGTAGTAGTAAAAATGTTATTCTTATTCATAGCGATCTGAACAAAAACAGGCTAAACTCCATTGAGTAAAAGAAGGCAGACATCGGCTGGTGCCTTGCCAGTGCACATGTGCTGCACCCTTGCTGCCGTTGTCCTGTGGGAGCAGATCAAAATGTGGAAATGCTCTGACTGTACAGGATGGCTGGCGATCCCTCGCAGGCCCCATACCACCCACCCGGCGCCCCTCCAAAACCTGAATTAGATTTTAGCAGGGGTCCTAGCTGCACCCCCTGTGGGCCAGTCAGGGAGGGCAACCCCTGGGGGAACCATGGAATGGGTTAAGTCTTGAGGATGAGGATAATGGGGCTGGAAGGAATCATTGCAAAGGGGGGCCAATGGGTCAAATCGGGGCCAAAAAGAGTTAATAAAAGGAAAAGGAAAAAAAATAAGTTTCTGCTGTTTTTATAGACTTGACACCCGATAAACAAAATCACACAACACCTGTGACACGTGGACAGCCAGTTCTGAGTACACTGATTTTTTTTGTAATATAAAAATGTGTTATGGACTGTCTCTCATGAGAGATGCTGAGACAGTATGTGAGATGAGACACACACACACACACACACACACACACACACACACACACACACACACACACAGATTTTAGATACAAGGTGTTACCTGGAAGGCCAGGAGCAAATTACAGACTAGAAGAGGCCTTAATCAAGGATCTCCTGTTTATCTAAGTTAAATATGGCTTTAACTGCTAAGAGGGAAATCGGTATCCATTTTATGATGTTTAGAGGAGGAAACCAGGTTATGGCACACGGGTGCGAAATCATTAATGCTTTGATGTCTGTGTGAGAGAGGATAGTGCTCATAGATGAAAGGAAATTTACAGACTTGATTGGGAAATCACATGGGGAAAGGAGTTTTGCTGATGTAACCTTAATTAACTTGTCTTCTAAAATGATAAACATCCTGGATGTATGATTTTAATAAACAGGAGGAGCTAGGTGACTTCACACAAAGGGGTTGGCAAAGACAGTTTTTAAATGGTATTCTGTTTTCCATTTTCACACAAATGTTTGGACTCTGAAAAACAAACATCTTCAGGACTGTGAGATAAGAATAGATTAGAAAAGACTATTCTAAGAGTACTGTGGTAGGATATTTTGTCTGCACTTTTAAACCTGTTTTGTTTAAGTGATTTGCATGATCTTCCCTTGTCAATCTTCACCATTCATTACTTCCTGGGTGTAAGCTGGAGGTGCGCACCCGTCACGGGAGCTTTTTTTTTTTTTTTTTTTTAAATAGCTTTGACCAACGGGTAACGCCTTGGAGAGTGACGCCATGCGCGAGGGCAGCCGTTAGTAGCGCCACCGACCTCCTCCAACTCAGTTCTGTTTCTCCCGCCGCCGAGGCAGCACCTGTTCTGCTGGCAACCAGTTTTCTACCGCGAGTGTACCGACTCCTGTTTTCCGTCGCACTCGACGCCAATCCGTAAGACTGTTCTTTTTCTATCTTACGCGCCGGGTGTTTTCCTACTGTGTTTTAGCCTTGTTAGTTTCGCGTGATGTCCGGTTCTGGAGCTAAGCGCCAAGACGGGCTGCGCCCTATGCGCCGGTGTCTCCTGTGGCCGGTATTTCTCCGCCTCGGACCGGCATGACGCTTGCCTTCGTTGCCTGGGACCCAACCATGATATGGATTCTGGCAGACGCCTGTTTCTCGATGGACCGCCGTGTCCTCGGAACCGCTGGCGAGCTCGCAAGCCTCACCGACCTCGGGGACGACGCCGCCTCGGATTCTTCGGCAAGATCTCTAGGCCTTCCGGTCCTCCCGGCCTATACGGTCCGAGGAGGAGGGGCCTCGCCATTTCTGCCGAGGAGGAGGCCCTTCTGCGGTGTTGGGGAGCGTCCTCGGGCTGGCGCCTACACCGCCTCGCAGTCACCTCTGAGGCAGGCCTCCGTGCTGGAGGCCTCACTTTGGGCCTGGCTCGGTGGACTTTCACGCCGCTTCGCACCGTCTGATCCCGACACCGCCGCGGTGCCGGTGATTGATGCGGGCGCTGTTCCCGGCGCCGCTTTTGATCCGCCGGTGATCAGGTGCGCCCGCTGGCAGCGCCGTGCGGATCCCCGGCGCCTGTCAGGTGCCGGTGATCGGCGGCCCGCTGGCGGTGCCGCTAGCCTCAGCGCCGCTTGGCGGCGCTGATGGTCATGGCGGGCGCTGCCGGGCGGTGCCGCCCTCGCTCGACACTGGCCGGGCGGGCGCTGGCCTAGTCCTACCTCCGTGGCGGGTGCCGAGCTCCGCCGCACCATGGGGGTTTGGAGTTGGGCCTGGCTGCTGTCGGTGTTGGGGGCGAGCGCGCCGCCTTTGGTACCGTGGGCCGCTCAAGCACTGTGGCCTCAGGGACCCCTGGGTGGCTCAGCATTGAGGTCCAGCTGGTCTCGCCTCCTCGGAGGATGATGACTCGACGTGACCCATCCTGTCACCCCCACTCTTCGGGTCTGGGTCCCTGTGGCTAGAGGTACCAGGCGGCGAGCTGGCCCTCCTCTGTCCCCCCTTCCGTGCTCCTGAGGGTTCCCGGCTGGGGCCCCGGGGCATGGGGGTGACGGAGGGGAGGCCCTCTGCAGGGCGGGTGACAGCTACCCCCAGGGTGCTGTTGCCCTCTAGGGATAGGGGGACGCTGCTGTCAAGGAGGAGTTCCCTCGGAGTCCCGAGGTTGAGGGGCAGGGGTCTGGCGCTGGTCTCTTTGGCCACCTCAGGGGTGGCCAGGAGTGAGGCAGAACCCCGCCTCCCTCCAGGGTTCTAGGATGCTCTCCGGGGGCGTCATGCGGACTGCCCTTCTGGATCCATGCAGTCCCGGCTGGCCACAGGGGAGGTTCTCCTGGGCTCTTCCAGGCTCCGCTTCCCCAGAGTTCCGTTCTGCGGCCTGGTCTGCTGTCCGGGATCCTCCTACTAGGGCCTGTCCTCGGATTTCAGAGCCCTGGCAGAGAGCAGTTGCCCCTCGGAGGTGCCCTCTCCCATCTCTCTGCCTTCACCACTCCCGCCTCCAGGCCATGTCGGTCCTATGGGTCCGTTATCCTGGGAGCAGTTCAGGGTTCTGCTGCGGCTTCCTCATATGTTAGATACATGCATGAGCGGGTCTTCGACTCTCCCCACCGCCACAGGAATCCTCTGACATTCCAGCTCCCCATCATCCTCGCTCTCTCCTCTGAGGGAGAGGAACCCCTGCTCATCTTTCCTCCGATGCTGATTTCACGGAATATCAGCGCTTCCTCTCGAGGATGGTGAGGATCTTCGATTTCCATGTTCGGAGAGACAATACAACGGGAGACGCCGAATTCCTTGGTGAATTCAGTGCCCAGCATTTGTGGTACCTTCCTGGCCTATCCTCTTCCAGGAGGCGCCTATCCGTCCTGGCAGTCCCTGCCGCTCTTCTCCAGCCCCGCTGACTGTCAGCGAGGTATTGTGCACCTCAGAGTCTCTAGGTTCCTTCCCAACCCTCTGGTTTGGTCTACCTAGATACTCCTTCTGACGCCGCTGCTGGCGCACGCACCGCCACCGGATCCGGACTCTCCAGTTCGACCATTGGGGGCAAGAGTGTTCTCTCTTCTCGTGCAAGTGCCTGTATTGCATCTCATCAGGCTCACCACGCTGCCTACAACCGCATTTGTGGTCGGTGATGTCCCAGCTGTTGGCATCAATGCCTGACACGGAGCAACCAGACAAGCCGCTGCCCTCTCCGCTGTAGGCCTGGAGCTGGTAAGACCAAGCAAGGGCATCTCACGACGCCAGTGGGAGGTGGCTTCCAGGCTTCGTGGGACAGCGATCTGCATCAGGCGGACGGCATGTCTTGCCTCTAGGTTGTCACCCCTGGCCCGGCTGAGGGTGATTCGCCTCCGCCTCCGGGGACCTGCCTTTTCTCCTCTAGAGCTAGAGACTTTACAGGGGCTCCCTCCGCCTCCTCGCCCTCGGGAGGCACCTGCCAGCTCTTCTCCCACTTAGGCTTTCTGAATAGCCAGGGTCTTCCTTCTGTTTTCACCAGCAGAAGGCTGGGGTCTTGTCTTCAGGGTATGGCCTCCTCCTTCGGGGAAGAGGAGCTAGTATCACTCAGGAGAATGAATGGTGAAGATTGACAAGGGAAGATATGAAAATTACGTACTCTACCGTAATTCTTGATCTTCTTGTATCTTCACCATTCATTACTTACACCCGCCCACCATCCCCTCAGTGGCCTCTTCCTGTGGCTTCTCCACCTCCGCCTCCTTCCTCTCTCTGCAAAAATACAAAATTAAAAAAAAAAAAAGAGGAAGAATTACTCTAATTTTCCAAAAAAAAAAAGTCTATCTTTGAACTTTATTTCTTCCAGAAAATTATTTACTCTAAGATTCTTACTATCTCGTGGAATTGCATATGGTGATCAAACTGCACAACTATCTCTTGCCATTCCTCTGGCGAGATACTTCTGGGGTTTTAGCCTGGCTCTGGCTATTCAGTTTTGATCCTGCAATCCCATGCTTCCAGCTGTTAAGCCCTAGAATCGCACCCCCTTCTCTAATTCTTGCCTTGCAGAGCGGAGGAACGGGTACGACTATTTTATTTTTTTTTTCTAAAAAAAAAAAGGGAAAAGCTGAGGGAACTCTCTCCGACTGCTATAGGCATTCTTTGCATTTGAAGTCATGCTCCTAAGCCTGCAAGTTATTATCTGTAAAAAAAAAAAAAAAAAAAAAAAGGGCAAACAAAGCCCTTCTTGTGAAATTTTGATGATTGGTTTTTCCTTTCAAGTGTCCTCCTGACAGTTTTACAGAGAAGCAGTGCTGACCATGACCAATTTCGCCAGCCTAAGCCTCTGGCCTGCCTTGGCAAGTCCAACTGAGTCCCACTTCTATACCTATAAACGCCTGAAAGGCTTAGATTTTCCATTTCTAAACCCTTGAGCAGCTCTCTTATGCTGCCTGGGATTTATCCTTCCCTCCTCGGGTGTCCTCCAGTTAAAGGCCTTCCGCGGCCAGGAGCCCGAAGTGGGGATCAAGAACCATGGTATGTTGAAGATGAGGACCATGCCCTCCTGAGTCTGTCTAGCGGGTTCGGTGAACCTTCTCTTCAGCTCTGTCTCCGGGGATTCTTGCTTCCCTGTTAATCGAGCCTTGAGCTATAAGCTAACTATGCTCGTTGGACATTCTGGTCCCCTCAACATCCCATCTCTCTCTTCTCTTCTTCTTCTTCTTTCTCATTACCTTCCTTCTCTCTCCTCCTAGAGTCGCCCAGGTAAGGAGGCCCTGCAGTCCCTAGGTTAGGATATTTTATCTCCTCTGTCCTTCCTCCATCGGCTTATTCCTTTTCAGTTCATTCTTCTTTACTTTGCTATCCCTTGGCTATCTTGCCTCGCTATCTCTATTTCTCTGCTTTCACTTTTTGCCTCCGCTCACAGAACTGAGTTGAGGAGGAGTCGGTCGCTACTAACGCCGCCTCGCAAGATGACGATGACGCTACTCTAGGGCGGTGTGCTACAAAGCGTTTTAAAAAAAAAAAAAAAAAGCTCCCGTGACGGTTGCGCGCCTCCGGCTTACACCCAGTAAGTAATGAATGGTGAAGATACAAGAGAAGATCAAGAATTACGGTAGGTACGTAATTTTCATATTTGTGACATATGGTTCTGTATTTTATGTTTTACATACTTTTATCTATTTTAGTAAAACTCTATTTTTAGAGCCTACTTGGTCTGTCTTTGAATTTCTTTCTTTAACAAGTGAAGTAAATCTGGTCTTCTTTTGAATGCTAAAAAAACACAAACTGTGTTGTTTTCGATTGGTTCATATAGAGGAAAAGAGCCCAAACCACAATTACATTTACAAGATGGTATAAAGATTGAAAATGTATTAACATACAGATACTTAGGGTTTCAAGTAGATGTTAGAGTGACATATGTAAATCATTTATCAGTTCAGGTAAAGAAAGTGAATAAAAGATTAGGGGCCCTTAGAAGAGTTGTTGAGCTTTACCTTGGTGGCAAAGGAGCGATTAGCAAAACAGATGCTGTTACCTATATTGAGTATGGTTCTATAATTTACATGAATTCAATTAAAACTGCTTTAAATTTGGTTAATCAAATATATTATAGGATAGGTAAATTTGCTTCCGTAAGTATTAAAAATGAGCATCATTGTATAACTTATAATAAGTTAAATTGTCTTCAACCTGAAGCAAAAAGAAACTATCTCTGGCTTACTATATTTCATAAGATAATTCACAAAAAGTATAACCATCCTTTGTATAAGCAATTAAAAAGAAAGATAAATAACGAATCATATATAAAGACTAGGAATCCATTAAGCAATATCCCAATGTATAGAAGCTTTAATAGACTAGGGGACAGTATGCTACAGAGTAGAGTACCATTAAGTTGGAATGGTTTGACTGAATCACAGAAAACAAATTTAGATTTTTTTAAATTTAAAAATGAATTGTTTAATAGTTTGTATTTTTATGTATGTGTGTTAAATAATGAATGTATGTAGAGTGTGATTATGTTTGTTTGTATTAGTTATGTTAAATGTCAATTGTTAATTGGTAATTGTATTAGAATCTACATGCAGGACTTTGTTGTAAACGGGACTTTGTCCTAACAAATGAATTTCCTGTGAAAAAATAAACTTTTAATCACTCAGTCAATCAAGTATATATGGTTAAAGCTGACACTATGCATAAGATTGAATGGTGATACCAAACTGGAAAGGTAAGAGTTTAATCTAAGGTCTTTTATTAGAGTTTTTAAGGGTTCATTTTTGTACACCTGGTTAGGTGCCCATAGGCAAAGATATCTGTCCCTCCGAAGACAGAATTATCTGAGCCTGTACATTGGGTACGCTAACAAGAGGTTCACAGTTTGAATCCCTCCAAAACTTGAGACCAAAGGTTGATTCGAACCCACAAAACAGACAGTAGGGTTACCCTGTTTAACTGTTCACAAGACTGCGCCCGGAGGTTGGCACTTTGGGAGTAGAGGGCTGACCTGCTGCGTGGGTTTCTGACAAAACCCACTTGTGTAGGGCTATAAAAATCCAACTTCTCCCACCCATAAATGCTTTTCAGTGGCACAGGTCACTGCCTGGTTCTTTCTTTCTTTCTGATCACACCAGGGACTGGTCTGCAAAGCAGACCAGCCTTACAGCTACTGACTCTGTCTAGTAGAAGCAAGTGAAAGTAGCACTTCTGCAGATTTGGCATGCCTGTCTGCAGCTATTGTGAGCCTCTTGGCCATGTTACGATGGCTAGTAAGAACTTGTTTTCAGTGGTGTTATCTTCTCCAGTGATTAGTGTGGGAGGTATTGACACTGAATATCTTTACTGTACAGCTTCCCATTATTTAAAAATAATACTGTATCCTGTGCTTGTGACTGGAATTTAGTGCTGTATATTGTACAGTCTGAGTTTTTAACACCAATTGTAGTGTTTTGTTAACGGTACTTGAAATATTTTTAATTGGTTTCAGTAGCATCTATGCTGATGAGATGTCTTAATTGAAAGATTTATCTTACTAACATACTAAAAGCTAGCAGAATAGGCCTCATGGTCTGTTGTGTCTGCTCGGTAGCCAGCCACATGCTGGGTGCTCGCTTCTCCGCCCACCCCCAGAGAGGGGCTTCTTCAGTTTCAGTTTCCCCGTGTACCTGTCCCACCCCTTCTTGAAACCCTCCACTGTGCCCTCTTCCACCAGACTCCTGGGCAGTGCATTCCATGGCTCCACCAACCCTCTAAGTGAAGTAGTGTCTCCTACACTTCCCTCTGTAATTTCTCCCCCTCCAGCTTCCACTCTTGCCCCCTGGTTGTCCCTTCCCCCCTTCTTTAGCCTGAACACCTCCTTGGCTCTGCCCTTATTTATTCCTTTTGCATATTTGAAGACCTCTGTCATGTCTCCCCTGTCTTCAGTAAAAATCTGCCGCTTTTTGTATTTTCAATATGGGGAGTTCTGTACATCTTGTCCACTACTTTCATCACATATCTTCTTACCAGGTTAAATGAATAATTGAACTGAAGTGACAATTTCTGTACTGTATTCTTAATCTTCTCAGTCTTGCTCCAGTACCATCTCAACTTTACTTCTTTGACCCCTGGGTGTTCCCGTACTTGCACAGGACCTCCTTCCATTAACACAGATAAACATTCTTCTGCCTCAGGAGCTCCTTCTAGAACCCTACATAACGTCTCCCCACCCCATGTCCCCGCTGTTCAGCTTATCTGTTTACCCTTTGTGTGGCGTGTCCTGACACAGCAGTGCCTCTGAATTGAGGCTCCATGGAGAAAATTCTTATCCAGGCCCAGAGGGTTACATCAGTAGTGTTTGGAGCGCAGCAGAGCATCTGTTAGCGTTAGGTGCAGCAGCGGGTGTTGAACAATAGGTTCTGTAGGGCAGTTTTGAAGGGGGCAATTTTGGTGGTGTTGGAAATGGCTGCGGGGAGCGAGTTGAACCAGGACAAGCCTCTGTAGCTGAACCTCTGTGCCCGGGTGGTCATAGTTCTGGGTACTAGTAGGGTGACCTTGTCAGTGGTTCGGGTAGTAACTCTGGAAGGTGTAAGTTGGATGGAGGCAGAAATCCCGAGGGGGGGCCCGAGTAGAATCTTCTTAGTGGGCAAGTTTGGTAGTGGAGGCATTCATCGAGGCTAAGGAGTTTTGCCATGTCATAAAGCTGACAAGTGTGGGTGAGCTAAGGGGCATTGGTCACTAGTCTGCAAGCCTTGTTTAGGGTGAGTCAAATCTTGTTGAGGGCTGTGGAGTCAGCAGCACCATAGACCACAAGGCCATAATCCACAAGGGACATTGTGGCAAGCCTGAGGGCATCAGGTGGGAGGCAGTCCTTGTCACTGTAGAGGATGCCAAGATGAGTGTTACCGGTGGATGCGAGGGCTATAATGTGGGCATGAAAGGTGAGGGCAGAGTCAAAGGTGATCCCAAGGTATAGTATTTGTAAGAGTAAACTTGTTCAAGTGGTTGAGTGCTGGGGAAGATTTGGAAGGGGTTGTTGCTGGCTTTGTTCTGGTGGTGGGCAAAGAGCATTGCCTTTTTTTTTTTTTTTTTTTTTTTTAGGTCAATGACTAGTCTGCTGTCCTTAAACCAGTTCGCTGCATCATTGAAGGAGCATTGGAGGGAGTCTTGGAGGGAGGTGGGATTTCTGTGTGTGGCATAAATAACGGCGGTGGCGTACAGAAGAATATTACCAGAACAGGCACTGGGCAGGGTGTTTAGATAGAGACTAAAGAGTAGTGGGCCCAAGATAGAGCCCTGGGGCACCCCTGACCAGATGGGACGGGTTTTCGGAGTATCCCATTGTTTTTGACATGCCGGAGTGGGCCGATGGGTAACTCGCACACCAGGTGAGGGGAGCAGCAGAGAAACCTGTATGGTCGAGGGCATTTAGTAGGAGGGGGTGGGAGACAGTGTCAAAGGCCTTAGAGAGGTCAATGAACACTGCTCCAGCTAGGGAACCGGAGTCCAGGGAGGAGTGCAGGAAGTTGGAGAACTCCATTAATGCTGTACTTGTGCTGTGATCAGTGCGGAAGCCATGCTGTTCCGGGCAAAGAATGTTGTATTTTGCTAGATATTCAATGAGTTGAGTGGCCACCACTTTTTCAAGGCTTTGGGGAAATGGAGATTGGGCGATAGTTGCTGGGGGTGGACGTGTCACCTTTGTGAATAGATGTGAGTATAACTGTTTTCCATGCTGTGGGGAATTGCCCCAGACTGAGGGACCAGTTTAGTAGGCCAGTGAGTGTGACCAGGACATCATCCAGGACCACCTGGAGTATTTTTGGATCCAGGGAGTCGCTACTAGGACTGTTGCTGTTTAGCGCTTTAAGCAGGAGTGGTCTGGCTTCCTGGACTAATACTTTGTATAGATAGAACCAGGGGCGCTGAGGATCTGAGGGTGGTGGGTTGGGGGCTGGGTCGAAAAAGTTATTCGGGAGGACAGGGCTAAGATCTGTAAAGAAGGAGTTAAGGCAGTTGGCAATGTCAGTGGAGTCAGAAAAGGTGGAGCCATTGACCGTAAGCTGGGCTATTTCCCATTTATTTCTTTTGTATTGTCCCAGAAGTTCCAGGAACACCCCCATGAGGAGGTGAGGGTGGCCTGGTAGTGGTCTGCCTTGGCTTTTCGGATGGCCCACGTGCACCTGTTACGTGCGGCGTTATATGCCTGTCTCTCAGCCGTCCAGCTGGTCCCAGTGGCTATGTGCCAGAGGTTATCCCTATTCCTGAGCATTTGGAGTAGAGCAGAGGTGACCCAAGTTGCGTTTTGCCTTTTAGAGCGGATCATGGTGAAGGGTGCAAAAAGATCACAGGCTTTGTTAAAGGCTTGTGAGAAGAGGTCGAGGGCAGCGTCAGTGTTGGTTGCATGGTGGATAGGAGGTCAGTTAATCTGAGCGAGAAACTGTTTGTTTTTTCATTCCACCTGGGAGGAGATGCATGTGGCTTGGGTTACATGTTTGGCGGTGGGGGCAGACCAGAGGAATAGGAGAGGGGAGTGGTTGCTTAAGGAATCCGGGAAGACTTGAATATCCTGAATCTTTTGGGGGCGGTTGGAGACAATGACTTCTAGGAGGGTGCAAGTTCTTGTAGTTTGATTACGTCTAATGGGTTGGGAGACGAGTTGGGTCAGGTCTAATGCAGCGAAGGTGTCTTTTATTGGTGAGGCAGAGGGACTGAGCCAGTTCACATTGAGGTCTCCGATTAGGACTTGTGCTTTATGGGGAGAGATTCAGTGAGAGACGACATCACTGGGGTCTGATTCCTTGAGGGTATGTAGGAGACTGTGAGATAGAGCGGGCTCTTGGATGGGTCTGGGATAAGTTTGAGGGTAAGGGCCTGGGCACCATCTACAAGTTTGGAGGCAGGGAGTGTGTGGCCAATGATGGTGTCACGAGCATAAAATGCACAACCACCTCCACGTTTACCTGCTCGATCCTCTCGATATAGAGTGTAGCCCGGAAGGGAGACAAAGAAGTCTGGGGTGGACTTAGTTAGCCAGGCTTCTACTAGGGCTGTGATGTCTGGTTGGTGTAGTATGACCCAGCACTGAATGGCAGCAAATTTTTTTTCAGCAGGTTGCATATGTTCATGGAGGCAATGCCGAGTCCATTGGACCTAGTTAGTGGACTGGTGGGGGCAGGGTCTGGGTTAGGGTGGATATTACCAGAGGAGCTCCACAGCTGGTAGCCCGAGGTCGCCAGAGGTCATGGGGGAATGCGGGAAGTGCAGCCCTCCCCTCGAAATGAACTGCTGCCGCCGACAACAAAAAGCCAAAGCCCATATGGTAGCCCGAGGTTGTGGGAGGTCGAGAGGGACTGCGGGAAGTGCAGCTCTCCCCCCGAAATGAACTGCTGCCGCCAACAACAAAAAACCAAAGCCCAGGTAGACGCTGCTTGCCACGACCTGAGCTGTTCTTCCTCAGATCCTCTGTTTTTATGTTGGCGCCTTTTCTTTTTTTTAAACTGTTAAACCGGAGCTCACAGAGAGAACTCTGTGTTCTAGAGACTTTAAATCCCCACACATGTGGAGATTTATTTATGTTGTCCGACTCCATTCTAACCCGTGCTGGCATACTTAGCCTGGTTACCTTACACATCTTATCCTGTGCCAGATTTATTGCATTGCATTTGTTTTTTTTTGTTTTTTCTTTATTACACTGTAGTTTCTGTACTAGTCTATGCTAAATTGTACTGCTATACTCTACTATCATGGGACGTACTACGCAGCACTACTGAACCTCAGCAGCTCCTCCCTTGCTAATCCCCTGTGTCCCAGGAGCCTTGACCTTCCCCCCAGGTGCTCACTCTATCTTGAGACTCACCTTCCCCTCTTTTCTGTCTCCACAGCTGGTAGCCCGAGGTCACCGGAGGTCATGAGGGACTGCGGGAAGTGCAACCCTCGCCTCGAAACGAACTGCTGCCGCTGACAACAAAAAGCTAAACCCCAGGTAGACTCTGCTTGCTACGATCGGAGCTGTTCCTCCTCGGATCCTCTGTTTCTGTGTTGGCGCCTTTTCTTTTTTAAAAACTGTTAAACTGGAGCTCACAGAAAGAACTCTGTGTTCTACCACACCAACGCAGGGCATCTGCTCCCCACTGCCCCCACCACCACCCTTGGTGGGCTCTCAGTTATATAGTGGAGTAGAACACGCCCTTAAGGCGTTTTAAGCTGTCAGCCAGCTTTCCCATCTGCAGATTATACCGGCCCACTACTAGGCATCCCTTCCCTCTCCTTGCTCTGACCTTTCATTGCTACAACATCCCACAGGCTTGCTCGAAAATGCTCCTGCTCACCCTTATTACTCTCACATTACTACCCCACACTCCCTCCACCTATCATAAACAATGGAATAAAACTAAGACCCCTGTGCCCCAGGCCAATGGAAACTCCCCATGGCTCCCCCATCCCGAGAGTCTGCTTACAAGCCCAGGCTACTGCCAAGTTGCACCATAATATAAATACTAAACTTTTCATCTTCACCATCTCCCACAGAGTCTTTCTCCCTAGGAAATGCACCTGACAGAACCCCCTTCTCCGTGCTTCCCCCCCTTTGCCCACTTTCTCCTCCTATCAGCCCCCATACCCTGAAACTTCTGATACCCACCGTGGGGTATCCACAGTGAACCTGCCTGCGACTAAGCACCCGAACAAGTAACTAACATCTTGGGTCACTCCTCCTCCTGACGGGCAACGTCCACCCCAATCCAGGCCCTCAAAATGCTCCCGTGCCCCACCCTCAAGCAGGCCATGGGCTCCGCATTGCATCTATCAATATCTGCAGCCTACAAACAAAATAGGACTCCTTTCAAGGGTAGGTACTCCAACACCACCCAGACATAACAGCCCCGAGTGAAACCTGGCTCTCCCCCACTGTCCCTGACGCAGTGGTAAACCTTCCTGGTTACCTCCTCTTTCGCTCTGATAGGCTAGGAAAACGAGGGGGCGGTTGCACACTCTACCTAAAAGACACGCGCTCAGGCCAAGTACTCCCCCTGCCACATCTCGCATCGGAGGCTCAGGCCCTCACCGTTAAAATAACCGTAGGCAAGTTTACCTCCCCGCTCCTAATCACTACCGCCTACATCCCTCCCAGGGACTAGAAGCTTGCCTTCCAAGACATCCTGTCCCAGCCTCCACCTTTCCCACGCAATATGAAAAACTAATTATGGGAGACTTAACATAAATTGTCTCACAAGACAGCCGAGTTGCTCATTAATCCAGGGCTGCAGCACTGGATCTCACACAAGTAGTTACTGACCCCACCCGGGTAAACCCTCGCACAGGGACATCCTCCCTCCTAGATATTGTCTTTACAAACCATCCCCACAGAAAAACCAGCCCCGTGGTCCTCCCGGATGCACTAAGCGACCACTCCCCTGTACTCTTCACCTGGTCCTACATTGTCCCCAAAGCTGCAGCCCCCCCCTAAAATTATCTCTCAACGCAAACTGGGGCCCAGTAAACTAGCTCAGCTCACGGCCTACCTCAAAGACTGGGACTGGTCTCCCCTAATTAACATCCTCGACGCGGATCTGGCGCTTGAACTATTTACCACTACATTCAATGCTGCCTGTGATAAGTTCGCCCCCCCTAACTAAAAGCATGTCCAAGGGCAATCATGACCCCTGCTTCACTGACTGTATCCTGGGCCTCCTACGGCACCGGGACGCCCTCTGGTTTCGAGCAAATGAAACCTAACGGCCTGAGAAACATAGAAACATAGAATTTGACGGCAGATAAGAACCGCTTGGCCCACCCAGTCTGCCCATTTCCCTACCTACTGGATAAGCTGCAGATCCTAGTTAACCAGCAGCCTACTTCTTCCTACCCCCACCCCCCAGAATTGCCTTATGACTATCCCATGCATGCTTGAATTCCCCCACTGATTTTGACTCCACAACCTTCTCCAGAAGGCCGTTCCATGCATCCACAACCCTCTCTGTGAAAAAATACTTCCTTAAATTATCTCCCAGCCGCCCACCTCTATCTTCAAATTGTGCCCTCTTGTTCTTGCACACCTCTGTTTTTGAAAGATGCTACCCTCTTGGGCTTTGTTGATTCCCTTGAGGTACTTGAAAGTTTCTATCATGTCCCCTCTCCCTCCTTTCCTCGAGGCTATACATATTAAGCTCCTTAAGTCTCTCTTCATATGTCTTCGGTGCAGACCCTGCACCATTTTAGTTGCCCCTCCTCTGGACAGCTTCCATCCTGTCTATGTCTTTGCGGAGATTGGGTCTCCAGAACTGCGCACAGTACTCCAGATGGGGTCTCACCAGCTGTCTGTACAGAGGGATAATAACTTCCTGTTTTCTACTGGTGATGCCTCTCCCTATGCATCCCAGTATCCCCCCAGCCCTCCTTGCTGCCCTCTCACGTTGCTTGCCCACCTTTAGGTCATCTGATATGACTACCCCCAGGTCCCTTTCCATTCTTGTTGTTGTTAGTATCTCACCCCCCATTGTGTACTCTTCCCCTGGGTTTTTGTTTCCCAGGTGCATTACCTTGCACTTCTTAGCATTGAATCTAAGCTGCCATACATTTGACCATTCCTCTAACCTTGCCAAGTCCCTTCTCATCCTTTCCACCCCACTCTGTGCATCAACTCTGTTGCAGATCTTAGTGTCATCTGCAAAGAGACATACTTTTCCTTCCAGTCCTTCTGCAATGTCGCTTATAAAGACATTGAAGAGGACCGGTCCTAATACTGAACCCTGCAGTACCCCACTAGTAACCCTCCTTTCTTCTGAGTGGACTCCATTTACTATAACTCTCTGTGTCCTATTCTCCAGCCAATTCTTTACCCAGGCTGTCATCTTGGGACCCACTCCCAGGCTGGCTAACTTGTATATTAATCTGTGGGACTGTGTCAAATGCCTTGCTAAAGTCTAGGTAGGCCATGTCCACAGCCCTCCGTGATCTACTACTTTGGTCACCCAATCAAAGAAATCTATCAGATTCGTCTGGCATGACCTTCCGCTGTGAATCCATGCTGCCTAGGGTCCTGTGCCTCTCTGGCCTCTAGATACTCGACAGTTCTTTCCTTTAGAAGTGATTCCATCATTTTCCTATCACTGAGGTTAAACTAACAAGTCTATAGTTTCTGCTTCTGCCTTGCTCCCACTTTTGTGAAGGGAATCACATCTGCCCTCCTCCAGTCCTCGGAACCACCCCATCCTCCCATGATTTGTTAAAAGGGTAGTCAGTGGTGTCACTAGTTCTACCTTAGTTCTTTTAGAATTCTGGGATGAATCCATCAGGCCCCTTGCTTTGTCCACCTTCAGTTTTAAGAGTTCTTCAGAACCCTTTCTTCTGTAAATGGGCGTATCAACTTCTGTATCCAGAGTGTTACTACTGTTTGTTTTATGTATCTCTCTTCCTTCGTAAATACTGAGCAAAATATTTGTTTAGTATCTCTGCCTTTCACAGTCTCCTCTGCCCACCCTCCCTCCCCTTTTATTAAGCCTCACTATCCCTCCCTTGGTCTTCCTTCGCTCCTGATGTACCTATAAAAGGTTTTATCCCCTTCTTAACTGAGTTGGCTATCTTTTCCTCGGTTTGGGCCTTTGCTGTTCTGACTGCCTTCCCAGCCTCCTTTGCTTTAACTGATACAGTTCTCTGTCCTGCTCCTTCTGCATTCCTTGTACTTCCTGAATGCTTTCTTTTCTCTTGAACCTTCACTGCCACTTCCTTTGAGAACCATAGTGGTTTTTACATCGTCTTGTTTTGTTTATTTGCTTCACAAAGGCTTGTTACCTCTGTGATGGCAGTTTTATTATTCCCCATTGTTCTTCCACCCTCCTTCCTGCCCATTTGCTAGTGCATTCCTTAGGCACTCACCCATTATGGCAAAGTCAGCCCTCCTAAAGTCCAGTACTTTTGTCTTTGTATGGCTTGACTCTATTACTGTGTTATTGTGAACCATACTGTTCGATGGTCGCTAGTTCCAGATGGCTACCCACTTACATCTGTGATCCTATCTCCATTTGAGAGTATCAAGTCTAATATTGCTCCCTCTGGTGGGCTCCAGTGCTAGTTGTCTAAGGCATGCCCCCTGTGAGGCATCTAGAATAACTGTACACTCTTGATAACAGCTGCAACTGCACTCCAGTTAACATCTGGCATATTCAGATCACCCATCAGCAGTATCTCCCTTTTCTGCCATTCTAAGTATACTTTCTATCATTTCCTTGTCCATTTCCTCCCCTGAGAAGGGGTCAGTATAACCCTAGCGGATTGTGGTGCCATTGCCTGTCTCCAAATCTCTACCCACAGTGCTTCTTTTCCTCCCTGTTTACCCTTTTGTTCTGTTGCTTTTATTCCTTCCTTTATGTAAAGAACTACTCCCTCCTCTTTTACCCTCCCTGTCCCTCCTGTAGATAGTGTGTCCTGGTATGTTTCGTCCCAGTCATGGTTTTGTGTGTACCATGTTTCTGTGACTGCACCGCTATCCAGATGTTCCTCTTCCATCAAGGCCACTAATTCAGGAAGCTTGTTACGTAGACTACGGGCATTGGTACTCATTGCTCTCCATTTTTGATGGCTTTACCTTCTGTTGCAGCATCCCCATTGACCGTTCTACCTGGTCTTTTCTCATTTAGTACCCTGTTTTGTAGGGAGAGGCTGGGATTTTCTGCTGCTTGTCAGTGCCTCCCCCTTTGACTAGTTTAAAAGCTTGCCAATGAAGCATTTAAACCGATTGCTCAAAAGACTTGTTCCCTTCCTGGACAGATGCAGACCATCTTGCCAGTATAGGCTGTTGTCCCTCCAGGTGGAACCCCAGTCCCCAATGAAGCCAAACCCCTGTGCTCCACACCATTTTTTTTCAACCATTCATTAAACCATTCATTAAACTGCATGGTGCCAATTACCCTCGCCTCACCCATCTTGGAAGTAACCTCATAAGTGTTTGAATACTGCATTCTGGTTGTCCCTTGGGGGTAGCTGGATTGACTACTAGGATTTTGGGACAGAAACTATTTTTAAATAATTTACTGGTGCGTAGGAGTTTGTGATAGTTAAACTCTTTTTAACAGAGTTACTGGGGTTAAGGAGTGGTCACAGAAAAACCTGCAGTGTGAAACAGGAAAAGACAGTCTTTCAAGGAACAGAGGGTGGTGGATTACCCTGAGGACAGGCTAAGATACAGGGAGGCCCGAAACAAGTGCACATGGGCCACTCACTCCGCCAAAGCAGACTACTACAAAGCTGCTTTAACCTCCACCTGGGGCACCGGCCGAAAAATTTTAGAATAATATTAAGGAACTATGTGGCAAGCCTACTAATCTGCCCCCAGACCAAATATTAATGGTCACCTCAACTCGGATCCCCTCAGTGTAGCCTCGGCCCTAAACTCCGCCTTCACGGATCTCAACCATGTCCTGCCCCCCAACTTCTTCAACCCACCTCCTGCCCAGGAACCCCCACCGCCACCCCACGCCCCACCCTTCTATATATGCATCCTTACACCTAAGACAGCCAAACCCTACCTTTCCAAAGCCTTTAACCACTCTCCCCTCAGTAATGATTCCCTAGACCACAGACTTCTCCGCCTCACCCTCCGGGAAGTCCTCTCCCCGCTTGTCCATATTCTCAACCGCTCTGTGTGCCAGGCAAAATTTTCTGCACGTTGGAAAGAGGCCTATATCACCCCCATACATAAAAGTGGGTCTCGCACCTTCACAAACTACCGCCCCATCTCCATCCTACTGTCCCTATTCAAAGCATTAGAGGGCATAGTCGCCGATCAACTCACTGACCACCTCACTAAATATAACCTGCTATGCAGCCAGCAACAGGGCTTCCGCAAAGGTCATAGTACCACCGCGGCCCTCCTTGAACTTATTTTTGTGTCCACTCCACCTTGGATCGCGGACATATCTCAGGAGCCATCTTTGTGGACCTCTCGAAGGCATTTGATACAGTCAACCATGCCCTCTTGCTGAACACTCTTGCCTACAGTGGCCTCTCTCAAGATGCCTTAAACTGGTTCACCAGCTATCTAGCTAACAGAACTCAACTAGTTAAGATAGGCACCGTCCTGTCCCCTAGCCTCCCAATCCGCTCTGGTGTCCCACAGGGATCCATTCTTGGCCTTCTCCTTTTTTTCCTCTACCCTAACACCCTCCCGGCGGCCTGCCCCAGCAGACTGCTACTCTATGCAGATGATGCAGTCCTGTTCGCTTCTGATCCGAACCCCCTCAAATTACACCAAACACTCCAACACGCTCTTCGTGAATCTGAACACTGGCTCACCACCCAGCGCCTAATCATTAACTATAACAAGACTAAAGTCATGATTTTATCCCACCTGCAAAACCCTCTTAAGAGCCTCTGCCCCAATTTCTAACCATAAATCAACACCCCCCCCGAACAAGTGGACCCCTTAAAATACCTAGGTGTCACACTAGACCCAGCGCTCAGTTTCTCTCAACATGTCCACTGCTCTTAACTCTAGACTAGGCATACTGTATAGGTACAAGCACTGCCTCACCCCTGAGGCGCTGCGTCTTACCATTAATTCCTGTGTGCTCTCCCTCCTGGACTATGGCATTCTCATCTACAGTGCAGCTCCCACCTCGGCCCTTGACAGACTCCGGCTTGTTCTAAACAAGGCCTGCCATCTCATCCTTGGATGTGACCACTTCACCCACACCTGTGACCTCTAAAGTACCACAAACTGGCTAAAGTTAGACAATAGAATCAAGTACCACACCTGCCTTATGACCAAAAGATTACTCTGGCCTCACCCCCCGCCCTAAACAAAATTATTTTCCGCTGCTCCTACCAGAACCACCCGAAACTCAACCAAACCACTACTATGGGTACCCCGTTACGGGACTTCCCATTATCAAAGAACTTTCAGCTACAAAGTTCCCTCCTGGACAAATGCGCTCCCTAGTCTAATCACCAACAAAACAAGAATAGGCCCTTCAAATCTGCTCTAAGTAATCACCTCCAGACCCACAAACCGATGTGACTGGCCCTGACCGGTTAAGATCAGTTTCTCGTCGGTCGCCTGACCAATCTCCGCCAAACTTCCTACTTTGACAGACAGTCTCACTGACTCTTTTGTGGCTGTGCTATAATACTGTATTGCATGTTATCCCTGTCTTCAAGTCACTCTCTGTACCATGCCTGTATCCTGCACTATGATGTTATGTAATGTCCTGAAACTCTGTCAGTGTTATCCCTGTTCCTCTATATGTTTGACGTGGAACCTTTATGAATGAGTCTTTGACTCAGAGGTCTTTCTGAATACCTCAAATAAATAAATAGAATGACCAAGGTTCTAGCTGTGGGGTGGCAGTTTAACTTTTTGGGAGTACGTTGAGAGGCAGGGCAGGCAGTAGGGGAGCAAGGGGTGGGCAGGGTTTGGAGGGTCTGGAAGACACAAAGGTGGTGCAGCCAAAGGGAGCCAGGGTGGGTGGTGGGGTTCGGGGGCAGCTAAGGGGTGGATGCAGGGGTCCAGGGTGCATTGACATGGTAGGAGGTGAGTGGGTTACACTGGGGAGGTATGAGGGTGCAGTTGTCAAAGGGCAGGAGGTAAGGTCTGGCTGGTGGGAGGTGAAGCCCAGGATGCTTATAAAGATGAGATACACAAGGGGAGGTGAGCATTCATGGTGCCTAGTAGCCTTGGAGGCAGAGCAGAGTGGCTGGGGGCAAACTTTAAGAACCAAGAGAAGATTATCTTGGCTTGTTGGCTTGGTGGTAGAGTTGCTGACTTTGGTGTCAAGTATACAGGGTACATTGATTGGCACTACACCCATCTGCCAGTTGCACGGCTGCTGCATCCTGACTTCCTGGTCTATGATAGACATCTTTGCATCTGATATTGGATAATACAGGAGCGTGACAAAGCTACGAGAAACCTAGTGGGAGCCAGCAATCCTGTGGGCACTGTGAGCATCATTCTCCGCCAGGCCACCAGGGAGTGATCATGCATCAGCAGGTGGTCCCCTTCCCCGTTCTGTGAGAGGAAGCGTCCCAGGTGGATGCTTACCCTGCCACCCAGTATGCAGGGTCCCAGACTCACAACTGTGACACTTGCCCTGATGTGGACATATTATGCATGTTTATGCTTTTTGTACCTCTGTGATAGACGGCAGTATCGTGTAATAGATGATTTTATATACTGTATATGGCACTCTATCCCTTGAGCTCAGGGCACCTTAAATTAACATATATATATATATATATATATATATATATATATATATATATTTGTAAACAATCTAGAAGCTAAAATTGTGGCAATTTAAACAGCTCAAATACTCAACAGTGGAAAACTCAGAATAATTGAAACCAAGGAGAACAGGCTATTTCTCCATTGGGAGATAAAATTATAACTTGAGTTTTCTGGGTAGGCCAGCCAAAACGGATGAGACTTTAGACCCCTCTTAAGGCCTCTACCAAGGCTAGAGATACAGTAGATAGAGTAACATAGAAATGTATTGATGTAGCACCATTTCAGGGCTCGGTGCTTCACAAACCCAATACAAAGTAGAAACAGTAACAAAAATCAATATAGCGCAACATGAATTAAATATAAACAAATTAACTTACAGCAGGTGGCAGACTTTAAAATTCCCATTCAGTTTATCCCCCAAAATGTCTGCTTCATTGCGTAATGAACAACGAGGATGTGCTGGGATCGGTCCTGTTTCGGTAGCACAATGCCAAAACTGCAGGCATTTTGTACGCCAGTGTTGAGGCTCGCTCCCTGCCTGCAGTGTTTCTTGCAGAGTCCCTGAGTATTTAAGAAAAATAAATACTTAACACCATCCGCAGACAGCGGGGCACCACTGCAAGGGTTGAACACAGTAGAAAATGAATCTTTCTGCTGCAGCACTCATTGAGCACCACAATTAATGTGTTGAGTGAAAATGCAGTTATTGCAGCTAGAGTAGAAATACATTTCAGCTGGCCATGAGGGTCATGTCACAAAGAGAAACAAAGATAAACAAGGCTGGGAGTTGACTGGCTATGTGTGTGTTTTTTGTTGCCTGAGAGATTTGTTTACAGCAATTAAGATGCTTATAAGCTGGTGAAATTAGAAGATGTCTGTCATATTTTATAGTTTAAAAAAGTGCAGAAAACTTTTCCCCTGACTTCATTGCACAGTTGCACTTCTGTTTTACTAAAAGATTATTGCTTGGTAAATAAAAACAGTTATTCTAGGGACATGGATATGTTATTCATCCACACTTATTGGCAGGTTCCTTGCCGCTTTAAATCTTGCCGGAAGGTCTTCAAGCTGGCTTCTCCCACCCACCCGGGTGGTAAAACTCTCGGCTCCGCCCCATGACGCCAGATCTTCCTTACCGCTTGGAAGCTCAGGTTCCCTCCTTAGCGCTCTGCGTTTTCGACTGGTTCCTGAAAATTTTCGGTCTTCGAAATTATTTGGAAGTTTTTCTGTAACTTCAATCCTTTCTTCTTCGCTACGGCGATGGCTCATTCCTTTTCCGGCCCCGGGAGGCGCCCGGTTAATTCCTCCAGGAGACCCGCACTCCACGTACGTTTATTGCCTTGACCTGGATCATGATCCTCAGCTTTGCGAGTTTTGTTGTGCCCTTTCGGCCAGCTCTGTGGAGGACCGCGCGGCCCGTTCGGGGCTCGGGCACCCGGTAGTTTTTCCCGCTCCAGAGAATCCCTCGGATCGTCGGGCAGCCTCCGCTTCAGTTGTTTCTGTGCAGCTCGATCTTCCTCCTGCCGGGAAGGGGGTGGCTTCTCCTCCCTCCTTCTCGGTTGCGGCGCTTATCCCTCTGTCCGTGGGCTCTACTCGTGCAGCTTCGTTCAGGGGCTTCGTCAGTCCCCTTTCCTCGAGGGAGAGGACCTGGGGACCTGCCCCTCGGCCCAAGTCCAGGTGCGCAGGTGGGGTCCTTCGTCGGCCCCGCGGGAGCGGAAAAGTCCCTTCCCTGCCGGGCCGACGCTGGGCTTCGGTCGAGGATGCAGCTCCGGCCACTGGCCCCACGGTGTCCCCATCAGGTCAGCCGGCCAGGATCCCTGTCGACGTGGCCGAGCCTCTCGGCCTGTCATCTGGGCTGTCTCTTGCTAGTGCCTCAATCCCTTCGCCGGTTCTCCCGGCGAGGGCTGAGGTTCTGCCGGTACCTTCAGGTCGACAGTCCTCGGCCTTTTTCTCCGAGCCGAAGGAGGAGCGGGCGTGCTCCGCTACCTCCCAGGCCCGCCCTCGGTCGAGGAGCCCTCTCCAGGGCCGGTTGCTCGTCCGATTCACCGCTGCCCCGCCGTCCTCGGCGGAACCGGGGCGGGGCCTTGACCTGTCCCCCAGGTTTCTCGGTCCCCTCACTCCCGCCCGCCCCCAGCGGGCGAAGAGTGTATCAGGCCTGCGACAGCTTTTTGCAGACCCCTTGGAGCCTGAAGTTGGCTCCATTATGTTTCCTAGCAGGGAGGACCTATGGTCTTCCCCGGAACATTCAGTGGACGACAGCCTATCGTCTCTTATGGGTCTGCTCCAGCTCATCTCGGAATTCACGGGATGCAGCTCGAGCCGTTCCAAGCGGGCACCTTACCCTTATGGAGATTCTGGACCAAGGGGCTCCTCGGAGGCCTTCCCGGTGGCTGAGGCAATCTGTAGGCCCAGCCTTGAGCTCTGGTGGCTGCCTACTTCCTGCCCTGCGCCCGCCAGGGTGGCCAGAAGTACCCTGTCCCTGTCGGTTCTCTGCCCGGTTTCTCGGAGCACCCCTCGGCTGGAGGTAGTCACCAACAATGTTTTCCAAAGTTTTGGAAACGCTAGGATGGATAGGCCCCTGACAAAGAGTCCAAAGGATGGACTATGTCGGGCGCAAAGGTTTAGCGCGTCCTCCCTAGAGCCTCCGTCAGGCCAGCTCGGCAGCACTGATGGCACACTGTTCCCACGCCTTTTCGGCTCCTGGGACGAGGTCCTCCCTAATCTCCGCCCGACCCAGCGGACCACGGTCCGGCGGGGCGGGGATCAGGAAGGGCGGTGGCAAAACAGCAGCTCAGATGGCTCTGGATCTGGGCAACTCCTGTGCCAGATCGGTGGCGGCCGCAGTGGCCATGCGCAGGGCGTGGCTGAGGTTATCCTCCTTCTCCTTGGAAACCCAGCACGAGTTGGCGGACATCCCCTTCTTGGGGACTGACCTTTTCGGCCTTGGAGTGGAGGGACATATCCAGGGGCCCCGAGAAGTCCGATGCCACTCCGGACTCTCACTCCCGCCCGGAGGGACAAGGGCAGCCATCAGCCTTTGCATAAGCCCCTTGCCCCCGGCCCC
Source organism: Neoceratodus forsteri (assembly GCA_016271365.2). NCBI lineage: Eukaryota > Metazoa > Chordata > Ceratodontiformes > Ceratodontidae > Neoceratodus > Neoceratodus forsteri. The sequence continues at coordinate 735,288,687 of CM028131.1, forward strand.
TGCGGCTCGACCGGCCCAGCACGAGGGCCAGCAGGCATGCGCTGGGCGGCCTGTCGCCAGACCAGCGTCTTCCTCCAAAAGGAAGCAGGGAGGTAGGGATCCAAGAGCCCCCTCTGCCTCTTCCTCCGCCAAGCCTGCTCAGTGACGGGCTAAGGGGCGCTGTCCCCGGCCCCGTCACCCCTGCCCGGGTTTCCCCGTGGAGGGACGGCTCCACACCTCTTCCTCTTGGGTGGTGCTAAGGGTAGTCCTGTCGCGGTTGCGAGCAGGTTTCTCCCTTTTGAGCCGTTGCCCCACGGGAGATCTTGGGTCCACAGACTCTTCGTCGGACTGCTGAGCCGACTTGCCTGGCCCTCTAATTAGAGGTGATCAGAGAGGTGGTGGGCCCTCCTTCTGACCCTGGGTTCGTGTCCAGGTATTCCTGGTCTCAAATGGACGGGGGGGCTTGCGCCCATCTTTCTGCATCCCGGATGGTCCCTCTGCAGATATCCCATCCTCAGATCGAGGCGTTCGGCTTCTTCCTGGGCCTCCAGGACGTACTTACTCCTCATTCCGTCCGTTTCTTGGGAGACTCCTCCCTTTCCGAAGTGAGAGATCTCCTTACGAGTTCCTGGCCAGGCCCTTTGTTCTCTGCTCTGCAGTTCTGCGGCATTGAAGGGTCCGGGCGTAACCCAACCCGGATGGCGGCCTGATTAAAACCCTTCCAGGCTCGGACTGGTCTCCCTTTACCGGAGCCATGTTGGAACTCGTGCCTTAGCGGGTGAGGCTTCTTCGGGACTAGGCTCGACTCTTGAGTCTGAGCTCGGCTCCGGGCGGACAGGGCTGAGGTTCTTCCTCCCTTACCCAGTCATTTGTGCCCTGCCAGGACCTCCTGCACCTTCTGGGCTCACGGCGGCTGAGTTCCCCTAGTGGGACAGGCCAGCCAGCGGTCACAGTGCTGCGTTCCTCGGACCAGTTCATGACTACAGCCCAGAAGTTAGGGGAACGCTCCCCATCGGACCGTTCCAGCTCCTGCAGGAGAACATCCTGTTCATCCTCCCTGAGTCGACGGTCTTCTCTGACCGATGCTTCTAGGATGGGTGGGGGTGCCCATCTAGGTGAATACAGAGTGCTTCACCTCTGGTCCTCTCGGGAGTCCCGATGCCCTTACTACCTGCTGGAGCTCCAGGCGGTCCGTTTAGCTTGCACCGCTCGCTCCGTTTGTGCGGGGTCTAGTGGTTTAAGTCCATGCAGACAGCACCACAACCTTGTGCTACCTGCCCTGCCAGGTTCGGTTGAACCCCTTGCCTAGGTGTAAGGAGGTTCTCCACATTGGTTTTTCCGTGCAGTCGGAGGCAGGTTCCCAGCCATCTGTTGGCAGGAGCCTCCAACTCCCTGGCTGCTGCCCTAAGCCAGACATAAGCTGTGCCTCACGAGTGGTCTTCCCTGCCGGAGGTAGCACAGGATCTTCTCCCTCCTCTCTCCAGGGAGAATACATGGCTGAGACTGTCTCATGCCCGCCCCCTCAGCAGGGTTTTCTGTAGGGGATGCCGTCGAGGTCGCGGACCCCGGGCCTCTTCTACACCTCTCCCCCATTTCCCTTGACCCGCAGGCAAGGCAAGGAGGGACTAGGCGCAGGTGATGCTGGTAGCCCAGACTGGGTTTCCAGCTCTCCTCAGTCTCAGCCCCAGGCTCCCGAGGCGGCTTCCAGTCCGCCCGGTCCTGATCTCTGTTTTTAGGGAAGGTTTTCCATCTGAACCTTCAATCCTTGCACCTGAAGGCCTGGTCCCTGTGCGGCTCGGGGCCAGGCCTTGGGTCCTTCGGCTAGGTCCTCGACGCTTCGAGGCATCCTGCTAGAGGTCGGACGAACATGCTCGCCTTCAATGGGTAGAGTTCTCCATTTGATGAGGGGATAGGGCCTGGCCCTCTCCCGTCCCTGGGCGAGCATTCCGGACCATCTGCGGTCCGTTCTTTGAACTAGGGCGTCGGCCGACGACCCTCTGGTGCTTCTGTTGATCACCCCTGTCTTCCGGGCGCGGGCCGGAAGGCAGTCGGTGGCGCAGATGAGGTGGTCTGGCCCCTTTCTAGGCCTTGATCACACCTCCCCTTTGGGGGAGAGTATCCCCACTCTGTGGGACCTGCGCTAGTATGGCCTTAGCTCACAGGCAAGCCGTTCGAACCGTTGCACAGGTGCGAGTTTCCCTCGCGTGTTGTGGAAGATCACATTCTTGGGGCTACTCTGCCATCCAGAAGGAGGGGAGAGTTCCAGGCACTCCTTTGAATCTCCCTATCTGGTCTTCCACAGGGACAAGGTTGTCTGCGCCCCACCCAGTTCCTTCCAAGGCGGTGGAGTCTTCCCTAACTGGTATTGTCTCTGCGGGTTCATCCCTCATTCACACTGGAGGCTATATAAGGTTCCATGGGACTCATTTATCGCTCACCTACCCAGGGGAGCGTATGGCTGAAGTTCGGGAAAGGTTCGCCAGCTGTTTGTCATCTACGCTGGAGCCACACCTGGCAGACCTGCAGCCTAGCGGGCGACGAGCGGGTGGGTCATCTCCTGCGTAGGTCTCCGCTGTAGGGGGGCGGGCATGGAGCCTTCCAGAGGGATAAGTGCTCATTTTATTTGCCCTTCCGCTGCACCGGTGGCTGCTTCCGAGGATACTCCGGCTCAGGATATCTGCGGGGCTTCTGCCCGGAAGCAGGCTTACCGTCTCCCCTTCCACATCGACTTTGGGTCACGCTGGGATGTTGGTCGGGGCCTCGGTTCTCCAGTCCTTCTCTCTAAGAAGGGGGTGTGCGCCTTGCCTCCCTCCTCCCGGAGAACTGCTAGGAGTCTGCCAATAAGTGTGGATGAACAACATATCCATGTCCCTAAATACAGGTTACTCACCTGTAACAGGAGTTCTAGGAATGGTATATGTTGTTCATCCTACGATCTCAACCTCCCGGCTGACGCACAACCTGGCTGGCAGGGCTAGATCTGGCGTCATGGGGCGAGCTAGAGTTTTACCACCCGGGTGGGTGGGAGGAGCCAGCTTGAAGACCTTCCGGCAAGATTTAAAGCGGCAAGGAACCTGCCAATAAGTGTGGATGAACAACATATACCATTCCTAGAACTCCTTTTACAGGTGAGTAACCTGTATTTTAGATGTACCAATAAGCACATACCCCCCCCCCATCCCAAATAAAAAATACATTGTGAGTAATTGATGAATTTCTTCTGTAAATGATAGCTGAACAACAGTATGCTAATTCATCACATTTTCTTATTTCAGACATAGCAACGGATTTGGTCATGCAGCTCCTCGCTTGAAAGTAAGGGTTGGAAAAAACTAATATAAGCCAGTACTACTGACCCATTCTCATGAGATGCCAAGAAACTTGTTTATGTCAGGCTCTTCAGAAATGGATTTAGACATAACGCCAAACCGTAGGCTTAGTGAATTCAGAAGAAATGGGAGCACTGAGAGTCATGGAAGTAGTTCCAGGTCGAGGAGTTCTTCCACCTATGTAAGTGTCGTCTGTTTTCTAAGTAAGCAATAACGCACAGCAGGGCATGCCTTTCTAGAAAATGAGTGTATGCCCGGGGTGAATTGGAAGGCATGAGACTAACAGCCGAGTGAGTGACTTTCTGCACACCTGGGAGGTGCATTAGTTCTCTTGAAACCCATGACCTGGAGTGGGTTATTGCGCTCATAAAATGGAAATATATAATATATATGGAAAAAGGTTAATAGGTTGTTGCTCGGTGGGATATGTGACTTTGGAAACACAAGGCGGGTTCCTTTGAATGAACACTGGCAGTGCATTTATTTTGAAGAAACCTATGCCGTGTTGTAGGGTTTTATGTTTAAAAAGTCTGTTTATTTTAGTGGAAAAAGGTTTTATTTTTATATAGTTAGGTTGTCGGTAGACAAATTAAGGGCAGTTATTTACAAACTGTTCGTATACCAGAGATAAATGAATGGTTAGGTGATGTATTTAGACCAGTGAAGCTGCTATGATTCTGAACACTATTTTATATACGGATTTATGCACATTTTCATTATGATTGCTTGTATAGGTTTTGTTAGCATGATTGGGCCTCCTGTGTGGTGTGCTATCACAGTACCTTTGGCTAAACCCATGTTAAAGTGTGTGGGTCCTCAGAATTATTTGACCCTTGATTAACCTAGGGCATCCAATGACAAGGATGTTGTTATTACTTCCAAAAAGGACTTTATAACAGATTACGTCTGAGGCCAAGTAAATACTTTTTTAGAACAAGCAATGTCGATTTTGGTATTCCCATGGAACTGGTAAGGGAAAGAACTCAAACCGGTGGACGTGTTCTCTTTTTTTTTTTTTTCTCTCTCTCTCTCTCTCTCTCTCTCCGAATTACGTTGGCATGACAAACAAAAATTCTAAAGGTATGTCACTGTTTCAGACATTTTGTTTACTAATGCAGCTTAGACAGGGCTCCCCAAACGGCAGACTATAAAGCTTTATACACCACAGTGTATTTTTGTTGTCCTTATCCAGTAACATCAAATCTTTTTCTTATGAGACACACAAATGTGTTTTTTTTTTTGTTTGTTTGTTTGTTTGTTTTTTGGGGGGTGGGGGGACAGGACAACAGGTCCAGTGCCTAGTGAGACTTGTAAGTATGTAGGTCTGAGTATTCTTTCCCAGTCGACTCCGGCACTCCCTGATCATCTCTGAGGCACATGTGGGATGAGGGAGCTGTTTGCATACATCTGAATATAGATGCATAGAATTTTGACTGGAGAAAAAGACCCACTGGCCTATATAATTTGCTTGTATGCCTAACTGGTGATGTGCCTGGCCTACACTGGGCCTGAGGTATTATCAGATAGTCTTAATGATTTTTCAATAACCCTTTCCTTGGAACACCCCGTCCCCTTGTTGGTACTTTTCCCTTCTGTTTATCCCACCCATGTTTGGACCCAGTAACTGACTGGACCACCTCACTGGGCAACCTATTCCACTTGCCCACCACCCCCTTTATAAAGGAGAACTTCTTTAGATCCATCTTGACCCCTCCCCCAATAATTTCCATGTGTGCTCCCACATCACAGTGACCTCATTCCTCATTAACAGGGCACTGCATGCCACCCTGTGGATCCTCTGCAAGTATTTAAAAATTTCTTATGCCCCCCTTTCCCTTCTGGCCACCAGTGTGTACATCTTAGGGTTCACCAGCCAGTTCTCATGCAGTTTCCCCCTGCTACCTCTGGGTCATTTTTGTGGCCCTTTTTTGAACAGACATCAGGTAATCCCTGGCCTTATTTAGGTGCAGATCCCAGAATGGCGCTCAATATTCTAGGTGCGACCCTATCAGGGACCTGGACGGGGACAATATCACCTTCCTCATATTACTGGAAAACACTCTTCCTGTGCACCTTAGCATTCTGTTAGCTTTCCGGATTGCTGTGTTACATTGAACAGTTGATCCTCCCTTATCCCATCCAGTTTTTATTGCAAGTAAGCATGGTTTAGCTCTTTCTAACTTTAAATTTGAGGTGCCATTTTGTGGACCACCTCTCCTAACCTTTCCAGGTATCATTTCATGTCCCTTATTCCCCTAGTATCCACTGTACTACAGATCTTGATGTTGCCTGCAAAGACGGATCATGCCCTGAATTTCCTCCCTTACGTTGTAGATAAATGTGTTTAAATAATACCATTCTAGGACTGATCCTTGTGGTACCCCACTTGTTAACCTCTTTGATCCCTGAGAACTTTTTGCACATGACCACACTCTGTGCCCCCACCCCCAAAAAAAAAGCCAATGTCCTAGCCACCTGGTTAGTTGGTAAGCCAGCCCAAGTCACCCATTTTTTTTTTTTCCTCAGGATCAGTCTGGGGGGTTCAAAATCAAAGGTATTTCAGAACTCCATATATGAATATTTACAGCCTGGCCCTTGTCCACTGCCTTTGTAACCCAGTTGAAATAGTCAGAATCATATGGCACAGTCTGTCCGCCACAAACCCATGTTGCCTCTCATCCTGAAGCCTGTTGGCCTCCAAGAATTCCACTGTGCTCATTTATAATGGTCTTCAGTGGTTTCCCAATGATTGCAGACAGGCTGACCAATATGTAATTTCATGTGTTTACCTAGCATCGGTGACTGATGTTGATTGAATTGTAGTAGAGTATCACTTCTGAGTCCATTGATTAAATTGCATCACCATGCCTGCATGCAAATGTTAAAGTCCTAGTTTTATAAAATGGCTGTTTTGCTAACATAAAATGCTTATTGAGCGGGCAAAGTTGCGTACATAAAAGCACAAATTGCAGTAACTTGTTTCTTGAAACATCTTCAGCTTGAAACCCATGTACAAATATGAGTTAAGCCAAGGAGAGAGGCATACAGCCAGCCCATCAACGTAGCAGCAGCAGTATTGCCACTCGGGGCCAAGGCGGTCTGGGTTTGTGTCCTGAGTTTGGTGCATTGGAGGGCCAGCTGAGGTGAGGAGGGCTGAGCATCCCATAGGATGTTCTCCTTCCCAGGGAAGGGGGGAAAGGGTTGCCAGCACACCTTCTTTTCTGCCATCTGGGCAGTCATCCGTGGCAATGCAGCAGGATGCTGACAGGAGGGGGGATGCTGTGTGTGTGCACACGGTTGGCACCATTTCATTGGCGTCCTAGGGAAAAAAGCTGAAAATTTAGAAATATCCCGCCTCTGCTAGATGAAGCCTGATACACTCTGGCCCTGTGTAGCCCCCTGATGCCTTTCAGTCAGTGTACTCTGGAGGGATACACTGATCCTTTGGCTCTGCCGTGGGGGATGGACGGGTGGACAAAAGGTGGAGGTGAGAGAAGGTAAGGCTGTTTTCTGGCTAGGTGGTTGCCAGGGGCAGAGTTGGTGAAGGGTGAGCGAACAGCGTAAATAAAAGGGCACAAGTATTTCTAGTTCAGAGACTGAACTGTTGAGACATCAGCAGTGAAAAGAAAAGAAAATCTAAAATCATTTTGTGAACTCGGTATAGAAATGCTGCGGGGGAAATCCACAGGTTCTGATTTTCAGATGCTAGAAGAGTTATCTAAACCTGAAGGTATAGGTATACAGCTAAAATCTCGAAATAGTGAGGCTGCCTGCCCAGACACCCCAGTCGATCCAAGTTCGGGCACAGTCTCTGCAGTCATGTGGCCCCATGATCATGGGTGCTGCCATTGGTGTCCCAGATACTGCCTGCAGTGATGCCAGTGACATAGCAAGGAGGTACAGTAGTTCTCTGCCTCCTCCACATGGTGCTGCTGCAGTTTTGCCTTTGTTGCAGGAAGTTAACTGGATGGAAGCTGCAAAAATGGAGAAAATCCTCATGCCTTCAGAATGAGGGCACCCAGCACTCTCCGACCCTTCAAAACTATTGCATCGGAGCCACAGTTCTTGAGGCTGAGAGATCACTCTCTGGGGCCTGACTGTGAAAACTGGGGGTGGGAGGGTATTAAGGGGGGGGAGAAGAAATAATATGTAAATTACTATTTCATGAACAGTGGAAACAGATTTGTCCAGACGTTCACTATATCACAAACTCTGTGGTCCTCTCACTCAAACCTCACAATAGAAGTCTCTTACACCTCAACAGACTCCCTTCGGAGGCCCTGTTAACTTATTTATAAATCACTCACGTTAGAGTGACTTATAATTAAATTTTACTTGGGTTACAATGGCTTATAATTCAGTTTTGTTTTTACATCTCAAAAGTTTCTTTAGCTATCGTTCCCCTGGCTCTCAAGTGGAGTACTCCACTTTTAACGTTCCTACAAAAGAGACCACTGTACAGAATTTAAGAGGTGCAGTGTCTGTGTGCTGATTGACTGAAATCACATAGGTGAGTTTTTTTATAACGACACAAATGAGCAGCACACTTGATAAGGCAGAAGCAGATGTCAATAGTTTGTTTCCAGCACATAAAAAGAATCTCGCCACAATGTGAGGTCAGGGAGACTAGTTCCACTGATGCTTCAAGGGTCACATCCTCTTCCTGAAAGGGGTGGGAAGTCATTGCAGACATGGGGGAAAAAAAAAGATTTACAATTGGATATAATAATCCAGGCAGGGGCAGAAAAAAGTTATTTTTTCTGAGATGGGCATGTTGGAAATGGAAATGTGCTGAAACAGTGTAGATGTACCTGATGAGACATGACAAGCAAAAAAAGAAAAGGTGCTGCGTCAGTGTGTGGGCTGAAAATAAAAAGATAATATTAAATGCACACTGAAAATAGAAAATGGTGTTTTTAGTGACATTTCGACCGTAGGTATTTAAGGAATAATCTATAAAGAGAAAATAGCAAAGATCTTCCCTTGTCAATCTTCACCATTCATTACTTCCTGGGTGTAAGCCGGGCGGCGCACCGTCACGGACTTTTTTTTTTTTTTTTTTTTAAACTTTGGCTAACGGCACCGCCCTCGAGAGTAACCGTCATGTGTCATCTTGAGGCGGCCGTTAGTAGCGACCGACTCCTCCTCCAACTCAGTTCTGTTTCTCCACTGATGAGGCATCACCTGTGCAGTAGCGGTCATTTTAATGCGTGTTTGCCGACTCCTGTTTTTCTTCACACTCGGCCTGATCCGGTAGACTGTTCCTTTTTCTATCTGGCGCGGGTGTGTTTCTTGCTGTGTTTTAGCCTTGTTATTTTCGCGTTATGTCCGTTGAAAGAAGCGCTTTTCAAAGACGCGCCCCTATCGTCGGTGCTCCTGTGGCGACATTTCTCCGTCTCGGCGGACGGCGCGGCCACGTTTGCCGCCCGTTGCCTGGGACCCAATCGCGATATGGATTACGTGCGGCGCTGTTTCTCGATAGACCGTCGGCGTCCTCGAAATCCGCGCATTTAAGCTCGGCAAGGCCCGCCGACTTTGGAGACGGCGTCGCTCTCGGGATTCTTGGGCAGGTCGTTAGGCCCCTCCCGGGTCCCCTCCCGCCCCTATCCCAGTCCGAGAGGAGGGGTCTCCTCGTTTTTCTTGCCGAGGAGGAGGCCCTTCCAGCGGTGTTGGGAGGCGTCGTAGTCGCTTCGGGCAGCGGCGACACTGCCTCGGCAGTCACCTCTTCCCGGAGGTGCAGGCTCCCCCATGTGAGGCCCTTGGCTTTTGGGCCTGGCTCGGGTGGACCCTCGGCGCCGCCTTTCGGCGCCGTTTCGAGATCCGGCACGTTGCGGTGCGGTGATCAATCTTGGCCGTTTGTGACCCGGCGCCGTTGGCGGCGCCACTTGGATCAGCGCCCGTTCGCGGCGTCGGTGATCAGCGGCACGGCCCAGCGGTGCCGCTTTGAACCTCCAGTGCCGTTCGCGGCGCCCACGATTAGACCCTAGCGGCACCACGTCGGCGGTGCGCCGCCCTCGACACTACCCAGGCGCCGTGGGCCTGTCCTTCCTCCTAGCGGTGCGGGCCTGCGGCGCGTCGAGAGACTTAGGTTGGGCCTGGCTGCTACCGGTGTGTGGGGGGCGAGCGGCGTCTTGGTACTGGGGCCGTTCGCGGCTCCGTGGCCTCAGGGACCCCTGGGGTGGCCAGCATTGAGGTCCAGCTGGTCTCGTCCTCCTCGGAGGCGATGACTCGGACGTGGACCCATCCTGGCACCCCACTCTTAGGTCTGGGTCCCCTGTGGCTACAGGTACCAGGCGGCAGCAGCCCCTCCTCTGTCCCCTTCCGTCGTCTCCTGGGGTTCCCGGCTGGGGGTGGCAGAGGCCCGGGGGCAGGCGTGGGGGTGACGGAGGCTCCCTCTCTGGAGGCGGTGACAGCTACCCCAGGTGCTGTTGCCCCTCTGGGACAGGGGGCTGTGGTGGGAGGAGGCCCTCTCGAGTCCGAGGGTTGAGGGGCAGGGGGTCTGCCACTCGGTCTTCTTTGGCCACCTCAGGGGGGGTGGCCAGGAGCCGTAGTGCAGAACCTCGCCCCTCCCTCCAGGGTTCTAGGGTGCCCTCCGGCGGCGTTTGTGCGGACTGCCCTTCTGGATCCATGCAGTCCCAGCGTCGTCACAGGGGAGGTTCTCCCCCAGGGCTCTTCCAGGCTCCGCTTCCCCAGAGTTCCGTTCTGCGGCCTGGTCTGATATCCGGGATCCCTCCTACTAGGGCTCCTTTCCCGGATTCAGAGCCCTGCGAAGCAGTTGCCTCCTCGAGGTGCCCCTCTCCCATCTCTCTGCCTTCACCACCCCCGCTCCCAGGCCATGTCGGTCCTACTGGTCCGTTATCCTGGGAGCAGTTCAGAGGTTCTGCGGTGGCCTTCCCCTCATATGTTAGATACATGCATGAGCGGGTCTTTCGACTCTCCCACCGCGCAGGAATCCTCTGGACATTCAGCTCCCATCATCCTCGTCTCCCTCCTCTGAGGAGGAACCCCTGCTCATCTTTCCTCCGATGCTGATTTCACAGAATATCAGCGTTTCCTCGAGGATGGTGAGGATCTTCGGTTTCCTATGTTCGGAGACAATACCGAGCGGAGGCGAAATTCCTTGGTGAATTCAGTGCCCAGCATTTGGTGGTACCTTCCTGGCCTATCCCCTTCCAGGGCGTCTATCCGGTCCTGGCAGTCCCCAGCAGCTTCTTCTCCAGCCCGGCTGACTGTCAGCGTGGTATTGTGCCCCCTCAAGTCTCAGTTCCTTCCCAACCCGCCCTCTGGTTTGGTTTACCTAGATACTCCTTCTGGGCCGCTGCCTGGCGCCACGACCGCCCACCGGATCCGGACTCTCTCCAGTTCGACCGTTGGGGGCGAAGAGTGTTCTCTTCTTCTCATGCGAGTGCCAGTATTGCATCTCATCAGGCTCACCACGCTGCCTACAACCGGCATTTGTGGTCGATGATGTCCCAGCTGTTGGCATCAATGCCTGACACGGAGCAAACCAGACAAGCCGTTGCCCTCTCCGCGGTAGGCCTGGAGCTGGCAAGACACCAAGCAAGGGCATCTTACGACGCCAATGAGGTGGCTTCCAGGCTTGCGGGGACAGCGATCTGCATCAGGCGGATGGCATGGCTTCGTCTTTCCAGGTTGTCACCCCTGGCCCGGCGTAGGGTGATTCGCTCCGCCTTCCGGGGAACCCGTCTTTTCTCCTCTAGAGCTAGGAGACTTTTACAGGGGCTCCCTCCGTCTCCTCGTCCTCGGGAGGCACCTCCTAGCTCTTCCCACACTTAGGCTTTCTGAATGAGCCAGGGTCTTCTCCTTCTGTTTCTCACCAACAGAAGGCTGGGGGTCTTGTTCCCTCAGGGTATGGCCTCTTCCCCTCCTGGGAGAGGAGCTTAATACTCACCCAGGAAGTAATGAATGGTGAAGATTGACAAGGAAGATATGAAAAGTGCGTACCTACCGTAATTCTTGATCTTCTCTCTATCTTCACCATTCATTACTACCCCCCTCCATCCCTCAGTGGCCTCTTCCTGTGGCTTCTCCACCTCCGTCTCCTTCCTCTCTCTGCAATATATAAAAAAAAAAAAAAAATAAAAAAATGGGAAGAATTGCTCAATTTTTCCAAAAAAAAAAAAAAAAATATATTTCTTGGGGGGGTTCTTATTCTCCAGAAAAATTATTTACTCTAAGATTCTTGGGCCATCTAGTGGATTTGCTTTGGCGATCAAACTGCACAACTATCTCTTGCCATCCCTCGGGCGAGATACCTCTGGGGTTTTAGCCTGGCTCAGGCTATTCAGTTTTGATCCTGCAATCCCGTGCTCCAGCTGTTAAGCCCTAGAATCAAAAACCCCTCCCCCTTCCCTAATTCTTGCCTTGCAGAGAGAGGAGCAGAGCACGTCTGTTTTGTTAAAAAAAAAAAAAAAAAGCTGAGGAACTCTCTTCGACTGCCATAGGCATTCTTGGTATTCAGGTCACGCTCCTAGCCTGCAAGTGATTATCTGTAAAAAAAAAAAAAAAAAAAAGAAAAACAAACAAGAAGTAGATATAGAGAGGGCAGACTACCCTTCTCTGAGATTTTGATAATTGGTGTTTTCCTTTCTAGTGTCCTCGGACAGTTTTACAGACAAGCAGTGCTGACCATAACCAATCCCAGCCAGCCTAAGCCTCTGGCCTGCCTTGGCGAGTCCGACTGAGTCCCACTTCTGTACTTATAAACTCCTGAAAGGCTTACAGTTTCCATTTCCAAACCCCTGAGCAGTGCTCTCATACTGCCGGGGGTTTTATTCTCCCTCCTCGGGTGTCCTCCAGTTAAAGGCCTTCCGCAGCCAGGAGCCCGAAGTGGTTATCAAAACAATGGCATGTTGAGGATGAGGACTATGCCCTCCTGAGTCTGTCTAGCGGGTTTGGTGAACCTTCTCTTCAGCTCTATCTCCGGGGATTCTTGCTTCCCTGTTAAGTCGAGCCTTCAGCCATAAGCTAACTAGGCTCCTTGGGCATTCTGGTCCCCTCAACATCCCATCTCTCTCTTCTTCTTCTTCTTCTTCTCTCATTTCCCTCCTTCTCTCTCCTCCTAGAGTCGCCCAGGTAAGGAGGCCCTGCAGTCCCTAGGTTAGGGATACTCTTATCTCCTCTGTCCTTCCTCCATCGGCTTATTCCTTTTTCAGTTCATTCTTCCTTGCTTTGCTATCCCTTGGCTATCTTGCCTCGCTATCTTTATTCTCTGCTTTCGCTTTTGCCTCTCCGGCTCACAGAACTGAGTTGGAGGAGGAGTCGGTCGCTACTAACGGCCGCCCCTCGCGCATGACTCATGACATCACTCTTGAGGGCGGTACCAAAGTTAAAAAAAAAAAAAAAGCGCTCCAGTGGTCGCACTCCGCACTCTACACCCAGGAAGTAATGAATGGTGAAGATACAAGAGAAGATCAAGAATTACGGTAGGTACGTAATTTTCATTTATTGGAGAGGTAAGGAGAAATAAGGGATAGATATGTGAGGAAGGAAAATAGGTGGATGGATCCAGGAGAAAAGTTCAAGTTCAAGTTTATTGCAGGAAAACTCCATTGAGCAAGCTCATTCACAAGGAGGTCCTGTGACATAAACACTTAAAGTACAAACATAGATAGGTAATAACAGTATATACATGAAATGCACGTTACATGATACAGGCTGGATATACATACAAGGGTACCACATAGGGTGACGCATGGGTGGTAAACATTGATATGAGACAGAGGCGACTTACAGGTTGCATACTGATAAATGAAACATGATGACTGTGTGTGCAATACATATATTTTGGCAGCTAGAACAAAGACTACAACTGATATGGGGGAGGTGATTTGATAGAGTAGCAGTGGAGCGTAAGCATAGATAAAGCTAGGAGTAGAAGGGAAGGAAAGCAGTTAATATGACAAAGCAATTATACCTTACCAGTGGATAAATATGGCACACATGGGGAAGGAAGAGACTTAATGACAGTTACAAGTGTCTTTTATTTTGGCTGAACTTAGCGATTTGTAGAAGTTTATTGAAACTGTGCTAGTTAGTTTCAGTACGGTTTATAGTGGTTCCAAATGGAGGGAAGGGCATATGCAATATACGTTTACCAAAGGAGGTCCGCGTCCTTGGTATGTCAAGCATAATAAAGTCAGATTTTCTTAACAGTATGCACTATGTGAGATACTAATAAGGAAAGAGAGATAGCTTGGCAATTTCTGCAGGAGCAGTTTAGAGTCCATAGCCCAGCATGGAGCAGGCGTCTAGTAGTAAGGATGTCCAACCAACAGCTGCATATAAGTCACAGTGGTGCGAGCAGTGAGGAGTTGGTAATGAACTAGCTTGCAGTGATAAAGGATGTCCAGTTTACTTAGATTTGCAAGAGTGGTGGAGGAATAGATTACATCGCCATAGTCGAGTAGGGGAGAAAAGTGGCCTGTACAAGCTTGTTTCGAGTTTCAAGGGGAAAAGGGGCCTATTTCTGTAGAAGAAACCTAACCTTGCTTTTAACCTTCTAGAGACATCTTCACGTGGTCATGAAAGATAATTTATTGTCGATCCAGATACCCAGATATTTAAATTTGGTTACAACTTCCAGAGGCTCGTTTAGCGTGGTGACAATGAAGTCTTGGGCAAGGGTATTGGGGGGGCCTGTGACAGCACTGCGGGAGAATATCATCGCTTTAGTCTTCTTAGCATTGAGCAGAAGCTTTGCCTTTATTAGATTATGCTCAAGTTGTGCGAAGTCCGCTTGAAGCACTCCCTTGACTTCAGATAACGATGAGCCAGAAGTATACAACACAGTATCATCTGCAAAAAAGTGCAGATTGGATGTAGATATGTTAGCATCTAAGTCATTAATGTACAAAGAAAACAAGATAGGGCCTAAGATGGATCCTTGGGGGACTCCTCTTGCAACTGGCAAGGCAGCAGAAAAAAAGCCTTCCGCCTTTACTTTTTGGAATCTTCCAGTTAGGTAGCTAGAGAACCACTGGGTGTATGGTATGTGGCACCCAACTTTGCAAGGCAATTGACTAATAGTTTGTGATCAACAGTATCAAAAGCTTTGCTGAGGTCCAAAAAGACTGCACCAGTTACCTTCTTAGCATCTATAGCAGAGATCCAATCATTGGTTACTTTTGCTAGTGCAGTGATTGTGCTATGATTAGCCCAGAAGCCAGATTGAGCTGGGTTAATGAGAGAGAAGGTTTCCAAGTGAGATTTTAACTGAATATGGATCAGTTTTTCGAGAACTTTAGAAAGGATAGGCAATATGGAGATAGGCCTATAGTTGTTTACATCGCATGGGTCACCAGATTTAAATAGAGGGAGGATATGTGCTGATTTCCAGCAGGACGGCACAGTAGCAGATGTAATGGAAAGATTGAAGATGTGGAGAATTGGGGCAGTGAGATGGGCGTAGCCTGACCTTAGGAAAAAGGGTTCCAAGCCATCATCCCCTGCAGCTTTTTTGGTGTCTAAGTTAAGAAGAGAATCTTCTACTTCTTTATAAGTTATCTCGCGCAGTTGGAAGGGGCTGGGTGCAGGACTAGATGTAGGGGGAGGGGTATGCTGGCTCACACAGCACCAGCATAAGGTGACGAAACAAAGCTAATCCAGCTGTGGCAAAGTGGGAGTTAAGTTCCTCCAGGATTAGGGACTTGTTTTCCACAATCTTGCCACTTGCAACTATCTTTGTTGGGACAGAGGGGCCATGGGCCGTCCTTCTATAGCTTTGATAGTCTTCCATATTTTATGAGGGTTACCTTTAGCTTGTTCGAGAGTAGAAATATAATAGTTAGCTTTAGCAGAGCAAGTTTTCACACAGTTATTCCTGGGTGTTCTAAAGGCCTGCCAATCCGAAGATTCTTTGGAATGTCTAGCTTTAGCCCAGAGTTTATCTTGAGCTATAAGGGCTGCCTTGAGATCCGAGGTGAACTAGGGGTTGGAATTGTTCCGTACCCTTACTTTGATAAAAGGGGCATGCTTATTTATTATTGTAGTGAGTTTGTCATTAAGGATATAACAAAAAGGCCATAACATGCAAGTTACAAGGACACTGTCAGCTTTTATGCGGAATTTTGAATCCCCTTTTAAATATGTGCCAGTATTACCCAGTAGCATCAATAATGCCTATCACTGCTATATCTATGAGGACATTTTTTTTTTTTTTTTTATATAGTGACAGTTTCTTTATTATTTTCATAGTATAAGTCATGTCAGGCGACCCACTATTACCATCAGCTGCTGACGCTGCAGCATGTATGTTTATTTTTTCCTTCCACTTACGTCCTTACCAGAGCCACTTCTTCGGGAGTCGCCAAAGGAGCCCATCCCTGTCACCGTCTAGCTTGCTGTTTAAACAACATGAAGTCTTGCTGTATTCTGACTATTGCAGTTAGGTCCTGCGTTTCAACTGCCCTGGAGACCAAAGAGTTAACTTTCCATGGCCAGCATGGAACGTTCAGCGCAAGCTCAATTGAAGCCTCTGTCTGCTGTTGTTTAAACTCCAACTGTCAGATTCTTTACTCCGCCTCACTGAACAGTCGCTCCAGAGATTTCTGCTTTGATTGGTTCAAAAAGGCCGGTTAAAGTGTAGTTTTTTCGCTCGGTTTCCACCGAATTTCTGCTACTGAACCTGTCTGTTTAAGTCTCTGTCTGTGGTACAGTGAGTACTAGATAGGTTTTGCATTTAGTTTCTATGTGGAACTTGGAACTTGTAAACATTGGATCAGTTTGGTTTGAACCGATCAGATTGGTTTTAAAAAACTTTTGAAATTAAGAGTTTGGTAACCGGTCCATATCGGTTCTAAAAAAAAAAAAATGGATTTAATTATGTTTTTTTCCAAGACCTGTAACACGGTCAGGAACCAACAGGTGTGTCTTGCCTGGCAGATTGTCGAAAAAAGGGTAAGTTTTGGATAGGATTGGCCATGTCTGAGAAACCCAAGAAAAAAACCGGGCCCACTGGGTTTCAACACTGTAGTATGTGTGGGGAAGCCTTTGCTAAGGCTGATCCCCACACCACCTGTGTTTATTGTCTGGGGTTTGACCACCTCGATTCAGACTGCCAAATTTGTAGAAGTTTCCCAAAGCTACCCTGGATAAGAGAGTAGGTAGACTGAGGAAAAGGGAGGCCGAGAAGTCCGCTGACCCGGATGGCCAGCCTGTTTTGGTTCCGACCGAACCAGGAGGAGTGCCCTCTGACCAGGGCGAAACTTCGGGCAAAAGGAGAACCGATTCTGAGGAGTTGGTTCCGGTTAAAAGAAAGAGAAGGGAAAAATCATCCGGTTTGGATCCACAAATTCTTTCTCCAACTGCTGATGAAATAGCTAAAGTGATAAGGATAGTTCAGTCGCTAGCTTCGGTTCTGGCCGAACCGGCACCATGTGTCAGGGGCTCGGTTCGGTCGGTTCCTCCGGTTCCGGATTATACTTTAGAAGAATTTGAGGGGGAGGGGGAGGGCTCTCCCAGACAGACCTTCAGGTGTTTCTCTTCCTAGGCTTTCTGAGTCCCCTTCCCACTTTACGTTTTACAAGAAAGTGGCTGAAACCCTCCAGCTTCCAATGGAAGAAGCAGTAGAGGGTCAGAAGGAGCCTGATTTTGTTGAGATGATGGACATCCCAGGGTCCAGGAGATTGTCTACTCCCCTCCATAAACCTTTTGGGAAACAGACATTTAAAATTCTAAAGAGTCCTAATTCCATACCTCCTGTGGACAGAAGAATGGACAAGAGGTATACCCTTTCAGGCTCGGACACGGAGTTCCTTTCCCAGCAATGCAGCCATGTTGGGGTAGTACAGGCTGCTGCCTGTGATAAGGCAAATATTCCCTTGGCTTCACACCTCCCAGATAAGGACTCCAGGAGGATTGATGCCATGGCAAAGAAGCAGTACATGGCAGCATCTTTGGGACTCAGGCAGGCTAACTATATTGCCTACACAGCTAGATATCAGAAGTCCAGGTGGGACACTGTGCTGGCTCTGGCTAAATAGGCCCCTGACCAGCTTGCCAAGGAGCTGGAGCAGGTGGCTGCGGATGGGATTGAGGCATCCATGGTGCAATTTCATGCTGCTGTAGACTCCAGTGATGTATCATCTAGAGTCATGGCTACATCTGTGGCCCTTCGAGGATGGCTTGGCTCAGATGTACTAGCCTATCACAGGATGCCCAGCTAAGGCCATGGATTTCCCTGTCATTGGTAATTCTCTGTTTGGGGAGCAGACAGAGAACTACATGAAGAAGATGGACGAGTACAGGACCACCTACAGGAGTGCTCAGGCCAAAGAAAGGCAAGCCACTCCTCAGAGGCAGCATTCCAGGGCAGGGGCAGGCCCTTTCAAAGGCCTTTTTACCAAGCCCAGGCCTCCTCTTCTGCTTATGCTCAGAGGGGGTTCTTCAGAGGGAGAGGCAGATGGGGAATGAGCAGGTCTGCTTCCACCCCTCAGCCTAAAGCCCCTGCCAAGCAGACACCCTGATGGGTCTGCCCGGGACGATTTTCCAATACCTGTAGGGGGCAGGCTGGCTTACTTTGACAGGACTGGAAGTCTTTGACATCAGACAAATGGGTCCTGGCAGTAGTAAGCCAAGGACTGGTTCTCAGCTTCAAAAAATTTCCCAAGATGAGAACCAGATCCTTTCCACCTGCAAATCCATCAGAGACCCTTGCCCTAGAGGCAGAGGTTTCTTCCCTCCTGTCTCTGAGCCATAGAAAGGGTTCCTGCCCTACACAGGGGCAAAGGATTGTACTCCAGGTACTTCCTAACCCCCAAAAAGACAGGAGAATGGCGGCCCATCCTGGATCTAAGATATCTGAACAAGCACCTTTTAAAACCAAAATTCAAAATGGTGACTCTGGGAATAATTCTGCCCTCTCTAAGGCCAGGGGACTGGCTAGCCTCCCTGGACCTCAAAGATGCCTATTTTCACATTCCCATCAGGTGCTCCCACAGAAAGTATCTCAGGTTCGAGTTGCCCTCAGGCCACTATCAATTCAGAGCAATGCCCTTTGGCCTAAAATTAGCCCCAAGGGTGTTCACAAAGTGCCTGGCAGTAGTGGTTGCTTTCCTAAGGAGAAAAAAGATCTCCATCTTTCCATACTTGGACGACTGGCTCATAGTGGGTCAGTCTCCAGACCAAGTCAAGTCACATCTGCAAATAACTCAGCAAGTGCTCACTTCCTTAGGATTCCTCCTCAACCTTCCAAAGTCAGTTCTCAAGCCAGTACAGCTTCTCCCCTTTTATAGGGGCAGAGCTGGATACAATAAGAACAAAAGCCTTCCTTCCCCTGGACAGGGCAAGGACCCTTATAGAACTGGCCTCTTCATTCACCCTTCAGGTGTCTCGACCAGCAAGGCATTTCTTGCAGCTCCTGGGCCACATGGCAGCCTCTACAGCAGTGGTCCGGGGGGCAAGATTCCAGATGAGGGACATTCAGTTCCACTTAAGAGCTTTCTGGTCCCAAAGAAAGGATTCCCTTGCCAAACTAGTTCCAGTGACTCGAACCCTGGTCCAGGCTTTGCAATGGTGGCAGGATCAGGACAATTTCAGACAGGGAGTTCCTTTTGTCACTCAGTCTCATTCAGTGATACTCACCACAGAAGCCTCCCTGCTGGGCTGGGGAGCCTACTTGGGGGATCTTGCCACCCAAGGGCTGTGGTCACCTCAAGAATCTCTGCTTTACATCAATCTCTTGGAACTCAGAGCAGTGTTTCTGGCACTGCAAGCCTTTTCCAAATCTGTACAGAACAAGGTGGTCCAGGTCAGAACGGACAATACCACCACAATGTGGTACATTAACAAGCAAGGAGGTACTCTGTGTCTACGGCCTTGTGCACAGAAGCAATGAAGTTGTGGTCTCTGGCCTATTCCCTGCAAACTTCTCTGATAGCAGTTCACCTCCCAGGGAAGAACAATGTCCTAGCAGATGCTCTCAGCAGGATATCCCAGGGCCATCACGAATGGACCCTAGATCCCCTAGTTTTGGAAGTGATTTTCTCGAGATGGGACACTCCACAGATAGATCTTTTTGCAGCCCCAGACAATCACCAGCTTTCTCTCTTTTGTTGCAGACCCCCAGTCTTGGGCTCAGTCCCCCTGGATGCTCTGATTCTGAATTGGGAAGGGAAGTTCCTGTATGCTTTTCCCCGCTTCCCTCTCCTGTTCAAAGTGCTAGTCAAGATCAGGTCTCAACCATGCAGAGTGATTCTGATTGCTCCAGACTGGGCCAGACAGCTCTGGTACCCACTGTTGCTGTCCTTAATAGTCCACCTTCCGCTGTCTTTCCCCAGGAATTACAACCTGTTGACATCCTCTCAGGGGAGGATTTGGTATCCGAACCTCAAATCTCTCAATCTCAAGGCATGGCTCTTGAAGAATTAGTTTGTTGATCTACACCTTTCTCAAGGGGTTCTGGACATCCTTAAGGCTTCTCGAAAGCCTTCTACCAGAAAGGCTTACAACTCCAAATGGAAAAGGTTCACTATTTGGTGCTCTAATAAGCATATTTCTCCAGAATCTGCGGGGTTGCCTACAGTCTGGACTATATGGTTCATTTTAATGGCTTGGGACTTAGGCCAGCTACACTTAAAGTGCATCTGGCAGCTGTTTCTGCCTTCTTGTCAGTAGGCAAGCCCTCTCCTCTGTCAGCCCATCCTGTGTTTTGTAAGTTCTTCAAGGGATTGCTGCACACCAATCCCCCTTTTAGGGACCCTGCTCCTGCTTGGGACCTTAATGTTTGCATTGCTAAGCTTATGCAACCACCCTTTGAGCCTTTGTCCTCTACAGAGCTCAAGTACTTGACTTGGAAAACTGTGTGTTTGGTAGCCATTACCTCTGCCAGGTGTATCAGTGAATTGCAAGCCCTGTCAGTGGAGCCTGATTTCATCTCTTTCCATAGAGTTAAAGTGGTCCTAAGAACGAACAGGAAGTTTTTGCCTAAGGTGGTTTCAGATTTCCACCTTAATCAGTCTGTCTCTCTCTGTTTTCTTCACTGACCATTCCTCCTCTGGAGAGAGGAGGCTGCACAGCTTGGATGTTAAAAGGGCCCTCAGCTACTACATAGAGCGCACCAAGGGTCACAGGTTTGAGTCCCTCCAGTTGTTCCTTACATATGGAGAGGTCGGTAAGGGAAAACCTGCCACTAAAAGATCTATTGCCAGGTGGATTGTCTCTTGTATACAATTCTGCTATGAGAAACTGGGTAGAACACCACCCTCAGGCCTGAGGGCTCATTCTACTAGAGGTACTGCTGCTGCCAGGGATATTCCTATCTTAGAAATTTGTCAAGCAGCTACCTGGAAAACGGTCCATACATTCACCAAGCATTACTCTCTGGATATCCAGGCTAGGAGTGATGCTCGGTTTGGCACAGCAGTACTTCAGAGCCTATTCCCAAAGTAGGTTCTGTCCCTCCTCCATGGAGGTACTGCTTGGTAGTCTGCAATAGTCAGAATACAGCAAGACTTCATGTTGTTTGAAGAAAAAATTACTCACCTTAGTAATGTTGTTTCTTCTAATGGAGTCTTGCTGTATTCTGACCCCCACCTCCCCTCTCAGAACCTGGTTTTTGGGATGTGGGTGGGCAGGAGCAGTGTTGGCACCTAGAGGTGCCCCCTTTTTCACCCTCCTTTATTTTGGGTGTGTGTTGTGTGTTGTTTTTTGGGTTTCCTGACTTGAGTCTTTGCTTTGAAACCAAAAAAACCTTTTTTTAATAAATTTAGTTGCCAGTTGGCTAGTGTGAGTCTTAGTTTCCACACAGAACTTCTAGTGAGTATTGCTCGAACATTCCATGCTGGCCATTGAAGGTTAACTCTTTGTTCTCCGGGACAGTTGAAAGGCAGGACCTAACTGCAATAGTCAGAATACAGCAAGACTCCATTAGAAGAAACAACATTACTAAGGTGAGAAATTTTTTCTTCGGGTTCCTCCATCCTGTCACGGATTGCCCCCGGGTGGGGTCAGGGTGGGGCAGGACACCCCTGAACCTTAGTGTCTCGTCAGGTCCCCGAAACAGCGGCAGACGGTGGCACATCAGGACTGGGCTCAGCACTCCTTCTACCCGGCTCTGGAGGGCGTTTTTCCCATTTTCGATGGGATGTTGCGTGTCCTAGCATCAAATGCCGCGACGCTGGATGTTCCAGAACGTCCCTCTCCCTCTCCTTCCATGTGAAGGAGCGGCCCCGAACTGACTGGTCCCAGGCCTACGCCCCTGAACAATCATGCCCCAGTGACACCAGCTTGCTGTCGCGCCCCCAGCCTCCGCCAGGGGTCACCGCTTGCCGGTCTGGAAACCTTCCCTCCCACTGGAGAAGGTGAGCTGTCATTGGACGCTCCAGCCTCCCCCCCCCCCCAGCCAACTCCTGGCGGCCCAAGCTCGTTCCCAAACCTGGGTCACCGGCATGGTGTGAGACGTAGCATCCAGTACCTCAACCCTCGGCACCACTGGGCCGGCTAATGCTGCAGCATGTTCACATTTGAATATGGTACCACTGCACCGGTAAACTTGCGCATGTCTTGAGTTTTAAAAATTTCATGCAAAGTGAATTTGTTATATTCTAACAGTAGGCATTGTGTTGAACTACTGCTGTTGCTCCTGCTGAAAAACAAGAGGTGTAAGCCTGTTAAATCAGTATCTGAATATGGGCACCCGTGTCATTTTGCAGTTGGAAAACAGAATGGTGATGATGGGGAGGGAGATGCATAGTAGGAGGAAGGAGCTGAGGAGTCCTCAGGTGGGGTCTGGGCATAGTAAGAAGTCTGAAAGGTGACAAATATGGGGGAAGGACTCCGAACTCCTGGAGAAAAGGAACATGGATATGCACGCATAGCTGGGATGTCCATATGAGGATGCCCACACAGGTCCTGAATGGAAGTGTGTGCAGGCATACCACACAAGCAAACATACCATGCATGCATGAAAACAAAGATAATGGGGGTGGGGGTTAAAAGAACGGATTTCATTGGTAAACCGTTAGGTGGCTAAAACATGTTAATAGTTTAAACCAGAGGGCTGCTGGGAGCCTAAGCAGATTGCAGCTTGGTTTATGTATTTTTCTTTGGTCTGCGTTCTGGAAACCCTGCTGAAGGACACAAATGGAAAAATCATTGACATTATGTTCCCTGGAGGTAAAGTGAAACACAGTAGGTTTATCAGTGTCTCCCTGGCTGCCCTGTAATGTTACCTGAATTGGTAAGTCTGGCATTTGCCAGTCTTTGTACTTTAGATAGCTGCACACTTCCTGCAAAGAGTACAGTATATCACATTGCTGGAAATGCATGCAAACTCCTTGGTGCTCTGAAAACCCCTGTGGGACCTTGGATTTCAGTGCCACTAGAAATGAATTTGCAGATGTATGAGCGTGTTCAACAACATGAAGTCTTGCTGTATTCAGATATAATGCAGTTAGCCCCAGCACTTGAACTGCCCCGGAGAGGAAAGAGTTAACTCTATGCAGAAGCATAGAACATTGAGCTCTAGCTCTGTTTTCAAACCTCTGTCTGTTGTACTTCCCATTGTAACCATCAGATTCTTTACTCCGCCTAACAGTGAAGTCGCTCCGGAGATTTCCTCTACTCGGTTCGGTAAAAGTAAAACGTTCAGTTTAAACCGTATAATTTTTTGTTATTTTCGGATTTCCAGCCTCTGTCTATGGTACAAGTAGTGTGTAGATAGGTAGTGACTGTGTTTTATTCTGTGAAAAAGTTGGAAATTGTTCTTTTCTTCGGTTTCTTTCCGGTCAGTCCGGTTTGGAACCGACCCATTCTGTTTAATTTTATTTCTGGGATTAGAGTAGTGTTCCGGTACCGATCGGTTTCAAAAGAACCGGCCTTTTTTGCCGGTTCTTTTAAAAAGCCAGTGACACGGTTTATAACTGATTGGTTATTGTATTAGCTGGCTTGAAAGCTGCAAAAGGGTAATTTGTTAGGTTGGCCACATCTAAGAAAACCCAAGAAGAAAACCGGTCCTACTGGGTTTCAACACTGTACTGAGTGTGGGGAGGCCTTTGCTAAGGCTGACCCCCACCTCATCTGTGTTTATTGTCTAGGGTTTTACCACCTCAAGTCAGACTGCCAAATCTGTAAAAACTTTTCCAAATCCACTTTAGACAAAAGACTGAGTAGGCTGAAGGAAAGGGAGGCCGGGAAGTCCAAAGATCCGGATGGCCAGCCCGGTTCGGTTGCGACAGAACCTGAGGAGGTGCCTACTGACCTAGGCGAGACCTCGGGCAAAAGGAGAGCCGACCCCGAGGGGTCAGTTCCATCAAAAAAGAAGCGCAAGTCTGCCGGTTCGGATCTGGTATTGCGCTCTCTAACTGCGAACGAAATAGCCAAAGCGATTAGCATTGTTAAATCGCTTAGACCGGTTCCGTCCGAACCAGTACCGCCTGTTAGGCAGTCGGTTCGGTCGGATCCGTCTCCTCCGGATTATGACCCAGATGCTTATTATGAGGAGTGGAAGGGAGACGAAGACTATCCTGAGGAGGAGGAGGAGGGGGAGGGTCTGGATGTGCCCATTGAACCGGACATCTCCCCAGACAGGCCCTCAGGTCTCTCTCCTCCCAGGCTCTCTGAGTCCCCTTCGCATTTTTTGTTCTACAAAAAGGTGGCAGAAACCCTGCAGCTTCCCTTGGTTGAAGCTGCAGAGGAGGATGAAGAGCCTGATTTTGTGGAAATGATGGACATCCTAGAGTCCAAAAGACTGTCTATCCCTCTTCATAAATCCTTGGGGAAACGGACACACAAAATTTTACAAACCCTTAATTCAATACCTCCTGTGGATAAGAGAATGGACAGGAGGTATTTATCATCAGGCTCAGCTGCGGAGTTCGTTTATAGTCATTACAGCCATGTTGGGGTAGTGCAGGCTGCAGCCTGTGACGGGGCTAACATTCCTTTGGCTTCACAACCCCCGGATAAGGACTCCAGGAAAGTGGATGCCACGGCCAAAAAACAGTATTTGGCATCCTCTTTGGGACTCAGGCAGGCTACTTTTATGGCCTACAACAGCCAGGTACCAGAAATCTAGATGGGATACGGTTCTGGAACTGGTTAAACAGGCCTCTCCCCAGCTAGCCAAGGAGCTGGAGGAGGTGGCTGCTGATGGAACTGAGGCATCCAAAATGCAATTTCATGCTGCTGTGGACTCCAGTGATGCGGCATCTAGAGTCATGGCTACATCTGTGTCTCTCAGAAGACATGCTTGGCTCAAATGTACTAGCCTTTCACAGGATACCAGACGAAGGCTATGGATTTTCCTGTAGTAGGTAACTCTCTGTTCAAACAACATGAAGTCTTGCTGTATTCTGACAAATTGCAGTGAGGTCCAACCTTCGAACTGCCCCAGAGATGAGAGTTAACTTTCCATGCCAGGCATGGAACGCTGAGCTCGAGCTCGGTTGAGACTCTGTCTGTTGCTGTTTGAACTCAAACCGTCAGATTGTTTACTCCGCCTCACCGAACAGTCGCTCCGGAGAATTCTCCTTTGCTCGATTCAATTTGTCAGTCAGAGTACCATTTTTCTCGGTTTTCGACCGAATTTAAACTGTTTCCTATCGGTTCAGTCTCTGTCTGTGGTTTCGTGAGTACTAGATAGGCTTATTTTTGTTAATTTTTCTGTGTGGAACTTGTAAACGTGGGATCGGTTCTGTTTGAACCGATCAAGTTTTTTAAAAATACTTATTCTGCTTTTAGAGTGTGGTAACCGGTTCTTATCGGTTCTAAAAAAAATGGACTTTACTATGGTTTTTTCCACAACCCGTAACACGGTCAGGAACCGATAAGGGTGTCTTGCCTGGCGGATTGCCGAAAAAAGGGTAAGTTTTTGGTTAGGACTGGCCATGACTGAGAAACCCAAAAGAAAAACCGGGCCCACTGGGTTTCAACACTGTAGTGTGTGTGGAGAAGTCTTTGCTAAGGCTGATCCCCACACCACCTGTGTTTATTGTCTGGGGTTTGACCACCTTTATTCAGACTGCCAAATTTGTAAAAAATTTTCCTGCAGCTACCCTGGAAAAAAGAGTTGGCAGGCTCAGGGAAAGGGAGGCCAAGAAGTCCGCTGACCCGGATGGCCAGCCCGGTTCGGTTCCAACCGAACCAGAAGGAGTGCCCCCTGACCAGGGTGAAACTTCTTCAGGCAAAAGGAGAACTGATTCCGAGGAGTCTGTTCTGGTTAAAAGAACAAGAAGGGATAAATCGGCCGGTGCGGATCCAAAAGCTCTTTCTCCGACCGCTGATGAAATAGCCAAAGCGATAAAAATTGTCCAGTCGCTATCCCCGGTTCTGACCGAACCGGCACCATTAGGAAGGCGCTCGGTTCAGCCGGTTACGGATTATGATTTAGAGGAATTTTATGAACCGGAGGAGGAGGAAGGAGACTATGAGGAAAGTGAGTGTGATTATGAAAGTCTGGATGTGCCCATTGACCCGGACATCTCCCCAGACAGACCTTCGGGAGTGTCTCCTCCTAGGCTTTCTGAGTCCCCCTCCCATTTCATGTTTTACAAGAAAGTGGCTGAAACTCTTCAGCTTCCTATGGAAGAAGCTGTGGACGAACAGGAGGAGCCTGTCTATGTTGAAATGATGGATATCCTAGAGTTCAGGAGACTCTATTCCCCTTCATAAGTCCTTTGGGAAACAGACATTAAAAATGTTAAAGACTCCTAATTCTATACCTCCTGTGGGTAAGAGCATGGACAAGAGGTATACTCTCTCAGGCTCACATACGGAGTTCCTTACCCAGCAATGCAGCCATGTTGGGGTAGTGCAGGCTGCAGCCTGTGATAAGGCAAATATACCCTTGGCTTCACACCCCCCCAGATAAGGACCCCAGGAGGATTGATGCCATGGCAAAGAAACAGTACATGGCAGCATCCTTGGGACTCAGGCAGACTAATTATATGGCCTATACAGCTAGATATCAGAAATCTGGATGGGACACTGTAATGGCTTTAGCTAAACAGGTCCCTGGCCAGCTTGCCAAGGAGCTGGTGCAGGTGGCTGCGGATGGTATTGAGACATCCAAGGTGCAATTCCATGCTGCAGTGGACTCCAATGATGTTTCATCTAGAGTCATGGCTACATCTGTGGCCCTTCGTAGGATGGCTTGGCTCAGATGTACTAGCCTGTCTCAGGATACCCAGACTAAGGCCATGGATTTTCCTGTTGTGGGTAATTCTCTGTTTGGGAGCAAACAGAGAACTACATGAAGAAAATGGATGAGTAGGACCACCTATAGGAGTGCTCAGGCCAAGGAAAGGCAAGCCACTCCTCAGAGGCAGCATCCCAGGGGCAGGGGCAGGCCTTTTCATAGGCCTTTCTACCAAGCCCAGGCCTCCTCTTCTGCTTATGCTCAGAGGGGGTTCTTTAGAAGGAGAGGCAGACTGGGTACAAGCAGGCCTGCTTCCACCCCTCAGCCTAAAGCCTCTGCCAAACAGGCACCCTGATGGGTTTGCCAGGGCCGATTCTCCACTACCTGTAGGGGGCAGGCTGGCTTACTTTGTCCAGGACTGGATGTCTTTAACATCAGACAAATGGGTCCTGGAAGTAGTAAGCCAGGGACTGGTTCTCAGCTTCAAAAAATTTCCAAAGATGAGAACCAGATCCTTTCCACCTGCAAATCCTTCAGAGGCACTTGCCCTAGAGGCAGAGGTCTCTTCCCTCTTGGCTCTCAGAGCTATAGAAAGGGTTCCACCCCTACACAAAGGGAAAGGATTGTACTCCAGGTACTTCCTGACCCCAAAAAAGACAGGAGAATGGCGGCCCATTCTGGATCTCAGATATTTAAACAAGCACCTTTTAAAGCCAAAGTTCAAAATGGTGACTCTGGGAATAATTCTACCCTCTCTAAGGCCAGGGGACTGGCTAGTCTCCCTGGACCTCAAGGATGCCTATTTTCATATTCTCATCAGAAGCTCCCATTGAAAATACCTTGGGTTCGAGCTGCCCTCAGACCACTACCAATTCAGAGCAATGTTCTTCGGCCTAACCTCTTCTCCAAGGGTGTTCACAAAATGCCTGGCAGTAGTAGTTGCCTTCCTAAGAAGAAAAAGGATTTCCATCTTCCCATACCTGGACGACTGGCTCATAGTAGGCCAGTCCCCAGACCAAGTCAAGTTACACCTACAGATAACTCAGCAACTGCTTACTTCTCTAGGTTTCCTTCTGAATCTTTCAAAGTCAGTTCTAGAGCCTGTACAGCTCCTCACCTTCATAGGCGCAGTGCTAGATACAGCACAGGCAAGAGCCTTCCTTCCCCTGGACAGGGCAAGGACCCTTATTTCACTGGCCTCTTCATTCACCCTCCAGGTGTCTCGACCAGCAAGGCATTTTCTACAGCTCCTGGGGCACATGGCTGCTTCTACAGCAGTGGTGCAGGGAGCAAGATTTCAGATGAGGACATTCAGTTCCACTTGAGAGCCTTTTGGTCTCAGAAAAAGGACCCTCTGACCAAACTGATTCCAGTGACTCGAACCCTGATCCAGGCATTGCAGTGGTGGAAGGATCAGGACAATCTAAGACAGGGAGTTCCTTTTGTCACTCAGTCTCACACTCTAATCCTTACTACAGATGCCTCCTTCTTGGGGTGGGGAGCACACTTGGGGGACGTGACCACCCAAGGGTTGTGGTCTCCTCAGGAATCTCTGCTTCACATCAGTCTATTAGAACTCAGAGCAGTGTTTCTAGCACTTCAAGCTTTTTCCAAGTCTGTTCAGAACAAAGTAGTTCAGATCAGGACAGACAATACCACCACAATGTGGTATATCAACAAGCAAGGGGGCACTCGGTCTACGGCCTTGTGCACAGAGGCAATGAGGTTATGGTCTCTGGCCTATTCCCTGAACACCTCTCTTACAGCAGTACACCTCCCAGGCAAGGACAACGCCCTGGCAAATGCTCTCAGCAGGATATCTCGGGGCCATCACGAATGGTCCCTGGATCCCCTGGTTTTGAAGGTGATCTTCTCCAGATGGGGCACCCCACAGATGGATCTTTTTGCAGCCCCAGACAATCACCAACTTCCTCTCTTTTGCTGCAGGCCCCCAGTGTTGGGCTCAGTCCCCCTGGATGCCCTAGTTCTCAATTGGGAAGGGAAGTTCCTGTATGTTTCCCCCCTTCCCTCTCCTGTTCAAGGTGTTAGTCAAAATCAGGTCTCAACCCTGCAAGGTGATTCTGATTGCTCCAGACTGGGCCAGACAGCCCTGGTACCCTCTCCTGTTGTCCTTAGCAGTCCATCTTCCCTTGCCTCTTCCCAGGAATTACAGCCTGTTAACATGTGCTCAGGGGAGGGTTTGGTATCCGAATCTCAGATCTCTCAATCTTAAGGCCTGGCTCTTGAAGAGTTAGAGTTTGCTGATTTGCACCTCTCTCAAGGTGTTCTGGATATCCTAAAGGCTTCTCGGAAGCCTTCCACCAGAAACGCTTACAACTCCAAATGGAAAAGATTCTCTATATGGTGCTCTGGGAAGCACATTCCTCCAGAGTCTGCTGGCCTGCCCACAGTTCTTGACTATATGGTTCATCTTAGTAGCTTGGGACTCAGACCAGCTACACTAATAGTGCATCTGGCAACTGTCTCTGCTTTCCTTTCAGCAGGTAAGCCTTCTTCCCTTTCAGCTCATCCTGTATTCTCTAAATTTTTCAAGGGATTGCTTCATACCAATCCTCCATTCAGGGACCCTGCCCCTGTTTGGGACCTTAATGTTTGCATTGCCCAGCTTATGCAACCTCCTTCTGAGCCTTTGTCCTCAGCAGAGCTTAAGTACTTGACTTGGAAATCTGTTTTCTTGGTGGCCATCACTTCTGCCAGGCGCACAAGCGAGCTACAAGCCCTGTCAGTGGAGCCTGATTTTATCTCTTTCCATAGAGATAAGGTGGTCCTCAGGACTAACAGGAAGTTTTTACCTAAGGTGGTCTCAGACTTCACCTTAACCAGTCTATGTCTCTTCCTGTTTTCTTCACTGACCATTCCTCCTCTGGGAGGAGGCTGCACAGTTTGGATGTGAAAAGGGCCCTTAGCTACTACATAGGCGTACCAAGGGTCTCAGGTTTGACTCCTTCCAACTGTTCCTCACTTATGGTGAGGTTGGTAAGGGAAAACCTGCCACTAAGAGATCTATTGCCAGGTGGATCGTCTCTTGCATTCAATTTTGCTATGAAAAACTAGGCAGAACTCCACCCTCAGGCCTGAGGGCTCACTCTACCAGAGGTACAGCTGCTTCCCTGGCTGCTGCCAGCTATATTCCTATCTTAGAGATATGTCAAGCAGCTACCTGGAAAACAGTTCACACTTTTACCAAGCATTACTCTCTGGATATCCAGGCTAGGAGTGATGTTCAGTTTGGCACAGCAGTGCTCCAGAGCCTATTTCCTAGGTAGGTTCTGTCCCTCCTCCATGGAGGTTCTGCTTGGTAGTCTGCAATTTGTTAGAATACAGCAAGACTTCATGTTGTTTGAAGAAAAAATTACTCACCTTAGTAATGTTGTTTCTTCTAATGAGTCTTGCTGTATTCTGACTCTCCCCTCCCCTCTCAGAACCTGTGTTTTGGGATGTGGGTGGGCAGTAGCAGTGTTGGCACCCAAGAGGTGCCCCATCCTTTATTTATCACCCCTTTGCTTTGGGTGAGTGGGTGTTGTTTGTTTCATTTTTTGGGGGGGTTTCCTGACTTGAGTTTTTGTTTTGGGACCAAAAAATCTCTATTATATTTAGTAGCCAGTTGGCTAGTGTAGGTTTACAGCTTCCACACAGGACACTCAGTGATTATAGCTCGTAAAGATCTGACGGTTTGAGCTCAAATAGCAAGAGACAGAGTCTCAACCGAGCTCGAGCTCAGCGTTCCATGCCTGGCATGGAAAGTTAACTCTTTCATCTCCGGGGCAGTTCGAAGGTTGGACCTCGCTGCAATTTGTCAGAATACAGCAAGACTCCATTAGAAGAAACAACATTACTAAGGTGAATAATTTTTTTCTTTAGGGAGCAGACAGAGGCTTACATGAAGAAAATAGATGAATACAGGACCACGTACAGGAGTGCTCAGGCCAAAGAAAGGCAAGCCACTCCACACAAGCAGCAGTCTAGGGGTAGGGGCAGGTCCTTTCAAATGCCTATTTACCAAGCCCAGGCCTCCTCTCCCTTCCCACAGAGGGGGTTCTTCAGAGGGAGGGGCAGGAGGGGGATGAACAGAGCTACTCCCTCCTCCTCTCGGTCTAAGGCGCCTGCCAAGCAGACACCCTGATGTGTCAGCCCAGGTCGACTCCTCATTTCCAGTAGGAGGCAGGCTGGCTTACTACTTCCAGGCCTTGGAAGTCTGTGATCTCAGACAAGTGGGTCCTGGAAGTAGAAAGCGAGACTGGCCCTCAGCTTCAAAACATTTCCAAAAAAGAGGACCAAATCTTTTCCACCTGCATCACTCTCAGAAACCATTGCCCTAGAGGCAGAGGTTTCCTGTCATCTAGCTCTCGGAGCTATAGAGAAGGTTTCTACTCAGCCCGGGGGAAAAGGACTGTACTCCAGGTACTTCCTTACCCCAAAGAAAACAGGGGAGTGGTGACCCATCCTAAACCTAAGGTCTTTGAACAAACACACTTCAAAGCCCAAATTCAAAATGGTAACTTTGGGAATAATCCTTCCCTCTCTAAGGCCAGGGGATTGGCTAGCATCTCTGGACCTCAAGAATGCCTACTTCCATATTCTTATCTGGTGCTCCCACAAAAAATACCTCAGGTTCGAATTGCCTTCAGGCCACTCAATTCAGAGTAATGCCATTCGCCCAACATGGAAGCACTACTGAAGGAGAGATTGGTGGAACATCTGGTTGTCAATGGACTACAGGACCCAAGGCAGCATGGTTTCACTCAGGGGAGTCATGTCAGACCAACCTCATTGAATTTTGACTGGGTGACCAGGGAGGTGGATTGGGAGGGCAGGGACATGGCCTATCTGGACTTCAGCAAGGCCTTTGACACTGTGCCACATAGAAGACTATTACACAAACTGGGGAATATGGGTGTGGGCAGGACAGTAGTGTGGTGGGTAGGTAACTGGCTGGGTGGCAGGACACAGAGGGTGGTGGTAAATGGCTGTCACTGCACAGAGGAAGAGGGACCAGTGGGGTACCACAGGGATAAGTGCTGGGACGGTCCTATTCAACATCTTCATCAGTGACATTGCACAGGACCTAGAAGGCAGAATTTCACTGTTTGCTGATGACACAAAGCTCTGTAACACAGTAGACACACCAGAGGGTGCAGACAGAATGAGAAGGGACCTGCAGAAACTTGAAGAATGGTCAGGGTTTGGCAGTTGAAATTCAATGCAAAGAAGTGCAAGATAGTGCATATGGGGCACAAAACCCTGGCACAATATATCAGTTGGGTGTGAGGATATAGCATGCACCAAGCAGGAAGGGATCTTGGGGTTCTTATCTCTGATGACCTCAAGGTAGGGAAACAGTGTGACAAGGCAGCAGGTAAAGCAAATAGGATGCTGGGATGTATAGGCAGGGGCATCACCAGCAGGAAAAGGGAGGTCATAATTCCGCTTATACAAGACACTAGTGAGGCTCCCGACCTGGAGTACAGTGTACAGTTCTGGAGACCATACCTACGTAAGGACATAGACAGGGTAGAGAAGGTTCAGAGGAGGGCAACAAAGATGGTACATAAATTGCATCACAAGTCCTATGAAGACAGGTTGAAGGAACTGAACATGTACTCCCTGGAGGAGAGGAGGGAGAGAGGGGATATGATAGAGACATACAAGTATCTCACAGGGAGGAACAGAGTGCAGGAATACACTATTTTTAAGCGAAAAAGATGTTCCAGGACTAGACACTGTCTATGTATCTATGTAACATCAGCTCCAAAGGTGTTCACAAAGTGCCTTGCAGTAGTGGTGGCTTACCTCAGAAGACAGGGTATTACCATCTTCCCGTATCTGGATGACTGGCTCTTCATGGATCAGTCACCTTTACAGGTAAAGTCAGCTTTTCAAACTACCCAGGACCTACTCAGCTCCTTGGGGTTTCTTCTCAATCTTCCAAAGTCTGTCCTCGAACCAGTTCAACTTCTCACCTTTATAGGCATAAAGTTGGACACTGTACAAGCAAAAGCCTTCCTTCCCCTGGCAAGGTGAAGGCCCTAGTGGATCTCACTTCTTCCTTTCGACCTCAGGTCTCCCGCCCAGCAAGACAGTTCCTCCAGCTCCTGGGCCACATGGCAGCTTCCACGGCAGTGGTGCTGTGAGCAAGGTTCCAGATGAGGGATATTCAGTTTCATCTAAGGTCTTTTTGGTCTCAAAAGAAGGATTCACTTACCAAACTGATCCCAGTGACTCAGACTCTGGTTCAAGCTCTCCAGTGGTGGCTGGACCAGATCTGTAAAGCAGCCACCTGGAAAACAGTACGTACTTCCAAGCATTACTACCTGGACATCCAGGCTAGGAGTGATGCTAGGTTTGGCACAGCAGTACTGCAGAGCTTCTTCCCAAAGTAGGTTCTGCATTCTCTCCTCCATAGGGAACTGCTTGGTAGTCTGCATTATGTGTGAATACAGCAAGACTTCATGTTGTTTGAAGAAAAAATTACTCACCATAGTAATGTTGTTTCTCCTAATGGAGTCTTGCTGTATTCAGAACACCCCGCCTCTGCGCTCAGAACCTAGTTTTTGGGAAGTGGGCTGGCAGGTACAGTGTTGCACCTCAGGGGTGTACCTTGTACCCTCCCTCTTGGGTGGGGTGGATGATGTTGTTTTTTTTCTGGTGTTTTATACTTAAATATTGTCACTACCTTTACTTCTTGGCTTCTCAACTTGAGTTTTTTGGGCCCAAAAATAATTTTTTGCTCTTTGGCTATATGTTGAACAATTTCCACACTGTAGTATGTTAGTTAGTGTGCTCGTAAGAATCTGACGGTTACACTGGGAAGTACCACAGACAGAGGTTTGAAAACCAAGCTCGAGCTCAACATTCTATGCGTCTGCATAGGTTAACTCTTTCCTCTCCAGAGCAGTCGAAGTGCTGGGGCTAACTGCATTGTGTCTGAATACAACAAGACCCCATTAGAAGAAACAACATTACTATGATGAGTAATTTTTTTTCTTCTGGTACAGGCCTTGTTATATGGTAGGATGGACTGGTTAGGAGTATGGAGGCTGCTGCTACCTACTAGGAGATTCCAAAAAAAAAGGTAGCCTGTGATAGGAGGCAGCGGGTGGCTCTGCAAAGGAAACTTTGATATTAGGGTCAGTTTGCAGAATAGGAACGTTTCTGGTGATGGTCCTTTGCAGAGATATGGCATTGGAATGGAAGGGATACACCAGTGGAATACTTAGTATGTCCCCTCTATGAGGGTCAGTGTTACGAGGCATACTGCTGACCCGGCAGAGTGCTCTGCCCTCTGTGTTTTCTGTGTAACCCCTGCTTATACTTAAACTTTTTTTTGTTGTTGTTTGAGCCTGCTCAGCAAAATCATCTTCACTGTATAACCTTCTAGTTCTAAGAAGCTAAGTATGGCAAACCATTCTCAACATATTTGGGGATGGAAGGAGCTGTGGAGGAGAAAGCTGGGCGAATCATTAGGTTTGTAATTAAATCAATATCTTCTGACTAGTGTTCTGCATGGGCAGTTTGATATCTTAAAGGCAGTGGGGGGGTGTATTTCAGCAGTGTACTGAAGGGGGAGGACAGTACATTGTAAACCTATCCAACAAGATATGGAGGGTTCCCCTGGTGCCAGAGGTGGCCACCCACACAGTCATATATGTTGTGTTTTATAAAGGCCAAGAAAGAACATTAGTGAAGGAGAAAACTCTGTGTTCAGTGCTGTGTTGCTGATGCATAAATGTAAAATATTAGTTTTTGGTTTTTTTTTTTTGCAGTCCTAGTGATTATCTACATTGCGCTTGTCTGCCATCTGTTAGATAATTATGTTTCAAAGTTAAATACGGTGATTTATATAGCTTTTTTATCCGATACAGATCTCTAAAAATAGTAGAGACAGGTGGTGATTGGTAATAAAACTCAGTCCAGAATACAAATACCTGTTGCCATGAAAATGTTAACCCTTGCATGGCCACGGACTGATATATCAGTCCAAAATTCGTATATGTTCTAATTCTGTCGGCAGCCTAAGGGTTAAATAGCAGGTAACCACTTCAGTATGTACTTTCATAAATGTAATCTGCTGTACTTTTACAATTTGCTCATACGCTTGAAAACTCCAGTCGTCTTTAAAGGAAAACTACAGCCTCATATCATGTAAATTTTATTTGTTTCCATGTCGACAGAAAACTCTACGTGTAGCTGTTGGGGAACATGTGATTGTTTTAGTGTACTTTCACTGTTCATACTAGTCCCTGTAACTATTCTAGGGTCTTCATTTTGTGGTTGTTGAAATCTCATTGTCCCTGAGAGCTGTATTAGCATATGAGAATGTGATGTCGGCACCCTTTACCACTACACAGTATGCCTGTCTGCTTAATTAGTGTTCAGCGAAACAAGTTGTAGCAAGGTGTGAAATATCACATTTACCTTCAGTTAGCTTTTCAGACTGTCTTAAGTTGTAAGGCAGGACTTTGCAGTTTAAAGGGAATTCAGTTTATGTGTTTACAGCGTTTATTTTCAGGATATTTGTATTTTCAGCATAGGGATATGTGGTATAAATGGGTGATGTGATGTCAAGTTCTCATTTGCTAATGTAACTCTCATGTAAGGCAAATTCATTTTGGAAACTTGATTGGCAGTATTTGCTAATCAAAAAATTGTTGATTAGCAATCGGCTAGATTCAAGGAGCAATTTCACAAAATGGTTATCTTTATCCATAGGATACAGCCCGTCAGAGTGCAGTTGTGGAGAAAAGTGTCAGTTTGCAAGATGAATACCACTGTCACAGGCAGGGCTGCAGCTATGAATTTTGGGACCCCAGACAAGTCACTTGAAATGGACCCCTGTTTCCCAAACCAGCTAATGCCAGGGGTAATGCCAGTTCTTCAGGTGGGCCCCTCCTGAGCTCGGGGACCTGGACAACTTCCCCACTTCCCCCCCATTACTCCGGCCCTGATCACAGGAAAAAAGTACTGCAGTTCAGAAATTTTTACTACAATGCAGCAAATCTGTTCATTAGTAACTTTTGCTAATCAGGCTGCCCTTGATTAACAAACCTCATTTTTGAGGTAACAAATTGGTATGCGAATCCACTTATTTTTATGCTTTGTATACTGAGATTTCAACTATAAAAAGGACCCCCCCCCAGGATAGTTACAGGGGACGAGCGTGAATGGTGAAAACCAAGCAAAAGCAAGCACATGTATCCCTAACAGCTACAGGAAAAGAGTTGTCTGTTGACATGGAAGCAAATAATATTTACAGGATGTAAGTGTAGTTTTCCTTTAAGCTTTAAAGTGATTCACGAAGATTAGCCCCTGCCATGGAGGGAACAGCGGCTTACCTCCTCTGGAGTCTTCACATGTAAAGATGCCCCAAAATAATACAGCCTTTAAAAACTTGTGCCCTTTGTAAAATTGTAGGAACCGGGTCCGATGGATTTCCTGGTTTGTTGTCTGCCTCCAGCCCCCCCCCCGCTCGCTGGCATGATGACGAGATGCCAGTGAGAGCGCGGGGACGTGCCCCATTATATTCGACCATTGCCTGCGTTTCATTAGCAAGTGGCCATCATGCTAATGAAAATCTATTCAAAAGCTGCCACCCATTGAATATAATGGGGTGTGCCCACGCTCTATTACTGGCATCTCGTCATGCCAGTGAGCGCCAGGCCGGAGCTGATGGCAGACAAACCGAGAAGTCCATCTGACCCGGTTCCTACAATTTTACAAAGGGTATAAGTTTTTAAAGGCTGCATTATTTTGGGGCATCTTTACATGTATAGACTCCGGTGGAGGTAAGTCACCATTTCCTCCGTGGCAGGGGTAATGCAAGACATGTTGGCGAATCACTTTAATGAAGATTTTCGTTCCTTAGTGCTTTGGCACAGCTGTTATGGCATAGAGGCTTCAGTCAGTCTTACAGGGTTAAAAGCAGTGGATGTGTGGTGATGTACTGCCTGACAGTGCCCCCAAATCCTCCCCGGGTCCTCCCTAGCCTGCTGGGTCTTTGTAATTTAGTCGCATGCCCTGCTTTTGGGGGGGGGGGCAGTACAGCGTTATCAAGGTCTGTTGCCTATGTTGTCTAGTCAGAACACTTTACTAAACAAACAAAAAAAAATGAACACATGGCCAACTGCATTTAAAAACTTTATGAAATATAACGATAGTTAAAACCGCACATATTCTGTGCCAGATAAAAAGATCTTCTGCTAAATTTTGAAAGTACCACATATAGCTATATTAGATTAACACTATTCAACAGAAAACCACAGTGCTCGGTAATTAGTATATTGCTGCACCACAGTGACAGTAGTAAAAAAGTACAAAAATAGGCATACAGCCTACACTACTAGACTGGCCTCACAAGGAACCAAACCCACCAAGAGTCCTGCGCCAACTCCCTTAGTCAGAACAGCCTGAATGACAACAGTGATGAGGCGGGAGTCAGTCCTGAGCTGAAGCTGGGGGCACTCCCTACCAGCAAGGGAAAAACAGAAATGGGGGAATATCCTATCTCATAAAGAGTTGAATTCTTTATTAGAGAGGTCCATGGATGTGCCACTTAATTAGATCATAGAAACATAGACTTTGATGGCAGATAAGGACAGCTAGGCCCATCTAGTCTGCCCATTTCCCTACCTACAGGATAGGCTGCAGATCCTAGTTAACCAACAGCCTATTTCTTCCTACCCCCCACAAGAATTGCCTTATGTCTGTCCCATGCATTCTTGAATTCTCCCACAGTTTTAGACCCCACAACCTCTACAGGAAGGCTGTTCCATGCATCCACTACCCTCTCTATGAAATAATACTTCCTCACATTGCCCTGAACATAGTCCTTCTATCTTTAAATTGTGTCCCCTTGTTCTTGCAAGTCTCTTTTTCTGAAAAATGCTACCCTCTTGGACTTTGTTGATTCCACTGAGGTACTTAAAAGTTTCTATCATGTCCCCCCTCTCCCTTCTTTCCTCAAGGGTATACATATTAAGCGCCTTTAGTCTCTCCTCATACGGCTTCTCTTGCAGACCCTGCACCATTTTAGTTGCCCTCCTCTGGACTGCCTCTGTCCTGTCTATGTCCTTGCAGAGATGGGGTCTCCAGAACTGGACACAGTACTCCAGATGGGGTCTCACCAACTGTCTGTACAGAGGGGTAACAACTTCCTGTTTTCTGCTGCTGATGCCTCTCCCTATACATCCCAGTATACCCCAGCCCTCCCTACTGCCTTCTCACATTGTCTTCTAACCTTAAGGTCATCTGATATGATTACCCCAGGTCCCTTTCCATTTTTGTTGTTGTTACTACCTCCCCACCCATTGTGTAATCTTCCCCTGGGTTCTTGTTTCCCAGGTGCATTATTTTGCACTTCTTTGCATTGAATCCTAGCTGCCATACTTCTGACCATTCCTCCAACCTTGCCAAGTCCCTTTTCATCCTTTCCCGCCTGTGTATCAACCCTGTTGCAGATTTTTGTGTCATCTGCAAAGGCATACTTTTCCTTCCAGTCCCTCTGCAATGTCACTGATGAAGACATTAAAAGGACTGGACCCAATCTGATCCTACGGTACCCCACTAGTAACGCCCTTTCTTCAGAATGGACTCCATTTAGAGTTACCTTCTGTGTCCTGTTGTCCAGCCAATGTTTTACAGGCTACCACCTGGGTCCCACTCCCAGGCTGGTTAATTTGACTATTAATCTTTGTGTGGGACTGTGTCAAATGCCTTGCTAAAGTCTAGGTAGGCCATGTCCACAGCCCTCCTGGTCTACTACTTTGGTCACCCAGTCAAAGAAATCTATTAGATTAGTCTGACATGACCTTCCCTTTGTGAACCCATGCTGCCTTGGGTCCTGTGCTCCACTGGCCTCTAGGTACTCGATATTCTTTCCTTCAGAAGTGACTCCATCACTTTCCCTACCACAGAGGTCAGACTGACAGGTCTGTAGTTTCCTGCCTCTGTCTTGGACCCACTTTTGTGAAGAGGAATCACATCCGCCTTCCTCCAGTCCTCGGGTACCACACCATCCTGCCATGATTTATTAAAAAGAGTAGCCAGTGGTTTCACTAGTTCCTTCCTTAATTCTTTTAGAATTCTGGGGTGAATTCCATCGGTCCCATTGCTTTGTCCACCTTCACTTTTAGGAGTTCTTGCAGAACCCTTTCTTCTGTGAAAGGACTGGGATCAACCCCCCTATCAAGAGTGCTTCTGTTAATTGGATTAGGCACTTCCCCCTCCTCTTTTGTGAATACTGAGCAGAAATATTCGTTCAGTATTCCTGCTTTTTCACTGTCCCCCTCTGCCCACCCACTGTTCATTCTATTCAGCCTCACTATCCCTCCTTTGTCTTTCTGCTTCGCTGATGTACCTATAAAGGTTTTATCCTAAAAGGCAGAGTAGAAAACTTACCAGAGCAAGGGAGAATTAAGACTTAGTTTGGCTAAGCAGATTTACTGTGTGGTGGTGTTTTTATTTTACTCACAGGGATTGCTACTGTTTGTTGCTAACATTTCATTGCTTTATTTTCTCTGATTCAAATTGTTGTTGCTGGTATACCTTCTCCTGCATTATTACAAGGTGTGCCTACAGGTGTGTGCTAACAGATTACTCCTGTAATCTTCTGATTCAAATTGTCTTTGCAAGGTATATCTTCTGTTACTGCTTTATTTTTCTCTGGAGCAAAGTGTTTCTTACAGCGTATATCTTCTCTGAAATTATTACAGGTGGTGCTTTACAGGTTTTACAGTTTTATCTAACATTAGGATAAGCTTTTCAGGGTTACTGCATTTGTTGTTGACTGATTGTTTCTGCTCTTACCTCCTTGTTCTTTCGTCCGTGGTTCTTCTTTTTAGGCAGGGGAAGGGCCCAGCCACCCACCCCCATCCCCAACCACCCACTACACTCCTTTTATAGAGTACCACAGTTGTGACATTTCCTGTGACAGAGCAGGAAGGCGGATCAGTGGGGCCTCCACAAAGTGATCTAATTTACAGGGCACTAGTAATTTAACTTGTTATAACAAGTTAAACAAAACATAATTAAACCATTACTTGCATTTTTTTTCCTTTTTTTAGCCTTCTAATTACTCTGACTAGGTTACAAACCCAGCAACTTATTTGGAATAGATTTCATTAACTGCAGGTACTGTGGAACAATTTTCAGAAGGACAGTCTTACAGGATTTAGGACACTGTCTACATGCTGGGCCTTTGGAGATCTTAGGGCTCAGCTCCGGGCAGCATGGGCGAGATGCACGCCTCAAATTTCATATTGAAGAGGAAATACATTATAAAAACACCGCCATTTCCCCAGCATCCAACAGAAAAATCTAGACCACAGAGGGTAGTTGGTCCAGGAGGTTGGCAGGTGGTTAGGAGGAAGCAAATCAGGTGCCCCATCACTCTCTGCTCTCCAACACATTACCTCCAAAAACCATATAAACACTACAAACAGGTATCTGCCTCTATCTCTGAAATCAAATAAAGAGGCAGAAGACACTGCAGAGCAGGACACTGCGCACAGGAGCTAGCACAACAAAACTCACCCAAATCAGGAACCAAAACAAAACAAGCACAAAGAAATCCAAAAACTTCTGATCATAGGAGACTCCATGATTCGGGAGTTGATACCCATCTCCAGCCAGGGGTGATGGTCAGATGTCTCCAGGTACATCAGCATGGAGAGACACTGACTGCATTATAAAATTGTTCACAAAGCAGGAGAAAACATTGATGTCCTAGTACAAAGGGACTAATGATCTCGCCAGCCAGTCAGTTGTGGAGACCAAGGAACACCTGACTAGGCTGGGTGACAAACTATCATCTATTCCGTCCGGCATCTCCTTCTCTGAGATCTGCCAGTCTGGGAGAGGGAGCAGATGGACGGAAGGTCAAGAAGGGGAGATAGGGGAGCTAAACACGTGGCTCAAGGGCTGGTGCCAGGAAAAGGACACAGATTTGTAGGGAACTGGCAACAGTTCTGGGGCAGTTCTTTAAATTTGATGGACTGCATCTGACTAAAGAGAGTCAGTGCATTGGGGCAGAAGTTTGATGTCTTTGCAGAATATTTAAACTAGCAAATGGGAGAGTGCAGCACCCCATCGTCCGAATGGGAAGAACACCCTCCCCTCAGCAATGGTCAAACAAGGAATTCAGCATGTTTGCCGTTCATTTGCATCACCAGGTAAGAAAAAGGTTTGTCTCCCCATACGCTGAGGGGTAATGCCAAACTTCACCCAACAACTAACACACCAAAAATCTGGCCAATGGAAAATCATGTACACAAATGCTCACAACCTGGGAAATAAGATCCCAGACCTGCAGGCAATAATGTCAGAGGCTAAACTGGACATAGTAGCAATTAGTGAGGCGTGGTTTACCAGTAACCACACTTGGAGACTTCAGTACCTGGCTATGTATTGTTCAGAAGAGACCGAGGTGCAAAAGGGGAGGAGTGGCCCTGTATGTTAATGAAAATATCAAAGCTACAGAAATTCAGAATACACACAAGGAGCCAGAAGAACTGTGGGTCACCCTGGAAACAGGAAATGGGACAGCCATAAGAACTGGGGTTGTCTACAGCCCCCAGACCAGAGGAGGACATAGACACATTACTGTTAGAAGATATACAAAACATGACAGCTAAAGGGAGGTTCTGATAATGGGAGACTTCAACATGCAGATACAGATTGGTCAATACCAGCAGGAACATCTGCCAGAACTAGACTCATATTGGATTCCCTGCAGGGGAGGGCCTCAAACAACTGGTACAGCAACCCAAGAGACAGGGCTATCCTAGATCTAGTACTGACTAACAAAGAAGGATCACAGATCTCCAGGTACAAGGTCACCTGGGGGCCAGTGACCATCACATGGTATGGTTCAATTTGGCTACTACATCTAAATCATCCCATTCCAAGGCAAAAATATGGGACTTCAGAGGAGCTGACTTTGATAAGATGGCCAACAGAGTTAAGCTAGCCCTGGCAAAAACACAGGTGAGGGTACAGGCAAAGTGGGCAAGCATTAAGGATGCAATACTTGAAGCAACATCCATTGTGTTAGATAGAAAAGGAAGTGCAAAGAAGAAGGAAACCACTTTGGTTCTCAAATACAGTAGCAGAAAAGTCAGAGCAAAGGCTGGCCTTCAGGAAATATGAGGAACACAGCGGGATGAAGATAGGGAGGCATACCAAACTGCTCTAAGGGAAGCAGGTAAGGCAGTAAGGCAGGCAAAGTCCCAAACTGAGGAAACACTAGCACGAACAGTAAAGAAGGTGACAAGACTTTCTATAGATACATTAGTGAAAGGAGAAAGTCAGAGGGGTATTGCTAAGCTTAATGGAGAAAAGGAGCATGTGAGGAGGAGGACCCTGTAAAGGCATCTATCCTAAATAGATACTTTTGCTCAGTATTTACTGAAGAGAAGGTAGGGCAGGGCCCACAGCTCAGCATCATGGACACAGGGGGAGGGAGGTGAGCACTACTCCCTTCACAAAAGAAAGGGTCCTACAAGAGCTTGCTAAGCTCAGGGTGGATAAGGCAATGGGACCTGATGGCATACATCCCAGGGTACTTAAGGAGCTAAAGGAGGAACTAGCAGAGCCATTAGCAGAATTGTTTAGTGAGTCTCTGAGCACAGGAGAGGTCCCAGAAGACTGGAGAAGGGCTCATGTGATCCCGCTCCACAAGAGTGGTAGCAGGGAGGAGGCGGGGAACTACAGACCGGTCAGTCTTACCTCAGTAGTGGGCAAGATTATGGAGGCACTCCTTAAGGAAAGGATAGTGCAACACCTGGAATCCATAGGCACAGGATCCAAGACAGCATGGGTTTACAAAGGAAGG
This sequence comes from Neoceratodus forsteri, assembly GCA_016271365.2. NCBI lineage: Eukaryota > Metazoa > Chordata > Ceratodontiformes > Ceratodontidae > Neoceratodus > Neoceratodus forsteri. Next base: position 735,330,937 of record CM028131.1, read on the forward strand.
TCCTGTCAAACTAATCTCATAGATTTCTTTGACTGGGTAACCAGAGTGGTGGACCAAGGGGAGCAGTTGATGTCGCCTACCTTGACTTCAGCAAAACTTTTGACACTGTTCCACATAGAAGATTGATAAATAAGCTGGGTAGGCTCGGGTTGGGTCAGAAGTTGGTCAACTGGGTGGCAAACTGGTTGACGGGCAGAAAACAGAGAGTGGTGGTAAATGGCATACAGTCAGAAGAGATGCAAGTCACACGTGGGGTACCTCAGGGATCAGTCCTAGGGCCAGTCCTCTTCAACATCTTCATTAGTGACCTTGCAGATGGACTAGAGGGTAAGGCTTGTCTGTTTGCAGATGACACCAAGATCTGCAACAGAGTAGATGATCCAGATGGGGTGGGCAGAATGAGAAGAGATCTGGATAAACTAGCAGAATGGTCAGAAGAGTGGCAACTGGGATTTAATGCAAAGAAGTGCAAAATCATGCACATAGGGAAGAGAAACCCTGAAGCCACCTATAGGCTGGGAGGGGAGTTGCTAGCAGTCACAAAGGAAGAAAGAGACTTGGGCATCATCATCACTGATGACCTAAAATCATCCAAGCAGACCTCTAAAGCAGTAGGTAAGGCTAGGGGTGTTAGGGTGTATTAGTAGGGGTATCACAAGTCGTAAGAGGAGGTAATCCCTCTGTACAAGACACTGGTTAGGCCCCATCTGGAGTACTGCGTGCAGTATTGAAGGCCACACCTTCACAAGGACATTAACCAAATTGAGGCAGTCCAAGAGAAGGGCAGCAAAATGGTGCAGGACTGCATCAGAAGACATATGAGGACAGATTAGCAGATCTCAATATGTATACCCTTGAGCAAAGGAGGAGAGAGGTGATATGATCGAGGCATTCAAACACCTTAAGGGCATAAACAAGGTGAAAGAGTCTAACATGTTTAAATATAAGAAAAATAGCAGGACAAGAGGACACAGCATGAGATTAGAGGAGGCCGATTAAGGGGGAATGTGAGGAAATTCTTTTTCACAGAAAGGGTGGTGGATGCATGGAATGGCTTACCACAAGAAGTGGTGGCTATGAATACAGTGCAGGGCTTCAAACAGGCATGGGATAGGCATAAGGGAGCAATACAAATGACTATGAATAGATAGGCCACTGACAGAGCAAAGGCCGGTGGCACATTTATAAGGTAGAAAAAGAAATGGGCAGACTGGATGGACCTTGCGGTCCTTATCTGCCGTCAACTTCTATGTTTCTATATGTTCCTTCTTAACTGAGTTGGCTATCTTTTCCTCAGTTTGGGCCTTTGCTATTCTGACTTCCCTCCCTGCTTCCTTCTGCCTTAACTGGTACAGCTGTCTGTCCTGCTCCTTCTGTGTTTCCTTATACTTCCGGAATGCTATATCTTTCTTCCTGACTTTCACAGCCACCTCTTTTGAGAACCATAGTGGCTTTTTCTTTCGTTTTGATTTGTTCATTTGCTTCACACAAAGGCTTGTTGCCTCTGTGATGGCAGTTTTGATAATTCCCATTGTTGCTCCACACCTCCTTCTAGCCTGTTTGCTAGTGCTTTTCTGAGGCACTCTCCATCTTGCCAAAGTCAGCCCTCCTAAAGTCCAGTACCCTCACTTTTGTATGGCTTGACTCTGTAGCTGAGTTTAACGTGAACCACACTGTTTGATGGTCACTTGTCCCCAGATGGCAACCCACTTCTAGATCTGAGATCCTCTCACTGCCCCCGTTTGAGAGTACGAGGTCTAAGATTGCTCCCTCACGAGTGGGTTCCGAAACTAGCTGTCTAATGCCTGCCACCTGTAGGGCATCAAGAATGGCCCTGCTCTTGGATGTGGCTGCAGCAAATGTGCTCCAGTTAACATCTGGCAAATTCAGGTCTCCCATCAACAGTATCTCCCCTTTCTCTGCCATTCTAAGAATGCCTTCTATCATATCCTTGTCCATTCCTTCCCCCTGACATGGGGGTCTGTACACAACCCCTGTGCGGATTGTGGTGCCCTTTCCAGTCTCCAAGGTGACCCACAGTGCCTCCTTTCCTTCCTGTTTACTCATGAAATTATAACACCATTTAGGAATATCATGGTATTTTTTAATTGCTGAATATTCAGATTTTCTGTACTTTACATCATACAGATTCTGATTTTAGTATATTGAAGTGTATCTGGGAAGAGTCGGATCCAACCATGTGAGCCTATAGCTCAGTGGTTGGAGCACTGGGACGGTATTCCAGGGGCCTGGGTTCATTTCCCAGTAGGTCACATTATTTCTTTCTCACTACAGTTTGTGGTCTAAATTGCTTAGCAGTGGCTAATACTGCACCAAAAACATCAGTTCAAACAACTTGAAGTCTTGCTATATTATAGACATTAGCAGTTTGATCCAGCTCTAGAACTGCCCCGGAGTGCAATGGTTAAAACCATTCCAGAATAGAATTTTGGCACGAGAGCAGCTCTATCTGTGTCATTTCAAACTTGAACTGTCAGATTCTTTACTCCGCCTCAGTGAACAGTCGCTCCAGAGATTTCTCCTTCTGCTCGGTTCATTTCTCGGTTTAAAAAGTGTTTTCTCTGTTGGATTTAACCGAGAATAGTTTTATTTTAACTGCAAAACAATTAAAATTTTAAAAGCTCCTAATTCTGTGCCTCCTGTAGATAAAAAGATGGACAGAAGGTATAAATTGTCAGGCCCTGATACAGAATTCCTTTCTCAGCAATGCAGTCATGTTGGGGTAGTTCAGGCTGCTGCCTGTGATAAAGCTAATATTCACTTGGCTTCACATCCTCCTGACAAGGATTCCAGGAAGATTGATGCCATGGCAAAAAAACAGTATATGGCAGCCTCTCTGGGACTCAGGCAAGCAAATTATATGGCTTATGTAGCTAGGTATCAGAAATCTAGATGGGATACTGTTATGCAATTGGCCAAGCAGGCCCATGGCCAGCTGGCTAGTGAACTAGAACAGGTGGCTGCTGATGGCATTGAAGCCTCTAAGGTTCAGTTTCATGCTGCTGTGGATGTTAATGATGTTTCCTCTGGGGTCATGGCCACATCTGTAGCTTTTAGTGAGTTGGCCTGGCTCAGGTGTACTAGTTTGTCTCAGGATACCCAGACTAAGGCTATGGATTTTCCTGTGGTGGGAAATTCTCTGTTTGGAAGCAGACAGAGAATTACATGAAGAAGATGGATGAATATAGGACTACTTACAAAGAGTGCCCAGGCAAAGGGCGGCAAGCCACTCCTCAAAGGCATGCCCCAGGGGTAGGGGTGAGCCTTTTCACAGGCCTTTCTACCAGACTCAGGCCTCCTCTGCTATGCTCAGAGGGCTCTTCAGAGGCAGGGCAGGCGAGGGTGGGCAGACCTGCTCCCACCCCCAGCCTAAAGCTCCTCGAAACAGGCACCCTGATGGGGTGCCCAAGGCCGTTCTCCTGTACCAGTGGGGGCAGGCTGGCTTACTTCAGTCAGGAGTGGGCTTCTTTAACGTCAGACAAGTGGGTTCTGGAAGTAGTAAGCCAGGGTCTGGTTCTCAGCTTCAAAAGTTTCCCAAGTTGAGAAGCAGACTTTTCTACCTGCAAGTGCTTCAGAGACCCTCGCTCTGGAAACAGAGGTCTCATCCCTGTTAGCTCTCAGAGCAGTAGAAAGGGTTCCTCCCCTGCATCAGGGCAGGGGTCTGTATTCCAGATACTTCCTTACCCCAAAAAAGACAGGAGAATTGCAGCCCATTTTAGATCTCAGATATCTGAACAAGCATCTTTTGAAACCAAAGTTCAAAATGGTAACTCTGGCAATGATTTTACCTTCCCTAAGGCCAGGGGACTGGCTAGCCTCCCTGGACCTCATGGATGCCTATTTCCATGTCCTAATCAGAAGATCCCATCAGTACCTCAGATTCAAACTGCCCTCAGGTCATTACCAGTTCAGAGCAATGCCCTTGGCCTTGCCTCTGCTCAAGAGTATTCACAAAGTGTCTAGCAGTGGCAGTGGCCCACTTAAGGAGGCAGAGGATTGCTGTTTTCCCTATCTAGATGACTGGCTCATTGTAGGCCAGTCCCCAGAACAGGTATAATCTCACCTGCAGGTCACCCAGCAGCTTCTCACCTCCTGGGTTTTCTGCTAAACCTACAAAGTCGGTTCTGGAACCAGTCCAGGTACTCACCTTTATAGGGGCAGAATTGGACACAAAGCTAGCCAGAGCCTTTCTTCCCCCAGAAAGGGTAAGGAATTTAGTGGCTCTGGCCTCTTCCTTCACTCTGCAGGTCTCTCGACCAGCAAAACACTTTCTGCAGCTCCTGGGGCACATGGCTGCATCCACAGCTGTTGTGCAGGGAGCCAGATTTCATATGAGAGACATTCAGTTTCACTTGAGAACCTTTTGGTCTCAGAGAAGAGACCCCCTTTCCAAGTTGGTCCCAGTGACATGAAACTTGATCCTAGCTCTCCAGTGGTGGAAGGATCAGAGCAATTTAAGAGCGGGGTTCCCCTTCATTTCCCCTTCTCACGACTTGACTCTCACTACAGATGCTTCCCTTCTGGGGTGGGGAGCCCACATGGGCGACCTTTCCACTCAGGGAGTTTGGTCCCCCCAGGAATCTCTGCTCCACATCAATTTGCTGTAACTCAGAGCTGTCTTTTTAGCTCTTCAAGCTTTTTCTGCATCTGTCACGACAAGGTGATACAAGTCAGAACAGACAACACCACAACAATGTGGTACATCAACAAACAGGGGGCACTCGGTCTTGGCCTTGTGCACGAGGCAATGAAGTTGTGGTCTCTGGTCTATTCCTGAACACTTCCCTCATAGCAGTTCATCTTCCAGGGAAGGACAATGTCCTAGCGGATGCCCTCAGCAGGATTTCCCAGGGCCATCACGAATGGTCCCTGGATCCTCAAGTGCTGGTGATAGTTTTTGCCAGGTGGAGCATCCCTCAGATAGATCTTTTTGCAGCCCCAGACAATCACAAACTTCCTCTGTTCTGTTGCAGGCCTCCAGTGCTGGGCTCAGTTCCCCTGGATGCCTTTCTTCTGGATTGGGAGGGAAAGTTCCTCTATGCTTTCCCCCCTTTTCCTCTCTATTCAAAGTACTAGTCAAAATCAGATCTCAGCCTTGCAGGGTGATTCTGATTGCCCGGATGAGCCAGGCAGCCCTGGTACCCCTCCTTCTGTCTCTGACAGTCCATCTTCCCTGTGCCTCCCAGGAATCATAATCTGTTGACTTGTGCCCAGGGAAGGGTTTGGTATCCGGACCTCAATCCTCAACCTCAAGGCCTGGCTCTTGAGGAGTTAGAGTTTGCTGATTTACACCTCTCTCAGGGTGTTCTTGAGATCCTAAAGGCTTCAAAGCCTTCCACTAGGGCTACTTATAGTTCTAAATGGGAAAGGTTTTCCATTTGGTGTGCTGGGAAAAATATTTCCCCAGAATCTGCTGAATTGCCCATTTTGTTAGATTACATGGTACATCTTAATTCCTTGGGTCTCAGACAAGCTACCCTGAGAGTTCATTTGGCAGCTGTCTGCTTTTGTGTCAGCAGGAAAGTCATCCCCTCTTTCCTCTCATCCTGTGTTTTCCAAGTTTTTTAAGGGATTACTCCATACTAATCCTCCCTTTCGAGAACCGGCCCTAGCTTGGGACCTTAATGTTTGCATTGCCCAGTTAATGCAACCCCTTTTGAACCTCTGTCTTCTGCAGAGCTTAAGTACCTAACTTGGAAAACTGTTTTCTAGTGGCTATCACTTCTGCCAGGCGATAAGTGTTGCAAGCCTTGTCAGTGGAGACTGACTTTATTTCTTTCCACAGGGATAAGGTAGTCCTTAGGACTAATAGGAAGTTTTGCCTAAGGTGGTTTCAGATTTCCATCTTAATCAATCTATCTCCTTCCAGTATTTTCACTGATCACTCCTCTTGGATGAGAGGAGGTTGCACAACCTGGATGTTAAGAGAGCTCTTAGTTATTATATAGAGCATACCAAAGGTCACAGGTTGAATCCTTCAACTTTTCCTTACCTATGGTGAAGTTGGGAAAGGCAAACCTGCCACTAAGAGATCAATAGCCAGGTGGATTGTCTCTTGTATCCAATTTTGTTATCAGAAAGTGGGCAGAGCCCCCGGTTTGAGGGGCTCATTCTACAGGGGTACAGCTGCGTCTCTAGCTGCTGCCAGAGATATCCCTTTATTAGAGATTTGGCAGGCTGCTACTTGGAAAGCAGTACACACTTTTACCAAGCATTACTCCCTGGATGTCCAGGCCAGGAGAGATGCTCGGTTTGGCACAGCTGTTCTTCAGGCCTATTCCTAAGTAGGTTCTGCCCTCCTCCATGGAGGTACTGCTGTGTATTCTGTTAATGTCTATAATATAGCAAGACTTCATGTTGTTTGAAGAAAAATTACTCACCTTAGTAATGTTGTTTCTTCTAATGGAGTCTTCTTTATATTATAGACCTCCCAACCTGCCCCTCTCAGAACCTCTGCTTGGTAGGGTGCGGGCAACAGTGTGGGCACTACTTATGTCCTGTTAGCATTTTGTCCCCTTTGGGACTTTGGGGAGTATGTATGTATGCAGCGTGTGTGTGTTTTATTATACTTATGTTCCATTTTCATATTATTAGAATGGTGTTAGTATTTCTGGTCCCTGACTTGAGTCTTGGGTGTTGGGACCATCAATGGTTGTTATTACTTAGGTAGCCATTTGGCTAGTGTAGATTACAGCTTCCAGACAGACCTTAGTGAGTTTGGCTCGTAAAGATCTGACAGTTCAAGTTTGAAATGACACAGATAGAGCTGCTCTCGTGCCAAAATTCTATTTTGGAATGGTTTTAACCATTGCACTCCGGGGCAGTTCTAGAGCTGGATCAAACTGCTAATGTCTATAATATAGCAAGACTCCATTAGAAGAAACAACATTACTAAGGTGAGTAATTTTTTCTTATCTCTAGTATATTGAAGAAGCACACATTATGCACAGATAAAAAAACAGGACAGATGCCAATGTATGCAAACAGGTTTCTAATTGAAGGAGACCTCATCTTCCAATTCCTGTAGGCCCAATGTTTGCTTAGTTGCAATATGACTTCCCCTTCCCCACCCATGTGTCTACCAGGACTCAAAAGTAATCCTACCTATCTATAGGAATGTCGTTTTCATGGCTGTAAGGGAGCGACATCGCGCACTCAGTAACATTATGATATTATTTTGGGAAGGGGGGGCACTGGCTATTTGCCACCAGAGTAGGTACTCACCTAGGACTTAGTAGCTCAGTCCTACTCCAAGGGGTTGTGCTCCAGAACCTCCCCCTCCAAAACAGTGACTAATTATCAGTGTGGACAATGTTCCCTTAGGACTACATACCTTAGGGTTTCCTGTACCATCTCTCAAAAACTTTTGGGGGTACAAACTGAATTATAGGGGTTAACTGTACCTGCTATAAATTTTTTTTGGGGGGAGCAAAATTGTTGGGGTGCAATTTAAAAAGGAAATAAACTTTTTAGGCTGGGCAGGAGACTGTCTGGCAGTTATAGATTTGGTGGTAGGATGTCTCCATTGCAGTTGCTTTTTTAAAGATGTGCTCAGAGCCTCAGTTTATAGAAAACTTACATTCTTTTAAACAGGAGCACCCTCAGGAGCTAGGTGAGTGGTGATTACAGCTCATTTGTAACATGGCAGTGATTAGCATACCTGAATACAGCATTGTATAGGCAGAAACGCAACCCGTGATGCAAAATGAAGCGGGCATTAATTCCCTAGTGATGCCCACTTCATTTTGCAGTACTAACAATCTCCACACTAGAAGCGCTAACCAAGCACTATTTCAGTCAGTTACTTCCCACCCACCCGCCCAGTGGTCACAATTGCATCATTGTGGATTGTACATGGAACATAACAATAGCGGCAACACACATAAAGAAATGTATTCAAAACTGAATGTTGAAAATGCTGTAAGCTGGAGCCCCTTCAACCTCAGTTATTGCTCTATGACTGGGCCAGTACATTTCAGTTGTAACGCTTCATGCAGCAGCATGGCTAATGGTGGTGTTCCCGATAGTGGAACGCTCTAATAAGTACCTGAAAAGCCAAACTCCTACTGTCCAATGAACGAGATAAGAAAAAATCAGAGACGATGTAAAGTTGTTGGCCGAAATTGCCGAGTTCTGTTTGCGATCGGCACAGTATGTTAATCACTGGTCCCACAATGCTTTGCTCCTCAAATCGGCACAAAACAAGCAACTTAAGAGGAGTTTTCAAAAGTAAGAAGTAGATTGTATGAAAATTGTGAAATACACTGTTTATTACCGTGTCTGAATCGTCAACATTTTGTATCTTTTATTGGCAGAGTAGTATGTAGCAGCCACAGTATTTAAGAATGTTGCATGTATCAAGATGAATTGCACACATTAAAACCAGTTGCAATCAAGAGAAACAAACATCTGTCTTTCTTTCAAAAATGCTAATGTGTAAAGTCAATTTTTGTAGCGCTTGCCATTTTACAAGCACATTAATGCACTCCAGAGACTTTCCTTACTAGGGAATTAATGCCCAGTTGGTGATTGTAAGGCCTCTTCCTTGACCTTGCGCGCTCAACTCCCCAAAAAAGCATTAATTCCTAGTAGAGCCTTCCTCTGTTGTAAGCATTAATGCGTGAGACTAAGGCTTACCTCACTAGCATCTGGCTCTTGCTGGGGCTAGTGACTTGCATGCACTCTTTATGTTGTTACTGGCTCCACCCGTCCCCGTTCTCTCAAAGCTGCTTGCTGCCTGTTTAATTTGCAGTGTTTTCACTTAATCATCTCACGTACCAATGAGCCGACCACCTGGATAATAGGTTATGCAGCTGTGTCTTGTTGGTTACTTGGAAATATGTTCTCCCTCAAACAGGACAACAGCCCCGGTGGGCTGGCACTGCAGCTATCCGTGCATAGGCTCCTTTCTTCTGGCCTAATCACATATTTTCAGCACTCCAGCAGTTATCCGATGCTGATCCTCTACATTTTTTCCAGCATGCACAATGCACACTAAATATTCTGCTTTCACTGCACCTCACCAGGAGTCTGCCAGTAAGGAGTGCTGGGGGTTGAGTATACTGTCTTCGTAGGATGCCCATTGCTCCACTGGTCTGAGGATGTGAGCCAGGCTCGGATATCAAACTCTAGTCCTCCACAAGGCAATGTGAAGCACTGCCACTGTGCCACAGGTATGTCCTTTCCAGAAATTCTGTGCCATCGATCTCTCTCACAGAACATGTGCTGTAACCTTTAGATTACCTGAAAAAATGAACCATCTTCAGAGTCCAATCCAAGGTAAATGTTACAATGAACATTTTAATGAAGTTTATGATCCTATGTTTATTTATTTGAACATTTGACTAGAAAAGACGTGCTAAGTGGAACGCAGCTTATTTCAAGGTATATCCCCAGGGTTGCACACATATACTCGAGTATACGCCAGCTGCAGTAACTGGTAGCCATGATCACAGTCGCCGAGGTTGACTCACCGTTTTTCTAGGCACTCAATCTTGGTCGCTATGGCCACGGACTATCATGCCGATTGGGCTTTGAGGAATGCTGCTCTTGACAGCTGAACTGAGCCAGCATCTTGCTGACTTTATCAGGGCCGGTATATCCTCACGTTGGAAGTGGTATCATTGCAAGACTGTTAACAGTTGATAACAAACAACGTTTAACCGAGTATCCCGGCTCGATCGAACACAGTGCAGATTCAGAATACATTTTGAACACCTTTCCAGACTCCACCCTTTTCTCACAGTGGTACTATACACTTGTATAGTACGCTGTGCAGCAACTGAAGATCACCTGGATTTGAGGCAACTCCATTCATACTGCTGTAACTACAGGTAGATATTTGGTGCAGTCACTTTTTCCTCCTTTTCAGAAAATACTTGACGCAGCAGGTTTTTTCACTGTCCCTTAGTAACAGAATTTGCAATAGGCAGGCACAAGCAAATCCTAAAAAAAATTCCAACAGAGCAGAAAAAGGAAGGTGTTGGCCTCACCTTCCCATAACTCTACAAAACAGAAAAGGCTACATGGGAGAAAAACAATTCTACCATGGCTCTTCTCCTGCTGTTATTTGTAATGAACTTTCTATTTCCATTAGAAATTCCATGTTCTAGGGACGTGGATATGTTGTTCAATCCACACTTATTGACAGGTTCCTTGCCACTTTAAATGTTGCTGGAAGGTCTTCAAGCTGGCTCCTCCCACCCACCCAGGTGGTAAAACTCTCGGCTCCGCCCCATGACGCCAGATCTTCCTTACCGCTTGGAAGCTCAGGTTCCCTCCTTAGCGCTCTGCGTTTTAGGCTGGATTCACACTCTTCAGTTAATCCGAAAATTATTTTAAGATTTACAAGACTTTGGTCTGTATCTTCCCTCATGGCTGCGATGGACAAATCGACTCCCGGATTTCGTCAGTGCCCCTGTGGGCAGAAGATCTCCCGGACTGATCCGCATGCCACGTGCGTTTATTGCCTTGGACTCTGCCATGACTCACAGGCTTGTGAGTTGTGCAGATCCTTTTCGGCTTCGGTCTTGGAGGACCACGCTGCCCAGGTTACTGTTGGGGCAACCCGAAAAATGTTATCCTCTGGTCAAGTGTAAGGAGGCCCGTTGGGCAGTGTCCGCAGCTGTGGGCTCGACGGAACAGCTGGAGCAGATGATTGCCCTCAAGGAGGAGGCGGCCCAGGCCGCATCATCATCATCATCATCCTCCTCCTCCTCCATCGCGGCATTTATCCCGCTCACCTTGGAATCCTCCTACACAGCTTCTTTCAAGGAGCTTTGCCAGTCCCTCTCCACCAAGGGAGAAGGCCCTTCGGGACATTCCTCTCGGTCCAAAAAGAAGGACCCCAAGAGTAAGTCCCACCGTCAGCGTTAAGTGGGAGCAGGAGGTCCCTTCCCCAGAGAGTCGACACTCTACTTCGGTCGAGGTTGCGGCTAAGGCCGCTGGCTTCACGGTGTCCCCGTCGGGTCAGCCTGCCGAGACACCCATTGACACAGTCGAGATTTTTCTCAACCCGTCAGACGGGCTGTCGACTGGAGAAGCAGACAACCCTTCTTCAACGGTTCCCCTGGTGGAAACAAAGGACTTGTCTGTGCCTCCTGTGCCGGAGTCCCTGGTTAAGGTCCCTGAACCGAGGGAGGAGCGGGTTTCCCCCGCCCCCTCTCGGTCCCACCCTCGGAAACACTGACTGTCTCGGACCTCTTCTCAGTCAGCCAATCCGCCGACATTGGCGGTCTAAATTACCATGGAAGCGGCGGTGCCACTCATCCTCATTTTTGTCCATTTGGAGGATGGCTCTGGGCGCAAGTGCATCGGCGCTCTGAGGGCTAATGGCAGCAGCTCCTTTTGACCCGAGAATAGGCCGACTTAGTCGTCTTCTCTGGCCATTAAGTGGCTGTCACCGGAGCGGCCGAAACAACCCCTCGCTGTGGTCGAGGAGCCAAAGCCAGCACCGGTTGTTCGGCCAAAACCAGCTGCACAACCCATTGTGGTGAAACCTCTGCCTCCACAACCAAATTTGGGGCCCCGACCAAGGATTCTCGGTCGGTTCAGGGCTTTGCCCCATTGGTTGTCTGTCACCCTCACTCCCGATCGACCTCAGCAGGTGGAGGGTGGCTCAGGCACTCGGCAGCTGTTCGCAGACTCCTCGGAGTCTGATGTTGACTCCTCCTTGTTCTCCAGGCCGCTTGACTTGGAGTCCACCGGGAGTCAGTCAATGGACGAGAGCCCATCCTCATTTTTGGGAATGCTTCGGCTCATCTCAGAGTCCACTGGGATGAAGCTCGAACCCGTTTCAAGACAGGCCAAGCATCCCCTCACACAGATACTGGACCAAGAGGATTCCCCCATGGAGGCCTTCCCGATGGCCGAAGCCATTGTTGGCCTGGCCCTGGAGCTGTGGCAGCGGCCAGCTTCTTGTCCAGCACCTTCGTCCAGGATGGCTCGGAAGTATGCTGTCCCCACCGGTTCACTCTCCAGTTTCTCGGAGCAGCCCTCTGCGGAGGGGCTCGTGACCGATAGCGTTTTCCGGTGTTCCGGGAACGCTCGGGACGTGGACAAGCCTCCCGACAAGGAGTCCAAGAAGCTGGACTACTCTGGGCGGAAAGTTCACGCCGTTTCCTTCCTAGGCCTTCGTCAGGCCAGCTCGGCCGTCCTGATGGCACACTTTTCACATGCCCTTTTGGGCTCCCTGGATGAGGTGATTCCTCCTCTTCCAGCTAACCTCCAAACTACGGTCAAGCAGGTGCAGGATCAGGGAAGGGCGGTGGCCAAACAGCAGCTCCAGACCTCCCTGGACAGCGCTGATTCATGTGCCCGGTCAGTAGCGGCCGCAGTGGCCATGCACCACAGAGCTTGGCTGCAGATCTCCACTTTCACGGCAGATACCCAGCACAAGCTGGCAGACGTTCCCTTCCTGGGTACTGACTTTTTCGGTCCCGGGGTTGAGGGGCATCTTCAACGGATCGAGAAGTCCAATGCCACCTTGGACTCTGTCACGTCCGCCCAGAAGGACAAAGGCCACCAGCAGTAGCATAAGCCCTTTCGTCCTTCAGCCCCTGCGGCACGTCCGGGCTAGGAACGCCAGCGTCAGGGCTAGCAGGCTCGCACTTGGCACCCCAAAGCCAAGCCTGCCACCTTCTCCAACAGGAAGCCGGGAGGGAAAGATCCAGGAGGCTCCTCAGCCGGTCCTTCCTCCAAGCCTGCCCAGTGACTGGTTGAGGGGTGTCGCCCCCAACCTCATCAGTCCTCCCCGGGTTCCCCCCGTGGGGGGACGGCTCCATCACTTCATTTCCACCTGGTCTGATATCACCACGGACTGCTGGATGTTGGAAGTGGTAGGAAAGGGTCTGCTGCTGGAATTATAGCAGTCCCCACCCTATCAAGCTGTCGCCCCACGGGGGGCTACGGGTCTGCAGCCTCTCTGTCGGCCCGTCGGGCCAACATTGCCTTGCTCCTCCAGAAGGAGGTGATTAGGGAGGTTGCGGATCCTCCTTCAGACCCAGGGTTTGTGTCCAGGTACTTCCTGGTCCCAAAACGGATGGGGGGGGGGGCTGGTGTCCCATTCTAGACCTCCATGACCTGAACAAGTTCCTAAGGTCTCGAACCTTCAGGATGGTCACTCTGACTCAGATCATCCCATCCTTGGAACGAAGTGTGTCGTTCTATTCTCTGGACCTTCAGGATGCGTTCTTTCACGTCCCAATCTGTCCTTCCCACCAGCGATTCCTCCGCTTCAGAGCGGAGGGATCCCTTTACAAGTTCCGGGCCATGTCCTTCGGCCTCTCTCCAGCTCCCAGGGTCTTCACCAAATGCATGGCAGTGGTGACAGCATTCCTGCGGCGCCGAAGGGTCCGAGTATACCCTTACCTGGACGACTGGCTGATTGCAGCCTCCTCCAAGTCGGAGGTGGAGCGGTCCAGGGATCTGGCCCTCCAGGTCTGCTCTCAGATTGGCCTCCTCATCAACGAGGCCAAATCGGAACTCGTGCCAACGCAGGTGATTCAATTCATTGGGGCAGAGGTTCTTTCCTCCTTTGCCCAGTCATTTCAGGTTGGGCAGTTGCGCCCTGCCTGGGATTTCCTGGGCCTCATGGCGGCCTGCTCCAGCATGGTCCGTTGGGCCCGCTGGCACATGCATCCCCTGCAGTGGGGACTGGCCCGCCAGTGGTCACAGTGCTCCAGTCCTCTGGACCAGCCAGTGATAGTGACCCAGGAGATGGGGAATGCTCTCCAGTGGTGGATCGTTCCCGCTCATCTGCAGAAGGGTATCCAGTTTGTCCACACAGAGCCGACTGTCACTCTAACAACCGATGCCTCTCTGATGGGTTGGGGTGCCCATCTGGGGGAGCTCAAAGCGCACGGCCTCTGGTCCCCCCAGGAGTCTCGATGCCACATCAACCTGCTGGAGCTTCGAGTAGTCCGACTAGCCCTCACCGCCTTTGTTCCATTTGTACGGGGTCAAGTGGTCCAGGTCCAGATGGACAACACCACGACCATATACTACCTAAACCGCCAGAAAGGGATGCGCTCCTTGCCTCTGTGCAAGGAAGCTCTCCACACTTGGTCTGTCGTGGGCAGACTGGAGGAGGATCTCCTAGCCATTCATGTGGCAGGAGCCTCCAACACTCTGGCCGATGCCTAAGCCGGATAGGTGCTGCATCTCACGAGTGGTCTCTCCTGCGGGTAGTACGATCTGTTCTCCCACTGGGGCACACCTCAGGTGGACCTGTTTGCCTCCAGGGAGAATGTGAAGCTGAGGCTGTTTCATGCCCGCCCCCCTCAGCAGGGCTCGCTGCAGGAGGATGCCTTCTCAAGGCCGTAGACCCCGGGCCTCTTCTACGCCTTCCCTCATTTCCCTTGATCCACAAGGTGCTTCTCAAGGCGAGGAGGGACAAGGCACAGGTGATTCGGGTAGCCCCAGACTGGCCCCATCAGTTCTGGTATTCAGATCTCCTCAGCTCCAGGCTCCCGAGACAGCTTCCAGCCCGCCCGGACCTGATCTCAGTCAACCAGGGGTAGGTGATTCCACCGGACCTTCAACCCCTGCACCTGACGGCCTGGTTCCTGGCCGCTAAGTTTCAGGCCTTGGGTCTTCCAACAAGGTCCTCAGCGTTGTTGGGCATCCCTAAAGTCGACCAGAAAATGCTACGCCTTCAAATGGAAGAAATTCTCCATTTGGTGTCGATAAGGGGTTGGACCCTTCCTCCTGTTCCATGGCCAGCATTCTGGACTACCTATGGTCCCTTTCTCAGCAAGGGCTTGTCGACTACCCTTAAGGTGCACCTGGCAGCCATCTCTGCTTGCGAGGCGTGGGCGGGAAGCAGTCGGGCAGGAGGAGGTGATGGGCGCTTTTCAGAGGTCTTGATCACATATCCCTTCCGGTGCGAGAACCTCCACCTCCGTGGGATCTACTGTCGGTACTGGCTAAGCTAATGGGCAAGCCATTCGAACCGATGCACAGGTGTGACCTCTCTCACCTGTCGTGGAAGACCGCCTTCTTGGTGGCTATAACTTCTGCCAGAAGGATGGGAGAGCTCCAGGCACTTTCCATCGAGTCTCCTTATCTGGTCTTCCACAAGGACAAGGTTGTCCTGCGCCCCAACCCGAAATTCCTTCCGTAGGTGGTGTCGGAGTTTCACCTTAACCAGGTGTTGACTCTGCCGGTGTTCTACCCCAATCACACCTCGGAGGCCGAATATAGGCTCCATACTTTGGACCCTAGAAGAGCGCTCTCTTATTACAAGGAGCAGATGGCTGAAGTTCGGGGAAAGGTTCGCCAGCTGTTTGTCACCTACGCTGAAGCCGCACCTGGCAGACATGCAGCCATGCAGACGATAGCCTGGGGGGTCACCTCCTGCATAGATCTCTGCTATAGGTTGGCGGGCATGGAGCCTCCCAAAGGGATAAGAGCTCATTCTACCTGCCATACCGCTGCTTCGGTGGCTGCTTCCAGGGACGTCCCTATCCAGGAAATCTGCAGGGCTGCTACCTGGAAGTTAGCACACACCTTCATTACCCACTGCCACATCGACCTTGAGTCAGCGGGATGCTGGTTTTGGGACCTCGGTTCTCCAGTCCTTATTCCCTAAATAGGGGGTGCGCGCCTTGCCTCCCTCCTCCTGAACTGCTAGGAGTCTGCCAATAAGTGTGGATTGAACAACATATCCACGTCCCTAGAAATACAGGTTACTCACCTGTAACAGGAGTTCTAGGAGTGGTACATGTCCATCCACACGACCCACTCAACCTCCCCGGCGTCGACGCGCAACCTGTTCCAGCGGGCTAGATCTGGCGTCATGGGGTGGAGCCGAGAGTTTTACCACCCAGGTGGGTGGGAGGAGCCAGCTTGAAGACTTTCCGGCAACATTTAAAGCGTCAAGGAACCTGCCAATAAGTGTGGATGAACAACATATACCACTCCTAGAACTCCTGTTACAGGTAAGTAACCTGTATTTTTTGGTTATTACCTCTGCACAACGGATTTCAAAGCTTCAGGCTCTCTGGTGTGAGGAGCCTTATTTAATGTTTCAGAAAGACATGGTGTCTGCGCACGAATCCTAAATTTGTCCCTAAGGTGGTGTCTGAGTTTACCTGACCCAGTCTAGCCACCTACCAGTTTATTTTCCTGAGTGTGCCAATCCAGGGGAAGCACTGCTTCATACGTTAGACATGCACAGAATTTTGAAGTATTATCTGCTCTGAACTAAGGAATGCAGAAATCTAAGCAGCTTTTTCTTTTTGCCCCAGGTAGGTAGGGCGTTCAAGTTTCTAAAACAAAGTTTGTCCAAATGGTTGGCACACTGTATTGTGTTCTGCTACAACAAGCATGGCAAAGAGTTGCCAGGGGCAGTGAAAGCCCATTCCACAAGGGATATGGCTACTTCTGTGGCCTGTTTCAAAGGGGTTTCAGTCGCTGACATTTGTGCTGCTGCCACCTGGAGTACTGTCCATACTTTCACCAAGCACTACAGTCTGAACATTGCTTCTAGAGCCCGTGCTGATTTTGGCCGGATTGTCCTACAGAGCCTCTTGGCCTTAGCATTGGCTGACCTTCCTCCCAGACTGTGCTGTTGCATCTGTTACTGCTTGGGTCTCGTTCCATGTGTGTGACCTGATGACTGAGATACCCCTGATGAAAATAGAGCAGTTATGTAAGAACTTACCGTAACAGTAGATCTTCGAGGGACTCTGTCATCCAGTCTGCCTTCCCTCCCTCCCTCCATCCCCCTTTTATGAAGCTCTTTCTCAGAACCGGCTAAATGGTGTATCAACCTTTTATTTGGCTAGGCACACCTCTCTCTCTCTCTTCCTCCTGTTTCCCCATGGCAGGCTTTGCTCCCTTAATCTCTGGGGAAAAGAACTGAGTGAGAGAGAGGGAGCCCTCGCCTTTATAGGGTTAGTGACAGGCCCAGTGGCTGATGGTACTGCTGAAACTCTTCCATGTGAATCCTGCTTCTTCGACAGTGACATTCCATATGCATGACCTGATGACTGAGATCCGCTCAAAGATCTGCTGTTACGGTGAGTTCTTGCATAACTGTTCATTCCCTCTGATTTTTATGTTAAGGTGCGTTCCTAGGAGTCCCTCTCCCAGAAAAACACTTCCTCCATAATAACATTCTACTCGACCTCTCCTCAGCATTTGACACCGTGGACCATGGTGTGTTTTGTTGGATCGCTATGGGGAATTCTGTGGTCTCGTCAGTAGTCATCAGATGGTTTGAGTCCTTTCTTACAGACGGGGACACAGAGGGTGGTTATGGAAATCATTCTTCCTGCCTAAAGCCCCTGTCTTGTGGAGTTCCTCAGTCCTCGATTCTCTCACCCATGTTGTTTGCGGTGCTGCAGTGAAGCCACATTACACAGCAGTCAGCTAGCGAGCCAGCTGTGTTCTGGTTACAGTGCAGATGGGTCAGCAGTTAACATTTCCGGCAAACTTCAGTTAGTTGACATCTATGAATACGAGCTCTTCTACATGGTGAGTCCCTCAAATGGAGGTTACTCCCTGATGAGGTCTAGAATACAATGGATACAGCAAAAGGAGGGAAAAAGGGATGGCTACCTCAAAGCCTATAGACTAGCTAAAACTCTTCATGCACAGAGCCCTGGAAGAATAATAACAAGATCCATCCTTGGTTTTCTCATCCAAACCAAAGGTTCCAGAGCAAACCTCAAGCTAACCAGGGCAGCTGAATCAGCTATAGCTTGGCCATAACTCTTATAGATAGACTCCTGAAAGAACAAAGACAACAAGACCCATTTGTGGATTGCCCATATTGAAACTTGAGGCTCTGTAGCAAGCATCTATCTGATGTGAGCAGTTGAGTCAGTTCTGCAGCAAGAATACAGTCTTGGGGTTTACTTCCTCTATTTTTATCATTCACAGAAAAACAGGGAGACATTAGACCACCTGCAGTTACAATGTAGGTCACCTGGTTTGAAAGACAGTGTCCTCATGTGTGGAGTGGTCAGTGGCCAACTTTGAAGATATGTACCTGGAAGATTTTGTACAGTCTTTAAATCTATACCAGCATGTGCCCACTAGAACCATGTAAAGCATTCCCAGAGCCACAGCCTGTAAGACATTTAAAAGTTCTGTACAGTTACTTTTCAGACTACCACCCATGCAGTGGGTCTTTAACAAGCCACCACAGCATCTCAGTAGACATGAATCTCTGCTGTCAGAGCTTCCTCATCAATACAGTCCAGCCCCTTGAACCCGTCTTGTGATTACTTCACCTTGATACAGAAGAAATCCCGAGCCATGGATACATCTTTCCTCAAAGAATGGACGTACTGGAGATTCCCTAGCTCCTAAAACAATTAAGGCCTTCGAGGCTACCTTTTAGATCTTTATTCACTTGATAGGAACCGAGAGGTCCCTCTCCAGCTGAAAGCTCATGTGATCAACAATCGGCTCCCCTCAGCTAGTGGCCCCACAATTGGACCACCTTAACCAGGAAGTGAACGTTTCACCACCATGGGATGCAGCCTTCCACAGGGGACAGATTACAAGAAGATATGTTTATATGTACAGTTACTGTGTCTCTTTTATCGTTCAGTGCATTCTCGACTTCTTTGGGTAAGAGAACTACAAAGCAAAGCTGAGCAGTTCTGGCACACAAAGGACTTAAGAAGAAACTCTTTTATAACCATTGGAGACACAGGAACTGTACATATAAATCCATTATAAATCATGTACAAACCTTTAAAAAAAAACTAGAATTCGAATTTAAAATCAAAATGTTTTATTTTGCAGATTAGAGAATCCCCTATGTGGGAAATTGCCTTTGCCAACTGAACTTAGAACTTCTGAATTTTAAAACTACTGTATATTTATGAGACACTCTATTATGGTTATTATAGATTGAGAGGATGCTCCTGACCAATCAGCATGCTAGTTTCCTCTGTGTGTGAGACACTCTCATTCTGCAAAAAGTGTCCCACACATAGGTGCCCCAAAAATGGGCACGGTAAGGTTTAAAAAAAAAAAAAATATATATATATATATATATATATATATATATACATTATTGCTTTGGTTCAATTAATAATATATAATACCACCGTCGAGACCACTCTTACGGTTGTAAGAGTGGTTTCAGTTACATTCTAAGGGTATCAGAACTGTTCACCTTTGGCTTGCAGTTGTCATACCCTAAGAATGCACATCAGACCACTCTCACAACTGTGAGAGAGGTCCCGGTGTCGGTATTAACATACATATGAGTACCTGGAATATTTAGAAATAAACAGTCCTGACTGACTAAACATGATGTCATAATTTATAACATTATGAAGAAACAGTGTGTGGGTTAAGAACAATCTTTATTGCTGATCCTGGAGGTCAGTTTCTGGAGATGGGAAGCCCATGGAGACTGGGAGCCCATCTGGATCAGCTCTTGGCTCAAGGTAGCTGGTTCTTGTTAGTTTGCTGCAGATGTGAGCAGTATGTCTAGCTCTCTAGGTTTTGAAGTCGCCTGGACTCCCAGAACTTTTGCTGGTCATGATAGAATACAGAATCACAGTGGTAAACATCAGCGGCCAGGGCAGCACCAGAAGGTGCTCCAAGAACTCTGCTTCTCTTGATGTGGTTAGAAAAGAACCTATCTACAGCATACATTCTAGGCAGGGACAGTGTTTAAGTGTAAAGGTCTCTGTTGCAGGGACATTCTCACAGGAAAATGAGAGCTCCACCACAACAACCTTGCATCCCTTACAGAGCGATGGAAAGAACCAGACAGAGACTTGTTCACAACCTACTACAACACTGAGGTACACTGCTTTGCTCTACTCTGGAGCCTGGTGAGCTTCTGTGTGGGATGCCTTTTCTCTACATTGGGGGGGAAAACAGGACTACTCTATGCATTATTTCAATTCCCATGCTACAGTGGATGCCTTGCAGCATAAAACAGGATCCAAGAACAGCGTGGCCATAGGACAGAAGGACATTCAGCCCACATAGTTACATGTTGTTATAGAACCTTAAGGCTTTTGGCCTAGTACACTCTTTCGAAGTTTTCATATGGTGGAGTTTAAAGGCACCATTGCTTTCTTAGAGCTGTATCCCTTAGGCAACCTCCACTGAAACTCATTTGTATAGCCTGGAGCATTAACGTGGTGCTGAATGGTTTTACTAAAGTTTCTTTGAACCACAGTGTCCACATGTGTTCCTCATTGTGTTCTCTCTCTCTCTCTCTCTCTCACACTCACACTCACACACACACACACACACACCCTGCATTTGAGTGACAAAAGATTGGGCAATAATGCAGTTTGTAATTTCACGGAACACTGTTTTATATTGTGTATTAATGACCACATTTAGGTCCCTTTTTATGGGAGTGTGTCGTGCCATTGCCCAACACTGGAGACTGGCTGCTGTCCCCACCACAGCCCTTTGGATAAATTCGCTCTTAGCTGGTATGAAATTGGAGAAAACCCAATACCCTGTCGGGGCAA
Organism: Neoceratodus forsteri; assembly: GCA_016271365.2. NCBI lineage: Eukaryota > Metazoa > Chordata > Ceratodontiformes > Ceratodontidae > Neoceratodus > Neoceratodus forsteri. The sequence goes on from CM028131.1 coordinate 735,351,420, forward strand.
GTGGGGAAAGTGTGAAAAGGTTTGGCTACCTATGGAGCAGGTGTTGACACAGGGATGGTTCCCTACCTTATAAGGGAATCCATTGACAGCTTCTCCAGGTCCTGGGAAAGTGTAATATCCTAATGTAGATGGAAAATGTAAGTCCAAGGCAAGTTAAAGGTTCTGTATAAACTTAAATCGTGATCACAACTGTTTGTAAAGCCTTACATGAAGTTATTAACACTAAGGTATGTACTTGTAACTGAACTTTTCTGTGTTAGTTTACAAAAAAATAAATGTGTGTGTGTGTGTGTGTGTGTGTGTGTGTGTGTGTGTGTGTAGGCGTGTGTATGTTTTTATGCTCCTACACCTTCTCATGTTTTGTTCTTATATGCCCAAGATCCAAGATCTATCCCAGCCCTGAAAGCCATGTAAGATTTCTAAGGAAGCGTGCCTGATTTAAGGCAGTATTTTTTGTTAGTCGGTAAAGAATTTTATGTCCGTTTCTAGTAATACTGTTTTTTTCTGGTAAACACATAAAATACACACATTTATTTTCATTTAGTTTCATTTCTGAACAGAGGTATGCGGTTTTAAACTTTTGTTTATGCATTCCTGGCACCTTGCCAAAGTAAAACTAAACATTTTGGTGTGGTGGTGCCATTGGGTATAGCATCCAGAACTATCCTAATACATCTGATAAATGTAACCTCAGTGGAAGTATGTGTTAAAAATTACTAGTGTTGACCTTCTTTATTGACTAACTAGTCATTAATTACAGAACTAGTAATACAATCTATTTTAAAGCTATCTAAGGGGATTAAAAATATATTGAAGAATCTAATATGTCAGAAATACATAATTGCTAAAAAAAAAAAAAAAAACTGTATGATGAAACTGTGTGCTGACTAACACTGCTGCTTTAATGATCCCCTGATGTCACAAGGGATATGTTAAATTAAGTCTGTATGTTTTTTAAGTGTCCAATAAAGAACGTTGTTTAAAAAAAAAATACATTTTTATACACAGTTCCACTTACATTTCGTGCTTGTTCTTTATATTCCTCTTTTCATTATAATTCTTCTCATTAAGACAAAAACAGGATCACTGACTCATAGACTTAATCTGGTCTGCACTTTACATCATAATCCTTTAACTGTGGCATCCTAATCATTTCCATAGCAACAGGTTATGTCTCTGCATGTAGCAGAGAAGCAGCCAGAGCAGATGAAGTCTAGGCAAGGGTGGTCCTCGAGTTAGTGTATCCATTAATAATGAGAATGAGGAGAATCTAGATTCCTAAAATAAGTAATGTGTCAAAAATTGTGCCTAGAGTTGCCAGCTGGGAGCTCTTTAAGCACAGGGCCTCCTGTTAGAGAAAATGGCCCCAGAGTTATTTTCACGATCATGGAACGGAGTTTTGCAAGTATCACTAATGTTTACCAGTACAATACGGGGTTGGGGGGTGAGGAGGTCTACTAGCTGTTTCTCTCTTGTGCACAAGAACAACCTTTTTAAAGTTTGTCAAGCTGAATTACACATTACTGTCCTGGAGCATGGGGAGGAGAGCTACTATCAACTGCCTTATGTTGTTCCCTATGTCTCCAGCTGTTTCGGATTCTCTTGCTGAGGCTACTAGATTAAAGAAATGAATTACAACACAGCCCAAGTGTGCCACGTGATCACTGACTTCATGGGCTCAAAGTATCGGTCATGGTTGGAAAAAGTTTTTTAAAGAAGGTGTTGATGTTGTAACTAGTAATTATTTATCATTATTGGGTAGTGAGTAGCTTATGTTGTGTATTGCTTGTGGTTTGCTATGCATCTTGTACAAACCTCAACTGTTTATATTTCAGTTGGAATAAAGACATACTAAGTAATGGGCGTAGTGTGCCAAGTGAGCAGCATGTTGCAGTGTCTAGCAGCTGATGCAGACACGGTCCAGGCTGGATTTCTTGTGATTTGTTTATACCCACATTCCGCTGTAGTGATGGACTGTGCTGATCCACTCCCCTTGACCACATACATTAGATGAATAGGGTACTTAGAGGGCACAGTACACATTGACATTTTCTAGATCTTGCTGCAGCTGCTTTTAAGTAAGAAATAATTTATTGTTGCACAGTGTACAACAAAAACAAATGTGGAATCACAAGGTGTCTTGGAATAGGAACATTTTTGACGGTCTTAAATGGGTTTCATGGTTCAAATTGCGTGATAATCATAAAATTAGTGAACATAATGGTCAAGAGCCACTAACTGCGTGACTTTGAGCAAGTCACTTAATCTGCTAGTACTTCTGTAGTCAAACCAGCTATAAAACAGAAGCAGTACAACACTTAAAATAAGACGTTGCATCTCAGCTATCCTGGCTAAATAGTTTTTATTTTAAATAAGCCAGTGTAAGAGTTAGTGTGTGTGTGTGTGTGTGTGTATATATGTATGTATGTGTGTGTGTGTGTATATGTGTGTATATATATATTTGTGTGTATATGTACATAAGCTTTTAAAAATGTATAAATGAAGGTCCGCCCGTGCCCCTGTACCTACAGCCCGCGTTTGGGAGCAAGCTTGAGAGTCGGGTCAGGCAGCTGGGGTAGCACTTCTGCTCTGCACCACTCCCAGCCAGCATAAGACAGTGTCCAGATTCCACTGTCCTAGTGAACCCTGTGGTTGGCTGAGGGAGATTGTCATCCAGCAGGGCATCAGTACGTGCATATAAGGGAGGGCTTGTGCTTGGGGGACACTTGGACTGTGCCTGAGGCCTGAGAGAACACAGAAAAAATCCATATCTCCCTGACATCAACAAGGATGGCCCTTGGCATTCTTGGACTCTGCACTCTGCAGATCCCCACTAGCTGGCCAGTAGGGGGAGCAACAGTCGAGGCTAGGAGTAGCCAGACCGAGGGTCCGAAAAAAGGCATATAGAGGTGGCAGGGGAGCAAAAACCTAAATTAAATTTTTTTATACAGATATATAGATATATATATTTATTAAAAAGTTTTACCGTGAAAGGCATACTTAACAATATTAAATTGCTTGTCTCGCAAGGCGTCCTGGGGGAAAAGGGGAAATGCGAGTACAATAGTCTTAAAACAAAGAATACATCAGTAGAATACATAGTACATCTGAGATAGCACAGAGGCCTTGTTAAATACATCAGCAATTAAAAACATACAGGTGAAGCTTAATTGCAAAAATAGCAAGTACATGGAGTACAGAGTACATCACTGAGTGAACTTACACGGAGCAAGGACAAGAAGCACTGCCAAGAGTAAGCACAACCACTGTAAGCATAACTTATATACTTGTGTGCTAATACAACATGCAGTAGAGTAGCTCGGGACATACATTTGATTGGAGCCAAGAGCTAAATGGCAGTAGCACGGAAGAGTATGTGGGGGGCTATAGATATAGAGATATATATATAATATATATATTCAGTGCAAAAAACGTTGTTAATGCACTAGTTGGGGTTAAAGCAACAAAAGTAGGGAAATGTGGCATTAGGGTTTCCAACCCCAACACCCCACCATGCAAGCAGCAACATGCGTGGGGGGTGCCTTGGGGTTGTCAACCTTAACGATCACCGCATTCCATGAGTAAAATAAGCTAATGTGGGTACAGTACATGAGAATGGGGTGAGCGTTAGGGTTGGCAACCCCAAGGCAAACCCCATGCCTGTTGCTGCCTGCAGGGTGGGGGTGGTTGTTAGGGTTAGAAACCCTAATGCCACATTTCCCTACTTTTGTCACTTTAACCCTAATTAGTGCATTAACAAAATTTTTTGCAATGCATTTCCTTACTTTTTGAGATAGTATAATCGTATCTTTATTTGCCGGTGAGAGCGTAACCTGCACTCACATCCCGTCATAATCATACCCTTATTTGCATGCGCTCCCTTCCATCCATAATTTTTTATAGTGTAATTGTATCCTACCCGACCTCATTAACCTGGTAATGAAAATATTTTAATCCCCACAAAAAAAATGGTTCCACACCACCGCATTGCCATTATACGCCACAGGTGCGAAAACACAGTTTGGTCAGGGTTTGATAAATGACAGCTTTCACATTCATGATGTGGTGTAAAGAGATGATTATGTTAAAAATTTGGGGTCAGAATATTTAAAATTGCCAAACCCACAAGCGAGCATAGCAAAATTTCAAGATATGTGCATAATTTTGCAATTTTTACATATTTTGACCCCAAATTTTCAGCAAACCCTTCTTAAGACCCCACCTCATGAACAAGAGTGGTTAAAAAAAAATTTCAAATCCCAGTCAAAAAGATGATTTTGCCAGGCAATTGTGAAATCTCCTTTCGGGACAGATTTGCATAATTCCACCAACATTGTTTATGAGGTGGGGTCTCAAAACGACCATGTTGAAAATGCGGTATTAAAATATGCAAAAATGGCAGTCATGCACCAAAGTTGAAAACCCTACTGAAATACATTTACCTTGGTTTCTCATATAGCAGTCAGTGGTTGCAGCAGCAAGTCGTGTCTACAATCCGGGAGTGGATCTTTACCCTGGGACCGGTTCAGGTGAGTGAGGGTGTGTGGGAGGTGTTTGAGGGAGTGCGGGGTGGTGGGTGCTTAGTGGGAGGTTGGGGAAGGCGAATCGGCGAGTGACCATTTTCTTTCTCTACAGGTTTAAATAAAGACATTGAGGGACTTTTTTTTTTCTCAGAGAGGTCTGCAATCGGAGGGTGGGGGGTACCACTAGACACCAGGGAAAAGACAAAAGTCAGGGGGACACAGATCGGAGGGTGGGGGGTCCGACTAGACACCAGGGATAGATTCTTATATGTGGGGACGGCTTTCAGAGGGGTGGAGGATGCCACTAGACCCCAGAGAAACACTTAAACATACAGGGATGATGATCAGAGCATCGGCGGTACCACTAGACACTTGAGGGAACCATTACAAATTATGGGGATGACGATCGGAGGGATGGGGGTGCTACTAGACAAGTAAAAGAAAAGCGAGCGCCCTCCAGCTGCAGCTGCATGGGGTAAAATCACAATACTCTCAACAAGGAAACCTCGCAGCCCTCCCAAAGTATCAATTATATATGGAGTCCAAACACCAGTGTGTCTTGTCCATTAAAATAAACTTTATTAAATAACAAGCACACGCGCTGTTAAAATAGACACATATATAAAAAAGGTACCACCCCCACAGATGTGCTTATTATTTAATAAAGTTTATTTTAATGGACAAGACACTGGTGTTTTGACTCCATATATAATTGATATTTGATACTTTGGGAGGGCTGCGAGGTTTCCTTGTTGAGAGTGCTAATAGACACCAGAGGAACTTTACAAGCTACAGAGACAGCAATCAGAGGGTGGGGGGTGGGGGTGCCACTAGAAGCCACGGAAAGATGGCAGCAACGAGAAAGTATTTTCCACTCATAAAAGGATGAAAGCCACAAAGATGGCATAATAGAGGGAGACCAGCACATGTATGTTGGTTATCAGGATCCTGTTAGCTGGATGCAGCACCTGACTGCTGGAGAAATGCCCTTGAAATGTTCCTTGTTTTATATTTATATTATATATATATAATAGTGTGTGTGTGTGTGTGTGTATGTATGTATGTATGTATGTATGTATATGTGTGTGTGTGTATATATGTATATATATATATATATATATATATATATATATATATATATATATATATATATATATATATATATATATATATATATATATATATATATATATATATATATATATATATATATATATATATATATATATATATATATATATATATATATATATATATATATATATATATATATATATATATATATATATATATATATATATATATATATATATATATATATATATATATATATATATATATATATATATATATATATATATATATATATATATATGTATATATATATATATATATGTGTATATATATATATATGTGTATATATATATGTGTGTATATATATATATATGTGTATATATATGTGTATATATATATATATATATATATATATATATGTATATATATATATATATATATATATATATATATATATATGTGTGTGTATGTGTGTATATGTGTATGTGTGTGTATGTATATGCGTGTGTATGTATGTATGTATATATATATATATGTGTGTGCGTGTGTACTTGGTTTTTCAACCCCGAGGCCCTGGCGTACATATATGTGTGTGTGTGTGTGTGTGTGTGGTGTGCGGCGCTCATGCGTGTGGAGGCACATGCACACCCAGGATCCGTGGCCCCTTCTACCCTCCCCTTGACTTGTGTCCAGCCACACGTGCCGCCTACCTGTCCACGGATCTCCACCGATGGGAGCGGAACTGTGGACGGGCAGGCGGTTGGAGAGGAGAGCGCGGCTGAATCCCACTCCAACCCCCTCCCGAGCTGGCGACTCCAAGGTCGTTCCTGAACCTGGGTCACCGGCGTAGCACGAGGTAAAGCGCCATCGCTTCAGCCCTCTGAAGTGCTGACTCCAGCTAATGGGGTCCCGATGACCAACATATACATGTGTTGGTCTCCCTCTACTATGCTATTTTTGTGGATTTTCAGTTTTATTTATTTTTCAAAAAGGAAAACAAGATGGTGTCATACAAAAAAACTCACGTAAGGATTCCCCATATGAAAACTTCATAGAGCTATTTTTGAAGTGGTTACTGAGCAAGCTCAGAACCCATTTTTTTTTTTTATTTATTTAATAACATTGGAACAGATTCATATTTTTTCACCAAACTAGCGAAAGGCACTTTTGTGGGCCAATCTCTTTCTACCCTGAAATTTTCAGACCAGACTTCCAAACCGTCTTGGTGCAATGCAGTGGCAAAAAAACTGATTTTCTGTGTTTTTAGCTATCTGCATTTCGGAATATGCACATCCAACTGGAACAAACCTTGGCGCTTAAAGAGATCTACCCCACGAGACCACGCATGCAAAATTTTACCCAAATGTGTTGAATGGTTGTGAAGATATTATTAAAGTGCAGAATTTGGGCTTTAATATTAAAGTGCCTACTCAACCCTAACTATAGTGGCGAGCGCCACTGTAATATATGAATGTAACAGAATTTGAAAACGTTGACATGTCTAAGATTTGTGGTAGCCTTGTGTGAATATTTAAATTAAGCACAATTGAAAGTGCATGCATACTGAGTTAAATTTGAGTAGCTGTCAAACCAGACATGCTATTTAGTACCCATTAGGCTAATCATTTTTTTTTAAACTGTAAAATGCTCCTGCGATATCTAACTGGCACATGTTACTAGACTCGGTAATTGACCTTGGAAGGCACATTCTACAAAGCTGAAACTAAAAGCAAGATAATTTGAAACCTTCTGTGTTACATTAAATAAATTACTTTGGTTTAAATGAAAAAGAAAATGAGAAGTAAACAGCTGGAGGAAATGGAAGCCGTGCCCAGTAATGACAACCGTGGTACCAGTGCAAAAGGCCAAAAAGCAGGAAACTTACTTGCCCTTCTAGGTAAAATGGCTTGTTTTATATTGTTTGGACTAACTCCCTCCATCTGTTTACTGAGTTAGAATTGTTCCTTTGAGCAAAACAGGACATTTCTTTTTGAAGTTACAAGATACAGGCATCTGACCCAGAACACTGGGAGCATGCATTAGCAACTTTTTATGTTCAAGGGCAAACATATTGGTATGCTAATGGGGTTTGAGGTGTGTCACGGTCAGTCAAATGCGGAGCAGTCTGCAAGGATCTCGACCGTGTCAGACTAATCAGCAGCCAGCCTAATAATGACATTCTTCTGGTCTTGCTGGGTGGAAACGTTGTGTAGTTCAAACAAAAGAGCTGCCCAAATCATAGGACGGCTCTTTCCTTTGATCTGCATTGAGCTGCCCAGAAAGCAGAGCTGATCAGTATCATGATCAGCCTGGTGTGCCCCCCTCCCGCTATGTAAAAACAATCCCTTCCATCGCTTCCCTCTTTTTAATTTTCAGACACGGGGGTGCCCTATCCCCAATGCTGGCTAGTACCCCCTCATCATGCCCATTTTCACTATGCAACACAGGGGAGCCCGCCCTCGGTGCCGCCAAACATAACACTGACATGGGGGTGCCCAATCACCAGTATCGGTACCTGAAATAAAGAAAACTGTCCCTTGTAGTGTGTGTGTGTGTGTGTGTGTGTGTGTGTGTGTGTTTTATACACCCTGTTAAAAAGAAAAATGTCCATCAGTGTCTGTTGCCGCCACTGACACACTGCTGCCATTACCCTCCCTCCACCTGAAATTCCCACTCAGCACCCACCACCCCACGCCGCCATTCCCACCCCTTACTTTTAATTTTCTGACACTGGGGTGCCCAGTCCCCAGTACCAGCTAGTACCCCCACCCTGCCCGTTTTCACTGTGCGACACCGGGGAGCACACCCCCAGTGCCACCAAACATAACACCAGCACTGGGGTGCTATTAAAAAAGTGAGTGCATTTCCTTGTTCATTTCTGATTGTGTGGTTATTAGGAGTTGTAATATAATTATTATGTGGGTGGAGGCGATCTGTCAGAAGGAAGTGAACCTGATTTTCTGAGCACAGTACTATATTTCTGATTGTATGTTTATTAGGAGTTGTAATCTAATTATTATGTGGGTGGAGGCGATCTGTCACAAGGAAGTGAACCTGATTTTGTAAGCACAGTACTATACTGTGCACTTTGTTTGTGATAAGAAGCTTGACATGACTAAGCAGTGTCAGAGGTCGCACTGTGTTGGGGTCCTGTGGATTGTTGCAGTTAGATATGCACTCAGCCTGGCAGTGTCACAGGCCATACTCTGCGATGCCGTTGTCAGTTTCAGGTACTTAGGAACGTGGCATAAAATAGCATGGTAGGCTAAGTAGTAGGATGGGCCTCTTGCTATAATACTAAGGCCTAGTTAGAACTGTTGAGATATGGCTACCTGGATTGCACTGGCAACAGACTACAGTTTAGCATTCCTCCTGTCGTTGCTGTTGTATCATAAACACATTTTTGGACTGATGAGCTAGAAAGACAGTCAGTGCATTACTGCCGAACTTTGGTCCTTTTCAATTAAATAAAAGTGGAGGTCAGACAGCAACTGTGTTTTGACCTCTTCAACAGGTTTAGCCACGGTGCTCCTCAGTGTGTTCACACCAAATCACAACTCTCGATTTGGTTCTATTGAGGGTGCTGCTGGTGTGTAAATTAATGCTGGTAGAGTGCTGTAATGTTACTGTGCAAATATAACAAACATGAACAATATCAAATTCTTTAAAGACTTCTAAACACGTGTTGGGCATATCTCATGCATTCAGTTAATGATCAGCGTTGGCCTGTTTTGAAGGGAAGGGAGACTGTAAAAGTTGAAACATAGATTGCAGGTTAATCCTTGAGGTTCTTTACTAAAAATACATATTTCATACAGTATATATTTTATTTAATTTAAATTTTAACCCAGGTGCCTCCTTACATTTTTATATAGCAGCCAAGATCTAAGAAGCTTTGTGAGGAAAATGGTGGTTTGGTGGTGGTGGGGTTTGAAGCAAAAGATGCGTCTCCAAAGAATAATTAATCGTGTCTTACGCAAGAGGTCCCATTTAAATATTTGCTATTCCACTTGGCAGCGATAGTGCAACACACTACCTGTGGGGGACAGAGGCTTGCAGCAGGACTCTGATGCACAGCCCTGGGATCTGTGCATTTGGACTCTATGGGGGTGGGGGGTGTTGCTCACCTTGGTGTAACAATGCCTCATGGCTAGGGGATTGGCTGCTGTCTTGATATGGTGGGGTAACCATGCAGAGTGTCTCCCCTGGCAAGAATGGCATATGTTGCCATTAAGGCCCGTGCTGAGTAGTTGGGTAGGGCATGACAGACTGGATGGGCTTGTGGGTCTTTTTCTGCCACCATTATCTATGTATTTATTTATGTATCTGTAGGTGAGCCTACTCAAGTAAAGTGAGTGGGACAAGCGCCAGGAAAAAAAAATGGTGGGGTAGTGTGTCAGACAGATGGTATGAGGGTCCATTGAGATGCAGTATCTCATTTTGCTGGAGGCTGGGTGGTCCTTGGTACAGAAGGATAATATTGTATGGTCCCTTGCCCATACCTTAATGGCTTGAGGTGCCTCCTGTCAGCCCCACACCCTTTCATTGGATCTTGAGGAGGTTTATGCCAGCTGCAGGGATGCTTGGGGGATGTGTTTGCTGTGTTGGTGGTAGGAGTGTTGGTTCTAAAGGTGCTTTTACATGGGGCGCTCATTCTGTGACAGCACTTATTCCACTCTGTTGCTGAGTGGATCGCCTTTTCATGCTGTGATCTGTATCGGAATGAGTGGTACAGATCAGCTGTAACAGTAACCCTCTTTGTGCCATTACAAGCAATCCACTCTACAACAGCCAAGAGAGCACAGGATTCTCCGTTTTCGTGGGACGGAAGTGAGCGGAAAGGCACTAGTACACGGCCAGGTGGAATGGAACAAAACTCTGTGAACCCAGGAAAGCAGGGAATGTGGAATCTGCAAACGTTAGTTTCTCTTGCGGAACAGGTCGCCTGTACACACCAGAAAGATAACGTTGCAGTTGATCTGTATCGCTCATTGCAATACAGATCACTGCATGTAAAGACACCTTAAGTCAGGGCGGGGGGATGGCACAGCCAGGACAGAGAAGTAAGCTGGGACCTGTCCAGGATGCAAACAGTTGAATAAAACCAAAAAAAGAGTGATTAAAAAAAATATATATATTTAAATTTACGTTGAGCCGTTGTGCGATAAGATTTTCTCAGTCTGTTGGCAGAACATCAAGGGTATTGAAGTCTGCATTGAGGTTAAATGATGCCGTCTGCACCTATAGAGGCTGTGTCTATGCCACTTGAGGAAAAGAGCGCAATTGTCCAAAAATGAGAGGTACTTGCAAACGAAAGTCTTTCTCATACAGTACCTAACCTACTCTGGTTCCAAGATTTACAGCACTACCCGATACTGGAATTCTGATTACTCTCACTTACCTATCAGTGAGTTACTGTGTTTGTCCGCAGATTTTGTATACAATCCCAGAGGCAGGTCTGAAGGATTCGGCCATCTCCCTTTTAAGTCACAAAGACTTGAATATCCTGAATGGTCTCATGACACTATTCGTTGAGATTAATAGGGAAGGGGGTTAACTGAAAACTGAATAATAATAATAATAATATAGCAGTTGCTCCATTGTGGTCTGGGTTAACAGGTAGTAACTGGGCCAGGGGTAGCCAAGGTATTTAGTAACTCCTCGTCCAGTTATTACCAAGGAACCCCAGACCACTGTTGGTGTTATAGCTATTATACTGAGAAAAGGAAAATAAGCATGTTTTTAACTAAAAAAATGCCGAAATATGTGTTTGCTTCTCGTAGATAACGCTGTAGTGTTGCTGGATGTCTTTGACTACTGCACGTTGAAGTGGGAGGGCAGACTGGGCTTGCTGTTCAGTTGGCTAAGCAAAGATGCAGCAGTCAGTCAGAATGCATAGTCACTGTTACATTGTTGTACTTAGCCAATCAGTATGCAGAGCAACTGTCCCGTTATTCAGTCTGCTGTACGGTTATTGAATAATAATGGGACAGTAACTCTGCATTCTGTTTGGCTAAGAGGGTTTTTTTTTTTTCCGGTATAATAGACAGTAGTTCTCTCCCTTCATCCTTTACAGATTCTATACGCTGCTACTCTTGCAGGCAGCCTCTTTTATATGCTACCTCCAAGTGTATTAAATGCCTTTGATAAAGTAGGTGGATTATACAAACATCTGAGTGTCATGAATGAGTCAAATGTGCTTTAAACAAAACCAAAAAAAAAGCGCGTTCATGTCACACTGCATGGAAGTAGTCAACTGAAGTTGGCACCATAAAAGTATCTGAAAAGACAGTTGATTAGAATAGTGGCTTATGAAAGTGGGGTGTGTGTTTCATTTCAAGAATACTCCATTCTTTCATTATGGGTTAAAGTGTTTTGTTATCCTTTTTGATGTTTTTCAGGAATGGAGTTATTCTCATGCAGTTACAGGAAATATGAGGCCAGGTGCAATTACAAGTACGATTATGTGCAGCGACAGAGGTCTCGAAAGCTTCGGTTAACAATGCTATGGAAGCGATATTTTCTTACCTTAATAAAACTTGAGATGTCATTGGGGAAGGCAGTAGGAATACAATTTACTGTAGAAAAGAGCTTTATTGTTTCAGGTGGTTTGGTGTAAAAACATGCAATAGTAGTAAAGCCATCACTAAGTTGTGGCGGCGATTCTGTGGCCCTGTCCACATTGTGTTTTTATAAACCATCTTAACTCTGTTAAAATGGTTTAAAAGATTTGCATCCAGAGAGTGGCAAGGTAAAAGGAGTGCTACAGTACTTGTTCTGAAACCATGCTTCTGCCTTGCTCAGAGGCACACGAGAGCATGGTTTCAGAGCAACAGTTTCTTAACTTAACCTAGATCGAGTTAGTAGCAGTGTGTACTTCCACCATGCTCTGTCTCTTACTAAAGGAAATAAATGATCGTAACAACTTTATAAATTAGACTTGCACAGCCACACAAAAAGGGAAAAAAAAACCACAACAAATTGGTAATGAGCTAAGGTAGTAAGCACTCACTTTTTCTGCCATCTTTGTTGATGCTCTTGGTCTCAAGTTTCGTAGCATGCACTTTAGTACCAGCAATTCTTTGCATCCGTGCTGCAGTGGTGCCTAGATACTCTTTCAGGAGTAGCAGGGAGAGTATGGTATTGGAGCTCTATCTGGACATTCCAGATCATCACGCTTAAAAAGCTGTTTTAGAAACCTTTCTAAACATGTTTACTGTTACGTACAGGGCCTTTGAGGACACTGGGGTTTCAAAGCATGAAAGCATATAAATGTCATCACCCACATCCTATGGAGCGGTAGGGCAGCAGGAAGGTAGGGGGGAGCTGGATGTCACTGTCCACCTGGGATCAAATAATCTGGCTAGGGACGGGGCATGAACAGTGCAGGGGAAGTTTAGGGATCTGGGAAGAAGTCTTAGGTTAACATGCTCTGTAGCTTTTGCGGAGGTGCTGCCTGTCAATGATATTGGGAAGGAGGAGGAGCTCCACACTAAGGCCTTCAACCCCCGGTTGAAGGAATAGTGGAGAGATTGGGGACTGGGGGCCCAACTGGGAGGATAAGAGCCTATACAGAGAGGATGGCCTGCATCCATCTGGGAGGAGAACACAGTTCTCGGTGGACAGTTTAAACGCTACTTTGATGAACATTTAAAGAGGACCTAGCCCCAAATTTTTAGTAGTACATTTTTTCTGGTTGATTTAGACACAGTGGTGATACTGAGCAGTATATGCCCATTCAAATTTCAACATTCGATCGTTGAATGTACTTACTGAACCCCATTTTTTGCCGCCCTATGTGCTTGCTCCAACTTAACTGATTGCCTGCCTGCTGCAGAGGGAGACCGCTCATGTTACATCATTACAGGTCTCCCTATGTGAGCACTCAGACTGTCATGCGTGCTGTAGTGGATATGGCAACTGATGTGAGAGCCAGTTCTGTGATGCTTCACATCTTTTTTTTTTTTTTTCCTGGTGTTGTGCACTAAATGCATTAGTCCCCAATAAATGTCGATATTTGCACACATTTATGAAATGGGAGCATGTATTGGGACACTGAAAAAACACTACCAGGATATGTGAGATGATGTGAGTGCTAGTTCAGTGATGCTGCACATTCTTTTTTTGGTGCAGTGCTTTGAAAGTCATCCCTAATATATTTTGTCACTAAAAAACATAAAATAGTGTGTTTGCTGACATTGATAAAACGGGAGCATACATCAGGACAGTGAAAAACCATTACAGGGATGTGGCAGCTGATTTGAGCACCCCATTTTGTGGAGCGGCACATTCTTTTCCTGGGGCGGTGGTATAAAACTTTTATTCCCCGATAAAGTTTGCCACTCCAAAGTGCTGTTTACTGCGTTTGCCGACACATAGAAAATGGGAGCATGCATCAGGATTGTGAGATACCGCTACGGGGTTCCAGGCTCCATTTTCGAACACAGATCTGCCCATGTTACAGTTCTCTGTGGCACAATTTGTGACAGTTGCGATTGGGGGTGGGGTGTGTGTGGCTGAATTCAGTACCAAATATAAAGTAATTATTAATTAATAGTGTATCTATATTCGGCTTACTGTTCCTGTAGGATAAATAGGTTAACAACTGTGATGTCGCTGCCTGATCTGAGGTGCCATCATGGTCATCTGCCTCAGGTTCAAACATATAGGAACAGTCCCCCAAACAGTTGAACATACAGCTTGGTTCATCGCCCTCTGACTCTGAGGAAGATGAAATTTGTGCTCCAGAGTGTCTGTACCCTGCAGAAGATGTGCTAGGGACTGGAGACTTTACACTTTTCCTGTGGTGCTCCATTACAGTACATAGGGCTTCAGCAGTGAGGGACTTCCCTGCGTGGCCTACTCTGACATCACACTGCGGCGTGTCCTCCATCCGGAAGAGCGGGCACGATCTCGAGCACAAATCGCGGTTGCTGCAATTTCCAAAATGAAAATGCATCCAGGGAAAATCATTAAATACAAAAGTAAGTGCACAGCTTTCTTTTATGCAGCAAAAACGTCTATATGCATTAAAGGTGACAGGGTCAGGATTGGTCCTCTTTAAACTAGCCGAGGGAAGATGGTGGAAGAAAGAGGCAGAAACTGCCCCCCCCCAGCACACACACACACACACACGCTGAGATAAAGTGTAGGGAGATGCGAGGGGCAAGGGTTCCACCAACGGTGCACGTTAATCAAGGAAGTAGGGGGCTAGCAAATGAGAAAAGGGGGAAAGAGGCAGTTGGAAGAGAAAAGGGAGGAAGGGAGAACAAAGAAAAAAAAAAAAAAAAGGAAGAGGCAGCAAACAAAAGGCTGACAAAATCTGGATGGCCATGTCTGCTAATGCTTGATGTCTGGGAAATAAGATCCCAGACCTAGAGTCCATCATGGCAGAGGCTAAACTGGATATTGTAGCTATTACCGAGTCATGGTGCACTGACAACCATGATGTTCAGAACTTGGGGCAGGGCAAGAAGGAAAGGAGGGGGATTGATGCTTTGTGTGAAGGAAAGCATAAAGGCAAAAGAAATGCAGGTAATTCGGGGGGGGGGCGCAGAGGTTCTCTGGGTCACCATCGAGTCGGGAAACTGAGCCACTGTTCAGACAGGTGTGATTTGCCGGCCTTTGGCTCAGGGGAACGGCTTAGATGAGGAAATGTTAGAAGCATTTGGCAAAATGGCTGAAAAGGGGGAGATGTTGCCGGTCAGAGACTTCAGTCTGCTGGATATAGATTGGAACCACCTTGCTTCAGCTAGAAGCAGGGGTTTCTTGGACTCACTGCAGGGGGCATTCCTCAAGCAACTAGTCAGTGAACCCACTCGTAATGGGGCAGTACTGGACCTGGTGCTTATTAACACAACCATCTGGGTACTAGTGATCTTCGTACAGTGTGGTTCAACATCAGATCAGCTGTGAAATCCAACGACACACTGGCAAGAGTCCTAGACTTCAGAAAGGCTGATTTTTACAGCAATGGGTGAATGCCTCAGGAATAATCTGGCAGGCAGAGATGACGGGGGAGAGGGGGTAAAGGAAAAGTGGGCCAAACTAAAAGAAGGTATAGTGAAGGCAACAACCTCTGTGTCAAGCAAGTAAGTAAAAGAAAGAGGAAACATTGTGGTTGTCGAAAGAGGTAGCAGAAAATGTATAGGCTAAAAGAGTAGCATTCAGAAGGTATAAGGAGACCCAGAGAGAGGAGGATAGGGAAGTGTATCAGGGAAAATGGAGGAAGGCAGACAAAGCAGTAAGGAACATGAAGGTGCATACTGAGGAAATAATAGCTCGGGGAGTAACAGCAGAGGACTAGACATTTTTCAGGTATGTTGACAAAAAAGGAAGACGAGAGTGAGGGATTGTATAGTGGGGGGGTGACTACGCAGAGGGGGGTCAAGAAAAGGTAAACATCTTGAACAAATACTTCTGTTCAGTCTTCACAGTAGAAGGGACCACGAAAAGGCACCAGGAACTTTGATGGGAGGGAAATGGACACTAATCCGTTTTCTGAAGAGAGTCCAGGAAGCACTCGCTAACCTGAAGGTGGACAAAGGCTATGGAGCCAGACTGGGTACATCCAAGGGTGCTGAGGGAGCTCAGGGAGATACTAGCAGCACCTCTGGCGGACCTATTTAACAGATCACTGGAGATTGGCATGGCCCCGGAGGACTGGAGTAGGGCTGAAGTCCCACTTCACAAAAGTGGTAGCAAGGAGGAGGTGGGCAATTATAGGTCAGTTAGCCTGACATCATAATGGGTACGTTAATGGAAACACTTCTGAGGAAAGGATTGCAGAATATCTTGTATCCAACAGATTACAGGATCCAAGGCAACATGTTTTCACAGGGGGAAAATCATGGCAAACAAATATGAACGATTTCTTTGACTAGGTGACTGAGGAGTTGGATCAGGGAGGAGTAGTATATGTAGCCTACCTGAATTTCAGCAAGGCTTTTGACACCGTTCCACATAGAAGACTGGTAAGCAAGTTGGGTAACTTTGGGTGGGTAACAAGGTGGTAACCCTGGCAAGTAACTGGTTAGGAGCTAGGACACGAAGTGTAGTGGTAAATGGAGTTCGCACCGAGGAAGGGAGGGAGGGGGGGTGACCAGTAGGTTACCTTAGTGATCAGTGCTGCGACCGGTCCCCTACAGTGACTTTATAGATGATATGTCTGAGGAACTGGAAGGGAAGGTCTGCCTCTTTGTGGATGACACCAAGATCTACAGCAGAGTGGACACTTTTTTTTTGGGGGGGGTGAAAAGGATGGGCAGGGATCTGAAAAGACTGGAAGAGTGGTCAAGGGTATGGCAGCCTGGGTTTTAACACCCAAAAGTGCAAAATAATGCAGTTGGGCCATAGAAACATTTGAGCAGAGTACAAAATGGGTGGTATGATACTTACATAGGCCAAGCAGGAAAGAAACCTTGTGGTAAGTGTGACAAGACAGTTGGACTGGCTAGTGGGATGATGGAGTGCAGGGTACAAAGGAAGGGGTATTACCATCAGGAAGAGGGAGGTGGTGCTGCCCTTATATAGATCGCTGGTAGGACCCCATCTTGAGTACTGTGTCCAGTTTTGGAGACCACATCTCAGGAAGGACACAGAATAGAGGCTGTCCAGAGGAGGGCTACCAGAATGGTGCAGTGTCTGCATCAAAAGCTCTGCGAGTTGAGACCAAAGGAGCTAAATATGTACACCCTGGAGGAGATAAGGGAGAGGGGAGATATGACGAGACCGTTAAATATCTCACAGGGGTTAAAAAGTTATAGGAGGTGGGTATTTTTCAGAGAAAAGGTTGCTGTAGAATAAGGGAGGCATGCTGTGAAGCTGGAGGTGGGTAAATTCAGGAAGGAGGTGAGGAAGAACTACACAGAAAGGGTGATGGATACCTGAAACAGCCTTCCAGTGGAGGTAATGGGGGTGAAAACAGTGGTGGGGTTCAAAAATGCCTGAGATGGGCACAAGGTAGTCATAGGGGTAAGGGGGGGGGGGAGACTGCGCCATAGATCAAGTTGAGTCTGCAGCAAACAACTGGGCAGACGGGGTTGGGCCCAGCAGCCCTTATCTGCCATCACATTCTGGGTTTCTCTGTGGAACACTATTGTTCCTTGAAAGATACCTTAAGCCTCTAATTTAACATATGTTGTTGTTGTAAAAAATGGCTTCATAGACATTCGAAGAAAAGAATGCTTATTGTGAAATCTCCTTTAAAAATGTGAAGGGAATAGAGGGGTTCAGAGAGGTAAAATAAGGGATGTCCCAGCCTTCTGACTCTGGACATTTGACAGATGACTGAGGCATGCATTAAAATGTAGATGTCACACTGACACAGCACCACTGACAAATCAGCCTGTGGATCTGTGAGTAATAATGAAAAAAATATAAACGTTCTGTTAACAATCTGAAAATGCCAGAGTAGTCCATGTAATTGACATCACCCAACACTTATATAAGCTCTTAACTCCTACAATAAAGGTGGTCATTGGGAACAGCCATGATAAGGGCTGCACTCTTAAATTCCGCAAGGATAGATAAGATCACAGTCCCCCCCCTTTACTCTTGAGCCACAGCACTTATTGCTCATTGCAATGTGATGAAGGTTGTGTGCTAGCACTCCTTCTCATCTCAGCAGCCCTCACCGAGATAACAGCTGCAGCCCTTTTGTTTGATCTCTGTGGAATTACACAATTCCTGTACATTTAGTCAGGATCATTAGTGCTCCAGTTACATCAGTTACTGTATGCCCATTGGGGCCAGACCATGTCTATGTTTGGAAGGTTTCCAACAGAAGTATACCCCCACCCCCAGGAATTTTTAACAGCCATTTGGTGTATTTTTTTTTTTTTTTTTTGTTAAAACTATAATAGGAATGGCCCAATTAAGCAACACTGTGCATACCCATTTCTGTTTTAGAGGAAAAATGGAAGTGTGTAAATGATTTTTGCCAAGGGTCCAGAACTGACGATCAGAACATCATTATCATCTAATAGTCCTTAATTAATCAGAGGCAACTCTTGTCACTGTTTACATTAATAGCAGAATACAACTTTATCTATTGATGACTCCCTATTTCCAGGACAGGCTTCCCCCTCTTCCTCTCTATCCTGATCCCCTTTACCTTTATAGGCTTTTCGAAGAAAGACTAAAGGAACTTAAGATGTACAGCCTGGAGGAAGGGGGGGGGGGCATGATAGAAACTTTTAAATACCTCAAGGGGATCAACAAAGTCCAAGAGGGTGGCATCTTTCAGAAAAAGAGATGTGCAAGAACAAGGGGGGCACAATTTGAAGATAGAGGGGGGACAGCTCAGAGGTAATGTGAGGAAGTATTTCTTCACATAGAGGGTTGTAGATGCATGGAACAGCCTTCCTGAGGAGATCATAGAGTCAAAAACAGTGGGGGAATTCAAGAATGCATGGGACAAGCATGAGGCAATTCTAGTGGGGGCTAGGAGGAAATAGGCTGTTGGTTAACTAGGATCTGCAGCTTATCCGTTAGGTAAGGAAAAGGGCAGACTAGGTGGGCCAAGCGGTCCTTATCTGCCATCCAATTCCATGTAATCCCTGCTATTTTGTGTGAGGAGGTCCCTGAGACAGTGACTAAAGGATCTAAGGACTTTGCATGTGGGGGGTGCATTGGGTGACCCCCTGTCCTTCATTCTGCTTATTATTTCCACCCTCACCTCCATTATGCCAGACTGCCACTTGCAAGAGCTGCTACACTGACCTCAGCTATGCGTATGCTGGCTTTTGTTTTCTGCAACATCAGTGCCACTGTGGAATGCTTGCATGCTTGACAGCAAACACTCCCCCTCCACACCTGGAGCACGAGGACATTGCCTTCATGATGACACTCTGCCCCAGCTAGCCCAAGGAGGGAATTGCGGAGGTTAGAATCAAACCTATGTCTACCCTATTGCACTGCCTTCTTATTATTTGGGTTAACCTTAAGCCTTTCTTTTTTCCTTCATTTATTTATTTGGAGTTAAACATGGATTTTCAGGATGTTACAGTATTATTGTATTCTGCAGTCTCCCCCACCCCACCCCCCAATCCTTTGTGCCCCTTTAACACCCCTGGGCTGACCCCTCCCAGCCCTGTCACCCACCGTCCCCAAGACTTACCTGGATCAAGCTAGTACCGGGTACTTGGTGCAGAGCCAGCAGGCTAGCTGGCAGTCATTATCCTGGCCAGTGTCTTTTTCCCCTCCTTGTTTTCATGCTGTTCCCCGAGGCCAGCACGCATGCCCTTGCACAAAAGTGCGATGTGAAGATGCCGTATGCACTCGGCTCTTCCACCTGACCCTGTGAGAGATGGACACTTCTGTAGGTGGTAACTAAGCAGCAGCTCACGCTGCGCACGCACACACACACACCTCCCTCCCTGAAGGAGGAGAGCTGTCTTTGGACGCTCAATCCTCCAGCTGGCCCCAGAGCACCGCTGGTCCACTCCTGAACCAGGGTCACTAGTGTGGTAGGCGGTGTGGCAGTCAGTGACTCTACCCACCATGCCACTTGGTGGACTAAATTCTACAGCCTTAACTGCTTTGAAAAAGGAATATGTCCATGTTCTGTAATTCCTGTACTTAAACTACCAGTAAATAGCCATTCCGGTGGTGCTGAGGCATCTCTGCCTTACTTCGTGCCATGATGGCGACCCTGGTTCAAGAACAACTTCTGGTCCTTGGGGAGCCAACATGGGGGGTGGGCAGGATTGAGCTGCCTTGCAGCGGCTCTCCTCTCCCAGGGAGGAGGGTCTCCCTCCCGCAGTCCCACTGTCACCAGGTGGAGGTCCGGTGGTGACGCAGGTGGACATAGGCAACCAGTACTAGCAGTGCACAGCGTGCACGTCCCTCCACACGTGCATGCTCACGCCAAGGGCGTGAAGTGGGGGGGGGGGCAAAACTGGAGGGGGAGATATATAGAAAGAAAAAAAAAAGTACAAGTAAACTATGAAATGGAAATCTTCAGGGTCACTTCTGTATAACCGCAGCAATACACATGGAGCTTACTAGAAAAATAAAATAGTAGTCACCTTGCTGAGGACATAACTTAAAATCAGTGAAGATATCTGCTTTATTACAAAAAAAGTTGGAAAGAAATAAAAGGTAAAGATGCAAGTGCAAATATGAGACACTGCTCAGTAAAACCTGAGGTCACCGTTTGTTCCAGCGTCTGAGGTGAGGTAACTAGCATTTTGTTATGCTAAACAGCTGACAGGCTGTAATGTTATATGCTGTATAGAGTTGCAGGTTTAAGACAACAGTGTCTTTGTTTTAATTGGAGCATAAACAAGAATTCTGCCAACCTAAAAAGGCCTCCACCAAGATTTTGTAATGGTGACATGATTTATTTTCTTTCAAAGGTTTCACCAGGAAAAGAGCTGGTAACAGCTTGTTTCCAGATGTTTCCTGGGTGGAGGGGGAGTGGGAGGATAATGAGAAGCACAATGCAGTAACAGGTGAATAAACAATAACAACAACTGTGAAAAGATAAGGATTGTAAGGAGTAAAATGTAGGGGCGCGGTAGGGTTGAGTAGCCTGTTTAATGTTAAACCTCAAATTTTGCACATTAATATCTTTGGCTCTCTTTGACTAAATGAGATGAAATATTGTATGTGTTGTCTAGAAGGCAAGGTTTTAATGTGTGGTGATTTGTGTGACAGCAGCTTGTGTGGTTTCTGAGATCTGCATGTCATTTAAAAAAAAAAAAAAAAAAAAGCTGTTTTCCTATACTTAAATGTTTAGTCTCTCCTACAGCCTACAAGGATTTTTTTGCCCCAAACTAGTAGGGGACATGTCATGTTCCAAGGCAGTGCCTTTGACAGGTCTGGTGAAAAAAAAAATATCAAAGGGTTCCAGAGTTATTAGGCTTTAAACTTCAGTGTTTTCTGACCTGCACATACACAGTAGGATTTTTCAGATAACGTTCTGTGGCGAAAACAAAAATTTGATGCCGCAAATGCTGTTTTTTTGGTTTTATACATAGATACATAGACAGTGTCGGCAGATAAGGGCCTACGGCCCACCCAGTCTGCCCATTTGAGCTTGTAAGTTCAGTTTATGTTTTCCTAGAAGTCTGTTGCCCCTAACCCCTGACCTCCAGAATTCCTTTATGTCTATCCCATGCATTCTTTAATCCCGTGATTGTTTCAGCCCCCACCACTTCCTCTGGCAGGGTGTCCCACTTGTGCACCACCCGTTCTGTGAAGAAATTCTTCCTCACGTTTCCTCTGAATCGCCCTCCCTCCAACTTCATCCCATGCCCTCTAGTCCTGGAACATCTTTTTTGCTTAAAAATAGTGTATTCCTGCACCCTGTTCCTCCCTGTAAGATACTTGTATGTCTCGATCATATCCCCTCTCTCCCTTCTCTCCTCCAGGGAGTACATATTCAGTTCCTTCAACCTGTCCTTATAGGACTTGTGATGCAATCCATGTACCATCTTTGTTGCCCTCCTCTGAACCTTCTCTACCCTGTCTGTCCTTATGTAGGTAAGGTCTGCAGAACTCTCCAGGTGGGGCCTCATTAGTGTCTTGTACAGTGGAATTATGACCTCCCTTTTCCTGCTGGTGATGCCCCTGCCTATGCATCCCAGCATCCTATTTGCTTTACCTGCTGCCTTGTCACACCGTTTCCCTACCTTGAGGTCATCAGAGATAACCCCAAGATCCTTTTCCTGCTCGGTGCATGCTATATCCTCACCCCCCAACTGATATATTGTGCCAGGGTTTTTGTGCCCCATATTCATTATCTTGCACTTCTTGCATTGAATTTCAACTGCCAAACCCTGACCATCCTTCAAGTTTCTGCAGGTCCTTCTCATTCTGTCTACACCTCTGGTGTGTCTACTCTGTTACAGAGCTTTGTGTTATCAGCGAACAGTGAAATTCTGCCTTCTAGATCCTGCGCAATGTCACTGATGAAGATGTTGAATAGGACCGGTCCCAGCACTGATCCCTGTGGTACCCCACTGGTCACTCTTCCCTCTGTGGAGTGACAGCCATTTACCACCACCCTCTTGTGTCCTGCCGCCCACTTTTGTCACTGAATTGGCAGGGTACCAAGCATTTGGTGCCGCGCCAGCCACCATCTTGTTCCAGTTTCCACAAACTGGCAAATGAGGAAAATACATAATACTGCTGAGATTTTTAAAAACCGACATTAGAACCTAGCTAAATGGGGCCGGTTTAGCTAGATTCTGATTTTTTTTTTTTTTTTTTTTTTTTTAACATTGTGCCCACTAATATGTTTTCTGGGCACCCAAAATCCCAGGGCCCAACTTAGCAAGAGGAGTGCTTCCTCGGCATTCTTTGTATGAGAACACTGGGAATTTCTTGACTTCTGCAGCCGTAGCTGAAGTCGTGCTGCTGGCTGCAGTGTTAGCTGTGAGCCGCCTTTTCCTGGTGTCAAGTGGCACTCCCACCCGCCAATCGCTGTCCACATTAAAAAAAAAAAAAACTATATTCCTAGTGTCTAATGGCATCCCCCACCCTCCGATCACTTTTCCCTTATTCTCGATTCTAATCTGACACTGGGATGCCCACCCCAGCCTGCTGTTTTATTGCTAGTGCTGACATCAGGGGGCCCAGTCCCCATGTAGGCATAGGCATTACAAGCCCCCGAATGTTGGACACTGGGAAGCCCACCTCAATGACCCAAATATATATTTTACTGTTATCATGTAAAAGAAAAACAGTCCCCCATCGTCCCCCTCCCCATCCCGACCCTACCACAGAGCACCCACCACTCCCCCCTTAACTTATACTTACCACCGGATGTCGTGTGCTGTCATCTTCTGTTGACTGAGACGCGTCTGCATTCTTTAAAGCCGAACCTTGAACTGAGGAATCAAGGTAAGTGCCGTATAGTGTGTTTCAACAGCGTTTTTGAACTTATGTTCATAACTTTGCCATTTTTATGAATTTTTTTCACCAAATTTTCAACATGGCCTTTTTGAGACCCCACCTCATGAACTCTGGCACTGTCATTTCGTTAATCGGGCCCGGAATGTGATTTTTGCAGTTGCTGCGTGAAATCACCTTTCCGGACAAAATAATGAAATTTCACCACCAGTGTTCATGAGTTGGGGTCCTAGAAAGGCCATGTTGAAACTTTGATGACAAAATTCCTAAAAATGGCCGAGTTATGAGCGTTCATTGAAATTTTTCTACACACGTGCATAACTTTGGTAATTAATATTTTGACTCCAAATTTTCAACATAACCATTTTTTTCACACCACCCCATGAACAGTACAGCCGTCATTTTTTTATCCTGTCCAAAACCTGTTTTCGCACCTGTGGCACGGAATTGCATTTTGGCACAGATTTGAACATTTTCACCTACGAAGTTTGAGACGAGGTCATAAGAAGACTATGTTGAAAATTTGGGGTCAAAATATAAAAAAAAAAAAAAGCCAAACTTATGCCCATTTGTTGCAATTTCGCTATGCCTGCTAATAACTTTGGAAATTGTACATATTTTGAGCCCAGATTTTCAACACAGCCTTCTTATTACCCCACCTCATGTATGTCACAGTTGTCACTTCGCAACTGTTGAGCAGAATGGCATTGCAGATGCACAGAATTACTTTTTTGGCGGGGATTCAACAGTTTTCTGCACTGGGTACATGAGGTGGGGTACTGCGATGGCTCTGTTGACAGTTTGGTGACTGTTGTCCTATAACTGGAAGCACAGGGCCGCAGCTACGTACATATACGCATTTATGGAGGGATGGGAGTGCAGGATCTGGAGGGCCATGCACTCCCTCAGCAAAAAAGGATACAATTATACTATCTCAGAAAGTAAGGAAATAGATTGCTAAAGTTCACATCAATGCTCTAGTTGGTTACAGCCTCAAAGTAGGAAATGTAGGCGTTAAGGTTTCCAAACCTATCATCCCACCCCCACAGTGTGCACAGGCGTCAGGGATGTGTCTTGGGGTTGTCAGTCCTAACTTTTACCCTATTCTTCTATACTGTACATATCTCAGCTTATTTACTTATGGAATGGGGTGAGTGTTAGGGCTGATAACCCCAAGGCACACCTCAACGCCTGTTGGTGTGCGCATCATGGAGGTGGGGTTTGGAAATCCTAATGCCACGTTTTCCTGCTTTTGTGGCTGTAACCCTTACTACAGCATTAATGCAGTTTTTTGCAATTTATACAGAATAAAGGATGGGGAAGTGTGTGATATGAGGATTTAATGCACATCCGAGGTGTGGGATGCTAAGTAAACCCAGAGGGCAAACCTGGGGGTTATTAAAGCATTCCACACCGAGAGTGTGCATTAAATTCTCATATGCACACATTCCCATCTTTTATTTTATATAATTGTTGATCAGCAGTTTTTTTTCTCCAGCCTGACTTCTGTGACCGTGTATCCCTCTCTTATTTGTTCTTTTCGTTTTTTTGTTTGTTTTTACTTACAGTTCCCAATTGCGGAAGGGCTGCCTGTCAAGCCATAGTCCCGTTCCTGACACAGACGAAGAGCGGGATCAACCAGATAGTTTTTGGTTTTTTAAATGCAGATGGCAGGATCAACCAGATACAGTTAAAAAAATAAAAATAGAGTTGAGGCTCACTGTGGCGGATCCTCAGTAAGTGAGAGATAGAGCAGCCATGTTTGTGAGGGTGTTCAGCCCACCACACACACTGAATGAAAGCCAATGAGGGAGCACTGCGGTTTGAGTGACGGAGCTTGTGAATGCCGTAATAACCTGCGGGTTATTACAGCAAATATCAGCTTGGTCAGCCCATAGAGAAAAATTGCTGACCAGTAATTATATAACAATAAAATACGTGCTGAAAGATAACCACATTTGAAGTTAAAGGGCTGGAAATATAGCCTTTCTGCAGGTCCATGGAAATGCAGAAAGGCTCTTGGTAATGTATTTGTGAGCCTAGCATTTCTATCTGGAAATGCTATACCACTCTGCTGCAGTTTACTATATGGCCATGCCGCAGAGTGGCAGCAGTGAGTGCTTCCTTCACTGTCTGGCTGGGGGCAGGGTGCAGAGTCTCCCGATTGGCCTTGACTGCTGAACAGGCTGGAAACAGGCATTCAGAGGGCAGCATGTTGGGTCCTTATCGGAGCTTGCATCAGCGATGAATACATGACACCCAGGCTCACACCTGATTGGTCAAAGGTGTCTCAACCTGCTGTGGCACAGCCGTAGTTTGGGCAGCATGTTAGAAGGATCTCCATGGGTGTGGTCTGCAGACTCGCAGATCTTATTTCGAGAGGGCTCTTGCAGTAGGTAATTACATATAGGACTGACGCCGGCCGGCGGCAGGACCCCACGGAAAAATTTCTAGCTAGCAGTCCCTGGCGGGGACCGCCTCCACGTCAGGTGACCGGCGCATATGCCGTCGGTATAAAGGGGCGGTCCCAGACGCCCGCTGTCAGCTCGTGCAGCGCCTCGCGGTTAAGTTCATATCGCTCAGTCCTGTTACTTCATTGTTTTTTTCCGAATAGTTTCAGTATAGAATTTTATTCTTCTTTCATCAGGTGAACGTCCGTATATGTCGTCCCCTTCAAAGAATAAGTGTGACTTGTGTGGCGCCCAACTGCCTCACAAAGATGGTCACTCCCTCTGCCTTTTCTGCCTAGGCCCCGACCACGCGGTCGACAAGTGTCTGCACTGCCTCCGATTCAACGCGGCCACCCGCAGACGACGCCAGTAGTCCCTCGAAGCCCATCTCCTCAAAAAGAAGATGTCTGCGATGGAGAACGAGTTGAGAAAACTTTGGCAGGCGTCGACCTTCCCTGAAGGGCATAAGAAGTGGGACAAGGAAAGGCACCGGGAGAAGGCCTCCTCTTCCGCGTCTCCGGCCGGAGTTGCGGGCAAGGTAACATCCCCTCCGGGGGATCGCCCGACGGCAGCCTCCAAGGCTTTGGAGGAGGCATCGGCCTGCCCGACGGGTTCGCGTTTGAGCCTGCCGGGCATCTCCGGGCAAAAGGAGACTCAGCCCCAGTACCGCCGCAGGCCTGGCGGCTCACTGCCGCGGCACCTCCCTGCCGGACGTTGGCTCCTCCGACGCCCGAGAAGGCCGCTAAGATGCTCGACCCTTCGGGCAGTGCACGGCAGTGTCTTCTCGGACCGGGCCTCCTCTCATCCTCGGCCCGCCTCCGACGAGGAAACCCCGAAGCCGGACGCCGGCTCCTCTGGCGTCCGCCGGGATTCGGCCCATAAGCCACACGTCTGCTCCTCCGACGTGCGCCAGGCCTCGGAGCCTACGGCAGACCCTGCCGTATCTGTCGTACCAGGCTCCCCGCAGCCTTCGCTGCCATCAGGGGAGCCCCAGTCCCCCCTTCCTGACCCCGAGGATTTTTCCCCTCCGTCCCCGGATGAGACTTGGGACCCTGGGCTACCATCCGATCCTGTTCCTGAAGAACCGGATCTGATGCCGGCTCCGACGCCGGCGCCGACGGGGGACTTTCCTCTTCCTTCGGGCCCTCCACCCCACAGGCCTATCCCGGCTGATCCGCCCATGGAGTACCCGGCTGGGCCGTCTGCTCCAGCAGCTCCTCCAGTGCCTGGGTATCCGCCGTCATATCCGACGCCAGTCTTCCCAGGTCCGCAGTATCCTGCGCCGCCGTTCCAGTGCAGACTCCTGACGCCGCAGTACCCGGTAGCGACAATACCCGACCCGTATACCCGCAGCTGTGTTACGGATAATTCCCACGGATTTCCTCCGTACAACTATCCCCTCCTCCTCCTCCACTGCCCCCTAGGCCGCCGGTGGATCTTCAGGAGACTCTTGCCTCCTGGTGGGCTGAGGCCAAGACTCAGCTCACCAAGGAAGTCGAGAGCCATCTTACGGCGACGGTGCCACCCCTCGGCTCCTGTACTCCCTAGACGGCACTCTCCCTCTCCTCCTCCGGATTCCCGGATTTTGTCCTCGGGATCCAGAGAGAGGCAGGACACGCGTTCTGGGATCCCTCCCAAGGAACCCGTTCCTCCCCCTAGATGAGTTAGGGAGTCTTACTCTGTTTCAGATTCTTCCTCACCTTCTCTCTTGGACTCCTCGGACGCTTCCGACGGATGTTCCGAGAAAGACGACGAGCCACGCTCTCCGTCCAGGTCCCAGCCGAGGACTCCTCCGAAGTCTCCTCCGGAGGATCCTTCCTTCATTGAGTTGCTCAGGAAGATCCAGGAAGTCCATCAGTGGCATTCCTTAGAACCAGATCCTCAACGGGTAAAACTCGCCGAACATCTGGACTTGCCCCTTACGGCTCCTACCTTAGTGCCACCCTGGATCGAGCCTCACGCCCACCTTGTTTCCACTATTTGGAAGCAACCGTTGGCTTTAGCCCCACTTCCCAGGAAGTCGAACAGGCTATACCAGGCTCCGGAGGGTGTAGACTTTTTAGACTCTCACCCCCGTGCAGACTCGGTTGTGATTAGCGCCGCTCACAGCCGGTCAGCACACCCAGAACACTTGAGCTCGTCTCCCCCGGATAAGGAATCTCGCCTTCTGGATCAGTATGGAAGGAAGATCTACGCTTCTTCCTCACTGGGGATTAGGGCCCTGAACTATGTAGCACATATGGGGGATTACCAGAAGGCCGTCCTTACCCAGGCGGAATCCAAGATCGACTCGTTGCCTGACTCTCAAGTCAAGCAGGAGTTGGCTGACCTGGTCTGTTCTGCTCGTTCGGCCAGTCGTCACATTCTGAGGATGACCTACGATGCAGTGGACACCGCAGGACGGAGCTTTGTGTTCGCCATAAGTCTTCGGCGTCATGCATGGCTCCGTGTGTCAGGTCTGGTCCCGGAGGTGCAGTCAGCCATCCAAGAAGCACCTTTCAGGGGTTCTGTGCTTTTCGGTGGTGATGTCAAGGACATCATCACTGATTTGCAGGAGAAGGGGACTGTCCTTACATCCGTTGATTCAATGTACCGTCCCCATCCCCCACAGCGTCGTCCCTTTCGCAGACGCAGCCGGCCTCAAGCGAAACCTCAGGGAAGGCTGGCCACTAAACGTCAGGCCCCCACACCTGCCAGGCCTCCGCCGCCCAAAAAAGCAACGGGTGCCCCAGCTGCGGCACTGCCTCACACTACCTGACTCCTTTCCTCTCCCACCACCTCCAGATGCCCCGGAGGAACCGGTAGGAGGGAGGTTCTCCCTCCACCTTCCAGGTTGGGAGAGGATAACTTCAGATTCATGGGTGCTTCAGATCATAGCAGAGGGGCACTCCATAGAGTTTCTACAGAAACCTTCACGTCACCCCCCTCTAAACTCCGCTTACTCAAGGGACCATCTTCCTTTGGTCAGGGAAGAAATCTCGGCGCTCCTTGCGAAACAGGCTATAGAGCCCGTCCCTCCTCACCTCTACGGGACGGGGTACTATTCCCACTTCTTCCTTGTACCAAAGAAGATGGGAGATCTCAGACCTGTTCTCGATCTCAGCTCCCTGAACCTGTATGTGGAAAACAAGAGGTTCAGGATGCTCTCCCTTCAATCCCTTTTGCCCCTGCTTCTGCCAGGCCAATGGCTTTGTGCACTAGATATGCAGGATGCGTATACCTGCACATCCCCATTCGCCCTTCACACCGAAAGTACCTCAGGTCTGCATGCCAGGGGGTCCACTACCAATTCCGGGCGTTCCATTTGGTCTTTCCTCAGCTCCCCGAGTCTTTACCAAATGCGTGGCGGTGGTAGCGGCCCACCTGCGTTCTTTGGGAGCTCAGGTTTTTCCCTACCTGGACGACTGGCTCCTGGCGGCTCCGTCCAGGGAGGAACTCCTGCATTTTCTCTCCCTTACCCAGCAGGTTTTCACTGGCCTGGGTATTACCATCAACCATTCCAAGTCTCACCTGATCCTTCACAGAGGCTTCAGTTCATTGGGGCAATTTCGATACAACTTTGTGCAAGGCCTTTCTGCCTCCGGACGGGGGGGGGCCTCCCTCCAGTCACAGATTTCCCTCCTATCGGAACACAGGAGGGTCCCCGCGAGGTCAGTGCTCCGTCTACTGGGCCTTATGGCGGCGGCCATCCCTACGGTTCCGCGCGCACGCCTCCACATGAGAATCTCTCAGTGGACTCTTTGATCTCAGTGGGATCAACGAGTAGACGACCTAGATCATCTGGTTCTGATCTCCTCGACGATGGTAAGAGACTTGCAATGGTGGATGGTTCGAGAGAACCTCTTCCGGGGGGTCCCCTTTTTTCATCCTCCCCTCGATCAGACTCTGATCACGGACGCTTCAGGCCAAGGTTGGGGAGCCCATCTGGGTCCTCACTGAACCCAAGGCCTTTGGTCAAAGTTGGAGATAGTTCTCCACATCAACGTGCTCGAGCTTTGAGCAGTGCTGTATGCGCTCCAGGCCCTTCACCAATATATCCTTCCCGGTCACCTAGCTGTCCAAACAGACAACATGTGCGTGGTGTGGTACATCAACAAGCAGGGAGGAACTCGGTCCTACCCGATGTGCAGGGAAGCGATGAGGGTCTGGGATTGGGCAACACTCCACAACCTTCACCTCACGGCGATCCATGTTCTGGGAGTCGACAATGTCCTGGCAGACAGACTAAGTCGCTCGTCTGCTCTTCCACACGAGTGGGAATTGGACGAAAAAGTTCTAAAAAGCATCTTCCAGATTTGGGGGATTCCTCAGATAGACCTGTTCGCTTCCTCACAAAATGCAAAGCTTCCAATCTTTTGCTCGCTCGCTCCAGAGCAAGGCGCTTTCTGGAGTGATGCTCTATCTCTAAGCTGGAAGGGCAGATTCATCTATGCTTTTCCCCCAATTCCTCTGGTCCCTCGTGTGCTACAGAAGCTTGCTTTAGAAGGAGCGAGAATGATTCTGATCGCTCCTTTCTGGCCCAGTCAAATCTGGTTCTCTCTTCTACAACAATACTCAGAGGTTCCTCCTCATCCTCTTCCTTTATCTCCAGGATTGCTGACCCAGGATGAGGGGACCCTGGTCCATCCGGGACTCAAGTCCCTTCAACTTCACGCATGGCTCCTGCAGACCTAGCTCAAGCTCGTTTTGGCGTTTCTCCTAAGGTGGCCGAGATTCTGGTGGAGGCTAGAAAGCCCTCCACTAGGTCCACCTATGCCATGAAATGGAAAAGATTTTCTGTCTGGGCTGCATCCAGGAACGTGGAGCCCTTTTCCTGCCCTGTGACTATTCTGCTTGAGTACATGCGTCATCTTTTCGACCTGGGTCTCAGTCACTCCTCTTTGAAAGTCCATATGGCGGCTATTTCAGCCTACCGTGTCCCTTTCACTGATAAGGCATTTGCCCAGCTGGAGGTATCCAAAACTTTCCTCAGAGGGGTCCTTCTTCTCAGGCCCCCTGTCCGGGCTCCAGCTCCGCCTTGGGACTTAAACTTTGTCCTCGAGAAACTTACCCTTCCTCCCTTTGAGCCTGCGGCTTCCGCAGACTTGAAGTTTTTATCATGGAAGACTCTCTTCTTGGTGGTCATTACTTCTGCTCACAGAATTTCCGAGCTCCAGGCCCTCATGTGCAAAATCCCTTATTTGATTTTTCACAAAGAACGAGTAGCTCTTCGCACGAATCCTAAGTTTCTTCCAAAGGTGGTAGCGGAATCTACCTTGAATCAGTCTATTGAATTACCTGCTTTCTTCTTCACGCAGTACTCCAATCAAGGAGAATAGCTGCTGCATACCATGGATGTTCACAGGATTCTGAGATACTACACCGATAGGACGAAGGATCTCAGAAAGACTGATCAGTTGTTCGTTTCTTTCGCTCTCAAAAGAGAAGGCAATGCTGTCTCTAAGCAATGCCTATCAAAATGGTTGGCCCATTGCATCACTTTCTGTTATAAGTACAACAAGACCCTCCCGGGTCAAGTCAGAGGTCACTCCATTCGCGGAGTTGCCGCCTCTGCGGCAGACATCTGTGCTGCCGCCACTTGAACTTCTGTCCATACATTTACTAAACATTACAGTTTGGACATTGCCTCTCGCCGTAGAGCAGGCTTCGGGTTAGCAGTCTTGCAGGGCCTCCTTTCTTGAGGTTTGCAAGCTTTCTTACTACTTATTGGAGTAGTTCCTCCTCCCGGTGCCTTTTCATTTGTTCCAGACTGCTTGGGATTCTGTCCTATATGTAATTACCTACTGCAAGAGCCCTCTCGAAGTAAGATAGTACAGTTACGTAAGAACTTACCGTAACAGTAGATCTTCGAGAGAGGCTCTTGCAGTAGGTAATACCTTCCCGCCCTCCATCCCCCTAGGCTTTTTCAGCTCCTTTTCCATTGAGGGAAATATCTGCTTCTCTCTCGTCCGGGCCTTCCGGGCCTGTGGAGAAAGAACTGAGGCGGGCATCCGGGACCTTGCTTTATACCCGGCGTGTGGCGCGGTCACCTGATGTAGGCGGTCCCATCAGGACTGCTAGCTAGAAATTTTTCCGTGGGGTCCTGCCGCCGGCCAGCGTCAGTCCTATATGTAATTACCTACTGCAAGAGCCTCTCTCAAAAATCTACTGTTACGGTAAGTTCTTACGTAACTGAACTTTTTCACAGTGCGGGAGAGTATGTTACAAAAATAAATAAATTAGGGACTTTGTTCGTCTTGAAAGAGGGTACTAGTTCTGGGAAAGCAGAAGCAGGGTGTGGGGAGAAAGAAGACATCACATCAGTGATGGGGGCCTTAGAAGCTACCTCGGGGAGGGAATCTTAATTATAAATCTTTCCCTACAGCTGAAAGAGTATATAACAAATGAATAAGTCCTTTTTTCAGGACTTTGGAGGGGGGGACTGGGAATGGATTGAGACCTTCCAAGATGGCAGCGGTGTGTGAGCTGCCTGAGGCTGGTGTTTAGAAGCTGTGTTTATTATCTTTCGTTCGAGTGTTTTTATATTTTTTCTTTAAGTTTGTGTAATCTTAGTTCAGTTAGGGTTGCTTTAGTGAGGTAGTTTAGTTTTTTTTCAAGCTTTTTTTTTTCAGGCTTTTTCGGTTTATTGTTCAGGTTGGCTGTTCTCCCTGTTATACGGGAGCTTAAGCCACCATTGCAGTTACAGCTGGAAACCGCATGTATTTTAACCTTAGTATTATTAAGTTGATTTATGTAACGGTTGTCTTCAATAAATTGAGCCCAAATCCTGTTAAGATTTGCGTCCTGTGGAGCTGTGAGAGCTGCTGCCTGCTTGAATTTGAAAACCTAGAACTGTTGTTATTTCGTGTGAACTACTGGTTTGACTGACCATATCCAGGGAGACTACATCTATGTATGAGCAGCGGTGTGGTGAGAGCGCTTTTTGCGCATCTTTGTAATCTGAATCTCTTATGACTGTTCCAATTCAAATTCGAACCTCTGTGAGCTGACATCTCTACAGTGATTTTCGCTGCTGTTGTTTGGAGTTTAGGGATGCTGGGGGTCATTGAGTGTTGCAGGGTGGGAACTCTTCCTCCCTACATCTCGGGTTGCTTTTCCCCATTGCCTCTGATCGAACGGGAGTTTCCTCGTCTGCCTTTGGGGAGTTAGAGGAGGATTTGAGGTTCTCCTAAGTTGCCCTGGGGGTATACTTTGTTGTTTACCCTTAGGACATCTGTAGTTGCAGGTCACAAGTGGTAGGGGATCCGAGTAGTCCGGGTGATGTGGAGGGGAGGTTTGGGATATCCCTTTTATTATTTGACAAGGTTTGCACACTCTTGGCCTTTTTCCCTTTAAATGGAAATGGATTTTAAAGGCTGATTAAATCACTGGATTATTTATTGACTCGATTCTGAGATTTGGAGTCTAATAGGATTTGGGACCATGAACTGCTGAATTTAAAGAACTACTACTATTGAGACATTTTTGGAGAGAACATTTCCTGTTGTTTGATTTTTATGTTTTGTTTGTTATTTGTGTTGGTGTTTGGGCAGTGAGAGTGCCCAAACTATTATTATTTTTCCAGGTAGTGTGAGTACCTGGGAATTTTTATTGTTTTGTTTTATTTTATTATATGTTTTTGATCCCCAGGGTAGTGAGAGCACTAGGGGTTGAAAAATTTGTTGTATTTATTATTATTTTGTAAGTTTATTTAATTATTTTGTATTTTGGGGATTTGAACTCTCTTTAGAAATGGATTCTTAAGGGTGGTTTCTTTTTGGTTTGTTTGATTTATAATTTATTTTGGATTGTTTTAATTGATTATTTTAAGGTAATAGTTTTAAGCTGCCTATATCTGGGAATGCTGGACAATTGAGATTTATTTTCTTTTTATTTTATATAAGTGATTGATTATATATTATTTGCTTGTATTTGATTTGTTTATCGTATACTGTTTTTGTATTATTTATATAACGTGTTGGGGTAAGTTAGCATTGGTTGGGCATTATTCCCCCACCAGACTCAGGGAACTGTGTCTCTTTGAATGTCCACCATTACCATCTGATATCTATTTTAGGTGTCGTGCTTTGGGCATTTTAAGGAAACATAAAAGAAGATGGAGAGCGGAGCCTGGTGGGGGACAGGAGGGGGGGAGGGCGGATTGGGGTGATGGGATCCAGGAGACGCCCTGGGGTGAAATATGACCAAGATAGAGGTCATTCTTGCCTTGTTCCCATACCCAAGGGTTCTGATTTTAGTAGGCAGGAGCCGAGGTCTTCCCAGACAGTTCATCCAGCCTTGGCGGTGTTATACAATGCCAGATCTATTAAAAACAAGACAGCTATAATAGCTGATCTTGTTGGATCAACTGATCTGGTTTGCATCACCGAGACCTGGCTGGATGAAAATCCAGGCCCTGTTTTGGCTTCAGCGACACCAGCCGGGTTCTTGGTGATACACCGTCCAAGGCTGGATCGTAGGGGTGCGGGTGTAGCCATTATGTTTAAGTCTGAGCTGGGCCTTGTGGATGTGCCTTTAGGAAGTACCAGATCCTTTGAATATATCTTGGGTGAGGGTGTAGGTTGTGGAATTCTCCTCATCTACCGTCCACCAGGAGATGGTGGAGAATTTCTGCAGGAGATAGCAGACTTCATTGTCTACCTGGTATTGCGCGGTCCCCCACACTGTTAATTCTGGGGGACTTCAATGCCTGGGTCGACAATGAACTCTCTCATTTTGGTCAAAATCTCCTCCAGTTGATGACTTCACTGGGCCTAACACAGGTTGTTACCTCCTCAACCCATATAAAAGCTCATTCATTGGATCTGATCTTCCTTTTGGATATGGAGATTGCTGACTTGGGGGTGGAACCAGTCAGCTGGTCTGACCATCACACCATAAGGTTCAGTTTCAGGGCTCCCCCTAATAGGTCTGCCCCTACGGAGATGGTTCAGTACCGCCCTTTAAGGGGGTATTAGTCCCAGTGACCTGATGGCGGTACTGGATCTATCGTGCATGTCTGGTGAATGCATGAGTCCAGATGATCTCGTATTAGCCTATAATAAGGCTGTGAGAGATGCTCTGGACAAGATTGCTCCTGTTCGTGTTCGGCCTCTCACCCTCCGTTCAAGGAGCCCTTGGTTTGATCGCTCCTTGAAGGAGTTAAGGAGAGTTGGCCGAAGGCTGGAGAGAGTCTGGCGGAAGTCCGGTAATGATGCTGACAGGCTTAGGTTGATGGCACATTATGACGGCTATCAATCAGAAATCAACCGTAAGAAGGCAGAGTTCCTGTCCAGGGAGATTTGTGCTGCACGGAATCGACCGGCTCAACTTTTCCGGACTGTTGACAGATTGTGCAATCCAATCTGTCTCCAGCCCAGAGAAGCCTTTTCTCAGCTAAGATGTGAGGAGTTCGCTCGGTTCTTTGCAGATAAGGTTGCTAGCATCAGGTCTGGTATTGGTCTGACTCCTCCTCTAAGGGATTACAGTTGTCGATGGGAAGTGCTATCCACCCGGTCTGTCTGGTCAGATTTTCGCCGGCTGGAGTTCATTGACATTGTGAAGGTCATCCAGACATTGCAACCAACCAGTTGTAGTTTGGATCCGGGTCCTACACCTCTCTTAGTAGGATGTGTAGATGTTATCTGCCCGATCCTTGCTGACATTGTCTGGAAATCCTTGGAGAGGGGGGTCTTTCCTGATCCCCTTAAGGAGGCAGTTGTTCGACCACTCCTAAAAAAAAAAAAAAAAAAAAAAAAAAAAAAAACACATTGGATCCAGACTGTCTGGATAACTACCGGCCTATCTCTAACCTGCCTTATGTTGGTAAGGTTATTGAGAAGGCGGTTGCGTTACAATTGGATGATCATCTTACAACTCACAATGTCTATGATACTGTCCAATCTGGTTTTAGGAAGAAACATAGCACGGAGACTGCCCTTGTCCAGGTGTTGAATGACCTCCTAATAGCTAGAGATTGAAAGGCATGTACCATTCTAGTCCTTCTCGATCTCTCTGCAACATTTGACACTGTAGACCACGGTGTGCTGTTGGAGCGCCTGCAGATTTATTGCGTACTGTCTGGAACAGTCCTCAAATGGTTTCAATC
Organism: Neoceratodus forsteri; assembly: GCA_016271365.2. Classification (NCBI taxonomy): domain Eukaryota; kingdom Metazoa; phylum Chordata; order Ceratodontiformes; family Ceratodontidae; genus Neoceratodus; species Neoceratodus forsteri. The sequence continues at coordinate 735,387,413 of CM028131.1, forward strand.
TTACCTCACAGACAGGTCTCAGAGGGTTACCACTGGAATTTATTCCTCTGGTGCTCACTCCCTGCCTTGTGGGGTACCGCAGGGTTCCATTTTAGCGCCCATGTTTGCAGTGTATATGCTGCCTTTAGGAGATATCATTAGGCGATACAGTCTGGGTTTTCATTGCTATGCAGATGATACCCAGCTGTATCTGTCCTTTCTGCCCGGGCAAGATGGTGCTCTCTCCGTGCTAGACAACTGCCTTACTGAAATCAGATTATGGATGAGTTCTAGCTGGCTGAGACTGAATCCTAATAAGACTGAGGTGTTGGTAGTGGACCCGGGTCATCCGGTGGCAGGTTTGGGGGCTGGCCAACCACCGGGCTTATTGCTCAGTGGTATGTCGCTCACTGCCTCTGATCGGGTACGAAACCTGGGCGATATTTTTGATGACAGCTTGACCTTAAAATCTCGGGTATCAGCCGTAGTCAAATCCTCTTTTTTTTTTTTCTTTCATCTGAGGAATATCGCCCGGGTCAAACATCTGGTCCAACCGGGTGATCTGCCAACGTTGGTCCATGCCTTTATCACTACCCGTCTTGATTACTGTAATTCCCTTTATCTAGGGTTGATATCCGTCGCCTGCAGCTGGTGCAGAACACGGCGGCAAGGCTTTTGACTGGGATCTCTAGATCCAGCCATATGACGCCTGTGCTCCTCGAACTGCACTGGCTGCCTGTTAGGTGGCGGATCACCTATAAAGTTGGTTTACTAACCTTTAAAGCCCTACATGATCAGGGACCCGGCTACCTGAATGATCTCCTGGTACCCTATTTCCCCCTCCGTCCGCTCCGCCAACGAGGGATTGCTGGAGATTCCCAGGGTTCGATTAAAAACATCAGGATCTCGTGCCTTTGCTTTTTCAGCACCAACCCTGTGGAATTCTCTACCTCGTTGGTTGAGAGAATGTCCAACCGTCGAGAAATTCAAAAATGAGTTAAAGACATATTTATTCAGTTTAGCATATCCTAGTTATGGCTGTTAATTTATGATTATTTTAATTTATGTGTATATGTGAATTTACTGTATAGTGCCTTGGTTTTGAAAGGCGCTTTATAAATAAAGATGATTTGATTTGATTTTTGAGGAGTGTAGTGGGGGAGAAAAGGTTTGTACAGGGAGGAAGATTTGAAATAAGTCATTCCCAGCAACCAAAAAGAATTCTTCAAAAAAAAAAAAAAGGGGGATTATAATTTTTAAACAGCTGGGAGATAGAATAATTTGTGGAGGGAGGTGGGGAGAACGATCTATATAGAAAGGGGGATCTACAGTTCCCTGCAACTGAAAAGACTAGTTTAAAAAAATAAAAGGTCCTTTTTTTTCAATAGTTTAAGGATATATTTTGTGGAGTGTGGTGGGTGAAGAAATTATTTTTAGGGGGATTATAGACATAATTCCTTGCAACTGAAAAGGGATTTGGTATAAAAACCTATGTAGAGTGTGGTGGGGACAGAGACCTTTCTTTACAGGAAGGAAATCCCTAACATCTTGTACAGTTGAAGGGGCTTTAAAAAGCAAATGATTATTTTATTAGTTTTAAAACAAATTAATCTCAACACTCAGTGTCTAAACTGTGATCTTACTTCGAGGGGGCTCTTGCAGCAGGCTAACACAGGTAGGACTGAAGTCGCCAGGCGCCAAGACCACACGAAAAACTTCTAGCTAGCAATCCATCATGGGGGACTGCCCCTGATGACGTCCGCCTATACTATAAAGGAGAGGTCCTCCCCCACCCCATACCTGCCTCAGTTCTTTCCTGCCATCAACCTGCACATGTCAGATGTTCACGGACGCCAGCTACAGTCGACCGCCATTTTCTCGCGTGTACTACTCTTTTTTTTTTATTTTTCTTTCTTTAGTATTCAAAACATCGAATTTTCGGTGTTTTTTCACCAAGTTTTATGTCTTCTCCTCCAGCCTCCTCTTCCGATCGCCTGACCAAGTGTGCCTGCAGCAAACACATACCAGTTAAGGATGGCCATTCTGCATGCCTGCTCTGTCTAGGCCCCAGCCATGATACTGAAGCCTGCCAGTTTTGCCAAGACTTCAGCCAGGCTTCTCGGAAATGTCGTTTGAAGACCTTGGAGAGCTGTCTCCTCAAGCGGAAGTTGGCCATGATGGAGAAAAAGCTGCAGACCAGGATTTCTTCAGCTTCCCCAGCTCAATCCTCTGGTGCTGCTGCTTCTTGCCAGAATGAGAAGAAATTGGTGGGAAGCATAAGCACCTGGACCGTCCTCTGTCAGCCTTCCACTCCCGGTCACCCACAGACTGGCTGCCACCTCTGCGTCTTCCTCCTGCAGGGGTCGGCCTCTCTAGCCCCATCAGCCCTTATCTCCTCCAGGCTCCCGGTGGATTCGTCACCCACATCTCTATTTTGGGTGGCGGCTCTTCCTTGGCAGCGAACGTCAGGCTGATAGCACCCATAGGTGCTCAGTCAGGTGGCTTGGCCGGTTCTGGGTCTTCTGGCAGTGGTTCTCAGACGTGGCGCCCCCCAAGGTGTTGCTCATAGTGCCTGATCCCGTGTCAGGCATCGCTCGTGGCAGGCATTTGCCTCATCATCCGCCCAGGCATCTCCTCTGCCCTTGCCTCGGGGGTCTCCTTCCCTGCCGGCACTGTCCTCACCCTTAGGGTCAGCATCAGCCTCCTCTCTGGCCCGTCATCAGCTTTCGCCCGTCAGGTTGATGTCGCTTCAGCCTCAGCCCTTACCACAGCCAGCGCCTGCTGGACCTCTTCCAGATCCGCAGCCAGCACAAGGTGGGCCTACGCCTGGGTACCCTTTGCCGACGTACCCTTACCCACAGCCACAATGCCCTTATCCTCCAGTCTACAACCTACCTCTACCAGTTGATTACAGTGCTCTTTTCTCTGCCTGGTAGTCCTTTGTCCAGGACAAGGACAGGTCTCCCAGAGGCTATCCCCTCCGCCCCGGGACCTTCTGCCTCGGGACCCGCACTGGGCTGGACCATGTGAGGCCCCCCACCACCACCACGGGATCCTCCTAGGAGTGCCGCGACATCTGCTGTGGCCCACATACAGAGGAGCGTCGCCCCCTAACAGTGGTCCTCGATAGTGAGCATTTAGGGGATGACTTTCTCTTAGGAGTCCTCCGAGGTCTCGGAGGATTCCTCTGAGGGGCAGGATCAGCCTAAGGAGGCCCCTAAGTCTCCCCCAGATGATCTAACATTCCTAGACATTATGCATCATATTCAGTCCCTCATGGGATGGGAGACCCAGAGCATCGCTGGTTGTCAGTTTACTTACAGCAGAAGGATACCCTCTCCTTGGTGGTACCACCTCTAATTGACTCCTACGAGGATGTCACCGTGGTGGTGTGGAACCACCACTCTACCACTCTGCCTTTACGTAAGAAGGGAGACTGCCTCTATCACACTCTGGTTGGTAAGCCCTTCTTTGGGGACCACCCCAAAGCAGACTCTGGTCATTAATGCAGCCCACAACCGCACTAAGAGACCCAAACATCTCCACACCAACCCCGTGACCGGGAGTCTAGGCAGCTTGACCAGTGGGGTAAGCACATGCATGCATCCACCTACCACCCTGGCTGTTAGGTCATAAACTGTTTGGCCCACATGATACAGTAACAGAACACCCTCTGGGACCAGGCGAGGGACCTGATACAGACTTCCTGAGCACGCTACTAAAACTCAGCTGGCCCAGCTGTTAAAGTCGGGGATCAGACATTGGCACTCATGTTCTGCATGAAGCATACGATGCTGTTGATCTCTCCGGATGTGGGGCGGCGATGGGGATCTGCCTTCATCACCATTCATGGCTTAGATTGTCTGGCTTTGCCCCTGATGTTCAAGCCAGCATCTTAGATGTTCCGTTTAGGGGCTCAGTACTGTTCGGGGGTGATGCTTGGGGCTCCGTACTGTTTGGGGGTGATGCCCAGAACATCCTCTCCTGGCTTCAGGAGTCCAGTAAAGCTATCCGGTTGGTTCACTTGCTCTACCACTCTCGCACCCAGATAAGCCAACGTCGGTCCTTTCGTCGGGCCTCTCATCAGCCTGCCAGAAGCCAGCAATCAAAGGCCTCCCTCAAGCACAAGGCCAATACCCCTCCAGCAATAGCCGCCCATAGGGTCCCCAAAGCACCTGCAACCACTCTGCCTACTGCTGGGTCCACCGACTGACTACTTGCCCGACCCCCTCCCCCCGTCGAGATTCTGAGGGAGGCGGTCAGGGGTCAGTTCTTCCTCTACCTCAGTGGGTGGTGAGCAGTAACCACAGATAAGTGGGTGCTCCAGTTCATACAGCATGGGCACACCTTAGAATTCCTGGAACCTCCATAGAAAAACCCACCCTTGCCCTCCCATTATCCTTCGGCCCACCTCTTCCTCATTCAGGAAGAGATTCAGGCTCTCCTGCACAAGAGGGCCATGGAGCCCGTCCCTCCGGCTCAAAGAGGAAAGGGTTCCACTCCCACTTTTTTTCCTCATCCCCAAGAAGACGGGATCTGAGGCCGATCCTGTACCTCAGCCACCCGAATCTGTAGATAGAGTACAGATGTTTCAGGATGGTCACCCTCCAAGGACTACTGCCCCTCCTTCACCAGGGGGATTGGCTGTGCTCCCTGGACATGCCAGATACCTACCTCCATATCCAGGTTTTCCTGGCCCACCACCGTTTTCTTCATTTCTGTTTCCAGGAGGACCATTTTCAATTCTGGGCCCTCCCTTTTGACCATTCTTTTGTACCTCGAGTGTTTACCAAGTGCTAGCGGTGGTGGTCACAGCTCTGAGGAGACGGGGATTGTAAGTGTTCCCCTACCTGGATGACTGGCTGCTAGCAGCCCCCTATAGGGATCTCCTGCTTCAGACCCTGGAATACACCTTTAGTCTCTTCCAGGCTTTGGGGATCGCAGTCACTCTACCCAAGTCTTTTTTCTCTCCCCATGCCAGTACCTTCTATACATTGGGGCAGTTCTGGACTCCTCTCAGAGCAAGGCCTTCCTACCAGAGGACAGAGCGGAGCGCCTGATACAGCATGCCCGTCTCGTCTCCTCCAGTCGACAGATCCCGGCCAGAGCGTTCCTATGCTGCTTGTGGCACATGGTGGTGGCAATAGCTACGGTCCCCTTGGCTCGCCTGTATATGCGGGTTCCCCAGTGAAGCCTTCAGGTGCAGTGGGACCAATACATGGATGACCTGGATCAGCCAGTCATGGTCTCCAATCTAGTGAGGAGGAGGACAGTGGAGTGGTGACAGAACCCTGCCAATCTCCTGCGAGAGGTCCCCTTTCAGGCTCTGCCCCCTCAACAGATCCTCATGATGGATGCCTTGGGTCTCTGCTGGAGTGCTCACTTGGCCGACCACCAAACCCAGGGGACCTAGTCCGAGGCGGAGCAGAATCTCCACATCAGTGTGCTGGAGATGCAAGTGGTTCTTTACGCCCTGCAGGCCTTCCAGACCCCCATTCTTCCTGGCCCGCTGCTGGTGTAGTCGGACATTATGTCCGTAGTGTACTACATAAACAAGCAAGGGGTAGTCACTCATACTCCTTTGTCGGGAGGCAATGAAAGTCTTGTTCTGGGCCATCAAGCACGGCCTGGAACTCTTGCCATTCACGTTCCATGCGCCCAAAACATCCTGGCCAACAGTCTCAGCCGATCCAGGTCAAGGGCTCATGAGTGGGAGCTTTTGCCCTCAGTGGTCGAAGATCTCTTAGACAGGTGGGGCTGTCCAGAGTTGAACCTTTTTCTGTCCCCATTCAATGCAAAACTGCCACTTTTCTGCTCGCTTAGTCCAGGGCCTGGAGTTTTCTGGCACAACGTGTTATCCCTCTCCTGGAAGGGGAGGTTCGTGTACGCCTTTCCTCTCCCTTTCCGCTCCTGCAAAGGGTCCTGCTCTAGCTTCAGTTGGAGGGAGCAGAGATTATTCTTATAGCCCCCTATTGGCTGTGTCAAATTTGGTTCCCCAGCTGCAGCAGCTGGTGGTGGAACCTTCAGTACCCTTGCCCCTGTGCACCGCCTTGCTCTTCCAAGACCAGGGCATCCTAGTCCACCCAGACCTTAAATCCCTGCATCATGCGTGGCTCCTGCAGATTCAGTGATCGCCCGTTTGGGGTCTCCTCTAGGGTTGCCGATGTCCTGGTGGCTGCTAGAAAGCCTTCCACTAGGACCACCTATGCCTTAAAGTGGAAGCGGTTCTCTGTGGATTGCTGCTCGTCACCTGGATCCCTTCACCTTCCCGGTGAATCTTATTGTGGAGTACCTGCTCTCCCTTTCATACTCTGGCTTAGGGTAGTCCTCCCTTAAGGTGCACCTCTCTGCCATCTCTGCATACCATGCACCTATTGAGGGTAAATCTGTCGCACAGCTGGAGGTGTCCCGCACATTCTTGCGTGGCATCCTACATTTGAAACCTCCGATTCAGTATCCTGTCCCTCCATGGGATCTTCTTTTCATGTTGGAAAACCTTACTTTGCCTCCCCTTTGAGCCGGCCGTGAGTTGCAAGCTGCGCTTTCTGTCATGGAAAGTGCTGTTTTAGTTGCTGTTACTTCTGCTCAGAGGATTTCGAGCTTCAGGCTCTGTTGTGCAAAGAGACTTATTTGTTTTTTCACAAAGACAGGGTGTCTTTGCGTACTAATCCTAAGTTTCTGCCTAAGGTAGTGTCTGAGTTTACTTTAAATCAATCCATCCACCTGCCAGTTTATTACCCTGACTATCCTAATCAGGGGGAGGCCTTGCTACATAGTTTGGATGTTCATAGGGTGCTCAGATATTACACCCATCGAACCAAGTCTGTTCAAAAATCTGACCAGTTTTTTTTTTTTTTTTTTTAAACTTTGTATTTATTATGTTATGAAAAAACATACATATAAATATGTTCACCAACATTTGATATTACAATTTCACAGTTTACATCCGGGAGGGCGCCACTCCTCTTAATACCTTGTATTGAAGCATCAAATGTTTAAAGATATGTCATGAGGGGGAATACTTAAACTAGAACCAGCATTTAGTTTCAGTCGTAAATCGTAAACTGTGGGAGGAGCCCATGAGCTGCATGGTAGTAACATCAGTCAAAATAAAGTTTATAGTCCGTGGTTTTTCACCCTGCAAATGAGGGTAAAGTAAGATCACCATGCTATCTCATAAACAACAGCACTATGTAGTACAAAATATAATTATAAAGAGAAAGCGCCACATCTCCCCAAGAATCGGGCATTATCTTGCGCAGGAACAGTACATATCATGGGGCTCAATTTAACATCATTGTAGCACAACCAACTCCCAATACTACCAACATCTAACTAGACGCTTTAACGTTAATGCTATAAAAAAGATAACAAAGAACTTGCTGTCATCTGTAAGCAGACGTACCTTTTACCAGGAGCAAAAACTCTAGAGGGGATGTTCCCAATGTCAAGGCCATATCTAAAATAACTAGAGAAACCAATACATTTATAAAGTTAAACGCATCTAGCCATATCAACTGAACTACCTCCCGTATGCAGTAGCAAAATGAAACCTATTAAAAAGTCCAGTTAAGTATCCTTTAGGTTTCTTCCTCATCAGAAGAAGCGTCCTCTCTATTGTTCTCTCGAGGCCAGGACTTGTTCTTCTGGCACCACGTCAGTGCATCTGTCATGTCTACAAACAAAAATATTTTGCCCCATGTGCGATATGGAACCTCGCTGGGAAACCATACTATGAAAAATGCCAGACTCTTGGAGCACAGCCCTAGCCCTGTTAAACTTTTTCCTTTTCTGCTGGGTTGCACAACCAGTGTCTGGGAACATGAGAATCGTCTGGCCGTCATGTAGGAGGGTTCGTTTCTGCCATTCCATTGCCAGAAGATAGTACCGGGATCCCACACCGTCTGTTACCAAAACAGTCCGTGGGGCCTCTGGATTGTCGGGATGACCTCTGGACGTTACCGGTAAGCCTTCTGAAATTTTTGGACTGTGGTTGCCACTTTCTCTCCAAGCTGTTGTACCATCCATTCTTGTAGGAATAACAGGAGGTGGTCCCCTTCACATCATTCTGGGAGACCTAAAATTCGTAAGTTATGAGCCCGAATTTGATTTTCCAAAGTTTCCAACCTTGATTTCAAACGGTTGTTCTCCTTACAGACATTCCTGCCCCCATAGCGGCGTCTGATTGTTTAGTAGCTTCCGTAGTAGCTAGGGTAACCAAACCCATTGAAGTTTCATTACTGGCTACTCGGTTAGTTAAACCATCACATTTATCAGATAAACCTGCCACTGTTGCAATCAGCTGGTTAATCTTTAATCGCCATGTTTGCAGGGTTTCTTCCCCCGCGATGTCTGATGCATCTGGATCACAGCCTTGAGCAGACCTTGTTGTCAGGGCTCCGAGGAGGGTTTTTGGCTTTGCTCCATCCCCCATTTGTTTATCATTGCGAGGATGCCCCATGTTGATCAGCACGCTCCAAGTAAGGCTTCTGTCTTGAAAAGGTTAGCTTAGGAGTTGAAAAATCTGTTCTTTTTGTGAGTATGACCCACTAAAAATGTGGAGCTCTATCTTGGGACAATCATCTTGCTCAGGCTCCAGAGCGCCCACCCCACACCAGCTGTTTGTTTCGTTCGCTCCCGAGAGGGAGCACCTGTTTCAAAGCAGTATTTGTCTAAGTGGTTAGCTAATTGCATTGTCTGTTACCGCAAGTACGACAGCCCCTTGCCAGGAGCGGTTAAAGGCCACTCCACCAAAGGTATGGCTGCCTCCACGGCTTGCTTCAGAAATGTCTGCTGCGGACATCTGTGCAGCTGCCACCTGGAGCTCTGTCCACACCTTCATTAAGCACTACAGTCTGGACATCGCTTCTAGGCACCAAGCCAACTTCAGCCTCATAGTCCTTCAGGGCCTTCTCTCTTAAACCTTTTGCTGATACCTGCTTACCTCCTTCCGACTGCTGTTTTAGGTCAGTTCCGGTATTGCTTTGTATTCAGTTCTGCCAGTGTTAGCCTACTACAAGAGCCCCCTTGAAGTAAGATAGTACAGTTACGTAAGGACTTACCGTAACAGTAGATCTTTGAGAGGAGCTCTTGCAGCAGGCTCTGCGTTCCCTCCCTTCTTCCCCGTTAGCTTATTTTCCATTGCATCCCTTCGGCTTGTACTTTGTTTTTTGCTTTCAGGAACCGCCTTGGTTCTCCTTTTTGCCGCCTGCTTTGGGTCTCAGCGGGAGAACTGCGGTAGGTGTGGGGGGGACTGCCCACTTTATAGGATAGGCGGACATCAGCATGCTGACGTCAGCAGGGTCGGTCCCCCATGATAGACTGCTATCTAGAAGTTTTCCATGTGGTCCTGGCACCTGGCAGCTTGTCCTACCTGTGTTAGCCTGCTGCAAGAGCTCCTCTCGAAGGTCTACTGCTAAGCTTTTAATGCAACTGTACTTTTCCTGAACCGCTCTAGTCATTGCATACATTTTTTTTAATTTTGTGTGTGGAAAGTTAACTTTTGCTAGGAAATGTACCTTCAAAGCCATTATTTCTTGACCTGAATTACAGTACAATGTAATGCTGGAAGAGAGCAACATTTGCAATGTGCAGAGGCAATATGGAGTTCAGGGTGTAAGCAAGGTTGTTGAATGGGGAGTGTGTTGAAGGCAGAATTCTAGAATGCCCATCCATTTTTTTCCCCCTGTGAAGTAACATGTTCATCTGTTGTCACCTTTGAGTAAATTGGAGATATGAAATATAAATGTTTATGTGTGTTCATATATGTGTGTTTTCGTAAGGATTTGAGGTTCATAAATACGACACAAAAGAGAAGAGGAAAGGAGCTTAATTTTATATAGCTCCTTTCATATACTCACACCCTGTTTTAAAGTGATTTACAATCCATAAACAGTTAAAGGGGCATTGTGAGCTTTTCAGCCCTTTCTAGTGCCATTGTATTTGTGTGCCTGTTTAACAGAGCGTCACTCATGGTTTCCTCCGATTCTGCTAACAGTGCATAAGGTGCCTTTTTAATGTATATATTTGCTAAAAAATGACTAACTGACATCCTGACCAAAATCTCGCGGTCCACTCTTTACCGCTCATCCCCAACATTGAGAGGGCAGTGAATGACGCGGACTCATGCATGAAGGAGTTCGCTGATTTTGGAGGGGTATAAAACAATGCTTAATACTGGTGCGTATACTGACTTTTACTATGTCAATGTTTCATAAAACCGAGGACTAGTTTCAACATGATTTGTTATTTTGAAAAGTGACACCGGGACTCCGCACATGCGTGGAGTCCCAGTGTCACTTTTCAGATAACAATTATGTTGAAAATAGCCCTTGGGTATATGAAACATTGACATTGTAGAAGTAAGTATATGCACTGGTATTATGGATTTATTTTCTTTTATATATAGTATTAGTATTAGTATTTCCCCAGCCCAGGCTGCTCCAGCAGGAGTGACCTGGATCTGCTCACCAAATGTTGTTGTCACGTGTGGTGTAACATGTTACCTTTGGGCCACCAAGCTGCCCATTACTCTCGTACTTTCATGTTTTCATACCATTACACAGCAGAAAATTGGATGCCTGTGCTGTAGAGGGTTTATGTAGGCACATGTGGCAAATATTTCCATTATGCACGTTTCCATTTTCCATTGCACGTTTCAGTAACTTGATGTTAAATATTTTCTATTTGTAGGATGACGAGAGCTTAAGTTTTCTAACTCATGAGGAGAAAGATGTTCTCATGTTCTTTGAAGAAACCATCGATTCCTTTGAGGAAGAGTATGAGAAAGGAGACTCCAGTGACTTTATTGAGAATTTTGAAGAAAGGTCTGAAACTCCAAGATTGCCTGAAGAAAATGGCTCAAGTCACTCAGAAAATGAAGATATCATAGACTTGGTACAGGCCAGATCTTCGTACAGCGCTGCATATGATAATTTCACTGTGCCAGGTAGGGTGCAGTAGAGCCGTTAAAGTTCATATCTGAAGATAGATTAGACTTTGCTTGTATTTCTGGAATTCTCTCCCCCCACCCAACAACCACATTGCTAAATATTTTCAGAATTTCTAAAGGAACTGAAGGCTCCTTATAATCCATAGTAGTAATTGATGTATGTGGTCCTAAATGGTACATTTTAAAGTGCATGTCTGGCCACTTTGCCTTGGGGGGTGGGGGGGAGAGAAGCAAGCACAGTGTCGGTGTCAGTGGCTCAGTAGGTAGCACACTCGCCTCTGAGGCCGGGAGATCAGAGGACTGTGGGTTCAGTTCCCACATCTGGCACTTGGGTTAATATCCCAATACTGACACTGTAGTGCAGCATGACAGGGGTGCTGCACTTCTGAGCTGCCGTCTTTCGGATGAGACGTTAAACCGAGGTCCCATCTGCCTGGATTGGTGGTAGTTCAGGTGGATGTTAAAGATCCCATGGCACTTATCGAAAAGAGTAGGGGAATGTCCCCAGTGTCCTGGCCAAATTTCCCTCATTCACTGAAAAAATACCACCAACAGCTTAATCTGGTTCAGTTTCAGTTGCTTACCATCTGTATGCCTCCCCCCACCCACCACCCCTGGTAGCCCTGAAAAAAGGACTTCTAGTCCTAGTGGGCTTACTGGGTCGACAAACTTCAGCAAAACAAACAACAACAGCCTTGTTGTGCCATCAGTGACACATCAGGATGCTGTTGTGCCATCGTTCTGACATGTGGTCGATGGTACAAGAGCGTCTTTCTGTCAGATTGTGGTCAGGCAAACTTTCTCTTAGTTAAAAGTGAGCAGCCTACACTACAAAAAAGAACGAATGGTCAAACGCAACAAACAAATTCCCATCTCAAGGAACCTTGTGACATCATAGACCACATTAGTTCAATGTTATTGTTACAAGGATCTGTTCAGTTTAAATATGGCTTTATGCATCAGTGCCATTATTCTGTTCATCATGTATCAATAGTTACGTTTTCCCAGAGGGGCAGCATTGCATCCAGACAAAATTATGTAGGGTTGTTACATCGCAGGTTTGTTGTACTAATGATCTGATATCAGATCACTTGTTCAGTTTAGAACTTAAAGGTCCTTATTAAATGTGGTTGCTGAGCCAGTGATGTGACTCGACCATGAACATCACCTGACAGTGCAGTAATCCACATTATCAGCACTGTCCGGGTGATGAGGTCCATGAGGGGGAAGATCAAGTGGCAGAATGGTACGCTCAGAGAATTAGAACAGCAGCCATTGTTGAACCTCGCTAAGCGGTGCCGACAGCAATCTGTATGTATGATAGGTGTGTCATACTGCTGCGTTGGTGAATCTCCGCACACTATACATTGTTGCAGCTTGTGAAACCTGCTCTGTATGTGGGGATTACAGCTAGATAGTAATGAACCTGGTGTGTGTGTTTCTGAGCAGTTCTCCGAATGGCCAATGCGCCCCCACCCCCACCCCGACAATACATGGAAGTGAGAATAGATGCAGTAGTGGGGCATCATGTGCCCGTGGTAGGTCAGAGGACACCCACCCGCCCCGCGGACCTCAGACACCCCACGACACATGTCCCAAACATGCAACAGCACTGTATGCACTATGTTAGGCTACACTGTTCAGCAGTATGGTCTGTGTCTGTGTATCAGGACTACATACCAACAGAGCTGCATTAAAGATGGCCAAATTATTGTCCTCCCTTAGGTCCAACTGTGTGCACCAACCCGCCCAGCTACCCTTGAACACCCCAGAAAAGATGTCGTCCACAGCTGTCAGCATAATCGATCTGGCTACGGGGCTTAGCAGCATGACCTGTCAAGCGTGCTCTTTCCCACCTTCCCCACCCAGACATCTTGCAGCAGCCACAGTAATAAGTCACCTTTGCCGGTGTAGGTAGTTTCTGTAAGATGTGTTTCCCTCTGTGTCACCACGGTTCTGCAGTACAGGTGCCTGAGACGTGACATTGTGCCAGAACGAATAAAGTACTGTGAGTGGGATACAAACAGTGTGGCAGCAGCAGCAGAATAACACCGGTCTTTCCGGAGCCGCCGCACTGACCTGTCCTCCTTTTCTGTTCCCTGATCTCTGCATTGGCTGAATTTCTGTCTGTTGCTGTGTGCCCCACTGGCTCCTTGGTGTCGGTCTGTCCCATGCCCATCTACTGTTCTGTTGGGGGTGGCCCTCGAGGCACGAATCTCTCACGGGGGGGAGACATCCTGTCCAGAGTGACGGGCAACTTTGTGAGCGACACACAGTGGGGGGGGACTGATGGGAGTTTCCTAGCGACTTGCGGGTCCCACGTGCTCGTTTATGTTCCCAGTCTTTGTCCTGAAGTGTGTGACAGAAAGGGGATCCAGAGTGACTGGTGAGTTCCCTGATGATTTAGTGCTCCCGCCTATGTGTTTGTGTTGCCGATCAGCGTCCTCCCCAGTGTGGGAATCCAGTGCCTCCTACAGAAGCAGTGACAGCTTGTATGCTATTTGCCATGTGGTGCACACCTGAGTATGCCGGCCCCCCACCCCAGGTGATGCACTGTGTCCCCTGCCGCTGAGAGAGAGTGCACTTTTTCCCGTGTCTGCGAGACAGAGAGCGACACAGGGAGAGCATAGCGCAGCTGCTTTGACAGGGAACAGACCCGTGCTGCAAAAGTCATCAGGAACACCCGTGACCATTCCTAATTGCAAGGACCGTCTGTGTTGGGAGCAGGTTCTTAGAGAGAGCAACAGAGAGCATCACAGGCGGGACACAGAATGAGAGCGACAGCTCCTGATACTTACTAGAAAAACAGCCATACCGAGAGAGTGTGACAGATTGGACACAGACACAGGGAGAGGCACCTGGTGCATGTAGGACAGGTAGTCACAGTGATGTTATGAGCAGCAAATGGGGGGAGAGGGAGACACACACACAGCTCGGTACCCCGGGGAACATTGTATGTGGTGGGGGAGGCCCTTTGTGCAGGTCGTAGGACATGTAGGACTGAATGTTATGTACAAGAGATGTCACAGAGCATATAGGTACTGGCATGTCTCTGTGCATAACAGCAATGCAGGATACCTCGTGCCTCACAACACACCCAAGGCGTGCATTAATCCACATTATCAGCAGACCCTGTCATGCGTAAATGCTTACTTATAGTGTATAGTAGAGCATTGTTCTGTATGGAATTCCATACCTTTCAAAATGCTGTTGTACCACAGTTCAAAGGTCATGGAATGTGATTGTACCCTTCTGTGGTACAATAGCATACTGAAACCTCTGGAGACTGCAGAAGTCAGTTTAGTTTTGAAAGCAAAAGAACCATCACGTGCACATTTCATATAATACTATACACTATAAAAAGTACAGGATGAGCAACTTCATGCACAACCAGTGTGTTCTGCCACCTCAGGGTTCTGATTCCCGTGGACCTCTCAAGCTTTGGTCTTGAGGTTAGAAGGAATCAAAACCCCTCTGTGGCAGAACACACTGGTTGTGCATAGTTGCCCATCCAGTATTCTCTATTTTCCACAGCCAAAGCTACATCTTTTGTCCTCCATTCTGAATGGAACCTAGAAACTAACCCCAGGGATCCATGTATTGTCTATATGTGAGCAATAATACCCTCCAGGATGGGCAGTATTGGGAAATAATGGACCGTCCAGGGGCATAATAAGGGCCCGGCAGCTGCTGACAGAGGCCTTATAACCCCTGGAAGATCAGGATTCCTAATGCCCTACCCTGGAGGCAGTATTATTGCACTTAGAAAATGGGCAAAAAAAAAAAGTTTGATAAAAAATTAATGGAAAAAAAAATTTAGATTACATCTTATAATTAAATAGTTCCTTCGCCTGTATTGGACAGAAGGACTTTTGTCCTAATGGAGACTCCATAGTTAAAAAAAAAAAAATTAAAAAAAATTAATAAATAAATAAAAAGCTGCTGGAATGCTGTTAGTGCCCCAACAGCAGACTGTTACTGTTTGTTCTGTTGGAATCCCTTCATAATGACATACAACCCCCCTTCCCCCCACACACTGCATTTTATTTATTTTTTCCATTTTTATTCCTGAGAGTAGCTGTTGTGGCTTCTTTTTTTTATATATACTGGAGCCAGGAGCTGTTATCAGGTTGGCATCGCTGAAGAAAGTGCAGTTTAGGGGAGTGAGTATGTGAGGCAGATCTTCAGGCTGCTGGTGACATGGGGAGAATTATGTAGTTATGCACACAATTTGACAGAAACTACTGCATTTAAAACTATTTTATAAGTTACATTCTGGTTTTGAAGGAGAGAGCGCAGTTGCTCCGGTAGCGCTAGTGTGTATGGCAGGGAAGCGGTATTTTCTTCCGTTTTCCATGCTATAGATGAACGTCTGTCTGCGGTACAGAAAACTAACGAAATGCCGTCCCTGTTATGCACACTAACGGAGTTGGTGCTGTCTTTTATCTTATTGATTTTGGAGCCATTTTGTTTCTGAAGCAGCTGAGGTTTTTCACCGAGTTTTGCCGGGGGGGGTCAGAGGAAGATTGAGTGCTGGTTCATGTCCCAGTTAGCGAGCAGGAAAAAATGGCGGCATGCCAGTTTTGAAAATTCGGGGTGCTCATGGATTCCATAGATCTTACTTTGAAAAGGCTCTTTTACAGTAGGTAATTACTTGGACTGCACCCCCTGGCATCAGGACCACATGGAAACTTTAGCTAGCAGTGTCTGACGGGGGAATCTCCCACCAGACGTCACGTGACCAACATCTGCATGACACTATGTAGTGGGCGGCCCCCATGTCTGTCCTCCAATTCTTTCTTGCCATCGACCTGTGTATGTCGGACCTTCTGGAAATCGTTGCAGCAGTTCAGTCTCCTTATTCTCAGATGAGTATCCATTTTTTTCTTTCTCTGGTTTTCCAAATTCACTTTTATCTATGCCTCCCACTTCCTCCGTCGAATCACATAAAAACAAGTGCGATTCTTACGTCGTCCAGTTACCGCATAAGGATCTACATTCCCTCTGCCTCTTCTGCCTAGGCCCAGACCACAATGTCGAGGATTGTGAGGCTTGCTCCCACTTTAACCAGGTCACACAGAAAAGGCTCCAGCAGTCTCGGAAGCCCATCTACTAAAGCTGAAGGTGGCCTCAATGGAGAAAGAGTTACAGAAGTTGAGGAGCGCCTCTTCCTCGCCTTCTGACTCCAACAAGAAGAAGAGGGAAGAGGGATAAAGAAAAGCTCATGGACCAGGAGCGGTTCCCCACCCAAGGCCACTTTCGGGCGCCTTGGGTGAGCAGCGGCCCTCTTCTTCAGGGAAGACCATTGCCACAGCAAGTCTGCACTCCCTCCTAAAGCAGCCCCCCCCCTGCCAATGGTCACAGTGGCCACGGGCGTGTCTGAGGCCTCTGCTGCTCTTAGGCCCATTACCACCATGGGTTCTGAGTCAGCAGGTGGGGCCGATAAGTCTCTCGGGCCCTCCGTCGAGTGCCCGGCCCAGGTCGGTAAGTCAGGAGTTAGTTTCCGGTTCCTGTGTAGCCAAGGTCAACAAGTCTGTTGTCTGATCTTCCAGCGTTGCCCGACCACTACTTGTTCGCTGCGACACCCTGCCAGATGTTGGCTCTTTTCCGGCCGGTGGGCAGGGTTCACCCTCGGGTTCTAGTCATGGCGAACCCCCGTCTCCTCCTCTGCAGCTTCCACTGCTGTCCCCAGTTCCGTGGGGCCCAGTGGACAGAGACCCAGACTTGGGAGCTCCCCCGGACTTGTCTTTGGCACCACCGCCGTCTTTCCCTCTGCCAGAAGGGGTGCCTGACCCTGCTCTTCCCAAGTGCTCGGCAGCCCCTTTGGTTCTTCCGGCGGGGCCTCAATCGGGCTGTCCTTTGGGGCATCCATCGGACCTTCACCTGTCGGGGTCTTTATCAGGCCTTCCACCTTAGGGCCCACACTGGGATATCCCATCGGGGCCTGCTTTAGGCTTTCCACCATCTGGGTCACCCTCCAGTGGGGCCTCCATTCGGCTTTCCACTGCTGGGGCCTCTGGGCTTTCCTCCGTCGGGTCCGACTCCGGACCATTTCCCAGCTGGTTACCCACATTACCCCGAGTATCCTCTGGCTAAGTACCTGTCGCCTCATTTCCAAGTGCCGGGTTACGGGCAGTTTTACTCTGCACAGGGCTTCCCGATGCATGGGCCTTATGCTCCCAGTTGCCAGGCACCAGGCTGCCATTCAGGGTATCAAGCCTTTCACCCACCTCCTCCTTCTCAGCCACAGGCGGACTTTTGGGAGATTTTGTAGGCTTGGTGGTCTGGCACCAAATCTCAACTGGTATCAAAGCTGGATAGCCGTCAGCAGTGCGCTTCGGAGGTAGTCCTGCAAGACCAAACCCCAAGGTTGGTTTCGCCGGTCATGCGTAGAGCCTCCATATCAGGCCTGGCGAAAGGCCGTAGGTAGGCCCCGATGTCAGAGGTAGCTCCTTTGAGGCACCAGGAGCCTCTACATCCAGACAATGAGCTGTCTGATTCTTTGGATTCGGAAGCTGATTCCAAATCTTCGTCAGCGGGATCTGGATTCGATACCCCTCCTCCGGAGAAACCTGTACCTAAAGAATCCCCCAAGTCTTCCCCTGAGGATCCCTCCTTTGTGGACCTCCTAAGGCAGATCGCAGAGGCACAAGGGTGAAAATCCGATGTTCAGGATCCCAAATGCTAGAGGCTAGCTTAGCACCTGGACTTTCCAGAGACGAGTCCAGTTCTCACCCCACCTTGGCTGGAGCCTCATGAAGATTTGTCCTCAACCATTTGGCAAATGCCTTCTTCTATTCCGGCCATGGCCAAAAAGGTAGATCGCATCTACCGGACGCCAGAGGGTAAGGAACGCCTCAGCAGCCATCCGAAAGCCAATTCGGTGGCCGTTACAGTGGCCCATCATAGGTCTGCCAAACCCAAGCACCTCAGTACCTTCCCTCCCGAGAAGGAGTCTATAGACAATTGGACCAGTTTGGGAGGAAGTTATATTCTTCATCTACACTAGCCATCCGTGCCCTCAGTTACGTAGGACATATTTTAACTGATCAAAAAACTTTGTTTCGTCAGCTCGAGCCTTTGGTTGAGGCCCTCCTGGATTCGGAATCTAAACCGCCTTGGCAGATGCCCTCTGGTCTGCTAGGGTGGCTGGGCGACACTCCCTAAAAGCCACCTACGATGCTGTGGACTCCTCGGCCAGGGGAATGGCCATGGCCATGAGCTTTCGACATTTTGATTGGCTGAGACTGTCAGGTCTGGCACCCGACGTTCAGACTGCTATTCAAGATGCCCCCTTTAGAGGCTCTGTCCTGTTCTGCGGAGATGCCCAGGACATAATTACTAGCCTCCAGGATAAGGGCACAGCTCTCCAGTCGGTGCATACTTTGTATTGCGTGAAGCACCAGGGAAAAAGACCCTTTTGTCGGCAAGCCAGACGCCAGGCAAAACCACAACAAAGGACCCAGACGCCAGTTCAAGCACCAGGGCCCATACAGCAGCACTACTCCTTCAGCCAAGACCAGAGAGCTGCAGGCGACTCTCCCCAACCTCCCCTCAGCTTTCTGACGCCTGTCCTCCCCCGTCATAGGAACCTGTGGGTGGAAGGTTTGTGAGACACCTAAGGAATGGGAATCCATCACGATAAATGCTTGGATTATTCAGTTGATCGAACTAGGCCAAACTCTGGAATTTTGCGAAAAAAAAAAAAACAGACAAACCTCCCTGGGTTTTCCCATTATCCAAAGGCACATATTCCCCTCTTAAGAGAGGAAGTCATGGCTGCTCTTTGAAAAGAAGTGATAAGAGCCCATGCCCTCAAACCAGGTAGGGAAGGGATACTACTCCCACTTTTTCCTTGTCCCAAAAAAGACTGGGAATCTGCACCCGATATTGGACCTCTGCATCCTAAACCTATTCATCGAATACAGATGGTTTGGGATGCTGACCCTCCAAGGCCTATTGCCTCTCCTGTCCAAGGAGCAGTGGCTTTGCAACCAGGACATGCAGGATGCATATCTGCACATACCAGTTTTTCAGCCCTACCACAGGTTACTCAGGTTCACGTTTCAGGGGGAGTACTTTAAGTTCAAAACCTTTCCCTTTGGCCTGTCCTGAGCTCCACAAGTTTTTACCAGGTGCCTCTCGGTTGTGGCAGGAGCCTTGAGGCAGGGACACTTCGTCTTCCCCTACCTCAACCACTGGCTTCTTGCAGCCCCGTCGAGGGAGGGGTTGGAGGCATTCCTGTCCACTACCCTGCACCTTTTCGAGCGGTTGGGTATCACGGTCAACTACCCCAAGTCCCAGCTCCCTCCCTCCCAGTGCCTGCGATTTATTGGGGCAGTGTTTGATATGGCCCAGGGCATGGCCTTCCTCCCCCTGGACAGGGCATAGGCTCTGCAGAAATGGGCCCAGTGGGTAGACTCTAACAGGCAGATCTCAGCCAAAGCTGTTCTTCACCTTCTTGGCCTTATGGCAGCAGCCATCCCCACGGTTCCCTTGGATAGACGCCACGTGCGTATTTTGCAGTGGACTCTCCAGTTGCAATGGGACCAGAGGGCAGACGACCTGGACTGCTGTCATGGTCTCTGGTCCGATGCAGAGAGATCTGCTGTGGTGGCAGAGTCCCGACAATCTTACCCAGGGGGTCCCTTTCCAGGCCCCTCCTCATTCCCAAACCCTGACCACAGATGCATCGGGGACGGGATGGAGTGCCCACCTCAGGAGTCACAGGGATCTCATTGGAAATGAGCATTGCTCAATGGAGTTACTCCCTTTAACTGAATATGAATAAAAGTATACTACTACTACAGGACCCAGGATACGTGGACTCCTTCAGAGTCACGCCTGCACAAAAATGTGCTCAAGACAAGGGCAGTGCTGTACGCACTACAAGCTTTTCAGCACCTGCTTTGTCAGGGCATACTGCCAGTCCAGTTGGACAACATGTGCGTAGTTTGGTACCTCAACAAGGAGGGGAGCACCCGCTCGTATCCTCTTTGCAGATAGACTAAGAGGGTCTGGAATTGGGTGGTCCTGCACCGGCTTCACCTACTAGTAGTCCACGTTCCAGGCATGCAAAACGTCTTCGCAGACCAACTCAGCCGCACCACGGTAAGAGCACATGACTGGGAGCTCAAGCAGGAGGTAGGCGATCACATCTTCGATCTATGGGGTTGACGAGATGTAGATCTGTTCACAGCCCCATCCAACGCAAAACTTCCCAAGTTTTGCTTGCTTGATCCCATGCATAGTGCTTTTTGTAGTTTCTGTATGCCTTTCCTCCCTTCCCAGTCCTGCAGAGAATGCTGCTCATGCTTCAAGCAGAATGGGCTCAGATGATACTGATCACCCATTTTTGGCCTCGTCAAATATGGTTTCCGCTTCAACAGCTTGCAGTGGAACCCCCTGTGCCTCTGCCACTCTAACGATCTCTTGACGCTGGAGAGGGGCGTATTGGTCCATCCAGGACTGAAGCCCCTTCACCTTCACGCATTGCTCCTCAAGACATAGTCTCTTCCAGATTTGAGGTCTCCCCCAGGGTTGCCCAGGTCTTGATAGAGGCCAGAAGGCCTTCTACCAGGACAACCAATGCCATGAAATGGAAGCGCTTTTCCATTTGGGCCACATCAAAGGGTTGGGAACCCTTTTCATGTCCTGTTCCTCAGGTCATGGAGTACCTTCTTCACTTCTCTGACCTGGGCCTGTACTATTCATCACTGAAGGTGCATCTGTTGAAAATTTCTGCCTACCACACCCTAGTGAGGGACAAAACCCTGGCTCAATTGGAGATTTCTAAAACCTTCCTGAAATGGATTCTTCACTTGAAACCCCTGGTGGGCAGTCCTGCCCCCACCATGTTACTTAAATTTGGTTTTGGAAAAACTGACCTTGACTTCGTTTGAACCGGCTGGTATGTGTGATATGCGCTATTTGTCCTGGAAAGCACTCTTTTAGTTGCTGTTACTTCCACTCGAAGGATTTCTGAGCTTCATGCCCTGGTGTGTAAGGAGCCTTATTTGATTTTTCACAGAGACTGGGTGGCTCTGCATACCAATCCTAAGTTTCTTCCGAAGATAGTTTTGAAGACTACGTTGAATCAATCTATTCAACTGCCAGTCTGTTAACCTGAGCATTCTAATCGGGGGGTGGAGATTCTACAAACCCTAGATGTTCATAGAATCTTGCGATCTTTACTTTGAGAGGGCTCTTACAGTAGGTATTCACAAATGGGACTAAGCCGCCAGGAACCCACGGAAAAATCTTTAGCTAGCAGTCTCTGGCGGAGGACCACCCCCACGTCAGGTGACCGGTGTCCGCTGACGGCAGTATAAAGGGGGGGTCCCCTACACCCGCCCTCCAGTTCTTACCCGCCATCAGCTTGCGAAAGTACCAAGCGGAAAAAGAGCGCTTGCTTATCTCGCCATTTTGGATAAGTGTAAGTCTTATTAGACATTTTCTACATTATTCTGATAATTGTACCTTGCTGTGCATGTTATCTCTGATGCCACTGGAATCAAATAAAAACAAGTGCGACTTGTGTGGATCCCAGCTCCCTCATAAGGATGGTCATTCCCTCTGCCTCTTTTGCCTGGGCCCAGACAACCGCGTGGAGTGTGAGCACTGCCGAAAATTCAACCCTGCTACCCGGAAACAAAGGCAGTAGTTCCTGGCGGCACATTTACTCAAAAAGAAAATGGCATCCATGGAAAAGGAACTGAAGAAATTGAGGCAGGCGTCAACTTCTCCCGAGGGCCATCATAAGAAAAAGAGGGACAAGGAGAAACACCGTGATCGGGACACGCCATCCACAGCGGCACGACTTTGGCTGGAGTTGCGGCTCTCCAGGTAACTTCCCCTGCGGGGCATTGTCCTTCAGCCTTCTTAGTGGTTTGTAAGCTGACGATTCCCCCAAATTGAGCTCACAGGCCGCTGGAGCCTCCAGGGCAAGGAGGCCTGCAGTTCCACCGCGGCCTCTAAACCCGACCACCGACAAGAATGCATCCGATAAGCCAGGCGTCTGCTCTACCGATGTCCGCCCGGACACGGCTGACAAGTCAGTCGTTGGCACACCCGACGTCCACCCAGCCAGCGACCCGTCGACAGGCTCTTCCTCTACGCCTGACGCTGGAGAGTCGCTGCAACACCCACCCGTTGCGTTGCCCACTGAGGTTCCCATGTCCCCTCCTGCTCCTCCTGAGGAGCTCACTCCTCTGGGGTTGAGAAGTTGAATGCTGCCGTCGGGGTTCCCCTCCCCCCGACCCTCTCACACCGGACCCATCAGACAACCCATCACTTTCCGGCATTCCGCTTTCTGACAATACACTGTCAGAGCCATCTGGGCTCCTGGACCCTCTGGCGGGTCCCCCCTTGTGCCCTACACCCTCCAGGCCATACCTGTCCAGTCCGCCCGCAGGGTCGACGCTGGGACCTTTGACTCGGTCGGCACCCCCGGTGCCAGGATACCAGATGCCTCAGTATCAGATGCCGGGCCTCCCTCTGTCAGGTTATGGGTACTCTTATTACGGGTTCCCAGGTTACCTGTATCCGAGCCCCCCCCCCACCTCCTCCTCCACCTACCCCGCAGCCTCAGGTGGACTTGAGGGAGGTCCTGGCCTCCTGGTGGGCTGAAGCTAAAACACAGATCACCCAAGAGGTCGAGAAACATCTACCGACACCAGTCCCAACACCGGACCCCTTATGTCTGCGAGAAGAGAATTCCCTACCTCTGCCTGACACCAGAGCTGAACCATCTGGTTCTCGGGCCAGGGAGGACACGCTCCCCCGGGGAACCCCTAGAGAGGGCGATCCTCCTCCATCTAGGGAGGACTATACTTCCTCTCCTTCATCGGAGTCTTCAGAGTCTGATTTGTACTCGGAACGCTCTGACCTAGAGGATGAGCCCCATACTCCAGATAAACCCAGGCCGCAAGGTTCTCCGAAGTCTCCTCCGGAAGACCCTTCCTTTCTGGAGATGCTAAAGAAAATCCAGGCTGCCTGTGAGTGGCAGTCGGTGAAGCCAGATCCCCAACGTCAGAAGCTCGTGGCCCATCTGGACCTCCCGGAGACTTCTTCCACCCTGATTCCACCCTGGATAGAGACTCGCGCGGATCTTGTTTCCACTATTTGGAAGCAACCTTCTTCGTTAGCCCCCCTTCCTTGGAAGGCAGGCAGACTATATCAGGCTCCCGAGGGGAAGGACTTTCTCAGCCTTCACCCCAAGGCTGACTTGGTGGTGATTAGCGCTGCACATGACCGATCAGCCAAACCTAAACACCTCAGCTTATCCCCTCCTGACAAGGAATCCCATCCTCTGGACAAGTACGGGAAGAAGATTTATGCTTCTTCCACCCTGGGCAGGCGGGCCCTCAACTATGTCGGCCACATGGGGGATTACCACCCTTAGTCAGTTGGAATCAAAACTGGACTCCCTCCCAGATCAAGCAGGAACTGGAAGATCTTGTCCGCTCCGCGCGTATGGCCTGTAGGCACATGCTCCGCGCTACATAAGGAACTAGAAGGGGAAAGGATCAAATCTGTTCCAGTACAGTAGCTGCTGCTTCTTGTTTTTGCATTGTTTCTTGTGGATTTTACTTGGTAGAAAGTTATTTCTTTTCTTTCTTACTACTTCTAAGGGGCTAGCAGGGTATTGTTTTGGGGCTGTTGGAATTTTGAAACCTGTTTTGGTGGCTATAAGTGGGCTCATTTATTTGATGTTTCACTGTGTAGTGAGCTGCATTTGTGGAGGCCTATTTCTTCTGATTTAGAACCTACTTGGTGTGATTTAATTGGGGCTGTTTCTTTGAATTGGAGACCTATATCTTCTAATTTCAAGCCTATTTTGATGTGTTGTTGGTGAAGCTGATTGAATTGGAGACCTGTTTCTTTCAGTAGCAAACCTATTTTGGGGGTTTTGAGTAGAATTGTGATTCATTTTTGCTGGCTTCACTTGCTGCAAAATTTAGTGCATAGTGGGGGAAGGGCGCTAATGGTCTGACCAGGGGCCTCAGCTACCTGATTTGTTTCTGGAAAATTGGTGGTCCCAACCCTCACCCCACCCGCCCCTGGTCCGTGATTTCCTTTATACGGATTCTGACATCACTTCCTCAAACGGGCAAAGGATATGCACTTGTCATAGCAGAAGCAGACATCCAGGAAACGAACAGCAGCGAGTGAAGAGGTGACTGCTATCTCAGTGGAAGGGAAGTAACTGCAAATCAAGGAGCTTTCATTGTTACTTCTTTGCATTGCTATTACATTGTGGAAAGGAGGAGTAGGAGTTTGAAGAAGGTTATGCAATAGTTACTTAATCTCTTTTTGGATGTGGATAGGAATGTAAAAAGCAGTTGCTCAGTCTATCTAAACGTGTACAACAAAGGGGGTAAGGGAAATTAAGAAAATAATGTTTTGCACTGATAGAGGGGGGAGAGGGGAGACTTGGGGGAGTGTTTGGTATCCTGCATCTGGATGGGTGGGGGGTCGCTGGTGGGCAACGACAGCAATGGGCAGGGTGGTAGGCTGCAACAACTGCGGTGCACCAGTCTTTCTAAAAATTGCCTGGAGTGTGGGAGGATGTTTAGTGTGCAACCACGTGGAGAAACTTAGAAAGGAGATTGAGGCTCTACAGGAGGAACTAAGACAGGCAAGGCAGACTGGGGGTGGGTTTAGCCCAGTACTGGAGGGAGGAAGGAGGGGAGATGAGGGAGGGCGATTTAAGCCAACAGTGGTGAGGAGTGGGTCAGAAGAAGGGAAGCAGAGACAAAGGGGCCCAGGCCAGGAAGAACGATTGCCGGGGAAACCAGGTCAGGAGACAAAGACAAATGGAAGGAGGAGATAGGGACTTGTGAGGGGAGGCAAAGAAGTGGCAAAAGTCATGGAGTGGAAAGGAGAGAACAGGTTACTATGAAGAGAGAGGGAGCGGGCATTTATGAAGGGTCTTCAGAAAATAGTTTTGGAGGAGGAGGGAAATTATGAAATTAGAGGAGTAATTGATAAATGCCTGGACCAAACCGGAGTGGGGGGAAGTTCTGCTGGGAGAATTGCAACGGAGCAAAAGGGGAAAATAATGTGCAGGAGGAAGAAGAGGAGCCAGAAGTGAGAGGGGGAGATGAATGAAGCAAGCAGGGAGTAAGAGGGGTGGAATCTTAGTGCTGGGGGACTCAATACTTAGAGGAGTCAGGTGGGGTAGCAAGGGGGAGAGGCATGGTCGAATTTGGGTGGAGGCTATGCCAGGAATGACAGCAGAAAGGGTGGGACAGTCTGTTCTGAAATATGCTAGAAGGGGCAGGGACAAGCCTCATTTAATTATACATCTTGGGACGAACGACCTGGCTGACAAGACAGTAGATATAGTCCAGAGGAGGTTTGAGGAACTAGGACAATTATGTGAGGGGGCAGGAAGATCAGTAACTTTTTCAGAGATACTGCCAGTGCCCAAGCAAGCACAACAAGAAAGCTGAGAATAGAGGAATTTAATGGATGGCTAAGAACCTGGTGTTGTGCTAAAGAGTATGATGGGCTGTTGGGGGGGTGGGAAGGACCTGGGAGGACAGTAGTCTGTGCCAAGGACAGACTACACTTGAGTGAGGAGGGAAGAAAGTGTTGAAACAGAGGATGCAGGAGTACATAGAGGAGTTGGAATTTAAACTAGGAGTGGGGGTGGAATTGGGCAAGAGACATGCAGAGTCCACAGGTTGGGAAACCATGAGCTTACCCATAACAGTGACAAAGGACAAATGGCAAGTACTATTGGTTATGCTAGTAAAGGAGGCAGGATGGGGGGTGGTTACCTTAATGCTAGGAGCCTGGGAGGAAAACTGCAGAGTTACAGGTGCTCATGGCAGAGGGAGAGGTGGACACTGCAGCCATCACAGAAACATGGGCCACCCAATACAATGACTGGGACCTGTCTGTACCCAGGGTACAGGTTGTTAGGGGACAGGGTAATTGGGAAAGGAGGGGGTGTGGCACTATATGTGAAGGAAGAACTGAAATGTGTAAGGGAGGAAGGGGAGGAGGGTAGTATAGAATCGCTTTGTATGCAAATCCAGGATTCCAAGAATAGGATTCTCAGAATGGGAGTGGTGTACAGGCTGCCATCCCAGACGGAGGAGCTAGACAGGGAACTAGTGGGACAGATCAGGAGGACCTGCGAGAAGGGTAGTGTGGTGATTGTGGGGGACTTCAACATGCCAGGAGTGGACTGGAGTACCCCAACAACCAGGAACAGAAGGAAGCAGGTACTGCCGGATGCCTTCCAGGACAGCTTCCTGCTGCAAATGGTCAGTGAACCAACCAGGTTAGGGAATACCCTTGACTTTGTGCTGGCACATGGGGACTTTGTGAGAGAACTTACAGTGGAGGAACCGCTGTCAGGGAGTGACCATCACTCAGTATGGCTCACATTGGATATGGGCAAGGAAGGAGTGGAATCTGGCACAAGAGTGCTGGACTTCAGGAGGACTGAATTTGGGAGGATGGGGGAAGTGGTAAAAGGGTACCTGGCCAGAATTCAATCTAGTATGGACACTAACCAGAGGTGGAAGCTCATAAAGCTGGGGATATTGGGGGCATCCAAAACCTGTTGCAAGGCCCAGAGCAAGAAGGCTAGGGCTAAGAAACAGAGCTGGTTGAGCAAGGAGATCATGGAAAAGGTAAGGAGGAAAAGAGCTGCCTTTAGGAGATACAAGAAAACCGGAAGGGGGGAGGACAGGGAGGAGTATTTGACGGAATGGAAGGAGGTGACAAGGCATTAAGAAGGAGGAAAAGGACTTCTTTAGGTACATCAGGGAGAAAAGGAGCTGTAAGGACCACATAGTAAGGATTAGGAAGGAGGGGAGTTGGGTGGAAGCAGGGTGCAATAAGGCAGAAGCACTAAATGATTACTTCTGCTCGGTATTTAGTAAGGAGAAGGGGGGGGTGACACCCAAGGTGGGAGGAATGGCAGAAACGGGGGGAGGGGGTGACAGATGAGGAAATCATGAAGGGCAGAGTTGGGGAGGGTTTGAAGGCACGGAGGATGGATAAGGCGCCAGGCCCAGATGGCATCCACCCCAGGGTACTGAAGGAGCTGGCAGAGGTCCTTGCAGGACCTTTGGCAGGCCTATTGTAGCCTCACTACATTCGGGTGTGTACCTCAGGACTGGAGGATGGCTCTTGTGGTGCCCCTCCACAAGAGTGGCCCCAAGGATGAACCGGGAAACTACAGACAAGTGAGCCTCACATCCATAATGGGTAAGCTAATGGAGACTATCCTGAAGGAGGGGCCGGTGGCCCTCCAAGAGGCCAAAGCACTACAGGACAGCAGACAGCATGGCTTCATATGTGGCAGATCCTGCAAAACCAACCTGGTGGAGTTCTGTGACTGGGTAACTAGGCAACTGGACAGGGGCCATGCAGTGGATATCCTGTATCTGGACTTCAGTAAGGCATTCGACTCTGTGCCACATGGAAAGCTGGGAAGTAAGTTAGAAGGCACAGGGGCGGGTGCAAAGCTGGTGAGATGGGTAGGGAACTGGCTTCAGGGAAGGCAACAGAGGGTGGTGGTGGGTGGGGAGCTCTCACACCCAAGGGTAGTGACAAGCGGTGTTCCACAGGGTTCGGTGTTGGGACCAGTGTTGTTTGGGATATTCATTGCAGACATATCATTGGACATCAAGAGCAAGATCAGTCTGTTTGCTGATGATACCAAGGTAGGAGCGGTGGTGGATGACCTAGGGGGATGGCAGGGGTTGCAGGATGATCTGGCAAAGCTTGAAACCTGGTCAGACACCTGGCAACTGGGGTTTAATGCCAAAAAGTGCAAGGTGCTGCATTTTGGGATGAAGAACCCAAGGAGGAGTTACCAGCTGGGGGGAGTGCAGCTAGCCAAGAC
This sequence comes from Neoceratodus forsteri, assembly GCA_016271365.2. Taxonomy (NCBI): domain Eukaryota; kingdom Metazoa; phylum Chordata; order Ceratodontiformes; family Ceratodontidae; genus Neoceratodus; species Neoceratodus forsteri. The sequence goes on from CM028131.1 coordinate 735,415,213, forward strand.
AGAGGAGGAGAAGGATCTGGGGGTGCTCATTACAGGGTCAATGAACAACTCTGCACAATGTAGTAAGGCAGCTGCAAAGACCAACAAAATGCTGGGTTGTATTGCAAGGGGTATATCCTCGAGGAGGGAGAAGGTGATTCTGCCACTGTACAGGTCATTAGTTAGACCGCACCTGGAGTACTTTGTGCAGTACTGGTGCCCTTGTCTGAAGAGGGATATTAAGTTACTGAAGGGGGTGCAGCTCAGGGTGACAAAGATGATCAAGGGCATGTGGGACTTATCATACGAGAGGAGGCTGAGGGAGTTGAACATATACTCACTGGAGGAGAGGAGGGACAGGGGGGACATGATTGAAACCTTTAAGTACATGAAAGGAATAAATAAGACGGGTACAGAGGGTCTATTCAAAGTAAGGAAGGGGAAGGACACCAGGGGCCATGATATGAGACTGGAGGGAGGAAGGTTCAGGAGGGAGATGAGACACTTTTTTACAGAGAGGGTGGTGGCTGGGTGGAATGCATTACCTGCGGAAGTGGTATCCAGTAGAACAGTGGACTACTTCAGAAGGGGATGGGACAGGACAGGGGGGAGGATCAGTGAAGGGGAAAGGTGGAAGGGAGGGTCAGCTGTAGAAGAAGGGGTGCTAGCTGCACATTCGAGCAGACTTGATAGACCTCTAGGCCTTTATCTGCTGGCAAATTTCATATGTTCGTACATATGACGCGGTGAACACAGCAGGCATGAGCTCGGCCTTCGCCATATCTTTGCGGCGTCATGCCTGACTCAGGGTGTGAGGTCTGGCCCCTGAAGTACAGTCTGCCATCCACGATGCTCCCTTTAGAGGGTCTATATTGTTGGTGGTGATATCAAGGACATCATCACCGAGTTGCAGGAGAAGGGTTTGGCACTGAAGTCTGGTCAGACAATGTACAAACCCTCTCTAGGGCAGAAACGGTCCTTTCGGCGCCCCAACCGCAAAAAGAACAAACAGACGCAAGCCGGATGTCCCAACAAACGTAAAGCCACATCAGCTGGCAAGGCCTCTCCCCAAGCAAGAAAGCTCCAAGAGCCTCAGCCGCTACCCTGCCCTCTGCCTCCTGACTCCCTGCCTCTCCCACTGCCTCTGTCCAGTTCAGAGGAACCGGTAGGGGGGGAGATTCTCCTCCCATCTACCAGTTTGGGAGAGGATAACTGCAGACAGCTGGGTGCTGTTGCTGATTTCAGCAAGACACTCGATAGTTTATTCAAAAAAAAAAAAAAAACTCGCAGACCCCCTCCTCCCTCATCATACTCCCACATTCACTTGCAATTGGTACGGGAAGAAATCCACTCTGTTCTGCTGAAAGAGGCAATAGAACCTGTCCCCTTCCATCTCCAGGGAACAGGTTACTACTCTCACTTCTTCCTAGTACCAAAGAAAACTGGGGACTTGAGGCCCATCCTTGACCTCAGCTCCCTCGCTCACTTTGTGGAGTACAAATAGTTCAGAATGCTCTCCCTCCTGAGCCTTCTTCCCATGCTTTGGCTGGGCCTGTGGCCATGCGCCCTGGATATGCAGGATGCCTACCTCCATATCCCCATTTGCCACTCACACCGTAAGTAACTCCACTTTTGTTTTCAGGGGTCCCACTACCAGTTCAGGGCCCTCCCATTTGGTCTATCCTTGGCCCCCTGAGTATTTACCAAATGCCTGGCGGTGGTGGTGGCTTTCCTGCGTACCAAGGGGGTCCAAGTCTTCCCCTGTTTAGACGATTGGCTTCTGGCAGCCCTGTCCAGGGAGGATTCCTTGGGCACCCTTTCCCTCGCCCTTCAAGTTTTCTCCGACCTGGGGATTACTGTCAACCTTGCCAAGTCCTATCTGGTCCCTTGCCAATGGCTACAGTTCATAGGGGCAATACTGGTCATGATCCTGGGCAAAGCCTTTTGGCCCCCGGACAGAGCCAAAACACTGTCAAACCAAGCTTGGCTCTTATCGAGTTTCAGAAGGGTCAGAGCCAGGAAGGTTCTCTGCCTTCTCGGTCTGATGGTGGCCGCCATCCCTACCATCCCACTGGCTCGTCTCCACATGAGGATTACTTAGTGGACCCTGCAGACTCAATGGGATCAGTCTCAGGATGACCTGGATTATGAGATCCTGGTGTCAGACCCAATGGTCAGGGACTTGCAGTGGTGGATGGTTACAGAACACCTCAATCAAGGGACCCCGTTCTGTACCTCCCCACCCAGACCCTGACGACACTTGCATCAGGGACAGGCTGGGGTGCCCATCTCGGGTCTCACCGGGCTCGGGGCAGCTGGTCTCAGTTCGAACAAAGACTTCATATAAACGTCCTAGAGCTGAGGGCAGTCCTCTCTGCTCTCCAGGCTCACTTCCAGTTGTTCTTCCTGGTCACCTCCTCGTACAATCAGACAACATGTGTGTTGTCTGGTACCTCAACAAACAGGGGAAAACTCATTTCTGTTCCCCTCTGCAGGGAAGCAGTGAGTCTGGTACTGGGCGTCTCAGCACAGCGTCCATCTGACAGCTGTCCACGTGCCAGGGATAGAGAGAGAACACTCTCGCGGACACCTTAAGTTGCTCATCAGCCAAGTCTCACGAGTGGGAACTCGACCAGCTTGTGCTAAACGACGTCTTCCAGCTCTGGGGGACTCCTCAAATGGACCTCTTCGCCTCCCCCAACAACACCAAACTTCCCGTCTTTTGCTCGCTCACTCCAGGGCGAGACGTTTTTTGTCGGGACGCACTGTCTCTGTGCTGGAAGGTCAAATGCGTTTACGCCTTCCCTCTGATCCTGAGAGTGCTGAACAAGCTAAGGTCAGAGGGAGCGCGAATGATCCTCATCGCTCCTTTTTGGCCGAGGCAAGCCTGGTTCTGTCTTCTGCAACAGTTTTCCGAGGTCCATCCCCTATTGGTCATCCCAACTCCAGCACAGTCTCTGGTCTGCCTAATGCCCACACCTTCAGGCATACCTCTCAACCTCCTGCCTCATAAATCAGGGACAAGGCTTAAAAAATCAGGGACAAAGGACCACAATCAGGGACACATTTTCAAAATTAGAGATATCAACTCAGGAAGCTGGTAGAATAAGGGGCTTAGTGTAAAATGCCTTTTCTAAGGAGGAACAAGTCTGCAACTTTAATGTTTGACATTATTTTGTGCTTACAAATTCCACTGTATGGTCACGGAAACACAATTTTTAGGAGGGACAGAGTAAAACTTTGAGGCAAAATCAGGGACGTCCCTGAAAATCAGGGACAGTTGAGAGGTATGCCTTCAGGGTACCCAGAGCTGAGTGCGCCATCACCACATCATCCTTGTGATTGTGTTCTCTATCTCATTCCTGATGTCAGCACAAGTACCACCATCAGTGATGAGCATCAAGCTCTTCCTCTTTATTTGGCACCTCCATCAAGATCAATCAGGTGGGAGAAAAGGTTGCTAGCCTTGCTTGTAGAGCAGAAAGCAGCTAACTAAAAGAAGCTACATTTTCTTCTTAATTTAAAACGTATATCTTAGTAGGAGTCAGTGTCTGTTAAGATTAAGTAGACAGGTAACTTTATTAGAAGTAGAAGGGGACTTATTTAGGGTTAAAAAAAGAAAGAAAAGAAAGAAGGTCAGTGTGTATTCTGTGCAGTGAAGGGTACTGTATCAGCTGACTTTGCTAAACCAGTAGGAGGAAAGAGAGCTTACCTGGGGGTGTGGTTTAGACACTATAAAAGCAGGTGAGTCACATTACAACTTTCTGTTGCTAGCCTTGCTTGTAGAGCAGAAAGCAGCTAACTAAAAGAAGCTACATTTTCTTAATTTAAAACGTATATCTCAGTAGGAGTCAGTGTCTGCTAAGATTAAGTAGACAGGTAACTTTATTAGAAGTAGAAGGGGACTTATTTGGGGTTAAAAAAGAAAAGAAAAGAAAGAAGGTCAGTGTATTCTGTGTGCAGTGAAGGGTACTGTATCAGCTGACTTTGCTAAACCAGTAGGAGGAAAGAGAGCTTACCTGGGGGTGTGGTTTAGACACTATAAAAGCAGGTGAGTCAAATTACAACTTCCTGTTGCTAGCCTTTTTTCTTACTATTTGCCCTCCATCCCACCCACCCAAAGCCAGTTCTACTTTTATAGCCACTGGATTTGACTGTCAACAGGAACTTCCTGTTTGGCAGTAGGAAGGAAAGGATCATAGAGAAATATTGGTTTTGTCAACCCTAAAGTAAAAAAGTAGCTCACTCCCCCAAGCTGCTGGTGGTCTGATATTGAGCAAGGAAGAAGGAGGCTACTGAAGAAGATAGGAAGTTGCTGTCCCAGAACAGGAAGGGTGAGAGTTGTAAGGAGAGGAGAGAGTAAGCATCCAGAGAAACAGTAGAGGACACAAAATAAGACATGATAGGTGGTGCAGTGCAATGGCTATGGGCGGCAGTGTTCGGGAGACATTCTGGAGGCTGCGATGCTGCCCTATTTGCAGGCACCTCTCTAGTCTGAGAGAGGAGGTTGCCCGTCTCCAGGCTGACCTGGCTAGGATTCGTGAAACCTCCTCCCCCACCCAGGGACCACCAGGGCCAATGCCACTACCTCAGAGGTTGCCAAGAAAGAGGAGAGGCTGGACCAGGGTGGGCTCAAGGAGGGAGAGGGTGGTGGAACAGAGTTGCATCCCTCCAGCTGTACCTCTCCACAGTTCATTCGCTCTTCTGGTGGATAGTGGTTCCTCTATGGAGGCACCTGCAGTGGAGACCAAGGAGGATGCTGGGAACCTTCACAAAGGAGACCCAAAGGAGGGTGGCATGGGACCCCACAGGGGAAGGAAACAACTCCTGGTGGGGGACTCAATCATTAGGGGGGTAGAAATGGGGGAGGAAGGGGAGAGGGAGGTAAGGTGCCTTCCTGGCGCCACGGCTTGGGACAGGAAGCGGATCCTCAGGATCGTGGGAGGAGCTACACGAGGGAGGGAGCTGGATGTCATTGTCCACCTAGGGACAAACGACCTGGCTAGGAATGGGATCAGAGCAGTGCAAGAGGAGTTTGTAGAGTTGGGAAGGGGCCTTAGACAAGTAGTGCATACGGTAACCTTCTCGGAGGTGCTGCCTGTCTATGGCAAGGGAGATGCTAGGGCACTTCTTACCAGGGAATTCAATGAGTGGTTGAAAAACTAGTGTGGAGCTCAGGGTTTTGGCTTCATTGGGGACTGGGGAGCCACCTGGAGGTATGCAGACCTATACTGGTGCGATGGTCTGCTTCTGTCCAAGGGGGGAACCAGGATCCTAGGTGAGAGGTTTAAATGCTTCATTGGCAAGCATTTAAACTAGCCAAGGGGGGAGGCACTGAAAAGAAGCAGGGAAATCCGAGCCTCCCCCCACAAAACATGGTGATTAGTGAGGTAAACACCAAGGTACAGAAGTTATTAGGGAGCAGAACAGATTTAAATGTAAAAAAAGGCAAAGGCAGTAAGGACAGAAATGGGGCTAAAAGGGGTAAGGCTATCAAAAGGTGGAGGTTGATGAGTACCAATGCCCGTAGTCTGTGTAACAAGCTCCCTGAACTAGTGGCCTTGATGGAAGAGGGTTGCCTGGATATTGTGGCAGTCACAGAAACATGGTACACAGAGAACCACGACTGGGATGTCAACATACCAGGATACACAATCTACAGGAGGGACAGGGAGGGTAAAAGAGGAGGAGGAGTAGCTCTCTATGTAAAGGAAGGGATCAAAGCAACAGAACTAAAGAGTAAACAGGGAGCAGATGAGGCACTTTGGGTCACCCTGGAGACAGGAAATGGCACAATCCGCATGGGGGTTGTATACAGACCCCCATCTCAGGGGAAGGGAGTGGACAAGGAAATGATAGAAGGCTTTCTTAGAATGGCAGAAAAAGGGGAGATATTGTTGATGGGGGACCTGAATATGCCAGATGTTAACTGGAGCACCTTTGCTGCAGGCACATCCAAGAGCAGGGTCATTCTTGATGCCCTACAGGGGGCATGCCTCAGACAGCTAGTATCAGAACCCACTCGGGAGGGAACAATCTTAGACCTGGTACTTTCAAATGGGGATGGAGAAAGAATCTCAGATTTAGAAGTGGGTAGCCATCTGGGAACAAGCGACCACCAAACAGTGTGGTTCACGATAAACACAGCCATACAATCAAGCCATACAAAAGCAAGAGTACTAGACTGTAGGAGGGCTGACTTTGGGAAAATGAGAGAGTGCCTCAGAAAAGCACTAGCAAACAGGCAAGAAGGAGGGGTGGAGGAACAATGGGGAGTGATCAAAACAGCCATCACAGAGGCAACAAGCCTTTGTGTAAAACAAATCAGTAAAACACAGCAAAGAAAAAACCGCTGTGGTTCACAAAAGAGGTGACAGGGAAGGTTAAGGAGAAAAGGACAGCATTCAGGAAATATAAGGAAACACAGAAGGAGCAGGACAGAGAACTTTATCAGTTAAAGCTGAAAGAGGCTGGGAAGGCAGTCAGAATAGCAAAAGCCCAAACCGAGGAAAGGATAGCCAATTCTGTTAAGAAGGGGGATAAGACCTTTTATAGGTACATTAGGGAGCGAAGAAAGACCAAAGGAGGGATACTAAAGCTTAATAAAGAGGAGTGAATGTGGGTAGAGGGTGACAGTGAAAAAGCAGGGATACTGAACGAATATTTCTGCTCAGTATTCACAAAGGAAGAGGAGGGGGAGTTACCTAAACCAAACAAGAGAAACACTCTGAAGATGGGGGTCAATACCAGTCCATTTACAGAAGAAAGGGTTCTGAAAGAACTAGTAAAATTAAAGGTGGACAAAGCAATGGGGCCTGATGGGATTCACCCAAGAATTCTAAAAGAACTAAGGGTAGAACTAGTGACATCGCTGACTACTCTCTTTAACAAATCATGGGAGGATGGGGTGGTACCCGAGGACTGGAGGAGGGCAGATGTGATTCCTCTTCACAAAAGTGGGAGCAGGACAGAGGCAGGAAACTACAGACCAATTAATTTGACCTCAGTGGTAGGGAAAATGATGGAATCACTTCTGAAGGAAAGAATTGTTGAGTACCTAGAGGCCAGTGGGGCACAGGACCCAAGGCAGCATGGATTCATGATGGGAAGGTCGTGTCAGACGAATCTAATAGATTTCTTTGACTGGGTGACCAAAGTAGTAGACCAGGGAGGGGCTGTGGACATGGCCTACCTAGATTTTAGCAAGGCATTTGATACAGTCCCACACAAAAGATTAATACACAAGATGGCCAGCCTTGGAATGGGTCCCAAGGTGGTAGCCTGGATAAAAAATTGGCTAGACAACAGGACGCAAAGGGTAGTAGTAAATGGAGTACACAGTGAAGAAAGGAGGGTTACTAGCGGGGTACCGCAGGGTTCAGTACTGGGACCGGTCCTTTTTAATGTCTTTATAAGTGACATTGCCGAGGAACTGGAAGGAAAAATATGTCTCTTTGCAGATGACACAAACATCTGCAACAGGGTTGATACACAAGATGGAGTGGAAAGGATGAGAAGGGACTTGGCAAGGTTGGAGGAATGGTCAAATGTATGGCAGCTCAGATTCAGTGCAAAGAAGTGCAAGGTAATGCACATGGGAAACAAAAACCCAGGGGAAGCGTACACAATGGGGGGTGAGATACTGACAACAGTAAAAATAGAAAGGGACCTGGGGGTAATTATATCAGATGACCTAAAGGTGGGCAAGCAATGTGAGAAGGCATTAAGGAAGGCTGGGGGATACTGGGATGCATGGGAGAGGCATCAATAGTAGAAAACAGGAAGTTGTTATCCCTCTGTACAGACAGTTGGTGAGACCCCATCTGGAGTACTGTGTGCAGTTCTGGAGACCCCATCTCCACAAAGACATAGACAGAGTGGAGGCTGTCCAAAGGAGGGCAACCAAAATGGTGCAGGGTCTGCACCAGAAGACATACGAAGAAAGACTAAAGGAGCTTAATATGTGTACTCTTGAGGAAAGAAGGGAGAGAGGGGACATGATAGAAACTTTCAAGTACCTCAAGGGAATTAACAAAGTCCAAGAGGGTAGCATCTTCCGGAAAAAGAGATGTGCAAGAACAAGGGGGCACAATTTGAAGATAGAGGGGGGACGGCTCAGGGGTAATGTGAGGAAGTATTTTTTCACTGAGAGGGTTGTGGATGCATGGAACAGCCTCCCTGAGGAGGTCGTGGAGTCAAGAACAGTGGGGGACTTCAAGAATGCATGGGACAGGCATAAGGCAGTCCTAGGGGCGGGTAAGAGGAAGTAAGCTGTTGGTTAACTAGGATCTGCAGCTTATCTGTTAGGTAGGAAAATGGGCAGACTAGGTGGGCCAAGCAGTCCTTATCTGCCATCAAATTCTATGTTTCTATGAGAAGGAAGCCTGGCAACAGTGGGCCTTCTGCATTTGCCCAAGGTCAGAGTCAACTGGCAATTCTGGTCTGCCTGTCCCATCCTTTGCTGCCTCTCAACACTGACTGGGGTTGGGCATCAAGCAGCTCCTGCATCAGTAATATTGTAGTCATCTATCCAGGTGGAGCCTCCACCTCTGCAACTGAACGTGGGTTCCCCAATGAAGGACTTGAGGCCTGAGTCCGGACTTCCCCATCTCCTTTTATTGGTCATCATTCCATGGGAGAAGGTCATCTGTATCATAGAATGTGTCCGCAGAAAAGGACTGGTAGGCCCATATAGGCTGACCTATTTTCTCTGCCTAACACTATACCCTGGACTCTGTTTGGTCACAGGTGTCCCTGCCTCCTCTCTTTCTTCTGTTTATTATACCTATGTGGCTATCCTATGCATGTTTGAAGTTCCCCACTGTCTTCGCCCCTACTACCTCTTCTGATAGGCTGTACCAGGTGTCCACCACCCTTTCTGTGAAGAAGTGTTTCCTTACATCCCTCTAAACCCATCCCACCCCCCCCAGCTTCATAACATGCCCTCATGTACAGGTGCTCTTCCTGTGAAAGAGACTCCCCTCCTGTACCTTGTTCACCCCTATAAGGTATGTATAAGTCTTGGTTATGTCCACTCTTGCTCTCCTTTCCTCCAGAGAGTACATGTTGAGCTCACACAGATGTTCCCTTATAAGGTTTCTCATGCAACCTCCACACCATTTTAGCAGCTCTCCTCTGGACTGCTTCCATCTTGTCTATGTCCTTGTGGAGGTATGGCCTCCAGAACTGGGCACAGTACTCCAGGTGGGGTCTCATAAGTGAGCAATAGAGAGGCAACAACACTTCCCTTCTTCTAGAGATCCACATCCCTCTGCGCCCCAGCATCCTGCTCACCATGCCTATTTTCCTATCACACTGCCCTACTACTTTAAGATCATCAGCTGTGATCACCCCAAAGTTCCTCATTTTCTTGATAACTAAGTATCTCCCCTATCTTATACACAACCCCCTGGTTTTCCTGCTCTAGGTGCATGACTTTGCATTTTTTGGCATTGAAACCCAGCTGCTACTCTCAATACCACTCCTCTGGTTTCCTCACATCCTTTTGCTTTTTCTCCAGTCCCTCCAAGCTGTCCATCCTGTTGCAGATGTTTGTGTCATCTGCAGAGAGATGCACCTTCCTGTCAAGTTCCTCAGTAGTGTCACTTAAGACATTGAAGAGGCCAGGGCCCAGTACTGATCCCTGTGATACTCCAATGGTCACTATCCCATTCTCCAAGTAACTGCTGCTTATCCACCACCGTTTGCCTCCTCTCTTTTAACCAGTTAGATACCCAGATCACCACCTTCTCTCCCATCCTTAGGCTGCAAAGGTTTTTTTTTTTAATCAGCCTACTGTGGCACAATGTCAAAGGCTTTACTGAAATCCATATAGGCCACATCCACTGCCCTCCCCTTATCCACCTCCCTAGTTAACCAATCAAAGAAATCTGTGAGATTTGTTTGACATGACCTCCCCCGATGAAGCCATGCTGCTCGTGGTTCTACTGTGCATATGTCTCCAGGTACTCCCATCAGTCTCTCCTTTAGAAGATGCTCCATTAACATCCCCACCACTGATGTGAGACTGACTGATCTGTAATTGCTGGCCTCCTCCTTGCTGCTGCACTTGTTCAGAGGGACCACATTGGCCCTCCTCCACTCCTCCGAAACTACCCACCTACATCTCCAGTGAGACACTAAATAGTGTTGCTAGAGGGGCGGCCAGCACTGTTCAATTCCTTAAGTACACTTGTGTGGATCCTGCCCAGTCCCATCACCTAGTTTTCCTTTAGGGCTTCCAACCCCAATGGATTCTGTCTTCCATGAATGTACATATGTCTACCCCCAAAAAATACCAGTGCCTGTTAATGCATGTTGACCCATCTCCCCCATGAAGACCAAGCAGAAACATTTGTTTAAACTTTTATCTTTTTGTTGGTCTTCCTCTGCACTTATCTCTGCCAGTGGTCAACGCTCCCCTATCGTGACTCTGATTTGTAAGCTGTCCAGCTTCATGGAACATTGATGCCAAAGGGGTTAGTGGCGGAAGCGGTGTTCCATAAGGAGAAGGTGCAGAGCAAGTGAGACGAGCTGCCAAACAAGGAGTCCAAAAAGCAGGACCTCGTTGTTCGAAAGGTCTAAGCAGCTGCATCCCTGGGCATTCGCCAGGCCCAGCCATGTGGCTTTGCTGGACAGGTCTGGTCATGAGTTCTTAAAGCGTCTCTCCCACATACTAGAACTGCTCCCTGAGGAGAGTCAGACAGTCCTGTGGGAGGTCCATGATCTATTACTTTCCCTAACCAAGCACCAGTTGCAGGAAGTTCTGGACCTGGCCGACGACATGGCATGAGCATTGGTTCCAGTCATGTCCCTCAGCTGGAATGCCTGACTTTGGGTTTTGCCATTCACACAGGAAATACAACATTGTACGGTAGACCTGCCTTTTACAAAGGTGAGCCTTTTTGGACTAGGGATCATGGATCATCTCATGCAGAGTATGAAGTCCGACATGACCCTGGACACTGACCTCATTCATCAAGACAGAGCAGCAGCCCAGGTCGAGACATCAGGGTTCCTTCTGTGGCTTCTTTTGCAATTAAATAAACTTTATTTAATTTTTATAATGACAAAATGGCACAAACACCAGAACAGTGAATAACAACTACAATAATATCCCAAACACAATAGAAAACCACTCATCCCTCTTGCTGTTCCCATACTTAACCACACCCACATCCCTATTAAGTGATCATACAACCCAATGCCAGGGCAAGTAAGATACCAGGTTTAAGTTCCAAGGGGGATATACGGAGTCTCCATATGTAACTCTGGAAGTATGAGTAGAAAGGGGCCCTGGAACTTAGGCCAGGTGCCGTTGGCAAGGGCAACCATCCATTCTGCATTGAGCGTGACTTGAAATTCATGGAGCCATTCAGCAAAGGAAGGTGACCAGTCGCCTGTCCAGTGTCTCAAAATGAGAAGTTTGGTGACTGAAGAAATTAAAGCCATTCTGGCCTTCCCAGCTGATAATGGAATTTCTGAATAGTTCCCCAGAAGACAAACCTCTGGAGTAAAACAGTGGGGAAAAATCAAAAACTTGGGACAGTTCTTCAGAGAATAAATGCCAGAATGATTTGATCTGGGGGCATAACCAAAGCTGATGAATTAAAGCGGGCGTCAGAGAGCCAATCTCCAGGCAGGAAGCATTTCTCAAATGCTCTGCATTTCAGCTCTAATAATTTATTAAATAAAATAAATACAGCTGAGAAAAGTTTAAAACTACTGCTGGGAACAGTTTCCGAAGCTCACCAGCTCTCAACTGATCTCAAATTCATTATGGTGAAGCAAAAGCATCTGGCTCCTGCAGCCATTAAATCTAGTAAATCTGGGAAGGCTACTGAGCCATCATGTTCTGAAATTGGAACTGCGATGGAGCACTCGACGAACCCTCCATGGCAGCAAATACTTGCTACAGTGCAGTCCATGGATGCTAAAATGGAGAGAACACTGGCTAGATTGGAAAAACATGATACAGCTATAGATGAATTGACCAGCGCTGTAAAGGATTGTGAAAAGAGGTCATTTACTACCCAGGCAGCCACTGCAACTCTAACGCAGGAAAACACACAGCTCCGAGTCAGGATTGAGGCCTTGGAAAATGAGCTGCAAGCTGGAAACCTGCGATTTGTGGGCATACCAGAAGGCGCAGAGAGGATTGACTTGCTCACATTCCTAAAAGAATGGTTGCGGGCATTGATTGCATTACCTGGTCTTCGCTGAAAAGAGCCTATAGAGTGAATCCCAGAGTGAGGCCTACTAATGTTGATACCACTCTGACTGTGATAGATGCGGACATCGGAATAGAGATTCAGGACTTGGTGTCTCAGCCATATGGGCAGATACCCACTTCTAATTAACTACGCCTATGTGAAGTGCTTTCCAGATCTGTCATTTCAAATGAGGGCCTGCAGGAAGGGGTTTGATGGGGTTAGACAGAAGCATAGGACTCTCTGAATAATTCACTCCTTCCTTTTGCCGGCCAACTCGGATCACATGTGCCGGAATATCCTGGCAATTCACAGATCCATGCCGGGAGATGGCTGAAAAAGATTGAAAAAGAATTCGGCCCCAGAGAGATTGCCGATGAGGAAGAGGCCAGAGAAGAGTCTGGTGAAGATTAAAATTTTTTGTACTGGTTTCAGTATTTTTTTTTATTATTATTATTTTTTTTTTATGATTGGCATTAACGGCCGGGACTTTTGGGACATTAAGCCTATTATATTTGTATGTAGAGAGTGGTAGCAAACTTCTTGTTTTGTGGCTTAGGAGGCTATCTCTGGATCAAGTTAAGTGCGGCTATTACGTGGTAATTGTTTTGGGAAGGGGTTTCAGTGCGGGTTACTTAATCCCAATATGATGGTTTGTACCACCCTCTGGTTAATTTTCCCCACTTGCTAACTAGAGGGACTGGATCCTGAATAAATAACCCAAGGCCTTTTTATTTCAATTAAAATGCTCGTTGCACCGATTGATATGTTACCAATTATTTTAGGAAGCTGACTTATGACTTATACAATGTCAATTTTGACTTTGTAAGGTTGAACTTGAACTCATCGCATGTTGGATGTAGCTGCATTCTAGAAAATCATAATTTGTCCTAATTTATCATATAAATGCATGAGATGGGTCAACAGCAGTCTGAACTGACTGTGGCAGTCTTTCCTAAGTAAATTCTGCCTTGTATGGAACATTTCCACAGCCATTGAGATGGCTGGCATTTCGTGGACACTTAATTTTTCTTATAGAATCGGATTTTCCCTCCACCTCCTACTGTTACAGATCACAGGGATTGTCTTATGATTATCAAATTACTGTATGGATGTTATCCTTATTGTTATGACCTGTATGAGGAAATGTGTATATGATTTACATAAAATAAAAACACAGTTTAAAAAAAAAAAAAAAAAGTCTTATAAATTAAAGTGCCTGCCTCAACATTGCAGGTCTCACAAATAGGGAAAGAAATGTTGCCCATACAAAATAGTATGTCAGGTGTGTAGTAAAGGTTTTGCAATGAATTGAACTGAATTGGCCTTACTCTATCTTTTTATATATCTGTAGATAATGGACCAAATTGTTTGCCAACAAAAATCTGATTGGGATATATTTAACGAGTTTTTCCAGTAAAGGCCACAGGAGAATATCCTAAGTGAGAGGGCATAGCACTTTTAAATGTTGGCAGTGGGTTTGTTGTTGAGAGATAATAGATTAAACATTTCAAAATGTTGCCACCACCTCTCTCAAGGAGGGCTCCAAGGAAGAGTGAGATGCAGTGCCTAATCTGGGCAATCCTAAAATAGGCCCGAAGATTAGCAAGTATTTCTTTAATATTTCAGTTATTGATAGAAAGCCACCCCATGAGCATATATCACCCAAAGTGTTACTATTCAGCCCCCACACACTCTCCTGGGGATAAGGGCGACCAAAGATGCACAGTTTTAAATTATTGTGAAGTGGTTGAGACAAATCTTTAATATAAGGTAAGCTAAATTCTCTGCAAAATTAAGCGTGGGCTATAACATCCAGCCCGGGCGGGTCTCCGTAGTTCCTTGGTAAATATGATGTCTGCGTAGAGCAAGGAAGCAAAGGAGAATTTATACTTAACCACTAGAGCCTGCTCTATGGTTAGCCAACTCAGGACCGAGTCCCTTGCGAACCTACTGAGAACCATTGAAAATACCTGGTGCCATGAATTGCCAGGTAATGGTAATAGTAATAGAAATCAGGAATTTTACATATGATGATCTCGATCGTTCGAGCCATAAAACTTAGAACCGATTGCATGTAGTTTAGAAAAACACCTCTTAGGTAAAAGACATTCATCATGTTTAGAGGTAGAATAGTCTGGGTAAAACCACCATTTTGATATTTACCCTGCTCCATAATGACAATGGTAGCTCTCACCACCTAGCTAGATCCTCCTCCACTTTCTTCACTAGGGGATCCAGATTTAAGGATTTGAGGTGGGACACTTCCTTGAACATCTTAATACCTAGGAGCGTCAATGACTTGGTTTCCAACTGCATCCCCAGGTTAAGTACTTCCCTTTAGCATAACTGGGATAGAGGGTACATTGAGGTCTTGGATCTGTTTAACTTGTAACCGAAAAAGGTGCTGAATTGATAAATAATGTTCAGCACTTCCTTCAGAAGAGTCCCATTTCGATAGATGTAGTAAAATGTCAGAGAAGCAGACCACTTATATTCACCCTCAAAATTGAGATGCCTATGACCTCCTTGGTCTAATTTATTTGCAGATTGGCGGTTCTTTGTATAGATGAAATAGAAATGGAGACAAGTGATATCCTTGTCACGTTCCGCTGGCCAGCCAAAACAAATCAGACAATTCCTTATTGCATAGAATTCTAGCTGAGGGGTACTGGTATAACAGTCCTATCCTGCTGACATAATCCAAAGGTAAGCCATACCTGAGAAGGACCTTGAATAGATAAGACCAGGACACCCTATCAGATGCTTTCTCTGTGTCCAGGGACACAATACAGCAGCCATGTCTCGGTCCCTGGACGAGAGAAAAGATGAAATAGTTCTGGAGTAGTCACTTGCACTGCAGTTTGCCACAAAACCCGCCTGTTCTGGACCCAACAAAACAGATCAAAGATTTTAGCATATATCTTAACATCTGTATTTGACAAAGATATAGGGCAGTCATTTTCTACTAAGGTTGGGGTCTTTCCTGGGTTTTGGAAGGAGAACTATTCTGTCTTTGAACAGAGACGCATACAATCTGGGAAGAACTCCAGAAGGTAAATAGCGAAGTTAAAACAGGGAGCAGTTCAGTCATGTAAGTTTCGTAAAATATGGGGGGAAACCATCAGGTACAGGGGCCTTGTCGGCATGAAGCGAGCTTATGGCCGATTCTACCTCGGAAGCCATAATAAGGCCTATCAGAAGGTCATGTTGTTCTCTAGATAAATTGACACCATTCAAGAACTCCACCATCATTTCTGATTGGGGAAATATCTATGTCTGGTGCCAAATATAACTTCTGGAAAAAACCCTTTGAAAATGCAGGCCATCCTTTTGGGATCACTGGTAGGGAAACCTGTCAACAGATCTGTCACAGCTGAAATCCACTTTTTTTTTTTTTAATTGTTTAACCAGGTGAGGCACACTAACCTGAAAGCTTGTTTACAGGTGCGACCTGGGAGCACAGGGAAGTTAAGTGTACTTTGACTCCTGTTGTTGTTTCAGGTGGAGGGCCCCTTCTGTGGCTTCTTTCTGAGCGCACCCATTCAGTAATAGCAGCAGCCTCTGCAAAAAAGAGGCAGAAGTTGCAGCAGTACTGCCTTGCCAAACCTTCCAACATGTCAGGAAGACATGGTCAGTGCAAGGGCTGCCTAAATGGTTAAAAAGTGACAGGTCAGAAGGCCCCTGTTCCCTCACCATCCAAAGTCCTACTGCAGCTCCCAGTCAGGACAGACTCTTACTTTCTGCCACAAAGGTACGCTGTTACCTTAAAGAAGTGAGTTCTGGAAGTGGTGGGTTCAGGTTGTTGCTTGAGTTCAAGACTTTGCCCCTTTGTAGGCACCGGGTACCATTGCCGAACTTGGTGTTGCATGATACTCTCTCTGCACTGTGAAACAGTTGCTCAGCTCCTCAAGTGGCTTGTGATCAAGCTTGTCCCAGATACCTAGACTCTGCAGAAGATCATAGAACTGTACTTGTTGGTACTGAAATGGATGGGGGCTGACACCCCATTCTTGAACTGCGAGTACTGCACAAGTTCATTCACTGTCATAATTGTCACATTGTAACTTTGCACTAGATCATTGTACCCCTGGAGATGGAGGCTTGGTTCTGCTCCCTGGATCTCCAGGATGCATACTTCCACTTTCCCCTTGTCTATGTCACTGATAGATCCACTGCTTTCAAGTAGATGGGACTCTGTTCAGAGCCCGCCCTTTGGCCTGTTTGTGGTACCCAAGAGCTTATCAGTCATGACAGCCTTCTTCAGAATGCAGGGGTTTCAAGGTAAAACCATACCTTGGTGACTGACTCATGTCTGGGAGCTTGTTGCTGGATGTTGATCAGTCCAGTGATCTGGCTGTCCAGTAGTTCCTGAACTTGGGCCAGCTAGTCAGTCTGGTCAAGCTCGCACTCATCCGAAGAAGGTGATGCTTTTCACTGAAGCAGAGTTGAACACTTTCCGGCCCAGAGCTCATTTTTCTCCAGAGAGGGAGAAGGACATGTCCTTCTTTGCCTGCTCATTTTGGGTTGGGCAATCGTGCTCGTCCGAGGATATCCTATGGTTTCATGGCCTCTACATGGCCGTAGTGTGCTGGGCCTGCTGGCCTGTGCCTACCATTCAGTGGGAATTGGTGCATCAATGGTCAGAATCTCACAACCCTGAACCACCTGATTCTGGTGACCATTCTGATGTAGGATGCCATCAGTTGATAACTGTTTCCCCCAAACCTCTTGGAGAGCATCCCATTTGTCCAGGCAGAGCACTCCATCACTGTGATGACTGATGTGGCAGTGGTGGCTTGGGGCACACACCGTAGAGCACACAAGTTCTGGTAGCAGAGTGCGGGCTTCACATCAGTCTGCTGGACCTCCATGTGGGTCAGCTGGTGCTAATGGAGTTTGCACTACTGGTTCAAGGTTGGTTTGACCAAGTCAACATGACCACCATGTTATACCTAAAAAAGCAGAACAGCATGCACTACCTTCCCCTGTGTTGAAGTCACTCCAGACATGGTCCTTGGCTCATGCTTTGCTGGCAGATGAGGTGGCAGGAAGACAGAAAAGCAGGCTCCACTCGCTGATGTGCCGCAAATAAATTCAGTAGTTGCAACACACGAAAATAAGGGCAGCATCCACTGTAGAGATTCCAAAGGTTGTAATGTTTATTGCCAAAACAAGCACAATTAAAACTACTTACAATGAGTGACATATAGGTGCAAACCCTCTCTTACAAGGCTCCGACCAGTTTTGTATGCGCCTTCCTCAGGGACACCCTTTCCACACATGTACATTAAAGGATTTTGTCAAGAAACGCATTGTAAAGGTGACAGCATATATAATATATATATATATAAGGTCCCTATTCATTCTGAATGATCGCTTCGAAGCAGTGTTGTTCCAATGATGTCATTGCATTCTGACATCCTGGCCATTGTAGGCATGTACTGGAGTGGGACTTTTCAATACACAGTGCAGCTTGTGTATATAGTACAAACTTGACAAAGCAATATAAAATCCCTAATTTCAACAAAATGGACTACGTGGTGCTGTAGGTAAGACTGCAACCTACAATTCTGTTGGTTTACATTTCTCAAGTGTTACTTTGCAAATTTACTCTGTTTAGTTGTCCTTTAAGTAAAATGTCTTATAGAAAAAGTCTCACAGCACTGAGTCCTTGGCTTCTGACTACTGGATCTCCGGTGACTCCTGACATGCTGCAACTTCAGCTTCCGTCTTTTCAGTCCACCAGCCTGCGTCATGGGGGTCAGTGAACTGCCATGTTTTACCACCATATATTACTAGAAGCCGGGCTGGAAGTAAAAATGAGTACACTATCCCAAGTGCACGAAGATGTTGCCTCACAGCATCAGATCTTTTCCGATGAGCTCTCATTTGAAAGGAGAGATCAAGAAACAACTTGATATCTATTTCATTAATTTGTATAGGCTATGCTGCCCTGATTATAGTGATAACAAAGTCCCTTATCTCTGATCCTACTGTTTTGAGTAGGATGGTATATGGCTGGGTTGGTGAGTTGAGATGAACATGCAGGTTCACCCGGTAGGCCCTTTTAAAGACAGGCCAGTCTATTCCCTCCAGAGTTGGCAGGGCTTCTTGTAGCCAGTATATTAAATATTGGAGTAAATTGGTGCCTTCAGATCCCTCCGGTACACCTACCAGATGAATGTTCCCTGAATGGAGTTCATTCTCCAAAGATTCCATGTGGGAACATATCTGCCCATTTCCTTTAGTGAAGGAGGCTATTGCTGTCAAGGTGGCACCTGATAAGTAGGTTCTCAGAGTCTGCTACAATACTGGCCAGAGCTTTATTGGCGGAGTCATGAGTTTCTAATTTCTGCAGAGTTTTTTCAGTTTTAGAATCAATGGCCCGCATGGATTTTAACATCTCCTGCCATGGGGGTTCTGTTGTAGGCATGGTGGTAGTTCACAAAGTGCCTGTGGCCATGCTTGCAGTCAGCGCGGATCTTTTTAAGGTTTAGATTGTTGCCTGTTTGGTCTACCCATGGCTTGAGTCTGATTATGCTACTTAGGATAGGTAGCTGCAGTGAAAGATACATATTTTCACTTTGGATGAAGTTTTTATCCTATATTGTTGCTCTGTCGGAGGAGCTCAGTCTGGGGACATCTTGCCTGGAAGATGACTCTCAGTGCCCCCTCAGATTCCTGTTCCAGCTTGCAGTTCTCCATGCAAAGGTGCAGAGTCAGAGGACCACATGGTTGGGTGGGAGGAGGAGAAATGAAGCTTGAAGACTGTTAAAGTAACTGAGCATGCTCAGGGAACACTTACTAACTGTGAATGTGAGTTCAATACCAATAGTAAAATTATAGTTCCATGTCTGTAACCTGTATATCTTCTTTCCAGAGTTTGTTTAGCTCCTGATGAGTATTCTGTTACTGAGGTCATAGTTGTCCATTAGTGACATCGCAATAATTTCCACAACAGGTTGGGCTATCACAGATTGTAACATGGCAAAGACAGAGAAACAAAAAGTAAGAGGTACCATAGGTTGTAAAGGATCACATAGTAAAGTTTGCAGATGCATTAATTATGCATTAATGCCCACTTCAAACTGAAGTACCAAAGTGAGCCACATACCACAAATAAGCAGTAAAGAAATATTGCTGTAGATAGCGTTCAGAATCACTATTTGTCCTTCCCACCCGCCCTAATGCCTGTGACTATCTTACCTGAAAGAGAACTCTGATACTGTATTTCCAAAACATTACACAGTCAAAAATCCTGACTACCAAATACCTCCCAAAAATGTAATGAGCACTCTTGTCGAGCAGAATGCCACACACAATCCTACAGTAATTAGTAGTCCAACTGAGAAGAAAGCGGCAGAAGCAGAGTTCAAGATCTGTGATATAAAAGCAGCAGTACCTCCTGCAGCAGTGTCAGAGATCGGAAACGTCTTCCAGAAGTGAGCGGCAAGACAGTATGGGGAGCACCAGCAAAGTATGTCCGGAGCATAACACACCTATGCAGTCAGCTGCCCAGCACAGTTTTTCACTGTTTAACTTTAACTCGTTCACAGTCCATGGAACAGTGAATTTCAACTATTGCTCAACAAACTGAGTGGGGCAAAATGAGAAGTAGTGACAGGAATGTACCAGAAGTTTAGTAACACGATCTTACAGAGTCACCGGAACCGTCACAGAAAACATACTTAAGTAGTTTAAAGGAGGCCAGAGCAGTCAG
Organism: Neoceratodus forsteri; assembly: GCA_016271365.2. Classification (NCBI taxonomy): domain Eukaryota; kingdom Metazoa; phylum Chordata; order Ceratodontiformes; family Ceratodontidae; genus Neoceratodus; species Neoceratodus forsteri. Next base: position 735,435,124 of record CM028131.1, read on the forward strand.
GAAGACAACAGAGAAGGTCACCAGATATGCAAAATAGTAGAGAACAGTTCATCAGCCAAGATCGCGGCACACAGAAGTTCTGAAATGTTGTACCTCCTACTCAGATTATGCAAATAGTAGCAGTGTGGAATCGTTTAAAAAGTGTAAAAATTAAATACTATATGATGGATAATCATTACAAAGATGTGCTGTTGTGCTGACATCAGCATATTAATAAGTGTAACTTATTTTTTACAGCACTGTGAAAAGTGCAATAAACATGTTACAACAGTAAAACAAATGTGTGTATCATTTTGTTAGTCTGATAAACTAAACAAAGTTGAGGTGAACCCAAAAATGACCATGTTACAAGAGCATTAAGCCACTCCGAAGGAGGCATCTACTGGGGAATTAATGCATGATTGGGTGGTTGCTCGGCCTTCGGCCTTGTGTCACAACCCCCCCCCCCAAAAAAAAACCATGTATTAATTCCCCAGTAGATGCTTCCTTCGTCGTGGCTTAATGCTTGCTTATTACCTCAGTTAGCAGGGCTTTTAAGAACATGGGACTCTGTGTCCTTTATGCACAATGTGCTGTGCAGGATGTGCACTGTTGCACCATGTGTGTCACACAGAAGTACACTGGCTAGAAACCTCCTTGACTAATGCATAGTTAAAAAATAAAACTCATCCTCTGCCTGTCTGAGCCCCTTCCCTTCTACCCCATCCTTGGACACCCATTAATTGCAGAATGTAATAATAGTAATCACTGCCCAGTATAACACCCAATCCTCCTCATCACTCTTGTTTCAGGACCTGAATGCTGGTATCTTGCCCCAAGTAATTCTTCGCATGATCAGGTGAGATATTGGCGTTTGGGCCCAGTGGCGAACGAGAGGTGATTGGCATGCTGAGTTGGATGATAATTGCTATTATCACTTTTTTGCAATAAAGGTGTGCTGAAGGACAGTGTGGGAGGGTGATGTGAATCCGATGGGTTGGTGGGTTTTACATTATCTATCTAGGTGTGAGTTAAGGGATGAGGTAGCAGTACTTAGGAGGCACATAACACTAAGATGTTTCCTTAAGTCCAGAAGAGGATAAAGAGAATGTACATATAAAACGTTAATTGTTGAATAAGGACTCTGAATTTGCCCAGGGGCCCCTTTTTTTTTTTTTTGCAGTGGGTCTAGGACCCTCAAAATTAAAATCCTTCTAAGAGTCCTGAATTAGGGAAAGAATCCTTAAAGAACTGCATTGAACCTGCAAGTCATTTTACCAGTAGACGATTTTTAAATACTGGTTCCAGTTTTGTTACTGTTCCATTTCTACAGGCTTTTTAGTTATCCTGTTGGGTGTTTCTAATTTACACAGATGCAGGAGTAAATACCATTTTAGAGCAGCAAGATGTAGTTTGTCCTTGCTGAACTCTTTAGTCGTTGGTACAATGTATCCATGTTCTACCGTAGAACTCTGTGGTTGAGAGGGCAATAAACTGCATCATACAGTTCTAAAATGGCACATCACACTGGAGTGTAAATCAGAAACAATCACTTAGGTTACTGATGAGGCAATGTAGATGGAACAATAACAGAACTGGAACTAGTATTAACAAAGGATAGAATGATTTTCCAGTTCAGTGCAGATGAAATGTAGAGGACAGTATTACTGTGTTTATGCAAATGTCTGCTGTCAAGGACTGGATGGAAATGCACATTTGTATTGAAAATTTGTATTATTGAATTAAAAACTACAATTTTTTTTTTGTTGGTGGATGAAAGAATTAAACTAGCTGTGTTTAGAATAGGAGACTAATGGTAGCAACACACACCAAGTGGCAGGCCTGAGATTGTGGTGCTCCATGCAGAAAATGTACAAACAAGCACAGACAACGTAGCACTCACCGCTGGTCTTGCTGCAGTGGTAGTTGGTGTCAGATAAAAAGACTGCAGTTATACTATAATGTGTTGATATTTTATTACCTTTAAAAAAAAAAAAAAAAAAGTAGGCAGGCAAAATGGTAATTTCCCCCAGCAACACACACCCTCGTTTGGTGCATATGCCTGGTATTTTGTCAATGGCCTTCTATGACTACGGTCTTTTATCCATAGAAACTACCACTGCAACAGGACCAGTGAGTGAGTGTGACTATAGCGGTTGTCACATTTGCTCCAGGAACATGGCAGTTTTTTGTCAGTGAATCCCTCTCAGAGGAATCGATGATGTAAGAGTAATTTTCAAGGAATACATTTGTCATGCTCTAATTCCATGCATTTTTACAAGTCTAGCATTTTATTAAAATAATTTCCCAACATTGTGTGTGGCTACTCGACCAACTTAACTTTGTAGTTTTATTCATTGAGGCATGCCCTTTTATTCTCATACTCTTCAGGTGCTAAAGGAAAAACAAACTTTCATGTTTCTAGAAATCTTGTTGATTTCTTTTCTTGTGAAAAATCTTTATAGCAAAACACGCCTGATACTTTTTTTTTTAATATTACTATTCATCACGAGCAAGATCTTCTGCCAAACTAAGGTCTACATGATCTCACACCTTGATTATGTTTCCCTAGCACTGCATTACATGTTATCAGTTATTCACAATGGACTCGGTGGAAAAAAAATGCGTGGTGACCTCAAGCTGTTGGTTAATAATATACTACTAGTCATTGATAGCAGTGACACTGCTTTTTGTGAATGACATAGTTGTCTTTAAACCTGTCAGCTGGCAACAGTGCCATACATAGGTTGGTGACAATCTTAGGATTTTGTTTCATAAACTCTAGAAGGAGAGAACCATTATTGTCCTGTTAGTGCGACAGTAGTTACTTGGCAGAGGTAGTGTTATTAATAAGATGAAACTGATACGCTGGTTACGCTGTATTGTTTTCCTTGGCTTATAAAATGAAATACCTGTTCAGTGTGTCCATTCTTGAAAAGAAAATAGCAAAATAGTTTACACTGTCATCCATTTTCTTTCTTTTTTAGATTACGGAAAGGTCTCTGAAACAGACAAGTCAAGATTTCAAGAACAGTACAGTCACATCTTATCATTACAGCGCCTCACATGGTTCTTACGAAAACAGTCAAGCCATTTCTACCATCAGGGACATCATCACTGCACCTCCTAGTGTTGCAAAGCCTGCTGAGGTGACCTCACCAAAGAATAACACGAGAAGCATCTGCCAGAGTTTCCAGTGGATCATCCTAAAGCTTACCTTGGTCAGCATTCTGGCTTTGTTCCAACACCTGTCGTCCTCACTCAGAAACATATCGAGAGACAAACTGACAATGACAGGCCTTCGCAAGCATTTCCTAAAAGTCAGAAGACAAATGAACATATTAGGTCACCTCCAACTTCTCCCTCACATGGTAGAGAATTTAGGTCACCTCCAACTTCCCCCTCACATGGTAGAGAATTTTCTTTCAGACATAATGCTTTGAGTCCTCCCAAGCTGATCAAATTTCCAGGCAACATCAATGTGACAGTTACTGGCAAGGAATACAACAATACAATCACAAAGGCCGCTGTGAAGGTGCAAGAACGCAAGGCTCAAGTGTTGGCCAACCTGAATGGCGCAGGTTTTGTCTCACCCGAGCAGGACGAGAAGGCACACACAGGTGTAATCACTGGACGGGCTAGGAGCTCCTCTTTTAAAGATCAAGCAGTCGACCACTCCAGGCATGAAGCCTTGTCAAAACTGGGCTTGGTAAAGGAAGCACATGTCCCTCCCGAGACTAATCACCACATGCCGATCAGCAGCACACCAAAGGCCATTCACTCCAGTCAGGTTCAGTCAAGCAGTCCTGAGTCTGTGAATAATGGTCATCAAAATATCAGCAGCGTGTTAAAAGGTGGTTCTAATGCTGTCATTCCCACAGGTAAACCAGTTGTTTTTAAACCAGACCCAGGTTCAACAGAAAATAAAATTTCCCGTTCAAGCACATCGCAGAGTTTTTATGAAAACAAGTGTGCCAGTTCTTTACAAGACATTCGGAGAGTATGTTCCTTACCCAGACAGTCCACTGGATTTAGACCACAGGGGATTACAGTCCAGTTTTCAGGTCGAGGGCAACAGAAGAATCTAGAAGGAAGCATTAAGGAAACTTGGTCTGTTGAAGAGCACATAATGCCTCTATGTGAAATCTGTATGTTAATTGTTGTGTGTAAGCAAATGTTAGCGGAATCTTTACTTTCCCAGACCAGCTGAACTGGATAATTAAACTGAAATGTAACATATGTTAGTGGGTCCACCCCAAGTATACCATTCTCCTAAAAGAGTAATATATAATGTTTGCAAGAATAACACATGACTGTATGGGTTAAGTTACAGTATCCCTCCCCTATGTGATCGGGTTGCAACCACTCAGGAAATAAGATTTTACAGACCACATTTTATAAATATGCACTGCATGTTACATATTTTCTCTCTTTAGTTGAAGATGTTTCCTTTCAATGCAGATAACGAGGACAGTTATTAAGCAATACTATATGCCAGTCCAGGGTGTGGCATATTCATGGGCCATACATGTGCCTTGAATGCATTGTGAGGTAAAAGGCAAAGTGGAGTATCTTCAGCCTCCTGACAAGTGAGTATAGGGTTGATCATTAAATGTAAACATATCATTTTGCTGCACTCCTGTGATTGCTGGTTGGCATAAAGAACCAGCAGTGCCTATAGATTGGTAGCATATTTTTGCCACTCAGCAAGGGGAGTTTAGTTCCTGTCCTTCTGAGGACATCATAGTGATCAGCCTTATACTGTGTCCCTGGAGTACATTATTGATGTTATAAAATGGGTCGTGTTGAGAGAAAAAATGAAAATAGACAAGAAAATAGAAAAAGGTTCTGAAATTTCAGTACAGCATGGGCTAGAACTGTGACATAACTGAATCCATGAACAATAGTACTCTACTGGTTTTTCACAACCCATTTTAAAATGGCGCTTTGGCAGTCTGTTGGAGCACTCGGTTGTGCCCAGTGTGCTGTTGCGAAATTATATTTATACTTGGAATTCGTAGCATTTTCCATGGTAAAAAGTCATTGCTGAAATTGAAAGCAACTGGCATTATATGAATCTCTTTTTGACTGATACTTCGGTAATTAAGATATTGCAGAGAACACATAACCAGTAAGGGAAAAGTCCCACATGCTCCTTTAACTATATGTACATTTCGTCTGTTTTTTTAAGCATATGTATTTTATTAAAACCATGTCAACTGTAGTGGACAATCATTTTAAATGAGCAACTAAATATGTAAGATGGCATTATATATAGCCATTGGAACAAAAAAAAACTTGCGCAGAAACTGTGACAGGGTACTGTGTGTGTGTGTGTGTGTGTGTGTGTGTGTGTGTGTGTGTGTGTGTGTGTGTGTATGTATATATATGTGTGTGTGTGTGTGTATATATATATATATATATATATATATATATATATATATACCTTTCATTCATGGGTAAAAAATGTTACAGTTGTATATATTAACTTGAGTATATAAAGGGATATTTACCTTGATGCTGCTCTTTCAAACTTATTTAGTTTTTAGTTGAATAATTTGTGTTCTGTTATCATTTTTCTGTCATATTTGCAGTTATATTAAAACTTCATTTGCCAGGAGTTATGCTATAATTTTAGTATAGGAAGTACAGTGATTAATCTGAAATTAAATGCAGGTAGTTTTAGTGGAGGCATGTGTCGAACAGATTACAAAATGTGCACTGTTTACTTGACGCAAGAAGGAAATCATGCTTAGTAAGGTACTGTACATTATATGATGTCATCAATCTTTTTTATAGAGACCATTTTTATTTAGACTAATGATTCAGAGGTAGAATTTACTGTAGTACAAGATTAAAAATTGTAAAGGCATTTAAAAACAATACAATATCTAATTGATCCAGCAGTGGTACTCTCACTGAAAAATAAGTTGCGCTGATCCTGCTTTTTCACTAGTTCTGCCTTATTATCTTAAGGAGATATCAAAACTGATGGTAATCAAAGAATTCTGTACTGTCTTGGACAGTAGATTTTTTTTTTCCAAATATAAATGTATCAGGTTTGGATAGTGATTTATAAAATGATTTGTATTGGCTGAGATTGATCTCGGCCATTTTGTTCATTCGACAGTTTTCTGTTACTGTTACTGTAATTGTGACACTCAAGAACAAGCTTCTTGTATAAGTAGCAGCTACTTTAGAATATGTCAATTTAAATATAAAGTTTAAATTGTGAAAAATGCCTCCTCCTTCAATATACACACACACACACACACGACATGGATGAGAGAGGTAGCAGAAATATCTTCGCTGTTAGTTGACCTCCTGATCTCACGAGGCAAAGCCACGAGTGAGATCAGAAGAGGTCAGGTATGGCAAATGAAGATGTTTCTACTGTCTTACTCTTCACCCATGTCATATTTGATTTGTACAAAAGGTGTTCAGGTGGTTTTGTAATAGAAAGGATCAAAAGTTACAAAAGGAAAAAAGTATAAAATGTAAACTGCACCCTTCTGATCAACAGCTCAGCACAAGAGCAGCAAGTTAATATATTACAAATTAGTACAGTACAAATCTATACGGTCGGTACAGCACAAGTCTATGCAGTCAAAACAGATGTGAAATAGAAAGCGGCTAAACCTACAAAGCATCTCACATATGCTGGCTTTTGTGCTGCACATTGCTGTTGTGATGCCATTAGCCTGGTTAAAGCTGCTGTTTAATTTAGTATTCCACTGTGACATACACAGCTTTGTAAGAGTAGTTTTATCTTGGCCAATCCAGACCCACACCTATTGAATGAATAAATAAATATATATAAAATGAGTCGTGCTTCATATTGTCTCAAATGAATACTGTAAGGGAAGAGTTAAACATCAATAGTTAAGCTGTCTTGTGCATTCAAGACTTAGTTAAAATCTCCCAACAAATGTTCTGGTATTCAGTTGTTGTTAATTTCTCCATTTTTTGAATACAGATAGTTTACTTCTGTTGTAAGCTAGATTTACTGTAATGAAAGCAAAATAATATTTCTTTAATAAGATTTAAAGCCTTCCACTTCTGCATCTGTTACATGTTTATAAGTACAGTTCCAGAACGAGTGCCTTCTCAAGTTCATTGAGGGTAGGGTTACCAGATGTCCTCCTTTATGAGGACATGTCCTCTTTTTCAGCTGCCAAATATTCTTCATGTACCTTCTACATCCTGTTGTATTATTATTATTATTTTCATAATTTTTGTCTCTCTCCTACCCAGGACCTCCTTGTAAATGAACTGTGAAGGCGGTGGAGACTTTAAACCTATTTACTTGGGGTCTGGCACCAGGGTTTATCGTGGGAGGGACAAAGTGTCCTCTTTTTGGCATCCCAAGACCTGGCACCCCTAATTGAGGGAGAGACCTACAAATTAAAACTGAGCAGTTTAGAAACATTAAGGACTTAGCAAGGCACTTGTAGCCACAAGAAATGCTGGAACTGTACATAAAAACATATTAGAAACTATGTTAAAGACTGTTTTAAGATGAAGAATTTGTAGTTAAAATGTTTTTTGGTTTTTGAAAATATGAGAAACCCCTTTGCAGGAAATAGACTATGCCAACAGAACTTAAGCGTTGTGGAACTGTTGGCATTAGAGACTGTCTTATGGTTATGAGTGTCTGCAGCATTTAGAAATACAGTCCTGCCGGAACCAAATGCCTCAGTGAATTCATAGTGGTCTTTCCACCTCTAGGTCACTGGATTGAATCGTGAACCGGCTAAAAGTACCCAAATTCTGTTATTTGATGGCTTAGGTGCAATTACATTATCTTCAAGGATATATCTTGCAGCAGGTCACACCTTGGGAACTATGGCCATCAGGCACCAGGACCACACAGAAACATTTTTGCTAGCAGTCTAACTGGGGCCGCCCATGGCAACATCATCACGTCAGTGTCCTCCCTATATAGCCATGGGAGTCTCCACGCCCTCCTCCATTCTTTTCCCAACGTCAGCCATCACTCTTCAGACTCCACGGAGCACTGTCGCTTCAGTCGACTGCCATTTTCCTGGAATATTCAGTTTTTGATTTTCTAACCCTAGTTCTTCAATCACTTCATTTTCTAAAGTGATTCTCCTATTTCTTTTTGTTTATGCCCAGATCTGACAATCTTTTCCATTGCTGCAGCTCCAGACAGAAGATCTAAAATAAAAGGCAACCACAGAGACTGTGTCTGTTGCCTTGGCACCAACCACGACATTAAGGCCCTCCGGGTCTGCCGTGGCTTCAATCAAGCTACCCAGCGACGGCGCCAGAAAGAACTGAAATCCTTCCTGATGGAGCAGAAGGTTGCCACCTTGGAAAAGGAGCTTAAGTCTAGAAGATCCTCCACTTCCCTGGCCCCATCCACGAGCTCTCATGCTACCAAGCCCCAGGACGAGGCATCAAGAAAGCATCACCACAAGGAGAAAAGATCCTTCCGGGAACATTTTGTCGCCACTGCCAGCGCTGACTGTTACAAGGTTGTCGACTAGGCTGGTATTGACCTCCACTGCCACACACACACACACACACACACACACACACTCTGTGATACAGGGTCGGCCTTGGTAGCCTTTTCCACCAGAATTCCTCCCCCCGGCATTGGTTTGTCGCCGTGGTCCTTCCCTTATTCCCGCCACCTATTCCCACTGCCTCCCCTACCCTTTCTTCCATGAGGGTGGGGAGACTGTGGCAGTGTGGCCCATCATATTCACTTCTACAGATGCTGGCCCATCGCTGGGGTTTTCCTTACCCCCACTGATGCGTCTGCCCCTGCTGAAGGCCACCCCTCCTCCTCAGAAGCCGCAGTCGGGGAGTGATGCCAGCCTGGTTGTGGCCGGTGATGGCCATGGGTCATCGGGCTTCAGGCCTCTTCAGCCAACATCCCTGATCATTCCTGCAACATCAGGGATGCAGGTCCCTCAGTTGGTACCTCAGCCTGCCCCCATCCTGTCGCTGCTTCAGCTGTCCCTGTTGTCGCCAGGGCCTCAGTGCTGTGCCCCCCATCACTGCCACAGGGTTCATATAGAGTGCCGATGATCACGGAAGTCCAGGCCCTGCCTTTTTCTGTCTGGAAAAGGGAAGTATCTGTGTGCTTAACCAAATTAACATGGTGCAGAAAAAGGTAGAAAACCATGAATTAAAATATACATATTAAAATCTGCACTCCACTTCCAGAAATGACAAATAACTGTTTGCAATCTCAGTACAATTTATATCTGCAGTACCTAAATAACCGCAGTGTACATCAGCGTTTAAATGACCGCTGTCCCGTGTAAAGAAACACACCTCGTCATGCAGAGCTGCCCCACCTCAGGGCCTGTTGCCGGCATGGCCCTCTTGGCTGGCATCTGTGTCGTCACACCATGCGTCGTTGTGACAAGCTTCTTCTCAGGCGTCTGTCTTCAGTGCCTATTTCTGAACCAGGGGACAACAATGATCATTGCCCTGACTTCCAGAAGAGGATTCTGGGCCCCTGACTCCTCTAGTTCCTCCACTGTTTCCTCGGTGGGGTAGGACTCCTCAAAATACACTCCACAGTGCTCTCTTAGATGACCCCTCCTTTATAGCAATGATGTTGCAACTGCAGTCCGCTATGGGGTTTGATGCTACAGAGCAGGACATTGCTCAGCGGAAGCTGGCTGATTACCTGGACCTGCAATATTCCCCTCCCCTCATTCCTCCTGTGATCAGTGCATACGAGGATGCCACTATGGTCATTCGGTACCAAACTAACTTGATTCCCCTTGTGCCTAGAAAGGTGGACAGGCTGTACCAGGGCATCCTCTGGGATGCCCTTTTATTGCAGGGCCCCCACAGGTGGATTATGTGGTGATCAGTGTATCCCAAAATAGATTAGCGAGGCCCCAGCTCCTCAGCTGTCACCCTCCTGCCCATAAGGTCCAACTTTCTGAACTCCTTGTCCGGAGGGAATTTGCCTCTTCCACTTTGGCCATCAGGATCATTAATTATATTGGCCATATGTTCAAGTTCCAGAATTACCTCTGGAAATTGACCAGGTCTGCAGCCCAGTCCTTTCCACAGAGCCCCAAAACAGGAGATGCTCAAGACCCTCCAGATTGATGCGGATGTGGGCAGGCACCTCTTGTGAGCCACCTTTGATGCCCTAGATGCCTCTGCCAGAGCCTCCGTGGTGGGAGTTTACCTGAGAAGATGCTCCTGGCTCAGGGTGTCCGGTTTTGCTGCTGACATCTAACAGTCCATCCTGAATGCTCCTTTTAGGGGCTACAAGCTCTCAGCACAGACGTGCAGGATATGCTCAAAGACCTGCAGGCCTCTGGGAGAACTCTGTGGTCTGTTAATTCCCTCTACCACACCTTCTAGAAGAGTGGACAGAGGGTGCCCTTTTGGCATGCCACCCATTGACCTAGGTTTGGAAACCTACAACCAGGCAAGTGCAAGCTGAAATGGCAGGCCTGCCCCTCCTTTACCACAGGGAAGTTCTTCAGAGGTGGTGGAGCAGCCCTGGCTGCGGGCTCAGCCTTAGCTTGACTCTTTGCCTAACCCCCTCCATCCGGTTTCCAAGGATCTGGTGGTGGGTCATTTCTCCCTCCATCTGGACTGGTAGTGGGAGATCACAACCGACGCCTGGGTACTGCAACTCCTAGAACATGGACATGCTCTAGAATTTGTGGAGATTCCTCTAGATCTCCCTCCAAGGTCTTCCACTTATCCTCCAGGCCAAGTACCTGTGTTAATGGAGGAGATCCATATGGGACATAGAAACTGTCCCCAAGAATCAGTGGCACACTGGGTTCTACTCCCACTTCTTTCTCATTTCCAAGTCCACAGGGGACATGAGGCCCATCCTGGACTTGCAAAACCTGAACTACTACATCCGGTACAAAAAGTTCAGGATGGTCACCCTTCCAGGCCTATTACCTTCCTCCAGAAGGGAGACTGGATCTGGTCTCTAAATATGTAGGACGCATTCCTGCACATCAGGGTCTGCCTTCCCCTTAAGAAGTACCTCAGGTTCCTGTTTCAAGGGGAGCACTACTGGTTCAAAGTCCTCCATTTGGCTTGTCTTGGGCACCCAGGTCTTCACCAAATGCCTAGCTGTAGTGGCAGGGGCCCTCAGGAGGGAGGGACTTTATGTCTTCCCTTGTCTGGATGACTGGCAGCTCAAAGCTCAGTCCAAAGAGCAACTGTCTTTTACCCTGGCACATACCATGCAACTGTTCAGCCATTTGGGGATCACAGTCAAGCTATCCAAGTCAGGTTTGACTCTCTGCCAGCATCTCCAGTACATATGAGCTATACTGGACATGGCCCAAGGCTCTGCCCTTCTGCCTCCAGACAGGGTGGAGCACCTGATGGCTGTGGCCATTGCTACGGTTCTCCTGGTGAGGCTGCATATGTGCATCCCTCAGTGGACTTTGAGGGTACAGTGGGATCAGTGAACCAATAATCTGGAGCAGATGGTTCTTGTCTCTTCACCAGTAAAGAAAATTCTCCTTTGGTGAATGGAACCCAGCCATTTGCTGAAGTGGGTTCCTTTCCTCATACCCTCCCCTCATCAGATCCTCACCACGGATGCATCCGGGATGGACTGGGATGCACATCTGGCTCCTTAACAGACTCTGGGAACATGGACTCTGCTCAAGGCCTCGCTCCACGTCAGTGTCTTCGAGATACGAGCTGTCCTGTACAGCCTGCAGGCCTTCTAGTGTCAGCTGTCCCTGGGCCATCTGCTAGTGCAGATGGACAGTATCAGTGTAGTGCACTACATCAACAAGCAAGGGAGGGTACCCAATCTTACCCCCTGTGCAGGGAGGCAAGGAGGGTTTGGTACTGGGCTCTGGACCAGTGTCTCAAACTGTCGGCCATCCATGTTCCAGGTGTCCAAAACATCCTGGCAGACAAGCCAAGCAGGTTCCTGCCAGGAATGCACGAATGAGAACTGCTCACCTGTGTGGTAAAAGACCTGCTCGACAGGTGGGTTCGCCCAGAGTTGGACCTTTTTGCGTCCACTCACAACGCAAAACTGCTGCTTTTCTGCTCACTCGATCAAGAGCCTAGAGTTTTCTGGTGAGACACATTGTCCCTCTGTTGTAAAGAGAGGTTTCTTTATGCCTCCCCCCCACCTTCCTCTGATTCAGAGGGTGCTAATCAAGCTCCAGATGGAGGGCGCCACCCTGATTCTGGTGGCCCCCTTTTGCCCTCAGCAGATTTGGTTTTCACTGTTTAGCAGTGGAGTCTCCAGGGCCCCTTCCCCTGTGTCTGGGCTTGCTGTCACAGGAACGGGAACCCTTGTACATCTGAACCGTCAGTCCCTTCACCTGCGTGCCTGGCTTCTGAAGATGTAGCCATTGCCAGGTTTGGTGTCTCCCCTGAAGTGGCTGACGTCCTGGTGGCCAGAAAGCCTTCCACTAAGGCAACTTGTTCCATGAAATGGAAGTGCTATTCTTGTGGCGGCTTCCCATCACCTGGACCACTTCACCTGCCCGTGAGCCAGGTTCTAGAGTACATCCTGCCCTTGTCAGATGCTGGACTGAAATCGCTTCCCTAAAGGTGCATTTTTCGGCCATATCAGCCTTCCATGTGCCCATTGAGGGTTGTATGGTAGTCCAGTTGGACATGGCCGTACCTTTCTGAGAAGCATCCTGCACTTGAAGCTTCCATCCATAACCCAGTTCCGGCCTGGGACCTGAATTTTGTTTTGGAGAAACTTACTTTGGCTCCTCTTGAGCCTGCCATGAATTGTGAGCTATACTTTCTTTTGTGGAAAGCTCTACTTTTAGTTGCTGTTACCTCTGCTCATAGGATTGCCGAGCTGTAGGAGCTCATGTGTGAGCAGCCTTATTTGATTTTTCACAAAGACAGGGTGTCTTTGGTTACTAACCCTAAGTTTTTTTTCCAAAGGTGGTGTCTAAGTTTACTTTGAATCAGACATTCCACCTACCTGTTTATTATCTGGAGTATGCCAGTCCAGGGGAGGCGTTGCTCCATACTTTAGATGTACATAGAATACTCTGATATGTTCATCACATGAAGGACTGCAGGAAGTCCTCGCAGCTTTCTGTTTCTTTCGCCCCTAGGAAAGAGGGTGTACCAGTTTATAAACAGTGTCTATCCAAATGGTTGGCCAATTATACTGTTTTCTGTTATAGGAAGTACGGTAAGGAACTTCCTGGGGCTGTTAAGGGCCACTGTACCAGAGGCATGGCCACTTCTGTTGCTTGTTTTAGAGGGGTTTCAGCAGCTGAGATCTGTGCTGCTGCAACTTGGGAGTACTGCCCACACTTTCACAAGTCACTACAGTCTGGACATCACCTCTAGAAGGAGGGCAAATTTTGGCCTAGCAGTGTTACAGGGCCTCCATTCATAGACCGTTGCCTTCCAGCTACCTGGACTATTCTCCTCTGCAGTACTGCTTGGGACTCATTTCTAAGGTGCGACCTGTTGCAAGAGAGAGATCCTCGAAGAAGACAGAACAGTTATGTAAGAACTTACCATAACAGTAGATCTTCCGAGATAATTTTCTTGCAGCAGGTCATGCCATTCCACCCCCTTTCCCCTTTGCTTCTGAGTTCATCCTTTCCTGTCCCCTCTTTTGCAGGATAGTAAGCCTTCTGCATTCCATACTCTTTCTGGCGGGTCTCTGGCTCTTCCTCAGTTCCCTTGGGAACGTGTCCTCTGTGTCCAGTGGGGAATTCAGGAGGGCGTGGGGACGCCCACGGTTATATAGGAAGGACATCTATGTGATGACATTGCTGTAGGTGGTCCCAGTCAGACTACTAGCAAAAATGTTTCCTTGTGGTCTTAGTGCCTAATGGCTATAGTTCCTGAGGTGTGACCAGTTGCAAGAGATTCTATTAATGATCTACTGCTATGGTAAGTTCTTGTATAACTGTTCTTTGCAGTGACTTCATTCCAGTTCCTTATAGGCAAGTGCTGGAATCATCTCAGTTATCAACAGTTAGTATCCTCATTGTCAGTCTAAGTTGGGAGTCTGAGGGTTGAATAAGTATGTCTGTGCAACTTTCTGTCCCACTAAAGGGGAGGTCTTTCCAAGGGGTGGTAACTGGTGGAGCAACTTGGGGAAGCTTGTTTTGTGGTTGCACATGCTGTATCCCTGTCATGGTTAGAGGACATCCATCCCCATATCAGTCGGACAGCAGGATAAATTCATTACATAAGCTAAAAAAAGGTTAGCGTTTTTACTTAACCTGTTCCTTTTTATATGAAAACTTAAGACTACTTTGAGATGGAAACAGCCAACCATTAGAGGTTCTAATCATATGGAGCACGTACAGTAGCTTAAGTCTAAAAGGAGTTTATTTGTAAGCATTTTACCATTTTGTTTTTGATTCCTAAGTGCAGAATTGCTTGGGTAAAGGACTTTAGTTTGCCATTCCAACCAGGCACTGGAATATTGTAATTATTTTTTTTTTTTTATACTTGTAGGCATGATGAGCATATCTGTCCATTTTCACATGCGACAAGTTAACAGAGACATTATCCATTACACATACAAATACAAGACAGATACGAGACAGAACTTACATTAAAAACAAAATTGACTGTACAAAATCTGTGTAATAAATTGGCATGGTGTTGGTTTTTCCCATCCCCATCTTTTGCTGGCTGACTAACCCTGACCATGTGACTTGCTGCAGAAGCACCGTGACACTAATGACAGTTGATGTGTTTGCACTGGATGGAAAAAGAGACCATAAATTTATTATTATGTGTGTAGAGTCTGAGTACAGCTGAGTTTATTTCATATATTATGCAGTGCAAGTTATTCGTAGTTTTATTTCATATCAGAAGTGTCCAAGAGGGTAGTCTGTCTACAAGCCAAAGGTTAAATTAAGTGCAGATTTAAAAAACAAAATGTGAAACTATGCCAAATAGCACAGTAACTTTTTACCTAGAAAACAAAAGAAAGGGATGCACTCTTGGTCCAAGATCAGGTTTATTGGTTTTTTTTGTATAAAGCGTGATTAATTTTTAGCTTTAATGTTGTATTGTGTTAATAAACATTGCACAATTCTTAATATGAAGAGTCTTTTCATAGAAATGTAGTCTGAGGTTTATTTATACTGCGGGGGATATAATGGCTTCCCAAACCTGTATGTTTGTCTGAGAAAATATATATAGAGAAATATATCTAGGATATGAGATGAACTAATGTAAGATATCAGCTATATCTTCTTGAGTTGTACTTGACTTCTGACCTCACAAGTGGCAAAGCCTCGAGTGAGGTCACAAGAGGGTGAAGTATAAAGAAAGAAAATATTTCTGCTATACATTAGCTCTTCTGATATTTGATGTGTACAACAGGACCTAAAGGTTTCATACAAAAAGCTGTAAGGTGATCTTCATTTTCATTCACTGTTTGTATGCTTGGTTCTATGAATGGAATGTCTCTGAAGAATGTGCGAAGGAACGGTTGCCAAGGTAGCATTGTTGTAAGATAATGTGGTATGTCCTGTTGCTAGTGGTCAGTTATCAGTAGGTCAATTGTGATGTATGGTGATATCTTGAAACTTAGCTCAAAGTTATCACTATCTTTATAAATTTATACCCACGCCTGTTGTATACATACATAAAATCTTTTCTGTTTTCAGTGGTTTCTGTTTACTGTATGCATTAATGGATATGTTCATTTTTTTATCCCCATGTAACATAATAAAGTTTATCTGATGGTAACTTTTCTGTTGTACCTGTTGTGAATTATAAAAACAATGCTTTAGTTATTGTAGATGAAAATTGAACCTTACAGCTGTGGGATCTTAACTTTGTATTTTCCCCAAAGCAAAACTTAACGTGAAAATCTCAAGCTGTAAACTTTGCTCGCAAAAAAACAATGCAATTTAAATGAGCTCTCTTCAGCAAAATAGGGGAGATGCATTAGGCTGACTCAAAGTATGCCATTTATTTTCTCAAGCGAGGGGGCAGAACCATATCTGTGTTATGAGAATCCTACCCCTTCACAAGTAATGATAGGCTGCGTAATTTGAGTCGGCCTGTTGCATCGATGTATAATAACAGGTCAGCAGTTTTCTCATGGGCTGAACCAGTTGATATTTGCAATAATAACCGCTGGTTATTACGACATTGACGTGCTCCTGTCACTGAAACTGTGTTGCTCCCTTATTGGCTCTCATCTGAGACAAACTGAGTTGAAACAGAAACACCCCAAAAAAAAAAAGACAAAAGAACTGTGTGGAGGGAGGAGAGGGCAGGAGAGAGAGGAAGTCTGAGACTGTGTGTGTGTGTGTGTGTGTGTGTGTGTGTGTACACACTAAAGAAAGTCAGGAAAAAAATGCTGATCAGTTCTTATAAAAATAGAAAATGGTGAAGTGTGAAATTTAATGCTCAGTGTGGGATGCTTTAATAAACCCCTCAGGCTTTATGCAGCATCCCACACCTTGGGTGAGCATTACATTCTCATAACACACACTCCCCCATCATTTATTCTCTATATACAACATCAGTTTACAAGTTATACATTGGTTTTTAAATCTGGTTGTATGAAGATTTAGCTGTTTCTTCCTGATTTTCAGCTATTGTGTTCAGTGCTTTGCATGGGTGTTTTGATGTCATCAGCATTGTGAATGCTGCTCTCTGATTTGTTCAGTATTCCATAACATACTCCAAAAATTCGAGATATGATCTCTTGCGAAGTGGATCTAAACACATACATTTTGTTCTATGGATGCGGATATGTTGTTCTTATCCATGCTTCTTGGCATGTCCTGTCCTTTAAGAATCTTGCCGGAAGGTCTAAAATCTGGCTTCGCCCCCTGACGTTAGGTCTTCCTTTCTGCTGGAAGATTCAGGTTCCCTCCTTATCGCTTCCGTGTTGAGTAGGCCCTGGCACTTAAATCTTCAGATTACTTGCCTAAGCTCAAACTCGTCAGTTTCACCGTATCGTTTTACAATTGTGACCGCGATGGAGAACAAGTCCTTGCCCGGGTTCCTCCGGTGCCTCTGCAGGCAGAAGATGTCTCACACCGACCCGTACGCCACGTGTGTCTGTTGCCTGGGCCACAATCACGATACCCAGGCTTTCGACTTTTGTCACTCGTTCCAGCCGAACATGTTGGACAATTACCTCGCACACTTATAGCTTGGCCAATTGGAGAAATGGAACCCACCAGTCAAATCTAAAGAGGCCCATTGGGCGGTCTATGTGGGTGCGGGGTCTGCTGAACAACTCAAGCAAATGAAGTTTTTCGAAGAGGAGGAGGCTCAGGCTGCCAGTCAGTCCTGTTCAGCATCGGTCTTCATACCGCTCAGACTGGGCTCTACCTTTAAAGGCTCCTTCAAGGAGTTGTGCCAGTCTCTCCCGACCAGGGAGGAGGGCCCATCGGCTTTGCACAGCTCTCGTTCCCATAAAAAGAATTCCAAGGAATCGAGAGAGAAGTCTCATCAATCTCTTTCTTGGGATCGAGAGAGATCTCCTTCCCAGGAATCTCCAATTTCGACTTCGGACGTAATTGCGGCCTTGGCTGCTGGCTTCATGGTGTCTCCATCAGGCCAGCCGGCTAAGACACGGGACAATGACTGTCGAAATTATCGGCCCCATCGTCGCTGGATGAGGCCGACAACTCCTTGTTCAGGACTCCGGTCCTGATCGGACCTACCGAGGAGGAAGCCCAGCTCGCTGTGAACCTCCTCTCGGTCCATGGCCCAGACTTGGAGTAGCTGCAGGTCTCCCCAGCTCCTTCTGAGTGCCACCAATGGTCGAGGTCATCCTCGACCAACTGGTTGAGAGAACTCTCAAATGCCATTCTGGCGTTCAGAAGTAACACGCCGCCTATTCATCTCGTCCTCCTCAGAAAAGGAAAGGCTTTGGCGCAAATTGCGCCAATGCTACAAGGATCTCATGTGGCAACAGTTGGTGTTGGCGGTCCAAGTCAACCCCAGCTTCCACATTGGCCATCACATGGCTGTCGCCCCTAGGCCAACACCATCCCTCCACCCCTCGAGCTGATGAAGGCCCTCCCGGCTCAGCTGAAACCAGCTTTTCACTTGATTCTGGTGGAGCCACCGCCTAAACAGCCTCCTTTCGGGGATCCTGTCAAGGTGTGTCTGCCGACTAAGGGTCTCCCACATGAGCTGTTTGTCACCCTTGCTCCCGACTGTCATGGCCGGGTCAAAGGGTCTTAGATGGTCAGTCGATCTATCCAGGTCAAGGACTTGTCTTTGCACTCTCGTCCATTCTATGAGGTTTCGCTTGGGGGGGGGGGGTCACTCGATGGAGGAAGGTTCCCACGTCGTTTGTGGGCATTCTCCATCTCATCTCCAAATCCACGGGGATGACACTGGAGCTTGTTCAGAAACGGGCTCAATATCCCCTAACAGACATTCTGACAAAAGGGGATTCTCTGACAGAGGCCTTCCCAGTGGCCAAAGCCATTGTTGGCCCAGCCCTGGAGCTTTGGCAGCACCCTACCTCCTGCCCTCGCCATCAGGCCAGATGGCCTGCAAGTATCTGGTTCCCATCGGCTCCTTCTCTGGGTTGCAGAGCACCCCTTGACTGAGAGGTTGGTGACCCGAATCTGTGTTTCAGTGCTCAAGCAATTCAGGAGACACTGATAGACCTCTGGACAAAGGGTCAAAAAACTGGACTACTCTGCCAGGAAAGTCTATGCTGCCTCTTGCTTGGTCTCAATCAGACAAGCTTGGCTGTCATCATGGCACACTTCTCCCATGCCCTCCTGGGCTCTCTAGATAAGGTGCTTCCTCATCTCCCAGCGGACCTTCAGACTACGATCAAGCAGGGTCGGGCTATGGCAAAACAGCAACTCCAGACAGCTCTGGACATTGGGGATTCCTGTGCCCATTCAGTAGAGGCCACAGTCTCCATGCACCACAGGGCTTGGCTGAGGGTCTCTACCTTTATGGCAGACACCCAGCACAAACTGGCAGATGTTCCATTCCCGTGCACTGACTTGTTTGGTCCAGGAGTTGATAGTCATCTTCAATGCATCAAGAAGTCCAGTGCCGCCTTGGACTCCATTGCCTCCACCCAGAAGGAATCCCAGGGTTTCAAGAAGCAGCAGTATAAGCCCTTTCGGCCTTCTGCCTCTGTGACCAAGCAGCCCCAGTACCAGTCGGGGTAGCAGTAGGCTCAATCTTGCGCCCTCGGCCCAAGTCAGGGCTTGGTGGTCCATAAGCCCAGAGGAAAAGGTCCCAGCAGTCCATGGCGGATCCTCCTCCTCCTCCAAGCTTGCACAGTGACTGGATGGGGTGTCCACCCCATGCCACGTCCACCATGGAGTCCTCCGTGGGGGCGGCTTCATGACTTCCTTTCCACCTGGTCCGCTGTCACAATGGACAGGTGGGTTTTGAACTAGTAGGTCAGAGTCTGCCTCTGGAATTCAAGCAGTACCCACCAAGCCAAGCCCACGTTCCACGGGAGGAGAAGGTATCTGTGGACATTCTGTTGGCTCTCCAAGACAGCATCACCCTATTCCTCCGCAAGGAGGTAGTAGTCAGTCATGGATCCCCCTGTCAACCCAGGGTTCATTTCCAGATACTTCCTGGTCCCGAAATGGATGGGGGTGGGGGCTGGCACCCCATTCTAGATCTGCATGACCTGAACCAGTTTCTTAGGTCTCGCACCTTCAGGATGGTAACTCTGTCTCCGATCATACCATCTCTCAAGCAGAATATATGGTTTTGCTCCCTGGATCTGCAGGACGCGTTCTTCCATGTTCCAGTTCGTCCGTCACACTGAAGGTTCCTTCGCTTCCAGGCCGAGGGAACCCTCTGAGTTCCAAGCCATGCCATTCGACCTGTCATCGGCCTGCAAGGTCTTCACCAAATGCATTGCAGTGGTGGCCCATCTTCGGCATTGAGGGGTCAGGATGTACCCCTGTCTGAACGATTGGTGCATCGCGGGTCCCTCCAGACAGGTGGAGGTCAGGGATCTGGCCCTCAGGCGTGCATCGATCTTGGCCTCCTGTTCAGAGGCCAGGGCAGAGCTCGACTCTTGCCGAGCCAGAGCCAGGCTCTGACGGACAGGCGGAGCCTGGCTTCCTTTGCCCGATCATTTCTAGTTGGCGCTCGCCTGCCCGGACTTACAAGCGACTTTGGGGCCGGCATGGCAGCCAGTACCTCCATGATCTGATGGGCCCGTGGCATATGCGCCATTTTCAGTGGAGCTGACCAGCCAGTGGACTCAGTGACTAGGTCATTTGACCAGCTGGTCACTGTAACCTAGAAGATGTGGGGCGCTTTCCAATGGTGGACCGTCCCGGAACATCTGCAGGAAGGAATCCCATTTGTCCGTCCGGAGTAGACAGTCATCTTGCTGACCGACACCTCTCTCATAGAGCTAGGATGCCCACATGGGACCACAAGTCCACGGGCTCTGGACCGAGGAATCCTGATGCCACATCAACCTGCTGGAGCTCTGAGCAGTTGGCTGGTGCTGATTGCATTCGCTCCATTCCTTGAGGGGTAAAGTGGTTCAGGTCCAAATGACAACACCGACCATGTGACTATGTCAACCATGAGGGCGACATACACTCCCTGCCTCTGTGCAGGAAGCTCTCCGCATCTGGACCCTCATGAGCCAACTGGAGGCAGATCTCCTAGCCATTCATGTTGCAGGAGGGCGAGGCTTCCCATGAGTGGTCTCTCCATCCAGAGGCAGTCGCAGCCTGTTCTTCCAGTGCCCAGTGGGGCACCCCTCAGGTGGACCTGTTCACCTCCAGGGAGAATGCAAAGCTGAGGCTGTTTTGTGCCCGCCCCCCTCAGCAGGGCTCACTGGAGGTGAACAGGTCCACCTGAGGGGTGCCGACTGGGAGAACAGGCTACATGCTGCCTCTGGATGGAGAGACCACCATGGATGCCTTCTCGAGGCTGTGGACCCCAGGCCTCTTTTATACCTTCCCTTGATCCACAAGGTTCTCCTCAAGGTGAGGAGGGACAAGGCACAGGTAATCCTGGTGGCTCTGGACTGGCCCCATTAGTTTTAGTACCCCAATCTCCTCTGCCTCAACATCGGGCTCCTGAGGTGTCTTCCAACCGCCCGGACCTGCTGTCAGTCGATCAGGGGATGGTCTTTCACCTGGACCTTCAATCCTGCACTAACAGCCTGATTCCTGAGTGGCTAGAGTTCCAAGGTTTGGGTCTCTCCAAAGATGTCCTCACTGTAGTTGAGGTATCTAGGAAGGAATCGACCAGGAAGTGCTATGCCTTCAAGTGGAAGAGATTATCCATTTTGGTGTCAGGGCAAGGACCCAGACCCCTTGTCCTGACCAGTGGCTAGCATTCTCGACTACCCTTGGTCTCTCTCCAAAGGGGTCTTGGTCTATGACCCTGAAGGTGCACCTGGCAGCCATCTCTGCTTACGGGCATGGGCCAGTCAGCAGGCGTTGGCACAGGAGAAGGTGATCTGGCATTTTTACAGGCCTCGACCATATTTCCCCTCGGTGCATGAACCACCACCATTGTGGGATCTACTGCTGGTACTGGCAAAGCTCATGGGCAAGCCATTTGAACCGATGCACAGGGTGACATGTCACACCTGTCATGGAAGGCGGCATTCCTGGTGGCTATCACATTAGCCAGAAGGATTGTGGAGCTCAGGTGCTCTGTTGAATCTCCCTATCTGGTCTTCCACAGGGACAAGGATATCCTGTGCCACAACCCAAAGTTCCTTCCGAAAGTTATATCTGAGTTTCACCTGAATCAGGTGACGACTCTACTGGTGTATTACCCCAATCACACCTTTGAGACGAGTACAGGCTCCATACTTTGGACCTGAGATGAATGCTCTCTTATTATAAAGAGCGCACTGCCGGAGTTCGGGGAGAGGTTCGCCAGCTGTTTGTCACCTACACTGAATCTGCACCTGGCAGACCTGCAGCCAAGCGAACAACTGGCAGATGGATTACATCATGCATCGATCTCTGCTATAGGTTGGCAGATAGGGAGCCTCCTTTAGGGCTCAGGGCTCATTCCACCATGCGTCAGTTGCTGCTTCCAGGGACATCCCTATCCAGGATATCTGTAGGGCTACTACCTGGAAGTCAGCAAACACCTTCATTTCCCATTACCACATTGACCTCGAGTCACACCGGGATGCTGGTTTTAGAGCCTCAGTTCTCCAGTCTCTGTTCCCTAAGTAGGGGGTGTGCGCCTTGCCTCCCTCCTACCAGAGAACTGCTAGGAGTCTGCCAAGAAGTGTGGATAAGAAAAACATATCCACATCCATAAGAACATAGGTTACTCACCTGTAACATTAGTTCTAGGAGTGGTATATGTTGTTCAGCCACACTGACCCACCCGACCTCAACGCACAACCTCTGCTTTCTGCGGGCAAGATCTGGTGTCAAGGGGCAGAGCAGAGGAATATACCACCCGGGTGGGTGGGAGGAGCCAGGTTTTGGACCTTCTGGTAAGATCTTTAAAGGGAAATGACATGCCAAGAAGTGTGGATGAACAACATATACGACTCCTAGAAGTACTGTTACAGGTGAGCAACCTGTGTGGCATTTCTCTCTGCTTCTGTTGTATATCTCCAAAGATCTGGTGTTAGCTTAAAAGACTATAGGCTGGGCACAGTGGAAGAAAGAATCTTTGAAAAACATTCTGAAGTACCATTCCACATTTGGAGATGAGCAACCATATACAGAGGGTTGTGTATGAGCAATGATGTACAAGAAGACCATTTCATTTGAGAGGTTTACATAGTAGCGGAAGACTTTGAGAGATCTTCTGTTACCATGGAAATATGAGACTGAATACGAGTCTTGTATCTGAACAGTTGCTCATACACAATCTTTATAGTGTATGGGAAAAGGATCCCCATGCTCTGCTAATTCCTTTACAATTGTCAGGCTCAGGTGCAGTTTCTGCTGGACCGTTTATGGTTCTTTCAGTCACAGCTCACTTCCAGGGTCAGCTCTTTCACCATCACAGCCACTTCATCAGGTGCCGTGGTTTGAAAAAGGCAGTGTGCAAAGACATTCTGTGTTGTGCTGCAGTAGCTATGTAACTAGTGCAGCACAACAGCAAGATACATAGCTACTGCCACAACGACATTGTTATAGTGTATGGTGAAACAACATTCCATCATCGCTGTGTGTGTGTGTATATAAGGAGACTACTAATCCTTTAGCCAAGATAGAGGTGTTATAAAGCTGTTGAAGTCCCTTGCACGTATACCAAGAATTCCAGTGACAGATGTGGATAAGTCTTAATTTTTATATACATAGATTTTTATGTCCTGGCTAGCTGCATTTTCCTCTTGAACTAGCACCACCTTGCCCCATACACCTCTATTTTTCCACTTCTGCTACCAGTGTTACTCCACAGTTCTGTCCCTTATGGGGGCTCCAGGGAGTACCATCATCTCGCATCCATGAGCTCCAGGATCTTGTATCTAGCAGGTGGGTGGCAGGATCCATTGAGTGAGGCCCAAATGTAAAACATTGTGACTATCGTTCAGACAGAAGTTGATGTTTTCTTTTTTCTATTGAGAACTTTCTTCCTGGCCACCTGCGTCATCTCAGAAGTATATCCTGATCCCCAGGGTATGCTGAATTCAGGCTCACAACCTTTGAGTCACCTGAAAAGCCACCAATTACCCATGGCTTACTCTCCATGTCAGGAGCTTCAGTGGAGGGACATTCCCCCCCCCCCCACCAAATCAAGGCAGTCCACTCTGTGGACAAGGATTCAGTGCCAGAAGGCATGAGGACCTTCAAAAATCCCAAAGGTCCAGGCCATCAGACAGTTGGAAGTGAGTTTGGTCCCTCCCATCTGCCCCAGTGTGAGCACAGCAATCTGAGTTAGCCTCATATACACATAGCAGATCCTTGTGACAGAAGCAAGCTCCCTGGTTCAGCTGCAGGGGTCGCTGTGGCACCTGAGCTCGCCTCCCAACACTTCTAAGGCATGTTGCCGCGAGCAGGTCACAAGGTGAAAGCCTAGAACTGGTGTTTTCCCTGTATTTTATCTCCTCCCATACAGCCAGTAATTTTCCATTTTCAAAATTGGCCAGTTCCATTTGGCGAACTCTTAAAATCTGCCCCCTCCCAAATTAAGGGCAAATTAGCATGTTTTGTACAAAAAAATGTGACTCGAAATGAAGGTGTTTGCCAACAGAGCTGTTGCAAAGTGTGGTTCTTTGCATGATAAAGTTGCGAAAAAGATTTTTTTTTTTTTTAATCAAAAAATGACTTCCAATTGCTAGTTTGAAAATGGCATTGTTTTTACCAGTATTTTCCATTGAAAACAGGAAATCATTCACCACACTTCCACCTTCCCAAAGTTGGGCCTGCATTGTAGTGGCCTGGTGTGACGCAGTGTGTTTGTGGACTGCACCATCCTTCCAAGAGAGCAGGCTCCACAGCTCAGTGTTGGGGGTTGCTGCATCGCAGAGCCTGATGTCGTGCTCCCCAGGCAGGCATCGTTGCACACAGCAGCACTCTGTAACCCACAGAGTCTGTCTCCCAGAGACCACTCTCAATACAGTGTGGAGAACAGCAGTAAACACAGGCCTCAACATGAGGTGTGGAAATTACAGAACATGGGGTCATTACATAAAGTGCAATTACATAAGAATACAAGGTGTCAAAGAAGGCCAGCATACAGGTCAAAATACATAGTCACAGGCCAGGCAACAGGCAGAAATATAAGTCACAAAACACAGAGACCAACAGTAAGTCTCAGATATGATACATTAAGTAAAAATGCATTCAGGTACACTAATAGTGCACAGGTCAATGAGCAGATTGGAACTCTGAAATGAGTACAACACTTTGCCTTAGCAAATGGTGATGGGACTTAGAAAAGGGAGACAAAAGCAGAAGCCCCGAAAAGGGGAGGAAGAGGACAGGAGCGGTAGTGGTGAGTGTAGCAAGGATGAGACTCTGCTAATAGGTGGGGGGATGGGGATGGAGGGAGGGAGGAATGCCAGAGATTACCCAGGAGAGCAGTGGCATTTGGCTTCAGACAGCAGCCACTCTTTAAAATTGTTTTTAAAGGAGAGATGGGAGGTGGAAGGCGGAGAGATGTGGGAGTCTGTTCCATAGGGAGGGCAGAACAGAAAAGGCTTTACTACCCATGGTAGAGGAGATTCATGGAGTTATCGGGGGAGGGAGGGATGGATGATTCGCAGAGGCTCCTAGCTGTCATTCTGCCCATGAGGTGGGATGAGTATGGGGACAGGTGTCCGCCTCTCGGAGTACTGTCAACTAAGCAACCAAGGGCATAGTCGAACCGTCCTTGCAGTAGGAGCCAACCAAGTGACTGGTACAATACACAATGATGGGTAGAAAAAGCAGCATGGAGGACAAAGTGACAGATACTGTTGTAGACTGAGTTCAGTCTACAGTGCAGAGCTGTGGATACGAGGAAATAGACAGTAGAGCAATATTTCTAGGGACATGGATATGTTGTTCATCCACACTTATTGGCAGGTTCCTTGCCGCTTTAAATCTTGCCGGAAGGTCTTCAAGCTGGCTCCTCCCACCCACCCGGGTGGTAAAACTCTCGGCTCAGCCCCATGACGCCAGATCTTCCTTACTGCTTGGAAGCTCAGGTTCCTCCTTAAGCGTTGTGATTAAGACTGGTTCCTAATTCTTGAAAAGTTCAAAATTAAAAGTTTTTGCTAAAGACTTGGTCTTCTTCTGGCTGCGATGGACAAATCAACTCCCGGTTTGGAGGTGCCTTGCGAACAGAAGATGTCGGGCGGATCTGCACTCCACGTCGTCTACTGCCTGGGCATTGAGCGACCATGCAGGCCTGCTTATGCTCTTCCTTTTGACCTCGTCCTTGAAGACCGTGCTGCCCAATTACAACTGGGGTGCCCGAAAAAGAATTCCACGGTGAAATCTAAGAGGCGATTGCACGATGTCCGGCGGCGGGCTCGTGAATCAGCTAGAGCAGATGATCGCCCTCGAAGAGGAGGCGGCGCGGGCCGCTTCTACCTCGGCTGCAGCATTTGTCCCGCTCTCTCTCGGTGCCTCGTACTCGGCTTCTTTTAAGGAGCTTTGTCTGACCCTCTCGACCAAAGGTGAGGGTCCAACTTCTTCGGGACCTTTTTCCAGGTCCAAAAAGAGCAAAAGTAAGTCTCTCCGTCGACGCTCTTGGGAGCGGGAAAGATCCACCTCCCTTGTCGACAGTGGGCTTGATGCGACCCCTCAGCTCGGCCACTGGCTTCACGGTGTCCCGTCAGGCCAGTTGACCGAGACTCCATCCCGGCCAGTCGAGATTTTCGACCCGTTAGGCGGTTGTCGGCTGGAGAAGCTGAGAATCCCTCTCCAGTTCCCCGGTGGAGTGGAGGATCCTCGGCTCGTCTGTGCCTCCGTTCCGGAGCCTTCGGTGGGATCGTCCGAGCGAGGGAGTGCAGACCGACACTTCTCCTCGCCTCCCTCGGCCTAGTCGAGACTCTCTGTCTCGGACATCCTCGTGGTCAACCGATCCTGCCGCCTTGGAACGTCTCCAGTCTCGGCACGGCGGCAGGCGCGCCACGGCGCTTCCTCCTACCGCCGAGCGAGGGAGGCTTGGCGCGTAGGCCGTGCGAGAAACATGTGGCAACAGCTCCTTTTGACCAGGAATAAGCTGACCCAGTCGTCTTCCCCCGCCATTAAGTGGCTGTCACCGGAGCAGCCGAAACAACCCCTCGTTGTAGTCGAGGAGCCTGTTCTCAGGCCAGTTGTTTGGCCAATTCCAGCTGCCCACAATTCTGGTGGAACCTCCGCCTCCACAGCCATTAGTTGGGGCTCCGACCAAAAATTCTCCGGTCGGCTTTGGGTTTGCCCACATGGGCTGTCTGTCACCCTCCTCCCGATAAACCTCGGCAGGTGGAGGGTGGCTCAGACTGAGCAGCTCTTTGAGGACTCTTCTGAGTCCGAAGATCGTTCCTCCCTCTTCTCCAAGCGCATGGACTTGGAGTCCTCGGGAAGGGCAGTCAATGGACGATAGCCCTACGTCCTTCTTAGGGTTGCTTGACTCATCTCGGAGTCCACGGGATGAAGCTCGAACCCATTTCTAAGCGGGCCAGGTATCCTCACGGAATTCTGGACTGAGGGATTCTCCTCACGGAGGCCTTTCCGGTGGCGAAGCCATAATGATCCGGCCTTGGAACTTTGCAGCGTCCTGCTTCCTGCCTCGCCTTCAGCCAGGTTGGCCAGGAAGTATCACGGTCCCCTACCAGTTCCCTGTCCGGTTTTGGACACCCCTTGGCGAGGGTTGGTTACCGACAGCGTTTTCGGCGTGCGAGGCATGAGGGATGTGGACAAACCTCCCGACAAGGAATCCAAGAAATTGGATTATGCCGGGCGAAAAGTCTATGCTGCGTCCTCTCTACGCCCGTCAGGCCAGTTCGGCCGTCCTCATGGCCACATTTTCTCACGCCCTGTTGGGCTCCCTGGATGAGGTTGTCCCTCATCTTCCCGCAGATCTGCAGACTACGGTCAGGCAGGTGCGGGACCAGGGCAGGACAGTGGCTAAACAGCAGCTCCAGACTGCATTAGACATCGGGGACTCGTGCCAGGTCTCTGGCGGCCGCAGTGGCCATGCATCATCGGGCTTGGCTGAGGATATCCACCTTTACCTCGGATACCCAGCACAAGTTGGCAGATGTTCCCTTTTTGGGGACTGACCTCTTCGGCCCTGGGGTGGAAGGTCACCTGCAGAGGATCGAGAAGTCCAGTGCTACCTTGGACTCGGTCTCTTCTGCTCAGAAGGACAAAGGCCGCAAGCCACAGCCTAAGCCCTTTCGTCCTTCTGCGCCCACGGCGCGCCCGGCCCAGCAACGTCAGGGCCAGCAGGCTCGACCTTGGTATCCCAAGCCCAAGCAGTCGGCTTCCTCCAACAGGAAGCAGGGAGGTAAAGGCCCAGGAGGTCCCTCGGCCGGTCCCTCCTCCAAGCCTGCCCAGTGACGGGCTGAGGGGTGTCCCCATCCCTGTACCTCACCCTGGTTCCCCATTAGAGGCGGCTCAGAACACTTCCTTTCTGCCTGGTCCGCTGTTACCACGGACAGGTGGGTACTGGAGGTGGTGGGAAAGGCCTACCTCTGGAATTGAGCAGGCCCGCCCTTCAGAGCCGTGCGCACCTCGGGGCCTCGGGATCCTAGCCTCACTGGCAGCTCGCCGAGCCCGAGTCGCTCTCCTCCTCCAAAGGAGGTGATCACGGAGGTGAGGACCCCCTTTAGACCGGGGTTCGTGTCCAGGTATTTCCTGGTTCGAAGCGGACGAGGCTGGCGCCCATTCTCGACCTACGACCTGAACAAGTTCCTAAGGTCTCGAACCTTCAGGATGGTCACTCTGGCACAGATAATACCATCTCTGGAACACGGCGTGTGAGTTCTGCTCTCTGGACCTACAGGGCGCATTCTTTCACGTCCCTATCCGTCTGTCACATCGGAGATTCCTTACGCTTTAGGCGGAGGGACCCTCTTCGAGTTCGAGCCATGTCCTTGACTATCTCCAGCTCCCAGGGTCTTCACCAAATGCATGGCAGTGGTGACAGCATTCCTCTGCGGCGCCGAGGGTCCGGTGTACCCTTACCTGGACGATTGGCTGATAGCAGCCCCTCCAGGCAGGAGGTGGGGCGGTCCAAGATCTGGCCCTCCAGGTTTGCTCTCAGTCGGCCTTCTCATCACAGAGGCCAAGTAGGAACTCGAGCCGCAGCAGGTGATCCTGTTCATCGGGGCAGAGCTCGACTCTCTTGAGCCAGAGCACGGCTCCTGGCTGACAGGGCCGAGGTTCTTACCTTCTTGCCCAATCATTTCTGGTTGGGCAATCGCTCTGCCGGGACTTCCTCGCCTTCTGGGTCTCATGGCGGCCTGTACCAGCGTGGTCCGTTGGGCCGCTGGCACATGCGCCTCCTTCAGTGGGGACTGGCCAGCCAGTGGTCTGGCAGCTGCGATCCTTTGGACCAGCTAGTGATAGTGACCGGGAGATGTGAGCAGCTATCCAGTGGTGGACCGTTCCATTTCATCTGCAGGAGGGCATCCCGTTTGTCCGCCTCGAGCCAGCGTTCTCTCTATCGACCGGCGCCTCTCTGATGGGTTGGGGTGCCCATCTGGGGAACACCGAGTGCTGCGGCCTCTGGTCCCGCTGGAGTCCCAATGCCACATCAACCTGCTGGAGCTCGGCGGTCCGCCTAGCTCTCACCGCCTTTGCTCCGTTTCTCCGGGGTCAAGTGGTCCGAGTCAGACAGACAATACCACGACCATGTACTACCTGAACCGCCAGGGAGCGGGGCGCCTCCATGCTTCTATGCAAGGAAGCTCTCCGCATTTGGTCCTCTCGTGCGCAGCCTGGAGCGGATCTCCTAGCCATTCATGTGGCAGGGCCTCCAACACCCTGGCCGATGTCCTGAGCCGGATGGGGCTACATCTCACAGTGGTCTCTCCTGCGGTGGTAGTGCAAGATCTGTTCTCCCACTGGGGCACACCTCAGGTGGACCTGTTTGCCTCCAGGGAGAGCAGGCCTGAAGCTGTTTCATGCCCGCCCCCTCAGCAGGGCTCGCTGCAGGGGATGCCTTCTCGAGGCTGTGGACCCGGGCCTCTTCTCGCCTTTCCCCCATTATGGCTAGATTGAAAAACATGATACAGCTATAGATGAATTGACCAGCGCTGTAAAGGATTGTGAAAAGAGGTCATTTACTACCCAGGCAGCCACTGCAACTCTAACGCAGGAAACACACAGCTCCGAGTCAGGATTGAGGCCTTGGAAAATGAGCTGCAAGCTGGAACCTGCGACGTGTGGGCATACCAGAAGGCGCAGAGAGGATTGACTTGCTCACATTCCTAAAAGAATGGTTGCGGGCATTGATTGCATTACCTGGTCTTCGCTGAAAAGAGCCTATAGAGTGAATCCCAGAGTGAGGCCTACTAATGTTGATACCACTCTGACTGTGATGGTGCGGACATCGGGAATAGAGATTCAGGACTTGGTGCTCTCAGCCATACGGGCGGCATACCCACTTCTAATTAACTACGTCTATGTGAAGTGCTTTCCAGATCTGTCATTTCAAATGAGGGCCTGCAGGAAGGGGTTTGATGGGGTTAGACAGAAGCATAGGACTCTCTGAATAATTCACTCCTTCCTTTTGCCGGCCCAACTCCGGATCACATGTGCCGGAATATCCTGGCAATTCACAGATCCATGCCGGGAGATGGCTGAAAAAGATTGAAAAAGAATTCGGCCCCAGAGAGATTGCCGATGAGGAAGAAGGCCAGAGAAGAGTCTGGTGAAGATTAAAATTTTTGTACTGGTTTCAGTATTTTTTTTTATTATTTTTTATGATTGGCATTACTGGCCGGGACTTTTGGGACATTAAGCCTATTATATTTGTATGTAGAGAGTGGTAGCAAACTTCTTGTTTTGTGGCTTAGGAGGCTATCTCTGGATCAAGTTAAGTGCGGCTATTACGTGGTAATTGTTTTGGGAAGGGGTTTCAGTGC
Organism: Neoceratodus forsteri; assembly: GCA_016271365.2. NCBI lineage: Eukaryota > Metazoa > Chordata > Ceratodontiformes > Ceratodontidae > Neoceratodus > Neoceratodus forsteri. The sequence goes on from CM028131.1 coordinate 735,465,533, forward strand.
GGGTTACTTAATCCCAATATGATGGTTTGTACCACCCTCTGGTTAATTTTCCCCACTTGCTAACTAGAGGGACTGGATCCTGAATAAATAACCCAAGGCCTTTTTATTTCAATTAAAATGCTCGTTGCACCGATTGATATGTTACCCAATTATTTTAGGAAGCTGACTTATGACTTATACAATGTCAATTTTTGACTTTGTAAGGTTGAACTTGAACTCATCGCATGTTGGATGTAGCTGCATTCTAGAAAATCATAATTTGTCCTAATTTATCATATAAATGCATGAGATGGGTCAACAGCAGTCTGAACTGACTGTGGCAGTCTTTCCTAAGTAAATTCTGCCTTGTATGGAACATTTCCACAGCCATTGAGATGGCTGGCATTTCGTGGACACTTAATTTTTTCTTATAGAATCGGATTTTCCCTCCACCTCCTACTGTTACAGATCACAGGGGATTGTCTTATGATTATCAAATTACTGTATGGATGTTATCCTTATTGTTATGACCCTGTATGAGGAAATGTGTATATGATTTACATAAAATAAAAACACAGTTTAAAAAAAAAAAAAAAAAAAAAAAAAGTCTTATAAATTAAAGTGCCTGCCTCAACATTGCAGGTCTCACAAATAGGGAAAGAAATGTTGCCCATACAAAATAGTATGTCAGGTGTGTAGTAAAGGTTTTGCAATGAATTGAACTGAATTGGCCTTACTCTATCTTTTTATATATCTGTAGATAATGGACCAAATTGTTTGCCAACAAAAATCTGATTGGGATATATTTAACGAGTTTTTCCAGTAAAAGGCCACAGGAGAATATCCTAAGTGAGAGGGCATAGCACTTTTTAAATGTTGGCAGTGGGTTTGTTGTTGAGAGATAATAGATTAAACATTTCAAAAATGTTGCCCACCACCTCTCTCCAAGGAGGGGCTCCAAGGAAGAGTGAGATGCAGTGCCTAATCTGGGCAATCCTAAAATAGGCCCGAAGATTAGCAGAGTATTTCTTTAATATTTCAGTTATTGATAGAAGGCCACCCCATGAGCATATATCACCCAAAGTGTTACTATTCAGCCCCCCCCCCACACACACTCTCCTGGGGATAAAGGACGACCAAAGATGCACAGTTTTAAATTATTGTGAAGTGGTTGAGACAAATCTTTAATATAAGGTAAGCTAAATTCTCTGCAAAATTGAGCGTGGGCCATAACATCCCGGCCCGGGGGGGGGCGGGGTCTCCCGTAGTTCCTTGGGTAAATATGATGTCTGCGTGTAGAGCAAGGAAGCAAAGGAGAATTTATACTTAACCACTAGAGCCTGCTCTATGGTTAGCCAACTCAGGACCGAGTCCCTTTGCGAACCTACTGAGAACCATTGAAAATACCTGGTGCCATGAATTGCCAGGTAATGGTAATAGTAATAGAAATCAGGAATTTTACATATGATGATCTCGGGGGTCGTTCCGAGCCATAAAACTTAGAACCGATTGCATGTAGTTTAGAAAAACACCTCTTAGGTAAAAAGACATTCATCATGTTTAGAGGGTAGAATAGTCTGGGTAAAACCACCATTTTGATATTTACCCTGCTCCATAATGACAATGGTAGCTCTCACCACCTAGCTAGATCCTCCTCCACTTTCTTCACTAGGGGATCCAGATTTAAGGATTTGAGGTGGGACACTTCCTTGAACATCTTAATACCTAGGAACGTCAATGACTTGGTTTCCAACTGCATCCCCAGGTTAAGTACTTCCCCTTTAACGCATAACTGGGATAGAGGGTATACTGAGGTCTTGGATCTGTTTAACTTGTAACCGGAAAAGGTGCTGAATTGATAAATAATGTTCAGCACTTCCTTCAGAGGAGTCCCATTTCGATAGATGTAGTAAAATGTCAGAGAAGCAGACCACTTATATTCACCCCTCAAAATTGAGATGCCTATGACCTCCTTGGTCTAATTTATTTTGCAGATTGGCGGTTCTTTGTATAGATGAAATAGAAATGGAGACAAGTGATATCCTTGTCACGTTCCGCTGGCCAGCCAAAACAAATCAGACAATTCCTTATTGCATAGAATTCTAGCTGAGGGGTACTGGTATAACAGTCCTATCCTGCTGACATAATCCAAAGGTAAGCCATACCTGAGAAGGACCTTGAATAGATAAGACCAGGACACCCTATCAGATGCTTTCTCTGTGTCCAGGGACACAATACAGCAGCCATGTCTCGGTCCCTGGACGCAGAGAAAAGATGAAATAGTTTACGGAAGTAGTCACTTGCACTGCAGTTTGCCACAAAACCCGCCTGTTCTGGACCCAACAAAACAGATCAAAGATTTTAGCATATATCTTAACATCTGTATTTGACAAAGATATAGGGCAGTCATTTTCTACTAAGGTTGGGGTCTTTCCTGGGTTTTGGAAGGAGAACTATTCTGTCTTTGAACAGAGACCGCGCCACAATCTGGGAAGAACTCCAGAAGGTAAATAGCGAAGTTAAAACAGGGAGCAGTTCAGTCATGTAAGTTTCGTAAAATATGGGGGGAAACCATCAGGTACAGGGGCCTTGTCGGCATGAAGCGAGCTTATGGCCGATTCTACCTCGGAAGCCATAATAAGGCCTATCAGAAGGTCATGTTGTTCTCTAGATAAATTGACACCATTCAAGAACTCCACCATCATTTCTGATTGGAAATATCTATGTCTGGTGCCAAATATAACTTCTGGAAAAAACCCTTTGAAAATGCAGGCCATCCTTTTGGGATCACTGGTAGGGAAACCTGTCAACAGATCTGTCACAGCTGAAATCCACTTTTTTTTTTTTTTTTAATTGTTTAACCAGGTGAGGCACACTAACCTGAAAGCTTGTTTACAGGTGCGACCTGGGAGCACAGGGAAGTTAAGTGTACTTTGACTCCTGTTGTTGTTTCAGGTGGAGGGCCCCTTCTGTGGCTTCTTTCTGAGCGCACCCATTCAGTAATAGCAGCAGCCTCTGCAAAAAAGAGGCAGAAGTTGCAGCAGTACTGCCTTGCCAAACCTTCCAACATGTCAGGAAGACATGGTCAGTGCAAGGGCTGCCTAAATGGTTAAAAGTGACAGGTCAGAAGGCCCTGTTCCTCACCATCCAAAGTCCTACTGCAGCTCCCAGTCAGGACAGACTCTTACTTTCTGCCACAAAGGTGCGCTGTTACCTTAAAGTGAGTTCTGGAAGTGGTGGGTTCAGGTTGTTGCTTGAGTTCAAGACTTTGCCTTGTGAGGCACGGGTACCATTGCCGAACTTGGTGTTGCATGATACTCTCTCTGCACTGTGAAACAGTTGCTCAGCTCCTCAAGTGGCTTGTGATCAAGCTTGTCCCAGATACCTAGACTCTGCAGAAGATCATAGAACTGTACTTGTTGGTACTGAAATGGATGGGGGCTGACACCCCATTCTTGAACTGCGAGTACTGCACAAGTTCATTCACTGTCATAATTGTCACATTGTAACTTTGCACTAGATCATTGTACCCCTGGAGATGGAGGCTTGGTTCTGCTCCCTGGATCTCCAGGATGCATACTTCCACTTTCCCCTTTGTCTATGTCACTGATAGATCCACTGCTTTCAAGTAGATGGGACTCTGTTCAGGGCTACGCCCTTTTGGCCTGTTTGTGGTACCCAAGAGCTTATCAGTCATGACAGCCTTCTTCAGAATGCAGGGGTTTCAAGGTAAAACCATACCTTGGTGACTGACTCATGTCTGGGAGCTTGTTGCTGGATGTTGATCAGTCCAGTGATCTGGCTGTCCAGTAGTTCCTGAACTTGGGCCAGCTAGTCAGTCTGGTCAAGCTCGCACTCATCCAAGAAGAGGTGATGCTTTTCACTGAAGCAGAGTTGAACACTTTCCGGCCCAGAGCTCATTTTTCTCCAGAGAGGGAGAAGGACATGTCCTTCTTTGCCTGCTCATTTTGGGTTGGGCAATCGTGCTCGTCCGAGGATATCCTATGGTTTCATGGCCTCTACATGGCCGTAGTGTGCTGGGCCTGCTGGCCTGTGCCTACCATTCAGTGGGAATTGGTGCATCAATGGTCAGAATCTCACACAACCCTGAACCACCTGATTCTGGTGACCATTCTGATGTAGGATGCCATCAGTTGATAACTGTTTCCCCCAAACCTCTTGGAGAGCATCCCATTTGTCCAGGCAGAGCACTCCATCACTGTGATGACTGATGTGGCAGTGGTGGCTTGGGGCACACACCGTAGAGCACACAAGTTCTGGTAGCAGAGTGCGGGCTTCACATCAGTCTGCTGGACCTCCATGTGGGTCAGCTGGTGCTAATGGGTTTGCACTACTGGTTCAAGGTTGGTTTGACCAAGTCAACATGACCACCATGTTATACCTAAAAAGCAGAACAGCATGCACTACCTTCCCTGTGTTGAAGTCACTCCAGACATGGTCCTTGGCTCATGCTTTGCTGGCAGATGAGGTGGCAGGAAGACAGAAAAGCAGGCTCCACTCGCTGATGTGCCGCAAATAAATTCAGTAGTTGCAACACACGAAAATAAGGGCAGCATCCACTGTAGAGATTCCAAAGGTTGTAATGTTTATTGCCAAAAACAAGCACAATTAAAACTACTTACAATGAGTGACATATAGGTGCAAACCCCTCTCTTACAAGGCCCGACCAGTTTTGCGTATGCGCCTTCCTCAGGGACACCCTTTCCACACATGTACATTAAAGGATTTTGTCAAGAAACGCATTGTAAAGGTGACAGCATATATAATATATATATATATAAGGTCCCTATTCATTCTGAATGATCGCTTCGAAGCAGTGTTGTTCCAATGATGTCATTGCATTCTGACATCCTGGCCATTGTAGGCATGTACTGGAGTGGGACTTTTCAATACACAGTGCAGCTTGTGTATATAGTACAAACTTGACAAAGCAATATAAAATCCCTAATTTCAACAAAATGGACTACGTGGTGCTGTAGGTAAGACTGCAACCTACAATTCTGTTGGTTTACATTTCTCAAGTGTTACTTTGCAAATTTACTCTGTTTAGTTGTCCTTTAAGTAAAATGTCTTATAAAAAGTCTCACAGCACTGAGTCCTTGGCTTCTGACTACTGGATCTCCGGTGACTCCTGACATGCTGCAACTTCAGCTTCCGTCTTTTCAGTCCACCAGCCTGCGTCATGGGGTCAGTGAACTGCCATGTTTTACCACCATATATTACTAGAAGCGGGCTGGAAGTAAAATGAGTACACTATCCCAAGTACTGCGAAGATGTTGCCTCACAGCATCAGATCTTTTCCGATGAGCTCTCATTTGAAAGGAGAGATCAGAAACAACAATATCTATTTCATTAATTTGTATAGGCTATGCTGCCCTGATTATAGTGATAACAAAGTCCTTATCTCTGATCCTACTGTTTTGAGTAGGATGGTATATAGCTGGGTTGGTGAGTTGAGATGAACATGCAGGTTCACCGGTAGGCCTTTTAAAGACAGGCCAGTCTATTCCTCCAGAGTTGGCAGGCTTCTGTAGCCAGTATATTAAATATTGGAGTAAATTGGTGCCTTCAGATCCCTCCGGTACACCTACCAGATGAATGTTCCCTGAATGGAGTTCATTCTCCAAAGATTCCATGTGGGAACATATCTGCCCATTCCTTTAGTGAAGGAGGCTATTGCTGTCAAGGTGGCACCTGATAAGTAGGTTCTCAGAGTCTGCTACAATACTGGCCAGAGCTTTATTGGCGGAGTCATGAGTTTCTAATTTCTGCAGAGTTTTTTCAGTTTTAGAATCAATGGCCCGCATGGATTTTAACATCTCCTGCCATGGGGGTTCTGTTGTAGGCATGGTGGTAGTTCACAAAGTGCCTGTGGCCATGCTTGCAGTCAGCTGCGGATCTTTTTAAGGTTTAGATTGTTGCCTGTTTGGTCTACCCATGGCTTGAGTCTGATTATGCTACTTAGGATAGGTAGCTGCAGTGAAAGATACATATTTTCACTTTGGATGAAGTTTTTATCCTATATTGTTGCTCTGTCGGAGGGAGCTCAGTCTGGGGACATCTTGCCTGGAAGATGACTCTCTAGTGCCCCCTCAGATTCCTGTTCCAGCTTGCAGTTCTCCATGCAAAGGTGCAGAGTCAGAGGACCACATGGTTGGGTGGGAGGAGGAGAAATGAAGCTTGAAGACTGTTAAAGTAACTGAGCATGCTCAGGGGAACACTTACTAACTGTGAATGTGAGTTCAATACCAATAGTAAAATTATAGTTCCATGTCTGTAACCTGTATATCTTCTTTCCAGAGTTTGTTTAGCTCCTGATGAGTATTCTGTTACTGAGGTCATAGTTGTCCATTAGTGACATCGCAATAATTTCCACAACAGGTTGGGCTATCACAGATTGTAACATGGCAAAGACAGAGAAACAAAAAGTAAGAGGTACCATAGGTTGTAAAGGATCACATAGTAAAGTTTGCAGGCGGCATTAATTATGCATTAATGCCCACTTCAAACTGAAGTACCAAAGTGAGCCACATACCACAAATAAGCAGTAAAGAAATATTGCTGTAGATAGCGTTCAGAATCACTATTTGTCCTTCCCACCCGCCCTAATGCCTGTGACTATCTTACCTGAAAGAGAACTCTGATACTGTATTTCCAAAACATTACACAGTCAAAATCCTGACTACCAAATACCTCCCAAAAATGTAATGAGCACTCTTGTCGAGCAGATACCACACACAATCCTACAGTAATTAGTAGTCCAACTGAAGAAAGCGGCAGAAGCAGAGTTCAAGATCTGTGATATAAAGCAGCAGTACCTCCTGCAGCAGTGTCAGAGATCGGAAACGTCTTCCAGAAGTGAGCGGCAAGACAGTATGGGGAGCACCAGCAAAGTATGTCCGGAGCATAACACACCTATGCAGTCAGCTGCCCAGCACAGTTTTTCACTGTTTAACTTTAACTCGTTCACAGTCCATGGAACAGTGAATTTCAACTATTGCTCCAACAAACTGAGTGGGGCAAATGAGAAGTAGTGACAGGAATGTACCAGAAGTTTAGTAACACGATCTTACAGAGTCACGGAACCGTCACAGAAAACATACGAAGTAGTTTAAAGGAGGCCAGAGCAGTCAGGAAGACACAACAGAGAAGGTCACCAGATATGCAAAATAGTAGAGAACAGTTCATCAGCCAAGATCGCGGCACACAGAAGTTCTGAAATGTTGTACCTCCTACTCAGATTATGCAAATAGTAGCAGTGTGGAATCGTTTAAAAAGTGTAAAAATTAAATACTATATGATGGATAATCATTACAAAGATGTGCTGTTGTGCTGACATCAGCATATTAATAAGTGTAACTTATTTTACAGCACTGTGAAAAGTGCAATAAACATGTTACAACAGTAAAACAAATGTGTGTATCATTTGTTAGTCTGATAAACTAAACAAAGTTGAGGTGAACCCAAAATGACCATGTTACAAGAGCATTAAGCCACTCGAAGGAGAGCATCTACTGGGAATTAATGCATGATTGTGGTTGTTCTCGGCCTTCTCGCCTGTGTGTCACAACCCCCAAAAAACCATGTATTAATTTCCCAGTAGATGCTTCCTTCGTCACGGGTTAATGCTTGCTTATTACCTCAGTTAGCAGGCTTTTAAGAACATGGGACTCTGTGTCCTTTATGCACAATGTGCTGTGCAGGATGTGCACTGTTGCACCATGTGTGTCACACAGAAGTACACTGGCTAGAAACCTCCTTGACTAATGCATAGTTAAAAAATAAAACTCATCCTCTGCCTGTCTGAGCCCCTTCCCTTCTACCCCATCCTTGGACACCCATTAATTGCAGAATGTAATAATAGTAATCACTGCCCAGTATAACACCCAATCCTCCTCATCACTCTTGTTTCAGGACCTGAATGCTGGTATCTTGCCAGTAATTCTTAGCATGATCAGGTGAGATATTGGCGTTTGGGCCCAGTGGCAACGAGGTGATTGGCATGCTGAGTTGGATGATAATTGCTATTATCACTTTTTGCAATAAAGGTGTGCTGAAGGACAATGTGGGAGGTGATGTGAATCCGATGGGTTGGTGGGTTTTACATTATCTATCTAGGTGTGAGTTAAGGGATGAGGTAGCAGTACTTAGGAGGCACATAACACTAAGATGTTTCCTAAGTCCAGAAGAGGATAAAGAGAATGTACATATAAACGTTAATTGTTGAATAAGGACTCTGAATTTGCCCAGGGGCCCCTTTTTTTTTTTTTTTTTGTGGGTCTAGGACCTCAAAATTAAAATCCTTCTAAGAGTCCTGAATTAGGGAAAGAATCCTTAAAGAACTGCATTGAACCTGCAAGTCATTTTACCAGTAGACGATTTTTAAATACTGGTTCCAGTTTTGTTACTGTTCCATTTCTACAGGCTTTTTAGTTATCCTGTTGGGTGTTTCTAATTTACACACAGATGCAGGAGTAAATACCATTTTAGAGCAGCAAGATGTAGTTTGTCCTTGCTGAACTCTTTAGTCGTTGGTACAATGTATCCATGTTCTACCGTAGAACTCTGTGGTTGAGAGGGGCAATAAACTGCATCATACAGTTCTAAAATGGCACATCACACTGGAGTGTAAATCAGAAACAATCACTTAGGTTACTGATGAGGCAATGTAGATGGAACAATAACAGAACTGGAACTAGTATTAACAAAGGATAGAATGATTTTCCAGTTCAGTGCAGATGAAATGTAGAGGACAGTATTACTGTGTTTATGCAAATGTCTGCTGTCAAGGACTGGATGGAAATGCACATTTGTATTGAAAATTTGTATTATTGAATTAAAACTACAATTTTTTTTTGTTGGTGGATGAAAGAATTAAACTAGCTGTGTTTAGAATAGGAGACTAATGGTAGCAACACACACCAAGTGGCAGGCCTGAGATTGTGGTGCTCCATGCAGAAAATGTACAAACAAGCACAGACAACGTAGCACTCACCGCTGGTCTTGCTGCAGTGGTAGTTGGTGTCAGATAAAAAGACTGCAGTTATACTATAATGTGTTGATATTTTATTACCTTTAAAAAAAAAAAAAAAAAAGTAGGCAGGCAAAATGGTAATTTCCCCCAGCAACACACACCCTGCGTTTCGTGCATATGCCTGGTATTTTGTCAATGGCCTTCTTATGACTACGGTCTTTTTATCCGTCAGAAACTACCACTGCAACAGGACCAGTGAGTGAGTGTGACTATAGCGGTTGTCACATTTGCTCCAGGAACATGGCAGTTTTTTGTCAGTGAATCCCTCTCAGAGGAATCGATGATGTAAGAGTAATTTTCAAGGAATACATTTGTCATGCTCTAATTCCATGCATTTTTACAAGTCTAGCATTTTATTAAAATAATTTCCCAACATTGTGTGTGCTGCTACAACCAACTTAACTTTGTAGTTTTATTCATTGAGGCATGCCCTTTTATTCTCATACTCTTCAGGTGCTAAAGGAAAAACAAACTTTCATGTTTCTAGAAATCTTGTTGATTTCTTTTCTTGTGAAAAATCTTTATAGCAAAACACGCCTGATACTTTTTTTTTTAATATTACTATTCATCACGAGCAAGATCTTCTGCCAAACTAAGGTCTACATGATCTCACACCTTGATTATGTTTCCCTAGCACTGCATTACATGTTATCAGTTATTCACAATGGACTCGGTGGAAAAAAAATGCGTGGTGACCTCAAGCTGTTGGTTAATAATATACTACTAGTCATTGATAGCAGTGACACTGCTTTTTGTGAATGACATAGTTGTCTTTAAACCTGTCAGCTGGCAACAGTGCCATACATAGGTTGGTGACAATCTTAGGATTTTGTTTCATAAACTCTAGAAGGAGAGAACCATTATTGTCCTGTTAGTGCGACAGTAGTTACTTGGCAGAGTAGTGTTATTAATAAGATGAAACTGATACGCTGGTTACGCTGTATTGTTTTCCTTGGCTTATAAAATGAAATACCTGTTCAGTGTGTCCATTCTTGAAAAGAAAATAGCAAAATAGTTTACACTGTCATCCATTTTCTTTCTTTTTTAGATTACGGAAAGGTCTCTGAAACAGACAAGTCAAGATTTCAAGAACCGAGTACAGTCACATCTTATCATTACAGCGCCTCACATGGTTCTTACGAAAACAGTCAAGCCATTTCTACCATCAGGGACATCATCACTGCACCTCCTAGTGTTGCAAAGCCTGCTGAGGTGACCTCACCAAAGAATACTGAGAAGCATCTGCCAGAGTTTCCAGTGGATCATCCTAAAGCTTACCTTGGTCAGCATTCTGGCTTTGTTCCAACACCTGTCGTCCTCACTCAGAAACATATCGAGAGACAAACTGACAATGACAGGCCTTCGCAAGCATTTCCTAAAAGTCAGAAGACAAATGAACATATTAGGTCACCTCCAACTTCTCCCTCACATGGTAGAGAATTTAGGTCACCTCCAACTTCCCCCTCACATGGTAGAGAATTTTCTTTCAGACATAATGCTTTGAGTCCTCCCAAGCTGATCAAATTTCCAGGCAACATCAATGTGACAGTTACTGGCAAGGAATACAACAATACAATCACAAAGGCCGCTGTGAAGGTGCAAGAACGCAAGGCTCAAGTGTTGGCCAACCTGAATGGCGCAGGTTTTGTCTCACCCGAGCAGGACGAGAAGGCACACACAGGTGTAATCACTGGACGGGCTAGGAGCTCCTCTTTTAAAGATCAAGCAGTCGACCACTCCAGGCATGAAGCCTTGTCAAAACTGGGCTTGGTAAAGGAAGCACATGTCCCTCCGAGACTAATCACCACATGCCGATCAGCAGCACACCAAAGGCCATTCACTCCAGTCAGGTTCAGTCAAGCAGTCCTGAGTCTGTGAATAATGGTCATCAAAATATCAGCAGCGTGTTAAAAGGTGGTTCTAATGCTGTCATTCCCACAGGTAAACCAGTTGTTTTTAAACCAGACCCAGGTTCAACAGAAAATAAAATTTCCCGTTCAAGCACATCGCAGAGTTTTTATGAAAACAAGTGTGCCAGTTCTTTACAAGACATTCGGAGAGTATGTTCCTTACCCAGACAGTCCACTGGATTTAGACCACAGGGGATTACAGTCCAGTTTTCAGGTCGAGGGGCAACAGAAGAATCTAGAAGGGAAGCATTAAGGAAACTTGGTCTGTTGAAGAGCACATAATGCCTCTATGTGAAATCTGTATGTTAATTGTTGTGTGTAAGCAAATGTTAGCGGAATCTTTACTTTCCCAGACCAGCTGAACTGGATAATTAAACTGAAATGTAACATATGTTAGTGGGTCCACCCCAAGTATACCATTCTCCTAAAAGAGTAATATATAATGTTTGCAAGAATAACACATGACTGTATGGGTTAAGTTACAGTATCCCTCCCCTATGTGATCGGTTGCAACCACTCAGGAAATAAGATTTTACAGACCACATTTTATAAATATGCACTGCATGTTACATATTTTCTCTCTTTAGTTGAAGATGTTTCCTTTCAATGCAGATAACGAGGACAGTTATTAAGCAATACTATATGCCAGTCCAGGGTGTGGCATATTCATGGGCCATACATGTGCCTTGAATGCATTGTGAGGTAAAAGGCAAAGTGGAGTATCTTCAGCTCCTGACAAGTGAGTATAGGGTTGATCATTAAATGTAAAATATCATTTTGCTGCACTCCTGTGATTGCTGGTTGGCATAAAGAACCAGCAGTGCCTATAGATTGGTAGCATATTTTTGCCACTCAGCAAGGGGAGTTTAGTTCCTGTCCTTCTGAGGACATCATAGTGATCAGCCTTATACTGTGTCCCTGGAGTACATTATTGATGTTATAAAATGGGTCGTGTTGAGAGAAAAAATGAAAATAGACAAGAAAATAGAAAAAGGTTCTGAAATTTCAGTACAGCATGGGCTAGAACTGTGACATAACTGAATCCATGAACAATAGTACTCTACTGGTTTTTCACAACCCATTTTAAAATGGCGCTTTGGCAGTCTGTTGGAGCACTCGGTTGTGCCCAGTGTGCTGTTGCGAAATTATATTTATACTTGGAATTCGTAGCATTTTCCATGGTAAAAAGTCATTGCTGAAATTGAAAGCAACTGGCATTATATGAATCTCTTTTTGACTGATACTTCGGTAATTAAGATATTGCAGAGAACACATAACCAGTAAGGGAAAAGTCCCACATGCTCCTTTAACTATATGTACATTTCGTCTGTTTTTTTAAGCATATGTATTTTATTAAAACCATGTCAACTGTAGTGGACAATCATTTTAAATGAGCAACTAAATATGTAAGATGGCATTATATATAGCCATTGGAACAAAAAAAAACTTGCGCAGAAACTGTGACAGGGTACTTGTGTGTGTGTGTGTGTGTGTGTGTGTGTGTGTGTGTGTGTGTGTGTGTGTGTGTGTGTATGTATATATATGTGTGTGTGTGTGTGTATATATATATATATATATATATATATATATATATATAACTAACTTTCATTCATGGGTAAAAAATGTTACAGTTGTATATATTAACTTGAGTATATAAAGGGATATTTACCTTGATGCTGCTCTTTCAAACTTATTTAGTTTTTAGTTGAATAATTTGTGTTCTGTTATCATTTTTCTGTCATATTTGCAGTTATATTAAAACTTCATTTGCCAGGAGTTATGCTATAATTTTAGTATAGGAAGTACAGTGATTAATCTGAAATTAAATGCAGGTAGTTTTAGTGGAGGCATGTGTCGAACAGATTACAAAATGTGCACTGTTTACTTGACGAAGAAGGAAATCATGCTTAGTAAGGTACTGTACATTATATGATGTCATCAATCTTTTTTATAGAGACCATTTTTATTTAGACTAATGATTCAGAGGTAGAATTTACTGTAGTACAAGATTAAAAATTGTAAAGGCATTTAAAAACAATACAATATCTAATTGATCCAGCAGTGGTACTCTCACTGAAAAATAAGTTGCGCTGATCCTGCTTTTTCACTAGTTCTGCCTTATTATCTTAAGGAGATATCAAAACTGATGGTAATCAAAGAATTCTGTACTGTCTTGGACAGTAGATTTTTTTTTTCCAAATATAAATGTATCAGGTTTTGGATAGTGATTTATAAAATGATTTGTATTGGCTGAGATTGATCTCGGCCATTTTGTTCATTGCGACAGTTTTCTGTTACTGTTACTGTAATTGTGACACTCAAGAACAAGCTTCTTGTATAAGTAACGCTACTTTAGAATATGTCAATTTAAAATATAAAGTTTAAATTGTGAAAAATGCCTCCTCCTTCAATATACACACACACACACACACGACATGGATGAGAGTAAGGTAGTAGAAATATCTTCACAAGCTAAGCTTGACCTCCTGATCTCACGAGAGGCAAAGCCACGAGTGAGATCAGAAGAGGTCAGGTATGGCAAATGAAGATGTTTCTACTGTCTTACTCTTCACCCATGTCATATTTGATTTGTACAAAAGGTGTTCAGGTGGTTTTGTAATAGAAAGGATCAAAAGTTACAAAAAGAAAAAAGTATAAAATGTAAACTGCACCCTTCTGATCAACAGCTCAGCACAAGAGCAGCAAGTTAATATATTACAAATTAGTACAGTACAAATCTATACGGTCGGTACAGCACAAGTCTATGCAGTCAAAACAGATGTGAAATAGAAAGCGGCTAAACCTACAAAGCATCTCACATATGCTGGCTTTTGTGCTGCACATTGCTGTTGTGATGCCATTAGCCTGGTTAAAGCTGCTGTTTAATTTAGTATTCCACTGTGACATACACAGCTTTGTAAGAGTAGTTTTATCTTGGCCAATCCAGACCCACACCTATTGAATGAATAAATAAATATATATAAAATGAGTCGTGCTTCATATTGTCTCAAAATGCCGTAACTTGCAAGGAAGAGTTAAACATCAATAGTTAAGCTGTCTTGTGCATTCAAGACTTAGTTAAAATCTCCCAACAAATGTTCTGGTATTCAGTTGTTGTTAATTTCTCCATTTTTTGAATACAGATAGTTTACTTCTGTTGTAAGCTAGATTTACTGTAATGAAAGCAAAATAATATTTCTTTAATAAGATTTAAAGCCTTCCACTTCTGCATCTGTTACATGTTTATAAGTACAGTTCCAGAACGAGTGCCTTCTCAAGTTCATTGAGGTAGGTTACCAGATGTCCTCCTTTATGAGGACATGTCTCTTTTTCAGCTGCCAAATATTCTTCATGTACCTTCTACATCCTGTTGTATTATTATTATTTTCATAATTTTGTCTCTCTCCTACCCAGGACCTCCTTGTAAATGAACTGTGAAGGCGGTGGAGACTTTAAACCTATTTACTTGGGGTCTGGCACCAGGGTTTATCGTGGGAGGGACAAAGTGTCCTCTTTTTGGCATCCCAAGACCTGGCACCCCTAATTGAGGGAGAGACCTACAAATTAAAACTGAGCAGTTTAGAAACATTAAGGACTTAGCAAGGCACTTGTAGCCACAAGAAATGCTGGAACTGTACATAAAAACATATTAGAAACTATGTTAAAGACTGTTTTAAGATGAAGAATTTGTAGTTAAAATGTTTTTTGGTTTTTGAAAATATGAGAAACCCCTTTGCAGGAAATAGACTATGCCAACAGAACTTAAGCGTTGTGGAACTGTTGGCATTAGAGACTGTCTTATGGTTATGAGTGTCTGCAGCATTTAGAAATACAGTCCTGCCGGAACCAAATGCCTCAGTGAATTCATAGTGGTCTTTCCACCTCTAGGTCACTGGATTGAATCGTAACCCAGGCTAAAAGTACCCAAATTCTGTTATTTGATGGCTTAGGTGCAATTACATTATCTTCAAGGATATATCTTGCAGCAGGTCACACCTTGGGAACTATGGCCATCAGGCACCAGGACCACACAGAAACATTTTTGCTAGCAGTCTAACTGGGGCCGCCATGGCAACATCATCACGTCAGTGTCCTCCCTATATAGCCATGGGAGTCTCCACGCCCTCCTCCATTCTTTTCCCAACGTCAGCCATCACTCTTCAGACTCCACGGAGCACTGTCGCTTCAGTCGACTGCCATTTTCCTGGAATATTCAGTTTTGATTTTCTAACCCTAGTTCTTCAATCACTTCATTTTCTAAAGTGATTCTCCTATTTCTTTTGTTTATGCCCAGATCTGACAATCTTTTCCATTGCTGCAGCTCCAGACAGAAGATCTAAAAATAAAGGCAACCACAGAGACTGTGTCTATGTTGCCTTTCAACTTTCCACGACATTCAGGCCCTCTGAGTCTGCCGTGGCTTCAATCAAGCTATGGCCAGTGGCGCCAGAAAGAACTGAAATCCTTCCTGATGGAGTGAGGAAGGTTGCCACCTTGGAAAAGAGCTTAAGTCTAGAAGATCCTCCACTTCCTGGCCCCATCCACGAGCTCTCATGCTACAAGCCCCAGGACGAGGCATCAAGAAGCATCACCACAAGGAGAAAAGATCCTTCCGAACATTTTGTCGCCACTGCCAGCTGACTGTTACAAGGTTGTCGATCAGGCTGGTATTGACCTCCACTGCCACACACACACACACACACACACACACACACTCTGTGATACAGGGTCGGCCTGGTAGCCTTTTTCCACCAGAATTCCTCCCGGCATTGGTTTGTCGCTGTGGTCCTTCCTTATTCCCGCCACCTATTCCACTGCCTCCCCTACCCTTTCTTCCATGAGGTGGGGGAGACTTTAGTAACAGTGTGTCCATCATATTCACTTCTACAGATGCTGGCCCATCGGCTGGGTTTTCCTTACCCCCCTGATCGTCTGCCCCTGCTGAAGGCCACCCCCTCCTCCTCAGAAGCCGCAGTCGGGGAGTGATGCCAGCCTGGTTGTGGCCGGTGATGGCCATGGGTCATCGGGCTTCAGGCCTCTTCAGCCAACATCCCTGATCATTCCTGCAACATCAGGGATGCAGGTCCCTCAGTTGGTACCTCAGCCTGCCCCCATCCTGTCGCTGCTTCAGCTGTCCCTGTTGTCGCCAGGGCCTCAGTGCTGCCCCATCACTGCCACAGGGTTCCTTATCGATGCCGATGATCACGGAAGTCCAGGCCCTGCCTTTTTCTGTCTGGAAAAGGGAAGTATCTGTGTGCTTAACCAAATTAACATGGTGCAGAAAAAGGTAGAAAACCATGAATTAAAATATACATATTAAAATCTGCACTCCACTTCCAGAAATGACAAATAACTGTTTGCAATCTCAGTACAATTTATATCTGCAGTACCTAAATAACAGCAGTGTACATCAGCGTTTAAATGACCGCTGTCCCGTGTAAAGAAACACACCTCGTCATGCAGAGCTGCCCCACCTCAGGGCCTGTTGCCGGCATGGCCCTCTTGGCTGGCATCTGTGTCGTCACACCATGCGTCGTTGTGACAAGCTTCTTCTCAGGCGTCTGTCTTCAGTGCCTATTTCTGAACCAGGGGACAACAATGATCATTGCCCTGACTTCCAGAAGAGGATTCTGGGCCCCTGACTCCCTCTAGTTCCTCCACTGTTTCCTCGGTGGGGTAGGACTCCTCAAAATACACTCCACAGTGCTCTCTTAGATGACCCCTCCTTTATAGCAATGATGTTGCAACTGCAGTCCGCTATGGGGTTTGATGCTACAGAGCAGGACATTGCTCAGCGGAAGCTGGCTGATTACCTGGACCTGCAATATTCCCCTCCCCTCATTCCTCCTGTGATCAGTGCATACGAGGATGCCACTATGGTCATTCGGTACCAAACTAACTTGATTCCCCTTGTGCCTAGAAAGGTGGACAGGCTGTACCAGGGCATCCTCTGGGATGCCCTTTTATTGCAGGGCCCCCACAGGTGGATTATGTGGTGATCAGTGTATCCCAAAATAGATTAGCGAGGCCCCAGCTCCTCAGCTGTCACCCTCCTGCCCATAAGGTCCAACTTTCTGAACTCCTTGTCCGGAGGGAATTTGCCTCTTCCACTTTGGCCATCAGGATCATTAATTATATTGGCCATATGTTCAAGTTCCAGAATTACCTCTGGAAATTGACCAGGTCTGCAGCCCAGTCCTTTCCACAGAGCCCCCAAAACAGGAGATGCTCAAGACCCTCCAGATTGATGCGGATGTGGGCAGGCACCTCTTGTGAGCCACCTTTGATGCCCTAGATGCCTCTGCCAGAGCCTCCGTGGTGGGAGTTTACCTGAGAAGATGCTCCTGGCTCAGGGTGTCCGGTTTTGCTGCTGACATCTAACAGTCCATCCTGAATGCTCCTTTTAGGGGCTACAAGCTCTCAGCACAGACGTGCAGGATATGCTCAAAGACCTGCAGGCCTCTGGGAGAACTCTGTGGTCTGTTAATTCCCTCTACCACACCTTCTAGAAGAGTGGACAGAGGGTGCCCTTTTGGCATGCCACCCATTGACCTAGGTTTGGAACCCTACAACCAGGCAAGTGCAAAGCTGAAATGGCAGGCCTGCCCCCTCCTTTACCACAGGGAAGTTCTTCAGAGGTGGTGGAGCAGCCCTGGCTGCGGGCTCAGCCTTAGCTTGACTCTTTGCCTAACCCCCTCCATCCGGTTTCCAAGGATCTGGTGGTGGGTCATTTCTCCCTCCATCTGGACTGGTAGTGGGAGATCACAACCGACGCCTGGGTACTGCAACTCCTAGAACATGGACATGCTCTAGAATTTGTGGAGATTCCTCTAGATCTCCCTCCAAGGTCTTCCACTATCCTCCAGGCCAAGTACCTGTGTTAATGGAGGAGATCCATATGGGACATAGAAACTGTCCCCAAGAATCAGTGGCACACTGGGTTCTACTCCCACTTCTTTCTCATTTCCAAGTCCACAGGGGACATGAGGCCCATCCTGGACTTGCAAAACCTGAACTACTACATCCGGTACAAAAAGTTCAGGATGGTCACCCTTCCAGGCCTATTACCTTCCTCCAGAAGGGAGACTGGATCTGGTCTCTAAATATGTAGGACGCATTCCTGCACATCAGGGTCTGCCTTCCCCTTAAGAAGTACCTCAGGTTCCTGTTTCAAGGGGAGCACTACTGGTTCAGAGTCCTCCCATTTGGCTTGTCTTGGGCACCACGGGTCTTCACCAAATGCCTAGCTGTAGTGGCAGAGGCCCTCAGGAGGGAGGGACTTTATGTCTTCCCTTGTCTGGATGACTGGCAGCTCAAAGCTCAGTCCAAAGAGCAACTGTCTTTTACCCTGGCACATACCATGCAACTGTTCAGCCATTTGGGGATCACAGTCAAGCTATCCAAGTCAGGTTTGACTCTCTGCCAGCATCTCCAGTACATATGAGCTATACTGGACATGGCCCAAGGCTCTGCCCTTCTGCCTCCAGACAGGGTGGAGCACCTGATGGCTGTGGCCATTGCTACGGTTCTCCTGGTGAGGCTGCATATGTGCATCCCTCAGTGGACTTTGAGGGTACAGTGGGATCAGTGAACCAATAATCTGGAGCAGATGGTTCTTGTCTCTTCACCAGTAAAGAAAATTCTCCTTTGGTGAATGGAACCCAGCCATTTGCTGAAGTGGGTTCCTTTCCTCATACCCTCCCCTCATCAGATCCTCACCACGGATGCATCCGGGATGGACTGGGATGCACATCTGGCTCCTTAACAGACTCTGGGAACATGGACTCTGCTCAAGGCCTCGCTCCACGTCAGTGTCTTGAGATCACTGAGCTGTCCTGTACAGCCTGCAGGCCTTCTAGTGTCAGCTGTCCCTGGGCCATCTGCTAGTGCAGATGGACAGTATCAGTGTAGTGCACTACATCAACAAGCAAGGGAGGGTACCCAATCTTACCCCCTGTGCAGGGAGGCAAGGAGGGTTTGGTACTGGGCTCTGGACCAGTGTCTCAAACTGTCGGCCATCCATGTTCCAGGTGTCCAAAACATCCTGGCAGACAAGCCAAGCAGGTTCCTGCCAGGAATGCAGCGAATGAGAACTGCTCACCTGTGTGGTAAAAGACCTGCTCGACAGGTGGGTTAGCCCAGAGTTGGACCTTTGCGTCCACTTTCATGGCATAAAAACTGCTGCTTTTCTGCTCACTCGATCAAGAGCCTAGAGTTTTCTGGTGAGACACATTGTCCCTCTGTTGTAAAGAGAGGTTTCTTTATGCCTCCCCCCCACCTTCCTCTGATTCAGAGGGTGCTAATCAAGCTCCAGATGGAGGGCGCCACCCTGATTCTGGTGGCCCCCTTTTGCCCTCAGCAGATTTGGTTTTCACTGTTTAGCAGTGGAGTCTCCAGGGCCCCTTCCCCTGTGTCTGGGCTTGCTGTCACAGGAACGGGAACCCTTGTACATCTGAACCGTCAGTCCCTTCACCTGCGTGCCTGGCTTCTGAAGATGTAGCCATTGCCAGGTTTGGTGTCTCCCCTGAAGTGGCTGACGTCCTGGTGGCCACCAGAAAGCCTTCCACTAAGGCAACTTGTTCCATGAAATGGAAGTGCTTTACTTTGTGGGCGGCTTCCCATCACCTGGACCACTTCACCTGCCCGGTGAGCCAGGTTCTAGAGTACATCCTGCCCTTGTCAGATGCTGGACTGAAATACGCTTCCCTAAAGGTGCATTTTTCGGCCATATCAGCCTTCCATGTGCCCATTGAGGGTTGTATGGTAGTCCAGTTGGACATGGCCGTACCTTTCTGAGAAGCATCCTGCACTTGAAGCTTCCCATCCATAACCCAGTTCCGGCCTGGGACCTGAATTTTGTTTTGGAGAAACTTACTTTGGCTCCTCTTGAGCCTGCCATGAATTGTGAGCTATACTTTCTTTTGTGGAAAGCTCTACTTTTAGTTGCTGTTACCTCTGCTCATAGGATTGCCGAGCTGTAGGAGCTCATGTGTGAGCAGCCTTATTTGATTTTTCACAAAGACAGGGTGTCTTTGGTTACTAACCCTAAGTTTTTTTTCCAAAGGTGGTGTCTAAGTTTACTTTGAATCAGACATTCCACCTACCTGTTTATTATCTGGAGTATGCCAGTCCAGGGGAGGCGTTGCTCCATACTTTAGATGTACATAGAATACTCTGATATGTTCATCACATGAAGGACTGCAGGAAGTCCTCGCAGCTTTCTGTTTCTTTCGCCCCTAGGAAAGAGGGTGTACCAGTTTATAAACAGTGTCTATCCAAATGGTTGGCCAATTATACTGTTTTCTGTTATAGGAAGTACGGTAAGGAACTTCCTGGGGCTGTTAAGGGCCACTGTACCAGAGGCATGGCCACTTCTGTTGCTTGTTTTAGAGGGGTTTCAGCAGCTGAGATCTGTGCTGCTGCAACTTGGGAGTACTGCCCACACTTTCACAAGTCACTACAGTCTGGACATCACCTCTAGAAGGAGGGCAAATTTTGGCCTAGCAGTGTTACAGGGCCTCCATTCATAGACCGTTGCCTTCCAGCTACCTGGACTATTCTCCTCTGCAGTACTGCTTGGGACTCATTTCTAAGGTGCGACCTGTTGCAAGAGAGATCCTCGAAGAAGACAGAACAGTTATGTAAGAACTTACCATAACAGTAGATCTTCCGAGATAATTTTCTTGCAGCAGGTCATGCCATTCCACCCCCTTTCCCCTTTGCTTCTGAGTTCATCCTTTCCTGTCCCCTCTTTTGCAGGATAGTAAGCCTTCTGCATTCCATACTCTTTCTGGCGGGTCTCTGGCTCTTCCTCAGTTCCCTTGGGAGCGTGTCCCTCTGTGTCCAGTGGGGAATCAGGAGGCGTGGGACGCCAGGTTATATAGGAAGGACATCTATGTGATGACATTGCTGTAGGTGGTCCCAGTCAGACTACTAGCAAAAATGTTTCCTTGTGGTCTTGGTGCCTAATGGCTATAGTTCCTGAGGTGTGACCAGTTGCAAGAGATTCTATTAATGATCTACTGCTATGGTAAGTTCTTGTATAACTGTTCTTTGCAGTGACTTCATTCCAGTTCCTTATAGGCAAGTGCTGGAATCATCTCAGTTATCAACAGTTAGTATCCTCATTGTCAGTCTAAGTTGGGAGTCTGAGGGTTGAATAAGTATGTCTGTGCAACTTTCTGTCCCACTAAAGGGGAGGTCTTTCCAAGGGGTGGTAACTGGTGGAGCAACTTGGGGAAGCTTGTTTTGTGGTTGCACATGCTGTATCCCTGTCATGGTTAGAGGACATCCATCCCCATATCAGTCGGACAGCAGGATAAATTAAAAAGTGTTTTACTTAACCTGTTCCTTTTTATATGAAAACTTAAGACTACTTTGAGATGGAAACAGCCAACCATTAGAGGTTCTAATCATATGGAGCACGTACAGTAGCTTAAGTCTAAAAGGAGTTTATTTGTAAGCATTTTACCATTTTGTTTTTGATTCCTAAGTGCAGAATTGCTTGGGTAAAGGACTTTAGTTTGCCATTCCAACCAGGCACTGGAATATTGTAATTATTTTTTTTTTTTATACTTGTAGGCATGATGAGCATATCTGTCCATTTTCACATGCGACAAGTTAACAGAGACATTATCCATTACACATACAAATACAAGACAGATACGAGACAGAACTTACATTAAAAACAAAATTGACTGTACAAAATCTGTGTAATAAATTGGCATGGTGTTGGTTTTTCCCATCCCCATCTTTTGCTGGCTGACTAACCCTGACCATGTGACTTGCTGCAGAAGCACCGTGACACTAATGACAGTTGATGTGTTTGCACTGGATGGAAAAAGAGACCATAAATTTATTATTATGTGTGTAGAGTCTGAGTACAGCTGAGTTTATTTCATATATTATGCAGTGCAAGTTATTCGTAGTTTTATTTCATATCAGAAGTGTCCAAGAGGGTAGTCTGTCTACAAGCCAAAGGTTAAATTAAGTGCAGATTTAAAAAAACAAAATGTGAAACTATGCCAAATAGCACAGTAACTTTTTACCTAGAAAACAAAAGAAAGGGATGCACTCTTGGTCCAAGATCAGGTTTATTGGTTTTTTTTTTTTGTATAAAGCGTGATTAATTTTTAGCTTTAATGTTGTATTGTGTTAATAAACATTGCACAATTCTTAATATGAAGAGTCTTTTCATAGAAATGTAGTCTGAGGTTTATTTATACTGCGGGGGATATAATGGCTTCCCAAACCTGTATGTTTGTCTGAGAAAATATATATAGAGAAATATATCTAGGATATGAGATGAACTAATGTAAGATATCAGCTATATCTTCTTGAGTTGTACTTGACTTCTGACCTCACAAGTGGCAAAGCCTCGAGTGAGGTCACAAGAGGGTGAAGTATAAAGAAAGAAAATATTTCTGCTATACATTAGCTCTTCTGATATTTGATGTGTACAACAGGACCTAAAGGTTTCATACAAAAAGCTGTAAGGTGATCTTCATTTTCATTCACTGTTTGTATGCTTGGTTCTATGAATGGAATGTCTCTGAAGAATGTGCGAAGGAACGGTTGCCAAGGTAGCATTGTTGTAAGATAATGTGGTATGTCCTGTTGCTAGTGGTCAGTTATCAGTAGGTCAATTGTGATGTATGGTGATATCTTGAAACTTAGCTCAAAGTTATCACTATCTTTATAAATTTATACCCACGCCTGTTGTATACATACATAAAATCTTTTCTGTTTTCAGTGGTTTCTGTTTACTGTATGCATTAATGGATATGTTCATTTTTTTATCCCCATGTAACATAATAAAAGTTTATCTGATGGTAACTTTTCTGTTGTACCTGTTGTGAATTATAAAAACAATGCTTTAGTTATTGTAGATGAAAATTGAACCTTACAGCTGTGGGATCTTAACTTTGTATTTTCCCCAAAGCAAAACTTAACGTGAAAATCTCAAGCTGTAAACTTTGCTCGCAAAAAAACAATGCAATTTAAATGAGCTCTCTTCAGCAAAATAGGGGAGATGCATTAGGCTGACTCAAAGTATGCCATTTATTTTCTCAAGCGAGGGGGCAGAACCATATCTGTGTTATGAGAATCCAACCCCCTCACAAGTAATGATAGGCTGCGTAATTTGAGTCGGCCTGTTGCATAATCGATGTATAATAACAGGTCAGCAGTTTTTCTCTATGGGCTGAACCAGTTGATATTTGCAATAATAACCGGCTGGTTATTACGACATTGACGTGCCCTGTCACTGAAACTGTGTTGCTCCCTTATTGGCTCTCATCTGAGACAAACTGAGTTGAAACAGAAACACCCCCAACAAAAAAAAAAAAAAGACAAAAGAACTGTGTGGAGGGAGGGAGAGGGCAGGAGAGAGAGGAAGTCTGAGACTGTGTGTGTGTGTGTGTGTGTGTGTGTGTGTGTACACACTAAAGAAAGTCAGGAAAAAAATGCTGATCAGTTCTTATAAAAATAGAAAATGGTGAAGTGTGAAATTTAATGCTCAGTGTGGGATGCTTTAATAAACCCCTCAGGCTTTATGCAGCATCCACACCTTTGGGTGAGCATTACATTCTCATAACACACTCCCCATCATTTATTCTCTATATACAACATCAGTTTACAAGTTATACATTGGTTTTTAAATCTGGTTGTATGAAGATTTAGCTGTTTCTTCCTGATTTTCAGCTATTGTGTTCAGTGCTTTGCATGGGTGTTTTGATGTCATCAGCATTGTGAATGCTGCTCTCTGATTTGTTCAGTATTCCATAACATACTCCAAAAATTCGAGATATGATCTCTTGCGAAGTGGATCTAAACACATACATTTTGTTCTATGGATGCGGATATGTTGTTCTTATCCATGCTTCTTGGCATGTCCTGTCCTTTAAGAATCTTGCCGGAAGGTCTAAAATCTGGCTTCGCCCCCTGACGTTAGGTCTTCCTTTCTGCTGGAAGATTCAGGTTCCTCCTTATCTTCCGTGTTGAGTAGGCCCTGGCACTTAAATCTTCAGATTACTTGCCTAAGCTCAAACTCGTCAGTTTCACCGTATCGTTTTACAATTGTGACCGCGATGGAGAACAAGTCCTTGCCCGGGTTCCTCCGGTGCCTCTGCAGGCAGAAGATGTCTCACACCGACCTGTACGCCACGTGTGTCTGTTGCCTGGGCCACAATCACGATACCCAGGCTTTCGACTTTTGTCACTCGTTCCAGCCGAACATGTTGGACAATTACCTCGCACACTTATAGCTTGGCCAATTGGAGAAATGGAACCCACCAGTCAATCTAAAGAGGCCCATTGGCGGTCTATGTGGAGCGGGGTCTGCTGAACAACTCAAGCAAATGAAGTTTTTCGAAGAGGAGGAGGCTCAGGCTGCCAGTCAGTCCTGTTCAGCATCGGTCTTCATACCGCTCAGACTGGGCTCTACCTTTACAGGCTCCTTCAAGGAGTTGTGCCAGTCTCTCCCGACCAGGGAGGAGGGCCCATCGGCTTTGCACAGCTCTCGTTCCCATAAAAAGAATTCCAAGGAATCGAGAGAGAAGTCTCATCAATCTCTTTCTTGGGATCGAGAGAGATCTCCTTCCCAGGAATCTCCAATTTCGACTTCGGACGTAATTGCGGCCTTGGCTGCTGGCTTCATGGTGTCTCCATCAGGCCAGCCGGCTAAGACACGGGACAATGACTGTCGAAATTATCGGCCCCATCGTCGCTGGATGAGGCCGACAACTCCTTGTTCAGGACTCCGGTCCTGATCGGACCTACCGAGGAGGAAGCCCAGCTCGCTGTGAACCTCCTCTCGGTCCATGGCCCAGACTTGGAGTAGCTGCAGGTCTCCCCAGCTCCTTCTGAGTGCCACCAATGGTCGAGGTCATCCTCGACCAACTGGTTGAGGAGAACTCTCAAATGCCATTCTGGGCGTTCCAAGAAGTGGCACCGCCGCTATTCATCCTCGTCCTCCTCAGAAAAGGAAAGGCTTTGGCGCAAATTGCGCCAATGCTACAAGGATCTCATGTGGCAACAGTTGGTGTTGGCCGGTCTGAAGTCAACCCCAGCTTCCACATTGGCCATCACATGGCTGTCGCCCCCTAGGCCAACACCATCCCTCCACCCACGGAGCTGATGAAGGCCCTCCCGGCTCAGCTGAAACCAGCTTTTCCGCCGATTCTGGTGGAGCCACCGCCTAAACAGCCTCCTTTCAGGGATCCTGTCAAGGTGTGTCTGCCGACTAAGGGTCTCCCACATAGGCTGTTTGTCACCCTTGCTCCCGACTGTCAGCGGCGGGTCAAAAGGGTCTTAGATGGTCAGTCGATCTATCCGGAGTCCAAGGACTTGTCTTTGCACTCTCGTCCATTCTATGAGGTTTCGCTGGGGGGGTCACTGATGGAGGAAGGTTCACGCTGCTTGTGGGCATTCTCCATCTCATCTCAAATCCACGGGATGACACTGGAGCTTGTTCAGAACGGGCTCAATATCCCTAACAGACATTCTGACAAAAGGGGATTCTCTGACAGAGGCCTTCCCAGTGGCCAAAGCCATTGTTGGCCCAGCCCTGGAGCTTTGGCAGCACCCTACCTCCTGCCCTGCGCCATCAGGCCAGATGGCCTGCAAGTATGCGGTTCCCATCGGCTCCTTCTCTGGGTTCGCAGAGCACCCCTTGACTGAGAGGTTGGTGACCGAATCTGTGTTTCAGTGCTCAAGCAATTCAGGAGACACTGATAGACCTCTGGACAAAGGGTCAAAAAAACTGGACTACTCTGCCAGGAAAGTCTATGCTGCCTCTTCGCTTGGTCTCAATCAGACAAGCTTGGCTGTCATCATGGCACACTTCTCCCATGCCCTCCTGGGCTCTCTAGATAAGGTGCTTCCTCATCTCCCTGCGGACCTTCAGACTACGATCAAGCAGGGTCGGGCTATGGCAAAACAGCAACTCCAGACAGCTCTGGACATTGGGGATTCCTGTGCCCATTCAGTAGAGGCCACAGTCTCCATGCACCACAGGGCTTGGCTGAGGGTCTCTACCTTTATGGCAGACACCCAGCACAAACTGGCAGATGTTCCATTCCCGTGCACTGACTTGTTTGGTCCAGGAGTTGATAGTCATCTTCAATGCATCAAGAAGTCCAGTGCCGCCTTGGACTCCATTGCCTCCACCCAGAAGGAATCCCAGGGTTTCAAGAAGCAGCAGTATAAGCCCTTTCGGCCTTCTGCCTCTGTGACCAAGCAGCCCCAGTACCAGTCGGGGTAGCAGTAGGCTCAATCTTTGCGCCCTCGGCCCAAGTCAGGGGCTTCGGTGGTCCATAAGCCCAGAGGAAAAGGTCCCAGCAGTCCCGCAGCCGGATCCTCCTCCTCCTCCAAGCTTGCACAGTGACTGGATGGGGGTGTCCACCCCCATGCCACGTCCACCATGGGTCCTCCCGTGGGGGGCCGGCTTCATGACTTCCTTTCCACCTGGTCCGCTGTCACAATGGACAGGTGGGTTTTGGAACTGGTAGGTCAGAGTCTGCCTCTGGAATTCAAGCAGTACCCACCAAGCCAAGCCCACGTTCCACGGGAGGAGAAGGTATCTGTGGACATTCTGTTGGCTCTCCAAGACAGCATCACCCTATTCCTCCACAAGGAGGTAGTAGTCAGTCATGGATCCCCCTGTCAACCCAGGGTTCATTTCCAGATACTTCCTGGTCCCGAAATGGATGGGGTGGGGCTGGCACCCATTCTAGATCTGCATGACCTGAACCAGTTTCTTAGGTCTCGCACCTTCAGGATGGTAACTCTGTCTCGATCATACCATCTCTCAAGCAGAATATATGGTTTTGCTCCCTGGATCTGCAGGGACGCTTCTTCCATGTTCCAGTTCGTCCGTCACACTGAAGGTTCCTTCGCTTCCAGGCCGAGGGAACCCTCTGAGTTCCAAGCCATGCCATTCGACCTGTCATCGGCCTGCAAGGTCTTCACCAAATGCATTGCAGTGGTGGCCCATCTTCGGCATTGAGGGGTCAGGATGTACCCCTGTCTGAACGATTGGTGCATCGCGGGTCCCTCCAGACAGGTGGAGAGGTCCAGGGATCTGGCCCTCCAGACGTGCATCGATCTTGGCCTCCTGTTCAATGAGGCCAGGGCAGAGCTCGACTCTTGCCGAGCCAGAGCCAGGCTCCTGACGGACAGGGCGGAGCCTGGCTTCCTTTGCCCGATCATTTCTAGTTGGGCGCTTGGGCCCTGCCCGGGACTTCATGCGACTTTGGGGCTACATGGCAGCCAGTACCTCCATGATCTGATGGGCCCGGTGGCATATGCGCCATTTTCAGTGGGAGCTGACCAGCCAGTGGACTCAGTGACTAGGTCATTTGACCAGCTGGTCACTGTAACCTAGAAGATGTGGGACGCTTTCCAATGGTGGACCGTCCCGGAACATCTGCAGGAAGGAATCCCATTTGTCCGTCCGGAGTAGACAGTCATCTTGCTGACCGACACCTCTCTCATAGGCTAGGATGCCCACATGGGGACCACAGAGTCCACGGGCTCTGGACCCGAGGAATCCTGATGCCACATCAACCTGCTGGAGCTCTGAGCAGTTCGGCTGGTGCTGATTGCATTCGCTCCATTCCTTCGGGGTAAAGTGGTTCAGGTCCAAATGACAACACCACGACCATGTACTATGTCAACACGCAGGGCGGCATACACTCCCTGCCTCTGTGCAGGGAAGCTCTCCGCATCTGGACCCTCATGAGCCAACTGGAGGCAGATCTCCTAGCCATTCATGTTGCAGGAGGAGCGAGGCTTCCCATGAGTGGTCTCTCCATCCAGAGGCAGTACGCAGCCTGTTCTTCCAGTGCCCAGTGGGGCACCCCTCAGGTGGACCTGTTCACCTCCAGGGAGAATGCAAAGCTGAGGCTGTTTTGTGCCCGCCCCCCTCAGCAGGGCTCACTGGAGGTGAACAGGTCCACCTGAGGGGTGCCGCACTGGGAGAACAGGCTACATGCTGCCTCTGGATGGAGAGACCACTCATGGATGCCTTCTCGAGGCTGTGGACCCCAGGCCTCTTTTATACCTTCCCTTGATCCACAAGGTTCTCCTCAAGGTGAGGAGGGACAAGGCACAGGTAATCCTGGTGGCTCTGGACTGGCCCCATTAGTTTTAGTACCCCAATCTCCTCTGCCTCAACATCGGGCTCCTGAGGTGTCTTCCAACACGCCCGGACCTGCTGTCAGTCGATCAGGGGATGGTCTTTCACCTGGACCTTCAATCCCTGCACCTAACAGCCTGATTCCTGAGTGGCTAGAGTTCCAAGGTTTGGGTCTCTCCAAAGATGTCCTCACTGTAGTTGAGGTATCTAGGAAGGAATCGACCAGGAAGTGCTATGCCTTCAAGTGGAAGAGATTATCCATTTTGGTGTCAGGGCAAGGACCCAGACCCCTTGTCCTGACCAGTGGCTAGCATTCTCGACTACCCTTGGTCTCTCTCCAAAGGGGGTCTTCGGTCTATGACCCTGAAGGTGCACCTGGCAGCCATCTCTGCTTACCGGGCATGGGCCAGTCAGCAGACGTTGGCACAGGAGAAGGTGATCTGGCATTTTTTTACAGGCCTCGACCATATTTCCCCTCCGGTGCATGAACCACCACCATTGTGGGATCTACTGCTGGTACTGGCAAAGCTCATGGGCAAGCCATTTGAACCGATGCACAGGAGTGACATGTCACACCTGTCATGGAAGACGGCATTCCTGGTGGCTATCACATTAGCCAGAAGGATTGTGGAGCTCCAGGTGCTCTGTTGAATCTCCCTATCTGGTCTTCCACAGGGACAAGGATATCCTGTGCCACAACCCAAAGTTCCTTCCGAAAGTTATATCTGAGTTTCACCTGAATCAGGTGTCGACTCTACTGGTGTATTACCCCAATCACACCTTTGAGACGAGTACAGGCTCCATACTTTGGACCTGAGATGAATCTCTTATTATAAAGGCGCACTGCGGAGTTCGGGAGAGGTTAGCCAGCTGTTTGTCACCTACACTGAATCTGCACCTGGCAGACCTGCAGCCAGCGAACAACTGGCAGATGGATTACATCATGCATCGATCTCTGCTATAGGTTGGCAGATAGGGAGCCTCCTTTAGGGCTCAGGGCTCATTCCACCATGCGTCAGTTGCTGCTTCCAGGGACATCCCTATCCAGGATATCTGTAGGGCTACTACCTGGAAGTCAGCAAACACCTTCATTTCCCATTACCACATTGACCTCGAGTCACACCGGGATGCTGGTTTTAGAGCCTCAGTTCTCCAGTCTCTGTTCCCTAAGTAGGGGGTGTGCGCCTTGCCTCCCTCCTACCAGAGAACTGCTAGGAGTCTGCCAAGAAGTGTGGATAAGAAAAACATATCCACATCCATAAGAACATAGGTTACTCACCTGTAACATTAGTTCTAGGAGTGGTATATGTTGTTCAGCCACACTGACCCACCCGACCTCAACGCACAACCTCTGCTTTCTGCGGGCAAGATCTGGTGTCAAGGGGCAGAGCAGAGGATATACCACCGGTGGGTGGGAGGAGCCAGGTTTTGGACCTTCTGGTAAGATCTTTAAAGGAAATGACATGCCAAGAAGTGTGGATGAACAACATATCGACTCCTAAAGTACTGTTACAGGTGAGCAACCTGTGTGGCATTTCTCTGCTTCTGTTGTATATCCTCAAAGATCTGGTGTTAGCTTAAAAGACTATAGGCTGGGCACAGTGGAAGAAAGAATCTTTGAAAAACATTCTGAAGTACCATTCCACATTTGGAGATGAGCAACCATATACAGAGGGTTGTGTATGAGCAATGATGTACAAGAAGACCATTTCATTTGAGAGGTTTACATGGTAACGGAAGACTTTGAGAGATCTTCTGTTACCATGGAAACCTTGAGACTGAAATACAGTCTTGTATCTGAACAGTTGCTCATACACAATCTTTTATAGTGTATGGGGAAAAGGATCCCCCATGCTCTGCTAATTCCTTTACAATTGTCAGGCTCAGGTGCAGTTTCTGCTGGACCGTTTATGGTTCTTTCAGTCACAGCTCACTTCCAGGGTCAGCTCTTTCACCATCACAGCCACTTCATCAGGTGCCGTGGTTTGAAAAAAGGCAGTGTGCAAAGACATTCTGTGTTGTGCTGCAGTAGCTATGTAACTAGTGCAGCACAACAGCAAGATGACATAGCTACTGCGCCACAACGACATTGTTATAGTGTATGGTGAAACAACATTCCATCATACGCTGTGTGTGTGTGTATATAAGGAGACTCGCAATCCTTTAGCCAAGATAGAGGTGTTATAAAAGCTGTTGAAGTCCCCTTGTACACGTATGCACCAAGAATTCCAGTGACAGATGTGGATAAGTCTTAATTTTTTATATACATAGATTTTTATGTCCTGGCTAGCTGCACATTTTCCCTCTTCGGAGCTAGCACCACCTTGCCCCATACACCTCTATTTTCCACTTCTGCTACCAGTGTTACTCCACAGTTCTGTCCCTTATGGGGGGCTCCAGGGGAGTACCATCATCTCCGCATCCATGAGCTCCAGGATCTTGTATCTAGCAGGTGGGTGGCAGGATCCATTGAGTGAGGCCCAAATGTAAAACATTGTGACTATCGTTCAGACAGAAGTTGATGTTTTCTTTTTTCTATTGAGAACTTTCTTCCTGGCCACCTGCGTCATCTCAGAAGTATATCCTGATCCCCAGGGTATGCTGAATTCAGGCTCACAACCTTTGAGTCACCTGAAAAGCCACCAATTACCCATGGCTTACTCTCCATGTCAGGAGCTTCAGTGGAGGGACATTCCCCCCACCAACAAGGCAGTCCACTCTGTGGACAAGGATTCAGTGCCAGAAGGCATGAGGACCTTCAAAAATCCCAAAGGTCCAGGCCATCAGACAGTTGGAAGTGAGTTTTGGTCCCTCCCATCTGCCCCAGTGTGAGCACAGCAATCTGAGTTAGCCTCATATACACATAGCAGATCCTTGTGACAGAAGCAAGCTCCCTGGTTCAGCTGCAGGGGTCGCTGTGGCACCTGAGCTCGCTCCCAACACTCTCTAAGGCATGCTGCTGCGCAGCAGGTCACATGGAGGAAAGCCTAGAAGCTGGTGTTTTCTCCCTGTATTTTATCTCCTCCCATACAGCCAGTAATTTTCCATTTTCAAAATTGGCCAGTTCCATTTGGCGAACTCTTAAAATCTGCCCCCCTCCCCAAATTAAGGGCAAATTAGCATGTTTTGTACAAAAAAATGTGACTCGAAATGAAGGTGTTTGCCAACAGAGCTGTTGCAAAGTGTGGTTCTTTGCATGATAAAGTTGCGAAAAAGATTTTTTTTTTTTTTAATCAAAAAATGACTTCCAATTGCTAGTTTGAAAATGGCATTGTTTTTACCAGTATTTTCCATTGAAAACAGGAAATCATTCACCACACTTCCACCTTCCCAAAGTTGGGCCTGCATTGTAGTGGCCTGGTGTGACGCAGTGTGTTTGTGGACTGCACCATCCTTCCAAGAGAGCAGGCTCCACAGCTCAGTGTTGGGGGTTGCTGCATGCGCAGAGCCTGATGTCGTGCTCCCCAGGCAGGCATGCGTTGCACACAGCAGCACTCTGTAACCCACAGAGTCTGTCTCCCAGAGACCACTCTCAATACAGTGTGGAGAACAGCAGTAAACACAGGCCTCAACATGAGGTGTAGGAAATTACAGAACATGGGGTCATTACATAAAGTGCAATTACATAAGAATACAAGGTGTCAAAGAAGGCCAGCATACAGGTCAAAAATACATAGTCACAGGCCAGGCAACAGGCAGAAATATAAGTCACAAAACACAGAGACCAACAGTAAGTCTCAGATATGATACATTAAGTGCAAAATGCATTCAGGTACACTAATAGTGCACAGGTCAATGAGCAGATTGGAACTCTGAAATCGAGTACAACACTTTGCCTTAGCAAATGGTGATGGGACTTAGAAAAGGGAGACAAAAGCAGAAGCCCCGAAAAGGGGAGGAAGAGGACAGGAGCGGTAGTGGTGAGTGTAGCAAGGATGAGACTCTGCTAATAGGTGGGGGGATGGGGATGGAGGGAGGGAGGGAATGCCAGAGATTACCCAGGAGAGCAGTGGCATTTGGCTTCAGACAGCAGCCACTCTTTAAAATTGTTTTTAAAGGAGAGATGGGAGGTGGAAGAGCGGAGAGATGTAGGGAGTCTGTTCCATAGGGAGGGGGCAGAGACAGAAAAGGCTTTACTACCCATGGTAGAGGAGATTCATGGAGTTATCGGGGAAGGGAGGGATGGATGATTCGCAGAGGCTCCTAGCTGTCATTCTGCCCATGAGGTGGGATGAGTATGGGGACAGGTGTCCGCCTCTCGGAGTACTGTCAACTAAGCAACCAAGGGCATAGTCGAACCGTCCTTGCAGTAGGAGCCAACCAAGTGACTGGTACAATACACAATGATGGGTAGAAAAAGCAGCATGGAGGACAAAGTGAAGATACTGTTGTAGACTGAGTTCAATCTACAGTGCAGAGCTGTGGATACGAGGAAATAGACAGTAGAGCAATATTTCTAGGGACATGGATATGTTGTTCATCCACACTTATTGGCAGGTTCCTTGCGGCTTTAAATCTTGCGGAAGGTCTTCAAGCTGGCTCCTCCCACACCGGTGGTAAAACTCTCGGCTCACTTCATGGCGTAGATCTTCCTTACTGCTTGGAAGCTCAGGTTTCCTCCTTAACGTTGTGATTAAGACTGGTTCCTAATTCTTCGAAAAGTTCAAAATTAAAAGTTTTTGCTAAAGACTGGTCTTCTTCTGGGCTGCGATGGACAAATCAACTCCGGTTTCGGAGGTGCCTTGCGAACAGAAGATGTCTGGGCGGATCTGCACTCCACGTGCGTCTACTGCCTGGGCATTGAGCACGACCCGCAGGCCTGCAACTTGTGCTCTTCCTTTTGACCCTCGTCCTTGAAGACCGTGCTGCCCAATTACAACTGGGGTGCCCCGAGAAAAGAATTCCACCGGTGAAATCTAAAGAGGCCCGATTGCCGATGTCCGGCGGCGGGCTCGGCGGATCAGCTAGAGCAGATGATCGCCCTCGAAGAGGAGGCGGCGTGGGCCGCTTCTACCTCGGCTGCGGCATTTGTCCCGCTCTCTCTCGGTGCCTCGTACTCGGCTTCTTTTAAGGAGCTTTGTCTGACCCTCTCGACCAAAGGTGAGGGTCCAACTTCTTCGGGACCTTTTTCCAGGTCCAAAGGAGCAAAAGTAAGTCTCTCCGTCGACGCTCTTGGGAGCGGGAAAGATCCACCTCCCCTTGTCGACAGTCGACTTCGGTCGACCCCTCAGCTTCGGCCACTGGCTTCACGGTGTCCCCGTCAGGCCAGTTGACCGAGACTCCCGACGCGTCGAGATTTTTCGGCCCGTTAGGCGGGTTGTCGGCTGGAGAAGCTGAGAATCCCTCTCCCAGTTCCCCGGTGGAGTTGAGGATCCCGTCTGCTCGTCTCAGGCCTCCGTTCCGGAGCCTTCGGTGGGATCCGTTCGCAGGGAGTGCAGATTGACACTTCTCCTCGCCTCCTCGGCCTAGTCGAGACTCTCTGTCTCGGACATCTCTCGTGGTCAACCGATCCGCCGCCTTAGGCAGTCTCAGTCTCGGCACGCGGCAGGCGCGCCACCCCTTCCTCCTGCCTCCGAGCGAGGGAGGCTTGGCGCACGTGCGCCGAGTGCGAGAACCTTGTGGCAACAGCTCCTTTTGACCAGGAATAAGCTGACCCAGTCGTCTTCCCCGGCCATTAAGTGGCTGTCACCGGAGCAGCCGAAACAACCCCTCGTTGTAGTCGAGGAGCCTGTTCTCAGGCCAGTTGTTTGGCCAATTCCAGCTGCCCCACAATTCTGGTGGAACCTCCGCCTCCACAGCCATTAGTTGGGGCTCCGACCAAAAATTCTCGGTCGGCTTTGGGTTTGCCCCATAGGCTGTCTGTCACCCTCACTCCCGATAAACCTCGGCAGGTGGAGGGTGGCTCAGGGCCGAGGCAGCTCTTTGAGGACTCTTCTGAGTCCGAAGATGGTTCCTCCCTCTTCTCCAAGCGCATGGACTTGGAGTCCTCGGGAGGGCAGTCAATGGACGATAGCCCTTCGTCCTTCTTAGGGTTGCTTCGACTCATCTCGGAGTCCACCGGGATGAAGCTCGAACCCATTTCTAGCGGGCCAGGTATCCTCACGGAGATTCTGGACTGAGGGATTCTCTCACGGAGGCCTTTCCGGTGGCGAGAAGCCATAATGGATCCGGCCTTGGAACTTTGGCAGCGTCCTGCTTCCTGCCTCGCCTTCAGCCAGGTTGGCCAGGAAGGTATCACGGTCCCTACCAGTTCCCTGTCCGGTTTTGCGGAACACCCTTCGGCCGAGGGGCTGGTTACCGACAGCGTTTTCCGGCGTGCCGGGAACGCCAGGGATGTGGACAAACCTCCCGACAAGGAATCCAAGAAATTGGATTATGCCGGGCGAAAAGTCTATGCTGCGTCCTCTCTCGCCCTTCGTCAGGCCAGTTCGGCCGTCCTCATGGCACATTTTTCTCACGCCCTGTTGGGCTCCCTGGATGAGGTTGTCCCTCATCTTCCCGAATCTGCAGACTCACGGTCAGGCAGGTGCGGGACCAGGGCAGGACAGTGGCTAAACAGCAGCTCAGACTGCATTAGACATCGAGGGACTCGTGCCAGGTCTCTGGCGGCCGCGGTGTCCATGCATCATCGGGCTTGGCTGAGGATATCCACCTTTACCTCGGATACCCAGCACAAGTTGGCAGATGTTCCCTTTTTGGGGACTGACCTCTTCGGCCCTGGGGTGGAAGGTCACCTGCAGAGGATCGAGAAGTCCAGTGCTACCTTGGACTCGGTCTCTTCTGCTCAGAAGGACAAAGGCCGCAAGCCACAGCCTAAGCCCTTTCGTCCTTCTGCGCCCGTGGCCCGCCCGGCCCAGCAACGTCAGGGCCAGCAGGCTCGACCTTGGTATCCCAAGCCCAAGCAGTCAGCTTTCTCCAACAGGAAGCAGGGAGGTAAAGGCCCAGGAGGTCCCTCGGCCAGTCCCTCCTCCAAGCCTGCCCAGTGACGGGCTGAGGGGTGTCCCCCATCCCTGTCACCTCACCCCTGGTTCCCCCCGTGGGGGGACGGCTCAGACACTTCCTTTCTGCCTGGTCCGCTGTTACCACGGACAGGTGGGTACTGGAGGTGGTGGGAAAAGGCCTACCTCTGGAATTCGAGCAGGCCCCGCCCTTCAGAGCCGTCGCACCTCGGGGGGCCTCGGGGTCCTCAGCCTCACTGGCGGCTCGCCGAGCCGACATCGCTCTCCTCCTCCAAAAGGAGGTGATCACGGAGGTAGAGGACCCCCTTTAGACCCGGGGTTCGTGTCCAGGTATTTCCTGGTTCCGAAACGGACGGGGGGCTGGCGCCCCATTCTCGACCTACACGACCTGAACAAGTTCCTAAGGTCTCGAACCTTCAGGATGGTCACTCTGGCACAGATAATACCATCTCTGGAACACGGCGTGTGGTTCTGCTCTCTGGACCTACAGGACGCATTCTTTCACGTCCCTATCCGTCTGTCACATCGGAGATTCCTTCGCTTGCGAGCGGAGGGATCCCTCTTCGAGTTCCGAGCCATGTCCTTCGGCTTATCTCCAGCTCCCAGGGTCTTCACCAAATGCATGGCAGTGGTGACAGCATTCCTCGCGCGCCGGGTCGGTGTACCCTTACCTGGACGATTGGCTGATAGCAGCCCCCTCCAGACAGGAGGTGGAGCGGTCCAGAGATCTGGCCCTCCAGGTTTGCTCTCAAGTCGGCCTTCTCATCAACGAGGCCAAGTCGGAACTCGAGCCGCAGCAGGTGATCCTGTTCATCGGGGCAGAGCTCGACTCTCTTCGAGCCAGAGCACGGCTCCTGGCTGACAGGGCCGAGGTTCTTACCTTCTTTGCCCAATCATTTCTGGTTGGGCAATCGCGCCCTGCCCGGGACTTCCTGCGCCTTCTGGGTCTCATGGCGGCCTGTACCAGCGTGGTCCGTTGGGCCCGCTGGCACATGCGCCCCCTTCAGTGGGGACTGGCCAGCCAGTGGTCACAACGCTGCGATCCTTTGGACCAGCTAGTGATAGTGACCGAGGAGATGTGGAACGCTCTCCAGTGGTGGACCGTTCCATTTCATCTGCAGGAGGGCATCCCGTTTGTCCGCCCCGAGCCGACGTTCTCTCTATCGACCGATGCCTCTCTGATGGGTTGGGGTGCCCATCTGGGGGAACACCGAGTGCACGGCCTCTGGTCCCCGCGGGAGTCCCGATGCCACATCAACCTGCTGGAGCTCCGAGCGGTCCGCCTAGCTCTCACCGCCTTTGCTCCGTTTCTCCGGGGTCAAGTGGTCCGAGTCCAGACAGACAATACCACGACCATGTACTACCTGAACCGCCAGGGCGGGACGCGCTCCATGCTTCTATGCAAGGAAGCTCTCCGCATTTGGTCACTCGCGGCGAGCCTGGAGGCGGATCTCTAGCCATTCATGTGGCAGGGCCTCCAACACCCTGGCCGATGTCCTGAGCGGATAGGGGCTACATCTCACAGTGGTCTCTCCTGCCGGAGGTAGTACAAGATCTGTTCTCCCACTGGGGCACACCTCAGGTGGACCTGTTTGCCTCCAGGGAGAACGCGAAGCTGAGGCTGTTTCATGCCCGCCCCCCTCAGCAGGGCTCGATGCAGGAGGATGCCTTCTCGAGGCTGTGGACCCGAGGCCTCTTCTACGCCTTTCCCCCATTTCCCTTGATTCACAAGGTGCTTCTCAAAGCAAGGAGGGATAAGGCGCAGGTGATCCTGATAGCCCCAGACTGGCCCCGCCAGTTCTGGTACCCAGATCTCCTCAGCCTCAGCTCCAGGCTCCCGAGGCAGCTTCCAGCTCGCCTGGACCTGCTTTCAGTCAATCAGGGGAAGGTGTTCCATCCGGACCTTCAATCCCTGCACCTGACTGCCTGGTTCCTGAGCGGCTAGAGTTCCAGGCCTTGGGTCTTTCCGACGAGGTCCTCAATGTGGTTGAGGCATCCCGTAAGGAGTCGACCAGAAAATGCTACGCCTTCAAATGGAAGAGATTCTCCATTTGGTGTCAGGGCAAGGGCCTGGACCCTTCCTCCTGTTTTGTGGCAAGCATTTTGGACTATTTATGGCCCCTTTCTAGTCAAGGGCTTAGGTCGATGACCCTAAAGGTGCACCTGGCAGCCATCTCTGCTTGACGGCAGCGGGCCGGGAAGCAGTCGGTGGCGCAGGGAAAGGTGGTCGAGG
Organism: Neoceratodus forsteri; assembly: GCA_016271365.2. Classification (NCBI taxonomy): domain Eukaryota; kingdom Metazoa; phylum Chordata; order Ceratodontiformes; family Ceratodontidae; genus Neoceratodus; species Neoceratodus forsteri. Next base: position 735,502,806 of record CM028131.1, read on the forward strand.
CGGCTTTTTCAAGGCCTTGATCACATTTCCCTCGGTGCGAGAACCTCCACCTCCGTGGGATCTACTGCTGGTACTGGCAAAGCTCATGGGCAAGCCATTCGAACCAATGCACAGGTGTGAACTCTCTCACCTGTCATGGAAGACCGCCTTCTTGGTGGCTATCACGTCAGCCAGAAGGATGGGAGAGCTCCAGGCGCTTTGCATCGAGTCTCCTTACCTGGTCTTCCACAGGGACAAGGTTGTCCTGCGCCCCCACCCGAAATTCCTTCCGAAGGTGGTGTCGGAGTTTCACCTTAACCAGGTGCTGACTCTGCCGGTGTTCTACCCCAATCACACCTCGGAGGCCGAATATAGGCTCCATACTCTGGACCCTAGAAGGGCGCTCGCTTATTATAAGGAGCGCACGGCTGAAATTCGGGGAGAGGTTCGCCAGCTGTTTGTCACCTACGCTGAAGCCGCATCTGGCAGACCTGCAGCCAAGTGGACGATAGGCAGGTGGGTCACCTCCTGCATAGATCGCTGCTATAAGTTGGCGGGCATGGAGCCTCCCAGAGGGATAAGAGCTCATTCTACCCGTCATACTGCTGCATCGGTGGCTGCTTCCAGGGACGTCCCTATCCAGGAAATCTGCAGGGCTGCTACCTGGAAGTCAGCACACACCTTTATTACCCATTACCACATCGACCTTGAGTCACGCCGGGATGCTGGTTTTGGGGCCTCGGTTCTCCAGTCCATATTTCCCAAGTAAGTATTGGGGGTGTGCGCCTTGCCTCCCTCCTCCCGGAGAACTGCTAGGAGTCTGCCAATAAGTGTGGATGAACAACATATCCATGTCCCTAGAAATACAGGTTACTCACCTGTAACAGGAGTTCTAGGAATGGTATATGTTGTTCATCCACACGACCTACCCGACCTCCCCGGCTTCAACGCACAACCTGAGCCTCCAGCGGGCCAGATCTGGCATCATGGGGCGGAGCCGAGAGTTTTACCGGCAAGATTTAAAGCGGCAAGGAACCTGCCAATAAGTGTGGATGAACAACATATACCATTCCTAGAACTCCTGTTTACAGGTGAGTAACCTGTATTTAAGGAGCAGTAGAAGGTTTCCTTGTGCAATTTCTAGGTGCGCCTCATAAGAATGGAATTGATTTAGGCAGTAGGCAGCACCTAGCTTCTGATTAACTCTGTGCACGGAATTATTGACATGGTCAGCGAATGTAAGAGACGGGTCCAGAGTGACATCTAAGTATTTAAAACTAGGGACATTTTCAAGGGGGGACCAGCAGATGTGGGTACAAGGAGGGAGGAGTTTGTCTTGGAGATCTTTGTGTGGAATGGTTTAGATCCAAATAGCATTTCTTTTGTTTTCTTTTCATTTAGAATTGGAAAGAAACCAATTGTGGGCAGCACCATAGTTAAATGTAAGAGCAGAGGAGATGTTTGCAAGAGACTTGTTGCTATGGTAAAGGACAAGGTAATCTGCATAGAGGAGAGCCTCACAGGTAAGGCTTTCAGCCGGGAGTGCGTTAATAAACATGGAAAAAAGTAGGGGACCAAGGATGGAGCCTTGGAGAACCCCTGTGGATACTGGTAGGGCAGGGAAGGAGGCTGTACCAGTCGTAACAGACTGGGATTTGCCTTTGAGGTAGCTTCTAAACCATGCTGTTGTCTCGGCAGAGCAGCCAAGGTGTAGGAGAGTGGAGTGGAGGAGGAAGTGGACAAGGTCAAAGGCCTTAGATCCACGAATACAGCACCAATGGCCTTACTCATGTCCATGTTGATGAGTACATGGTTAGAGAAATGGACTAAGGCTAATGTGCTTACGGAAGCCGTGCTGCTGAGGGCACAGCAGATTATACTTTCCAAGATGCTCCAAGAGTTGGAAGTGCATGATTTTTTTCCAGTAGCTTGCTCAGGTGGGGGAGGAGGGAGATAGGCCTTTAATTACCTAGAGAAAGGGGACTGCTGATTTGAGAATAGGCACATTAGCATGTTTCCAAGAGTCTGGCATTGTGGATGAGGAGAGGGCAAAGTTAAATATGAAGGTGAGGGGTTCAATGATAGCTGGAGAGATAAGCCTAAGGAATGAGGGAAAAAGCCCATCACTGCCAGGGCTACCCCTGGCAGGGAGGGACTTCAGGAGCTTGGTGGTAACACCTGGGCCAATGGCTCTGAAGTAGAAGGGTGGGGTGTCTGAGGGGGTGGTGATGGAGAGGGAGCAGTTATCCTGACTACCAGGGCTGGTGGGTGGCTGGGAGGGTAGTTTGGTCAGATAGGTGGAGAGGTCAGAAAATACTTTGTTAAAAATCGGTGCAATCTCAGAGGGATCATTCAAGGGTCCTGAGGGGGAGGCGAGCTAAGTAACTTGTAGGCTATGGGTCTTGAGGTTGAGCAAGAACCTGATTGAGCGCCCGAAGCGATTGGGGTCACCAGGGTTGTTCCTTTGAAGGTTTAGATAGAAATTGTGTTTTAGCAAATTGGCAGTTTGCTTACATGTGTTGTGTAAGCACCTATAGGCGTTCCAGAGTTGGGGGAAGGGGATGCTTTATGAAAAGCTTACCATTTACTGTCTCTGTCTTTCATTAGGGGCAGTAACTCTTTGGGTATCCATCAGGTGCAGCCCCCTCTCACCCTCAGAGTAGTGAGGGGGAAGTGGAGGTCTTGTATCTGAATGAGGGCATTTGTGAGGAAGCTAACTGCATTTGACACATTGTTGATGAGGTAGAGGGCAGACCAGTTCACCGCTCTTGCATCCTCTAGATTGGTGGGATCCAGGTAGTTAAAACTTCTGAAAGACAGGTACTTGGCGGGGGGGGGGGTGGCATTTGATTTTGGTGGTCAATACGATGTAGGTAGGGAAGTGGTCACTTACAGAGTCTGACAATGTTCCTGCCTGAAGGACCATGTCCACCCAGTTTGTGGCTATCCAGTCAAGCAGCGAGTGGTTGAGCGTACGGGTGTTGTGCCTGGTGGAGGATGAGATGATTTGCTCGAGGTTGTGTATTTTCAGGAGGTTTGCATAGTTTGGTTCCTGGGTACTTAACCAATTCAGGTAAAGTCCCTGAGCAATACAATCCCTGGTAGGAGAGAGAGTAGTCTTAGGCCACCGAGAAAGGTGGATAATCCAGGATACCTCCGGTAGGGGGGTTGTAGCAGCAGCCCAGGTAGAACATTTTTGAGGAACCCAGGGTCAGTTCTGCAAGGATTCTTGCAAAAGGGGCAATAGCACATGCCCTAGATGCCCTAGCCAGTCAGGGTTTTTTGTCCAGGTACTTCCTGGTCCCAAAATGGATGGAAGGCTTGTGCCCCATACTGGTTCTGCACAGTCTGAACCAGTTTATCTGGAAACACACATTCCAGATAGTCACTCTGAACCAGATCATACCATCACTGGAGCACAGTTCTGCTCCTTAGACCTCCAGGATACATTTTGCCACATTCCCATCCATCCATTCCATCTTCAGTAATCTCTGCTTCTGAACAGAAGTCCTGGACCAGTTCCAGGTCATGCCCTTAGGCATCTTCTCAGCATCTCGGGTCTTCACCAAATGCATGGCAGTGTTGGCAGCCCACCTGTGGTGCCTCAGGGTCAGAGTGTACCCCTGGTTGTTAGCCAGTCAATCCAAAGAGGACATGGAGAGGTCCAGAGATCTGACTTTCCAGACTTGCTGAGACTTGGGCCTGTTGCCCAATCTGGACAAGTCTGAACAGGTGCTGAAGCAGGTGATCAAGTTCATTGGGGCAGAACTAGTCTCCCTGCAGGCCAAGGTCTGCATCCCTGTGGACTGGGCATCCGATCTTAACTCCTGTGCCTGATCATTTCAGGTTGGGCTCTCACACTCTGCCCAGGATTTCCTGAGGCTGCTTAGGGTACATGGCATCCTGCACCATATTGTCCATTGGGCCCACTGATTGATGCACCACCTTCAGTGGGAGTTGGGCCATCAGTGGTCCCAGCACCTAGGCCACTTGGACCAGCCAGTCACAGTGACCAGCTGATGTGGGATGCCATCCAGTGGTGGTTGGTCCCAGAACACCTGGAGGAAAGAATCCCATTTGTCTGCCCAGAACTGACCATCATGCTCACAACGGACATGTCTCTCATGGGTAAGTAACCATCTGGGAGACCACAGAATCCATGTGTTCTTGTCACCCAGGGAATCCTTTCACCACATAAACCTACTGGAGCTTTGTGCAGTGCATTTGGCTCTGATGGAATTTGCTTCGCTAGTTTGGTGTCAAGCCATGCAGGTCCAGATAGACAACACCACAAGCATGTTCTACCTGAACAGGTAGGGTGTAACTCACTCCCTTCCTTTTTGTCGAGAGGCACTCTGCACCTGGACATCCATGCACAGCTTGAATGCAGATCTTATGGTGATCCATGTCGTGGGAGAGAACAGTTAGCTGGCAGACGCGCTCAGCCAGATAGGAGAGACGTTGCACAAGTGGCCCCTGCATCATGAGGTGGTGAACCAGCTGTTCTTCTTGTAGGCCACACCCTTGGTGGATCCGTTTGCCTCCTGGGAGAACAAGCTGAAGTTGTTTTGTGCCTGCCCCCCACAGTCAGGGACACTACTGCGGTATGCCTTTCCAAGGCCCTGGATCGCAGGCCTCATGTACATATTTCTTCCTTTCTCCTCAATTCATAAGGTTGTGATCAAGGCCCAGAAAGACAAGTCATGGATGATCGTAATAGCTCCAGACTGGCCATGACAGTTCTGGTACCTGGATTTCCTCAGCAGCAGCAGGCCTCTGTGGACCCTGCCTCTTCACCTAAACCTGCTGACCAGACAAGAGGGCACAGTCCTGCACCCAAACCCTTTACTCTGCACCCCGCAGCCTGGTTCCTGTGTGGCTAGAGTTCCAGGCCTTGGGTCTCATGTTGTGAAGGCCTCCAGGAAAGTGGCAACTTGCAGATGCTATGCCTGCAAATGGAAGCAGTTCTCCATTTGGTCTCAGGGCAAGGGAATTGTGGGCAATGACCCTTAAGGTGCACATGGCAGCCATCTCTGCTTACCAGTGGGCAGGTATGCAGATGGTGGCCCAGAAGAAGGTCGCTGGTGCTTTGTCAATGGTCTGGACCACTTGATGCCTCCAGTGCATATACCACCTCCACCATGGGACTTACTACTGATATTGGTAGTGCTCGTGGGCAAGCCTTTCAAGCCAGTGCACAGGTGTGAGATGTCACGCCTGTCGTGGAGGACGGCCTTCCTGGTGGTTGTTACATCAGCTAGAAGGATTGTGGAGCTCTAGGCACTTTTGATGGAATCTCCTTACCCTTTCTTCCACAGGGACAAAGTCATCCTTCACTCCAACCCAAAGGAGTCAGACCCAAACCATCAGAGTTTCACCCTAACCAGGGGATTAACTTACCAGTGCATTTCACCAGACTATCTTAGGTGGCTGACCGCCAGCTCCATACCCTGGACCTGTAGAGGGCACTGTCAGATTTCAAGATAAGATGATAATAATGATGTAACTTATAACAGAGGTACAGATCAGACAAAAACACAGACATTCACCATAATATTTCTCTTTACTGAGTCCACTACACTATAAGTGCACAGATAATAAGCACCAGATACATTAACATTTATATCATAACATGCCTAACAACCTAAACTAATAGTCATAATAAGAAAGCCTATACTTACGACGGGGCTACCCAGCATGGATCTGTTGACAGCATCATGCCAAGGTCTGAATAGCAAAAGTCCTTCAAAATCTCCTGCTTACATAGAGTAGTTGTTGCAACAAAGTTGGATAGTGTACCGTTTCAGCAGGATGTTTCTCATGAGAATTTGTACTGCCTCAGCAATATATTATCCACCTTATCTTACACTTAAAAGGACATACACAAACACAGATGGTATTGTATCATAAAGTACTGATATCTTCCTCACAAAAGGCATTCTTTCTCAAGGTACATTGTTTCTCATAACCTTGCAGCTGTGTTACAGAACATCATTTTTCATAAACAAAGTATTTTGCTTATCTTCAAGGCCAGTACTAAAGAGTGCAGAATAGTCTGTCAAGCTAAAAAAATATTTAAAGACTTGATACTCCACCTGCAGCCAAGGCCACAATTTCATGTATATTTCTGTTTTAATATTCTAGCTAAAGTTCTTAACCCTTCTATATTCCAACATTCCTCACCTTGAGGCCTCTGAGAATATATCAGGGGTCTCACCAACTAAAGAGGTAAGATACGGTACACATGGGCTTGTATTGTACCTTGAGACAAAGCGTGTTTGAATCTGTAACACACACAACAAATGTAAGTAGTCAGAAATAACTGCAAACACAAAAAGACAAGAAACAAAAACAATGTGGTCGGATGGTGGACATAAGTTTTAACAAACTGCCACCAGCCAATGGTTGGCAGGTTATAAACATTGCTGCCAACTTATTTATTATTCATTTGCAATGGTATTACATCTTTAACCTTGTGAGCCAGCAAAGTCCATATTGCAGGTGATAAAGGTGGTATCTGGATGACTCTTGGTGGGACAGCTCTGCGGACCTCATCCAGATAGGCCAACTTGACCTGTATTATGGTGACATTAGAAAACACAGGAATAGGCCATATGACATGCCCATTAATAATGGAAGTGCGATTAGGCGAAAACAGAAGTCCTAGGACCAGATAACAGTCATTTCTGGATCCATATGTGACATGATCAGTAATAGCATTAACACAGTAATGTCCATCCCCAGCAGGGGCAACACGCACTTGCAAATGTTGTGTCCATGTCTCTGCTTGCAAGTGACAACTCTTGGCTTTATCCGAAATGCCACAAGGAAAACAACCTGCCAGAGAAATGTCACACCTGCAAGTGCGGCACAGCAAGAAAGATCTGGCTCAGTCCATTCACCATGCACCTGTGTAATACAGGCTGGAGCAGGCACTAGCTGCACGTAAGGGTACTCCACCCTGCCCAGTTTGATAACTTTTGATAAACCTAGAACATACATTCAACAGCGTATAATAGGTGTTTGCACAAAAATTGGTATTGCAGGAGAATCCTGGTTGAGCATACATCCATGTCCAGCAAAATAAACTTTTGTTAGTTTTCTAAGCAAGCATTCAGTAGCATTGGTATAACTGATATTGTACAACCATCACTGTAACATCGTGATGTTTATAAAAGTAGGAAGGCTGCCTGTCTCTGTGTCTCTAAAGGCATCTTGCAACCTGTTTAGCACAGATGTACCATATGCTATGCACACCTCACTTCTAATCTTGTACGTCATCAGCTTCTATATTTGTCTCAGTCCAGTGTTTAAGAAGAATATCATATATTTCTTTCATGTTAATAGTTTTAAATTCCTTGTGTAAGAGTCCCTCTCAAATATGCACCCCTTTGTCTAGCACTCCCTTTTTGAGCAATCTTTTAAAGTTCATTTGGTGCTCCTTAACAGCTTCTAAATCCATAGTGTTCCAGAAACCTATACCTGAATCTACAGTATAGTACCTGTAATATACTCCCATAAGCTTCTTTTATTTCTCCTTGGGCCTATACCTGCTTGTGGTATTGGGTGTGGAGGGTCAAATCTAATGTTTCTATTTCTAAAGTTAATCCACATATTTGTAACACTTGATATAAATATTTTAAATATTGAGGACATGCATCTTCTAGCCAAACAATACTAGATAAAATGGATACAGTAACATAAGGAGCAGGACAGAGAACTGTAGCAGTTAAAGCAGAAGGAGGCAGGGAAGGCAATCAGAATAGCAAAGGCACAAACTGAAGAGAGGATAGCCAACTCTGTTAAGAAGGGGGATAAAACCTTTTATAGGTACATTAGGGAGTGAAGAAAGATCAAGGGAGGGATACAGAGACTTAATAAAGGGGAGGGAATGTGGGCAGAGGGTGACAGTGAAAAAGCAGGGATACTGAATGAATATTTCTGCTCATTATTCACAATGGAAGAGGAGGGGAGGTACCTAAACCAAACAAGATAGAAACTCTGAATAAGGGGGTCGATACCAGTCCATTCACAGAAGAAAGGGTTTTGAAAGAACTCTTGAAACTGACAGTGAACAAAGCAATGGGGCCTGATGGGATTCACCCAAGAATTCTAAAAGAACTAAGGGTAGAACTAGTAACACCACTGACTACTCTCTTTAACAAATCATGGGAGGATGGGGTGGTACCTGAGGACTGGAGGAGGGCAAATGTGATTCCACTTCACAAAAATGGGAGCAGGGCAGAGGCAGGAAACTACAGACCAGTTAGTTTGACCTCAGTGGTAGGGAAAATGATGTAATCACTTCTGAAGGAAAGAATTGTTGAGTACCTAGAGGCCAGTAGGGCACAGGACCCATGGCAGCATGGTTTCACAGCAGGAAGGTCATGGCAGGCAAAGCTAATAGATTTCTTTGACTGGGTGACCAAAGTAGTAGACCAGGGAGGGGCTGTGGATATGGCCTACCTAGATTTTAGCAAGGCATTTGACACAGTCTCACACAAAAGATTAACATGCACGTTAGCCAGCCTTGGAGTGGGTCCCAAGGTGGTAGCTTGGATAAAAAACTGGCTGGACAACAGGACGCAAAGGGTAATAGTAAATGGAGTCCACAGTGACGAAAGGAGGGTAACTAGCGGGGTACCACAGGGTTTGGTACTGGGACCGGTCCTCTTTAATGTCTTTATAAGTGACATTGGAGAACACCTGGAAGGAAAGGTATGTCTCTTTGCAGATGACACAAAGATCTGCAACAGGGTTGATACACAAGGTGGGGTGGAAAGGATGAAAAGGGACTTGGCGAGGTTGGAGGAATGGTCAAATATGTGGCAGCTCAGATTCAATGCAAAGAAGTGCAAGGTAATGCATCTGGGAAACAAAAACCCAGGGGAAGAGTACACAATGGAGGGTGAGTTAATAACAAAAATCAAAACAGACGGAGTAATTATATAAGATGACCTAAAGGTGGGCAAACAATGTGAGAAGGTAGTAAGGAGGGCTGGGGAGATACTGGGATGCATAGGGAGAGGCATCAACAGTAGAAAACAGCAAGTTGTTATCCCTCTGTACAGACGGTTGGTGAGACCCCATCTGGAGTACTGCGTGCAATTCTGGAGACCCCATCTCCACAAAGACATAGAGTGGAGGCTGTTCAGAGGAGGACAACCAAAATGGTGCAGAGTCTGCACCAGAAGGCATATAAGGAGAGACTAAAGCAGCTTAATATGTATACCCTCGAGGAAAGGAGGGAGGAGGGAACATGATAGAAACTTTCAAGTATCTCAAGGGAATTAAAGTACAAGAAGGTAGCATCTTTCAGAAGAAGAGATGTGCAAGAACAAGGGGCACAATTTGAAGATGGGGGGGTGGCTCAGAGGTAATGTTAGAAAGTATTTTTTTCACAGAGAGGGTTGTGGATGCGTGGAACAGCCTTCCTGAGGAGGTTGTGGAGTCAGGAACAGTGAGAGAATTCAAGAATACATGAGACAAGCATAAGGCAATTCTAGTGGGGGGTAGGAGGAAGTAAGCTGTTAACTAGAATCTGCAGCTTATCCATCAGGTAGGGAAATGGGCAGACTAGATGGGCTAAGTGGTCCTTATCTGCCGTCAAATTCTGTATTTCTATATTATATATTGTTATACAAGGGTTTTTCCAGTCTCTGATTAAACATGCCCATTATCTGGGATTGGTGCAAAAGCATTTTCAGAAAAGCAACTAGTCACACTCTTTTCTTCACTGTTACTCCCATTGGTTTCAGTACCTTAGAACTATTCAGTTTTAGGGTAAAGTCATCAAGTTCCAGGGTTACCATAATGTCTGGTTGGGTTGTGCCCTGTCTCTCAAATTCACAGTAGTTACCTAGGGCTAATAATCCCAGGGTAGGTATATTAATGATCTGAACCATACCTGATCGAAAGGTCATACCGTGTCCATATTGACTATCATTAAACCAGTGTCCCAACCCAGTCCCCTGCATCACAGCCTGGTTTATTACACGTTGATCATAAAATATAGGATCATTATAATGCCAATTAGGGTGAATATGTGGATGCATATGCTTGCAAGATTGTTGTCTCTTATCCCCTTTACAAAGCCTAAACTGGATCTGAGAACCATCACGCTCACACCCAGCTAGGTTGTGTAAGCGTAGGGGTTGTACCAACTACACAAAGCAATTACCCTGGGCTTATTTGCACTTTGCGGGTCACATAGTAATCAGATTTATGGCATGTTGATGGAAAAGGCGTTGTATCCACAAAGAGTTGGCATGCCTCCCTCTGTGTAGTGCTCAGTGATTAAAGTGAACAGGAATGCACAGGAACTCAGTTTCTGTACCTTTTTTGCAGCAGGAACAGAGTTCCTGTATGTCTTCCCACTGACACTGGAGCTGAAATTCTTAAACCAGCAATATAATGACAGGTTATGGGCCCGTGACCTGAAATCAGGGTTTCCATAACAACATTTGGCTTGTACAACAATGCTATTTTCCTAGAAATACTTAATATATCTAACTGAATCTACTAGTGTCTAAACAGAATGTCTTGACAGAACTATCCATCAGATTGAGGATCTTCATTCTGCGTTTCATAATTGCCAATGCCTGAGTTCCTGTACTTCTTGTCTACCACTTGCACCACTGGTAGTGCTTGGTTCGGGGGTGGTCACTCTGGAGGCTTCAGTGCATCCTGGAGAACAGGCATCCTATAATGGACATTCTGAAAAACAAAAGCTCAAGACTTTGTTGGTCACCAAATTTCATTAGCTGCGTCAAATGAAAATATTTATGCTTTGTTTTTTTTCCATCCTGAACTTGTATCAAGTACACTACTGGACTCAACCTATCCACAACAGGATAAGGACCCTACCAGGCAGTTGGCAGAAATGGACCTTTTTCGGGTAGGACTTTGAACATTACTTTATTTCCTACCTTCAGCCACTGTTTGCTGGCTCTGTCATCATAGTAAGCTTTAACCTTTTTCTTGTACTCACCCATGAGTTCTGCATGTTGTACACTTGTTTTAATTTCTGCAGCAAGGTTTGTACAAAATGTTGAATTTTCACCCCGTTCCATTTCAGGTGGTATGGGAGCAAACAAAGCCTGCTCGGGTAGCTGCATTTGTCTGCCTGTCATGATTTCATAGATACATAGACAGTGTCAGCAGATAAGGGCCTGTGGCCCACCCAGTCTGCCCATTTGAGCTTGTAAGTTCAGTTTATGTTTTCCTAGAAGTCTGTTGCCCCTTACCCCTGACCTCCAGAATTCCTTTATGTCTATCCCATGCATTCTTAAATCCTGTGATTGTTTCAGCCCCCACCACTTCCTCTGGCAGAGTGTTCCACTTGTCCACCACCCGTTCTGTGAAGAAATTCTTCCTCACGTTTCCTCTGAGTCATCCTCCCTCCAACTTCATCCCATGCCTTCTAGTCCTGGAACATCTTTTTCACTTAAAAATAGTGTATTCAAACAACATGAAGTCTTGCTATATTATAGACATTAGCAGTTTGTTCCAGCTCTAGAACTGCCCCGGAGTGAAATGGTTAAAACCATTCCAAAATAGAATTTTGGCACGAGAGCAGCTCTATCTGTGTCATTTCAAACTTGAACTGTCAGATTCTTTACATCTCCTCAGTGAACAGTCGCTCGGAGATTTCTCCTTCTGCTCGGTTCATTTCTCTGTTTAAAGTGTTTTCTCGTTGGATTTAACCGAGAATAGTTTTATTTTAACCGCAAACCGCTCGGTTCAAGCTCATCTGTGGTAACCGTAAGTAAATGAAGGTTTTGTCTGTGTGGAACTTGTAAGTTATCGGTTCGGTTTTGAACTGATCAGTGGGTTTAAACTCATTTAAAACTAAAAGTTACTATTTTAGAGGCGGTTCCCGGTTCTTAGCGGTTCTAAAAAACGGATTTATTACGCTTTTTCAATACCTGTGACACGGTTAGGAACCGATAAGGGTGTCTTGCCTGGCACTGCCAAGTAAAAGGGCAAGTTTTGGTTAGGGTGGCATTATGTCTGAGAAACCCAAAAGAAAACCGGCCCACTGGGTTTCAACACTGTGATGTTTGTGGAAGTCTTGCCAAGGCTGACCCACACACCACATGTTTATTGTCTGGGGTTTGACCACCTCCAGTCAGACTGCCAGGTATGTAAGAATTTCCTGCAGCCACCCTGGAAAAAGATTGGGCAGGCTCTAGGAACAAGAGGCTAAAAGTCCGCTGACCCGATGACAGCCCGGTTCGGTGCTAAACCGAACCAGAGGGAGTGCCTCTGACCAGGGCCAGACTTCCTCGGCAAAGAAAAGCTGGTTCTAAGGAACCAATTCCAGTAAAGAAAATAAGAAAATCAGCAGGTCTGAGTCCAAAATTTCTTCTCCAACTGCTGCAGAGATAGCAAAAGCCATACAAATTGTCCAGTCACTGTTCAGGGTCCGTCCAACCACCACTATCTGGTAAAAGGTTGGTTCATCCGTCCCAGTGGTTCAGGATTATGATATTGAGGAATTTTATGAACCAGAGGAGGGGAGGAGGATTATGAACAGTATGAATGTGGCTGGGAGTCTGGTGTGCCCATTGAACTGACATCTCCCAGACAGACCTTTAGAATTCCCCTATGCTGTCTGAGTCCCCATCTCATTTTATGTTTTATAAAAAAGTTGCTGAAACCCTCCAGCTTCCTTTAGAAGAGGCTGTGGATGAGCAAGAGGAGCCTGATTTTGTAGAAATGATGGATATTCCAGAGTCTAGGAGATTGTCTATTCCTTTGCATAAGTCTTTTAGGAAACAAACAATTAAAATTTTAAAAGCTCCTAATTCTGTGCCTCCTGTAGATAAAAAGATGGACAGAAGGTATACATTGTCAGGCCCTGATACAGAATTCCTTTCTCAGCAATGCAGTCATGTTAGTAGTTCAGGCTGCTGCCTGTGATAAAGCTAATATTCTTGGCTTCACATCCTCCTGACAAGGATTCCAGGAAGATTGATGCCATGGCAAAAAAACAGTATATGGCAGCCTCTCTGGGACTCAGGCAAGCAAATTATATGGCTTATGTAGCTAGGTATCAGAAATCTAGATGGGATACTGTTATGCAATTGGCCAAGCAGGCCCATAGCCAGCTGGCTAGTGAACTAGAACAGGTGGCTGCTGATGGCATTGAAGCCTCTAAGGTTCAGTTTCATGCTGCTGTGGATGTTAATGATGTTTCCTCTAGGGTCATGGCCACATCTGTAGCTTTTCGTAGGTTGGCCTGGCTGAGGTGTACTAGTTTGTCACAGGATACCCAGACTAAGGCTATGGATTTTCCTGTGGTGGGAAATTCTCTGTTTGGAGAGCAGACAGAGAATTACATGAAGAAGATGGATGAATATAGGACTACTTACAAGAGTGCCCAGGCTAAGGAGTGGCAAGCCACTCCTCAAAGGCATGCCCCCAGGGGTAGGGGTAGGCCTTTTCACAGGCCTTTCTACCAGACTCAGGCCTCCTCTGCCTATGCTCAGAGGGGCTTCTTCAGAGGCAGGGGCAGATGAGGGGTGGGCAGACCTGCTACCACCCCCCAGCCTAAAGCTCCTGCGAAACAGGCACCCTGATGGGGTGCCCAGGGCCGATTCTCCTGTACCAGTGGGGGGCAGGCTGGCTTACTTCAGTCAGAATTGGGCTTCTTTAACCTCAGACAAGTGGGTTCTGGAAGTAGTAAGCCAGGGTCTGGTTCTCAGCTTCAAAAGTTTCCCAAGTTGAGAAGCAGACTTTTCTACTGCAAGTGCTTCAGAGACCCTCACTCTGGAAACAGAGGTCTCATCCTGTTAGCTCTCAGAGCAGTAGAAAGGTCCCCCACATCAGGGCAGGGGTCTGTATTCTAGATACTTCCTTACCCCAAAAAGACAGGAGAATGCGGCCCATTTTAGATCTCAGATATCTGAACAAGCATCTTTTGAAACCAAAGTTCAAAATGGTAACTCTGGCAATGATTTTACCTTCCCTAAGGCCAGGGGACTGGCTAGCCTCCCTGGACCTCAAGGATGCCTATTTCCATGTCCTAATCAGAAGATCCCATCAAAAGTACCTCAAATTCGAACTGCCTCAGGGTCATTACCAGTTCAGAGCAATGCCTTCGGCCTTACCTCTGCTCCAGGGGTATTCACAAAGTGTCTAGCAGTGGCAGTGGCCCACTTAAGGAGGCAGAGGATTGCTGTTTTTCCCTATCTAGACGACTGGCTCATTGTAGGCCAGTCTCCAGAACAGGTAAAATCTCACCTGCAGGTCACTCAGCAGCTTCTAACCTCCCTGGGTTTTCTGCTAAACCTACCAAAGTCGGTTCTGGAACCAGTCCAGGTACTCACCTTTATAGGGGCTGAATTGGACACAAAGCTAGCCAGAGTCTTTCTTCCCCCAGAAAGGGTAAGGAATTTAGTGGCTCTGGCCTCTTCCTTCACTCTGCAGGTCTCTCGACCAGCAAGACACTTTCTGCAGCTCCTGGGGCACATGGCTGCATCCACATCTGTTGTGCAGGGAGCCAGATTTCAGATGAGAGACATTCAGTTTCACTTGAGAACCTTTTGGTCTCAGAGAAGAGACCCCCTTTCCAAGTTGGTCCCAGTGACTCAAACCTTGATCCTAGCTCTCCAGTGGTGGCAGGATCAGAGCAATTTAAGAGCGGGGTTCCTTCATTTCCCTTCTCACGACTTGACTCTCACTACAGATGCTCTCTTCTGGGTTGGGGAGCCCACATGGGCGACCTTCACTCAGGAGTTTGGTCCCTCAGGAATCTCTGCTCACATCAATTTGCTGGAACTCAGAGCTGCCTTTAGCTCTTCAAGCTTTTTCTGCATCTGTCCACGACAAGGTGATACAAGTCAGAACAGACAACACCACAACAATGTGGTACATCAACAAAACAGGGGGCACTCGGTCTTCGGCCTTGTGCACCGAGGCAATGAAGTTGTGGTCTCTGGCCTATTCCCTGAACACTTCCCTCATAGAAGTTCATCTTCCAGGGAAGGACAATGTCCTAGCGGATGCCCTCATCAGGATTTTCCAGGGCCATCACGAATGGTCCCTGGATCCTCAAGTGCTGGGGATAGTTTTTGCCAGGTGGGGCATCCCTCAGATAGATCTTTTGCAGCCCCAGACAATCACAAACTTCCTCTGTTCTGTTGCAGGCCTCCAGTGCTGGGCTCAGTTCCCTGGATGCCCTTCTTCTGGATTGGGAGGGAAGTTCCTCTATGCTTTCCCTCCTTTCCTCTCTATTCAAAGTACTAGTCAAAATCAGATCTCAGCCTTGCAGGGTGATTCTGATTGCCCGGATGGGCCAGGCAGCCCTGGTACCCACTCCTTCTGTCTCTGACAGTCCATCTTCCCCTGTGCCTCCCCAGGAATCACAATCCGTTGACTTGTGCCCAGGGAAGGATTTGGTATCCGGACCTCAAATCCCTCAACCTCAAGGCCTGGCTCTTGAGAAGTTAGAGTTTGCTGATTTACACCTCTCTCAGGGTGTTCTTGAGATCCTAAAGGCTTCCAGAAAGCCTTCCACTAGGGCTACTTATAGTTCTAAATGGAAAAGGTTTTCCACTTGGTGTGCTGGGAAAAATATTTCCCCAGAATCTGCTGAATTGCCCATTTTGTTAGATTACCTGGTACATCTTAATTCCTTGGGCCTCAGACCAGCTACCTGAGAGTTCATTTGGCAGCTGTGTCTGCTTTTGTGTCAGCAGGAAAGTCATCCCTCTTTCCTCTCATCCTGTGTTTTCCAAGTTTTTTAAGGATTACTCCATACTAATCCTCCTTTCGGAACCGGCCCTGCTTGGGACCTTAATGTTTGCATTGCCCAGTTAATGCAACCCCTTTTGAACCTCTGTCTTCTGCAGAGCTTAAGTACCTAACTTGGAAAACTGTTTTCTAGTGGCTATCACTTCTGCCAGATGCATAAGTGAATTGCAAGCCTTGTCAGTGGAGACTGACTTTATTTCTTTCCACAGGGATAAGGTAGTCCTTAGGACTAATAGGAAGTTTTTGCCTAAGGTGGTTTCAGATTTCATCTTAATCAATCTATCTCCTTCCAGTATTTTCACTGATCACTCCTCTTTGGGTGAGAGAAGGTCGCACAGCCTGGATGTTAAGAGAGCTCTTAGTTGTTATATAGAGCGACCAAAGGTCACAGGTTCAATCCTCCAACTTTTCCTTCTTACCTATGGTGAAGTTGGGAAGGCAAACCTGCCACAAGAGATCAATAGCCAGGTGGATTGTCTCTTGTATCCAATTTGTTATCAGAAAGTGGGCAGAGCCCCCGGTTTGAGGGCTCATTCTCGAGGGTACAGCTGCGTCTCTAGCTGCTGCCAGAGATATCCCTTTATTAGAGATTTGCCAGGCTGCTACTTGGAAAGCGGTACACACTTTACCAAGCATTACTCCGTGGATGTCCAGGCCAGAAGAGATACCGCTTTGGCACAGCTGTTCTTCAGAGTCTATTCCTAAGTAGGTTCTGCCCTCCTCCATGGAGGTACTGCTGTGTATTCTGCTAATGTCTATAATATAGCAAGACTTCATGTTGTTTAGAAAAATTACTCACCTTAGTAATGTTGTTTCTTCAATGGAGTCTTGCTATATTATAGACCTCCCCCCCCAACCTGCCCCTCTCAGAACTTCTACTTGGTGGGATGCGGGCAACTTAGTGTGGGCACTACTTATGTCCTGTTAGCATTTTGTCCCCTTTGGAACTTTGGGGGTGTGTATGTGTACGCGTGTGTGTGTTTTATTATACTTACGTTCCATTTTCATATTATTAGAATGGTGTTAGTATTTCTGGTCCCCTGACTTGAGTCTTGGGTGTTGGGACCATCAATGGTTGTTATTATTTAGGTAGCCATTTGGCTAGTGTAGGTTACAGCTTCCACACAGACCTTAGTGAGTTTGGCTCGTAAAGATCTGACAGTTCAAGTTTAAAATGCACAGATAGAGCTGTCTCATGCCAAATTCTATTTTTGAATGGTTTTAACCATTTCACTGGGCAGTTCTAGAGCTGAACAAACTGCTAATGTCTATAATATAGCAAGACTCCATTAGAAGAAACAACATTACTAAGGTGAGTAATTTTTTCTTCCTGCACCCTGTTCCTCCCTGTAAGATACTTATATGTCTCTATCATATCCCCTCTCTCCCTCCTCTCCTCCAGGGAGTACATATTCAGTTCCTGCAACCTGTCCTCATAGGACTTGTGATGCAATCCATGTACCATCTTTGTTGCTCTCCTCTGAACCTGCTCTACCCTATGTCTTTACGTAGGTAAGGTCTCCAGAACTGTACACTGTACTCCAGGTGGGGCCTCACTAGTGTCTTGTATAGTGGAATTATGACCTCCCTTTTCCTGCTGGTGATGCCCCTGCCTATGCATCCCAGCATCCTATTTGCTTTATCTGCTGCCTTGTCACACTGTTTCCCTACCTTGAGGTCATCAGAGATAACCCCAAGATCCCTTTCCTGCTTGGTGCATGCTATATCCTTACCCCACAACTGATATATTGTGCCAGGGTTTTTGTGCCCCATATGCATTATCTTGCACTTCTTTGCATTGAATTTCAACTGCCAAACCCCTGACCATGCTTCAAGTTTCTGCAGGTCCCTTCTCATTCTGTCTACACCCTCTGGTGAGTCTACTCTGTTACAGAGCTTTGTGTCATCAGCGAACAATGAAATTCTGCCTTCTAGGTCCTGTGCAATGTCACTGATGAAGATGTTGAATAGGACCGGGTCCCAGCACTGATCCCTGTGTAGCCCACTGGTCACTCCTTCCTCTGTGGAGTGACAGCCATTACCACCACCCTCTGTGTCCTGCCGCCCAGCCAGTTACCTACCCACCACACTACTGTCCTGCCCACACCCATATTCCCCAGTTTGTAATAGCCCTTCATGTGGCACAGTGTCAAAGGCCTTGCTGAAGTCCAGATAGTCCATGTCCACTGCCCTCCCTGATCCACTTCCTAGTCACCCAGTCAAAAACTTCAACGAGGTTGGTCTGACATGACCGCCCCTGGTGAAACCATGCTGCCTTGGGTCCTGTAGTCCATTGACAACCAGATGTTCCACCAGTCTCTCCTTCAGTAGTGCTTCCATGATCTTCCCACTACCGAGGTGAGGCTGACTGGTCTGTAGTTTCGCTTCCTTCTTGTTCCTTTTTGTATAAGGGGACTACATCTGCTGTCCTCCAGTCTTTGGGTACCTCCTGTTTCCAGTGATTGGCTAAACAGAATAGCCAGAGGTTCAGCCACCTCTCTTAGCTCTTTAAGGACCCTGGGTGCACCCCATCTGGCCCCATTGCTTTATCAACTCTTATTACTTCCAGTTCCTTCAGGACCCTTTCTCGAGTAAAGGGACTTGTGTCCATTTCTGCACCATTCTCACCCCTTGTACTCCCTTCAGAGCCATTACCCTCCTCTTCCTCAGTAAAGACTGAGCAGAAATACCTGTTCAATATGTCAGCTTTACTGTTGTCATCCTCCATGCGGCCCCCCTCCTCCCCCTTCAGTCTCACTACCCCTCCTTTTGCCTTTCTTTTTTTTTTTTCATATGGTGAAATACCTGTGATTTTGCTTGGCTTTGCTCTCAACATCATTAAAATTAATTCTTCTTAATTAAAATGATTCTTTTACAATTTTTCTCAGACTGTTTTTCAATGCTCTGTTCTTTCAGCCTGTCCTGAGGACTGTGGGTGATGTGGGGTGTGAAATTTTTGATCAGTGCCCATAATTTGCATTGCTTTTCCAGAAAAATGGCTTCCCTGGTAAGAATCAATTAATATAGTCATTTCCTACCTAGAGAATACTTGTTCCACCAGTGCTTTAGCTGTGGCCTGATCGGTCATGGTGTGCACTGGGATAGCCTCTATCCATTTAGAAAATGGATCAATAATAACCAAGACAGCAGTCTGCCCCCCAGAGGTCCTGGGCAGGCCCTCAATGTAGTCAATTAAAATTTTTTCCCATGGCCCTTGATATGAGAAAAGGCCAGCTGGCCTTGCTTGGCTTTACCTGTGGGATTGTGAAAAGCACATTGAATATAGTTTGCATAATATTGTTTGACATCTTTAACACCTGGCCACCATACAAAAGTAAGTGCTGATGTGTGGAGGGAGCATCACCATGACCCCTGGTGTCATTTGCTATCCGTAGCATTTCTTTCCTGACTCCATGTGGGGCAACCCACACAGGGTATTGTGTATCTGGTCCTTAGAATGTGTTTGGAACAATTTTGTTTTAAAAATGCTGTGGCCCTCATTGAAAATGAGTGTAACTTGATCAAGTCAATCCCAATTCATAGGAAATCTTTTATGAATAAAATATATTACTACTACTACCAGACCAGAAGACCTGACAAATTCTGCACAGTGCCTCCATACGCAGTGCAACCCAGTAAACCACATAGTGCAGGATCTGATTTTTGCAATTGAATAAGAGCAGGGTCTCCTTTAACATGCTTAACTTCTGCCATGTCCTGGAAGTTGGGAAGGAGGGCAGAAGGTTCCCACAAATGGGCCCCTTCTTTGGCTGCTTTGCTAGAAAAATCTGCCATATCATTGTTCTGCTACAGGACCTCCCTTCCTGTGTGCTTTCACTTTCATCATTTCAATTTTCACATTTTTTGATTGCATTGTTATACCTGTTCCCCATAAAGCAGTAAGAAAAGAAGTATAGTGCAAGGGCTTACCGTCAAATGTAAGAAAGCCATGGGTTTTCCACACTGGTAAATAAGCTGTAAGGGCTAAGCAAACCCAATGGGAGTCTGTACACACTGCTCTGAGTGTCACATCTGCTCAAATCTGCAGGGCACAAGTAACTGCTGCAATCTCTGAAAATTGTGCTGACTGAATTTTGTAAGGGTATACCAGTGGAGGTCTGGCATTGGTAGAATCAAATACTGCAAAAACAGTTTTGGGCTTATCTTCCACATACATGGATAAGCCATCCATATATACAGTAAGGGATGAGGGTACCATGCCCTGCTCATTAAGGCTGGTTAGTGAGCCTTATGAAAAGGGAGAAGGGGAATTCCGCATCGAGGCAGGGTATGGGCATTCGTGGGGCAGCCCATCAAGCAGCAAGCCATAGGCTAGTAGTGAATCCTCCTTTACATCCCAAACTTCTGTGTCCATGTTCTGCAGCAGCAGAGTCCATCTGGCTAATCTGGTACTGGACACTGTGCCCCATCCTTGGTCCAAGAGGACAAGAAGAATTTGAATGGTATGTGTGCTGAACACAAAACAATCTTGCTTCCAGCCACAATACATCTGAATGTTTTAACTGCCCAGAATACAACTAAAATATATTTTTCACACAGGGAAAATGTTTTATACTTCAGTCATAACTCTAGAAATGGAGGCAATTGGTCTTTCTTTCTCATGACAAGTTTGTGTAAGTACAGCGGACAGTGGAACCCTTAAATGCAGTATGTAAAAGAAATGGTTTCTCATAATCAGGGGTGTCCAAAACCAGAGCCTTGGCCAAGGCTTCTTTTAATGCAGCAGCTACTTGGGTGTGTTCCTCCCTCTACTGCCAAATAGCACCTTTCTTTAACATCTTGTACAGAGGTGCTGCTATTTCTGCATAGTCAGGGATAAAATCCTGTCATGACTAAAAGTGAGCGGAGTGGCCCCTCACTGGTGGGGATGGGCAATGACAAAATAGTCTGTACCTTAGCTTGGTCAGGTGACTTCCCTTCCTTACTCAAGGTTACACCTAATAAGTTCACAGAAGCTTGACACAACTGCATTTTAACAAGATTTACCTTTGAACCCACTTGTAAGAGTTTCTGCAACAATAACAATAGTAAATGCAAACATTCTGTCTCAGTTGTGTGCAACAATATGTCATCCACATATTGGACAATATTTTGCCAAAAAGACAAATCTGACAAAGCCTGTTTCATATGTGCATGAAAAATAGCTGGACCGTTATGAAATCCCTGAGGTAAGGACGTGAAAGTGTATTGTATACCTTGAAAGGTAAATACAAACAAATACTGGCTCTTGGAATGTAAAGGCAATGACCAAAAACCATTTCAGATGTCAATTACCAAAAGCCATTTAGACTGAGAGACAACTTTTGTCATCATTTCTGGGTAAGGAGCAACCATGGGAGCCGTAGGTTTAACACATTTATTTAACTCTCTGTAATCTATGGTCAGTCTCTATGTGCCGTCCAGCTTTTTCACTGGCCATATGGGAGAGTTGGTAACAGAAGAGCATTTTCTCACAACACCTTGCTCCTCTGAGCTGGCTATTACTTTGGACACTGGTTCTATGGCTTCTCTCGGAAAAGGTTCCTGCTGAGATGGTGGCTCCTTTCCTTCAATGACTACCTCAGTTTGCAAACTGCCACAATCATGTTGACGTTTGTTAAAAATGTCAGATACCTGTTTGCACACTGCTTGGACATCTACAGGTAGATCTAACTTCTCCCATGATACAGTATCCCCTTCATTGTCCACACCGAGTGATCCATTGGCACCACTGGCACAACACTGTCCCTATTGGTCATGGCTTTCAAAAGTTGTAAGTTAGCTAGATCAATGATGATTCCATTTGGAGCCATCCAGTCACTTCCCGCTAGAGTTCTGGTCTTTCTATATACACAAATACAACTGAACCTTGCCAGGTTGTAATTGTAACTTTAATAGGCTTAGTCAGCAGTGCAGTGATTTTTGCATCATGCACCCCTTGAATAATCACATTTTGACTTGAATGCTCTGCCCTAAACCATGTGCCTATTATTAAATTGACACCCACATATCTAAAGTAACTGTTGTATATCAAACACCCTCGATATTAGCCATAGCCTGGGGCACCCCCACATGTTTAATGTAATTGGGCAGATTGTGTC
Source organism: Neoceratodus forsteri (assembly GCA_016271365.2). Lineage (NCBI taxonomy): Eukaryota > Metazoa > Chordata > Ceratodontiformes > Ceratodontidae > Neoceratodus > Neoceratodus forsteri. Next base: position 735,524,645 of record CM028131.1, read on the forward strand.
TACAGGTGGGACGAGGGCTCATCGTTCCTAGTAACCTTGTAAGTTCAGTGGCCCCTTGACGGTGGTATGCAGCTGATTGTTTTCCTCCCTCAACTGCTGTACTTCTGCCTGCAGTTCTTGGGTGGTGGGATTCGAACCTCCTTCAGCTTCAGCCGACTCCTGGCCCCTTTCTCGCCAATCCCCATTGCCCTGCCAGTTATCGCCTCTAGTTTGCCAATTTCCTCTACTACCTCCTTGGTAGCCCCTATTTCTTCTCCAATTTCCTTTCCTGTTTCTTCTCCACCTACCTCTACCTCAGCCTCTCTCTTGCCACCTGGAGTTGTAAAGGGGGGTTGCTCCCCCTGTCCACCTCTTTCCACCTGAAAAGTCTTACTTTCACTCACCAGCTTCAATCTACCTTTGCCATCAATGTTATCTTGTACTCTATACGCAGAACTATCCTTGGTCACTACATCCTCAATGTTAGTATCCTGGGTTATTACCATCCTGACCATTTCTCCAGTATGAGGTAACAGCCCCTCCAAGAATAAATGTCTGTATTGTTCACCTTCCTTCTGCACATTCACAGTAAACACATCATACGTCTGCCATGCCCTAGCATCATATTCTTTGGGTGTTTCCCCCTGGGCTTGGCAGAGTTTCCCCAAAATCACCATGTGGGACCGAGTCCCCAACAGGGCTTCCAGTACGCACCTGAAAATAGTTTCTCATGTTAAATTCTCATCGGGGTCTTTGACTACCACTGTTAGTTGAGACCACTGCTCTTCCCCAATTAACTGTCTTAACACCCTTAAGAATTCTGGAACTGCGCATGAATTTTCCACAGTAATGTTATACATATGATGCAACCATTTTGTCATCCCGTTAACATCAGTCCCCTTAGGTGGTGGTCCTAACTTAGTTACATACATTTTTAACATCTTGGGTGACATGGACATACACCGTTGTTGTGTAAGGTGCAACTGACCATTTGCCCATGTGTTACATTGACCATTTGCCCATGTGTTACAGACAGCTGTCATCAGTTCTACCGGCAACTTCTCTAGATCAGGATATAAGGGTAGTGGACCTCGGGTAACGGTGGTTCACTGGGGGTACCTGTCTTACATTCTATTATCTTTCTTACTGCCCCCTTTGCTTGACATACTTGTTAATTTCCCCCCCCCCCAAAGTTCTTTTTCTGGCACCGGCTCACCGAGGCATCTCTCAGAGGTGCTTATGTGACTCTCGTCCCCTGCTACTCCCCACCATGATGCTCCACCACAGAACCCCCGGTCAGGAGCTTTCCCAGCACTCCGGATCACCCCCAAGGCAGGGCCCACCTTTCCTACCTGGCAGCGTCTATCTGAAATTAGAGGATCCATCTCCTTCTGGGGGTCGTCTGTGTGGGCATCCGGTGTTGGGGATGTGAGGGAGGTCCCTGAGGCCCTCGTCACCTCCTCAGTGCTCCGGGGCATTTTTTCTCTTTTGTTTACGCCTTCCCCCCTGGCAGAGCCAGAGTGTGCAATGATGCCAGGCACATCTGTTATGGTTCTGCATCTCTCTCTGCCAGCCCTAAGCATTGCAGTGCCTCTGGTCTCCACCGGGGGCTGCTGCAGTGCCAGGTAGTTGCCTGGATCTCCCCTGAGAGAGGAGAGCAGTCCTCCGGACACTTTATCCTCTTTCCCCTGCCAACCCCCAGCAACCCAGGCTCATTCCTGAACCTGGGTCACCGGCATGGCGCGGGGTGTGGCGTCCAGCACCTCAACCCTCAGCACCACCGGGCCAGCTGACATACTAGTTAATTGGTCCACCTCTTTCTTGGATTTCTTGGCTTTTTCAAATAGCTGTTGCAGCTCCTCAGTCTGTGTATTATACTCTTTTACTTGGGTGTATAATATTAGCACTCCTTAAATCTTGATTCTATTCTTGTAACAGTTGTATTTCTTCTTCTAACTGTTCCCTAAGATTTATTTTATCCTCATTTTTACTCCTACACTCCATTTTAAGACCAGAGATTTGTTCTTGCAATGACAGCACTGCACAGTACAAGCCTTGGACTATTGTTCCTGTCTATGTCTGGGGACTTTTATTATTATTTAAAATTTCCATTTCTAATTTTGCCTTTCATAATGCCATGGATTTCCCTTGCCCCATGACATCAGGTGCAGACAACATTCCGCCACTGAGAGTCTTGATAACATCTTCTACATAATCTCTAACAGTTTTATTTGTGCTTCTCATTTTCAGCCCACCAGAGGTGTCTATGGACAAAGCCTCCCTTAGTGCCCTGCTCTCAGGTTGCAACCTGAAGTATAGAGACCTAATGCACTTAAATCTGTCTGCTTGCTGGTCCCTGTTCAGGCTCCCACTGTTAGATTTCTAGATAAGATAATAATGATATAACTTAGAAGTACAGACCAGACAGACACACAGACATTCACCATAGCATTTCTCTTTACTGACACCCCTACAATGTAAGTGCACAGATAATCACCAGATATATTGGCATTTGTATCATAACATGCCTGATCACCTAACCTGATACAGTCATAATAAGAAAGCCTATACTTATGACTGGGCTACCCAGCAGGGAACTGTTGACATCATCATACCAAGGTCTGAATAGGAAAAGTCCTTCAAAATCCCCTGCTTTATAAAGAGTAGTTGTTTACAACAAAGAAAGACAGTGTACGGTTTCAGCGGGATGTTCCTCATGAGAACATGTACTGTCTCAGCAATATTTTATCCACCTTATCTTACACATAAAAGGACAAAGGACAGATGGTCTTGTATCAAAGTACTGATATCTTGCTAACAAAAGGCATTCTTTCTCAATGTACATAATTTCTTATAACCTTGCAGCTGTGCTGCACAGAACATACTTTTTCATAAACATGTAGGCCGTTTTGATGGTGGGTTCAGCCTCCCAGCTTGCCGCTCTTGAAGAGGTGGTGGTTCAGGCTGTGGCAGTCTCATCCTCTGCTCTCACATTGCTCCCGGTGGGTGATGGTGTTGGGGCTTCATTTTTGGGTTCCGTCAGGGACATGTTAGTCTCTGCAGACCCTCAGGGTGGGCCTTTCCTGAGGGGATAAATCTAAGAAACCTAAACAGACCTGCCGTAGGTCATGGAACAGCAAACGAGCACACTCTTCCTGCTCCCACAACTCCTTTGAACACTTGACAGCTGTCGAGCTCTCAGCTTTGGCCGATCCTCCGAGTGCCGAAGGGCAGGCTGTTTGCTCTACGATGACTCCATCAAGCTTGTTGGCCAAGACGTGGGCCAACCAGCTGGTTGAGATTTTTCCCGACCCAGTCAACCCATTGTCAGATAAGATATGGGATGACTGGCTCTCCAGTACCCCAGTCCTCATGGCTTTCTCTCAGGTGAGACAGGCAAAGTCGGCTGACCAGGCTGTTTCTTCCTAGGAGATTCACCCTTCAGGGGTTCCGCAGCAGGACCTGGTCCATGTCAAGTACACAGTCCCTCCTCCCGCATCTCCTCACCATCAACATACTCGTCACCAGTCAAGGTCCAGGTCGAGTACCCAGTCTCGATCCAGATCATGTTCCTGGGAATCTGGGTGTTTCTGCACTCAACCCTCACCCAGGAAACGCTGTCAATGCTCCTGTTCCTCCTCATCCTCGGACAATGATAGGCTCTTCTGCAAGTTGTAGTGGTGCTTCGAGGAACTGATGTGGCAGCAATGGGTTCTCAGGCAAGGTTGGTCTCTCCTGCAGGCTCCAATGCTCCCCTGGTCCCCTCCAGTAAGACCAGTCCCAGTTCTGCTCTGTCTGGTTGAGCCTACACTGGCATCTCCACTGATTATGGTGGAACCTTTTCCCAAGCAGCCCTTCCATGGGGCACCGTCTGAGGCTCCTTGCCCTGCTACTGGCCTTCCCAGCCGTCTGCCTATCCAGATCACCCACTCTGATGAGTCCAGGGTGGTCCATGGGGAGAAAGGGCCAAGGGCAGTGTTTGAAGAGTCGTCATGCACTGATGGCTCCTCCATGCACTCCTTTAGGACCCCAGGCTTCGATCAAGAGTCCACCGAAGAGCTCACTTCCAACCGTGGTTCTGTCTTGTTCAGGGCTTTGCTCTATCTCATCTCTGAGTTGATGGAGATTCCTCTGGAGCCAGTTCAAAAGTGGACCAAATACCCCTTGATGGAAATCCTCGACCAGGACAGTTCCTTGGGGGTTGCCTTTCCAGCAGTGGAGGCTATCCTGGGTCCTGTACTGGAACTATGGCAGCATCCATCTTTGTGTCTGGCACCTTCCACCTGTATGGTCTGCAAGTATGCAGTCCCAACTGGGTCTTTCCCCAGTTTCTCTGATCACCCCTCAGCCAAAGGGTTAGTGATGGATTCCGTCTTTCATAAGATGAACAACTTTGGGGATGTTGACAACCCCCTGACAAAGAATCTAAGAAGCTGCATTATGCAGCAAAGAAAGTTTACACTGCATCGTCCCTGGATCTCCAGCAGGTGAGCTCTCCCATTATAATAGCTAATTTTGGCGATGCCCTCATAGGGGTCCTGGACCATATCCTTCCCCACCTTTCTGTGGACTTGCAGTCAGAGTGATCCAAGATCAGTGTTGCACCTTTGCCAAGCACCAGCTTCAGACGGCCTTGGACGTAGGTGACTCTTGCGCCCAGTCTGTGGCAGCAGCGGTGGCTATGCGCCACAGAGCTTGGCTTAAGATCTCCAACTTTACGGCAGATACCCAGCACAAACTGGTGGATGTCCCCTTCTTGGGCACCAACCTTTATGGGCCAGGGGTGGAGGGACACCTCACTAGAATTGAGAAGTCCAACGCCACCCTGGATTTGGTCATGTCCTCACAAAAGGACCTCAAGGGACAGAAATCAATAAAGTAGCCCTTTTTGTTTTGACCCTTTAGGTCTCAGCAGCCTAAACTGCAGCAGCCCCAGTCAGGGCGGTCCCAGGTCTGGTGGCCAAAATCTAAGTCAGCCAACCAGGGCTCCAAGAAACGTGGAGGCCGGGGCAACAGTGCACCTCTGGCAGCCAGTACAGGGGTGGCCTCCAAGGTTGCCCAGTGATGGCTCAGGGCGCGTCTGCCTCCCGGTCATCACATCCCTGCCCCAGATCCCTGTTGGTGGTCAGCTTCACCATTTCTGGCATGCCTGGTTCACTAGCACTATGGACAAATGGGTGTTAGTTGTGGTGGGTTGAGGTTTGCCTCTTGACTTCAAGGTTCTCCTTCGCTACCGGGCACATGCCCCATGGGAGCCCATGACATTTCAGGACATGCTGTCTGCCTTCAGAGAGGACATCGCTCAGCTCCTGGAGAAAGACACTGTAGTTCATATCCCAGACACCATGGCCAGCCAGGGCTTTGTGTCCAGGCATGTCTGGTCCCCAAGTGGACAAGAGGTTGGTGCCCCATACTGAATCTGCATGATCTGAACCAGTTCCTGAGGAGGCACAAATTCTGGATGGTCACTCAATCAGATAATTCCATCTCTGGAGCAGGGCATGTGGTTCTGCCCTCTGGACCTCCAAGATGCCTTCTTTCACATCCCAGTCTGTCTGTCCCACTGGTGATACCTTCAGTTTCATGCAGAGGAGATTTTGTATGAGTTCTGGGTCATGCCTCTCTGCCTTTTCTTGGCCCACAGGGTCTTCACCAAGTGCATCGCAGTGGTGGCAGCATTCCCTTCGACACCACAGGGTCCGGGTATATCTGTTCCTGGATGACTGGCTGATTGGTGATCCATCCTGGGAGGTAGTGGAGCAATCCAGGGATCTGACAGTCTAGACTTGTTTGGCCTTGGATCTGTTCATCAATCTGGCAAAGTCAGAACTCAACCCCTTGCAGGTCATCTGCTTCATCAGGACAGAGCTTGATTCCCTCTGGGCTAAGGCCCAACTCCCAGTGGACTGGGCAGCAGACCTTACCTCCTTTGCCCGATCATTTCAGGTTGGGCACTGGCACCCTGCTTGGGACTTCCTGCAGCAGCTGGGATCCATGGCAGTCTGCAGTAGAGTGGGCCTATGGGCCCACTGGTGGTTGTGCCCCCTGCAGTGGGAGCTGACCCTCCAGTGGTCTCAGCACCTCAGTCACCCGGACCAGTTGGTCATGGTGACACAGCAGATGTGGGATGCCTTCCAGTGGTGGCTTGTCCCAGAACACTTGCATAAAGGAGTCCCATTCATCTGCCCAGAGCCAACAGTCATTCTGATGACCAGCACATATCTAATGGTTTGGGGGGGACCACAGAGCCTATGGGCTCTGGACTCCCAAGGGGTCCTGATGCCACATCAACTTGCTGGAGCTCTGTGCAGTACGTCTGGCTCTAACAACATTTACTCCATAAATTTGGGGTCAGGTCATACAGGTTCAGATGGGCAATACCATGGCCATGCACTACCTCAACTGGCAGGGTTGAACGCATTCCTTCCAGCTATGTTGGGAAGCCCTTTACACCTGGACCGTCATGCGCAGCTTGGATGCTGATCTTCTGGTGATTCATGTGGCTGGATTCTCCAGCTAACTGGTAAATGCCCTCAGCATACTGGGCGAGGTGTCTCACAAGTGGTCCATTCATCAGGAGGTGGTGGTCTACCTGTTCTTCCAGTGGGGCAGTCCCCTGGTCGATCTGTTCACCTCCTGGAAGAAAGCAAAAGAAAACTGAGGCTGTTTTGTGCCTGCTTCTCTCAGTGTGGGACACTGATAGGGGTTGCCTTCATGAGAACCTGGCCAACAGGCTTCTTTTACCCCTCCCCTTTTCCCTGATCCACAGTGTGCTGGTCAAGGTGTGGAGGGACAAGGCACAGATGATCCTGGTAGCCCCAGACTGGTGGTGCCAGTTCTGGTACCCATAGCTCTTCAGTCTCAGCAGCAACAGGCCTGCGTGGCACTTGCCTCTATGCCTGGATCTGCCCTCCTCTCACAAGGAAGAAGGTCTTACACTTGGACCTTCGGTCCCTGCATCTGACAGTCTGGTTCCTGAGCAGATAGAGTTCCAAGCTTTGGGTCTTTCCAAGGAGGTTCTCCAGGTTGTGGAGGCCTCCTGGAAGGGGTCGACCTACCAGTGCTATGCCTTCAAATGGAAGTGCTTTTCCATTTGGTTCCAGGGCAGAGAGCTAGAAACCCAGTCCTGCCCCCTGGCAAGCATTCTAGACTATCTGTGGTCCTTCTTCCAGTCAGGCCTGAGGTCAGCAACCCTCAAGGTACACTTTGCAGCCAAGTTGCCAACTTTATCAGCATTTAAAACTGCTTTAATGGAGTGCTACGTGTTTGAATGTAAATGCTTTAAATGAATGTATTGCTTGGTGGCTTAACTTGTACTGTATTTAATGTTATGTATGTAAGTTCCTGATGAGTGATGAGATTTTGGCCTTTTGCAACTTTGCACATGTACATTTGATGAATGTTGAAACTACTGTGATACTCAGGATGGCACTGAAAATAGGCTTGCCTGATGTCTTATCCTGAAATATACAAATAAAATTAAATCTCTGCATTCCAGGTGCAGGCAGGTATGCTGATGGTGGCATGGGAACAGTTGGTCGGGCTCTTCTTTAAAGACCTTGACGAGCTGTCCCTTCTGGTGTATGTACCACCACCACCATGGGACTTGCTGGTCTTGGCAGTGCTCATGGACAAGCCATTTGAACCTATGCACAGGTGTGACATCTGTCAACTGTCATGAAAGACCGCCTTTTTGGAGGCCATCACCTCTGCCAGAAGGATCAGTGAGTTCCATGCACTCTCGGTGGAGTCTTCATACTTGGTATTCCACAAGGACAAGGTTGTCCTCTGCCACAACTAGAAGTTCCTACCAAAGGTTGTTAGAGTTTCACCTTAACCAGGTGATCAATCTCCCTGTATACTTCACCAATCCAAACTTAGAGGCCAAGCACAGCCTCCATACGTTGGACCTGAGGCGAGCACTCATTTATTACACGGAGCATGTGGCTGGAGTTCACGGAGAGATTCACCAGCTCTTTGTTATCTACATTGAAGCTGCACCTGGCAGACTGGCAGCTAAGAAGATGACTGGCAGGAGGACTGTCTCCTGCATCAACCTCTACCCTAGGTTGGCTGGTAGGGAGCCTCCTGTAGAGCTTAGGGCTCATTCCACCAGACATACTGCTGCCAAAGTGGCTGCTTCCAGGGATGTCCCTATCCAGAAGATCTGCAGGGGTGCCACCTGGAAGTCAGCACACACCTTCATTTCCCATTACCGCATTGACCTTGAGTCACACCAGGATGCTGGTTTGGGGACCTCGGTTCTCCAATCCTTTTTTTCCAAGTTGAAGTGTGCACCATGCCCCTCCTCCTGGAGAACTGCTGGGAGTCTGCCTAAGCCTGTGTGGCTAGTGCACCATTTCCACACCCCTAGAAATGAGTGTTACTCACCTGTAACTATAGTTCGAGTGGTATGTGGTGTACATCCATACAACCCACCTGACCTCCCTGGCAAGTGGCACATGGATCCCTGCTTCCAGCATGCGAGATCTGACATTGCAGAGCATAACTGAGAAGGATATGGTTGGGGTGGGTGGGAGGAGCTTAGCTTGAAGACATTCTGGTTGGAATTAAAGGGAAAGGAAGACTGCCTAAGTGTGGATGTGCACCATATACCACTCCTAGAACTATGGTTACAGATGAGTAACCCTCATTTACTCACCTATAACCATAGTGCAGAGAGTGGTATATGGCTCGCATCCACACAACCCATCTGGCCTCCCCTGGCAAGTGGCACATGAGTTCTGCTTCCGGTGCACAAGATCTGACATTGTGGGGTGGAGTCAGAGGACATACCGTCCAGGTGGTGGGAGCAGCTTAGTTTAACGACATCCAGCCAATGACAGTGTTCCAGTGGAAATGCCAGAGTATGGATGTGAACCATATAGCGCTCCAAGAACCATGGTTACAGGAAAGTGCGGATTCACTAGAACATCTTCAGGCTAAGCACCTCCTACCACTGAGGTGGCATATCCCTCAGCATGCCCTGTGACATCATATCTTCCTTTCTACTGGAAGAGTTCAGTCTCCTCCTTTGCAGCTTTGCAAATTGTAGGTTACCAAGTACACTGTTGGCGATTTCTACTTGATTTTTTGATATTTTCAGTTTTCCTCGAGTGCTTTTTCTATCCCTTGTTTTAGCTGCAGAATCATCGATGGAAGACGGAATCTGGTAAAGCAAAGCCAGCTACCAGCTTCAAGTTTTGTGTCACTTTCTGATGCAAGATGTTGTGGATGGACCCACACATGTCTTGCTTGTACTATTTGGAGTCCACGCACATTTCAGGCTGCAGCCTGTGCCAGACAATGCTTCCTTCTTAGGAATATCATGCAGCCCGCTTCTTCTTAGCCAGCCTGCCAAACCAAGATCCAAAGCTCCAGCCAGAAGGCCACAAGAAGGCTTCCACTGCAGCGGGGTCTGCTGTTCAGCTTGTGACCATAGAAAAGGTGGAACCTAATCAGCCTCAGTGCTGCTTCTGGCTGGGGCCAGCGTAGCAGCATCCTTCACTGGAGATTCTCAGGAGATGTGTCAGACTCTCCAGGCCTTTGGGGAGAGCCCTGCCCACCATGGTAAGAAACACAAGCCCCACTGCAACCGGTCATGGAACCAGGAGAGATCAAGGTCCTCCTGCTCCCTCAACTTCCCAGACCACCGGGCACATGTTGAGGGCTCGACTCTGGTTGAGCTTTCTGTGGTCGAGAGCCAAGTCAAAAGCTCCACAGTGTTGTCCTTGACTCCAGATGATCAGGCAGTCGAGATTTTTCTCAACCCTGTTGACCAGTTGCAAGAGGGTATCAATGAGGAGATGATCTCCAAGATCATGTCTTCCTGGTCCTCTCTGAGTAGGATGTGAACCAGTTGGAAACCCCAGCTGGCTCCACTTGGGATCAGCCTCCACCTACGGTTGTGCAGCCAAAGCCAATGCACCTCGGCATGTGGTCTATACTGACCCTCTGGTTGCTTCTCTTTGGAGTTGGCCTTTGGTTTGATGGTCAAGACTGAGCTCACAGTCAGGGCACCATTTGCCTTCTCAATCACTTTCAACTGGGAGGCACTGCCATCAATGTTACTTGATTTCCTGGTCCATGAGCAACAGCATACAAGGAACTTCTCTGGTGGCAATGGGACATTGTGGGGGGCTTAGGGTGCTACACCTGATGCCTGTGGGTGACTGGTAGATGCCATTCATGCCCACATCAATCCATCCTTGGCAGATATCTCCGACATCTGCCTCACTAGCTTTGCAGGTTGAGCCACCTCTACCTCTGCCTTTGGTGGGAGCAACAATAAAGGATTTCCAGAGTGTGGCTGGTTTGCCAGGCCGGCTGTTGGTGGAAATCACCCAGTTGGATGACTCTTAGATGGTCCTCAGTGGCAGACAGTGGAGGGCTGTTTTTGATGAGTCCTCAGATGACTGATGGTTTATCCATACAGTCATTGAGGATGCATACTTTCAACCGGGTGTCCGTTGAGGACTTGACCACTGACCATGAATTGGTGTCTTTTGGGGCTCCCATCCAACTCCTATCAGAGTCCATGAATGTCCATTTGGAGCCTGTTCAGAAGAGGGCCAAGTACTGTTACACAGACATCCTAGATAGGAAGGATTCCCAGAGGTTGCCTGTCCCATGGTTGATGCCATTTTGGGACTGGCCCTGGAGCTATGGCAACATCTGGCATCCTGTCCAGCACCCTTCACCCATATGGTTCCCAAGTATGCGCTCCCTACAGGGTTCTTTTCTGGGTTTTCGGACCATCCCTCAGCTGGGGGTCTGGTCACAGACTCGGCTATGTGGAAGTCTGGAAATCAAGGAGACATGGACAAGCCACCCCCATCCCCAAACAAGGTGTCTAAGATGCTTGACTCTGTGGCAAAGAAAGTTTATGCTGCTTCTTCCCTTGATCTGTCAAGTGAGTTACACTATGATGATGGCCAATTTTGGTCATTACCTGTTGGGGGTGCTGAATGATGTTCTCCCTCACTTCCCTGCATACAAGCAGTTGCCAGTGAAGCTGGTCAAAGACCAGGGTCAAGTGCTGGCTGAACACCTGCTCCCCAATGCCCTTACACATGGGCAACTCCTATTCCCATGCCATGGCAGTGGCTTTCACAATGCATTGGAGGGCCTGGCTGCATTTGTCCACCTTCACGGCAGACACTCAGCACAAGCTGGCAAACGTCCCTTTCTTGGGCACCAATCTCTTCAGCCTGGGTGGCAGAAGGGCATCTCACCAGAACTGAGAAGTCCAATGCCACCCTGGACTCTGTGCCTTTGTCCCAGAAGGACCGTAAGAGAAAGAAACACAAAAAGAAGGCCTTTCATTTTTGGTCCTTTCAGCCACAGCAGCCTCAGCAGCAGCCCCTGCAGGGACAGTACCAAGCATGGCATCCCAATGCCAAGTTCTCTGGCTAGGGGCCAGAGAAAGGTGGTGGGTAGGGGAAGTTGTGCCCCTTCAGCCCCAGCAGCCGATGCCCCCTCCAAAGCTGCCCGGTGATGGGTCAGGGGTGTTGACCTTCTGCCTGTTCAGCCCTGACCCAGCTCTCTGTGCAGAGTCAGCTTCACCACTTCTGGCTACAGTGGTCCATCATTACCATAGGCAAGTGGGTCTTAGAGGTCGTAGGCAGAGGGCTGCCTCTAGATTTTGAGGCGCTCCCCCTTTATTGATCCCACACTCCTTGGGAGTCCTCGGTGTTGCAGGACATGCTGAGGGAGGACATTGCTTATCTCCTTGCAAAAGGAGCAATAGACCATGTCCCAGACACCCTAGCAAGGCAGGGATACATGTCCAGGTACTTTCTGGTCCCAAAATGGAAGGGGGAAGCTGGTGCCCCATACTGGATCTGCACGATCTTAATCAGTACATGTGGAAGCGCAAGTTCCAAATGGTAACCCTGAACCAGATCATACCATTTCTAGAGCAGGGCACGTGGTTCTGCTCCCTAGACCTCTAGGACGCATTTTCCACATCCCAGTCCATCAGGTCTACTGGTGGTAACTTTGGTTCTGCTCTGAAGGGGTTCTGTATCAGTTTCAGGTCATGCACTTCGGCTTCATGTCCACGTCCAGGGTTTTCACCAAGTGCATGGCAGTGGCCTTCCTGTGGCACAAGGGCATCAGGGTGTATCCTTACCTGGACGACTGACTGATAGATAGCTAGACTGCCCAAGGATCCCATGGAGTGTTCCAGGGATCTAGCCCTCCAGAGCTGCAGAGATTGGGTGTGTTGGTCATCCTGGCTAAGTCCGAATTAATCACTCATAGGTGATTCAGTTCACTGGGGCAGAGCTAGACTCCCTGCAGGCCAAGGCCCACCTTCCTACAGATCAGGCACTGCATCTTGCCTCCTTTGCCCAATCATTTCAGGTTGGGCTCTAGCACCTTGCCCAGGACGTCTTGTGGCTGCTGGGGTACATGGCGTCCTGCACCAGGGTGGTCCAGTGGGCCTGCTGGAGGATGCACACCCTACAGTGGGAGTTGGGCCATCAGTGGTCCCAGTGCCTAGGCCATTTGGACCAGCTGATCACAGTGACCCAGCTGATGTCAGATGCCATCAAGTGGTGTCTGGTCCCATAACATCAGGAGGAAGGAGTCCCATTTATTCTTCCCGGACCAACTACCACGCTTGCGACTGACACGTCTCTGGTGGGGTGGGGTGCTCACCTTACGGACCACAGAACTCATGGGTTCTGGTCACCCAAGGAGTCCTGTTGCCACATAAACTGCTAGAGCTCCATGCAGTGTGGCTGGCTCTGATGGAATTTGCACTTCTAGTCAGGGGTCAGGTTGCACAGGTCCAGACGGATAACACCACGACCATGTTCTACCTGAACAGGAAGGACAGCATGCCTTACCTTCCTGTCCATAGGCCCTACACACCTGGACCCTTGTGCACAGCCTGGGTGCAGATCTCCTAGCAATTCATGTCACCAGAGTGGACAGTCAGGTGGCAGATGCTCTCAGCCAGGTTGGATAGACGTCGCATGAGTGGTTCACGAATCAGGAGGTGGTGAACCACCTGTTCTCCCTGTGGGGCACGCATCTGGTTTACCTGTTTTTCTCCTGGGAGAACACAAAGCTGAGGCTGTTTTCTGCCTGACCCCCCCCCCAGTCTAGGACACTGATGGGGGATGTCTTAGGAAGGCCTTAAATGATAGGCCTTGTGTACACCTTCCTTCTCTACCCTTTGATCCACAGGGTGGTGGTCAAGGCCCAGAGGGAAAAAGCGCAGATGATCCTGGTAGCTCTGGATTGGCCACTGCAGTTCTGGTACCCAGATCTCATCAGTCTCAGCAGCAGACCTTTGTGGTGGTTGCCTCTTCACCTGGACCTACTGACCAGACAACAGGGGACAGTCCTGCACCCAGCCCTTCAGTCCCTACACCTCACAGCCTGGTTTCTGAATGGTAAAGTCCCATGCCTTGGGTCTTTCAGAAGAAGTGCTCCACACTGTGGAGACATCCAGAAGAGTCAACTCACCAGTACTATGCCTTTAAGGAAAACTGTTTTCCATTTGGTGTCAGGGAAAGGAGCTCGATCCCCTTGCCTGCCCTGTGGCTACTATTCTCGAGCAGCTCTAGTCCTTCTCTTAGCTGAGGCTGCAAGAGACAACCCTCAAAGTGTAGCTGGCAGCCATCTCTACCTACCAGGCGTGGTCTGATATGCCAACAGAGGCCCAGGAGAAGTTGGTTGGGTGCTTTTTTTAAGCCCTTGACCACCTGGCCTCTCTAGTGCATGAACCACCACCACCACTTTGGGACCTGCTGCCAGTACTTCTGTGCTCATGAGCAAGCCATTTGAGCCTGTGCACAGGTATGACATGTCTTGCATGTCATGGAAGATGGCCTTTTTAATACCTAACATGACAGCCAGAAGGATTGATGAGCTGCAGGCTCTTCTGGTGGAGTCTTCTTACCTGATCTTCCACAAGGACAAGGTTTTTCTTTTCCTCCTCCTCCTGAAGGCAGTATCAGAATTCCCCCATACATAGTTGATTAATGTACTGGTATACTTTGCAAACCCATTTTTGGAGGCTGACCACAGGCTCCATACCCTGGACCTGTGGAAGGCACTTGCATATCATAAGAAGTGCATGGCTGGAGTTCAGGGTGAGGCTTGCCAGCTGTATGCGACATACACTGAAGCTGCACCTAGCAGATTGGCAGCAGAGTGAACAATAGCTAGGTGGATTACTTCCTGCATTGATCTCTGCTATAGGTTTCCTGATAGGGAGCATCTTGTAGGTCTTAGTGCTCATTCTGCCAGACTTACCACTGCCTCGGTGGCTACTTCCAGGGATGTCCCTATCCAGGAAGTCAGCACACATCATCATCATCTCCCATTACAGCACCAACCTAGAGTCTCTCCTGGATGCTGCTTTTGGGACCTTGGTTCTCCAGGCTCTGTTCGCCAAATAGGGGTGCATGCCTTGCCCCCTCCTCCTGAAGAACTGCTGAAAGTCTGCCATTGTGTGGATAGTTAACTATACCCACACCCCTAGAAAAATGGGTTACTCACCTGTAATTGTAGATCTAGGAGTTGTATATAGTTCACATCCACTTCACACACATGGCCTCCCCTGGCAAGTGGCACACAGATCCCTGCTTCCATCGTGCACAATCTGACATCACGGGGCAAAGCCATGAGATATACTGCCCAGGTGGTGGGAGGAGTTTAACTTGAAGATGTTCCGACAAATCATCAGTTTCCAGTGGAGCAGTCGTCATGTGGATGTGAACTATATACCACTCCTATAACTATGGTTACAGGTGAATGGCCCATTTTTTTTTCCTACAGTTACTTTTACTTACTTTATTTGACATAAATTTGCACAAATAACATACTTACCATACTGTACTATAATGAATTATTTTACTGAACTATTGAAGTGGAAGAACACAATAAATGTTTTTCTTCAGCATAAAAAACTTCTAGGACTTTCAATTTTCATGCCTTCTAACTGCCTGGGGCGTGCATTAATGCCTTCTACACCTATGTCCTGTCATGGGTTAAAGCATACTTACCCATAGACCATAAGCAGTGTAAGGTTAAATTATTCGGAATCCAGATTTTGCTTTCTGGGATATGATAAATCGCTTTAGATGCAGTATTTTTAGTTGCTAAAGGGTCCCATTACATTAAACTTATCCCAGTCACATGATACTCTAAATATCCTGTATACAAATAAAATCTAATCAGATTAACCAGAATAATTTCAGATCCATGCGAGGCAGCTAAAATGAATTGTTACATAATTGTATTGTGTATCTTCACACCTGTCAGCTAACACATAGCTCAAGATGAATTACAGTAATCCTGGGATAATGGTGAACTTATCTTCCCAAGCAAGTATTGTGGACTGGATTTTCAAACATCTGGAGACGTGACTTGTATCATTTTCTGCTGCAGCTGCGACACAAAAAATGCATCCAAATGCATGCAGTTTTCAAGCTTTTTGACACATTTGTCATACTTTTCGCACTTTACAGCAAAAACAAACAGATGCATGTGGCATTACTTTGATGCATGCACCATTTTTGATGTGCAACTTGCAGTAGTTGCAACCCAAAGTTAGACCACCTTTTTTGTACTCTCAGCACTCATGTCACAAATAGCACAGCTACAATAAAATCATGATGCAAGTCTTTGAAAATATGGCACATATGTCTGGTGTTCACAGTACAGGCTATATCTTACTACAGTGTAAAACTAGGTGCTGGTGGCAGTAGGGGGGCGTAGAGTAGAAACATGGTTCCATTAAGGGGGCATCCAGAATGCTTCATCTAGTTTTGCTATGCTACACCTGTTGGCTAGAATCTCCAAGCAGACTGGATGGACCTTTCCATGTTCTCTAGCCGTGCTCAGTCAGATAGGAGGGGTGCAGTCAGATGGGTGTGGCTAACCCCAAAACACACTATCAAACAGCTGAATCCCTGCTGCCCTCCTGGGGAAATCACTGGTCCAAACAAAGCTCTGTTTAAATCCTTTATTTGATACCCCATAAAAAAAAAAAAAAAAACATTGAAAATACAATGGACCAGTGAATGCCACTCAAGCACAGAGAGAAAAAAAAAAACAGACTTTGCCATTAAGCATTCATCAAGGGACGGAGACTGCACGTCAAACAAACTTGTATATACGATCAATCACACTTATATATATACAATTCTAATTCATGACATCATTATTTAAATGCACCAATAGTGTAATACCCATTGCAAACCATTAAAAATATCTGATGTGTGTAACAAATGTTTAACAAACACATTGTAGGCTGTTTCTGTATTAATTGCTAAATAGTCAGTAGTTACTATGGCACTTTTCCAATACATGCTTAATAGCCACTGCATATATGCTGCTTACAGTCCATGCACTATTAGTATTTAATCTATTGCCTTATAAAAGAGATTTTGGGTATGAACATTACAGTATGAATGAAAGGTACTGTGTAAAGTTCAATTTTATTCTCACTACTACCACTGGTATCGCACAGCAAATAGAGTACAGGCTCACGTGTCTGTGTCTTTTGTTCTCATCCTTTGCAGATTGTGTGAGAGGCCATTTGGCACCATGCACTCCTACTTAAAGAGCAACTTTCCCAGTTCTTCCCCCAAGAAGCATAAAGAAACCTTACCTCCCCCCCCAAAATCAAATGCTGCTAATAATTCCATTTGTAACTGCCCCTATTTAGAAAGGGGTTGTATTTTGTCACCGTGGAGCCATGCAACACCAATCCCTTACACTTCCTGATAACTTCTCCTACAGCGATCCGCCCCCACGTTTTGTGAAGTCACTATATGAAGAGTGCAGGGGTGCACGCCATAGACATGAATGGGGCCATTTTTTAAAGTTACATTTTTGTAGTTTAGATGGCCATTCAGAACAAATTATGGCCACCGCTTAACTAACAAGGATCCTGCTCCTCTTTTCCCCTCCCACTTGGATGAAAGAATGGTGCAGGGAGAAGGAGTTTGATTTCATTGGGAAGTGTATGTGTGTATTGGGGGGGGGGCTGGCAGGATATGGGTCTATACAGAGGTAATGGCCTGCATCCATCTGGAAAGGGGACTGCAGTCCTCAGTTGAAGGTTTGTATGTTATTTTGATGAACATTTAAACTAGCTGGGGGGTGGAGGCAGAAATACAAAAGGAGGCATAAACTACGACCCCCCCCCACACACACACACACAGATTGAAACAACAGCAAGAGATGGCCCAAGGGAAGGAAACTCCCTCAGGGAACAAGTTAGAGAGCAGAAGCATAGTAGGGGACAAGGGAAACAAGAACAGAAGAGGTGGAAAGGGATGCGTTGAGGCAAGGCATGAAGAAGGGTAGTGATGGTGGAGGGGGAAGTGGGAAGTTTCCAGTGGCAACAAAGTCAGGAAGTAGGGATTGCAGACAGAGTGGGAGTAAGGTGTGGAGAGCCATGTGTGATAATGCAGTGAGTCTTGGAAATAAAATGCCAAACCTGAAGGCCATCTTGGTAGGGGCGGACCTGGATCTTGTGGCCCTTATTGAGTCATAGTGCACAGCGAGCCACAAATGGGACATAGTCATACCAGGCTACACTCAGTGCAGGGAGGATGAGGAGGGGATTGATGGGTTGTTCTGTATGTGAGGGAGGGTATCAGAATGACAGAAACGAAAGGGAGCCTTGGGGTGATGGATGGGTTGAATGTGTTGTGGGGCACCCTGGAGATGGGAGCCGGAGCCACTGTCTGCACTGGGGTGTTGTACAGACTTCCAATATGGGAAATAAGTAGACAAGGCAGTGGGGGAACCCATCAGCATGATGGTGAAAAAAATGGAGGTGCTACGGATGGGAGACTTCAGTCTGTCAGATGTAGATTGGAGCCTCCAAGCTGCAGCCTCAGCTAGAAGCAGAGCCATCCTAGACTTCCTGCAGGGGGTATGTCTTGGGCAAATAGTCAGAGATCCCATTTGAGATGGGGCAATACTGGACCTGGTGCTCACAACAGGGACAGTATTGCAGGTGTCAAGGTGGGATGCCACCTGGGGACCAGCGATCACTGTGCAGTGCAGTGTTAAGACATGTAACTATTAAACTATTTGAATGAATTTGTTTAGCTGATCATGTTGCCAATGTTAGTCCTTATTGCTGTCTTGAATGGTTCCTTTGTGACTTTCACTGTATTCTGTAAGTACTTGACTTATATTCTTATAGAAATGATACCTGTATGTATTGTCCTTATGCCTATGTATGTGTACCAGAACCTCCTTGTGAATGAGCTTGCTCAGTGGAGTATTTTCCTGCAATAAACTTGAACTTGAACAGTGTGGCTTAATGTAAGGTTGGTGGCAGAAACAAACCACACAAGGATAAGGGCCCTAGACTTCAGGAGGGTAGATTTAAAAAAATCGGTGAATGCCTCAGAGATGACCTAGCAGTGAAGAGGAGTGGATTGCCTGGAAGTGAGGGAGGAACAGTGGGCCAAATTAAGGGATAGCATAGTGAAGGCAGCAAACCTTTGTACAAAAGAAGTGAGCAAAAACAGTAGGAAATCAGATCACTGTGTTTCTTGAGGAAAGTAGCTGCGAAGGTAAAGACCAAAGGGGTGACATTCAGATGATACTAGCAGACGCAGAAGGAAGACATAGAGGTGTACCAGGAAAAGCAGAGGGAAGCAGGGAAGACAGTGAGGGGTATAAAGGTGCAAACAGAGGAAAGAATAGCCAAAGTGGTAGCTAAAGGAGATGAGACCTATTTCAGATACATAAGGAAAAGGAGGAAGACAAGGGGAAGAATTGTGAGGTTAAGAAGTGTAGGGAGAGACTGTGCAGAGGACAAGGATCAGGAAAAAGCAGATATCCTGAACAGATATTTCTGCTCCGTCTTCACAGTGTAGGGAGAAGAGGGCAGATCATATAGAAGCAGCAGGAATACTGGGGGCAGAGAGGTGGTCACAAGCCCATTCACAGAGGGAAGAGTCCTGAGGGGACTTGTGAATCTGAAAGTGGATAAAGCTATGGTGCCAGACAGGGTACACCCAAGGGTGCTGAGGGAGCATAGGGAGGTACTAGGTGCACCACTTATAGACCTATCCAACAACTCACTGGAAACAGGAGTGGTCTGGAGGACTGGAGGAGGGCAGTGTAGTGCTGGTTCATAAAAGCAGGGCAGAGGCAGGCAACTATAGGCCTGCCAGTCTAATGTCAGTGATGGGAAGTTAATGAAGGCACAGTTAAAAGAAATGCTAATGAAATATATTGAATCCAGCAGGTTACAAGACCCAAGGCAGCATGGATTCACGAGGGGGAGGTCATGTCAGATGAACCTGATCAATTTCTTCAACTGAGTGACCCGAGAAATAGATTGGGGTAAGTTGGTGGACATGGTCTGCTTAGATTTCAGCAAGGCCTTCGATACTATACCATAGAGGAGGCTTATAAGGAAACTGGGCAATTTGGGGGTAACTTGATCAGTTTCTGCAACTTGCTGACAGGAAATAGATTAGGGTGGGGTTGTGGACATGGCCTACTTAGATTTCAGCAAGGCCTTCAATACCATACCACAAAGGAGGCTTATGAGGAAACTGGTCAGTTTAGGGGTTGAACCCAAGGTGGTAAACTGGGTGCAGAACTGGTTGATGGATAGGTGACAGAGGGTGGTGGTAAATAGCACTCACTCTAATAAGGGGAGAATGACCAGTGGAGTACAATAGGGCTACGTACTGGGACCATTCCTCTTCAGTGTCTTCATAAGTGACATTGCAGAAGAGCTGGAAGGGAAGGTATGCCTCTTTGTAGACGACACCAAACTCTGCAATAGGTTAGATACTCTGGAAGGGGTGGTGAGATGAGTAGAGATCTGAAAAAAACTCTAGGAGTGGTCAAGGGTATGATAGCTATGTTTCAATGTAAAAAAAGTGCAAAATTATGCAGATAGGGTACAGAAATTCAGGTACAGTGTGTAAAATGGGAGAAGATATTCTGATGGTCACTAAACAGGAAATGAGCCTTGAGGTTATATCCGATGACCTCAAGCAGGCAGGGCAGTGTGATAGCACAGTAGGCAGGGCCAGTGGGATGCTGGAATGCATAAGGAGGGGAATCACCAACAGAAGGAGGGAGGTGTTACCACTGTGTCAATCACTGATGCAACCCCCACCTGGAGTACTGTGTCCTGTTCTGGAGACCACATCTCAAGAAGGACAGGCAGCGTAGAAGCTGGCCAGAGGAGGGCAACTAAAATAATCCATAGGCTGCATCATAAGCTTTATGAGGATAGACTGAGGGATCTCAATATGTACTCTGGAAGAGAGGAGGGAGACAGGGACGTAATAGAGATCTATAGTACCTCATGGGGTGAATAAGGCACAGGAGGGGAGTATTTTTCGAAGGAAGGCACACTGTACTACAATAAAGCATGCAATGAAACCGAGGGGAGAAATTTAGGAGGGATGTGAGGAAGCACTTTTCACTGAAAGAGTGGTGGACATCTGGAACAGTCTTCCAGTGTAGGTGGTGGGGGCAAAAACAGTGGTGGGCTTCAAGCATGCATAGGATATTCAAAAAGGAATCTTGGTAGGAAAGTGTATGTGGGTTGGGGATAGCCAGAGATCAGGTAGGGATATGGTAACAGTATAGGCGGGGACAAATTGGGCAGACTAGGTGAGCCAAGCAGTCCTTATCTGCTGAAAAATTCTATGTTTCTGTTGACTGCTGACCACTGCATATGGGTTATCTCAACATTTTGAAAGTGTGTGCAAAAAGGAAGACTTTCATGTCAGTTTTTTGACTGTATGTCCTTTTTCATCTTCATCGTTAGGGCTGCAACAATTACAGCTTCACATCAAAGAGAGCAGGTGAGAGGCTGTCTTTTCAGTTGGTACCAGTAACACACTGTGATGGACTGATAGGGAGTACTTAATCACCTTAATCACTAGGCAACCCATGCCTCTGCAGCAGAGTTCCTCGCTTCTGTGATGCTCCCAGTCCGTAGGCAGGACACTCAAGTTTAATAAGAAGGCTGCTGCATTATACTGTATATTCTGGCTAACTGTCCACATCTTCTGACTCCAACCCAGATGCACCAGTATATGTGTTAGGGTTAATAGTGTGTTTTAGAATGGAGCATGGATAACCCTTATGTTTGCTCCATTCAAAAATATGTCCTGTTTCATAGTCAGTACAGTCCCTTTCAAATTTGCACATTTTAACCTTTTCAATTCTCTCATCCCCAATCCGAAATGTTTCTTTCTGTTTATGGTTATATGTCCCATGCTCATAATGAGTACTGAATTTATTAATACGTGCTTCATTAGTGAGTAGTTCTGCTTTAATCTCCTGTTCAGTAGACGCTGTGTCTTGGTTCACTGTTTGCCAGTGTTTTAAAAAGGAAGTCCTCTCACTGCTAAAAGTAGGCTGTTTTACTCATCTTACACCTCAGGGAATTCTGTTAACTTGTAAATAAGCCTCAAGTGTTACTTTCTGCCCCTACAGATGTCTTGCTTTTAATGCTGTTCTTTCAACCATTACATATACCTGTTTGATGTCAAACTGCACCCTTTCCTTTTCATAATCGTTACTGGCACATTAATAACTGACAGAGTTCTTTTGTAATAATAAATTATAGTCACCTTCTTTAAAAAACAAGGACTCAACAAAAGATTGGTTGTTTTCTCCAACATTTGGTATTGTGTTGCTGTTTAAAGCAGGATTAAAAAAAGGGGGCCGCTACTCACAAGTCACAAATTGTTCTGTCTTCTTGATGCCATATTCTACTGCTGTTTTCTGTTCCCTTCTGTGGTTTTCCTTGTTCATATCTGTGCCTACCAAAAAAGGTTAGTAAGCAAACTTAAAAGAGCTGGCGGCTCAGCACACCATGGGATGGAGCCAGATAAAAAACACCACCATAGAGACACAAAAATGCTCCAGCTACACATCCATAACAAAGAACACTACTCCTCAATATAGGAGTTGATAGAACTTTATTTAAATAAAACAAAAAAAGTGTAGCACCCCCCCAATCACCATCGACATTTCACATCGCACTGACGTTTTGTCAAGACATGTGGCCATATAACCGAGATGCATTATATATCAATTACTAATTACATGCAAATATATACCTTATTACCAGTATGTGAGAAATGTAAGTACATAGCAGGAGACATGCAAAAACTCAAAATGTTACACAATGGAAGCACACTAGGGGAAAGCAGGGGAGGGAAATAAAGGAACAAAGGGGAAAGGGGAAAGGGGGGAAATGGAGGGGTAGGGATGAGATAAGGGTACTTTATTAATCCCGCTTTAAACAGCAATACTATACCAAATGTTGACTCCTAGGTGTCCGGAAAAGGGTATACCATGGGCAAAGGCCAGAAGCTGCTTCCTGTACTTCTTAGGAACTACTGTCTTTCTTGAGTAACCCTCCTCTACTCCTCCCTTTGAAACACACTCATGATACAGGAGCCCTTCTCCCAGTATAGTTTCATTTTCTGTGAACCCTGAGAGTCACCTTCCACCCTGGTGGCTAACTCTTGCAATTTCTGTAAGAATGGGTCAGCTTGCTGAGCTCTCCCTAACTCCACATGCCTGACCTTCCCTAAAAAAACACTCTCCTGTGGGTCAACTGCCCATGGCTGGGCTCTCCCCAGTCTGTAGCTGTGACTCAGAACTGCTGTTCCCAGCTCATACTTCAGCTACAACATCCCCTGCTGTTGAGAGAGGGGTTGCTTCCAGCTGCACTGCCCCCTCTGTGTCCTCAGGAGCTGGTTCCCTAACCTTACTACTGGCTGTGACACACTCAATGTTGGCTCGACTGTCAGTCATTACCCATAATTACATCAACAGGCAGGTCCAGTACAACACCCACTTCCCATGTGCCCTGGCTACCTTCCTATCTTAGAAAGATCCAGGTCTTTGGCGCTGAGACTCCAGGACCCATCACTCATCTAATTCTAGAAAACTGACCCAGCAGGATCTGTTCCTCATGAATCAAATCCAGTTTTTCCATTGAAATAGAGGTCCAATTTTCCCTCAGTCTCTGGGTTACTGTCCCATTTATTAACATAGGGTGCTTTTGTGCAGTGGTGTTAGAGGGAACTGCACTTTGGGTACAGGCCACTAACTGCTGGCAACTTCTAGAGCTACTTCTTCCAGCTGCTCTTACCCCATTTACTATATTTTATGAATGTTCATATGACAGATGTCCCAGATTTTGGCAGATATAGCACCTACATTTGCTTAACTCCATACTTTTGAAACCATTTGGCTTCCCTTTTTGTTCGGGCACAGGCAGGATTCTCCAATTCTCCTAGGTTGCACCCCTGGGGTTACTTTAAAACCACCTGATGTCCCTCCTCCATTGTTTTTGTGCTGAGTGTATTTTCAGTTGGATATAAACTGATCAGCCCTCTATGCTGCCTCCTTCATAGAGTCAGGAGTCTGATCCAGCAACAATATCCTTGACTTCTGTGGTGCAATCCTTAGAAATTGTTCCATGAGGACACATTTTTTATCTGCTCCAGATAAAAGAGAGAAGGTTGTAGCGATGCTGGCAGAAATCTGGCCTGCTGGATGACAGACTTAGATTGACGTCCCATTATATTTTATTTATTAAAATGTTTCACCAGAAAAGCACACTGAACAACCAGTTGCTGATCTCTGGTGCGACCTGGGGGAAGGGGTAACAGAGGATGAACACAAATACATTCAAGGTGCATAATACAACAGTTACATACAATGATCATACAGTTGGCAGTTGAGCAGAAATACATTCAAGGTGCATAATGACAGCAGTTACATACAAAGAACATGCAGTTGGCAATTTACAGTAGGCTATTTAGTGTACAGGGGAGGGGAAACAAGAGGGCAACGCAGGAATGGGCCTTCTTACTAAAAAATGAATCCTAGTAATTAGGGGTTGCTTTGCTATAGACAGAACAGAAAGTACAGCACAGGGACCATTGCAGAGAGGTGCAAAAGTATTAGAAGTGCATGTGGTAAAGGCTAATATTAAAGTGCCATGGGGGAGGGGGTTTGACAGGTAGGTATGTAGTGCAATAGAAAGAACAGGGGGAGGGAGGGGGAGGAGGAGGGCTGAAAACAGGGATCCTCACATATTTAGAAGGAGCAAGGACCAATGGGTGAGGGGGAATTTAGGCAAGTGTCTGGAGAAGGGGGAATTGGGCAGGATGGTAGACTTGTACAATGGGTGAGAAGGGGGAAATGAGCAGGATGGTAGACTTGAGAAATGGGTGAGAGGGTGGAGGTGGGGGAAGCAGGAGGGTATGGGAGAGCCAAGCCTGAGGGGCCCAATCAGGATGCTGGGAGGAGGGGTGGGGGAGCCGAAACCCCAGGGGCTCCTCCAGGAAGCTGAGAGCCCTGCAAGGGATAGGGAGGGTGGGAGAGATAGAGAGAATGAGGGGGGAGTGCCAAGGGTAGAGAGCAAGTAAGTAACAAGTGCTAAGGGTAAACAGGGTAAGGGGGGAAGGAGAGCTAATCCTAAGGGACCCCTTCAGGATGCTGGGAACCCTGCAAGGGGGCAGAAAGGCTACAAAAGATAGGGGAGAGGAAAGATTAGGCAAATAGTAGGAAGGAGGGAAGGAGAGCTGAGCCCAAGGGACCACTTCAGGATTCTGGGAACCCTCCAAGGGGGTAGGGGAGGCAATAAAAGATAGGGGGGAGGAGAGGTCAGGCTAGGAATAGGTATAGGTTAGGATGAGTCATGACATACGTGAGGGCATGGTTTTGGGGGAGCACCAAGGGGTAGAGAGGCAAGTAATAAGTGCTAAGGGTAAGGGGAAGAAGAGGGGAGGAGGGGGAAGGAGAGCCAAACCTGAGGGACCCCTTCAGGATGCTAGAAATCCTGCAAGGGAGCAGGGGAGGCAAGAAAAGATAGGGGGGAGGAGAGGTTAGACTAGGAGTAGGTATAGGTTAGGATGAGCCGTGACATATGTGAGAGTGTGGTTTAGGGAGGGTCATGGCAGGAGTAGCTTGGTGAAAGATGGTTGTGAACGGCTGAGCTGATGGAGTAGGAGAAGGAGGAGTGACACACTTGAGGAGGGAGGGAATTCCAAATTTTAGGAAAGTGGTATGAGTAGCCAGACTGACCAATGAGAGTGCAGCACCGAGGGATCACCAAAGTGTGAGAGTCGGTAGAACTAAGGGAATGAGAGGGAGGGGGATTGGTAATAAAAGAGGGAGAGATAGGTTTGAAGTTCACCCAACCAGTATTTAGAGATGAACTTAGCACAGTGGGAGAGGCATCTGTTTACGAGAGAGGGGAAGGACAAGGCATGATGGAGATTTCAATGATGAGTGCAAGAGGGAGCATCTAGGGCAAAGTGGCAAAAAGAGTGGAATAGGGTGTCCAATCTGGTCAGGGAGGATTTAGGAGTGGCACCATAGACTACGTCACAGTAGTCAAATATGGGGAGGATCATCTTTTGGACGACTAGGTGCAGGAGGGATACAACTATGGTTCCTGAACAGGTCGCCAAGCTTGGGGTGCAGATTTTTCAGGATGGCATCAACATGTCCAGAAAAGTTGAGGTGTTGGTCCAGCCAAACCCCAAGGTATCTGAATGAGGATGTGTCCTCTAAAATAGTCCCATCCAGGGTGTGGAAGGAGGGCAGGCTGGGGAGCCTACAGAGTCTCTGCCTGATGCCAAAGGTCATGGAGACAGTCTTCATGCCATTGAGGAAGAGATGATGGTTAGCAAACCAGAGCTGAATTTGGTTGAAATCATGCTGCAAGCTGGATGTAACCTCAGCTGGACTTGGGCCAGATGTATACAAGACTGTATCATTGGCATACATGTGGATGGAGGAGAAAGGGGAGCAGATTGATGGCAGATCATTTAGGAAAATTGAAAATAACAAGGGACCAAGCACCAAGCCCTGTGGGACTCCAGTGATGATTGGAGGGGGGGGGGGGAGGTAGCTCCAGATATCCTAACTGATTGAGTTCTACCAGTAAGGTAGGCCCTGAACCAGCTAATGGCTAAAGAAGACAGGCCAGTTGATGAGAGTTCAGGAGAAAGGAGTGGGAGACACTGTCGAATGCCTTGGTAAGGTCTACAAAAATGGTTGCGGTGATAAGGCCATTGTCCATCCCTGTAAGGATGGAGTCAGTGAGCCTGAGCAGGGAGCTGGTGGTGGTAGTAGAGTGTTTTTTCCTGAAATCAGATTGGAATGGGGTGAAGAAAGAGGAGGCGGATAGATAGGTGGTAAGTTTGGTGAGAACCAGGTGTTCTTGGAGTTTAGCAAGAGTAGAGAGGAGAGAGATGGGGCAATAGTTGCTAGGGGAAGAGAGGTCCCTGCCTTTAGGTAAGGGGAGGACCACTGCATGCTTCCATGAGGGTAGGGACTGTGCCAGTAGAGAAGGAGAGGTTTAAAATGAGAGAGAGTGAGTAAGTGATGGCAGGGGCTGAGAGAGAGAGGAGTTTAGGATTGAGGTCATCAGGGGAGGAACCTTTTGAGGGGTTGATAGTGAGCAGGGCATTTAGCGCATCGTCAGTGGTGATAGGGGAGAAGGAGAAAGAGGGGGGAGAGGCTGGGGAAGGGGTTACGGTATTGGAGGTGGTTGGAGGGGGGGAGGAAGGGAGGGACTTTAGAAGTTCAGCGGCACATGAGGTGTAGTAGGATTTAAATTCTGCAGCCACAATGCTCAGGTTGGCCACAAGTGTTTTATTTATTTTGGGGACCGGAGAGGGGGGATGGGATAGGGGTGTGATGAGGGCATTGATCACCTTCCAGAATTTTGATGGAGTATTTATGTTTGTGAGGAAGGCCGTTTTAAAGTATTCAGACTTTGTCAATCTCATTGTCTTAGTGCAGGTGTTTCGGAGCATACAGTATGTAGCGAAGTCTCTAGGAAGCTGGGTTGATTTATGTAGCTTCCAGGCTTGATCTCGGGCCCTGAGGCAGGCCAGAAGTTCTGTGGTAATCCAGGAGAGATGATTTCCCGTGACTCTGGTTGTTTTAAATGGGGTGAAAGTATCCAAAGTATCTAGGAATATAACTTTAAATTATGTAAGGGCCAGGTCAACTGAGGGAAAGGAAGCTAGGGGTGACCAGTCAGAGAGGGTAAGGTTGCACAGTAGTTGTTCAGGGTTCAGGGAGTTAAATGAGCGTAGTTGCAAGGTTTTGTGTGGGGCTTGTGGTCTGTGGACTTTCCTGACTATGAAGATTGGGTTATGGTCGCTAAGAGCGTCAGGAAGGATACGAGATTTAACTACTCTGTGAGGGTGGGAGATGAGTGCTTAGTGAAGCAGGGAGTGATTTAGTGTATTATGGATTGGGTAGGTTGGTTCAGAGATCAGCTGAGTAAGGTTAAGGGCTCCTATTTTATTTTGTGTTTTGGCAGAGTGTGGTGATTTAAAATGAAATTACCTAGGATGCATAGTTCTCCAGATTGGGAAAGGGCTGAGATGGAGGTTACTATGTCAAGAGTGATAGTGGGCTGGATGTTTGGGCAGCATTAGAAAATGGACTTTTTATTTTCTGGCATCAGATTGGCTAGTACCTTTGCTAGAGGGGTACAATAACTTTAAATAGATGCCCAGGAAATAAAAAGCACCAGCCAACAGTGCCCCTTCACCCACTGAAGTATTAAAGTGCCCACCCTGCTTCCTAACTGGATAAAACTGCTAATTTCAATTTGAAATCACCGCCAATGTTTCCATCGCTTAGCGAGAGACCGCCTCCCCATTCAATCCTTAGCCAGAGTGATACAATACCCAGTTACCTAAAAAAAAAAAAAAACATAAAATCACAGCAGCATAAAGTGTAACTGCATCAGACAGCATCTCTTCACTCCATTTGCACTAGAGCAGCACAAAGGAGCACGAATGGGACACTCTGCCCACTGTCACTTGTACAGCACACAGTCACAGTGGTAGATGTTTTCCAGGTGTGTCCCTGATGGCTCGCTCATCTCAAAAGCTATTAACGCTGTCCCTCTGTCTTCCAGTAGATTTTGTGAGGCTGCACTCCTGCTCTGTCCCCCCATAATCTGCCATTTCTGGCACTAACATTTTTTTTTTTAATTACTAAACTAACACGCCACGTGCCAGCCCTATAGCGGACACTTTTGTGAAGCCCCTGAATCACCCTGGCTCCACTCCTGCCCCACAAAACAATATTTTTTTGAATATAATTATTTTTGGAAAAAAATAACTCCAACCGCAGAGCTGGTTCTCTCTTTCAGTCTCGCGCTCACTCATCTCAGTATGTGATTTTAAGATAAAATTACATACTGAACTGTTGAGCGAGCGAGTCCCCTTAGGACTGTTGTCTCATCTTGTAGTTCTTCATGCCATCTCATAATCACAAGAACTCCATGGCACTTTACTGTGATCATTACCTCGCTCTGCCAAAGTGTGTGTGTTGGGGGATATTGACTGACTACTATAAATAAATTGGTTGACAACGTCTCAGCTTCCAAGCGGCAAAAAAAGGACTCCTACAGGACTGACTGAAAACATACTTGTTCTTGTTGTTGTTTTAACACCAACGATGGAGACAGTTGTACAAGAAACTCCACATCTTGATCTTGAGGTGGTGTGAGTGTGAGTGTGAGTGTGAGTGTGAGTGTGAGTGTGAGTGTGAGTGTGAGTGTGAGTGTGAGTGTGAGTGTGAGTGTGAGTGTGAGTGTGAGTGTGAGTGTGAGTGTGTGTGTGTGTGTGTGTGTGTGGTAGTAGTAGTAGTAGTAGAAGAGAATGGGTGGGTGGGTGGGAGGCCAAAATCAGAGCAAACAGCAGTTCAGGGTGTAAATTAACTGGTCAACAAGCTTAACCTAAATAAAGCTGCTCTAAATTACATTAATTGGCACAGAAATGCAGCGTACATCAGAGCAGCAACGTACGCCACTGAGAAGCCAGCTCTGGCTCTGAGGTGCCAAATTCAAACAAAAAACACCTTTGTATCTTCACTGGAGGGTAGCAGACAGACGGCAGTGCCTGAGCAGCTGGAAAATTCAAACCGCAACATGGTTTGTTTGGGGGAAGGTTCAGCCCATTGAGGGCAGTGATCCCCTAGAGGAAAAGGGAGAAAGACACAGAATTAATAGGAGGCAGAAAGAAGGGTTGGGCAATTATAGACAAAAGGCTCTGACAATCAGTGGAGGGTCTCTGCTAAATTCAGAGCTATAAGGCAAAAGGCACAAAAGGATTAGGGGATGGTCTCAGCTAGTTTGGGGGGCTGGAGCACGGTGTTGTAGCTGGCTCCTATGGGGTCTGGGGAAATCAACTTAGAAAGCAAAAAACACAGGGGCAGGGACCCTGATTACAGGGTTAAACACAGCCTACCTACCTTCAGCAGTGCAATTAAATATCATAAAAGCAGCTATATAACTCTTAACTCTGACAGTAAATCTTTAACATTGGAAACATTACTAGCCAAAAATCGGAGCAAACAGCAGTTCAGGGTGTAAATTAACTGGTCAACAAGCTTAACTTGAGTAAAGCTGCTCTAAATTACATTAATTGGCACAGAGATGCAGCTTGCATCAGAGCAGCAACGTGCACCACTGAGAAGGCAGTGCTGGCTCTGAGGTGCCAAATTCAAGAGAAAAGCACCTCTGTACCTTCGGTGGAGGGTAGCGGACTGACAGCAGTGCCTGAGCAGCTGGAAAATTCAAACCGCAACGTGGTTTGTTTGGGGGGAAGGTTCAGCCCATTCAGGGCAGTGATCCCCTTCGGTGGAGGTAACGGACGTACCGCAGTGCCTAAGCAGCTGTAAAATTCAAACCACAATGTGATTTGTTTGGGGACAGTTCAGCCCGTTCAGAGCAGTGATCCCGTTCGGTGGAGGGTAGCGGACAGACAGCAGTGCCTGAGCAGCTGGAAAATTGAAACTGTAACACGGTGTGTTTGGGGGAAGGTTCAAAGGGCAGTGATCCTCTTCGGTGGGTGGTAGCGGACAGAGGCGGACATTGACACAGGGACTGTCAATCCATAGTCTCCCGTAAGAAGGCAGAGATCCTGTCCAGGGAGATTGCGGCTGCATAAAACTGACTGGCTCAGCTCTTCTGAAATGTGGACAGACTGCAATCCAGTCTGTCTCCAGTCAGGGAGCTTTTCACAGTTGAAGTGTGACGAGTTCACTCGATTTTGTGCGGATAAGGTTGGCATCATCAGATCAGAGATCCACATAGCTCTCTCAAATGGGCAGAGCGGTGATCAGTGGAAGATTGCAGCCACCCAGTCAGTTGGCGATTGGGGATGTCATGAAGCTAATCCAGGGCCAGTGACTGACTTACTATAGTTTGGATCCAGGTCCAACATGCCTTTTGGTGGGGGGGGCATGGAGGTGAATCGGACTGGTCCTGTCAGAGAGTGTCAGGTGTTCATTAGACACTGTGGTGTTTCCAGACACCCTGAAGGAGGCGATTGTCCACCCCCTTTTAAAGAAATCTTCTCTTGACTCTGACTGTCTCGCAAACTACAGACCTGTCTCTAACCTACTTTTTGTGGGCAAGGTTATTTAGAAGGCAGTCACATTGCAGCTCGAGGAGCATCTTAGCACCCATGATATCTACAATCCTCTCAAGTCTGGTTTCAGGAAGATGCGTAGTACTGAGACGGCATTGGTTCGGGTCCTCAATGACCTCCTGATAGTGAGAGATCATAGGCGTCATTCCACTCTAGTCCTCCTTGATCTCTCTGCAGCATTTGACACCGTGGATCATGAGGTGTTGCTAGAACACCTGTGGCTTTTCTGTAGACTGTCTGGTACAGTCCTCAGATGGTTTCAATCTTTCCTTGCAGGCAGGGTGCAGAGAGTAGAATCAAGTTTTTTTTTCTGCCTCTCATCCCCTGCTGTCTGGGGTGCCGCAGGGCTCTGTGCTCTCACCCATGTTGTTCATAGTGTATATGCTGCTGTTGGGAGGCATTATTAGGTGGTACAGACTGAGTTTTCACTGCTATGCAGATGGTACTCAGCTGTACTTGTCCTTTGTACCTGAGCAAAATGATGCTATCGTGGTTTTTAACAGCTGCCTATCTGAAATTCAAGGTTGGATGAGTGCAGACTGGCTCAGGTTGAACCTGGATAAGACTTAGGTGTTGATGGTGGAACCTGGTCATTGGGCAGAGGGGTTGGTGGCTGGGCAACCCTCTGGACTTTGGTTGGGAGGAAACCAGCTACTAACCTCCGACCGGGTGTGGAATCTGGGCGTTGTATTTGATGACGAGCTGACTCTGAAGGGTCAGGTGTCTGCTGTCATCCAGAACTCATTTTACTATCTAAGAAACATCGCCCAGATAAAATGCCTGGTCCTGCCTGATGATCTCCTGACATTAGTCTACGCCTTTGTAACCTCACGTCTTGATTAATGTAATGCCTTATACCTAGGGTTGCCGGGGGTGGATTTTCGCTGTTTACAGCTGGTGCAGAATATGGCTGCCAGGTTGTTGACTGGCTTATTGAGATCTTGCCATGTCACACCTGTGCTCCTTGACCTGCACTGGCTGCCAGTGTGGTGGAGAGTCACCTTCAAGGTTGGATTACTGACCTATAAAGCCCTACATGGACAGGGACCGCAGTACTTGCAAGACCTCCTTTGTCCCTACCGGCCCCCTTCGCCCTCTCCATTCAGCCACTGAGGGATTGCTAGAGATTCCAAGGGTCCATTTGACTACATCTGGAGCAAGATCATTTGTCTTTGCAGCCCCGACCCTGTGGAATTCTCTACCTCGCCAGGTTAGAGAATGCCCATCCTTCAAGGCCTTTAAAGCTACCCTGAAGTCGTATTTGTTTAACTATGCATTTCCTGATATTTAAATCCCACTGATTGTTTGTGTTTTTAAATTACTTGTATTTAGTTGTTTTTATTGGTGTTTTTATTCATGTTTGTACAACGCTATGAGCGATTTGGAATAGCGTTTCATAAATAAAATTTGCTTTGCTTTGCTAGTCTTTGTACCCTCTAACCATCGCTCTAATAAATTGTTTAGTTGTACACACATTTCAGAATCGCTGTCTCCCGATGTCTTACCTAAAACTCTAAATTTTTATCTATAGGCCAGTAGTCGGTCTCCTTTTTGTATAGTTGACTCCTAACGGTCCGGAAAAGGGTGTATCATGAGCTAAGGCCAGAAGCTACTTTCTATACTTCTTAGGAACTATCTGTCTGAGTATCCCTTTCTTTGGAAGTAGGCCTTCAGGAGAGGGCATCAGCTTCTACGTGATTCAGGCCGACCTGTATTCAACAGCATAATCACAAGTGGACAGTGTAGAAAGCCACCGATGCCTGGTAGCATCCAATTTAGCTGAAGTCTGCACATAGGTCAGTGGATTATTATCTGTCTTTACCAGTATCTTTGCTCCATATAAATAGTCATGAAATTGGTCGACAATGACCCACTTCAATGCCAAGAACTCCAATTTATGTACAGGATAGTTTTTTTCTGAGGGGGGGTCAGACTCCTACTGGCAAAGGCCACTGGTCTCAGACCGTTCTCATGCTCATGATATAGCACAGCTCCCAAACCTTGTAGGCTAGCATCAGTGTGTAACACATAGGGTTTAGCAGGATCAGCATAGGCGAGGATGGGAGCATGGGTGAGCTGATACATGATTTAGTGGATTGCAGCCCCGCAGTTGGGTGTCCATCGAGACCCAAAAAGTTCACCAGGGTGGAAGTACACTTTCTCTGATTCGGTGGAGGCCATTCGCTTGTACTTTTTGTTCATAGGAGGGTAACCCTGGGTAAGATTCAGCAGTGGGCGAATCACTCTTGAGTAGTCCTTTATGAACCATCAGTAATAACCACAAAATCCTACGAAACGTTGTAATTCTTTTAGATTGTGGGGCTGGGGCCAGGTGGTCAAGGCCTCAACTTTGCTAGGATCAGTCTCTATCCCCTCAGTGGACACTATATGCCCCACATACGTTACGGATGTCTGAAAGAACTGCCATTTGTCGATGGGCAGCTTAAGGCCGAAGTCTTCCAGTCGGTCCAACACTTTAAAAAGTCGGCTCTCATGTTCCTCCAATGAACTTCCAAACACAATAACATCATCTAAGTATACCAGGCACTCCAACAAGTTCATGTCCCCCACTGCTCGTTCCATCAGTTGCTGAAAAGTGGCTGGAGCACCAGAGATTTCCTGGGGCATTCTCATAAACTCATAGAAGCCAAGTGGACAGATGAAGGCTGATTTCTCACGGTCTTCTGGGGCCATAGGGATCTGGTAGTACCCACTGTGAAGATCCAACACTGAGAACCACTGGCTTCCATTTAAACAGTCCAATGCATCCTGAATATGGGGCATGGTGTACTGATCGGGGATGGTCCACCTGTGAAGGGTCCTGTAATCTACACACATTCTTACTGTCCCATTATTTTTCCTCACCACCAAAAAGGGAGAAGCATAAGGGCTTCTGGATTCTTGTATCACACCAGCCGCGAGCATTTCCTGCAGGTGCCTTCTGACATCATCTATATCTGCTGGTGCTAAGCGCCGAGACTTCTCATGGAATGGCCGTTCATCTTGCAGGTGTATGTGATGCTCCACTCTTCTGACACATCCCACATCCCATTCCTTCAGTGAAAACACCTTATCTCTCTGGGCGAGTCTCTGGCTGATTCTTGTCTTCCATTCCGCTGGCAACAGGGAGTCACCAAAGTTGAACAAGTCGGGTGTCACTTGGTCAGTCACTCCAGACGGCTTGTTACTACGTAGCACTGCAGTGTCTGGACAGTGTATGGTTGCTAAGGTGCAGCCTCTATTCACCCGAATTTCTCGATCTGACACATTGTGAACCTGGACCATGACCCGTCGGGCATAGGCATGAGCCCGAGCAGTTAAGATACTGGGCTTAATCAGCAAACCTTCCAGCAATTTCCCATCACCTGGGGTGTTCAGCATGAGTATCTTATTCTTGACATCCTTCCATAAGCGGACCTACCCTTGTAAGGTGCACTGGGTGTTGGGGCCCAGGACCATTGACTCAGGATCCTTCTTCCATACTACCCCAACTGGCTCGTCTTGATCCACCTTTTCGGCATTCTGCCACAACTCATACACTCTCTTAATCAAGGCAGGAATCCTCAGAGCCCTACCAGTTCATTGCCCCTGTTTCTCATAATATAGCTGTGCCAATCTCCCGAACATATGAGCATTCATTACGATTAGTAGAGGGACCCCATCGTACAGTCCAGTAGGAGGACACGCCAAAGCTAAGGTCTCCACTTGCTCCGCCACTCCAGCCACTAAAGTAGGGAAAGACAACCAAATCCTGATATACCCAGCATACGGGTAGGCCTTTTCACTCAACCCCCAGACATGCAGTCCTTCCAATGGCTGTAAGGGCACATCAGGCAAGTGCTTCCAATAGCAGTCCTGAAACATTATAGTTACTTGGGAGCCACTGTTGAGCGCAGCCCTGGTAGACATTCCATTCACCTTCACTGTTGTCTCCATAGACAGGCCCACAACCTCGGACCATTCAGGCGGCACTGAAGTCGGTGTTGATCTGGCATTGGCCTTGGTTGCGTAACTTTTCCGAACCACTCCCCCGGTAGCTGGTTGTTACTCTGTCGAACCGTAGCTAATAACCGGGCAGTGACTTTCTTCAAATTCTCTGGTGACCCGCAGAAGGCACGGATGTGTCCATCCTCCCCGCAGTGATAACAGAAATTAGGCTCTCTAGGGTCTGTAGGGGCTTGCGGGTTCACAGGGGTATTGAGCGGCTCATCTTTGGCTCGTGCTTTGAGTCCTTGATCTTCTGACCCACTACTAGGATGGAGATTGGGTGGGTTTCGCAGCAAGTCCCCCCACCAGAGCTTTCAACTCTCGCACTTCTTCCAGTAGGTTACCCTCAGTCTGGGGTTCCAAAGAAACAACATGTACTCCCACTCCACCTTTGGCCTCTGGGGATGCCTGATACAGGTCAGGTTCTCTGGCTGCTTCAGTCAACTCTATAATGAACCCTCTCAACTGTTGAGCCTCGTCCGAGTCACTCCTCTCAGGAGTCGGGCAGGTACCAACCATCCCCACATAGGGTTCCCAGCCTTCTTCATCAGTCTCCATTTCATGAATTTCCTTCATAAGATGACAGTACTCAGGAGGGTTAGCCTTCCTATCTTGTAACTTGAGTTTCAGTATCATTACACTAGAATGTCGGGCTGACTCTAGGATATGGTCCAATCTTTTATTTATTTATTTTATTTAAATAGCAGTTTAGAAAACCTTTGAGCCATAGGCTCATTTACAAAGGTACCTTGTCACAGTAAGACAAACCAAAATACACAGTATAGCAGTACAACACATAGGTATAACAGTAAATTAAGACATAGATACAAACAAGCTGGTACAGGTAGGATGGATGCAAACAATACCAGAGTTATGTTGTCCTAGCAGCTTAGTAATAAGCTTTGTCATAAGTATGAGTACCGGCTTTGACTAGCGGCAGTTACAGCATCGGGTGTTAATAAGGTGGTTACGTAAGGAAGTTTTGAAGCACCTATATAGTTGGAGCTCGGAGATGGAGGGGACAGTGTGTTGAACCAGGAGGGGCCCCAAAGCTGAAGGTTCTTTGGCCGTGAGAGGTTCTTAGCTCTAGGGATAACAAGAGAGGTTTTCCCAGAGGTCCTGTGCATGAACTAGTGGGACAGAGCGGTGTATGGTGGTGGTCAGTCCTGGTGGGGAAAGCCCAAGGAGGGTCTTTTGTAAGGGTACAGGTAAGATATTTGAGGTGCTCATCGAGATCAAGTACCAGTGCTTTAGCATACAGTAGACAGGTGTGTGTCATCCTAGGTGCTCCAGTAATTAACCTGCAGGCCTTATTCAGAGTAGTGCGAATTTTGTAGGTCGCGGTCTGATCAGCACCATACACCGGCAGTCCATAGTCCACTAGGGACAGGATAGAAGAGGTGACTCGTGAGAAGAGCCTCTGGGGAGGCAGTGTTTATACCGATGTAAGATGCCCAATCGGATATTAGTGGCAGTGGCTAGGGCAGCGATGTGTCCATGGAAGGAGAGGGAGGGTCAAATGGATCCCTAGGTATTTATAGGAGCAAACTTGTTCGAGTGGGAATGAGGACCCAGAGGAATGAGGAGTTTGAAGTTGCAGGACTTGTTTTGGGGATGAGAGAAGAACATAGTTTTGTTTTTAAGATTTATCACCAATCTATGTTCCTTGAACCAGCCCTCGGCTTCAGTGAAGGACTTCTGCAGCCAGTCCTGGAGGGCAATAGGGTTCCGACTTGAGGCAAAGATGACTGCATCATCAGCGTACAATAGAATGTTCCCAGCAAGAGTGTGGAAGGGTGTTAAGGTAAAGGGAGAATAGTAAGGGGCCCAGAATGGAGCCCTGGGGAACCCCAGAAAGATGGGACAGATGTCTGAGCAGGTCCCATTAATTTTACACTGTAAGCGGACAGACAGATAACTGGTGCACCAGGAGATAGGCCCAGCAGCAAAACCAGAGAGACTAAGGGCATCAAGAAGGAGGGTGGGAGACAGTGTCGAAGCTTTCGAGAGGTCAATGAAGACAGCACCAGCCAGAGAACCAGTGTCTAAGGAGGGAGTGGAGAAAGTTGGAGAACTCTAGGAGGGCTGTGTTGGTACTGTGGCCCGCTCGGAAGCCATGCTGCTCAGGACAAAGGACATTGTAGGTGGAGAGGTAGTCAGAGATTTGAGAGGCCACCACTTTTTCCAAGGCCTTGGAGAGAGGAGAGAGAATGTAGATCGGTCGATAGTTTCCAGCCACAGTCCTATCACCACCTTTAAAGATAGGGGTGACAGTGGCGACTTTCCAGGCAGTTGGAACCTTCCCCAGGCAAAGAGAGTGGTTGATGAGGCATGTGATCGGGGTAAGGACTGTGTCTAAGACCAGCCGTAGGATACACGGATCCAGGGTGTCACTGTCCGTATTATTACTCTTGAGGGCAGTGACAAGGTGCGGCCTAAGTTCTTGGGCAGAAACACGGTGGAGGAGAAAATAAGGGTGAGAAAGATTTACGGCAGGTGCTGGGGGAGGAGGGTCAAAAAAATTTGTAGGAGGATAGGGCTAAGGTCAGTGAATGAGGTGTTGAGGTGGTTGGCTATGAGGGCTGGGTCTGAGGAGATCACACCATTAATGTTGATCTGGGTGGGTGGGGAGAGTGTGCACTCCATTTAACTGTTAATGTTATCCCAGAAGGTTCTGGGATTCCCCATGAGGCAGTGAGTGAGGACCGATAGTGCTCAGACTTGGCCTTTCTGATGGCCGAGTGCACTTGTTTGGGGGCAGCATATAACCGCCTGTCATTGGGCCGCCAGTCTCAATGGCACGGTGCCATAGGTTGTCCTATGTTTGAGCTGGTGGATCAAAGCTGGGGTAACCCAGGGGCATTCTTCCTTTTAGAACGGCGGATCAACACTGGGGCAAAGATATCAGAGGCATTATTAAAAGTTTGGGTAAAGAAGGAGAGAGCTGTGTCGATGTCAGGAGTTGCCAGTATAGGAGACCAGTCAATTTGGGACAGAAGTTCCTTAAGTTTTATCAGTCCACCAGGTATTAGACGCCGCCGGCATGTGGACTGTGCTATGGGTTTGGGGACTGAGGTTGACCAGTGGAATAGAATCTGACCCGATTCAGCTCCTTAGTGGGCATTCCCCCTTTTCTGTGGGCCCTCTGCAGAGCCCTCTCAATCCTGGTAACAAAAGCGGACAATTTCTCATTTTTCCACTGCTTAGCTGACTTGAACTTCCACAACAGGTCATCCCCTGACTCAGTACCACCAAACACTCCTTCCAGTGCAGACAGGTATTCAGCTGCCGTAGCCTCTGGACTAGTTGCTCACAAGAAACAGATAGCTTCCAGGGCAGGACCCCTCAAACTCTCCATCATCCTCTTTCCCTTTTCCCCCTCTGAACATTGCCATTCTTGTACTAAAGAAGTGGCATAGTCCATCCATGTTTCCAAGTCGTCCTCCCCTGGGGGCACTGGGGCTGTGCCTGAAAAGAGTCTGAGCTTTCGGTAGGAATCCAACTGTATTGAGGGAATCACTATGGGGGAGGGAGCCATAGGAGAACTCTTTGGAGAAGTGGGGGAGGTGGCTGGGGAGTGCAGGGGCATGTGTTCCTCTGAAAGGTCTAACAGCTTTACCAGTTCTTGGGCAGTTCGCCCTTCAGGCGCTAATAGTTTGAGCAACTTATCCTTGAACCCTTCTATCCGGGGGGACCCACTCAGGGTAGTCGGATCACTGCGCAGGTAAATGACACTCCATCCTTTCTGGGTACTCTCAGACAAAATAACTGGGGGTACTTTCTCTGGATCTATTGGGGAGCTGCTAGAGAGCAGCACTATCATAGTCTGTTCAAATAGATCTGCATCTCTTCCCTTTACCTTGACTTTACCCAAACCCTTCACATGCTCCACAGTGGCTACAATATCAGCATTAGTAATCCTTAATTGGACATCCAGTAATAGGAGAGCCTGTTGGGGGTCCAACCCCTCAGCCTCACTCCACCCCATCATTCAGTGCACTAACAGCTTCTAAGGGGCAATTTTCAGCTTGGGCGTAGCGAGATCCTCCATTTTCTTCCCTAAACTAAACATATCGGGGTAATTCCCTCACTTGGCCACTAGAGGACGCTAATCCCAGCAGTGCTTCCAAGATGTAACCCCTAGATGGCACTATCCCAAGGGCTACTACCACTTCCTGCTTGGCTAGTAACAGATTAAGGGGCCTAGGTTCAGTGACGGGTGCCTCCACCCAAAGGTCAGGGTTGGTATCAGTCTGACTAACCAGGCCACAGCCCTCTGGGACACTGTGACCCCCCTTGTCTCCTACTAGTGGCCCACACAGTGCACAATGTATACCTTCCCAGTACCCCTGACAAGTCTGGCACACACACATATGCTGAGCACTTACCCCCAGGACTGGTTCCTTCAGCTTGGCTCTGGGGATCCCCTGTAAAGCAAGGTGATGCAATACCAAAGAAACAATGCAACGCCTTCAGCATAAACTGACACCACAGTCAATGTAAATTGCAGAAAAAAGTAGATCTGGTTTATTCAGGGGGACTATAACAAGGATGGGGGCAATCAGGTTAATTGGCCTAAGCACACTATAAATATCACAGTTGTGCATGCAGTGTCCCTATCAGTCACACTCTCTGGGTACCCAGGATGGAAAATGGGACTAGCCAAGACCATTGCCCGGGGTAGGCCGGCATTGTAGCTGGTAGGAGCCATGTGAGAAAGAAGGATTAACATGCACACCCACTGATTGTAATCCGGAGCCAGAGGGCTCAGTTCATGAAAACAGCACAACAAATTAATCAGATGACACACTTGTGATTTAAAAGATATGTTGCAGGGAGCTACCCTGTTTACTACTCACAATACCCAATGCTGAGAACAGGATGGTTGAGGGTTGTTCTGTATTGCCAGAAGGAGCAGGGTAGGGAGACGAGGCCCTCGTGGCAGGGCCCAACTGCATTTGATAGCAGGCAGATTCAGTTTGATGCAAGCTGGGTACAGCTTCCAGCCTTCAACACACAACTCAGCTCGAGGGGAGAACAGGTTGCGACCCCCTCCAGTTCATCACACATTTATATGTAAAGAAAGCTTACTGTACCAGGCAGGCTGTTCCTCGGTCCTGATTGCAAAATCACTGCTAAAACCCGGGAGCACAACGGTAGCTAAAGTTCCTGACAGGCCGATCGCTTTTAGCAAAATCTTCGGTCTTCTTCAGGTAAGCCTGGTATCCCTCCAGTAGCTTACTTCGCAGCACACCAAGTGGATCACTGTCAGACTATTTTTCTCTTTCAGTAAGATGGCAACAGGCCGGGTTTCGGGCTTTTCACAGTTCTCCTACACGAACTACTGCGCAACACAGCCGCTCGATTATGCGAGCTCTTTCTTTTTCAACTACCAACTTGAATCTGGCTTGCCAGCAGACAGCTCAGGGGATTTCCATTAGATCCAAAAGGTTCAGTTGGGCAGTTTAGCTGTCAATCACAGTAAGAGCTCCCCCTTCTGTTGCAAAAAGGCGCCAACAGTCTAAACTACAAATCCCAACTGGTAATCCATACAGTCCCATTTCAGCAGGCTCCATTTTAGAGTCTCCCAGTACTGATTGGTCCAATTCAGCAGTTCGGGACTGAAACAGTGGATCTAAACTGAAAAGTCCTTGCTGCAAAGAAGGCAGGTTAGAACAAACACTATATCTTTACCACTCTAAATGTTTATTAGTAATTAGTTACATCACTCAACAGGGCTCTGTCTGCGCCACTAGCAACGGCAGAAATGGAGTGAGGATTCAGCAGCTTGGGTGGGATTCGGGCAGGTAAACACACAGTCCCCCGATAAAGATTAATTATGACTGCAAGCAGGCAGCACTTAAAGAGACAGTACATGGAGGCTTTAAAGGCACTCACTGGTAACAACATCTAAATGGCTTAAACGCCGAACACCTACCAGGCGGTGAGCAATTAGGCAAGCTCTAAGAAGACTTTGAGAATCTCCATTTGTAGGGGGGTTACATGTGTCCACTCCAGAGACCCTGCTGTAATATAGGACCACAGAGGATCCTGGGCAGGAGGGTGTGCAACTCTAAAGTCCTGGCAGAGCTCCATTGAGCTCACTCACTCCCCCTTGCTCACTCACTCGTTCTGTTTCTCCTGATGCTGCAGGCTGCCCTTTTGTACTGGACTCCTGCTTGCATTGCTGCCTTTTTCTGCCCACAAAGAAATCTGCAGCAGTCCCGACAGAGCTCCATTAAGCTCGCTCACTCCCCATCTCTCTCTCGCTCGTTCTGTTTCTCCCACAGCTGCAGGCTGCCCTTTTGTACTGGGCTCCTGCCTGCGTTGGCACCTTTAATTTTCCACAAAGAAATTTGCAGCAGTCCCGGTACAGCTCCGTTGAGCTCGCTCACTCCCCCTGTCACTTGGTCGTTCTGTTTCTCCCGGCGCTGCAGGTTGCCCTTTTGTACTGGGCTCCTGCCTGTGTTGGTGCCTTTTGCTGCCCACAAAGATGTTCACAGCTGTCCCAACAGAGCTGTGTTGAGGTCGCTCATTCCCCCTCTCGCTCACTCATTCTGTTTCTCCTGGTGCTGCAGGCTGCCCTTTTGTACTGGGCTACTGCCTCTGTTGGCACCTTTTTCTGCCCACAAAGAAATCTGCAGCAGTCCCAACAGAGCTCCATTGAGCTTGTTCCTCCCCTCTCTCAGTCACTTATTCTGTTTCAGCGCTGCAGGCTGCCCTTTGTACTGGGCTCCAGCCTGCATTGGTGCCTTTTTCTGCCCTCAAAGAATCCGCAGCAGTCCCGACAGAGCTCTGCTGAGCTCACTCACTCCCCCCTCTCTCACTCGCTCGTTCCGTTTCTCCCGGTGCTGCAGGTTGCCCTTTTGTACTGGGCTCCTGCCTGCATTGGTGCCCTTTTCTGCCCACTAAGAAATCTGCAGCAGTCCCGATAAAGCTCTGTTGAGCTCACTCACTCCCCCTCTCTCACTCGCTCGTTCTGTTTCTCCCGCCACTGCAGGCTGCCCTTTTGTACTGTGCTCCTGCCTACATTGGTGCCTTTTTCTGCCCACAATGAAATCTGCAGCAGTCCTGACAGAGCTCAGTTGAGCTCGGTCACTCACCCTCTCTCACGCAGTCTTAATCTGTCCCAAACACAGATTTCCCAAAGCGACTGCGCTATTCTGCGCTGGAAGCATGAAAACTTATTTCGGCCAGGATGTGAAAAATGACAGCTGCACTGTTCATAAGGAGGTGTGAAAAAAATGGCAGTGTTGAAAATCTGGCATGAAAATATTACTAATTTGCGAAGTTACAAGGGTGCATGGAAACTGCATGACGCACGCTCGTGACACAGTCATTTTATGGACTTTCATCACAAAATTTTCAAAATAGGCATTTTAGGACCTCTGCTCATGAACAGTGTTACTTTGGTTTTCTTAATGTGTCCCAAACACTGATTTCCCACAGCGACCACGCTATTCTGCGCTGCAAGTGCGAAAACACATTTTGGCTAGGATGTGAAAATTGACAGCTGTACTGTTGATAAGGAGGTGTGGAAAAATGCCAATGTTAAAAATCTGATGTGAAAATATTGCAAATTTGCGAAGTTACGAGCATGCATAGCAACTGTGCAATGCACGCTCGTAAAAGTAATTTTTTTTATTTTTCATTTTTTTGATTTTTCCCACCAAATTTGCAACATAGGCTTCTTGAGAGACCATCTCATGAACACTGGCACTGTCGTTTTGTTAATCAGTCCCGGAAGGTGATTCTGCGCAGTGACACCAAAATCACCTTTCAGGACAGAATAACACCTTGACAATGGCTGAATTCATAAGGAGGGGTCTCAATAACCCCATGTTGAAAATTTGGTGCCAAAATTCCCAAAAATGCCTGAGATATGCATCAAAGTTGAAAAAACTCTATTTATGCCATTATACAGCTTACCCGCATTTCCTCAGTTCGTGGTCGACTTTGAAGAGTGCAAACATGTTCCTGGTCCACGAAGATTGTCGCGCCAGGCTCCGGAGGTAAGTATGGGGTGAGGGGGTGGGGAGGCAGGGCACACAGAGGGTGGGTGTGGGTTGGGGAGGGGTAGGAAGACTGCGAGGGACCGCTTTCTTTTAACAGGTTTAAAACAAAAACATTGTGGGATGGTTTTCTTTTCAGGGGATTTAGCATGCTGAGGTGGGCTCCCAGCGTGCCATCTGAATTGTTTTTGGGGGGGAATCCGTAGCCAACGGGGGATTGGGCACCCCCGTCGGCACATACCGAAGGGGGGGGACACAAGAGCAAAGGGGGATTGGGCATCCCCCTCAGCACAGAACAAAAGCAGGGAGGGAACTTATGCTGATGGGGAGTGGGCTCTCCTATCGGCAAGGAGAAGGGGGGACTGAAGCCGACAGGGATTGGGCGCCCCATCGGCAAGCCCTGCAATGAGGGGTCACTCCCTCATTGCAGTGGATGACGCTGCAATGACAAGGTGGCCCCTGAGCGCAGCGGCTAAAATGTTTCAAGGTGGTGGCATGCTGGCTGAACTAGTGTCAGCAGCAGTGTGCCACCCCATTGGGGAATGCAGGCCAAACCTCCAAAGGCAGTGAGGGCATTGGCCACAACAGTGCCGCACCTCCATAACCTGCTTCTGCAGCAAGCTGCCGCAACATGTTTCTTGCGCATGCGCGCAAGCAACATAAAAATGAAATGCTAGCCTCAGCTAAATGTTACAATAAAGAAATACAGTAAATGTTCGTAAGGCTATTCCAGCATACAAAAAAAATGGATCTCTAGTTACCGTAGCAACTCACTTAAAACATGGGGATGGAGAGGCGACGGAGAATCCTGCATTCAGAATAATAGCTACACCTTCTACAATCTCAACGTCTTACTTTTAAATTTGAAATCAGTCCCTCCTCCACAACTCTGTAGTGCAGAAGGCCCTCATTAGCAACCTTTTTTTTTTTAAATACAGAGTCTCTAGTAGGACAAAAGTCCCTAACTAGAAAACAAAACACATCATCCTAATGCAGGCAGAGGAATTATTTTATTATAAAACTTACTTTAAACTCATTTTTTATTAACATTTTTTTTTATTAAACTTATGTTTTTATGGATCCCATTTTCTAACTGCAATAATACTCTCCAGGGTGGGGTATTGTGCTATACCTGACCTTCAAGGGGCTATAAAGCCGTCCGCCTGCGGCGTCAGGCCTCATTATCCCCCTGGGCGGTCTGGTGTAGCACAATACCACCCACCCTGTCAAGTATTATTGCTTACATGTTTAAGACAGTGAATGGAATGGATAGCTCAGAAGTGTTGATAGATACAACTGATGAAAGATCCTTACTGAGGATAAACAAAAACAGAGGAGGATAGAATTCTACAGGGTATCCTTAGTAAGAAAACAATTTCAGGTGCACTGCACACAGATATACATAAACAAGTAAAACAGAAGGAATTAAATTTTAGAATAGGACACTTTAACTGCTGCTGAATACATTAAACAAAAAGAATTCCAATGGGCCCCAAGGATCCTAGTTAATACCAAACAACAAGTATAAAATGAAATGGGATGAGGTGTGCAACAAGTGTTTCCCTGACTTTATGTTATCAGTTGAAGCCCTGATAACTAGAAAATGTGAGTGGTAAAATGAAATGATCACAGAGAACCACCAAACTCAGGCAGTCAGGAATTTTTGAATAAAATTAGCAAAGATCCAGAAGACTATGAAGAGAATAACAGAATCAGTTATTAAAGCAGAAAAATCTTCAGTGAGTAGGCAACTGAGTATTCAACAACTTGCAGCTAGGAAGTACCGCTACTAACATTCAAAAGCAAAATGTTACCTCATCTAGAGTCCAGGCTTGGCCGGCCATCTCGACTTTCTTTTTGTCCTTCTGGGTTCCATAAGTTCTCGGGCCGGCTACCAAATGCCACCATAGTGCTGCCCATGCCATGGCCTATCTGTGCCCACCCTGCCTGGTCCCGTTCACTCCCGGCTCAAAAAAGGGTGTGCTTAGACTTCTCCTGCGAGTGTGCCCACAGTCAGCTGGTCACGACTTGCATTGTTGCTCAGCCAGTTAGTTTAACTTTGGCAGTTTTTCCAGCTGCTGTGTCCTGCCGTGGGCTAGCCAGTACGGTACTACTGTACTATGGCCTGCTGGTTGCCTGGTTGCGCAGTGTTAGACAAGTCATTGACAGCTCCCTCCCTTCACTTGCTGCACACACACACCCCTGTACTTTGGATCTCTCTCCTCCTCCCCGCAGCCACTGACAATAACTCCAAGTCTGAGGGAGTCTCTCACTCTCTACCCTGGGCC
This sequence comes from Neoceratodus forsteri, assembly GCA_016271365.2. Taxonomy (NCBI): domain Eukaryota; kingdom Metazoa; phylum Chordata; order Ceratodontiformes; family Ceratodontidae; genus Neoceratodus; species Neoceratodus forsteri. Next base: position 735,569,372 of record CM028131.1, read on the forward strand.
TATTCTAACCCCTCCAAGTCCAGGCCTGGCCCAAACACCCTCCATCTACTCTCCGCTTTCTTCTGTGACCATCTCAGTGCCGTCTGGGTCTCCCTCTCCTCCTAGGCTCCCTGCTCACTCTCGAGTCTCTACAGATGGACCGGACAGTCAGACACCAAACAGGCCATGAAAGGAACTTTTTATTTTATTATTTTAGCCTGAGCACTCTTTTTTTTCTCAATAAAAGTTTTCATTGGAATAAAAAATATACAATAATATCATATTCAGTATAACACAATCAATACAATTTTTGAAACATAGCTCACACATATAGTTCTATCAATTAGCAATGCCAACCTAATAAATAAGGCTCTTGCAATAGTAACACTATTTAAATTTTCTTTTCCATGTTTTAACAAATTACATTTCTTTCTCACCTACAGTATTAGACAAAAATGGAAATTAGAACACAACTAAGAAAAAGAAGAGAAGAAAAGAAAGAAACAGGAATAGAAGAGGAGGAAAAGAAGAAAGGCAATAACAAACCAAGAAATAAAAGCATCAAACCCAATCACCCACTATGTGGCTGAAGAATACTTTGTTTTTCTTACATATTGTTCCACTGAACCAAATCTGCTGTTATATTTATGAGAGAGACCATTCAAAATTAATGCTAATTTTTCTGTTCTTAGACTTTCTATAAACCAAGTTATATATTTTCTCAAAGATGGAATGGTCTCCTCGACCCAATATTTTAATAAGGAACATCTAACCGAACCATCTATTAATAGAATAGAATATTTCTGTCCCTGAGTCCAACAATCTCCCATATCAAAATGTCCTAAGATGCAGGTTTCTAAGTTCATTTTGTCTTTTAGACTAGATATTTCTTTAAAAATACTCAGTTACTTCTTTCCATAAGCCCTGTACTTCAAAACAAGACCAGAACATATGAACCAAAGATCCTTTCCCTTTCTTGCATTTATGACATTTATTAGTGTCAGTGGCTCAGTAGGTAGCACACTCGCCTCTGAGGCTGGGAGAGCAGAGGGCTGTGGGTTCAGTTCCCACATCTGGCACATGGGTTAATATCCCAGTACTGACACTGTAGTGCAGCATGAGAAGGGGTGCTGCACTTCTGAGGTGCCGTCTTTCAGATGAGACGTTAAACTGAGGTCCCATCTGCCTGGATTGGTGATAGTTCAGGTGGATGTTAAAGATCCCATGGCACTTATCAAAAAGAATAAGGGAATGTCCCCGGTGTCCTGGCCAAATTTCCCTCTTTCACTAAAAAAAAATACCACCAACAGCTTAATCTGGTTCAAGGTCAACTGGCATTCATCTGTATCCCCCTCCCTCGGGTCGTGCCTGAAAATAGGCAGGATTTGTCTAGTGCACTTACCCGGTCAACAAAAGCTAAAAAAAAAAAAAAAAAAGACAAATAAAATCCCTTCTCAACCCCATTTTATGCATATGCATCGGCGTGAAGTATAGATTATATAAAGTCTTGAAGTGCATAAGTCTGAGATTTGAAGTTTTAAAAGCCTTGCCTGCAAAATTCCAGATTTTAGTTCAATCCCAATCTTCCTCTACACTGTCCGATTCTTGAGACCACCATCGGATCGGATCCGTCAGTACCCCTCCAAGTATTTCTACAAGAGAATTATAGACTGATGAGATGGAGGGAGAAATATGCAAGGCTGCGATGAATGACTTAGCTTCCTGCAATTGTGTGTTATTTGGCTCTAAAAATATTTGTAATCTTTGAGGTAATGCTTCATAAAGTTCCATACCAATTTCTGATATTTTATATTTTCTAACTAGTACTTTGTGTGAAAGAATGGAATCTCCACCCATAACATCTTGTATTTTGTGTATTCCCTTTCTAATCCATTCCTGTCTTACTAACAGTCCATGATTTAATTCTAGATTAATATTATTCCTTAAGGGTTGTAATTTGGTGAGTGAAAGGCTAAGTTTAAATGAGTGAGAGTTGTATCTTAGAATTCAGAGTAAGTCAGCCACAATTTTATTAAGTGGGAACGAGATTTTTTTAGCAAAGAACACTGAGTGTAAGTTGATTCCTTTTTCTACACAGATATTTTGCTCTATTTGTACCCACTGAGGTATATACACTAACCTTCATGTGCTCGTGAGCCATTTAGATAACTGAGTTACTCTAGCTGATAAATAATAGAGGAAAACGTCCAGCAACTTTAAGCCACCTCTATTCTTGGTGCGAGTGAGTTTGTTGTAAGTTAATCTTATCTTTTTATATCCCCAAATGAATTTAGAGAACTCCAAATTAATGCTCTCTAACCATTTCTTGTTTATGGCACACGGAAGCATGATAAGAACATAAAGAATTTTAGGTAGAAGCATCATTTTAACTGTCTCAATCCTTCCCCAGGTACCCAAAGGAAGCTTATCCCATCTTAATAGTGAGGTTGTAATGGTCTCTTTAATGATAGTCAGGTTTTTAACCATAGTTTGGGATACATTTCTATATATTCTGATACTTAAATAGTCAATATATTCTGCCTCCCAAGACAAACCTAAATTAACAACCAGCTCTTTATCACAGTCATTGTTAAGAGGCAGAAAGTTAGTTTTAGCAAAATTAAGCTTATAGCCCGAAATGTCTCCGAAGTCCTGTATTACCTATAAAACTCTGGGCACAGACTTTTCTATATCTGTTAGATCAATTAGAAGATCATCTGCATAAACCAAGGTACAGATATTAACCTTGGGTACATTAACTCCAGTAATGCCCTTATCTGAATTAATTTTCCTTATTAAAGGATCTATTGTCAAATTAAATAATAAAGAGGATAACGGGCAACCTTGTCTAGTACCTTTAATAACCTCAAAGTAGAGGGACACCGTACCATTAGTGACAACCGCAGATGTCAAGTTATTATATAATATTTTAATGAACCTTATAAATTTGTCTGGAAAGCCATATTTAGGAAGAACATCTAAAATATATGGCCACAGGATTCTGTTAAATGCTTTTTCAGCATCTAAGGCAGGAAGGCCATATGAATTATTTAACTTACTCGCAGTCCCAAATATATGAAAAATCTTCCGGATGTTAAACACTAATATTCTTCCTTTCACGAACCCTGTTTGTTATGTTGATATCAGGAAAGGAGTAACAAGGCTTAGCCGATTCACAAGTATATTGGCTAAAATTTTTATATCTGTATTAATCAGAGAGATGGGCCTATAATTATTACAATCAACCGGATCCTTACCTTGTTTTAAAATTAGAGTAATCAAGCATCTAGTTTGATCACTTGAAAGTGTGCTTTTCTCTAACGCCTCCATGTATACCTTTTGGAGTAAAGGAATTAATTATTTGGTAAAGTGTGATAGAAATTGGCTGAAAAACTGTCTAGTCCAGGGGTCTTATTCTTCTTAAGAGATTTAATAGCATTCAAAATTTTTTCAGTAGATATGTCTGCTTCCAGCTCTTTAACCCGAGACTCAGATATTTTGACATCTGATATTTCTCTAAAGAAACTTGACTAATTTTTATGTTTGCTTGCACGCATGTGCAAGAAACATAGTGCCATCATCCGAGTTTTCGGAGGTGTGGCATCCGTCTTCCAATTCAGTCAATGTGTTTGCAGGCGCGGTCGCAGATCTCCAATCAACTCTGCAGCTGTCTATGACAGCAGTTGAAAATGCAGTGCCGTACAGTTGAAAGGGAGAGCACCACTTCAGTGAGCAGTGCTCCCCCCTCCACACGCATGCATGCATGCACATTATGTGTTCATGCGCTCCCCCCCATGCACATACTGTATGGCTGACAGGTGTGCCCAATCCCCCATCGGCTCCACGCCCCCCCCAAAAAACTTTCCAGGTGCCACGCTGGGAGCCCACCCCAGCGTGGTACACATCCGTATGGCCAACAGGGGTGCCCAATCCTCCGTCGGCTCCAGGCCTCCCACAAACAGCCTTACAGCTGCCACGCTGGGAGCCAAACATCTCTGCGTCATCTTCCTAAAAAACCCTGTAAACAAAAAATTCTCGGGGTCTCTCAGCACACCCACGCCCACCCACTGCACACCCTGCCTCCCACCCTCCCTCACCCCATACCTTACCTCGGAGCTCAGCGCAATGATCTTCGGTGGACTGGGAACACATCTGCACTCTTCAAAGTGACTGAGAACTGAGGAAATGCCGGTAAGCTGTATAATGCAATAAATAGGGGTTTTTCAACTTTAATGCATATTTCAGGCATTTTTTTGAATTTTGGCACCAAATTTTCAACATGGGTTTTTGGGACCCCTCCTCATGAATTCTTGAACTGTCATGGCGTTAATTGGGCCCGAAGGGTGATTTCGCAGTCACTGTGTGAAATCACCTTTCAGGACCAATTAATGAAACGACAGTGCCAGGTTCATAAGGTGGGCTCTCAAAAAGCCTATGTTGCAAATTTGGTGAATAAATTCCTAAAAATGACTGTTTTACTAGCGTGTGTTGAGCAGTTCCTACGCACGCTAGTAAGTTCACAAATTTTTAATATTTGCACTCTGGATTTTTAACATTGCCATTTTACCACACTTCCTTATGAGCAGTACAGCTGTCATTTTTCACATCTCACCCCAAATGTGTTTCCGCGCTTATAGCGCACAATGGCGCAGTCGGTGTGCGAAATCAATGTGTGGGACACATTAAGAAAATCATAGTGACACTGTTCATGAGCAGAGGTCTTAAAATAACTATGTTGAAAATTTAGTGAAAAAATTCCTAAAAATGACTGTTTTACGAGCGTGTGTTGCGCAGTTCCTACACACGCTCGTAAGTTCACGAGTTTTTAATATTTGCACTCCAGATTTTCAACATTGCCATTTTACCATACCTCCATATGAGCAGTACAGCTGTCATTTTTCACATGTCGCCCAAAATGTGTTTCCCTGCATGTAGCGCACAATGGCGTAGTCGGTGTGCGCAATCATTGTTTGGGACAGATTAAGAAAATCACAGTGACACTGTTCATGCAAAGAGGTGTTAAAATGGCTATGTTGAAAATTTGGTGAAAAAATTCCTAAAAATGACTGTTTTAGGAGCACACGTTGCGCAGTTCCTACACACACTCACAAGTTTGCGAATTTTTAATATTTGCATGCCAGATTTTCAACATTGCCATTTATTACAGTTCCTTATGAGCAGTACAGCTGCCTTTTTTCACATCTCGCCCAAAATGTGTTTCCGCACATGTAGTGCACAATGGTGCAGTCAGTGTGCGAAAGCAATGCTTGGGACAGATTAAGAAAATCACAGTTACACTGTTCATGAGCAAAGGTCTTAAAATGGCTATATTGAAAATTTGGTGACAAAAGTCCATAAAATGACTGTGTTACAAGTGAGCTTTGCGCAGTTTCCATGCACGCTCATGAGTTTATGACTTTGTAATATTTTCAGTCCAGAGTTTCACCAGTGGCATTTTTCCACACTTCCTTATGAACAGTACAGCTGTCATTTTTCACAACATGGCCGAAATGTGTTTTCACACTTTCAGGTCACTGTGGGAAATCATTGTTCGGGACAGATAAAGAAAATCACAGTGACACTGTTCATGATCGGAGGTCCCAAAATGCCTTTGTTGACAATCTGCTGTAAAAAATCCCCAAACTAATTACATTACGGGTGTGCGTTGCACAGTTTCTATGTACGCTCATGACTTCACCAGTTTTTTTAATATTTTCACTGCAGATTTTCAACATTGCCATTTTTACGCCTCCCCATGAACAGTACAGCTATCATTTTTTACATCCTGTTCGGAATGTGTTTTTGCACCTGTGGTGCTAAATGCCATAGTCGGTGTGCAAAAGCAGCTTTCAGCTAACAAACTGATATTGCCACTGTTCATGAGGTGGGGGTCACAAAAAAAACATGCTGAAAATTTGGAGTGAAAATATCAACGAATGCCTGAGGCGTTAGGGTTTCCAACCATAATGCCCCACCTTGTAGAGAATGACAGGCATTCAGGGGTGTGACTTGGAATTCTCGCCTGTAATGCTCATACCATTCCACACCCTGCAGCCAGTGAGAGGCATCGAGGTATGTCTTGGACTCTTCGGCCCCAAAGTTCACCCCATTCTCCTATACCGCACCCATCTCACCATATTTCCTGATGGAACGGGGTGCGCATAAGGGCTAAAGACCCCAAGGCACACCGTGACACTTGTCAGTGTCTGCAGGGTAGGGTGTGGTGAAATGAGTGGCCGTTATGCCTGACGACCCAAAGGCACACCCCAATGCCTGTCAGTCTCTGCAGGGTGGTGGGGTTGGCTTCAGTTGAATACTTCACTGCCATTCCTATTATGCAGCTCTGTAACTCCTACACTACCAATGCCAATGCCAGCAAGCAAACATTCAGCATTGACAAATGCTTGTTACTATTATTTAGATTCTCCAGTTTGTATATATTTTTGTAAAGTTCGTAAAATTCTGCATTGATTTTTTTATAATCTGTACGTATATCCTTATAACCTTTCAAAGGACATATAGCCGTGATGGCCGTGGAAGTGGCATTTTGTTTAAGCCTAATAGCCGACAACTTTGAAGCATGAGAACCTGTATCCAAATAAGTGAGTTTAGCTTTCTTGACTGCAAATTCAGCTTCTAAACTGATTGAATCACTGTATTCAGTTTTAAGTTTTGTCCATTGTTCCCAGAGTTCTTTTGTATCTGATTGCTCTAGTTTAGTTTTTAGATTCTTTAATTTCTCGAGAATTTCAGTTTGCATTTTTTCTCTCTGCTTTTTGTGATATAAGCATTTGCTTATCAATGTACCTCTTAAATAGCACTTGAGGGCATCCCATACTGTCCCTTTTTTAGTCCCTTCTAATTCATTCAACAACAAAAAGTTAGCGATATTATGTTTAATGTCTGTTACTAATTCTGCATTGTTCAGTATCCCATTATTAATCCTCTATCTTTTAGATTTATAAGAATTTTGTAACACAGAAATATTCAACAAAACCGGTGTATGATCAGAAACAACCACCGGTTTAATAGTGGAGTAATTACCCTTCCTGCCAATGCTTTTTCAATTAAAAAATCATCTATCCTTGAATCCGAGCCATGACATGCCAACCAGAATGTAAACTATTTTATGTTTTGATGTAACACTCTCCAGATGTCAGTGAGGTCATATGTCGAGATTAAGTCAGCTAAATCATGATCTGCTTTAGACCTACCTGTTCTGAATCTGGTTCTATCCAGATTTGGGTCCAGAATGACATTCATGTCTCCTGCCATAACAATATTCGTGGGCAAAAAGCTTGTCAATCTATCTGGAATGATGGTAAAAACATCATGATTTGCTGCCATCGGTCCATAAATATTTACTAAAGTAAAACTTTCCCCTTTAGTAAGGCCCTGTAGAATCGGAAAATGCCCCTTACTATCAGCTATCTGTGTTAGCACTTTAAAATCTACATTCCTATTAACCAGGATTAAGACACCTGCTTTTTTAGAGCTGTTTCCTGCCCCAACACTTGCCTCACCCACTCTCTCCTCATTAAATTGTAACGCTCTGTCTTTAAGTGAGTTTCTTGTAGGAAAGCAAATGAAATACCTAATTTTTTAAGATGTCTGATAACTGAATATCATTTAAGCGTATGGTTCAAACCCCGCACATTCCATGTGACCAATGTACAAGAGTTAGGCATTGCCATCACAAATAGTGTGCCATCTGTGTTGTAATTCCATGGGCTAAACTGTACAATATGAACCCAGCCTTTCCTTCTAGTCATACAATTATTAGCCTTGTGTAGATTAAGTTTGACGCATGAGTCAGTATATAAGATAAGATAGAAAGAAAAGTAGCAAGAAGAGAGAAATGGCAGTAAAGTTAAAAATACAAAAACATAAACAGCTATCTTGAAACAAAATGCATCTTGAATTACTCTAGTTAAAATAGAATAAGAGAGTTGTTCCCCATTTACCACTGTCTGATGAACCAGATCTAATACAATCCCTTCCCAAGATATTCTCAAATGCCGTAGAGCGGAGTTTTATCTTGAGCTCACTACCTTGCCACAACCTAAACACAACCGCAGAATTTAAAAATCTCTAAAATTGCAGTTCCCTATATCAGTAAAACACTATTATATGAGATATGGATGTATTCAGTTTTAATTTGTTTTGCCCCTTCGTACTTTAAAAACCCTTACTGTGTCATTCAATACTGAAAACCAAAAAGGAAACAGCAGTCAGAGATGTCCCCTTGACCCCCATTAAGTAATATAATCAGGCCTTCTTTTCTATGCTTAACACTGTATTAAAACCTCTACATTTTCGTCAAGCAGCACACTTTGTTATACATTTAAGAATAATAGTCACAACAGCTCTACTAAAATAAGACACTTGTATAAGTCGTCTTGTAATACAGGTTTTGCTCTAACATGCAGCATAAACATTAGCTGAAATCTTATCTCAAAAAACATCCATTCTAGAAAGAAAAACAACGTTTGTAAGATATTCTGTATCTCTTTTGCCATCTACTATCAAGGTCAAATTCGTGCACACAGTTGTAAGTTTTTATTCAGAGTCAGATCAGTTCAGAAGCCCAAAAGCTATATTCTAATACTTATCCGACCCATGTTTTCCATGTGACTGTATTATTGCTTTTACCTACTGCAATCTGCGTACATCTAGTGTGATACATCTCCGACTGTGCTAAGCAATACATCATAATGTCTTATTATGTTTTAACACAAGGAAATGCCTAGATATTTGGTCCTACCATTTTCTTTTCTGATGCAAGCAAGGGTCCTTCCTGGAACAACGCGACTTCTTCTCCATTTTGCCTGTATATTACCCAGAGTTCTCCTTGTGCATGATGCATAATCCCACATCCGCACACGACAAGCAACAGCCTGCTTGTGATCTGATCTGAACTGCTTCAGCTTGCGCATCTGAATCTGTAGAGAAAATCATTAAATTCAAATATCCATGGGTAAGCAACATTTGTTTTCCAAAATGGCTGAAAATGAAAAATTCTAGATATTTCGGCTCTGGACTAGGAATCAGGAATAAGATGAGCTAGTGGACAGAAAAGACTAGGGTTCAGATTCACACAGCCAATATAAATGACACTTCATTCATTTCTCTTCTCCCATGCCTACATGCACCCGAACCTCCACCACTATCCAAACAACAGCCTGTTTTATTAATATTTAATATAAACCAGCAGAGAAGTTCAAATATTCCCCATTACTAAATCTGCACCATTTTTATGTAAATTCTCCTGAATTTAAGGGCCATAAAGTTATCCCTTCTAACATGGGTAACTAAAACAGATTACCCCGGCATAGCCTAACCGGTGGACCTGTAGCCCTTAATTATTCTTTAAAATTTACAAGCTATGACCGAAGCATCATCTTCTAATATGACTTCACTTCTAAGAAGGCCCCTTTTCCTAGAGGGCGACCCCTGCTGGCACAAATTACTTGAAACAATTAAATAAAGCACACTTAATAATTTTTTCCTCCTCTAATGTTTTAATTTGACTTACTTTAGACAGCAAGCAGTAAACTCGGGTGCACACAGATCCACAAGAAAAGTCATGAGAAAATTATTTTCTGCATTTTCAGCCATCTGTACCCCTATTATTCCTATCCATCCTACATCTTCCCACCCATATCCCATCACAGAGCCAAAACTCAGCTCATCTAACCATCCTCAGTCACACTATCGCATATCAACTTTATTGTTGAAAATCAAAAGTGCCAAAAATTGCAGGAAAGTCTCTACTAAGTCCTTGCTTCGCTGCTTCCATCCCGTTATATTCTCTGACCCCATCTGTTGACCACATGTTAAGCTTTGCAGGATATAATAGACCATAGTTAAGGCCAGCCTCTCTCAAGCGTCTCTCTTTATAGGGTAAAAGGCATCCCTTCTGTGGATCACTTCTGGGGGGAGGTCATTAAAGATTTTGATATTGTTTCCTTCAAAAGAAATAGAGACTGAATTTCTCAGAGCTCTCTGTATTAAAATTTTTGTTGAAAGTCAAGCAGCCGGAACACAAATGACCGGGGTCTCTCATTTTTATTGGGCTTGGGTTTTAAAGACCTGTGAGCTCTTTCAATAAAAAATCTTGCAGCACCCGGAGGGGGACCTGCTATAGAGATCAGCATTCTGTTAGTGAATTCAATGGGGTCAGATCCCTCTATTCCTTCCTTGAGACCAAACACTCTTAAATTATTTCTCCTGCTTCTACTCTCCAAATCCTCCACTTTAGCTAATAAATCAGCTGTCAGTTTGTCGCTTTTGCAGCCTGATCCTTATTAGCTCTGTCTTCTAGGCTACAAACACGAACCTCAACATCTGATATTCTAATTTTTTGAAGTGCCAGGTCATTTTTTACCGATTGTATGTCTTCTGCCATAGTACTTAAAGTCAGATTAATGTTATTTATTTCCTGCATCAGCAAATCGAAATGTAAAACAGTTAAGGGATGATCTGTGTTAAGTTTTTTTGCCTCTGGTGCCTGTGAACTGTCTAAAGTACTATCATCTTTCTCTAACAATCTTTTTTTAATGTTTTTATTTTCTGTATCTGCTTCTAACCCTTCTGCCATAACCACCAAATTCTCATCCATCGTTGTAAGGTATTGTTACTTTCAAGAAATAAACAGCTGTGTGTCCTGTCAGCCAATCAGTTCTGAGGAGAAAATCTAATAAAATGACACTATGTGGCTAGTGTAATTACTCGATTGAGCCTTCCGGTGAAAACAACCATAAAATTTCACCCGGACTCTTTAAAAAGCAGGTTTCAGGGGAGATCCAAATCAGAACAAGCCTGATGTCAGCCTTGAAGTACCAAACGTCACCTGTCAGCGTAGAGGCAGTGTCAGGACCGCGTATGTTTGTCTTCCTTCCGCTCAACCACTATATGATATCAATTATACACTGCACTCATATCGACTACAGTATTCCGTTATTTAAACTGCATTTTAAACTACTAAAAGTTTTATCGACCATTTAAATTTACACTCTGGTTGCGGTTTCGGCCTTCGAGAGTTAGGTCTTGTCGGAGCTCAGGCTGGCACGTCTGCTCTGTACCGCAGCATTCGATCGAATCTAGCCTGAGCACTCTGACAGATGCCTCTCATCAACTAACTTTGCTGCCCAAGAACTGTTGTCTCTCTCACATCGTGGCTCCTGGCAGCAGCATGCACAACTCCTGGCTCCTCCCTCTCTCTCTCTCACTACTCATTGAAGGGTTGGTGCACAGGAGCCAAGGGTACAGATTTGGTTGGATGGCTGAAGACAGTAAGTACACCCCCACACAAAATCAAAAAAAAAAGGACGAGGATTTGGGGTTTGGACAGACTGAGATGTTAAGTGTGCTGCCAGTGTCAGTCAGGCAGGCCTCGGAATCATCGACTTCAGGCAAATTCAACTCCATTTAATTATGGCTGCAATTCAAGGCAATTTGCAACCAATTGTAACTGTATTGAATTGCATCCCACAATTCCGATGGCCAACAGTGGCTCTGGGGTCTACTGTAAGTAGTCACACACACAATGTTGGCCCGACTGTCAGTCATTAACCATAATTACCTCAGTGGGCAGGTCTGGTAGAACCACCTCCCATATTCCCTTGCCTTCTTCTTAGCTTAGAAAGATCTGAGCCTTTGGCACTGAGATAGCAGGACCTGTCATTCCTCCAATTCTGGAAATCTGACCCAGCAGGATCTGACCTTGTGAATCAAATCCTGTTTTACCATTGAAATGGAGGCCCCACTGTCCCACAGTCATCCTTGGGTTACCATCCTATTTACTAACACAGGGTACATGGGTGCAGTGGAGTTAGAGGGAACTGCACTCTGGGTGCAGGCCACTAGCTACTGGGAACTTCCAGAGCACAGCGTGCCATCCTGGTGAAACATTTCAATAAATAAATGAAAAAGAGAGCTACCCCCTCTGCTGCACACTCACCTCTTTCCTGCAAAACCCTCCCCCTACATCCTCCCCCAGCACCCCTTCCTTCCTTTCCACCTTACTCCCACCCCCCCGTTCCCTTCTCTGTACACCAGCTTACCCTCACTACCCACTCACCGTTGCTTGGCCTAGGCCCCTGGCAGAGTTCTCTGCATCCTGGAGGGGTCCAGAACCTAGGCAAACACCTTTCTCGCCTCCTACTTCCACGCCATTCTTTTCTGAAAGGGCTGGGTCTCGGCCCCTCTTCTCTCCCACCTCCCTCTCTCTTAGTCCTTCTGAAACCTACTCCCCATCACTGCCTACTTCCCTCCTGTCATGCTCTACTGCTGCCGCCTACAACCTGCTTCCCTCCTGTTGTGCTGTACCTCTGCCTTGTGCAGGCAGGGTCCACAGCATACTGGAGGGGCCAGGCCCCCACAGACCCTTCTCTTCCCCCTCTCTTCCTTCCTGACGTGCTCTAACTCCTACTGCCTACAACCTGCTTCCCTCCTGTTCATGCTTGACCTCTGCCTGGAGCAGGCAGGTCCCCAGCATTCTGGAGGGGTCAGGCTCTGGAAGACCCTTCTCTTCTACCGCTTGCCTTCCCCTCCTCCAAACCCCCCTTTCCACCCCTACTCTCTACCTATATGCCCCCACCCACCCTCCCCCTTCCTAGCCATAGTTATTGGCTAACCCTAATCTTTAATGCACTTATAGTCAACTTTGCACTTTGTTACACCTTGCAAATTTTGTTCTATCTGTGTCTCTCCTCACAATCTTGCCCAGGTTCAACCTCCTTGTATTCTATCCAGCCATTTTCTAATTACACAGCTATGTCCCACCAAGTGTTTGCTAACATATTTGTGCTATCGTATCTATCTAGTTCAAGACTGATAGCATGGTATACCAAATAGTTCATACCTCTTAGCATTCCTCCTTTTCAGTACTTCTGTATAGTCTGCTCACTTTATTGAATGTAATCAAATTGTATATCTATATTGTGCACCAAATCTCTGTATACCATCCTCATGTTCCCCTACCCCCCAGGTCACACCGGGAGACAAGCAACTTGTTACTCAGCGTACCTTCCTGGTGAAATATTTCAATAAATAAATAAATAAAAGAGCTACCCCTGCTGCTGCACTCACCCCATTTGCTATATTATTTGGACAGTCATACGACAGATGTCCCAGTTTTTGGAAGGTATAGAACCTGCGTTCGCCTGACTCCTTACTTCTGAAACAATTTGGCTTCCCTTTTGTTTAGGAACAGGCTGGTTTCCCTCAGGTTGCCCCTGGGGTTCCCTTAAAGTTACAGTATTCCTTCCCCCATTCTTTTTGTGCTGAGTGTAGGGTTAGCTGGATATGAACTGATCAGCCCTCTTGGTTGCCTCCTTCATAGAGCTTGGAGTCCAATCCAGCAACCATGTCTTTGACTCCTCTTGTGCAATCCTTAGAAACTGTTCCATGAGGAACACATATTTTATCTGTTCCACAGGGCTAGTCTTTGCACTCACTAACCATTGGACTAACAGATTGCCTAGTTGTACACACATTTCAGAATAGTTATCTCCTGGTGCCTTCCTTAAACCTCTACATTTTTGTCTACAGGTCTTACCAGCCCATTCAAAATATTTTAACAAGGTATTTTTTACGTTGTTATAGTCTATAAAGTCCTCATTCTCCATCCTGGTGAAGGCTTCCTATGCCTACCCATAAGGAGTGGCAAAAGATGAGTTTCCCAAGAAGCCCTGTCCAAATCAAATAGATCACAAATTCTTTAAAAAGATTTTAAAAACAAATCAATATCATCCCCCTCCTGACACTTAGTAAATATTTTGGAACTAATTTTGACTTCTTGGGTTGAACCCCTGATGCCAATACTTATGTTTGTAGTGAAGCCCTCTGAGCCAGAATTTCCATCTCCACTCTTGCTTTTGCTCCTCTCTCATCTGGATCTCCTGTTGGTGCTGCTTCACTTGGCCCTCTACTTCCAACCTCAGTTTTTGCAGTTCTGCTTCCATTTTCCCTCTCTGCAGCTCAGCATCTGCCTCTTGCTTCTCAGCCTCTGCCTTTGCCTTTACCATTGTGAGACCCAGCTGCATCATTTGTATCTGGTCTGCTTGTGCAGCTGCCCCAGTTATAGACTCTGGCTCATTTTTACTCTCCCTAGCCTCTGGCTCATGACTTTGGATAGTTCCAACAACTTTTGCACTGCTTTCCTGGTCACATTTGTCAAGGAGATCTATGATATCTGCCAATGGCTTGCCTTCCTCAAAGACAAGCCCTCTCCTTTTGCACAGCTGTTTAAGGTGTGTCAACTATAATTTTTCATATGGCCCATATATAATGTCTTAAAGCTATCTACTCTTACAACAACATACAAATGGTAATATATGCAATATTCCCTCTGTATATCCTTTTATTGATAATCCATTTCCGATCCCAACTGCTACCAACCAGTTTGTTATAGCGTGGTTCTCTACAAGCACTCAGTGTGCACTGCTACTAGTTTTCACAGCCCTTCAGACACCTGAAAGGGTTACCTTGGTATGCCGCTGCCACTCAGCATGACTCCCACTTGGGGTATCTCTAGGTCCAAATCCCACCAGCACCACTGCTCACACAGTGCAGTGCTCTTTCCCAAAGGGCAAATGACCCACCACGTTTGTCACAGCTGAGAACACTTTGCTTTAGATGTGGTAACTTTGTAGCCTGTCTCTTCAGAAATGGATCACAGACTTGCCAATGTAATACTAGTTATCTATACCTGAAATGACTCAGTCACAGAAAGTATAAAGTATATAAAAATAACATTTAATAACCCATGTCATTTATATATGCTACAGGATAATACATACAGAAGACTATGGGGAATACAGTATTTCTACAGAGATAAAAATAAACAAGTTTGAAAAAGATGGAGATTACACAGGAAAAAGCTGACTCAAAGCTGTCTAAATTTCCAGGTAAACTAGAAGAAGCTTGCCCCCAACTGGGAACTGTTGAGTTACAACAGACTCCAGCCCATGTTGTTACTAGTTCAAAATCCCAGACATAACTGAATTCTCATTGCAAACATACAACAGCTCTACCTTTGACTGGCTGGCCCAATGTCCCTGTGTCACTGGACAGGCCTTTCTGACATCACACCATCTCTGCTTGTGATCTTTGGGGCCACCTTTTTCCCAGACTGGTCCAACCCAGATTTTTTTTATTTGCCTTGGCTTGCATTATTATCCTGGCCATCTAGCACAGCTGCAAATGTTTTACTCTGCTTTGGTGCTGTTTACATTCACACCCTCTGACGAACACTATTCAGGTCAAAGCACCAGGTTGTGTTCTTGTTTGGAACTGTTTCTACTTGCTTAATAAATGTAATAGTCTGTTTGCAAATGGCTGCCTTGTCTTCATTTCTCTTAGTACACATATACCTTATCCTCTGTTTCTGACACCACACTTTTTTCCCCAGACTGGTACAACCCATATTTCCCTGGGCTTGCATTATTATCATGGCTGACTAACACAGCTGGAAACATCTTACTCTCCCTTGGCCCTGTTTACATTCAAAACATGTCTTTTTTATGAAAGGGACTCAGCCCTTTAAAGTTTGCCCAAAACAAAGGGCCTGTACAGGACAGGAAAAGGACTGGTTAAAGAGCTAGTGTACTGCCTAAAACTAATATTAGTTTTTAAAAGCAGCCAACCATTACCTTTCATATCTGAGGTACTTTTTATTTTCCCTTTGTTAATTTAGATTGTTTACCTAATGTTAGCAGGTGTGATGTGTGGAACAGCTCTTAGCCTGGCAAATGACATATCTTGCTCTATTGCCTCACACTACATCATCAGGATTCTGACCTCACTGACTGTGATATCACTGCTACTTAGGAACAGCAAGTGAGTGACTGCTGGGTCATTCATCTGTGATGCCACAATCAGTGAGATCATAATGCTGGTGATGTAGTGTGGGGTAGTAGAGTTGGATATGTCAGCTGCCAGGCTAAGAGCTGTTCCACACATAAAGTACCCTATCACATAGAATACTTTTGATACTAACATACTAAAATGCCAGCAGAGTAGGCCCTATGGTCTATCGAGTCTGCTCGAGGATCGGTATCCTTTAGGGGCACCATTGCTGCCTCCCCCCCCGTGAAACCCCCCCAACCCTGACTGATGTTCTCCTCCAGTTTTGGCACTATTCAGTTTCACCTTTCCCTTATACCTGTCCTAGCCTCACTTGAACCCCCACAGTATCTACGTCCACCTGTCCTGCAGGCAGTGTGTTCCAGGGTTCCACCACCCTCTCAGTGAAGTAGCATCTCCTTGTCTCTCCCCTAAGTCTCCCTCCAACCAGCCTCAATTGGTGCCCCCTGGTGGCCCCTGCCTCCCTCAGCTGGAACACCCTATCTGGGCTTACCCTATTTACCCCTTAAGGTATTTGAAGACCTTGATTATATCTCCTCTATCCCTCCTCTCCTCCAGGGAGTACAAGTTGAGCTCCTCAAGTCTCTCCTCATAGGACCTCTCTCCCAGACCCTGTATCATCCTGGTCACTCTCCTTTGGACCCTCTCCAGGAGTGCAATGTCCTCTTTTAGGTACAGACACCAAAACTGCATGCAGCGTTCAAAGTGCAGTCTAACCAGACAGTTATACAGAGGGAGAAGCACCTCCCGGCTTCATGAGGTAATCCCCCTGGCGATGCACCCCAGCATTTTATTTGCTTTGGCTGCAGCCCTCCTACAATGTTCAGAGTTGTTCATCTTGGCATCCACAGCCACCCCAAGGTCCGTCTCCCAACTCAAAGCCTGCAGTGTCTCCCCTCCCGTCAGCATGGCTCAGTTGGTAGCACATCCGCCTCTGGACCAGAAGGTCGTGGGTTCTTGTCCCACTTGTTCCATAACAGAGCTATGATTGTGAGCTGTTAGAAATGGGCTCGCTTTCTAGGCCATATGATGGTCTTTTACTAATGGAGCAGACTGAGGCATACAAGGACTGCATAGAGATACAAACACTGTCAGACTTACTGTAATACTTAATTGCAGTTTCCTACAACAGTTACCCAATGAACAGCTTAATCACAGTATTCATGGTGACTATGTAGTCCAGATCCTTAGGACTATGTAACATAATGTACAGAACTTAGAAGTGAAATGAAAGCAGTCAGTCTTTGAAACCTTTGTTGAGAAGAGGGTAACTAGTATACACTGTTTTCTCTGATTAAGTTGGGCCACCTCATTAAAAGTTCTTTAAAAAAATAGGAGAAACTCTTTTGGAGAATGTTCTTAGCCTGCATCTTCAATGTTGTCTTGCTGATAAATTCTTAACACTATTGTGCTCTTATACAATATGTTCTGCTGTGACAACAGTTGCAGAAAAAAGGATACTGCATTGTGCCCCTATTACTGAGAAACAAACTTTTGAATGTAATCACATTTTCCGCTAACCTGGGTTAACTGACTGGATGGGTCACTAAATCTTTATCTGCTATCATTTTCTATGTTTCTACGTTACTAGCTAAATGTGAAGAATGTGCAGTTTTTCTGTAAATTTTTAATACTGTTCTATCACAATAGATAATAGCCCATGACCGCTAGGCAATGTGCATGCAGCATGCAACACACGTGTTCTGACATACGTGTGGCAGGCATGCATGACAAGTTTGAGCAACTTGCATGAAGCACAAGCAGCAGCATACTTAGGTGGCCCACATGGAGGCATGCTATGGTGCTGCTATGCACAGTTAGAGGGGCGTGGTACCATAACAGCATACACACCACCCCCACACGTGCATGCATGATGGCAGGTACAGCAGTGCGGCATGTGGCACAGTGCACAGAGTGCTACAGCAGGTGGAGAGTTGCCATAAGCACCTGCATAGTGTAGCTGCAGGATGCAGTACATGGAGTGTGGGTGCCAAGGGAAGAGGCAAGGGCACTGCAACACACTATCAAGTAGCGGCAGTACCCCCAAGCGCAAAGAATGCCAAGCATCTCACTCACTGCACGTGACACAGTGGTCATGTAGGGAAGTCCCCAGGACAGGTGTGTTCAGGGAATACAGGGGACAACAAGTCATGCAAAGCACACACAAAAGGGTCCCAGTCACAACCCAAGGCTGCTGCAACAGGATGCCCCTGCCAGTGACTGACCTGCTGGGCACTGGAGGGTGGATACTAGACATGCCAGAACCACCACTGTCTGCCACAGAGGCATGCATGTGGACACCAGAGCAGCACACATCACCCATGGCACTGCCACAGGCCACCCATGGTTCTCTTGCCCACAACAGGGAACAGCACCTCCCACACATGGGCCACAGACAGTGGTATTATGTTTGCAGCAGCACAGGTGTTGCAAAGTACAGCCACCCACCACATGTCCGGGACACTCATACCAGAGACATCATGTCTCAGGTGTGCCAAGGGGTTGCAGTGGACAGCAGAGGGATGAAATGATGTCATAGGTGTCATGACCGCACCCTTGGCCATACCTAGATGATGTCTCTGGCCTCAGCTCCCCTGCAGCCCACAGACCAGCAGTGTTCCCCACCAACCATAGGACAGAAGCACCGCCCTGAAAGAAGGACCAGGACACAAGAGAAAGGCATACAAAACATTACTTGTGCACTGCATAACAAAGTGCAATGGCACACAACAAGCAAAGGCAAAGGCCCATGGACAGGGCATACTTCAGACAATGGGCGTGCATGAATATGAAAGTCCACAGCCTGTGGAGAACAGCGGCATGGCAGCAGATGGTGGCATGTGGGAGGCTCCAGCTAGGACTCCCCCTTCTTTAGTGAGTCTTCTCTGGATCCAGATGATGTAGTCCAGGGTGAGCCATGCCACTCCATCATCAGCTGGTGCAACAAACCTCTGTAGCCCTGCAATGGGAAGAACACAGAGGGAGGGCAAGCACGAGCGGGATACACATGCAAGGCCCGGCATGTACTTGTGCCTCATACAGGTACTCTACCATCCCCGGCACCTACCTTTGAGGGCTCAGCCACACTCCACGTCTCCCCCCTTAGTCCTTATTAAATATGTCCCTGCTCCTGATTCGCAGGGTGAAGAAATATAGCAATTTACAGAAAGGTGTAACACGCTGACTGGGAAAGGGGAGTCAGTGCTGTGTAAGGCTACTAGCCCATAAACACAACAAGGAAAGAAAAAAACACAGCACTCATGGACATTAGAGACTTAAAACAATAAATCTGCCCCCTGACAAAGACCCTGTTTTGGGCTGAAGTGCTGGAATTTAAGGTGTTTGTTTGGGCACTGTGCCACAATAATTACTTTGCAACTAGCAGTTTATTGTTTTAAGTCTCTTATCAGAGGAGTAATTTTGGTGTAAAGGTTGGGGGGGACAACATCACTCTCAGCCAGCCTCGGATCGTGAGCGCTATGTTACCCAGCAAAAAGTAAATAATCTATGGAAAAATACCATTATTTCTATCAACATACCTTTGAAAGCGAATACATAAATACAGTATACTAGCAGGACAACACCAATGTAAAACCTTAAAGGGTACCTGTGCGTTCTCTCACGCTGCCTCAAAGCACTGGAACTCTCTTCCCCTTGCTATCCTCCACTCGCCGACTCGTGCTATGTCTAGAAAGGAGCTGCAAAATGTCCCAACCAAATCTGTCCCTTGCCTGTGCTTTGATCCTGCCTGGTCCTCCTCTGTCTAGTCCACTTACTACTGCCCTATCCTTACCCAGATTACCTAACCCAGTCTAATTTTGCTTCTCTGACATGTCCTCCTATCCTTTAACTTTCTGTTGATTTTGACTTTACCCGAATAGTTCCTCTCCCTTTTATCCTTCTGCTCGTTTTCTTTGCTTGCACTTACCTCGTACTAAACCACTGTGTGTCTCTGCCATTGTTTGGCTCCCTTACTATTTAAAAATCGTACTCCGCCAGACTGCCACTCATTCCTTATTGTTCATTACTGTGTGCACTTGTCATTGTATTTTTGCTTAGTTAGATATCTTCCCTTTGTTCCCTCCCTCCTATTCATACTACTGTCTGTTTTTACCTTACATTATATGTTTAGTGCTACTCTCTAATGTTTCATGTGCCTGCATTTTTTAAAAATTAAATTGTATAACTAGGTCAAGACTGTATTTCCTTTCATGTTATTTGTCTCTGCCATCATGGGAAATTGTATTATTTACCTCATTTTTTGCACACTCTCTGTGTTGTATATTCTCTACTTTGTAACCTCCCAAGTTGTGCCTGCAAATAATCACCTCTATGGCTAGTGTGCCTCACCCAGTCAACAAAAACTAAATAAAACTAAATAAAATAACAAAACGAGATATTGCATCTCACCTCTACTATCCTGGGAAATGCAGCAGACATCAGAACCCAATAGCAAATGACATATCACAGATTACATCTCATTTGGTCTATTTTGGTTAAATATATATACTAAAAATGTGCACAAGCTAGCAGGACCCACCAGCACAACAGCAATGCAAGTGGCAAACATTTGGCATTGACAAATGCTTGTTATTTTTAATTTTTTATTTTGCACAGCTGTTAATTCATTTTAACACAGAAACATAAAATGTGATGGCAGAAAAGGACTGCTTCACTTGACTTACCCAGTCTGCCGATTTTTCCCTATCTACATTATCACCATGGTCTGTAGACCCAACTTGATCTACAGCTCTTTCCCCTTCCCCCTTCCTTTCCATAATGACTCCTTTGAACCATCCAGCCAGACCCACCTGCAAGGTAAGGGTTTGATTTTTTTTATTGATGGCTGAGGACTGGCTGGAGTTTAATGGGCAAAGCAACAAACCACTCCCCCAACCAGGCCTTAAAAGGCTGTCCTCCGGGCCAGTCCTCATTCATTTTCTTCGTTGCGGCCGGTGGTGCTGCTCCTCATACCTCTTCTCCTGTTCTCTTGCCTGTTCTTTGTTTACTGTATTTTAGCAGCACCTCTGATGGCCAGCTCTGTTCCATTTCTCTGCTGTTCATCCTAATGCTCACTACCACTGGCCTGTGGCTCTCTTTCCTCCTCCCACCCGACCTCCGTTCCCCATGTCTCCTCCAGTTCAGTGTTTATTTTTTCTCACTTGCATACCTCCATCCTGTTTCCGTCTTGGTCCGCTATGCTGAGTAGCCCTTTTTACCAGTTCTACATCCCTGCCGTGGCTCTATGCGGCCCCCCTTCTGTTATCTGAGCTCCTTCTCCTGTCTCTCTGCTCAGTGGCTGTCTGTGGCTCCTTGGTTCTCCCATCCCTCCTCCTCCTTGCTCCGTTTCCCCTGTACCTTTTTTGTAGTTTCATTCCCCCTTCTCTCTCTCTCTCTCTCTCCATTTGCTGCTCCTGTCTCTGTCACCTTCCCTCTTCTGGGTTTGTGCTGGTGTTGCCACTGCCCAGCTTTCCTTCATACATTCCCCACTTCTCCTTCTCCCTCGATCCATCTTCCTTTGCTCTCTCTGTCCCTTTTGCCCACTGTGCTCATCCCCACTGCAACAGAGGATGCCTCGCTCCTCTGCTTTAGTTCTCTCCACAGCGACTTCCTGTGCCCTGTGCTGTTGAGCTCCTCGGCGATTCCTGTGAGCTGGGGGACAGCGTTTACTTCACTCCTTTCAACTTGTGTTTTCCCCCTGGTCAATAATCACCTCCTAGCCTCTCATACTTGTTCCAGGACTTCATTTTCGATGGCCTGTCTTGATGTTTGGACCACATCTACTGTTATTGCCCTGTGGTTCGGATCCCGATCTCCCTTATTGGTTCCCGGCTCCCTTTTGAAGGGGCAGTTGCTTTCTATGGGGACTGCGACTCCTACTGTCAGTTCTTGCATGGTCTCCTCTTACCTCCCCTTATACCTCGTTTTCTTTCTGGTACTCCTACCCTTCTTTTCCTCAACCTCAACCCAACCTGTTTGCCACCCATCCTGTTTCACATCATAGGACTATCAATCCGACTGGACTGTACACCTGGCTGGCATGCTCTGCAGCCTTCCTCTGTAATTTGCCATTTGTCCCTGCCCCTGCTCTCCCTGGCCTTTGCCGCTCATTGCTCTTGGTTACACCATGATGTGCTTTCTTAATTTCACCCCTGACTGTGCTTCCCCATGGTGGTGCTCAACCTCCTCCTCCCATTCCCTTCATCCTCCATTCCTCTCTTTCTCTGACTTCTGCTTTCTTTTGGGGGCTTCCCTATCCTGCCATCCCACTATACCATCATACCCTACCCTACTCATTCACATCGCCTAATATTCCCTACAGCATATTGCCCTGCCTACTTGTCTCCTCCTCCTCTGACCCTATTCCCTCATTCTAATCAAACCTATTCAAATGTCCTCCTGGTACTACCTACCTCACCATTGGCTGCTGGCTTCACCTGGCTGCTCTTGCTCCTATCTTCATGCAATTCTATCCATTCCTAATTTGGCTCTCAGTGGAACCGGTTGGCATTCACTCCCATAGTTAACAATCACGGGTAGCTTCCTCATGACATGAGTCTGGTTCTCCTTCACTCAGTTCGATCTCAGGGTCTACTCATTCACATCGATTAATAAAGCATACTTCTGATTGGGTCTTATGCTACCTCATCAAACTGCTCTCCATTCAGAGACATGCCTTCCATGTCCATTGCTCCTTGACTAAGGGCTAACCTGTAGCCAATGGTCTCCCTCTGCACCCACAAAGTCTGCATCTAGAGCATGCAAAGGTCAGAGCAGGGTCCTTCTCCCTGGCCCATAGTGAGAATGTCTTCACTCTGGGTGGACCTTCAGTCATCCCTCATCTCGGCAATACCTCTGGATGTACAATTTATGCCATCCAGCTGTGAGGGGTGGGGCTCTCATCATCAGAACCCCTTTGGCTGCCCAGTTGGGTTTGGAGGCACCCTCTACGCTATTCTCCTTCAGAACCACCTCTGGGTTGCCTAGTCTGTTTCGTAGGCTTGCATTGGTCAGCTGAGTGCCTTAGCAGTCATCTTTCTCTTGTCTTGCTTTTGAGCGTCTAGTTGCAGGGACATCGCTCGTAACCCTCAACAGTTGCTCATTTAGAAGGACAGAGCGAGAGCGTCCTCTAAATTGGAATGTTTTCCTTCTCACCCGATCTCAACTCTAAATTGCAGTAGCTGAGCAATCACTAATCAAAGCATCCTTCAGCCTGGAGGGAAGGAGACCTAGGCTTTGGATCCCCAGAGGTTTCCTCCTCAAAGGTTTTTTTTTCCTTTCCTCCTTGCCAATGGTCATAATATTAGATAGGGTTGGAGTTTCCTTAGGTTCCATAATTTAGTTCTGCTGTTGGATGGAATTGGATGGTAGCCCCAGCTGTTCCCTCTCTCTTTAGGAAGTCTGCCCTTCTGCATCTTGTCTGCTTTCATTTCATTCATCGTTCTCTTCATATCTCATTCTTGTCCTGTCCTTCCCATCTACGTCTATCACCTTAATCAATCAATCAATCAAATCTTTATTTAGTCAGGCGAACATCATTGAGCGAAGCTCATTTACAAGATGGACCTGAGTGGTCATATAAATAAGAGTGCAAGTATTTTTACATAGACAAGAATAACATAAGCAGTCGTACAATAACATAAAAAGATAATATACAACAAATTACATATATACAAGCCCAGTAAAACCATTTAACCTGTAAGAAAAAGGAGACAATGGGTATAGCAGGCAAAATATACAATTTGTAGGGCCTAGTTGGTTTTTATGAGAGTATAACAGGTGATTGGAAAATAGAAGTAGAATTAACATGATGGAACATGGAAAAGGGGGTGGAGGGTAGGTAGGGAGATTAGGCTTATAAAAGCAATTGCAGTGTTCTGAAATAGGATGGAGAATAATCTTTGAAGGATGTTAAAGGTAAGAGGCTATTTAGCTTCATGGATTTTTGGATTGAGTTCCAAGTAACTGCTAAAGTGTAGCTGATAGCGGCCCTCCCAAACTGGGTGCAGGCATTGGGGACTTTTAGAATGATAAGTTTACTGATCCTTAAGGTATATGGCCTAGAAGTAATTTGGGTAAAACAGTCTGTGATATAGGTGGGTAGTTTGCCTGATAAAGCTTTGAATATCCAGATTGCAGCATTCCTATTTCTTCTGTGCTGTAGGGATGTCCAGTTGACTGCCATATAAAGAGAGCAATGATGGGTGCTGGAGGGAAGGTCAGTAATAAATCTGATGGACCTATGATACAGGGTGTCCAGCTTATTTAAGAGGTGGAGTGAACAATGGCCATAGAGAAAGTCAGCATAATCAATGAGGGATAGGAATGATGCTTGGATTAACCTTTTTGAGTCTCTGTTAAGGCAATGTTTTATTCTAAAAATAGACCAAGCCTTTGTCTCAGCTTTTTAGTAGCTCTTCAATATGGACAGTATAGTCAAGCCTGTTATCAATCCAGACTCCAAGGTATTTGAAGTTATCAACAAATTCAGCTTCTCCAAGTAGGTGGATAATTGTAGGTGGGGGTGATGGGGTAGTGGCAGAGCAACTCTTTGTGGCAAGGAACATAGCTTTTGTTTTTTTGGCATTTAGAAGTAGTTTTTTATCCAGTAGATTGTGTTGCAGGATGGAGAATTCGGATTGTAACAGTTCACAGGCTTTTGATGGTGAGGAATTGCTGACATATAATACAGTATCATCAGCAAACAGATGAATGTTAGATTGAGTGAGATTGGCATCTATATTATTAATATAAATGGCAAAGAGGATAGGGCCAAGAATAGAGCCTTGCGGTACACCTCTTAGCAGTGGTTTTAAGGTGGATAGGTAATTTCCATTTTTTACCAGTTGTGACCTATCTGTTAGGTAGCCCTTAAACCAGTTGAGTGAGAGAGAGAATCCAGTCCTAGTGAGCTAAGGGAGATGATTAATGATTCATGATCCACTGTGTCAAATGCTTTACTCAAATCCAGGAACACAGCACATGTACTTAATGTTAATTTCCGGTCTCGATATTTTCTGATTTTTCGCCTCTTCGAGGCTCGACACCCTTTTGGGCGTTCTTTTTGGGCTTCTTCCTAAGTTACTTTTAGCCAAAGGAATTATTCTTGGCACCTGTTGGGAGGATCCTCCTCTAGGTTACTTGCATCGCACTCCTACAGGGTGGTATATCCTTTGGATAGCGAGGCGAACAGCCACAATGTACCAAAGTCACACAAGCATACATCTCATCCAGTTGTGCAAGCCCATTGAAACTGATGGCTGAGGGCTGGCTGGAGTTCATTGGGCAGAGCAACAAACCACCACCCCCAACCAGGCCTTAACAGGCCCTCTTCCAGGCCAGTCCTCATTTGTTTTCTTTGTTGCCCCACCATCCACCCCTCCTACTCCAGCGACTCATCTCTCTTTCCCATGGGCTTTTTCCTAAGCTACCTCTAGCCAAGGAAATTATTCCGGTGCGACCTCTGGGGGAACTATACTCTAGGGTTCCTTGCGTCGTACCCCTACAGGATGGTATATCCCATGGATAGACAGGCGAACAGCCACAATGCATTGAAGTCACACAAGCATATGTCTCATACAGTTGCGCAATCCCATTGAAATTACTTTAACTTTGGTAATACAGAGGAAAACACTAGAGTTGCATGCTAGGCTAACCATATAATCCCCCCCCAGCCAGCAGATCCCTGCCCCTACCAGAGCTGGCAACAGCCAGGCTCAGGTGGCACACAGGAGAGACACTAGCCAGCACAGCATTTTAAATCAGACACTGACTGTAGACAGTACAGACACAACCAACACAGCAAAGCAGAACAGACCACCGCTAAACATAATTAAACAGAAACATCACCTACCCTTGCCTTTTGTATACTATTAGAGCTATGATAGCTCAGGTTGAGCAGTTTTATGCTGATTGTGTCGGTCACAGTCTACTGGTAGAGCCACTGGCCCACTCCAGACACAACAGTAAAGAGAATGCCTCACAGATTGCAGCAGGCTTCTTTTCCCAGGCACTCCCTGACCATGACTGGTGCCAGATCAAATGGCCAATAGTGTATGACCCCTGCCAGTTTAGAACTGCCCTGTGCAAACTGGAATTCCCTTTCACCACCTCCTCTGCTTGTTTGCCAGAGTCTTGTTTTGCAAATTTGTGCATACAGCATTGTGAGTAAATGCCCTCTTTGACATGATGATATTGCTGGCTCTTGCCCCCAATCACTACTCACCCCCACCCACTGCGCTGCAGCACCACCATTCAGTCCTATCTCTCAGGTAGTTGTTGCTTCATCTTTGCTTGCAGCAGCCTCCAGTAGTCCATATTCCTCTGTCCTTTGCTCTGCCTTCCAAACTTCCACTGCAGGCTCAGCCCGACTGACACCCCAACTGATCCAACCATCTGACCCCCACAGTCACTCACTGGTGCCCACAGCCCTGGACCACATGATCCCAGGCCATAAAATCCCAGCCTCCCACCCCCCAACTCCCAGGCTGGAAAGCAGAGCAGCAGCTCCTCCACAGGGATCATCGGAGGGCAGATGTGGCAGCAGGAGTTGCAGGACATGACAGTCACAGTCAGGAGGAGAGGAGAAGTGAAGCAGCACCAAGCAGGCAGGCACATCGATGGTAGCACCACAGTTTTTTTTCCCTCGATGCGAGCAGTCAGTCTCCCACACCCTCTTCCCGACTCCACACTATTGACGGTGGCACGCACTTTTGCTACTTCCGGGTGTGATGTAGTCCATCACTTTCTCCCTCCCTTCTACAATTCACTCTTCTCCTCCTGGTTCTGGCCCAGCCACTTGTGTAGTGCTGGTCCCCCCGACATCTAACTGTCTGGCTGCCATAGCTTGCTGCACTCTCTTAGGGCTCTCACTCCCAGGATCTGACCCAACCCAACAGTATAATCCAACCCCCGGCCCACAGAATAGCAGGCTTCTGTGTCCCTCCGAGCTCACCAGCAGGCAGCAACAGCATATGGCCTGAATGTTGGGGGTGACAAATGTGCTCACCTAAAATGTTGGGGGGGGACTTGTGCCCCCCGTCCCCCCCTATAATTACTCCCCTGTTCACCGGGTTCATCGATAATGCCCTGGACCAAGGCCACCTATTAGGGGTGTCCTTCATTGACCTATCAAAGGCATTTGATACAGTTCATCACACCCTCCTCCTACAGCAGCTTTCTGAAATTGGACTCACAACAGAAACCATGGACTGGTTTAGCAGCTACCTGAGCCTCTGCTCCCAACAAGTCAGGATTGGGGAAGTCATATCTGACAGTTGACCTGTCAGATCCAGAGTACCACAGGGGTCTCTACTGGGGCTGCTGGTATTCAGTGTCTTCCTAAACAACCTCCCGGCAGCTTGCCAATGCCACATGCTCATATGTGCAGACGATGCGGTAATCTTCACCAGCAACAAGCTCCCAGAACTCCTCGAAAAGGACCTCCAAAGTGGTTTCGCAACAGCCAAAAAATGATCTTGAATTATAAAAAGACCACAACCATGCTCTATGCAACAACCCACAACAAACATAAAAGCTACCCCATGGCCATACGGAATGACAGTGGCAGTACCCTGGAACTTGTCCCACACTTCAAATACTGGGGAGTAACTATTGACTCCACCTTATCCATCACACAGCACATCGACAACACTGCCAAAGCCATCAACACCAGAATCACTATCCTCTACTGACACAGATATTGTCTCACCCACGAAGCACTGAACCTGGCAATTAACAGCTCAATTGTATCCCTTGTAGATTATGGACTGGTAATATACGGATCTGCAACTGACTTGGCACTCCAGTGCATCACTGTTGCACTAAATAAAGCCTGCCGCCTGCTCACTGATGCACCTAAACTAACTCATACCTGCAAACTCTATACCCATACTGGCAGGCTCCAGCTGAATGACAAAGATATCAAGCCTGCCTTCTTGCCAAAAAGGTTGCGCTAAACCAGCTTCCTCCAGGAGTGCAGAACCTGCTGTTCCTTCCACTAAATACCAGGCAAACCAGGAGCTCCTCCATGCAAACTTTCTGTGTACCCAGATGCCACACACATCCATGGCACAAAGTGCCTTTGCATACCGGACACCGCTCTGGACAAACGCACTACCACTGGATATCTCTGGCACTGCTATGCTTGGACCCTTCAAACTTAAATTGTACCAACACCTTATTCATATGAGTACCTGCAGGTGCCACCGCTGAATCATCCTACGCACCCGCTGACTGACCCCAGCACTTCCCAGCACCTATCCCTGGGATAGGCAAACCACAGCACGTAGCCCCTTTATCCCAGCCTACCCCCCTCTATCCACACTGTCCTATCTACCCCACCCCTTCTTCCCCTCTTCCTCTACTCCTCCTCCTTCTGACACACAGGCTTACTTTGCACATTGCCGCAGTTACCTAGTTGGCTTGGATTTATGTACCCTTATGTTAATATTGTCATTATCTGTTTACTGTACTCTTGATGTTTTATCTGTATATTGTCCTGAATTCCTTGCATTGTTGCTTATGTCCATGACATGGAACCTCTCAGCGAGCATCTGCTCATAGGTGTATCCAAGATTTCAATAAATAAAAATTATTTTTTTCAGCTTTCTTCATGTCCCCTACTCACCAGACTCCTGGCCTCTCTCCGGTGTGATCTCTTACATGCGGCCTATCTCCCACACTCCTGAAGCCCTACGACCGATTCCTGGTGTGAGCCCATCTCCTCTCCGACTCCTCTGGCTACCCAGCCCCCCAGCTCTGAGCCCCCCGGGGCGGGACCGCCGACTCCAACTGTTGCTCTATCTAGAATCTAGCAGAATGACCAGGGAACAGAGGGAGAGCCAATCGTCAGTCAACAGAATCCAGAACTGTACATGGGGGTCATCCCACTGGACCCACCTTCACTTACCAGGCGACCGGAGGTTTTCCACTTTTTCTGTCCCCCCATTGGCTCAGCTGTGCATTGTGCACCAGTGCAAACTGTGTGCACTCCCGCGCACGTTCACATGAGTGCCACCGCAGTCAGTCCCCTTACTGGAGAGCCCAACTGCTGCTACATCCACAGTCTCCACTGGGGGTCGCCAGACAGCGGGATATGGTACCCCCCTCCCTGCCAGGAAAGGAGAGCTGTCCTCTGGACGCTCGATCCTTTCCTTTCTCACAGACTTCTGACTATCCAAGTCTGCTCCCGAACTCGAGTCGCCGGCGTGGCTCGAGGTAAGGCATCCAGCATCTCAGCCCTCTGCTTCACCGAGACAGTGCCTGGTGGCAAGCATTCTGTGCTACCTGTGGTCCCTCTCTGTCAGGTCTCTGATTGGCAACCCTCAAGGTGTACCTGGTAGCCATCTTTGTATACCAGGTGTGGGCTGATATGCTGACGGTGGCACAGAAGAAGGTGGTCAGCACTTTTTCAAAGGCCTTGACCACTTGTCGCCGCTGGTGCATGAGCCACCACTACCTTGGGACTTGCTGCTGGTGTTAGCAATAGTGATGAGCAAGCCATTCAAAGCAATGCACAGGTGTCATATCTCTCACCTGTCATGGAATACCACCTTCTTGGTGGCTATCACCTCGGCCAGAAAGATCAGTGAGCTCCAATCACTCTCAGTGGAGTCTCCTTATTGGTCTTCCACAAGGACAAGGTCGTCCTCTGCCCCAGCTCAAAGTTCCTCCCGAAGGTTGTCTCAGAGTTCCACCTTAACTAGGTGATTAACCTACCAGTGTACTTCACCAGTCCAACCTCGGAGGCCAAGCACAGGCTCCATTTGCTGGATCTGAGGCAAGCCCTTGCTTCCTATATGGAGCGCACAGCTGGAGTTTGGGGAGAGGTTTACCAGCTTTTTGTCACCTACGCTGAAGCCACACCTGGCAGACCAGCAGCAAAGTGAACATTAGGCAGGTGGATGGTCTTCTGCACTGATCTCTGCTATAGGTTGGCTGGTAGGGAGCCTCCTGCTGGGCTTAGGGCTCATTCTACCAGACATATCACTGCCTTGATGGCTGCTTCCAGCAATCTCCCTATCCAGGAAATCTTCAGGGCTGCTACCTGGAAGTCAGCACATACCTTCATCTCCCATTACCACATCGATGTTGAGTCACACCAAGATGATGGTTTTGGGGCCTCGGTTCCCAGTCTCTTTTCCCTAAAAAGGAGTGTGCGCCTTGCCCCCTCCATCCAGAGAAATGCTAGGAGTCTGCCAGAAGTGTGGATACTACACCATAGCCTTGTCCCTATAAATGAGGGTTACTCACCTGTAACCATAGTTGTAGGAGTAGTATATGGTGTACATCCACACAACCCACCTGACCTCCCCTGGCAAGTGGCACACTGATCTTGCTTCCAGCGTGTAAGATCTAATGTCACGGGGAAGTGCCAAGGAGGATATCACCCGGGTGAGTGGGAGGAGCCAGCTTGAAGACCTTCCTGCCATTCTTAAAGGGGAAAGGATTCTGCCATAAGTGTGGATGTACACCATGTAACTCCTACAACTACGGTTACGGATGAGTAGCCCTCATTTTTATACCACACATGGCATGCCAAATGTACTGGGAGTGATAGATGACACCCATGTGGCAATCGTAGCACTGACAGTGGATTAAGAGATATACAGGAACAGGAAGGAGTACAACAGTATTAACTGCCAGGTAGTGTGCGATGCAGTGGGTGTCATTACTGGCACGTGTGCTAAGTATCCCATCTCCTGCCACGATGCTTACATCTTCAACAGGTCCAGACTGTGTGCACTACTCACTGCACCTGGGGTGGAGGGATGGCTGATAGGTTAGTATGCCTGCAGCATTTATGCCAGCCATGCAACTCCTTGCTTCAGGTCCTTACAGTATCTGTTCTATGCCCTCTGCTTAGGTGATAGTGGATACCCACTACAGCTGTACTTGATGACACTACCTGGAGCTGCATGGTGCTGATGAAGAGACATATGATGCTGCCCACAAAAAGACTCATGCTGTCATCGATAGAGATGATGAAGATGAGGTTCCAGTGCCTGGATCGGGCAGGTGGCACAATGCTTCTTGTCCCTGGGAAGGCATGTAAGGTGTTCACGACACGTGCCATGCTCTACAACTTTGCCACATGTCGACGTATACCCATGCTGCAGGACAGACAGAGGAATATCTCGCTGGGTGTGGATGGGGTGATGGATGACCAAGCCATGCTGCTGATGTACTGAGTGGATGTGCAGCATGCAGTGCGCTTGTATGGGAGGCGTTCCACAGTTAATGGGGCTGTGGCCAGGGGCCATACTTCTGACTGCTGGGACCTGAGTGCCACATGCAGGGGGGCAGGTGGTATTTGGTTTACTGGGCTGGCAGTGCTCAGCTGTGCCCAGGAGGGGGTGATTGGGTGGCGCAATGTGTTGTCAACTGGCCCTGACTGCCCCCACCCTGGGGGGGGGTCATAGGTGTGTGGTGGCAGCCTGTATCAGGAGGTGGGAATGGGTGTGTGGGTAGGGCACTATGATAACTGGGCCTGAGTGACCTCTGCCCTGGGAGGTATAGTTGTGCGGTGGTGTCCTGTATTGAGGGAGGGTGACTGTGCAGGGCTGTATGGTGGAGGGTGTGTGCCATAGGACTGAGTTGTTGGTTGTGCGCAACAGTGATGTGTGTGGTGCATGGTGCTCACTTCATTGTTTCGTGTACTGTTGTTAGGTCAGTCAAGTGGAGGGGCATGTTCCAAAGTTGCATGTTGCTGTTGGCACCTTGCCACCACCACATGGACGGTGGTCAGTCTCTGTGACTGACACTTGCAGTGGCTGCGTGTCCACCTGGCCTTGTGGGTTCCTCCATGGATATGATGGTGTCCGTCACATCTGTACCTGGGGGGGTTGATGACTAGCAGCTGGGCAGTGTCAGTCCCCTGTGACTTGGCTTCTGGGGGGCTGGTGGGTGACTGCAGTGTGGTGTCCTGAGGCTTTGCATGGGACACTGTATGGCAGACTGGTGATGCCTGGGATGTCACATCCCATTGTACAATGCCAGTTGTGATTTTATGTATACCCTAATAGAGGCAGTCATTGATGAATGACAGAAATTTGGAAGGGAAATTAAAGTTGAGGAAGAATCACTGAAATTAAAAGTAGAAGAAGAAGAAGAATTCATAAAGAACTTAGGAAGTATTAAACAGAAATTGACTGAATATGAAGTAAACAATAATACCCAACAGGGTGGGTGATATTGGGCAATCCCGGACCGCCGAGGGGCATAATGAGGCCAAACGCCGCAGGTGGAGGGCCTTATAACTCCTGGAAGGTCTGGTATTGCCCAATACCTCCCACCCTGGAGGGTATTTTATTGCACTTAGAAAATGGGCAACTGTATTATATATACATATATATATATATACATGGAAAAAAATGCTTTAAATGTTTCAACTTTTGGCTATTTGATTTATTTTGTGACAAAATAGTTCCTCCACCTGCATTTTCAGTGTTGCGTTGTCTTTTTTTTTAAACAAACTTTTGGTCTGGTGGAACCTCTGTAGTTTTGTTTCCTGCTGGCTGTCATGGTTCCCCTACACACACACACACACACACACACACACACACACACACACACACACACATATCAAGTTAAACTGCTTTTGTTTCTGTATTGTATTTGTTTTAAATCATTCATTCTGGCTACTTTGTGAGCACGATCTTTTTTGAAATGCACAGGCACTGTGGCCAGGAGTTGCTGCCCGCTTTTCAGTATAGCGTGAGTTTCCAACCCTGAGGTATGGACAAGACTGTTTTTTTTTTCTCCCTGTTGGGTGTTGTGAGAAGGGCAGAGTACAGCTAAGAAAAAAAAAAGTTTGTGGTTTCTGCCATGTCAGTTGCAAGCGTGAGCCCTTTCCAAAATGAACAGGTACTGTGTCGAGGAGTTGCTGCCCACTTTTCAGTGTAGCACAACTTTTCTGCCCTGAGGTATCGTGGACCAGACTGTTTTTCCCTGTTGTGCATTGTGAGAGGTGCAGAGTAGAGCTAAGAATAAAAAACATTGGTTTCTGCCCCTCTGCAGCTTTGGTAAGGGCTCTGCATTTGCAGTTTCCTTGAGAAGGAAGGGTACAAATTCAGAATGGGTACTTTTAGCTGCCAGTTTATTAGAGTAGGGTGCTGCCGACCACCAGTTACATGAAGCCGATCATACTGGCAGCTTTCTTCTTCCTTCCTTTTTCCTTCATTTTCTTGTTTTCTTTTTCTAAATATGTGGTTAGCGTTTGTTTGTTTACTTTATTTAACTTGAGAGAGAGAGAGAGAGAGAGACGGGGGGGTGGGCGTGACTGTCTGCTAACATGCTTGCTAAGCGTTCCCAGGGTACGGCTCAAGACCTCTGAAGATCGTGCCTTTAGTGTATCTGGGCCATCCTTGTGGAATGCTCTTCCATCCGTAGGCCGGAAGGCTCCCTCTGTTGAGGCCTTCAAGCGGTGGTTGAAGGCACACCTCATTGGCCTGGCATTCAATGAATTTAATGATTTATGAATTATAACCTTTTGTCTAGTCCCTTAAAGGGTACCTAAACAAGCAGTTTTTTAAAACTGCAAACTCCAAAATCTGGCTTCATAACAAGTTAAAGTAGAGGCTGCTGTTTACATTTATGCTAAAACTGCATTTATGTAAGTAATATAAATGCAGTTTCATAGCTTTTGAAAAATGTAAACATCAGCCTTTCACTTTCAAAAAACAGCCTTGGTTTCTCCCTAAGATGGCTGCCAAGTCTGTTAAGTGATGAGTCATGATCATGATGACATCATCTGAGCCAAAGACAAGAGACCTACATGTATTTCTATAGAGCTTACTAGTTCTTCTTTCCCTCTTTGTTTTGAATTGTTGTACCAGAATGATCAACACCATGTATTAACTTGTGGATTATTTTGATCAGTACACATGTTAGGCTATGATTTTGTTCATTTAGTTTACTTTAACTTGTGGAAAATGTTTTGCAATCCAGCCGACTTTTTCCTTGGCAAACTGCATTCAAACACCATGAAGTCTTGCTATATTATAACAATAGCAGTCAGCCACTGCAGCTGAACTGCCCCGGAGAGGAAGGAGTTAACTCCAGAGGATCTGGAGTTCTACAGCGTGAGGGCGCTGTGCCAAAGCTCTATCTGGCCAGTTTCAAATGAAACTGTCAGATTCTTTACTCCGCTCCACTGAACAGTCGCTCCGGAGATCAGCTCCTTCAGCTCGGTTCATTCTCGGTTCAAGCGAGTATTTTTCGGTTCATTTGAACCGGCAAAAAGTATTTATTTTACTGCATTTCAGTTAAAAGCTCTATCTGGTAAACCGTAAGTACAAATTTAAAGTCTGTGTGGAATTCAATTATCGGTTCGGTTTGAACCGATCGGTTTGCTGATTTTAACGCTTTGAAGTGTTTGGTTGGCTTTTAGAGGCGGTTCCCCGTTTTATTGGTTCTAAAAACCTGGTTTTAAATAGGTTTTTCAAATACCCGTGACACGGTTAGGAACCGATAAGGGTGTCTTGCCTGGCACTGCCATCAAAAGGGCAAGTTTTGGATAGGCTGGCATTATGTCTGAGAAACCCAAAAGAAAACCGGCCCACTGGTTTCAACACTGTGATGTTCGTGGGGAAGCCTTTGCCAAGGCTGACCCACACACCACTTGTGTCTATTGTCTGGGGGCTGACCACCTCCTGTCAGACTGCCAGGTGTGTAAAAATTTCCCCTGCAGCCACCCTGGAAAAGAGATTGGGCCGGCTCAGGGAACGAGAGGCCAAAAAGTCCGCTGACCCGGATGGCCAGCCCGGTCCAGCACCCACTGGACCAGAGGGAGTGCCCTCTGACCAGGGCGAGACTTCCTCGGCAAAGAAAGGCTGGTTCAGATGAACCAGTCCCAGTTAAAAAGACAAAGAAATCAGTAGGTTTGGAGTCCAAAATTGTCTCTCCAACTGCTGCAGAGATAGCTAAAGCCATTCAGATTGTCCAGTCACTGTCTCAGGGACCTGTCAACCACCAACAGTTGGTAAAAGGTTGGTTCGTTCAGTTCCAGTGGTTCAGAAGTATGATGTTGAGGAATTTTATGAACCACAGGAGGGGGAGGAGGAATTTGATCAATATATGTGTGGCTGGGAGGGTCTGGACATGCCCATTGAACCGGACATTTCTCCAGACAGACCTTTAGAATCTCCTCCTATTCTGTCTGAGTCCCCTTCTCATTTTATGTTTTACAAAAAGGTTGCAGAAACCTCCAGCTTCCTTTAGAGGAGGTTGTGGATGAGCAAGAGGAGCCTGATTATGTAGAAATGATGGATATACCAGAGTCTAGGAGGTTGTCTATTCCTTTGCATAAGTCATTTAGGAAGCAAACAACAAAGATTTTAAAAATCCTCATTCTGTCCCTCCTGTAGATAAAAAATGGACAGAAGGTATACTTTGTCAGGCTCTGATACAGACTTCCTCACTGAACAGTGTAGTCATGTAGGTGTGGTACAAGCTGCAGCCTGTGACATACATATTCCCTTGGCCTCACATCCTCCTGATAAGGATTCCAGGAAGATTGATGCCATGGCGAAAAACAGTATATGGCAGCTTCTTTGGGACTCAGGCAGGCCAAATTATATGGCTTATGTGCTAGATATCAGAAACTAGATGGGACACAATATTGCAGTTAGCCAAGCAGGCCCATGGCCAGCTGGCTAGTGAGTTGGAACAGGTGGCTGCTGATGGCATTGAAGCCTCTAAAGTTCAATTTCATACTGCTGTTGATGTTAATGATGTTCTCTAGGGTGATGGCCACTTCTGTAGCTTTCCTGAGGTTGGCATGGCTCAGATGCACTAATCTGTCCCAGGATACTCAGTCAAAGGCTATGGATTTTCCTGTAGTGGGAAATTCTCTGTTTGGGGAACAAACAGAAAACTATATGAAAAAGATGGATGAATACAGAACTACCTACAAAAGTGCCCAGGCTAAGGAGAGGCATGCCACTCCACAAAGGCACGCTCCCAGAGGTAGGGGCAGGCCTTTCCACAGGCCTTTTTACCAATTTCAAGCCTCCTCTGCTTTTGCGCAGAGGGGTTTCTTCAGAGGCAGGGGTAGACGAGGCACAAGTAAACCATCCCCCTCCCCTCAGCCTAAGGCTGCTGCCAAGCAGGCACCCTGATGGGGTGCCCAGGGCCGATTCTCCTGTACCAGTGGGGGGCAGGTTGGCTTATTTCAGCCAGAACTGGCTGTCCTTAACTTCGGACAGATGGGTTCTGGAGGTAATAAGCCAGGGTCTGGTTCTCAGCTTCAAACAGTTTCCAAAGATGAGAGCCAGACATTTTCCACCTGCAAATCCTTCAGAAGCCCTTGCTTTGGAAGCAGAGGTTTCTTCTCTTCTGGACTGCAAAGCAGTGGAAAGGGTCCCTCCTTGCCATCAGGGCAAGGGCTATATTCAAGATACTTTCTTACCCCCAAAGACAGGAGAATGGTGGCCCATTCTAGATTTAAGGTACCTGAACAAGCATCTTTTGAAACCAAAGTTCAAAATGTTGACTCTGGCAATGATATTGCCTTCTCAAGGCCAGGGACTGGCTAGCTTCCTGGACCTCAAGGATGCCTATTTTCATGTTCTGATCAGGCCTCTCTCACCGAAAGTACCTCAGGTTCGAACTGCCCTCAGGCCACTACCAGTTCAGGGCAATGCCTTTCAGCCTTACCTCTGCGCCAAGGGTATTCACAAAATGTCTAGCTGTGGTAGTGGCTCACTTAAGAAGGCAAGGGTTGCTGTGTTTCCTACCTGGACGACTGGCTCATTGTGGGTCAGTCTCCAGATCAGGTGAAATCCCACTTGCAAGTCACCCAGCAGCTTCTCACTTCCTGATTCCTGCTAAATTTACCAAAGTCAGTTCTGAAACCAGTTCAGGTCCTAACTTTCACAGGTGCAGAATTGAACTACAAAGTTAGCCAGGGCATTTCTTCCCTCGGAAAGGGTAGACAGACTCATTGCCTGGCATCCTCCTTTACCCTCAGAGTCTCTCGACCAGCAAGGCATTTTCTGCAACTCCTGGGGCACATGGCTGCTTCCACAGCTGTAGTGCAAGGAGCAAGATTCCAGATGAGGACATTCAGTTCCATTTGAGGGCCTATTGGTCTCAAAGGAAGGACCCCTTCCAAATTGGTCCCAGTGACTCAAACTCTGATCCTGGCCTCCACTGGTGGCAGGACTGAAGCAATCTAAAACAAGGGGTTCCCTTCATTCCCATTTCCCACTCCCTCACCCTCACCACGGATGCCTCCCTGTTAGGGTGGGGAGCTCACTTGGGCGACCTGTCCACTCAGGAGTGTGGTCTCCTCAGGAATCTCTGCTCCACATCAATCTTTTGGAACTCAGAGCTGTCTTTTTAGCTCTTCAGGTATTTTCAGTTTCTGTCCAGAACAAAGTGGTTCAAGTCAGGACAGACAACACCACCACAAATGTGGTACATCAACAAGCAAGGGGCACTCGGTCATCAGCCTTGTGCACCGAAGCAATGAAGTTGTGGTCTCTGGCCTACTCCCTGAACACCTCCCTGATAGCAGGCACCTCCCAGGGAAGGACAATGTCCTGGTGGATGCCCTCAGCAGAATTTCTCAGGGCCATCACGAATGGGCTCTGAATCCACAGGTGCTGGGGTCTATCTTTGCTAGATGGGGCATCCCTCAGATAGATCTTTTCGCAGCCCCAGACAACCACCAGCTTCCTCTATTTTGTTGCAGGCCTCCAGTGCTGGGCTCAGTCCCCCTGGACGCCTTTCTGTTGGACTGGAAAGGGAAGTTCCTGTATGCCTTTCCCCCCTTTCCTCTTCTTTTCAGGGTACTAGTGAAAATCAGATCTCAACCCTGCAAAGTGATTCTGATTGCCCCAGATTGGGCCAGACAGCCCTGGTACCCTCTGCTCCTGTCCTTGACAGTTCACCCTGCCCTGAGCCTGCCCAGAGTCCACGACTTGCTGGCCTGTGCACAGGAGAGTGTGGTATCCGGACCTCAATCCCTCCATCTCAAGGCCTGGCTCTTGAGGAGTTAGAATTTGCTGATTTACACCTTTCTCAAGGTGTCCTGGATATTTTAAAGGCTTCAAGGAAGCCTTCCACTAGGGCCACTTACAATTCTAATGGAAGAGGTTTTCCATCTGGTGCTCTGAGAGGCAGATTATTCTAGAATCCTGATCTTCCCATTTTATTGGACTATTTGGTCCATTTAAATTCAGAGGCCTTAGGCCAGCTACCTTGAAGGTTCATCTGGCAGCTGTCTCTGCTTTTGTGTCAGCAGGAAGCCTGCCTCCCTTCTTCTCACCCTGTGTTTTCCAAGTTTTTAAGGGTTACTTCATACTAACC
This sequence comes from Neoceratodus forsteri, assembly GCA_016271365.2. Taxonomy (NCBI): domain Eukaryota; kingdom Metazoa; phylum Chordata; order Ceratodontiformes; family Ceratodontidae; genus Neoceratodus; species Neoceratodus forsteri. The sequence goes on from CM028131.1 coordinate 735,607,535, forward strand.
TCCTTTGGGAACCAGCTCCTGCCTGGGACCTGAATGTTTGCATTGCTCAGTTAATGCAACCTCCTTTAGCCTCTGTCCTCAGCACAGCCCAAGTATCTAACTTAGAAAACTGTTTTCCTAGTGGCTATCACATCTGCCAGACGATAAGTGAATTACAGGCCCTGTCAGTGGAAGAAGATTTTATTTCTTTCCACGAGATAAAGGTAGTCCTCATGACTAATAGAAAGTTTTTTGCCTAAGGTGGTTTCAGATTTCCACCTGAACCAATCCATCTCTCTCCCAGCATTTTCACTGAGCATTCTTCCTCAGGTGAGAGGAGACTGCACAGCTTGGACGCCAAAAGGCCTTAAGCTACTATTTGAACGCACCAAGGGTCACAGGTTCGAATCCTCCAACTCTTCCTTACTTATGGCGAGGTTGGCAAGGGAAACCTGCCACTAAGAGGACAATTGCAAGGTGGATTGTCTCTTGTATCCAATTTTGTTACCAAAACTAGGTAGAGACCCCCTCAGGACTGAGGCCCACTCCACCAGGGGTACAGCTGCATCTCTAGCGGCTGCTGGAGACATTCCCATTCTGGAAATTTGTCAAGCTGCTACCTGGAGACAGTTCACACTTTACCAAGCATTATTCCCTGGATGTCCAGTCCAGAGAGATGCTCGGTTTGTGCCAGCTATGCTCAGAGCCTATTTCCTAAGTAGGTCCTGACCCTCCTCCATGGAGGTACTGCTGTGTAATCTGCTATTGTTATAATATAGCAAGACTTCATGGTGTTTGAAGAAAAATTACTCACCTTAGTAATTGCTTTTCTTCTCATGGAGTCTTGCTATATTATAACCACCCTCCTTCCTGCCCCTCTCAGAACTTCTACTTGGGTAGGGTGGCAAATTAGTGCAAGCACTGTGTCATGCCATTGTAGTTTTTCCCTTTACCTCTTTCTTTTAGGGTTAGGGAACTAGGGTTGTCTCGTTTAGGTAATATATTGGCCCCCTTCCTGGACTTGAGTCTTTGGGGGAAGGGGGGTCCTAATGGTGCTTGTCAAGGGGGGAAAACTAATAATAATAATACCATTATTCATTGTTATTATGGTTATTGGTGTTTCTATTGTTGTTTATATTGTTATTACTACTAGTAGGTAGCCATTTGGCTAGTGTAGAGCTTTCCACACAGACTTATTGCTTAGTGTTAGCTTCGTAAAGATCTGACAGTTTCATTTGAAACTGGCCAGATAGAGCTTTGGCACAGCACCCTCGCGCTGTAGAACTCCAGATCCTCTGGAGTTAACTCCTTCCTCCCCGGGGCAGTTCAGCTGCAGTGGCTGACTGCTATTGTTATAATATAGCAAGACTCCATGAGAAGAAAAGCAATTACTAAGGTGAGTAATTTTTTCTTACAGTACAACACTTCAATTACCTGATGATCTAGTGGTTATGTGATGCACTGAATTTTTTTTTTGTTAACCAGGAGAGACACACTAAGCTGAAAGCTTGTTTACAGGTGTGGCCTGGGAGCACAAGGAAGTGTAATGACTTGCTTAGGGTCACAGAGCAAAGTACTGGTCTGGTTCAGTTCCAAAGCCCATGCTCTCTTATTAATCCACAAATAAGGCTTTATTTTCCCATGTGAACCCCCTGCACCTAGCCTGCCTCCTGTTGAACACCCCACCATCCATACCCTGTCCTTAGTACTGCCTGGTGTCGCATATGTGCTTACGGTCTCATGAAGAGAATTACCACACCTCAGATTGTAATCTTGTACCTCAGAGAGTTGTGCACACCTATACCAATATGCATCATCAGCTGGCACTGTTAAAAAACGCCTCCTAAATCACTCTCCAGTCCACATTCTCAGTGTTTGACTTCTGCTCCCACAGTAAACATTGAGTGGATCACCACCCTTCTGCACAGTGATGGTAGTATGTACAGTTCCCCTGTTGTGTTTTTTTTTCCCACCTCATTAACCAACAACTAGGTCTTCCTGGAGGGCCAAGCAATAAGCATCATGACCCATCAGAAAAACTGCTGTTCATGCCCTCATAAGGGCTGCACTTACAGTAGAATGGGTAATGATATTATTAGCAGGAGAGGCATACTAATACCTTGAGCAAATCCACCCGACTTCCATTGTCAGTCTACTCATTTACCTGTGATCTGCAGAACCCCGCAGGACAGTTCCCAGCAATTCTTCTCCAGTACTTTTCTGTGCTCTACTCCACAGTGTGAGTTTTCTGGCTACCACCCTTCCAAATCTTGAATGCGCTATACACAACTCCCTCAATACTGTCTTAATAAATGTCAACACCTCCCCCCCCACCTGAGGGTAATCTCCCTACACTGAATTCAAGTAACAGTTTAGGTGCAGCCCTGCCACTCTGAGTATTTACCATCGCTGGCTACTCTCATCCACAGTCAGGTAGTGATCACGATGTTGGCAGTCCCACATTTCAGATCTCACAGTGATCTGTTCAACGTCCTCCTTCATGTCTTCAACTAACCTGAATATAGCTATACCCTGCTGGAATGGCCTCTTCAGTCCCTCTCTGGCATTCATTCTTCTCCCTGCACCCCACAATTCAAAACTGGTGAGTTCAATACCCTCTGCATCATGAATGTGGTTAGTACAGTCTCCCATGTTATTTTTACATATTAATAATAAACATGATCTTCTGGTAAGCCAGACTGATAGCTGCATTGCACAAGTGGAAAAATAGGCTTTCCTACCCATGTAAGTCTAAGCCACCTATGATTAGGCACTATAAAATGACGTGCATAATGATGTGCACACCCATCATTTAGCAGTGCCTAATCAAAGGCAGCCTAGATCTTTTAAGGATGGGAAAGACCATCATTCCCCATGTTCTCTGTTGCTATCAACCTGACTTACTGGAAAGATATTTTTATATTTGATATATCAAAATAAAATGGGGACTCTACTACTTGCATTCATGATGCAGAAGGGTGATGAGCTCACCAGTTTTCGGTGTGAGGCGGAATAGTGACGAATGAATACCAGAGGGGAACTGAGAAGGCCACTCTTGCAAGGTACTGCTATATTCAGGGAAGGGGAAAGACAGAGGAGAGAAATATGAGCAGATTACTGTGAGAAATAAGATGTGGGCTGCCAGCACCTTGATCGCTACCTGACCCCGTTGTCCTGGCCAACATTCCCCTTCCCACAAAACCAGTTCATGCAATTGTCCAAAGCTGTGTGTGGATATTAACGTATGAAATGGCTGCCACTACATGTTCAGTCACTTCACTACCAGTCTAGTATTGCTTGTAAAGCACTTTGGGATACAGTGTGTAAGAAAACCACTATATAAATGCCGATTCTTATTATTATTATTTCCCATGGAAAAAGAAGACAAGACAAGCATATACTGTATTTGAGATTCAAGAAAGTATGAACTCTAACATTGGACTGAACAAGAACTTTGCTACAAAAAAGTGGTGGCTCTAGGGGGTGGTGAAGGGTGTGGCTGCACCCCCCCACACACACACATAGTAATGTACTTACGTGCTGCTGCTGCATTTCACTTTGTTGAAGAAGTCTGATTTATTGATTGTACAAATGTTTACATTCAAACTATGGATTACATTTGTAGGTTCTGTCAAAAACGTGCTAGAAAAGAATAACAGCAGAAAATAAAAAGGTTTAATAAAAATGTTAAAAAGTGCATATTAAGCATGCACACCACCCCATCACCCCCACTGTAGCATCTTGGATCCACCATAACCACTAGACCAGCAGGTTATTCAAGATTTGTACTGCACTGTGGTTTGCCACAGAGAAAGTCGGTTGGATTAAAACACAATTTCAGCATGTCAAAATAAACAAAATGAACAGAACCATAGCCTAACATGTGTATTATACAAAATAATGCACATGGTTTTGACCTTTTGAGTGAAACAATTCTATACAAAGGGAAAAAATAACTAGTTAGCACTATAGAGAGCCATATATCTTTCTGACTTTGGCTCAAATGATATCATCACATAACACATTTGGTGGCCATTTTAGGAAGCAGGTAAGACAGTTTTTTTGAAATTAGAAGGCTGATTTTACATAGAAACATAGAATTTGATGGCAGATAAGGACCGCTTGGCCCACCCAGTCTGCCCATTTCCCTACCTAATGGATAAGCTGCAGATCCTAGTTAACCAGCAGCCTACTTCTTTCTACCGCCCCCCTAGAATTGCCTTATGGCTGTCCCATGCATGCTTGAATTCAACCACTGTTTTTGACTCCACAACCTCCTCCGGAAGGCTATTCCAAGCATCCACAACCCTCTCTGTGAAAAAATACTTCCTTACATTACCTCTGAGCCGCCCCCCCATCTTCAAATTGTGCCCCCTTGTTCTTGCACAACTCTTTTTTTGAAAGATGCTACCCTCTTGGACTTTGTTGATTCCCTTGAGGTACTTGAAAGTTTCTATCATGTCCCCCCCTTCCTCAAGTCTATACATATTAAGCTCCTTTAGTCTCTTCACATGTCTTCTGGTGCACAATATTCAAATGCTCTGGAACCACATTTAGGTAAATTATATATATGTAGTTTTAGCCTTAATGAATACAGCAGCCTTTCCTTTAGTCACCTTTAGTCACCTACGGAGTCAGAGTTTTGAATAGTTTGTCGTCAAAATGTTGTTTAGGTATCCTTTAAGATGTTACTGTCTTAGATTTAGTAGTTTTACTGTATTTTAAATCTTTTGCAATAATGTTAGGATTGGTCAGGTGTTGGGGGGGGCCTGAGCCAAAGGAGGGGAGGGCATGGGGAACGTGAGACCAGGGCACCAGACGGGTGGGGAGGGGGGCAGGAGCCCAGGTCTGAGGGAGGTAAGTCGGGGGGGGATGCACAGAACAGAGTCAGGGTGGACGAGACCAGGACCCAAGACAGGGCAGAGTTGAGGAAGGGAAAAGCGGACAAGGAGGGGGTGAGAAGGGGAGCACTGTGGGTAGGCCAGCTCTGAGACTGGAATTTCCAGAAGGGGGTGTAGAGAGCACTAGGGCACAAGGGTCCATTACTGCAGAACCTGAGGGGGGGAGTAGGAAAGCAGGAATAGGAGGCCTGGGTGGAGAAGTCAATGGCAGCAGACCAACTGGGGAAGAGTTAAGGGGGGCGACTAGTGATATTCAGGCTGTGAGGGGTGCGAGGAGCAAGCTGGGAGAGGGAGACAGAAGAGGGAGCCTGGAAGGGCACAGTCAAACTAGTGATGCCCAGGCTGTGGGAGGGGCAAGGAGCAAGCAGGGGGCCATAGTCAGGAGAGTCTGGAAGGGCACATAAAGACCTGTGACTCCCAAGTTGCAGGGGGTGAGAGGAGAAAGCTGGGGGACAGAGGCAGAAGAGGGAGCCTGGAAGGGCACACAAACTAGAGACACCCAGGCTGTGGGGGGTGCAAGGAGCAAGCCGGGGGACGAAGACAGAAGAAGGAGTATGGAAGGGACAAACGGGCTAGTAACTTGGGGGGAAAAGTGAAGGTGCTCCTGCTGGGTGACTCCATGATTAGAGGTATCCAGTGGGAGGGAGTTGGGAAGGGAAAAGGCAGCCCAGTCAAGGTTAAATGTATCCCAGGCCTATCAGTACATAAGGCCAAATTCCAGCTATGCTCAATGGCAAGGGAATGCGGAGGATTCCCAGACTTTCTAGTTCACCTGGGAACAAATGATTTAGAAGGGACAGTGAACTGGAAATACAGGCAAAATTCAGGGAATTGGCCAGGGTTTGCCACTCTATAGGATGCTCAGTCTCCTTTTCTGAGATACTGCCAATACCAAGGGCAACTGGGGAAAATAAGTAAAAACTTGGGGGGGTGAACCAGTGGCTCAGGGAGTGGTGCAAGTCAGAAGGATATGGATTGATGGGGGACTGGGGTGATACATGGGAAGACAAGGGGCTGTATGCCAGGGATAGGCTACATCTCAACCTGAAGGGGAAGGAGATCCTTAAACTAAAACTTTTTGGATTCATTGGTGATAAGTGGGGTTTAAACTTGTAAAGGGGGGAGGGATAGAAAGACTGAAAGCCCCAGCGAGGAAGCTTGAGAGTTCAGGACTAGATCATGCAAAGCGGGCTGTGGGTAGCGTTAAAGACCAGGGGAACTGGGGGGGAAGAGAGATGGGGATTGCACTGGGCTGAGAAGACTGGAGAGAGGGGAGAGGGTCGGTTGGAGGACAGTCCTGATCAATGCCAGGAGCATGGGCAATAAAATGCCAGAGCTCCAGGCAATGCTAGTTGAGGGTGCAGCAGACGTGGCGGCAATTACTGAGACATGGGCCACCAAGAGGCATGATTGGGACCTAAATTTAGGGGGATACACAATGTTTAAAAAGGATAGGGGGGTGGGAAGAGGGGTGTGTGTGGCATTGATAGTCAAAAATGACATAGCAGTTGGTGGAATCAAGGAGGCAGAAGGAAATGTGGAGGCAATTTGGGTAACCCTATAAACAAGGGGGGGTAAAAGATTAAAAATAGGGGTGGTGTACAGACCCCCTGCAATGGAAGAGGAACTGGAGGATGATCTGGCTGAGAACATCAGGGGTCACTGTGGCCTCGGAAAGGGCAGGGTGGTGATCATGGGAGACCTGAACATGCCGGGGGCAGACTGGGGCACTATGACATCCTCGGTGGTCAGGGAGCAGAGGTTGATGGATGTCTTCCAGGATGCCTTCCTAGTCCAGCATGTTTGGGAGCTTACTAGGCAGAATCAGATCCTGGACCTTGTCCTAGCAGATAGTGACCAGATAAGGGGCCTGGAGGTGAGCAGCCCATTGGCAGGCAGTGATCATGCCACGGTCTGGTTTCTTATGTTCCTAGGGGGAGAGAAAATCTGCACTAACACAGAAGTAATAGATTTCAGGGGGGTGGACTTTGAGGGCATGGGAAGGATTCTTAAAGGGTGCTTGGATGAGATAAGGCCAGACATGGATGCTCATAGCTTGTGGGAGACCATTAAGAAGGGGGTGCAGGAGGCTTCGAGGGCCTACGCAAAGGAAAGGCGCAAGCAATGTAGGGCCAGTAAGTCGTGTTGGTGAACCCGGGAGGTGCAGGATGCGGTGAGGGAGAAAAAGGCTGCCTATGCATGCTTAAAGCACTCAAGGGGGGCCAGGGAGAGGGGAGAGTGTGATTTCCTGGCTAAGAGGGTCACCAGGGTGGTAAGGGGGGCCAAGACAAAGAGGGAGCTTAACCTGCCAGGGATATCCATGGGGAAAGGGTTCTGTAGATACACAGGGAAGAAAAGAAAAGTGAGGGTACAGATCAGCAGGATTAGAACTGGGGGGGGAATGGGTGCAGGAAGCTTGGGAACAAGCAGAGGTGCTAAATGAGTACTTTGCCTCTGTCTTTACTGGGGAAGGTCGGGGATCTTTCCAACCTGATGGGAGGGTAGAGGAGCCTACTGAACCAGGAGGTCAGTTGGAGACTGAAGGACTGGATGAGACTAGGCCAGGGGATGGGTTGTATCTAGAAGGGGAGAAGAGGATGCATGAGGAGGGGGGATGGGAGGGCAAAATCATAGTGGATAGGGTGAGAGAGGCCCTCCAGTCGCTAAAGACTGAAAAGGCACCAGGGCCAGATGGACTGTATCCAAGGGTGCTGAAGGAACTGGCGGACGTGCTGGCAGCTCCACTGGCCTCACTCTTCAACATCTCCCTTATGACAGGGTGGGTGCCTCAAGATTGGAAGGTGGCTCATGTGGTGCCTATACACAGGCGGGGTCCAAAGAGGAGATGGGGAATTATAGGCCCATTAGCCTAACGTCTGTGGTAGGCAAGGTTATGGAGGACATTATCAAGGAGAGGCTGGGGGGGCAGCTGGAAAGGTTGGGGCACCTGAATGACAGGCAGTATGGTTTTGTTCCAGGGAGGTCATGCCAGACTAACCTGGTGGAGTTTTATGACTGGGCAATGGGTGCACTGGACCGACATAGGCCGGTGGACGTCCTCTATCTGGATTTCAGTAAGGTGTTCAATTCGGTACCCCACAATGGCCTACTAACAAAGCTGGGGGGACAGGTGCTCAGTTGGGTGGAAAACTGGCTTACGGGGCGAATACAGTGAGTGGCAGTTGGAGGGATTGTCTCCTCCTCCAGGAAGGTCATCAGTGGGGTGCCCCAGGATTCGGTCCTGGGACCACTCCTGTTCAATTCCTATGTCTCAGACATAGGATGGGGTGTTAGGAGTAGGTTGAGTCTCTTTGCAGATTACTCAAAACTGGGAGCACTGGCAGAATGGCAGGAGGGGAGAGAGGCCCTGCAGGGGGATCTGGATACCCTGGGGGGGTGGGCAAGGAAGTGGTGGTTTAAGTTCAATGCAGGGAAATGTAGGGTGCTTCATCTGGGGGTCAGAAACCCAGGACATGCATAAACCCTGGGGGGGAGGAAACCACACTGCAAGTCACATCGGGCAAGAGGGACTTAGGGATAGTGGTGGACAGCAAAATGAATAACACAGAGAATTGTCAAAGAGCTGCAGCAAAAGCAAACAGGATACTGGGCTGCACAACCAGGGGGATTACCTCCAGGAGGAGGGAGGTGATCCTCCCTCTGTATAATGCCCTGGTTAGGCTGCATTTTTGAGTACTGTGTGCAGTTCTGGAGACCCCATCTTAAGAGGGACATAATGCTGTTGGAGAGGGTCGAGAGGAGGGTGACCAGGATGATTCAGGGCATAGAGGGTAGGACCTATGAGGAGAGACTGGATGAACTCAGTCTGTATGCATTGGAGGAGAGGAGGGACAGAGGGGACATGATAGATACTTTCAAGTATGTAAAGGGGACAAATAAGGGCAGAGCCAGGGAAGTGTTCAAGCTTAAGAAGGGGGGAACTACCCGGGGCACGAGTGGAAGCTGAAAGTGGGAAAGTACGGGGGGATCGCAGGAGACACTTCTTCACAGAGAGGGTGGTGGAACCATGGAACACACTGCCCAGGAGTCTGGTGGAAGAGACCACAGTGGAAGGATTCAAGAAGGGTTGGGACAGGTACAGGGGGAAACTGAGGCTAGGGAGGGCCACCTCTGGGGCTGGGTGGTGGAGGAGCAAGCTCCCAGTAGGGGTCTAGCTTCCGAGCAGACACGATAGACCATGGGGTCTAGTCTGCTGGCTTTTACTATGATACTATGATATAATGCTGCTATTAAACAGTTATGAGAAAGGCATACACGATCAGTGAACAGTGAATGTTTTAAATATGTAATCTGCCTCCAAGGACCTACACCACTTTCAACACATGTGAGCCTGCAAGCCAGACTACCAGTTGCACTCTTTCAGAGTTGTGATAGTTGTTGGTTGCCTAGCAACCAAACGCTCACTCCTGCAGGAGCGCGCACACGTGGACATAATGAGTGATGTAATTTCACATCAAAGGCACCATGGGCTCAAGTGGAAGCTGGTGTCAGTTTTGGCGTTCTTTCTGCATGACAATCATTACAGGTACAACGCTACATGGAACTAAAAGGCAAAGACGAAAAGTATACAGCAGCGAGGCTTGATACTTACACTTTTAATTTACACTTCCAAAAAGAATTTGAAAGAGATTTTAATCTGGCATTATCTGACTTTTCCATTACAGCAGTCCATGTGAGATGAATTAAGCTATACAACACTTTAAAAAGTCAAAAGTGCGGACGGGTACAGACTGACCCTGGGATACTGGGATGCAAGCTTTAATAGCATTGTTTAAACATATTTACAGTGAAGGTGTTGATAGCACATACAATTTACTAAACAGGTAAATTAAACTTGTACGTTTCTGTGAGAAAAGCTAAGCAATGTAAGTGTAATACTGGAACAAAAGCTACTAAACATATCGTAACATGCCTTGAATATAAGACTTTCTAAAAAAATTAATACTGGCTCCCTATGAAGATTATTATTAATATGCATACAGTGTTACCATTTTTCTATTGTTAAACTGAAAGTAAAATTTCCTTGGAAAAAGTCCTATTTAAAGAATGAAATGGGAAACAGAAATAAATGACAAAAGAATATATCAGTGTTTTGGCCCAAGTTTTTGAGAAGCATTTCAGCTGCCCCACCAGACTGCAATTTTGTGATACAAAACGTTGTTCCCTTATAACAACTGCAATACAATGCAAATTGAAGGGACAACCTAGACAAAAAATGCATTTAGGCGCAGAGATCGACCACACTATAAGAGGTTCTGTATAAAGTTCTATTTTATTTTCTATCATAGCTTGGTATGATTGTTAGTGTCCAAGACAAGTTAACATCAATTGTAATAACAACTGTTATAAGGGTCTCTGGCTGAGGCTAATATTGTTATAAAAAAATTCCACCAAGGAAAATATTACCCATTTAAACCTACATGGAGTCAGGATTTTTGTAAATTAGGAATATGGGTCTCTCAAAGCTGCAGTGAATTCCAAAATCCAGACTTATTTCTTGAAGCTTGTTGTGATACCCCTAGCAATCTATGAAATGGCTTGGAGTGCAAAGATGCTTACTGAATGCACTTTGTTACGTACTTTCAACTGACTCCCCCATGCATGTTGCTTTTCTGTAGTTTTCTGCAAAAGCTAAAAAGGACTCCTCCTAAGTTCCTGCATGTGTTCTTCCCAAGCCCTCAGAATCCAAAGGAGGTGCTTTTGCACTACTTAGGCATACATAAGCAATCTGCTTTTATCAGGGCCACACAAAGGATGTCCTGTTCTCATCTTAACTGTTTGTGTCCTTTTTTTAAAAAACATTTTTTGGTAACCAGGGAATGCCCACTAGGCACAGGTGCCTGTTTTTAAGGACAACCCAGGAGCGCTGGGGAGGTTAAGGGACTTGCTCGGAGTCACACAGTATGCAAGTGGAGGTTGTGGGAATCAAACCCAGGTCTGCTGGATATATTAAGCTCATTTGCAGCTCCTTACTCTAACCTCTAGGCTATACTGACAGCCCTGGTGTGAATGCTGGGCAACCTGTTGCCTGAGCAGTGGCTTTCCGTGTGAATATCCTGTTGCACTGTGCTGCTGGAAGGCTGGGATGGTGTTTCCTGGTATGGAGATATGCAGGGAAGGGGGGATAAACTTTCTAGTGTGCTGTAGGTCAGATTCAGTATCTGGGATTTGTATGGCCACTTCCTTGGTGTAACAACTTTGGTGTAATTTCTTTGTTTTTTTTCATGTTTCTGTTCTTTAATTTCAGTTATCAGTTAGAATTTAGCAGCTGCAGTGAAAGGTCAGAATGTTCGTGTCAGTGACTCTGCTAAAACAGACCAGCTGTCCATGGAATATGGTAGGGGTCTCTTTCTCTTTGACCAGTTTATGAGGAAGCTTCAAAAGAGGAAGAAGCCCTTTCGTGTTTTTAAACCAGATATTCTGACAGAATTTAGGACAAAAAACAGAAGTCATTTGTGTATACAAATCCAGGGTCCTGATCAGATTAGTTTTTCTGAGGACACAGCTCAAAGACATGAAGAATATTGAATCCATAATATCAGAGTAACATGTTGGATGACGTGTCTTGGAGAGGGGCAACTGGAGGGTCTTTAGGTCTGGCAAAGCCTGAAAGTCACAGTTAGGGACTATGGACTGTTGACATCTAAGGGTTTGAGTCTGACCTGATTCATCAGCCTGTTTTGTGGTAAGGAGAGAGAGAAAGAGAGAGAAGAGAGAAGAGAGATGAGAGAGAGAAAGAAAAAAAGGGTTTTTTTCTGTGTGAAATCTACTGTCAAAAATTCTCTTTTCCATTTCTGTAGAATTACTATTCCCTATAGTTGTGCTGTAATAGCCTGTATTATCTGTGCAAATATCTTGAAATACTGTATTAAAAAATATTATTTTTTATTTATATTTCATGTTTCTGTGACTGAATTCTTTGAGGCACAGCTAACGGATTTATAAGTGACAATAACTGTGTTTCTACCACTGAAAAGGTTACAGTTACCATAAATTGTGTCTAAAGTAGGAAGTTCTGGGCTATGACATAGAGGGGAATGTCAATTGCCCTTGATCATAGTGGGGAACATCGGTTGCCCTTGAACAGGGAGTGCTACACTGTGTGATGAATGGCTCTGAAGGGATTCAGACCTAGAAATACCGGTACCCCAAATTAGTGTCTATACTGAGTGGTGGCAACTACTGATTACCCTTGCAGGCTTCTGAAGGGTTCAAGAAAGCTGGTAACAGTCACAGGTTAGTCTGTGAGATACTTGTTTGCCACAAACTGGAGATGGGGGGGTGGGGAGTTTGGGATCTGAAACAGTTTTGTAAGTATGAAGGTTATCTGTCCAGTCACAGAACAAGATATACAAAAGGGGACAGTAAATTCTACCAGTTTTTTTTTCTTTTTGTTACGCAAGAGTAGATAGAAGACATAATGCCTGGGCCATATGAGAAGCGCTCATTGCAACAACTGCAGGAGCGTTGCCAAAAGAGAGAACTGGCCTATTAGGGAGGGTCAAACATGGGTGGAATTGATAGCCAGCTTTGAAAGAAGTGACCAGGAAAGCCATGTGAAAAGGGTCACTGCTAGCCAAAGTTCTGGGACAGAGGCTATGGAGAATGCAGATGTGGCACAGCCTTTGACTGGGGCAACTGGGCAAGTAGACCGGGTACAGATGTTGGAGCTGGGGCTTGCCATGCATAAGGAGAAGGCAGAAACTGAGAGGCAAAAGGCAGAGGTGGATCTGCCAAAAATGAGAGTGGAAGCAGAGAAGGAGGATAAGTGAAAGGCTGGGGAGAGAGAGAGTGCCAGCATGAGATCCAGTAAGAGAAGCAAGTAAAGCAGCACCACCACAAGATCCAGATGAGAGAGAATGAGCACGGAAGAGAAATTAAGAGGCTACGCCAGTTGATATTGTGATTTGGACAGCCAGTTCTGAGTGCTGGAGTATCATTTTTTGTAATATAAAAATGGGTTAAGGACTGTCTGTCATGAGAGATGCTGAAAATTTGTCGCTCACCCCCCCCAGGTTTCAGCTGAAAAGATGAAAGCCATGAGAAAATGCTGAAACAGCATGTGAGATCACACACACACACTGGTTTTAGATACCAGGTGTTACATGGCAGGCCAGAAGCTAATTACAGATGTTTCTCAGTTAATTTTGTTAAGAGGGAAATCATAAAAAAAGTTTATGATGTTAGGAGAGGAAACCAGGTTTAGTAAACTGGTATGAAATCATAAAGATGCTTTCATGTCCTGGAAAGGGGAAGCTTATTGGGTGTCAGAGGCTGTCCAAAAGGACATTAGGAGGGAAGTGGAGGAGATGCTGGATTTAGGGGTAATCCAGAGATCCCACAGTCCCTGGGCCTCACCCGTAGTCCTTGTACCCAAGCCAGATGTCTCAACTCATTTCTGTGTGGACTATCGTGGACTGAATGCAGTCACGAAATCAGATGCCCACCTGATGCTCTGGACGGACGAACTCCTGGACAAGTTGGGAGGGGTGACCTACCTTACGACCATTGACCTGATGAAGGAGTACTGGCAGGTAGAGTTGACAGACAGAGCTAGGGAGAGGTCGGCCTTCATCACTCTGATAGGCTTATTTGAGTTTAAAGTAATGCCTCTCGGAATGAAGAACGCCCTGGCCACTTTCCAAAGGTTGGTGAACCAGATGTTAAATGGTGCTGAGGAGTACACCGTGGCAAACCTGGATGACATTGCCATCTTTAGTACCAGCTGGGAGGAACACCTATCCCACCTTAGGGAAGTGCTGGGCAGGATACAGAGGGCTGGGCTCACTGTCAAAGCCGAGAAGTGCCAGTTGACCATGGGAGAAGTGGCATACCTCGGGCATGTGGTAGGCTTGGGACAGCTCCGTCCTAACCAAATAAAGATAGAGGTGATCCAGGCGTGGCCCAGACCAGAAACACAGAAGCAGGTCAGGAGTTTTCTAGGGACAGCAGGGTACTACAGAAAATTTGTACCCAATTGCAGTGCCCTAGCTTCTCCCCTATCTGACCTGACAAAGAAAAGGATACCAAAGAAAATTACCTGGGGCCAAGCCTGTGAGGAAGCCTTTACCAGATTAAAGGAGGCACTGTGCAGTTCTCCTGTTTTGACAAATCCTGACTATAGCAAAACCTTTATAGTTAAGACTGATGCCTCAGACATGGGTATTAGGGCAGTACTGAGTCAGACATCCAGCCAAGGGACAGATCACCCAGTAGTGTACCTGAGTAGGAAGTTACTTCCCAGGGAGCAAGCGTACTCCACGGTGGAAAAGGAGTGTCTTGCCATAGTGTGGGCCCTAAAGAAATTAGAGCCATACTTGTATGGGCAGCATTTTGTGGTGCAGACTGACCACAACCCCTGGTTTGGCTGACGAGATGGGGGAAAACAATGGCAGATTGCTAAGATGGAGTCTTGCTTTTACAAGGGTATGATCTGACAATCGACATAGGGCTGGAGCGAAAACCAGAACTCAGATGGGCTGTCTAGGGTCTATGAGGAGTGAACTGATTTGGGAAGCTCTTCCCATGCAGGGGATAGACCCCCCAAATTCAGTCTAGGTGGGGAGGATTGTGATGTGGACAGCCAGTTCTGAGTGCTGGAGTATCATTTTTTGTAATATCAAAATGGGTTATGGACTGTCTGTCATGAGAGATGCTGAAAATCTGTTGCTCACACCCCCCCCCCGTTTCAGCTGAAAAGATGAAAGCCATGAGAAAATGCTGAAACAGCATGTGAGATCACACACACTGGTTTTAGATACCAGGTGTTACATGGCAGGCCAGAAGCTAATTACAGACATTTCTAAGTTAATTTTGTTAAGAGGGAAATCATAAAAAAAAGTTTATGACGTTAGGAGAGGAAACTAGGTTTAGTAAACTGGTGCGAAATCATAAAGATGCTTTCATGTTCTGGAAGGGGGAAGCTTATCATTAAGATCAAAGAACTGTCATTTGAAGAACATGAGTATGCTGAGGTTGCAGAATTTAATACTTGGAAAAGACATCATTTTTTTTTATATATTCTGACAGGAAGAAGCTAGGTGACCTCATGCAAATAGGTGGAGGAAACCAGCTTTTTAATTATTATTCTGTTTTCCTTCAGAGACACTTTTATGTAGACTCTGACAAAGAAACATATGTGAGCACTTTAAACAGTTATTTAGAAAGAGAGATAAATTTAAATATTGTTGTAGGAATTTGCACTGTTTAAACATTGTTCTTTTAAAAGATTTGTATGTCTTGTGATATAATAGTTCTGTATTTTGTGTTTTACATATTTTTATCTATTGTAGTAAAACTCTTTTTAGAGCATACTTGGTCTGTCTTTGAATTTCTTTCATTTGCAAGAAAAGTACATATGGTTATAGCAGACACTAGGCATAAGCTTGAATGGTGATACCAAACTGGAAAGAGAAGCGTTTTAAATCTGGGGTCTTTATTACAGTTTTTAAGGGTTTATTTCTGTACACCTGGTTAGGTGCCCATAGGCAAAGATATCTGGCCCCCCAAAGACAGAAATATCTGAACCTGTGCATTGGGTACGCTAGCAAGAGGTTCACAGTTTGTATCCCTCCAAGACTTGAGACCAAAGGTTGATATGAACTCACAAAACAGACAAGAGGGTTACCTTATTCTGTTAAACTGTTCACAAGACTACACTTGGAGGTTGGTACTTTGGGAGTAGAGGGCTGGCCTGCTGAGTGGGTTTGTGACAGATATCACCACAAATTGTGAGTAATGGCATGAGGGGTTCGACCCAGGAAACCAAAATTAATTCTAAAATATTTCCCAGATATCAGGAGGGTGATGATCTTGATTTCTTTTTAAAATCTTTTGAGATAATCTGTGGGCAATTTAAATTGGGCAGAGTTCCTTGGACAACTCATCTATTTCCACTGCTCACAGGCAAGGCATTAGAAAATCTTTGCCTGAATGGACAATGATGATTGCATGGCCTACGGTAAAGTGAAAAATGCCTTGCTAAAGCACTTAGAGTTAACCCCCAAGTCTTATAGACAAAACATTTAGAGGGTTAAGTAAGGCACCGAGGGACAGCTATGGTAAAATGTGTGGGCTACTAAGTAGCTTGTTTGAACGCTGGATAGAGGGGACAAATGCTTTCCCTGTAGAGGAAACAAAAGATTTATTTCTTCTGAAACAGTTTCTAGAAACTGTACCTAAGAATCTGAGAATATAGTTGGATATAAATCTGATCTCCATGAGGGAGGCAGCTGAGAGGGCCGATCAGTTCATATCCAGCTGACCATTCTCTCTCACCACAAAGGTAATGGGGGAGGGACATCAGGTGGTTTTATTGGAACCCCAGGGAGGGAAGCCTAATGGAAACCAGTCTGTGCCTGAACAAAAAGTGAAGCCACCTCATCTGAAAAGCATGGAGATGTTTGAACGCAGGTGCTGTATCTGTCAGAAACTGGGGAATTTGTCTTATGACTGTCCAAAAAATGCAAAAAAAAGGGTTAGTGCAACAGGAGGGCATAGCTCCAGAAGCTCCCCACAGTTAACAGCCTGTGCACAGAGTGCAGTACCCTCTAACACCAGTGCATACATGCACCCTGTGTGTGTTAATGGGATGGTGACCCAGGGATTGAGGGACACTGGGGCCTCCATTTCTTTGTTGAAGCAGGATCTGATTCAAGTGGAACAGATTTTGCCTGGCCAGTTTTCTAGGATTAGAGAAGTGATTAGTCCTGCAGTCTCAGTGCCACTGACCTGGATTTTTCTAAACTGGGAAAGTAGTCAGGGCATATAAGAGGAGGATGTTGTACCAGACCCACCCATGGATGTAATCATGGGTAATGACTTCGGTAGTAGGGCCAGTATTGTGATTGTCACTACCCATAGCAAGGTGAAGGAACTGACTTTGAGGACACATAGAGGCAGTGCATGAGGAAACAACCCCTACCTCAGTAGCAGAAGTTCTAGCTGAAGAATGAGCTGGGACAAGCAGTTGTGAACCGTAACTACAGACTGAGGAGAGCACAGCTATGGGCTGCTTTCCCAAAGCAGAGTGTGTTTCTGGGAAGGCTGGGCATGTGGAGCTAGGAAGGGTTCAGCAAGCTGACCCATCCCTGCAAAAGCTAAGGGGGCTAGCCACCAATGTGGGAGGTTACTCTCAAAATTCTGGGAAAAGGGAGGTGTACTGGGAGAATGGGCTTCTGTATCATGAGTGAGTGAGTGAGTGAGTGAGTTCCTTACGGAGGAACAGAGGAAGGAATACACCAGTAGACAGTGGTTCCTAGGAGGTATAGGAAGCAGCTTCTGACCTTAGCCCATGACATACCCTTTTCAGGACACCTAGGGGGCAGACATACAAAAAAGCAGCTGACTAATCATTTTTACTGGCCCAGTACTTTTAAAGACATGGCAAACTACTGCCGGACTTGTCCGCAGTGCGAGAGGGTGGGAAAAGTTGAGGACAAAGCTAAAGCAGCTTTGATTCCCCTGCTTGATATCTAGGACTCATTTTGGCGAGTTGCCATGGACATTGTGGGGCCACTTAGCACCTCAAGTCACCCCTGCATGTGGTATATTTTGGTGGTCATAGATTACGCCAAGAGGTACTTAGGGGCAGTGCCTTTGTCCTCCATCTAGGCTGAGAAGGTGGCCAACAAATTGTTGGGGATACTTAGCAGGACAGATTTCCTCTATTGTGTCAGACCAGGGCACCAACTTCATGTCTGGTCTGCTAGTTAGTCTCTGGAAGAAGTGTGAGGTAAGGCAGCTCAGGGCCTCACCATACCACCCGCATACTAATGGTCTGGTCAAGCGATTCAGTGGGTCCCTTAATTTATTTATTAATTTATTTATTTATTTCAGACGTTTCACCAGGAGAGACATACTGAGCTGTAAATAACTCATTTCCAGATGCGTCCTGGAGAGAGGGTAGAAGGGAGTATATACATGTGCATTCAGAGTGCAAAATATTTACAGAGCATAAAAACACAATCACTTACATTATACCATAAATTAAACATTGATAATATACATTGAAAGGCACTGAGCATTTACAAAAGATTATTTTACAGAAATTACGCAACAGCAGTAAATATCAGTAGTCTTCAAAACCGGGGAGAGCGGAACCAAGGGACAACATAGCAACCAAAAGGGTCATCCATCAAGGGAAGAAGAGTTAGAGAGGAGAAAAGAGATGGTAGAGCAGAAGATGGGGAGGTAGGGTGTGAGGAGGAGGCCAGGAGGCATGGGTTAGGGTAAAGGAAGTGGTGGAGAAAGAGGCAGAGGGATGGTGGGGGAGAAGGTTAGGAGGGGGAAAGAGGGGAGAGGAGATATATAAATGAGACACTAGAGGGAGGGAGAGAAGAAGGAGAGGTAGAGCAGACGAAAGAGGGAGAGTGCATGGGACAGTTACAGGAGGGAGCGGAGTATTCATGTAGGAGACTGGAGAAGAGCAGATGGAGGTGGCAGAGCAGATAGGGAGATAGGGAATTCCAGAGTTAGGGAAGGCAGAAGGAGAAAGCAGCTTGTTCAGCCGATGTCTGCCTAGGCAGGAGAGTTAGAGAACGGAGGTTAGAGCTATGGAGGGAGTAGGAGAAATTAGAAGGGGAGGAGAGAAGAGAGGTAGGATGGGAGGGAGCTCAGCCAGTGCTTAGCAATAAGGGAGGAGCCACGGGCAAGCCAGAAAGGGAAGGGAGAGAGAGGTGGCAGTGGTGGGTCTGGGGAGGGGGAAGGGCAATCCAGCGCAAAACTACAGGAGTGGTAGAGGGGGTCCAGTCTGACCAGGATAGACTTGGACGCACTACCATAGATGGTGTCACCATAGTCGAAGAGAGGGAGAATCATTCTCTGTACAATGGCTCTGCAGACCAGCAGAGGGATACACCCATGGTTCTTTTACAGTGCACCAAGTTTAGAGTGCAGCCTTTTGTGTATGGAGTCCACATGAGCAGAGAATTCTAGGTAATGGTTGAGCTACACCTCTAGGTACTTGAGAGGTGTGATGTCTTCAAGGATAGACCCATCCAGGGTGTGGAAGGTGGGCATGGCTGAAAGTCTAGAGAGTTTTGCCTGGTACCAAATGTCATAAAGACTGTTTTCTTTGCATTTAAAGAAAGCTGATTAGAGTGAAACCAGTGCTGGATATTGGTGAAGTCCAGCTGAAGTCTGTTCATCAGATCAGTGAGGGAGGAGCCAGAGGCAAACATAACAGTATCATCAGCATACATATGTATGGATGTAGATGAACATGCAGAGGGGAGGCTATTTAGAAAGATGGAGAAGATGATGGGTCCAAGCACTGAGCCTTGGAGGACACCAGTGTGGATGGATGGATGGGGGGCAGAGAGTTGCCAGTTTTAACAGTTTGTATTCTGTCCATGAGGTCAGAACAGAACAGAACCAATCTGTGGCTTGGAAAGAGAGTCCAGCAGTGGATAGCTTAGCTAGGAGGAGGGGGGTGGGCTACTGTGTTGAAGGCTTTGGCCAGGTCAACAAAGATTGCAGAGATGATCAGGTCCTGGTCCATGCCAGTCAGATTGGCATCAGTCAGCCTGAGGATGGAGGTGGAAGTGAAGTGGGATTTGCAGAAACCAGACTGGAAAGGGTGAGGAAGGAGGAGAAGTCAAGAAATGGAGCGAGTTGTGAGAGTACCACATTGTGACAGGGTGGAATAGGACCCTGTCCCAGCTGTTATAGAAAGTGTTTAAATGCCAGGATCTGTTCTGTTCTATTACTTTCCTGTCTCTTGTCTGTCTGGTTGCACAACCACATTTTCTTGTGAGACGTCGGACTTGATCAACCTGACAGTCTCACAATTCTTTGCCTCTCACTGTCTCTCAGTCCTCTCTAGTTGTCTGTCTTATCCTTCCTTGCATACTTGCTGATATAAAAATATGTGCAAATCTTTGTATGAAAATGTAACCGATATTGGTATCCCTTTTATTTAGAAAATATATAGTGTTATTGTTGAAATGTATACAATTGTGGTTTGAGATTATTGCAAAAAGCTGTTGGAAAGCTCAAGAGGTTACCTGAGTTCAATTTTTAAGCCTTTTGCAAAAGCTGTGGAAATGGGGCCTCTCAGCTCAGGCACACTGTGTTCTAGCAGCCCTGCCTAATACTTACAAGAACAGGATGCTTGCTAAGAATGGGGATTGAAGGACTTATAAGAGAGATGAGCTGCAACTGCTTGAGAAAGAAAAAGGGACACAGAGACTGCAGAAAAACTATTTTATTTTGCCTTTGTAAATAGTTATACTGAATAAGTTTATTGTTTTATGTTACTGCCACTGTAAATAAATATTGTTGATGAATTCTACAGCTGCTCCTGGTTTTCCTATGCTTCCTGACCTGTGCCTTGATGACAGATGGTGTCAGCCTAAGTGGGATTTATGCCGGCATACCCTAAGACAGGAGATTTGTGCATGTATGCTGGACCTAGTACCAGTGATGCATAGAGAAAGGTATGGATTCTGCAGCAGCAAGTCCAGGAGTGGTTATCAGGAGAATGGCAGCCAAACTAGCAGAGACGGAAGTCCAAGCTGAGATTGTACAGCCAGCACAAGTTATGGAAAAAGAGCAGACAGTGACAGAACCTAAAAGCTTGATGGACTTTTTCAAATGGTGGGCTATACAACAAAAAGACTGAGAAGCAGAGAGAAAAAGAGATTCAACATTTAGAAGCACAGAGGAGAGAAGAGATGCAGCAACAGGAGCAGCAGAGGAGAGAAGAGATGCAGCAACAGGAGCAGCAAATGAGAGATGAGATGCAGTGACAGGAGCAGTGATGGCTGGATGCCTTGCAAGCTATTAAAGGCATAGGATCTGGCACACATCCAGACAAGCAACAAAACTCAAGCAACTTAAAAGCCATTAAACTTACAAAGTTGTGTTCCTCGGATGATATAGAGGCATACGTCACAACTTTTGAAAGAGTTACCACAGCCTGCCAATGGCCAAAGCAGCAATGAACAATCAGACTGGTACCCTACCTGACAGGGAAAGCCCAGCTTGCCTACAGCAATATGGACACTGCACAGTCAGAAAACTATGACCAGGTGAAAAGCAAAATCCTGAAAAGGTATGACATCTCGGGAGAGACATACAGGCAGAGATTTCGATCTCTGAAGTACAACTCGGTCGACAATCCTCAAGAAGCCTTCACCCGACTTAGAGAACTCCTGATAAAATGGATCCAACCAGAGAGCAAAACAGTCCCCCAGATCATCGACACTTTTGCCATGGAGCAATTCATCAACATCTTGCCTACAAATGTGCAGCTGTGGGTAAAGGAACACTGACCAGAGAGTGGGGGAAAGGCTGTTTCTTTGGCCGAGGACTACCAAATGGCCAGACAGATGCCACACCAGCGAGGTAACAGCCAAGCACCGGTAAGACACTATTTTTCCCATTTAAGCTCCAAGCCTGATAAGAACTCTGGTGGGGGTAACAAATCTGCACCCAAAGATGTTATCTGCTATAAATGTAATAAGCCAGGTCATTTTGCAAGAAACTGTCATAGTAAGGAGAGTGGCACTG
Organism: Neoceratodus forsteri; assembly: GCA_016271365.2. Classification (NCBI taxonomy): domain Eukaryota; kingdom Metazoa; phylum Chordata; order Ceratodontiformes; family Ceratodontidae; genus Neoceratodus; species Neoceratodus forsteri. Next base: position 735,628,948 of record CM028131.1, read on the forward strand.
GAGCAGATTTGTCCTTGGCAAATTGGGGCAAGTATTTTACAGATGTGAAGGTGAGGGATAAGACTATAAAGGGACTCATTGATTCAGGAAGCAGACAGACCCTAGTGCATGTTGAAGTGGTGGGAAAACACTGTGCAAAGGGACCAGGTACTGGTGTCATCTGCATCCACGGGGACACTCGATACTATCCCACCACCCAAGTGACTCTGATCATTAAGGGTGTGTCGCACCAAATGAAAGTGGAGTAGTACCTAAGTTACCTATACCTGTGATTATTGGAAATGACATTCCAGGATTTACTGAGTTGATCAAAGAAGGAGTAAATCCTGATGTTTCAGCAACTGTGGTGACAAGAGCTCAGGAAAAGAAAATTTCAAGCGGTGGGGACACTTTTCCTTTCAGTGATTTTGATTCGGACTTGTCTGAGCATGGCTCCAAGATTTGGAAATCCAGGAAAGAAAGACGATGCCTGAAGAAACTGTGGCAATAAATGACTGACGGACATAAAGGGTTAACATATGAAAATGCTGAAACTAAATTGAAAAGTGATTGTGATTTTCTTTCAGAACAAACTAACAATGTTTCTCTCCAGGGTTATTTTAAGCAGCTGGGCGTGAAACCCAAACAGGGTGGACCAGTGTTTAAAAAACATAATGGGTTACTGTACAGAGTTTGGGTTAACCCTCAGCCACAAGAACAGACAGAACAATTGGTTATTCCACAGAAGTATAGAGCAGAGTTATTACAGATAGCACATGATAGTCCTATGGCTGGTCACTCAGGGAGGGATCGCACCCTTGCCAGATTGCTGTATAGATTTTACTGGCCTGGAATTCATGAAGATGTTGCTACCTATTGTAATTCCTGTGCTGAGTGTCAGAAAGTAGCCCCAGTCACTAGAAAGACAAAGTGCCCCTGGTGCCCCTACCCTTAATTTTTGTGCCTTTTGAGAGAATTGCAATAGATGTGGTTGGTCCTTTAGAAAAAAGTAAAAAGGGTAATAGATTTATCCTGGTAGTAAATGACAATGCTACTCGATACCCAGAAGCAGTTCCAATGCGTACTGTCACAGCTCCAAAAGTTTCAGCAGAGTGGGCATACCTAAAGAAATTATTGCGGATCAGGGTAATAATTTTGGTGCTGCATTACTTAAGAAGCTGTACAGACTGCTAGGCATTACTGCCATAAGAACCTCCCCCTATCACCTTCAGACAGAAAGTCTTGTTGAATGTTTTAACCAAACCCAAAAATGCATGTTAAAAAGGTTTGTAAAAGGGGAAGGGAAAGATTGGGACCAATACTTGCCTTACCTACTTTTTGCCTACAGAAAAGTGCCACAGGCATCAACAGGGTTTTCACCATTTGAAATGCTGTATGGTAGGCAGCCAAGAGGGCCTCTGGATGTGATAAAAGAAACGTGGGAAGATAACCCCACTCAGAAACAATCTATAACCATCATATATGTGTGCCCTAAGAAAGAAGCTGGCAAAATATGTTGAGATTGTCCATAGTAATCAGGAAGAGGCCCAAAATCAGCAAAAGGTATATTATGACCATGGGTAAAAGAAAACATTTTTGAGCCAGGTGAAAAGGTTTTGCTACTGTTGCCCACAACAGAAAATAAACTGTTAATGAAGTGGCAAGGGCCATATAAGATTCGTAGATGTACTGGCACTGTTAACTATGAGATTGAGACCCCTGACAGGAAAAATCCTACTAAGATATACCATGGTAACCTCCCCAAAAAATGGATTGAAAAAATGCCAACAGCTGCATTGCTAGTTTTACCAGAAACTGATAAGGAAGATATTGATGTAGCTTATGCTAGACTTGAACAAACTGTAAATGCTGATGCTGTAAAGGTGAATGTGTCCTTAACCTCAGAACAAACTGCCAACATACGTAATATGTTAAAGACATTTAACAGTACTTTTACCATGGTACCAGGCTGAACGAAAGGGGTTCAGCACGTAATAGTGACAAGGAATGCTCATTCTATTAGGCAAAAGACTTATAGGTTACCAGAGCGGTTAAGAGCTGATGTGGTTAAGGAAATACAAAAAAATGAAAGAATTGGGTATCATAGAGGAGTCAAGGAGTGCTTGGTCATCTCCAATGGTAATTGTAAACAAAAAAGAAGGGGGTGTTAGAATCTGCCTTGATTTTAGGAGACTTAATCAAGTGACAGAATTTGACAGTTATCCTATGCTCAGAATAGATGATTTGGTGGACAGACGGGGGAGTGCAAAGTATATCAGTACCCTCAACCTCACCAAGGGTTTCTGGCAAATCCCTTTAGCTAAAGAATCCAGAGAAAAAACTGCATTTGCCACCCCAATAGGATTCTATCAGTTCACAACCATGCCCTTTGGTTTACATGGTATGCCAGCTACATTCCAATGGTACATGGATGTCATTTTATCCCCTCACACTGGTTATTGTGCTGCGTACCTGGATGATGTTGTGGTGTACAGTCCAGACTGGAAAAGCCACCTGGAACAACTATGAGCAGTTATCCAAGCTATGAGAAATGCAGGTCTGACTATTAATCCTTCCAAATGTGCACTGGGCATGCAGGAAACCTGATATTTGGGCTATGTTTTGGGAAATGGAGAAGTTAAGCCAGAGGTTTCTAAAATAGAAGCTGTAGCTAACAGCTCTGTCCCTAAAACAAAGAAACATGTCAGGTCATTTTTAGGGCTGGCTGGTTATTATCGGGGATTTGTTCCCAACTTTGCTGAGTTAGCTACTCCCCTCACTGAACTCATGAAAGAACGGTACCCAAATACTGTGAAATGGACCTCAGAGTGTGATGAAGCTTTTCAAGCCATTAAGGCTGCATTATGTTCAGCCCCTGTTTTAAGAAGCCCAGACTTTGAGAAACCATTCTTGTTACAAACAGATGCATCAGAGGTAGGCCTAGGTGCAATCCCGAGTCAAAATATAGATGGGAAAGAACATCCTATTCTGTACTTAAGTAGGAAGTTGCATGACAGAGAGAAAAGGTACTCCACTATTGAAAAGGAATGTTTAGCAGCAAAGTGGGCCATGGAGTCCCTTAAGTTTCATTTACTAGGAACTGAATTTGTGCTTATAACAGATCACAATCCTCTCTGTTGGCTTAACCAAATGAAAGATAAAAATTCCAGAATCACAAGGTTGTACCTGGCACTTCAGCCATTTAAATTCACGGTGATACACAAATCTGGTACAGAGAATAGCAATGTTGATTTTCTATCAAGATATGGATCAGGAATTGAGGGTTCTGAAAGCTGAAAAACAAATGTATGGGTTTGAACTTTACTGTCTGCTGTACTGTTATATAAAAAATGGATAATGCATATGTGCTTAATTTCTGAAAGTTAGAAGCTAATATTAGTAGAGAATTAATAAAAGTTTTGGAAACCTGTTTGTTACAACAGGTTCCCTCTTAAGGAGGGGGGTGTATGTGACAGGGTGGAATAGGACCCTGTCCCAGTTGCTATAGAAAGTGTTTAAATGCAGTGATCTGTTCTGTTCTATTCCTTTCCTGGCTCTTGTCTGTCTGGTTGTGCAACCAAATTTTTTTGTGAGACGTCAGACTTGATTAACCCGGCAGTCTCATAATTCTTTGCCTCGCACTGTCTCTCAGTCCTCTCTTGCTGTCTGTCTTTTCCTCCTTTGCATACTTGGTGATATAAAAGTATGTGCAAATCATTGTATGGAAATGTAACTGATACTGGTATCCCTTTTGTTTAGAAAATATGTAGTGTTACTGTTGAAATGTATACAATTGTGGTTTGAGATTATTGCAAAAAGCTGTTGGAAAGCTCAAGAGGTTACCTGAGTTCAATTTTTAAGCCTCTTGCAAAAGCTGTGGAAATGGGGCCTCTCAACTCAGGCACACTGCGTTCTAGCAGCCCTGCCTGATACTTACAAGAACAGGATGCTTGTTAAGAATGGGGATTGGAAGGACTTATAAGAGAGCTGAGCTGCAACTGCTTGAGAAAGAAAAAGGGACACAGAGACTGCAGGAAAACTCTATTTTATTTTGCCTTTGTAAATAGTTATACTGAACAAGTTTATTTATTTATTTTGCGTTATTTCTTTATCCCCTCTTACATGCCCCAGATCTGCTATTTTCCTTCAGGCAGCCATGGTCCCCAACATCCACCTACTGTCCTCCCTTGGAACCCCCTACCTCAGATCGCAGCTGACCTTGGGGTAGCTCAGCGTAACCCTTCACTGAGTGGGTCTCCCTCCTCCAAGGGGGAAGGTACTGGTAGGGCAGCCAGCACACTCTTTCTCTCTGCCCCAGGGTGCTGCTGAAGTGGTCAGGCTCCTCAAGAGTTCTTCGATGGTGTTGGCAGATCATCTGCCATCATCCTGGCCATTCTGGGATGGTTTTCTATTTTCCTGGCCTCCCTGATGTCACGCCGCAGCTTGTAGTGCTCCCGGTCTCCACCGAGGGCTGCTACAGAGCGAGGCATCACCCTAACCCACCCCAGGAGAGGAGAGCAGTCCTTCAGATGCTCAGTCCTCTCCCACTCCACTGACCCCCAGTGACCCAAGTTCATTCCCGAACCCAGGTCGCCGGTGTGGTTTGAGGTAAGGTGCCAGCACCTCAACCCTCTGCACCACCGAGCCAACTCAAGTTTATTTTTTTATGTTACTGCTACTGTAAATAAATATTTTTGGTGAATTATACAACTGCTCCTGGTTTTCCTATGCTTCCTGACCGGTGCCTCAACAACACACATGTTCTTGGAGTTTAGTAAGGGTAGGAAAAAGAGAGATGGGGTGGAAGTTTCCCGGTTCTGAGGGGTCACCACATTTAGGGAGGGGAATGATGGTGGCTAATTTACAAGAAGTAGGAACAGATGCCAGGGAGAAAGAGAGGTTGAGAAGTAATGCAAGAGGGAGGCATGTAGCATAAGCAGAGAGGTGCTGGAGCTTAGGGGCCAGCCCATCTGGACTTGTACCCTTAACTCATTTGTTCCCATAGACATCATATGGCGTCGGAACCATCCTTTGCTGGAATGGACCCAAAATGGCCACCAGGAGCAATTGAGTTAATAGGATTTAGGGCTAGTAGGGCTTTAAGAGTATTGGTGGTGAGACAGTGGAGAAAGAGAAAGGGGAGGATAAACTGTGTTGATTAGGGGGTGTGAGAGGTGGGAAGGGGGGAAGGGAGGAGAGGAGGGAGGAGGCACAGGAGGTAAAGAAGTTGTTAAATTCAGCAGCAACAGCAGAGGGTTCAGAGATGGTGGTCCCTCTCATTTTGAGGACAGGGGTGGCGGACTGGGTTGGGGGGAGAAAAGGGAGTGAATGACCTTCCAAAACTTAGATGGGTGGTTAATATTGTGTTGGAGAGTGAAGGAAAATTAATCTGCCTTAGCGAGTTTAGTGGTCCTGGTGCAGGCATTGTGTACAGCTCGATATCTGTGGTAATCGGCAGGGGACCCAGAGGATTTGTGAACCTTCCAAGCCTGATCCCATGCATGCAGGCAGGCTAGCAGCTCAGCAGAGATCCAGGGGAGGTGAATACCTTGGACCCTAGTTTTCCTAAGCGTGGTGTGGTGGTCCTAGATGGTCATGAAGTGTGTTAAGAAGAAATTTAGTGCTGAGTCCCTGGAGCTGGCAGAGGAGATAGGTACCAGTCTGTAGCTGCTAGGTCCTCATGAAGGGAGGCTAGGTCCAAGGACTGGAAGGATCAAATCTGGATGAGTTTGGGTGGGGCTTTGGTATGACGGACCTTGCAAACACAGTAGACCATGTGGAGGGCATCCTAGAGGGTGCCAGATGCAATAATTCTGTGAGGGTGTGAGGTGAGAGCCCAGTCCAGTAGAGTCTGATTTAGTGTTTTAAGGTTTAAGCTGGCAGGATCAGTGATTAGTTGGGAGAGGTTTAGGGATTTGATGTTGTCACAGAATTTGGAAGTAGAAGGGGAGAGCCAATTTTTATTAAAGTCCCAAAGTCTGAGGAGTTCACTGGAGGAGGCATGAGAGGAGAAAGTGGAGAGAAGTTCAGTAATAGTGGAGAAAGGTCAGCCAGGGCAACAGTAGACCCCAGCAAGAAAGATGGGGAGAGAGAGAATGGGAGAAAGAGATTTTGATGAGGAGAAATTCTTAGGCAGAAGGGGAGGAGATAGAGAGAATAGGGACATACTGTATGGCAGAGGAAAGGTACATGGCCACTCTTCCACCCCTGGTGGCACGATCCTGGCGGGTAAGTGAATAGCCAGAAATGGCCACCGCTGAGTCGGAAATCTTATGGGTGAGCCAGGATTCAGATATTATTAGTATGCCAGGGCTGAGATTGACCATCAGTGGTTGCAGTAAGTCTATTTTGGGAAGGAGACTTTGGATGTTTTGTTTTTTTCTACTTTCCAATCTTTATTAAATTTTTCATTATAACATAACAAAGAAAGAAGAAGAAGAAACATGTTAACAAGATACCACCCACTACAAATAGCCCAGCAAACCCCTAAGGACTAGTTGGTTTTGAGGCAGATGGTGAGTATTTTAAGTCCTATCCCCCCCCCAGGTAAACCTCCCATTAACCAACAAACCCCCCTGGGAGCCATAAATAATATAGTAAGATGAAATTAACCATGACAAAATTACACAAAAATAATAATCAACCTCGGGACCTCTAAAAAACACCTAATTAATTTATATATATCACTATGAAATAAGATTAATTCTGCATCCCTGAAGCATATATACTTAATAAAGTACCTGTGCATAGAATAACTAATATAAGTACAGTGCCTTCAGAAAGTATTCACCCCCCCCTTGGATTTTGTCACATTTTGTGATGTTGCAAACTCAAATTAAAACACATTTATATGGGATTTTTTTGTCACGTATCTACACAAATTACTCTATAATGTCAAAGTGGAATGAAACTTCTGGAATTTTGTGTACATGTAATTTAAAATAAAAACCTGAAATGTCTTGATTTGATAAGTATTCACCCCCTTTACTATGACACTCCAAATTGAGCTCAGGTGCATCCAATTTCCTTGTGAGATCACTCTAAAACTTGAATGGAGTCCACCTGTGGTCAGTTCAAATGGTTGACATGATTTCAGAGGAAATACACCTGTCTATATAAGGTCCCACTGCTGACAGTGCATATCAGAGCAGAAACTCTACCATGAAGACCAAGGAGCTGTCCATAGAACTCCGTGGTAGAATTGTGAGGAGGCATAGATCTCGGGAGGGGTATAAAAACATTTCTAGGGTGTTGAAAGTTCCCAGGAGCACAGTCAAGTCCATCATTAGGAAATGGAAAGATTACGGAACCACCCAGACTCTTTCTAGAGCAGGCCGCCCTCCCAAACTGAGCAACTGGCAAGAAGGACCTTGGTCAGGAAGTGACCAAGAACCCAGTGACCACCCTGACAGAACACAGAGTTCCATGGCTGAGATGGGAGAACCTGTCCAGAGGACAACAATCTCTGCAGCACTTCACAGATGTAGCTCTATGGGAGAGTGGCTAGACGGAAGCCACTCCTGAGAAAAAGGCCACATAATAGCTTGCCTGGAGTTTGCAAGAAGGCATGTGGCAGACTCTGAGACCATGTGGCAAAAGATTCTCTGGTCTGATGAAACAAAATTTAACTTTTGGCCTGAATGCAAAGCGCTATGCCTGGCGCAAAACCGAACACAGCTCATCACCCGTAACACCATCCCTACCATGAAGCATGGTGGTGGCAGCATCATGTTATGGGGATGCTTTTCACAGCAGGGCTGGGGCACTTGTCAGGATAGAGGGAACAATGAATGGAGCCAAATACAGGCACATCCTTGAGGAGAACCTGCATCGGTCTGCAATAGACCTTGGACTGGGGCGAAGATTTACGTTCCAACAGGACAACAGCCCCAAGCATACAGCCAAAGCAACACTGGAGTGGCTTCAGAACAAGAAGGTGAATGTCCTTGAGTTGCCCAGCCAAAGCCCAGACTTGAATCCCATTGAGAATCTGTGGAAAGACTTAAAGATTGCGGTTCACCGACGCTCCCCATCCAACTTGACAGAGCTTGAGCAAATCTGCAAGGAAGAATGGGTGAAAATCCCTATATCCAGATGTGCAAAGCTGATACAGACATACCCAAGAAGACTCAAAGCTGTAATTGCTGCCAAAGGCGCTTCTACAAAGTATTGACTCAGGGGGTTGAATACTTAAGTAAACAAGATATTTCAGTTTTTAATGTTTCATAGATGTTTGTTACACAATAAAAATATTTTTGCACCTTTAAATTGTTGAGTATGCTGTGTGAATCAAGGGGGAAAAAATCATTTAATTGCATTAAAAATTCTGGTAGTAACACAACAAAATGTGACAAAATCCAAGGGGGGTGAATACTTTCTGAAGGCACTGTACATTGCTACCTTGTACGTAATACATTTCGAGGTATAAGGAATGCAATCAATTTCCAGTTTGCTATATGAAGAAACTAATTAAAAAGATTTTAATACACTCAACAAATTATGTCAATATTTTTTATTCAAGTTTTCCTTGCCACGAAAGTAATTAATTACACTAATAAGAAGAACGTTCTGCCGAATTTGAAATAGCCATTCAGTAAATGAGGGAATGCTGTTGTCTAGCCAATGTTTGAGAATTACTTGTTTGGTTGTGACTCCAATCAATGAAATAATGGAAAGGCTATCGCCTGTAGTTATGTGGGGGAAGAGCTCCTCCCCCACATCCTATTTAAACGATAAGGCTACATCCGCTCTGCTTAGAACGAGGTGCACCCGCTCCGTGCTGCTTGCTGGGAGCTGGCTTGCTCCCCCCCACCTTCCATGCTCTGTACCTCCTCTGTTGCCCTCTGCCTCTCATTGTTCCCCCTGCCCTCCCTCTCCGTTTGTTTACCTTTTGTTTTTTGGGGGGGTTTCTCTTGCCTTGCCTCCAGCTCTGCAGCAACAGTTCGTCCTGTCGTTTCACTCGCTCATTCTCCACTCCCTGTGGACCTCTACTATGCCGACCTGTGCTCCTCACCTTGCCGCTGGACAGCCATTAAGCCTCTGGAGTACTGCCCTGTGCACGCCACACACTTGTGTACCACAGCATCTGAATGCGAGGAACGGACATTCTTCAACCACTTCGCACAACTTCCTACGGACCCACTTTCGGACTCAGGCGCCCTAAGCCTCTGGCTGCCGCACCGCCTCAGTGCTACCTAATGCTTACAGGGGGATGACATTGTAATTACCTCTGTACTAGAGACTGGCCTTCCCTACTTTGGACAGTATGTCCATTTCATACTTTTTCTTACTAGTTGCCGTACAGGCAGTCTGGGCTCCAAGATGATGCATTCGTGGTCATAAGGCAAGTCATGAAAGCTTTTCATTATTACAACTCACTACAATTGTAGTACAGGCAAACATTCTTTGCTCATGACAGGTTGAATTGTTATCAGCTGCACTCTGCTATGATTCAGGTTTCTACAAAACTGTAAACCACCAGGTACGGATTTCCTCAACTGTCTGTAGCTTCAATTCAACGCAGGCAAATATTATATCCCCCTCTTGCAGTCCACTCGGGGTGTTATGGGCATTGCCTTCCTGCTTGTACACCAGCTCCTATCTGCCTCTCACAGCATAAAACAAAGAAATTAAACAACATCTGTTTTAATTCAGTTATTTCATCAATCCTTAGCGCTATTCCTTCTAAATCCAGTTTCCTATAATTGGTTACAGAATCGTAGATTGAATACTTGAGAAATGAAGCTGCTGCCTCTCAGTTTCCATAGAGCTAGCTTGCCTATTCTAATTACAATGTGACTATGGGACAAGGCAACCAACTATTGCTCATTCTGTTATGGCTACATCCGGCCTTCTGCTTCCTCTGTACAGCCTTCGCTGTCTACAACTGACTTATCCATCCTTGCTTGCAGGGTCAGTGCACATGGCCTCCAGCCGGCGTCCATGGTCCTTCATCTGGCCGTCACCACCACATAAGTAGAGACCCAGCCTTGTATACTTACTGCTGCTAGCTATAGTCTTGCACACTTCTGATTCATATTGCTGCATTACGGCTTCGCCGTAGCACTGCTGCCTTACAGGCTCCCTACTAAGGATGTCAATTAATTTCCTCTGCTACTGGTTTCCTTGCTACCCTGTGTGCGGGTTCGCGGTCCTGCTAGCCTTCGTGGGGTCTAGCTGCTGCTCTCTACTCCTTCCTTCAGCCGACCTATGTGTGGTTCAGCCACTCATCCTACCCTACGTACGGGTCTAGCTGGTTCATTGCTTGCCCTCTGGACTTCCTGCCATGCACTCCAGCCATGTGCCCTATTAATACATTCATGCCTTGCTCCAGAGTCTTCCTACTGACCATCACCTACCTAATGCTTCCCTTGAGCTCAGAATATCAGCTCCATGCTGAATCGGATCACCTTCTGCAGACTTGCTTAGTCCCGTCTCCTGCTGTTCATCTGTTGGATCTGCTGTTCCTAAGACATTCCTCATCTGCCAGCATTGCCCCTGTCTCTGCCGTATCTCTTTCTCCATGTCCTGGAACCGTTCTGCTCCTGCTGCTCCTTGTCTGCCCCTTTTGGATTGTTTTTCTCCTTAGGCATTTCATCGGATATCCATCTGCCAGATGCCTGCATTCCATGACCTTACTTATGTAACCCCCGGGTGGCGCTATCCCAAGGGCTACTACCCCTGCCTGACTGACTACTGACAGGTTGAGGGGCCTAGGTCCAATGACGGGTGCCTCCACCCAGAGGTCAGGGTTGGTACTGTCTAGTCTGACTTGGTCACAGACCTCTGGGACACTGTAACCCCCCTTTCTTCCCACTTGTGGCCCACACAATGCAGCAAGAGTATCTTCACAATGTACACTTACCCCCAGGACTGGCTCTGTCAACTGGACTCTGAGGACCCCCTGTAAAACAAGATAATACAGTGCGATAGCCACAGTACAATACTTTAACATAAACGATTACTGCAGTCAGTGTAACTTTGCTGAAACAAACAGATCTGATTTATTTAAGGGGCTGTAACAAGGACAGGGGAAATCAGGTTAATTAGGTTAAACACATTAATAATCACAGTACTGTGCACATATTCAGAGTCCCAAAATGTCACTTTCACTGGGTACCCAGGATGGGGGGGGGAGGGCTAGCCAGGATCGGTGCAGCTGGTTGGGGCCCTGTGATGGAAAAACACTTGCATAATACCCAATTGTAATCTGGAGCCAGATGGCTCAGTTCATGAAGAAATGAAACAGCAACAATTAGATGACACACTTGCAATTTGATAAACAGATGGCAGGGAGCTATCCCTTGTACTCACTAACTCAATGCTGAAAACTAGATGGAAGGCAGATTGTCCTGGATTGCCAGGAGGAGCAGACCATGTGGACAAGGTCCTTGTGACTGGACCCCACTGCAGTTTAGAGCAAATAGATGTAGTCTGGAATAAGCTGGGGTTTACTTCCAGCTTCATGCACTCAATTCACTGTACAGGGGATTTGAAACACGATTCTGCACAAGCACTACTCACATTTATATGTAAAAGGAAAGTATTAAACCAGGCAGGCTGCTTCTCGATCCCGACCGCAATTACTGCACGATACCCGGGAGAACACACAGCAGCTTCAGTTCCTGACATACCGAGCGTGATTCAGCAATTTCTCAAGTCTTCTACAGGGTGAGCCTGGTTTCTACTCTTCAGACCTCCTTGATTCTCCTCACAGGTTGGATTCAGTCTGAACGGGCATTTGCACAGGCTGCAGACCGAAACTCAGGGCCTTACACGTGCTTCCCGCACTAAAACTATACACCGCAGAAACACAGAGCTCCTTGTCTCTTCACCGCCAAAACTGATCTCATCTCTCCTGTTCCAGAGCAGTGCATTTCCTTTAGCTCCATACTATTCTGTTGGCTGGTCTGGCTGTCACTCACAATAAACTCCCCCTGTTGGTGGAAAAAGGCGCCAAGGTCAAAACTACATTTCCTAGAGTCACTGGCCATACAGTACATAGGTGGCTGGCTCCACAATGAGAGTTCAAGTTCTGATTTACCAGCAGCAGGCTCCATTTCAAAGGTCCCCCCACACGGATTGGTCCAGTTCAGCAGTTCAAAACCAGAGTGGAGGGCTAGGCAAAAACAGTTCAGACTGCAAAGAAAAGCAGATTAGACAAACTGCATTTTCATTATTACTCTAAATGATTACTGGCAAACAGTTACATCTTTGAAAAGTGTTCACTCTGCCCACTTAGCGACGGCAGAAACAGAGCGATTTGGCAGCAGCTCGAACGGGACTCAAGCAGGGAAACACACAGTCCCCCCATAGAAACTAATTATGTCTGCAAGCAGACAGCTCTTAAAGAGACAGTACCAGAAGCTCTAAAAGCACTCACAGATAAACGGCTTAAATGCCAAACACCATTCAGGCTTGGAGCATTCAAGCAAGCTCCTGGAAGACTTTTTGGGAACCCCCATTTGCAGTGGGGGTTACACCCTTCCCGGCCTGGGAAAGCTTGGCGTCCGCGTCAAGCAAGTACCCCCATAAGTTTCAATGCAACCATATATATTTACATCAGCATCACATTAGGCTTACACACGTAATCATCAGTCAATATATCACTTTACCAGGAACACATTTCTGAAACTTTGCAGTACGTCACTCTTTGCACAGTATTACACACACGTACCATAACTCAGGTTATTACCGCTTGTACATGAAACCTAAAGAGAGGGGGCCCTTCCCTATCGGCTACCTTGGGGCTGGATGGGGCAGGGGCACTATACCTAGAGGGCAACACAAGTAACTTGGAGTTAGCACTGATGTTCAGTTTGGGCAATGAGCTCGGGGATACATACACTCCTTTATGGACAACATTGGGAGGCAAGTCCACAGGCCTCCCAGGGGAATCATAACTGAGGTGCATCACAGGCTTTACAACTCAACCAGTCTTTCTAGGGGGAACTGTTACAGTCTCTGCGCTTTGAGCCTCATTTTCAGCATTGTCCTCACTTGTCAGGAGAGTCCCCATTGGGGTAGAGAGGCTAGAACTTGGGGCACTTTCAGCTCCAGGAGTTACAATCTCTGAGTCCACAACACTTGGCTCACATGGAGAGCTTTTGGACACTGGCAGTGGACCGTAAGGGCACTCAAAATACTCTTCTTGTTCTGGTATGTCACCAGTCTGTTCCAGTCCATCATTTTCCTCTTCTGAAAGCTCAAACAGTTCAACCATACACAATGATTCCATATCATCTGACTTGATGCTTTTCACTTCACTTTCTGGGAGCATTGGCTCCAGGGACAAAGCTGGGGGCTTAGACAGTTCAGAAGGCCCAGCTTCATCTCAAGAATTGACTAGGGGATTGCCCCGAAACAATTGACTCAGTTCGTAAGAAGGGTAGTATTCAAAACCACACTCACTTTCCTCTGACATGGACTGACAGTCATGTTCAACTGGGACTTGTGGAGGGGGACACTTTAACTCAGTTTCTGTAGGTGCAGACTTTCTTGATTTTTTCTTAGCAGCAGCTCTAGTCACTGGTCCAGAGGGGACATTTTCTAGGGGCTCAGACTCAATCAAGATTTGTCCAATGGGCAGTAAATGATTTCTATGCATTGTTTTTACATCTTTTGAATTATTCTCAGGCCTTACTTTGTACACAGGCAGATCATCTAGTTTGCCCACTACAATGTGAGGAGATGGTGCCATCTGTCAGCAATCTTGTGGTTGCCATGCAGTCCCAGATTTCTTAGCAATACCTGGTCTCCCTCCTGGAATTCCTGTGCTTTCACCTTTTTATCATACCTGTCTTTGTTGGCCAGATTTATTTTGGCAGCCATGGTTTGAGCCAGTTGGTACGCATGATTTAGCTGGGCGTTTAACTTTTGCACATACTGTAAACAGTTGTCAGCTTGAACCCCATCAGGAGAGACCCCAAAACACACATCTACTGGCAGTCGAGCTTCCCTTCCAAACATCAGGCGGTGGGGGAGAACCCAGTGGCATCACTTTTGGTGCAGTTATAGGCATGTACCAGGGTGCTGATTTGTTAGCTCCATCTAGGCTTGTCCTTTGGGTGGAGGGTGAATAGCATATCTAGCAAGGTGCGGTTGAAACGTTCAGGCTGTGGGTCCCCTTGGGGGTGGTAAGGGGTGGTTCTGGACTTTTGCACTCCCCACAGAGAAAGCACCTCTTTGATCAGACGACTCTCAAAGTCTCTCCCTTGATCAGAATGGATTCTTTGTGGAGCCCCATAGTGAACAAAAAAGTTTTCTACAAGTACTTTTGCCACCGTGGATGCCTTTTGGTCCTTGGTGGGGAAAGCTTGTGCATATCTCGTAAAATGGTCAGTGACCACCAGCACATTACTAATATTTCTTTGATCTGACTCCAAACTCAGAAAATCAATACAGACCAGCTCCATGGGTGCACTGGTGGTGATGTTAACAAAGGGGGCAGCCCTCTGGGGCAAAGCTTTCCTCTGTAAGCAGTGACTGCAAGTTCGAATGTGCTGCTCCACATCAGCTCCCATCTTAGGCCAATAGAATCTGGATCTCACCAAGTCAAGTGTTCTGTTTATACCAAGGTGCCCCATGTGATTGTGTAAGGACCTCAGTACTGAGTCTCGAAAAGCAGTGGGCAGCACTAGTTGTTGTTTGTCTACTTATCCCCCTCTGTCTACTGTTTCTCTGTATAACAGTCTATTGATCAGTTTCAACTTAGGACCTTCTTTGTATAACAATGCAGTTTTCAAATCAGTGGAGCGTAATTTGGACACATCTTTCCCTGCATAAGAGGCTTCTAAAGCTGATTTGATCATGGGATCATGATTGAGCCCGCCGAATACTGTCATTGTCCAGCTGAGGCAGTGCACCAATGTCTATTGCAGAAAAGTGGAAATAAGCAGCAGGTATGCAATTCTCAGAGGGTCCCAAACAATCCATCATGCAGTCCACTGCGTCCGTGGACATTTGTTGCTCCCTGTCAAACTTCTGGCAGAGTGCTCGAATATCCGGTTCTGACAGTCTGACCCAGTCATTCTGGGGAACAGACCTCCGGGAGAGAGCATTAGCATCTATGTGGTTCAGGCCTGCTCTGTATTCAACAGCATAGTCGTATGTAGATAATGCAGAAAGCCACCTATGGCCAGTGGCATCCAACTTAGCTGAAGTCTGTACATAGGTCAAAGGATTATTGTCAGTCTTACTAGTACCTTAGCCCCATACAAGTACTCGTGGAATTGGTCAACAATAGCCCACTTCAAAGCTAGGAACTCTAACATATGTACAGGATAGTTCTTTTTGGATGGGGTCAGGCTTCTACTGGCAAAGGCCACTGGTCTCAGGCCATTCTCGTGCTCTTGGTACAACACAGCCCCCAACCCTTGCAAGCTAGCATCAGTGTGCAGGACATAAGGTTTTGTTGGATCGGCATAGGCCAACACGGGAGCATGGGTAAGTTGATATATGATTTCATGAAAAGCAGTCTCACAATCAGGAGTCCAGTGGACCCCAAATACTTCACTTGGATGAAAATACACTCTTTCAGTCTCGAGCGACACTGACTTTTTGTATCTTTTGTGGGTTGGGGGATACCCTTGAGTAAGGTTAAGTAAAGGGCAGATCACTCTTGAATAGTCCTTAATGAACCACCGATAATAACCACAGAATCCCAGGAATCTTTGCAGTTCTTTTAGATTTTTGGACTGTGGCCAGGTGGTCAAGGCCTCAACTTTACTTGGGTCGGTCTCTATTCCCTCGGTGGATACTATGTGTCCCACATACTTTACTGATGTTTGAAAGAATTGACACTTAACAATGGACAGTTTAAGGCCAAAATCTTCCAGTCGGTCCAGCACCTTGAATAATCTGCTCTCATGTTCCTCCAGTGAGCTGCCAAACACAATAACATCATCTAGGTATACCAGGCACTCTAGTAAGTGCATGTCCTCCACTGCACGCTCCATCAATCATTGAAAAGTGGCTGGGGCACCTGAAATCCCTTGCGGCATCCTTATGAATTCATAGAAGCCAAGCGGACAGATAAAGGCTGTCTTCTCACGGTCCTCTGGGGCCATTGGGATCTGGTAGTATTCACTGCGGAGATTCAGCACATTGAACCGCTTGCCTCCGTTTAGGCAGTCCAAAGCATCCTGAATGCAGGGCATTGTGTACTGATCAGGGATAGTCCACCGGTTTAAAGTGCGATAATCCATGCACATCCTTACTGTCCCATTCTTTTTTCTCACTACCACAATGGAGGAAGCATAGGGGCTTCTGGATTCTTGTATTACACCAGCAGCTAGCATCTCTTGCAGATGCCGTCTCGCATCATCTATGTCAGCAGGTGCCAGGCATCGAGACCTCTCACAAAATGGCCTTTCATCATGTAGCCGGATATGGTGCTCAGCTCCTTGCATGCATCCTACATCCTATTCCTTTAAAGAAAACACCTGGTCTCTCTCTGGGCAAGCTTCTCACTGAACCTCACTTTCCATTCAGCTGGCAACGGGGAGTCACCGAAATCAAACAAGTCAGGCGTTACTCTGTCATTCTTCCTCGAACTCTTGCTACTGGGTAGCACTGCAGTGTCTGCACAATGCACATTAGCCAGGGTGCAACCTCTATTTACTCGTATCTCTCTGTCAGACACATTATGAACTTGAACCATTACCCTTGTGGCATAAGCATGGGCTCTAGCAGGCAAAATGCTAGGTTGACCAGCAGTTCCTCCGGCAATTTTCCATCACCTGATGCATCCAACATTAATATTTTATTCTTGACATCCTTTCTGATATGGACCTCTCCCTGTAAGGTACACTGGGCATTTGGCGCCAGGATCAGAGACTCAGGATCCTTTTTCCAGACAACTCCAACCGGTTCCTCTGGTTCCACTTTGTCAGCATCTCTCTGTGCCTCATAGGCCTTCTTGATCAAGGCTGGAATTCTTAAAGCTCTACTAGTCCTTGACTCCTGTTTTTCATAACACAACTGTGCCAGCCATCCAAACATATGTGCATTAGTCCCAATTAGTAAAGGAACCCCATCATACAGTCCAGTAGGAGGACACACTAAGGCCAGGGTCTCTACTTGCTCTGCCACCCCAGCCACGGAGGTGGGAAAAGACAGCCAAATTCCGGATATATCCAGAGTAGGGGTAAGCCTTCTCACTTAACCCCCAGACATGCAGTCCCTCCTACGGTTGTAAGGGTACATCAGACAAATGCTTCTGATACCAGTCTTGAAACATAATTGTCACTTGGGAGCCACTGTCTAATACAGCTCTTGTAGACACTCCATTCATCTTTACAGTGGTCTCCATGGAGGGACTCACTATCCTGGACCAGTCTGGAGAGGTGGTAGCAGGGGCCTGGGCAACTGACCTTGCCACAAAGGGACGTGAGTTAACATTTTTGGGACCTTCACTGTGGTCATTTCGTGTGTGCACCTCTTAACCACTGTTTTGTGCTCCAAAGCTCTCCTTGTAGCTGGTTCACCACTCTCTCTAAGTCTTTCCGAGACCGGCATTCCCTCTTCATGTGCCCATCCTTCCCACAATTATGGCAAAATATGTCAGCTGAAGTTTGGGGTGACCAAAGCATCACATTTGGGGCTGCGGCATTGGTACTATCAATTGAAAACCTTGGTGCCACCTCAGCCGGCGGTGGGGTGGACATTTGGAGACATCTCTTCAGTTCCCTCACTTCCATGGTCAAGGCATCAAGTTTCGAACTGTTGTCAACATGAGGTACCTGGGTGGGCACCCCTAGCCCCATAGCAGAAGCAGTCGGGCAAGTGTCAGTGCCCGTACTCGTAGGAGCGGCCTTCATGATGAGATTGTTGGTTGCTTTCCTAATCTCCCTCAGCAGTTCACCCCATGGTGGCACACCCCTTTTCCTTCTCAGAACACTCATTAACTGCCAACCCTTGCCCCTGAACTTCACTTGACGGGTCACCCTCAGTCACTCGGGTCGTAGCAGCAGCTATTGGTGCAAGTCCCTCCCGGCGGTCGCCTTTTCTCAATTCCTTGAATTTCTCTCATTAGCTCATCATAGGAGGGTGGGGATTCCAGTCAATTGGCCAGGCATAACTGAAGCAACAGCAGTTCTGAGAAGGGGGCAGACTTAAGGATCCTGTCCAGCCTGATTCGGTCCAGTTCAATCGCTGGCAAACTACCCTTTCTGAGGCATTCTTGCCACAATTTTTCCAGCCAAGATACATACACAGACAACAACTCCCCTTGGTACTGTTGTGCATTTCTTACTCTCCACCACAGGTCCTCATCGGAATCTGGGCTCCCATACACATTCTCCAAGGCCTCAAGATAGTCCTGTGCAGTCGCTTCAGGGTTACTGGCCCGTTTGGCATGGATGGCAGCCAGGGCAGGACCTCGGAGGCTCTCACTTACCCTCTTTCGCTTTTCTGCTTCCGAGCATTGCCATTCTAGCACTTGAGAGGCAACTTAGTCTATCCAGGTCTCTCAGTCATCCTCCCCTTGTGGGGTGGGGAGGGTGCCGGAGAAAATTTTCAACCTGCAGTAAGAGTCGTGACTATTGGCAGGTACAGACATAGGGGCGTGCACCGGCACAGAAGGAGGGGCAATAATGGGTGCTGGAGGGGGAGAGGGTGTTGGTGGAGGAACATTCTCCGGTGGCAATAATAGTTTCTTTAAATCCTCCACAGTTTTCCCTTCCTGCAGCAACAATTTAGCAAATTTCTCCTCAAAAGTTTCAGATAGTGGGGGGGCATTCTCCCCGGGGTCTTTACTATCTTTCGTTATCACTCTCCAGGCAGTGAGGGCTTCTTCTGGGGCAATGGTCTGTGGCACTTTAGAACTGTCTATAGGGTCCTCACACTCTATTAGAGCCATGAAAGTTTGGGCGAGCAGATCAGCCAGCCACCCCACCACCACAAGGTTTCGTAAACATTCGACCTTGGAAAGTACTCCCTCTACAGTGTCCGTACTGGTACCCAGCGGGATATCCAAGACAAGTATAGCATTTTTGGGGTCGATCTCCTGCCCAGTACACCACTTCATCAACTGGTGTACAGCCGCTTCTGTTGGGGTATCCTTTTATTTTTAACAGTAATTCGTAAATGTGGCCACTAGAGGACACTAATCCCAGCGGTGTCTCCAAGATGTAACCCCCAGGTGGCGCTATCCCAAGGGCTACTACCCCTGCCTGACTGACTACTGACAGGTTGAGGAGCCTAGGTCCAATGGCAGGTACCTCCACCCAGAGGTCAGGGTTGGTACTGTCTATTCTGACTTGGTCACAGCCCTCAGGGACACTGTAACCCCCCTTTCTTCCCACTAGTGGCCCACACAATACATCAAGAGTATCTTCACAATGTACACTTACCCCCAGGACTGGCTCTGTCAACTGGACTCTGAGGACCCCCTATAAAACAAGATAATACAGTGCGATAGCCACAGTACAATACTTTAACATAAACGATTACTGCAGTCAGTGTAACTTTGCTGAAACAAACAGATCTGATTTATTTAAGGGGCTGTAACAAGGACAGGGGGAAATCAGGTTAATTAGGTTAAACACATTAATAATCACAGTACTGTGCGCATATTCAGAGTCCCAAAATGTCACTTTCACTGGGTGCCCAGGATGGGGGAGGAGGGCTAACCAGGATCGGTGCAGCTGGTTGGGGCCCTGTGATGGAAAAACACTTGCACAATGCCCAGTTGTAATCCGGAGCCGGATGGCTCAGTTCATGAAGAAATGAAACAGCAACAATTAGATGACACACTTGCAATTTGATAAACAGATGGCAGGGAGCTACCCCTTGTACTCATTAACTCAATGCTGAAAACTAGATGGAAGGCAGATTGTCCTGGATTGCCAGGAGGTGCAGACCATGTGGACAAGGTCCTTGTGACTGGACCCCACTGCAGTTTAGAGCAAATAGATGTAGTCTGGATTAAGCTGGGGTTTACTTCCAGCTTCATGCACTCAATTCACTGTACAGGGGATTTGAAATGCAATTCCGCACAAGCACTACACACATTTATATGTAAAAGGAAAGTACTATACCACGCAGGCTGCTTCTCGATCCCGACCACAATTACTGCACGATACCCGGGTGAACACACAGCAGCTTCAGTTCCTGACAGACCGAGTGTGATTCAGCAATTTCTCGTCTTCTACAGGGTGAGCCTGGTTTCTACTCTTCAGATCTCTGATTCTCCTCACAGGTCAGATTCAGTCCGAACTGGCGCTTGCACAGGCTGCAGACTGAAACTCAGGGCCTTACATGCGCTTCCCACGCTAAAACTATACACCGCAGAAGCACAGAGCTCCTTGTCTCTTCACTGCCAAAACTGATCTCATCTCTCCAGTCCCAGAGCAGTGCATTTCCTTTAGCTCCACACTATTCTGTTGGCTGGTATGGCTGTCACTCACAATAAACTCCCCCTGTTGGTGGAAAAAGGTGCCAAGGTCAAAACTACATTTCCGAGTCACTGGCCATACAGTACATAGGTGGCTGGCTCCACAATGAGAGTCCAAGTTCTGATATGCCAGCAGCAGGCTCCGTTTCAAAGGTCCCCCCACACTGATTGGTCCAGTTCAGCAGTTTAAAACCAGAATGGAGAGCTAGGCAAAAACAGTTTAGACTGCAAAGAAAAGCAGATTAGACAAACTGTATTTTCATTATTACTCTAAATGATTTCTGGCAAACAGTTACATCTTTGAAAAGTGCTCATTCTGCCCACTTAGCGATGGCAGAAGCGGAGCGATTTGGTAGCAGCTCGAGCGGTACTCAAGCAGGGAAACACACAGTCCCCCCATAGAAACTAATTATGTCTGCAAGCAGACAACTCTTAAAGAGACAGTACGAGAGGCTCTAAAAGCACTTGGAGATAAATGTTTTAAATGCCAAACACCATTCAGGCTTGGAGCATTCAAGCAAGCTCCTGGAAGACTTTTTGGGAACCCCATTTGCAGGGGGGTTACACTTATCTGACTCCTATCTGGACTGGAATCATTGCCAGTGATGTCTCGCCTTCAGTCACTACTCAAATTCTGGATCCTGCAGCCTCACCTTGCCTGCTCACATCTACTTCCACTTGTCAAGGATACACTTCTTCATTCCACTGTATTGAATTCTGGCATACATCTGGATATTCGCTACAGTTCCCTAGGATGCTTCTTGCTATACTGCTTCAACTCCTTCAGAGTTACTACTACTGTTTCATAATGCCTTCCTTATCATAGCTTAAGCTTAAAACAGAGATCTACTGCAGTTTTATTTATTTATTTATTTGCTTTTGTTAACCGGGTGAGTGCACTAGGCATAGGAATGCCTATTTTCAGGCACGACCCGGGAGGATACAAGTCAGATACAAAACAACCAACAGCAATGTGACGCAGCACATATAGGTCATACAATGCAAAGTTAGTCAGGAGGAAAAAAAAACATCACAAACAACTTGTAAGACTATATGATAGATAATCAGACAACGTAAGTAATATGACAAGGATACCAGGATCATTCAGAAGAATGAGACAAGTGCAACACAGGTTCAGAGATTGGTACCAGTCATTGTTATGAACAGTGAGCAGTAAGTGCTACATTGCAAGTCAGATAAGCATAGTAGAGGAAAAAAAGGAGGGGAGGATGAGGGAAGGGGGTAGAGGAGTAAAGGTAGGTTAGAGTGTGTACAGGTAGGGTGGGAGTAGAGTAAGGTCGAGCAGAGTGGGGATGGGTTTATGGTGGATGGAAACAGGTACAAGGGCTAACTGCAAGTAGGTGTTCATGGTGGAGCTTCTTAAAGCCAGTATGTGTAGGGGCAAGACGAATAGCATGGGGAATAGTATTCCAGTATTTAGGGGCAGCATGGGAGAAGACTCGTGCACCCATTGTGGTCTTACACCTAGGGATGTAAAGAGGAGTCTGGTCAATTGAACAGAGACAGTAGGAAGGGGTTTGAGGGTGTAGTAGCGATACAAGAGATTGGGGGAGGCCTGCTCTTATAATGCCACCTATTAAAGTACCATAGGATAGGAGGCGATGGGCAGCAGGACTAGGCCAGTTTAGATTAGCATAGAGCTGACAGTGATGTTTGTGCCGAGGAGAGGTAGAAGCATAACGGCAGATGTTATTATAGGTAGTGTCCCATGTATGGAGGGAGGTCTTAGTTGCACCTAGGTAGGTGACCGAGCCATAGGCCAAGGATGGGAGCAGAAAGCCTTGTGCCACGGCAAGCTTAGCCGATGGAATGAGGGCATAGCTAGTGCGGTAGGCTCCTCCAATTTTTGCATTGACAGATTTGCAAGTTGCAGTGATGTGGAGATCAAAGTCCAAGGATTCATCAAGAAGAATACCCAGGTATTTAAAGGAACTAGTGTTGACTAACAGGGAATTGTCAGCACAGGATATTTTGAGGGAGTTCCAATTTACTTTTAGTTTTGCTGGAGAGCCAAAGAGCATATATTGAGTTTTACTACCATTAAGGACAAGGTGATTTGCAGTTAGCCAGGATTGAATGTGCAGGAAATCTAAAGATAGTGAGTTATTTATGTCTGATACATTACTGGCACTATAGTAGAGGACAAGGTCATCTGCATAGAGCAAGGTAGAGCAAGTAGGTGCCCGGGATGGAAGGTCGTTTATGAAAATTGTGAAAAGTAAGGGGCCAAGTATGGATCCCTGTGGGACACCAACATGTATGGACGATAGAACAGACATGGCTGAGTTAAAAGCTACAGCCTGCTGTTGATTGGATAGATAGCTGTGGAACCAGTTCACCGATTCGACTGAAAAACCAAGGGAGGTAAGTTTTGTAAAGAGAAGGGTGTGGCTAACTAGGTCAAATGCCTTGGTGAGATCAATGAAAATGGCACCTGTCAAGAGACCAGAGTCCACGGCAGCGTAAATGTCATTAGTAAGTTTCAGAAGGGCAGTAGAAGTACTATGGCCTTTTCGGAAACCATGCTGGGAACCAGAGAGGGGGCTGTGTTTCCACAGATAATCTGTGGTTTGACTTGCCACTAATTTTTCAAGGATTTTACTGAGCACAGTGAGGATAGCAATGGGCCAATAATTAGCCATATCTTTAGGATCAGCTTTCTTAAGGATGGGGGTTATCCTAGCTATCTTCCAAACATTAGGAACTACACCATGATATAGCGACAGGTTAAGGATTTTAGTTAGGGGAGAGGCTATAAGCGGGGCAGCGGCTTTAAGAAGCCTGGGTTCAAGACTGTCAGCGCCAGAGCTAGTATTGTCTGAGATTGTGAGTAGCAGCTTAAGGACTTCGGTTTTAGAGACAGTCTGAAACCTGAAAAGTGGACAGGAGAGCATTGGAACCGTAGCCACAGGAGTGGATGTCAGGTGGCCAGTGGGAAAGGAGGCTAAGTAGCATGAAAGATCTGAGAAATGATGGTTGAAAGAGTTGGCAATGGTCACTGGGTTGATACAGTGTATGCCGTTCAGCAGCATGTCATTTGAGGTGGACAGTTTATTGGTACCGAGGAGAGTTTTAATGACTGACCAAAATTTTCTTGAGTCTCCTCCAGCTTTTATTAGTAAATCTTTACAGAAGGAGCATTTAGCTAGATGAGTATTCCTTTTACAAGAGTTTATCAAGACCCTATAGTGATTGTAATCTGCCTGCAGCCCTGAGGGCTTAAAACGCCACCAGCTTTTGTCTCTAGTATGGAGTTGGCTAAGAAGATCCTTAGTCAGCTACTTAGTTTGTGTATCTCTTATGCGGTGAGTGACTCGAGGAGCATGAAGGTCCTGAATACACCCAAATTTATCAAGGAAGTAATCTAGGGCGGACTGTGCATCAAGTGAGGCAAAGATTGGTGACCAGTCAATCAGTGAGAGATCATGCAAAAACTGTGACTGATTAAAATTGGCCAGGTTTCAGAAAGTGATTAATTTCGGAGGGGGAGATGATTGTCTAGCAGCATGCCAGATGCAGAAAATTGGGGAGTGGTTACTTATAGAATCAGCAAGGGTACCAGCTGAGATGATGCAGTCAAGACAGTTTGTGAGGGCCCAATCAATTAGGGTACTAGATCGGGAGGGTGGGGCCATGACCCTAGTGGGGTCAGTGATCAGTTGATGGAGGTCATAGCCTTGTACAATAGTGTAGAGGGATTGGCAGGATTTACCTGACCAGTT
Source organism: Neoceratodus forsteri (assembly GCA_016271365.2). NCBI lineage: Eukaryota > Metazoa > Chordata > Ceratodontiformes > Ceratodontidae > Neoceratodus > Neoceratodus forsteri. The sequence continues at coordinate 735,653,065 of CM028131.1, forward strand.
AAGATTTAAGTCCCCAAGGATGAGGACCGCATTGCGTCCGGTGGCTAAGTCCACCTGGGAGAGGAGTTCCACTAGACCAGAGGATGCTTATCACCTCAGGTCGAGTTGCCAACTCATCCACCCAGGTCTTTACATTACATACTTTACCAACTTCTATCATCAGGAAACAACAGTCTACAGCACCCTTCTACTGCTCTCATAAGTAAGCCTCAGAATATATTACTATGCTGCACGAAATAGGCTCAGGATTATGCTACCATTTACAATACCATTTACAATCTATTCCTTACTATGTCGCTACTATTTCTGCATTGCATGCAGTTAATCATTACTATTGCTCTACCACTGCTCTACAATCTGCCTCGCCCCGTGGGGCCGGAGGTTCACCGCATCGCACTTCAAAAGACCTGTGCTACTACAGGCCTGGAGGTCCCTTGAACTTATATTATTACACCATATTTGCCTGCTTCTATGACCTGCCTCGCCCATTGGGCCTGGGGGGTTTAATTACTTCTACTCTACACCTCCCTCACCCAGCTCAGGGCCTGGAGGTTCGCATATTCTACTATACGCCTACCTGCCGCCATGTCTGCCAACCTTAGGAGCTCCTTTGTACTATGGACTCACATCTGTATTTGTTTAGCCGTTCATCATCTATTCTTGGATGCTTCTGCCTTGCTGCCATAATCATATGAATTACTACTACTACACTCCTACCAGGACACTTAGTTGAGCTTATCCAGAAGACTTTCAATCTCATGATTTATGCTCTAAGGCTTCTTGGACCCTGTGACAACGCTACTTCATTCGACTCAGCCTTTTCAGCTCTCACCATTTATGACTCATAAGCTCGACTATTCAGGACTCCTCAGACTACTCTCACCAAGTCAATTCTAGCTACTGTACCATTCTTGGCTTTCAAAATATGGATATTTACATCACTATCCAATTATTTGGATCACCAGATGAAGATCTTTGATTTCCTGTGCTATTACTATTTCCTCAGGCTCCCCGCCCTATACCGTACATAATCTATGCCATACTACTCCTCTGCTATGACATCTGCATCATACAGATTTAATTACTACTAGTACTGACCTACGTACAGGTCCACTTATTTACACTATTTGCTTATTACCTGCTTTGCTCTTTCAGGCCCTAGGAGTTTATCAAGACTGACTCACCTATTCTACAACCTACTTCGCCCCTTGGATCTGGAGGTACATCTAACTTATGTCTACCTATTAGCATTAAGATCTATGCCTAATTCACTTACCTGCTTCCCACTCCGGATCAGAGGTTCCTACTGCTCTGCCCTCTCCAGATCACACAACATGCGCCAGTTCCTGTGCTTCATCACCAAGGCCTTCATTTGCAAAGCTTGCCATGCGGAACACGAACAAACTGTCTTCCTACACTGGACATAGACATTTAGCCTTTTGGTTACTGGTTCTCCTTGGAGAAGACGTCCTCACCTGCTGGAGTGCTTCACCGATGTAACTTCGACACTTTGAATTATTATCGACCATGGATTCCCTGTACTATCATTCTGCCCTGGACTTGGATTCTCGGACTAGGAGTTTATTGGAAGGATGCTGCTATGTTCACCTGACACTTCAAAAATTCAGTACTTTCTTCAGTTTTTTATTTCACTGGATCAGGATCTACAACTTTGGATTTCGGATTTGCCAATTAAATTAAAATTGTTAATTAGGATTACTCTCCTTTATTATGTCCAGAAGGACGGACAGGTCAGTAGCCATGGGTCCTCAGAGGTTTCCCCCAAAGGTTTTTTTTCCTCTCCTGTGTGCTACTGATCACACTCTCCGGAGTTGGAGGAGATAATCGTACAATATCATTATTCTTTTTGGGGGGGTTTTCATCCTATATGTCTAAGCATCCTTCCTACAGTGGTATACAGAGAAAGGCCAAAACAATCAAGTCATAATGAGCTACTTATCATGTCAAGCATCTTAGCACCCTGTATATACTATCCAATACATAAGTGCTATAAGCACTGACTTGTTCATGTCCATACGGGAGTATCCAAGCACTATCTATTCCAGACAACTAAAATCATGGAAGCATCATTCTAATTGCTGGCCTGGCCTCTGTATCCAAGCACAACCTACATTATCCAATTACAAGTATGAGCACAAGCACTGAGCTATGAACCACACATAATATATTTATCCTTCAATTCTGTCTCCTTGTGAAAGTCTCCTAGCACTAATGTGTTTAAGTCCCATTTGTAATTCATAACCAGACGATCAGCTACCTTGGATTTAATTACCTGCCATCATTCCTGTATCTGGGAGCAAGACCAGGACATATGTTCTAATGAATCTTTATCCCCTACACATTTAGGGCAAACATTGTTATCTTTCCAGCCCATCCTATATAATCTATGTGGAGTTAAATAGGCATTATGTACGGTAGCGTCTTAAACTGTATTAATTTTAGATTATCTAGAGGGAGACGTTTGTATATGTTATGCCAGAGATTTGCCCATACTAAAGATTGATTGGTGCTAATCTGATTCCAGAAACAGCATTGTAAAGGCAGCTCTGTAACTCTCAGTTTCAAATAATATTGATAAAGATTTGATATTGGGTGGCTTTTGGCCTTAGCATCTCTCATTTTTGAAGCAACATTATCTTTGTCTATAGATCAAGGGGGAGGGCTAAAAAATCATTTAAGAACCAACTTGAGAGTAAAAATGACTTGGTAATACCTTTTGCCTAAAGATAAAAGATTACATATCTCTTGTATTGAAAGCAAGGAGCCCTCCTTCAAGATATCAGCCACCTATAAGTTAGGGTCACATGGAAGCTGCTGTCGCGAGAAGGTAGAGCCATGAAAAAACAGATTTAAATTATATATGATTGGCTGATTAATGCTATGTCCAAGATTAATATGTAGATATTTGCACATCGGATCGTGTATTTTTAAAGATGTGCCTATAACAAAATTTTTTAAGTTTTTAGGTAATAGGTTAAATTTAGAATAAAGAATTGCTTCTGGAGAAATGTTATGTTTTTTTAACATGTTGAGCTCAATACGAAGCCAAACAGGAGTATAAGAGTTGGATTCCGCATCACCATCTAACTATCTGAGATATGTATTAGCTTGTGCTGCCATGTGGTAGAGTATGAAATTTGGCACTTTTAAGCCTTCCTGGTTTTTTGGTAGCATTAATTTATCCAAAGCAGTCCTGCAAAATTTACCCACCCATAAAAACATTTATAACAGAATTAAGTTTTGTAAACCAGGATAAAGGAAAATACTCATGGAGCATATTGAGAACGAAAAATATTCCTTTTGACTACATTACGATGTTAAGATGAGCAAGACTCAGTCCTTTGGGGAAATTTGAAAAGGGTTGGGGGGTGGAGTGCTGGGCCGGGATTGGTCTCAACATTACCAGCTAGCAGAAGCAGGATGAAAATAAGGAGTTTAGTGGTAGTGGATGGGCGTTTGCATAGCAACTGAGAGAGGGTGAGAGCAGGGGGGAGAGGTGAGCAGGAAGCGTAGGGTAGAAAGATGAAGGTTAGAAGATGGGAGCAGAGAGCAGTGAGGAAGCCAGGGGGAGTGGGAGAGAAAGGGAGTGCTTGGGTCAGGGAGGGTGGGGGAAGTTGTGGGGGTAAAATAGGAAGGGAGAAAGTAGGAGGGTGAGGGGCAGCAGGGAACTAAGGGTAAATAGGAGGGGAGGAGGGAAAGTGTGAGGGTTAACATGATCAGACAGCAGTGAGGAGAGAGTTGGAGAGCAGGTAGAGTGAATAGCTGCTTCAGGTTTATAAATGGATTTGGCAAAGCAAATAAAACTAGCGTAACTTCCAGTACAGGGTTAATCCCTGGTTAAGTCAGTTTATACAGCAATCAAGAAAACAGTAAGGTAATGTTAAGGGAATTCTCTGATCAGCATGTTAGAGAGTGGAAGATACATACCTCATCTCCTATTTGCATACAGGGGAAGTCCCGCAGGAATCCACAGGGTTGTCATCCTTTGAGATCCTTATTGGCTATATGGTAAGAGGCCTCCTAGATTTGGTAAGAGATTAATGGGAGGGTGAGCTTGCTCCCCAAATGGAATTTGTTGATCTGTTGTGGAGTACAGTATGCCCTGAATTTCAGGACACAGCTCAATGAGTTCATTGAGTTTGCCCAGGAGCACCTACAGTAGCTGCTGCATAACAGAGGCAGAAGACATGGTATGACCGTGGGGCCCTAAGCCTGGGAGTACAAAGCTGGACAATGGGCAGTGGTGCTCGTCCCCTTCTGGCAGAACAAATTACAGCTGACTTGGGAGGGGCCTTACTCAGTGGACAAGAAGGCAAATGACGTGAATTACATGGGGGATCTACCTGACAAGAGGTGCAAAAAGCGAGTTCATGACATAAACCTGATGAAACCCTACCATGACAGGGACAAGATGGTCCTGGCTGTGTGTAGCTATCTGGAGGTGGGGGTAGAAGCAAGCCCACTGGTGTATCTCCTGGGAGAGGTGAAGGGAGACTCCTCAGTGGATGCTGTCACCCTCTTGGAACGGCTGACACCAGACCTAGCAGACAAAATGAGTGGGGTACTGAGTACATTTGGTGAAATGTGCATACATTTTGTGAAATGTTCACAGAGAAGTCAGGGTATAGCATGCTAGCAGAGCACCATGTATATATAGGGTCCCATGCACCACTGAGAAAGTCACCCTACAGAGTCCCAGAAGGTGTAAGACATGCCATAGAGGTGGAGATCAAAGAGATGCTGGCTTTTTGGGTGATCCAGGAGTCCAGTACACTCAGGGCCTCCCTAGTGGTACTGATTCCCAAAAAGGATTGGACCATTAGGTTCTGCATTGGGTTCTACAATTTCAACAGCTGCACAGAGTCAGACGTATACCCTATGCCCAGGACGGATGAGGTCCTAAAGAGATTAAGTGGAGCCTGTTACCTGTCTACCATAGTCCTGACAAAGGACTATTGCCAGGTACCCCTGACCCCTGAAGACAGAGAAAGGTCGGCCTTCATCACCCCATTTGGATTATTCAAATTCAGGGTAATGGCATTCCAGACACAGATGTGCCAGTCATTTTTCAGCGGCTAATGGACAGCATTCTGTAGGGGGCAGAAGACTTCACTCTGGCGTGCATGGATTACAGTGACATCAATAGCCAGACCTCAGAGAATCATGTAAGGCTTATAATCAGGATGTTCCACTGACTGCAGGCTGCTCGGCTGATTGTCAAGGTGGAGAAGTGCCAGATAGGAACAGCAGAAGTGTCATACCTTGGGCGTCAGGTGAGGAGTGGGTACATGTGGCCTGAGTCAGTGAAAATTGAGGCCATCCAGGGATGGGCCACACCCACGACCAAGGAGAAAGTACGGGCCTTCCTAGGGATGGCAGGGTGCTACTGTAAGTTTGTGCTGAATTTCAACAGGATGGCAAAACCCCTACCTGATTTAACCATGAGGAAAATGCCAGAAAGGGTTCAGTGGACAGAAACATGTGATACTGTGTTCCACCAGCTGAAGGAGGCATTGTGTCAGATACCTGTGCCTGCCAGCCTAGATTATTCTCTTAGGGTCATTGTGCATGTAGATGCATCTGATCATGGGCTAGGCACGGTTCCAAGTCTGGTTATGCACTTGGGAGAGGAGCACTCAGTCATGTACCTGAGCAGGCAGCTGCTGCCCGGAGGAGAGGCTTACACCACACTAGAACTCCCAATTACTAAGCTTGAGCCTGGTTCTCCAGTCCTATAATATGGACATTTGGCACTACAGCGGGTCGCAGCATGGCAATGCAGATGGGTTGTCTAGACAATAGCTAGTGCCCTTGTTTTGTTTTTAAGTATAAGAAATGCTTCAGAAACTAATGTGGAGTTCACCCATAGAGTGAACCATGGGCATAGGAAATGGAGCCAGCCAACTCACACAAAAATCAAAAATAATTTTTTCAATTGCTAAAAGCTTTTTTTGTTTGTTTCTCTCGGGGGGAGGGGAAGATGTAAAAATTTCATTTTTTCGTGTTTCTGTCTCTAATTTCTATTATCAGTCAGAATTTAGCAGCTTCAGGGAAAGGTCAGAATGTTCTTACCAGTGACTCTGCTAAAACAGACCAGCTGTCCATGGGGAGTGGTAGGAAACTCTTTGACCAGTTTATGAGGAAGCTTCAAAAGGGGAAAGACGCCTTTTCATGTTTTTAAACCAGACATCCTAACAGGATTTAGGACAAAAACAGATATCATTTGCAAATAAAAATCCAATGTCCTGATCAGATTCGTTTTTATGAGGCCCCAACTCAAAGACACAAAGAATGTTTACTCTGATGCCAGAGTGACATTTTGGATGACGTGCCATGGGGGGGCCAACTGCATGGTGTTTAGGTCTGGCAAAGCCTAAAAGAGATAGTCAGGTTTTGGGACTATGAATTGTTGCCATCTAAGGGTTCAAATCTGCCATGATTCATCAACGTGTCTTGTAGTAAGCCAATATACCTTGCTAGAGAGAGACAGAGGGTTTTTTCAGTGTGAAACCTACGGTCAGACATTTTTTATTCCATTTCTGCATAATTTGTGTTCCCTATAATCTTATTGTAATATCCTGTATTATCTGTGTAAATATCTTGAACTATTAGAAAAATAATTTTTATGCATTTCATGTTTCTGTAACTGAATTCTTTGAGGTACAGCAAACAGATTTATGTATTTATTTTTTAGCTAGTTTCTTTCTCCTCCTTTCCTGATCGGCCATCTTCCACCAGCCCCCCAGCTCTGTCACCCTGGCATCTACCGGACTTACCTCTGGCTTCCATGAGGTGCCGGCTGTCTGGGTCCAGCACCTGCGAGGGGCCAGCATCATTTCACCGGTCGGGATCTTTTTCCGTGTGTTTCTTCCTGGCCCTGAGCGCAGTGCGATGGTATACAATGATGCCAATGGCCAAACTGCACATGGCATGCTGGGCTTCTGCCCCGCATCTGCCCCCTAGGTTTTTGAGCCAGTCCCCAGCCACCACCAGGGGCCAGTCAAGCAGCGGACTCCAACCCCACCCCTCCTCGGGAGAGGAGAGGAGAGTAGTCCTTCAGATGCTCAATCCTCTCCTTCCCTGGCCGACCCCCAGTGGCCCGCTCGCACTGCGAACACGGGTCACCGGCATGACAGGCGGTAAGGCATGGATGCCTCAGCCCTCCATGCCACTGGGCTGGCCAGCTAGCAGATTTATAACTGACAATAACTGTATTTCTGCCACAAAAGAGGGTGCTACAGTTACCATAAACTGTGTCTACAGTAAGAAGTTCTGAGCTGTGACATAGAGGGGTGGGTGGGTTGCCCTTGAGCATGGAGTGCTATACTGTGTGAGCAGTGGCTCTGAAGGGGTTCAGACCTAGAAATACCCCAAATGATTGTTTATGCTGAGTGGTGGCTGTTATTGTCATCTGAAGGGTTTGAGAAATCCGGTAACAGTTGCAGATCAGTCTGAGAGAGACTTGTTTCCCACACATAGGTATAGTCCATAGTTCCACTGTACATTACAGACTCAACCTGATCTCTTGAAGGAGAGCTAGTTTTTGCCTGGCTGTGCTACAAGGCATGCTGTCTTAGGGGTTGCTGTCCTCCTTGGTGTCCATGCTTCCTGTCCTGGGGGAGCTGTACCTCATTGTATTCCTCCGGTATGTGTGGTTTTATGGGGAAGATATTCTCAAAGAAGATAGTTTAGTAACTTACCAGTAACAGTAGAACTTCAGGAGAATCTCCTCCACAGATCCACACAACTCCAACTTCCAGATGGAATAATTTCAAATAAATAATCAAATAAATAACTGTAGAGTCCAGTTAAGCATGGGGCTTAATGTTAGCTGCCACCCCTTTAATCGAACAGATAATGTTGCAAGTAGAGTCATTATGGTAATGAGTTATGCTAATTATTGCCTGCAGGGGCTAGGAAACCCCAATTTCCTGTCTGTAGTTAGTCTGAGTCTGCACCTTGTGCTGAACAGTTGCTCCTGCCTGATGTCTCTGAATAAACTAATTTTGCTTATTATTTTATGCATCCGACTCAGTTCGTTTGGTACCAGCAAGATGCCAATTGCAGCAGAACCAGATGGGCCTGGCAGAACAGAAAGAAGGTATGGTTCCCGTGGCAGACCAAAATGTCACACATGGTGGAGGATGCGGCCCTTCTTCTGCCCAGACCCCCATCTCACTTGTCTGTGTCGTTGGGTACCCCCAGGGTCATCACCCAAGTATGCCTGAACTGTGTCTGCATGCTGAGTAAAATACAGCTCTGGCAGCAGAGAAAAAAAGTAACGTTGAACTGTCTCCTGCTCAGTTTGTAAACCTCCTGCAAATCTACCTCAGGCCTATATATAATCTGCCTCGGATGCACAGGGAAAAACATGAGCAGCCTTCCTACTGTAATAAACTTATCGAAAGTAACACTGATCAACCCTGCTGGCAAGCAGCTCATTGACTGCACTGTACTGTTTTAAACTAATTCTGTTCATCCCTAGACTCTACGGAGCAGCAACATTGTGCTCCCCAGAGCTCCAAATCAGCAAACCCACATTACAGCCAGCCTGGCAAATGGACGCTCTGCCCTCTAACCCTGCTGCTTGCTCCCCGCTCAAACCACAGCATAGCTACCGCCTGGAGGAGACTGCTCACAATTAATGTAAATATAGAAACGCGGCTCAGACTTGCCACCCACAGCAACTACGACTCTCCCCCAAACAAACCTTAAAGGTCTCCAGCCTTCCACCACCAATGCAGCCCCACTACTACAGCTTCACAGCCACACAGCATAACACTGGAGCACTGTTCTGAGACCCAGACCATGGCTCTTACCTTGCCTGAAAGTCACACCGTAGCCTCGCACAGCCGCGCGGCTGCTCCACATGCTCAGAGCCGCTCCACAAGCCTCTCACCACTGTGGCTTCCCTGTTGCAACTGCTGCTATTATGGAGCAACTACACCACAAGCCTCCTGCCCTCGCAATTCAAGCTCCCAGAATCAACAACTGCCCCAATTTACAATCGGCAGCCACAACGGACTGCTTTCCACTCCTTCCACCTGCCGCCTGCCTACGCAGAGCCTCAGCTCAGGGCAACACTATGTTCAGCCCTCCAACCTCTTTTGTTGGCCCTATACCTTCAGACCAGCCACAGCGCTGCTCCTCAGTAACAGCCACATCAGACCACGGCTCCCTCTCACCCTTAAAGCTGCAACAGACGATGTTTCACAGCTCCTCCTGAAAATGGCCATGGCAGCTCTTCCCTGGCATAAGCAAATGCTCGGAGCGCTCTGCTCCTTGACTCACTACACTGCAACATAACGCTGCTACTTGCCAACACTTCTCTCAGGCCTTCTACAGTAAAATACACAATGCAGGAGCCCTCATGCAGCATATAAATAAAATGGGGGCAGGGAAAACCAAAAAAACAAATGGGGGGAAATTTTATAAACCTACAAAGCACTCCAGAAACTCTGAGTAGGGCACAGTATAAATCTCGGGGGCAAGACAACAAGACAGGGTCACCCAGAGACAATAACTCAGTAATAAACAAAACCTGGGGGCAGAAAATAAATAAAATAGAGGACAGCCTGGGAGACAACAAAACAAGAAAAATAATAAAATGAAAGGCAGCACAATACACAAGAAATGGGCAGTCAAATAAGTAACAGAATTTCCCCAGCAACAGTGCCACTCACCACAGTAAAGCCTGTCAGATTTCAGTGGGGAAGGTGGCCTGCAGCATGGCAGTCACCATCTTGTCTCCTGCACAGCAGCCTCATGGTAAGCAGCCCCCATCTTGTGTGCTGCAAGACAATAACACAGGAAGTGCCCACTGGCCATCTTGCTACACTCAGTACTGCAGGAACTGTATGTCACATATCATCTGCCATCTTGTGAAGGGCACCAAATGACCTCACTCCATAGGAGTCAATGGCAAACCTATTCAAATAAAGAGACACTACACCAAATAGCTGATTTTTACCACAAAACGTTATTTAAATAACTGACAACACAGAATTGATGGAAATTGCTTACAAATAATTGTATTTTTATCTAGAAAAATATTTTTCTTCTAGGCACTCCATCTACTCCACGATGTCTCATCTCCTGCATGACGGCAGCTCCTTCTCTTCCTTATAACCTTTATTCAGTGAAACAATGCTCGTCTCCAACCACAATGTACGATGAAGATACCGATATGGGTGCCAGTGCTTCCGGAGAGCTATCTTCACCCACCTCAATGGCTTGGGGCCTCAAAATAGAAACCATCCTGCACAACATCTAGTCTTCCATCCCAGCTCAAGGAACGCCAACTATGCAAGCTATCCAGGATGACCTCGCCTACATTAAAACTATTTCATCTCAGTCTATGGTCCATACCAGCCTACAGCCAGTTCCCTTCTCAGCACTGCCTCACAAAGACACTGTCGACTGGCTCGAACAATTCCAAACCTGGATCTCCTTACACGGTTGGACTGACCCTTTGTGCATTTCCAATTCACTTGTTTCTAAGGGGGACTGCCATTACCTGGTTCAACACATTTCCAGACCAGGTAAAAGGGGACACTGCCACCCTCTATACCACCTTAGAGGATCATTTTCTTCAAGCACACCCACCCTGGTTATTGGAACAGCAACTGTGGGAACTCACCATGCAATGCTCTGAGTCATTAGAATCATTCATAGTTGACATTGAATCACGCTGCAAATGTTTGCAAAAATCAGAAAAAGAGCAAATCACAACCTTTGTATGGGGACTTCTTCCTCAACTCCACTTGTATGTAATCCAACAGAAACCAACAACCTGGATGGACACAATCCAAGCTGCTCGACTCGCACAACAGTCCATATCAATGTCGCGGGCCACCACTATGCAAGCGCCTCAGTTGTCACAGTTAGCTGCACTCACAATCTGTGTCCAGCAGCAGTAATCAGTGATAGAGACTCTCATCACAACTGTCAACAGACTGCACCTCAGCTCAACTGGTTCTTCTGCAACCACCATCAATGCTCTCCATCCACTTTGACAGCAACCTGAGCCACCACCCCCACCTTCACAATAACCAGAGACCTGCCAATGGTGCAGATGTAAGGGACACACAGCTGCTGCCTGCCAAAAGTTAAAGTACTACCACAGAAATCAAGAGAACCAAAGGCACCCACTGCAGCACAATCGGCAAGATGATCACAACAAACCAGCAACTGACCGCCAATCTGACTCGCGCAACTCAAACAACCTGCACCCTCTAGCTGCTTACTCAGGCACACCCTCACCTCCAGGGGCAAAGGTTCTTGTCATCTGGTCACCTCTCCTAGCGAACTATGTTCCCGTGTCACCACTGGAAATTTGTCCACACATGCCCTGGTCGACTTTGGAGCAGAAATCTCAGGTATCCACAGCAGTATTCTAGACAACCCAGCTATACGTCATGTACCTAATGTCTCTCCAGCTGACCTAAGTACATTATCACAGCAAGTACCGCTACAGTACCTATCGCAGGCATGGTCCATCTCAAACTCCACTTTGGCTCACAGCAAGCTACTGTCAAGTTCTACCTAGTGCCTGATTTACAACCAGCAGTGATTCTTGGCCTGGACTTTCTCAAAGTTCACAAAGCCATCCTAGACTTTGCCTCAAACAAACTGTCACTAGATCTTCAGAGGCAACTTGCAGCTATTGACTCAGTCACTGTGCCTCCTAAGTCAGAGACGGTTTTGATTGCCAAGATTCAAGGTGAACCACTTCCACAAGGTGTTGTTGGCATCATCACAGGATCCCCCACTCTGCTTTCATCAGGTCTGAAACACCTTATTGGCAGTGCATGGTGGCGCAGTCTTCCAAAAATGCTGTAACTTCACCGAGGAGCCAGTGGACATCTCAAAGGATGCCAACATCGGAAAGTTTGTCTGCTTGTCTTCAGGAGACCAGCTCCACCTCCTGCAAGAGCTCCATCCTAGTTCCACCAACTCTCATCCTGTCAGTACTATCACAACCACTCCAGCCTCCACAGAGCTACCCCTCAGTCAGTGACTATCATCTTCAAAACTTCCAACCTGCCCAACAGAGAAACAGCAATTTTTGGAATTCCTATAGAATTACCCATATGTCTTTGCTGGTTCAAATAAACTCAGATGCCATGATATCCTACAACACACCATCGAGGTGCAGGCCAACCAGCAGCTATTTTGTCAGTGGGCCTACAAGGTGGGACACAAACTAAAACAAGTCCTGGAGGATATAATCAAGGCCATGCTTGACCAAGACATTATCCAAGAATCTACAAGTCCCTGAGGTGCACCTTTCTTGCTGGTGGTAAAGAAAAACAAAGGGTATTGTTTCATGGTGGATTACAGAAAGCTCAATGCCTACATGGTGCAGGATGCTCAGTCCCTTACCTACAACAGAAGAGAATATTAGCACAGCTTCTTTTAAGTACACCACAGTGTTTTACAAAGCTATGAGAATCCATCTCCATCTCCATGGAGCTAAGTGGCAGCAGAATTCTTGGCACGTTGGTGGCTCAGCTCACCTCCCCCTGATTACGTGCTACAGCACAAAACTGGTCAGGGTCTACTAAGCAGCGGCCTGTTGGTGCAATGGATATTGGCGGCACTTCTAAATTATTTATTCAATAAGGCTTTCAAAGTACAGTTTTGTGAGTGTGGATTTTGTTGCACCTGTGACTTAGGTTGATACCTATGGTTCAGTTTGCCAGGAGCGGAGGCTGTCAGGGGAGTATTGAGCCTCTGATTGGATGCTATCCTCCATCCTCTATGGTGGGCATCCTACTACTGTACATGATGGCATCCTAGTATTAGGCAGAGGCAACCCACAGAGATGCACTTGCTTAGGGATGCAGGGAGTACCTGGTGCTCAAATAAGTGTATGTCATCATGATTTGACATCAGGGAAGATGGGTGGAGAGGATATTAAAAAACCAACACACACACATGCACACACACTGTTAACTGTCAGTTTCTGCTATCACCAGGGTAAGTCTACAGAGTATCTCCTTTCCAACATCTTCCCACTGCTGTACACCCCAGTACATGTCTGCCCTTCCTCTCACCCTGTCTTGAGAAGGGCTCCCCACCACCAAAAAATAAATAAAGTGTGTGACAGATGTCAAGTTCCTTATTATCTTTGGTTCTAGTTCTTGTTACAATGTGATTTTAATTTGGTACTAAGCTGGGAGAGGCTTTGATGGCATGTATATGAATTTCTCTGCTTGGATTCTGTAAGTTGGGGTACAAATAACATTTACAAAAAAAAGAGTGTACAAGGAGAGGGACTAATGGACTTGGGCATTGGTGAGACTGTGAGGATTTGTTTTCTGTTATCTTTGGGAATACATATGGTAATATTATGCTTGATCACAAGACACAAATCAAAACTGTAAAATAATTTAGATAAGGAGAGTACCCTCTATGGTACCCAGTTGTTGATAAGCCCAATAGACGCTGGATCATCATTTAGGTAATGGCCATACCTTAATGGTTGTGGTTTGTACAATGAAGCATATCAAAGGGAAACATGATACAGGGGCAGTAGATGGTGTAGCTTCATTGGTCTTTTATATCTGCCTTTTTTTATTTTCAGTGACCATTGTTCTATATATTGTTTATGTACTAGATGTCTGACTGAAAACATAAAATTCAATAAAAAAGTTTTAAAAAAGGAAAATATGCTGTAAACTCCTAGTACTTTTACAGTGCCATTAGGCTGGTGTAGTTTGCAACAACAACGAAAGAAAAAGAAAACAGAACAGTTAATGTTTTAACTCCAGGTGAGCAAGAAAGAGGCAAAACAAAAGCCCAGTCCACCCATCTGCATGGCCAGATCATCCAACTGCACTTTTGTTTTGCCTTTTCTTCATTCACCTGTAATAAATACTTCAACAGATTTTTGTTTTGCTCTGCTTTTTGCATTGCTCTCCCACCACCACCACCAGTGACAGAGACACAACTGGGTATAGAGGATGGGGGCCTCTCAAAAATCCAGAGGGATAGAGGACTGTGTGGAGCAATGCCCTCAGCAGGAGTCATGCCAGTTCTGGGCCTGAAGGAGTGGAAGCGAGGCACATCAGACAACAAAGAGCAATATAAAACAAGCATTTGTCAATGAAGAATGTTGTCTTGCTGGCATTGGAATTGGTAGTGCAGGAGTTAGAGAGATGTATAATAGGAATGGTAGTGAAGTATTGAACTGACATCAACCCCACCCCCCGCCCTGCAGAGACTGACAGGCGTTGGGATGTGCCTTTGGGTCATCGACCATAACGCTCAAGCCATTTCCCTCACCCTACCCTGCAGACACTGACAGAAAGTGCGGTGCTGGGGGTCTTGGGCCTTATGCTCACCCCATTCCATAAGGAAATACATTGAGATAGGTGCAGTATAGGAGAATGGGGTGAATTTTGGGGCCAAAGACTCCAAGGCACACCTTGATGCCTGTCACTGGCTGCAGGATGGGGATGGGGGTGGAATGGTGTGACCATTACAGCCAACGATCCCAAGTCACACCCCTGCCACCTGTCAGTCTCTACAGGTTGGGGCGTTACGGTTGGAAACCCTAATACCCTGGGCATTTGTTGGTATTTTCACTCCAAATTTTCAACATGGCTTTTTATGACTCCACCTCGTGAACAGTGGCACTATCAGTTCGTTAGCCGAAAGGTGATTTTGCACAGCGACTGTGCCATTTGGCGCCACAGGTGCAAAAACACATTTTGGGCAGGATGTGAAAAATGACAGCTTTACTGTTCATGAGGAGGTTTACAAAAATGGTAATGTTGAAAATCTGTAGTGAAAATATGAAAAATTGGTGAAATCATGAGCGTGCATAGAAACTGCGCAATGCACACCCGTAATGCAATTATTTTGGAGATTTTTTTAACCACATTTTCAACAGGTATTTTGGGACCTTCCCATATGAACAGTGGCACTGTGATTTTGTTAATCTGTCCTGAAAGTTGATTTCCCACAGCGACCGTGCCATTGTGTGCCACAGGTATGAAAACACATTTTGGGCAGGATGTGAAAAATGATAGCTGCACTGTTCATAAGGAGGTGTGAAAAAATGACAATGTTGAAAATCTGGAGTGGAAATATTAAAAATTGTCGAAGTTACTAGCGTGCATGGAAACTGTGCAACACACACTCATAACACAGTCATTTTGGGGATTTTTTTCAACAAATTTGCAACATGGGCTTTTGGGACCCCACCTCATGAACAGTGGCACTGTCATTTTGTTAATCAGTCCCAAAAGGTGATTCCACGCAGTGACCGCAAAATCACCTTTTGGGACCGAGTAATGAGATGACAGTGCATGTGTTCATGAGGTGGGGGTCCCAAGAACCCCATGTTAAAAATCTGGTACCAAAATTCCCCAAAATGGCTACGATATCCACCTAAGTTGAAACCCCCATTGCCTGCCATTATAAAGCTTATCGCATTTTGTTTGGTTCCTGGACGGCTTTTGAAGAGTCCAGACATGTTCCAGCTCCACAGAAGATCACAGCACCAGTCCTCTGGAGGTAAGTGTGGGGTGGAGGGGTGCGTAGAGGGTGTGTGCAGGTTGGGGGAGAGGGCGTGGCAGGACGACGAGGGGCCATTTTTTTTTTTACAGGTAAAAAAAGAAACTGGACTTCGGGGAACTGTTTATTTACAGGTAAAAAAATGATTTTGGACACACTGGGTGGGCTACCAGTGTGCCACATTTTTGGGGGGGACATGATGCCGATGGGGATTGGGCACCCCATCGGCAAAGAAAGTGTGTGGGGGGGAGGAACATGATGCCGACGTGGATTGGGAACCCCCATCAGCAGACAAATTGAACTTGGGGGGAGACATGCTGACATGGGGATTGGGCATCCCCAATGTTGGCTTTGTGGGGATTGTGTGGTGGGTGGCAGGAGCCGCCATATTTATTGGAATGTTTCACCAGGAAAGGCATGTAACGGAGCCTTGTCATCTGATGCTTCAATGAGGAAACTGCACCTCATTGGAGTGGCAGATTTCTTTCAACTCCTTGGCTCTCCTTGAAACTGCTGTCATCGCTAGCATGCTCGCTAACTGGTGGCTGAGGGACGCACCTACTAAAGCATTCCTTGCATTTGCCAACACTGGCACACCTCTGAATATGCTACTACCACAAGATGTTGCTTGGGCACGCACAAGAAAACATAAAAATGAGTGAAATACTAGTAGCACATGGAGTATACAAAGAAAGTGCAAAACCATTACATGCAAATCAGCATTCACAGTTATAGACATTTGCATCAGAACCTGTTTTAGTTGTAGGGAAAGTTGACCACAACACATGAATGCATGTACACCCAAGCACAGCCAACACCCAGGACTGGAGACAACTGATTCCAGTTTATTTTGGGCACACCATCCAAGAACCTCTGCGGGTCACAAGTTTCATTTTTTTATTTTCACAAGATTTGATGTTGAATTGAGGTGACTGAATAATCAGTGTGGTCAGTCTTACACATGTAATAGCTCAATGATGTCAGAAGATAAGGATATTTCCTATTAGGAAATACCCAAATGCCTGTAGGAACACCTGCTTGCATACACGTTCCAGCAGGCTTCAGCTGTAGGGTGAAAGATTGTTGGAGGAGAAACCTGATCAATATAGCCTTTGGCATTCAGCTATGCACTATGCTGCCAATTGAGCCAAAGTGGCACTTGAAGAAACAGCTGACCCAGGCAGAGGAAGAAACTATTCAGGTTTTCATTCTCTTCCATTCTGCCATGTTAAGCAGGGAATAGTTTCACATGGGATTACTCCACATGAGCAGTAGCCTTTTCAGTTTCTCTCTCTCTCTCACTACTAATAACAGGGGTTTGCATTTTTGAGAACAAAAATGCAAAAAAAAAAATTATAGTTATCGTGGTGCACAGCATAAAAACTATCCACATGAATTATGTGCTGCCATGCCAGGAGGCAGTATGGTCTAGAGGTCAGAGCACCAGCATGGGACCCAGGAGCCTGGAGGTTCAAACCACACCAGAAACAAATATGCGCTGCGTGACCTTGGATAATTCATTTAAACTCCCAGTGCTCCTGTCCACCCAACTGCAGAAATGGGTACGGAAGCAGGACTCACTGGAAGAGAAATGTTACAACTTAACTGTCTTGGGTATGTCAAAAATAAACTGTTCTTGTTCTCAATAAGTTACGTAAGCAGGCTTATTGGCAGAAATACATGGGTGTGGAATATTTACAAATTAAAAGACTGAAACCATTTTTGAAGATTTATGGGTAGTAAGTTTTTGTCAAAAGTAAGATATTTTTCTAGCCCTTCCCCATTGTAAAAAAAGGACCTTCTCATCACAGATCATTGTGTTGCTGCTGTATCGTTCCAGCCTTTCCAAAATTCATTTTAAAGCATTTGGTGAAAGGACCTGTGTGGCTCCAAGAGTTTGTGGTTTATAACATCTGTGTATAATATCCATGCTGATCCAGTAAAAGGAAGCCCAGTATCCGAGGCGTACAGAAAATGGCCTTGTGACATGCCAGGCAGAAACTGAAACAAAACAAGAAACAAAAGTGGGGCACCCCACCCATTCACCGTACAGGAGAACTGTGCAGAACTTGCAAGTTAAGTTTTGTTGTGAAGGCATTTTTCTATTTTCTTTTTTTTTTTTGCACCGGTTCTACCTTTTTTATTGTTCCATCCTTACTGACCTTTTAGTAAACTTGGTGGAACCAGTGGGTGCAGTACTCCTTTAAAGGCTATTTTAGAAATGCATGATATACTGTAGTTTATGTCCCTTTCAGACACACAGTTGTATAGTAGAACACAGATGCATTTTGACAATAATGGTAAAAGCTTAACAAGGACATCCTGTAGACTACATCATACAGTTCTACAGTGAACTTTACCACTAGTTTATAACAAATTCTGGTCAGAGCCACAATGGCTGCTAATGCATTAATTTGCTAAGAGATTTGTTTATTTATTTCAAAGGTTTTACAAGGAAAGACGTACTGCGCTAGTAATAGGTCATTTTCAGATGTGTCTTGGGGGGAAGGGGAAAGGGGGAAGATAACAGATACAAAAATACAGAATAGAAAGTTCATAGAAATGAAATAAATGTAGCAAAGATAAAGAGGACTGTGAACGGATGTGGGATAGATAACATGGACATGAATTAGGCTTTACAACACACCTCGGTGTGATATTTATTTTCACCAAAATAAGAAAGCTAAACAAAAAAATATTCAAGAAAGCAAAAGTCCAGCTACATTAGGTAGCCTTCACGGTCCCGGTCTGTCAATACAGATCCTTTACATCTGAAGTAGCTAGAAATATTGATCTCACTAAAGTAGCTCTTTACCTTACCACAGTCAAGGCTCAACTGCCTATCCTCTCCTCTAGGAGGGGTATTTATAGTGACTAGCTGGGTCACCTGACCTGCTCCATAGCTAACTCAAAAGTTATTCAAAAAACAAGTTTCCCATTATAATCAATGGGAAAAGTTAAAAAGTTTGACAGTGTCGAAAATGCAGTTTTTAGTGTCGCAAATGACCCCTGTAGTGTCGCAAATCCGCCATCTTGTTTTCAGTTGGTGGTCACAGAAATGCTTGGCATTTAAATTTGGGACCCTCTGGGAACACAGTTCTTGCTGCATTCACCTAGTCGAGTCTTGAGGACGCTAGCCATGTCTTTTTTGGGGGGTTAAAGACCCCAGAAATATGTTTTTGAAATTTTTGGAAATAGTAGTGTCACAAAGTAGTGTCGCACATTCGACACTTTCGTGATTTTTTTTAAGTAAAGTGTCGGATTTGTGACACTACTTATGACATCATGCCCAAAAGAATAGGAAATCTTTGCCACCCTGCTGCAAAAGAATGGTTTGGTGGTTTGGTCTTTTGGGCTGAAATTTGAAGGGAAGAAAGCCAAGATCCCACAGATGTGCCTTTTGGTGGTTTGCTTACAAAATATTAGAGGGCTGCAAAGTTACGGTACTCTGAAGTTGACAATTTGTCCCATAGGCTAACATTATGGCATCTACCGCGCCTTTTGGGGCCCGTATGTCGGATATGCCCTGCTGCTTTGATGGACAAGTTTACTAGATGGGTTCTCCAATCAGGACTATACACGACCACATCATCCAAATAACCAGAGCAGTAACTGGTATGAGGGGTCAGAATATAGTCCATGTACCTCTGAAAAGTTGCTGTGGCACCATGAAGACTGAAGGGCACAGTAACAAATTCAAAGAGACCTTCTGGCATACAGAAAGCTGTTTTCTCCATTGCTGATGGTTCTAGGGGTATCTGCTAGTAAACTTTCGTTAAATCCAAGGTAGAGATGCGTGGGCATTCTGTATCCTGTCAATAATATCATCTATTCGGGGCATAGAATAGGCATCAAATTGAGATATTTGGTTCAGTTTTCTGAAGTCCAGGCACAAACGTATTCCCTCTTCCTTTTTGGGTACCACAACAATGGGAGACTCCCAAGCACTCTGAGGGTTGGATGATCCCTAGTTGTCTCATTTTATCAATCTCTGGATACTTTGAAGCATAGTCGCAGATGACCAGGATGAACTGATTCCCTTTTGTACTTTTTATGAGGGGTTCCACAACATCCATCTCTATCCTCTCAAAGGGATATGCTACTAAAAGTAAAGGCACTAGGGGTACAGTCTCCTTTTTTCCTATAAGGGATACCTTTTGATAGTTCCCACAAGCCTGACAATACTTGGCCACCTTATCATGAATCCCAGGCCAATAGAAATGTTGTATTAACCTTTTTAGGGTCCGATCCCGACCCGCATGGCCTGCCCTGGTACGATGGGGCTAATTGAAAGTTCAATGCCCAATGGAGTTTCCTGAGAAGCAGAGCCAGTCACTTCAGGAGCAGAGGGGGCTGAAGCTACTGCAAAGCCATCTTTCCCCTGGCTCCTGTCAGTTGAAATTTGTGGCTGTCCATCTGGGGAATCTGGTGGCTGGACAATTTCTTATTCCTTTAGTAAAACCACAGCATCAGACTTCGCAAGTGGTACAGAGTCATCTTGTTGTACCGTCTGCTGTATTTCTTCCTATGTTGTTGGAAGCAGCAGTCTGTGCTTGAAAACTTCTGAGGAATCTACCATTGCAGAGGGCAGGAGAGCCGCTCACACTTCTGGGAGCATGCTGCTACCCACCTCCCACAGACTGTTCCCCTTGCTGCCCTCCAGTATCGATTTGGGACCAACTCTATCATGCTGTGTTACAGAGCCTGTAATTGTGGATATTTGGGAGGTGGAACTGGCAACAGACTGACTTACTGTTGCTGTTAAAGCCATGATTTCTGTCACCATCAGGACTGGAGCAAGGAGCCATGAGACACCATTGCCTGCTTGGATCCAGCCTGCTGTCTTCAAAGCTGTGTCCACCGACTGCTGCACTGGAGCTGTAAACTGGGAAGTAGGAGTAGGGCACCCTTTTTGGAGACCCCAACAAATCTCAGCCGGTATAGAACAATCATTTTCAATGCCACTCTGGCCTTCTGCAATCAGTCATCACCCCAGCTGACATTTCCTTAACAGCTGATGTCAGCATCTTTTAAGGTAAAGTCAACTTTGCTTCTTCTTCTTCAGCTAATAACTGTAGTAGCAGCAGAGCACATCTTTCAGAAATCCCAGCAGTAAGATGTTCGACAGGGGCATCCAAACCATAAACTGTTACAGTATACTCAGAACCTTCCTCACTGTTCATACATACAAGACTCGGGGTAACCAAAATGTCTGCATTGTGTCTGAAATAGACTACGTTCTCCACCCTACTAATTTTCTCCAGTACAGAAATGACCTCTGTCAGAGTCTCCACCTCCACTGAGACAGAGTAAACATGTTCTCCTCCTCCATCTCCAGAGTCAGCCATCTTGCCAACAGGCAGCATGATAGCTACAACATTACATTTTCGAAGAGTAAGGGAGTTTCCCTGGTGTCTTGGCCAAATTTACCCCGTTCACTAAATATGTCACCAACAGCGTAATCTGGTTCAGTATTAGTTGGTTTCACTCTGTATCCCTTCCCCCAGGACGAGGCTGAAAACAGGCAGAATTGCCTTGTCCTTCTTTCCTGATCAAAACAAAAACTAAAGAAAAAAATTAATTAAAAAATAAATTACCGCATCCTGATTGGTCAGCAGCTGTGCAATGTCAGAGTACAGTACTACCACTGGTTAAAAAAAGTGCTGGCAATCAGGATACAGCACAATAACACGTCAGTTCCTTTTGAGAAAAATTCCTGAGTGCCATTACAAACATGGATGCCAATTTTACTTTCACTAAAATAGTCAGCTAGGCCCTAAAATGAAACTATGTGAACATACAAAAAATAATAATAATTTAATGTTCTTACCCCCTTTTTAAACACATACAACAATTTAAAATTACTCATAACTTTACTTTTTTGAGCTTCTCTCCTTACCAGCAAAAAAAAACCTCCTATCCTTATATGCCTACCAGGGAAATCTTTGTTACTCAGCCCTTTCTGGATAAAATTTAATCCCTGGCTTTATTGAGGACTTCTGTTGTGTGTATTTGCATGGGGAGAGGTGAACATTCTGCCAGTAGACTTCTGCAAAGGTCTGAATTCCTGCTTTCTGTGATAAACAAACATTCCATTTACTGAATGTGTGGAAAGATAGATGCTAGGTGGGGACTGACTACTTTTTACTACTTACTTTTAGCAAAAGAAAATATCTGTTTTTAAATAATAAAAAAAAAGTTGGCATTTTTGGTTTTTAAAGACATCTCAGTTTCCCCAATTTACAAGTGCAATAAGACGTTAAGGTGTGGGTAGTTATGCACTTCCAGGTGCTGAAGGCACGAGGCATCACAATGTACCTGGGTGTGCATGTATCACATAACCACGCGCACCCTGTTGTGTTTTATTGCTTACCTATAAATCAGAAACAGCCACTGAACGTATGACAAGGCCAGTAACGATGGAACAATAACAGAATGGGAACCAGTATTTGAAGCATAGTTTCTACAGGGCAATATGACTTACAGATTAAATGCAGTTCTTCTGTAATCAATCAAAGCTTCAATTTGACCATAAAAATCGTAGGTAAGGGCTGCTCGATAGGCCAGTTGTACTGCAGCCAGTGACCGAGGTTCGAAAGCGGAGTCCAGTATGCTGGCAAGTGGGTGGACAAGACTGGAAAGGGCTGCCGGTGCCTTGATTGGGCCCTGCTTCTCTGGTACCAGGGACCCCTGTGACCCCCGTAGCTGAGCTGTGAAGGGTTCATAAAAGGGGGAGACTGACGCTTGAGAGGCCAACAGGCTGTGGCAGGGAGCCATGAGGAGGTGGGAGGCCTTGGGAGAAAATTACAGGTAAAGAAAAAAAAAAAGAAAACCTGAGTAGAGACAACTAATGGGACAAATAACTCACTCACAAGAAATATAACATAGAAACATAGACTTTGATGGCAGATAAGGACCGCTTGGCCCACCTAGTCTGCCCATTTCCCTACCTACAGGATAGGCCACAGATCCTAGTTAACCAACAGCCTGTTTCTTCCTGATAAAATGATAATGAAAAGTTTTAATTCCTTTTAAAAGCTGATTAATTGATGCAAGGTTGACCCTACTTAGACAGCAGTATTCGGAAATACCCGGCTCCAAGCTTACAGCTGAAAGTCAGGCATTTCCGATCACTGCTGCAGAACCTTTAAAAAGAATGTTGGAACATTATTACCAATCTGGAAAATATTCTTCTCAAGTAGCACACTGCCTATGAAGCTGTCTAAATATAGTTTTCCCTACTCCCTGACAAAGCCTTATGGTTGAAATGTTGGTCCCAGCAGTGTTAACCTTGTAGCAATAAATCAGCTTTAATAAGGAATAAAAACCTTTTCATTATAATTTGATACATCTGGTGAGTGAGGTCTTACCTCAGTCAGTATCAGTTATCTCTGCTTTGAATCTGGTCCCCAGTCAGAACAGGACTGCTCCCTATTTATTTTACTGCAGGGCCGGTGGACACACTGGGAGTTTTTCTCTATCATAACAAAACCTCCCTGCTGCTTCAGTGCTGGTTTCTTGCACTCCTGGGCTCTGTCATCACGTTGCTCTACAGCCAGAATGTAACCAGTCAGGATAGCAGGGGACAGTGTGGGGGAAGTTGGCTGTCTGAATAGAAAAGACCTGAGAACTGGAAGGACTAGCAGGGACAGAGAAAAAGCTCATGAAAAAAATAAGTGGTAGGTAAGGCAGTCTAATGGTGCATTCACACACAAGCTGGGTTTTGGCACCATTACAGCACCAGTGTGTGAAATGCACTGCTGTAGACATTTCAGTGTGTCCACACACAGGAGTGTGGAGCAGTGCAGAAGCTGTGGAAGTGCTGCAGGCAGCCCAGTTCCCCTACCCACTGTGTGTAATTTTCTGTCCTGCTGGCTTTTAACATTAAAGATGCACCACTTGAGGTGGTGGTAATTATTCACACAGGGACTTGAAACTCCTGCAGCGTTTCTGCTCCCCAACACTGCAGTTATGAAACAGATCAGCTTAACGCTTCCAAACGTGTCTCCTCTAGCAGTAGATCAGTTACTGTGCACTACTCACACTGGTGTATAATGCTCAGTGTAAAAATGATCTTAAGAAATAAACACCCATTAGGTGACAGAGAAGTTTAAAGGTCAACACAGTCTGTTCAGATAGAACCCCACCCAATCCCTCAAATAACACACGATGTCATATAAGTTTTGGCAAAAAAGGTCGAAATTTACTCAACATGATTGTCAACAGCAAAACATTGAAATTACATATCAGAAAAAATTCAATTTCAATACAAAAAACATACTACATTCAATCAGTTTTACAATAGAGTATTCCCCTGGGGCAGCAAACGAATTTGATCACAAATCCTAGTCTTTTCAAGCAAGCCAGCCCAAGGCCAAAGAAAGCCTGGCAAACCCCCACCTGGCCAGCCAGCTCTTGACAAGCAAGGCTTGTTAGAATAGGGACCCGCTAGGCCACCGCTGTACAGTGCTGCCCTCACCGGGCTTCACCACCTTACCATAGCCCCCCGCGGTCCCCCATTCCATCCCCATTTTGTGCTCTTGGGAGTGTGCCCTCATTGGGCCACTCCCTCTCTTAAACCATGTCATACTTCCTCTGTATCTCTGAATCATCCACCACTAGATCCATAACACAGGGGTCTATGTGATAACGGTGAATGCCTAAAGGCGATCACCGTTATCGCTCAGTCAGAGTGCCAAACACATTTTCGGCACTCTAACAACGGCCTACTAGCACAATGGCACCAGGACATATTTTTACTGCTTTCTGTGGGGCTGTGCCCCACGCACCCTCATGGGGCTTTGCCCCCCGCACCTCCCTACTTAAGGATTCTCAACTCCAGGGGGGTGCATGTCGGGGGGGGGTGAAAGCAGTAAAAATAAAAAGGTTTGGGCCGGGCGCAATAAAAATTGCACCAGCGCCCGGATCTGAACCTGGTACCTCAGCCACCCCAGCCACTAGCCAATCCCCGACTCCACGATGCAGCTTGACCGGCAACCACAGTGCCAGCTTGACCGGCAACCGCAGTGCCACCCCTACAGCCTTTCCACCCCTCCCAGCCCACGCCACTGTGCTCGCACTTCCCACGCACGCACGAGTAGCGACATCCTGTTGCCTAGTTCGCCACCCCCTCATCCGGTCGCCCTACCTTTCCATCGTCGTGAGTGGATTGCACCGGGAAGGTGTCGCCGTAACAGACGGCGCCCTTCCTCATGTGCCCACTTCATGGGTTACCATAACACAGTTATGCATATTCCCAAAATGCCCCAGGTGAATACCCTATAACTATGACTCTAATATCACTTGCAAACTGTTGTTAAAAAGGGCCTGCCCCACTTTTGACAGGTGCATCCCATCTGAATCAAAATAACCCGTATGTACAGGCAGATGTACTGGTGACCAATTACCTGGATTCCCGTAGGAAGGCAGAAATGAGACACCTCCTGCTTCAGCTCCCTGTGAACCTTCCACAATGGTCTGGTCACTGATCCTTTCCTCCATTTTTGCTGTGGCATTATCTTGGACCAGGCCAACTTCGTGCCTGGCATGTGTCGGCTGATCCAGCTGAGGTCAATCATAATACCTCGAATTACATCAATGGAGGTCAAGCTACCCAAATCATTTCCCCCCCAAATGTATGATCAATTCCTGTGGGGGATTCCTGACCAGATCCAATTTCCTTAAAGTAGGTATCAAATGCACCCATTTAATGCCTTCCATTCCACACCAATGAACTCTTGCCTTTTTGAAAGTTATGCCCAGCTGGTTTCCTTGACCCTGATGAGCCACCCAGTGACGTGATCTCCTGATAAAGGAATGGCCAATCACATAGAAGATTTTTATGCAGGAAGTGCACCTGTAAGATAAATCAAACATTTTAATAACCAGCGGTACCCAGAGTGGCAGAATTGCCACGTCTACCGTGGCCTTGGGCCTCACATACCTCTTGTAGTCCTTTGACTGCCACCTGCCCATTGCCTGAATCTGCTGTTCCCGGCAACCCACCTAGCTGCTTCGGTGGCAGTACCTATCCTGAAGGAATGGGTGTTAAAATGCTTCGGGTCCCTGCCAGTGGCCCGAATCGCTTTCCTCAGAACTGCAGCAAACTGATATCTTGTGACAGGTTTGCCATCAGCATGTGTGAAGAATGTGCCATGTTTCATCACCCTCCAGTCCATGTATTCCCTGGTCAGCGACCAAGGGCAAAGATCATGCCCCAGACCTAGCTGTAGTGTAATTAACCTGGCAGGACCTAGTTGCACTGTCTTTGACTGGCGTAGTAAAAATTCAATTGTATCCCTTTTTACTCGGACATCCCCCATTGGATGTTGTGTCCTGCCATCAAAGTTGGGTTCTTCAGCAATTCTGACACCCAGAATGCCCCAAAAAAGGCACAGTCAAATAGGCACTGAGACATGCTTCATCAGCCGATGAGCAAGCCATTGGGAGGGTATTCAATATCTCCTTCAATAACATGCTGTCCACTGGCTGTCTCTGGTCCTTCTTCTTTCCTCATATCCTATTCCAACCCTTGATCATTTTTCTTATAATAAATGACCCAGTCACATCCTGAAGCCAATGCATTTTTGCTATAAAAGCGATGCCGGACAGGTGGCTGCACATGTGCGCAGGCACCCTGCCTTCTTCCATCAAGCAACGCACAAACTGCTGAATCAGATCAGGTTGTTGCAGTAGCTCAAAACTATGCTTGCCATCCCCACAACATTTCTTAAAAGTGTTTGGATATGCCCAATACTTACGCCATGTTCCCGGGGCCAAAACGTGTTGTACCCATTCGGCTGTTCTGTGATTGCTGCTTCCCACAAGAATGCCAGCACTTGAGCTGGATGTGTTTCCGCTGCCGAAGACATCTTCCGGAAGCAATTGAACTGCAATCAAGACAGCACATCTGCTATTACATAAAGCCCCAGGAACTTGTGTAGCTCTAAACTGAAGATTGAGCCACAAGCATCTGAGCACGAATACCTGTAACAATCTCATCACATCTTTTGAGCTAGACGACTGTGCATTCAAAATTTTCACCACCCCCATGTTGTCAGATTGGAACAGTACCTTTTTTGTTCCTCAGTCTGTCCCCCCACACAAATATGACTGCCAGAATGGGGAAAAATTCCAGCAGTCACATTTTTCGTGAGACCTGCCTCCTGTCAGCTGTCTTCCCAGGGGCCTGTGAACCAGGAGCCCTGAAAGTATGCCCCATATCCAACACCCCCTCTGCATCAGTGACCTTCTGGCAGTCTTGTTTAAATGTCGCACCAACTGCCAGAAAGACACACCATTGAAATGCTGCAGAAAACTGTCCCAAACCTCCAGGTCTGCCTTCATGACCGCGGTCACCCTGATGGGATGGTGCAGTTGAAGGGTACCCCTGGTCACCCATGTCAATCATTTTATGAAAGGCCTCCCCAGTGCCATTGCCTTTCAGGCAAAATTTAAGTGTTTGATCAGTGACTGCAGCATCTTCAGTGTAACTTTTTTGGTGGAATGACTTTCTGCCACCAGCTGTCCCAGCCACTGAACCTTATCAGCTGGGAGCCTGGACACCATTTCCATTGTGTCCAGTGAAATGCTGAGGTATGTTAGCCTGATTGCTGGACCATCTGTCTTGTCATGCACCAGCAGCACCCCAAATCAACCCATGAGCTGTGTAAAGGAGCTCAGTGTGCTTTTGCATTCAACTGTACCTGGGGTCCCTATGAACACAAAATCATCCAGGTAGTGTGTTATCTTGTTGTTGCCACTGCACTGAAATAGTAGCCCATTCCAGGAAATGGCTGAAGGCTTCAAAGGCTGTGCATGAGACTGAGCAGCCCATTGGCATCAGCATGTCATAGTAGAAATTCCCTTCCAAAACAAAACCCAACAGGTCGAAGTCCTTCGGACTAACCGATAATAGGCAAAAAGCTGGCTTTGTCACTCTTTGCCAAAGAAGCCCCCTTGCCAGCTTGTTGAGTGAGCTTGATCACTCTATCAAAAGATGCATAGCTAACTACATTGTCCTCTGTGCTAATTTAGTCATTCACCAATGACCCTTTTGGGTACGAGAGATGATGAATCAACCTGTACTCCCCGGGGGCTTTTTTGGGGACCACTCCCAACAATGACACCCTTAGCAGGTTCAGCGGGGGTTCTCTGAATGGGCCGGCCACCCTACTAACTTCCACTTCTTTTAGGATTTTCTCAACCACTATGTTCTTTAAAGAATTTGCTGATTTTAGATTGCGTGTAGTGTTGGACAGCCATGGACCCTGGCAGGGTATATGAAACCCATTGGAGAACCCATCCAGTAGGTATTCTGCATCTTTTTTGCAAGGTTAGTGATCAAGCCAAGAGCTAATGCAGTCAATTCTTACTAGAGACTTTGCCAGACTTTTTGGTGACCCTGTCCCCTTGCTTGTTGTCAGACTGCTGACCGTTTCCCTTACTAAAACTGGCATGTACTAGCTTTATGTTTTCCTCCACAACTACTGCACTCATGTCTGAATTTGCAGTATTCATGAAAACATTTTCCTGTGTTATACTGCCTGCAAGTTCCAGAACCTGTTTGTCCTGCCCAAGGCATCATGGACACCATGTGGCCATTTGCCATGTAGGATACAGTCGAAGGCTTCACCCTCATCATATGCCAACACCACAAGTCGTGGTCAGTTTTGTCCCAGTGTATCTCTGGAGACCTGGTAAGCTGCATTCTAAACAGCTCTTCATATTGCAACCACGCATTCCCCTCATAAGCCAAAAGTGCCATCTTGATAGTATTCCTATACTTCATGAGCTGTCGTATCTTCTGCGGGAACTTACTGCAGTATATGGATATAAAAATAGCAAATGCAGCTGCCCAGTTCTCAAAAGTGGGTGGCACTTTTGTCCTCCATAATGTCTCATATTTTACCTTGTCTTTGTCCCCTGCCTCTGGGAGTTCCCTGCGCAATAGTTCAAAAATTTCAATGTACTCCCCTTTCCAAATTGTTTCCTTCATAGTGGGTGTCAAGTGTGTATCCAGGGGATCATTGACCCCCATGTACACCCAATGGTCATGTGTTGGGGTTGGCAGAGGTCCAGCAGAGCCCATTGACCCCTGTGCTGTTGCTAGAGCTGGATTGAGCCCTGCTGGTGTTTGCTGTTCAGGGACACTGGGTGTAAGCTCTATCAGCGTTGCTTCCAAACCCCAGACCTGTCTCACCACTTGGTCTACCTGTACCTGACTGGGTGCAGTGGTTTGATGTACATTTTACATCCTATCTCCCACCAGTGCCTGTGGCTGTACTGTTTTTTTTTTTCCTGATAACTCCCTGTGGCCCACCATCATCTTGTGATCTCTGTGCCCCAGCCTGAACTATTGGCAGTGTGGGCCCGTTGGACACCTCAACATTGTTCCCCACATTGCCCCTGCCAAAAAACTGATGTCCTCTCCAAGGAGCCCATGGCTATGCCTGGAAAGCTGCTGGTGGCTGGCCTGCAACCACGGCCCCCATTTCAGACAGTGCCTCCCTCCCCGGCATGAATAGAGGAAACCATAGGATCAGCATTGGCCAGCATCCCCGGGACTAGTTCCCCACTGGATCTTGATGCTCCACTGGGGCACACCTGTCTTGTGCTGGAGCCTCACTGGCCCTTGCTTTTGGGCATGGGAGCTGGACCTTAACTAGGCCATGATCCTTTTTGATTGCCTTATCATAGAGGTGCCTACCTGACGAAGGTGCCTCCTCCCCTCATGGCCTATTCCTTTTCTGTGATGGCTTAGCCTTACCCTGACTGGCCTCCTTGGCTTTCAGCCAGGTTACTGGCTACTGACTGTTCCTCTATCAATTCACCATCCAATGTTGCAGCTGCTGGTGCCATGTGTGATTCCTCCTGTCTCTGACCACACTGACTTCAACTGCTGGGGCATTCCTCAGCTGTTCATCTGGCATTGATCTGTTAACCACAGGTGGTGCCTCTGGAGATTCCCCTTGGGTCCTCACTGCTGTGGCTTTCTTTTGGCCAGCTGACGTGGCTTTCTTCTGGCCACCTCTAGTTGCCATGACAGAGGGTTTTCTAGCTCTTTTCTGTGCCTGTGGCATGCTGGTGTCCCCTGGCATCTTGTCTGGTGCCTCATGCATTGCTACTTGCAACCAGTTCAGGCAACCAAGCTCCATCAGGTGCTGCAGCGCCACCTTAATGCATTATACCCTAGCCGACCATTTTGTATCAGGAGAATCAATGAATGGTTCAGACTTCATACAGAGCTATTGGATACAATGAGTTAAACTCCTGAGTGGGTTGGTTGGTCGAGCCAAGTTCAGTGCGGCCTGCACCTTTGCTCTGTTGACTTGCCCGTATTGCTCATGCCTAAGCTGTCTTCTTGGAAATATGGAAACCTTGTAAACCTAAAGGAAAAGAAAAACTTGAACGTTAATACTGTGATATCCCCCGCTCCACAGAATGCCCCCTCAAATCCTTTCTTGAGATTGTGAAGGGAAGGGGGGTAGTAGGCATAAATGCTGTGGCAAACTGGCCTATGAATGGTCCTCCAAATGTTCTACTGGATCTGAATGCCATGCCCCCGCTTCCACTCCCATCCTTACTGCCATGTCTGATTAGTTCCAAAGTAGCATTATAATGTAGCCCACTTTATTTTCATTATTTTTTATTTATTTTTCTTTTTTACCATGCATATTTAGGCATGCAGGCATTGTTATGCCCACTCCCTGGAGCACCCTGGTTATTATTCAGTATGTATTTATATATATACTGTATATATATATATATATATCTATATAGATATATATATCTATATATAGATATATATATATATATATATACATTTTTTTTATATACAAAACCCAGGATCTTTTGTCTGATCCAAGGCTAGTCAGTGAAAATTGCTATAACCCAGTCATCACCACAGAGCCTTGCTTGCTCCCCAGAACAAAGCCCTTTCCCAGATATTTTACTTTTTTTAGCTAAGTATATTTAATATCCCCCTTTGCAACTCGTTTTATTTTTTTTTTTGACTAAACACCCTCCTGTCAGATGGCCGACTCCTAGGACCGCGATGGCTACCCCTGTGCCCGCTACCAGCCAGTGCTATCCTCACATAAGATGGCCAACTGAAGGATCCCCTCCCTCATGGCTTCCCCTGTGTCTGCCAATAAAACACAAAGCCCCTGCCTAGTACTGCCCGCTTTTCTCCCGCTTACCCTGCTTCTGCTATTTATACATTTTCCATATTTACATATCATGTGTTTGTTTTTTGATGGCAAGCCTCCTTTCCACCACACGTCCTTCCAGAAAATAAATTATGCTGTGGCCAACATACCTCCCCAATATGGCCGTCACCACCACACCACAAAATGGCAACCATGAGTGCATGCGCAACGAGCACCAGAGGGTCCCAACTATCGAACTGACTTCTCTGCCCCAAGATGATGGGATTCGAATATGGGCTTGGGAGCTGACATGCATTCCTTGCTTCACTCATTGTCAGCAAACACTCCCCTCTCCCCGATGGCCTGATCTGACACCCCCACTGTGATAGCTCTGGCCACCAAGCCGCCTGCTGAAATGGTTGCAGCCGTGTGAGTGTCTTCCCCTTCAGACCCACCCACATCTGGCCCCCACTAAAAGACCACACCTCTGGATCTTAGGCCTATGTATGCTACCACAAAATCATCTACAAGAACTCACGACTGGACGCCAATGTAAAAACCCACCAGGTGAGTGATGCAGCCACCAGGCGTAACCGGACCAACGGTATCATAAAACATTGTTTTTGGTTTTTTGAAGCAGAAATCAGTGCACTGCCCAGGATATAGCCCACCTAATTACTAGCATTCAATTTGTCTCTGAGCGATCTGTGCCCCACAGTGATGGCTGCACCCCATCTCCCACAACCCATAGTGGTGAAGAGGGATGCCGAGGGGAGCTAAAGGACTGCTTCGATGCCATGTCCCCTGAGGCTCACAAGAAGTGCACCCACTGAAAAATGGATCACCTGACTCAGCGGCAGTCTGACAACCTTGTCCCTGTCCCTCGCATTTTAATGGCCACAAATCCACAGCTCTAGCAAGGGAGCCGAGAGCCCTTCTCCTTGTGGCCTTGCTGGTCCTGTCCCCCCTGCAGGCTTTACCATGACTGTCTTTCCATACAGTAGCATCTTCTGCTGCTAGTCATCTTCTTGTCTGGGCAGAAAGAGGCAGATTCTCTGCTGCCCAGACCCTAAATAGCCTGGCCTTTGCCCCTTCCCGCTTCAGGCTATTCCTAGCCCACTTCAGTTCAGCTCCTTTTGGTTCTACACTAGAATAAACACAATTAACCATCTATGTAAACATATATAAATGTTACTGAAAGCATTAAAACATTTTGAAAGAATATTAAACATCAAGTTAAAACATGACTATTTTCAAGACGTTTGGATGGGGAGGATGGACAGAAGACGAAAGAGACGGCAGTCCAGATTTCCTCAAAGCCAGTAGAACTGCTATGGTGCAACAAACCAAGGCCTCCCAAGGACAAACAATGCTGTTGAAGGATGGCACAACAGTTTCACAAGCCTCCCAAGTGCTGATTACCCCACAATGTGGAAACTAATTGATGCTTTGAAAAAGGAACAAAGCCTGACAGAGACTATAATAGAGCAATACATTGCTGGCCACCAACAACAAGATGCTAAGCGAGTATACAGGAACTCGGCTGAAAGAATTCAGAGCATAGTTGCAGAATACCATACAAGGGACATAGTGGAGTACCTGAGAGGACTTGCGTACAATTTTATGTTTTAACTTGATGATTAATTTTCATTCAATACGTTTTAGTGCTGTCAATAACGTTTATATATGTTTACATACATGTATGTATGTCTTTTAAGAGACAAGATAGACATATGTGGAATCATGGAGACATGGAGTAAAGAGGGAGATTGGAGAACTGATCTTACAAAGTATGACTATTTCCAAAGAGTAAGAATAAACAAGAGAGGTGGAGGTGGAAGTGTTGGTTTATACATTTCTAGTGACTTGAAAGCATATTGTTATGAAAATAATGGAAATAATGTGGCGGACCAGGAACAGCTATGAGTGAAGTTCCAAATACAAAATGAGACCTATACACTAGGAATATGCTACTGGACCCCTAGTCTGATACTGAGAATGATAATTTTCTTAGTTTAATTGAAGAGAAGACACAAAAAAAATACCATGTTAATTGGAGATTTCACTATGCCTACTATTGATTGGACAACAAATCAAGGAAAAAGTAGCCTAGGTAAAAGATTTTTGGATTTATGTTTTACAAATGGGTCAAATCAACATGTATATGAGACAACAAGGGGAAGTCATATTTTGGACCTTGTTTTTGGAAGTTGTGATACCATGATAGAAGATACTATGATAGCTCCACCTCTGTCAAACAGTGACCACAAAATGGTCAGTTTTAAGATTAATATCAAGCTAGACAAGATAAAAGAGACAGGAAACTACAGACCTGTCAGTCTGACCTCTGTGGTAGGGAAAGTGATAGAGTCACTTCTGAAGGAAAGAATAGTTGAGTACCTAGAGGTCAGTGGAGCACAGGATCCAAGGCAGCATGGGTTCACAGCGGGAAGGTCATGTCAGACGAATCTAATAGATTTCTTTGACTGGGTGACCAAAGTAGTAGACCAGGGAGGGGCTGTGGACATGGCCTACCTAGACTTTAGCAAGGCATTTGACATAGTCCCACACAAAAGATTATTAGTCAAACTAACCAGCCTGGGAGTGGGTCCCAGGGTGGTAGCCTGGGTAAAACATTGGCTGGACAACAGGACACAGAAGGTAATTGTAAATGGAGTCCACTCTGAAGAAAGGGCGGTTACTAGTGGAGTAACGCAGGGTTCAGTATTGGGTCCAGTCCTTTTTAATGTCTTCATCAGTGGCATTGCAGAGGGACTGGAAGGAAAAGTATGCCTTTTTGCAGATGACACAAAGATCTGCAACAGGGTTGATACACAAGGAGGCGTGGAAAGGATGAAAAGGGACTTGGCAAGGTTGGAGGAATGGTCTGACGTATCAGCTAGGATTCAATGCAAAAAGTGCAAAATAATGCACCTGGGAAACAAGAACCCAGGGAAGAATACAATGGGTGGGAGGTAGTAACAACAACAAACAGGAAAGGACCTGGGGAATCATATCAGATGACCTTAAGGTTAGCAAGCAATGTGAGAAGGCAGTAGGGAGGGCTGGGGTATACTGGGATGTATAGGGAGAGGCATCAGCATCAGAAAACAGGAAGTTGTTATCCCTCTGTACAGACAGTTGGTGAGACCCCATCTGGAGTACTGTGTCCAGTTCTGGAGACCCCATCTCCGCAAGGACATAGACAGGATAGAGGCAGTCCAGAGGAGGGCAACTAAAATGGTGCAGGGTCTGCAAGAGAAGCCGTATGAGGAGAGACTAAAGGAGCTTAATATGTATACCTTTTGAGGAAAGAAGGGAGAGTGGGGACATGATAGAAACTTTCAAGTACCTCAAGGGAATCAACAAAGTCCAAGAGGGTAGCATCTTTCAGAAAAAGAGACTTGCAAGAACAAGGGGACACAATTTAAAGATAGAAGGAGGGCGGTTCAGGGGGATGTGAAGAAGTATTATTTCACAGAGAGGGTAGTGGATGCATGGAACAGCCTTCCTGAGGAAGTTGTGGAGTCTAAAACTGTGGGAGAATTCAAGAATGCATGGGACAGAGATAAGGCAATTCTTGTGGGGGGCAGGAAGATATAGGCTGTTGGTTAAATAGGATCTGCGGCCTATCCTGTAGGTAGGGAAATGGGCAGACTAGATGGGCCTAGCGGTCCTTATCTGCCATCAAAGTCTATGTTTCTATGTTTCTATGTTAAAAGGAAAAACAAAGTTTCTGAATTATTCCAAAGCAGATTATGTAGGAATAAAGCAGACCCTACAAGCTTGGACCTGGGAAGCAGATTTAGAACTAAGAATAATAATAATAATACTTTATTTGTTGTGTGCCTTTCAGGCATCAAGGCGCACTACAATAAGATAATAAAATACAACAAAATCAACATCATAAAAACAGTACAAATCAGCAATCTATACAGCCATACACTTTTGCACAGAGGAAAGATTTCAAGGCCTGTTTAAAACTCCCCACGGTCGTGCACTCCCTAATCCGACGGGGTAGAGAATTCCAAAGGGAGGGGGCCACAAACATAAAAGCATGGGCCCCAGCAGATTTTAAAGATACCCTCGGAATCTCTAGCAACCCCGCGTCAGCTGAGCGGAGCGGTCTCACAGGGTGGTAAGGGATCAGGAGTTCTTTCAGGTAATCAGGGCCCAGTTCATGCAGGGCTTTGAAAGTCAGTAATTTGACCTTGAAGGTGATCCGCCACTGAACTGGCAGCCAGTGCAGTTCCCGCAGCACCGGTTTAATATGGGCAGATCTAGGAGTACCCACCAACAACCGTGCTGCGGAATTCTGCACCAGCTGCAAGCGGCAGATATCAACCCCCGGAAGCCCAAAGTATAGCGAGTTGCAGTAGTCCAGGTGCGAGGTCACAAAGGCATGGATTAAAGTTGGCAGATCACCGGACGGAACAAGGTGCTTGATCCTAGTGATGTTTCTTAGATGGTAGAAAGATGACTTAACCACAGCTGACACCTGAGACTGAAGTGTCAGCCCCACATTCAATATCACCCCTAGGTCTCACACCTGTTCTGAGACCTGTAGCTTGGCATCCCCAAGGAACAATCCAGATGGGGAGCCGGCCCCAGGTTCCTCTATCTGGCGATCTGGATCCAAAACCAACACCTCCATCTTCCCAGAGTTCAACTTCAGCCAACCGGACCTAATCCAATTCTGAATTTCATTGAGGCAGCTATTAAATACCAAGATGGCTCCCTCCTGGTCAGAAGCAAAAGATAGGCACAGCTGGGTATCATCGGCATAGCAATGAAACCTCAGCCCATACCGTCTCACAATGTCTCCGAGGGGAAGCATTTACACCGCAAACAGCATGGGGGACAATATAGAGCCCTGAGGAACCCCTCAAAGCAGAGAGATGGGATCAGAGGAAAAATTCCCTGAAACCACCCTCTGAGTTCTTCCGGTGAGGTATGAGGTGAACCATCTGAGGACCACCCCAGAAAGCCCACAAACACATCTCAGGCACTCAAGTAGTACCCCATGGTCAACGGTGTCAAATGCTGATGACAGATCTAATAGTACCAATATGGACCATTTTCTCTGGTCTCTCGCCATCAGGAGATCATTGAGCACCTGAACCAGCGCAGTCTTGGTACTATGCCTATTTCAAAACCCTGATTAGAGAGGTTCATAGATGCTATGGATGGTCAGGTGGTTCTCCAACTGGGCTGCCACTACTTTCTCAATCACCTTCCCCACAAAGGGGAGACTCGAGATAGGCCTGTAGTTAGCAAGAGAGTCTGGGTCCAAAGAAGCTTTCTTCAACAAGGGTGTCACCACCGCCTCTTTCAAGAAACAGGGATATTCACCCGAATCAAGGGAGCACCAGACTATCTGTGCTAGAACCGGGAGAATAGACTCCCCACACCCTATAATCAGGGATGTCTGACCCGGATCTAAACTACAGCATGTAGGGTCATCCCTTGGACAATCCGCATAACATCCACGATTTCCAGGAGGTCGAAGGTACTCCAGGAAAACAAAGGGGTGGCGACCAAGCCCTGGTCACTTGCAACTCGCATAGAATGTGTCGAGTGGATCTCTGACCTAATGTCCATCACCTTATCAGCGAAGAACCAAGCTAGCTCATCACACTGTAATTGTGAAAATGTTCTTTGGAGCTGTAGATAGGTTGGGTTGCACAATCTGTCCACAGTTCTGAACAGCTGAGCAGGTCGGTTCTGGGCGGCAGGAACTCTGCCTTCTTATGAGAAATTTCTAACTGATAGAATTGATAGTGTTCTAACAGTCTAAGATGGTCGGCATACAAGCTAGATTTCCGCCAACAACGTTCTAACCTGCGTCCGAGTCGCCGCAACTCCCTCAAGGCTTCATCAAACCATGAAGCCCAAGGTCAAAGGGAAAGAGGATGCACATGAACTGGAGCAATAGAATCAAAGGGCAGAGGTGATGACATTATTATAAGCCAAAACCAATGCCTCTGGATCATTGCAATGCACAAGAATTTGTGATAGGTCAAGGACCGCAGCAAGGCCGTCGGAAGTAATATTCCATAAGGGGCAGTACTTGACCATCTCCACAGGGGTCGGCCTACAAGGTGGGGTACCAAAATTGAATCTCACAGTGTAGTGATCGGACCAGCCGACTGGTTCCACCCCCATGTCAGAAGCCTCAATCCCCAGAAGGAAGACCAAATCAAGAGAATGGCCACCTATGTGTGTAGCAGTGGTAGCCACCTGTGTTAGACCCAGTGAATCCATTAACTGGAGGAAGTGTTGTCCAAATTGCGAAAGTTTGTCATCGATCCAGGCATTAAAATCACCCAGGACCATCAGCCTGGGAGACTCGAAAGCCATTCAATGACGAAGTCCGCTACTTCCTTAAGGAATTGCTTCTCATCTCCGGGTGGATGGTAGATTACAGCAATTTGATAGTCCGCACCTGCTACAACAGTACATTCAAAGGAGCTGGTCTCCACAACTGGAACACTAGTGAGTGCCAATTTGGTCTTGAAACAGACCGCAACCCCCCCCCCACCCGCGGTCCAACCTCGGGCGATGTATCACCGTATACCCAGCTGGAATTGCGGTATTGGGCCCACATTATTGTCCAGTCAGGTCTCGGTGATACAGGCCAGATCTGTCAAACCAACAAGATCGAAGATCACAGCAGTCTTGTTCCGGACAGATCTAGCATTGCACAGCAGCGCCCGGGTTGAACAAAACTCCTGGGCTGCCCTGGCTACCTGCCCATCACCAATGATGGTGCCCTTGGATATGGGGACCAAACAAGATGGTCCACATTCCAAGCTCCACTTCGCCCTAGGGCGTCTCCTGGGCTTAACCCCTCTAATGGGAGTGCCCCACTCCTCCAGACTTCACTGTTCATTCCCCCAACCCCTTCCCCTCTTCCTACGGGCAATACCTAAAGCCCGGCAACATTGATAGGTGGAAAAAACCAGAGGAGGGGATGAAAAGGGTGGAGGAAGCGAAGAGCAGAGGCTGAATAGCACACAACTGGGGAAGCAACAGGCAAGCACATATCCCAGGCCCACAACCTAGCCCTGCACTCAAAAACTAAACAGTCTAAAAACAATAATAACGTACCCTTAAAAATCAACCACTCTTGTGATTCACCTCTCGTCCCCAACTCAATACCCAAAAATACAAAATTACTAACTTAAATAACTAACATATAACAACCTAACTTCCTAGCATAACCTAAATTAAACCACAGGTCTTCTCCTCCCTACCTGGGAAACAAAAAATAAAACTAATAACAACACATTCAGGCTAAAATACTTGAATACTACTTGGGACTTAATAAACAAAAAATTGCAGGAATGTATACAAAAATATGTACCAGAAGTTGTGAAATATAATGGTAAAGGTCATATACCTACATGGTTCAACACAAGAATACAGAAATTGGTAAAAAAAAAAAAAAGGAGAAAGCTTACAAACAATTTAGGGCCGATCCCTCAGACACTAGAAAAAAACAATTTGTGCATATATCAAAGAGTGTAAACAAAGTATAAGGAGAGCTAGGGAAAAAGCAGAGCTATGACTGGCACAATGTAACAAAAATAACTATAAAAGTTTTTATAGCTATATTGGGGGTTTAAAGAAAAGTAATAATCAAATAACAAATATAACAGTGGGTGATAGTATCTTGACAAAGGAAGATGAAATTGCAGAGGCATTTAAAGAACACTTCCTAGGAGTGTTTAAACAGGATAAACCAGGTAAAGAGCCTGATGTAGGGCCACAAGTGGGATGTAAGGATCACCCAGAGTGGCAAATTACAGAAAATCAGATTAAAGGGAAAGTTAAGAAACTTAGAGAGTTCAAAATCAAGTGGACCAGATGGATATCACCCATTGTTTCTAAAGACCCTAGTGAATGAACTGGCTGGGCCATTGTGTGTGCTGTTTAACAGGTCTCTAAGAGAGGGTGTGGTGCTTGATGAGTGGAGTGTGGCACATGTAACACCTATACATAAGTCTGGAAAAAAAACTCGGATAGATAACTATAGGCCTATCAGTATTACTTCTGCTGTGGGGAAAGTAATGGAGAGTTGTATAAAGGAATTACTGGAGCAAAACCTAATGTATCTTCAGGTACTGGATACTAGTCAGCATGGATTTGAGGCTGGTAAATCTTGTACAAGCAATCTGTTTCATTTTTTTGAATCAGTAAGTTAGGCATTGGATGGCGGACTCCCAGCGGATGTTTTGTACTTGGACTATGCCGAGGCGTTTGATTCGGTCTCCCATAAAACATTATTACAGACCTCGATAGATCTGGGAGTGCACTGGCAACAAGGTTCCTGGATAAAGGCGTGGCTTACTGACAGGAACCAGAGGGTCCAACTTCGTGGGTTTCTTTCGGACTGGGGAAGGGTGACGAGTGGGGTGCCCCAGGGCTCTGTCCTGGGTCCTGTACTGTTCAAATTGTTCATTGCTTCTATGCAGGTTACTGAAGGTGCATGGATCTGCAAGTTCGCAGATGATACAAAGGTGGGAGCTGTAGTAAACAGCCAGAAAGCAATAGATAGTCTTCAGGACCAATTTTTTAAATTGGAACTCTGGGCTGAAAACCACCATTTGAGATTTAATGTTAACAAGTGTAAGGTCATGCACCTTGGAGTAAACAATAAAAAGGCAGAATATAAATTAAACAATGTAACAATTGCCAGTACAAAGTCTGAAAGAGATCTGGGAATTATAATAACAGACACATTAACATTCAGTAAACATAACACAGAAATGGTAAAAAAAGCAAATAGAGTAATGGGGAACATGTTGAGGAACATAAAAAGTAGGCATGAGGAAGTCATGTTGTCCTTGTACAGATCCCTAGTCAGGCCACTTTTTGAATACGGAGTACCCTTCATTTCCCCACAGTATGTGGGAACTGGTAAACTACTAGAAAAAGTGCAGCGTAGGTACATGAAAAAAATATGTGCTGTCAAAGACATGGAATGTAAAGACAGACTACGTAGGTTAGGCCTCTACTCTATGGCATACCGTTATTTGAGAGGAGACCTGTGTTATACATACAGATGTTTCCATGATGAGATACTATGGAAATGTGCCAGACTCAGAAAAAAAGAAGTACTAATTAGGGCCACTAGACTACATCCATATCAATTATTAGGTGAAACATACAGAACACAGAGAAGAGGGAGATGGTACAATCAAAGGGTGGCTAGAGAATGGAGTAAGCTGCCACGTGATGTGGTGGAAGCTCCTACAATGAAGAACTTTAAATGTAAGCTAGATGAATACGTGCAGGAAAGGAAATGGGAGTATCTCCACGGATGTGCCAAGTCCGTTTACGGCCTATGTCTGATAGGACTTGAATAATAAACTATGAAACTATGAAATAAACTATGTGGTTACAGTAGTTATGTTTATT
Organism: Neoceratodus forsteri; assembly: GCA_016271365.2. NCBI lineage: Eukaryota > Metazoa > Chordata > Ceratodontiformes > Ceratodontidae > Neoceratodus > Neoceratodus forsteri. The sequence continues at coordinate 735,693,183 of CM028131.1, forward strand.
CTAGTGCAAAACCAAAAGGAGCTGCATTAACATACGAGCTGAATTAAAGGAGCTGAATTGACGTTGGGCTGAATTGAATCGGGTTGAATTGACTTGGGCTAAATTGACTCAAGCTGAATCCACAGAGTTGAATTGACTCAGGCTGAATTGACTGGACACTGGTTTGAGGTCACTGGGCAAACAAATTCCCAGAAATTCCGGGAGGAAGAATTTCTCCACTAATGTTTCTCATAGGGAGCGTGTTTCCTAGTGCTCAGAACACAGAGCTATGACTGCGGAGACCCGAGTTTCATTTCCCACAAGTGCCACTCACTGTGTGTTTCTAAGTCACTAAACCGCTCTTCCTCCCTGTGCTTACTCTCTTTTTCTCTACTCTCAGTACTCTATGCATAGGAAATGGCAACAAAATTCTCTCCTTTCCTTCTCCTGGATCGTAAAATGCTTTGGGATACAGTTGGTATGAAAGACACTATACAAAACCAAATCCCTTTCCTTGTATCCACTGGTGTGTTGTCTGTGTGATTACAGATGCCCTTATTTATGTATTTATTTATTTAGTAAGTTATTTTGTTATTTATTTAGATTTTTGCACAACATGATAGCTTCATTTACTACCAGAGGGTCCTTCTGGGGACGTCACAGCACCAGAGTTATGATAGATAAGTTACATACAACAAAGTGCTATGGATACACATACATATAGATCTTTAGAGTCCTAATCACAAATATAAAGGAACTGGAAGGTTTGAACCTCAAAAAAGATTGAGATGCAGTCAGTTTCAAAGGAAGAGGCAACAGCAACTTGCTTTTCTGCAGAATGGAAAAAGATATGTGGTTGATTGATTTTACAGTAAAAAATAAAGACCGAGAGCATCAGTCAGTTCTAGCTGCTGCACTTTGGTCATATCAAATTTCTAAATGTGAGAATCATTGTCCCAAACTGCCTCTGATTTTGTCTCAGATATTTTTTATTTTATTTTATTTTATTGAGATCTTGGATAATACCTGTGTGCAGATGCTCGTTGATAGGTTCCACATCAGATACATTAGACAACAAGGTACAATACTGCAGACAAATATACAAATACTGAGAAAAATATACATGGAGGTTACAGAAATTCAAACATAAAGTACTAGGTGTGCTGAGGCATTGCACAATGTATGCCCATGTTATGATGATAAGCAGATAGGATAGGGAAGGATATATTGGGAGTGGGAGGGCTAGGTGAGCAGAGCACAGAGGGCAGGGAAGGACAAGGGTAGGGATAGATCAGGGGGCAAGGGGCAGAGACAGGGAGGGATAGGGAGGTGGGCGAAGTGCAGTTTGACTATCCTGTCATGACAGAGGCAAAGATAAATGCTAGAGGCAGATTGTTGCTGTGTGCAGAGCCTTAGCACGGGGGCACATGCAGTTACTCGTATCAATAAGGTGCTGGCGCAGTCTATGTTTAAAAGGGCCAATCATTGTGGAGCCACAGACGTCAGGGGGTAGAGCGTTTACCCAGAGGGGTGCACAGTGTGAGAACGCATGCTGTGCCATGGTAGTGTGGCATCTGGGCACTTGGAAAATTTAAGTGGCAGAGCTTCTGGTTTGTCTGGTATTCATAGGCAGTGACAGCAGGTTTTGCACCCCTGTTGGAAGCAGATTTAATGTGCCTTTTTAGGCAAGAAGGCAGGTTTGATACCTGATTCTGTCATTCAGTTGAAGCCAGCAAGCGCGGACATAAAGTTCACAGGTGTGTGTGAGTCTTCGTGCGTTTGTGAGTAGGTGGCAGGCTTTGTTTAAGGCAACTGAGATCCGCTGGAGTGCCGAGTTGGTAGCAGAACTGTATATGGCCAGCCCACAGTCTATGAGGGAGACAACTGAGCTGCTGATTGCCAGGTTTAATGCTTCATGGGTTAGACAATGACTGTAGCGGTAGAAGATCCAGATTCTGGTATTAATAGCTCTTGCAGTGATATCGATATGCTGGGAGAAGGACAGGGAGGAGTCTATTATAACCCCCAGGTATTTGAAATGCGGGACAAGCTCCAGTGTGTCCCCGCTGTCATTCCTTATTGCCAGGGGGTAGCTTTTAAGCTTGTTTTGGGCTGTGTAGTAGAGCATGGTCTTTGTTTTTTTATGGTTCATTACCAGTCTTTGCTCTTTAATCCACTTTTCCGCAGATGCAGAGCCATTTTGGAGATCTGTTTCAAGGTGTTCAGGATGCAAGTTGCTGGTAAAAATCACTGCGTCATTAGCATGTGGCAATGGCAGGAGGCCGGGAGATTATTTAGGAAAACACTGAGCAGCAATGGTCCCTTTGCGGTATACCAGATCTGACAGTTCAGCTGTCTGATAGGACTTCCCCAGTCCTGACTTGCTGGGAGCTGCCGCTCAAGTAACTGCTAAACCAGTTCACAGTTTCAGGTGCGAGTCCAATGTCAGATAGCTGCTTGAGGAGGAGCGCTCGACGAACCGTATCAAATGCCTTTGATAGGTCAGTGAAGGCTGCCCCTACAAGGTGGCCTTGGTCTAAGGCATTATGGATGAATTCAGTAAATTTGAGTAGGGCCAGGATGGTACTGTGGCTGCCCCAGAACCTGTGTCGCTCTGGGCATAGGAGTTGGTATTGATTGAAGTATTCCACCATCTGGTCAGCCACAATCTGTTCAAGAGCCTTGGAGAGCAGCGAGAATATGGAAATAGGTCTGTAGTTATTATGTAAGGACCTGTTCCCACTTTTGAGTACAGGGGTTACTGTAGCAGACTTCCATCTTTGGGGGAATTGGAAGTGGAAGTGGAATAGGTTAAGTATTCTGGTAAGTGGTCCAAGTATTTCATCCAGTGCCAAGTGAACAAATTTGAAGTCCAAGAAGTTCCCACTGTGTCTAGATTTTCTGAAAACTTTTTCAAGGTATTTCCTAGCATCTGCTTCAGAGACCATTTTGAAGTAAAATAGCAGCTGATTAGGTGGTACTGCAGGAGACAATGTATTGTACCTTGGGTTGGGGGTACTGAAGAAGTCCCTGGGGAGCACACTACTGAGGTCGGTGAAAGCATGATTCAGTGAGTTGGCAATAAGCAGAGGGTCCAAGGTTTGAACCCCCTCAACAGAAAGTGTAGCAGGGGCAGTTTTGGTGTCTTTCCCTGTGATGTCATTAAGGTATGCCTAGAATGACTTGCTGCTGTTCCATGAGTTAGTGAGGGCTTCTTTGTAATATGTACTTTTTGCATGATGGATAGCTTTCGTACAGTCATTGCGGGCCTTTTTATATAGTTGAATGTTTGCTGTAGTCCCCTGTGCTCGTGCTATTTGCCAGATATGATCTCTTAAGGCAAGTTGCTCCATGAGTTCAGGGGTAATCCAGGGGTTAAAAGACCCTTTAGCTTTTCTTGTAGTAACTGGTGCATGTTTGTCACAGACAGCATTAAATTTTGACACAAAGCGGTCAAATGCAGTGTCCACATCATTGATTTTATGGAGGTCCATCCAGTCAAGGAGTTTTAGGTCTGACTTTAGTTGTGGGAGGTGACCTTTTAGTAGCAGCCAGTTTTTTATAGCTCTGGTGTGGGGGTTTGCAGTAGTTGTTGTTCCAGCTGCATTGACAGGGAAGTGGTCACTCAAAAAGTCAGGGAGAATGGTAAGATTGGAGATATGAGCAGGACGGTTGGTGAGCACCCAGTCCAGCAGTGTGCCGGTGCCAGTCTTGTCTCCACCATTTGCGAGAAATGGATAGCAGATAGGGTATCCTTGATAGAGGTGGAGGCAAGTGAGAGCCAATTTATATTAAAGAAACCTAGCAGAGCAATTTCTGTGTTTAGACTCAGAGTGCTGATGTAATCCAGCAGGTTGCTGACACAGGTCATGGTTAGTTTTGGTGGAATATATACTGAGAGCAGAGTAAGTATTCTATTGTGTTCCCTTAAAAGCAGTCTAATGGTCAGAGCTTGCAGGTTGTCACTGATACACGGGGGGTAAGACATGTCCCTGGATAGAGTCTTTAGTGTAGGTGACATAGCCCCCACCTCTTTTCGAGTGTCAGCCCTGTCTGTACAAGGTGTAACCAGAAAGAGCGATAGCAGCGTCTGGTATCTTCTGGGATAACCAGGTTTCCACTACAGATAGCACATCTGGGTTATGACGAGAGACCCATACCTTCAGGCAATCCATTTTGGGGAGGAGGCTGCAGATGTTTAGAGAAGCGAGCACAAGTCCTGTGTTTTTTTGTGGTCAAGTGTTGGGGTCATGTAGTGGGCCAGGGTTGGGGTGCACACTGCCAGACATCAGAAGTAGGAGTAAAAGTAGTAGGTGAAGAAGTTGTTCCAATATAAGTTTATTAAGTAGAGACCATTGTCTTTTACTGGGCATACGGGCCATCATATTACCAACGTGGATTACAAAACCACTGAGGAGTGGTACCATGGAGGGATCCTTGGGTGGGTATTCCAGGCTTGTGATCATATGGTCATAGAGTGTGACTGATGGAGGTTTTGGGTTTCATCTGGGAAGGAAGAATTAACTGTTCCATATACATTTAGGACTACCGCCTCATGGGTAGCTTGACTAGATTTGATTGGTCCATTACAGGAGCCCAAGGAGGCGATAATGGTGAGTACAATGAGGCATTGCAATAATCCAGTGGAAGTGGGAAACATTGTTGGTCCTCAGAGTAGGGAAACAAGTTTTGACAGAGCTGGAGAGTAGGTAAAAACTAATCAGGGCATACCAGAGAGTAGAAAGCACAGTCAAAGACCCAAAAAGAGGAGATAAGGAATTAAAAACAAGAAAGGAAAAGGCAGCCTTTACTGGGGAACAATGATAACCTGCAAATGGAAAAGTAGACAGATTAAAAAAAAGGCAATTGGTGATTGGCAGATTGGGGTTGCGGGCTGGGAGCAGCTGGCTGCTACGGGGGGGGGGGGAGTCAGACCCCAGTTCAGCAGGGGTAAACAGACCAGAAAAAACACAGCATTACAGTTAAATTATGCTCTAAGCCGTCGGCACAGTGGTTGGATTTCCGCTTCTGACGCCGGCAACCCAGGGGTACCACAGCAACTGACATCTGAACGCAGTCAGAGGGGCGGGATGGATGCTGGACATCATTGCAAGTTCCCACCCCCCAGGTACAGCACCAAAAACACTTCCTGCCTGCGGCCCTAGATGAAGCCTGCCCTGGCCTTCATCAGCCTCCAGGACAAACCCTCTGGCCTAGTCCCATCGTGCGGCGCTGTTAAGGGGGTCGGTGCACACCCCACCTAAAGCAAGCCAGGGGTATCTGAGGGTAGAGTCTAATGTGGAGGTGGAGGTTAGGGTCCATGACCAGGCTGAGGTGCCGGGTCATAGGTAGTGGGGCCAAAAAGCATAATAAAAAAAAAGAATTATGGTCTAAGCTGCAGTTCAAGTAAACAAACAGTGATCACTAAAAATCAAAAATCACCCAGAGAAAGAGCTGCAGTAATCTGACTCTTAACCCTCCTTAAGGACTTTTCCCAGGGTAATGAAATAATAATGGGAACAGTCCATGGGCATTGCTCAGATGGAGAGGTAGTCTGTTAAGCTGGCTCCAGGACCAGTAAAGCAACTTCAGTTTCAGCACCAATCAGAAGGAGGGTGACTTTTTTCAAATTGCACCATACCATAGAAACATAGACTTTGACGGCAGATAAGGACTGCTTGGCCCACCTAGTCTGCCCATTTCACTTAGGCTGTGGGGAGCAGGCGGGCAGCTGATACCTGGAGGGAATTCGAACTGTGAGTAGTTCAATGTGGAGGAGCTAGCCCATTCAGTACTGAAGGTTCCCCTTAGGCTGTGGGAGCAGGCAGATGGCTGATGCCTGGAGGGGATTTGAACTGTGAGTGGTTCGATGTGGAAGAGCTAGCCCATTCAGGGCACAAGGTTCCCCTTAGGCTGTGGGCAGCAGGCGGGTGGCTGATGCCTGGAGGGGATTCAAACTGTGAGCAGTTTGATGTGGAGGAGCTAGTCCATTCAGGGCACAAGGTTCCTCTTAGGCTGTGGGGAGCAGGCAGGTGGCTGATGCCTGGAGAGGATTCGAACCATTAGCGGTTCAATGTGGAGGAACTAGCCTGTTCAGGGCACAAGGTTCCCCTTAGGCTCTGGAGAGCAGGCAGGTGGCTGATGCCTGAAGGGGATTCGAACTGTGAGCGGTTTGATGTGGAAGAGCTAGCCTGTTCAGGCACAAGATTCCCCTTAGGCTGTGGGGAGCAGGCAGGTGGCTGATGCCTGATGCCTGAAGGGGATTCAAACTGTGAGCGGTTCAATGTAGAGGAGCTAGCCCGTTCAGGGCACAAGGTTCCCCTTAGGCTGTGGGGAGCAGGTGGGTGGCTGATGCCTGAAGGGGATTCGAACCATGAGCGGTTCAATGTGGAGGAGCAGATATTCTCACTATTCCTTGTGAAGCACCCTGTTCTCAAATCAGGTCTTTCTGCTGGGCATGGTTGCGGACACAGACCAAAATCTTACTCAACCCTCCACTCCTTAGCCACCCACTGTCATATATTCTTTGCCACACTTCTCTCTTGAGTGACATCATAAGGTCCAACTAAGAAACTTGAGGGGTGGTGCAGGAAATGAGGCAGAGGGTACAGTAGGTGGATTGCTCCTATGAGGATTAGGATTTTACTTGTTTGAAAATGAGTGACCCGGAAAAACATTGTGCTAACTGAACTGTTTGCTGATCCTTGTTTACAGGTGTGACCCTGGAGTAGAGGTCATAGAGGATCAAGGACACAAATTGAACAAGATACATTCAAAATTAACCCCATCACTAAAAAGCTACAACAATTATAATAGTGAAGAAAATGAAGGAGTACAGATGCACAGACTGTTAAACAAACTGGATAAAAATACTACTAAATAAACAAGATAATTAAAGAGACCTACTAAGATAAATCAGTGGAGATCTCCATCACAAATACTGAAGCTGTAGTCCGCTAGAAAGTATTTGCTGTATAGGAGTCCCAAAATAGCATGCGGTATTTATAAACATCTATAAAATTGTCTCCACCAATTCCAGCTTACTTCCCGGTGTATAGAGCCACCCACGCTCCTCCTCCGCACACAGCCATGTTATGATGTAAAGCCAGAAAATGCACGAGGGTGCACACAATTATAGCCTATGGGGGCAGCTTAGCTATCAGTTTTATGTACTGTAATGGTCAAATGGTGATTAATCAAGGGCACCAATCGATTAACAAGGGTGGAGCATGGGTGACTCTATACACCAGGAAGTAAGCTGGACCTGGTGGGGACAATTTTATGAGTATTTTTACATAAATACTACTGTGCTATTTTTGGGGCTCTTTGCAGCAAATATTTTCTGCAGGTCCCAACATATGGCAAAAAAAAGAAGCAAGTACTTTAAAAACAAGTAATTGCTGACACCGCCGGTCGAGTTTTCACCACCACCACTATTTTGGGAAGGCCCTAGCTTCCTGAACTGCGCACGCGCAGGATGATCCCCACTGTTATGCCATTGATGTGACATACCTTTGATGGGTTAACAACAAAGTGACATCACATTGATGGTATAACAAGCCTAGTAAAAGATAGATTTTGGTAGATAACAACGTTCTACCATATGTTATAAACTTTTTCAGTACATTCATGGCAGCATTTATTATGTCTTCACCTTTAGTACCTGACTGAAGTGATACCATATCTAACAGGTCCTCAGCCACAGCAATGTCTCGAGTAGTTGCTCTTACAAAAATTAATAACTCAAGGAAATCATTAATGTGCAGACTTTCATCCATTGTTATGCTGACAAATTCTGAAGCTAACAACTTCTCTTTCAACTTATCTGCAATATTACCTGAAATGTCAGAAGCCCTCCTAAATACAGTTGAATCAGACAGATGTATTTTACTGAGTTATTTTTGTAGCTCTGCCTTATCAGGAAATAGTGCTGAACAAGCTATTAAAATGCAGTCTTTAATCATCTCACCATCTAAGTAGTGTTCCATCTTTTTTAGCATTTCATGGGTCATTTTGTAAGAAGCAAGTGTTGTTTGCTGGCTTGTATTACATACCTTTCAGAACATTGATTTTTGGTTCATTCTTCGTTGTTTGAGTCTCTGGAGTTTACACTCTCTGTATTCATTTCCAGGTGGGAAATTACGTCCAAAGGTACTGAGAGTTGTGAGGTAATGTCTCTCAAGATTTGATCTCTTGAAATGAGCACAGGTAGCATCACGTAATAGGTAGATATTCCTACCACCTCCACCCTCCACAAAAAAAAAAATTGTCTCCCATTCCTTCCTGAAGCTTCTGTAATATCCTTATACTTTCTTTTCTTGCAGGTCTCCATTCTATTTTTGGCAGCTGGTTTGCAACACAGCCTACAACACATAAAATACAACATGTGTATTAATGTGTTGAACTGATAACATAAAAAATCTGCCATACACACATTTATAAATGAATACAGAGCTTACACTGCCCAGCCCAGCAAAATCAAATATAAAATATAATATAGCAACTCTCTCCCATGCACGCACACACACACACACACACACACACACACACACACACACACTCTTATTAATGAATTAAATATCCCACACTAAAAGTCAGTAAATCTTGTTTCTGTAAAATGTAACATAGCAGCCCCCTCAACACACACATTTCTAAATGAATAAAATGTGTCACACTAAAAGTATTTTGCAATGCCCAGTCAAGCAAAATCAAATATAAAATGCAACATAGCATTGTTTTTAGCATGAGTAGTGTCACAGAAGCATGAGGATATTTGTTTATATATAAACTGATGTTCTATTGAACAGAACATCACAATTTATATGTAAACAAATATCTTCATCCTTATGTGACTCTGCTCATGCTAAACACAATTATACAATTAAACAATTTACAATTTAAAATAGTAGATAGTTATTTGGCATCCATGGTTGGAAAGGACTAATAAGAAGTTATTCATTTAACATGTAATCAGATCTTAGCATTTATTAAGTACCAGATTTTTGGCCACCCAGGAATATATTAAGTAATTTGGTGAAGGCTATATAATAATTAATTATTGACCCTCACCACATGAAAGGCTCTATTTGTAGCCATTCATGTATATTAGTTTTACAATGATCTCAGCCTTAAAATTTACAAAATGTTTTGTGTTATCATCTCTACAACTGTGGACATGTTGTACTGTAACACGTCATGTCTTTTCTTTCAAGTGCTCTCAGATAGTCTCCCATTCTCACATGTAATTCCCTAGTGGTCCTTCCAATATAATAAAAACCATTCCGCCCACCTTCAATCTTTGTCTAACCTTATGCATAAAGCTACATCTCTTAAATCCCCTGCAGCTGCTATAGCTGTTGATTTTGAAAAAGCTTTTGATTCTTTGAATTGGAACTTTCTCTACCTTGTGCTTTCCCACCTGGGTATCGGTACTCATTTCTTTTCTCGGATTAAACCCCTATATACCTCCCCATCAGCCAAGGTCCTTACAAATTCTATGTTATCCCAACCTTTTAACCTTGCTAGAGGTACCAGACAAGGATGTCCTTTATCCTCGTTTATTTTTATCTTAGCTCTTGAGCCCCTGGCTGCTTCCCTTCGCCAGTCCACTGAGATAAGGGGCATTTCTATTGGCAATGCACAGTATACTTCACTGTTGTATGCTGACAACTTGTTAATCTTGCTAGATAATTTAGAATCTGCTGCAAAACCACTTGTGTCACTGCTGAACACTTTTAATGCATTATCTGGTCTGGTGGTGAATTACAAAAAAACTGAAGTATTGCCCTTGCATGCCCTTTGTAAACCCTACATGAATAATCCCCTTGGGTTTTGATGGGCTCCTTAGTGTATTTCTTACTTAGGGATAAAGATCCTACCCAATATTGATAAAATTTGTGAGGCGATTCTTACCCCTTTACTTAATGATATTAAGACAGTTCTTGATCAATGGGAAACTCTTAACTTAACCTAACAGGCAAAATTGCCAGTATAAAAATGACCATTACACCAAAAATTCTTTAACTGTTTTCTAACATCTCATTAACATTATCACCCCTCTTATTGTTCAAAATTGATAAACTGTTAGGGGACTTCTTATGGGAAGGACATATTCCAAGGTTTAGCCGAACTAAATTATGGGCTCATTGGTCCAGATGTGATTTGGGGTTCCCTTGGTTTTTAGCATATCTTTGGGCCTTTCATGCTTCACAAATCCTAAAATGGTTTGTTAAACCCAACCCTGAAACTCCTTTATGGGTAGTCATGGAAGCATCCTTGACCCCAGGCAAGATTCCTACTAATTTCATATTTAATACTTTGTCCAAAAAAAAAAAAAAATCCTACTATTGCCCCATTGGTTCAATACTGGCTTAAATTATGTAAATGGCTAGAAACCAATCCTATACCTATTTATACACCCCCCCCCCCCATCTGGGGTAACCATGATGTTATCCTTGATGGTCAGCCATTATTCTGTAACTCATGGAAATATAAAGGTGTAATCTGTTTGTCAGATATCGTGTTACTGGTTCACATGTACTAGACTCCTTTTCCTGTTTACAAGCTAAGTGGAATTTAAGAAAGAAAAGAAAGAAAGTCAGTGTGTGTTCTGTGCTGGGAAGGGTACTGTATCAGCTGACTTTGCTATACCAGTAGGAGGAGAGAGAGAGAGCTTAATTGGGGATATGGCTTAGACACTATAAAAGCAGGTGACTCAAATTACAACTTCCTGTTGCTAGTCTTTTTTCTTACTAATTTCCCTCCATCCCACCCACCCTAAGCCAGTTCTACTTTTATAGCCACTGGATTTGACTGTCAACAGGAACTTCCTGTTTGGCAGTAGGGTCATTATCCACCTAGGTACTAATGACTTGGCAAATGGGGAGCCAAAGGAAGTTCAGGAAGAGTTTAGGAAACTGGGGAGGGGTCTCAAGCAAGTAGCTACTTCTGTCACTTTCTCAGAAGTACTACCTGTGAGAGGCAAGGGAGAGCATAGGAGTGCATGCACCAGGAACTTTAACTCATGGTTGAAGAACTGGTGCTGTGAGGAAGGGTTTGGACATTGGTGACTGGGACCCACCTGGGGATGGAGGTTTGTCTAGCCTGACGGCCTGCATCCATCCTGGAGGGGAATCCAAGCACTCAATGATAAGTTTAAATGCTACATTGACAATCATTTAAACTAGCAAAGGGGTGGCAGGCCAGCAAGGATGATACCTACTTGCTCACCCCCACAGCTAGTAATGGAACCAGTGAACCAGAGGAGGGCTATCTCTGCAAAGCAGTGTGCAAAAGATGGAGATTAGTGTCCAAAAGGTGGATAAGCAAAGGGGCAAAATTCAGCAGAAGGGCAGACAGCAAGGAGAACCAGGGATAAATGACAACCAAGGAAGGGGCTGGAGTAGAACAGTGAAGCAGTCTAGGGAGGTCAAATCATGAGAGCCATGTGTGCAAATGCCAGGAGCCTTAGCAACAAGATGGAAGATCTGAGGCTGTCATGGTACAGTCAGACCTGGACATTGTGGCCATCACTGAAACCTGGTGTAATGATAACCATGACTGGGAGATGGCCATACCTGGCTACAACATATTCAGAAGAGACAGAGCAGGCAGGAAGGAGGAGGAGTGGCACTGTATGTGAAAAATGACATAAGGGCCACACAGATCCAGGAGGAACAAAATGGGGAGAGATACTGTGGGTTAAGCTGGAAAGGAAAATGGGGCCAGCCATCCGCACAGGTGTGGTCTATAGACCACCAGCCCAGGAGGAAGAAACAGATAGGGAGCTGATGCTAGCCATCCAAAGGATGGCAGACAAGGGTGAGGTAGTACTGGTTGGAGACTCAATATACCAGACGTGGACTGGAGCATCCCAGCAGCAGCATCAACTAGGAGCAGATTTATCCTGGACTCCCTTCAGGGTGCCTTCCTCAAGCAACTGGTCATGGAACCAACTCGGCAGAAGGCAATACTGGACCTTGTGCTCACAAACAGGGACAGTGTGATGGGGGTAACAGTGGGGGAGCACCTGGGGAACAGTGACCACCAGTCATTGTGGTTTGAAATCACAGACAGAGCAGAACCAAACCACACAAAAACACGTATCCTGGATTTTAGGGGGGCAGACTTTGGGAAATTGGGGAGATGCTTGAAAGAGGCATTAAGGGGAATGGGACAAGAATCAGGAATTGAGGAACAGTGGGCAGTATTTAAAATGGGGATTATAAGAACAACATAATTATGCATTAAGCAGGTTAGCAAGAGGAAAAGAAAGAGGAGACCATTATGGTTTCCAAAGAGGTAGCAAAGAAAGTGAAAGCCAAAAGATTGTATTCAGGCAATACAAAAAGACACACAGGCAGAAGGGGATAGGAGAAGTACCAGAGAAACAAAGGGAGGCAGGGAAGTCAGTAAGGAAGCCAAAGCTCAGACAGAAGAACACATTGCAAAATCAGTGGTTAAAGGGGACAAAACTTTTACAGGTACATAAGTGAAAAAGAAGGACAAAGGGAGGGATAGTGAGACTGAAGGGAGGATGGAGCTGCATGGAGGATGACAACAGTAAAGCTGACATATTGAACAGGTATTTCTGCTCAGTCTTACTAAGGAAGAGGGGGTAATGGGTCTGAAGGAGTACAAGGGGTGAGAATGGTGCAGAAATGGACACAAGTCCCTTTACACGAGAAAGGGTCCTAAGGAACTGAAGTAATAAGAGCTGATAAAGCAATGGGGCCAGATGGGGTGCACCTTTAGGGTCCTTAAAGAACTAAGAGAGGTGGTGGCTGAACTCTGGCTATCCTGTTCAGCCAATCACTGGAAACAGGAGGTACCCAAAAACTGAGGACAGCAGATGTAGTCCCCTTATACAAAAGTGGGAACAAAGAGGAAGCAGGGAACTATAGACCAGTCAGCCTCACCTCGGTAGTGGAAAGATCATGGAAGCACTACTGAAGGAGAGATTGGTGAACATCTGGTTGTCAATGGACCTACAGGACCCAAGGCAGCATGGTTTCACCCAGGGGAGGCCATGTCAGACCAACCTCATTGAATTTTTGACTGGGTGACTAGGGAGGTGGATCAGGGAGGCAGTGGACATGGCCTATCTGGACTTCAGCAAGGCTTTGACACTGTGCCACATGAAGACTATTACACAAACTGGGGAATATGGGTGGGCAGACAGTCAGTGTGGTGGGTAGGTAACTGGCTGGGTGGCAGGACACAGAGGGTGATGGTAAATTGCTGTCACTCCACAGAGGGAAGAGTGACCAGTGGGGTACCACAGGGATCAGTGCTGGGACCGGTCCTATTCAACATCTTCATCAGTGACATTGCACAGGATATAGAAGGCAGAATTTCACTGTTCGCTGATGACACAAAGCTCTGTAACAGAGTAGACACACCAGAGGGTGTAGACAGAATGAGAAGGGACCTGCAGAAACTTGAAGAATGGTCAAGGGTTTGGCAGTTGAAATTCAATGCAAAGAAGTGCAAGATAATGCATATGGGGGCACAAAACCCTGGCACAATATATCAGTTGGGGGTGAGGATATAGCATGCACCAAGCAGGAAAGGGATCTTGGGGTTGTCATCTCTGATGACCTCAAGGTAGGGAAACAGTGTGACAAGGCATCAGGTAAAGCAAATAGGATGCTGGGATGTATAGGCAGGGCATCACCAGCAGGAAAAAGGGAGGTCATAATTCTGCTATACAAGACACTAGTGAGGCCCCACCTGGAGTACAGTGTACAGTTCTGGAGACCATACCTACGTAAGGACATAGACAGGGTAGAAGGTTCAGAGGAGGGCAACAAAGATGGTGCATGGGTTGCTTCACAAGTCCTATGAAGACAGGTTGAAGGAACTGAACATGTACTCCTGGAGGAGAGGAGGAGAGAGGATATGATAGAGACATACAAGTATCTTACAGGGAGGAACAGGTGCAGGAAAACACTATTCTTAAGCGAAAAGATGTTTCAGGACTAGAGGGCATGAGATGAAGTTGGAGAGAGGACTATCTAGAGGAAACATGAGAAAGAATTTCTTCACAGAACGGGTGGTGGACAAGTGAACACCCTGCCAGAGGAAGTGGTGGGGGCTGAAACAATCACGGGATTTAAGAATGCATGGGATAGACATAAAGGAATTCTAGAGGTCAGGGGTAAGGGGAAATAGACTTCTAGGAAAACAAACTGAACTTACAAGCTCAAATGGGCAGACTAGGTGGGCCATAGGCCCTTATCTGCCGACACTGTCTATGTATCTATGTATGTATGTAGTAGGAAGGGAAGGATCATAGAGAAACATTGGTTTTGTCAACCCTAAAGGAAAAAAGTAGCTCACTCTCTCCCCTAGCTGCTGGTGGCCAGACATTGAGCAAGAAAGAAGGAGGCTACTGAAGAAGATAGGAAGTTGCTGTCTCAGAACAGGAAGGGTGAGAGTTGTAAGGAGAGGAGAGAGTAAGCATACCGAGAAACAGGAGAGGGGACACAAAATAAGACATGATAGGAGTGGTGCAGTGCAATGGCTGTGGGGTGGCAGTGTTCTGGGAGACATTCTGGAGGCTGCGATGCTGCCCTATTTGCAGGCACCTCTCTGGTATGAGAGAGGAGGTTGCCCGTCTCCAGGCTGACCTGGCTAGGATTCGTGGAACCTCCTCACCCACCCAGGGACCACCAGGGCCATGCCACTCACCTCAGAGGTTGCCAAGAAAGAGGAGGTGCTGGACCAGGGTGGGCTCAGGGAGGGAGAAGGTGGTGAGCAGAGTTGCATCCTCCAGCTGTACCTCCACAATTCATTCGCCTTCTGGTGGATAGTGGTTCCTCTATGGAGGCACCTGCAGTGGAGACCAAGGAGGATGCTGGGAACCTTCACAAAGGAGACCCACAGGAGGGTGGTAAGGACCCCACAGGGGAAGGAAACAACTCCTGGTGGGGGACTCAATCATTAGGGGGGTAGAAATGGGGGAGGAAGGGGAGAGGGAGGTAAGGTGCCTTCCTGGCACCGCGGCTTGGAGGGACCGGAAGCAAATCCTCAGAATCATGGGAGGAGCTGCACAAGGAAGGGAGCTGGATGTTATTGTCCACCTAGGGACAAATGCCCTGGCTAGGAATGGGATCAGAGCGGTGCAAGAGGAGTTTGTAGAGTTGGGAAGGGGCCTTAGACAAGTAGCGCATATGGTAACCTTCTCGGAGGTACTGCATGTCTATGGCAAGGGTGATGCAAGGGCACTCCTCATCAGGGAATTCAATGAGTGGTTGAAAAACTGGTGTGGAGCTCAGGGTTTTGGCTTCATTGGGGACTGGGGAGCCACCTGGAGGGATGCAGACCTATACTGGTGCGATGGTCTGCATCTGTCCAGGGGGGAACCAGGATCCTAGGTGAGAGGTTTAAATGCTTCATTGGCAAGCATTTAAACTAGCCAAGGGGGGAGGCATTGAAAAGGAGCAGGAAAATCCCAGCCTCCCCCCACAAAACATGGTAATTAGTGAGGTAAACACCAAGATAGAGAAGTTATTAGGGAGCAGGACAGAGGTAAATGTAAAAAAAGGCAAAGGCAGTAAGGACAGAAATGGGGCTAAAAGGGGTAAGGCTATCAAAAAGTGGAGGGTGATGAGTACCAATGCCCATAGTCTGTGTAACAGGCTCCCT
This sequence comes from Neoceratodus forsteri, assembly GCA_016271365.2. Lineage (NCBI taxonomy): Eukaryota > Metazoa > Chordata > Ceratodontiformes > Ceratodontidae > Neoceratodus > Neoceratodus forsteri. The sequence continues at coordinate 735,708,810 of CM028131.1, forward strand.
GAACTAGTGGCCTTGATGGAAGAGGGTTGCCTGGATATTGTGGCAGTCACAGAAACATGGTACACAGAGAACCATGACTGGGATGTCAACATACTGGGATACACAACTACAGGAGGGACAGGGAGGTAAAGAGGAGGAGGAGTAGCTCTCATGTAAAGGAAGGGATCAAAGCAACAGAACTAAAGAGTAAACTGGGAGCAGATGAGGCACTCTGGGTCACCCTGGAGACAGGAAATGGCACCACAATCCGCATGGGGTTGTATACAGACCCCCATCTCAGGGGGAGGGAATGGACAAGGAAATGATAGAAGGCTTCCTTAGAATGGCAGAAAAAGGGGAGATATTGTTGATGGGGGACCTGAATATGCCAGATGTTAACTCGAGCACCTTTGCTGCAGGCACATCCAAGAGCAGGGTCATTCTTGATGCCCTACAGGGGGCATGCCTCAGACAGCTAGTACTGGAACCCACTCGGGAGGGAGCAATCTTAGACCTGGCACTCTCAAATGGGGACAGAGAAAGAATCTCATATTTAGAAGTGGGTAGCCATCTGGGAACAAGTGACCACCAAACAGTGTGGTTCAGGATAAACACAGCCATACAATCAAGCCATACAAAAGCAAGAGTATTGGACTTTAGGAGGGCTGACTTTGGGAAAATGAGAGAGTACCTCAGAAAAGCACTAACAAACAGGCAAGAAGGAGGGGTAGAGGAACAATTGGGAGTAATCAAAACAGCCATCACAGAGGCAACAAGCCTTTGTGTAAAGCAAATCAATAAAACACAACGAAGGAAAAAAACGCTATGGTTCTCAAAAGAGGTGGCAGGGAAGGTTAAGAAGAAAAGGATAGCATTCAGGAAATATAAGGAAACACAGAAGGAGCAGGACAGAGAACTTTATCAGTTAAAGCAGAACGAGGCTGGGAAGGCAGTCAGAATAGCAAAGGCCCAAACGGAGGAAAGAATAGCCAATTCTGTTAAGAAGGGGGATAAGACCTTTTATAGGTACTTTAGGGAGCGAAGAAAAACCAAAGGAGGGATACTGAGGCTTAATAAAGGGGAGGGAATGTGGGTAGAGGGTAACAGTGAAAAAGCAGGGATACTGAACGAATATTTCTGCTCAGTATTCACAAAGGAAGAGGAGGAAGAGGTACCTAAACCAAACAAGAGAAACACTCTGAAGACGGGGTCGATACCAGTCCATTTACAGAAGCTAAGGTTCTGAAAGAACTAATAAAATTGAAGGTGGACAAAGCAATGGGCCTGATGGTATTCACCCAAGAATTCTAAAAGAACTAAGGGTAGAACTAGTGACACTGCTGACTACTCTTTAACAAATCATGGGAGGATGGGGTGGTACCTGAGGACTGGAGGAGGGCAGATGTGATTCCTCTTCACAAAGTGGGATCAGGACAGAGGCAGGAAACTACAGACCAGTTAGTTTGACCTCAGTGGTAGGGAAAATTATGGAATCACTTCTGAAGGAAAGAATTGTTGAGTACCTAGAGGCCAGTGGGGCACAGGACCTAAGGCAGCATGGATTCATGATGGGAAGGTTGTGTCAGACAAATTTAATAGATTTCTTTGACTGGGTGACCAAAGTAGTAGACCAGGGAGGGGCTGTGGACATGGCCTACCTAGATTTTAGCAAGGCATTTGATACAGTCCCACACAAAAGATTAATACACAAGTTAGCCAGCCTTAGAGTGGGTCCCAAGGTGGTAGCCTGGATAAAAAATTGGCTAGACAACAGGACGCAAAGGGTAGTAGTAAATGGAGTACATAGTGAAGAAAGGAGGGTTACTAGCGGGGTACCCAGGGTTCAGTACTGGGACCGGTCCTTTTTAATGTCTTTATAAGTGACATTGCAGAGGAACTGGAAGGAAAAGTATGTCTCTTTGCAGACGACACAAAGATCTGCAACAGGGTTGATACACAAGATGGAGTGGAAAAGATGAGAAGGACTTGGCAAGGTTGGAGGAATGGTCAAATGTATGGCAGCTCAGATACGATGCAAAGAAGTGCAAGGTAATGCACATGGGAAACAAAAACCCAGGGGAAGAATACACAATGGGGGTGAGATACTGACCACAGTAAAAATGGAAAGGGACCTGGGGGTAATTATATCAGATGACCTAAAAGTGGGCAAGCAATGTGAGAAGGCAGTAAGGAAGGCTGGGGGGATACTGAGATGCTTAGGAAGAGTCATCAATAGTAGAAAACAAAGTTGTTATCCTCTGTACAGACAGTTGGTGAGACCCCATCTGGAGTACTGTGTGCATTCTGAGACCCCATCTCCACAAAGACATAGACAGAGGGAGGCTGTCCAGAGGAGGGAACAAAATGGTGCAGAGTCTGCACCAGAAGACATAATGAGAAAGACTAAAGGAGCTTAATATGTATACCCTTGAGGAGAGAAGGAGAGGGGACATGATAGAAACTTTCAAGTACCTCAAGGAATCAAAAGTCCAAGAGGGTAACATCTTTCAAAAAAGAGATGTGCAAGAACAAGGGGGCACAATTTGAAGATAGAGGGGGGACGGCTCAGAGGTAATGTGAGGAAGTATTTTTTCACAGAGAGGGTTGTGGATGCATGGAACAGCCTCTCTGAGGAGCTTGTGGAGTTAAGAACAGTGGGGGAATTCAAGAATGCATGGGACAGACATAAGGCAGTCCTAGTGAGGGGAAGGAGGAAGTAAGCTGTTGGTTAACTAGGATCTGTGGCTTATCTGTTAGGTAGGAAAATGGGCAGACTAGGTGGGCCAAGTGGTCCTTATCTGCCATCAAATTCTATGTTTCTATGTTTCTTACCTAAACAGAACTTCTGAAAAGTAAGGATCACAATCTCACCTCTGCTACAACAAATGGATGAACAGTCCTCTTCTGCTATCTATATTACTTCATGGATTGAAAATACATCTGGACTAGTTAGCAGATTATATAAATGTATTAGAGATACCTTGCCGGACCAATCTCTCTTGGATAGGGCCAAATGGAATCTGGCTTTACAATCTGATATAACTGATTCACAATGGACCATTTGCCACAATATTTTTGAAGATGCTCTTAGCATGCTCATTCAATATAAAATTCTTCACCTTTGGTACAGAACTCCATCAAGTTCTATATAGTTTTGGATTAGTACCAAATAACCATTGCTGGTATTGTAACTCTCCTGGTGGAGATCTACTCCATATTTTATGGTCTTGCAAATCAGTTTTTGCATTGTGGCTGAGGTTTCACCATTTTGCCTCTAACATTGTTGGTTGTAACATCCCTTTTGACCCTAAATATATTCTATTGGGTGTCATAAATCAGGACAGCAAACTTTCAAAATATCAACACAGATGGCTAAATATGTTCTTTATGCTAGCAAAATGTTTAATTTCAATACATTGAAAATCCTCCAAAATATCCACTTTTGTAGATCTTTTCAACAACCTAACTCAAATTGCATCCTTCAAACGTCTTTCCTATTTGGCCTTAGACTGAATAAATGAATTTAGATTATGTTGGCAGGATTACTTAGATTTTTTGCATTCTACTTAATTAGGAGGTGTCTAGTGGTCTCTTTAATGTTATTGAACCTTTTCAACAATGCATTATTGTTAGCTATGACAGAAGTATCTCTTTAACCATATGCAGTCTGTTTAAATTGTTATTATGTTTAATTAGTTCTTTGTATGGTACAGATAATTGCTAATCTGTATCTTACGGACCACTGTTTAACACTCACAGCACTTTGTGTGTGTGTTTTCTTTCCCTCTTTTCTTTTATCCTTTCTACTGGTGCTGATAAGTAGCTCACACCATAATGTTTTAAGTGTTCATCAGTGCTCTCTGTACTGTATTTATGTATTATGGACATGTTCCCAATAAAAAGATTAACTACAAAAAATAAAAATAAAATAAAAAACCACATGAACATTGTAGCATGTATACACCCCAGAAATGTGACACACAATTAAATATTTTATTTTAAACATCCTGCCCTATACAGGACTTGTAAATGTATGTGTCACCTGTACCTGTATTTGTTAATTGGTCATTTGGTTTATTAATTAGGTGTTAACAAGTTGGTAATTGTTTTATTGGTGGTTTGTTTAATATTTTGTTGTGCTGTGTTTACTGGTGGTTAAAGTGTGTTTTTCCACACAGTATGCAGCTTTAATTGGGAGGTATTTGACTTTAATTGAGATGTGTATCGCTTTATTTGGTGAGATATATGGCTTTAATTGGAGTCGCACAGCTTTAATCGGTTTGGTATACAGGGAAATGCATGCTAATTGATCATATGGGGAAAATTCCTATACATGTATCAGAGATAGATAGATAGATAGATAGATAGATAGATAGATAGATAGGCAGGAAGACAGACAGACAGATACATTTTAAAAATGTGTTGCCTGGGAAATGCACACAGCTAGAGCTCATTTCCAGGTGTGAACGGGTGTGTGTAGGGTGGGTTACAAGGTGGTAAGAATTACAATAAACAAAAAAATGACAAATGCAAAGCTCAATATTAAATAAAGTGAAATGTGCCATGTACAAAACAAAATATCAAACGGCACAAGTTACAACATTTACAAACTTTTGTGGACTTACAGTAGCAGAAAGTGAGAAGTGTACTGTACTAACAGAATACCAGAAGACAAGGAACACAAATTTGCAAAAGTAAAACAAATTACAATGTTATTGATAATAAATCATAAAAAATCATTTCAGTAGTGGAAACATTAACAAAATGGCACAAATTTACATAAATGTATGGTGTGAATGATAATTCATTAATGCAGTGAAACAGTGTTGCACAAAACTCAACTTTATTTTTGTTTTTTTATTTATGTATTTTACTTTTCAACAGGATAGAACTGTGAGGACCTTTCTCAGCCCTGTTTACAAAGTTGTCCTGCATTTGTGTATTACAGTTAGGTGAGTACTAAGCATGCAGTAGACACAGTTAGACAAGATGAAGATATACAGCAGTTGCAGTTAGTATCCAGTCATTCAAGCCACTTTATATTATTTGTCTTTACAGTAGCAGGTGCATACATTCACTAAGTGCTGATCTGGTACAGTTCTGAACATCCTTATTGATGGGACTTTCCTGATGTCAGAGGCAAGTGTGTTCCAGTCTTTAGCTATCCACCAGCTCGCTGTCACTTCCCCGTATGAAGTCACTATGTCGTATGCAGACCTGATGGATCAGAGTGCGGTGTAACCACCTCCTCTGGATCACCCCAAAACTCTTAGCTTGCATCCAGGCATGAGACCAAGCCTGGAAAACTCAAAGTCTCAGGCTCCCCAACTGATTTTCAGCATTATTAGACCCTTCAAAACTCTTGCACCCACACCATAAGATATGCCAGAGCTGAGTATTTCTAAACCACCTTCAACAATAACCTGAACCACCCATCTAAATTTTGGAAAGTAGTTCAGGTCCTTCCCCCCAATCTCCTGTCACCGTACTCCATGACAATTATGCCATTCTATCAGACCCCACTGAGGTTGCTTCCAAATTTAACTCCTACTTACCTCTTATTCTGCTGGCCTTTAAGCTCTCTCCCTCCCACCCACCCCATCACCCAACACTTCCACCACTCCCCACAAGCCTCATTCTCCTTCTCCAGCATACCCCCCTCCACCACCCTCAAGGCCCTTCTCACCTAGAACCCTTCTTCTGGACCCTCCCCTGACAGTCTAGACCCTAAACTCCTCTTCCTATCTGCCCCTGCTATTGCCATTCCTCTCATCTCTCTTCTGAACCTTTCCATCTCCCTGTCTTCTGTCCCTTCAGCCTGGAAACATGCTACAGTCATCCCCCTTCCCAAAGGGGGTGGCTCCTCCTCCTCTCCTGGCAACAACCGGCCTATCTCCCTCCTCCCTATCCTATCCAAACTCAATGAACATCTATTCTTATCCCAATTATCCTCCTACCTTGACTCCTCCTTTTTCACATCTTTTCAGTCTGGTTTCAGAAAGAACCACACCACCACTACTACTCTCCTCTGGCTCACTCATTCTACACATACCAGTATAGACTGCGGCCACATCACCTCCACCATACTCGATGACTATGCCAAGGCATTTGACATGGTCTCTCAACCCATCCTTCTGTCCAAACTCTCTTCAGCTGGGCTTTCTCTTTCAGCCATTGACTGGATCAGCTCTTACCTGATTGGCAGAACCCCATCTCGTGTCACTGCCATCCTTCAACTGGACTTCAATAATGTCCAGCGCTAGCTAGTTTCACATCAGTTATTTCTTAATGCCAAAAAGACAATCTCAATGACCTTTGGCACTAGTCAGAGACTGTTCTGCTTCCCCTCCTTGCCTTCATTCCACACCCTCGATGGGACTAAACTGGAGGATTCTTCCTCTGCCAAGTATCTTGATGTGTGGCTTGACAGACAACTCAATTGTTCTGTACACATGGATGCTTTTGCCAAAAAATTTCACCCCAAGCTTGGTGCCCTCTACCGTAACCGCAGCTGCATCCCACTGACTGCCTGCCACACTGTGGTACAGAAAATGATCCTTCCAGTTTTTGATTACAATAACATAGTCTTCAGTGCCACTCCCAAAACTTCCCTTGCCAGACTGAACACCCTCTACAACTCCTTCTGCCATTTTGCACCTGATGCTCCCAGTCTCACTCATCACTGTGACCTCTACAACTCCTTATTCTTCCTCTCTCTTGAGGACAGGAGATGCTCCCACTGTATCTACTTCACTGCCAAATATTGGTTTGGTTCCCTTCCTTCATATCTCTTCTCCTTATTTTCATCACTTCCCCCCAGTCATTCTCTCCACAGCTATGACCCCACTCTCTAACTATTCCTAGAAGACCAACTTCTAAAGGCCAATCTGCATTCTCCTACCACCTGCCCAAACTGTGGAACTCTATCCCCCTGCCTCTTTGTCATGCCCCCTCTCCTGCTTCCCTTTCCTCTCTCCTTCACAAACTCCCTCCCCACATCTGCACTTGCAATTAATCTCTCTCTTCATGACCCACCCCCAATCCCATATATACACTCTTCTAAGTCCTACCCTAATTCTTCCCCCTTTCTATGGGGCAACCAAACTGCCTAGTTACTTGTCCCAGCCAATTACCCTAACTCCTTATTCTCACTTGTTCCAACTCATTCATTGTTTGCTGTTCACACCAATATCCCATTTCTCAACTTTGGATGTTATACTGCTGTATTTGTACTGCCTTTATATGTTTACACTTATACTAATCCATAGCAATGCAGCTGTTTACCAGTCACTATTCCTCTCTACAGCTGGACTTGAAATGTATAATTGTACTATCTGTTTATATTATTGTACTGTTGAATTTCCCACTTCCCCTTCCCCTGATTGCTACTATGTCAGATGTTTTTTACTTGCTTGTATATTTATTTGTATGTATTTTATTGCTGTGTTTTCCCCCCTCTCCCCTCCTCTAGGTCACACCTGGAAACAAGCCTCGGCTCAGTGTGCCGTCCTGGTGAAACATTTCTAAATAAATAAATAAATACTTTGAGAAGTGTATATCCTCTGTTTTTTTTTTATCTCCCTCAGGTTGTGTGCCAGTGCAGGGGTCTCTGTCAACTCTACCTTACTATTACAGAAGAGCTGCTAAAACTGAATTTAATAAACAAAAACTTACAGAAACCAATGGTAACTCATTTTCTATGTGGAAAACTCTAAATTCTATAATGGCAAAGACGCAAGTGCAAGATAATTTTGTTCTTGGCCTTGATGGTTTATTAGTTAATGATGCTAAAAAAGTCGCTGACGCTTTAAATTTACATTTCTCTAACCCTGATCATTATAAAGAAAGGTTTAATAGTAAGGAGAGGTTGCGTAACAATTCAGATACATTGGGTCAGAGTTTTAAATCAAATACAGTAAATAAAACAGTGCCTAATTTTTATTTTCGGTTTTGCAAACTACTGACTTAGTAGAATATGTCTTTAAGATGAATCCAAAGCCTGTTTTTGGTCCTGATCAACTGGATTTCAGAATTGTTATAAAAGTTATACATTCAATAGTGGAACCCTTAACTATTCTATTTAATTTCTCACTTTATAATGGTGTTTATCCCGTGATTTGGAAGAGTTCCATCATTAAACCTATCTTTAAATCTGTCCCTAGGTCTAACGTAAGTAATTACCGTTGATTTCTTTATTAGCTCCCCTTTCCAAAATACCTGTAAAAATTGTATTAGACCAAGTCACTAATCACCTAGAAAAGTATAAATTATGGACAGATTCATAACATAGTTTTAGATCTTACCACAATACTGAGACTGCCTTGGTGAGGCTCTCTAGCCAAGCCAGTGGAGCTATTGATGAAGGAAAGTATGTGGCTGCAGCATTTGTGGACCTCACCAAGGCATTCAATCTTGTGAATTATACTGAATTTAATAGTTTATCTGATATCTTTTGCTCTAGGGAGGCGAATGCGTGGTTTAGGAATTATTTGTCTTGTAGAAGTCAGAAAATTATGGTAAATGGGGTTTATTCAGATCACGCATTTACTCAGTGTGGAGTCCTGCTTGGCTCCATATTTGGACCATTATTATTTTCTGTTTTTGTGAATTCATTGCCATCCAATTTTTCTAAAACAGAGTTCATTCTTTACGCAGATGATGCGGTATGATTCTGTTCAGGGGTTAATTTGTCAGCTCTTAATGAGTCCTTGCAAACTGACTTTATTTTATTACATCATTGGTTTGACTTATACAAAATGATAATGAATTCTGCTAAAACTGAGACCATGGTTTTTACCACTCATAACTCCCCCCCCCCCCACCACCACCGTTTCTGACTTTAATATTTTTGACAAGGACGCCTATTGATTATGTTAAAGAATTTAAATATCTGGGGATAATGTTAGATTCATATTTTTCATTTGAAGCCCATATAGTGTACTTAATTAATGGACTACATAAAAGATTGGGTCTTCTTTTTCGACTAAGAAAACATCTTACTGTAGAGACTAGAACCATGCTTACCCATAGTCTTTTATGTTCAATTATTGACTATGGGTTCTTAGTCTATTCTTATACCTCAGATAGGTTGTTAAATAAACTTCAAGCAACTTACCACTCTGCTATACATTTTGCAACTGAACAGTTGAGATTAACGCATCATTGTACATTATACAACCCTTTTAATTGTCTCTCATTCATGGAGAGATTTTCATTTAGGTCCCTCATTTTTTTGCATAAAATTAAGTTGGGACTTCTTCCTAATAGTGTATCAAGTTTGTTTCCAGTCATTCCTATGATTTCAAATACCCATCTTCAAAGTAAATATTCTTTTCAGATTCCATTTTTTCAAAGTGTTTTTGCCCAGAAGTCTTTGATGTTTGTTACCTCAAAGCTTTATAATAATTTACCATGTAGTGTTGCCTGTTGCCAAAAAATGTCTTCATTCAAAATAGTACTTAGGAGAAATTTGTTAGTAAACTCTGTCTGCAGGTGTTTTACTTAGTCTTAAAACATTGACGCAATTGTTTTATACTGTCCTGGCTATGTCGTTGTTATCTAAATGTTTTGATATTTATATGTGTATGTATTTTGTAATTTTTTTGTGTTTCATGTATTGAAACTGGACGTCTGTGAAAATGGGCTTTCCCCACAGACCTATTCAGTATAAAATGAAAAATGAAATGAAGAGTCCCATGTTTAGTCTATAGGCTGTGGTTGCCCTTAGTTTCTTCCTTCTGGTCTCTGATGGGACCCGCCCAAGTTTTGTGTACATCTCACAGAGTCGCAGTGGTGTCTGTTGTGGGAGCATCTTAGTTTGAACCTTGCCATTTTATTCTAGGCTATATTTAGTTTAGCAAGGGTAGTTTGATTAGCGTGTTGGTAGGCTGTACTACTGTACTATAGCAATGGGAGTAAGAACTGTGACACTATCATTTCTCTTGTTTCCCTTGGGATAAGTTATGCATTTCTTCTCAGGGCCCCCAGTTTAGTGTTTATTTTCTTAATGGTGTTTTTTATGTGTGTATTGAATTTCAGTGCATCATCTATGGTTACTCCCAGGTGTTTGTACTCATGTACTCTAGCTAATGCATGCCCGTCCAGTGTTTTGATAGATAAGGTTGCTGTGTCTTTGCTTTTTGTCCTGTTTTGTCTGAACAGCATCACTTGGAGATTTTTTTTGGCACTCAAGACCATATTAGAGTCCCTAAACCATTCCTGGAGTCCATTGAAGTCATCCTGCAGGATGTTCTGTAGTGCAGCGAGTGAAGCAGCTCTGCCTATTAGTACTGTGTCATCGGCATAGAGTTTTATCTCTGTCTGGGTTATGTGGTTTGGTAAGCCATTGATGGATCAAGCATAGCAGATAATCCAAGATGGAGCTCTGTGGGATGCCCCTGCTCAGAGCATGTGAGTCTGGGAGGATCCCATTTACCAGTACTCTTTGTTCCCTGTTGTGTAAGTACAAATGAAACCACCTGGTAACCTCTCCTGCATCCCTACTTGTCTCAGCCTTTTCAGTAGTATTGCATGATCTACCAGGTTGAAAGCTTTTGAGAGATCGACATAACTGCCCCCACGCATTTCCCATTGCCTAGGGCTGTCTCTATTGTGTCAACAAACTCCATGAGTACAATGCCGGTTGATCTCCCTTCCCTGAAACCCAACTGCTGCTTGGTTAGCAAGTCATATTTCTCCAAGTGCTCATTTATTTGTATCCCTACCATCTTTTCAAAGATTTTGGATGCTACATACAGTAGTGCTACTGGCATGTAATTGGATGGGTTAGAGCAGTCTCCTCCCTTAAATGTGGAAACATAGAAACATAGAAACTGACAGCTGATAAGGACTGATAGGCCCATTCAGTTTGCCCATTTTCCCTACCTACTATAACGGACTCAGATCCAACTTGATCTCTGGCTTTACCTGCTCTTTTGCATCATTAGGGGTCTCCTATGTCCACCCAATGCAGTTTTGAATTCCCCCACCTCCTCTGCTGGGAGGCTGTTCCATGCATCCACCACCCTTTCCATGAAGAAGTACTTCCTCATGTTGCCCCTTAGTCTACTCCCTTCCAATCTCATGTCATGTCCCCTTGTTCTTGAACATCTCCTTTTCTGAAAGATGCTACCGTCCTGTATCTTATTTATGCCCTTTAGATATTTGAAGGTTTCTATCATATCTCCCCCCTCTCTCCTCTCCTCCAGAGTATACATACTGAGCGCCTCCAGTCTTTCCTCATACGTCACTTGTTGCAGTCCCTGCACCATTTTTGTTGCCCTTCTCTGAACTGCCTCTAGCTTGTCTATGTCCTTACGGAGATGCAGCCTCCAGAACTGGACACAGTACTCCAAATGAGGTTTCACCAATGATTTGTACAGTGGAATCCTCACTCCTTTTCTTCTGCTGGTGATACCTCTCCCTATGCACCCAAGCATCTCACTGGCTCTCCCCACAGGCTTGGCACATTGTTTGGCTGCCTTTAGGTCATAAGATATGATTATCCCCAGATCTCTTTCCTGTTTGGAACTACCTTGGCTATCTTCCAGTACGCTGTATATGTTCCTTCCATTAGGTTCCTGTTGAAGATTGTTATTGGCATGGGGGTTATGATGTTATTTGCATATTTCAGGAATTGTATTTCTATTTGATCTAGGCCATATGATTTCCTGGCATTTAGGCTACTGATGGCTTTCAGGTACCTCGTTCTGCTTGATTGTTCAAAAATAAAACCTGGGGCTATTATCAGGGTGTTGTTCTTTGTCCTTGTATGCTCTTTCCAGGGGGCTATCCTGGAGTGCTGTGGTAGTCACTGGGATCTTTATATTCAGAAGTGTGCAAAAATAATTGTTCAGTCAGTTGGCAGTTCATAGATTCATAGAAGTTGTATAAATCCGGTGGGCAATGTATGCCCTTGATGGATTTGCCACCAGAATTACTGACGGAAATCAAACCTCAACATTCCCCATATAGTTATCCAGTCTGTTTTTGAATGTATTTATTATATCACCATTTATTATGTTTTATGGCAGGGCATTCCAAACTAATATAATCCTCTGGGTGTACTAGTGGCCTCTCTTACTTGTTTTATATTGGCTACCCCTTCATTTCTTTTGATGAGACCTAGTATTATGATGTGAACTGTCATACTCTAGACTTTTAGTTTCAAATGTCAGGACAGGGTTTATTGCCTTGAAGGTTAAACATAGGTTACCTCTCAGTCTCGCATGTTGCATGGAGAATAACCCAAGTTTAGTAAGTCTTGCTTTATAATTAAGATTGCTTACAGACCAGCTAATTTACGCTGTATTTTTTTCTATGAGTTTAATGTCCCTCAGCAGATGTGGAGCACATACCGAGGAGCAATACTTCAAATCAGGCCTAACCAAGGTCAAATAAAGAGGGACCAATACTTCCGCTCTTCTACTTTTAATGTTTTTCAGAATACATTCTAGTATTTGGTTGCTTTTCTTTACAATGTTCCTAGTGTGAGTTTCAAATGATAAATTGTTGGTAATAGTGACACCTAGGTCCTATTCATTTTCAGTTTTTTTGCAGTGTGTTGTTATTTAGTTTGTATTCATAGCAAGGGTTATTTTTCCCTAAGTGCATCACCTTACATTTTTGTTCATTAAATAGTAATTTGTTTCTGACAGACCATTTTTTAAGTGCGTTAAATTTGCATGAAGATTTTGAAATGAATTATAATCTGTTATAATACTGCCTAATTTGCAGTCGTCTGCATACTTTCCTATCCAGCAGTTTTCTGAGCTGGGGAGCATTGTCGATATAAGAATGTTAAATAAGACTGGTCCCAAAACAGATCCCTTCAGGACTCCACTGGTAACAATGCCAGAGAGAGAGAGGTGACCTTTTATTGACACTTGCTGTGTTCTATTAGTTAACCATGCATTTATCCAATGCACAATAACAGGATTAAATTTGAGGGCCAACATTTGCTTAATTAAGATTTTATGTGACACATAATCAAATGCCTTAGAGAAATCCAAAAAAATAATGTTGACAGACAAATTTTTATCTAATGCCTCACTTACTGGTTCTAGAACATTCAATAGGTTGGTTTGGCAAGATCTGCCCATAGCAAAAACCCATGCTGAAAGATGTCAGTATATCCCTGCTCAGTCATATGTTTAAAAATTCTGTTTTGTAATAGTCGTTCAAGTATTTTACATAAGACCGCAATATGGCTTATGGGTCTATAATTTTGAGGTTGGTTTTTGGGTCCATTTTTATGACTTGGAATGACAACAGCATGGTTCTAGATAGGTACAGTTATTCCTGATTTTAATGACGTATTGAATAATAAAGTAAGTGGGCCCACAATTTATTTGGCTATATTTTTTATGAGATAAGGTGAGAATTCATCTGGGCCAGCTGAGCCATCAGACTTGATTTTGGAAATGGCTTTGATTACTTCTTTGGAATCTATAGTAATAGTTGAGCTAGATGAAGGAATATTGATAGGTGATATAATGTAACTTTCTCTAAAAACACTTGTAAAGTATTTATTTAATGCTGTTGCCATGTCTTCTTCTGTTGTTATTAATCCATCTAAAGTTAGCAATGAATCAATGGTTGGGTTACTTTTCTTCATAGATCCTATATAGTTAAAAAAAAAATTGTTATCTTTTATTGTTACTGCTAAGTTTATCTCTGTCTTTTTTCTTTTTGCTTTTCTTATTAAGTTTTTAATTTTATTTCCTACTTTCTTGTAGGCAGTCCAGTTATTAGTCGATGGTTGTTTTTTATATTTTTTGTACAGTCTCTGTTTTTTTATTTAAGTGATGTTTGATGTTATTATTCCATCACAGAGGTAGTCTTTTGTTATTGTTATATTTTTTTCTGTTGGGTACCCATTTCTCCACACAAAAATGAAGCTTTTCCTGCATTATTTGCCATATATTGTGAACATCACAGTTTTTTTCATTCTGTTTGCCAATCCCAGTTTATTAGAAATTCCCTTATAGCTGTATAATCAACCTTAAAATAACCTTTCATTAGAGTACAGTCATAATTTCTTATTTTATGTTTAATATTGGTTTTCATTAGAACCATATTGTGATCATTGTTTGATAAAGGTTGTAAGGTTGTCACTTCACCAATACCCTCACCAAAATTGGTAAAAACTATGTCTAAGGTATTATGGTTCCTAGATGGGTCTATAACAGTTTGTTCCATATTGTTAATTATTGTCCAGTCCAAAAACCTTTTTTCCATGGTTGAAGTACCTTTATAGGTAACCCAATTAATTTGTGGTAAATTAAAATCCCCCATGATAATATAGTCCCCCTCAATATCTCTATGTTCAATATTATTCATAAATATGTTATTTTCATGACTGTTAAAGCTTGGTGGTCTATACCCAAGTCCTATTGTAATAAAATGACTGTTACTGAGTTGTACCTTGACCCATAAGAGTTCTATATCCGTGCTGTCATTGTTTATATCTGGGAAACTCCCAAGACTTCAGGGAGTCTGAGATATATAATACTATTCCCCCCTCCTTTTGAGTACTTCCTATTCTTTATATATTTCTTATAACCACAAATATCTGTATTCCAGTCTCCATCTTTAAACCATGTCTCTGTGACTCCACACATATTTATATCCTGTGCTTGCATGCTATCTTTTAATTTGGACATTTTATTAAGAAAGTTCTGGCATTTAGCAGGAGAATATTAATATTATTGTGTTTGTGTTTATTTAATGGATATAGTCAAGAGGATTCATTTGCCTCAGTACATTCTTGCAAAAAAGGAATGTGTTTAGTTGGTGGATCATGCTCATTAGAGTTTAGAGAACCAGACAAAGTGTGGTTTTCCCCTGTCACTTTTAGTTTAAATATTGATCAATATACGAAACTATACATTTACCTAACTTGTTGCTGCCCCTTCTACTTAGGTGTAGGCCATCCCAGGAGAATAGCCTAAAATGATCCCGGAAGTCTTCCCAATGTGTTATGCAGTCTATGTCTTGTTTAAAGGAAAACTACACCCAAAACTTGAAAAAATATATGTTGTGCAGAGTGTTTTAATTTGTATGTGAAGTTCTAGTGTTTCCTTCCCTCTGACTGGTATTAGGAGTTTTTCCTAAATTAGCCTGCTAGCTTTAGGGTAGTTTTACGACCCCTGGAGATCACCATATCAAATAGTTTTATTGCATTTCTTTGTCCTACAGTGCACCTTGTTTCATGTAATGGTGATGTAGCAGAGCCCATAAATCCAGCAGAAAGCATTGCATTATAATCATTTCACAACAACAGAGATGGCTATATTTTAAAATCTATAGAATTCAGCTTGGTGACCACCCTCATCCTAAAAGTTTTACTGTCCTGAAAAACTTTGCTGCTGGTAATTTTTGTGCAGCTTGTAAAGCTTCCAAGATATTTAGTTTGCTTGGCATGCGTGTGCTGAATGTTGGGTCTCTCTTACATCACAGTCACATGAGACAAAATGCACTGTGGGAACCAGAAATACAATTACACTATCAGGTATGGAGATCCCCAGGGGTCGTAAAACTAGCATAAAGCTAGCAGGCTAATTTGGGAAAAACTCCTAATACCAGTCAGAGGGAAGGAAACACTAGAACTTCACATACAAATTAAAACACTCTGCACAACATATATTTTTTCAGGTTGTGGGTGTAGTTTTCCTTTAAGACACCAATGTCTAAGCCAGTTGTTAATACTTTTAATTTCAAATGAATATAGTCCATTGTTTTGGGCATGGGAAGTAGCTCTGAAAATGCAAAATCACATTTTAATTCAGTGAGAATATTTGCCATTGCTACAAAATCTGCCTTTATTTTTTGAATAGGCTCTCTAAAGACAATATTGGCACCAACATGGACAATTACTAGGGGGTTTTCGGTATTTTTAAGAATAGTGGGGAGCATTATCATGATCTCTCCTATTTTTGCTCCTCTGAATGTAGATAGTGTCCTGTTTTCTTTATTTTTAATACAGACCATGCTGTCTAGGTGTTTTATGATAGAATCCCCCAGAACAAACACAGGTTTTTGATTAGTGGAGCTTTCAATTTCCATTAAATCACTGTGTTGAGACAGTGTGTATTCATTTTTACTTCTAATGTCAACAACTGGGTTTTAATTGCCAGTGACTAGAGACTCTGAGTTGCATCTTAACTCATTACATTTGGATGACTGAATATCACAGTTTGTGATATTAGATGCAGCCTGTGTTAGGCTATCATGTAGTGTTCTGCAATGTAAAGAGTGTTCTACCATTAACTGAGTGCTAGATTCTCTGCTGGTAGCATTGGTTATTGTATTAGAAGAACCTACTAAGTTTTGCAATGCATCAAACTTATTAGTTATTGGTAGTTCAAATGTCCCTACTTTCCATCCTTTTTTTGGTGCTTTAGTACTTTGCACCATATACCAGTCTTCCTCTTCGTTTGTATTTAAATGTTCCTCTCTAGCATGTTTCTGCAATACAAGGGGGGAGGAGGATTTGCTGGTTAGGATTATTAGTTTGGTTAAATGGTTTAAAGACAGGTGCAGTCTCAAATGTTTGTAGAGTTAACGTGTTGCTTGTTATAACTGGAAATACCTCCGAATCTTTCGGTAATATACTGTTTTGTATACATAATCTTTTTGCCATAGCCTCTTGGCTTTTCTCTAGTGAATTTAGTCTAGTTTCAAACAAATTAATCTCTTTTTGTAGATCTTCCTTCTTTGTACATTTGGAACACTTTATAAACAATCCCCGTTTGAGCTGTTAGTTCTTTAATCATACATGTTGCAGTCAATGCATTGAATACCAGTAGCATCATTTACTGCTGTAATATAGGCTGCCATCTGTCTCCCTAAACTATAAGTTTTATACTAACAACTGTTACCTTACAGGTCCTGGGCCTTATTAGTGGTTCACGCACCCCCACCCTGCACACACTAAACACGCAAAACACACGTCAGACGCGCATGTCTTCATGCACGCACAGCATGCGCACTCGCACTGCTCATGCTCACCCTGCTCACTGCAGGGCCCATTTAATAGAGCAAACTAACCCAGAAGTCATTGGTCAGGTCACATAAGGAGTCGTTCACAGAAGTTTAATAAAACTTTTTAAATAAAGTTTAAAACATCCTGCAACACCCACTCATGCATTAGTATGGCACGAATAGTTTGCAACTGTGCCCCCTAAGAGAAAATACAGTGTAGTTCTTGATTTGTAGTTCAGTCAGCTTGCCCAGAACTACAAATCCTCTTCCTGTTTCCGGGAATGGAAAATAGGGCTCCAGGCGAGCCTATCAAAAACAGCTCAGGGAATAAGCACAAAAGAGACACACCTTTACTATTTACAAAGTGCATACACTGCTGGGAACTTAAAGGTTTGATATAGCAGAGCTTCCTCACCATTTCTGCATGGTTTGTGTTGTCTAATGAACACCCGCTCACTGCAGGGCACATGTAATAGAGCAAACTAACCCAGAAGTAGTTGGTCAGATCAAATAAGGAGTCGCCCACAGAAGTTTAATAAAACTGTTAAAATAAAGTTTAAAACATCCTGCAACACCCACTCATGCATGAGTATGGCACGAATAGTTTGCAACTGTGCCCCCTAAGAGAAAATATAGTGTAGTTCTTGATTTGTAGTTCAGTCAGCTTGCCCAGAACTACAAATCCTCTTTCTATTTCCTGGAATGGAAAATAGGACACCAGGCGAGCCCATCAAAAACGATTCAGGGAACAAGCACAAAGGAGAGACACCTATTCTGTTTACAAAGTACATACACTGCTGGGACCTTAAAGGTTTGTTATAGCAGAGCTTCCTCAGCATTTCTGCATGGTCTGTTATGGGATCATTCCTGCCCTTTCTCGTCTCTGATGATAGTGTTTAGTTTGGCGTTTATTGTCCCCTCCAGGCTTTTGATCAGTTTCTAATAAGTAGTGAGGTCTGTGGCTTCCTCTATCTCTGTTTTGTAGAATCTTTTCATAGCTTTCGTGATCTGGGCTTTGCATTTATTTCTTAGGGTTTTGAATGCACCCCAGTCTTCCTCATTTAGAGTTTTGTTTCCTTTCTTCCATAGTCTGTCCTTTAGTCGTATTAATTTAGTCAAGTCAAGTCATGTTTATTTAAAAAGACGCCCAATCCCAAAGGCTCTGGGCGCCGCACAATAAAAGGAGAAATGGAGAAATTTATAGCATTTCATGCCATATAAATACATAGAAGACTAAAACACATATACATAGTCAAAATCAAACCCCAAAAGCATGTAGAAATAGGTAGGTCTTAAGGCAAACCTTAAAGGTAGTTAGATTAGGGGCCTCCCTAACTGCAGCTGGCAAAGAATTCCAAAAAGCGGGGGCGGCAACACTAAGTGCTCGGTCGCCTGCAGATTTTAACCTCGCTCTTGGGACAGTTAGGAGGTCAGCACCAGAGGAGCAGAGATTGCGGGAAGAGGAGGAGGGTATCAGGAGAACTGACAGGTAACCAGGGCCCTGTCCATGTAGGGCCTTATAGGTGAGAAACCCCACCTTGAAGAGCACTCTCCACCTGACAGGCAGCCAGTGCAGTTCGCATAACACAGGTGTAATGTGACAAAATTTACTCTGCCCATTTAAAAGCTGGCAGCAGCATTCTGCATGAGCTGCAGTCTGGGAGAGAACCCTAGAGATCCCTGAGATAGAGGGCATTACAGTAGTCAAGCCTAGAAGTGACTAAGGCATGTATCAAGGTAGGGAGGTCCAGAGGCGGAACAAGTGGCTTATTCCTGGCAATGTTTCGAAGATGGAAAAAACAGGAACGGACCACGAAAGAGATCTGAGCCTCCAAGGACAGATTCCTGTCAAACATCACGCCAAGATTTCGCACTCAAGGGGAGGCCATCAATGACGCAGCCCCTAGCACAAGGCCAGCTGCAGAATCAGAGGCCATCCCATCACAAACTCTGTTCGACTCCACTACCAATACCTCAGTCTTATCAGGGTTCAATCTAAGCCAGCTGGAGGCCATCTAGTCGCTAATCTCAGCCAGACAGATGTTCAACACATCTACTGCGTTGGGTGTTCCTGGGGCAAAAGATAAGTATAGCTGAGTGTCATCAGCATAGCAATGAAAACTCAGTCCATACTTTCTAATGATCCCCTCAGGGGCAGCATATATACCGCGAACAACATTGGGGTCAACACCGAACCCTGAGGGACTCCACACAAAAGGAGACTGGGTGTTGATGAGAAATTTCCCATCACAACCCGCTGTCTCCTATTTGTGAGAAAGGACTCAAACCACTTGATGACAGTACCAGTGAGTCCACATAACTCCCTCAGGTGGAGAAGCAACACACAATGGTCCACAGTATAAAATGCTGAAGAGAGATCGAGGAGAACAAGAATTGTCTTGTCTCCTCGGTCTCTAGCCCTGAGGAGGTCATTTTGCACCCGAACTAACGCAGTTTCAGTGCTATACCTGGCCCAAAAAGCCAACTGGAAGGGATCAACAACCGTGAGTCATGAGATGTTCCTCCAACTGGAAGCGATACCACCTTCTCAACAATCTTCCCCAAAAATGGGAGATTCGAGATAGGACGGTAATTTGCCCTGACCTCCGGGTCCAAAGAAGATTTCTTTAAAAGGGGTCTAACCAGAGCCTCCTTCAAGGCATCCGGGAAGACACCCTGACTTAAGGAGCACCGGACAATCAGGGCAAACACCGGGCCAACAGAGTCAATGCATCTCATTAATAAACGCGTTGGCACTGGGTCCAGTTCACAAAATTTAGCTAGTATTTTGGTTATTCAGGGCATGTGGTTCTTTCTTTCCCTTCTCTTTTTGTGTGGAGTGTGTTTATTGTATATCATTTTGAATGTGTGCTTGAAAAGTCCTCCACCACTAGGTCAAACGTACTGTCTAAATACAGCATATTAAACTAATTAACTGAGTTAACATTTTCTATAGCAAAAACAGTTATGGACAACCAACCAACATGAAAAGATAAAAGAACAGGACCACACTATTATGCATTAGAAGTTATGCATATATAATACAACACCTCACACTAAAACACTTAATTATTTTTATTTCATTTTTTATTTATTTTTATTTATTTGTTCAATTTGGACATACACCTTTGAACACAAGTGCTCATTTACAAAGGTTCCTCATCATCGGAAGGTTAAAGGAAACAGGAAATTTGTGCTAAGTGGCAGCTGTTTATAAAGTTTTCATTCTCAGAAATTATATGCATTCCCCTAAATTATTCATATTTAGCTGTACCTAAATAAAAAGTGATTAGAAAAACTGTATTTTGCATTGTTTTGTTTTTATGGGCAGAAACAGAAACAGAATCTGTTGGCAGATAAGGACCTGATGGTCCACCTAGTCTGCCCTATTTTCTCTATATATAGTGTCACCATAGACCTTATTCGGTCTCCTGTCTCCCTTCCCCCTCTAAGATCCCTCTATGTCTATTCCATGGGATCTTGTACCCTGTCACTGTTTATGCCCCCACCACCTCCACTGGTAAGCTGTTCCATGCATCCACCACTGTCTCCGTGAAGAAGTACTTCCTCATATTTCCCTCTGAGCCTCCCCCTTCTAACTTCATAGCATGACCCCTTGTCCTTGATCATCTTTTTCTCTGGAAAATGCTTCCCTCCTGTACCTTGTTTTTGCCTGTGATGTATTTGAATGTCTCTATCAAATCCCATTTTCCCTCCTTTCCTCCAGGGAGTACATGTTAAGTTCCTTGAGCCTCACCCCATAGGGCTTTTGATGCAGGCCATGCACCATTTTGGTTACCCTCTTTTGTACTGCCTCCACCCTGTCCATGTCTTTATGGAGGTGGGGCCTCCAGAACTGTACACAGTACTCGAGGTGCGGCCTAATCAGTGATCTGTGTAGGGGTATTATTACCTCCCTCCTTCTGCTGGTGATTCCCCTTTCTATGCAACCCAGCATCCTTTCAGCCTTCCCCACTGCTTTGTCACACTGCTTCTCTACCTTCAGATCATCAGAAATGATCACTCCAGGTCCCTTTCCTGCTTTGCCACTGTTAATATCTCTCCTCCCAGTTGGTATGTTGCCCAGGGGTTCTTATGCCCCAAGTGCATTATTTTGACCTTCTTTTGCATTAAAACCCAGTTGCCAAGCCTTTGATCATTCTTCCAACTTTTCTAGCTCACTTCTTATTTTTTCCACGCCTCTCGGTGTGTCTACTCTGTTGCAGAGTTTTGTTTCATCTGCTAACAGGCATACTTAGTCTTCCAGCCCTTCTACAATGTCACTTATGAATACATTGAAGAGGACTGGGCCTAGTACTGATCCCTGTGAAACTCCACTGGTCACTTTGCCTACTCCAGAGTGACTGCCATTTACCACCACCCTCTGACTCCTATTGCCCAGCTAATTTTCCACCAATTTTATTATCTTAGGGCCTCCTCCTAGGTTTCCCAGCTTGTTTAACAGCCTTCTGAGTACAGTGGTGTTGAAGGCCTTGCTGAAATCCATGTAGGCCACATGCACTGCTGCCCCTTGATCCACTTCCCTGGTCATCCAATCAAATCATTCAATCAGGTTTGTCTGGCAGGATCTCACCCCTGTGAACCCATGCTGTCTCTGATCCTGCAGGTTATTAGTAATTACTGTAGGTATTCCCCAATTATTTCCTTTAATCGTGTTTCCATTACATTGCCTACCACCGACATCAGACTGACTGGCTTGTAATTTCCTGCCTCTTTCCTATTTCCACTTTTGTGTAGTGGGACTACATCTGCCCTTCTCCAGTCCCCTGGTACCGCCCTTGTTTGTTTTTTTTTTTTTTTATATTTTATGTTTATTGTCTTATAGAAACAAATAGTTCCAGTCACCAACATTTGAATTAACAGATAGCCATTTATAACTACAAGGAGGGCGCCACTCCTCTTAATATGCACATAGATCCCATCAAATGTTAAAAGACATGACATTGGAGGGTATATCCAGTATTATAGTGTTATCAATTAAAGTCTTATTGAATAATAGCTGCTTTAGCCAGCCCATGAGCTGCATGGGGATAAAAAGGATAATGTCCAAGTCCAGAGTCCATGATGACTTCCCTACATTAGGGGTCAAAAAATGTATCCTCCATGCAAAACCATAGTAAATGCACATGGAGTGCAGAAATCAGTTGATGAGGCACTGCTAAATTTAACCAGGGTTAAGCCTCTAGAATTATTATCAACTGTAAAAACATTTATTAATAGCAAGGCGCGTAATCTAACTACTTTATCAGCACCGCGCTTTTCAAAAGAAAAATTTTTACTGACATGTTGAAAAGGACTGTCAGAGGTGCAACTAGCTTCTCTTTCAGTTCCCTCAGCACCCTGGGGTGCACCCAGTTCTCTCCATGAAACCAGTAATTTTGAGTTTTTACTATATCATGGTTTGTGCACAGAATGCTAATTATGAGCTGTTGACCTATCACCCATGCTTAGAGTTCTGTGCACAAACCATGTCATAGTTAAAACTCCAAATTACAGAGTCCATGGAGAAAACTGTAATAGAATGTTGCCCATAAAACAATGCAAAATATAGGTTTTCTTAATACTTTTTATTTAGCTACAGTTAAATATGGATAATTTAGGGGAATGCATATCATTTCTGAGAATAAGAACTTTATAAGCAGCTGCCAATTAGAAATGGTTTCCTGTCCTCTTTAAAGCACTATTTCAAGTAATAAAGTGCTTTCATGACAGTACAGGTAGAAACAAGGCAGCACACAAGTGACTTTGTCTAAGTACAAGTTAAGCATAGTAGAAAGCATACTAGGAGCAAGGCAATAGTGAACTACAAGAGCTTTGTCAGGGGCTGGAAAGCTGCAAAAGTATAGTTTGAAGGAGATCAGTGGCAGTCACAGTTGGCACAGGGGGAAAGGGCTTATCTTAATTCAGTCTTAAACTGGCCAGTTTTGGGGAGGCCCATTAGAGAGTCTGGTGGGTCATGCAACTATCATGCAGCCCTAACAGTAAAAGAGAACATGGCAAGACATGTCCTGCAAAAAGGTACAGTAAGAGCATTTCTGGACATGTTTCTGGTGGAATATTGGTTTAGAACAGGATGCAGAAAGTTTTGTAAAGCCAGTGGTATGAGGCCCAGCAGAGCTTTTCTGCCCAGAAGGCAGGTGTGGAGTTTAATTCTTTCCTGCAAGGGGAGCCAGTTGGTCTGAGATAGAGAGAGCATGTGTGGGTGAGTCTATCAGCATCAAGAAAGAAATGACATACCGTCCCGGTGGCGCAGAGGGCTGAGGTGCTGGCACCTTACCTCATGCTACGCTGGTGACCTGGGTTTGGGAACGACTTCAGGTCACCGGGGAGCTGGCTGGGGGTGGGCTGAAGCAGCATTGAGCATGCTCTCCCCTCCAAGGGGTGGTTGCCTGCTCATCTGTAGTCCCACTCCCACCAGGTGGAGGTCCGGTGGGCAGGTAGGTGGCACGGAGCAGTGATGCAAGTCAGGGGAGGGGCAGAAGGGGCCATCAGATCCTGGCATGTGTGTGCGCTCAAAGTGCACACACGCAGGTGTACACCGTGGCCTTGGGAGTGAAGGGAGAAAAGTGAAAAAGTAATAAAGTACATATGAAAAAAAAAAGAACAAAATGACAGGCCTTGTTAAGAGCTAGTTTGACCCTACTGAGTACAGAGCATTGGCCGCACCTTATACTGTGATGCTGTAGTCAATAATGGGAGAACAGTACTGACCACAGCAACACACCTGGATTCCTGGGTGAGATTATGTCTTTGCCTGCACAGGGCACCTTGTTTTGTATTGACTGCACTGACAATATTGTCGACATGGAGCACAAAGGAAAGGACATCATCAGTGGTGACACCTAAGTATTTAAAGGTGCTGACCTGTTCCAGAGAGGCCCCATTTTCATTTGAGACAGTAAGGGTATGAAACTTTTTCCTCACCCGTGGCCCTGCAAACAGCATTGTTTTAGTCTTTTTATTGTTCAAGACTAGACTAGTTTACTTCTTTTGAACCATTCCTCAAGTGTACTAAAACTACATTGTAGGTCAATGGTGAGAGTATCCTGGCATGAGCCCCTAGAATAGATGACGGCATCATCCGCATACAGCAGAACATTTGATGTGGTGCATGCTTCAGGGAGGTAGTTAATTAAAAGGCTGAAGAGGTGGGGGCCCAGTATAGAGCCCTGTGGCACCCCAATTGAGGCACTTTTGGTGTCTGATGGCACCCCATTGAATTTAACTCATGTTCTGCCTGTGAGATAGCTGCTGAACCAGGAGACAGTGTCAGGCAAGAGGCCAAGAGAGTGGAGTTTTGCAAGCAGGAGGAAGTGGTTGACCAGATCAAAGGCTTTAGTTAGATCAATATAAATGGAACCCACAAGGTGGCTGTTATCGAGGGCTTCATGTAAAAAGTTTGTGTATTCGATTAAGGCAGTGTTGGTACTGTGGAGTTTCTGAAACCTGTTCTGCTGTTGGTATTAGATGTTATAGTTACCTAGGTAGGAGACCAGTTGGTCTAAAATAATTCTTTCCAGAGCTTTTGACAAAGGGGAGAGAACTGAAATGGACCTAAAGTCTGTGACAATGGTATGGCCCCAATTTTTGTGAACAGGCATGACTAGTGCCATTTTCCAAATGCTAGGGAATTGGGAATATTGCACAGAGAAGTTGAAAAGTTTGGTCGGGGGACAGCAATCTCATCTAGGGACAGAACGATTAATTTCATGTCCAGGGTATCGCTACCCATTCTGGTTTTACCCAGGACTCACTTGACATACCTGACAGTGTCAGCCACATATGTGGCTTTAAAATAGAACTTGGGGTAGTTAGTGCCACTGGAGTGGTCAGAGGACCAATCAAGGCTCAGCTGGACAGCAGAATTATGCTCAAGGTCAGGGGGAAGTACTACACCGAGATCTGTGAAAGCGTTGTTAAACATACAGTATATGCAATCTCTTCTGGGGCAAGGATGACTGAACCATCAACGTTGAGCATAGTGGGAGGTGCTTTGTCTCCCATCCCTAGGAGTTCTTGTAAGGAATGCCAAACTTTTTTCCCTTTGCCCCAATTGTTCGCCTACTGTCTCTGGTGCACTTGCTATGGGCAGCCTTATAAATTTGCAGGTCAGCAGGAGCACCTGAGGCCTTGGCCTGAAGCCATAAATTATCCTGTGCCCGCATCTGGACTTGGAGTGACATAGTGACCCATTCAGCAGTCTTATCTCTCAGCAACCATTTTTGCATGGGACAAATTTGTCACATACAGTTTTAAACTCAGTGAAGAAAAAGTCATGTATTGAGTCAGTATCTGGAATGAGGTCTAAGTAACTCCAATCCAAATTGACCAGGTGTTCTTTGAGGACACCAATTAGCCCTCTATAGAGTACCTGCTGTTGGCAAATTTGGTGGGAAACCTGGTAAGTTTAGTGGACCAGGCACATAGTACAGGAGAATGGTCACTTATCATATCAGGTAACAATGCAACCTCCATTAGTTTATCTGGGTGGGCGGCCAGAACCCAGTCAATAAGGGTGCTGGTTCCAATTTCTGGTGTAGTCCCTTACTAGCTGAGTGAGGTAGAGGCTGGCCACCGGGTCCTTATATGCCATGCTTGATTTGGTGGCCCAATTAATGTTAAAATCACCTATAGATATTGTCTTCCAGTTCTGGCTAACTTGTTTAAAGTAATAAGCAAATGAGTCAATGCCTGCCCGTTGCTTTCCTGGGGGTATGTAGACCATCATAATGATCATGTTTTTGTGCTCCTTCCCTAAGAGGAGTTTCACAGCCAGACATTCACAGTAATCTGTGAGGCTCCAAGGCAATCTTATGACTCTGGAGGTTGTCCTGTGGGTACAAAAGGCAACTACCCCCATGTTTGGCTGTCCTATCCTACCTGGGGAGCTTATACCTGGACAGTGAGATAGCTGCATCTGGGATTAAAGGGAAGAGCCAGGTTTCAGTGAATGAGATTAGGTCACTTGCATCACCCAGCCTACAAATTGAGCAAATTGTGGAAGGAGGCTGCCTGTGTTGAAGGAGACAATCTTTAGGGTACACAGTGGGGATCTGCAGGCTTCTCCCATGTGGGGAGGTCCAGGGTTTGGGAGAATGTTGCCAGACATAAACAAGAGGATCAGCAGCAGCTTTTTTAAGACCTTCCAGTTAGGGTATTGTTGTAGTGCTCTGTGTGCCTGGATGTGCGTACAGTTGTTAACTTGGGTCATGAGGCCCAGGAAGACATTGGAGGAAGCAAAGGCCATGTCAAGAGGAGTTCTATTGGCTGGTAGAGTGGAGAGAGAAACAGAGAGAGGACCTGCACTAGGGGCAGAGGGGGTACCCCCCTGTTTTCCAAGGGTATAGTTTCAGGTACTGGTAACTAACAGGTGTAGAAGGCTGGTATATGTTAGCCCCCTATGGGGCATCTGATAATTGTGTCAGTAGTGTAACAAAAAATATCAAAGATTTCATGGAGTGAGAGGCTAGCCAGACTGAGATAAGCATGTTTCTTCCTAGGGCTCTAGGAAGGGGGCTTGGACTAGCTAATAGAAGACTGCGCTGTGATGCCACTGTATCTGTCACTGGAAAGGGGACCGGGACTAGCAGACAGGGAGATGAAACAGCCTGACAGCTCAGTTTTTACAGCAATAGTACACAACTGAACTGGACATAAATTGCAACTGCGCTATCAGGAATACAGAATACAGTGATTGAACTGAGCAGGCAGGTTAAACGATGAAATTAATCAAGCAGGTTAAAAAGTAAAAAAAAACAAAAAAAAACAGTGTTAAGTAGGCAGGTTAAACAATGAAATTAACCAAGCAAGTTAAAAAGTCAAAAAACAGTAACAGGTAGCTTAATCACAATTGAGCATGCAGGTTAAGGCAATGAAAGTAACCAGGCAGGGAAAAAAAAAAAACAACGATGAAATTAACCAATCAGAGGAAAAGTCAAAAACAGTAACAAGTAGCTTAATCACAGTTGAGCAGTCTCATTAATAATGAAATTACCCAAGCAGAGAACAGTTAGAAACAGTAACGGGTAACTTATAACCCACTTGGCTGAGATTATAAGGTGATATGCAAATCAACAGCTATTCTGAGCTTCCAAGAAGCAACAGTGGCAATAGGAAGTGAGAATGGGAGTGAAAGGGAGCAGAGATAGGGAAGAGAGATAGGGTGAAAGCAATGCTTCAAACAGGAGGGGGTATGAGGGAGCTGGAGGGAGCACGGAGGCAAATTTGGTGAGCTCTAAGGACTATATAAACAAGCATTTGTCAATGCCGAATGTTGTCTCACTGGCATTGACTTTGGTAGTGCCGGAGTTAGAGATGCATAATAGGAATGGCAGTGAAGTATTGAAGTGACGCCAACCCCACCCCCACTCTGTAGAGACTGACAGGCATTGGGGTGTGCCTTTGGGTCATCAGCTATAATGCTCATGCCATTGTACCTCACCCTACCCTGTAGACACTGACAAGTGTTGCGGTGTGCTTTGGGGTCTTTGGTGTTATACTTACCCCATTCCATAAGGAAATATGCTGAGGGTGGCAGTAGAGAGAACGGGTGAACTTTGTGGCTTAACAGTGCAAGCCACACCACGATGCCTGTCACTGGCTGCAGTGTGGTGGGGGTGGGGTGGGGTGAATGGCATGGAGCATTACAGCCGATGATTCCAAGTCACACCCTGAATCCTGTCAGTCTCACAGGGTGGGGTATTACAGTTGGAAACCCTAACACCGTAGGTGTGTGTTGGGATTTTCACTCCAAATTTTCAACATGGGCTGTTTGTGAGCCCACCTCATGAAAAACAGCACTATCAGTTTGTTAGCCGAAAGTTGGTTTTGCACAGTAGCTGTGCCATTTGGCAACACAGGGACGAAAACACATTTTGGGCAAGATATGGAAAATGACATCTGTATTGTTCATGAGGAGGCATAAAAAATGGCGATATTGAAAATCTGGAGTGAAAATATTAAAAATTGGTGAAGTCATGAGCATGCATAGAAACTGCAACACACATCTGTAACCCAATTATTTTGGAGAGTTTTTTAGCCACATTTTCAACATAGGCATTTTGGGACCTCCCCTCATGAACAGTGGTGCTGTAATTTTGTTAATCAGCCCCAAAAGTTTATTTCTCATGGCGACCGTGCCATTGTGCGCCACAAGTGTGGAAACACATTTTGGGCAGTCTGTGAAAAATGACAGCTGTACTGTTGATAAGGAGGTGTGAAAAAATGCCAATGTTGAAAATCTGGCATGAAAACATTCAAATTTGCGAAGTTACAAGGGTGCGTGGAAACTGCGCAACACACGCTTGTAACACAGTCATTTTATGGACTTTTGGCACTAAATTTTCAATATAGGCATTGTAGGACCTCTACTCATGAACAGTGTCATCGGCAATTTCTCAAACTGTCCCAAAAACTGATTTTGCACAGTGACCGCACTTTTCTGCACTGGACGTGTGAAAACACATGTTGGCCAGGATATGTAAAATGACAGCTGTATTGTTCATGAGGAGGTGTAAAAAAATGCCTATGTTGAAAATCTGGAGTGAAAATATGAAAAATTGGTGAAGTCATGAGCATGCATAGAAACTGCGCAACACACATCCGTAACCCAATTATTTTTTGAGTTTAGTCACATTTTTCAACATAGGCATTTTGGGACCTCCCCATGAACAGTGGTGCTGTGATTTTGTTAATCTGTCCCAAAGTTGATTTCCCACAGTGACCACGCCATTGTGCGCCACATGTGCAGAAACACATTTTGGGTAGGGTGTGAAAAATGACAGCTGTACTGTTGATAAGGAGGTGTGAAAAAATGCCAGTGATGAAAATGTTGCAAATTTGCGAAGTTACAAGGGTGCGTGGAAACTGCGCAACACACTCTTGTAACACAGTCATTTTATGGACTTTCGGCACCAAATTTTCAATATAGGCATTGTAGGACCTCTGCTCATGAACAGTGTCACCGGCATTTTCTCAAACTGTCCCAAAAACTGATTTCGCACAGCGACCGCGCTTTTCTGTGCTGGACGTGCGGAAACACATTTTCGCCAGGATATGTAAAATGAAAGCTGTACTGTTCACAAGGAGGTGTGGAAAAATGCCAATTTTGAAAGTCTGGAGTGAAAATATTACAAATTCATGAAGTTACAAGTGTGCATGGAAACAACACAACACATCAGAATAGCTATTTTTGATTTTTTTCACCAAATGTGCAACATAGGCTTTTGAGAGACCCCCTCATGAACAGTGGCACTGTCACTTCATTATTCTGTCCCAAAAGATGATTCCACGCAGTGACCGCGAAATCACCTTTTGGGACTGAATAACACCATGATAGTGACTGAATTCATGAGAAGGGGTCCCAATAACCCCATGTTGAAAATTTAGTGCAAAAATTCCAAAAAATGGCCAAGATATGCACCAAAGTTGAAAAAACCCTATTTATGCCATTATACAGCTTACCATCATTTCTTCAGTTCGCGGTCGGCTTTGAAGAGTGCAGATGTGTTTCTGGTCCACCGAAGATCATCACACCAGACTCCGGAGATAAGTGTGGGGTGAGTGGGGTGTGACGAGGCAGGGTGTGCAGAGGGTGGGTGTGGGTTGTGGAAGGGGGCAGGGAGACTGAGAGAGACAGTTTTCTTCTTTCACGGGTTAAAAAAAAACAACAACACGGGAAGGTTCTTCTTTTTCAGGGGATTTGGCACACTGGGGTGGGCTCACAGTGTGCCACCTAAGTGTTTTGGTGGGGGATGCTGTAGCCGATGGGGATTGGGCACCCTGTTGGCACACAATGAAAGCAGGGGCAAGAGCCGGGGATTGGGCACCCCCACATAACAAGTGGGGGTATGATGCTGATGGGGAGGGGTTCCTGTTACAGCACATTGGGTCAGGACATGCCGACAGGGGGATTGGGCACCTCCAAAGTTGGCATTATGGCAGGCAGTGTGCCGCCATGTTTAATTTACTTTTTTACCAGGGCAAGCACGTCGGGAGGTGCTGCTGTGTTTGACAAGCTTTGCTTGCATTGTAGTGGACCTTTCATTAGATGTGCTTGCCACATTATGTATTCATGGTGTGGCGCAAGCATGCAGAGTTATTGGGGAATGAGGGACGCACCTACTGATGAGTGCCCTGCATTTGCCCAACAGTGACCACGCCTCCAAATCTGCTACTACCACAATGTGTTGGCTGCTCATGCATGAACCAACATAAAAAAAACAGGCAAGAGGAGAGGCAGACTAGAAAGAGGTCATTTGATTGGGGAGGGGAAGGCAAGACTAAGGAGAAGTCATACATTTGGAAAGGAGGTTTTTACAATGGAGCGGCGGACTGATTACTGAGGAAGCAAATTCGTCTGGGAGAAGCTGGAGCTGACAAACAGAAGGTCCACTGCTGTGAGGTAGGTCCCAGTGTGTGATTGGGGGAAAGGAAAATGAAAAACATAAAAAAGGGCATACCTACCACTGGTGGGAGGCAGGTGGGTGCGATATATGTACTGAAGTGCGCGGCGCCTCCCACCAAACTCAGGTGGCTCATGACTCGCTGGTCTAAAGTACCATAGCTCTGACTCCTGAGTCTGTCTGACCTTCAATTTTGGGGAGGGCTGTGTATCCTTACAACCCTCTTAGCTGCAAGAAAGGTGGCTTCTCGAATGGGCCAGGGAATCTTAGCTTTGACTCCTGAGTCCATCTGACCATTGACCTTGGGGAGGGCTGCATACCCTCATGACCCTTTTAGCTGCAGGAAGGGTGGCTTCTGGAATGGGCCAGGGAGTCTTAGCTCTGACTCCTGAATCCATCTGACTGTTGATCTTGGGGAGGGCTGCATGCCCTCATGACTGTCTTAGCTGCAGAAAGAGCAACTTCTGGAATGGCCAGGGAGTCTGTGGAAGGAAGACAAAATGAGTGTGGGCTGGGTGAAATATGAGCCAGCTGTGCTTACACTGTGCAGTGAAATTTAATCACCCCATGTCTGCTGATAGAAACTAGCCCAGCAATGAATATGCAAGCATGGTTACAGAATGCAGACACAGGGAACAGTGTTAAAAGTCAGCAGTAGTACTACTATGATACACTAACAGATAAACTGCCTTTAAATGCACATTTCATTGGTAAAAAAGCCTGCAACTATTAAGGAGCATCTAAATCTTTGAAGTAGTGCAGTAGTAACATTAGGCAGAATAAACATGAAGGCAGTGAAAGCGTAGTCCAATGGAGGAAACTGGCTCCAATCTAGGGTGGCTTATGGCTCGCTGGATTAAAATACCTAATCTCCAACTCCTGAGTCTGTCTGACCTTCGCTCTTGGGGAGGGCTGCATACCCTCATGACCCTCTTAACTGCAGGAAGGGTAGCTTCTGGAATGCACCAGGGAGTCTTAGCTCTGACTTCTGAGCCCATCTGACCATCGATCTTGGGGAAGGCTGTGTACCCTCGTGATAACTCCTGAATCTATTTGACCATCAATCTTGGGGATGGCTGAGTACCATCATGACCCTCTTAGCTGCAGGAAGGGTGGCTTCTGGAATGGTAATGTTAGTCCTAAAGGAGCAGTACAGTCAAAATTTGCAAAAACATCTGTTGTGCAGAGTGTTTTGATTTCTATGTACAGTCCTGGTGTGCCTTCCTTTTGTTTGCTATTAGGAGTTTTTTCTAAATTAGCCTACTATATATACAGTAGTTTTGTCACCCCAGGGAATCTCCATCTTAGCAAGATTCATTGCTCTTCTTTCCCCTACAGTGCATCCTGTCCCATGTGACAGTGATGTGTCTGCGGCCACTGATTCAGCAAGTACCAGAGATAGGAGCTTGATGTTCTTACCACCAATGATTAGCTGTAATGCAATATTTTTGTTTTTTATGTGTGTGTCAGGTCTAGCCAACAGGAGTAAATGTTTTGCTTTTAAAACTTTTCATCAAATTTCATACAGCCATAAAAAGCACACAAATCATCCCAGATCGCCAACGCTAGAATTAGTAAAGACTTTAGCTGTTTTCTTACAGAATAACACACTCAGTAAGCCCTAAAGTATTTGCTAAACTGTAAATATATCAATTAGTGCTCA
The DNA here is from genome assembly GCA_016271365.2 of Neoceratodus forsteri. NCBI lineage: Eukaryota > Metazoa > Chordata > Ceratodontiformes > Ceratodontidae > Neoceratodus > Neoceratodus forsteri. Next base: position 735,740,859 of record CM028131.1, read on the forward strand.
CTGGATGAGGAACATTACTTAATATCACAGTTCTGATGTAGTAAATTTACTCTAAGCCAGTGCTTGCTGAATCCATGGTCCAAGATACATCACTGTCTCATGGGACAGGAGGCATTGTAAGAACAAGAAGAGCAATAAATCTTCCTGAGATGTAGATTCCCTGGGGCTATAAAACTACTGTAAAACGAGCAGGCTTATTTAGAAAAAACTCCTAATAGTAGACAGAGGGAAGGACACACTATGGCTACACACACAAATTAAAACACTCTGCATGCAACATTTGTTTTTGCAAATTTTGACTCCTTGAGGGAGCAAGACCCTCCACTTACAGAGCTGAACTGAAAGAGCTTGACTGATCACTAGCAGAGCAATTGAGCTGAAAGAACTTTATTTATAGACTCCCTAAATGGATATATTCTATTTTTATGTATTTTTAGAGGTCCGGAGCGACCTCGGGAGTCAGAGGGTCAGCTGGGCGGAGGAGGATAGAGTGTCCCGAGGACTGCTCTCCCTCTGCGGGGAAGGAGGGGATCCATGGCCAGTGTTAGCCTGGCCTCTAGCAGTGGCTGGGGGTTGGCACACTGACACTACAACAGTGGAGCGGGGGGGGGGCAGACACCCGGCATGCTGTGTATGGGAGTGTGCACGGCACTGCCATTGCCACCATTTCGCATCCCTTCCTCCATGCCAGAGGACAAAAAGAGAAACTGCTTACTGGTAGGATGACACCGGTCTCCTGCAGGCTCCACACCTGGCTATCTGATCTTGTCCTGGACAAGGTAAGTCCTGGAGGATGCCGGAGTGAGAGGTGCTGGGGGGACTGGTGGATGGGGCAGGTCAGCATGGGGAGCATAAAGAGAAACTTAAAAAATATATATTTTCAGAGGGGAACACCCCTCACTGGCTCAAGAAGGACTTAATTATTAAAATACTTTTGTATGTATGCTCAGAATAAATGAATGAATGAATGAACATTGGTTTATTAAGTGCCTTTCAAAAGGGACCAACATAGATGTAACAACAAGAACAAAGTGCTCTAGCTTTCGGACCAACCAGTCCTTCTTCAGAAGCTCATGGCAGTTGTTTAGAAAATACAATACTTATAACAGCTAGATAATGCAGAGAAAAACAGAAAAAAATCCCCATTGGTTTAAAATACTCATTTAAAAAAAAAAAAAACAGAAGATGATGTCAGAGAAGTTTAACAGTACAATACTGCCCTCAGTCCGAAAGAACCTTGGGTACAGATGTGGCTGCAACGTCACATACCAAGAATCCTACTGCACATAAATTTAATTGACATAAGATAACACTGCTGAAGCAGATAACTCCCAAATCAAGCCATGAGTGTCACAGTCAGTATAAGGATGCGATTACTGAAAGGCAACCCCCACCCAGCTTAAAGACAAACTAAGATAGTTATAGGGCTCATGAAATTACAATGTATGCATTAAAGACAAGAATTACCAGTAAAGTTGTCTAAAAAAAACATCAGTGCACATTGTGTGATGTGTAAAACCTAGCTGGACATGTCACCCAGCTGTATTCTCAAGCTAAATAAAAGGCCCAAGAAATACAAAACCTCAGGACTATATAAATGATAATTTAAATATAAATTGATAATATTAGTGTCAAACAAAAAACTCTAGTCGAGGAACCTCAAGGAATTGAGACCATGCAGCCTGATATGTACTGATGTCAATATATACTGAGAATGTAGCAACTTGATGTACCACAAGTATCTAGGGAATCTGAAAAAGAGATAAAAATGTAATTTATCTCCTCCTGTTCATACAAACAATACAACCTAACCCACCCCACATCACAATAATGTGGGTGGGGGAGATACATAGCTTAAAGGAGATGTTGTCTCTCTCTCTCCCCCTCCTTTTCTCTCTCTCTCTCCCACAGCACACACAGACACACACACACACACACTCACTCTCTCCTAGTGAACCTATATTAACTCATCACTGCAGTTGTTCCCCAAAGGAATACAACTTGTCATGAAATCCTGAGTAAATTACTACAATATTAGCCTAATGTAAAAAGATCTGTGCAGGACCCCCAAGCAAATGAGATCACACATCCCAATATGTACAGAGTTACAAAAATTATATATAACAGTATAAGATAACACTCCTGTATGTACACTCGCAGGCTGGGTAATCTGAATATGGTGCAATGGAATCAATCCCCCCCACAGGACCCCCAAGCAAATGAGATCACACATCCCAATATGTACAGAGTTACAAAAATTATATATAACAGTATAAGATAACACTCCTGTATGTACACTAGCAAGCTGGGTAATCTGAATATGGTGCAATGGAATCAATCCCCCCCCCCCCCACACACAGGCAAAGATAAAAAGTAAGGAGAAATTCTTTATGTGTGTGAAATGAAAATAGTAACATATTGTAACTCCATATAGCTAAATAGAGACTTACCTCAATGTGACAGTAAGCCCCACATCTGTATATCACATACCTCACAACACATACCCACACACATACATACACACACGCATCCATATCTCACACATGCTGAAGTCCTATAATATGTCAGTTTGAAGAAGAAAAGGTCTGTGGATGTTAGTTTCTGTAGTGTCCCATAAAGCCAAGATCCACGCTCATCCCATCTGCTACCATATTGAGATGTAAAATAAGTTTAATCTCAAAAGCTCGTCTCTGTTGTGTGTTTTGAGATTTCCTTTAAGACCATTACTGACATATCTGAGACTGAGTGGTCAGGCTGGGAGAAGTGATGCCCACTGGTTTTTCAGTCTTCCTTGCTGTAATAGTATGTCTGTGTGAGTTCATCCTAGTGCGGAGCTGTTGGCGTGTCTCTCCATATAACCTGTTTGTGGACATCTCTTGCACTGAATGAAATAAACAACATGTTGTGACATGCATGTATAACTCCATGCACCTGGAATTGTCTGTTTTGTGATGTAACCACACAGTCTGAGGTAGAAATGAGCCCACAAGTCTTACAGGGGCGTTGATTGCAGGGTCGTGTGCCATTGTGTGACATGGTATTCTGTTCCGGTGAAAGTTTGCTCCTAATAATTAGGCTGGATAAATTTGGTGGTTGTTATAAAGATAGTAGTGGGAGTTCCTTAAAAATACAATTAAGGGTGTCATCCTCACTAAATATTGGGTGGAGATCTTTAATAATCTTACGCAGATGTTCAAGGTCTGGATGATATGTGACTACCAAGGGTATTCTTTCTGTAGCTGTCTTTTCTTTATATTGAAGTAGTTGTTGTCTTGGTACTTATGCTGCTCATTCTGTTATCCTGTCAATTTCCTGGAAGAGTGTCCTGCTCCATAAAGGTGTTTTTCAACATAGCCAAATGTGTATCTCTGTCATCCTCATTTGAACAAATACGTTGACAACAAAGTGCTTGACTGTATATGACAGATTTTTTGTATGGTTTGGGTGGTTACTTTTCCTGTGCAGGTATCTCTGTCTGTCTGTTGGCTTCCTGTAAATACATGTATGTAAGGTTCCATCCTTAATGATGACTGTGGTGTCCAGAAAGTTAACCTTGGTGGTAGAGTACTCCAAGGTAAGCTTGAGATTATTAAGTTTGTGATGAAAATCTTTGAGTGCATCTGTGCCTTCCATCCAGATGATAAACAAATCATCAATGTAACGGAAATAAGCCAGTGGTTTGTGGGGATACTGCCTTAAAAATCCTCCTCCAAGTCAGCCATAAAGAGGTTAGCATACTGTGGAGCCATTTTGGTGCCCATTGCTGTTCCCATAGTTTGAACATAATGTTTACCATTGAAGTTGAAGTTGTTATGTGTCAAAATGAATTCCATAAGTTCCCCACCACTCCAGGGTTGATGTTTTGTCAGGTCCTTTCTCATGTATGTATTTAAGGCATGCTGCAATGCCATCTGTGTGTGGAATATTAGTGTAGAGGATGTTACATCCATTGTCACTAAAATGGTATCAGGTGGTAAACTTATAACCAGAAAGTACACGCAAAAAGCGTAGTGTCCTGGATATAACTGTCTCTTTCCATAACCAGCGGTTTCAAATGATCTCTACAAACCCTGAGATCCCTCAGTCAAGGTACCATTACCAGAGACTATGGGTCTCCTGGATTGCCAGGTTTATGTATTTTAGGCAGCATGTAGAATGTCCCTGGCTTTGGTTCTAGCAGGGATGAGGTGAGTTAGTTTCTCTCGGACATGGTCAGGAAAAGTTTTAATTAAGTCACATAGTTCATCTTTATATCTTGTAGTGGGGTCACTCTCCAGTTCTCTGTAGTATGTAAGATCTGTTAGCTGTCTATTAGCTTCAGTAACATAATCCTCTCTGTTTAAAATCACCACTGCAGAACCTTTATCAGCTTTTTTGATGACAATGTTGTGGTTTGATTTCAGTGTCCCTATAGCTCTCCGTTCCAGTGGAGAGAGGTTATAATGGGTTTGTTTTTGCCTGGTAAGGATCTGACCACTGACTTGTTGGCAGAAATAATTAATATAATTGTCTAGTTTTTTGTTACGCCCACTTGAGGGGGTAAAATCAGATTCCTTTTTCTTATCCATTACATTATTGCTGTTTGCACTGTCTTCACTACCAGTGATTTCTTCCTGCCATGAAATAATTCTTAAGTCTCAATCTACAAGTACTCTAGTTCACCACAAAACAGTATGTTATCCAGTGGTTTTGTTGGGCAGAAAGTGAGGCCTTTGAAAGTACATTCAGTTCTCCAGTAGTCAGTGTGTGGTTGGACAAATTAACAACTGAAAGGTGCCCATCAGTATTGTGTTGTTGTTCAGTGACTCCATTATTGCTTCATGGTTGTTAGGAAGTATGGTATGTTGAAGGGCATCTAATTTCCTATTTTTCACAAGCATGGCTTTTCTTAAGGTCCTTAGGTAGTTAATGTGTATCTCTCCAAGATGTCCTGAATAGGTTCCCCAGACACCCTTTCCAGAGTGGTTACAATTTCAGCAAACTTGTTAAGAACAACTTTTGGGCATATGACATGTGAATCCTGTGATTTCTCAGTTTCTCAGAGGTCCTATGACAAAGTTGTTCTGCATAAGTAGAATTGTTTGTATTTTTAATGGATTCCAAATAGTAAGACCTTTAGGGATAATGTTTCTCCTCTTGCACTGGGTTAGAAAATAGATGTCACTGTCTAGCCGTACAATTTCTTCTTGATGTTATGTAACTGCCATATTCTACGGCTAATTCGGTATCTTCCATGTTGAAATCTAGATTTAGTAGTTGCCGTATTGGTCCTTGCAAGAATAGATCCAGAAGCAAATGATTTGATACCTTTAATGGAACAACATAGATGTAACAACAAAACAAAGTGCTCTAGCTTTGACCAACCAGTCCTTCTTCAGAAGCCCATGGCAGTTGTTTAGAAAATACAATACTTATAACAGCTAGATAATGCAGAGAAAAACGGAAAAAAATCCCCATTGGTTTAAAATACTCATTTAAAAAAAAAAAAAACAGAAGATGATGTCAGAGAAGTTTAATAGTATAATACTACCCTCAGTCCGAAAGAACCTTGGGTACAGATGTGCTTGGTGCAACTCACATACCAAGAATCCTACTGCACATTCACTCTCTCTCTCCTAGTGAACCTATATTAACTTCCGTCACTGCAGTTGTTCCCCAAAGGAATACAACTTGTCATGAAATCCTGAGTAAATTACTACAATTACTACAATATTAGCCTAATGTAAAAAGATCTGTGCAGGACCCCCCAAGCTGGGTAATCTGAATATGGTGCAATGGAATCAATCCCCCCCCCACACACACACACAGGCAAAGATAAAAAGTAAGGAGAAATTCTTTATGTGTGTGAAATAAAAATAGTAACATATTGTAACTCCATATAGCTAAATAGAGACTTACCTCAATGTGACAACAAGCTGTATTGACTGTGACACTCATGGCTTGATTTGGGAGTTATCTGCTTCAGCAGTGTTATCTTATGTCAATTAAATTTATGTGCAGTAGGATTCATTTGCTTCTGGATCTATTCTTGCAAGGACCAATACGGCAACTACTAAATCTAGATTTCAAAAGGGAGGCAGTTCAGTATTTTTGTTAAAGCACATAGCTGTGTAGTTGGAGATCCACAGTCGCACAGTGTGTGTGACCCTATGAAAGTCACTAAACCTGTGTATGACCTCCATGAAATCACTCATTAATCTTTATACTATCTCCCTTTCAGTCACACACTGTGTGAGACCCTATGAAAGTTGTTAAACCTGTGTGCAACCCCCATGTAATCACTCATTAATCTCTGTACTACTGTATCTCTCTCACAGTCGCACACTGTGTGTGACCCTATGAAAGTCACTAAACCTGTGTGTAACCTCCATGTAACCACTCTGTCATATCTGTACTATCTCCCTCTCTAATTTCTGTACTATCTCCCTCTCCCTCTCTTCTGTTTTAATCTCCATGTGCAACTGCTGGCAGCAAAACCCCCTCTCCCTTCCTGGATTGTAAAACATTCTGGGATACAGTCTTTTGTATTAAAGGCACTATATAAACCCCAAATCTTTCCGTACACAAGCTACAGTAATATCTCAGAAATGCATTACAAAGCTATGAGTTAGGGGTGGTACCATTAAGTGATGCTATCCAGGCATAGATGATGGTATTGCATCCTATTGTGTGGGTTGGAGAAATGTCAGCCAGGACACTGAGGTCATCCCAGAATCCTAAAGTTCCATGGCACCTTTTATTGTTCACCTGGACAGACACCAGTGATAGGCAGAGGGCCCCAACCCAACTGATGGCACCTCCAACACTACTATACGTTCACTGCTGCAGTGTCAAAACTGGATATGTGTCAATATTTGTGTTGTGGCATCTGAGACCACAACCTTTAAAGTGTCAGTATTCTGCGGTAACTGGCCATCACAATTGTAATCCCCACTTCCTGAAGGTTCTCTGGGGTACTTTTAGAATAGTCATACTAGCATAAAATAGCAATGTCACACCCCAGTCAACAGCCCCTCTCTGGCACGCAGTGTTCCTGCTGTTTATGGCACTATTCACAAATGCCATGGAAGCTATTTATTCAGGACAATTATGTATTTAACCAGAGCGTTATAAAACAAAAGACAACTGTTGAGAATCAATGCTCATTTACAATGGTGACCTGCTAAGAAGCTCACAGAAGCTGCACTAGAGGAGTAACACGCAGGTTCCAAGAACAAAACACACAAAGACTGAGAGGGTAATTTAAAAAGGACTTATTTACATATTATGGAATATTTAGATAGATAGACAGACAGACAGACAGATATAGATATAGATATTTATGTATACGTACCCACAAGAGCAAAATGTGGTTAGCAGTAAAAACCTGTAGGTATACATCAAGAGCAGATCCAGGCTATGATGGCTAAGAGGATTGGGAGAGGCTAGACAGTTCCAGGTCTCTTTGATTGACACACCAGCTGTACGAATTTCTATAAACCACTACTTTCTTTCATTAATGGTTGCTGTCATGTGCCTTTGTTGTTCTCTTTCTCTGCTGGGTTTGGTAGACAGAGCAAGAATGTTAGTATTTTACAAACTAACAATGTCAAATGTTTTTTCAGCATTAATCCAGAATCCGCTTTTATTTTTAGTTTTTTTTAAACTTTCCACTATATGTGTTTAAATCTATTTTTCACTTTTCTTGATGAGGTGCCCCATCCAGACTGTGTTCTTTTTGGCCTGGTATCCCTAACAAAGATCAGAATGTTAGATGTAAGTATCTTTAGGAAAACTAAACTATAATTTGAACTATTGAAATGCACCAGATTACATCATTTGAATGTGTGTGACTATTGTATGGTTCAAGGTATCTTTATCTTTACAAATGTGCTGTTATTCAAGGATGGAGAGCTTTAGATATCATTCATCATGCACTAGGCAAGCATTCCTGCCCAACAAGTTGTACAGGTCTCACAAAGTATGTGACCTAGTTACTGTTCCTCAGCATTCTGCTATTATGAGGGAGAAAAACTCCATGGATTGTGCGAGAATGCCCTGCCATTTTTTTTACTTACTATCTCCCACCCAAGCATGATCCCCCTGGACCCCTCTTCCCTCTCTGAAAGAATTTGGTGGCATCATTTCAATTGGCTTGAACCAGATCCCACTCATGAGCAGGCTGCATGGTGGGGGCTGCTAAGTGACATCTGTCAGGCATGCCTCCCTGGAGAGCAAACACATTACCTCCAGTCTCCACTTTCTGCTAACTGGGATAGAGAGAGGCCTGAGGTATCGTCACTCCTAATCCTGGGCCTTCTATGCTGAAGGGTGCTACTGAGATACCTAACTGGCCCTCTACTGATTTCCAGCCTGTGGAACAATCAGTCTCTCTCTTTTAAGCCCACTCATCCTTCCACATCACCTTAAATACCAAGGATACAATTGGGCAGGAACCCAGAAGAACTCAGTTGCCCCACCTCTTGAAATACTATATGGGAGTTCCTCTGTCATCTATCTGTATTGAAAATAGACAATATTGGATGGGTAACAATGCAGAACCAGTGTGTTCTGCCACAGAGGGGTCTGATTCCCTTTGACCTCAAAAGTGAAGCTAGAAAGGTCCTTGGGAATCAGACCCTAAGTGGGGCAGAACATACAGTTCTGCATGGGGTTACCCATTCGGTATTTTTTATAGTGTATGGTGTCCCTCGGATTATTGTAATAGCATTTTTTAGCTTTTTAAATACTTTATATTCTTACAGAAAGAAATGGTCTCAGAGCACTATGAAAGGGAGTTGTGTGGTTGCTAGGGACAGGGCATCCCTAACTTAGCAGCATACACTGCTATTGGTTGACTCTCTAGTGTGGAAGGGATTTTCTAAAAAAAAAAAAAATGGTGCGGGACATCTTGCTTAGCAAGAGCAGAAATGGACACTCATGCCAAAAATTGTAAGTAAACTTAATGTATCTGGTTGATCCTGCATTAAAATAAACTGTGCCCATTTCAGAAAACTGCCGCAGTCATTTTTCATGTAGTTGTAAACAATGTTGACGTGTGGCAGTTTTCTGTTCATGATTTCAACCCTCAGCTCAAACTTTTAACTCAAAATGAATGGAATCCTGTTCTGCATGTACGATCAGAACAGCATTCTATTAATTTTACTATGTGTGGCTGAACAGCATTTCAGTGAGGGGGAATTTTAAGTGAGAACAAGGTTTCACCATACACTATAATATTGGAGAGTTTCAGCACTTTGCAATGACAGCTCCGCCATCTTCAGATCTTGAGGTGACGGTTCCCCACCCTAAACATTTTCAATTTAACCACTGCTGAAAGCTAACTGCAAAGCAACCCTCAAACCTGTTTGCAGTTTCTAAACCCAGGCACTAAGTATTCTGACTACATGTTCCACACCTTTTATTACTTATGATATAGCAATTAGTGCATTTCAATTTTGTGTTTGCTTTGGGGTTTTTTTTAGTACGTTTATGTGTCTGGTTGGAGAGCCTCATATGGGTGGGTGTCACCTTGTGTGTTCCTAGGATGAAAGAACTGTGAACCAAAGGTGAGCAGTTTTAGCATTCTAAGGATGCAAGAGACAACGCTATTATGCATGTAAGAAGCCCTCCAACCAGACACATAAAATGATTACATAATCATGCTAATCTTTTGTTGTTATTTAGTTTTTTTTCCTCAAAATCTTGATGGCATGAGCAGCTAGGAAGAATCTTGTTATTCCTCAGTAAACTCTCCTCTAGCAGTCCCACTAGCCAGTGGTCACTAGCTTCCCCCACCTCCCCTCCCCTCACTCCGCCCAGCCTCCACCTAGTCAGTCCCCCAACAAAGGTCCTGGCCCCCCTGTCCTCTACCTCCTCCTTGTCTGGTGCCTCTCTGCACACCCTTTTCTATTTCAAGACCATCTTCCCCAAGGAAACCTGTAAACTCCTTAGGGGTTTACCCAATTGGGGTAGTCCGGGATCTGATGGCTTCTCCTGTTTTTCTCAAACTCATATCCTCAGTGATCGCCAAACCTCTCTCCTTTATCTTCAACATTGCCCTGACTACCTCTTGCATGCCCCTCCTCTGGAAGTCTGCCAAGGCGATTCCTATTTTCAAATCCGGAGAACCCCTTTTATCTGACAACTATCGCCCTATATCCATTCTCCCCCACTTTAGTAAGTTCCTTGAATGGGTTGTTCACCAGCAGCTATCTGAGTACCTTGATAACCACAATATCTTATGTAACCAGCAGCACACCTTCTGTAGGCTCCATAGCACCACTACTGCCCTGGCTTAATTGACTGACCACATCCTTATCAATACGAACCAAGGACATGCCACTGGTGTGGTATTCATGGACCTATCTAAAGCCTTCGATCTTGTTAACCATCCTCTCCTCCTCTCCAAGTTACAATCTGTTGGCTGCCCCACGGTGACTACAAACTGGTTTCAGAGCTACCTCTCTGATCGCTCTCAATCTGTGTGCATCAGCTCTGCCATTTCTCCTGCCCAGTCTGTCTCCTCCAGGGTACCCTAAGGCTCCATCCTGGGCCCCTTGCTTTTTACAAAATTTGTTAAGAAAGGGGGGTTACTAGTGGGGTACCACAGGGTTCAGTGCTGGGGCAGGTCCTTTTTAATGTCTTTATAAGTGACATTGCAGAGGGACTGGAAGAAAAAGTATGTCTCTTTGCAGATGACACAAATATCTGCAACAGGGTTGATATGCAAGATGGGGTGGAAAGGATGAAAAGGGATTTGGCAAGGTTGGAGGAATGGTCAAATGTGTGGCAGCTTAGATTCAACACAAAGAAGTGCAAAGTAATGCCCCTGGGAAACAAAAACCCAGGGAAAGAGTACACAATGGGGGGTGAGATACTGACAACAACAAAAACGGAAAGGGACCTGGGGGTAGTCATATCAAATTACCTAAAGGTGGGCCAGCAATGTGAGAAGGCAGTAAGGAGGGCTGGGGAGATTCTGGGATGCATAGAGAGAGGTATCACCAGTAGAAAACAGGAAATTGTTGTCCCTCTGTACAGACAGTTGGTAAGACCACATCTGGAGTACTGTGTATAGTTCTGGAGACCCCCATCTCCGCAAAGACATAGACAGGGTGGAGGCTGTCCAGAGGAGGGCAACCAAAATGATGCAGGGTCTGCACCAGAAGACAAATGAAGAAAGACTAAAGGAGCTTAAGATTTGTAGCCTCGAGGAAAGGGGGGGGGGGACATGATAGAAACTTTCAAATACCTCAAGGGAACCAACAAAGTCCAAGAGGGTAGCATCCTTTAGAAAAAGAGATGTGCAAGAACAAGGGGTACAATTTGAAGATAGAGGGGACAGCTCAGAGGTAATGTGAGGAAGTATTTCTTCACAGAGAGGGCTGTAGATGCATGTAACAGCCTTCCTGAGGAGGTCGTAGAGTCAAAAACAGTGGGAGAATTCAAGAATGCGTGGGACAGACATAAGGCAATTCTAGTGGGGGGGGTAGGAGGAAGTAGGCTGTTAGTTAACTAGGATCTGCAGCTTATCTGTTAGGTAGGGAAATTGGCAGACTAGGTGGGCCAAGTGGTCCTTATCTGCCATCAAATTCTATGTTTCTATGTTCTATGTTAATACCTTCTCCTCTGACTGCTTATCCTGTGAGTTCCTCCTTTATGCGGACGACCTTGTCATCTTCCACAGTGACAAATCCCTTCCACACATATCCTCTGTTCTCACCCAGAAGTATTGTGCCACCCAGAACTGGTTCTCCTCCAGTCTGATGCTTGTTAATGTGAGAAAAACCAGGGCTATGCTGTTTAGGTCTAAACCATACCTAGCTAGTATCCTGAAAGCTAACTCTTCTCTCCATATCCTCCCACCCGATGGCCCCCTCTTGAAGTTGTCCCATCCTCCAAATACTTGGGGATCACACTTGATCCCACCCTCTTCTTCACTGACTATATAAATCTCATAGTCCATAGGATAAATCAGAAACTTGGTGCTGCCTATCATGTCAAACCTTACTTGACTGCTGAGGCTCGCCTAGCCATAGCTCTTGGCAACCTGCTCTCCATCCTGGACTACTGCTCCCCTGTTTATACGTGTGTCTCTACCGCCCTTTGGGCCAGACTCTCAGCTATTTACAATAGCATTTTCCACTTTGCCCTGTCTGCCCCCTATTTCACTCACCACAGCAACCTCTATAGCTCCATCGGCTGGCTTCCACTACAAGGCCGGTTTAATTTTATCCTTGGATGCCTCAAGGCCAGTTTAATTTTACCCGTGGATGCCTCACAGATTCTATTATTTGTAGTGGCACTGCTTCGCTCCTTTTTTTCCTTTTGTGAGCCCCTCGTCTCGCCGAAGAGTCTCCACTCCTCTGTTGTTCCACCCCTGGTGATTCTGAGAACCTCTACCAAAATGGGTAGCAATACTCTATCTGCTGTGGCCCCCTCACTTTGGAATTTGTTCCCTGCACCCCTCAGATCATCCAGTACCCACCATACCTTTAAGCAGAACCTTAAATCCTAGCTTCTTGTTCATGACACCTGCAATTGCTTCCATAGGTAGCACCCCCCCCCCCACCTAGCTTTTGATCTTTCTTGCTTCTATCTGTCTACACTCATTTTCTCCTATTTTCTGATGGGTCACTGGGTTTGTTTGGGCTTATTACCGTGTTGGGGGGTTGAGGTTTGTGGTTTCCTAGTTCCCTTGGGTCGTTGTTACTCCTGACTGTTTCTATTTTTATTTGCACAATGACTGTCAATTATTTATTGACTTCCTTGTAACCTTTTCTGTAAATAGCGATTATTTATTTGTTACGTCCTACCATTTTAACAATTGATATTCTATTATTGCTGCTGTTCTGTTGTTTTTTTACTCTGCAATAATGTCTGTACTTGTGCCTTTTGGTCTGGGTCGTGCCTGTAAACAGTCCATTGGACCAGCGCACCTATCCGGTCAACAAAGTCATAAATAAATAAATACTGCAGCACTGTGCATGTAACACTCTTTTTCTCCTGCTATGCATTTCTATTCCTCTGTTCCATGGTCCTGCAGCACCTCCCAGTTCTGTCACTGACCATGTCATGGACCCTGGTTGTCCACCACTTATCCAGGACCACACATGGTGGGTGACCTGCCGTGTCAGTCATACAGCGCCCCAGATAGGACTGGGGCATTTTTCCCCAATTTTTTGCAACCAGGGTACCAGTGTGCAATGGTGCCCATACTACTATTTAATTTTTTTTTTTTTTTATAATAGTAAGATTTTAGTGTAGAATATTTATTATTAGGTTTTATACTGTGGAGTTATTTTATATGCATTATTATATTGTTCGGTGTTATTTATATGTGCTCTTAATTTGTTCGGTACCCAGAGCCTGTGAATCTGTTCATGCTACTTTCAACTTGGCTGCAAGAAATTACATATAGTGTGTGCTTATAACCCCCCTCTAGGTGGCACCACTGGCCTTGAGGAGCTCCTCTCACATGTTGACTTAGCTGTTGGAAGAAATGAAGTCCTAATTCTAGGGGACCTAAACCTAAATTGGATTGGCAAGGTGAACAAATCACTCCACACCATGGTACAAGACCACAATCTCCACCAGCTAATTGCCAACCCTGCCAGGGTCATGCCTCCCCCCAGGTCCAGTACCTTAATTGACTGGGCACTGACAAATTGCATTGATTGTATAGTCTCCTCAGGTACCTTCGCTGATGCAATTAGCGACCACTCTCCAATATATTGTATCTGGCACTCAATTGGTCAACCTTCCCCTCCACCAAAACCCGTCACTTTCCTTAACCTAGCCAACCTTAACCAAGACCAGTTCCTGTATGATCTATCCATGATTGACTGGACTTGCATCTACTTTGCCTCTGATGCTCAGGCAGCCCTTGACCACTTCCTAACCCTGTTTGGATCTCTACAGGATATCCATGCACCCTGCATCACACATCGTGTATGTGGAACGCAAACCAAATGGCTAAATAAAGACCTACTTGCTCAGATACGGGCTAGGGACAAAAGCTGGCAGTGTTTCAAGGTTTCCAGTCTTCTGTCTCACTACTGTACAATGACTACAGAATGCAGAGACACTCTTGCAAAAGGAAGATTTGTTTAGCTAAGAGCTCGTTCTACAAGGTTCTATTAATAAATACAGCAGGTGATTCCAGGAGATTCTGGTCTCATATTAAAACACTCCTTGGAGCCAAACACACCAGAAATACAAACAATATGATCCTAAATGGTGTGCACTGCAATAATCTGGCCATCATTGCAAACTCCTTCAATCTCCACTTCTCGGATTTATCCAAATACTCGCCTTTTTCCCCCAGTGTAGCCCTCCGGAGACAATGAGCCATTGCACAACCACCCACCTTTTAGATTTTGAACCATTTCCAGACTGGAAGTCCAAAAGATGCTACAAGCCATCCATGATAGCAGTGGTACTGGCTCTGATGGTCTTGAACCCAGATTCCTGAAACTTGCTGCCCCTGTTATTGCCTCACTCTTAGCTCAAATCTTTAACTTGTCACTATGCCATAGCTCTGTTCCCTAGTATCTGGAAGATAGTGAGAGTCACTCCAATGTTTAAAACAAAAGGGGACCCCAAGGAAATTGCCAACTACCAGCTTATAGCCATTTTCTCCATTCTTAGCAAAATACTGGAAAAACTAGTTGCCAAGCAAACCATCTCTTTTTTATAGGACCATGACCTCCTCTCTGTCTCCCAGCATGACTTCTGCAAAGGCCACAGTGCTATTACAGCTCTCCTGAAATTCACAAATGATATCTATTCTGCAATGGATAAAGGTCTCCTGACTGATGCAATCTTCATCGACCTAACCAAGGCATTTGACCTTGTTAACCACTCCCTTCACCTCACCAGACTCCGTTCTCTTGGCTTCTCTACAGATGCTGTAGCCTGGTTAAATAGCTATTTGTCAAACAGGAAGCAGGCCATGTATTACATTTCTGTCCTGTCTGATCCATCCACCATACATATTGGTGTTCCACAAGGATCCATCCTGGGCCCCCTACTTTTTCCATCTTTGTTAATGATCTCCCCTTGCTCTCTCCAGATTGTTCATCACTGCTGTACACAGATGACCTATTTCTTTATTCCAGTGCTAGGAACACCTCGGCCATAAATCACTCTCTCTTCTCAGACTTCCTCCACATTCAGTCCAGGCTGACTGAAAACAACCTCATTCTTAACACGGGCAAAACACACTCCATGCTTTTTGGCTTCCGTGCCAGACTCAAAACAAACCTGAGCCCTCTCAATATCTGTTGCACTGATGGCTCACCACTGGCCAACACTAACTCTTTCAAGAACCTCGGCATTTTGCTTCACAAATCTCTGGACTTTGATCAACACATTACTGTTACCTGTAAGTCTGTAAATGCCAAGCTTAGAAGTGCGTACTGGACCAGTTATGCCCTCATCCCATGAGCTAGACTTGCTATTGCTCAAGGCATTCTGCTCCCAGCACTAGCCTATGGCACAGCCACCTACCTAGGAGCATCAAAAACTACTCTCCACAAGTGGGATACCACCTATAATAATAATATCTGCCGCTATGCCTCCGCATCCCCTCGTTATAAGCACCACTGCCAGCTTTATGCTGCTGTAAAATGGCTGTCCTCTACTGCCTATCGGCTCAAGTCCTTTGGATCTCTCATTGATGGTATTGCCAGATCAGATCTCTCTCAATTCCTTGCCTGCCTGCTGGGCACTCAAATCATCTCCTATGGGCTTAGCTTAGATGCACTGACCTAGCTTCCCTCCACATTCCAAGATGTAAAACTGCCATGGGTGCTTGGGCTTTCTCATGTGTGGCACCTAAATATTGGAACTCCCTTCCCCAAGACATTCATTTTGCTCCGACCCATGCCTGTTTTAAGAGGCTACACCACAGTCATCTACTTGTCTCAACCCTCTGCACATGCTTTTGCCCACCTTAGACCCTCCAGCCTCTAACTCCTGTCTGCCATGTCTCTACCTACTGCTGCCCTTCTGTCCTCCATCTCTCCTCTCAACCTGGCTTCCTGCCTTCTTTCTTTCTAGCCTTGGCCTTGCTTTTCCTAGGCTCACACCCCCTCTCACCTCCCCTCCTCTCTCTTAACTTCCTGCTTCTTCTTCCTCTATATCCATGCTTTTCTGGTCGATAGTATAGCACATTTACCCTGGTCTCGATCATGGATCTTTTCTCTAAACTAGTACTCTTGTACTTCTTCGGACCTTTAGTCCTGTGGTTGCTCACAATTTGACTCTATTGTGTTCCTACTTAAGGCAATGTTTAAATGCACTTTTACTGTATTTTGTAAATTTTTTGTAATGATAGCTCTCATATTTTGTATCCTGAATATTGTTGAACTCACACTTGCATCTCTCTTGCATTTGTCCCAACTGCATTTCTATCTCACTGGTAATTGTATTTGTACCTGTACCCTTTGTATTACCATTTGTTGTAGTGCTTCAAACTGTTTGTTATTTGTACCCTGCTGGGTCATGCTTGACAATAGTCATTGCTATGCCTGATGCACTTACCCGATTACTAAAAGCAAATTAATAAATAATTAAGCCTCCGGGATGGGTGACTTTTTAAATAAAATTTGCCATTTGCCTTGCCATGTGCACACTGGCATACATGTGTGCGGGTGTTTGATGGCAGCCCTTCCCCTTCTGATGCGCTTGCATGTGCTACTACTACCAGGCCTCTGCCCGGTGGCAGTATTGTGGTGAGACACAGGGTTCCCCCACTTGAGAGAGGAGAATTGTCCCTCAGAAGCTCAGTCCTCCCTGGCTGGCCCCCCAAAGATCAGTGCCCATTTCTGAACCTGGGCCTCTGTCATCATGAACAGTAGCCCTACTGCTGCACTGATGGACTAACTACGTAAGGCACTCAATGTCTCATGCACAGCTGAAAGAAGAACTGTGATTGTTGGGAGCATCACATGATATACCCATACACACTCTATAATTAACCAGATTAGTTTAGCTGAGATGCAACATCTCATTTTCAGTGGGGTCCTGCTTCTACCTGTTTGCACAGCAGGGCTCACTGGAGCACTGGAGGGTTAAGTAACTTAGTCAAGGTCACACAGTGACTATTTGGTTTTGTTCCTAAACTTTGGCTTCCTGGTTGCTAAACTAGTGATCTAACCTCTAGATCACACTGCCTTCCATGATAACTACTTATTGTTATAAATAGCACCATGCTTTGTAATTGGCCAATGTTATCTTCTGTAATTATCCCTCTGGATTCAGGACATGTATTCATTACCCACCAGAATGTACCTAGAACAAGATGTACTCCATCTCAGTGTGCCTTTCCTGGATTTGTATAATGAATGTATATGGGGCTGTCATATCAAACCATGCCATGCCACACTTTGCCATCTTTATGTTTCACTCTTCTAGGCATGCCTACACATACTGAAACCAGAGCTCAAATTTGATGGTATCCCAGCACATTTGCAATGTCACTTTTTGGCCTGGGATACCAAAATCATCCCCTGGTAATCCGCAGGGATTACCACTGACTCATCTGCAGCACATAGGAAAAATCTACATCAACCCATTTTAGCCCTGAGCATCCTCCCACCCAGTTCAGACTCCCTTCCCCAGCCAGTAAGGGTAAAGCTAGGTGGCATGAAATCAACATTGGGTGAGCTTCGGCATGGAGTACCACAGGGGTCCATTTTGGGGCCCCTGTTGTTCTCCGCGTTCATTGACCCCATTGTTAAGATTCCACTTCATTCCAGAACATTGTTGTATGCCGACAATATAATTTTATTTACTAGTTCCCCAAAAATTAGAGGTATAAATGTTGTCTTACAGCAGGATTTTTTAGTCTTAAAAAAATGGTTGCTGGAACATTGTCTGGTATTGAATTCTAAAAAAACTGAATGTATTTTATTCAGTTCTATACCAAAAATTTGCAATGTGGAACCTCTAATAATTAGTGATTTTGCAGGTAACATGATAAAACAAGTAACCGAAACTAAATATCTAGGTATAATACTTGATTCCAGCTTAACCTATTCAGCACGTATCATGAAACAGTAAAGTCAGTAAACCAAAAAATAGGTGCTTTATACCGAATTAAGGATAGCTTAATTAGGGAAGCAAGAAAGACGATTTCTAAAAGTGTATTACTTACAACTTTGTATTATAACTCTTTTTTGTTTACTAAGCTAGCAACGAAAGATCTAGAATTGGTTAATAAATCCTATGATTCCATCTGTAGATTTGTCTTGGCCAAACCTTATAATATGCATCATTGTGACTTATAAAGAACTTAATTGGCTTCCTCCTAAATTAGCTTACTCTTACAAACTAGGTTGTTTGATTAATAATATATTATTGCAGAGTATTACATCTCCTTTGTATAGCCTGATTAATTTAAAGGAAGATATTAGGTCATTACGTTCAACTAATGTGCAACTGTTATTAACTCCTAGAACTGCTACCTGCATGGGTGAGAGAGCTTTTTCTTTGCAATGTCTGATTTTATGAAATACACTGCCTGATAACTGTATTAATGTCTCTAAGCAAGAATATTTTAAAAAAAGTCTTGTATTGTTATTTGCAATCACTTGCTGTATGTAACTGTTTTTAGGAATTTTACATGTTATGTTGTTTACTACTGAAGTAATTTATTGTATATCTGTTTTCTATTTTTGTATGACAACTTGCTTCTTTGATACTGAAGCACCAGGTCGATACTGAAAAAGGGATTGGGCCCAGTTATCTTACCTGGTAAATAAAGTGAATTGAATTGAATCCCCCTAAAAAATGGTTATTTCAACCTTGAACACCGCATGAAGAGCTTTGCCCTCTCTTCACCAGGAACAAATGCTAATATCTTGTCCCAGTAGTGCCCTGGGCATCAATCACACAAAGCACTACTGGATCATTTTACCAGCATTTGGGTCCAGTGGTGATTAGACAGGGAAATTCACATGACATTGGACATTGAAGTATCTAATTTTTATTCCACACTGCTTTTTCCTTCATTGCAATGTGGGAGCTATCGGCCCTGTTCTTGTCCTACCACGAATGGCCTCCACCTCCCCTGTGACTTACCATGTCCAGGATCCAACACTGATTATCCCCCTGTGGGGCTAGGAGGCAGAGGGTCACCCTCCCCTCTCCAGACACCTTATCCAGACATTGGCTGGTTACATAGGTAGTGGTGCGGATTTGGGTGGAAAGGCAGGATTTCATGAATCCTTCATAGCTTTTCCCTTTGCTCCTTGGAATCCCCTTGCCACAGCATGAATGTCAGGATGTGTGGTGTGGAAGCACACAGCCTGCATCAAATCTGCAGCTCCCTCCCAACTGCGTCAACTACATTTGCATCACCACTAAGCCTCCACTTGGTGGCAGTCGACAACAGGGCAACAGACCTCCCCTTCCATGGGAGAAGAGTGTTGTCTTCTGGATGCTTTATCCTCTCTCCTTCCAGCCGATCCCCAACAACCCAAGTCCACTTTCGTACCTAGGTCACCAGTGTGGTGGGTGGCAGCACTACCTCTCAGCCACTGGGCTGGCTTGAAATATCTAATTTTTAAGGCGCCAGTTGGGAAGGGAGTCCTTGGGTGCAGGGGTGGTGGGGCTCAAACAGATGAGGTATGAAATTCTAATAGAGACAGCGGAGACACATAACTCTTAGCCTGTGGTCACTAACGACATCACCATCTGTGTGACAGAACCCTCGCTATGGGGAATGGATACAAAACAGAGCAGTTCTGAGGGGGAAGTGTGAACTTGGGCATGTCACTTAACCTATGAGTGCTCCAGTTCATCCAGTTGCAGAAATGGGCATAAGCTGCACCCCACTGGAAATCAAATGTTGCAACTCCACTAGCTATCCTGTGTAAATAATTGGCACAATAAATAAAATGAGGGTCATTCCTTCTAATGTGGGACAGCTGAGAGATACTGGGAGAGAGCTCCAACATTATCCCTCCTCACTTACATTCAAAGAATTGGGCAGAATACCAGATTTCTTGGCAGAATACCAAAATCTGAATTTTGAGTCTGCTGAGAATACCATTTTTTTCTTAAATTCTACCCCTGAAAATGATAACATAAAATAATCACTTACTAAGCAACACATACCCCAGAATAAGCATTAAATGAGACTGTAGTTTTGCCCTTGTGGCTATGGATTGGCAGGGAGGAGGGAGTGTGTCTGAATGTTTAAAATGTGGTATGCACAAGTAATAAGGGTGCTGATAAACTGTCATGTAGACATATATGGCACAACCTTCTGTGCATTTCCATTTGTTGGGTGGAGTTGTAGGAGGGAAGAAGGCAAATCAGTTTCAGAAGTTCTTTTTTTTTTACACTGCTATTTTGGACTGTAGACAGGTTACTCCATCCTGCCTGTCTGCAGCTGAAGAGAGCAGTTTCAGTTGCTCAGGGCGAGGACTTCGCTCTGTTCTTTTCTGACAGAGTGTCCTCCATTAGGGCTGGGATTTCTCCAATGGGGCAGATGCGGTCCCATAGTGGTGAGTCACGCATTTTCAGATGCGCTCCTATTGTATGGAGCAAGTTTAAGCCAGTGGGGGTGACAGAGATGAGTGAGGTGATTTTGAAGCTGCGGCCCACATACTGTGAACTGGACCTGGGTCCGACCTGTCTCTTAATGGGATGCGTTGAGTCCGTTGGTCCAGTGTTCATTAGGATTATCCAGTGTTCACTTATACTAAGTTTCATACTAAGTTTTTAATAGGAGTTGGAGAGCCAAAAAGGCCCATGAAGTACTCCTATATGTTAGTAATAACTTTTGGAGGGACTTTTTCCCAGCATCCTGAAAGAGGCACTGGTGAAGCCCCTCCTAAAGTAACCATCTCTCGACCCTGACATCTTGGCAAATTATAAGTCAGTCTCTAACCTCTCATTTCTATGTAAGGTTATTGAGAAAGTAGTGATTATTAATTTCTTTTGTTAGTGTAGTTATGTTTCTGTTATAAATTCTGTTATTTGGAAGTAGAAACAAACATGGCCCCTAGGTCACATGTCTAGGTAGGTCTCATGGGAAATACTGGCTCTGTGTAAAGTTCCCAGAAATTCATCTAAGCTGCAGATCCTGGCAGATGTGAGGGTACAATTTCAAACACCTCAGACCTCCTGCAAAACAAGGTCACAAAGCTGGACAAAGGATGTTCTAGGCGCGTAGTAGTCCAGTTGACTTGGATGATGTCACGCACACACACGCACACATACACACACACATGCATGCACGCACACGCACACACACACACACATACACACACATATTCATGTGCAGTAGGGACAGTGGGGGACTGTCACTCAAAAGGGTAGGGCCACGCCCCACAGCCAAAAAGGGTATAAATTGGGGTGCTAAAAGCAAGCACACTCTCTCTCTCGCTCTCTTTCTCTCTGGAACACTCAACATCTGACAAAAGGGGAGCCCTGCTGCAGGTAGAAGTACAACTTAGGGAAGTGTCTTCTATAGCTAGCAGTAGGTAAATAGGTTTTAGGTCAGGAGAGCTCAGATTTTTCTATACATCAACTGTCTGTGTAACTTGCTTTATTTTCTATTTCCTAGTAAATTTGTAAACCTTTTGTCTGACTGTAAATATAACCTGTTTGCAAATACCTGTAGTTCTTCTAATAAAGAATCCATTTTTGATAGAATCAGTGACTGCTTGTTTATTTTAAAAGGTAATTTTACTATTACTGCTGGACTCTGTTAGTAGTCAATGTCAGAAGGACACTCTACCAACAGTTATTGTGTTGACCTTCCTGACCTTGAGCAAGAGGGCAAAAGGGTGATTTCCTGGTTCCAGGTAAAAATCAGGTAGTGGCAAAGATTTAGAAGTCCCAAACAGAGAACTGTCCTGTAAGCGAGGGGGCAGAGGGGCATTTTTTGTCACATCTGGTAACAGCAGTGAGGGATCTCTGTCACAGGCATCATAAAATTCAGGTTTTAACAGTTCTGATTTAGTACAGGGCAAAGTCTTATCTGAGTTTCAGGGGGTTCTTGTCAGCAAGCAGCTGTGCAGATGACGGCCCTGTATGGTGTTTTAGATCCACCGGGCTGGGGTCCTTCAGTATGGCTAAGAACCAAATTAAGTATCTCTCACAAGAATTTCCAGAACTGAGATACCTTCTCTTTCACTTTAGAATTCATTGAAGGGTAGCCATCTTTCAATGGATTTCCTTCCTTCCTTCCTTCATCATTAAATAATATTCTATACAAAACATTCTGAAGTAAAAAATATATCAACAGTAAATAGACGGGAATAAAGTGCATATGGGAGGGGGGAGTAGAACATTTTGGAGTAGAAAAATATATACACAGTGAGAAGTACAAGGATAGTGACTGGCATCATAGTATGGTACAAACTAGGCTTGAGACAGGTGACATTTTTATGAAGATGAACAGAGCAAACTTAAGTAACAAGGAAACAGTGTGGATCCATACAACTGAAATTAACTTGTAAAGACCCTTTTATAGAGCTGAAATTAGCCTGTAGAGATGCTTTTATGAAGCTGACCATTAGGTCTTAAAGGACAATGGAAAGTATAGGTCAGCACAGAGAACATAGGTTTGGGGCAATTGCATTGGAGTTTGCTAAGGAGGTAGGATTTTAGGTTGTTTTTAAAGGATGTCAGTGTAGGGTACTGGACTGGGGGGTTGTTGAATAGTTTGGCACATTTGTAGGAGATGGAGTGTTACCTCGGATGGTGTGACAGTGAGAAATCGTGAAGGCGTAAGTAGTGGTCCTGGTGGGTACAGACTTATGTAAGAGGGGAGAAATGCTGCAAGGCATAGAGCCTAGTTGGATTTTAAAGAAGATAGTGAGTATTTTGCTGTCAAATCTGTCCTCCAGAGTTAGTCAGTTTGTGGCCTTGTAAAAATTGCAGTGATGCATCCTGAGGGGAAGGCCTGTAATGCCACCTGTCTGCCACCCCAGACAAGCCAGGGGTTTGAGAAGCCTTCGGGCACATCTCCTCCTCAAACCAAACCACAACCATGGTTCGAGCAGTATCAGAAGGCTCCGCTGCCTGCTTACCACCCCAGACAAGTCAGGTACGAAGCAGCCCTGTGCTTATTCTCCAAAAGTCTGCACCTCTGATTTAGTTCAGCTCCACTTGGGAAATGTACTGCAAACTGGAGCTACCTAATTAGAGTCACTGCAACAGG
The DNA here is from genome assembly GCA_016271365.2 of Neoceratodus forsteri. Taxonomy (NCBI): domain Eukaryota; kingdom Metazoa; phylum Chordata; order Ceratodontiformes; family Ceratodontidae; genus Neoceratodus; species Neoceratodus forsteri. The sequence goes on from CM028131.1 coordinate 735,764,023, forward strand.
AGTCTGAGCTCTGGAGCCTGTTCTGCTTGAAGCACAGCTCCGGAGCCTGTCCTGCTTGAAGCACAGCTCCAGAGCCTGTTCTGCTTGAAGCACAGCTCCGGAGCCTGTTGCACTGTGTTTCATTCTTGAAATTGAGCTTTATTTTCTCTGCTCTTAATTGTATCAGTTCTGATATGCAACTGGTGTTACTTGTTTTTCTGTATATGTTGGAAGAACTGTACCCTTGCATTTTTTAGAAGCTGTTTTTTCTAATTCCCTGAGTGTGTTAGCAGATTGTCTGCATTTTCTTTTCTTTTTTTCTTATAGGAGCTGTTTTTATTAATTCCCTGAGTGTGCTAGCTGATTGTCTGCATTTTTTAGAAGCTGATTTTTTATTAATTCCCTGAGTGTGTTAACAAATTTTCTTAACTAATTGGGGCAACAGCTTGGGATCTTAGCAAACATTTTTCTTTAGCTGACTGGGGCAACGGCTTGTACTCTTCGGGTGAACTGTGCCCTGCCATTTTCAGAAGTTGTTCTGGCTGTCCCCACAGTAGCCCTATTGTATTGCAGAGCCCCTGCTAATTTCAAAAGCTTTTCCTGCCACTCCTGCAGTGGTGGGCTGCCCCACCCTGCTTTCTTAGCCCCCTCCCCCCTCCGATTTAGCCTAGCAACTCCCCTTGCCTCGTCATCCCCTTACCTCTTTCATCCTTCTGAATTAGTCTTTTTCCCTCCCCCATCAGACTTCTTATAAAACTTATCTTCTTTTCCTTCTCCCTAGGGGTTTGAGAAGCCTTCAGGCACACCTCCTCCTCAAATCAAACCACAACCATGGTTCGAGCAGTATCAGAAGGCTCTGCTGCCTGCCTGCCACCCCAGACAAGCCAGGTACAAAGCAGCCCTGTGCTTGTTCTCCAAAAGTCTGCACCTCTGATTGAGTTCAGCTCCACTTGGGAAATGCACTGCAAACCAGAGTTACCTAATCAGAACCACTGCTACAGGAGTCTGAGCTCCAGGAGCCTGTTCTGCTTGAAGCACAGCTTCAGAGCCTGTTGCACTATGTTTCCTTTTTGAAATTTCATCCCCGCCCCCTACCCCCACCTACGACCACTGTTAAATCCACTGAAACTCCTCCCCGTTACTTCTCCTTTTTTGCCTATTGGCCGTTGCATTTGAGCTGCTTTAAAGAAAGATCACCTAGATAGCCTTGTACCTGTCCTAGATCCAAAATGATATTAAAGGATCCCATCTCACAATGTATTCTCTTAGTATGGGTATCTCTGGCTATCTCACTACTCTCCTCAGAGCATCTTCTCCCCACCAGAGCATCCCCCCGCCCAATCCAGCATCCCAACCTTTTTAGCCCAATACTTTTCCCCTGGCACTGATGCCCTGAATCACAAAATGCACACTACATAAACCCTCATTCCTCATCCCTTTTGATTATTCCTGCCTGGGTGGCCTTTTATGCCTCTGCTATCTCCCACCAACTTGTCCTTCCCTGCTCTAGCCCTTCGGCCACCCCCTTCTACAAAAGTAGGCAGCCCCATATGAAAGGAGCCTTACTCAATGTTCTTAAAAAATTAATTCTACTTCTGCTCTGCTCTGGAAACATAGAACTGAACCCTGGTCCTCCGATCCTGATCAATGCCCCTTCTGACCTCTGAAACCTAAAAGGCATAAGCTTTCTCCATATTAACGCCTGCAGTTTACTAAAAAAACTGGACCATATCCAGGCTTGGGTCTGCCATACCAAGCCCGAAGTTCTAGTGGTCTCTGAATCCTTGTTATAAGAGGCCACACCTGACCAGGCCATTAACGTTCCCTCTTACAATGTTTACCGAACAGATAGGCTAGTGGGGGGGGGGATTGCTATCTATATAGCAGACAAACTGGTGGCCTTCACACTAGACTCCACATCTGTTCCTAAAGAATTTGAAAGTTTGACTTTAAAGCTATCACTGTCATCTGAAGAATCTATCCTAATTACTGGCTGTTACAGATTCCCCTCAGGAGGTCTTCAGTTACTATCCCACCTTAATAAGATGCTGGAAGCTTCCTCTTCTGAAGTGATTATTCTGGGTGACTTTAACCTGGACTGGCATTCCCCCTGTTCCAAGCCTCTCAGACAGTTGTGCGACACCTATGGCCTTTCACAGCTTATACAGGAATTCACTCGCCCCAACTTAAAAAATCCTGAAAACAGTACCCTCCTAGACTTAATATTGGTCAACAAGCTGCACAAATTTGCATACACCGGAGTTTTCCATAACAACTTGAATGATCATAGGGCCATCGCATGTGGCATCAAGCCCGACACCCCTTCCTTCTTCAGCTATAAAAGAAACCTCCGTAACCTTAATCACTCAGCATTTCTGTCTGAACTAGCTTTAATCAGATGGCAGGACCTGTATCTCACCTCTCCCATTTCAGAGGCTTACAACATATTCTTGGAATTGGTCTTGGACGTGATCAATAGGCATGCCCCACTAGTGAAACTAAGAACCAGAAAGTGCTCCTGCCCTGGTTCACCCCTTCACTAAAGGCAGAGTTACATAGAAGAGTTGCCCTCTGGATGAAGGCATGCAAGACCAAATTGCCTGCCGATTGGGTTTTGTTTAGAGTGAACATCAAAGTACAAACTGTATGTAGGGGGCGCTATAATCTTAATGGACGTCACCAGTTCTTGTGTTTGCTTTCATTCTTTTTTTTTGATAATTTAAAGAGGTCACAGACTCAATGTTTTGCTTATTTATATGCTTCTTCAAAAGTGTGCCTATAGTCCTAAAATGCAACAACAAACAAAGATTCTTTTAGTCATCCAACCTTATAACTACCATAATAAATACTTTTCATACAGGAATCAGATGTGAACTCACTCTCTCAGTGGTGTACCTGCCAGCTCACTGATATACTCAAACTTCTGGATAATTTTTTTCTTAATTGATCTATGTATAGAAAAAATAAATACATCAACATATGTGAATGAAAAGTTTATATAATTATTTTTTTATTTATTTCAGTTTGCGACTAAAGACCTTTGAGCCAAGACCCACTTACAAAGGATCCACGTCAGGCAAGGTACAGTACAAAAAAAAACAAAAAAAACAACAACTGGAGACATAAGTAACAGAGAAGACAATAGCTATATGGGTGGAATACATAGATTCCATTTACATACAGCAAGGTTTCAAGGCGTTTGCAGATAATCAAGGCATTGAAGGAGTGTGTTACCTCAGTATAGATAAGTTAGTCCTTACTACCATCTATTAGAAATGTGCTAGGCAGTTTCATTGTCATTTGTACCAAGAGGGAAAGGAGAAGAAAAAGGATGTGAGCAAAGCCAGACAGCTCAGGGCTAGGTGCTCTGCCAGCCCGAGGAGCCTGGGGATGTCTTGATAGAGGGGTAGAGTGGCGTTAGCAGCCAGAGAGTGGCTTTATTCAATAATTGAAGAAGTGATAGCCTGAAGAGGCTTAGTCCAGGGTGGAGAGGGTAGAGGGGAAGGAGAGAGGAGGACAGGGAGTAAAAAGGGGTTGAGGGGGGGTGGAGAGGTGGGAGCAAGTGGAGGGAATGTTTCATGGGTAGGAAAATAGGGTTGGGGTGGGGAGGAAGCAAAGGTGGGGTTAGAGTGTGGAGGGATTTGAGGAGGGAGGGGAGGAGGTGGGAAAGGATAAGGTGTGGGGAGGGAATGTTAAGAGAGGCAGTTGGTTGGGGGGGTAGCATTTTGGGGGGGTGCAGGGGAAAGGTCCAGAAGGCAAGAAGGAGGGGTGGAAGAGCAGGGGTTGGGGAGGGTATCTTAGGTAAGTCCTCATTATGGAATTGCCTGTATGTTGAGGGTGATACTGGAGTATGTAGTGAGTTCAGGTTACTTTAGGGCACTCAAATCACTGGCTGACAGCTAGGTGCAACCGATGGCCAGCTTTGAATTTACCGACCTTACTGCATTCTAAGAGGTCAGGTGGAAGGTCATTTGCCCATTTTGGCCCTCTGTAAGACAGGGATCTTTTGGCAACCGAGGTATGCTTGAAGGGTACCATGAACCCACATCTGGAGTCCCTCTGTGTATTGATAGTTGGCTTTTCAAATTTGAAGAGCCATGAGATTTGTATAGGAGTAAGTCCAAGTAATGCCTTTTTGGTCAGTAGGCAGGCCTGGAATTGGGACCTGTCGGGAAGGGGTAGCCATCCTGTTTCTTCATAGAGGTGACGTGTGTGTCTAGTGTTCTGCACCCAGGACCAGCCTGCATGCTTTGTTTAGAAGCATTTTTACCCATTTTAGGGCAGTGTCGGAGCCAGAGCTGTAGATTATCAGGCTGTAGTCAATAGTAGACAGTATTGAGTAGGAGGTGACCCGTTTTAGGGGCTCCGGGGTCATGTAATGGTGGTGTTGATACAGGACACCTAATTTTGCATTGGCAGTTTTAATGGCATGATCCACTTGGGCAGTGTAGGAGAGGGTGGTATCCAGGTGAATCCCAAGGTATTTGAAGGTGTCAACCTGTTCCAGATTGTATCCATTGTGACTCTGTATTATGAGTTTCCCAAGTTTCTTCCTGTTCTACGGAAGCAAGAAGAGCATGCTCTTAGTTTTTTTATAGTTTAGTTGATGTTTATTGGCAGAGAACCAGGCTTTCAACTTGTGGAAGTTTGTTTCGAGTTCACTGGTGATGTCTGGCAGGTGTTTACCACTTATGGAGATGACCGCATCGTCTGCATATAGCACGATATGGGCTTGGCAGACAAAAGGCAGAGGGTTAATGAAAAGGCTAAATGGTAGCGGGCCCAGAATCAAGCTTTAGGGGACTCCAAGAGTCACCTTCATGGGTTCAGATAGAACGCCATTGACTTTGATGCATTGTGTCCTGCAGGAGAGATAGCTTTTGAACCAGGTGACCGTGTCCCTGGACAGGCCTAGTGAGGTCGAGTATTGAAGGAGGATTTGATGGTTGATAGTGTCAAATGCCTTTGTGAGATCAATATAGATAGACCCCATTGCAAGACCAGCATTAAAGGCATTGTAGATTTGGCTGGTAAAATCAACCAGTGTGGTAATGGTGGAATGTTTTTTCTGGAACCCATGTTGTTGAGCACAGAGTAGGTTGTGCTTCAGAAGGTACTCTGACAGCTGGTCAGAGACTGCTCGTTTGAGTGCTTTGGATGGGGGGGGAGAATGGAGATGGGCCTGTAGCTAGATATATTGATAGCATCCCCTGCCTTGTGTACCAGAGTGACAAGTGCCTTCTTCCATTTGTCAGGGAACACTCCTGATCTGAGTGAGGCATTGAAGACCTTTGTTAATGGTTCTGCCAGTTCATTGACAGTAAGTGCCACCATTTTCATGTCTACAAGGTCACTCCCCATTCTTGTCTTCCCTAGAACATGCTTTACGTACTTAATGGTGTCTTTCCTGGTCAGCTGTTTAAAGTAGAAAGGGGGGACTTCCCTTGGTTGGGGGGGATGTCAATGCAAGTAGGGGGAATGGGGGACAGGTAGTCGCTGGGAAGTACATTGCTTAGATCTGTGAAGGCCCGATTGTAGGCATTGGCATTGTCTATGGGCTCCTGTAGTGTCCCGGCTATGGTTTCTATAAGGCCCGGTTGTTCTTTATGGGGTTTGCCAGTGAGAGATTTAACCAAATCCCAGAACCCCTTACCTCACCCTCAGCTCCTTTTTAGTAGGTCATTGTAGTATGTTGCCTTAGTCTGGTGGATGAGTTTGATACAGGTGTTCCTTGCAGACTTATACTTGATGAGATCAGATGCACTACAGGAGGCTTTTGCCCTATACCACAAGTTATCCCTTTCCCTCATTAGCTCAAGGATGGAGCTTGTGAGCCAGGGGATTGCTCCTCCACGAGTTTTTTTGGCTTTGAAGGGGGCAAAGATATTGCAGGCTTTGGTAAAAAATTTCCAAGAAAAAAATTGAGGGCTTGGTTACCATCCTCGGCTTTGTCAAGTGGTGTCCAGTCTACTAGATTTAGGTATTGCCTAAAGGAGTCCAACAGCTCAGGTCTCAGGGAATGGTTTCAAGAGACCAGTGGATCACTCCTGCGTGCCTTGTTTGACCAGTTGTACATTACTGGAGAATGATCACTGAGGGTGTCAGGAAGGACAGTGACCTCAGAGATGTGTTCTGGACAGCTAGCCAGAAACCAGTCAATGACCGAGCTTGTGCCAGTTTTGTAATTAAATGTGGTGGCTGTTGTGACAAGTTGTGTGAGGTAGAGCCTGGATATCTGGTCCTGAAATGGATAAATTCCATTTATATCTTAAATACCCATTATAGACCACTTATTTAAAAATAACCACCATGTGCTTAATTCCCTGCAATATTTCCCCCCAAATGGTTTAATTTCACAAAGTGCCTATTAATCTAAAAGCATCATGTTACTATATTGCTATTCCCCAAGCTCATAGTCATCCTGTAATTGAGCATCTATTTGGTCAGACCAATATCTCATTTTCACATTATTCAATTAACAACTTGTGGTCACTGCAGTTACAGACTCCTTCATTTCTATCCCTTTATAATTATTAAACTAATGAGCATGTTTGCACATGCACGCCATCATCATCAGTTCAAATAAACCCTGATCACCAAATTTCAGAAACAGCTTATAAATACACATTTCCCATCATTACTGAATTAAATAATCTGGTAACTCTACATTATTAAAATAAAAGCGATATTTACCAAGAATTGGCATTGGGTTTTTATCATAGTGCATTTGTAGTTTCATTTACATGCCCCAAACATTCAGTTGCCTTTTCTGTAACATAAAAAGGTTTTTTTCTCCTTAGCATAGCATATTTGGTATGTATACTAGCAGCAGTCTTCCGGATAACAGCCTTAAACTGTAACACATTATTCATATGTAGCTTAAATACTAGTTAATGCAATGACAGAATGTTTCATTTATTTTTTGCTGTGTTCTCACAACAGGCTATGCCTTGGTAACTCTGTACTGTTCAAACACTGTCTCCTCACCACTACAATATTTCTGTCCCACATCTCAGAGTCAAAATTAGTTAACACATGTTCCTTTTAGTTCATTTGACATTGCAAATGCTCTATTTATGTTTTATAACACACACACTCTGTTCAAATGATGCTCTTACTATATCTTCAAAACACCAAACTGCATTGTGCTGTCTGTAAACTCGCTCACACACTATTTTGTACTTTACAGCCTGTTCCCTGAGCCGTAATACATTTTGTTTCTTTATTTTTTTACCAAAGGCCATCTCTTTCACCTATCTGTTTCGCAACCAATTTACCATTATAAGCAATTTCTTGATAGATACCCTGTGCTCAAAGATCTGTTCATGTTGAATACTAATCTTTAACAACAATTCTTTAACTTTCAGCGGTTTATTTTGAAAAGGTTATTTCTGCTACAGCTTACCTTTAGCACTATGAGCTCCTGTAAACATCAGTTCCCTAATGGTTCTGTCATGTTTGAATACACTTTACATTTTATACTGTTCGACCATCTCTGGTGATGACCTCACTGCTTGGCATACCCATTACTATTTGTTTAATTTGCATTGGGAATTATTGATGTCTTTCCTTCTATACGCAGTTGGTCAAAACCTGGACTTAAACATTATGGGTCTATTCCTTTGTTGTGTATTTCTCCTCTTTCCCTATGCTTAAATACTCTGTTGCTTGTCTGTGAGACACCCATTCTAACCCTGTTGGTACAGCGGCATACTTGTTTTTCCTATGTTATACCAAATTGAAACAAACTAGCTATTTACACAATATTTACATTCTTTACTGTAGACACATATAAGCCATTCTACAGAAGCCAGAGAGACTCATACGCACTTGTGCAACTCATAACAGAGATGAATAATTCTGTTAATTTTTCATCTTGACTCTAATCACTATTTGGCCATTGCATTCATAGAAACATAGAATCTGATGGCAGATAAGGACCGCTTGGCCCACCTAGTCTGCTCATTTCCCAACCTAACAGATAAGCTGCAGATCCTAGTTAACCAACAACCTACTTCCTCCTACCCCCCACTAGAATTGCCTTATGTCTGTCCTATACATTCTTGAATTCCAGCACTGTTTTTGACTCTACAACCTCCTCAGGAAGGCGGTTCCATGCATCTACAACCCTCTCTGTGAAGAAATACTTCCTCACATTACCTCTGAGCCGTCCCCCCTTTATCTTCAAATTGTGTCCCCTTGTTCTTGCACATCTCTTTTTCTGAAAGATGCTACCCTCTTGGACTTTGTTGATTCCCTTGTGGTATTTGAAAGTTTCTATCATGTCCCCCCTCTCCCTCCTTTCCCCTAGGCTACACATCTTAAGCTTCTTTAATCTTTCTTCATATGTCTTCTGGTGCAGACCCTGCACTATTTTGGTTGCCATCCTCTGGACGGCCTCCACCCTGTCTATGTATTTGCAGAGATGGAGTCTCCAGAACTGTACACAGTACTCCAGATGTGGTCTTACCAACTGTTTGTACAGAGGGCCAATAACTTCCTGTTTTCTACTGGTGATGCCTCTCCCTATGCATCCCAGTATCCCCCCTGCCCTCCTTACTGCCTTCTCACATTGCTGGCCCACCTTTAGGTCATCTGATATGACAACCCCCAGGTCCCTTTCCATTTTTGTTGTTGCTGTATCTCACCCCCCATTATGTACTCTTTCCCTGGGTTTTGTTTTTCCAGATGCATTACTTTGCACTTCTTTGTGTTGAATCTAAGCTGCCATACATTTGACCATTCCTCCAACCTTACCAAGTTCCTTTTCATCCTTTCCACCCCACCTTGCATATCAATCCTGTTGCAGATATTTGTGTCATTTGCAAAGAGACATACTTTTCCTTCCAGTCCCTCTGCAATGTCACTTATAAAGACATTAAAAAGGACCAGCCAGGGGGTGCTAATGAGCCACTGAAGACACAAGATGCAATCCTCTGGAGCTCCCTACTATCTAATAAAAGCAATTTCCAGCTTTATATTTTCTCTGCTTATTGGCCCAATTGACTTACAAGGGTGTGGAGAAATGGATGACTATCTGACTTCAGGTAAAACACCACGGCAGAGCACTAAACCGGCGAAGAGAAACCAACAGCAAGATAGCAGGGCACCGAGCGGACTAGGCCCCAACTCCTTATCGGCAGCAGAGCTCACGCTGCTAGGGAGGACAGTCGCAGAGCAAGTTTTGAAAGGCTTGAGTATGCAGCTCGATGTATTCGAAGATAAGATCGGCATGCTTACCACAGAACTCTCTCAGCAGGGGAAAGAGTTAAGTGAATTGCAGCAGAGGGTGTCTAATTTAAAGGATATGACTGCACCACAGGCCCATCGGATGGTAAAACTGGAGCAAGAGCTGGAGACCATGAGGGACTCACTCGATTATCAAGAAAACTATAGTTGACGCAATAATTTGAGGCTCCGAGGACTCTCTGAGGGTATGGAAAGGAGGAGTGCTCTAACTTTTTGTACTGAAAAGCTCCTGCAAATTCTGAGGATGGAGACCAAAGGAGGCAAGCTAAAAACTGAATGCACCCATTGAGCTCTAGCTCCCAAGCCACTGGCAGACCAGCCTCCCCGCCAACTCATTTTCTGACTACATAACTTCAGAGACCGTCAAGCCATCATGGCAGCATACAGGGCGAAAAAGGAGGTGCTATATAAAGGGGTCAAAATAACGCTTCACCAGGATCTCTCCACAAGAGTACAAAAAAAAAGACAGCAGTTCAACTCATGTATGGATTTGCTGAGGGAGAGAGGAATTGATTTCTTCATGACCTTTCCTGCAGTGGTAAAAGTGAAGTTGGAAGGCACTACATATTCTTTTTGATAGCCTGACAAGTTAAAACAGTTTATTGAGTAGTGGGACAAGAAGAATTCCCAAAAATGAAGGTTCAAAGCGAACAATTAGATGTTCACTGACCAGCATTCCACCACGAATGCCACATACAACTGGACTGGTAACCCAAAGGAGTGAGTACTGCTTTCTCACAGTTATTATTCCACCCAGGACTCGGGACACTATTATCCCTCAAATTGTGCTGGACTCCCCACCATGAAGGACTTTGTTGGGAAACCACTTGGGAGCACTTGGCATACTCCTTTTCTTTTTGCTGACTAATGGGGACTTTTGAACATGTCTGAGATGTATGGATGAGTGGGAAATTACTTGAAGGGCATACAGTATGCCTCACACCAGGAGGACAGAACAAGAAGAACTCTGCAGTTCACCATGGAAGCACCAGGACAGGTCAGTGGAGCTGGGGGGAGCTGGGGGGGGCGACACATGTGCTAGATGGTGTGGGCCTGCCTCTTCCTGCGGCCCTAGGCCAGAGGGCCAGAGGGGAGTTTTTTTCAAAGATGGACTACTGGGCAAAAGGGGGGGTGGTGATGCATTATAAGGACAGCAGATGATAAGGGTGGACCTTGAACCTGGATCACCTGTCATGTGTCGCATGAAGTACCCCTATTGCTGCACCAATGGGCCATCTTGGACTACAGTTGTCTTTTTTAAAAAAAAAATCTATTTCTTTCTTGTAGCCTGTGTCCAGTGAGTCCACCCTGTGTGTTGAATCCCTGGTGAACGACACCAGGGAGTCAACACACACAATATTTGTAGTGTTTATAGTGTTCTAGGAGGTGGTTGATAGTGGAGGTGCCATATAGGGTGCCAAGCATTAAGCAACAAATGTTAAAATATAATTGTAACTTGAGATGGCCTATCGCTGCAGCAGTGATAGGGGTACTTGTGATCTGGTTTTGTGTATGAGCCTACTAGGTTGTCATGGCTCCTGGGGGGTTGGGAGGCCAGAGAATTTCAATTGACGACCAAGGCCAGGGCTTCTTCTGGTGGTAGGGAGAGTGAGACACATCCCACGTGGGGCTACTTCCACCTGTACACTGCACGTAAGGCGGACAGACCATTTGGGACAGAAGGAGGGAGAGGATGCTGTGCTGCATATCAGAAGGACACAGGCAGCTGCAGTGCAGTAGAGGAGGGTAACTAGTCTAAAATGGTGCAACAGTTGCATCCAAAGACCTGTGAGGAGAGACAGGGATTTCAACACATACCGTACGTTGTGGAAGTTGATATGTTTTTGTTGTTTTACCTGTGTTAACAACAGTGCCTTTCCAGTGCCTCTTTCCACTGCTTTCAAGCAATGAAGCATGACCTTGGGTTTGATTAACAGTCTGTTAATCACACCCTAGGGGAGGTGCCATATTGTCCCTAGGGGGTGATTAACTGACTGTTAATCTGACTCCTGGGAGAGCCTTATTGCTATTATAAAAAAGTAATCCCAGTGAAAAATGTGACAAGTATGCATTTTGAATGTTGTCCTTATTTAGAGGACATTTTTTATAAAATAGGTGGCTCTTCCACCAACAGCTGAAGAATGCTGGTTCAGAATCAGAATGCATCATTCCATTCATTCAGCATTGCTAAAGGACGGAATGTTGAAAGGAAGAATTTATGTGCCATGGTGATCGAGCACATCATGACAGTGTACTAACAGGGATTAATGTAAGACTGTTTGAATAATCCTAACAGCCAATCAAACTGCAGCATTTCTGAGAACTTTTTATAATAATGCTTCTTTGCTATTGCTTTATTTATAGGTCAGTGTGATTTTTTTTAAAAGAGCACTGGACAGAAGATTCTGGAAGAAGAAATCTGAAGATTACACCAGCATACATAAAGTAAGTGATAATGATAAGTCATAACCACCACTGATCTTGAGACTTGAGTTGAAGGTCGTGTACTGTACTCTGTTGACTGTGCCTTATAGAGATGCTCGGGTTGAAGGCAGTCAGTCATGCAACTTACAGATTGATGCATCGACCAGGATTCTGATCATATTTTCTGATTTAGGATTTTCAGAGGTGCAGTCTAAAAGTCCTGTTAATTGTGACTGAGATGGATACCTCTCGACTGCAGTGGTATAATACCCTGCTGCTGTCAGGGCAGGGTCATGATCCCCCTTCACTCGAATACCCCTCCAGACTCACAGTCTCTATGAATGTAGAATCCCTCGTGTCCAGTGATTCCTAGCCCCCTGTATCCACCAGTTCTATGTATCCACACAACATTGTCCGACACAGCAACTGGCACGGCACAGCATTCTTTCTCACCACCATCCACCACAGCCAGCCACCATCTGTGCTGTCAGCTGTGCAGTTGCTGACAACAACTCATATTGCAGTACACTGTGGTGGTGAGCGGAGGGATGTTCTGGTCACCATCTCCTGTGGCAGACAGTGGGGTGATGCTGCATTCATGATACTAGGAGTTGTGGGGTGGTGGTTACCATCACCGTACGATGACTGGGTCTGGGTGGTGGGTCCATCCCAGGGTCTAGTGGAAAATGTAGTGATACTTGACACTGCAGTGCCTACATAGATATGGATGTGTATTCTATTCAGTGGTGGACAGGCTACTGGCTGCAAGGTAGAGAACAGAATGTATTATGGAGGATTGTGGTTATATAGGTATTTAACCAGTAATTTAATGATGGGGGTGTTACGTTTATGTTCCAGTTAATCAACCAGACTGTGGGTGTTATGTAGCACGAGGAATGGCTGAGTGTCATATTGCCAACATGGGTTGATTAACTAACTGGAACAATGACATAACCTCCTGTCTATGTCGTTCATTATTGCTATTATTAGAATTCAGTTACAATTCCAGATTACTGCCATTTACATAATATTTTTCTCTAGTTTCCTTATTTTTGTGTGAAATTAACATAAAATTGTCCCTGTACTGCATAGGATGTTTTTTTTTTATTCTGTTCAGGTGGGGCAGTGCCAGCGGGTAGTGAGTTAGGCATCGTCTTAAATCAGAGCACTTGATTTCTTTTTTTCAAAGTTCATTACAGTTCAGTTTTCCATTACAGGATTTGTTGGAACTTGGGCCCTTGGCCATCTCAGCAGCCGAGCAGAGTATGTGAAGGTGAACATTCACCAGGTTTCTGTGATATGGTCAGGAGGAGGCTGGCTGACTCATTGACTAAGGAGCACATGTTCAGTGTCTGGTTGTGAAGTGGAGAGAGAAAAGTTTGTTACATTTTATTGTTGGGTACTGTGTGACTCCTTTTGATGGCATCACCAGCCAGGGCAGCACAAACAGAGCAGGAAAGGATGGAGTGTGTTCAAATCCCTCCCTCAAGTCAAATGCCAAAACGCTTAGAAGTAGTAGAGCACATAACCTACAAAGTGCCAGTAGATGGAGGTGAGGATGTGCTGTTCTGGTGTCTGGTCTTGTCTGAGTTGACCATCCTTATTCTGTGATGTTTGCAGTTGCACCTGACCTTTCCCTTGTGATGTGCCGCCCTGGGGCACACATGATCATATTCATTGCACAGCCTAGGGTAAGGTGAATGTAACATGCTGGATTGATTGTCATACTATACTACACCAGGCCAGACCAACATGCTCATCTCCATTCACAGGTTATCTGCTCCAGCCACTTCTAAGTGTTTGCAACATGCAAGCAACATAGAACTCCAGAAGACTGGAGAAGGGCTCATGAGATCCCACTCCACAAGAGTGGTAGCAGGGAGGAGGCAGGGAACTACCGACCAGTCAGTCTTACCTCAGTAGTGGGCAAGATTATGGAGGCACTCCTCAAGGAAAGGATAGTGCAACACCTGGAATCCATAGGGGCACAGGATCCAAGACAGCATGGATTTACAAAAGGAAGGTCCTGTCAAACTAATCTCATAGATTTCTTTGACTGGGTAACCAGAGTAGTGGACCAAGGGGGAGCAGTTGATGTCACCTACCTTGACTTCAGAAAAGCTTTCAACGCTGTTCCACATAGAAGATTGATAAATAAGCTGGGTAGGCTCTGGGTGGGTCAGAAGTTGGTCAACTGGGTGGCAAACTGGTTGACGGGCAGAAAACAGAGAGTGGTGGTAAATGGTATACAGTCAGAAGAGATGCAAGTCATAAGTGGGGTACCTCAGGGATCAGTCCTGGGGCCAGTCCTCTTCAATATCTTCATTAGTGACATTGCAGATGGACTAGACGGTAAGGCTTGTCTATTTGCAGATGACACCAAGATCTGCAACAGAGTAGATGATCCAGATGGGGTGGGCAGAATGAGAAGAGATCTGGATAAACTAGCAAAATGGTCAGAAGAGTGGTAACTGGGATTTAATGCAAAGAAGAGCAAGATCATGCACATAGGGAAGAGAAACCCCGAAGCCATCTATAGACTGGGAGGGGAGTTGCTGGCAATCACAAAGGAAGAAAGAGACTTGGGCATCATCATTACCGATGACCTGAAATCATCCAAGCAGTCCTCTAAAGCAGTAGGTAAGGCTAGGGGGATGTTAGGGTGCATTAGTAGGGGTATCACAAGTCGTAAGAGGGAGGTAATAATCCCTGTTTACAAGACACTGGTTAGGGACCATCTGGAGTACTGCATGCAGTACTGGAGGCCACACCTTTACAAGGACATTAACCAAATTGAGGCAGTCCAGAGAAGGGCAACCAAAATGGTGCAGGGACTGCATCAGAAGACATATGAGGACAGATTAACGGAGCTCAATATGTATACCCTTGAGCAAAGGAAGGAGAGAGGTGATATGATCAAACATTCAAACACCTTAAGGGCATTAACAAGGTGAAAGAGTCTAACATGTTTAAATATAAGAAAAATAACAGGACAAAAGGACACAGCATGAGATTAGAGGGAGGCCGATTAAGGGGGAATGTGAGGAAATTCTTTTTCACAGAAAGGGTGGTGGATGCATGGAACGGTCTACCTCAGGAAGTGGTGGCTATGAATACAGTGCAGGGCTTCAAGCAGGCATGGGATAGGCATAAGGGAGCAATACAGATGAGTATGAATAGTTAGGCCACTGACAGAGCAAAGGCCGATGGCACTTTTATAAGGTAGAAAAAGAAATGGGCAGACTGGATGGGCCTTGCGGTCCTTATCTGCCATCAACTTCTACATTTCTATGTTTCTAAATATTTACTGTATTCATTGATAATAAAAAGAAAGAGACAGGCACATTTTTTTTTTATATTTTTGATTTATTTACCAGTAAAAAAACACATAATTTATGGTCATGTCTTGTGATAACTTAACATAGCATAAATGTTCGGGCAATGCAAATGCAACCTGTGCAAGACAGTACAGTATTAATATAGCAGGGTGAGTCATGACGAAAAAGGTATTCCTGGTATTTAATTTACAGAGGACAAAAGAACTGATCTTTTACCACAAAAGTTAACCAGATCAGAATATTGGTTCTAACTGACATTTAAGGGAAAACAGATAAGCATCTCATCAAGGTGGCACTGATGTACCTGGAAAAGTGTTTTATATCTCCTTAAAGTTCAGAGAACTGACAACCTACTACCTTGTGTTGTTATTAATGCATAACAACGTATGCCATCCTTGCACTGTCAGTCTGTACTTGTCACCCCCCCCCCCGGCAGGGACAATTAGGAGTCAATAATAACATTAATCAAATTAATGACAGTTTGGGGACAATGTTACATTTCAGATAATAGAGAGGTATGGTCTGGATAATTGGGGTTCAGTTAATTGATGGAGATTGCATTGTACTGTACTAGTTAGAACTTAGAACAGATATGGTGACACACTGTGCTAAGTATGTATACCGTAGCTCTTTTTATTTGTTGTTTTTTAAAGGTGCGTGACAAACAGAACTATACGACTAACTATCCATCATCATCATCAAAATCTTCATGCTTCAGCAAGGGAAGGCTAAGAGGCAGATACAGTACCAGAGACAGAGCCCAGAAGATAAATAGTAGCACATTTTGTTAAATCAGGCCAGGTGGGGCAGGCCAGTAAATACCACAAAAAAAGGACAGTATTATTGACATTTTTTCACATTGTTTTTCATACAGTGTAAGCTTTTGTCTTGCAGTTTTTGCAGTCATTCAGAATTTCTCATACCAAGACCCTGACTGTTTTCCACGTCTCCCTGTTAGTAGTCTTGGGCAGGGTCACTTAGTGTTTATTACATAACCAGACAGAGCAAGTGAAAGAAAAAAAGGGTTTGCTCAGTCAATAAGCAACAAGTCATATGCAATACGTCACATAGAGATTGCCAATCTAGATGCACTGTTACCGTTTGAAGCACTTACATTAGTAGTATGTTATTGTTATACTGTTCTTAATTTGTATCAAGACTGTAATCTTAGTTGTAGGGAAACCATACTGTGATTACTGATTAGCCAGTGTCAGTGTGCAGTGTGTCTCTCTGTCAGTGTCATCACAGTGACCAGTGTTCTTAGATTTTCACATGGCGTGTTCCTCCGCAGTTAACATGTCTGTTAACCAGAAAGAAACACAACAAGACAATGAGGCTGATCAAGCTGAATGGCAAAATGCATCCTTCTCCTTCTCCTCTTCTTCATCCTCTTTTACGCCACCACTGCAACATAGTGTCTCACAGTTATGGGGTGTGTATTTTTTTCAAAAGAGGTATTTGGGACAGTTCTTTCAGGTAAAATCTGATAAAGAAAAAACATTTTGGTTCAGTGCAAACTTTGTGTGCCAAAAGCGAAGCTGCTGTCAACCTCAAAAAATAGTACATCAAACTTAAAAAAACATATGGAGCGCATCCATCCTTCATCTTTGGAAAAATTCAAAAAACTTGTGTCAAAAGGCAGCAGCAGTGGTCATACTGATACAGACTCAGACATGACCACCCTTGCTCACAAAAGGTCACGAGATGATCATGAAGAAGAGGTGGGTGATGATGACTTTTCCAGCTCAAGCAGCAGTGGAAGGTTTGTGTCATCAGAAGCAGCTGTGAATAAAATAAAAAATTGCTTTCTACAACAACAGTTATTTGAATCAACAAAGAGTTCCCTTGTCAGTCCATCTCGCGTTGACAAACTTGTTATTCAGTTTGTTGTAGAAGATCTACAGTCATTCAATGTTGTTGAACAGCCTTCATTTGTCAGATTAGTCACGGGTCTGCAGCCAAATAAAAAAGTCATGACACGTAAAACATTGTCAGACAGCATAGAGAAACTGCACCAAAACATGAAATCAAACCTGATTTCTGAATTCAGCAGTGTATGTCACATCTGTACTACGGCTGACATTTGGACAGTGCATAATAGGAGCTATTTAGGTGTCACTGCACATTAACTAGATGTGAAAACGTTGTTGAGAAAATCGGCAGCACTGGCATGCATAAGAATAAAAGGCAGATACACTTATGATGTTATTGCCTCAAAACTGGAGCAGATACACTTGAAATATCACATTCAGAATAAGGTTGTTAAAACTGTCATGGATAACGGATCAAACTTTGTTAAGGCTTTTCACGTGTTTGGCTCTGACAATATCACACCCACCATTGGCACTGTCATTGTTCACAATGAGGAAAATGATGATGGTGATGACCATGAGCAGCAGCAGCAGGCAAGGGGAAGCAGCAGTCATACTGCTGAAGAAGACAATGACACAGAAGAAGATGCTGTAAGCTTCACTGACGTATGTAGCATTTTAGATGATGTTGATGAAGACATGGAAGAGACATACAATCTTCCTTCTCATCAACGGTGTGTCACTCATACCCTGAACTTAACAGCAGTGAAGGATATACAATCTGCTACAGCCAATGCTGCCTACAAAAAGGTGTTCTGCAGCACAATGGCCAAATGATCAGCTCTTTGGAACAAAGTACATTGAAGTTCTCAAGCCAGTGAAACTGTCTCTGACACAATTGGTACCAAACTAGTTGTCCCCAATGACACAAAGTGTAATTCGTACTATAGAGTGGTTAACAAAATAAGGTCTATTGTCGAAAAAGATGAAGAAGATTTGCATAACATATGCGATGCACTTGGTCTCACAAGATTCAGAGCAAATGGCATTGCTTTCTTAGTGGAGTACTGTAAAGTAATGCAGCCTTTAGCAAATTCATTGGATATTTTGCAGCTAGAAACAAAATGTTACATGGGCTATCTTCTTCCAACATTGGTTGCTTTGAAAAAAAAATTGCTTGATATGAGACCAGTATTACAGTATGCATTGCTACTTCTGGATGCAATCTTGAAAGCGGTAGACACTCGGTTTAGTATCAGTTTTGAGTAGAGAGAGTTGATTCTCTCTAGCATCACATTACCACAATTTCATCTAAGATGGCTAGGGAATGATGGGGAAGACCGAGCTGTGAAAAACATGCTTGAGAATGAAGTGTTGTTGTCACATCAGGAAGATACAGTTCGTGGCAGCCCATCATCTGAAGACAATCCTGAGGACGATGATGATGATTTCTTCAAATTTGATGAAACTACGCAACCTACCCGTGGTGGTGGAGTTATTAATGAACTGGAGCAGTACCTGAAAGACACCAATAAAAATGTTGAAAGTTTACAAAACTTCCCAACAGTCAAGAAAATATTCCTGCGTTACAATACAGCACTATCATCAAGTGCTCCTGTAGAAAAACTATTCAGTGTTGGTGGACAGGTCCTTACACCTAGATGAAACAGGCTTGGTGATGAAAACTTTGAAATGCAGCTACTTTTATGCTGCAACAAAACTTACTGGGAATAAATAGCTGTATTCTGTCCGTGGTCATGGACTGCTACTGAGAATCTGTAGCAATGCTGCAGCGTATGACACAATGTTGTTGACTGGGTGTGCTACTGCTACTACGCTAATGCTTGTTGTTTCCTTGTCACCTAATTAAAAAAATACTTATCCAAATCTGATTATACAGAGAAGCATTCCATGGTTCCAAAATTATTAGTATTCTTTAGAAAAGTGAGGACTATCTAGGTGTACTGGTGTTGATGGCTTAACAGTTAGCACAATGACGGGTTGTGCCACGATCTAGGTGCCAGTGCTTGCTTATTTGAACTGTCCCCTGCTGTCTGTAGATTAGTCTGTCAAAGAGCATAATTAAGATAAGTCTCTTGACAGTCTACCTCTCTACTGAGCAGCTTAACAGGCAGGCATGACCTGAGCAACACCGGCAGCCACTTATCTGTTTGCGATCTCTCCACTTGTGTCTATGGACAAGTCAATCAACGAGTATGATTAAGTTTAGTCTCTTCTCTTTTGATGATGGTCTCCTTGTCCATCTTATAAACACACTGACAGATACCACCACCACCTCTGGGCACCACCACTTCAAGTCATGTATCACAACTGTTCCCCAATGTCTGTGGTAGACTATTTACTCATGAGCGTAATTAAGTTTAGTCTCTTGATGACAGTCTACTTGTCCAGTTTAAAAATACACACTGACATACACCACCATTGTCACGCCACCTCTGGTCACCACAGCTTTAACCCATTTATCTCAACTCTCCCCTGCTGCCTGCGGTAGACTAGTCATTAATGAGCGTGATTACATTTAGTCTCTTGATGATCATGACGGTCTCCTTGTCTAGTTTAAAACGACACTCTGACAGATGCCACAAGCCATTTATCTCTGTCCCGCACTGTCTGTGGTAGACAAGTCAGTCAGTAAGCATGATAGGTCTGTTAACAGTCTACTGGTCTGCTGTAGGCAGCTTACCAGCAGGCACTACCTATCTGCCATGCCACCGACCTATCTGCCCTGTCCTTCGTCCCCTCCCCTGCTGCTGCCTAGACAAGTCAGTCAACAAGCAAGATACAGTTAGTCTGTTGATGTCAGTATGTAGCTAACAAGCACCTGACCAACAGCCATTGGATCAGTTACAACAGTAGCAGTCGTAGCAGTAGCACACACACACTTGATTACCCTATTACTATCTCCCCCTAGACAACGAGCATATTATTGTCTTCTATTATCAGTCTTGACTAGACTATTGACAGTGGTAGTAGCTTACCAGTATCAGGCATGGGCATCTAATGTTGTCTTGCAGTTGCACTTATCTCACCCTAAACAGTGAGCTTAATTACTTCAATACTCACATGTTCTGATTACATATTTACAGACTACTTTAACTCATGATGTCATTCATCTTTACACGATATGATGTGAGGTGAACGTGCATTGTACTGGTGCTTTTCACTTTTACCACAGCACAAGAGCACATTGTGGTTGTTGGTTGCACTTTCAGGGGCCACTTGCTGGCTGACTACCTTTACATTTTGAGTTAACCAAAATATGAAAACCAAAACCAAGGGTGAGCAAGCAAAACAACAATCCAATATCATTTCGTTCCCATACTAACAGGTATTTTGTCAGCTGTAAGGACCTGTGACTGTCCAGCATTTTTCACTGAAATGTTTTGCTTCTTCTTCTGTTGCAATATTCCTCATCGTCCTCATGAGGTTTTCTCTCTGAAGACAGTCATAAGTCATGCCCCCCAATACTGGAACTCCCTCCCTCAGTCCGTGCGACAAGCACCATCACATGCAACATTTAAGAGAAAATTGCATTCCCATCTTGAGTCCTCCTGCATGTGCCACTGCTTCAAACCCCCTTAGCTCTCACTTCCTCCCTACCTAGTCTCTCCCTACTTATGCTGCTCTACTCTACAATACAAATAGTACTTCCCCCCCACCGGTTCCATCCTACCTCCTACTTAGTCTCGTCCCCTATCCTCTTCCTGCTTTCTTTTCTATCTCCTTTACTCTTATACCCCCTTGCTTTTCCCTACTTATAGACCCAATCAAATACTATAGAATTTCACTATCTATCTTATTCTTCCTCAAAATAAGTGTCATGTAACCTGTAATTGTTGAATATGTCTCTGTTTATTATTCTCATCACACTGTTACTGGATCTACCCTTTTGGTAGCCACTTCCTTTTCATATTACCTTCTCACACTGTAACTACCCCCTACCTTGTCTATAGCCACCTTCCCTTTTTTCTACTGTACTCTGCATACTATTGTAAATTATGTTGTACTAGTAATGAAATAGATACTTTTGTCTATTATGTTTGTACTTGTAAATGGAATGTTCTGTGTGCATTGCTGTAGTGTACCCTCCCAGGTCATGCCTGAAAATAGTCATTGCCATGGCTAGTGCACTTACCCGATAAACAAAAGCTAAATAAAATAAAATAATGGTACTGCTATAATGCCATGGTCATCATCGTCATCATCATCCTTCATCATCTTGCTCCACGGAGTACAGCCAATGACCGAAAAGGCACTCATTTATCACAAAATCATGCCAGAAAGCATACACTGAGAAACCAGTAATGTGGTTGGGGCATGGGCCACACATGAAAGGGCAAGGTGGGCACCACATTTGACACATTACTCACACACTGACACTGACACTGGCTAAACCTGCCACTGCCACCTCATACTTACATGGGTGTGAAATATAAACTAGTCACTACACATCTGCAGCCATGACAATCTGGCACAGTGGCACTGTTAACATCTCAGCCATATCCACATTCAGGTCTTCAAAATATTATGAGGATTTAACAACAATTATGTGCCCCCACTACCTGTCATAGTTGAGGCAAGCTCAACAACTTCACCACAGGCGTGGGAAGTTGATGACTTAGCAGCTACTATGAAGGGACACTTGAAGGGAATGGGTAAAGAATTGGCTGCAGAATAGGACACAGAGAGTAATAGTAAATGGAGTCCACTCAGAAGAAAGGAGGGTTACTGGTGGGGTACCGCAGGGTTCAGTATTAGGACCAGTCCTCTTCAATGTCTTTATAAGCGACATTGCTGAAGGACTGGAAGGAAAAGTATGTCTCTTTGCAGATGACACAAAGATCTGCAACAGAGTTGATGCACAGGGTGGGATGGAAAGGATGAGAAGGGACTTGAAGGTTAGAAGAATGGTCAAATGTATGGCAGCTTAGATTCAATGCTAAGAAGTACATGTAATGCACCTGGGAAACAAACCAGGGAAGAGTACACAATGGGGGTGAGAAACTAACAACAACAAAATGGAAAGGGACCTGGGGTAGTCATATCAGATGACCTAAAGATGGGCAAGCAATGTGAGAGGGCAGCAAGGAGGGCTGGGGGATACTGGGATGCATAGGGAGGCATCACCAGTGAAAACAGGAAGTTATTATCCCTCTGTACAGACAGCTGGTGAGACCCCATCTGAGGTACTGTGTGCAGTTCTGGAGACTCAATCTCAGAAAGACATAGACAGGATGGAAGCTGTCCAGAGGAGGGCAACTAAAATGGTGCAGGGTCTGCACCGGAAGACATATGAAGAGAGACTGAAAGAGCTTAATATGTATAGCCTCGAGGAAAGGAGGGAGAGGGGGGACATGATAAACGTTCAAGTACCTCAAGGGAATCAACAAAGTCCAAGAGGGTAGCATCTTTCAAAAGAGGTGTGCAAGAACAAGAGGGCACAATTTGAAGATGGGGGGGGCTCAGAGGTAATTTAAGGAAGTATTTTTCACAGAGAGGTTTGTGGATGCATGGAATGGCCTTCTGGAGGAGGTTGTGGAGTCAAAATCAGTGGTGGAATTCAAGCATGCATGGGACAGTCATAAGGCAATTCTAGGGGTTGGGGAGTAGAAAGAAGTAGGCTGCTGGTTAACTACGATCTGCAGCTTATCCAGTAGATAGGGAAATGAGCAGACTGGGTGGGCCAAGCAGTCCTTATCTGCCATCAAATTCTATGTTTCTATGTTTCTATGTTACCAGTTTGATTAAATGAGCATGGACTGCATGGACAAACTTCCCTTCTCCCCTAGTACCCCACCCCCCCAAAAAAGGCACTTAAATATGGTACTATGCTTGTACAGTTCTACTAAATGAAACATTTTGATTCCTAGTATTTTATTTTGTTTCATGTAACCCACCATGACAAACCAAGCACTGGGGTACTACATAACATCACTCTTATTTATTTTTTATTGAAACTGAACAAAAGAGACAGAGAGAGCAGAGAGAGAGAGAGAGAGAGAGAGAGAGAGAGAGAGAGAGATAGATAGAGAGTATGAGAGAGAGAGAGAGAGAGAGAGAGTGTAAGACACAGAGAAAGAGATACAGAGAGAATAAGAGAGCTTTCCACACATGACAATAGGGAATAGCAGCATCCACGTAATAAGAAAATTTGACATAATATACTATATTGTACTAATGATACATAACATAATATTTAGTAGTATGGTTCTTCATATTTTTAAGAAATATAATGTATCATCCTGTCATGATGTGATGTGCTGCTTTATTGTAATGTGACATGACATGTTTACATTATTTTTTATGTGCAACAACTGTTTTCCTATTTTCCACAGAAAACATGAAATAAAATAACATACAAACTGATTTCTTGTCTAAGACTCCATTTCTATTGTTTTTGATGATTTTTGGATGTTCCAAGACCTCATAAATACAATCCATGAGTAAACGAACTTCATGTATTAAAAGTAATATAAAGTAATATGAAATGTAAAATGCATTACAGTTACAGTTACTGATTACTTTTTGTATCCAAATAATCTGTAACTGTAACTGATTACATTTTTGGGACAGTAACTAGTAACTGTAACTGATTACTTTTTAAAAGTAACTTACCCAACACTGCTCATTATTTATTTAGTTTTTGTTAACCAGGTAGATGCACTACACAATCAAATGCCTATTTTCGGGCATGACCCAGGAGATTACATACAAAATGATAACAAGGCGATACATACAATACAATAACAGCAACACAGTATACAACAAGTAGAACAAAGCATAACAAACATTAAATAGCAACATGAAAAAAAACAAGATCAGGAATGGCTTTGGATGTTTAAGAGCACCAGTTTTGGTGCGTTCTGGAAGGCCCCACCACCGCTACCACCACCACTGGTAGCTTACCTGCACCAGAGTTGAACTAATCAAGTTCTAAAAGTTGTTCTTCATAGTCAGTGAAGGGGGAGGCATCATAAATGAGAGCTGCCTGCCCGACCCCTTCCCCTTCCTGGCCCCCGATGTAGTCCAACTCTGCCTCCGTGCCACCACTGTACTCCAACGTTTTGTGACATCAGAGTTTGTAGATCACAGAGTGTGGTTCATTGATAGCAATGGGAGCATAATTTAAAACTTAGATTTTTATATTTTAGAGGTCCACTGAGGGCAAAGCAAAGCCACAACTCAACTAACAAGATTATGTAGCTTTGATTGAAGCATGAAGCATGATCTTCATTATCTACCATACCACAGAGTTCAGTGATATGAAGTACCAGCTATACTGTATGTCAAAAAGTCAGAGCATGAGGGAACAAAATGTAGAGTGATAAAGTGTATTGGTCTTATACTAGAGACCAGACTGTGATTTACAGTCTAATTTCTTCTATTTGATCAATAACCTTTATCACACAGCATTTTTAACTTGTATGGTAAGGTAAAATGTTTTTTTACAAGGCGCCCTTCCTGAGCTCAGTGTGCCCTTACAATAATCCATACAATAATAATAAATTTAAAATCCATGATATTAATAACAAAGACATACATAGCAGACATTACGTTTCTGAGAATGCTTGATTGAACAAAATGGTTTTCAGGGATTTTTTAAATTCTTCTACAGTCAGGCTATCTCGTATCTGGTGAGGTAGAGAATTCCACAGGGTAGGCGCCATAAAGGTGAAAGATCTTCCTCCAGATGTTTTCAGAGTTACCCTGGGAATCTCTAGCAACCCCTTGTCAGAGGATCGGAGTGAGCAGGAGGGATGGTAAGGAGACAGGAGTTCTTTCAGGTTGTAACATTTTGTTATATTTGATATTTTGCCTACTAGTAACATGACCACTACTTAATCCAGAGCATAGCATGCTTTCCAAGGCATACCCTCCAAGTTCAACAGGGATGTAAGACAACTGCTTCTGAACAAAAAGAAGGTCTATGACAGCTGGAAAGAGACAGACTGCTTCCTGGCCAAATGGGAGTACAGAGACAGCACTGTGGGACTGCAAAACTAGAATTTGGAAAGCCAAGGTGGGGGTAGGAAGCAAGAATAACAGCCGCAGCTGCAGACAACACAAAAACCTTCTTTCAGCACATAAACTGAAGGTGGAAAATGAAGGAGGGGATTGGGCTCTTAAAAATAGAGGTAGGGTCCTGTGAGAGGGCAAGAGGTAATGGATGAGCTGCTTAACAAATATTTCACTTCGGCGTTCACCAAAAGGCCCCGGGTGGGAAGAGAGCCTGTAATATCTGGGGTAGCCACAATGTAGCCAGGGAACATCACACCTGCCCTGGTAGCTGACTACCTGGCAAAGCTCAAGCCAACTAAGTACCAAGGGGCAGATGGCATACAGCCCAGGATCATAGTGGCTGTAAAGGAATAACTGGCAGTGCCACTTAAAATGAACATCTAGGAGTCTGTCTGGACTGGTATGGTTCCAGATGGCTAACAAGTAGACAATGTGGTTCCCTTCTTCAAGATGAAGGCAAGATCAGAAACAAGAAATTAGCAGCCAGCATAACCTAGTGGTTAGGGCACAGGACTGTGAACCAGGACACTGGGTTTGAATCCTGATTTTTCTAATTTCCTTTACTTCAGTAAAGCCTTAGATGCAATGCCCCATATGAGGGTTAGCCAGAAGGTTTGGGAGGAAATATGATGAGGGAAGGACTAACCCAGCAGATTGGTAACTGGTTATTGGCTAGGACACAGAGACGGGTTCTAAATGATAAATTCCCTAAGATCAGGAAAGTGACATATGGAGTACCACAGGGGTCTGTCCTGGGGCAGGTACTATTTAACATGTACTGCATATTGGTGGCATTGGATGGTATTGCAGAGTAAGGTGAGTCTGTTTGCTGATGATACTGAACTCTGTGGGAGGGTAGATAATGAAGATCATCAGCATGAAAAGGTATGTAGGGAAGCTGGACCCACGGTCTGACATGGCTACTAAAATTCATTGTCAAAAAATGTAAAGTGAATCTTGCCCTTAAAAAGAAAAACACTGAGACTTGGCAGAGAGAGACAGAAAGAGACTGAGTAAGAGATAAAAAGAGAGAGACAAGACAGTGAGGGTAGTAGTAGTAGGTAAGTAGTAATACATTTTATTCATATATTTTATGAATACAAAAGATGTTGTAATACTCCTTTGAGTGGGGAGCTCATTTCCAAGGATGTCCCATGTTAACAATGTCAAAGTACTACAAAAGAACCCCAGAGCAAATGCACTGGGGCATGGGTTATCCTGGAGGATATTGGCCATACAGCCAAATTTTAAAGAAAACACAGATTCCATATACCCCAGTAATGCAAAGCATCATGAGAAGCATATGCAAATGCCCATGAATTAATTTGGAGTGGCTCAACTTTAAGCAGAATTGCATGGTGTCAGAAGGCTCCACAATGCAATCAGCAAAGGCTGAGAACAGTAGACACAGACACATGCTTCATCCTCATTTGGACTCATCAGTGTGCCATATCTGTATCTCAGCCCAGGGAGAAGGAATCAGCCACCCTATAGGGGATCTTATTTGTTTGGGTCATGGGCAGCCCAAAGTAGAGAGAGACAAGAACTACAAAAGAACCCCAGAGCAAATGCACTGGGGCATGGGTTATCCCGGAGGATATTGGCCATACAGCCAAATTTGCATTATTGGGGTATGTGCAATTTGTGTTTTCTTTTTAATGTAAAAGTAGTTGCCTATCTAATAAAAATATATATGAAAACACAAAACCATGTATCCATATATAGAACATCACAAGCTGAACACCGTTTAACAGCACATCACTAAGACAATACAGAACTAAACTTCTTTTAAACAGATAACATTTCTAAGGAACCACATATTAGTGTTTCACTAATCCTTTAAAACACAACACTTCATAAATGACTGGAATACTTTCTAAATTGCCTAATTTAAGTTACACCCTCTCCACAACAATGTGTTGGGGCCATAGCCCCAGTGCAAAGCCATCATTTGATTGCACCCAGGCCCATAGTTGGACTTACTTGACATAAATTAATAGGCAACGAAATCCATAATACCAGTCCTCTAAACCAAATTGTGGATCTCCCAATTTTCATATTACATTTTGGGACAATATATTCCAAGCCCTGAGCTAACCTTACGCACTCTCTAATATTGAAAAAATTCAAAATGTATCTTGGCTTATTTTAAACATGTGTGTTAAGAGATGCCAATCTGTCTGATCTTTAAGACTCATCCAATTTAGGGCTTTACATAATTTGTAGTGATGAGTCCTCCTGGGGACATCAAGGAAAAAGTGAGCCAATTTATTGTACATTATGTCCAATTTGGCTAGCTCCGTCCTCAAGGCCCCAGCATATGCCATTTCCCCATAGTCCAATATGGGGAACACCATTGTATTTACAGTTTTCAGTCAAGTCTTAGAGTCATAAAAGATTTCAATCTATACATCACCCCCAACGTTCTTCCCATGCTTTGTAATAGTGCCTTGAGATGTGGTTCCCAGTTCAGATTCTCATGTACTTGGACTCCTAAGTACTTATACTTGGTGACTTGCAGAATTTTTACTCTATCTAGAGACTGAATTTCCAATGAGACTTCCTTTTTATCCATACATGTAAATAACATGGACTGAGTCTTTTTAGTGTTTAGACACAGTTTAAGGATCCTAAGAAAATTCTGAAAATTGGAAAATGCCTCCTGTAGATTATTTTGTACAGTATATCAAATATTTATTTCCCTTCCACATAGATCACTGTGTCATCTGCATAGATATGATATCTTATCCTTGGGTCCCTAAATTGTAAATTATTAATATAGATATTAAAGAGAAGGGGTCCTAATATGGATCCTTGGGGGACCCCAGTCCTAATTAAGGCTGGCGTTGATCTGTAAGAACCCATCTTCACTACTTGCTGTTGTGCAGTTAAGTAGATTCTGAACTATTTAAGTTACCCTTTCTGTACCCCCATTTCATGGAGTCTGGACAGGGGAATGCCATGGTGCAGTGTATCAAAAGCCTTTGATAAATCTACAAATGAGTCACTCATGGACACTCTCCCATCCAGACCCCACTGTATGTCTCCAGGGCATACCTCTCAAGTGTCCCTGATTTTCAGGGATGTCCCTGATTTCACCTCAAAATGTTACTCTGTCCCTCCTAAAATCTGTGTTCCCCTGACTGAATATTGATGATTGTAAGAATAAAATTATGTCAGACAATACAGTTGCAGACTACTTATTCTTCAGAAAATGTATTATACCCTGAGTCCCTTATTCTGCCAGCTTTCTGAGTGGATAGCACCAATTTTAGAAATGTGTCCCTGATTTTGGGCCTTTGTCCCTTATTTTGTTAAGCCTTGTCCCTGATTTATGAGGCAGGAGGTTGAGAGGTATGCTCCAGGGTAGGGTGCTAGTCCAGATGCCTGCGCATTACAAGTTGCCCCCCCCAAAAAAAAATACACTGACCACTGTGGTGCCCATGTCCTGTGCTTGCCTGCAGGGTGCAGTAAAAAAATAAAAGTAAAATATTGAGACTTGGCATCAAAAGTGATAAGACAGAGACCATCTGACCCCCCCCCCATGGAAAGCTCTGCTCTGATTATATCAGATCTTTTTGCCTGTCAGCAGGGGCATTTATAGCATTTGAATACATCAGGGGATTGAGCCCAGCCCTCTCCCGAGATCCACAACCAATAAGCTGGGGGGCTGGGGGCTGGCAGGCCCCAAAAAGCTTTTGGGGCTTTGATGATCTCTAGTACATTTTGAGGCTTATTACAACATATACACTGTATAATTGCTGTAAAACAACATACAGGATGAGATGGGCAGGGAATGATTCACTTAGTACTCTATTTGTAATCCATGGGATAACTTAAATTCACACATTTATATCTAGTCTGCTGCAGAACACTTGAAAAATGCCTGCCATGGAAGGGTTTATGTACAACAAAAATGATTGTATTGTTTTAAAAGAAATTAATTCAGAAACTGCAGCTATTAGTTCTACCATCACAACTAGCCTAGAAATAACACCTGACTAAGGGGCTTCTGTGTTACCATGATTGTAAACACAAACAGCATTTAATAGCTTGCTATACAACATGCTTTCTGAATAGGCAGCACTGCTTAAAGAAATAATGTTATTTTTGTATACTAGCCCCTCTGAAGTGAAACATACTGTAGTCTGAAAGTTGAATAAGCATGTGCCCTTAAGTTGGTTCAGAGGCTATGCTACAAAACGATCTGCTGTTTTTCACTCAAGGCAGATTGCTGGATTTTAACAGAGCCCACAAGATATGTAGCCCCCTTCTAATTGATGTAAAAAAAGGAAAAGCAGGACAGGATCAAGACAAAATTATAGTTTGCTGCAAATACTTGAGTGGGTAACAAAAGCAGGCAGGTGGAACATTCACAGCGTCCAAATCTTAACTTCAAGTTAAGGGAATCACTGAAGTGGTGCCACAGTACTGACTCCTGAGAATTTGATTGCACAGAACAGAGAAATCTCAGTGTGGTAGGGGTAATAAGCTGTTTGCAGTCAAGAATAAAATGTTAGGGCCAGAGTTACATTATACAGTCGAAGACCCTTCCTTTGATATTTGTATTTATAAAATGGCAAGAAAAACTCTAGACATTTCATAGGCCAAGAGACTTTGCCTGACCATACATTAAATCTCTGTAAATGCACAGTCAGGTGCCAGATCTCCCTTTCTTCACCAAAAAAATCTACTTAGAGCCACTTTATAAGTGTAATAATCCCCTCTGGGGTGTGCATTGTAGGATTTTAATGTACTTCCCTAGGGCGTAAGGACACATGGCCTTTGGCCTTGTGCCTTACTACACACCTGGGGCATGCATTAAAATCCTATAATGCACACCCTATCATGGCTTATTATTTGCTTAAATTTATCTATGGAAGGCAAATTTAGAGTGGCAGAGACCCCCCCCCAGTCCTTGTGATCATTCATTTCTTTACCCTAATTTGTTTACATTTTAAAAGTTTACTGTATTTCAACAATAACAAACAGCTGAGAGTCAGAGCCTGAGCACCCCCCACCCACCCACTGGCATGAGAAAAGGCCCATGACTGTTTTCTTTATTTGTTGTTTAGGGAACGGAGGTCAAGAAACAAAAAAGTGGCTGAATTCTAATTCTGAAATTCACCACACCGAGAAATGATTCCTAGCGCGCCCCAACCAAGGTTGCCTCTCCATCTCAGTTCCAACTTCCGTTACACACATTGTCCATTGCTCTTTCCTCATCTCTGAATTTCCAAAGCATTCTCTCAGCTGATTGCCACTGATTTCTGTAGATTGCAAAAATGCCAGCTGCCAGCTCGCTACAGCCCACCATACAGAATAAAGTGCCTGAGCCTCAAAACATGCATTTATCCATAACTTGGAGCCCTTTAAAAACTCCTGAGGGTTGCCGGCCCGGTGGTACTTGGGGTTGAGTCATTGAGTGCCACACCTCACATCACACTGGTAAACAGAGTTTGGGACCGAGCTCAGGCCACCAAGGCTTAGCCGGGGAGGATGTGGAGCTGGATCGAGTGGCCACAAGGCAGTTCTCCTCTCTGGGGAGAGATGCATAGGATCCCTGGGTCTTGGCTGCCTCCCAGTAGAGGCTAGGTGGCAGTGCCAAGCCACAGAAACCCCGGCAGTAGGCCAGGGGTGGGAGGAGGGGACTGTTACTGAGGCTGCAGAGTGCAGAGCGCATATGTGCCTCCCCATGCATGTGTGACCACAATTTGGGGTTCTGGGATGGTGGGGAGTAAACAAGAAACTAATGCCTCCCCCATTGCCAAGTAAGGCAGAGGTGGTAATGGGGGAGTAAAATGCTATATATATAAAAAAAACCTCCCAAGGGTCCAGCCTCTTGCCCCTAACTCAATCATCTGGCTTGGTCGTTGCATGTCATGCCTCCACCTCCACTTTGGACCTATTTCCCACTACCACCACACCACCGGAAGCAGCAGATTAGTGCATCTCCATTTCTATCCTCTTGCACTAACACAGTGTCCCCTTGTTGGCTATACCATCATTTCCAGCACAGTGAACCATTCCAGTGAGCAGACTGACTTACTGAATTTGGGGGTGTGAAGACATCCGTGGGTGGCAAGGCAGGCAGGTGGAAGCAGCAGAATGTACAAGCAGATGGAGTTTGGCCAGATATGCGCAGTAATAAAAAAATTGACAAACTTGGTGATATTTTATTTGGGGTTGCAGCTGGAAGATTCAGAGCTGCAGCCCCAAATGTCCACCTCTAGCGATGCTCCTGGCTGGCAGTTCAAACTGTACATCCTGTTGTTGTAAGTTATAGCTCATGTTTCTCACAAAATGTACCAAACCTTTTTCATTTTTCTTCCTGAGGCCAGCTTGAAGAGCATATCTAGTCTGAACAGGTGCAACACAATAATGTCAAAGTCTTATAGTGGGGGGTTTAACATGCCCAATATAAACTGGAGCCAGCCTGAGGGTGCTACGGAATTGGATAAAGCCTTTATTGGTGTAACAATATCTGATGATCTAGAACAACATGTCCTAGGGGGAACTAGAAGAACCAATATATTAGACCTAGTTTTTACCAATATAAATAAGCATTTGTCAATGCTGAATGTTGTCTCGCTGCCATTGGCATTGGTATTGCTGGAGCTAGAGATGCATAATAGGAATGGCAGTGAAGTATTGAAGTGACGCCAACCCCACCCCCACCCTGTAGAGAGCGACAGGCATTGGGGCATGCATTTGGTTTGTCAGCTATAATGCTCATGCCATTGTACCGTGCCCTACCCTGTAGACACTGACCAGTGTTGTGGTGTGCTTTGGGGTCTTTGGGCATTATGCTTACCCCATTCCATAAGGAAATACACTGAGATGGGTGCAGTAGAGGAGAATGGGGTGAGCTTTGTGGCTGAACAGTGCGAGGCACACCACGATGCCTGTCACTGGCTGCAGGGTGGGGGTGGGGGGTGGGGATGGAATGGCATGAGCATTACAGCCATTGATCCCAAGTCACACTCCTGATGCCTGTCAGTCTGTACAGGGTGAGGTGCTACAGTTGGAAGCCTAACACCGTAGGCGTGTGTTGGTATCTTCACTCCAAATTTTCAACATGGGCTGTTTGTGAGGCCACCTCATGAAAAGCGGCACAATCAGTTTGATGGCCGAAAGGTGGTTTTGCACAATGGCTATGCCATTTGGTGACACAGGGACGAAAACACATTTTGGGCAGGATATGGAAAATGACAACTGTATTGTTCATGAGGAGGCATAAGAAAATGGCAATGTTGAAAATCTGGAGTGAAAATATGAAATACTGGTGAAGTCATGAGCATGCATATAAACTGTGTAACACACGTCCGTAACCCAATTATTTTTGGGAGTTTGTTAGCCACATTTTCAACATAGGCATTTTGGGACCTCCCCTCATGAACAATGGTGCTGTGATTTTGTTAATCTGTCCCAAAAGTTGATTTCCCACAGTGACCACGCCATTGTGCGCCACATGTGCAGAAACACATTTTGGGCAGGGTGTGAAAAATGACAGCTGTACTGTTCATAAGGAGGTGTGAAAAAATGCCAGTGTTGAAAATCTGGCATGAAAATACTGCAAATTTGCAAAGTTACAAGGGTGCTTGGAAACTGCACAATGCATGCTTGTAACACAGTCATTTTATGGACGGTCAGCACCAAATTTTCAACATAGGCATTTGAGGACCTCTGCTCATGAACAGTGTCACCGTCATTTCCTCAAACTGTCCCAAAAACTGATTTCAAACAGTGACCGCGCTTATCTGGGCCAGACATGAGAAAACACATTTTGGTCAGGATATGTAAAATGACAGTTGTACTGTTCATAAGGAGCTGTGGAAAAATGCCAATTTTGAAAATCTGGAGTGAAAATATTATAAATTCACAAAGTTAAGTGCGTGTGTGGAAACTGTGCAATGCGCGCTTATAAAACAGCCATTTATTGGATTTTTCCCACAAAATTTGCAACATAGACTTTTTGAGAGCCCCCCTCATGAACAGTGGCACTGTCATTTTGTTAATCGGTCCTGAAAGGTGATTCCGTGCAGTGAACGCGAAATCACCTTTTGGGACCGAATAACACCATGACAGTGCCTAAATTCATAAGGAGGGATCCCAATAACCCCATGTTGAAAATGTGGTGCCAAAATTCCCCAAAATGGCTGAGATATGCAACAAAGTTGAAGAAACCCTATTTATGCCATTATATAGCTTACCGGCATTTCTTCAGTCTGAGGTCGGATTTGAAGAGTGCAGACGTGTTCCCGGTCCACCGAAGATCATCACACCAGATGCCATAGGTAAGTATGGGGTGTAGGGAGGCAGGGTGCACAGAGGGTTGGCGCGGGTTGTGGGAGGGGGCAGGGAGACCGCGAGGGACCGTTTTCTTTTTTACATGTTTAAAAAAAAAAACATTGCGGGATTTTTAATTTTTTTTGCAGGGGATTTGGCACACTGGGTGGGTTCCCAGTGTGCCACCTAAGTGTTTTTGGGGTGGGTATTCTGTGGAGCCAGGGACTGGACACCCCACATCAGCACATACTGAGGGGAAGACATGAGCCGAAGGGTTGGGCAACCTTGGCATGCAACAAAAGTGGGGAGAGACATTATGCCAATGGGGAGTGGGCTCTCTCATTGGTAAAAGTCAATGGGGATGGGGATAAATGCCGTCAGGGATTGGGCCTCCCCGTCAGCAAAGAAAAACTGTTGGGGGCCCGCATGATGCCAAGGGGGACTGGGCACCCCCTTGGCATACATTTTAAATGGGAGAGGGTTCAGTATGCTGATGGAGAGTGGGCTCCCCCATCAGCATTGTGACAGGTGGTGGCAGCAGTCACTGCCACCATGTTGCCTGCACGTCAGGAGGTGTGTTGTGGTCACACTGCATGAGAGCTTTGCTCTCATTGCAGTGGACCTTTTCTTTGTTCTGGTTGCCACATTAGAGATGTGTGAGGCCAGCGTCTGCTGCTGGCTGATTGGGGAATGAGGGACACACCTTCTGATGTGTGCCCTACATTTGCCCAACAGTGACCGCGCCTCCAAATCTGCTACTACCGCAAGATGTTGGTTGTGTAAGCATGAGCCAACATAAAAATGAAATATCAGAATGTAAAGTAAGAGAACCACTGGGGTCAAGTGATCACAACATGGTCGAATTTAAACTCAAAAACCTAGCACCTATACATAAGGGAGTAACAAAAGTTAAATGCTGGAATAATTCAAACTATAAAGTGATTAGAAATTATTTGAATGAGTGGGATTGGAGTGATGAATTGAAAGACACCAATGCACATGGTACATTGACAGTTATCAAAAATAGAATAGATCTATGTGTAAAACAATCTGTACCAGAAAAAATCAAATATAACAAACAGGGGAAATTCCTACATTGCTTAATAATAATATCAAGAAACTTTAAAAAAAAAACAGAAAAAAACATATGTTTATTACAAAAAATGACCCACTACAGATAATTTGCAAAAATGTAAAACAACTGCAACAAAAACTAAAAAGGCAATAAAACATGCCAAAAGCATGGAGTAAGAAAGGATTGCAACCATGGCAACAGATAATAAAAAATATTTTTCAACTATATAAACAATCAATGCAAGGAATCAAATGGAATAGACCCTAGATGGAAAAACTATTTCAGATGAACTGACCATGTCTAAGGTATTTAACAATTGTTTCCTGGGTACCTACCAAGTTGAAACTAATAAAGCTAGTACAATAGTACACCCTGAGGCAAATCATGGAAAAGTAATAAACTTTAATGGAAATAACATTGCTAAAAGGCTGAATAATCTTAAAATAAATAAATCTCCAGGACCCGATGGCCTACATCCACGACTCCTCAGAGAACTAGCCCATGAACTATCAGGTCCATTATCCACTCTCTCTCTGAAGAATCGCTAAAGACTGGGGTAGTTCCTGATGATTGGTGTAAGGCAGACATCACACCAATACACAAAAAGGGGAACAAATCTGATCCAGAGACCTACAGACCTATCAGTCTAACCAGCATTACAAGTAAGATCATGGAAGGTTGCATCAAACATCACCTTAGAAAACATATTAGGACATCAGGCCAAACTGATGTAACACAACATGGTTTTACACAAACAAGATCATGTCTGACGAACCTGTTTCACTTCTTTGACCAGGTTAGTAGGGCTTTGGAGACTGGTTTTCCAGTGGATGTGCTGTACCTGGTCTTTTCCAGGGCTTTTGATCTAGTTACACATGAGGAGTTGATAGTTTGGTGGCTCAGAATATCAAATATCCTATAGTCAGATGGATAGAAGCTTGGCTCAATAACAGGCAGAAGTGTGTCAACATTAGGGGCTGTATGTCAGACTGGGGAGAGGTGACAAGTGGGGTGCCCCAGGGCTCCGTGCTGGGTCCTGTCTTGTTTAACATCTTTGTTTCATCTTTGCAAACTTCTGGTAACTTGTGGATGGTTAAGTCTGCAGATGATACAAAGACTGGAGTGACAGTAAGGAACAAGGAGGATACAACTGCATTCCAAAAAGATATAGATACACTAAGCGAATAGGCAATTAAACATAAAATGAAATTTAATATCAATAAATGTTCCATAATGCATTTTGGCAAACATAATATTCTTGGTAAATATACATTAAATGGAGAAATAATAAAACTGGTTGATAATGAGACAGATCTAGGGATTTTGGTTACCAATAACCTAACCTTTAAAATTTATACAATCGAAGTTGCTAAAAAAGCCAACAGAATGATTAATTGTATACTCCGGCATATTAAAAGTAGGGATAGTGCAGTATTAGTGCCACTGTACAAAGCTTTGGTGAGGCCAAATTTGGAATATGAAGTACAGTTCTGGAGTCCAATGTACAACAGAGATGTAATATTGCTTGAGAAAGTCCAGAAAAGGTTAACTAAAAGGGTCAAATGTTGCCAACACCAAGGATATGCAGACAGAAACCAGAATGTATCATTATTCTCATTAGAATATTGTAGACTTAGGGGTGACCTTTGTTTGGTCTACACTGCTTTCAGAAATCAAGACCCATGGGAATACGTAGGCCTTGAAAGGAAGGATATGCTCATTTGTACTAGAGCCCATGGATTACAACTAAGGGGTGAGCATTGTAGAACCAACAAGAGAAAATCATGGATTACCCAAAGGGTGGTAATGCCATAGAATAGTCTTCCATCTGACATAGTCAATAGTGAATCAATTTCTACATTTAAGAATAAATTAGATCTCTTCTATACAGCTAGGAAATATTCATTTGAGACAGTTAGGTCTTAAATGACAAGACTGCTTTGGCGGACGTCATTGCCTTGTATATTAACTTACAAAATTTATGAAACTTTTTTAATTCATTTTGTTCCATAGCTGGTTTCCTGTTGACAGCTCTGTAAACAAGCTTGTGGAGGTCAAAATACATCTTAAGGTCAACCCCCTGTGTTACAGATTGTTATACAATAGTTGTCTGTAGTCATTTCCT
Organism: Neoceratodus forsteri; assembly: GCA_016271365.2. NCBI lineage: Eukaryota > Metazoa > Chordata > Ceratodontiformes > Ceratodontidae > Neoceratodus > Neoceratodus forsteri. The sequence goes on from CM028131.1 coordinate 735,800,353, forward strand.
CAATAAAATCATATACATTTGCAAACCAAGGGATCCCAGTTTCAAATAAAGATTCACATATAATTTAACCACAGAGAACCAAGGGGGAAAGTAAGAATAGAACAGCAAGTGAAGGAAGGGAGATAATAGGGGGAACTGTGTGACAATCAGAGTGGCCAATTCCTAGGTGCCACAAGAAAAATGTAATTGTGCAATCAGACTGGCAAGAGACCTTGTTTTTAACTCTGTCTGCATAACAAATGGGACAGCGTCTTACTCAACCCTGTCACACACACCTTTTGAGGAGGGAACCTTTTTTCCCTTAAAAAAACAGGTTTCCAAAACCTTGTTTTTTTACTTCTCTTTTAGCATTACCTTGCTTAGAACATTTACAGTTCATTGCATATGCAGTATCCCTGTTTTTCATAATATCTTTTACAGTAAACACTTCAGTTAAGCATACACATTTTTTCAACCAGCTGAATTCTCAGTTCCTGAACTATATGTTGACAGAAAACCAACACTGACGTTCTCTTTTCTGGACTTGTGCATCTTTTTTTATTTTATTTATTTATTGAAAAAATCAGAATTACAAACCTTTGAGCTAAAAGGTCATTTATAAAGGATCCTCATCAAACAGGGAGTGGGGGAACAAGCTGATTACATGAATTGAAGGAAAAAACAGTAGCAGCTAATAGGCATTGTTAGTAAAACAGCAACTAGAGGGCATGTTACATAATGCAAATAACAAATAGGATAAGAATAGGCAGAAACAAAGCATAGGTAAGTGCTTCAGTACAAGAAACATGGGGGAAATAGCCCAATGTAGGGATAGGTAATTGAGGAGTGGAAGTCAAATTATGTACAAACTACATGTCCACACAGGTAGCAGCTATATAATAGGATAAGGGTAAGCAGAAACAAAGCATAGGCCATTGCTTAGGTGCAAAAAATATGGGGGAAAATAGCCTCATGTAAGCATAGGTAACTGAGGCATGAAAGTCAAGCTATGTACAAGCTATGGATCCACACACATAGCAGCTATATAGTATTGTCAGTTCCTTGAAGGGACAACTGAAGGATCAGTCATTGGAGTTAGTATTGCCATGGGGCTATGGGTGTTCATAGTGTAAGTAGGAGGGGTACATATGAAGAAAGGTAGACTGGTGTGTGGGAGTGGAGGATAGTGGAAGCTTCTGAGGACCTACTAGTTAGTTCAGCTGAGCCAAACGGCACCAGGTGGCATGAGTAAGGCTTATATCAACCGGGGGTGAATGCTTCAGGATCAATGAGCAGGTGCGGAGATGAACTTCCAAAATTCAGATTTGAATTGCCCGAGGCAGGTAAGACTTGTAAAGGTGTGGGGGAGCTCGTTTAACCAGATGGAGGCCCTTACTGCAAAGGCTCACTATCCACAAGGCAGTTCTTCTAAGGGCACAGCAAGGGTGTGTTCGCATCTCTTTGAATTTAAATGGCTGTAGTGCCAGGTACCACCTTGTGATTCTGGGAATTTTTCCTTTAGTTGATTAAGCCAACAGAGAGGATTGTGATCTGTAATAAGTATAACGTCAGCCCCTAGCAGATAAAACTTAAGGGACTCCATTGCCCATTTCACAGCAAGGCATTCTTTCCAGCTAATATACAGAATGGGATGTCCTTCTCATCTAAATTCCAACTCAGGACTGTAGTTAGGCCTACTTCTGATGCATTTGTCTGTAACAGAAATTGTTTCTCATAGTCTGGACTTCTTAAAACAGGGGCTGAACATAATGCAGCCTTGATGGCTAGAAAAGCCTCATTACACTCTGAGGACCATTTGTCATTATTCGGGTACCATTTTTTCATGAATTCAGTGAGGGGAGTAGCTAACTTGGCAAAGTTGGGAACAAATCTCCAGTAGTAACCAACCAGACCTAAAAATGACCTGACATGTTTCTTTGTTTTAGGAACAGGACAGTTAGCTACAGCTTCTATCTTGCAAAATTTCTGACCTGACTTCTCCATTTCCCAAAATATAACCCAAATGTCTGGTTTACTGCATGCCTAATGATGACTTGGTGGGATTAATGGTCAGAGCTGCCTTTTTGATAGACTAGATAACTGCTTGTAGGTGTTCCAGGCATTTTTTCCAGTCTGGACTGTACACCATGGCATCATCAGGTAAGCAGCACAATAACCAGTGTGAGAGGCTAGAATTGCATTCATGTACCACGGGAATGTAGTGGTTGAGCATGCTGGTAAACTCATAGAATCCAATTGGAGTGGAAAATGTAGTTTTGCCTCTGGATTCTTCAGCTAGGGGAATTTGTCAGTAACCTTTTGTGACATTTAGGGTACTAATATACTTAGCACTTCCCAATATGTCCACCAAATCATCTGTCCTGGGCATAGGATAGCTGTCAAATACGGACACTTGATTAAGTTCTTCCATCTTTTTCATTTACAACCACCACTGGTAATAACCAAGCATTTCTCAAGTCTTCAATGATACCCAGCTCTTTCATTTTTTTTTGTATTTCCTTAACCACAGCTGCTCTTAACTGCTCTAGTAATCTGTATGTCTTTTGTCTGATAGGGCGAGCATTCTCTGCCATTATTACATGCTCAGCCTTTTTGCTCTGATTGAAACTGTGGTAAAATTACTTTCAAATGTCTTTATTAAGCTACCAATTTGGTTCATTGTGTGGATAAGGAGACATTCACCTTTACAGCAGCATCAGAAGTTACAGTTTGTTCCAGTCAAAATAAACTACAGTGGGTGCCACTTATATTGCCCATGCATAATGTGGGCAGCCTGATAGACTGGGCAAAACAGCAAAACCATCTGCCATTTTATATTCACCTTGTTTAAATGCAGTCACTTATAGTGATTAAAGGCTGCCACCTATTCCAGGCAATAAAGCCAGCCGATTAAGCTACAAACAAGCACTTAGTGGGTAATGGCTAGTGGTGATTAACACCTCCTTATTGCTTTTATCACCTCTGCCGCTGCTTGCTAAAGTGCTTAACTGTTGACAGGTGCACAATGTCCTTTTAACCGCTGTCTCTGTACTCTGCCATGTAGTGCTCATTTGCACAGTGAGTGAAAACACAATGCCGTAGAAGACAAAAGCTTTAACTCTCGCTGAGAAGGTAGAGATACTTAAGTGCATGGATGCTCTAACTAAACTCAGCCAGATAGAGTTAGCTGGGCAGCTGAATATGCCAAAATTCACTGCTGCTGACCTGCAGCTTCGGCGAGATAAGATCCTACAAGAGTGGCATGAAAATACCAATCCTGATCGGAAGAGGAAGAGGGAGGGGAAGGATTTGGAGGTAGAGGATGCTCTCCTTCATTGGTTTCATAATGCCCATGGGCATGATGCCCTGATCAGAGGACCCTTGCTCACCTAAAAGGTGAAGAAAATTGCTGAGGCAGTTGGTCGTATGGATTTTAATCCACCCAAGGGATGGCTCCGACGTTGGAAAAGGAGACACAACATTGGGTTCCAACATGCCCATGGGGAAAAGTTAAATGCAGACATGCAGTCTGCACAGCAGTGGTTGACCAAGGTGCTTCCTGGCTTACTTGCTGGCTACTCCCAAAAAAACATTTTTAACTGTGATGAAACAGGATTGTTTTTCTGTTGTTTGGGGTTCAGGACTCTAGCTTTCAAAAACGAGCCATTGCTCGGTCACAAAAAGGCCAAGGAAAGAATATCCATCCTTGCAAGCTGCAATATGGATGGATCAGAAAAAACTGATTTCCTTGTGGTTGGAAAAATCTGTGACCCCAAGATGCTTCCGGGGAGTCAGTCACCTGACTGTCCTGTACTGTGCCAACAGATTTGCCTGGATGAAAAGTGACATTTTCATGGAGTGGGCACTCAATTGGGATCATAGTCTGCATGACAGAAAAATAGCCCTGTTGCTTGATAACTTTTCAGGCCTCCCTCAGATTCCCTGGATCATGCAATCATCTATGCCATGAAACTATGTGAGAGCCATGAGACAGAGGGTCATAGATGAGCTTGATTCAGATGCTGAATTAACCGCCTCCCTTTGCACAAAAAACATTTCCCTTTTAGATGCAGTGAGAATGTTAAAACAGGCATTGGATTCCGTATCAGAAAACACCATTGTCAGATGTTTTGTCAGGGCAGGATTTGCTCCCAACACTGACCCAGGAGAAGGAACATCAGTGTCTAGCTCACCTCCACTTTTTGACAAAGATGCGGCAGACCCAGTGTTTGGTGAGGACATTCAAGTTCTACTGGGCTTGACTGAGAAGCAGTTTGATGATCTATGTCACCTAGGGGATGAGGAAGAAGCCGAGCCACCACTGGACAACATCAGTCAGGTGGTTAATTAGCTGTCCCCTGAGGAGCCAGAAGAGGATGATGAGGAGACTGAAAATGGCAATGACCAAGAGGAAACTAAAGTTACTCCATTGGATGTAAGAGCAGCACTGATGACTTTGTGCTGCACCATGGAGCTGCACCTGGCCATCACCGAACTGGTCAGCACTGTCAGTGGCAGAGAAGGTGTGGGAGCCATATGCCAGGAAAGAGGTCATGCAGATAATAATCACTGGTTACTTCACGTAAAGTACTGTACTGACTTAAATTTCAGTTATGCCGCAGTATTGATGCCATTGCTGCTGCTGATTTCATAGTCGTGGTTATGCTGTGCCTGCTACAGTACCTGTAAAAAAAAATTATATTTTTTAATTTAAGAATTAAAGTTTAGGTACAGTACTATTCAGATTAAACACTGCAGTTTAGCTTAGTTTAGCTTTGATTGCACTTTTGTACTTATTACTGAACAGTAAAGCACTTACTGCATCATTGTTGGGCTGTGGTTTTTTTTTTTGTTTTTTTTTTTACTAAAATGATAAATCGTCCATTACATATAACGGGCAAATGTGGGTTTGCCAAATGCGGCCATTATAAACAACGTTGACTGTATATCAATAACTTCTTTAGCAACTTCTAGTAATACTAGCGAAGTAACCTTTGGTGTTTCCAACCAATTTCTTCATGAGGTTAGCATGGTATAGCTTGGTAGGATTTTTCCTATCAGGGGTCTCAGTCTCATGGTTAACTGTATCAGTACATCTAACCACTTTAAAATGCCCTTTCCACTTCATTAACAGTTTGTTTTCTGTAGTGGGTAATAGCAATAAGTCATTTTCACCTGACTCAAAAGCCTTTTCTTTTATGCCATGGTCATCATACACCATCTGCTGTTTTTGGTCTTCTTCCTGACTGTGGGCAGTTTCAACAATATTTTGCCAGTTTCTTTCTCAGTGCACACATATAAGATGTAATTGATTTTTTTATGAACAGGGTTATCTTCCTATGTTTCTTTTATTACATCTAGTGACCCTCTGGGTTATCTACCATACAATATTTTAAAGGGTGAAAAACATCTTGACACTTGTGGCACTTCTTTGTAAGCAAAAAGCAGGTAAGCTAAGTAGTGGTCTCAATCTTTCCCTTCACCTTTCACAAACCTTTTTAACAAGCATTTCAGGATTTGATTAAAATGCTCAACAAGACCATCTGTTGATAAGGGGAGGTTCTTATGGCAGTGATACCTAGTAGTCGGTACAGCTTCTTCAGCAATGCAGCACCAAAATTACTATCCTGATCAGTAATAATCTCTTTAAGTATGGCCACTCTGCTGAAAAATTTGGCAAGCTCCAATGCCTCTTTTGGGGCTCTGACAGTACTCACTGGAACTGCCTTTGGGCATCAAGTAGCATAGTTACATACTACCAAAATTAATCAATTACCCATTTTATTTTTGTCTATGGGGGTCAACCATCCATTGTAATTTTCTCAAAAGGCACATCTTTCAAGGGTATGGGCACAAGGGCCACCTTGTCTTTTTTAATCACTGGGTCTACTTTCTGACATTCAGCACAAGAACTGCAATAGGTAGCAACATCCTAATGAATTCCTGGCCAGTAAATCTGTGCAACAATCTGGCAAGGATGCGGTCCCTCCACAAGTGACCAGCTATATGACTATCCTGTGCTGTCTGTAACAACTCAGTTCTGTACTTCTTTGGTATGACCAATTGTTCTGTCTGTTCCTGTATCTCAGGATTAGCACAAACTCTGTACAGTATCCCATTACATTTTTTAAACATTAGTTCACCCTGTTTTTGTTTCACTCACAGCTGCTTAAAACAATCTTGGAGAGAAACCTTGTTAGTTTGCTCAGAAACAAAATCATAATCAATTATCAGTTTAGTTTCAACTTTTTCATATATCAGCCCCTTGTGTCCATCAGTCTTTTGTTGCCACTGTTTTTTCAGGCAGCATCTTTCTTTTCTGGACTTATAGATCTTGGAGATGGGCTCAGACAAATCCAAATCAAAGTAACCAAGAGGAAGAGTCCCCAACATCTGATATTTTCTTTGCCTGTGCTCTTGTTATCACAGCTGCTGAAATAGCAGTGGTTTACATTCTCTGTGATTAGCTTAGCAAATCCTGGAAAGTCATTTCTAATAATCACAGGTAAATGTAACTTTGGTACTACCCCCGCTTTTATTTGGTGCAACACCCCATTAATGTTCAGTGTCACTTGGGGTTATGGGATAGTATCGAGTGTCTCCATGGATTCGGATGAGCTCAGTACCTGGTCCTTTTGCAGAGTCTTTTCTCAGAACTTCAACATGCACCAGGATCTGTCTGCTTCCCAAATCTGTAAGTTCCTTCACAGTCTTATCTCCCACCTTGACATCTGTTAAATACTTGCTCCAGTTTGCTAAGGCCAAGTTTTCTTCAGTGTTGCCTTCCAAATTTTTATGGCAGTTTCTTGCAATATGGCCTGGCTTATTACTGGTAAAGAAAATAAAGTCTTTGGGTGCAGATTTGTTCCCCACATCAGAGTTGTTATTTGATCTGGAGTTAAACTGAGAAAAAGAGTGTCTTACCATTCCTTGGCTTTTACTTTGCAGCAGTGGTGTCTGTCCCATCATCTGATAGTCCTTAGCCAAAGAAACAACCTTTTCCTCATGTTCTGGTCAACGTTCTACCCAAAGCTGAACATCTGTAGGAGAGGATGTCGATGAATTGCTCCATTACAAATATTTCAGTGATCTGTGTGACTGTTTTCCATTCTGTTTGGAGCCATTTAATGAGTTCTTTGAGTCAGGTGAAGGCTTCTCGAGGATCGTCAACTGAGTGGTACTTCAGGAACCGGAATCTCTGCTTGTAGGTCTCTCTTGAGATGTTATATCTTATCAGGATTTCTCTTTCCACAAGGTCATAGTTTTCTGACTGGGCAGTGTCCATATTACCATAGGCAAGTTGCACAGTGTCCATATTACTGTAGGCAAGTTGGGCTTTACCTGTCAGATAAGGTACCAGCCTGACTGCTCATTGCTGTTTTGGCTGTTGACAGGCTCTGGTGACCTTTTTCAAAAGTTGTCATGTATGCTTCAATATCACCTGAGAGACACATCTTTGTAAGTTTAATGTCTTTTAAGTTGTTTGTGTTGCTGAACCTGTACCAGCTCCGCCAGCTTTGATAGATTGCAAGGCATCCAACCATTGCTGCTCCCATCACTGCATCTCTTCTGTTCTCTGTTTCTCAGGCTGTCATTGTTGTATAGTTCTCCATTTGAAAAAGACCGACATGCTTTCAGGTTCTGTCCCTGCCTGTTCTTCTCTCACCACTGATGCTGACTGTACAGTCTCCGTTTGGACTTTTGTTTCTGCTTCTAAGTTGGTTACCATTATTCTGCTAATCACTCCTGTGTTTGCTGATGCAGGATCCATACCTTTATTTTATACTTCCCTGGGTCTAGTACCCATGCACAAAACTCCTGGTGTAGAGTATGACTGGTATTACTCCCACTTTGTCTGACACCAACTGTCATAGAGGCATAGGTCAGAAAGCATAGGCAGACCAGGAGAAGTTCTAAAATTTGCAAGTAGCATTTTATTATCAATAACAATTAAATAGAAAAAATAAAAGTGTACAGGATAGCTCTTCATAAAAGCAGTACAAACAAAAACATCCTCCATCTGAGACTCCCCTTGGGAAAGCATGGCTCTGATTATATCAGATCTCTTTGCTTGGCAGTTCAAACTCTGCATCCTGTTGTTGTAACTTGCATCTCCTGTTTTTTCACAAAATATACCAAAACATTTTAATTTTTCTTCCTGAGGCCTGAGGCCAGCCTGAAGAGCACAAGGTACAACACAAAAATACATTGTGTCCCAGAGCTGGTTTCCTGTTGACAGTTCTGTAAACAATCTTGTAGAGGTCAAAATGCATCTCAAGGTCCTCCCTTGTGTTCCAGATTGTTATTTTTTCTAATAAACCCAAATAGCTTTCTGAAATAATTTCCACAATATAATCACATACATTTGCAAACTAAGGGATCTCAGTTTCATATAAAAATTCACATATATTGTTTTAACTATAGAGAAGCAAGGGGAAAAGGAAAGAACAGAACAGAACAGCAAGTGAAGGAAGGGAGATAACAGAGGAAAACTGTGAGACCATCAGCGTGGCCAATTCCTACGTACCACAAGAAAAATTTGATTGTGCAATCAGACAGGCAAGAGACAAGCAAGTAGTAGAACAGAACAGGACAAAATAGATCTGTGTGTTTAACGCTCTCTCTCTCTGCATAACAAAGTACATCTCAGAATCATACGAACGTAAAGCCAAATATCCCTCGGCCAACCCTGTTGCTGTTATAATAACAAGGAACATTTCAGAGATGGTAGAAGTTGACTTGCTTCCATATATAGTGTATGGTGGAAAGTTGTTGTGGATGGAAATCCATCCCTTCAACAACGTTGTTATGCTGCACTAGCTACATCATCGTAGCTGTTGTGCTGCACTAGCTATGTAGCTAGTGCAGCATAACACTTAGAAGGTGGGTGCACATGCACGATCGGGCGACCAGTAATCCTCTGAGAATGGCCGTGGTGGTGAAACAGGCCAGAAAAGGTGAAAATTGCCACATAAACCAGCAAGAAAGTAAGGGCAGTCTTTGTATGAGCAACCATACACTATAAAAGACTGTGTATGATCGCTCATACACAACAAGGGTATTTTTCAACTCTTGAGGTTTCCATGGTAAAGAGACCTCTCAAGCTGCACTCGCGAGGTCTCCAGTTACCATGGAAACCTCTCGAGTGAAAAATATCCTTGTTGTGTATGAGCGATCATACACAATCCTCTATATTGTGGTTGACTATGTAGGATTCAAGCAGGTACTTGAGTACCTTGAACCTCAATATAATATAGCACTGAGAAAATACTTTTCAACAGGGATTTCAGATCTGTACAATGTTGTAGGTAAAAAAACTCAGACATGTTTTGGCCAATGTTGTTGGAAGGGGGGTACATCTCACAATTAGTGGTGGGTGAAGTGGCCTCAATTTGCTCCGTGAAGTGATTCATGGAGTCAAGGTGAATTTGTGAAGTACTCCACAATGTGAAGTGGAGTACTTCGCATCATGATGGGTAACGTGAAGTCCATTGACAGCAATGACTTCACGTTACTCTGTCTTCCCCCAAGCCACTACTCCACAAACGTTAAGGTGAAGTACATTGAAAATAATGTACTTTGCCTCACTTCACCTTGTTTTAAGCTCCAAAGGCAAATTTTGCAGTGATTCATGGGATTTCAGGTCACATGGGCTCTAGATTGTTCTACACAGCCTCAGTTTGGGGTAGTGTGTGTAGGAAGCTGTAGGAGACAGTCTGCTCTGAGAGCTCTCTGCAATTCAAACCTACTAAAAGCTGTTAAAGCCTTTTTGAATAATTTTTTTTGCTCAAACTTTAGTTCATCGATTGTAGGAAATCCTCCTGTGCTCATATCATCGAGCGTTTTTTGTTTATGTATGGATTTTGAATCTGTGGTGTAGGTAGATTAACTTGGAGAAAAAGATAGTTCTTTCTGTTTTGGTGATATTTTTATTGTATAACTGTGTTAATATTTTCAATAATTCTTTTTTGCTGATTGTTGTGGTGCAGCAGTGCATAATTTTAGTTTGTTTAAAATACGTGGTTATATTACTGAAGTTTTTAATTTGCTATGCATTACTTTGTGTGTGTGTGAGTGTGCAGTATGTGTGTGTGCATGATGCATTTCATCAAATCAGACACCTTTCATTGTGCCACATAGTAATTGCAGCAACATGAACCTACTATCCACTACAGCTGCATGATTTTGTACTTCTTTGTGGTATCTTTACTGGTACTAGTACTAGTGACTGTTACTGCAGTACACTGCCCCCCTCCCCGCCCCAACCAGCAAAGGTATTCTTTTCCAGATTTGAATTTCTGATGGTAGCACTGGTTAGGTGCTGTGCCTTTGTGTCTGCATCTCTTCAGTGTGCAGTGCAATCTTAATCTGTCTGTGCGTTTGCATCTCTTTAGGGCCCAATCTCCATCTATAATGTAAGTCACAGTTGTTTCTTTGGCTTCCCTTCAGAGTACTGGACTGGTGTGGTGCATATCTCTGAATGAACAATGTACTCATTAATATGTGTTTTTAAGTCAGGGCCATCATTACGAGTCACTCATGATATAAATCACATTCATCATCACGGTCACAAATGTAGTCATGATTCATGATTACCTCACAAGTCACAAAATTAATTCTTTTACTAGTTAATTGGATGTATTGTAATCCTGTTTTGTAGCATCTCTCAAGGCTTCACCACCCCACCACTGTACTCATTAATAAGAGTTTTTAAATTGGGGAGTTTTATGCTACAGCTCAACAGGGAAGTACAGCCATATGCATTCACGTTCCCATACAGCTTCATATTGGTTATCTCACATCGAATCACATTCTTCATCATCACGGTCACAAATGCAGTCACAAATCATGATTCACGATCACGTCACAAATTACAAAATTAATTTTTTTACTAGTTACTTGCATGTATTGTAAGCCTGTTTTGTAGTTTCTCTCCAAGATTCACCCAATGCCCACCACTGTACTCATTAATAAGAGTTTTTAAATTGGGGAGTTTTATGATACAGGCTCAGCTCATCAGGGAAGTACAGCCATAGGCATTCATGTTCCTTCCTGTACATCATGTGAGTTACAGTACTGTAAGTAGTGGTGGGCAAAGTGGCCCTAATTCGCTCCGCGAAGTGATTCATAGAGCAATGTGGAATCCGTGGAGTACTCTGTAATGTTAAGCGGAGTACTTTGCATCATAATGAGGACCGCGAAGTTCATTGAAACCAATGATGTTGCATTATTCTGCCTTCCCCAAACCACTTCTCCACCAATTTTAAGGCAAAATACATTGAAATCAATGTACTTTGCCTCACTTCACCTTGTAATTGAGCTCCAAATGAAATTCTGCAGTGATTCATGGGATTGCTGGTCACATGGGCTCTAGATTGTTCTGCACAGCCTTAGTTCTGGCCTGGGTAATGTGTGTGTGTAGTGGTAGCTAGAGACAATTTGCTCTCAGAGCTCTGCAATTCAAAACCTCTAAAAGCTGTTAAAAATGTATTTTTGAGTCATTTTTATGTTCAAGACCTAGTGCATCGATTGTTGAAAACCCTTCTGTGCTCATATCATTGAGTGTTTATTGTTTGTGTGTGGGTTTTGAATGTTAATTTAGAACAGTCAGTCTGTGTACTATGAAGTGTGCTTTGGGGAAGGGGCGTATTTGTTGTGTAGATAGATTAACTGGGAGAAAAAGGCAGCCTTTCTGTTTTGGTTATATTTTCTTGTATAACTGTGTTAATGTACACACAGTGCTTTTTTCAGTAATTCTTGACTTTTTTTGCTGATTGTTGTGGTGCAGCAGTGTATAATTTGTTTGTTTAAAACATTTGGTTATATTACTAAAGGTTTTCAGTTTGCTACGCATTACTTGTAGTGTGTGTGTGTGAGTGTGTGTGTGACGTGTGCATTTAATCAGACACCTTTTATGGTGCCACAGAGTAATTGCAACAGTGTGAACCTGCTATCCACCATGCCTGCATGAATTTTTTGTACTGCTTTGTGGTACCTTTACTGGTAGTGGATTGTTACTGTCATGCACTAATCCCCCAACCGTCAAATGGTATTCCTTTCCAGATTTGGATTTGTGACTTGTGAGCACTGGTTAGGTGTTGCTGTGCCTTTTCGTATGCATCTCTTGAGTGCGCAGTGCAATCTTAATCTGTATGTGCATTTGCAAAGCAAAAATTAATTCTGGGAGACTTTATATTTCTTGTTACACTCTCATTTCACTTCGTCAGCACTGTGGAATTTTCTGGACACAAGACAGAAGCATTTCGTCAGCACTGGGGAATTTTCTGGACACAAGACAGCAGCATTTTGGGGATGCACATTAATTCTGCTGACTGTGTGACCACTGCATGTATGACTGAGTGTGTCATTAATTCTGGGAGACTTTGCATTTTTTTGTTACACTCTCATTTCACTTTGTCAGCACTGGGGAGTTTTCTGGACACAAGACAGTAGCACTTTGGGGATGCACATTAATTCTGGTGACTGCTTGTGTGGGGGGGCTGTCAATATTGTTGTCACTTCACCTTACTTCGCGTTGAGGTGGAATGACAACGCGAAGTAATAATCACAAGGTGAAGTGAGCCTTTTATATGGGTCACTCTGCACAGTGAAGTAACAACGCGAAGTACCCACTTCGCAGGCACTTTGTCAGCGGAATTTAAATTAGATACATCTCTACTCACAACAGATATATGGACAAGCTGTCATGCTGAACCCTTTAAGTCTATCATTGTATATTTTGCTGATAATTCCTGTGGGAGCCATGAAATGCAGTTTGCTGTTTTAAGAATGCTTTAATTTCCCTAGCCTGGTGGTGCTGAGGGTTGAGATGCTGGACGCTACACCTTGTGCCACACCGGTGACCTAAATTTTGGAGTGAGCTTAGGTGCCAGGGGTTGGCAGTGGAGGGACTGGATTGAGTACTTGGCGGACAGGTCTCCTATCCCAGGGGGAGGGTACTGGGATGTTCGGAGCTCTGGTGACTCCTGGTGGAGACCGGGAGTGCTGAAGAAGCATGTCACAGCATGTCCTAAGCTGGCAGGGTTGCCATGCACCTAGCATCAGGGGCTGCGCACGCAAGGGAGGGTGGGACAGAAAAAGGAAAAACACCCATCCTGTGGAGATAGGCAATGGCACCATTCCTCCATGCCCAGCACCAGATCTGACTGGGTCGAGCCTCATCGCTCCTCCATCTGGGCCCCTCCCGCTTGCCAGAGTCTATCTCTCAAGGAACCCAAGTAAGTGGTTGGGCTACCCTCCCCAGGCGGGTCAAACCAGGGGTGCTGACAGTGGGAGGGGGAGAGAGTAAGGGCATAGGACCGCAGCAGATCTTAGGTGGGCAGGCACAGGGAAGGGATGCCTGAGAAAGTTCCCCCAAGATGTGACAGGAGGAAATAAAGTTGGAAAAAAAAAGAATGCTTTAATTTCCATCTGAACACAACTCATACAATATAAACGATGAACCCAAGCAACCAGTACAGCAATGGCTCTCATCACAGGGACTGTCAGCTGGCTTTACAGTTGCAGATAATGATGAAACATAAGGAAGGCCTTGGAAGAGTAGGGGCTTTGTTCACATCCAATGCTTTGTGCATTGCTTGAATTTAATAGTCAGGGTCCCTGGCGTTCTGCGGCAGAATTTTCTGATTTCTGCGGCTTGATTTATTCATTTCTCTGGCAGAATGCAGTCCTGTCATTGGCTAAATGTGATGTGATATCATCGATGACATCATATGCTGAGCACAGAGGAGGGGCTTCAGGATAAACAAGGTGGGAAAGAAAGCCTGACACTATGGAAAAACAGTATATTTATATGAAAATTCACTAAAAACAATGAATTCTGCGGCACTATATATATTCTACGACATGATGCAAATTCTGCGGCAAATTCTGCAACCGCAGAACCACAGAATTCCAGGGGCCTTGTTAATAGTTCACAGTTTTCTTGATGAGGACAGGGACATTAAGGCGCTTGTTAGCACTGCTAAAATATTATGCACTCGTTACAATCACACAAGCAAAGTCTGTAAGTTATTTAAAAAAAATACAGGAGGAGCACACATTTCCTTTACACAGACTGATCCAAGACATTTTCTACTAGGTGGAATTCAGTCTTTCTTATGTTCCAAAGGCTGCTAGAACAAAAGAATGTTGCCGGACAGTACACCTTGGAAAATAACATTGGTGATGCTGATGCTTATATCACTCCACCACAGTGGGCCATGCTGGAGTTTGTAGTTTTAATTCTCCAGACATTTGAAGAAATTACCACAGAGATGAGTGCAAACACAGCAACTTTGAGTCTGGTGATATCTTTAATAAAAACAATTTTAATTTGCCACCTGAATCTGTTTAGGGCCAATTTAAAGAAAACAAACAACTTCAAAGTTGAACCAGCATAACAGTCTGTGGTGCTTTACATATGCATCCTATGATGCTTTGCATTGTGTGGGCATGTGTGATTTTGTATTTTCATCCCATGCTGCCACTGCTGACACAAACAGGTTGCCCACCAGGATACAGAAGGGTCTGACAAAATGTATGATCAATAAAGTTGATGACTATATAAAAAAACAAAAAACTATGTAAAATGCTTCAGTCTGACCACTATATTAAAACAACAGTCCTGGACACATGATACAAATCGAAGCAACTGATAAGAAATAATTAAGGAAGTGCATGCTATCATGGAACAGAATAATGAATCAGATTCAGAACAATCTTCTTCAGAACAGAGCACAGCAACATACAGACTGTCCTCTGATGTTCCAGTAGTTGTTTCCTCTTCTTTCTCTTCTTCCTCTTCTTTTGGCCACTGCACCAGGGCCTTCTTCTTTGCCATCATCAAAAAATAGCAGGGTCCCATGATTGCATAAGTCAGCTTCAGGTCTCTGGAGTCATTTGCGAGATGTCACTGTAACTTCTTCATCTACTTCTTCCAATGCAGCCTCCGCACAGACCATTGTTGAGATGTACCAGGTAGAGTCCAGTATTATTTGAAATGCAGATCCTTTGAGAATACTGGACATCTGAATAAAAAAATGGAGCCTGCTTCAGTACAGATTGCTATGAAGTACATGCATTGCCCTCCTACTAGCATGTATTGAGAATAATTGTTTAGTTCAGCTGGTAATGTTATTACTAACACAAGATCCTGATTGTCACCAAAAAACACAGAGCATTTGACATTTCTGAACATCAACATTCCCCACTTTAATTTCAAATGTGATACCTGAATGAACCAATTTGTAGCGCATGCGTGACAGCGTACAGAGACGGCAGTTTGAGTTGTAAGCTCTCCTCAGCCATTCTAAAATTTTAAAAAAATCTATTGTTGATAGTAAACAAATCAGGACAAAATTAATAGAAAACAATAGTACTAATGGAGACATATTGAATGAGCTAAATTTTGTAATCTTTTATCCTCTGACACAGCAGATAAAAGCATTTTCTATGGTGGGCTCTCCATTCTGTCAATGGCTCCACTTGCATCAGTTTGACAGCTGAAGTAACTGACAATGGCAACTTCAGCTGGCATGCAAACTTCGGGGGGGGGTAATGACTTATCAGAGATCAAACCCATGTTACAGACTCTTATTGCAGATATCCCCCAAATTCGTTCCTCTGTCATAAATGTTGAGGACAGATTGGAAGCCACAGAAATTCGAATCACTGATATGGAATTCTTTGCTATGCGAGTGGAACTGAGGACAGATGATCATGGGGACTGAGTATAATATCTTGAAAACCAAATCTGATTACTATGGGAAAAAATGGATGATCTTGAAAATTGTGACCGCAGGAATAATTTGTGTATTGTGCGAAGCCCTGAGGGCCATGACATGTGTGGTTTCCTTCAGACCCTATTGCCCAAGGCATTGGACTTCTATTAGAACTGCCCTCTGGAGATAGAGAGGGCACATTGGTCTCTCATTCCTGACCTGGCAGAGCAAATTCTCAAAATGGCCAAAGAGAGGGGTCCTCTCTCTTGGAATGAACACAACATACATATTTTCCAAGACTTCTCAAAGAATTTAGTGGAGTGCCATAAAGGCTTTGGACACATCAGGAAAGAGCTGGCACTCTGAAAAATGCTCTATAATGTGTGCTACCCAGCAACAACTGCATGTGTTATGTGAGGATAAATGGTTCCAATTCAAATCTCCTCAGGAAACCCATTCATTCTTAGGTATTAAGGTATCCCAGACAGTAAACCCTCTTGCAGCACCCTCAGTCATAAAAGATCGCAAGGGAGAAGAGCCTGAATCTAAATAGCCAGAGACCCCACAGAAGCGGCTCAACAGTCCAGCACCTTGGCAACTACAAAAATTGAAAAAGCAATGGCATAGAGGTAGACAGAAAAACTGTCTGCAATATCAGCCTTCTCTTGTCAGCTACTGTAGAAGCTGTGGATCCCAAAAGTCCTCCCCTGAATCAACTACCCTTCCCTAGGAACTAGATCTCTCCTTACAGCTACTTCAGGGCCTGATCACCTCTCCTGTACAGAACTCTCCGGTCAGACCTTGCTATGCGACAGCAACCTCTAAGGACATGGACACAGGTCCCATATTTTTGAATCCTCCAGAGGGGGCTGAGGTGTCTCTTCCCCCCAGTTGGGCCTCAATTGTTGAAAAAAACATTGGACAGCAACCGTCGGAGAATCAGAGCCCCAGCACCTGAAATGTTACGACTCCTCTCATAGCACAATGTGGACTAATGTCACTTACGTGTGTGTCATATTGCTTAGGTAAATGTAAGTAATAATAGATCAGAAAATGCTGCAGTGTTTGTAAACTGCTAATGAAAGGCATTTAATTCTGACTTCTACTGCTGTATTGATATGGTATGATGGGGAGGTTAGGGTAAATGGTATTAGACTTTTCATAAAATTACTATCGGGGTTTAATTTAATTAGTCTCTCATCGGTTTCAGGGCTCCTTTTTAGGGACTGGTCTAAAAAGGTGGAAAAGAATAGCCCTCCTTTTGTGTTGATGTAATGGTTTAATACTACAATATGTGGCTGTTAACACACTAGAGGTACGGTTTTGTTTTTTTCCAGCTAAAACATGCTGCCTAAACCAGACTGCTATGAGTTCTTACTCCAGTTTCTATCTTGGTGCCCTTTCACTGTGTGAAGCTGTTGTCAAGTGAGGGTGCAATATCTCTGGCTGCTCGCTCACCAGTCACACACCCTCCCTCTTTTGTAAGTCTCCACAGTCAGTGCCAGAACCCTATGTGTCTGTATGAGTGAGCCAGTGTTCTGCAATTAGAGACTAGCATTGCCTCTCCCTCCCACCAAATACAGTGCTTTGAATGTAGTGTCATTGAAATACAACCAATTAACAACTCTGAGTGGTAAAATGAACTGTCATAAAAACATTGACCCCCCCCACCCTCGTATTTTTAAGAGCACCAGCCTCCTTTCCTCACCCTAGAACAATGCTTCATTGGCAGTGCACCCCTCTATATTTGGTTGCAACTTACAAATACTGTGCTATGACAGATCAAAAGACTTCCTGTATCCCCTTCACTCAGTGACATAAGGCTTACCTCCTGGCTGCTGCTGGCCATCATGCATCAAAGCTGTCCTCATTTTGCTGCAAATTTTCCATTTTTTCAATGAAGGGGGTAGGTGGAGATGGGGAATGGGTTCTGTTCTGTATGTGAACAAGCAGGGGACGGATGCTGGGGGTGGTGCTGTGCTGCTGCATATCCTGACTCTTAAGGGGGCCATGAAATGTGAAACAGAAATATGAACGAAGAAGCTTGCAGAACTATGGATGAATGACTCTTCCCCTCTCACTTATTTTTTGAGGTTGTGTTGCACACTGCAAGAATCTTAGCTATGCTTATGTACGTAAGCAATAATACCTGACAGGGTGGGCATTATTGGGAAATACCGGACCGCCCATGGGGCGTGATGAGGTCCGACGCCGCAGGCGGAGGGCCTTATAGCCCCTGGAAGGTCCAGTATTTCCCAATAATGCCCACCCTGGAGGGTATTATTGCACTTATAAAATGGTTTTCTTATTAAGCTTTAATGAAGAGAGGAAATTATTATAAAAAAATTAATAGTATTAGCAGAAACAAAAGTATTTTAAAAAAATAGTCCATGTTTCTTTAAGGCTGTTTCAGGTTGTGTTGCTCCTCCCTACAGCTATCAACCCCCCCCCCGCTTCTCGACAGAGACACATTCACCTGAAGAATTGGTAAATATGCAGAAGCAGTCTGTGGGCATCGTTGTGTCATGTTTGCTTAACATTTTTTTTTCTTTTAATTGGGCTGCAGTTGTACATTGAGTCTGTTAAGCGTGGGACCTGTGTGAATGGATTGATTCACTTCCGGTTTAGCGCAGTGCTGCGATAGTGCAGTCGGGAGAGTGCAGCTGTGAGAAAAAAAAGATTTGGGCACTCTTCCCGACTGCAGAATATGTGGAGTGTCTTTTTTTCTTTTTTTGAACAGGAGCGACATTATAGCGAAGGAGCAATTGTGCGTGTGTGTGGGGGGTTCCATTTGGTCTCCCTAATGAGGAGAAAAACATGGCGGGGATTTTAAATGTTAGCTGGTGGTTTCAGCCAATGAGTAAGCAGGGTGAGCACCCCTGCACAAGGGTATGTGGTAAGGTGGCACTCAGGCTGGTACTAATTTCTTGCTGGGCATTTATTGAAAAATAACTGCCCAGCTTGGAGATGGTATTAGCCAATCAGCAGTAAGAATCCATTCTTGCCATTTTATAAACTTAAATAACCCATGGAAGCAGTCAGTCTTCATGGGCAGCACAGGTGATAGCACCAAAATAATAATCCATTTTCATCTTTTCCTGACCACAACTTGCTGGAGGTACTCTTTAGATTTTTCCACTAATGTTTACAATAGTACTTTCCAAACCCCTACCTCACCAGAGTAAAGATGCACCAACCTATCAACCTCAGCAGCTAATTGAGGGCTGCGGGGTGAAGGAGAAATTGCCTGTTCACTAGCACCCATCTGCATGCTCTACCCCTCATGTTGGAAGGAAAACGTTGCCTACCCTAACTGATTACATCACATGCCATACAAAGGTGTCTTGTGGCCTCCTTTGAGTTTGAATCAGGGTGGGTAGTGGTGGCCCCCTCCCCTGGTGACTATTCCATAGCACAGTTCTGCAGCAGGGCATCCCCCCCCCACACACACACACACTCTCCTCCTTTACCTAACGCACATTTTAAATGCTGGAACATTTTCAATATCAGTCTATGTTACTCAACCCTTACCCAAGGTAAGGACTAATGTAGTGCCCCAAAGTTCGTGGTGTCCTCAGGAAATGAGGCTAGTGTTCTGCTAGGGGATAGGTGCCCCAGGGTAAGGTGCCCCTCTCAGAATAAAGAGCCACATCTGGGCTTGTTTTAACATGTTTTTTTTCTCTATTTTCTCCCTGTCTGCTCCTTCTCAGACCCCCGTTGCCAGGTGCCGGGAACCTATGCCTGTGATTCCCAGGCCTGTGGGCAGGCAGGCAGGGCTGGGCTCTTGAGGATTCCAGAACTGAATCCTCAGCCAAGTTTGAACAGCAACAGCCGTTCAGTTCAGTTAGTGCAGCTGAAAGGGAGAGCAGCAAGTGTGAGGGGGAGCATCCGTCCGGTCAGGCAAAGCCAGATGGGGAGGGACTTACCTTCTGCTACTGTGTCCCTCCTGATGTCCCAGCTGGTCCAGAAATGTAATGGCTCCTCCTCCATACCTCTTCAGTAATGGTCCAGGTTCCAGCTGCGGTAAGAGTCCATTGAGTAGGGGTGGTGGCAGAAAAAGGTCATCCTCTCTGTCCAGCAGCTCAGTGGCTCCTCCGTTGCTCCCCAGTGATGGCCCGTAGTCCAGTGGTGAGGTGAAAGTTCATCTGGAGGGGCAGTGGCAGCAAAAGGCCGACCCCTCCATCCAGCAGCAGCATCAGGAGTCCAAGGAGGCTAGGGGGAGAAGGTGGGTCCAGGCCTCCCCACCGATCCCTCCATCCATCAGTTCAGGACCAAAAGAGGAAGCGAGCAGCACTGTGAGTGGCTACAGTACCACAGTCAGGTGCTGGCCTCCAGTGAGACTTTTTTTATTTAAAAAATAAATTAAAAAAGATTTCCATGACTCCAGGTGCTGTTGGTGCTGTGCAGCCATTTGGGCTAAGCCAGTCCCCTCTCTACGAACCACCCATAGGTAGGAGTTCTGCAAATTTCTCCATGGAAGCCAGAGACTGTTGGGGTGAGTAAGCCCCACCTATAGAACTGCTTTTGGGGCAGGATTTGGGACAGAGCTCCACAGGAGATAAGCTAAAGGGGCCAGTACTATTTAAATTAGAATGAATAAATATGAATGAAGGCATTGGAAGGCCAAATTTAAAGGGACAGTGTACCGGATTGATGAACTGCCTACAAGAAATGCATGTGTAACCCCTAGGTGGCACTATCCTATGGGCTACTACCCCTGCCTGCGTGACTATGCACAGGTTGAGGGGCCTGAGTTCAGTGAACGGGTACCTCCACCCGGAGGAATGGTATTGTGGTAGCGTAATTGCTTTGGTATAGTCCTCTGGGATGCTATAACCATTCACCAACCCTTCTAGCAGCCCAAACAGTTTAGCAACAGAACATTCACATTTACCAATTGACAGTAATGATATGCTCACACTCCCTGCACTTACCACCAGGGCTAGATCTTCTGCAACGGCCCTGAAGACCCCTTGGAAAATAAGACCAATGATGCAACAATACACTAGTAAGGCTGTAACCCAACCAATAAGATACACACTAGCCAGATTAAACATGAAAACCAACAATCTGGTTTATTTAGGGGAAGTGCACAAGGGTGGGGCATAAATCTAGCAAATGATTGGCACTTCTGATTGAATTCAGATAATTCAGCATGCACTGCAAGTCTCTCTGACACAGTTCCACAACCCTGGGTACCCAGTATGTTAAACAGGCTAGCCTGGAGTGTTGCCCAGGGTAGGCCAGTGTAGCAGCTGTTGTTGGAGCCCTTAGGAAGGAAAAACAGTTAACATGCACACAACCCAAATATTTGTAATCCGAAGCTAAACGGCTCAGTCCATTGCAATAAACCAAAAACAAGATAATCAGATGACACACTATGATTGCAGCTGTTATTGTAGGGATCTACCCTGATTTGTACTCACATTACTCAGACCAGGATGCAAGACAGTCAAGACTGAAGACCTCGTGGTGTGCTGGATTGCCAGGGGAATCAGAGGTTCAGGAGGCAGTGAGGGAAAAGAAGGCTGTCTTTAGGCACTTCAAGCGCTCAAGGAGTGAGAGGGAACAGGGTCAGTATCAACGGATGTCCAGAAGCATCACCAAGGTGGTAAGATCGGCTAAGGTGAGGATAGAGCACAACCTAGCCAGGGAAATCAGGAGGGGGAACAAGGGGTTCTTTAGATATATAGGGGAGAAAAGGAAAGTGAGGGGGCAGATCAGCAGGATCAGGACTGCGGAGGGATGGGCACAGGAGGAGGACAAGCAGGCTGAGGTCTTTAATGAGTACTTTGCCTCAGTTTTTACAAGGAAGGATGGCAGGGGGGGCTGCACCTCTCGACAGAAGAGATGGTGAACCCACAAAAGGGACAGGACTCTTGGAGGCTAGGAGGCCAGCTGGGTCTAGGGAGGGTGATGGGCCAGTACCGTCAGGTGAGGAGCAGAATGAACAGCTTGCAAAGGGGGGTAAGGGGAGGTTGAAATCCCAGTTGATAGGGTGAGGGAAGCCCTCAGGTCCCTAAGGATGGAGAAAGCTCTGGGGATGGATGAAATGTATCCCAGGGTGCTGAGAGAATTATCGTCTGTCCTGGCGGCACCCCTGGTGGAGCTTTTCAACATCTCCCTGCAGACGGGATGGGTAGCACATAACTGAAGGGTGGCCCATATCGTGCCGATCCACAAGGTGGATCAAGAGAGGAGATGGGGAACTACAGGCCCATTAGCCAGACGTCCATGGTGGGCAAGGTGATGGAGGGTATTATCAAGGAAAAGCTAGTGGGATACTGGAGCAAATTTGGTACCTGGATGATAGACAGCATGGCTTTTTACCAGGAAGATCATGTCAGACAAACCTTGTGCAGTTCTTTGATTGGGTAACGAGTGCCCTTGACCAGGGTAGGCTGGTGGATGTCCTCTTTCTAGACTTCAGCAAGGCATTTGATTCGGTACCTCACGCGGGCCGGCTGGCTAAGCTGGGGCAAATGGGGGTGGGTAAGCAGATGATCAGATGGATAGGAAATTGGCTCTCGGAGCATACCCAAAGGGTGGTGGTTGGAGGGGGCTAGTCTCATCTCCAAGGAGAGTCATTAGTGGGGTCCCCCAGGGTTCAGTCCTAGGGCCCCTCCTATTCAACACCTATGTCTCCTGACATAAGGAAGGGTATCAAGAGTGAAATGAGTCTGTTTGCGGATTACTCAAATCTGGGTGCGGTGGTGGATGAGGAGGAAGGGATGGTGGCCCTGCAGGAGGACTTGGAGGCTCTGGAGAGGTTGTCAAGTAAGTGGGGACTGAAGTTCAATGTGAGGAAATGTAGGGTTCTGCACCTGGGGGCCAGAAACCCAGGCCAAGTGTACACCCTGGGGCAAGGCACACTACAAGTCTCAAAGGGTGATAGGGATCTGGAGGTGGTGGTGGATGTTAAAATGAACAACTCTGAGACCTGTAGGAGGGTAGCAGCCAAGGTCAATGGGATGCTGGGATGCATCACTAGGGGGATTACTTTCAGAAGGAGGGAAGTGATTGATCCTCTGTATAACTGCCTGGTTAGGCCGCACCTCGAGTACTGTGTGCAGTTCTGGGACCGCACCTATAAAGGGACATTACACTCCTGGAGAGAGTCCAGAGGAGGGCAACCAAGATGATCTGGGGCATGGGGGAAAAGACCTATAGGGAGAGGCTTGAGGAGCTCAACATGTACACCCTGGAGGAGAGGAGGGATGGGGGGACATGATAGACGTCTTTAAGTACATAAAGGGGATTATTAGGGAGGCTCGGACAGGGTGTTCCAAATAAAAAAGGGGGGGCAAACAGAGGGCAGCTGTGGAAGCTGGAGGGGGGAGACTTAGGGAGGAGAGGAGGAGGAGGAGATGTTACTTCACTGAGAGGGTGGTGGAACCATGGAATGTGCTGCCCAAGGGACTGGTGGAGGCTGATTCTATGGAGGGGTTCAAGAAGGGCTGGTACAGGTATAGGGGGAAGGTGAAGCTGAGAAAGTCCAGTACCAGGGAAATACCCTGGAAGGGGGATGGGGAAACTCAAGGGGTGGGGGGCAGCAAGATGGGCGCCCAGTATGGGTGCTGACTATCAAGCAGACACGAAAGACCAAAAGGCCTCTTCTGCTGGCATTTTAGTATGTTAGTATGCTAGTAAGCAGGCCCACATGACTCACCTCCTGGTAGTTGCTACCTGCTCGGTGGTGTTGAGCAGGAGGCCGAATCCCTGAGTGGGTCTTTCGCAGAAAGTGTCTCTCCCAGGCAGAAGGAACAGTTTGGATGGTATCCATGGTTGGCTGCTGGAAAAGCCCCCAGCTGGCGTAACAAAACTTGCCGTTGGAAACCAAATCGCAACCCATGAAACACATTCAGCACATCTACAACACTCAGCTTTCTTAGCCACAGTTCAGATAAAGTCCATTTGCCAATTACAACTTCACTGTGCAAACCTTTCGATATGAGGCTATCTGCTACTGTCAGGTGGGCCGATCGCTTCTGGAGCAAGTCTTCGGTCCACTTGCAAATAGCAATAACACACTTTTCTCTCTTCGGATACAGGTCTCACCGGCAGTCTGAAAATTCCAACTTTCTCACACAAGGCGATAATTTAGACTGGAGAACATGACAGGCAGGCCAGCAGAGCCTTCCCGCTGATTCTCCTATGCTCCTACCAGATGCAGCTGCTCGATGGCTCGAGTTGTTCACTCTTCAACCTCCAGCTTTCAACTGGCTCTGCTTTGGGAAGTTCTGGGTATTTCCTCTGAGATCCAAATGGTTCGGTTGGCTAAAGGAACTGTCTGTCACAGGAAGGGCTCCCCCTCAGGTCCATTTAGGCACCAAACCCTTAAAACTACAATTATTACATAATTTCCTTCCCACAAGACCTCTGGGGACAGTCTCTATTTTAGGTCCCAACACTGGAAGTCCAGAACCAGAATGGTGGCTACTATTCAAAAGCTCAAGCTGCAATTTAATGCAGGTTAGACAAACTCCTCTATCAATATTATTATTATAGCAGATAAACAGTAAATAATCACTTTCCCTAACCAAGCTCCCTCTGTGCAAGTAGCGAATGCAGAAAGGAGCAAAATATGGACTGTCTGGCTGGTTGTGAGCCTTAAATCACTTGGACCCAGCCCAGACTAATTTTATAACACAGCATAGGTGTCTCTTAAAGAGACAGGCATGGAGGCTTACTGGAGCACTCTCATGCAGACAATTAGGACTATTACAGACAGGACACCATCCTGACAGTGGGCATTAGGGAGCCCAGGAAGTTATTATAGGGAAACCCCAATTGGTAAGGGGTTTACACATGTAAAAGACTGTATGATGTTTTGGGGCCCCTTCAACTGAACTGTTCTCTGTCATATATGTGTGTGCCCACCAAGAGACTGCCCACAAGCCCCAATGCCCCAACAACATGGCCCCAAATTGTGTGAACTGCTTACACCTGTAATCTTGATGGAAATACCCTCAACCACAAATTTTTTCAAAAGGAACTTTGTTGAACTGTCACTCCTGTCTGTGGGTGGTATCCAGTGTGTCCTGTTGTTCTTGACCATCTGATCCTCAACGTTTCCTCCAGGAGATTCCTTCTTCATCCTTGCATCCTGGCAACCCAGGTGTGGTCCAAAAGGCTGGGGATTTTCTTTCTTCATCATCCTTGCATCCTGGTGACCCAAAGGTGTGGACTGAAAGGCTGGGGACTTTTCGTCTGCTCTGTTCTTTGAGGGGTGACCCATTCCGCTGGTCTGAGTGTGACCTGTTGCCAATAAGCCTCACCACCTCAGTGGTGTTCTTCAGACAAGTGTCCTTGGAACTGTCTTTCCTGTCTTCTTCTGCTTGAGTGTGCCTCCTGGAGGAGAATGTGTCTGGACACAAAGAGGGACTTTCGACCTAGCTCCTCTTGGACACACGTAGTAGTGGCTGATGCAGTGGTGGCTGGACATGTCTAACTGAATGTGTTCCAAAACAATTTACAGTTTTAGTAATAATTTATCTAATGTTAGGAATATTTAGAATAATCCATTTAGAGTTTTAGTACTAAGTTAGCTAATGTTACAATTGTTTAGAGCACAGAACCTAGAGTGTAAGTACTGATTTAGTGAGGTTAGGAAAATTTTAGAGTATAAATATTTAGCATAAGGGTTGTGCTTTTTTTGTAGATATTTAGAATAGGTGTTATGTTATTTTAGGATTGTCTAATAAGAATACTTAGATTGCATGTGAGTCAGCTCCACGCCTCTCTCTTTTACATTCCAGCTAGTGGTAATTGGCCTGAGTTTCCTACCGCTAAATTCTCTGATGCCCACTGGCAGGTGTCACCTGAAAATCAACCTGTGGGCGGCTGGCATAATTGAAATTCACTTTCCCTCCAAGATGTAGCTGGGTGGACCTGCGCCTTGACCTGTCCTGTTAGAGTTTGGTTGGTGTCAGCTGCCTTCCTTCCCCATTACACTAATGCACTGACCAAAAATTACTAGAGCAGCACATGTTTCAAAACAATAGAAAGGATCTGCACTCCCCCAAGCCAGGTGGGGTAGCATTAAAGTCAAGCAAATGATGAAAGCACACGCTCCAAACTGAACAGCTAATGTAGTTTATTTCGTCCGTCACAAACGTGAATATACAAACACCACTGTTGCTCATTCCTGCAACTGTGAACCGTGATCCAGGTGATCCAGCGCTTCACCCAATCAGAGCTTCATCAGGGAAGCAATCTCCTGGACTGATATCCTTCCTTTTAAACCCCAGATTATGATGTCATAAAAGATTGTCACACAAGTACATATTCAAGTAAATGACTTCTGAGAAACAAATATAGAAAATTATAAAGATAAACTGCATTTTTTGTACATAAAATTAATTAATAAGATATCCTTATAAATTTAATACATTGCTTTTTATGATGCAAAAACCTGCTAAAAAAAAAGAACAAAGAGAATGACATTCAATTACAAACAAAGGCAAGCCCAAAACATTTCTTCAACAAAATCTCTACTATTTCAAATAACAGCATCAAATTATTACATTCAGTAAGGAATAGAGTACTGTGAAAGTTCAAACCAGGCTAGGACCAGCCCATTCTAGACTTGGCAAAACTTTGATCAAAGCAGGACATTCCTGCACTATCCAAACCTCCAGTGGTATTGTATGCAATATTTTTTTAAGTATTTTATCTTTTTAAACAATGTGATGGAATTCATATTAAACCTGTTAAGAGTACTAACTCTTTTCTGCTTTAACGATGACCCAAGGCAAAAATATAAAAGGGGAGTGAGAGAAGGATATGAGGAGTGAAGGGGGGGGGGGAATTATGTTTCAAGGTTATTCAAAGACCTAAGAAATAGAATAGCATAACACAAGACCAATACCCTTGTAAGTACGGTTATAAAGCCCACGTGTGGTTTAACCCATTGGGTTGCAGCATTTTTAATTGAAAAATCCAATAGCTTTCGCTTGTAATAAACGTTTCAGTCTGTCCCCACCTCTCCCTTCTACCCTCACCTGTTCAAGTCCCTTGAATTCCAAGTCCTTAGGGTCACTATTGTAACAAAGGATCAAATGTTCAGGTACACCCTGATGAAGCTCTGACTAGGCGAAGCACTGGAGCACCTGGATCACAGTTCCCAGTTATAGGAACAAGCAGCAGTGATGTTTGTATATTCACGTTTGTGACAAATGAAATAAACTGCATTAACTGTCCAGTTTGGAGCATGTGCTCTCATCATTTGCTTGACTTTAATGCTACCAATGCCCGACTTGTGGAGTGCATGTCCTTGCTGCTGTTTTGTATGGTTATATTGGGCCAAGTAATCTCTAACCTAGCAACCCTCCCATTGACTCATGAGTGCTGCACCTTTGGGTCTTGAGCATTACACCTTTACCTGCCAGTTATGGTGCAGATAACCTTACCATTATGGTAGTGCTCCGCTCACTACAGAAAGGGAGTGACCTAGGAGCCTGTAAGGCACCGGTTGCACTAACCCCTCTGTATATGGCCCAATGTAAGGCATTGTGAGATTTCTCCTTTATGCGCACTCTCTTGTTATATGGTATTTATATAATATATAATATATATTACTGTTACTGTGTTTCAATTGCTTTGGATTTTGTTTTGGAATTTTTCTTGGGGGGAGGGGGAATCTTTGCATGTACACTTAGAACTGCACATCAATAATGCTCTGATCCTAATTGTCTGGTATTCCTGGGACGTAATAAAAGGTCTGTTTTGTCTACACAATTTAAAGGAGCTGTTACTTCACTTATGATGGGAGTCTATTTATACAGTGAGAACTATTGTTTACTTTATATACTGGTCTTATATGTGGATACATATCTATTTCCCATCGGTCACAACATTTTCAAGCTACATCATAGTATGGATGACCTAAGGTTGATTTTGTGGAATGTTCAAGGGGTCAGCCACCTACTCAAAAGGAAAAACATCTTGTCCTTTCTTAGGTCTGCCAAATGCCATGTAGCTCTGTTGCAGGAAACACAGCTGCTCAAGAATGAATGATGACAATTTCTTAATTGTCCCAAACACTGATTTATGCAAGTCTGACCCTGAACAAGAAAAACAGCCTGTGAACAGTGATACTGAATATGATGACTAGGTTGTGTATGAAACGAATAGAACCATCATCACTGCCACCATGCCAGCCACATGTGCTGCACTACTTTTAGTTTTCTTTTGTCAGTCATCAGTTTATATTATGTAAGTTTGCTCGGTGCCCACCATGGGTATAATTTCTGGAAACAGCAGCAGCCTCACTCAGAGCAGCTGCGCCTCTCGTACCTACCTCATCAATGCCCACCATAGGTGTAATTTTTGAAAGAAAGCTGCAGGCTCAGTCAGAGCAGCTGCACCTCTCATACCTACCTCAGCAATGCCTGCCATGGGTATAATTTTTGGAAACAGCAGCAGCCTCACTAAGAGCAACTGCGCCTTTTGTACCTATCTCAGAAATGCCCGCTATGGGTATAATTTTTGGAAATAGCAGCAGGCTCAATCAAAGCAGCTGCACCTCTCATACCTACCTCAGAAATGCCCACCTTGGGTATACTTTTTGGACACAGCAGCAGACTCACTAACAGCAACTGTGCCTCTCTTATCTGCCTCAGCAATGCCCGTGATGGGTATAATTTTTGGAAACAGCAGCAGGCTTGCTAAGAGCAGCTGTGACTCTCATACCTGCCTCAGCAATGCCCCCCATGGGTATAATGGCTTGGGGCACCTAACAGTGTAATAGTAAAAAAAAAAAAAACAGTCTTTCACATGATTTTTGTTTTGGTCAGGGTCGGGCAATCGGGTAATAGAATGGGTCTGGTAGCAACTACTCGACCCGACTACTCAGTTTTCATCCGGGTATTTTTAGGGCACTTTTCGGGTACCCACATGTAGTCTTGAGCATTGGGTATTTTAGTACCTGCCCATCCCTACGTAATAGTATGTACCCTATACTAATCCATACAGATATTACTAGACATTACTCAAGTTGATGTACTCTTCCTCAGTTGATTTTTCCATTGATTATCTTGTTGATAAATATGATGATTTTTATTCTGGTTACAATATTCCACTGAGATATCCTTACTGTTACCTATGAAGATAGCGAAGAAGTGGAAAACACCAGTTAGACCACCCAAAATTATTGACTTTTAAATTCCAATGTATGTAATATAATAGTTTTTAGGTGAATAATTTGGCTCATTCAAAGCCTGTATTAGATTTATAGGTGAATGTTTTTATTTTTAGAGTTGTAAATATTTCTAGTTTTAGAGTCGTATTTCCAAGGGGGTTTCCTCCGGATAGGTTTTATATAATTTTTACTGTTCATGTTCTATGTATTATTGCAAATTGAATATTATATATATATATATATATATATATATATATATATATATATAGGATATACAATGGTGAGATGTCAGATAAATGATTTATCTACACAAGTGCTGTTTGACCTCGGGTAACTTCACAAGTGGCGTGAAACCACGAGTAAGGTGTCCGAGATCAAATCAATACAAGGTAGATAAATCATTTATCTGCACCATTGTATATTTCATTATGCAATAGGATGCTTCTTATCAGTGCGGAACATTTGGTTTTGACTGTTTATCTTCTTTTTTAAATGATCATTTCTGGGACTTTCTGGGACTTTTGGTTAACTTTCCTGGTGTATGTCCGCCTAGCGGGGTGGTTGCTATTAAATGAAACACCACTCATTTTATAGAGAACTTCTTGCTGAACAAATGTCATGGTGACAATATCATGCGACCTTTTTTGTTTTAAAGTTATTCGCATTTGTTTGATGAAAAGTGAAACAAAAAATTAATTTTATGCTGTTTTTTGCTAATTATAAAAAAACTAAAAGGTGTTTATTAATGAAACACCACTCATTTTGTAGATATTTTCATGTTGAACATTTTTTGTGCTCATAGTACCATGCTATCATTTTTAGTTTTAAAGTGATTCACATTTGTTTGTCGAAAAAGTGAAAAGAAAATTGAATTTTATACTGTTTTTTGCTAATTATGAAAAAACTAAAAGGTATCTATGAATGAAACACCACTCATTTTGTAGATATTTTTGTGCTGAACATTTTTTCGTGCTCACAGCACCATGTTATCATTTTTCATTTTAAAGTTATTTATATTTGTTTGTCTGAAAAGTGAAAAGAAAATAGGATTTTTTGCTAATTATAAAAAAACTAAAAGGTATCTATAAATGAAACATCACTCATTTTGTAGATATTTTTGTCCTGAACATTTTTCGTTCTCACAGTACTATGCTATCATTTTTCGTTTTAAAGTTATTCACATTTGTTTGTCAAAAAAGTGAACAAAAAAGCTTTGACTGACAGTTTGCATTTATCCCACATATGTGGGATAAATCTAGGGTGGTTAGATTTATTCCACATATGTAGAAATAAATGGATTTATTCAATGGCTTTTGGTCTCACACCTATTGCATAAATAAATATATATAAAATACCTAAATGAAAATAAAGCATACTGACTCTGAGGCCCTCTCCATGAAACAGTGTCTGTTTCTCCCACAGTGTCTGTGGTAAATCTCTTTTGTGAATAGGATCTTATGACAGTGGTGAACTGGGTAGCTTTTCAGAGAACACTCTCAAAGAGAATACTGTACTCCAGACACTAGTTTAAAGCAAATTAAATCTGCTTTACTTTCAGTAACAGAAAAAAAGGAGCTTGTATCTGCTTAACAAACAATTCAATTATGTCTCCTTCAAAGCTTCCTCTGCCTCTCTCCCTTTATTGGGCTCAGGTGTTGCATGTTAACATGCCTCCCCCAGCTACATCCAACACCCAGAACAACCAGTGCTGTGAGCTCTTAAAGGGCCAAACTTAAAACAAAAGGGATTTGGCACAAATCCTACCACAGCCCCAGTCAAAACCTGTGTTACCTGTGTTGTAGGGTTGTGAAGTGGTTTATAGGTGAAAGGAGCATGACAGACATACACTCCATCACATATCCTCCACTTCAGAGTCATGCCTGTCCATGCTCAGTAACATCCATCAAAGACCCACCCTTTTGTGAGACAAAATCCACATTACTGTGCTGGGTACCTGCCCGGTGGTGCACATCAAATGAAAAAGGCTGCAGTGCCAAATACCATCTGGTGATATAAGCATTGGTATCCCACATAGCATGTAACCACTTGAGTGGGGCATGGTCAGTGGCAAGGGTGAACTTCTGTGCCAACAGGTAGTAGTGTAGGGCAACCACGTGCTAGGCACTCTTTTTCTAGTGTGGCATATCACCACTCCAGGGGAAAATGTTTGTGAGATAGATATAGGATGAGGTGAATCCCAGCCTCAAAATCTTGTGATAACACTTTCCTGCAACCCTACCTCAGAGGCATCTGTGTACAAAATGGACAACTGAAATCAATCAATCAATCAAAATCTTTATTTAACCATGCGATCACTGTTGAGTAAAAGCTCATTTTCAAGGTGGACCTGGGTGAAACAAGTACAAGAAAACAGGATAATACACAACAGTTGCAGTACACTAACATGATCAGCAAAGTGCTAAGACTTTGTATGACTGGCCCCTCACACAGTACATTTTTGATGGCCTGAAGTGCTATCTGATACTCAGGTGACCAAATGACTTTATTTGGGGCAGTTTTCTTGGTCAGGTCAGTCAGTGGGGTGGCAGGGGTTGAGAATTCCAAAATGAACTGTTGGTAATATCCTGTAAGTCCAAGAAAGGACCTAACTTGCTTCTTAATAGTTGGGATGCAGCAGTCAGCTAGGGCCTTTACTTTGCCAATAACCAGGTGTACACGGCCACTCCCAACCATATACCCCAAGTGTTTCATCTCCTGTTGCTCTAGGGTGTATTTTGAAGAATTGGCCATGAGACCTGCCTCCCTGAGTGATTGAAGTACTGTGGCCACATCCTGCAGGTAGCTGTCCCAATCAGGGCTAAATATGACAACATTGACCAGGTACGTGGCTACATACTGCCACTTGGGACAGAAGATGTGGTCCATCATTCTCTGGAATGTGGCGGGGCTCCATGCAATCCAAAGGGAAGAACAGTAAATTGATGTAGGCCAAATGGGGTGACAGAGGTCATTTTCTCACAAGACTCAGGAGTTATTGGGATTTGCCAATGCACCTTGATCAGGTCCAGAGTACTAATACAATGAGCCTTCTGCAGTCGGTTCAAAAGTTTGTCCACCCTTGGTATAGGGTATGTGTCAAATCTGGACGCAACATTAACTTTCCAGAAGTCTATACAAAATTGGGTGATCCTGTCTGGTTTTGGTACTAGTACAATAGGGTTAATCCATTCACTCTGGGATTCCTCAATGACTCCAAATTCTGAAATAGACTAGATTTCCTTGCCTACTGTCTTTTGGATTCTTTCCAGTAGTCTGTACGGTTGTTGACAGATCCAGACTCCTAGGTCTGTGTCTATGCGGTGCTGTATCACATGGGTTCATTCTGGCTTCTGGGAGAGTACATCCCCAAAATTCTCTACCAGCCTCTGGGCTTCTTGCTTTTGGGTCTGGTTGAGCTGGTCATCTACTGGGATGGCATTCAGTTCCTTTAGTTTTAGGTCTTAAGTCCAGGGTTCCATCATCAATGTCCTTATCCATCACAAGGCTTGGGGCCCCTTTAGGATCTTCTTGGTCAATGAACAGTACCTTCCTCTCTTTTCAGGGTTTCAACAAATTACCATGGTAAATTTGTTTTCTATTTTTTCCGTCTGGATGTAAGATTTTGTAATCACCTTGTCTCACCTTTCTGAAAACCTTGTATGGTCCCTACCATTTAGCTAGGAGCTTACTCTCAGAGCTAGGTAATAGAAGGAGTACTTTGTCATTGGACTTGAACACCCATAGCCTTGCCCCTTGGTTATAGTGCCCTACCTGGGTTTGCTGTGCTTTTACAAAATTTTCTTTAGCAAATCTGTCAACTGTGTCCAATCTTTCTCTCGTTTGCAATACTGTACATATTGGAGCACGTTAGGTGGAATAAGTGCCTGTTCTGCACACATCTCTTTTATGAGATTCGACATCCCTTGAGGTTGTCACCTGTACAACAACTCAAATGGCAAGAACCCAGTGAACAACTGTGTCACCTCCCAAATGGCAAACAGTAATTATGATAAAAATTCAACTCATTTTTTTTTACTTCTATTCCACTAAGCCTTAAGTCTGTGAGTGATACTCTAATGTCTGGATGGACTTAACTTTCAGTAAAGCACATACCTCCCTCTTAAGTGTTGGTATAAAGTTGGTGCCTTTATCAGTTAGGATCTTCTTCAGAAGCCCAACTTGGGAAAACACTTTTATCAACCCTTTTGCCATTGACCAGGCTATAGTAGGACATAGGGGAATAGCCTTGGGTAACAAGTGGCGTAATACAATATAACCAATATATACTGTTATCCAGATGTACTTTTTATCAAGAGCCCCATCATATCAACCCAAATTCTTTCACATGGGGTGTCTATTATGGGCACAGGGATCAAATAGGCCCTTTTTATACTTCTGGACACCACCAACTAACACTCAGGGCAGGAAGCACAAAAGTCTGCCACTTCCTTCCATATACCTGGCCAGAAGAACTGTGCAAGTATGCATGCCTCTGTTTTCTCCCTGCCCAAATGACCCACAGTAGGTACAGTATGGGCCAGCCTCAGTACCTCCCTACTTGCAGACCTGGGGACCACTGACTGGTAACGTTAAATCACAGTTTTTTTTCCTCAGGGTCTGCCCAGTACAAAATATTATCTTTCAGTTCAAACCTTGGAAAACAGTGTGCATTTTGATCATCTATCTCTTTACCATTTGCCACAGCAAAGTTCTGATATGCATTCCTGAGAACCTCATCAGCCCTTTGTTCAGAGATGATGTTGGTCTGGCTTTGAAAAATATCTGGTCTGACCTCTTGAAAGATCTCATGACCTCCTGTAGATGTGGATGCCATGTCCTCATCTGAGTCATCTTGGACCTTCCTTGAACCCAGGTCCTTGCAGTGCACAATCACTACAGTCTCAGATAGTGGGTTCCTTTCTGTTTTCTCCCTCTGTTTTGGACCCCAGAACTTCTTTGGCTTCCCTTCTGGGTCAAATAGTTCAGAGTTGAAAAGGAAAAATACATGTTCTAGTCCCTCTGTGTGACCTCCTGTGGGCACGAACTGTCAGTATTGCTCTGCAGGTGTGTATGAATCCCTTCCCAGTCTTGGTCCAAAAATACCGAAGATTTTGGAAATGTTCACCATTATTATTTCTGCCCACAGCTGCCTACTTTTAACCATGCTGGGGCCGTTGGATATTTATGGGTATCTCCATTCACGCAGGCAATATTTATAGGATCTCTCCACTGACTCAAGTTGGGTTCTACCACAGATTCTTTAACCAATGTCTTCCCACAGCCTGAATCCACCACAGCTGTAACTGTTTGGTTCCCCACCTGCACTGGTATTGCATAGGGGGTTTTTGGCCTGGGACTATTGCATGTAAGTGGTAGCTATACATTCCGCAAAATCACAGTCCATGCAGTCATAAAACTTATTGATATGGCCCAGTTTACCACATTAAAATGTACCATGATACTATCAAGTCTATGACCTACACTCCTTCTGCATTTGGATCACCAAAGAGTGGACCTTGGGACTGTGGAAATTACAACAGACTCTGGGGTTATGCCTTTTCGTAGTCGAGGGGTAAGAAATAATATATCATTTGACCACTTACTCATACGAGCACAGTTGTTCCCATCCCCCAAAGTCCTGTCTCCCCTCCTCTGCAGGGATCTTCTCCTCAGGTTGCCGCCTGAGGTTCATAATGGGCTCTGCTTTTCTTAGCGACCTCGTGTCTTTCAGCCTCCAGGTAATGTTCCATGATATTCACTGCTGCAGCCAGAGTGGTCTGTTCTTGTCGGCTTACCCAGTAATGGATTCAATCTGGTAAAATGTTCCATTGCTGCCCTAGTACTATTAAATCAATACTCTCTTTAGTGCTTACCTCTGAGTTTAGCCACTGCGTAGCCAAGTCTTGTAATTTGTGTGCTAGCCCTCTAGGTCCTGTTTCAACCTTGAAACAGAAAGTGTGAAAATTCTGTCAGTAACTCTCTTTGGTTATTCTGACCCAGTCTAAGATAACCACCTTTACCTGATCATAGTCTCTACTGGCAGTATCAGTTAGGCTTCTGTATGCGGCTTGATCGTTTCCAGTCAGGTATGGTGCAATGCAAGTAGCCTGTATTTCTCATGGCCAGGCAGTGGTACTGGCAACTCTCTCAAAAGTCATAAGGTAGGCCTCAAGGTTGTCCTTAGGACCCATTTTTGTTAGTATGGGGTGGGTTCCTACTCCAACTGGATTCCCTGGGCTGAAGCTGGTCACAATTTCTTCTGTGTTTGAAGCACCTACTTCATAAACTCCTGCTGTTGCTGGTCTCTCTGGACACCAGGTCAGGATAGCATCGACCACAGTAGCGTGGTCAACAACTGCGCAGTAAGAACGCCGCCCACAATAACAGCAGCAAGTAACAATGCCGCAGCACACAATAGTGCCAATGGTAGCAGTTCAAAAACACACGGATGACTGCTACCATGGTGAAATACACAAAGCGACAACTCTTATATTTGTGGGGAGCTCAGCCCCCCCCACCCATAAATAAATATCCAACTCCGAGGGGGGGGGGAGCAGATCTCAGGGAAAAATAGAAATCCGGGAGCCCTAACATTTCAGCTGTCAGCTATTACCAAAAACACAAATGAGTACACTTCAGGCAGAGGAAAATAGCAAGCTGCTATATCAGGAGACCAGGAACACAACCCTGGTCTCATGCGCTGTGCTGACCAAACTGCTGCTGCCTTAACACTCTCTGCCATGGGAGCACCTCAGCCAGCAACTGCATTTTCTCAATACTTTTGCAGTCTGCAGTCCACCCTCACGATGGCTTGAATAGCTACAGGGGTAGCTGTAGTTGACATATGCTAATCTACCCATCTCTATTCAGGCATTATGCAATTCTGACAGTGCGGTTTAGATTGCACTGTTCAGGAGTCGCTATTCTGACCAGATAGGGTCTCTCTGTGCCTGCAGGTGTCCTTGTTGAGCCATCCAGTCTCTTTGCATCTGGACCTGTTGTGCCAGTTGTTGTTCTCTTGGATTCTGTTGTTGCACCAGCTGAGCCTGTTGTTGCACCTGCTTCTGGTCTCTCTGAGCCTGCTGTTGCACTCAATGAGTCATCCAGTCCCTTTGCATCTGGCATGTTGTGCTTGCTGTGCTACCAACCATTTCAGTACTTTGTCTGAGTCCCTCTTACCCCTATTTGGACAAAGAGGAAGTTCAATCCCACCACTAAAGCCAACCACATGTGACAAGATAGCGAACTAGACACCAGTTTAACTCGAATAAAATCTGTTATACTTTCAGTAACAGGGAAAAAAAAAACAGGTTGTATTCAGCTTAACAAACAGTTCAGTTCAGTCTCTGTCCTTCACAGCTTCCTCTGACTCTCTCCCTTTATTGGGTACAGGGGTTGCTTGTTGACACCCCGACCCCCTCCCAGATACATCCAACACCCAGAACAAGCAATGCAGTGAGGTCTTAAAGGGTTAACCTTAAAACAAATAGGGTTTGGTAGAAATCCTATCACAGCTCCAGTCAAAACTTGCATTGTCCATGTTGCTGGGTTATGAAGCAGTTTATGGGTGATAGGGGTGTGACAGACATACACACTGTCACAGGTCTACAGAATACACAAGGCATGATATGGTAGTGGCAACAAGTCAGGTCAGGCCAGGATTACTTGAATGAACACAGGTAGCACAGGAAAAATAAATAAATAACAATAGCAGTCAGTGGGTCCAGATTTCAGTCAGAGTCCAAGGACATATCATTTTCTTCACAACATAGCAGCACAGCATCAGGCAACCTCCCCCCTCTCCCCCATCTGGTGCTCCAGCATATTTACCCTCTTCTTCCTCATTGACCACTGTGGCAGTATCATCTTCTTCTTTTCAGGATGATTTGAATAAACACAATGAGCACAGAAAAGCAAAATAATAACATCAGTGGGTCCATAGAGTTCATATTTTTTGGACAACGGCAGCATGCATTTCATGTCCCAAGCTTTGTTGGTACTGAATCTGATCTGGATGGCAGGATACTGCGTACTACGACGATTCAGAGGAAACATGAGAAAGAATTTCTTCACAGAACGGGTGGTGGACAAGTGGAACACCCTGCCAGAGGAAGTGGTGGGGACTGAAACAATCACAGGATTTAAGAATGCATGGGATAGACATAAAGGAATTCTAGAGGTCAGGGGTAAGGGGAAATAGACTTCTAGGAAAACAAACTTAACTTACAAGCTCAAATGGGCAGACTAGGTGGGCCATAGGCCCTTATCTGCCGACACTGTCTATGTATCTATGTATCTATGTACTACTACTACTACTACTACTTGTCAGCAACTGCATAAAACATTATTTTATCACCTGTAGTATGATGTAACTACTAAATAGTTTCTGTTTTTTGTAACAACAGATGGCTTAGCTGAATGCTCTTTTTTTATTAACTCTATTTTTGTTCCTGAGGACCGCTGGGGATGTGCCCCACATCTGTCTGTGCTTGGGTCCTGTTCAGTTTCACCCCCTTGCTGTCTCCACTGAAACTTTAACTTACTGTCCCCCAGGAGACTGTGGCTTACCCCCTTGGTGGGTTACCCCGCTCCATGGACGAAATGGAGAGGGGAGGACCAAGATGCTAATCTGAGGGAGATTGGAGAATGGGCGGCTTACAAGGCCGGGGAGTGGCTCAGTATTTACTGA
Organism: Neoceratodus forsteri; assembly: GCA_016271365.2. Classification (NCBI taxonomy): domain Eukaryota; kingdom Metazoa; phylum Chordata; order Ceratodontiformes; family Ceratodontidae; genus Neoceratodus; species Neoceratodus forsteri. The sequence goes on from CM028131.1 coordinate 735,837,884, forward strand.
AGAGAAGGTAGGGCAGGGCCCATAGCTCAGCACCATGGACACAGGGAGGGAGGTGAGCAATAGTCCCTTCACAAAAGAAAGGGTCCTACAAGAGCTTGATAAGCTCAGGGTGGACAAGGCAATGATGGCATACATCCCAGGGTACTAAAGAAGCTAAGGGTGGAACTAGCAGAGCCATTATCAGAACTGTTTAGTGAGTCTCTGAGCACAGGAGAGGTCCCAGAAGACTGGAGAAGGGCTCATGTGATTCAGCTCCACAAGAGTGGTAGCAGGGAGGAGGCAGGGAACTAAATCCCAGTCAGTCTTACCTCAGTAGTGGGCAAGATTATGGAGGCACTCCTTAAGGAAAGGATAGTGCAACACCTGGAATCCGTAGGAGCACAGGATCCAAGACAGCATGGGTTTACAAAAGGAAGGTCCTGTCAAACTAATCTCATAGATTTCTTTGTCTGGGTAACCAGAGTGGTGGACCAAGGGGGAGCAGTTGATGTCACCTACCTTGACTTCAGCAAAGCATTCAATACTGTTCCACATAGAAGATTGATTAATAAGCTAGGTAGGCTTGGGGTGGGTCAGAAGTTGGTCAACTGGGTGGCAAACTGGTGGACGGGCAGAAAACAGAGAATAGTGGTAAATGGTATACAGTCAGAAGACATACAAGTCACAAGTGGGGTACCTCAGGGATCAGTCCTGGAGCCAGTCCTCTTCAATATCTTCATCAGTGACATTGCAGATGGACTAGAGGGTAAGGTTTGTCTGCTTGCAGATGACACCAAGATCTGCAATAGAGTAGATGATCCAGATGGGGTGGGCAGAATGAGAAGAGATCTGGATAAACTAGCAAAATGGTTGGAAGAGTGACAACTGGGGTTTAATGCAAAGAAGTGCAAGATCATGCACATATGGAAGAAAAACCCTGAAGCCACATATAGACTGGGAGGGGAGTTTCTGTCAGTCACAAGGAAAGAAAGGGACTTGGGCATCATCATCATCATCACCGATGACCTGAAATCATCCAAGCAAACCACTAAAGCAGTAGGTAAGGCTAGGGGGTTGTTAGGGTGTATTGGTAGAGGTATCACAAGTCGGAAGAGGGAGGTAATAATCCCTCTTTACAAGACACTGACTAGGCCCCATCTGGAGTACAGTGTGGAGTACTGGAGGCCACACCTTCACAAGGGCATTAACCAAATTGAGGCAGTCCAGAGAAGGGCAACCAAAATGGTGCAGGGACTGCATCAGAAAACATACGAGGACAGATTAACGGAGCTCAATATGTATACCCTAGAGCAAAGGAGGGAGAGAGGTGATATGACCAAAACATTCAAACACCTTAAGGGCATTAACAAGGTGAAAGTGTCTAACATGTTTCAATATAAGAAAAATAGCAGGACAAGAGGACACAGCATGAGATTAGAAGGAGGCCAATTAAGCGGTAATGTGAGGAATTTCTTTTTCACAGAAAGGGTGGTGGATGCATGGAACAGCCTACCTCAGGTAGTGGAGGATATGAATATAGTGCAGGGCTTCAAACAGGCATGGGATAGGCATAAGGGAGTAATACAGATGAGTATGAATAGATAGGCCATTGACAGAGCAAAGGCCAATGACACATTTATAAGGTAGAAAAAGAAATGGGCAGACTGAATGGTTCTTGCAGACCTTATCTGCTGTCAACTTCTATGTTTCTATGTTTCTATGACAGGGACCCCAGACTTCATGCAGCTAGTCCAAAGGGGTATTTCTCCTTGTGTGTTGCTTCCCTGGTGGAGGCTGATGTGCAGTGACGTCAGTGCATGGTTGGGTGCACTTCTGCCTCTACCACTTCTACCAATCCTAGCTTCTGCTCTAGTCCCTTGCTCACCAACTCTTGGTCATCACTATGGGTCAGTATGTTGCCGGGTACCAGATCCCCCCCCTCCCCAGAGAAGGTGAGCAGTCCACCAGATGCTCGACCTTCTCCCCTTCCTCCAGTCAACCCTCTGACTCCAAGTTAATTCCTGAACTTAGGTCATCGGCACTGCAAGTGGTAGCTCTACTGCTGTTCTGGTGGGCAAGCCTTTGAATACTCTTGTTTGTATAATATATTTACATCCCTCCATATTTGGCTGCAATTACTTCACAGAGAAAAATCTTAGTATTCATTCATTGCTTGTAGTATGTTGTAACACTGCAGTGCAGAGTGCTGTGAAAGACAGCCTGGGCATTGGCTAAAACGGGTCAGGTGACACTAATCGAGTGGTGATTAACCCACAGGTAATGCCCGCTCAGTTAGTACCACCTGTGGCCACTGCAGCAGCAGACGGGACCAGCCCGCTAGGTCACCACCTCCTCACGCCACCCGCGGCGCTCGTGAGGCATTGCGTGGTGGTGACCCGAGTACATAACGGTCCGCCAGCAGTCCTCAAATGCGCTTGTGAATTCGGTGACTATGTCGCTACAAGCAAGTAGTCTAGTTTAAAGAAGCTGGTGACCATAATGTGCACATGGTCGTCGTGTTTCTGTTTCCCATGGCACATTGTGTTATGAGCCCTGATCATGAATCACGCCTGTCACTCAAGTGAACGGTAGTGAATGATGTGAACAACGGCCAATAAGTGGCAGGAGGCTGGCACTATGGTGCCCAGTGGACCAATAGTTGACTTGAAAGAGGGGAGTGGGTGGGACCTCGCAAGCTGTAGTCCAGTCCAGTTGGTCCACTCCCCAATAGGTCTAGCTGTCACTGGTGTATCTGAAAGTCCTAGGTTGGCTGCGAGATGTAATTCTGTGCACTGTTGCAATCGAGGTGGTAAGTGAACACAAGAAAACGTCTCCGAGCGCAACCGTAACACACCAGTAACTTTGGTTCCTCATCCCCGCAACGAGCCAATGTTACAAGTGCATTAATCACTTCCAGAGTCAGGCTGTACCGATGATTAATGCCCGCTGGGTGGTTGGAACCCTCGGACTTTGCCCTCGTGCACCAACCCTCCCCCCAGCAGGCATTAATCCACTGGTAGAGCCCTCCTCTGTCAGTGATTAATGTTTACATGTACTACTGTATCTCAGTTACAATGACTGGGTGGGTTGAGATTATATTTTAGTTATATGTTTCCTGCATGTACCTACATTGCAGCTGCAATGCAGGTACAGTGTTGTTACACTACAACTACAGTGTAGCTAAGGAAACTTAAAGTGTTACCATATATACTTACAAAACTTGGCAGCAATTGTTTGTTGGAACTATTAAGGAAGTATTATGTGTGTCATCAGGTGCACTGTACACTGTAAATAATTACTGCTGACTGCACTTGATTGATGCGACTAAGTAGTGGTCAGCAAGATAGCTTTTATTTCTTGTTTAAAAGGTATTGCCGAGTAGAACAAGTAGAAAGTACCACCCTGTTGGACCAGTGGGACATGCAATGCAGGGTGGACTCTTACTGTTGCTCATTTGCTCATTCTTTCATAGCGTTTTTGTTGGCCCGGTGTCCTCTGGCACAGCCAGCAAAAGAATACCCAACCAGAACAAAGGGTCTCAGAAATGTTGCAATCAGATTGTCTGCAAGGATTCTGACAGACTTACATTAATCTCTGTTATAGTGTCATGTACAGCCTGATCACCATGGCACATGAATTCTTTCTGCTAACATTCCATCCTCCAGCACTGCTGAATGATTGGAATGATGCTTTTTTTTAATTTAATTTTTATTAAGAGACAGAATACATACAATATACATTTACAGCTTTCAAAGTACAGGAATACAAGTGGGGTGAATAACTCATTTGTTCAGTTAAAAACCTGTATACACTGTGTTTCTGTAGGCAATATAAGCATTATAGATATTTTCGCCATACTTAAGTTCATCTTGGCAAGACAATTAGATGACAGATCAATTAGAATGTTTGTATGGTTTTCCCTTTTCTTTATCACCTCCCACAATGCTCCCTCCACGGCCACTCTCTGCTAAGAGTTTATGGCATAAATGTTGGGTCAGTTTGTAACATATACCATGTCTACTGCTGCCATTTTAATTGGAAGACCATGGATTTATTTAACAGAGCTGCCAGTACTCTATCTACTTGGTAGATGGATGTTACAATGTGTATCCACTCTAGTATTGTGGGTTTTCTAGCTGTCATCCTTCTTCTGGTAATTGCCTTTTTTGTGGCTAGTAGGAGAGTTGGGAGAGTTTTATACCTGGGTGGAGCATGGGGTGGGGGGCATCACCATTAGTAGTACCATCTCCTCCATTAGTTCTATGTCTTCTCCCATACATTTGCTCAATTCTATCTGTAGGGTGCACCAGAAGGGGATTAAGATAGGGCATGACCAGAAAATGTGTCCCAAAATCAGCTTTTGAAAATGTGCAGTCCCTCCAGCAGTTTCCATACCGAGCCAGGTTGTTAGAGTTGCTGGTGCTGTAAAATCTTCTTGGTCTACTATGGTTCCCAATTCCCTATTCCAGCTCTCCAGAATGGAAAGGGAAGAGTCCTCAGTTTTACTATTGATTATTTTCTATAAAAGACCTATTAGTCTAGAAGGTAGAGCCCCTCTTAGCTGGTTAATAATTAATTGTATAAATGGAGGCTGGGGGTCAGGGATCACTGACATCTCTCCCAGCAATTCTGAGAGATATGCTCTTACCCTGTAGAATCTATTTATATCTTGAGCGGGGAGATCATAGTTTTGTTGCATTGTTTCAAATGGCACTATTCCTTTCGGGGTCCTAAACTGGGAAATATGGTGCAGACCCAATTGGCGCCATCTTTTATAAATTAGGTCTACTCAGTTAGGTTGAAAAATGTTTGTATGTCGAGGAATGATGCATTTTGATTCTGAACCAGCATTCATAAACTGTTGGTGGAAGAACTATTTTATTAAAGATCACCTCTTAATTAGGAAAACATTCAAAATGTATACTTTTAACACTTTTCTTTTAGAATAATTTTTATAATAGCAATAAGGCACTCCCAGGAGTTAGATTAACAGTCAGTTAATCACCCCCTAGGGGCAACATGGCACTTGGCTGTGCCTCATGCCACATCATACCCCTTGGGGGGTGATAAACAGACTGTTAATCTAAACCCTGGTCATGCCTTATTGCTTAAATATCTTAGCTGCTTGGTATTGGTAGGAACTTGCACATCTCTCTCTCTCCCTCGCTCCCTGTGCACTGTATCATCATAGTCTTTTCTCCATGGCCTCCAACAAAATCTAAACCCTGGTCATGCCTTATTGCTTAAATATCTTAGTTGCTTGGTATTGGTAGGAACTTGCACATCTCTTTCCCTCGCTCCCTGTGCACTGTATCATCATAATCTTTTGTCCCATGGCCTCCAACAAAGGAAGACTTTGAAACTAACCTAAATAGCCCCGATGGGCTCGATCCTAAACTCTTACACCTGTCTGCACCTGACATTACTCTCCCAGTCTCCTCCCTTCTCAATCTCTTGTTCTCCCTTGCTTCTGCCTTTGACGCCTGGAAACACGCCACTGTCATACCCCTTCCTAAAGGTGGCAACTCCTCCAGCCCTGGCAACTACTGCCCTGTCTCCCTACTTCCCACCTTAGCTAAACTACAAGAGCACATCATGTTGTCTCAGTTCTTCCAATTCTTTGATTCTTCTTCTTTTTTCACCCCTTTCCAGTCTGGCTTCCATAAACACCACTCCACCACCCCCTCCGGCTTACTGACTCCATTCTCTCAGGCATGGATCAGGGCCTCTTCACCTCCACCATCTTTGTTTGATTTGGCAAAACCTTCAACACTGTTGCCCACCCACTCCTTCTTGACAAGCTGAGGTCAGTGGGGCTATCTGATTCTGCAACTAACTGGTTCCACTCCTACCTTGAGGGTAGATCATGATCTTTTAGGATTGGTGATTCCCCCACCCTCTTCCTATCAGCACTGGTATCCCCCAATGGTCAGTCTTTGGCCTATTACTCTTCTCGGTCTTCCTTAACTACCTCCCCTCTGCTTGCTCATCTGCGGCTATCCATGTGTATGCAAAGGACACAGTCATATTTGCCTCTGGTTCCTCCCACCGCTGAGCTGACAGCTAGGCTTCAACTCGATTTCAGCAATATCCAGCACTGGTTCTGAACTAACCTGCTATCCTTAAATGCCAAGAAAACAGTTATTACCTTTGGCACTAGCCAGAAGCTTTCCTGAATTACCCCTTCCCCTCCTTCCACACCTTAGATGCAGTCACACTCTATAATGTTCCCTCATTCAAGTACCTGAGGTTATGGCTTGACTGGCACCTTGACTTTTCAGAGCACATACCATCCACAAAAAAACTCCACCCTAAACTCAGCATGTTATACAGGAACAAAGGCTGTATCCCTCTTCTTGCCTGCTGATCTGTTATCCAGAAAATGATCTTCCCCTCTTTTGACTATGGCGACATTGTCTACAGTGCAGTGCCAAAGACCACCCTAGCGAGATTAGACCCTCTCTTTCACTCCTTCTGCCACTTTGCTTTGGACTGTCTACTCTGCACTCACCATTGCTCCTTAGAGGAGGTAGTACAGCACAGTGGTTAAGGGCACTGTGCTGAAAACCTGAAGACCTGGGTTTGAATCTTATCAGCCTCCACCTGCACATTGTGTGACTCTGAGTAAGTTACGTAACTTCCTTGTGCTTCCAGGTCACACCTGTTTTGGCTTAGTGTGCCTTTCCTGGTTAAACATTTTCCCTTTTCCCTTACGCTCCTTCCCCTCCCTTGATGCTAAACGCCTCACTCGTTGTACCTCCTTTATCTTGAAATTCTGGCTGACCTCCCTCCCCTCTTACTTTACTTCTCTCCTCACCTCTCCTCCACCTTCCTCTTACTCCCTTTGCAACTCTAGCTATCATTCCTTTGCACTCCCTTGACTAAAATCACTCACTGCCCAGGCTGCTTTCTTCTACTGCTTCTCCAACCTCTGGAATTCTCTCCCCATAACCATCCGCTCCTCCACTTCCCACTACACTCTCTCTCCTCTCTTCTACATGACTTCACTGCACACTCCTGCAATTGCACCTGATTCATTCTGCCTGCTCCACATCCAAATTCCCCCCTTACTCCCTCTCCCAGTGTTCTGGTCTTCTGTAAACCCTCATTCTCTTCCTTCCCTTCACTGAGCAGCCTAGCCCTATGTTGCCTCTGCAGGCTGAAGTATGTTCCTGAACCACCTGCAATTGTGCCAGATTATCTGCCTGCTTCATTTTCAGTGCCCCTCCTTCTTTTCCACTCCCTTCCCACCATTTTTCTCTTGTGTAAACCCTCCTTCCGTACCTTCCCCCTCACAGAGCTACATAGCTGTATTTTGCCTTTGCAGTCTGTAGTATGTTCCTGAACCCAATGGGCAGTCCCCCACCTGTTCCTTGTATAATTTGCACAGATATATGTACAGAGATGTTTATATTGCCTTTTGTGTATAATGACTATTTAAATTGCTTAGCCCTAGTACTGTATATTTTTATTTCTGATTGTTTTCTTGTACTTGTACTTGTACTTGTACTCCTCCTCCCCCTTCCCCACATCTGGAAACAAGCTGTTCCAGCTCAGTATGTCTTTCCCGATGAAACTTTTGAAATAAATAAATAAATAAATACTGTATACTGTACAGCACTTTAATATAAATAGAATGAGATGTTTCTCTCTTTCTCTCCCAATCTCCCTCTCCTCTTCCTCTCCCTCTCTCTTTCTCTTGGCACTCACAAGGGCCCAAGTAGGTATGCCACCAACAGAGACCATGAAGGTGCTATTATATAGTGTATGTTACATAATGTGTCATAGTTGCCCCCTCCCTGCTCCCACAGGGTTCCACTGCATAGCTTGTTTTGCTCCCACATTAGCAGTTTTACTTTCTTTTCTTATACCAATAATAAATAACAGTATTCCCTTTGGCCCTCTGTGTTACATATTACAGAGCTAGGCCCCTTTTATGCATTGTAATACAGTTTATCAAATATTTTTAAATAATCAGAATTAATCTGACTTAATTAGGACTACCCCCCCCCCCCCGTGTTCCTGTTCTTATTCCATAAAGGTCAGAACTTTGGAATCATTCAAGAACTTTATAACTTTATTTTCTACTTGATTGTTTGCATTAAGTACCCATCCAGGTAATTTGGATTTGCATTTTTTTATTTATTTATGTATTTATTACTAGGATTAAACTACCTTTGAACCAAAGGTTTTTATTTCTTAATTGTTTTATTATTTATTTTAGTTTTTTATTTTTAATTTGTTAACCGAGTAAGGACACTGGGCAAAAAGTCCTTTTTCAGAACCGACCCGGACATCAAACAACATTCAAAACAAATTAGACATGAAATACAATATTACATTACCAACATTAAATAATACAATGGCATACACTTAAAGAAAACAAATAACATTTAAACTGAGTTTTAAAACTTTGCAATGAAGTTGTGGATTATAAAGCTGAGGGTAATTTATCCCACAAAGAGGGAGCTGTAATTATAAAAGAATAGGCACCATAGTTGTTCTTGTGGGCACCAACTACAAGCGTTACTCCATTCATAGAATGAAGATGATTTGTGGTAGTGCTACATATTAATAAATCAGCCAATGGTGTGGGAGCGGAATTACACTTAAAAATAGATTTATAGATCAGGCAGCCCAAATAATGAGTGAACTTAAGAGAAGGTTATAAAGCGCCAACAGAAGAATACAGCATGCAATGATGTATTCTGAAAGGTGCGGCCAAGATAAATTGGCAAATATTGTTAAATGTGACAGAAAGAATATGACTTTCTTTGGCCCCAATTTTGTAATATAGAAAGGATACATAGCCCAAATGTAGCATTAAAGTACCCATAGCAATTGCAAAATGTGTTTCTTAAGAAAAATAGCATTTGAACTTATATAATACACCTAACTTCTGATTTACCACTTTACTAACTGACTTAACTTGTAAAGAAAATGACATAGTGGGATCAAGAATAAAGCCCAAATACATGAACTCCTTAACCTGCTCAACAACATTACCAGAGCCATCATGAATTGATATGTAAGGTTCCTTCCCAATCATAAATTTACTTCCAGAAATCATGGATTTTGTCTTCTTAACATTTAGAACCAAAAGATTATTATCCAACCAAGAACAAAGACACTGAAACTTAGGTGCCAATACTATAGCTATCTGAGAAATGATTAACCATTGGGAGAACAGAATAAGGTCATCAGCATATGAAAGACTTTGCCAATTCTGAAAAATAGAAGGCATTTGGTTATAAATATGGAGAACAAGAGGGGTCCATTGAACCCCATGAGGAACTCCAAAATCAATAGGGCTCAAATTGGAATGTACAGAATTTTGGGCAACATATTACATTCTGCTAGACAAATAATCTCCCATCCATTGTACATTATTAGAAATGCCCAAATACCTTCGTTTACTAAGCAGCAACATATGGTCAACCAAATCAAGCGTTCTGGTCAGATCCACAAAGACCACCCCAGTCATAACATTCCTATCAATCCCCTGAAGGACAGTGTCTGTGAATCTGACCAGAGCCATGTCAGTCTCATGTCCTCACCTAAAACTGTGTTGTTGGTCACAGAAAATATTATTTGCCTCAAGAAACTTAGTTAACTAACTAGCGACCAACTTCTCCAAAATCTTACTTAAAGGATTCAGGAATGAAACTGGATGAAAATCTTCTGCCAGACAAGCATTTTATTTTTTCTTTTACAAACATTCCATGTCAAGAACAAACAGAGATTGGGAGTAAAATACAGAAACAGGTATTATAGATGAACATAGAAAATAACATGAGTTAAACAATACATTAAATGTACAATTATAACAGCTATTTACAGTTCATAATTGGGAATATATATGTACAGGGTAGTTACAAATGGATAAAATGCACAAATACATAAGGGTATGCATAAATACATATGCAGTACAGGTAGAAGAGGGATGAGGAGAGTGAGAGAAAAGAAAGGCGGAAGTCAAGGATATGTGGGAGGTACAGCAAGAAGTAGAAGGGTGGGGTGGGTAGCAGGGCTACAGTGTAAGGCAGGGATGAAGGGAAGGGGAGATAGGAAAAGAGGGAGTAGGATTCATTGGAAAGGAGAGGGAGGTGTGTAGGAAAAGGAAAGGGCTGGAGTGGAGGGAAAGATGGAGAAAAGAATGAAAGGAGGGTTGAAGCAGTCTAAGGTGACATAGTAATATAGAGTAGGGGTTGAGGGAGGTGCTTGCTAAGGTCAGGAAAAAAAAGGGGGAGATTGCTCAGGACAGACTCAGGTCTAAGACAATAGGAGCTAAGCTTCGGGGTTACAAGAGAGCACAGAGGGGTTGATTTGTGACAGGGGGCTGTCGCAACTATTGAGAGAATTCAGCTGCTGATGAAGGCTACTTTTAAAAGGACCAAGAGTAGAGTGCATGTTGATCTCAGGGGGGTGATTATAGATCCAAGAAGGGGTTCTAAACCTAAAGGATCATTGCCCCTGAGTGGTCCAGCAGAAAGGGACCTGGTATTTTGTCAGGGTGGATTTATGCATGTAGCGGGGGTTTGGTGCTGGTAGCAGAAGAGGTAGGGTGGTTGGCAGGGTCTGGTTGAGGCTAATTTTTTTTTAGCAAAAAGGCAAGTCTGGTAAGTGACCCTACCTTTGAGATTTAACCAAAGAGTTTGTACATAGAGATCGCAGGTATGGGTGAACTTTGGGGTACCAGATACAAGCCTACAAGCCTTATTGGGAGCCATATTTATTCTTTTCATAGCAAAATCAGTGGCAGCCCTGTACATGATCAGGCCATAATCAATTATAGAAACAACAGAGCTTGAGACAGCAGTTCTGAGGGCTTCAGAGGTGAGGCTGTGCCGATATCTATATAAGGTGCCAATCCTAGCATTAATAGTTTTAGATATAAGGTTGATATGTAAGGAGTAGGACAGGAAGCTAGCTAAGGTTATGCCTAGATACTTAAATTCCCTGATTTGTTCAAGGGGGAGATTTTGGTTGTTAAGGATAGTTAGGGTGTAAGATTTGTATTGGTTATGCGGACTTGAGAAAAGCATTGATTTCATTTTCATGAGTTGACAGGGCATGAGCTGGACAGGGTGTCATTAATTTTGACTTGCTGTGTTCTGTCACTAAGATAGCTGGAGAACCACCTGTCCAGCATGGACGACTCACATCACCAGGGGCTCTGAATCCCAACTACTGCATATCCCGCATTTCTGCACCACACAAGGGTAAAGATCCTTTGCGCACAGAGCTCCCAGCTGGTTCAATGGTCTCAATATTGACATTGCCTCAATGCCAAAGCTTGATCCATTCAAATCCAGTCTCCATCACATCCTGTCTGCATCTAGCTCCTGTGACTGTCCTTCCTAATTGTTCTCCCCTATCCTCTTTCCACTTTCCACCTAGCACTTGACCTTCTCCCCCAAATCCCTCTCCCATGCACCCACTCATCCTCCCCTCCTCCCACCCACCTTACCTACCCCTTGTAGCACTTTAATTGATATTTGACAAGTGCCTATGGCCACACCCCACTAGTGTGTCTCTCTTCCATACTGTTTTAACCCTGTTACCAGACCTCCTTCTGGCATTTTTGCCAATGTATTTGAATGTATAAAACAGTATGTAACTGCCTGTAACCCACTGTTATGCTGTTATTCAATGTCTTGCTTGAATTGTAACTCATCTGACATGCAACCTTTGTAAAAGAGCCTTGGCTCAAAGGTACTTGTAATCCTAGATTCAAATAAAATAAAAAAATTACTATAGTTCATTAGTAGCTTATGATCTCCAAACCAACATTCAATTGATGCAAAACATGCCTGGAGATCTTTGATGAGTAGGGTGGGGTCAGAGTGGTTGTAAAAAGGACAGCATCATCATTGTACAGAATAATGTTGCTAGGGCAGGCTTAAGGGAATGAATTGAGGAAGAAGATGAACAATAAAGGTCCAAGGATGGAGCCTTGGGGGATGCCTGAGTTGACAGGGCATGAGCTGGACAAGGTATTAATTTTGACTTGCTGTGTTCTGCCACTAAGATAGCTGGAGAACCACCTGGTGACCTCTGAGGAGAGGTCTATAGTCTGGAACAAGTGGAGAAGGAGGGAATGGTTCACGGTATCGAATTCCTTGGTGAGGTCGACTTAGATCGACCCCACCTGTTGGCCTCGGTCAAGAGCACAGTGAAGGAAGTCAGTGTATTCCAACAAAGCAGTGGTTGTGCTGTACCCCTTCCTAAAGCCATACTGCTCCATGCATTGGATATTGTATTTGGTAAGGTATTTAGTCATCTGGTCAGTGACAATATGCTCAAGTGTCTTGGGGGTAAGAATGGAGATAGGGTGGTAGTTAGAGGGCAGTGCTCTGTCTCCACTTTTATAGACAGGCATGACTAGAGCTTGTGATGCTTGGCCAGCTGGTTCTGATTATTGTATGATATTGGTATTATAAATACATGGTCTGTGTATGACCATTTCAGAGGGAGAGATTTCGCCTTTAGAATACAATGTCAGCAGCTGAAACCACAGGATGTAATAAAACAGACCAGAAGGAAACAGCTAATTGGCACATCCTCCAGAAAACAGTTTATTGCCTGCTGTTATTTGATGTTGGAAACTAAATATAAGTTTTATGACATCAGGCAAAGGACATCATTAGGCTGATTCCTGTTGGCTTTTTAACACCTTGGTGCCAGAGTGGGATTGTTAAATTCAAAGGAAAAATATGTAATTAAGGAGTCATATATAGGAAATTTATTTTTTCTTCTGATGTCACATTATTTAACATATCTCCTAGTAGGAAATCATGTTTATAATTTTATATACTAAAAGGAGTAGCTAGATGACTCATCAAGTGGGTGTGGAAATAGAGTTGAAAATGTATCAGTGTATCTGAAATGTGAAACATCATCTTGGGCTCTGAAAGCAGAAACATCTAACTTTAAACGCACTTATACAGGTAATGCATTAGATAGAAAAGATCTAAATGTATTGTGGTAGGAGTTTTTTTCTGTAATTTTTCCTATTTTCTTTTGAGATGGTAAGCTCTTGATATTTGTTCTGTATTTTATCTTACTTATTTTCATATTTTTAGTAAAATACCATTTTCTTAAGGTACTGCATGTGTCTTCCCAGTTTTCTTTTTTGCATATGGAGTGCCTGTATTTTTAAGACTGACAACTGTTTAAAAAGGCTTGATGGTGTTACTGAGCTTGCAGAAAGGTAAGAATATACTTAAGGTCTCTTATAGAGTTTTAAGGGTTCATTTTGGATGCCTAATTAGGTGCCCTTAGACCGAAGATATATTGCATCCCCCTGAAAAGAATATTATCTGGGCCTGTACATTTGGGTATGCTAGCATAAAGTTCACAGTTTGAATCCCTCCAGAACTTGAGGCTAAAAGGTGATTCGGACCCAAAAGCAGACCGGAGAGTTACCCTGTCTGTTATCTGTTCACACTATTGCGCTCTGAGATTGGCACTGTGGGAGCAGAGGGCCTGACCTGAGGAGTGCATATGTGACAGAGCTGTCTTCCTGAGTTGTGGGAATTGTTCTTCAGAGAGGGAGAGGTTGAGAAGAATGGTAAGGGGCTTAAGATGGCATCAAGGGTCTGGTGCAGGAATGTAAGGTAAATGGTGTTGTTGCTGAACCTAGTTTTCCCCAAGACTTTTTGTAAGTATTTTTTTTTTTTTGCTTTTGACATAAAGACTTTCTTGAAGTAGAAGGGAGGGGGGCTTAGGGGAAAGGGGGTGCCCATGGCACTAGGTTGACTACCAGGCTGCCTTAGGAAGTCAGAGGGGAGCATACCAGAGAGGTTAGTGAAGGCATCATTAAGGGTATCTGCAATTATTAGTGGGTCCTGTGAGAGAGCTCAGTTGGCATAAATCGTGTTGGGGGCATTTTTTGAGGGCATACCAGTGAGGTCCTTAAAGCTTTCCCAGAAACGCTTCCCATTTTCCCAGGAATCTGTCAGTTCATGCTTAAATTATCTCCCTGGTACAGGAGTTATGTGCTGCCTTGTAATGTTGTATGTCAGAGGGGCCTCCCAGTGTCATGAGCTAGGTGCCAGAGATTGTCCCTATTGTGCATCATTTGGATTAACTGAGGGATGATCCAGGGGTTAGTTACTCCCCTTGCCTTACACTTGCAGTGTGGAGCGAATAAGTTGCAGCCTTTGTTAAAGTGGTGAATAAAATAACCAAGGGCAGCATCCACACTATGAGCAGATTCTAAAAGGGACCAGTCAGTGTGTTCAAGGTAGTACTGGAGATGTTGAAGGTACCCTTTCTGAAGCACAACATATAAGCCACCAGACCTGGGAAGTTGTTGATTTGTCAACCTGCAAGATCACGTGTCATGCAACTGTAACCCTTTTCCTCCCCAGATCTTTTGTTCCAGTTCCTCAAAAGAATCCTATATCTGTTGCTTGAACTATACTACTGAGTCAACTGTATTACATTGAGTTTGCTGCATTTGAATATGTAGTACCTGTTATTGCACTGTGTGGGAAACAGATGAGTTTAACCTGTGGGGTCACAGTGGGTTGGCATTGCATTCCAGGGGCAGTACTAGCTTGTCACCTAGCCCACTTGACTTTCCCTATGTGTAAGCACTGCACAATTGTATTATCAGTCTTGGATTATAACCATCAACAGGAGCTCATCAACCCAGGCCCCTCAACATTAGTTAGCCCATGAGGCAGAGAATGTACAGTGACAGCCAGATGCAGTGGAGCCAGCCAAAATGTAAAGCAGTAACTTGCGGTAAATGACATGTCACAAAATACTGCCTGACAAAAGAGCTTAATTGTCATTGATTTACACTGTTTCCCTGCAGCATACCACAGCATTTTGCAGTAATAGTGCAAGGTGCTGCGTTACATCCTACCTGGCACTGCTGTACCTGCACATCTGAAACAAAAATCCCCAGATGGAATAATGGATTAGTTTGGATCACACAAAGGAAGAAATGCACCTAGGAGGGTTACAGCCCCTTCCCAATCCAATACAGCATATGGGAAAGCTAATACGATGCTGGGCTGCATCAGGCCTGATTTCACTATGTGCAAAGAAGTGACATCGCCACTGTACAAGTCATTGATTAGACCACACTATGCAGTTTTGGACCCTGTATCTGAAGAAAGACAGGGAAAAGTTAGAGACTATTCAGTGGAAACATACACAGATTATTTAGGAGCAGCGAGACAAGGCCTATCAGGAAAGTGTGAGCAGTGTTAAAATGTATTTGTTGTAAGAAAGGATGGAAAGAGGGGACGTGATATAAATATATAAATAAGGCTGACCCATAGATGTCAGTTACTACACTTACCTCCATCATGGGAGGGGTCTGCCCTGGGTTCTTCATGGTTTTGATGTAGCCACGAGGGAAACCAACATGCAGGAACATCAGACAACTTCAGATTTCATTAGGTAGATTCGTTAAGCACACAGACTTCTTCAGTCGAGCAGTACCGAGGAGTATGCATTAAGTGATCACGATACTTAAAGGGAATCATTCGTGTGTGACATAAGTTGAAACCCCGCTAAAAGCTTTTTCAAATGAGGTATTGGGCTCACCTGTTGCTGGAAGTACTACAGTGATACAGATGACCGAGTCTGTTCAATGATAATACTATGTTGCAGCCATTTGTAGAACACTGTGATATCATCAAGAAAAAGTTGTGTTTGACTCAATGTAGCACAGCTTGTTCCTCAATGACATCACAGTATTCCACAAATGGCTGCAATGTAGTATTATTGTTGAACAGACTCAGTCATCTGTTATCTCTGGAGTGCTACAGCTACAGATGAACCCAATACATTATTTGAAAGAGCTGTTCATGGATTTTTAATCTCTGGTAGCCACTAGGCATGACTGTGTCCCTTTAATTCACTTGACTTTGCTTGTTACAATGTCCCATTATGCTATAACTCTGTAACTAGATCTTAGGCTGCCATCTTCTCCTTTTATGCAGGACCCTCCCCTCTCTTTTTTTTATATTTTATTTTTATTAGTTTGACTGTATATTATACACAGTACATTACCCTTTAGGTAGGCTTCAGAAATACAGTTACATTAGTAGTAATGCATATCAACATTATTACAGAAAGGATAACAGAGGCCCCTAAATTATGTTACACCACGAAGGGGTATATCTGTATATTGTTAAAGATTCCCAGTATCAACAGTGTACACAGGCCATTACTGCCATGAGCGGAAAAAACCACACATCCATAGTTGATATTATCGAACACCCTATATATGGGTCAAAAATCCCTTATCCGTGTTGGGTATACTTTAATATAGTTAAACAGAGTTCCCTCCAAGCAATGCCCCTCCAACCTCCCTGATTAACAACTCTAATAAAGAGTTAACTAGGCATTAACTTTTAGTAAAACCACATTCAATTAGAAGACATCGTGAACAGATTTCTATTGAGAAACTTATAACCTGAATTTTAAACAAAACAAGCATCTGTTGGGTGCATAAGCACTCTTTAACTCTAATGAAGGGTGTCTGGAGAAAAGGTCAAGTCAAGTTATTCTGTCCGTTGTGCCCCATTTCAAATGTTCAAAAGAAGAAATACAGACTTCACTTTTACCCCACCATATTATTTTAGGGCAAACAACAGTTTGGCAAATCCAGACTTTCCAAAGTTAATAAGTCTCAGCTTTAATTCAGCCCCAACAGTTTTTACTCATTGTCCCCCGAATCATTTTCGGATTCTTCTCCTTTTGCTGAGAATTCCTTCTCTATACATTCCAGGAGTTTAGATGCTGCTTCTGGTTCACTAAATTGATACGCTTTCTCCCCGTAGGTTATCCTAAGACTGGCGGGCATTAGCAGCACATGGTGGACTCCTAACTGACGCAGACGGGCCCTGATGCCATCAAAACTTTTCCGACGCTGCCTTATAGCGAAACTCAGGTCGGGAAAAATATGGATAGACCCATCCTCCCAGCTCAACGGAGCTTGTTGTTTGGCAGCATTTATTATTGAGTCTCTGTCCTTCACGGACCCCAGTACAACTAGGAGAGTTCTAGGAAGTGGCAGATTTGTTGCTGCATATTTTCGCCCGCCACGTGGGCTGATTCTATAAGACTTTTGAATAGTAACCATTTCCTGAAGATGCAATACTTCTCCAAAGAAGGTATGAAGAAAAGGTAGGGGTTCTTCTCCCTCTGCCCCCTCCTGTAAACCCAGGCTCCGTACATGAGTTGCACAAGCAGCATTCTCTAAGTTCTCTAGCAGCCTTCGCAGGACCGCATTCTCTTTGGTCAGGCCTACTGAAACAGTCATCGCTGATGCCGCTGTTGTGGAGGCAGATTTAGTGGCTTCCTCCAGCATTCCGACTTTAGTATCCAACACTTTAAATTGTGAAGTGTAGTCCTCTAGTTTTTGATCCAGCTTTTGGATCGCTCGTAACAGCGCAGCGTTAGAAGGTTGAGGAGAGACCTCGTTCCCTGACCCCAGGCTCGAGTCAGTGCTGGTAGTTGGTTTTGATTCTTTTTGCCGGACTCCTTCACCTGTAGTTGCCGCTCGGTTTGTTCTGCCCATCGCTCCAAAATACCGTTATACTGCGCTTCTTAATAAGATGTCTTTTGATCAGAGGATTGCTTGCTAGTATACTCTTAGTTTTATGTTGTTCTAGTTACAATTTTTATCAATAAATTTTATTGAAATAGGGTTGCCTCGGAGGAGCTCTGCTTTAGTGCTTCTTTAAGCTCGGCTGCTGGCCATGCCCCATCGCCCCTCCCCTCTCTTTAAATCTGTTTTTATTCTCTTCTCCTAACCCAGAGTACCTAGAGTAGCTGGAAACTCTGGACTGCAATGCTGGACCACTCCTGCTGCCACCTACTACTGTCCCCTGGACCTATCACTCCCAGGCACAAGAAATGGTCCGGTGTAAATCTCACATTCCCCAGCATGATGCACTAGAATCTTTTTTTACAGTACTTTAGTTACTGTGCAGCTCACATGCACCATTGCTTTTTGGACAGACCCCATAGGACACTCTACTCTATGTCCTTTCATGTCCCCCTGCATATATGTCCCATCAGTCTGAGGATGCAATTCTTCTAGTCCTGGAATAGAAACAGTCTGTGCCATCACTACTGGGTGATAACCTCCCGGGTTTCCTCTTCCAATATTAACTGCACTATCAAAACCCTGGCCAGGCCCATGTTGCCTAAGCAGTGGTTTTAATAAGTGTCTCCCAGTTGCTGGACACAGAATGTGCTACCCACCCCTTAAGTACTCAGTCTTCACATTCAGCCCTACCACTGACCCTGCCTACTAACCAGGCAAATGTCTATGGCCCGCAGATCGGTCTCCTTGAGGAAGGCTGGCTCTGGCTCTCTACTACAGCATCACTGTTCCAGTATCGGTTTCTTGGGCTGTATCTCTCTTTCTGCTCTTCTGTTCTAATCTGCCTCACAAAGTTCGGAGGTGATTTTATGTGTGTGAAATGTAGTGGTTTAAAGAGCTGTTACACTACCTAAAATAATTTTTTTTCTTTTAAAAGTACTCAGGGGTTACTATTTATGTATGACACACCTCTACCTTCTCTTTCGTTAATTAGCAAAAAAAAAATTGTCACCTGACTTGTAGAACAGCACTGCACTTATAGAGGTTGACATCTAGTTCTATACCCCAGCTTTGCAGCTCCGCCAGACTGCTCACTTCAGTGTCACAATGAGTGAGGTCACAATGTTGTTGAGGCATGAATGGGATTAATGCTGGATATGTCCACTTCTGCCTTCTTATATATGTTTATGTGTACAGTTACTGTATCTCTTATGGTTACAAGAGTGCATTCTCGAGTTGTTTGGGTGACAGAACTGCGAAGCGCAGCTGAGCAGTTCTGGCACACAAAGGACTTCAGACGAAATTATTTTAACCACAAGAGACATAGGAACTGTACATATAGACATACTATAAAGCATGTTGAAGATTTTTTTTTCACTTTCTGTTTATTATTATTCCAATAAACATACAGTACATTCTCCGGAGGCAGTACCTGAGGAGATAAATCATATTCCACATGAGGGTGCCACCCCTCTTAATACAAACTGGTTAAAAATGTTAACTTACTGCTTCAATTAGATACAGCGTTTGGTGGGATCAATAAACAGTTTTTACATCATAACAAAATGTATACTTTTAAAGCTGCTTAAATGGCCCATGAGCTGCGTGATAATTTAGTCCATGTGTATAGTTCATAAAGTTCAGTAAACTGTTTCCTGTAAAGGAAAAACAAATATCATGCAATACCTTGTTTTAAGGAACCTTACTGGTATCCTATTAAACTAGACTTCAAGTTCAGCAAAATGAACTGTAACAGGTAGTTATATAGAGATTCCACAACCTTCCAGACTCTATTATTCAATAAGGGCATCTTACATAAATTATACCTTCAACCCACAGCAGTTTAACTTAACTAAAATATGTTTTAAGGTATTTAGAAATGCCCCTGGTTGAAATACTGTTTTTAACTGTAAAATATCAGTAAAAGAAATAGCACTCATTTATAAGAGCTTACTCAGCTGTACATTAAAGGGACAGTAAACATTGCAGGGGTCACTCAAATTGTGAAAGCCGATGAAAAGATTTTTCAAACAAGGCACTGGATTTCCTTGTAGGTGTCAGGAGTCCGGAGATATGACTATATAATTAGTCTGTAAATCAGAACATGATTGCAGCCATTTTAAAACAGGAAGTGATGTCACTGAGGGGCAAGCTGCATGTTGTTAATTACAGCTTGCTTTCAGTGACATCACTGTTGGTCTCATGATTCAATGAAATGGCTGCTGCCTTGTTTTGATTTACAGATGATTTAGGTATTCATAACTCAGGACTCCTGACACCTACAGGTAAATGCTCAACATGTCATTTGAAAGATCTTTTCATGGGCTTTCACAATTTGAGTGACTCCTGCAATGTTTATTGTCCTTTTAACAATGTAGTAAGAAGAAACTTTTATTTAATAATGATTTAAAAGTCTCAGATTTAAATTATTGTTACTGTCCAAGGTAGAGCAAACCTGGAGTCAGTTGCAGCATCTGCAACTCGTGTTCATCCGATTCCTCTCGGTCTATCAGGTCCAGGGACTCCATCTGAGCAGGGGGAGATATGTGGTGTTGGGTCCACTTTAGGGCCTCGCTGGAGTCAGAGAAAATAAAGACCCTGCCCTTGTGAAGGATCCAGAGACGTGCAGTGAATAATATATTATATGGAATGCCAGCTTCCCTTAGAGTAGCACGGACACCATCAAAGCACTTTTTTTTTCTTGTAGCATCGCTTAAGTCTGGGTAAATTCGTACCTGGATCCCATCATGTAGTAACATTAATTTTTGATGAGCCAATGCTAGGACGAAATCTCTGGATCCCACAACATTGAGGACTAGCACTATTGCCCTAGGTGCTTCAGGATTCTCTGAATGACCTCTATAAGCCACCTGGTAAGCTTTTTGTATAAGTATTTTATGGTCAGTGAAAGACTGTCCCAATTGTTGCTCCATCTACTCGCTCATGGAAAGGCTTAAGTGGTCTCCTTCACTTTGCTCTGGCATGCCCACGAGTCTGAGACTGGCCTCCCGGACCTGATTTTCCAAGAACGCAACCCTGGAGTGAAGAAGCATGTTTTCTTTAACCAGGGATGTAGCAGTGCCCAGGGCTGCATCTGAACTTTTGCAAGACTCTATAGCTTCTGTTTTGATAAAAGTCATCTCCGTTTCTAGAGTAGTAACTCTAGTTGCCATCATGTCAATTTTCTCCACTAGCCCCGATACTGTAAATATGAGGTGATTGATTTTGACTCCTAAAGTCTGTAGAGTTGCATCTCCAGTTCCCATGTCTTCAGGTGCAGTATGGGCCTGGACAGACATCGTGGCTGGGGGTCCCGGAACATTTTTCCCTCCTGCTCCTTCTTGCTGCGATCTTTCTTTCTTTGGATTACCCATGTTTAGTCTTTAGGTATTCCAATTTACTTGTATGGTCGTGAATTCCTTTGAATCACCCAATAATACAGGTTAAATTGCTTAAATATATACATTTTATAGAGAGCTGTAGGTCAGGACTTCCGTTTAGCTCGGGATCAACAGTGCTCCCCTCCATATTGAAAATTTCTGTTTAAAAAAATGGAACGCAAAGTTAAAATCAAAATGTTTCTGTAACAACCCAATCCCTTGGGGGTTACTAAAATATTGACTAGTTAAATGTTTATTCACCTGCTCACTCTTCTGTTTACTTGGCTCCAACTGATGCTGAAGTGATGAGCTAATTTGGAGCTTTCGCAGCAGCATAACCCTTGCGTCAGCTGCTAGGGTGGGAGATAGAATGTTGGGAAACAGCAGTTAGTCAGTTCTGAGTTAGAGTTTGAAGTGAGAGGAAGGCAGAGTAGTTCTCTACCTGTGGGATCCATCCTAGTGGGCCCTGATTTCCTCTCCCTAGTCTGGATATCCCCAGCTTGCCTGAGTGAAGTGGTGGAGACCTTTCTTATCACAGGATTCCTTATTTTCCCCCCAGGAGGGGTGAAAAGAATTGTAGTTCATGTGGATTTTAGGGGCCATTCTCAGTATAGTCCAGGATGTTTTTTCAAGCTGCCTGAAAGTACTTTAAGGAGTGACATCTGACAATTTTTGGAGGAAATATGAACATTTCTATGGGTCCATTGTCTGACAGGATGGCACAACCAAATATTTGTGAGTACAAAAGGGACAGATTGTCTTTAAAATAAAGTTGGCTGAGGTGTGTGAAGTCCAGAGCTGGGACTATATCACATTTTGCGGGACTTTTATCTTTCATTACAAATGTAGTGATTTTGGGGGTGAATGCCAATGACTCAAGGTTCAAAGCAATTCAACCAGTATTGCAGCTGTTGTAGTTTTTCTCAAAAGGTATGGCTGAGTTTGGGTAAGGAGCAGGGAGTGGGGAGAACCCCATTTAGTGTGAACAGTCCAAAGCTAACAGATCCAAAGGTTGTGTAGTTTTCAGTTAACATGTCTGGAAAAGGTTCAGTGTGGCCCCACACCACAAAGAGTACTGAGAAAGCATTTACAGTTAAATATCCTATACCTATAGGAGCCAAAGGTTGTGCAGTTTACAGTTAACATGTCTGGCAAAGGTTCAGCATGGTCCAATGCCACAAAGATGCAGAGAAGGTGTTTACAGTTTCAATGTCCCACACCTGTGGGAGTACAGATGTTGTGTAGTTACAGTTAAGCATGTTTCTGCAAAAAAAATCCAGTGTCCAGTTGTAGCAAACCTGTGGGGGCCACTCTACTTTTTTAGTAACATCTGTGCTCTTAATAAAAGACCCACTGAAGAATCCCAGCTACAGTGTGGACATTACAGTTATTGCTCCCTGTGTGGATTTACTGGGCACCCCTCCAGAAGCTAGATCTAGCATACGCCTAGCAAAAATCTCTCACCAGGGTCCATATGTAAATTTAAGGTTATTATGTAAACCCCAACCCCTTACCTGAAAAGTGAGACAGGTATACATACCCAAAGCCAGGGATGGTACCATTTTTGCAATTAAAGTCATGCCAGCTATGGATGCCAGTATTTCAGTTAAAGGGTGCCAACTAGAATAAAGTGATAGGGATGTTACATTTCACTTTGCAGAAAATTAAAGAAACCCCTGAGAATAGAAACAGACTATGCCAACTGAACTTAGAACTTCAGAATTTTAGAACTGTTTGCACAAGTCAACCTCTTATGGTTATAAGAGTACCTGGAATGTTTAGAAACAAACAATATACCATGGGCATAAATAAACAACCAATCAAATCATCAGACTGGTACCTTACCTCCATTGTAAATCCTCTGATAATCAATGGCAAAGGTGCCAGCCTGCCTCAATCACGTGCCACCCTAACAGTGAATCACTCCGATACCCGAACTGTGCACTGACAGCCACCATATTACCTCCCACAAACCGCATTTTAAAAATTCCGCTACTGGTGAAAAAAAAACAATACATATCTTTTGAGTTTATCGTTGATGTAGAAGTAGATGAAATCTTACGCAACCTTCAAAATACAACTGAAAGTGTAATAGCTCCACAAAGCAACACACCTGTAGTAACTCCAAGTTCTTCGTCCAGCCCTCCAGTCCCATCAGCCAAAACCATATCTAAATCCTCGCTTTTGGCCAGCCAAAAAAAAAAAACAGAAACAAATCCCCCGAGTACATCTCCACAATGGAAACATCTCCTGTATATTCCTACTGTCTCTCTGGTACAGTCCTGTTCTCTGTGTGTCAATCTTCACTATTGGACACACACACACACACACACACACACACACACACAAGAAAAAAAATGTAGAAAGAAAAGAATGTAGCAATGGTGTGCTCCATGTTGCTCTTCTAGCACAACTCTCTTTCTCTCTCTCTCTCTCTCTCTCTCTCTCTCTCTCTCTGTCTCTTTCTCTCCACACTGAAGAAAAAAAAATGTTGCGAGCGTGTGTTTTATGTTGCTCTTCTACCAGACCTCTCTCTCTCTCTCCACACTCCAGTGACAACCTTTCTAAAGGCCCTCTGTTCTGCCAAATCCACAGCCATGGCAGCAGCCCTGGCAACCAAGGACAACCCTAACAACCAAGGACTATTTTTTTTCTGGCAGAGTAACAAATGCAATAAAAATAAAATAAAACACAACAAAAAGCATGTTTTATTTTATTTTTTTGTATCTAAAAAAAGGCACCACAGTATAATCGTAATAAACCACTCAGGGATGTGGGTTATAGGGGGATTTACCACGGCTGGTGAGGATTTAACCAATCGGCCGCACACCAGCCGTGGTAAATACCTCCATAACCCACACCACCTTGTGGTTTATTGCTTAAATCCTGATTGACTAAGAATGATGTCATAACTTAGAATGCACAATCACAACAGTATAAACTACATTTTTATGAGTAAGTTCTTTGACATCATGGCCAAATTTCCCGAGTTCACTAAAATATCACTGACTACATCATTTGGTTCCATATGTCAATTTGCATCTGCATGTCCCCCTCCCCACACTCCACCCCCAGAATGAGGCTGAAAATAGGCAGATTTGCCTAGCCCTCCTTTCCTGGTCAACAAAAACTAAATAAACAAATGAGGATGTAAGAAAGGCCTTTTTCCAGCAGTTTCATCTGGATTGGTTAATGTTCCCTGCTGGATAAATTCAAAACATGCCGTTGTTGGTCAAGCTAACCTCCGAGGAGCAGACTGTGTTCCATATATATTTACATACAACCTTTCCTTGTTTTCCCCCTACTTCTATTTCATTTTGTTGTTCTTGGTCCCTTTTGCTAGTTTCTAACAAACAAACTGATCTGGATGTTGATGATGTTGGTGATGTGTTTTCTATCATTTTGCTGTGTTGTTGCATTGTTCTGCTTGTTTAGGCATTTGCACGTAGTATCTCCAGCTTGAGGATTGCACTTTTCAGTCCCATGTCAACACTGTGTCCTCCCTAATGTTTGTGTCATCTCTCAACAGTTTGCTATGTTTACTTTCCAGTATTTCAGCTTCATGTGCAGCCACTTTAGTTTTCAGTCATGAGTCAAGTTTGCCAACTGTAGATAATTCTGCATGGCTTTTCAATTCTGTTTATATTTCTGCAATCTGAGCTTTTATTTTTTCATACTTGATTGAGTCTTCCTCTATTAAAATAAAAATCAGTATATTTATACACTCTGTGAGTGCTTCTTCAGTATGTCTTTAGGTGTGGTTCTTCTTTTACTGCGGATGGGGTTTTGTTGCTGTGTAACCCTCTGGGGACTTACACACTCTTCAAATACAGTACTGTGTTAGTGTAGTCTTGTTGTACCATATATTCACTTCCTGAAATGACAGTCTGTCAAATTTAATATCTAGTTGTTTTATACGATTACTGGCATCTGGTTCCATGGTTCGTGACCCTTACTAAGTTTAGTGACAGCCAGTTCTCTCCTTTGTTCACCGAGCTACGTACTGACAAGACACAATGGTGCCTGCTGTTCTCTGTTTACACTTCCTGTTCCATGATTGCTTATTAAATTGTGTATTCCTCTGCTTGTGTGGTTATCCTTCTTGCAGTGTGTAGAAGCAATAAAGCAGAGTGTTTGCTGCAATGCAGTGAAATATTCTTGATGCTGAATGCCATGTTAAGAAAGTCTGTTTGGGTGCTGGTGGAGGTTTTCACCGTGATTCTTCTTCCAAAAACAAGGAGAATGATTCCATTGGCAAAATGCCTGACAAAGAGGTTTCCCCAAGGTGGTAGTACTGAGTTACAGGTAACTGTTTTTCAAAATAACCAACAAACTGAAACATGAACTCAAAACCAACCAGGTACAGCCAACAAACACGCCCGAGCAAAGTCCAAAGAAATGAAAAGATTGCTCGCACAATGCAGTAAAGTTTCCTAGTGCAATTATTTATTTATGTCCACGTGATGCTAATTTCCAAAGTTACAAAAACAGAGACAAAAGCAACTGGCTCATCAATGGAGACACAATGGATGTGAACAATAAACTTCAAGGGATTGCCCATGTCCATAGCTGTTCGTGCTCTTTAGCATAGAACATCTTGAAGAACAACTACAAATATACCAGTTCTAAAACTGTTAGTTACCGGATCAGGTCTCAGAGTGGCTACTTAGGAAGTGTGTTTTTATGTCAAACTGCAGTTTTTTCATCATGGCTGTTGACAGGATTCCAGTGTACAAATAAAGAAAACCTTTGACTTGCCAGAGTTTAAGTTCATTTTATTATGGCCAACTGCTATAGTAAATAACAATGGACACCTTCTTTCTAGCAAATGCAGTTCCTCCGTACTCTTAACATGCACACAGTTGACACTGCAACATCACAAGGGCAATAAGGAAGATTTCATCAAACTTGTAAAGTTGACACGTCAGCTAGGTGGGCATGCTATGTCTCAGATGCCCCATATGGGAATAGCTCTGACTTTTCACTTATAGCCTCCAAACTTATTTATGACACTTTACTAATATAAAGTATAGCTATGAGCTAAAAAAGGACTTTAGATTAGCAATTTAAGTTTGCACATCTTGTACAGCAGCCTCTTGCATTATCACTTTTTTTAATTGCGTGACCACCTAGTACATCCAGGATCTGTGTTGCGTCAAGCATTTGGATGAACTAAATCTGCTAGAAAGAAGGTGTCTTGTGTTATTTACCCATGAGGCTACAATAAAATGAACATGAAGGAAAATTACATACAAAAATGATAACAACACATGTTGTACATTTGTTTATTTGTTTTCCTCTGATTGTTTCTGGCATTCTGTTCCCTCTGTCTGTGGCCCAATTTTTTTTTTTTACTTTTCCCTGCAAGTTTTATGGCCCCCAGAGGTAGCCATGCAGGCTTCTTTTACTGCCTTTGATCTGTTGGAATTTTCCCAAAATGCCTCTGGGGATGACATCAATTAGATTAAGAACTAGAACCAAAAACCCCAGATCCTAATTATAATCTAGTCACAACATCAAACTGCAACTACTTGTGAAAGTTAACTGCTTTGAAAAAGGGTTTGCCCTTCCTCCCCAGCTAAAGTTATATTTCTGTAAGTGATGCCTATCATTATTCTGGATGTGCGGAAAATTTCTTTGTGAAGTGCTGTCACTGTATGATAATAAAACTGATACACATTTGAAAGTCTTAGGTCTCATTGACATTTGCATGGCTATCTCCAGGGGTGTGTGCAAAGAAAAAGATCGCCCTCTGGCTGCAGAAGGTAAAAAAATAATATGTGGACAGAGAAACCTTGCAGCCCTCCCTCAGGTTAAATTCATATATCAAGCAGTAAAACACCAGTGTGTCTTCAAAATTCAATAAATTTATTCCATGTGAAGCACACATATACTAGACAAATATTTGAAATAAAGTGCAGCCACAGCTAAAATGCCTCTTTTGCTGGGGCTGCACTTTATTTCATATATTTGTCTAGTGTATGTGTGCTTGACATAGAATACATTTATTAAATTTTGCAAGACACGCTGGTGTTTTAGAGCTTGATATATGAATTTAACCTGAGGGAGGGCAGTGAGGTTTCTTTATCAACATACTATCTCCAGAGCCCATAAAACTGTCAGGGAAAAGTAAAAAAAAAAATCTTACCACAGACACAGGGGACAGAATGCCAGAAACAACCAGAGAAACAAAAAGCCAATCCTCAACATGTGCTTTTATAATTCTTCATGTAGTTTTCCTTGCAAACTGGAAAAAGTGATTTGGTCCATCAGGATAGCAGGAAATATCCAGATGTGTCTCCATCTGCTGGGTACCTGGCCACCTTCTAAACTCTAAAAAGCATGCATTTTTTCATTAATTTTCTAATTAAATGAAAATGTAAGCTGCAAATGCAGCTAGTGTATCAAACTGAAGTGGAATAATGATATGAGTGTGTCACTCTGGGCCCTCTCCTATTGATTTTCCAGGTGGGCCTCTGTATCCACTTTCCAGGTGGGCCCCGTACCCCAGTCCAACCTTGTTCACTGGGATCCTGTTGGACACTGTGCTGAACCAAAATTGCAGCACAGGGCATCATCTTAGCATGTGCTGTGGGTCGTCCAGCAGTACTTAGTAAAAGTGTTTTGAATCCACCACCCAAGTTTTTTTGCTCAAAGCACTGGACTTTATTTTGCATAACTGTTTTGTTTTTGATAACATTTTTCTTCAGTTATGAGGAACTGTGATGAGGCAACAGTAGCTTTTTCACATGTAATCTTGCCTTGGCTGGCAGTAGCAAAATGTAAAATTTTCAGTAATGCCAACCCCCATCTCAGACATGAAAAAATGGCTCAGAATTATTGATGATGTCATGTGTGTCTGGGATAAGGTGAGATGAAAGCAAATTAGTTTATGGCTTGGCTACAACAAAATAACTTCACACACAAACTGGAAGCTCAAAAAATTGAATTTATAGATGCTGCATTTTCCACTAATGCTATGAAATTTGTACAATCCATTTCTTACCATAAACCTGAGGCTGGAAATACACTGCTATGGGAGGATAGCCCATAACCTAGAGATCTCATTCAAAGTAGTAGTAGTACAGTATATCATATGGACAGTTTAAAAAAAATATTTAAATATTTGGTAACCCGGAAAGGTGCACTGAGCCAAGGCTCGTTTCCAGGTGCAACCCGGTGACAAGGGTACAGGAATATAAACACACATGAGGTATGTACATGATCAAAAATACATATTGGTAACATATACAAAATTTGCAAAAGGATATATACAGGTTGATACCTATTTTAGACAAATAGGGTTGGCTAGATAGGCAACATTACATAGCAGAGACATATTTACAATCTGATACACAAAAAAGCCACAGTAAGTTAGCTTGGGAGGATGACAAATATAAAATCTGATACAGTGCAGTTAGTTGCATAATGTACATTTCGTAGGAAGTTTAATGTACAATTGGTAGGAAACATACATACATAGGAGCTGAGAGGTTCATATAGGACCAACTAACTCTGTAGGTGATGTTGGGAAGGTGAGCAGCAGGAGAAGGTAAGGGGTGGAAGTGAGCGGAGTTCTTGTTTGATGGAGTTGTGCAGGAAGGAGTTTTTTAGGAGAGGAGATAGTTAATTCCATACAGAAGGGAGTCTGTAGGAGAAGGCGGTTTTGCCGGCGTTAGAGGATGGTTTGGGCAGCGAGAAGGAGCGGATGTCCCATGAATGTAACAAGTATGGTGATGGTTCTGCAGGAGATAGCCTCTCTAAAAGGTAAGGAGGTAGTAGATTAAACCAAAATTTGGATATTAAGGAGATGGAGTATAGTAGCAGCAGTGGGTCGGGGGTGCTATACAGAGGGTGGAAAGGAGAGTGCAATGGTGGGTTCTGAAAGGGGAGTTAGTGGCAAAATGTCAGAAGGCATAAAGGAGGGAGTCTAGCCTGGCTAACGAGGAGGCAGGGACTATGCTATATATTACATCTGCATAGTCAAATACAGATGTGATCTTTTTTGTCAGTAATTCGCATCTCACTGGTAGTGGGAGAGAGTCTCTGTTTCGGTACAGTATACCAAACTCAGGGTGGAGCTTTGAGTTGATGGCTTCTATATGCTGAAAAGTTTAAATGGGTGTCTAGCCAGACTCCAAGATATTTGTAAGATGAGACAGCACTTAGTGGGGTCTCATCCAGGGAGGTGATGGCAGGGGGAAGGGGTGATCTAAATATTTTTTGCACAATCACAAAGGTCATTGAAACTGTTTTGGAAGTAATGATTTTGAGCTGGTTAGCCTGGAACCAGGACTGCATGTTATTGAAGTCTTGCTGTAGTAGGGATTGGACATTATTCAATACTGGCCCAGATGCAAAAAGGATGGTATCATCCACATACATGTGTATGCGGGATCTAGAGAAAACAGTGGGGAGGTAATTTATAAATAAGGATAACAGGATGGGACCAAGTCTCGATCCTTAGGGGATGCCTGCAAGTATGGGGGGGGTTGCTACCCTGACTGATTGAAACCTATTTCTGAGGTAGAACTTGAACCACTTAACTGTGTGGGGGGGGGTTGCAAGACCAGTTTCCTCTAGTTTATTGAGAAGCACTGGTGAAAGACTGAATCAAAGGCCTTGGCAAGGTCCGCAAAAATTGCAGCAGTTAGGTGGCCTTGGTCTGAAGCAGAGTGGATGTGTCCGGTGACTTGAAGCAGGGAGGATACAGTAGAGTGGTGCTGTCTGAAGCCCGATTGATAGGAAGATAGGAACTCAGTAGCCATACAGAATTCAGGCAGACTGGATTGGACTAATGTTTCTTACAATTTAGCAAGAGATGGGAGGACAGAGATCGGTCGGTAGTTCCCAGGCACTGAAGGGTCACCACCCTTATGTAGGGGGATGACACAAACAGTTTTCCAGGCTTGAGGGACTACTCCCATGGAGAAAGATAGGTTTAGTAAGAATGTTAGAGGTGAGGCAATTACTGGAGCTGTTATGCACAGATGTTTGGGGTGAATTCCATCCAGGCTGGATTTATAGATGTTTAGGGAGTAGAGAGCATCCAGGACTTTCTGCATGGAGACTGGGGCAAGCAGGAAGATGTTGAGAGGTTTATTATGGGAGGTGTCTTGGGCTCCTTGGGAGGGGGTGAGGGAAGGTCTAGGAGAACACAGGTGGTGAAGAATTTATTGAGGGTGTCAGCAATACTGTCAGGGTCTGTAATTTGTAGTCCATCTTGCTTGAGGGCAGGTGTGTTGTTTTGAGCAGGGGATGAATAATGGAGTGGACCACCTTCCAGAAAGAGGAAGGGTGGGCGGTTTGCAGGCGAGATCTAAAGTAGTCAGCTTTGGCTCATCTTAAGGCCTTGGTTCAAGCATTTCTGATACTATTTTAGACTTGTCTGACTTGTGGGGTTTGCAGGGATTTAAACTGAGACCAGGCCTTGTCATGGGTTTGGCATATCGCAATTAGCGGGGCGGTGATACATTGATAGTGGCATTTCTTGAATCTGGCCTTGACCAGAGGGGCATGAGAGTCCCAAACCTGGATGAAAATATGCAGGAACCAGGCCAGGGCTGTATCTACATCTGTAGCAGAGTAGACTGGATCCCAGTTTGTGTGTTTCGGGTAATTCAGGAGAGAGTTGGCATCAAGTGAGCTTAGGGGTCGGGTTTTTATGTATTTTGGGGCTGATTTGGGTAGTTGGGTTTTCCTAGTACAGTAAGTGATGCAATGGTCATGTAGAGCACTGGCCATTACTCCAGCTGTGGATATTCTATGGGGATGTGAAGAGAGGATCCAATCAATTAGGGAATGGTTGGAGGAGCAGGGATTGTAGCAGGTGGGCTCAGTGATTAACTGGGTGAGGTTTAGAGATTCAATTTTGGAGCTAGAAGATTTGGAGGAGGGGGACAGTCAATCCAGATTGTAGTCACCCAGTAAGAGCAACTCATCCTTTGCTACAAGGGGTGGCAGGGTGGATATACATGAGATAAGTGCTTCATGGACTAGCTATGGGGAGGTGTAAATCACCCCAATGAAGACTGGGAGAGTGGAAAGGAGGGTGATGTGGGTGAGGATCAGTTCATGAGAGCAGAGGCAGGATTCTGACTTGATGACTGAGCAGGAAAGTGATTGCCATACGTACACCACCACAGCTCCACACCTCTTGCCGTGGTCCTGCCAATGGAGCGTGTAGTCAGGATTCATCAGGGAGGAGCCCAGGGTTTTCACGGATAGCCATGTTTCAGAGAGGCAGAGGATGTCAGGGGAGTGTTGAGTCAGCCAGCAGTTAAGTAGGTCTAGTTTTGGTATGATGTTTCTGATGTTTATATGCATGATGCTTAGGCCTTTTGGGGAGTTTATTTACTGGGGACCCACTGAGGAACCTGGGTTTGGTTCCACATCCCCTGCAAGGAGTAGAATGAGTAGGAACAGGAAGAATGTGGCTGGGAGTTTGTGTCCCCTAGTGTTAATGGCAGATTCGGGCATGGTGCGGGAGCACCATACAAATGTTATGCTTGCTGCCATCTGTGGAGGTAAGGCACTGGGGGAAATCAAGTAATAGGTGGGTAGAGGCAAATGATGAGGTGTGAGGGGGTCTAGCCTTAACAGGGGAGTGGGGGTGAGAGGGGTTGTTGGGGCTGGGGGGGGGGAGACTGGGTAGAAGCAGCTAGGGCACAGACGTGAAGGTGAGAATGAGAGGAGGTAAGAAGCATATGAAAATATTAGAAAGGAGGCACACATGATTATGATGGAATGCATTGTATCAGAGTTATAGCAGAGAGCCTTCATACTGCCACTTTAACTGAGGTCTCTAATCAATGCTTGTTCAGCAGATTACTGCACCTGGAGTTCTAATGGGCTGACCCATTTGAGTAGTGGAAGCAGGGGGTATCAGATGTCCAAAGGGAGGAGATTTACGTGGGGAGGTGGATTGTTTCTACATGCACTTATAAAAGTGCAACTACCACTGGGTGGGGGTGGGAAGAGACTAGCGGTGCCACTTGTAGTGCAGTGCCGCACACCAGGTAGGAGCAGAGTATACCTGGGGGGGCAGTGTTCCTTCATCCAGGCAAGTCTGTAGTGGGAGGAGGGAGGAGGAGAGCTCCATTGTTTTCCCGTGCCCTCAGGACCCTCCTGCAGTGTCGGCAGTGCTTGGAGTGAGTACTGGAGCTGGGAAGGGAAAAGATAGTAGGGTTAAGGTGGGGGGAGTAAAGTGGTAGGCAGGTCAGAACGGATGGGGGGGGAGGCTGAAACCAGACACAAGAAGCTCTTAGAGACTGCCTCCTGAATTACAACACTGGCTGGGCTAGAAGGGAGCCGTGAACAGCAGGGGAGCTACTGTTTGTCTGCCTATGGCAGCTAAGTTACAGAGTGCACATGCTTGCTAAGGGCTCATAGCAGTGGAACTAAAACGCAGTTGCTTAGGCAGTACGTTCTCAATTCTTAGCACTATAATGATTAAAAAATGCCTTATACAATGTTCTTCCACATTAGCAGGGGAATTTTATTAAAGAAAGTATCATCATGCAGTAATACAAACCAAAGCAAAATATGCAATGCAACCAAGAAAAAAAAACTTCATATAACACAGTGATTAAAGGTTGAAAAGAAAGTGCGCAACATAAGTTTAACTAAAGAGATGAACTGAATTTTTGTTACACAACATTACTCACGAGACTGCAGGGAAAAAAAAGAAAAAGGGGAGTCATTAATAGTGTTCCAAAACTGCGCCATCCAGTTAAAAAGATGTAATACACCACAAGTTGTCCACAGACTCCAACATTGACATTTAGACAGTGTATCCCTTTCTCTATTACAAACTCCTTTAAGAAAATCAATGATATGTGATACAAGCTCGTCTGGTGGAATTATTTTTTTCTGGAGGGTAAATGCCCACCTTGCCTGCTACAAAATATATCTGCACATAGTAAAAATGTAACCTATAGTACTCTTGTTTACACAATTCCATACTGGTCTATCAATTCCTAGAACCACTTCAGGGTATGATATGGAGGCAAAGGGTGGAGTTTTTCAGTTCCTAGCCATGGTAAGCCAGAAGGTATGGGTGAAGGGACTGGAAAATATAAAGTGCTCTAGGGTTTCTAGGTCCTGTGTACAAGAAGGTCTCGGACACACCTTTTCATCTATTTGTTTCTTTGTTTTTTTACTTGAAGATATTTTTCACTCCAAGTCTCCCATGAATACACAGCCAGGTGTTGCCTCACAGAGACAGTGGAAGTGTAGTACTTGGCAGAAGACACCAGGAGAAAGGACTGCTGTGTGACTGGACTTCTCTACTGGGACTAAAGTAGAAGAACTTTTGTATTTGACCTTTAATTAAGGGTAAAAAAACTAACATACAAAAAAGAAAAAGTGTGTGTTTGGGTTAACTGAACTGAATGGGTATCTGAAGAGTTATCTAGGTGTAAATCTCAGGTGACTGAAAGGACTTAACTGCTGTGAGGTTTAAATTACTTGTAGAAAGATCTGGTAAGTAGGTGGAGTGGCTTAGCTAGAAGGAAGCTACATTTAAAGACTGCCTTAGAAAGTTTCTGCTAATAACTTGGCAGAAGACACCAGGAGAAAGGACTGCTGTGTGACTGGACTTCTCTACTGGGACTAAAGTAGAAGAACTTTTGTATTTAACCTTTAATTAAGGGTAAAAAAAACTAACATACAAAAAAAGAAAAAGTGTGTGTTTGGGTTAACTGAACTGAATGGGTATCTGAAGAGTTATCTAGGTGTAAATCTCAGGTGACTGAAAGGACTTAACTGCTGTGAGGTTTAAATTACTTGTAGAAAGATCTGGTAAGTAGGTGGGTGGCTTAGCTAGAAGGAAGCTACATTTAAAGACTGCCTTAGAAAGTTTCTGCTAATAACTTGGCAGAAGACACCAGGAGAAAGGACTGCTGTGTGACTGAACTTCTCTGCTGGGACTATATTGCCCTCCTTCCCCCCCACCCAAAGCTAGTTCTATTTTTATAGGCACAGGATTTGACTGACAACAGGAACTTCCTGTTTGGGGCAGGAAGTGAGTGATCACAGAACCACCAAGGACCCACCATCCTAGAAGGGCAAGAGTAGCTCTCCGGCCCCTCTAGCTGCTGGAGGTCTGCCTCTGAGCAAGTAAGTGGTCTACTGCGAAATATAGGATATTCTTGTCTCAGAACAGGACAATCAGGAGCTTAAAGGCACACAGGCAGAAAGTGAGAAGAAAAAAAAAAAACAGAGGAAAGAGTAGGATTGCAAACAGTTAAGGGGCCAGAAATAAGACATGATTGGAGTGGTGCAGTGCAGTGGCTGTGGAGCAACAGTCTTCGGGAGATGTTCTGGAGGATGCGGTGTTGTCCCATCTTCAGGCACCTCTCTGGGCTGAGGAGGAGGTTGCTCATCTCCAGGCTGAGTTGGCCAGGATTTGTGGGACCTCCTCTTCCATCCAGGGACCACCAGTGCCACTGCCGTTGCCTCAGAGGTTGCCAAGAAAGAGGGTGGTTGGACCACAGTGGGCTCAGGGAGGGTGAGGGTGGTGGAACAGGCGCATCCTCCCATTGTACCTCTCCACAATTCCTATGCCATTCTGGCAAAGTGTGGTTCCTCTATGGAGGCACCCACAGTGGAGACCAAGGAGGATGCTGGGAACCTCCACAAAGGAGAGCCACAGGAGGGTGGCAGGGGACCCTACAGGGGAAGAAAACAACTCCTGGTGGGGGACTCCATTGTTAGGAAGGTAGAACTGGGGAGGAAGGGAGAGGAGGTAAGGTGCCTGCCTGGTGCCATGGCTTGGAGGGACAGGGAGTGAATCCTCAGGATTGCACAGAGCAGCTGCACAGGGAGGAGCTGGATGTCATTGTCCACCTAGGGACAAATGACCTGGCTAAGAAAGGGATTAGAAGTGCAGGAAGAGTTTGTGGAATTGGGGAGGGCCTTAGTCAAGTAGCACACACACAGTAACCTTCTCGGAGGTGCTACACATCTATGGCATAGGAGGCTAGGGTGTTCCGCACCATGGGATTCAATCAGTGGTTGAAAACTGGTGTGGAGCTCAGGTTGGCTTCATTGGGGACTGGGGCTCCACCTGGAGTGATGCAAGCCTATCACGGGCATGATGGGCTGCATCTGTCCGGAAGGAACCAGGATCCTAGGTGATAGGTTTAAATGCTTCATTGGCAAGCTTTTAAACTAGCCAAGGGGGGAGGCACTGGAAAGGAGCAGGAAAATCCTAGCCCCCCCCAAATAATCACAGTAGTAAGTGCGGCAAACACCAACATAGAGGTGTAGACAGGGAGAAGAGCAGGGGTAAATGGAGAAAGTGGCAAAGGCAAGAAGGACAGAGATGGGGCAAAAGGGAGTAAGGCCATCAGGAAATGGAGGGTAATGAGTACCAATGCTCGTAGTCTGGGCAACAAGCTCCCTGAGCTGATGGCCTTAATGGAAGAGGGATGCCTGGATATCGTAGCAGTCACAGAAACATGGTACACAGAGAACCATGACTGGGATGTTAACATACCAGGGTACATAACCTACAGGAGAGACAGGCAGGGGAGAAGAGGGGGAGGAGTAGCTCTCTATGTAAAGGAAGGGATAAAAGCAACTGAACAAAAGAGTAAACAGGGAGGAGAGGAGGCACTGTGGGTCACCTTGGAGACTGGAAAGGGTACCACAATCCACACAGGGGTTGTGTACAGACCCCCATGTCAGGGGAAGGAATGGACAAGGATATGATAGAAGGCATTCTTAGAATGGCAGAGAAAGGGGAGATACTGTTGAAGGGAGACCTGAATATGCCAGATGTTAACTGGAGCACATTTGCTGCAGCCACATCCAAGAGCAGGGCCATTCTTGATGCCCTACAGGTGGCAGGCATTAGACAGCTAGTTTCGAACCCATCAGTGAAGGAGCAATCTTAGACCTCGTGCTCTCAAGCGGGGGCAGTGAGAGGATCTCAGATCTAGAAGTGGGTTGCCATCTGGGGACAAGTGACCATCAAGCAGTGTGGTTCACGTCAAACTCAGCTACAGAGTCAAGCCCATACAAAGTGAGGGTACTGGACTTTAGGAGGGCTGACTTTGGCAAGATGGGAGAGTGCCTCAGAAGCACTAGCAAACAGGCTAGAAGGAGGTGTGGAGCTACAATGGGGAATTATCAAAACTGCCATCACAGAGGCAGCAAGCCTTGTGTGAAGCAAATAAACAAATCAAAACGAAAGAAAAAGCCACTATGGTTCTCAAAGAGGTGGCTGTGAAAGTCAGGAAGAAAAGATAGCATTCCTGAAGTATAAGGAAACACAGAGGAGCAGGACAGAGAGCTGTACCAGTTAAGGTAGAAGGAAGCAGGAAAGTCAGAATAGCAAAGGCCCAAACTGAGGAAAAGATAGCCAACTCAGTTAAGAAGGGGATAAAACCTTTTATAGGTACATCAGCGAAATGGAGAAAGACAAAGGGAGGGATAGTGAGGCTGAATAGAATGAACGGTGGGTGGGCAGAGGGGACAGTGAAAAGCAGGAATACTGAACGAATATTTCTGCTCAGTATTCACAAAAGAGAAGGAAGTGCCTAATCCAATTAACAGAAGCACTCTTGATACGAGGGTGATCCCAGTCCTTTCACAGAAGAAAGGGTTCTGCAAGAACTCCTAAAACTGAAGGTGGACAAAGCAATGGGTTCTGATGGAATTCACTCCAGAATTCTAAAAGAATTAAGGGAGGAACTAGTGAAACCACTGGCTACTCTTTTTAATAAATCATGGGAGGATGTTGTGGTACCCGAGGACTGGAGGAAGGCAGATGTGATTCCCCTTCACAAAAGTGGGTCCAAGACAGAGGCAGGAAACTACAGACCTGTCAGTCTGACCTCTGTGGTAGGGAAAGTGATGGAGTCACTTCTGAAGGAAAGAATAGTCGAGTACCTAGAGGCCAGTGGAGCACAGGACCCAAGGCAGCATGGGTTCACAGCGGCAAGGTCATGTCAGACAAATCTAATAGATTTCTTTGACTGGGTGACCAAAGTAGTAGACCAGGGAGGGGCTGTGGACATGGCCTACCTAGACTTTAGCAAGGCATTTGACACAGTCCCACACAAAAGATTAATAGTCAAATTAACCAGCCTGGGAGTGGGACCCAGGGTGGTAGCCTGGGTAAAACATTGGCTGGACAACAGGACACAGAAGGTAATTGTAAATGGAGTCCACTCTGAAGAAAGGGGGTTACTAGTGGGTACTGAGGGTTCAGTATTGGGTCCAGTCCTTTTAATGTCTTCATCAGTGACATTGCAGAGGGACTGGAAGGAAAAGTATGCCTTTTGCACATGACACAAAGATCTGCAACAGGGTTGATACACAAGGAGGCGTGGAAAGGATGAAAAGGGACTTGGCAAGGTTGGAGGAATGGTCAGAAGTATGGCAGCTAGGATTCAATGCAAGAAGTGCAAAATAATGCACCTGGAAACAAGAACCCAGGGAAGAATACACAATGGGTGGGAGGTAGTAACAACAACAAAAAGGAAAGGGACCTGGGGTAATCATATCAGATGACCTTAAGGTTAGCAAGCAATGTGAGAAGGCAGTAGGGAGGGCTGGGGGTATACTGGGATGTATAGGGAGAGGCATCAGCAGCAGAAAACAGGAAGTTGTTATCCTCTGTACAGACAGTTGGTGAGACCCCATCTGGAGTACTGTGTCCAGTTCTGGAGACCCCATCTCCGCAAGGACATAGACAGGATAGAAGCAGTCAGAGGAGGGCAACTAAAATGGTGCAGTGTCTGCAAGAGAAGCCGTATGAGGAGAGACTAAAGGAGCTTAATATGTATACCCTGAGGAAAGAAGGAGAGGAGGGACATGATAGAAACTTTTAAGTACCTCAGTGGAATCAACAAAGTCCAAGGGGTAGCATCTTTCAGAAAAAGAGACTTGCAAGAACAAGGGGACACAATTTAAAGATAGAAGAAGGAGGCGGTTCAGGGACAATGTGAGGAAGTATTATTTCACAGAGAGGGTAGTGGATGCATGGAACAGCCTTCCTGAGGAGGTTGTGGGGTCTAAAACTGTGGGAGAATCCAAGAATGCATGGGACAGACATAAGGCAATTCTTGTGGGGGGTAGGAAGAAATAGGCTGTTGGTTAACTAGGATCTGCAGCCTATCCTGTAGGTAGGGAAATGGGCAGACTAGATGGGCTTAGCGGTCCTTATCTGCCATCAAAGTCTATGTTTCTATGTAGTGTCAGTCAAATATTGATACACTGTGGACTCCTGATCACTGGGACATTTGGCAATGGAGTCTGCTGGGAGGCAGGCAGTCTTTGATACCAAAGCATACAAGTATTTTCATGACTGGGAGGTCATATGAGTGGGTACAATCTTCCACTGCCTCATCTTAATTAAAGATGCTTTGACAAAGGGTGGGACCTGGACTTTCAGTAATGCCACTGAGTGCTGTGGCTGCCTAGAAGATCAACTTCGCTCCCACCAGCTCTACAATCTGGCTCAACAAGCACAGTTTTCATTCATTTGTAAATTTTCTTCTACTTTAGGAGCCGTGTACATATTGTGACTATAGGAGGACCAAAAAATAAAAATGAACCACCTGGAGGCAGTCAGCCAAGCTGCCAGAGCAGTCAAGAGGTAACTGCACCATCCACATTAAGTTCAGCACAGCCTCCTCCCCTCACCATGAGCCTGTCTAACCAGCCAAGCAGATCACCAGTGAGCACATATTGAAAGAACTGGTAGCTTTCAGAAAGGAGGCTCAATCAGCTTTCAGCTTATTACTTTCTGAAGTGGGCCATTTAAAACAAGAGACTACAGAACTTACCATAGCAACTACAGAGCTTAGGGAATGCACTGACCAGCTGGGTGACTTGCTCCTACACCTGCACCACCACCAACAGCAAGTTGACAGTAAATGTGAGGATTTAGAAGGCAGGTTGAGATGCACAAATTTAAGGATACGTGGGGTCCTCAAGGGTGAGGATTCAGGGGACCTCTTCTCCCACCCAGCAGCCACCAAATCTGCCACTGCTACCTCAGAGGATGCCAGGGAGAAGAAATGACTGAACTTTGGTGGGCCCTGAAAGGGTGGGGATGGTGGGACAGAGGCACATTTCTCAACAAGTATCACTACATAATTCCTATGCTGCTCTGGTGGGGTGGGACTGCTGAGATAAGGCACATGCACTAGTGACCAGGGAGGATGTGGGGGCCCTCCATAGGGGAAACCCCAAGGAGAGTGGTACAGGACCCCAGAGGAGGATGAAGCAACTTCTGGTGGGGGACTTGTTTGTGAGGAGGGATAGTTTTGGGAATAGAAAAGGGGGGGCAGGTTAGGTGCCTACATGGCAGCATGGCCTGGAGGGACTGGAAGCCGATCCTGAGGATTGCAAGGGCAGCAGGACGGCAGTGAGAGCCGGATATCATTGTCCACCTAGGGACTGATGATCTGGCTTGGGACAGGGCTAGGATAGTTCAGGGGAAATTTAGGGAGCTGGGAATGGGTCTTAGGTAGCTCACTTAGTGGCTTTTGCTGAGGTACTGCCTGTTTATGACAGAGGAGAGGAGTGGAATCTCTGCATCAGGAGCTTCAACTCATGCCCGAAGGAATGGTGCAGAGAGGAGGGGTTCTGCTATATTCAGGGCTGGGGACCTTCCTAGGAGGATAAGGACCTATACAGGGGTAATGGTCTGTATCCATCCAGGAGGAGAATTTCAGTCCTCAGTGGATGGTTTAAATGTTACTTCAAAGAACATTTAAACTAGCTGAGTGGGGTGGTGGAAGGAATCAGGGAGGCAGAAACTGCCCTCCCCAAGGCTGAAGTAGAGAGTAAAGAGAACCCAAGAGTAGAGGAATCACCAAAAGTGAAAATTAATAAAGGAAGCAAGGTGGTACAGACAAAGGAGGGAGCAGGGTGGTAGAGACAAAGGAGGGAGGGAACAGGATCATTAAAAAGAGTGTGGGGGGAGGGAGGACAAAAAGGAAAAAAAGAGGGCAATAAGCAGAGTGGCAACAAAATCTGGAAGGCCATGTGTGCAAATGCTAGAAGTCTAGGAAATAAAATTCTGGACTGAGAGGCCATCATGGCAGAGGCCAACCTGGATACTGCGGCCATTACCAAGTCATGATGCACTGAAAATCATGACTGAAACAAGGCCATACAAGGCTATACTCTGTTCAGGAAGGACTGGGTGGGAACGAAAATGAGTGGGTGTTGTGCTATATGTGAGGGAAAGCATAAAAGCGATGTCGATACAAGGAATACGGGGGAGGCAAAGGTACTGTAGGTCATGCTGGAGATGGAAAATGGAGTCACTCTTTGCAATGGAATGATCTACAGATCTTCAGCATGGGGGAGAGGAGATTAGATAAGGTCCCGATGAAAGTCACTGGCAAGATGGCAGAAAAGGGGGAGGTGCTGCTGGTGGGGAACTTCAACCTGCCGGGTATAGACTGGAGCTGCCAAATGTAGACTGGAGCCTCCCAGCAGCGGCTTCAGCTAGAAGCAGGGACATCCTGGACTCTCCGAAGGGAGCATTCCTCTGGCAACTAGTCAATGAACTCACTCATGATGGGGCAATACTGGAGCTGGTACTCATTAACACAGACAGTGTTGCAGACATTAAGGTGGGAGGCCACCTGGGAACCAGTGATCACCGTATGGTGTAGTTCAATTTAAGTACAGCTGTGGAATTGAACCACATAAGGGCAAGGGTCCTGGACTTCAGGGGTGCAGATTTTATAAAGATGGGTGAATGCCTCCAGGATACCCTGGTTGGGGGGGTGAAGGAACAGTGGGCGAAGCTAAAAGAGAGACCATGTAAAGGCAATAAACCTCTGTGTCAAACAAGTGAGCAAAGGCAAAAGGAAAAAGAAACTGCTGTGGTTCTAGAAAGAGGTGACTGAAAAGGTGAAGGCTAAAAGAGTGGTATTCAGAAGATATAAGGAGACGCAGAGGGAGGAAGATAGGGTGGCATAGCATGGGAACAAAGTGAAGCAGGGAAAGCAGTAAGAAGTGTAAAGGTGCAAACTGAAGAGAGAATAACCCACATAGTAATGAAAGGGGGCAAGACATTTTTTAGGTAGGTAAGTGAAAAGAGGAAGACCAGGGGTGAGATTGTAAGGTTAAAAAGGGAAGGAGGGACTGTGCAAAGGGGGAGCAGGAAAAAGCAGACATCCTAAACAAGTACGTTTGTTCAGTGCTCACAGAGGAAGTAGAAGGGAAGGGGCCACAAAAAAAGTAACAAACTTTGGAGTAAGGGAGGTGGACACTAGCCCCTTGTGGGAGGAGATTGACAAATCTGAAGGTGGAAAAAGCAATGGGGCCAGATAGGGTACATCCAAGGATATTGAGAAAACTCAGGAAGGTACTGGCTGCATCTTTGACAGTCCTGTTTAACAGCTTACTGGAAACAGGAGTGCTTCCAGAGGACTGGAGGAGAATGGATGTAATTCCATTACACAAAAGGGGTAGCATGGAGGAGGCTGGCAATTATAGGCCAGTCAGCAAGACATCATTGGTGGGGAAGTTAATGGAATCACTGCTGAATGAAAAGACTGTGGAATATCTTGAATCTAGTAGGTTACAAGACCCGAGACAGCATGGGTTCATGGTGGGGGAGGACATGTCAAATTAATCTGATAAATGTCCTTGTCTGAGTGACAGAGGGATTAGATCAAGGTAGAGCGGTGGACATGGCCTACCTAGATTTCAGTAAGTTTTTCAACATTGTTCCACATAGGAGACTAGTAAGCAAGCTGCATAGCTTAGGAGTGGGTCCAAATGTGGTAAACTGGATAAGAAATTGGTTAGGGGGCAGGTGGCAGATGGTGGTGGTAAACGGAGTTCACTCCAAGGAAGAGAAGGTGACCAGCGGGTTGCCTCAGGGATCAGTGCTGCGACCAGTTCTCTTGAATGTCTTTATAAGTGACATTGCAGAGGAGCTGGAAGGGAAGATCTGCCTCTTTGCAGAAGACACACAAATCTGCCATAGGGTGGACATTCCAGAGGGGTGGAAAGGATGAGCAGAGACCTGAGAAAACTGGAGAAGGGGTTAAGGGTATGGCAGATGGGTTTCAATGCAAAAAAGTGCAAAGTGCTGCAATTAGGGCACAGAAACCCAAGGGTGGAGTTCAAAATGGGTGGACTGATATTGATGATTACCAAACTAGAAAGAAATCTGGTGGTAATCATATTGGATTACCTAAACCTGGCTAGGCAGTGCAACAAGGCAGTCAGGAAGGCTAGTGAGGTGCTAGCGTGCATAGGGAGGGATATCTCCATCAGAAATAGGGAGGTGGTGTTGCCTCTGTTTAGATCACTGGTAAGACCCCACCTGGAGTACTGTGTCTAGTTCTGGAGACCACATCTCCAGAAGGATGTAGACAGAGCAGAGACAATCCAGAAGAGGGCAACTAAAATTGTGCAGGGTCTGCATCAAAAGCCCTATGAGAAGAGACTAGACTACCTCAATATGTACACCCTGGAAGAGAGAATGGGGGGGGTTATGATAGTGACAATTAAATACCTCATTGGGGGGGTCACGTGACTGCTGCATGGCATGAGGACGTGCCTTTTTCGAGCTCCAAACCCTGGGTAAATATAAATTGAAAATCCACCGAAATCCCTGCTAACTTCAATACAAGCAACAGATCACTTAACATCTGAAAGTGCTATGGATGAGTTTATTGTGTCAGCGGTGGGTAAATCGCAACGATCGGGAGCTAAAAGTAATAAAAAGCCCCCGGCCTCAGGACAGACGAGCAGTGTAGGCCCCATCTCGATCTCGGCTGTAGAAATGACAGCGATAGGAAGGGAACTGAAAGACCAGTTCATGGAAGCCTTATCCCCGCAGTTTGAGAAATTGGAGAACAAGGTTGAGGGGAGACCATTGACAATGGAGGCGCAAATAGAAAGGCAGCACAGCATGAACGGATGGAGGAGATGGAGGGTCGCGTTTCGGCCGTGGAGGACACACTGCACCCATTGGAGAAGAGGGTAGGAGAATTAGAGAAACAACTGCAGGACATGAGAGAAATACTGGATTATCAGGAGAATTATCAGCGAAGGTCCAACTTGCGACTCCGGGGCCTTCCTGAAGGCAAGGAAGGTGCAGATATTCTGGGGTTCTGTGCGAGAACCTTGCCAATGCTTATGGGCCTGAAACCCAAAGGAGGGGGTTACAAGTTGGAGAGGGTGCACCGAGCAGTTCAGTCATGGCCCCAGGGTGGGCAACCCCCGAGGCAAGTGAAATTCAGATTCCATAATTTCCAAGACAGACAGGAAATGTGAAAGGCATATAGGGCCTTACCCAAGTTAAAGTATGAAGGCGTGTGGCTATACATGTCCCAGGACCACTCTGTGAGGGTGGGTAAGAAGAAAAGGGAATTTAACGAAGTGATTGCTACTTGCCAAAGTATAAAGATGAAATGGTACATGGTATTCCCAGCCACCATGAAGATCAGACACGAGGGGGCAACGTGTAGTTTTTGGGAAGCTGAGAAAGCACACAAGTTTGTGAAGGAGCTGCAAAAGAAGTTCGGGTGATCGTTCTTTAAAAAATGAAAGGAGGGAGGTTGCAGGAGCTGCAACGAAAGGCTGAATGGTCTGATCCTGTAAATTGTTGTGGAACTTTTATTTTCTATGCAGAGTTACAGTTGGAGACAGTTGTCTTGACAGAGTGAAGAGAATTGACTTGCTTGAACACTGACTGAAGGGTGAGAGAGGAGCAGTCACACAGCGTTTCCCCTGTGGGAGCAGATGGTTGGCCCGAACTCCCCCGCCCCCATAATGATGTAATGGTGATGTGCTTGTCACGGAAAGGACTTTCTGGGAGACCATCGAGAGAATGGGATCGCTGAATTTCCCTGCCAGAACTGTTGGTGATGGATACAAATGCAGCTTTGGTCCCGGTATTACTGGTGGAGAAAGGCGAGACGGAATGGGTCGCGAGGGGAGGCCTGCACGTTGATACTGATTCGTGCAGCTTACTCTGGTGACCAGTCAATGAAGGTATGCAGTCTCGCTTAACGATCAGCCTGACGGACACTTGAGATCAGGGTCTGAAGAAGGAGAATGACTGAGGGGTGTGGGGGTGCGGATCTATGGCTGCCGGGGAGAGGGAAAGAGTGTCAGAATGCTGAGATGTGTCCTTGTCTTTTTCTCTCCTCTTCCCTAGGGCAGCGCAGGGGAATAGCAGCTGGTGAGGAGGGCTCACGCGTTATATTAGACTCGCAGGGCCTAGCCTCGCCAGCAAGCAGGAGAGAGAGAACTGAGGGATGAATGGGCGCCAATATTTAAAATGGGAAGGGATAGACTGGGATAGGAGGTAGGGAGGCTCATCGAAGGCAAAGGCAGGGGAATGGAGATGGAAATTAACAAGTCGTGAGGGAGGGGGGAAAGGCCAGAACAGACAGATAAGGTGCTCTGTGTGACTAAAAAATGTATGGAACAGGAGGCAGGTGGTCAGAAGAAGTTCATAACCCGGGGAGGGAGAAAAGGTTGATCGAAAGATTTTTCTTCGAATCAAGCCCTTTAATAAAGGTCACAGAGGGGAGAACATACTACTTACCAGAATGCTGTATGTTTCAAAAAGGAGACAAAAAATGTACTGTATATTGTATATAGGTTGGGGGGCAGGGAGTTTAAATGTTTTGTTATATATGTTGTTCAAAAGTTATATGTTAAGTCTGCAGTGAGAGAGATACCAGGTAGAGAAATGCCACACATAAAAAATGTAAGAGGGGTGTATAGGGCTGTGAGGGATGCAGAGGTTTCTCTGATAATAAGATGGATCAAAAGGAGAGAGTGAAGGTAGCCTCCTGGAATGTGCGAGGTGTCTCTTCCCCGATTAAACACGCTTCTATTATTACAGCCCTTAAGAGAATAAGGGCTCAGGTGGCTTTGCTACAAGAGACGCATCTGACTCCCTCAGAACATCAGAAACTGGTGAGAAACTGGGTGGGAGCCTGCTAGGCTGCATCCTTCTCTTCTCATAAGAGGGGAGTAGCAATTTTGATACACAAGCACCTCCCTCTCAAGGTCTTAAGAGTGGTACAAGAT
This sequence comes from Neoceratodus forsteri, assembly GCA_016271365.2. Taxonomy (NCBI): domain Eukaryota; kingdom Metazoa; phylum Chordata; order Ceratodontiformes; family Ceratodontidae; genus Neoceratodus; species Neoceratodus forsteri. The sequence continues at coordinate 735,882,857 of CM028131.1, forward strand.
AAAAAGGAGGGGAGGTATGTGTTCGTGGATAGAATGCTATGTGGGTCTTGGGTAACATTGGGAAGTGTCTATGCCCCGGCAGTATTTGAACCAATGTTTTATAGAAATCTGCTAGAGCTATTAACGAGGGAACAATTTCAGGGGTTGATCATGGGGGGTGATTTTAATTGCACACCGGACCCAATTATGGACCACTCGGGAGGGAGGGGCAGAGGGAGGAGGTGCATGAAACAGTGGAGAGAGGGTATAGTAGAACTAGACTTAGTAGACGCGTGGAGGACAGCTAACCCGAACCTTAAGGAACTCACCTTTTTCTCTAATCCCCACGAAACGTGGTCGAGACTAGACCACATCTATATAGAAGGATGTTGGTACCACAAGATGCTGGATGTGGGGCATGAACCTATTCATATCTCAGACCATACCATGGTGACAATGACATTAGGAATGGAGGTAGGTAGGGCGAGGCCTGCCACATGGAGGTTCCCTTTATATCTGATGGGGAAGGAGGAGTTTCACAATTTTCTGAAGGAACAAATAGAGAAATATGTGGTACTCAACAGAGACACAGCACCATCCAAGCAGGTTTTCTAGGATGCAGGAAAGGCCTATTTAAGAGGGGCTATTATAGGGTATGTGGCAGGATATAAGAAGGAGCAGACCAAGCGGTATGATGAACTATTTCAACAGGTCAAGGAACTGGAGCGCAGGGTGGTGGGGGGGACGAAGGGAGCATCCAGATACTGGCAACAGCAAGAGGGACACTTAACAGTATGGTGGCTGAACAGGCAAGAAGCCAGACATGGTTTGTGAAACAAAAGTTTTTCGAATGGGGCAATAAACCAGGACCCACGCTAGTTAACCTTATCAGGGGCAGGAAGAGGATGACGAGAATCCAGGAGATTTGGGGGGAAGGAGGAGTGCTGTTGAAGGAACCTCAGGCCATTGGGGAAAGGTTTAGGAAATTTTACCAGACCCTATATGAGAGTGAGTGTGAGGGTCAATCAGATAAAGCGAGAGTTTTTCTCAATGGGATCAAGCTTCAGAGAATTACAGAGAAGCAGAGAGAGGAGTTGGATAAAGAAATTTCTAAGGAAGAGATTAGGAGAGCTATACAGGGTATGAAGGGAGGCAAGGCGTCGGGACCGGACGGACTCCCAGCTGAGTTTTATAAGGTAATGGGGCAAGAGGTGGTAAACTTACTTTGGGAGGTTTTTCGGGAACCAGGAGAAGGGAATCAGCTCCCTCCCACCATGGGGATGGCGACGATCTGTGTCATTCCAAAACATGGAAGGGATCCACAGGAATGTGCGGCATACTGGCCTATATCCTTATTAAATGTGGATGCTAAGATTTATGCTAAGGTACTAGCCAGTCGCTTGGAGGGATTGTTGCCCCGAATGGTGCATCCAGACCAGACAGGCTTTGTAAAGGGAAGACACTTCTACCATAATGTGAGAAAGGTGTTGGATGTGGTGCACTGCTCTTCTCGATGCCCAGGGGTGACAGCGGTTTTGGCACTGGACACCGAGAAGACTTTTGACCGTATCGAATGGAGGCACCTCTTTGAGGTTTTGAGTAGATTTGGCCTGGGGGAAATGTTTATTGCTATGGTGAGGGCTTTGTACACCTCTCTGCAGGTGGCAGTACTAATTAATGGAGTGCTATCACAGTGTTTTGGCCTGTCCAGGGGAACAAGACAGGGATGCCCGCTCTCCCCACTACTGTTCGATCTGGCAATTGAACCTCTGGCCATAGCCATAAGGCAGAACCCAAATATTGAGGGAATGGTGGGGGCGTGAGGACAATGGCATAAATTGTCGCTTTATGCGGACGACATGATTTTGTACCTGGGCAACCCGGAGAGATCTATCCCTCTGCTGCTGGACATGATAGATAGATTCTCCCTTTTCTCAGGATACAAGGTAAACTTAGATAAATCAGAGGTAATGTATGTGGGAAAGGGGAGAATAAGAGGAAGCGAGTCGTGGGAACTAAGGGAAGTCAGGTCATGTTTTAAATATCTGGGAGTAAATATTGACAAGAATATCTCGGAATTGTATGGATTGAATTGTAGGCCGATGGTTAATAGCATGATAGCAGATATAAGAAGATGGAGAACATTACCGGTATCTTGGATTGGGCGCATGAACCTGATAAAAATGAATGCTTTGCCAAGGATGCTATACCTGTTGCAGATGCTTCCAATGGGTCTCGGCAAGAAAGACAGTAAGAGGCTAGAGAAGGGCTTTTCTGATTTCTTGTGGCAGGGGAAAAGGGCTAGGATCAGTTTGGGCAGACTAAAACTGAGCATAAAAGAGGAGGTCTAAATTTCCAGATATAAAGAATTACTATCTGGCCACACAGGTAAGAGTGGTTAAGGACTGGATGGCTAAACGGAAGTGGCCAGTTGGATAGATTTAGAAGAAATGGAGGGCAGGGCAGACTATGCAACACTTAGCCAGGGAAGGAAGAAAAAAACGCTTATATAGCACAGAAGCGAACAAACCCGATGGTGGTCATGACGCTGGAAAGCTGGGAACAGATTAAGAAACTTGTAGGGAGCATAGAAGCGGAAGCAATGCTTCTACCATTAAATAAAAATCCTTTTTTCTGTCCTGGGTTGGAATACCAAGGCTTCGAAGAGTGGAATACTAGGGGGATACACAGTGTGGGGGACCTCCTAAAGGGGTCAAACATAAGCTCTTTCCAGGAGCTGAAGGAGCATAGAGGGATACCCAATAACCATATGTTTAGATTTTTCCAGGCCAGGGACTACTATAAGAAGCTGAGGAAGCATGGGCCCCAGCCGCTTCCATTACAACAGATAGAGGCCTTGATTCATAGAGCCAGAAAGGACCCTAAAAGTAGGCTGCTGGTTAACTAGGATCTGCAGCTTATCCATCAGGTAGGGAAATGGGCAGACTGGGTGGGCCAAGTGGTCCTTATCTGCCGTCAAATTCTATGTTTCTATGTTTCTATGGTCGGAGATGTGGCCCATATACTGCGGGATAGTCTGTGAGATAAGCCGAGAAACGCAAAGGGGTTATGGGAAAAGGACTTAGGGATCTTAATTTCTGATCATAACTGGGGAATCATGATCGAGACTCATATGGGCCTGTTGATGTCAAATAAATATAAGGAATCGGCTGATAAGTTTATTCATAGACTGTTCTACCCTCTGGTGGTAATGCATAAATATCAACATGAGGTATTAGATATGTGCAATAGATGTCAGGAGCAGAGGGGCACGTGTCTACACTGTTTCTGGACTTGTCCTCGGTTGCAGACTTTTTGGGAAAAGGTGGTGCAAAATATGAGGGGGAATATGGGGGTGGATATCCCTCTTCATCCAATTGACCTTCTATTTGGTATAGAAATGAGGGGCAGAGAGGAATGGGCCCTACATAAGAAGTGGATCAGGATTGTGCTATCACAGGCTAGACAAGCTATTTTAAACACATGGGTGTCGGCAAAGGACCCCTCTATTGAGCAATGGCGGGCTATGACCATTGGTGCCCTGGCAATGGAGAAAAGGGCCTACCTAATTCAGGGTAGATTAGAATCTTTCATTTCTATGTGGAACAGCACTAACCATGGAAGAAGCAGTGATTCTGCAGATGGGGGCATAAGGAGGGCGGGGGGGCAGGGGCCTTACCTCAGAACAAAGACAGAATAAGAAAGGTTATAAATGAAATGCAGAATGGAATCCTAATATGAGTGAAGTATATGAAATATTGGTAAGATGTGGACATATGTAAATAGCTAGTAGAGTTGCTGTTTTCCTTTTTTTTTTGTGTGTGTGTATCGTATGGTATATTTTAAGTGTATAATGTTTGCGAGATGTTTTCTTGCTACTTTCTGTCTTGGTTTCTTTTTTGGTGAATGTCACATGTATAAATGTTTACGTCTGTGTAAAATCTAATAAAAATGTTAAACAAAATAAAATACCTCATTGGGATAAATAAGGTACACAAGGGAAGTGTTTTTCAGACTAAAAGGTGCTCAAGAACAAGGGGACGTGTTATGAAGCTGGGGGGGCTTGATTCGGGAGAGATGTGAGGAAGTTGTTCTTCACAGAAAGAATGGTGGATTCCTGGAACAGCCTTCCAGCGGGGGGGGGGGTGAAAATGGGGAAGGGGAGTCAAGAATGCATGGGATAGGCACAAGGGAATCATAGTGGAAAGGAAGGCGAGTGGGAGAAAGAGCTGTAGATCAAGTACAGTCTGCAGTAATGATGCAGGTAGGGAAAAATGGGCAGACTGGGTGGTCCAAGCAGTCCTTATCTGCCGTCAAATTCTATGTTTCTGTGACAGGTCAGATGTTACTGGTTTCATGGACCACCTTTTCTAGAAAACTCTGTCAGTTCCAGAAGATTTTCCCCTGGCACTGGAAAGAGTCCATCGAGCCTTAGGACCCAAGCCAAGTCCACAAGAAAGGCCCCGCTCTATCATTATGACATTTCTAAAATTTCAAACTAAAGAATCAGTTTTATTAAAGGCTTGCCATCTAATGCAGGTATACTAAGGAGTGACTCAGATTTTGTTAGATAATGACTTTATCCCCGCTATACAACAAAAACATTGAGCATATACACCCTGCCTTCAAGCACTGAAAAAAATCAGGCCTTAAATTTCAAACACCCTACCCAGCAAGGCTCTGGTTTTCTTTTCCTGACCAGGACATTTTGTAGCACACTGCAAACAGCACCAAGCAGGACCTGATACGATGGGGGACTGTGATTCCACAACTGCCATGCAGACAGATCTGACTCAGGGGGAGACAGATGCAGTTGGAGGGAAAGGCTTCTACAACTAACCACAAGGATGCAGCTAGCAGGGCCCACCACTCAGGACACTATGCACAATATTAAAGAACTCCTGAAACAATTTCAGCCACAAACCAGATAATGATTGGACTTCCTGTAGGCACATTGGTATACTGACTTAATTCTCTATTAGGTGTTCAGCAGGTGCTGTCTATTGTTTATATGTGCTTTCTCATTAGGTACTACTGATGGCAAACTGAGCACTGCAAGGGGGGGCTGTGTGTGGTGAGTATGGGTTTGAGGGGGCTGGCTCAGCCTGTCGGGGGGGGGCTGCCTTTTTTGCCCAGGGTGGTTGTACCTGGGGTGCCTAATAACTTGCCTGTACTAGAGAGATATAGGGTGATCATCAATTGAATTGCAAAATCACGAGTGAGAGGGTGGTGATGGACCTTTTGTTCTAATTAGGGCAGCTGATAGAGCAATCACTGGGCTGAATATAGGAGCTAGCAGAACATGATCCAGTAGTTGCCAGCATTAACTACAGCCCTAACTACCTGTGAGGCTACCGATGGGGGGAACTTCTGTTGAGCAGGGCCAATCATGTTGTACCACTGCACAGGCTCTAAACTGTGAACATACTGTAACCCCAGGACCCTCTCACTTAGCTGCAGCACTTTCCCTCTCAAATCCCACTAGCTCTTCGTGGTATAATGACCTGGGCCTAGCAGTGGGGACCTCTGACTGGGGTCAGCCATGTCCAGTGCCTCAGCCTTTACAGTCGCCATTCTACTTGGTTCCGGTGAAGTATACACATGGCTTATTTAACTGTAACAGCTCCTCTCACTCTTTACTCTCTCTCTCTCTCTGTTTTTGGCACTCCTTGGGGAAGCTTCTGGGGGGGGGGGCAGCCTTTCCTGGGGGTGGGTTGGCTGTCTGCTCCTAGACCTGCACACTCCCATGTACTCCCTATTGAGACCTCTCTCCTATCTCTTAGTCAGTGTCAGTGTTATATAACCTCCTGCAGCTATACCCATTCCTAGCCTGGGACTACAATATGCCTCATTTTCTTACCTCTCTAGGGCATACCACTGTACAATTAGTTGCACTCTTCATTTTATTTACTGTATATAGTTTTAATTTTGTATCTATCCTGTACATAGTTTCCAAGTTTACTTATGATTGTACATAGTTCCTAGTTATCTAATACTGTAGATTCTTGTCACTGCCTGTTATTGTGTTATATTTGCTGTTGTATCTGTCACCCTCCTGTTACCCCCTCCCCTTGGGTCGCACCTGGAAATGAGCTTTGGCTCATGGTGTCTTTCACGGTTATCAACCTTTAAATAAATAAATAAAATAAATAATTTTTATTTTGTAACCAGGTAAGGCCCACGAGGCACGAGTGCCTGCTTTCAGGGGTGACCTGGGAGCACTGTGGGGTTAAGTGACTTGCTCAGAGTCACACAGTATGCAAGTGGAGGTTGTGAGAATCAAACTCAGCTCTGGTCTGCTCGATGAACCAAGCTTGTTCACACCTCACTCTTCTAACCTCTAGGCTATACTGCCAGCCCAAATAACAGCCAAAGGCCTGCTGATCTAAGGCAATGCAACTTCTAGTGCTTTTTCCTCCTCTAACAAAGTCCTTTGCACTATCACTGAGCAGGCAGTTTTCCATTAATGCCCAACAGCATAAATGTAATCCACATTCTCCATGATATGGTTTCCCAACTAGTGAATAGGGTGAATTTGACCCCAGATCTACATGGTCCTCCATCCCCCATCTCTGGTTTTGCCTGTCTTTCTGGACAGCTGTTGGGAAGGGGAAGCAATTTTGGACCATACTAGCTCAGATAAAATTCATTTCAGGCAGATATCCACCTGTTTATAGGGCCTGCCAGTAGCAGGGTCCCCTTAATCAAAGTCCTGGTGACAGGCACCTTTACATCTCACAAAGTCACGGATTTTGATAGGAGTCCTGCCAGTTGTGCACTCCCTACCCGGGAAGTGAAGGAATTCGCTCAGTCTCAGGAACCACAGAGCACATCCCACATGCGGTGTGAACTATGGTTACTGTTTTATTGTTGTTCTGTGGTAAATGTTTGTCGATCTTTCTCTACCCTTTCTCCCATTCCTAGTGATCTGTGTAACCCCCAGTTGGCACTAAACTGAGAGGGCTAAGAGGGCTACTGCCCCTGCCTGTGTAGCTAGTGAACAGGTTGAGGGGCCTGGGTCCTATGATGCGGTGCCTCTATTTTTATAAGTTGAAACTTGGGGAGAAAGGTGTCACTCGGCATGGTGATTAGGTTTGGCTACTCTGCATAGGGGCCCCCAAATAACTCTGGACACAGGAAGCAATAACTGTAATGTCCAATACCAGAAGTTAGGATTCTAAAGTGTGGCTTTTATTTACATCCAGAAGATTAACAAAGCATAGATGGACCCCCATGGGGCTATACTCCTGGTAATGCAGATTTATGGAGATCAGAACACATCTTCTTTACACTGAAACCCTCAGGTTTCGAAATACTCTGGGCATTCGGCCCTAACTCAACTCTTTTTTGGTTTCCCTGGCTCAGCTCCCTTGCCAGCCCTCTGGACTACCTTCCTTCCATGGCTCGGCTCTCTGCCAGCCCTTTGGACACTTTCCATATAGCATGGAACATTTCTCGGTGGCTCCCTAAACCACCTCTGAGCACTTCTGGCTCCATAAGGGAATCTTCTTCATCAATCCCACATCTGGGTACTTTCCTCAGGCACTGGCTAAGTACCTGAGAGAAAGCAACAGGTGTCCCAAAGCAAACCCGTAGAGGTGAATTTGGTTACTACTGATGGGGGGGGGGTCTCCCACCTCTCGCTCCCATAATTCATACCCGGCCATTTCTCTAGACTTAACACCTCATCCTTGAAAACACTTTACTGTGTAGATTCTCTTCAAGCGTATGTCACATTTAATCTACTGTTCTTCCATCCCACTTGTGCTGAACTTGAAACATACTTAAAGAGTGGCTGTATCCATTTCTCTAGACCCCCACAGAGTTAAGCAGTCCAATTCCTACAACGTTCAAAACTGTACTTGGCTGTCTTTTCCTGACCCCACAGTAACAGTCACTTAACTTCATCTTGTCTCAGGTGAAAACACATTGGCCCTTTATCAGAGCAGACTCGCCCTTGATTGCAGGTGCCCCACAGGCTTTTTCTTCTTCAAAGAAATCTCATCCAAAACTTCTGGTTTCTCAGCACGAACCTAAAATTAGGCAGCTTCATCTTCCCCTAGCTGGACCAGGGTACTTGCCCCTGGAAGTAGGCTGAATCCTTGTCCCCCATCCCCACAGGGATGGGGCCCTGAACCACTGGAAGCGATCTCTACCACTTCACTTGGCTCTTCTTGTGTTCCTCTTCAGGTGAGAACACACAGATCTAATAAAAATATAGCTGTTTGTCAGAGCTAAGGGCTATGAGGACCTGCAGCTGCAGCACACCTCCTCCCTCTTCAACACTCTACTACAGATTACTACTTCAACTGACTTCAAATTCCCCAACTTTCTATCCTAACTTCCCTAGCTGCAACATTCCAGTGTGGCTCTTGCAGTTGCGACAGTTCTAAAATGATGTCATCCCTCAGTCTCAGCTGAGACTGAGAACAGAGTGAGACAGTGTGAAATCCATTTAACTGGAGTTTCACCAGCTGCCTTCCCTGCCTGCCACTAGGTCTAACTGGGATTCTTGTAACCCCGGGTAATGGGGGGTTACATCTGAATTTAGTGTCATGGTGTGTATGGTACATGCAATCTGCCAGTGATTTCGTGGAAATATGTCTCTCCTCTCAGTTTGCCAGTCTAGCTTGACTCCCCTCCAACTCCCTGTCAGATGGCTGTATCTCCAGTTAAACTCCTTTCATTTAACATTAATGATATGCAAAACCCTGTAAGGTGAACAAGGATAAGGTAGCATGTAAAGAGACAGTACCCAGATGTGATAATTTTACAAGAGACACATTTATTGGGGGAGGAGCATACTAAGCTGGACAAATATGGTTTTCCCACCATTGTAACATCTTCCTAACACAGGAGTAAACGGAGGGGTGTTGCAACCTTAATACCTGGCACTACAAGATTTCACATGCAGGATTCTTATTCAGACCCTGATAGTCGATATGTAATAATGGTGGGGATCCTCTCTGAGACCTTGGTGACACCGGTTAATGTGTATCTGCCTCCACAATCACATAAGAGGGCGGTGCAAACTTTTTTGTAACAAAGTTCTCTCTGATGCAGGGGAAGTTAATCATGGGGGGAGATATTAATCTGACTTTAAATCCGGATCTGGATTCTACCTGCTCAAGTAGGTTCCGGCTTACCCGAGCCCTGAAATACTTTAAGGCCACCCTGGCCCACCTAAGCTTCACATATGCTTGACACATCCCATACCAAAAAGGGTGAGCCTACATGCACTTTTTGGCTTGTCACTCCACTCATGCCCAGCTGGATTATTTTTCTCACCACCCTAAATATTTGGGCACAGTCTGGGAAATTATCATGGCTCCCAGAATTTTGTCAAACCACTCCCCATTTTGTATAGAACTGGATCTCAGTAAAATTAAGAAACATTCCAATTGGAAACTGAATCTGTCACTGCTCAGAGCGGAATCATTTCAAACTTTGGTCCATGACCATGTTAACCAATTTAGTTTGGGACTCTTTCAAGGTAGCTTAATGGGGGGAGACAATTATTTATTACACAGCCAAATGAGTTAAGAAATGGGAGGCTAAATTTCAGGATTAAATGAGTACCCTAGGAACTTTACAATAGCTCCATGGAGAAGGGGACAAGGGTGTAGATCTTCAGATCTGGGATACACAACAGCAAATTCTGGGACTGCTTGACCAAAAAGTAGAAATGGCCCTATACTACCTGAAACAATATTATTATGATGGGGGAGGGGTGAAAGAGACTCACTAACTAGCTAGGCAACTTGGTGCCAAGCAAAAGAATGTTTGCATCCCCCAACTAATGGATCCCAATTCTGGTCAGGTTACTCATTACACGGACAGGATCAAAGCTATTATGAGGAATAATCATCAACTTCTATATAAGGCAGTCCCATCAGAGGGTCTTGCAGTTTCTCAATATCTCTCCAAACTTCAGCTCTCAACCCTACTACCTACATATAGTGACTGCCTATTAGCTCCTATACAAGGGGCGCAAATTCTCAGTGCCATCAAAAGAGCCAAAACAGCAAAATGTCTGGGCCAAGCTAGTTTTGTTACAAAATTTTACAAGACTTTTACACCCCTGTCTAGCCCTCTACTTACCCAGCCCTTTAGGAGGTACAGGAAGGTAAGGCACCCCTCTCCCACACTTCTTTGCACTGGGCCACTGCATCTGCACTTTTAAAACCAGGTAAAGCTCCCCACAATTCTCTTCATATAGACCAATCTCTATTTTCAATATATTTTGCAAACTTTTCATGGAAGTCTACACTGTGTGCCTAGATAAAATTCTTCCATCCCTGATTCATAATGACCAGTATAGTTTTGTGAGAAATTGGCAGACGTTTGATAACATAAGGAGAACTTTTCTATGAATAGAGTATGTGATACAGAGGGCTATTCCAGCAGCAATTATTAGCTTGGATGCTGAAAGGGCATTATACAATGGCTAGAAAGAATCCTGGCTCCTGATTGGTCAGTTGGCTATCACAGCAGGGCTGTTATCCTGGCATAACATCCCTGCTGATGATATGCTTGACCACCACCATTCATTGCTTGCATCTTTTCTTAAAAAAAATATTTTTAAACACTAAATAAAATTCTTTAAAATTATTTTTTTTCTGTATAAAACAATGAGCCATAGTAGAATAGGAATAATGCCCTCCAGGGTGGATGTTATGCTGGGATAACATCCTTTCTCGGTGTTGGACACCCTCGGCCGGTGGCCTCAGGCCCAACCACCCGAGGTGGGATGTTATCTCAGCATAGCACCCACCCTGTCAGGTATTATTCTTTTATTAAAAGGGGTTTCTGGCCTTTTTTTCTGTGACACTCTGTCAAACATTGACTTTCCAACCCCTTTTATTAAAATGCTATAAAATATGTATTTTGCTGTTGGATATGTAATGGTTCATTATCTAACCCAATCTGCCTGGAAAGGGGCATCCCCAAGGATGCCCTCTGTCCCCTTTATTATCTGCCTTGTATACAGAGCCACTGGCTGTAGCTATTCAGCAGAATAATGGGATAAAGGGTATCCCCATTGGGGGTAAGGAGTTTAACTGTCTACGTTGATGATATCCTATTGACATTGTTATCCTCTGAGCAATCCTTACCAGCTGTGGGCTCAGAGTCACACAAATTTTGTTCAGTGGCAGATTTTAAATTAAATATACATAAATGGCAGATTTTAAATTAAATATACATAAGACAGCTATTGAAATTTAATAACTCTAGCAAAGCACGTAAGCAGACATTTGCTTTTAAATGGAACGAGACAGCCATCAAATGTTTGGGAGTGATATTCCTCCAAATTTTAACTCATATCAAGTTGCTAAATTTGCAACCTATTGCACAACAAATTATCACCAATTTAGAAACATGGGCACAGCTTCCTCTTGGCCTTTTTGCTAGGGTAGATACTATTCATATAAATATTCTTGGTAAAAAAAAAAAACTTTGTTACTGTACCAGTTAGGGTTCAAGTTAATGTCACAAAAGTTGGGAAATATGGTGTTAGTGTTTCCAACCCTAACTCCTTACACCCACCCCCAAGCAGCAGAAGGAAAAAAACATTGGGGGTTTGGGTCTCCGGAGCCTTGGCAAATCAGTGGTGGGGTCTTCCTTGGGGTTGTCAACCCTAATGCTCACCCATCTCCCCAGCCCATAGCTTCCTGTCCAAAGCACAAGGTACAGCTCAAAGCCAGTGCCTCATAGTGAAACACTTTTCAAAGGTATAGACGTATGTCTTTGCCACATGTTGCCAACACAGTCTGTTGTAGTCTTCTTCATGCATGGTCCTGCGGGCTCTGTGTGAGGAAAGATAACATCTGACATTGTTTGCTCAGGGAACAGGGTGGGCATTAGTGTTGACAACCCCAAGAAAGACCCCACCACTGCTTCACCAAGACTCCAGAGACCCAAAACCCTAATTTTGTTTTGCTGCTTGTGGGTGGGGTGTTAGGGTTGGAAACCCTAATGCCACATTTCCCTACTTTAGTGGCATTAACTTGAATACTAACTGGTGCATTAATGAAGATTTTTGCAATGAATTTCCTTTCTTTTTGAGAGTGGAATCATATCCTCTTTCATGCATATTCCTGATGCACAGGGTCCTTTGGGGCCTACACCAAGGGAACACTCCATCTGCCTTCAGAACTGCAGAACCCTTGTGGGCCATGCACTTCCATGCAACAGCAGATGCCAAGAATCCACGATGCTGTCTGGTGGGCTGTGGAAGTGCAGGGCCCTCTGGTCCCTGTGCTTCCATGTGGCTGCAGATAAAGATGCACAGGCAAAGAGTCCATCTGTCAGTCAATGCACAGGGTCCTCTTCCACCCACAGGTGCACAGCTGAAGGGCACTATACCAAGAGAAGAGTTGTCTTCGCTATGTGGTACCCAGGCCCATGTGGCCAGCCCTGCAGCTTTCATTCCCTTGCTGGGGTGGGGTGTTGAATCTCATGTAGCTGGGTCACTGAACTCACTACCAAACTCAGCTCACTGGCAGGGGACCACAAAGCATACCCACTGGGGTGAAGACTAGCACTACACACAAAGTTTCTTAATAATTAGAATGTGTTTTATTTTGACCCCAAATTTCAAGATAGGCATTTTGTGACTCCCCTTGTGATGTATGACATTTATAGTATATTGTCTGAAACATCATTTTGCACTGCAAGTGAAAAAACACATCTTTCCCAGGATTTAAAAAATGACACCAGTCACATTTATGAGGAGGGGTAGAAAATTGGTTATGTTAAAAATTTGGAGTTAAAATATTGAAAATTAGCAAAGCTATGAGTAAACAATGAAATACTGCAATGTTCACTCATAACCTGGGCATCTTGCCAAATGTGTACACCAGATATTCAGTACAGCCTTTTTATTACCCCACCTCATGAACCCGATGGGTGAAAATGTTCAAATTCCTGCAGAAATGTCATTCTGTGCTACTGGTGGAAAAACACATTTTGGTCAGGATTTGAGAAATGGCATCTGTCATGTTCATGAGGTGGTCTGAAAAAATGGCCATGTTGAAAATTTGGGGTCCTTATATTTAAAATTACCAAAGCCATGAGCAAGGGCAGAACAATTTCAATGTATGCTCATAACTTAGTCATTTTCACATATTTTGGTCTCAGATTTTCCACATAGTCTTTTTATGACCCCACCTCATGAACAAAAGCAGTGAAACTTTTCAAATCCTGCCCAAATGGTGAATTCACAAAGAGAGCATGAAATCACCTTTCAAGTCAGAGTTATATAATTCCGCCACCATAGGTCATGAGATGGGGTCCTAAAAAGGCCATCTTTGAAAATTAGGTGTAAAAATGACAGTTATGAATTAAAGTTCAAACCCCATTGAAATGCATTAAACCGGATTTACCTTATTTTTCTCATATCACAGTCACCAGTTCCAGTAGCAAGACGGGTATTCAATCAGTGAGTGGACATGTTCAGGTGAGTTAGGGTATATGGGAAATGTGGGGAGGTAGGTTCTGTGTGGGAGGTCATTGTGAGGTGTGTGTGGGGGGTCAGATTGGCAATGGACCGTTTTCTTTTTCACAAATTAAAAACAAATAAAAAATCAACAAAGGGTAGTTTTCTTTATTTTAAGATACTTGACACTAGGCATTGAGCACCCCTGTGTCAGGCTACTATTTGGTATCACTGGGGGTGGGCACCCTGGTGCTGCCATGTACATAATAGTAGCACGGGCAAGCAACCTGGAGGGAGGGTGGTAAAGAGAAGCACTACCGGGGGTGGGCACCCTTGTCCACTTATATATCAAATACATAAACACTGGGAAGGGGGGCAGGTGACCCAGAGGGGATGGGGGAGAAAGAAGTGGTTCCAGGGGTGGGGACCTCAGTCTGCTTAAGAACAATTATAATTAGGTAGATAGACAGAGAGAGAGAGAGAGAGAGAGAAAGAGAGAGAGAGAGAGACAGGCAGACAGATAGATAGATAGATAGATAGATAGATAGATAGATAGATAGATAGATAGACAGACAGACAGAGAAAGATAGAGACAGAGACAGAGACAGAGAAATAGAAACATAGAATTTGACGGCAGATAAGGACCGCTTGGCCCACCCAGTCTGCCCATTTCCCTACCTAATGGATAAGCTGCAGATCCTAGTTAACCAGCAGCCTACTTCTTCCTACTCCCACCCGCTAGAATTGCTTTATGACTGTCCCATGCATGCTTGAATTCCACCACTGCTTTTGACTCCACAACCTCCTCCGGAAGGCCGTTCCATGCATCCATAACCCTCTCTGTGAAAAAATACTTCCTTAAATTACCTCTGAGCTGCCCCCCCATCTTCAAATTGTGCCTCCTTGTTCTCGCACACCTCTTTTTGAAAGATGCTACCCTCTTGGACTTTGTTGATTCCCTTGAGGTACTTGAAAGTTTCTATCATGTCCCCCCTCTCCCTCCTTTCCTTGAGGCTATACATATTAAGCTTCTAAGTCTCCCTTCATATGTCTTCCAGTGCAGACCCTGCACCATTTTAGTTGCCCTCCTCTGGACAGCTTCCATCCTGTCTATGTCTTTGTGGAGATTGGGTCTCCAGAACTGCATGCAGTACTCCAGATGTGGTCTCACCAGCTGTCTGTACAGAGGGATAATAACTTCCTGTTTTCTATTGGTGATGCCTCTCCTTATGCATCCCAGTATCCCCCCAGCCCTCCATGCTGCCCTCTGACATTGCTTGCCCACCTTTAGGTCATCTAATATGACTACCCCCAGGTCCCTTTCCATTTTTGTTGTTATTAGTATCTCACCCCCCATTGTGTACTCTTCCCTGGGTTTTGTTTCCCAGGTGCATTACCTGCACTTCTTAGCATTGAATCTAGCTGCCATACATTTGACCATTCCTCTAACCTTGCCAAGTCCCTTCTCATCCTTTCCACCCCACCTTGTGCATCAACTCTGTTGCAGATCTTTGTGTCATCTGCAAAGAGACATACTTTTCCTTCCAGTCCCTCTGCGATGTAAAGCTTATAAGACATTGAAGAGAACGGTCCTAATACTGAACCTCATGGTACCCCACTAGTAACCCCCTTCTTCAGAGTGGACTCCATTTACTATTACTCTCTGTGTCCTGTTCTCCAGCCAATTCTTTACCCAGGCTGTCATCTTGGGACCCACTCCCAGGCTGGCTAACTTGTATATTAATCTTTTGTGTGGGACTGTATAAAATGCCTTGCTAAAGTCTAGGTAGGCCATGTCCACAGCCCCTCCCTGATCTACTACTTTAGTCACCCAGTCAAAGAAATCTATCAGATTCATCTGGCATGACCTTCCTGCTATAAATCCATACTGCCTTGGGTCCTGTGCTCCTCTGGCCTCTAGATACTCAACAGTTCTTTCCTTCAGAAGTGATTCCATCATTTTCCCTATCACTGAGGTTAAACTAACAGGTCTGTAGTTTCCTGCTTCTGCCTTGCTCCCACTTTTGTGAAGGAATTACATCTGCCCTCTTCCAGTCCTCGGGTACCACCCCATCCTCCCATGATTTGTTAAAGAGGGTAGTCAGTGGTGTCACTAGTTCTACCCTTAGTTCTTTTAGAATTCTGGGATGAATCCCATCAGGCCCCATTGCTTTGTCCACCTTCAGTTTTAAGAGTTCTTTCAGAACCCTTCTTCTTCTGTGAATTGGCTGGTATCAACTTCTGTATCCAGAGTGCTTCTACTGTTTGTTTAGGTCCTCCCCTCTTCATTTGTAAATACTGAGCAAAATATTTGTTTAGTACCTCTGCCTTTTCACAGTCACCCTCTGCCCACCCTCCTCCCCTTTATTAAGCCTCACTATCCCTCCCTTGGTCTTCCTTCGCTCCCTGATGTACCTATAAAAGGTTTTATCCCCCTTCTTAACTGAGTTGGCTATCTTTTCCTCAGTTTGGTCCTTTGCTGTTCTGACTGCCTTCCCAGCTTCCTTTTGCTTTAACTGATACAGTTCTCTGTCCTGCTCCTTCTGTGATTCCTTGTATTTCCTGAATGCTTTCTTTTTCTCTTGAACCTTTACTGCCACTTCCTTTGAGAACCATAGTGGTTTCTTACATCATTTCATTTTGTTTATTTGCTTCACACAAAGGCTTGTTACCTCTGTGATGGCAGTTTTTATTATTCCCCATTGTTCTTCCACCCCTCCTTCCTGCCCATTTGCTAGTGCATTCCTTAGGCACTCACCCATTTTGGCAAAGTCAGCCCTCCTAAAGTCCAGTACTTTTGCCTTTGTATAGCTTGACTCTATTGCTGTGTTTATTGTGAACCATACTGTTAGATGGTCGCTAGTTCCCAGATGGCTACCACTTCTACATCTGTGATCCTCTCTCCACTCTCCATTTGAGAGAACCTGGTCTAAGATTGCTCCCTCTCAGTGGGCTCCAATACTAGTTGTCTAAGGCATGCCCCTGTGGGCATCTAGAATAACCCCATTCTTGAAGTGGCTGCTGCAACTGCACTCCAGTTAACATCTGGCATATTCAGATCACCCATCAGCAATATCCCTTTTCTGCCATTCTAAGTATACTTTCTATCATTTCCTTGTCCATTTCCTCCCCTGAGAGAGGAGGTCTGTATCTAACCCTGTGCAGATTGTGGTGCCATTGCGGTCTCCAAATTTACCCACAGTGCTTCTTCTCCTCCCTGTTTACCCTTTTGTTCTGTTGCTTTGATTCCTTCCCTTATGTAAAGAGCTACTCCTCCTCCTCTTTACCCTCCCTGTCCCTCCTGTAGATAGTGTATCCTGGTATGTTTACGTCCCAGTCATGGTTTTGAGTGTACCATGTTTCTGTGACTGCCACGATATCCAGATATTCCTCCTCCATCAAGGCCACTAATTCAGGAAGCTTGTTACTCAGACTACGGGCATTGGTACTCATTGCTCTCCATTTTTTGATGGCTTTACCTTCTGTTGCAGCATCCCCCACTGACCTTTCTACCTTGGTCTTTTTCTCATTTAGTACCCTGTTTTGTAGGGAGAGGCTGGGATTTTTCTGCTGCTTATCAGTGCCTCCCCCTTGACTAGTTTAAAAGCTTGCCAATGAAGCATTTAAACCAATTGCTCAAAAGACTTGTTCCCTTCCTGGACAGATGCAGACCATCCTCCAGTATAGGCTGGTGTCCCTCCAGGTGGAACCCCAGTCCCCAATGAAGCCAAACCCCTGTGCTCCACACCATTTTTTCAACCATTCATTAAACTGCATGGTGCAAAGTACCCTCGCCTCACCCATGCCATTGACAGGCAGCACCTCTGAGAAGGATACTGTGTGTGCTACTTGTCTTGGGCCCCTCCCCAACTCTACAAAGTCCTCCTGCACTGCTCTAATCTCATGATGAGCCAAGTCATTTGTCCCTAGGTGGACAATGACGTCCAGCTCAGACTCCCGTGCAGCTGTTCTCGTGATCCTGAGGATGCGCTTCCTGTCCCTCCAAGCCATGGCACCAGGCAGGCACCTGCTTCAGTTTCCCTGCTCCCCAGTTCTATCCCTAATAATTGGGTCCCCCACCAGGGCTGCTTCCTTTCCCTGTGGTGTCCTCTGCCTCCTTCCTGTGGGCCTCCCTTGTGACAGTTGTCCTCAGCCTCCTTAGTGTCCTCTGTGGGTGCATCCATAGGGGAGCTATGCTCCCGGAGAATGGAGTATGGATTGTGGAGTGGAACAACTGACTGGGTGTGCCTCTGTTCCACCATCCTAACCCTTTCTGAGCCCCCTGTGGTCCAATTGCTGTGCTTTCTTTGCAACCTCTGAGGTAGTGGTGGTGGCTCTGGTGCTCCCTGGAAGGGGGAGGTTCCCTTCCTACTGTCCAGTGTGGCCTGGGGGAAGGTTCCCTTACTACTGTCCAGTGTGGCCTGAAGATGGGTAACTTCCTCCTTCAGGGCATAGAGTTGTCTGCAAATAGGGCAGCATCTCAGCCTCCAGAAAGATTCCCGGAAGACTGCTGCCCTACAGCCATTACATTGCACTACTCCCCACATGTTCATCTACTTTTTTCTTTTTGTGTGTGTGTGATTGGTTTGTTATATAGAAATATATATATTATACAATGGGCTGGATATTCAAACTGCGCCATTATGTGGCGCAAGCCCTTCAGCTGCTCAAAAAAGTTGCGCAGGGGAACGGCGAGGCGATATTTAATGGAGTTGCACTTGAGCAACTCCTTTGAATATCACCCCGCCACAACCACTAATACGTAAGCGCAGTGGAATTTGTGCCACCGCCAAGTGGTCAGAGTGGAGCATTCAAGATGCAGTGGCACAAGTTCCATTCGCCATCTGCGCCAAATTTCAATATTCAAAAGGTGACATGCAAATGGGGCCATAAGTTATGCAAACGCGGGGGCTGCATGTCTACTCTTCTTCGCATGCCATTAGCATGCGTGAGTGCGCTCGATCCCGACAACTTAGGCGGCAGCCGCCGAGGGACTGATGCCCCTGCAGCCCAATCACGGGCGCCAAAGTAAATCCCCCACTGGCCCGATCGCGGGCATAACAGTATTAACCCCCTGACTGTCGATCATGGGCATAACGGTATTAACCCCCAACTGGCCCAATCGCGGGCAAAACAGAACTGAACCCCGACTGGCCCGATCGACGGGCAAAACAGAACTGAACCCCCGACTGGCCCAATCACGGGCAAAACAGAACTGAACCCCTGACTGGCCGATCACGGGCAAAACAGAACTAACCCCTAACTGGCCGATCACGGGCATAACAAAATGACCCCACCCCTAGCCCGATCCACGGGCGGGAATGAGTTCAACCCCAAAGACCAATATCCCTGGTGGTCAGTGGACCCACGAAGCCCGATCGCGGGCATTAGAGTCAACCCCAAGGTCCAATTTCCTGGTGATCTAGTGGCTCCCACCCCACCCACCAGGGAGTCCCACCCACTCCCCAAATTAATTCACATATCTGGACTGCCTTGTACGGTATGGCATGCAGCCCTACTGAGCAGTCAGTTGGCAGGTGGTGGGGTGGCAGGTGGTTGGGGTGCTGTCACCCACCGGCTGATGGGGGGAGCAGGGTGGTGGGGCTCTGTGGGTGGGTGAGGTGGGGGTCCACTAGATCACCAGGGAAATTTGACCTTGGGGGGTTGACTCTAATGCCCACGATCGGGCTTCACAGTCCACTGGATCACCAGGGATATTGGTCTTTGGGGGGGTTGAACACCATGCTGCCCGTGATCGGGCTAGGGGGTGGGGGTCATTTCTTATGCCGCGATTGGGCCAGTCAGGGAGGTTCAGTTCTGTTTTTGCCCACGATAGGGCCAGTGGGGGTTTAATACTGTTATGCCCCGTGATCGGGCCAGTCGGGGAGGGAGTGTGTTCTGCCCGCGATTGGGCTATGGGGGGTTACTATTATGCCCATGATCAGGCTGCAGGGGGGGTACAGGGAACAAATGGAGGGCCACCCACAGGTGGCAGCCGCTGTGTTGTGCCCTGCAATGCAGCAGCTTACCTGTGGGTGGCCCTCGACTTGATCCTAATTTTTTATCTCAAAGTTGTGCAGGTGCAGGTAGGGGGTTGCACCTGCACAACTCTGCACAGCCCGGCTGAATATCGGGCTGTGCAGTTTATGTATGGTTCCTCCCCCTCAGGTTGAGCATGCCTTCATTAGCATTGCGCTGTTGCTCAGCATGACTTGGGGGGCGCAACTGCCTCCTGCTGAATATCGCAGAATGGTGCAATTTTGGACTAGCGCAGGCACAACCCTATTGCGCATGGTGCAACCCTTTTGAATATCCAGCCCAATGTGTATGCTTATATTGTCAGTGCAGTGTGCTAGAGAGGATATGACAGTGATATGCACCTTTCACTCTTGAGGAAATGATGTCAGAACCCCAGGTACAAAGGAACTGTTTCCAGGGGTGGGTAGGGTGAGGGGTGGGCAGGGTTGGGCCTAAACTGTGCCGTCATGAAACAATCAGCTAAAAGCTCTGACCCACCGCTGTGATAAGTGCTTTCCTGTCAGCAAGATGCCCTACACAACAATTTGACAGAGAAAATACCCTGCTAATCAAACAGAGAAAAATCCAGATATCTAAGTCAGACACAGGTAAACCTCCTCAGCCCCAAAACAGCCTGGTGGTTTGTGCTCTGAAAGCAGTCAGCCCCAAAATAAGTCAGCTGTGCTTTAAACTCTTACTGCACTGAAAATCTTAAGAATTGTAACAAAAGTAAAGCTAGATCCACCTCCCTCTGCTGCTTGAAAGACTGTCTTTTCCTGATAATTCTAAGTTCCTTATTTCACCTTTCAGTTAGAAGTAGCCTCCACCTGCAGAATATCTGCTACAAACCAAAGACAATTGTAAGGTTCACCTCCCTCTGTTGTGAGCACAACTCGCTTTCTTGCAAATCCTATATTCAGTATTGCAGCTTCCAACCAGAGGTAGCTTCACCTGAAGAATATTAGCTGTTCTGATGAGTTTGCTATAAAACACTTGCTTATAATACTATTGTTCTCTGGTCTGTAAGACTCTTCCAAAGCTATTGGCTGATAAGTAGCTATGAGGTAAGCACTTCCTGACACAGTCTGGTCTGGCCTTTTAATGCACACACAGATAAACACAAAAAACAGTTTCCACCCCCTAGGGCACTGTCTGGGTCAAATACACAGCCTGTACCTGCACTTACTTCAGGACTTATGACAAATTCTTAGACCAGGGTTTAAACTCTTCCTGCACTGAAAATCTTAAGAATTGGAACAAACGTAAAGCTAGATCCACCTCCCTCTGTTGCTTGAAAGACTGTCTTTTCCTGATAATTATAAGTTCCTTATTTCACCTTTCAGTTAGAAGTAGTCTCCACCTGCAGAATATCTGCTACAAACCAAAGACATTTGTAAGGTTCACCTCCCTCTGTTGTGAGCACAACTCGCTTTCTTGAAAATCCTATGTTCAGTATTGCAGCTTCCAGCCAGAGGTAGCTTCACCTGAAGAATATTAGCTGTTCTGATGAGTTTGCTATAAAACACTTGCTTATAATACTATTGTTCTCAGGTCTGTAAGACTCTTCCAAAGCTATTGGCTGATACAGTAAGTAGCTATGATGTAAGCACTTTCTGACACAGTCTGGTCTGGCCTTTTAAGGTACACACAGATAAACACAAAAAACAGTTTCCACCCCCTAGGGCACTATCTGGATCAAATACACAGCCTGTACCTGCACTTACTTCATGACTTATGACAAATTCTTAGCCCAGGGTTTAAACTATTCCTGCACTGAAAATCTTAAGAATTGGAACAAAAGTAATGCTAGATCCACCTCCCTCTGTTGCTTGAAAACTGTCTTTTCCTGATAATTATAAGTTCCTTATTTCACCTTTCAGTTAGAAGTAGCCTCCACCTGCAGAATATCTGCTACAAACCAAAGACAATTGTAAGGTTCACCTCCCTCTGTTGTGAGCACAACTCACTTTCTTGCAAATCCTATGTTCAGTATTGCAGCTTCCAGCCAGAGGTAGCTTCACCTGAAGAATATTAGCTGTTCTGATGAGTTTGCTATAAAACACTTGCTTATAATACTATTGTTCTCAGGTCTGTAAGACTATTCCAAAGCTATTGGCTGATAAGTAGCTATGAGGTAAGCACTTCCTGACACAGTCTGGTCTGGCCTTTTAAGGCACACACAGATAAACACAAAAAACAGTTTCCACCCCCTAGGGCACTGTCTGGGTCAAATACACAGCCTGTACCTGCACTCACTTCAGAACTTATGACAAATTCTTAGCCCAGGGTTTAAACTCTTTCTGCACTGAAAATCTTAAGAATTGGAACAAAAGTAAAGCTATATCCACCTCCCTCTGTTGCTAGAGAGATTGTCTTTTCCTGATAATTCTAAGTTCCTTATTTCACCTTTTAGTTAGAAGTAGTCTCCACCTGCAGAATATCTGCTACAAACCAAAGACAATTGTAAGGTTCACCTCCCTCTGTTGTGTGCACAGTTCGCTTTCTTGCAAATCCTATGTTCAGTATTGCAGCTTCCAGCCAGAGGTAGCTTCACCTGAAGATTGCTGGTTCACTGCTTTCTCTGAAGCCAGCAGCACAATTCCAGCTGTGGCTTCAGCATTCTAAAAAGTTCCACTGTTACCATACAGAGAATGTGGGTGAACAGCTTCTCTTGCTAAGCTGGGCACCCTAGATTTTGAGGTGCCAGGAAAAGGTATTTCTGACCATTAAAAAAAAAAACACCAGAATCTATCTACTCAGGCCCCATTTAACTAGGCTCAGGTATTTTTAAAAATATACAATATTTATGAATTTTCCATGGGCCAAATTTTCAGACAGGCTCCATTGCCGCATGCCCCAGGTGTGCGGAACATATGGTGCACAGAGCTTATGGCATTCTCCCAACCAGCAATCAGGATTTTCTATCCCATGCACCAATTGCCACAAGTTAGCCCAACTTTTTCTGGTCTAGCTTGCAGCAATCCTGGGTACCGTTTTTACAAGGCTTGTGCCAAATATTTGCTGTAAGCTGCCATAAATTGAGTAAAGTGTCACAATTACACCCAACCTACCAAAATTAGTCACTGCTGTGGCAAAGGTGTTTGGCGCAGCTGCGCCAAAAAGAGGTTTGGCACAGGACTTGACAAAAGCCCTATGTTACCATTTGAAAATCAGGCCCCATCTTTGTTAGTCCAAGAGAAAAAACAAGATGGCGGCTGCCACCACACAATTTTTTTTTTGTGTTGTGAGAAGCAAGTGGTGAGAAAACAAAAACAGTCTGTGACATTGAATTTTTCATGTTGTATCAGAATGTTATTAAAAAAACCTACTGAGCATGCTCAAAACAGTGAAAAACAAAACTTTACATTTTTATAATGGTGGGACTGTTTAATATTTTTTCACTAAACCTTCCAAAGGCAGTACCTTGGCACAGCACGCTTCTATCCTGAAAGTGTCAGAAAAAAAATTCCATGCCATGTAAGCTGTACGTCAGAGCAAAACCAAAAACCCATGTTAAGTATAGGAAAAAAATGTAGATGTCTACAGGAAAATGACATATGGTATGCGGATTTCAGAATCCACAAAAGCTGCCATCATGAAACTTTTTACATATTTAGTCCCTGCCAGCTGAACAATGCTTGCAAAATTTCAGCTAATTTTGTTAAATGCTGCCAAAGCTATTATGGTGCAAAGTTTGGGGTTTAACATATAAGCTGTCAGTAAACCTTAATTATACTGGTGCTACTATGCCAGTGTAATATTACCCCCCCCCCACACACACACACACACACTGATTTTTAAACAGACATTGCCCTTATGGTCCATCACATTTTACTTTCAATCTTGGAATAACTTAATTTCCAGATTTATTTGGAATGGTAAACCTCCCAGGATCAGGTTTAATCTATTGCCACTTCCTAGGGATAAAGGCGGCCTCTATCTCCCCCATCTGAGGCTTTATACAAAAGCCTCTCATCTTTGCATAATTTATTTCTGATTATCACACTCCTACAAGGCTCCTTGGAAGAATATAGAGTTTCGTTAAAATGATTTACATGATGTCTCTAAATATTTATTTGCTTTTCCCTTGGCCTTCCCACCACTTAAGGATTTTTTTTAACTGCTACTGCCTGTACACTTCAATTTTGAAAATGACTGGAAGCTCACCGAGGTTTCATATTCCCCACTTTCTATGCTGCTACCTGGTCTTCAATTCCAGGTTTGCCCCTACTAATATAGATCACACTTTTCACAGGTGGCAACAGTTCGGGGTAGGATACATTTTCCAGTTTTTAGACGAACAAAGGGTCCTTTCTTTTGACGTCCTTCAGTCAAAGTTTGGCATTACCAGTAGGGAACATTTCAGATAAATGCAAATTAGGGCATACATGCTGAAGAAGGCAGGGAAATATCAAAACTCCCTCACCCCATAAATTTGATTTGTGACATGCTAGATCAGCCCTCTAAGGGAAAAGCTGGAGTCACTTGATTGGCAGTTTCAAGATCTGGCACAGATAAACATAAAATAGACCTTGGAGAGATGGAACCAAGATCTCTCAGAAGATATTGAGTTTGAATCCTGGTCTAAGTGGTCCATCCAAGCCGTTAAAGTGACTTCCTCCCCCTTTTGGAGAGAATGTCCATAGAAGTGCCAGTCTCAGTACTTCTGTACCCCGGCAGTGCAAATCTCATACATGGGGGAGCATTGGGGCTCTTGCTGGTGGAAATGTGGGGAACTGAAGGCCGATCAGGCCAATATATTTATGTCATGCCCAAAGCTTTCAGCATACTGGAGGGAGAATGAGTCTCTCTTGTAGCAACAGTTTATAAATCTCCCACCCTTAAAAGCAAGTTTTGTCCTATTGAATAGTCCCCCTAGAGGTTTTAGAATACATGATAATTCAAGATTTGCATTATTTATGTTATTAGTTATGTCTTGCAAAACTATTACTACACTTTAGTTAGAGGAAGATGCCATAATACTTTAGCATTGGGTACCCATTGTAAGCCAGCTGTATTACATGGACAGATGATCTTTTCTCACAGAAATCATCAACATCAATGTTTGGATATTTGACAGCCATAGATTCTATATGTTATGGACATAGACTCAGTTTCTGCGCCGTGACACAAAGTTCAATATTAAGCAGCATCAGAGCAATCGGTATTGGACTCTGTAGATCACAGTTGTTTCTTCTTTCTTTTTATTTATGAAATGTGTTAATTCCTAAACAGGCATGCTGAATTTATTTTACTTTTTATTTAAACTTTGTTGAACGAGTGAGTGCACTGGCAAAGGTGCCTTTTTCAGTCACAACCCAGGTGCAATAGCACATACAATGGGTAGGATATGGTACAATAGTTGCAGTACAAAAGGATACATTGGGTGAAATGCAGTATATAAAAGGTGGAGATACAAGATGTCAAAATGATACAACACCAGTAGTTTGTGAATATGTACAATAATGTTTGATTTGAGGAACAAGGGGAGGTACATTACAATAACAGGACAAGTTGAAAAGCAGATACATAGGGTATTGGAGTATACACATTATGGTAAAGAGTACAAGACAAGCAACATAACAGCATTGAGCAAGGTACTGTAAGAGAAGATTGTTCTGAGTATGAGCGGGGGGGTTTGGGGCAAGGAGACCTGAAGGGGATTGAGAGAGGTGGTGGTGAAGAGGGAGGGAGGAAGAGATTGAGGTTGCTGGAGGGAGAGCTGGAATGATAGAATATGAATGGGAGATATGGGGGCTGAGTGCGTAGTTGGCTGGGGGGTGATAAGTGCATTGAGAAGGGGCAGTAAAGGGGAAGGGGAAAGCTACAGGGATAGGAAGGGGTCAAGGTGAGGGAGGTTGTGTGGGTAGAAGGGGTGGAGGGAGAGATGGGAAGGTTACTGGAAGCAGCAGCATGTATGAGATGATGAGCAGTATGCTTTTAGGAGCTGTGCAAAGGCTGGGGGGGTGGTGGGGGGTTTCTTGACAGATGGGGGGAGGGAATTCCAGAGGGATGCTGCTCAGTAACTAAAAGAATATTGTCCCATATTTGTACAGAACATAGGGACTGTGAGGTTATTATTTGCAGTTGATCGGGATGTGGAGAGATCAACAAATGAGAGTAGATTTTGTAAGTAGGCAGGGGTGCCAGATTGTATATTTTTCTTGACAAAGGTGGCATAAACTAGGTTGGCTTTGAGGTCAGGAGGCAGCCACTTTAGGGAGTCAAGGATGAAGCAGTGGTGTGTATTAGATCTGCTGGCAGAGGCAAATTTACCAATTTTGTAGTAAAGGGCATACTTTTTTTGTAAAGTGGACTTGTTGGCGGCATTGATGATAAGAGAACTGTATTTGAAGGAGGGTATGAGGTTTGCCATTGCAATCCAAATTCTGGCAGTAGGTGTTAGATACTCGCTTATTCTGTAGAGAGATCCAAATTTCTGGTGAAGACGTGATGTAGTGTGCTAGACATGTGTCTCAAATGACAGTGATGGATCGAGATGAATACCAAGGTATTTAAAGGACATGGTCCTTAGTAAGTGGGAGTCATTAGCAGTGAGCACAGAGAATTTGGGGGATAGCTTGTTGAGAGTATGCCTAGTCCCAAAAAGCATTGACTGTGTTTAAGGGAGACTAAGAACCATTTTCTCACAAGAGAACCAGTCCTGAAGTCTGGAAAGGAGGAGCTGAGTGATTGGTTTATATCATCAGTATTTTTGCTGTGTGTGAAAAGAACGGCATCATCTGTGTACAGAAGGGATCGTATGAGTTTGCAGACTGCAGGCAGGTTATTTATGAATATGGCAAAAAGGAGAGGGCCCAAAATGGAGCCCTGTGGCACACCACGGGTGATACTATTTACTGTGGACAGAACGTTTCCTATTCTCACAGCCTGATTTCTACTGTTCAGGTAGTCAGTGAATCATTGGAAAGCAGAAGATCCTATGCACAGGCCCAACAGTCTGTTAATGAACAATGTATGGTCAACCAAGTCAAAGACCTTGGTCAGATCCACAAACACGGATCCAGCTGCGAGACTCTTATCCATAGAGTGGTATATGGCATTGGTGAATTCAGGTCAAGGTTGTGTAAGTGCTGTGCCTCAGTCAGAATGATTCAGACAGTATGTATAGGAAGTAGCAGTTATTCTGAGTATATTAATTAGGACTGTCATTATGAAAGTTGTCACTCCTCAAGCTATCACATTGTGAAACTCAATGTGTAGTTATTTGTTTCCTGTGTTGTCTTTTAACTGGAAACATAAAATAAAAAGGGGGGGAATTATTTCCTGCTTCTTGGACCTGGAAGACATAATGCCCCCTTCCCCAATTTACCACAATTGATGAAAACCACTCACTTGCCAATAGTGCCCAGACAGTATTTACCCCCATGTAAAAGAGGGCTAAAATTAAAATATACATATAGGCAATGAAAAAAACATGCAGTATTTAACATTCTGATTTCCTGTGTAGATATTTGCAATATGTAGTGTTTCTTAGGATTGAGCTGACTTCTCCATAACCCTTGGAAAAAAATATGCTATATAATTTATCATCTAATGATGCTGGGGGGGGACCATGGCTCAAATGTAACAAAAAAGGCAAAATCAAAGTTTTTAAAAGATAAACCCTTTTTTCTTATATAATATCCTATTTCACCAAACTGAAACTTTCTGAAGAGCTAAGTTGATGGCTTTTGACTAATGCATAAAAGCTGGATCTGTGTCCCCCACTTTATTCCCGGCATTTTGAATAGGTTGCTGGTTAGAAGGATGTCTCCTACCACAGCAGTGGTAATAGAGACACTCATAATGGCAACTGCACAGCTTTCATCATAATTCAGCTTTGCACCCACCACTGGGGAGAAGGCAGTTCTGATCACTCACTATCAATCATCTGTGTAGGCAAAAGCTTTGAGTTGGAATGGAAGTGAAGTGATATACCTTGGCGTGTGATGAAAGGGGACTGCTGTATCTTCTATAGTAGGGGATCAATGGCATCTTTCACATTAAGGGAAATAGCAGAACAAGGGGGCACAGCATGAGACTAAAAGGGGGGAACTTAGAGGGAACATGAGGAAATTCTGCTTCACTGAAAGGGTGGTGGAGAGATGGAACAGTCTCCTCCAGGAAGTGGTGGGGGTGGCCATGGTTCAGGGATTCAAGAATGCGTGGGATAGGCACATGGGAATTATCAAGTTAGGGCAAAAGGGGGGGCTTGTAGCATCTAGGGTACCTTAATCATTAGAAAAAGGGATAGGGCAGACTGGATGGGCCACAAGGCCCTTATCTCCTGACAACATCTGTGTATCTATGTATCTATGTAACACGTATAGTAAAGGGCTAAGGGGTCACCTCTGTCTTACCCCCTCCCAAGAGCACGCACTGTTTCCCCAAATCCTTTACATATGGTATTATGACGACATTATCAAACAGTGTGGATATCCAACTAATAAAACCCTCAGGAATCCCATAATGTGCAAGAACTTTAAACAGGTAAGTATGGATGAACTGGTTATATGCTTTCTTCTGATCCAAAGAGAGCATATATCCTGACAACTTCATTCCCTTTATACAAAATTTCTCTCAAAATTTTCAAATGATCAAATATTGATCTGTCAAGGATAGCGCAGGTTTGTGTAGGAGCTATAACAATAGCAGCTATTCTTGCTAATTGTCTAGGTGATATTTTAGATAATGTTATTTGGTCCATGTTCAACAGACTCAGGGGCCTCCAATTGTTCAAATCACACTTACTGCCTTTTTATGTAACAAAATTAAAATGGCTTAGGTCATGGATTCTGGTAAAAAACTCATAGTCAGAACTTCATTGTAGAGGGAAACAAAACCTGGACCTGAACAGTCAATAAATGTAATGTAAAACTCTGCTGTGAGGCCATCAGATCCTGGGGCTGTTCCCTTTCCTAATAAATGTATTACTTCCTGGACCTTGTTTAATGTGATAGGAGCAGTTAAATCTGTAGACATACTGTACTGTGTGGCATAACTGGAATATGGATGTTAGAAAAAGGAATCCTCCCAATTTGCTGGTGGGACATCAATGAAAAAGTTATACACGTGAGCATGAACTTCTTTCACAATGGTTTCAGGGTCATGCTGAATTGACCCATTCCCTGAAAAAAAAAAACAGAAAGTGTACATCTGGATGTTTTATCTGCACAGCTTTTGTATATGTCTAGATGCTATCTACCCCCTGGGTACCAAACTGAACTCCTTGTCTTACAAACACATCCCTATTATGTTGAAAAGGCCACTTTTCATTTTTCCAATTTTTTGATTTGATCAGTAACACTACACTGCTCTTCTAGACATAACTTTTTGTAGTTGGTGCCTAAGGTTGTGATATTTAAAATATCTATCCCTTGCATCACTTTTCCCATGTTTCAAGACAAATTGCCTACAGTTCACTCTTGATGCCTCCCACCATATCATAGGACCATTGTACCGATACACTTGTTTGGTATAATTTGCCCCACTTTGACTTAATTAGTTAATCTTCTAACAAAGTATTATTTATTTTCCAAAAAGATGGAGACCATGCCTGCATTTTGTTTTCTATTGAGCATTTTCTTCACTGATGGTCAGGGTGGCTGATAAGCCCTGTCCCTCCTCCTCCTCCCAGTGTGTGCCTGCTGCCCCTGGGACCTACCTAGTCAGTGAGTCCTCCCATGGCTTGCCCTCCATGGAGAGATCAGAGGAGGGAGGATTGTCCTCCCCCCAGTTCACAAGTCCAGTTTGGACTAGTAGCCCGGTCAGCAGCATGAGTTGGAGGTGGGCAGGAGAGCTTCATTAAGCCTCCACCATCACTTTTCTGTTTTTCCCCCTGACCTCCCAACACCACAGCGACACAGAGGATGCATAGGCATGGAGGCATGCATGCATGCATGCACTCTGAACCACGTCCCTTTCCACCCACCCTGACCTAAGTTTGCTTCTCATGCATCAGCTCTACCACCAGACCTCCATCTGATGGCAATCAGCAGCCAGAACAACATACCACCCCAGTCTAGGAGAGCAGAGCTGCCTGGTGGCTGTTCAATTCTCACCTTGCCCTACCCCCTGCCAATCCCCAGCAACCCGACCTCATTCCTGAACTCAGGTCACACCACAGTGCCTCAGTCATCTGTGCCAAGGGGCCAGGCCTGACCTTGTCTGCATTTGAGGTCCAGCAGAGCAGTAACAACTTAGAGCTAAATGATCTGATATTTCTACTGCTATTGCTGTATTTGTATTGTATGCAACAAGAAAATGAAGTCAATCAGTGTGGCTAGAATTCCTCGTATATACTGGAGGTCCTTCCTTCCTGTGAATGTACAGTCTTGTACTCATCTTTTAAAACAGCAGTACTAATCATGTCTTTCAAAAAATGTGTATCACTATACAACTTTGTTGCTGATCTCCCCCTATTTTCACAGGACAGCCTGTATTTAAAGTATCATCCAAAAATTCAAGTTTGTGCGTATGAAGATAAGGCTGAATTTTATTTAAAGCGAGAAACTCAGTCTGCAATGGGCTGTGGAGCATAAATGTTGATTAAATAGTACTGCTGATCTAAAAATGTGACATCAACTAACAATGCCTTGCCTGGATAAATATCCTCCAGCTTAACAGTAGAAAATTCCCCACCTTTCAATAAAATACCCACCCCATCACGTTTCCATTCCCTGTATCCCTGAAACCGGAAAGATCACCCTATTTGCCATGTCTATTTCATGGTTTCACATCAAGTCTGCTAAAACCAGCACAGTGTGGCTCAAAACAGCATAGGCAAAACTCCAAAAGGCAACACCACGTCTGTCCATAAAAGCATGAAAGGCCCTATCTTTTTGAAGGTTAAGGCTGCTTTGAAACAACAGAACGGGGAGCTGAGAATTCAGCACAGTCTTGAACTGGGAATTGAGAACCTGGAGGAAAGCATTATCTTGCTTAAGCTCTAAGGGAAGGTTTTTAATTTTACACTTGTTTTTGCTTGTTTGAATCAAGAAGGGGTTTTCAATACTGCTTATCTATTTGTAGGTTGTTACTTTAAATATAGAGAGATTGATATACTGCTGCATTTTTGTTTACTGTGGACTGCTGGCTCATTGTAGTTTGCTAGTATGTTGGTGACATTTTGCAACAGACATTTAAGTTTTCACTGGTGGCTGAGGATATCTTTCCTAAGTCCTGCAGTTCAGTGGAGTTGTTTGTATATTCAACCCAGACAAAGTCTGAGGAGATTTAGACTGGATTGCTCTGATTGCCTTCACAGAACAGACCAGGTAGATTTCCCAACCCTCACCTCCCCTGGCTCATCTAGCTTTATGGGGTTAGGTAGGAAGGTGTGACAACTTCCTCTCAGTCACAAAACAGGGTGGGGTGTGCCACAGAAGGCAGCCAGGTAGTTCTGCATATCGTCTTGAGATTGCTATTGTATAATAAAAGGAAAAAAAAAAAGAAAAACTTGGTGGGTCCTGCTACATAGTCCCTAGGAAAAGGGTTACAGTACTAAGGGGAAGTGAGGTTCCCCAACAGCAACATGGGCAGACAGAAGCAGAGAAGGTAGGACTCATGTTGGGAGTGGTGCAGTGGAATGAATGTGGAGTAGCAGTCTTCAGAAGGATGTCATGGGAACTGCAGTGCTGCCCCATCTGCAGGCACCTCTCTGGGCTGAAGGCAGAGATTGCCAACCTCCAGGATGAGTTGGCTAGGTTGCATAAGATCTCCTCCTCCACCAAGGATCCACCAAGTCTACACCTAATACCTTAAAAGAGAAACAACAAAAGAAGTATGTGGACTACAGTGGGCTCAGGGAGGGTGAAACGGGTGGATCAAAAGCGCATCCCCCACCCAAGCAACTAAGAAACTCCTACACAGT
This sequence comes from Neoceratodus forsteri, assembly GCA_016271365.2. Classification (NCBI taxonomy): domain Eukaryota; kingdom Metazoa; phylum Chordata; order Ceratodontiformes; family Ceratodontidae; genus Neoceratodus; species Neoceratodus forsteri. The sequence continues at coordinate 735,914,167 of CM028131.1, forward strand.
TTTGGAGGAGCAGGAGGATCCCATTATGTCACCTGAAGTTGTGACCTTGGTGGACAAGCATATTCTACAGAAGAGAACCCCACAGGTGAGTGGAAGAGGACTCCAAAGGAAGAAGAAGCTTCTCCTAGTGGGGGGCTCCATAGTCCAGGGAGTGGAACTGGGGACAGGAACAGGGAAGGAAAGGGAGGAAAGGGAGGTAAGGAGTCTACCAGGAAGCACAGCTCAGAGGGATGGGGAGAGGATCCAGGAAATTGCTAAAGCAGTAGCAAGATAGGGGAAGCTTCATGTCATTGTCTATCTGGGGACAAATGACCTGCCTGGAGACAAGGCAGGGCTAGTAAGAGTGCAGGAGGAGTTCAGGAAGTTGGAAGGGCCATGCGCAGGTAGCAAGCTCCGTGATCTTCTCAGGGGTGCTGCCTGTCCATGGCAAGGGGGAGGCTAGGAACCTCCACACCAAGGACTTCAATGCTTGGCAGAACAGTTGGTGCAGAGAAAAAGGTTTTGGCTTCATTGGGAACTGGGGACTCACCTGAAGGAATGTGACCCTGTACAAAGGGGATGGCCTACACCTTTCCAATGAGGAGACCATTGTCCTGAGTGAGCTGTTTAAATGCTTCATTGGCAAGCATTTAAACTAGCAGGAGGATGGCAGAAGGATGCAGGGGGACCCAAACTGCCCACCCCCACAAGATAGGGAAGTCAACATGGAGGACATAGAGGATAATGCCTGAGTAACAGTGGTTAACCACGATGTAATCACCTCAAGTAGTTGCCAGGACAACCAAGTAAACCTGGGGAGCACAGCTTGAGAGGTTTACAGTTTTCATGGCAACCTCGAAAGGAGATTATGTCCGTGTTTGACCAGGCATTGTATTTTTATAGTGTATGGAAAAACTAGCCATTGTGCGGGGGAAATACAGTTTTATTTCAATGTGCGTTTGTTCTCCTTTTTGGCTATGCATGTCTCCTGGTTTGAATGTTGAGCAACTGAAGTGCTGAAATTAGCCATTTTGATCTATACTGCAGTGGGACTGTAACTGTCTGAATAGAATGTGCGTGTTTTGAACAAATGTCCAAGCAGTAGCTCACCTTTCCTTTCCAAGAATTTTGACAGGTAGTGACATTCTGTCTTGTAATCCAATCATTATGACATACTGTAGTTAAGCAAAGTTTACAGCATACTGATGTCATAACAATAGGATTATCAGGTTATAAACTGATTGAAAACAGGGGTTAATAGGCACTGTCCATACATTATCATAATGTTATGGTATCACCAGAGGAAACAAAACCCATAGAAGGGGGAACAGCGGAGGACAGGAGGAAGGGGATTGAATATGAGAAGGACAAACAGGTGAGGCAAAAAGACAGCAGGGAGGGAATGCTAAAAGAACAAATGGCAGGACAATGGAGGCCATGTATACCAATGCCTGCAGCCTAGGGAATAAAATCCCAGACCTGGTGGCCTTGATAACAGAGACTGACCTGGACATTGTAGCTATTACTGAAACTTTACTGGAAACCATGACTGGGATGTAGTAGTACCAGGTTATACTCTGTTTAGATGAGACAGGGGTGTAAAAAGGGAGGGGGTGCTGTTTACGTCAGGGAGGATATTAGGGCGACTAAGGTATAGGGAATGCAAGGGGGAGCAGAGGTACTTTGGGTTACCCTTGAGACAGGCAATAGCACTGCTATTCACACAGGCGTGATAGTTATTTTATTTTTATTTTTATTTATTTAAACATTTGGTAACCGGGAAAGGCACACTGAGATGAGGCTGTATTCCAGGTGCGACCTGGGGGGAAGGGGAGAGGGGAGTAACAAATATAGATGCACAAAGCAAGTTACAATTCAGTGAGCTTCGGTAAACAACAGTAAAGAATAATTCTAACAGCAATTTCAAAACATGAGATTTGTCTAAAAGACAGACATGAGTAAGTGCACTTCTTGATGCTCATGAGTAAAAAGTGCTAGGGAGGACAGGAGTTAGGGCAGTCAGAAGAGGAGGCATGAGGGTTCAAGTTTGACGGAGGCAAGAGGGGAGTGGGATGAGTCGTAGTAGTTGCTTGCAGGCATAGTGAGAGGTGGAGTTCCTGATGGAGGGGGAAAGCTTGTTCCACAAGTAGGGGAGTCGATAGGAGAAAGCAGCTTCACCTGCTGAGGAGGAAGGATGAGGCAGGGTAAAGGACCTTTCATTCCTGTGTCTCAGCTCATAGAAGGAATTCGAGAGAGTGAAGACATTCCGTAAGATAGGAGGGAAGCAGGTTGAACCAGAATTTTGATATAAGGGTGGGGGAGTGAATATAATGCCTGTGAGAGAAGGGGGTTAGATCCAGAAGGGAGTAAAGATCGTAGTGGTGGGTACAGAGGGGGGAGTGCGTAGCAAACTGGCAAAAAGTTTAGTAGGGTATCCAGCCTAGATAGGGATGTTAGAGGGGCAGAGCTGTAGACCACGTCTGCATAGTCAAAGATGGGAAGGATCATTTTAGATAAAATTTCACATCTGGCTGGCAGCGGAATAGAATCTTTGTTCCTATATACAAACCTCCATCACAGGGGGAGGAGGTGGACAGGATTCTAGTGGAATCCATCCACATGATGGCAGCTAAAGGGGATGTGCTGCTGATAGGTAATTTCAATCTGCCAGATGTGGATTGGAGCATCCTAACTGCTGCCTCAGCCAGGAACACGGACGTCCTGTACACTGTACAAGGGCAGGCCTCAGGCAGCTAATACTAGAGCCCACCAGGGAAGGTGTAATTTTGGACCTGGTACTCGCCAATAGGGACAGAATCGAGGAAGTTGGGTGGGTGAACCCCTGGGATCCAGTGATCAGCGCACAGTGTGGTTCAGCATGAATATTATAGCAGAGTCAAGCCACACAAAGGTGAGGGTCCTGGATTTCAGGAGGGCGGACTTTATTGAGATGGGAATATGTCTCAAGCATGCCCTGGCAGGGAGGGACAAAGGGGGGGAGTGGAGGAACAGTGGGCCCATCTGAAAGGAGCCATAGTGGAGGCAACAAACCTTTGCATCAGGCAAGAAAACAAGGGCAAGAGTAAGAGAAAGCTACTATGGTTCTCAAAGGTAGTGTCCGGAAAGATAAGGGCAAAAGGATGGCTTTCAGGAAATACAAGGAAACATAGCAGGAGGAGGACAGGGTAGTATATCTGGATAAACAGAGGGAGGCAGGGAAAACAGTTAGCAGCGCAAAGGCACAAATGAAAGAAAAAATAGCACAGGAGGTAAAAAAAGGAGACAAGACTTTCTATAGGTACATTAGTGAAAGGAGAAAAACCAGGGGTGGGATAGTGAGTCTTAATGGGGAAGAAAGAGAGTGTGTGGAAGGGGAGCTGGAAAAAGCATCAGTACTAGACAAATATTTTTGTTCTGTATTCACAGAAGAAGAAGGCATGGGACCACAGTTAGGCAGCATGAACAAATATGGGAGGGAGACGGACACCAGTCCATTTAGTCCAAAAGGAACTCACAAAACTTAAAGTGGGCAAGGCAATGGGACCAGATGGGATACATCCTAGAATATTAAGGGAACTACGGGAGATGCTGGCGCCACCACTGACAGCACTATTCAATGAGTCACTCGATATGGGAGTGGTTCCAGAGAACTGAAGGAGGGCAGATGTAGTCGATCTTCACAAAAGTGCCAGTAAGGAGCAGGTTGGAAACTACAGACTAGTCAGCCTCATCTCAATAGTGGGGAAGATTATGGAATCACTACTTAAACAAAGGATCGTGGAACATCTTGAAGCCAGTGGCACACAGGATCCAAGACAGCATGGATTCTCAACGGGAAGGTCATGTCAAACAAATCTAATTAATTTCTTTGACTGGGTGACTAAGGTTATGGATTGAGGGGTGCAGTGGATGTCGCCTACCAGGATTTCAGAAAGGTCTTCGATACCGTTCCACATAGAAGACCTGTGAACAAGCTTGGCAGCCTGGGAGCGGGTCACAAGGTGGTCAATTGGGTTAGAAACTGGTCGAGTGATAGAAGACAGAGGGTCGTGGTAAATGGTGCTCAATCTGAGGAAAGGAGGGTGACCAGAGGGGTGCCACAGGGATCAGGGATCAGTCCTGGGCCCAGTCCTGTTTAATGTCTTCATAAGTGACATTGCAGAGGGGCTAGAGGGGAGGGTGTGCCTCTTTGCGGATGGCACTAAGATCTGCAACAGGGTGAACACTCTGAGAGGGGTGGAAAAAATGAGGAGGGACCTAGATAAACTGGAGGAATGGTCCAGAGTGTGGCAGCTGAGATGTAATGCGAAAAAGTGCAAAATCATGCATTTGGGGTGCAAGAACCCAGGGGAGGGTTACATGATGGGTGGGAGAAACTGATGGTCACCAAGCAGGAAAGAGATTTGGGGTAATCATATCTGATGACCTAAAAGTGGCCAAACAATGTGCCAAGGCTGGGGGGAGAGCCAGTGGGATGCTGAGGTGCATAGGGAGAAATATCACCAGCAGAAGGAAGGAGGTGGTGATGCCGCTCTACAGATCATTAGTGAGGCCTCATTTGAAATACGGTGTCCAGTTCTGGAGGCTGCATCTCCATAAGGATATAGACAGAATGGAGACAGTTTAAAGAAAAGCAACAAAGATGGGGCAGGGCCTGCACCAAAAGTCATATGAGGAGAGACTGAGACACCTCAATATGTATACCCTAGAGGAGAGAAGAGACAGGGGAGATATGATAGAAACCTACAACTATCTAAAATACATAAATAGAGTACCAGAGGGTGGCATTTTTCAGAAAAGGAGATGTCTAGGAAAGAGGGGGTATGACATGAGGTTGGAAGGGGGAAGACTAAGGGGTATTGTGAGGAAGTATTTCTTCACAGAAAGGGTGGTGTATGTATGGAATAGGCTCCCAGCAGAGGCGGTGAGGGTAAACACAGTGGGGGGATTCAAGCATGCATGGGACAGGCATGGGGAACCCTAGCAATAAGAATGAGGAGGTAAAGCCGGAGATCAAGTAGGGTCTGCGGCTTTTACAAGAGGCAGGGAAAATAGGTAGACTAGATGAGTCTAGTGGTCCTTATCTGACATCAATTTCTATGTTTCTATGTTTCTAACAGAAAAACACCATAACGGGGAAAATGTTTCACACTAGCCACTCAGACAACAGGACACATTACTCACCATGTATCACCACTCCAGTGAAATTTAAGACACAAAGAGTAGTAGTGGACTCAGGATCAACAGCATACGGTTAAAGCACCTGCCTCAGTACCCAGTGTCACACAAGCGCTATTTTGCATGCCTCGCTCTTCTCTATTTTAACATTTTGACTACGAACTATTGACAACGCTCATGTGGTCCACCTTAACTTGATGTGATACCCTGTTTCATCTGGGATTTCTAATGCATGGTCTTCTTCTGGTGGTTTGTAAAAAATATATTACCAGGTAAGGTGCTGAGTGAGGAAATAGTTACCTACTGTTTATGTTGACTCTTGACACTATTTACATTAAGAGTCACCACATTGACTGTTGTGCCAACAAACAGGGACAAGGTGGATGGTGGAACTGCTTAACAAGATAGTCTAGACAGAGACCTTGTTATTCTAATTTGGGGTGCTTGACTGCCAAGGTTTTTGCTTGGGATTCTTTTTTTTTATAACGACTTTAGTGGTAATTTAAAAAAAAAGAAAGGATACAAGAATATAAAGCACAGGTAAAAGCACACAAAACAACAACCAACCATATAGTGATAATATAGACAGCTCTGAAAATATATGTATATTATAGGGGCACGGTCATACCCCTATAGACAGTGTTGAGTAGGCACTTCAGTGTTAAACTCAAAATTTTTCACCTTAATAACTGTGCAACCGTTCAAAAAATTTGCATGCAAATCCACAGGCACCGTCACCCGGGGTAGATTTCTGGATATGGTAAGTTTCATTCCGGTCGGATGTGCAATTTCTGAGATTCAGAGAGGTGAAAAAGCATTTTTTTTTTTGCTCATTGACTTTGCAGGGATTTTTCTTTGAATTTGCCTACAGCCCAGCTGGTTTGGAATCTTGGTCTGAAATTTTCAGGGCAGAAAAGGACTAGCCTACAGATGTGTCTTTTGCTAGTCTGGTGAAAAAATAATATGCCGTTTGTAAGTTATTGCATTTTTAACATTTGAAAAATCATTTCTGAGCATGCTCAGTAAACACTAAACATTGTATGAAACAAAAAAGGAATACTGTTTCATAATGGACAATTCCTTTTTCGTTTGCCACCATCTTTTTTCTGTTTTTTCTTAAAAATTTTTTTCAAAATCCACAAAAATAACATCCCGGAGAGAGGCCAACACACCTAGCTAGCTGATCAGTACCCCTTTAGGTATCATCAGAACTTCACAGTTGCAGACGTGCCCTGGAATTTTTTTTTTTTACTCTTATGAATCCTTTTTCATGACTGTGTGATATGATAAAAGAACCTTTTTTCGTATCATGAGTTACAAAAAGGGATCCTTTTTCGTGACTCGAGAATCCTTTCTTTTTACAAGACATTTTACAATTAGTGACTCCAGTTACTTTCTGTCAGTTGCCGAGTTACTTTCTGTCAGTTGCCACCTCTGCACACAGTACTGTAGTTTTTTTTTTTATTTATTTAGTTGTTTAACCAGGTATAGCACACTAAGCTGAAAGCTTTTTTACAGGAGTGATCTGGGAGCACAAGGAGGTTAAGTGATTTGCTCAAGGTCACACAGTATGCAGGTGGAAGCTGTGGGATTCAAACCCACATCTGGTCTGCTGGATATCACCAAATTTGCAGCTCAGAGCCTTAGACCACTGCGCTATACTACCTCTTTTTTTCAGACATATTGCGTGTATAAGTGACCCACTCGATCCCAAGGAACTGATTGACAGGCTGTCAGTGTTACTTCTCTATGTACGCAAGGCAACAAACCACTGCTGCAATCTCATCAAATATTGAGCTTAATGTAATGTGCAATTGAGTAACTATAAAGCTGAATCACTGATTTTTTTTTCAGGCATTGGCTGGAATGCAAAGTGGATCCCATCAAGCACCGTGATGCAAGCTGCTGTTGCTCTGGTATCATGATGTGCAGCAGTGAGTGTTGCCAGACAGTATAACAATGGCAATCCTTTGTTCAGTCGACTCTAGTACGCTGTCTTGCAATAAATCTACACATGCATCAGACTGTAATGTGGGACGTTATCTGATGAGTGTGTGTGTGTGTGTCTGTGTGTGTCAGAGACTGCCTGGCAGCTCATCAGAATTTTCATTGTTTGCCTCTTATGCTGAAATCAACTGACTTATGCAGGAAAGTACATTGCATGTTGCAGTCTCCGTGGAATTGTTATTGCTGAATAACGATTAAAGCAGTTCAAGTCTTGTGTGTTACTTTGTTTATTTGGGTCTGTTATTAGTGTCTGTCAGCTAACCTCCTTGAACCACTTGCTTCTCTCATACAGTGCTCGAGAAAGCGCTTCACATAGTTGTCCTGATAAATTCCTACCAGACCTGTCAGGTATTGTTGTGTATTTATAATGTGTTATCTGTGTAAAAAAACTGAAATGAACCGATTACACCTGTCATATGTGCTAAACACAGACACGGTAATTTCAGTCGTGATTATTATAATTGGAATACCTGACTGTGATGTTGATGCTAAATTGTAGTTTGACATAAATAGTGTTTCTTTCTGCACTGTCTTTACCACCTAAATTAGTTGTTTGTTTTTTAATGTTTAAGCACTGCAAAGGCCCTTGCAAGTAGTTGCTCATTGGGCTCAGTGTTGTCCGTGTTTGACTAGCCAGCATCTGTTTAAAAACAAACTCTGGCCAGTACCACAAGGGCTGCTACTGCAATAGTAGTGAAGCACCAAAGGGGACAGAGATTAAAAATAATTAACAAAACAGACTCACATTGATACAATGCTCTTTTTTGTCGAAACAGAATAAACCCACATTCCTAAAATAAAAGAATGTTGTGTATTATTATAGTCTGTAACTTAACTCGTATAGTAGATGTAACAGCTGATTGGCTGACACAGTTGGCCAATCATGTGTTACTATACTATTACAGGAGGGCAGTTCATTCACTCGGGTTAGTTACAGTTGTTAGATGTCTCCCACTGATATACCTGCTGTAACCACCTATAACCGAGTCTGCGCCATTTGGCTAAACTGTGTATGTAATGTTGCACTGTGTTGTCACCTATAATATACTGTTCCTCTCTATGTATTTCTCCCGCAGTATGCCTGAAAGTAGGCAATTGTTTTTGTCTATTGCACTTACCTGGTTAACAAAAACTAGATAAATAAATATTGACATTGGGCTGTTTCTGTCCTCACTGCCTTTTGCCACTGTGGAGCCACCCTTTTTCTACAGCTAGTTGGTCCATGAGTATGTCATGGGATCAGAAAGACATGTTATAAACATTCAGACACTGTGTATATATCTTTACCAACATTAACTGAAACACATGTGCCAATAAAAGCACTTATACTGGCTACCACCTGCCAGCAGGCTGTAGCTGAGCAGTTCTCTCATCCCTCCCATTCTACATAGTGTCACACACCTTGTTCAGACGCCTAGAGAACCTCCAGTAAAATGAGTTATACTGCTGCGGGAAACAAAGATTTAGGAATGTTATCAGTGGCTTTAGGTATATTATTTTTTTTTTTTTTCATCCACTCCTTACTGTCACTTCCAATCACCACTCCTTCCGTCCTACAAGGAGTGACAGCCCCCACCTCTGCCAACCAGCTTGGTCTGCCCCTAGAGTGCCACACTGCCATTGGGGGCACCTTGATGGCCCAGATTACCCCCTGGGCGGGGTAAGGAGAGATTCCCCCTTTTCCCCCTTCCCCCTGCAGCAGCTGCACATTGGGGTCTGCCCCTGGTCAGAGGGTGGTAAGGCCAGCTCCGGAGGACTTCATTTAGGCGACCGGAGGGCATTTTCCTCCAAGTTGTCTTGTTCCCTTCCCTTAACCCCACCCTCTGAGACACCGGTGCAGAGAGTCTGCATGCTGACGCACACTCCTGTCAAGCGCCTAATGGCATCCCCCCCTCCCCGGCTCCGACAGACGGAGCCGCCGTGTCCTTTCGGGAGCCAGTGCATCCACCAACCCTCTCAGGATGTCAGGCGCTCCAAGCACGCCCCTGGCATCCCACCCCATGGGAGGAGAGCATCCATTGGGATGCTCTATCCTCCTTCCCCCGGCTGACCCCCGACGACCCGGGTCCGTTCCCGAACCTCACCTCAGCACCTCCAGCACCTGTCCAGCACCTCAACCCTCAGTGCCACCGGGCCGGCCGCTTTAGGTATATTATTGATGGTCTGTCTGGGGTGGCCGCTTGTGAAGTGGAACGTAAATTTAAGTATATGGAAAGTGGAGGTTGCCACCATGACGCTGACGACACTCCCCTCCATTCATTCAATGAGCATCAGCATGTTGTGATTCAATAATCGCTGTTAGTCCTGTAAAAAAGTTTCAAAAAATTCTTAATGTAAAACACAAGTCTGGTGAGAGCAGTTAGTCACTGAAATCAAGAGATCAGCTCCACCCTTAGACAAAGGACAACTTGCTGATGGGCATTCAATGAATGGTGGGGGAGTACCAGCAGCGGGATGGTGGCAACTTTCTCTTTACGATATGAGCGTCAGCCAGAGAATTAGCTACAGCAAATAAAACAATTAATTAAAACAAAAGAAAACGTGTCTCGCTTTACTTCATTTTTTTTTCTTTTCTGTGCCAAATGCAAACACGAGAGTGTGCCGAATGTTTATCCTGGCCTGCAATATCTTATGCTCCTTTCACATTAAGTTAAAGTAAGCGTGTGGCTGTGGTCTCAGCAGTTTAGAATTTCAGATGGAGCAGAGCATTTGTAAGTTAAAAAGAAGTAAAATAAAACAGGGGAACTGTAGAAAAACTTTTTGGAGCACAGACACTATATATATTAATGGGGAGGGGGTATTGGATGAAGGGCTCAGTCAAAGGCCAGTGGCTGGCCTGTTTTTTTTTTATTTGTGTGGCTTAGGCACGCCTACATTACAGGGCACTGGGAGCAGCATTGTGATCAGCAATTTTTCTTTGGTGCTTTAGCTACTCAGTAGATAAATAAGGACCACAGCTGCAAAAGGGTACTACTCAAGGTAAGAGAGACTGCTGCTGCTGCTGCTGCTGCTGCTGCTGCTGCTGCTGCTGCTGCATTAGACCATTCTTTCAATTGCCATCCCTGGTATTGTAATGCTTTCCCTGATGTCTAGTGACAGCCCCCACCCTCAAGTACCCCTACCCCTTGATTTCCCTGATGTCTAGTGGCTAGTGGCACCCTCACCCTCCGATCACCCTTCCCATTGTTATTATTATTTTACATGGGCCCAGATATTCAAACTGTGCCATTATGTGGCGCAAGACCCTGCACTGCTCAAAAAAGTTGCGCAAGGGTGTGGCCAGGGCGATATTCAATGGAGCTGCGCTATTGAGCAACTTCTTTGAATATCACCCCCTGGCCACACCCACTGTGCATGGCGCAGTGGAACTGCGCCACTGCAAGTGGTCAGAGTGGAGCATTCAGATGTGGTGGCGCAAGTTCCATTGCGCCATGCGCAGCACCTGCGATATTCAAAGGGTGACATGCAAATGGTGCCATAATTTATGCAAGCGGGGGGGCCATTTGCATCTAATTATGGCCCCATTTGCATGCCATTAGCATGCAGGTGCACTGATCCCCGACGACTTGTGCCTGGCGCCCTGCCAGGTAGCAGCCATCGGGGACCGACGCCCCCTGCAGCCTGATCGCGGGCATAATGTAAATCTCCCCCATAGCCCGATCAAGGCATAATGTAAAGCTTCCCCACCCCCGACTAGCCCGATCGCGGGCAAATGTACAGCTTCCCTCAACAGCCCGATCACGGGCATAACTGAATAGTTCCCCGAGCAGCCCGATCGCGGGCATGACCAAATAGTTCCCAGTAGCCCGATCACGGGCATAACTGTAAGTGTGCTCCCCACTTAGCCCGATTGCGGGCATAACTGTAAGTGTCCTCCCTCCCATTAGCCCTATCACGGGCATACTAGTGGTTCCCCTTTAGCCCAATTAAGGGCATAACCAAATGTTCCTCCCTCGGAGGAGCCCGATCAGGCATAATAGTAGCCCCCAGTAGCCTGATAATGGGCATCAGACCTCCCCAAGTCCAATATCCTGGTGGTCCAGTGGACCGCGAGTAGCCCGATTGCAGGCGGCATCCTCACCCCCAATGTTGGAAATACCTGGTGATCTAGTGGTCCCCACCCCACCCACCCACAGAGCCCCACCACCCGCTCCCCGTCAGCGGCGGGCGGCAGCACCCACCCGCCTGCCGCCCCGCCGCCCACCGACTGATAGCTCAGTAGGGCTGCACGCCCATTGGTTCAGAGCACGAGCCAATGGGTGCAGCCCATACCATATGTGAATGAATTCATTGGCTGGCTGACGAGGGGAGCGTGATGAGCTCCGTGTGGGAGGTGGCTGGAAGCCAGGTATTCACATTGAAGGGAAATACCACCCAGTCAGACCTGCGGTCACTGGACACCAGATGGACACAGGGGAGTCTGATGAGCTGCTGAAGCTGCTGCCGCGATGAGCTCCTGAGGCAGGCCCGATTACCAGCGATTGAAACTGAGGCTACTAGTATTCCGTGATCGGGCTGCTGGGGAGGAACGCTTTTGCTATGCCCGCCGATCGGGCTAAGGGGGAACCACAGCATGACCGCTATTGGCCATTGGGGTTACACTCAGCCCACAATCGGGCATGGGGCACCGCCAGGTGCGGGCGGGAACAGTGAAGGGCCACCACAGGTGGCAGCTGCTGCGCGCACCCTGCAATGCGGCAGCTCACCTGTGGGTGGCCCTCAACTTGATCCTTTTTTAGCGTAAAGTTGTGCAGGCGCAGGTAAGGGTTGCGCGTGCATAACTCTGCATGGCCCAGCTTAATATCGGGCTGTGCAGTTTATGCATGGCACACCCCCCCACCTGTGCCTGCATACATTACTGATGCGCCCTGGCGCATCGGGATTTGTGCAGGTGCACTTTTCCCTTTTAAATATCGTACCGGGGCGCAACCCTTTTGAATATCTGGGCCATGGTGTCTAGTGGCACCTACCCACTTTGCCATTTCTGTTACTTTATTTTTTTATTCCCTGGTGTCTAGTGCCACCCCCCCATCCGATCGCTGTCCGTCTTGTCCTACTGGTTTCCCTACAACAGTCCCTTGATGTCTTTTTTTTTATTATAAACCTGTTAAAAAGAAAACAGTCCTGTTTATTGTCAACCCCAGCCTCCGATTGCTGACCATCTTGTTTCCCTGGTGTCTAGTTGCACCCCCCACCCTCCAATCACTGTTCCTCTTGTTTCCCTGGTGTCTAGTTGCACCTCCCACCCTCCAATCACTGTCCCTCTTGTTTCCCTGGTGTCTAGTGGCACCCCCACCCTCCAATTCTCTGTATATGCTGAAATAAAGAAAACAGTCCCTCTATGTCTTTTTGTTTTTTGTGATAAACCTGTAAAAAAGAAACAGTCCCTCAGTGAACTGAACCCCCCACCCCAACTTCCTACTCAGAAGCCACCACCCCGCACCCCCACACACACACACATATACCCTCACTCACCTGAACAGGGCCCAGGTTTGAGATCCACGCTCCGACTGAAGACACGTCTTGCTGCTGGAACCGGTGACTGCAATGTGAGAAACTAAAGTAAATGCGGTTCAATGTATTTCAATGAGAGTTTCAACTTTTATTCATAACTCAGCCATTTTTTGACATTTTGACCCCACATTTTCAATATAGCCTTTTGGGGACCCCGCCTCATGAACCATATGACTGTCGTTACGCAACTCCCACCCAAAAGGTAATTTTGTGGTTGCTTGGCCAATGCATCTTTTGATTGGGATTTGCATAATGACAGTTACATTGTTCATGACGTGGGGTCATAGGAAGGCTATGTTGAAAATTTGGAGGTCAAAATATGTAAAAATGGCAAAGTTATGACCATTCATTGCAATTTCACTACACACGCTTCTAACTTTGGAAATGTAAAATATTTTGACCCCAAATTTTCAACATAAACTTCTTATTGCCCCACCTCATGTGACAGCTGTCATTTTTCAAATCCTGGCCAATATGTGTTTTTGTACCTGTGGTGCAGAATGGCATTGTAGTTGTGCGGAATTATGTTTTTTTGTACCAGGTATATGAGGTGAGGTAATAAGATTGCTTTGCTGCAGACACAGACAGGTGTCGGGGGTGTGCCTTGGGGCCGACAGCTCTAACACTCACCCCAGTCTCCTATACTGTACCCCTCCCAACTTATTTACTCATAGAATGGGGTGAGCATTAGGGCTGTCGACCCCAAGGCATGCCCTCAACACCTGTCAGTGTCTACAGGGTGGGGGTGGGGTGTTAGGGTTGGAAACCCTAACACCACATTTCCCTGCTTTTGTCACTTTAGTAACAACCCTAACTGATGCATAATCAAAGTTTTTTGCAATGAATATAATGAATATATATATATATATATATATATATATATATATATATGTATAATTAGGACTGCTCTCCTTTACAATTAGATCTATCTATGTTAGATAATCTTCTGCAGTTAAGACACACAAACAAATCTGGGTTTAATAGCATAAGCAGGCAAGTTATATTAAGTTTGGAAACAGAAAAGAAATGCATCTGTGCAGGCAAGGCATGAAAGGTCAAATGGATCGCATGCACATTGAGCTCCTGCTTTAATAAATATGCCTAAATCTGGTGCTCACACCCATAAGATAAACTAAATTATGAACCGGCGATCGTAATTCGAGCAATCTGATTGGCCGACACCTCTTTAAAGCCGTGATGATATCGGGCTACATCATCACGGCTTTAAAAAAGCTCCGGTGCCACCAGCCTCCTTACTAAGCTACATTAACAAACTCCTCCGACCCTAAACGCTCGCCACATCGCTCGCCTGTAGATTTTTTCAAACTGTAGAAATGCTGAACATCCGCTTACTCAGGACCACATTAAGTCATTCACGAAAGCCTCAAAACAATATCCAGCTATTTTAAAAGTAACCGGACCAGCTTAACATGTTTTCACCTCCTGAAGCACGCTTCGTTTCAAAACGGCAGCGCAGCGCTTCTACACTGACTAAACTCATCCTCGCCCCATTACTTCGAATCCTCATTTATTGATCACCAACTTAATTTTTATTTCATTTACTAAAGCTCACCATGCCTGAGTCCATCGCTCACTACCACATTTATCGGCAGACCTGGCACCACGGACGACTGAAAATACCCTGGCAGATTAGCAGCTTCACACACTAACACAGCTCAGTCACCATGTAGCAGCAGCACCATCTGCTGGACAAAGTAGAAACTGTGCACTTTTTAATTAAAAGGTATACTTCCACATCACAAATACAATAACAAAAAAGTATTTAAACACATTTTTTTTTTAAATAAATGAACTGAAACTTTAAGCCAGTTCATAATAGCAATAAATCACTCCAGGATGTGGTATATCGTGGAATATCGTCCTTTCCGATGGTTGGACGCATTGCCCGCGGCCTCGTGCCCAACCACCCGAGGCGTGACGATATCCCACGATATACCACACCCTGTCGTGCCTTATTGCTTAATTATGGAACAAAAGAAGAATCAGTTTATATTTTATAAAACACCGGGGGTGGGATATTCAAAGCGGGTTGTGCATGCACAACTGCGGAAATGCGCCAGAGAGCAATATTCAGTGGTAGCAACTGCGGAGCGCAAGTGGCAGTGCGCCAATGTGCAATGGGAATGTATGCATGCGCAAGGGCAGGGGGCATAGCCATGAATAAGCGGCACAGTGTGATATTCAACACTGAACAAATGGCGCAAGCGTGGAGCAAATGGCAGTTGTGCGGAGCAGACTTGAGCCTATAAAACAGGGAGCAAGTAGGAGAAGGGCACATGCGCCAGAGGGGAGCAGGATAGAGGGAGACAGACAGGCCGGCAAACCACACAGTAGGGGACAAGGAGAGAGAAACAGTCAGAGACAGAGTGGGAGTGACAGTGTGTGAGAGAGTGAGTGAGTGTGAGTGTGACAGGCAGGGAGGTGACACTGGGTGTGTGTGTCCCTGGGTGACACAGTGGCACCAGGCCCGAGAGGAGTGACACAGGAACCCACAGGGGTGGGAGTCAGAGGCCGCAGGCAACAGGCAGCCAGCCGGGGGTAGGGTACACAGGTGTGGGCCCTGAAGAGCAGCCTGCACAGCCGCACACAGCCGGTAGGGCCTGTGAAGTCAGCCGCCCAGGGGGAACAGGATGACAGGAGCTATGGCCAGTGCCATATTCCAGATGGAGGCCATAATGAGGGGTGTGGGGAGGCAGGAGGCAGGGCACTGTGGCCGTGGAAGGGCCCGTCGGTGCTACGCCTGGAACAGGCGGTACCGACCCCGCATCAGCTATGAGACCTACGTTGACACCGAGATCGTGGGCCGGTACCAACTGAACTGGGTGATTCTGAGGCAGTTCTGTGAGCTGTGTAGTGAGGAGATGCAGGCACCCACTAGAAGGACCCACACCCTGACAGTGGAGATGAAGGTAACAGCTGTCATGTGCCTGCTTACCACGGGCACCTTTCAGAGACCAACAGGGGACACCACAAGCATAACCCAGTCGGCCGCGTCACATCTCCTCACACAGTTCCTCAATGCCCTGCTGCCACACTCTGCAGAATACATCCACTTCCCCAGCACACAGGCAGAGCGTACAGCGAACATGCAGGAGTTCCACAGGGTAGCACGTATGCCTGGCGTGCTAGGGGCCATTGACTGCATCCATGTTGGCATCTGCATGCCACCTGGCCTGGAGGGGGTAGCCTACATCAACAGAAAGGGCTACCCCAGAATCAACTGCCAGGTGGTGTGCGATGCCAGGGGGTTGCATAATCAATGTCTGTGCCCCACACCCTGGGGGAGCACATGATGCCTCCATCTGGCACAGCTCGGCACTGTGCCACAGGTTCAAGAGTGGGGACATCTCCACTGGTCACCTAGTGAGCGAGTATGCCGAGACCACGGGCAGCTGGGTACAACAGGGCATGGGGGGCCGCCAGGATAGGGGCACTGCAGAGTGCGGCTGGGAAGGACAAGGGGCACAGCAACATAGGACACCAGGCTAACCATATCTCCATCCACACAGGTGACAGTGGCTACCCACTCTGGCCCTGACTGTTCACCCCCTACCGGCACCCGTCATCCCCTGCGGAGGAGTGGTACAATGAGGCACACACCAGCATGCGGAACATCATTGAGCAGGTCTTTGATCTGCTGAAGACACGATTCCATTGCCTGGACAGGTCTGGTGGTGCACTACAGTACAGCCCCTCAAAGGCCTGTGGCCTATTCCTGGCTTGCTGTATGCTGCACAACATGGCCACTGACCATGGGATAGCTGTCGAGGTCGATGAGGGGAACAACAGTGGGGATGACACGGCCGACTGGCCATGTGGCGGTAGGCAGCCCCCCCTGGGAGGAGAGATCCCCAGCTGACCAGGATGGCACGCCAGCACAGGGACATGATAGCGGAGGAGCACTATGGAGCATGCAGGTAAGTGGACAAACACCCATGTACAGGATGGCCCCAGTGGCATGGCACACAGGCATGTGTGAGCATGCCCTGCGGCCTGAACAGATGCGCGGGGGGGCATGGGTGGGCGTTGGGCCAGTCAACACAACCTCACGCAGCAACACGCAGCACAGCACACCCCACCCCCCCACACACACTGGCGCCCGCAGGCACACGCCCAGCCAATAGCACCTGGTGTGGATCAGATGCAGAGCACCGCTGCACAGGCGCATCTGGTGCTGTGGTGGCATCATCACACACACTCCACACAGGCCAGCGGCTGGGCAAGTGCGCACACAGCCAGTGTGTGGTGCAGTCCACGGATGCCACGTCCATGGCACGTACACACACACACAACACCCATGTGCACACAGGGCAGTGGCAGCAGACTGCGGACAGGGTGGTGGGAACATCAGGTCCACCATGTGGTCACATGGCCACCACAGACACATGGATGGCCTCACCGTGGCCGCAGAGCAGACCCAGGCTGCGTGACGGCCACAGGGGGTGTCTGCGACTGACCCCCAGGGGTGGTACTGTGGGAGCGTGACCATGTCCTCGCAGGGGTCTACAGGCTCCCAATCAGGCCCGCACTGGGCGTGCCTGGATACCAACAGCGGATCCCGGCATCGACACCAAGGGGGTCGCACGACACCGTGACCGTGGGGTGGACAATGCACTCCATGGGGTCTGCGGTGGCTGGCCGTGCCCCATGGAAACCAGTGGGGCTAAGATGACTGTGACTGCAATGGCATGGAGATCCAGGGCCGCGGTCGTATCCTCCCGCAGTTGATCGATGGCCTCCTGGACCTGTGCAAAGACCCTTTCGCATTGCTCAGCTGCCTGATGCACTTCTGCACGGAGTGCATGCACCCCAGCCACGAGCAGCACCTGTTGTTCCACAGAGGCCCGCAGCAGTCGGGTGTGCTCGTGCAAGGGGTCAGTGCCCGGGGGCGCATGGGCATTGCGCCGACCCACTGGTGGCATGTGACTGCACAGTCCAGCCACCCGTTCAGGTGGGCGCTGCACAGTGTGGTCCCGTTGGGGCTGCTTATTGATCGACTCACTGGCGGCGGATGCTGCACCCGGCCCCCCAACATCCCCAGCCATCTGCCGCTGTCGTCCCTCCAGCCACTGTGCACTGGGCAGCGCCCCTTTGGCTGTACCACCACCACCACCATCTCATGGCGCCGTACCACTGTCGCACACAGTGGCACCAGGGGTGGTGGTGGGCAGTTGACCCACCGCCAACAGGGCATTGCCCGAGCTGCCAGGGATGGTGTATGGTATGGGTGTCTCCCCCTCGACAACACCCCCGCTATCCAGGACAACGATCGTATCGTCATCGGTGTCGGACCCCGCCCTGATCTGTGTCTCCACACACTGCACGCCATGGCTGGTGTCCCGCTGGAACACAGCCAGGGCCTCGTCCGCCACCACACCCAGGACATCCGGCCAGACGGCGGTGGTGTGCTGCAGCTGATCGGGCCCCCGGACGCCAATGGAGGTGGATGGCTGGTCCTCCAGGGCTGGGCATGCCCCCATAGCAGACTCCACCACCCCTGCCACTGCATGCTGGTGTTCCGGTGCTGAAAGGGAAAACAGTCGCATTAGTGCCGCCGATGCACAGGCCCCCCCCAACACTCCCCCGCCCCTGATGCCGCTGTACCTACCATGCAGTGATGGGCTCCTACTGGTCTGGAAGCCACCGCCTGGCACCCCCTCAACAGCGCTGTGCTGCATGGTGGCTGCCACCAGCTCCTCCTGAAGTGTGAGCTATGGCATGTCGGCCTGTCCCCCACCCATGGCCGCTCTTGTGGCCTGAATGGCCGCCACCTTCTCCTTGATCCAACGCCTGTCAGTGCCCACCTTCTTCTTGCACTCCTGATTGGATCACTGGTGACTGCCCTGCTGGTTTATGGCCTCCACCACCTCCTCCCAGGCTGTGGATCTGGCCTGGGGTGTGCCAGTTGTGCCACGCAGCAGAGGCTCCCTGTTCGAGGCGCATCTGCCTCCACCTTCATAAAGTTGGGCCTGCGCTTGCATGCAGGCCCACGCTCCTCACCCTCCTCACGTTCGGACATGCTGCTACCTGTGGGCAATGACATGTGGTCAGTGGCTGCAGCGGGCCACACCAGCTGCCCACCCCACTGTGCTGTATGTCCCCTCAGCGGCCGCAACTTACCTCGGTTGGTTGCAATACAGATCCATGGCCTGTGCAGTCCCGCGGTGCCTTTATAGCGCATTGCATGCAAATGGACTGATGCGCAACAGTAATGAGATGCTAATTCCCCCAGTGTGCCACGGATAGGCTGATGAGCTAATCTGCATATGCCGGCTGAATATCATGTTGTTGAGCCTTGTGCAATGGACTTGCACTGGCACAAGTCATCACGCAATGCTGTGATGTGTGCTATGCGCCCGTCACTACGCATGTGCCATGACCTGTACCAAAGCCTAGTGTGCAGCGTACGCTAGGTGCGCTATAGGCCTATGGCGCTTGGGTACTATAGGGACTATGGTGCCTGAGCGCAATAGGGTCTGTAGGGCATGGTGCCCCCAGGACCCTGCTGCGCAGCATGCGTTATGGTCCCAATAGCACACTCGCACACAGTGAGTGTGCTGACCCCTGCCCTATGCCCCCCAGGGACCTCTGCCCCACATGCCAGTGTGGTCACGCCCATACCACGCATCCCCAGGGATGTGTGATTGACGATGGCAGTGCATCTCCCAGCGAGGCACGCATCCCGAGCATGTGGAGCTCGTGCACTATAGGGTGCCATTTTGTATTGCTACACTGTGGAGTAGGCATGCCATGGTGCACAGTACCCCGGGCTCAGAACTGGAGCCAAGTTGAATTGGTGAACCTGGTGGCCCAGGTGGAGCCCCATGCTGCCTGCCTGTTTGGGCAGCAGCCCCTCACCAGGCCCAGGACGGAGGTCTTGCAGGACATCGTGGATGGCCTAGAACAGGCTACCGGTGTGTGGTGCAGCAGGGAGCAATGTTGCCACCTTTACGGTGACCTACGAGGTGGGACCCGGAGGGGCTCAGGGCGCTGCAGGAGCGTGTCCAGAGGGGGGCCGTGCCACAGTCAGGTAAGTGTGCTCCGCCTGCGTCTGTGCATGTCCACTCTTCCATGGGGCTGGCAGAGCTGCATGCCATGCCAGGGGGGGGCGCTGTCACTGCATGCCCTGTGGCCTGGGACTGCATGCACTGGGTGCGCTGAGCACTGCACTGCAGCCATGCCAGGCTGGGGTGCACTCTGTGCGGGGGTGTGTGGGAAGTGGGCACATGTCTGCTTGTTTATGTTCCCATGCTAGGCCCTGAGGATCGGAGGAGGGCCAGGGCAGCAGGCGTGCCTGGCAGGCCACGACAGGCTGCCGCGGGACCTACGGCTGGAGCTGCGGAACAGAGGGGTGGAGCCTCCAGACCTGTGCGGGCAGCGCAACAGCAGGTAGGCGCTGTGCTTTAATACATTGTCATGCAGGGTGGGCAGTGGGGCCGGGGGTGTGGCCTCGGCCCCCTGTGCACTGAGCCGTGGCAGCTGTGTTCAGCCCGTGGTGTGCATGGCACCATTGGGCGGCCATTGCACATGTGTGTGGCAGCTGCTGGTAGGCTGTTGGTGTGTCCAGCTGCCACCTGTGCTGCTGTGGTCCCGCTGCTGCACCATGCCACCTGCCTGCCACTGTGCTGGCAGTCGGCCCATGGGTGGCGGTGTCCAGTGCTTTGCATAGCTGTGGAATGCCGGGTCGGCGGCAGGTGTGGGCCCACCCACTGCGGGTGGCCAGGGTGCCACCCCAGGAATGCATGTCACCACTATCCACTGCACACAGTAGGTGGGCTGGGTTGCCCTGGACACGCACTGATCACCTGTTCCCTCCTTTGCCATAGGTGTCTGATGGGGTCTTCGACAGCTGAACTACGGCTGCCTCCTGTGGAGGTTCATCACCATCACCACCGCCACACTGGAGATTGCCCAAGCCACCAGATGGCTCCTGCTGTGGGGTCAGCGGCAGGCGGCGGCAGGACATGGCCGCCCATAGGGCCTGTTGGGCCTGAACCTGTTGTTTCTGCACCTGTCCACCCTTCCCATGCCTTCCCCTGTCCCTTTGTATAGCCCTGTCCCCTATCCCCATCCCTCTCTTCCCTACCTTGTTCCTACTCTGTATATAGTTCCCCCACCTTGTACCCTGTTGTGTTGTTTTACTTGATGTTTAATACAGATTTTATATGGTTACCCATCTGTGTCTGTATCTGCTTTGTGGCTGGCGAGTGGAGCCATGCTGCAGTGGTGTGCTGGGTGGCTGTGTGGTGCACCTGTGTTGTTCTGTGGGATGTGCATGGTGGTGTTCACCCATCGGTCAGTGGTTGTGCCCTGTGGTGGCCATGGGCTGGCTGTTCAGGATGTGTGGCATATGTGTTGGGTGCCATTTGCCAAGGTGTGGCTGGCTGTGGCCCGGGTGGAATGGTGCGTGACATCCAGCAGGGGGTGGCTGGTGGCGGCCAACCCTTGGCCATTGGTGCCACCTTTCCTACATCCACCACTGTCGTGCACGTGGTCAGGGGCTGGCTACATGCCCGTGCTCCTTGGGCAGTGTTCCATCGTGGGCCGGCTATGCCTCTTGCCTGGCTCCACTGCCTCCCTGGCGGCCGCCTCCTCCTCCCCGGTGCCTTGCTCCTTGCTGTGCCTGTGGCTGGTCCACTTGTATCCTGGCGTGTCTTCTTCTGCCCCTTGTGCGTCCATGGTTGCGCTACTGCACATGTTGTGTTGCTCCCTGGTGCACCTCTGTCTGCGCTCTGGAGCATCCATGAGATATTCAGCCGTGTTGCACTGGTGCACGTCGCCATGTGCAACCTTTGAATATCGCACTCATTGTGCCATGGCGCATTGGACTTGTGCTGCGCTGGCCTTGCGCTGGCATCTGACACATTTCTTAAATTCCCACCCCCAGAGTCTCCAGGTCTCAAATACTGATTTTTATAAAAAAAAAAATGTTTTCTGGTTGATAGACTGTATCTTTTAAGGCAGTCCAATGAGTTAATGTGGGGATCTTTGCTTGAAGCCATAGTTTAGTGATCGATTTCTTGGTGCATGCTACTAAAATCAGTAAAAGTTTAAACTGCCATCCTCGGACTGGAAAATAATCTGGTGGAATATGTATAGGACCAAGGCAGGAGCGAGGGACTGTACAGGATTGAATATTGATTCTAATACATTAGAGACAGCCATCCAATATGACTGAAGATAAGGGTATGCACCAAAAATTATGGGCACAGTCCACACATTATTCACCTCTGGCTCACCAAGAGGCCCCATTTCTTTTCATTTTTTATTTATTTATTTTAAAATATTTCACCAGGATGGCAACAAGAGCTGTAGCCAGCTTGTTTCCAGAAGCGCCCTGGGAAACTTTCACCTAAGTGTTTCATCATGATTACTGGTGTCTTGAAAAAACACATTCAGCACTTCCAGGCAAATTCTTTGAAGTAAGGCGCCATCAAAAGTTTATAGGTTGGGAGAGAGTATTTCTCCCAAAGGGAAAAGTCACAGGTAAGCTACAGCTCCTTGTTCCATTGATTTAGAATTGAAAGTGTGGAATCCTTTATCTAATCATGGAGAGAAGCATAAAAGCTACCAATGAGACGTTCTTGAACACCCCCCCGCCCCCACTGATGGAGATGGATCTTATTGATCAAAGCCAGAATTGAGTCTGGAAGCTATCTATGGGCAACAGAGTGTTCAGTTTAGGATTCTTCTCATTAAGAAGAGTATACTTTTATTGAGAATGCCACCAAAGAGGCCTATGAGTCACCTCATCATCTTCCATATCTCCCCACTTTTTTCTTAGTAAGTAACATAAATCTATTTTTGATGAATGTGGGGGAAGCGCCTGCCCATTTTCAGACCAGTAACCAGAATAATGCCCTCATCTATGGTGGGGTTGGGGGTGCTGGTTTGTGAACCTTCTAAACTCTCAGACAGGATATCCTTGTCTCCCTGGGACACTAGCTCAGAGTTGTTGTGCTCTCCTTGGGGGTCTCCATCTGGGCTAAAGGGCAGGGAGTGTTGCAAAATTCGGGAAACAGGCTGTGGTGTATTAACTTGATAAGAAACTTGTTCTGGTGTGGAGGTCCCAGCAGATGGAGGTCAAGCAGGCGGGGGATGAGTCTGCAGAGGTACAGTTTGTCCTTGCTGAACAACATCTTCAGGATTTTGGGGGGGGGGAGGACTTTTCCCATGAGGGATGAGCTTGAGACCAATCCCAGGCCTTAGCCTGGTGAACAGTAATAATATTTTACTGGTCTCAAAGGTTCTCCCCTGTGTTATTGCTGGCTGCCCATGTGCACAGGCTATAGGAGTGGCCCTCCTCATCACACAAGTTTCCCCTGAAGGGGTCTGGGCACTGCAAACGTACGTGCCCATATTCCATGCACAGACTGCAAAGAGGGCAGTTGTAAACAGAACTTAAATGAGTTCTAGCCCCACACTTGTGGCAGGTTCATGGCTGACTGGGATAGAAACACAGGTCTCTATCCCTTCCAATATAAAAACTACTGGAAAGATGATGCACACCAGTCTTAGCATGACATAGTTTGACCATGACCTTGTAGTCACCCATCCAGACTAACACATTGTCCAGGACAGGGTCCGAATGTTCCAGAACATCACATTATTGTTTTAGCCAGTACATTATGTCATTAATGTTGATACCTTTGCTTTTGTAGAAAATACATATTGCTTTAGCTGTAGGTTTTGTAAGGGGGATTGCTATGAATGGCATCCACAATGGGGGGTCTTTTTGTTGTTCATATTTGGATCAAAATTTTTCCAAGGCTGCTACATTTTTAAAACTGATATCATACACAGACTGTGCTGCCACATGTGTAAAAGCATACAAGTCTGTTGCCATAAACCCCACTGCATTTCTTAACAATGTCCTAATGACAAATACCCTGTCCAGAGGACCTGCTAGCC
This sequence comes from Neoceratodus forsteri, assembly GCA_016271365.2. Classification (NCBI taxonomy): domain Eukaryota; kingdom Metazoa; phylum Chordata; order Ceratodontiformes; family Ceratodontidae; genus Neoceratodus; species Neoceratodus forsteri. The sequence continues at coordinate 735,937,777 of CM028131.1, forward strand.
CTCCCCTGTACCTTAATCTGACTGCATTTCTTCACTAGGCTGGTTCAGCATAAGTGGAAAACAAATCAGCCATGTGAAAATGACCCTGCTGCTGGTCATCTGTTGGTGGTGGCCCCTTCTCTCTCTCTCTCTCTCTCTCTCTCTCCCCTGACCCCCACCCTGGTCAATGCTATATGGACATTCGTGATTGTTCCAAGTTTGACACAGCGTCTGGGACAGGAGTCCCATTAGTCTTTCTATTGTCAATTCAGAAGAGGTTGATGCAGTAGCAGTTTGTCTGTTCACTGTATTCTGGCTCCTGGACTCTGACTCCTTGCTCACATCGGAGGGGTGATGCACTATGGCTGGTTGCTTTGCTGGGAATGGAAAGCATGTTGAATCAATAACTGCAAATTCTTGTCCAGAGAGAGTATCAGGGACATTGTTTACTCTTACTTGCTCCAGAGAACCCAGCATAGTCTTCTCAGGTTGCTTACTAGTCCAAGGATCAAAACAAGGCTCAGGCATAGTAACCAGCATAGTCACTGGTTTGGGTGATGATGTGCTTCGCATGGGGAAGCTCGTGTTTGCTTGTGGAAGAGGAGAGTTCTGTTGGGCATGGGCTGTGTTCTCTACCGAGGAAATTGGTGTAGCAGCTAGGGACATGTTTCTATCTTCTCCCCTTCCTTCTGTACAGTCTGTTGCAACAGTAACTCTAGAAAACTATCCTGTTCTTTTTCTAATGGTTGGTCACCTACGGCAGTCTTTTTGTATCCTCCCTAAATTTATTTTCTTCGTTTCTTTTTTTCTTATTTACCGTTCCATCCCTCACCAGAAGACACATGCCTTTCTAAGGAAATAACAGATATGCTATGAGCAAATACAGTAGCTGACTGTATATAGGAAGAAGGCTGGAACCTGAATAAATATGTATACCTTCTTAAAATGCCAAGCTTGCTGGCTGGCTGTTTAATAAAGAACTACATGTGCTTTATATGAAGAAAGATAAAGTGCTTAAGGTACTTTCAGACATAAAGTGCTGGTAGTGCATTAATGAAGTGCACGGTGCTTTATAAAATGAAACTTCATGTTGTTTGAAAATAGTGCCCTGCAAATCCTGCAAGGGAAGGTGTTTGAAATAATTAGAGTGCTAGATAAAAAGGAACTGCTGTTGTTTAAACTATTGTTATTTAGTGCAGTTAGAAATAAAGTGTAGCCAGAAATAAAGTGCAGCATGCCTAAAAGAAATGATTGGCACCATACATTCCTGCTTGAAGCTGAACCGGTCTAAAATTTCATGGTGGTTTGCATATACATCCCATGATGCTTTGCATTATGGGGTATGTGTGATGTTGTGTTTCTTTGAAACTTGGCTTTATTGCCACTGCCCTTTGGGGTAACCCTTTCTTCAGTGCTTCTGCACTGAGATTCTTTGCCTTTATCTTGTTTGGGGGGGATTATTTGAGCTCCCCATCACCCAAATGTGCAAGACCAACATAGGGGATAGATCATTTCCACAGGAAAGATAGATTAGTAGATCAGTGGGTTAGTAGGTGCTGACCAAGTGCAGAGGAAGGACATTCAGTGTCTGTTGCTGCAAACTGATGCACTGAAGAAGGGATGTACCATTGCTTAAGATTACCCCCTGTGGTCACTAAGGAAAGTGAATTACCTGCAATTCTGTAAAAAATGTTGCTTTATTTATTTTAGAGTTTATTATTTTATCCTGACTTTTAAAGAAAATAAAGCCACACTGCAGTGTGTTGTACCAATCTGCTGTTGTCTGCATTATCCTTAGCCCACACCTGGCCACAGGCTGCACCATCTATAGTTTCTTTTGCTGTCAGCAGTTTCCCAGGAAGGCAGTCTTTAGCATTTTTTGTCACCTCCCAATCTACTGTGGTCAGAGTGGCTGGCAGACTCCATGTGTCACTGGTGCCAATTGGCAGTGTGGGGGTGAGCCATCACAGACTCAGGATGATCAGGATATACTTGTAGTGCCTGAGGCTGTCAGCCTGCCAGCAGACAGCAACACAATTGTGGGGGCTTTTAATGAATTGCCAGCAGCAAGACTCTGGCACAGCAGATCCTGCATCAACTTTTCTTCCTCCTCAGCAAGTAGGTGTAGCAAATGAGCTTTCCATTAAGACATGACTTCACGCAGAATCAGTTCATATCAACATTTTTCACTGGTAATGGAGTCTCCATCAGAACCCATCACATCAGCCTGTGGCTCAGTCCTGTACCCAGTCTCAAACTCCATTACCTCTTCCTCAAGAGCATTTGAAAACACAAATTCTGGTACTGGTAAATCTTTCTTCCCATAATCAATCTACATTCTGTAGAACTTGTGGAAAATATAGCAACCTTGTTGCTCTCTATACCATCAGAGCACTTACTTCCACCACCTTCATGGTCTGCAGTCAGGTCAGCCATCTTGCTCAGCAGCAAGACAACCAGCAGCACCCCCTCAGGAAGAGTAGGGATGTTTCTCAGGTGCCATGGCCAATATTACTCATCAATTAAATAGGTCCATGGCCACCTTCAGGATGCAATTGGAAACATGCTAGCATGGTTTAGTATGCCTTTCCTGGTCAAAAATGACACATAAATAAATTGGGAGGAATCATACTTGTGTACAAGAATTCGAAAAGCAATCTATGAATCTTAAACAGAGATTCCATGACAGGGCTACTCAGCATCAGTAGTACAAGGTGCTTACCAAAAAGCATGCAAAATTAATGGAAAATCAAAGTTCCAAAGGTACTAAAGGGCACCAAACTACGTGTATTAAATAAGCAGTACCTTGCCTTGCTATATAATATTAAATTTGTACAATATCAGTACCTTTGACATCACTTCACACTATAGATAGGACAGGAATGAAATGTCATCATATGCCATTCAGGGAAAAATGTTGATGGTACCTTTAAGCAGCAAGGCTACAATTTTAAAACACAGTACAATAAAGGATCCCCCATAGATTTCAATTTTACATCTGCAGGTCTGCTGGTAAATTTAGAAAAAGCAATAAATATTGGTTCCAGTTGCATGTGCGCACACACACACACACACACACACACACACACACACACACACTGCCATGAAAACAACTTGACTGAAACTGTTTTTTTTTAAGATAAGCCAAGTTAATTACACAATGTAAATTCAAATTTAAAAAATTCAGTTTAATAAAACTAGCTTTATGACCATATGACAACAAAAACACCAGTAAAAGAGCTCCTGGTACCCAAAAGGAAACTGAAAAACCATAAACTGAGACGTGATTCAAGTTAAATATTTATTTAAAACAAATGTTACCAGATAAGAAGCAGAGCCCTGGAAACCCATCTCCAGTTGTGACCTGGGGGCAGGAGTTGTACATATGTGTTTAGAGGTAATGCAGTAGAACAGAACAAGATACACGTGAGTTATTTATTTATTTGAAAATTAGTGACCAGGAGAGGCACACTAAGCCGAGGCTCATTTCCAGGTGCAACCGAGGGGAAAAGGGAGGGGAAAGGACAGTTATACAGAAATACAAACCAAGCTGATAATAAAATTACAACAGCAATTACACAGAGTGCATAAATTGAGTGCAAGCATGGGAGCACATCAATTCGCTATGGACAATTCACCCTCCGACAGTTTGCTCCCTCTCTCCCACCAAAATGGAATACCACAGCATGATTTTATTTATATTTTTTGAACACCCTCACTTAATAACTTACCTTACACTGGGAAAGGTTCACTTTCCTGTAACGGTTCCTGAGATCTGGAGGGAGTGAACTGTCACAAGGCAAATAACCTGTAATGGATTGTTGTGTAACCGTGCAGTATAGACAGCAATATCAAGCATTGTGACTGGGTTCCAAAGCAGACAGCATACAAAAATCCAAAGCAACAGTGCAAAATATGGTCAATTCAAAAAGTGTAGAGAACCCTGATAATGGGATGCTGAAACCAGTGCTGAGAGGTGTGTTTGGGCAGGGCAAGAAAGGGTTTGGGAAGAGGATTGGCAGGAACAATGGGAAGGAGAGAAAAAAGTTTTAGCTGCTGTCTGAGGGAGGAAAGGAAGGGAGAGAAACAAGTGGAGGAGGAAAACTGATTCCAGAGGGAGGGAGACAGTATGAGAAAGCAAATTTTCCAGCTAAGGAGTGAGGGCGAAGGAGGGAGAAATTGAAAGGAATAGGAGGACAAAGGTATGGAGGAGAGAAGATGGGATAAGTAGGAGGGGAGGGACCCAAACCAGTATTTAGAGATGAGGGAAGCACAGTGGAATTGCAACATGTGGGGAGTGGGAGGATGAATGGGGAGGAGTAAAGGGAACAGTGGTGGGTGCAAGAAGGTGAGTTTGTAGCAAAACGGCAGAAGACGTAGCAGAAGGTGTCCAGTCTGGCCAGGGAAGTGGATGGGGCAGTACCATAGACCACATCTGCATAGTTGAATACTGGGAGCACCATTTTGGTAACTAACTCCTGTTGGCAGCACAGAGAGGCATTCTTTGTTGCAGCACAGTGCACTGAGTTTGGCATGGATGGCATCTATGTGAGCTGAGAAGTCAAGCCTGCTATCTAACCACACTCTGAGGTATTTAAAGGTTGGGACCACCTCAGGTGGGGCACCATCCAGTGTGGAGAAAATGGGGGTGGTGATGAGCTGGGACAGTTTCTGGCTGGTATCAAAGGTCATTGACATAGTTTTGGGGCATATTTTATTGTGGAATATTGATGAGCAGACTTAAAATTTTCTGACCATCAATGTATGCAGTTTATAAAATCCTCTGATATAGTTAAGCTTCAAGAAATTTGGTCACATGATACCCCTCGTATGCCAGGATTTAATATATTTTATGTCAAATCAAAAAAGAAAGTCACATTTAGGTTGGGCTTAATAACCTAAGCTATCATTGCATAAGGCCCTTATTTCCCTCCACCCCCTACAACGTCATTATTCCACGCACACTACCCAGCTATCCTTCATTCAACTGCAGGAAAACCAGAGCATTTTCAGTCTGGGAGCCAAACAAACATCTTGGCTCTAATCAGGGACTAGGAGAGCTGTTTTAACATTTTTTAAAAATCACTTTAGTGAAATAGCATGTGGGGAAAGAGGCGCGACCTCGGAAAGACTTCTGGGTCACACAGAGCTTAAATTTTGACCCCTCTGCGAGCAGGGCTCTAGTGAAACTGCTGACCTGTGAGACAGCAACCTGCTGTGAGACAGGCACCGGCAGCATTGTGGTTTTTATTATATGGAATTTTTATAAATGAAATATACTGCTGTACCTGCTTTTATATATAGCTCATTGAAATAGCGAGGGGCAGTCTCTGGCATACTGAGCACTATAGGAGACAGGAAGGGGAGGATCACTGTAGTTCAGTGAGGTGTATTCTTGAACTACAACTGCAGGAAAACTAGAGTATTTTCAGTCCTGGGAACCAAACAAACTTCTTGGTTCTAAACAGAGACTAGGAGAGCTGTTTTAATGTTTTTTTTTAAACCATTTTAGTGAAGTAGCATGTGGGGAAAGAGAAGTGACCTCTGAAAAACTTCCGGGTCACACAGAGTATTAAATTTTGGCCCCTCTGTGAGCAGGGTGAGCAGAGTGGGGTGCACTCATCACCACGCGCAGAGACGTGTGCTGAGACAATTATGTTACAGCATGTGTCAGACCTGTCAGGCAGACAGGGAGGATGGGAGAGCAGCCAAACTATCAGAGGAAGGCCTCAGTGTGTTCAGAAAGATAGTGTATGGTATTAAGGAGTTATACCATTACCTAAAATAATTGAGGATACTTACAAATACCTTCAAACCTATACTGCAGCAGTTACAATGGCAAATATGATGGCAACGTTTAAGGATGGAAACATAGGAATAAGATGTACTTCTTATAGTAGGTTTAGTGTGGAAACCTTAAGTACATTAGGCCTGTATATCTGCCAGCAATGTAAAGAAATAAAAGATTTGAAGGCCAAAATCTTTGGCCTAGAACTGGAAATCAAAAGTTTGAAACAGTATGTTGATGCAAATGCAAGCCATATAGGGGGTACCTTTAAGGATGGTGATGGAAAAAATGAAAACAGCAAACATATAAGAGAAGAAGATGAAGTTGATGACTGGTCTCTAGTGGGGGAAAATAAGAAACATAAAAAGAAAAGAAAGGATAGAAGAAGACAAGATCTGCCCCCAACATTATCAAACAGTTTTTCACCTCTGATAAGCATTGTAGAAAACACCCAACAGCAGAATAGTGAGATGGTTACAAAAGTAAATGAACTGAATCAAGTAAGCAGAATAGAGGAGGGAAACAAAGACTCTACTAAATCAAATGAAATAATACCATACCAAGAGGTAGCAATGGATATTACACAAGTAAGGGAAAAGAATCACACAGAGCCCAGGCAAATATATATACTGGGAGATCTGATGATAAAATAGGTTGATCAATATACAACAATGGAAACAAGGAAAATGTGGCAAACTGCAGTTATTCAGGGGCAACAATAAAAGATATTGGAAACACGATACCAAACATACTCAAAACAGGAAGGGAAAAACCACTAACACATATTGGTATAAACAACACCAGAAATCAGTCAGTAGCAAATGTGATTAATGAATATAAAGCCTTCAAACAACAAACTGATAAGTTTAAAGCAGATCTTGTTATATCAGAGATATTACCGGTTCCAAAAGCTAGTTACAAATGGACTAGGAAACTAAAACATATAAATAATCAATTAAGGAAATGGTGCCTAGAAAATGACATAGCATGTATTAAAACATGGGAGACCTTCAATGGAAAATGCAATCTTTACGCACATGATGGACTACATCTTAATAAAGGGGGAGTAGATTATGGGGATATATGTTTGAACAAGAAATAAAAAAGAGAGTTTTAAACTAAATATTCAGGGGAGATGGGAAACCACACAAACAGTTATTCCCCACTATGTAGGTCAGATCAAAGATATATCAATTAAATCCAACACTAAATTCCAATACCAGGACATTAAAGTAATTCTTATAAATGCTCAGAGTATTATAAACAAAATGGATGAATTAGCCTTTCTGCTTAAACATTATTATATACATATTTGCGCCATAACAGGGACCTGGTGGCGGGATAATAGCTGGGGTAAACATTTACCTGGCTATAATACATTTTGTACAAACAGGAAGGATAAAAGGTGAGGTGGAGTTGCTATATTAGTCGGAGACTCACTGGAAGCATATGAGGTAAATTCACAAATGGATATACGGAAACCAGTAGAGCAAATATGGATTAAACTTTTGCAATCAAATAAAAAAAAAATACTATAGAGGTATGTTACAGGGCACCCAGCCTAACAGCAGTTGAAAACATTGATTTTTTGAACACCATAAAAAACATTGATCTAAGCAGTAGAGTTCTTTTATTAGGTGACTTTAATTGTCCTGGAATAAACTGAAAAGATTTTACAGGATCCACTGAATTTGAAAAACTACTAGTGCATATAATGGCCTTAAATGGATTTGATCAATATGTACATGGTAGTACTAGAGGGGTAAATACACTTGACTTAGTGGTTACCAATATGAATAATGTAATTAAAGAGTGCAAGGTCGGGAAACCTCTTGGATTAAGTGACCACAACATGGTGGAATTCTGCTTAATAAATGTTGTGGAAAAACAAAAGGGAGTGACAGTAGTCAAATGTTGGGAAAAAGCAGACTATGTGGGACTAAAAACCCATATGAAAGCCTGGAATTGGAAAGATGACTTTAAGGATAAGAGTATCCATGAAATATGGAACATCTTTAAGAATACTTTAGAATAGTGCTCTAAAACATATATCCCAGTAAAACTAAAGCATAACAGATCAGGAAAAATTCCATCGTGGTTCAATAACAAGGTCAGGAAATACATAAATAAGAAAAAGCGAGCTTACAAAAAATACAAAAGAAACCCAACACTGGATAGGCTTAAAAAGTTCAAAGACACAGATAAAACATGTAAGACATTAATTAAACATGCAAAGCAAAGTGAGGAATCCAGAACAACAAATAGAACATTGGATAATAAAACTTTTTCAATTATATAAATAGTCAAAGTCAGAGTACCAACAAAGTAGGTCCACTACACATGGACAGCAAAGTCATTACAGATGAAAAAAAGATGGCTAACATGTTTAATGAGTATTTTATTAGTGTTTTCCAAAACTAAAACCAAACATCTAAATCAGGATGCCACCATAGAATGTCCCGCCACAAACCATATCACCATAAACAAGAGCTCTATGTTACAGAAATTAAGGGAACTAAACAAGAACAAATCACTGAGGCCAGATGGGATTCACCCACGTTTGCTATATGAACTAGCTGAAGAACTGGATGGTCCTTTGTCATACCTTCTGACATTGTCTTTTGAGGTGTGGGATGTGCCTACTGATTGGTTATCAGCAAACATAACACCAATCCATAAAAAAGGAGTCAAAATATGTGTAGAAAATTACCAGCCAATCAGTTTGACTTGTACAATGAGCAAGATTATGGAAGAATATATAAAGGAAGCCCTAGAGGAGTTCATTCAAAAAATGGGACATACTGACCACACGCAACATGGTTTTACACCAAAAAGATCGTGCCAAACAAACCTATTGTATTTATATAAACATGTTAGTATAGCATTAGATCAGGGATTTCCAGTCGATGTAATCTATCTTGACCTTTCTAAGGCCTTCGACAAGGTCCCCCATAAGAAATTGATATCATGTTTGGATAGACTAAATGTGGATCCATGCATAGTTAGATGGATTCAAACATGGCTCACAGAAAGGAAGCAACAGGTGCATATTAGGGGTTATAGGTCAGACTGGGGAGAGGTCTCAAGTGGTGTCCCCTAGGGCTCTGTGTTGGGGCCTATATTGTTCAATATTTATGTTGCATCCTTAAAGGCATCAAAACATTGCTGGTTGGTGAAATTTGCAGATGACAGTAAAATTGGATCGATAGTTAGCAACTATAGGGACATCGTCTCACTATAAAAGGAACTGGATAGAATTACTGACAGGGCAAAGACACATAGGATGGAATTTAATCATGAGAAATGCTGTGTATTACATTTTGGAAAAACTAAGGAATTCCACTACTGAACTAGACCTGGGTATTCTAGTCACAAATTATCTAACCTTTGATGAACATACTGCAACTATTGTCCAAAAAGCTACTAAAATCTCAAATTGCATATTGAGACATATAAAGAGCAGAGAAGAAACAGTAATTATGCCATTATATCTGTCATTGGTGAGACCCCTGATGGAGTATGGAGGACAGTTCTGGAGCCCATATCATATTAAGGATAAAAAGAAATTGGAAGGTATACAGAGGAAAATGACAACAAAAATAAGTTCCTGTAAAAATATGGAGTATAGAAACACAGAATTTGATGGCAGATAATGACCGCTTGGCCCACTTAGTCTGCCCTTTTCCCTACCTGATGGATAAGCTGCATATTCTAGTTAACCAACAGCTCACTTCCTCTTACCCCCCCCCCCACTAGAATTGCTTTATGTCTGTCCCATGCATTCTTGTATTCTCACACTGTTCTTGACTCCACAACCTCCTCAGGAAGGCTGTTTCATGCATCCACAACCCTTCTCTGTGAAAAAATACTTTCTAACATTACCTCTGAGCCATCCCCCCTCTACCTTCAAAGTGTGCCTCCTTGTTCTTGCACATCTCTTTTTCTGAAAGATGCTACCCTCTTGGACTTTGTTAATTCCCTTGAGGTACTTGAAAGTTTCTATCATGTCCCCCCTCTCCCTCCTTTCTTCAAGGGTATAAGGAAAGAAGAAACATGCTGAGGTTGTTTAGCTTGGAATACAGAAGAATGAGAGGGGATTTATGCATAATCTATGCTGCATTTAAAAATGAAGAACTGTGGGAGTGCGTGGGCTTAACAAAAAGATAACAAATAGCACAAGAGCACATCCTTTCCCATTAAAAGGGGAACATTTTAAAACAAACAGACGTGCTTCATGGTTTAGGCAAAGCATTGTGTCAGTATGGAACAGGCTACCTACCAATATAGAAAATGAGGAAAACATAGATAGTTTTAAACATATGTTGGATGATTATATGGGGGATTAAGATATAATTTAGATCTTAGTGTGATATTGGCAAAAGCTATGGACTCATGTACTTTCTTATGATTCACCTCTCTCCTTGATTGGTGATTTTAACTCCCACCTACTCCCTTTCCTACTCCTCCCCCCACCTCACCTCTCCCTAACCTCATCTCTCCCTGAGTTTTATTGTTTGTTGTCCCTTACCCCTTCCCCCATACCCCACACCTATCTCCCTCTGTCCTCCTCCCTTTTCCACCCTTTCTGACATTCTTCCATCTTAACTATCCTCCCCTTTACAGGTTAATTTGACAAAGCCATTTACTGGCCACTCTATTACCTGTTTGTGTACCCTTTGAGTTGTGTCTTACATGATTTAGTTTTAGTTTAGTTTTTTCTTTTGTTGACCGGGTAAGTGCACTAGACAAATCCTGCCTATTTTCAGGCACGACCAAGGGGAAGGGAATATAGATGAATGCCAACTGACCTTGAACCAGATGAAACCGTTGGTGGTATTTTTAGTGAATGAGGGAAATTTGGCCAGGACACCAGGGAAATTCCCCTACTCTTTTCGATAAGTGCCATGGGATCTTTAACATCCACCTGAACTACCACCAATCCAGGCAGATGGGACCTCGGTTTAACGTCTCATCCGAAAGACGGCACCTCAGAAGTGCAGCACCCCTCTCATGCTGCACTACAGTGTCAGTACTGGGATATTAACCCAAGTGCCAGATGTGGGAACTGAACCCACAGCCCTCTGATCTCCCAGCCTCAGAGGCGAGTGTGCTACTTTCTGAGCCACTGACACTGATACTGTACTTCCCCCATCCTACACCTATCCCCCTCTGTCCTCCTCCCCTTAGCACCCTTTCTAACATTCTTCATATTCTCCCCCTATTCATTTCTAACTTTTCTCTTTACTACTCTCCCCCCTTTACAAGTTAATTTGACAAAGTCACTTACTGTCTGCTGTATTACCTGTTTGTGACCTCATTAGGTGTGCCTTACATGACACCATACTTGTTATGATATTGTAATGTTAAATTTATTCTTCTCATTTTGTCAACTGTTTATACTATCTTGATGTGGAACCTTTGTGAAAGAACCACTGGTTCAAAGGTGTTTGTAATCTGAGATATCAATAAATAAATAAATAAAGTTAAAAAATAACTTAGTTGCTGAAAAAAATTGAAATGATATCAGATAATATATTGGCAATTAACATTTTAGGAGGAATGCATGATAATATTCACACTTTAACTATACAGATATTTGTCAAAGATCTGATAAGTATATGCACATTTTGGTAGAGTCCTATCAGGACTTTGATTTTTTTATTGGTGGAGACCTATATGCTAGATGCCCTCCAGAAATATGTACAACTGATAATGCTCCATTCGATCTGGAGTATGAAGATGAAATCAATACTATTTATCCACTCTTATCAAACATCAGAAAATCTAATGATTGGAATTAAAATGAAGCTGGGAAATTGTTACTCTCCCTGTTAGCTGATCTGAATTTAATAGTTATCAATGGTAGCTCTAAAGATGATAATTAAGGAGCATATACCTTTGGCTCAGCTAATGGAACTTCCTTAATTGATTTTACTTACAACAAACATTATTGGCTTAGATAAAGTAATCAGCCTCCAGGTTTTGGACAGGACTGAATCATCTGTTTTCCTCTTTCAGTAATTCTGCCCCTAGTGGATTCATTACAACACCATAATCAAACAACTGAGGTAATTAGCTCAAACAGAACAAACATTTGTCACTGCCAAATGTTTGCTTGCTGGTATTAGCATTGGAAATGCAGGAGTTAGACAGATGCAGAATAGGGATGGCAGTAAAGTATTGAACTTCACGTCAACCCCACCTCCACCCTCAGAGACGGACAGGTATTGGGGTATGCATTTGGGTCATTGCCCATAACATTCATGCCATTTTACCTCACCCTATCCTACAGACACCGACAAATGTTGAGGTGTGCCTTGGGGTGTTCGGCTTTATAGTCACCCCATTCCATAAGGACATATGCTGAAATGGGTGCAGTATAGGAGAATGGGGTGAACTCTGGGGCTGAAGAGTCCATGGCACACCTCGATGCCTGTCACTGGCTGCAGGGTGGGGTGCGGTGGGGGTGGAATGGCATAAGCATTACAGTTGGCAATCCAAAGGTACACCCTTGTTGCCTGTCAGTCTGTACAGGGTGGGACATTATGGTTAGAAACCCTAATGTACCAGGGTTTGTTGGTATTTGCACTACAAATTTTCAACATGGCCTTTTTGTGACCCCCACCTCATGAAAGCATTTGGGACCTCTTCTCATGAACAGTGGCATTGTGATTTTGTTAATGTGTCCTGAACTTTGAGTTCCCACAGCAACCGTGCCATTCTGCACCAGATGTACGAAAACACAGCTTGGGCAGGATATGAAGAATGACAGCTGTACCATTCACAGGGAGGTGTGAAGAGATGGCAATGTTGAAAATCTGTAGTGAAAATATTAAAAATGCTCGAACTTCCAAGCGTACGTGGAAACTGCGCAACGCATGCACACAACACAGTCATTTAGTGGAATTATTTTACCAAATTTTCAAAATAGGCATTTTGTGACCTCTGCTCATGAACACTGTCCCTATGATTTTCTTACTCTGTCTTGAACATTGATTTCCCACAGCGACTAGGATATTCTGTGCCATATGTGTAAACACATATTTTGGGCAGGATATGAAAAATGACAACTGTACTGTTCATAACGAGGTATGAAAAATGCCAATGTTGAAAATCTGGACTAAAAATATTACAAATGCATGAAATTCTGAGGGTACATGGAAACTGCGCAATGTATGCTCGTAACACAGTCATTTTATAGACTTTTGTCACTAAATTTTCAACATAGGCATTTCAGCACCTCTGCTCATGAGCAGTGCCACTGTGATTTTCTTAATCTGTCCCAAACACTGAATTCCCACAGTGACCACGCTATTGTGTGCCAGAAGTGCGAAAATGTATTTCAGCCAGGATGTGAAAAATGACAGCTGTACTGTTCATAAGGAGGTCTGAAAAAATGCCAATGTTGAAAATCTGGAGTGAAAATACTACAAATGTGTGAAGTTACGAGGCTCTGTGGAAACTACACAATGCACACTCATAACACAGTCATTTTATGGATGTTTGTCACCAAATTTTCAACATAAGCATTTTAGGACCTCTACTCATGAACAGAGTCACTGTGATTTTCTTAATCTGTCCCAAACACTGATGTCCTACAGTGACTGCGCTATTCTACGACGGAAGTGTGAAAACACATTTCGATCAGGATGTGAAAAATGACAGCTGTACTGTTCATAAGGAGGTGTGAAAAAATGCCAATGTTGAAAATCTGGAGTGAAAATATTACAAATTTGCAAAGTTACGAGGGTGCATGGAAACTGAACAACGCACGCTCGTAACATAGTCATTTTATGGACTTTCATCACCAAATTTTCAACATAGGCATTTTAGGACCTCTGCTCATTAACAGTGCCACTGTGATTTTCTTAATCTATCCCAAACACTGATTTCCCACAGCCACCACGCTATTCTGTGCCGGAAGTGCAGAAACACATTTTGGCCAGGATGTGAAAAATGACAGCTATACTGTTCATAAGGAGGTGTAGAAAAATGCCAATGTTGAAAATCTGGAGTGAAAATATTACAAATTTGGGAAGTTACGAGTGTGCGTGAAAACTATGCAATGCACGCTCATAAAACAGTCATTTTTTGGATTTTTTTCACCAGATTTGCAACATAGGCTTTTTGAGAGCTGACTTCATGAACAGTGGCACTGTCATTTCATTAATCTGTCCCAAAAGGTGATTCCATGCAGTAACCGTGAAATCACCTTTTGGGACCGAATAATGCCATGACAGTGACTGAATTCATGAGGAGGTATCCCAATAACCCCATGTTGAAAATGTGGTGCCAAAAGTAAAATAAAATGGCCGAGATATCCACATAAGTTGAAAAAACCTATTTATGCCATTATACAGCTTACCAGCATTTCTTCAGTTGGCGCGGTTGGCTTTGAAGAGTGCAGACATGTTCCTGGTCCACAGAAGATTGTCGCGCCAGGCTCCGGAGGTAAGTATGGGGTGAGGGGGTGGTGTGGGGAGGTGGGGTGCACAGAGGGTGGCTGCAGGTTGGGGAAGGGGGCATGAGACACCACGAGGGACCATTTTCTTGGTTTTAGGGACAACAAAATAAACAAAAGACGTTGCAGGAAGGTTTTTTTTGGCAGGCTTGCTTTGGTCACACTGGGGTGGGTTCCCAGTGTGCCATCTGTGTTGTGGGGAAGGGGGGACTTAAGCTGACAGGGATTGGGCCCCCCATCAGCAAAGAAAGACTGTTTGGGGGGGCATGATGCTGAGGGGGATTGAGCACCCCCAAGGCACACAACAAATGGTGGGGGACATTATGCCAATGGGGAGTGGGCTCCCCCATCGGCAAATGAACTGGGTTGGGGGTATGCCAACAGGAGGATTAGGCACCCCCATTGGCTTTCATGGGGCTCTGAGGTGGACAGCGATAGCCTCCGCCATGTTCATGGAAATGTTACACCAGGCAAGGTACCACCCTGCAATGACGGGTTGCTCCCTCATTGCAGCTGAATGGCTGTTGCTGCAATGATGAGGCAGCTCCTGATTGCGGTGGCCAAATCATTTCAAGTTGGTAGTACTTCTGGAGAACCAGTGTCATCAGGACAGTGGGTCTGCATTGGTAGAACACTGCCAAGCCCACAAATGCAGCGCCAGCATTGGCTGCCACAGTGGCTCATCTCCACAACTCACTTCTTTCCTAAGCTGCCACATAATGTTTCTTGCACATGCACGCAAGCAAACATAATAAAATGGACAACAGAAAATTCTCACAATATAGAGTGTATGCTTTGATTTTCTCAATTAAACACTATCAGAGAAACACTCTTTTCAGCTGATATTACAGAGGGAGACTTGTAAGTTTGGAACACTCTATTTGCATTCCTTGTACCAATATTATATAAAAAAGTTCCTAGTACTAACGCTAATATGGATTGGTGTAATTACAGATGTAGACAGAAAAAAAGTACTAACTACAGTACTAAAGCAAGTAAGACAAAATAAATCTAGGAATGATTTACAAATCCTTCAAAAAAGAAAATGTTACAATTTAGTGTCAAAGGATGAAAAATTAAAAGTTCAGGAGAACTTATAGGCTCAGTTAAGTAAGGCAGTCTCATAAAAATATTAAAGGGGTTTGGCTATACAGATGAAACCCAGGTCTGCAGCATTCTGCAGCAGAGTTACTACAGGAAACAATGCAGTTTCAGTGGGAGTTAATCTCTTTTGTTATGCAGGAAACTTAGACACTGCACTTCATCCTGGTGGGCTTCACTGTAGGTTGCAAAAAGGAGCAACACGCATGCAAGTGCAATCGAAGTATATATCCAGCTAAAACAATGGGAGGATCATTATAGGAAAGTTGATTATAATCCACAAGAGGAATTTTGTCATTCAGTAATAAATGAGATAAGAGAGTTTGTTAAACTTCAGTCCACGCCAATATCTATTTTTCAAAAATTTACATATTGGAAGCAATGGCATAAACTAGGCTAAACTAAACAAGGCTCCTGAACTAGATAGAATATCAGCAGAAGTCATCAAAAACTTTCATTCAAGGTGGCACCAGAATTGCACTTTATCTATAATTTTATGGTCCAACATTCAGTTTTCCCTGATTCATGGGCAGGGAATATAATTTCCTATACATAAGAAGGGACTTCTAAATTACCCTCAAATGTATAGACCCATAAGCTTGATAGATACAACTCAAAACAATTTTGTTAGGTACTGTTGAAAAGGGTAGAATTATGAGCAAAGGAAAAGATGAGTCTCCAAATGGATTTAGAAAGCAAAGGTCAACAGTACAACACTGTTTTGTCTTGTCTCATTTAATAAACAAATATGTGACTATAAAGAAAGGGAAGTTCTGTTGTTTTGAAGACCTCAGAATGGCTTTTGACCACACAAGTTGTAGAACATTATGAACTGTACTGCTTAATTATGGAATGAATACCTTTCTCCTAGATTTACTAATCAGGCTTCCCAAGAACACATGGTGTAAGGTTCAACACACAATGTCACGTAGTCTCACAAATTCAGTTTCAACAAATTTTTGGGTGAGACGGGGTTGCATAACTGTTCAGTCTTCATATTAATAAAAACTGAACATTTACTAATTCAAATTATCAGTCTCCAAAGATTATGACTAAAACAGTAGAACTGCTGGCATATGCAGGTAATTTAGTATCGGTTTCATCTTCTCTTCTTGGTTTGCAGAGAAAGTTTAATCATTTTTTAAATTTGTGATGAAAAATATCTGGAAATAAGCACAAAACAACCCATAAATCATAGTATTTCAGGCAATTAGAACAAATAAATATTGATTATGTCTAAAGGGTACTTCGTTGAAAACCATTACTAATTATGATTATTCAGGGGTCTGCTACACAATGTGCTTGTCCTGAGCTCCTCATATAGTTAATATAAAACATAAATTATCTTTAGTCATAAACGGAATCAAACAATTCATGTGACGTTATAGAGGACATTCTTTAAATGGTTGCTTTTCTGTGATTAATGCTAAGATTAATACAGCAAAAATTTACATGCTAGTGATATGGGGATTATGTAACTTGACCCCTATAGAGGTAGTAGTGAATACATTTATAGTGTTACCTACTGGGCCTACCAAACTGTGTTTTTGCTCATATTCTTAGATGTGAAATTGGTCAGAATTCACTGGAATATATGTCATTGTCAAGAATTATTATCTTATTATGAAGGGCCAATTAATATCTAAAACACACTCCCTGGACTTTGATGGGGAGAGCAAATTAACTATTCATATGGGGGATTTAAAGGGAAAGTCCCCATAACCTATGTTTTATATACCTGTGTAGTTTGTAGGCATGAACAATGATTCCTTCTGTTGCACCCCCCTAATTTCATCCTAACTGAAAAATAAATGATATTGCTGCCTTCTGTTTTGCCCTGGTGTGAAAACCTGCTTGATTCCATTTCAAAGGTCATGACCTGACTCATGCAAGGCATCCTGGAATTTTATGATGTTTCAGTCCTCAAGCCTGCACCAGTTATACTGTATTAATAAGTGCTGTTGCTGATCTCTGCAGTCCCTATGCTCTTGTCTTATGCTGGCCATGAATGTTTTCAAGGCATAGTAAGTGCCCTGCTGTTTTCTGTAGTTTATAGTGTATCTGAATTAGAAACAAAATGCTTTCAGAGAATACAAGGACCTCACAAGACATGTAGCAGAACTGAATGAGAGTATATCCTGCTGGTTTGTGCAGGCACCCATCATTAACTCCCATGATACCTTACATGAGTGGGGTCATGACCTTTGCAATGGAGACAAACAGGTTTTCACACCAGGGCAAAACAGAAGGAAGCAACCCCATTTACATTTCAATTAGGGGATACAAGAGAGGGAATCATTGTTCATGCCTACAAACTACATGCAGTAGGTATACAGAAAAAAGGATGAAGGGACTTTCCCTTTAAAATGCAGTATATAGATTTTATAAAAGGAAAGTTATTTCCTATGGAACAAGGACATAGTCTGGCAGATATATATATATAGTTCTCAGACAGCTGTTGGTTAAAGATATTCAAAAAAGATGCAGAGATATTTCGGCCCAGCAAGATATGAAAAATTGTATTACAAAGTTCAAAAATTCATATGGCATATAAGATCATTAAAAAGATCTTTAAAAAGGAACTGTATCTTGTAAGATCATTAAAAAGATCTTTAAAAAGGAACTGTATCTTATAAACTTTTTGACAGGAAATCTTGTAATTTGATGACAAGATATAGACTAGAGTTATATAAAAGTAACCCAATTTTTTATAAACAAAGGAGGGAAAATATTCAGTCACCATTTTGCAACTGTGAATGAGGGGACATAGATTATCTAGAACGTACAATAGGTTTTTGTCCATTTTTTTTAATTAGCAAAGAGAATCTTTGTTGCATAGTCTTTTAGAAAATATTTCTTGAACTCCAACTCATAAATTAGCAGCCCTTTCTTCTTCCCAAGCTATGACTATATTGAAAAGACAATAGCATATATAAATTCTGTTAAATTGTTCTGATACAAAATATATCAAGAAGATATTAGGACTATTGATAATCAAAGGTGGAATGGTCTGTACATCACCGTAACCAGGAATGTTTATTGTTCAGCTGAATAGCAATATGACGTAATGATACGAAACAGATGAGAATTACTGTGATCTCTTTTTTAAGCCTTACAATAGGCTGTTACATACAATTTGAAACACTGGGATTATAGACTGTATTACACAATTTAGGGAATGTAGGTATATAGACCTGAACCCTTTGGCATCCTATGTACATTGTAAAATAAATTTTAGAATTTTCTAAAGATTATCACAATATTTTCCATCTTTTGTTTGGAAAAACAACTGTATATAACTAGAAAAATGTATGTCCTATTGTCTGATATTGTATACCAAAGAGATCTTCATTTTTGTATCTAATTTATTGTGTAATGATGCATACTTGATTGCTCAATAAATATACTGACATATCGTATGGTAGTTCCACAAACAGACTCATCATCACTCCTTGGATTCCTTAGTCATTGTTTACATGACATTAGACTCAGAATGTGATACCTTGTTACTCACATTTTTTTGCTGCTTTATGCAGATTGTTCCATTGTTTCTATGCTATTTATTTATTTATTTTTTGCAACTGCTTAGTGAAAACACTATTAATATCACATTTTGCTTTTAGTTTAGTTTATTAGTCTAGGAATTAATACCTTTGAACCAGGGCTCTTTTACAAAGGTTCCACATCACAAAGAACATTTAACAAAGCACGATACACATTACAGGTAAAACCAGACAGGAAAGTTACATCATAAATTTGCTATTAACAGTTTAAGGCAGTAACGTTTTTAAGTTTCATAGAAAAACAAGCTATAACAGGTTCGAGTAGACAATTTCGAGGTTAAGGAAACTTCCAGGGAGAGGGTGATCATTAGGCGCCAAAAGGAGGCTAGAGAGGAGGGAAAGGTGGTGAGCGGGAGAGTAAGTGAGAGGGGACAGGAAAAAAGGGGGGGAGTGAGTTTGGGTGGGAGACAGGAAGTAGTAGAGGTACTTAGTAATGACTGAAAAAGTTGAACAATAAACTGAAATTGAACTGAACTAGTTGAATTAGGTTAACTGGGTGGGCCCATTGAGATATTTATGTCCCCATGGACAGGAGTTAATTACATTAATTACATAAAGCAACAATCAGAGACAAAGAAATAGCACAAAATATAGTCAAACATATGTGGAATACAGTTATTACATGCAGAGATAGTATGACACATTCAGCAATGCATTGAGTTTTGTCAGTATTAGATTAGTTATTAATGCCTGGGTCGATGATGAAGCCTTGTCTTTTGGTCAGCAGTTCCTTCAGCTGATAACACAGCTGGGCCTTACTCATGCAGTTGCTACTGGAGCTAACCAGCATAGCCATGCCTTAGACTTGGTCTTCTTGTCAGGTCATTACATCAGTGAAGACAGAGTTGATCCAGTCATTTGGTTGGATCATCATGCTGTGACAGTCCTTTGTGGAGCTCCCTGTGTTAATTCACCTCTGTGCAGATGGTTCATTATCTCCTTAAGAAAAACCTAGAGCTTGGCAAACTCTTGGCAGTTTTGGATCTATCAGGTATGACGTCTGCTTGTGCGATTGGGGTCAAGGTGACTGAGAAGAGCTATTATTGTATTATCCTTGACTCTGTAGTACCTTATCACGTACATTTTTTGATTTCCCACTACAGTTCTGTGTACTATGAAGAGCTGAGGCATACAAACATACGAACATACAAAACTTGACAGCAGAAACAGGTCTTACGGTCTATCAAGTCTGCTTGTATGTGTAGCTAGCATCTCTATATTGCAGCTGCCCCACCCCCCACTCACCTCCTGGAACTGTTTAGTGTCCTTTACCCAGACCTCCTTTTGTACCCTGTTCCATGCCCTTTTGCAACTCCCCACCATCCTGCATGCCACCACACCCTCTGGCAGAGTGTTCCATTTCCACACAACCCTCTCCATGAAATAATGTATTCTCATCTTCCTCCTGAACCTGCTCCACTCCACTCTCAGCCCATACCCCCTTGTGTCCCTTCCCTTCCCTTTCTCTGCTTAAACAGTCCCTCTGCACCAGATTTGTTGATCCCCTCAAGTACTTGAAAGTCTCAATCATGTATCCCCATCCCTTCTCTCCTTCAGGGTGAACAAACTGAAGTGATTCAGTCTTTCCTCATAGGTTCTGCCTTCCATCCCCTGTATCATTTTGTTTGCCCTGCACTGTACCCCCCTTTAGAAGCTTGACATCCTTCCTCAGGTATGGATGCCAATATTGCATGCAGTACTGCAACTGTAGTCTGACCAAGGACCTGTAAAGGGGCAGGATCACCTCCTTGTGCCTGGATGAGAATCCTCACGCAATACACCCCAGCATCATATTTACCCTAGCTGCCGCCCTCTTGCATTGTGCAGAGTTATTCATGCTCCCTGTTATTATGACCCCCAGGTCCTTCTCCTCCTCAGTTACCCCTAACCACACCCCACCCAGCTATTATTCCCTCCTCTGGTTCCTCGTCCCAAAGTGCATAATTTTGCACTTCTTTGCATTAAATCCCAGTTGCCACCTCACTGACCACTCCTCAAGTCTGGTGAGGTCACCCTGTAGCCTCTGTCACCCCGATATGTCATCCACTGCAGCTCCCATCTTGGTGTTGTCTGCAAACAGACTGATCTTGCTCTCCACCCAGTGTGCTATATCTGATATGAACAGTCCAAACAACAGTGGCCCCAGCACAGAGCCCTGAGGCACACCACTGGTCACTGACTTGGGAGATGAGAGTTCTCCCCACCACCACCCATTCAGTCTATCCCCAAGCCAATTTCTGATCCAGCCAGCCATCTTAGCCCCTGCCCCTACGTGTTTCAGCTTTGCCCACAGTCACCCATGAGGTACAGAGTCAAAGGCCTTACTGAAATTCTAATATAGGACATCCACTGCATGGTCCTTGTCCAGTTCCCTTCTCACCCAGTCATAGTATTCTATCAGATTGGTCTGGCATGATCTTTCTGAGATGAACCTGTGCTGCCACCCATCCTGGAGATCATTGACCTCCAGGAAGTTTACCAGTCTTTCCTTCAAGATCGATTCCATTAGCTTATCCACTATGGAAGTGAGACTGACAGGTCTGTAGTTTCCCGGCTCATCCTTTGGGCCTCTCATGTGGATAGGCACCACATGAGCCAACCTCCAGTCCTGTGGTACACATCCCGTGTCCAGGGAGGTGTTGAACAGGTCAGTCAGTGGCCCGGCCAGCACCTCCACCACCTCCTTCAACACACTATGGTGAATGCTATCAGGACCTGGTGCCTTATCCACCCTAAGTGTCTTCAGACCTTCCAGTAACCTGCTTTCTTGAATCACTTCATCAGTCACCTCTTCCGCCCTCGTCCCCACCCCTCCAGTCCACAGAGGTAGCGGACCTCCGATCTCCCTCAGGAACACAGAGCAGAAGTATTCGTTCAGTACCAGACAGTTGAAGACTAAGAAACAGAGAACGGAGCATTCTTGGCAGAAGTCATATTCCTTGGAGGACAGAGTGTCTCTAAAAACTTGCTATGGTGAGTAGCAGAGGGCAATCAGCATGAAAAAGAGAGTTACTGTCAAGGGTGATTGCTGTAGGGAAGAACAGACCAGCTCAACTCTCACACAGTGGACAGGTTGATTAACCCCTACACCTACAGTCCAGGAAAATTTTTTGGGTTGATAAGTGCAATGAGTTTCATTGGTTCTTTTCCAGGTGTCCTCTATTCAGAGTGGGATCTCTTCAAGTGGCCTGTCATGGGCCATAAGTACGAGTCCTGAGATGGTCCAAGGCGATCAGCCATCCTGGGAGGAGTTTTGCCTAGTTTTGGATGATGTGTTCCAGGTGATCTTGGGACTGTGTTCCGCTTACTGTCAATTGGACCCCAGGCCCACCAAGCTACTTACTGGCCATGAGGGCACCAGGGTCAGATTATTTCAGAGATTGTTAGGTCATCTCTTGGGGAGTGGGGTTTTCCCAGCCACTATGAAAAGGGCGGTGGTGAGGAATCATCTAACGAAACCATCTTTTGATCCTCACAAATTCTTGAATAACAGGCCTGTCTCAAACCTTCCCTTTCTAAGGAAGGTAATTGAGAAGGTGCTGGTGATGCAGTTGGAGGCTTATCTCAAAAGGTATGAGATCTATGAGCCTCTTCAGTTGAGAATTTGGCCTTGTCACAGCACTGTGGCAGCACTCATCAAGGTGTTCAGCAATCTCCTCATTGGGAGAGATAGAGGGCACTGTTCCATTCTTGTCCTTCCTGAACTCTCATTGGCATTTGACACAGTCAACCATAGAGTAGTTTTGGAATGCCTGAGGCATTAGGTAGGTCTCACTGGTGTTGGTTTGCAATGATTTAAATCTTACCTGTCCAGAAGAATGCAGCAGGTAGTTGTGGGTAATTCCATCTGTGAGATGGCTGCTTTGGACTGTGGTGACCAAAAGGCTTGATCCTGGCACCTGTGTTGTTTGCCACGTACATGTTGCCTTTCATTGAGATCAGTAGATGCATGACTTGGAGTTCACTGCTACACAGAAGATACCCACCTACCTGTCGTATGAACCTGACAGGACAATTTTTGGTTTGGTTTGGTGTGGTGCCATTGCCTTAATGAGACTAATACTGTTAACTGGATAATCTCAAACTGATTAAGCCTTAACCCGGGCAAAACTGAGGTGATGACTGTAGAACCAGGTCACTGAGGGTTGGCCATGACAGGGAGTGATACCTGATTGCCATCTTTAAATGGTGACTCCGTTGGAGCTGTGGATGCACTTAGGAATCTTTAGGTCACTACGAACTCCAAGTTTACCTTGCATAGCCAGCTGTCAGCGGTTGTTTGTAGTGGCTTTCTCCATCTTCAAAACATCACCTAGCTCAAACCATTTCTAGTGACTGGTGACCTGGTGATGACAGTCCATGCCTTGGTCACTTCCAGGCTGGATCACCTCGTACTCACCAATGCTCTCTATACACAGCCCTTTCTCTCTTCTCTCTTGATGCAAGTCACCTTTCCCATTGCGTCTCTTTTTTATCCAAATTCTTGTTCGGCACCCTTCCCTCTCAGATCTCTCCTATCCCCTCCTGCTCTCCTCTCCATGACACTACTTCCCATTCTCTCTGTCTTCCTTCTAGAAAATCTGCTGTTGCTCAATCTGCTTTTTCTTACCTCTTTCCTAAACTTTGCTCCTCTCTTCCCCTTTCTATTCATTCTGCCTCCTCTACCTCCTCCCTAAAGTCTCTTCTTTATGATTGTTGTTATCCTTCCTGGAACTGCCTATAAACATAGAAACATAGAAGTTGACGGCAGATAAAGACCGCAAGGCCCATCAAGTCTGCCCATTTTTTTCTACCTTATGAATGTGCCATAGGTTTTTACTCTGTCAATAGCCTATATATATTCATACTCATCTGTATTGCTCCCTTATGCCTATCCCATGCCTGTTTGAAGCCCTGCTATCCACCACTTCCTGAGGTAGGCCATTCCATGCATCCACCACCCTTTCTGTGAAAAAGAACTTCCTCATATTACCCCTTAATCAGCCTCCCTAATCTCATGCTGTGTCCTCTTGTCCTGCTATTTTTCTTATATTGAAACATGTTAGACTCTTTCACCTTGTTAATGCCCTAAAGATGTTTGAATGTTTCGATCATATCACCTCTCTCCCTCCTTTGCTCTAGAGTATACATATTGAGCTCCGTGAATCTGTCCTCATATGTTTTCTGTTGCAGTCCCTGCACCATTTTGCTTGCCCTTCTCTGGACTGCCTCAATTTGGTTAATGTCCTGGTGAAGGTGTGGCCTCCAGTACTGCACACAGTACTCCAGATGTTGCATAACCAATGTCTTGTAAAGAGGGATTATTTACACCCTCTTACGACTTGTGATACTCCTACTAATACACCCCAACATCCCCGTAGCCTTACCTACTGCTTTAGTGGTCTGCTTGGATGATTTCAGGTCATCTGTGATGATGATGCCCACGTCTCTTTCTTCCCTTGTGACCCCTATGACCCTCCTTCTTTTACTCCCACATTACTTGCTACTGGTAGTCTTACTCACCTTCTCTAGATGTGCCCTTTTCCTGCTGTATCACTTTTTTCATTCTTTACATATATGTGATGTTATATTTTCTAATTGCATTCAAACAGTTTAATCTGGTTCAATGTCAGTTGGCATCCATCTGTATCCCAATCCGCCAGGATGAGGCTGAATATAAATAGAATTGTCTAGTCCTCCTTCCTGGTCAAGAAAACCTAAATAAAAATTACTAAATTGCCTCTAATATTAATGATTCTCCTTATACAGAATTTCTATATCACTATGTTTGACTTCTTTTATTTTTAGTAATTTATACTGTTTAGCTATCTCCTTCTCCCCTCTCCCCAGGACACATCTGGAAAACTAGCTGTTACAAGTTCAGTATGTATTTCATGGTTAAACTTTTAAATAAATAAATAAACTACTGTAATGCTTTCTACATAGGTTTGTTACCTGAGAGTCTGATGCGCCACCTGCAGCTGGCCCAGAATGCAGTAGCCAGATTTATCTGAGGGACATGCCTTAGTAATCATATCACGCTGGTGCTGCGCATACTGCACTGGCTGCCCATTCAGTGGCATGTCAGATTCAAGATATGCTTGTTGGCATACAAGACCCAATATGGTCTGGGTCCTGTTTATCTGAAAGATCTCTTGACCCCCACTAACATCTGTCAGCCCTCCTCCCTCCTCCAGTGCTGGTTTATTGTTGTATAACAGCCATTTGACTCACCTTGGCTGCTCCAGGGCACTCAGGGTAGTTCTGAACACACCTCTGAGGGGGCCGGCCTGGGTTCTGCAGTGACAGCTCATGTGACGTGATGCCTCCACCTGGAGTAATGACAAGGGAATCCTGTGGATAAAGAACAGGTTACCATCCTCCCAAGAAATAGTACCCTGCCCCAATAATATGTTCCCCACACAAATTACAGTTTCCACACTATGGCCCCACCCCACCCCCAGCAGCACTTTTCAATAACACAGGGACAGTGAATGAAATACAAACAGTAACCTTATTTATTGGGGACGGGGAACAAGAAGGAGAATATCAAACACAATTCACTCTAGGCACAATACCTTCCCCAGTATCAATCCTTCTCACAACCCCCTGAGTGCACCCAGGTTGTCCCTGTGCGGTGGTGCAGGCCTGGGGTCTCTCATCAGGGACCAGTTAAACACAACACACATTGAATTGATTATCTTTATACTGGCAGACTTGAGTGTCTCTTAATAGAGGTGGAATGATTTACCCCCAGAATTCTATCTGACTAGCTAACTAAAAGATTCCCCAAAGCCACAGCTCAGGGTACTCACGGTTTGCAGTCCACTCTGGGGGTTCACAGCCAGTTGCGTTGCACGGTACCTTGGAGGTTTTGACATCAGTGGTGTACCACTGGTGGGGAAAATAAACTTGATGGTTCCAGGGGATGATGAGCTTCACTTGCCTGGCCTTGCCAGCTTCACCTAGGGGCCTTTGTGTACAGACTTCATACAGGCAAGCCTGTTTTGTCCTTCAACCTAGTGTGTCAATGTCTTTAGTCCAGGGAACCAAGTTTGCTTATGTTCTCCAAACCCTTTCCAAAGCTGCAGGATCACCCTCAGGACCAACGCAGGGCAGTAGTGCTTCCACAGTATCAAAATCTACAGCCCCTCACCTCGAGGATACTTTCACAGCATGTTGGGTCCTGTTGCAGCAGCTTGGATCAACACTTGCAGACTCTCCCTTAGCTGAAATGTCCACTTCACTTAATGATTTTTGCACTGTGGGGAGCAGAGATTATTTTCAAAGTTCACAGCCCATCTCTTATTTTCTTAATTAAGCTGAAGTGCAAACTAGCTAGGCTGCTATAAACTCTGCTCTTCTCTGCCCTGTTTCAGTCTCACAAGCAGCTACCTTTCCTCCTGCACTCAGCTTGGCAGATGGAGGTAGGCAGGGTTTGCACAGCCAGTTAGACTGTATTCATGAGAGCAGTCTCTCCTCTCACATCCACCCTGCAGTCCCTCTTGACCTCCAGCCCCTTTTTGGTGCCAAAAACCAGCCTTATATTTTTCCTGAGCAGCCTCTCTATTATTGGCAGCAACTCCCCAGGTGATCTCCATGCTGCCTCTGGGTATTTTCCCAGCAGCAACCAGTTTATAATTCTTTAGGGAGCTGCCCTTTTGTCTTCTTGGCAGACTCCCTGAAGTCGGGCCCCAGATTATTTAATTTAACCCGTTAACACTACAGCTGTTCAGAGGACACCTGGCAGAGGGTCGAAGGGCCGTAGCCCTACTAGGTAAGCCCGAATTGGGGGCTTACAGTTGGTTCTCCAGTCCCAGTTAAAGCAGACATTTGTGGTGGCTGTGACTGTGTTGTGGAATGCCCTACCTGTCCACGTTAGATCTGCCAGCAAGGTAGAGGCTTTCAAAAGGGCACTGAAGTATTATCTTTTTAATCATACTTACTGCCTGACCTAAATTGGAATTAGCTAGCAAGATAATGTTATTGGATGGAATGATCATATTTTATTGATGAAATCCTGTTTCTGTATTGTTATTGTCTATTTGCTTTGTACAGTGCCTTAAGTCACAGAAAAAGGGCAGCACTTCCACACTAAATGAAATCGCACAGCATCCGTCATGTTCCCAATTCGCGGGCTTTACAACATTAAAATACAATAAGTTCCAATACGTAAAACAAAGGCTTTTCCTTGCAAAAAGCTTAATCGGCAGGTAAGGCTTTGGGGTTGGGGGAGAGTTGCAGATTTTAACAGTTTTCCTTTAAAATGCTTTTGATAATGAATAATGTTAGCTACCTGTAGGCTTTGTGTGCAGTGCCTATCTGGATGCACAGCTCCTTGATTTTGCCTGTGGCATTCCTTTTCAATGGTGGCACCGTGGTTGAGCTTTAAGTGGCCTCCAGCTTTTTTTTTTTTATGACCCTGCATGAGGATGCTTTGTTTATTTATTTATTTTATTTTACCAGGAGGTAGTATAGCGCAGTGGTTTAAGGCTCTGAGCTATAAACCTGGAGACCTGGGTTTGAATCTCACAGCCCCCACTTGCATACTGTGTGACCCTGAGCAAGCCAGTTAACTTCCCTGTGCTCTCAGGTCACACCTGAAAACAAGCTTTCAGCTTAGTGTGTCTCTCCTGGTGAAAGAAAAAAAAGAGTAAGGCTCCTTTGATCAAATTTAGGATGATATCAACACCATGTTTTATAATGATCTACTGTTTGTTATTCACAATGTTCATAGGGGAATACATGTTTATTAATCAAAATATTTATATAGTAACATTAATAGCTATTGAATTAATTACAGCCTCCTTTTTCTTCTTCACAGTGAACTCCTCCAGTCTGTCTTCTAACCACCACTGGTCATAACATAAGACTGTAGAATTCAGTAAGAAATGGTTAGATCTTAGTGACTCCACAATACCTAGCCCATGAATATAGTATGCTTACATAAATAAAATATTGTTTTGGATCATCTAATGTGGAGTGCAATTTTTGTTTTATTTTTTGTAAAATCACAAATAAGAGAATTTAACAATTGATATGTTTTTCTTTTTTTCTGTTTTACTTTTTAATTGCCTTAAACATATTTTCAAACTGTTTTGTTAACACAGTTTAGCTTGCGACTATTCTAGTATTAATTTCAGGCACTTTTGCTTTATTGTATTTTAGTTTTTACACAATGCTTACACTACTGCTTGTGCTCCATTCTAATAGCTGCTGCCTTTGTCTTTTAGTAGCACCTTAATAGCTCATCTTAAGGAGGCAGTATAGTGCAGTGGGTTAGGGCTCTGAGCTATAGACCGGGGTTTGAATCCCACAGCCCCCACTTGCATACTCTGTGACCCTGAGCAAGTCACTTAACTTCCTTGTGCTCCCAGGTCGCATCTGGAAACAAGCTTCGGCTTAGTGTGCTACTCCTGGTTAAACAATGTTCCCTTTCCCTTTCCCTTTCCCCCTTGACTAGGACTTCTGAAAATGACTTCATTTTCTCACACCTAGTTTTACATCAGTCGTTATTTAGCTTCTCAAAACTAATATGTCTAGGATGTTTTTGGAAATAAGCTGTAGGAGATTCTGTTTTTTTAAATGATACCAGTCCTTAGTAACTTAAGTGTAAATTCGCTTTTGTTTTTTTGTTTTTTTATATATCACTAACTCCTTTTTGTACAGTTTCTTTAATCTTGTCAGGAGGCATTGAGCTAAACTCTTGTCCTAGTCATCATACAGTACCTAACCCAAAAACTCTTTGGAAGGCTGAAGGTTTCAGACTTGTGCAC
Organism: Neoceratodus forsteri; assembly: GCA_016271365.2. Classification (NCBI taxonomy): domain Eukaryota; kingdom Metazoa; phylum Chordata; order Ceratodontiformes; family Ceratodontidae; genus Neoceratodus; species Neoceratodus forsteri. Next base: position 735,966,424 of record CM028131.1, read on the forward strand.
TTAAATGTGCAAAGTTTATGGCCCAAAAAAATCACAGATAGAAGCCTGGGTTTCCTTTTATCAGCCAGACATCTTGAGTCTTATGGATTCATAATTAAAATAAAAAAAAAATTCTGATAGTTGATAAACTGTTATAAATGTTTCCAAAACAACAGGATTGGTACCAAGAAAGATGGAGGTATAATTGTTTTTATAAGGATGGTATTAACCTTACTAAACTAACTACAATTGATGCACCTAAAAACAACAGTGAATGGCTCTTACATGAACTTCATTTAGGAATGACATATATGATTTCTGTACAATATATAATCTGCCAAAGATAAATTTAGAGGGATTAAAAGGTCTTGTCAATTTTTGGGGATCTAGTACATCTGATAGAGATTTATTGATTGTGTGACTTGAATTTAAATTAACTATGAACACTTGTGATTAACATTGGTCTATCTTACAGTATCTCTATGTATACATGTATGAATCTGCAGAGTAATAAGCATACTATTCTGGATTGTATATTAACAAATAATACTAGCAAAGTAACAAGCCATGGCATTTTTGCTGATCTATTACGGATCTTCACCTCATCTTTTGTACTTGGGCCAGTAAAAGTGTCAAGGCTCAGCCCACATGGATCTCATTCAGACGTTTTAAAGATGTCAGTTAAAAACACTAATAAGGGAGATCAGTTTAATTGGTCATTTATAGACACTGTAAAAATGGTAGAGGCAGCAGCTGATTTTTTATTGCCACCTTAACAGAAAGTCAAAATAAATGCCACTGAAAATGAAATATATAACAACAAAAACAAGAAGATGGATTTCAAAGGAACTATCTCTTCTGGTGAAACAAAGAGGTGATCTTTGGAAAAGCTACAAAAAAATCAGACTGCGTGTCCGATTGGAACAAATAAAGAAATCTGAGGAATCTCCGTAAAACAAAACTCAGACAATGTCAATCTAAATATTTTCATAATAATCAAAAAAAAAACATTAAGGCAATCTTAAAAAGTTTTGGGCTTCTGTTTGGGATTTGATTCATCCAGTAGAAAAGAAACACATAGATGCCATTATTCTTAATAAGCAATAACTATCAGATCAATCAAATATATGGGACCGTTTTGTATATAAATTCTCAGATATGACCAAATATAAAGCTGCTCTAAAGGAAAGCAATGTTAACCCTCTTAACTACACTGACATCCCTCTACCCAATATACTTCCTTCATTCTATTTATTTATATTTATTTATTTCAAGAGTTTCACCAGGAAAGGCATACTGAACTGAAATAGCTTGTTTCCAGATGTGTCCTGGGGGGAGGGGGAGGAAGAATTACAGTATGATTAAAATACAGTATGCAGTAAATACAAGTAACAATTATATAAGAATATACAGGTAATATACAGATAATTACACATTTGTACACAATCCAAAGTACATTAGAGTGGCAATACAGGTAATAAACAGTTAATACACAACCACACCTTCCAGGCTGAGTCAGTGAAGGGAGATGAATATGGGGTATCAGTAGCAAGTACATGAGGGAGTGGTGAGTTCAGACGGGAGGGGGGCAAGAGAGAAGGGGTATGAGGCAGACTGGATGTGAATGGGAATAAGTTCCAGAGTTTGGAGAAAAAGTAGGAAAAAGCAGCTTGGCCAGCCATGGAGGACCTGAGTGTGAGAGCAAGGGAGCAGAATGTGGAGCTGAGCAGGGCATAGGGGAGGGTGGGGGGGGAGATGATGGAGGAAAGGTAGGAAGGGAGAGAGCTCAGATGGTATTTGGCTATGAAAGTAGTACAATGGGCTAGACATCTGTCCTCAAGCGAAGGGAAGGAGAGGGAAGTATAGAGAGAGCAGTGGTGAGTTTGAGGCAGAGCATCCAGTACAAAGTGGCAAAAGGAGTGGAAAGGTGGGTCCAGTCTGGACAGGGTGGATTTAGGAGCAGCACTATAGACAGTGTCTCCATAATCAAATAGACGTAGAATCCCTTTATGAACAATGGCCCTGTGGGCCTGCAGAGGGATGCAGCTGCAGTTGTGGTAAAGCACTCAGAGTTTGGGATGAAGTTTTTGTGAATGGCGTCCACATGTTCAGAAAAGTCAAACTGACTGTCTAGCCAGACCCTCAGGAATTTGAAGGATGGGACAACTTCAGTGGGAAACCCATCCAGGGTACGGAAGGAGGGGAAAGCAGAAATCCTGGCATGTTTTTGCCTAGAGCCAAAGGTCATGGAGACCATTTTCTTGGTGTTTAGAGCCAGCTGATTTGTCCAGAATCATTGCTGAATGTTATCAAAGTCCAGTTGTAGACTGGGCAGCAAATCAGAAGGAGAGGGTCCGGAGGCAAACAGAAATGTATCGTTAGTGCACATGCGAATGGACACTGAGGTGCAGGCAGCAGGGAGGTCAATTAAGAAAATTGAAAAGATTATTGGATCAAGGACAGAGCCTTGGGGGACACCGGTACTGACTAGAAGGGGGGAGGTGGAATTACCAATTCTAACTGATTGAGTCCTGCCTTTGAGGTAGAAGCGAAACCAGTTAGTGATAGGGATGGAGAGCCTTGCTGCAGTAAGCTTGATGAGGAGGAGGTGGTGGGCAACAGTGTCGAAGACTTTGGCCAGGTCGACAAAAATGGCTATGGTAATATGGCCCTTGTCCATACCAGAAAGAATAGAATCTTAAGCCGGAGGAGGGAGTTGGAGTGGGATTTACGGAACCCAGACTGGTAAGGGGTGAAGAAAGATGTGGAGTCAAGGAAGGGGGAGAGTTGTAATAAAACTAGGTGCTCTTAGAGTTTAGCCAGAGTAGGAAGAAGAAGAAATATGGGAAGAAATAGTTGCCTGGGGTAGAGGAATTATCACCTTCAGGAAGGGGTATAATGGTGACATGTTTCCAGGCTCCAGGGACAGAGATGAGAGAGAAAGAGAGAGTAAGGAGGGAGGAGATAGGGATAGCAATTGCTGGGGCAGAGAGATGGAGGAGTTTACAGTTGAGGCCATCATGACTTTTACCCTTGTTGGGGTTGAGGGAAAGGAGAGTCTTGAAGGTGACAGCAGGTGAGATAGGAGGAGAGGAGGAGGAGATAGAGAAGGGAGTATGGGGTGGGTGACAGGGAGATGCTGGAGGAGGAGGGAGGAGGAGGAGAAAAGAGTGAAAGCACAGGAGGTGAAATAGATGTTAAACTCATTTGCCACTTAAAGAGGGTCGGAGATAGGGACATCATTCACTTAAGGATGGGGACCGAGGGCTGGGCCTTGGGGGAGAATAATGCGTGAACAACCTTCCATAACTTGGAAGGGTGGTTAATGTTGTTCTGCAAGTTAGTGAAAAAGTGTTCTGAGTTGGCTAATCTGATGGCTGTGGTGCAGGTATTACACAGTGTGTGGCATTTAAGCCAGTCTTGCTTGGGAGGAGCCAGAAGATTTGTGAGCCTTTCATGCTGAGTCTCTAGCATAGAGAAAAGCAAGGAGTTCTACAGAGATCCAGGGGAGGTGGATGCCTCTGACTAGTTTTCCTTTTGGGGAGCATGCTTATTCCAGATGGATAGGAAGGTGGACTGGAAGAAGACAAGTGCTGAGTCAATGGAGCTGGCTGAAGAGATGGGTGACCAGTCTGCATTTGCCAGGACATTGTGGAGGCCAGATAGGTCTAAGGATCTAAATGACTGGATGAAAAGTATATTGGGAAAAGCTTTAGGGCGTTGGACTTTGCGAGCACAGTAAACCATGTGGCCAGTTGTTGAGGGCATCCAAGAGGGTGCCAGAAACAATAATGTAGTGGGGGTGGATGGTAAGTACTCAGTCTCGCAATGAGTGGTTTTGTGATTTAACATTGTGATGAGTGAGGTCAGTGATAAGCTAAGAGAGGATTAGAGATGAGGTAGCATGGAGGAGTCTGGCGTTGGAGGAGGAGAGCCAGTATATATTAAAGTTCCCAAGGATTTATTTATTTGAATTTTGGTACCTGGGTGAGTCCACTGAGACAACAGTAGTCCTTTTTTCAGGAAAGACCCGGACGAGCAACATAAGAAGTACAGTACAAAGCAAACTCACAGACAGATGAAATTACAATACAGTGCAAAACCACAAAGGGATAATTACAGTAGCAAGAACATATCATAGTAAGGCACAGTAAAATACAAGTAATGGTAGCAACAACTATAACAATTAACCTGAGCAGCTTATTGGGGGAGGAGTGAGAGGAGATGGTGGTGAGAAGGTCAATGATGGGGGGGCAGGGTGGCAGTAGGCAACAGCTAACAGTATAGAGAGGGAGTGATGGAGGGAAAGTTTTAACAGGATCATCTTGTATGTTGAGTGGAGAGAGAGAGATAGATAGGAGAGTAGTGAATTGGATAGCAGAGGAGATATAAATGGTAATACCCCTATCCCTGCCAGAGTGAGCCTGTGTTAACTACAGAGTATCCAGGGATAGTGATAGCACTATCTGAGATTTTAGGGCAGAGCCATGATTCTGAGATAACTAACACATCTGTCTTTAGGTTGACCATGGTAGGCTGAAGGAGCTCGACCTTAGGAAAGAGACTTCTGATATTTATGTGGGCAAATAGCAGGCCTTTGGGAGGGGAGATGGGTGTGGGTCCTGGGTTAAGCTCAATGTCACCTGACATCAACAGGAGCAGTGAAATTAGGAATTGGGCAGCAACAGGGATACACCTCCTAGTCAGGGTGGAAAGGGACTGAGTAGTGCGGGGAATGGGTGAAGGTGGTGGGCGCCTGGAATGGAAAGAGATGCCAGATGGATGCAGGTAGATGAGAGGAGCAATGGGCCAGGTAACCAGGGGAAGTGAGATAGGATGGGGAAGCAGGAGGAAGGAAAAGGTAGGGGATGCAGAAGTAGGGATGTGGTAGGAGTGGGGTAGTGAGGGGAGAGTGTTAGGCAGTAGGGGATCATAAGTGAAAAGGAGAGGGAGGAGGGAGAGGGTGATAAAGAGCATGACTGAGTAGAAGAGGGAGTTGTGAAGGCAAGGGAGAGAATAGGGAAGAACTAGACTAGGACAGTCGATAGGAAAGTGATTAGATAAATAAGATTTATTAGCTGTTATGGAACAGTAGAAAAGGCACTAGGCAGTGGGAATATTGAGGTAATTTGGTAGCAGCTCAGCAGAAATCTAGCAAATTACATATAGAATTATGGATGTGGAAGTGTGCTTAATGAGACTTTTGTGAAGGTTTGAGGGATACATTACAAACCCGGTGGCAAAGCCCGAGGGTTTATTAAAGCATCCCACACCGAGGGAACCACTAAATTCAAGTTTAAGACACTTCCCTATCTTTTGTTTTTTATAATTGCTGGTCAGCAATTCTTCCTAGTGTTTCTCAGTGTCTCCCTGTCTCACTCATGCTGTGCCTCTCTCTCACACACGCACACACACACACACACACTTTTTTCCATCATTCATATTTTTTTAGATGTGCGTTTATACTTTTTTTTAATTTAATTCAGCTTGTTCATTCTTCCACAATTGTTCACAGTTTTCATCACTGTCGCGATCGCAGCTTACTGCTGTCAGCCAAAGTCAGCGCTCTTCCCTGGTGGCAGTTCTTGTCTTCTGCAGCTGCCAAATGGTAGGATAAACCAGATACATGTTTTGGGGGGTGTGGGAGGGTTAACTGTTTAAATGGTTGCCCGCGGAACTGGTCATTAAAAAAAAGAAGAGACCTCTCGGTCTGGCGGCTACTCGCTGCTCCGTTAAGGAGCCACCATGTTTGAAAAGTCAAATAGCCTGCCCAGGAAGAGATGATCAGCCAATGAGGAAGCAGCTGTTTCTGAGTGTCTGGACGCACACTCACCATTATAAGAAACATAGAAACATAGAAGTTGATGGCAGATAAGGACCGCAAGGCCCATCCAGTCTGCCCATTTCTTTTTCTACCTTATAAATGTGCCATCGGCCTTTGCTCTGTCAGTGGCCTATCTATTCATAGTCATTTGTATTGCTCCCTTATGCCTATCCCATGCCTGTTTGAAGCCCTGTACTGTATTCATAGCCACCACTTCTTGTGGTAAGCCATTCCATGCATCCACCACCCTTTCTGTGAAAAGAATTTCTCACATTCCCCTTAATCAGCCTCCCTCTAATCTCATGCTGTGTCCTCTTGTCCTGCTATTTTTCTTATATTTAAACATGTTAGACTCTTTCACCTTGTTTATGCCCTTAAGGTGTTTGAATGCCTCGATCATATCACCCTCTCCCTCCTTTGCTCAAGGGTACACATATTGAGCTCTGTTAATCTGTCCTCATATGTCTTCTGATGCAGTCCCTGCACCATTTTGGTTGCCTTCTCTGGACTGCCTCAATTTGGTTAATGTCCTTGTGAAGGTGTGGCCTCCAATACTGCACGCAGTACTCCAGATGGGGCTAACCAGTGTCTTGTACAGAGGGATTATTACCTCCTCTTACGATCAGATACCTCACTAATACACCCTAACACCCCCTAGCCTTACCTACTGCTTTAGAGGTCTGCTTGGATGATTTTAGGTCATCAGTGATGATGATGCCCAAGTCTCTTTCTTCCTTTGTGACTGCTAGCAACTCCTCCCAGCCTATAGGTGGCTTCAGGGTTCTCTTCCCTATGTGCATGATTTTGCACTTCTTTGCATTAAATCCCAGTTGCCACTCTTCTGACCATTATGCTAGTTTATCCAGATCTCTTCTCATTCTGCCCACCCCATCTGGATCATCTACTCTGTTGCAGATCTTGGTGTCATCTGCAAACAGACAAGCCTTACCCTCTAGTCCATCTGCAAGGTCACTAATGAAGATGTTGAAGAGGACTGGCCCCAGGACTGATCCCTGAGGTACCCCACTTGTGACTTGCATCTCTTCTGACTGTATACCATTTACCACCACTTCTGTTTTCTGCCCGTCAACCAGTTTGCCACCCAGTTGACCAACTTCTGACCCACCCCGAGCCTACCCAGCTTATTTATCAATCTTCTATGTGGAACAGTGTCAAAAGCTTTGCTGAAGTCAAGGTAGGCGACATCAACTGCTCCCCTTGGTCCACCACTTGGTTACCCAGTCAAAGAAATCTATAAGATTAGTTTGACAGGACCTTCCTTTGTAAACCCATGCTGTCTTGGATCCTGTGCCCTATGGATTCCAGGTGTTGCACTATCCTTTACTTAAGGAGTGCCTCCATAATCTTGCCCACTACTGAGGTAAGACTGACGGGTCTGTAGTTCCCCTCCTCCCTGCTACCACTCTTGTGGAGCAGGATCACATGAGCCCTTCTCCAGTCTTCTGGGACCTCCCTGTGCTCAGAGACTCACTAAACAATTCTGCTAATGGCTCTGCTAGTTCCTCCTTTAGCTCCTTAAGTACCCTGGGATGTATGCCATCAGGTCCCATTGCCTTATCCACCCTGAGCTTAGCAAGTCTTGTAGGACCTTTCTTTGTGAAGGGAGGTGCTCACCTCCCCTTCCCTGTTTCCATGATGTTGAGCTGTGGGCCCTGCCCTACCTTCTCTTAAGTAAATACTGAGCAAAAGTATCTATTTAGGATAGATGCCTTTACAGGGTCCTCGTCTTCACATGCTCCCTTTTCTCCATTAAGCTTAGCAATACCCCCTCTGAACTTTCTCCTTTCACTAATGTATCTATAGAAAGTCTTGTCACCTTCTTTTACCGTTCGTACTAGTGTTTCCTCAGTTTGGGACTTTGCCTGCCTTAGCCTTACCTGCTTCCCTTAGGGCAGTTTGGTATGCCTCCTATCTTCATCCCGCTGTGTTCCTTATATTTCCTGAAGGCCAACCTTTAGCTCTGACCTTTCTGCTACTGTATTTGAGAACCAAAGTGGTTTCCTTCTCTTTGCACTTCCTTTGTCTAACACAATGGGATGTTGCTTCAAGTATTGCATCCTTAATGCTTGCCCACTTTGCCTGTACCCCCTCACCTGTGTTTCTTTTTGCCAGGGCTAGCTTAACTCTGTTGGCCATCTTATCAAAGTCAGCTCCTCTGAAGTCCCATATTTTTGCCTTGGAATGGGATGATTTAGATGTAGTAGCCAAATTGAACCATACCATGTGATGGTCACTGGCCCCCAGGTGACCTTCTACCTGGAGATCTGTGATCCCTTCTTTGTTACCTGCGGGTTACCTGCGGGTTATGATGGGAAATTATAACTCAGTCAGACAATGAAAAAAATTGCTGACCAGTTATTATATGGCAATTATTGCAGCTCAAATCACATTAGACTGTAGAAGACAATTGAGTAGCAGGTGAAGTGGCTACACTCACAATCTTGCAGTTTGCATTACATTTCATTTAAAGCAACTCAATAGATTAAAACACTGAACTGTATTTCAGTATATGAGTTTAAGTAACAATACTGTATAACTATACCAGTGTACAAAAAATAACACAAAGGATTGTGTATGAGCAGTCATACACAACAAGGATATTCTTGTATTGAGAGGTTTCCTTGGTAACAGATGACCTCGAGAGCACAGCTTGAGAGGTGCTCTGTTACCAAGGGAACCTCGAGATACAAGAATATCCTTGTTTGTGTACGACTGCTCATACACAATTTTTTATAGTGTATGGGCAGTCACAGAATAGAAAATCACACAAAATCAGCTAGTGAAGACAACAGAGAATAGAAACATTAACATTTTCTTTTTTTTAACTGACATATTGTACTGCAGATGTTTCTGCAAGTTAAAGTTAAAAAAACAACTTCCAGCTTAACTGGATAGAGGAAAGTAACTACGTGGCAGCATTCTGAGTTGTTCTGCTGTAGTAGAGACATTACTACTGCAGCAGAACAACATACTGATATCACTACTGCAGCAGAACAAGCATATTCCAGGCATGGAATTCCATGCATAACAGCATTCCACCATACACTATATATAGAATAGTGGATGGTTGACCATCCACAACAAGGTTGTGTTTCCATCGAGGGAGTCGATGGCATCATTGGAACCTTGAGAGCGAAGCTTGATAGATTTCTGTGATGACATCGACTCCCGTGATGGAAACAAAGCTTTCGTTGTGGATGGTCAACCATCCACTATTTTATATAGTATATGGTTGCCCACAATTTTGCAAGGTTCATATCTTGCGTTCACATTTCCGCTTTTTTTTCCTTTCTCTTTCTGCACTCACGTACCTGAGGATTCCAGTGCTCGATGCAGTCCTGCCCCAGAAGGTACCGGTTTGCCCGACTCCTTGCTACCATCCCACGCCACACTAACAACTGTAAACTGCGGCAGTAAATTTAAAAAAAAGAAACACTGAAAACAGTTTGGAGACACAGAGCTGATCACACAGTCGGTGTCCAAACTGTAGTTATAAACTGCTCGCCTGACCGATCGCTAAATGAAGACGCCATTTTCTTCTGTTTTTTTTTAATCCCTGCTGGGAATCAGCCAATCAGGTGGTACGGCAAGTCAAAGTCAAAAAAGTTGTTGTACTATCGATGTGACGTCAGAACGATAGTACAACTTTTTTGAGCTTTGAACTGTACTACAACAAGATTTTGAAAGCCATCGTTTTCCATCCACAATAAACCCTAACCATATACTATAATGCAGGAGTAAATGAGGCCACTACATGACTCTACAAAATGCACCAACAAATTCCGCCCTTTGACAAGACATAGGTAAGAATCCACAGAGTACCTTACTCAGCCAGAGATCTAAGGATCCCAGTTGCATATGGAGCACTTACAAGAGTACTGGTATTCTGTTTCCACTTATCAAGTCTATGCAGGTGCTAAAAATGCTGTGTCATTTGCAAATTGATAATGTTTTAGGTGCTGACAGACTGGAACCTCATTTTTTTGAAAGTTATATCATATTCAATCTTTTGTCCTTGGACAACTCTATTTAATCTAGCCTCAGTTATGGCTTTTGCGATGAATCTCTGATTATTTGCACATTGCTAAGCCTAAACATGGTGGATGAGCCTGTTCGGTGGAGCAAAAACAAATATCTGAGGCTGTATTTTGTAGCAAGCATAGAAACAAAATGTATGTACTAGTAGGGGGCTGAAACTAACAGGAAGAAGGAATTAACTGGGGTTCTGTAGTCCCTGTGACTGCTGCTGTGGACTACAGAGCACAGAAAATTAAACTAAAACATTGTGTGGGGCTGTTTTTGATTTCACACTTGCTGCACAAATAGGACCTATACACTCTACAACTATTTATTTGCCAAAATTAAACTCTGGCGGACTGGCACGTCACAAGGTGGGAGTGACATCACTTCTGGTCCTCGAGGGCATTTAAATGAGCCACAGAGCGAGCAATGCGAGCACAGGCAAGCACGTGGAGCAGTGTGCTGAGACGTGCACAGAGACCTGCGTGTCTTAGCATGTGTGTCTGGCATGTCTGGCAGGACCAAGGGGACAAGGGCTTACCCCTATACACTACATTAGAGAAAACACAGTAAGACAGGTAATTTTAAAACTTAAAATAGAAATCTGATGCAAACCTGGTGATTTTATATGCTGAAAATGCAGAGTGTAGAAGTAACTGAGGGACTGTTAGGGGTATTACTACAAAATGGGACTGTTAATAAATGTAGACACTATCACATGTACATTACACAGATTGAAATACTCAGGGAGGAACAATTCATATGTAATAAATGTAGCGCGCTAGATGCATTAAAAGAGGAGCTAAATAACCTTAGAACTAAAGTAACACAGATGGAGAGGGGATCACAAGAGACACCAACTCACCTGCAGGACACTGAAACCTTGGGTCACAGCCAGGCCGCTTCTGAATCCAGGGGAGCAGAGCAAACAGATAATGAAGATACTAGTTGGACTACCAATACCCAAAAAATAAAAGAAGGTGAGCTCTGGGAAGCAATGAGATTGCAGTATACAATAAATATGCCCCCTTGAGCCCAACGGGGGATGAAGCACAAGCTTTAACAGGGCAGATAGAAGTTACTCCATCAAACATATTAACCAGTATCAGTGAAAGAGAAAATAAAAATGTCCTGGTAATTGGAGATTCCATGCTGAGGAAAACTGACTCCATAATTTGTAAATACAACAAATCAAATACAGTCCTAAATTGTCTACCAGGAGCAAGGGTCAAAGATATAAAGAAAAAACATCCTAAACTACTTGGTGACAAAAAAGGCAGTCAAATTGTAGTTATCCATGTGGGAATAAATAACGTGGGACGAGACCATGAAAAGGATGTAGTCAGGGAAAAAATTGTGTGCGCAAACATCATCAAACAAGCTGGGCAAATTCTCATAATCTCTGGACTACTCCCTAAAATAAGCATCGATATGGAAAAAAAAACACATCATACAAAGGATAAACACCCGCCTAATAAATAAATAAATGTACAACTAAAGAAATAAGTTTTCTGGACACCTAGGACATATTCTTTCAGAATAGAAATCTATATATAAAGGATGGATTGCACCTTAGCCCCCTTAGGACATCAATCCTAGCCACCCTTATAACTAATAAAATGCAAAATCATTTAAACTAGCGCAAGGGGGGGGGACAAGAATGTTCAATCCACTCAAAAAAAGCAGCCTACAGTGGAATATAGACAGGAAAAGGTTAAACATATAAACAATCTAAAGTGCTTCCTTGCAAATGTAAGGAGCTTGAATAACAAAAAAGATGAACTGGAGGCAATAATGTGCAGCAAACTGAATGTAGTGGGCTCAACAGAAACCTGGTGGACACCAAATAACATGTGGGGAAGATAAATAGCAGGCTTCACCCTGTGTCACCTAGATAGAAAGGAGAAAAAAAGGAGGGGGTAGGTAGCAGCATATATATCAAACCAAATTAAATCAGTAAATATTTCTGAGAAAATCAAAGAAGGGGCTAATAAGACAGAAACCATATGGATAAGGTTGGATACAGGGACAAATAGCTTTATAATAATGGGAGTTTGCTATAGACCCCCAAGACTAAGCCATGAAGATAGTAAACCCATTTATAAAGAAATAGAGAAAGCCTGCACAATGGGAGAGGTAGTTCTGCTGGGTGTTTTAACCTTGCTGATATAAACTGGGATAAACTGGAAGGAAGTAAAACAACAAGTAAAACATTAGTAGACATAGTAAATCAAATAGGTATAATGCAATATGTCAAGTATCCAACGAGAGGGGAAAATATACTAGATCTAGTGATGGCAACAAAAAAAATCAGGGTCACTGACTGTAGGGTCGACCCCTCCTTGGGAAACAGCAATCATAATTGTATCTTTTTTTCAATACGTAAACACATTCCCCTCACTAAGGGTTGTAAGGAGATTTATCTTTTTAACACATCTAATAAAGAACTCATCGGTAATGAATTAAAGAAGATACAGTGGGAAACCATTTCTGAAAATCAATCAGTAAATGACATGAGGGAGAACTTTAAACACCATATAACTACAGTGTGTGATAAATTTATCCAAAAAATATAATAATAGGGGAATCAAACCCAAGTGGCTCACAAATAAAATTAAAAGGTTATTAATAAAGAAACCCAGAGGGGGTGCTGTGGAGCTCCAGCATGGCGGTAGTCTGAAGGAACATTTCTTCTCATTACAAACTCTAATTCCTGCTTTTTACTTAAAAAAATAGTTGGACACAGGAAAATATTTTATTATCAGCAATCAGAAACTACCTTAAGCAGAATGAGTCCAAAACGGGACCTCAGAAAGCCCTCCCAGAGCATGGATGTTTATCTTGCGGTGCAAACACCAACTTCTAGTGTGGCTTCGAGTGTCTCTAAAGCCATGGTAGCACCAGAGCATCCTACGTTGCAAATACTGGCCTTGTTAATGAAAATACAGGCAACAGGAGACAATACTAACAAACGTTTGGCATCAGTGGAAGCTAAGCTGCTGGAAAACTATCGTACTATTCAGGACAATGTAGCTGTGATTAAAGAGCTTAAAGGGGAGTCAGATTGGCAGAGAGAATGCAATGCAGCCATGATGAGAGATCTGAACTTTGTCAAATCTAAAACTGAAACATTAGAGAATCTACAGCCCCAGGCCAATATCAGGGTAGTGGGGTTTCCTGCTAAGTACTCGGGGGCCACGGAATTACAAGCTGCAATAAACAGACTGATCTTTCAAGATCTTAAGCTCCTATCTTCCGACACTAACATCCAAGTGATAAGGGCCTTTCCTATTCACCAGCGGCCTAAAACACACACTGACTCTCCTTGTAAGCCCCATATGGCAATTGCAACCCTATCATTGCCAGAAGCACAAACCGCGCTCCTTCAGGCAGCTCGTGCTAGAGAGGAGATCATCTGAGAAAAGAATTGGCTCTCCTTCTTTCCTGATCTAGCCACTCAGACACAGGCTAGGAAGAAGGAGCTACTACTTTCTAAAAAACAACTTCTTCAGAATGGCATTGAGGCAAGGCTGAACTTCCCTGCCAGACTTCTTGTTAGACATGCAGCCAAGTTGCATGTCTTTGTTGACCCTGAAGTGGCTTCCCTTTTTGCAGAGAAGCTGATCTCCATGCTGCACCCTACTAATAGCTCCTCTGAAGATAACGGCTGAACATTACTGCTTATAGGAACCTGGGATCTCTAAGCTATTAATAACCACTGGGCTTTTGGGCTCTGAACAATATGGACTCTTCTTTGAGAGAGATCTGCTGTTATTTTTGTTTACACAGTTTACGATTTTGAAATGTTTACCTAAAGCATTAGACTGTGGTTATGTTTGTGAACAGTTATATCTATATCGCCATGTTTGTAGCTCCTGATTTACTACTTTTTCAAATAGTTTAAAAGGCAGGTACTGTGCTGGTTATGATGTGGGTGTATAAAACATCTCCCAATTTGTGAACTGCTGTTATCTCCTTGTTATATCCTGTGTCCACAGCGCGGGATACCATGCTTGCATAAGGCTGTGGATTTTTTATTCAACTTTATTGGGGCCAGACTACCTGACTTATAGTTATTACAATGCTTTTCCTTGTATTTTTTGCCTTCTTCACCTATATCCTACAAGCAAACTGACCTCCTGGTGTTGGATCTGGGTCTAAACGTTCAAGGTGAGAGGGTCATTGCCCTACAGGAGGAACAGCCTGGACTTTTTCTTCTACTCATAGCTTGGGTACACCCAGCTAAGCCTGGGCTCTTTTCTTTCTTTTTTAAATAGTCTACCTTCAGAGTGTGCATGCTTGGTGGAGGTTCACATACCTTATCCTGTATTTTTATGTGTGTCAGTGAATGCTGTAACATCATAGAACTCACAAATAAAGTTTAAAAAGAAACACAAACTGTATGGATCATATAAAGGTGCAAAAACAAAGGAAACATGGGAGAAATTTAAAGCAGTACAGAAGCAGTGAAACACATAATCAAAAAAGTAAACAAAATATAGAAAAAAACTTGCTGGCACAGCAAGCAAGGACAACATGCAACAGTTCTACAGTGATGTAAACTCATTACAAATAACAAACATGAGCTTATGCACTCTTACTGGAGATAATAAAGTAGTAGATGACCCTGCAGATATGGCGAAAATATTCAATTCTTACTTTGGGATGTTTTTTTCCCATAAACATGGAAATACTTATAAAGTAAAAAATAATGCCTCATCCTCTGTACAGATAACAGAAAGTGCTATAAATGAAAAAATAAATAAGTTCAAAAACACTTTTTCTCTAGGACCAGATAATTTATCAAATGCTATGCTGAAGCTACTATCCCCAGAGATAGCAAAACCACTAAAGCTAATATTTTTAAAATCACTGCTTGAAAATAAGGTTCCACAGGATTGGCTGGTGGCAATTGTGGTGCCTATATATAAGAAGGGTGATAGAGCAAATCATGTAAATTACCAATAAATTAGTTTGACATCGGTCTCAGTGAAGCTGTTAGAGGCCATAATTAAAGATGAAATAAACTCTCATCTTGAAAAAAGTGATCAGGCTGATAATGAACAGCATGGTTTCCAGGCTGGTAGGTCATGCATTACAAATCTATTATGTTACTATGAAAAAATAGCAATGGGAGACCGGTGGACTGCATATATCTTGATTTGGCAAAGGTCTTTGATAAAGTACCACACAGAGAAATTATTAACAGCTTGATGGACATTGGACTGGACATGGGGACAGTGGAATGGGTTGATGCATGGTTGATGGCTAGAACCCAGAGGGTGTGTATAAATGGATACTCCCCCCCCCCCATTGTAGTGACAAGTGGTGTGCTGCAGGGATCGGTGCTGGGGCTGGTGTTGTTTATTTTTTTTTTTTGAAATTTAAGTTTATTGAATTTCAATATAAAAGAACCAACAACATGTGACAGAAATAACAAACCATAATACACATGGTATAACATAAGAGGAAACACAAAGAAAAAGCGGAAACCCCCAACCACAACCCACCCAAAAACCCACCACCCTCCTCCATCCACCCCCACCCAAACTGAGTGTGCCAAGTAAACAATGTGCCTGAGATAGAAAATTCAGCATACTAACCAGCTCAGGAGAAAGCCTCCCCTCGATTCAGAAAATAAGAAACCAATAACAGGATATAGTACAGCAGGAAAGAAAGCATACTTGAGCATCAGGTAGGAGGTCAGGAACTCACTGATGCAAATATAGTGCATGCAATTTACCCCACTTTTTCTGGAACAGGTCCATACGGTTACTCGAGCTGGCTATCAACCTCTCGGCATTGAGATAGGCGGAAAGCTCGGTCAACCATTCGGTATAGGACAGTGCCAACTGATCTGTCCAGTGTCTAAGGACCAGTCTCTTAACCACAATGGACACCATAGCCATGTGATACCGGTGCTCCACACAATCTATACTAGCATAATCCCCAAGAATACAGACCTCAGGAACAAAAAACCCTGAGAGACCTAGTAGAGGATCCAGATTGTCCCGAATAGAAGACCACAGGGGAGCCACTTTGATGCAAGACCAGAAAATGTGTAGGGGGCCCTTCACCTGCATACACCTGGAACAGAGGAAAGGGAAATCTTGTTGAGTCGAAACAATTTCCTAGGGTATAATACATGTTATTCACAATATAATACTGAGTAAGCCTAAATCTATCCTGGGTATGATATTTGCGGAGATCCTTCAGATGCGAGACCAGGTCAAGGTGGACTCAGGGAGTAAGGAAATCCAAATGCTGGAGCCCACAACAGGTTCCAAGAATTTATAATTTAGAAGAAAGGAGTATATGGATGAAATGGGGTGCGGTTTAGAGGCAAGGGTTAATATTTGAGAAAGGAAGGGGTATACTACCGGTTCATTGAAGTGGGTGCCAAACCTCTCAGCAATAAGATGCCTCAGCTGATAAACTTTAAAGATCTTGTCCTGGGGAATGCCACACTTACCAAGAATGTCCACGGAAGAAAGGAGAAGTCCTTGGCCATAGAAATGTTCCAGACTGGTCTCCTTAATTTGCGGAAGCCAACCGGGAGTTATCAATGAATTGCCCAGCTTAATGTTGGGATTAAGCATGACCGGTTGGCCTAGATCTTTCTTGGGAAAAATACCCACGAAGCGCAAACATTGGAAAAGAGACTTAAGGGATACAAGAATTGTTTGGTCAGTTATCCATTGTGAAAGTGCGGAGGGAGGAGTATAGAAAATAGCATAAGGGTCTATTCTAGACTCTGAGAGGATTGATTTTTCAATTTGGAGCCAAATCGGTTGTGACAGATCAGGGTTAGTGGTGAACCATCTCCCCAACTTGGCGAGATGGGCCAGTGGTAAAACACAAGGTTGGGGAGCCGAAGTCCACCTATCCTTAGGAAGGGATAGTTTAAGAAATGGCGCGGACTCCTTATCACGCCAAATAAACTTTGAGAACATCCGTGAAATTGCCGCAGGTAAGAGATAGGCATCCAAAGATTTAATAGGTTGAGAGGATAGAAAATACGAGGAAGGACATTCATTTTGATAATGTTAATCCAGCCCCAAAGGGAAATAGGGAAGGGTGGACCACCGCCCAAATCTTGTTGGACGAGGCTCTTAAGTCATCTAAATTGAGCTTCTTAAGTAGAGAAGAGTCCGTTGAGAAATGAATCCTAAATATTTAATTGACCTGGGGACCACCTCATACCAAAATTGGCGAGATCATGCCTATAGAGTGCAGTGTTTAAGGAAAGATTTCAGATTTAGAAATATTCAATTTGTAATGTGAGAGGGCACCGTAGAGCTTAATAATATCAAGAGCATACTTTAGGAGTCAGCAGGATGTACAAGGTGCAGGAGTATCGCCTGCATAAGCAGAAGAGTTAACTCCTGTTGGCGCACCGAACAACCTTTGACAAGTGGGGAAGACTTAAGCTTGATAAGAAGGGGTTCCAAATACAAATTAAATAAAAAGGGCGAGAGAAGGCAGCCTTGTCTAGTACCAGTGTACAAATGAAATAGCGAAGAGAGAACCCCATTACAATATATTTTAGCCGAGGGAGAATTATAAAGAACCTGGACCCACTTCAAAAAGGAAACCGTAAAATCCATCCTAGCCATCACAGCCCAAAGAAAGGACCAATCCACACGGGTCAAAAGCTTCTCTGCATCCAATGAAACTAAGGCCATAGGGGATTGGGATAGGCAAGGCATGTTGCGAAAATGTGGGAGAGAGTTTTAAATGGTCAGAAGGAGGCGAGAATGTACAAAACCAACCTGCTCTGGACTGAGAAGATGGAGCCAGACTCTTTGACTCATTCAGCCAAAATTTTGGAAAGGATCTTCATGTCATAATTTTGAAGAGATATAGGTCGATAGCCTGGCGGTCAGTAGGGGATTTACCAGGCTTGAGAATTAGAATGATGGTAGCTTCAAGAAGAGAGGAGTCTATAACACAAGAAGAAAAAGGTATTCATAAAGCTTAAGAAGTATGGGGCAAGATCTTAGAAAAGACCTTGTAGAAATTGGCAGGAAGCCATCCGGACTAGGTGTTTTATCCGGAGTCATAGAGGCAATAACCCCCTCTATCTCAGCCAAAGAAATAGGGACAGTCAAAGTTTCCTTATGAGGCGGCAAAAGCTGGGGAATGTCGACGTCAGTTAGATACGCAGTTATATCCGAGAGGGAAGCAGGAGACAGGGACGGGCTATATAAATCCCGATAGTAATTCTCGAAGATCCGCACGATTTCTCTAGGAGAGGTTTTGATAGAGCCGGTAGGCAATTGTAAAGCCGGTATCAACCTGGAACCCTCTAATGTGCGAAGACGAAGGGCTAGAAGTCTCCCAGCCTTTTCACCATGATCAATATACTTGGCCTGAGTTTTAACCAAACAGTATTCAGCCTTTTCCTTAAGGAGGTCAGCATACTCGTTTTTGACAGTCAAGAGAGTCTCCAAAGAAGATAATGGAGAAGCAGGAGAGTGGGCAGCTTCTAACTCTCTAATTTTGTTCATTAAGGAAAACGCCCGCGCTTGCCGGGCTTTTTTCCTTGCGGAAGCTAACTTAATCAGCTCTCCTCTGAGGTAACATTTTAGGGAACACCAAATCATATCAAATCTAGAGGTGAACCCCAGGTTGTCTGCCAAAAAAAGAGAAATTAAGTCTCTTATCTGCTTCACTGTATGGGGATCTTTAAATAGCTGGGTATTGAGCCTCCATGTGGTATCCCATTGGAATTCAGGATGCGGAGAAATATTGATCCAGACAATTGCATGGTCAGAAAGAATAATCGGCTCAACGCCAGACTGAAGGAGACCCGGGAGGAGGGACGTACTGGTCAGAATATAGTCTATCCTGGACCATGAACCGTGGGGTTGGGAAAAGAACGAAAAGGCCCGAAGAGAGGGGTTAGAAAGTCTCCAGGGATCACACAGTCCTAACATACGCAAGAAGTCATGCAAGGCCCTCTGCGTGGGTGTAAGAGGCCGGTCACTCTGGGGATTCCTATCCAGGGAATGGGAAGGTGAAAAGTTCCAGTCTCCCCCCAGAATAAGCTGCGAGGAAAGCAAGACCCTAATTTTGACTGCCAGAGCCATAAAAAAACCAGGGTCACCCCCGACGGGACCGTAAATTGAACCAAGAGTTACAGCATTCCCATTGAGGAGACCTTTAACTAGAACGAACCTCCCATCTGGATCCTCCACTACTGATTCTTTCAGGAATAAAACATGCTTTTTAATGAGTACAGCTACTCCTTTGCTAAAATTAGAACCACCTTAGATAGACCTAGAAAAACCAGACCGAGATAACCACTTAGCCTCTGCCTTGCTAAGATGGGTTTCCTGAAGGAATAAAATATCTATTTGGAGCAAAGTGCAGTGGTTAAAGACCTGAGTCCTTTGACCTTCTCTCTGAGCCCATGCATGTTCCAAGACGCTATTTTAATAGTACCTGCCATTTTAACAGCAAAATGAGAGGAGGCCATTATTAAGACATCCAAAAGCTGAAATTAAACAAGGCACACTCGAACCCCAGAAACCCACCCCAACAGCCTGCCCACAAAATCTTAATAAAGTATAAATAGTCTAGAGAAAACAGCAATACCTAAAGAACAATCTAATAAGAAGAAAGTTTGGCAGGCTCCTCCTCCCACCCCTTTCCCCAATATTCTCCCTTAACCCAAATGACCAACTATTTACATCCTGGAACCAGGGCTGAAAAAATCTAGACCGATAGGCAAGCTTAGAACCTGGCAACCAGACCCACCATGTGAATCCAGGGACCCCAGCACACCAGGGCCAATCGAAAAAGGAAATCCCAAGCCCATTCCCCCAAAGCGAGCCAGTCCTAGTCCAAAGTAGGAAAACACCAGCAACCCGGTGACTGGGACTGGATTGGCAAACCCCCCATCCATAGGCTCGCGACTCAGTTACTGTAAGAAGCGGGGCCCAGGAGCCACCCCCCCCAAACCACCTTTCTGCAGAACCAACCATATCAGTAGACAATCCACTCAGATACCAGCCCATTAATCATTTAGATAGTGGAAAACAAGGCGACTTTAAGAAGGGAATTACTCACCCCCTGGAGCAGGCAAAAAAAAAGGGGGATTCAAAAACAGGCAACGAGGCCATGATACAATGGACCCATCTTCGGTCAGGCCGTGTGTATCCAGGGGGCGCTATTTCACCGCGGGACCCGAAAGGTCCTACACCCAAAACCATACCCCAGGGAAATGTTACCCTTGAAAACAGGTTCCAGAAAGAAACCAAGGTTCCTATCATCCCGGCCCAGCACCACCCCTGCTCAACCACCCCGGGAACTGCCCAGCGCCGCAGGCCAAGGAGTGGATGCGAAACAGGTAAGGACAACAAGTGTCAGCCAGGGAAAAAAAACAAAAAAAAACCATCCAATGTCCCTGAAAATATTCGAGGGGAAATCAGCAAGAAAAGGAAACGAAAACCCCCCATCCAGTAGGCCAGCTAAAACCAGGCCTTTTACATAAACACAGTTCAGCAGTCTCTCAGCCCTGAGATTTAAACAACTCAGGAGTCTGGTGGCAAGGTCCTTATAAGCCGCTTCATAATTAAAGCTGTGGGTGATACTTCCAATCGAAACCTTGAGTGTAACGGGGTACACCATCCTGAAGGGAATAGACGCCGCAATCAGCTTCTGGACCGTAGGGTGGAAAGCGACCCTTTTCTCTCTCATTTCCTTCGGAAGGTCCTGGAGCAATCATTATCTGTGACCCCGCGCAACCGCTTGCAGGTCACGAGATTTACTGTAGAGCGTGCTGCCTTTCAATGTAGCTCAAAAACTGTAATTATAGGGCGTGGGGAACCTGGCGGTGGTCTAGGCCTCAACGCATCGAATGCCCTCTCGGTGGTGATAACTTGGACTGAGTGGTGAGGGCCCAACTACTTTAGCAAGGAACTTCTGCAGGAAGGCCATCAGATCGGGCCCTCTTCCAGCCCCGAAGGCCAAGAATCAGCAGATTATTCTCCGTGCGGCCTCCAGGTCCTCAGTTTTAGCTGAAGCTTCCACACCTGTTGAACCAGCCCAGCCATCTCCACCTCAGATTTCGCCTTCCATTGCTCCAACGAAAAGAGTCTGGCCTCCGCGTCTGACACTCTTGTAGTGAGGGAAGAGAGGTTGCCCCGCAGGGACTTCAGCTCAGCAGTGATATCTTGAAGGATGCTCTTCAGTGGGGTCAACTCCCACATGAATTTGTCCTCCGTAAGAGGACCGGACAGCTGAGTCTTCTCCCCGCTTCTTTCCGACCCCGGGCCCGCCTGATTCCGCGGCTTCTTGGATGACTTTTTGGGGGTCGCAGGCGGCGTATGCCTCACCGTGGCCTGCTTCTTATCTACCTCCATCTCCTTGTAAAATTAAGGAAAACCGCTGGAGACACACTCGCAGGTCGACAATCAGAACGTGGACAACCCAGTGGTGGTAGTTTATCTGAAATTAGTGCTGTGGGAATCTCAGAATGTGGCGATTAGGACGGCAGGAGGGGAGAGCTCTAAGCCTCTGCTGCCATTCAGCAAGCTGCCATCACGTGATCCCGCTGGTGTTGTTTATGATATTCGTATCTAGTATGGGAAAGGATGCCACTAACTGGATAAGTAAATATGCATATGACATGAAACTTGCAGGGACTGGACAAGATGATGATAACATAACATCTATATAATATGATCTGGACAGGATAAATAATTGGGCCACCACAAAGGGTATGAACTTCAGTACTGACAAGTGCTGTGTTATACACCTGGGAACACATAAGATGGTGAATTATTCCCTAAATGGACAAACCTTAAGGCTTTCAGTTGAGGAAAAGGACTTGGGCATAATTATAGATAACAAACTAACATGTAAAGCTCAATGTACCACTCAAATAGCCAAAGCAAATAGAGTAGCAATAAAAAGAAACTTTAGAAGCAGAAGCTGAGAGGTGGTTATGCCACTCTACACAGCATATGTGAGGCCATTATTGGATTATGGTAGCCCAGTGTGGGGTCCAATATCTAGAGGTGGTGTGGATGGTTTGGAAAGGGTGCAAAGATGAGCCACAAAAATAATATATGGATTAAGGGATAAAACATACGAGGATAGGCTCCTCGAGCTAAACCTCATGTCCTTAGAGAAAAGGAAAATCCAGGGAGACCTCTTGATGTGCTATTACATAATGCAAGACTATTACTTAATAAACGAACTACAGCTAGAATTTAAAAATATTTCGGTATGTACTAGGGGACATCCACTGCAGCTCCAACCCAGGAAGTTCAATACTAATAGAAAAAAGACTTTTTTTTCACACAGAGTGGTGACTCCCTGGAACAGATTACTCCTGTAGATTATTATAAGTAATAGTAAACAGCAGTTCAAACAGTGACTAGATAGATACATATTAAATGGAAATATTGTACAGTATTATGGATGAATGAACAGGAGCAATATAATGGGCTAACCGCCTCCTTTGGCTCCAAGATACCTTAGTATGAACCTTAATATGTATGGGGAATTTTCCTCAACAATAGAAAAATATGTTGATTTTTTCCAATATTATAATAAGAATCTTCCAAGTGTGTCAATCATTATCTATCTGTATTTATCCTATCTCCTCTCAGTAAGTTGTTAGAAAAATTAGTTAACGATCTGTTAGAAAAATGAATTATCAAATTATTGCCTAGCTTTAAACATACAAACATCAAGCTGCAGAACAACATGGTTTTAGACAACACCATAGTACAGAGATGTCCTTGGTCAGTTTCACAGACCATGTCAGTCGAGCTATGGACAGAAGCAAGCTCACTGACATGGTCTTTGTGGACGTGACCAAATCCTTCGACATAGTAGACCATGCTTTGTTACTGAAGAGACTTAGAAGCCAGGGTTGGTCCAGTTTATCATGTAACTGGCTGTAGAGCTACTTGAGTACTCACCATCTTGTGGTGAGACAACATGGTTCTGCCTCTAGTGTGAGAGTGCTCCCTGATCAAGTACCACCATAGGGGTCCATTCTTGGATGCCTGCTGTTCTCTATTTTGTTAACTCCATTCCATCCACTTTGCACCATTCAGGTTCCATCCTGTATGCAGATAATATCAATATTTACACAAGTTCTTCATTTATTTCTGAAATAAATACTGCCTTAAATTTGGATTTTACAAAGCTAAACATTTGACTAACTCAACATCGACTATTGTTAAACTGTAAACAAGAAAGAAAAATAATCAAACAAACAAAAAAAAACAAATGTATGCTTACTAACTCAAGAGCTAAATTTCCAAAAAGTTCAACAGGCCTACAGATTTTTAACCACAAAGGTACCCAATTGGAACAAGTTGACCATTTTAAATATTTTGGTGTCTTTCATGACCCAAATTCGACCTTTTCCATCTGTAAATGAGTTCATCAAAACCTGGGTGTCTTATGTAGACTCAAAAATTGCTGAACATTTGACACTAGTAAGTGAATAGATTGTGGCATTTTACTACCTACATTGACTTATAACTCATTTGTTCTTTAGAATATTTCACAACTCGAATTGTCTTCTTCAGATTGTACCTACAACAATATTTGTCATTTTTTGTTAAAAGCTCAGTATAGAACACATCATTGTGCACTATTCAATTCACATGGTTGGTTGAGTCCAGAACAGCACAGATTACATCAGTACTGTTGTCTAATTGATAAGACTATAAGACTGAATATTTATTCATCTTTGTCATCCTTGCTGAATTGTAATGTAAAAAAAAGTATAGAAACATAAAATTTGATGACAGAAGGAGACCGAAGATACCTAATGTCACTGACCTACTGCCCTGCTGGGCTGTATCCATGCCCACCCCACCCCACTATCCCACCCTTCAAACACTTGCTCCCCTTGAGGGCTTCAGGTCCCTTGCCCTGTCCACTCCCAACATGTTAATACCCATCAAGGGTAGCTCGCACACCACCTCTGCTGGCAGTCAGTTCCACAGTTCCACCCCCTCAGTAAAGCAGAACTTCTCAATCTCTCTTGAACTTACCCCCACCAACCCCAGTCATGCCCCTACTGACTGCATCTCTAGTTCTTACAAACTGGTCCTCATTATTTAAATTGTTTATACCCCACCCTGAGAAACATATATGTTTTAGTCATGTCCACCCGCTCCTGCCTGGCCTCCAGTGAATACATGTTTAGGGCCTCCAGCCGTTCCTCACCTACAAGCTACATAAGCTTTGGAAAATAATCTCTGTCTGTACAACTATTTCTCCAAAGGATTTGACATAACATTTTGGGATATAGTTATTTATTTTTATTTATTTATTAAAGGAATTGGAATTACAAACCTTTGAGTCATAGACTCCTTTGCAAAGGCTCCACGTCAGTATATACAGACAATTATTACAGCTACAGCCAGGTGATACAGAGGGCA
This sequence comes from Neoceratodus forsteri, assembly GCA_016271365.2. NCBI lineage: Eukaryota > Metazoa > Chordata > Ceratodontiformes > Ceratodontidae > Neoceratodus > Neoceratodus forsteri. The sequence goes on from CM028131.1 coordinate 735,990,685, forward strand.
ACATATACAGAGTAGTCAAAGTAAGAGACACATAGTTAACCATCTGTGGGTGGCATAAACCCAGAGTCTTGAAGCATTCTGTGGGTGGAGCAAACCCAGAATCAAGTAACATACAGGAACTTTCAGTGAAATAATCTTAAATCTCATCTCAATAGTACAGGTATGTACATTGTTAACATAACTGAAAAGGTAAAAAATGTGCTACAGCAGGCTCAAAACAGGAGAACAAAACAGCATCTAAAAAGACAGGAGAGAAAGGACAATCTAAAACAGAACAAAAAGGCACAGGTCAATAACACGCACTGCTGGTTTAGGAGGAGACTCTTCATAAAGCCTCTGACCAGATTGTTTTCTAAGGTGTATGCTAGTCAGGGTACCACTCACACATCATTCTAGCATGTGTCCATAAGGGAAACAAGCAATAAAGGGCACCCACATAAAAAACAGTCAGAAGGCAAAAAAAAAGGACAAGCTTACCAATTTATTCATTTTCAACTATGCAGACATGCATAAAAAACAGCTAATCCCATTACAAGCTCGTAGTGGGACTAGCTGTTTTTTGTGCACGTCTGCATAAATGAAAAGAAATAAACCAGTAAGCCTGCTTTTCTTTCCCCATCTGACTGTTTTTTTTATATGGGTGCTCTTTATTGTTGTGTCCCATATTTTGTTGAATTAATATAGCACCACATAGCTCCTCTATGCTTGCCTGTTTTTGCTACTGCTCTTAGCATGTGTCCATGCATGCCTTCCACACTGTGACATTTTATTTATTTAATTTTTGTTGACCGGCTAGGCACACTAGACAGCATGACTGCCTATTTTCAGGTACGACCCAGGAGGTTTCAACAGAGGGCATGTAGACAACAGTAAATACAAAGAAAAATCAGGTGATATAATTACCTGCATGACAGCAGATTGTTACAGAGCATTGCTGCCCACAGAGGAGCTGCATGGAGACACAGAATTCTTGCAGAGTTCATATGCCCAGTGTCCTTGGCAGGGTATGAGGTAGTAGATACGCCCACCACAGACCCTAGAGGTGTACCCATGCCCCATGGTGCTGCATAGTAGGTGGTCTTGTGCTCCATCTTAAATGCCACCATTGGGTTTTCCAGCTACGGTATGCATGTATACCCACATCTAGAGGCATCTGGCCCTCTACATGCCAATTGCTGTTCAGTCTGACAGTGTTTCTTTAATGGTGTGTGTTTGTGTATGTGTGTTGAAAAGTCAGCGTGTGCACAAATGTGTGCCTGGCCCTTAAAATGCTGCACAACTAACACAGAAACAGACAATATCGACAGATAAAGGTCATTGAGTCATTCAATCTATTTGGTTCCAACCTCAGACCAGGAGTTAATATATTACTTGCTAGATTTCATCTGATTTCCCAGTCCATTCCCAACGCTATCCTCTCTCTCCCCTCTTTCTTTCCCTCCCCCAAGACCCCCCACCACAAACCCATATGTCTGTCCCAATTGTGCTTGAAAGTATGTGCTATCTGAACATTAGCAAGCCCCTGCAGCACTTGGTTCCATCTGTCTACCACCCTTTTTGTAAAGAAGTACTTCCTTGTGTCCCTCCTGAATTTACTCCCCTCCAGCTTCAGACTGTGCCCCCTCATGATGTTTTCCTCCTTGAGCCTTAATATCCCATGGCAGTCTGCTCTCTTGATGCCTTTGAGGTACTTGAAGGTTCAGTCATGTCTCCTCTTTCTCTTTTAGTCTCCGAGAGTGTGCGTCTTTTTTACAACATTCTTTATTCCTTCTTCAGCTTCCTGTCAAGGCATCCTTCATCCCTCCACCAGTGCCATCTCCTGTCCACCTGAGGTACACCCATCTGTCATCCTGGCACTCCAGGCCACCCACTACAAACCGGGGTCATGTCCTCTCACCTCCCCCTCCAGACAGGGTTGCCTTCATAGCTGCAGTAGATTCCCCTCTCAATCCAATTGGCTTCAGTGGCTAGGAAGTCAGGAGAATCCAGAAGCAGGTAGGTAGGACCCAGTTTGGATATGAGGGGGCTGGGCAGAGTTTCATCTCCCTGGTTGGCTGCTGTTTTCCACTTTCCAATGCCACATGGAGGAGTGGACATAAAATGATGTCCTGACACAACCGTGCCTGCTTCCATGCCTAGTGTGTCAGCGTTCACCACTCCTCTGTCCCAATCTCACTGTCCCAAGGCTCCATCTCATCTAGCCTCTGCTTGGGGTCAGGTGTTCACCAGGTGCCCCCACTCAACCCTCTGATACCCCAGGTTCGTTTCCAAATCAGGGTCATCAGTGTTGCTAGCAGTAGCTCTACTGCTGCACCAGTGGGCCTGCTGTGGAGAGTACACGCTGAGGCCTTCCAACCTTTCCGTATAGGATCCTTCCTGCTGTCCATGGATCATCTTAGTCACTCTTCTTTGAACAGCCTTCAGGGAGTCCCTGTCTTTCTTCAGATGTGAATTTCAGAACGGGGCACAGTACAGTGCTAGAATTACTTCTTTTCTTCTGCTGGAGAAGGCCCTTCCTGTGCATCGGAGCATAATGTTTGCCTTGCTGCATGCCTTGTTACATTGTGCTGAGTTCTTCAGGTGGCTGCTGATCATGAATCCCAGGTCTCTGTCCTCCGCTGTTTGTTCCACACACATGTCTACCATCCAGTATTCGGTCCTAGGGTTTTTCCTCCCAGGTACATGGCCTTACACTTTTTAGTATTGAAACTTAGGTGCCAGTGTCCAGGCTAACTGTCTAGCTTGGTAGGATCCTCCCTCAGCTCCTGAATGCCTTCTTCACTGTCTACCCTGCTGAATATTTTGGTGTTATCTGCAAATAATGACACCCTGCCCTTTATGCCGTCCCTGATGCTGCAAATGAATACATTAAAGAGCACCAGGCCCAGGACTGACTTGTGAGTTAAGTGTGGTTTCAGAACTCTTTACTTAGCCAGTCCGAAATCAACAGTTTGAGTGTGTTGAAGCTCTTTGAATATGTCAGTTGGACCCACATGGCTACACACTCTGCCCTCCATTTTTGCTCACAAGTAGCCATTGTGAGGCAGAGCAAAACACAACTGTGAACCCAATAATTTTACTTGTTCCAATATGGCAGTCACTAGCAGTCACAAGTCAGGCACAAAGGGCTGTTTTGCATTCACAAAGGTCCATTTCGAAGTCCAAACATTCTGAATACTGGACTCGAACTTCCTGAGTCTATCCATACCTCTCTAACCCTTCTGACAAAAGAAGATAATGGGTTTATCAAGATTATGTCATTAGATGACACTATCCGAAAACACTCTGACCCACTTACAATAAGGCTGATCATTTCAGACTAGGAAACACTTGCAACTGGATAAAGCACTGTACCTTCACAGGTTCTTTAGCCTTTAAACATTCCATAAGTCATCACAGTTGGATTCTGTTTTTTATGGCTGCTGGATTAATTTAATTCCTACAGCACTTGTTGTCAGCAAATGTGGCTGGTGATATACAAGACAGTGCAGTACAATGCACAGATGGACAGCTGAGTCACAGATACTTATCTTCACGTCAGAGCCGAGCGGTGTCAGGCTGGAATGAAGTGAGCATTTGTACAAGAAGAAAAACAAATATGCTAACTGATCTCTTTACTAAGATACCAGATCTTCATTATTTTCTTTTTTATATTTTAATTTCTCTGAACTGTGCTTTCTTAACCTTTATATGTGTAAAAAGGACATGATTAAATTTGTCATTGAATATGTTTCAAAAGGTTAGAATGGGCTGATAGTATAACCTAGAGGTTAGAGTAACGAGCTGTGAATGAGCTTGGTATATTCAGCAGACCTGGGTTTGATTCCCAAAATCTCAACCTGCATACTATGTGACCATGAACAAGTTATTTAACTACTCTGTGCTCCCAGGATGCAACAGGACATGAGCTTAGATTCAGAGTGTCTTGGCTCAGTGGATTTGTAGCGGGTTCAGGAGCTTTTCGAGTCTAGGTCACTGTTTCAAATCCAGCAAAGGACATTAGCAGCTCAAAGCCCTAATCACCTGAGGGCTGTTCAGTGGCCTGTGTGAAATGAGTTGTGGTGGTCTCAGTCCAGTCCCCAGTGGGCAGGTGTCCACATCACAAAACCACTGAGACAACTGGCACTAATTGGCACTGTTGTTGGCAGTCTCACATAAAATACCACTGGTTGAATGGGCATGGAGTCTGAACTACCCTTTCACCTACATGGTGGTCCTTCCATGACAGGGTTGAGGAACATTAGTGGGGCAGTGTGGGGAAACTTGCGCTGTAATCACTTGTGCTGTACTTGTCATGTGGATAAGCAGAGGACTTCAGGTTCCAGCACTGTCCATCAAGCACCTTTCATGAGCACTAAATTCATACACAGAAAGAGTGCCTTTCACAGCAACAAATTGTAAAATAAATAAAATAATTAAAAAAAGGATCTCATGAAACCCCCTTACAATGAAGTCTGGGTTGTAATGCAGTGTCTTAGGTTACTGCATGACAAAAAGGATTAACTGCCATTGAGACTGCCTTGTTTCCTACAGTAAATCTGTGGCACAAGTCTGCAGTATTGCACTGCATTCCGGCAGGCTCCACTGTAGGTCATAAATTGCGTTTTGTTTAAAAAGACGCATTTAATGATTGCAGACCTTTTGTAGAATTTGCTGCTGTATCAGGCTGTCTTCCAACTGCTTTAAAAGTAAAATAATAACTTCCTACCATATTGCTGTTACAGCACAATACCTCTCTGTTTCTAGTCCTTGGTGTGCTCTCCCTGCATCCTTCCAGAACACTAGAAACATTCCAAAGAGCCCAGCTGTTCATGATGCATTGGGGTGGATCCTAATACATTATGAGTGGTTGGACTGTGTGGGCAGTCTCAAAGTTCAAGATGCGTGCAGTGAGAGGAGAACAATGACTATAAACTAGAACATTTATTTTATGATTATACCAATGGCCTGTTTTTCACTTTTACTATAGAAAAAGGAAGCTGATTCAGAAGTAACCAGCTACAGTTAAAGATGCTGCAAATTTAAACTTTACCAGTGAAGTAGCCGTGAAGTGGCCAAAATTCACCTTAGTAAAGCTTTGCAAAGTTCTTGCAGACCCTAAAGATTTTGACTTCACCAAATTACAAAGTTTTTTTGTTGTTTTTTTTTATATTTATATTTTATCACCTGTTTCACCCCTGGTAGCCCCCATCTAACTGACCCCCCCAGCCCCATCACCCGACTCCCCCAGGACTTACCTACACCTTTGGTCCTCTGCCACAAGACCATTGGTTGTGCCCCACTACCAGTGCAGAGCCTACGGGGGTCGGTCATCATCCTACTGCCTTCGGGGTTTTTTTTCTCCTGTTTTCTCCCCAGGCCCATGGATGTGCAATGGATGCAATGTCCAAGCTCTACCTCTGCAGAGATGGCCCCTGCATTCTGAATGTGGGTTCCCTTCCCATATGTGGTGGCGTGCATGTGCTGAGACACCCAGTCACCGCTTGGTGCCAGGCAAGCAGTGCAGCTCACCAACCCCTCTTCCCCAAGGAAGGAGAGCTGTCTGTGGATGCTTGATCCTTCCCCACTCCACTGACCACTGAGTGGCCCGGGTCCATTCCCAACCCCGGGTCATTGGTGTGGCAGGAAGTGAGACATCCAGCACCTCAGCCCTCTGTGCCACTAGGCTGGCCCAAATTGCAAAGTTTTTACCACAAATTGGCTATTTTGTTTGGTGAAGTGACCACTTTGAGAACAAAGTTTGGCAAATTTGCTGAAGAGATGGCAATTTTGACATTCAAAACTTTGCGACTTCCCAAAATTAATTTGCAAAGTGAATTTCAGCCACTTCACCCATCGCTAGCTACAATACACCATCGCTAGCTACCACACATCAGCAAATTCTATAGAAGATAAGTGTAAGATGTTCTGCAACTTTGCAGTCTACTTAATTACTGGAGCCCAACTAAATGTTCCTGATACACTATGTTCTGATACTCTAAGTCAATATGTTCACCCCGAGTCGTATCTTGTTAAATCATGTGACCCAATATTTTTATTGTTATCATCAATAATCTCTGCTTATTGTATCCTGTATTGTTTTTACCATGATGTACTTTTATATGTAATTCATTCTGGGTCACCCATGAAAAATGAACTGTTAGTCTCAGTGGTCCTACTCGGTCAACAAAATTCAATAAATAAATAAATAAATAAGTGTTTGCCGTACCAGGGCCTTCAGGGTTCACCTCTCCCAAGGAGACTGGGGAGGGTTCCCTAAGGATGTGCTACACTGGAGTAAAGTGGCACAGTGCCTCCGCCTTGGGTGGTGATATGGGGTACCTAGTGACTGAAACCCAAGGCTATCACCCCTCCAGAAAACAATACGTAAACAGCCCACACAGTCCCTCCCCCAAAGCAAGCAACACTGCAAACAGTGACAGTCCCTAAACCCTAAAATGCAATTTGAAACCAATAATTTATTTAACAGGAAAGGTGCAGGAAAGAACAAGGGCTATAGAAACATAAAAGCTGATGGCAGGTAGGGACCATGTGGCCCACCAGTCTGCCCATTTCACCTACCTATTACAAACCACAGATCCTAGTTGATCTGTAGCTCACCCTTTCTTTCCTGTCCCTAGGGTACCCTTATGTCTATCCCATGCATTCTTGAATTCCCTAACTGTTTTTGCCCCTACCACCTCCTTTGGGAGGCCGTTCCATCAGCCACCACTCTTTCAGTGAAAAGATACTTCCTCATGTTTCTCTTGAACCTCCCCTCAACTTCATTCTGTGACCTCTTGTTCTTGCACATCTTCTTTTTTGAAAGATGCTACCCTCCTGTACCTTGTTTATGCCCCTGAGGTACTTGAAAGTTTCCATTAATTAATTTATTTATTGTCTCAGATAACAACCTTTGAGCTACAAGCTCATGTACAAAGGTTCCACATCAAAGAGGGAGGATAAACAGGTACAGGAACAACAGAGGATGGTACAGTAATGTGGGAAATTATGTAACAAGATAAAAACAAGAACACTTAAAAATAGAGCAGGTACATATGACATTTATACAAAATAAAAGACAGTCGTAAAAAAAATATAGACATGGGATTACTGTACAAAAGGGAGGGGAGAGGGCAGTTGAAAGGGAGTGGTGGGGGGGGGTATAAATGCTGCCAAGAATTGGCTTTGTAAGATAGAGCAGGTGGGGGAGTGGGGGAAACAATTGCGGAGAGGGGAGTAGGATGGAAGGGGTGATGTTGGGTGCAACAGAAGATAGGCTTTGTAGAGGGGATTAAAGCGGTGAGAGCAGATAATTAAACAGGAGGGAAACTGGGTGAGGGAAGTGAAGGGGAAACTTGGGAGAGGGAGGGGGTAGAGGAGTAGGTGAGGGAGGGAGGAGAGGAGGAGGAGGAGGAGGTGAGGAAGACATAAAAGTATCATGTCCCCCTCTCTCCTCTCCTCCAGGAAATACATACTGAGTTCCCTTAGTCTCTCCTCAGAGGACTTTTCATGTAGACCCTGCATCATCATTGTAGCCCTGCTCTGGACTGCCTCTAGTCTGTCTATGTCCTTCCAGAGATGTGGTCACCAGAACTGGACACAGTACTCCAGCTGAGGTCTCACCAGTGATCTGTACAGTGACATAACCACCTCCTTCTTTCTGTTGGTGATACCTCTCTCTATGCACCCCAGCATCCCACTGTTTTTCTCCACAGCCTTCTCACATTGTTTAGTTGCCTTTAGGTCATCCAATATGAGTACCCCCGGTCCTGTTCCTGCTTGGTGGCCACCAGTTCCTCCTTCCCCATCTTGTACATCTCCCTTGGATTTCTGCACCCCAAGTGCATGACTTTGCACTTTTTTGCATTGAATCTTAGCTGCCACACTTCTAACCACTCCTCCAATCTGCTTAGGTCTTTTCTCATTTTTTCTATCCCCTCCGGAGTGTCAGCCCTGTTGCAGATCTTAGTGTCATCTGCAAAAAGACCTTCTTTCCCCTCCAGCCCCTTCACAATGTCACTTATGAAGACACTGAAAAGGACTGATCCCTGTGGCACCCCGCTGATCACCTCCCTCTCATCTGATTGAACACCATTCACCAGCACCCTCTATGTCCTGCCCCCAACCAATTTCTAACCCAGTTTACTACCTTGGTACCCACCCCCATGCTGCCTATCCTGTTTGCCAACCTTCTATGTGGGACAGTATCAAAGGCTTTACTGAAATCTAAGTAGGTCACATCCACCACCCTTCCCTAATCTACCTCCCTGGCTGCCCAGTCAAAGAAATCTATTAGATTTGGGCCATGACCTTCTCACTGTGAATCCATGCTGCCTTGGATCCTGTGCTTCACTAGATTCAAGGAATGGCTCCTTTAGCAGTGCCTCCTCTCCAGGAAGGCACCTTGACTGGGTGCCCCTCGCCCAGCAACAGCAGCAGCAGCAGCGGCCAGGCTAACCCACAGCTGGCCACACTCCTTGACCCACCTGCCCGATTTCAAGCTCCCGAACAAGAAAGGTGCCTTGACCAGGCACTCCTCACCCAGCAACAGCAGCAGTATCAGCAGTGGCCAGGTTATCCATGGTTGGCCACACTTCTTGACCCACCCGCCCAGCTTCAAGCTCCCGAACAAGCAAGGTGCCTTAACTGGGCCCCTGGCCCAGCAACAACAGCAGCAACAGTGGCCAGGCTAGCCCACAGCTGGCTGCACTCCTTGACCCACCCACCCTGCTTCAAGCTCTTGAACAAGGAAGGTGCCTTGACCTGGCACCCCTCGCCCAGCAACAGCAGCAGCAGTCAGGCTAGCCCACGGCTGGCCACACTCCCTGACCCACCTGCCCGGCTGCAAGCTCCTGAAAAGGAAGGTGCCTTAACTGGGCACCCCTCACCCAGCAACAGCAGCAGTGGCCAGGATAGCACATGACCGGCTGCACTCCTCGATCCACCCACCCAGTTTCAAGCTCCCGAACATGGTACGGAGAAAGATCCATGCAGGGACTTCAAACCCTGCAATGCTATTGTTTGCTGCCTTTCATTTCAGAAGTGTCATTAGCGGTTCCTCTCCACTGCACAAAAGCCCATTGGCCACCTCCTCCTCTGAGTAATTTTCTCTGCTCTTTTAAAATTTGATCTGCTGTTTCATTGCTCTCCTGAACTTGTAGCTGATTTTTCTCCCGCCCGCCCCCATCACTCGTTAAATCCTCTACCTACCCAGAGTGATCCGCCCTCTGATAAGTTACTATAGGATCTAAGGAAACACCCTCCCTTAAAGGAACAAATACTTTTCGCTATGTTCTGAAGTCCACTAAGGCTTCTATTTTTGTTAAACAACTTCTACTTGTAACCTAAAGTTAAACCCTCCACTCAAATTACAGCCACTATGAAGCCCCTAATGTACCTCCTATTGGCACTTGCCTTATTGTTGCACATCTCAACTCCTCCCACCTTGTGTGATGATGGCAATTTAAAAACATTACCAATAAGCACAAACTGCCCTAATTCAATGACTGCACCTGCGCGCTCAGTATTTTCACACAGCCCTATCAATTGAGGATTAGTTGTACTCCCACACAATAACATGAACTCCATCCCTCCCCCAACCATCACCCTGCTCCTAATCTCCAGTAATTATATTAAGTGACACACACTCCGAAGGAATCGCTCCCATGTGATAAAAAACCTTAGATTATAAGCCACCAGACTGATATGTCTGTTATTGCTCGTATCGGGAAATATACATCCTAATCCTGGCCCCAGAGCGATGGCCTCAACTCCATCAGAGAAGCGGAACCTTATCACTGTGGCCTCAATTAACATCTGCAGCTTGTTGTCCAAGTTGACGCACTGCAAGTGTGGGTAGCACAACATAGGTCAGATGTTCTGTCAGTGGCTGAGACTTGGCTCTTTCCAAGAACCACTGACAATGAAATTCAACTCAATGGCTATACGTCCTTTAGATTAGATAGGGCTGGAAAGCGAGGGAGAGAGTTGTTTCATTTATATTAAGACCCACCTGCAGGGACAGGCCATGCCACCCATATATTCAGGTAACAACATCCAAACTTATCCTAGGGGCTCAAGGGAAGGGAATAACCATCATTTCTGTTTACAGCCCGCCTAAGGAACAGGCCACAGGATTTAAGGTTCTCCACGAGTGGCTCTCTGACCTCCACCATAACTCCGAGGTGTTAGTTGTGGGTGACTTCAGTATTAACTGGTTGTCCACTGACTCAACTCCCAATAGAGATGCCTTATCAACAATACATATTAACCAGCTAGTAGATTCCCCCACACAAACTAATTACTGCACAGGGTTCAGCACCTTACTGGACTGGCTGCTGTCAAACCACCCTGAGAGGATCACCAGCACAGTTGTTCTCCCAGACTCCATAGGTGACCACTCCCCCATCACATGTTCCTGGACTACAAGTCACCTAAACTCCCACTGAAAGTGGTTACATCATGTATTTTAAAAAAAGGGCAACTGGGTCCCTTAAAAGAGCATCTAATGCATACAAATTGGTCCGAAATCTTTGCAGGGGACGATGTCGATGTAGCATTGGACTACTTCATTAAGTTGTTCAATGCTGCCTGTGATATCTGTAACCCCCTTGTTACCCGGGGTTACTAGAATCCCAGTAAGACCCAGTGGTAGGCAGGGAAGACAGCTTGTGAAACTCCAGTTAAATGGATTTCACACTGTCTCACTCTGTTCTCAGTCTCAGCTGAGACTGAGGGATGACATCACCATAGAACTATCGCAGCTGCATGAGCCACAGTGGAATCTGCAGCGGGGAGTTGGAGTAGAATGTTGGGAGGGTTGAACAGTAGTCTGTAGGCCAGTTGGAGTTTGGAGCTTGCTGAGAGAGGAGCACAGCAGCTCTGTGTTAGGCTCTTGGAGCCTCAGCCCTGACATAGGGCTACATTTAGGAAATAGGTGTGTGTTTCCACCTAACGAGAGACACAGGAAGATAGTTTTAAAGTGGTAGAGACCGCTGATTCGGGTCTCAGTGGGGATGGGGCAGGAAGGGTTTCCTGCATATTCCAGGGGCAACCCCCTGGTTTTCTGCTAGTGGAGAAGCTGCCTTATTTGGTCCAAGAGTTTTTGGGAAACAAGACGAGTTCGTGATTCGCCTGTGGGGCACCTGCAACCGGAGGGTGAGTTTCTGCTCTTTCTAAAGGGCCCATGTTTTTCACCCTGGGACTTGTGTGATAGTGGGGATTGCACTACTGAAGTAGTGGGAGGCCTAGAGTAATAGGCTTAGCCAAAAGTAAAAGTATGTTCAAGTCCAGCACAAAGGGAAAGTCAAGACATGTAGAGGAGATGTGACATACGTCTACCCAAGTAATCTACATTGCCAAGCTTTCAGAAAAGAGTTGTTTAGTTTCCAGAGAAATGGCCGGGTATGGATTGTGGGAGCTGGAGGTGGGAGACCCCCCATCTTTAGTGACCAGGTCCACCTCTACAGATTTGCTCTGTGGATTCTACTTTGCCTCATGCACTTGGCCAGTGATGAGGGAAGTATCCAGACATGGGATTGGAAGGAAAATTCCCTCTAGGAGTCGAAGGCTCTAAGGTGGTTTGGGGAGCCACAACAGGAAAACTGGTTCATTTCCCAAAATGGACCGTGGATCAAGTGGCCTGTGGGGGAGCTGGGCCAGTGGGGAAAACCCAAGTAGTGTACAAGTTGGGCTGTGTACCCAAAGCTGCATGCAAATCCGGGCTGTGTGCCTGGTGGGTTCAGAGCCTGAGAGCTGGAAATGTGAAGAAGTGTTCTGTTGTCTCCAATCTGCATTACCAGGAATGTAGCCCCGTGGGAGTCGTCTATGCTTTGTTTGTTCAGCTTGAATGTGAATAAAAGCCACACTTTAGAATCCCATTCCTGGTTTTGGACATTACAGTTATTGCTTCCTGTGTTCGGATTTACCTGGGTGCTCCTGTACAGAGTAGCCATACCTAGGCCCCCTGTGTTGAGTAACCTTGTCCTCCCCGAACCCAGTCCCCACCAGGTACTGCTGTCAGCTTCAACAGCATGCCATCTGTAATTTTGCAAAAAGGCAGGGGTGAGGGTTACAAAAATGGAGGCACCACTTTGGATTTAATTCTGGGAGGAAAGTGCTCTGGCAAGGGGCTAGCGTTTTGGCTATCTGGCAGTGGGTAGCCCAAAAAGCTGAAGCAATTTAGTTAGGGTGTCGCTGTGTGCTGTGGATCTTATGCTGTGTTTAAAATGCCAATTGTTTACCAAGCAGCAGTAAAGCTAAAAGAGTGTGCCCTTGTCCTGCATCAATTGTTTACATCATTTTTGCCTGTTTTTAAAAAGAACTGTGGTAAAGAAAAGTGTGGAAGACTAGGGGTAGCAACAGGAAAATTGTGCCCTGGACGTTGGAAATGCTTTTTGAATGAACTGAGAGACTTGCAGGTGTGAATGGCTATGTTAAATGGCTGAAATGGGCTCCCGCCGTGGAGTCAGTTGAGAAAAAAAAAATGCATTCTGTAGTTTAAATTTGCCTGCTCGGCGATCGCTGTGAGGAGATGAGCACTCACGAGGAAGAAGAGGCTCATTTGTATGGCGTCGTGTGATTGGTGAGGTTGCAATCAGTCCCACCCCTCAGCCAGCTCTACAGTGACTGCCCCAGCATTCGAGAGGAAGTGTGAGTGGAGTGCATGTACTGGCTTGTGAAGGAGTGTCGCGGAGTTTTAAAAGCGCTGAAAAAGTTTAAAAATAGACTTGTTTGTTTAAAATCGGGCTCAACCCGTTTATCGATCATCTAAATTGCAAGTGTGGTGATCGGGGAGACGATCGGCAGGACTGCCCACCCGTTTTCTTTCTGAGGCCTCCAAGACTGGCTGCAGGCGGTTTTTCCCCATCGCAGCAAACAGCTACTGATAACAGTAAGTACCAACAGTAAAAGTTGCTCAAACAGTGATTTTCTGCCAAATGCCAGCAAAATATGTGTGCAGCAGTGTAGTCGCTTTGCAAGTAACGACTGTGTCAAGTCCTGCCAGCAAGTGCAAGTCTGTTAAGCCATTGACTGTGTGCATAGTAATGAGTTCAGCATCAGTTTAAAGTTTAAAGCCAGAGAGAGACTGTGAGTTGTAGACAAATGTGCAGCACTAGTTTTACAGGCAATTCTGTGCTTAAAAACCTGAAGCTTTAAGGGACTGTGAGTCAAAGAAATGTTTCCAGCATGTAAAAAGTCAGTGGAAAATCATGTAAATGTCTTTAGAAAAAGAACAGTGCAAGTTTGTGCAGTTTGAGCAAATGTTATCAGTAGTGTGTGTAAATTGGGTGCGCAGTGGCTTGACCCAATTTCTGAATGTAGATGCGTAGGAGTGCTGCCACCGCCATTACAGGGTGGGGTAGTAAAGTAAACACAGCAGCAGAGGAGCCATTTTAAAAGTAAAGAAGGTATTCAGTAAAGTGGGACTTTCAGTTACAGTGAGCTTTTGTTTGTTTTTCTGCAGTTATGGCCTCAGGACCACCTCATTACCCGGATCATGCCCGGGTTGCAGTAACAGCAGCAGTAAATAGACTGAGGGATATTGAAAAGTGGTGCTATGGAGGACAACTGCCTCCTCATGTGGCGATTCCTGGTTTTCCAGTGCATGTGTGTCAAATATGCTTGAATGCTGGAAGGGACGTCTTCATGATTCCTTACTGTGCTGGATGGCTAGAAAAATATGGCTTGTATAAAGTGCCTCAAGTTCATTTGGCTCCCACATGGACAAAAGTTCAGGAATCTGCAGTTGGCAGCACACGGCACCAGGTGGAGCCTGTGGAAGAAGGCCCCTCGGGGGAGTGTGGCACAAAGCTAGAGGGTGCAGAGTTAGAGACAGAAACAGAAGTTGAAGTTTCGGATGCTGGATCCCAGAAGGAAAGTTCGGATAAAGCATCAATAGACCCCTGGAGGGGGGAGGCCTAGCCCAAGTCTCATAGGAGAAGATGAGATGCAGGAGGCCTTTGAATGGGAGGTGTCGACCTCCATGCCTAGTGATGAGTGAATAGTCTCAGAAGTGAGGACAACTGCTCACTCCTGGGCTCAGATCCTTAGTGAGGAAGAAGATGAGAGGGAACCTATGTGGCCTTGTGAAAAAGGAATGGGTACACAGCCTCAAGATCTTGCCTCGGAAGAATGCATGGAAGAGAGTGGTGATGCCACTGCCCTGGCTATGCAAGAAGAAGAAGTCAGGGATCCGTTTTTAATCTCATTGAGGATGCGTAGCTGGCAGAACCAGGACTGGCCGCCCCCAAGCAAGGCCAGCCGTCTCAGGTTGACCAAAGCTAGTAAAGAGGAGAGACTGGTTCGTAGGAAGGCGAATGAGATCTATGGAATGACCTTTCCTACCTTTCCTCGGAAAGTCTGGGAGGAGATTGAGAACAGCAGGAAATCCTGGATCTGGGCCGAAGCAATGAAATGTATGCATACTGGTGCAAACAAGCATGTCAGAAACAGACTGTTTCTTGAGAAATATACCCAGTGGAAGAGAGGCAGGACACTGTTTATGGACAGAGTGCGAATAGTGGATGGAGAGGGATGTGAAATCTCCCACTGTGTGAATTATGTGTGCCCAGACGGGGTAATAATTCAAGCTCCTGACCCCCGGTACTATTGGCCTCAATGCAAGGACCTTCCAGAAAATGTGCCCGTGCCTGCCAGATGGAAAGCCGAGCAGTGGTAGTCAATACTGCCACACCAGCTTGTGAAGTGTCTTTATTGATCTGCCAGTATGAACATCCAGGACTCAGGTGCCCCACATTCATCAGTTCTACAGTGTACTGGCTTTTCCAGAATCCATCGACTGGCCCACCAGATGACTTCAGATCCAGAGAGGACACCAGCCCAGCTGTATCCTGCTTCATTGCCTGGTAATCGGATGATGTCAGACCAGCTGTTTTCCTTTTTTGTTCCTGTTCTAAGGTTCCATCTCCAGAGATGACATCAGTCCAGCAGTTCCCAGATGTGCCCTCCTTTGGTTCCTGGAAGATGTCTGCCCAGCTGTATCGGAAGAAATGCTGCCAGGGAGAGTCTTCGGCAGAGGAGCAGGTCAGTTCAGATTTTTCATTCTAGAAGGGGCTGGAAAGTCCAAACTTTTCTATCTTTATGACACTGCAGTACACACCCTACACTAGCAGACTCCAAATTGAGTGAACTGTCTTCAAAGACTCTCCCCTTCGGGACTTTGGCTTGCTAGAACTGTGCTTCACCGGGCTCCAGCCCAGGAGAGACTCTTTAGTGGACTAGCCTTCGGGCACTGTGGTCACTAGTTGGGACTTTTAGGGCACTCCATCCCCCTAAATGTGTATTGTAAATAATGTCATTGTTTTTCTACTGTTTTCTAATGAGTATACTGTTTTTCTACCTTTTCTAAAAAAAAAAAAAAAAAAGTCTTTTGGGGATTCTTCAGTGTTTTGATGGTAGGGGTTTAGGTAGACTGTGTATGCAGATTAGGAGTGTGTGTTGTCTTTCTTTTTCTTGCAGGTGTTCCTGGAGAAGATAGAGAATGCAAGAAGAGGAGGAGGAGGGTCTCATCGGAGTTCCTCATTAGTACTTTAGTGTGTAGTGATTTAAAGTACTGTGGTGTTGTTATTCTTGTTGTTACTGTATTAACCCTTTCCTTCCACAGGTGTGGTTGTGGGAATGGGGAGGCAGTAATGTAATGTAATGTAATAGATGGTATTAGTTTCTTAGTGTGCAGTTGCAGGTTACCCAAGGTCGGGGAGGTCCCCGGGTTGTTTTTGTTTTGGGTATTCAGTTAGAGTCAGACAGATTTTCCCTAGAGGGCTGGGGGGATAGACAGGCTGTGGTCCTGAACGGCCATAGGGACTGCAGTGCTGAGCTATTAGGGCTATGCTCTGGACAGTTCTACCAGAGGCACTAGGTGTCCATAGTAAGTGGATAGAGTAGACAAAGAACCTCTGTGAGCAAGCACTGAGGTAAGGGTTACCCCAAAGGGCATTTGGCTGGGAAGCCAAGTTTCAAGAAAATACAAAATTACACATGCCCCCACAGTGCAAAGCATCATGGGCTGCATATGCAAATCACCACAGAATGTTATGCTGGTCCAACTTTAAGCAGAATTGCATGGTGCCGAAAGGCCTCTCACACAGTTTGCAAAGGGTGCTAACAGAAGACATAGACACGTGTTTCGTCCAACCAGGACTCATCAGTATGCCTCGTCTGTTTGACACCCCAGTGGAATGGACCAGCTACCCTTAAGGCAGTGTGCCTTAGATATATTGTGGTGAACCCATTAAAATAAAAAACTATTTAAAAGACAAAGAACCTCTGTGAGCAAGCACTGAGGTAAGGGTTACCCCAAAGGGCATTTGGCTGGGAAGCCAAGTTTCAAGAAAATACAAAATTACACATGCCCCCACAGTGCAAAGCATCATGGGCTGCATATGCAAATCACCACAGAATGTTATGCTGGTCCAACTTTAAGCAGAATTGCATGGTGCCGAAAGGCCTCTCACACAGTTTGCAAAGGGTGCTAACAGAAGACATAGACACGTGTTTCATCCAACCAGGACTCATCAGTATGCCTCGTCTGTTTGACACCCCAGTGGAATGGACCAGCTACCCTTAAGGCAGTGTGCCTTAGATATATTGTGGTGAACCCATTAAAATAAAAAACTATTTAAAAGACAAAGAACCTCTGTGAGCAAGCACTGAGGTAAGGGTTACCCCAAAGGGCATTTGGCTGGGAAGCCAAGTTTCAAGAAAATACAAAATTACACATGCCCCCACAGTGCAAAGCATCATGGGCTGCATATGCAAATCACCACAGAATGTTATGCTGGTCCAACTTTAAGCAGAATTGCATGGTGCGGAAAGGCCTCTCACACAGTTTGCAAAGGGTGCTAACAGAAGACATAGACACGTGTTTCGTCCAACCAGGACTCATCAGTATGCCTCGTCTGTTTGACACCCCAGTGGAATGGACCAGCTACCCTTAAGGCAGTGTGCCTTAGATATATTGTGGTGAACCCATAGAGTAGAGACTGATATGTCAGCTAAAGGCCTCTAGGCCCTTAGTGTTGCCTGCCTGTGCTAACACATGGTAGGAGGGGGCCTGATCACCCCCCTCCGCAGGTAGCACATAGGGTGGGATGGCCTAAAGCCAGGTAAATAATGACTGCGGATAGTCATTTTCCTGGCCAAGGGCGAGTGTAACCCCCTTGTTACCCGGGGTTACTAGAATCCCAGTAAGACCTAGTGGTAGGCAGGGAAGGCAGCTTGTGAAACTCCAGTTAAATGGATTTCACACTGTCTCACTCTGTTCTCAGTCTCAGCTGAGACTGAGGGATGACATCACCATAGAACTATCGCAGCTGCATGAGCCTCAACGGAATCTGCAGCAGGGAGTTGGAGTAGAATGTTGGGAGGTTTGAACAGTAGTCTGTAGGTCAATTGGAGTTTGGAGCTTGCTGAGAGAGGAGCACAGCAGCTCTGTGTTAGGCTCTTGGAGCCTCAGCCCTGACATAGGGCTACATTTAGGAAATAGGTGTGTGTTTCCATCTAAAGAGAGACACAGGAAGATAGTTTTAAAGTGGTGGAGACCGCTGATTCAGGTCTCAGTGCCCCATCCCTGAGGGGATGGGGCAGGAAGGGTTTCCTGCATATTCCAGGGGCAACCCCCTGGTTTTCTGCTAGTGGAGAAGCTGCCTTATTTGGTCCAAGAGTTTTTGGGAAACTAGAAGAGTTTGTGATTCGCCTGTGGGGCACCTGCAACCGGAGGGTGAGTTTCTGCTCTTTCTAAAGGGCCCATGTTTTTCACCCTGGGACTTGTGTGATAGTGGGGATTGCACTACTGAAGTGGTGGGAGGCCTAGAGTAATAGGCTTAACAAAAAGTAAAAGTATGTTCAAGTCCAGCACAAAGGTAAAGTCAAGACATGTACAGATGTGACATATGTCTACCCAAGTAATCTACATTGCCAAGCTTTCAGAAAAGAGTTGTTTAGTTTCCAGAGAAATGGCCGGGTATAGATTGTGGAAGCTGGAGGTGGGAGACCCCCCATCTTTAGTGACCAGGTCCACCTCTACGGATTTGCTCTGTGAATTTCTACTTTGCCTCATGCACTTGGCCGGTGATGAGGGAAGTACCCAGATGTGAGATTGGAATGAAAATTCCCTCTAGGAGTCGAAGGCTCTAAGGTGGTTTGGGGAGCCACAACAGGAAAACTGGTTCATTTCCCAAAATGGACCGTGGATCAAGTGGCCACCGGGGGAGCTGGGCCAGTGGGGAAAACCCAAGTAGTGTACAAGTCGGGCTGTGTACCCAAAGCTGCGTGCAACTCCGGGCTGTGTGCCTGGTGGGTTCAGAGCCTGAGGGCTGGAAATGTGAAGATGTGTTCTGTTGTCTCCAATCTGCATTACCAGGAATGTAGCCCCGTGGGAGTCCGTCTATGCTTTGTTTGTTCAGCTTGAATGTGAATAAAAGCCACACTGTAGAATCCCATTCATGGTTTTGGACATTACAGTTATTGCTTTCTGTGTTCAGATTTACTTGGGTGCCCTTGTACAAAGTAGCCAAACCTAGGCCCCCTGTGCTGAGTAACCTTGTCCTCCCCGAACCCAGTCCCAACCAGGTACTACTGTCAGCTTCAACAGCATGCCACCTGTAATTTTGCAAAAAGGCAGGGGTGAGGGGTTACATATCTATGCCCCTGTCACTACTCGGAAGGTAAAAGGATCCCAAAAGTCCTGGATAACCCCCCCTCCAATCTCCTTGCCCAACTACATGCTAGGGACAACTTATGGCACAAGATGAGAAGCTCAGGCTCACACATTGATCTACAAAACTACAAGGCAGCATGCAGCAATTGCACCAAGGCCATCCGCCGGCCTAAATCCCAGTACTTTAAGGCTGAACTAGACAATGCATAGGGTAATAGCCGCAATTTTTGGGCAAATATTAAGGCACTAATAGGGACCCAAAACAAATTGGCCCCAACTATGTTGAATATTAATGGGAGTATAACACAAGATCCAAAGATCATCGCAGATACTTTCAATAAGGCATTCACAGACCTCAGTGCAGTGCTCCCCTGACTACCTTCATCCTGCTACCAATGACCAAAGTAGTGCATTGGGTTCCTCACTCCCACACACAGCCCCCCTGTTCTACCTTAG
Source organism: Neoceratodus forsteri (assembly GCA_016271365.2). Taxonomy (NCBI): domain Eukaryota; kingdom Metazoa; phylum Chordata; order Ceratodontiformes; family Ceratodontidae; genus Neoceratodus; species Neoceratodus forsteri. The sequence continues at coordinate 736,009,802 of CM028131.1, forward strand.
CATAATCTCTCAATCTGAGGCAAAAAAAATACCTTCAGAAGATGCTCAGCAAAACAAGGCACAGCGGTGTTAGCCTCGACCTAAAGCTAATTGCCCTCACCTTAGATGTCATTCTAGCTCCCCTAATGAGAATACTTAACCTCTCCCTAATCACTGGACAATTCCCTAAGCTCTGGGAAGCAGCAGTAGTTACCCCAGTTTTTACAAATGGGGATAGAACACTCCATAATAACTACCAGCCAATCTCAATACTACCCCCTATTTCTAAAGCCTTAGAACTATTGTCTATGATCAGTTAATTAACCACCTAGACAAATACCAACTGCAATGTAAGAAGCAACGCAGTTTTAGAAAACAGCCTAGTACAATGACAGCGCTGATTGAGTTTACAGGTTTCATACATGATTCCATGGACTGGGGGCACTTAGTGGGGGCCACTTTTATAGATCTCACTAATGCCTTCAATACGGTGAATCATGAGCTTCTTCTAACCCAATTTGGTGAGTCCACCATATCCTCGACCATGCTGGGCTGGTTTTGAAGCTACCTCTCTAGGAGTGTTCAGAAAGTCACAATCAGTAACACACTGTCGGACAGCCAAAGTGTTTGCACAGGAGTCCCCCAAGGATCCATCCTGGGCCCATTACTGTTTAGTCTCTTTTTAAACAACCTCCCTCAAGTATTTCATAATAAAATCCTAATTTATGCTGATGCTGCGGTCATCTACACTAGTCATCCTGACCTTAACAGCTTCAACGTTTGCAGACTAACTTCAAGCTGTTGGAAGTCTGGTTCAGTAATGCACAACTTCTGCTAAACTATCAGAAAAGTAAAACAATGCTTTTTGCTTCATCCTACAGCAAGTACAAATCATCCAGTCTGGACATCTGAAACAAACAAAACAAAACTCTTGAAGTGGTCCAAACTTTAAATATTTGGGGGTTACCCTGGACAGCTCATTATCATATTCTCTACACATAGACCAGGTTTCCAGGAAAGCTAACAGGGTTATTGGGCAGTTATACCGACACAGGCTCTGCCTTACAGAGGATGCACTCAGGCTTCCAATAAATAGCTCAGTCTTCTCCATCATAGACTATGGGCTTGCTTTCTACAGTGCGGCCTCAGACATGTCACTAAATAGAATAGCCCTGACCCTGAACAAAGCATGTAGACTTCTCCTCGGTGCACCACCCCTCACTCACACATGCGACCTGTACTTGTTCACAGGCTGGCTGGACCTAGAACTCAAAACTTGTTATCAAGTCTGTCTCCTAGCTAAAAAAGGCATCCCTGGGCCTGACCCCAGTCAGAATTCAATCCATGGTCTGCCCAGTGGCTCCAACTAGATTGACTAGAGGCGCACAGCATAACTGCTTTAAGGTATCTTCCCACCGTGCATCGCAAAGCCAGTGATCTTTTGGATTCCGTGCCCCAAATCTGCTCAACTCCCTCCCAAAGAATCTACTTGCTGAGACCAAATTAGGACCATTTAAGGCAAACTTATGCTCCCACGTCTCTGGGCAAAAGAAGTGTTCCTGCTCATTTTAACAATCCCCAGTGGCAAATACCCTGCTCTAATAGCACATGCACTTATTCTCTGTAAGGTTGCCTCTGCCCTAATAGCACTTACTCCCCCCTTTCTCACTATTCCTTTGACACCTATTTCATCCCTCTTCTCCTATCACACCTCTCCTCATCCATTCTGCACAATCCCACTTCTATCCTTCCCCCCCCCTCACCACTCCCCTCCTCTCACTATCCAAAACATCCCACTATCCATTCTGCCCTCCTTCATCTCAACTTCCTTCCACAACCCCCTACCTCCACTTCCCACCCTCATCTTATGACAATGGGTACCAATTCCTGCATCGCTGAGCTAAATTTCTTCTTATCTTGATTGTTTTTCCCTCATAAGTGTAATAATTTTGTCAAGCCTTAGAAATTTTTGTTTACTTGAAATTACCTTACTCTCATTTGATGTATATTGCCTGTTGTTTTAGTCTGTTCAGCATAATTTGTCTTGGAACCTCGGAAAATGAGCTCCCAGCTCAAAGGTTGTAATTCTGAGAATGAAATAAATAAATAAATAATTTCCCCACCACCAAGGTCACTTTTGTAGAGAGGGCCCACATTAGCTCTTCTCCAGTCTTCTGGGACAGCAAGGGGTAAATGGAAACAATGGGGGTAGCAGTATTTCTATACTACTGTATATGCAATAACAAGTAGCTATTGCAATGCAAACAAGCATTTACCAGTGCCGAAAGTTCACTGTTGGTATTGCCGTTGTGATGTATTTAACCCTGATGCCTTCTACAACCTAGCTGAAAACAAGGCTTTTGCCTTATTCTCTTTTTTTTCCTGGTCAACTAATGTCAGTCAGTCATCAGTCCATAGTGAGTGGTGGGAGCACAGGGCCATCCTATGGGAAAGTAACAAAAAGTTATTTATTTATTTATTTATTGAAATGTTTCTCCAGGAAGGCACACTGAGCAACAAGTTGCTCGTCTCCCGGTGCAACCTGGGGGGAAGGGGTACAACTGGAATGAGACATTATACATTCAAGTTACAAGATCAACATTAACATACAGTTGCAAGGCAGGTGTTACAAACAGTGTAACAAGTGTTGCACATAACATGTAGAAAGAATGGACAATAATAAGTGCCAGGTTAATAAGTAAACAAGTGCTTATGTGAAAGAAAGGGGGGAAGGGGAGGGAGGGGGAAGAGTCGTGTTCCTGGAGACCCCTTCAAGATGCGAGGAACCCTGCAAGGGGACTGGGGGGACCAGAGAGAAGGGGATAAGGCAGTGTCCCAGAGAGACCCCTTTAAGATGGTTGGGGAAGGGAATAGATGAGAGATACAAGCCCCTTGGGGGGCAGGAGAGGGACCCATGGAGAGCATTTGGGGTCCTTTATATTCTGTGAGTGATCAAGGGAGGCCAGTAAGGGGGAGAAATTAGGGGAAGAAGAGGAGGGATAAAGGGGGTGGGTGTGCACAGGGTAAAATGAAGGTGAGGGTAGGGGGTAGGATTTGTCTAGGGCTTAGAGGAGGGAATTAGGGAGGGACATGGCAGGAGCAGTTAGGTGCGAGGTAATTATTGAGGGCAGAGCTGATGGAGTAGGTGGAGGATGAGTGCTGGATTTGGGAGGAGGGAATTCCACATTTTTGGGAGGCAGTGAGAGTAACTGGATTGGTCGATTTGGGTGGATCTGCGGGGGACAACCAGGTTACGGGAGTCAGTTGATCTAAGGGAATGGAAGGGTGGGGGGTGTTATAAAGGAGGAGGTAGAAATGAAGATCACCCAGCCAGTGCTTGGAGGTGAATTTAGCACAGTGAGAGAGTCGCCTATTTGTAAGAGAAGGGAAGGATAGGGCACGATAAAGATTGCAGTGATGGGTGCAAGGGGGGGCATCCAGGGCAAAGCGGCAGAAGGAACTGAAGAGGGTGTCCAGTCTGGCCAGAGAGGACTTAGTGGCAGCACCATAGACCATGTCACAGTAGTCGAAAATGGGCAGTATCATCTTCTGAACAAGTTCACGCCTAGCCGTGTGAGGGATGCAACTATGGTTCCTGAACAGAGCATCAAGCTTGGGGTGCAGTTTTTTCTGGATGGTGTCAATATCTCCAGAGAAGTTTAGGGGGTGGTCCAACCAAACACCTAACTCGACAACTAACTCATTGACTGGCATCACAGCACCAGGCTCCCTGTCAACCAAGAATTGCAGTCAGCAGGGAGCCACGCACAGCAAGGTCCATTATTTTCTTCGGGGGGCTTTGCCCCCAAACCTCCTGTACTTATGGATACCAACTCCAGATTGGAGTTGGTTTGGGGAAGGGGTGCAAGATGGGGGAGAGTATTGCCGGGTCCCAGGCGCATCCCCTACAGCGACTTGGCACTGTTGTCGGCAGCAACGTATGTTGCTGTAGGGGTTTCGCTGTGGGAAGTGTGTACCAAGGAGGATGTGTCCTCAAGTAAAGTCCCCTCAAGGGTGTGAAAAATGTGAAGGGAGGGAAGCCTAGAGAGTCTCTGCTTTGTGCCAAAGGTCATGGAGACAGTCTTTTTGGCATTGAGGAAAAGTTTATGGTTAGCAAACCAGAGCTATAAATTGTTTACCATTCATGCCTGTTGCAATGCATAGGTCAAATGTAGCCCATTTGTTACAAAGCAGCCATTTTTTTTTTTATAGGGCCTGGAAACATGCAAAACAGCATAGTACAACTATGCTGCGAGCACCGCCAAAGCCATATCTTGAAGCATTTTCAAGATATAGCATCCGGAAGGTACCTTAACCATCACAATGTTGTCCTATGGGAAAGTAACAAAACTGTCAATTGTTTAAAACTAGGTCCCTGCACTCCCATTTACAGGACAGCAGTGACCAAAGTGTCACCATAGCTATGGTATTACCCCACCTCATGTGCCCAGTTCAGAAAATATGCAAATCCCAGCCAAAACTTAACTGTGCACAACCACAATGCCATTCCGCACCACAGGTACGAAAACACATTTTGGTCAAGATTTGAAAAATGACAGCTGTGACATACATGAAGTGGGGTAATAAGAAGGCTATGTTGAAAATTTGGGGTCAAAATATTTAAAATTACCTGAGTTACGAGCGTGCGTAGTGCAACTGCAATGAATGGTCACAACTCTGGCATTTTTTATAATTTTGACCCCAAATTTACAACATAGCCTTCTTATGACCCTGCCTTATAAACAATGACTGTCGTTACACAAATCCCACCGCAAAGGTGAATTCACCAACCGACTGCAAAATCACCTTTCCGGTGTGTGTTGCATGGCGGTAGTTGTATTGTTCATGAGATGGGGTCCCCAATAAGCCATGTTGAAAATTTGGGGTCAAAATCTTAAAAGATACAAAGTTATGGACCACAGCTGAAACCCCCATTGAAATACATTGAACCGCATTTACAGTACCTTAGTTTCTCATATTGCAGTCGCCGGTTCCAGCAGCAAGACGTGTCTTCCTTCAGGAGAGCTGTTCTCGAAAGTGGGACCTCTTCAGGTGAGTGAGGGTGTGTGGGGGTGTCAAGGGGTGTGTGGGGAGGTGGTTGCACAGTGGGTGGTCAGGTGGGGGAAGCAGGTCTGATTGGTGATGGACATTGTTTTTTAACAGGTATTAAAAAAATTACATCAAGGGACGATTTTCTTTTATTTCAGAATTTAAAATTAAAAAAATAAAAAAAACATGGGTAAAGCAAATCACTGTCCGGCAATGCCTGGACCAGGGAACAGAGGGTGATGGGTGGGATTGTACACAGTGGGAGGGAGTGGGAGGGTTTTTAATGAAATATGAAGTGAGGACCATCAGACCAGGGAATGGAGGGTGGAGGGTGGGAAAGCACACAGTGGGAGAGAGAGCGGGAGGGGTTTTAATGACATATGAAGCAGGGACCATCTGACCAAGGAACGGAGGGCAGTGGGTGAGAAAGTACACAGTGGGAGGGAGCGGGAGGGTTTTTATTAAATATGAAGTGAGAACCGTCCGACTGGGGAGCGGAGTGTGGTGGGTGGGAAAGCACACAGTGGGAGTGAGCAGGAGGAGTTTTAATTAAATATGAGGCGGGGACCATCCGACCAAGGAACGGAGGATGGCAGGTGGGATTGCACACAGTGGGAGGAAGCGGAAGGGGTTTTAATGAAATATGAAGCAGGGACCGTCCAACCAGGGAACGGAGGGTGATGAGTGGGAAAGCAAACAGTGGGAGGGAGCAGGAGGGGTTTTAATTAAATATGAAATGGGGACTGTCAGACCGGGGAACAGAGAGTGTCGGGTGGGATTGCCCACAGTGGGTTCTACTATTTTTTTATCCTCCTGTAGAGCCTGGCAGGCAGGTCTGGTCCCTTTCTCGGAAGGAACTCGGTCTCCGGCCACACCGTTCCCCCATTTGACACCCCCTAAATCCCTTACAGGTTTCCTCCACCGTGGCAGGGCCGAGGTGAAGGGGCTCCAGCTTTTCCCCACCCCTGGAGTGAAATTCAGACATCAGGGTCTGGAATGGGGTGCTGGTGCAGCCATCATGGAGCCTGCCAGCTCCTTTTTCCTCCAGTTTTTACTCCTGCCCCTTCCCCCCACCTACAGAGTACATCGGTGACTTGCCTCCCGGCTCACATCTCCCCCTGGCTGATGCCAGAGGACAGTCAACGAGCTGGATGGAAAACCCTCCCTCCCCGAGAGAGAAGAGCAATCCTCCAGATGCTCGATCCTCTCTCTCACCTACCAACCCCCGGCGGCCCTGGCTTATTCCCAAACCCAGGTCGCTGGTGCGGCGTGAGGTGTAGCGACAAGCACCTCAACCTCCAGCGCCACTGGGCCGGCTGAGTGGGAGAGTTTTTAATGAAATATGAAGTGGAGACCATCCAACCGGGGAACAGAGGCAGGCAAGTGGGAAAGCAAACAGTGGGAGGTAGCAGCAGGGTTTTTTATTAAATATTAAGCGGGGACTGTCTGACCGGGGAACAGAGGGTGGCAGGTGGGATTGCACACAGTGGGAGGGAGTGAGAGTTTTTTTTTATTAAATATGAAGAGGGAACCAGGGAATGGAGGGTGGCGGGTGGGATTGCACACAATGGGAGGGAGCAGGAGGTTTTTTTTTCTAATGTCCAGGACAGCCAAAAGTGAAAGTGCTAACATCAATCTCATTACAACACCGATCAACTGTTTGCAGAGCAGTGTCATATAGATCAAAGGTAAAAGCCACCATATTATTGGTTTGGCTTTTTCTTTTGATCTCCACGTAGTTTCCGCCCACCAAGGCAAAATTGCTATAAGCATTAGCATGGCTGATGATTGGTCTGGCACTGTCTTGCCCACTGCATACCACTCTGCATTGGACAGACAGTGTCACACCCATCTCAGAGAGCTACTCTGTAGGAAGAAGTTCACATGTGCGAACTTAAAAACAGTTTAAGGCTTTGCCCCTCAACTGTGCCCACCACCTGACAGTCCTCAAACCCCAGTTGTGACTGCACTCTTCTTAATTCATCCCAAAGGCCATGGGTGAGAGATCTCTCAATTGTTGCAGTGGGTACCACACTGGAGACACAGATGCTGCTAGTAGGATGGAGCATGGTGGCATGCTTTAAAGAGCTGCAAGAAAACTATTGTTAAACATGCTGTTGCTGAACACAAAATTTAAACTGGTATAACATTGAAAAATGTGCCCCAATTAGTAATCCAAATGGGATCTTTATAGCAAGTTGGCCTCAGCGGGTCTTCTGCCTAGGCTCATCTCACAGGCACAGTCCCGCACAGGATGTGTCCCTTAACTCCTGACCAACAACCTTGGTTTCTTCCCAGTTGTATGGTCAAACCCTGGATTTTACTCATGGTTCTGATGCCTCACACAATACCTCAGGTACAGCAGGCTAACTGGATACAGTGCCCCCGGCTGGGACATTGCTTCCTCAGGATTGCTGGTGGTTTTGCTCTGCTTCTCTTCTCCCTCAATTCATCTCACAGAGACTCGGGACCTGGATTCAGGTGGGTGCTTTCTTGACTTGGAGATGTGTTAGGAGCTGATCCCCAGAGGGGAAAGTCTGTGGACGGGCAGGGATTCCACAGCTCCAACCTGCCTTTTAAAATGAGGTTTTGCTGAAAACTGCTTCTTTTCCTTCCACAGCCACTTTCTTTTGGGATCCCTAGTCTGCCAGACCTGCAGTGCCTGGACAGACGGGGCAAACCAGTCCACATCTAGGCACACAGTCACTCTACTTGATGGTCTGACTGAACTGCTGCCAACAGTTGAAAAATTCTCGTATAGGCAGACTGAAACTCGATGCCTGATTGATCAGACTCATTCTCAGGCAGAATGTCTATGGCTTGTGCATGCTTTCTGATTCACCCAAATTTGCGGACAAAACGGATCCGACATTTAACCCCGTCTCATGGGGCTCTGTGGTGCTTGGTGTTCATGGGGCGCCATCTTTGTTTACATTGTACAGCCCCCCCCCATTTCAGCTTGCTGTACTTTAAAAATTGTTCCATGTTCATTTTAATCTGTCCGGCCCCACTTGTTGTCCTGGGTCCAGGGCTGTGAATAGTTCATTAGGCATGTAGCCCATTGCCGAATCAGGTGTGATTTCTTGTGGGAAGTGGCCATCTCAGCCACTTTGCATGCTGTGTGTAGCAGGTGCACATGCTCTCAGTCCTTCTCAGCCCCACTTGCCATTCTGGGGCTGAGAGGTGCTGTATTGGGCACCTAATGGTGCAATGATTGCTTGATCCTGGCTCCGCTACCTTCCCTGGAGCTGGGATAGTCACTAGATGTGGGCACTTGGCCCAGTTTCACTTACAGAGTTCTGACCTTGGTTTATGCACTATTGTACATGCGTGGCAGCTGACATTGCCGCCACGCTCTTCTGGGTCCCATTACCCAGCCCTCTTCTGCTCCTGGGCCAGGGAACAGTGCCAACTGCTCCTTTTTTCATTGGCCCTGGAACTCAGCCCTTAATAGCTCTGGAGGGACTGGAGGCCAATGGGAAATGGCGGCAATAGCCATGGACTTGCGCTGTGGAGCCCTAGTCCACATTCCTCCAGGGTTTCTAACGGAGGACTCCACTGCCCTGATGGTCCCCAACACAGCAGTCCCAGGGATCCGGAAGGTGAAAAGTCAGGGCAGGGGAGTTGAAGGAGACACAGAAGGGAAGTCCCTGATTGGGTGGCTTACACAGCAATCATACAAATGTGTTTATTTGAACTTGAAATTATTTGAGTTCTGAAGGTTAACAATATCCATCAAATAAGTTTCTGTATCACTCATGTATAATATGTATCTTTTCTGTGACTCTTTCTCTAGCCCTTAAATTAGCAGAGCTAAATATTGTAGCATTTTTATTTGTTATTGCAGACCCCAGGCTATGCTAAAAATAGGTCAATCGGGGTGCACCAGGAAGGCATCTGCACAATGGGGAAAATGACAACAGCCTTTAAGCATTCAACAAGTACATTTCCTTTATATCAGGGGTTCTGACATCACTTCCCCAAAAGTGCAAAGGACATATACCTGTTCATATCCTTAAAGGCACAGCACACTGAACAGGAGATAAACATACTCACACGCATGCACACACAAAAAAAGAAAACATCTTAAACAGGAAGGGAGATAGACATGTGGGGAGTGGTGCAATGCACTGGCTGTGAAGCGGCAGCCTTCCCGGAGATGTTCTGGAGGCTGCATTACTGCCCTATTTGCAGGCACCTCTCTAGTTTGAGGAAGGAGGTTGCCCATCTCCAGGCTGACCTGGCAAGGTTTTGGGGAACCTCCTCCCCCACCCAGGGACCACCCACACCACCACCACTGCCTCAGAGGTTGCCAAGAAAGAGGAGCGGTTGGACCACGGTGGGCTCAGGGAGGGTGAGGGTGGTGGAACTGAGGCACATCTCTCCAGCTGTGCCTCTTCAAAATTCATTCGCCATTCTGGCAGAGCATGGTTCCTCTATGGAGGCACCTGCAGTGGAGACCAAGGAGGATACTGGGAACCTCCACAAAGGAGACCCATAAGAGGGTGGCATGAGACTCTACAGGGGAAGGAAACAACTCCTGGTGGGGGATTCAATTGTTAGGGGGTAGAACTGGGGGAGAGAAGGGAGATGGAGGTAAGCTGCCTGCCCAGCACCATGGCTTGGAGGGATAGGAAGCGAATCCTCAGGATCGTGGGAGCAGCTGCATTGGGGAGGGAGCTGGATGTCATTGTCCACCTAGGGACAAATGACCTGGCTGGGAATGAGATCAGAGCAGTGCAGCAGGAGTTTGTGGAGTTGGGAAGGGGCCTTAGACAAGTGCCATGCATGGTAACTTTCTCGGAAGTGCTAACTGTCTATGGCATGGGTGAGGCTAGGGTACTCCGCACCATGGGATTGAATGACTGATTGAAAAACTGGTGCAGAGCTCAGGGATTTGTCTTCATTGGGGACTGGGGGGCCACCTGGAGGGATACAGGCCTGTACTGGTGTGATGGTCTGCATCTGTCCAGGAGGGGAACCAGGATCCCAGGTGATAGGTTTAAATGCTTCATTGGCAGGCATTTAAACTAGCCAAGGGAGGAGGCACAGAAGAGAAGCAGGTAAATCCCAGCCCCCCCATCAAAACAGGGTAGTTAGCGAAGTAGACACAAAGGTAGAGAAGTCGATAGGGAGCAGGACAGGGGTAAATCCAGAAAAAGGCAATAAGGACAGGGATGGGCCTAAAAGGGATAAGGCCATCAAAAAATGGAGGACAATGAGTACCAATGCCCATAGACTGGGTAACAAGCTCCCTGAACTAGTGGCCTCAATGGAAGAGGGACACCTGGATATTGTGGCAGTCACAGAAACATGGTACACAAAGAACCATGACTGGGATGTCCACATACCAGGGTACCCAATCTACAGGAGGGACTGGGAGGGTAGAAGAGCAGGAGGAGGAGGAGTGGCTCTCTACATAAAGGAAGGAATCAAAGGGACAGAACTAAAGGGTAAACTGTGAGGGGAGAAGGCACTGTGGGTCACCCTGGAGACAGGAAATGGCACCACAATCTGTACAGGAGTTGTTTACAAACCCCCATCTCAGGGGAGGAAGTGGACAAGGAAATGATAGAAGGAATCCTTAGAATGGCAGAAAAAGGAAAGATATTGTTGAGGGGGGGCCTGAATATGCCAGATGTTAACTAGAGCACCTTTACTGCAGCCACATCCAAGAGCAGAGTCATTCTCGATGCCCTACAGGGGGCATGCCTCAGACAGCTAGTCTTGGAACCCACTCGAGAGCGAGCAGTCTTAGACCTGGTACTCTCAAAAGGGTATGGAGAGACAATCTCAGATTTAGAAGTGCGTAGCCATCTGGGAACAAGCGACCACCAAACAGTGTGGTTCACAATAAACACAGCTGTAGAATCAAGCCATACAAAAGCAAGGGTGTTGGACTTTAGGAGGGCTGACTTTGGGAAAATGAGAGAGTGCCTCTGAAAAGCACTAGCAAACAGTCAAGAAGGAGGGGTGGCAGAACAGTGGGGAAAATTCAAAACTGCTATCACAGAGGCAACAAGCCTTTGTGTAAAGCAAATCCACAAAACAAAATGAAGGAAAAAGCCACTATGGTTCTCAAAAGAGGTGGCAGGGAAGGTTAAGGAGAAAATGATAGCATTCAGGAAATATAAGGAAACACAGAAGGAGCAGGACAGAAAACACAAGTTCTGCATCCTGGGTCTGTGTGGGTGGCTGTTTATGTTTGTCTGTGTCTGTAGCTTAGTTTTTTAGATTTACAAGATTTTCTGCTTGTAGTAACTACACCATTCTTGCTCACTACATATGTGAAGGTCTCCTGGACTGGATTTCTGGAAAACATCACCACCAGGTATTTGCATTTTCAGTTTAAAATCAACTTATTGGAAACTATCCCAAGCAAAACAGAAGTCAAGCAACTAAGTCTGACAAACTCAGTGACTCTGGGTCCTGCTTGAATCCACATTTTCATCTGACCTACTCCAAAAGCTCTGTATGTGGGTTTTTAAACAACCTCTTTAAATAATGTGACCTTTTTTTGTATGGTCCACCACTAAAAAACCCCTTACCTTCTCTGTGGTCTGCCAGACCCTTCGGTTGCTGCTGGTGAGGCTGATGAGGACCCCATCTGGACCATGCGAATAACTAGTCGGATGCATAAAATAAAGAATAATACAGGTTTATTTGCTGTACTGGAGATGTTCTCTTCATGAGAACAAGCCCCAGACTGACAATTTCTGACTGACAGACCAACATGGCACTGCCAGGCAGTGCAACAATTACATACAAGCAGGTTCTAGGTGATCTTAAAGGGGTGGCAGCTAAACATTAAGCCCCATGCTTAATGTAGCTTCACATCACCGCCGGAACAGTGAATGTGAGCACCACTCGAACAAGCAATAATCTATATGTTTCTAAGAATTTTTAGGTAAATAATTTAAGGCAAAAAAAACATTTTCATGCATTACAAGGCATTAGATTTCACAAAACAGAACATGACTCCGCTGCAGGAAGGGGGGGAGGAAAGAACCTGGACTAGCCTGGGAACCAGTCAGAGTAGCACCAGAGAAGAGGAAAACACAATAGTACTTGAGACTTGGTCATGCCACAAGCGCTAAAGTGTGGGTGAAGGAAAAGGGAAGAGAGGGAAGGGTAGCAGCAGGAGGATACCCAGAATGCAAGCTCACATTTTAATAACAGTTGCACAAACAGGTAGACTGTCCATTGAAAGAGACATTCCTAAGGGGAAAAAAACATTAGTGCAGGTAAATAGTACCATGGCAACAGATGCAAAGAAAGAGGTACAACAAGATATTTACTGCAACGATAAAAATCAGAAAATGAATTAGTCCTGACACATTTCACTGAGTTTGGTAACAAAAGTTCAAGACCTCCGTTGACTTTTCCAGTCAGTGGGAATGGATATATGCATGGATTGCACTAGTTCCTGACAGGAGGGGGTCAGGTCGTTAAAAGCGACCCATGAGTTCTGCCCACTATTGAAGCCACACCACTTTACTGTGTAAGTCCAGGACCCATTGACAAACTTCTTTCTTACAATCTTCTCAATCTGGTACACTGGGGTGTGTGGAAGAGAGCTCTGAGAAGAAGAAGAAGAAGATTGAGAAGAAGAGGAAGTCCCAGGCAATTTATCTGGTAAAACGGAATCTGGCTGGAGAGTGTCAGGAGTGGGAAGATCTGTATTAACTGGCTGCAGGTTGTCCTGAGGGATCTCAGCTTCAGAGAGGATGGCAGGCTCAAGGGCAGCTTCATTTGTCGGAGGACTGGGATCATCTGGAAGGTTGTTATTCAGGTACTCATGCTTTAGTTGATTTATATGGACTTTGTTGTGTACCAGCTTGCCATTTGACTTGCGTCACAGATGAACGTGGACCAGAGGAAACTTTTCTACAATGTAGAATGGACCAGTCCAGAGGCAAAGCAGTTTCTTGGTGGTGCCTGGAACAAGAACAAGATGGTACAAATAGACAATGTCCCCAACAGAGAATGAAGGCTCATGCGCCTTGGCTGCAGACATTTTCTTCATTGCCGATTTTCTCTGGCCCAACGTGGTGCTTGCAACTCATCGGGCAAGTTCCAGTTGTTCCAGAAGAGGGATGATGAAAGAAGAAGCTGACTTAGGCACCTCAAGCAGCGAGAGATCCCTGTCCCGTGGAGTTCTTGGATGACATCCATGGACTAAAAAGAAGGGGGTGTATTCTGTGCTGTCGACACAAGGGCTGGTATTGTATGCAAACTGCACAAAGAGAACAAACCTGCTGACTACTCTCTTTAACAAATCATGGGAGGATGGGGTGGTACCCGAGGACTGGAGGAGGGCAGATGTGATTCCTCTTCACAAAAGTGGGAGCAGGACAGAGGCAGGAAACTACAGACCAGTTAGTTTGACCTCAGTGGTAGGGAAAATGATGGAATCACTTCTGAAGGAAAGAATTGTTGAGTACCTAGAGGCCAGTGGGGCACAGGACCCAAGGCAGCATGGATTCACGATGGGAAGTTCATGTCAGACAAATCTAATAGATTTCTTTGACTGGGTGACCAAAGTAGTAGACCAGGGAGGGGCTGTGGACATGGCCTACCTAGAATTTAACAAGGCATTTGATACAGTCCCACACAAAAGATTAATATACAAGATAGCCAGCCTTGGAGTGGGTCCCAAGGTGGTAGCTTGGAAAAAAAATTGGCTAGACAACTGGACGCAAAGGGTAGTAGTAAATGGAGTACACAGTGAAGAAAGGGGGGTTACTAGTGGGGTACCACAGGGTTCAGCACTGGGACCGGTCCTTTTCAATGTCTTTATAAGTGACATTGCAGAAGAACTGGAAGGAAAAGTGTGTCTCTTTGCAGATGACACAAAGATCTGCAACAGGGTTAATACACAAGATGGAGTGGAAAGGATGAGAAGGGACTTGGCAAGGTTGGAGGAATGGTCAAATGTATGGCAGCTCAGATTCAATGCAAAGAAGTGCAAGGTAATGCACCTGGGAAACAAAAACCCAGGGAAGTGTACACAATGGGGGTGAGATACTGACAACAGTAAAATAGAAAGGGACCTGGGGTAATTATATCAGATGACCTAAAGGTGGGCAAGCAATGTGAGAAGGCAGTAAGGAAGGTTGGGGGATACTGGGATGCATAGGAAGAGGCATCAATAGCAGAAAACAGGAAGTTGTTATCCCTCTGTACAGACAGTTGGTGAGACCCCATCTGGAGTACTGTGTGCAGTTCTGGAGACCCACCTCCAAAGAACATAGACAGAGTGGAGGCTGTCAGAGGGCAACCAAAATGGTGCAGGGTCTGCACCAGAAGATATATGAAGAAAGACTAAAGGATCTTAATATGTATACCCTTGAGGAAAGAAGGAGAGAGGGGACATGATAGAAACTTTCAAGTACCTCAAGGGAATTAACAAAGTCCAAGAGGGTAGCATCTTCCAGAAAAAGAGATGTGCAAGAACAAGGGGGCACAATTTGAAGATGGGGGGGATGGCTCAGAGGTAATGTGAGGAAGTATTTTTTCACTGAGAGGGTTGTGGATGTGTGGAACAGCCTCCCTAAGGAGGTCATGGAGTCAAGAACAGTTGGGTACTTCAAGAATGCATGGGACAGGCATAAGGCAGTCCTAGTGTGGGGTAGGAGGAAGTAAGCTGTTGGTTAACTAGGATCTGCAGCTTATCTGTTAGGTAGGAAAATGGGCAGACTAGGTGGGCCAAGCGGTCCTTATCTGCCATCAAATTCTATGTTTCTATGTTTCTATGTCATGAGTCTCATCCAGATACTTGGAGAGTGTGCCGAGAATGGTGGACATCATTCTTTCACTCTGTCTATTGCATTGTGGATGGTAACTTGTGGTATGTGTCTTTTTTATGTCGAGAAGTTTGCAAGTTTCTCAGATAATAGTGGACAGGTAGTTAGTGCCTCTGTCTGAATGTAGGTATGATGGGGTACCGAGACAAAAAATGACTGTGTTGAGAAATGCACTGGCCACAGTGGTGGCTTTAATGTCTGTCAGAGGGATGAGTTCCAAATACTTCATCAGGTAGTCCACGAAGACAAGGATGTATTTGTTGCCAGAGTCAGAGCATGTTGGTAAGGGCCCAAGAATGTCAGTGCTGACTCTTTGAAATGGTTCAGTGGCTATAGGCATGGGGATGATGTGTGCCTTTGTTAGTTTGGCAGGAGGCTTTCTCTGGGAGCAGGGCTGGCAGGATTTTATGAACTGGACAATGTCCCTGTTCATGTGTGGCCAGAAGAAGTGAAGCCTTGTCTTTTCCAGAGTTCTGTGTATTCCCATATGACCTCCAGAAAGTGGAGAGGCATGAGTGGAGAGAAAAACTTGAGGGATGAGAGAGAGGCTGGCACAACTAGCTGTACATGAGTTCTATCCGTGCGATGACCCTTGCCTTCTTTGGTCCAAATGTGAAAGAGCACACCTTCATTGAGGAAGTACTGCTAAGCAAAGAAAAGTACATCTTGGCGATGTTTCTTTTGTTGCGGTAAGGTTCCAGACTCTCAGTAGGAGATTATGTCTGTAAATTGAGTGTCAGTTCTTCGTTGCATTTTAACAGTTGCCAGGGACAGATCGGATGTAGAGGAGATGAGAAGCTCTTCAGCTGCTTGCAATGACTGAGGATTTGTGTGTCTCTCTGTGGAGAAGTTGGTAGCAGCAAAGTAACTTGAGGTGCTATAGGAGTGCCCACAGGAAGCACATCCGTGGCATGGAAGGGAAGAGCTTGTAAGCAGGATTCATCTGTTGAGGAGGATGCAGAGGGCTATCATCTCCGGCTCACACCATCAGCATTTGAGTGAACTCGACCTGGTCTGTATTGAATTTCAGAGTTGTAGGATTGCAGCATGGTGATCCATCGGGTGAATTTGCCTATTGGCTCCTTCATTTCAAATAACCATCTGAGGGCAGAATGATCAATGATAGCTGTAAAGGAGGAGTAGCGAAGGTAGCAGTCAAATTTCTTCACGGCAAATACCATGGCTAGAAATTGTTTCTCTGTGATGCCATAGTACTGCTCAGCTGAGGAAAGACAGCACCCAGCATAGGAGACAACTCATTCTGTTCCATCTTGAATTTGATAGAGCAGAGCGCCCACTGCAAAGGAACTAGCATCTGAGTAGAGCTTGAATGGTTGGTCGAACCTTGGGTAGGCCAATACTGGAGAAGAGATTAGGTTCTGTTTTAAAGTTTCAACAGCCTCTTTACACTCAGAAGTCCAGATACACTCACATCCCTTCTTGGTGAGAGCGCACAGTGGAGCTGCAATCTTGGCATAGTGGCAAATTAACTTTTGGTAGTAGCCAGACAAGCCCAGGAAAGCTCAAAGGTCTTTGAGATTGTTAGGCTGTGGATAGTCTTTGACTGCTGAGAGCCTGTCTGGATCTGGAGAGATGCCTTGAGAACTAACCACATGTCCCAGGTAATGAATTTGATGCTGTACAAAACAACACTTTCCTGGGCGAAGCTTGAGATTGGCTTGTCTGAGATGTTCGAACACTTCTTGAAGATGTTGGAGGTGCTCTGGCAAAGTTCTGCTGAAGACTATCACATCAGCCAGGTAGACTAGGCAAGATTTCCAAGACAACCCATGTAGTACAGCTTCCATAACACGTTGAAATGTGTCGGGACTGTTCCGAAGACCCATAGGCAGACGTTTGAACTGGAAAAGTCTCAAGTGGCAACACCACGAGGTGTATGGATGAGAAGCTGGATCAATGGAAATTTGATAGAATCCACTCTGAAGGTCTAGAGTGGTGAAGTAAGCAGGACCGGCCACACCAAGACTCTCTAGAGCATCTTCGGTTGTAGGCAAGGGATAAGCATCCTGCACCATGTAGGCATTGAGTTTTCTGTAGTCTACCACAAAACAATACCCTTTATCCTTTTTTACCACCAGCAAGCAAGGTGCACCCCAGGGGCTTGTAGATTCTTCGACTATGTTTTGGTCAAGCATGTCTTGGATTATGTCCTCGAGGACTTGTTTCTATTTATGTCCCACTTTGTAGGCTCGCTGATGGATTGGTTTCTAGTTGGGCTGTACTTCAATGGTGTGTTGCAGGATACCACAGCATCCGAGCTTGTTATCTGAACCAACAAAGACATCCGGTTAATTTTCCATGAATTTCAAAAGTTGTTGCTTTTCTGTTGGAGATGCTGGAAGTTTGGAAGCGGATAGTCGCTGACTGAGGGGTAACTCTGTTGAAGTTGCAGTGGTCGTGATAGTATTGACAGGAGTAGAGCTCGTGGAACCAGGCTGAGGTTCTTGCATGAGATGGAGCTGGTCCCCTGATGACAAGCAGACAAACTTTATGATGTTGGCACCCTGTGAAATGACCACTGGCTCATCTGTGAAGTTGCAGCATTTTTGGAAGACTACGCCATCTTGCACTGCCGATAAGGTATTTCCCGGAAGGAGACCTGACGAATGCAGCGTGGGGGATCCTGTGACAATGCCAACAACACCTTGTGGAAGTGGTTCACCTCGAATCTTGGCAATCAAAGCCATTTCCATCTGAGGAGGCACAGTGACTGAGTCTATAGCTGCGAGTTGCCTCCAAGAATCTAGCGACAATTTGCTTGAGGCAAAGTCTAGGATGGCTTTGTGAGCTTTGAGAAAGTCCAGGCCTAAGATTATTGCAGGTTGAAGATCAGGCACTACAGTATATAAAACTTGACAGTAGCTTGCTGTGAGCCAAAGTGGAGCTTGAGATGAACCATTCCTGTGATAGGTACTGTATCTGTACTGGCTGTGATAATGTACTTTAAGTTGGCTGGAGAGACAGTAGGTGTGTGACAAATAGCTTGATTGTTTAAAATACTACTGTTGATAACTGATATTTCCGCTCCAGTGTCGACCAAGACGTACAAAAACCAATCTCTGATGGTTACAGGTACATAATTTGCTAGAAGTGATCGGATGACAGGTACCTTTGCTCCAGGAAGTGAGAGTCTGCCAGAGTTCACAGTTGGAGGAAGCGTTTTGGTTGAATTGCGAGAGTTAGAGGGGCAGTCAGTTGCTGTGTTCCCCTGGTGCTGGGAGTAGTTGCGGTTATCTTGCTGATTGTGCAGCGGTGGGCGCCTGTGGTTCTCTTGATTTCTGTAGTGCTTTAGCTTTTGGCAGACAGTGGTAGTGTGTCCCCTGAATCCACACCACTGGCAAGTCACTGGTTCTCGTGAAGGCAGAGGTGGAAGAGGTCGCTGTCGAATTGGGTGAAGGACATTGACAGAGGTAGCAGAAGAAGCAGTTGAGCTGCGATGCAGAGTGTTGATACTTGTAGTGAGCGTCTCTATCACTGATTGTTGCTGCTGGATACATGTTGCAAGTGTGGCTAACTGCAATGACTGAGGAGCTTGTACACTGGTAGCCTGGGACATTGCTATGGATTGTTGTGCAAGTCATGCCGCTTGGATTGTGTCCATCCAGGTTGCTGGTTTCTGTTGGATTGCATAAAGACGGAGTTGAGGAAGCAGTCCCCGAACAAATATTGTGATTTGTTCTTTCTCAGGTTTCTGTAAGCGTTTGCAGCAAGACTCAATGTCCACTATGAAGGCTTCAAGAGATTCGGTGGCTTGCATTGTACATTCCCACAGCTGTTGCTCCAATAACCAGGGTGGATGTGCTTGAAGGAAATGGGCTTTGAAGGTGGTGTACAGTGTGGCAGTATCTCCTGTGACTTGGTCTGGAAGTGCATTGAACCAAGAAATGGCAATCACTCTCAGAAGCAAGCACAAAGCATTGGAAATACACACAGGATCAGTCCAACCATGTAAGGAAATTCAAGCTTGGAATTGTTCCAGCCATTAGACAGCATCTTCGTGAGGCAAGGGGTACTGGCTGTAGGCTGGTATGGACCGTGGACTGTGGTGCAATGGCTTTAATGTAGGCCAGGTCATCTTGAATAGCTTGCATAGCTAGTGCTCCTTGAGCAGAAATAGAAGAATGGATGTCATGGAAGATTGTTTCAATTTTGGAGCCCCAGACCCTTGAGATGGATGAAGGTAGGGCTCCGGACGACTGGCGCCCATATTTGTGTCTTCGTCAGACATTGTGGGTGGAGATGAGCTTCATTTCACTGAGCGAAGGTCATATCAGTGAGAAGGAGTTGCCGTCATGCAGGAGACAGGATGTCGTGTTGTAGATAAAGTGCCGAGCCAAAATTATTTTTGTAGACAAAAGTACAATTTTTTTTTTTGGTGTAGTAAAGTTCATCAATGACGTCGTAATAAAGGACTTCCCACTAAATTCTGTGTTGTTTGTTATTTAAATAAAGGTTTTGTTGCAAAATCAGCTTTTTGTTACAGTGTCCATTAATTTCAATAGGAATCCCACTGTTTTCAATGGAGGGATGTCAATTTGTGCCCTTCCCAAGATGGCCTCCGAACTGTGACATGCAGTTCCTGTGGCATTTGACTGCCTGACTGTAGCAAGATGGCTGCCAGCATGGGGGTCAGGGTTCACTTCCTGTCTTATTGTGGTGATGCTGTGTTCAAGATGGAGGTTTCTTTCCATGAGGCTGCCTGGCTGCTCTGCAATATGTAAAATGGCGATTGCCCCCCGGCTGTCCTTCTTTCCCATGAATTTGCACAGAAAATGGTGGGAGTTTTTATCTGAGTGAGTGACAAGCTGAGGGGGAATTTTATATTTATGAGACTGGTCTCCTTTTTGTTTAAAATGAGCTTGTGCTTTAGTTGTCTCCCAGGATTTTTACTGTAATTATTTATTTCTTTGTCCAAGGTTTTGTTTATTGCTGTGCCCCGTTTTTTTTTTTTGTCACTTAGAGCTGTCCTCTATATAATTATTCTTCATTTTCTGCCCCCAGGTTTGTGCTGTGTGCCCCCAGAACTGTCTGTTGAATGCCCCCTTTTTTTTTCCCTGTATTTATTTATATCGATCCCTGCGGCTCTGCAGCATTTACTTTACTTTTTTCTTGTATTCATTTCACTGGCCTCCTGCCATTACCATCCATTTGTCTAGGTAGCTGAGTAAGCCCGGAGACTCCAGGAATGAAAGGGAAGCTGCGGTTTGTGAGGCGCTGCAGAGCGGTTGGTAAGCACATGTAGAACTGCAGCCCAAGGCTCCCTGCTTGTCCAGCTCTGTTGCTTGTTTGGTCCTTTATGTGGAGCGCCCAATGTGTATATATTTTATTTTGTGAGGGCCCTATGAAAGCATGGCAGATTGGGCAGATTGTCAGGTGGCTCTGAGCCGCGATGTTTGTGGGGAGTGGCGCTGCTGGAGTGAGAGGCAGGAGGGCCAAGTGTGGAGCGGATTGCTCCGTTTGCCGTAGCATGACTGGCTGAAGCAGGGGAGAGGAAACAGTCTATTACAGCTGGAATTAGGGCCACTGTCAGGGGAGCCATGGACTTTGCAGGAGGCAATAGAGGCTTGTTACCTGGGGGGGGGCTCCGTGAAGCTGCTGGAGGGCTGTGGAGGAACCGCGGTCTTTGTGGTGCTGGCTGGGCGGCTGTCTTCTGTTGCTCTGGGGGAGCACTCATCAACTTACTGAGTAGCTGGAGGGTGGGGTAGAGCAGAGCTGCAAGTGTGAGGGGTGTAAAAAGCCCAGGCTAAGCACTGTAGAAAGGCTCCGTAGACTACTGGAGCAAAGGAGAGTTGTGGCAGTTCGTGAGGGCTGAGCAGCATGCAGAGTTAGGCACAAAGATAACACGGACTATGGTCGGCCAAAGGACTAGCTGAGGAAGAGTGGGGAACAGTTCGTTGTGGAGGTAATTAGGCCAATTTTGGGTTGGGAGCTGCAGTTTGCAGAGCGGGCTGGAAGCAGGAGCGGGAGGGAAGATGGTTTGTCAGAACCAAGATGGCCCGCGTTGGAGGAGCCACAGTCGGGAAGCAGCAGGAGGGCTTATTTGTGATTTTATTTTTTTTTGGTTTGTTTTCTTAGCTGCACTCCTTGTTGTAGTAAACGTTTGCTTGGCAAATGAACAGTTCCAGAGGAGCCCTGCCACAAGGTGGGGGGGGGGGCTGCAGTCTGTGAAGCTTCGTGTTGTAGATGGCTTGGAAAAAATAACTTGCTGAAAGTCTATTTGTTTAGCAGGCTAGCAATGCTGAACAAATTTTTCTTTTTTTTTTCTTCTTCACAGTCAGGATGTTAGGGGAGGGC
Source organism: Neoceratodus forsteri (assembly GCA_016271365.2). Lineage (NCBI taxonomy): Eukaryota > Metazoa > Chordata > Ceratodontiformes > Ceratodontidae > Neoceratodus > Neoceratodus forsteri. The sequence continues at coordinate 736,030,951 of CM028131.1, forward strand.
TGCAGGCTGCTGTATAAAACAGGACACAGTTTATTGTTTTCTTTTATGCAGCAGAGGCTGTGTTGTACATAGCATTCAAGCAGTTCAGGCATACTGGGGTAGATGACTTTGGGGTAACCAGCGACGCAGGCAACGCGAGATGGGGGTCTGGACAGAAGAAAGGCCACATTCTCCACCATGTGTGGTGTTTTGTTGTATGGTCCACCACTATAAGACCCCTTACCTTCTCTGTGGTCTGCCAGATCCATCGGTTGCTGCTGGTGAGGCTGGTGAGGACCCCATCTGGACCGTGCGAATAACTATTCGGACGTATAAAATAAAGAATAATGCAGGTTTATTTGCTGTACTGCAGATGTTCTCTTCATGAGGACAAGCCCCAGACTGACAATTTCTGACTGACAGACCAACATGGCACTGCCAGGCAGTGCAACAATTAGATACAAGCAGGTTCTAAGTGATCTTAAAGGGGAGGCAGCTAAACATTAAGCCCCATGCTTAATGTGTGCTTCACAATAACAAAGGAAGCATAAGGACAAAAGGATTTCAATCAATCAATCAATCAATCAAATCTTTATTTATCCAGGTGGGCACCATTGAGCAAGCTCATTTACAAGGTGGACCAGCATTACATATGGTCCAAAACAGAATAACATAATTGACGAAAATACAGGCATTAAAACACAGTTGAAACACAGAGAACGAACTGTATAACAATAATATATGAGTCCAATAGGACAAGCAATATGAATATCTATCCTACGATCAAGATATATTCAGTGAAAGGGTTGGAGAAGGGGGTTTAGTTAAGTGTTTTTGCAAGGTACCTCTAGTTGGTGCAGCTGCAATGGAGAAGGGGGCAATGACAAAAGCAGCTCACAAGCCTTAGATTCTTGTTGCGAAGAAAAGGGGTACGTAGCTCACAGTAAGCTGAGAAAATTAACAAAGACCGGCTATGGCACCAAGGAGTGCCAGCAGTCCAGGGACTGCAAGCGGCATCCGAGCTTGGCTCCTGGAGGATCTTGGAGCTAGGGGAGCCTAAGCTGATCGAATGATTCTCAGATGACGGTTTCAGAGGCACCGCCGCTGGTTTACCTGGGACATGTGGTGACTGCACTGTGGGAACTAAGGGGGTCGAGGGCACTAGGGGAGAAGAATCGGAGCAAAGGGTGAGGGGATGGAAGGGAGGGTGAGGCAGAGGTGAAGTAAAGTGAGGTACATGAAGTGAGCAGAAAAGGCGAAGATGTTGCAAAAAGAGGTAGTATAACAAGGTCAGTAGAAGCAGTGACATTTTTCTCTGATTAATTTTGCATATAAGGACTTGAACACTGCAATGGTTACTGGAGTTCTTAGTTTTAACAGTTTCTGAGTTTTATTCCAAAGCATTGGAAGCGAATAGCTTATGGCCGCTTTCCCAAATCGTGTGCAGACCCTGGGGATACTCAGAGAGATAAGGGAGCAGCTCCTTAGGGCGTATTTTCGGACTTCGCTAAGGGGCAGAAGATCAGAGATATAATGTGGTAGTTTTCCAGCAATTGCTTTCAGAGTCCATATGGCCGCATTTCTTTTACGTCTGAATTGTAAGGCAGTCCATCCCACAGCAGCGTACAGGGAACAGTATTGGGTAGAAGAGGGGAGGCCGGTAATGAAGCGCAGTGCTCTATGATACAGGACATCCAGCTTACCCAAGTATAAGGTGTTGCAATGGCTATAGATGAAATCAGTGTAATCTAAAAGGGAGATGAAGATGGACTGTACAAGCTGTTTTTTAGCCTCTGCGGTTAGAAGGTGGTTTATCCGGTAGAAGAGCCCCAGTCTCTGTCTCGACTTTTTCACCATATCCTCCAAATGTTCCCTGAAGGAGAGCATAGGGTCTAGCCAGATTCCCAGGTATTTGAACTTGGGGACATAGTCCAGGTTTTACCCCAGTAAGGTAGTGATAGGGGGGAGAGTGCCAAGAGCAGGATAAGATGGGAGGTTGCCAGGTGAGAGAATCATCGCCTTGCTTTTTTTGGCAATGAGGAGCAGCTTTTTGTTAAGAAGCTGGCGTTGGAGGATAACAAATTCAGATTGCAGATCTTTACAGGCAGCCTCAGGTGTAGACCGGCTTAGGTACAGCACCATATCGTCTGCAAACGGGTGGATGTTGGCTTTCTTAATCCCAAAGTCGATATTGTTAATGCATATGGTGAAGAGTATTGGTCCCAAAATGGATCCTCGAGGGACACCTCTTAGTAACGGTTTGGGGGGGAGAGCTCCCCTTCTGCCTTGGCCTGCTGTTGCCTATCCGTTAGGTAGTCCTGGAACCAACCCAGAGAGGTGGTGTCTAGACCTAATCCTTTTAGTGGGGAAAGAAGTAGGGAGTGGTCGACAGTATCGAATGCCTTGCTGAGGTCCAGAAAGTATGTGTGCTTCACAATAACAAAGGAAGCATAAGGACAAAAGGATTTCACATTCTGCTCATGTACTTGAGTAAGTGTGCCCCAGGCTACCAATGCAATGGGGCAAGGGAGTGCATGCCTGCAAGCTCATGCATAGCCAAGCCTCTTGTCAAATCCCTGCCTAGCTGTGACCCTGGGTGACCTCTGTCATGAATTGTACCAATAGCCCAGGACATCTAATAATTGTATCACTGAATATTTGCAGCCTTCTCTCCAAACTGCCACAATTTCAGGCCTGGGTGGCTCAGATTGATCCTGACGTCATCTCCCTAACAGAAACATGGCTATCACCAAAGATCCCCAACACAGCAATTGCCGTTCCTGGATGCAACCTGTTCTAGCAGGACTGTACCTCAAAAAGAAGGGGTGGTTGTCTGGTTTACCTCAAGAGTGACATCAGAGCAAAAATACTGCCCATTAGCTTCCACACCAAGGAAGCACAGGTTCTAACACTAAAACTTAATATTGGCCAACAAAACAAAGTGCTACTATTATCCACCATATTTCTGCCTCCTGGGACACTACCCACTGGCTTCCCACAGCTCATAAGCCACCTCAAACAGAACAAACTAAACTGGGAACATATAATCATAGGGGACTTCAACATTAATTGGCAAGCACAGGATGCAGCGACAGCTAGAGACCAACTAGCCAGCCTGTACCTGACCCAACTGGTCACACAACCCACTAGACAAAACTACCGTACAGGAACCAGCATCCTCTTCGACTGGCTACTCTCTTCCTGTCCTGAAAATATCACAGATGTAACTGTCCTACCTGACACCGTCAGTGACCACTCCTCTGTACTACTTACCTGGACTAACAAGTTCACCAAGAGTAAGCCTAAGACCACCAGGAACAGATCACTAAGGCCTGGTCAACTAGACAACTTCAGGCACTACCTAAAAGGGATTGGCTGGTCTTCACTGGATAGAGTCAAGGATGGAAATCAAGCACTGGATTACTTCTGCAGTATCTTCACTAAAGCCTGAGACATCTTTGCTCCATACAAAAGAAAGAAAGCCAGAGGAATCCCCAACCTCTGGCTATCTAGCCCACTAATTGAATGCATGTGACTCAGCAGTCACCTGTGTCATAGGTCCAAAGCCACTGGGAATCTAGCTGACTCCCAAGTGCATAAGGCAGCTAGAAATACCTGCACAAAACTCATATGCCTGGCGAAAGCAGCTTAATACAATGACCTCCTAGGAAAAACCTGGGGGTAGAGGGAGGGAGGGCGTTCTGGGACTCTGTAAAATCTCTCCTGGGTAGAGCCTCAAGGGCTCCACCGGACCTTATAGTTACCACCTCTGGCACATTGCAAGACTCAAAGGAAATCGCTGACACTTTTAATGTTGTATTCACAGACCTCAGCAATGTGTTGCCACCTGAATACCGGAATCACACCCTTGCAGGTCAGCAGCACAACCTCAGCACTTCATCACCACGGGATAATGTTACCCCACCATTCTACTTCAGGCAATTTCAGTCTTCATAAACAATATATCTGAAAATTTGCTATTTTGCCACTCAATTCTATATGCTGATGATCTTATCCTATATACTGTACCTCATCTGCAGATATACAAGCTATAAACAGAGGTGTTACCTCTTCATTTATCTCCACCCAGAACTGGTTAAATAAACATAAGCTTGTCCTAAACATTGACAAAACACAAGGTATGCTCTTTGGATCCCCAGCCAAACTCAACTTAAATCACAACCTTTAAGATGTCATTTGCACTGATGGCTCATCCCTTATGATAACTACCACTTTTAGTTACCTAGTGGTCTTGCTTGATGAAGTTCTCAGCTTTGATGACCACATTATGGCCTCATGCAAGGCAGTAAATATGAAACTTGGAGCCTCTCACAGGACCAGTCACATGCTCACTCCATCAGCAAGGCTAGCCATAGCTAGGCGCATCCTCCTTCCCTCTATGGCGTACAGTGCAGTTATTTATTTAAATGCATCGAAAAGCATCCTAAGAAAATGGGACACTATATACACTAACATCTGCCGATGTGCCTCGGCCTCTGCCTGACTAAAGCACCACTGTTCACTATACGCTGACCTAAGCTGGCCCTCCCCTGTCAGCCTACAGACACGTTGTCTTTGGGTCTCTACTTCACAATATTATTAGATCCAACCTACCCTCCTCCCTGGCCTCTGTGATGGTGCCACAGTCCTCCCACTATGGCCTCCGCTCAAATGAGCTATCACTCCTTTGTACTCCGAGGTGCAGAACACTGAAAGGAATCCTTGCTTTCTCTAGCTTTGCACCAAGATACTGGAACTCACTACCAGTTGAAGTTTGCTCTGCACCCACCCATGCTGCCTTCAAAAGATTGCATTACACCTGTAACATCAGGCATAACCTATGCACTTGCTTTAACCATCCTTAGGTCATCACAACCCCCCTCCCCCGCTACCCCATTTAGCCAAAGCCATTTTATCCACTATGGTACTTACCACTAGACTGCATATGGCAAACCCCTCTACAAACCCTATGACTGTATGCAGTATGACTAGTGTATCCGGAAAGATGGTACTTATTACTGACTGTATGTTTTTTCTCTCACCTAAATTACTTACCAGAATTCTTGTATGTTTCTCTGGTCACCGACAATGCTGTGTCCTTACCTGATGTAATCCTACTTGATTGTACTTTATTGTATTGTTCCTTTATTTGTTTGTAACCTCCTGGGTTGCTCCTGAAAATAGTCACTTTGTGGCTATGGCACCTACCCGGTCAACAAAAACTAAATAAATAAATATATCAAACGGGTCCTTGGTAAGACCAGGATGGGAAGCGACATGATCGATATGAAGATGGTAGCACTCACATTAAATGAACTTGTGGCACCGCTCACCAAGGTACTCAATGCCTCTCTGAGATCTGGCATCTTCCCTGACAGGTAGAAAGAGGCTCTAGTCACACCTGTTTTTAAATCAGGAGACAGAGCTAATTTAGCTAACTTCCGGCCCATCTCGATTTTACCCCCTCCCCTCCAAAGCACTTGAAAGGGTGGTCTGAGAACAACTAACTGAGTACCTAGAAAAGCATAGCCTTCTCTGCTTATTACAACATGGATTCCGACAAAACCACTCCAGCGTCACCGCACTAGTAGAGTACACCACTCAGCTTTATGGGGCCCTGGATAAAGGGATGGAGACGGGGTCTATCTTCATAGACCTCACCAAGGCCTTTGACACAGTCAGTCACCAACTGCTACCGAAATATCTTCTCTCTACAGGATTATTAATGGACTCTGTGGCCTGGATCCATAGTTACCTTACCCATAGATCTAACTGGGTCAGGATCGGCAATACAATCTCTGAGCCCAGGGAAGGAAATCTAGGGGTCCCGCAAGGTTCTATCCTCGGTCCTCACTTATTCAGCCTCTTCATAAATGACATGCCTTCCACCTGTCCTGCACAATCCATACTCTATGCAGATGATGCTGTTATCTCCATCCCAGGGAAAGACCTGAGATCAATTAGCTCTGAACTTCAGCTCAATTTTTGTGCATTGGAATCCTGGTTCACCAGAAATAAACTGCTACTCAACTACAAAAACACAAAGAGTATGCTCTTCAGCACCCCACAGAGTAAGATTCGAGGGTCCCCACTGCATATACTTAGTAGCAAAGGAGAAGTACTAGACCAAGTTAGCACATTCAAGTACTTAGGTATTCACCTTGATGACACCCTCACCTTCACTGCCCATGCTGAGCAACTGGCAAAGTCCACCAACATGAAGCTTGGCATCCTGTACAGACACTGCACTTCAATGACACCGGGCTGCCCTGAAACTTGTTACGTGCAGTTCAGTTCTCTCATCTGTGGATTATAGCCTTGTCGTATACCAGGCACAGACACAGCACTTAAAAGGGTCAAAACCATCCTCAACAAGGCCTGCTGCCTGGTCCTGGGAGTACACTAAATGATTAACTCTTGTGGCCAATACAAGGAAACTGGCTGGCTCCCACTCCACCACAGACTCCAATACCAGGCCTGCCTCCTTGCAAAAAATGTCCCTGATGGGGTCTATGCCTAGTGCTATTTCAGCCCTCTTTGAGCCTGCACAACCATCTAAATGCACAAGGAGTGCCTCCAGGGCTGTCCTAACTGTTCCCTTCAGACGAACCACCCTTAGCCAATGATCCCTCTCCTACCGTGGGCCTAAATGGTTCAATGATCTGCCTGCAGACCTTGTCGACTCCCCCAGACTTGGCCACTTTAAAAATGGGCTTGATCTCTTCTTGCCAGCAAATCTGACTGCCAGGTTTCTGTTAACCCACGGCCTCTGACAGCCATTCTCACACCTGTCAAACACTACCCTCTCTCACTCTCACCTTCCTGTTCCACAACTGCCCATCCCCCCCACCTCCCACCACCTACTACCTCCCCTTGACAAAGCCTCACCTTGGCTGCTAAAACTGCATTTCTGCAGACTGGGAGCCCCTCATCTGAACTGTAACATGATTGTTAAACACTGTACCACACTTAATTCGTGCTGCATTATGTTACTCCGCAAGTGTGGTCCTGTTTCTCCTCACTTGTTGTACCCTGCTTAATGTTGTAACTGCACACTAATACTACTTGTTAGTTGATATCTTTCTGTTCTGCAGTCTTTAATCACCTGTAAATGTCTTGTATTCCTTGTTGACCTGGAACCTTTGTAAACGAGTCCCTAGCTCAAAGGTATTAATCCGAATTAGAAATAAGTGAAAAAATAAATAAATAAAGTCTATCAGTTAAAGCAGAAGGAGGCAAGGAAGGCAGTCAGAATAGCAAAGACCCAAACTGAGGAAAAGATAGCCAACTCTGTTAAGAAGGGGGATAAAACCTTTTATAGGTACATTAGGGAGCGAAGAAAGACCAAGGCAGGGATACTGAGGCTTAATAAAGGGAAGGGAATGTGGACAGATGGTGACAGTGAAAAAGCAGTGACACTGAATGAATACTTCTGCTCAGTATTCACAAAAGAAGAGGAGGGGGAGGTACCTAAACCAAACAACAGAAACACTCTGGATAGGGGGTTGATACCAGTCTATTCACAGAAGAAAGGGTTCTGTAAGAACTCTTTAAACTGAAGGTGGGCATAGCAATGGGGCCTGATGGGATTCACCCAAGAATTCTAAATGAACTAAGGGTAGAACTAGTGACATTACTGACTACCCTCTTTAACAAATCATGGGAGGATGGGGTGGTACCTGAGGACTGGAGGAGGTAGGATGTGATTCCACTTCACAAAAGTGGGAGCAAGGCAGAGGCAGGAAACTACAGACCTTTTCGTTTGACCTCAGTGGTAGGAAAATGATAGAATCACTTCTGAAGGAAAGAATTGTTGAGTACCTAGAGGCCAGTGGGGAAGAGGACCCAAAGTAGCATGGATATACAGTGGGAAGGTCACGTCAGATGAATCTAATAGATTTCTTTAACTGGGTGACCAAAGTAGTAGACCAGGGAGGGCTGTGGGCATGGCCTACCTAGACTTTAGCAAGGCATTTGACACAGTCCCACCCAAAAGATTAATATACAAGTTAGCCAGCCTTGGAGTGAGTCCCAAGGTGGTAGCCTGGGTAAAAAATTGGCTGGACAACAGGACGCAGAGGGTAATAGTAAATGGAGTTCACTCTGGAGAAAAGGTTGTTACTAGCGGGGTACCACAGGGTTCAGTACTGGGAACGGTCCTCTTTAATTTCTTTATAAGTGACATTGCAGAGGGACTGGAAGGAAAAATATGTCTCTTTGCAGATGACACAAAGATCTCAATAGGGTCGATACACAAGGTGGGGTGCAAAGGACGAGAAGAGAGTTGGCAGGGTTGGAGGAATGGTCAAATGTGTGGCAGCTTAGATTCATCACAAAGAAGTGCAAAGTAATGCACCTGGGAAACAAAAACCCAAGGGAAGAGTACACAATGGGGGATCAGATACTAACAACAACAAAAATGGAAGGGAACCTGAGGGTAGTCATATCAGACAACTTAAATGTGGGCAAGCAATGTGAGAAGGTAGTAAGGAGGGCTGGGGGAATATTGGGATGCATAGGGAGAGGCATCACCAGTAGAAAACAGGAAGTTGTTATCCCTCTGTACAGATAGTTGGTGAGACCCCATCTGGAGTACTGTGTGCAGTTCTGGAGACCCCATCCCTGCAAGGACATAGACAGGATGGAGGTTGTCTGGAGGAGGGCAACTAAAATGGTGCAGGGTCTGCACCAGAAGAAATACGATCAGAGACTAAAGGGGCTTACTATGTATATCCTCGGGGAAAGGGGGGGCATGATAGAAACTTTCAACTACCTCAAGGGAGTCAACAAAATCCAAGAGGGTAGCATCTTTCAGAAAAAGAGATGTGCAAGAACAAGGTGGCACAATTTGAAGATAGAGGGGGGACGGCTCAGAGGTAATGTGAGGAAGTATTTTTTCATGGAGATGGTTGTTGATGCATGGAACAGCCTCCCTGAGGAGGTCATGGAGTCAAAAACAGTGGGAGAATTCAAGAATGCATGGGACAGACATAAGGCAATTCTAGTGGGGGGTATGAGAAAGTAGGCTGTTGGTTAACTAGGATCTGCAGCTTATCCATTAGGTAGGGAAATGGGCAGACTAGGTGGGCCAAGTGGTCCTTATCTGTCTTCAAATTCTATGTTTCTATGATTGCACATGGCTACCTTCAAAACCTGTCAACAAAGTTTGTCAGATTTGGAAGATCAAAAAAGTAGTTTCCCTGTCAACAAAAGTCAGTTTAATTAGGAGTGCAAGACACATGTTAAACAAAAAAAGGAACATGCTTGCTGGTTGTTCATGCTGAGAGCTGCGGGGGGCAAGATTATTTCAATTGAGTTCACCCCCACCAACTGGGTGCTAAAGAAGAACCTTAATAAAAGGAAGGTTTTGTTCCCCTTAAAAAGGAAATAGTGGGCTGGCTCTATGGAACAAAGTGGTAAGGAACCATTTAGGTCCACTAGTTTCCTGGGTTTGCACCCCAAGCACTGGATGGCAGGAGTGGGGGCAGTCAGGGAGGGTAAATAGCATCCATGAGGACACCATCCTCTCAGAGGTGTCAGCACAATTCTTTGAGTGACAACTAGGAGAGGTGTGGTGGTGTTGCTGGTGATGTGGGCAACCATGTGTCTCCTGGCATCCCTCCCAGGACAGCCGTGAATGTTTGGGGACTTACCGGGCAAAAATAAAGAGGCAGAAAAGGAACTGGAGGATGCCAAGAAAGGCAGCCAATTGCGGGGACTTGGTGGTAGTTTGGGACTTTGAAATGCCAGATGTGGACCTGGAAAGATCTGATTGCGGCAAGTACTACGAATCAGCTCCTGGTGAATGCATGCCAGAAGGCGTTCCTAATTCTGCTAGTCTGGGGCCTGACAAGGGAAGGGTCTCTGCTGGATCTGGTGCTCACCACCAGTGAGAGGTTCCAAAATATAGAAGTCCTGGAACCACTTAGTCCCAGTGACACAGGACAGTGGCTCTGAAGGTGCAGATAGGGAACACCAAAGGGGCAAACACAGGAAGGGTATGGAATTTCAAGAAGGCATATTTCAACAAGGTGGGGGGATTGTTGGCGAGAAGCATGAGAAGTATAGGGCAGGTAGGTAGAAGGAGCAGAAGAAAAATGGGTAGAATTTAAAAAAACAATGATCAAGGCAGCAGAAAGCTGAATTGGGAAGGTATCAAAGGGAAAACGGGCAAGTAGCCAACTTTGATTTACAGCCAAAGTAAAGACAGCAGTAAAACAGTGAGTAAGGTATTTTGTTATGTGGGAATAATTTATTTTTTGTTTGGAATTATAAATAACTTATTTTAAATTTGTATTTTTATTATGGGATTAACATAAGAATACTTTGAGGTTTGTTGTTGAATGGGAAATTAATTATGTCCTCTTATAATGTAAAACTAGACATGGGTAAATGGTTTAATACTAATTAAATGGTACCTAACTATGGGGTCATATCACCTGCAAAATTAATTAGTACTGCAGGTATTTAAAACAGCCCCCTTACTGATCACGTCGTCCCAGATGAGTGATTTTTTTCACGAAGCATCTGGTCAATCAGTCCACCGCCTCAGTGCTCTGAAGTGCTGAAGTTTACTTGGTAAATTAGTTCTGGGACAGTGCCACAAGCTCACTAGAAGCTGAATATTTCTATGAAATCTAGTGAAGGCTGTCATCTACGAGTTACTGTAAATTGTGAGTTCCCACTGCAATTGTACTCATATCTGAAATAAAAACTCCTTTTAACCTGCAAACAACTGTGTGGAGTGCTTTACTGTTTTGAAGGTCTGAACTTAAACATGTACGCCCTTGAGAAAGGGAGGGAAAGGAGTGACGTGATTGAAACATACAAATATCAGCACAGGATAAATAGGGTGGATCTCAAGGTACAGTACTTTTCTCCTAATGCTCAAATACAGGGATGGGGGGTGACTTAAAAGGGACATCAGGAAGCACATTTTCACAGAAAGAGTGGTGGACAAGCAGAACAAACTGCTGTAGGAAGTGATACAGGCCAAGTAAAAGTACCAGCTTCAAGCAGGGATGGGACAGGTGCAGGCTATTGAATCTTCCCCTGCTGCAGCCCTGTTCTGATATCAGCTGCAGGGAATTCTGGGATTTCTGGTTATAGGAAATGTCAGTGTAACCCCTAGATGGCGCTATCCCAGGGGCTACTACCCCTGCCTGATTTGCCACTAACAGGTTGAGGGGGCCTGGATCCAATGGAGGGTGCCTCCACCCAGAGGTCAGGGTTTGCAATAGTTAAACTAACTTGGTAACAGCCCTCTGGGACACTGCAACCCCCCTTTCTTCCCACTAGTGGCCCACACAATATATCAGAATTACCTTCACAGTATACACTTACCCCCAGGTCTGGTTCCGGCACTGGGACCTCCTGTGAAATGAGATACAGTGCAACAATCACAGTACAGTACTTTAACATAGACAAATACCTCAGGCAGTATAACTTTGCTGAAACAAGCAGCTCTGATTTATTTAGGGGATATAACAAGGACAGGGGAAATCAGGTTAATTAGCTTATCACTCTAATAATTCATTTATGGCTCTGTGCACAGGCCTATCCCTATCAGTTACTGTCCCTGGGTACCCAAGCCCTAGTGGCTAGTCCAAACCGTGGCAGCTGGTAGGGGCCCTTTCACACAGAGAAAAGGAGAATTAAACAGTCAGCAGTACAGTAATTCCATTTGGATTTAATGTGGCAATTCAACAGGGAGCGACCCTGAATTAGTACTCACGACCTCCAAATAAGATAGGGTCCTTCAGTGTCAGCAGGGCTCACTTGAGGTACACAAACCTCTTCACACATCCATATAAAAGAAAGCACTATACCAGGCAGGCTGCATCTGTATCCCAATCGCAATTACTGCACAATACCCGGGAGAACACACAGCAGATTCAGTTCCTGACAGACCGAGTGCAATTTTCAGCAATTCCTCCAGTCTTCTACAGGGTGAGCCTGGTTTCTACTCTTCAGAGATCCTTTGATTCTTTTCACAGGACGGATTCAGTCCTAACAAGCTGTTACACAGGCTGCAGACTGGAACTCTGGGCCTTACACATGTTTTTTGACTAAAACTGCACACTGAAAAAGCACAGGGCTCCTTCCTTCTTCACTGCCAAAGCTCAACTGAAACTCCAACCGACAAAACCGGGCACTTCCTTTGAGTTCCTCCCAGTTCTTGACTGGATTGGCTGTCACTCACAATAGACTGCTGCTGTTGGTCCAAAAAGGCACTGAAGTCTAAACTACATCTCCCAGAGTCACTGCCCATACAATCCTCTTGTGGCTGGCTCAGATTATGAGTCCAAGTTCTGATTCGTCCAAGGCACCATTTTAGAGCTAGCTTACCCACACTGATTGGTCCAGTTCAGCAGTTCAAAACCAGAATGGGGAACTAGGCAGACACTGTTCTGACTGCAAAAGAAAGCAGGTTAGACAAACTGTAATTTCATTATTACTGTAAATAATTTCTGGCAAACAGTTACATCTTTCAGATAGGTTCCTTTGCACCTCTAGTGACTGCAAAATGAAGTGAATTGGCAGCAGCTCGAGTGGTACTCAGAGAAGCACACAGTCCCCCATACAACTAATTATGTCTGCAAGCAGACAACTCTTAAAGAGACAGTACCAGAGGCTCTAAAACACTCACTGATAAATGGCTTAAATGCCAAACACCATTCAGGCTTGGAGCATTCAAGCAAGCTCCTGGAAGTCTTTTGGGAACCCCATTTGCAGGGGGTTACACCTTCCTGACTTGGGAAAGCTTGACGTCCAGGCGCAAGTACTTCCATAAGTTTCAACTGCAACCATATACATTTGCATTAGGCTCACACATGTAATCATCAGTCAATATATCATTTTACCAAGAACACATTTCTGAAACATTGCAGCACGTCACTCTTTACACAGTATTACATACACATTGTACCATAACTCAAGTTATTACCTCTTGTACATGAAACCTGAAGAGAGGGGGCCCTTCCCTATCAGTTACCTTGGGGCTGGACGGGGCAAGGGCACCATACTTAGAGGGCAACACAAGTAACTTAGAGTTAGCACTGATGCTCAGTTTGGGCAATGAGCTCTGGGACACATACACCCTTTATGGACAACATTGAGAGGCAAGTCCACAGGCCTCCCAAGTGAATCATAACTGAGGTGCACCACAGGCTTTACAGCTCGACCAGTCTTTCTAGGGGAACTGTTATAGTCTCTGCACTCTGAGCCTCATTTCAGCATTGTCCTCACTTGTCAGGAGTCTCCATGGGGGTAGAGAGGCTAGAACTTGGGGCACTTTCAGCTCCAGGAGTTACAGTTTCTGAGTCCACAACATTTGGCTCGCATGGAGAGCTTGGACACTGGCAGTGGACTGTCAGGGCACTCAAAATACTCTTCTTGTTCGGTGTATCACCAGTCTGCCCCAATCTATCATTTTCTCCCTGAAAGCTCAAACAGTTCAACCATGCACAATGATTCCATTTCATCTGATCTGATGCTTTGCACTTCACTTTCTGGGAGCATTGGCTCCAGGGATGAAGCTGGGGGCTTAGACAGTCCAGAAGGCCCAGCTTTGTCTCCAGTATTGACTAGGGATTGCCCGAAACAATTGACTCAGTTCGTAAGAAGGATAGTATTCAAAGTCACTCTCACTTTCTTCCGATATGGACTGACAGTCATGCTCAACTAGGACTTGTGGAGGGAACACTTTAACTTTGCTTCTGTAGGTGCAGACTTTCTTGATCTTTTCTGCAGCAGCTCTAGTCACTGGTCCAGAGGGGCATCTTCTAGGGCTCAGACTCAATTAAGATTTGTCCAATGGGCAGTAAATGATTTTATGCATTGTTTTTACATCTTTTGAATTATTCTCAGGCCTTACTTTGTACACTGGCAGATCATCTAGATTGCCCACTACAATGTGAGGGAGATGGTGCCATCTGTCAGCAATCTTGTGCTTGCCATGCAGTCCCAGATTTCTTAGCAATACCCGATCTCCCTCCTGGAGTTCCTGTGCTTTCACCTTTTTATCATACCTTTCTTTGTTGGCCAGATTTCTTTTGGCAGCCATGGTTTGAGCCAGTTGGTACGCATGAGTTAGCTGGGCCTTTAACTTTGCACATACTGTAAATAGTTGTCAGCTTGAACCCCATCAGGAGAGACCCCAAAACACACATCTACTGGTAGTCGAGCTTCTTCCAAACATCAGGCGGTAGGGGAGAATCCAGTGGCATCACTTTGGTGCAGTTATAAGCATGTACCAGGGTGCTAATTTGTTGGCTCCATCTAGGCTTGTCCTTTGGGTGCAGGGTGCCTAGCATATCTAGCAAAGTGCAGTTGAAACGTTCAGGCTCTGGGTCCCCCTGGGGGTGGTAAGGAGTGGTTCTGGACTTTCGCACTCCCCACAGAGAAAGCATCTCTTTGATCAGACGACTCTCAAAGTCTCTCCCTTGATCAGAATAGATTCTTTGTGGAGCTCCATAGTGAACAAAAAAGTTTTCTACAAGTACTTTGGCCACAGTGGATGCTTTCTGGTCTTTGGTGGGGAAAGCTTGGGCATATCTCGTGAAATGGTCAGTGACCACCAGCACATTACTGATATTTCTTTGATCTGACTCCAAACTCAGAAAATCAATACAGACCAGCTCCATGGGTGCACTGGTGGTGATGTTAACAAGGGGGGCAGCCCTCTGGGGCAAAGCTTTCCTCTGTAAGCAGTGACTACAAGTTCGAATGTGTTGCTCCACATCAGCCCCATCTTAAGCCAATAGAATCTGGATCTCACCAAGTCAAGTGTTCTGTCTATACCAAGGTGCCCCATGTGGTTGTGCAAGGACCTCAGTACTGAGTCTCGAAGGCAGTGGGCAGCACTAGTTGTTGTTTGTCTACTTGTCCCCTCTGTCTACTGTTTCTCTGTATAACAGTTTATTGATCAGTTTCAACTTAGGACCTTCTTTGTATAACAGTGCAGTTCTCAAATCAGTGGAGCGTAATTTGACACATCTTTTCCTGCATAGAGGCTTTTAAAGCTGCTTTGATCATGGGATCGCGGATTGAGCCCGACATACTGTCATTGTCCAGCTGAGGCAGTGCACCAATGTCTATTGCAGAAAAGTGGCAATAAGCAGCAGGTATGCAATCTCAGAGGGTCCCAAGCAATCCACCATGCAGTCCACTGCGTCCT
Source organism: Neoceratodus forsteri (assembly GCA_016271365.2). Classification (NCBI taxonomy): domain Eukaryota; kingdom Metazoa; phylum Chordata; order Ceratodontiformes; family Ceratodontidae; genus Neoceratodus; species Neoceratodus forsteri. The sequence continues at coordinate 736,046,108 of CM028131.1, forward strand.
CGGGACATTTGTTCCTCCCTGTCAAACTTCCAGCAGAGTGCCCGAATGTCAGGTTCTGCCAATCGGACCCAATCATTCTGGGGAACAGGCCTCCGGAGAGAGCATCAGCATCTATGTGGTTCAGACCTGCTCGGTATTCGAGAGCATAGTCATATGTAGATAATGCAGAAAGCCACCTATGGCCAGTGGCATCCAACTTAGCTGAGGTCTGCACATAAGTCAAAGGATTATTGTCAGTTTTACTAGTATTTTAGCCCCATACAAGTACTCATGGAATTGGTCAACAATAGCCCACTTCAAAGCTAGGAACTCTAACTTATGTACAGGATAGTTCTTTTCGGATGGGGTCAGGCTTCTACTGGCAAAGGCCACTGGTCTCAGGCCATTCTCGTGTTCTTGGTACAACACAGCCCCCAACCCTTGCAAGCTAGCATCAGTGTGCAGGACGTAAGGTTTTCTTGGATCGGCATAGGCCAGCACTGGAGCATGGGTAAGTTGATATATGATCTCATGAAAAGCAGTCTCACAATCAGGAGTCCAGCGGGCCCCAAATACTTCACTGGATGAAAATACACTCTTTCAGTCTTGAGGACGCTGACTTTGGTATTTTTTGTGGGTTGGGGATACCCTTGAGTAAGGTTAAGTAAAGGCGGATCACTCTTGAATAGTCCTTGATGAAGCACCGATAATAACCACAGAATCCCAGGAATCTTTGCAGTTTTTTAGATTTTGGCTGTGGCCAGGTGGTCAAGGCCTCAACTTTACTTGGGTCGGTCTCTATTCCCTTGGTGGATACTATGTGTCCCACATACTTTACTGATGTTTGAAAGAATTGACACTTATCAATGGACAGTTTAAGGCCAAAGTCCTCCAGTCGGTCCAATACCTTAAATAATCTGCTCTCATGTTCCTCCAGTGAGCTGCCAAACACAATAACATCATCTAGGTATACCAGGCACTCTAGTAAGTTCATGTCCCCACTGCACGCCTCCATCAATCGTTGAAAAGTGGCTGGGGCACCTGAAACCCTTGAGGCATCCTCATGAATTCATAGAAGCCAAGCGGACAGATAAAGGCTGTCTTCTCACGGTCCTCTGGGGCCATCGGGATCTGGTAGTACCCACATGGAGATCCAACACAGAGAACCACTTGCTCCCATTTAGGCAGTCCAAAGCATCCTGAATGCGGGCATTGTGTACTGATCAGGATAGTCCCCGGTTTAAGGTGCGATAATCCACACACATCCTTACTGTTCCATTCTTTTTCCTCACTACCACAATGGGGAAGCATAAGGGCTTCTGGATTCTTGTATTACACCAGCAGCTAACATCTCTTGCAGATGCCGCCTCACATCATCTATGTCAGCAGGTGCCAGGCGTCGAGACCTCTCACGAAATGGTCTTTCGTCATGCAGCCGGATATTGTGCTCAGCTCCTTGCACGCATCCTACATCCCATTCCTTTAAAGAAAACACCTGGTCTCTCTGGGCAAGCTTCTCACTGATCCTCACTTTCCATTCAGCTGGCAGCGGAGTCGCCAAATCAAACAAGTCAGGCGTTACTCTGTCATTCTTCCTTGAACTCTTGCTGCTGGGTAGCACTGCAGTGTCTGCACAATGCACATTAGCCAGGATGCAACCTCTGTTTACTCGAATGTCTCTTTCAGACACATTATGAACTTGACCATTACCCTTCTGGCATAAGCATGGGCTCTAGCGGGCAAAATACTAGGCTTGACCAGCAGTCCTCTGGCAATTTTCCATCGCCTGGTGCATCCAACATTAATATTTTATTCTTAACATCCTTTCTGATACGGACCTCTCCCTGTAAGGTACACTGGGCATTTGGCGCCAGGATCAGAGACTCAGGATCCTTCTTCCATACAATTCGACCGTTCCTCTGGTTCTGTTTTTCAGCATCTCTCTGTGCCTCATAGGCCTTCTTAATTAAAGCCGGAACTCTTAAAGCTCTACTAGTCTTTGACCCCTGTTTTTCATAACACAACTGTGCCAGCCTTCCGAACATATGAGCATTTGTTCCAATCAACAAAGGGACACCATCATACAGTCCAGTGGGGGGACACACTAAGGCTAGGGTCTCTACTTGTTCGGCCACTCCAGCCACGGAGGTGGGGAAAGACAGCCAAATTCGGATGTACCCGGAATAGGGGTAGGCCTTCTCACTTAACCCCCATACATGCAGTCCTTCTAATGGTTGTAAGGGTACGTCTGACAAATGCTTCTGATACCAATCCTGGAACATAATTGTCACTTGGGAGCCACTGTCTATCACAGCTCTTGTAGACACTCCATTCACCTTTACAGTGGTCTCCATGGAGGGACCCACTATTCTGGACCAGTCTGGAGAGGCGGTAGTGGGGGCCTGGGCAACTGACCTTGCCACAAAAGGATGTGAATTAGCATTTTGGTGCCCTCACTGGGATCATGTCGCACCTCTTAACCACTGATTTCTTCTCCAAGCTCTCCTTGTAGCCTATATGCAACTTTGTCAGTGTCTTTTGGGACTGGCATTCCTTTTCATGTGCCCATCTTTCCCACAATTATAGCAAAACATACTTTCTGGAGTTTGAGCTGGCCGAGGCGCCACACTGGGAGCCAGGGCGGGGTATTACTAACTGGAAACCTGGGTGCCATCTCTGTCTGCGCGTGATAAGCATTTGGAGACATCTCGTCAGTTTCTCCACTTCCATGGTCAAGGAATTGAGTTTGGAGCTGTTATCAGCAGGAGATACAGGTGGGTACCCCACCCCATAGCAGATGCAGTCGGATATAGGTCAGGGCTCGACTTGCAGGCGTGGCCTTCATAAAGGGACTGTTTTGAATTCTGGATCTCTCTCAACAGTTCGCCCCATTGTGGCATATCTTTTCCTTGTCAGAGCACTCATTGACTGTCAACCTCTGCCCCTGAACTTCACTTGATGGGTCACCCCCAGTCACTGGTCGTAGCCACAGCTGTTGGTGCAGGTACCTCCGAGGTCGCTTTTTCTCAACTCCTCGAATTTCTCTCATTAACTCATCATAGGAGGGTGGGGATTCCAGTCGATTTGCCAGGCGTAACTGAAGCAACAGCAGTTCTGAGAAGGGGCAGACTTAAGATTCTGTCCAGTCTGGTTCGGTCCAGTTCAATCGCTGGCAAACTACCCTTTCTGAGGCATTCTTGCAACAATTTTTCCAGCCGAGATACATACACAGACAACAACTCCCTTGGTACTGTTGTGCATTTCTTACTCTCCACCATAGGTCCTCATCAGAATCTGGGCTCCCATACACATTCTCCAAGGCCTCAAGATAGCCTGTGCAGTCGCTTCAGGGTTACTGGCCCGCTTAGCACGGATGGTAGCCAGGGCAGGACCTCGGAGGCTCTCACTAACCCTCTTTCGCCGCCTTCCAGCATTGCCATTCTAGCACTTGGGGCAACATAGTCATCCAGATCTCCCAGTCATCCTCCCTTGGGGGTGGGGAGGTGCCAGAGAAGATCCTCAACCTTCGGTAAGAGTCGTGACTAATGGCAGGTGCAGAAATAGGAGTCTGCATTGGTTCAGCCACCATTACGGGCACTGGAGCAGGAGAGGGTGTTGGGGGAGGAACACCCCCAGGTGGCAAGAATAGTTTCTTCAAGTCCTCCACAGTTTTCCCCTCTCCCAGCAACCATTCAGCAAATTTCTCCTCAAAAGTTTCAGATAGTGGTGGGGGCTGATTCCCCCCCGGGTCTTTACTGTCCTTAGTTATCACTCTCCAAGCAGTGAGGGCTCCCTCTGGGGTAATGGTCTGTGGCACTTTGGAGCTATCTATGGGATCCTTAAACTCTACTAGGGCCCAGGAAAGTGTGGGTGAGCAGATTAGCATGCCGACCCACCACCACAGGGTTTTGTAAACCTTCCACCTTGGAAAGTACTCCCTGCACAGTGTCCGTATTGATACCCAGCGGGATGTCCAGGATAAGCATAGCATTTTGGGGGTTGATCTCTTCCCCAGTACACCACTCCACCAGCCGGTGCACAGCCACTTCTGTGGGGGTACCCATTTTTTTTTTTAACAGTGGTTCGTAAATATGGCCACTAGAGGACACACAATCCCAGCGGTGAGCCTCCAAGATGTAACCCCTAGATGGCGCTATCCCAGGGGCTACTACCCCTGCCTGATTTGCCACTAACAGGTTGAGGGGCCTGGATCCAATGGCGGGTGCCTCCACCCAGAGGTCAGGGTTTGCAATAGTTAGACTAACTTGGTCACAGCCCTCTGGGACACTGCAACCCCCCTTTCTTCCCACTAGTGGCCCACACAATATATCAGAATTACCTTCACAGTATACACTTACCCCCAGGTCTGGTTCCGGCACTGGGACCTCCTGTGAAATGAGATACAGTGCAACAATCACAGTACAGTACTTTAACATAGACAAATACCTCAGGCAGTATAACTTTGCTGAAACAAGCAGCTCTGATTTATTTAGGGGATATAACAAGGACAGGGGAAATCAGGTTAATTAGCTTATCACTCTAATAATCTACCTATGGCTCTGTGCACAGGCCTATCCCTATCAGTTACTGTCCCTGGGTACCCAAGCCCAGTGGCTAGTCCAAACCGTGGCAGCTGGTAGGGCCCTCACAGAGAAAAGGAGAATTAAACAGTCAGCAGTACAGTAATTCCATTTGGATTTAATGTGGCAATTCAACAGGGAGCGACCCTGAATTAGTACTCACGACCTCCAAATAAGATAGGGTCCTTCAGTGTCAGCAGGGCTCACTTGAGGTACACAAACCTCTTCACACATCCATATAAAAGAAAGCACTATACCAGGCAGGCTGCATCTGTATCCCAATCGCAATTACTGCACAATACCCGGAGAACACACAGCAGATTCAGTTCCTGACAGACCGAGTGCAATTTTCAGCAATTCCTCCAGTCTTCTACAGGGTGAGCCTGGTTTCTACTCTTCAGAGATCCTTTGATTCTTTTCACAGGATGGATTCAGTCCTAACAAGCTGTTACACAAGCTGCAGACCGAACTCTGGGCCTTACACATGTTTTTGACTAAAACTGCACACTGAAAAGCACAGGGCTCCTTCCTTCTTCACTGCCAAAGCTCAACTGAAACTCCAACCGACAAAACCGGCACTTCCTTTGAGTTCCTCCCAGTTCTTGACTGGATTGGCTGTCACTCACAATAGACTGCTGCTGTTGGTCCAAAAAGGCACTGAAGTCTAAACTACATCTCCCAGAGTCACTGCCCATACAATCCTCTTGTGGCTGGCTCAGATTATGAGTCCAAGTTCTGATTCGTCCAAGGCACCATTTTAGAGCTAGCTTACCCCACACTGATTGGTCCAGTTCAGCAGTTCAAAACCAGAATGGGGAACTAGGCAGACACTGTTCTGACTGCAAAAGAAAGCAGGTTAGACAAACTGTAATTTCATTATTACTGTAAATAATTTCTGGCAAACAGTTACATCTTTCAGATAGGTTCCCTTTGCACTCCTAGTGACTGCAAAAATGAAGTGAATTGGCAGCAGCTCGAGTGGTACTCAGAGAAGCACACAGTCCCCCCATACAAACTAATTATGTCTGCAAGCAGACAACTCTTAAAGAGACAGTACCAGAGGCTCTAAAAACACTCACTGATAAATGGCTTAAATGCCAAACACCATTCAGGCTTGGAGCATTCAAGCAAGCTCCTGGAAGTCTTTTGGGAACCCCCATTTGCAGGGGGGTTACATCAGCTTAGAAGTCAACAAAATCAGTCTTGTACAATCTACTATACTGCAGCAAAAAGTAAGTAAAAAATTACGTTTCTGCACGCAAGGTAGAAAATGGGACCATCCCTACATATGGGTGTAGGGTTTTTCTGTGTTGATTGTTCCTCTTTAAAATCAGTTAGGAATAATCCACAGTCAGGTCAGGTGTGTGGCAGTATTGTAATAATTTATTTATTTGTTATTTACTTCAAAAGTTTTACCAGGAAAAAGATACTGAACTGAACCAGCAGCTTATTTCCAGATGCGGCCTGGGGGGTAGGGAACAAGGGAGAAAGAAATGCAGCAAAATATATAAGTTGAAAAGGTAACTGGCAAGAGGTAAACTTATGCTGATTTAAGATAAAGTATGCACTGTATAGCAGTAGAGCAATATGTACACAATGACAATTTATATTTTGAAATTTTAAGTTCATGTTAGAGGTAACAGTTCATAGGGGATCAACTATAATGCAAACAGTTCCCAGCAAGGCAGACAGCTAGTCATATTTCAACAGCTAAGGGAAATACATGGGCAAGGTATAGCAATTTCAAGGAGCTGGGTAGAGAGGTATGGGACTGGAGAGTGGTGGAAGGGACAGTTGGGGAGAGGAATAGGGAAGGGGGAGAGCAGAGGGAAGGGAGAATCGGGGCAGTTGCAGGTGGGCGAGTAGAACTCATGGAGATGAAGGGAGAGATAGTGAAGAGAGGTGCCAGAGTGGGTGGTTAGGGGAAGGGAGTTCCAAAGATTAGGGAAATGGTTGGAGAATGCCATGCGGCTGGCTGTAGTCAACCTAGGTGGGAGGGTGAGGGAGCGAAATTTAGAGAAGTGTAAGGAAAAGGAGGAGGGGAGAGGAGATGAGAGAGGGGGGAGGAAAAGTAGGAAGGAAGAGATCCAAGCCAGTGTTTGGACAGAAAGGAGGAGCAATGTATAAGACGTCTGGCCTTCAGGGAGGGGGAAGAGAGAGGGTGGAGTAGAAGGAGCAGTGGTGAGTGTGGAGGGGAAAGTAAAGAGCAAAGTGGCAGAAAGAGTGGAAGAGCGGGTCCAGTCTGGCAAAAGCGGACTTAAGAGCTGTATACTGTGTCTCCATAGTCAAAGACAGGGAGAATCATTCTCTGTAAGATGGCTCTGCAAGTCGGCAAGGGGATGCATCTATGGTTACAGTATAAAACACCAAATGGAGGAAAGGTCCAAGGAATGCAAGGAACAGAGAAGGAGGATTTTTGGAGGGATTTTTGGTCTGTGGATTTTGCGTACACAGTAGATCATGTGGTGGTCACAGAGGGCATCCGGGAAGATGCCCGACGCAGTAATGCAGTGAGTGTGTGAGGTCAAGGCCCAGTCCAATAGGGTGTGATTGAGGGATTTGTGGTTTGGGTGCGTAGGATCAGAGATTAGCTGGGTTAGGTTTAGGGCTTGACGTTGTTGCAAAATTTGGACTGGGGAGAGAGACAATTTTTTTTTTTTTATTAGACCTGTTTCTCCACCTCCGCGGACTCGGCAGGGGCTATGATCCCTCCCTCAGAGAGGTATGTCCTCTGGCTCCTCTGACCGCCTCCTGCTCTGCCTGCCCCCAAAATTCCCCCATGGCTTCCTCCCACCCCCATGGCGGAGCTAGGGCAGGAGTGCTGACTCGCTTCCCGAGACAGCAATCCAGAATTGGGAAAATTTACAGGAGCCATTGGGCCATCACGGGCCTGCCAGGTCCCCTGCTTTTCCTCCATTTTTCCTCCCATGCCCTACACCCGTGCAGTGGGTGGTGCTGCAGTCTCCGCCTCTGCAGAGGCAGCCAATCACCCTGGATGTGGGCCCACTCCTTGTGCTTGCATCTGCGCTGACATCCAACCACCGCTAGGTGTCAGTCAACAGCGCACAGTGCTATCCCCCCTCCCCACAGAAGGAAAGCAGTCCTCCGGATGCTCAATCCTTACCTCCCCCGGCTAATAAGTTCACCAGAAGTGGAGTGTGAGATGGTGGATAATGGAATGACCTTGGTGGGTTGTGAGGTTATTATAGCATTGTAGCACATCCCGAGTGGATCGTTACACTAATAGCATTTGTAAAATGGTCAAAAGTGTTATACCTAATTTTAATAAACTATAATATTAGATTGAAGGCCTTTAGCACATTCGGAGTTAGAATACCAGAAAGACAATTTGCAAGAAGAATGGTGTTGGACAGATATAAGGCAATTCTAGTTGGGGGTAGGAGGAAGTAGGCTGCTGGTTAACAATGATCTGCAGCCTATACAATAGGTAGGGAAATCAGCAGACTGGGTGGGCCAAGCAGTCCTTATCTGCCGTCAAAGTCTATGTTTCTATGTGAAGGATCCATAAAGGCCTACAAGAACAGAACAAATATCCAGATTGTTTGGTTTCTATGTGTCTTTACAGACTATACACTTGCACACTAAAGCCTCAAACCAGAACAAAGTATCGTAAGTAGGCAAAGACCAACACACAATGTCAGCCCACTTGTGGAATTGATATCGGTGTCCACACCAAAGCACATAAACTCTTTATTGCCACACTCCTAAATGTAGAAAATGGTAACTGATCAGAGATATCATCGATATCAGTGTATATGCACACTATAAGCTGGCAAACAAATGTGCAATATGCAAAAGGCATACTTTTGTGCAAAATCTAGCTAGGCTCAGTGCCAAAAATGCTACAGAAGTAAATCTGGTGTGATGTAAAGCCAGGACAAAATGTCTCAAACCTCAGAGGTCAGGAAGGAGAAGTGCCACCAGCTACTGGAGGGAAACATTGAAACATAGAATTTGACAGCAGATAAGGACTGCTTGTCCCACCTAATCTGCCCATGTTCCCTACCTACAGTCACACCGTAGAACCTACTTGATCTCCAGCTTCCCCCTTTCCTTGCTTCTTAGGTTCCCTTATATCTATCCCATGCATTCTTAAACCCCATTACAGTTTTTTACTCCCACCACCTCCTCAGGACGGCTGCTCCAGGCATCCGCCACCCTGTCTGTGAAGAAGTGTTTCCTTACATGTCCCCTGATTCTAACCCCCCCTTCCATCTTCATCGCATGGCCCCTTGTTCTTGTGCATCCTTTTCTCTGAAAAAGACTTCCCTCTTGAACCTTATTTATATCCTTGAGGTATTTGAAAGTCTCTATCGTATCCCCCTCTCCCTCCTTTCTTCCAGTCTGTACATATTGCAGTCATTCAGTCTCTCCTCATAGGGCTTTTGATGCAGATCCCACACCATTTTAGTTGCTCTCCTCTGGACTTCCTCAATTCTGTCTAAGCCCTTTCAGAGATGAGGACTCCAGACCTGGACATAGTAGTCTAGGTGGGGTGTCACAAGAGACTGATACAGAAGTATCACTGCCTCCCTCTTTCTGCCGGTGATACCCCTCCCTATGCACCCTAGAATCCCACTGGCTCTCCCCACTGCCTTGTCACACTGTTGAAATATTGCTATAACTACAGTATTTTGTTTGCAGGTTTCTGAGGGGAGGCAGGAACTGAATCAGGAGGTCAGGAGGGGAGCCTGCATGAGTTAATGCAATTTAAGCAATTGTGTCCAAGCAGGAAGCAGCAGGAGGGTTTTCTAAAGGTTTAAAGGGTTCTTTGAGTGCTGTTTTTTGGCACGCAGAGGTTGAGAAGGAGCAGCACCACCACCACCAGCTACTGCAGGGAAAAAGGCTGAAATATTGCTGTAACTAACATTTCTCTTTGCAGGTTTGCAAGTGCGAGGCAGGAACTGAGATGGGAGGTCGGCAGGGGAGCCTGCATCAGCTGATGTGATTTAGCCAATCGTGTCCAAGGAGGAAGTGGCAGGAGCGTTTTCTAAAGGTTTAAAATGTTCACCAAGTGCTGTTTTTCGGTGAGCAGAGGTCAGGAAGGAGCAGTGTCACCAGCTATTACAGGGAAAAAGGCTGAAATATTGCTTTAACTATTTTTTTTTTTTTTTGCAGGTTGGGGGGGCAGGAACCGAAACAGGAGGTCGGGAAGAGATTCTGCATTAGCTGATGTGAGTTAGTCAATTGCTTTCAAGCAGGAATCAGCAGAAGTGTTTTTTAAAGGTTTAAATAGTTCTCCAGATGCTATTTTTTGGTGCACAGAGATCGGGAAGGAGCAGCGCCACCAGCTACTGCAGGGAAAAAGGCTGAAATATTGCTGTAACCTTTTTCTTTGCAGGTTTGTGAGGGGAGACAGGAACTGAATTGGGAGGTCGGAAGGAGAGCCTGCATAACCTGATAGGATTTAGCCAGTCGCAGGCCAACAGGAAGTGAGCGGGGGAGGGATAAAATCCAGCCTCTCCATCATGTCCCATCACACTTGTGTCCCAGAGTGTGAGTGGAACAGAGCAGGAGTGGAACGGGATACTACTGGCATCTTAGGCATCCCCAGATGACAGCAGGTATGCAAGGGGCGTTTCCAGAGTGACAAGATAAGATAGTGTGAGGTACACAATAAAGCCCCTTTAAGAGCACTCAAAACACTGGTTGTTGTTACAAAATGTTGCATTGCCTGCAAGTGCCATGTTATTCCAGAGGCTCTGGGAAACCATTCAGCATACCTCTCAACTGTCCCTGACTGTGAGGGATGTCCCTCATTGTACCCCTCGATATTGCTCTGTCCCTCATCCATCCCTCGAGGAAACGGTACTGTTCACACAGTGCATGTGCTGTAACTTCAGACCTTATTGCATATATGTGCAATATTCTCAGATTCTAACTCATCAATACACCTTATGCAGGTCAACATAATACTTTCCACTGTGTTCTGAGCTTGTATCTCCATGTTTGAATATGTGTCTCTCATTATGTGGATCAGTGTCCCTAATTGTCTCTCATTTGGAGTGTCTGTGTCCCTCCTTTCAGTACTGACAGGTTGAGAGGTATGCCCTTCAATCTGAGGCATTGCCTCATGATACGACATCCATCGGAACAGTGAGAGATGGGCATGGCAGACCTGAAGTGGGGTAAACTGTTAGCTTACTGTACCCATTTAGGAAACTCATGAAGTGGGGTAAGAAGCATCTGTGGGGGAAAGTAACAAGCAGGTAGCTGCTACAGGTGGGAATAAGGTAGACGCCATATCTATGGTAGGGTGCAGAAAGTGTTCAAGTAGGGCAAAATGGGGAGGTTTAATTAAAAAGCAATAAGTAAAGAAGCAGAGGGCTACAGGGTGTGATATATCCAAATGAGTAAAGGGGACAGCAAGGGGAAAAAGGAGAAAAAAAAAACACCCTATCTAGGGAAGGGTGATAAAGCAAATACCGACAGAAGGTGTAGGAGAGGGCAATAGATGAAAGATACAGTTGATAGCAGTAGGTAGTGATATATAAAGTCAACTCTGGGAGTGGTGCAATGCAATGGATGCAGAGCTGCAATTTTCCAGGAGACATTCTGGAGACTGAGGTGCTGCCCCATCTGCACACACCTCTCTTGGTTGAGACAGGAGGTCGCAGGTCTCTGAGCAGAGTTGGCTATGATCCAGAGGACCCACCCAGGGGCCTCAAAGTCTCCCACCATTACCCTAGATGTTGCCTAGGAGAAGGAGGGCCAGCTGGATGATGGTGGGCTCTGGGAGGGTGGTGGTGGCAGGCCAGAGGGCAAATTCCTTCACTATTCTTGCGGAATGGCACTGCTAGGAGGAGCCCCTGATGTGGCAAGGGAGGATGTGGGGGTGCTCAAAACAAGAGATCTCAAGGTGGGAGGTAGAGGACCCCAGCAGCGGAGGAAGCAGCCTCTGGTGGGGGGCTTAGTTGTTAGGGGGGTAGATTTGGGAACAGGAAAGGGGGAGAGAGAGGTAAGGTGCCTCCCTGTAACCATGGCCCAGAGGGATAGGCAGCGGATCCTAAGGATCGCTAGGGTGGCAGGGCAGGGACATGGAGCTGGATGTCATTGCCCATCTGGGGAATAATGGCCTTGCATGGGACAGGGCTGGAATTGTGCAGGGAGAGTTCTGAGAACTGGGCACAGGTTCAAGGCAAGTAACGGTGGCTTTCGCTGAGGTGCTGCCTGTCTGTGGCCAAGGGAAGTACAGGGTACTATGCACCAAGAGCTTCAACTCATGTTTGAAGGAATGGTGCAGAGAAGAGGGGTTCAACTACATTGCAGACTGGGGACTAACCTGGAGGGTTATGGGCCTATACAGAGGCAATGGCCTGCATCTGTCTGGGAGGGGAAATGCAGTCCTTAGAGGACGATTTAAATGTTACTTTGATGAACATTTAAACTAGCTGTGAATGTGGTGGAAAGACAAAGGGAGGTATAAACTACTCCCTCCCCCATAGACTGAAGCAGTAGGAAGGGAGGACATGAGGGGATGGGAACAAAAGTTTCATAAAAAAGGGGGGGGAATATATGGGGCCCAAGGGGAGGACAGGGGTTGCACACAGAGTGAGAGCAAGGTGCGGAGGGCCATATGTGCAAATAAAAGGAGTTCTGGAAATAAAATTCCAGACCTAGAGGCCATCATGGTGGAAGCAGACCTGGATATTGTGGCCATTACTGGGTTATGGTGCACAGGTAGCTATGACTGGGACATGGCCATTCCAGGCCACATTCAATTCAGGAAGGATAGGGAGGGGGGGAAAGGAGGAGGGGTTGTACTGTATGTAATGGAGAGGTTGTGCTGTATGTAATGGAGGGCATCAAGGTGACAGAAATGCAAGGGAACCGGGGAAGGTGGAGCTGGAGGTATTGTGGGTCACCTTTGAAACAGGAGCTGGAGCCAAAACAGTGTAGCAAAACATTGGAACAACCCGCCACATGAACTGCAGCATATCAGTAGCTTAACCATTTTTTTGCTAAAATTATATGAATTGTTGAGAAACGATTGTATATGTTTTTAACTGATTTTCTTAATTGCGTAACTGTTTTGTTAATTGTATGTTATGTTTAGTTTTTGTATTTGGAGCTTGAACAGGGCTTTGTTGTAAACTGGATTTGTATCCTAACAAACTTTTGCCTGTCTAAAAATAAATTTTACCATACTATACCATTATTTGTACTGGGCTGATATACAGACCTCCAAGACAGGGGGAGGAAATGGATAAGGCTCTGGGGGAAGCCATCAGCACAATGGCAGAAAATGGGGAGGTGCTGCTGGTGAGGGACTTTAAACTGCTGGATGTCGATTGAAGCCTCCCAGCTGCAGCTTTAGCTAGAAGCAGGGACATCCTGGACTCCCTGCAGAGGGCATTTCTTAGGCAAATGTTTAGGGAGCCAACTCATAATGGGGCAATACTGGACCTGGTGCTAACAAACAAGGACAGTATTACAGACGTCAAGGTAGGATACTGCCTGTGGACCAGCGATCATGGTACAGTGTTGTTTAACATAAGAATGGCAGCAGAAGCAACCAACACAAGGACAGTGTTCCTGGCCTTCAGGAGGGCAGATTTTTTAAAATGGGTGATTGCCTCAGAGACGACCTAGCAGGGAGGATTGTCTGAGTGGCATAGAGGAACAGTGGGCCAAATTAAAGGAGGGCATTGTGAAGGCAACAAACCCCTGTGAAAAAGAAGTCAGCAAGAACAGGAGTAAAAAGAGATCACTATGGTTCTCAAGGGAAGTGGCTGCAAAGGTTAAAGCTAAAAATGTAGCATTCAAGAGGTACGAAGAGATGCAGTGAGGAGAGAATTGGGAGGTGTACTAGGAAAAGCAGAGGGAAGCAGGGAAGGCAGTGAGGGCACAAAAGCACAAACTGAGGAAAAGATAGCCAAACGAATAACTAAGGGGGACAGTGCCTTTTTTAGGTATGCAAGTGAAAAGAAGACCAAGGGTGGAACTGTAAGGCTAAAAAGGGAAGGGGTGACTATGCAGAAGTGGACCAGGAAAAGGCAAACATCCTGAACAAATGCTTTTTTTCAGTGTGTTCAGAGAGGAAAGAGAAAGGGAGGAGCCACAAAAAAGTAACAGGAGCACTGGAGGCAAGGAAGTGGAGGGGGTACACCCAAGGGTGCCAAGGAAGCTCAAGGAGGTACTGGCTGCATCTCTAACAGCTCTATTTAACAACTTACTGGAAACAGGAGTGGTTCTAAAAGACTGGAGGAGAGCAGATGTACAGCAGCGCCATCTAGGATGCAATGCAGGAATGCTTTTTGGATACAGGGATAGTACCGGGAGACTGGAGAAGGGCAGATGTGGTACCAATCCACAAAAGTGGGAGCAGGGAGGAGGCAGGGAACTACAGGCCAGTAAGCCTGACATCGGTGGTGGGGAAGGTAATGGAGACATTAATAAAGGAAAGAATGGTGGAGTACCTGACCAGTAACAAACTGCAAGATCCAAGACAGCATGGGTTCACCGGGGGAGATCATGCCAAACTAACCTAATCAAGTTTTTCGACTGGGAGACCAGAGTCTTGGACCAGGGGGGAGCAGTGGATGCAGCCTACTTGGATTTCAGGAAGGCGTTTGATATAGTCCCACACAGGAGATTAGTTAACAAGCTGACCAGTCTAGGGGTGGGTGCAAAGGTGGTGATGTGGGTGCAGAACTGGCTAAGTAACAGGTGCCAGAGGGTAGAGTGAATGGGGGGAGATCAGAAGAGAGGGAGATGACAAGTGGGGTATCGTAGAGATCAGTCCTGGGGCCATTACTATTCAATGTATTCATTGGAGATATTGTAGACTGACTGGAAGGGAATGTATGCCTGTTTGCAGATGACACAAAGATCTGCAACTGGGTGGACAAACAAGAGGGAGTGGATAGGATAAGAAGGGACTTAAACAAACTGGAGGAATGGTCAAAGGTATGGCAGCTGGGATTTAATGCTAAAAAATATAAGGTTATGCACATAGATACAGTACATAGACACTGTCAGCAGATAAGGACCTACTGCCCACCCAGTCTGCCCATTTGAGCTTGTAAGTTCACTTTATGTTTTCCTAGAAGTCTGTTGCCCCTTACCCCTGACCTCCAGAATTCGCTTATGTCTATCCCATGCATTCTTAAATCCTGTGATTGTTTCAGCCCCCACTACTTCCTCTGGCAGGGTGTTCCACTTGTCCACCACCCATTCTGTGAAGAAATTCTTCCTCACGTTTCCTCTGAATTGCACTCCCTCCAACTTCATCCCTTGCCCTCTAATCTTGGAACATCTTTTTCGCTGAAAAATAGTGTATTCCTGCACCCTGTTCCTCCCTGTAAGATACCTGTATGTCTCTATCATATCCCCTCTCTCCCTTCTCTCCTCCAGGGAGTACATATTCAAGTCAACCTTCAATCTGTCCTCATAGGACTTGTGATGCAATCCATGTACCATCTTTGTTGCCCTCCTTTGAACCTTCTCTACCCAGTCTTTGTCCTTACGTAGGTAAGGTCTCCAGAATTGTACACTGTACTCCAGGTGGGGCCTCACTAGTGTCTTGTATAGTGGAATTATGACCTCCCTTTTGCTGCTGGTGATGCCCCTGCCTATGCATACCAGCATCCTATTTGCTTACCTACTGCTTTGTCGCACTGTTTTCCTACCTTAAGGTCATCAGAGATGATAACCCCAAGATCTCTTTCCTGCTTGATGCATGCTATATCCTCACCCCCCAACTGATATGTTGTTCCAGGGTTTTTGTGCCCCATATGCCTTATCTTGCACTTCTTTGCATTGAATTTCAACTGCCAAACCCCTGACCATTCTTCAAGTTTCTGCAGGTCCCTCCTCATTCTGTCTGCACCCTCTGGTATGTCCACTCTGTTACAGAGCTTTGTGTCATCGGCAAACAGAGATATTCTGCCTTCCAAGCCCTGATGAAGACATTGAATAGGACCAGTCCCAGCACTGATCCCTGTGGTACCCCACTGGTCACTCTTCCCTCTGTGGAACGACAGCCATTTACCACCACCCTCTGTGTCCTGCCACCCAGCCAATTACCTACCCACCGCACTACTTTCCTGCCCACTCCCATATTCTTCAGTTTGTTTAATAGCCTTCTATGTGGCAGAGTGTCAAAGACCTTGCTGAAGTCCAGATAGGCCATGTCCACTGCCCTCCCTGATCCACCTTCCTTGTCACCCAGTCAACAAATTCAGTGAGGTTGGTCTGACATGACCTCCCCCTGGTGAAACCATGCTGCCTTGGGTCCTGTAGTCCGTTGGCAATCAGAAGTTTCACCAATCTCTCCTTCAGTAGTGCTTCCATGATCTTCCCCATTACTGAGGTGAGGCTGACTGGTCTGTAGTTCCCCGCTTCCTCTTTGTTCAGACTTTTTGTATAAGGGGACTACATCTGCTGTCCTCCAGTCTTTGGGTTCCTCCCCTCTTTCCAGTGATTGGCTAAACAGGATTGCCAGAGGTTCAGCCATCACCTCTCTTAGTTCTTTTAGGACCCTCTGGTGCACCCCATCTGGCCCCATTGCTTTATCAACTCTCATTACTTCCAGTTCTTTCAAGATCCTTTCCCACCCCTTGTACTCCCTTCAGGCCCATTACCCTCCTCTTCCTCAGTAAAGGCTGAGCAGAAATACCTGTTCAATATGTCAGCTTTGCTGTTGTCTTCCTCCACACGGCCCCCATCCTCCCCTTTCAGTCTCACTATCCTTCCCTTTGCCTTTCTTTTTTCACTTATGTACCTGTAAAAGGTTTTGTCCCATCTACCTACTGATTTTGCAATGTGCTGTTCTGTCTGAGCTTTGGCTTTCCTTACTGGCCTCCCTGCCTCTCTTTGCTTCTCCTGGTACTTCTCCCTATCCCCTTCCACCTGCGTCTTTTTGTATTGTCTGAATGCAACCTTTTTTGGCTTTCACTTTCTCCACTACCTCCTTGGAAAACCATAATGGCCTCCTCTTCCTTTTCCCCTCACTAACCTGCTTAATGCATAATTCTGTTGCCCTTGTAATCCCCATTTTAAATATTGCCCACTGTTCCTCAACCCCTGATTCCTACTCCATTCCCATTAATGCCTCTTTCAAGCATCTCCCCTTTTTCCCAAAGTCTGCACCCCTAAAATCCAGGATACATGTTTTTGTGTGGTTTGGTTCTGCTCCTTCTGTGATTTCAAACCACAGTGACTGGTGGTCACTATTTCCCAGGTGCTCCCCCACTGCTGCCCCCATCACACTGTCCCCGTTTGTGAGCACAAGGTCCAGTATTGCCTTCTGCCAAGTTGGTTCCATGACCAGTTGCTTGAGGAAGGCACCTTGAAAGGGAATCCAGGATAAATCTGCTCCTGGTTGATGCTGCTGCTGGAAGGCTCCAGTCCACGTCTGGAATAATGAGGTCTCCAACCAGCACCACCTCACCCTTGTCTGCCATCCTTTGTATGGCTAGCATCAGCTCCCTACCTGTTTCTTCCTCCTGGGCTGGTGGTCTATAGACCACCCCTGTGCAGATGGCTGGCCCCATTTTCCTTTCCAGCTTAACTCACAGTATCTGTCCCTCATTTTGTTCCTCCTGGATCTCTGTGGCTTTTATGCCATCTTTCATATAAAGTGCCACTCCTCCCTTCCTACCTGCCCTGTCTCTTCTGAATATGTTGTAGCCAGGTATGGCCATCTCCCAGTCATGGTTATCATTACACCAGGTCTCTGTGATGGCCACAATGTCCATGTCCGACTGCACCATGACAGCCTCCAGATCCTCCATCTTGTTGCTAAGGCTCCTGGCATTCACACACATGGCTTTCCATGATTTGACCTCACTGGACTGTTTAGCTGTTCTACTCCAGCCCCCTCCCTGGTTGTTCTTTATCCCTGGTTCTCCCTGCTGTCTGCTGTTCTGTTGAATTTTGCCCCCTTTCTGCCTATCAACCTCTTGGGTGCTTATCTCCATCTTTTGCACACTGCTTTGTAGAGATATCCACATGGGGCACAAGAACTCAGGGGCAACTTACCAACTAGAAGGGGAAGAAATGGCAACAACTAACCAGGAAAGGGACCAAGAAGTCATCATAACAGAGGACCTCAAGGTGTCTAGTCAGTGTGGTAAAGCAGTGGGTAAGGAAAGCAGAATGCTGGGATGCATTGGGAGAGGAATAACAAGTAGAACGAGGGAGGTAATTTTGCCCTTGTATAGATCACTGGTGAGGTTACATCTCGAGTACTGTGTCCAGTTCTTGAGGCCACATCTCAGAAAAGATATCAACCAGGTGGAGGCAGCACAGAGAAGAGCTACCAAAATGATCCAGGGCATGCATCAAAAAAATGATGAGGAAATGGTGGTGGCAAAAACCGTGGGGGCATTCTAGCATGCATGGGATAGACACAGGGGACTAGTGAGACTGGGACAGAAGGGAAGATTGGAAACAGATCCAGCAAGATCTGATGGAAGCAAGATATTTCTTAAAGCTAAACCAGGGCAGACTGGATAGACCTGGAGGTCCTTTTCGGCCGCCAACTACTATGTAACTATGCTACAGTATATCACAAAATGCTGCAGTATACTGCAGGGAACAGTGTAATTCATATAGAATAATGCATGGGGAAGTGTGTATAACAAGGATTTTATGCACACTTGAGGTGTGCGATGCCCCATAAACCCTGATGGCAAAGCCCAAGGGGTTTATCAGGGCATCGCACACCAAGGGTGTGCCAAACATCCAAGTTTAAACACTTCCCCATGTTTTATTTTTTATATTAACTGGTTCCTTTTTTATATATAATTTGTTTCTATTGTGTGAAACAATGAACTGCAACAGTAACTTGGAACTGTGGATAAACTTTGTTGTAGAAAATATGAAATTTAAACTGTTTAACCATTTTACTTTGATTATTTTTTAACATTTTAAACATTTTTAACATTGTCCCTAACCCCCACCCCACCCCCAGCAGAACAATTTCTAGGCAATGACAATTAAAATGTTAGCACTAAACAACTGCATTTCATAAGAGGAAGTAACTAGTTTTTGAAGGAAATCTGCTTTTATTCAGTACAGGCATCAACCACTTTTTGTTCAGTTTTTTGTTTTTTTCCACAAACAGTGTTCCTCATGCACCAGATGTGGAACCTAAAGGAGGGAACGAATTCTGATGCTCCGAGTCACTAGCTGAGTAAAACAATGATGAATTTGCCATTTTTTAAGGTTTTGTGCTGAAATGTTGTTGAGAAAACTGTGCCCTATTTTCCATTTTTATTTTGAACAGATTTCTGTCATTCGTGCTGGCGGTATTTCTGAGGCTGCGAAAGCATCCTAACAACGCAAGGACAGAGTGCATTACATCTGTTCACCTGGCATCAGAGGCATTTTTAGAACTTTAGTGAGAGGTGGTTAACCAAACCCATTATACATGGCTCATTATTTACACATGTGTATAACGGAGTTTGTGAGGTTCTGCCAGCGAGTGATAATGGGCACCAACTAGTTATTATAATGGCAGTTGAGCCTTTTTTGTTATGCAGTATTTTGTGACGTCATTTACTGCAAGTTATTGCATTTCATCATGGCTGGGTCCTCTGTAACTCTGCTTCATAAACATGGTAGCAGGCAGGAGGCTGTAAACATTAGGCCGGTCAGTCTGACGTCAGTGATAGGAATGTTAATTGAGATGCTGCTAATGGAAACACTTGAGGAGCATGTTGAATCCAGCAGGTTACAAGACCTGAGGCAGCATGGATTCTCGGGGGGACGTTATGTCAGATGAACCTGATAGAGGTTTTCAATTGGATACCATGGAAATAGATCAGGATGGGCTCGTGGACTTTGCCTACTTAGACTTTAACAAGGCCTTTGACACCGTACCACATAGGAGGTTCATAAGGAAACTGGACAGTTTGTGGGTGGGTCCCAAGGTGGTAAACTGGGTATGAAATTTGTTGATGGATAGGCAACAGAGGGTGGTGGTAAATGACACTTACTCTTGGGAGGGGAGAGTGACCAGCGGGGGTACCTCAGGCTCAGTATTGGGACCAGTCCTCTTTAATGTCTTAATAAGTGACATTGCAGAAGAGCTGGAAAGGAAGATATACCTCTTTGCAGATGACAACAAAATCTGCAATAGGATAGACACTCCAGAGTGGGTGGAGAGAATGTGAAGAGACCTAAGAAAACTCGAGTGGTCAAGGGAATGACAACTGGCTTTCAATGTGGAAAAGCATAAAATCATGTACTTGAGCATAGAAACCTAGAGGTGGAATGTAAAATGGAGGAACAGGCATTGATAATCACTAAACAGGAAAGGGACCTTAGGGTAATCATATTGGAGGACCTCAACGTGGTGAGGCAATGCAACAAGGCAGTGAGTGGGGCCAGCGGGATGCTGGGGTGCATGGGGAGGGGTATCACCAGCAGAAGGAGAGAGGTGGTGTTACCACTGTATAGATCACTGATGAGACCCCCCCCCAAATTACTGTATCCAGTTCTGGAGACCACATCTCAGGAAGGTCATAGACAAAGTAGAGGCTGTTCAGAGGAAGGCAACTAAAATGGTGCAGGGGATGCATCAAAAACCCTATGAGGAGAGACTAGCGGATCTCAATATGTATACCTTGGAATACTGAGGGAGAGAGGGGGCATGATAGAAACATATAAATACCTCACAGGGGTGACTAAGGTACAAGAGGGGAGTATTTTTTCAGAGAAGAAGGTACACAAGAACAAGGGAGCATGCAAAGAAGCTAGAAGGGGGGAATTTAGGAGGGATATGAGGAAGTACGTCTTCACTGAAAGAGTTGTGGATGCCTAAGAACTGTCTTCCAGTGGAGATGGGGGGTGAAAGCAGTGGTGGGCTTCAAGCATGCATGGGTTAGGCACTAAAGATCTTGGTAGGAAAAGGGGGAGAGGGCGCCGGCCCAGTGGCACTGAGGGCTGAGGCACTGGATGCCTTACCTTGCACCACACTGGCGACCCGGGTTCGGAAACAAGCACGGGCCACCGGGGGTTGGCCAGGGAGGAGAAAGATAGAGTGCCCAGCAACCGCTCTCCTTCTCCAGTGGGGTTAACTGCAGGCTTCCGCTGCAATATCACCATCTAGGGGAGCGCAGGTGGAAGGTGCGGTAGGTGGAGAAGCAGTGAGGGCATTAGGCAAGACATCGGCATAGGGGCGGAGTGGGAGGCACATTTCAGCATGCCTCCTAGCTCATAGGCCCTCATTGCAAGCCGACATCTGGGGAAGAACTTGGAAAAACACCCTGGCTTCTCCTAGGCGACGACACCTTGCTGGGAGGTCTCCAGGCTCATCAGACAGACTCTGCTGCACCAATTCCACAACACTAGAATGTTGGTTTTTGGAGGTAAGCATGGGGGGCGTCCCTCCTCACCCCTGCCCAGGGGGTATACCAGGGGTAAGATAGTGTGGAACCGTGTGCTCTAGGGGCAGATCTCAGTGGGAACAGGGGGCCTACAGTAGGGGATGTCTGAGAGAGTGGAGAAGGGAGGTGAGTAGGGCGCATAACTACATAGTAGTTAAAAAAAAAAAAAGAAAAGGGGGGAGGTAACCTGAGAGCAGGTAGGGTGTACGGTGAGAGTATAGACAGGAAACAATTAGCAGACTGGGTGGTCCAAATGGTCCTTATATGCCAACAAATTCTATGTTTCTACATGGTCCAAATGCACCAGTGCTTCCCTTACTCCAGAACTTCATCTGGGGGCTGAGTTTGGATACTCAGCCACTTCCTTATAAATGTGAGGAATGCATTTAGAACTGTAAATAACCTCAACTCAGAAATGCACTTCTGTTACAAACTAATACATTTCTAAACCAAGTTTATTCAGTTCCTAACATGTGGTTAATCTACTAAATTTAGGCTAAGACCTTCTCACTCTGGGGTTTTCCATCTTACCATTTCTACCACTACCAGGATGCCACCATCTAGGGCTTCTATGGGCACATGTGCACAGTTGTGCATGACCACGCATCTGAGCCCTGCAGCATCTCCCTTCTCTGTGCCACCTTCCCACTGTACTTCCTCCTGTGGTCACCCACGTGGCAGTGTGTCAGCAGAAAGTGCAACCCTCCACCCCTCTAGCAGGGGAGCATCCTCTGGGATGCTCAACCCTTCTCCCACTGACTACGCTCTGCCGATCCACGCTTTGGCTGCGAACCCAGGTCACCGGACTCACAAGCATTATATCAACAACTGCACCAGTAGGCCTACCCAACCCTTGTGCTTTACAATTTAGCTTGTCCTGATACTGTCAGGTGCCTAAGTCAGAATCCTCTTTTTTTGACATCACAATCAGACACACTTTCTCGCCATTCCTGCAACCAGACTTACAACTTATGGCAACAGTGTGTTTTCAGTATACAATCTTATCTTGTGGAATAGTTAAACAATAATGGCTGAGAAGCCGGTCATTTTCTTGGGATTAATGACTGGTTGGGGCTGGGTGCCCCAAGGCGCAACAGAGGGCCACCTCCCTCCAGCTGGTCATTACTCCAAGGGAATGACAGACTTTGAGGTTGTTATTGTGGTTATAAGTCTAGTCACTATAGTAACTCTTGTTTTTACTGTTTTTTTTTAATTTTATTACTTTCAGTCTCTGAGTGGAGTGGCACAAGCCATGTGTGCCACACAGCATCAGCAGGCAGCTGGATCAGTCATTTCTAAGACGTTAATGACCAGTTCAGTAGCCAATCAGGAGCCTGATTAGGCTCATAAATATTTAATTATACTTATAATCTTCCATGTAACATCTGATCATGCACTGATACTGGTTCCATGTCCTGTATTTTCAAAAATGTAGGATCCATTGAAGCAGAGAGTTAACCCGTATTGCCGTTGCCCTGTATCTCAAGGATTTTTCACTCCCCAATTCTACTGTGCATTCAAAGCCTCTGTTTCTAGCTCTATGATCTCTGAAGAACCATGCATTCATCTAAGCATAGTTTGTATGTTCCAGAAGAGGCTGCCTTCGAACTCAGTGGATGACCAAGCTCTTTTTTATTTAGTAAAGCATTTCAATTTGGTTCATCTCATTATCTGTCATAGATGTTATATGGGTTTATATGTCATATTTTAATTTAAAAATGAATTGTTAGGTTCTTTGTGCATTAGGTAGAGCACCCCATTTAAAAATTAATTTTTAGCTGGCCCGGTAGCACTGAGGGTTGAGGCACTGGACACCACACCTTGTGCCATGCCGGCGACCTGGGTTCGGGAACAAGCCCAGATCATCGGGGGTCGGCAGGGGAGGGGAGGGGTTGAGCATCCGATGGACTGCTCTCCTTCTCCGGGGTAGGGGGTATGCAGCCGCCGGTGCGCTGGTGGCTTCTAGTGGAGGCTGGGGGTGATGCAGTGGCACAGGCAGCCTGAGGGTATGTGATGGGGCCTGTGCCGGGATGAGTGCACGTGGAAGCATGCACGCTCCATCCACTGGCATCATTGCATGCCCCACATGCCAAGGAATACCAGAACAGAGAAAGGGCACTGGTTGCGGCAGCTTGATGGCTATCTACATCGGGAGTACTTGGCTCCGTGGACACATGGCACATTACTGGATCTGGTCCTGGTGGACGAGTGTAGGGGGGCTCTCCACCACCCCACCGTGGGGGGAAAGCTGCGGGGATAGAAGCTGCGGGCCCGAATGGGAGCTGGGATCTCAGGACAGTGGCCGGAGGACCTAGGGATGCCTGGATGCAAAAAAAAAAGGTAAGGCAGACCAGGGCCAAGAAAGAAAAAGGATTGACAAAAAAAATAGATTACCTTTTTAGGTTCTTTAAGGGCACCCTCTAGATAAAGGAAAGTTATTTCTTTGCCAAAGCAGTATTTCCTGCATATAAATGCTGTGGAAGGCTAGGTTTGCTGGCAAAGGCACCTAGCTTCACCTGAGCACTTTTCTTCTAACTTTGCTTGTAAGGACAGAGCAAGGAACATTATCAGAGCAAGAAAAAAAGATTAAGGCTTCTTTTGGCTAGGAAGATTTACTGTGTGTTACTATTTCCTTTTGTGCTGACAGGGCTTATTATTGTTTTTTGCTAACATGTTACTGCTTTATTGTTCTCTGATTCAAATCGCTGTCTGCTGCCAGCTGAACAGGGAGGTAAGGGCTTCCCCACTGCAGGTGGGAGCTCCCCCCCCCAAGGAACAAAGGACTCACCTCACACGGAGGGGTCGAGGCACCGCCTTTCTGCTCGGAGCTGGGCGGTCCTCCCCCACTACCTACAAGGATATTTTTTTCTCCCATTCCGAGCTGGAGCTCTTCGGCAGAACTTCCATCAAGCTGCAAGAAGTGAATTTCCCCTGCTTCGGTGCAGGAGCCCACTCACAGAAGTAACCTATGGACTCTGAAAGTAAACGTACATCTTGCCCGAGTACCTGATCGTTGGAGCGGAGAATTCAGGGACTAACCGAGAACTGAGAATTTTAACTGGGACCTTAACACACCCTCACCCGCTACGTTAACCCACTGGAGCTGCTAACTGGAGGGGCGAACCTGGGGACAATTTTCTCTCCTCTTCTATTCAGGACACAGCAGGTCAGTGGCTAAGCACTAAGCCTCCATGATCTGAGGGAGTTTGAGCGCGAACTTTCAAAAGTAAACCACAGCTCCTGATTGGTTTCCTCAGGGCCGTGACACCACAGACCAGGCTTCTTCTTGGTCTGCATCAGAGCCCAGTGGCTCACAATCGCTGCCTGCTGCCAGCTGAATAGGGAGGTGAGGTCTTCCCCACTGCAGGTGGGAGCTCCCCCCCCCCAAGGAACAAAGGACTCGCCGTGCATGGAGGGGTCGAGGCACCGGCTTTCTGCTCAGAGCCAGGCGGTCCTCCCCTACTACCTACAAGGATATTTTTGTTCTCCCATTCTGAGCTGGAGCCTGTCGGCAGAACTTCCACCAAGCCACAAGAAGTGAATTTCCCCTGCTTCGGTGCAGGAGCCCACTCACAGAAGTAACCTATGGACTCTGAAAGTAAACGTACATCTTGCCCGAGTACATGATCGTTGGAGCGGAGAATTCAGGGACTAACCGAGAATTGAGAATTTTAACTAGGACCTTAACGCACCCTCACCCGCTACGTTAAGCCACTGGAGCTGCTAGCTGGAGGGGCGAACCTGGGGACAATTTTCTTCCCACCCACCAACCCCGTTCCCTCCTCCCCTTAAATGCTCTCAGGCCACGCCCTATAGGCTCTGCTCTTGTTTTATCATTCCTTGCCCACCTATCCCAGTGGACTTCTTGTGTACTAGCAATCTGCCTGCACTGCAGCTACCACATAAGGGTCTGCAAAGCAGAAAACGCAAACTTCCCCTCAGGTCTGCTAGTATCACTAGCTCTCCTACCTAGATTCTTCCTAGGTCTAGACACTGAGGAACTCCTGCACTGCTTAATTATTAACTGCTGCAAAATTTTCTAGCGACTGGCTGCACAGGGCTGGAAAAGGTTCCTCAAGCAGGGAAGGTAAAACTAACCAGATATAATTTGCAAAGGAACTGCTGTGACATTTTCTCACCTAATTTTAATCGCATATATTTTTCTAGTGACTGCAAGACAGAAAACGCAAACTTCCCCTCAGGTCTGCAAGTACCCATAGGTCTCTTACCTCGATTCCTACTAGGCCTAGACAGCTCCTAAAAGTTAATTTCACAAATCAATGAAAAATACTTGTAGGAGACCAATGCTTAGGGACCTCAAATTTCAACTAGTTTCTCCACCTGGCTTCCTACAGGGACAGGTCAGATAGCCTAAGATTTTCACCCCCTAAGAGCCTAGCACCTGAATATCAGCTGTCTCACTGGCAGGATTTTCCTGGGAAGTAAAATCCAGTGGACAAACAGTCAGTAGGTAACCCCAACCTGAATCTGTTGACTATTACCCTCATAAGATGGCCCCGGAGAGATTTTCCCTAGGCCCAGGCATTCTCCGCCACAAATCTCGCTGTGCAAACAAACCACTTGCCTCTTCTCTAAATAGGGGTGCACTCCTGGCTATTCTCTACATACTGTCCCTCCTCTGAGTGGACAAGAGCATAGAACAAGGATACTCAGACCCCAAGAAGCCTCAACACAAAGACCCCTCTCACAACGGTCACCACAACTGGACCTCTCCCCCTAGCATTAATGCCCTTCTGATAGCCCATGAGCTGGTAAGAAGGGGCACAAACTACAAGATACTCCATGCTACTTACAGGAGGCTCCACTGCTTTTCTATTCCACTAGTACGCCCGGCGTTACTATGCCTTCTTGCTCTTCTACTGCTTCGGGCAGGAGACGTACAGCCTAACCCGGGCCCTCCTATAGCTAATCATTTAGTTTCCTCCCCTCAGGACCCTCATTGGACATCTTCCAAGGGTCTAAGGACTGTGCATATGAACGTCTGTAGCCTCAGGTCAAAAATTCAAGAGGTACAAGTCTGGCTTGACCTATACAAGCCTGATATCCTTGCTATCTCAGAGACCTGGCTCAAGGTCCACATCCTAGACCATGAGATCATGGCCCTAGGTTATAACACCTTCCAAAAGGACAGGGTGAGCAAGAGAGGTGGCAGGGTCCTAATCTATGTGAAAGACACCCTCACGGTGTTGCAACTGACACTGGACCCTAGAAACAGCCCAGAAGGCGAATCTATTTTCATCCGATTAACCCTTGATCACGCTAAGCACCTCACCCTAGGCTGCATCTACAACCCCCCTAAGACTGCTGTCCAAGCCTTGGAGTGTATTATAAAAACTGTAGGCAAAGAAGTGTGCACGGAACTCTTTATCCTGGGAGATTTCAACCTTAACTGGGCTTCAGACCCTAACAAAGTCCTCTAGGCAGCGACCCATGAGGCAAACCTGATACAGGTTATCTCTGAACCAACCAGGCTTAATCACAAAACTGGGAACCATGCCATCCTGGACTGGGCTCTGGTATCTAATCTCCTCAACATCCAGAAAGTCGGGTTAATGGCTGACGCCCTTAGCGACCACTCCCCTATATTCTGCATCTGGAAGAACAGGGCACCAAAGGTTCCACCTAGGCTACTTACCACCTGTGACTATTCAAATTTCACGACAGTTAAATTTAATGACTATCTGAGTAACCTGGACTGGAGTCCTATCAGGCTCCTCCCTACCATGGAAGAGGCCTTGGAATTCTTCCAAGACTCACTCCTCAAGGCGGCTGCCCTCGCTGCCCCTCTTAAGAAACTCAGAGCAAAGGGAAGTTGCTACAGGTGGATCTCCCACTGAGTAAAATCCATGATGAATAACCGGGATAAGGCTTGGAAGAAGTTCTGACTGTCTGCTCTCCCGGCAGACCTGGTGACTTACAAATCACTAAGAAATGAGTGTAAGAGATCCATCAAACTTGCGAAGAAGTAGTACATTACACACCTTCAACGGACAAACCTAGGCAACCCCAAGCTGTTCTGGTCCCACATCAATGAACTACTTAGGGTCAACTCCAAGGAGGCACTGGGCCCAATAGAGATAACGGACAGCTTGAGAGTGATTGTCAGACAATCACCTTGGAAATAAACTGCCATTTTATTAACCTTGAAGAATACAAGATTGGCCTACCTCCGTCCACACCGGCACCGATCACGGATGAACCCTGCTGCCTAAATAGACCCCAATTTCACCTGAAACTTGTCAAGGCCAAAGAGGTCCTCCCTCTTCTTAAGGCTCTTAAAATCAAAGGCTCAGGAGGTCTGCATGGTATCAGTCCTAGGTTACTAATGGAAGGAGCCCAATCCCTTGCCAGACCTCTGACCTGGCTCACCAACAGATCCCTACTGGAAGGAACTGTTCCTCACCAGTGGAAGAAGGTTAACGTGGTCCCCATTCACAAGGGTGGCACGAGGGAACTTATCAGCAACTACAGGCCAATCTCCCTGCTATGCACTCTTGCAAAATTGCAGGAAAGGCTAGTTTATGGGCAACTGAGGGACTACATGGAGTCCCACTAGCTCCTTGCCCCCTCCCAGCATGGTTTCCGGACAAACCATGGCACTGATACCGCCCTCACCAATCTAACAGTGGACATACTTGGTGCAATGGACACAGGTAAGCTGACAGGTGCAATCTTTATTGACCTGTCTAAGGCTTTCAACCTTGCGGACCACAGCCTCATACTAACTAAGCTTGACAAAATAGGTCTAGATCCCCACTCCCTTCGGTGGTTCAAGAGCTACCTATCAGGTTGTTCTCAGAGGGTCATCTGGAAGGGTGAGCTGTCGGTTCCTCTACCTGTCAAAGAAGGAGTACCTCAGGGCTCAATTCTCGATCCCCTCTTGTTCTGTCTCTTTACAAATGACCTCAACATTCACTGCAGGGACAGCTCTGTTGTTCAATATGCAGATGACACAGTAATCTACCGCTCCATTGAAAATCTGCCGGAACTAGGTCCTCTCCTCCAAGCTGACCTAAAGGCACTGGAGGCCTGGCTTACATCCAACAGAATGGTCCTCAATGCAGGCAAAATGAAAGCTATGTTGTTTGGTCCTAGATCCCTTGGGCAGGACAGGTCCCAATTCCTGCAGCTAAACTCTCTAGCAGGAAAAAGTATAGATGTGGTGGACACCATACAATACCTTGGGCTAAAAATTGACCAAGGTCTCACCTTCAAGTCCCACATAGACCATGTAACCAGGACCATCCACTGTAAACTTGGCACCTTGTACCGTCTAAAAGACCAGCTTATCCCAGGGGCAAGGCGGGCAATTGCCTCCAGTGTCTTGCTCCCAACACTTACTTACACTGACCCAGTACTACAGGGTATGCCTAAGCAAGAGCTCAACCAACTACAGGTACTGTATAACAAGGTTGCGTGGTTCACTACCCAGAATCACCCAAGAAGCCACCCCTGTGACACGCTTGCCCAGCTGCAGTGGCCTTCCTTTGCTTTTCGAATTCAGTACCCCCTACTCTGCCTTTCGTTCAAATTACTGAGCCCGGCTGCTCCCCCAGCCTGAAAGGGACTATCTCCCTCAAGCACAATGCTCGGACGCTCAGGACCTCTGGTCAGACTCTACTTGAAACCCCCAGAGTCAGGACAAATGCCGGTGGCAGATCCTTCTCCTTTACAGTCCCCTACCTGTGGAATAATCTTCCACCTTCTGTACAGGAAGCCCCCTCTCTACCAAACTTTCGCACTAGGCTCAAGGCCCACATGATTGAGACCAGCACTTGTCACTGTCCAGGAATAGGGTAGTCTTCCCCCGATCCAACAAACAATGCCTACCCTCTCCCTTGGTCATCCAAATAGACTACAAGGCTTGGCCTTGTCTCAATCAATCAATCACTACTCATATGTCGTATATGTTTCTGACTTACTGTTTTACTGCTTTTACTGTAACCTGGTTAGCAATTGTACTCTCTCTGTAACAAGTTGTACCTGACACTCTGTCTCTGTACTGTATCCCGGGTCGCCCCGGAAAAAGGGACCTTCGGGGCTCAGTGGGCCTACCCGGTAATCAAAATTTAATAAATAAATAAATAGCTGTTGCAGGGTATACATTTTGCTGCATTATTACAGGGTGTGCCTACAGGTTTGTTACTGTTTTGTGCTTACAGATTACTGCTGTAATCTTCTCTGATTCAAATTGTTTTTTGCAAGGTATATCTTCTGTTACTGCTTTATTTTTCTATGTAGCAAAGTGTTTTTGCAGGGTATATCTTCTCTGAAATTGTTACAGGTGATGCTTACATGTTTGTGACTTTTTTTTTTGTACTCTATGTTTATTGTGGTTTCAAGTAAACACAAGATACAAGATGCAAGAATGCCAGACATCACATATTACATTAGGATCCAGCCACTGGAATAGTATACAATACAATCTAGCATACAAGTTAAGTATATGGGGGAAGAACAATTAAGATTATCCATAGCAGAGATAAACCTAGATAGCTACTCCTTGCCAGAGTTTAGAGGTCATTCCATACATATAATGTCCACCATAAGTTATATTCAGCTCTGAGGCCAATATGATCTTCTGTCCAGTATTGTTAAATGTCCATACATTCTAATGAACCGCAGCAGATACAAAATTTGCATTTACCAAAAAATCGTTAGCTTAAACTAGAAAATTATTATTATTACAACAGGAGGTCTCCAAACCTCAATAAGACCCTCTCCTATATCAATCAATTCTAAAATTCAGGTTGGGCTCTAGACTGGAGGCTAAACAAGAAATGAGCATTTATAATACTTTTTAACCTTTTAACTTTTTAAACTGAAGTACAATGCTCCCTGTTATAGCATCGCCTGCTTGTCTACCCAAAGTCAAAACAAGTCATAGGGATAAAGTCTCTCTACTAGCTTCACCATCTCAACTCGATAATTGACTTACAGGTTCATGTCTCTTCTTCTTCAGACTCCGCTGGAGTGGAATTTGTCCTTCGGGCTGTGGCGAACTCTCTCTCCATGTGCTGGACCCATTTGCCAGCCTCCTCTGGATCAGTAAACTGATAAGTATGGCCCCCGTAATAGATTTAAGGAAGGGTTGGCATCAGCAAGGAATGGGTATTCCTCAAACCACGCAGTCTAGCTCGAATTGCATCAAATGTTTTCCGGCGAGCTCTAGTGGCAAAGGAGAGGTCTGGAAACAAATGCAGTGTACGGCCCTGAAAGTTGAAATCCTCTGAGGAGCAAGCTGCTTGGAGAAATACATCCCATGTGCTACTACTGACGGTGACTATCAAAATAGTCCGGGAGTTATCTTGCTGGGCCACTGCTGCACGAAGGGAAATCCTGTAGGCCTTATAAAGATGCTCCTTCATCTCATCATCGAGCTGCAGGGTTTGAGGTAACCACTTCTTTAAAAAAGCAAGGAGATCCAATTCTCCAAATTCTTCTGGTAGCCCTACTAGTCTCAGGTTCGATGCTCACTGAGTGTTTTCTAATGCTTCCTGTCTGTACCTTAGGTGATTGTTCTCCTGAACCAACTTAGAAGCTGTGTTGAGGGCTTTGGTAGCTTGCGACTCAGCAGAGGCGGCTGTTTTGTTAACAACCTCAATTTTTTGATCTTGCTCCCCCATCCGCTGCAGGAGTGTTTCAATTTTAGAATCGATGACCTGCATCAATCATTGGAGAGCCTTCCACGGTGGATCTTGGGCTGCATGGTCTGTGGTAGAGGTTGAGGCCTCAGGGTCTGTTGGCGGCTGCTGCTTTGCGCCGCTCTGGCCGCTCTTGTTAGTTCTTCCCATACTGAAATTTGGCAACAAAATACTCTGTAAGAGGTACTCCATCTGATAATATATAAATCAACTCATTTTTTCAACTAAGTTTACCAGTTTTAGCCTTAATTATTTAGTTTTTTGTAGAGGTGCTGCAGATCACGTCTCATCGGCAAGGAGCTCAATAGCACACCTCTGTTTGTAACTTTTTATCTATCATTAGGCTAAGCAAAATTACTGTTTGCTACTATTTTATTTTATTTTTTTGCTGAAAGGTTTTTGATTTGGTCTCAAAGGTGTTGCAGTCTCCTTCTCACATTGAAGAAGCTAATTGCTTTCCTCCCACAGCTCTTCCAGGGGATTAGGTGTGTAACTGGGGGGGGGGGGCGCTGACAAAGTTTTAATAACTTCCAACAGAAGGAAGAGTTAAAAGATCAGGTTAGTTGGTGTTTTTGAGGTGGAAGACTAGGTTTGCTGGCAACAGCACCTAGCTTCATCTGAGCTCTTTTCTTCTAGGTTTGCTTGTAAGGACAGAGCAAGGAACATTATCAGAGCAAGAAAAAAGATTAAGGCTTCTTTTGGCTAGGCAGATTTCCTGTGTGTTATTATTTCCTTTTGAGCTCACAGGGTTTATTACTGTTTTTTACTGACATTTTACGGCTTTATTGTTCTCTGATTCAATTGCTGTTGCAGGGTATACTTTCTGCTGCATTATTACAGGGTGTGCCTACAGGTTTGTTACTGTTTTGTGCTTATAGTACAGATTACTGCTGTAATCTTCTCTGATTAAAATTGTTTTTTGAAAGATATATCTTCTGATACCACTTTATTTTTCTCTGTTGCAAAGTGTTTTTTGCAAGGTATATCTTCTGTGAAATTGTTACAGGTGGTGCTTTACAGTTTGACAGTTTTATCTATCATTAGGCTAAGCTTTCAGGGCTACTGCATTTGTCATTAGTTGATTGTTTCTACTCTTACCTCTTTGTTTCTTTCATCTGTGGTTCTTCTTTTTTGGCAGGGGAAGGGACCAGCCACCCACCCCCATCCCCAACCACCCCATGGTACACTCCTTTTATAGAGTGGCACAGTTGTGACATTTCCTGAAGCAAAGCAGGAAGAGGAGGAGGAGGATCAGATGGGTATCCACACATTGACATCACTTACAGGGGCACAAGGAATTTAACTTATTATAACAAGCTATACAAAAACAAACAATACAAAAAAATCAAACTTTTGCTTTCGTTTTCCTCCTTCTAATTACCTGGACCAGGTTATAACCCCAGCAACTCAACTGGAATGGATATTATTAACTGCAGGCACTGTGGGACACTTTTCAAAAGGGCAGTTGTACAGAATTTAGGATGCTGTCCTACATGCTGGACCATTGGAGATCTAAGGGCTCAGCTCCAGGCAGCATGGGCAGAGAATGCACACCTCAAATCACATATTCAGAAGGAAATATATTATAAGAACTGACCACCATTTCCCCAACATCCAACTTAAGCACCTCGACCGCAGAGGGTAGTCAGATTGGAGGTTGGCAGGTGGTTAGAAGGGGCAAATCAGGTGCCCCATCACTCAATGCTCTCCAACGTATCACCTTCACAAACCATATAAAAACTACAAAGAGGTATCTGCCTCTATCTCTGAAATTAAAGGGGCAGAGGACACTGCAGAGCAGAACACTGCAGCACAGGAGCTAGGGCAACAAAACTCACCCAAAACAGGCACCAAAAAAAAAAAATCAAAAAGGAAATCCAAAACACTTCTGATCATAGGAGACTCCATGATTCAGGGAGTTGATACCTACCTTTAGCCAGAGGTAATGGTCAGATGTCTCCCAGATACATTGGCATGGAGAGACACTGACCACATTGCTAAAATCATGGAGGAAGTAGGCGAAAACATCGACGTCCTGGTACACATAGGGACTAGTGATCTTGCCAGACGGTCAGTTTTGGAGACCAAGGAACACCTGACCAGGCTGGGAGACAAACTGTCATGCACTTCATCCAGCATCTCCTTCTCTGAGATCCTGATGGTCTGAGAGAGGGGGGCTGATGGACGGAAGGTCAGGGAAGGGTAGATAGGGGAGCTAAACATGTGGCTCAAGGGCTGGTGCCAGGAAAAATACACAGATTTGTAGGTAACTGGCAACAGTTTTTGGGAGTGAAAGTTCTTTAAATTCCATGGACTGCATCTGACTAAGGAGGGAGTCAGTGCATTGGGGCAGAAGTTTGACGTTTTCACAAAATATTTAAACTAGCAAATGGAGAGAAGGGTGCAGCACTCGATACATCGAACAGAAAGAACACCCCTCCTCCCTCAGCTAGTGATCAAATAGGAGTTCAGCATGTTTGTAGTTCATTTGTATCAACAGGTAAGGAAAAAGGTCTGGCTCCCCATACGACGTGCAGGGGAAACGCCGGACCTTGCCTAGCAACTAACACACTGAAATCTGGCCAATGGAAAATCATGTACACAAATGCCTGCAGTCTGGGAAACAAGATCCCAGGTCTGCAGACAACAATGACAGAGGCTAAACTGGACATAGTAGCCATTAGCGAGACATGGCTCACCAGTAACCACAGTTAGGAGACTTCAGTACCTGGATATGTACTGTTTAGAAGGGACCGAGGTGAAAAAGGGGGGGGGTGGCTCTTTATGTTAATGAAAATATCAAAGCTACAGAAATTCAGAATACACATAAGGAGCCAAGGGAGTTTTCCCTGTACTTATTTCTTCAGGAGGAAGTGCTGGACTTCATCTCTGAATGACTGGGACTCGTAATCTCTTATTGCGATCAGAGTGACGCCTGATTGGTAAATGGGGGCCCTTGGGGAAGATGGATCCAGGGAGGTGGTGGGTAGCATGTTAGGCCTTTATAAGCTCAAGCGGGAAGGAGCAGGGGAGGGAGGGAGGGAGACTGACTTTTATACATACGATGATATCGCGCCCTAAACAAAATATATATTTCTGATATTGAAAATTTTCCTCACTTGGGTGGGAAGAGGGCGGGAGTCAGAGAGCTTAGATCTGATATTGGAGTGGGCTCTCTGGGGGGGGTGTCGGGGGGAGCGCTCCCTTATGCATAGATGCCCATACTCGTGCCGTGTGATCTGAGGGAAATTTGTTTCAGATCTGGCTCCCCCCCTTCCTTATCATCCTGCTTTTTCTTGGTCCTGCCTCCCCTCTCCACCCTGCCTGACAGGACATCATAATAGTTAAAAGCTGATTACAATGGGAATTGATATGATGGCAAGATGCTTTACCAGAGAGGGAATACCGTAGGTGATTGAAGCAGTGACCCGGATTCATCACGGCTGGGGCGGAAGGCGCACCTCCAGAGAGTCTGTTGACCACCAATATAATAGCAACTCCCCGTGATGAGGGAGGCTTCACTTAGAGAAGCGCCTTCATCATCATACCAGGGGCTGTCTGAATTAAGGCAAGGAGGATTCATTGGGCTACGCCCTCCCTTTCTTTGGTCTAGTTCCCCTTGGGTTTTTTTTTTTCCTCTCCTTCTCCTCTCTCTCTTTCTTCCTCTGGGTAGATATCAGATAGATAGCAAAAGATTAACACCGCACAGTCACAGGGGTCTTACTATCATACGTAAATCTATAAAATTTTCATCCTTTACATGGTTGTAATGTGTTGACCTGGCTGAGACATCAGAGATTGACGATCTATGGGACCATAGTATATTATGTGGTCAGAAGCGATGATGGGGAAGAGGAGAAGGGATTTAAGAAATAACTAGATGGGTTCCTAGGGAAATTATGCTGGGAGACCTAGGGATGTGGTTACTCGGTATTATCTACAGCACACTGTTGGTGGCGATGGGTCACGTCATCAGGCCGGGACCTGCCACCTTTAAGGTCCAGGAGGTTCGAGCCGCTTCATCGGCTTCTTCACCTCCTATTCAAGTTGTGAGAACTCGAACAAATAGAGAACAGTCTTTCCTGTTCTCCTACCCTGGGAGTCCGATTGTATATATGTTCAATCCCCGGGGGAGGATTGCCCTGTTGGCTCCACCCTACAGGAAGTTGGTAAGTTTATATTATGTTTGTGTGGATGTTGAAGAAAAAGTTATACTGTCAGATAAAGTCTTTCAAGAGCAATCTAAGTCACAAAGGGGACTACAAAGAATAATACAAGTCTGGAAGGAATTGCAGGGTAGGGCAAAGGAGGAGTGGGAACCCCGAAGTGAATACAGGAAGAGACAAGAGGGGAAGAGAGGGATAGATGGGTGTAGACCCATACACTTCTGGGATGATGTTTTTCAGTCACTAAATGGAGGATAACATTAGCATAAAAATTATCTCCCACAACGTTAATGGATTAAATAACCTGGTAAAAAGGTATAAAGTCATGTCCACTATTAAAAGACAGAGACCTTCCTTTGTATTATTGCAAGAAACGCATTTAAGTAAGTCTGAGCACCAAAAGCTTGGGAAATTTGGGTATAACCAAGTGATTGCAGCGTCATATGAGAGGGGAAAGAGAAGGGGTTCTGCAATTTTGGTCCCAAAGGGATCACGGTTTCAGAAGACAGCTAGTTATATGGATCCTGAAGGCCGTCTGGCCATTCCCTCTGGGAATTTGGAGGGTACCCTGTTACATTGGCCTCCCTTTATGCGCCTCCAGACTCTACAAAGGAAACACTGGGTTTCTTGCTACATAAGATCACGGAGCACCAAAAAGGAATATTGATAGTAGGAGAAGACCTAAATCAGGTATGGGAACAAAAAGACTCATCCAGGACTAATTCATTCTGACCAAATCCAACTGGTAAATTAATTAAGAATCATTTAAAGGGCGCCTTTTGGGTAGATGCCTGGAGAAAACATAATAAAGATAAGCAAGAATTTACACATTACTCATTCCCTCGTGGGTCTTTTGCCCGAATTGATTACGTATTGATCTCTGGGGAGCACCAAGGCCAGGTCCTAGAATGTAAACATATTCCCTCGGTACTTTCTGATCATTCCCAACTAATGTTGGAGTTGAAGTGGAAAGTCAAGAAAGGTCAGACCCTCTGGAAATTTAATAATTATTTTTTAAATTTAAAGGAATTTACGGACATGGCCGCTAAGAGACTAATCCAAATCCAACAAGAGAATAGGCACCCTGAGATATCGAATACCATATTATGGGACACGGTGAAAACAGTTTTTAGAGGGGACTGTATCAAATTCGCATCCCACTTTAAACAACAACAAAATCAGTTGATGGAAAACCTTCAGAGCCAACTGCATACCCTGCAGGGGCGGCATGCTGGGGGGGATAACTCAGTAGTAACAGACATACAGAACATTAAACAACAGATTCAAAAATTAATTGATGTAAAAACGGAACAAGCATTACAACGCTTACGGCACAGATACCATGAAAATGGCCCTCGGGCTTCTCGTCTACTAGTGCATCGCTTGAGACAGCACATAGTCCGATCTTCAATTACCCAGATCCGTAACCCTAAGACAGGTTTATTATTAAAAACCCCAGAAAAAATCCTGGAGAGTTTCCGGGACTTCTATCTAAATTTATATACATCAGATCACACCCCAGATAAAAAACAGAGTCATACTTAACTAAATTAAAGTTACCTAAATTAACTGAGGAAATCAGGAATTCCCTGGATATCCCCATTACCCCCTCAGAGTTGACTTCAGCAATTAAAAATTTGAAAACAAAAAATATCCTCAGGCCCTGATGGGTACTCCCCTGAATTTTTCAAATTTTTTGTAAAGGAGATTAAGGACCCTTTATTGGAGGCCTGCAGAGAGGCGCAAGCAGGAGTGCCCTCCCAGATACGTGGAATTATGCAGTCATCTCAAGTGTCCCGAAACCTGGAAAGGACATCACACAGTGTAGTTCTTTCTGCCCCATATCAGTTTTAAATATAGATTATAAACTATACGCCTCAATATTAGCGAGACGCCTGGAGGAAGTGCTGCCCAAATTGATCAGTTATGATCAAACAGGCTTTATCCTAGGTAGACAGACCCAGGATAACATTAAAAGATCTCTGAAAATCTTACATCATGCGGCCTGAACTGGGGCACCCTGTATGTTATTGAGCCTTGATGCAGAGAAGGCCTTTGATCGAGTGGCATGGAAGTTTTTAGAGCTTTCTCTGGGTGCATTTGGATTCTTGGAATCCTTTATTAAAATTATAAATAACATATACTCTAACCCCAAGGCATATATAAAAATTAATGGTAGAGTCTCGCCACCAATAGCCTTACACCGTGGCACCAGACAGGGGTGCCCCCTCTCTCCTCTTCTCTTTGCCCTATACCTTGAACCCTTAGCTCAGGTGTTAAGACAAAATGAGACAATACAGGGGTGGGACTTGGGTGGGGAAACACACAAGCTTGCGTTATATGCGGATGACCTGTTAATATATCTCAGAAACCCAGAACAGTCATTGGGACACCTATGGGCACGATTGGCAGAATTTAGCCTTTTAGCTGGTTACAAAATAAACATGGGTAAAACGGAAGCCTTAAGATCAAATTATGAACCGTCGGAACGAGCTCGAGAAAAATGCCCATTTAAATGGGACTTATCCCAGATTAGATACCTCGGGGTTCAACTGTGCCTCCAAGTGGACCGGTTATTTTCCCTCAACTTTGCTCCAATACTGGAAAATATCAACTCAGAGTTGAACCAGTGGGCCTCTGTCCCTATTTCCTTGGTGCAGAAAGTAGAGGCGATAAAAATGATAGTTCTCACTAAGTTTCTATACCTGGCACAAACTATTCCTACTCTGGTCCCAGACTCATACTTCCACTCTTTAGACAGAGCAATTACAAGGTTTATCTGGGGTTCTCAAAAACCTAGAGTCCGCCTTACGGTGCTCCAGATTCCGAAAGCAGAGGGAGGCCTGTCATTACCAAACTTCAAACTATACTACTGTGTAGCTCAGTTACGAACGGCCATGTATTGGCTAGACCGGACCTACCTGGCCAAATGGAAAACGTTGGAGCTGTGGGAGGCTGCTACAAGCAAGAATTTAAATAGTATGCTTCTCAGACAAAGAGAGAGGTCTGGACTGAGCCAGGAAGACAACCCCTACACTACCTCCACTTTAAAAGCATGGTATGGGATATTAGAAGACAAATGTGCTAAGAGTTGGAGGGGCCTTATGTGGTCAATCCCATACCTAGAGTCTTTTACTCCTGCCAAGTGGGATGTTGGATTTGGGGGATGGGAGAAGAAAGGTTTACATCTGGTTTGGCACTTTCTGGA
Organism: Neoceratodus forsteri; assembly: GCA_016271365.2. Taxonomy (NCBI): domain Eukaryota; kingdom Metazoa; phylum Chordata; order Ceratodontiformes; family Ceratodontidae; genus Neoceratodus; species Neoceratodus forsteri. The sequence goes on from CM028131.1 coordinate 736,084,064, forward strand.
AGGAACTGAGATTCTGTCTTTTGAAGCACTAGTTAATAAATATGGAATATCCTGGCAAGATAAATTTAGATATTTTCAAATTAGGAATTTTGTTAATAATTTTATAAGGCGACACACAGAGGAGGGCCTTTCTCTGCCACAGATTGCAAATATTCTCAAGAAAGCAATAGAAGGGACCCCGATTAGATCTCACATTATCTCAGAATTATACCAGGCTCTCTTGTCCTGGAAGGGGGACTCTACCATCTATATAAAAAAAGCTTGGGAGAAGGATTTGGGAATCCAGATCTCTGGGGATTTCTGGGTCTGGATGCAGACAAAGATTCACTGGGGCATTACAGCAGCTAGTTGGCAGGAGTTCTCCTGGAAGATTTTTGTTCGTTACTTCCGCACACCGGCAATCCAGGGGAAATACCTGAAGTCCAACTCCTCAGTCTGCTGGAGAAATTGTGGGCACTTCCCTGCTTCATTGACACACATTATGTGGGACTGCCCTATTGTAACCCCTTTTCTTCAGGATCTCCAACAGGCCCTGCAGGCAATGATAGATGCGAATTTAAGGATTACACCCCTTTCTTTTTTTTTCTTGGAATTGCCCAGGGAACTCAGAGACCCCCAGATGATTAAATTTTTGAAAATATCCTTTTTAATGGCCCAAAAGCCAATCACGAGTAACTGGTTATCCCCCAAAGCTATCACCCTAAAGATGTGGCAAGAACGCATGATTAGTATGTATAGAATGGAAGTAATGACAGCTGCCATTCATAAAAGAATACCTAGTTTTGAGATTTTGTGTCGGAGGTGGGTCCTTTATATGGCTATGGTGAGACCTGATTTTGTTCCTTGATCAATACCAGGTTGAAAAAATCATATAAAAATGCCCAAGAGGTAAAACTTATAATTCTATACAGAGCCCTACAAGGCATAGATACAATGCCTATAGTACTTATTGGCTGATAAGACAGTAAAAACATCTCTGCACTTATATATAGAGTAGCGTAACAGGGAAAACAAATCTGATGAATCTTCATGACTTTTTACATTAAGAAATTCTAGTGGATAACTTCCGGGTCACCTCTGTATAAACTTTGGATTTAATGTCCTACTTCTGTATTAATTTGGATAAATTGCCTCTGAAAACAAAGGTAAAAGAAGGGAAAAGAAAAAGATAACTGTATTTGTGAATGATCTGTATGTATTTTGTCTGTTTTGTTTGTCTGAATGAAAAACCTTTTTTTTAAATAAAGAACGTTTAAAAAAAAAAGAATACACATAAGGAGCCAGAAGAACTGTGAGTCACCCTGGAAACAAGAAATGGGACAGCCATATGAACTGGGGTTGTCTACAGGCCTCCAAACCGGGGGGAGGACATAGACACATTACTGTTAGAAGATATACAAAACATGACAGCTAAAGGGGAGGTTCTGATAATGGGAGACTTCAACATGCCAGACACAGATTGATCAATACCAGCTTGAACATCTGCCAGAACTAGATACATAGTGGATTCCCTGCAGGCGAGGGCCTCAAACAACTGGTACAACAACCCACAAGAGACAGGGCTATCCTAGATATAGTACTGACTAATGGGGAAAGGATCACAGATCTCCAGGTAGAAGGTCACCTGGGGGCCAGTGACCCTCACATAGTATGGTTCAATTTGGCTACTAGAACTAAATCATCCCATTCCAAGGCAAAAATATGGGATTTCAGAGGAGCTGACTTTGATAAGATGGCCAACAGAGTTAAGCTAGCCCTGGCAAGAAGAAATACAGGTGAGGGAGTACAGGCAAAGTGGGTAAGCATTACAGATACAATACTTGAAGCAACATCCCATTGTGTTAGTGAGAACGGCAAGAGCAAAAGAAGGAGGAAACCACATTGGTTTTCAAAAACAGTAGCAGAAAAGACCAGAGTCAAAAGGCTGTCCTTCAGGAAATATAAGGGAACACAGCAGGACGAAGATAGGGAGGCATACCAAACTTCCCTAAGGGAAGGCATATGTATAAGGCAGACAAAGGCCCAAACCAAGGAAACACTAGCACGAACAGTAAAAGAAGGGGACAAGATTTTCTATAGATACATTAGTGAAAGGAGAAAGTCCAGAGGAGGTATTGCTAAGATCAAAGGGGATAAGGGGGAGTATGTGGAGGAGGACCAAGGAAAGCATCTATCCTATATAGATACTTCTGCTCATTATTTACTGAGGAGAAAGTAAGGCAGGGCCCACAGCTCAGCACCAAGGACACAGGAGGTAGGGAAGTGTGCACAAGTCCCTTCACAAAAGAAAGGGTCCTACAAGAGCTACCTAAGCTCAGGGTGGACAAGGCAATAGGACCTGATGGCATACATCCCAGGGTACTAAAGGAGCTAAGGGTGGAACTAGCAGAGCCATTATCAGAACTGTTTAGTGAGTCTCTGAGCACAGGAGAGGTCCCAGAAGACTGGAGAAGGGTTCATGTGACCCCGCTCCACAAGAGTGGTAGCAGGGAGGAGGCAAGGAACTACAGACCAGTCAGTCTTACCTCAGCAGTGGGCAAGATTATGGAGGCACTCCTTAAGGAAAGGATAGTGCAACACCTGGAATCCATAGGAGCACAGGATCCAAGACAGCATGGGTTTACAACAGGCAGGTCCTGTCAAACTAATCTCATAGATTTCTTTGACTGGATAACCAGAGTGGTGGACCAAGGGAGTGCAGTTGATGTCACCTACCTTGACTTCAGCAAAGCTGTTGATACTGTTCCACATAAAAGATTGATTAATAAGCTGGGTAGGCTTGGGGTGAGTCAGACGTTGGTCAACTGGGTGGCAAACTGGTTGGCGGACAGAAAACAGAGAGCGGTGGTAAACGGTATGCAGTCAGAAGAGATGCAAGTCACAAGTGGGGTACCTCAGGGATCAGTCCTGGGGCCAGTCCTCTTCAATATCTTCATCAGTGACAGTGCAGATGGACTGGAGGGTAAGGTTTGTCTGTTTGCAGATGACACAAAGATCTACAACAGAGTAGATGATCCAGATGTGGTGGGCAGAATGGGAAGACATTTGGATAAACTGGCAAAATGGTCTGAAGAGTGGCAACTGGGGTTTAATGCAAAGAAGTACAAGATCATGCACATAGGGAAGAGAAACCGTGAAGCCACCTATAGGTTGGGAGGGGAGTTGCTGGCAATAACAATGGAAGAAAGATACCTGGGCATCATCATCACAGATGACCTGAAATTATCCAAGCATATCACTAAAGCAGTAGGTAAGGCTGGGGGGATGTTGGGGTGTATTAGTAGGGGTATCACAAGTCGGAAGAGGGAGGTAATAATCCCTCTTTACAAGACACTGGTTAGGCCCCATCTGGAGTACTGCGTGCAGTACTGGAGGCCGCACCTGCACAAGGACATTAACAAAATGGAGACAGTCCAGACAAGGGCAACTAAAATGGTGCAGGGACTGCATCAGAAAATATATGAGGACAGATTAATAGAGCTCAATATATATATCCTAGAGCAAAGAAGGGAGAGAGGTAATATGATCGAAACATTCAAACATCTTCAGGGAATAAACAAGGTGAAAGTGTCTAACATGTTTCAATATAAGAAAAACAGCAGAACAAGAGGACACAGCATGAGATAAGAGGGAGGCTGATTAAGGAGTAATGTGAGGAAGTTCTTTTTCACAGAAAGGGTGATGGATGCATGGAACGGCCTACCTCAGGAAGTGGTGGATAAGAATACAGTGCAGGGCTTCAAACAGGCGTGGGATAGGCATTAGGAAGCAGTACAGATGAGTATGAATAGATAGGCAGTTGAAAGAGTACAGGCCTATGGCACATTCATAAGGTAGAAAAAATGGGCAGACTGGATGGGCCTTGCGGTCCTTATCTGCCGTCAACTTCTATGTTTCTGTGTTTTATGTTTCTATCTTGCACTGTAATACCAAAATGTGTAAAGATTATCCTGTAGGTGATTAATTTGCTATATTGCGCAAAAATGCCAAAGGCATTCAGTTGGTAACATTTTTACTTCAGAAGGTTGAGGGTTCAGGCACCATATGGGACATTTATCAGAGGTCCCATTAGCTCATTCCTGATGGTTGTCCAGATGGAAGTTAAAGATCGCATGACATGTTTTTATCACAAGTGTTTTTTACTAACTTGTCTTACAAGTACATTATTCTAATTATACAATCAACTTTTTTTATTTAAACATTTTTGACCAGGAAGACTTGCTGAGCTGTGAAACGGTTAGATATGTAGATGCATAGAGAGTTGAGGACGGACATGGATTTTCATCCATCTAGTCTGCCACATATTAAATTTCTGCCTAGTCTGGAGAACTCTCTAACTGGATTTCAGCATGCTGGGGATTACCTTTGTTCCTAATAACTTCATTGTACCTCTCTCATTTGTTCTTAGAAACTTGAGATGGTGTCTGCATTCACTACCACCTCTGGTAGCCTGTTCCATCTATCAGCCACCCTCTCAGTAAACAAGAACTTCCTCATATCTTTTTTAAAATTCCCTCCACCCCCATCAAATTTCAAGTTGGGACCCCTAGTGTTTGTCTGGCCCTAAAATTTGAATAACGTATGCATAGCCACCCTGCTTAATTCTGAAGTATGTGCATGTCTCAGTCATGACCCGCACTCTCGTCCGTCCTCTAGTGAGTACATGTTGAGGTTCTGCGACCGTTCCTGGCTGCTGCTCCCCACATGATCTCAGTTGACCAGTGCTGTACAATGTCTAAGTTACCCCTACCCTTCTTAAGATTGTGGTTTTAGAACACCATAAGTAATCCAGGTGTGGCCTGATCACCAACTGGTATGGTGGCAAGATAACTGTCTCAGTATGGACTTGAAAACCCCTGCCTAATACATCCCAGTATCTTATTTGCCTTCCCAGAAGCCTTTTTACACTCTCTAGATGTTTTTATGCTGCTGTGTATTATGATTACCAAGACTGTCTCCACTTTAGTGGCTTCCACCTTTACCCTGTAAATTGTCAAGTCCACCTCGGGGGGGGGGGTGGATGTTGGCCACTAGCAGTGCCTTGGATTTCTTCGAATTTAATTTTAGTTGCCAGGTATCTGACCACCATTTGAGCCTTTCTAAATCTCCCTTCATGTTAGCCACTCCATCTGTGGAGTCCACCATACTACAGTTTTGTGTCATCAGCGTATAGGCGAACCTTGCAATTAAGGTCCTTCCTTGCATCACAAATAAACATGCTAAACAAAACTGAACCTAACACTGACACTTTTGGGATATCACTAGTGACCTTCCTCCCATCTGAGAGTTTACCATTCAGGGCTACCCTTTAAGTTCTACCAATAAACCTAGTGATAAAAAAGTAAACACTAAGGTCAAATGCCTCACATTTGCCCTATCTGCCGGTTTATAATAGGTTTGGTGATGCCAAGCTATAAATTAGTATGGCCAAGTCTTCGAATTTAGTGTCTATTGAATTGAAGGCAAAACAAATCTATACATGAATTTTAAATTGTATTACAGAAATCTCTAGATACTTCTCGTAATTGCCACACTTGAGAACAATGGAATTAATTTAACATTGTGTAACACTGTGTTATGTAAATGTTTGTATTCTGTATGGATTGTACAGGGCATTTTGTTGTGAATAAGGATTTTTCCCTAACTCTTGTTCCTGTATAAAAATAAAATATAATCAATCAATCAGTCAATAAGCCAACTGCTTATCCATTTTGCAGTCTTCTTCCCACGCCCCATTTGCTCTGTTTTCTGTATAAGCCTTCAGTGTGGTACTGAGTCAAAGGTTATACTAAAATCCAGGTAAATAATGTCTATTGCCTGGCCATCATCTACCATGGTGTTACTGTGTTAAAAAAGTTAATCATGTTAGTTTGCCATGATCAACCCATTGTGAACACGTGTTGATTCAAATCTATAAAATTTTGGTGGTCTAGGAATTCTACTACCAGTATTTTTTTCTTCAGTATTGATCCCATTAGTTTTCCAATAGTAGACACCAAACTCACAGGCCTACAGTTTCCTGGGTTGCTCCTTTCTCCACTCTTAATCAAAGTACCAATGGTACTGAGTGGCACCAGGGTACGGATGTGCAATTTTGTATATTAAATTACTAGAGCTGTGCAAAACAAATACTTTTGGGACAAATACACACAAATACTGCACTTTTTACAAATATAAATATCACTTTTAAATATTTGCATTTGTGTTAGACCACATAAAGTAGTGTTAGACCTTGGTTTAGGCCTACATGAAACACCTGTGACTGCTACTGTTCAATACACGGATGCAAACGTTCTGATAAATCTGCAGATTTTATTGAAACCTCTCAATCCCTTGCTCTAATGTCATCATTTACAACAGAAACAACTCCAAAATGTAAAATAAAATATTTTGTGGACACTGATATGCAAGCAAATACAAATACAAATGCAGAAACAAATACCAGAGACACAAATACAAATACACATATCAAAATTCAGCCCCGTGCGCAGCCCTATAAAATACACATGTACATGTTAAACAATGTACACTCAGATGCTGCACAGTGTACACTCAGATGCTGCACAATGTACTCTCAGATACTGCACAATACAGACACGTACATGCACACAAGCACCTACGTACACCTCACATGGTAAACAAGCATACCCCACACAATACACAAACTCTTAACTTTTAAACTGATCGCTTCCTGCACTGGTATCTCTGGAATCAGACTAATCTTTTGTTAAAAAAAAAGAGGTTTCATAAACCGTCATTGAGAAGCTTCCACTACTTTCTTGTGTGATTGATTAAGATCAGTGGAGTGGGACAGTTACATTTTCCATGTTCTTCATTTCTGGGTCACTATCTGTTCCATGCTCTGAAAGCCTACTCCCAAGCCATGAAAGCCCTATCACTGATATGAACAATGACATCTAACAATTTTTCTCATACAGTAGATGCATGCTAACAACAATAATTGTAGTGAGAAAGAAAAAATATTCACAGCTGGAACTTGAACCCCTGCTCCCTTCCAATTACTGATCTGGTGCTGTCACTGTGCCATTGTTTCACAAGGTGGAACAGAAGATTTTTAAAAAGAGAGATGCATGATAACAACACTGCAGTGAGAAAGAAAAAAATGTTCCAGTCTGAGAATTAAACCAAGGCCCCCTTCAACTACTGCCCTGGTGCTCTGCCACTGTGCTATTATTCCACATAGTGAGACAGAAGGTTTCTAGACAAGAGATCCATGCCATGAGAAAGTGCATCATGCAATGAGTGTAGATCCCCAAAACACAGATACAGTGGAGTTTAGTAATGAGTTCTTCACTAACTAAATTGATTCTTCCCACCATGTTCAACTGAAACCTAGACAAGTCTCAAAGTCTCAGATAGAACTAATTACATTGACTGCAACAAAGAAGTTGCACTTCAGTGTTCTGTTTCAAACCTCTCTGAAACTCTGTCTCTGACATCATTTGCATCTTGCACTGTATTCATTGTCTGGGCCAGTCGATTGTATTGTATCATTCTAATGGCCTCTTGACCTGTATATGCTTTTTACTGTTACTCTTCATGTGCCATCTTGATGGCCCTAGTCATGCCTGAAAATGATCTCTGGGCCCAGGGTACCCACCCAGGTAACAAATTAATAAATATTTATCAGTGATGTTGAATCAACCAAAGACTGTGTCCTGACTGTGTGGGGACTCCTGCAGCTTCACCTACCTCCTGCCTACTGCACCAGCTTACTCTTCCCTCTTGCTGTCTGCTTCTTATTGCCCTCAAACCTTTCCACTGTGGTGGCAGCTACCAGCTTTAGGTCACAGTCATGATGGAATGTGGAGACATAGTCAACTGGCCTGTTAAAAGCAGGGCCTCTGTCAGTGACATTGAACCAGCCAAAGACAGCATCTTGACTGTGCAAGGACACCTTCAGCTTCACCTACTTCCTGTCTACTGTACAGGCTTACTCTCCCCTCTTATTGCCACATTCTTGTTGCCCTCAAACTCTCCTGGTGTTGTGGCAGCTACTGGGTTTGGGTAGTGGTGGTGATGTAACGAGGGGGTGTGGCCAACTGGCCTGTTAAAAGAAGGGCTGCTCAAGTGGCTCTCCGCGGAGTGTCTCTCTGCAGGAGTGACTTCCACTGGAGTTATGGGAGTCACCAGCAGGAGGCTGCAGGGAGGCTGCTATAAATGTTTTTTTCATTTATTCCATGTTTTAGTTTTAGTTGTTTTTAACAGACAGCTGTGTAATATCACCTGACTTGTTTTGTCTTCAATTGATTCAAAGATATTTAGCCAAAGCTTGCTGTGTTTTACTCTTGTCCCAATATTATCGTCATATTCTTCAGCCAGTAATGAGGGTATGGAGAATAAGGTTTTTAAGTTTCAGATGTTTGGAGAAACTGACACCAATTACAAAGTTGCTTGGGGATGAATGGTTCACTCCACTGCCTTTTCCTCATTGGATTTTTTTGATTAATGATCCCTACTTAGTAATATGTTTTGTACAGGAACTAATTGTCTTTGCTTCAAATTATTGGATTGCTAATAGTAAATGTAATGGGGTTAATTATTATACTGTTGACTTTAAAACCTCCAAATCAATACAGCAGAGGCATTCCCTATTCTTATTACTACTCATATCAGGATCTGTTCATCCTCACCCAGGTCCAGTTAATAAGATAGAAGTTCAGGACTATGGTGGGGATATAACACCAAGTCTGGTATATCTCAATGTACAGAGTCTCTTGGCTAAAAAAAATGATTTTGAAGCATGGGTCTCAGAGGGCAATTATGATATTATAAGCTCTCAGAGACCTAATTAACTCAAAAGATTAATGACTCTGTCATTGAGATGTTAGGTTATGTAACTTTTAGAAAAGAAAGAATTAGTAAAAGGGGTGGTGGGTGCTTAATTTATGTCTTAAAATCTTTAGCAGCTAAGTAAGCTGTGTTTGGTCAGCCATGTCCTAGTTATGAATGCATTTCTGTTGAGTTAATGTTGAGTGGTAATAAGAAAGTGACTATTACTACAATTTATATTCCCCCTAATTGTCTTGATGATAGTTTCATTCTGTCCTTCCTTCTGCAGCATGATATGTGCCTGTAGGAACAGCTTTCTTTCCAGAGGGGGCCAGATTATCATCTTCTTTAGGGGGGAAGGGTGTGTGCTCTCTGGTTTGTAAGCCCAGAAGACTGTGAGTTCACTGTGTCAGCTGCTGGTATGTAAAGAATCTCTTTGGGGTGCAAGTTATGATGATTCTCTGTGAGTTGCATAAAGGATTTGAAAGTTTCTACTTCAAATAGGTCACTTAAAGTGACTTAGAGTCTTCCACTTCCATGTCTGTAGGGTCTGGGCTACCTCTGTTGTCAGGAAACAGTAGCCTCCCAGACCTAGGAGAAAGGCCACTGCTGATGGCAGGGACACTCTATGTTGGGTTATCTTATGCCCCTGCAGACATACATGAGTTGTGTTCTCAATGAAAGGGTTGGAGGGTCTTTTTACACACATTTATTTGTGGGCCAGAGCCAAAAATTGGGAGAGCATGGGCTTTTCCTCTTCATCTTCTTTGAATTTGGCACAGGCAGCGTGGTGTGAGCCTTTGGCCCCTATTTCCCCCAGTGAGGCAATCTTGCTGCCAGGTGGAATATAAGAAAGTTTTGAGTCCCAGAACCCCCATTTTCATCTGTAGTGTTATTTTATTCTGAGAGATTTCCATCTCCACAGATAGGAGGTGCTGCACAATTATTTTAAAAACATTGTGGCACCTTCCCAGCAGTACTTGGAACATGTACAGGAGCAGCAGCAAGATGCACATTTTACCTGTTAGGACCCAACCAATCAAGGGCAGTGATAGCAACATTCACCTGTCATATTCTGTTTTTTTTCTGGCCAGAATGGGTTCATAGTTAATCTTCCATATGCAGAATGCTTTCTGGGAGGAGCACTCCCAGGTATTTCATCTGGGTGGAGGTGGGCCAACATAGCCTCAACCAAGTGAAGTGGCCCTTCTCTTTGAGGGTTTAGTGCCTGACAGAGGTCCGTAGGTTCCTAAGATTATTGTTAGTATGAGTATTGCTGTTTCAGGGTGTGCTAGGTACAGCAGGATGTCATATGCAGAGAACAATATGTCATCATTATACTGCAGACAAGCCCCGATTAAATACTTGGTTGCCAGAAAGGCCAACTGGATGTTTCCAATGTGGTCATTGTATGGCTTATAAGCATGTACTACAGGTAAAAAAATTCTCTCAACTGACTAAGGAAATTCGAGTAGAGATTATTGATTTTGTTAATTGTTCGACGGACTCTATATGTCAGTTGTACAATCAGATGGGCAAAAGAGAGATTTTTAGAGCACCTGAGGGACATTAGGAATAATAATGTAGGATCATCGTTAGCAATACACTGCATGAATCAACAAGATAGTAATCCAGGGTCCCTCAGGTTCATGATAATTGAACATGTTAAGATAATCCCAAGAAAAGGTGACAGAAAACAAATCTGGTTGCAGGAGTCAAAGTGAATATATACACTGGACTCGCTTTTTCTGAATGGTCTGAACAGAGATCTTGTTTTAAGTGTTTATCTGTAAATATTATTATGTGTATGTTTCTCATAAGTAAGTGCATTCTGCAGCTTAGTTGTTTTTTTATAAAGTTTGGATGCTGACATCATTCCTGTGTTTTACAGTGCACCATACATATTAATTCATGCATTAAATAGAAAGGCATATGGCATTATATATGACTGAATTGTTTTAAATCTGCTTCTGTGAAATATTCAAAATCAAATTTGATTTTTGTGATTACTTTCTGGCTGATGTATTTTGGTATATAACAAAATAATGAAAATGCATATGAGTGCCAATCTTATCATGCCTGTGATTTAACTATATATTGTACAGCTCTTGTCTTTATGGCTAGATATGTATGTTTAAAATCCAATGCTGAAATAAAAGAAACACTGTTGATTTTGTTGAAGTATAATTTATAAGACAGTCTTTTTGTAATTTGTTGACATATTTATTGTTCATGAACTGTACTTTTTGAAGATAATATTGAGCTGGTGCACTTGTAATTTTAACATGTGTTGTGTGCATTGTTATGATAATGTAGTAGCACTGTGTTCATCGGTCACTTTATGATTTGAATTACGTCACAATGCACTTTAAGTATTTAAGTATGCACATTGTTATGTGACTCCACCCTCCCTGATGAAGAGGGTTCTTACCCTCGAAGTGCCGGGGAAATTCTGTTGTATGTCCAAATAAATGTGTACTTATAGCTTGAAGTTATTCTCCTGTGTGCATCGCTGTTCTTTGTTTTGTTTTTTTCACAATGTGACATGCTTTGTTGTTTCCCAACCGCAGCCCTTTTATGCTTGGCTGTTCCAGATAGTGGTCACTAGTAGTTCTACTATGAGGATATACTGCAGTGGAGAAAGGGGGCATCCTTGCCTAGTTCCTCCATTGAGGAAGATGCAGGATGACATCATATCATTTACCAGAAGTTGTGCTTTTGGGCTTCTGTAGAGAGCTTCTATCCAGCTGCGCATTTGTGTTCCAAACCTAAGGCGCATCAGCGTAGCAAACATAAAGGACCAATTTGCCTAATCAAATGCCTTCTTGGCATCTAGTGTGAGCAGTTCTGGGTTCACACATTTAGATTCTGACCACATCCATGTAACATGTAAGGTGCACCAGATGTTGTTTTTGGACTGGTGTCCTTTCACAAATCTGGCTTCACCGTCAATGAACTAGCATTGGGAGGACCTTTTCTTCCTGTTGCACTATGACTCTAGTGATTATTTTGTAGCCCATGTTGAAGAGGGAAATTGGGTGGTATGAAGTGCATAGTGTGGGTCCTTTCGCTGCTTGGGTAGTACTGTGATGAAAGCCATATGAAGGGTGGGAGGTAGGGCAGCTGTCTCTAGGCCTCTGTGACCATATGGTACATTGATTCCCTGAACAGGTCCCAGAACATGCAGTAGACATCACCACAGAGTCCATCCAGTCCCAGAGCCATTCCTGCCACTAGACAGTCAATCGCTTTGTCCAACTTCTGTGTTGATAAGAGTGTAGTTCAGTGCCTCTGAACTTTGACAGCCAACTGTGGTCAGAAAGAGCTCTGTAGACTAGGACTGAGGGGTGATTTCAGAGGTGTATAGGTGCTCATAATATAAGCGGAATCCCGAATGTCTCCCCTGTCTGTAACAAGCAAAACAAAAAACAGCACACGCAACCAATGTCTAGAGTATCAAAATGATACATTCATTTGGACAGTTCTTACGATTGAAAAGAAATTGTATGAACCAGGTTACATTTGAACAGGAGGCTATCCAACTGTCTTTGAGATTTTGGAATAGAGGTTACTCGGCAGAAACAGTGGAAGAGGCCTATCAAATGGCTTGTAGTCTTGCTACAGCACATATGCCACAGCCCAAGCTGAAGGTAAATCTTACTTCTGACCCAAAAGTCTGTTTCATCATGGAATACCATTCCAGACCAGAGCTATTGAAATCAGAAATATTGTTCATAGCAGATAGCCGGTATTGGTTGGGTCTATGCCCAGAGTAGCATTTAATAAAGGTATGAGCCTCTCTGACTACTTGACTTTAAGCCACCTTTCCATGAACAATAAAAAAGGTGCTTTGAGAAGTTGCAGACAGTGCAGAATCTGTTGCTATGCAGGGGCCAGATATTGAAAAGTTAGTTTGGGCACTAAGGGATATTTGCCCATACTAACCTGGATTTTGCACCCAATTTATGGGTGGGGTCTATATTCAGACACTCTCACAGCACAGCCAAAACCCGTTAGCACCTAGGTGCTAAATTACCACAGTGTTCATGCAAATGAGGAGGTCCTCCCCTGCATATGGGTGCAGCAGAAAATTCAAAGGTTTGTACAGGTGGTAGCTGTAACCTGATCGGGTGCACGTTACTTCCTTTGCAAACCCCAACTTAACAGGGTGCAAAGTCCTGGTGGTGGGCAGTGGTACTGCAGCCACCCACCCCGCACCCCTGAAACCCAGCCCGTGGAAGTAATGGAAGCCCTGGTGTTCAGTGGCACCACCCCCTACCCACCGATCACCCATCGCCGTCATGTTAATGCATTTCCTGGTGTCCAGTGGCACCCCCACACTCCAATCACCCAGTCCCATATGATAAGTGTTATCTCTGGTGTGTAGTGGCACCCCCCACCCACCCACTGAGCACCCATCCCTGGAGCTGCAGTGATGTTCCTGACATCTACTGGTACCCCCCCACCTGCCAAGCACCCGCCCCTGAGGTTCTATTGTCTAGTGGTATCCCCCACCTGCTGAGCACCCTTCCCTAAATTTGTATTGATTTCCCTGGTGTCGAGTGGTACCCCCCTGCCAATCAACTGCCCCTGAAGTTGCATCAATTTCCAGGTGTCTAATGGTACTGCCTCTCGTCGAGCACCTGTTCTGGTGCCCTCTCTGAGGCCCCCCACACTGCCCACACCATGCACACTGCCCAGCCAACCCCCCATACCTCTGATGAAGGGGCCATGTGGCGATCCTGATACAATGACCAGACCTGCCCTCCTCTCACCTTCTCAGTCGAACGCCATATTGGATGACATGGAGCATGCATACAGCATAGAGTATACTGTATATGCACTCCCTGTCATCTCATCCAGCAGGTAGTCGAGGAGGTAAGAGGAGGGCTGTGCCAGTCATTATATCAGAATCACCACCAGGCCTCTTCCTCAGAGATACAGTGGTGGGGGATTGGCTAGGTGATGTGCATGGTGCCAGCAGTGTGGGATGAGCCTTGGAGGGGGCACCGGAAAAGATACTCGGCAGGCAGGGAGTACCACTAGACAGCAAAAAATCAATACAATTTCAGGGATGGGTGATTGGTGGGGGGGATAGAACTGGACACCAGGAAAATCATTACAACTTCAGGGACTGGTGATCGGCGGTCAGTAGGTATCACTGGACACCATAAAAATTGATACAACTTCAGGGATGGATGCCACTAGGCACTAGGGACATCCATGAAAATATGGTAGCAGATGATGTGAGGGTGAAGAGTGCCACTGGACACCAGGGAGGGCAGTAATACTATGGCAGCAGGTGATTGGAAGGTGTGGGGTGCCACTAGACACCAGGAAAAGTACTACAAGTACAGGGATGGGTGCTGGGGAGGCCAGGGTGCTACTGGACACCAAGGAGTACATTTACATGAAGGATGGGCATTCAGGGTGTGGGGAGCCACTCGGCACCATGTCTGATATGGTGGGCAGCCACAGGAGGGACGCAAACCTGCTGCCACTTCCTATGTATGCAAACAAGCCCATAATGGGCATGCAAATGGCCCTTTAGTGTCTTGCAGAGCCAATGGGCTCGTTTGCATTTTCTGGCTGAATATCACACCGTGGGCTTCTGGCGCTATCAGGTCTGAAGTGTGCAGGTCCCTGCAGTTCACTATGGGCTGCATGCAGCCCAGATCCATGTCTGGGCAGCACTACTCCACTTAGCACTGCACCAACATGATCCTATATTTAGTCGGGTAGTGCCGGTGTGCTGTCCGACTGAATATAGCAACCTCGGGGTCGGGTGCAAGGGCAAGCGCACTGCGAACTTTTGCAGTCTGCTTTTGTCAAAATTTGAATACCTGCCCCAGATGTGGGCAATAAGTTCGTACACCCTATCATGAAAATAGAATACCTCTTGAATACCTGTGTGGACTGCAGAACAGATTTTACAGTCTATGCCAGTTGGTGTGATTGTGAGATGGTGTACACGAGCAGGACTACACATCCATTGACATGCCGTGTACAACAGCTTATCGGGGCGATTATCAATAACAATTGCAGAAATGCCCTGGGGGCACATTTTATGGAGGCACGCAATTCAAATGTAAAGTGTTTCAGATTTAGGGCACTTGAACACATATACTCTCTAGAGAGAGGAGGAGGTGACAGGATCAGAATTCTACTGCAGCCAGAATCCAAATGGATTGTGACTCTGGATACATTGGGCTCTAACAGTCTCAATGGCCAATTAGACTTCAAGCCATTTCTATAATTGACTCTATACTTTCTGTGCAGATCATTGCTTCCTGTTTCAGTGTACAGCTATGTGTATCCCTGCACACTACAGGTGTGAGCATTCGTACTTTTAATGCTGTGTTCTCATGTTCTAGTATCAAGAGAATAATGTTGGCTATGATTGCTGGAATTAAGTATGATGAGTAGCGATGTCATATACTCGCTTAATTGAATTCCCCTAATTTACCTCTCCTAGTTTTTCTTTTTGATTATATTTTTTCAACCTATTATACAGTAGCTATCGTTCCTTACTTCTACCTCACTTGCATTCTTTTTTCATGTATCAGTCTGCACCTTCCGGGCAGTCTACCTTTTGGTTCTTTCTTGCTTACTTTGGTATCTTTCTTTACCTCCTTTTTGTATTGAGAGGGAATTCATCTTAATTTTGTATTTATGAATAATTAATCATTTGTGCTGAACAGCAGTCTGATGCCTCATCTCTGTAATGCAGATATGTTTTAATATTAATTTATCTGATGTACTGTGAATGTCTTTGCCTTGACCATTTGTCGCTAAACGTTGCCATTCATCCCTTTAATAGTTTTGAGCCATACCATGAACCCCATTAGGCTTGACACTTGAAAAAACATTTTATCTTTATGTTTATCTATGTGGCTTGGATGCTTCAGGTATTGGCCATTCACCTATTTGGTATGCTAGTCCAATTTCGCTCTCCTCCTCCCCTTCCCCCTAATACTTTACCATCCAGGTTTCCCTTCCCTGTTTCTTTCCTTTTCATAGCAGACCATCACCTTGTACCAATAGTTTTTTTCCTGTTAGCCAAACCCCATTTTGAGCCATCACCAATGGCAAATAATTTCTTCTTTGCAACATTATTAAGAGGTGCTTCAACCTGCAGTTTCACGATTGTGTTTTAATGATTTTATGGTCTCTGTGCCCCCTTCCCTTTTCTATTTCCTCCTCTTTCTTTGGTTCTTGAGCATATTTATATGAGAAATTTATTATGAATATAAATAAACATTTATCTGCTCCATTATCATCTATTCAAGGTTTTAGCTCCAATAGTTAGAACCCTGGTCTTAGCTAAACCGTAGCAAATAAAATGTTTTTCATGTGCAATATATTCAAATGAGTATTTCCACTTGCAGTCTTTTTCCCCTTTTCCTATCATCTTCCCTCCCTTCCCTTTCTTCTCTTAGAGTGAACCATTTCCGTATGAGAAATTCATTATGAAACTAAACTGACATTTTTCTGCTCTGTGAGGCTGCACTATAATTTGGATGGAAGGCATTTTTTTGCATATTTTCTGTGTTTTGTATATATCTGTGTATATTATTGCTTTTCATATTCTTACTTGCACTTGCTCTTTCTATAATGTCGCATGATTATTTGTAAAATTTATGTAACCAATAGCTTTGCACGTTTCGGCATTTAACTTATATGAGTATCCACTGGCTCCATGCCCTGGTGAAGCCTTATAGCAAGGCGAAACGTAGCAGCATTGTGGCCTGTTTTCCTTTTGCTGTCAGTAACCACTTATTTAATAAATATTGTATCATTTTGATACTCTAGCCATTGATGTGTGCATTGTGTTTTTTTTTGTTTTGGTTGTTACATTTTGTTTGGACAGCAGCACCTTCAGGGAAGCTCGGTATGCACTGCTCCACCTGCACCACTGTTTCCCCTGTTTGGGAATGGTCAGACATGGGGAGCCCTTTAGGGAGCTGGATGGCATAGGTGTCCCTTTCTGTTGCTTTTCTTTTCAGCTTCCATGCCAGGAACTGCCCCCTCTGTCTCCCTCAGAATAGTGCCTGGTTTGTGTCAGGAGGAGGTTCTGCTCAATTTTGATGGAGGTTGCAAAGTTGTACTGTACTTTAGCTTTTTGTAGCTCATAACTTTTCGGGCACCCTAAGTAGATGTGCTCCTCTTGGAGCCGCCCAATCTGGCTCTCTAGCTGCCTTATCTTACTTTCCTCTCTTCTGTTTGTGGGCTACATATGAGATGGTGACTCTCTTTTATGTACTGTATGCCTTCATTGTCTTCCATCAGATCACAGGTGAGGTATCTCCCATTGTGTTTGTCAGGAGGTATTTTTTTCAGTGCTTCCGACATATGCAAAACATTCAAGTTACCTTTCAGCAATCTCAGATCCATCCGCCATCTCCTAGGAGGTGTGGGATTCTTCTTCTCCCCCCCATGCAGGGTTTGCAAGACCAGTGCATGGTCCAAGTGCACAGTTGCCCAGTATTCCATGCCAACTGGGGAGACAGATATTAAGATCATATCTATACGGGTGTACACGCTGTAGACATTTGAATAAAATGAGTATTCCCTCCCTGCTGGGTGCAAATGTCTCCATGCTTCCACTAGCACTTGTTCTTCAGCAAACTGGAGCAGTGCCTCTATGCTATGAGCCAGTGGGTGGGGTCAGGCTAGGGTTCTGTCCAGCTCTGGGTCCCCGACCATGCTAAAGTCTCCCCTCTCCACCAGCAGAGGCAGGAAGTCTGTGAGCTCCATCCACCAATAGTTTGGGGAAGAACTGGGGGTTATCCAGGTCCATCCTGTAGCATGAGACTAGGGTAAGGTGCACACTGCTTATTGCTGCTAACACAGTGGTGTACTGCCCCATTGGATTCTGCAAAATTTTCTTCATATATATATATAAAATATATTATATATATATAGTTTGGGACAGAACCAGATGGCCATTCCCCTTGCCCTTTAGGTAAAACGTGTTGTAATTAGTACCTCCCCCAGCTCCATCCCTGTTTGTCTGTCTTCCCCTGTGTCATGTTTGCCTCCTTCAGTAGGAATATGTGCCCTCAGGTTTTGTTAAGATGGGTGAACACCATCTTTCTTTCACCATAGTTTTGAGGCCATTTACATTCCAAGATACAATCCCCAGTTTATCCCCCATGATTCCTAGCAAATCGGATATTACTTTGCCCATCTGTCTACCCACTGACTGGTGTGCTTGTGCCTGGGCAATCTGACTTTGCATTAATTATAATTATGTTCATTTACATTGTGTAGAGTGACTTTTATCCATTTTTAGTTACTAAGTCTATCTTCCCCATTTTCCTTCTTTTCCATTCTCTCCCTTCCCTTTTCAGGTTGACATCCTCACTTAGGTCTGTTACCCAGGTTTTGCCCATTTCTTGCCTTAGTGTGGGTTCTCTTCCCCCAACCTTACAGGTGTTTGTTGAAGTCAGGTTCCTTTGACCTCTTTATATATGAATTTGATAGTTATCATCCTTGTAAATGGACAGTTTGCCTTACTTTGTGGACTTCCTTTCCTTTTTCCCCTCCTTGCCTTTCTTTTGGGTCTGTGACATCATTATTCATATATTAATATTGTGACTCCTGTATTTGTTAAATGTGGAGTATATTAGCTTTTTAGTTATCAATTTTCATTATTGTTGCTATCCACTTTTGCACTTCTTTAATGTTAATAGAGAATAACCAATCACTTTTGAATTCTGTACATGGAGGGGTATTCAAGAAGTGCTTCATTGTGCTAACTTCATCCCCTGATGATGCCTTGATAGGAGGTGGTATGTAGAGGTATCAGCCAAGTTTTCTCATATATCTTTTTCTTTTTTTTACTTTCTATTTATGCTCCCCCTGGCCCCCTGTGCTCCACATCCTTGGGAGTCACCAATGGCATCTCCCCCTTGCTTCCTTCTTACCTGGAGCTTGTGGTAGTTCCTCCATGTAGCCGTGGTTTGCCTCCCAAGTGGGAACAAGGTGGGGCCTGTACACCCCAAGTTCCTGAGTTTAGTCAGTGTACCTGACCAGGACAGGCAGGGGAGCTGGAGATCTGTGCCTGGCGCTCTGTCTCCTCAGAGTGCACGGAGCTGATTTTCCAGTTTTCTGGGTATGATGTGCACCCTGACGTCAAGACACGACCACCAACATCCATCATGCCTCCCCTGTCTCTATAGCTGGATGCTTGCTGTACTCCAGGCCTCCGCCTGAGGTCAGCCAAGTGCCTAGCCGCATCCCCCCCTCCCTTCCAGAGAAGGCGAGTGGCCCCCTGGATGCTCAAGCTTCCCCCCCGGCTGGCCCTTTAACTCCCTGGGCTCGTTCCTGAACTCAGGTCTCCAGCATCATGAGCGGCAGTGCTATCGCTGCACCAGCAGGCCAGCCTCATGTATCTTTTTCAATTAATTTTGGAAACTGGTACCTGTTTGGTGTGTGCCCAGCTTTG
Organism: Neoceratodus forsteri; assembly: GCA_016271365.2. Classification (NCBI taxonomy): domain Eukaryota; kingdom Metazoa; phylum Chordata; order Ceratodontiformes; family Ceratodontidae; genus Neoceratodus; species Neoceratodus forsteri. Next base: position 736,103,307 of record CM028131.1, read on the forward strand.
TTTTTATCTACCTCAGATTAGAGCTGCTGTCCTGTGCTAGATTCTGTGCTGGTGTCAGTTCTGTGTTGGCTGGTTGTACAACTAGGACCTGGTGAGCTGCTATTGTGAATCTCTAGATGGCACCACCTCCCGTTCCTCCTTTTCCACTGTGCCTCTGCAAGCTGGCCGCTTGGTCATCCTTAGCTCTTGGTGCTGTTGTCATTTTCAGCAAGAGAGAGGCACAGTGTCTGTGTCCCCTCCAAGCAGTTGGGCAAGTTTCCTGCCAGGTTTGCAAGGGTTCCAATGATTATTGGGAGGCCTGCCAGTCAGTGCTGTATTTGGCTGGGGCTAGAAGTAACGTGAAGGTACCGCAGGGCTTGTATGTCCCCCACAAACTGTGTGTCAGTAATTTTTCCTCCTCCTCCCCCCAGCACCCTTCTACTTGTACAATGGTTCCACGGCTTGTGGTTGTGGCTGGTGAAGCACTTCCAATCTGCACATTTTTGCTCTCCGGGGTGGGCGGGGGTGGGGGCTCGTGTGTGTCTCCTCCTAGAAACTGGATAATTATTTCTGTAGGGTCTTCTTGGGATCCAGTATTTAGCATTGGGCCCCCTACATAATGCTGCACTCACTTAGGGTCCGAAGTGACACCCAGATGCCGAAGAGACTGTAGTTCCACCTGCAAACCACACTAATAATGTCTCCTTCCCCCACCCTTTTCCACCAGTATGCTGGGTCTGAGGTTTGTGGTGAAGTTAGAACTGTGTACTGGTGCATACAGAGCCTGCTTATCCAGGAGGGGATGCGCACATTTAAAAACAAGAGATGCTTCTGTTTTATGACAACCCTCAGAGATGCCATGCAGGTTTGTAGGAATGACAGAGACCCCCATCACCATGACTGCCAGTTGTCAAGAATTTATTTAAGGTGCTGTCTCTGTGGCCCCCTCTCCTTTCCCAGAGGATCCAAGGGAACTCCATGGCCTGTTCCAGGAGGAGTAGGTGCCTTATACTGGTAAGTGCTTTGCTAATGTGGGTCAGGAATCCTTTTTTGAGGTCCTGGCTTTTTAAAGTGCACTGTTTTTGCTGTTAGGACAGGATGTCTATCTGGGCAAATACTCTTCTGTCAGGGGTTCATAGGGTTGGGGCCCCCTCTGGTCCAAGTTTTTTCTCTCCCAGGCTGGCTCTTCCACTTGAAGAAATTTCTTTGCTTCCTCTGGACATGTGAAGAAACAGGGCGGCCACCCTGGGTGCTGGATTTTCAGTTGTTGGTACAGATATACAAAGTCTCATTGCTTTTTCGGCAGCAGCTTTTTCACTTTTCTAGATTCCTTCTTTTTCACCCAAAATGTTTTACTGTAAGCAAGGAAAAACCTGACACTGGCATTCTCCACCTGGACACCCTTTTTTTGTCTGGTAGCGTGGTGCACCTTGTCTCTGCCTATGTAGCACATGAATTTAAACAGCAAGGGTCTGGGATGTTCTCCTGTGGCTGTCATTTCCCAGGGGCTCTATGTGCTCTCTGTATCTCTAGGTTCTGTGTTTCTGGTCCTAGTCCAAGTGCTTCAGGCAGCCATCTCTTGATAAATGTCTCTGGATCCCAACCTTCCAGCTCCCTGGGGAGCCCTACAATTTGAACATCGGAGCAGCAGCTTCTATTTTAGTGGCCATCCACTTGATCTTGTAGTGTCTTGATGGTTCATTTGGCCATGTCCATGTTCCTACTCAAGTTGCTGACTTTGCCTTTTATGTTACTGATCCTCTGCTTAGCCTCCTCAACTCTAGTGCTATGTTCGGCTAATTTTTCTTTGAGATTGCTTGGGGTTTCATGCTTTGCTGAAATTTTTGTTGTGGTGTTTCTTTCTGCTTGCAAGTCCCTAAGCAGTTTCTGTAAATTCTCTTCTGGTGGCATATTCCGCTTTGTTGCTGAGTTCTCCTGGGAGACAAAGGCTTTGAAGCGGGTCCCCGGTGGAGAGGGTTTCTCTTGCTGTGTTCCTGGATTTGGCTGGAAATTAAGTTGCAGCTGCTTCTTTGTGGCTTTTTGGGTTCCAGACATGTTAAAGTATCAGTAAAGCCAAAAAAAGATCAGTGATGTTAGGTTTGTATGCTGAAGAGAGTCGGATTCTTGGTGTTTTGTGAGGTGGTTGAGCTAACAGATATCTACCATGTTTGCTGATTCAGTTGCAGCCCTCTATTTCATATATTTTGATGGTTTTCCACCATTACTTCTAAAGGCATGTGCATAAAACTTGTATTTTTCCCCGTGCACATCTGCTTTTGCTGCTCTTGTGAAAAAGAGGTTATAATCCTCAGTTTGTGACATGGAAACAATTTCTCTGTCAACCTTGGAAGGCACCATCATGGGATGTTTGGGATTACTACTGACCCTGAATTAATGGAACCAAACATCCCGATTGATGATCTGCATAAATAATATTCACAGTTGATTACAAACTCATAGGACATTATATTTAAAACATATGTATAGCTTTTAAATGTCAAACCAGAATATTAAAAGAACTTAGAGAGGTGCTGGCAGCACCACTAACAGCTCTATTCAACAAACTGATAGAGACAGGGGTGGTTCCAGGGGCCTGGAGGAGGGCAAATGTAGTCCCTCTCCACAAAAGTGGGAACAGAGAGGAGGCTGGCAACTCTAGGCCAGTCAGCCTGGCTTCAGTGGTGGGGAAATTAATGGAGTCACTGCTAAAGGAAAGAATTGTGATATTTCTTGAATCTAGCAGAGCGCAGGATCCAAGGCAGCATGAATTCACAAAGGGTAGGTCTCGTCAAACAAATCTGATAGATTTCTTTGACTGGGTGACCAGGGAGGTAGATAAGGGAGTGGCTATGTATGAGGCTTACCTAGATTTCAGCAAGGCCTTTGACACCATCACACATATGAAGTTGATAAATAAGTTGGGCAGCCTGAGAGTGGGCTTTAAGGTGGTAAAATTGGGTCAGAAACTGGTTGAGTGACAGGACACAGAGGGTGGTGGTAAATGGCATTCAATCCGAGGAGAGGGGGTTAACCAGTGGGGTGCCACAAGGATCCGTGCTGGGGCCAGTCCTCTTTAATGTCTTCATAAGCAACATTGCAGAGGGGCTTGAGGGGAAGGTATGTCTCTTTGCAGATGACACCAAGATCTGCAACATGGTCAACACTCCGGAAGGGGGGGGTGGAAAAAATGAGAAAGGACCTAAACATGCTTGAGGAACGGATGAGAGTGTGGCAGCTAAGATTCAATGCAAAGTGTAAAATCATGCACTTGGGGCGTAGAAATCCAAGGGAGGCGTACAAGATGGGGAGAAAGGTATTGACGGCCACCAGTCAAGAAAGGGACCTGGGAGTAATCATATCTGATGACCTAAAGGTAACCAAACAACATGAGAAGGCTGTGGGGAGAGCAAGTGGGATGTCTGGGTGCATAGGGAGAGGCATCACCAGCAGAAAAAAGGAGGTTGTTATGCCACTGTACAGATCACTAGCAAGACCTCATCTGGAGTAGTGTGTCCAGTTCTGGAGACCACATCTCCAGAAGGATATAGACAAAATAAATGCAGTCCAGAGAAGGCAACAAAAATGGTGCAAGGACTGCACCAAAAGTCATATGAGGAAAGACTAGAGGACCTCAATATGTATTTCCTGGAGGAGGGGGGGATATGACAGAGACATTCAAGTACATTAGGGGTATAAACAAGGTACAGAATGGTAGCATATTTCAGAAAAGAAGGTGTACAAGAACAAAGGGGCATGATATGAAGCTAGAGGGGGTGGGCTCAGGGGCAATGTGAGGAAATACTTTTTCACATAAAGAGTAGTGGGTGCTTGAAACAGCCTCCCTAGGGAAGTGGTGGTGGGGGCAAAAACAGTAGATTTCAAGAATGCATGGGATAGATCTAAGAGTACTCTAGCAATAGGGAAGAGAGTGTAAGCCGCAGATCAACTAGGATCTGCAGTAATGCATTAGGTAGGGAAAAGGGGCAGACTCGGTGGGTCATATGGTCCTTATCTGCCATCACCTTCTGTGTATCTGTGCAGACCTTGTTCTTTTATGAACTATGTTACTTTCAGTAAAAAAGACAATGTTTCTGTAAAAAGAAAGTGTTTATAAACTTGAAACATAGAATCTGATGGCAGATAAAGTCTGCTTGGCCCACCCAATGAGCCCAGTTTATATATTTATTTTTCCACCTTCATTTTTGCTGCAGATCCACTAGACCCATGGTGCTGTTCCCCCCTTACCAGTATGATTTCCTTGTGCATATCCCAGACAGTTTTGAACCACACCACTGTTTTTACCCCCACTACCTCAGCTAGAAGGCTGTTCCAGGAATCCGCCTCTCTTTCTGTGAAGAAATACATCCTCACATCTCTCCTGAACCTCCCTTCCCTCCAGCTTCATAGCATGTCCCCTTGTTGTAGAACACCTTTTTTTCTGAAAAATACTCCCCTCCTGTACCTTATTAACCCCCTGTGATGTATTTAAAGGTCTCTATCATATCCCTCCTCTCCCTTCTCTCTTCCAGGGTGTACATATTGAGCTCCTTTAGCCTGTCCTCATATGGTTTTTGATGCAGTCTCCGCACCATTTTGGTAGCCCTCCTCTGGACTGCCTCCACTCTGTCTATGTCCTTCCTGAGATGCGGTCTTCAAAACTGGACACAGTACTCAAGGTGGGGTCTTGCTAGTGATCTGTATAGGGGTAACACCACCTCCCTTTTTCAGCTGGTGATACCCTTCCTATGCACACCAGCATCCCATTAGCCCTCCCAACTGCCTTGTCACACTGCCCGGCCACTTTTAAGTCATCCGATATGATTAACCAAGGTCTCTTTTCTGCTTGGCCATTGTCAGAATCACTCCACCCATTTTGTACTCCATCCCCAGGTTTCTATGGCCTAAGTGCATTACCCAGCTGCCATACCCTTGGCCACTCCTCTAGTTTCTTCAGATCTCTGCCCATACTTACCACCCTCACCCCCCGAGTGTCCACCCTCTTGCAGATCTTGGTGTCATCTGCAAAGAGGCAGACTTTCCCTTTCCAGCTTCTCTGCTATGTCACTAACAAAGACATTAAAGAGGACCAGTACAAAATGGAACCCTGAGTTACCCCACTGGTCACCCTCATAGCGAACTCCATTTACCACTGCCCTCTGACTCCTATCCACTAACCAGTTTCTTACCCAGGTTACCATATTGTTGCCCAGCCCCAGTCTACCCAGCTTGCTCACCAATCTCCTATATGGAATGGGGTTGAAAGCCTTGCTGAAATCCAAGTACGCCATGTCCACCACTCTACCCTGATCTAGTTCCTTTGTCACCCAGTCAAAGAAATTTATCCTGTAACCCATAGGATTCCAGATATTCCACAGTCCTTTCCATTAGTAGTGTTTCCATTAACTTACCCACCACCGCGGTCAGGCTGACAGGCCTTTAATTGCCCACCTCTTCCCTGCTACCACTTTTGTGCAGTGGGACTACATCTGCAGGACCACTCCAGTCCCCAGTGATCTGGTAAATAGGTCTGTAAGAGGTGTTGTTATTACCTCCATGAGCTCCCTCAGCACTCTAGCCCCATAGCTTTGTTCACCTTCAGGTTAGCAAGTGCTTTCTGGACTCTTTCCTCAGAGAAAGGACTCATGTCCACTTCCCTTCCAACAAAGCTGGTGATACTTTTTGCGGTCCCTTCCCGAGCTCTTCCACTGTGAACACTCAGCAGAAGTATTTGTTCAAGATGTTTGCTTTTCTTGGCCCCCCTCCATACAGTACCCCACCCCCCTTAACCTTACAATCCCTTGTTTAGTCTTCCTTTTTTTGCTAACATACCTAAATAATTTCTTGCCCCCTTTTGATACTGCTTGAGCTATTCTTTCTTCAGTTTGCTCCTTTGCACGCCTTACTGCTTTCCCTGTCTCCCTCTGTTTTTCCTGATACCCTAAGTTAACCTCCTATCTCTGGCTCTCCTTATACCATCTGAATGCTACTCTTTTAGCCTTTACCTTTCCTGCCAGAACCATAGTGGTCTCCTCTTCCTTTTGCTTACTTGCTTAACACAGAGGTTTGTTGCTTTCACTATGCCCTCTTTAGTTTGGCCCACTGTCCCCCAGTCATCTCCCCCTGCAAGGTAATTCCTGAGATATTTACAAATCTTTATAAAATCAGCCTTTCTGAAGTCCATGACTCTCACTATTGTGTGGTTGGATTGTGCAGCTTTTCTTGTGTTGAACCACATTGTACGCTAATCATTGGTCCCCAGGAGGCTTCCCACCTTGATGTCTGTAATATTGTCCCTGTTAGTGAGCACCAGGTCCAGTATTGCCCCATCATGAGTGGGTTCACTGACTAGTTGCCTGAGGAATGCGCCCTGCAGTGAGTCTAGGATGCCCCTGTTTTTAGTTGAAGCTGCAGCTGGGAGGCTCCAATCTACATCTGGCAGACTGAAGTCCCCCACCATACACACTTCCCCCTTTTCAGCCATTTTGCCAATTGCTTCCAGCATTTTCTTATCTAACTCCTCCCACTGTGATGGAGGCCTGTAGATCACAGCTGTTTGAATAGTGGCTCCATTTCCCAACTCAAGGGTAAACCACAACACTTCTGCCTCCACCAAATTCCCTGAATTTCTGTTGCTTTTTTGCTTTCCTTCACATAAAGTACTACACATCTTCCTTTCCTTCCTACCCTGTCATTATTGAACAGCATGTAGCCTGGTATGGCCATATCCCAGTCATGGTTGTCAGTGCACCATGACTCGGTAATGGCTACAATATCCAGGTCAGCCTCCACCATGATGGCATCTAGGGCTGGGATCATATTTCCCAGACTTCTAGCATTAGCACACATGGTCTTCCAGATTTTTTTAGCTCTGCTTGTTGCTCCTCCTTTTTTCTTTTGTTCACCCTTCCGCTCCTTCTGCTTTGACTGCTTCTTTTCCCTCCTTCCTTCTTTGCTAACCCCCAGTATCTTTGTAAGCATTAAGCCATGACAAAGGAGGCATCTAATGGGGAATTAATGCATGGTTGGAGGGGGGTTGTGGCGTAAGGCGAAGGCTGATGCCTACAACCACCCAACCATGCATTACTTCCATTAGATGCCTCCTTTGGAGTGCCTTAATGCATTTGTAACATGGCAAGTGCAGGTCAACAATTATTGTTACAAGTGGCAATGTGGAAAACTAATGTACAGTACTTCACAATTGTGCTTACTACAATATTATCTGCTGTTTAAATCTGCACTTTTCACTGAATACATAGGCTTCTAAATGTCCGACACTGTGCGTGCACGTTGATTACTCCACCTATATTTACATTGTGACTGCTATTTTACTATCACTTTTACATTCATGTTTTCCATAACATCCTACCAAAACTTAGCTAAACTATTTCTTTTGGGGGCCGGTCCATCGGCACAGTGGTTGGATTTCCACTTGCACTGCCGGCGACCCGGGTTTGGCAGCAGACTCAGGTTGCTGGAAGACCAGCCGGGGGAGAAGGCTCGAGCGTCCCACAACAGCTTGCCTACTCCAGGGGGAGGGTGGAGGCTACAGCCTACAGAGGCTTGAGGTATGGCAAGCCCTGATTTGCAGGGGAAGGCTGGCCATGACGCGTGGTGGACGTTGGCGCATATTGCCCAGATGTCAAGGGTACACACCACACGTGGGGAAGAAACTCAGAGGTTAACAACCCTCTATCTCTGGGAAGACGGGACACCAGGAGGATGCCCTCAATGTGCCTTCGCCCACCTTGACCACCTTGCCCGATGAAACAAGTAGGTATATGGGGTGTAAGAGCCCAACGTCGTTACCCCTCCTGGGGGGTATAATCACAGCTCCATGGGGTGCAGTGTGGTTCGAGGGTTGGGTGACTGGCAGAGGGATGATTCCCAGGTGCCCCCGAAGAGTCGGAGACTGGGGGCGTGAGGAGGAAGAAATAGAAAGTAAAAAATAAAAAAAACTATTCCTTTTGTTTCATTTCTACACTGCTGTTTTCGTTCGTTTCATGTGCTTTTTCTTCTGTTTCACCAATGCATTCTGGGTACAGTCACAATATTTGCATATGTAGCAGCTCGCATCTATAGCTTCATGTAGGGTACTACTGCTACTGTCTCCAGAATAAATTATTATGTGCTAATACTTGACACTGTAATGGTCGATCACAGATGGATTCTATTTCATTAATGCTGACTACTACTACGAAATGCAGAGTTATTATTGCAGATTTCTCATTCTGTCTTGATGTGCGTGGGGACACTCATTGGTGCAGTGCTTTGCTTGCCACGGGCACCTTTCTGCAGTCAACTTTGCAGTACGTGCCCATTTCTACACTCTCTGTCTCTTTTGTTGGAACACTGGCTAATATAGTTTTCACTTAGTCGTACTCCTGCATTTATACAGGTTGCACAGTTCTTCAGAGGTCCCCTGGGTGGGTAGGACTCTTAACACTATTCCATGTCTTCAGTGACACTAGCGCCATCTATAGGGAGACAGACGCGGAAACAGAGGTGGAATACTGACAGATTCTTTTACTCACTCTTCTATGTTTCTGAGTAAGCGTGCTGCCGACACCAAGCGGGCATTATTGGGGAATTAATCCCCGCTTGGTTCTCAGTCACGGGTTCTGTTTTCACCAATTAGGTTACTGTATTCCATTGTGCTATTCTTTACCATGTTACAAGATTAACTTACACCCTGGTAGGACTAACTCCCATCAGGATTTTAGTACTGTCTATCTCAGCCTGTGGGAGGCCAGTTTCTTCCTCCCCTTTTTCTTCCACCAGCCCCTTCAGCTAGTTTAAATGTTCACTGAAGTAACATTTAAACCATCTACTGAGGACTGGATGGATGCAGGCCATCACCTCTCTATAGGCTTTTATCCTCCCAGGTGAGCCCCCAGTCCCCAGTGTAGCCATACCCCTCCTCTCCACACCATTCCTTCAACCATGTGTTGAAGGCCTTAGTGCAGAGATCCCTCTCCTCCCTATCATAGACAGGCAGCACCTCCACAAAAGCTACTGAGTGTGCTACCTGTCTACAGAGGAGACAGAGAATCCTATGTGCACTAAAGCTACGCTCAGCTTCCCATGTGTTGATGCGTACTCAGAACCCCCACATGTGGAGACATTATCATCAAGATAGAGACATGTTACACCTAAGGAAATTGATGTAAAGGTAAGAAAGCACCAACTTAAAACTCCAGATCCAGATGCCATTAGTAATATCCCTGCATTCATACTTAGCTAACTGTAAAAAACAACAATATGAATATCCTGGCCTAACACCCTCCTGCCTAACAACCCTCCTCACTGAATCAGACACTACTAATCTTTTCAAGAACTGTCGGACAATAACCGGCTTACCCACCAGCTATAAGCTACATACTGGAATAGATGCAGATATAGTACTCTTAACAACCTCGTGGTTATAAAACAAAAAGACAATAAACGCAAACTATACACTTTAGAAACAAAATCTCCCAGGTCTGGCAGGTCCTGCCCGCTCCCCCCCCCCATTCCCAAGCCATACTCAACAGTCACAGTTACAGCTCCATATAGAAGTACTTACCTAAGATATCTACAGCTTAGAGAAATAAGTTTACTATAACTGCTCTCCCAATGACCTCCCCATGCTGTACCTAAGAGGAAGTACGGGACACACTGATTAATGATATCAAGGGTATGAATATTTACAAATGAAAAGACCCTCACATGACTGTACAACATATTTATTGTTGTGACAATGTACTATGTTACTCATCAAAATAAATAAAGACCATCTTAGCAAAAAAAAAGAACTATAGAATCTGATGTCAGATAAGAACCACCTAGCCCACCCGGTAGGGGTGTGCAAATACCTTATTTCAAACATTCGTCATGCATTCATATTCAGGGGTCCCAATTATTTGTTATTTGTGCTTCATTATTCCCCTGCTGGAACTAGCTGTGAGACTGAAAGACCTCCTGAGACTTCCTGTCCAGACAGAAGGCCACTTAGAAAGTTCATTGAAGGCAGGTCATGTGACCCAGCACTCACAGACGTTTCAGGCAGGAGAGGCAGATGACTGGAGCTGCGGCAGAGGAAGAATCTACTTCCATTCACTTGCTAAAACTAGACAAAAGCCAGAACTCTTGGTATTTGTTGTCCCCCTTTCTCAATCCCAATCTAGAGAGTAATTTTTGTCACACTTTTGTGAGATAAATAATTTTCAGTGCATCTCAGTTCTGCTTTGCAAGAAAAAGCAATCAGACAGGCACAGCCTGGCCAATACACCCTCATGTCTTATAAATTTTATTTGTTTCCATGTCAACAGTCAACTCTTTTCCTGTAGCTGTTAGGTATATATGTGATTGTTTTAGTTTATATTCACTGTTCCTACTAGTCCCTGTAACCATCCTGGGGGTCTCCGTTTTTTGTTTTTTTTAAATCTCATTGTCTCTGAGAGCTGCATTAGCATATTAGAACATGATGTGTCAGCGCCCTTTAAACTCCACAGCCTGCCTGTCTGCTCAATTAGATTACAACAAAAGAAGTTGCAGCAAGGTGTAAAATACCACATTTACCTTCAGTTAGCGTTGAAAACTGTCTTGAGTGGTAATACAGGGTTTCCCATTGAAACTGTATTAAATTTGCTTGTTTCCAGAGGTTTTTTTTTCAGTATATTTGTATTTTCTGCATAGAAATACATTGTATAAACGGGTGATGTGACATCATGTTCTCTTATGCTAATGCAGCTCTCATGGACAATGAGATTTCAACAATCATTAAATGGAAACCCCCAGGATAGTTATAGGGGACTAGCATGAGCAGTGAAAACAAACTAAAGCAAATAGATATATCCCCATCAGCTACTGGAAAAGAGTTGTCTGTTGACAAGGAAACAAACAACATTTACAAGCTATGTGAGTGTAGTTTTTCTTTAAGAGAGGCCACTCACTCAGTCAGCAGCTGCAATTTGCACAAAGCCAAAAATACAGAACATTTCCAATATCAAGTTGTTTCATTTTTTTTCCACACATATTAACCACAATGTTTCACTGATAGGCTTGTTTGGGGAACTGTTTTACTGTTGTCATCATTTTGTTATCCCTTTCTTACTTGTAATAATTTATTTATCACACAAATAACAAAGGCTACCTGCTTTTATGGCTCTTTTTTTTTTATATCTTTTTATTTCATATTCGAGGAGAGTCCAAGGGCAAGGCCTCACAGTACATTTTTCTATTTTTTTATACTCTTTATTTTATGCAGAGAGAATTTGAAATATATACATCAAATGTAACTACAGTTATTACATCTCGAAAAGGAAAAAAGAAAGCTGTAAGAAAACTGAAAAGTATAAAAATGTTTTAGTTTTCGGAGGGACTGTAAGTAAATTAAAATATAATTATGTATCTTAGCAAAATGTACGTTATTTTCATTCACATGCTTCAACCATCCCATCTTAAAAAACTAGTGAAAGTATTCATTTTTAAGCAAAAAATCTCAACACAAATCAAAAAGAAGCAACTGACAGACAACTATTTCAAAGGTATCTTAAAGTCCATCTCTTTTTAACATTGGAATATACTGAGTTATATTTTCCATATCTCCTTCTTGATCTTTTTGATCAGATCCCAGGTCTGCTGGCAGGGCAATTTTTTTTTATAAAAGTCACAAACAGCATCCACATCAAAAAAGAAATTGTCTTTGTTTTGAAAAGTCACTCTCAACTTAGCTGGTGACTGCAGAATAGCTGTTACTCCTGCTTGAGTGAATTCCACTCTGAGTGCTAGAATGCACTTCCTGTGACACTGAGTCACTAAACAAAAGTTGGGGTATAAGTGGAGCTTAACACCTTCATACATAACTCCCTTCTTACTTCTGGACAATTGCAAGAGCTTATTTCTTTGTGCGATAGAAGGGAAAGTACAAATCATGTACAGTATCTTGCCCTTGCTGCAGAGGTATCTTGTTGCTTCTGTAATTCCACTGTGGATTGTGGTCTAAATACTGCTTTCAGGCAAACTGCTTGTTCAAGGGAGAATGCCAATGTCAGGATTCTTTCCACCTCCGACTTTAACTCCAAACTGGAAATAGCTGCAGGTAAGCCAATTAATCGTAAGTTCCTTAACAATAATGTATTTTCTATTTTCTCTAATTTTGCTATGGTGTTAAGTTGTTCATGAAGAGAAGCACTGACTGCCCCCTCTATGGTCAGGATCCTTGCCACAAGCTTCTCAGTATTTTTTTTTTGTTTATTTCCACCCACCCCTCAATTCAGGCCATCCTTGTTTCAATGCTTTCGCACTGCGAGGAAATCTCAGAGAGAGAGAGATGCAAATTTTACTTAAAGAATCTTTAGTGCCTGTCTGAAACTCCAACAAAAATGATTGTATTGAAGCCAAAGTGGGTTTTGATAGAGACTTCACCTTAACACCCACTTCAGGGCATCCTGCTGCAGGGGAAGACATTTCTCCAGTCTGGAGCAGGGCACTGGCTGCCCCCCACGATGGAGTTTGCTTCCCAGATGCTAATTTGGGGAAAACAAATTTATCAATCTGTTCAGATCTATTCTCTGCCCCTTCCTTCATTTTCAAGCTTTTTTGTGTAGTCATTCCTTAGAGAGAAAGAAAATTAGAGCTGATTCAAGCATGGAAACAGCAGAGTTCTGTGACATTAGATGCAGCCATCCTGCTCTCACCAGCGCCCCCCACAGTACATTTTTCTAAAGCACCATGTTGGCCTCCTTGCAGGGATCTCAAGCCCTCTAGGAGACCAACATGACGCAATCAAAATGTTTGGCTGAGTGGCAGCCCGATGGACCAGGTTCAGGATGAGCAGAGCTGGGTGGGACACCATGTGATAAAATGGTCCCCTGACTGTAAACACCTCCCTGCTGTCTCAATGATGGCTCATAGAGCCTGAACTGGATATATCCCATACCCCATCTGATTACAGAGAGGGTATATCCCTGCCTGTTTTGAGGGTACATCCCTATCTGATTACGGGGTATATCTTTGGTGGGCAACAAAAAAGGAAAATAAAAACAATGTTTTGGTGTTAAAATGAAAAGAAACAGCCAGCACTGGAGCACTACAGTACCATCAATATTGATAACTACTCTGAAGGACCGAGTTTCTGAATAGACCTTGGCCGCTCTGGGGCCAGCCAGGGGAAAGAGGGTTTTGCATCCCATGGATGGCTTTTCTCTCAGGAAGTGGGGATACAGACAGTGTCTCCCTGTGGGGCTGCCACGGTGCCCTAGTGTAAGCTGGGTGCCAGGTGGTGGCAGCTGAACAAAGTGGATGTGCGAGAAAAGAAAATATAAATGAAAGATTTTAAAAGAGCAATAAAAGCAGGCAGCCTTTTTTATTTGTGAGATAAATAGCTTTAAGCAATAAAGGGGTAGAAAACAATGAAAGCAGAAAAAAAAGTCTCCTAAACAAGCAATACGAACATACGAAATTTGCCAGCAGATAAAGGCCTAGAGGTCTATCAAGTCTGCTCGAATGTGCAGCTAGCACCCCTTATTCTGCAGCTGCCCTTCCCTTCCACCCTTCCCCTTCATTAACCCTCCCCCTTGTCCTGTCCCATCCTCGTTTGAAGCAGTCCACTGTTCTACTGCATACCACTTCAGCAGGTAATGCATTCCACCCAGCCACCACCCTCTCTGTAAAAAAGTGTCTCCTCATCTCCCTCCTGAGCCTTCCTCGCTCCAGTCTCATATCATGGCCCCTGGTGGACCTTCCCTCCCTTACTTTGAACAGACCCTCTGTACCCATCTTGTTTATTCCTTTCATGTATTTAAAGGTTTCAATCATGTCACCCCTGTCTCTCCTCTCCTCCAGTGAGTACATGTTCAACTTCTTCAACCTCCTCTCATATGATGAGTCCCCCAGTCCCTTGATCATCTTTGACGCTCTGTGCTGCACCCCCTTCAGTAACTTAATGTCCCTCTTCAGATACAGACGCCAGTACTGCACGCAGTACTCCAGGTGTGGTCTAACTAATGACCTATACAGTGGCAGAATCACCTCCTCCCTCCTCGAGGACATACCCCTTGCAATACAACCCAGCATTTTGTTGGCCTTTGCAGCTGCCTTCCTACATTGTGCCGAGTTGTTCATTGACCCTGTAATGAGCACACCCAGATCCTTCTCCTTCTCTGTCTGGGCTAGCTGCACTCCCTAGGTGGTAACTCCTCCTTGGTTCTTCATCCCAAAATGCAGCACCTGCACTTTTGGCATTAAAGCCCAGTTGCCAGGTGTCTGACCAGGTTTCAAGCTTTGCCAGATCATCCTGCAACCCCTGCCATCCCCCTAGGTCATCCACCACCGCACCTACCTTGGTATCATCAGCAAACAGACTGATCTTGCTCTTGATGTCCCATGATATGTCTGCAATGAATATCCTAAACAACACTGGTCCCAACACTGAGCCCTGTGGAACACCACTCGTCACTGCCCTTGGGTATGAATACCTGTGAAACACAGCAAAAAACTCCACTAAACAAGCAATACTTGTGAAACATTGGGGCAACGTGAGAACTGGGAAGCAGAAAGACTTTGGGAATGTTGTTTTTGTAGGCTTTATGCAAAAACAGAGTGGTGAGTGGTGGTGTACTGAGTAGTGTACCCAGTTTTACAACCTCATTGTTATGAGGTCACAGGCAAGGGGTCAAAATGTCGCACGGCAAAATGCTGTGTGACTTAATTGCATTGCGCAATTTATTTATAACTTTTGATCTGCCCCCACACCCCCCATTATGGGGAGCTGCCCCCCGGCCCTCCCCCCACTTAGGATTCTAACTCTGGGGGGTCCAACACAGAGAGCGCACAGGTCCGGGGTTGACGCATAATGCCGCGCATGACATTATGACCTGGTAGGGAACTCACAACATGAGAAACAAGTTATTAGCACTCACTGGATTTTGAATTACCTTGGGGCTATTACAACTGTGTTCTTGTGCAGCATCCTTCCTGTTTGTAAGATACATGATAATAACATGCATTAAAACAATAAGAAGAGAAGTTATATCTGGTTCATAAAAAGTTAATGTATTTAATTATATTATAATGAATATATGAGCATTAAACACTTGAGGGCAGAAGCATGGGGAAAATATGCAGTTTAACCTTATGGAGAACAACAGTCAGTAAAAGCAGACTTGAGAGACTATATTTCTATTTTTATGGGAGTAACTCATATTTTTACCCAAGTAATGGCAAGTTAATTTTAATGAAAACAAGTTGTTTGATGTGTTCAAGGTCTAATGTTGAGCGATGAGGCTCAACAACATCATCAGCTATGCAAATCATCCTCATGGATGGCACACTCATGGGAGGCAGCTGAAGTATCTCATAGACCGTTGCACCAAGTGAGGGGATGAATGCATCTTCCGTGCCCTGTAGCCTAATGAATCAACCTGAAATGACTCAAAAAACTGCAAAATAGCAGTTTCAAGATATTGTCAACAGAAAAAGGCTGACTGTGTCCTCGTCTGTTGCTCTTAATGTAAAGACATGCTGAGCAGTGCCCACTCACTCCTATCAGTGCTACTTTCAGTACAGGTATTTCTTCCCCATTTCCACCAGTGGAACCAGACCTGCCAGATGGAATTCTCTCTCTCTCATGACCTTCTGCATCAGCCCCCAGTGTCACCAGCCCCCTCATGCAACCAGTCAGCTCATCACACATCTCTTGCTGAAAATGAATCACTCTGTGACTATCCATAGCTATGTGAAGGATGGTTGCAACTATTCAACATTTTCACAAACCTTGCATCCAGTTCATCTTGCAGCTGCTCAGCAAGCACAGCTGCCCCATCTGAAATCTCCCTGTTTTCCTTGACATATCTCTCCATGGATGCTTTTAGTATATGCACTGCTGGGAGCATCTGACTCAGAGCATTAGTGGACACACTTAGATCAATGCTGTTCCTCTCAAATGGCCCAAGTACTCTCACCATGGTATCAATCAGTAAACACTCATGGTGGCCTAGGACTCCCCCAATCTCACACTCCATTGCCATTTTATGAAGTGCACTCTTCAGTTTCAGCAGTTTAGTCAGCATCAGGTATGGTGAATTCCATTTGGTACTGACATCCTGTATCAAGCAATGTTAAGACAGACCAAGGCATTGCTGCATTTCTTATAGTTGGTTAGTCTCCTTTACAGAGCGATGAAAATGATCACAGGTGGAGTGCACTGTGGAGACTGTACTGAAACATAGTGCAGATGTGACCACTAGATTCAAAAGCAATGAATGAGGACAAGATTTCCATCAGTAACTGCTTTCACCCTATTTGCTCATTATCAGTGACAAAAAAACATGTAGATTGGTACCAACTGTCCATGGCTGCAGCATGTCTTCAGTGATTGCCAGGATGTTTGGTGATGTGTGGTATTTCTCCATTAATCCAACATTTAGAAGTGCCAACCTGGAGTGACTGCTTTGCTGTGGCGAGATGAAGGGAGAGCCGGTGACACAAGGAGAGAAGGAGGACTCTGCAATAGGAGACATAGGGTTTTGCACATATCAGTGTGCAGTCAAGGAGAAATATACATGCATAGAGTTTGTAGTGCTCTAGATGTCTGAAGTGAAGTGGAAAACTTCACCCACTACCTCAGAGAGTAGTGTGGCAAGTGCCATTCTCACACCCTCATATGTCTTTGGCACCACAGTGCATGAAAATGTGGAACATGATGGGAGCTGGTACCATGGCTGCAATTGCCGCAGAAGTCTATGACAGCCAGTGTCTTCCACAAGTGAAAAGGGTTGCTGATCCAACACCATCATTTCACTTATGATCTGTGTGATGTGTTGATCTGTTGGATGGGATGACTGGTACTTAGTTCTGGCCAGGAATACTTCCACTATTGGCACTTACCATGGATGAAGGGATGTTCCATGCTTGCCGGATGGTGTCCAAATAGCAGGGGACTGGTGCCTGGCAGGAGTATTTGAGGTGCATGGAGGAGCCTTTGGTATCTAGGGTGATGGAATGGTAGCAGCATTTTTTTCAGAGACAGAGCATTCTGTGGTATTGCCAGTGCCTTAAGCACCACCATTGCTTGTAGCATCACCATGAGATGGATCTGATGGAACCACTGGCACAGACCCTGATGCTTTAAAAACCTGGGGATGTTTTACCTTTAGGTGGTTCATTAAGGAGGTGGCTGTTAAATTTGCCAGATATTCCTCTGCTGATAGTCGTACTGCACTGTGTGCACACTGACTTTCTGTTATCTTGTTTTAGTAATGTGAAATGCAACCATACCATGCTCTTACTTCTCCTGACACCACTCATGCCGTTAGTGTCACCAGTACCACCACCACTCTCTTGGCCCCCCTACTAGCTTATTAAGTTTGGACCTGCATCTGTGTGTTTCCCTCTGGCACCACTGGTGTTCCTGCACCTGCTCTGCTTGGCTGTTCAGGCTGGGATGGAGCCTGCCGAACAAAGTGCTGAAAGGTAGCTTGTTGAGTTTTTTTAAGCGGGGAGGAGCCATATCCTGCTTTCTTCTGCCATTGTGACCTCAAGAGGTGGATATTTTTTGGCCATTCAAATTTCCTGCTTTACAGCTCTCAAGGTACCCCTTCCCCAATACTCTGCTTCATCATCAAAGTTGCTTAGATTAGCCTCCTCAGATGATGTATCACTGGGCAAATCTCCTGTTGGAAAGTACTCAGACCCAGATGAGTGCACCTCCTCCTCAACTGCACTGGCAAGTTTAACAGCAGAGGAGACAGGCCAAGAAATAAACTGTGTCACAATAGAGGTGGACACAGTGCTGGAAATAGTTGTGCAACTCACTCGGGCCACAGTGGTAGTAGTGGCTGGTGTCACTGTAGCATTACTGGTGGTCCCTGTTACAGTGGCAGGAATAATCTGAGTCACAATGGCAGAAGTAATCTCAGTCACAGTGGCAGGAGTGGTCTCAGTTACAGTGGCAGGAGTGGTCTCAGTCACAGTGGCAGGAGTGGTCTCAGTCACAATGGCAGGAGTGGTCTCAGTTACAGTGGCAGGAGTGGTCTCAGTCACAGTGGCAGGAGTGGTCTGGGTCACAGTGGCAGCAGTGGCTGGCAGCGCTAGTATTGTAGCAGACATTGGGATACTAGTAGTCTCAGTGGATGGGTGGTATATCAGAACAGTGGTGGTTATTAGGGAGAGTGTCCTTGTCCTGGTGGTACTAGTGCCAATGTCAAGGGATGAAGAGGACACATTCACATTGGTAGTATAATTGGCAGTTAATAACAATATCCTCCTAACAGAACTACTAGTACTTTGAATACTACGTTTGCTTTCTTCCCTGGTGTCAGTCGATGCCATACTAGTGCAGGTGGAGATTCCAAACAATCACAGTGATTCCTCAAAAGCACTCAAAAAAAGAGTGGTGCTAAACCAATCTAGCAAACTCCAGCACACCCAAACAGTAAAGCACAGAACCCATGTGTATGTTGCAAAGAAGAATCCTTTGCTTAAAGGCTCAGTGCTGTACATAAATGGCACAAGGGACTCACATTGCTCAAATCCAAATGTTCTAAGTTGTCAGAAAATGCCAACAAGGTATTCCTGTGACACAGTCCCTGTGGAAGAATAACAAATGGGTGATCCAAAATAGGCAGAAGCACAGAGGCGGTGGACTGATTGACCCATGGTTAAAAGCCATTTACTCAGGTCTTGATCCTCATTTAAAGGGACATAAGTGCCCAATGTCGGCAAGTCAAAATCAAATAATGTATCCAATAACAATCCCTCAGTTTCAAAACAATATGTTTCCTGTTAAAAAGATTATCATTGGACTGCGTCACAGAATAAATCAAAACACTGGCTAGTATAATACAAAAAATGCACATCATCACATCACTTAAATTCCAGCCAATGAATGATATCAATCACAAATATGCTCCTAAATTAAGTTCATGGTTAAAACCATCTGGAGTTAAAATGCATAATGTCAAATCCACTTTGCCTCTAATTGATCCAATAATTTAGATCTATTTTTTTAACTAAATTAATGGTTCATTTGGGGGGGGGGGCTTTTATCACCTACATAATTGATTACTTGAGCAGTATATTTAAACCAGCCCTATTCTGATCATGTCACCCATGACAAAGTGATATTGTTCACGAAACGCTGGGTAGATCATTCCACCACCTCTGTGCTTCTGCCTGTTTTAGATCAGCCAGTTTTTATTTGGCTATGGGACTGTGCCACATGACTAACTTGTTGGCATTTTATGAATGAATTGACAACTTAGAAAGTCTGGATTTGAACATTGTTGAGTTCCTTGTGCTATTTATGTACAACATTGAGCCTTTAAGTAAAAGATTCTTTGCAACATACACATGTCTGCTATGCTTTACTGTTTGAGTGAGCTGGTGGAGACTGCAGGCTTTGATGGGGTAAAACAATTTTGTGTGGCGAATGTGCCCTATGCACCCCAGCATCCCACTGGTCCTACCAACTGCCTTGTCGAACTGTCTCACCACCTTGAGTTTATGAAATAGTATTACTCCAGGTCCCTTTCCTGTTTAGTGACCATCAAAAATTCTACTCCCATTTTGTATTCTGCTTCTGGGTTTTTGTGTGCCCTAAATGCATGATTTTGTATTTTTCTTTTGCATTGAAACCCAAGCTGCAATGCCTTTGAACACTTTTGAGTTTTCTCAGGTCTCTGCACATTCTCTCCACCCTCTCTGTAGCGTACACCTTACTGCAGATTTTGGTGTCATATGCAAAGAGGTATATATTCCCTTTCAGCTCATATGCAGTGTCACTTATAAAGGCGTTAAAGAGGACTGGTCCCAGTATTGAGCCCTGAGGCACCCCACTGGTCACCCTCTCTTCCCCAGCGTGAACTCCATTTATCACCACCCTCTGTCCCCTGTCGCCTAACTGATTGCTTACCCAGTTTGCCACCTCAGAACCCATGCCTAAGCTGCCCAGTTCCCTTTTGAGTCTCCTGTGTGGAAAAATGGCAAAAGCTTTACTGAAATCTAAGTAGGTCACATCCACTGCCCTACCCTGGTCTATTTCCCTGGTCACCCACTCAAAGAAATCTATCAGATTTGTCTGACATGACCTCGTCTACATGAATCCTGCTGTCTTGGGTCTTGAAACCCACTGGATTCAGGATATTCCACAATCCTTTTCTTTAGCAGTAAGTCAATTAACTCCCCCACCACTGATTTCAGGCTGACTGGCCTATTGTTGCCAGTCTCTTCCCTGCAGTTGATTTTAAGATGTGAGATTATGTTTATACTCCTCCAGTCCTCCAGAACCACTCCTGTTTCCAGTGAGTTGTTTAATAGGGCTGTCAGGTGCAGACAGTACCTCCCTAAGCTCCCTCAATTGCTTTGGGTGTACCCCATCTGACCCCATGACTTTATCCTCTTTCAGATTTGCAAGTCCCTTCAGGACTCTCTCCTTTGTAAAAAACATATTTGTGTCTACCTTCCTCCCATGATCTGGCTGCTTTTATGTGGCCCATCTCCTTCCCCATCCTCTGTGAAGACAGAACAAAAATATTTGTTCAGGATATCTGCTTTTCCTGACCCTCCTCCGCACAGTCCCACCTGCATTTCTTAATCTCACAATCTCTCTTCAGTCTTCCTCTTTTCACTTATGTACCTAAACAATGTCTTGCCCCCTATAGTTACCCATGGGCTATTCTTTCCAACAGTTTGTGCCTTTGTGCTCCTCACCACTTCCTTGGCTCCCTCTGCTTCCCTGATACACCTTCTTGTCCTATTCTCTCTGTGTTTCTTTGACCTCCTGAATTCTACCCTCTTAGCCTGTATCTTTTCAGCCACTTCCTTTGAGAACCATAGCTGTCTCCTTTTTCTCTTATTTTTGCACATTTCCTTTGCACAGAAGTTGTTTGCATTCACTATGCCTTCCTTTAACTTAGCCCACAGTTCATCCACTCCACCCAGGTCACCCCCCCCCCCAAACACACACACACAGACTGCTAGGTTGTCTCCGGGGTATTCACTCATGTTTTTAAAAACTGTCCCCCTTAATTCCAGGACCCTCGTTCTTGTGTGGTTCGCTTCCACTGCCATCGCTGTCCTTATGATGAACCAAACTTTACGGTGATCGTGACCAACTTGGATTTCAGTAAGGCTTTGGACACCATTCCACATAGGAGTGTAACCCCTAGGTGGCGCTATCCCAAGGGCTACTACCCCTGCCTGCTTGGCTAGTAGCAGGTTAAGGGGCCTGAGTTCTGAAATGGGTGCCTCCATCCAGAGGTCAGGGTTGGTACTGGTCAAGCTAACCTGGGCACAGCCCTCCAGGGCACTGTAACCCCCCTCTTTCCCCTCTAGTGGCCTGAACACTGTACAATAATAACTTTCACAATACCCCGGTATACCACACAAGTACCCACACTGTTTGCACTTACCACCAGGGCTGGTTCTTCTGGCTTGACCCTGGGGACCCCCTGTAAAATAAGGTTATGCACAGCAAATTGCAACAGTACAGTACTTTGGGCACAAACTGGAACCACAATCAGATTACATGCAGAAAAAGTTAGATCTGATTTATTCAGGGGACTTGAACAAGGAAGGGGTAAAATCAGGTTAATTAGCTTAAAGGTTATATCAATCAAGCAGTTATGCATGCACTTTAAGTCCCCCCACACAGTCACACCTCTGGGTACCCAGGTAGAGAAAAGATGGGCTAGCCAGGACTGTTGCCCAGGGTTGCAGCTGGTTGGGGCCCTGTGATGGAAAACACAACATGCACAGTACACAATATCTGTAATCTGGAGCCAGAGGGCTCAGTTCGTAAAGGAAATGAAACAACAAGACAATCAGATGACACACTCAGATTAAGCTGTTGTTGAAGGGAGCTACCCTGGTATTTACTCACGATACCCAAGACTGGACACAGGCTGGACAAAAATCGAGACTGTTGGTGGTTGATCTGGAATGCCAGGAGAAGCATGGCCCACACAAGTTGCAGAGCCGTCATTCCTGTTCAAGCGTGGTGCAGGGGACTGATCCTCAGGCAGGTCTCTCGTCGATGGCTTCTCTATGCAGTGGATAGTCTGGCTGGGCCAGTCTGGCAAGGCCCAGACCGCATGGAGACAAATTCAGATGCAGTCCATTTTGGGTTGGATACAGCTTCCAACAAGCAGAACACAATTCACACAGTGGGGAACTAACTCACAACCCACCAGCAGCTCATAGCACATTTACATGTACGGGAATTCTACTGTACCAGGCAAAGTGCTTCCCAGTCACAATCGCAAAGTCTCTGCATACACCAGGAGCTTAGCTTAGGGGTAGCTGGAACTCCTGACAGGATTATCGTATTCAGCAAAATCTTCGGTCTTCTTCAGATTGAGCCTGGCCCACTTCCGTAGTTTACTTTAGTCACACAAACTTGGATTTAGTCCAAAATAATTCTCTTTTCTCCCTCTCAAGAGCAGCAGCAGACATGCAAGCCAAAAACTCAGCCCTTTCACAGTTTTCCCATGTGAATCCACTCAGGATTGCTGCCCAGAATATACTCATTTCACTTCCCAGCTCAGAACTAACTGAAACCTGCAAGCAGTGTGAGATTTCCCGAAGATCCAAAAGGTTTGGCTGGTTGATTTAGCTATCAGTCAAAGCAAGAGCTCCCCTTTCAGTTGCAAAAAAGGCACAAAAAGTTCAAAACTACAATTCCTAGTTTTTGACTTCAGACAGTTCCTGTAGTCCGGCTACATTTTAGGTCCCACCAGAACTGATTGGTCCAGTTTGCAGTCCAGGACCAAGATAGTGTAGACAAACAAAACAGTCCTTGCTATAAAGAAGGCCGGTTAGACAAACTACATTATCATTATCACTCCAAATGATTTTCAGCAGATAGTTACATCTTTCAGCAGAGCTCCCTTTCAGATTACTTAGGCTGCAATGAGGCAGCTCTTAAAAAGACAGTACACAGAGGCTATACCGGCTCTGGTAATCACATTTAAACTGCTAAAATGCAGGACACCAGCCTGGCAGTGAGCATTTAGGCAAGCTCAAGGAAGATTTTTTGGGAACCCCCATTTTAAGGGGGGTTACAGAAGGCTAGTAAGCAAACTGGGTAGCTTAGGATTGGGTCCAAGAGTGGTAAACTGGGAAAGAAATTGATTAGCGGATAGGCAGCAGAGGGTTGTAGTAAATGAAGTACACTCTGAAGAAGGGGGGGGGTGACCAGTGGGGTGCTTCAGGGATCAGTGTTGGGGCAGTCCTCTTTAATGTCTTTATAAGAGATACTGCAAAGGAGCTGGAATGGAAGGCCTGCCTCTTTGTGGATGACACTAAGATCTGCAATAGGGTGGACACTCCGGGGGGGTGGGAAAAATGAGCAGAGATCTGAGAAAACTCAAGGAGTGGTCAAGGGAATGGCACCTGGGTTTCAATGTGAAAAAGTGCAAAGTAATGCACCTGGGGCACAGAAACTCAGGGGCAGAGTACAAAATGGGAAGAGTGGTGCTGATTACCACCAAGCAAGGAAGAACCCTGGGGATAATCTTATCAGATGACCTAAAAGTGCCCAGGTAATGCGATGAGGCAGTTGGGAGGGCTAGTGGGATACCGCAGTGCATAGGGAGAGGTATCAGCAGCAGCAAGAGGGAGGTAGTATTGCGTGTGTATAGATCACTAGTAAGACTGTATCTAGAGCACTGTGTCCAGATCTGGAGATCAGAGACTGGATTTTCCAATGTCCTAGATTGCCGTAGCCCTGGTGCACCAGCAATACAGTATATGGGACTTGCAGCTATCTAACAGGATTTTCTATCCCGTGCGGCGATTGCTGCAAGGTAGACCACCTTTTTCTGGTCTACCTTGCGGCAATCATGGGAGCTGTTTTACAGAGCTTGCACCAGATATTTGGTGCAAGCTGCCGTAATTCATGGAAACTGTTGCGACTATACGCAAAATTGTAAAATCGGGTTCAGTTGCGGCAAAGTGTCTGCCACACCATCAGATCCATGGCACTGGGCTGGATGCAAACCCTGCACCACACTTCAAAAATTCTGACCCACATCTCTGGATGGACATATTCAGAGTGGAGGCTGTCCAGAGGATGGCAACTAAAATGGTACAGGGTCTGTATCAGAAGCCCTATGAGGAGAGACATAAGGAACTATGACCTAAATATGTACACCTTGGAAAAGAGGAGTGAGGGGCGATATGACAAAGGCCTTAATGTACCTCACGAGGGTAAATAAGGTGAAGGAGGGAAGTCTTTTTCAGAAACAAAAGGTGCTCAAGGACAAGGGGGCACAATAAGAAGCTGGAGGGTGGTAGATTCAGGACAGGTGCAAGGAAGTACTTCTTTACAGAAACAGTGATGGATTCCTGGAGTAGTCTTCCAGCAGAGGTAGTGTCGGGGTTCAAGACAACATGGAACAGGCATAAGGGAATCTTAGAGAAATGGAAAAGGGGGTGGATGAATGGGACAAAGATGAATTAGGATCTGCAGTGATATTATAGGAAGGTAAAAATGGCAGACTAGGTGGGCCAAGCGGTCCTTATCTGCTGGCAAATTCTGTATTTCTATAGTTCTGTGTTTCTATGTTTCAGATTATCAAGTACGCAGCTTCATGGGACTGGCAGCAATCTCTCATCTGGGACCAGCAGACAGTACACTAATTAAACAGTGTGCAATGATGGAGTGTGTGGTGACGAAGGTGGGCTACAAAGCTACAGGGAGGTGACTACTGGCAGTGTAGCATCAAGTGAGCCACATGGAAAATCAAAATGGGGGTGGGCTGGATGTCTGGTGGACCTTTGCCTTTGATCTGGGGACTACAGGAGGAGACTAATGATTTTTTTAACAGTGGATACTAAGAAAGGATGGACTTTGGCTTTCAGCTCAGACCAGCACTTTGACATACAGACCTGAACATAACCACTAGACCAGGGAGTAGACAGGTGGTTTTTTGAACTGTGAAGGCTGTTGTTTACATTTTTCAAATGCTATGAAACTGCAGTTATATTAATTAAATAAATGCTGTGTTAGCCTCAGTGTAAACAGCAGCCTTTTCTTTAGCTCACTGTGAAGCCAGATTTTTGAATAGTTTGTTTTTAAAATAGATGGTTTAGTTGTACTTTAATTGATTTTTTTCTGTATGATCCTTATATCCTCTTTTACATAAATAGCCACTCAATCCCTTGTTATCTTCCATTTCTCTACTAAACATTGAATAACCTGATATGTTTAGGTCCCAGCTATGTTCTGAGGAGGCCCATGTCTCCATAAGTGTTATGATCACCTGGTGTTCATCAATCTTGTTACAACTCCTTCTGTCATTACTATTCTGTACAGAACCTTCTAGTTCCTTTGTTTTTCTTCATTTGCAGTGCAGTTGTTCTGGTTTGATGTGTTCAGAGTAGTGTAATTTAGGCCATTAGGTAGTTATGCACTCCCTACACTATCATTAAAGGAGACCCACCCTGGTGCAAGTTGTTTGGAGACACCTCGGGGCTAATGTGCCTCACTTCAACCTCACCTGTTTCCTGTCCTCCCCCCACCTACTTATAAAGCTGACTTGCCACGACCTCTAGCTTTTGTCCCGGTAGAAAAAACATGCTCCCTTAAGTGTGGTTGCACTCCAAAAGAAGTGAAATGGAGGTGGTCCAAACAATATGAAAAAGATTTATTGGTAGTACTCTGTCGAAAAACAACAACTGCCCAGTGTGTCGGATCCACCTGATCCTTCCTCAGGAGCATTGGTGCTGGAACGGTTTAAAATGTAGTAGGGCCAAGGATGTTAGGAGCAAATTCTCCCCTATTAAATACATTTACATGATTGCAAAAACTGATAGGGCCACTTATGAAAGTGGTAGGGCCATGGCCTAGTGGCCCCCTTGTTCCGGCACCTATGCCCAGGAGGGTGCTTCATGATTAGGGTGAAACCTCCTTATTGAAAAGGTTCCAATCCTACCAGAAGGTCTCCAACACTTCTAAAAGGCCAAAGCCCTCCTCCCACTCCTCCTTCTTCTCATGCCACCCTGTCAGCTATGTGTTGAAGTTCTGTATTCTGGTCTTACTAGCATATGGCACCAGTAAAATTTCAGAGAAGGCTACTGTGTTTGCTATAGTCCTTGTCTGTCTGCCTAGTCCATTGACCCTTTCCTTCATTTCATCTGCACTGTTCCTTGCGAGATGTTTGGCACCTGAGTGTAGCACAACCCCTGGCCATTCTCCCCTCTGCACAATATGCCTCCACACAATTCACTTCTGCTTGTAGCTGTGGGTTATTTTGGACAGCAGCCCACCAGTACACAGTTCCTCCATTTCTTACAAAATTGTTTGAGTTCCTTCATCTCTGTTATCATAGTCCATTGAATACTACAGGACAGTTCCAGCACTCAAAGATGACAGTTCCTCCTCATACAAATCTAGATGTGAGAATACACCAACCTATGTGTAACACCCCGAGCCCCCTGTCTAGGAGCATACATTCCTTCGCAGATGGTCTGGGGGAATATAGGAAGGGGGTTACCACAAGCGCTAAATCACAGAGACAAATGCACTCTTACACAAGGAAGGTAAAGATGGGGCCTACCTTACTGGTGTCTTCAATCACCTGTGCACTCTCACCTTCACCCATAGAATCTGGATTCTACCCGAATGCTGGCACAATGGACCAGGAACTCCACACTTCACATCTACCATCTCTTGAGCCCTCAGAGCACCTCGGCCTCACCAACGACTGGGTTAACATTTCATCTGGAATCAAATTTATGAGAAATTAATTTAGCTGCAAAGAAAGGGGAAAAGGGAAGAAGGATTTAATTTCATTAGCTTCCCCTTCAGTTTAAATAAAGCACATCACTGCTATTCTCCTCCAACTAGCTTCTTTATTTAGCTTCTGCATAGCAAATGATTCCAAGCAATGCAGGGGTCACATACTTCATTCAAATAAATAAAGCAGCTCCATGAGGCTAATTGAACTTTTTACAGACATACTGGCTGGACAGTTAGAGCAGCAGACATGATGGATTTAAGGTAGTAAAACAAGCAAGGATTTATCTCTCTCTCTCTCAGATGCTTTACCCAAGGGCCTCCTGTCTCAGATCCTCAATATCCTGGCTCTCTGGATCTGGTAAGCCAAACCCTTTTTCTTTCTACTGCTGGGTTATCCTCTCACAATGGCACTGGTCATCACCCCAAATTCTGGCTCGGGAAAGCAGGCTGCTTCCCTCACCTGGACCCCTGGGCGCTGGCCAATGCCACAAGGGATGCCAGAATTTTTTTCTTATGACCCAGGCCCCATAACCCACTCAAGCTTGACTCTGTGCTGGTGCTACACTCTCAGCACCTGCCCCTCACTTCACTCAGCCTCTCAACTACACGGCTCCACTAGTACAGCGGTCCCAAAACCCAGCCACTGGGGAGCCCCTGGGCACTGCCACCACCCAGGTCCCTCTAAACAGCTTGCCATCAAAGAAATAGTGGCCCAAGTCTGCTCTTCTTCCAGCTGACACTTTGCTTCTTTGGGGAAAATCAATGCCAGGCCCACATCCCCTCAGCACCTCCTGGGCTTACGTTAAGCTCCAGCTGAGAGCCACCTTCCAAGGCCTGTCTCTGTGACCTGTGACTGGCCCAGCCTTTGGGCGCCAGTGCCCTAGGACCTGTCCCTCCAAGCAGGCCCCATATTTGGGTGAAGGGCCTCTGGCTCCTTCAGCACACCCAGGCCACCCTGCCACACCGGGTATGAGGGAGAGCCACTGCCACCAGCTTCCCTCCTGTTGGGACCCTGCCACTGCCCCCACAGCCCTGGCAGCACAGGAATCATGCACTAGAACAAGGTCTGTAAGGGTTCTTACCTTTCCTGGCCCCCCATGGCCACCTACATTCCCTGTCCCCAACAACGCAGGACCTGGCTAGTCATACTTCCCCCACAAATCTCCATTTCTCCTGCTCCTCATCGCCATGATGCTGTGAAGGCTGCCCTGTCTACACTTTGGGGGTGGTCCCCCACTGGTCCATCCAGACCGCTGAGCTCCCTTACTTGCCCACCTATCCCTGCTCCTCCAGCCACCACCCACCCCTCCAGCCCAGGTCTAATGCCTGGGCTGGAAAGGCCCCAAAACTTCCTGTCTGTTCCCTTATATACTCCCTCAACCTACTCTCTGCTGTCACCTTGAGGCATCCAGCAGCCAATATCCCCCAGAGCACTAAAAAAAATTCCATAGCTCGGGGTGGGGGTAGGAGAGGGAAAGGGATGCCTAAAGTGGAACATAAGCCCCCCTTTAAGGAGGGCTTACATATGCATTTCCAATATAATTTCTGCTTGTAGAAAGTTTTCTTTTAGTTACACTATTTGCCTTCCACTTGCTCTGCCCCTCTTTTCTGCTTTTGTGCCTATAAAAGGTCAGCCCTCAGCTTTGATCCTGCCCCATTATTACAAGGTAAGCAAGCAGAGCATCTTAGTTCACTACTGTGACAAAGGACTGGAAGGCCTCAAGCCTGTTCTGCTCTTCCTCTAATTAGACACATGATTCACAGGTATTAATCACACAGCCCACAAAAGGCTACATATTCTATCCAGCTATTGTTGCTTTGTCACACTCTCTTCTAAAAGTAAAAGAACTGCCCTCCCAAAACACAGAAAAGCATTTACCTCAGTTGGCCCAGTGGTGCTGAGGGCTGAGATGCTGGACGCTGTCCCTAATGCCACGCCAATGACCCAGGTTAGAGAACGGACTCAGGTCATCAGGGAGCTGGCACAGGGGGAGGGTCAGAGCAGGAATGAGCAGCTGGAAGGCAGCTCTCTTCTCCGGGGGGTGGTCACTGCCCCTCCCGTTGTTCTGCTGCCACCAGGTGGAGGCCCGGTGGTCAGCATAGGTAGCAGGGGTGACACGTAGTGGGTGGGTACCACGAGATGCAGCATGCACATGCCTCCACATTCATGCATGCGTCTGAGGTAATAAAACAGTAAGAGAACAGGAAATAAATATCCTGCTGGTTAATGCCAGGAGTATGAGGAATAAATCAGAAAAATTAAAACATATATTAATACCTCAGAACATTGATGTCAGTGGGATCACAGAAACCTGAATTAAGGCAGGGGACTGGGTAGAACCCATACCTGGTTATGACTGTTTTCATAAAGTTAGAGAAAATAAAAATGGAGGGGGAGTGGGTGTGTACACTGCCCCACACCTCAAAGCACAAGAAGTTACTATTTCCAAAAACACGTTATTAAAAAGTGAACAAGTATGGGTTACATTTAAAACACAAAACAAAATAATTAACTTCAGTATATGTCACAGATCTCTGAGCTTAACTCATTCTATCCCAGTGGCCATTTTGGGTTGTGCTCAGCAATGGATGGTTCAGACACCATATGGCGGCTACGGGACTGAAGGAGTTTTAAAAGAATGGATAATCTAGACTTCATTAATGATCTAAAGTCAATGATGTTCTCCAAAAACTGTATAGTAATGGGAGATTTGAATCTCCCCAAAATAAATTGGAATCGATAATTTGGTCATACTCCTCTAGAGAACAATCTGACAGAGTTATATGTAACCCCCCTGTCACTCAGGGTTACTAGAATCCCACTTAGATCTAGTGGTAGGCAAGGAAGGCAGCTTGTGAAACACCAGTTAAATGGGTTTCACACTTTCTCACTCTGAGCTGGAGGGATGACATCATATAGAATTCTCACAGTAGCATAAGCCTCAGTGGATTGTTGCAGCTGGGAGCTAGATTAGAATGTTGGGGTTTTCAAAGTCAGGTGGTGTAGTCTAGTGGGAGACTTAGTGGAGGGAGGAGGTGCACTGTAGTTGGCAGTCCCTCAGAGCCCTCAGCTCTGTTCAGAGCTACCTCCATAAAGGGTGTGTGTTCTCACCCTAGAGAAGGACACAGAAGAGTACTTTTTGAAGTGGTTGAGACCATCCCCCAGTTGTTCCAGTGTACCATCCCTGAGAAGGAGGGGGAGGGACCAGGCCAGCTCTTCAGGGGTAATTTCCCTGGCCCTGCTGGAAGAAGAGAAGCTGCCTGTGAAGAAGACTTCGCTGAGGCACTGAGAAGTACGTTTTGTTTTTCCTGAGAGAAGCCTGTGGGCACCTGCGATCCAGGGGTGAGTCTGCTCTGCCAGAGAGCCTATGTTTCACCGAGACTGTTGTGTTAAGTATATGCTACTGTGGGTCAGGAAAGGACAGCTAAGTACAGTACTTAAGTTTGTGTATGGCTTGAAATGTTTCTAATCAGTGAGGGTCTACAGGGATGGACATAGCCACTTTAAGAACGTTACAAGTCAGGACACCATTTACGAGACAGTAGATTGTTAAACGTGATATACATTTTGAGATAGCATTCTACAAACAGAGAATTTAAAAGGAAAGGTGTTGACTCCAAAAGAATAGCCAGGTATGAATTTGGGGACAAAAGATGGGAGACCCCCCCCATCTGGAGAATCCAGATTTACCTCCACTGATTCACTTTAGGCACCTATAGCTTTCTCCTGGGCACTTGACTAGTGTTCGCAGAAAGTACCCAGACATGGGATTAGTATATGTGTTTTCCCTTAGAGTTTGGAAGTGCTCATGGGTGGCAGAGGGAGCTACCAGCAGAAATGTCCATGCCATATGGAAAGTGTGTGCCAGTGCTGGCCAAGGGCCATGCCAGGGAATCCAGGATAGAGAGAGTACCAGTTTGGACTAAGAGCCCAATGTCTTCAGATCCTGAGGGAAAAGTTGTTGTGATGATGAAGACAATGTGTTCTGACCTCTATAGTTCTGTACCACCAATGAGTGTAGCCCCGTGGGGGTCCATCCTGCTTTGTATTCCTGTGTGCAAGTGAATAAAAGCCCCACTTAAGAATCCCATTCCTGGTTTGGGCATTCACAGTTCTTGCTTCCTGTGTCCGGAGTTACTTGGGTGCCCCTGTCCAGAAGTACAAACCTAGCCCTGATGCCGAGTGAATGTTTTCTCCTCGAACCCAGGCTCACCAGTTTTGGGTTATAAAAATGGAGGCACCGGGCACTAAATGACATCATCAAAAAACCCTTTAACACTGGGACCTGATTATATATACATAAATAATGGTATGCATCAATATGTCTCTGAATGTAATAGATATAATAACATTTAGATCAATTGTTTAGCAATATTGATTATACGAACATATGAAGAAGCCAGCAGAAGAAGGCCATTTGGTCTATCAAGTCTGCTTGTATTGCAGTCTCCACAGCTTGAGCTACTGTCTCTGCCCTCCCCCCCCCCTCCCATCCTCCCTACCCATGATCCTTACCTTCCCCCTATGTTTATCCCAGCCTGTCTTAAAGCTGCCCATTGTCTTCAACTAGAACTTCTCTTCCGGCAACGCATTCCAAGTGTCCACCACTCTCTCTGTGAAGAAGTGATGGAATACAAACTGTTAAAACAATGGAATCCTAAGGAGGAAGTGACCATAACACGGTACAATGTTCCCTAATGGAAAAACATGTAGCTATAAAACAAACATCAAAGGAGTGGGTTGGAAAAGCGAACTAGAAAATGAAACACTTGAGAAATGTGGGAAATAATACAAAACAAAATGCAAGCATGCATGAATAAACATGTTCCCACAAAAGACAAATATAATCATAAGGGAAGAATACCAAAATGGTTCTCTAGAAGAATAGAAAGGGCCTTAAAATCTAAAACTAAAGCATACCATAAATACAGGAAAAATCCTACCCCTGAGCGAGAGACAAAATACAGATCAATTGTTAAAAAATGTAAACAGATGATTAAAAAAGCCAAAGCTAAAGCAGAACTAAATTTGGTAAAGAGCACTAATGATAATCATAAGACATTTTATAAATATATTGGTAGTTTAAGAAAAGGGGACAGGCATAGAACAAACTTAAAAGAAGGTACAAGTGTAATAGATAATGAGGCTGAAATGGCAGTCAAATTCAATAATTATTTTTTAAGTGTTTTTCAGAAATCGGACATTATAACACAGGCAACAGACATAAACATAGGGAATAACAATAAAGAGTATACAATTTCTGAAATACAGATATATGAGAAACTATGTGACCTCAAGGTACACAAGTCCAGTGGCCGGATGGGATACACCCACATTTTAAAAAAAAACACGGCGATGGAATTGGTAGGGCCCCTTGCAGTGTTATTTAACAAATCATTGGAGATGGGAGAAACCTTGCTGTAGTGGAGGTTAGCAGACATAACACCTATTCATAAGACAGGGGATAAAGTGTTGGTTGAAAACTATAGACCGATACGTATCACCTCCACAATAGGTACAATTATGGAAGGCTTTATAAAAACATTCTTGGAAGACAATATGAAAGACCTAGGTATTGCGGACATATCACAGCATGGTTCTGAGAAGTGGAAGTCCTGCATCACCAATTTGCTCAACTTCTTTGAACCTGTGAGCCAAGCCTTGGATAAAGCACTGCCTGTTGACGTACCATATCTATACTATGCCAAGGCGTTTGCTTCTGTATCACACTCAGATATTATAAATATATTGCAGGATATGGATATTAATCAGGCTTTGACTAAATGGATAAAATCATGGCTGAATGGCCATCAACAGGGGGTTCAGATTAGGGGACATAAATCGGAGTGGGGCTTTGTGTCTAGTGGTGTGCTGCAGGGATCAACCTTGGGGCAGATTCTTTTTTCAGTACTGGGCTCTAGCATGCAAGTAGCAGAAGGGGCATGGTTAAAAAATATGCAGATGACACCAAAGTGGGGACAGTAGTTAATACTGAAGATGCAGCTCAGAAACTGCAAAATCAAATAAAGGAGCTGGAAAACTGGGCTGAGAAGCATGGACCCGGGTTCAATGAGGGGAGGTGCAAAGTGATGCACGTTGGGGTAAACAACATACACTCTGTATACTATATTAATAATAAGCCAATAAAAAGTACAGAGCGTGAAAAGGACATGGGAGTATGAATCACGAGTAATTTACAATTTGACATGTATAACAGAGAAGCCATAAAAAAGTAAATAGGGTAATGCGGAACATATTTAGAAACATCAAAAACAGAAGTAGAGAGGTCATGCTGCCACTGTATAGGTCCCTAGTGAGACC
The DNA here is from genome assembly GCA_016271365.2 of Neoceratodus forsteri. Taxonomy (NCBI): domain Eukaryota; kingdom Metazoa; phylum Chordata; order Ceratodontiformes; family Ceratodontidae; genus Neoceratodus; species Neoceratodus forsteri. The sequence goes on from CM028131.1 coordinate 736,136,327, forward strand.
AATCTTGGACTATGGGGCACCACTGACAACCCCACAAAATGTCAAAATTACTAAAATGAGAGCAGTGGTACAGAGGAAATATACTAAAAGAATAAGAGGAATGAAACATGAAAATTATGGTGACAGATTACAGCACTTGGGTATGTTTTCACTCTCCTATAGGAATATTAGATGTGATCTGTGCTTCATATATAGGGCTTATGAAAACAGAATGTTATGGGAATCTGCTGGGTTACAATTGAAAACAAGTATAGGAAGGGCCACAAGACTGCACAATAGACAAATAAAAGGGGAGCAGTATAGGACCACAAAACAAGCTCAGTGGTTCAGTCAAAGGGTAGTAGGAATATGGAATTTGATGCCATCAAGGATAGTAGAAGCTCTGAGTATACAATCCTTCAAAAAACAGCTAGTTAGATGTATGGAAGAGCAATCAAAACAATGTCTCTCCACTGATAAGTGACAAGTCTCCTATGGCCAAACAGCTGCTAGACTCGAATTCCATTCCAATGTTTCTATGAGGTAGGAGGCTGGGTTATGGGGAGAAAACAGAAAAATAACATGAAACTACATATCGAAAAAAAAAGTGCTTACCTCCACTTACCTGACACGGCCACACATTAAAGGGGAACAGTCAGCACTAAGATCCCCAAACCAACTGTGTGGTTTGGGCTGGTCCCAGGTTGTACTTTGTGTGCAGAAAAAAAAAGATAAATTTTCTATTTACTGCAGTAGATTGCATCAGTGAAAATTAAAGTACAGGGCGCTCAGAATAAATACATTGCATCACCAAATGAACATCAGATCAACAAGCACAAAGTGAGGTGCACAAACAAAAAATGGCTGAAGCAAAATAATTTGCTAAATCAGCATGTGGCTACTTTATTGCAGAAACAAATGGATGGACTGACATACAGTCCCAAGGGCTTCAAAGATGGACCCCTGTGGGTTCTTCTTCGAGGGGGCACAAGCACAGGTGCTGTCTTAAACAGTTAAGTATTAAAGAGACAGTGTTTGTATAAAAAGCAACAGCATCAAAAACATAAATACACATATATAAATAAAGAAGATTTGTATAAACCTAATGAATGATATACCATACCAAAAAGAATGTGCATAAAAATGCTTAAAAAGTAAAACACAAGCAAGTAGGTGAAAGAACAATAGAGAAACAGAGAATGTCCATAGAAGTGGGGGAGGTAGTAATGTTATGTGAGGGATCACAGAATAAGGGAAGGGGCGGGACAGAAAATCTGAGAAAGATGTGTACCATGGCAAACACTGTGCAAGGCAAGGCAGTTTTTACATTTGTGTGTGCATGCACAAGAAATTATTTGTTACACTTAATAGCATTTCAGAGACGTGTCACTGCTGAGCCCATTGCAGCTCAAACTGGAAGGGGCTCGGCAGTCCAGTCCAGTAACCACACACTGTGGTCATAATGCCACTCACTGCTTGCTGGGCAGAAACTTTGTATAATTCAAAGGACCGAAGCCACTCCTATCAGAGGGGGCTTCGGTCCTTTCATTTGCAAAAGCCAGTCAGCAAGCAGCTGATCAGCTTTCAGCATCAGGAGCCTGAGTGAATGTGTGATCTATCTGTCTATCTATTAACCAAGAGTAAGGTGCCTACCCCCACTACCGCTTCTTTCTCCCCATCCCCCCTAAATCACTCACCTGCCCAACCTTTCCCAATTTTTTAAATATTTTTAAAATATTAGCGGACCTGGGTGTCCACCCCTAGTACCACTTCTCTTGACCACCCTCTCCAGTTCACCCACCTCCATTCCCAATGAACTCGACACTGGAGTGCCAAATCCCAGTGTCAGAATATCCCTAAAGTAAAGAAAACCATCCCTCAATGTTTTTTCTTTTACCCTGTAAAACAGCAAACTATCCCTCGCAGATCTGCCCCCCAAACAAATACCCCACCCTGACCTCCATTCAGCAGTCACCACCCCACACACCCTTACTCCCCTGAATATCTCCCAGGTGAAGATCCACTCTCCGAGTGAAGACACATCTTCACGTCTTGCTGGCAATCACAAGGGAAGAAAGAGACTTGGGCATCATCATCACCGATAACCTAAAATCATCCAAGCAGACCACTAAAGCAGTAGGTAAGGCTGAGGGGATGTTGGGGTGTATTAGTAGGGGTATCACAAGTCAGAAGAGGGAGGTAATAATCCCTCTTTACAAGACACTTGTTAGGCCCCATCTGGAGTACTGCATGCAATACTGGAGGCCACACCTTCACAAGGACATTAACCAAATTGAGACGGTCCAGAGAAGGGCAACCAAAATAGTGCAGGGACTGCATCAGAAAACATACGAGGACAGATTAATGGAGCTCAATATGTATACCCTAGAGCAAAGGATGGAAAGAGGTGATATGATCGAAACATTGAAATACCTTAAGGGCATTAACAAGGTGAAAGAGTCTAACATGTTTCAATATAAGAAAAATAGCAGGATAAGAGGACACAGTATGAGATTAGAGGGAGGCCGATTAAGGGATAATATGAGGAAGTTCATTTTCACAGAAAGGGTGGTGGATGCATGGAACGGCCTACCCCAAGAAGTGGTGGATATGAATACAGTGCAGGGCTTCAAACAGGCATGGGACAGGCATAAGGGAGCAATACAGATGAGTATGAATAGATAGGCCATTGACAGAGCAAAGGCTGATGGCACATTTATAAGGTAGAAAAAGAAATGGGCAGACTGGATGAGCCTTGCGGTCCTTATCTGCCGTCAACTTCTATGTTTCTATGTATGTTTCTATGTCTTGCTGCTGAAACCACCGACTGCAATATTAAAAACTAAGGTAAGTGCAGTTCAATGTATGTCAATGGGGCTTTGAACTTTGATGCATTAACATTGTCATTTTTGCATATTTTGGCCCCAAATATTCAACATGGCCTTTTTGGGACCCTACCACATGATCAATGGTGGTGGAATTATGCAAATCGGCCCTGAAAAGTGATTTTGCAGTCATATTGCGAAATCAGATTACTGGATGAAATGTTGAAAATTTGTGGTTAAAATATGAAAAATGGCACAGTTACGTGAATACACTGACATTTTTTTCTGTGCTTGCTTGTAACTTTGGTCATTTTAAATATTTTGACCCCAAATTTTCAACATAGCCATTTTTTCATACCACCTCATGAATGTGACAGCTGTAATTTTTCAAATCCTGGTCAAAATGTGTTTTTGTACCTGTGCCGTGGAATGACATTTTGGTGGTGTGGAATGATGTTTTGGCGGGGATTTGAAAATTTTCATTTACCGGATTCATGAGGTGGGGTAATAAGAAGACTGTTCTGAAAATCTGGTGTACAAACATGGTGAAATGCCTAGGTTATGACTGAACATTACATTATTTCAACGTTCACACATAACTTCGCTAGTTTTCAATATTTTGACTCCAAACATTCAACATAGCCATGTTTCCACACCATCTTATATATGTGTCATGTATTTTTTTTAAATCCTGGACAAGATGTGTTTTCACATCACTGGTGCAAAATGACATTTCGGCCAATACACTATAAACGGTACATGTCCTGTTTATAAAGTGAATTATAAAACAAGTATCTTGAAAAGTTGGTGTCAAAATAAAAGAAAAAATTATAACTGTTTAACAACTTTTGTGTGTAGTGCCAGTCTTCACCCCAGCAACTATGCTTTGTGATCCTGTCCCTGTGAAACATAGAAACATAGAATTTGACGGCAGATAAGGAACGCTTTGCCCACTTAGTCTGCTCATTTCCCTACCTAATGCATGGGCTGCAGATCCTAGTTAACCAACAACCTACTTCCTCCTACCCCCCACTAGAATTGCCTTTTGTCTGTCCCATGCACTCTTGAATTCCCCCCACTGTTTTTGAGTCCACTTCCTCCTCAGGAAGGCTGTTCCATGTATCCACAAGCCTCTCCATGAAAAAATACTTCCTCACATTACCTTTGAGCCGTCCTCCCATTATCTTCAAATTCTGCCCCCTTGTTCTTGCACATCTCTTTTTCTGAAAGATGCTACCATCTTGGACTCTGTTGATTCCCTTGATGTACTTGAAAGTTTCTATCATAATTTGACTAATTTTCAATATTTTGACTCCAAACAGTGACCCAGCTGGAGGCGGGGACGTTGGGGGAATGGCAATGTTATGCCGCACACCACCAGCCATGGAATGAAAGGTGCAGGGTTATCCGCATGGGCCTGGGTACCATATAGTGAAGACAACTGTCCTTTTGGCATAGGGTCCTGCACCTCTCAATTTGTGGGTGACACAGTGCCTTGTGCATTGGCTGACAGACGCACTCTTTGGCCTGTGCATCTGTATCTGCAGCCATATGAAAGTGCAGGGACCACAGGGTCTTGTGCTTCTGCAGCCCACCAGACAGCCCTATGAATTCTTCACATCCATCGCTGCACTGAAGTGCGGGACCCTTGGGTGGAGTCTTCCTCTGGTGCAGGGCATCTGCATCCATGCACTATCAGTACCAAACACCTGCACAGCACATACGTGCAAGCAAACGTTCAGCATTGACAAATGCTTGTTATTCGCTAAGCCTCTGGGTGCCTCACAATCAAACAAATAAATAAAATAAAATCATACATAAAAATTGTTACAATTAAAATAATAACACAAAATTATACATCAGTGTCAGGATCCAAAACACAGCAAAAATAAATGCGACTTCAGGTGTGACTTAAAATGGTCAGGGATGATGAGTCTCTCACTTCTTGCAGAAGAGCTTTCCAGAGAGTTGGGGCAGCAGTGCTGAACATAGAACATAGAAACATATGTAACCCCCCTGCAAGTGGGGGTTCCTAAAAAGCCTCCTAGGAGCTTGCCTAAGTGTTTCCCTGCCTGCTGGCGTTCGGCGTTTAAGCCATTAGAATGGCACTGTGAGTGCTGGTAGAGCCTCCACATACTGTCTCTTTAAGAGCTATCTGCTTGCAGACATAATTAATGCTTTTCCAGGGGGGCTGGTGTTTCCCTGCTCGAATCCCGCCTGAACTACAGAGTAATCGCTCCATTTTGTGGTCACTGAAGGTGCAAAGGGAGCCCTTCTGAAAGATATAACTGTTTGCCTGTAATCATTTAAAGCATTAGTAATATCGTAGTTTGTCTAACCTGCCTTTATTGCAGATGGGACTTTGTGTGTGTTGCCCCTCCATTTTGGACCTAAACTGCTGTGCTGGGCCAATGGGATTAGAGGAGCTATAAAATGGAGACTGCTTGGACCAACCAGAATTTGGACTCTCCCTGGAGCTGGCTTACAAGGGAAATGTATAGCTAGTAATTCTGGGAAGTGTAGTTTTGGACCTTGGCACCTTTTTTTGCACCAACTGAGAGAACTTTGGAGTGATTGACAGCTGAATCCACCAACTGGACCGGATGGTGCCCGAAGGGAATGCCCTGCCCTGCGACTGGGAGGTCAGATCAGTTGTGACCGTGAGGAGAGAAGGAGCTCTGTGCTTCTGTGGTGAATAGTTTCACACGGGAAGCATGTGAGGGGCCCTGAAGTCGGTCTGTTGCCGTCGCAAGCTTAAATCGGACTGAATCCGAGGTGGCTGAAAGTAAGGAAGGCTGAAAAGTGGAAACCAGGCTCACCCTATAGAAGACTGGAGAAATTGCTGAATCGCGATCGGTCTGTCAGGAACTGAAGCTGCTGTGTGTACTCCCGGGTATCTGCAGTAATTGCGATTGGGACCTAAGAGCAGCTGCCTGGTATAGTAATTTCATTTACATATAAATGTGTTTAGTGCTTGTGGGGGATAGCTGTTCCAATTCCCTTTTCATTGTGTATTGTAAGCTGGAAGCAGAACTAAATTTAATCGGACTAAATCTATCTGCTAGTCAAAGCAGTTGGGCCCGGCCAGTAGAATCTCATCTCCATGCCTTGCTCTTCTGGCAATCCAGAACAACCATCTTCATCAGGTGGTGTGAGTACAAATCAGGGCATTCCCCTGCGACCTGTTAACAATCACAAGTGTGTCATCTAATTTTCTTTGTTTCATTTCTTCAAGGACTGAGCTATCCCACTCTGGATTACAATTGGGTGTTGTGCATATATTTTTCTACAGGGCCCTATCCATCTGCACCTGCTGGCCAACCCCGGGCAACGGACCTGGCTAGCCCCCCAACCTGGGTACCCAGAGTGTGACTTTCCAGACTCTGTATGTGTGCACAGTACTGTGATTTACTTTGGCTAATTAACTTGATTTCCCCCTCCCGTGTTACAGTCCCCCTGAATAAACCAGATTTGATGTTGTTAAACTTTAAACTGTCTGCAGTGTCCATACCTTCATGCCAAGCACTGTATTGGTTTGTGTATGCTGTTTAACCTTATTATTTTTCAGGGGGTCCTCAGAGACAAACCTCCGAATCAGTCTCGAGGGCAAGTGATACCTTATGATTGAACAGTGTGTGCATGTGGGGCATTGGTACTGTAACTCCTGTGCATTGTGTGGACCATTAGAGGGATTAGAAGGTGGTCTCAGTGTCCCAGAGGGCTGTGACCAAACTAGACCAACCATTACAAACCCTGACCTCTGGGTGGAGGCACCCGCCATAGAACCTAGGCCCCTCAACCTGTTGGCAGTCCAGCAGGCAGGGGTAGTAGCCCTTGGGATAGTGCCACCTGGGGGTTACATCTTGGAGGCACCACTGGGATTAGCGTCCTCTAGTGGCCATGTGAAGAAATTACCCCATTATGTTTAATTTAAAGAAAAAAATGGAGGGGAGTACCACGCTCAAGTTAAAAATTAACCCCCATAACTTGATGGTGCACAAATTGATGGGGTGGTGCGAAGCTGAGGAGATGTACTCCAAAAGGCTATTCTATTGCTGGATGTCCCCTTGGGGACCAACAATGCTGACATTATGTCCACTGTAGAACATGTTAAGTGTGTGGACAAAGTTGAAGTAAAGGGACAATTTGCTGACTTGTTTGAACAATCACTGCAAGTGCTACTTTCATGCAGTTCCCTGATAGACCCTGAAAAGTTTCCCCCTGTGATTTTGCCCGAAGGTGGCCAGAGGGGATGGAGGGTTATTCACGTACGTAGCGGTCTGGCCACCCCGGGTGGGTCCCTTAGTACCAATAGCTTTAAAAAAAAACTGCTTAAGTTGCCAGCCTCCGAAGGGAAAACTGCCCAAGAGCTGGTACAAGTGTTAGATCTATCAGAGGACCCCACACCCATACATTCCCCGACTCCTTCTCCTGGGTTCCCCAAGAGCTCCATAATAGCCACACCCTCTATGGTAATTCCCCCCATTCAACTGGATTCCTATCGGAAGCTGAGACTTTTCTCTGGTACTGTCCCAGTGCCTTCAGGGGAAGATGATTTGGAGACCTGGATGGACTATGCTACCCCTTTAGTACAAGAATGGCAGTGTTCAGAGGGGGGGGGGAGAGGAAGCGCTTGATGGAAAGCTTGAGAGGCCCTGCCCTGGAAGCCATTCGATTTCTACGGGCTACTTGTCTGGAGGCCACTGTTGCAGAATATCTTTCCGCCTTAGACGGAGTATTTGGCAGCACAGAAACCAGGGATGACTTATTATGGAAATTCAAGTCAGCTAAACAGTGGAGAAATGAGAAATTGTCTGCTTTTGTCACCAGGATAGAAAGGGCTTTGCAGAAGGCCCACTGAAAAGGGGGAGTGCCTACCAAAGAGTTAAACCAGGTCAGATTAGACCACATATTGAAGTCAGCAAGATTTTCGAGCATAATAATACTGAAGCTCAAGCTGCAAGACAGAAGGGCCAGCCCTCCAGAGTACTGCCATTTGATAAGAGAGATCCTTGAGATTGAAACTGATGAAGAGGGCTGGGAACCCTGTGCTGGGGGCTGTGAACACTTGTCAGACCCCCAAAAACAGTGAGCTAGATGAGGCTCAACAGTTGAGAGGTTTAATTAAGGAATTGACTGAGGCATACAGAGAACCAGATCTGTATCAGGCTCCCAGTAAGCCCAAAAGTGGAGTGGGAGTGCATGTTGTTTCCCCTGAGACCCGGATTGAGGGTAACCTGAGAGCAGAACTAAGAGACTTAAGAGAGATGGTGGGGGAGCTGCAAAGGGCTGCCCTCACCCCCAATAGAAGTGGAGATCCAGAAGCCCAAAGGTATAAGCCCCCAGACCAAGAAGAGCCCCGCAGGGCTCCAGAGGTGCCCCCACAGAAAAGAGACCCCCCCACCCTCCAAGGACACTAGAGACATTAAGTTCTGCTACTGTTGTGGGGAGGATGGACATTTTCAGTCAGCTTGTCGCCTGCCAGAGAACTTGAGAAAAGTTACCAACAAGTTAGCGGCATGGCATCGCAGAACCTATGCCCGGTCACCAGGGGGAGCCACCCGGAAAAGTTTTGCCACCAGGACCAATGCCCGATCGACATCTCGATCAATGCCACCGGAATGGTCCAAAGTGGTGGGTCCCTCCATGGAGACTACTGTAAAAGTGAATGGAGTACCCACAAGAGCTGTGTTAGACAGTGGCTCCCAAGTGACAATTATGTTCCAGGACTGGTATCAGAAGCATTTGTCCAATGTACCCCTGCAACCATTGGAAGGACTACATGTTTGGGGTTTGAGTGAAAAGGCCTACCCCTACTCTGGCTATATCCGTATTTGGTTGTCCTTTCCCACCTCTGTGGCTGGAGTGGCAGAACAAGTGGAGACCTTGGCACTAGTGTGTCCCCCTACTGTATGATGGGGTTCCGTTACTGATTGGGACTAATGCACATATGTTTGGATGGCTGGCACAGTTGTGTTATGAAAAATGGGGGTCCTGGACTGGTAGAGTTCTAAGAATTCCGGCCTTGATCCAAAAGGCCTACGATGCCCAGAGGGATGCTGACAGAGTGGAACCAGAGGAACTGGTTGGAGTTGTCTGGAAAAAGGATCCTGAGTCTCTGATCTTGGCGCCAAATGCCCAGTGTATCCTACAGGGAGAGGTTCGTATAAAAAAGGATGTCAAGAATAAAATATTAATGCTGGATGCACCAGGAGATGGAAAATTGCCCGAGGGACTGCTGGTCAAGCCAGGTATTCTGCCTGCTAGAGCCCATGCTTTTGCCAGAAGAGTAATGGTTCAAGTTCATAATGTGTCTGACAGGGAGATTCAAGTAAACAGAGGTTGCACCCTGGCTAATGTGCATTGTGCAGATACTACAGTGCTACCCAGTAACAAGAGTTCAAGAAAAAGTGATAGAGTAATGCCTGACTTGATTGATTTGGGTGACTTCCTGTTGCCAGCTGAATGGAAAGTGAGGATCAGTGAGAAGCTTGCCCAGAGAGACCAGGTGTTTTCTTTGAAGGAATGGGATGTAGGCTGTGTACAAGGAGCTGAGCACCACATCCGGCTGCATGATGAAAGGCCACTTCGCGAGAGGTCTTAACGCCTGGCACCTGCTGACATAGATGATGTGAGACGACATCTGCAAGAGATGCTAGCTGCTGGTGTAATACAAGAATCCAGAAGCCCATATGCTTCCCCCATTGTGGTAGTGAGGAAAAAGAATGGGACAGTAAGGATGTGCGTAGATTATCGCACTTTAAACCGATGGACTATCTCTGATCAGTATACAATGCCACACATTCAAGATGCTTTGGACTGCCTGAATGGTAGCAAGTGGTTTTCTATGCTGGATCTTTGCAGCGGGTACTACCAGATCCCGATGGCCCCGGAAGACCGTAAGAAGATGACCTTTATCTGCCCGCTGGGTTTCTATGAGTTCATGAGGATGCCTCAAGGGATTTCCGGTGCCCCAGCCACTTTTCAACGATTGATGGAGTGTGCAGTGGGGGACATGAATCCATTAGAGTGCCTGGTGTACTTTGATGATGTAATTGTGTTTGGCATCTCGCTGGAGGAACATGAGGGTAGATTGTTCAAAGTGTTGGACTGACTGGAAGACTGATGCTGATGCTGTCCATCGATAAATGTCAATTCTTCCAAACATCTGTAAAGTATGTGGGACACATACTTTCCACTGAAGGGATAGAGACAGACCCAAGTAAAGTTGAGGTCCTGACCACCTGGCCACAGCCCCACAATCTAAAAGAACTGCAAAGATTCCTGGGTTTCTGTGGCTACTATCGGCGTTTCATCAAGGACTATTCAAAAGTGATCCGCCCTTTACTTAATCTTATTCAAGGGTACCCTCCAAACCACAAAAAATACAAAAAGTCAACTTCCCCTGAGACTGAGAGAGTGTCTTTCCGTCCAAATGAAGTATTTGGGGCCCGATGGACACCTGATTGTGAGGCTGCTTTTCATGAGATTATATATCAACTTACCCACACTCCTGTTCTGGCCTATACAGATCCGACAAAACCTTATGTCCTGCACACTGATGCTAGCTTGCAAGGGTTGGGGGCTGTGTTGTACCAGGAACATGAGAATGGCCTGAGACCAGTGGCTTTTGCCGGCAGAAGCCTAACTCCTTCTGAAAAGAACCATCCGGTACACAAGTTAGAGTTCCTAGCTTTGAAGTGGACCGTTGTGGACCAATTCCACGAATACTTGTATGGGGCTAAGATACTGGTAAAACCTTACAACAATCCCTTGACTTATGTTCAGACTTCAGCTAAGTTGGACACCACTGACCACAGGTGGCTCTCTCCATTATCCACATACAATTATGCTGTCGAACACAGAGCTGGCCTGAACCACATAGATGCTGATGCTCTCTCCCGGAGGCCTGTTCCTCGAAATGACTGGGTCAGACTGTCAGAACCTGATATTCGAGCACTCTGCCAGAAGTTTGACCTAGAGGAGCCAGTGGTCCCGGACACAGTGAACTGTTTGGTGGATTTTTTGGGGCCCTCTGAGAATTGCATACCTGTGGCCACTTCTCTGCCTTAGACATTGGTGCTTTGCCTCAGCTCAACAATGACAGTATTCAGCGGGCTCAATCGCGAGATCCCATGATCAAATCAGCTTTAGAAGCCCTCTACACAGGGAAAGATGTGTCCAAATTATGCTCCACTGATTTGAGAACTGCATTGTTATACAAGGAAGGTCCTAAGTTGAAACTGATCAATAGACTGTTATGCAGAGAAACAATAGACAGAGGGGGACAAATAGACAAACAACAACTAGTTTTGCCCACTGCCTTTCGAGACTTGGTACTGAGATCCCTACACAACCACATGGGACACCTTGGTATAGACAGGACACTTGACTTGGTAAGATCCAGATTTTGTTGGCCTAAAATGGGGACTGATGTTGAACAACACATTAGAACTTGTACTCGCTGCTTACAGAGGAAAGCTTTGCCACAGAGGGCTGCCCCTCTTGTTAACATCACCACCAGCGCCCCTATGGAACTGGTCTGTATAGACTTTCTGAGTTTGGAGCCAGATCAAAGAAATATCAGTAATGTGCTGGTGGTCACTGACCATTTCACAAGATATGCCCAAGCTTTTCCCACCAGGGACCAGAAGGCATCCACTGTGGCCAAGGTACTTATAGAAAACTTCTTTGTTCACTATGGGGCACCACAAAGAATCCATTCTGATCAAGGGAGGGATTTTGAGAATCGTTTAATCAAAGAGATGCTTTTTCTGTGGGGAGTGCTAAAGTCCAGAACCACCCCTTACCATCCCCAAGGGGACACACAGCCTGAACGTTTCAACCGCGTTCTCCTAGATATGCTGGGCACCCTCCACCCTAAGGACAAGCCTAGATGGAGCCAACAAATCAGCGCATTGGTACATGCCTACTACTGCACCAAAAGTGATGCCACTGGGTTCTCCCCCTTCTGCCTGATGTTTGGAAGAGAATCTCGACTGCCGGTAGATGTACTGTATGTTTTGGAGTTTCCCCTGGTGGGGTTCGAGCTGATAATCATTTACAGTATTTGCAAAAGTTAAAGGCCCAATTAAATCATGCGTATCAACTGGCTCAAACCATGGCTGCCAAAAGAAATCTGGCCAACAAGGAAAGGTATGACAAGAAAGTGAAAGCACTTGAATTCCAGGAGGGGGATCGGGTGTTGCTAAGAAATCTGGGACTGCATGGCAAACATAAGATTGCTGATAGGTAGCACCATCTCCCCCACATTGTGGTAGGCAAACTAGATGATCTGCCTGTGTACAAAGTAAGGCCTGAAAATAATTCAAAAGAAGTGAAAACCATGCATAGAAATCATTTACTGCCCTTTGGACAAATCTTGATTGAGTCTGAGCCCCCAGAAAATGCTCTCTCTGGACCAGTGAATAGAGCTGCTGCAAAGCGAAAGCAAAGAAAGTCTGCACCTACAGATGCTGAGTAAAAGTTTTACTACAAATAGTCCCAGTTGACCAGGACTTTCAGTCCATGTCAGAGGAAAGTGAGTGTAGCCTTGAATACTACCCTTCTTACGAACTGAGTCAATTGTTTCGGGGCAATCCCCCTAGTCAGTTCTGGAGATGAAGCTGAGTCTTCTGGACTGTCTAAGCCCCCAGCTTTGTCCCTGGAGCCAATGCTCCCAGAAAGTGAAGTGCCAAGTATTAAGTCGGATGACATAGAACCACTGTGAATGGTGGAACTGTATGAGCTTTCAGAGGAGGAAAATGCTGAACTGGAACAGACTGGTGATATACCAGAACAAGAAGAGTATTTTGAGTGCCCGGAATATTCACTGCCAGTGTCAAAAAACTCTCCATGTGAGCTAAATGTTGTAGACTCTGAGATTGCCACTCCTGGAGCTGAAAGTGCCCCAAGTTCTAGCCTCTCTACCCCAATGAAAGTTCCCCTGATGAGTGAAGACACCGCTGAAAGCAGGGATCAAAACACAGAGACTGTCACGGTTCCAACTAGAAGGACTGGTCGAGCTGTGAAGCCTGTGGTACGTTTAAGCTACGAATCCCTTGGCAGACCCATGGACCTGCCTCTTAATGTGGTTCATAAGGGAGTGTATGTAACCCCGAACTCATTTCCCAAACTGAGCCTGGGTGCTAATTCCAGATTACTTGTCTTGCCCTCTGAGTATGGTGCCCCTGCCCCGTCTAGCCCCAAGGTAGCTGATAGTGAAGGGCTCCCCTCTCTTCAGGTTTCATGTACAGGGGGTAATAACCTGAGTTACGGTACAATGTGTGTATATTACTGTGTAAAAAGTGATGTACTGAAAAGTTTCAGAAATGTGTTTCTGGTAAGGTGATATGTTGACTGATGATTACATGTATAAGCCTAGTGTGATATTGATGTAAATGTATATGGTTGTATTGGAATTTATGGGGGTACTTACTTGACGCGGACACCAAGTTTTTCCAGGCCAGGAAGGGTGTAACCCTCCTGCAAATGGGGGTTCCTAAAAAGCCTCCTAGGAGCTTACCTAAGTGTTCTCCTGCCTGCTGGCGTTCGGCGTTTAAGCTGTTAGAATGGCACTGTGAGTGCTGGTAGAGCCTCCACATACTGTCTCTTTAAGGGCTGTCTGCTTGCAGACATAATTAATGCTTTTCCAGGGGGACTGGTGTTTCCCTGCTCGAATCCCGCCTGAACTGCAGAGTAATTGCTCCATTTTGTGGTCACTGAAGGCTCAAAGGGAGCCCTTCTGAAAGATATAACTGTTTGCCTGTAATCATTTAAAGCATTAGTAATATTGTAGTTTGTCTAACCTGCCTTTATTGCAGATGGGACGTTGTGTGTGTTGCCCCTCCATTTTGGACCTAAACTGCTGTGCTGGGCCAGTAGGATTAAGGGAGCTATAAAATGGAGACTGCTTGGACCATCCAGAATTTGGACTCTCCCTGGAACCGGCTTACAAGGGGAATGTTTAGCTAGTAATTCTGGGAAGTAAAGTTTTGGACCTTGGCACCTTTTTTTGCACCAACTGAGAGAGCTTTGGAGTGATTGACAGCTGAATCCACCAACTGGACCGGGTGGCGCCCAAAAGGAATGCTCTGCTCTGTGACTGGGAGGTCAGATCAGTTGTGACCGTGAGGAGAGAAGGAGCTCTGTGCTTCTGTGATGAATAGTTTCGCGCAGGAAGCACGTGAGAGGCCCTGAAGTTGGTCTGTTGCTTTTGCAAGCTTAAATCGGACTGAATCTGAGGTGGCTGAAAGTAAGGAAGGCTGAAAAGTGGAAACCAGCCTCACCCTGTAGAAGACTGGAGAAATTGCAGAATCGCGCTCGGTCTGTCAGGAACTGAAGCTGCTGTGTGTACTCCCGGGTATCTGCAGTAATTGCGATCGGGACCTAGGAGCAGCTGCCTGGTATAGTAATTTCCTTTACATATAAATGTGTTTAGTGCTTGTGAGGGATAGCTATTCCAATTCCCTTTTCATCGTGCGTTGTAAGCTGGAAGCAGAACTAAATTTAATCGGACTAAATCCGTCTGCTAGTCAAAGCAGTTGGGCCCGGCCAGTAGAATCTCATCTCCATGCCTTGCTCTTCTGGCAATCCTGAACAACCATCTTCATCAGGTTCTCTGCTTGGGGTAGTATGAGTACAAATCAGGGCATTCCTCTGCGACCTGTTAAGAATCACAAGTGTGTCATCTAATTTTCTTTGTTTCATTTCTCCAAGGACTGAGCCATCCGGCTCTGGATTACAATTGGGTGTTGTGCATATATTTTTCTACAGGGCCCTATCCATCTCCACCTGCCAGCCAACCCCAGGCAACGGACCTGGCTAGCCCCCCCCCCAATCTGGGTACCCAGAGTGTGACTTTCCAGACCCTGTATGTGTGCACAGTACTGTGATTTACTTTGGCTAATTAACTTGATTTCCCCCTCCCGTGTTACAGTCCCCCTGAATAAACCAGATTTGATGTTGTTAAACTTTAAACTGTCTGCAGTGTCTGTACCTTCATGCCAAGCACTGTATTGGTTTGTGTATGCTGTTTAATCTTATTTTTCAGGGGGTCCTCAGAGACGAACCTCCGAATCAGTCTCAAGGGTAAGTGGTACCTTATGATTGAACAGTGTGTACATGTGTGGCATTGGTACTGTAACTCCTGTGCATTGTGTGGGCCATTAGAGGGATTAGAAGGTGGTCTCAGTGTCCCAGAGGGCTGTGGCCAAACTAGACCAACCATTACAAACCCTGACCTCTGGGTGGAGGCACCCGCCATAGAACCTAGGCCCCTCAACCTGTTGGTAGTCCAGCAGGCAGGGGTAGTAGTCCTTGGGATAGCGCCACCTGGGGGTTACACATAGAAACATAGACTTTGATGGAAGATAAGAACCACTTGGCCCACCCAGTCTGCCCATTTCCTTAACTATTGGATAAGCTGCAGATCCTAGTTAACTAATAGCCTACTTCCTCCTACCCCCCCACTAGAATTTCTTTATGTCTGTCCCATGCATTCTTGAATTCCCCCACTGTTTTTGACCCCATGACCTCCTCAAGAAGGCCGTTCCATGCATCCACCACCCTTTCTGTGAAAAAATACTTCCTCACATTGCCCCTGAGCCGTCCCCTCTATCTTCAAATTGTGCCCCCTTGTTCTTGCACATCTCTTTTTCTGAAAGATGCTACCCTCTTGGACTTTGTTGATTCCCTTGAGGTACCTAAATTTTTCTATCATGTTCCCTTCTCCCTCCTTTCCTCTAGGATATACATATTAAGCTCCTTTAGTCTCTCATCATATGGCTTCTAGTGCAGACCCTGCTCCATTTTAGTTGCCCTCCTCTAGACTGCCTCCATCCTATCTATGTCCTTGCAGAGATGGGGTCTCCAGAACTGAGTACAGTATTCTAGATGGGGTCTCACCAACCATGATTACCCCATCACCTGAGGACTTCAGACATGACCTGGGGATATGCAGGAGAATTGTGTCCGCTGACCGGAGGGAACAACCAGGAGTGTAAGGAGTCAAAAGATCTTTCAGGTAGCTCGGACTCAGACCATGCAGGGTCTTGTCTGTTAACAAGCACACCCTGAAGTTGATGAACCACTGTACCAGCAACCAGTGCACTGACATTACACACTTGAACCGAGAGGTCCCAGCAACCAGCCAGACTGCCGCATTCGGGATCAGCTGCAAGTGATGCACCAACCTCATGGATACCCTAAGGTAAGGAGCATTTCAGTAGTCCTGTCTCGATGTAACCAGGGCTTGCATCAGAGTCACTAGATCTGCTGATTCCAGAAAGGGTTTTATCCAGGAGATGTTCCAGAGATGGTAAAAGCCATTGCTAACAGCAGCTGATACCTGATATTCTAAAGTCAGCTTGGAGTCCACAACAACCCCCAGATTCCTTACTCTACCTATGGCTCTGAGCTTTACACCACCCAAAGAAGGAAGGGCTGCATTGCTAGTTGCCATTGCAGGACCAGACCAACCCACCTCCACTAGTAACACCTCAGTCTTCAATGGGTTCAATCTGAGCCAACTGACCGCTATCCAATCCTGAATTTCCTTAAGGCACTCCATCAATTCCAGGACAGCTGTATTATCATCATCAGGTGCACAAGACACATACAGTACAGCTGGGTTTTGTCAGCATAGCAATGAAAATCCAAATCATAGTGTTTCATGATTTCCCCCAATGGCAGCATGTACATGATGAACAACATGGGAGCCAGATTTGACCCCTGAGGCACACTACAGCAGAGAGCAGCACTGCTCAAGATGGAAGAGCCAAGTGCCCCCTGCTGCACCCTTCTGGATAAGTAGGACTCAAACCACAGCAACACCATAGCTGCAAGTCCTACATAGTGCCTCAAATTGGTCAACAGCACCCCGTGGTCCATCGTATCAAATGCCGGTGACAGGTCAAGCAGGACAAGGATAGAATGGCACCCGCTGTCCCTAGCCAGGAGGAGACCATGGTGCACTATAACTAAGGCCATCTCTGTACTAATGATGTGGCTGGAAACCGGACTGGAACAGCTCAAAGATATCAGATTTCTCCAGGTGTTGTTCCAGCTGCACCACCACCTTCTCAAATCAAGTTCCCAACAAGGGGAAGGTTCGAGACAGGTCTTTAGTTTGCAAGATCATTGGGGTTGCATTATGTTTTCTTAAGGTGGGGTCTCAAGTCAATAGGAAAAATCTCTTCTCTAGGTGAACACCCAACAATCTCCACAAAAATCGAACCATAGGGTCAGCCCAGGGTCCAATAAACAGTAGGTAGGTTACAAACCAGAAACTACCCCAAGGACACTGTCTGCCAACATGGGCTCAAACTCCTCCCACATAGACAGAGGGCTGCTGCCCATTAAAACTGGACACTGCTGGCCAATGATCGGCTGCTTGGGGATATCCCAGCATGAATGGAAGACACCTTGTCCAGAAAGAATCAATTAAACTCATCACATTTATCAGTTGAAAAGGCTCTACAGGAATGCAGACAGACCAGATTTAATAATCTGTCCACAGTGTTGAAGAGCTGAGCAGGTTGATTCCTTCCAGCAGCAATCACCCTTGACAAGAATGCTAACTTTTCAGAGTGGTTGCCTACTGATACTCATTGTAATGAGCATGCTGAACCAATTTGTCCTCCTCCAACTGGGACCTCCACCAACAATGCTTCAACCTCCACTCCTTTGTCTTCAGCCTTCGCAGATCACCATCAAACCAAGATGACCTATGGTGGGAAATCAAGGGCTAGACACCAAGAAGTGCTAGGGAGTTGAATGCCACCATAAGAGCCATATTATAGCCCTCCATAGCAACCTAGGTTTCCATCGCACAAGCCGTCTCCATGCTCGAGATGTCCAGCACCACCAGGATGCTCTGAGGCTCCAGATTATGACAAAAGCAGTAGCTGATCATCTCCACAGGAGACGATAAATGAGGAGACCCACAAAGAAACTGCATGACATGATGATCCAACCAAATAACCAAATCAACCTTAACATTACTAATGTCAAGACCCAACAAGAAGACCAGGTTCAAGGCGTGGCTGTGCTAATGGGTACTGGAGGTAACTGCCTGTACAAAGCCCACTGATGTTATCATCTGGAGGAACTGTATTCCAAACAGAGAAGTTTCATCATTGAACCAAGCACTGAAGTCACCCAGGACAAGAAGTCTCGGCAACTCCACCACTGGGTTGGCAATGAAACTCTCTAGTTCCTGCAAGAATTTGCTCCCAAACCCCAGAGGCCAGTATATGAGAATGATCTTACAGCTTGTACCCAGCCCAACTTTCACCACCACACAGTCAAATGACCTGGTCAGCCCCATGGGGTACACTGTCAGTCCCAACGTGAATCTAAAACAGATGGATACCCCACCACCCCTACACTCCTGCCTAGGACAGTGCACCACTGTTGCTGTTGCTAGCCTTGCTTGTAGAGCAGAAAGCAGCTAACTAAAAGAAGCTACATTTTCTTATTAATTTAACACTTTTATCTCAGCAGGAGTCAGTGTCTGTTGACATTAAGCAAACAGATACTTTATTAGAAGTAGAAGGGGTCTTATTTAGTGTTAAAAAAAGAAAGAAAAGAAAGAAAGTCAGTGTGTGTTCTGTGCTGGGAAGGGTACTGTATCAGTTTACTTGCTAAACCAGTAGGAGAGAGAGCTTAATTGGGGTGGTTAGACACTATAAAATCAGGTGACTCAAATTACAACTTCCTGTTGCTAGCCTTTTTCTTACTAATTGCCCTCCATCCCACCCTCCACCCACCCACCCTAAGCCAGTTCCGCTTTTATAGCCACTGGATTTGACTGTCAACAGGAACTTCCTGTTTGGCAGTAGGAAGGAAGGATCATAGAGAAACATTGGTTTTGTCAACCCTAAAGGAAAAAAGTAGCTCACTCTCCCCCCCCAGCTGCTGGTGGTCTGACACTGAGCAAGGAAGAAGGAGGCTACTGAAGAATATAGGAAGTTGCTGTCCCAGAACAGAAAGGGTGAGAGCTGTAAGTAGAGGAGAGAGTAAGTATACAGAGAAACAGGAGAGGGGTCACAAAATAAGACATGATAGGAATGGTGCAGTGCAATGGCTGTGGGGCGGCTGTGTTCTGGGAGACATTCTGGAGGCTGCGATGCTGCCCTATTTGCAGGCACCTCTCTGGTCTGAGCGAGGAGGTTGCCCATCTCCAGGCTGACCTGGCTAGGATTTATGAAACCTCCTCCCCCACCCAGGGACCACCAGGGCCAATGCCACTACCTCAGAGGTTGCCAAGAAAGAGGAGAGACTGGACCAGGGTGGGCTCAGAGAGGGAGAAGGTGGTGGAACAGAGTTGCATCCCTCCAGCTGTACCTCTCCACAATTCATTCGCTCTTCTGGTGGATAGTGGTTCCTCTAAGGAGGCACCTGCAGTGGAGACCAAGGAGGATGCTGGGAACCTTCACAAAGGAGGCCCACAGGAGGGTGGCATGAGACCCCACAGGGGAAGGAAACAACTCCTGGTGGGGGGCTCAATCATTAGGGGGTAGAAATGGGGTAGGAAGGGGAGAAGGAGATAAGGTGCCTGCCTAGCGCCATAGCTTGGAGGGACAGGAAGTGAATCCTCAGGATCGTGGGAGCAGCTGCACAAGGAAGGGAGCTGGATGTCATTGTCCACCTAGGGACAAATGACCTGTCTAGGAATGGGATCAGAGCAGTGCAAGAGGAGTTTGTAGAGTTGGGAAGGGGCCTTAGACAAGTAGCGCATACAGTAACCTTCTCGGAGGTGCTGCCTGTCTATGGCAAGGGTGATGCTAGGATACTCCTCACCAGGAATTCAATGAATGGTTGAATAACTGTGTGGAGCTCAGGGTTTTGGCTTCATTGGGGACTGGGGAGCCACCTGGAGGATGCAGACCTATACTGGTGCAATGGTCTGCATCTGTCCAGGGAGGAACCAGGATCCTAGGTGAGAAGTTTAATGCTTCGCTATGTAAGCATTTAAACTAGCCAAGGGGAGGCACTGAAAGGAGCAGGGGAAATCCCAGCCTCCCCACAAAACACGGTAATTAGTGAGGTAAACACCAAGGTAGAGAGTCATTAGGAGCAAGACAGAGGTAAATGTAAAAAGGCAAAGGCAGTAAGGACAGGAATGGGGCTAAAAGGGTAAGGCCATCAAAAAGTGGAGGGTGATGAGTACCAATGCCGTAGTCTGTGTAACAAGCTCCCTGAACTAGTGGCCTTGATGGAAGAGGGTTGCCTGGATATTGTGGCAGTCACAGAAACATGGTACACAGAGAACCATGACTGGGATATCAACATACCAGGATACACAATCTACAGGAGGACAGGGAGGTAAAAGGAGGAGGAGTAGCTCTGTATGTAAAGGAAGGGATCAAAGCAACAGAACTAAAGAGTAAACAGGGAGCAGATGAGACACTCTGGGTCATCCTGGAGACAGGAAATGGCACCACAATCCGCATGGGGGTTTTATACAGACCCCCATCTCAGGGGAAGGGAATGGACAAGTAAATGATAGAAGGTTTCCTTAGAATGGCAGAAAAAGGGGAGATATTGTTGATGGGGGACCTGAATATGCCAGATGCTAACTGGAGCACCTTTGCTACAGGCACATCCAAGAGCAGGGTCATTCTTGATGCCCCACCGGGGGCATGCCTCAGACAGCTAGTATTGGAACCCACTCGGGAGGGAGGGAGCAATCTTAGACCTGGTCCTCTCAAATGGGGACGGAGAAAGAATCTCAGATTTAGAAGTGGGTAGCCATCTGGGAACAAGCGACCACCAAACAGTGTGGTTCATGATAAACACAGCCATACAATCAAGCCATACAAAAGCAAGAGTATTGGACTTTAGGAGGGTTGACTTTGGGAAAATGAGAGAGTGCCTCTGAAAAGCACTAACAAAAAGGCAAGAAGGAGGGGTGGAGGAACAATGGGGAGTAATCAAAACAGCCATCACAGAGGCAACAAGCCTTTGTGTAAAGCAAATCAACAAAACACAACGAAGGAAAAAAACGCTATGTTCTCAAAAGAGGTGGCAGGGAAGGTTAAAGAGAAAATGATAGCATTCAGGAAATATAAGGAAACACAGAAGGAGCAGGACAGAGAACTTTATCAGTTAAAGCAGAAAGAGGCTGGGAAGGCAGTCAGAATAGCAAAGGCCCAAACCGAGGAAAGGATAGAAAAAAGGGTGGAAGGTGATTATCCTTAATGCTAGGAGCCTTGGGAGGAAAACTGCAGAGTTACAGGTTCACATGGCAGAGGTAGAGGTGGACATTGCAGCCATCACGGAAACATGGGCCACCCAATACAATGACTGGGAGCTGTCTGTACCAGGGTACAGGTTATTTCGTAGGGACAGGGTGATTGGGAAAGGAGGGGGGGTGGCCCTATATGTGAAGGAAGGACTGAAGTGTGTAAGGGAGGAAGGGAAGGAGGGTAGTACAGAGTCACTTTGGATGCAAATCCAGGATTCCAAGAATAGGATTCTTAGAATGGGAGTGGTGTACAGGCCACCATCTCAGACGAAGGAGTTAGACAGGGAACTAGTGGGACAGATCAGGAGGACCTGCAAAAGGGTAGTGTGGTGATTGTGGGGGACTTCAACGTGCCAGGAGTGGACTGGAGCACCCCAACAACCAGGAACAGAAGGGAGCAGGTACTGCTGGATGCCTTCCAGGACAGCTTCCTGCTGCAAATGGTCAGTGAACCAACCAGGTTAGGGAATACCCTTGACCTTGTGCTGGCAAATGGGGACTTGTGAGAGAGAACTTATAGTGGAGGAACGCTGTCAGGAGTGACCACCACTCAGTATGGCTCACATTGGATATGGGCAAGGAAGGAGGGAATCTGGCACAATAGTGCTGGACTTCAGGAGGGCTGACTTTGGGAGGATGGGGAAGTGGTAAAGGGTACTGGCCAGAATTCAATCTAGTATGGACACTAACCAGAGGTGGGAGCTCATAAAGCTGGGGATAGTGGAGGCAACTAAAACCTGCTGCAAAGCCCAGAGCAAGAAGGCTAGGGCTAAGAAACTGATCTGGTTGAGCAGGGAGGTCATGGAAAAGGTAAGGAGGAAAAGAGCTGCCTTTAGGAAGTACAAGAAAACAGGGAGGTGGGAGGACAGGGAGGAGTACTTGACAGAATTGAAGGAGGTGACAAGGGCAGTAAGGGGAGCCAAAGCATCTACAGAACTCAGGCTGGCACAAGAAGGCATTAAGAGGGGGGAGAAGGACTTCTTTAAGTACATCAGGGAGAAAAGGAGCTGTAAGGACCACATAGTAAGGATTAGGAAGGAGGGGGGTTGGGTGGAAGCAGGGTGCGATAAGGCGGAAGCACTAAATGAGTACTTCTGCTCAGTATTTACTAAAGAGAAGAGGGGGGTGACACCCAAGGTGGGAGAAATGGCAGAAGCAGGGTGGGAAGTGGTGACAGATGGGGAAATCATGGAGAGCAGAGTTCGAGAGGGTTTGAAGGCACTGAGGGTGGACAAGGCGCCAGGCCCAGATGGCATCCACCCCAGGGTACTGAAGGAACTGGCAGAGGTCCTTGCAGAACCTTTGGCAGACCTATTTAATGCCTCACTACATTCGGGGTGTGTACCTCAGGACTGGAGGATGGCTCATGTGGTGCCCTCCACAAGAGTGGCCCCAGGATGAACCGGAAACTACAGACCAGTGAGCCTCACATCCATCGTGGGTAAGCTAATGGAGACCATCCTGAAGGAGAGGCTGGTGGCCCTCCTAGAGGCCAAAGGACTACAGGACAGCAGACAGCATGGCTTCATACTTGGCAGATCCTGCCAAATCAACCTGGTTGAGTTCTATGACTGGTAACTAGGCAACTGGACAGGGGCATGCAGTGGATGTCCTGTATCTGGACTTCAGTAAGGCATTTGACTCAGTGCCACATGGAAGGCTGGGAAGGAAGTTAGTAGGCACAGGGCAGGTGCAAAGCTGGTGAGATGGGTAGGAAACTGGCTGCAGGAAGGCAACAGAGGGTGGTGGTGGGTGGGAGCTCTCACACCCAAGGGCAGTGACGGCGGTGTTCCACAGGGCTCGGTGTTGGGACCAGTGTTGTTTGGGATATTCATTGCAGACATATCATGGGACATCAAGAGCAAGATCAGCCTGTTTGCTGATGATACCAAGGTAGGCGCGGTGGTGGATGACCTAGGGGGATGGCAGGGGTTGCAGGATGATCTGGCAAAGCTTGAAACCTGGTCAGACACCTGGCAACTGGGCTTTAATGCCAAAAAGTGCAAGGTGCTGCATTTTGGGATGAAGAACCCAAGGAGGAGTTACCAGCTAGGGGGAGTGCAGCTAGCCCAGACAGAGGAGGAGAAGGATCTGGGTGTGCTCATTACAGGGTCAATGAACAACTCGCACAATGTAGGAAGGCAGCTGCAAAGGCCAACAAAATGCTGGGTTGTATTGCAAGGGGTATATCCTTGAGGAGGGAGGAGGTGATTCTGCCACTGTATAGGTAATTAATTAGACCACACCTGGAGTACTGCATGCAGTACTGGCGTCCGTATCTGAAGAGGGACATTAAGTTACTGGAGGGGGTGCAGTGCAGAGCGACAAAGATGATCAAGGGGCTGGGGGACTTATCATACGAGAGGAGGTTGAAGAAGTTGAACATGTACTCACTGGAGGAGAGGAGAGACAGGGGTGACATGATTGAAACCTTTAAATACATGAAAGGAATAAACAAGACAAGTACAGAGGGCTGTTAAAGTAAGGGAGGAGGACTCGGGGCCATGATATGAGACTGGAGTGAGAAGGTTCAGGAGGGAGATGAGGAGACACTTTTTACAGAGGGTGGTGGCTGGGTGGAATGCGTACCTCCTGAAGTGGTATGTAGTAGAACAGTGGACTGCTTCAAACGAGGATGGGACAGGACAAGGGGGAGGGTTAATGAAGGGGAAGGGTGGAAGGAAGGGGCAGCTGCAGAATAAGGGGTGCTAGCTGCACATTCGAGCAGACTTGATAGACCTCTAGGCCTTTATCTGCTGGCAAATTTCATATGTTCGTATGTTCGATAGCCAATTCTGTTAAGAAGGGGGATAAGACCTTTTATAGGTACATTAGGGAGTGAAGAAAGACCAAAGGAGGGATACTGAGGCTTAGTAAAGGGGAGGGAATGTGGGTAGAGGGTGACAGTGAAAAAGCAGGGATACTGAACGAATATTTCTGCTCAGTATTCACAAAGGAAGAGGAGGGGGAGGTACCTAAACCAAACAAGAGAAACACTCTGAAGATGGGGGTCGATACCAGTCCATTTATAGAAGAAAGGGTTCTGAAAGAACTAACAAAATTGAAGGTGGACAAAGCAAAGGGGCCTGATGGGATTCACCCAAGAATTCTAAAAGAACTAAGGGTAGAACTAGTGACATAGCTGACTATTCTCTTTAACAAATCATGGGAGGATGGGGTGGTACCTGAGGACTGGAGGAGGGTGGATGTGATTCCTCTTCACAAAAGTGGGAGCAGGACAGAGGCAGGAAACTACAGACCAGTTAGTTTGACCTCAGTGGTAGGGAAAATGATGGAATCACTTCTGAAGGAAAGAATTGTTGAGTACCTTGAGGCCAGTGGGGCACAGGACCCAAGGCAGCATGGATTCACGATGGGAAGGTCATGTCAGGCTAATCTAATAGATTTCTTTGACTGGTGACCAAATAGTAGACCAGGGAGGGAATGTGGACATGGCTTACCTAGATTTTAGCAAGGCGTTTGATACAGTCCCACACAAAAGATTAATACACAAGTTAGCCAGCCTTGGAGTGGGTCCCAATGTGGTAGTCTGGATAAAAAATTGGCTAGACAACAGGATGCAGAGGGTAGTAGTAAATGGAGCCCATAGTGAAGAAAGGAGTGTTACTAGCGGGGTACCGAAGGGTTCAGTATTGGGACCGGTTCTTTTTAATGTCTTTATAAGTGACGTTGCAAAGGAACTGGAAGGAAAAGTATGTCTCTTTGCAGACGATACAAAGATCTGCAACAGGGTTGATACACCAGATGGAGTGGAAAGGATGAGAAGGGACTTGGCAAGGTTGGAGGAATGGTTAAATGTATGGCAGCTCAGATTCAATGCAAAGAAGTGCAAGGTAATGCACCTGGGAAACAAAAACCCAGGGGAAGAGTACACTATGAGGAGTGAGATACTGACAACAAGAAAAATGGTAAGGGACCTGGGGGTAATTATATCAGATGACCTAAATGTGGGCAAGCAATGTGAGAAGGCAGTAAGGAAGGCTGGGGGGATACTGGGATGCATAGGGAGAGGCATCAATAGTAGAAAACAGGAAGTTGTTATCCCTCTGTACAGACAGTTGGTGAGACCCCATCTGGAGTACTATGTGCAGTTCTGGAGACCTCATCTCCGCAAAGACATAGACAGAGTGGAGGCTGTCCAGAGGAGGGCACCAAAATGGTGCAGGGTCTGCACCGAAGACATCTGAAAGACTAAAGGAGCTTAATATGTATACCCTTGAGGAAAGGAGGGGAGAGGGACATGATAGAAACTTTCAAGTACCTCAAGGAATCAACAAAGTCCAAGAGGGTGGCATCTTTCAGAAAAAGAGGTGTGCAAGAACAAGGGGGCACAATTTGAAGATAGAAGGGGGACGACTCAGAGGTAATGTGAGGAAGTATTTTTTGACAGAGAGGGTTGTGGATGCATGGAACAGCCTCCCTGAGGATGTCATGGAGTCAAGAACATTGGGGGAATTCAAGAATGCATGGGACAGACATAAGGCAGTCCTAGTGGGGGGTAGGAGGAAGTCAGCTGTTGGTTAACTAGGATCTTCAGCTTATCTGTTAGGTAGGAAAATGGGCAGGCTAGGTGGGCCAAGCAGTCCTTATCTGCCGTCATATTCTATGTTTCTATGTTTCTACCACCAAGTAACCTGATGGAATGGATGCCTCAAGCACAGAGCCCAAGTCATCCCCCAACCAGGGTTCTGTGATACATACCAGATAAGCCAAAGAATCCATGATGAAAGTCTCCATTATGGCCATTTTGTTCATTAGTGATCTGGTGTTACAAAGAACTGTCCTAAAGGGAGGGGCAAAGTCAGCTGATCCATCAGCTACCTGCTGACCAAAAATCTCAGGGGCCTGGGGGAAAGTATCCAGGCATGGGGAACCCCTTGCCTGATGAGGCCTATTCCTAGGGTATCTCCTCAACTCCACACTCCTGATCCTACCCCCCTTTCCACCATTGAAGCCTAAAAGGAGCACTGTATATAACACAAAATGATCAAAAAGGGAGTGAATTTGTAGCAGCATAGAAAATGGGTTCCAGTAGATGAAGCTCAGAAAATAAAGGCAAAACACAGGGTTCAGGAAAGGTACAGTAATACAAGGTTGCCGGGTGACTGTCAGGAAAAACTGGAAGATCAAAGGATTGAATCTGAAATGACAAAGCGATCAAGATCATATTAGGCAATTCAGAAATAATCAATAGCTGAAAAAAACAAGCTTTACAAAAATGAGATTACATCCCAGTCTTTATTTAGGCCAGTAGGTGAAAGGGTACCAAGAGTAAAATTCAATCTGCTTTCCCTCTGGAGTAATGACTTCAATCTGTTGTCTCCTCTTGGATGTGGTTTTATGTGATCAATATCCATGAACTTGAAGGTAGTGGTATCTGCACTGCATTTCTGATGCTGGTGTTCCCCACAGGTGTGTCACATTTGCCACTATTGATGGAACGGATGTGTTCCTGAATCCTCACTTTTAAGGGGCAAATAATTTTTTCAATATATAAAGGGGCAGTCACACCACAAGGTGTACACAACCACTGGTGTACAGCAGGTAATTAGGTGGCGTACCTCATAGCGGTGACCCTCACAAATCGGCATATGTTGCAGCTACCACCCAGGAATGCACCCATTGGGTGTGGTGGAAAATGTATGTTTGCTGTAGTAGCATTGCTGGTAAAGTGACTGCTAACTAGACTATCTTTAAGACTAGGTCCCTTTCTATAAACCACCCTAGGGCATTCTCCCACAACCTCCCGCAGGTCCTCATCTACTTGGAGGACATGCCAAAATCTCTTTAAGGTACATGCCACCTTAGGAAATAACTGAGTTGAATTCAGTAATAAATACAGTTTGCAATAGATTTGTCTCATTGTTTGGGTATCAGTAGATCACTACAATCTCTACTAAGGCCATAGAGAGTTGCATCAGTGAGGAGCTGGGAATCATAACCTCTCTCTATAAAGAGGTTTTGTAGATTGTCAAATTGTTGCAAGTAGGTCTCCTCACTCAAACAATTTCTTCTAAGGTGCAGAAACTGTCCCTTAAGTACAGTATACCCCATAGGAGGTGTGGGATGTGAGCTGTCAAAATGTAACAAAGTATTACCAACTATGGGTTTTTGATAGCCTTCACATTGGTGAAATGCTGATATTTGGGTGAGAGGGTGCTGCTGTGCCATTTTATTGTTTTTAGAGCAAATAAATGCATTTTAATGGTATCTATCGCAAGACTTCTTTTGTTATGTCAGTAAACCGTGATGCCTGACTTTTTGTACAGATACTGTAGCTCCTTGTTTTTATGTCGTGGCTCTGGTGTTGTTTAAGTGGTCGCCTTCTCGGACTGTGAGTTGTACAGAAAACTTGTCCAGACCCAGTTTGGGCACAAAAGATAGACCTTTCAAGAGAACTGTGACTTGGGCTGAGGTTAGCTTGAAATCTAGTAAGTTAATTACATGTCCTTGGTTCTCAGGTTGTGTTGCCTGGCTACATTTCTTTTTGCCTGCCCTGCAGCCTCACCTTGTTGGAACACTTTTGATTGTTTGGATATTGTCGTGGTGCGTGTTGGATCATTTGGTAGATGTGGAGACTGTCCCATCTCTTAAAAAATAACTCCAATGGAGGTACCAGCTTGTTATGTATTGTCCAGATTATGAGAATTGTTTCAGGGTAGTGTATTTCTCCTGATCTTGCTCTGTGACCTCTGCCAGTGGCTGCATGATCTTCCATGGTTTTGTTGTGTTGTAATCTTGTCCCACTGATACACCTGATTGTTCTTATACTCAGTGGTATTTCTGGTGTGTTTTTGTTTCTTGTGGGTAATAGTTTGCTTTTTGTGGACAAGAATCTTGACCTTCAGTCTACTGTGCAGTTCTTCAAATTCTGCTGTGCTTTCAGACCGAGACAGCTCTTCCTCTATTGTTTCAATCTCAGACAGAGTATCTTTGTGCTTTTCCTTATCTTGGGTCAATTAGGATATTTGTAAGTGTGAATGTACAATTTTGCAATGGCGTTTAAAAATTCTCTGTCCTGATTGGGTGACGGATACTTTATGCCGTGGGGTAATTTTTGCATAACCACCGCATAAAGTACCAGCCAACTGCACATGTAAGCAAAATCACTACACCCTCCTGAGCATTTGCATAAAGAGTGCTCTGTACCTCACTCCTGCAGATCACGGTTCCCTATCCTAAAACATTTGAAAGTAATGATACATGGCTACTGTCTCTCTTTCTCTCTCTCTCTCTCTCTCTCTCTCTCTCTGTCCACAGTTGCATTTGGCTCAGTTGTACTGTAACATGCAGCTAGTCACTCTCTCTGTCTTCAATCTAATACACTGCCTCTCTCACTGAACCTATCAGCCACATGTAAGTACCTTAAAAGTGACTCTCTTTAATTTATAACTGCCGTCATGGGTGACTACCGATTATACCTCACCACAATGTTGCATTGCAGACAGGGCCAGAACCATGGAAAGTGATGCTCAACAGTGCGATGCCTGGCGAGGAATGTATGAGGACCTGGTGGCTCGGCTACAACTCCTGCTCTGGTCCACAAATAAAAAGTTAAAACGAGGAACTATTTAATCTTGTGTAATGATATTTTTGCACTTTCAAGAACAAAAAAGGAATTAAAAAAATATTTTTCTTAACTTTTTTGTGTATTAGTAATCTTATCTTATTGTATAATCTGAATAATCCCCTCCAGGGTGTGGATTGGACCGGGATTTATCCATGCCTGGTGTGGTTGGTCATTTGGCCTGCAGTCTTGTGACTGAATCACACCAGGCCTAGGTAAATCCCAGCCCAACCCACACCCTGTGGTGGATTATTCCTCAAATGCGCAATGCTTTCTCCCGCCTCTTCTAGTAGCATTCCTTGTAAAAGCCATCTACTGGACACTTGTCTATTCTGAGATCCCTAGGCAGGCAATTTGTTTCTTGTACTTCTGAAGGCTGGAGCATGTATGACAAGGATTATTTCCACCAACTTCAGTCTTTCCACTGTGGCAGCTTATGCCAATGTTTTGGTGCAAGCACAATAAAAAGGGTCCCCAGAGCTAGACCACAAAAAGCTGTTCTAACCTGAAGCTTGTAAAATTCTGTTAGATTACCACAAGCCTGGTGCACCCGGGTCTTGTAGCCATCTGGCCACTTTGAAAGTCCAGCCCCAACTTGTTGTGGTCTAGCTTGCATCAGTCCCAGGGACCATTTTTACGGTGCTTTCACTAAACATTTGCTGCAAACTGAGATAAATTGGGTAAATTGTTGCAACTGTGTCTGACCTACAAAAATCAGACACAGTTGCGGCAAAACCCTTTGGCGCACCGCCAGATTCAAAGTGCTGTGGTACAGGGCTTCATGCGAGCTCTGCGCCACCCTTTGAAAATCCAGACCCTGGACTCAAACAACAAAGTGAAGAAAACTACTGCTGATTGGAAGGAAGAGACTGCCATTCATATTTCAGATAAGAAATAGACAGAAATATGGGAGGGGGCTGCATAACTCACTGTGTCCTGTGAATGGGAAGAGCACAGATAGATAGTACTTTCTAGATTATTTTGGGAAGCCAACGACAACTAATCACTTTGGCTCGACTGACTCAGATCCCTGCTGGAGACAGTGTGAGAAGTCAGCTCACTATACTCATGTCTTTTGGAAATGCCCAAGGCTGGGTCATTTTTGGGCAGAAGTGACAAGGGCTATTTCACAAGTGTTTCAGAAACTCATCCCACAGCAGCTCCAACACTTAGTGTTAGGTCTCACACCAGGGGTTTGAGAAGCAAATCTGCCAGGTACCTATTTAAAGGGACACTGTCAATTCTCTTTGCTTCATATTTTTTTCCAGTTGCAACCCCAATTTTTATGACTGCTTACTTTCTCCAACATTCATTGATGTGGCTTGTTGTTTTATCTGCTTCTTTTCTTAGTAGAACTGAAAAGCATGCTAATGGTGTAATTATGCCCTATCTTGTTTTGTTTCGAATACTTGATCTATTCTTATTGCATACCTTCTGAACATTAGCAACACCCCCAAACAGTGCAGCCACTCATGATGCAATTGTTTCCTTTCTCCCCACTGCATCATTAGTGGCTAGACAGTGTTGGGGTGTTCCCAAGTTCAGGAAAGATGCAGAGGGAGTTGATCAAGGACCGTAAACAAATATGTTTTTGTGTGATAACACCAGTAGGGTGGGTATTCTGTTTTTCACTTTTGGAAAGAAAAAAAGGATCGGAATCAGACTGCCAGCTACATCAGCAATCTCAACAGAATGTGAGCAATCATAAAATGTGTTTTTTAAACTAGAGACACTTTGAGGCCTAAAGGGGTTGACAGTGACCCTTTAATACCCTGATAAGCATGGCTGCAAAAACTACAACATGTGAACAGGCGCCGCAAGCACTAGACATGAGGGTACAGACGTGCAAACAACTTCAAAATATGGAAGCAATTACAGCTCGTTTGAAGCTAGCTAAAAGAAAGAATGTGGCCAGGTGACTACCCTTTATGCATTATTAGGAATCTAGTTCCAGCCATTTGGATCTGAGTCAATTGACTGGACTGGACAGAGAAGAAGACATTGTAGAGGAGTAGGCTAGGAATACAGAGACCAAGCCCAAATTGCAGGGCTTGTCCACTATATTTAGTATTACCTGGTCTGTGGGGATTATACCCTAAATTATCATTTTCTCAGAGAATCTAATACGTACTCAAGAAACTTGTCATCAGATGATAATTAATGCAAATGTTTTTGTTCTCTTTATGTGTGTGAATTTTTTAATTTATTATATATGGTAACGGTGTCATGTAAATGTTTACACTCTTCATTCATTATTTATTGTCCTATGCTCATGACTTTTTGTCATGTAGTGTTTTCTGTATATCTGAAAATTCTAATAAACTTTGATTGCAAAAAAATTAAAAAAGAACACTGCTGCTGATCCTTACTTCCAACCTGCCTATGCACTTCAACAGCCACAACTATAGTACATGAGGTACCTCTGAATCGGAATTCATGAGCATTAGCCTGCCTGTGTACCAAGGTGCCTAATAGGTATTGGAAGCACTAAGACACTGGTTAGTGCCTCTGTTTTCTTGTTTTCTAATATATTTATTTATTTATTTGTTGAATTTTATTAAATTTTGTTAACCGGGTAGGCCCGCTGAGACAAGAAGTCCTTTTTTCAGGGGCAACCCAGAGTTAATTACATAGATACATTGCTGTAATATACAGAATCATATGTTAAAGAGATTACAGATATGCACAATATTCAGAGGAGTACAAGCACATTTATAACAATAAAGCAGGACCAGACTATCATGAATCAATACAGGACAGACTGCAAAATTGTACCTCCAAGTAGGAACACTCATGGAAATCTGCAGTTTAATCTTTATCGAGCTAGCAGTGGCATTCAAGTGACATTCATTTTTAAGTATTTGTTAAAGGCTGAACAATCTATGACAGTTTCCTTTTACCTTATTTATGCATTAGCTTAAAAAAGTAAAAATTTTGACAGTTGAAATGGTTGCTGAAACAGTTGGTGTTTGTTACAAATATTTATTGCTTTCTTATTTATATTCATAGCTATTCATATTTATTCTACTGCATTACAAACCATTTTATTTAAATGTAAATGTGTTGCAAATCAATATATTTGTATGTCTATTGTTTTCAAAACTTCAATTGGACCAGTATATAATGGGAATAATATATTCTGGTATTGGATATGGTGGGATATTACTGCTTCTCGGGTGCACATATGTTCGTATGTAGGCCTCGCTGTCCCACTATATCCCACACCTTGTCATGTATTTTTTCTTAATTATACAATGAGTAAGTTAAACCAAGACCTGTCATTGGTCAGATGTGATCACATGCCTGTGCATACGAACATACGAAATTTGCCAGCAGATAAAGGCCTAGAGGTCTAGTAAGTCTGCTCGAATGTGCAGCTAGCACCCCTTATTCTGCAGCTGCCCTTCCCTTCCACCCTTCCCCTTCATTAACCCTCCGCCTTGTCCTGTCCCATCCTCGTTTGAAGCAGTCCACTGTTCTACTGCATACCACTTCAGCAGGTAATGCATTCCACCCAGCCACCACCCTCTCTGTAAAAAAGTGTCTCCTCATCTCCCTCCTGAACCTTCCTCGCTCCAGTCTCATATCATGGCCCCTGGTGGCCCTCCCCTCCCTTACTTTGAACAGTCCCTCTGTACCCGTCTTGTTTATTCATTTCATGTGTTTAAAGGTTTCAATCATGTCACCCCTGTCTCTCCTCTCCTCCAGTGAGTACATGTTCAACTCCTTCAACCTCCTCTCGTGTGATAAGTCCCCCAGCTCCTTGATCATCTTTGTCGCTCTGTGCTGCACCCCCTCCAGTAACTTAATGTCCCTCTTCAGATACGGATGCCAGTACTGCATGCAGTACTCCAGGTGTGGTCTAACTAATGACCTATACAGTGGCAGAATCACCTCCTCCCTCAAGGATATACCTTGCAATACAATTCAGCATTTTGTTGGCTTTTGCAGCTGCCTTCCTACATTGTGCTGAGTTGTTCATTGACCCTGTAATGAGCACACCCAGATCCTTCTCCTCCTCTGTCTGGGCTAGCTGCACTCCCCCTAGCTGGTAACTCCTCCTTGGGTTCTTCATCCCAAAATGCAGCACCTTGCACTTTTTGGCATTAAAGCCCAGTTGCCAGGTGTCTGACCAGGTTTCAAGCTTTGCCAGATCATCCTGCAACCCTGCCATCCCCCTAGGTCATCCACCACCGTGCCTACCTTGGTATCATCAGCAAACAGACTGATCTTGCTCTTGATGTCCCATGATATGTCTGCAATGAATATCCCAAACAACACTGGTCCCAACACTGAGCCCTGTGAACACCTGTCACTGCCCTTGGGTGAGAGCTCCCACCCACCACCACCCTCTGTTGCCTTCCCTGCAGCCAGTTTCCTACCCATCTCACCAGCTTTGCACCCGCCTGTGCCTACTAACTTTCTTCCCAGCCTTCCATGTGGCACTGAGTCGAATGCTTCACTGAAGTCCAGATACAGGACATCCACTGCATGGCCCCTGTCCAGTTGCCTAGTTACCCAGTCATAGAACTCAACCAGGTTGGTTTGGCAGGATCTGCCACATATGAAGCCATGCTGTCTGCTGTCCTGTAGTCCTTTGGCCTCTAGAAGGGCCACCGGCCTCTCCTGCAGGATAGTCTCCATTAGCTTACCCACGATGGATGTGAGGCTCACTGGTCTGTAGTTTCCCGGTTCATCCTTGGGGCCACTCTTGTGGAGGGCATTTGATTCATGCATAGAAGCACAGGTCAGAAATACTTAACATTCTGAACCTCATTACTAGAGGTGGGCAAGCCAAAGGTGGCTCAAGCTTAGTGCCTGACTCAGCTCCGTTGACCTCTATAAGCAACTGAGAGCCAAAGTTAAGCCGAGCCAGTTATGATGAAAGCAGGCATTTTGGGCAGCCTGAGCAGGTACAGTAGTGGCTAAAACTGTCAACTCCTCTGTTGTAACTCATGAAAGACACTGTTAGTAATGCAAAGGACAGCCTGCAGCAGTCATGGCTCAGCTGATGCTTAAGCTTAAAGAGCCAAGACAGACTCCTAGCTAAGCTCTGGCTTGGCTCTAGGTGAAACATTCCTGGCTTGCCCATCTCTACTGATTACTCAGTTTTTAAAACAAAAATCGGAGGAGCTGTTTTATACAGAAATGCACATCAGGTGTTGGTAAGTGTGGGATAATGGTGCTTCTCAGATACATACTGCACGTGGTGTTGCTTTATGCTTCACATCCTGAGGCATGCAATTATCCCATATCATAAAATGGCAAGAAAAATTCCAGGGATTTGAGTGCTGACATTCAACAGTGATGATATCCCAGCACAACATAACAACTACTTAAAAGGCAACTAAAAAAGCATTTTTTAACCTTTTTCTTGTTTTTGGAAATCATTTTATAATTACGATAATGTATCCCAGAGTGTGTGTTGTCAGGATGTCACTTCTTGGGTACTGGATGCATTTGGCCAGCGGGTTCATACCCAACCACCTGAGGCATGACGTTATCCCAGTATGACATATGCCCTGTCATGCATTATTGCTTAAATAACGCATACATTATGATACAGCCTCAAACACAAAAGGTATAAAATCCACAGACCTTCAGCATGCTGATAGCACAGGCTGGAAAGTCAAGGGCAGGGCCCAACTGACTTCAGTTTGGCCCTGCCCTTGAGGCTGTATCAATAAACCGCATTTATTTGGACATTTATTGTGTGTCTTTTGCCTTTTTCAGTGGTGGGTAGTGCTGGCCTTTTATGAGTTGTGACATTTATATGGGGCTACATTAGCACACCCTGATGTGGGCCGGCCAGTAATTGAGTATAGATTTGAATTATTCCCCAATGACTACAACCCTGCAGTTTTTTTATGTGTTTTTTTTTTCCTATATATATCCATTTTGCATCCATTTTAGAAGCATGATAATACACTTCAAGGTGTGTGGTCACTGTCTGATATAGGCGTTTCTCGAGAGGTTGAAAGCACTCTCCCTTGCTTCATGCCTCACGACACACCCGAGGCATGCATATATCAGAGTATGGTCATGCTCCTTGTTGTTGGATATCACTTGCTTTCTATTGCATAATACAAAGGGAAGGTTACAATATTGATTTAGGGTTATTACAGTTTGCATGTTAATGTGATGGTAAGACATTACTGAAGGCCTAAGGGTGCCCCACCCAATGTGATTCAGATTTGATCAAAATGTTCTACACAAAAGAGAGTCTCTCTTTTATACAGTTTACCTATACAGTAGTGACAGTCAGTGCACATTCCCCCAACCCCCATCACAAGCCTCCATGCACATACTTCTGAAATTATGTGAGCTTGTTCATAATTCATCCCCTTTTTTGGCCATCTGTTAAATGCCTACATTCTTGCTCCGGCTGCTTGGATGGAAACTTCAGGCTGGAATTCCTTGGCAGTGTCTAAAATCAACACACAGCACTGCAACTTGTAAAATGGTGAACTTGAGGCTGAATGGAAAATGAGGTGAGGTCAACAGAAGCCGAACCCACAATACAGACGGGACCATTTTTATCTAGTTTCCATGCTGACTTCAAAGGAGTGAAATCATTGTGCACGAATTACTGGAAAACAAACTTTTGTCCATCTTCATCATCTTAATTACATCTGGTATATAACAGATGTGTACATACCAACAAAGCTGTACTTGGAAGCAGATTTGTGCAAACCAAAAAGTTATTTCACTATTTCTCTTTTTTCCATAGAGCTGTTTCTTGCGCCAGGGTGCTGGCTGCCTGGGCTCTTCACCCCTTCCTCACCTCCCTGACCTGCCACCACCATCTCCCCCCAGGACTCACCTGCCTTGAGATTTCCCCATGGCTTGCCTCCCACCCCCTCCATAGTGGGACGGGGAGTGACAGGGCATTCCTACCTCCTGGGGTCTGGATACAGTTCATCTACGGGGTCCCAGGATGATGGCATGGGCCAGAGCAGGCGAGTCGGGCTTCCTGTTTGCACAGCCCCTGATTTTTCCCAGGTTTTCATTACCCATCCCAGAGGTCAATGTGAGTGCACTGGCGTCGGCGTGCAGCATAAAGATTCTGCACATACTCTTATGCCTGTGTCCAGTCCTTGGAGACATGGCCACATGTAGTGCCATGGAGCCTCTGCTGGGTGGCAGTCAAGTAGCAGCACATGCTGATGCTGTCCCCCTCTCTGAAGGAGGAGTGCCATCTAAGGACATTAAATCCTCCTTCCCCCAGCCATCCCTGAGTGATGCTGATCCATTTCTGAACCCGGGTCACCAGCATGATAGGAGGTGAGGTAAGGCAGCCAGCTCCTCAGCCTTCCATGCCACCGGGTCTGTTTCAATATTACTAACAAATGTATTTCTGTAACCCTACCCCTTCAGTCCAGATTTGCCTTATGGGTATCTTGGGGAGTAGCACTGACTTTCATGGCCACAATAGCACATCCTGTGTCACCCGATCTTCACGAGGAGTGGAAGGGGGACCAGGCAGCAGAAAGTGGGGGTGTAGGGTTCGTCTTTGTTCTTTATACCCACTGCCACATTGATGATCATGGCCATGTTGCAACTGATGCAGGAATGAGACCGAGCTCTGCATTTGTGATGAAGGACCAGAGATTGTACCTGTGCCACATAGTGCATATTAGTAACTGGTGAGAGCTAACTATATGGGGGCCATCCATATGTAAACAAACATGATGATGGTGGACATGTTTTCTTGCTCCCAGACCCCCAGAATTGCACAGAAAAAGGGTCAGGGATCACTGAACGGTCTGCCCGGGAATGAAACAGCCAATCGGGTTGCAATGTACCAGAAAGGACAGGCAACGGTGCCAGAAGAGGCATTCTGGATGTGAGAGCAGAGAATTTGCCTGAAAAAGCCTAGTCAATTGGAGTGGCTTGTTGTATGGATCAGATGCAGGAAAACTCATATGAGGAACAGGTGGGCAGCCTAAACATGTACCCGCTTGAGGCAAGAAGGGAGAGAAGGATATGATAGAAACCTACAAATATCGTCATTGGTCATGTACTGGGGCATTGAGTACAGACTGGTAGAGGGTAAAGTTATGAGGTACAGTACATAAGAAAGTACTCCTTCACAGAGATGGTGGTTGATACTGGAATAAACAGCCAAGCAAATTGGTAAGATCAAAGACTGTCCATAGGTCAAAGTGGGATGGGACAGATTTAAGGGACTGGTGACTGTCAGAACTAGGGGGGGGCAATACACTGCAGGCAGAGCTGACATCAAGGGGTACAGTTTAGGACACAGCGGTAGGCTTCAGTGGGTTTAGATGGAACAGTGCAGACTCGATGAACTCTGACTTTTTCTGCCTGCAGAATTTCAGCTGTATGTTTCTATGTTAGACCACACCCAGAAGGACTGAGTCGACTGGGGGTTAAGTCTGTCTGCTTCCAGAGTCCAGCTGAAACAAGCTGTTATTCAGATTCATCATGTGAGTGAGAGAGAACAGATCTATGTTGAGAGACTGAAGGAGGAGCAGTCCTGCAGGAATTGCAGCATCAGTCTATGTCTGTACTTGAGCAGCCACCCTCAGAGTCTGGCCCCTGCATGAGGTAGAAAGCCTAAACAGCCTAAATAGCTAGAAACAGAATTTCATGCAGGCAACCACCTGAAAAGAGTGTGTTCCAAGCAGAGCCCAACTAGAGTGTGAGCAGAGTCAGAGGGTACACCAGACTGCCTCAGCCACAAGCTCATTGTTACAGAAGTCCCATGTGGGACACAAGAGGAGGAAAAGTCCATTTCTAAAGAGTGAAGCCAAAAGAAGTTCGGCAGTATGAAGACCAGCAAAGCCGAGAATTCTGCCTGATGACTTGCTCCTACATTGCCAGCTGAATCACTGCAGTGGCGGCAGTGCTATTTGCATCCGGCTCCTGAACACTGGTTGCATCCAAACTACAGAAGGGAGACATATCAAACTGCTGAAGCCTTCTGAGACCTAAGGAACAGTAGAACCATGAGGAACTATTAGTGAAAAACATTCTGAATGTTGAATACGGTTATTTATTTCTGTTGTTTTTCTTCCTTTTTCCTAATATATCCTCTCGGTGTGATTTGAAATTTAGAGAATGTTTATATTTTAGAGAATGTTATGTCTATTCAATATTTTGACACTTAGATACTCACATGATTGTTTCAGTGTGTAATTGGAAGGCAGCTTGAAAAGATTTGATGTGCTTTTGTGTAACTGCAGAACAGCCTAAAAAGATTTGATGTGTTCTTTTAGAGGGGACATTCCCTATTTATTTTGAACATCTGTGCCTTCCCTATTACTTCTGGAGAAGTTTGATCTAATAGCAGTTGAAATTAGTTGGGAGCATTTGAGAATTAATTTTAAGGAGCACTCAGACTCACTGGATCTGGAGAAGTAAAGTTGAAAGTATATGCAGCAGCCTTTTTGGCTGACTGCACTGTAACACGGAGTTTCTTTATACCATTTACTTTTAGGGGAGTATTAGAGGGCTAATGTAAAGCAGAACCCAGAAATATTACATTTGGAGAAATAATAACCAAAGCTTGTGTAGCAGCTTTACAGGCAATTTTGAGTTTTAGGTGTGCCACACTATTCTAGATAACAGTGGAAAAGCAGGGATACTGAACGAATACTTCTGCTCAGTATTCACAAAAGAAGAGGAGGGAGAGGTACCTAATCCAATCACTGGAAGCACTCTGGATAGAGGGGTCGATACCAGTCCATTCACAGAAGAAAGGATACTGAAAGAACTCCTAAAACTGAAGGTGGACAAAGCAATGAGACCTGATGAGATTCACCCCAGAATTCTAAAAGAACTAAGAGGAGAACTAGTGACACCACTCACTACCCTTTTTAAGAAGTCAGGGGAGGATGGTGTGGTACCTGAGTACTGGAGGAGGGTGGATGTGATTCCTCTTCACAAAAGTGGGAACAAAGCAGAGGTAGGAAACTACAGACCTGTTAGTTTGACCTCTGTGGTAGGGAAATGATGGAATCAATTCTGAAAGAAAGAATTGTTGAGTACCTAGAGGCCAGCAGGGTACAGGACCCAAGGCAGCATGGATTCACAGTGGGACGGTCATATCAGATGAATCTAATAGTTTTTTTTGACTGGGTGATCAAAGTAGTAGGCCAGGGTGGGGCTTTGGACATGGTCTACCTAGACTTTAGCAAGGCATTTGACACAGTCCCACACAAAAGATTAATAAACAAGTTAGCCAGCCTGGGAGTGGATCCCAGGGTGGTAGCCTAAGTAAAATATTGGTGAGACAACAGGACACAGAGGGTAATAGTAAATTAAGTCCACTCTGAAGAAAAGGGGGTTACTAGCGGGGTACCGCAGGTTCAGTACTGAGACCGATCCTTTTTAATGTCTTTATAAGTGACATTGCAGAGGGACTGGAAGGAAAAGTATGCCTCTTTGCAGACGACACAAAGATCTGCAACAGGGTTGATACACAAGGTGGCGTGAAAGGATGAGAAGGGACTTGGCAAGGTTGGAGGAATGGTCAAAAGTATGGCAGCTTAGATTCAATGTAAAGAAGTGCAAAGTAATGCACCTGGGAAACAAAAACCCAGGGGAAGAGTACACAATGAGGGGGGAGGTACTAACAACAACAGAAATGGAAAGGGACCTGGGGGTAGTCATATCAGATGACCTAAAGGTAATCAAGCAATGTGAGAAGACAGTAAGAAGGGTTGGGGGAATACTGGGATGTATAGGGAGAGGCATCACCAGTAAAAAACAGGAAGTTGTTATCCCTCTGTACAGACAGTTGGTGAGACCACATCTGGAGTATAGCGTGCAGTTCTGGAGACCCCATCTCCACAATGACATAGGATGGAGGCAGTCCAGAGGAGAGCAACTAAAATGGTGCAGGGTTTGCACCTAGAAGCCATATGAAAAGAGACTAAAGGAGCTTAATATGTATACCCTTGAGGAAAGGGGGGAGAGGAGGGACATGATAGAAACTTTTAAGTACCTCAAGGGAATCAACAAGGTCCAAGAGGGTAACATCTTTCAGAAAAAGAGATGTGCAAGAACAAGGGGCTACAATTTGAAGATAGAGGGGGGACGGCTCAGGAGCAACGTGAGGAGATATTTTTTTACAGAGAGGGTGGTGGACGCATGGAACGGTCTTCCTGAGCAGGTCGTGGGGTCAAAAACTGTGGGGGAATTCAAGAATGCATGGGACAGACATAAAGCAATTCTGGTGGGGGTTAGGAAGAAGTAGGCTGTTGGTTAACTAGGATCTGCAGCTTATTCAATAGGCAGACTGGGTGGGCCAAGTGGTCCTTAACTGTTGTCAAAGTCTATGTTTCTATGTTTCTGTGGATTATTGGAGTTTTAATTTAAAGGCGTGCTAAGCAGGTGCAGCGGCATTTTTGGCTGGCTGTACTACGATACTGAACAGTTTACCACTTGATTTTAGGGGTGTATTGGAAACTTATGTAAGTTGTAGCTGTGGTTGCTCCTCTGGGTATTTTGAGTATATATTTAATTATCAAGTCAAAGAACCTCTGTGTGCAAGCACTGAGGCAATGGTTACCCCAAAGAGCATTGGCCGGGAAGCCAAGTTTCAAAGAAATACAAAATCACACATGCCCCCATAATGCAAAGCATCATGGACTGCATATGCAAATCACCACAGAATATTAGGCTTGTTCAACTTTAAGCAAAAATGCATGGTGCCGAAAGGCATCTCACACAGTTTGCAAAGGGTGCCAACAGAAGACATAGACACGTGTTTTGTCCTACCAGGACTCATCAGTATGCCTCATCTGTTTGACAGCCCAGTGGAATGAACCAGCTACCCTAAGATGGTCTAGCTGGGTTATGTTGTGGTGAACCCAATTAAAACAAAAAACAAGTTAAAAGTCAAAGAACCTCTGTGCGCAAGCACTGAGGCAATGGTTACCCCAAAGGGCATTGGCCGGGAAGCCAAGTTTCAAAGAAATATAAAATCACACATGCCCCAGCATCATGGACTGTATATTATATTTAATTATATTCTATGGGGAATAATCTGTACTCCCCCTCCTCCCCCCAGTCCCCCCCCATCTTTTCCTTTGGGTCCTATGTTGCTCTGCTTTAGTGGTGATTTGGTCATGCTTTGCAACTATTTATCCAAAAATCTGTAGATATCTGGTATTCATTGGCTATGGTTAAGATTGCTGGCAGTCAGTGGTTTACTCACAATTTGTTTTACATTTCACTATGAGGTGTTTTTATTTAGGGGCTTTATAAAATGTTAAAGAACTGGTGCTTGCACTAACATGCTATGGTGCATGTTTTAAGGAAATTGAATGTTCTTTCACTTTAAGGATTTGAAATAAAGGAATAGCCAGTGCACCACAGACACACCCCCGACGAAGAATCATAATTAGACTCGAAGGACTGGGGCTAGTGCCATAGGCTTGACTGACCTTTTATCTGGATGCTGGACTTTGTTGGAATTATTCTTTTATTCAGCAATTAAGTTTATATTTGCTGTTTGCTGTTCCGAGTGCTACCTTTTTGCTCATGAGAAACTATTAGGGCTGTGGTCCTGCGATGACAGATAGATAGATAGATAGATAGATAGATAGATAGATAGATAGATAGATAGATAGATAGATAGATAGATAGATAGATGGATAGATGGATGGATGGGTGCTATGGTGTAAGAAGCCCAGGGCAGGGCTGTGCCTTATGGCTAGCCCTGGCAGAAGATTAGCAGGTCGGCCATTGAGCCTTGGAGTTACAGTAAGTCTAAGGGAATTGGTTGCTTTTTACTTCTCCACTTAAGTGACTGAACAACAGAGTGGGCTGGCACTACCAGACATGTGCCTTTACTATATAGTGGCGCAACTCTCCCCAGTTGTGACTTGGGCTAAGCAAATTCGGGATTCTGGTTGGCTAGACCTGGAGGCAGGCTTCAGATCTCCGGTGCCACTTTTCATGCTCCCGCATGCCTGTATCACACCGCAATTGTTGGCAGCAATAAATAATCCTCTCACAAAACACATCCTGCATGTACTGTCACAGGCCAGCCAGATTTCAGGGACACCTAATGAAACTGGGCCACACACGGCCATCATAGGAGACTCAGACTTGGCCCCGGCCATAGGGGATGCGGGTTTCAGAGAATGGAACCGAAAATCTCTTGTTCAGTTTGGGCAGTTCCTACTCAATGGTATATGCTGCACGTTCAGTGATATGCAACAGCAATCCGGCCTTACGTGACAGGACTTCTTTTGTTTCCTGCAGGTACAACATTACATACAATCACAAAGGAAAGATGTTTTGATTGACAGAGATCCCATTGGCCTGGAGCAGTTTCTTTACTGGGCAGTAAAGTAGGTGGGTAGGCAGGGAAATATTGCCTCTACCTATAAAATGCTACAGGGCATAGCATGCCCAGAATCCCAGACTGTAAAGGAGCATGGTTATGAGATGCACAGATCTCCATAAGCACAGAGGACTGGGACCAC
The DNA here is from genome assembly GCA_016271365.2 of Neoceratodus forsteri. Lineage (NCBI taxonomy): Eukaryota > Metazoa > Chordata > Ceratodontiformes > Ceratodontidae > Neoceratodus > Neoceratodus forsteri. The sequence continues at coordinate 736,178,432 of CM028131.1, forward strand.
ATATGAAAGATGTGTTGGTGAACCATTTTCTCTCCCATTTGGCGAGAATTCCGATGGAAATGCCTGATCAGGAACTTCCACACACCAACAGTCACCACGCATTTTCAACAGAGGGGCTCCGAGATGTGCTGGCGTGGCTGTGGACTTGTGGGCTGTCACTACCACATCTTTTGGGGATGCCCAAACATATAGGCGTACTGGTCCCAGATATACAAAGCACTAGAAGGCATCTGGGGACTAACCATTCCAAGCACCCTCAAACATCTGTTTCTGGGGACAAAGATTCCAAATTTGGGGCAGATGCCACAACTGATGCTATTCAGGGTGCTGTGCCAGGCAGCAATGAAGGGGATCACAGTCCACTGGCTAACACTGACAATCCCAACACTTTCAGAGTGGTACACCAGGGTACGTGAACTTCACATAATGGAATGTATCACAGCAGCCCTGCATCTCACTTCAGAGAAGTTCGAGGAACAATGGAATGTCTGGGAGGTATACAAGATAGGAACATGGAATGGGATGGGTGACACCGATCCTGGCGGCTAAGACTTGGCGCCGGAGTGCCAGACTTTCCAGTGCTAGTGACATAGGGTGACTGGGAAAAGACACAGGGAATGCGTGTTGAATGGTCCCCTTGCGAAGGAAAGTGGAATGGTGGGCAATCCAATCTCGCTCAGACTGGGCTGGAACTTTAAGTGTCTAGATAGACCCCTATTATAGATCCGTCATTAGATGATTAATCCTTAATGCGCACCACGGGGAGGGGGGCAGTCTTTTGAGTAAGTTTGTTTAGCAATTGGGTACTACCTAAGTTGTTTGTTGACTAAGGTCATAAGACCACAGTGACTCTGCAACATGGTTTAACTGCTTTACTTAGTTGTATTCAGTTACAAGCTTGAAGATGGCATAGCCAGTACATCATGAATAACTTAGAATAACTGTCATGTCAAACATTAATAAGAGGGTTCAGTCCTATTTCAAATATGCAGCATATTCTAGAACCCAATCTGTTTGACATGCAAATTAATTTAAAATGTATTACCATTATGGATGTACTGTACCTGTATTCTTGATAGCCAATATTAAAGATGAGTTAAAATTTAAAAAAAAGTGACTGAACAACATGCTCATTTACCCAGTGTTGGGCTTACAATGTTACTACTAGATTGTGTGGTGCTATTTTAATAACCGGGATCTCCTAAGGGACTATGGCGTTATATAGTGGTGCATCAGATGGTACCATGACTGTTATGGGACTGCTGGGGAGGCCTGTGTGGGATTAACTATTAGTTATTATAGTTTCTTTGCACTGTCATTGTTATAATATGAGGAGGGCCTCTTGGGTAAAGATACTACTGCAATGTTTAAGGCCACATTAGGAAACAAGCTGTTTATAGCCCTATGTGTCTTTCCTGGCCAGAAAGTTAAATAAATAGATAGCTATAGTATTGTCTTCCATAGCACTGGCCCTTTTTTCCTCAGAGTCTTCTTCCTGTTTATCCCAATGAACCATAAATCCCTGTTGTTGCATTATTGCATTGCTTTATTTTGCCCTATTACTGTTATATTGTGAGGTGGGTGTCTTGGGTAAAGATATAACCAATGTTGGAATTACGGGGGGGTGGGGCTTGCCAGGGCTTAGCCCCCCTTGCTCTGAAGTGAGCCCCTGTAGCTCTCCCGTCACTGCCATTGACTTAAAATGGGGCCAGTTTAAAGACAGCACACTTATAGGCCCTCTTAGTTCTCAAAGCTCAAAAAGCATAATTACAACACTGGATATTATGCTATACTTTTCTGGAGGGCATCATCCTAACTGCGACAGTACTGCAAGGGGCTTCCCTAGGTGAAGGTACTGTGTTATTCAAAGTTACCAGCCAAGCAACACCCAAGCCAGGGCCCCTTTCCTGCAGGTTTAATGGTGAAGCTTCACAGACTTAGAGAGTTGTACCAGCATGCCTAGTGAGTGGGGGTGGATTACATTTATTTAAAATTGGTGTACAGGAAAGGCAGTCCAAGTCAAATTTCCATCTGTGACCTGGGGAAGGGTTACATAAGGGAAATAAAAAACATGAATAATAGTGCAAACTAACAGCATGGAAAGTATGTTAAAGCAGCAGCTTGAAACAACAAAATACAGACTGTGCAAGACCAACCCACCGGCACAGTGTCAGTCTGTGACCCCAACGTCCGGGTTCGGGAACGGACCCAGGAAGTTGGAGGCTGGCCAGGGTGCAGAAGGACTGAGCACCCTAGGAATGGATCTCTTTCTCTGGGGGGAGGGGGGCTGTGTATCTGGCACCAGTTGGACCCCTAGCGGAGGCTGGGAGTCTCGCAGTGACCGATGCTAGATTACTTAGGAGGCGTGCAGATGCTGGCATCATTGCACGCCATGCCTCCTCCTTCAAAAAGGGAAAAATGTGGCCACCTTCTATGATGCCCCATGCCTCCCGGCCCCGATCACGCACCAGGACTCTCCCTTAGCTTACCTATTACGTCCTCTGCCACAGCCGGTTCGCCTCCATGCCCCACCCCTCTGGGGGGCAAGCCAGAGAGGCAAGGTCAATGGGATTTCACGTTGGCACCCTTACTCCATTGTCATGAGGGTCACACCAGTGAAGTGGCCCCACCCTGTGGGGCAATTCAGGGGGTAGCACCTCTGAGGAGGTAAGTCCCAGGTGGGGTGAAGAGGTGGCGAGCAGTGGGGGAGGTGAGCTGGGGCTGAGTTCCAAGTGGCTCGCAAAAAAAAAAAATACACTGTGCAGCGATACAGTAAACTAAAACAGTATAGTATTAACCATGAAAAATATAAGTCTGGGAGCAAGGGAAGTGGGAGGATGGGGAGTAATTAAAGGGTATTACTTGGTGTTACTTGGTGTTACTTGGTATTCCTGGGGCATAAGTAGGCGTTAGCCCATCAAGAATGCCCCCCACAATCGTGTGGATCATTGTAATGATTTAATCATTTGTTAACATGTCATGTGTGAAAAGGGGCACCAAGTACACAAAGGTGGCAAACATTCAGGCAGGGGTGAATTCTGGATCCAAGAGTGTAGTGGTACTGTACTGTAGTTCTTTTTTATACCATTTCCTATCACCATCTTTTCCCCTTTTCCCACATGGCTCTCCCCCCCCCACCCCCATCCATCAGGCTTTCATTAGAGTCTCCTATGGTGCCCACAAAGTCTACTCCCAGTCTAGGACCTACCTCTGTCCCTGCTCCTGTCACATCAAATAGTCTCATAATCTCCTGTCTGCTGCAGGATCTATCTGTAGCTTTCTCCCATTGTAGGTCCTCCAGGGTGACCCAATACCCCTCTGAATTGCCCTCAAGACTGAAGTAGTGAAACAGAGCTGGAAAAGATGCTGGGATAGGGTCAGGGCTTCAAATGTCCCTTCTGGGCATTAAGCAAGGGTGGTATTTCACCTGCCAAGACACTGGCCTAAAGAACCCAGATTCCCCATCCCTCCCACTGAGGTGTGGCCTGCATTGTGATCTAGTAGTGGGTTAGAGTGTCTGGGCATGACCATCCACCATCACTCTTCCCACATGGTGCCAAAGTCATACCTTAGCATCTGACATCTCTGCAACAAACATCAGTTGTTTCTCATGATGTCAGTGACATGGAGTGTTTCTGGAGTTGGGAATTCATGACCCACGTAGTTCTCTCTCCCTCCCCCATCCACTAGGTAGCAGCTGTGCAGCAGCATAAGCCTCCCTCCACAAGGCAGGCAGCATCCAACAGGACACCATACTCTGTCTCTGCTGCTTGAAAGCATCCAAGCAGGACACCATACTCTGTCTCTGCTGCTTGGCAGCATCCAAGTAGGACACCATACTCTGTCTCTGCTGCTTGAAAGCATCCAGTGGGTAGAAGACTTGGTTTGCTGGCCAAGGCACCTAGCTTCACCTGAGCTCTTTCCTTCTAAGACTGCTTGAAAGGCAGAGTAGAGAAACTTACCAGAGCAAGGGAGAAGGATTAAGACTTAGTTTGGCTAAACAGATTTACTGTGTGGTGGTGTTTTTATTTTTTACTCACAGGGATTGCTACTGTTTGTTGCTAACATTTCATTGCTTTATTTTTTTCTCTGATTCAAATTGTTGTTGCTGGTATACCTTCTTCTGCATTATTACAAGGTGTGCCTACAGGTGTGTGCTAACAGATTACTGCTGTAATCTTCTGATTCAAATTGTCTTTGCAAGGTATATCTTCTGTTACTGCTTTATTTTTCTGGAGCAAAGTGTTTCTTACAGGGTATATCTTCTCTGAAATTATTACAGGTGGTGCTTTACAGGTTTTACAGTTTTATCTAACATTAGGATAAGCTTTCAGGGTTACTGCATTTGTTGTTGACTGATTGTTTCTGCTCTTACCTCCTTGTTCTTTCGTCCGTGGTTCTTCTTTTAGGCGGGAAGGACCCAGCCACCCACCCTCATCCCCAACCACCCCATGCTACACTCCTTTATAGGGTACCACAGTTGTGACATTTCCTGTGGCAGAGCAGGAAGGGGCTGATCAGTGGGGCCTCCACAAGGTGATCTCATTTACAGGGGCACTAGTAATTTAACTTGTTATAACAAGTTAAACAAAGCACAATTAAACCATTACTTGCATTTTTTCCTTTTTTTCCTTCTAATTACTCTGACTAGGTTACAAACCCAGCAACTTATTTGGAATGGATTTCATTAACTGCAGGTACTGTGGAACAATTTTCAGAAGGACAGTCTTACAGGATTTAGGACACTGTCCTACATGCTGGGCCTTTGGAGATCTTAGGTCTCAGCTCCGGGGCAGCATGGGCAGAGATTGCACACCTCAAATTTCATATTGAAGAGGAAATACATTATAAGAACCACCCGCCATTTCCCCAGCATCCAACAGAAACCGGATCAAGAGAGGGTAGTTGGGTCCAGGAGGTTGGCAGGTGGTTAGAGGAGAAAATCAGGTGCCCCATCACTCTCTGCTCTCCAACACATTACCTCCAAAACCATATAAACACTACAAACAGGTATCTGCCTCTATCTCTGAAATCAAATAAAGAGGCAGAAGACACTGCAGAGCAGGACACTGTGGCACAGGAGCTAGCACAACAATACTCACCCAAATCAGGAACCAAAACTAAACAAGCACAAAGGAAATCCAAAAAACTTCTGATCATAGGAGACTCCATGATTCGGGGAGTTGATACCCATCTCCAGCCAGGGGTGATGGTCAGATGTCTCCCAGGTACATCAGCATGGAGAGACACTGACCGCATTGCTAAAATTGTTCACAAAGCAGGAGAAAACATTGATGTCCTAGTACACATAGGACTATCGATCTCACCAGCCGGTCAGTTGTGGAGACCAAGGAACACCTGACTAGGCTGGGTGACAAACTATCATCTATTTGTCCGGCATCTCCTTCTCTGAGATCCTGCCAGTCTGGGAGAAGGAGTAGATGGATGGAAGGTCAGAGAAGAGGAGATAGGGAGCTAAACACGTGGCTCAAGGACTGAGACAGGAAAAGGACACAGATTTGTAGGAACTGGCAACAGTTCTGGGAAAAGTCTTTAAATTTGATGGACTGCATCTGACTAAAGAGGAGTCAGTGCATTGGGGCAGAAGTTTGACGTCTTTGCAGAATATTTAAACTAGCAAATGGGAGAGGGTGCAGCACCCCATAAATCGAATGGGAAGAACACCCCTCCCCTCAGCTAGTGGTCAAACAGGAATTCCAGCGTGTTTGCCGTTCATTTGCATCACCAGGTAAGAAAAAGGTTTGTCTCCCATACAATGCACAGGGTAATGCCAAACTTCACCCAACAACTAACACACCAAAATCTGGCCAATGGAAAATCATGTACACAAATGCTCACAGCCTGGGAATAAGATCCCAGACCTGCAGGCAATAAGTCAGAGGCTAAACTGGACATAGTAGCGATTAGTGAGGCGTGGTTTACCAGTAACCACACTTAGGAGACTTCAGTACCTGGCTATGTACTGTTCAGAAGAGACTGAGGTGCAAAGGGGGGGGTGGCCCTGTATGTTAATGAAAATATCAAAGCTACAGAAATTCAGAATACACATAAGGAGCCAGAAGAACTGTGGGTCACCCTGGAAACAGGAAATGGGACAGCCATAAGAACTGGGGTTGTCTACAGGCCCCCAAACCAGAGGGAGGACATAGACACATTACTGTTAGAAGATATACAAAACATGACAGCTAAAGGGGAGGTTCTGATAATGGGAGACTTCTACATGCCAGATACAGATTGGTCAATACCAGCAGGAACATCTGCCAGAACTAGACTCATAGTGGATTCTCTGCAGGGGGAGGGCCTCAAACAACTGGTACAGCAACCCACAAGAGACAAGGCTATCCTAGATCTAGTACTGACTAACATAGAAGGGATCACAGATCTCCAGGTAGAAGGTCACCTGGGGCCAGTGACCATCACATGGTATGGTTCAATTTGGCTACTACATCTAAATCATCCCATTCCAAGGCAAAAATATGGGACTTCAGAGGAGCTGACTTTGATAAGATGGCCAACAGAGTTAAGCTAGCCCTGGCAAAAGAAACACAGGTGAGGAGGTTAGGCAAAGTGGGCAAGCATTAAGGATACAATACTTGAAGCAACATCCCATTGTGTTAGACAGAAAAGGAAGTGCAAAAGAAGAAGGAAACCACTTTGGTTCTCAAATACAGTAGCAGAAAAGGTCAGAGCCAAAAGGCTGGCCTTCAGGAAATATAAGGAACACAGCGGATGAAGATAGGAGGCATACCAAACTGCCCTAAGGGAAGCAGGGAAGGCAGTAAGGCAGGCAAAGTCCCAAACTGAGGAAACACTAGCACGAACAGTAAAGAAGGTGACAAGACTTTCTATAGATACATTAGTGAAGGAGAAAGTCCAGAGGGGTATTGCTAAGCTTAATGGAGAAAAGGGAGCATGGAGGAGGAGGACTCTGTAAAGGCATCTATCCTAAATAGATACTTTTGCTCAGTATTTACTGAAGAGAAGGTAGGCAGGACCCACAGCTCAGCATCATGGACACAGGGGAGGGAGGTGAGCACTACTCCCTTCACAAAGAAAGGGTCCCACAAGAGCTTGCTAAGCTCAGGGTGGATAAGGCAATGGGACCTGATGGCATACATCCCAGGGTACTAAGGAGCTAAAGGAGGAACTAGCAGAGCCATTAGCAGAATTGTTTAGTGAGTCTCTGAGCACAGGAGAGGTCCCAGAAGACTGGAGAAGGGCTCATGTGATCCCGCTCCACAAGAGTGGTAGCAGGGAGAGGTGGGGAACTACAGACCAGTCAGTCTTACCTCAGTAGTGGGCAAGATTATGGAGGCACTCCTTAAGGAAAGGATAGTGCAACACCTGGAATCCATAGGGCACAGGATCCAAGACAGCATGGGTTTACAAAGGAAGGTCCTGTCAAACTAATCTCATAGATTTCTTTGACTGGGCAACCAGAGTGGTGGACCAAGGGGAGCAGTTGATGTGCCTACCTTGACTTCAGCAAAGCTTTTGACACTGTTCCACACAGAAGATTGATAAATAAGCTAGGGTAGGCTCGGGTGGGTCAGAAGTTGGTCAACTGGGTGGCAAACTGGTTTGACTGGCAGAAAACAGAGAGTAGTGGTAAATGGTATACAGTCAGAAGAGATGCAAGTCACAAGTGGGGTACCTCAGGGATCAGTCCTGGGGCCAGTCCTATTCAACATCTTCATTAGTGACCCTAGAGATGGACTAGAGGGTAAGGCTTGTCTGTTTGCAGATGACACCAAGATCTGCAACAGAGTAGATGATCCAGATGGGTGGGCAGAATGAGAAGAGATCTGGATAAACTAGCAAAATGGTCAGAAGAGTGGCAACTGGATTTAATGCAAAGAAGTGCAAAATCATGCACATGGGAAGAGAAACCCTGAAGCCACTTATAGGCTGGGAGGAGTTGCTAGCAGTCACAAAGGAAGAAAGAGACTTGGGCATCATCATCACTGATGACCTAAAATCATCCAAGCAGACCTCTAAAGCAGTAGGTAAGGCTAGGGGTGTTAGGGTGTATTAGTAGGGGTATCACAAGTCGTAGAGGAGGTAATAATCCCTCTGTACAAGACATTGGTTAGGCCCCATCTGGAGTACTGCGTGCAGTATTGGAGGCCACACCTTCACAAGGACATTAACCAAATTGAGGCAGTCCAGAAGGGCAACCAAAATGGTGCAGGGACTGCATCAGAAGACATATGAGGACAGATTAACGGAGCTCAATATGTATACCCTTGAGCAAAGGAGGGAGAGGTGATAGATCGAGACATTTAAACACCTTAAGGGCATAAACAAGGTGAAAGAGTCTAACATGTTTAAATATAAGAAAAATAGCAGGACAAGAGGACACAGCATGAGATTAGAGGGAGGCCGATTAAGGGAGAATGTGAGGAAATTCTTTTTCACAGAAAGGGTGGTAGATGCATGGAATGGCTTACCACAAGAAGTGGTGGCTATGAATACAGTGCAGGGCTTCAAACAGGCATGGGATAGGCATAAGGGAGCAATACAAATGACTATGAATAGATAGGTCACTGACAGAGCAAAGGCCGATGGCACATTTATAAGGTAGAAAAAAAAATGGGCAGACTGGATGGGCCTTGCGGTCCTTATCTGCCGTCAATTTCTATGTTTCTATGTTTCTATCCAAGTAGGACACCATACTCTGTCTCAGCTGTTTGATATGTGACACTCCTGGCTTGAGCAGAAACCTGGGTCCCTGGCAGAGTAAACTCACCTATCAGCCACCGAGCAACCCAGATTGCATTATTTTCAAGCACTGCAAGTTATGGCTACAGCTAATGTTAGATGTTTCACCTTAAAGCATGGCTGATCTCCCAAAACAGGGACGTGACATACAGTCCAGTAGTTTCATTGGTCAATGAATGTAACTACCAGACAGTGGCAGATCTAGGGGGAATGAAGGGGATGGCCAAAGCCCCAATTGTAACTTACTTGCTTCCTGCTGCTGCATTTCACTTTGTTGAAGAAGTTTAATATACTGAGTGTAAGAAAATATACATTCAAAACTATAGATTACATTTGTAATTTCTGTCAAAAAGGTAATGAAAAAGATAACAGCAGACAATATAAAGGATTAAAAAAAACATAAAAAATTGCATTTCAAGTACGCACACCACCCCAGCACCCCCGTTGTTAACCATTGGATCCGACACTTCTACCAGAGCATTTGATTTACCTGTGTATTTCATTCATTTATTTCATTTCATATTTTTATTCATGCAAATTATATGAATTAGGATTATCTTGATTGAGCTGTTGCTCATTTACAATGCGGTCCTAGAAACTGTGAAAACAGTGAAACACTATACAAAAAACATAGTACAATAAATACATACACACATTCAATGTATTATAAATACAAATTAAATAAAATCACTCAATCAGGGTTTCAGGCATATGATAGCATAATGGGGGCATAAAAATATCCTACAGTTTCAAGTAGAGCAGCATAATCTAGAACCGATAACAGACTTCCTAAACCAGGACCTAATCCCTAACCACAAGTTTCCACCCTTGTTATTCTTAATATTTGCCAGTAATTTATTCCACTCAAGATAGCTTCTATAAAAAACTGATTGCCGACCAATTTCTAATTCACATTTGTGGATTTCAAAATCTGGGGCATTTGCTGTTCTTAATTAATTCAATTTATCCTGTTTTGTCACCCCTGTGACTATATATGAGGGTATATCACCCAACTAGCTCTTATGCATAAACGCAAGTAGGTGTTCCTGTCTATATTATGAGAGTCTCAACCTTTCCAATTGATTAAACAAAAAAACTTATGGGTATACGGGGGACATTCAAGATGACTCTAGCCAGTCTACCATGGCACACCTCCAGTCTCTACAAATTGCTTTTTTTATCACTAGCATAGATAAAATCTCCATAATACAACACGGGTATTATGATTGAATTAACAACCCTCCCTCTTACAACAGAGCTCATACCGTGTCTGACCCTATACAGGGCTCCAAGTTTTTTCCCTACATTTTTAATTAAATTACTTATATGAACTCCCCAATTTAGGAACTCATCAAGCCATAGACCTAAATATTTATAGGACTGAACCTGTTGGATTGGGGATCCCTCCAGGGTATCCACCTTCAGAGTCAAATTATCCTGAACAGTCTCTGATCGATGGAACAGTAACAGCTGTGTTTTTTTAGAATTTAAGACTAAACAACTGTCTTTAAGAAAGACCTGCAGCTCTTTATGTCCTTCTGTAACTTATCTTGAATTTTATTTACTATAAAATCTGAAGTGTGTATAACAGTGTCATCAGCATATAAATGAAAAAGAATAGATGGATCTGTAAAGTTTAACACACTAACATAAATGTTGTATATGAGAACCTACTACCAGGTGAACATGCAGTTTTGTCAGGCAGACTCTGAATAATTAGTTTAAAATGTTTGTTTACCAAAAGTCCTTTGTTTACAGATGTATCCTGGAGACAACAGCAACAGGCTGCAACTTAAGCACATAAGTTGTTGCCGGAAGAGATGGTCTCATTGAAGACAGTGTGCAGCTTCAAAAGATGTTGGTATAAACTTAAGAAGAAAGTAAGAGGCATGGGAGGGGTGTATGGAAAGAATGGAAGGATTGGGGGGGCAGGGTCAGTAACTTAAGCTCTGGATCCTGCAATATGAGCAGACCAGATAGACCGAATGGCCTTATTCTGCTAGCTTCTTCGTATGTTCCTACAGTATGTTTGTATAAGAAAACACACTATGGCTGCCGTATCAGTACAGTGGTAGAGGTATCATTCGCTATGTCATCAGCCTAGGTTCAGGAATAAGTCAAAGTCAGCTGGACTCAACATCCCCCTGAAGCAACATAACAGATTTGAGGGGTCCCTGCCCCATCCCCGACTGGAGGGTGTAGTGTTACGGCTCAATGGAGGTAGTAAGTTCAGGTTATAATGATGGAGGCCTAGTACCTTGGGATAGCCTGAGTGAGAGCTGCACTGGGGATTAGAGGGGGTATAGAAAGTACATACATTTTTTAAAAGCAGACCACAACAAAGACACAAAAACTGTAAAGGAGTTTACACTGTACACTTTCCAAGACACAGCAGCTATGAAACCAATAGTAGCTGTGGCGTACTGTACTAGTCTGCTAAGCAAGATGTGAGCACAAGTTATCGATTGATAAGTAGCTTGCAAAACACTGAATAAACCCAGACTTGTAACCAGTGGGGTCCCACAGGGCTCAGTACTTGGACCAGTGCTGTTCAATAGCTTCATTGCAGACATAGTGGAAGAGGTCAAAAGTAAAATCTGCTGATTTGCAGATGATACTAAGCTCTGTGGGAGGGTGAACACAGAGGAGGGGAGACAGAAGCTAAGGAAGGATCTGGCTAGGCTAGAGAAATGGTCAGGCATCTGGCAGTTGGGATTCAGCACTAAGAAATGCAAGGTCATGTACCTAGGAGCTAGGAACGCCTGCACAGCTTTGTTTTGCTGCCATTTGTTCAGTGCAAGTAGTGCCGCGTGCTGGGTGTAGACGGTGGAGAGCAAGACAAGTGTGCAACTGTGGGAAGTGATGAACCAAAGTGTCAAGAGTGAACCTCGGGACTCGAGTGGATCACCAGATCATCAGCAGGCACAGCCAGTGTGAATCCCATCTTTTCGCCAGAAGCAGGTACCCAGTTTTATGCTGTATATGTTCCCAGAGGTATCCATAGAAAGCAGTACTGCATTACTGGAGTCTGTCAGAGGCATAGAAAGACCATTCAATGTGCAGTTGGAGCTGCTTTACAATGGTACAGGAGGTGTTAGACATTTCAGCCTTCTCTCCACTCACAATCCCATTCCCCAACACATTGCAAGTCTTTGGGGGCTGAAAGAAACAGCAATTCTGGTGGCAGGGTGGATGGAAGTCTGGGGCCTTACAGTGCTGAAGTAAGTCCAACACATTGGCAAGGCAAGGCAAATTTTGTTTGTAAGGCATTAGATTGGGGGGGGTTACATTTATGTTTATACAATACAATCACTCACCTAAAGTGCCAAGTGGCATGTAACACTGATGAATGAGTGGACCCTGAAATGGCTGCCTAACAAAAATTGAAATGTTTAAAAATGCATGTGGTAATGAGCTGCTCATTTCTTAGTTTTGACTTTTGTTTGACTGTTCTACTGAACATGCTCCTCCCTAGTACACCAGTGTTTGTCTTTTGTTTTGCATGAAATTTACAAGATCATGGTCTCCCTCTGCGCCCCACTTTCTGCTCCAAATACAGTGGTAATCCTGTGAAAGAATTACCACTGTATTTGGAGTAGAAAATGATAACGGGATTGCATCTTTATCAAGTCAGTAGGAGACACTGACTGTGCTGTGGTCTAGTACAGAGCACCTGGAGAGCAGGGCTAATGGGTTCAAACACCACCACAGCCAAATACTCAGTGTATGACTTTGAGCTAGTCACTGAACCTCCCAGTACTAATTCAGAGATTAACACCATTCCATTTGTGAAGGGGTGCATTATTGGAAAGATGGGACATGAGTGGGCCATTAGTCCCATGTAATGCTGCAGGAACACATACATCATGTTTTACATGCTATGCACATTTTTTGGGGGGGGTACATTTCTCCCTACTGAGGGTGCCATTTCTTCTTATTATAATGTGATCTGTGTGCTCTGTTTCAGCAAAACACAATACAAATGGTATGAGAGGAAAGGCTGCAATGGTGTTTCCCCCATACTATGTTTTATACACAGCATTAGGGTATAAAAGTGTGATGTGGCATACAGGGTGATATATACAGTTGATGTGGAGGGGGAACAACAGGCAGGGTTTTGTTGGAAATGTTATTTTTCCTGTGTCCAACCCTGCTGCTATGCTGCTGCCTAGAATAGCCATTGGTTTATCTAAGCAGGAGTGAAGCTGAAGGGACCGGTCTGACAGTATTGCAGATAGGCCGTACCACTGTTGATAAGTGGCTATTGTTGCAACACTATATTTGCCCATTGTGTGCAAAAATGCATATGGGGTGGTTGATGGCACTGTCAGTCAGCCAGTTGTTCACAACAATTGCAGCTGTAGACTCTAATGCCAGCCAGAGTCTCCCACATCCCTGATTCCATGGAGAAAGAAAATTCCCCTAAAATCAGGGGTAGGGAGGGGACATGTAACACAAGTGTGTTTTTGGTTCAGTAAAAGCCCCAAAACGCACCACAGAGTATGTAACACCCCCCCTCCGAGTTTGGGGCCTAGTGGCCCCTGAATTTCAGCCTTATATAGAAATATTTCACAGTATATTACAAAAATGCATATGGGATGGGTGTTTGATGGCACTGTTGGGCAGCCAGTTGTCCACAAGAATTGTATCTGCAGACTCTAATGCCAGCCAGAGTCTCCACACCCTGATTCCATAGGAAAAAATTCCCTGAAAACAGGGGTAGGGAACTTGTAACAAAAGTGTGTTTTTGGTTCAAGAAAAAATCCAAACTCTTCATAGAGCATATAACCCTCCCACAGAGCTTCCTGGGGCTAAGCAGACCCCCAGCTTTATGTGTCACTTCAAAAATATATTCAAACCCCCAAAAAAATCCTGCCCACACGACTGCTGGCCACAGGTGTTTTTGGGTAATAGGTTTCAGACTTACATCTTCCCTAACCTTTAGGGATTGTGAGCTTTGCTTCAGTGTGCCTTTCCTGACCAAAAACTGTAATAAAAAGAAAAAACAGTCAGTTTCAAGTGGCCCTTGTTCAGCTACACCTGACATGATTGCAGCTCTCCCTGCCACCTTCCCTGCAGCTGAGCTTTGGTCATTTTTTAACCCAAGGTTGTATGGCTGTAAGTACACAGTGTTTTTCACTCAAGCTGCAATGATTTTGAATAAGGAATAACCCTGATTGTATGTCGGGATGGGCAACACCAGTTCTAAAATACATAAACCCCGGTCTAGAACCAGCCTATATACTATGAATGCTTCTTACTACATGACAAATTTGCTCTTTGTTGAAACTTTTTAATAAGATATGTGTAGTCCCTAAGCAGCAGTTGAAAGTTAGGCTTTACTGAAGATGTAGGGGTACATTGTGTGTACCCCCTACATGGGCTTTCTACCAAGTGATATCGAGATTGCTTTTCCACAACTTTGAGCCAGTGTCAGAGGCTCAGTAGGTAGCACACTCACCTCTGAGGCTGGGAGATCAGAGGGCTGTGGGTTCAGTTCCCCCATCTGGCACTTGAGTTAATATCCCAATACTGACACTGTAGTGCAGCATGAGAGGGGTGCTGCACTTCTGAGGTGCCGTCTTTTGGATGAGATGTTAAACCGAGGTCCCGTCTGCCTGGATTGGTGGTAGTTCAGGTGGATGTTAAAGATCCCATGGCACTTATTGAAAAGAGTAGGGGAAAGTTTTATTGAAACAAGAAATCAGGTAATATACAATAAAGAAAACACAATAAGAAAAAACAGGTAAAATCAAGACAGTATACAACAGTGTTCATATCAAAAGGTATGGAAGAAAACAAAGAAAGAAAACTAAGGAAATGATACTAAGAGAACAGAAGTCCTTCAAGTCACCGGTGTATCCGAGTCTGTAATCCAAGGTAGGGCTTTCCAAAGGGTGAACAGACCAGGCCTGGAAAGAGACACAAGTTCACGTGCATAAACAGTTTTCAAATCCCGAACAATCTTTTGTTCAATTTCTATATATGTACAAATTTTCTGCTGCAGGGTGAACTGGCATCTTGCCATCCAAATATGCCATTTAATTACAACAAAAATAAGATTAAAGTATCAGTGTTCCACAGATACCATTGAGGGGGGAATGCTCCATACATAATCATCGGGTAAGAGACAAATTGAAGCAATGGCATACCCCATTTTTGGGCTAGAAAGGTCCACCAATGTTGTATAAAGGGGCAATCAAAAAATAAATGAGAAATAGTTTCCAATTCATCAATACAAGAGGGCCTAGAACACAGCCTGTCTTGTAGCTG
Source organism: Neoceratodus forsteri (assembly GCA_016271365.2). Classification (NCBI taxonomy): domain Eukaryota; kingdom Metazoa; phylum Chordata; order Ceratodontiformes; family Ceratodontidae; genus Neoceratodus; species Neoceratodus forsteri. The sequence continues at coordinate 736,193,447 of CM028131.1, forward strand.
TTTATGTTTATGGTTTGATTTAACATTAATTCTCTCATGGCAGGATAACCAATGGAAGTCCCACATATGTATTGGGATTCACATACAACGCAACAAAATAAGCAGAGAGGGACAATATTGGGCAGGACATTTAAAAAAAGGGGACTGAACTGCACACACAGAGGAAAGAAGCAATCTATACAGGGATTTGTGCGCATTAGTGAGAAGCATTTGTGGGGTCACCCGCCATTGCTTCAGACGAAACGTATAATTACATAAGGTATGCAGTTTCCGAGGCACGCAGAATACGCAGGGAGTCATGTTCCCATTGGTGGAACCATATTTTACAAGAATCATAGAACCACGCTTCCCATCCTTTCTGAGAGTTAATCAAAAGCGGTCTAATGTTCGCTATGAAAAAAATACTGGAGAAAAACAAAAGGGGGTTAGTCATGCCAACACCACCATCTGTGAGAGGGAGATAGGTGACATCCCGTTTTATTAGGTTCAACCTGCTCCCCCATAATGCCTGAAAAAAAAGGCTAAGAATCACCGTTTCCAATTGTTTTGGAATAGGAAAGATATAGCTAACATAGAGAAAGAGGGAAAGTAAATATGTCTTAATTAAATAGACTCTTTTCTTTTTCCCAATCTGACTCCTGTTCCATGAGGCTACCTTTATGCGACCTTGTTGTAGTTTAGAAGTCCAATTATAAATGTCATTGGCTCGAGTACCAAAATAAATCCCTAAAATACGAACAGGGCCATCTACAATCTGCAATGGTCCGATGTTCCTAATCGGTGCAATAGCAGATCCCAGCTGTATATCAACACTTTTCTCAAAATTCAGAGTAGCTCCCAAATATGTCCCAAATAAGGAACATTCCTGCAAGGAGGCTATCACCGAATCCTCGTCTGCCACCAAAAAGCAGATATCATCTGCATATGTAATGGCTTTGTAAGGTGCTGTTGTTATAGGACACGATACAGCATGTATCTGTGGAAGCATATTAACACGGCGGAGCAAAACATCCAAAAACAGTACATATAGTAATGGACTTGTGGGACATCCCTGTCAGACTCCCCTACGAACAGGTATCAGAGGTCCCACCCAACCATTCACTACTGGCATGACCGTAGCTGTCCTATAAAAATTACGTAACCATTGGATAATGATAGCCGGTATATGCAAAAAACTGAGTGCTTGCCATAAAAAATCATGATTCACTTAATCAAATGCTTCCCGTTGATCCACAGATACTACAAATCCAGAAGTCGAAGCTGAGTACCCGTGAGAGAACAATTCATGGATCAGAATCAAATGATCCGAGATGTTCCTGTTGGGGACAGAACAAGATTGAGCAGGATGCAGAACAGTTTCTGCAATATCTGTTAAATGTTTTGCTATTATCTTCATCAATATCTTAAAGTCAGTGTTTAGCATACAAAGAGGGTGCCAATTCTCAAGAGAGTGGGCTTCCCCCTTCTGTTTATAGATATAAAGCAAAACACCAGTCGTAAATTCTAAACGGACAGACTCACTGTTCAACGAAGAATTAAAGACAGAGGTAAGTTCAATAAGTAAGTGGTCACCCAGAACCTTATAGAGAGCTGCTGGAAGACCATCTGGGCCAGGAGTTTTATGTAACGGCAGAGAGGACATAGTCGTTAACAACTCCAAGGTCGTAATGGGTTGGCACGCCATCTCCACTGCTGTTGTAGAAGGGAGTGGGATCTCTAAATTCTCATACAGGGCAGCAGGGTCAGGTAGATCAGCAGGAAAGGGGGAAAACAAAGCAGTCATGTAGTTAGCAACTATCTGCTGAATCTCTGTTTGAGTAGAGCATATTGTCCCCGTGGAATCTGTAAGACATAATATCGTCTTTTGAGCAGTCCGATGAGAGTTAGATTCAAAGGGACAAATGATCTCCCGAGGTCCAGTAACCTGAAATTTATGTTGGTGGTACAATTGCCGTGATTGTCGAGATTGGAAGTGCAACATAGCTGCCCACGTCAATTGAATTTGAGAGGAAAGGTCATGACCCGTGGTATATGATAAAGAAAGAAGCGATTGAAGATGCGCTCTTCTTTGTAAATAGTCCAAATATCGGCTCCTACTTTTTGCACGACTATACCGTTTCAGGAATGATATCAACGCATGTTTTGTATCAAACCACCACTGTATCGGGTCTTCATAACAGAGAAACACAGATTTGCATGCAAGAAGGAAGGACCAAAGGGTCGACAAAAACACCTTATCCTGCAATAGAGAGGTGTTAAATTTCCACAACCCTGGCCCTTTTGAATAAGGATTTGCAGTACCCACACCAACAGAAAGCAAGCTATGATCCGAAAAGGCCACTGCCTGCACCATAGCTGAAACAATTGGTAAAGTACGGGACTAGAAAACAAAATCAATGCGGGTAGCCAATTTACCTTTATGAAACGTAGGGGTATGTTGTTGCCGAAAAGAAAAATAAGCATCAACTAAATAGGCAGTATGTATTAGCTTGCTCAGTTCCTGTGAGTCGCAGTACAGTTTTTTAGTAGTGGCAAAGGAACTTTTATCCCAAAGACTCAAGCCACAGTTGAAGTCACCAGAAAATAAAACTTGGAATGAAGTGTGCAAGTAAGGGCGGATCTCAGTAAAAAGGGCAATATGAGCTGATTTAAGTTGTGGCGCATAAATATTGATAACTCGATAAGGGCAATTACCTATGGTGAAGTCCAAAACCAGAGCCCTACCAGGTACCAAATCAAATAGTTTCAAAAGATGAAAGTCGGGCATATTTATCAAAATGCCAAGGCCTGAACAGGGGCCGTGACCTATGGACCAGAATGAGAGGCCTAAGAGCCAATCATTTTTCGCTTGTCTGATCTCTTGAGTAGTATGGAGTCTGGTATTCTGCACTAAGAAAATACCCAATGGTAAAAGTCTTAAAAAAGAAAAAACTAACCGTCTCTTAGGAACACGTTTCATACTATTAACGTTAATAGTGTGACAAGTAAACTGTGCCATGTAGACAACAGGAAAGTATAAAACATCACAGTTTCCACTTCCCAACTATATTCTTCCCTTTCAGTTTAACTTTGGCCTTACGTTTCTGTGAAAGTCCAATGCCCACTGGAGGTCCAGTGTCAGCAGGACAATCAGGAGGAGGGCGCCACCGAGATGAGTCAGACTCACCACCTGCGTCATCCAAGTCGGCTGTAACAATTCAAAAGGATTCGACAGGGGTATGGGAGCAGGCAACAATGATGCCATAGGAAGCGGTAAAGGCTGAGAAGCAGTTCTCAGAGACCTATGGTGAGCACCTGAAGTAGGTTCACGGGGAGGTAGCATTTTACTAGGACCTGGGACAGAGTCTACATCAGAAGCAACAGGCCTGATTTTCTCCATTCGGGGGGGTTCAGGTACCGATAAGGGTGGTACCATCTTGTCAGGTTGAGGAACAGGGTTCTGGGGGGGTGCTAGCAGTAGGGGCTACACCGCTGAATCTCCCGTAACAGAGGGGAGCTTAGCCACAGATGCACGTAACCATGCTTTTTGTGCTTGTGTGATCACAAAGCGTTGATCAGCCCCACCATCATGGTCTTTCTGAACATGTGCAGCCCAGCGACAAGTCTGGAATAGATGCCCTAATTCGTCACACAAGTTACATTTACTAGCATTCCAACAGTGAACCCCCACATGACCCATTTCACCACAATTATTACATTTAATCTTATCACAGACACTACTGAGATGTGAGGGATCCCCACATCTATAACAGGCCTTGGGTTGGCCAGGATAAAACAAAACTCCCCTGTCTCGTCCTAAGAAAAAGGAATTGGGGAGGTGCACAGGACCTGAGTCATTTGTGTGTAGCAGCACCCGAAACCTCCAACCCCCAGTCCAATTATTTTCAGTGTCTAGAATGGCTTCAGGCTGACCCTGTACCGTGCAGCGCTGTTTCAGCCTGTACATCACATCAGATACATCAACACCTTCATTACGGAACATAACCGTAATAAATTTAAAGGCAGGCTTCGACAGAGGGATGGCCTGGAAGGGGGTCCATAAGGGGGTATTCTTCAAAGCATGGTATCTAGACCAAAATCATTCAAGTCCACGAGATGTCTGAAAACTGTTGTCAAAGGAAGATTCTCCAGACACATGTATCAAGGCATATATCTCGTGAGCAAAAAATTTTAAAGAGTCTTTTATCAGGGATCTAGCCACAAAGACACGATCCGGGGGGTCAGAAAGTCCACCTCTATAAATAACACGGACAGCATTATGTCACTTAGCAGCTACAACAGGTGCCTTAAAGAGGGAAGAAAAGGAACATGGAGTCTTTCCCTGATCAGGAAGAGGTAGATCAGGGTCTGCAGCTGTAAAATCCATGGATTCCATCATAGGGATGCCTTAGAAGTCGTATCCTGTAGGAGAGATAATACAGGGTTTTGGGTGAGTGACAATTCCCCTGGCAAACTCAAGGGGTCAGGAGAGTCATTCAATTCCAGTCCCTTCGGTTGTTCCTCCAGGAAGTCTTCAGGTTTAGGGGACCGAATAGGAGACGGACTAGAGATCCACTGTCCCTTCCTGGGGTCCTGTATCCAGCCTGCCCCTTGCAAAGCCTGCTCCACAGACCACACAGGCTTAGGTTGGGGCAATATTTCAGAAAAGGACATCAGGCTGCCAGTTTCCAACATAGTAGGTGAGGAATCCTGCGATACAATCCCCAAGCTGTGCACCCTCTGCTGTGTGGCCGGCCGTGCCACGGCAGTGAACAAAAAAGATGTTGACTCAGTTCGGGGCAACAGTGGGTCAACAGAAGGTCCAAAAGTAGGATGGGACCCAGGAACTGCCAGGGGACGATCCCCCTCCGTGGCTGCCTTCGCAAAAGGCATTGCATCTTGTTGCGACATCTGCACAGACAAGTCTTCTCCATCGTCCACCAAGTGCGTAGCATTCACTACCTCCACCAGTCCACTGTGCACAGCGGGCTGCAGAACCTCCAATTCGCTGGACACAACTGCAGAGGCGTCTCTACAATCTCCGTCAGGGCTACTGCATCGAGCAGGAGGAAGAACAGTACAAGCCATGGGAGCAGCTTCAGTCACAGTAAGTACATGGTCATACACAATTCTGTCTGAAACGGTCTCTAGTAAATCAGAGGCAGGAGCAGAGACCAAGTCTCCTGCCTCACCAGCTAGCTCTGCCGTGGTCACCAGAGCGTCCACCATCTTGGACAGAGTATTCCCCTCTGTCAGAGTAGGGGAATTTCCCCGGTGTCCTGGCCAAATTTCCCTCATTCACTAAAAATACCACCAGCAGCTTAATCTGGTTCAAGGTCAGTAAGCATTCATCTGTATCCCCCTCCCCCGAGTCATGCCTGAAAATAGGCAGGATTTGTCTAGTGCACTTACTCGGTCAACAAAAACGAAATAAAAGAAATAAATAGTTCTAAAATTTAAAACAAAAAAGAGCCTTCTTCAAAAAACTGTTCTAGAGGTTTGAAATACAAGGAATCAATCAGCAATTAATTAGCTTGTAGGCAAATGCACATTTATGCAAATAACTAGATTGGAAATGCAGTCTACACACAGGAATCCTTGAGGTTCTAAATAGAAGTAGAAATGGTGTGAATGTCCCTTATGTTATATACTATGAATGCTGCTTACTACATGATAAATTTGCTCTTTGTTGAAACTTTTTAATAAGATATGTGTAGTCCCTAAGCAGCAGTTGAAAGTTAGGCTTTACTGAAGATGTAGGGGTACATTGTATGTACCCCCTACATGGGCTTTCTAGCAAGTGATAATCGAGATTGCTTTTCCACAACTTTGAGCCAGTGCCAACAGCAGGACTGCCTAATTTAATGAAGCCAGTTCCTCCCAATTTAACATGAGCCATTCAGCCCTGCATAGGTAAGCATTTTTAGCAGGGTGACTGGACTTGCAGTTGCTCAACTAAGGTCCAGTATCTGACCTATCTGTGTGGCTAGGTGGCTGAGACCTGCCCCACTTTTGGGGACTGTATGGGCAGTATTGCAACAGCTTTGGCAGAAAGAGCCAAGTAACAGTTTTCAATTCAGGGAGTCCCTTTCACACACAAATTCTAGTGTTTATGTTAATTGCAAACCGGATGGAATGCTAGATCACTATAGTGACTGGTTACTCCTGTGGTCATTAACTACCAGGAAATTACTGCAAGAGAAAACAAAAGCCCTACAAGAAGATGGTTAACGCATGTGACAGTGGGTCGGGACAACCCAGAAGAAAATAAATTCTGGTCAGAGCCAATATGGCTGCAAAATGATAGTATTGATATAGCCGTAAAAAGTGAGAAACTGCTTCAGACCAGAGGGAATCTAAAGATTTCATTGATGTGTGAACAGGTGCAGTTGTGCAGTGCCCTGTGGGCTGTGAGCTATGGGAAAACTCTGTCTGCCTACAGAAGTGCAAGGCCTGGCATATTCACTCTATAGTCATTCACTCTTTACACATTCACTCTTCACATATTAAGGACACATTTACACTTCGCACATTCACTCTTTATACATTCACTGTTTACAAATTTACTCTTCACACATTTACTCTTCATTCATTCACTCTTTACACATTCACTCTTCACACTTTCACGCTTGACACATTTACTTTTTTTTTAATTTTGACCCCAAATTTTCAAAATAGTCATTTTATGACTGCTGTTATAAACATGACATGTAACATTTATAGTATATTGGTCAAACTGTCATTTAATACCAAAAGTACAGAAAGATGCCTCATCCAGGATTTAAAAAATGATGCTTGTCACACTTATGAGGTGGTGTAGAAAAATGGGTATGTTGAAAATTTAGAGTAAAAATACTGAAAATTAGAAATTAGAAACTTATGTGTGAACATTGAACTACTATAACGCTTAGTCATAACCTGGACATTTTACTGTATTTGTACACCAAATTTTCAGCATAGCCTTCTTATTATCCCACTTCATGAACCCCATAGGTGAAAGTTTTTCAATTCCCTACCAAAATGTGATTCAGCACCACCAAAATGTCATTTCTTCCTGACACGGCCCTGGCTGTTACACACCCAGCCACAGCTGGGAGTCACTGGAAGCCGGGAACCACAACCCACCCCACCCAGGAGAGGACAGCTGTCCTCCAGACACTCAGTCCTCTCCCTCCGGTCAACCACCAGCAACCTGAGCTCACTCCAACCCCAGGTCACCTGCGTGGGAAGAGGTAAGGCACTGGGTGCCTCAGCCCTCTACACCACTGGGCCAGCCCACAAATTGACATTATTGTAAGGTAATCCTATAGTGTGTAGAAATCGTTAGTATTGCATTAAAAAAAAACTACTTTGCATCTGGAACTCAGCAGATGCAAGATTCTCTCTTCCATTACTGAGATGAAGAAAATCCAATCCAAAGAACGACAGACCTGCGGCAGTATTCAACAAAACATGCAAGCATGTGCTTACCTTTGCAATACAGTGTGGTAGAGGAGTGAGTCAGGAATTAGACAGACCATGGAAAAATGTAAAAGCCACGAACAGCATTGTTTTATTAACAGCACAACAATAAAAATCAAAATATAAACTGTCAGCTTCTTCACATTGGAGGGATCAGTGTCAGGGGACAGCCATGTTTATTCCCCCAACTACTGAATTCACACCTCAACAAGAATACAGTGACCCATCCGAGTGTTTTGTGATCCTGACGGGTCAGTTATTTGGAAGAGAAGTAACCATGGTAAGTGTTTATTTTCCCCCAGAAACCTCCCCAACAAGATTTTGATCTTTTTTTAATAAATTACTAGATATGCAGCAGGGGTGCCTAGTTCTAGGAGGAGATTTTAATTTGACTGTGTCCCCACAATTGGGTGCCTCAAACCCAGTGAAACATTGAACTACAGTGGCCCAAAAATATGTCTGGAGTCAACAACAATCTAGTTTGGGGATAGTGGGCGTATGGCATCATTTTTTTCCCACAACACTGGCTTATACTTTTTATTCTCCCTGTTTTCATGTATTTTCTCAGATCGATTATTTTTTTGTTTTTCGGGAACACTTGGATTTGTTCAGGGATATTAATATATGCACATAATTTCTCTCAGATCATTCTCCATTACTGTTGAAATTGGACTTGGGTAAAACAAATAAAATCATCTAGTTGGTGTTTAACTTTCTCTTTACTCAAAGACGAGGAATTTAAAAGGATAATTTTAGTGCAAATCCCACAGATAATACAGGAGAATTCCTCTTCCAAAATATCACCTTGCATCTCATGGGATACCTTGAAAGCGGTGATCCATGCTGAAACCCTCGATCCCTCCCTTACTTTCTACAAGCATATTAACAACACTGTGCAGAGAATCCACCAGAAGTTAGGTGCTGCCTACCGACTCAGACATCTGCTGTCTGCTGAAGCACGTCTTGCTGTTGTGCAAAGTAACCTATTGCACCTCCTTGACTACTGCTCCCCTGTCTACTCCTTTGTGTCCTTGTCATTACTTTCATGGCTAAACACAACATACAATTCCATCTGTTGATTTGTCCTTCAAGCTCCCAACTGTACCCATCACTGCACACTCTACCAGTCCCTAGGGTGGCTAACACTACAGGGTCGCTTTGACTATGCGATGGGCTGCTTGGTGGACAATTCACACAGGAATGGCCACCTGTCCCCCTACTCATCCCTTCTGACAGGTAGGGAGGTTTCAAGGACCCTTAGGGCATCCTCAGTCCCCCCGCTGGAAGTACCACACATCACCACTAGCATGGGTAGTAAAGCTTTCTCCGTTTCTGCCCCCTCTCTATGGAACAGACTAGCATCATACATTCGCTCATCCTCCTCCCACCAGTCATTTAAAAAAACTAAAAGACTGGCTCCTGACCACAGCAGCATGCCACTGCTTTCCACAATAACTCTAAGGCCTAGAAATTGCACATGCACTCTAACAAGATGACTTAGCTGCTTGCCCCCACCACCCTGCCCCTCCTTTTCTCACCTCCTTATGCTCCACCCCATTATGCTTTCTGCACCTTGCACCCTTGCTCATTGATCCTGCTTTGATCTCTAAGAAATCCATAAAAGCTTGATAGGCTGAATTTGCACATCCTTTTATTGGAACTTGATGTCAAAATGAAGCTATGTCTTGAAATCGCTGGTAGCTTCTGACTGTTAACTGCACTATTGTCTGTGCTGTATTCATATGTAATTGTCCTACTGCCTTTGTGATTTGTAACCAATTATCTCTGAACATTTCTTTTGTGATAGTAACCAGATATTTAATGTGCATTTCTTTCACCTCATGTTGAGGTGTATTTTGATTGTACTGTTTTCCTTTATATGGCTTCATGTTATTCCTACCTCTGTGACCTGGATCGTGACTGAAAATGGTCCTTTGGATCAGCACACCTACCTGGTTACCAAATGCACAAATAAATAAATGAAACCATAGCTTATGCTGGTCATAAAAAGCAGCAAAGGGATGCTTTATACAGTAAAGTAACCACTGAACTGGAGACACTTCAATTAAGTGGAGGTAGACAGGGGAGGGACAGGGAAAGCTGTATACGACAGATTAAGGCTGAATTGCAGAAGAGTTTGGATACAAAGGTGCAGATGGCACTGATGTATCTTAAAAAACATCATTATGAGGGATGCCCGAAGGGAGCTAGAAACTTGGCAAGGAAACTGCGAGGATATAAGGCTGCCTTCTGTATCACACAGTTTAAGTGCCCTATTACGGGTAAAATAGCCTTAACTACCTCTGAGATAATAAAAATCGTTCAGACATACTTTGGCCAATTATATGCAGAAACACATCCACCTGCAACTGATCATATTACCAGATTCCTATCCAAACTCTCTCACTAAAATCTCCCAGTCCCAACAGGATTTATTATTATTCCCAAAAACTATAGAGGAGCTACATAGTGCTTTGAATAAAACTAAAACTTTGAAATGTCCTGGCCCCAATGGTTTCCTATTGGAATGGTTTAGGGCTTTTTTATGCCACTGGCTGCTACTCTTTTGGCAACATTCCGGGCAGTAGGGGATGGAAACCCCTGTCCCCCTTCTGGGCTTACGCCATCCTCTCAACAATTCCAAAGTCAGGTTCGGATTGCAAACTCCCCTCTTCCTACAGACCTACTTCTGTTTTAAATACGGATTCTAAATTATTCATGGCAATCTGGGCAAAGTGGCTTGAGAAAATTCTCCCTACCATCATTAAACCAGACCAATCTGGGTTTATCCGAAACCGACAAACAATGGATAACATTAGACAAACTATTCACTTGATGGATTATATATCCCGACGAACTATTCCTGCAGCCTTGATCAGCCTTAACATTGACAAAGCGTTAGATAGGGTCTCTTGGCTCTTTTTGTGGCAGACCTTATCTGGCTTCAGATTCCCTAAGGAATTTGTGTCTTGGCTTCAAAACATTTATTAGTCACCAGTAGCATACTTAAAAATTAACAGCTGTCTTTCCTCCACAATATTGGTTGCCCATGGTACTTGTCAGGGCTGTCCAATCTCACCCTTGTTTTGTGCTCTGTATATAGAGCCGTTAGCAGATTAAATCTGACAGGAGGAGCGGGTGGAGGGAATCCCCCTTGGGGGACAGTCTTTTAAAAGCTCATTATATGCAGACAACATACTTTTAACCCTCCTAGATCCAGAAAATTCTATTCCGGAGGTATTACAGATACTTCAGACCTTTTCAAATCTATCAGGGTATGTCATAAACAACAACAAGACTGAGATTTTGGCCCTAAATTTTACCCCCATGCAGATACTGACGATGTAATTTCCCTCTCAGTGGAGGTGTATGAAAATCAAATATTTGGGTGTGCTTCTTCCTCAGAATCTCCAACATTTGGAACTCATAAATTACGACCCATTGATGCACACTGCCAAAGGAAACCCAAGTCAGTGGTCTCAGCTCCATTTATCTTTTTTGTCTTGAATTAAAATGATGCAAATAAATATTCTTCCTAGGATTTTATATTTTTTCCAGACGCTCCCCATAACGGATCTATGTCATAAGGGCTAAAGTCAAACAGTGATCAGTGGCAGGGTGCAAGCTGGAGGGGGACTGCAGGAAGTGCGGATGTGACGGAGAGCGAGAGTCAGTAAGGCGAGCCATAGTGTAGTGAGCAGGGCAGTGGCACAAGAGGACTGGCAGGCATGGTGTACAGCAGCAGCAGCAAACAACAAAACAGCGAACACAGGCAATAAAAATAAAACTGCCACCACCACTTACGCAGACAGGGAAACGCACATGGGGGGCATGCAAATAGCGATACGCACCAGACAGGGATGACACCGGGGGCAGTCAGGGGTGCAACGGGGACACCGGACATGGAGAACAATGTGGACAGGGGACACCATGAGGGGGGCAGTGTACCCATGTGGCAGCGAGGAGATGTGCGCAATGGGTGAGAGGTGTCACGGCGGACCGTAGGGATGTGCAGGCAGGGTGCACCATTACAGGGCACGCTGGATGGTGTGGAAGGACACTGGCAGGACACAGGTGCTGACAGGGACAGCAGAGGAACTATGGCAATGGTGGCCTGGGGAATGGGCAGCAGCGTGGCATGCACCACACCCAACTACACCTACAGATGCAGATTGTAGACAAGGCCACACAGGTATTCGGGAGTGTCCCTGCCACCGTAACCTGTGAAGAGTGCCTCGAGCTGCTGAGTGAGGTCACTTTACTGCCACCTGGTACACGGGCGCCCTGTGCCGGACACCTGCATCTCCAGCTGGACACCTGTGAGGCACTCCTCCTGGTGCAGACAGTCCAGGAAGCACCACAATGTGGGGTGGCTGGCCCCCACCTGCATGGAGAAGCCCCTATGCCAGCCCTCCACAGCATTGTTAGTCCTGGCATGGCCATCCAGTGTCACCTGGTACATATTCCAGGTGGACATGGGGAACAGGGGCCTATGGTGAGCCATCCTGCACACCAGATGGCCAATTCATGAGGCCTCCATGTAGTCCAGGAGTGGGCACAAGAGGTCATCCTGGGAGGCACAGAATTGTGTGTCCAGCAGCTCCCCATACACCACTTCCACTGCATCCTCCGGCACATATGCCAGGGCCAGTAGCATTCTGATCTGGAGTGCGAACTCTGCATCCAAGGCATAATGGGTCTGCAGGCCAGGTATCTGTTGGAGTTTCCTCCAGTTGGCCTGGCTGTAGTGAAAGAAACAGCCCTTTATGGTCATGTCCATGAATGTTGCCGCAAACACATGCCATGCTGCCCGCTTGAAATCCGTAAGGGCAGACCCCAGATTCACCCCCCCAATGAGCTGATGGGTGACCCCAAAGACCTGTGAGTATGCCCTCTCTGACCGGCTGGGCATGAGGGCATACACCACAAGCAGCCCAATGCCCTTGCATGAGCCATGCACAGTGTAAAGCTGCCTGAACAGCGGTGGTGTGCAGCGTAATGTGCCATCCATGAACCACTGTTCATATGCAGCTAGGTACTGTAGCCCTTGCTTTGTTGTGAACAGCAGGATGTGGTCCTCTGCGCAGCCACTGTCATGCTGCAGGAAGATGTCCCCGGTTCCCGTGATGGCATACTTGGGTGGCACAGCCAGGTCCTGCAGTGACGCGGGTGTGGCATGGCCACACCATGCCATCTGGCACACACGCTGCACTGTGTGCCGCGAGTGTTGCAGTGCTGGCAGCCTGCCAGCCACTGCTGGAGGGACATCACCGGTGCACTGTGCGATGATGTTGCCAGTGCCCTCAGCCATGGTCCTCGCCCGCTCCCTCACCCATGTGAGCACCTCGCGTGCCTCCTCCTCCCCTGCACTGGGGACGTGATTGTGGGCTCTACCAGTGTATACCACCTCGCCCGCTATGGTGTGCACATGTGCAGAACAGCTGGAGTGGTGATCCTACACGCAGTGCCAATATGTTTTGATTTTGACCTCCTTGTCCCGGTGGTAGAGGTATTCACTGTGGGACAGGAGGGGCTTCTCCTTTTGGCTTACGATCAGTCACGTTTCTGCCATGCTGTCTATCGCCTTCCTGGAAAGCCATTTCTGCAGCATTGTGCTCTTTACATGGAGGGGGGTCATGTGCCTGCACACCTGTATGGGTGTGTGTCCCCACCCACCCCCTGCCTGCCGTGCATAAAAGAAAAGGATCTGTGGGTGCAGCACGCTATGGTGTGGTGGTGGTGGTACTCGTTGTCCACCGGCTGATAGCAGTAATTGCGGCCAGTGCATGGTCTGCTGGTGGATCCTGGAGCAATGGTATGCTGATGGTGGTGGTGCACAGCGACCAGTGCTCTGGTAGGTGTGTGCTATCCTATTTACTATGCAGTACTGAGGGGTGGTTCAAACCCATGGCTGGCTGGGATGTTGTGCTCCTGCAGTGGGTGCAGGTCGGCATGTGCTGTGCTGCGAGTCAGGGGATGCACCGGCTGCAGCATGCATTGTGTTCTGCAGTGTTCTCACAGCCATGACGCTCTGGAGGTGGTTCGGGGGGGCGTTCCGGCCAGGGACAGGATGTGGAGGGGAGCGTGGCAGTATGCCTTGCTGCCTAGCACCAGTGGCCAACTCCTGCTATGTTCAGTCCTTTGACGGCTCCCCCTATTGTTGTGCTCGCTCCTTTGCTACTCGCCTTTTCCCCCCTTCACCCTTGAAGGGAATCATCGTGGAGGGAGTCGCCCTTTTGCCACATGCACCTACATGTTGTCATCAGGATGCCCAGTCACCCTACTGCCATTTGCACACACTCAGAATCGCCCACAACTGCATCGCTGTCCATTGTTTATCAGCCCCCCAACATTCGCCCTGCTGGCATCACCATTCAGCAGATAGCACTTAGGCTTATGCCCTCATCATGGGCTACCCCCATAACACAATCTAACTCTTTTATCTCTTCCTGGAACAAGACCCTTTCCAGATTTGTATGGGTAGGTCGGCGCCCTTATATTAGACGATCCCTTCATCCACTCCCAATTAATAGAGGACTGAAGCTTTCCAAACTTAAGGGGCTACTATGATGCGGTAACATTCAAGATGTTAGTGTTGTGGATGAACCCTATATGTAATGCGTTATGGAAACAAATATAATTTGTTTTAAATGATCTTTTTGATGTTGGAAAGTGCTTATTTGCCCCCTAACATCTCTCCCATGCTTGACAGATTTCACTTTTGGGACAGCACATATACTACGTATTTTGTATAAGCTGCGTGCTCTCCCTTCTTTGGCCCCTATATTTTATCTTGTCCAGTTGCTGACCTCAGAAGATTTTTTATCAGCTCGTATTGATTATACATTCTGGAGGTGGCATCAGGAGGGGTTATTGTACATTTTTAAATTTTTAGATACTCAGGGGGTGGTACCTTTTTCTCACTTGCAAAAGGCATATCAGTTGACCAATCAAGAACATTTCAGATACTTAAAAATACTTACATTTCACCTGCATAAAGGTCCCAAAAGAAATAAGCTTCCCACTCCAATGCCACTTCTCTTAAAAATATTGTTGGACTCCTTAAAGGGCCAGTAATGGGGTCATTTGATAGGACACCTCTATAAAGGCTCAAGGGACTTTGTGGGGGGGAACCACACAATCGATACTTGATGCATGGAATCAGGAATTGTCTTTGAATGTTTCTTATAAACCTGGGTGAAGTATGCTCTTTAATCTATGAGGGTTTTGGAAACATAGAAACATACATAGAATTCGACAACAGATAAGGACCTCTTGGCCCACCTAGTCTGCCCATTTCCCTACCTGATGGATAAGCTGCAGATTCTAGTTAATCAACAGCTTACTTCCTCCTACCCCCCACTAGAATTGCCTTATGTCTGCCCCATGCATTCTTGAATTCTCCCACTGTTCCTGACTCCACAACCTCCTCAGGAAGGCTGTTCCATGCATCCACAACCCTGTCTGTGAAAAAATACATTACAAAATAACATTACTTCTGAGCCGTCCCCCCATCTTCAAATTGTGCCCCCTTGTTCTTCTTCTGAAAGATGCTACCCTCTTGTACTTTGTTAATTCCCTTGAGATACTTGAAAGTTTCTATCATGTCCCCCCTCTCCCTCCTTTCCTCAAGGGTATACATATTAAGCTGCTTTAGTCTCTCGTGTGTCTTCTGGTGCAGACCCTGCACCATTTTGTTTGCCCTCCTATGAACAGCCTCCACTCTGTCTATCTCTTTTCGGAGATGGGGTCTCCAGAATTGCACGCAGTACTCCAGATGGGGTCTCACCAACTGTCTGTACAGAGGGATAACAACTCCCTGTTTTCTACTGTTGATGCCTCTCCCTATGCATCCTAGTATCCCCAGCCCTCCTTACTGCCTTCTCACATTGCTTGCCCACCTTTAGGTCATCTGATATAATTACTCCTAGGTCTCTTTCGATTTTTGTTGTTGTTATTAACTCACCCCCTACTGTGTACTCTTCCCCTGGGTTTTTGTTTCCCAGATGCATTACCTTGCACTTCTTTGCATTGAATCTGAGCTGCCATATATTTGACCATTCCTCCAACCTTGCCAAGTCCCTTTTCATCCTTTCCACCCCACCTTGTGTATCAACCCTGTTGCAGATCTTTGTGTCATCTGCAAAGAGACATAATTTTCCTTCCAGGTGCTCTCCAATGTCACTTACAAAGACATTAAAGAGAATCGGTCCCAGTACCGAACCCTGCGGTACCCCACTAGTTACCCTCCTTTCTTCACTGCGGACTCCGTTTACTATTACCCTTTGCATCCTGTTGTTCAGCCAGTTTTTTATCCAGGCTACCACCTTGGGACCCACTCCAAGGCTGGCTAACTTGTATATTAATCTTTTGTGTGAGACTGTGTCAAATGCCTTGCTAAATTCTAGGTAGGCCATATCCACAGCCCCTCCCTTGTCTACTACTTGGGTCACCCAGTCAAAGAAATCTATTAGGTTCATCTGACATGACCTTCCTGCTGTGAAACCATGCTGCCTTGGGTCCTGTGCCACACTGACCTCTAGGTACTCAACAATTCTTTCCTTCAGAAGTGATTCCATCATTTCCCCTATCACTGAGGTCAAACTAACTGGTCTGTAGCTTCCTGCCTCTGCCCTGCTCCCACTTTTGTGAAGTAGAATCACATTTGCTCTCCTCCAGTCCTCAGGTACCACCCCATCTTCCCATGATTTGTTAAAGAGAGTAGTCTGTGGTGTTACTAGTTCAACCCTTAGTTCTTTTAGAAATCTTGGGTGAATCCCATCAGGACCAATTGCTTTGTCCACCCTCAGTTTCAAGAGTTCTTTCGAAACCCTTTCTTCTGTGAATGGACTGGTATCGACCCCCCTAGCCAGAGTTTCTCTCTTGTTTGGTTTAGGTACCTCCCCCTCCTCTTCCGTTGTGAATACTGAGCAGAAATATTAATTCAGTATCCCTGCTTTTTCACTGTCACCCTCTGCCCACATTCCCTTCCCTTTATTAAGTCTCTGTATCCCTCCCTTTGTTTTTTTTTTTGCTCCCTAATGTACCTATAAAAAGTTGTATCCCCCTTCTTAACAGAGTTGGCTATCTTTTCCTCAGTTTGTGCCTTTGCTATTCTGACTGCCTTCCCTGCCTCCTTCTGCTTTAACTGATAAAGTTCTCTGTCCTGCTCCTTCTGTGTTTCCTTATATTTCCTGAATGCTATCCTTTTCTCCTTAACCTTCCCTTCCATCTCTTTTGAGAACCATAGTTTTTTTTTTCTTCGTTTTGTTTTGTTGATTTGCTTCACACAAAGGCTTGTTGCCTCTGAGATGGCTGTTTTGATTATTCCCCATTGTTCCTCCACCCCTCCTTCTTGTCCATTTGCAAGTGCTTTTCTGAGGCACTCTCTTATTTTCCCAAAGTCAGCCTTCCTAAAGTCCAATACTCTTGTTTTTGTGTGGCTTGACTCTATGGCTGTGTTTATTGTGAACCAGACTGTTTGGTGGTCCCTTGTTCCTAGATGGCTACCCACTTCTAAATCCGAGATATTTTCTCCTTCCCCATTTGAGAGTACCAGGTCTAAGATTGCTCCCTCCTGAGTAAGTTCCAACACTAGCTGTCTGAGGCATGCCCCCTGTAGAGCATCAAAAATGACCCTGCTCTTGGATGTTCTTGCAACAAAGGTACTCCAGTTAACATCTGACATATTCAGGTCCCCCATCAACAATATCTCCCCTTTTTCTGCCATTTTAAAGATGCCTTCTATTATTTCCATGTCCATTTCTTCCCCCTGAGATGGGGATCTGTACACAACCCCCATGCAGATTGTGGTGCCATTTCCTGTCTCCAGGGTGACCCATAGTGACTCAACAACTTCCTGTTTACTCTTTAGTTCTGTTGCTTTAATCCCTTCCCTTATATAGACAGCTACTCCTCCTCCTCCTCTTTTACCCACCCTGTCCCTCCTGTAGATTGTGTATCCTAGTATGTTGACATCCCAGTAATGTTTCTCTGTGTATCATGTTTCAGTGACTGCCACAATATCCAGGCATCCCTCTACCATCAAGGCCACTGGCTTGTTACACAGACTGTGGGCATTGGTACTCATCAGCTTCCATTTTTTTTATGACCTTACCACTTTTAGCCCCATCCCTGTCCTTACTGCCATTTTCTGCATTTACCCCTGTCTTGTTCCCTACTGACTTCTCTACCTTGGTGTTTACCTCACTAACTACTGTGTTTTGTGGGGGGAATCTGGGATTTCCCTGCTCCTTTTCAGTGCCTCCCCCCTTGGCTAGATTAAATGCTTGCCAGTGAAGCATTTAAACCTATCACCTAGGATCCTGATTTCCCCATGGACAGACGCAGACCATCGCACCAGTATAGGCCTGCATTCCTCCAGGTGGCTCCCCAGTCCCCAGTAAAGCCAAAACCCTGAGCTCCACACCAGTTTTTCAACCATTCATTGAATCCCATGGTGCGGAATATCCTAGCATCATCCTTGCCATAGACAGGAAGCACCTCCAAGAAGGTTACCTTACAAGCTACTTGTCTAAGGCCCCTCCCCAACTCTACAAACTCCTCTTGCACCGCTATGATACCATTCACAGCCAGGTCATTTGTCCCTAGGTGGACAATGACATCCAGTTCCCTCCCTTGTGCAGCTGCTCCCATGATCCTGAGGATTCGCTTCCTGTCCCTCCGAGCTGTGGTGCCAGGCAGGCACCTACCTATCCCTCTCCTCCCCCCACTTCCCCCCCAATGACTGAGTCCCCCACCAGGAGTTGTTTCCTTACCCTGTGGGGTCTCATGACACCCTCCTGTGGGTCTCCTCTGTGGAGGTTCCCAGCATCCTCCTTGGTCTCCACTGCAGGTGCCTCCACAGAGGAACCACTCTTCACCAGAACAGCATATGAATTGTGGAGAGGTACAACTGGAGGGATGCACCTCTGTTCCACCACCCTCTCCCTCTCTGAGCCCACCTTGGTCCATCTGCTCCTCTTTCTTGGCAACTTTTGAGGTAGCGGTGGTGGCCCTAGTGGGCCCGGGTGGGGGAAGAGGTTTCACAAATCCTAGCCAGGTCAGCCTGGAGACAGGCAACCTCCTCCCTCAGACCAGAGAGGTGCCTGCAAAGAGGGCAGCATCGCAGCCTCCAGAGTGTCTCCCAGAACACTGCTGTCCCACAGCCATTGCACTGCACCACTCCCAGCTTGACTTATTTTGTGTCCCCTCTCCTGTTGCTTTGTATGCTTACTGTCTCCTCCCTCTATGTATTTTTACACTTACTTTCTTACTGCCTATATGCCCCCTATTGGTGTGAATTCGCTTGCAAGTACCGCTCCAGGTTTTTCAATACACTGTCCTGATTGGTGAAATATCTACCAGTCAGGTTTGGTAAGTGTTGAAGGGGTTGCGGGGAATGCTTGGCATATCAAGCACATATGTTCTATTCTGCCCCATTATTTCTTTTTGATCACAGTTGGAGGAGAGAATCCAGTGTTTGGTGGGGATGGAGGTGGAACTAACACTGGAATTGATTCTGCTGTCGATTCCATTCCTACTGACATCCGATTACACTTTAGCGCTATGATATACACATATATATTGGCAGCCAAGAAAGCTATTACGCACCTGTGGTGCCAGTCTCTCCCCCCACGCTTGCCCACTGGCACCACGTTATTAATGACATGTTCATCTTGAATGACTTATTTCGCATTATAATGGTGCAGCTACACATTTTGAACTACAGTGAAGATCGTGGGTATTCTATGGTTCTGAGGAGGACAAGTCCTTTGTCCCTTGAATGGAGGGGAGGCTGGGAATGTGATTTTGGGGAGGGATCAACTTGGAGCAGCCTGGACCATCTTCGCTTTTTTTCATCAGGAATACCCCCTTTATTGGAACATTGCTATTCTAATGGTCAAATCCCATGAATTATGAGCAATATATTTTGATGTGTCATTGATATGGGCAAAGGGGTATTTGGTTGTATGTGTCTCTGCTGATCTTGTATCATGTAAAATTATTGATGAAGAATGTAGTCTCTGTGATACTCTCTGATACAATACATAAAAAGTATAAAAATATATATAAACTGTCAGATGGCATCAGACTGGCAGAGTTGGAAAACTGATTTGGCAACTGCTTTACATCTGTTTTAAATAGAAAGTTCAGCAGAATCTTTTAGACACCATATCTGCTCAGAAAAAGTACTTGCTGGAGGCGCAGTGGAGCAGCAAACTTGGTGAATGCTTTTGATTACAGCTCCAATCTACTGATATTTTATTCGTAAAAAAATATTATTTTCACAAACTATGACTTGAAGTTCTGGTGTCCTGGCTGCAGCTAGAGATCGGGAGCAATATGGGGCAGAAAAGGGATTGGAAACAGTCGGCACACTGTGTGACACCCAATCCATGGCTGGTGCAGAAGCTCATGCCTTGTTTGCCAACTAAGGACACCGAGCACTGAAAGAGGTTTGTTTATATATCTTTAGAACTGTGCAGCTTGCTACTGGCAGAGATCAAGTGAGCGTCATGACTGGGTAAGTGTCCCATGGTGTGAAACACATATCATTCATTAACTGTCAAAAAAGTTTACAAGTCACTGTGCTCCTCTAGTAGTAAATGACTGTTTTCTTCCTGCTGGATATTGCAGGAAGCAACATTTTGGAAGCAGTGTTTCTCCCAGGAATACCAACCAGGCAGTCTAACTGTGTTTTTAACGTACAGCCCTACCCACTGTTTTTAATAAGTAGAAAGATAAAAGAATATGAAAGTAATATTAAACTTAGAACAAAAGCTGTTTGAGAAGCGGAATGCTGTTAAGAAAATAATGTACTGCATGTAATTCACAGACTGTAATATGAAAACAGTCTTGTAAGACAGGAGTCTTATATTTCCGAACAACAAAGCGTTTTCTAAGAGGTGTTTATGATATCTAATTCCATGGACATTATATGGAAGTGTAAACATAGAAGGTAGAAATAGCAATATTAGAGAACAGAAATATTTTACATGGGTGCGATTTGTGAGCCTACACTTTTTAATATGTTGCTTAAGAAACAGAATTACAAACATCATGGAGTAATACAATTTACATACAGCCATACTATTTATTTTTATTTATTTTATTTAAACATTTGTTGACCGGGATAGGCACACTAAGCCAAGGCTCGTTTCATGTTGCAAAATGGCTTTCTGTTACAGAACAGTAGTAAAAGGCAACAAGCTCCAGCTGAGTTTGACAACATTTCAGATCCACAGTTTACAGCAAATAAGTCAAAATTAACAGAAAAGGCAGACTTTGATGCATTTCCAGGACAAGAGACAGCTGGGAAAGCCAGATTCTCAAAAGTAAGTGCACTCAGCATATACAACGGCATAGCAAGTTCTGTAGCATGGAGGAAGATTACTTGGGACAGCGTCGGGGGGGGGAGATGAAGACTCATTTGTGAGTTGAAGCGCTGGGGCAAGTTAGCCCTTTGTTCTGTTTGTGTGCCTGTTGGTCCTTTTGTTCTTTAGAATGTAATCAATATTTGAATTTGTTTGCATATCAATTGGTTTGGACCTGGATTTATCCTACTACAGGTGAAGAGTGCTGAGCTTTTTGGACTTGCAGGGGGGAGATGGCAGTAGGCATAGTTGTGTCAGGCAAGTGAAGTGAGAGGAGACGCTTCTAGTGGAGGTGGCTAGTTTGTTCCATAGGCCAGGGAGCCGGTAGGAGAAAGCAGCTTTGCCAGGATGGGTGAGATATATGAAAGGATCTTTCATTTCTGTGCCTCAGTGCATAAGGGGTGTCCGTAGCCAAAGAGAGACTGTCCATCATGTAGGAGGGTAGCTTGTCAAACCAGTATTTAGATATGAGGTTGAGGGAGTGGATATAATGCCAGGGGACAGCGTCGTTATACCTAGGAGGGAGTGTAGGTCACAGTGATGAGTTCTGAGGGGTGAGTTGGTGGTGAAGCAACAAAAAGAATTAAGGAGGGTGTCTAGCTTGGATAGGGTGGTATCTGGGGCTGTGCCATAGACTACATCTACATAATCAAAGATGGGGAGGATCATTTTATTTATGATTTGACATCTGGCTGGAGGTGGGAGGGAGTCCCTGCACTGGTAGAGCATACCAAGTTTGGGGCATAGTTTAGAGACGGTTACATCTATGTGAGGTGAGATAGATAAGTGGGGGTCAAGCCAAACACCAATGTACTTGTATTTACTGACCCGGTCTAGTGGGGTACCATCTAGGGAGATGATGGGAAAAGGGGGGGAGGATTTGCTATTCTTCTGCTCTGTGCCAAATAACATGGTTACTGTTTTTGAACTGTTTAATTTTAGTTGGTTTAGTCTGAATCAGTGTTGGATATTGTTGAAATCACATTGGAGGGTAGCTTGAACTTCTCTTATAGATTAGCCTGAGGTAAAAAGCATGGTGTCATCAGCATATATGTGTATGCTGGAGTGTATGCTGGAGTTTGCAAAGGAGGAGGGGAGGTCGTTTGTGAAGAGGGAGAAAAGTATGGGACCAAGGACAGATTTTTGTGGAATGCCTGCTTTTATGGGGGGGGGGGTGAGATGTCAGCGATTCTGACAGACTGTGACCTGTTGGAGAGGTAGGAGTTGAACCTCTGTATGCTGCTTTAAGTTTTGATAGGAGATGGGGGTGGGATACAGAATCAAAGGCCTTAGCCAGGTCAACTAAGCATTGAAAATACTATGATGAAAACATATATACTAGAAATGTGACATAAATGGTCTTCTACAAACAGGAAGTAGCTATATTACATAGAAACAGAGAAACATAGAAACATAGAATGTGACGGCAGACAAGGACCGCTTGGCCCAGCTAGTCTGCCCATTTTCCCTACCTGTTTCATATACCACAGATCCTAAATGATCTGTGGCTTACCCTCTCTTTCCCACTACTAGAGTTCCTTAATGTCTGTCCCATGAATTTTTGGATTCCCCTACCATTTTTGACTCCGCAACCTCTGCAGGGAGGCTGTTCCATGCATCCATCACCCTGTCCGTGAAAAAAATACTTTCTCACTTTACCCCTGAGTCTACCTCCCTCAGTTCTCATATCATGGCTCCTTGTTCTTAAAGATCTTATTTTATGAAAGATGCTACCCTCTTGTACATTATTTATACCCTTGAGGCATTTGAAGGTGTCTATCATATCCCCTCTTTCTCTCCTCTCTTCCAGGGAAAATACAGTATATTGAGATCCTCTAGTCTCCCTTCATATGACTTTTGGTGCAGCCCTTCACCATTTATGTCACCTGTCTCTGAACTGCTTCTATTCTGTCTATGTCCTTCCAGAGATGCAACCTCCAAAACTGGACATAGTATTCTAGATGAGCTCTCACCAATGTTCTGTACAGTAGCATCACCACCTCCTTCCTTCTGCTGGAGATCAATCAATCAATCAATCTTTATTTTACCAGGTGAAACATCATTGAGAAAAACTCATTTACAAGATGCGCCTGGACAATTGCATATAAAAATACATATAAGAATATATACAGAACTAATGTAAATACAGGGAATACATACAACAATACAATCAATACAGGGTCATTAAATAAGAAAATTAAAATATTAAAAAAATTCTATAACATACAGCAACAAGAGTCAACACAACCCTATGTTCAATTATATGTACAATTGCTGTTAGAGGTGACACAAGGCAGCGGTGTCACTGGCAAGCAGATGGATGTTTGCAGAAACTATACCAGTATTAATGTTGTTAATATAAACAGCAAAAAAGTAAGAGGCCTAAATAGACCCTTGAGGGACACCTCTTAACAGTGTTTTTTGAGGAGAGAAGCCCCCATCCGCCTTGACCAGCTGTTGTCGTTCAGTGAGGTAACTAGTAAACCACTTCGAGGCCAACTGATCCACTCCAATGCATTTTAGTGTGGACAAAAGTAAGTCATTGTCTACAGTATTGAATGCTTTGCTCAGATAGCGAAACAAAGCACACATATAATTTTTTGTATCCAGGGCAATCTACCATTTGCTGGTGACCTTAGCCAATGCAGATACAGTGCTGTGGTGTGGTCTAAAACCTGACTGAACTGGATTTAGCAGGCTGAATGTCTCAAGGTGACTCCTGAGTTGCTCATTGACAACCTTTTCAAGTAGTTTGGATAAGACAGGCAAAAGGGAAATTAGTCTGTAGTTGTTTAGATCTCTGGGTTCTCCAGATTTAAACAGTGGTATGACATGTGCTGTTTTCCAAATTGGGGGAATACACCTTGAGCAAGGGACATACTGTATTAAAAAGGTGAGTGATAGAGGGATGGCAAAATGTAATATCCCAATTTTAAATAATATGGTTCAATAAGGTCTGCACCTGCTGACTTTCTAATGTCTAGGCTCAGTAGTAAGTCCTCCACTTGTTTCAAGGTAACTGGGATGAAGGAGAATATTCCTGCATGAGTAATGGCAGCTGGAGTTTGGCATGCAGGGTCATGACTACTCATCTGTGAATGAAGCTTGGACACTGGTGAAGTGTCAAATGCCAGACCAGCAGTTGCAAAATGGTTACTGAGTAATTCAAGGGTCTCATTTTTATCCGTGGTGGAAATGCCACCAGAAATGATTTTCGGCAGAAGTGAGCTGGCTAGGCGGAAACCTTTTATGTCCTTAAGCGTTTTCCGAAATTTAGCTGAGAGGTTGGATGAGGACTCGAGTTCAGTACGGAAGTAATTAGCTTTCTCAGCCCTGATTAGATTAGTGCACTGGTTTCTAGCAGCTCTAAAGGCTGCCAAGTCCGCTGGCTGCTTAGATTTTCTAGCCCTTTTCCAAAGGGCATCCCGGTTTAGCAATGAAGATTTAAGGCTAGCCATGATCCAAGGCCAGGACTTCTTTTTGGTGCATATTTTAAACAGAGGTACATGTCTGTTTATAGTGTCTAGAACTATGGTTTGGAAAATCTCATAAGCTTTGAATACCATGTTGGCCAAGTAGAAATTTTGCCAGTTAGTGAATTGAAGATCAGCAAGGAAGGCATTAGGATCGAAGTTCTGACGACTTCTCTTGAAGACATACCTAGATGTAGATATCATTTTAGGGACAGATCTCACACAGAGAATAGCACAATGATTGCTAAGGTCATTAAAAAGAGCTCCAGAGTGAGAGATAAGGTGTGGTCTGTTCTCTAAGATTAGATCAAGTTGAGTGCTGCTTTCTGGGCTTATTGCAGTTAGGGCGGGTGTGTTCCTGAATAAGCTGAGAGAGCCCAAACATATCACAAACTTCCTTTAGAGGCTTAGAGGCAGCTGATAGTGAATCCATGTTAAGGTCGCCCATAATAATTAGTTCCGAGGTAAATGTAGGTAAGACCTCACTCAAATAGTTCAATATTTTATGCCCTGCAGAGGGTGGCTTGTAACATCCAAGGATGTGAAGGGTGGCTGTCTGTGAGAGTTGAATTTTTATGGTAACACTTTCATATTCGTTAGGCAGTGATGTAGAATCAACTAGAGATGCCGTAAGTTTGTCAGCAATATAAATGGCTACACCCCCCTGTAGTTTGTCTATCGGCCCTATAGACATTATAAGATGGAATATTAATCTCGTGGTCCTGGGTTGAGGGTTTTAGCCACGATTCAGTAACCACCAGAGCATTTGGCTGTGTGTGGCAAATCCAGTTTGTATAACATTGAAATGCTTTAGCAAACTACATGCTGTTATATGTAGGAGACTCATACTCTTTAAATTGGCCAGGTCTGATGGAGCTGAGATAGGGAGAGGAGGGTCAGGATTTAATTCAACGTTGCCTGCACAAATAAGTAGCAGAAGAAGAAGTTTTTTAATGGCATTTAAGAGTAACCTTAAGAGATGCATCCTTCTCCTTTTGTGTGTACAGCTATGAAGTGAAGACTGTGGTGAACAAGGCCCAAAAAGGCCCAGTGAAGCAGATAATAGCACCTTAACAGGGATATTGTAAATGGGCACAACATGGTGTGTGGGAGTAACTTGGTCAGAGGGACCTACGCAGAAGGTAGTTTGTGTGTAGTACAGTGCAAAATGATAGATGCTGTCCTGAAGAAAAAATAAAGCAGCAAGCTCAAAACTATCAGGGCAGAATGCGTACGGTGCTGGGTATGTCAGAGTAACTGCAGTTAGAGGAGCAAGGCAGGGAATTAAGGCGCAAAAGAGCATACCTACTCAGAGTATGTGAACCAAGGCTGAGCAAGACATTTTGGCATTGGTGATAGTAAAGAACCTCCCTAATATCAAGTTAAAGTAAAAGGACAGAATCCAGGTCCAGGGCAGCAGAGCCCAATCAGGAATCTAGGTGTATATTTATAAACATATAGAAAGCAATGGATAGACTAAGCTGTCTTGGCAAAGTTCAGGAGAGCAGGGTCCTGCATAAATGCTGTAGAAGGGAAATAATCAGTCAGCAGGAAGAAGGAAGTCGTGCATCTAAAAGTAGCACATAGAATCATTTGACCGACTGTACTCTTGCAGAGTGGCTGTAGGATACCGCTCCCTATGCACCCTAGCATTCCACTGGCTCTCCTCACAGCCTTCTTACATCATTTTGTAACCTTTATGTTATCAGATATGATTACTCCCAGGTCCCTTTCCTGTTTGGTGGCTGTTAGCAGCTTCCCCCATCATGTACTCCTGTCCTGCATTTCTGTGCCCCAAGTGCGTGACCTGGCACGTCTTTGCATTGAATCTTAACTCTCACACCCTTGACCACTCCTCAAGCTTGCTTAGGTCCCATTCCCTTCTCATTCTCTCTACCCCACCTGGAGTTTTAACCCTGTTGCAGATCATCGTGTCATCTGCAAAGAGACATACCTTCCCTTCCAGCCCTTCTGTAATGTCACTTATGAAGACATTAAAGAGAACTGCTCCAAGCACTGATCCCTGTGGGACCACACTGGTTACTCCCCTCTCTTCGGATTGAACTCTGTTCACTGCCACCTTCTGCATACTATTGCTCAGCCAATTCTTGACCCAGTTTACCACCCTGGGACCCACTCCCAGGCTGCCCAGCTTGTTTACAAGTCTCCTATGTGGGACGGTGTCAAAAGCCTTGCTGAAATCCAGATAGGTCACCTTCACCACCCTTCCCTGATCCACCTCCCTAGTCACCCAGTCAAAGAAATCTATAAGATTTGTTTGACAAGCTCTGACTGCTGTGAATCCATGCTTCCTCGGATCCTGTGCTCTGCTGGATTCTAGATGTATCACAAACCTTTCTTTTAGTAGTGATTCCATTAGTTTCCCCACAACCGAGGTCAGACTGGCTGGCCTGTAATTGCCAGCCTCCTCCTTGCTCCCACTTTTGTGAAGAGGGACTACATTCACCCTCCTCCAGTTCTTTGGTACCACCCCGTTTCCAGTGATCTGTTGAGCAGGGCTGTCAAAGCTGCTGCCAGCACTTCCCTGAGTTCACTTAATACTCTGGGATGTATCCTGTCTGGCTCCATTGCCTTGTCCACTTTCAGATTAGCGAGTTCCTTTAGGACTCTCTCCTCCGTAAATGGACTGGTGTCCACCTCCCTCCCAGTAGTGCTTCTGTTGCATAACTGTGGTCCCTCCCCTTCCCCTTCTTCTGTGAATACTGAACAAAAATATTTGTTCAGGATTTCTGCTTTTTCTTGGTCCCCCTATGCACACTCCCCTCCTTGTCCTTTTAGTCTCATAATCCCACCCTTAGTCTTTTTGCTTTCACTAATGTACCTGAAAAATTTCTTGTTCCCTTTTGTTATTGCTTTGGCTATTTTTTCTTTTGTTTGCACCTTTGCACTCCTCACTGCTTTCCCCACCTCCTCTGCTTTTCCAGATACAGTTCCCTGTCTTCTTCTCTCTGAGTTTCCTTCTACCTTCTGAATGCCATCTTTTTCTCCCTTACCTTTTTGGCCACTTTCTTTGAGAATTATTGTGATTTTCTTTCTTTCTCTGTTTCTGTTTCTTTCTCTTTGTTTTGCTTTCTTGCCTGATACAATGACGTGTTGCCTCCACTATGGCTCCCTTAAGATTCTCCCATTCTTCCTCCACCCCACTCCCTTTTCTCCTTCCCTGCTAGTGATTTCCTAAGGCATTCCCCATCTTTGCAAAGTTGGCCTGCCTGAAATCCAGGACCCTTGCTTTCGTGTCTCAAAGTCACTCCCTCTTGGGTGGACTCTATCACTAGCTATCTGAGGCCCGCCCCCTGCAGGGTATCCAGGATGTCTCTGTTCCTGGTTGTGGCTGCAGCCTGGTTGCTCCAATCCACATCTGGCTGACTGAAGTATCCCACCAGCAGCACCTCCCTTTTAGCTGTCATTCTGTGAATGACTTCTACAAGTACCCTGTCCAGCACTTCACCTTGTATGAGAAGTCTGTAGATTATGCCATGTGAATGGCAGTGCCATTTCCTGTCTCCTGTATCTCAGTTGCCTTAATTCCCTCGCTGACATAGCTAACCACTCCTCCTTCCTTTTTACTCACCCTGTCTCTTCTGAATAGAGTGTATCCTGGTATGGCTATCTCCTAGTCATGGTTCTCCATGAACCATGTCTCGGTAACAGTGACAATGTCCAGGTCTACCTCAGCCATCAGGGCCACTAGGTTGGGGATTTTATTTCCCATGCTGCGGGAATTTGTGCACATGACCTTCCAATTTTTATTGCCTCCTCTCCTAATAACTCCCCTCCTATCCCCATGTCTTTCTTCCATACCCCTCTTGTCCTTACTCCCATTCTGCCTTACCTCTGCCTTTTTACCTATTCTGGTTTTAGGTATCTTTGGTGATTTTTAAGCCTTAGGGTCCTCTCTACTAACTGCTTCATTCTGTGGAGGGGCCTGTTTGCTTCTCCCTGCTTACTTCTGCCACCCTCTTGGCTAGTTTAAATGCTTTCCAATTAAACATTTAGACATCTCACTGAAGATCCTAGCTTCTCCCCAGATAGATGCAGGCCATCACTCCTGTATAGGTCTGCACCCCTCCAGGTGGAACCCCACTCCTCAATGAAGCCAAATCCCTCTGCTCCACACCAGTCCTTCGGCCATGCGTTGAATCTCTTGGTGTGGAGTACCC
Organism: Neoceratodus forsteri; assembly: GCA_016271365.2. NCBI lineage: Eukaryota > Metazoa > Chordata > Ceratodontiformes > Ceratodontidae > Neoceratodus > Neoceratodus forsteri. Next base: position 736,221,917 of record CM028131.1, read on the forward strand.
AGTTCTCCCTAGCGCCATTGACAGGCAACACCTCTGAAAAGGTTACAGAGCATGCCATCTTTCTAAGACCCCTCCCCAACTCCCTGAACTGCTCCTACACTACCCAAACCTCACTACTTGCTAGGTCATTCGTTCCCAGGTGGACAATGACATCTAGCTCACTTTTCCATCCTGCTGCCCCAGTGATCCTTCTGTAACTCCTAAGTGGCACTATCCCAAGGGCTACTACCCCTGCCTGCTTAACTACTAACAGGTTGAGGGGCCTAGGTCCAATGGCGGGTGCCTCCACCCAGAGGTCGGGGTCAAGACAGTCTGGTATGACTTGGTCACAGCCCTCTGGGACACTGCAACCCTCCTTTCTACCCACTAGTGTCCCACACAAGTTAATCACAGTACCTTCGCAGTATACACTTACCCCCAGGATTGGTTGGATCAGCTTGACTCTGGGGACCCCCTGTGAAATGAAATGCAGTAATACAATTGCCACTGTACAGTATTTCAACACAGACACTCAGTTCAGGCAGTATACTTTGCAAAACAACCAAATCTGATTTATTTAGGGGGAAATAACAAGGGCAGGGGGAAATCAAGTTAATTGGCTTAATCACTCTACTGTTTCAGAGCACTGTGCACAGGCTAAAGTCCCTACAAGTCACTGTCACTGGGTACCCAGGCAATAGGGGGCTAGCCAAGTTCAGTGCAGCTGGTTGGGGCCCTGAGGATGAAAACAATTGTACAATACCCAATTTGTAATCCGGAGCCGGTAGGCTCAGTTCGTGTAGCCAGACAGGGGAACAGATGAACGTTTGCAACTCAATGGATCAGTTGACAGGGAGCTACCCTGAATTTTACTCACGACTCTTGTAGCAGAGCACCTTTCACACTGCCGAGGGTCACAGGCCTGTGATCAGAACACTCCCCACACATTTATATGTAAAAGAAGGTTACCATACCAGGCAGCTGCTTTCATATCCCGACTGCACTTACTGCTACCCCAGGAAGTTACAGTGCAGCTTCACTTCTCCAGTCCTCTACAGGGTGAGCATGGTGGCGGGCTGTAAGCTGCACAGCCTCTTCTGATAGCAGAACACAGCAGATTCAGTCCGAATCACTACGGCGGACGAGCCGCCCGACTTTTGGCCTTCCACACGCACTTCCCGTGCAAAAACTCAACAGCGCAGAAGCCCAGAGCTCCTTCCTCACTCACGGCCACAACGACTCTGCCTTCTCAGCCGTTAGGCAAGAAAGTCAGAACGGCTGCGACCCGACCCGATTGGAGGGTTTCAGATGCCAGTCTCTCACACCTTCCCCTATTGGTGCAAAAAGGTGCCACACTCCTGGACTTCACTTCCCAGACTCACTGACCATACTCTCCATTGGCAGCCGGTTCCCGAGAGAGTCCTTTTCCTGGTTGGCTGCTCAATACTCCATCTTAAGCGCCCACTTTCTCCTGATTGGATCCAGTTTACAGTTCTGATCCAAAATGGAGGGGCGAAGCACACAAAGTCCAGCTGCAAGAAAGGCAGGTTAAACAATTTATATTCCCACTAACACTCTAAAGGGTATGGGGCAAACAGTTACATTTCTGGAAAGTGCTCCCTCTGCCCCTATAACGACGGCAGAAAATGGAGTGATTTGTCAGCAGCTCGAGCGGGACTCGAGCAAGAGAACACACAGTCCCCCCATGCAAACTAATTATGTCTGCAAGTAGACAGCTCTTAAAGAGACAGCACGAGAGGCTCTAAAAGCACTCAGTGATAAATGGCTTGAACGCCGAACACCATTCAGGCTAGGAGCACTCATCCAGCTCCAGGAAGACCTCTGGGAACCCCCATTTGCAGGGGGGTTACACTTAGGATGTGCTGGCCATCTCTCCAAGCTGTGACACCAGGTAGGCACTTCACCTCCCTTGCTCCCTCCCCTTATGCCCCCAAGTCTACCCTCCAGTGATTGAGTCACCCATCAGGAGTAGCTTCCTCCTCCTCCAAGGTCCTCTGCCTCCCCCTCTGGGGTCTCCACCATGGAAAACCCCCACATCCTCCTTGGTTACCACTGCGGGTGCCTCTTTGGGACAGTCCTGCCCTGCCAGAGCAGCATAGGAGTTACGGAGCAGAACCATAGGAAGGATGTGCCTCTGCCCCACCACCCTCACCCTTCCCGAGCCCACCGTCATCCAGCCACTCCTCCTCCATGGCAACCATTGAGGCAGCAGGGGTGGACCTGGTGGTTCCTTGGGTGGGGGAGGAGGTCTCCTGAATCCTAGCCAACTCAGCCTCGAGATGAGCAACCTCTACCCTCAGCCCAGAGAGGTTCCTGCAGATGGGACAGCACCGCAGCCTCCAGAAAGTCTCTCTGAAGAATGCTGCCCCACACTGTACCACTGCACTGCACCACTCCCATCATGTCTATAAGTGTCCTTTCTGCTTTTTTTCTTTTCTCTCCTCCCTTCTCTAATTTCCTTCAGTAGAGAAACACCCTTGCTTAGTTGTCTTTGTGCCCTGTAACTCTGATTCTGTGTGTTCCAGCGAACTCTCCCTTCCTGTCTCCACAGGAAGTATCTCTTTGCTGTCAATCACCCCTTGTGCCTATAAAAGAGGAGCTAGCCCCATGTGGATGGGTGGAGGGGTGGGAGGCAGGGAAATGTCATCTGTCTGTCTGTCTATCTGTTTTGTTTGCTTGTTGTGTCCCCTCTTCTCCTTATGTGCTGTTGCTTTTACTGCTGCTGGTCTGTGTCTTCCTTCCTTCCCCATCCGCTTGTCCCCCACTGTTGTTTTACAATACACTCTGCAGTAATCTGAAACTATAGCAAACCCTGTAAAAACAGTGTTGAAACAGCTGGATTTAAAACAATCAGCCCATTCCTCCGACGCAAAAGGCGTTTTTTCTTTTACAGGACCTCACGGTATCAATTCGATAAAACCTGGAGATTTATTATCCAAACCATCTGGTCAGCTAGGAAGCATATGGTACCTCAAAAGTAAGACAGTTTCCCTGAAAGGCTATGAATGTTGGATATTACTGTATGTACAAAATTTAAAATATATGTAAAATGGTCGCCATGTAACTTTCAGTTACTACCCCTGCCTTGCGGGCTCAGGCAAAGTTGAGGGGCCTGAGCTCTATTGTTGGTAGTTGAGGAGTTCATTTCCAACAAATAGAGGAGGCAGTGTAGCACAGTGGTTTAAGGCTCTGAGCTACAAACCTGGAGATCTGGGTTTGAATCCCACAGCCCCCACTTGCATACTGTGTGTCCCTGAGCAAGTCACTTAACTTCCTCGTGCTCCCAGATTGCACCTGTAAACAAGCTTTCTGTGTAGTGTGTCTCTCCTGGTGAAAAAAAGAAAATAGTAAATAGCATGGTGACTCCACCCAGAGAATTAGATAAGTGGACCTGATGGTAAATGGGTGCAACCCCTTGGGATGCTGTACGAACCCATCTCCCCTCACAGTCACCCCACACACAGAATACCACTTTAAGTTATAACACTTTAAAACACATGCAGTTAAAGGCAAACTCTAATAATGTGCTCACAGACAGTATTAAACAACAATAAACAGTTTATTGAATAAGGAGGGGGAACAAGGGGTGCAGAAATAAATATCAGTTTCAAAAACACTTGATGTAACCATTAAAACATAACCAGTGCCCACCAGCAGCAACAACATAGCAGTAAAACAGGCCCTCTCCCCACTGGTACCAGCGTTTCCTCCAAGTCGGTCAGGGTTCCCAGCTGGTGAAGGCCTTGCCGGCCAGAACCATGTAGCTGGCTGGTCAGCGTTGGTGCACTTTTTAAAGTAAACAACACTTTTAAAAACTTTGTATTAACTGTGCTACAGGACCGTGAGTAAAGCTTGGGGTTTTGCTGTCACCTGTGAATTGTACAGAGTCTGGCAACAGCAATCAGGTCAGTAAGTCAAACTGGGGCCTTGAGCTGTACAAGCAGGGTTGGCAGTTTACTTGGCTGTGGCAGGATTCATGCAGCTGATCACCTCTCTGCAGATGGTAGATTCTGGTAGCTTGTCACCTTCTTGGCTGCTTCGTCACAGGTGCTGGAACAGATCAGTGCTGGGGACCAAGCCACAAACCTCAGCCCACATGGCCAGACGTCCAACCCTCTTGGAAGACGATGAGTAATGCCTGGCTGTGACACTACCTGGCCAGTTACCTAGATCATCCTTGGCTAGCAGTTACTCCTATCCTGGTGCTCAGGAATCACACCTTTTTTTTCTGTCTGCCGGCTGCAGACATGGAACCATCCTGAAGCAAGTCTAGATTACCTCCCAGGGCCAGTGGTGGCAATCAGTCCCTCAGGTACTTTCCAAATTGCAGGTTCAAAGCTACAAAGCAGCTGCCTTATTTCAAGGCCAGATTTCCCAGACAACGGGAACTTTCTGTGAACGTCTTTCTGGACTGTGGTTGTTTAAACTCAGGCAACACTTCAGGCTCTCAGTAAGACACAGTCCGGCCCTCCCCACAGGCTGATGGGCTTCTCTCAGATTGCTTCAGGGTTTCACGCCCTAACAGCTCTGCACACTTAAATTCCGGCTTTCCAGATTATCGAACATTTTGGTTAAGCCTCCTAGCATTCAGCTGCGAAAGCCTTAGGCCAACTTCCAAACTTGTTCCTCAGCACAGCCTAAGCCCCCGTTTCTCACAGAGAGCCTCAGCTGCTTGAGCTGAGAAACTCCCCCAACATCTCAGGAGAAAATGGCTGCATCTCATTGACTGATACAGCTGTCCTTCTGAAAAATTATTATATATGATGTTCATTCGACACCTGATTGGATGCTGATAAAGGTGCCAAGAACATCGTCCTGTCCCCCTACCCAGGAGCCATAGCAACAGTCCTTCATACTCCTTGAATCCTGATTGGACAAAGAAGGGGTCAGGGGTTACCAAAATGGCATTCATAGAACAGTTTTCATGTAGTCCCAACTTTAAAGAACAGTTGCGTACTTACCGTAACAGCAGATCTTCAAAAGAATCTCTTCCAACAGGCCACACCTATGGAACTATAGCCATCAGGTGCTAGGACCACATGGAACACTTTTCTAGTCTTCTAGGAGCCATCAATGATGACATCAGACATTGACGTCCCACAATACATATACATGGGTGGCCCCCGCTCCTTCCTCAGTTCCCCGCCGGAGACCATACTCACAAGGCCTCCCTCTAGGAAAACCAAGGAGAGAGCTGAAGCTATGAACTACCTCGAAAGGCTGGAGCAATAGTTGTTCTGTCCTGGAGAGAGAGAGAGAGAGAGACAGGAGTGAGGAAACTCTGAGTCGAAGTATGACAGAGGCTGGGTCAGCATGGCCTGATGAAAGAGATTCTCTTTAAGATCTACTGTTAAGGTAAGTACGTAACTGTTCTATCTTCTTCAATGATATCTCAGACCACACCTATGGGACGAGTCCCAAGCAGTACTGACGGAGAGACAGTCTGGGTGGCTGGAGGCTAGAGGCCTAAGAAAAGAGGCCTTGAAGCACAGCCAGACTGAAGCCTACCCTTTTTTCTGGAGGCAATGTCCAGACTGTAGTGTTTCATGAAAGTGTGAACAGTTCTCCAAGTTGCAACAGCACAGATTTCTGCAGCTGAAACATTCCTGAATCAGGCAACACAAGTGGCCATGCCTCTGGTTTAATGACCACGTACAACCCCAGGAAGTGCCTTATCATACTTCCAGTAACAGAAAGTAATACAATTTGCCAACCATTTGGACAAACACTGTTTAGAAACTGGAACACCCTCTTTCCCAGAGGTGAGAGAAACTAAAAACTGCAAGGACTTCCTGCAGTCCTTCGTCCTGTGTGTATGGTACCTGAGTATTCTATGCACATCTAAGGTATTTAGCACTGCTTCCCCTGGATTGGCATGCTCAGGAAAACAAACTGGCAGCTGGATGGTATGATTCAAAGTAAACTCAGACACCACCATTGGTAAAAACTTAGGGTTCATATGCAAAGAGACCATGCATTTGTGGAAAATCAAATAAGGAGGCTCACACATAAGAACCTGAAGCTCAGAAATCCTTCAAGCAGAAGTAATAGCAACTAAAAATAATGCTTTCAAAGACAGAAAGTGTACCTCACAAGTAACGGCTGACAAAAGAAGCCAAAGTAGCCTTCTCCAACACAAAATTCAAGTCCCAAGCTGGGACTGGATTGTGGATGGGAGGCTTCATGTACAGAATACCTCTCAAAATTGTACAGGCCACGTCCAGCTGGACCACAGTACGGCCATCAATAGGCTCATGGAAAGCTGATATAGCAGCCAAGTGATAGAAGACTATTGCAATCCTGCATCTGACAAGGACATTAAATACTCAAGAACCTGATTCACTAGGCAAGTGAAGGAATCCAGGTGGTGAGAAGTGGTCCACAAAGCAAAACGTTACCACTTCATGAAGTAAGTAGCCCTGGTGGCGGGCTTCCTGGTGGCTACCAGGATGTCAGCCACTATTGGTGACACTCTAAATCTCACAGTGGAGCCAGGCATGGAGATGGAGTGACTTGAGGCCCAGATGAACTAGGGTTCCCTGTTCCTGTGACAGTAAACCCTTGCACAGTGGCAGGGATACTGGTAGTTCAACTGCAAACTGCTGCAGCAATGGAAACCATATCTGACAAGGCCACAAGAATTAGAGTGGCTCCCCTCCATTTGGAGCTTGATTAGCACCCTCTGAATCAGAGGAAAGGGAAAAAAGGCATAAAGAAACCTCCCTTCTCAAGACAGGGACAATGCATCTCGCCAGAAAATTACAGGCCCTGGATCAAGCAAGCAGAAAAGCAGCAGCTTTGCATTGAGTGGGGCAGCAAAAAGGTCCAACTCTGGATGACCCCCCCCCCCGTCAAACAGGTCTTCTACTACTGAGGTCAGCAGCTCCCACTCGTGCATTCTGGATTGTGACCTGCTTAGCCTGTCTGCCAGGATGTTTTGAGTGCCTGGAACAGGGACAGTTGACAGCTCTAGACCATTTTCTAGAGCCCAATACCAAACTCTCATCACCTCCCTGCCCAGAGGGTAAGAATGAGTCCTCCCCTTGCTTGTTTATCTAGTATACCACACTGACATTGTCCATCTGTACCAGCAGAGGACTGGGACAGGGTTGAATAAGGCCCTGCCTCATTTGTTATGCAGAAAGAGTTAAATGCAAAGATCTGTTCTATCCTCTCCTTTTCTTTCTTTTGCCTGTCTGGTTGTGCAACCAAATAATCACTTGAGACCTAGGAACTGATACATAGATAGATACATAGACAGTGTCAGCAGATAAGGGCCTACGGCCCACCCAGTCTGCCCATTTGAGCTTGTAAGTTTACTTTATGTTTTCCTAGAAGTCTGTTGCCCCTTAACCCTGACCTCCAGAATTCCTTTATGTCTATCCTATGCATTCTTAAATCCCGTGATTGTTTCAGCCCCCACCACTTCGTCTGGCAGGGTGTTCCACTTGTCCACCACCCGTTCTGTGAAGAAATTCTTCCTCACGTTTCCTCTGAATCGTCCTCACTCCAACTTCATCCCATACCCTCTAGTCCTGGAACATCTTTTTCGCTTAAAAATAATGTATTCCGGCACACTGTTCCTCCCTGTAAGATACAATTCACTGATCACTCCGACGGTCTCACAATTCTCCGCCTCTCGCTATCTCTCTGCTTTCACTTGCTGTTTCTGTATTTTCTTCCCCCTTGCATATCTGCAGTTGTAAAAAATATATGTGACTTTTTGTGTTAATCTATGTGTGAAACTGTGATCTCTTGGTTTGAACTGTATATAGTTATACTGTTGAAACGATTTCAAAAAGTTATTTGGAATTTAGGGGATTAACCTGAGATGCAGTTTGAGCTCCTCGCAGACTTGTTTGCAAACTCTTTTGCAGAGCTGTCAGCAGGAGGCCAGCTTGGGACACTGTTCTATTTGCAAGTCTGCTCTGCAGAGAAACTGACAAGAACATTTTGTGAGAAGCAGGATATTTCTTAACAAGTTCCCAGGCAAATACCTATAAAAAGAGCAGCAATGCTTTTGCTTGAGAGAGTGAGAGACAGAGAATAAAACCTGGAATTAGAGATAACCTCAGATGAAGGACTTTGTTTTCTCTGTTTGTACTGTCTTTGTAAATAGTTATACTGAACCATTTTTTTTATTTCACTGTTATTGATAATAACAAAACATTAGCTGTGACTTTTACCACTGCTCCTGGCCTTCCTATGCTTCCTGACCTATGCCTCAATGACAAGGGCCAAGGAGAAATGGGTCAGGAAGGCTGGCAAAGCATACAGAATGGCCCTCATCTTTGGATATTTATGTGATGGGAGGTCTCCACATTGGTCCATGTTCCTTGTGTCTGATGAGAACCCAGATGTGCCCCCTCGCCCAACCCTGAAGTGTCTGTGGTGAGGATCTGCTGAGGGGAGGGAATGAGGAAGGGAACCCTTTTCAGTAAGTTGCTGGGTTCCATCTACCACTACAGCAAGACAGGAGAAGTTACTAGACTTGCTGTTCTAGATCACTGGTGCGCTGATCTCACTGGACCCTCAAAGTCCACTGAGGGATCCTCATGTGCAGCCATGCCAGAGGCACCTCGACAACAGCTGCTGCCATCAGGCCCCACAGTCTCAAGAATGCCCTGGCTGTGACATATCTGCTCTGATAAATCAGCTGGACCTGAGCTATGAGGTGTTCTGTGCTGTCCTAGGTTAGGAAGGCTAAGCCTTGGGCTGTGTCCAGTATTGCCCCTATGTACTGCAGACCCAGACAAGGGGTCATGACCAACTTGGGCAGATTGACAGTGAATCCTAGGGCATTGAATAGTGCCTGGTATGCACTAGGGTCTGAGACAGTTGCTCCTTGGACTGTGCTTTGAGCAACTAGTCATCTAGACTGGTGAGGACATATAGTCCCTCTCTCCTGAAAGCGGCTACCACCACTGCCAAGCATTTGGTAAATACCCATGGCTCAGATGACAACCCAAAGGGCAATACTGTGACTGGTAGTACTCCCCCTGGAACAGAAACCTGAAATACCTCCTGTGAGAGGGGCAAATCTTGATATGTAGGTACGTATCCTGTATCTCCAGAGAGCATATTCAGTCTCCTTGTTTCAGGACTGGCAATAGGCCTCACAGAGTGACCATCTTGAACTTCTTGTACTGAATGCAGAGGTTCAGATCACTCAGATCCAGAATGGTTCTCAAATCCCCTGTGGATCTGTGGACAAAAAAGAAATGAGAGTAGACCCCCCCCCCCATGTTACTCTGTTGGCAGGTAACTGGTTCTATGGCCCTCTTCTGTAACAGTGCACATACTTCCTCTAGTAGCACTGGTATGTGATCTGGAGGATAATTTAAGGGAACAGGTGGCATGTTTGGAGGTAACTCCAGAAGTTCGGGAGCATGGCCATGTTCTATTAATTGCAGGACCTAAGTGTCTGTGGTGAGTTCCTTCCACTGATCTAGGTGAAGGGCAAAACAACCCCCTATCACCACCTCCTGTCTCATTACTGAGGGGGTTCAGGAAGGAGTCATGTGGAGGCATATCTGGTGGCTGGGGCCACACTTCTGCCTCTAGGGGCTTTGGAATGGGCACCTGTGGCAGAGGCTGGGGTTGGCAAGGCTGACTCAGCACTTTTGCGCTGATGTCTGGACCCTGACCTGAGTTTGTGGGAGGCCCTATGAAAGGGAACCCTCTGCCTATTTTTGGGCTGTGTGTGGTAGAGAGAGTGGACAGATCTGAGAGTCCTCCCTGAAGCTTGTAGGTCATTCAGGATGTCCTGCACATCTGCCCCAAAGAGCTTGTACGATCTGAATGGGGCATTCAAAATGGATTGCTGAACATCAGTAGCAAATCCTGACATCCTTAGCTAAGAATGCCTTCTCATGCAGATGCCAGCTGCTGCTGCTGTGGCTGAGGCATCCTAAATGTCATGGGTAGACCTCAAAATTGGCTTACCTACATCAGCCCGAGTTTGGAGGACCTTAAGCAGCTCCTACTTCTGAGACCCCTCTGGGAGGGCCTGAGCTGCTGCTTTGGCCTTTTTCCAGAGGTATTCTGGTACTTTACCATATGGGCCTGACATTTTGCTATCCTTAGGCTCAATGTGGCAGAGGCAAAGGCTGTCTTCCTCATGAGATCCAGTTTTCTTGACTCCTTATCTGGGGGAAGGGAACTGAGATGCTTAGGCACCTTAAACCTGTCATGAAGTGCATTTGTCACCACTGAATCAGCCTCAGCTTCCTGAGGGGGCCTAATATTGATTGTCTGCCTACTGGGCATGGCAGGGATCATGCTGGTTCTGTGTTAGGCAGCCGGGTGGCATCCTCTAGTGCTGCCAATAGAGGAGGAATGATAAGAAGTGGAGTGTCTGGAATTTCTAGAAACTTCACCAAATTCCTTCTAGTAAGATCTTCCTCCTCAGCATCAAACCCAAGGCAGTTTGAAGCTGCTAAATCATTGAAAGGAAAGAGGGATCCTCGGGGGGGACCTTAGGGTGTGCACTATGGAGTCCTCACTCCTAGAAGAAATGGTGGAGTCAGTTCTCTCAGATGGGCTCCCATCCATATCTTCCTCCTCCTCCTCCTTCTCCTCCTCTGGTGGGATGAGGTCAGGATTGTACTCCTCCTCGTCAACAGGCTCTGAGGGTGTCAGAGAGAGGAGTGAAGGCATCAACATCCTGGAGTGCACAGGATGCATCAGCCTAGCAGGCATTGACATGGGGACTGGTCTCTGTGGTCCCAACAGCATTGTCCCTGGAGTGAGAGGAGGAGGCAGCAGTCACTGTATTACCTCTGTGAAGGAGGACAGCTCTGTCTGAATGTCAATGGTGGCTTGCACTGTAAAGGCAGTTTGAGACATTGACTGGGGAGGTTGCAGCCCTGACGTCAATGGGCTATCACCAGCCATTGTAGGTCCTGCGGAGCCCACTGCCAGTCGACCTTGAGAGTTCTGAGGTCTGAGCAGCAATGCCTGCATCATCGGTGAGGGTGACCCCATCATCAATGGGTCTTCATCGGCTGAGGAAGGTCCAGGGTAACTCACTGCCAGAGTCAGCCTTGAGGGTGCTGAGGCCTGAGTGGCAGGAGGCATTGATGCTGAAGCTCTTGACAGCACTGCAGCAGCTGGCACTGAGGGAAGTGGTGACAGAAAGCACAACTGGAGGGGTTTAGCCTTAGTCTGTTCACCTCTCCTAATGGGTGTGATTTCCCAAAGAATTCTCCCGGGGTCTGGAGGACTCTGAGCCCGAGGAGCGGGCCAGCGACAGGGCAGAGCTAGTCCCCTTCAGCTCTCTCTCCATTCTGGCTACCTGTTGCTCTAAAAGAAAGGTCTTTAGGGCTTCTGGTGGTGTCACCAGGTAGCCTGGTTAAATTTCAAGCAAATCTCGGAGGCCTTAACATCATGGCCCAGTCCAAGACAGCATACGCTGATGCCATGCTCATCACTGGAGTAGATTGTTCATCCACACTCACAATAAGGGAAGAGTCTGGTGGCGTCTTTTTTCCTCCACATGCACAACAACATGCAATCACTTTAAAGTAAAGTGATAGCTAACTAGGATGGGAAAAATAATAAAATTTTAAATTTGGCAATCAACTGAAGTGACGATGTTCTCTGTGCAATCCACGTGAGTATGGTTGTTGGCAGGAAAGGAACTGAGGAGGGAGTGGGACCACCCATGTATATGTACTGTGGGATGACAATTTCTGACGTCATCATGGATGGCCCTTAGTAGACTGCTAGCAAAAGGTTTTCCATGTGCTTCTAGCGCCTGACAGCTAGAGTTCCATAGGTGTTGTCTAATGAAAGAAATATCCTCGAAAGAGATCTGTCTTTTTAAGGGCTTCTGTATCATTTTAACAGCAATGTCCACATGCCCCAACAGGTGTCCCTCTGCTTTATTGTTCAGTTTTGGAATGGACACTAAAAGATCCCCCCTGCTAGTTGCTAGCTCCAAAACATTGGGTACCCTGGTGACAGGCTGAGAATACAGTCACAAGGTAGCCTCAGCTGCTCTTAAAGAAATAGTGCACTTAAACATTTATATACCGTTTATTTCATTTTCTCCCCCCAAGTAGCCAAGCTGTCAAATATATGGCAGCTTAGATTCAATGCAAAGAAGTGCAAAGTAATGCACCTGGGAAACAAAAATCCAGGGGAAGAGTACACAATGGGGGGGTGAGATACTGACAACAACAAAAATGGAAAGAGACCGGGGGTAGTCATATCAGATGACCTAAAGGTGGGCCAACAATGTGAGAAAGCAGTAAGGAGGGCTGGAGGGATACTGGGATGCATAGGGAGAGGCATCACCAGCAGAAAACAGGAATTTGTTGGCCCTCTGTACGGACAGTTGGTAAGACCACATCTGGAGTACTGTGTACAGTTCTGGAGACCCCATCTCCACAAAGACATAGACAGGGTGGAGGCTGTCCAGAGGAGGACAACCAAAATGGTGCAAGGTCTGCACCAGAAGACATATGAAGAAAGACTAAAGGAGCTTAAGATGTATAGCCTCGAAGAAAGGAGGGAGAGGGGGACATGATAGACACTTTCAAATACCTCAAGGAAATCAACAAAGTCCAAGAGGGTAGCATCTTTCAGAAAAAGAGATGTGCAAGAACAAGGAGGTACAATTTGAAGATGGGGGACGGCTCAGAGGTAATGTGAGGAAGTATTTCTTCACAAAGAGGGTTGTAGATGCATGGAACAGCCTATCTGAGGAGGTTGTAGATTCAAAAACAGTGGGGGGGTTCAAGAATGCATGGGACAGACATAAGGCAATTCGCAGGTATGGAAACACATTTTGAGCAGGATGTGAAGAATGACAGCTGTACTGTTCATGAGGGGTGTGAAAAAATGGCAATATTGTGAATTTGGAGTGAAAATATTAAAAACTGCCAAAGTTACGAGCATGCATAGAAAAATTTCAATGACCGCTGTATATCTCACACATTTTTCAATATTTATGCACCAGATTTTTAACATGGGCATTTTGGGACCCCACCACATGAACACTGATACTGTTGTTTCGTTACTCAGTCCTGAAAAGTGATTCCATACAGCGACAGTGAAATCCCCTTTCAGGACTGAGTAATGAAATGACAGTGCCAGCATTCATGAGGTATGATGCCAAAAACCCCATGTTGAAAATTTGGTGCAAAAATGTTGTAAAATGGCTGAGATATCAACATAAGTCGAAAACGCCATTGACAGCCATTATACGGCATGTAGCTTGATTTTTCAGTTCACGGTTCGGCTTTGAAGAGTGCAGACATGTCCCAGTCCTCCGAAGATGACAGTCGCTGACCTCAGATGGTAAGTATAGGGCAAGGGGGTGAGTGAGGTGGTGGTTTGCTCAGTGGGAGGGTCGGGATGGGGAGGAGACGGGGGAGACGATGAGTGACCATTTTCTTTTTTGCAGGGAAAAAAAGATGTTGGGGGATCATTTTCTTTTTTTATGCAGAGAGGGGATTACTGGAACATTTCAGGACACTGGGAGTGGGCTCCCCAGTGTCCCAATGTACTGGAAAGGGGGGGGGGGCTAGCACCGACACAGGGATTGGGCCCCTCATTGTCAGATCTAATGCGCAACAAAATCAGGTATCTCAGGCGGAGCACCAGGGCTCAAATTTTGGTATTCCAGTATGAAATTTGGTACCCAAAATTTACCAGAATATGGTTACATTTGAGCCCTGTGTTTATATTTCATTTGTGGTGACTATATGCCATAGTGAAGAGGGAATATTCCCTCAAAACACTGGCAATCTGTGCAAAGATGATACCATATTGTTTATAAATAAAAGTGAATTAATCTGAGCTAAAACTACATGTGGTGGGTGAGTCTTATTACTCATGAAGAGGTAGAAGGTATTCTAAGGTGTTGCCCGGAGCAGATTCCAACCTGCAATCTCATTTTTTCAGGTGATGGGCCACACTGGGTTACTGTTTGGATCCTGTCATATACTCCCCTGTTTAAGAGGAAACCTGTTTCTCTCTTTTCCGCTATAAACATGTTTCCTTAAGCCTTTTTTGTCTCTCCTCTCAACTCTGTATAAAATATTGTAAAAGTATCTATTTTTGCTGTAAAAATACTTTTGCTATATTCGCTAAAGCAGTAATTTGCGCTGAAATAAATTAGCGCTAATTAGCCCTATTAGCACTTTTTCCCATTATAGTGAATGCGGCACTAATGCCTTGGCGCTAAATTAAATTTGCGCAATTGCAGTTGCATTTGTGTTTGTGCCAAAATTACATTACATGAAAATAAATAGTTTTACAGTATACTTTTCTTGGAATAAGTAGTACCCTTTTTTGTAATACCTTTTTCAGCAAGAAATCTTTTAGACATAGGCAATTTTTAATCATCTGTCCGAATTCTCAACCCCCTAATCCACATCTTAACAGAACATTTGTATTTACAGTACATGCCATGTTCCTGTTCTCTGGGCTACACTGAATTTGTATGGTTGCAATGTCAGGTACCATCTAGTGATTTGCTCCTTTTTTATCCCACATTTGGTTGATCTAACAAAGAGGGTTGTGGTCTGTCATCAGCACAAAGTCAGCATTAAACAGATAAAACTTCAAAGCCTCCATTGCTCATGTGGTTGCTAAGCATTCATTTTCACTGGTGGACTACATCCTCTCTGTTGGGCAGTTTTCTACTGATACAGTACGGCATGTTCTTCCTGCTCTACATTCTGGCTCTGGCTTCTGGCATTCATGTCTTAGCAAGTGAGTGGAACAGCAAAGGAGAGGAAAAAATAACTAGTGCCTTAGGCATCGACAGGTGTCAGAAGAAGGAAACAGAAAAAAGGGTACTCGGCCGGTCAATTAAGGTAAGATTCCTGGTCCTGTCAGTTGTAACACACACACTGCAGGGAAAGGTGGAGGGCAAACAGCAGGCGTTAACTAGAAATAGGTGCAACTACCTATCTAGGGTAAGGGTATAAAGGGATTTAAGGAGGGTATAGGCAAACACTAATAGCTACCTATCTATAGTCAGGTAGCAAAGGGTTAGGGGAAGGTGAAAGTGCTGCTGACAGAAAAAAAAGCAGAGAAGGGTAAGGGAAGAAGGAAGAAGGAAAACACTTCACTCAAGAAGGAACTACTTGTTGAGTGGGGTAGAAGGGAAGCCCCTATCTAGGGTAAGGGTACAAAGGACCGAAGTAAGCAAAAAAGGAGAAAACTAGAAACACCCTATCAGGGGTAAGGGAGCAAAAGTATTTCCAGGCAATACTGGGAGATTAGGAACTGGGAATGCTGGAAGTGGTGCGGTGCAGTGGTTGTGGGGTGGCAGTTTTCAGAGAGACCTTCTGGAGACTGCAGTACTCCCCATCTGCATGCACCTCTCTGAGCTGAGAAAGGAGGCTGCTAGACTCCAGGCTGAGTTAGTTAGAATTTGGGGGACCTCTTCCCCACCCAGGGGCCACCAAGTCTGCCACCATCACCTCAGAGGATGCCAAGGAGGAGGATCAGCTGGTCTATGGTGGACTTTGGAACGGTGGGGGTGGTGAGCCAGGGGCACATTCCTCATCCGGTACCACTACACAATTCCTATGCCACTCTGGTGGGGCGGGACTGCCAGGAGGAAGCACCTTGGTAGAGGTCAGAAAGTATGTGGAGGTCTGACTTCAAGAAGGGTGGTAGAGGACCCCAGAGGAGGAGGAGGAAGCAACTTTTGGTGGGGGACTCAATTATGAAGGGGATATATTTGGGCATAGGATGGGAGGTGAAGGAGAGGTAAGTAAGGCGCCGAAGTGGTGTCATGGCTTGTAGGGATGGGAAGTGGATCCTGAGGAAAACTAGGGTTACAGAGTGGGAGGGAGAGCTGAATGTTTGCCTGGGGACTAATGACCTGGCTAGCGATGGGGCTGGGATAGTGCAGGGGAGTTTAGGGAGCTGGAGAGGAGTCTTAGACAGGTGGCACAATCAGTAGCTTTGTTGATGTGCTGCCTGTCTATGACAGAGGGAAGAAAGGGTTCTCTGCAGCATGAGCTTCAACTCATGGTTGAAGGAATGGTGCAGAGGGAAGGGGTTTGGCTACACTGGGGACTGGGGGCCTACCTGGATGAATAAGGGTCTATACTGGGGTGATGGCCTACATCCACCTGGGAGGGAAACCGCAGTCCTCAGTGGCTGGTTTAAATTGTAAATGTTATCTTGATGAATATTTAAACTAGCTGAGGGGGAGAAGCAGAAGGAATCAGGACAGTGTAAACTGCCACAACAAAAGCAGAAAATAGGACCTGAGGAGAGATGAATCCCCAAGGGAGCAAATTAATAAATGAAGCAGGGTGGTGGAAATGAAGGGGGATGGGAACGAGAGCATTAAAAAGAGTGGTGGGAAGGAGGGAGAGCAAAAAGGAAAAAAGGAGCTTAGTAAGCAGAGTGGTAACAAAATCTGAAAGGCCATGTGTGCAGATTCTAGAAGGCTAGGAAATAAAATCCTAGACTAGAGGCCATCATGGCAGAGGCTGACCTGGATATTGTGGCCATTAACGAGCCATGGTCCACTGAAAACAATGACTGGGATATGGCCATACCAGGCTACGGTGAGTTCAGGAAGGACACAGTGGGAAGAAAAGGAGAGTGTGTTTATGCGAGGGAAGGCATAAAAGTGACAGAGATACAAGGAATCCTGGGGGGAGAGGTACTGTAAGTCACCCTGGAGATGGGAAACACGGCCACTATTTGCACTGATGTGATCTACAAACCTCCAGCACAGGAGGAGGATTTAGAGTAAGTACTGATGGAACCCATTGGCAAGATGGCAGAAAAGGGGGAGGTGCTACTGGTGGGGGACTTTAATCTGCTGAATGTAGATTGGAGCCTCCCAGCTACAGCTTCAGCTAGAAGCAAGGACATACTGGACTCCCTGCAGGGAGTGTTCTTCAGGCAACTAATCAGGGAGCCCACTCATAATGGAGCAGTACTGGACCTGGTGATCATTAACAGGAACAGTGTTGCAGTCGTCAATGTAGGGACCACCTGGGGACTGGTGATCACTGTGCAGTGTGGTTCAACTTAAGGACAGTTGCAGAATTGAACCACACAAAGGCGAGGGTCCTATATTTCAGAAGGGCAGATTTTAAGAAGACGGGTGGATGCCTCAGTGCAGCACAGGCGGCGGGGGAAGAACAGTGGGGGAAGCTAAAGGAGGGCACAGTAAGGGCAACAAACCTCTATGCCAAGCAAGTGAGCAAAAGCAAGAGGAAAAAGAGACATCTGTGGCTCTTGAAAGAAAAGGATGGAAATGTAAAAGCAGGAAGCGTAGCACTCACAAGGTATAAGGAGATGCAGAGGGAGGAAGATAAGGAGGTGTATCATGGGAAATGGAGGGAAGCAGGGAAAGCAGTGTGGATCACAAAGGCACAAACTGTGGCAAGAATAGCCCAGGCAGTAACGAAAGTGCCAAGACATTTTGTAGGTATTTAAGTGAAAAGAGGAAGAGCAGGGTAGGTTAGGGATTGTGAGATTAGGAAGGGGGAGGGGCTGTGCAGAAGAGGACCAGGAAAAGGCAGATATCCTGAACAAATACTTTTGTTCCATATTCACAGATGAAGGAGATGGGGAGGGGCCACAAAAGAGTAACAGGAGCTTTGGAGGGAGGGAGGGAGGGAGGTGGACACTAGTTCTTTTTCAGAGGACAGAGTGCTGAAAGGACTTGCAAATCTGAAAGTGGACAAAACAATGGGGCAAGATGGGATGCATCTAAGGGTATTGAGGGAGCTCAGGGAGGTACAGTCTGCATATCTAACTGTCCTATTTAACAACTCACTAGAAACAGAAGTAGTTCTGGAGGACTGGGGAAGGGTAGATGTAGTCCCACTTCACAGAAGTTGTAGCAGGGAGGATGCTAGCAACTATAGACCAGTCAGCCTAGCATCAGCGGTGGAAAAGCTAATGGAATCACTGCTGAAGGAAAGGATTGTGGAATATCTTGAATCCAACAGGTTACAAGACCCAAAGCAGCTTAGATTCATGGGGGGGGGGAGGTCATGCCAAATAAATCTGATATATTTCTTCAAGTGGGTGGCAAGGGAATTAGATCAGGGTGGAGCAGTGCATGTGGCCTACCTAGATTTCTGTAAGACTTTCGACACCATTCCACATAGGGGACCTGTAAGGAAGCTGGCAGCTTAGAGGTGGGTCTAAGGATGGTAAACTGGGTAAGAAATTGGTTGGGGATAGACAACAGAGAGTGGTGGTAAACAGAGTTAATTCCAGAGAGAAGGAAGGGTGACCAGGGGGTACCTCAGGGATCAGTACTGAGACCAGTCCTCTTTAATGTCTTTATAAGTGACACTGAAGAGGAGCTGGAAGGGAAGATCTGCTTCTTTGTGGATGACACCAAAATCTGTAATGGGGGGACATTCCAGGGGTAACAGAAGAATGAGCAGAGACCTAAGCAAACTAGAGGAGTGGTCAAGGGAATGACAGCTGGTTTCAAGGTGAAAAGTGCAAAATCATTCTCTTAGGGCACAGAAACTCAGGGTGGAGTAAAAATTGGGTGGAGAGATAATGATCACCACTAAACAGGATAGAGACATCAGGATCATCATATCTGATGACCTAAAGGAGGTCAGGCAGCACAGTAAGGCAGTTGGGAGAGCTAGTGGGATGCTGGGGTGCATAGGGAGGGATATCGCCAGAAGAAAGATGGAGATGGTGTTCCCTATGTATAGATCACTGGTGGGACCCTACCTAGCATACTGTGTCCAGTTCTAGAGATTACATCTCCAGAAGGACATAGACAAAATGGAGGTTGTCTAGAGGAGGGCAACTAAAATGGTGCAGGGTCTGCATCAGAAGACCTATGAGTAGAGACTAAGGGACCTCAATATGTACACCCTGGAAGAGAGGAGGAAGGGGATATGATAGAGACCTCTAAATACCTCACAGGAGTAAATAAGATACAGGGGGTAGTAATTTTCAGACAAAAAGATGTTCAAGAACAAGGGGACATACAATAAAGTTGGAGGTGGGTAGATTCAGGAGAGATATGAGGAAGTACTTATTCACAGAAAGAGTGGTAGAAGCCCAAAACAAAACAATCTTCCAGCGGAGGTGATGGGGGTGAAAACATTGTTGGGGTTCAAGAATACATGGGATAGGCATAAAGGAATCTTAGTTTAAAAGGAGGGGAGAGAAAAAGCCTGAGATCAAGTAGGGTCTGTGGTGACACTGTAGGTAGAGAAAAATGAGCAGACTGGCTGGGCCAAGTGGTCCTTTTCGGCCATCATTCTTTTTTCAACTCACTTTTATTTATTGTTTTGTAGCAAGGTACAATAACATAAAAAGAGTATATTCTAGTACAATATTGCCTGACCCACGCACGGTGCCTTCTGTGTTTTTTGTACCTATACATTTCAACTCTGCCATCAAATTCTATGTTTCTATGGCTCAGAACTGCACTTATGCCTACCTCAGATACATCCATCTGTAACAGAACCTGATGGTCAAAATCTGAACATTACAGAACTAGAGCTGAACATAAGGTGGCTTTAATGGCTCTAAATGTCTTTTGCCATTTTGCCATTCTGCCAGCCACTTGAATGATTTGGGTAATGCTTTTTTGTGAGCTCAGTAAGGAGTGTAGCTAACTGAGCAAAACTGGGAATGAATCACCAGTAATGTCCAGCAAGTCCTAGGAAAGACCTGATATGTTTCTTTGTCTTGGGGACTGGACTGTTGCCCACAGCTTTAGTTTTGGATACCTTGAGCTTCACCTCTCCATCTGCCAGAGCATAACCCTGGTTGCTTGTCAAACCTGCTTTGTTAATGGACTGGCTGACTGCTCCTAGGTATAGGTGACTTTCCAATTCAGTACTGTACACCACAGCATCATCCAAATAAGCAGTGGTGCAACCTGTATGGGGAGCTGGAATTAAATCCATGTGCTGTTGCAATGTAGTGGGTGAACCATGTAACCCGAATGGCATGAAGATGAACTGGTAGAGCCTGATGGGTGTTGAAAAAGCAGTCTTATCTCAGGATTCTTTGGCTAGGCATATTTGCCAGTAAGCTAGGTGAGATCAAGGGTGCTGATATACTTATCCCCTCCCAACCTGTCTACCAATCATCTACCCTGGGCATTGGGTAGATGTCAAATACTGACACTTACATATAAACATATGAAATTGCCAGCAGAAACAGGCCTCATGGTCTATCTAGTCTGCTTGAGTGTGCAGCTAGCCCCTCATCTCACAGCTGCCCTTCCCACCCCCCCCTTCCCAGTATTCCTTCCCCTTAACTAAGGGGTTTCCTAAAATCAAGACAGATTTGTATGCCCTCTTCCTTTTCATTTACAGTCACCATTGCTGGTGACCAAGAACTCATTGATTCTTCAATGGTTCCCAGATCTTTCATCTTTTGTATTTCCTTAGCCATATCCGCTCTTAACCGCTCTGGTGATCTGTATGTTTTTTGTCTGATAGGACGGACAGTCTCCATCACTATCATATGCTTGACCCCTTTGGCTAGGCCAGACATTGTGGAAAAGATATTGATGAATGTCTTTTCCAGGTCTTAAATTTCTGCAGTTTGTTTTGTGGAAAAGGAAATATTCTCCTTCACAGCCTCAGATGTTCCAGTTTGTTCCAGGCTGTCATAAGCAAGATGACATATCATTCTTAGCTTCTGGTAATATGAACAAAGTAACCTTTGATGTCTTTTCATCCCATTTTTTCAGGATATTAGCAAGGTATATCTTGAAGGGATTTTCCTTATCTTGGAACTCAGCCTCATAGTTGACTGTTCCTGTATATTTCAGCACTTTATAAGGCCCTTGCAATTTCATTAACCATTTGTTTTCTGTAGAGTGCAACAGGAGCAGAATCCTATCACCTGGCTCAGAAAGCTTTTCTCTTACACCAAGGTCATAAAACACCATTTGATGTTCTGGTTACTTCCGGATTACTGCGGGCAATTTGCATGTATTTTGTCAATTGCATTCTCAGGGAAAACATATAAGGTATAATGGACCGTTTATGAGTGTTCCCACATTTTCTTTATTACATCTAGTGGCCCACTATGCAGTAAATTCATACAGCACTTCAAAGGGAGAAAAGCTTGAAGAAGATTGTGATACTTCTCAGTAAGTAAAAAGGAAATAAGATAAGAATTGGTCTCAGTCTTTCCTGGTCTTTCTAGTCTCCTTTTGCAAACCATTTTAACATGTGTTTTAAGGGTTAATTATACTAGAAAAGATCCCTCATAGCCAATCAAAATGCAGTTACTGCCTGATTATTCTGCAATAACCAGATAGTAGACTGAATTATAGGGCAGTGGCTCTGCATTCTGATTGGCTAAGAACGATAATAGGTCAGTGGATCTGCATTCTGATTGGCTGCAGCATGTGTACTTAACCAATCAGAGAGCAAGCCCAGTTTGCCATCCCACTTCAACACACAGCAGCCAATCAGAGACTCTAATAACTCTACAGCACTTCTGTGAGAAACAATTCTTGCTTTCTCATGAGGTCACTGTAGCATGCACAGATTATGCAGTTCTCAAATTATTTTTTTATTTTTCCAGTATAATAGCAATAATACCAATACTGGGCTAGGTTTCCTCTATATAAACTGGACCAAGGAGTTAAGAAACACCTCTTGCCCTGACAGTGAGATAATTGAGTCTCTGGCTGTAACATAGAGAATTGTGAATGATCACTCATACACAACAAGGGTATTTTTCACTCAAGAGGTTTCCATGGTAAGTGAAGACTTCAAGAGTACAGCTCGAGAGGTCTCATTACCATGGAAACCTCAAGAGTTGAAAAATACCATTGTTGTGTATGAGCGATCATACACAGTCTTTTATAGTGTATGGTCACTCGTACAAAGACTGTCCTTACTTTCTTGCTGGTTTATGTAGTAATTTTTGCCTACTCTGGCCTGTTTCACTGCCACAGCTGTTCTCAGAGGATCACCAGTCACCCGATTGTGCATGCGCACCCACCTTCTAAGTGTTATGCTGCACTAGCTACGTAGCTAGTGCAGCACAACAGCTATGATGACTTAGTTAGTGCAGCTTAACAACGTTGCTGAAGGGATGGATTTCCATCCACAACAACGTTCCACCATACACTATAAATGCCTTTGTTGTCTGTGTGTACAGTGTGTTAGGAGAGAAACATTCAGCCAGTTGAACTGAGCAGAATTTTGAGTCTGTGTATTCCATGGTAAACATTCCATGACAAACATTCCATATCTTGAATGTGAGGAAAAACAGAAGAAAAAAAACAGGAAGAAGAAGAAGAAAGTAGGCAACAATACATATGGGTTATACAATGGTGAACTGTCAGATAAATGATTTATCTACACAAGTGCTGTTTGACCTCAGCTAACCTCAAGAGTGGCGTAAGCCACGAAGAATAGTATCCACCCAACTCATGGATTACCTATCTAAATACAACATACTATGCCCAAAGCAACATGGCTTCCTTCCTGGTCACAGCACCTCCACAGCCCTTTTGGAGTTCTCCCACCAAATACACTCTGCTCTTGATGCTGGGGAGATCGCCGGGGCAGTGTTCATCAACCTATCTAAGGCCTTTGACACTGTGGTCACCCACTAATGCTTGACTCCCTTCGTCTGCTGGGACTCTCATTGGGCCCCCTGGACTGGTTCTCCAGCTACCTCCAGAATAGATCCCAACGGGTCAAATTAAATGGTATCCTATCAACAACCCTACCAGTACACTCCAGGGTCCCTCAAGGCTCTATCCTGGGCCCCACCTTGTTTAGTCTCTTTCTAAACACCCTCCCCAGCTCCTGCACAGGCAAAATGCTTCTATACGCAGTCCTCGTCGCCTCAAACCCCGATCCACTCACACTCCAGAGCTCACTGCAACTCGCCTTCAACCAAGCTGAAAAATGGTTCCTCAACCACCGTCTGGTTCTGAACCTTAAGAAGACGAAATCTATGATTTTTGTACACTGCCAAAGTAACTCCAGAAATGCTCCCCTTCACATCACCCCCAGCACACTCCACCCCCTTGAACAGGTATCAACATACAAATACCTGGGCATCACCTTTGACTCGGCATTCTCCTTCCACACCCATCTTAACACTTTATCATCGGCCATGAATGCCTGGATTGGTCTCCTCTACCGCCACAAAGACTGCCTTCCTGAGTTTGCCCTGAGACTTGCTATCACTTCATCCATTCTGTCACTGGTGGATTATGGACTCCCTACCTATGCGGCTGCTGACCCCACTGCCCTCACCAAAGTCCAGACCTCTATCAACAAAGTCTGTAGGCTCCTGACTGGTGCCCACAGCAGAACACACACATGCCTACTCTACTCTGCCTCTAACATACTAACCTTTGAAGAACGGCTGCAATACCACACCTGTATATTGGCAAAAAAGGCTCTACTTGGGCTTTGCCCCCCAGGTGTCACTACACTCCTTCAACGGGCCTCCCACCCGGTTGTCACCCGTAATGCAACCAAAGCCACCTTCCAGGTGCCTAGAGCTAAGACCTCACTCGCCCAAAGGTCCTTTCACCACAGAGCACCCGCTTGGTATAACTCCCTCCCCACGCACATCACAAACATCTCCAAAATCGGCCCCTTCAAAATATCTCTATGCAAATACCTCACTGACAATTGTAGCTGTACTTGTCCATAATAGTGCTTTCCTAGAGCACCTTCTGAACCATCTGCCCCGCTAGTACTACATACGTCCTAGCCTACTTAGAATTGGTTGCTGTAGTCTGCACACCAGGCACAGTACCCTGCATGTGCTACAGGGTCACTAAACAGTCTTGTATTTTTTGTATTCCTGTTTTGTATTATTTTGTTTGTTGCTCTGCACTGCTGTATCTCACCTGTTTTGGTCGCTGCAATGCCTTGCTGTATACTCCTTTGTATCTCACCTGTACTGTTAACCAATGTCTTGCCACACAAATATGTTTGTCCCCCCTCCCTGCGATGAGGTACCTTTGTAAATGAGTCTCTGACTCAAAGGTCTGTAAATCCGATTTATTAAATAAACAAATAAATAAAATAAAAATAAATGAGATGTCCGAGGTCATACAGCGCAAGTGTAGATAAATCATTTATCTGACAGCTCACCATTGTATATTTCATTTATGCAATAGGGATGCTTTCTGTCAGTGCAGGGATATTTGCTTTAGATTGTTTATCTTTTTTTACATATGTCTGTCAAAAAAGTGAACAAAAAATTGCACTTTCTGCTCTTTTTTGCTAATTATAAGAAAATCTGTAAGGTATCTATAAATGAAATACCATTCATTTTGTAGATAATTTTGTGCTGAACAACTTTCATGCTCACAGCACTATGCTATCTTTTTTCACTTTAAAGTTATTTGCATTTGAATATAGTTAGTACTGGTAGTGAGGCTGAACATTCGAAATGAGTTCTGGAGTGATTGTGACATATCTACTATGTGTATAAATCTGTGATGATGCATCTACTATGTGTATAAATGTCAAATTTCACATTTATCACACAGTAGCTCAGATTTCTCACATAGGATTTATGTCCACGCCTATTGCATACTGTAAAATTACATTATCAATTACATCATTTGCAGTTGGTGGAAGGACTGTTTTATCATAAATACATGCAAGTTAATCTATTGTTTCTACATAAAAATATGCTTTTCCCAACTGTAAAAAGTTTTTTAAAAAAGAAGCCCATTTTATAAGCATAATAAGGCACTCTGGGATGTGCATGGAACACATTTTGGTGCATGGCCGGTGGCTAAAGTCACTCGGCCTCCAGCATTGTGCCTTATTACACCCCTGGCCATTCGCTAAAATGTGTTCCACGCACACCCCATAATGCCTTATTGCTTAAGTATACTCATAAAAAACAGTATCCAGACAGATACTATTTACATGTGCAAGCATTGCAAGTCATTACACTTCATGAAATCAATTTACAGTACACTTTCTCCCCAAATCTCAGCCAACATTTAACATTTGATTCCATAATAGAACTTTTCCCTATAAGTGATGCTCCTGCAGATCCTGAGATCCACTCTGATTTAATGTCCTTTACCCCTTTGTTTGGTTATTGCCTAGAGAAATGTTGCAACTCTGTGAACAACCAGAGAGTCTTCTGACTCCAATAGAAAAGATACAGTCTGGCTTTGCGGACTAAAACCCTCTCTCAATATGGACCCAACCATTTCCCTCTCAAACAGCTATACTTTGCACAGAAAAGCAGTTGATGAATATTAGCATGTATACCCCAATTTAACAGTTAAACATTTTAAGTTCTTTTTCTCGCTTTTGCATACTTTTGTTCCATAGATTTCATTTATTTGTTTTTATCCTGAGCAGTATAGGCTTTCCTAAGTTCTGACTTTTTTTTTTGGCCGTTATTCATGTTTGTCCCCACTGCCCTTGCTGACTTCTCTCCCTCTGACCCCCCCAACCTCATCACTTGGCATCCCCCAACTTACAGGCTCCAGATTCCCCCATGGATTACCCCCCATGGCAGAGTTGTGGAGAACTGAGCTCAACCCACCAGACAGGATCTGGGTGAAGTCATGCCAGGTCACCATTGTAGGACCTGTAAAGGGTCAGAGAATCATCCTGCCAGCCAGGGTAGTTTTTCAGTTTTTCCTCCCTTCCCCTGTGGTGTAGGGGAGCTGGCATGCAATAACATCAGGGGTGGTGCTGCACATGCTTCCGTATGCAACACCCTGGACATCTGCTATGCCGCCATCTCCTGCACTGCAGTCCCATTGATCTGTCCTCTAGCCACCACTAGGGGCCAGGCCAAATGCTGAGTGCCACTCCCACCCCACCCCAAAGGAGGAGAGCATGCCATCAGATGCTCGATCCTCCTCCCCGTGCCGATCCTCCAACAAGTACACTATTTGTTACAGTACTGCAGGAAATTATATACTATTATTCTCAAAAAACAATATGTAAGAATAATAGCATATCATTACCTGTAGCACTGTAACAAATTGTGATACTACTTAGTTGAGGTTTCACTGAGGGGCGCTCGGTGGAGTAGCAGCAGACGTTTGATGAATAGAAAAATACTTGAAATGGTAGGGAGCAATTTTTACTCCAAGATCATAGAAATAACACAAAGTGATAAGAGCAATATAGAGTGCGATTAGGGCACATGATAAAATATAACATTGTACACTATTAGGGAATTAAAGGTTCCTATAGTGTAGGCACCAATGTGGAGAACACACTACATTGCATGACATTTACAGATACTGAAAAAGAGACCTTAATAAAACTACTAACAGGTAACATAGAAACATAGAAACATAGAAGTTGATGGCAGATAAGGACTGCAAGGCCCATCAAGTCTGCCCATTTATTTTTCTACCTTATAAATGTGCCTTTGGCCTTTGCTCTGTCAATGGTCTATCTATTCATACTCATCTGTATTGCTCCTTTATGCCTATCCCATGCCCGTTTGAAGCCCTGCACTTATTCATATCCACCACTTCCTGAGGTAGGCCGTTCCATGCATCCACCAACCCTTTCTGTGAAAAAGAACTTCCTCACATTACCTCTTAATCGGCCTCCCTCTAATCTCATGCTGTGTCCTCTTGTCCTGCTATTTTTCTTATATTGAAACATGTTAGACTCTCTCACCTTGTTAATGCCCTTAAGGTGTTTGAATGTTTTGATCATATCACCTCTCTCCATCCTTTGCTGTAGGGTATACATATTGAGCTTTGTTAGTCTGTCCTCATATATTTTCTGATGCAGTCTCCGCACCATTTTGGTTGCCCTTCTCTGGACTGCCTCAATTTGGTTAATGTCCTTGTGAAGGTGTGGCCTCCAGTACTACATGCAGTACTCCAGATGGGCCCTAACCAATGTCTTGTAAAGAGGAATTATTACCTCCCTCTTACGACTTGTGATACCTCTACTAATACACCCCAACACCCCCCTAGCCTTACCTACTGCTTTAGTGGTCTGCTTGGATGATTTCAGGTCATCAGTGATGATGATGCCCAAGTCTCTTTCTTCCCTTGTGACTGCCAGCAACTCCCCTCCCAGCCTATAGGTGGCTTCAGGGTTTCTCTTCCCTATGTGCATGATCTTGCACTTCTTTGCATTAAACCCCAGTTGCCACTCTTCCGACCATATTGCTAGTTTATCCAGATCTCTTCTCATTCTGTCCACCCCATCTGGATCATCTACCCTGTTGCAGATCTTGATGTCATCTGCAAACAGACAAACTTTACCCTCCAGTCCATCTGCAATATCACTGATGAAGATATTAAAGAGGACTGGCCCCAGGACTGATCCCTGAGGTACCCCACTTGTGACTTGCATCTCTTCTGACTGTATACCGTTTACCACCACTCTCTGTTTTCTGCCCATCAACCAGTTTGCCACCCAGTTGACCAATTTCTGACCCATCCTGAGCCTACCCAGCTTATTAATTAATCTTCTGTGTGGAACAGTATCAAAAGATTTGCTGAAGTCAAGGTAGGTGACATCAACTGCTCCCCCTTGGTCCACCACTCTGGTTACCCAGTCAAAGAAATCCATGAGATTAGTTTGTCGGGACCTTCCTTTTGTAAACCCATGCTGTCTTAGATTCTGTGCTCCTATGGATTCCGGGTGTTGCATAATCCTTTCCTTAAGGAGTGCCTCCATAATCTTGCCCATTACTGAGATAAGACTGACTGGTCTGTAGTTCCCTGCCTCCTCTCTGCTACCACTCTTGTGGAGCGGGATCACATGAGCCCTTCTCCAGTCTTCTGGAAACTCTCCTGTGCTCAGAGACTCACAAACAGTTCTGATAATGGCTCTGCTAGTTCTAACCTTAGCTCCTTTAGTACCCTGGGATGTTTGCCATTAGGTCCTATTGCCTTATCCACCCTGAGCTTATCGAGCTCTTGTAGGATCCTTTCTTTTGTGAAGGGACTAGTGCATACCTCCCTCCCCCTTGTGGCCATGGTGCTCAGCTGTGGGCCCTGTCCTACCATCGCTTCAGTAAATACTGAGCAGAAGTATCTATTTAGGATAGATGCTTTTACATGGTCCTCCTCCTCACATGCCCCCTTATCTCCTTTGATTTTAGCAATACCCCCTCTGGACTTTCTCCTTTCACTAATGTATCTATAGAAAATCTTGTCACCTTCTTTTACTGTTTGTGCTAGTGTTTCCTTGGTTTGGGCCTTTGCCTGCCTTACTGCCTTCCCTGCTTCCCTTAGGGAAGTTTGGTATGCTTCCTTATCTTCATCCCGCTGCGTTCCCTTATATTTTCTGAAGGCCAGCCTTTTGACTCTGTCCTTTTCTGCTACTGTTTTTGAGAACCAAAGTGGTTTCCTTCTTCTTTTGCACTTCCTCTTCTCTCTAACACAATGGGATGTTGCTTCAAGTATTGCATCCTTAATGCTTGCCCACTTTGCCTGTACCACCTCATCTGTATTTCTTTTTGTCAGGGCTAGCTTAACTTTGACAAAAACATCAAAGCCCTCACTGTGAATTCATCTAAGGCTCTGTTACAAAAAAATGAAAATTTTAAGTACAAAGACATAGAACTTGAAAGGCATGGGATAACCCTTGTCCAGTACGTACAGCATACTAGAATCCCCAGAGGCCTCAGAACATTTGTTGAGCCTAACATAAGAATTTGTTCAGAAACCCTTAACTATAAATGGGATGAGATAAGAAATAAACCCAGCCACAACTTTATGTGTGCCCTAATTGAGGCGGTTATAACTGAACATGGCAAGATAGCCAAATAAATTCAAAAACAGACCAAGAGGAATTAAACATGGACAAGATAACACAATTTTTATGAAATAATGGCAACAGATGTTAATAGAAGCATGTTTTAAATAATGAGACTAATCCTTAAATTCAGTAAAGAAAAAGAAACTGTTTTACATGATGAATTAAAAGAAAAGGAGAAAGAATTACTACATTTTAAAAGCCACATTGATTTTGATTTACAAAATGAAAGATTAAAAGAATCAATTACGAAGCTGGACTATCAACTAAAAACATTAAAACAAATTAAATTCAATAGGACAAGGGAGAGTATGAAACTGAACATGTATACAACTGGAAAAGAATAATTTAAAAGGTATTTTGAAAAAGAACAGACAAGTATATTTTAGCTACAGCACAAATGCCAGTGAATCAGAACCAGAGGACCAAACTAGCCAATCTTATTTTCATTTGGACCGCCCAGATGTAGACACTTCTGTTCAGCTGAGACAGCCCCAAACTACATGGAATGCAGGAGAATTATCAAGGAAATGAAGAAAGAAAATGAGGGGGGAGATGCAGCAACAGTACTGGACAAGAGGGCTACAACATGAATGGACAGCCCCAAACCAGGAGCCACCAACCCTTCCAAGGCAGACGGAGCTATTAGACCAACCGACACTACAGGTAATCAACCTATCAAATCATGTCTTACCTCAAGCAGAGACTGAATTGCTAAGTAAAGGCTTAGGTTTTGTTCCAGCTGTACCTATAAATAAATTTCAGACATTTATAGATCTCAACTTAGCATGTAGAAACCTTAATTTGAAGTCCCTTTTTTTTTAAGAAAAAACAGTCGACTGCAGAAACAGTTAA
This sequence comes from Neoceratodus forsteri, assembly GCA_016271365.2. Taxonomy (NCBI): domain Eukaryota; kingdom Metazoa; phylum Chordata; order Ceratodontiformes; family Ceratodontidae; genus Neoceratodus; species Neoceratodus forsteri. The sequence goes on from CM028131.1 coordinate 736,251,469, forward strand.
CTATAATCATAATTGGAGTATGTTTTGACCAAAATCAGATTTCTGCCCTCCATTTTGTCCAGCAATCAGTGCCTTCAAAGAGCTTGTTGAAAATGATTTAAACATGCTATTTGATAAGCCTCCTGGTTTGACCTTTTTAACAACTTAACTATCCAGGAACAGGCGGCCATTAATATATTAAAATGAAATCCTGAACTAATAATTAAAGAAGCAGACAAGGAGGGTTGTGTTGTGGAGCTTAATATGTGTGATTATGTGTGCACAGTTAAGAGACAGCTAAGTAATCAAGAACACTGCGTAAAGTTACATTCAGATCCGATGACGGACTGTAAGTATTCCATAGACGGGACTGTCGTGAGTGCTTTTGACATTGGCTACATTGATGCTAAATTAAAAGGACTTTTTAAGCACAAACACACCTATTCATGCCACTTTTTATGTACTTCCAAAAATTCACAAATCTTTGGATAAACCCCTTATCCACCCCATCATTAGTGGCACTGGCTCACTGATGGAGCCCCTCTCTAACTACATTGATTCTTTTTATACCCTTTTTGTAAGTGAATTACCATCATACCTCCAGGACACCAAGGATGTTTTGAATGCATTTAAAGAAGCCACTATTAGGGGCAATGGATATCAAGGCACTATACACAGAAGCAGCTTGCGGGAACTGCCACTCCACTCCACAAACACTCGTGCTACGGCTAAAAAAAATATATCAGAACAAGCAAGGAGACAGCACAGAGTGAACAAATACAAAACAGGCTTTAATGAAAGATTTTAAAAAACTTACAAATATAAAGGCATCCAAAGTGCATACCATGCTGTGTAGTGTGGTGACCCACAGTGACTCAACTGGTTTCGCTAATGAGCGTTCTCAAGAAAGCCTTTATATTTGTAAGTTTTTTAAAATCTTTCATTAAATATGCAGATGACACAAAACTTAGTGGGCCAAGTGGACAGCACAATGGGGGATGCAATTCAATGCTGAAAAATGTTGTGTACTAAGCATGGGTACCAAGAATCAAAAACATAGGTATATGCTAAACAACAAAAATATTCAGAAAAAACTGAGAGGAATTTGGGCATATTAATAGATGAAAAGTTGGAATTTAAACAACCATATACAAATGCTATCTCAAATGCCAATAGAATTATTGGAGCAATAAATGAAAACATAAAAAATCGGTCCAAAGCTGTGCTCTTCCCATTATACCTTTCATATGTCAGACCACTCCGTGATTATGGAAGCCAGTTGTGGAACCCTTATAGGAAAGGAGATATAAATAGAATAGAGTACAACACCAACCGGTTCGCTAAATTAATAAGAAATCTGAAAGATAAAACGTATAAAGAATGGCTGGACTCTCTAGGACTTCACAGCTTAGGACTACAAAGAACAAGGGGTGACATGTTGTTTTACTTTGACCTAATGAACAACCCAGCGTTAATGACTGATTTAAACATACAGTATAAACCAGATAGATTTGAAGTAAAGGGGCACCACTTACAGGTAAAATCTAAAAAGTATAAATCAACTAAGAAAAAAAACTTTCACACAATTAGAGCAACTAACCATGGAATAGATTACCAGAAAGTGTGATTATAAGTAAAAATAAAGAACATTTTAAAAGAAATCTAGATAAGTATATAACTACAGGAGGAAACATGAATTATTTCATTTTGTCACAAAGGAGCTATCACGTGGGCCTCTGCCTTTTATTGCTCCTAATTTCTTAGTGAATCTTAGTGAAAGCCTGTTTTGTATCCTTTCACTCTGTGCTGGCTCCTTGCTTGTTCTGCACTATACACAGACATTCCCCATGAAGGTGCACTCGATGCAGCTGCTTTTTTTCTCAACCAGCTGCAACAAGACTTGAACCCACCTACAGAATTTCTTGTTAAACTGTTAGAGTTTATTTTAAAAAATAATGTATTTGCCTTTGATAAAGAAATATTTTTACAAATTAAAAGGACAGCAATGGGGGCTACCTGTCCACCCTCCATAGCAAATTTATATGTGGGGCAATGGGAGAATAAGTTTGTCTTAGATCCAAATGCTAATCCATTTTCTCAAAAATTGCTTTTCTGGCATAGATATATAGATGACATCATCATGTTGTGGCAGGGAAACATGAAGAACTTGAAAGTTTTGTCCAGTGCCTACACAGCACTAATCCTCATTTCAGATTTACATCTACGGCAGACGCCAGCACTATTAGTTTTTTGGATATAACTTTGCAAAAAGAACAGGATGGTAGAGTGTCCTCAGATATTTTTAGGAAGGAAACAGCAGGTAACAATTTATTCCTTGCACTCAGTTGTCAGCCGAGACATATGATACATGACATTCCAAAAGGACAGTTCTTAAGGGTGAAGCACAACTGCAGCACAGAGGCAACTTTTCAAAGAGGTGCTTCTAACTTAACAGATTGGTTACAAGAGAAGGGTTATAGGGACTTTGCTAGTTCTTTAGATAGACAGCCATTCTTAGAGAATGACAGAAATAGAAATGGTACCACTACTCATTTTAATTTTGTCACTAATTACTCTGTACATGCTACAGCCCTGGGAAAAAATGGTCAGTATTCTTGAGTGGCATAGGGATCAGGGACATTGTGCAGTACCCCTCTCCCCCCAAATGGCATATAGAAGAGCAACCACTTTGTGTGACCATTTCGTACATAGTCACTACATAAAGACGAAAAATCAAACTTGTCGATCAAGGCACTATTAGTTGCTTTCAATGTAAGAGATATATCAATTGTAGACATGTAAAAACAGGCAAAAGATTTAAAAACCACCACTTGCAGAGAGATTTTGAGGTCAGACAGCTGGCTACCTGTGACTCCACAGGAGTCATTTATTTAGCAGAATATGCATGTGGAACTTTCTATATTGGAAAAATGACAAGACAGTTTAAATTAAGGGTTAGCAAACTCATCAGAGCCATGGGGGGGGGGATTTGACTTATGCTATGGCAGCTCACGTAGAAGGGAAAGAAATGGCATTAGACATAAATTTACATTTATGGCAATAGACAAAGTTAATTCGAAGCTATGAGGTGGAAATTACAATAACTTGGTACTCAAAAGAGAAGCATTTTGGATCATTAATTTAGGTGCTATGAAAAAAACAGGACTTAACACCAGTTTTGATATAAAACCGTCTTTAAAAATGATAAATGCTGAGATTCACTATAGCCTTAAATATAAACAGATTGTGAGGATTAAGAAAGGTGGGAGGTGGGTAGAGAAGGGGAAGGACCAGGCTGAGGCACTGAATGAGTACTTCTACTCTGTGTTCATGAAGGAAAAGGGGGGGAGGTATCCCATGGGAAGGGTGGAGTGGGTGGGGAGGCCAGGGTGACTGATATCAGGATTACAGGGAACAGGGTGCTGGAAGGACTTAGGGCACTGAGGGTCGAAAAGGCACTGGGACCAGACAGCATTCACCCTGGGTACTTAGGGAGCTAGTGGAGATCCTGGCAGGACCACTGTCAGACTTGTTCAGTACATCACTGGACACAGGACGCATGCCACAGAACTGGAGGATGGCCCATGTGGTGCCCATTCATAAAAGTGGCCTGAAGTATGAGCCAAGCAACTACAGACCGGTGAGTCTCACTTCAATTGGGGGGAAGCTTATGGAGTCAATACTAAAAGAGAGGCTGATGACCTTTTTGGAAGACAATGGTCTTCAAGACAGTCATCAACACAGTTTTGTCTTGGGCAGATCCTGCCAGACAAACCTAGTCAGGTACTATGACTGGGTTACCAGGGAACTGGACAGGGGCCATGCTGTGGATATCCTATATTTGGACTTCAGCAAGGCCTTTGACTCAGTGCTGCATGGGAGGCTGGGGGGAAGCTGGAATACATAGGGGTGGGAACAAAAATGGTCAATTGGATCACCAACTGGCTGAGGAGTAGGCGCAAAGGGTGGTGGTGGGGGGAGGAACTCTCATCACCAAGGGACGTTATGAGCGGGGTGCCCAGGGATCAGTACTGGGACCAGTGTTGTTTGGGATATTCATAGCCTATATCTTAAATGGGATCTGGAGTAGGATTTGTCTGCTCACAGAGGATACTAAGACTGGAGCTGTGGTAGATGACATAGAGGGGTGGAGAGGGCTGCAGCAGGACATGACCAAACTACAGGACTGGTCAGAGACATGGCAGTTGGGGTTCAACACCAGGAAGTTCAAGGTCCTGCACTTCAGAACAAGGAATCAGGGCAGGAAATATCAGTTGGGAGGGGTACAGTTGAATAGCATGATGGAGGAAAAGGATCTAGGGGGTACTAATAACAGGGAGTATGAACCACTCAGCTCAGAGCAGAAAGGCGGCTGCAAAGGCAAACAAGATGCTGGAATGCATAGCGAGGGAAAGCTCCTCCAGGCACAAAGAGGTGATCCTTCCCCTGTACAGGTCATGTCAGGCTGCACCTGGAATACTGCTTGCAGTACTGGTGTCCATTCCTGAAGAAGGACATCAAACCGCTGGAGGAGGTGCAGTGTAGGGCAACGAAGATGATCTAGGGACTGGAGGGAAAATCATATGAGGAGTGGCTGGGAGAGCTGAACATGTATTTCCTGGAGGACAGGAGGGACGGGGGGAATATGATCGAAACCTTTAAATACTTAAAGGGAATAAACAAGACTAATTCAGATGGGATTCTTCAGATCAGAAGGGGGAGGGACACAAGAGGGCAATGGCTGAGATTGGAGGGGGGATTCAGGAGGGAAATCAGGAGACAATTTTTCACAGAAAGGGTGGTAGACAAGTGGAATATTCTTCTCGAGGAAGTGGTATCATGTAGAACAGTGAAATGATTTAAGAAAAGGGGTGGGACAGAGTGAGGGGTGGTTGTTATGAGGATCGGGGGGTGAGGCAGCTGTAAGTTGAGGGGCTAACCGCACAATAGAGCAAACTCGCTAGACCATGAGGCCTGTGTTCTGCAAGCAATTCATTAGAGTGACTGTCTTTAATATTGATATTTATTATGGTGTCAGTTTATCTAAGTATTGACTATTTTGAAGTGTCCTGTCAGCTATTTATCAAATCAACTGTTTTAAATTAATTTTCAGTTGTTATGGTTATTTTTATACAGTGATGTTTTTTCCTACTTCCTTGTCCCTTCCCCCTTAACCTGTGTATCTTCTATTCTATTTCCATCTTTCCTCCTTTCTCCTATTCTTGCCCCCCTCCCCTTCCTGTTCAACTTTGCTTTCCCACTCCATTTCCTGTTATTCACGTTCACTTATTCAACTACTTCTTTCTCCTTAATTACGATTTTCAAATTTCATTTTGGACCACTGATTTTAAAATGTTCATGTTACATCATTATGACATCATTTTAGTGTGACTATTTAATGTGTGTCATCTTTGCCTGTCTCAGCCTTCATTAAAGGACATTAGTCCAAAACGCATCAGGTAGGTACCAGTAAATCTGTGTTACCATTTCTGAGCAATATGTGATTGTCTTTTAATAAATGACAACATAGCAAACAAGTATTTTGGAATTTGGTGCTTTCTTTAATTGAGATGATGAATGCCTGCCTTTTCTGTTTTAAAAATATTAAGTACAAGCCAGCCTAATGATGCTGAGGGTTGAGGCAGTAGATGCCACACCTTGCGCCACACCAGTGACCCATGTTCAGAGGCAAGTTCAGGCCACCAGGGGTCAGCGGGGGAAGGGCTGGGAGAGGATTGTAGTGACTGCTGGGTTGCTCTCCTTTGCCGAATCGGAGAGGTGAGCCACCTAGCTCTTGACTGACACCCAGTGGAGGCTGGATGCCAGATTAAAAGAGGTCTGGGGGACTTACGCCGGGAAGGTGGAAGGAGCATGATATCTGGGAGCATGCACGCACCTCCACGTATGCACATGCACCTGTGTTCACCACTGCTCCAGGAGGACAGGGAGAAAATGGGGCACCATGACAGGCTTAATGAAACCCTAAAGCCAATACTGGGTGGATTGAGATCCTCTGAGAGAGGACCACAGCCTGCCTGCCCAGAGCCCTGATGGGAGAAAAACCGATGTATAAAATTTTTTTTTAAGTACAAGTACATAAAACTTGAATGGCATGGATAACGCTTGTTCAGTACTTACAGCATAATAGAATCCTCAGAGGCTCAGAACTTTTTTTGAGCCTAACATAAGAATTCAGTCAGAAATCCTTAATCATAAATGGTAAGGGATAAGAAATAAAGCTAGCCACAACTTTATGTGTACCCTAATTGAGGTGGTTATAACTGAACATGGCAAGATAGCTACAGAAAATCAAAAACAGACCAAGAGGAATTAAACAATCTCATAGAACTTAAAGAATTTAATAAAACCTTGCAAGATCTAAAAAAAAGAATACAGGAATTTGAAGATAACTTAAAACAACATAAAATTAAAAAATTCCAGAAGTACACAGTGGGTTATAAAGAAAACTCTGCATACAGTGCATATACTGTAGAAAATAAAAGTCATTAGCACCATACCATAAAAGAAGTGAGTCTGGGAGCAGTGAGGCCAGCTACACACTTCAACCATATAAAAGACAACAGGGAAGGCAGCAATATTTTAGGCCAGAAATCCAACAGGCAAAGGAACTAGGAGGAAGCTACAGTGGAGTCATCCCATCAAGACAAATACCAGACATGGTCCAAAGGCCCATATATAATGCATAAATATAGCAAGATGTAGTGCGTCCATACTGGCATATTCCATAAGTGTGTCAGGAGTATTAACCAAATAATATAGTATAGTTTATTTAATGTATTCTTTGCAAAAAGCTGCATTAATGCAACATCTAGGGTTCAGATTAAACTGACAAAAGTAGGGAAATGTGATGTTACAGTTTCCAGCCCTAACACCTCTGCCCCACCCCTGAAGTGAATGAGGGGTGGAGTCCACTTTGGGATTGTCAAACCTATCGCTCACCCCACTGCAGTAACAGAAAAGCTGAGATGTGATGGAGACAGGTGTGTATGTTTCATGAGTGCATAGAATGGAGTGAGCATTAGGGTTGACAAGCCCAAGGATTTTGAAGCCTCCACCCCTCATTCACTTCAGGGGTGGGGCAGGGATGTTAGGGTTGGAAACCCTAATGTCATATTTCCCTAATTGTATTGTTTAAATTGAACCCTAACTGTTGCATTCACACAGTTTTTGGAAATAATTTCCTTACTTTTTGAGATAACATAATCATATCCTCATTTGTCTGAGGGCTCTGTGCTTGCATTTGTAGCAAAACATCAACCAAAGTGTCAGCATAGCCTTGCCACCTCATGAATCCATTACTGAAGATTTTCAAATCCCTGCCAAAATGTCATTCTGTGCCACTGGAATGTCATGCTGTGCCTCAAGTGTGAAAACACAGTTTGGGCATGATTTAAAAAATGATAGCTGTCATGTTCATGAGGTGATGTAAAAAATGGCTATGTTGAAAATTTAGGGTCAAAATATTTAAAATTATAAAAGTTTGGAGGGAGCGTAGCAAAATTTCAGTGGATGCACATAATTTTGCCGTTTTCACATATTTTGAACCCAAATTTTCAACATAGCCTTCTTATGACCTCACCTCATGAGCAAGGGTAGTTAAAATGTTTAAATCCTGCCTGAAAGGTGATTTTGCAATGTGATCACAAAATTACCTTTTGGTCTTGATTTGTAACATTTCACCACTATTGGTTATGAAGTGGGGTCCCAAAAAGGCCATGTTGGAAATCTGGGGTCAAAATTTCCAAAAATTACAAAGTTATGCATCAAAGTTAAAAACCCAATTGAAATAAATTGAACTGAACTTACCTTAGTTTCTCATATTGCAGTCGGTGGTTCCAGCAGCAAGACAAGTCTTCGATGGGGGAGTGGCTCTTCACCCTGGGACCTGTTCAGGTGAGTGAAGGGTAAGTGGGGTGGTGGGTGCTCAGTGGGAGGAGGTTGGAGGGATCGGATCAGCAAGAGACCATTTTCTTTTTTACAAGTGTAAAAAAAAAAATTGAGGGACAGTTTTCTGTATTACAGCTTTCTGAAATACAGGGATGGTGAATGGTGGGTGGAGGGTACCACTAGACACCAGGGAAACATTGGAAAACCACAGGGATGGCAATTGGAGGATGTGGGTTCCACTAGACACCAGGAAAACACTAAAAAATAGGAGTAAGGCAATCAGAGGGTGGGGGTGCCACTAGACACCATGGAAACAGTAATGATTATGAATACGGCAATTAGAGGGGTGGGAGTGCCATTAGACACCAGGGAAACATTTAAAAATACTGAAGCAGCAATTAGAGGGTGGGGGTGCCACTAGACACCAGGAGAACATTAACAAATGGGGGAAGGCAGTCAGAGGGAGACATCAGGGAAACAGTAATGATTATAGGGATGCTGATTGGAGGGGAGGGTGTGCAACTAGACACCAGGGAAACATTTACAAATACGGGGATGGCATTCGGAGGGTGGGGGTGCCACTAGACACCAGGGAAACATTAAAAAAAAAAACAGGGACAGCAATCAGAGGGTGGTGGTGCCACTAGACACCAGGGAGAAAGAGGGAGTTATGGTTATGGTATATGGAGGCAGTATAGCGCAGTGGGTTAAGGCTTGAGCTGCAGATCTGGAGACCTGGGTTTGAATCCCACAGCCGCGTAGGGGCATACTGTGTGACCCTGAGCAAGTCACTTAATTTCCTTATGCTCCCAGGTTGTATCTGGAAACAAGTTTCAGCTTAGTGTGCTACTCCTGGTTAAACAATGTTCCCTTTCCCTTTCCCCCTTTCCCATGTTATCTTATAGGAATTTGAATATTTTAATTTTTTTTAATTTTTTATATAGCCCCAACACATTTTGTGGGGTGTATGTGTTATTGTAGCAGTACTCATTAAAACCATTTGTTTTATACTGTATATACATTGTCTTTTAATGTGAACATTTGAGGGACTTATGGGATCATGAAGTGAAAATCAGGAAAAAACTAAGTAAAAAATTGTTTTTTATTTGTAGGAATCCTTTTTCATTTGAAATGAGAAAAGGAAAAGAAAAAGGATCCCTTCAAATGAAAAAAGAATTGCAAAAAAAGTCCAAAATCTTTTTCCGTATGAAGGGATCCTTTTTTGATTAAACAAAAAAAAGCATATGAAAAAGGATCCTTTCGAATGAAAAAAGAATCAGAACAAAAGCTAAAGCCAAAATGTTTTTTTTGTTTGAAGGGATCCTTTTTCATATATGCAAAATCTACTTAATGGGGTCCCGATGAGCAAGATACATGTTTTTGTCTGTCTGGAGGATGTCTTTTTGGGGGGTTTTGAAACACTTTTTGTGTAAACAAAAAGGAAACAAGATAGTGGCAAATGAAAAAGGAATTTTTCCAAATGAAAAAGGATTGGCCCCATACAGTAAAGGAAGGAAACCTTTTTCATATGGCCAAGTTTTTCTTCCGTTCCAGACATCTAACCTGAAGTGCCTACTGAGCATGCTCAGAACCAACATTTTAAAAATTAATAACTTGGGAACAGATTAATACGTTTTCACCAAACCAGCAAAAGGCACTACTGTGGCACAGGCCCTTTCTTCCCTGAAAATTGCAGACCAAAATGCCAGACTGTCTGGGAGCTAGGGGCTGACAAAAAACAGCAAAAAAAGAAAAGTCTCCCAAAACAATGATCACTTTTTTTGCTATTCAGATGTCAGAAACCACACATCTGATCAGAATGAAGGCTGGCACGTCAAGTGCCCTTGCGTTTTTGATGGCACTTGCAAAATTTCATGCAAATCTGTTGAATGGATGAGAAGTTATTAAAGTCTAAAAACTAGGTTTTAAATTAAACAGCCTACTCAATCCTAACTATAATGGTGTGTCCACACCGCTGTAGTATTGCTGACCTTAAAAGAAAGATTGAAATTATGTATTTTTTACTGACAATTTAAAATTATTTAAAAAGTCTAAGAGACAATGATGGTGGTTTAAAAGATTAAAAACATGTAAAATAAAGTACTGAAAATCAGAAAATCTCCACTAGGGAGTAGAAAAGGTACTTTTTGTGAAAATAAGCGTGGCATTAAATCGTCATAAACCAGTAGCCTATTAGGCTCCATTCAACTCTGTGAATGAGACCAAGAGGAAAGCTAGCCAGTGTGGCTAGGTGTCCCTGGATACCTATGTAGTAGTGCGCTCAGACGCAGGTGCACATCAGGTGACATTACACCCCGCCTGACGTCACAGCTCGTCTCGGGCTCCAGAGATGCTCTGAAGCACCCAGATGCTCCTTGCCAGCAAGAAAGAAAGATGTTCCATAGGAGATGAGGGGGAATTTTCCCATCTGCAATACTGACATTGATTACAGGCTCTAAAATGAATTACTAAAACACACTCATATTTATTTATTAGGCACTAATAAAGAAAGTTGGTTGTTAAACAACCTGAGAAAGAAATTTAAAAGTGACCCTTTCAGCTGGCGGGTAACAAAGTACTGGAAGCTTATAGTCAAAAAAGGAAAAGACTTGTAACAAGCTGATGCCACAAAGATGAACAGAGTTTTGGTAGCAGCACACTGTTTGGTCACAATATAAATTAAATGTTTTCTAAAGCTGCGAAACAGTTTTACTATTAAGTTTGAGAATAATTTAAACTAACATTATTCTCTACTGGCAAATACTCAATATAGAAGGGAAAATGTTTTTATAACAACAGAGTCCAAAAAGGACATATGTACTACTACTGCACTTTTAATCGCTATTTTGTCAAGTTATCAAATACCTTCAGAATGTATAACCAAAAACAATTTGTAATTTTATGTATTATTTAATGGCGGTGATTTTCTAAGCATTCCCCTGCACAAGCCATGTTAAAATAGCAGAACATTGGGGTTAAAAGTGAATAAAAGATTATCATGAGCAAGAATTTAAAGATTGTGTGAGAGTTTTTTGTGCAGTGAAGCACCTCCCCCAAAGTTTTTGATCCCTGATTCTCCAACGGTCCAGGTAAGGGGCACAAACCCAGGTCGCCAGCCTTATGAGCAGTAGCTCTACTTCTGCCCCAATGGGCAAGCTCAAGTTCAGAATTTTCATTATACAATGGCAAAAAAAATCTTGGACTCTGATTGGTCATTCTGGGGCTGGACCAGTGATGTTATCCCAGTACAACATCACGGATCTAGCCCCACACACAGAAGACCGAATAAAATATTAAAACAATCACTGCGCTAGCCATTACTATGACTGGCTTCCTTTTCCGCTTTCATCAAGAATCCTTCAAAGCCATCTAAGCATCAGCATTCATGGCAACCTCTGCTAGCAGTCTCCTCGCCTGTCAACATAAGAGACAGGAGTCAAACCCTCTCAGTTTAAGTCCTCCCTCCTATAGCACAGAAATTAACTTGTCCTAAAACGTTATTTTCTAATAAAAAACTGAAACGCCTTTACGATCGGCTTCACTGCATTCCCCACCCTGCTAGCATGCTCCAATTCGTGAACACAGGAGACACAAGCATTTTCTTTTAACTAAAAAAATTCAAACTGAAAGCCATCACCTATTTAGAAGTAAGCACTCCATACAGTCCACACTGCGAAATGAAACGCCAGTCCTCTCAGTCTCCTCTCACACTGTCCATGCCATAGAAACAGAGCATGTGAGAAAAAAATGTTCTTCAGTTGCTTACCCCTTCAGAAGATTTCAGCCACGATAGTGAGGGAGGACTCAAAATCTCGTCTTTTCTACTTCAGTGCCACTATGAAGTGTATGTGGGGGTGGCAAGCAGCATAAACATCAGTGCAGGTAGTGTGACAGACTGCAGAGACAAGGCTCCTATAGGGAATTTAATTCACTCAGAAAACACATTAGCTCCACCTGGTGGCTAAATCAGCACTACTTTTTCATAAAGTAACCCTACCCATTTATAAATTGACAACAAAATGTACTTTAAAACTACTTTTTCATCATTTTTCTGTTTGCTTTTACAAATGAGCCATTGTATAATAGCAATAATGCACTCCATGGAGTGTGTTGTGCTGGGATAACGTCACTCTGGGGTGATTAGTCGCCTGCCTGCGGCTTCGTGCCTAATCACCCCAGGCGTGACGTTATCCCAGCACAACACACACCCTGTCGTGCATTATTGCTTAAATAATCCATAACTATGGTTGCAGCCCATGAAAGATAAACATTTTGCATATATCTGTTTTAAATTTGTTACTTATTAGAATTACTATATCTTGCTCCCTAGCAACAATAACAGCTGCCTAAATTCTATTGCATATTTCCTACTTACTGTAATATTTTGACAATTGTATTCCCATAATATCTCATAGTTCACTCTTTTTAACAAGTTGAGGGCCTTCTCCACCCAAGGTATTACACAACCATTTTTTCCTATCGTAGTTTCTTCCTGAAGTTCTAAAGCTGGGAGCCTTTCCCTTTTCATATTCCCAAGTCTTAGACTGTGTCCCAAAAGTATTGTTTTAGCCTTAACATCCAAATCTGTTATCCCCATTTCCTACTTGACAGCTGAGGCTGAGGTACTTTTAGGAAGACCCTGAAACAATTTCATAAAGTTTTCAATTAGGCTTTTTAGCAGAATAATTTTTTTTCTTATGGCTCACAGCTCTGCTCCATATAGGGCTTGCACCTCTACTTTCATTGTAATTGCTTCCAAAATAGCCTCCATACAGTACCCATCATATGCAAATGTAAGCCTTCTTATTCTTATTCTTCTTGGACGAAGGTTGGAACATTGCTGGCAGAAGTACGTTCTTGATGTTGACCCCCTTAGAGTGATGGACCATTATCAAGTCTATCAATCCAAAATCTCCCATAAGAAGGCAGAGTTCCTGTCCAGGGAGATTGTGGCTTCTCAAAATTGACCAGTTCAGCTGTTCCGAACTGTGGACAGACTGTGCAACCCAGCCTGTCTACAAGTCTGGAAAGCTTTTTCGCAAGAAAAGTGCGATGAACTTGCTCGATTTTTTTGCAAATAAGGTTGCCCACATCAGATTGGCTTTCTGACTGGCAAACTCTATGGGCAATGTGGTGGACCAGTGAAGGTTTGCATATCTTGGTCTTTCTTGGAGTACCTTTGGCCAGCCAGCCTTCATAGATGTCATGTGGATTGTCCAGAGTGTGCACCCTACATGCTGTAGTTTGGATCCGGGACCTACTTCCCTAATTTTGGGTTGTAGTGATGTCATTGGCCTGGTCCTAGCGTAGGTAGCCTGGTGCTCCCTGGAGATAGGTGAGTTTCCAAGCTCCCTAAAAGAGGCGGTAGTAACACCACTGTTGAAGAAAGCTTCTTTGGACCCAGACTGCCTTGCTAACTACAGACCAATCTCTAACCTTCCCTTTGTGGGGAAGGGGGTTGAGCAAGTAGTGGCCACACAGCTGGAGGACCACTTGACCATCCATGCCATCTATGAACCCTTCCAGTCCAGATTTCGAAAGAAGCATAGTACCAAGACAGAGTTGATTCGGGTGCTCAATGATCTCCTGATGGCTATAGGTGGGAGGAGCCGCTCTATCTTGGTCCTCCTAGATCTCTCATCAGCGTTTGATACTGCGGACAATGGGGTACTGCTTGATTGCCTGAGGTTCATTTGTGAACTGTCGGGTACAGTCCTCAAGTGGTTTACATCGTTTCTCATGGGAAGATCTCAGAGGGTGGTGTCAGGGATTTTTTCCTCAGACCCGGTCTCTTTATCATGTGAAGTTCCTCAGGGTTCAGTGTTGTCCCTCATGCTGTTCACAGTATATATGCTGCCCCTCGGAGACATTGTAGAAAGGTATGGCTGAGGTTTCACTGCTATGCAGATGATACCCAGCTCTACCTTTCTTTGGCCCCCAATCAGGATGGAGCTGCCTCAGTCTTTAATAACTGTCTTGCTGAAATCCAGGAGTGCATGAATGCCAGCTGGTTAAAGTTGAACTCTGATAAGACTGAGGTATTGGTAGTGGATCCTGGTCACCAGATAGAGAGGTTGGGGGGCTCACCCTCTGGCTTACACCTTGGGGGTGAGCCACTCCCAACCTCTGAACAGGTGTGGAACCTGGGGGTAATTTCTGATGATGGGCTAACCCTGCATTCTCAGGTGTCGGTTGTCATCAAATCCTCATTTTACCATCTGAGGAATATCACCAGGATCAGGCACCTTGTTCCATTTGGTGACCTCCCTACTTTGATCCATGCTTTTGTGACCTTGCTCTTGGACTACAGCAACTCCCTGTACCTAAGGCTACCTGGGGTAGAAATCCACCACTTGCAGCTAGTGCAGAACTCTGCGGCACGGCTATTGACTGGATCCTCGCAGTCCTGTCATATTTTGCCAGTGCTGCGCAGACTGCACTGGCTGCCAGTTCAGTGGCGGATCACCTTTAAAGTCAGTCTTCTGACTTTTAAAACCCTACACGGACTTGGTCTGGACTACCTGAAAGAGCTCCTGGTTCCTCATTGCCCTGGGTGATCACTCCGCTCAGCCAACGAGGGGTCAATCCTATGGCATTTAATGGATGGAAAGATTCTAAGATTTTATGATTATATTATTTGTTTTCAGATGTTTTGTTGATTATGTTGTTGTGAAATTTTTGATTATGTGATTTTAACTTTGTTAGGTGCCTTGGTTTTGAAAGGCGCCATAAAAATAAAGTTTATTATTATTATTATTATGCAAATACATCTTTCATTTTTTTCTTTAATTTTTCATAATGTTTATTCCATGCAAAATCTGAGGTAGTTTCTAAACCCAAATATGTTTACTGGTTCATTTGTTCCAGAATGATCCCTGACAATTTCCAGTGATGATTTACTTTCTCCCTTCTAAAAATCATATTTTTTTTTATTTTTAAGTTCAGCTCTCACTTTAATATGTGCAGATTTACTTCCAAAATGTCTAATTGTTATTATAACCCACAATGTGTAAGATACAATAAATTAAATTATCACACTATGCCAAAAGAATTTGTGGTGCAGTCAATAAATGGTTTTCTGACCATATCAAACAATGGCTAAAACAGTGAAATTGGGCTTGGGCTTATAAATTACTCCTTCAGATAATTTGTTGTCATGCTATCATAGTGTAAAAAATAAAGTCACTAATTTAATTAGATCTGCAAAAAAGAGTTCTACTGGAAACAGTTTAAAACTAACTGGTCTGATGCAAGGCATTTTGGAGATCAATTTTAACTGGCTGTTAACTCCTAAAGTCCAACTAAAAAAGTGGATGTAAATGGTAAAGAGATAACTGACTCCTTGAAATTGAAAATTCTCTAAACATTACATTCTCTGATTTTTCAAGCTACAGTACAAATCTTCTCATGTAAGTATTGATGTCACAGATACTGAACATTTTTTGAGTCAACCAACCTTCTATTTTAAGAAGGTGTCAAATAGTGAGGTACTAAAGTTAATATATTTTATTCCTGACAAGGAAAGTGATTGTGGGGAAGGTCTTTACGGGTGATTTTTGAGGTTAATTGCCCCTTATATTTTGAATGAATGAATGAAATCTTTATTTATAAAGCGCCTTTCTAGAACCAAGGCACTGTACATAAAACAAATAAAATGACAATTTAAAACACACATAACGATCAGGTATTAAAACCCATAAAACTACAGTATCATAAATATTAACTTCAATAAAATCTAAATATGCCATACTCAATATTCAAATCAGAGACTAATCTGGATATGTCAGATTAAATAAATATGTTTTAAGTGCTGTCTTGAAACTCTGTATGGTCAGGCAATCTCTTATGAGGTAGAGAATTCCACAGGGTTGGGGCCACAAAAGCAAAAGATTGGGCCCCAATGTCTTTAAATGAACCCTGGGAATCTCTAGCAATCCCTCATTGGTGGATTGGAGAGGACAGAGGGAGCAGTAAGGGTGAAGGAGATTTTCTAGGTAACAGGGTCCCTGGTTCTGTAGGGCTTTATAGGTCAGTAACATGACCTTGAAGGTGGTCCACCACTGTATTGGCAGCCAGTACAGTCCATGGAACACAAGCGTTATATGACTGGTCCTAGAAGAACCAGTCAATAACCTGACTGCTGCATCCTGCACTAGCTGCAAGTGGCAGATATCATACCCAAGTAGCCCTAGGTAAAGGGCATTGAAGTAGTCAAGGCAGGAGGTTACGAAGGCATGGACCAATGTTGGATGATCATCAGGAGGAACCAGATGCTTCACCCAGGCAATATTCCTCAGATGGTAAAAAAAAGGATTTGATGATGGCCGACACCTGAGATATAAGGGTCAAACCATCATCAAAAATAACACCCAGGTTCAGCACCCAATCTGAGGTAGTCAACGGGACACCCCCCAAGCCAAAGCCCAGAAGGTTGTCCCACTGACAAACCTGCCTCCCGAATATCTGGGTCCACAACCAACACTTCAGTTTTAGCTGGGTTCAACCACAGTTTTAACTCCATTGTGTTCTATTTTCAATCTTTCTTTGACTTCCCAACAATTTCCAACTGGTTGGAAATATGCAAAAGTTGTGCCAATGCCTAAGACGTTCAGTGCTGATTTGGTCAAAGATTTTAGGCCTATTTTAGTTTTAACCCAATTAGTAAGTTGCTAAATAAAATTGTTGTTAAACAAATGAACTGCTACCTGGAGAGTTTTAGTCTACTTTGTCCACAACAGCATGGATTTGTAAGGGTCATGGTACAGTGATTGCCTTGGTCAGGTTCATGAAGGTGATTCTCAGTGGCTTTGATGCTGAACTTATGACTTTGCCGTGTTTGTGGACCTGACCAAGGCATTCAACCTTATTGATCATGATTTGCATTGTTTAAAAGTCTGGTCTCTTGGTTTTTCCATGAATGTGGTTTCTTGAATTGGAGTTTATTTAATTGATTGCACTCATTTAGTTAGCGTTGGTTGTGTTTTATCAAATTCTCGTACTATGAGGAGGGAGTACCCCAGAGGTCCATAATATTAATGTCTTCACTTTTTGTAAATTTACTTCCTTTGGTATGTAAATCTTGCAATTCTTTACTTTATGCAGATGATTTGATTATTTTTTCCACTGCTAAAACTTTGTCTGATATTTCAATGAATCTTGAGATGGATTTGTCTTCTACATGTACTGTAGTTGGTTTGTTAATAATTCACTTATTCTAATTTCAGAAAGACAAAATCAATGTTATTTGGCATCATGTCCATGTTGACTGGATGCCTTGCACTAAGGTTGTGGGAGAATTTAAGCAATGGTATTGAACAAGTTTACCAGTTCAAATAATTTGGGGCTGTTTTAGACTCTGGGCTAACTTTTTCTGCCCATATTAAATTGGTCAGTTATAACATCAATCAAAGGTTAGGGGTTCTTAATAAATAAAATAAAAAAATCTTCCAAGACCCAAAAAACAATAACAATCAATTTGCTTTGACCCCATTTTGATCATGTTTCCTGTGGGTGTTTTTTTTTTAACTTACTTTTTATGTCCCCTTCTCTCAATGTCCGGACCCTCGCTCTGGGTCTCCCAATACATCATCCTGGCTGCACCACCGGGACCGAGGGGCTCACCTCCAATTAGTGCCCCACTCCTTACATGCCAGTTTATCCACTGGATGACCCCCCAAGTGGGGTGGAGGAGACCCCTCTTCTCCCCCAAGTCCTCAGGGGGATGTGAACCTGAGGCTGACCCTCAGATTCCACAGTCACCAATGCAGGAGCCCTTTTTCTGGCCCAGACATAGGGCATTTCCTGGTTTTCAGGCCCACCCCATGCAAATGTCGGCACTCAGGGAGGGCCAATGAGATGAAGGCACACTGAGACATGCCTTCACTCAGGTCCTTGGCAGGCACCCACCCCTCCCTCATACTGTGCACCCTCTGCTGCACCTTCACCTGTGGTGGCCCAGGTGGCGGTATTGCAGCAAGGACTGCAGCCCACCCCTCCCAGACAGGGAGAGTGGCCCATCAGGTGCTCAATTCCTCTCCCCCTTGCCAGCCACCTGGTGACCTGAGCTCGCTACCAAAGCCAGGTTTCCAGCGTCATGAGCAGTAGCTCTACCGCTGCGCCGGTGGGCCAGCCATCTGTTTTTTTTTTTTTTATGTAGGTATTAAAGAGCGTTAATATCCTTTCTGTTTCCTACAATAATATGACATCTTATTTTGTTTGCTCCTATTTAAACCCATCAATGTTCTTTATATTCTCAGCGGGGGTGGTTATCGCCTTTTGCCCAGATTAAATATATTTTGGTGGGAGCTGTCAACTTTTTTAAGTGTTTTTCCTCTACCCTCTCTCCTTTATCCAATTTAGTGTCAGTAAGGACAGTTTTATCAACTCTGAGATCATATGAAGTAGTTTTATTGCAACCTACACTCAGTAAATCCAAGATTGATTCCCAAGCTTTTTTCAGCAGCAGCTCCTTGCTACTGGAACTGTTTACCAGAATTCTTGCATTTTGCATTGTTCATATTCTCTTTTCAAAGTGAATTTTAAAACATTTTTGCTCAATCAAGATACCTGTAAATGTTTTTGATTGTATATTTTATTGATGATATATTTCTTATATTTGTATGCCATGCTTCAATGTGTACTACCTTCCAGGTCAAGCCTGAAAAAGGACCCTTGTTTCAGTGCTCTCACCCAGTTAACAAATCAATAAACAAATAAAATAAATTTCCTATAGGACATTTACTTCAGATATTGCAAGAGAAGAACATTTTAACCTAGTCATCAATCCGTCTCCAGCTGCATTAACTACACAAGCTCTAACTAGCAAATCTGTTTGTGCTTCATCTTTGGATTGGCATTGATGGTGTATTAGAAAACTTTGGATAGTAATTTGCCTGTGATTTGACTTGTGATAGATTTTATTATTATTATAATTAATTGGAATCAGCATTTTTAACAAAGTTAGAATACTAATCACACAGTTTAGTCTTCTGTTCTTCCTGTGAATAGTTGTTTTGTGGTCTGTTATTATAGGTATAAGATTTCAAGTTTTATTGACCGACTCAATATGGGTCATTCCAAATACTTAAAAGGCAATACAGAAATATTTCCTTTAAAACATTATATCAGGCAATATTATTGAATAACTGCATAAAAGCACATTTGTAATTCAAGACACAGTTACAATACTCTTGCATCACACAGTAAAGATAAATAATTAATTTATGCATATCAACTTTCCTGTTGGTTCATTAGGTGGGTGACTTTCACTAATTCAGTTACCAATTTAATTGAAACTGAATGTAAACAGGATGCAAAAAAGGCCAGGACTTCCTATTTTTGTGTTATGAAGCCTGTAATCCCTGGATTCTAACTAAAGGAAAAGGAGAGTCCATGTGATCATAAAATTTTAGTCACCTAATGGTTCACATTATGGTAGTTAATGGAAAATAGTTCTTTCTATTGGATGTATTTAATCAAGATAGAGTGGCAGACCATAAATAAATCACATTCCAAAACAAAAACTGCAAAGCACTTTCCCTTGGACATGACACTATATACTGTACAATAGACTAGAAAGGTTTGTAGTAGACGCACCCAAAACAATGAGTAGAAGTGCATTATATAAAACTCTTAACAGGTGACATCTCAATGATAGAAGAGCCCTCCATATATTAGCTTATGGGCTGGATATTCAAACTGCACTATTTTGTGGTGCAAGCCCTTGCGCTGCACAAAATAGTTGCGCAGGTGTGTGTCCAGAGCGATATTCAAAGAAGTTGCACCCTTGAGCAACTCCTTTGAATATCACCCCTACCACAGCCACTGTGCATGGCGCAGTGGAACTCTGGCGCCACCGCAAGTGGTCAGAGTGGAGCATCTTAATCCTGCGTGTGGCGCATACCATTACGCCATGCTAAAATCCCCATATTCAAATGGTGACATGCAAATGGGGCCATAATTCATGCAAGGCACAGGGGCCATTTGCATCTGATTATAGCCCCATTGCCCATTCCGGCTCTTTATGCAAGTGTGCCCGATCCCGAGGACTTAGCGCTGGCACCTGCCAGGCAGCAGCCATCGAGGACAGTGTCCCCGCAGCCCGATCACAGGCGAAACAGTGTACAATCCCCACCACCCCCACTGGCCCGATCGCGGGCATAATTTAATCCCCACCAGCCCGATTGTGGGCAGCAATGTAGCTCCCCGAGTGTATCCCTGGTGGTCAGTGGACGAAAAGCCCGATCGCGGGCAGTGGTTGTCTAATAAACCCCCCCTTCACAATTCATCCCTGGTGGTCCAGTGAACCGAAAAAGCCCGATCGCGGGCGGTAGTCGTTGAAACCCCCAAACATAGCCCTGGTGGCTGGTGTCCCCCACCCACCCACCCACGAAGCCCCACCACCCGCTCCCCCAGGGAGCCAGCGGGTAGCAGCATCCTGCCCTGCCGCCCACACCGCCCGCCGACTGACTGCCGGTAGAGGCTGCCGTCCATTGGTGCAGAGCAAGAGCCAATAGGCGTGCAGCCCATGCTAACCTGAACGGTCAGTTTGTGGATGAATGAATGTGTTCACAAATCTGGACTGTCATGTAATGGGCTGCAGCCGATGCTGCTCACTGTGGCGTGCAGCCAGGTCGGTCGGCGGGGCTGGAGTGGTGGAGATGCTGCCGCCGCCGGCTTCTGGTGGGGAGGCGGGGAGTGGTGAGCCTGGGAGAATGAGGCCACCGAACTGTTGAGGGGGGGACTAACAAATGACTACTGCCCGTGATCGGGCTTCCGGTCACTGAAGATGGTCGAGAGGTTTGTGGGCAACCACCGCCGTGTCGGGCACCGATCCACTGGACCACCAGATGAGCCAGAAGGAGGGAGTTTCTTAAACAACTACTGCCCAGCGATCGGGCTTTTAGGTCACTGTGGACCACCAGGGATGAATGGAAGGAGGTGGGGTTTCTTAAACAACTACTGCCAGCGATCGATTTTTGGTCCACTGACCACCAGGATACATTCAGGGGAGCCACATTGCTGCCCGCGATCAGGCTGGTGGGGGATTAAACTATGCCCGCGATCGGGCCAGTGGGGAGTGGTGGGGGATTTACAGTTGGCTGCCTGTGATCGGGCTGCGGGGGGCACAGGGACTGGGTTGGGGGCCAGCCACAGGTGGCAGCTGCTGTGTTGCACCCTGCAATGCAGCAGCTCACCTGTCAGGTGTGCCCTCCAACCAACCTTTTTGAGGCTCAAAGTTGTGCAGGCACAGGTTGGGGAGGTTCGCCTGCACAACTCTGCACAACCCTGCTGAATTCGGGCTGTGCAGTTTATGCATGGTTCCTCCCCCTCCAGTTCAGCATGCATTCATTTGCATTGCGCTGTTGCTCAGCATGTTTTCTGTGGCACAACTGCCTCCTGCTGAATATGGCAGAGTGGAGCAAGTTCAGACTTGCGCAGGCGCAACCCTATTGCGCATGGCGCAACCCTTTTGAATATCTGGACCCATATGTTTAAGTTTTTATAAAGCTAGGGTGCCTAAATACATATTGGATAAAATTCAAGTTACAAACATAAAAAAAGAGTTTTAGATCAGCTGGTGGGTTGGAATATATTTTACCAGTACATAAATTAGAAATAATAGGAAGATTGCACTTTTTTTACATGGGTCCAAAGATATGGAACTCTGTACCCATAGAATATAGGCCTTACAGTCTAAATTTTATTTGGGGGATATAAAACAATGGTACAGACAACGAGTCCAACAAAAATTACATTGTTGTTCTGAACTGTGTTGTATAAGATGCATTCCCCTATTTTAAAATTGTACTGTTGTCCTTAATTGTACAATGATATTGCATTGTAGACATGGTAGGATGTTTTGTGTTGTTAATGTTTAATTAGTTATATTTATCCTGTGTTGTTGTCTTGTGATGTTAATAATTAATGTTATGAAACTTTTTGAAATTTCTTGTAATTTTGATATTATGCACTAGGGACCTCACTGGAATGAGCTTGTCTCAGATGAGTATCCTATTCATTAATTGAAAATGAATAACATTTTTACTACTACTACTACTACCTATTGAATAGAAACATAGAAAAAAAGACTGCAGAAGGAGACCAAGGGTCCATCTAGTCTGCCCATGTGTTCCTTGGACCCTCTCAGATCCCAGGACCAAACCCCCTTCTGCCTAATGCCTCCTTCTGCTCCCATTGCTTTTGTTCACACTTTAGCCTTTTCCCATCCCTGCTTGAATGATGTCACAGACTTTGCTTCCACTACCTCAGCTGGCAGTTTATTCCATGGCTCCATGATTCCTTCTGTAAAATAGTGTTTCCTAAGCTCCCTCTTGAAGACCCCCTCTCCCTCAGCTTTCCCTCATGCCCTCTAGTGTTATACTCAGAGACTCTGTTGAACTGGTCCAAGAATGGCACCTTATTTATTCCTCTCAGGAATTTGTATGTTTCAATCATGCCCCCCCTTTGTCTCCAGTGAGAACATATTTAATGCTTCCAGACAATCCTCGTACGAGTGCCTTTGAAGGCCTGGATCATTTTGGTCACTCTTCTCTGGACCGCCTTCAACCAGTTTATATCCTTTTTCAGATGTGGACTCCAAAACTGGACACAGTACTCCAAATGGGGCCTTACCATGGACCTGTAGAGTGGCAGCATTACCTCCTTCCTCCTGCTGTTGAATCCCTTCCTTATGCACCCCAGCATTTTGTTGACCTTGCTATAAGCTTTGTTGCATTGACTTGCCTGTTTAAGGATGCTGCTTATGATGTCACCTAGATCCCATTCTTCCTGTATGGTGCTGAGCTGGACTCCGTTGAGGTAGTACTTGATCCTTGGGTTCCCTTAACCCAAATGCATCACCATACTTTTTTATGCATTGAACCTCAGCTGACAGACATTGGAATATACAAACCTACCCTATTATTTTATAACATTTTTGCATGGATCCATTTCAAACATCGGATAACATCCCACACTACTACTTCTAAGAACAGGTACATGAGCCCCCATAATAAATCAACTGCTACAGGGTATGCTTGATCTAAATATGGGGCCAGGCATTCATTTCTGGTATCCTTAAATTTAGGACAATGTAAAACCATGTAAAGTAATGTCTTAAAATCATCACTGCCTCAGTCACATTTCAAATCTTTCATATTTTCTGATGAATCTCTTTTCCCATGTCTCCATTTTAACAATTTTGAAGGAAATGTCTCAATTCTGAATTTAAAAAATATTCTCCTATCTAATTACTCTGTCAATAATATTAAGTAAGGCTCTGAGGTATGTGTTTTTTCCTATTTGTAGCATACCACATATGATATTTTAAACTCCTAATTATTTCCAAATCTACTAATGCTGAATGATCTTTCAGCCTTGATTTGATCACTTTCATATATGTTTGAGAGATGTTGATCTTGTTTAAAGAATCTACCCACAAATGTATTATAGCTATTGAAGCAAAGGTCTCTCTTATCTCAATGAGCCACACAGATGGTTTGTCCACTGAAAGTCAACTTATTTTTCCATTTAGACATTTTTTTAAACTAAGCAATTTTCATCCATGTTCAGACATTTTATCCAAAAGGCAAATTTTCCGTACTTTATTAACACTTCTATCTTAGTTCTTCCTAGCTCTGCTCTAGTTCCACCAGAGTAGATTTTGAAATTTATAAGCTAGCTCTATAAAATTGATCAAAAGGTTGCTAAATTGAAGATTACCTCTATCCTAAATTTCTGCCATGTGTAGAGCTACACTGTTCATCTTCATGTCAGCTACTCAAAGGGCATGGATCAGTGAGTACCCTGCATAATAGGTATGGCAATTAATTTTAGTTTTGAGGCAAGAGCTTATAGTACTATTCTCTACTACAGGTGACTATAAGTAATTGTCACATTTTTATCACTGACTCAAGCGAAGTCTCAGAATGGTAAGCACCAGAAATAAAAAAAGTAGATACCTCGATTTCATCAGTGGTTGTAATGCAAAACCAGTCCAACAGTATATAAAGATAAAAAAACAGGTATCTAATCAAACTAAAAGTAAAAGGCTGAAGAAAAAAATTAAAAATATGATTCCAAAACATGATCTAGAAATTAGTGGTAAAAGGAAAAAATAAAGTCGAACAAGGAACAGAAACCAATAAATAATCAAAGTAAAATAGTTATTTTTTAGAAAGACGAAGTTCACTTGCTGCAACACCAAAATAATTGAAACCCAAGAAATCTCTTCTGCAAGCAGATTAGATTCCAAAGGCAAATGTAGAATGGCAAGGGGCTATATTTGCATTGATAACAGTGACCTCTAGTGATTTTCAGAATGAAGTATTCTCAGCTCCTTTGGACCACCACATGGTACAGAAAGAACATTTAGCTAGAATTGAAACTCAAACAAGATCCTGGCTATTACAGTATGTCAGTATATGCCCGTGTAAGTATTAGAGCAATATATCTACAAACTCATCAGCTCTATCATAATTTGATGATATGGTCAAAACCATGTACAGTATAATCAGCAACAAGGAAATATGAGACTGAAACGAAGGCAAAATTAGATAGCACAGGGAATAATCAGTCAATACAGCTAACTTCTAAAACACCCAACAAAGCGAGAGAAGAACATGCGATAGTATTTCAGAAGTTTAGTACAACACTTAATGGATTAAAAACTCTTTCAGTTCATTGTACCTAAGACCTCGTAACTAGTAACAAGCAGAAGGGCCAAGAAACCCCTAAGATTAATGACAGCTTGGAGATCACCCCTAAGTTAAATTTAATAATTGAGGATGTAGAATTAGATGTAAGCAACCCTGACTTTCAATGGGAGCCTTCTGGGAAAATTGTGGAGGAAGAAAAGCAGTTTCAACCAAAGAATTAAGCTTTCCAAAATGTTTATTTATCGGTTCTAATACAGAAACTCCAAAAAGGCATTAGAGACTCTTACATTACCAATATATGTGTATTATAACAGTTGTGTGTTTTAAAAAAAAATATATCCTGATGATGTTAGAGCCAGGGTATAATAAAATCCAACTGCACTTGACACTTTGATGAACAAAATATTTGACTCAAAATACACCGAGGATATGAACAGCTCAATGATAAAATTAAACAAGCAGGATAATAGTCATTATAAAAAAGGGTTTGAGAAATAGAGCTTTCTGATTGTTTGTAAACATTCTATTAGCCCTATGTTAATCTTTGATTAACATACATGTAAAGCCTAATCATATGCTGAACAAGATTTAACACTATTAAAAAAAAATTTCTATTATAATAGCAATAAGGCACTCCCAGGCGTTATGTTAATGGTCAGTTAATCACCCTCTAGGGGCATGTAGCACTCAGCTACGCCTTGTGCCACATTACACCCCTAGAGGGTGATTAACAGACCATTAACATAACCCCTGCTCATGCCTTATTGCATAAAAAGATATTGGAACACAAAACTACACAAACAGAGAAATACAGTGTTCTAGGATTAGGAATAATTGTGATGGTAAACAGAAGGACAATTGCAAATTAAACCTCAATTTATTGAAAGTGAAGAGGGTTTGTTAAACACAACAGAAAGTAAGAAAACAATAAATGACACTAAATTAAAAAAAGAATATAAGTAGCCAGATTTATGAGGTGAGCAAATCAGGGGCCTGATATTGGAAAAGGGGTCAAAGCAGAGTGCAAAGGTTTGCGCTGTGCTTGCCCTTGCTCACGGCCCCAAGGATGTTACATTCAGTCAGATAGCACTCTGGCACTATCCTACTGAATATTGGTGCATGTCAGCACAGTGCTAAGTTGAGTATTGCTGACCTGACACGAATCTTGGAAGTGCAGGGAACAACTCCCCCAGACCCAATAGCACCAGGAGCCAATGGCACAATATTCAGCTGGCACCATTAAAATGAGCCCATTAGGCATCCAAAGCACTAAATGACCATATGCATGTCCATTATGGGCTCATTTGCATGGGAAGCAATGGCAGGTTTGCAACCCTCCTGTGGTTGGCCCCACTCACTCCTACTGCCCATCCCCATAAAAAGTAAAGCAGGCCCTGGTGTCCAGTGGTTCACCCATCCTCCGATTCCCAACCCCATTAAAATTAAATAAATTCCCGGTGTCCAGTGGTCCCCCCATCATCTGATCCCTGGCCCTGTTACAAATAAAGTATTCTGGGGGGATGCTAGAGAGACATACAGCAGACAGGATGCACTTCAGCTCGCCTCTAAAAAAGACATACAAAGACTCGATTTAAAGTGTTTCCTCACAACACTGAAAGATCTGCTGCACTACAGAATTGGATTCCTTAGCCTCCAAGGAACTTGTTGATATAAATATTAATATGAGAAGACCAAAAGGAGTGATAGCAGGTCTGAGTAAAGGCCAGTATCAGCCTCAGCAGAGGATTGAGCAGCAGGTCTTGCAGCTATCGGGTAGCACTGAAACCAGTAACCAGACTGGAGCGGGTCCCATGCCACCATGGGAGAGCATGTTGCAGGCAGTGCAGAGCATGGATAAAAACATAGAGACCGTCCTGGATCGACAGACTGCACAAGATATGACAATTGATGTAGCTGTTGCCACGGCTACAAATACAGATAATCACTCCAAGAGTACACAGGTAACCAAGGGGAAAACGGTACAGCAAAATGCCCACCTTCATGCACATCTGGAAACCCTTGAGAATCAAACAAGGGCCATGAACATTCAGGTGGTTGGCTTGCCTGCAGGAATGGAGGGTGAGGACATGATGCCCTACTTTAGGCAATGGTCGACAAGTTTGAGTTCTAAGGAGTATAGCTTTGTCCCAGAACAAGTAAAATGTACCTACTGAGTAAATTCAATAGCAGCTCAAGCCAGTGGAAATGCTCATCATACAATCCTCTTGGTTAATGAGGGTCCAGAGGTCAGGGACATGATTTTTCAGTGGGCTCAGTGGAATTTTCCAATTACCATAGATGATCATGAGGTGAAGCTGTTCCTGGACTGGTCCTATGATACCAGATCAAAGAGGAAACAATCTGATTCCCTTCAACAGCAACTCCAGGGTCTGGGGATAGTCCACTCATTTCCTGCTCCAGCCAGACTTAGGCTTACATATGGAGGACACCTTCCAATTTAACAACCTGAAGGATGCACAAAAGAAGATAGAGAAGATTGCAGAAGAGTTTCGCCATGCTCCCCCGCCTACCACCGAGCATGGCGAGTCATCTGAGGAACAGAACCTAATTCTGATTGATCTGGGGATTTACACTACTTTACTGAGGTGGGTCCAATGTTTATTGTTGAATGTGGGGGAGTGATACTGAATTGTGTAGGGGTTGGAGTTTGAAATTTGTTAAAAGTTCACTTGTTCCATTTGTATAGCAACACTGGATTAAGGTTGAACTAGTAAGGGGTTCAGGCATGCCACATGGTCTGTATAAGAAGGCGGCCATTTTGAGATACTACTTTCTTTTTCACTTTACAATTAGCAGCAGCTTGCTTGTTTCATCATCTGATCATGTGCTGGCACACACTTCTCCTCACAGCATGACGCAATTTTGCTTTTGATGATTGTGCGTATAACCGGACTACAAGAACCACTTTCAGAGAAATGTTACCCTACCTTATTTTACATTCAGGTTTGAAATGCTGTTGTACCATATGCCAGGCTTACTTCTGTTTCTCCATTTGGGAGTTTGAACATTAGCCGTTATCATTTAAAGCAGTGTGACTTTAAGTGATAACGGCAATCATGAAAGGGCGATCGCCATTACGGTGAATGTACATTGCTGAAAACAATAATGGTGATGTACATTCCCAACATCAGAAATACCATTAGTTTTTTTTATATGGCGGGCTTTGCCCCCCGGACCACCCGTAACTAAAACAACTAACTCCAGGGGGTGTGCATTTTGGGGAAGAGGCAGAACTGGGACACAGAGGGAAAAAAATAAATGACATGACACACAGCACTAAAATATTGTGCTTACCCCAAGTCTTGCACCCTCCAAAGCCAGCCTCCCTATCCACAACAACACTAGGCTGGCTCGGTGGCTGTCTCTCTCACCAGCCCTCATATAACTGACAGATACCCTTCCGGTATCCTGTCGCCATCCTCTCGCCCTGGCCTTTCCTGTCACTACTCTTTCAGGGTAATCCACAACAGAGGTGTTGAGACTGAGTCACTCATAAATGACTCGCTCAATCTCAGTCACCCTTCTGATGGTATACTGTGCAGGCTGGTTCCTGTTTGTATACACTGTATTGCCTAATGGGATCAGTTGAGAGCTAACACTATTTTATAGGTACTGTATATTTCAATACTGTGGACACAGTGACAACTTTGGTCACTTTCAGTCTCTTCTGATATAACATATATAGGATAGTGCATGTGGAACAGTTGACAACAGAGCTATTCTTTCACCGAGTTGGCACTATGATGACGGATTACCTCAAGAGCACAGCTCGAGAGGTAATCCTCGCCATAGTGCCAACAAGGTGAAAGATGCCCTGTTGTCAACTGTTCCCCATGCACTTTTCTTTATAATGTATGGTGGCACGTTGTTTTTTTTGGGGGGGGGGATCATTACAGCATCTTTCTGCTTCAAAACATTTTTACTGGGTTACTAGAAGGAAAAAAGAACTTTACATTTTGAACATTTTCACGCTTGGCATTTTAACTGTTTAAGAACTTTACATTTTGAACATTTTAACACTAAACATTAGTACTGCCACCGACATTGCTGCTTTCACTATGTGTTCTGTCTGTGGAGTGAGCCCTAACTGTCAAATGCTGCTTGAGGACACAATGTGTGACATTCGCAGTGCAGTAGGAAAAATCGTTCTGCTGCACTGCGAACGTCACTAGTGTGTGACTACAAGGTTTCGACAACAATGGATTTCGGTGGAGAACGAAGTTCCACCATACACTATATTTTGATTAGTGCCATATGTCTTGAAGTGGCTTAGCTTATCTGACAGATTGTATGATTTTTGATAACCATCTGGATACCCCCATAGGATGTTCCGTTCAGTCTTATTGTTGACAATCATAGTGTTGTCACTACAATTTCAAATTATAAAATTATTACACATTTGCCATTTAATTTCATATTACATTTTTAAAAGATATATTACATGACCATAGGTAGTCTCTAAAACAACAACCTCCAAGGAAAAAAGAGATCTCTAACTACTTAACATTTGCTACTTAATATTGCTAATAAATCTCATGCTCCAATGTCCACCACAATATCTACCTCAGTCTATCCAAATAAAGGAGTCATAATGACCCCCAGGAAATATACCCCAGAAGCGCCCACGTTTTGTGCAGCAGGTGAAAACAGAGAACATCTGTCCCCATACTATCAATATCCCCTCTATTACTGTTTAGAGGCTTGTCATGCCAAAAAAGCACTTAGTGCAATATCTCAATCCTCTTGTTGGAGGGTTCAGAATATGCTTAAAGGGTTACTCTCCTATGTCTTACAAATCCTGGATAGTGTATACCAATAAGACCCCCTATTAGGCTCCCATGGGCAGGCTTCCCAGAGAGACCTCACTTGGGTCTTTTATGGTCCTATGGCACCAACCATAGAAAGTCAGACAATGAGTTACCCAAGCGCCATGGGCATGCAGCAACTAATGTCCCTTCCCAGACTGCACAATTCGCTTCAATTACAATGTCTTACCCCAAAATTTCCAGATTCAGCATATCGCAGTTGGGAACTCTAATGTCCATCAATTTCCCCCAACATGCTCCAAGCAAAATCAAGGCATATTCCCAGGTATATCAAAATTAACACCCAAATAACAGACTTTACAGCAACATATTGAAATGACTTAATGGCTACATAAGGGCCCATTATACAAATATACTCCTATTCCTTAATACTAAATAAGAAATACAATAATTTACATTAACAATTATTATTATAATAAGGCTAACATCTCTTAAAACCAAAAAAAAATCAGATAAAAGGCCAAGTATCCATATGATATTAAATTACATAACAAGGCAAATCAGTTTTCACAGCTATAAATTATTTAAATTCTAGGCTCATACAAATGAGCAAATGTGCCCTTAATTAGAAGCTGAGACAACACCCCCATAGAAGAATGCTGCTTAAAGCAACCTTGCAGCACTACAAGTTGCCGTGTTAACATCCCACCAGGGCCTACAAAAACAAAAAAGAGTCTGATCGCAATAGGAATATAAAAATTGTTTCTGTAAGATACAGTCTCAAGTTTCAGGTCTCAAGTCTCATGAGAGCAAAAAATTTCAACTTCCCTTTTACTTCAACGCAAAAGAGGTGCAGTGTTTCAGCACTTCTTGCTCATTCAGTCGACTACCTCTCTTACACTCCCGTTTTCCATCTCTCATTTTTAAATCAACTCTGGGACCTTTTTCACCTTTACTGGAGTTAAATGCCAGAGTAGCCTTTAACCTGTGGAGATAAAAAAGGAAAAGAAACAGCGCTCCACTAAATGCAGTAAGTTTGTCACTTTCCACATATAACAAGAACCCCCAATCATAGGCAACAATATGGCATACCTTTATTCAGTTACATATAGACATTTCAGCACACACGTGTTCAATTCTCCTCATCTCCTGTGTGTCCTGTGTGTCCATTCTTCCATTTTCGCTCAGGAATTGCCAAGACCCTCACGAGTCGAGTGCTCCAACAAAAGACGCCCGTTGCAAACATAACCATCCGTTATCAAGTGGTCAGGCTAAAATCTCAAAATCAAAATGTTACCTTTACACCACTTTTCATGAAGAAAAATTTCATAAAAAACCTGAGGACTAAATTTTTAAATATGGACTGTTTACTTATTCATTTGTATTTCGGATGACACCTTTGAGCTGAGGGCTCTTTTACAAAGGTTCCACATCAAGGCAATAAGGACAATAAGGTACAAAACATAATATGATCATTACAATGGAAACTTACAAAAAAAAAAAAAGACAAGTAAGGTTACAATAATAGCAGCCAAAGGCATTGTCAAGGAACTGTAGCGCACAATAATTCTCGGTAGGCCAACATAACCAGCAACTAGCTGTGCTCAGCAGACACCGGTAACGAAGCAAAGTGCTCAAGGCTAAAAATGTTTGATTCCTGTTTTTACTTCAGTTTTCGAGCTACAAACAACACACAACTCAAGTCTATAGCTTAAATCATAGAGGGTTTCTTTCATAAACTCTCAAAAAACTCTTGAAAAAAAACTTATTTTGAATCAAAATCCATGCAATACAGAGCGTTCTGCAGGGAGCGGAGCTGCCTGCCACCCCCATAGGATGTATCAAATTCACCTACCTAGATATCCTGATGCTAGTAAATGTGTCATTTCACAGGTGTTCTTGGGCTACTCTCATATGGCTGCACGTGAAGTGTTTATGCTATGTTAGAATGTTTCATTTAAAAATGAACAAAACATAAGTTTAAAAAAACCTAAGTATTCCCTGCTGATCACTTGTCCCTCCCACCCTCCAATCCCCAGCCCCATTACAAATAAAATATTACTCGGTGTCCAGTGGTCCCCCCACCTTCCAATCCCTGGCCCCATATAGACAAAAGCCGTCCTTTGTTGTCCAGCAGTCCCCCACACTCCGATCCCTGGCCCCAGTAAAAAGAAAACCTTCTGTGGTATTCAGTGGCACCCCCACTCTCCAATCACTTGCCGCAGTTTCATACAAGAAGTCCCTGGTGTTCAGTGGCCCCCCACACCACCCACATCAGGTACATCACCCTGCCACACTCCTTACTATAGTTTCTGGTGCTGCATGGTGCCCATACAGAGACTGGCACAGCCCTCTCTCATCACCTTGGCCAATCACTGTATGCAAAGACAGGGAGTGTGCATCCTGCATACAGTAAAGGGAGTGCACATACTGTCTACAGTAGACAGTATGCATGCTCCCTTTACAGTACACATGACGCATGCTCCCTAACATTGCATAAGGTGGCCTGTCAATGTACTGAGAGGAAGGCTGTGCCGGTAGCTGTATGGGCTCCCCACGGTGCCAGCAGTTATGGTAAGGGGGGTGGCAGGGTGGTGTACCTGGTGCAGGCAGTGCTGTGGGGCCACAGGATGCCAGGAATTTTTTGTATTTTTTATTTATTTTATTTTTTATTTAAGAGAGAAATTGGAATTGAAACTATGGTGAGTGATGAGTGGGTGGGGGTGCCACCGGACACCAGGAAAGGTTTTCTTTCTACCAAGACTGGGGATCAGAGGGTGGGGGGAACCACTAGACACCAGGAACTGCTTTCTTCTTAATGGAGCCAGGATCGGAGAGTGGGGGGGACCTCTGGACACAAGGGAATAATTCATTTGTAATGGGGATGGGGATCAGAGGACAGGGAACCACAAGACATTAGGGAATAATGTCATTTTAATGGGGATCGGATGGTGGGGGGACCACTGGATACCAAGGGATAAGTCATTTGTAACAGAAACAAGGACTGGAGGATAAGGTGACCACTGGACACCAGGGAATAATGTAATTTTAATGGGGACAGGGATCAGAGGGTGGGGAGGACCACTGAAGACCAGGGAATAATGTAATTTTAACTGGGATGGGGATCAGAGGGTGGGGGTGCCACTAGACACCAGGGAGCAGGTGTGCTCCGCTGTAGTGGCTGAATATTGCACCACGCATATGTTCATGTACCCACCTCTCTCTTTGTGAACCAATCCTTGCATGTGTACTAAGCTATGCTCCTGATCTCTTTTAATATTGGGCATGGGTGCAAACTCCAGGCAAACAGCTGGCAATCACTTTAAACACTGGACAAACTTTTCAGTATTGGGCCTCATGTGTACTGAATGCTTCGGATGACAGCATCTTAATAGGACCAACTGTAAAGACAAACTGTATCTCACAGGAAGTGCAGTCAAATTTATCCAGTTCCAATCAGAGGGGGTGTTTGAGTATAAATGAAAACAACATAGAAACAAGAGATATGCTGCAAAATAAAGAGTAAACAAGAGATATGCTGCAAAATAAGGAGTAAACAGGCTCTTTTGCTACACAATTATCAGATGCCCTCTACTGGAATTACAATCTATATGGGGCCTCCCTCAACAAAAATGAGAAATATGAGTCGCTCATGTGAACAACTGACTATATATTGTTTAGGGCAACAGAAAATCAATACTCTACAGATGGTATGGCATCACAACAGCATCGGCAATACAGCAAAGACCATCACAGTGACATTACCGACAGTTCGCTGTGATGGTCCGCTACATTCCCGACACTACTGCTGGGGTATTTGCCCCTTCCCCAAACCAGCTCCAACTCAGAGTTGGTTATTTAAAGTCCAGGTGGTGTGGAAGGGCAGAGCTCCCAGCATTGGGAGTGTGGGGGGGGCAAAGCCCACCACAGAAAACACCATTTTCTCCGGCGATGGCACAACACCAGTTGGTGATGTTGTGCCATCGCTGTGTTGATGGTCACTGTTCTCCATGTCGCCGTGGCATGGTGGAACCTCTTCAGACAATATACTTACTCCTATGGGCAGATTACTGCTATATATCAATATTTGGACACAACATTTGCAGTTTGGGATGTTAGAAACTGTCTTAAAGGAATTGATATTTTTGTTGACTCTCCAATGTATAGGAGGGCAAATGTGATTCCACTTCACAAAAGTGGGAGCAGGGCAGAGGCAGAAAACTACAGACCAGTTAGTTTGACTTCAGTGGTAGGGAAAATGATGGAATCACTTCTGAAGGGAAGAATTGTTGAGTACCTAGAGGCCAGTGGGGCACAGGACCCAAGGCAGCATGGTTTCACAGCAGAAAGGTCATGTCAGACGAACCTAAAAGAGTTCTTTGACTAGGTGACCAAAGTAGTAGACTAGGGAGGGGTTGTGGATATGGCCTACCTAGATTTTAGCAAGGCATTTGACACAGTCTCACACAAAAGATTAATATACAAGTTAGCCAGCCTTGGAGTGGGTCTCAAGGTGGTAGCCTGGATAAAAAAATGGCTGGACAACAGGACGCAAACGGTAATAGTAAACAGAGTCCACAGTGAAGAAAGGAGGGTAACTAGCGGGGTACCACAGGGTTCGGTACTGGGACCGGTCCTCTTTAATGTCTTTATAAGTGACATTGGAGAGCACCTGGAAGGAAAGGTATGTCTCTTTGCAGATGACACAAAGATCTGCAACAGGGTTGATACACAAGGTGGGGTGGAAAGAATGAAAAGGGACTTGGCAAGCTTGGAGCAATGGTCAAATATGTGACAGCTTAGATTCAATGCAAAGAAGTGCAAGGTAATGCATCTGGGAAACAAAAACCCAGGGGAAGAGTACACAATGGGGGGTGAGTTAATAACAACAGCAAAAATCGAAAGAGACCTAAGAGTAATTATATCAGATGACCTAAAGGTGGGCAAGCAATGTGAGAAGGCAGTAAGGAGGGCTGGGGGAATACTGGGATGCATAGGGAGAGGCATCAACGGTAGAAAACTGGAAGTTGTTATCTCTCTGTACAGACAGTTAGTGAGTCCCCATCTGGAGTACTGCGTGCAATTCTGGAGACCCCATCTCCACATGAGCTTTATTCATGATCACAGCTATCTATACTGGAATGGAACGTAGTGGAGGGTGCAGAGAAGCGCACCTGCTGAAGCATGCAAAACCCCTGGCATTCACAAATAGCTGCATGCATGGACATAACAGTGTGCAATGGCACACATGGAAGTGTAGATTAGGAAATGGGAGGGACTGAAGGAGGCAAACATGCTCCTTGCCCCCCTCCATATAAGGGGAACTGACCATGATGGATACACAGATAACCAATGCACACACACAGAAGTAAATGTAAGCATGGAACCACAGGCATAGAGTCCCACATGCTGGCATCCAAGGGACAAACAGTCCCCACCACTTATACTGACCACGGATATAGAAGACAGTTGGCTACAGTGGGCAAAACTGTATTTCCATTTCCCAGTCCCATAGGAAACTATGGTAATAGGCAAGGCCACTGGAAAATTGCAGAAAAAGTTACACAAAATTGTGGAGATCTTTTGCAAAAATTGTGTGGAAATTGCAGGAATTCTACTATAGACCCTGAGTGCTTTACAAGAAATCTTTTAATAGGCCAGCCCACTGGCGCAGAAGCATGATCGCCTTCTGTGGCGCCGACGACCCAGGTTCGGGAAAGAACTCGGGAGTCAGAGGTCCGGCCGGGGGGGTAGGATTGAGCATCCAGTGGACTGGTCTTCTACTCTGGGGGCAGGTGGGGTTGAGTGTCATCTGCACGACAGACCCCTGGCGGAGGCTGGGAGTTCTGCTGTGGCTGGTGTCTGCATGTTAGGGGGTGGGGTGGACGCAGGTCGTCATTGCACATCCCCACCCCAGTGGGGTTCACAGAAAGAAAAACAAAAAAATGGCCCCCACTAATGAGCCGGCTCTACTGCTGTCCTCTTTGGCCACCAGAGTTCACCTATCGGCTGCCCCACTCAGTGGGGGGGGGCCCAAGTATGAGGGAGTGGCTGCCGGAGCCTGGTTAGCCCTTCAGGGCTTAGGGAGCCAGCACAAAAAAAGCAATTAGAAAAAAAAGAAAGAAAGAAATCTTTTACTGTTTACTGTAATCTGCATTACTCAGCATGAACTGCTAAATGAATACACTGCCATTTGAATACTGTATGTTTTAAACAAAAAGAAAAGCTTATGTTACTAAAATGAATACAAAACTGATAAATCTTCCAAAATTTAAAAAACATCTGCCTCACACAATGCTCATATTCATGGTATTACGGTACCGGGAAGTCTACAAAATGAACACATAACAAGCAATTGTATTCCAGTTGTATTCTTTCATTTGCTGACTGACTAATGATTACTGAGATATCGTTCTTATCCTGGATACACAAGAAGCCTGCTGTCAAGCGAGACTTGTCCGGTGAGCCCTTGAGTGCCGAAGGTCTTAGCCAGACTGCTGCAGTCCCACTGCAGGTTGCCGAGGCAGTGATTACTGAACTCTCTAGTGACGTCTCTGGTCCTGTCCCCAAGAAGCATCGGACAGAATACACCAAATACAATGAAAGTGTTTGATTTGAGGTTGGCAAGTATGCAGTGGAGAACGGTGTTATGAATGCCGTTCTCTGCTACTGCAAGAAGTACAGAAACAGCATAAACGAGAGCACTGTGCATGGGTTCAAGAAGGACTACCCTGCGGAGCTTGGTAAAACCCCTGACCCCACCAAACTGACTCCTGAATTGCCCACTAAACCCCGTGGTCATCCTGCATTGCTCCTCGATGAGGTTGAGGATGAGCTTAAAAAAATTGTTAAAAGCATTAGATCAGAGGGGGCAGTTGTGAATGCTCGTGTGGTATCGGCCATAGCATCTGGGGTAGTCAAGGCGTACAACCCTGACCTGCTATCGGAGAATGGTGGGCATCTTACATTTTCAAGGCAGTGGTCCTGGAAACTTCTTAGTCACAAGGGGTATTCTAAATGCAAGGTGACCAAAGCTGCCAGAAAAACCCCAGTCGACTTCCCAGACTTGAAGGCTAAATTCCTGGGTAGGGTGGCTACTGCTTGTGGGCGAGAACTGACCCCTCCAGCCCTTATTTTTAATTTAGATGAAACTGGCATTCAATTAGTGCCATGCAGTCAGTGGATCATGGCGACTGTGGGTTCGAAGCAAGTAGAGGTGTGCAGACTGGGTGACAAGAGGCAGGTGTCAGTCGTGCTTGCAATATCAATGATTAGTGATCTTCTACCTCCCCAGATCATTTATAAGGGAAAGACTGATAACTGCCACCCTGCTTTCACATTCCCTGTTGGCTGGTTAATAAGCCATTCCGAAAATCATTGGGCAAACAGTCTTACAATGCAGCAATTCATCATGGAGGTACTTGTCCCGCACATTAAGAAAAATCAAGCTGCAGATGGACCTACCCCAGGAACAGAGATCGCTGCTTGTCATGGATTTGTTCAGAGGTCACACCACTGAAGAGGTACTTCAATACCTGGAGCAAAATGAAATCGTCCCTACTTTTGTCCCCGCCTCTTGCACCAACTTACTGCAGCCACTTGATTTAACAGTGAACAAGTTGCTTAAAGATGAATTAAAGCAACATTTTACAAAATGGTATGCTGATACCATGTCAGACCAGCTTCAAAGTGGAATGGCATCTGCTGACATTAAAGTTGACCTATGAATGCAGAGCCTAAAAGTGAAGCACGCCCAGTGACTGGTGGACAGCATAAACAGAGTTGGCGAAAAGGAAGATGAGACCATCAGTGGATTCCGCAAAGCCAGAATCTTAGAGGCACATGCTCAGTGCCTAAACTACTAAGGAGAAGAGCCATATTTTTAACCTCAATAAAGTTTAATAAAATGAGAACAAAAGCAAAAAAAAGTGCGCAATCACTTGACATCACTACCCTCACAACCCTCACAGCATAAGCACACAGGCCCCCCCCCACTCGCTGTTCGTTCAACCACACATGAACAACATGAACTCACTTTTTTGAAATACTGTGTGCCCACTTGGTGTGTTCTTTAGTCAAGTCCATGTCCATGTCCATGTCCATGTACTGTACATTTGTACAGTTCCCCCAAATGGAGACTGGAACAGAACAACCCTCACAACCCAGAGTCAAGGCATAAGCACACGGCCCCCCCCACTCACTGTTTGTTCAACCACACATTAACACAGGACTCACTTTTTGAAATACTGTGCGCCCACTTGGTGTGTTCTTCAGTCCATCCATGATCTGTAGTTATGTACGGTTCCCCTACACATGCCACAAATGGAGACCGGAATGGAACAGATAGCACGTAGAGTCATGTGAACTACTAGAGTATCACATGATTCGATTTGATTTAGACCCCATGACCTTAAATGTTCTCTACCAGTTTCAGCTGCTTGGCCAGTGCTTGTTAGCTTAGTACTAACCCAATACACGCTGCTACTTAATGTTCACGTAAACTCTGTGACAAGTGAATAGCGCGGAAATAAAACTACAGCAGAATAAAGGGGTTATACAGTATGTTTTAAACATAAAGAAAAGCTTATGTTACTAAAATGAATACTAAACTGATAAATCTTCCAAAATTTTAAAACATCTGCCTCACACAGTGCTAAATAGATTTAATTTAGTGAGCCACAGCAAATCATTATTAAATAAATCCAGAATAAACCAATTTTTCAGTTTGTGGATGTAGAATAATGAACCATGATCGACAGCTGTTTACAGTGCTGTGTCAGATACTCACCCACTTTGCAAATTTTTTTTTTTTTTTTTAATTTTATTTTAGTGTTTGGTAACCGGACAAGGCCCACTAGGCACAAGTGCATGTTTTCAGGGGTGACCTAGGAGCACTAAGATAAAGATAAAATAAGCAGACCTAGTGGCGAATAATTGAGTTTTAGTAAAATGTTGTTAAAGTGTTTTATGTTCTTAATTTGCACTGCAGGTACTGTACAGTTTTTGAAATTGCATATTAAAGCATTAAATCTGGGGCTTATTGGGGCTGGCAGTATAGCCTAGAGGTTACAGTAACAAACTGTGAATGAGCTGGGTACATCTAGCAGACTTGGGTTTGATTCCCACAATATCACTTTGCATACTGTGTGACTTTGAGCAAGTCACTTAACCTCCCTAGTGCTCCTGAAATCAGGCACCTGTGCCGAGTGGGCCTTTCCTGGTTACCAAAAAATATATATATATAAAAAAATGCCAACATATTTTTACTGCATCATACAGTAGTCAGGGTACCCTGTAATTTACCTTTCTTTTACTCTGGCTGCAATGATTTTTGTTTAAAGATAAATGTTCAGATACATGTTATGTGTTTTATAAGCTTGTTTTCAGACTTTAGTCAGGTTTTTCTTGTAGTCTCTAAATGTGAGCATCTAGGTTGTAGACTGCTACGATCAAGATCACTGTTACCAACCAGCTTTTTCAAGTTTATAATCAGCAGGGCCATCCAAAATACTCAGCTGTTTGAATCAAAACTAGCCTGAATGAAAGTATGCTCACAAGGAAAAACTTGCCCTACCACTTACAAAAAGGCTTAAAAGTTAGCACCCCATTTAAGTGAATGGGATAATTTGCACCTTTTGTCCTATCTTTTGTTTCCGTCTCTGTGGCAAGAAAAAGTTTTCTGATAGACTGCTTCAACACAAACCAAATGTTCAGTGTTTTTAGGCATCTTTACACACAGGTTTCTGTAACAGAATGACTGTTATGAAAACAGTATTCCGTTACATCCCTTTTGTGTAAAGTGCATCTGTTCTGTTCCCTTGGTGAACGTTCATCCAAACCGCAATCTCTGCTTTTCACGGTTTGCACCGATGAGTTCCGTTTCCTCCAGCTGTGTAAAACAGCCATTCCAGTACCACTGCAGAAACAGCCATAGAGCAGCAAACTCTGTGGAGGAGCCAACAAAATGGAGGCAGAGGTTGCTGGAATACTCGCAGAGTGTAAAAAGGAACAAAAACGCAACAGAGTACAACAGCGCCACACAGGTAACACTCATTCTGTTTTAAAAACCAGTGTGTAAAAGCACCTTAAGTGTACTTAAACTTGGCAAGTGAATTTTGAAACCAAACCAGACAAGGATTCAAAAGAAAGCAGTGTTACATAAAACCCTTCCCCCACCTTGCAGTACATTGTTTTGGCCAAACCCAAGTCTGTATGCAAAATTGTCAATGTATTCGAGAGTATTTTATTAAAAAGGTTAATACTTTTTACACAGTTCAAAGTAAAAACTCAAAAATTGCAAGAAATTGCAGAATATGTCAGTTTTTGCTGAGAATGGTAAAAATTGTGGATTCTGCAAAAAAAGTGCGGGTGCAATTTTCCAGTGGCAGTAGTAATAGGGGACGCATATAATGACTTGACACCTTCTATTTAGGAAGTCAGCAGTGATCAGCTGTGTGATGGGGTGTGTGCTACAGTTCCGCTGAGCTATGGTAGTGCTGAGACTTGCTTCATTTTACTTATTCAAATTTGCCATCTCCCCACCGCTTCCCATTACTACGGGAATCCCACAGGGCTCTGTACTCTGGCCCCTCCTTTTTTCAATCTTCCTTAACAATCTCCCTCTGGCTTGCACGACAACAAACATACACATGTATGCAGATGACACGGTACAGTATACTAAAGGCAAATCAGTCCCTGATGTCACCTCCAGGCTCCAAATGGATTTCAACAATATACAATACTGGTTTAAAAAGTACCACCTTGTCCTAAATGCAAAGAAAACCGTCTCTATGACTTTCTGAACTCAGCAGAGACTAGT
This sequence comes from Neoceratodus forsteri, assembly GCA_016271365.2. NCBI lineage: Eukaryota > Metazoa > Chordata > Ceratodontiformes > Ceratodontidae > Neoceratodus > Neoceratodus forsteri. The sequence goes on from CM028131.1 coordinate 736,291,620, forward strand.
CAGGCTCTTCGCCTTAACCACCTTCAACACCTTAGATGGGTCTGTACTAGAGGACACCTCCTCCTTCCGATACCTTGGAGTCTGGCCAGACAGAAACCTAAATTTATCAGTACACATTGATGCCATTCAGAAGAAACTCTGGCCTAAGCTAGAGGCCCTATACCGAAACAGTAAATGTATCCCTCTTCTAGCAAGACGCAAATTGGTACATAAAATGATTATTCCAATTTTTGATTACTGTGACTTAGTATATGGAGCTGCCCCCCAAACCTCCTTATCAAGGCTGGACCCTCTTTTTAACTTCTTTGGTTGGTTTGCCTTAGATGCTCCTGCCCAGACCCACCACTGCATACTCTACCGCTCTCTGAACTTCCCCCCCTTGCTGACAGGAGAACTATGCATGCAGCAAAATTCACCTAAAAATTTTGGTTAGGAATGCTCCCTGCCTACCTCTCTACCTCCCTAGGTCCCCCACTCCCCTCCAAATACACTCTCAGATCTGATGACTCATGTTCCCTGAATATACCCTATAGAAGCACTACATCAGGCCAAATGGCTTTCTCACATTGACTACCTAAACCTTGGAATCAACTACTGTCCCAAATCTGACACTCCTCCTCAGCCAATCCTCTCTCCACATCCTTAATAAACTATCTAGTGACAAACTGCAATTGCACCTAGTCCCCCTGAGCTGGTCTCTGCTGAGGGTCTATTTCTCCCCTTCCCTCCAGCAGAACCAACTGTCTCCGCTTTCCTAAAACCTCCTGCATCCTAACCCCCGCTCCACCCCCTTGCTGATTTGTAAATATACCACAGCTTGTGATCTCGTTTTTAATAGACTATGTACAGTGAAGCTATTTGTTGCTGATTTGTAAATTTGCCATAGCCTGTGATCTTGTTTTAATTGACCATGTACAGTGAAGCTATTTTTTTCCCCTATGTGCCGTATACTGATGTACTATGTAAATGCTCCCTCTCCCCTTCCCCCAGGACATACCGAGAGACGAGTATCTTGCTGCTCAGTGTAATTGTCCTGGTAAAACTTTTCAATAAATAAATAAAATAAATAAATTTGATGACCAGGAACAGCACACTGAGCTGAGACTTGTTTCCAGGTACGACCAGTGGGGTGGGGTGGGAGTGGGTATATAATGCAGTGAAGTATAAAACAAATTGCAAAGTGCAACATAAAAAACAAATATTTACATAGGCAGTAAAAAACAATGTGGAGTGGCAGACATTGTATTGATTTGAAGCTGGTTTAAGTGTCAGTCAAAAATGAGAAACAGACAAAGTGCAACTTACAAATTAAATGGTATCCCAGGTACTAAAAATCAGAAGAATGATAAGACAGAAGTGCTAAGCATAGGAACAGGTATTGGTAGCAACATATTGAGAGGCTGAGAACAAAGTGTATTATGGGGCCATCAAGTGTGCACCCCAGGCAATTGAGAAGTGCAGGAAGGGCGCCAGAGAACAGTAGACCCAAGAAGGAGAGTAAAAGTAAAGGGCAGGCGGTGGAGCAAAGGAGGCTACAAGGGTTAAAACGGGAAACATTTGTGAGAGGGGAAGGCAGGAGTGGGGGGGGGCAGGAATAGTTCTTAGCAAGTGACTGAAGGCAGGTAGGGATGGGGATAGGTGGCGGGAAGAGGGGATCTGGTTCCAGAGAGAAAGAAGATGGTAGAAGAAGGCAGCTTGCCCAGAATTTGAGTGAAGGTGAGGAATGGCAAAGTTTCTGTGGTCTCTGGTGCACAGAGAGTAAAGTGAGGAGTGGGTGGGGAAGAGGTATGAGGAAAGGTAAGATGACAGGGCACCAAAGCAGTATTTAGAAATAAAGGAGGCACAGTGTGACAGGCGACATAGAGGAAGAGGGAAGATGGAAAGGTATGAGTAAAGCGAGCAATGGTGAGTATGGGGTGGGTAGTTGGTTGCAAAGTGACAGAAGGCATTACAGAGGGTGTCCAGTCTGGCTAGAGAAGAGGTGGGTGCAGTACCATAGATCACGTCCACATAGTCAAATACCAGAAGAATCATTTTAGTGACCAGTTCCCATTCAACCTGGAGGGGGAGGCAGTCCTTGTTGCGATACAAGGCCCCTAGCTTAGGGTGAAGTTTGGTATGGATAGCATTTAAAAAAATAAAATGTTTGTTGTTTGGGACTGGGACTGTTTGGGACTGTACTGCACTGTTTCTTGTGTGGGACTTGGGACTTTTTAAAATGAAATAAATGTTCACTCAGTGTAACAGTGATGAAAGTTGGAGCCTCTTTATTCAAAGAACATAGAACTTGGCAACAGCATCCACCTCATATAATGGACGGATGTGCCCATTATAAGCAGTGGGGACTGTAGTCTGACATTGGCACCCTGGCCTCTAAACAGCATGTTGGACCTACACAATGGACTGGGACCAATACCCACATATGGTGGCAGACATGAGAGGGGAGGCATGCAGGGGCTGTCCCAAGCGGTTCTACGATGCCGGTTCGACAATACTTTTGTCGACCAGCATCACATCAACAAGAGTTGATGGCACATTTATAAGGTAGAAAAAGAAATGGGCAGACTGGATGGGCCTTGCGGTCCTTATCTGCCGTCAACCTCTATGTTTCAATGGTTCTATGTTTCTATGATTTATGTCGACAGCAAGTTGCAGTTGACATAAATCCTGTTTTTTCTCCCGGTCCTGTTTTTTCACTGGGGGGGGCTCTGTCACCCTCACCCCCCATACTTTTGATTCTCAACTCCAGTTGGATTTGATTTGGGGAGGGGGTGCAGGACCAGGAGACAGCGTGCCCCTGTATCAGGCACACCAACACAGTGACCTGTCGGCAAACTGTTGATTTTGTTGTCAGGTTTGTAGGTCACTGTGTTGGTGTCACTGTCAGTGTGGCATACCATCCCAAGTCAGATACTCCAATTTCCACTCCCAGCAGTAGGCCATGCTTGCAACTGAGATATGGAGCCAGTACAGCAACCTGTCTGGTGCTGGGTTCCTGAAGGCACCCAATGAGGACAACGCTCAGACCTAACTCAACATAAAGTCTACTGTCAATGCGTGTGTACCAGAGACACATACCCTGAGTCCCATCATGGAAACATAGAAACATGGAACATAGAATTTGATGGTAGATAAGGACCACTTGGCCCACCTAGTCTTCCCATTTCCCTACCTAATGGATAAGCTGCAGATCCTAGTTAACCAACAGCCTACTTCCTCTTACCCCACCACTAGAATTGCCTTATGTCTGTCCCATGCATTCTTGAATTCCCCCACTGTTTTCTGATCCCACGACATCCTCAGGAAGGCTGTTCCATGCATCTACAGCCCTCTCTGTGAAAAAATACTTCCTCACATTACCTCTGAGCCCTCCTCCCCTCTATCTTCAAATTGTGCCCCCTTGTTTTTGCACATCTCTTTTTCTGAAAGATGTTATTCTCTTGGACTTTGTTGATTCCCTTGAGGTACTTGAAAGTTGCTATCATGTCCCCCCTCTCCCTCTTTTTCTCAAGGGTACACATATTAAGCTCCCTTAGTCTCTCTTTGTATGGCCTCTGGTGCAGACTCTGCAACATTTTAGTTGCCCTCCTCTGGACTGCCTCCATCCTGTCTATGTTCTTGCAGAGATGGGGTCTCCAGAACTGCACGCAGTACTCCAGATGGGGTCTCACCAACTATCTGTACAGAGGGATAACAACTTCTTGTTTTCTTCCGGTGATGCCTCTCCCTATGCATCCCAGTATCCCCCCAGCCCTCCTTACTGCCTTCTCACATTGCTTGCCAACCTTTAGGTCATCTGATATGACTACCCCCAGGTCCCTTTCCATTTTTGTTGCTACTATCTCATCCCCCACCCCCATTGTGTACTCTTCCCCTGGGTTTTTGTTTCCCAGGTGCATTACTTTGCACTTCTTTGTGTTGAATCTAAGCTGCCATCAAACACAATGGGTGAGACCTACATGCCACTGTGAAACAGAAAGTGGTGGTGGCATGACAATCCAGCTCCAGATGGGTGGTGCTCCACTGGCATCTGCCCCTCAACAGATCTCCCACCAATCAAGGCCATTGTGGCTGAAATGCTGACTCAGGAGGTGCTTGATGGAGAGGAGAAGAGAATGGACACCATTCCAGTTGAGTGTCCCCCACCTGCTCCCCCAGTACCCAGCAGTTGACTGACAGAGCTCTCTCCAACAGACACTGGCCATGAGGAACCTGAGGGTCCACAGGACAGAATACCACAACATGCAGCAGCAGCCTACAGAAAGTAGGTGCCATCCAAGCAGACCATGGCACAACAATGACTGTGCTCACCAATTAACCTTTCAAGTCATGTAACCACACTCCCTGTTCTGCAGACTTCTTGAGATGTGCAGCACCAGAGGAGCATGATAACAATACACTGGTGAGGAGGGCAAGGACACCATCCAGGATGGTGCAGGGATCCTAGACCAGGACACATCCCAACCCAAACAACAGGCAGTGCCAATTGACATGGCATGATAGCTGGTAACACATAGCAGCACACACGGAGCACAAATGGACAAGCGCCTGCCCCACCAGTAGCATGACCACCACCATTGGGACTGGAGGGCACTGGCCTACTGGAAAGGGATATGGGCGCACAGGGCAGCTGCAGCACTTCTGAGAACATACCACCCACAGTCACATACCTGTGGGGACAAACACTGACATGGACACAGGTGAGTGCCAGACACTGATATGTGGGGCTGCAAGGTGCCCACAGTGGATCAGCATACTCGCCCTTCTACTACCCAGAACTATGCCACCTGGAGCTGGAGAAGCTGGGTGCCACAAGGGAGAGCACTGTGCATGTGAGACAGCTTGCAGCAGATATGCATTGTGTCCACAGTCAGCTGTACAGGATAGAGGACATCCTTGAATGGTAGGGCATGCAGCAACCCACACAGCACAGCTGCCTTGTGCACAACCCTGCATACTAGCCCACATGCAGACCCAGACCACACCATGTGATGATGGTGGGGCACCATTAGAGTGACCCCCAGCCCACAACAGTGCTGGGCACATACTGCACAGCTGGGTGCATGGGGTGGCAGGACAAGGTAGCAGGCAGTGCACCTTGGCACATGGTTGTCATCCTGCAGCAGCATGGCACAGCAGCCCCCCAGGATATTGCACCTCACAGGACACATCTGCATATCACCATACTCCCATAGGGTACTGCACCACTCAGTTCACAGCTGCACATCACTATGGCACATTCCTGTGCTATGTCACCACCCAGGCCATGCCTACACATCACTGCAGCCCTCCTGGTCAATGATGAACACATCCCCCACTGAATACATCTCACACCAGCAGATGCCTCATGTGTCTGCCAGACAGTCTACCATCCTGCTGTTGCAACCCCACTGCCATTACATCTCTCTGCTTTCCACCATCACAGTACTGTCGACCATCATCAGGTAAATGTGCTGGCTGGGGTATGCAGCATTGTACAGCCAGATTGTGAAACATGGCATATGTGATAAACACCCAGCACACCTTCCTAGATACCAGCATCATCATGCTACATGTCTAATACAGGCAGTAGAAACACATCTTCAGGAGTCGAATATTTTCTCTACCACTGCACAGGTCCAACAGTGCACTGCATTGTACTGTTGCTCAGCATCCATGGATGGCAATAGGTAAGGTGTCAGTAGGTATTGCCTCAGTGTGTATGTGTTATCATTGGTAGGGGAAGTAGAACACAGTCGGGTACAATAGGTACATATGGTGGACAGCACCTGTCAACAGCCACAGCTGCACTCCCCGAGCAGCCATCCCACCTGTCCTCCATGGCTCTTCAGGATTGTCTGTAGTCATGACTGGTTGAATATGTATTTGTCATGGCAGGATCCTGGGTATTTAGTGCACATATTGGTGATGATACCAACAGCATTGCAGGCTACCTGCACATTGATGCTGTGGAAGCCCTTCTGGTTGAGGTATGCCTCCTCATGCAGCAGTGGAGTCAGTAGTGCCATGTTGGTGTAGTCTATTGCCCCAAACACTTTTGGGAACCCAAGTTGTACATGGAACCCCACCTTCTTGGCCTGCATGGCCTTCTCTGTGGCCAGAAAGGATATGTAGGTGGCCACATGGAGGACAAGGACATAGTATGCCAGGGCACACAGTAGTTTCTGCTCCATCGTCAGTGCACAGGAACATCCCATGGTGGATGCAATGTTGACTCACATGAGGTCACACAGGTCCTGAATTGTGGTGCAGCCTGTGCACTGGATAAAGTGAGTATGGGTTAGGGTGACCACCTGCAGGTGAGGCCTCTACACCCGTGGCCTATGGTGACATCCATGCCCCTACTCCCACTGCAGCTCATCCTCCAAAAGCATTTGTCCCTACAGATACAAAGAGCATAGCCTACACATTGTCCTCCTAGGTGTTTCATAGTTAGTGGTCTGTGAGCTAGCAGGAACCCACAGCTGCATCGTGTCCCCAATTATATGCCCATGTGACACATGCTGAGGATGTAGGATTCCTGGGAGCACCGCCCATGTCATGCACACCTCTAGGGACATCATTGTCTGTGGGGGCCATAGTTGGCAGGTAACTGTGGTTATGGAGAGATCTCAGTGGTGCTGTACTGGCACCACTGTTGCAGCCGGTGGCTCTGTACCCCACCAACTGTCCTGGTAAAATGCACCTGACCTGCCCTGCAGTCTACAACAGATCAGTTTAATATCCTATCAGGACAACATGAAACATCTGTGGGCCATTACATGGCCACCACTGGTGAGCACTAGGATGGGGGGGCTACGGTTGTGTGCACAATGCAGGGATGCTAATGTATACCACCTTACTACCCCAATACAGGGCCATCCTGGGAGGTCAATGATAATGACACTCCTGCTGGAGGAGTTGCATGGGGCCAGCAGAATTGTGGCAGCTCAAACAGCCTGGTTGCAGATGTGATTGCCAGAGGACCTGAGATGGGAGGCAAGAGGGCCATGCCCACTGTGACGACTCTCTAATCCTGTAGTGGATTGTGGAGCTTTCCCAGATATGTGGGTCCATGTGTGCCAAAGCTCTCACATTAGGCAATGTGCTTTCCTGTAGTGCACCCTCATTTTTCCTGTAAAACTGGGATGAAATTCCTGTAGATTTTCCTGTATGCACAAACCAAAGTAAGTATGCAATTGGCTTGTTATAAAATGTGTCAGGAGTTTTCTTCATCCTGATTGGCTATGGGGTACCTCTGGCCGTGTCCTTATCAGGGCATACCGTGCCAATAGGCACCTCTTCAGCCAGTCAGGATGAAGGACAAGATAGATCACTGTGCCAACACTATCAAAGTGCACTGTCTGTATTACCCTACCCAGTAAGTAATGCAACCCAGTTTTTAACAGACCTTTTCTGCCTCTAGCTCACAAAAGTCACCGATGAAATTTGAAGCAAAGTTGCTTGTGATCCACAGAACATGCCCGAACATGTTGCCTACAGCTTTCAAATTTAAATTAGCCAAGGGGGGAGGCACTGAAAAGGAGAAGGAAATCCTAGCCGCCCCACCCAAAAAAAGCCAGGGTAGTTAATTAGGTAAACACTGAGATAGATAAGTCAATAAGGAGAAGAGCAGGGGTAAATAGAGAAAAAGACAAAGGCAGTAAGGACAGGGATGGGGCAGAAAGGGTAAGGCCATCAAAAAATGGAGGGTATTGAGTACTAATGCCCATAGTGTAGGTAAAAAGCTCCCTGAACTGGTGGCCTTGATGGAAGAGGGATGCCTGGATATCGTGGCAGTCACAGAAACATGGTACACAGAGAACCATGACTGGGATGTCAACATACCAGGGTGCACAATCTACAGGAGGGACAGGGAGGGTAGAAGAGGAGGAGGAGTAGCTCTCTATGTAAGGGAAGGGATCAAAGCAATGGAACTAAAGGGTAAACAGGGAGGAGGCACTGTGGGTTACCCTGCAAACTAGAAATGGCACCACAATCCGCACAGGGGCTGTATACAGTCCCCTGTCTCATGGTGAGGAAATGGACAAGGAAATGATAGAAGGCATCCTTAGGATGGCAAAGAACAGGGGAGATATTGTTGATGGGGGACCTGAATGTGCCAGATGTTAACTGGAGCACCTTTGCTGCAGCCACATCCAAGAGCAGGACCATTCTCGATGCCCTACAGGGGGCATGCCAATGACAGCTAGTGTTGGAACCCACTCAGGAGGGAGCAGTCTTAGACCTGGTACTCTCAAATGGGGATGGAGAGAGGATCTCAGATCTAGAAGTGGGTAGCCATCTGGGAACAAGTGACCACCAAATACTGTGGTTCACGACAAACTCAGCTATAGAGTCAAGCCATACAGAAGCGAAGGTACTAGACTTCAGGAGGGCTGATTTTGTCAAAATGGGAGAGTGCCCAAGAGAAGCCCTAGCAAACAAGCAAGAAGGAGGGGTGGAGCAACAATGGGGAAACATCAAAACTGCCATCACAGAGGCAACAGGCCTTTGTGCGAAGCAAATAAACAAATCAAAATGAAAGAAAAAAACACTATGGTTCTCAAAAGAGGTGGCAGGGAAGGTTAGAGAGAAAAAGATAGCATTCAGCAAGTATAAGAAAACACACAAAGAGCAGGACAGAGAACTGTACCAGTTAAAGCAGGAGGGAGCGGTGAAGGCAGTCAGAATACCAAAGGCCCAAACCGAGGAAAAGATAGCCAACTTGGTTAAGAAGGGGAATAAAACCTTTTATAGGTACATTAGGGAGCGAAGAAAGACAAAGGGAGGGATACTGTGGCTGAATAAAGAGGAGGGTGGGTGGGCAGAGAAGAACAGTAAAAAAGCAGGGATACTGAACAAATACTTCTGCTCAGTATTCACAAAAGAAGATGAGGAGGAGGTACCTAATCCAGTCAATAGAAGCACTCTGGATAGGGGGGTCAATATCAATCCTTTCACAAAAGAAAGGGTTTTGAAAGAACTCCTAAAAGTGAAAGTGGACAAAGCAATGGGGCCTGATGGGATTCACCCCAGGATTCTAAAAGAACTAAGGGGAGAACTAGTAACGCCGCTGACTACCCTTTTTAACAAATCATGGAAGGATGGTGTGGTACCTGAGGACTGGAGGAGGGTGGATGTGATTCCCTTTCACAAAAGTGGGAGCAAGACAGAGGCAGGAAACTACAGACCTGTCAGTTTGACCTCAGTTGTAGGAAAAATGATGGAATCACTTCTGAAGGAAAGAATTGTTGAGGACAACGGGATGCAGAGGGTAATAGTAAACAGAGACCACAGTGAAGAAAGGGGGGTTACCAGTGGGGTACCGCAGGGTTCAGTACTGGGTCTGGTCCTTTTTAATGTCTTTATAAGTGACATTGCAGAGGGACTGGAAGGAAAAGTATGTCTCTTTGCAGATGACGCAAAGATCTGCAACAGGGTTGATACACAAGGTGGGGTGGAAAGGATGAAAAGGGACTTGGCAAGGTTGGAGGAATGGTCAAATGTATGGCAGCTTAGATTCAACACCAAGAAGTGCAAAGTAATGCACCTGGGAAACAAAAACCCAGGGGAAGAGTACGCAATGGCGGGTGAGATATTGACAACAACAGAAATGGAAAGGGACCTTGGGGTAGTCATATCAGATAACCTTAAGGTTGGCAGGCAATGTGAGAAGGCAGTATGGAGGACTGGGGAGATACTGGGATGCATAGGGAGAGGCATCATCAGTAGAAAACAGGAAGTTGTTATCCCTCTGTACAGACAGTTGGTGAAACCCCATCTGGAGTACTGCGTGCAGTTCTGGAGACCCCATCTCCGCAAAGACACAGACAGGATGGAGGCTGTCCAGAGGAGGGCAACCAAAATGGTGCAGGGTCTGCACCAGAAGACATATGAAGAGAGACTGAAGTAGTTTAATATGTATTCCCTTGAGGAAAGGAGGGAGAGAGGGAACATGATAGAAACTTCCTCGAGGAAAGGAGGGAGAGAGGGAACATGATAGAAACTTTCAAGTACCTCAAGGGAATCAACAAAGTCCAAGAGGGTGGTATCTTTCAGAAAAAGAGATGTGCAAGAACAATGGAGCACAATCTGAAGATAGAGGGGGGATGGCTCAGAGGTAATGTGAGGAAGTATTTTTTCACAGAGAGGGTTGTGGATGCATGGAACAGCCTCCCTGAGGAGATCGTGGAGTCAAAAACAGTGGGGGGATTCAAGAATGCATGAGACAGACATAAGGTAATTCGGTTGGGGGGGTAGGAGGAAGTAGGCGGTTGGTTAACTAGGATCTGCAGCTTATCCATTAGGTAGGGAAATGGGCAGACTAGGTGGGCTAAGCGGTCCTTATCTACCATCAAATTCAGTTTCTATGTTTCAAATGAAAGCCGACACCCTCTGCCAGCGCTTTCAAAAACAGCGAAAAAAATTAAATCAATTTAAAAAAATACCCTAAATCAATGGCTGTACCATTCAAGTATCCCCAAGCCTGCTACTAGCATCAGTTCATTTGTCTACATGGCAGCCGGTAAGGGACAGACTTGCTCGGAGTGAAGCGGACCACAGGAAAAAAAAGCCAGCGTGCATTAATAATACCAAGTAAAAAAAAGTTTATTTCTCCATGCTCTGTTTTTTTTTGGGGGGGGCACATCAGCTGATTTAAAAACATTATGAAGTCCTACAGGCAAAACAGAAAAGTGGCTCTTCTAACTCTTGGCTTGCCTTTGAAAGCCGCACTTGCTGGAGCAGATGTCCTGATCACTGGCATCTCAAAGAGGCAGCTGAAGAAGCCTACAACAAAGATACAAATAAAATGTAAAAACTAAACAATAAAGTCTCTGTGTGTGGAAAGAGAAATAGTGTGTGTGTTGGGGGGGGGGGTGGAGGGGGAGAGACAGACAAATATCCTAATTGAGCAATGACTGTTTTTTCATGTTTATATTAAGTAACCCATATTTTAACACTTATGTTTATCAGACCTCTTTCAATAAATATTTTTTTCCAGGTGAGGGTTTTTACAGGGGGGACCCATTTTATAAGTGGAATAAGACATGACAAGGTGTGGTTTAGGGGCTGATAAGAGCACTTCCCAGGTGCTAACGCAGCTGGGGCGTGCTCTTACCAACCCATAAACCACACCTCGTCGTGTCTTATTCTTTACATTATACATGTCAATAAAATCACTATAACAAATGATAAGGTTGTTTTATGAGTTCATATTGATTTTACGCATAAAAATAACCTAAAACATGTCAAATAACTACTGTACAACTATAAGATCTTTACAAGTAACAACAATATAGGAAACAAGCATTTGGCAATGCCGAATGTTCGTCGTGTGCACTGGTGTCATGGGGGGATGTTTGAAAATTGCTTTAGTGAAGTTGTTTACAAGGTGGGGTCCCAAAAAACATATGTTGAAAATATGGGGCAAAAATATTTAAAAGTGGCCAAGTTATGCCACTAAGTTGAAAACCCTATTGAAATACACTGAAGCGGAAAACCCCATTCATTGAAATACATTGAAGCGCTTACCTCATTTTGCGGTTGGGCTTTGAAGAGCGAAGACATGCCTGAGTCCAAGGTAGCTTGTGGTGACTGACCTCCAGTGGGTAAGTGTGGGGTGTGGGGTGGTGGGTCCTGAGTGGGAGGGTAGGTGGTTGGGTAACAGCTGAATGGACAACGATGGACATTTTTCTTTTTTACAGGGGAAAAAAAACGACGAGAAACAATTTTCTTTTTTTCAGGGAGTTCGCTGAACAGATGAGGACATTGGGGGATTGGGCACCCCCAGTGTCTGTATACTGTTTTGGGGGGGTACACAGCAGACAACAATGGACAGACAGATGACACTGGAGGATTGGGCACCCCCAGTGTCTGCTTAATGTTCGGGGGGGTTACACAGCGCACAACGGTTTAATGTCATAATCGCACATCCTTAATACCACTAACGCTTAAAGCACACAATTATTAGTGCACATCCCAAATAGCACTAGTGCTTAAAAGTGCTTTATTAGTAGCGCAAGCCCAAAATGGTGTTCATGTATTAAGTTAACATTTTACATGTCGTTATGAGGTTGTCACCGAACTGCTACCAATTTACTTAAATAATGGCACTGGCCTGCTATCAATTACAATGTAATTGTGTGTTTCCCTGTGTCCTATTTACGTCTAGTTACCAAGTACAGTGGCAGATACACAGAAAAATGTCAGTTCGATTTTTGAAGAGCAGTGCTTGATGGCTTTCTCTGTCATAGCGAATGACTTACACAAGAAAACAGTTATTATAAATGCCTAGAGTATGATAAGGGGCATTGTACTGCTAGACGTCACCTCAAAGGGGAGCTTGTGCTAAAAGCAATCGGAGAACACGATCATGTCCATGACCCTGCAATAGTAGCTGTAAAGGAGGCAGTGTCCATGATGAAGGAGCGTGCAGACTCCAGAGGGGAAACAATGCACCAGATAGTAGCCAGTGCATTGTCTCAGCTGTCTCCAGCTGTATCTTCTCAACTGTCTGCCATTTCACTTTTGAAGTGGACAGTTCGGAGGAATTGTAGGGCCCATGAGCAACCTTTACCCAAACCGACGGATGCAACAGCCCTAATAATACCACCAGACTTTGTCCTAACTGTCAAAAATGATAAATTCTCCTTTTTGACTCTGGTCCCAGCCCATACCGAATCTTGATATTCTCTACAACTATGGACCTAGAACATCTGAAGCGAATTGACCATTGGTTCACCAACGGGACATTTAAGAGCTGTCCTAGTATTTTCGCACAGCTTTACACATTGTATGCTGTCAGGTATGGTTCAGTATTGCCTCTAATTTACATTCTGATGTGCAACCGATCTGCTATTACTTATGTCAAAGTGCTCAAAGAAATACAAAATATATGTGGACCGTTGCAACCTGAAAATATTCTGACTGACATTGAATTGGCTGCAATCAAAGAATTCCAACAGACTTTTCCAAATGCTAAAATGGGAGGATGTTTCTTCCACGTGTCAGTCTGTCTGGAGAAAAGTACAGGAGCTGCCAGATATTGGTGGGCCATACACAGCAGACCCCCATTTTGCCCTCAATGTGCACATGTTACTGGCACTTGCTTATGTGCCAGTTGTAGATGTTTTTACAATATTTAATGAGATAATGCTTACAGAATTTTTCCAGACCAATGGTGAAATCCTTACAAATCTAAAAGATTACTTTGAGGATACCTGGCTGGGTAGACCATTGGCAAGAGGTGTTTGTAGGCACCCCATGTTCCCTGTGCTTCTATGGAACTGCTATGATGCTGTATGTGATGATTTGCCATGAACTGTGAATGTGGTGAAAGCATGGCACAGGCATTTCAATTGTTTACATAGAAACATAGAATCTGTTGGCAGATAAGGACCATACAGCCCACCTAGTCTGCTCATTTCCTACTTGGTTTGGCAATCCCTACTCTTATCTGGACTGCTTTTCCCCTGCTCTGCTGTACAGCAGGGTGCCTTTATGCTTATCCCATGCACTTTTGAATCCCCGTACTGTTTTCGCTTCCACCACCTCCACTGGTAGGCTGTTCCACAGATCCACCACCCTCTCTGTAAAAAAATACTTCTTAGCCTTCTCCTAAGCCTCTCTCCCTCCCTCCCTCCAACCTCATTTTACGTCCCCTTGTCCTTAACTTTCTTCGGTGAAATACGCTCCCCTCCTGTACCCTGTTTATTCCTCTAAGGTATTTGAAAGTCTCTAGCATATCCCCTCTCTCCCTTCTCTCTTCCAGTGAACAGATGTTTAGTCCCTCGAGTCTTTCCTCATAAGGCTTGTGGTGCAGTCCGTGTATCATTTGGTGGGAGCACATCATCCATCGATCTGGAAATTTTTTAATTTCTTAAAAGCAGAGCAGCATATGAATACAACAGTCATGGAACAATTGATCGCGGGGTCAGCAATGTCTGAGGTGTGCAAGAAATATAAGGACACAGCAAAGAGAATCGCTGGAATTGTAGCAGAATACAACACACACCCCAGGATCGAATATTTGTGGGGAATAGCATACAATTTTGACCTCCATGAATAAACATGGGTATGATAAGCTACAATCAGGGAGCGCCCCGTCACTACACAATCAGCTGTTTGTACAGCGGGGCCTCCCTGACTGCAGCAGACAATTACACAGCTCCATTGTGCTGTGTTGCCATGGTGACAGCTTCTCCGTCGGCCTCTCACAGTCCCCACAAAGCCGATGGAAAGCCACTGCCCGACCTTCAGTGTGTTTTCATGGTGAAACATTTCAATAAATTAAAAAGTAAGAAAGTCAACCAGGGGTGTCCAATCCCCCTTGGCTCTTGCCACCCCCCCCCACACTTATATGTGCCGACAGGGGTGCCCAGTCCCCCTGTCGGCATGCCCCCTGCCTGGTAATTTTGCTGATGGGGAAGCCCACTCCCTGTCGGCATAATGTTCCCTCACAATTTCTTGTCTGAGGGGGTGCCCAACCCCTCACCTCTTGTTTCCCTCCCAGCACTCGGTATAGTGCTGACGGGGTGCCTAACCCCCCGTTGGCTACAGCACCCCCCCAATATGGCATGCTGTATTCCACCCCAGCATGCCAAAATTATATCTTCCTGCAAAAGAAAACCTTCCTGCAGGTGTTTTCTTTTTAAACCTATAAAACAGAACACGGTCCCTCGTTTAGTCCGTGGCCCCTCCACCAACCCGCGCCCACCCTCTGCGTGCCCTGCCTCCCCACACCCCCCTCACCCCATACTTACCTCCAGAGCCCGGCACGATGATCATCGGTGGACCAGGAACACGTCTGCACTCTTCAAAGCCAACCGCAAACTGAAGAAATGCCGGTAAGCTGTATAATGGCATAAATGTTTTTTTTTTTCAACTTTGGTGCATATCTCGGCCATTTTGGGGAATTTTGTCACCAAATTTTCAACATGGGGTTCTTGGGACCCCACCTCATGAACTCAGTCATTGTCATTTTGTTATTCATTCCGGAAAGGTGATTTTGCAGTCACTGCGCGGAACCACCTTTCAGGACTGATTAACGAAACGAAAGTATCACAGTTCATGAGGTAGGCCCCCAAACACCCTATGTTGAAAATGTGGTGAAGAAATTCCCAAAAATGACTGTTTTACAAGTGTGCATTGCGCAGTTCCTATGCACGCTCATAACTTTGAGCATTTTTAATATTTTCACTCCAGATTTTCAGCATTGGCACTTTACCACATCTCCTTATGAACAGTACAACTGTCATTTTTCACATCTCACCCAAAATGTGTTTTTGCACATGTAGCGCACAGTGATGTGTTCGGTGTGCGAAATCAATGTTCGAGACAGATTAAGAAAATCACAGTGACACTGTTCATGAGCAGAACTCTTGAACTGGCTATGTTGAAAATTTGGTGACAAAAGTCCACAAAATGATTGTGTAATGAGCGTGCATTGTGCAATTTCCATGCACCCTCGTAAATTCACAAATTCGTAATCTTTTCAGTCCAGATTTTCAACATTGGCATTTTTCCACACCACCTGTCATTTTTCACACCCTGGCCAGAATGTGTTTTCACACTTTCGGTGCAGAATAGCATGGTCACTGTGGGAAATCAGTGTTCAGGATAGATTAAGAAAATTACAGTGACACTATTCGTGAACGGAAGTCCCAAATTACCTATGTTGAAAATCTGCTGTAAAAAATCCCAAAACTAATTACATTACGGGTGTGCGTTGTGCAATTTCTACGCACACTCATTACTTTGCCGTTTTTTTTTTTTATATTTTCATTCCAGATTTTCAACATTGCCATTTTTTACCCTTCTCATGAACAGTACAGCTGTCATTTTTCACATCCTGTTCGAAATGTGTTTTTGCACCTGTAGCACCAAATGGCGCAGTCGCTGTGCAAAATCACCTTTTAGCAAATGAACTGATAGTGTCACTGTTCATGCAGTGGGATCACAAAAAGCCCATGTTGAAAACTTGGAGTAAAAATACCAAGAAACGCCCAGGGTGTTAGGGTGTTTGACCATAATGCCCTACCCTGTAGGGACTGACAGGCGTCAGGGGTGTGACTTGCGACTGTCGACAGTAATGCTCATGCCATTCCACCCCCCACTCACACCCTGCAGCCAGTGACAGACATCAAGGTGCACCTTGGACTCTTTGGCCCCAGAGTTCTCCCCATTCTCCTATACTGCTCCCATTTCAGCATATTTCCTTATGAAATGAGATGAATAAATCCCGAACACCCAAGACACACCTCGACACTTGTCAGTGTCTGCAGGGTAGGGTGAGGTGAAATGTCGTGACCGTTATGGGTGACAACCCAAAGACACACCCCAATGCCTGTCCACCTCTGCGGGGGGGGGTTGGCATCAGTTCAGTACTTCACTGCCATTCCTATACTACATGGGTCCGATTCTCATAGGGGCCTGTGTCTGGTGCAAGCTTCGGCAAACAGCAGCTTGCACCAATGAACAGTGCACCAGGAACTCTGCACCTGATTCAAGTACAGGAGGGGTCCCAGCAGCTAAGTCCCAATGCTTGTGCTGACCAGAACCCTGCGGCAAACCCCTGATGCACTGCACAGTTCCACCACAGGCCACCAGAGACTAACACAGGACCCTCGTCCCACCAGGTAATGGGCATGTGGACTCAACCTGGTGGCCGGTGTTCCCCCACCATGTTCGGTGCATTTGGCGCATGGCCATGGAGGTGAGTGGTGGGATGTGCCGGGCACTGGGGAGCAGTCGGGACTGGTGTACAGGGGGGTGGGCACCACCTGCTGGGGCATGGATGGGCACTGTACCACCATAAGTTGGTGCTGCAGTAGCGCCGATGGGGTGGGCTTTGGGGATCGGGGAGCTTCTGCCAGTATGGACAGCATCAGGACAGGGGTACCGATGTAGTACATAGGTGGCATCAGGGAGCTGTGAGGGGTGCCATTGGACCACTAGGATGGGGGCCACACATACGAGGCCACACTCAGGGGTGTATGGTGGGTTGACCATCACCCATAGTGTGCCGCGCACAGGCATGTCACCCAGGGGAGAATGTCTAAGTCCCCTTACCCCTGTCCTGGCTGGTCTAAGGCCACTTAGAATTTTTCCCGCCGGGTGATATCTGTGAATCACAGGATGCAGCTTGTGTCAGCCGTAGTCCCCCCTACCACCATGCTGCAGTGCATTGCAGGCACAGACCAGGTGCATGCCCTGTTTGGAGCAGGTGGCCTGTGGTCGATGCAGGCCATCTTTGTGAATCGCATGGAAAGCGGTCATGGACACAAGGTGCACCTTGCACCATATCTGTTCAGCGCAGGCACCTTGCATCCAACGCAGGACTTTGAGGATCGGGCCCCATCTGTCTTACTCCTGCACTTCCACTGCTAATGCCAGCAAACAACCATTTGGCATTGACAAATGCTTGTGTAGTGAGCTCTGGCCCATAAGAGGCTCACAGGTGACCAGTGGGAAGCTCATTAATTAGGAACAGGCTGCATCTCTCCTGTCTGCAATGCAGTGTTAAGGGTTCAGCAAGCTCAGCCCTGGCTAATGTACAAAGCCTATCACATTTGTTATGAGTCTTTCTTAAATGTGTTTTATCTGTTTACAGGAGTGCAGCTGAATTTAGGCCAAAATCAAAAGCAAATAGTTATAGTAGCAGAGCCCCCCCACACACACACACACACACGCACACATAAACACTACCCAAAAAAGCTGCTTAAAAGCCTGCAATTCATTCAAATCAGTTTCCATTTTCTTACTTAGTTGAGGTTCAGTGCCAACAAGTGTAAAATCATGTACCAAGGGCATAGTAACCCCGATGCTGAGTATAGGATGGAGGAAGGTACTGATACTCACTAGACATGAAAGGGTCTTTGAGGTTATTATATCAGAGGACCTCAAGGTGGCAGTACAATGTGACAAGGCTATGGGCAGGGCAAATTGGATTCTGGGGTGCATGAGTGGCATCTCCAGTAGAAGGAGGAGGGATGTTGTGCTGCCATTGTATCACTCCCTGGTATATCCCCAGCAGGAGTACTGTGTCCAGTTTTAGAGTTCACACTTCAGAAAGGATATAGGGTGGAGATTTTCCAGAGGAGGGCAACTAAAATGGTTTAAGATTTTCATAGGAATCCCTACAAGGAAAAGCTGAAGAATCTCAACATGTACACTCTGGAAGAGAAGAGGGCGAGAGGTGACATGATCAAGACCTACAAAGTACCTCACAGGGGTAAACAGGTTACAGTTGGGGAGTTTCCTTCAAATGAGGATAAGCACCCAAACCAAGGGGCATACAATGAAGCTGGGGGGGAGTTCAGGATAGATGTGAACACATATTTATTTACTGAAAGGGTGGTAGATGCCTCGAACAGACTGCCAGGAGAAGTGGTACAGGCTAACATGGTAGGGGGCATGAAGCATGCATGGGATAAACATAGGCGTATATTAGAAAAAGGGGAAGGAAGGGTCAACGGAGATCAATAAGGCTATGGAGGTGGAGTAGGTTCAAGTTCATTGCAGGAAAAATCCATTGAGCAAGCTCATTCACAAAGAGGTCCTGATGGATGCAGGCAGAATAAGACATACAGTAACATATACAGGCAGGAGTTACAAGTAGGTAGAGAACACTTGGCAGACTGGGTGGGCTGAGCGGATCCTTTTCTGCTGACAAATTCTATGTTTCTATGGCATCATGTGTTCATTCAGGTGCAGTGTTTATTTAAAGTTGGGCCTACCATACATCCACATGTAAGGTACAGTAAATTACCGAATTAGATTCAGCCCACTTACAGTACAATAAACAGAACCCCAGTGCTTCGAGAAGCCTTTACTTTTCATAAAGCTGCTTAAAGAGCTGGGGTTCTATTTGCAGTGTCCACACTGGTATGCTGATCTTAAAATCAATGCCGCATCTGAATGAGTACTTGATTCTTGCTCACTCCATTTCTTTCCCACTTTGAAAGCTGCTTGTCCTGAGTTAGTTTTGGGCTGCCAGCGTCTTGCCTGTGTCGGAAGATGACCAATAAGCGGCACTGAAAGACGTCAGACTTCACAGACTGTAAAGGCAGCTGCTCACCCACCATCTTGGCAAGAAGAAGGCTGCAGCTGTGGCCACCGATGACTGTTGGGGTGTGGGGATGAGGGGACCAAAGGGGACAGACATAAGGAGATAAAATCATCATAAAAATTGTGAGACCTTAACCAGCTTTCCAAAACGCTTACCAGTAAAAGAATACTCTATGAAGTTTTTCAAATGGCAACACAATCTGGTGAGCCCTCTGTCTGCCATCTGACACCAGGCATCAACCAGCGTAAAATTGCCTAAAGAAGGCAGTGTGGTCATGTGGTTACTGAAATACTGGAGATTATAGATTTATAAGAACAAAAGAATATCACACAGAAGCTGGCACATGTGCCTATAGCAGCTATCTCCTGCTTCTCAGTAGTTATATTCATACCCTTGAGGTACTTGAATGTTTCTATCATATCCCCTCTTTCCCTCCTCTCTTCCAGTGAGTACATATTGAGGTCCCTTAATTTCTCCTCATAAGTCTTATGTTGCAAGCTCTGTACCATCTCATTCACCCTTCTTTGGACCATCTCTGTATACTGTTTAGGGGAGGGGGTCACACAGTGGACAATTATGGATATTTTTCTTTTTTTAGAATAAAAAACAAGCATTTGTCAATGCCGAACGTTTGATATATTGAATGATGTCCACCTCTGCACCTTGTTTACGCTCTTGAGGTACTTGAAGGTATCTATCATGTTCCCCCACTCCCTCCTTGCAAGCCATGTACCATCTTGGTAGCCTTTCTGTGGACTGCCTCGACCCTGTCAATGTCCTTGTGCATTTGCGGCCTCCAGAATTGCACACAGTACTGTAGGTGAGGCCTCATTAGTGCATTATACAATGGCATCACCACCTCATGCCTTCTCCTAGTGATACCTCTGCCCATGCACCCCAGCATGCCACTGGCTGTGCTTGCAACATCTGTGCTCTGCTTTGATACCTTTTGGTCATCAGAACTGATAACTCCTAGGTCCCTTTCTTCCTTGGCGATCTTCAGCACCTCCACCCCCAGATCCAGGTCCCTTTCTTCCTTGGTGATCATCAGCACCTCCACCCCATCCTGTAACTCTCCACAGGATTCCCTCTTCTCAGATGCATTATTTGGGCTTCTTTGCATTGAACCTCAGTTGCCACTCCTCAGACCATTCTTCAAGCCTCTTCATGTCCCTGCTCATTTTCTCCACCCCTTCTGGAGTATTCACTCTGTTACAGATGTTGGTGTCATCTGCAAACAGGCAGACAGACCTTTCCTTCTAGCCCTTCTGCAATGTCTGTAATGAAGACATTGAACAGGACTGGTCCCAGGACTTATCTCTGAGGTACCCCACTGGTCACCCCCTCTCCCCGGATTAGATCCCATTACCACCACCCTCTGCCTCCTGTCTGTCAGCCAGTTTCTAACCCAGTTTATCAGCTTGTGCCCTGTTACCAGATTACTTATCTTGTTAATCAGCCTTCTACTTTGGATGTTGTCGAAGGCTTTGCTGAAATCAAGGTAGGTGACATCAAATGCCCCTCCCTGATTTACTTCCTTAATAAGGCATTAGGATTTCCAACCCTAACCACCCACTGCCACATTGCAGAAACTGACAGACATTGGGGGTGTCCCTTTGGGTCATCGGCCATAATGCTCACGCCATTCCACCCCCACCCTGCAGACACTGACAGGCATTGCGGTGTGCCTTGAGGTCGCACCCCCATAACACAGTCATTTTTTGGATTTTTTTCACTGTATTTTCAACATGGGCTTTTGGGGATCTCCCCCATGAACAGTGGCACTGTGATTGTGTTGCACCATCCCGAAAGTTGATTTCACACAGCGACTGTGCCATTCTGCACAACTAGTGCAAAAACACATTTCAGGCAGGATGTGAAAAATGACAGCTGTACTGTTCATAAGGAGGTATGATAAAATGGCAATGTTGAGAATCTGGCATGAAAATATAAAAAAAGTGGTGAAGTTAGAAGCGTGAGTAGAAATTGCGCAACACATGCTCATAACGCAGTTATTTTTTGGAATTTTTTCATCACATTTGCAGCATGGGCTTTTTGAGACCCCATCTCATGAACAGTGGCACTGTTATTCTAGGGACGTGGATATGTTGTTCATCCACACTTCTTGGCATAGTCCCTTTCCTTTTTAAATCTAACGGAAGGTCTTCAAGCTGGCTTCTCCCACCCACCTGGGTGGTATAACCCTCAGCTCTGCCCCATGATGCCAGATCTTCCTTTCCGCTGGAAGATTCAGGTTGCCTCCATCATGCTCTCGCATTCTGTAGGCCCTGGCTTCTCAACCTTCGGTTATTCCAAAAATTAGACTTATTTGCGTTAGCGATTGCGACTGTTGCTTCTCAATTGTAGAAGACAAGTCTTCCCCTGGCATTTGCCAGTGCCCATGTGGCCAGAAGATGTCGCATAGGGACCCTCATACCACGTGCGTCTACTGTCTTGGTGTCAGCCATGACACCTTGACATGCGAGTTCTGCCTCGCTTTTCAGCCTAACATCCTCGACGACCATCTCATATGCCTTAAATTGGGCAGGCCCAAAAGACGGAACCCACCAGTGAAATATAAGGAGGCCCAGTGGGCAGTTTCTGCAGCTGTGGGATCTGCCAAGCAGTTGGAGCGCATGCAGGCCTTTGAGGAGGAACCGGCTCGCTCCGCAGAATCTTCCTCTTGGGGCTTCTTCGTTCCATTCAACTTGGGCTCCACTTTCTCGGGTTTCTTCCGAGAGTTGTGCCACTCTCTCCCGACTAAGGGTGAGAGTCCTGTGGGCACGCACTCCTCTCAGTCCCATAAGCAGGACAGGGACCCGGGACCATCTTCATCTCGATGGAGACGCTCGTGGGATCGGGAGAGATCTCGGTCCCAGGAGCCGGCCATTTCTACCTCAGTCGAGATTGCCTCTTCAGCCACTGGCTTCTCGGCTCTGCCATCAGGCCAGTCAACCAACGTTTTGATCAACGAAGTTGAGATTGTTCTCTATCCAATCGACCCATTGTCACCAACTCCAGTTGATGACTCCCTCAAACGGACTCCGGTCCTTTTCTTTTCCCGACGAGGAGACCCAGCCCACTGGGAAACCCACCGAGGAAGTAGTCCCTGACCCCTGGAAGTTTCCAGTTTTACCGGCATCTCCCAAGTGACTAAGTTGGCCTGCTTCATCTTGATCGAGGTCTCGGACCCCCTCGACCGACAGGCCGAGGAAGGCGCTCAAGCGCTCCAAAAAGAGACAATGCCACCAGTCGTTCTCATCCTCCTCGGATGAGGAGAAGCTTCAGCAGAAACTCCATTGACACTACAAGGACCTCATGTGGCAGCAGCTGATTTTGTCCAGGCATAAGCCGACCCCAGCTCCTACCCTAGCCATTACTTGGCTTTCGCCTCCTAGGCCAAAGCCGACTCCCTAGGAACTGATAAAATCAGTTCCTCTGCCCGCAGAGCCAGCTAAACCTCTTCCTGTTCGGCCTAAACCGTTCTCTCCACCGATTATGGTGGAACCGCCACCTAAGCAGCCCATGGGAGGAGCTCCTTCTAAGGAAGCTCGGCTGGACACCGGGCTCCCCCAATGTCTTTCAGTCACTCTAGCCCCTGACTGCCCTAGGCGGGTCGAGGGTGATCTGGTCGGTTGACCACTGTATCCAGATACTTCGGATTCGGATGACACTGGCCTCTATTCTCATCCATGGGATGATGAGTTGGCTGGTGATTTAGTGATGGAGGAAGGCTCTTTGTCTTTTCAGGGCATTCTCCACCTCATCTCTGAGTCCACAGGGATGCCCCTGGATCCTATCCAGAAAAAGGCAGAGTACCCTCTCACAGATATTCTCAAGAGAGGGGATACCCTGACAGAAGCCTTTCCTGTGGCTGAAGCCATCGTTGGCCTGGCCCTTGAACTTTGGCAGCACCCTGCCTGCTGTCCAGCTCTGTCTGCCCAGATGGCCCGCAAGTACGCAGTGCCCATGGGGTCTCTAGCAGGGTTCACAGAGCACACTTCAGCTGAGAGCCTTGTGACCACCTCTCTGGTCAGATGTACAGGCAGTTCTGCTAATACCATCAGACCTCCAGAGAAGGAGTCCAAGAAATTGGATCACTCTGCCTGGAAGTTCTATGCGGCCTCTTCCTTAGGCCTCCATCAGGCAAGCTCAGACGTCATCATGGCACACTTCTCCCATGCCCTTTTGAGGTCCTTGGATGAAGTCCTCCCACACCTCACCGCGGACTTGCAGACCACGGTCAAGCAGGTCCGAGACCAAGGCCATGCCGTTGCTAAGCAGCAGCTCCAGACGGCCCTGAACATTGGGGACTTATGTGCCCATTCATTGGCAGCCACAGTTGCCTCCTGCCGCAGGGCTTGACTGAGGCTCTCCTCCTTTCTGGTGGATACCCAGTACAAACTGGCTGATGTGCCTTTCCTGGGCACTGATCTCTTTGGCCTAGGTGTGGCCGGTCACCTTCAGAGCATCGAGCAGTCCAATGCCAACATGGACGCCACTTCTGCTCAGAGTTCTTCTGGTCCCAGGAAGCAGCAGAAGAAGAAGAAGAAGCCTTTTTGGCATTCTTCCCCTGTGGCCCAGCAGCAGTAGCTCTCCTTTCAGGGAGGTCAGCAGCAGCCGCAGGCTCAGGCTTGGTGCCCCCACCCCAAGCCCAGACTTTCCCGGGCCCGTAAAGGAGGTCGGGGTTCAGGCTATGGACCCTCTTCCTCCAAGCCTGCCCAGTGACAGGATAGGGGTTGCCACCCCTATTCCCATCACGCCAGCTCTGAGTCCTCCCGTAGGGGGCTGGCACCTCCACTTTCTTTCCACCTGGTCCACTGTTACCACAGACAGGTGGGTCTTAGAAATAGTCAGCCAGGGTCTGCCTCTGGAATTCGAACAGTACCCTCCAAGCTGAGCCCGCGCCCCATGGGAGGAGAGAGTATCCACCCACACTCAGTCGGCTCTCTGAGACGACATTACTCAGCTCCTCCTCCTTAAGGAGGCAGTAGCTCGGGTGGCAGAGCCTCCACCAGACTCAGGATTCATTTCCAGGTACTTCCTGATTCCGAAGTGGACGGGGGGCTGGTGCCCCATTCTAGATCTGCACGACCTGAATCAGTATCTGAGGCCATGTACCATCTGGATGGTAACTCTGTCCCAGATCATGCCATCCCTGGAGGAAAACATGTGGTTCTGCTCACTGGATCTCCAGGATGCATTCTTTCACGTCCCAATCCGTCCATCCCACCAGCGGTTCCTCCACTTCAGAGCAGAGGGAACCCTATACGAGTTTTGAGCCATGCCATTTGGCCTGTCATTGGCCCCATGGGTTTTCACCAAATGGATTGCAGTGGTGGCAGCCCACCTCAGGCGTCGGGGGGTCAGAATATACCCCTACCTCGATGATTGGCTCTTAGCAGGTTCCACCCAGCAGGAGGTGGAGAGGTCCAGAGACCTGGCTCTCCAGACCTGCTCCCAACTCGGCCTCCTGATCAACAAAGCCAAGTCAGAACTTGTACCTTCTCAGGTGATGTGCTTCATCGGGGCAGAGCTCAACTCTCGCCGAGCCAGAGCCCGGCTCCCGGCGGACAGGGCGGAGGTTCTCTTCTCCTTTGCCCGATCATTTCTGGTTGGACAATTGTGCCCTACCCAGGACTTTCTGCACCTTCTGGGTTATATGGCAGCCTGCACCTCTGTGGTCTGTTGGGCCTGGTGGCATATGCGCCCCTTCAATGGGAGCTGGCCGCCCAGTGGACTCAGCACCTAGGTCATTTCAACCAGCTGATCACTGTGACCCAGAAGATGTGGGATGCTCTCCAGTGGTAGACCATGCTAGACCAGTTGCAGGAAGGGATCCCATTTGTTCGCCCCAAGCTGACAGTCATCCTCATGACTGATGCCTCTCTCATTGGCTGGGGAGCCCACATGGGGGACAACAGGGCCCACGGCTTCTGGACCCCCAAAGAGTCCTGTTACCACATCAACCTGTTGGAACTCAGAGCGGTCAGACTGGTGCTGTCAGCATTCTCTCCTCAGCTTCAGGGTCAAGTGGTTCAAGTCCAGATGGACAATACCACAACCATGTACTACCTCAACAAGCAGGGCATCACGCACTCCCGGCTTCTGTGCAGGGAAGCGCTCCACATCTGGACACTCGTGAGCCGATTGGAGGTGGATCTCCTAGCCATCCACATGGCAGGAGTCTCGAATCAACTGACAGATGCTCTCAGCCACATAGGTGAGACATCCCATGAGTGGTCTCCCCATCCAGAGATAGCTCACAGTCTGTTCTCCCACTGGGGCAAACCGATGGTGGACCTGTTTGCCTCCAGGGAAAACACCAAGCTGAGGCTGTTTCATGCCTGCCCCCCTCAGCAGTGCTCACTGCAGAGGGATGCCTTCTAGAGGCCATGGACCCCAGGCCTCTTCTACACCTTTCCTCTATTTCCCTTGATCCACAGGGTGTTCCTCAAGGTGAAGAGGGACAAGGCACAGGTGATCCTGGTACCCCCAGACTGGCCACACCAGTTCTGGTATCCAGATCTCCTCAGCCTCAGCAACAGGCCCCCGAGGCGGCTTCCAGCACACCCAGACCTGATCTCAGTCAATCAGGGGAAGGTTCTCCACCTGGACCTTCAATCCCTGCACCTGACAGCCTGGTACCTGAGCAGCTAGAGTTCCAGGCTTTGGGTCTCTCCAAGGATGTACTCATGGTAGTGGAAGCATCCAGGAAGGAGTCGACCAGGAAGTGTTATGCCTTCAAATGGAAAAAGTTTTCAATTTGGTGTCAGGGCAAGGGCCTGGACCCTCTGTTCTGCCCAGAGGCTAACATTCTAGACTACCTTTGGTAGCTCTCCAAAGGGAGTCTTCAGTCATCAACCCTTAGGGCGCACCTGGCAGCCATCTCTGCTTACCGGGCACGGGCTGGTCAGCAGACATTGGTGCAGGAGGCAGTGGTCGGTCGCTTTTTCAAAGGCCTGGATCACAAATCCCCTCCAGTGCATGAACCTCCACCTCCGTGGGATCTACTGCTGGTCTTGGCACAGCTCATGGGCAAGCCATTCGAACCAATGCACAAGTGTGAGTTGTCACACTTGTCATGGAAGACGGCCTTTCTGGTGGCTATCTCATCTGCCAGAAGAATAGGGGAGCTCGAGGCACTCTCAGTGGACTCCCTTTATCTGGTCTTACACAGGGATAAGGTTGTCCTGTGCCCCCACCTGAAATTCCTTCCGAAGGTAATGTCAGAGTTTCACCTTAACCAGGTGTTGACTCTGCCGGTATACTACCCCAATTACACTTCGGAGGCTGAGTACAGGCTCCATACTTCGGACCTGAGATGAGTTCTCTCTTATTATAAGGGGAGGGCAGTGGAAATTCAGGGAGAGGTTCACCAGCTATCTGTCACCTATGCTGAAGCCGCTTCTGACAGACCTGCAGCAAAGTGGACGATCACAAAATGGATTACATCTTGCATTAGTCTATGCTATGAGTTGGCGGGCAAGGAGCCTCCCAGAGGGATAAGAGCTCATTCCACCCGCCATACCGCTGCATCGGTGGCTGCTTCCAGGGACATCCCCATACAGGAAATCTGTCAGGCTGCCACCTAGAAGTCAGCAAACACCTTCATCACCCATTACCACATCGACCTTGAGTCACACTGGGATTCTGGTTTTGGGGCCTCAGTTCTCCAGTCTCTGTTCCCCAAGTAAGTATCAAGGGGTTGTGCTCCTTGCCTCCCTCCTCCCGGAGAACTGCTAGGGGTCTGCCAAGAAGTGTGGATGAACAACATATCCACGTCCCTAGAAAAACAGGTTACCCACCTGTAACAGTAGTTCTAGGAGTGGTATATGTTGTTCATCCCATGGACCCACCCGACCTCCCCAGCTGCAATGCACACACCTGGCTTCCAGCAGGCTAAGATCTGGCGTCATGGGGTGGAGCCGAGGGTTATACCACCCGTGTGGGTGGGAGGAGCCAACTTAAAGACCTTCCAGCAGATTTAAAGGGGAAAGGGACTATGCCAAGAAGTGTGGATGAACAACATATACCACTCCTAGAACTACTGTTACAGGTGAGTAACCTGTTTTTCCGTTCCTCAGTCCCAAAAGGGGATTCCATGCAGCGACTGCAAAATCACCTTTTGGGACCAAGGAATGGAATGACAGTGACGTGTTCACGAGGAGGGGTCCCAAGAACCCCATGTTGAAAATATGGGTCCAAAATTCCTAGAAATGTCTGAGATATCAACATAAGTTGAAACCCCTATTGACTCCCATTATATGGCTTACCTTTTATTCTTTCAGTTTGCCAGTCAGCTTTGAAGAGTACAGACATGTCCCACTCCATAGAAGATCGTGTCCACCAACCTCGGAGGGTAAATATGGGTTAAGGGGGGTGCAGGGAGGTGGGTGCGCACAGGGATGGTTGGGATGGTGAAGAGGGTCAGGGCAGACAACGAGGGACAGTTTTCGTTTTTACAGGTGAAAAAAAAAAAAGACCACAAGGGAAGGTTTTCTTAAGACCACAAGGGAAGGTTTTCTTCATTTACAGGTAAAAAAATAAATATAAATTTAGGCACACTGGGGTGGGCTCCCAGTGTGCCACAATAGTGGTTGGGAGGGGGGATGCTGACGAGGGATTGCACCCCAATGTCGGCTAGGGATATAGACGGGTTGAAGGGGCGCATCCGACACTGGAAGTGGGCATTGCAGTGTCAGAGAGGGAAAGGGGAAATTGTTTAACCAGGAAAGACACATTAAGCGGCAGCAGGGAAAGGGGACATTGTTTAACAAAGAAAGACACACTAAGTCGCAGCTGAAGGGTTCGCATTTCAAAGGAGATAGTCGCGTGCAGCATCGGCTCTGTCCTTTGAAATGTTTGCCAAGATGAGCCCCCCTCAGCAAACGAGTGTCATCAGGACACTGCCTGCTGATTTGCAGGCCACATGCCGGCCCCTGTAGTACCGCTGGCCATTGGGCTGGCACCCCTCACACCTCTCTCTAGCAACTCTCATATGAAATAAAAAGGAGGGGGGAAAGACAGGGGAAGGGAGAACTTCAAGCATTGACAGTGAACAGTGGTATAAACAGAGTAACAGGCATGCATACAAATAAATATAAATTTGTAAAATGTACATCTGAGGAGTGTGCAAAGTTATTTAGAAAGTATATACAATGTGCAATCACAATGCGCCACCTTAGTATTTGTCATTGCTTTTGCTGCATTCTAGCATGGTTTTGGTTGGTTTAAATTTAAAGCAGTCATCCTCTGTTTTATTGAAGGATACATGCAACAGTGCATCCAGTATATTTCCTTTCGTACAGCTTAGGTCCTTTGTTTTGGTGTAGTTGGCTTCATTAAATGATTGCTCCACATCTGCATTTTCATTTGGCAGGTTTGGAAGTGCAGATGTAAGCGTCCCAAGTAATGGGAACTTTAGTTGGCTTGGATTCCTGGGATTCTTCAGGTTTCTGAAGTACTGCCAGTATTCATCAATTGGCAGGGCAGTCTTTCCTGCAGAGAAGGTCAAAATGTCATATTCTAGTCAGTGATGAAAGTGAGCAGGAACGCACAGGAACTCTGTTCCTGTACCTTTTTTGCAGCAGGAATGGAGTTCCTGTACTTCTTCCCACTTATACTGGAACTGAAATTCTTAAACCAGCAACACAATGGCAGTTTCTGGGCTTCTGTCCTGAAATCAGGGTTTCCATAACATCATTTGACTTGTACAACATTGCTTTTTTCCTAGAAATACTGACTGAATCTACTAATATCAAAACAGCTAGGTGTGTCTTGACTCGGCTATCCTTCATATTGAGGATCCTCATTCTGCATTTCATATTTGCCAAAGCCTGAGTTCCTGTACTTCTTGTCTACCACTTGCACCACTGATTCTAGTGTTTCATCATCAAGTTATTCCCTGACACCACTGCTGGTCCCAACAGTGTTGGGTAACCGGCCCAGTGCTGACACTCTGTGGCCACTGAGGTATGCATCCATGTCAGCCAAATTAAGGAAAAGGGGTGTTTTTTTCAAGTGTAGACGTGGATGCATGCTTCTGTGTGTTTTTTTTTAATTTATGTACTGTGGGGCTCCCGGTTTTGTGACGATATGGGGTGGTGAATGGGTGGCGGGGAGGTGATACTTTTTATTTTTAGTGGTTTAGCATTCTGATTTGGCTCTTTCACACGGCTCAAAGATCATTAGCAACCTCGTTATTTGCTGTGCTTTGGATTTGGTGGAAAGCTTTTTTTTTTTTGTTCAAGGAGTTCCTGTGGTCTGGTTTACGTCTTTATTTCTTTCGGTTTTTACTTGTTAATGATGTCTGCAGTCAAAAAAAGTAAGCATAAGCACGCAGGCATGCAAAGGATCTGGCATATCTCACTCTTGCCCTGGATCAGCGCATGACGTCACTTTAGCGTGGGAGATTTCAAGTTTGTGCTACCTAGAGCCTACACTCACAAATTGGTCTGTGAGAATGTTAAGAAAGCTTTTTCCTGTTGGCATCCATGAATCTGTGTGATCAGTGGCATTATATTTTGTTGATAATGTCATCTGATGATGAGTACATTGTGTCAGATGTGGTTGTTCTCGATGCTGGAACTGTGCCATACTCATTTGAGCCTCTTTTCGACAGTGGTGCTGAGACCAGCGGTGGAGTGCAATAAATTGTAGGAACGTCTACAGATAGTGGAGGTTCTCAGGAGAAGCCTGAACTTCTACTTGAGGAATGGTAATTTGTGCTTTTTTGTGTGTTTTTGCACTGCTCTACCTGTCTGTGGCTTAGAGCTTCATGCTTTGGTGGTAGGTAAATGGTATGGCCCTAATGATGGTCTGCTGTCTGTTCCGACGTGAGACTTCTGTGGTTAGAAATAGGGCGGGTGTACAGTGCTGCCGTACTTCCCGATGTAGATCATTCTGGAGTGAGATATTTATGTTATGTGGACGCTTTTGAGAATCTGCATGAAAGAACTGTGTGGTGTAAGTGCATTGCACTGTTTTGTTGTAGTTGCAGTCATGGGCCCCACATTGTTTGCATTCGAGAGTAATGTGTGGTACATGGTATTTAGTATCTGTGCCATCACAGTGAGGTGACTCAGATATGCAGACTGTCTGAAATATCAAGTATGTATGTGCAGTGTAAATGGGAATTTTTTAATGTATTTTTATGTCTGACACTGTGTAAGACTTCCTTATAGAGTGTGTGGTTTCTGTAAGGTAGCATGTGAAGCGATCGGTGACAAGGTATAAAGGGTGTTTGTCCAAGCGTTGCACTCAACAGCATACAGCATGGCTGTATATTTTCTGTGACTGTAGTGTATTGTGGCATTCAAGTGTTTGCAGTTGCTATTGTCTTTTTGTGTAAAGGTGATTATTAGGGTTGCCACCTCTCCGGTTTTTGACCAGATAATCTGGTTTTTAGGGTCCTTATCCAGTCATCCGGTTTTGATTAAATGCAGTCCAGTTTTTGGGCCATTTTGAGTGCTCATATACTCTTAAAACTGATGTATCAAATCATTCACTGTTTTGGCTGCATTGCATGTCCAGATTACAAAGAAGTTCTGATGGCACAGTCATTCAGACCTGCCTTTGTTTGTAAAACCAGTCTGTCTGGGAGGTATAAAGTATGGCCATTAGGATCATTAGCAGTAAATTAACCTAATCTTTTTCACTCTGAGTTTTAAGTATGGTCTTTTACTGCTATGACAGGAAACAGCTTTTACACCTTTATGTGCTGTCATGTGTTTCTTTTTGTTTGTCCTATACTGTGGTACGTTTTAGATCAATTTTTGTTAAAATAATATTCTAGCTTTTATTGCCTTTATCACTACATTTGCTCTCATTTTTTGTATTACCTGAACATTCTATGACGAACCCGACCTGCCAGACTGCCACCCGCAGTCCAGGTCTGAAGCCACCAGCCCCTCACAGAAACACAGGTAGTCTCAGAGCCACAGCTGTGGTTCTCTGACGAACCCGACCTGCCAGACTGCCACCCGCAGTCCAGGTCTGAAGCCACCAGCCCCTCACAGAAACACAGGTAGTCTGAGAGCCACAGCTGTGGTTCTCTGATGAACCCGACCTGCCAGACTGCCACTCGCAGTCCAGGTCTGAAGCCACCAACCCCTCACAGAAACATAGGTAGTCTGAGAGCCACAGCCGTGGTTCTCTGACAAACCCGACCTGCCAGGCTGCCACCTGCAGTCCAGGTCTGAAGCCACCAGCCTCTCACAGGAACACAGGTAGTCTGAGAGCCACTGCCATAGTTCTCTGACGAACCCGACCTGCCAGCCTGCCACCCGCAGTCCAGGTCTGAAGCCACCAACCCCTCACAGAAACGTAGGTACGGACTTGCCCTCAGGGACCGATTACCTTCAGGAAAGGAGCCCTACCTGCCAATTTTTTTGCTTTCTTTACATGAGGACAGTTGTCTCTGGGTTTAAATCCAGAGTCTTTTACTGCTGTGGCCCACTGGCTGCAGTCAGCCCCAGGAGCACTCCGATTGGCTCCATATAGCTCTGCACTGTTAATGTTTGACTATATTGTGGTAGATTGTCTTCTGTTAAAACTGTCTTGTTTGTGTTTTATAGCTGAAGTTTTCTGATTTAATGTAAATGCCTGTATTGTGTTCCTCATAAGACCAGTAGCGATCTCAGCTCAGGCCTTTGAAACACCCCTTCACCTTTTTATGCTAGTATTTTGTTTTAAATAGCCCTGTTATTGCCCACTCAGACTTGGAGGCACCTTGCCTAACATTTTGGTCTGCAACAACCCCCCTGCTTAAGCCAGTCTGCATTTCTTTTTAGCTCCATGAGCAGCCCCACCCCATCTGACTTTCTTATTTAATTCTCCTCTGCCTTCTCCTTCCCAGTAGTCTGAGAGCCACAGCCGTGGTTCTCTGATGAACCCAACCTGCCAGACTGCCACCCGCAGTCCAGATCTGAAGCCACCAGCCCCTCACAGAAACGCAGGTAGTCTGAGAGCCACAGCCGTGGTTCTCTGATGAACCCAACCTGCCAGACTGCCACCCGCAGTCCAGATCTGAAGCCACCAGCCCCTCACAGGAACACAGGTAGTCTGAGAGCCATAGCCGTGGTTCTCTGATGAACCCAACCTGCCAGACTGCCACCCGCAGTCCAGATCTGAAGCCACCAGCCCCTCACAGAAACGCAGGTAGTCTGAGAGCCATAGCCGTGGTTCTCTGATGAACCCAACCTGCCAGACTGCCACCCGCAGTCCAGATCTGAAGCCACCAGCCCCTCACAGAAATGCAGGTAGTCTGAGAGCCACAGCCATGGTTCTCTGATGAACCCAACCTGCCAGACTGCCACCCGCAGTCCAGATCTGAAGCCACCAGCCCCTCACAGAAACACAGGTAGTCTGAGAGCCATAGCCGTGGTTCTCTGATGAACCCGACCTGCCAGACTGCCACCCGCAGTCCAGATCTGAAGCCACCAGCCCCTCACAGAAACGCAGGTACGGACTTGCCCTCAGGGACTGATTACCTCCAGGAAAGGAGCCCTAGCTGCCAATTTTTTCACCCACCCAACCACTCCCCCCGGTCCTGATTAAATACACATAAACCCCGCCCCGGCCTTCTAACTCACTCCTACTGGCTATTGCCAGTCACACCTCATTAGTTATCTAAGCCTTAATTTGTCATTGGTACCCCATCCTGCCACAAGATCCACTCATTTCCTTGGCCCTCTCAAGGAACTGTTGCAAATCCTCTGTTTATTATTGGTAAAAGGAAATATCTCCACGTTAAGAATGCCATCTGCACCTATCCTTCTCTATAGTTGCCTTATATTACTTTGTTATACTCTACCCAAAATATTGGTTTGCAACTCGGACAAAGGCCAGTTTCCCTCCTCTATCATCTACCAAGATATAGCCTCCCACATTAGACCATGGCATCCTACATCAGGGACGTCTCCTCTATGGTCATGCCCCTCCTCCCACCAAGCCATAACTATAGAACACGTGCAATTCCCAAGGATGGTGTTGGCTCTATCAGTTCTCTATGTTTTATCCCTAGCAAATAGCAATCCTGTCCTTAACACAGCCACTGCTAAACCAATGTATGCTAGAAGGAGTAACAAAAGAATATTTAGCAGGCTAAGACACTGCCTTAAAAAACTACTACTGCTTCTCCAACTGTGTTCGGGAAATGTTGAATTAAACCCAGGTCCACCTATTTCTCTGGACAACCCTGTGGACCTCCCTCAATATAAAGGGATTAGCTTTCTCCATATCGATGTCTGTAGTTTGCTAAAGAAGATTGACTCTATACAGACCTGGGCTCTACGTGCATCTCCTGATTTCTTCATGATAACTGAATCCTGGCTCACACCCTCAACCCCGACAAATCTATCAACGTACCCAGATATATCATCTACCGCTGTGATAGACCAACTAGAGGGGGAGGAGTTGCAATATATTTCAAAAGCAAATTCACAGTCATAGTCTTTGACTGTACCTCAAATGCTAAGGAATTTGAATGCCTTGCTCTAAAATTATCACTTTCTGGCGAGAAATCACTCCTTATGGCAGCATGCTACCAACCACCGTCTGGTGGCTGGGCACTTCTGCCACACCTTCAAAACCTTTTTGACTCTGCTAATACTGAGTGTATCCTAATGGGGGATTTCAGTCTAAATTGGAATGATGACAACTCTAAGAAATTAAAGGATCTATGCAATGTTAATGGTCTGTTACAAATGGTGATTGCTATAACCAGACCTAACAGAAAAAACCCTGAGCGCAGCACCCTCCTGGACCTTGTGCTAGTAAACAAACCTCACACTATCTCGCATACTGGAGTATTCTTCAACGATATAAGTGACCTTTGCGCTACTGCCTGCATCAGACATCCTTCCCAAATAAAAACGGCCTCCAAATTCAAACTGAAAAGATGCCTGAAAAAGTTCTGCCAGTACACTTTCCTGAAAGATCTAAGCAACATTCGTTGGCAGGATTTCTATCTAGCCCTCACCTTTAACGAGGCATTTAACATCTTTCACAGCTTCTTACTGGGGCTAATAGACAAACACGCCCCACTAAGACTGATCAAATCAAAAAATAAAACTCCTGGCTGGTTCTCTCCCATCCTGAAGAAAGCACTTAGGGATAGGGACTACTGGTGGAAAAAAGTGAGGAAATCCCACCTGGAAGCTGATTGGTTAGCATTCCATACCACTAGGAATGCTTGTGCCAAGCAAATTAGGTCAGAAAAAGCTAGGTACTTCCAAAAAGAACTAGAAGACAATAAAAACAACTCTGCCAAATTTTGGAACATCCTCAAAGAAGTCGAAGGTCAGTCCACTGCAACTCCCTTTCCAAACAAAATTGTGTCTGATGGTACCACCTATACGGACAAAGCTGATGTACTAGAGAAGCTTAATGATCACTTTGCCACTGCAGGGCTTGCCTTTGACACCTCACCTATCAGCAAACTTAGCCCAGCAAGAGACTACACTGTTGGCTTCACTGATAATCACAACCATAACCAACCGTATCCAACCCCCTTCAGCTTCCTCACAATTACATTCAAGCAAGTGGAGGACCTCCTCCTTTCTCTGGATACAAAAAAGAGTGCGGGTGCAGATAATATTGAACCTTACTTCCTAAAACTTGGCCATACCTATCTGACCGCCCCCATTACACACTTATTCAACACCTCTCTGATTCAAGGTGAGCTATCTGTCTTGTGGAAAACTGCCCACATCCTACCATTATTCAAGACTGGGGATCTGAGTGATCTGAACAATTACCAGCCTATTTCTATACTATCCGTCCTCTCTAAATTACTTGAAAAAATTGTCAACATCCAACTTAGAGAACATTTGGATTCACAAAAGTTGCTAAACCCAGCTCAGTCCGTCTTCAGAGCCAAACGCAGTGCAGTATCAGCTCTTGCCAAAGTAACTACAGACTGGCAAATGGTCTTGGACTCTAAGAAGCATGTATTTGCCCTCTTCCTTGATCTAAGTAAGGCCTTCGATACTGTGGATCATACCATCATGCTTACTGCACTGAGTAATATCGGATTTGATAGTTCTGCCATTAAATGGTTCACCAGCTACCTAACCAGCAGGTTACAACAAGTCAAAGGCATAGGAGATCTGTCCCCACAAAAATCCTTTCTACGAGGAGTCCCACAAGGCTCCATCCTGGGCACTATCCTCTTTGCAATATACATCAATAATCTGAACTCGCAGCTGGGCACAGCAAATGTGCACTTATTCGCAGATGATACTGTACTCTATACCACAAATTGATCCTTGGCTCTGGCCCATGAGTACTTACAGAAAGACTTTGTCACCCTCCAATACAACCTTCTCACTCATAAGCTCCTCCTCAATGCCAAAAAGACTAAAGCAATGATTCTCTCACCAAAGTCTACTTCCAGATGTCCACATATCACACAGATCCGAACACTCTTAGATGAACCCCTTGAAGTAGTTGATACCTTTAAATACCTAGGGTTCTGGCTGGATAACAAGCTCAACTTTCTGTGCCACTTAAATGAAACCTTGAAGAAACTAAGACAGAGATTAGGTTTATTCTATCACATTAAACACCTACTCACGTTAGAAGCCAGAATGAGACTAGTACAAACTACATTCCTACCTATACTGACTCACGCCGACTTCTTTACAGCCATTGCTCATCAACGATGCTAAACAAACTGGACACCCTTTACCACGGGGCTTTAAGATTTATCTTAAATCTACCCCGTAGTACACATCACTGTCATCTATACCAGGTTTCGGGATGGACCTCACTCTCAGCTAGAAGAAAAAGGAATGCTCTCCTCTGGTTTTTTAGAGCATTATCTGATAACCTCCCTGCATACATCTCAAACATCTTCAAACAGGTTAAAGGTTACTATGGCCTGAGATGCTTCTCCTTAATCTGCTTCCAGATTCCTAGAGTGAAAACTACCCTTGGCTCAGCAGCAATCAACTTCTCACTTCCATCACTTTGGAACACTATGCAAGACTCATTAAAATTATCCTCACTTCCAAGCATTTTCACATTCAAAGCTGTATTAACGGATTATCTGAAGGAATCATGCAACTGTTTCAGACGCCGATGACCCCTAAGCCCTGGGTGCCACTCTCAAATCCTACGCCTAAGTATCTCATCACCCACATTCTCTAACAACAGAAACCTAGGGCCTACAAGCCTAGTTCCCTTAATCCAAGATGGCCCTGCCTATTCTCTACCTTTTACCTATTCTGGCCTCTCTTTGGCTGCCTACTCTTTCACCCCAATTTCTACCCTATTCCTTAATACCTCCTTATTTTTTATCATTTAGGTAAGCTTACTTAGCGGAGACTATATGGGATTGTTGTCTCTTCTCATTTCAGTAAAGCTTATCTTTATGTACCTTTGCATGTTAATTATGTTGACCGGTATGTATAGGCCCATATTGACCGGCACCTTCACAATTTTTTTTTTTTTGCACCATTGTCCACCATAATTGTAATCTTATGAAGTGTACTGTATTGCATTAATGCCCAGGACCACCTTGAAAATGAGCTTGCTCAATGGTGTTTATGCCTGGTTAAATAAAGTGATTGATTGATTGATAGCTATACTTTTACAGGTCATTCAGATAAACAGCATGGAATGGTGTGTCTGAAATTGTGGAATGTCTTAGAAATATGAAAAGAAACAGCAGTAGCTGCTGAGGTAAAGGGGAACATAGTGCAGTATTAAGGGTACCACAAGCACCAATAATTAAGTTGTCAAAAATTGGTCAAAGTATCAGAATACATAACTGACATGGAAAGGAAAATGAGAGAATGTTTAACAGAGGGCTGAGCAATAAGCTGTGGATGAGCTTAGCACATCCAGCAGACCTGAGTTTGATTCCCACAGCCTTTACTTACATACTGTGTGACGCTGAGCAAGTCACTTAACCTTCCTGTGTTCCTGGGTCACTCCTGTAAAATGGGCTATGCAGCCTATGGGAGTTAACCTGGTTGCCAAAGAATAAAAATAAATAACTGAATAAATAAATCAAATAAATAACAGTATACAAATGATTTCCTATCATTAGCAATGTCTATTCCGACATTACAAATGGCTTTGAAGGGGAAGCGATATACTTGCCAGTCATAAAAAGGGGTAGAGCCAGAGGCGGAGTTTGGGGTGTTTTTTAGCATCCGGTTTTAACCTCATCCAAAGGTGGTGACCCTAGTGATTACGTGCATTGCTGCATAATTCGGTCATCACCTGTTCAATACTGTTAGAGTTGTATATTTTCTTATTGTCTATGTATTTGTTTCGATCACTATTTGCCTATACTGATATGTGGTTATGCTTTAGCCAGTCTCCATGGTGATGTAATATGAAGCTCTTCTGTCCCTCCCTGTCATAGCAAAGTTCATAGAAACATAGAAACATAGAATTTGATGGCAGATAAGGACCGCTTGGCCCACCTAGTCTGCCCATTTTCCTACCTAACAGATAAGCTGCAGATCCTAGTTAACCAACAGCTTACTTACTCCTACCCCCAACTAGGACTGCCTTATGTCTGTCCCATGCATTCTTGAATTCCCCCACTGTTCTTGACTCCACGACTTCCTCAGGGAGGCTGTTCTATGCATCCACAACCCTCTCTGTGAAAAAATACTTCCTCATATTACCTCTGAGCCGTCCCCCTTCTATCTTCAGATTGTGCCCCCTTGTTCTTGCACATCTCTTTTTCTAAAAGATGCCACCCTCTTAGACTTTGTTGATTTCCTTGAGGTACTTGAAAGTTTCTATCATGTCCCCTCTCTCCCTCCTTTCCTCAAGGGTATACATCTTAAGCTCCTTTAGTCTTTCTTCGTATGTCTTCTGGTTGCAGACTCGCACCATTTTGGTGCCCTCCTCTGGACAGCCTCCACTCTGTCTATGTCTTTGCGGAGATGGGGTCTCCAGAACTGCACACAGTACTCCAGATGGGGTCTCACCAACTGTCTGTATAGAGGGATAACAACTTCCTGTTTTCTACTATTGATGCCTCTCCCTATGCATCCCAGTATCCCCCCAGCCTTCCTTACTGCCTTCTCACATTGCTTGCCCACATTTAGGTCATCTGACATAATTACCCCCAGGTCCCTTTCCATTTTTACTGTTGTCAGTATCTCACCCCCCATTGTGTACTCTTCCCCTGGGTTTTTGTTTCCCAGGTGCATTACCTTGCACTTCTTTGCATTGAATCTGAGCTGCCATACATTTGACCATTCCTCCAACCTTGCCAAGTCCTTCTCATCCTTTCCACTCCATCTGGTGTATCAACCCTGTTGCAGATCTTTGTGTTGTCTGCAAAGAGACATACTTTTCCTTCCAGTTCCTCTGCAATGTCCTTATAAAGACATTAAAAGGACCCGGTCCCAATACTAACCCTCTCCATGTACCACGCTAGTAACCCTCCTTTCTTCACTGTGGACTCCATTTACTACTAACCTTTGCGTCCTGTTGTCTAGCCAATTTTTTATCCAGGCTACCACCTTGGGACCCACACCAAGGCTAGCTAACTTGTGTATTATCCTTTTGTGTGGGACTGTATCAAATTCCTTGCTAAAATCTAGGTAAGCCATGTCCACAGCCCCTCCCTGGTCTACTACTTTGGTCACCCAGTCAAAGAAATCTATTAGATTCATCTGACAGGACCTTCCCATCGTGAATCCATGCTGCCTTGGGTCCCGTGCCCCACTGGCCTCTAGGTATTCAATAATTCTTTCCTTCAGAAGTGATTCCATCATTTTCCTAACACTGAGGTCAAACTAACTGGTCTGTAGTTTCCTGTCTCTGTCCTGCTCCCACTTTTGTGAAGAGGAATCACAGCTGCCCTCCTCCAGTCCTCAGGTACCACCCCATCCTCCCATGATTTGTTAAAGAGAGTAGTCAGCGGTGTCACTAGTTGTACCCTTAGTTCTTTTAGAATTCTTGGGTGAATCCCATCAGGCCCCATTGCTTTGTCCACCTTCAATTTTATTAGTTCTTGCAGAACTCTTTCTTCTGTAAATGGACTGGTATTGACCCCCGTCTTCAGAGTGTTTCTCTTGTTAGGTTTAGGTACCTCCCCCTCCTCTTCCTTTGTGAATATTGAGCAGAAATATTCATTCAGTATCCTTGCTTTATCACTGTCACCCTCTACTCACATTCCCTCCCCTTTATTAAGCCTCAGTATCCCTCCTTTGGTCTTTCTTCGCTCCCTAATGTACCTATAAAAGGTCTTATCCCCCTTGTTAACAGAGTTGGCTATCCTTTCCTCGGTTTGGACCTTTGCTATTCTGACTGCCTTCACAGCCTCTTTCTGCTTTAACTGATAAATTTCTCTGTCCTGCTCCTTCTGTGTTTCCTTATATTTCCTGAATGCTATCCTTCTCTCCTTAACCTTTCCTGCCACCTCTTTTGAGAACCATAGCATTTTTTTCCTTCGTTGTGTTTTGCTGATTTGCTTTACACAAAGGCTTGTTGCCTCTGTGATGGCTGTTTTGATTGCTCCCCATTGTTCCTTCACACCTCCTTCTTGCCTGTTTGCTAGTGCTTTTCTGAGGTACTCTCTCATTTTCCCAAAGTCAGCCCTCCTAAAGTCCAATACTCTTGCTTTTGTTTGGCTTGATTGTATGGCTGTGTTTATTGTGAACCACACTGTTTGGTGGTCGCTTGTTCCTAGATGGCTACTCACTTCTAAATCTGAGATTCTTTCTCCATCCCTATTTGAGAGTACCAGGTCTAAGATTGCTCCCTCCCAAGTGGGTTCCAATACTAGCTGTCTGAGGCATGCCCCCTGTAGGGCATCAAGAATGACCCTGCTCTTGGATGTGCCTGCAGCAAAGGTGCTCCAGTTAACATCTGGCATATTCAGGTCCCCCATCAACAATATCTCCCCTTTTTCTGCCATTCTAAGGAAGCCTTCTATAATTTCCTTGTCCATTCCTTCCCCCTGAGATGGGGGTCTGTATACAACCCCCTTGCGGATTGTGGTGCCATTTCCTGTCTCCAGGGTGACCCAGAGTGTCTCATCTGCTCCCTGTTTACTCTTTAGTTTTGTTGCTTTAATCCCTTCCTTTACATAGAGAGCTACTCCTCCTCCTCTTTTACCCTCCCTATCCCTCCTGTAGATTGTGTATCCTGGTACTGTATGTTGACATCCCAGTCATGGTTGTCTGTGTACCATGTTTCTGTGACTGCCACTATATCCAGGCAACCCTCTTCCATCAAGGCCACTAGTTCAGGGAGCTTGTTACACAGACTATGGGCATTGGTACTCATCACCCTCCACTTTTTTATGTTCCTACTGTGTATGCAGTTGTCTTCCTTTATGTGGCAAGTACCAAAAGTAGACTCCTCCCCATCCCTGACCTGCTGCGTTCTCAGTGTCTAGGTGTACAGACAGATGATAAGTGTTTTTTTCTTCTTCTCTCCCCATCCCCCTTTCAGTTTCTTTCCAAATGTATCGCAAGTAAGTATTCACCCTGTGCAGGAAGTGAGAGCTCCTTTAGCAAACGCCATGTGGTGCGCTTTGGGCTCTGCCACCATGTGACAAACACACTTGGTCAACCTCGTTATATTGATCTCTGGTCTGTGGTCCACTGCTGATGTTTCAAGTCATTGATCCTATTCTCCACCCCCTCCAACCGTCTGTACTATGCTAGTGCAACCCTTTCCAGAGTCTAGGTCCAGTTGTCTGGGACCACAGTTGAATTTACAGGTGCATCATCTTACCAGTTTCAAAATATGGAACGGTGTCCATCATCTGTCCTCCATAGGACAACCAACTGTTTTTCTTGTTTACCCTACCCATACCCCATTCTATGCAGATTACTGGGCCTGCATCTAGTAGTAATGAGAAAAGCCTCCAGATGCAAGTTTGGACCCCCCCTCCCCATCATTTTTAAATTTTGTGTTGCATAGTTTCAGCGTTCACATTCTGCCTGACAATTGACGGTTGCAGTCTCTCATTTGTTCCTGTAATTGTGAACCCATGTATATGTACCAGATTGGGGTTGGGGTGGTGATGTTGGCACTTCCATGATCCTATGATGCTGCTCTTGGTAGTAGCGAGTAATAGTATCTCTAGAAACTGCCATTCTAAATGCCACGCCCCCTATAACCCCCTTCCCGCCACACCCACACCAGCATATGTGGTAAGGAGTGCAGAGGAAAGGAAGAAAGGAAAATGCATGAAATGGTGGTGGGCAGGAAAATAGTAGGGGGCAGTGTGGTGACACGGGGATGGTCTTGGGCATAACAGGTTAAATTGAATGGGCTGAGGTGTATGGGTAAGTGAGGAGGTAGACCTGGGGGCCGGGGTTGGGGGCTGGGCCTTGCTTCCAGAAAATGAGCGAAAAGGCACCAGGGTGCTATATCAAGTAGGGAAGATGACAGGGAGGTCAGGTCAAGTTATGATAAGGGTTGGTGTGGGAGAGACAGGGATGTTTCTGGGTTTTGTTTTTTATAACCTTTTTTCTGTATGCTATTGATTTATTGGTCCTATTTTCTTATTTCTCTATAGGTGTGAATGTGGGAATTGTTGCAGCATGCAAAGTGCTAGAGAGAATCGATGCTGCACTTACTACGCAGAAATATCGTATCACATGGAGGAATTCGAAGGGTTGGACTGCATAACTGATCACCCTGGTTTCCAGTCATGCTGCATGGAAAAATATGTGCTACAGTCATCCCTGAATGAATTCATCCAGCTAGATGGTCCAATAGGAGATGACATTCCACTGCACAAGTAAGTTAATTTGGCACTCCTCTAACATGTTACAGCTGGAGTATCCACGAGACAGACTGTGTCCTCTGCTGAAAGTGTCAGTTAGGTAAATTGTATGCTCATCTATTACCAGAATCATAAACATAAGACACAGCACTCCATATATATCCACATGACAGGTACATTATTACAGTTGTTGACTGTCAGTAAATATGAAGGTTATCAACGTCCAATGCATATTCTGTATAGATCTGTGTTGTATTGTTGAGTGTTCTGTACATAATCCCATCCCTTTCAAAATGCTGTTGTACCACAATTCAATGGTCATGGGATATGATTATACCCCTCTGTGGTACAACAGCAGTGTAAAACCTCTAGGGAATGCATGACGCCATTTGATTTAGAAAGAAAATGAACTCACAGAGACATATTTCACACAGTGCTGTACAGTATATATATAGAATACTGGATGGGCAGCTATGCAGAACCAGTGTGTTCTGCCATACAGATGTTCTGATTCTATCTGATCTTAAGAGCGAAGCTCGATAGGTCCATGGGTATCAGAACTCTGAGGCTGCAAAACACACTGGCTATGCATAGAGGTTTTTTTTTTGTAGTGTATAGTAATGTGTGAAATATATTTTAATAGTTCTTCTTTCAAAATGAAATGGACTCCTACAGTCTCTAGAGGTTGTAGAATGCTGTTGTGCTGCAAGAGGGTAACATAACATTCCATGACTTTGCACTTCTGGAAAAACATAAAAAACCTCATCGGAGGGTCAGCCAAGGAACAACTCACTGACATGCTCATCGGGGGAACTAACTGCAATAACCCCCTAAACATTGCCACTTCTTTTAACCGCATGTTTACTGACCCACCGGCTCCCACCCCCCCCTTTTCTCTGTCCCTAAACCGCTGTGCAGGCCTTCCCCCCGTCCACCTTTCTATCTTAAAAGGATCACTGTTGGCAAAACCCAGGAACTCCTTGCCGGCCTCTCTCACCACTCAGGAACTGGCCATGACAGCCTAGAGCCCAAGCTACTCAGCCTGGGAGCTCCTCTCCTCGCCCGACCGGTCGCTCACATCTTCAATGCCTCGCTTATCTCTGGGATCATCCCTGACATATGGAAGGTTACCAAGGTTGTCCCTGTTCCTTAAACATGGTGACCCAAAAGATGTCAATAATTACCACCCCATTGCCATTCTATCAGCTGCCTGCAAGCTCCTGGAAAAGGCTGTTGCGTCGCAACTTTCCCACTACCTCCAGGGATACGATGTCCTTTCCCCTTCTCAACACAGATTCAGAAAAGGCCACAGCACTTCGACAGCTCTTGCCGTGGTCACCTCCATGATCAGGTCTGCAACCGACCAAGGCAAATTGCCTGGGGCTATATTTGTTGATCTTTCCAAAGCCTTTAATCGTGTGGACCACCCCCTCCTCCTCTCCTCCCTGCAGTCTCACAGATTCTCCCTCCATGCCATTGTCTGGTTCTCCAACTACCTCAGGGGTAGGCAGCAATTCACCTGTTTTAATCGAACCCTCTCAACTCTCTCACCAGTGAACAGCGGGATACCCCAAGGGTCCGTCCTTGGACCCATTCTGTTCTCCCTGTTTATCAACGATTTTACCCTCTGCGGCTACCAAAGGGCACCTAACCTTTTACACAGATGACCTGGTCATCCTAGCCAGTTCGCATGATACCACCAGCATCAACACCCAGCTCAACTCTGACTTCTCCCTTTATCTGGAACTGGCTTGATGGCCGCAAACTGACGGTCAACCTGAAGAAAACTCAGGCCATGCTCTTTGTCTCCACGGTCAAAACCTCCTCCTGCACAACGCCCCTAAAAATCTATGGTTCTAATGACTCCCTCCTGCCAGTCATTGACTCTGCCAGGTACCTGGATTACCCTCGATCCTCAATTGGATCTCTCTTCTCACATTCGGAATATTTGTAACACGACAAACGGCAAGCTCGGCCTAGCTACAGAGCTAAACACTGCCTTACCCCTGCAGTCTTGCTTGCTATAGCTAGGGGGATACTACTTCCCACACTCACTTACAGGCTCGTTGCCTTCGCTCCTATCCCATCCTCAAGCCTTGCTAAGTGGGACACCACTTACAACAACATATGCCGCTTTGCACTCTTGGCTCCCCGTCTCACACATCGCTGTATGCTCTACTCTCGTCTGTAATGGCTTCCCCGAGAAAAGCACCGCACCTACATCCTAGGGAACTTCATTGATA
This sequence comes from Neoceratodus forsteri, assembly GCA_016271365.2. NCBI lineage: Eukaryota > Metazoa > Chordata > Ceratodontiformes > Ceratodontidae > Neoceratodus > Neoceratodus forsteri. Next base: position 736,335,634 of record CM028131.1, read on the forward strand.
ATATAGTTAGAATGGCCACTCCCGCTTCACTCGCCTTTCCCCTGAAACACACCTCCCACCGTCTACCATCTCAGGTCATGTACGACACAGGTCCGCCTGGTCCCCAAGACCCTCTCCCTTGCTGGTGATCAGGCATTCACCGTCCACGCACCTAAATTGTGGAACTCCCTTCCGGCACAAGTTCGTGCCTCCCCCTCCCACCCCTGCTTCAAAACATCCCTTTGGAACTTCCTAAAAGCTGCATCTACCTGCCTGTGTTCCGCATAATACCCAGTCTCATAGCACTGTTACCTCCACTGGTAACCCTCCTTAGGCACTTACTGCCCCCAGGTGGAGCGTCATTACTGTTCAATATCACTAACCGCCCCCTGTCCAGCACTGAGTCTCTCACTTTAGGCGTTCAGGTCTGGCCAGAGTATACAGGTGTGCTCCAAACAATTTTGAGGCAGCCACCATTTGAGTTGTTCTTTTATTCTAATTTCTAGTATATGTCTTGATGTTATTCTACCTCCCTACGATGTTTTTGAGCCTGTATGTACTTTATGCTGTTTTACCCACTGTTGGAGCATATGGCTCTTGTATGTAACCTCGACTCTGTATTTGTTTCATGGATACCTTGTAACTCTCCTGGGTCGCACCTGAAAATAGGCACTTGGCTGTCTAGTGTGCTTACCTGGTTACCAAAAGCAAATAAATAAATATATTAGCAGTGTAAAACAAACTCTGGGAGAACAAGTCAATGCTCAAGCAGTGTTTTCCCACCTCGTGGTTCTGATTCCCATGGACCTCTTGAGTTTTGCTCTTGATGTCAGAGGGAATCAGAAGCCTATGCTGCAGAAAACAGTGATTGTGCACAATTGTCAAACCAGAATTCTCTATGTAGGACATAGCATGTTTGTAGTGGGGTGCATTGTGCTTCTCTCCCTCTATATATCATGTGATAAATGTAGGTATTTATGTGACATAGTGTTGGGAAAAATTAGAAACATTAGGTCACTGGCACATATTTTGAAAAACTGCATCACAGAATCATAAAAACCTGCCGTCAGAAAAGGATCATACAACCCACCGAATCTACCGGAAAGATGATAGCCCATCTTCCCCTCCCTTTCGGCCCTCTGCCCTCTCTCTCTCTCTCTCTCTCTACCCCTGCCCCTAACCCCTCCATAGCCTCAGGTATGTATCCCATGCTGTCTTGAATTGTAGTACTGTTTCCACATCTTCCACTGATTTTGTCAACTTATTCCAATGCCATACCATCCTTTGTGAGTAGTAATTCCCCCTTACTTCTCCACTATACTTGACCTCCCAACAGCTTGAGTGTGTGGCCCCTGGTGGATATGTTTTCAGTCTGTCTCAAGGTGCTTGGCCTTTTGGCCTTATTTATTCTCTTTATGTATGTGGAAATTTCCACCATGGCCCCTCATCCCTAATCATGTCCAGTGTATATAGACCAAACTCTGCCACCTTCTCCCCATATGGTTTATCATGTAACTCCTGGATCGTTGTAGTGACTCTTCTCTGTACCCTCCCTAGCCTATCCTTGTCTCCTTGTATATGGGGTCTCCAGAATTGCACCACATACTCCAGCTGTGGTCTCACCAGTGTCTCATACACTGGCATGATTACTTCCCTACTCCTAGTTGTGAAATCCCTCCCTAGGCATGCCAACTTTTTTGTTGCCTTACCCACTGCCCTTTCACAGTGACTTACAATCTGTAATGTTCTAACATACTACAGTAAGATACTAAAATGCCAGCAGAATAGGTCTAACAGTCTTGCGAGTCTACTCAGTTTTCAGCACTGACAGTGGGGGTCGATTTTGGTGTCCCCCCTTCCCTCTTGGGTGGTACTGTGCCCAGTCACAGATGTGCTACCTGCATGGGATCTGGTCAGATTTACCTCCCCTTCTACCTGTTCCATCCCCTCTTAAACCCGGCCACAGTCTCCACCTCTACCAGCTCCCCGGGCAGTGCATTCCATGGCTCCATCACCCTTTCAATGAAATAACACCTCCTCCTCTCCTCTCCTCTCCTCTCCTCTCTGAGTCTGCTCCCTTCCAGCTTACACCCATGACCTCTCCTTGCCCCACCCTCCTTCCTTTGGAGCACCCTGACTGTGCCTCCCTTATTGATCCCTTTCATGTACTTAAAGACCTCTATCAAATCCCCCCGTCCCTCTCCCCCCAGGATGTACATGTTGAGCTCCTCGAGCCTATCCCCATAGGTATTTTTCACCCAGGCTCCAGATCACTGTCATTGCCCTCCTCTGTACCCTCTCAAGGAGTGCAGTGTTCCTTTTTAAAGTGTGGTCTCCAGAACTGCACACAATACTGGAGGTGTGGCCTAATGAAGCAGTTGTACAGGGCAAGGATCACTTCTGTCTTTCTGAAGGTAAACCCCCATGGTGATGCATTCCTGCATCCTATTTGCCCTTACCATTGCCCTCCTGCAGCTGTCAGAGTTGTTCATTTTGACACCTACCACTACCCCCAGGTCCATCTCACCCTCCGTGACTTGAATTTTGTCTCCTCCAGCATATGCCCCAGGCCTGGATTTCTGACTTCCAGTTCAGTACCTTGCACCTCCCTGCATGGAATTTTAGTCCCCATTTTCCTGACAACCTTTCCAGAGCTTCCAGATCCCCCTGCAAGGCCATCCTCTCCTCCTCTTCATCTATCACTGCGCCCAGGTTTGAGTCATCTGAAAAGAGACTCATTTCACTCCTGATCCCCTTCCTTATATCTGAGACATAGGCATTGACCCGGAGGGACCCCAGCAGTGACCCCTGAGCCATCCCACTAGTAACCAACCATGGGGATGAGGCTAGCCTTCCAACCTCCACTGTCCGAGTATGCTTAGGCAGCCAATTTCCTATACATCTGGCTCAGGTGCTTTCTCTGTCCAATGGGACCTCAAAGCTTCCCTTACTCTTTGTACTGGGATATCAGCCTCCACCTCCCCCCCTTTCCACCCTGTACTGCTGGTCCCCCACCTGTCTGTGGTGGCCAGCCCTTTTCCCCATACTCGTCAGGGCCCTGGATCTCTACCGACCCCATTCCTTCATCTGATTTGCCCACGTTACCCCCGCATGACATAGCCCCTCCCAATCCTCCATGGTAAAGAGTAATGCAAAGTACTCATGTAGGACCTCTGCCTGTTCCCTCACCTCCTGTGCACAACCCTTCACGTATCCTTATCCTGCTGATCTGGCCCTTTACTTTCCTTTTTTCACCTATATATCTAAAGATCCCCTTGTTCCCCCTTCCTGATCCCCTGGTCAAGGAGCGATCCTTTAGTGCCTTAGCTGCTCTCACCATCCTGGTGACTCTGTTGGCTGGCAGCTCATACTTGCCTTGATCCCTTTCACTCGTTGAGTGCATTTAGGCCACCTTGTTGTCCATCATCAGCTCCTGAACCTCCCGGGTCCACCAGCAGGGTTTTCTGGCCTTACCGAACATAAGCCTTTCCCTTGCACAGGTTCAGATAACCTCCTGTTTTACCCTCCTAATGATCTCCCACCTAATGATCTCCCACCTGCTACCAGCATCCATATCCAGTCTTATCCCGACCAAATGATCTGTAATGATCTTTCCCATCTCTCCTAGGTCCAGGAAGAACCATAATGTGCTGTGATCACTCATTGCGAACTGGTCCCTCACTTCTAGGCCCCTAATCTGATCACTGTCTGCGAGGAGCACACCCAGTGTCCAGGCCTCCCTAGTTGGTTCACTTAGCTGCTGGTTCAGGAACGCATCCTGGAAGACATCCAGCAGCCTCTGCTCTCTAGCCACTGGTGACAACATAGTCCCTGAGGGTTCCATGTGATGGCAGCGATTGAAAACAGCAATGCTATCATGGCGAATGTATGGGACGAGAAAAGCAAGCCCGAGACTGACATCCGGTGAAATAAAGTGTTTCTGTGGGGGGCTGCCCCACCCCCACCCTCGTCGGGGGCTTGCTCCCCGCACCCCCTTACTTAGGATCAGCTCCAGGGGTTCATGCTCCAGGAGTGGGTGAATTTCGTAAAAATAAAAAAATTACTCAGCCGCAAGCAGCGGCGAAATTATTTTCCCCCAGCAGGTCCCGAACGCAGTGCCTACTGCACCATAGCTAGTCACCCTCACCACCACACCACAGGGCTATCTCAGTTGCTGCAGGCTCACCTATCCTCCTGAACCCTCCCTCCTATCACTCCCCTACAGCTCCCATCCCTCCCCTTCCAGTCACTCTAGATGCTATTGTATCGCTACCCTTGCAGGGTAGCGTATCAAGATAGTGCTATAAATGAGTCGCTGTTTCTACAGGCGCTCATTTATAAGCGCTATCATCATGAGTTACCATCCCCAAGTTGGTTTCTGGTATGTTGAGGTCCCCCATTACCACTAACCTTCTCTTTCCCAAACTGCAGTATCCCTCGAGATTTGCCGCCAAACTTTTGTCTACAGCCTACGCCACTGCAAGTGGGCTAGGTACCCATCTGACCTTTACTCTCTAACCCCCCTGTGTCAGCAGGGTGACCCAAATAGTCTCCATGCTCCCCCTGCACACCTCCAATACCAATGCCATTTCCCACTAACAGTTACAACCTCTCTTTAGCCTCCCCACCCCAGCATCCTTCTCTGTTTTTCTATCCCCACTCCAGAGTAATCCATCCACCCTGTCCGTTTGTCTACTTTGCTTCCTTCTCATTATCTTATCATTTACATCCTGTGCCTTCCAGCCTGTAGTGGTCCCCGGTTCTTTACCCCCAGCCTCCTCCTTGTTCACCTGATCCTCGTTCCCCCCCCCCACCCTCACTACTCCTCTTCCCCTATCCTGTCCGGGTCCCCACTTATTGTTCTCCATTTTCAATCCCCCCAAGCAATCACAGCTCCTCTGTGGTGGTGTGGGGCATGGGCACTTTTAAACCTAGCACCTTGCTCACAGATTGTCCCGCTCTGTTCCTGCAGCTTGTTTCATTCCTGCAGATCTTGGTCCTGCCTTGGCCTGCTGACAATTTGCAGCCGCAAGGTAAACACTCTTGTCCGGTCCTCCTGCTGCCTTTGGCCACTTCTGCAGCCACCGATGTGGTTCCTGGGCACAGCTCCTCCAAGTGATAACAGCTCATGCACAGTGTCAGTGATCCATTTACCTAGGTCCTTCTCTTGTTCTGTGGCCTACAGTGACTGTTCCACAGGCAGCAAGTTGCTGTTGGATTATTTCTCCCTATGTGCATTGTTTTGCACCTCCCCATAATGAATTGCACTTGCCACTTTGCCTCCCACTCCTCCAGCCTGGATAGATTGTGCTTTATTTTCTCCCCCACCCCCGTGTGTCTATCCTGTTACATATCCCTGAACAGGCATGCTTTTCCAGGAAGACCCTCTGCTTAGCACTGATCCTTGTGTTACCCCACTCTTCACCCCTAGCTCCCTGGAGTGCTTCCTATTTTCTACTACCCTCTGTGTAAGATTTCAATCATTGTTCTAGCACATGTTGAATGATTCCATCTGACAATGAAATATTTTTGCTGTTTGTTTTAGATGCTGAACTAAATAGTTGTAAATGTTATCAGTAATTTTTTCTCATTATCAACATCTGTCAATTGACTCATTCTCAATGTAGTGTGTTGTAACAGCTAAGAAATGTGAGATCCCTTTTCCCCTACACAAGAGGGGCCGGATTCTCAAACAGCAACCCTTGACGCAAGGCTGCTTGCGTTCCTTAAGTAATGGTGCAAGTAGTAAATGCATCATGAGTTGCGTCGTGGTGGGAGTTAGAAAGGCAGCCTGCAACATGCTGCTGATTGCCTTTGCTCAAGTTGACTAGTGAGCCTAAAACCCCCTTGCGACATGGTGTAAGGGGTTTTATGGCAGCAGTTGTACCCTATTCAGTAATTGTGGCCTCAAAGACCTCCAGTTGGGATTCAGAAAGGACCCTGAGTGGACATCCGTCAAAGAACACTTACACCTGCTGTAAGGCAGTGTAAGTGGTCTTTGTCATCCACCAGGGGTGGCCAATGTGCAGCCAGTGCTGCAAAATGGATATCTGTCATGGGCTTTGTCTCCCAAAAGTCCCATTCCTCTATAGTGCCATGGTCTTGGGCCCCCCCTCCACATGGTCATAGTTAGGGATGTAAGGTTGTCATGGCAGTCATACACGTCATTGATTCCATGATGTTTGATCTTTATTCAGGACTTCCATCACTTTCATTAGTGTCATGAGAATGTAACAATGATGACAGTGCCACAACATTTACTACTGTTTACTAATGATTTCATGAACAAACAATGAGTCATTAAAACCTCATCCATGACAAACTTACATCCCTAGTCATAGTCCCCACCAGTCACACTGTAAAAGCCCACTGTGGGATATTTGTTTCTCCCCCCATTCTGCTCCTGATAGTTTGGGTGTATAAGCCCTCATGGGCTATCGTGACACCCCCTCCTCAGCCCCGATGCCAATTTCCTCTGCCCGTCCTGAAATGCTGTCCTGGTGCAGTGGTACCTGCAGTGGCCAATGTATTCTAGGTGTTCCATTAGCTCCCCACACTCCCGCCACTCGTCAGTTGTAGTCCTCCCCACACCTTCGTCCCTGGGATATATGGGGCACAGGGGGTACAGTTGGACCATGATGGCATTTTGGGTTGGTGTGCAGGGATTGGCATCGGGGCTGGGGAGGGGGTTGTTACAATAGCACAGTATGGTTTATACTCCAGAACTATTGGGGACAGGATGGGGGTGTATCGTCCACACTGGGCTGTTACAGAACTACTGGTGGAGATTATGAGTATGTGGGGAAGGAAGGGATGCAGGATCACTGCCAGCCTTCCTTTATGTGGTTGCATCTGTCGCCCCACCATCCACTGGCTTGCAGCATTCTTGGTGGCTGTTTCCTGTGGTGTGTGGATGCCACAAGCTGTTGGACGCAGGCTCCCGGACACTGTCAGACACTGAGTAGGGCACTGAGTCCAGGATGCAGTGGCCATCATACATGCACGCGTACACACACACACACACACACTTTGCCACATATTGTCAGTACCTGGATGTCAAACTCACTAGTAATGCAAGCTAATGTCTTGTATAGTACAATACTGTAATAAATTGATCTCTGGTATTTTTCTCTTTTTTCAGAAATTTTCGGCACATGGCCTACCACAGATTCATTTTCTGGATCTTTGAAAAGTTGGGGAAGAAGAATAGGAAAATTCTACCGTCATGCATTGTAACAAAAATTCGTACAAAGTATCCATGTGAGACCTACGTAAAAATCCTGAATGACTGTATTGTTGTTGGCATAGGAAATTGCATAAAATATTTACTGTTGGATGACTGAATTCAGTTCTAGATGACAGTTTCAGTACATCAGGTCATGCATGGTGGATTGCACTGTCTACAATTTGAATGTTTTTATCACATTATGTACTGTACTGTAGTTATGATGCTCTTTATTTATTGAACTTTGAAGACAAAATGAACTAATGCAGTTTGGTTGCAGTTATCCACTTTAATATATATATATATATATATATATATATATATATATATATATATATATATATATATATATATATATATATATATATATACTACAAACAGTGTTGAAGAGGTATCAGTTGTGTGGAAGTAATACATTTCACTTATTAAATTTTTGCTTCACTTCACAATCAGCTGTGATGTTCATTTTGTGGTATGAAACTGTATATGATGCTCAGTTACAGTTCTGGTTATGTGCAATAACACAACAGTTTAACAACTACTGCTGACCCCCTTTAACACACGTACTAGAGTCAGGTTTTAAATGCCACAATAACCGGTACAGACAGTTATATTGCAGTGTTTGGAAAGCAGCTCACTTGAACTATCCTTGACTGCCACTTTCACTGTATTGGCAGCGTAGCGTGGCATACTGGTGTTTAGTTTTGGGGAAAAAATGTAAATGTAGACAAACTGCAGTGCTGTGTTAAAAACCCTGTCACTTACAGCAGTTAACTGCTACAAGGGACAGAGTTTTTAAAGTAGCATTCTCGTTTGACTACATTTTTTCCCCCAAATGAACATTGCTGTGTCACACTACCTTGCTCCAGCAGTTATAAAAAATAAAGGTTATGTAACTGTTGTATTACAGGAATTTTTTACACAACCTCAGGGTGTGATGCTCTCATAAACCTCTCAATGTTTACTCTCGAGGTTCATAGGCCATCACACCCCTCGGGTGCATAAACAAATTCCAGTAACACAACAGTTGCATCTGATTAATGCTGTATGTAGTAGCTTTTGCAAAGTTTTATAGGATTTACTTTATTTGCAAATATAAAGATGGTGTTACTTGGGTGGATGGTTAGATTTCAATTTCTTTGTGCCTGTAATCAGGTGAGGAGTACAGTGAATTGGACAGATCGGATTGGGGTGAGGGATTGGGTAAGAGCAGGGTGACTGTTGGGAGAAAAAAGTTTAAAATAACAACGTGAAACATTTAATAGAGGTAGCAAATAAGCTGTTGGTTCCAACATGCGTGTACTGCAATGCAATGCAATGGCAGTCATTCAGATAGGTAAACTTGTGACACAATGGTATCTTCCCCATGACATATATCAGACTGCTGTGTATATATATGTCATATGTGTGTATATATATATATATATGTGTGTGTCATGGCGAAGATGCCATTGTGTCACAAGTTTACCTAGCTGCATGACTGCCATTGCAACTGTAAAGGGCTGTAAGTCTTGATTTTAGACCACCCAGTATGGCTACTTGGAGAAGGGTGAGGGGTGTTACCCCAGGGGGAGGAGATCAGGCCAAGGGGAGAAGTCTGAATTTTTATGGACAAGGACAACTTGGGGGCATCCAGCCAACAGGGCAGGCATATTTGGAAGGCGTATAGGCTGCACGGGCAGTGGGGTGGTGATAAAAGTAAATTGGGCCTGGCGGGTGGGAGGCTGCCCACTTTGCAGGCACCTTTTGCAGATCAGGGGAGAGGTAAACTGGCTAAGGATGCAACTGGGGCATTGGGACGGGTGATGAAAGAAAATGGGGGGATGAGGAACAAGAGGGAAGTGTTGGTGGGGGACTAAGACAAGTTTCATCCAACAGAAGGGGAGAAACTGTGGAAGGAGGACAGTTCCACAGCAGTAGGAAAGTGACTGGGGGTGTCCAGAAGGAACCAAGAGGGGTGGTAGGGAAGAAGGGGGCATTGGGGGTGGGCTAAGGCTCACAGATTGTTTAAACCTGATACACCCATTGGTAGAAGAGGGGAGGGGGGGAGAGAGGATGCAAATAATGAGACATCATCAATTCTAAGACAGGGAACTGTTAGAGCTGAGAAGGTACAAACCAGGCAGGAAAAGGGGACACAGGAGACAAAGACTTCTAGGAGACCAAGCAGCAATGAGGCAAATACAGCTCAGGAGGGGTGGAAGATGGTAGGTTCAGGAAAAAGAAGGAGGGAGACGGATATTGTGGGCCCAACTTTAGATGGGGGTGCAGCAAACATGGGGAAGACAAGCATGGGGGTTCAGCAGGAAAACAGCTATGCACCCCTCATCACACTGACAGGGGAAGGAAGTGACTGTGAGAAACCATGGGAGGAAGGAACAGGAGTAAGGAGGATAGGAGACACTACCCCGGAGGAGAGCTCAGGGGCATGGAAGCTAGGAGACAAGAGGGAAGTTCTCTTGAGAGCTGGGAAATTGCCCAAAAATGGGGAGGCCCTTTTGGGGACACACCTGGAGGGGACACAAGTTAAAGGAGGAAAAGAGGTGGTGGGGGTTAGTACAGAGGGGGAAAAGGGGCAGGGGGCTGGGAGGGATCAGTGCTCCAGGAGGAGATACTAGGTTGGTCCCGAGCATCACCGGTGAAAGAAAAGAGAATAAGGGGGATGAGCCAGTGAGGAGGAAGATCTGGAGATGGAGGGGCCTTGCTCCAGGGGGGAAAACTGCCACTGTCCACAGTGATCCAGCAGGATGTAATGGAATCAAGGAGGTCAGGTCAAAGAGAGACATGGGTTGGAGCAGGGGGGACGGACAAGGTTTGTACAGGAGGGAGAGAGGAGGGGACAAGCAGAAAAATGGAGGAGGAGGGGGGACACAGAGGTAGTGAGTAGAAACGGGGATAAGGAGGCAGTGAGGGTGCTGCTCCTGGGTGACTCCATGACTGGGGGATCAGGTGGAGAGGGGGAGTGGAGTGGGGCTTCCTGTGGTGTTAAGTCAAGGAGTATACCTGGCCTGTCGGGGCATCAGGCAAAGCATCTCATCTATTGTCTAGCTCAGGAGTGTGGTGGTACCCCTGACATATTAATACACCTAGGTACTAATGATATGCATCGGAACAGTGAGCTGGAGATACAAGCTAGGTTTAGGGAGCTGGTCAGAGTGTACCAGGATGTGGGGTGCTCGATTTTCTTCTCTGAGATCCTACCGGTGCCCAGGGCCAATGTACAAAACAAGCAGAAGATACAGGATGTAAATGCATGGCTCTGCATTTGGGTGTGAGACCAGGGGACATGGGTGGTTAGGGAACTGGGGAGCAACCTGGGAGGACAAAATTTGAAAATGAAGTTTAACAAATTTTAACAGTCAGGGATTAAACTAATTGCTAAAAACAGTATTAATGCAAACTTTTATATTATGTTGAAACAACACATTTAACCAAACCTAGGTGAACACCCATAAAAAAGGTTTCCAGAGAAAATTTCAAAATCCATAAATACTGTTATCAATGATGGCTTCAATGAACAGAGTCTGAACAGTTTTCTAAAGGCAATCTACAGGTTTCTTCAATCCATGCAATATCACTAAACCTATGTGAAGATTTCAGGTATCCACAGTTATTAGTACTGTAGAAAACAGATTTTTATGTTGGCAAAAAAATTTACCTAGTAGTCAAGGTAGTCCTTGCATTTCGTATTGCTACCCAGGTTTGCAATCAGCTGATGTCAGATGCCAGCAGTAGTCTTCTGTCATTTCTCACTGCATTCAAGCCTTGCTTTGCAGCAGCAACTCTTCATCAGCACTTTCTTCGGTGACATTGTCCTGTTTGCTGTTTAAAAGGAAAACAGCAAGTGAAGTATGCTATTCTCTTACATGTGTTTTTGTTACCATTCCCATTCTGCAGTGCTGGAACATATAAATGAGTCTTGTACTCAGCACAAAAGTGGTTATTTGTGGGGGGATCCTGTGAGGCGTGACCATTCTGTTTGCCCAGTTGACACTGATTTGGATTGCATTGTGCTGATCTATACTATGGGTGTGTACAGTGGTACTAAGGAGGGGCACCTTGGGGATACCGCACAAACTGCTGCAGTTGGGGAATAATGACATGGCTGTGGAGACTCTGGAACTGCTAAAGGAAAGGTTCATATAATTGGGAAGGATGTGTGTACATGACAGGGAGTAAATTACCTCCTTGCATGTACTCCCAGTTTCATGTACGAGCACAAAGAGGAAGATATTCAAGCATACCCAGGGTTTCCTGAGACGAGAAGGAGGGACTGTTTTATATGTGAGGGAGGGAATCAAGTCAACTGAGGTACCAGGGCACCAGAGAAAAAGGAAGGGCATGCGGTGCTTTGGATTACCCTAGAGACCGGCTCTAATGTGTATGCTGTATGCACCAAGGTAATGCGAACATACGAAATTTGCCAGCAGATAAAGGCCTAGAGGTCTATCAAGTCTGCTCGAATGTGCAGCTAGCACCCCTTATTCTGCAGCTGCCCTTCCCTTCCACTCTTCCCCTTCATTAACCCTCCCCCTTGTCCTGTCCCATCCTCGTTTGAAGCAGTCCACTGTTCTACTGCATACCACTTCAGCAGGTAACGCATTCCACCCAGCCACCACCCTCTCTGTAAAAAAGTGTCTCCTCATCTCACTCCTGAACCTTCCTCGCTCCAGTCTCATATCATGGCCCCTGGTGGCCCTGCCCCTTACTTTGAACAGACCCTCTGTACCCGTCTTGTTTATTCCTTTCATGTATTTAAAGATTTCAATCATGTCACCCCTGTCTCTCCTCTCCTCCAGTGAGTACATGTTCAACTCCTTCAACCTTCTCTCGTATGATAAGTCCCCCAGCCCCTTGATCATCTTTGTCGATCTGCGCTGCACCCCCTCCAGTAACTTAATGTCCCTCTTCAGATATGGACGCCAGTACTGCACGCATTACTCCAGGTGTGGTCTAACTAATGACCTATACAGTGGCAGAATCACCTCCTCCCTCCTCAAGGATATACCCCTTGCAATACAACCCAGCATTTTGTTGGCCTTTGCAGCTGCCTTCCTACATTGTGCCGAGTTGTTCATTGACCCTGTAATAAGCATTCCCAGATCCTTCTCCTCTTCTGTCTGGGCCAGCTGCACTCCCCCTAGGTGGTAACTCCTCCTTGGGTTCTTCATCCCAAAATGCAGCACCTTGCACTTTTTGGCATTAAAGCCCAGTTGCCAGGTGTCTGACCAGGTTTCAAGCTTTGCCAGATCATCCTGCAACCCCTGTCATCCCTCTAGGTCATCCACCACTGCGCCTACCTTGGTATCATCAGCAAACAGACTGATCTTGCTCTTGATGTCCCATGATATGTCTGCAATGAATATCCCAAACAACACTGTTATGTAATGTACTGTAATGTACAGGCCTCCAGCACTAGGAAAGGAGATGGATATGGCACTTGGTGAAGCCATCATCAAAATGGCGAACAAGGAGAAGGTGCCACTAAATGGTGACCCTAACTCTACTGAATGTGGAGTTCTCTAAGGAAGTGGCAAAGATGGTGAAGAAAATATGAGTGATATTTAGTAGGTATAAGACACGCTAAAGAAGGAAGACAGGGAGGTATACCTAGTAAAGTGGAGGGATATTGGCACCCGGCATTTGAGCAACACCCAAAATTAAAATTGTCAAACTATGTGTTTTTATTTCATTTTTTTTCACACAGAGAAATACAGGAGAACATTGTATAGTAGCAATATACCCTTACAGGGAGTGGCTATACTGGTGTATTTAACACTTCTGGTGTGGTTAAGTCACTCTGTTGCACCTCATGACCGAACCATCCATCAGCCATAGTAAATTCACCAGTATACCCACACCCTGGTTGGGTATATTGCTAAAATAATATTTCCAAGTGAATTACATTAAGTTTGGGATGTGAGTTGCTAACTTTTAACACGTAGTTATGGCAGTGGTCATTCAACAACTTACAGGTTGCTCTTATTAAATCTGCCTTTGTGCTCCATGACAAGTTTTTTCTTATCTGGTCTCTCAAAGTATGATGCTGTTGGTGGAGGAACACTTTGTGCACTGAGTTGTTTTTCGGCCAATTTGTAAATTGGGCACTGAACTCTTAGAAGTAGGACCTCATTGATCAGTTCTGAAACATAACCTATATGAGAAAAAATGGATGATTAAAACAACTGTTGCCCTGCTCAATCCCACCTGTGACAAATATGGAAATCCACGCTAACATACAGTCTCGTACAACCGCTGCTCCCAGTGTACCAACATTTCAAAATCTGGTGATGACTCTGCCTATACATCCCAGTATCCCCCCAGCTCACATACTGCCTTCTCACATTGCTTGCTAACCTTAATATATGATTATCCCCAATGTTCCTTTTCAGATACAAAAATCACCACTTACACGAGTCCTGAGGGGGAGATATCAGTGTCTACTATTGACTCCCAAACCATTCCTGGGTTGCTTTAGGCAACAGCCTGCAGCTGCACACTTCTTGAACTGTTGGGTCTGTTTCGAGTGCTGCTGGGGGGGGGAGTATCCACATCCACGTGTCTTACTGCTGCCCTGGGGTTGGTTTGGGTTGGGGAAGGGGGATATTTGCTGTGGACTAACGTTTACACAACTGACAGGAAAATGTTGTTCTGTTGCAATTTGGACGGCAGCAGTGTTGGGGCTCGGCATATCTACATAGGATTTCTTAATTACTCTATCAGTTCGATGCGCTTCACTGTTACAGTGCATGATTTCTGATGATGTGTCCCGAATGCTACATTACAAAAAAACACAAAAATATGATACAGAAAAAAAATAGATGGATGATTTTCAAACATTTTCACCGTTAGGTTTATTACATGGCCCATTTACACTGACCAGCATGTCTATCAGTGATCATAATGGCGGCTGTAAATTCTAACAATGGAATTTGAAAACCAGCTAGTACCAGACAAATTTATACTCTTGTAATTAGGCTGGACAAGTACATTAATAAGCAGATTACTATAAGGCTTTCAGAATGCTGACAACCAATCAGATTTAAGCATTTCTGAGATCCTTATAATAATTGTCAAATGCCCCTTCCCTTACACATGTGAGGATATCCCCTTAAACTAGATTGTGGGGAGGGGCAGATTCAAATGGGTCAACAAGGGGAATTTCTTAACGAAGAGGGTGATACACAAATGTAGTGTAATGAACGAATGTATTGTAGGGGTGGATATGGAGAGGTGTTGTAGGAGGGCGTGTGCAAAGCACATGGTACTAGAGGGTGCAAAGCAGGTTGAAAGGGAAGAACTCATAGTGGATGGGATTATATGCAGACTATATGGGCAAATGGATTTTTTTCTGATGGCTGCCTTCAGTGACTAAATAAATTGCTGAATAGTTCACTACAGTTGTTGATTATACGACATCATGTGCAACTTCAACACCTACACTTGAAGCTTCCTATAAGATACCAGGACTTTTACTTGTTTGACAATTGCTGCTCCACCATGTGACTTAGGGCAGGAAATACCCAATTTCAACTCTCCACCACGTGTCCTGTTATGTGCTCGACTTGAATTTTCGTTGAAATGTAGAGCAGCAATCATCAACCTATAAATTAATGTAGCAGTATTCACTTCATTTCAAAGTAAAGAAAATTTCTATAAATTGCTCTGTTTCATATGCCCCCTTAGAATACTCAGGAAAAGCAACATTAGATTAGGGAGAAGGGCAGGGGTAAATGGAGAAAGTGACAAAGGGAAGAAGGACAGGGATGGGGCAAAAAGGAGCAAGGCCATCAGGAAATGGAGGGTAATGAGTACCAATGCCCGTAGTCTGGGCAACAAGCTCCCTGAGCTGGTGGCCTTGATGGAAGAGGGATGCCTGGATATCGTAACAGTCACAGAAACATGGTACACAAAGAACCATGACTGGGATGTTAACATACCAGGGAACATAACCTACAGGAGAGATAGGCAGGGGAGAAGAGGGGGAGGAGTAGCTCTCTATGTAAAGGAAGGGATCAAAGCAACTGAACAAAAGAGTAAACAGGGAGGAGAGGAGGCACTGTGGGTCACCTTGGAGACTAGAAAGGGCACCACAATCCACACAGGGGTTGTGTACAGACCCCGATGTTGGGGGAGGGAATGGACAAGGATATGATAGAAGGCATTCTTAGAATGGCAGAGAAAGGGGAGATACTGTTGATGGGAGACCTGAATATGCCAGATGTTAACTGGAGCACATTTGCTGCAGCCACATCCAAGAGCAGGGCCATTCTTGATGACCTACAGGTGGCAGGCCTTGAACAGCTAGTTTCTGAACCCACTCGTGAGGGAGCAATCTTAGACCTCATACTCTCAAATGGGGGCAGTGAGAGGATCTCAGATCTAGAAGTGGGTTGCCATCTGGGAACAAGTGACCATCAAACAGTGTGGTTCACGTTAAACTCAGCTACAGAGTCAAGCCATACAAAAGTGAGGGTACTGGACTTCAGGAGGGCTGACTTTGGCAAGATGGGAGAGTGCCTCAGAAAAGCACTAGCAAACAGGCTAGAAGGAGGTGTGGAGCAACAATGGGGAATCATCAAAACTGCCATCACAGAGGCAACAAGCCTTGTGTGAAACAAATAAACAAATCAAATGAAAGAAAAGCCACTATGGTTCTCAAAAGAGGTGGCTGTGAAAGTCAGGAAGAAAAGATAGCATTCAGGAAGTATAAGGAAACACAGAAGGAGCAGGACAGACAGCTGTACCAGTTAAGGCAGAAGGAAGCAGGAGGGAAGTCAGAATAGCAAAGGCCCAAACTGAGGAAAAGATAGCCAACTTGGTTAAGAAGGGGGATAAAACCTTTTACAGGTACATCAGCGAGCGTAGAAAGACAAAGGGAGGGATAGTGAGGATGAATAGAATGAATGGTGGGTGGGCAGAGGGGGACAGTGAAAAAGCAGGGATACTGAATGAATATTTCTGTTCAGTATTCACAAAAGAGGAGGGGGAAGTGCCTAATCCAATTAACAGAAGCACTCTTAATAGGGAGGTCGATCCCAGTCCTTTCACAGAAGAAAGGGTTCTGCAAGAACTCCTAAAACTGAAAGTGGACAAAGCAATGGGGTCTGATGGAATTCACCCCAGAATTCTAAAAGAATTAAGGGAGAAACTAGTGAAACCACTGGCTACTCTTTTTAATAAATCATGGGAGGATGGTGTGGTACCCAAGGACTGGAGGAAGGCGGATGTGATTCCCTTCACAAAAGTGGGACCAAGACAGAGGCAGAAAACTACAGACCTGTCAGTCCTGACCTCTGTGGTAGGGAAAGTGATGGAGTCACTTCTGAAGGAAAGAATAGTTGAGTACCTAGAGGCCAGTGGGGCACAGGACCCAAGGCAGCATGGGTTCACAGCGGGAAGGTCATGTCAGACGAATGTAATAGATTTCTTTGACTGGGTGACCAAAGTAGTAGACCAGGGAGGGGCTGTGGACATGGCCTACCTAGACTTTAGCAAGGCATTTGACACAGTCCCACACAAAAGATTAATAGTCAAATGAACCAGCCTGGGAGTGGGTCCCAGGGTGGTAGCCTGGATAAAACATTGGCTGGACAACAGGACACAGAAGGTAATTGTAAATGGAGTCCACTCTGAAGAAAGAGGGGTTACTAGTGGGGTACCGCAGGGTTCAGTATTGGGTCCAGTCCTTTTTAATGTCTTCATAAGTGACATTGCAGAGGGACTGGAAGGAAAAGTATGCCTCTTTGCAGATGACACAAAGATCTGCAACAGGGTTGATACACAAGGAGGCATGGAAAGGATGAGAAGGGACTTGGCAAGGTTGGAGGAATGGTCAGAAGTATGGCAGCTAGGATTCAATGCAAAGAAGTGCAGAATAATGCTCCTGGGAAACAAGAACCCAGGGGAAGAATACACAATGGGGGCAGGTAGTAACAACAACAAAAAAGGAAAGGGACCTGGGGGTAATCATATCAGATGACCTTAAGGTTAGCAAGCAATGTGAGAAGGCAGTAGGGAGGGCTGGGGGTATACTGGGATGCATAGGGAGAGGCATCAGCAGCAGAAAACAGGAAGTTGTTATCCCTCTGTACAGACAGTTGGTGAGACCCCATCTGGAGTACTGCATCCAGTTCTGGAGACCCCATCTCCGCAAGGACATAGACAGGATAGAGGCAGTCCCGAGGAGGGCAACTAAAATGGTGCAGGGTCTGCAAGAGATGCTGTATGAGGAGAGACTAAAGGAGCTTAATATGTATACCCTTGAGGAAAGAAGGGAGAGGAGGACATGATAGAAACTTTTAAGTACCTCAGTGGAATCAACAAAGTCCAAGAGGGTAGCATCTTTCAGAAAAAGAGACGTGCAAGAACAAGGGGACACAATTTAAAGATAGAGGGGGCAGTTCAGGGGCAATGTGAGGAAGTATTATTTCACAGAGAGGGTAGTGGATGCATGGAACAGCCTTCCTGAGGAGGTTGTGGGGTCTAAAACTGTGGGAGAATTCAAGAATGCATGGGACAGACATAAGGCAATTCTTGTGGGGGGTAGGAAGAAATAGGCTGTTGGTTAACTAGGATCTGCGGCCTATCCTGTAGGTAGGGAAATGGGCAGACTAGATGGGCCAAGCGGTCCTTATCTGCCATCATAGTCTATGTTTCTATATTTCTAGATCACACCTTTATTAGATGGAGGAGGGTGGGACTTCAATTCTTTAGACAATTTATAACGGATAAGGGCATTGTCCAGTTTGAAACATTACAGAGTGACTATGGTTTACCTGAAGGGGACATTTATAGATATACCCAGGTTAAAAATTATCTTCTAAGTCAAAGGGATATTACACCACAATTGCCCAATCCAGTTCCAATTGTTTGGAAGCTCCGAGAAGATGCTATAACTGGGCAGCTGTGGGAACATCTGGTGGGCCACATTTACCAGATCCTACGCCAGGGTTTGGGTGACTCATCACTTTCTATCATGAGAAGCTGGGTAGAGATTTGGAGATGGAAATCTCCGAACAGGATTGGCTTCGAGCTTCTCCTATGGCTTGTAAGATAACTCATTCATGTATTTGGAAGGAATTTGCCTGGAAATGCAGAGTACGTTTTTTCCGATCCCCAGCCATTCTAATTAAATATCTCCCTTCCTCCTATGGCAGATGCTGGAGGTCTTGTAGATGCCAGGTAACTGGCCTTGCCCATATTTTTTGGACATGCCCCCTATTAATGCCATATTGGTGTAATCTTCAACAGGCAGTGTCAGAAGGTTGGGAGAAAAGATCGAACTGACTGCTGAAATGGTTCTCCTGGCAATATTTCCCCCACATACCCCAGCCTGGCATAAAACTTTGTTACATAGCAGCTGCTAAAAAGGCCATAACAAGACGCTGGATGTCAGAGATAGTTCTGACCATGGGAGACTGGAACAAGATAGTATCCAGCATCTATCATTCAGAGACTATTACGGCTAAATTACACAACAAAGCCCCACAGGCTGAGCTATTATGGAGACCATGGGTATTTAACATTTCCAGCAGAGACCGTGATTTTATACCTTGAAGATGGGAGGTAAATGAGATAGAAGGCTGTAGGGGAGAGGAAGCCCCAAACTAAGATCTGGAGTTTCCCCCCATGGGCGTCAAGGGAAAATGCAAGGGGTTTATTTGAATGTATGTTTTTATCAAAATGTGGACAGAAAAAGTAGAAAAAGACAAACTAACAAAGTAATTGTCTGTAATGCATTGTGGTCACAACCTCTCTTTTTTAATAAAAAGAAAATTGAAAAAAAAAAGAATACTCAGGAAAAGAGGATTTAACCATGAAGATGGCCAGATGGGTGTAAAACTGGCTGAGGGACAGAACCCAGATGGTGGATGGTGGGGGGAGAGTTATCTGACACCAGAGAGGTAACCAGTGGGCTATCACAGGGCTCCATGCTGGGGCCGGTGCTGTTCGATGACTTCATCAATGACATTGGGGATGGCATTACATGCAAAATGTGCTTATTCGCAAATGACACCAAGCTCTGTGGGAGAGTAGACACAGCTGAAGGGATACAGGAGCTACAGGAAGATCTGGAAAAGCTAAGGAGGTGGTCCAGGATCTGGTAGCTTGGCTTCAATGCCAATAAATACAAAGTTATGCATACTGGAGCCAAGAATCCCAGGACAGAGTATTACCCGGATGCATTCCGAGTATCTGCATAAGAGGAGGAGAAGGACCTGGGAGTGATGATCATTAGTGACCTGAAGTACTCCGCACAATGCAAGAAAACTGCAGCAAAGGCAAAAACGATGCTGGGATGCATACCTAGGGGGATCAGTAGTAGGAGAGAGGAGGTTATACTGCCCCTGTACAGTTCACTGGTAAGGCTACTTCTACCATATGGAGTTCAGTACTGGTGCCCACACTTCAAAAAGGACATTAACCTGATGGAGAAGGTCCAGAGAATGGCTACAAAGATGATAGCCGGTCAGCAGGGCAAGGCATACGAAGAGAGGTTGAGAGTACTGAAAATGTACTCCCTGGAAGAAGGGAGAGAGAGAGGTGACATGATTGGGACCTTCAAGTATTTGAAAGGGGTAAATAAGGTTGATAGGGAGAGTCTCTTTAAGCTGAGTGGCAACCATTTCAAGCTGTGGACCCTGCAATATGAGCAGACTTGATAGACCAAATGGCCTTCTCCTGCTGACTTCTTCGTATGCTCGTATGTACTACAATCGGTGGCACATGCTGCCCAGCACATACTTGACAGAAAGCCACATCCAGTTGATCAATCTCCATGATAACATGCCCCAAACTCCATTGAACATTGTGGCACAATAGGAGTTCATCTCAGAGTGCCTAAATGTCATTCATTTTCACAATTGCAGTACTTGTTACCATCATCCAAATTTTTTTATACAACTGTATAGACCAGCGGTTCACCATTGTCTCCACCTTCCCCACTCTCCCTAATTTTTAGCACAAACATAACTGTTTTACATGATTTTATAACATTTTAGTATATTTTTTACTGAATTTTAAAACTTTTAGAAAGTTATTTTTTCAAAGTTATCTATGGGGTCATTTTCGGTAAGCAATAAGACAATGTTGGGTGTTGGTATTACTGAGATACCCATACACCCAAAGGCAGTCTTGTTCCTAAGTACACCTCTGGCTTTGCGGGTATCTCAGTACTACCAACACCCAACATTGTCTCGTTGCTCACTCGTCAGGTTCTGATACAGGACTATCAACCATAATGCTCATGTCATTTCAACAATACCTACACCCTGCAGCCAGTGACATGCATTATGATGATAATTAGAAAATTTGGTCCCAAACGTTCACCCCATTCTTCTGTACTGCACCACTCTTAGCTTTTTCCAAACAGAATGGGGTGAGTGTAATTGCATAAGACCCCAATGCACAGTACGACACATGTTGCTGTCTGCAGGGAATGGCAAGGGTAAAAGCTAATTACCTAATGAAGAAGAGTGAAAATGTAATGTTTAAAATGTAATACACTACACAGGCATCCTGTGATACCTTGCTTCCATGCTGCAAAAGAAATAGTAGACGCTTTTCGGTGCAAAATAAATTACAATTTTGTGGTATGCTTCAAGAGCCGATGTCTGGTCAGATGGCGACAGCTTTCTGATATCTTTGCAAAGCAGATTTCCATGCACAATGTTCATCAGCTCCTTGTGTGGTTTGCTTCCTAACTGCAGTTACATAAAAATAGTAAATACATGGTACAGCAATACGTTGCAGATTGCAGAAGGGCACCACATTACGCACAGGGGGGTTGCAAGGAAACCCACAGGGAAGGGAAACAACTCAGTCAATAGAGGGGTAGAAGTGGAAGAGGGAAGAGAGAGGAATGTAAGGTGCCTGACAGATGTAATGTCTTGGAGAGACAGTGCGCGACTCCTCATGAACGTGGTGGGAGTAGCTGCACAGGGGAGAGAGCTACTTGGGATGGGAAGTGCCAAAAGAAACAGCAAGCATTCGATAAGTATAACAGAGCACAGCAGGAGCAGGACAGAGAACTGAGCCAATTACAACAAAAGGAGGCAGGGGAGATAGAATAGCAAACGTCCATGCTGAGGGAAAGATAGCCAACTCTGTTAAGAAGGGTGATAAAACATTTTATAGGGAGTAAAGAAAGTCCAAGGCAGGGATACTGAGACAGAATAAATGAGATGAAATGTCTACAGTGGTTGACAGCGAAAAAGAAAGAAATACAGATTGAATACTTCTGCAGATACAGCTCAATCCTATTGTCGCATAATATGCCTATATCCTTATCATTCATAAATATACTGTAAATATATTGTATTACAGCATTTCACGAACCAGGTGTCATTCCATTTTCTATCTTTAAGAGGACCATGTGAGCACTTGCTGTACTCAGATTCATGGTCACAGTGCTTGTTAATGACATGATTGGTTATATAGAATGCCACTTGGCCTCGACTAAATCACCATTACCACCGCTGCTGCTAGCGCACCAGTATGCATGATTGCTGATTGACTTTGACCAGTTGCTGAGAATCTTGCAATCTTTTCTTTTTCCTTTCATTTCCAGTTTTTTTAATTCCTACATTATGACCATAACATGACAAAAACAGTTATTGCACAATACAACATAGGTAAATCGTTACAGCATACTATAATATGTGTACACCCACTCAATAGGACTAAATTAGGACACGCACCACACATCAAACCAATGCCGTATGTCAGGCTCACATTCATGCAAGTATTTCTTGATAAAAACATGTCTGTCTGTGGTAAAACTCTTAATCACAACACTACATGATCGTACTTTAGCAATACACCTCTTCAGACCTTCCAATTCCACAGCATAGGAATTCTTTACTTCATTGGACTGTGGACGGAAAACAAGAGTAACGATGTATTGGTGAAGAACAAGCAATATGCTAGCACAATTACTATGTAGTTCAATACTGTCCTTAATTTAGTAAAGGAGATGAAAAGATAATATTCTCCCAGGCACCCCAACCCAAACTCCTACCAGCCCGCACCCCTATTGAATGACAGTAGGTTAGGAAACATCCATTAAACTCCAGTATTCCAGTTTTTTATTGATATACTAACCCTAGGCCACGACTTTCTGCCTAGAACATGTCCATGTCCAATGTTTATACTACTATATATTATTATTCTTGCATCAGTCATTGGGGGTGTGTGATGGTAACACATTTTTTGTATGTATGTATAATAGCAATATACCATTACAGGGAGTGGGTATATGTGTGGATTTACCAGTTCTGGTGTGGTTAAGGCACTCTGCTGCACCTTGTGACCGAACCACACCAGGCGTGGTAATTTCACCAATATAACCCTCCCTGTCATGACTTACTACCACACTCAGGAGGCATTTCTACAAAATTATGACATACTTCATTATGCGAAAAAAGCAACTATGCAATTTCATAATGCTACTGTACTATCTCTTTCTGTTCAGACATGTATCATGACCCAACGGACTGACAATTGTAACATTCTGTGACATCACATCAGTACTCCATGACATTATATGTCACAACTCCTTGAAAACTGTTTGGACAGAAAGCAGAAGTACAGTGTCCTTATGGAAAACCACAGTTGCGATATTAACTACACATTTCTTTCAAGTATTGCTTACATTACATCAATAACTGGATCTACCACATAACCTACATTACATATGTTTCACATGGCAGGATGAAACTAATTACACCAAAACTGTACCTGAATAAGTTGTAAATCAATTATTTTCAACCACATAGGTTCATTACTGAGTACGATCCAAATTTCGCTGTATGCCCCAGTGAGCAATATCATGCATCTCCTCCTAACCTGGCAGAGTTATCAGGAAAAGTTGAGAGTAGTGATTCTTGACTTCAGGACCATACTCAGTGTACAGCAGGGATCATGTATGCAGACTGCATGAGTGTGTACGTTCGGATGGATATACTTGGAATTTTCAGGTGGTTCAACAAATTGATCATCCGGACAGGACTGCCTCCAGTAAATAGAATACAACTTGTCAACAATAAATTTCCAATTGGCATTGAACCATGCTGTGGCTGATTCACCCAAGTCCAACTATGTCCATTCTCACACACTTGGATCATGACAGCCATGATGTCAACCAGACGTTGTAAAAACACATAGCAATTTCCAAGGCAGACTGAGCACAACTTCAGCAGCATCACAAGGGCGCTTTCAAACACAATAAATTTTCTTTCATTTAGCATGTCATGGGATTCCCTTAATTCAGTCAAGCCGAAAAAAAAGGTGGAAGGAGCTATACGATTACAGTAAAAACATACATGATCAAAGCAAATATGGACTGACATCCCTTTATTTCGCTTACTTCTCTATGATGCTGTCATCAAACTCTGTTTCAGAGTCTGTTGATGTATGCATGGTCCAATCCAGGTCAGCAACCATGTCGTCAACTCCAGATTCATCACCTTCGCTGATGCCATCATTATCATCCACAATTGATGAAAAACTGTCAGACAGAATTTCGCATTGTGTGCCAGTGGAAGTGGTGTGTCTGAGATCCAGATTCACCTGCACACCTACGTGGACAACCAGTAGAATCGTTTGTGTTCCATGACTGAATTTTGTCCTACCCATTCCATGTGGTACTGTTTTCATGGTTTGACAGTACTTTGAGCAAAGGACCTAAGGGGAGACCAGCATCTACTTAGTACAACAAGTAACACCAACTCAACACATAAAAGGAACTCTACAGTTTCTCATACGAACAAACAAAAAAAAATCTGAAGGAGGCAATTTGGACTATCAAATCTGCTCGCATTGCAGGTTCGACAGCTTTAGCCCATATCCCTGCCCTCCCTCCCCACTCTCCCTATCCCCACTTCCCATGACACTTACCTTCCCCTATACCTATCCTAGCCTCCCTGAAAGCTGCCCACTGTCTTCAATGAGATGACTTATTCCGGCACATTTCTTGCATCAGATCATTCCAAGTATACACCACCCACTCTGTGAAGAAGTGTTTCCTGAACTGCATCCTAAACCTCCCACCCTCCAGCTTAAGTCTGTGCCCCCTCATGTTACGGCTACCACTCAGCTTACAGAGACTTGCCTTATCAACCTTAATTATCCATTTGAAGTACCTGAAGGTCCCAACCATGTCCTCTCTCTCTATATACTGTCTTCCAGGGACTACATGTGACCTGTACAAGGGCAGCATAACATCCTCACTCTTACTACTGATCCCCCTAGCTATGCCTCCCAGAATATAATTTGCAATTGCTACTGCTCTCTTGAACTGTGTGGATTGCTTCAATTCACTAGTGATCATCACTCCCAAATCCTTCTCCTCCTCTGATGCAGATACTTGGACTCCACCCAGATAATACTTGGTCCTGGGATTCTTAACTCCTATATGCATAAATTTGTATTTCATGGCATTGAGGATCAGATGCAAGATCCTGGACCACCTCCCCACCTATACCAGAACTTCTTCTCGGAGCAATCACTGTATGCAGCTGAAGAATAATGGGTGCTATCTGCACCTCCAACCAGACTCGATAGATCACTAGGCCTTTATCTTCTGGCAAATTTCATATGTTCATATGTCTGAAAATATACAAACAAGTTCAGTCAGGGAAAAGGAACTGCTAAATAGCTGACTGTAACATTTCAGACAAATTTGACTTACCCATTAACTGTACCTCAGCCTTGGCCTCCAAAAAGCAGTGTCCTTCCTGTGTTTACATGCATAGATGTCACACTCATTTCACAGTTCCCTGCCAGCCCTCTGTCAATTTTTGCTACTGTTCTGTTTCACCATCTGAGTAATCTACGCTGGCACCCATTCCATGCAACTTGAGGTCATATGCTAAAGCATTTGCTCCCCCACCATCCCCTGTTAAACTTTTGCTACTATTACCCATACTTCAAAGTCTCCACAAGCTCCTAATGACTAGCTCAGAAATTCAGACATTTACTGCCAGAGGAGTAATTTTGGTGTAAAGGTTGGGGGGGACAACATCACTCTCAGCTAGCCTTGGATCGTGAGCGCTATGTTACCCAGCAAAAAGTTAATTATCTATGGAAAAATACCATTATTTCTATCAATATACTTTTGAAAGCGAATACATAAATACATTATACTAGCAGGACAACACTAATGTAAAACCTCAAAGGGTACCTGTGCGTTCTCTCACGCTGCCTCGAAGCACTGGAACTCTCTTCCCCTTGCCATCAATCACTCGCCGACTCGTGCTATATTTAGAAAGGAGCTGCAAAATTTCCCAACCAAATCTGCCCCTTGCCTGTGCTTTGATCCTGCCTGGTCCTCCTCCATCTAGTCTACTTACTACTGCCCTATCCTTACCCAGATTACCTAACCCAGTCTAATTTTGCTTCTCTGACATGTCCTCCTATCCTTAAACTTTCTGTTGATTTTGACTTTACCCGAATAGTTCCTCTCCCTTTTATCCTTCTGCTCATTTTCTTTGCTTGCACTTACCTCGTACTAAACCACTGTGTGTCTCTGCCATTGTTTGGTTCTCTTACTATTTGAAAATCGTACTCCGACAGACTGCCACTCAATCCTTATTGTTCATTGCTGTGTGCACTTATCATTGTATTTTTGCTTAGCTGGATCTCTTCCCTTTGTTCCCTCCCTCCTATTCATGCTACTGTTTGTTTCTTCTTTACATTATACCCTCAGTGCTATTCTCCAGTGTTGTATGTGCCTGCATTTTCTAAGAATTACATTGTATAACTAGGTCAAGACTGTATTTCCTATTATGTTATTTGTCTCTGCCATCATGGGAAATTGTATTATTTACCTAATTTTCGTTAAACATGCGCATGCGCAAGGAAGCGTTTTAGGTAACACACTTGGAAGTGCCTCTCCCACCAATCCTCTCCTTGAGCAGCATGGCAGTCCTGCACCAATGGGTGCGGAGCTCAATGTGACAGCGGTGTTCCTCTGCTTCAAAGGAAAGCACCGCTGCCTTATGGCCGCCGCCTCGTGTCATGCGCTACCTCCCCCAGCGCCGCGTTGCCGCCCCAAAGCTTTGGTGCCACGCTGGGAGCCCACCCCAGCGTGGCAAATGATGCCGGCGGGGTGCCCAATCCCCATCAGCTCCATGGCCCCCCTCAAGCCATCCTGCTGCCATGCAGGAGCCCACCCCAGCATGGCAAGCAGTCCATTACTTTGCCGGCGGGGTGCCAAATCCCCGTCGGCTCCCGCCCCAGGCGTGGTTGCCAATGGGGCTGCCCAATCCCCGTCGGCTTCTCGCCCCCGTCCCAGCCATCTTCTGTCACGCTGGGAGCCCACTAGCGTGGCAAGGTCCCACGTCGTCTTTGTTATTTTTAACCTGTAAAACAAAAGCGGTCCATAGCGCATCTCCAGTCCCCCACAACCCGCACCCACCCACTGCACACCAGCCTCCCCACCCCCTCACCCCACACTTACCTCCAGACTCTGGTGCGATGATCTTGATGGACGGGAACCGTCTGCACTCTTCAAAACCCGACCGCGAACTGAGGAAATGCGGTAAGCTGTATAATGGGCTACATAGGGGTTTCAACTTTTTGTATATCTCAGTCATTTTGGATTTTGCTCCAAATTTTTCAACATGGGGTTTTGGGACCCCTTCTCATGACTGATGTCACTGTCTGCTGGCATTATTCGGGCCGAAGGGTGATTTCGCAGGCACTGCACGGTCACTGCGGAAATCGCCGCCCGACCTCAACTAACACCATGACAGTGACATCATTCATGAGAAGAGTTAAGCCTGTTAAAATTAAGTCAAAGCTTTCTGGCGATGCATTGCAGGTTCTATGCAGGCTTGTAAGTTGCGAATTTTCAATATTTTCCTCCAGATTTTCAGCATTGCCATTTTATCACACCTTCTTATGGGTTGTACAGCTGTCATTTTCACATCTCACCCAAAACGTGTTTCTGCCCATGTAGCACACAATGGCGCAGTCGGTGTGCGAAATCATATGTATGGAACACATTAAGAAAATCACAGTGACACTGTTCATGAGAAGGGGTCCCAAAAACCCCATGTTGAAAATTTGGTGCAAAAATTCCAAAAAATGACTGTTTTACAAGCGTACGTTGCGCAGTTCCTACGCACTCTCGTACTTTTGCAAATTTTCAATATTTGCACTCCAGATTTTCAACATTGCCATTTTACCACACCTCCTCATGAGCAGTATAGCTGTCATTTTCACATCCTGCCCAAAATGTGTTTCTGCCCATGTAGCGCCAATACGCGAGTCGGTGTCGCGAACTCAATGTATGGGACACAGTAAGAAAATCACAGTGACACTGATCATGAGCAGAGGTCTTAAAATGGCTGTGCTGAAAATTTGGTGAAAAAATTCCTAAAAATGACTGTTTTATGACTCTGCGTTGCACAGTTCCTACACGCGCTTGTAAGTTTGCAAATTTTCAATATTTTCACTCCAGATTTTCAACATTGCCATTTTACCACACCTCCTTATGAGCAGTACAGCTGTCATTTTTCACATCCTGCCCAAAACGTCTTTCCGCCCATGTAGTGCACAATGGCACAGTCGGTGTGCGAAATCAATGTATGGGACACAGTAAGAAAATCACAGTGACACTGTTCATTAGCAGAGGTTTTAAAATGGCAATGTTGAAAATTTGGGAAAAATCCTACAAATGACTGTTTTACGAGCGTGCATTGCACAGTTCCCACGCACGCTCGTAGGTTTGCAAATTTTCAATATTTCCACTCCAGATTTTCAACGTTGCCATTTTACCACACTTCCTTATGAGCAGTACAGCTGTCATTTTTCACATCCTGCCCAAAACATGTTTCCGCCTATGTAGCACACAATGGGGGTAGCAACAAGGTCATGCTGACAATTTATTGTGCAAATACCAGCAATCGCACAGGGCATTAGGGTACAGCACCATACATGCCAAACACCACTGCAAATACCTGCAAGCGAACGTTCGGCATTGACAAATGCTTGTTTGTACTCTCTGTATTGTATTTTCTCTACTTTGTAACCTCCCAGGTTGTGCCTGCAAATAGTCATCTCTATGACTAGCGTGCCTCACCCAGTCAACAAAAACTAAATAAAAAAACAAGATATTGCATCTCACCTCTACTATTCTGGGAAATTCAGTAGACATCAGAACCCAGTTGCAAATGACATATCACAGATTACATCTCATTTGGTCTGTTTTGGTAAAATATATATACTAAAAATGTGCATAAGCTAGCAGGACCCATCAGCACAATAGCAATGCAAGTGGCAAACATTTGGCAGTGACAAATGCTTGTTATTTTTTATTTTGCACAGCTGTTAATTCATTTTAACTCAGAAACATAAAATTTAATGGCAGATAAGGACTGCTTCACTTGACTTACCCAGTCTGCCCATTTTTCCCTGCCTACATTATCACCTTGGTCCGTAGACTCAACTTGATCTACAGCTCTTTCTCCCTCTTCCCTTCCTTTCCATAATGACTCCTTTGAACCATCCACCCAGACCCATCTGCAGGGTAAGGGTTTGCTTTTTTTTTATTGATGGCTGAGGGCTGGCTGGAGTTCAATGGGCAAAGCAACAAACCACTCCCCCAACCAGGCCTTAAAATGCCACCCCCCTGGGCCAGTCCTCATTCGTTTTCTTCATTGCGGCCGGAGGCGCTGCTCCTTTTACCTCTTCTCCTGTTCTCTTGCCTGTTCTTTGTTTACTGAATTTTAGCAGCACCTCCGACCACCGGCTCTGTTCCATTTCCCTGCTGCTCATCCTACTGCTCGCTGCCACTGGCCTATGGCTCTCTCTCTCCCTCCCTCCCACCCAACCCCTGTTCCCCATGTTTCCTCCAGTCCGGTGTTCATTTTTTCTCACTTGCATACCTCCATCCTGTTCCTGACCTGGTCCGGTATGTTGAGTAGCCCCTTTTGCTAGTTCAACCTCCCCACCGTGGCTCTATGCGGCCCCCCCCTTCTGTTGCCTGTGCTCTATTTCCTGTCTCGCTGCTCAGTGGCTGTCTGTGGCTCCTTGGTTCTCCCATCCCTCCTCCTCCTCTCTCCGTTTCCCCTGTACCTTTTTCATAGTTTCATTTCCCCTTCTCTCTCTCTCCATTTGCTGCTCCTGTCTCTGTCGCCTTCCCTCTTCCAGGTTTGTGCTGGTGTTGCCACTGCCCAGCTTTCCCTCGTACATTCCCTGCTTCTCCTTCTCCCTTGATCCATCTTCCTTTGCTCTCTCTGTCCCTTTTGCCCACTGTGCTCATCCCCACTGCTATGGAGAATGCCTCGCTCCTCTGCTTTAGTTCTCTCCACAGCGACTTCCTGTGCCTTGTGCTGTTGAGCTCCTCGGCGGTTCCTGTGAGCTGGGGGACAGTGTTTACTTCGCTCTTCTTGACTTCTGTTCTCCCCCTGGTCAATGCTCACCCCCTGGCCTCTCGTACCTGTTCCAGGACATAATTTCGATGGCTTGTCTTGATGTTTGGACCACATCCACTGTTATCGCCCTGTGGTTTGGATCCCGATCTCCCTTATGGGTTCCCAGCTCCCTTTTAAAGGGGCAGTTGCTCTCTATGGGGACTGCGACTCTTATTTTCAGTTCTCGTCTGGTCTCCTCTTACCTCCCCTTATACCTTGTTTTCTTCCTGGTACTCCTACCCTTCCTTTCCTCAACCTCAACCCAACCTGTTTGCCACCCATCCTGTTTCACATCATAGGACTATCAATCCGAATGGACTGTATGCCTGGCTGGAGTGCTCTGCAGCCTTCCTCTGGGATTTGCCATTTGCCCCTGCCCCTGCTCTCCCTGGCCTTTGCCACTCATTGCTCTTGGTTACACCATGATGTGCTTTCTTAATTTCATCCCTGACTGTGCTTCCCCAAGGTGGGTGCTCGCCCTCCTTCTCTCATTCCCTTCATCCTTCATTCCTCTCTTTCTCTGACCTCTGCTTTCTTTTGGGGGCTTCCCTATCCTGCCATCCCGCTATACCACCATACCCTACTCATTCACATCGCCTAAAATTCCCTCCAGCATATCACCCTGCCTACTCGTCTCCTGCTCCTCCGACCTCATTCTAATCAAACCTATTCAGAGGTTCTCCTGGTACTATCTACCTCACCATCGGCTGCCGGCTTCAATTGGCCGCTCTTGCTCCTACCTTCATGCAATTCTGTCCATTCCTAATTTGACTCTCAATGGACCCGGTTGGCATGCACTCCCGTAGTTACCAATCATGGGTAGCTTCCTCATGACATGAGTCTGGTTCTCCTTCACTCAGTCTGATATCAGGGTCTACTCATTCACATTAATTAATTGATCATACTTCTCATTGGGTCTTATGCTACCTCATCAAACTGCTGTCCATTCGGAGACATGCCTTCCGTGTCCATTGCTCCTTGGCTCGGGGCTAACCTGCAGCTGACGGTCTCGCTCTGCACCCACAAAGTCTGCATCTAGAGCATGCAAAGCTCAGAGCAGGGTCCTTCTCCCTGGCCCATAGTGAGAATGTCTTCACTCTGGGTGAACCTTCAGTCATCTCTCATCTCAGCGACACCTCTGGATGTAGAATTTATGCCATCCAGCTGTGAGGGGTGAGGCTCTCATCATCAGAGTCCCTTTGGCTGCCTGAGTGGGTTCAGAGGCACCCTCTATGCTATTCTCCTTCAGGACCACTTCTGGTTCACCTAGTCTGTTTTGTAGGCTCACATTGGCCAGCTGAGTGCCTTAGCAGTCATCTCTCTCCTCTCTTGCTTTTGAGCATCTAGTTGCAGAGACATCACTCGTAACCCTCAACAGTTGTCCATTTAGAAGGACAGAGCAAGAGCTTCCTCTAAACTGAAATGTTTTCTTCTCACTCTAGCTCGACTCTAAATTACAGTTTCTGAGCCATCACTAATCAAAACATCCTTCAGCCTGGAGGGAAGGCAACCGAGGCTTTGGATCCCCAGAGCTTTCCTCCTTAAAGGTTTTTTCCCCTCTCCTCCTTGCCAATGGGCATAATATTAGATAGGGCTGGAGCTTCCTTAGGTTCCGTAGTTTAATTCCGCTGTTGGATGGAGTTGGATGGTGGCCCCGGCTGTTCCCTCTCTCTTTAGGAAGTTCTGCATTTTGTCTGCTTTCATTTCATTCATCGTCCTCTTCATATCTCATTCTTCTCCTGTCCCTCCCATCTAAGTCTATCACCTTAATTTCTGATCTCGATATATTCTGATTTCTCGCCTCTTCGAGGCTCAACACCCTTTTGGGCATTCTTTTGGGGTTTCTTCCTAAGTTACCTTTAGCCAAAATAATTATTTCTGCAGCACCTATGGGGGAGAATTCTCCTCTAGGGTTCCTTGTGTCATACCCCTACAGGGTGGTATGTCCCTTGGATAGTGAGGCGAATAGCCACAATGTACCAAAGTCACACAAGCATACATCTCATCCAGTTGCGCAAGCCCATTGAAACTAATTGCTGAGGGCTGGCTGGAGTTCAATGGGCAGAACAACAAATTACTCCCCCAACCGGCCTTAAAAGGCCCTCCTCCAGGCCAGTCCTCATTTGTTTTCTTTGTTGCCCCACCATCCACCCCCCCCCCCTTCTCCAGCGACTCATCTCTTTCCCGTGGGCTTATTCCTAAGCTACCTTTAGCCAACAAAATTATTCCTGCGGCACCTATGGGGGGGAACCCTCCTCTAGGGTTCCTTGCGTCATACCCCTACAGGATGGTAAATCCCATGGATAGAGAGGTGAACAGCCACAATGCATTGAAGTCACACAGGCATACATCTCATCCAGTTGCGCAAGCCCACTGAAATTACTTTAACTTTGGTAATGCAGAGGAAAAATCTGGAGATGCATGCTAGGCTAACCATATAACCCCACCCCCAAGCCAGCAGATCCCTGCCCCTACCAAAGCAGGCAACAGTCTGGCTCAGGTGGCACACAGGAGAGATATTAGCCAGCATAGCATTTTAAATCAGACACTGACTGTAGATAGTACAGACACAACCAACACAGCAAAGCAGAACAGACCACCAATAAACATAATTAAACAGAAACATCACCTACCCTTGCCTTTGGTAAACTATTAGAGCTATGTTAGCTCAAGTTGGGCAGTTTTGTGCTGATTGCTGATTGTGTTGGTCACAGTCTACTGGTAGAGCCACTGGCCGACACCAGACACAACAGTAAAGAGAATGCCTTACAGATTGCAGCAGCCTTCTTTTCCCAGGCACTCCCCTGACCTTGACTGGTGCCAAATCAAATGGCCAATAGCATGTGGCCTGTGCCAGTTTAGAACTGCCCTGTGCAAACTGGAATTCCCTTTAACCACCTCCTCTGCTTGTTTGCTAGTGTCTTGTTTTGCAAATTTGTGCATACAGCATTGTGAGTAAATGCCCTGCGGCATGATGATGATGTTGCCCCCTCGTTACCCCCCCAATCACTTCTCACCCCTGCCCACTGCACTGCAGCACCACCAGTCAGTCCTACCTCCCAAGTAGTTGTTGCTTCATCATTGCTTGCAGCAACTTTCCAGCAGTCCATATTCCTCTGCCCTCTGCTCTGCCTTCCAAACTTCCACTGCAGCTCAGACCAACTGCTCCAACCGTATGACCCCCACAGTCACTCACTGGTACCCACAGCCCTGAACCACTCAATCCCAGGCCATAAAACCCCAGCCCTCCCCCAAACTCCCAGGCTGGAAAGCAAAGCAGCAGCTCCTCCACAGGCATCATTGGAGGGCAGATGTGGCAGCAGAAGTCACAGGACATGACAGTCACAGTCAGGAGGAGCCGGGAAGTGAAGCAGCACCAAGCAGACATACACATCAATGGTAGCACCACAGTTTTTTTCCCTCAATGCGAACAGTCAGTCTCCCACCTGCTCCTCCTGACTCCTTGCTATTGACAATGGCACGCGCTTATGCTACTTCCGGGTGCCATGTGGTCCATCACTTTCTTCCTCCCTGCTACAATTCACTCTTCTCCTCCTGGTTCTGGCCAGGCCACTGTAGCGCTGGTCCCTCCCTCTGGCGTCTAACTGTCTGGCTGCCATAGCTTGCTGCACTCTCTAGGGGCTCTCACTCCCAGGACCTGACCCAACCCACCAGTAAAATCCACCCCCCCGCCCACAGAACAGTAGGCTCCTGTGTCCCTCCCAGCTCACCAGCAGGCAGCAACAGCATATGGCCTGAATGTTGGGGGTGACAAATGTGCTCACCTAAAATGTTGGGGGGGACCTGTGCCCCCTGTCCCCCCTATAATTACTCCCCTGTTTACTGCACTGAGAAGGTAACAGATTCTGTCGACAAGACCCAAGGGAGGTATGATGCTGACCGGGTCCAATATGTAACAACAGATGTGTATATACATATATATATATATATATATATATATATATATACTGGATCCTGACCATAGAAAAAACATGGAAGCCAAGCTGATCATCCGCCTTGGCTCCCAGCAGCCCTCTGGTTTAAATGATAGGCTTATTTTCCACTAACATCTTTCAGCCATCCCTTTTTTCCCTAAAGTCAATTTGTTTTTATACTCATTTATTTTTCATTTTCACCATATGTCTCCATTTCTGTCTCCTTCCACACATTTGTCACCTTTCAGCCTTCTTACAAGGCCCCATTAATTAGTCTCCACCTGGGAACTTCCCCAGCTCTTTCTCTCCCATTATGCTTTATCTTTCCCATCATCACCTTTTTGTTTCTCAGATTCTCTCTTAATCTTACCATTTATCACTTCTTCTCCCTTAGCCTCCCCTTCTTCTTTCTCCACATATATATCTCTCATTTTACCTCTCCTCTACACTAACTTGTTTTTCTTTTTAGATATTTCCTGAAGAAGACCTAAGGTCGAAGCGTAGATTTTAACTCTATTTTCTATTTTCAGTGTGCATTTAATATAACCATTTTGTTTTGCTTTTAGATCACATGCTGGCCTTGGCTTGTTTTGTTTTTACAATATACAGGTATATATATATATATATATATATATATATATAGGATAAGCTGTTGCCCACACCTCTCAACCTCTTATCTGTAAAATGTGCCACATCGAGAAAATGTAGCATATGTAAAAGACATTGAGAGATGCAAAGCCCCACCCCAAAAAACAATTACCTCACAGTGTGAGACACAACAATAAATAGATGTTGTGCAACCTCAAAAATCTAACAGCAAAAAAATGGTCAAGGAAGGCCTACACATTGTGGGGGTAACAGAAACATGGTGTTACCAGGTGCAGGGATGTGACATGGAGATACCAGGGAACAAACTGTTCAGGAAGGACAGGGTGGAAAAGAGAAGAGGGGGTTGCACTCTACATAAAGGAGAGTATCAGGGCATTGGAATTGCAGGGCAAGTGGGGGGAGGCCGAAGGTCTTTGGGTCTCTTTGGCGGTGGGGAAGGGGGAAGTGGTGCGTATGGGGGTGGTTTACAGGCCCCTAGCACAGCAGGAATCAGTGGATAGAAGCATGGCTGATGAGTTCATGAGAATGGCAACAAGGGGGGAGGTGGTGCTGATGGGGGACCTGAACCTACCAGATGTAGACTGGGACACCCTGACAGCTGCTTCAACCAGCACAGGGAAATATTGCACTCCCTGCAAATAGCCCTCCTAACTCAACTGGTCAGGGAGCCTACCAGGGCAGAAGCTACTCTCGATCTAGTCCTGACAAATGGGGATAGGGTAAGAGATGTATCGGTAGGTGAACACCTCGGTACAAATGACCTCAACGAATGGGGATAGGGTAGGAGATGTATCGGTAGGTGAACACCTTGGTACAAATGACCACAATGAATGGGGATAGGGTAGGAGATGTATCGGTAGGTGAACACCTTGGTACAAGTGACCACAACACAGTCAGGTTCAGAATAAGGAACACTGCTGAGGTTCATCAGTCTAGGCTGAGGGTGTTGGATTTCAAGATAGCAGATTTCAGGAAAATAGGGGAAGTACTTGAAAGGGCTTTGAAAGGGGTGGAGGAGTAGACAGATGTGGAGGTAATGTCGGGGAAGGATAAAAGAAGCTATTGAGGATGCCACTGACCTCTGTACCATGAGAGCAAGTAAAAATAAGAGGAGGAGGAAATCTCGGTGGTACACTAGGGAGGTAGCAAGAAAGGTAAAGGCAAAAAGAAAGGCCTTCAGGAAGTTCAAATAAATGTAGGCAGAAGTGGACTGGGAAAGATACCATGTGAGCCAGAGAGAAGCCGGGGCAGAGATAAGGAGGGCAAAGGCACATATAGAGGAGCGCATAGCTAGAGGAGTCAAAAAAGGGGATAAGAATTTTTCTCGGCATGTTACTGAAAGGAGGAAGACTAGGCAGGGAATACTCCAGTTAAAAACAAACAAGGGGGTGTAGCTACAAGGGGACAGAGAGAAAGTGGACCTGCTGAACAGCTATTTTTGCTCCATGTTCACTAGGCGGGAGGTAGAAGACGTGGTCAGCAGAGCAGGAAAAGCAATGGCAGGGGAGGGGGAAGTGGATTTGAGTCCATTCCAGGTGGAGCAAATTTTGGGAGAACTAGGCTGCATGAAGGTGGACCAGGTGATGGGGCTGGATGGGATGCATCCAAGGGCATTAAAGGAACTACAGGAGATACTGGCAGTACCACTGACTGCACTCTTCAATAAGTCTCTGGAGACTGGGGTGGTACCAGAAGACTGGTGGCAGACAAATGTGGTCCCGCTGCATAAAAGGGGAGGGAGGGAAGAGGCAGAAAATTACAGGCCCGTGAGCTTGACATTGGTGGTAGGCAAGCTCTTGGAGAAACTAATGAAGGGCAGGATCACCAGCTACCTGGAGAAAAGAGGCCTGATGAATCCAAGGCAACATGATTTTACAAGAGGCAGATCCTGTCAAACAAATTTGATAGTCTTTTTTGATGAGGTCACAAATGAAATGGATCGGGGAGGGCAGTAGATGTTGCTTATCTGGATTTCAAAAATACGTTTGACTCCGTGCCCCACAGGAGACTGCCGGATAAAATGTCATGCCTGAGGCTGGGGCAGAGGGTGGTAAAATGGGTGGGAAGCTGGCTGGGGGACAGGAGGCAGAGGGTCATAATAAATGGGGTGGCATCCGGAGAAGCCATGGTCACAAGCGGGATCCCTCAGGGATTGGTGTTTGGGCCCCCTACTATTCAATCTATTGTAGGGAACATTGTGGAGGGCCTTGAAGGTGGTGTGAGCCTGTTTGCAGATGACATTAAAATCTGCAATAGGGTAGACACTCAGGAAGGGGTAGAAAAAATGCAGAGAGACCAGGGGAGGCTACAGGCATGGTCAAAGAGGTGGCAGCTTTCATTCAACACAGAAAAGTGTAAAATCACGCATCTTGGTTACAGGAACAGGAGGGCAGGGTACTGTATGGGGGGCAGAGATCTGGAGGTAACAGAACAAGAAATGAACCTGGGCATCACTATATTGGGGGACCTAAAGATGGAAAGGCACTGTGGGAGAGCAGTGGTTAGGGGCAGCAGAATGCTGGGATGCATCAGAAGGGGGATCACCAGTACAATTAGGGATGTCATAGTAGCCTTGTACACCCATCTGGTTAGACCTCATTTGGAATACGGAGTCCAGTTCTGGAGGCCATACCTCGAAAATGATGTGGGGAGGCTGGAGTGAGTTCTGAGGAGAGCAACAAAGATGGTAAAGGAGCTCAGCCACCTATCCTATGAAGAAAGGTTGAGAGATCTGAACATGTGCTCCCTGGAATAGAGGAGGAGAGGGGGACATGATTGAGACCTTCAGTTACCTTAGGGGTATAAACTGGGTGCCAGTGGAAAGTATCTTCCAGCTGAAAGGTAATCAGATGACGAGGGGGCATGGCCTGCAGGTGGAGCGGAGGCAGTTCAGGGGTTACGTTAGGAAGTACTATTTCACAGAGAGGGTGTGGACAAGTGGACTAGGCTCCCAGAGGTGGTGGTTGGTCAGGAGACAGTGGAGGGATTCAAAAAGGCATGGGACAGACACGGGGGGGTGTTGAGGAGGGGGGCATATCGTAGAAGACAGCTGGACAAATGGGCAGACTGGGTCGGCCTGTCGGTCCTTTTCTGTCATCACACTTCTATGAATCTTTGAATCTCAGAAAAAAATTACCTCACCATTCACACAGTCCTTTCACTTGAAGCTATATCCTTGCACATATAATAACAGCAGAATGGAACACCATACGTTAGATGTGGAATCCCCATAACTTGACACAGTGGAAACAGGCACACCCAACACCAGCTTGTGATTCCCCACCCTATGCTGGCAAGCAACCTATATACATTCACCACACCGCTCGAGCACTGAGATCACCCATGGATATATCTTGTTCTCTGTTACCCTGAGAACACCAACTATACTAACAAGATGGTGTAAGATACATCAACGGCATGCAGCAGCTGATGAGTGTCGGTGCACAATTGGGATACAGTCGAGAAGTATAGTCACTTATATACACACTGAACAAGTCAAACAGCTGTATTCAATTTTTCATGGGAGGACATACATACCGGTTCATCAGTTTGTGTTGCCATGTGGCACATGCCACTGTGGCTAGCTTCAAGTTCAGCACTGTGTCCAGACACATCGAGGTGATCATCTTTTTGAACATCTGTACTTCCATCTAGCTCAGCAACCACTGCTTTTCTTGACTTACTTTGCAGTAACCCAAGTTCTGTTAAAACCTTAAAAAAACTGGACATAAAGGAAAACATCATATTTTTGCATTTCAATCACAAATACATCAGGAGGCATACACAGCTCATGAACATGCTAACTCAGTAATTTAGTTGATATTGTGACCACCTCAGATCTCACACATCAGTACTCCACAATCACATTACAGTTTACTGACATTCACAACTGTGGTTGGCGTATGTTACACAATGTTGTGGTACCACATAAGGGTGCAACCATGCCAACTGTGAACCAATGCAGAATATCAACTAAAAAAAAACTTATTATTAAAGAAATAGTACACCACATATTGCATTCTGAAGGAATATGCCAAGACCAGATGTGGGTGATAGCAGGATGTACACATGTCAGCAGTGGTTTGTTCACGAGGCACATAAATGGGTAAATCTGTCCATTGCCGATACCACATCGTGGCTTACTACTATTACACAGTACAGGAATACATGCTATTGAAGTTTTCATTTTCTTATTTTGACTTAGATGCACCTCTTGACAAACTACACAAGGCATGGGTAAAACCACCAATAACCCATATCCTGTTGTGCCTTACTAAGAGTAACGTGTATCGCCATTACTGTTTTGGTCAGCTCAGGATGCAGCTACAATGAAGTGAAGACATCACACAGAACTAGACAGCTGCAAAACTGAAGACTCACCAATACAAACATATTATTACTGTGAATAGTAACAAACTTTCACATTAGGGTCAGTGTGTTTCACTACCTAAACTGTCAAAGGAGGACTGCTCTTCCCTCAATCATCTACCCTCCCCCCACCCAGGTGCACCAATATCCAGCATGTTGACACACAGCCATGAACGTACCATGCATTATGTTCAAAGCCTTACTATGTATGTGCCTGAACTATACTAACAACTTTACATGTGTCACTGCAATAATACATGAACACCACACGGTCATCCACCCTTTTGGTTCTCACTGTATTATCAGGCACTTGTCCTATTACAAACAAACTGCTTCACCAATCCATTCTGTTAACCTTCTTCTTGTCCCTTTGGCCACTACCATAAGAAATTTGTTTCCAAAAGACACTGCATTACACTGTACTTGAAAGACGCATGCCTGTGGCTATGTGGGGGAAGAGCTCCTCCCCCACATCCTACTTTAGCCAGCGGGCAATCCACCGCTCTGCTTAGAGCAAGTCACACTCCGTGGCGACGATTCTGGTGCTTGGCTGCTCCTTCCTCCTTTTGTCACCCCACCTCCTGTCTCTGCTCATTTTGTTTGTTGCCCCCCACTTGCTGTGTGTTTCTCTGCTTTTGGAGTTTACTGCTCCTTACCATACTAAGTCTTGTTTAAGCGGTCTCTCGCTGTCCTCCACCTTCTGGCACAACTTCCTGGACTTGTTTCTTGCACTCCTCTTGTATTTCTGTTTACTCTCCCTTCGAGCAGCCGTTGTCCTGCTACCACCGCATCCTGCGCATTTCATTTCCACGATGTTGCCCTTCCTAACTCCAGAGCTTCAGACTGCCCGCTCTACTCCATTGTGGGCGAACACCGCCACCGCCAAGATGGGCTTCCATTCCTCTTGCTACTGCTCAGGACACCTAAGCTACCTCCACTTCGCCGTTTGCCCATCTGCTTCCGAAGTCATCAGCCTTCCCTCCTTCTCGGACACCATTGCTGCTCATAACTGCCTTACCCAGTGACTCCTGATGCAATTTCCCATAGAGTGTCTCTTACAAACAAACTAAATCTGTTTTCAAGTATGACAGAGTCCTGTTTATGGCTTCATGCTCTTGTCAGATCAAAGGGATAGCTCTTGGAGCACCTTTCAGCCCTCATTAGTGAATCTTTATGTTGGACCGTGGGGACGCAATACATACAGGACAGAGCGGTCAATCAGTTTCTAAAACTGAGCTCCTGGCAGAACTATATCCATGATGTGCTGGCAGTGTAGTACAGAGACTTTGAGGAAATTAATGCATTTTGTTAATTAACTCCTTTACAACATAGTAACATATAATTTGATGGTGGATAAGCAATGCCTGGCTCATCCTTTTCTCCTAGCATTCAGACTCATGTTAGAGTGGCCTGATTTAGCCCTTGCACATATGCGTCTACTGCAGTATCTAAAGCAGCGCTCCTGCCTTACATTATTTATTATTCCATACCAGCTTCCAGTGGATACTTCCCCAACTAAGCTAGGGATCTGTGTAGCAAGGCTGACGGCTCCATAATATCCTGTCACAATTACCTGGGACTGCAATGCAGGTACACGGACATATTTTCCATAGTATTTCATACACTGACCTACAAGCTGTGGTAACTGGATATTGTTACTATTACTCCAGTATAGCCTTGCTGGCTGGCTTCTGAATCAGATTATACCTTAATGACACTATATAGGTTCATTCTGCGGCATGCTGGGCATCCTGCTGTGCTACCACACGACGTTCATATCATTTCCGTATCTACCTTGTGCACTATGCTGCCATTCTGCTTACCATGCTTGCCATAGCCTCTTATTGCCTGCTGCCCAGTCGCAACTCTCCACATGGCTGAGGCTTTCCTGACATTTTCGCAGCATTACTTTCCTGATTCTTATACTGCATTATCTTCTTCTGCTATCCACTACATCCTTGGCTTCGGCCTCTGGGATGCCTGCTGTGCTGGGTGGCCCTCCGTGGCGACATCGGTCATGCCGGCCTACGTGGGGTCTAGCTTGACTCACTTTCTCTCCTT
The DNA here is from genome assembly GCA_016271365.2 of Neoceratodus forsteri. Taxonomy (NCBI): domain Eukaryota; kingdom Metazoa; phylum Chordata; order Ceratodontiformes; family Ceratodontidae; genus Neoceratodus; species Neoceratodus forsteri. Next base: position 736,376,232 of record CM028131.1, read on the forward strand.
CCACTGGCCTACGAGGGGTCTGGCCATACCGCTGGACATGTGAGAGCCTCACATAGCATGCTTCACTGCTTCTCACTGCCCTGCGTGTGGGTCGTGGTTTGCTAGCTTTCATGGGGCCTAGTTGCCACTCTCTACTTCTTCCTTCGGCTGCCTTATGTGGTTCAGCCGTTTCTCCTACCGCACACATGGGTCTAGCTGGTTGCCTTGCCACAGCCCTCTTTGGATCTCCATCTGTCAGACGCTTTCGTTCCAGGTCACGTACTCATCCGACTTTCTCAGGATTGGATGCACTGCCAGTTATTCCTCGCCTTCAGTCGTACTACTCGGATCCTGGACCCTGCAGCCCTCACCTTGCTGCTTACACTTACTTCCACTTGTCAAGGATAAGTTTCTTCCTTCCATAGGATTTAATTCTGGATTACATCTCAGGATATTCACCACAATTCCCTTGGATGCTTCTTGCCATACGGCTTCAACTCCTTCGGAGTTACTACTACTACTGTCTCTGTCAGACCTCCCGGCTGAGCTCTATTCCATCTGCCGTCCTTATCATAGCTTAAACCTCAGTACATAGATCTACTACAGTTTCAGGATGCTCATTACCTCTGGTCGAGTTGCCAACTCATCCACCCAGGTCTCTTCACTGCATTCTTTTACCATCCTCGATCATCAGGATACGACAGTCTACAGCACCTTCTTACTGCTCTCTTAAATCTGCCTTGGAATATATTTCTACACTGCATAGAATTGACTCAGGATATGCTACCATTTACAGTACCATTTACTTTCTCCTTCGCTACTACTTCTGCATTGCATGCATTTCGACAATTACTATTACTCTCTACCACTGTTCTACAACCTGCCTTGCCCCACAGGGCCGGAGGTTCACCGCATCACACTTCGAATGACCTGCACCCCTACAGACCCGGAGGTCCCTTGAACTTACATTACTAGACGCATTTTCTCACCTGCTTATATGACTTGCTTCATCCATAGGGCCTGGGGGTTCGATTACTTCTACTCCATACCTGCCTCACCCTACATTGGGGCTTGGGGGTTTGCATATTCTACTATATGCCTGCCTGCCTGCCATGTCTGCCAGCCTTAGGAGCTCCTTCTGCTATGGACTCACATCTGGATTTGTTCAACTGTTCGTCATCTATTCCTTTGGCTGCTTCTGCCTTGCCGCTTTAGTTCATATGGGTTATTACTACTGCACTCCTACCAGGACTTAAACTGAGCCATCCGGAAGACTTTCTATCTCATGATTTAGGCCTCGATATTACTTTACTCCAATGCTCTAAGGCTTATTGGATCCCCTTATGACACTATTTCATTAGACGTGGCCCTCTCCATTGTTTATCATCATCTAAGACTAGTAAGCACATCAATGCAGGACTCATCATCATCCTTTGAGGCTAATTCTGGCTGATGTACCACACTGGGCTTCCTGAATGTATGTATAGACATCGCTCCATAGAACCATATTGCTCACCAAACAAAGGTTCTTCAATTTACATGCTTATGTTTATTCCCTCAATATTCTCCACTGCATACCATACTGAATCTATTCAATACTACCCTTCGGCTATTATGTCTGCATCACGCAGGTTCGATTTTACTACAGCTGCTGACCTAGGTGCAAGTCCACTCATTTCACTATCTGCTCATACTTGCCTGCTTCACCCTCACAGGGCCTAGAGGTTCATCTCAGACACTCATGCCTATTCTATAACCTGCTTCACCCCTAGGGGCCTGGAGATCCATTCAACTTATACTTCCTATTTGCATTAAGATCTGTTGCCAACTCACTTTACTTGCTTCACCCTCTTCAGATCGGAAGCTTCTACTGCTCCGCCCTGTCTAAATCACGCAGCCTATACCTAGCACCTGTGCTTCATCACCAAGGCCTTCATTTGCACAGCTTGCCAAGTGGAACGAACCAACTGTCCTCATATTCAGGGTTTGGTGTCTTAGCCATTTGGTTACTGGTGCTCCTCAGAAGACTTCCTCTCTTTCTGGATCACTTCACCTACGCAACTTCGATGTTTCAAATAATTCCATTCGACCATGGATTCAATCTACTATCAGATTCTGCCCTGAACATGGCTTTCTTGGACTAGGAGTTCACTAGAAGGATGTGCTGCCATCTTCACCTGTAATTCAAATATCAGTACTGTTATTCAGCTTCTTGCTGATACTGGATCAGGATCTACAACTTGATTTCTGATTAGCTGACAACTTAAATCATTAATTTAGGATTACTGTCTTTTAGTATGCCCAGAAGGACGGGTAGGTCAGTAGCCATGGGTCCTCAGAGGTTTCCCCCAAAAGGGTGTTTTTCCTCTCCTGCATGCTACTGGCCACACTCTCCAGAGTTGGATGAGATAATTGTATGATATCATTGCTTTTGAGGGGGTCTCATACTACTTGACTAAACATCCTTCCTATGGTGGGATACAGAGAAAGGCCAAACATCAAGTCATAACAAGTTACTCATCAGTTCGAGCATCTAAGCACCTTGCATATGTATACTATCCAGCCCACATGTACTATAATCACTACTTGCTCATGTCTATACTGAAGTACCTAAGAATTAATCATTTCATACTACTAATACCTTGCAAGCATTGTCTTACTTACCGGTCTGGCCTCTGTATCCAAGCACAACCTACAGTACATCATTCAGCTACAGTACATAACACAAGCACTGAGCTATGAACCACACATAATTGAAAGGCACATGCCTGTGGTTATGTGGGGGAAGAGCTCCTGCCCCACATCCTACTTAAACCAGCAGGCAAACCACCGCTCTGCTTAGAGCGAGTCGCACTCACCCTCCATCCTCCTCTGACACCTCCTCCTCCTTCTCTGGCACTCTTATCCCACCGGGGGGTCGCATACTACTTGACTAAGCATCCTTCCTACAGTGGAATACAAAGAAAGGTCAAAATATTAAGTCATAACAAGTTACTCATCAGTTCAAGCATCTAAGCACCTTGCATATACTATCCAGTCCACATGTACTATAATCACTACTTGCTCATGTCTATGCCAAAGTACCTTAGCACTAATCATTTCATACTACTACTAATACCTTGCAAGCATTGTCCTACTTATCAGTCTGGACTCTATATCCAAGCACAACCTACATTATTCAGCTACAGTACGTAACACAAGCACTGAGCTATGAACCACACATAACTTATACAACTGATCTTCCACACACACTGTTACCATCCCTTCCCCATGACTGCTGTTATACATATTGCCATCTAAAAAACACCATCCTTCCGGCTAATATGGTGCCAACTGTGTGTCTACTTTGACACCCTGTGTCCATGCTAAGCAACACCAAGTGGTGAACACAGGTCACCAGCTACCCTGCCACCTGTAATCCTTGTATTCAATTTCTATTGTTCCATACCATAGCCACACTAAAATAGCCCATGTTTGGATCATTCACCTGCATCCTGAGCACAACAACTTATAGGTACTAGAAACCATCTCATATGTACACAGTGGTACATGTAGCCCCATCCCTTCCTGCCCTATCTAGCCCATTAGAACACTTCAAGACCAAGAAAATTAATATCTAAGTGCATAATAGCAGAGTACCATGACAGTTTCTGCTGCTATGTCAATGTATGCATTACTGAACAATACCTCCCAGACTGCAACCTCATTTCACATGCAAAAGTCATTTGTTAACATTACATTACTTTATTCACCATATTCCCTCAGCCTACTATTTGATTTGCCTCTCCCAAATCATCTTCACACCCTCATGTTCCCTTAAAATGTGTTTTGTGTCCCAGAATCCTTATAATGCACTTCAACTACCTGCCCCACCTAGAATACTTCAGCTGTTACCATTTTTCACCTGTGTTCAATTAGCTCCCTGAAGGGAAGAGTGTGGGAAGAGAGATGAGGGTGATGCAGAGTGAAATTTCCTAGACCTCATCACCATCCTGGCTCTACCACGTTTACTAGGTGAAATGCTCCATGATCAAGCAATTAAGATTTACAGTACTAAGCAATGTGCCCTTCCACAACATATATAAAGAATCTCATTATATCCAATTAAATCAGCCCAGGTCAACCCACGATGAGTCATGATTCCAAAAACCCACCAGCACACATCAACCATTCCATCACCAATACTGCACACACACACAAAGGAGTCAATTACAGTGCCATTAAACAAAATCATTTACCTCAATTCGGTGTCTCTTCTCCAGTGTTTCACTTCTGCACTTTCTGACAGTCTTCACGTGAGAAAAAATCGTGGGCACTGCCTCCTTCTTCAATCGTCGCTGACCAGGACAAAAGCCAATACTCTGAAGCACAGATGGATGAATCTGAAATTGATCATCCTCAAAGTGATGTAAACACAGAACACTATGAGTAGCAGGGGACCAACATGCATGTTTCACTGCAGCAATCCATTGCTTTCGATGCCCCTTATCAGTCGTAAACCGATAAAAACTGTGACCACTTGAATAGTCGTTCTTGCATCCGACTGCACAACAGAATGGCATTCTGACAAGTTACATTGAGTAACGCCACTGATATTCTCAAAACTGGCAAAAGCACAAAACAGATTATTACCTCACATAATGAGTAACACATACAAACAGAAACAATGAAAAAACACACAGAAAAAAGCACAGACACACACCTTCACATATATTAGGTAAATATTTGTTCACTAGCAAAAGTAATAAGATTTGCACAACTCAGTGCTAGACCAAACTGAACACAATAAGGACACCTCGAATAATCATAGAACAACAGTAATATACAAAGGACATGGCATGACACCTACATATCCCATGTACATAATTCAATAGCCCAACAACAAATTCACTTAGGGGTAGGGACACCCTACTAAAACTAAATGGCTCCTTCATGCAGAAGCTGGACAGGGAGACCCCAAAATAGAGAAAAAGAAAAACACATACCGTTATCCAAACCAATTAAGATGATATGTAAGGAGTGAGAATGTGTGTCAGCCTCATGCATGGTAACCAGTGCACAGAAGACAGCAAAATTTACATCTAAAAATCAGGGTACTGATACCATCTCAAAGACCCTAAACTCCAGGCAAACATATGTAGCCAGACTGAGGGGGAAAACCTGTAAGGAAGTGAGGGAGTGGAACCTGTTGTGAAGCATGCAATGAAATCATAAGAAAAAAAAAAGATCTATTTCAAAGACATAGAGGGATTTGTCAAAAGAGTGCGGAACAATAAATAAAAATGGAGGATGAAAATATTCAGTAGGGAATGCAGAGATTCATATGCATAACATACAATTAAACACAGGGAACATCACATGACACATAGGAAGGAGGTTGAAAAAACATAGAGAGACTGAAGGTGACAGGGCAGATCAGTGAGGATATAGCATGCATATAAAAACATTTCACGCAGTAGGACACATGTTGAGACATCACACAATTTCAGTACAAACAAAGAAAAGAAAGAAGGTGGATCAGGTGATAGCATTACATTGAGACAGAGATATAGATTGCAGACAATATCAAGAAATAAAATTCAAATCATGAATACATATCTAAGCTAAATTTTCATAACACAAGAAGGAAACAGGCTTGCACCACGACAAAGTGAACATAGCAAAGTGTGTGTGTGTGTGCTTGTGTGGAAGGGGAGGGTGGTACTAAACAAATCCGTTACACAAAGGCAAGGGAAGTTTCAGGTACAGTAAGCTGAGGGTGGACACAGCCATGGGAACTGACTGACTGCACCATGGGGTGCTCAATACATTTATGTGGAAACTGTTGAATTCACTTTTATGGTTAGTCACACACACTTTGGTTATAAGGTGGGCACCAGAGGACTGCAGCAAGTCAATAATGGTGCCCCTTCATAACAGTGGTTGCACTGAGATGTCATGGAAATATAACCTAGACAATCACACACTGCTGATGGAGAAAAAAAAAACTGGCAAGAATATCCACATATTCATATTTTCATATACAATACATGACATACCAGAACACAGATACAATGCATGGCCAATAAAGTGTGCAACTTCCCTTTCCCCTCCTTCCAAGGCTCCCCTCTCCTCAACTTGACTATCACTTGTGCTTATTCCAGGCCCTCATCACACCTTCAACATTACTGGCCCTAACCATCTCATACAACAGTCACAACAAAGGTTCAACCACTGATTCCATGACATAACAACTCCTAATGCTGCCCCGAAACCTTACACCACTCCACTCACAATTCTTGCACTATACAGCTTGTAGCTATACATCTCTGGCACTTTATTGATCCCCTTCACATATTTGCACTTGGCAGCTTCCAGACAGTATATGAGAAACAAAAAAAGGTTGTAAATGAGAGGAAGAGTGACAACTTGAAGTGTCCAGAGGGAGACTACTACTGTATGGGAATGGACACACATGAGGGGACACTAAGGTCATTTCCTAAAATCACACACCAATGAATCTAAGCACTGCTTGACATAACTGCGCCTTTATACACAGTGACTAATTCATATGTCACTAAAATAAATGGAAAAAAAATGTTGTGATTCTTTATTATAGGACTACACACCATCACCAATCACACAACACACCACCCACATACACACTAAATAACCACTATGCTATCCAACTACTAACACTTATGCCCTGTCAGCACTACACTACAGATTCTTGAGCTAGCACCAGCCTATGGCACTTTACAATACCACCAATTACACTACACAGTGCAACCCTACACAGACATGTACATAATATTTGCATTGCAATAAGACAGATGTCTGTTACTTGGGAAATAATCCAAACCTACATAAATATGTGTCACCATGCATCATAGCAGGTGAACTGCGGTGACATAACAATGTCACACACAAATACAAACCACCACAGAATGAGACAGGTTTTCATGCCTCGACCCAATCCAATTGAAATTAGTGCAATGCAAAAAAATAAAAATATGTACACATGAGGGGACACAGCGTCACTATTTATGTCCCACACGTTAGTTAGATCATGAACTGTAGCCTTGCATGGAGAACAAACAGAGGGTCTTCAACTTTGAAAAACACTCACAATACTACAGGTCTATTTTTTTCAAGCATAGTAAAACATGCCATACACGACTCTCCCTATAGGCGTCACTGAAACAGGCTGGCACACATCAACACACACCAGGCATATACTGCAAAGAAAACCAATGTGCTATCCCAAAATACATACACTACAATTCAGGAACAAGCACTGCCACACCAAAAATGTTGTTACTTCACAAGAACCAGCACCAAAATTCGTCCTCTCAGATACAGGGTTACACCTCAGTACTTTCATGGCTGTTGTGGCTACACTGCCAATCAGCGAGGAATGTGAGTGAATGCTACTAGTAGGAAATAAAAGCCACGGTCAATTCAAATGACAAATTATGTCACATACACTCTGATCTAGCAGGACAGCACAGTGCATCTTATGTGGACGAGACAAAACAAGTACACTAAGTATGACAGCAAATGAACAGCAAACCTAGTAAAAAATTAAAAAGAAACATTCATTTAGGCATAAAACTGCTTGTATAACATCAGAAAAAGGGCTACTTCATAAAATACATGGCTTTACCTTTGATCTTTAAATCTAAGCAGCAGCAACTCAGTAGTATAACATCTATGGGTGGGTTGGGGGGAAGGGCTTCTCAAAGGGACCCGCATACTGAACCCAGAAGTAGATGGTTGCTACCATAGAGAGCCCTCCTTACTTTGTAATAGGAACATGGCTGCAGAGGTGGGTCATGTAGTATTAGCTAGAGTTTGGGCTTTTGGGCACCATCATCCAAGTGATAGTTAGGAGGATCCCCTCCCACAGGCGGCCAGCAGTGACTTCAACTGCTACTTCTCCAAACTTTGTTCCCTTAGACCTGCGGATTCTGAGAGTTTCAGAACTGAAACAAACCTCCTCTTCAATCAGCTCATCTCTGAGAACTACCAGAGCAGCAGCAACTCTGGCATCAGGCAGGAGGTGAGTGCAGTGCACCCCAGGCACTGTGACTCAGAAGAAACTGTGTTTTTCTCCACCACCTAGGGTATGAAGCTGCATCCTCAGATATGCAGTTTTGGACAAAGCAGACCCCCTTGTACAGTGGTTAAGTTGGAAATGTTTAGGTGGAGGAACTCGTATATCTAGCTTTCTAGGTGGTGAAGCTGTCATTCCTATGTGGTGGAACTCTCCTATGATAGTCGATGGAGAAAGACAGAGGTGGTGGAACTGAAATACAGTTTTTCTTAGAGGGGGAGGATGAGATATCACTTTGCTAGGGACCAAAGCTGTGCATCAGAATTCAATAATTATGGGTGCCTGCCAGGCTGCGACAGATACCCGTCAGCTTTTCACCGGGCCCTTCACATTAAAACTCCAGGTTTAAACATCACTTTCCAGAGTGTTTAAATCTGCAAGTAGGTGACAGTAATTTCACATAAACTCCTACAGTATCTCACCAAACTGTAATACTAGGCTGGAAATTTATATAAGAGAGTGTCTAAAGTGTGTGCTTATCCCAAGGATACCTAAAAAGAATGGATAATATTGCTTTTGATATGGTAGTAAGTCAAATAGGTTAATATCAGTGATGTGCATCCTCTTTATAACAACCTGAACTGGAATGTACCTTGGACCAGAATGCTCCAAAACCCTTGTCAGATTGCCCCTGTGTAATTATAATGGGGGTGGGCATTCTGGAAGAAATGGGGGGTATTCAGTTTAGTTCCTCTTCACTGTACCATGTTTCCAAGGGCATTCCAACAGGGCATTCCAGTTCTGGGTGTGTTGGGGGGTTTCACCCATACAATTTCCAGAGAGAGCAAAGCAAGGTAGGATCTGGGGGAAGAGGTAAAACCAGCTGCAAACACAAAAGAAGGTATTTCCTTGATGTGTTACGTGTTGTGCTAGTGCTTCTTAGGGTGGTTTGTCCTGAAGGGTTACACTTTCTTCATGTGTTGTTTTGTTTTAGGAGAAGTGGTGCAGGATTTTACCTGCAGAGCTTAGAAACAGCCTGATGACATACTGTTCAGTGATCCCTAGGTGTTTCCTAATAACAGAACACAGACAAAGGGAGAAATGAACAAGAAAATGCTAAGGAAAAAAGTAAATGTACATGTGCTAGCTGTGAGTGTAGCCTCAAAATACCACGTCCATCTGTTGAAAACCTACAAGCTGGTTCCTCATTTTTATGCTAAGGGGGAATGGAGCATAAGCGTCTCCTTGTTTTCATATTTATGGAGAGTAAAATTTGGGGCCAAAAACAAGGAAAGGGGGCATTTCTGAAAATGCAGACGAGCATGGGTACCACTTTTCATAGAGAGTGGTATGTCCATCCTGGATTAAATTTATTTCAGGCCTCCTTGAAATTATGTGAATTCTGATCTCCCACACTTGATAGACAGCACTCATCATCACTCAGCCTTCTCTCCATTTGAGTGAACCTTGCCCCCCAACCCCTCCCCCCAGTACTACTTGTGAGCACTGCAGAGTGTTTTTGCCTATTTACCTTTCTACTATGCTGCTCCTGTCACTTCCTTTCTTCCCCTTCCTTTTCTCCCTCACCTCCCTCTCCCTTCAATCTTTCCTAAACTGTCCCTACCCTCCTCCTTGCCTTCCTCACCCTCTCCCACCTTCCCATCCTCTTGTCTGTCTACATTAACTCACTCTCCCTGGCATTCTAGTCGCAGTCTCCTCTCATCTTCTTGGCTTCATCTCAAAATCCTCAAGTCCCTTCTACCCTCCTACCACCCTAACTCTTATTCTTCCTACTCCCTCTTCCTCTTCCCATAAATGTCTCATAGGTTCTCTTAAGCTCCTCGTCTACTTGCTGCTTTTAGTTGCAAGATATATTGAGCTCAGCCCTGGCCCTTACCAATCTTCTCCTCTCCCCAGAAGTTTGAGAGTGTCCCATATCAACAACCACAACCTTCTCCCTAAGATCGACCTGTTGCAACCACTCATAGTTAACCTCAAACCCAATTCCTCTTTGCCATCTGTGGTTTCACCATTATCTGACAGGACTGAGCAAAGAGGCTGGCAGAGTAGTCATTTACCTCTCCCCAAATATTCAGTTTGAGCCTGTGCACTCCATCTCTATCCATGAGATGCTTCTCAAACCCTCCCTCCCCTTCATTGCACCCATATTTATTGCAGATGTCTACTGCTGCTCTGGCATGTCCCCACCTTCAGTAATTAATTTACTCAACACTCTCTCCTCTCAGACCTCCTCTGGTGAGTTACTCAAACTAGGTGATCTCAATGTAAATTGACTCTCCGCCTTTCTTCATAAATTTTGTCTTAATGTGAAGTCCCTCCTTTTAACACAATTCATTTCCTATCCTACTCGCTTTAATTTTAAATCTCTAAATCACTCCCTCTTGCACTGAGTCCTGTCCTGCCATTCCAATTGTACTGTGGATGCTAGTATCCTCCCCAGTACCCTCAGTGACCACCACATGGTCTACTGTGTGCATAAGATTCATCGTCCTAAAGCTCCCCAGATTCATCCAGATCAAGTCTTTCCATTCAATGGACTTGTCCTGCTTTCATGCTAACCTGGTAGCCACCAACTGATCCCCTATTTCTACAGCTGACAATGTGAACAATGCCCTCAAATTCTTCACCTCTAAATATATGCCTGCCTGGGATCATCATGCTGTGAAGAATCATGATCTGAGGTTCACACCTCCTATGGATCTGAACTGAGCTGAGTTGCTGGCTTGTCACCATATGCTTGACCTTGCCTGGAGGATTTACAAGTCCTCTGGCTCCACTTCTGATCTTACTAATTACCAGACCCTTCATAATGCCTGTACTAAAGCTACTAGGTTTGGAAATTTTAGCACTTTGCAGCCACACTCCAGAACAACCTTAATCACTCCTCTAAGTTCTGTAAGGTAATTCATGCACTTTTCTCTCATACAACCCAGTGCCTTCTCCCTCATTCTCAAGATGGACAATACTCCTATCTCTGATCCTGCTGCAGTCACCTCATCTTTCAATTCCTTTTTCACCTTTTCCTCCTCCTCCTTTCCCTCTGTTTTTTTTTCTTCTCTTCCCTCTCACTCTCCTCCTCCTCTAACTGTCCTACTGCCCCCTCCTCTTTTTTCTTTTTCACCTGTTATCCCTGCTGATGCTGTTAAGGCATTCTTGGCTCTAAATCCACACATGGGTGGGAGCCCTGATGGTTTAGACACCAGACTCCTGCTTCTCTCATGCTATTACCTTCCTCCTCAACCTCTCTTTCTCCTTACCCTGTGCCTTGGAAATTGGCTACTGTCATTCTCCTTCCTAAAAGGAGTGACCTCTCTTCCCCTAGTAACTTCCATCATATCTCTCTCCTCCCCACTCTGGCTAAACTCCAAGAACACCTTGTTGTCTCCCACTTCTCCCCTTGTCTTGACTCAACATCCTTCTTCACTCCTTTCCAATCTGGCTTTAGAAAGTCTCACTCCACTTCCACCTCTCTTCCCCAGCTCACTGATACTATCCTCTCTGGCATGGATCAGGGCCTTGTAACCTCTATCATTTTTGTCAGCTTAGCCAACACTTTTTTTTTTTTTGAATGCTCTGTTTATTAAAAGTTTCCTGTTACAGAAACATACACATACAACATACAACAATAAACAGCTACTAACACAGACACACTAATATCCCAGTTATACCACTGATACCTATCACATTCCATCACATAGATGCAGTCGAGTGTGCATTGCAATTCATATTCTCAGACATATTCAAGTATCCACAGTTAATCATATAATATTAATCACATAATATTCAGGTGATCCCTTACCATTCATACTGTGCAGGGCAAACAGACCATGAGTACCTGTTAGGCCGTGGGTAGGCCACTGACATTAACACTAACAAGAGGGGCATTCTCCCTTTACCTAACAGTCAATCTGAGGTTTAGATGTTCAACCCTGTACAGAGCATTAGGTTTTCAGATGTGCTCAAGGATGCCAGAAAAGGAGCCCAGTCCCTCAAAAACACCTCCTCCCTGTCTCTTACGAACCAAGTAAGCCTTTCCAGAGCCAAGGAGCGTATAACCATTCTTCTCCACTCAGTCAGCGTAGGCCAATTTCCAGTGACCCAGGTGTTCTGAATGCAGTGCCTGGCCAGCACAAACAAAACCCTTACCCACCTAGGTAGTGGCTGCCGCTCCTCCTCCCTTTCCACTACCTCCACCCCAAATAGGCAGACGAAAGGGTCACGAGACAATCGGCCCCCCATCCCCTTATTCACCTCTTGGACTATCCCCACAAAAAACTTAATCAAGACCGGACATGTCCAGAAGCAATGAAGAAAGGTACCCAACCCTCTGTTGCACCTCCGACAATTCGGTGACACTGCTGGATGAGCCCGATGTACCGCCACTGGGGGCCAATATATTCTATGCAAAAATTTATAGAAGGCCTCCTTAAACTTATTGCATACCATAATTCCCTCCGGCATGCCTATCACTAACTTCCAGTTCTTATCCGATATTTGCTGCCCTAAGTCCCTCTCCCAAAGAGCCTTTGTGGGGCCCATTAAATCTGGAAGGCTCTGCTTATCCTGTTTGGCCACTTTCCTAATAAACCCTTCGGATCTTTCTGGCCTGACATACCATCTGCTCTATTCGATTGGGTGCAGCCCACCCTTCCCCCATACCCAATCTTCCCACGAACGCCACTTGGCAGCCTGGAACACTGGGATGTCCCTAACTCATCTCTCGCCTAATCTTCTCAAACTCACTCAGCTCCCCTTTCTCCAGTAACATTCCTACATATGACGCCCCTCCTCTCTCCCATTCTAAAAACCCCCCATCCTCCAGCTTAGCCAAAGCTTTTGACACTGTTGCCCATCCCCTTCTCCTGGACAAGCCTGTGGCAGCTGGATTCTCGGCTTCTTCAGTTGAGTGGTTCTGCCTCTACCTTGAAGGAAGCTCACAAGCTGTTCATATTGGAGACTCCCTTGACCCCCACTCCCTATCAGCTCAGGCATCTTTGGCCTAGTTTGTTTCTCTATTTTTCTAAATGATCTCTCCACTGCCTGCTTCTCTGTGACCATTCATAAGTATGCAGATGACATCTGGCCCTAACCTCATAAACCAGCTTCAATGGGACTTTAACAACATCCAGCTCTGGTTCCGGGAAAGTCAGTTACCCCTCAATGCTAAGAAAAGAGTTTCTTTGACTTTTGGCACCAGGCAGAGGCTTGCTAGAGTCTCTCCCTCCCCTCCTTTCATATCCTTGATGGTGTGACTATTGAAGATGTCTCCTCCTTCAAGTACCTCAGGGTCTGGCTGTATCAACACCTTGGTTTTCCTTTTTTTGTATTATCTTTTGTATTGATTTTCATTTTATAAGACAGTCACAGTTTATGATACATCATCATAACTTGATAGCCTTCAACATACATGAAATACATATTTGATACATATAATTTATATAACCTCATTAAATTAATCTCACAATCCATTCTTCCCTTATCCACCTCTGGGTTTTTCCCATAGTTTTTGCTCTCAGCATGTTAACAATTCACATATCATTTTGTGTAATCACATAGAAATAAGAAGATAAGAAGATTTGCAAAAAGAAAGAGGAAAACACACTCTGTTTTACTGCCACTTATCCATGTTAACCAACCTGCTACCTAACTTAAGGTAATTCGGCTAAGCTCTTTTCCTTCCCATGTTCTGTAACCCTTGATGTCACATATTGTCATTCACTCCATCCCACCGGGGTTCTGTTTGTCTCACACTGAGTTCTCATCCCACCCCTTCTCTAAGCATTTGTGCCTACCCTGGCGATAAAGAATCTAATAACCCCCCACACACACACACACACACACCCACACACACTCCATCAGGAGGCATTCCTTCCTCCCTTTCAGGGCATATGTTAGTCTATCCATGGATAAGGTAGCCAACAGAAAGTTCTTCCACATTACCACTGTAGGTTTCACACAAGAGACCCATGTGTTAAGAATAATCTGCCTGGCTACAACCAGCATCACTCTTATCCACCTTGAATATAAACACCAGTCTCCCCTCAGCTCCATCTCCACCCCAAATAGCAAGGACAGGGGTGACACCTCCATTTTCCTTCCCCAAATGGTGGAGACATCAGCTGCCACCTCCTTCCAATAACTCTTAAGCACTTCCACTTTGTTTTTTCTGTTCATGTGGATGGTATCCACAAGAAGCTCCACCCCAGACTTGGAGCACTATACAGAAATAGGTGAAGCATTCCACTTCCAGCACAGAGAGGAATCCTCACTAATATGATTCTTCCAATTTTTGACTATGGAGACAATTACAGTACTGCTCCAAAGTCTACTTTAGCTAGACTGGACCCCCTCTTTCACGTCTTCTGTCACTTTGTCCTTGACAAACCCCTGCACACTCACCATTATACTCTGTACACATAATTTTCCCACCCCTTTTTTTGATGTCAGGTGTCTTAGCTGCTGTGCCTCCTTTATCTCCAAATATTGCTTTGGCTCTCTCCCCTCACATCTTGCTTCTTCCCTCTCTTCCCCCTCCTACCTCTTACTCTGTTAGCAACATTTGTTCTCACTATCTTACTCTCTCACCAATGAAATCTACTGCTGGCCCAAGTTGCCTTCTCGTTCTGCTTCCCAAAACTATGGGGCTCTCTTCCCCCTTCCATTCACTCTGCTTCTTCCTTTCCCACTCTGAATTCTCTCTTCCATGATTTCTCTATTCACTCCTGCAGTTATTTCTCATATTGGGGTAGACTCCTCTCACCTGCCTTCCACCCCACAGTGACATAAGCACTGCCCCACCCCCCTAGTTTTAGTCATTTCTCCCGGTTTCTCATATTTTGTTATATTGCTTACTGTTTGATGTTCTTTTGTTCATTCCACAGTTTACTGTATTGTAAATTACTGTATGGCAATTTTATTCTGTAAGCGTTCTTGAAATTGTGTATTTTATTATACTTATTTCCTTATTATTGTATTATTTTTATACATTGTACTTTGTATCTGTTCTCTTCTCTTGCTCCTCCTGCCAGGATGCACCTGGGAAACCAGATGATACCAGCTCAGTATAATTTTCCTGGTAAAACATTTGAAATAAACAAATAAATGTTCCAGTCCCATATTATCCAATTTGTTAATCAGTATTCTCTGATCCCCTATATCGAATGTTTCAAGAGGTCAACAATGATGTCCCATTATAGTGTCCAGAGTCCATAGCTTTAATGACATCATCCAAGACCTTTAACGCAGAGTAGGTGGTGCTATGGTTTTTTTCTAAAACCTAATTGACATGGGTCTTGAAGGCCACATTTCCCAGTATAATCCCATAGCTGATTTGCAACTAAACTCTCTAGTAATTTCAAAATCATTGGTAGTAAAGATGCTGGCTGGTAGTTAACCATTTAGTCTTAGCTGTTCCCCGTGAAAACAGAGACCATTTTTGCCAGTTTCTAGCCTTCTGGAAAATAACCCAATTTCAAGGACCAATTAAACAAATATGTTCAAGGTTCTGCCATCTGACAAGCCGGAATTTTTAAGAGTCTGGGTGAGAGGTCATCCAGTTCTGCACTTTTACATTCTTCAATTTTAGTAGTAACTCCATAACCTCATACACCGAAGTTTCAAAACAATTTAAGTTTTTTACATTGCAGGCTTGTTTTATGGCACTTACATCTCTTGATGTGGTATGACCTGCAAAGAAATTTCCAGAATTTATTAAAAAACATGTTTAGCTCATCAGCCAGTTTACCCCATCTATTGGTTCCCCAATTTCTTCAGGTCAGATGCCTCTTCAGTCATCTTTTTGCTAAAGTAGTTTGTCTTAGCCTGCTTAACTTCAAAGACCTACTTGTTACTAGGGCCAGCCCGCCAGTGCTGCAGTAGTGCTACCACATATAATGCTGACGATCTGAGTTCAGGAACGAGCCCGAGTCATCAGAGAGCCAGCCTGGGGAGTTGAGTTGAGCATTCCCAGAGGATGCTGTCCACCTTGGAGAGGGAGGTTGTTCAACCTCTGCTATAATACTGCCTCCTGGCTCACCACAGATCCATGACATGACGGTGACAACTTTTTTCCAATGTGACACTACAGCGATGGATTTATGTTGACCGCAAGTTGTGGTCAGCATAAATCTGTCAGGAAACGGTCTATTTTTTTTTTCAAACCACTAATGCAGGAGGCTTTGCCCCTCGCACTCCCCTGTGACTAAGGATTATCAACTCCAGGTAAGAGTTGATTCAGGGAGTGGGCCAAACCCCAGAGAAAACAATGCCAGGGTCCCACGGGTACATTACAGTGGTAACAGAGACTTGCCGCTGTAATGTACTTCACTATCGAAATGTTGCTGCGGTGTCAGCATATGGCTAACCACATGTAGTGGTGCAGTTGGTGCCAAGGAACTTGGAAGGAGGAGGCTGATGCACTCCAACACACAGGCACACACTGTGTGTACATGCATTGGGAGTTCGGCATCCTGGAGTGGGGAAACCAGAACAACAGGAAAAATCCCTGACCATTGCAAGAGGACGTCCACCCCTCTCCAAAGGCTCCACACCACAGCTGTTGCTCCACCTGTACCTACCCAGTCTCTGTCAGGGAGTAGGGTCAACCCTCTGATGGCCCTAACTTGGGGGGGCAAGCCAGGGTGCATCAGAATCAAGTCCCAGAGAAGGTGATAGGATTGGGTGAGGGGTTAGGACAGATGGGAGCCAGTTTGTTAGCAGGAGACCAAAAATACAGTAAATACAAAAATAAAAAAAGCCATAATTGTTCCTCGTGCATCTATATTGCTCCCTATGCCAGCTCAGCCTAGAGTCCTGGGCTTTCCTTCATAACTTATCTTGTCTTAGCCTGGCCAAAAAGAGACAGTACCAGTTTGCATTGTCCTTCTTAACTTTTCTTTTCCTCAGGGGTGGCTGCTTATTATGTATAGATTTCAATTTAGCTACAAAGTAACTTCATCCAATATCCATGTTTGAAATTAATTTGTCTGTCCTGTTGTACTTCTTCCAAAGCACTAACAAATGCAAGAAAGTTGCATTTTTTGTAGGATTTACAAATGAAGAATTTTGGTGGCCATCTAGATTTTTCTCTGCCTTTAAGGCAGTACACTACATTGTTATACAAAATCACACATACCCCCATAATGCAAAGCATCATGGGCTATATATGCAAATCACCACGGAATATTATGCCGGTTCAACTTTAAGCAGAAATGCATGGTGCCGAAAGGCCTCTCACACAGTCTACAAAGGGTGCCAACAGAACATACAGGCACGTGTTTTGTCCTACCAGGACTCATCAGTGTGCCTTGTCTGTATGACACCTCAGTTGAATGGATCAGCTACCCCAAATTGGTCTAGCTAGATTATGCAGTGGTGAGCCCAATAAAAACAAAAAACAAGACAAAAGACAAAGGACATCAGTGTGCAAGACTGAGGCAAGGGTTACTCCAAAGGGCATTGGCTGGGAAGCCAATATTTTGATCATCAGATGAATCAGATATGATTACTGCTTCTGTACAGTTTGTGGATAGTTAGTTAAAGGAGAACTGTCAGCAATAGGAGTCTCACACCCAAGTGTGATCTCCAGGAGTGTATGGATTCTAGCTGGTTGAAGTTGAACTCAGAAAAGACAGAGGTATTGGCTGTGGACCTGGGTCATCAAATAGAGGGGTCAGGTATTGGTGTGCCTTCAGGAATTTTTCTTGGCGGCATTTCTCTCCCGACCTCTGAACAAGTGCATAACCTGGGGGTGATCTTTGATGATAGACTGACACTGCAGTCGCAGGTGTCAGCTGTCATCAAGACCTCCTTTTACCATCTTAGGAATATCACCAGAGTTAGGCATCTGGTTCCGTCTGACGACCTTCCAACGTTGGTCCACGCCTTTGTGTCCTCACGCTTGGACTACTGCAACTCCCTTTACTTTGGGCGTTCAGGGGTTGAAATTCACTGCCTGCAGCTGGTGCAGAATGCAGTGGCCCAGGTTTTGACAGGCTGTAGTAGATCCTGTCATATTACCCCGGTGTTGCGTGAACTGCACTGGCTGCCTATATGGTGGCGGATCACCTTTAAAGTCGGTTTACTGACTTTCAAAGCCCTTCGTGGTCCGGGTCTGGCCTATCTGAAAGAACTTCTGGTTCCTTACTCCCCTGGTCGATTGCTCCACTCGGCCGATGAGGGGTTGCTAGAGATTCCAAGGGTGAATCTTAAATCATCTGGCTCTAGAGCTTTTTCCTATGCTGCACCTACCCTTTGGAATTCTTTACCCGGTCGGTTATGGGAGTGCACCTCCATGGAGGAATTTAAGAGAGGATTAAAAACTTTTCTCTGGCAAAAGGCCTTTGTAGAAGATTGAATTGAACTCTGATTATGATTTTATGTATGTTTAAGATTTTGAATTTTAATGTCTGTTTAAATTGTTTTAAGTTGTAAAGCGCTTTGAAATAGAAAAGCGTTGTACAAATAAAATTATTATTATTATTGTGTGGAGTGCTATACTCACAAGTGATCATCACCTCTAGGTCCTACTCCACCTTGAATGTACCTACATGGACCCCCCCCCCCAACCAGGCTGTGCTCAGTCCTTGGGTTCTTAGTTCCAAGGTGCATAACCTTGCACTTCTTTGTGCTGAAGCCAAGTTGGCAAATTTTGGACCACCTCTCCCACTTTTTCAGATCTTCCCTTAGGTCCTGTACCCCTTCTGCTGTGTCCACCTTTCCTCAGAGCTTGGTGTCATCCATGAACTGGAAAATTTTGCCCTTAAAGCCAACCTCAATATCATTGATGAAGACACTGAAAAGCACTGGTGCAAGCATCAAGCCCTGTAGTACTCCACCGGTGTCCTCCTTGCCGCTGGAGAGCTCACTTCCCACCACCACACTCTGGACCCTGCCCCTCAGTCGGTTTTCCACCCACCCGGTCAACTTCTCACCAACCCCTAGATCCACCAATTTCCTGATCAACCTCTTGTGATGTACAGAGTCAAAGCCCTTGCTGAAGTCCAGGTAAAAGATGTCCACTGCTTGGCCCCGTCCACTAGTTTAGTGACCCAGTCAAAGATGTCAATCAGATTTGCTTGACCCAATCTCCATCCCATAAACCCATGTTGCTCATCCTGAAGGCCATTCTTTCCCAGATATTTTATTAATCTTTCCTTAAAGGGAAACATCCACCTGTAATCGGGTCATGCCTCGGTTTAAGGCATGGCCCAATTAGCATTTTTACAGTTGGTTAGATATATAGGTGGGATCCATATGATTTCCTGACACTGGAATACCCGACATTCATTAGCCTGACTCTAATTTCCCATCAGGTGCGTGATCCCGTCTCAATATTGACTGGCACACGAAATCCCAAAATGAAACATCCTGCATTGCCAAATATTTAGCGGCATAGCAAATCGCATTGCTCAGATACCCCAATACCCCGGATGCCACCTGGAGACGACTTGAGAGCACAGCAAATATTTAAATCTCCCCTGATACCAAAACAGCTGTATTAATGTGCAATCACCAGTTGCTACCTTAGGTTTTTTAATTTTGTGATGCTATACTATGCATGCACTTTCAACCAGTCCGCTGCCTTTGGAAGGGTGAACCAGTATCTGTATGTATGTATGTGTATATATATATATATATATATATATATATATATATATATATATATATATCAGTGGTTTACCAGAAATCAAACTGATTTTTTTAATATACTTGCTTAGCTCTTTCATTGACTATGGGGAGTTCCTAATAGAAAAAAAGGATGCATGTTGTTATGCCCTGTCATATGATGGGACCACACAACCAAGGTGAGAGAAACATTTTTTTTTTTTAATTTCTTTTTTCCTCCCCTCTTCATCCCTGCCAGAGCCACCCCTTCAGGAGTCACCAATGAAACCCATCCCTGCCACCGACTTACCTGCTGCTTAGGGTCCCTCATCCTGCCACGGATTACCCCTCGAGCGGGGTTCGGGGTGGGGTGAACCCCTGTACCTTAATGCCTTCTCTGGTCCCTGAGACAGCGGCAGTCAGTGGCACATCAGGACTGGGTCCGGCGCACTATCTACCCAGCTCTGGAGGGTGATTTTCCCTGTTCTGTGAGGATGTTGCTAGCCCTTGACATCAAGGCGCAAGCGCCGATGTCCACAACATCCTCCCCCCTTGATGTTGCAGCCCCTAGAGGTGACTGGTCCACAGGCCTCCGCCCGTGACCAATCAAACCCCTGAGGTGCTGATGAGCTGACATGCCTCCAGCCTCCACCAGGGGTCACCACTCACTGGGGTGGATCCCCACTCTCCCCCCGGAGAAGACGAACTGTCGTTGGATGCTCAGCCTTTCTCCCCCCCCCAGCCGACCCCCGGCGACCCGAGTCTGCTCCCGAACCCTGGTCGCCGGCATGGTACGAGGTGTGGCGTCCAGTACCTCAACCCTCAGTGCCACTGGGCCGGCCGATAGAAACATTTTTAACTTTTAACTGTGCAGGGTGTCAGGGAACTCCGGGCAGCCTTTGAGTCTTTTTCCTTTGTGGCTGGCCACAGGCAGCAACTGTGTGTTGTGAGTTTACCTTTTACATTAAACGCGGCATGTGTGCAAAGGCGTTTTGGGAGAAGTAGCACACTTGGAGGTGTGCCTCTCACCAATGCACTGCTCCCTTGAGCAGGTGTGGTGGTTCTGCACAATGGGTGCAGGAGCTCTGTATGACAGCGGTGTTCCTCTGCTTCAAAGCAGAACACCCGCTGCCATATGGAAACACCGCCTCAGACCCTCCCCTTGCGTCACGCTCCCCACGCGCGTCCACTGCCCCAAAAGCTTAAACTTTGTTTGCCGACAGGGTTCTAATCCCCATCGGCTCCATGGTCCCCAAAGCCATCCTGCTGCCACGCTGGGAGCCCATCCCATTGTGGCAAACCTCCGCTGTGTTTTGCCGACGGGTGCCCAATCCTGTCGGCTGCCTGTCGGCCCCCATGTAGTTTGGCCGACGGAGGTGCCCAATCCCCTGTTGGCTCCTCAGCCCCCCCACATCTTCTGCCATGCTGGGAGCCCACCCCAGCGTGGCAAACGTCCCACGTCATCGTTTTTTTTTTCCTGTAAAGAAAAAATGGTCCCATGGCGTGTCTCCCACTTCCCCTTCCCACAGCCCGCACCCACCCACTGCGCATCCAGCCTCCCCACCCCATACTTACCTCCGGACTCCGGTGCGACAATCTTCTGTGGACCAGGAACACGTCTGCACTCTTCAAAGCCGACCACGAACTGAGGAAATGCCGGTAAGCTGTATAATGGGCTAGATAGGGGGGTTTCAACTTTATTGCATATCTTAGTCATTTTTTGGAATTCTTGCACCAAATTTTCAACATGGGGTTTTTGGGACCCCTTCTCATAAATAATGTCACTGTCATGGCGTTAGTCGGGCCTGAAGGGTGATTTCACAGGCACTGCGCAGGCACTGCACAAAATCACCCTTCAGGCTCGAATAGTGCCATGACAGTGACATCATTCATGAGAAGGGGTCCCAAAAACCCCATGTTGAAAATTTGGTGCACAAATTCCAAAAAATGACTGTTTTACAAGCGTGCATTGTGCAGTTCCTACGCAGGCTCGTAAGTTTGCGAATTTTTAATATTTTCACTCCAGATTTTCAACATTGCCATTTTATCACACCTTCTTATGAATTGTGCAGCTGTCATTTTTCACATCCTGCCCAAAACGTGTTTCTGCTCATGTAGCGCACAATGGCGCAGTCGGTGTGCGAAATTAATGTATGGGACACATTAAGAAAATCACAGTGACACTGATCATGAGCAGAGGTCTTAAAATGGCTGTGTTGAAAACTTGGTGAAAAAATTCCTAAAAATGACTGTTTTACGAGTGTGCGTTGCGCAGTTCCTACGCACGCTCGTAAGTTTGCAAATTTTCAATATTTTCACTCTACATTTTCACCATTGCTATTTTACCACACCTCCTCATGAGCAGTACAGCTGTCATTTTTCACATCCTGCCCAAAATGTGTTTCCGCCCATGTAGCACACAATGGCGCAGTCCGTGTGCGAACTTAATGTATGGGACACATTAAGAAAATCACAGTGATACTGTTCATGAGCAGAGGTCTTAAAATTGCTGTGTTGAAAATTTGGTGACAAAATTCCTAGAAATGACTGTTTTACGAGTGTTCATTGTGCAGTTCCTATGCACGCTCGTAAGTTTGCGAATTTTCAATATTTTCACTCCACATTTTCAACATTGCCATTTTACCACACCTCCTTATGAGCACTGCAGCTGTCATTTTTCACATCTTGCCCAAAACGTGTTTCCGCCCATGTAGCGCACAATGGCACAGTCGCTGTGTGAACTCAGTGTATGGGACACATTAAGAAAATCACAGTGTCACTGTTCATGAGCAGAGATCTTAAAATGGCTATGTTGAAAATTTGATGAGCACATTCTAAAAATAACTGTTTTACGGCGTGCATTGTGCGGTTCTCATGCGGCTCGTAAGTTTTCTGGTGCACCAATATTTTCACTTTCCACATTTTCAACATTGCCATTTTACCACACCTCCTTATGAGCAGTACAGCTGTCATTTTTCACCTCCTGCCCAAGACGTGTTTCCGCCCATGTACTGCACAATGGCGCACTCGGTGTGCAAAATCAATGTATGGCACACAGTAAGACAATCACAGTGACACTGTTCATTAGCAGAGGTTTTAAAATGCCAATGTTGACAATTTGGTGAAAAAATTCCTAACAATTACTCTTTTACGAGCGTGCATTGCACAGTTCCCACGCACGCTCCTAGCTTTGCGAATTTTCAATATTTCCACTCCAGATTTTCAGCATTGCCATTTTACCACACTTCCTTATGAGCAGTACAGCTGTCATTTTTCACATCCTGCCCAAAACGTGTTTCCACCTATGTAGCGCACAATGGGGGTAACAAAAAGGTCATGCTGACAATTTATTGTGCAAATACCAGCAATCGCACAGGGCATTAGGGTAAAGCACCATACATGCCACACACCACTGCAAATAGCTGCAAGCGAACGTTCAGCATTGACAAATGCTTGTTTCTTTTAGCCACATTGGTGAGCCTCTCTGCGTCTGTCCGCATCTGCGTTTACTTTTAGGTACAGGTCCGACTACTGCGGGCATTCCGGGTAGCCTTTACTGAAAAAAATGCATACTTGTGGAAATGGGGAAACTAAAACAGCAACAAGCAACATGCAGCTTTATTTATGGGATTTCGAGTGTCAATAAACAGACCCAGATGGCAAGATTAAAGTCGGGATTTCAGCATCGGGAATATAAGCATCGGTCATTTTCATGTTGGGAAAATGTACCAGACCCATATAGGTATTATCTGGTTGCTTCTGTCTCCCTCCTGCTGGCATCTTGAACTGCTTGGCATGTCCACAACCTCCTGCGGCTGACCCAGGATGACGTATGAGACAGACAGCAGCCACAGGAGTGTCCATAGACATCTTGTATAAATGGAGTTCTTAACAGCTCCAGTTTCCAAAGTATATGTCCCAGTGTTGTGCTGAGATCAGGTATAGACAGGCAGCGTCTCCCCGCTTGCTTCCTTTCATATTCACTGATACAGCGATTAAAGATGTCACCTCCTTCAAGTACCTCGGGGTCTGACTGGATCGTCACCTTGATTTTTCTCTTCATGTGGATGCAATCCACAAGACGCTCTGCCCCAAACTTTTTTTTTTAGCCAGTCAGGCTAGTTTATTCCTAAACATTCTAAGAACTCTTTTTTTTTCTTCTTTAAGAAATCATCTCATGTAAACAGTTATAAAATTATGCAGTTCTAAGTTCAGTTAGCATAGTCCATTTCCTTACACAGGGCTTTCTCTAATTTTCAAGAAAATCAAAGAATTTTATTGTAAATTCAAGTTGCATTATTTTTAAAAACAGAAATCATCAACATGATTTCTATAGAGAATAATGCATGGGGTGCAGGGGTGTCACCAGAGGTATAAAGTTGGGGAGGCTAATGTTCCACAGTCAAAATCCTAACAAAACTAGGAGGGTCCGGGGGCATGCCCCCAGAACATTTTGAAAATGTTACCTTCAAATGGTGGCTTTTCCTGCATTTTAATGGTGAAATATGTGTTTGAAAAGCCTGGCTATCATGACATCTATTTAATGGTATATGTGGAAAAATGTGGTTACTGGACCACCAAGGGCAACTAAAAGAGAGACACTACTTCCCGGCAGATCTGCTGGGAAGGTTACAGGACCCCAGAGCAAATAAGAGACAAGCCATACACCATTATCCCAGCAGATCTGCTGGGAAGATTACAGGACCCCAGAGCAAATAAGAGACAAGCCAGACACCATTATTCTAACAGATCTGCTGGGAAGGTTGCAGGACCCCAGAGCAAGCAAGAGACCAGCCAGACACCATTATCCCAGCAGATCTGCTGGGAAGGTTACAGGCTCCCCTTTTATCAGACAGCACTGAGCCCAACACAAACCACCAGGGCTGGAAGTATGTTAAGTACTAGTAAGAAAATGGCTCTTTTAAGTCAAAAAATAAATGGCTTACGATTAGCTTAGCACATAGCCTGCCCTAAGTCACCCTATATAAAAAAAAAACAAAAAAAAACAGGGTTATAGCCTAGACAGTACTTTGTATCACAGCCTGTCTTGTGTCTCTTATCTGAGCTTGCTTTCCTTGCTTGTCACAAGCACTAACACACAACACAAACCCCGTTAGGTAATTTAGGTTAAGAAAACGGCTATTATTTATTTTTCTCTGAGCTCTAGGTGTTTGTTTGGTGAAGGTCAGACTCAGAAGCTGAGAACATTAAAGTGTAAACTCACAACATAACCCGTGCCCTGAAGGCATTTATTATTTCTTGAGCTGTCTTAATCTCAGCTGCTGTGTCTATGAACAGACTACAGAGAGAGAGAGAGAGAGAGAGAGAGAGAGAGAGAGAGAGAGGAGAGGCTTTTTTTTTCCAAGAACGAACAGGGTACATACACTGCATACACAAGTATTAAAAAGTATTAATCAGTATCATCTGCTGAGTTTTTAAAGTTTAATTAAACCCAGTCCCACAACATACTGCAACACAAAACACAGTTTCATTATTATGTCACAAACCTAATCCCCCTTCTAGCATTAACCCCCCCGACTGTCTCAGTCAGTCAGATGGAGAAAAGCAAAAATTAAGTTCTGCTCATAGCTTTTTTTTTACATTAATATTCTCTTCATATCAGGTGTACTTATACTACTGTATTTGTGTGTTTTTTTAACCCGTTTAGATTGGAGTAACTGCTTCAAATGCAACACAACAAACTCTCTGAAGAGGCAGTGAGACTACTTCACACTGACTGCTGCTGCTCTGTCTATGACCGCCAATGCCAAATGCGACACTAACAGACTTTCACAGCCTTTACTCAGTGTGTACCACGGGTTTGTCTGAAAAAACACAGCACGTGTCTTGGCTGTCTGTCTGTGTAAACAATAATGCTTTTGGACTAGTTGGCACCTGAAGGCAGGGCAGCGGGAGGCAGGAGCTTAGTTGCAACTGCAAGACCCCCCCAGCCCCCTCCAGGCCTGTCAATCACTCCCTTGCGGTCCCATGGCTGGCTGTTATACCTGCTGTTCAGTAGTGCCAAGCCTTAGCCTGCCAGTCCAATCCTCCTCCTCCATTTCTGAATTGCCACAGCGCCTTCTCATCTAAGTGGGCCCTCCTCCATAGTCCATGACACGCCCCCAGCCAGGACCTCTTCCCACTCGCTCCTCCCAATCTCATCTTTCTCCTTCAGCAGCCCAGCAGCCAGCCAATGACAAGAATGCCAACCCACTGTCCGACTCAGTCAGACGTTCGTTTTTCTCCTTGAATATAACGAAGTCCCATCCTACAGAGAAAAATAAAAGTGCGCTCCATGCGGTGGCACTGAGAAATGCCGCAATTTTAAATAAAATCACAGCTTCTTTATTTTGCAACACAGTGAAGCTGTGATTCTATTCTCTGAATGGGGAAAATGATTGGGGAGCTTCAACTTACATTGGGGGGGCTTTAGCCTCCCCAAAATCAGCATGGTGACACCACTGATGGGGTGTTGTGCATTAAGACAAACCCCTGCATACTCACCACTGTTCTTTGAATTCCTCCCTGTCCCTCCCCTCTTTTGATGTCAGGCGCCTTACCCACTGTGCCTCTTTCATTTCCAAATTTTGGTTTGACTCACTCCCCTCAAATTTTGCTTCTCTCCTCTCTTTCCCCCCTTCTACTTCGTACCCTCTTTGCAATGCTTGCTGTTGCTCTCTTGCCCTCCCAACAATGAAATTTACTGCTGGCCAAGCTGGCTTCTCATTCCACTATCTTAAAATATGTGGCTTTCCCCCCTTCTATTCATGCCACTCCTTCCTTTCTCACTCTGAAATCTCTTCTCCATAATTTTCTAGTCACTCCAGCAGTTGCTTCTGATATTGGGGTGGACTTCTGTCAGCTGCCTTCCACTCTACACTGACATTAGCGCAGCACTCTCCCCCAGTAGTCAGCAGCTGCTCTCTGTTCCTCAGATTATTGTTTAGTTGCTCACTGTTTCTTTTGCTTGTTCCACAGTTTACTTGTTTGGCTATTTTATTTTTGTGAAGTGTTTTTTTATTTTTATAATCCGTTTATTTTGTTGTACTTATTTCCACATTATTATTTTATTTTTGTATGTTGTATTTTGTATTTGTTCTGTTCTCTACTCTTCTACCTCCCAGCAGGATGCATCTGGAAGCCAGCGGATGCCAGCTCTTGCCAGCTCAGTGTTTCTTTGCTGGTGGGCTCAGGGAGAGTGAGGGTGGTGGAACAGAGGCACATCCCTCCAGTTGTGCCTCTCCACAGTTCATTCGCCACTCTGGTGGAGCATGGATCCTGTATGGAGGCACTCGCAGTGGAGACCAAGGAGGATGCTAGGAACCTTCACAATGGAGACCCACAGGAGGGTGGCACAGGACCCCACAGGGGAAGGAAACAACTCCTGGTGGGGGGCTCAATTGTTAGGGGGGTAGAACTGGGGGAGAGAGGCCAAAGGGAGGTAAGGTGCCTGCCTGGTGCCATGACTTGGTGGGACAGGAAACGAACCCTCAGGATCATGGGAGCAGCTACAAGGGAGAGGGAGATGGATGTCATCATCCACCTAGGAATGAATGACCTGGCTGAAAATGGGATCAGAGGAGTGCAACAGGAGTTTGTGAAGTTGGAGAGGGGACTTAGACGAGTAGCACACATGGTAACTTTCTCAGAAGTGATACCTGTCTATGGCATGGATGAGGCTAGAGTACTCCGCACCACGGGATTCAATGACTGGTTGAAAAACTGGTGCAGAGCGCAGGGATTTGGCTTCATTGGGACTGGGGCTCCACCTGGAGGGATGAAGGCCTATACAGGTGCAATGGTCTGCATCTATCCAGGAGGGGAACCAGGATCCTAGGTGATAAGTTTAAATGCTTCATTAGTAAGCATTTAAACTAGCCAAGGGGGGAGGCACTGAAAAGGAGAAGGAAAATCCTATCCCCCCCCCAAAATCAGGGTAGTTAGTGAGATAAACACCAAGATAGAGCAGTCAATAGGGAGAAGGGCAGGGGTAAGTGGAGAAAAAGACAAAGGCAGTAAGGACAGTGATGGGGCAAAAAGAAATAAAGCCATAAAAAAATGGAGGGTAATGAGTACCAATGCCCGTAGTCTAGGTAAAAAGCTCCCCGAAATGGTGGCCTTGATGGAAGAGGGATGCCTGGATATCGTGGCAGTCACAGAACATGGTACACAGAGAACCATGACTGGGATGTCAACATACCAGGGTACACAATCTACAGGAGGGACAGGGAGGGAAGAAAAGGAGGAGTAGCTCTCTATGTAAAGGAAGGGATCAAAGCAACAGAACTAAAGGGTAAACAAGGAGGAGAGGAGGCACTGTGGGTGACCCTGGAGACAGGAAATGGCTCCACAATCTGCACAGGGGTTGTATACAGACCCCTGTCTCAGAGGGAGGAAATAGACAAGGAAATGATAGAAGGGATCCTTGGGATGGCAGAGAAAGGGGAGATATTGCTGATAGGGGACCTGAATATGCCAGATGTTGACTGGAGCACCTTTGCTGCAGCCACATCCAAGAGCAGGGCCATTCTTGATGCCCTATGGGGGCATGCCTCAGACAGCCAGTTTTGGAACTCACTAGGGTGGGAGCAATCTTAGACCTGGTACTCTCAAATGGGGACGGAGAGAAGATCTCTGATCTTGAAGTGGGTAGCCATCTGGGAACAAGCGACCACCAAACAGTGTGGGTCACAATAAACTTAGCTGTAGAGTCAAACCACACAAAAGTGAAGGTGCTGGACTTCAGGAGGGCTGATTTTGCCAAAATGGGAGAGTACCTCAGAAAAGCACTAGCAAACAGGCAAGAAGGTGGGGTGGAGCAACAATGGGGAAGCATCAAAACCGCCATCACAGAGGCAACAAGCCTTTGTTTGAAGCAAATAAACAAATCAAAAAGAAAGAAAAAACACTATGGTTCTCAAAAGAAGTGGCGGGGAAGGTAAGGGAGAAAAAGATAGTATTCGGGAAGTAAAAGGAAACACAGAAGGAGAAGGACAGAGAACTGTACCAGTTAAAGTAGAAGGAAGCGGGGAAGGCAGTCTGACTAGCAAAAGCCCAAACTGAGGAAAAGATAGCCAACTCGGTTAAGAAGGGGGATAAAGCCTTTTATAGGAACATTAGGGAGCAAAGAAAGACTAAGGCAGGGATACTGAGGCTGAATAAAGAGGAAGGTGGTTGGGCAGAGAGTCACAGTGAAAAAGCAGGGATACTGAACGAATACTTCTGCTCAGTATTCACAATGGAAAAGCAGGGGGAGATACCTAATCCAGTCAATAGAAGCACTCTGGATATGGGGTTGATATTAGTCCTTTCACAGAAGAAAGGGTTCTGAAAAACTCTTAAAACTGAAGGTGGATAAAGCAATGGGCCTGATGGGATTCACCCCAGAATTCTAAAAGAACCAAGGGAAGAACTAGTAACACCACTGACTACCCTTTTTAATAAATCATGGGAGGATGGTGTAGTACCTGAGGACTGAAGGAGGGGGGATGTGATTCCCCTTCACAAAAGTGGGAGCAAGACAGAGACAGGAAACTACAGACCTGTCAGTTTGACCTCAGTGGTAGGGAAAAAGATGGAATCACGTCTGAAGGAAAGAATTGTTGAGTACCTAGAGGCCAGTGGGGCACAGGACCCAAGGCAGTATGGATTCACAGCAGGAAGGTTATGTCAGACGAATCTAATTGATTTCTTTGACTGGGTGACCAAAGTAGTAGACCAGGGAGGGGCTGTGGACATGGCCTACCTAGGCTTTAGCAAGGCATTTGACACAGCCCCACACAAAAGATTAATAAACAAATTAGCCAACCTGGGAGTGGGTCCCAGGGTAGTAGCCTGGATAAAACACTGGCTGGACAACAGGACACAGAAGGTAATTGTAAATGGAGTCCACTCTGAAAAAAGAGGGGTTGCTAGTGGGGTACCGCAGGGTTCAGTACTAGGGCCGGTCCTTTTTAATGTCTTTATAAGTGACATTGTAGAGGGACTGGAAGGGAAAGTATGTCTCTTTGCAGATGACACAAAGATCTGCAACAGGGTTGATAAATAAGGTGGGGGTGGAAAGGATGAAAAGGGACTTGGCACAGTTGGAGGAATGGTCAAATGTATGGCAGCTTACATTCAATGCAAAGAACTGCAAAGTAATGCACCTGGGAAACAAAAACACAGGGGAAGAGTACACAATGGGGGGGGTGAGATACTGACAACAACAAAAATGGAAAGGGACCTGTGGGTAGTCATATCAGATGACCTAAAGGTGGGTCAGCAATGTGAGAAGGCAGTAAGGAGGGCTTGGGGGATACTGGGATGCATAGGGAGAGGCATCACCAGTAGAAAACAGGAAGTTGTTGGCCCTCTGTACCATACCTCTCAACCTCTTGCCTCATGAATCAGGGACAAGGCTTAAAAAAATCAGGGACAAAGACCCAAAATGAGGGACACATCTTAAAAATTGTACTATTCACTCAGAAAGCTGATAGAATTAAAGGATTTGTGTTAAGATGCATTTTCTGAAGAGGAACAAGTCTATAACTTTCATGTTTGACATCATTTTGTGCTTTTATTCCCCACTGTTCTGTCACAAGAACATAAATTTTACGAGGGACAGTGGAAAATTCTGAGGCAAAATCAGGGACATCCCTGAAAATCAGGGACAGTTGAGAGGTATGCTCTGTACAGTCAGTTGGTAAGACCACATCTGGAGTACTGTGTACAGTTCTGAAGGCTCCATCTCTGCAAATACATAGACAGGGTGGAGGCTGTCCAGAGGAGGGCAACCAAAATGGTGCAGGATCTGCACAGGAAGACATATGAAGAAAGACTAAAGGAGCTTAAGATGTATAGCCTCAGGGGAAAGGAGGGAGAAGGGGGACATGATAGAAACTTTCAAATACCTCAAGGGACTCAACAAAGTCCAAGAGGGTAGCATCTTTCAGAAAAAGAGATGTGCAAGAACAAGGGGGCACAATTTGAAGATAGAGGGAGGACGGCTCAGAGGTAATGTGAGGAAGTATCTCTTCACAGAGAGGGTTGTAGATGCATGGAACAGCCTTCCTGAGGAGGTCATAGAGTCAAAAACAGTGGGGGAATCCAAGAATGCATGGGACAGACATTAGGCAATTCTAGTAGGGGGTAGGAGGAAGTAGGCTGTTGGTTAAGTAGGATCTGTAGCTTATCCATTAGGTAGGAAAATGGGCAGACTAGGTGGGCCAAGCGGTTCTTATCTGCCGTCAAATTCTATGTTTCTATGAAACAAGGAAGGAAACATTTTTTCAGCTGCTGTTGTCTTTCTGATGTTTTTAGTCCCGACCCCCTTGAGACAGCATGGCAATTTCACCAACCTCTTTTCCCACACATCTTTAGCACCTTGTCTCCCCCCACCCCATCTTGGTTTCCCACAGATCAGGATTTACAATGAGCTGGCAAATGTGTGCCTGGATCAAAAACTTCGCAGACAGGCTGTTAAATTTAATGTTAGTGCTCCAGTTTTGTTGATAAGAATTTGTGACTCTTCCCCTTGACATTCCAGTTATTCTGTCCCTCGCAGCTAACCCACTACCAAAAGCATTTGATGCTGCTGATGCTAAGTATTTTATTCTTATATTCATGCCAGTTAAAATGATGGTTTCTAGTGTTACATGATCTGCATTTACTGAAATAAATTAATGTTAATGCATGCTAACGAGTTGTTTTTGTTGCTTATTGCTGAATGTACACTTTGATAAAATGATCTCTAGCAGTTTTGATAAACACTGCAAGCCAGTAAATGATTAAGCAATAACGACAGAGAAGCCAGTAATTTCTGAAGGATTAATGACCAGTTGGGGGGGAATGGGTGACCCGAGGTGCAGCCCAAGGCCTCCTCCCTCCAGCAGGTCATTATTCCAAGGAACTGACCAGCTTCGAGGTTGTTATTGTAATTATAAGTCTAATCGCAATAACAGCTTTTTTCCCCAATTTATTTTTACCGCAATTCAATTTGAAAGCAGAGTGGTGCGAGTCATGCGTGTCACGCAGCATCAGTTGGCAGCTGGATTGGTAATTTCTAAGACATTAATGACCAATCCAGTAGCCAATCAGGAGCCTCGTTAGGCTCATGAATAATTAATTGGACTTATAATATAAAATAAAACATGCAGATGTGTGTCACTCATTTTTTTCACAAATCCTCAGTGTGTGATGCTTTTTTAAAACCCTTGCGCTTCACTCTCAGGGTTTAAGTGGCATCACACATTTTTTTTATTTATTTATTTATATTTCTCGGGTGTGTGACAAAAAAATTTACAATATACATCTGTACATGTATTATGCTATATGTAATGTTTATATTGCATTGTAACAAAACTGCAATAGAATATAAGCTAAAAATGAGGCCCCCTCAATGGTCCAGTGGCAGTGTATCACACACTGCTGTACAGCCGAAAGGTGTTCGAAGGCTGTTTCAGAAGGCATGCCAGACTGCAGCAGATGCTGCTCGGCAATGCACTGCAGTTGGGAAGGGATGGCACTGGGCTCCAGTGCTGCATGACTCCTGCAGTGGGCCAAAAAAACATGCTTCCTCTGCAGGACATTGCTGCATGCAGCCAAGGCCACTCAACAGGCTACACACATGTTAGGAGAGGATGTAGAAAAAAGAGGAAAAAATCATGCCTGTCTGTATGATGACCTGGGCTCCCTGGGTTCCCCTGGTTCCTGGTGCCCAACAAGCTGGATGCTACTCCACACAGTAAACTGCCTTGGGGGGGTGGATGGTCCTCCCAAGGGACCCCAGCCATGGAGTTGACCCATGGGAGATGTCAGTGGTGCCACGGCCTGGGGTGGACAGTGTCAACAGGCCAAAATGGTGCATATCCCTGTGAGCAGGGTATTTCCCTGACAGACATGAATGAGGGAGAAAAAGCACTATGGGAAAAAAATAAATTATACATTGGCAAGAATAAATCTTGCAACCTGATTGGTCAGCTGAGTCTTGGACCTGTGATGTTATCCAAGAACAACATCAGGTATCAAGTCCTAGCACATGAACGACCGTATTAAGCAGTAAAGAAAACAGTCCACCAGTACTTGATCCATTTTTAAATTTTTTTATGTGGCTCCCTCTGCCACAAAACTGATCCCAAAACTATTGAAAACATATCCAATGTGCCCAACAAAAAAACAGTAAACCAACACTGGGATCAGCTTTGCCTGCCCACATTGCGATCGGCTTCACCAGTCCGCACCACGATAAGCTTCACTACCTGCTCCCATCTGCTGCAATTATGTGAGTGTATATACTGCTAGCACTTTGTTTATCAAGCACCTCTACATCCACTCCATTACATCTTCTTCCTCCCGGTACAAATACCAACTGTACTGGGAGAATCAGATAAAAGACTGCAGTCACCATTTGAACTGTCAGTCAATTCGGTGAAGAGAGAGAAATCAG
The DNA here is from genome assembly GCA_016271365.2 of Neoceratodus forsteri. Lineage (NCBI taxonomy): Eukaryota > Metazoa > Chordata > Ceratodontiformes > Ceratodontidae > Neoceratodus > Neoceratodus forsteri. The sequence goes on from CM028131.1 coordinate 736,409,297, forward strand.
AGCACAAACCACATACAGCACAGCCACCGTGAGCCATGCTCAGAACAGCAGGACAGGGGACAGCAGGTTACATCTCAGGAGAGAAAGTGAGGTAAAATAAGAAATGCACATTAATAGTTATACGGAGAAACAAATATAAAACCTGGAGGATCAGAGCTCAGGGTGACTGCTGACAATGGAAACAAACAAAGAGATGGGGGAACATAAACTGAGACACAGACATAAGAGAACCACCTACTGGACAAATCAGAAATAGTGCACTATTTTTTCATTAGATATACCTCCCCCTGCAAAAATAGACATAAAACTGTAATTTAAACTTTTTTTAGCCCTTTTTTAAATTTTTTAACAATGAGCCATTGTATAATAGGAATAATGCACTCCAGGGTGTGAGTCGTGTTGTGATAATGTCACTTATTGGGTGTTGGATGCACTTAACCTGCAGCTTTGTGCCCAACCACCTGAGACATGATGTTATCCCAACACAACATACACCCTAGCGTGCATTATTCCTGAACAGGTAACCGGTAGAGGCATGCTAAGTTGAGGCTCATTTTCATGTACGACCGGGGGTGGGGTACATAGCAGGAGAAGGAGGTACAATAACAACACAATAAAACCAAAAAAATCAAGCCTGCTATTACATGTGAGGAGTGAGAATTTCAAATAAATAAGTGGCAGTAAGCAGAAGAGGCAGTTAACTATCCCTGTCTACAAGACATCCTGAAAGATACCAGCAAGCGGCCCATCTAGACCCCCTTTTAATTCCGCAATCCACCCAGACCCTGCTATGTCCCCTGGGTCATGTAATCATGTGCGGTGGTTCTGCAACATGGGCTTCTATCCACACAGCCAAAGCTGAGACCACCAAACTCAATTCACTTGTCCTGTGTCAGAGCTGGAACCCAGACCTCCAGCACTGAAACTCAGGGATTAATTCCAAAGATGTATTCATTTTGAAAGAAAGATGACATTTTTTACTTCAATACAGTAAAATACATATCTAGAATGCCAAAACATCCTAACTGCCAAGTTGAGAGAAAATATTTTGACGTTTTTGAGCAGCACACATTTAAGTTTCCTAGCCATCCCAAAGAACAGAGAAAGGAGAGAATTCTGGCTAACAGACATGTCTGCACCTTTACTGCTGGTATTTTACAGATTTGGAGATTAACCAGAATAAACTGTGTCTGGAAAGTTTCACATTTTTTATAACTTTATGTGTAAGTTCCAGACAGTAAAATAGGGGCATTTTACACGGCAAGACACTCATTATTCTATTGAGAGACAAAACAAGAGACTTATAAAGTTCACTCATGGAGTTCATAGCTGCTCCTTGGTGAACCTACATATCTTTCTGTTCTGAGGTATACTAATGCGGTTATTTTATTGACACCATAAACAATACCTTGCTTGTTCTTATGCCATTCTTAAGGAAACACTAAACAAAATTAAACTGGAGCTGGCCACTGAGGCAAAAAGAATGATGAAGAACACAGTTCACCCCTTCAAACCCCACCTATGTTGAGTGTCACGTGACTGACTGTGAGAGAATGTGTGTACAAAACAATACATTGTTTAGATATCAAGGCCTGGGAGGTGTAGTCTTATAACTATGAGACAGACTTGTAAGTTCATCTGGGATTGGCACAAAATGATATGATATGATAGGGGGTTATTGAGAACAAAGCACTAAACAGCAAGTGAATCATCATTTTGAGTAATATTTCTAATTGTAAAATGACATTTTGTGCTCAACCCCTGCTCCTTTCCAACAATTAGGTGGAGTGTGGCTGCTAGGAAGCTTCTTTATCCCATACATTCTGACTTCTGTATGTTAGTTCAAGTATAGTACAAAGAGAACAGTATATTATGTATGCTTGCTAAAGCGAATCCCCAAAATAAATTCAGAAGATTTTAGTCAAATGGATTCAAATTAAATCTATGATTATGAGTGTAACTCCCCCCCAAACAGTGGGGGCTTACCTGGACTTCTGCCCCAACCAGAACTGCCTGCCAAATTTCAGCGTCTGCTCTCCGGATCCAGGACTGCAGCCTGGTTGAGGACTGAAGGAGCACTGCTGGAACATCTGTGTTGCTCCTGCGTGACAACTGATACACAGCTCCTTGCACACTACCTCTTCGCAGACTGGTGCTCAGCACTTAAGCATGTCTGACCCACCACACTGAACTTTACTGCCGCAACCTTGCAACCAGCACAACATGTCCCCTCTACTGTGCTCCAGCACCAGGGTCTTCAGTGGGCATCAGGGGGGCATGGAGGCACTAAGAGGAGGAGAAAGGAAAGTACAAACATGTGTTTGGCGCCACTGCACCATTTAGATACAGTGCGTATCATAGCCACATTTGGTGTATAGGGTCTGTTATGTCAAGGGAGGACAGTATCACAGAGCTCTCAAGGGGGCGCCATGAAAGACTCAATCAATCCAATGCCTGCCACCAATGGAAGAGAAAGCACAATGTGTGCTATAGAACTAGGGGGTCAGCCAGAATAAAAGCTGGACAAGAGCCCTACAAAAAGGACATTGTTAAAGCAATACTGCTCTTTGTTTAGGAAGCCTCCATCTTGCTGACCCCTGACCCCACTGCCAGCCAATCAGAGCTCAGGGATCTCAGCACGTGACAGCCACAGCCTGCTGGGAGAATGATGGTACTGTATGGTTGGCGCCCTTTCTGCCAGCCAATACAGTATCAAGTGAACGTTCTAAATATTAATTGATTGACAGCCCTATACCAATCCAAAACTACCTTTACCCCAGAAAATGTGAAGGGCAGTTACAGAAGAGAGGAGTCAAAAGTTAGCTCCCAGAGAGACAGAAGGTCTGGCAGGGGTCTCATTTAGAGGCAGCAAGGGGTTGCAGTCAAGACCCCTATGATTTTTTTGCAACCCCTATGATGTCCATTGCAAGTTCTAGGAACCACTAAAACAACATTTCCCTAGCATTTATTTATATAAATTTAGTGGTTGGAAGAGCTTTGCAACCCCCTCTGATTCCAGTGAAATGACACTACTGAGGTCTAGAGTGCTGCATGCCAGAACCATCCAGAGAAGCCTGCCTGAGCTTCTACAACCAACCATTAGGGAGCAACTTCAAAAGTTTCCACAAGCTGTGTATACAGAAAAGGAATTGTATGCCTACTGAAAGTATCAAGACAACATTTTCCTGTAAGAGAGAGAGAAAGACTGTGATCTGCTTTGAGAGACAAGGAGGCAACCGTGTGCTACAGCTGCCAACCTGTGGGCACCAGAGAGAGACTGCTTGAGTACAACTGTGAGAAAGCCTGCATCAAAAGAAATACGTGCATCGATCCAGCAGACAGTTTGAGAGACAGCTGGATAGTGCTAACAGTTATGACATTGTCTTCACCCTGAAGAAAGGGGGTGATGCCACACAATTGCGTACCAGTAATCCTTGCACAAAGTTACTACTGCAGGAGTGACCCAAGTTAAAAATCAAAGCTAACTTGCTGTACAGAGAAATCCAAGGATCTCAAGGTTTTCTATTAATGTCAAAGTTAAAAAATATTGTGCTGCATGCTCTCCATGATGACATGGAACACCTTGTAAGTGAGCGAACTTTGGACCTTACTCGAGCTCGCTTCTATTGGCTACATACAGTGTGGGGAGTGACATGGAACAATACTGAAAAAACTGCAACAGATGTGTGAGCTGCAAAACTCTGCCACAGAGGGCAGCCCCTCTGGTAAACATAGTTACAAGTGCCCCCATGGAATCGGCATGCATAGACTTTCTCATCCTGGAACCAGACTCTAAGAACATTGCAAATATCTTGGTAGTAACAGATCATTTTTTTCAAGGTACACCTAAGTCTATTCAACAAAGAACTAAAAAAGAAATGATGTCCCCCATGGGAATAAAAAAGTCACAAACTACTCTGTATCACCCTCAAGGTGATCCTCAGCCTGAATGGTTCAATCAAACAATACTAAACATGTTAGGTACTGTACATTGGACCCAAAGGAAAAGAGCAAGTGGAGTCAACAAGTCGGTGCACTAGTCCATGTGTACAACTGCACCAAAAGTTACACCACTAGATTCTCTCCATATTATCTGATGTTTGGCAGGGAAGACAACATCCTATGGACTTGTGTTTTTTGGTGTCTCTGCCGATGGAACTAAGCCAGAGAATTACCTTCAGTATGTACAAAGATTGAGAGACCAGTTGAATGCCACCTACAAGTTAGCCTTGGATGCCACAGCAAAACGTAACAATGCCAATAAATATAGGTATGACAAAAGGGTGAAGGCATATGAATTGATGCTAGGGGAGTGTGGTTTGTTAAAAAATTTGACACTGACAGGAAAGAACAAAACTACTAACCTTTGGGGCAATACCCCATATTTCGTAATGGAAAAGATGCGTGATATGCATTTGTATCAGATTCATCCTGATGGAGAGTCAAAAAAATATTGGATTATCCACCGAAACCATTTGTAGCCTGTTGGGCAATTGGTAGCCAATGATGTAGTGGACACTGTAGAACCTCCAAACCCCCCAAATGGTCAATCTGCTATGTACAGACAAAAAGCAAAGCAAAAGACAAGGCAATCTGGAATTGTTCCACCCACAACTGATGCTCAAGTCGATCAGGATGACTCAGACTCTGAATCAGAAGGTGGAATGTATTATCCTACCAGGGATCTCACCAGACTGTTTAGAGGTTCAGACGGAACAAGTAACTTGTAAAATGTGCCTCTTGCAGAGCCTACCCCCACAACTGTGGACTCTGAACCAACACCAGGTGTACCCTTGGATGATGGGCCCATATCTGAGAAAGCGCCAGAGGAAAAAAGTGGAGAACCTGTTGAGCCTATAGAAACAACAGATACAATAGAAACCCCAGAAGTTGTGAAACCCATTTTGACTAAAGATGCTTCACTGATGGTCGATGAAATGGGAACGAGCCACACCGAATCCAAGGAAGAAATTACTGTTCCACTCTGTCATTTTGAAAAAGCTGTCAAACCTTTGCTCAAGTTTACCAAAACCTTGCTAGTGGCACTGTCTCCTTAATTTTAGTACAGCATCCAATACTGTTGATCACTCCATTTTGCTACAGAAACTCTCCAAAGTTGAGGTTAGCCCCTCTTCTCTCCCCTCCCCTGGTTTGCCAACTATCTAAGCATATGTCAGCAGCAGTTAATGGTCGAAGTTCTTACCTCATCTTGCATCCCCTTAGCCAAAAGTGCTTGAGCAGGACATGAGCATACTTTTTATCATTATTTGTGGTAATTGTGGTGTTTGTTATTGGTCCTTTGTCCATGGTGTGGTTGTTTTGTTTATGGTAATACACTTTAAACTTACAAACACTGTTTATTAAAAGAAATCTAACTAAGAGTTAAGGTTGAGCTCCCAGTACGGAGGTCACCAAATATGATCATGAGTTTTAGAAATATGCTTGAAGAGTGTTACAGATGACATAATCAGAACTTTGAAATATTTTAAATGCACTTTAGTATGGATATAGGAATTTTGTGGTGCAATAGGTTTTTATGCTAATATTTTCAATCACAGTTTGATGTCTGTATATGTTGAAATAATGCACGGTCACTTTAAGAAGTTACCTTTTTAAATGCACACCTGTGAGCACCATTCTAAGCCTTGAGAAAGAGCACAGGAGTAGCACATGAAGACATTTGGCATTTTGCTAAGGTTGTTGCTGCTCCATTTTAAACAATAAAATGTTTTTTGTCAGGTACTGTATTGTTTTGGGTAATAATTTCATGGCTGCCTGAGCTCTACTCTACTTGGTTTATCCTTCTGAATCTGCAGAGTTTTTGGTGTCCTAACCAGGACTTCCGTGTAAATGAGCATCGCTCAGTGGAGCTTTCCTGGTAAACGAAATAAATGCAAATACAATACAAATATCTTTCAGGCTCTGCAGCCTGATTTGCTGATGGTACAACCCCTGTTGTTGTAGTGATGGAGCGGAGTGCCCAAAAGATGGCTGCAGCCATTGTGGCTGTGGGACACTGGCCCTAAAAGTCTTAATTTGATAGGGCTTTTGCCTTTAAACATTTATGCTGGTGCCATTTCACGTTGGGCATGATCAGACTAAGTGTCTGGTCTGGTCTTTTGGTGGGGAATCCCTGCCTCATTATGGACCCCATGTCTGCTCATCCATTGGTGGTAGATAGCTGCTTTAGTAGTGAGCAGGCACCACTCCACAATGGTACATGAGATGCCAAAGAATGCAGCCTTTTCTCCTCTTACTGCCCCTGCTGCAATGTCCCTCATGGAACGGGAGAGCACTGCTGACAGTTTGGTGATGTGGTATGGCTCCATGCAGCCAAACAGATAAGCTTCTACAGTGGGGATAGGGTTACACTTCCATTCTTCAGATTCCTGAATTCAAACTATGCACAACCAACTCAGCTATGTGTTCAGGGCTTCAGTTAACCTGATTTTGGATACAATATATATATATTTTGTTAATTCTTCTAGCCAGGGTCACCCTAATCCCCACTGCATGCCTGTTCTCTCCACGGGGCTACAAAATGCCCCCTTTGACTCCAATCTAGCCTGTCATGTGGGGGGAGGAGAGGTGCATCCAGTACACTTAGTGGGGCATGAAGGGAGCTTGTGGTATCAGAGGCCAATAGACGGAGGGGGGTAGCAAGCTTGCTGACCCATTTTTCCATAGCCCCACCCACATCCACCCTAAGTCAAGCCCCACTTACAACTACTACAGGCTATGTGTATGCATACTGAAGCTAAACCAGAGGCATCTACGGTGTTAATATGGCCCCTCTGCCCAGAAATGGTAGTCCAGATTGCAACACAAACCCTCGTCTCGCACATAGTAATGCCATATATTACCCAAGGTAATACAGGGCTGGATTTGGATAGATTTTAAATCGAGAAATTATGAGAAAAATTCAACTCTGACCTAGTGGAGTAGAATTGCTTTGCTTCCATTCAGGAAAGAAAATCAATCACAGTGGTGGCTCCTGGTATGGTGAGAGCACTTGGAATCTACTAGAGCGTCTGCCACAGAATATGGACTAGAACAAGAAGTATGGAAGAATTTAAGTACAGGATAAAATGGAATAGCACCACCTTTAAGCAGTCATTTTTGCTTTTCTCTTACAAAGTAATAATGCCTACCATCAGATTCTGATTAATTGATTTGTGAGTTGTATCTTTTTTTTTTAATTTTTATGTTGCTTGCACTCATGTGGAAGAAACATAGTGCCATCATCGGAGATTTCGGAGGTGTGTCACCTCCTCCTCCAATTCAGGCAGTGTGCTGGCAGGCGCAGCCCCTGTAAGCCAATGCATTTTGGAGCTGTCTATGACACGCTCCAAAATGCAGTGGCATACAGTTGAAAGGGGGAGCTACGCTTGAGTAAGCAGCGATAAGAAGCTGCTCACGCGCAGCTCCCCCACCGCAGGTGTGCGTGCCCCGCACGCACTGTATAGCCGACTGGGTGCCCAATCCTCGCCGGGCTGAGCTGCGCCGCTCTCCCCGTAGTTGGTGCCACGCTGGGAGCCCACCCCAGCGTGGCAATCAGTCCTTGTTGACGGGGTGCCCAACTTCGGCCGGCTGAACACCCCTGATCGCCTTGTGCCACGCTGGAAGCTCACCCCAGCGTGGCAAATGGATCACTGACGTCTTTTTTTTTTTTACCTGTAAAACAAAGCGGTCCCGGTGCGTCTCCGACCCCCTCCACAACCCGCACCCACCACCCCTGCGCACCCAGCTTCCCCACCCCCTCACCCCATACTTACCTCCGGACTCGCGCGACAATCTTCAGTGGACCGGGAACACGTCTGCACTCTTCAAAGCCGACCGCGAACTGAGGAAATGCCCGGTAAGCTGTATAATGGGCTAGATAGGGGGTTTCAACTTTGTGCATATCTCAGCCATTTTGGGAATTTTTGCCAAATTTTAACATGGGGTTTTTGGACTCTTCTCATGAATGATGTCACTGTCATGGTGTTATTCAGGCCCAAGGGTGATTTACACGCAGTGACTGCGCAGTGACTGCGAAATCACCCTTTGGGCCTGAATACCGCCATGACAGTGACATCATTCATGAGAAGGGGCCCAAACCCCATGTTGAAAATTTGCTGCCAAAATTCCAAAAAATGACTGTTTTACGAGTGTGCATTGCGCAGTTCCTACGCAGGCTCGTAAGTTCGCGAAATTTCAATATTTTCACTCCAGATTTTCAACATTGCCATTTTACCACACCTTCTTATGAGCAGTACAGCTGTCATTTTTCACATCTCACCCAAAATGTGTTTCTGCCCATGTAGCGGACAATGGTGCAGTCGGTGTATGAAATCAATGTATGGGACAATTAAGAAAATCACAGTGACACTGTTCATGAGCAGAGGTCTTAAAATGGCTATGTTGAAAGTTTGGTGAAAAAATTCCTAAAAATGACTGTTTTACGAGTGTGCGTTGCGCAGTTCCTACGCACGCTCATAGGTTTGCGAATTTTCAATATTTCCACTCCAGATTTTCAACATTGCCATTTTTCCGCACCTTCTTATGAGCAGTACAGCTGTCATTTTTCACATCTCACCCAAAATGTGTTTCCGCCCATGTAGCGCACAATGGCGCAGTCGTTATGCGAACTCAGTGTATGGGACACATTAAGAAAATCACAGTGTTACTGTTCATGAGCAGAGATCTTAAATGGCAATGTTGAAAATTTGGTGAAAGAATTCCTAAAAATGACTGTTTTATGAGTGTGCTGTACAGTTCCTACACACGCCGTAGGGTTTCCGCGAATTTTCAATATTTCCACTCTAGATTTTCAACATTGCCATTTTACCACACCTCCTTATGAGCAGTACAGCTGTCATTTTTCACATCCTGCCTAAAAAACGCAGCTTCATGTAGCGCATAATGGCGAAGTCGGTGCGCAAAACTCAATGTATGGGACACATTAACAAAATCACAGTGACACTGTTCATGACCAGAGGTCTTAAATGGCTATGTTGAAAATTTGGTGAAAAAAATCCTAAAAATGACTGTTTTACGAGAGTGCATTGCGCAGTTCCTACGCACGCTCGTAAGTTCGCAAATTTTCAATATTTACACTCCAATGACTTCCAAATACCTAAACAGCACATAGAAGCAAGCAACATTCGGCATTGACAAATGCTTGTTAATATTGTAGAGAAGGATCACATTTTTGAAACAGTGCACTGCACTTTATCATGGGTCCTTAGTACTATTGCTCTTCTATATTGGATGTGTTTTTTCTATAAATTACTTATGGATTCTCCCTTTTAAATTAATGGGGTTAATTTATTGTGTCAGTGAGAGCATTATTTAAAGCACTTGACACTTGTTGAGATAGCACATATTAGATATGATTCAAGTACAAGTAAGCATGAAACATTAGCACCTAACATTTTTGCGCATACTGCTGCCCGAAAGTACCATTACACTAGTTTGTTTAACACTATTTTACTATTTAATAAATGAACTTTAATCTTATAAATCAGGTTTGGTCTTATTTATTTTGTGTTCAGGTAGTGGAGCTGGGCTTTTTGTGTTTATTTACTTCCATTTACCATTTTAAAATGTGGGACTAAGTGAACTATTTTCACTTCCCATATGATTGTCAACACTTAAAAGAGTTGTACTGATAGGAATACTGTACTTCCAGCGTGTGGCATTACTTTGACCTTCTAATGTTGTTCACACATTTCAGGAGGGACAGAGCCACTCTTAAAGTCATTTCAGGAGTCTTTAGTCCCAAGGATTTGAATAGAATCAGCAAGTTAAGTACTATGCAAAGGCAACTCTTGTACCTAAGCCCTATCCCTCCTTCCCTTCTAAGTATACCACTAAGAAAATTTAAAAAACACACTGTATATTTGTGGTAACTATTGATGCAAAATCTGGGAGATCCCTGAAAATGAGGGACAGCAAAGAGGTATGTTCAGAATTCAAAGAAAACCTTCCCCATTCTCTTCTCAACGTTTTATCTTCTCAACGTTTTATTTCACTGTAACTGAGTTCCTGGAGGTTCCCACCCATGTCCACTGCTGTTAAAAAGAAAACAAAGTGGAGAATACTAAAAGTTCCTGTGGACCAAGAAGTAACTCAATAGTGAGTTTGTTGCTTACAAATGGACAACCTGGCCTAAACAGAAGGTTCAGAAATAGGTCCTGCTCAGCTGAGTAAACAGGGCACACCTTGCTGCACCCAAAAATTAAAGGTATTATTTCATTCATAGCTTCTGGGTACATTGGGAGGAACAGTGATAAAGTTATGAAACTAGTGACCCGGCTGGTATTTCATTCCTCCAGATAAACAAAAAGTCATAACCGAACTTGAGGTCATCAGGCATTGGTCCAAACTACACTTCTAAATGTATTTGCTTGTACATGTTTGCTTTTATTGGCTTTGTGTATTGCTTTCAAATTCCATTTAAATGTTTTGCTTAAAATGCTTTAAATGATATTGGTCTCCCCAGAACATAAGAGCCTGGAGATTGGAAATAACTGCTACTGCTGCAGTGAAACAATTATCACCCTGCCTCTCAAAAGGGGGATAGTCACAGAAACAGAGAAATCAATAGTAGACAAAGATCCTTGGCCCATCTAGGGAAGCAATATTTCATAGTGGTTAGGAGCACTAAGCTACAAACCTGGAGAACTGGGTTTGAATTCCACAGTCATCACTTACATACTGTGCGACCGTGAGCAAGTTGCTTAACTTCTCTGTGCTTCCAGGATGCACCTGGAAACAGGCCTTTGCTTAGTGCATCTTTCCTGGCAAAAATGTAATGAATAAATCTAGTCTGCCCATAAGCCCTAACCTGCCCCAACACCTACTGTCTATACAGGGTTTTTGCTCACGCTACTCCCCCAACTTATGACTTTTTTATAGGCAAATTTTATTGAGTTTTACATTGTGCCACAATAAAAACAGTGAACCATTACAAGAAAAAATTTAATCAGGGAGGCATATAGACATATGTTCTAAAGATAAAAAAAGTAGTACATTTACCAGATTCAACACAGAGCATTAATCTCATAACAGCCCATCAAAAGAAAGTACCCACTCCCAGACACTACCCGGTAATATTTGTATGGCCTCCTTCGATCTCCAGGCCTAGCCTACAACTATGGAACAAACTGCGGGTCTATTGTTAGGTTTTACTGCCCTACTGCTACCCCTGTGGTTCACTGTTAACCCCTCAATGTGGTTTAAAGTTATTGATGGTTTTGGCACCCACCACCTCAGCCCGCATGCTGTTCCATGGCTGAACCACTCTCTCTGTAAAACAAAACTAGCTCAAATTTCCAGTGATGTTGACTCCAAAATGATGGCTTAAGTGAGCACCGCTCTACAACATCACTATTTTCCCCTACAACTGGTGTTATAATCTTTCAATTCTACTTAGATGGCTTCACAAAAGGATAAAGGGGACAGACTTACAAGGTCCCAGTCAGCAACCTTAGTCGCATCCTCAGATGCTGATAGATTGCCTTTTTTTTTTAACTTCTTTGGTAACCCGGTAAGGTCCACTAGGTACAAGTGCCTGTGTTCAGGGGTAACCCAGGAGCAGTGGAGTGGTTAAGTGACCTGCAGCTCTTTCCAACTGCAGCAGGAGCACATCCCTGACCAGTGTGACAGGCTCCGGCTACAAGATGGACCAGGAAAATGACTGCCTCTCCCAGCACAAATATGATACCCTCGTCACTTAAATTAGAGGTTTTTGAGAGGAGAACGTGCAGAATTCTGGCAGTTAAACTCTAGATTGCAAAAATTAAAAAAGCCAGATGACTGATGCCAAGGAGAGAGTATTATATGTGGAAGATGGCACCCTACAGTTACATCAAGCATTAGAGGCCTTAGTTGCTCAGTCAATCCATTTACATGAGACGTGCCTGGATTTAGAGGCCCATTTCAACAATGATAACCTGTTCCTCTACGGACTCCCAGAAGGAGAAGAAGCCAGAAGGGGAAGGAAGGAAACATATTCAATTCAGTGCTTTAGAGTAACTGGTAATTGCTATTTTTCTTTTAAACTTAGATTGTGGGCTTGTAGTGACACTATACTTTCTTTGTTGTCTTTACTTATAATTGTTTTTGGGCTGTTGAAAATTTAAAACATAGTGGTGGTGTAATTCTGTGCTGTCTTTAATTGCTGCAAATTTTATCTTGGCTTGTCTGACTGTCCTGTAGTTGGGTGAAGGGTGTTAATTGTCTGGCCTCTGACCTCAGCTACATGATAACTGGAGGTGGGGCTTAGTCAGAGTTAAAGTAGCAAGCAGAGGTTTATTTTCTCAGAAGAAGCCAGAAGGGAAGGAAGGAAACATATTCAATTCAGTGCTTTAGAGTAACTGGTAATTGCTATTTTTCTTTTAAACTTAGATTGTCGGCTTGTAGTGACATTATACTTTCTTTGTTGTCTTTACTTATAATTGTTTTTGGGCTGTTGAAAATTTAAAACATAGTGGTGGTGTAATTCTGTGCTGTCTTTAATTGCTGCAAATTTTCGCCTCCCTCCCCTTCCCCCAACTCTTAATTATATGCCCTGATAAATCTGATTGACAGGAGCTAAACACAGGGTATAGTAAGAGGTGTGAAGTAGGAGGGGCATAAGGGGGAAGAAGCCCACCCTCAGCACAAGTGTTTTGACTCATTTATTTATTTATTAGTTTCTTTTTCCTAAAAAAAAAATTATCTGAGAATCAGTGACAGGATTTTTAGTACAGTAAATTAATAAAAAGAGAACTAGGAGAGCTTCAGTAGAAGACAAGTAGTGGAATTGCAGTATAATGTGGGGAGTGGTGCAATGCAGTGGCTGTGGGGCAGCCATATTCAGGCAGACCTTCTGGACACTGAGGTGCTGCCCTATCTGCATGCATCTCTGGACTGCGGATGAGGTAGCCAGACTCAGAGCGGAAGTAAACTGGGTCAGGAGTACCATCACCCCTATCCAGGGACCTCCCAGTCCAATGCAGCTGCCTCAAAGGATGCCGAGAATGAGGAGCACTTGGATGACAGTGGGCTCAGGGAGGGTTAGAGCAGTCAGGCAGAGGCACATCCCAGATCCTATTCCACTCAAGAACTCCTATGCCACACTGGCAAACGAGGACATCCAAATAGAGGTACCCAGAGAAGTGGAAGGAAAGGATGTGGAGGTTAGCCAAGAAGGTGACCTCAGTGGGGAAAGCAGTGGACCCCAGAGGAGGAGGAAGTGAATCCTGGTGGGGGACTCCATCATAAGAGGGATCCAGCTAGGAACACAGGAGGGGGAGGACAGGGAGGTGAGGTGCCTACCAGGTGCCACGGCATGGAGGGATGGAAGGAAGATACTGGGAATCACTGGGAAGGCAAGATGGGAGGGTGAGCTGGATGTCATTATCCACCTAGGTACTAATGATTTGGCAAATGGGGAGCCAAAGGAAGTTCAGGAAGAGTTTAGGAAACTGGGGAGGAGTCTCAAGCAAGTAGCTACTTCTGTCACTTTCTCAGAAGTACTACCTGTGAAAGGCAAGGGAGAGCATAGGAGTGCATGCACCAGGAACTTTAACTCATGGTTGAAGAACTGGTGCTGTGAGGAAGGGTTTGGATTCATTGGTGACTGGGGACCCACCTGGAGGGATGGAGGTTTGTTCAAGCCTGACGGCCTGCATCCATCCTGGAGGGGAATCCAAGCACTCAATGATAAGTTTAAATGCTACATTGACAAGCATTTAAACTAGCAAAGGGGGGGGCAGGCCAGCAAGGAGGGTACCTACTTGCTCACCCCCCACAGCTAGCAGTGGAACCAGTGAACCAGAGGAGTGGCTATCTCTGCAAAGCAGTGCAAAAAGATGGAGATTAGTGCCCAAGAGGTGGATAAGCAGAAAAGGGGCAAAATTCAGCAGAAGGGCAGACAGCAAGGAGAACCAGGGATAAATGACAACCAAGGAAGGGGCTGGAGTAGAACAGTGAAGCAGTCTAGGGAGGTCAAATCATGGAAAGCCATGTGTGCAAATGCCAGGAGCCTTAGCAACAAGATGGAAGATCTGGAGGCTGTCATGGTACAGTCAGACCTGGACATTGTGGCCATCACTGAAACCTGGTGTAATGATAACCATGACTGGGAGATGGTCATACCTGGCTACAACATATTCAGAAGAGACAGAGCAGGCAGGAAGGGAGGAGGAGTGGCACTGTATGTGAAAAATGACATAAGGGCCACAGAGATCCAGGAGGAACAAAATGGGGGAGAGATACTGTGGGTTAAGCTGGAAAGGAAAATGGGGACAGCCATCCGCACAGGTGTGGTCTATAGACCACCAGCCCAGGAGGAAGAAACAGTTAGGGAGCTGATGCTAGCCATCCAAAGGATGGCAGACAAGGGTGAGGTAGTACTGGTTGGAGACTTCAATATTCCAGACGTGGACTGGAGCATCCCAGCAGCAGCATCAACTAGGAGCAGATTTATCCTGGACTCCCTTCAGGGTGCCTTCCTCAAGCAACTGGTCATGGAACCAACTCGGCAGAAGGCAATACTGGACCTTGTGCTCACAAACAGGGACAGTGTGATGGGGGTAACAGTGGGGAGCACCTGGGTAACAGTGACCACCAGTCATTGTGGTTTGAAATCACAGAAAGAGCAGAACCAAACCACACAAAAACACGTATCCTGGATTTTAGGGGGGCAGACTTTGGGAAAATGGGGAGATACTTGAAAGAGGCATAAAGGGGAATGGGACAGGAATCAGGGGTTGAGGAACAGTGGGCAGTATTTAAAATGGGGATTATAAGAACAACAGAATTATGCATTAAGCAGGTTAGCAAGAGGAAAAGGAAGAGGAGACCATTATGGTTTTCCAAAGAGGTAGCAAAGAAAGTGAAAGCCAAAAAGATTGCATTCAGGCAATACAAAAGACACAGGCAGAAGGGATAGGAGAAGTACCAGGAGAAGCAAGGGAGGCAAGGAAGTCAGTAAGGAAGCCAAAGCTCAGACAGAAGAACACATTGCAAAATCAGTGGGTAAGGGGACAAAACCTTTACAGGTACAGAAGTGAAAAAGAAAGACAAAGGGAGGGATAGTGAGACTGAAGGGGAGGATGGGAGCCTGGAGGATGACAACAGTAAAGCTGACATATTGAACAGGTATTTCTGCTCAGTCTTTACTGAGGAAGAGGGTAATGGGTCTGAAGGGTACAAGGGGTGAGAATGGTGCAGAAATGGACACAAGTCCCTTTACACGAGAAAGGGTCCTGAAGGAACTGGAAGTAATAAGAGTTGATAAAACAATGGGGCCAGATGGGGTGCACCCCAGGGTCCTTAAAGATCTAAGAGAGGTAGTGGCTGAACCTCTGGCTATCCTGTTTAGCCGATCACTGGAAACAGGGGAGGTACCCAAAGACTGGAGGACAGTAGATGTAGTCCCCTTATACAAAAGTGGGAACAAAGAGGAAGCAGGGAACTACAGACCAGTCAGCCTCACCTCGGTAGTGGGGAAGATCATGGAAGCACTACTGAAGGAGAGATTGGTGGAACATCTGGTTGTCAATGGACTACAGGACCCAAGGCAGCATGGTTTCACCAGGTGGAGGTCATGTCAGACCAACCTCGTTGAATTTTTTGACTGGGTGACTAGGGAGGTGGATCAGGGGAGGGCAGTGGACATGGCCTATCTGGACTTCAGCAAGGCCTTTGACACTGTGCCACATAGAAGACTATTACACAAACTGGGGAATATGGGTGTGGGCAGGACAGTAGTGTGGTGGGTAGGTAACTGGCTGGGTGGCAGGACACAGAGGGTGGTGGTAAATGGCTGTCACTCCACAGAGGGAAGAGTGACCAGTGGGGTACCACAGGGATCAGTGCTGGGACCAGTCCTATTCAACATCTTCATCAGTGACATTCATGCAGGATCTAGAAGGCAAAATTTCACTGTTCGCTGATGACACAAAGCTCTGTAACAGAGTAGACACACCAGAGGTGTAGACAGAATGAGAAGTGACCTGCAGAAACTTGAAGAATGGTCAGGGGTTTTGGCAGTTGAAATTCAATGCAAAGAAGTGCAAGATAATGCATATGGGGCTCAAAACCCTGGCACAATATATCAGTTGGGGGTGAGGATATAGCATGCACCAAGCAGGAAAGGGATCTTGGGGTTGTCATCTCTGATGACCTCAAGGTAGAAACAGTGTGACAAGGCAGCAGGTAAAGCAAATAGGATGCTGGGATGTATAGGCAGGGCATCACCAGCAGGAAAAGGGAGGTCATAATTCCGCTATACAAGACACTAGTGAGGCCCCACCTGGAGTACAGTGTACAGTTCTGAGACCATACCACGTAAGGACATAGACAGAGTAGAGAAGGTTCAGAGGAGGGCAACAAAGATGGTGCATGGATTGCATCACAAGTCCTATGAAGACAGGTTGAAGGAAATGAACATGTACTCCTGGAGGAGAGGAGGAGAGAGGGGTATGATAGAGACATACAAGTATCTTACAGGGAGGAACAGGGTGCAGGAAAACACTATTTTAAGCGAAAAGATGTTCCAGGACTAGAGGGCATGGGATGAAGTTGGAGGAGGATGATTCAGAGGAAACATGAAAGAATTTCTTCACAGAATGGGTGGTGGACAAGTGGAACACCCTGCCAGAGGAAGTGGTGGGGGCTGAAACAATCACAGGATTTAAGAATGCATGGGATAGACATAAAGGAATTCTAGAGGTCAGGGGTAAGGGGAAACAGACTTCTAGGAAAACAAACTGAACTTACAAGCTCAAATGGGCAGACTGGGTGGGCCATAGGCCCTTATCTGCCGACACTGTCTATGTATCTATGTATCTATGTAAGGAACAGAAATGGACAGGATGAATGAATTTTTGGAAGATCTCCTCTGTGATGTACAAGAACTCCCAGCTACAATGAAGTTCCGTATTGAGCTCTCTCACCAGGCATTCCTCCCTAAGCCTAAAAACCCTAACCAAAAGCTGAGATCCATTATCAACAAATTTTGTTCTTATTGGGACAAGGAAGAAATCCTCTGCAGGGCTTGGCAACCTAAATCAGTCACCTCCTACAATTCAGCCAAGTTAACTTTTGACCAGGACTGTACCCCGGAGGTAATGAATAAATCTTGGGCGTATGTAAGCATCTTGCAAAAACCTGAAGATCATAACATTTGTTTTCAAACTCCATACCCCACCAGGCTTCAGGTGCATTGGCAGACAGGGACTGAATTGTATCATACCCTCGAAGAAGCACAGCAGGTGCTTCAGGCCAGAGGATGGACACTCCCACCACCATCTACTTTTCGGGGAAATCCCAGTTCAGCTACCTCAATTTGGCAACCAGCTAAGCTGCAGAGGAATCATGCTCAGGCCTGACAGACTGCCCCAATGACAATGCAGGAGGTTCAGGCACTAGTGCAATCTTTCTCCGTGGCTGCCAAGGCTACATCAGCTACAGATGACCATCCTGCATGAGACTTTGTGGTGAGGCATAATTTATTTTCTAGCTCTGCACAATGCTGAGGGCACCATGATCATCTAGTAAGTACCTCAATTCTTATTATTCATATGGTAGCCCAGACTTCTATCTGTCTACACCTGCAGATATGCCCCCTGATGGTTTCAAGCAGTCACCCTTACTTCACGGCTGACTGTTGGTTTTGTCACCCTGTATCAGTGGTCTCTGCTCTTTCCCCAGTGGTTAGCCTATTGTTATCTGATAACATCTGACACTTTTTCTAACACCACGATCCATCTCTGCACTACCCTGGATCAGACAAGTTCCTTACTCTGGTTGTGGACTGCTGTTTCTTCCAGACGAACTTGTAGCTCAACAGTTTCATAGAACCAGCGATAGCCATTTTTCTGTCCATGCTGTATCTGGAACTTCTCACCGGAGACTTGGATACTTAATTAAAAACTGTGAGCCCTGCCACTATTAACTTTTCTCATGACCATTTCAGAGGCCATTTCTCCCTTATCTGAGCAGAGGGTTGGGCTATTTCCATGGGTTTAGATTTGCTGTGGCACTCTTGTTGTAATGTTCCTAGCCTCTTGGCTATTTATGCCCACATTGGACTACATTATCAGCATTATTATTAGCACTGAGGGCCTGCTTTTCTCTTTTGTTATGTGCAGTTTTGAATTAACATACCTGGATACCAGTTTTTATATATGACAATTAAACAATAACCCATGACAGGGCGTGCTGATTTTTGGAATTAACACACACCCAGGTGTGTTGTGAGGCACAAGGCCACGATCGGGATTTGAGATGTGGGGGTGAGGGCACACTATGAGGGCTTTACCATCACACCAAGAGAATTTTCACTGTACTGTGCATCTCAGCTGGGGTGGGGAGGTTGAGGGAGGAAACAGGGGAAGAGCAGGTAGAGAGGCACTACACAGACAGAGGACAGATTCCTGCAGTAATGCTCCCTGCTCTTCCCTCCTCCCTCCCTCCCTCTCCCAAGCACTCCAACTTTCCAGTCAGTGTGCAGTATCCAGTGATCCATGGGCGGACAACAGAAATATCGGGTGAGTGACACAGCAGGGGAAGACAAAACCCCCTCTCTGCAATTCCACCACACCTGCAGTTCTTGTGAAGGGGACAATAATTTTGCAAGGCACCTCTGTGTTGTGCTGTAACAGTGGGAGTTGCTTAGCGAGAACTGCAAATGGCTGCCTTTGCAAAATTATTTTCCCCTACACAACAAGTACGGGTCTACCCAGGGATCTCCCACAGAGGCGCATCTCAGCTACTTTGCTGTTAACACGCATTAATGCACAGTGATATGGTGCTGTTCATCCAATCACTTGCTGACTTTTCCCTGCCCCATGTTATAAGTAAGCAATAACCCATGACAGGATGTGCTGTTATTGGGGAGTAACACACACCCGGGTGTGTTGTGTAGGAACTGTTATTCACACTACACCCTGTTTTGCTTACTTCCCTTTCTGGTCCTCGTGCTGCTATTACAATCAGCTTGGACCAAAGTATACTCTCTCTGTTCTTCTTTAGACCATTCTTGCAGGGCAGACTGGTTCAGAGCCACAGATAAGAGCCCAGGGGGGCATCTTTCCTTTAGAATGGTGTTCTTCCCCCCCCAATCAGGGCTAGTCTGTTATGTAACGGGCAACCTCACTCTAGTAGAAGCCTTTCTTATATGGCCTCCTTCCTTGGAATCTCTACTTGCCACATTTGCACCATCAGGCTCTGACTGAGCCCAAAGAGATGGCACATTCCTGTCTTTAGGAAGGTTCTTTGTTGCTTGTTGTTTGTGCCTTTATATTTACTTGTTCTTATCTATGTTTCATGTTTTTTATCTGCTTTGCTGCTGTTATGACATTTACTGTTCATGTGCAATGTAATGTTCACTATTTTGTTATTAGACTCCTACGGCATGGAATATTACACACACTAAGTACTGGCCAGGGGGATGGAGACTTCATGAGTGGTTTAACAGGGGTCCACTCTGTGTCGCATCTGCCTGATGGCTAGTATGGATACGCACTCATATATTCCCGAAAAGTAAATGGGCTTAACAAGCCAGTTAAAAGACCCAAGGCCTTAACAAATATAAAGAGATGGTACCCATCATTTGTTCTTCTGCAGGAGACTCACTTGTCTCAACCAGAACATGACAAGTTGCAACATATGAGTTATTCTATGGTAGTTGCCTCCTCATATCAATCTGGGAAACAGGGGTATTGCAGTACTAGAACCTAGATTCACCCCTTTCACAGAGTGACTCCTTAGAATGCTTAGCTACGATTTTCTTTTATTATTTATGTATTTTGCTTTTTGCTCCTTCCATCCACACCCAGCCCCAATCAACCTGCCGCTAACCCCCAGCCCCATCATCAGTCATCTCTGGGACTTACTGTCCCACTGCACAGTGCCCCATGGATTCTCCCTGTGTTGGGGCCCCCTAAGACCCCCACTAATACCAAGAGAAGCTGAATACGGGATGTTGCAGCAGACAGACCAGTAGATGGTGCAGGGCCTGCAGAGAAGCATGGCGTCATCCTGCCCAGCTTCAGTATTTTTCACCTTTTTTATCCCTCCACACAGGCACCTTTGGTGGGCTAAGGATGATAGGGGCACACACAAATGTATGCATCACAGTCACAAAGCACCCTCCTTCCTATACTGTGCCTCTGTTGTTTGACCACCATCTGTAGTCACCCAGGCGATGTTGCAGCGGAGGCAGCAATCTACCCTCCCCTGGAGGAGGAGGAGGAGGAGGGCATCCCATAGGACACTCAATACTCCTCCTCCGGGCCAACCCCCAATGACCCAGGTCCATTTCCAAAACTGAGTCGCCAGCATGGTGGAAGGTAAGGAAGTAATGCCTCAGTCCTCCGCACCCAGGCTGGCACATGCTTAGCTATGCTTAAAGGTATTTATTTAGGCCATGAGCTTACGGTTGCTAGTGTATACATACCACCTGGCTCCACAGCCTGTTTTGTTAGGCAACTATATAGAAAAACAGTGACTTTTCACTCTGGAATTTCAGTGATAGGTGGTGATTTCAATATGACCCTAGACTCCAGGGACTTCACCAGCTTTCCACTCACCAAGTCCACTGCAGTACAGAAAGCTACACAGGCCTTTTTCAAAGATGTAGGATGGGAGGATGTCTGGCGGGCAGATTCATCCCTCCGCTAGAACTTACAGTCACTACTCAGCACCACATGACACTTATACCAGGATAAACTGGTTTTTAATGTCACATGAGCGTGTCCACTTAGTGGTAGAGTGCTATGTACTACCAATGCTGCTTTCTGACCATGCTCTTCTATGTCTACAATTAAGCCTGGGCCACACAGTGGGTACCACACTCTGGAGATTTAATAACTTACTTTTGAATATTCATGAGTTTACCAAAATTGCAGAGAGATTAGGTGAAATTCTATAAGAAAATATGACGGAAGATATTTCGACCTCCACAGTGTCGGATACTCTTAAGGTGGTCATATGGGGGAATATTATCAAATATGCCTCCCATCATCGCAAAACCAGAGAAGCGCGATTACAGGGGCTCCAAAATTCCCTGGCTACTTTACAACACTGGCACATATGAGGCAACTGAATAGTTATGTCAGAGTTAGCTAAGACTAAATAACAGATCCAGGATTTGCCGAACCTTAAAACAGAGATGGCCCTTTATTACCTATAACACAAATACTATGAAGGGGGCCCTAGAGCAACTACAATCCTAGCTTACTGCCTTTTTGAAACTTACTCATAGTGCGGTAACCCTACATTTAGCATCCTGTCTCTCAGGAAGTGGTCACCAATCCAGACCACATACTGCAGGCCTTTCAACCCTATTGTAACTCCCTGTGCAAGACAGATACTGTATTAGTCCTACCTCAGAAACCATAGAACAATACCTCTCACAATTAAAGTTCCCTACCCTGACTCAGGATCAGCAGCAGAAATTGCTAACCCCTATCACTGAGAGCAAATTACAGGTGGCCATTGCCAAATTAAAACTATTAAAACCCCAGGCCCTGTTGGGTTTACCGCTGAACTTTACAAGGCCTCCCATGACACCCATAGTGCACAGCTGTACCACGCTTGTAGTGAAGTCTGTCAGGGAGACCCTGTCCCACTTATCTAGAAACAGGCTGATATTTTAGCAATTCCCAAGCCTGGGAAAGCCACTATCCTCTGTTCCTCCTATCGATGAATTTACGTTCTTAATACAGATTATAACCTGTTACAACTGTTATAGCGAAGAATATTTAGAACCCCCTACTCCCAAGCCTACTTAATAAAGATCAAACAGGTTTTGTTCCTTCTCATCAAATGCAAGACAATATGAAACAAACTCTGCACATCCTTCACCATGCCACCCAGTTGAATGTCCTGTTTTTATTGCTGAGTCGGGATGCGGACAAGGCATTCAGCTGGGTGACATGTCCCTTTTCATTTCGTACTCTGTGGTGATTTAATATTCCATCACAATACATAATTATGCTTCAGTCCCTCTATGATACCCTATGACTTATGTTAAGATGAAGGGCTGTATACCCCCACCTTTTACCTTAGAAGGAGGATCCCAACAGAGTTGTCCTCTTTCCCCCTTTTGTTTGCGCTCTGCCTTGAACCCTTAGCTCAACTCCTTCATTCTAATTCGAATATTCCTGTTTTTTCTTGGGTGCATGAGAACAAAAAAGTCACTCTGTACAAGGATGACCTACTTATCTATTTAACCAACTCAGATGACTCTTTACCCCACGTTTGGGACACACCAACCCCCTTTGGACAAACTGGGGGCTATAAACTTAATACCACAGAAACAGAAGTCCTGCAAATTCATTATGTGTCTACACCTGAAATCAAGGCTGGATTTCTATTCCATTGGAGCTCATCACACCTGAAATATCTCAGAGTCCTTTTATCAGCAGATGCTAAATTAGTCTGCACCCTTAATTTTAATGGTTTTACTACTGAACTTCGTAGAGATATTGAGACCTGGATGAATTGACCCTTGCCATTAATCCAATGTGTTGACAGTATTTAGATGAATTTCCTACTCTGGATTCTTTACCTGGCACAGGCTTTGGTGGTGCCCCCCCTCCCCCCCAATCAGGTTACTTCACCACCTGGGCTAAACCGATAATGAGATACATCTGGAATGGGGAAAAAAACACTTGAATTAAACTTGCAGTCCTTCAGCTCCCTAAGGTCGAGGAGGGATGGCATTGCCAAATATTTCCCTTTATCACACAGTGGTACAGCTGCATACTGTACTTTATTGGCTCTCTACTTGATATAGAGCTCATGGGAAGGACACTGAACTGCAAGAGGAAGAACTCCTCAATTCACCTAAAGTTTTATTCTCCACAGTGCATGATTGGGCCTCCTTGAATGTTGATAATCCTTTTACCCAAATTACTGTCGCTCACTGGTACACGGTATTATGGTTAAAAAAGATCTCCCCTCCTGCTATCTCATAACATTTATTCCTCACACAATAGCTTCTCCTCCTGCCAGCTTAGATGCTGGTTTCCTTTCTTGGACTCGATCAGGTCTTGTTTACTGGTTTCAGCTGCTCAGACACTCACAGATTCTTTCCTTTGTGGATCTAGTGCAGGGGTTTCATATACCAGAAAACACTTTTATAGATACTTACAAGTTCATAATGTATTACACACCTTTTACAACAGCAAAATGAGCATCAGGGTAACACTTCCCAACTAATTCAAATGGTAATAGATACCCTGACAGGTAAGGAGACCATAGAGTGCTTGATCTCCAGACTATAACAGGCCCTGCAATTCTTACAGGACACAACTGTTCAACATATTTGTAGAGCCTGGGAGTGAGAACTTCTAGTTACACTCTCAAACGAACAGTAGGACTTATGCTGTGCAAGTATTCGTATGGTCACCTCATCCCATATATGGAAAAAATAAGCATGGAAAACCATTGTATGCCTTTTTATAACACCTGATAAGCAGACCAAATACCTTCCTGGCAAAGGGGCTGAGTGCTGGCGGCACTGTGAAGCACCAGTGGCCAAGTTAGGCCACATTCTCTGCTCCTGCTCTAATCTTACCTGCTTTTTTCATGATCTACAGGATGACTTTAAGGAAATTTGGGGGGACAATAAGCAGTTAAAGCCTCTTTATTTTTACTTTCAGATACACCAGAGGAACATTGCACTTCTAATGACAGAAGATTATTGAATATAGCAGTAGCTGTAGCCAAAACAGCAGCTACTTAATTTTTGTTAAACCCAGATATCCCTGCTATTCAGCTGTGGAGACAATGGGCCAGATTTTCAAAGGGCCCTTATATCAATGCAGGGTGCATCAAACAACCACTTACGTTAGCTCCAGGTGTGCGAAATACTGTATGCCATATTTTGAAAGAAAAGCCTTCTCTGTGGCAAAGTCCCCCAAACTAACGCAAGAGGTCCACTACGTCATACAAATGATGCAAGGGATGAGAATGATGCAAGCTGTGTAAAAAATACATTGAAACAAGCTGAGTCAAACAAATTACTCAAGGAATGAGAATGGAAGAAGTTGAGTCAAAAAATGATGCAAAGGACGAGAATGATGCAAGCTGAGTTAAAAAATACAGCAGATGAAATAGCCAAGACTAAGCCCCCAAAATGTTCTAAACTAGTCCTGCAGGGGAATATTGGCCCTTAATAGTACCATAGTAGGGTCTGCCCCCAGTTATGAGCCTCTTTATATGCTCTAGTGTACATTAGACCAGCTCTGTCTGGTCTAACATCGACATGTATCTTAGGCACAAGGACAGTACTCTCATTCTTTGCAAATCCCAAGTAAGGGGATGGTGCATCATTTCAGTGATGCAGGTATCCATTCCAACATGGTATAGGCATTTTTTCAGCGCAAGCCAGTCTGGCACATGCAGACCTGTTTTTGATGCGAGCACCATTTGAAATTCAGAACTGACGCAAGTTTTGATGCATCCTGCTCCGTGCGTCAGTTGTTTTTGACAGAAGCATACTGCGTCATTCTCTGGCCTTTGAAAATCCAGCCCAATGTGTTCTATTTATCATATGTAGACGCTAACAGCAAATTTGAATAATTGCTACCCTAACTTTGAATTATTATGGAGATGCTGGGTCATGTTTATAATAACAAAAGATACTAGTTTTGTGCCATAAGCAGCTTCCGGCTGGGGAGTGGAGGGATGGGGTCTCTCTTTAATGTTCTGGAACATGGGCTGTTTTGATTTGTTACTGCACTGATTTATCTGCTGCTTGCACTCCGATTTGTATCCCATGTTACTATTCTATGCTGCTCCAGTTAGATTTCTTACTGTGGGTACTAATGTTATTTTGAGATACTCTTTATTACTTTAAAGAGTCCTAGTTTCTTTTCTGGAATACCAGCAAAGCATGTTTGTATATTATGCTGATATTTATAAGTCTTGTTAATCTTTTAAACTTAAAGAAATAAATTAAACAAAAACAAAAAAAGAAGTAGCTGACAGCCTTCCTGACACTCCTTCCCACCAGCTTCCATGCATGTCCCCGTTTTCTAGATTCACTATTCCTGTTAAAGAGTTTTTTGCAGAGTACCTTATTTCCTGGGGTTGCTTTCAGCATTCCAATGTAACCCCCCCCCCACGGCCCCCCCTTGTTTAACTAGCAGGGCTGCTCCTCTCACCACATGGCACCAAAGAGAGGGATGGGGGTTGTCACTACAAACATTTTACAGTACATTTCCTTCTGAGCTTGCCATACCCAGACAGGCAAACCAAGATTGGCAACTACCTGGCTCACACCTGGTGGGACCATTTACCATGGCCATCAAGCTAGGTCCCTGGGAGAAAACATTTGCCCACAATTATGCTAAGTTTTCACTTCTGGTCAGGGGCACCCAAGTAAATCCAGACACAGTGGAAGCAATAACAGTACTGTCCAAACCAGGTTGGAATTCTAGAGTGTGGCTTTTATTCATACACATAGAGAATAATCACAAAGCAAAGATGGACCCCCACTGGGCTACTCCTACTGGTAATGCAGATTACTGAGGTACAGAGAACACACACAGCGAACCCTCAGGTTCTGACTTGAACAGCGAACACTCTGGTTCTGAATTACACAGCGAACTCTATGGTTCTGAATTACACAGCGAACTCTCTGGTTCTGAATTAGAAATTGGCACACACATCCAGAACCTGTACATTTCCTCTTGACCGGGCTCACACGGCCAGTACTAGGAGACTTTCCCATATTTCATGAGGAATTACTGGTGGCACCCTCAACCACCAAAGAGCACATCTAGGCTCACAGACAATCCAACCCACATCTGGGTAACTATTCACATCAGGCACTAGCCAAATGCACTGAATGAAAATTGAACTGGTGCCCAAACGGAACCCGGAGAGGTATACTGGTTACTCGAGATGGGAGGTCTCCCACCTTTTGCTTCCAAGTTTATACTCGGCCATTCATCTGGTTAATAACACCCTCACAGAAAACTTGCAGATGCTATCTTGAAATGTTTTTCACACTTAACATACTACATGAATAGAAGTTCTGTACTTGGACAGTCTCTCTCTCTAGACTCCATAGTAGGCAGACACTTTTAAAAACAGAAACAGTCTAGGTGACAGTGTCCCTTTTGCCAGAGAAAATTCACCAAGGAATGCAGGTGCCCCTCCTGGGCTGAACACAAAAATGCTCACAGTTTCTGAAGTTGTCACAGGCAGCTTCACCAGACAGACTGGGTGAGGGGATTGCCCCTGAACCCTGAAGATGGCCCCCATCCCTCCTGGGATGGGGCAAAGGAAAACCCACTTGGAATGGTTTCCACCACTTCAATCTCTGTCTTCTGTGTTCTTCTTCTAGGGTGAGAACAAACTACCCAAACACACAGTGGTAGCTCTCTCTCAGAGCTAAAACTGAGGAGCTGCTGCAGGCTGCAGGCTGCAGCCTCCTCCAGGAACTCCACTCTACAGACTCACAAACATTCCAAAGCTATCTCCCTTATAGGTAGGCAAGTGTGGCTTATGCTGCTGTGACAGTTCCAAAGTGACATCATCACTCCAGCTCAGCTGAGACTGAAAAACAGAGTGTGACACTGTGAAATCCATTTACCTGGCATTTCACAAGCTGCCTATCCCTGCCTGCCACTGGTTCTCACTGGGATTCTAGTAACCTCTGGGAACAAGGGGGTTACACCAACATACTGGATTAAAACATTGCAATTATTTTGCTTGTGTCCTAGTTTTTTCCTACGAGTGCAATTCACTTTTTCTACCTACCTCCAGCAGATACATGTTGGGTGTCCTAAGCCAGTTCTCATAGGATCTGTCCTGCAGGCCATGAATTATTTTGGTTACTCTGCTGTGGCTTCCAGCCCCCCTCCCAGTTCCAGGCACAGACGCCCAGACAGAGCCAGAGACACAGGGCTCTGACACTGCTGCTGTGGCTTCCAGCCTCCCTCCCAGCTGATGGCACAGATGCCCAGAGAGAGCCAGAGACATAGGGCTCTCACACTGCTGCCACGGCTTCCAGCTCCCCCCAGCTGAAGGTGCAGGCAGATTTTGGTCGGCAGAGCTCTGTTAGCCTGCCCACCCTCCCAGTGTGGACACTTCCTATATAGGTAGGGATGATCATGTGACTAAGTCACATGTGTGAACTAACGCCCTAAATTCCCCCTAGCTGCAAAGTCACTGGGTGGCACTGCACCCCCCTAGTAGCCTCCACTCAGTTTTAAAGAGAATTAGTTAGACCTAAGCCATCAGCCTATACTGCCTCAGTCCCACTACCAGTCATGTAGCCAGTATTTTGGGTTCATTCCAACCACCTTCCTTTTGTAAAGTCTCTCTCTCTCTCCTTCTGCGGAACTTGGACCCCACCCTGTGGTGCGCAGACCATACCAAAGCTCACAACATGATCCACTAGGCCACACAGCCTACTAGTATTTCCCACATAGTCTGTTCCCCTAGTACCTTAGCCCCCCTCAACACACTTGGTTCAGTCCCCCCCCCAACTTACCTGGTACGTCCCACCTGGCCTACTCAATCTCTTCCACAGAGTTCCTAGGAACACCCCTACTACCGTCCTTTGGAACCCTACCACTACATACATACCACTGCCCTCTCAATCACAATAATGGCTCCCCACAAAAAGGATTTTTTTATAGCTCTCCTAATTATCATATTTCTCAAGTGCTCTAATAGGCACACCAAGGTATTCACCAATTCAGTCTCTGCCCCCTTATCACTGTCACAATGAACTGGCACAAGAAGTGACTTTGCAAACACACATGCTGGACCAAGCCCCTCTGCTGGTCACCTGCACATGGGCTTCTGTACAACGGCCATACTCCTCCTACCCTGCCCCAACGTCCTACCACGCACAATAAAAAAGGTATGGGCTAGCAGACGCAAGGGCACTGCAAACTTAAAAAGACTAAAAAACTCCCTGTTGCAGATCACACTAATGCTCCTGCTCATTTCAGGCAACATCCACCCAAATTCTGGCCCGCCCAAACACCCTCCGAGCAGCGGGAACAACTCCAGGACACTAAAACTAGCGTCAATTAACATCTGCAGCCTTTTGGCTAAATTTATTTATTTATTAGCTTTTGTTTACCGGGTAAGCACACTACACAAGGAATGCCTATTTTCAGGTGCGACCCAGAAGAGTACAAGAGTAGGTTTACAAGCCGTACGAGAATATTACAACAAAGTGAAATACAGGCAGTGAACATTACAACAAAGTGAAATACAGGCAGTGAACAGGGTGAAACAAATAAGACATGTACAGGATGAACAGATAAGCAAATGCATCAAGGTAAGAACAGACAAGCATAAATTATATTTCATGGAATAATACATACGCATTAAGGTGTGACATGGGGCGGTGGTCCCATCTTAAGGATAGTAAGTGCTGAGGTGCAAGGCATTTAAGGGTAGATCGTTTGGACCAAATTCAAGTGTAGGTAAGCCAGCATAATCCAGACATCCTCTCCCTAGTGGAAATCTGGTTATCACATAAGATCCCGGATGCATCCCTAGCCTTAAATGGGTATACCCTCTTCAGACTTGACAGGATAGGGAAAAGGGGCGGGGGTTGTGCTAGCTATGTTAGGGGTAACATATGGTGTCATGCCCTCCCCCAATTAGACACTGGAAACACTGCACAAGCCCTCGCAGTCAGACTGCTGTTGGGTGCACATAGCAAATCCCTAACAGTAGTCTCAGTCTACATTCCCCTAGGACAATAGTTCTCAGATTTTGTCACAGTGAGCCTCCCCAAATCCATGGAAAAGATGTTGAGCCTCCCCCAAAAACTGAAATAATCTTGGGCCTCCTCAAAGAAAAATAACATACTGTACTTTGTGCAGTACACCATGAATAAACTGAAACCCCTTTGAATATTTGGCTCACATTCAGTTCTTTGTCTTATACTGACATGGAACCTTTGAAAAAGAGCTCCTGTGCTCCAAGGCATTATCTGAATAACAAATAAAATAAATAAATATTATTCAGCTTACTGTAACCCCGCCCGGCCAGCCTACTTGCTCTGCTATTTTTATTCTTGAACCATTGTTACCCTTGTTGCAGTACCTTCATGGGTCAAACTACTTTCTCCGTTTCCTTCTATATGAAATAACCTTCCTACGTACTTGCCACTCCCTGTCCTTCCCTGCTCCTAAGCAACTTCTCAGGGATTACTTTGCTCCTTCCTGCTATTGCTCTTAGCACTTTTATGTTCAACCCTTGTATTTGGGCTGTTCTGCCATCAGGCTGCAAATTGATTAATTACCACCTCTCATTATTACTTTATTGTTCATATTTGATTGCAGTATTGTTCATTGTGTATTTCTTGATTGTTTTGCAGTTACCTTTTGACATGTATTGACTCCCTACCCTTCCCTGAGTATACCTGAAATGAGCCTTGGCTCATTCACCTTCCCTTGTCACCTATTATTAAATAAATACATAAGATTTACCTACTATTATCCTCTTTCAGTTTGCTTCATCTCTTCACACAAAATACATGAAACTCAAAATTGAAATACAGTACTTTTTCAGACTTGCTTGAGCCTCCCCTGGAACAGGTTGGGGCTTCCCCAGGGAGGCTGGCCTCACCATTTGAGAACCCCTGCCCTAGGAGAACAATTCTCTGGTTTCTGCAAGATCGTTGACTACTTCAAAGGCTTGAGACAAAACTGGGAAGTGGCAGCCCTAGGGGATTTCAATATAAACCGACTCTCACATGATGCAGCCCAGTGCAAATCCCCACTCTGCTAAATCTCATGACCACTAGAGATTATCTATGGCAAAGAGTCAAGACCACTGGCAAACAGGCAGACAACCAGAAATACAACTCAGCAAGAAACACCTGCACCAGAAAGGTCAGACTACCCAAAATTGGCTATTTCAAAGACTGCCTCTCTAACTCATGGGGAGATGGTAGAAAAAATCAGGATAATCTAAAGGACCTAACCAATAAAACTAACAAATCCTCACCCACCATGCTTTTAATAAATGGGGAAATCACCCAGGACCATAAAACCATAGCTGACGCATTTAACATCACATTCTCTGATCTCAGCAGCATACTACCACCAGACTTCATTGATGCAGTCAGTGGCAATGTGGAAAATGGTAAGACCACCAAAAGTGGTTCCCCCACTGGGCTCCCTCCCTTCTAGTTTAAGGTAGGCACCATGGCTGAAGCCAAAAAGTATCTCCTGCAGGCACTAGGCAAATCCAGGCACAGTAATGATGCACTGGACCTAAAACTAATTGCCCTTACCCTGGATAAAGTACTGCTGCCACTAACAAAACTCCTAAACCTATCCCCCAGTCTGGGGCAATTCCCCCAAAGATGGAAAGCCACAGTAGTCACTTCAGTCCACAAAATTAGTGACAGAGCCCTCTACTCTAATTACCGCTCCATATCATTCCTATCCCCACTCTCCAAGGCCTTAGAACAAATTGTTTCTGACCAACTGGTCGACTACCTTGGCAAGTATAAAATTCAATGCCCCCAACAGCACGGATTCTGGAAGGGGCACAACACCACTACTGCACTACTGGAACACACCTGCTTCCTCCATGGGGCCCTAGACAATAGCCAGTTAGTGGGGGCAATTTACCTCAACCTTACTAAAGCCTTCGATACAGTTAATCACAACACACTGCTTAATGCACTCCACTGGCCTCTCAACAGAAGCTGTGGGATGGTTTAAAAGCTACCTCAGCAACCGAACACAAAAAGTAAAAATTAACAATACCCTTTACGACAGTACACAGGTGCACATGGGGGTGCCACAAAGGTCGATCCTAGGCCCCCTACTGTTCAGCCTTTTTCTCAACTACCTTCCCCTAGTCTGCACAGAACAAATACTACTATACACTGATGATGCTGTTTTTTTTTTCCAAAAGTTGTGAACCACACCACTTAGAAACACAGTTCCAAAAGGATGTCTCCGCTGTTGAGGACTGGTTCTCTAAAAACAAGCTCCTCATGAATTATAAAAAAAAAAAACGAGGTCATGGTATTCACAAACCCCCACAATAAACACAAGGCATATCACATGACAATACTAAACAGCATACAAACTTCCCTAGAGCAAATGTATACCTTTAAATACCTAGGTATGACCCTGGATAGCTCCTTGTCCTTTGCATAACACGTCAACCATAGTGTTAGGGCTGTCAATACCAGAATAGGCCTCCTCTACAGGCATCGCCATCGCATGACCCCTGATGCACTGTCACTTGGTTTCAAAAGTTCCATTCTTTCCATCATAGACTATGGGCTTGTAGCATATGGAGCAACTTCTGACACGTCCCTAAAAAGAATTAGTGTGGCCTTAAATAAATCCTGCAGACTAGTACTAGGGGCACATAGACTTACCCACATCTGTGACCTCTACGCACAAACCAGCTGGCTTACCATCCGAGGCAGGGTACGTTACCAAGTCTGTCTCCTTGGGGAAAAAAAACTGCCTTGGCTTAACCCCACCAGCTATCTGGAACCTCCTAAACTCAGTGTCCAACACTCACTGGACAAGGAGTGGATCTTCAAAGAACAAATGGAACATTTGAAGAATCGCCCTGGAGGAGGAAGTGCCCCATCTCAACAGTTGATTCAGCAGGCTCGGTCAATGTGCCACACAGGGACTTGGTCTGGGCTGACCCTATTTAAACATTTTGCTTTGGTCCAGGACGTGGCTGGGACATGGACCAAGTACTACATTTTAGACCAAGACCCTTTTGGAGGTGTAGCCACCAAGCCAGACCCAGAGTACTACTTCCCTCCAGGAGGGGGGCCTGCAACTTAGGCCTCCTGTAAACAGACTTATGAACTGCGCCAGAACAGTTGCTCAATGGAGCAAGACATGGTGAATTTATGTAGTTTTTCTTCTACGAAAAAAATGGGACTTAAAATTATGCTTATTATACAAAAATTTTAGATCATGGACAGTTATTTGGTGTGAAAGCTGGTGAAGAATGGTGCGAGAATGGTAGAGTGAGTGAGCGAGCGAGTGAGTGAGTGAGTGAGTGAGTGAGTGAGTGATTTGTGCAGTAAGTGAGTGATTCGCGGAATTGTACACAGAGTAACCTGTTCCTATTTGGTGGGAGGTGTATTGGGATTTTGTTATAATTTTTAGAAACTACCTCATTACTGTTTGAAATGTTTGATGGTAAAGTTTAATCATTAAGGAAGCAATGATTATGATTGTCTATTGATAAAGAAATAATGAAGGTTCTTCTACAATTTTAGGATTATCTCCTGGTGCAAGGAGGTTTTAGCCCAGTAGTGTGTGCTTGGGTTTAGAGAGGCAGGTAGGGTGGTGCCCGTGGCCAGGCACGGTGTATTCTGCTCTCAGAGGGCTGAGAAGTGCGCATACCCTGTTTGATGGGAGGAGACCATAACTGGACACTTGTCATCATTCCCATGAGAGAATGATTTTCTGGGTGGGGGAAGAATGTAAGCCCCCCCCTTTGTCAGAGGGACTTATGTTCCCATTAGGAACCCCTTTCCCCCTCCTGCCCCCCGAGCTAGGAAATTTATTAGTGCTCGGGGGGGGGGTTAATCCTTGCTGGATGCCTCAAGGTGGCAGCAAAGGACAGGTTAGGGAAGGTATCCAAGGTTGGAGACAGGAAGTTCAGGGCATTTCCTGCCCAGGCATTAGGCCTGAGGTTGGAGGGGGGCGGCTGGAGGAGCGGAGGAGGCAGGCAAGAAGAGAGATCGATGGTCCAGATTGGGCCTGTGGGAGGACCACCCCCTTCAAAGTGTGGCAGACAGGGACAGCCTTTGCAGTGACATGGCATCAAGGAGCCGGGAAGAGAGCTCTGAAGGGAGGATGGCCAGCCAGGTACCTGCACCATCAAGAACAGTTATGGAGGCTTAGGTGGTAGGAGAATGGCAGGATGGGCAGAAGCCTGCGTGATCCCGTGAAGTAGTGGCTTGGGTTGCCAGGGCTGTGGGGACAGTGACAGGGTTCCCACAGGGGTGAGGCCAGGGCCAGTGGTCCTCTCCCACACCCAGGGTGGCAGGGTGACCTGAGCATAGAGGGAGCCAGGGGGACTCTTCAACCATTTCAAAGGGAACTACATGAAGGGACAGGTCTCGGGGCACCGGTATCTAAGGGCTAGATGGGTCACAGGTCTTAGGATAGGCCTTGGGGGGGGTTCCCTGGCTGGAGCTTATCTCAAGCCCAGGATGTGTTAGCAGGGACATGGGCCGGAGGCTGGGACCATTCAGATGGTCATCTGGGAGCTCAGTGAAGAGAATGGGTGCCAGTTGTGGATGACTGGGCTGTCATAGGGCCTGAGTGGTGGCAGTTCTCAGGACTCTCTAGTGGTAGGGAAGCCCGGGAGAGTAAGCTCAGACACTGGAGCAGGGCTGGGTTTGAAGGCCACTGAGTCAGTAGAGACAGAGAGAGAGAGAGAGAGAGAGGGAAAGTACATGGCCATGGGGGCCAGAGCAGTGAAGCTGGGTGCACCGGCAGGTTCCATGTGGGAGGAGAGTGTACAGGTAACAGGGCCTGTGTCGGAGAGGAAAAAATCCTGGTACCCCTCATGGATTCAATCCAGGGGCCAGGTGGGGAAAGCAGCATGCTTCTCCATGCTGGAGATAGGGAAACTGACCAGTGCCAGACCAGATAGAAATGAGGAAAAGGGTAACCCAAAATAGGAAAAAAGGGAGATTTGGCTTACCAGCACCAGTGAGCCAGGAGCCTGTACAGTCTTCAAGGGAGGAATTTGCTTGGATAAACCATCCAAGAATCAGAGTTGAAGATAACCTGCTTCTACTGTCTATTTAACAGTTATGCTGCTCGATAAGTCCAGCCTTAGGTGAACTGTAAAAAGTTTATATAGCCCCAAGGAGCTGCTTTATTTATTTGGTGAAGGATGGGACCCCTGTACTCCTGAAATCATTTGGGGTGAAAGTGCTAAAATAAAGAAACTCGAGAGTGATTTCTTTTTTATTTCAGTTAGAAAGGAGGAGAAATGAAATGAAAACCTCCTTGTGTTTAATTTGTGCTATAAGTTGTAATTCCAGAAGGTGTCCCTCATGCTGCACCAGGATCAAGGGGCTAGAGAGCTCAGAAGAGACAGAATGCTGCAGGTTGGAGGTCCTGTGTCTGGTGGCCAGAGGGTTGGGGTGAATCCAGGTCTTGGAGGTAGAGATCGAGAGTGCATAGTGTGATGAAGCCATCAAGAGCTAGGATAGCTGTTTTTCCTATCTTTATTTCAGGTGCACTAGCTCAGAGTGTTATGCATTGTGGTAATCCTTCTCATGCCCCTCGCCCATCTGCAATGATAAAATGTATGCCCCTAGAAGGGGGGGTTACACGTTATTGTGAACTGGTATATCTGTATTGTTTGTGGGAGATATAGAGAATACTGGATGAGCAACTATGCAGAACTGGTGTGTTCTGCCACAAAGGGATTCTGATTCCCTCTGACCTCAAGAGCGAAGCTTGAGAGGTCCATGGGAATCAGAATCCTGAGGTGGCAAAACACACTGGTTGTGCATAGAGTTGCTCATCCAGTATTTTTATAGTGTATAGTACTGTGTGAAAATATAGGATAGTGTATGGTTACCCATACACTACAAGGCTATTCTTCCACCGAGTGGATACACTGCCGACTGATGACCTCGAGAGTGAAGCTCGAGAGGTCTCCAAGTCGGCATTGTATCTACGAGGTGAAAAAATAGCCGAGTAGTGTTTGGGTAACCAGACACTGTTCTTTATAGTGTACGGTGCCCAAAAAAAAGACAAAAAGAGACTCACTTTTCCATATTTTTACTCGGTTCTGCCGAGGCCCTCGATTCACAACTGCCGCTGCCCAGCACACTCACGCACCCCTCTCACACAGCAAGGGACGAATCACGACGTCTGCTGTAGCCCCTTGTATTATGACATCCTCACTAACACAGAACAACAAGGTGTTCTGCGTAAGTGAGGACGTCACTACTGCAGCAGAACAACTTTTTTCGGTGTATGGATTCCCATACACAACCGCATTCCACCATACATGTAATGCCCCAAAGTTGGTCATTCCAGAAAAATAAAATAAAAATAAATAAACTAAGAGTCCACAGGTGCACAGAGTACCTGCTGCAGGGGTAGGCAGCAGGGTACTGTACAAAGGGGCCCCTAGAAATAGAGATTCAACCTCCTGGTAGAGGGAAACACTGTAAATAGTAGAAAAGTGCCTTGTGCACTTAAATCCTGGTCAAAAAGTAGATTTCTGTGCAAGCTGCAACAACAATGGCTTGAACGGAATGCTGTGCTGAGCTGCTCATGCACAGTGTAACCCCCTTGCAAATGGGGGTTCCCAAAAGACTTCCAGGAGCTTGCTTGAATGCTCCAAGCCTGAATGGTGTTTGGCGTTTAAGCCATTTATCAGTGAGTGTTTTTAGAGCCTCTGGTACTGTCTCTTTAAGAGCTGTCTGCTGGCAGACATAATTAGTTTGTATGGGGGGACTGTGTGCTTCTCTGCTTGAGTACCACTCGAGCTGCTGCCAATTCACTCCATTTTTGCAGTCACTAGGAGTGCAAAGGGAACCTATCTGAAAGATGTAACTGTTTGCCAGAAATCATTTAGAGTAATAATGAAAATACAGTTTGTCTAACCTGCTTTTTTGCAGTCAGAACTGAGTTTGCCTAGTTCCCATTCTAGTTTTGAACTGCTGAACTGGACCAATCAGTGTGGGTTAAGGTAGCTCTAAAATGGTGCCTTGGATGAATCAGAACTTGGACTCGTAATCTGAGCCAGCCACAAGAGGATTGTATGGGCAGTGACTCTGGGAGATGTAGTTTGGACTTTGGCGTCTTTTTGGACCAACAGGGGCAGTCTATTGTGAGTGACAGCCAATCCAGCCAAGAACTGGGAGGAACTCAAAGGAAGTGCCCGGTTTTGTCTGCTGGAGATTCAGTTGAGCTCTGGCAATGAAGAGGGAAGGAGCCCTGTGCTTTTTCGGTGTGCAGTTTTAGTCGGGAAACGCGTGTAAGGCCCCGAGTTCCGGTCTGCAGCTCGTGTAACTGCTTGTTAGGACTGAATCCGTCCTGTGAAGAGAATCAAAGGATATCTGAAGAGTAGAAACCAGGCTCACCCTGTAGAAGACTGGAGAAATTGCTGAATTGCGATCGGTCTGTCAGGAACTGAATCTGCTGTGTGTTCTCCCGGGTACTGTGCAGTAATTGCGATCGGGATAGAGAAGCAGCCTGCCTGGTATAGTACTTTCTTTTTACCATATAAATGTGTGAGGAGGCTTGTGTAACTCAAGTGAATCCTGCTGCCATTAAAGGACTTTGCCTGTTACTGTTTACCATATAAATGTGTGAGGAGGCTTGTGTAACTCAATGAATCCTGCTGCCATTAAAGGACTTTTCTGTTACTGTTTACCATATAAATGTGTGAGGAGGCTTGTGTAGCTCAAGTGAATCCTGCTGCCATTAAGGACTTTTGCCTGTGACTGTTTACCATATAAATGTGTGAGGAGGCTTGTGTAGCTCAAGTGAATCCTGCTGCCATTAAAGGACTTTTGCCTGTTGCAGTTTGTCATATAAATGTGTGAGGAGTCTCGTGGAGCTCAAGAGTAGCCCTGCTGACGTTGAAGGACCCTATCTTGTTTGGATGTCGTGAGTACTAATTCAGGGTCGCTCCCTGTTGAATTGCCACATTGAATCCAAATGGAATTACTGTACTGCTGACTGTTTAACTAATTTTTCTCTTCTCTGTGTGAAAGGGCCCCTACCAGCTGCCACGGTTTGGACTAGCCACTAGGGCTTGGGTACCCAGGGACAGTAACTGGCAGGGATAGGCCTGTGCACAGAGCCATAGGTAGATGAGTAAAGTGATAAGCTAATTAACCTGATTTCCCCCGTCCTTGTTATATCCCCCTAAATAAATCAGAGCTGCTTGTTTCAGCAAAGTTATACTGCCTGAGGTATTTGTCTATGTTAAAGTATTGTACTGTGATGTTTGCACTGTATCTTCTTATTTTGCAGGGGGGCCCAGTGCCTGAACCCGTCCTGGGGGTAAGTGTATACTGTGAAAGTAGTTCTGATATACTGTGTGGGCCACTAGTGGGAAGAAAGGGGGGTTGCAGTGTCCCAGAGGGCTGTGACCAAGTTAGTTTAACTATTGCAAACCCTGACCTCTGGGTGGAGGCACCCGCCATTGGATCCAGGCCCCTCAAGCTGTTAGTGGCAAATCAGGCAGGGGTAGTAGCCCCTGGGATAGCGCCATCTAGGGGTTACACACAGCATTCCAGTCCAAACACTCTAGAACCTGAAGGTTTGTTTTTAAAACAATAAAACAGTTTTTCTTGGTAGTTCCTGCTAGCTGTGGAGAAGAGAGGACACAGAAAGTTAAGGGGAACCAGGAAGGCTTACCTGGTGGGTTGTAGCTGTTCCCCGAGGACTGTTCTGTGTGTCTGCTCGAGTTCCAGCTAGTGAAGACGTCCAGACTCCCTGCTTTGTCCAGTTTTGTGGTCGGTGGTGCGATCAGGGCACCACGAAGAAAAACGCCATTCCCGACGCGCTGTATGGGCTTGAAAGCCCTCCGTTTACTTGTTTTGCCCGCCAGTTTATTCATTTTAGCCCCAGAGTTATTTTACAAGTTTTTATTCGGTCCCACGCCGGCAGCAAGCAAGCTGCATCTTCCTTGGCCATCGGAGGCCCTCCGGAGCCATCCCTCTTTCTGCCTGTGTGATTCCCTCCCACTGCAGCTCACCTCCCTCCTCCCAGCGACAGCAGAGACTCCCCGGAGACCGCAGAGTGGTGAGTCGGCGGCAGCACACGTTGTGCTGACCGCCAGTCTACTAAGGGGGACTGGATTTGTTGTAAAAAGCGCAGTAGACACTTGGAAGAGCTGGCCGAGCGCCGCAGGGGCATAGGGTCGTTAGGACCCTTGATTTAAATATTCATTTTTAGGCGGCTACACGCCCATGGGAGGGGTTGCACATTGGCCAAGTAAAAGGCCTATGAATATTTATGAGGGGCGGAGCGGAGGCGGGTTTTACTACATGAAATGACAGCAGGCACTGGAGCCTGCAGATTTAAATAGGCAACAGGATTTAAAAGGGGCAATTCTTGGAAATCTAAAGTAGGCATTAGGCCCATTGTAAATTGGGGCACCAAGCCCAAAGCAATGAGGGGCACCAGGCCCATTGCAAAGTGGGGCACCAGGCCCAGTATTTTGAGGGGCACCAGGCCCATTGTAAAGTGGGGCACCAGGCCCAGTCTAAGGTGGGGCACCAGGCCCAAGCTAACGTAGGGCTTCAGGCCCGAGGTAAAGGTAGGGCATTAGGCCCGAGGTAAAGCCTGGTCTAAAGGGAGGCCCCGGCCTAGTGAAATAGGGCAAGCCATCCTAGTGGTACTACAGGGAGGCCCCGGCCTAGCAGAATAGGGCAAGCCAGCCTAGTGGTACTAAAGGGAGGCCCCGGCCTAGTGGAATAGGGCAAGCCAGCCTAGTGGTACTAAAGGGAGGCCCCGGCCTAGTGGTACTAAAGGGAGGCCCCGGCCTAGCGGAATAGGGAAAGCCAGCCTAGTGGTACTAAAGGGAGGCCCTGGCCTAGCGGAATAGGGATAGCCAGCCTAGTGATACTAAAGGGAGGCCCCAGCCTAGCGGAATAGGGCAAGCCAGCCTAGTGGTACTAAAGGATTCCCTAGCCACAACATACAGTAAGGGATCCTATTCCAGAATACCCTACCTATAGAAACAGGGGTTCATTTGAGAGTGTTTGATTTGCCTATACTGTGAAACTACTGTGATTACTGTACTGCTTATGCTGAACTATTGCCCTAAGTACCTGAACTATTGTCCTAAGTACCTGAACTATTGCCCTAAGTACCTGAACTATTGTCCTAAGTACCTGAACTATTGTCCGAAGTACCTGAACTATTGGTCCAAGTACCTGAACTATTGCTCTAAGCACCTGGACATTGGCCCTCATCAGTAATAATTACCCCTGAAGTTATAATTTGCCCTCCTCTGGCAAATTATTGTACCATTCCACAGTTCTTTGGGCATTCTTCAGTTATATGTTTACTACTGTACGAAGACAGTCTCAATCTTCTACCACACTGCAGTCTCCTAGTGTGGTCTGTTACACCACGTGCTCAGAATCAGTCTCTACTCAGAAGAGACATCCTTCAACATTCTTCACTTCAGGAAGATCATCCATCAACTCATCCCGTCCGTTTGTGTCATCCGCTGGTAGTCCGTCGTCAATCGTACCAGTCGTACCATACGCTTTCTTGTTTTCACAGCTTGAAAGTACGTCCGCCGAAACGCATCACGACAGCCGTGCCAGTGTCGTTCCGTATGGTTCCTGTTCCAGATGTCCCAAGTTGGTCGCCCTCTACAGAAGAGAGAGAGCTTATCTTGGAGAATCTGTTCTGCGCCCCCACCTGGTCGTTCGCCGAAAGTCGAGTCTGTCGAAGCCCAGTCCGGGACGCGTCCGCCGTTTCTTTGTTTTGTGTTAGTTCCTGATCCTAGGATTGCAGAGTCAACCATCATCTCTTCAGATTCTTATGGTTCCTGGTCCTGTCAGAGTTTCTTCCGAGTCCAGCTGGCCCTTGGAGTGCTGCAGCATCAGTCGGATCGTGGTAGTCCTCCATTGGATTCATCACCACACAGATCTTGGTCTTTCTTCATCCTTGGCAACCCTAGAAGTGGGTTTTGGCCGAGGAACCTCTTGCTTCAGTGTGTGTTATTTCAGGAACCAGTTGCTTTGGTTCTACATTCCAGCAGCCTCGGAGAGAGTGGGCTTTTGCTGAAGACATATGGTCTGTTTACCAAACCTCTCACCACCCCAGTGGCCTTATCTAGGTCCTTGCTGGGAATTGAGATTAGGGTTCTACAGTTCTGTTTTATTTCCCTTGTAGCTACCTACGAAGAAAGACGGTGCGCATGAAGATGACAGACATTTGGACTTTGTGAAAATTGGATGGTCATTGTAAAACCAAATATTGTATTGTGGGTAGTGAAGAACACCTGATTTCCGTCTATGTACTAGTTGCTCTTACAGGATACTGCTAAGGAATTTTAGGAGTATAGTGGCAATAGGCCGTGGTGCACCCATAGAGTATAATAACCTAGAGTTTAGACATTTTAGAGTTTAGTTGTTACTGTTTAGATATCCATAATGCTGTCCATACTCCCTACTGTTTTTGTGGTGGGTATGTTCCTGTACGACCATGTCCTCCTTCCCCTTTTGTCTAATAAACGTCTTTGCTTCATCCAGTCTCTGTGTGCGACTCCTGCCTCTCCTTGTCGGGTGATTCCACCAGCCCAACCCCATTCGGACCTCAAGCGGCCCCTCACCATCCCACCTGCTGAGGGTGTCGCTGGCACTGCTGGTAGTGAGACAGTTCCTTTCACCACTCCGAGTGAAGAACCCCGAGGTATACCAGTGCAGCGACCATCACATACACTATAATGTGTTTTGTGAGTTCTTTTGCTTTCAGAATGAAACTGACTCATGCAGTCTCTAGAGGTTCTAGAATGCTGTTCTACCACAGTAGGGTAGAACAGCATTCCTTGACATTGGAACTGTGGTAGAACGGCCTTTTGAAAGGGATGGAATTCTATATAGAACAACACTCTACTATACACTATATAATTACTACACTGTGAATGCATACACCGGTATTGTTTGTGGCAGAAGTGTTTGGGGAGCTTGCTGCTAGTTCGGTATTTTTTGTTTACCATACTGTCTGCTTATCCTGGCTTGTATCTAGGGCAGCTAGACTCTGTTTATCATATTATATACTACTGCTTAAATAGGCTTAGCTTCCAAACATAGTAGTCTGTGCTGATCATACCTGCTTGTTGATTAAGATAGAATGGAGATTGTTGTTTTTTTTAATTGTAAAAGTTTATTAATATTATAGTAAAACAACACAACAGGTGATATAGTTGTTCAAGTATATTTTCATTACACACCAGTACACTATGCCTCCAAGATTGTCTTTACAAGCTAGGCCACATCTTCTCCATAACGCTACATTATAAAAGAAATCCAGGTGCTATAAATAAAAGTACTGCCATTACTGCAAAGTTGGCTCAATGTAAAGTTACCTTTACAAGTGTAGAAACGCATTAAGGGTATAGCGAAGTATCTAGAAGGGGTAAAGTTGGGGTAAAAATAGCGCTCCAATGATAGAGAGATGGGATAAAAAGGAGGTAATGAGTGGGTCAACTGGTAGTCGAGGGATACATTAAGTTACAAGAAAATAACCAAAAGATTAAGAGGAGCAATAGGGGAGAGGGGGAGCACCATCTCCCAGGTCCTTGTCCTGTGGCTAATGCTATCAAGCGATCCAGATCCACCGCTTTCTATGGCACAAAGTCAGGATAGTGGTTTAGTTGCTAAAAAAAAAAACATTTACACCACCTAGTATCAAAGGCCAATGTACAGTGGCGTCCCCAGGATGAAACACACGTTGAACGCACTCTGCAGTATGCTGCAGCAGACCTACTGAATAAAGCAATGTAATTTGAATGGCAATTAGTCCCTTTTGTCATGCAGGAATCTGTGGCATTCACTTCATCCTGGCAGTGTCACATTTTCCTGAATGGCAAAGGTGACTAATTACCATTGAATTACATTGCTTTATTCAGTTGGTCTTCTGCAGCATTCTGCAGAGTGCTGCAAAATGCTGCAGAATTGCGTTTCATCCTGGGGGATGCCACTGTACGGGCCATCAATTTAGGCAAAATCCGTTCCAGATTATATACCTCCTATGTCAGCATCCTCCATGCCTCCTTGGAGGGAGGAGTTTTCGTAAACCAGGCTCCAGTTATCACTTTCTTAGCTATTAATGTAAGGAGTGCTATTAGCCTATAGAGAGTTTTATTTATTTTAAGCCCTTTTGGATGGACTGCTGTAAGGACAAAGGCAGAAGTAAATAGTTTTGGGGTTTCAAATATGTCTGCCATTTCAGTGATTACCTCCTACCAGTAACATTGTAGGAGCAGGCAGGACCAAATTATATGCTCAGTACCCCCCTAAGTTTGCCCACAATCCCTCCAGCATCTGTCCTGTTCCGGCCCACTAAATTTAGCTGTGATGTCTGGGGTTTGAAAATACTGAACTCTGGATTTCCAGGCATACTGTCTCCAGTATGTGGTAGAGGTAACCTTCAGGGACGGGAGAGCAGTCGCTTGCCATAGTTCCTGATCCAGCTCTTGTCCAAGTTCTTTGGACCACCTATTCCTAATATACTCAGTATTATCAGGGGAGTATTCTCTTAAGGCCTTGTAGAGATTAATAATTATGTGGTCCTGGATACCACCTCCAAGGTGAAAAAGAGCTAACGTCACCAAATTGGAGGGAGACTCTGCGATTTTGGACAGTGCGTCCTCATATGGCAGTAGTGACCATTTCAAACAGAAATCTGAGGATGATTCAGTAGAAGGGAGTTTATAAGTAGCTTGTAAGTATGCAAATGACTGGATGCCTGTGGGTCCTATTAATTGAAACGTAAAGCGAAGGCGGTAGAGTTCCCACTGCGAGAGGGATGTAGCAAGCTGAGCTGGACAGTAGGGGGGATTATAAGCTAGTGCACGAAGATATGTCCTCTCGGACAGGGAAAGCAGATACTGCAAGATATGTACCCATTGCCAGAAGAAATCAGCAGTAAATTGAGAGAATTAGTGCAGGGGAAGGCAAGCTGGTGGATTCCCTAATATATAAGGGACTAAATCTGTTAACCTGTTCAGGGTAGACTCAATGTGCTTCCAATAAGCGTGGTAGTAATGGGAAGCATGATTTTAATGCAGGAGAGGGGGTGAAGGAGTATTTTAGAACTTCTGTTTTAGAACTATTTATTTTACACCCTGCCAGTTGCCCAAAGGTTTCAAATTGCTCCCATACTGCCAGCACAGAGGTTGCTGGGGAACTGAGTGTTAGAAGTATGTCATCAGCAAAGAGCATTGCTTTGTGAGAGTGCCCCCCAGAAGGTATTCCTTCAATTCTTACCTGGGCTCATACACATGAGACTAGAGGCTCCAAGTAGAGAGTGAACAATAAGGGGGATAATGGACATCCCTAGTGTATACCTCTTGACGGGGGAAGAGACAGAGAGGGAACCACCTAGTTTAAGATAAGCGAGAGGGGCTTGATACATGTTTCTAATTTGGGAAATTAATTCATCTGGGAAAGCAAAGCGCTTTAATGTGGCCCACAGAAAAGGTCATGACACTTTATCAAATGCCTTCTCGGCATCTAGGCCGAGAGGAACTAATGGAATCTGTCTTCGGGTTGCATATTCTACAAGAAGCAGAACCCATCGGGCCACATCATGCGCCTGGCGATTTCTAATAAAGTCGACCTGATCGGAATCTATAAGTCGAGAAAAGAATGCATCTATTCTATGTGTGAATACGGACATAAATGTTTATAATCACAATTTAGTTTCAAAATTGGGTGGTATGATGCTAGGAATTTTGGGTCTTTTCAGGATTTGGGGTTGCTGCTGTTTCAGCATATCTCCAGGAGGGTCGGGTATGGCTTCCCGTTCTGAATATCGTTAAAAGCCACCATCAATGCTGGAATAAGCGCCCCTTGGAACTTCTTGTAGAATGCAGCAGGGTAACCATCTGGGCCAGGGGCTTTCAAGGACTTTGCCTGTTTAAGAACACCCAGGACTTCCTCCCTTGTAATCGCACTTAGTAGGGCCTGAGTTAGAGAGGGTGAGAGTTTTGGTAAGGAAATTGTTTGTAAGTATGCTTTAATTTGTTGAGGCAAGGGGTGGGTATCTTCAGAGCATAGCTGTTTATAAAAATATGTTATGGCTTGTCTAATATTCCTTGGATGGTGGAGGAGGCAACCATCTTTTGGATCGAACAAGCTGGTGATGGTAGCTTGAGCCTGAGCTCATCTAACCCTCCTAGCCAAGTTCCTAGCTCCCCAGGGTCCACCTTCATGGTAACTGAGTTTTAAATACAGCAGTTGTTATTCTATCCTCTGGTCTATTAACTTTTGCAATTTTTGCTTTGCTAGTTGTAGTTGAGGTCTGACCAAGGCTTCTTCCCGGTGCATTCTGTTTTATAGAACCTGAAGATCGTTTTGCTACTTAGTCTGTAGTTCATCACAGTGTCTTTTTTTAAATGCTGAATATTTGATAATTTCTCCCCTTAATATGGTTTTACGAGTATCCCAGCATAATGTATTGGTTACATCCAGGGAAGTGTTGTCGGTAAGTATTCTAGGAATAGCATCCTTAATTCATTGCATAAATTAGGGGTCCTGCAAATGCATTAAATTTAGATGCCAGAAAGATTGATGCCTGGGTTTGTCCAGATCAATTTTAAGATAGAGTGGGGAATAATCAGATAAGATAGTTGCCCCACAATAAATGTCCTGAATTAAATCTAAGTGTTCTATTGAGCTAAAGAAATAATCAAGTCTAGATGAGGTGTGAGTCTTCAGAGAAAGGTAAGTGTAAGCTCTAATCGGTGGGTAAAAATGTCTCCAGAAGTCTACCATACTAAATGTGAGTAACGTCGATCGGAAATATTTTTGCAAGGGTGTAGCTATATGTCTAGAAGGGATAAAAGCATCAAGGGTGGGGTCCAACATAATGTTAAAGTCCCCTCCCATTATGAGTTGCCCTTGAAAAATAGATAAAAGATTGTTTAAAAATGTTTTGGCTACTACAGATGTAGAGCCCAGGGGTAAGTAAACCGAGGCCAGGGTTACCTGAGTGGAGAAAAGTTTCCCCACTGCTTTGACATACTGGCCCTCCTTGTCTATAATTTGGTCTTGAAG
The DNA here is from genome assembly GCA_016271365.2 of Neoceratodus forsteri. NCBI lineage: Eukaryota > Metazoa > Chordata > Ceratodontiformes > Ceratodontidae > Neoceratodus > Neoceratodus forsteri. Next base: position 736,454,055 of record CM028131.1, read on the forward strand.
GAGGAACCGAATCCCATGCGGGATCAAAATGGCAGTCCCTCTCCTCCCATCTGAGGCATGTGAGGAGGAAAGTACCATTTGATAGCACATTGTTTTAAATTTAGCATGCTCCTCTTGGGAGAGATGCATTTCCTGCAAGTAAACCAAGTCCAGTCTATCCTGTTTAAGAAAATGTAGTAGTCCAGATCACTTTATTGGGTTGTGGATACCAATCGCATTAAACAATAGAAAACATAGAAACAGACTTTGACGTCAGATAAGGATCGCTTGGCCCACCCAGTCTGCCCATTTCCCTACCTATTGGAAAAGCTTCAGATCCCAGTTAACCAACAGCCTACTTCTTCCTCCCCCTCACCAGAATTACCTTATGTCCGTCCCATGCATTCTTGAATTCCCCCACTGTTTTTGACCCTATGACTTCCTCAGGAAGGGACAGACTAAAGACTTATTAGCCACTGCAAGTGTGGGAAGTGTTGCTGAAAATGGAGAGGTGCCCCTGTCTCTAGAGAGTGATAATCACTCCTGTCCATGTTCATCCTCTCACTGTTTGCCCCTGGCCCCCTTGGTTTGATGGGACGTTGAGGGAGTTGAGACGAGTTGGACAAAGGCTAGAGCAGTGCTGGCAGAAATCTGCCCTTGATACCGACCGCCTTAGATTGATGGAACATTACTGGGATTATCGATCAGCAATCTCTCATAAGAAGGCAGAGTTCCTGTCCAGGGAGATTGCCAAAGCTCAGATTCAACCATCTCAGCTCTTTTGAACTGTAGATAGGTTGTGCAATCCAACCAGTTTGCAAGTTTGAAGTGCGTTTTCACAAGATAAGTGTGACAAGTTTGCTCGATTCTTTGCTGATAAGGTGGCCGACATCAGGGCATAGATCTGATCAGCTTGTTCAATGAGGGTTGTCAGTGGTCAGTGCTTGGTCACTTGGACCAGCTGGAGATCATGGATATCGTGCAGATTGTCCAGAGTATGCAGCCAACGTGCTGTAGTTTGGACCCTGGCCCAACACTGTAGTGGGGTGTGTGGATACCATAGGCCCTGTCCTTGCAGAGATAGTTTGGTGTTCTTTAGAGTCGGGTGAGTTTCCAAACTACCTGATGCAGGCGGTGGTGACACCACGCTTTAAAAAATCTTCTCTTGACCCAAACTGTCCTGCTAACTACAGGACAATCTCTAACCTTTCCTTTGTAGGGAAGGTGATTAAAAAAGTAGTCGCACTGCAGCTGGAGAACCACCTGACCATTCATGACATCTATGATCCTCTCCAGTCCAGTTTTCGGAAGAGGCATAGTACTGAGACTGTTCTGGTTCGGGTGCTCAATGATCTCCTGATTGCAAGAGATCAGAAGTGCTGCTCCATCTTGGTTCTGCTTGATCTCTCTTCAACTTTTGACACCGTGGACCATGAGGAATTGCTGGAGTGCTTGAGGGGTATCTGTGGTCTGTCAGGGATGGTTCTCAGATGGTTTCAATCTTTCCTCACTGGCAGGTCTCAGAGGGTGGTGTCTGGGATGTATTTCTTGGTCACATTTTCTCTGCTATGTGGGGACCCCAGGGCTCCTTGCTGTACCCAATGCTGTTTGTGGTGTATATGCTGCCGTCGGGAGACATTGTTAGACAGTCTGAACTGAGGTTTTACTGTTATGCAGATGACACCCAGCTCTACCTGTCCTTTGTGCCTGACCAGGATAGTGCGGTCTCAGTCTTTAATAGCTGTCTTGTAGAAATCCAGGATGAAGTTGAACTCCGATAAGACTGAGGTGTTGGTGGTGGATCCAGGTCACCGGATAGAGAGGTCGGTGGCAGGGCCTTCCTCCAGGCTTTGGCTCGGGGGTAACCAGCTGCTGTCCTCCGAATGGGTGCGAAATCTGGGGGTGATTCTTGTTGATGGGCTGACATTGTGTTCACAGGTGTTGGCAGTAGTCAGGTCTTCATTTTATTATCTGAGGAACATCGCCCTTGGTTAAGCATCTTGTTCCGTCTAATGACCTTCCAACTTTGATCCATGCCTTTGTGACCTCGCGCCTGGACTATGGTAACTCCCTCTACTTAGTGCTTCAGGAGGTTGATATCCGCCGCTTGCAGCTAGTGTAGAATGTGGCGGCCAGGTTGTTGACAGGGGTTTCTCATTCGAGTCACATTTCTCCTGTGCTGCACGAACTGCACTGGCTGCCTCTCTGTTCAGTGGCAGATCACCTTCAAGGTCAGTTCTGACCTACAAGACCCTACATGGACAGGATCTGAGCTACTGCAAGAGGTCCTGATTCCTTACTGCTCCATCCGACCACTCCGCTCAGCCAACGAGCGATTGCTAAAGGTTACCAGGATAGAGCTGAAAACTTTGGGGTCACAAGCCTTTATGTACGTGGCCCCATCCTGTGGAACTCTCTCCCTCGTCGAATTTTAGAGTGCCAGCCTGTGGAGAGCTTTTCATTATTTATTTATTGAAATTGTTTCACCAGGAAAGGCACGCTGAGCAACAAACTGCTCATCTCCCGGTGCGACGTGGGGGGGAAGGGGAACATGGAATGGATAACATGCAGGTTATCAATTGAGTAACATTTAACAGTAAAATACACTTTGTGTGAATTCCAGATGAGATCATGGGACAACCAGGTTACAGATAGGCACATAATATACTTAATACACATATATGAATATACTGTAGTAGAGATTACACAGGTTGAACAATTGCAGACGTAGAATCACTAGAAGCAGCTAGCAATAACATTAAATGTGTAGGTTCAAAAATGCATCAGTTGGGCCAAATAAGCCAGCTCCATAGCATTTGCTATGTGCCACTGGTCAGGCAAGGAGGGGGAAGTGGGGCAGTGCCTGACAGAGTCAGGTGCAGCAGCAATTTACCATGAAGTAATTTGCCAGGGTGGTGGAGAGAGAGTTGGCAAAAGAGGAGTGGTGAATTTACAGAGGCAGCTCATTCCAGATCTTAGGGAAGTGGTGAGAGAAGGCTGCTTGGCCAACAGTGGTCCTCCACCAAGGGATTACTAGTTGGCGGGAGTCGAGGAATCTAAGGGCATGAGTGGGGGTGGGGGCAGACGAGAGCATGGTGGAAAGATGAGATGGGAGGACACCTAGCCAGAACTTAGAGACAAATTTAGTGCAGTGCATAATGCGTCGGTTTTTGAGGGATGGAAATGCCAGGAACCGGTAGAGATCACAGTGATGGGTGAGGGGAGGGGCATCAAGAGCAAAGTGGCAGAAGGCATTGAAAAGGGTATCTAGTTTCGTTAAGGTGGACTTTGGGGTGGGACTGTAGACAATGTTGCAGTAGTCGAAGGAGGGAAGTATCATCTTCTGGACTAGTTCACGGCGCACGGTTAGAGGGAGGCTACTACGGTTTCTATACAGGGCACCTGGCTTGGGGTGCAGTTTTTTTATGATAGCATTGATGTGGTCAGCAAAGGATAGATGCCGGTCGAGCCAAATCCCCAAGTATTGGAATGAGGTGACATCCTCAAGTATTTAAGATTAAGCTTTAAGATGGCCTTAAAGACCCATCTGTTTCATCTTGCTTTTGGGATTTTACGTAATAGATTGTTCTGATATATATATATATATAATACATATTGGTGTGAAATCTGGAATTGCACTGTGTTTTATCATTTTATTGTTTTATCGTGTTTTTACTGTCAATATTTGTGCAGCGCTTTGATATTTTTGGAATTGCACTATAAAAATAAAGATTATTATTATTATTATAAAAAAAACAAGGGAAGAAAGAAAAGAAGAGTGCATACCCCAGAAGTCGATAAGTGTACGGTCTAAAGGCGGTTTCAGATAATCCACTAAGCATTACAGCTACATGCTGTGTCAAAAGCATATTAGCTATAGTACCACATATTAAACAAATGGACAGTATAGAGTCATTGCAAAACAAAGTCCAGTATAAGGGCTGTTGAATCTGAAGTCTAGAATGCCAAACCTTTATTAAGTGAAGAGGTGTCATCCACTGAAAAACTAATAGAAACAACCTGTAATATAAACTTTGTAAGGCCAGCTGGGTCGAATAAAACCTATAAACTAATGGGCAAACTGGATGGGCCATAGGCCCTTATCTGCCGTCAGTGTCTATGTATCTCTGTATCTATGTTTAGAACTTCCAAAACTGCATAAAACATTGAAATACAACAATACTTTTTTGATGTGTGTCATTATTTGCAGTCACATCCCCATCTGAGAAGCGGGTGAGCAAAGACCCAAAATGGACTTCCAAAGTGGGGGAAGATAGAAAGATCTTCCCTAAAGGTCCCGATGGAAAGTAGGGTGGATGGGTTTTCATTCGGGATAGGGAGTATAGCCAGGACTCCACAGGTTCTGGGCCCCCTTGAGACCTAAACAGCCCCAAACAAAATGGGTCAATATGGATAAAAAAATTATAAGTGAGGTAGGGTGAGTTACAGCTTGGTAAGGTTTCAGTGAACTATTTATTTTATTTATTTTATTGAATTTTGTTGACCCGGTAGGCCCACTGAGACTAGAAGTCCCTTTTTCAGGGGTGACCGAGGGAAGGGGGATACAGATGGTAACCAACTGAAATTGAACCAGATTAAGCTGTTGGTGGTATTTTTAGTGAATGGGGGGAAATTTGGCCAGGACACCAGGGAGATTCCCCTACTTTTTCAGTAGGGGGCCAGACTTCCTGTGAGCAAGAATAGAGAGCTCAGTAGAGTCTGAGCAGTGCAAGGAGAAGCAGGCCGGGTTTCGGGCCTTTGAACCAGCAGAGAAGCATCAGGAAAATATGAGTGGAGCCCAGGAGGGTGAAAGGGATTTCGAGCCAGATGACTCATGTGAGGAGATTGAATCACAAAAAGTGGATGGCAACATTTTAGGAAAAAATCTGGTTGACATCGCGACAGCAGGAGCACAACTGGAAGAAGAGCTGGATGCGAGAAGAACTGTGTTATTCCAGCTGTTAACTGAGGATGAAGAGAGATACGCAGAAAGAAAACTCCCAGAAAAGCTAGGGAACCAGCACGATGGTAGCAATAGTGAGGATGCGATTGCAGGAACATGTTGAGTCAAAGATGGCAGACGATCGAACCTTGTAGAAGAACCAGTGAGGCTTTTACCTGCACAAGAAATCATCAGGCAGGCTTTTGGAGTTAAGGATGCATACATTCGCGCACAACAGTGGTCCCCAGAAAAAGCTCTGCAAGAGGCAGGGTGGCAGAAAGTACCAACGGGCGGTCGGATTCCTGATACAGACACAACGTTTCTGGAGGAAAACAGAGAGGAGGGAAACCAAAGAAGAGTGGAGAAGGACCCTGTCACCCAACAGGCGTCCCAGGTGCAGGACTTAACAAATGAGTTAAAAAATGGGTTAAGGCAAATCACAAGTGAACAGGCTCAGAGGGGAGAAGTGGTAAAAGAAGGCACAAGTAAGAAAAATTGGGGGACAAGAGGCTACGGGCAAAAATGCAGAAATAAATATGATGACACAGACTGACAAGGGGAAAGAAAATTGGGAGGGGAAAAAAATAGAGGTAGGGCTCAGGCAGAAATGGATATGAATCCTGGAGAGACCCCTCCTGATAGAGACCAGGGGAATCAAGGTCAGGAGAATAATAATAATAATACCAAAATAGGCCCACAGATCCCCTGAACCTGCAGGATCCCCCAGATGAAAACACAGAAGAGTTACCAAGAGGGGGCCCCCTCCAGGCCCCAACAACCAAGATTTGCAGATCTTTTTTCATCTGCAGCACCAGCTCCCAGAAGAAATGCGGTATGAATAAGGTACAGAGGAGGACTGAATCATACCCCAGACAGGGTCTATGTGGGAAAAAAAATGTTAAAAAATTCAATGTGTTTTTTAGCCTCTGAGGTTTATGCCTTAATCCACATATCAGCGGAGGAGTCATTCAACATAAGTTTTAGATCTCCCCATGCTCTGGACAGATTTTGGACAAAATACAATCAACTACAATGTTCACCCCTTTGGACCCCTTTTATATGTATACCACTGACAAGACCCACAATAAAATTTGTCAAGGTCATGTTCCATAATGAGGGGGTACATGTAAGCAACATTGTTCACTGGTTACAACATAGATGCGAGGTCTTGAGTGCCCCTGAAGCTGTTATAGACGAGGAATATTTTTGGACTAGGGCATGGAAATTCAGAGTAAAATTGAGACAGGAGGCGGAGGGGACAATGCATTTGCCTAACAGTTTTTTCATCAGAAGGGACAGATGAGTCCTTTTCTATGCTGGACAACCAAAGGCATATCATAAATGTGGGGACAGATCACATTTGGCAAGTGTGTGTGATTAAGTGAGATGCAACATATGCAATGAGGTGGGTCATGTAAGCATGCAGTGTGCTAACCTAGCAAGGTGCAATCTCTGTGATGATTTTGGCCACATATTTCAAAACTGAGCATGGGCTGCACATAATAAAGCCAGAAATATAAACTAGAATGACATCATAAAAAAGGCTCAACAAATGGCAAATGCACCCCCTTATCACACCCCAAATGAAAATCCCCCTCGCTCTACCCCAACTAATGGGGAGGCAGGCAGTACTGAGCCACCTAGAGAAGAAAGGGACATAGTAGCGGAGACTACCCAGGCAGATTTAGAGTCTCCAGTACCAACAACTGTACAAGGCCCAAACAAGTCCACCACTCAACAAAGGGAGGAGCCAGGAAGTAGCAAGGTAGGCGCAATGGCTGGGGATCAGGCCCAAGAGCCTCATGAAAACATACTGGATAAAAATAAGGAGCAGAACAGTAAACCATCTTCCCCTGGGTGGAAAACTCCGTTCCCTAGAAGACGGAGCCTAAGACTGCAAAAAGATACTTTGGTGGAAATTGACATGGATAATCCATGTGATGTTTTGGGGTTCTGTAGTGGGGGGTCGATGGAACTGGGAGATCTAGACTCTGACACTTCCTCCTTGCTCTCCTTACCCCTGAGACTGAAAGGGAAACTCAGGAGAAAAGAAAAGAGAAGGGAAAAAGGAAAAAGAAAAAAAAGGCATGACTTTGAATGGTGGCTAGATGAATAACTAAGCATGACTGTGTCTTCCATCATATCCTTAAATGTGCATAGTATAGTAAATGATAACAAAAGAAGAACAGTACTAATATACTTGCATGATATGAATACTGCTGTATGTTTTTTACAAAAAACATGATTTTCTAGTGAAAGATTAAGTGCTCTGGCTAGTAAGGAATGGCTATGGGGACCGTCATACTGGTTATTTGGGGAAGATAGGGCAGATGGGGTGAGTATATTATTTACTGGGTCTGGTTTTAAGTTACAGAAAATAATAGACTTAGTATTGGGGAGAGTTTTAATTCTGGATGGGATCTGGAAAGGTAGGTCAAGCAGGTTTCTTGTGGTGTACAGTCCACAGACAAAAGCAGAGAGAGTACAACTGTTGGATGAGATTAAACCATTTTTATGTTTGCTTGCACGCATGTGCAAGAAACATAGTGCCATCATCCGAGTTTTCGGAGGTGTGTCACCGCCTCTTCCAATTCAGTCAGTGTGTTGGCAGGCGGGGCCCCAGTCCTCCAATGCATGCTGGAGCTGTCTATGACAGCTCCAAAATGCAGTGGAGTACAGTTGAAAGGGGGAGCTATGCTTCAGTGAGCAGCGATCAGATATCGCCTGCTCATGCACAGCTCCCCTCACACACACACACACAAACACACGCACGCATACTGTGTGCTGCCCCCACCCCCACCCACACACTGTATAGCCAACAGGTGCCCAATCCCATTGGCTGTGCCATGCCTCTCAAAGCCTTCCACATGCCACGCCTGGGTGCCCACCCCAGCGTGGCAACTCGATAGTATAGCCGACGGGGTACCCAATCCTCGCCGGCTCCACTGTCCTCCCCAGAGTACAGGGTGTCACGCTGGGAGCCCACCCCAGCGTGGCAATAGATGCGTTATGGCCGATGGGGTGCCCATCCCGGCGGCCCACCCCCCAGCCGCCCTTCTGCCACGCTGGGAACCCACCAGCGGGCAAACGCCCTGCATCATCATTTAAAAAAAATAAAAAGAAAAACGGTCCCACGCAGTCTCCTGCCCCCCACAACTCGCACCCACCCACCGCGCACCCTGCCTCCCCACACCCCCATCACCCCATACTTACCTCCGAGTCCGCGCAACGATCTTCGTGGACCGGGAACACGTCTGCACTCTTCAAAGCCAACTGCGAACTGATGAAATGTCGGTAAGCTGTATAATGTGATAGATAGGGTTTTTTCAACTTTGTTGCATATCTCAGGCATTTTTTGGAATTTTTGCACCAAATTTTCAACATGGGGTTTTGGGACCCCTTCTCATGAATGCTGTCACTGTCATGGTGTTATTTGGGCCCGAAGGGTGATTTCGCAGTCACTGCACGAAATCACCTTTTGGGACCGATTAACAAAATGACACTGTCAGTGTTCATAAGGTGGGCTCTCAAGAAGCCTATTTTGAAAATTTGTTGGAAAAATTCCAAAAAATGACTATTTTACTAGCGTATGTTGCGCAGTTCCTACGCACGCTCGTAAGTTCATGAATTTTCAATATTTTCACTCCAGATTTTCAACATTGCCATTTTACCACACCTTCTTATGAGTAGTACAGCTGTCATTTTTCACATCTTACCCAAAACGTGTTTCCACCCATGTAGTGCACAATGGCGCAGTCGGTATGCAAAATCAATGTACGGGACAAATTAAGAAAATCACAGTGACACTGTTCATGAGCAGAGGTCTTAAAATGGCTATGTTGAAAATTTGGTGAAAAAATTCCTAAAAATGACTGTTTTACGAGCGTGCGTTGTGCAGTTCCTACGCACGCTCGTAAGTTCGCGAATTTTCAATATTTCCAGATTTTCAACATTGCCATTTTACCACACCTCCTTATGAGCAGTACAGCTGTCATTTTTTACATCTCACTCAAAACGTGTTTCCGCCCATGTAGCTCACAATGGCGCAGTCGGTGTGCGAAATCAATGTATGGGACAAATTAAGAAAATCACAGTGACACTGTTCATGAGCAGAGGTCTTACATTGGCTATGTTGAAAATTTGGTGAAAAAATTCCTAAAAATTACTGTTTTACGAGCGTGCGTTGCGCAGTTCCTATGCATGCTCGTAAGTTTACGAATTTAATATTTCACTCCAGATTTTCAACATTGCCATTTTATTACACTTCCTTATGAACTGTACAGTTGCCATTTTTCATATGTCACCCAAAATGTGTTTACGCACATGTAGCGCACAATGGTGCTGTTGGTGTGCGAAAGCAACGTTTGGGACAGATTACAAAAATCACAGTTACACTGTTCATGAGCAGAGGTCTTAAAATGGCTATGTTGAAAATTTGGTGACAAAAGTCCATAAAATGACTGTGTTACGAGTGAGCTTTGCGCAGTTTCCATGTACCCTCGTAAGTTCGTGACTTTGTAATATTTTCAGTCCAGATTTTCACCAGTGGCATTTTTCTACACTTCCTTATGAACAGTACAGCTGTCATTTTTTACAACATGGCCGAAGTGTGTTTTCACACTTTCAGCACAGAGATGCGTGGTCGCTGTGGGAAATCATTGTTCGGGACAGATAAAGAAAATCACAGTGACACTGTTCATGATCGGAGGCACCAAAATGCCTGAGTTGTCAATCTGCTGTAAAAAATCCCCAACTTAATTATATTACAGGTGTGCGTTGCACAGTTTCTATGTACGCTCGTGACTTCACCAGTTTTTTTTATATTTTTACTGCAGATTTGCAACATTGCCATTTTTGCACCTCCCCATGAACAGTACAGCTGTCATTTTTTACATCCTGTTCGGAATGTTTTTGCACCTGTGGTGCTAAATGCCGTAGTCACTGTGCATAAGCAGCTTTCGGCTAACAAACTGATATTGCCACTGTTCATGAGGTGGGGTCACAAAAACCATGTTGAAAATTTGGAGTGAAAATACCAACGAATGCCTGAGGTATTAGGGTTTCCAACCATAACGCCCAACCCTGTAGAGAATGACAGGCATCAGGGGTGTGACTTGGGGATTCTTGCCTGTAATGCTCATACCATTCCACACCCTGCAGCCAGTGAGAGGCATCGAGGTATGCCTTGGACTCTTCGGCCCCAAAGTTCACCCCATTCTCCTATATCGCACCCATCTCACCATATTTCCTAATGGAATGGGGTGCGCATAAGGGCCAAAGACCCCAAGGAACACCGTGACACTTGTCAGTGTCTGCAGGGTGGGGTGTGGTGAAATGGCGTGGCCGTTATGCCTGACGACCCAAAGGCACACCCCAATGCCTGTCACTCTCTGCAGGATGGTGGTGGGGTTGGCTTCAGTTCAATACTTCATTGCCATTCCTATTACGCAGCTCTGTAACTTCTACACTACCACTGCCAATGCCAGCAAGCAAACATTCAGCATTGACAAATGCTTGTTAGCTACTGCAAGAGACACGTACTTAGCAGGGGATTTTAACTGCTCCCTGGATGTCACTGCAAGGAAGGCACAAAGTAAAAAAAAGTTATTGCGATACAAATGCACTAAACACATGCATTGCGCATGCTAGCCTGGTAGATTGTAGTGAGGAGACACATCCAAAGATTAATTATACATTTGTTAAAGGGGCTTTAACATCAAAAATAGATGACATTTTTGTATCCATGCACATCCAAATCCAAATGACAAGAGCCATACCACTGGAGTTCTCAGATCATTTAGCAATTTTTTTCAAGGGAAGAACCAATAACGGGGGGGGTGGGGTACCGAGGCAGAACAGATGGAGATTAAATACGGACATGATTACATTGCCTGAAGCACAAAAGGGAATGCTAGATATTTTAATCTGTAGTACACAGTGTTAACACTATATGAGGATCTAGGAAGGTGGTGGCTGGACACAAAAGCAGATATCATGGAATGGTATCAGAAATTTGGGAAGGTAAAATTAAATTAGAAAAATGTAAGGTACATTACACTAAGGACACAGTTATATAAGTTACTAACTACTTCTTATGAACAAAAAATAGACCTCGGGGAACAAATCAGAAAGGTGAAGTAAGATATGTTAGAAGTGCAATATAATTGGGCAAATTCTCTGCAGGCAGAACTTAGCTACCGGAAACAAAGAACACATATTAGTGACCCATGTGAGGCCTGTAAGGAAAGAATAGAGACAGTACAGTTATCAGCATTATGGGATGAGGAGGGGAAGAGGCATGAGGGAATACAGGGTGTATTACCAATAGTGGAAAAACAATTATAGATTTTCACAAAGTGAAAAACTAGACTTAAATAGAATGGGAGCATATATAGAGGGGTTTCAGGGCTTGGATCTAGGGAAACAATTTAAGGATCCAGAAGAAACAGAGATACAAGAGGCAGAAATATTACAAGCAATAAAGGCTTTGAAATTAAATGTAGCTCCAGGGACAGATGGGATCCCAAATGAATGGTATAGATTATTTCCATTATTTATAAGGAAATGTACCAGTTTGCATCTAGAAAAGTCACCCGTATGGTGAGGGGAGCAAAGTCCAGTAAAGAGCAGCGGCTGGCACAGGGGATACATGGAGGGGAAAAGGGGTTCTTCCAGTACATTGGGGAGCGGAGAAAAACTAAGGGCCATCTCAGCAGATTGAGATCAGAAGGAGGGTGGGTGGAAGAGGCGAGGGACCAGGCAGAGGTATTTAATCGAGTACTTTGCCTCTGTGTTCACTAGGGAGGATGGGATATCTACAAAACAAGGCATGAAGGGATAAAGCGGCAGGGAGTGGGATCAGGAGCAACAGAAATGGAGCAAGAGGAGGAAAGGATTCCAAGGGGTCACATCTGGATAAGGATAAAAGACCAGTAAGGGGAGGACGGATGATTCTATCTCCACCAAAAGGGTGTGGTTAGCCCTCAAGGCCCTAAAGAAAAACAACTCTCCTGGGCCGGATGGCATTCATCCGAGAGTACTATGGGAACTGGCGGACATACTGGCTGCACCCCTGGCGGAGCTTTTCAGCAGGTCACTTGAGACAGGAAGGGTACCTAGGGATTGGCAAGAGGCACATGTGGTACCAATCCATAAAGGGGGGTCGAGGGAAGTACCAGGTAATTATAGACCCATCAGTTTGACCTCGTGGTGGGAAAATTAATGGAGAGTATACTAAAGGAACGATTGGGGTGTACTTGGAGGAGGTGGGAGGTCTGGATAGTCGGCAACATGGGTTTGTGCCAGGTAGATCATGTCAAACCAACCTTGTGGAGTTCTATGAATGGGTAACATCAGAACTGGACAGGGTAAGCCTGTGGATGTATTATTCTTGGACTTCAGCAAGGCGTTTGACTCTGTCCCCACAATGGTCTGGTGGAGAAACTGATGGGGTTAGGAGTAGGCCCTTTGATGGTCAGATGGATTGAAAACTGGCTAGCTGGACGCACTCAGAGAGTAGTGGTCTGTGGGGGAGCTCTCGAACTCTAGAGAGGTTGGTAGTGGGTACCACAGGGCTCGTCCTGGGTCCGATCCTGTTTAATGCATACATATCGGACATCAGGAGGGTATAGGGTGTGAAATGAGTCTCTTCATGGATGACTCCAAGGTGGGAGCAGTAGTTGAGGGAGAAGAGGGAGGTGGCCCTGCAAGGGACCTGGACACCCTGGAAAGCTGGGCTCACATGGAAATTAAATTTCAATATCACCAAGTGCAAGGTGTTGCATCTTGGTCGGGAACCCTAAACACAGGTACACCCTGGGAGGGAGGCGCTGGAGGCCTCAATAGGGGAAAAGACCTAGGGGTCATGGTGGATGCATGTATGAATAACTCTGAGCAGTGCAGGAGAGTGGCTAGCAAGGCAAACAGGATGTTGGGATGCATCCTAAGGGGATCACCTCTAGGAGCAGGGAAGTGATTCTGCCGCTGTACAATGGACTGGTTAGACCACACCTTGAGTACTGTGTACAGTACTGGAGACCACATTTGAAGAGGACATACAGCTCCTGGAGAGGGTACAGAGGAGGGCAACAAAGATGATCACGAGGGCTAGGGATTTGACTTATGAGGACAGACTTGAGGAGCTCTGCCTGTTTTCATTGGAGGAGAGGAGAGACAGGGGGACATGATTGAGGTCTTCAAGTACCTCAAGGGAATAAATAGGGTAAACATGGATGGGATCTTTAGACTAAAGCAGGAGGTATCACCAGAGGCATGGTTTGAAGTTGGAAGGTGGAAGGGTGAGGGGAGAGGAGGTTTTCACCGAGAGGGTGGTGGACCCTTGGAATGCACTGCCTGGTGAGCTGGTTCAGAGATCACAGTGGAGGGCTTCAAGAGAGGGTGGGACAGACACAGAAAGTGGATGTATCAGATGATGGCCTGTCCCGGGGGGGTGGGGATGGATGATAGGGGTTTCTAGAGAACAAGGGATGGGAGGGTCTCGGCACCCAACTAAGGATCTAGGTTTGAGCAGACTCGATAGACCGTAAGGCCTAATCTGCTGGCAAATAGTATGTTAGTATGTTAGTATTATGGCAGTTATTTTGGGGAAGGTCTTTAGATATTTATTAAGAAAGAAACATTGCCAAACGAATTTACCATGGGTTTAGTAATGTACCTGTTTAAATTGGGAGATAGAGAAAGTACAGGAAATTGGAGACCAATCTGCTTGTTAAATGCAGATTTTAAAATTTTGGCTTTTATTTTACAAAATCGATTGAAAATTGTAGCTTCTGAGGCCGTCCACCCATGCAAACTTGTGCCTTACCTGGTAGACACATCCAGAAAAATCTGTGCACTATAAGAGATGACATGAATTATTGTGAGGTGCAAAGAGTAGCAGGGTTCTTATTATCATTGGATCAACGGAAGGCCTTTGATAGAGTGATTCATAAGTTTTTGTTTAAAACACTAAAAGTATATGGAGTACCTCCAAGACTGAGAGCATGGATTCAAGTACTGTATACAAATGCAGTTATAATTTCAAATATAGCAGGTCCACAAGGAAATCGTTTTATAATTAGGAAAAGGATGAGGCAGGGGTGCCCATTGAGTCTGTTATTGTATTTATTTGTTTTAGACCCTTTTATTAGAAAGATTGTGCTCAATCAGGATATACAGGGCATAATGGGGTTAACGGAGAGGTCAGAAATAAAAATAACAGCATACGTGGTTGATGTATGTGTAATGGTTAAACGTGAAGAAGGGGTGGGACATATCCTCCAGGAAATGGAGGAATATGGAATGGTATCAAGGGCCAGTCTAAATCTGCAGAAAAGCAAAGCCATGGTACTAGGAGGAAGGGTATATGATCAACAGGAGGTGCACAGGATAGAGATTATAGCTACACCAATTAAAATTTGGGGGGGTATATTATGGGCCTGAAGACATGGGTAAATTTAATTGGGAAAAATCTTTGCAGTTAGGAGAATAGAAAGTGGCTAAATGGAAGGGGTGGAAGATGTCAAAACAAAAAAGGGTGTACGTCATGATCCTCATATTTCTATATGTGAGCGCAGTGTTCCCTCTTCCAGTATGTTTAGAAGCAAGAATACTAAGAGTATTTTTCCAGCTTTTTGGGGGAAGCCGGCTTAACCCCATGAGGAGGGAGTTAACATATCTACCAATAAAAGAAAGGGGGGGGGGTTGGAATGATAAATCCGGGTAGTTTTTTTTCATTGCATGTTTTGGGCTGTAAATATGAAAAACTTGTTTCTGAGCAAACAGAATCTGGCAAGGATTTGGCTAGCCCAAAATATTAAGGATATTTTACTTTTGTGGGAAAACCAGCCGGTCAGATTGACAGGAGGGAATTCAGTACCGGAATATCTAAAAAGTTCATTTAAAAAAATGTTTAACTGGAAGGTTACTAAGCAAATGATTTTACAGAAAACTCTGAAAGATTTGTATCAAGAGGTGGTAAGAAGCCTAGGGCCGGAGGAACCAGAGTTTGGCAGCATCACTGCTTGTTAGTCCCAGGATACAAACACCATTAGGATGTGGTAGCTCTTTAGTTTTTCTTTTTCTTCTCTTTTTTTTACTGTTTATTAGTGCCTAATTTGAAAAAGAAAACTGTCATTATGACTTTTGTAGGCTGTTCTATAATAACTCACTATTTATCACTATTATTTGCCACTAGTCAAAGCCGTACTCAATACTTATGACAAAGCTTATTACTAAGCTGCTAAGGACAACATAACTCTGGTATTGTTTGCATCCATCCTACCTGTACCAGCTTGTTTGTATCTATGTCTTAATTTACTGTTATACTTATGTGTTGTACTGTTATACTGTGTATTTTCGTTTGTCTTACTGTGACAAGGTACCTTTGTAAATGAGCCTATGGCTCAAAGGTTTTCCAAACTGCTGTTTAAATAAAATAAAATAAATAAAAATCATAAGAATGTCTGGATTGTGCTATTATTAGAAACTTATTAATATGATGTGATGATTTTCTTATAAGGACTTAAATAATTTAAACATGAGTCTAACAGTTATCACTATATGTATATGAGGTACTGTCACTTTAAAAGCATAGCCACTATTTAGTCATCATGATGTAGAGATTAGTGAGATACTTAAGGTCTGGTTGTTCTATTAGCATTACCCCCTTGAAGACTCGTGTGGTCGAGGCGCTAGGGGTTGTTGTACTGAACTCCTGTGTTCTAGTAATCTTGTGTGCACGCTGAGAATTTAGTAAAAGTACTTTAAATCAGTTTACAACAGTGCACTGTGGTTCCTTGCACAGTACTAAACGTTGGATCTGAAACCAAAAAGGCCAGGGAAGAAAACAAGTAAAATATTTAGACAAATAAGTGTTCAGGAGGTAGTTGGAAAGGAGTCTGCCTCAACGCCAGCAGTCTGTGCAATAAAATCAGTGAGCTCCAAGCAATGATGGCAGATGCTAAGATGGACCTCACAGCCATCACTGAAACATGGGCCACAGATAAAAATGATTAGGACCTGACAGTGCCTGGTTACTTACTGCTAAGGAAGGACAGAGGAACTGGTAGGGAGGGCACTGAGGTGACAGAAGATGGGAATATCAAGGATGGTATGGAAGGGCACAAGTCTCTGTGGGTTCAGCTTACAGCGGCAGCAAGTAAAACCTATGCTTAGGGGAGTTCTACAGACTGCCAGGGCAAGGAGAAGCAGAGGTCAGAGAGCTCAATGAGGAAATTAGAAGGGGAGCAGCTAAGGGAGATGTGGTGGTGGTAAAGGATTTTAACTTACCTGTCATAGACTGGGATGTTCCAGTGGCTCGAAGCACTAGAAGCCAAGCTTTGCTAGATACCTTTCAGGACTGTCTAGTGGTGCAGCTGGTAAGGGAGCTCACCAGACAGAGATCCATTCTGGATGTGGTGCTCACCAACTCCGAAGTAGTAAATGTAGTAAGAGTTGGGGAGCCACTCACGAACAGTGACCACAACTCAGTTTTGTTCAGATTAGCCCTTAGGACTGAAAAAATGCACACAGTAATGGAGGTCTTGGGGTTTAGAAGGGCAGATTTCAGCAAACTCAGAGGGGTGGTTTGGGACAAGTTAGATGGGGTAGGCAGTATAGAAGGTGTGGAAGAGAGATGGAGGTAATAAAAGGGGGCATCCTTGAAGCATCGCAGCTATGTTTATGTAAAGTAACCAACATAAACTCAGGAGACCTATACAGTTCTCAACAAGGGTCAGGGAAGCAGTAAGGGCCAAAAGGAAAGCCTTCCACAGATGTAAAGAAAAGCAGACACACCAGAAAGCCTCCCACTACAGTTCAAGCTCTCCCTGCAGCTGCTGCGGACTGACCCTCCCTCCCTCCTCAGAGGCAGAGAGCTTACAAGTGTTCTTAGAGAGATTTCATGTTTGGCTCCTCCCACCCAGGGGTGCTTTTAATTTTATATCTGCCAGAACCTAATAGCCCACTTTCAGCCCACTCAGCCCCTGGAGTAACACTGAAGTCACTCCTTCTGTCCTTACCCCATATTGTACTCTAAACAATTTCTGGACTGGACCCATCTCCCTCTACAACAATTTTCCCCTCAACTCTTTCCTACTATTTTACCCTGCCAGGTACTCATCTGAGGGAGTCACCCTTTCTTTTTTTTTTTGAAATTTCTGTTTACACTCCTACCCTGCGCCTGGTCTCCACTCCTTCAGGAGACACACATTGCAGTCTCCCCGCATCACAGCCTGCCCGATCCACCCTGGTGCATCCCTATGGAGCTGTGGCTATACCCCCAGGCAGGTATGGGGTGGGGTGGAGACACCCCGAGACTTTCAAGTATTTTGTCGGATTCTTCCAGGACGCCAGGCAGGCGTGAGCTATCAGGATCTCTGCTTTTCCATGCTCTGTCATCTAGGAGACCAGGCGCATTTTTTCCTCTGTTCCTGGTGGAGTGGCATGCACCCTGGCATCATGGCATCACCGCTGACGTCGCCACTCCCCATCCCCTGGAGTTAGCTCTGTGCCTGCTGTGCCTCTGGCTTCCGTCAGAGGCCAGGCAGATGCCAAGCACAGGCCCCCCTCCCTCCCAGGAGAGGAGAGCTTCCATTGGATGCTCAATCCTCTCCCACCCCTGCCAACCCCTGGTGGCCCAGGCTTATTCCCAAACATGGGTCGCCGGCGTGATGCAAGGTGTGGCATCCATCGCCTCAACCCTCAGCACCACTGGTCTGGCTAGAGTCACCCTTTCTGTGGGGCTGTGGGACTTAAACCACCTCTGCATCCCTTTCTCTGCTGCAGTGTGAAACCCTTACCACTTGGCCAACACTGCCATAAAGTGTCTCCGGTCACTAACTCTTATAGTACCTCAAATGAAGCTATTACTGCTCCCCCTTCTGGCCACCTATATGACTGGCCTGCTATTAGTGCCAAATTTATGTGCTTCTGTGCTTGCCATAGAACAGCAACATTTATCCTCATTTACTCACCTCCTTAGACCTGATGTGCCTGCCTCCTTCTACTATTGTTAGATATGAATTCACTCCCCTGGGTCCAGCTCTCTTTGCCCTCCTCTTCAACCCTGAACATCATCTACTTGGCTTTTTCCTGTACTCCCTCACTGTCTCACCCACCCCCTGGCTCCCACCTTTCTGCTCTTTTTTCTCACTCCTTCTCCTTGTTGGTGACATTGAAAGCAACCCTGGCCCTGCTAACACCCCTATCGACCACTCTAATGTCACTTGGGCAAGGCAAATTGGTCTAAGAATTTCACATTTAAATGTTTGCAGCCTCCCATCCAAGTTCCCAGACCTTGAGGCCTGGGTGTTCCTCTGTAAGCCCCATGTGTTAGGGCTCTCTGAGACTTGGCTGAAACCCTACAACACTGACCCCTCCTACCATCTCCCAGATTACTCCCTCCTTCACCTGGATAGACCAGGTGGGGGAGTAGCACAGTATGTCCAGGAACATATTTCGGCCACCATTGTTAGCCACTCTGATCCCTTCTCCCCCAGTGAATGGCTCCTTGCAAAATTGACCCTGTGTTCCTCAAAAATGTTCTAGCTTGGCTGCTGCTACAACCCCCCCAGACCGGAGGTATCCCTTCTCAATGGCCTAGGACTACTCTCTCCTACCAGAGACACCATATTGCTCGGGGTCTTTAATCTTAATTCATTAAGTGCCCAGGAACCCAACTATGCAAACCTCCTGAAAACACACAACCTCGAGCAAATCATCTCATCCCCTACCAGGCACTACGCCCATACGCTCAACCACTCACTGCTTGACTGGATGGTCACAAATTGAGTGGACATGGTCCTACAGGCGGGTACATTGTCAGACTCTGTAAGTGACAACTCCCCTACCTACATCATATTGACCACCAAAATCAAACGCACCCCCCACCACCACCAAGTACCTGTCTTTCAGAAATTTTAACTGCCTGGATCCCACAAATCTCCTAGAGGATGTAAGAGCGGTGAACTGGTCTGCCCTCTACCTCATCAACAATGTGTCAGATGCAGTTGGCTTCCTCACAAATGCCCTCATTCAGATACGAGACCTCCATTTCCCTCTCACTACTCGGAGGGTGAGAGGGGGCTGCACCGAATGGATATCCAAAGAGTTACTGTCCCTAATGAAAGAGAGGGACAGTAAATAGAAGGTTTATAAAGCATCCCCTTCCCCCCAGCTCTGGAATGCCTATAGGTGATTACTCAACAAACTGCCAAATCGCTAAAACACAATTTCTACCTAAACCTTCAAAGGAGCAACCTTGGAGATCCCCGTCGCTTCTGGGGCTAATTCGGGTTCTTGCTCAACCCCAAGATCCATAGTCGAGTTACTCAGTTCACCTCCACCTCAGGCCCCTTGACTGATCCCTCTGCGATTGCGCAGATTTTTAACAAAGTATTTTCTGACCTTTCTGCCTATCTTACCAAACTACCCTCCCAGCCACCCACCCACAGCCCTGGTAGTCAGGATAACTACTACTCCTCCATCACCACTCCCTCTGACATCCCACCCTTCTATTTTAGAGACATTGGCCCAGGTGTTACCACCAAGCTCTTGAAGTCCTTCCCTGCCGGGGGGTAGCCCTGGCAGTGATGGGCCTTTTCCCTCATTTCTTAGGCTCATCTCTCCAGCTATAGTTGAACTCCTCACCTTCTTATTTATCCATACCCTCTTCTCATCCACAATGCCAGACTCTTGGAAACATGCTAACAGTGTGCCTATTTTCAAATTAGGCAATCCCCTTTCTCCTGGTAATTATAGGCCTATCTCCCTCCTCCCCCACCTGAGCAAGCTAGTGGAAATAATTGTGCACTTCCAACTCTCAGATTATCTTGAAAAGTGTAATCTGCTGTGCCCTCAGCAGCACGGCTTCCGTAAGCACCACAGCACCACAGCACATCAGCTTAGGTCCGTTTCTCTAATCATGTACTTAGAAACATGGATGCAGATAAGGCCACTGGTGCTGTATTCATGGATCTGACTAAGGCCTTTGACCTCATCGACCACTCCCTCCTCTACTCCACTACAACAACATGGTTTGGAAGCTACCTTAAAGGCAGGTCCCATCCGGCCTGGTGGTGCTGAGGGTTGAGGTGTTGGACACCACACCTCGCGCCACACCGGTGACCCAGGTTCAGGAATGAGCCCAGATCACTTGGGATTGGCAGGGGGAGGGAAGAGATTGAACATCCAGAGGACTGCTCTCTCTTTCCGGGGAGGGTTGGGGTATAGCGCTCGCTCAGGGAGCGACCTCTGGCAGTGGCTGGGGGTAGCCAATAGCAGTGGCATATCATATGCCTGGGAGTGAGCCGCTGCAGCACATTGCCAGCCATGCCGGGCTCCAGGGTTTCATGTATGAGAAAAATCCCCCCTCCTCCCACTGATAGGTGATGGCGTCTCTCACACACGGTCCACACTCCTGGAGTCAGATTTGGCCCTCTCCGCTGTTCCCCCCTCTCTGGCCCAGTGCTCAATACTATAAGAAAGAGTGCCCTGGGTGGGGGTGACCCTTCTCCAGAGGGCAGACCCAGGGGATGCCTGGTGCCGGAGAGGAGCGGGGGGATAATTGGGTCATGCAGGGAGGTAGAGACGGTGGCCAAGAAGGTCATTGGAGAGAGTTCAGTGGAGTAGGTAGGGGTGCAAAAAATTAGACTTTGGAAAAAAAAAAGGCAGGTCCCAGCCTGTTACAATTGGTACAGCCTCCTCCCCTGCCCTACCAGTATACACAGGGGTTCCCCAAGGCTCCATCTTTGGCCCCCTACTTTTTACCATTTTTATTAACGCACTCCCAGCTGAAAGCCTTACCTGTGAGGCTCTGCTCTATGTGGATGATCTTGTCCTTTACCATAGCAACAAGTCTCTTGCAAACATCTCCTCCGCTCTTACACTTAACAATGGTGCTGCCCACAATTGGTTTCTTTCCAACAGACTATTGGTAAATGAAAAGAAAACAAAAGTAATGCTATTTGGATCCAAACCATTCCTCACAAAGATCTCCAAGACAAACTCCTCCTTCCTTGTACCCACGCCTGCTGGCCCCTCCCCTTGAAAATGTCCCTAGTTTTAAATACTTAGGTGTCACTCTGGACCCCTACCTTACATTTGCTGACCATGTCAATAATTCTGTGTGCAGATTTAATCAGAAGCTTGGTGCTACCTACCGCCTAAATCAATTCCTTTCTTATGAGGCGCACCTAGCAGTTGCACAAGGAAACCTTCTACCCCTCCTTGCATACTGCTCTCCTGTCTATTCCCTTGTATCATCAGATCTGAGCTATAGACCAAACTCAGCCTGCAACAGTACCTGTCACTTTGTCCTCTGTGCCCCCATTTCTGCCCAACATTGTGTATTGTACCAGTCACTTGGCTGGCTCCCACTGCAAGGACTATTCAGCTATGCCCTTGGTGCTTAGTTGACAATACTGTGAGAGGCAGACACCTGTCCTCATACTCATCCCTCCTCATAGGCAGAGTGGCAGCTAGGAGCCTCCACAAATCATCCATCTCCTCCCCAGTAGTTCCACACATTTCCTCTACCATGGGTGGTAAAGCCTTTTCTGTCTCTGCCCCCTCCCTATGGAACAGACTCCCTACCACTCCCTTCTCTCTTCCACCTCCCAGCTCGCCTTCAAAAACAGTTTCAAAGAGTGGCTACTGTCTGAAGCCAAATGCCACTGCTCTCCTGGGTAAACTCTGGCATCCCCTCCCTCTGTCTGTCCCTTCCCCCACCTATTAGCAGTCTCATCCTTGCTACACTCACCACTACCACTCCTGTCTTCTTCAACCACTTTTCAGGCCATCTGCTGTTGCCTCCCTGTTTTAAGCCCCATCACCATTTGCTAAGGGGAAGTGTACTCGATTTCAGAGTGTTCCAATCTGCTCATTGACCTGTGCTCTATTAGTGTACCCGAATGCATTTTGCACTTTATGTATCATATCTGAGACTTATGTTTGGTCTCTGTGTTTTGTGACTTATATTTCAGTTTGTTGCCTGGCCTGTGACTACGTATTTTTGACCTGTATGTTGGCCTTCTTTGACACCTTGTATTCTTATGTAATTGCACTTTATGTAATGACCCCTAGTTCTCTAATTTCCTGGACCTCATGTTGAGGCCTATATTTACTGTTGTTCTCCACACCTGTATTGCTTAATGTGCCATGCTGTGGCTTGAGACATGCCTGAAAATGGTCCTTTGGATCAGTGCACCCACCCGGTTATCAAAGACATAAATAAATAATTAAATAAATAAGTAGAATGGGAGAAATACATTCAGAGAAATAGGGAAGCAAAAGAAGGTGATTAGAGAGGCAAAAGCAGACACAGATCTGCAAATAGCTGAGGAGGTCAAGCTCAGAGAGAAACATTGTTTCCACTATATCAGTGAAAAAAGAAAGTATGGTGGGGAAGAGATAGGTTATTAGATGGAGGCAGGGTAGTAGAGGATGGCGAGCAAAAGGTATCAGTCCTGAATGACTACTTTTGCTCCGTCTTCACCAGAGGTGATAGTGGTCCCCTCCCTGAGAGTAGCATCAAAGCGGCCACAAGATGGAGACACCAGTATTTTCTAGGGATAGCATCCAGAAAGGGCTAGCAACCTTTAAGAAAGACAAGGCCCCAGGTCCAGATGGGATGCACCCGAGGGTGCTCAGGGAATTGGCAGATTAACTAGCTGAACCTATGGCAGGCCTATTCAATAGCTCACTTCAGATGGGGGTTGTCTCAAGGGATTGGAAGGTGGCAAGCAAGGTTCCACTCCATGGACGGGAGACAAAGAACAAGCAGGAAATTACAGACCCCAGGCTACAGACCTGTCAGCCTTACTTCTATCGTGGAGAAGCTGATGGAATCACTGCTCAAAACAGACCTCGTAGACTATCTGGAGGGTAATGGTCTCCAGGATAGTAGACAACATGGCTTTGTGTCAGGGAAGTCCTGTCAGACTAACCTAATAGTCTTCTTCTGCTGGGTGACAAAGGAAATGGATAAAAGCCATGCCATAGATCTACTTTACTTCGACTTCAGCAAGGTTTTCAACTCTGTGCCTCACAGACACCTGCTGAGGAAGCTGCAAGACTTGGGGGGTGGCTAGAGATAGATAGGTAGAAAACTGGCTAAAAGGGAGGTAGCAGTGGATTGTAGTAAACTAAGTTAAATCAGAGGAGAGAGAGGTCATGAGTGGGATACCACAGGGGTCTGTTCTGAGCCCAGTCCTTTATAACATATTCATCAGTGACATCGGAGAAGGGATCCAGGGTAGGATAAGCTTCTTCACAAATGACATTAAACTCTGCAGAAGGGTGAATAGTGCTGAGGGAATTAAGTAATTACAGGGTGACCTGCAAAGGCTAGAGAGGTGATCAAATGTTTGGCAGCTGAAATTCAATGCCAGCAAGTGCAAGGTGATGCACCTAGGAAAAAAGAACCCAAGGACAGAATACTTGATGTGAGGGGTTAAACTTTGCACCACAGCTGAGGAATGGGACCTAGGAGTCATCAGCAGTGACATCCTTTAACAGGCTAGTCAATGTAACAAGGCTTGTAGTAAGGCAAGCTAGATGCTGGAGTGTACCAGCAGAAGTATTGATGGTAGAAAGAAAGAAGCGATGTTCCCCATGTGTGGGTCTTTGATGAGGCCACACTTGGATTACTGTGCCAGTTCTGGAGCCCTTACCTTAGAAAGGACAAGAACAGGCTAGAGGTGGTACAGCGTAGGGTGATGAAGATGATATAGGGACAGCAGAGGAAGTCCTACAAGGAATGCCTGAGGGCACTGAACATGTACTTGCTGGAGACCAGAAGGGAGAGGGGGGAATATGATAGAAACCTTCAAATTCTTGAAACAAATAAGCAAAGTGAACTACGAGGAATTATTTAGTTCAACAACACAAGGACATGACCGGAAGCTGACAGGAGGAAGGTTCAGAAGGGATGTGAGAAAGTATTATTTTCCTGAAAGGGTGATGAAACTATGGAACAGCTTGTTGGCCAAGGTGGTAGGAACTAAAAATGTGGAGGTCTTCAAACGGGCTTGGGACAGAGCAAAAGGAATAGTGCTCGCTTATACAGGTGAAACCCAGGAAAGGAAAAGGAAGACTGATGGGGTGGGTTAGAACTCTGTATCAACATGAGATTGCAGGGTTATATAGGGCCCAGTGGACAGATCTGATGGACCTTTGGTCTTTTTTTGCTGTGTCTATGTTTCTATGAAATGTTTGGCTCGAATTCTCAAAGTTAAGGGCACCAAACCGAATTTGCCAATGACCACCTTCTCTCATTCATAACTGAATCTTGACAGAAGATGGGCAATCTGATGGCCCAGGTGCTGCATGTCACACTGCTATGCTGCCAATCTGAGTTCAAGAACAAGTTAGAAAGCTGTCAGTAGGTGCTGCTTGCTGGGACAGTGCATTGGCTCAGTAACACGGTCTCCAGCAGCAACCCCGGTGGAGGCCAGGAACCGTGCTCCACCACCTGGGAAAGAATGCACACATTCAAGGTAACTAGAGGTTGTACATGGTGCCAGGGGTGAAAGGTCAGGGATCAAAAAACAAGGAAAATGGTGGCCACTAGTGTAATGCCTCTAACCCACACAGACCCCTTGTTCCCTGCTGTTCCACACTACCATATCCTATGCCCTCTGCTTGGAAGTGAGTGTCCTCCTGGGGGAGCACCATGTGGGGGGGATGTTAGGGTATATAATGGAGCAAGTAAGGCTGTTGTGGTTGGGCGGAGACCTAGCAGAAAGTTTGATGTTGGGTATCCAGCTGGATGATAAAAATCTATACTGAAAAAATATATTTACATAAGATATCAGCTGCTCTTCAGCCAGTTTATTGGGACATATTAGGAAAACTACCGCAGTATCTGACAAACTCAAGTCACCAGACCCTAGGCTATGGCCTCTGCTCCAGGGATTGCATCACTATTAAAGTTCCCGGAGACACATAAGAGCGGTAAATTACTGCAGTGTTTCCTGCTTGGCATCATGCGTATGGAATGCTGTACCTAACTCAGCTATGTGTCTGACAAACAAACCAACAAGTTCAAACAAACTATGTTTGCCTCCCTGCTGGGAGTGAGGGGGTGTAGTTGTTTCTGAGTGTCATTGTTATGTATATAGTCTGTGTCTGTGTTGATCTGAATGAGGTCTGTCATGTTGTGTCAGCATACTGCTCCAAGCCACTCTTGGGGGGGGTTAACCTCAGTGACTTCCTTTATGATTATACTTCTGCTGTATGTTGCTCTGTGTATTGTTACATGCACCGAGCCCTTGGGGGATATTGCATTATATAAATAAGACTGTCTTGCATTGCCGTTTCCCCTGGTTAAATAAAAATATATAAATGATATGCTTGGGGATGGGACTGCTAAAATAAAGTTGGTGAGCAACTGATAAGCAACCAAAGCACATGGCAGAGGAATTGAATAGGTCCCTTGCCAGGGTATTTGCACGAAACAGAAAGCAGAAGAAGAGTAATAGAGTGGCGACAGAGGGAGAAGAAGATTATGGTCGGGGCCGGATATACATTGTCATGGGCCATATGCACAGCAGTAACCATGCCCTCCCTCGTGCGCACATTCAGTACTTAAATCCAAGTGACCCATTTTACTTCATTACACTTGTAGCTCTCAATATATTAAATAGAGCACAATGTTGTTATTCAACAGGTGTAACACTTGATGAAAAGGCCTATGAGCTAATTTTCTTGTGGGGAATTGCTGGGTTTCTGCTAAACATTTAATACAGTATATACCCCACCACTACTACCACTGATTCAGCTAGTCTTCCTATGGGGTGTTCGGTGTCACATTTGTGCTGAATTTTAATCTAATGCACAGCAGCATATTTATGACGGTCTGTGCTGCTTATTTACATGGGGGGGGCACATTCTGTGATGTCAGCACCTCACCAGTGTTCTCACAAGTGAACGGGTGCCTGTGAGGGCTGCCTTGGCATCATGGAGAGTGCTCTGGCATGATGAAATATTGCTGTCCATCCCAAGGATGCTGCTGCGCTTTAAATTAAAATTAAGCACAATAAGGTAGAAACCTGATGGTGCTATAAACATGCTAGCTAAATGGGGGGGGGGGGATCTACTAAATTTTAAACTGTAACCCAAAGATTCTGTTTAAGCCTTTCACATTAAATGCCAACTGGAAAAGAAAAGGATAGGGGATTTAGTTTATATTGTGCCTTTAATATACACTGCTGTCTCCCAAAATACTTTACAATCCATTAACAGGTGGTACTGTAGCTGTAGCTATAAGGCACACATTGAGAGGTCAAGGTAACTTGAAGGAGTGTTAGGAAAAGCTCTGGAGTGGCTGAACAGAGAAAGAATGAGAGACTTGCTCAACGTCACACAGTAACTGGCATTGGTGGGATTCAAACTTTTGTTTGCAGGTTCACAGTATTGCATCGTAATCAATAATTGACACATCCTACACAAACACATCTGGCTGATACAAATGTACAGAAGCTGCCCTGCATATGGCACAAATCAGGAGACACATTAACACTGCTGACAATAAGAGGGAACTGCAGGAATCAGGATGTCCACCTTACCAGGCTACCCAAGCTACTTTAAGCAGTTTAGCTAATAACTGGCACACATGGGATGGTACTCAATACAGTATACTGTATATCCACTGCTGTACATTTGGGGCATAACAGTGCAAGGCTCCACAGGTAACATCCAAGGGAAGGGGTACTTGAGTAAAGTTTACAGACTATGGAAAAGGTCATAGTCATTCACAAACAAACTAGAGCTAAACAACATGGTGCAGATGTCTCCAGGACAGCAAATATAATTCTAGGTAACATACTGAAAAATGCCATTAATAGATGCAAACCATGCAATGGTCAATCCATGCTGAAAAACTTATATTCAATACAAAAAACTGATACGGGAGATTTTAATCATTAGTCATTCTATGCCTTTTGCTGCTGCTGTTCAAGTTGTTGCCATGAGTTGCTGCTGGCCATTGCCTGGAGGCTCCCTCAGTTCCACTCTTCATCCTGTGATGTCCTCCTCTCTTCTGGTTACTCCTGGGTACTACTAGGCTAGCTGTGCTGCCTGAAACTCCAAGTGAACTGGGAACACTGCACATGCCTGTCCTCCAACCAGAGTTCAGTGCTGCGACCCAAGTGCATCCCTCCACTCACCCATTCATGGAATCAGTTCTGTCTCTGGCATGCCATCTCCACTACTACTGGTACTGGCGTTTGAGCACCGCTCGATCTCACCTCGATAAAAACCTCGCTCTCCCAGCCATCCTCACTGTGGCTCCTTCTTCTCCTTCCCACTCCACACTTGTCTCCGCAGGCTCTTCTTGACCGAACCTCAGCACATACACGTGCCCGCAACCAGAGAGTGTTGAGCGAATAATGGTGCCAATCTGAACTGCCATACATCACTCTCTGCAGCCACGCATGCCGACTCACAGCTTTGTTGGCTGCTCGACTCACGACTTGCTGACTGCTTATTTCTACCTGTTTTGCCAGCTACTGCTAGCAAATTCTATTGGGGTGAGAGCTGAGCAAGACACACATAACTTGGTTGCGTCTCATATAGTCAACCCACCACCAGTACCACCGCCATTTCAGAGAAATTAGGAGTCCCAAATTGAGGCAGGTAAAAAGAGCAAACAAAAAAAGTTATTGCAATACAAGCACACAAAGAAACTGTTTAGAAAGGGGCCCCAGAAAACAAGGGCCCCTATGCACTAGCACAGCTGGTGTAAGGGTAAATCTGGCCTTGATTATGGTAAAGGAATCAGCAGATTAGCAGTGGAAAGATCCCTGAAAGAGCTGAGGGCTGCACAAATCACTAGTGTCAAATTACCTTTATTCAAGGACATTGTAATGTGTATACCCTACAGACATAAATTTCAGAAGATACTGTTTTTCTCTCCATGCTTCTTTTATTATTAAATAACATGTATGAACAACCAATTATTAATATTCTTGTAACTAAGGACACAGACCCACAGGCTAACTATAGGATCTCAGGTATTTAGTGCTTTAACTACACTGCATCTTTCCTGTTCCACATTTATGCTCTAAAAAGATTTATTTTCATTGGTATCACGTAACAAAATATTTATAGTAATATATAGTAATTTAAGGTCAGAAGGAACATTAGGTCATCACGTCTGGCCTCCTAAAATAGTTTTTTTTTATTAAAAAAATTAAATGGTTCTATCCCATGACATTCAGAAAAAAGATTATTGCTACCGCTCGCGATGCTGGCAACCCACGTTCGGGAACTTGTGTGGGTCGTCAAGGCTGGCTGGGAGGAAGAAGGATTCAGCATCCCAGAGGACACTCTCCACCTCCAGGGTGGGAAGGCAGCCAGCTCCACTGCTATACTGCTACCTGGGTGACCATGGGTGTCAGTGCAATGGAGCGGCTAAGGGAGAGGGAAGACGCAGTCTGGTGCTGTGCTATGTACATCCATGTGTATGGGCATGCACACCCAAGCCACCTGCATCTTGAGGGATGGAACTGGTAAAAAGAGCCCCCCCCATGCAGAATCATGGCCCTGCCACATCCACAAGCCCAGCACTCACTGACCTGGGCACTCTCCTTATGGTTGAAAATGTGCACCCAAGAGGGGTACCCAATATAGTACACCTGGGTACAAATGACCTTGCAAGATATTAGGTGAGGGAGATGCAAGAGATGTTCAGGAGAATCTGCAGTGAGGCAGGGAGAATGGTAGCCTTCTTGGAGATGCTTCCAGTCCCAATTTCTAGTATGACAAGGAAGGTAAGAACAGAGAAATTTAATGAGTGGCTTAAGGAGTGGTAAGGAAAAGAGGGGTATGGGCTCATTGGTGGCTGGGGAGGGACCTGGGATAACAAGGACCAGTATGCACCAAACAGGTTGCATCTGAGTAAGAAGGGCACAAGGGTCCTGAAGGGTAAGCTGGAGGAATTCATGGAGAACAACCCCGGTTGAAACTGATGAGGAGGCAGCAGTGTGCACAGCACCCTTAGTCATCTGGTGGAGAAGGTCAATAGGCCTCCACAATCAGGACATTATGGGGAGGAGCTAGATGAGAAGGGTGGAGGTAGGGAGGGGCAACAGTGGGAGGAGGGGGTGTTGGGGCAGATCAGGGGAAAGGGAGGTTCCAACTCGCAGTGGAGGGTGGTGTCTCTGAACACCAGAAGCCTGGGAAACAAGATAGCAGAATTGCAGTCAGTGATGGCCGAGGGAGAGGTAGAGATAGCAGCCATCACAGTTCCTAGGTATAAACTGTATAGAAATGATAGGTTGACAGGAAGGAGGGGGATTGGCCCTATACGTGAAAGGGGGATAAACTGTACCAGAGAGGAAGAGGTGGCAGAGAAAACTGAAGCACTGTGGGTATAGGTACAATCCACTAGGGGAGGAAATTAAGGATGGGAATGGTCTACAGGCCACCTTCCCAAGAAAAGGAGTTGGACAGGGTACTAGGGTCTCAAATCAGGGAGACAGCTATTAAGGGGGAGGTAGTAATAATGGGGGATTTCAATCTACAGGGGGTGGAATGGAAAATCCCAACTACCTCCTGAACTAGGGAGCAAGTAGATACATTTCAGAGTGGTTTCCTGGCCCAGGGTGTCATGGAAGGAACCCACTAAGGAGAGGGCTGTACTAGACCTGGTCCTGTCCAGCTGTGAGCATGTTTAGGATGTGAAAGTGGAAGCACCCGGCTGGCCTGCAATGCAGCGGTAAAGCTGTCACTCGTGACGCTGATCACCCAGGTTTGGAAGCAAGTACAGAGCATCAGAGGGCCAGCAGAGGAGGTTGGATGAGCATCTCACAGACAGCTCTGCACATCCAGGGGGAAGGGATGGTGGCACCCAGCATCTGAGTGGCACTCAGTGGAGGCTAGATGTACACCAAGCCAGGAACATGAGTAAAAGAGGACGGTAGTGGTGGACATCTCTGGGGCATGTGTGGGAGCACGCATGCCCGCACACTGACATCATTGCATGTCTGCAACATGGGGGAACTGACACAGGTTAAAACCTTGTGCAGCAGCACTTCATGATGCTACATGACCTCTACTGAATGATGCCAGGAAGTGTAAGCCCCAGGTGGGCAATTAGGTGGATTTGGATCTCTCCCTCAGGAGCCCCGCCATGGGGGCAAGCTAAGGGACCTCTGACCCAGGGCACCAATGAGGGATACCAGCAAGAGGTGAGTGGGGACAGAGTTAGAGTACCATCCTGTCTGCAGCCAGAGCTAAAAATAGAGTTAAAAAAATTGGAAGTGCCACTTGCAGGTGGTGATCATGACACAGTATGGTTCCACTGCACATGGGCAGTGGAGTGGTCAGGACCAGGGCTTTGGACATTAAGAGGGCAGACTTTGGTAGAATGGGAGAAATTCTAGTGGGGCAGCTTGCTAGGATCAGAAGGGAGATGGACGTGGAACAGAAATGGGCAATAAAAAAGGAGGGACTGATGGAGGCCACTAGTGAGTGTGCCAAAATAAAAAGTAAGAAAACTATGTCCAAAAAGCCCAGCTGATTCGGCAAGGAGGTGGCAAAAGCTGTAGGTGACAAGAAGGCAGCCTTCTGGAAGTACAAATGTACTCAGAAGGAGGAGGATAGGGTGGACTACTCTGCTAAATCAAGGGAAGTGAGCAGAGCAGTTAGGATGGCGAAGGCTACAAGGGAAGTGCAGCTAGCACAGGGGATAAAAATGGGGTAGAAGACTTTTATCCAACATATAAGTCAGACTGAAAAAGAGGGTGGTTTGGCAGAGAGTAGTGAAGAGAAAGTGTGGGTACTTAACAAATACTTCTGTTCTGTCTTCAGTCGAGAGAAGGATGAACCAGTATCACAAGGGCACAGAGTGGTGGGGGCCAGGAAGGTGGAAGTCATGGATGGCATAATTCAAGCTGAAGGTACTTAAGGGCCTAACAGCCTTGAAGGTGGATAAATCCCAGGGACAGATGGCATGCACCCATGGATCCTAAGTGAACTGTTGGAATCTCTGACAAATCCCCTGACAGACCTGTTTAACACCTCTGCTGAGTCAAGGATCGTGCCCCTGGACTGAAGAACTGCACATGTGGTGCCTCTCCATAAAAGTGGGCTGAAGGATGAGCCAGGGAACTATAGGCCAGTCAGCCTGACCTCAATAGTGGGCAAGGTGATTGAGACCATCCTAAAAGAGAGATTGGTGAGCTTTCTGGAGGACAATGGGCTTCAGGATGTGAGGTAGCATGGGTTTCTGTCAGGAGTGCCTGTCAGACTAACCTGATTCAACTGGTCATCAGGACAGTGGACAAGGACCAAGTGGTTGATATCCTGCATCTGGACTTCAGTAAGGACTTTGACTCTGTACCTCACGGGAGACTGGTCAGTAAGCTAGACAACCTGGGGTGGGGGCCAAGCTTGTTGGGTGGGTCAGAAGTTGGCTGCAATACAGAAGCCAAATGATGGCAGTCGGGGGATTTCTCAGAAGCCAGGCCTGTGATCAGTGGTGTCCCACAGGATTCTGTGCTCAGTCCGGTGTTATTTAATATAGTCATAAGTGACATCACAGATGGGATCAAGGGTAAGATCTGCCTGTTCATGGATGATACAAAGCTCTGTGGGAGTCTGGACATGGAGGAAGGGAGACAGGAACTCAGGGAAGACCTGGCTAGGCTAGAGAAGTGGTCTGGCATTTGGCAACTGAGATTCAACACTATAAAGTGTAAAGTTATGCACTTGGTGAAAAACTCGGGGCCCAAATACTATTGGGATGGTGTGCAGGTAACCAGGTCAGAGAAGGAAAAGAACCTGGGTGTAATTATCACAAGTGACCTGAAACACCTGGCACAATGCAGGAAAGCTGTGGCCACAGCTAATCATATGTAACCCCTAGGTGACGCTATCCCAAGGGCTACTACCCCTGCCTGCTTGGCTACTAACAGGTTGAGAGGCCTAGGTCCAATGGCGGGTGCCTCTACCCAGAGGTCAGGGTTGATAGTGGTTAGACTAGCTCGGGTACAGCCCTCTGGGACACTGTGACCCCCCCTTTGTTTCCACTAGTGGCCCACACAATACTCTGGAGTTACCTTCCCTATACCCCACAATTGCACACTTCTTACACATACAGTAACACTTACCCTCAGGACTGATGTCTTGCAGCACATCTCTGAGGACCCCCTGCAAAACAAGGTCAGGCAATATACACAAACACAATGCAATGCGTTTTTCTACATGTACTGACACCACAGACAGCATATTGTTCAATAACAACAAATCTGATTTATTAGAGGGGGCAGTTACAAGGAAGGGGTAATAAGGTTGATTTGGTTTGGAAATATTCATATCACAGTACTGTACTGTGCAAGCATATAGGGTCCAAAATGTCACTCTCTGGGTACCCAGAATGGTGGGAGGCTAGCCAGAGTCGGAGCAGCTGGTTAGGGTCCTTTGATGGAAAAACACATGCACACACAAATTGTAATCCGGAGCCCTGGGGCTCAGTTTGTGAAGAAATGAAACAGCAGTAATCAGATGACACACTTGTAATCGATAAAAGGCTGCAGGGAGATACCCAGATTTGTACTCACAATACCAAAGCTGAAAGCTGGATGGAGGATGTTCTAGCTGGATTGCCAGAAAAACAAGGTACAGAGACAGGGTCCTTGTGGCTGGATCCAACTGCAGTTGATAGCAAGCGGATTTAGTCTGACTCAAGCTGGAATCTGCTTCCAGCTTTAGCACACAGCTCACAGAAAAAGGGGAAATAACATTGCGATCCCCACAAGCACTACGCACATTTATATGTAAAAGGAAAGTACTATACCAGGCAGCTGCTTCTCGATCCCGATCGCAAACACTTGCAAATTACCCGGGAGCACACACAGCATCAGCAGTCCCCAACAGGCCGATCACACTTCAGCAAATCTTTGGTCTTCTACGGGCAAGCCTGGTTCTACACACTGCTTCTTTCTCTTCAAAACTCGGATTCAGTCCAAACTGGCACTTACAAACAGCTGCAGACCAACTTCAGGGCCTCCCACGAGCTTCCCGCGTGAACTGTATGCTGCATCAGAAGCAGGGCTCCTTCTCTCTTCACTGTCACTACTGATCTGAGCTTTCCAGTAACAGAGCAGGGCATTTCCTTTGAGTTCCTTCCAGTTCGGTTGGCTGGTTCGGCTGTCACTCTCAATAGGGCTCCCTCTGTTGGTGCAAAATAGCGCCAAGGTCCAAACTACATTTCCCAGAGGCACTGGCCATACAGTACATAGGTGGCTGGCTCCACAATGAGAGTCCAAATTCTGATTTGCCAGCAGCAGGCTCCATTTTAAAGGTCCCCCCACACTGATTGGTCCAGTTCAGCAGTTCAAAATCAGAATGGAGGGCTAGGCAAATACAGTTCAGAGTGAAAAGAAAAGCAGGTTAGACAAACTGTATTTTCATTATTACTCTAAACAATTCCTGGTAGATTGTTACACCTTTTGAAAGAGCTCCCTCTGCGCATTTAGCGACGGCAGAAACGGAGCGAGTTAACAGCAGCCCGGGCGGGACTCAGGCATTGAAACACACATTCAACCTTCTAATTCAATTATATCTGCAAAGCAGACAGCTCTTAAAGAGACAGTACGTGGAGGCTCAAATAGCACTCACTTGGAACCACATTTAAACAGCTTACTGTAGATGCCGAACACCTCCAGGCTTGGAGCATTCCTGCAAGCTCCTGGAAGACTTCTAGGAACTCCCATTTGCAGGGGGTTACACATATACTGGGCTGCATAGCCAGGGGAATTGCCAGCAACATGGTGGAGATCATTATGCAGCTGTACAGGTCTCTAGTGAGACCACACCTAGAGTACAGTATGCAATATTGGTGCCCTTATCTTAAAAAGGATATCAAGCTTCCTGAAACAATCCGGAGAAGGGCAACCAAGATGATACAGGGCCACCAAAGCAACACCTATGTGGAGAGGCTCAGGTGGCTCAACATGTACTCTCTTGAGGACAGATGGGAGAGAGGGGAAATGACTGAGACCTTCAAGTACCTTAAAGGTATGAACATGGTGAGCACCAAGGGCCTCTTCACCCTTAGCAGAAACAAGACCACTAGAGGTAACAGCCTAAACCTGGTAGGGGGAAGGTTCAGGAGAGAAATGGGGAGGCACTTTTTCACCGAGTGCATGGTAGCGAAGTAGAATGAATTGCCAGAGGAGGAGGTATCCCTAAAAATGGTGGATGGGTTCAAAAGAGGTTGGGACAGGGTGAAGGGGAAAGTTGCAGGTGGAGAAGAGATGGGAAGAGAGGGCATTTGAGAGTGGTCAAGGAGGATATAGGGAGGGGGCAGTACTCTCTGTACGCACAGTGGGAACTGCACAGTCAACAGACTGTAAGGCCTTTATCTGCTGGCACAATTGTATGTTTATATGTAAGGGACCTGGCCCCATCCCAAGGGCTCCACTGTGGGGGGCAAACCATGGGGGTAACGTGGGAGCATGTTATGACCAGGGAGAAGGTGAGGTGATAGGGCTGGAGTGTAGTGGGTGCTTGAGTGGGGGCTAAGTGCCAAGAGGAGCAAGGACAAGATGAGCAAGGAGCATAAACAGAAAAAAAAGGAAATGATTATGCAATTGCTTATCTTCCCATTGCTCAATTGTGCTGATGTTTTATATGGTACTGCACCGCAGACATCTCTCACCAAGCTTGATACCTTGTTTAATTGCCTAGTGAGATTTATACTGAATAGCCCATTTGACACCCACCACTGCACTGTCTATGAGGATTGGTCATTCCTACCAAGTCGGCATGCTTTGCCCAAATTGCACCTGGTTTTGGTGTGTTGGGAGCTCGACCACAATTTATTCTAATTTCTAGACTGGCCCAGTGCCTCAAGCCACAAAACTTTACATCTGCCATTTGTCTTCTTGAGTTGGTTGTCCCAAGAGTTTGGTTTTCACTGCATATTGTCCATCATTATGGAATTCACACTCAGTCTTTACTCTTAAAGTCTAAATTCTTGACCAAAACATGGATATTCAGGTGGTTTATATTAATTATTCATATTGTGTCTCCATGCTAGCAACTATAACCTAGGTCTTAATGGTTGTGTACCCTATCTGGCCTTCAACATATGTTAGTACAGCAGGTACCTAGTACTATGAAATGTTAATGTTATCTCTGTTGTGATTATGACAGTAGCAATTTTGTAACATTTTTTGCAAAACCGTACAGAAAAGGACATCATTGTAAATGAACTTTCAGCTTAATAGTTTTATCTTAATAAACAAAAACTGGATACAATCAGGTACCATTGATACTGCCACATAGGAGGCCCATAAAAAACTGGGAAGGTGAGGGTGGGAACCAAAGTAGCACACTGGGTACATAATTGACTGATGGATAGGCAACAGAGGGTGATGGTTAACCGCACTCACTTGAGGGAAGAGAGAGTGACCAGCAAGGTTCTTCAGGGCTCAGTACTGGGTCCAGTCCTCTTTAATGACTTTATATGTGACATTGCAGAAGAACTGGATGGGAAGGTGTGCCTCTTTTTAGATGACACCAAGATCTGAAATAGAATGGACACTCCGGAGGGGGTGGAAACAATGAATAGAGACCTGAAAAACCTCAAGGATTGGTCAAGGGTATGGCAGTTGGGTTTCAATGCAAAAAAAGTGCAAAATCATGCACCTTGGGCACAGAAACCCAGAGGCAGAGTATAGAATGGGGGAGCGTTATTGATGGTCATTATATAGGAAAGGGACCTGGGGTAATCATAATAGATGACCTTAAGGTGGCAACGCAATGTGACAAAGCAGTAGCGAAAGCCAGTGGGATGTTGGGGTGCATGAGAAGGGGTATCACCAGCAGAAGAAGGGAGGAGGTGTTTCCACTGTATCGGTCATTAGTGAGACCACACCTACAGTGCTGTTTCTGGTTCTGAAGACCATACCTCAGAAAGAACGTAGATGAGGCAGGGGCCATCCAAAGAAGGGCAACTAAAATGGTGCAGAGGCTGCACTAAATCTCTTATGAGGAGAGCCTGGGAGATCTAAACAGGTACACCCTGGAAGGGGAAACATGATACAGACCTTTAAATACCTCACAGGGTGAATAAGGTACAGGAAGGGATCATTTTTCAGAAAAGGTGTACAAGAACTAGGGGGCATTCAATGAAACTGGAGGTGGGAAGTTTAGGAGAACGTGAGGAAGCAATTCTTCACTGAGAGAGTGGTGGATGCCTGGAACAATCTTCCAGCAGGGGTGGTGTGGGCAAAAACAGTAGTGGGCTTCAAGCATGCATGGGATTGGTATAAACAAAATGGTATCAAAGTGGGAGGGGGGAATGGCCAGAGACCAGGTAGGGTCTGCACTGACTGAAAAGGCAGGGAAAAGAGGGGCAGCCTAGGTGGATCAAGCGGTCTTTGTCTGCCAACAAATTCTATGTTTCTATGTAACCTATGGAGTGAGCACAAGAAAATGTCAAGTTCTCAAAAATTTTTAAAGATAGGATGGAGTGGCAAGGGTTTGAAGAGGGCCTCAACTTCATGGTAACGAATTCCAACACTTGGAGCCTGTGGAGACAAAGCTCTGTCTCTCTACATTACTGTTAGCAGAGGGCTGTTCAAATCTGAGACCAGCTGAGGAACGAGATCCTGCCTGCAGCTCTTGAAGTTTAGCAGATCCATGTTGTACTGTGGAACCTTGCAGGAGACACTCCTATTGAAACTACTTGCATGCACTTGGGGGCGGGGGGTGGAATCAGGCCAATTTTTATACAAAGAACAATGGTAAGCTCACAAGGGACAGGCAGAGTGAAATGCCGCAGTCTGTGGTATGCACTATCCAGCCCCACAAGGGATTTTTAAATGCCAACTACATAAATATATTAGTCCCATAATTAAGCAATAAGGCATGACCAAGGGTTATGTTAATGGTCTGTTAATCACCTTCTAGGGGTGTACTGTCTCACAAGGTGTAGCCGAGTGCCACATGCCCCTAGAGGGTGATTAACTGACCATTAACATAATCCCTAGGAGTGCCTTATTGCTATTATAATAAAAATGTTTTTAAATAGTGTTCAACCTTGTTCAGCATATGCTAAGCTCTACATGTATGTTAATAAAAGATTAACATAAGGCTGTTAGAATGTTTGAAGCCAATCAGAAAGCTCCATTTCTCAGACCCTTTTTATAATTCACTTTTATCTCTTGCTTCAGCGTTACTCATCTGATTAACGAAGTCATAGCAACCTTCTTCCACAGCCCATCTGGTACAGGTGGTATCTGAAGTAGGCCAGTGGTTGAGGTCTTCCCATGCTTTACAAACATGACAAGTGGCAATAGGTTGTTCTGTTTTGTGGTCTCTGCTTTGTCACCAGACATGGTCCTGTAGGAACTCTTTTGTTTTAGTAAAACCCTGGTGTCCTTGATATGTTGTATTTCAAGTGGTTTATCCACTGTTTAGGAAACTTTGGCAAACATAATATTTAGATACACTTCAGCTTATACTTTATTAAATGCATGTTTGCTTTCCTTTGTTCTTTATTACAAAGTTAATTTGCTCAGAAATGGTATCTTTGGACCCTAGGGTTCATCTGCTGGGGACACCCTAGTGGAACTGAAATACTGAACTAATCACAGAGGAACCTCCACAATGCTGATGACATCACAATAGCAATGTGTAGTACGGAATCCAGAAGTTGAAATAAAAAGAAACGGTTAAATCTTCAAACAAGTAGATTTACCAACCTGACACAATGGACCAGACCTTGTACAATATCTGGAGACATAGCTTCAGGTTGTCTGTTTTTTCAAGTCTGTGTCTGTGATTCTAGCATGATGCGCTGCTTTGTCTTTGCCAGTTTTGAAGAGCTATTTGCAGACAGACACAAAGACATCATTAGATGAATTGGTGGGGCGCAGCTGCGTTTTGCTTGTCTGGCCTTAGCAACAGTAGCTAAGGTAAGCTAAATATATTTTGGGATGGGCATTCATTTATCATGTTTGGTAAATTGGGGCTAGATTATGGCCTATCCAATTTTTTTAGGTTTGATAAGGGTCAGATGAATATTAAAGGTACAGGACTCTCTACTGCAGCTATGTATCTACATAGTTCTTGAGGTACTTAGTATCCGCAGCCAGTTTTGGTCTGGGGTGCCAGGGTTATGCCCTGGTATATAAGTGTGTATGTCTTTGTGAGTTTTGTCTGTGATATGTAGGGAAAAAAACTAATAAACAAGTTTAAAAAAAAATAGATGAATTGGAAATAGAATCACTAACTAAATGAATGACTCATCTCACTTCTACACTATTCAAGTGACTGTTCAGTCCAGCTGTGACTCCACTGAAGCTGTTTATAGTACACTGTTCTTTTTTACAGTTCCTGACAGAAAGACACAGTTCCTGTAGTAGTGTGGCCAGCTATTCAAATGGCACAGTTAATCCCATAATTCACTTTTATCTCTTGCTTCAGCATTACTCATCTGATTAATAAAGTCATTGCAACCTTCTTTCACAGCCCATCTGGTACAGGTGGTATCTAAAGTAAGCCAGTGGTTAAGGTCTTCCCACGCTTTACAAACATGGCACAAATGACACAGTTTTAACACATTTACAGACCACCTGCTACTTTTCAGTGTATTCTTTTCATCTTTTTTTCTCAGTTTCGTCTAGCTTGGCCGCAGACAGTGTCACATGGTGGCTTTCACTTTCAGTCCCTTTTGATCTCCGCAGTAGTCTTCTCTTCAGTTTTACTTTCACTGCTGAATTTTTAATGCATTTTAATCTCAGGCTGATCAGTGATTTCTAGACCAAAAACGTATTTTCTCACTCTGTGGCAGTACTGTGTGCCAAACATGTTAAAATTAATTGGGACCACGTCACTCATGTTTTACTTGCTTTCCTTCGCTTAGCATAATTTTAAAAATATGGTGGCTTTTTTTGTTTATTTACATTTTAGGAGGGAACACCTTCAGTGAACACGTGGTGTAATTTGTAACTGATGTTCCCTCCAGCTCTGCTAGCTGTTCGGCAATCTACCGTGTGGGTAACTAGATCATTAATGAACGGTCAGTTGGCCAATTCCAGTCAACAGAATTAATGGATTTGGTAGTCAAACTTCAACCCATTTTAAAAATATTTTTTATATATTATCAGCTATAAGAAAATAACTTAAAATTCTAACTTTCTAAAGAAGGTTCATATAGGTTCCAAACAATAGGAATATATGGTGTGAATGTATTGGTTAGTTAGTTAGTTAGTTAGTTAGTTAGTTAGTTAGTTGAAAATTTAAAACTGGGAGAGGCACACTGAGCTAAGGCATGTTTGCAGGTGTAACCCGGGGAAAGTGAACAGCAGCTTACAATTAGACAACGCAGTCACAATTACAGGTACAAAATAAAGGGCAGTCAATGTACAAAATTAACACAATTACAAGTGCAAAAAAAGCAGCAGGCACAGTGAGTAGTAATAATGTATCACCAGATGGACCTATGCAGGGGAGGGATGGTTTTGCAGAGGTAGAGAATACTGAAGCCTGGATACAGGCTAGGGGAAAACCTAGAAGGAGGGCCGACACATGGGTAGTAGGAGCTCCAAGCATGGCATACATTAGGAAGAGGGGTCACAGGTGCAGATGGGAAGAGGAAGAGTTTCAGCTGGTGCTTGAGTGAGCCGAGGGAGATGGAGAGGTGAAAGAGGAGGGGAGCAGGTTCCAGACTGAGGAAAGGCAATAGGAAATGGCTGATTGCCCAGCAGAGGAGTAGAGGTGGGGAACAGCAAAAGTATGATAATCCCTGGAGCAGAGGGGGCACGAGGCAGGGGGGATGGGAGAGGGGAGTAAGGAAAGGTAAGAGGGAAGGAAACCAAACCAGTATTTGGATATGAAGGATGCACAATGGGACTGGCAATGTGAGGGTAGGGGGAGGATAGTAAAAGAAGCAGTGGTGAGTACGAGGAGGGGAAGTTGATAGCAAAATGGCAGAAGGCATTACAGAGGGTGTCCATGGTTGGGGAAGTGGAAGGGGCAGTGCCATAGACCACATCCACAGAAGATCGGGCACAGCATTTTGGTAACAAGCTCCCAGCAGACTTGTGGAGACAAACAGTCCTTGTTCTGGCACAAGGCACCAAGTATAGGGTGGAGCTTGGCATGAATGGCATCAGTGTGGGTTAAGATGTCACGCTTACTGTCAAGCCACACACCAAGGTACTTGAAGGACTGAACCGCTTCAAGGGGGGTGCCATCCAAAGTGGAGAAGGTAGGGACAGCAGGGAGTCTGCCAGTTTCTGGCTACTACCAAAGGTCATAGACAGTTTTTTTATGTGTGAATGGTACAGCAATATCCCTAATGTAGAACTACAAATAGTATGTGTCTTAGTGGGACAGAAGCTGTAGAAAAGGGACAACCACAAGGATTCTTCAGAGAAGAATCTGTCAGAAACACTCTCATCTGTACAGTTCAAACAAGACAAATTTCATAAAGTACATTATGGTGTAAAGTCAGAACATTCCTCACTCAAATAAAGTATTCAGGGCATTCAATAGTTAATGAACTGAGTGGTTCGGTTTTGTCTAAAGGGATTCTTTCCATTTTGTATATTTGGCTAACTATATCATGCCATTCTCTGATGGTTGGAGGATCTGGAAATAACCAATATCTGGTAATGACCTTCTTGCTGCAATTATCATTCTTTCCTCTACTAACTCAGTAGAATGCCCTGTCACCCTGTAGTTAGCATTGAATGCCACAGTCAGAAAACTGCCTTGTCACCTGAGGCCTTCCCATTCACTAGCATCTGTGGAAACTCAGGCCGAGTCCCTCATGCAATTCAGTACATTATTGAGTACTGCAGCTTCCTGTTCACTTCACTACAGTTTCCACCTAGAGATTACAGCAAGTACAGAATTGTCCTGTTAAATCTTGGAACACTTTTAGGCTGGTACTCTTGTAACCCCTTCCCACCCCAATCCCCATTAATGTAGGGGTTACTAGTGTTCCTTATCCCTGTCTCAGCTTGTAAAGTGTTAACAGTTTTCAGTCAGAAAAAGGAACAGGAAAAATAAATGTTGCCATGCTTGGTATTTACTGTTTCGCGGAGAGTTCAGTGTTCTAAAATTTGTAGTTACCTAGGTACATCTAATCTTTGTTGCTCTGCAAGGATCCATACTGCCTAGAGTGTCTTCCCTCTGCAGGGTACAAATATTGGTAGCCAGACAGGGGAACAGTTTGGGTTTTAGTTTCGGTTCAGTGCTGTATTCAGAGTTCTTACTGTGTGTGTTATTGAAGTTTACAGTAAACAACACCTCTAGGTGCACTTTTTCTGTTGACCATCCAGAGGATGCTTGTGGTCTCAGGAATGGTGGCAGGGTCCTGGGTCCAAGTGGCATTGGCTTCCTCCAGAGAAGGTCTTCGGAGGCTAGGGCTCCACCAGGGTCCAAAATCGAGCGCCTATTGATTGCTCATCAATAAGGAGGGTGGGTTGATGTTTCCACATCAACCGTCCCATGCTTCCAGCAAAGAGAGCACATGAGAGAACCTGTTCTGGTGGAGGCTTAAGAATTGCACAAACGGCAAGAGGAACAAAGGGCTCCGAAACAGTCAGGGCAGTGTGCAGGTGCTAATGATTGGATACAATAAACCTCACTGTATTCACCCTGGGAGGGTGTACCCCTCCATTGTTAAGCTGTGCCAAGGCACCAAGTAAATACTAGACCTCATGGGGCCAGGCACACCCTGGGTGCCTTTTCTTTGCTCACCGGCTGTGAGTTAAATGGTGTCTCTGGGCACCTAATTAATGCTAAATGTGTGGTGTCTCTGGGCACCTAGTAACACTGACATCTAGTGTCTCTGGATGCATGCATCACAGACTGCTTAAGTACCTCTGGGTGCATTCATGATTGAAATTATCAGGGATCCAATTAGGAAAAGAAATAAAAGCTGTAATGCCATTCATTTAAACCTGCTGCCAAACCAGTGACTGCACAGTGCTTGTTAATAAAGTCTTTTTGGTTAAGAAACTTCAGTTTCAAGGAAGTTCCTGGAGGGAGAAAGGGAACAAAGACTGTTTGAAAATAATTTAAATGGTTGCTAAATGACTACGTTTTTGCCTGTGCCACTGCCCGTTTAACCCCAGGGATCCATCTTAGCTAGGCCTCTGTACCCTTTAGAGTTACTGCTCTCTTGCTCAGTAGATTCAGTGTTTGAGTGTACATGGGCACTCTCCATAACTATTCACCAGGTGGAGGCACTGTGCTAAATTGTAAATATGCACCCCCTGTACCTCTTAAGAACTGTTCAAGAACTCAAGGCTACCCT
Source organism: Neoceratodus forsteri (assembly GCA_016271365.2). Lineage (NCBI taxonomy): Eukaryota > Metazoa > Chordata > Ceratodontiformes > Ceratodontidae > Neoceratodus > Neoceratodus forsteri. The sequence continues at coordinate 736,496,261 of CM028131.1, forward strand.
CCTTGTTGTAAAAGGACACATTATTCCCTGAAGGCCCTGGCATGGCTGCCAATGGACTGTCCGACAGCATCACCCCTGGACGCTCCCCACCCCAGTAACACTCTTAAATATGTTACACAGGTATATGTTTGGCCTAATAATGAGAGTGCAGAGCTATGAACCTGGAGATCTATGTCTAAATGTCCAACAGCTTAATCTGGTTCAAGGTCAGTTGGCATTCATCTGTATCCCCCTCCCCCGGGTCGTGCCTGAAAATAGGCAGGATTTGTCTAGTGCACCTACCCGGTCAACAAAAGCTAAATAAATAAATAAAATAAAATTCCTCTGTCACTACTTACTCCCTGTGTGACCCTCCCTGGGTATGGTGTTTAACCAAACATGCTTAAATTCTCAGACCTGCTTGAATCTCCCTGTGTGATGTCAGCAGCTCCCCCCACCCTCCCAGACTGCAAAATGTTTTGGGATCCTGTTTGTATGAAAGGAGCTATAGCAAAACCAAATTCCTTTCCTTACTTTTATGAGGCATTGCATGTCTAGTGCCTGGCCTACCTCGTCAACTTTATTTTATTTATTTATTTTATTCAGTCAGAAAATACCTTTGAGCATACGTGCTCTTTCACAAAGGTTCCATGTCTGCGTCAAGAGGTAAGGTTACACGCAAACAGTGAAAAAAAACAACAAAAAAACAGCAGCTCCAGAGAAGTGTAGTCAATGGCAAACCATAGGATGTATTAGCTACAAGCATGGAATGTAGCTATTATAGTATCAATAAAAGTGTTACAGTGCAAGTTGGGTGTACAGATTAACTGAAGCAGCTTACTATCCTATTGCACTTTACAGAATTTGTGGATGTGAACATGGATGCTAGACCTCTGCTCCTCTTATGCATCTCAAGCCTCCATGGAAGGTGAAGGGTCATTAAAGGAATAATGCCAAACAGGTTGGGTGTTATGCTGACAACATCCCACCTCGATTGGTTGGGGCCCGAGGCCACCGGGTTGAGGGCATCTAACCCCCGAGAAGGGATGTTATCCCAGCATAACACCCACCCTGGAGGGCATTATTCCTATTATACAATGGCTTGTTGTTATATATAAAATAAAATAAAAAATTAAAGAATGTTTTTATTAGCGTGGAAAAGTATTTTTGTTTCTTAAGAGGAGATGGAAAAAAGGGCTCATCAGGATCATCATCCATAGCAGCCATAATGATGACAGTAGACCTGTGAACAGCAGGGCTGTTATGCCAGGATAACATCCCTGCTGTGATGGCCAACTGACCAATCAGAGCCCAGGATACTTTCTTGCCATTGTATAATCAGTAATAAAAGTCTCCTCATGTTTTGGAAATATGTACCACTCCACATTAAGAAATGAGACTCTGACAGTTTCTAAAAGTTATTCTGGCCCAGTTGGTTGCACTTTCATCTCTGGGACCATGTCCCATATCAAAGGCTTGGGCTCATACCCAATGTGCTGGGGGGGGGGGCCCTGTTGGAGATGCCATCTTTTGGGTATCATATTAAACTGAGGTGGTTCTTTGTATCCCTCGCTGGTGCTCTCTAGGTAGAAGTTTAACTACTGCAGTTTCAGGTGGTTACACCTCTATCATGGCTAACATTCCCTCATCTTTTAAAAGAATAATAATAAGAAGAAGATAAATAAGACTAGGCTGTTTTAGCTAGTACAATAAAGCAGAGCAAGGAACATTTTCCTAAAGTTAAGAGGGGAAGGGTATCAGGAAATGTCAGGAAACATTGATTTTTCACATTTACTGTTTCTTTTTGCAGTTACTGTTTTACTGTTTATGGGCTAGCAGTATAGCCTAGAGATTAGAGTAATGAGCTGTGAGTGAGCTTGGTACATTCAGCAGACCTGCAACTGATTCTCACAACCTCAACTTGCATACTGTGTGACTCTGAGCAAATCACTTTACCTCATCAGTGCTCGCAGGTCACCTCTCAGAACAGGCATTATACCTAGTGGGCCTTACCCAGTTACCAAAGAATAAAAATTGAAAAAAACACTCCCTGGTCTGTTGTCTCCCTCTGTCAACTTTTGATGTCCTCAGGCTCTCCCAAATACCCTTCTGTTGGGATACTAGTCCCTGCATGCATTGACTCCAGTCCAAACCACCACCATCTGTCCATCACACCCTACAGGAAATCCCCTATGTAGCTGGGAACATTTCAGCTGGTGAGGAGTCATTCTGCTCCAGGGACAACCTGTTCAAGGGGAGACAGTGAGAGGGGAGTGGGAGGAAACCAGGAAGTAGTCTAGCCTCAGTGATGTGGATGACCCAAGAGATGCCACCTTATAAGGTAGCCATGATTTTTGTACCTCTTAAGCACCCTCCCACCACAGAACATAAGGACAGCCATGACATGTGGCAGCCTATTGGGGGATAAGCAGATATTACCCAGCCACTAGTGGCACCAAGTTGCTCTCAGTCCACACTGTAGCAGCCAGGTGCCTATGCAGCATATGAACCAGAACCCTCCCCACAGAGTCTGAGAGTGTTGCCTCCACAGTTCTCCACATACTCCAGTGGCCTGGGACTAGGAATTAGGATCTCAGAATGAACCCAGGTCTCCCACATGGTAATGCAAAATATTGCTGCCAGCACAATCAGGCCAGACCGGAAACATTTGTTTACTTGGTGGTAAGTATGTGGATCAACTTGCCAGACAGTACTGTGAAACAATTTGCATAGGCTCAAACATGGAATGTAAATAACGCATCGTTTAGATATCCTTATAGACAGCTGGCTACCAAAAAGCTAATACCCATAGAGTGGGGGATTTTTTTACCAACCAACGAGCACAGTTGAGAATTTCAAATGAAAATGACTTTGGTGTAATCACCTCTATAGGGATTCATTTAAATACATTCTTTAAAAAACATAGCATGACATATTATAAGAACTGATAGAACTAAGAAGTTAAAGGTCTCCATTTTATCCTTACAGTTATGGTATCAGTACCCTTCCCCCCCCCAGCTACTTTAAAGCTTGCAATTTATTCAAATAACTCCAGCATTTTTACTTGTTTTAGATTGCTAGAGGGGCTCTTGGTCTTATCATTCTGCCAAATTATGATCAAGCCTGACAACTACAACAAAGTGACCACCTCACTGGTCAGGAAAAAGCATAATATTTTACCTTGCTGTTCTGAACTGATATTCCCCTGCTTTCTCTCTGTCTTATGGGGAAACTACTCTCTGCCTTCATTGCTTATATAACATACTCTAGCCAATAACAGTCTCACAGATGATCACTGGTACCATAATTATATGCTTTTGTTTGGCCACATACCAAGTGCACTGCCATAAATTTTATAAAGATATATGGTAAATGTGATGGGTTGAGCTTGTCAAACTCTTAATACTGAATTGTGGCCTTCTCCTAACTGGTGAGCTCCCATTATGGGGGTTGTGCCCCCAAACCCACCCTTATTTATATAATCAACTCGGGGTACAACACAGGGACGGGGAGAACACAGGCTAGGAAAATAAACAAGTACACACAAACTGTAAAAAAAAAAAAACACTGATGACACCAGTGGTCTGGGACCAGGATTCAAGTCCCGGTCCACAGACACAATGCTTCCCTCCACTGCTTGTGGCTCATCCCTCTGAGCTATGGCAGTTGCTTTGTGCCCCCCCCCCACCAAAGGTCTTATCCTCTATGTCACTGCCTACCAGCCATGCACGACAGGGTACAAAACTGCACTTGCAACATTTCCTCCTTGTGGTCTTTTGTACCCTGTCGCTATATTCCCCCACACTGTGTCTCATGCGTTGTTTTGACTACACCATAATTCATAAGGCATACTGATCCAGTACCAATATACCCATTTTTCTTTTTGTTTTCTTTAAATGTTGAAGTAAGATACAGGATTTGAGAGGTTTTTTTTTTAATTCTGTTTATTAAGCATTTTCATAAAAACATATAACAATAGAACATAGTATCAGCATAGTATTATGAACATTCATAATCAATATTATCTGTCCCTACAACCTTTCCATTTAGTAAAATACAGCTAAATGCCAAATTAATGTAGAGGCCATTCACATCACTGATACTAATCACTGGACATAGCACACAAACAGCAAAGATCTAGCCTCTAATACTCAAAACACAGACAGACAACAGAAAAAAAGAAAACATCCAAAATATAATTAAAATACTACGTACCTAAGCACAGCTCCAGACCCTACTCAATATACAGTAAATGAATCTACCATGACACAAGGCATTCCATTATAGGAAAGAAGAAGTGAGACTATGTGTGAGAGCGGCCATGCCCACAATGGAGAATAAAAAAGGGCTCCATTAGTAATCACCATTAATAATATCGACAGATTCAATAAATACCATATAAAATATACAATAACGGTACCATTGTAGCCTCACCCCAATCCAACCTTCTACCCTCTAACCCAACCAAATCACTGTCTCTTCTGGCAGAGAGAGTGACTCCAAATACCTACCTAATTAGTGTTCAGCCTTATCAGACCAATCCCTCAAAGTCAAGTGCTCCAATTGGAGCATATTAGTAAGAGAGTCCTTCCACATCTGCACCATGGGATGCACATGAGAGACCCATGTTTTTTGACTGCAGCGCCACACCACCACCAACATAAGCCTAATGAGCCTTGGGTAAAATTCCCAATCCTTTGCACCCCTCTCCTCCACCCCAAAGAGCAACCCCTATGACTCTACTGGCATTCTGACCTGCATTATCTGGGATATGTACTGAGTCACTTTAGTCCAATACTGGAAAAGGACAGGACACTGCCAGAAACAATGCAGATACATACCTCTCTTAGTGCCACACCTCCCGCACAAAGGTGAGACGCCTTGGGGAAACTTGTTTGCCACCGCTGGGGGGAGGTGCAACCTGTACAAAAATTTAAACTGAGCCTCCTTGAAATGAATACAAATACTCAGATCCATATAGGACTCACAGAGGTCCTGCCATGCCCCATCTGGTATTGGACACCCTAATCTCGCTCCCATTGGGCCTTGGTCCTTAGTGAAGTATCAGGTATCCTTACTTTAGTGCTATAATAATGCTTGGACAGCACCCCCTTGTGTTTAACCCTGGCCTGTAAAACTTCCACTTCAAGGTCAAGGTTTTCTGTTGCCAAATAAAGTTGAAGTTTTTTTAATCAAGCTTTTTCTGCAGCTCTGACTCCAGTAGGGCCATCGACCTTGACCCACACCCCACCGGCAAATGCCTCCCCCAGGACCACCTTGTATCCCTATGGATTTCCCTTCATGGTGGGGCCAGGCAAGGAAGGTCTGTCCTCCCTACACCCTGGAACACAATGTAATTTATGGTCCCAAGAGGCAGCGCAGGTCGGATGATGGGCCAGGCTTCATTTGTTGGAGCCAGGCTTTTTCTTTTTTCCATTCACTCATGTCTGGCAGTGTGCAATGATGCAGGTATATGTGCATGTAAAGGCACACACCTGTCAGGCACCGGCCACTGGATGTCCCCCTTCAAGTCACGCGACTGTTCTGCCACCACTCCTCCACGTGGTGGCTGTCTAGGAGAGGTACAATCATGTCCCCCCCCCGAGAGAAGAGATCAGTCCTCCAGATGTTCCATCCTCTCCTTCTCCAGCTGACTCTTGGTGGCCCAAGTTTGCTCCCGAACTTGGGTTGCCAGCGTGATGGAAGGACTTAGAAGTTTGTAAACATTCCCACTCTCTACCCATGCCTGCCATGAAAAAAGTAAATATCTTGGTGCAGTGCTGTGCTATTTACCATCAGAAATATATGGTAACACAATCCTAATACATCCACAGTATGAGTCTAGCATATACGTTCAACAGATAATGTCAATGGAAGCGATTTTTTTAAAATTGCGAGTGGTGGTCATCTTTAATCACATGCATCATTAATTACAAAATTAACTATAAAAACTGTTTTAAAAGTAGCAAGGGAAATAAATACACCGAGGATGAATCTAGGGATGTCAGAAATAAATTTTTGCTTAGCCAGCCCACCAGCGCAGCAGTAGGGTTACCGCTCGCAGCGCCAGTGACCTAGGTTCGGGAACGGACTCGGGCAGCTGGAGGGCCGGCCAGGGGGATGAAGATTGAGCACCGAAAGGCTGCTCTCCTCCTCTGGGTAGGGTGGGATGCAAGTCTTGCTGCTATACCGCCACCTGGGTGACCACAGGTGGAGGTGCCGCGAAGGCAGCTTGCAAAATAAGGGTGGGGAGGCACCTGCGAGAAGCCGGAGCAACAAGTGTGTCATGACATGCTTAGCCCCTAGGCTTTCCTAGCATGCAGGTGCCTCAAGGGCTGGGACCAGAAAAACAGAAATACCCTGTCCCAGTTTCCTGTAGGCAGGACCCGGTCACCCCGAGAAAACCCATAACTGGGCTCTTGAGATGGGGCCAGCTGACCTCCTGATGCATACTTGAGGTGTGAGAGAGGGTAAGGGGAGACCCTCTCCTCCTGCCCGGGGGGGGTAAACCATGGCAGGATGGGGGCAGGCAGCTGGTACTCGGAATGGAGGTACCCGGGCCGGGACTATGGGAGCACACACGACCTTGGGATCCCTGAAGAGAGGTTTCTGGAGCAATGAGAAGGGGGCATGGAAAAATAGTAAGTATAAAAAAAAAGAAATAAATTTTTGCTAAAAAACTATATGATTACCTTTTTTGTCGACTAACAAACGCTGTTTTAAGGCAGAGTTCAACTTGTTTGTGCTCATAGTTCATAATCTGATTTTTGCACTTAAATAAACTGCTTCACATTTTGAATATCTATCAGTTTTAAAGAGCTAGTGCACTGCCTAAAAGTAATATTAGATTTTAAAAGCAGCTAACCATTACCTTTCATGTCTGAGGTACGTTTTCTTTTCCCTTTGTTTAATTAGGGGATTGTTTACTTGAGGTTAGTAGGTGCAGCAACCATCTCCTTGGAACCCAGTCTTGGCTGCTTTAAAACCAGTCTAAAGACCGTTCTACTAGACTCCTCCTCCTCCTGTGACTGTCACTAACCCCTCTATCACTAGAGAACATGCCGATCCCTCCCAAGGCCCAATTTTCTGTTTCACCTGGCCATCATGGCACCTATTGCCAGTGGGGTGCCCTAACTGCTTCAGTTTCCCTAGTAACTATCCTTGTGATGTCTAAAATATGTGTTGGATTCTTAATTTCTTTATCTTACAAAACTGTGTTAAGCTTCCTCTGACGCTGGGTCACTGGCCCTATATTATTTGTACTTCTGAGCTGTGTCATTGTTTATATTACTGCTCTGTTTGTTTTCCTTGAATGCTTTGTACTCTTATGTGGAGCCTTTGCAAAATAGTTTCTGACTCAAAGGGTTGTAATTCCATTTGCAAAAATAAATAAATAAAACTGTAGCTTATTTCATATGCCAGTTGTTATGTGAGTGCACAGCCTAGTTATAATTGTTTAAACTCTGGTGCAACATTGAAGCTTTCTGAAGCATGGTAGGGGGCAGGAGAGACAGGAAGGGTTCACACTTACTCTTCCTGTCCTCTTTCTGCATAAAACAGAATGACCTGAGTGAGCGGGGCGAGCTCGAGTGGGATGAGCACATAGTCGCCACACGAGGAGACATGCGCAGAGACACACGCATCTGCGCATGTCTGCTGTGTCCACTGGGGATCTCGTAAGTACTATAGACCAACAGCTGGAAAATGGCCTATAAGGTAATATGAAGCACTATAGGCAACTATGGTGCAAGTAAAGGGGAAAAGAAAAAAGAACCATAAACCTTGTACCCAATGTAAAATGTACAGTGAGGAGGCAGTAACACATGACTTTACATGTGAAAAATGCCTGTTAATAAATACATTACAAACTGAGACAGAACAATTATTCCAGAGAGAGGAAGTACAGAAAGAAATAGGGGAATTATAAGCATTTATAGATTAATTCTCAGAGGATATTAAAGGGGTAGCATAGAATACAAAATTACAAAAAAAAGGAACCGCAGACTGTGATAGAGGAGAATGCTGAAGATTAGGGGAATAAATGTGCAATAGTACAAAAGCAGAAATACAAAACAAAGGGAGACAAGATAGAGACAAGTGTGCCCCTCGAGTTGGAAAATACATTTACAATCTTAAACATAAGTACTAAGGACCACAAGAATGGCATAAAGGAGAAAGGAAAGATCACTGAAAATAAGTAGGAAAATACAGAGGGGAATGGTAGTAATACAGATTCAAAAATATTAAATAATAACAAAAAACAGCACAAAATAAAGTGATTACAGATACAAAGGAGGTAAACAAACAATAAATCCTTCCAAACATATTGAAACAAATAAAAAAACAACCAAACACTGACCTTATTGTAGGAAAAACAAATGAGGAATGAGAAAGAAACAGATATATCCTTATAATAGGAGATTCCATCACTAAGGGCATTGATTCATTGGTACGTCAAGGAAGAAAGATGTACACAACTGTGAGCACACTCCCAGGAGTGAAAATAGCTAATACAGGAAAACTATTACATGGCTTAATGGAAGAATTGGAGAAACCCCTAGTGATATTGCATGTAGGCACAAATGATGCTGGAAATTGATATGAGGAAAGTATTAAAGAAGATTATCAACAAGTAATAAATAGAATTAGAGAAAGGAGGGTATTATAATCTCAGGCCTATTCCCAGTATATGGAAGATATGGTTTTAAGAACACCAAAACTGATAAACATAACACTCTTACCGCAGACAAAACAACATTGGCTTCATGGAAAACACTAACACTTTTAGAAATAATACCCTTTTTAAACATGATGGATTACATTTAAAAGTGCTGGTACACACATATTAATTAAGAAAATAATAGAAGTTATTGCATTCCATTTAAACTAGATGGGGGGGGGTTCAATACGTAAAATCAAACTATGGAGACCCCAAAGATGGTTGGAGAGGGGTAATGATAAATGCAAGGAGTCTAATAAATAAATTCAATGAACTACAGCACTTATTAAGTACAAATCATATACAATTACACTTATTACTGAAATCTGGTGGACAAAGGATGATAACTGGGACAAAAACATCAAAGGGTATAATTTATTTTCTTTATCTAGGAAATACATGAGGGATGGAGGTATCACCATTTATATAAATGAAACAATAAAGTGTGAAGAAATAAAAAGAGTTGAGAATGAACTAGACTTGCTGTGGGTAAAATTAATACGAAAAGACACACCCAAAATAAAACTAGGGCTTTTGTACAGACCACCTTCAACCACATCCGAAAATAATGAGTTAATACTCAACAACATAAAACATCTAGACCCAGCAGATAAAATAATACTTATGAATGACTTTAATTTGCTGGGAATAGCTTGGGGAAACCAAATAGAAACTACAAAAACTGAAAAGCAGTTTTTGGAAATATTCAATCAAGTCGGTCTCGAGCAAATAGTACTGGGGAAAACCAGAGCAGAAAGTACCCTAGACATAATATTAACAAATATGGGAAACTCTGTTAACAAAGTATTGATAGATAGGCCACTTGGAAATAGCAGTCACCAGACAGTTTTCTTTAAAATCAAGGATGTACCAAAGAAAACAGGGGCAGGAAAGACTATTTTGTTAAATTTCAATAAGGCTGATTTTCCCTTTATGAGGAGTACTATGACACAGTGGGACTGGGAAAAAGTTAAAAAAACAAATCTGTAAATGAAATGTGGGAGATATTAGTGGAGAAATTAAGGATGACAGTTCATAAATGTACATCTAAAATAGAGAAGTATGCAACTAAAAAATGTGTTCTTAGGTGGTTAAACCCTAGGATAAAGAAACTAATAAATAAAAAAAAAAAGATGGTATCAAAAAAAAAAAAAAAAAGCCACAACATACAAATTGTAACTAAATATAGAAATCTGGTCAAAAAAGTAAAAAGGGTTATCAAAAAAAAGAATATGAATTCAAACTGGTAGTACAAGTAAAGAATAATTACATGACCTTCTACTCATATCAACAATAAAAAGAAAAATACTAATAATATAGGACCCTTTAAAAATAAAGAAGGAAATATGTTAAGTAACAGGGAAGCCACAGAAATTCAAAATAAATATTTCTGTTCAGTCTTCAGTACTGATATCTCAAAAAATAAGAGAGACCATATAAGTTCAATATCAGGGCACATCTCTATCAAAGAAAAAGATGTACTAGAGAAATTAAAAATAATCAATATAACTAAATCACAAGGACCTGATGAAATTCATCCAAGGGTAATAACAGAACCATCCGAACAAAGAGCTACACCTCTGACTTATAGAGGGGAGGTGCCACAGGGATGGAGGGGAGCTATAGTGGTCCTCATTTTTTTAAAAAGGGTCGAGAATGGAGCCAGAAAATTACAGACCTGTGAGTCTGACCTCTGTTATAGGGAAAATATTAGAAAACGTTGTGGAAGACTACATATTGGAGCATTTGGAACAAACTAACTCACAAGACCCACTACAACATGGTTTCAGGAAGGCTAGATCATGCCAAACAAATCTCTTAATTTTCGATGAAAAAGTGAGCAGGGCATTGGATGAGGGAAACTCTGTGGACGTGGTATTCTTGGATTTTTCTAAAGCTTTTGATAAACTTCCTCACTTCAAACTAATAAATACACCAAAAGACTTTAAATTTGATAACAGCATAATTAAATGGATAGAAGCCTGTTAAATGAGTGGAGACAGAGGGTGATAATACATGGTGAGATGTCAGACTGGGCCAGGGTGACTAGTGGGGTACCTCAGGGCTCAGTGTTGGGTCCCTGTCTCTTTAACATTTATATAACGTCATTAAAATTAGATCACCAGGACATCTGGGTGACGAAGTTTGCAGATGATTGCAGGACTGGCGCTATTGCCAACGCAAAAGCAAATATTTCGGACATACAAAATGCCCTGGAAAATATTCACAGTTGGACCACAATAAGTAAACTGGAATTAAACAGCACCAAATGTGCAGTTATGCATATGGGAAAAAACAATACTAGATCAACATATAAAATTGGTAATACGGAGTTAAAGGAAACAGTTGAAGAAAGAGACTTGGGGGTTACAATCAGTACAGACTTTAAATTTAGTACACATTGCAATAATTTAGCAAAAAAAAAACTAGATATTAAATTGCATACTAAGACAGATAACAAATAGGGATAGGAGGGTGCTTATACCTCTCTACAGCGCCTTGGTGAGGCCCAGCCTGGAGTACTGCTCCCAAGTGTGGGCTCCATACAAGAAAGAAGACATCCATAGGTTGGAAGGGATACAACGTAGTGCAACTAGGGCAGTGGATGAACTGAAAGGAATGTCCTATCCAGAAAGACTCCAGGAGCTACAGCTCTATACCCTGGAGTTCAGAAGAACTAGGGGAGATATGTGCATAATATTTAGGGCCATGCAAGATAGAAAACTAAGGGAGGAACGGGGGTAACCTTAAGAAAATCTAAATACGAACTCAGGGCACATATTTTCCAATTAGTAACACAAAGATGGAAAACATTACCATGTAAATATTGGTTTAGCCAGAGAGTGGTTGCAGTATGGAACTCCCTACCATTTGAGGTAGTGGCGAGTGAAAATTTGGACTCTTTTAAGCATAAACTAAATGGTTTTATGTTGGCTAAACACAAAGGGATGAGTTAAAGTAAACTATAAGGAATCATATATGGAATTAAACAAAAAGGCAAGCATGAAGGACAAAAGTCCATTTAGCTTGAATTCACCTATGAAACCTATAATGTCTGCATCTGTATAACAGATGCTACATAAATCTAAAAAAAATATTCATTCACTCATTTGAAAACACATCTTTATAACCTTATGAATATATTTGTTTGCGTGCTGTTTTTAAACACTGGTTTAATTGCTCTCTTTTTCACCATCCAGGAAATGGGCAGGTCATTAATTGAAACAGCTAAGTAACTCAGCAGCTCAGACTCAGGATGTGACTGTATTATTCATCAACAACACCAAAGTCCATGACTGCATTTGAAACTGAAATCCCATACTAGATGATATTACTAATCAAACTGGTATCACATCAACTGAGAATGTGAGACAGACGCATTTTCCTAGCAGTTAGGTATACTTCCTAATCAGCTTCAGTGCTCATATATAAACAACATACGCCTACACAGCTGAAAGCAAACTTTAACTAGACAACTCAGAAATAATGTTTTGCTTCTGAAATCACTCCATTAAAAAATTGTGCAATGACCAGCATGATCTCACTTCAGTGGCAGTGGTTGACTCAGATGAGGAGCTCCCAGCTGCAAATAACATGGCCCTTCCAGTGCCCTTGATCAATTCAGAATGAAATATCGTAACACTGATCCAGCCTGATAACATAGCTGGTAAGGTCCTTGCCATACCAGTGATCTGGGTTCTTGCCCCTAGTCCGGAACTCCACTGTACACCAATGTGAGGAGGCTTGAGCATCTCACATGAGTGGACAAGGTGCTCTCCTCCTCCTCTGGGTGGGCATCATGCTGTGTTACAGCACTGTCCCCATGTCCTCCAGGAAGCCTGGTGGCAGCAAGGCCAAAGGAACTCATTTATTGACTTTCTTATTTAAAATGTTGGGTACCAGGAAAGGCATACTGAGTTAAGACGCATTCCCAGGTGCAACCCAGGGGAGGAAAGGAGGAATGGAAGTACAAATATGAAAGCATTACAAACATCTAAATTGCAAAAATACAAACTACATAGGCAGTCTAACTGCGGATATTAAGTAAGTCACACATGAATTAACATCAGTATGGAATCTTACACTGAATAAGATGGACAGTGCATGGATCCATACATACATAGATCCACTGACTAATGCATGCTAGAGTGCATAAATTATGCAGAGCATAGAATAGAGAGCAGAGTGAGAGCCAGGAGCACAGTTTGCCCAGATTTAGGGAGTCATAGGCAGGTGTGGGGGGGCAGGAGAAAAGGTCAGAAGGTTCAGGAGGGGTTCTGACAGGTACAGGGGGAGCAGGAATATGTCTTTGTGGGTGCCTAAAGGTATGGAGAGAGGGAGAGAGAGAGACAAAGGGAAGAGGGGAGCAGGTTCCTGAGGGAGGGGAGACAGTAGGAAAAAGCAGCTTGCCCAGCACAAGTAGGGATGGGAATGGTGAAGGTGCAGGAATCCCTGGAGCACAGGGAGTAAGAAGATAGCGAGCAGAGGAGAGGAGTGAGGAGCGGTAGGAGGGAAGAGAACCAAACCAGTATTTGTAAATGAAGGTTGTATAGTGGGACTGGTGACATAAAGGTAGTGGGGGGGATAGAAAGGGAGAAATAAAGGGAGCAATGGTGAGTGCAGAGTGGAGAGTTAGTAGCAAAGTGACAGAAGGCATTACAGAGGGTGTCCAGTCTGGCAAGGGAGGGTGCCACATGCCATGTCTGCGTAGTCAAAACTGGAATAACCATTTTGATTACCAGCTCCCAGCAGACCTGAGGTGAGAGGCAGTCCTTGTTATGAAGCAAGGCACCAGGTTTGGGGCAAAGCTTGGCGTGACTGGTGTCAGTGTAGGCAGAGAAGTCAAGTTTACTGTCTAGCCACACATCAAGGTACTTGAAGACAGGGACTCATGGAGGATTGTAGCAGGATGGAGCTTGTAACTTGGGCTCTGCCCAGTTTGGGTGGGAAGGTTAGATGGGCAAAACCCAGTAATAAAAGGGGGAGTAGCTAGGCAGATATTGTTGCCTCCCCACTCAATTTGGCTTCTGTAGGGTTATAGTGACCTGACTTCTGGGGCCCTGCCTCCTCCCTCAACGGATTCAGGCTCAGGCAATTCTGGGGGTCAGTCCCCAGGAGAGTAGAGGAGGCTGCATGTGGTCCCTGGAGGCAAGCTACAAGCTGTCCTGTGTTGGTGAGTTAGGCTTTAGAAGTGCCTAACTGCTCTAGGTAGGAGCCAGAAACAATAATTTAAAAAAATCATGACATTATAGCAGGTGTTTGAAACTTAGCTTTCTAGGCAAAGTAGTCTCTCCTGGCAGAATATTTCTTCCCTTTTCTGTCCAGGGAAGGTTGGCTTAGTGATTACAGCACAAAGCTGTGAACCTGGAGATCTGAGTTTGAATCCCATGTCCACCTCTTGCTCATTGAGTCTGACTGAGCTGGGTTTGACTGAGCTGCTACCTTTGGCACAATGCCGCAACATTCTAAGTCCAAGTTTTCCATCTTTGTGTTACTAATTGGAAAATATGTCCCCTGAGTTCGTATTTAGATTTTCTTAAGGCTACCCCCAGTTCCTCCCTTAGTTTTCTATCTTGCATGGCCCTAAATATCATCCTTGGCAAATAACTTTCCCTATACCATCTATAGTGTCTCTCTCTAATCTAGCTCTGTACTCTTTGAATCTGATAAGGGCTAGAGTGTTTAATTGATTGGTCTAAGGTCAAAGTGATCCAAAAGTGGTCAAAAAGTTTGCCTGTCCCAAATTGAAGGCAAGCAGACCAAAGTTTGGCGCATTCATCAAATGCAAATTCACAATTGGCTTACCCTTTCTTTGGAATACAGGTTGTATGAAAAGCATATATAACACCAAACTAATTTCCTTCCCGAGCAAAGGGACAGGGAAACAATACACAGCAGAAAAATGACAAGTGGTCCAAGAACTGCTACGCCAGAAGCCATGTCACTGTATTCTGCTTTGCTACCACTGAGGGTGGGGGGCACATGGCATTTCAGACTGGACGCCACTAGTGGACTGTGACTGTGTACAAGCAGTAGGAGTGGTGCTGATGGTCAGTGGGAGCAAGGAAATAGTATCATGCTCTGGCTGGCTACAACAGCCGCTAATGTGATAGTATTGATATCACGTGGCTGGCATTAACTGGAGTTAGCATTTATTTAATGGGGAAATAATATATTACATTGAGATAGCAGGGCATTTACCTTTTCAGGTGAATTTAGAACAGCTAATGAAGCATTTGTCTTTGTTTTAGTCATACATTAAAAAAACAAATATTTTCTCAATCAAATATTGAAACATGCATTCAATCCTCTATGTGTGTACTTGTTTTATTATGAAAATTGACTGCTGTCACACTGATCAGATTACTACAGAGGGACACTGCAATTTTTTTTATTTCAATTCTCCATTCAGCATGAAATATGTGAAATAAAATTATACAGCTTCAGTGTATACAGACAAACATGGCAGTAATTATACACCAGTGAGTTAGATACTGGTGGTGCAGGGAGTGTATACAAACACGCCAGTCCTAATACACAGTGAGTTAGATACTGGTGGTGCAGGGACTGTATACAAACACATCAGTCCTTATACACTAGTGAGTTAGATACTGGTAGTGCAGAGACTGTATACAGACATATAGCAGTCATTTTACACTGATGAGTTAGATACTGATAGACACACTGCAGTCATTTTACACCAGTGAGTTAGACAGTGGTGGTACAGGAACTGTACAGCCAAACAAGGTAGTTATTATTGTGAGATAGATGCTGATAGTGCAAAGACTGTATACAGACAAACTGCATTGTTAACGCAAAGAGCTATCCTGGTGAAGAAGTATAATAAAAGTTAAGCGGTACAGGTCTCTCCCTTCCCCCTCCTACCTTGTCCAAAGACCCACAGGCACCACCCACCTCTCCCTTCCCTGGCCCAGTAAATATCAAAGCCCCCCACCTTCTGGCACCCACTACCACCACCACCGCCCAGTCCCACTCACCCCATTCAGAAAGAAATAACATACCACACTAAATGACTCATCCAGATGCTATCTTCCATCCCACTGAGTCCGACTGAGCTGGGTTTGTCTGAGCTGCTACCTATGGCACAAAGCCGCAACATTCTAAGTCCAAGTTCAAGTCTGTTACACACAAGCTCACACAGAATTTAGCAGAAGTTTCTTTTATTCAGAACTTTTGCATTCTTTAATATTTTCCCTATTTGTTACTAAAGTGCAAGTCCTCCAATGACCACAGTTGGTGTCAATTTTTAAATACAATGGGTTTTATCCCACTTCACACCATCTTTGCTGTCAGAGTATAACTTTATGACATCTGTAGCTCATGCTAGATGATTTGCAGCTGAATTGATGGTTACAGGGGGAATGGGTTACGGGGAGGGAGTGCAGTGATCTGCTGCATGTTAAATGATCCATCCCCTCATGGAATTATGGATGGCAAAAGTAATATGCATCAGTCCCACTTCCGCTTTCCAATTTTCTCCCCGAACACATTTATGTCTTGCATGGCTATACTTTGCAGCTGTAATAAAAATTGCAGCTCTAGTCTCGTACGGGAAATTATAACAAATGGGAAGCTTCCACATGGCCGACAGTAGGCAATGGAGAAACTGTGCAGCTCATAAACACAGAAACATAGAATTTTTTGGCAGAAAAAGACTGGTAGGCCCATCCAGTCTGCCCAAGGGTTCCCTACCTATTGCTCCTCCATAAACTCTAACTGGTCTCCTGGGTCCCTCCCTGTTTCTTTACTAATATGCCCCTGTGTCTATCCCAAGTATGGTTGAAGCCTTTCACCATGCTAGCCTCACCAGCTTTGGGTAGCAGTCATTTCATGCATCTACCACCCTTTCTCTGAAGAAGTATTTCCTCACATCCTTCCTGAAATGTACCTTCTCCAATTTCATTTTTATTTTTATTTTAATCTTTGGTAAATGGGTAAGGCCCACTAGGCACAAGTGCCTGTTTTCAGGGGCGATCCGGGAGCACTGGGTGGTTAAGTGACTTGTTCAGAGTCACACAGTATGCAAGTGGAGGTTGTGAGAATCAAGCTCAGGTCTAGTCTGCTGGATGTGTCAAGCTCATTCACATCTCATTCCTCTAACCTCTAGGCCATACTGCCAGCCCCAGGCATGTCCCCAGTCCCTGAGCTCATCCTCTTATGGAAGAGGCTCCCTCCATGCACTTTGTTCACCCCTGTAAGGTAACTGAAGGTCTAAGTCATGTCACCTCTCATTCTTCTCTCCTCCAGAGTGTTCATATTGAGATCCCTCAGTCTCTTCTCCTAGGGCTTCCCTTGCAAGCCCTACACCATCTTGGTTGTCCTTCTTCAGACCACCTACATCTTATCTATGTCTCTCCTGAGGTGCGCTCTCTAGAACTTGACACAATATTCCTGGTGGGTGCATATCAAGGAGCAGTGCAGTGGCAACACCACCTGCATTCTCCTCCTGGTGACGCCCTTCCCTATGCACCCCAACATACCACCAGCCCTGCCCACAGATTTGTCACACTATGCTGCCACCTTCAGGTCTTCTGAAATAATAACCCCAAGGTCTCTTTCCTGCCTAGTGACTGCCAGCACCTATCCCCATCCTATGTTCAGCACCATGGTTTCTGTGTCTATGATTTTGCACTTTTTGGCATTGAACCCCAGCTCTCTTATTCACTTGCCCTCTTCCCTCTTCACTTTCCCTATGCAGGTGAAGCCAAATCAATGCTTTGGGGGATCTGTCTTTAAAAACGCTCAACCAGGCAGCACAGACCTTTTATACAGCCTGCCCCATACCACAGTGCAGAATACAGTTTAGTGATCACGCCATCCTATACTAAAGCACTACCCTTTTCCCACTGGTACCAGTGCTTTACCCTTTAATCTAATATGGTGCTCCTCATGTGTTGCTGGGTACCCAGTCATGGAATCCGTGTTGGCCCACTGTCGCTGCATTTGGTTTGCCGGCAGTGGTGCAAGGCCATGCAATTTCAATGAAAAGGAAAACTTCCACTGAGGTATTTGTATGCTCAAGGCTGACTGGCCAGATCTAGTTAATAGTCTCCCCAACTACCGTGCAATTCCATGTTGCAGGGGCAAACCCTGTGTTTACTTATGGTTTCAGTGTCATAGAACCTCTTTGCTATTTAGGGTTCCACAATTACTGCTTACAGTCAGTTGATCAGTCTCTGTGATCTCTCACTTTCACCATCTCTCTCTCTCTCTCTCTCTCTCTGACTTTTTCTGTTGCAGTGCATCCAGTCTGGTGATGCAGGTCAGAGATTCAGCTCTCCTCCAGTGATCTGGCTGTTAAGATCCATGCCACCCTCCTTGTTGAAGCATTCAGTTCCATGGGGTGGAGGGTGGAAATAGCTTGGTATCAGGACATGACATGGAATCACAAAAAAAGGCACTGCCAACCAACTACTGGAAGCTTAGTAATATGCAAACTTATTTAATGCAAATCCAGGGCATATTACAATAACAGTAAAAAAAGATTTACAGTGCATTTTATACATCCACTTGAGATGCTGAGGTGTTCAGAAAAGGCCCGACAGGTTTCACGCATGCATGCTTCCTCAGGGAGGCTGGTCTGTTAATTTGCTTGTTCTTAAATGATAAGGTAACAATTACATATGTCTTTCTCACTACATTTTGGTTCTTAAATAATGTGAGTGTTTAAAGTGACAGTACTATAGTCTAAAGTGCAATGAAACAGAATACATCAGAAACAAAGATACAATTCCAATAGCCGCATGTAGTTGGTAACATCACTAATAAATAGCAGTGCAAAGGATTTTCAATATTACAATATTAAGTTAAATGCGATTGTCAATAAATATCAAATCCAACTACTTGCAACAAGAATTTGGAAACCTGTGGAGTTACTGAGTTGTATAAGAAATCTATGAAGAGATTTCAGAGAACAAATTTATTAGTATCAGTGTAATAATATCTGCAAAAACACTACAGGCAGAGAATCTGGTTTACAAAATAAATTTCAAAGGGTGACTATAAGGGATAAAAATGCAGGACATAACAGCAAGGAATGAAGAATGTTCCAGGGGCACATAACAGGGCATATGTTAATTTGTGCTACCTGCACTCTTGCATGCCAGTTCCCCCTGAGTCTGAGAAATGGAGACTTTGGGATGTTGCTGATGGTGTGGCATGGGTGACAACTGGAAACATGAAGAATGCTATTGCAATTGGTGAGCTTCCTAAAAAGATCAGTCTTCACTGTAACATTCTTGGGATTGGTCATTTGAAGATCTGAAAAATGAACTGCATTTTGATGACAAGTAACTTCAAATGATAAATTTGGATATGCCTCAAATTCTTCCAGTTCGTTAAGACTCCCACCCCACCCCATCAGCACATCATGAATAGAGTGCCTCCATAAGTCCATTAGATAGTCAAACAGTTGTTTGCTTGTGAGTATATAACCTCTCATTCCCAATGTCCCAGATATATTGTAAATTGACATAATTAGGGGCAAGTGTGGCTCTTATTTCTGTACTCTTAATCTGGTGATAATGTTGCCCTTGAAAAATGAAAGAGTTATTATTTCAGTACCTATTCAGACAGGCACACCAAAAACATTTTATGACTTTCACACAGGCTGGTTCCCCTATCTAAACATGTATGTAGTTCCACAAGACCCACCTCATGCAGCATAGTAGTATAACATTATTCTATGTCCATTAGTACCAAATACCAATGGGGTTCCAGCTGTACATCCCCCTACACCCACAGGATGGCTGTCATGTCCCTCATATATGAAGGCAGTGTTTTTACTGGATCTTTAATGTATGAGTCCACATATTATGACAATAGTTCAGTTAGAGTCTATTCCTGCCATGTAATAAAGTAATAATAATAATACAATACATTTTATTTGTATGGCGCCTTTCAAAAAACCAAGGCACCTTAACAATAATTAAAATCACAGTATCCACACAGAACAACACAGTAAAGAACAGAGTAATAATACTGATAACATCCTTTAGTTAATCACCAAAAGCTAGGTTCCACAAGTACGTTTTTAGTGCTTGTTTAAAGCCCTCTATGGTCAAGCACTCACGTAACCACCGGGTAGAGAATTCCAAAGGGTAAGGGCAGCATACATAAATGTTCTCACCCCAGAAGATTTCAAATATACCCTTGGTATCTCCAGCAATGGTGTAGCATGTGATGTCCCTGGGGATTGTCAATCCTCTTGTGGATTTTTGGTAATATATACGTGGCAGACCTGAAGGGATGGTCTACAGACAAGAATTCCAATGAGAGCTGTAAAATAGTACCATTTTATAGAACTGATCTAAATATGAATCAGTATGCTTCTTAAAAGCTGGTACAGGATCAGACTTTAAATGCACATAGAACTCTTGGTTGGGACAATTGTTCTATTCACTTCTGCAATATAATCAGTAGAGTTAGGCACCCCTACTGAGCCCCCTTTCATCTGCTGGTTTCACTGTTAGTGCTTGGTTGCTTTCCAGTTCTTTGAGTGCTGTCATCTTGTCCATGGTGATATTTATTAAAGACTCGCTCTTTTCCTCCTCAAAGATTGTTTCAAAGTCCTCCAGACAGGCCCTCTCAAACACTGATATTGCTGGAGCGCTATGGGGATTAAAACTAGAAGGTCGCTTGAATTCATTTGGTTGCCCACTTCTGACAGATGCTGCTGAGTCCCTTCAGGGTCATTCTGTGTTTGCTGTGTGTCTTGTATAGGCACCAAATCTTGGTTCACCACTTACACATTTTAGTTTTTTATAGAAGGCCTTGATGTTCAGCTTATGGGTAAATTGTTTTCAAGTCCAGATACAATTCAAACATGCTTGAATCCATAACTGGAACAAAGCTCAGTCCCTTACTTAAAACTGCTGTTTGCGCAGATGTCAATGGAGGAGGAGGAGGAAAGGTTACTTACACTTATTTCTTGTACGTTTTCTGTTGGTTCTGGTATTGTTTGTTCTGGGGCTTGTTGCCTGATGGCCCCAGGTGGTTTCCTCCCTCTGCACTCCCTTCATGTTCTTTGTTTGGGGTGCTGAATTTCACCAGACTGCCATTCTTCCTGGGCAGGTGAAGTTCCACTGGTGTGTTTTCTGCTAAAAAAAAATCTTTCTGATTCAAAATTGGACTGGCTAGTCATGTGAAAACTTATATTGGGATTTTTTAAAATAGGTTTTGATTCTCCCTGATGACAACTCTTGCTTTGATTGTAAGTCTAAGTCTTTTTCCAGGTAAAAATCTGGTCTTTCAGGTAGTCTTAGCAGTCTCTCTCAACTTTTGTAAGTTTGAGAGCTCTGGTTTTCCTGTTCTCTTTTGCAACTGATTTTTTTAAGTCAGTTTCAGAAGTGGAAAACTGTGCAGGGGGTCTGAAAATAGCAACAGGAGCTTCTTTCTCAATTAAGTCGTGTGTAAGGCTTCCTGTTATTTTCTGTAGTCATTAATTATGAATGCAGGAATAACACTGATGCTTTCTGCATCACTCCTTTCCAACTCTGCATCAAATATTCATGATCCTGGCCATAACCAGGTCACTTTGGGTCACAAAGCTCTCTGGGGAAACAATTAACTTTAACATATGCCTTCAAAGATGTCCACCTCCAGAAGTTTCTTCTGGCCTTAGAGCAATTTTCTTCAACTGCTCAAATATTGTTTAAATGTTTGGAGTAAATTCAGTGTCTTCGACTTTTTGCTGGGCTTCTATGTTAATACTTTCCAAATCCTCAGTGTAAAAGGGGTTAATCTGACCCCACTGGGAAAAAAACAGTGCCCAAAAAGGAATCCACAGCATCTCCCAAAGTGACATCCCCTAACCAGAGGACATTGCAGTCACGAAGCTGTGCTTTGATAACAAAAATGTGCTATTTGTCTAAACTGTGGCTTACAGTGAGCAAAACTCGAAATGAAAGACAGCACAATAAACAAGAGCCACTCCACCCCTCGGAGGCAGGAAAAAAATAACAAACATGGAATCGGCAAAAAATGGTACTGCCAGCAAACCAATCAAAGCTTCATAATATGCAGACTTTTTATTTAGTTCAAATGTTGTGCATATTATAACAAAAGTAAAAAAGACAGTGCATTTCATATGCCCACACAAGATGCAGTGGCATTCAGAAAAGGTCCTGACCAGTTTCACACATGGGCACTCCTCAGGGAGGGCAGTCTGTTCACTTGCTTGTCCTTAAATAATGTGAGTGTTAATGTGAAAGTAATTTATTTATTTATTCAGTTCTTGGATTAATACCTTTGAGCTATAAGCTCATCTACAAAGGTTTCATGTCAACAGCAAACAACACAAATACAGCAAAACAGTAAAGACAGTGGTTACAAAACTACATTGGATACAAAAATGGTGTTCAACTCTTTAGTAATTAAAATTACAAAATTCAATCACATTAAGTAGTAAGTATGTTGCGAGGGGTGAACAAAATGGAAAGGTAGTTTACTATGGAGAGAGAAACTGGTAGCAACAGAGGCTGGGTGCTGAGAGAGTGCTGAGTAGGTGAGGAAGGTATAAGGGAGAATAGGTGGGGAAAATGAGAGCAGCCACAGGGCCTTGTCATTGGTTTGCTGGAAGGGGAACATTAAATGAGGTTTTGGAGTGGTAGGATATGGTGAGGGAAGGAGGGAAGCAGATTAGGTGGGGGTGGGAGGGAAACGGATGAGAAATGGAATTGAGGATGAAGGCAGAGTGGGACGGTAGCGGAGAGGGGTAAATAACAAGGCAGTTGGACAGGGGAGATTGTAAGTGCTATAATGAACAGAAAGAAGACAGGAGTTGGCTTGTGCAGTTTAGAAGTTACAATCACACCCACTAAGTGTTGTTAGGTGTTACGTAGCTTAGATTTGAAGGGGCTAAGTTTAGATTCTGCCAGCAGAACTATAGTGCAAAATACAGTGAAACAGAATACATTAAAAACAAAGATACAATCACAGTAGCCACCGCTAGCTGATGGTAACAACATCCGCTGGTAACAACATCAATAAATAGCAATGCAAAGAATATTCATTATTAAATTATTAAAGTAAAAGCGATCACCTATAAATATCAAACCCAATTGCTTGCAACAGGAATTTGAAACCTTTCTGTGGAGTTACTGACTGGTATGAAAAAGCTATTAGAGTTTTCAGAGAACAAATTTATTTGTATCAGCAAAAAAAGCTACAAAAACATTATTATAGGCAGAAACTCAGCTTTACAAAGTAAATGCCAGAGGGTGACTATAAAGGGTAAAAATGTAGAAGGACTAAAGATCAAGGGATGCAGGATGCCCAGGGGGCATATAAGGAGTCATGGGACGGAGGGCAGAAGTCACTTCTGACACCCACTAAGTGGGTCCCCTAGCATCTCAGGTGGCAGTTCAGCTCACTCTTGGTCTCTCTGTGGCAATTTTAGTCAGCATCGCAGGCATGTTTGGCTAGCACAAGACTACCTCCTTTTTAACAAACAGTGAATCTGCTTGTACTCCCACAGGTTATGTGTGGCAGATGTGCAGTCTGCCACAGGAGAGCACTTCAGCAGCAATCAGCAGGTTTGCTCTCCTGGAGAGCTCAGATAGAACTGACTGGGGTTCAAGACCATCCCTGCTGTTCACCAAGGAAACAGCAAAACAGATTGTTTGTTTGGGTTGTCAGTTATGACAGGCAGTCCTGGAGGGCCATCATATATGACAGGAAATTGTCAGTTGGAATGGCACCTCAATTAATTCAGTTCCTCTGTAGTCCAAGAGCCCCTGTGACTCCCGGAACTGGCAAATATCCCTAACTGGTTGACACCTCACTCTTCGACTCCGTTGCCAGGCAAGATAGGTCAATGGGCAGCAGCCAATTTGTAATTCTGATGGCAGTTTCCACAAAAAAATCCTGATTCTCACAAAGCTCTAAGTCCTCTGACCAGATATCCACTCCCAAACCAGTCCTTTATGGGTGCAATCTCCTGTCCAGTGCAGTTGGCATACCAATTAGGAGACCCCTCTTCAGTCCCTGATGCAGCAGTGCTATACAATATGTATTTGATGCACCAACAGCAAGGGAGACTTAGAGGCATGGTAACCCACAGGGGGTTACATATCTAATTACATAATTTACATAGTTAATTGTGCCACCGTATATCACAGAAGAGATCTGTTTAAAGCAGCAACTCATGACAATTTAAATGAAATAACCTGTTCCTTTGACAGACCCATTCTGATGAATCTAAGTAGACTGGGAAGTATTATTCTGCCAATCAGCACATGTGCTTGTACCACCTTATCTATTTATTTATTTATTTATTTATTAATTTATTTATTTATTTGAATTTTGGTTACTTGATAAGCCTTGATGTATCCACATTGTGAATATCACTTTCCCAGATGAAGAGTGACCTCAGGGCAGAAGAAGTTTTTTAACTGAACTTTTTCTCACCCTCCCTGGTGTTGCTTTCTACCTGGCACAGAGCAGGTGCCCTCTGCTGCAAGAAGAACTTCCAGGTACAACACAGATGAACAGTGCAGAGCCCAAGAGTGCTTGGAGGTGGGAGGGGCAGTCATTATGGCAGCTTCCGGTAGCTTCTACCTCAATTTAATCTCCGTGGTTTCCCTCCTTTACATGGCACTGAGCAGGGCCTCACTTTGGCCATGTCCGTATGTAGCATCCCATGTGGACAGAAATGAGCCTCTGTGGGCCACCACTGAAGTCCTTGGTGCTGCAGACACAGAGCCAGCCATCCCTGATCATAAAATACCAGCATTTTGCAACACTCTCTGACTTGGCTTTTAGGGCTTGTTCCTGAACCTGGTTCACCTTTGTGTTTGGGTGACACATTAAGGTTGGGCATGGTACAGCCCAGGGAAGGAGAATTTCAAAAACTGTTGGGGGTTGCCATTTATAATGTAAAGCAACAGCAATTTAAAACTCCTAATGAAAATAATTTAAAAAAATGATTAAATGAAGCTGGCCTATTGACTAACATGAATTGCTGCTTTAAGCAAAATCACCCTCCTTAGTGGTACATCTGCACAAACTTGTGTCTATACAGGTTTACTGAGTCAAGGAACTTTACCTAGGAGGGTGTGTTCACCTGTGCCAATACCTCAATTATCACTAACTAGCTAGAGAGATTCAAACTTTATTTAGTAACTAGCCATCAAGAGTCAATGTGCTGTACCAGGAAACCACACCTAGTTCGTGAGTTCTCTATGAACAGTGATTCTAAAACTATATATATACATGTTTGGCCTTCTTCAATTAGAGATCATGTGCTCATTAATATTTATGAATCATTATTCATACTTGGGTAAACATGTACAACATACCAGAACTCTGTTTCATAATTGCAAAAAACACACCAGCAGGTCTGTGCTGCTTCTCTTGCATAATGTCAATATATGCAACAGGTGTCAGGATAAAAACTGACACATAACTTCAGTTATCTGAGTCACTGTGTGGATAAATGGGTGGTGACGTAATTACTATGTGGATGACTTCAAGTTATCCACATAGTGATTACATCATCATCCATTTATCTACACAGTGACTACATCACTAACCACCACCACCTGTGCTGCCTGCTCAGCAGTACTGCCTCCCAGTTTTACCTTTTCACAGTGCTCTTTACAACCCAAGCCATCACAGTCCCAAACACTCACAAAATGCACACCCTAACCAAATCTCATCACCCCCCCAAAAAAAACCAGAACCACATTTTAAATGAAAACACTCTTAACAAAAAATGCCATTTTTCCTCTTTCTCAGCACAGCAACCCTGCAAACCAAATACAGCAACCAAGCACAGAGAAAACGCATGGACAGGAACTTAAGAAAAAAATAAAATATAACAAAACTGAACCCAAAAAATCCTATTGCTAAAAATTAAATATGAAGTAGGCTTGTGGATAACTAGATTAATAGTTCAGAAGCCTGTGACCTCTCATAAACCTCACTCATGGCTTCTCCACTCTGAGGTTACTCGAGGTCACAGGCTACTGTACAAATAACTTGGTTATCCCACCAGTATCTCCTAAACTGCTTGCTGTCTGTAGGCCTGTCCACAAACACAGGCACCCCACGCATATCCCATATATATTGCTTCATTGGTGGCACTTCTCATGCAGAATATTCCACCGGGGCCATGACTGTGTGTTAATATGTTGGCATAGGGCACCCTTACCACTATACAGTAACAGTGGTTTCACGAGTGCTCTTAGCACATGAACACAGTAAAGCAAAGCTGAGTTGTTTTGGCCCAAAAACAATGCAAGTGGAACCATTCTTACATACATTTTAATGTACAGTTCCGGAATCTCTTTCGGTTGTAAGAGTGCCTGCTCGAGTTGCTTGGGTGGGCAAAATGTGAAGTAAAGCTAAGCAGGCACACAAAGAACGTGAGAAGGCACTCTGATAACCTAAGAGCTGCTGGCACTGTACATATAAACATATTATGACTGGCACTAATGAGAAGTTCACTGCTAGGGAATGGCATGCAAGACACTAAGAGTGTCTCACATGTGACTCAGACAAGTGCTCTGATCGGCTGAGAGCATGACATAATGCTCCCATGATCTATAATGTGTTCTATTTGTAAAACTGACATGTCACAACCATGCTGACCTGACACCAACCTTTCATTTAAAAAAAACTTAAATTCCTAGCCCTAATGGTTCCAAAGACAGCCCAAACTAAAATTATTTTCTTTCAAAAAGGCTAACTTTGAAATTGTTTGGGCTAAAAAATTTTTTTAATGAAAGCCTGGTGTCAAGTTGACCTGTCTGCATCATAATGTCGATACAGGTTTCATGTGTCTATGCATATCACATCAGGGGTCAAACTCCATATTTAATGGAGGTAGGCTGTGCTTGTTCTAATATTGACCACTGCATTGGAAGATACTGGTGGTATCTTGTTAAGAAGAACCACGGTCTTATTTTTCTAGCGAAACTATGGGACTGGAGGGTTAGGTGAGAGGATTTTACAAAAGCATTTGTAAAACCCGGGCATGAGGGACCACAGTATATAGTGGAATTTAAGTAGACTGGGGAAGTATTATTCTGCCAGTCATCATAAACATGTTATGTAGGGCTGCCTTTCTAGGAATATCAGCCTTTGATAAAGGACTAGTGCCCAAAATGCATCAGACTTGGCCAGCGTTTTTAATGTTTGTTTATCGTCTGTACGGTGTAATAAACACTTTTATAGTTATTTCAAGCTCCATGGTTTCTTTATGGGTTGTGAGTGCACGAGTTTTGCAAATGCTGTTGGACTGTTCTTTTACTCATGAGCACCACGGTTCCCTGTGCACACTTTTGCTGTGAGTTAGGTTTTTAAAAAACACTGCTCGGTGAGGGTATGATAGGAGATTATATATGTTTAGCTGTGCCCCACTAGCCATTCGACTTGCCCCCACCTCCACAATGACTCAGATGAGGAGTGACATCTGTGATGCCTATTAATGTTTAAAGTACTTGATAAAGAGATTACCATTAGGGAGGTGGGGAGATTCAAAACAGACCATGGCAAATAGGGGAAAGGGCAGGATGGAGGTCAGATACATTTATTTTAAGGTAGGGAGAACTGGGAAGAGGGGTGGGGGTGGGAAATGACTGAAGAGGAGAGGTGGAGGTGGATGTGGAACTAACCCTAGTCTCCTGCGGGGGGGTAGCTGCAAACTGCAACTCTCAGAACTAAATTACACATCATGAATAATTTGAAAAATGTGATTCTCCAGAAGGTATTTAAACACCTCTACTATAGACCTGGCTCTCCGCTAAGATCGCCGATTCGGCTGTTTCCCTAGATGGCTACACCTCATTCCACCAGGACCGGTTGTCCAAGTGATGGGGGGGTGGGTGTATGGTCTACATCAGGAGTGACATCAAAGGTCATGCTCTACCCAGCAGCCTGCACTCCAAGGAAGCCCAAATCCTAAACTTAAAGCTCACCATAGGCCAGCAAAACAAAGTACTACTGCTCTCCATAGTTTACATACCCCTTGGCAAGCACAATACTGTCCTGGATCAACAATCAACAGCAGTGGCCTGGTGGTGCTGAGGGTTGAGGTGTTGAATGCCACACCTCGCACCATGCTGGTGACCTGGGTTCAGAAATGGGCCTGAGTAGTCAGGGGTTGGCAGGGGAGGGATGGGATTGAGCATCCAAGGAACTGCTCTCCCATTCCTGAGAAGAGTTGAGGGATCCCATCACTCTGTAGTGGCCCCTGGTGATGACCGGGGGCACTACCAGAGTGGTGCACTTGGGGGTGGAGTGCGGCAGACATCAGCATGTTGTGCCTTTGACGTCATTGCATGCTCACACTCCAAAGGGGCCATTAATGGAGGAAAAAGGCTGAGCACGAGCGAGCAGCTTGATAGCCACACTCATACTGCCCAGAGGTCTGTCGTGGAATCACGCTAGGGGGGGCTCTGGTCTCAGCCCAGCATGGGATCGCATATGGGGGCCTCCCAGTGGGTCGGGGAGCAGCTGTACCAGACTCCCCATCATGCGAGTAAGCCTGCTGCCCTCCAGGTGGGGAAAGCTGGTGGCTGGATGCCCCTGCTGTACGTACCACATAATGATGTGATAAACAATCAACAACAGCTGGGGCATAAATGGGAACGTGTAATTGTTGGTGACTTCAACATCAATTGTCAGTCCCAAGTTGAGGCATCAGCCAGAGACCAAATATCTGGGCTTTACCTCACACAGATGGTTACACAATCCACTAGACCAAATTATAGGACAGGTACAAGCACCCTCTTAGACTGGCTCCTCTCCTCCTGCCCGGACCACATCACTAATGTCTCTGTCTTACCCAACTCCCTTAGTGACCATTCTCCAGTAATATGTACCTGAACGAATACGTTCACTAAGCATCCTCCCCGGGCTCTAGAAATCATACTCTAAGTCCTGGGTTATTGCCTACCTTTTGGCAGTACCTGAAACACGCCGACTGGTCACCACTGGACGGCGCAAAAGATGGAAACCAAGCCCTGGAATACCTCCTCAGGATCTTTATTTTGGTTTGTGACATTTTCACCCCATTTCAGACCAAAAAAGTGAGAGGGGCTGCTAACCCATGGTTCTCAGGCCCCCTGATTGAGCTCATGCATCAAAGGGACAATCTGTGGCCCCTCCTGACCTGATTACATCTGGATCCGGGACACTCCAAGAACCCAGTAGCATCACTGAGGCTTTTAATACAAAATTCACTGACCTCACTGCTGTGCTACTACATGCATACCTCCTGCCCCTTCCACCAGGCCAGCCTTCCAGCCTGAATACTCCTCCAACCAATAACAATGATATACCACCATTCTATTTCAAACGAGTTACTAGGTCCGAGACTATTAAATATGTTAAGTGGGTCCTTGGAAAGACTAGGATGGGGAGTGACCTAGTTGACATGAAGGTAGTAGCCCTCACCTTAAATGAACTAGCCGATCCACTCACAAAGGTGTTCAATGCTTCATTAAGGTCAGTTGTTTCCAGACAGATAGAAGGAAGCAATTGTCACCCCCGTTTTCAAAGCTGGTGACAGAACTCACACCTCCAGCTATAGGCCCATCTCCATTTTTTCCCCCCTTTCCAAGGCCTTGGAATGGGTAGTCTGTGACCAACTAACAGAGTACCTGGAGAAGTACCGTCTGCTCTGTACCCAGCAACACGATTTCCAAAAAAATCACTCCACCCTTACCACCTTGGTCGAGTACACCTCCCATCTCTATGACTCCTTTGATAAAGGGATGGCAGTAGGATCTATCTTCATAGACCTCACTAAGGCATTTGATACCATCAACCACCAGTATCTCCTAAACTGCTTGCTGTCTGTAGGCCTGTCCACAAACACTGTCGCTTGGTTCAACAGCTATCTCACCCACAGAACATGATGTGTTAAAAATCAGTGGCACCCACTCAGAACCCAGGGAGGTGAATATTGGAGTCCCCCAACGGTCCATTCTAGGACCACTCCTTTTCAGCCTCTTCATAAATTCACTCCCCTCTATCTGCCCAGCACACACCGTGTTTTATGCCGATGATTCTGTCATCTCTATGTCTGGTAAAGAGCTAACCACTATTACCACTGAGCTGCAAGATAGCTTCCTTAAATCAGAATTGTGGTTCTCCCAGAACAGACTTCTACTCAACCACAAGAAGACCAAAAGCATGCTCTTTACTGTACCACAGAGCAAGAAAAAATATGTCTCGCTGATGGTACGGAACTACAAGGGTGATCACTTGGAACAGGTCTCCACTTTCAAGTACATAGGTGTACACCTGGACAATACACTCAACTTCAACACCTATCTTGATCATGTTGTTAAAACTGCTAATATCAAACTAGGTGTCCTTTATCGACACAGACACTCTATGTCTCCTGCCACCCTGAAGCTTGCCATGAGCAGCTCGGTCCTAGTGACCATCGACTACAGCCTGCTGATCTATGGGGCCGGGTCAGACACTGCCCTAAAAAGAGCAAAAACACTCCTTAATAAGGCCTGCCACTTGACCCTAGGAGCTGAAAACTTGGCCCATACATGCACCCTATACAATGAGACTGGGTTGCTCACTCTTCACCTCAGAGGGCAATACCAGACCTGCTTGCTGGTAAAAAAATCAGTATTAGTGCTTATGCCAGTGTCTACCAGCAGCCTCTTCAAAGCTACACAACCCACAAAAAACACTAGGAGTATGAACAAAGGGGGTCTCCAGGTGCCATTTAAGCTTACCAAGCTGGTTCAGAAATCCCCGTCCTTCCAAGGACCCCGGTGGTTCAGCAAGCTACCCATTGCCCTCATCGAATGCACCAAGCTCAGTCAGTACAAACAAGAGCTACACTCCTACGTAACGTGTAATATGGTCTGCAGTTGCCTTACTTAACATATGACCAGGAGTAGTCCCTGCCTCTATTTTTCTCTTCCGATCTCTTAATGGTCCCCCTCACTGCCTAATGCCTCAGCCACCCCCACTCTGCCCCTCTCCCCTTTCATCATAGCTTCTTCCCTCCCTTGCTTCCCTCTAACCCTTCCTCCCTCCCTCCCTCCCTGATCCTCCCCATCCCACCCCTCGCCTTCTGCCTACCTGAACAGCCCACCCAGACTGCATCGCCTCGTACCGTACCATCCCCCCTGACTGAGCTCACTTTGGCTGCACCCTACCCAGTCTCTTCTCTCGCCACTGACTGATTACTCCTCTTTCTTTCAGCTCCTCCCCAAGGGCTCCAATTGCACCCACTTCAATCAATCAATCAATCAATCAAAATCTTTATTTAACCAGGTAGAGACATTGTTGAGCAGAAGCTCATTTTAAAGATGGACCTGGACAAAGGTCATATTCAGTACACGGGGCAAAATACACAACAACAAATATAGACAGTGCACAAGGACAGTTATATACACAATTTACATGCTACTTAAACAAAGTAAGATATGTACCAGTATACATGTTCAACATGCAAAATAAATTTTAGACAATACGTATGTTCAATCACAGAGTACATTATGCAAACAGTATACATGTTCAGCACATGAAGTAAGTTGTACATACAGTAATATTTTCAGATACCAGTGTGAGACAATTTACACCGAAGCAAAGTCCAAAGGGGTAACCATGGAGAATATGCAAAATACAGGTGGAATGAAGAAGGCAGATTCCTTGTAAATAGTATGTGCAGAGTATACAAACGATTGAACGACAGTCATGGATGATGAGAACTAAGGTGAGAATGGGGAGGGATATTGTACAAGGCAGGTCTGAAACAGTACCGAGTAGGAAGGAGTGAGCAGGAGTGAGGAGCTTGAAGAGGAAGAGGACCAGTACAGTGAGACTAGGAATGCAAGAGACAAGTGGCAACAATCAGTAGGATATAGTCACCGGGCTCTAAGACTGAACACCCTTGTAACGTTATGGGAACCAGTGGAGGGGGAGAGGGTAGAAGATCTGAATGGTAGCAGGTGTCAGGATGATGCTGCAACTTTGTGTTTGGAAACAAGTCATTATTTGGGGAAACAACTCCAAGATTCCTTGACGGAACGAGCATAAAGCATTTTGAAAGCTGAGAAATTGATAAGGAGGATCAATTTCAAGGTATTTTGTGAGCCATTCGACAGTTTAGGTAGCACATAATTTATAGAGGACCTACCAAAGCGCAATTTGACCCTGGGAAGAGTAAGGGAGATATAGGAGGCACTTCTCAGGGCATATTTACCTGTCACACTTGGTGGAAGACAGTCTGAAATGTATTGGGGTAATTTTTCAGAGATAGCTCTGTAAGTCCAGAACATGGCGTTTCTCTGCCTTCTGTACATAAGGGAAGGCCACCCTACTGCAGAATATAAAGAGCAGCGATGAGTGAAGTATGGTGCCCCAGTGATGAACCTTATGGCTCTGTGGTAGTGTGTCAAGTTTGGCTAGTGCAGAGGCAGGGCCTTGGCAGTACAAGAAGTCAACATAATCCAGCAAGGATAGGAACGTGATTTGCGCCAACCTCATTTTTGCCTCCTGAGTGAGCAGATGTTTGATTCTGTAGAAGAGGCCAAGCCTCTGCCTGGGTTTTTTCAGCAGCTCCTCAATATGATCAAGGAAGGAAAGTTTCTGATCAATCCACACCCCCAGGTATTTGAATTTGGGTACGAATTCTAATGGTTCACCTAAAAGTATGGTAATCTGGGGTATGGTTCCTAGTGTTGCAGGGTTGTTAACATTAATAAAGGGCAAAAAATGCATAGTCTTTGTTTTTTTTGCATTCAATAGGAGTTTCTGATTCAGTAATTGTAATTGCAATTGATTAAAGTCATTTTGTAGATCCTTACATACACTTAATGCCTCTATTCCCCTGGTTCCTCCCCACCCCTTTTTACCTGTCTCCCTGCTGAACCCTAAACAAAGCCTCCTTTGGCAGCTAATATTTGCACCTATGCTTCCAAGAAATCTGCTTGCCTCTAGTTGTATCATGTAACTACTTAAACACTGTGCCGCACCTCTGAGTGCAGATGTCATCTGCGTCATTGCACTTTAGGATTGAAATCTCCTGTGTATCTTTGTCTACTTTAGTTGTGTAACATCCCTGTATACATATGTTGCCAATGTAGCCCCACCCTCCATGGAAGTTGACTTGTATATGCTGCCATATACGAAAATACCTGTTTTATATGTTTTGTTTGTTATGTTTTATTCAGTGCACTATGACTTGGAACCTTTGTAAACAAGCCTATCTTGGTTCAAAGTTATTAATCTGAAATAAATAAATAAATACCATGGTCCTTCGTTATAACAAACGGCTCTGCAAATATTAGCTGCCAAAGGAGGCTTTGTTTAGGGTTCAGCAGGGAGACAGGTAAAAAAGGGGTGGGGAGGAACCAGGGGAATAGAGGTATTAAGTGTATGTAAGGATCTACAAAATGACTTTAATCAATTGCAATTACAATTACTGACCTCTTTCTTGTAATAATAATGTGATTATTGATATCTCATGTCCTTTTGCACAAATGATTTGATATGTATTTGTATATGTTTTCTCGCTCTTGACACAGCACAAATTGTTGTGTTATCTATGTAACCTTTTTTGTACTGTACCTAATTGACGTGGAACCTCTGTAAAAGAGCCTCTGGCTCAAAGGTAGTAATTCCTAGAACAATAAACTAAACTAAACTAAACTCTAGAGCCATCAATTTTTTGCGTTATATTGAGGGTTCACAATAAGTGAAATGCCCCAAATTACTGTTGCCCAAAATAGAAAAGGTCACACAACCATTGCTCAATACAATAGTTTATTCATAATGAGCAGTGATAAATTTCAAACTGCTACAAAATGTACAAAAGCTAAAAAAAAGCTAAAATTGTGTTTTGTACACACTGCTAAAAATACTTAGATTAAGCATCAGAAGTACAGCAGCTGGTTACTTATTAAAGTAAGTGTCCAAAGTGGCCTGAATCTTGACTTGCGACCCCTGGTTTGCCCATGCCACAGAGATTATTTTTTTTATTTGCAAAAGCTACAGCGCTGTTATGTAGGGCTGCCTTGCTAGGAATTGCAGACCAGTGTCAAGTGCTGCAGTCCATTCTCCACAGTGATTTCACTCTGGTCTACATCTTTGCTTTCCTCTTTGGGGGTCACATTCTGCAACAGTGTAATTTTCATTTTTAATTTTGGCAATGATTTCTGCCTCCATGAGTGGCTCTGTTATTAGACAACTGTCATCAACATGAAGCCAGTAGGCCCAGTTGTGCTGAGAGTTCAGGAATGGACTTGGTCCGGCAGGGGGAGGGAAGGGATTGAGCATCCAGAGGACTGCTCTCCCTTCCCCGGGGAGGGATCGGGGTCTTGCGCCACTCTCTAGCAGCTCCTGAGGGAACTCAGGGGCAATTGCAGGGATGTGGTGCTGCCACTGCATGGAGGATCGGCAGCGGACGTCGGCATGTAACCATGACGTCATTGCACGTACTCGCTACTGTGGGGGAAAACTTACAAAAATCTCTGGAGGACTGGGGAGGCGAAGAGGGACCCAAGGATCTGACCTCACATACCCAACACCGGACCACTGCTTCAATGGACTTCAGGCACCACCCACACAGGATGGGCCCTCTAATTTCAGAAAGAGCTGCCAAGGTAGGTGAGGCGGCCCCTCCTCCGAGGGGTGATCCCGTGGGCTGGGAAGTCCTGGTGGGGGGGGGCCATTGGAGGGAGGGTCTCAGCAGGGAGTAGAAGGTCCAGGATTGAGCAGGCACCTCGGAGAGATGCCCCGGTCTGAAGGTGCACAGATAGAATCTACAAAAAAACAATCATGAAGCCAGTCACTCAGTTGCTCAGTGTCAGTAACAAGATTCAGATCTGATGCCAGCTATAGAGTTACTGTGCCTTTACTATCACCAGGCTCAGAATCAAAATCAGACTCAGGGTCATTTAGGTGGAGCTCTTCAAAAACTGGATCAAGATCATCCTTCTAACAGTTGTGGGTTTTTTGTGCAGAAATCTGGTCCCATGCCTGGGCTGTTACATAGATCATGTTCTTTATTGTGTAATGCTTTAAAAAAGTGATAAGTTAGCTGGCTCGGTGGTGTGGGGGGCTGAGGCAGTGATACCTTACCTCTTGTCATGCTGGTGACCTGTGTTTGCGGTGTGAGTGGGCCGTCAGGGGCCGACCAGGGTGGGAGAGGATCGAGCATCTGGAGGACTGCTCTCCTCTCCTGGGGAGGGTGGGGAACAAGGGGCTGGCATTTGCCTGACACCTAGTGGAGGCTAGGTGTTGGCATGCCTGGCTTATACAGTGGGCACAGAGGCAGAGCAGCCAGTTGGCATGCTATGTGTGGATGCACGCATGGCACGCCCATTGTCAGCATTGCACGCTCCACCGCGAAAAGGAAAAGAGGGAAAATGGCAGCCAGGTCAAGTGGCTTGATGGCTGTCTGCCTAACTTACTGTCTCTGAGGGCACCACTTGTACTGGATCCGGTCCTGGTAGGGAGTTGGGGGCTCCCCGCGATCCCACCATTGGGGTAAGCCTTGTGGGTAGAAAGGTGGTGGCCAGATTGGATGATGGGTGTGGGATGGATGGCAGCCAGAGAAGAATGGGATGCCTGGAAGCAGGACCCGACTGGGGGCCATGGGGAGAAACAGTAAGTAAAAAAAAAAGTGACAAGTTCGGAACCAGTGTCTCGGGATATGATCTCCCATAACAGCTGCTTGCAGTACATTTTTTTCAGTGTAGCAACAACACCTTTGTCTTTAGTGTTGGCTGGCAGGTATAGAACTTCTATCTTCCCATCTCATAAACAGGGCTCCTCAGGACAAGCGTGTGCTATATTGGTCCAGCAAAAGCAAAGCTTTTGGCACCTTGCCTCTGCTCAAGTAGTGCCATACTGACTGCACAAAATCATTGTGAAACCACATTCTAAAAATGTCCCTAGTTATCCATGAGTTGCTCGAGTGGGCATGCATCAGATGAAATGCTTCTCGGTTCACATGGTGGAAGCAGCGAGGATTGCCATATTTACAGATATAAAATGGCTTCAGCTTATGTTCCCTGGTTGCACTGGTACAGACTAGGACAGTCACACAATCCTTAAAAATCTTGTATCCCTTAGAGACATCAGACTCAGAATGGGTGGTCGAAGTACAGTCAAGGAGGCACTTATAAAATAAACCCATTTCAAGCGTATTGTAGAGCATGTCACTGTCATAACCAGTGGCTTCAATAGTCCTTAGCTACTGTGGCATAAATGCTATCACAGCAGCTGAGGCCAAGGATCTTTGTTCTCCAGATGTTTTAAGTTGTCAGATTCTATTCCTTTTCTGAAAGTGCCACAACCACCCAGAACTAGATTTAAATTGGTTGTCCTCACCATACAGTGCCATTGCAAAGGATTCTGCTTTTCCTTGCAGTGTAGCTCCTGACAGGAGAATCCCTGCCTCCTGCTGGCTTTCAAACCACAAGCAAACTGCAGAATCAACTTCTGTGTTTGCACCAAGCCGCAATTTTTTTCTGTGAAGCCCATTATTCTCACTACACTGAAAGAGAGGCTTGGCAGAGAACACCAGGAGGAAGGAGTGCTGTGTGACTAGACTTCTCTACTGGGACTAAAGAAGTAGAACTCTTCTACTGGGACCTTCAATTTAGGGTAAAAAACACACACAAAAAAAAAGTTTGTGTGTTTGTCTGAGTTAGCTGAAGTGAATGGTTATCTGAGCAGTTATCTCAGATAATTGAGCAGTCATCTAGGTGTATATCTCAGGTGGCTGAAGGGGATTGTTATCTGTGCAATTTAATTACATGTAGAAAGATCTGTTAAGTAGGGGGAGTGGCTTAGTTAGAAGGAAGCTAGATTTAAACACTGCACTAGATAGATTCTGCCAGAGGCTTGGCAGAGAACACCAGGAGGAAGGAGTACTATGTGACTGGACTTCTCTACTGGGACTATATTGCCCTCCTTCCTTCCCCTCCACCCTCCCACCCAAAACCCACCCAAAGCTAGTTTTACTTTTATAGGCACAAGATTTGACTGACAACAGGAACTTCCTGTTTGGGAGCAGGAAGTGAGTGATCACAGAGCCACCAAAGACTCACCATCCTAGAAGAGCAAAAGTAGCTCTCGGCCCCCCCCCCCCAGCTGCTGGAGGTCTGCCTCTGAGCAAGTGAGGGGTCTACTGAGAAATATAGGATCTTTTTGTCTCAAAACAGGATGATCAGGAGCTTAAAGGGTACAGAGGCAGTAAGTAAGTAGGGAGAGAAGAAAAAAAACAGAGAAAAGAGTAAGGATTCCAAACAACAGTGAAGGGGCCAGAAGTAAGGCATGATAGGAGTGGTGCAGTGCAGTGGCTGTGGAGCAGCAGTCTTCCGGGAGACATTCTGGAGGATGCGGTGTTGTCCGATCTGCAGGCACCTCTCTGGGCTGAGGGAGGAGGTTGCTCATCTCCAGGTTGAGTTGGACAGGATTTGTGGGACCTCCTCTTCCATCCAGGGACCACCAGGGCCACTGCCGTTGCCTCAGAGATTGCCAATAAAGAGGAGCGGTTGGACCACAGTGGGCTCAGGGAGGGTGAGGGTGGTGGAACAGAGGTGCATCCCTCCAGTTGTACCTCTCCACACTTCCTATGCCATTCTGGCAAAGTGTGGTTCCTCTATGGAGGCACCCGCAGTGGAGACCAAGGAGGATGCTGGGAACCTCCACAAGGAAGACCCACAGGAGGGTGACATGGGACCCCACAGGGGAAGGAAACAACTCCTGGTAGGGGACTCTATTGTTAGGAAGGTAGACCTGGGGGAGGAAGGGGAGAGGGAGGTAAGGTGCCTGTCTGGCGCCATGGCATGGAGGGACAGGGAGCGAATCCTCAGGATTGCTGGAGCAGCTGCACAGGGGAGGGAGCTGGATGTCATTATCCACCTAGGGACAAATGACCTGGCTAAGAAAGGGATCAGAGCAGTGCAGGAAGAATTTGTGGAGTTGGGGAGGAGCCTTAGACAAGTAGCACACACGGTAACCTTCTCGGAGGTACTGCCTGTCTATACCATAGGTGAGGCTAAGGTGTTCCACACCATGGGATTCAATCAGTGGTTGAAAAACTTGTGCAGAGCTCAGGGATTTGGCTTCATTGGGGACTGGGGGTCCACCTGGAGTGATGTAGGCCTATACTGGCATGATGGGCTGCATCTGTCCAGGAAGGGAACCAGAATCCTAGGTGATAGGTTTAAATGCTTCATTGGCAAGCATTTAAACTAGCCAAGGGGGAAGGCACTGGAAAGGAACAGAGAAATCCTAGCCCCCCCAAAAAAGTCAGGATAGTAAGTGACACCAAGATAGAGATGTCGATAAGAAGAAGGGCAGGGGTAAATGGAGAAAGTGACAAAGGCAATAAGGACAGGGATGGGGCAAAAAGGAGTAAGGCCATCAGGAAATGGAGGGTCATGAGTACCAATGCCCATAGTCTGGGCAACAAGCTCCCTGAACTGGTGGCCTTGATGGAAGAGGGATGCCTGGATATCATAGCAGTCACAGAAACATGATACACGGAGAACCATGACTGGGATGTTAACATACCAGGGTACATAACCTACAGGAGAGACAGGGAAGGGAGAAGAGGGGGAGTAGTAGCTCTCTATGTAAAGGAAGGGATCAAAGCAACTGAACAAAAGACTAAACAGGGAGGAGAAGAGGCACTGTGGGTCACCTTAGAGACTGGAAATGGCACCACAATCCACACAGGGGTTGTATACAGACTCCCATGTCAGGGGGAGGGAAGGACAAGGATATGATAGAAGGCATTCTTAGGATGGCAGAGAAAGGGGAGATACTGTTGAAGGGAGACCTGAATATGCCAGATGTTAACTGGAGCACATTTGCTGCAGCCACATCCAAGAGCAGGGCCATTCTCGATGCCCTACAGGTGGCATGCCTTAGACAGCTAGTTTCGGAACCCACTCATGAGGGAGCAATCTTAGACCTCGTACTCTCAAATGGGAACAGTGAGAGGATCTCAGATCTAGAAGTGGGTTGCCATCTAGGAACAAGTGACCATCAAACAGTGTGGTTCACGATAAACTCAGCTACAGAGAGTCAAGCCACACAAAAGTGAAGGTACTGGACTTTAGGACGGCTGACTTTGGCAAGATGGGAGAGTGCCTTAGAAAAGCACTAGCAAACAGGCTAGAAGGAGGGGTGGAGCAACAATGGGGAAACATCAAAACTGCCATCACAGAGGCAACAAGCCTTTGTTTGAAGCAAATAAACAAATCAAAATGAAATAAAAAGCCACTATGGTTCTCAAAAGAGGTGGGGGAAAGTCAGGGAGAAAAAGATAGCATTCAGGAAGTATAAGGAAACACAGAAGGAGCAGGACAGAGAGCTGTACCAGTTAAGGCAGAAGGAAGCAGGGAAGGAAGTCAGAATAGCAAAGGCCCTAACTGAGGAAAAGACAGCCAACTCGGTTAAGAAAGGGGATAAAACCTTTTTATAGGGACGTCAGGGAGTGTAGAAAGACAAAGGGAGGGATAGTGAGGCTGAATAGAATGGACGGTGGGTGGGCAGAGAGGGACAGTGAAAAAGCAGGGATACTGAACGAATATTTCTTCTCAGTATTCACAAAAGAGGAGGAGGAGGAGGTGCCTAATCCAATTAACAGAAGCACTCTTGATAGGGGGATCGATCCCAGTCCTTTCACAGAAGAAAGGGTTCTGAAAGGACTCCTAAAACTGAAGGTGGACAAAGCAATGGGGCCTGATGGA
The DNA here is from genome assembly GCA_016271365.2 of Neoceratodus forsteri. Taxonomy (NCBI): domain Eukaryota; kingdom Metazoa; phylum Chordata; order Ceratodontiformes; family Ceratodontidae; genus Neoceratodus; species Neoceratodus forsteri. The sequence continues at coordinate 736,535,672 of CM028131.1, forward strand.
ATTCACCCCAGAATTCTAAAAGAATTAAAGGGGAGAACTAGTAACACCACTGACTACCCTTTTTAATAAATCATGGGAGGATGGGGTGGTACCTGAGGACTGGAGGAGGACGGATGTGATTCCCCTTCACAAAAGTGGGACCAAGACAGAGGCAGGAAACTACAGACCTGTCAGTTTGACTTCTGTGGTGGGAAGGTGATGGAATCACTTCTGAAGGAAAGAATTGTTGAGTACCTAGAGGCCAGTGGGGCACAGGACCCAAGGCAGCATGGGTTCACTGCGGGAAGGTCATGTCAGATGAATTTAATTGATTTCTTTGACTGGGTGACCACAGTAGTAGACCAGGGAGGGGCTGTGGACATGGCCTACCTAGACTTTAGCAAGGCATTTGACACAGTCCCACACAAAAGATTAATTGTAAAATTAACCAGCCTGGGAGTGGGTCCCAGGATGGTAGCCTGTGTAAAACATTGGCTGGACAACAGGACACAGAAGGTAATTGTAAATGGAGTCCATTCTGAAGAAAGAGGGGTTACTAATGGGGTACCACAGGGTTCAGTACTGGGTCCAGTCCTTTTTAATGTCTTTGTAAGTGACATTGCAGAGGGACTGAAAGGAAAAGTATGCCTCTTGCAGATGACACAAAGATCTGCAACAGGGTTGATACAACAAGAGGCGTGGAAAGGATGAGAAGGACTTGGCAAGGTTGGAGGAATGGTCAGACATATGGCAGCTTGGATTCAATGCAAAGAAATGCAAATAATGAACCTGGGAAACAAAAACCCAGGGAAGATTACACAATGGGGCGGGGAGGTAGTAACAACAACAAAATGGAAAGGGATCAGGGTAATCATATCAGATGACCTTAAGGTTAGCAAGCAATGTGAGAAGGCAGTAGGGAGAGCTGGGGGTATACTGGTATGTATATGGAGAGGCATCACCAGCAGAAAACAGGAAGTTGTTATCCCTCTGTACAGACAGTTGGTGAGATCCCATCTGGAGTACTGTGTCCAGTTCTGGAGACCCCATCTCCACAAGGACATAGACAGGATAGAGGCAGTCCAGAGGAGGGCAACTAAATGGTGCAGGGTCTGCAAGAGAAGCCATATGAGGAGAGACTAAAGGAGCTAATATGTACACCCTGAGGAAAGGAGGGAGAGGGGGGACATGATAGAAACTTTAAGTACCTCAGTGGAATCAACAAAGTCCAAGAGGGTAGCATCTTTCAGAAAAAGAGATGTGCAAGAACAAGGGGACACAATTTAAAGATGGGGGGGCGGTTCAGGGGCAATGTGAGGAAGTATTTTTTTCACAGAGAGGGTGGTGGACACATGGGACAGCCTTCCTGAGGAGGTCGTGGGGTCTAAAACTGTGGGAGAATTCAAGAATACATGGGACAGACATATGGCAATTCTTGTGGGGGGGTATTTGATTCAGTAATGAGAGCAGCCCTGCACCTAATTTGATTCAGTAAGTGATGGGATGTTGAACACAGAAGAAATTAGGGACCTTATTTGATTCGGTTACTGGGAGCATTTAGACGGCGTAAGTGGCAGATGATAGCACATTAATCTACATGCTAAAATAAATCAAACAACAGTTAACCACGAGTGACAATGCTAGTCACTAGGGCTGCAGTAAACAAAGGAATTAAGCTGGTGATAATGGGGTCCAGACATCCGATTCGTTACAACTGGGATTCATTATAATGAGGGACATTACAGCGAGGGAGAACTGTATTGTCACTGCAGTCTTTTCAAACACTTTAGAAAGCACTGGCCAACATTTTAAATAAAAAAGTCCTGTCTGAAGGTCAGAACTAGGGTGTATGAAATGTGAATTTACAAAATTCTGCTTCCATGGAATTCTACAGCATTTTTTCCTTCTGTGTGGCAGAAAAGCTACTGAACTTTGTATGGAAAATGCAGTGGTATTTCCACCAGGCAGAATGGAGCTTGCACTGGAATTGAGAGGGTGTTATTGTTTTTTACAGCTCCTTCAAGACACCTGGAATTCTGCAGTACTGCATACACAGACCTAGCATCCTGCCATAGAGATTGCTTTACTATACGATCCCCTATTCGTAAGGATTTTAATTTGAAAGATACTGACAAATTCCAACCTCTTGCCTTCTCCTTGTTTGCACTGAGGCCCCTCACAGATGCTCAGTGTATCACATTGCTGTACATGATAGACCTCTGTCCTATGAGTCAAATAAGGTTGAGGGGCCTGAGTTGATACTCCTGTAGGAATTCATTACCCAAAGATGATGCAGGTTGATGACACATTGTGCAGGACCTCCACCCAGGGAATGATTAAGTAGACTATGTTGCAATCTGGTTCTACCCCTTCAGAAACAGTACCAATACACTATGACCCCCTACAGGCATAACCCACCCAATTCCCACACAGTGCAGGTAACAATTTATGCATAATATAATCTTTGTAAGGGGTTGGACTAAGTCCAGTGTCCCACACATTGAACCCTACCCCAGCATCTCCTGACTGGACACAGTTTGATGGTCTTAAACAATTGGGCTACAACAGTCTAGTGTAATGTACTAAAATGACCCCCTCCCAGTGCCTTGAAGGAGGTAGGGTAGCTGGTATCCAGCGTGGGTGGGGCCTGGTCCACCTCTGCTCTGCTCCCTGCATGCAAGTCACCGCTGTCCAGTTACTCGACCTGGCACTCTACTTTCCAACCATCCACCATCATCTGGTTGATCCCCCACTTGCTGTCATCTGAATTCTTCCCCCTTGCTGTCATCTGATCTCTCTGCCTTTCAAATCATCTAGACATTCCACCGCTCACAGAGTCCCCACCATTTGATGGCTCCCTCTGGTGGGTCTGCCCCCTAACTATATGAATATCCAGTGACCGTCTCTAGGCTGAGGATGCCTCTGACTATCTTACTCACTGCTGGGCTTAAGACAAGGAACACATGTCCATCTAGCACACTAGCTCCTACTTCTATCATATCGTGGATGGCCTGGTGGGAGACAGGGTCCAGCTTGACTAGGAGGGAGAAGGTAGGTCACCAGCACAGCCCCCTCAGCACACCCCTTTATTCTGAATGGTAACCATTCAACACCACTCTGGATCCTACCTGCCAGTAAGTGTATATATTTCCTGTACACTTCTGGGACCCCATTTTGCACTGTTTTCCATGTGCTTTTCATGTAGAACAGTGCCATAGGCCTTGCTGCAGTCCAGGTAGACTACATCTACTGAATGGCCCCAATACATTTCCTTAGTTACTTCCTTAAAGAAGACAATCAGGTTGGTCTGCAGGATGCATCTTTTGTAAAACCTTGTTAAGTGTTAGAGGACAGGCTCATAGAGTACCTCAAGCCCAATGGGCTGCAGGACCACCGACAGCATGGGTTCATGGGGGAGGTCATGTCAAACAAATCTCAAAGATTTCTTTAACTAGATTACTAGGGTGGTGGATCAAGGGAAAGCAGTGGGTGTGGCCTATCTGGACATCTGTAAGGCTTTTGACACTGTGCCACACAGGAGGTTAGTTAAGAAACTAAGCAGCCTGAGGATGGAGGAGAAAGTGGTAAGCTGGGTATCTATCTAGTTGAAAGAATAGGAGGCAAATGGTGATGGTCAAGGGCAGGCACTCAGTGGACAGGAGAGTGACTAGCAGGGTGCCTTAGGGATCAGTGCTGGGACCGGTCCTTTTCTAAGTCTTCATAAGTGACATTGCTGAGGAGTTGGAGGGAAGGTGTGTCTCTTTGCAGATGATGTGAACGTCTGCATAGGGTGGACACTTAGGGAGGGGTGGATAGACTACAAAGGGATCTGGAGAAAATGGTCTAGGGTGTGGCAGCTGGGTTTCAGTGCCAAAAAGTGCAAGATTATGCATTTTAGGCTGGGAAACCCAGGAACTGTATCTAAGATGGGGGAGAGGTACTTACAGTCAGCAAGCAAGAAAGAGTCCATGGGGTCATCATAGCTGATGACCTCAAGGTAGCTGGCCAGTATGACAAGGCAGGGGAAAAGGCTAGTAGAATGCTGGTGTGCATTGGGAGGGGGATTTCTAGCAGGAGGAGGGAGGTGGAGCTGCTGTTGTATCGCTCACTAATGAGACCCCACCTGGAGTAATGTGTTGAGTTCTGGAGGCTGCACCTCTGCAAGGGCATAGACCGGGTGGAAGCCGTACAGAGGAGGACAACTAAAATGGTGCAAGGGTTGCAGAAAAAGCCATGCCAAGAAAGGCTGCAGAAACCCAACATGTACTTCCTGGAGGAGAGGAGAGGAGAGTGAGAAGGGACATGACTGAAACCTGTAAGTACCTCACAGGGGTGAACAAGCTGCAGGTGGGGTGTGTCTTTCATAGAAAAGAAGGCACTAGAACATGGGGGCATGCAATGAAGTTAAGGGGGAGTTTAGGAGAGGTGTGAGAAAATATTTCATCACAGAAAGGGTTATGGATGACTGGAACAGCCTGCCAGAGGAGGTACAGTAGTGGGAGCAAAGACTGTGGGGGGGCTTCAAGCATGCATGTGATAGGCATGGGGCAAACTGGGCAGAAGAAGGAGGGAGGGAGGGAGGTAAGCCAGTGACCAAATAGGGTCAGAGCTGTTAGACTAGGCAGGGAAAAGAGGCAGACTAGATGGGCCTACTGGTCCTTTTCTGACGACACAGTCTATGTCTAGAGAACAGCCCATTTTCATCCATGTGCAGAACCATCGTATCTTTTCCGACTGATTGACTGATGCACTTTGGCAATCACTGAGGAAGGGCTCACAAAGGTCTATAGTCACCCGTGTCTGACTTTGCATCTTTCTTGAAAAGGGAGATAACACTGGCTGTTTTCCAGTCCTCTAGCACTGTCCATTTTTGTAAGTGAGAGATATCAGTGAGGGTGGGGCCCAGATAGAACCCATTTCAATATCACTATGACATTTGGGTGGATAGCATCTGTACCTTAGTATTTTCCAAGTTTAACACCTTACAGAACTGGCTATGTATCCTCCTCACTTGCTGACTGAATAATGTTATTCAGAGCCTCTGCCCTCCCCTGACTCCCTCAATGGTCACCACCAATAAAAGGGGCCCCACCTTATTCCTGACTCTCTTTGTGTTCCTTGTGTTTGAAAAAAAGTATCTGTTCAACTGTACTTCTAGCATTGAAATACTCTTTACCTGTGTAATGAAAAGCTAAACGTAAACAAAACATCTTTATGGCAAATAAAAAAAACATTGATCTCCTGTGCAATATTATCTTCCAGACCTGCTTGGGCATGCACAGTCATGGCCATACATTCCTTCTGCAACTGCCTATATACTCTGCTTTCCTGGCTCTGTCCCCAGAATCCTTCCACTTATCAAATGCTCTCTTGTTCTCCTTTACTTTCCTAGAGTTTATTAGACAATCACAAAGGAAGGGGGCTGAGAAAGCTGTTAATAGTGAAACATTAGGGAGTTTACCTGGTGAAGGTGGCATTGATTTAATATTTTGAAACTACAGTACACTTCATATCAGTTGCAACATTTGACAGACATTCTGTTTTTCCAGCTAATATGAGTGTGCTGACTTCTTGTGCCTTCTGTTTGTTCAGTAAGCAATAAGATATGATGGGATGTATGTTAGACAGTTCTAATGCACGGTTTGGTGGGGCGCAGTGAGGCACTAGGCCTTAAACTGATTGTGTCCAGCCCCCTAGTCGTGCTCTAGAACTGTCTAACGCACACTCTGGAGTGGCTTATTGCACTTATAAAATGGGACTGTATATTCTGCATGGGGTTTCTAAAGCATGGCTAATGTCAAATCTGAATAGCCGAAATCCCTTCACCATGTTATAACATTTATTAAGGTACACTCAGGTAATCCTGGCAATTATTGATATGGTACAAAAACAGTTACAGCGAGATCAGACAGTCAAAATGGGCAAGAAGAGATACAGCAATCACACTCAAGTACTGGACAAACCTACAACTTAATCTTCTCCCTAAAACCTTTAGTATATGGCTCAGGGCACTAGCTTACAACTCAAACTGCCCTGCAATACTATAAATAGCAGCCTAAGTACATGGGGATGGCTGGGCCTACGCTATGCAAACTAACTACATGATGCACAAAGGTCAAAAACTTTCTAGGTATTACAACAGGAATTTCAATCCCCCTGTACTGCTCACTTAGTATATATTTACAGCTTTGGTCATACCTGTGTGAGGAGCTAGGTAGGGAGTTCACAAATTCCTTGGGGCCACAAGGCACATTACTAATGGTCATCGATTCCCATCAAAAGAGAGAGCTATGGTAACATCTAATGGGATGATTTATAGGGGCTTCATGGAACTGTTTCCAGACAATACGGGTACCACAGGGATCAGTACTAGCACCAGTCCTGTTCAATGTCTTCATTAGTGACAATGCAGAGGGGATGGAAGGAAAGGTCTTCCTGTTTGCAGATGACACCAAGATCTGCATCAGGGTGAATACTCCAGAGAGGGGTGCAGAAAATGAAGTGGGACCTGGAGAAGCTTGAAAGATGGTCAGAGATGTGGCAACTGAGGTTCAATGCAAGGAAGTGCAAAATAATGCACCTGGGTAGAGGGAACCCTGGGGAGAGCTACAGGTTGGGGGGAGGAGCTGACTGTCACCAAAGAGGAAAGGGGCCTAGGGGTTATCATTTCTGATGACCTTAAGGGATCAAAGCAGTGCACAAAGGCAGCAGGGAGGGCCAGTGGCATGCTGGGGTGCATAGGCAGGGGTATCACTAACAGAAGGGTGGGAGGTGGTGATGCCATTGTATAAAACATTGTTAAGGCCTCACCTGGAGTACTGCATGCAGTTCTGGAGGCCACACCTGCACATAGATAAGGTGGAGACTATCCAGAGAAGGGCAACAAAGATGGTGCAGGGCTTGCACCACAAAATGTATGAAGAGAGACTAAGGGACCTCAATATGTACTCACTGGAGGAGAGGAACATGATTGAAACATTTAAGTACCTCAAGGGCATAAACAAGGTGCAGGTGGGAGACCTTTACCAATGTAGAAAAAGTACTAGAACACAGGGGCACAATATGAAATTGGAAGGGTGTAGATTAAAAGGTAATGTAAGGAAGTTTTTCTACACAGAAAGGGAAGTCAACGCTTGGAATAGTCTGCCACAGGAGGTAGTGGGCCAAGCACAGTGAAGGGGTTTAAGCATGCCTGGGACAAGCACAAGGAATGCTTGAGAGGGGAGGGAGTGATGAAAAGACATTGATCACATAGGGTTGCTGGCCACATACAATGTATAGGGCCTACTGGCAGACTGGATGGGCCTAGAGGTCCTTATCTTCTGACAACTGTTATGTTTCTAATACCACAGCAACACTTGTTAGATGGAATGGGGAAGCTCACACAGTGCACACGCCAGATGTATAACACAAATATGCAATCCTAAATTACTAGAGAGCAGTAAATCCTTAGCTCCACACACGCGCATGCCACAAGTAACCACAAGTCAATGCCAAAAGTAAAACAAAGGCACCGCAGGTATTTGGCAATAATTTATTCAAAGCTTAAAATCCAGCCGCCCAGCAGCTGCTTGGCAACTGGATTTTAAGCTTTAAAAAAATTATTGCCGAATACCTGCGGTGCCTTTATTTTACTTTTGGCAATCCTAAATTACTACCTAACATCTTCCACTTACTGGAGAGACTTCTTCTGGAAATGTAGAATGTATTACTTCAGAATGCCAGCAGTTCAAGTGCACTACATGGGCCTCATCAGGGCCATTGTTGGTGGGGATGTGGTGAGATCACTGCGACACGTGGTCGGTTCTGCCTCTAAATTTCAGACTTCTGGACAGGGCTAGACAAAGCCATACAGCAAATCGTAGATAAACTTGGTCTATCTACTCCCTCTTCAGTCCTACTAGAGATACCAACCCTGGAAATCCGGAGAACACATCCAGACTACTATTAACACTAATCTTAGCTGCTACGAAGGTCATAACATAACTAGGCTATGGCTAACACACACACCAAACCCACACTAGCAATAGTAAATTCCATATATAGTATGGAGCAGTTAACTTATAAACTTAGGGGACACCTTCAAAAAGGAGACGACTTCTGGTGTCACTGGACTAATTACCAATTAGAAGCAAACCCAGAGTTTGCACCTTAATCCACCATGAAGCCCATGCACACAAACCCCTACTTATTTTGCTAGAAATAAGAAATGACTGAAGAATAGACATTAGTCAAAAAGCCTTTATTAAAGATTTATGGTAGATACATATAATTCAGTTTTCTTTTGTGAACCAGATATGGAATCAGGAAGGACCATTTCCATGGATCTTCTCTCAGCACAGAATGGACTGTCACAAAAGCCTATGGCCAGAAACAGACTAAACAGTAGAGAATCATTGATAGTACTCTCTTCTAAGACAGTATAGACATTACTGTATGTATGATGTGTAACAGCTGTTGCCTTCTGTATTTTGTCTTCTTCTTTGTATCTGTAAAAACAAATAAAAAAACCTAATGAAAACTAATTTAAAACAAGCGTTTGTCAATGCCAAATTTTTGCTTGCTGATATTAGCATTGGAAATGCAGGAGTTAGACAGACGCTGAATAGGAATTGCAGTGAAATACTGAAGTTCACACAAACCCCACCTCCATCTGTAGAGATGGACAGGCATTGGGGTAAGTGTTTGGGTCGTCGCCCATGACGGTCATGCCATGTCACCTCACCCTATTCTGAAGACACCGACACGTGTTGAGGTGTGACTTAGGGTGTTTGGCTTTACAGTCACCCCATTCCAGAAGGATATACGCTGAAATGGGTGCAGCATAGGAGAATGGGGTGAAGTCTGGGGCTAAAGAGTCCAATGTACACCTCAATGCCTGTCAGTGGCTGGGGGGTGAGGGTGGGATGGCATGAGCAGTACAGTCGGCAATCCAAAGGCACACCCTGATGCCTGTCAGTCTGTACAGGGTAGAACGTTATGGTTAGAAACCCTAATGCCTCGGGCATTTGTTGGTATTTGCACTACAAATTTTCAACATGGCCTTTTTGTAACCCCACCTCATGAAAGCATTTGGGACCTCTTCTCAAGAAGAGTGGCAGTGTGATTTTGTCAATGTGTCCCGAACATTGAGTTCCAACAGCGGCACTGCCATTGTGCGCCACATGTATGAAAACACAGATCAGGCAGGATGTGAAGAATGACAGCTGTACCATCCATAGGAAGGTGTGAAGAGATGGCAATGTTGAAAATCTGTAGAGGGAATATTAAAAATTCTTGCACTTCCGAGTATGCGTGGAAACTGCTCAACGCATGCGCGTAACATAGTCATTTTATGGACTAGCATGACCAAATTTTCAACATAGGTATTTTAGGACCTCTGCTCATGAACAGTGTCACTGTGATTTTCGTAATGTGTCCCGAACACTGATTTCCCACAGCAACCACACTATTCTGCGCCGGAAGTGCAAAAACACATTTCGGCCAGGATGTGAAAAATGACAGCTGTACTGTTCATAAGGAGGTGCGGAAAACTGGCAATGTTGAAAATCTGGAGTGAAAATATTAGAAATGTGCAAAGTTACGAGCGTGCGTGGAAACTGCACAACGCATGCTCGTAACACAGTCATTTTATGGACTTTTGTCACCAAATTTTCAACATAGGCATTTTAGGACCTCTGCTAATGAACAGTGTCACTGTGATTATCTTAATGTGTCCTGAACACTGATTTCTTTCAGTGATCGTGCTATTCTGCGCCAGAAGTGCGAAAACACCTTTCGGCCAGGATGTGAAAAATGGCAGCTATATTATTCATAAGGAGGTGCAGAAAAATGGCAATGTTGAACAAATCTGGAGTGAAAATATTGCAAATTCACGAAGTTACAAGCGTGCGTAGCAACTGCACAACGCAAGCTCGTAAAAGTCATTTCTTGAATTAGTCCACCAAATTTGCAACATAGACTTTTTGAGAGGCCACCTCATGAACATGATTCAGCCACTGTCATTTTATTAATCAGTCCCGAAAGGTGATTCTGCACAGTGACCGCGAAATCACCTTTCTGGACCGAATAATGCCATGACAGTGGCTGAATTCATGAGGAGGGGTTCCAATAACCCCATGTTGGACAACTGGTGCCAAAATTCCCCAAAATGCCTGAGATATGCACCAAAGTTGAAAAAACCCTATTTATGCCATCATACAGCTTACCGGCATTTCTTCAGTTTGATGTCGGCTTTGAAGAGTGCAGACATGTTCCTGGTCCACCGAAGATCATCGCGCCGGACTCCGGAGGTAAGAATGAGGTGAGGGTGTGTGGGAGGCAGGGTGCACAGAGGGTGGGCGTGGGTGGGGAGGCAGCAGACAGACTGCAAGGGACCGTTTCTGTTTTCAGGAACAAAAACAAGCATTTGTCAATGCCCAACGTTCGCTTGCAGGTATTTGCAGTGGTATTTGGCACTTGGACATGGCTTGAAAAATCAGTGACAAAGAAGTACAAGCATTTGTCAATGCCAAATGTTGCTTGCTTCTATGTGCTGTTTAGGTATTTGAAGTCATTGGAGTGCAAATATTGAAAATTGGCGAACTTCATTAACGCGTGCAAGGAACTGCACAACGCAGACACCTCAGAAATCAGTCATTTTTAGGGATTTTTTCACCAAATTTTCAACATAGCCATTTTAAGACCTCTGCTCATGAACAGTGTCACTGTGATTTTCTTAATGTGTCCCATACATTGATTTCGCACACCGACTGCGCCATTGTGCGCTACATGGGCGGAAACACATTTTGGGCAAGATGTGAAAAATGACAGCTGCACTGCTCATAAGGAGGTGTGGTAAAATGGCAATGTAGAAAATCTGGAGTGAAAATATTGAAAATTTGCAAACTTACAAGCGTGCATAGGAACTGTGCAACACACACTCATAAACAGTAATTTTAGGATTTTCCACCAAATTTTCAAAATAGGCTTTTGAGAGCCCACCTTATGAACACTGGCAGTGTCGTTTCATTAATCATTCGAAAGGTGATTTTGCACAGTGACTGTGAAATCACCCTTCGGGCCCGAATAACGCCATGACAGTGACAGCATTCATGAGAAGGGGTCCTAAAAACCCCATGTTGAAAATTTGGTGCAAAATTCCAAAAAATGCCTGAGATATGCAATAAAGTTGAAAAACCTATCTATCCCATTATACAGCTTACCGGCATTTCCTCAGTTCACGGTCGGCTTTGAAGAGTGTAGACGTGTTCCCGGTCCACCGATGATCGTCGCGCTGAGCTCCGGAGGTAAGTATGGGATGAGAGGGGCGTGGGGAGGCAGGGTGCGCAGTAGTGGGTGGGTGCGGTTGTGGGGGTGGGGAGACAGCGATGGAACGCTTATTTACAGTTTTTTGTTTTTTTATTCAGACGAGGCGGGACGTCTTTGTCACGCTGGGGTGGGCTCAGCGTGGCAGCAGGGAAAGCTGTTTTGGGGACGTGGAGCCGATAGGGATTGGGCACCCTCGTCAGCCAAAACAAGATTTGCCACGCTGGGGTGGGCTCCTCAGCGTGGCACCAAAGCTTTGGGGGTGTGCAGATTGAGTCGATCGGGGATTGGGCACCTCATCTGCTCATAACAGTTTCCTTTGTTTTGTATATTTGTATTACTTCGCGTGCCTAGCCATAAATAAAACAACAGCCAGGACAGCAACAGGACGAGGAAGTTGGACGTATTTTGTTTCGGCAGCTCATACAGAAGCACTGCCAGCACTGATCGCAGCGGTGGTTTTCTTTGAAGTGAAGACCACTGCTGTCATACACAGCACCCGCATCCATTGGTGCAGGACCGCCACGCCTGCTCAATGGAGCAGTGGATTGCACAGGACAGTCACACCTCCAAAGTGTCCTATTCTCCCAAGACATTCCTTGCGCATGTGCGCAAGCGAACGTAAAAAAGAAAAAAACATTACAGGACTTTTTTTTTCCAACAGGGAGATTTGGCTTGCTGAGGTGGGCTCCAAGCATGCCAACCGAGTGTTTTGTTTTGGGGGGGCAGCTGTAGTCAATGGGGGATTGGGCACCCCATCGGCACATACAAGGGGAATGCAAGAGTCGAGGGGGATTGGGCACCCCCCTCAGCACAATCCTACTTTTTTGGGGGGACATTATGCCGACGGGGAGTGCGCTCCCCCATCAGCAAATTAAACTGGGATGGACACATTATGCTGACGGGAGGGGCTTCCCTCTGGCACATCACACTGGGACATGGACTGAAGCCGACGTGATTGGGGCCTCTACCGGCAAACAAAGACTGTTTTGGGAGGCTGCTGCTGAGGGATTTGGCACCTCCATGGCAGTGGGGCTGAAATATTGTCAGAACATGGCGCAAGCTGCCGCCATGTTCACAAACAATATTACACTAGGTAACGTTCCGCCCTGCAATGACAGGTTGCTCCCTCATTGCAGTGGAATGGCTGATGCTGCAATGACGAGGTACCCCTGATTGCTGCAGTGAAAACGTTACAAGTTGGTGGCACTTTTGGAAGCCAGTGTCATCAGCACACTGTGCCTCCATTGGTCCACCACTGCCGCGCCCCCAAATGCAATGCCTCCATTGGCTGCCCCACTGCCACGCCTCCACAACCCGCTTCTCTCCTAAGCTGCCACATAATGTTTCTTGCACATGCATGCAAGCTAACATAAAAATTGGTGAGAAGGCATTTGATAATTCATGAATAATTAAACAGAAAAGTACCACTATATGTGAGCCTCTTCATATTACAGCACCCAAAGCTCATCACACAGGCAGGGCCCTAAATTCAAAACCATCAGAAACAAAACTTAAAATCCAGTGCAGTTAATAAAGACATTTCAAGAAAGGTTAAAGTCAAATCTAGTGAGCAAATTTGGTGTAGCTTTAGCCATAGGATACCTTTTGCCATCATGTCACAGGTTGGTAGGTTTGATGCTCTCCATGCTCAAAGGTTCTGCCAGTTGGGGGACTCTGCCGTGCAGCAGCATGCCTTGGTCAGGGAGGGCTGACAGCAAATGTTGGTGCCAAAATGACCCCTGCCTCTGTGCCATGTTATTGTTGCAGGGATGCTGTCCGCGTATGAGGCCAAGGCCAACGTCATGGTGGAGGAGGGGATATGGGTAGAAAATTGGAGAAGAAAAAAAACAGCCATCCGAATGATGGAAGATTGCCTAAACAGAGTACATACCCTGACTGCAGGGTTTATGCCTGAGGCGATGACTGGGGAAGAGGATAAACACCTGTGTAAAAAGATAAAAAATCCCTGCGACCTGCAACTTGAAGCATGTTGTATTTTATACAATATGGCCTCCACGGGGTGTCTCTTATGGTATAAGAGACTCAGAGCACGACTTTGGGACTAGAGTGATTCTGTGATAAGTATTTTTAAAGTTAAATAAAGCCATCCTCCCCCTGGTTGTGAAGTGGAATGCTCCACTCTTAACATCTGTGCACAAGAGACAACTGTACGGAGGATAAGAGGTACAGTGGCCGTGTATAAACCACTTAAGTGATTTACAATACCCACAAGACCCTTAATTCCTACGTCAGGAAACAAGCTGACCAGCAACCCAGCCTTAGGTGTTAATTACTTTTAATCTCCTAATTGTAAAGTGTTTTGTACTACAATGTATAAAATATGTTGTTAATAAAATTGGATTAAATTATGACGAGTGATTTATAAACACACACACACACACACACACACACCTGCCAACTACTAGATCATTAGGGGAAAAAGAGATTTTTATTTTTCTAAAACTGATACAGGGCAGATGGGTAAGTCGCAGAAGCTGGGCGTAGCGGCACTGGCCCACAATAGTTAATGGGCATTTTTATTTACAGTAGTAATTTTGTGCTATAGGCCATACGAGCATCACAAACTGGCTTCTACTAGCCCTGGTTCATGCCCCACATGGCCCATTCAGAGGGTTACTCATAAATATGAAGCCTACAGTGTCCACTGATTTTGTCCACTGATTTCATTTTATTTTTATTCTTTATGTTCAGAACATGCTACATATTATGGCCAGTTCTACATTTTAAAGGCCAGTGCTACATATAGTATTTAATGCTGACAGGAGATAAAGGGTGCTTTCCATCTACTGTATATGTCCACCAGAGACAGGCAGCAGGGACCCTGCAGTTATATCTGATCCAAAGAATGACACCTTTCAAAGGCCTGCACCCCCCTCCCCAATATTGCACTGCAATGTTAACATTTGGGATGATTTAAATCTGCAGTCCGGGACATAAATCCATACTCCCCTGGCCCAGGGATGGAGGTGCTAACACTGAGCCTCTCTGATGTGAACAATAGCATCATCAGAATATTTCCTTTAAAGAGATGATCTCTGTGACAGTATGACTCAGATAAATCAGGAATCCAGATGACGGTGTGTGTAGGTAGCAGTACAGATGATCAATACTGGGGCCTTTGTGAATGTTCTGGGGGATGCTGATGGGGGTATTAAATGGAGTAGATCACAGTTGCAATGAGCCCCCAGGAGAGCAGTCCCACAGTCACTTGTGTCACTTGTACAGCGGACAAGTTTGGAGTATTTGCAGGGTTTGGTATACATTTATTTAGCCCTACCCCAAGCACACAAACTCACCCATTATACTGGTGACTTCAGTGACTGCAATAAGATTGCAGAGTGAAGGCCCCATTGGAGCCCATAGGAAGTCATTTAACTGCCAGTTCAGTGCTTCAGCATCTAACTTTGCTTATTTACAGGTGTCAGAGTGACACCTAGTTACAAATGGAGTATCTCTGCTTCAGTGAGCAGTTTCTAATATAACATATTTATGACATCACAGTGATGTCAGAGACACAGTAATTGTAAAGTCAGTTGCTGAGCAATGAGGGTGAGTACATGGAGGTGACAGTATCTCATGCTACACAGTAGAGTTTATATGTAACTGATACAGTAGTTGTCACCAAAAGTACAAAATAGATTTTAAAGAAAAGATTTAAAAACTAGCTTTACTTTTCTCTTTTTATGTCCATGTTGACACAGGTTCTCGAATGGTGTTACATTTACTTTTTTGTCCATTTTCTTCACTTTTTAGAATAAAACACACTAATGTTGTATATGGTTGGTGGTTGTTGTACCCGTGTTTCAAACACAAGCAGAGAACTATTGTACCTCAGTTTAACATAGAAACATAGAAACATAGAAGCTGACGGCAGATAAGGACCACAAGGCCCATCCAGTCTGCCCATTTCTTTTTCTGCCTTATAAATGTGCCATCGGCGTTTGCTCTGTCAATGGCCTATCTATTCACACTCAGCTGTATTGCTCCCTTATGCCTATCACATGCCTGTTTCAAGCCCTGCTCTGTATTCATATCCACCACTTCCTGAGGTAGGCTGTGCCATGCATCCACCACCCTTTCTGTGAAAAAGAACTTCCTCACATTACCCCTTAATCGGCCTCCCTCTAATCTCATGCTGTGTCCTCTTGCCCTGTTATTTTTCTTATATTGAAACATGTTAGTCTCTTTCACCTTGTTAATGCCCTTAAGGTGTTTGAATGTTTCAATCATATCACCTCTCTTCCCTCCTTTGCTCTAGGGTATACATATTGAGCACTGTTGATCTGTCCTCATATGTTTTCTGATGCAGTCCCTGCACCATTTTGGTTGCCCTTCTCTGGACTGCCTCAATTTGGTTAATGTCCTTGTGAAGTGTGTCTTCCAGTACTGCACGCAGTACTCCAGATGGGGTCTAACCAGTGTCTTGTAAAGAGGGATTATTACCTCCCTCTTCCAACTTGTGATACCTCTACTAATACACCCCAACATCCCCCTAGCCTTACCTACTGCTTTAGTGGTCTGCTTGGATGATTCCAAGTCATCGGTGATGATGATGCCCAAGTCTCTTTCTTCCCTTGTGACTGCCAGCAACTCCACTCCCAGCCTATAGGTGCCTTCAGGGTTTCTCTTCCCTATGTGCATGATTTTGCATTTCTTTGCATTAAACCCCAGTTGCCACTCTTCCGACCATTTTGCTAGTTTATCCAGATCTCTTCTCATTCTGCCCACCCCATCTGGATCATCTACTCTGTTGCAGATCTTGGTGTCATCTGCAAACAGACAAACCTTACACTCCAGTCCATCTGCAATGTCACTGATGATGATATTGAAGAGGACTGGCCCCAGGACTGATCCCTGAGGTACCCCACTTGTGACTTGCATCTCTTCTGATTGTATACCATTTACCACCACTCTCTGTTTTCTGCCCATCAACCAGTTTGCCACCCAGTTGACCAACTTCTGACCCACCCCGAGCCTACCCAGCTTATTTATCAATCTTCTATGTGGAACAGTGTCAAAAGCTTTGCTGAAGTCAAGGTAGGCGACATCAACTGCTCCCTTTTGGTCCACCACTCTGGTTAACCAGTCAAAGAAATTTATGAGATTAGTTTGACAGGACCTTCCTTTTGTAAACCCATGCTGTCTTGGAGCCTGTGCTCCTATGGATTCCAGGTGTTGCACTATCCTTTCCTTAAGGAGTGCCTCCATAATCTTGCTCACTACTGAGGTAAGACTGACTGGTCTGTAGTTCCCTGCCTCCTCCCTGCTACCACTCTTGTGGAGTGGGGTCACATGATCCCTTCTCCAGTCTTCTGGAACCTCTTCTGCACTCAGAAACTCACTAAACAGTTCTGACAATGACTCTGCTAGTTCCACCCTTAGCTCCTTTAGTACCCTGGGATGTATGCCATCAGGTCCCATTGCCTTGTCCACCCTGAGCTTATCGAGCTCTTGTAGGACTCTTTCTTTTGTGAAGAGACTAGTGCACACCTCCCTCCCCCCTGTGTCCATGGTGCTGAGCTGTGGGCCCTGCCCTACCTTCTTTTCAGTAAATACTGAGCAAAAGAATCTATTTAGGATAGATGCTTTTACGTGGTCCTCCTCTTCACACGCCCCCTTATCTCTTTTGATTTTAGCAATACCCCCTCTGGACTTTCTCCTTTCACTAATGTCATAGAATGTTGTTATACCCAGCTGTGATACAGCACAACAGATTTTTTCTTAGTTTGAATCTTGTGCCACTAGTGTCCTGCTGAACATATGCATTCATTTCGCAGATTGTCTAACGCATCACAATAAACCAAATACCTTAGCAGACATAGAGTAGCAGACATGGTTTCACACAGAGCTCGCCAACACAGAAACTTACCAATTTTTTCTAGTGTAAAAAATATAAATCCACCCATACCCAGCTGCTAAAATCCACCCAATCCTATTAATAGTTTGTTTTTAGAAAATAATGTATACTAATGCAAAATATCATTAGCTGTAAGAAAAATCCAGCACAGTCAGAAGGCATACTAATGATCCTAAATGTATGTGTTTTTGTTTGCATAGATTTAATCGGAAGCACTTACATTGAAGAGTGTGAGTCTCACTTTTTACTTGGCACTGGATATTTCTAAAAAGTAATGATATGCTGCATTACTTTCCAAACACAAATACTACTGTTGGGATTGGGTGAGTTTCAGCAGCTGGATGTGGGGTGGATTTTTGCTATTTATATTATAAAAAATGGGCAAGAGTTTCTGTTCAGGGGAGAGAACTGAAAACAAAACCCATATACTATAAAAAAAAAGATGGGCAACCATGTCCAGTTTGCCTGAGTTTCCATCTTGGAGACTCTTTTTTTTTTTTTTTTTTACTTACTATTTTATGCTCCTTCTCTCTCCATGTCCACCCTTTCCCTTGGGGTCCCCAATGTGCCGCACAGCTATGCCAGGAGGAACCAAAGGACATTAGCTCCCTTAAGTGCCCCACTCCCAAGTGAATCATCCATTCCTGGATAACCCCCCAGGTTGGGTGGAGGAAGTCTCCTCTTACCCCCCCAAGACCTCAGGGGGAACGGACACCTGGAGCTGCATCCCTCTGCCCCCAGTCTTTGACACAGGGCCCAACTCCTGGCATGGATGTGGGGCTTTTTCCTTTGTTCTGGTCCCACCCCCTGCAGATGCTGGCATTTGGGGAGGACCAATGAGAAAGAGGCATGCAGAGACGTGCCTTCACTCTGATCCTCGGCCGACGTCCACCCCTCCTGATTTTTACTACATCTCCAGCTGCACCACCACCCATGGTCACCCAGATGGCAGTATAGCAGTGGGGACTGCAGCCCACCCTCCCTGGAGAAGGAGAGCGGCCCATTGGGTGCTCAATTCCTCTCCCCCCCGTCAACCCTCCAGTGACCCAGGCTCACTACCGAACCCTGGTCACTGGCATCGCAAGCAGTAGCACTACCACTGCACTGGCAGGCCAGCTCTTGGGGACTCTTCTAACACTAGAGACCTCTCAAGCTTTGATTTTGGGATTTAAATTGTCTTCAGAATCCCCACAATGGAAACACAGGCTTGTAGTGCATGGTTGCCCATCCATTTTTAGGTGCCAACTGCATAGCTGTTAGCATCTATTGTGGTCATGTGTACTGTTTTATGCATTCAGTCAAGTTTAAAGTTACATTCAGTGTGAGTGATTTGGCTGCATGATGTCAGTGATATGGCTTTTAGGGCTTATCATAGGGTTTCAGACCTACAAAGGCCTGGGCTTGATTCCCTGTTTTGCAAATTTTTTCTTTCTCACTACAATTTTTGTTGTATAATAGAAATTGTTAGATGGCACTGCTGCTGTAGTGAAGGATTTCAGCAGAGCTAAACAGCAGACCTTCAGATAATTGAACTTAGTTCTACAGTATATTGTAGTTAATTAAATTAGTGCTCAATGAGGCTTGTCTAGGTTTGAGTACAATTCGAGTCACCTGTTTTGCAGGTAGTGACATAAACTCTCCATCATAGGAACTTTAACTCACTTACCTGTAGCTCCGTGGCATGCTGAATGTGTGTTTGCTTAACAGGCAAAGGATTTGTGGGCCAAATCATGGCAGGGGCATAAACCTTTTTTTGTAAGATGGAAACTCACTTGAGTGGCAATTCATGGTAGTGTGGCATTGGAATAGTAAATTATATGAGAAGTAAATTTAGTAAGAACAGCAATTTGTGAAGGTAAATTGCCTGCTTGGGTTAGATCCCCAATCTCCTATGTTGCAGGTTGTGCCATAAGCTTTACATCATAGGGAATGCAACGTGCTTACCTGCAGCTCAGTGGCACACTGAATGTGTATTCACTTAACAGGCAAAGGATCAGTGGTTAAAATTCAGGTAGGCATAGTCTGAATCCCGGTGGGGACTTAAACATTTTTACAACTTTTTTTGTAAGATAAAAACTTACTTGTGTAGCAATTTATGGTGGTGTGGAGTTGAAATTATGCAAGTGCATTTGGCTAAGAACAATAGTTTGTCAGGGTAAATCACCTGCTGGAATTAGAGCCCCAGTCACCTGTTTTTCAAGTTGTGACATAACCTGTACACCATAGGAAATGCAGTTCACCTACCTGCAGCTCAGTGACACACTGAATGTGTGGTTGCTTAGGCAAGCAAAGGACCAGTGGTTTAAATCCTGGCAGAGACTCATTACACTTGTTTCAATTTATTTTTTGTCAGATGGAACTCACTTGAGTAGGGATTCATGGTGGTGTGGAGCTGGAATGGTAAATTATATGAGAAGTAAATTTAGCTAATAACAACAATTTGTGAAGCAAAACTGCCTGCTGGGATTAGATCCTAAGTCACCTGTTTTTCAGGCTATGACATAACCTCTACATCATAGGAACTGTAAATCCCTTACTAGCAGCTCAATGGCACACTGAATGTGTGGTTGCTGTCCAGACAAAGGATCAACAGTTATTTATTTTATTTATTTTTATTTTAGTCTTTGGTAACTGGGTAAGGCCCACTAGGCACAAGTGCCTGTTTTCATGGGCAACCTGGGAGCACTGGGCGGTTAAGAGACTTGCTCAGAGTCACACAGTATGCAAGTGGAGGTTGTGAGAATCAAACCCAGATCTGGTCTGATGGGTGTACCAAGCTCATTCACAGCTCATTGCTCTAACCTCTAGGCTATACTGCCAGCCCTGCAAATCCTGGCAGGGACTTTGTTTTGTAAGATGGAAACTCACTTGAATGGCAACTCATGGTAGTACGGCATTGAAATAGTAAATTATATGAGAAGTAAATTTAGCAAAGTACAACAATTTGTGAAGGTAAATCACCTGCTGGGATTAGATCTCCAGTCCCATTTTGCAGGACATGAAAGAACCTCTACATCATAGTAACTGCAACTCGCTTTCTAGCAGCTAAGTGGCACAATGTATGTGTGTTTGCTTCGCAGACAAAGAATCAGTAGTTCAAATCCTGGGAGGAACTTAAACATCTCTTTGGTAAGATGGAAACTCACTGGAGTGATGATTCATGGTGGTGTGGAATTGGAATAGTAAATTAACATAAAGGATAATGTATAGGCAGCAGTTAACAACTATGGTATATTTGCTTCAAGAGGTTACCATAGCTTGTAAACCTCTAGAGCACAGCTAGAGGTTTACAGTTACCATGGTAACTTCAAGAAGCTAATTCACTGTGGTTAACTGCTGCCCATATATTGACTTATATAGTGTATGGGCACCAGTGCAGGAACGTAAAGACAACTTTCTTATGCAGAAAACAACGATTGAACAGTCAGCAGCACAGCACAGCACTCTGACCTTACATACTAGTTAACACACATTCAGCCATACACAGCAACCCCTTCCCCACCTTAAATTTAAGAGATGGACAAGTTTATGTGCAGCAACAAATCCAGGTTTTATTTTGAAATGGTGGACACTTTATGAATAAGTGGGTAAACTAAATTAAGCAAAGAAAAAATATATTAAGGTAAAAACAAAAGTCCTAATGCAAACAGAAACAGATGAGATTGCCGGGGGGTCAAATCAGGTTGACGTGCAGTGTGTGTCTTCCAGAAGTGTCACAGAGGCCACAGTTCAATCAATGAGGAGAAGCTTCTGGACCCTGCAGTATGATTCAAGGTACATAGAAAATAAAAAGAAAACAAAAAAATTACTTACTTTACTACATGTATTGGAGGGGGTGGCAAGCTGAAAGGAACATTAACTATACTTTGTTGGTAATCAATCATCCTCAGACGAGGAGTCCTCAATCACAGCAACTCTCCGTTTCTTTAGAGGGCCGAAAAAACTGTTGAAGTTGATTGTGATACCCTGCTGGAAGATGCAATTCTGTCCCAGTAAACTGAAATTGGTTAACTCACTCAGTGGATGCTTGGTAATATCATCTGGTGCTCTGGGTTTTCAGTTACACTTACACAGGCAGCTGATGTAGAAAATCACAGAACTGCATTTCTGTTTTGCTTCAGGAAGGTATGAATAATTACTGATGGACTGAAGAGAGCAGTGCCCAGAAACCTGCTGCACCTCAATGGGAGGTACTTCATTGTCTACAAGACTCTGTATTGCGATCTTGCTGGTCAAATGATTGATGATACGTTTATCAAGTGGCAACCCAGCAGTTGCATTGATTGCTTTTAGTATATTTCTTACTTTATTTTCACCAAGTGTCATTGTGCGGTACCACATAGAAAGACTTGGATTATGGTTGAGATTAGGCACTAAATAAAAAGGGGAATTGGGGCAAAGCATGCCGGTGGGCCTCTGTGAAGCATACTTTCTGTGAGCCGCCACTGGATCCCTGTCAAGATTGCTGGGGTTGCCATACATACAAGGCTTAACTGCCCTAACGTCTCTGGGATTTTCCCGTCCTGGTCTTTGTCTGCCTCTCCGTATATTCAATGTACTCCTGGCCATCTGAGTCTGTTAATAGATTAAGGTCTCCTCATCGCAAGCTGTACTGCTCAGCTGTTCTGAGCACAAAATAAAGTCCATTATTGAAGAAAATCATATTTACAGTGAAGTCGGGTTGTGCAGTCCCAGAGCACCACTATCGTATACTTTGTCTATGTCCGATGGTGTCAGGGCATCGGCACAGTTTGGTTTGTTACCCTTACCAAGCTTTTTCAGATACTTCCCATGAAACACTAAGTGGCCATAGTTAATTTTGAGTAGGTAACAATCAATGCTACCAATGATGCCCCTTAATGTGCTGGGCTCATAGTTAGTGTCATCTACTCTTTTTATTTTGAAGATGAAGTCTTCCAGAAGGATGCCAAGCTCTGCCACAGGAATGTCACTGACAGAACGAGCTTTGCTAACATCAGCCAGGTAATTTTTAAACATTTTAACATCAGATGCTGTCTTTTTTAATGTTCTTTTATTTGCTGCTCTGCCACAAATGCCTGACAGTCCAGTGATAAGAATTTAGAGTAAACAGCTACCACCATCGCTACTGATCATTTTTTTTTCTTTAGTCAGAGTAAACTTGAGTGAACAACCATCATTTGGGTTTGAATGCGCCATATGGAAAAGACTCCCGCTAAGCTGGTACTGTGGTAGAATCTGGCAGTTCATAACATTCTTTCTTGTTATACCATCAATGTGACATACAAACAGTGGTTAACAGCAAGGTGATGTCACAACGATGGTATAACATGCTTACATTTTCACTGAATTCTGGTGGTAATAACATTTCACCATACACTATATAGAAGTTGTCGGCAGATAAGGCCTACCTGGCCCACCTAGTCTGCCCTGTTGATCCTGTTTATAGAACCTCCTCAGTCCCCTTTAAATCCTCAGATTTTCCCCCATGTTTGCCTTGGTACTAGGATTCCCTTATGCCTATTCCATGCATTCTTGAAGCCTGTGATCATTTTAGCTTCCACCACTTCCTCCGGGAGTCTGTTTTAAGCTCCCACCACCCACTCTGTGAAGAAAAACTTCCTGATATTCCCCCTCAGTCTGCTCCCCCCCAGCTTCATTGCACGACCCCTAGTTCTTGTGCAACTCCTTCTGTGGAAAATACTCCCTTCCTGCACCTTATTTACTCCCGTGAGATATCATGTCTCCCCTCTCCTTCCTCTCCTCCAGGGAGTACATGTTTACTTCTATGAGTCTGTCCTCATAGGGCTTCAGGTGCAGGCCCTGCACCATCTTGGTTGCCCTCCTTTGAACTCTTTCAACCCTATCTATGTCCTTTCGAAGGATGGGCCTCCAGAACTGTACACAGTATTCGAGGTAAGATCTCACCAACGACCTAAATAGGGGTACATACGAACATATGAAAATTACAGCAGATACTGGCCATAAAGGTCTATCAAGTCTGCTTGAGTGTGCAGCTCCCAGTCTAATCTACTGCAGCTGCTCCCCCACCCATTTTCTCTCCATCTGATATATTCTCCCAGTCCTTCCACACTCCCCTCCCCAGCCTCTCCTCAGTTTTGACCCTGTCCCACTCCCTCTTAAAACTGCCCACAGTTTTCAGCGATACTACCTCCTCTGACAGTTTGTTTCACCTTGCTACCACCCTTTCAGTGAAATAGTGCCTCTTCATTTCCCTCTTGAATGTACCCCCTCCAATTTCAGACTGTACCCCCTTGTGATCCTCCCCCCTTTAGTCTGAAAATTCCCTTATTACTAACCCTATTTATGCTCTTTATGTATTTGAAGGTCTCAATCATATCCCCTCTCTTCCTTCTATCCTCCAGGGAATACATGTTGAGCACCATCAGTCTTTCCTCATAGGGTTTGTCACTCAGGACCCGGATCATCTTTATCACCCTACGCTGCACCCCCTCCAACAATTTGTCATCTTTCCTTAATTAGGGGCACCAGAACTGCACACAATACTCCAAATGAGGTCTCACCAGTGGCCTGTATAGTGGCAAGATGACTTCCTCACTCCTTGAGGTGATTCCTCTAGCAATGCACCCCAGCATTTTATTAGCTTTGGCAGCCACTTTCCTGCACAGTGTAGAGTGTTTCATGTCCCCTGTGACTAGTACCCCTAGATCCTTTTCCTTCTCTGATGTGGCTATCTGCACCCCCACCAGCCAGTAGCTAGCCCCAGGGTTTCTGGCTCCCAAGTGCATGACCTTGCACTTCTTAGCATTGAACCCCAACTGCCATATGTCTGACTAGCACGCAAGCTTTGCCAGGTCCTCTTGAAGTTCTTGCCTCCCTCCCTTTCTCCCTTTCCACCCTCGCACAGATCTTTGTGTCATCTGTGAACAGGCTGATTTTACTCTTGATCCCATCTGCTATGTCACCAATGAAGATGTTAAATAACACTGGTCCTAGTACTAAGCCTTGTGGGACCCCACTGGTGATAGCTCGGGGACTTGAGAGTTCTGCCCCTACCATTACCCTCTGCTGCCTATCCTGCAGCCAGCTCCTAACCCATCCTACCAGTTTCTTCCCATCTCCAAGGTTCCTTAGTTTACTGAGCATCCTTCCATGTGGCACTGAGTCAAAGGCCTTGCTGAAGTCCAGATGCAGGACATCCACCATATGGGCCCTATCAAGTGCCTTTGTCACCCAATCAAAAAAGTCAATCAGGTTGGTCTGGCAGGATCTTCCCAGGACAAACCCATGTTGCCTTTCATCCTGGAGGTGAGACCATTAATTTCTAGAAAGGTCACTAGCCTCTCTTTGAGAATGGTCTCCATCAATTTCCCTTCAATTTATTATGAACTCCCTCCTTCTTCTGGTGAACTCTCTACCTATGCACCCCAGCATCCTGCTAGCTTCCCCCACTGCCTTGTCACACTACTAAACCACCTTCAGGTCATTAGAAAAAATTATCCCCAGGTCTTTTTCCTGTCCTGTGGCTGTCAGTCCCCCTCCATGGTACTTAGCCACAGGGTTCCTGTGACCCAGGAGCATGATTTTAGACTTCTTTGTGGTAAAGCCTAGTTGTCAGACCATTGACCACTCTTCCAGTTTGCTCATATTCTTCCTCATTTGTTCCGAACCCCACCCCCAGAGTGTCCACCTTGTTGCAGATTTTGGTATCATCCACAAACAGACACACGTTCTCTACCTGCCCCTCAGTGACATCACCAATAAATATATTGAAGAGCACTGGACCTAGCTTCGACCCCTGTGGCACCCCACTAGTCACTTTGCCTTCCTCCAGTGCACACCATTTACCACCACCCTCTGACTTCTATTTTATAGCCAGTTTTTCACCCATCTAACTACCTTCAGTCCCATCCCTAGGCCATTTATTTTGTTCACTAGCCTTCTGTGTGGGACAGTGTCAAAAGCTTTGCTGACGTCCAGGTAGGCCACATCTACTGCTCCCCCCCTCGATCCATTACCCTGGTCACCCAATCAAAGAACTCAACCAGGTTAGTCTAGCAGGACCTCCCCTCTGTGAACCCATGCTGCCTTGCATCTTGCAGCCTGTTGGCCCCCAGATACTCCGCCAACCTTTCCTTCAGCAGTGACTTCATAAACCTGCCCACTACCGAGGTCAAGCTGACAGATCTATAGTTTCCTGCCTCCCCTCTGCTTCCACTTTTGTGCAGCAGAACCACATCAGCCCTCCTCCAGTATCCTGGAACCACTCCTGTCTCCAAAGACAGATTAAAAAGGGCCATCAGGAGTGCAGCCAGCACTTCCCTGAGTTCCCTCAGCACCCTAGTGTGTACTTCATCAGGGCTGATTGCCTTATCCACTTCAAGATGTGATAGGACCCTACCTACCATAAAAGGGCTTGTGTCTATCTCCGATACCCTTGTGCCCCTATTTTCTAACACTGGTCCATTACCTGATCCTTCCACCATAAATACTGAGCAGAAGTATCCATTTAGCATGCCTGCTTTTTGATGATCTTCCTCAGCACAAACTCCCTCCTTGCCCCTTCAGCCTAATTATCCCTCCCTTGGCCTTCCACTTTTCCCCTATTTATCTGAAGAATGTATTATCCCCCTTTTTCAATTATGTGGCAATCCTTTCTTCTGTTTGTGCTTTAGCCTTCCCGACTGCCCTCCCTGCCTCTTTTTGCTTTTCCTGATAGATTTCTCTGTCCTTCTCCTTCTGAGTTATTATATATTATATGAGAACTAAATTTAGCTAAGAACAACAGTTTGTGAAGGTAAATTGCCTGTGCGGACTAGATCCCCAGTTCCCTGTATTCCAGAATGCGATATACCTCTACACCATAGGAACTGCAACTCACTTACCTGCAGCTCAATGGCACACTGAATGTGGGTTTGCTTAGCAAGCAAAGGATCAGTGGCTCAGATCCTGTCGGGGACTTATACATCTGTTTTTAATTTAGCTTTGTAAGATGGAAACTCACTTGAGTGGCGATTCATGGTGGTATGGAGTTGGAATAGTAAATTATATGAGAAGTAAATTTAGCTAAGAACAACAATTTGTGAAGGTATATTGCCTGCTAGGATTAGCGCCTCGCTGCCCGTTTTGTAGATTGTGACATACCTGCAGCTCAGTGGTACACTGAAGGTGTGTCTGTTTAGTAGGCAGGCAAAGGATCAGTAGTTTGAATTCAGGCAAGCACACAGTATGTGGTATTTTATTACATAATTATTTCACACTTTACAGGCCTTATTTGGCACTGTTAGTACTATTGGTACTTTTATTCTCTATGTACACACTGGGTCTCGGTAGATGTTCAGTGTGCTACTCCAATTTATGAGCTCAAATAAGGTTTAGAGCTCTGGGTTATTAACTCCTATGATGACTCATGACTAGGGTCACTGGAAAATTGCAGAAAAAGTTACCCAAAATTGCGGAGATTTTTTGCAAAAATTGCGGGGAAGTTGTGGGAATTCTATTATAGACCCTGAGTTCGTCACAAGAAATCTTTTACTGTTTATTGTAACCTGTATTACTCAGTATAAACTGCTACAGTAAATGAATACACTGCCATTTGAATGTGTGTTAAACATAAATAAAAGCTTATGTTACTAAAATGAATACTAAACTGATACATATTCCAAAATTTAAAAACATCTGCCTCACACAATGCTAAATAGATGTAGTTTAGTGAGCCACATCAAATCATTCTTAAGTAAATCCAGAATAAACAAATGTTTCAGTTTGTGGATGTAGAATAAGGAACCCTGAACAACAGCTATTTACAGTGTTGTGTCAGATATTCACCCACTTTGCAAAATAAGCAGATCAAGTGGCGAATAATTGACTTTTAGTAAAATGTTGTTAAATTGTCTTTTGCACTTAAATTTTTCTTAATTTGCACTGTTGGCACTGTTCTGTCACAAACCCACTCAGCAGGTCAGCCCTCTTCCCCCAGAGTGCCAACCTCCGAGCGCAGTCTTTTGAACAGTTAACAGAAACAGGGTAACCCTCCTGTCTGTTTTGTGGGTTTGGATCAACCTTTGGTTTCAGTTCTGGAGCGATTCAAACTATGAACCTCTTGCTAGCATACCCAATGCACAGGCTCAGATAAATCTGTCTTTGGGGGAGCCAGATATCTTTGCCTACAGGCACCTAACCAGGGGTACAGAAATGAACCCTTAAAAACTTTAATAAAGACCTCAGATTAAAACGCTTACCTTCTTCCAGTTTGGTATCACCATTCAAGCTTTAGTACAGTGTCTGCTTTAACCATATATACTTGACTTGTAAAGGAAAGACATTCAAAGACAGACCAAGTAAGCTCTAAAAATAGAGTTTTAATAAAATAGATAAAAAATATGTAAAACATAAAATACAGAACTATTATATCACAAGAACCATACAATCTTTTAAAAGAACAAGGTTTTAACAGTGCAATTCCTACTACAGTACTTAGATTTTGTCTATCTCTCTAAATACCTGCTTAAAGTGCTCAGAGATGTTTATTTGTCAGAGTGTAGATAAAAGTGTCCCTGAAGGAAAACAGAATATTGTTTAAAAGAAAAACTGTCTTGGCCAACCCCTTTGTGTGAGGTCACCCAGCTCCTCCTCTGTCAGAATATATAAAAAAATATATCCATACAAAAACAGGATGTCTTTTCAAAGTATTGCATTCTGTAATCCTCAGCACAACTCATTTTCTTCACAAATTAGTTCCTTTGATCTTAGGAGCAGTTTCCCCTTTTCCAGAACATCAAAGAATCTTTTGTGACTTCGCACTAAACGTCATAACCTGCTCTTCCTCATCTGACCGTCATACCTCTCAACCTCTTGCCTCATGAATCAGGGACATGGCTTAAAAAAATCAGGGACAAAGACCCAAAATGAGGGACACATCTTAAAAATTGGTACTATTCACTCAGAAAGCTGATAGAATTAAAGGATTTGTGTAAAGATGCATTTTCTGAAGAAGAACAAGTCTATAACTTTCATGTTTGACATCATTTTGTGCTTTTATTCCCCACTGTTCTGTCTCAAGAACACAAATTTTACGAGGGACAGTGGAAAATTCTGAGGCAAAATCAGGGACATCCCTGAAAATCAGGGACAGTTGAGAGGTATGCTGACCGTTATAAAAGTTTATGATCTATCTTGGCAGTTAGGTATCATCTAGCCTGTAATTAGCTTCTGGCCTTCCAGGTAACACCTTGTATCTAAAACCTGTGTGTGTGTGTGTGTGTGTGTGTGTGTGTGTGTCTGATCTTGCATGCTGTTTCAGCATTTCTCATGAGAGACAGTCCATAACCCATTTTTATATTACAAAAAATGATACAGTGATCAGAACCAGCTGTCCAAGTGTCACAATTCCTCCCCACCTAGTCTGAATTTGGGGGCTCTATCCCCTGTATGGGATGAGCTTCCCAAATCAGTTCACTCCTCATAGACCCTAGACAGCCCATCTGAGTTCTGATTTTTGGCTCTAGCCCTATGTAATGTTGTCATAACATACCCTTGCAAAGCAAGACTCCATCTTAGCAATCTACCATTGTTCTTTCCCATCTGCATCAGCCAAACCAGGGGGTTGTGGTCAGTCTGCACCACAAAATGCTGCCCATATAAGTATGACTCCAACTTCTTTAGGGCTGACACTATGGCAAGACATTCTTTTTCCACAGTGGAGTATGTCATCTCCCTGGGAAGTAACTTCCTACTCAGGTACACTACAGGGTGATCTTTCCCTTGGCTGGATGTCTGACTCAGTACTGCCCCAACACCCACATCTGAGGCGTCAGTCTGAACTATAAAGGTTTTGCTATAGTCAGGACTTGTCAAAACTGGAGCACTGCACAGTGCCTCCTTTAGTTTGGAAAAGGCTTCCTCACAGGCTGGGCCTCAGGTAATTTTCTTGGGCATCCTTTTCTTTGTCAGGTCAGATAGGGGATCAGCCAGGGCACTGTAATTGGGTAAACATTTTCTGTAGTACCCTGCTGTCCCTAGAAAACTCCTTACTGCTTCTGTGTTTCTGGTCTGGGCCATGCCTGGATTACCTCTATTTTTATTTGGTTAGGATGGAGCTGTCCCCGGTCTACCACATGCCCGAGGTATGCCACTTCTTCCATGACCACCTGGCACTTCCCGGCTTTGACAGTAAGCCCAGCCCTCTGTATCCTTCCCAGCACTTCTATAAGGTGGGATAGGTGTTCCTCCCAGCTGGTACTAAAGATGGCAATGTCATCCAGGTACGCCACTGTGTACTCCTCAGCACCATTTAACACCTGGTTCACCAACCTTTGGAAAGGACCGGGGCATTCTTCATTCCAAAAGGCATTACTTTAAACTCAAATAAGCCTATTGGAGTGATGAAGGCCGACCTCTCCCTAGCTCTGTCTGTCAGCTCTACCTGCCAATACCCCTAGGTCAGGTCAATAGTTGTGAGATAGATCACCCCTCCCAACTTGTCCAGGAGTTCATCTGTCCAGGGCATCAGGTGGGTGTCTGACTTTGTGACTGCATTCAGTCCACAATAGTCCACACAGAAATGAGTAGAGCCATCTGGCTTGGGCACAAGGAATACGGGTGAGGCCCAGGGGCTGTGGGATCTCTGGATTACCCCTAAATCCAGCATCTCCTCCACTTCCTTCCTAATGTCCTTTGGGACAGCCTCTGACACCCGATATGCTGTCCACCGTATGGGCATCTGTGTCCCTGTCTCCACATCGTGAGTCACTAAGGGAGTTAGTGCAAGCTTGGTGCTAAACAATGGGGCAAAGTCTGCTAAAACTTCCCTTACTTTCTGGATCTTGTCCAGGGTCAGCTGAGGAGACAATTTAACTGTCTCCGCAGAGGACTCCCACTTACTTTCTTCCAGCAGGTCCAGAAGGGGGTCTCCTTTGTCCGTCACCTCCCCAGGACTACACACTGCAAACACCATGTCAGTCCTATTTGCATATGGCTTCATCATGTTGACATGGTACATCCTTTCTGTCTGTCTTCGGTCAGGTAACTCCACAATGTAGTTCATGTCATTTACCTTCCTAACCACTTTGTATGGTCCTTCCCACTCAGCCTGCAGCTTGTCTTTCCAGACCACAATAAGGACCATGACCTCCCGACCCACCATGTACGAGTGAGCTCTGGCTCTGCAGTCATACCACACTTTTTGTTTCTGTTGGGCAGCTGCTAGGTTGCTGTGAGCTATCCCCATAAGCTCCTTCAGCCTTTCCCTAAACCTAAGGACGTAATCCACAATGGGAGTTCCCTGGGTGGCATGCTTGCCTTCCCAGTCCTCCCAGATCAAGTCTAGGGGCCCACATACCCGGCCTCCATGTAAGAGTTCAAAGGGGGAAAATCCTGTCGACTCTTGGGGCACCTCCCTGTATGCAAACAACAGGTGGGGAAGGTATTTCTCCCATTCCCTCCCATGCTGTTCAGCAAATGCCCAGAGCATTGACTTTAGGGTACCATTGAATCATTCCACAAGTCCATTGGCTTGTGGGTGATATGGTGTCATGCATCTCTGCACCACCCCACAATTCTTCCAAAAACATTTCATCAGGTCCAACATGAAGGAACCCCCTTGATCGGTGATTACCTCCTGTGGAATCCCAACACAGGAGAAAATCCCAAGTAAGGCATCTGCCACTTTGTCTGTCCTCAGTAAGGATAGGGCAACTGCCTCTTGGTACCGGGTGGCATAATCCACCACAGTCGGTATGAATCTCTTCCCTGAGGAGCGGGGGGTATTTAAAGGCCCCGCTATATCCATTCCCACCCTCTGGAATGGCTTCTCCACTATGGGCAATGAAATCAGGGAGGCTTGGGTTTTCTTGCCCACCTTCCCTATTTCTTGGCACCAGTGACAAGACCTGCAATACTCCTTCACCTGCTGGATGAAGTTAGGCCAGTAGAAATTCTGGGCCAACTGCTGCATCATGTGCATGATTCCCAGATGGCCAGAAGAGGGAATATCATGTGCAATCTTGAGTAACTGCTCACGATGTCCCTGGGGAATGACAAGCTGCCTGCCTAGCACCCCTCCATCTGTCTGTACAGCCTGAGCATGCATAAGTCCATTTTCCCAATAAACCTTATGTCTGCCATCACCTCCCTGTGCACTGTCTGAGTCTGCCCAAGCCCTCAGCTTCTCTAAACTAGGGTCACTTCTCTGAGCAGCTGCAAACCCCTCACACATTCCCAAGGCATGGGACAGGTCCCCTTCAGTCGCTAAACTAGGGTCCCTAGCACTAGCGTCAGGGGACTCAGGATCACTGTCAATCCGAACCCTCTGACAAGGGGTCACCCCTCCCTCTTTGGAGTAACCCTCTGTAGCTGTTTGGTTACTTTCTACTGGGGAAATTTCTACCCCTCTTCATTAATCTCCATATCAGGAGACACAGGCTGGGGAACCAGCCTGTCAGTGGTTTCCACAATGGCTTCTGTGGGGTTCAGGGAACTACAATTTTCCCTTGCTGCTTGGCTACAGGTAACTGCACATACCATCCCCTGTTGGAGATTGTTGCCCAGGATCACATTCACTGCTAATGTTTTGGCTATAGCCACCTGTTGCACTGTTCCCCCTGTTTCACCCCAGTCTAAGAGAACACTAGCAAGGGGTAATGTTTTCTCCCCACCCACAAAGTCCTGTGCAGTGATGTATTTATTGGGTATAATCTGACCAGGCTGTACCACATCCCCCTTTACCAAGGTGAGGGATGCCACTGTGTCCCTTAACCCGTAAGTCTGTACACCATTCACCATGACTGGGTGCATGTGTTCCCTCATGTTCACTGGCATACTTCCCAGGGACACACAAACAACCCACTTCTTTTCTAGCACCCAGTTGTGTATTATTGCTCACCTTTTTGGGACACTGTCTGGTAATATGCCCAGTTTCTTTACACAACCAACATTCATTTCTTCTCTCAGAGAAATCTTTTCCCCGAAACCTGGGGCTAACTGGTTACGGTGGAGGCAGTGAGGGTTTTAACTACCATGAAGGCATGCTTTTCCCTTTCTGCACTGCCACACCCACCCCATTCTCTCTCAGAGCAGGTCTGCTCTTGGCATAGCGGTCCAAGAGTTCAGCAGCCTCTTGCACTGTTTTGGGATCTCGGTCCTCCAGCCAGGTTTTCAGCTCTGCTGGGCACGCCCAGAAAAACTGTTCTAACAGAATCACATTTTCAATTTTATCAACAGAATTTGCCTCAATTCCTTCCCACTGTTTTAAAAACTGACGTTGTTTTGTGGCTAGCTCCTTGTAGCTCATGTCAGGGCTTCTCTTGAGCTTACAGAATTTAGCTCTGTATGATTCAGCAGTTAATTCAAATTTCTTTAACAGTGCAGCTTTAAGTTTGCTGTAATCATCACTGTCCTCATTGTCCATTTGACCCAATGCATCCTGAGCTTTCCCAGTAAGTAGTGGGGATAGCTGGAAGCTCCAGGACTCTCTAGGAATTTTAGCGTGAATGCAAACTTTTTCAAAATAATTTAAAATGGCATCCATATCCTCCCCCTCTTTAAATTCGGCTATTAATTTGAAATTCAATTTGTAACCCAGTCCTGTAGTCCCAGTTAAACCAAAGCCACTTACCTGCTCTGGTGTTGCTGGTCAGAGTCTTAGCTTCTCCAGTTCATGCTGCCTCTGGCGCTCCTGCTCCTCACAGTCTGCATCTCGGTGTTCTTGCTCTCTCTCTTCTCCTCTGCAGCTCGCTGGTGCTCACACTCCTCATGGTCTGCATCTCTCTGTTCTTGCTCTGCCTCTCATCTCTCTCGTTCTCTCTTCACCTGGAACTCCAGCTCCATCCTGCACAACTAAATTTGCAGCCTGAGTACTTCTGGATCCAGGATACTTGTAACCTTCCCCTGCTGCTGTGGCCCTTCACTGACAGTGGCCCTGTTGCCCTCCTCATCAGATCTGAACACTGCACTGGCCACTAGCCCTGCCACACTTGAGGTTTGATCCTTTTCATTCATGGTCCGTGACTCACCGCTCTGGGTATCTGCTACCATCAGGGCATCTATGAGGTTCTGCTTACTGGCTTTTACCTCGAGCGGGACTCCTCTGTCCCTGCACAGCTGCCTTAAGTAGTTTACAGTGTGCCTGCTGTAGTTGGAAGTAATCTTCCCTAACTACTGCTACTCTGACTTGCACTTTAGGAAAAAATATAAAATGGGTAGGAACTTGACTGTATGCCAAGTGATATAGTTCTGTCTCTTTTTAAAATAAAACTCTGCCTTTTTCTTTCTTTCTTTGCAAGTGAGCTAACGGTCTCAAGCTGACACACTGAACAATAAAAGCTTGTGATATCAGAATTTATGCCACCGCTGACAACCAATCTGTGACAAACCCACTCAGCAGGTCAGCCCTCTACTCCCAAAGTGCCAACCTCTGAGCGCAGTCTTGTGAACAGTTAACAGAAACAGGGTAACCCTCCTGTCTGTTTTGTGGGTTTGGATCAACCTTTGGTCTCAGTTCTGGAGGGATTCAAACTGTGAACCTCTTGCTAGCATACCCAATGCACAGGCTCAGATAAATCTGTCTTCAGGGGGCCAGATATCTTTGCCTATGGGCACCTAACCAGGTGTATAGAAATGAACCCTTAAAACCTTTAATAAAGACCTCAGATTAAAATGCTTACCTTTTCCAGTTTGGTATCACCATTCAAGCTTATGTACAGTGTCTGCCTTAAGCATATATACTTCACTTGTAAAGGAATGAAATTCAAAGACAGACCGAGTAGGCTCTAAAAATAGAGGTTTACTAAAATAGATAAAAAATATGTAAAACATAAAATACAGAACTATTATATCACAAGAACCATACAATCTTTTAAAAGAACAAGGTTTTAACAGTGCAATTCCTACTACAGTATTTAGATTTTGTCTCTCTCTCTAAATACCTACTTAAAATGCTCAAAGATGTTTATTTGTCAGAGTGTAGATAAAAGTGTCCCTAAAGGAAAACAGAACATTGTTTAAAAAAAAACTGTCTTGGCCAACCCCTTTGTGTGAGGTTACCCAGCTCCTCCTCTGTCAGAATATACAAAAAAATATATCTATACAAAAACAGGATGTCTTTTCAAAGTATTACATTCTGTAATCCTCAGCACAACTCATTTTCTTCAAAAATGAGTTTCTTTGATCTCAGGAGCAGTTTCCCCTTTTCCAGGACATGAAAGCATCTTTTGTGACTTCGCACTAAAACATCATAACCTGCTCTTCTTCCTCTAACCGTTATAAAAATGTATTATCTATCTTGGCAGTTAGGTATCTTCTAGCCTGTAATTAGCTTCTGGCCTTCCAGGCAACACCTTATATCTAAAACCTGTGTGTGTGTGTGATCTCACATGCTGTTTCAGCATTTCTCATGAGAGACAGTCCATAACCCATTTTTATATCAGAACCAGCTGTCCAAGTGTCACATATACTATTTTTGAAATCGCATATTAAAACATTAAATCTGGGGCTTATTGGGGCTGGCAGTATAGCCTAGAGGTTACAGTAACAAACTATGAATGAGGTGGGTACATCTAACAGACCTGGGTTTGATTCCCACAATATCACTTTGCATGCTGTGTGACTTTGAGTAAGTCACTTAACCTCCCTAGTGCTCTGAAAATAGGCACCTGTGCCAAGTGGGCCTTTCCTGGTTACCAAAAAATATATATATATATAAAAATACCAACATATTTTTACTGCATAATACAGTAGTCAGGGTACCTTGCAATTTACCTTTATTTTACTCTGGCTACAATGATTTTGTTTAAAGATAAATGTTCAGATACATTTTATGTGTTTTATAAGTTTGTTTTCAGACTTTAGTCAGGTTTTTATTGTAGTCTCTGTGTGTGAGCATCTAGGTTAAAATTGCTACGATCAAGATCACTGTTACCAACCAGCTTTTTCAAGTTTATAATCAGCAGGGCCATCCAAAATATTCAGCTGTTTGAATCAAAACAAGTCTGAATGAAAGTATGCTCACAAGGAAAAACTTGCCCTACCACTTACAGAAAGGTGTCATTGTGGCTCAGTTGGTAGCACATCCGCCTCTGGACCAGAAGGTCATCGGTTCTCGTCCCACACTGGGATTGGGCTTGCACCTAAAAATCGCTGGCATCTGAGTGCAGTATTGGGGGGTGCTGTACTGCTGGGGTGTGCCGTCCTTTAGATGAGATGTTAAACCGAGGTCCTTTCTACCCATCCTGGTGGGTGTCCAGGTGGAAGTAAAAGAACCCAGGGCACTCTTTGCAAAGAGCAGGGGACATTCCTGGTGTCCTGGCCAACATTCCCCTTCCCATAAACCAGTTCATGCAATTATCCAGGCTGTGTGTGGGTGATGATGTGTGATATGGCTGCCACTACACATTCAGTCACTTCACTACCAGTCTAGCATTACTTGTAAAGTGCTTTGGGATACACCGTGTGTGAAAAGTGCTATATAAATGCTGAATCTTCTTCTTCTTCATAGTTAGCACCCCATTTAAGCGAGTGGGATAATTTGCACCTTTTCTTCCATCTTTTGTTACAGTCTCTGTGGCAACAAAAAAGCTTTCTGATAGACTGCTTCAACACTGTGTACTTACGCTTGGCCAGTGGAGTTTGAAAACAAACCAGACAAGGATTGAAAATACACATCAAAATCACATAAACCCCCGCAGTGCATTCTTTTGGCCAAACCCTAGTCTGCATGCAAAACTGTCAATGTATTTGAGTATTTTACTAAAAGGTTAATACATTTTACACTGTTCAAAATAAAAACTCAAAAATTACAAGAAATTGCAGAACATGTCAGTTTTTGAGGAGAATGGTGAAAATTGTGGATTTCGCAAATAAATTGCGGGTGCAATTTTCCAGTGGTCCTGCTCATGACCAAGATCAGGCAAAGACTGAATAATCTGCATGGTACCTCCACTCAGGGAATTTAAATGGGCTAGATCAAATGCTACTGTAGAACAACCTGCAGGAAACAGTACCAACCTACTGCGGTCCCTACTGGCACACCCCACCCAACTCCCACACAGTGCAGTAACAGTTTACCCAAAATTCAATACTTTGTCATATTACAAATAGTATGTTCACACCCCCAAATAATATGCTCACAACAGACAGTATGCAACAAATAACAAGGGGTTTATTAGCAATAATCAGATCAAGGCTTTGGAGAAGGAAATGTTTAAGGCAAGTAATATAAGCAGTTATGCACACATTGTGGTTAGCTCAAATTCAGTGCAGCCTGCCCACCCCCACCCCACCAACACTGTGTCTCTGGCCAAATGTGCTGCTGGGCATTACCCATGCCCACTGGTACCAGTGGTGTTACCCTTAGTCCAAGGGACATCCCAGGGAAGCCTGGCTTCCCAGGTGTTGGAATGTTGTAGGCCCAAATGCAGTTGCACATGGCTGGTTGGCATTGGTGCACTTAAAGGAGAACTGCACTGAACCTGTAAGTCATTTTTTCTCCATGGATGCTTTTGTTTAAATACTGGTTCCAGTTCTGCAATTGTTCCATCTTTACTGACTTTTCAGTAAATTAAGAAAGTGTTTCTGATTTACACACTGGTGGTAGGGACCATTTTAGAACTGTA
Organism: Neoceratodus forsteri; assembly: GCA_016271365.2. NCBI lineage: Eukaryota > Metazoa > Chordata > Ceratodontiformes > Ceratodontidae > Neoceratodus > Neoceratodus forsteri. The sequence continues at coordinate 736,572,407 of CM028131.1, forward strand.
TGATGTAGCTTATCTCCTTGCTAAGAGCTTACATTATTGTCACACTGCATACTGTGTGTTCTGCAACCAAATTCTGCAGCTAAGAGGGACATAAACTGCATCACACAGTTCTAACATGGTACTTGCTACCAAAAGTGTAAATCAGAAACTCCCAATGCAGTTATTAAAAGGCCTTCATAGATGATACAATAACAGAACTGAAACCAGTACTAAAAAAAACAGCTTCTACTGGGAAAAATAACTAACAGGTTCAGCACAGTTCTCCTTTAAACAAACAGCATACTAGCAGTAAAACCCAAAATTGCAATCCTAGACAAATGGCCTAGTAAATAAACTGTAGCCCAACTGAGGCGCTGTCTAAACTATTCTACAATGCTGCATTTGGTGTGGGCCCTGAAGGTCCTGATGGTTATTTATGGCTCACTCTCAGTAGCAGCAGCTGCACTGCAGAACTGACTGGATTCACCCCCACAACACCCCCCGATTTATATAAACATTGGGTGATGCAGGGAGGGAGCCCCCTCAAAAGCACAAGGAAGCCCATGCTTTCTAAGGGCATGTGCTGTTCTGTGATTGTCAGTGTTTTGCCCGACATTATTTTAGCACACGCCCTTATGATTGCGGCATTAATTGCCATGCGGTTTTTGTGTGCGGTGAGATGACCCCATGCCCATGGGATTGCTGTGTCCCATCCGCAGTTGTCTGTGAAGCAGGTTTCAGTTACAGCTACCCAGTCCAACCGCTCTACCAACATTGTAGCCATGAGGTCAGGAAGTTTATTTGATAGGTTCCTGGTGTTTATAACCATTGCTCTTATAAATGATCTTGCTTATAAGTTCATAAGTTCTTGTACAAGTCATGAGGTCAGTAGACCTATAATTAACTCACCACTTTTTAGTGGTAATAGCAACATTTCTCTTCCCCCATGTATTTATCTAGTGCCTTTTTGAATTATGACACTTGTTAACACCCAGCTAGGTAGGCCATTCCAGTTAGATATAATTCTTTGATTACACCATTTGACTTTTCTATCCATTTTGGGCACTTCTCCCTGTAGCTGTAATTTATGTGCTCTAGTTCCTCTGTACTTCACTTTCTTACTTAGCCCTATGCTCTCACAAAGTATATAATCTTTTAATGCCCTGTGTACCAGACAAAGGTCTCCTCTTAATCTCCTAAAATGGAAAGAGTATAATTTCAACTTTCCTAGTCTTTCATGATAGGATTTGTTTTTTAATGTGCGTATCTTTTTTGTTGCAAGACTCTGGACTCTCTCCAGTAATTTTTGACTTCTTATACTCTGTGGTGCACAGAAGGTGGAGTTATACTCTAAATGTGGTCTTACCAGGGATGTGTACAATGGCAAAATCACCTCCGACTCTCTGCTGTTGATATTTTTTAATATGGTAGCCAGCATCTTATTACCTTTTTAAGCTGTTTTCCTGGCATTTGTATCACATTTTAGGTTATTAGTATTGATCACACCCAAATCTCTTTCCTCAGTTGTTTCTTGAATAATGATATTATTCAGGGTATACTGGTAATTGCTATTATTTTTTTCCAGGTGCATAATCCTGCACTTCCCCTCATTGAAGCTCAACATGTTCTCTTTTGCCCAAGTTTCCAATGTAAACAGATCTTCTTGTAATTTAATGGCCGAGTCTTTGTTATTTATAATGGCACCTATTTTACTACCATCAGCATATCTGATCAGCCATGAGCATGCAGACGTTTGCATGCTTGAAATAAATATGTTGAATAAAGTTGGTCCCAACACTGAGCCCTAGGGTACACCACTTGTCACCTCTCCTCAGGCTGAGAAGTGTCCCAATATTCCTACTCTCTGCTTCCTATTATGAAGCCATGATTCTATCCATAGGATTATGTTTGGATGCAAACCTAGTTCCCAGTCTATTTATCAATAGTGAGTGAGACAGTGTCGAATGCATTTGAATAATCCAGATAAATTACATCTACTGGGAGCCCCATATCCAGAGTGGTATTGACTGATTCATAAAAGTGCTAGTGGCTTGTTTGGCACGATATTCCTTGTACAATACACTGAGCTAAGTTATATCCTATATGTGTTGACACATGCACTTTGATTGCTGGTGCTGTGACCCATTCTAATATTTGTTTATTGACTGTATCTCCTAAACTATGTTGTGTATGCTTTTGTTATTGTTTGTATGTACTGCTCTCTGTTGTTTCTGTTATTGATCTGCTGTTGTATCCTTGTTTAAATGGTTATAAACTAAGCTGTATGTATTATTGTAATGCACTTCTCAAATGTTTCTTGTATGTAATCCCTTGTACTCTCCCAGGTCGTGCCTGAAAATAGTCATTTTTTGGCTAGTGCACTTACCTGGTCAACAAAAACTAAATAAATAAATAAAACCATGCTGCGTAATGTCCTGCGAACCCTGTTCTTTGATGTGATGAATTATTTGTTTCTGTAATATGCTTTCTAGTATTTTACCTAGGACAGAGATGAGACTTATTGGACAGTAATTTCTAACATCATGATTATCTCCTCCTTTGTGAATTGGGGTAATGACAGGTTCCCTCCATTCATCCAGTACCTCCCCTTCATTGATAGATGCATTAAATAGTCGTGCCATCGGCCCTGCCAACTCCTCCACCAATAATTTCAATAGCTTTGGGTGTATGTCATCTGGTCCAGGTGATTTACTAAAGGAATAATACATGACAGGGTGTGTGTCGTGCTGGGATAACGTCACACCTGGGGTGATTAGGCACGGGGCAGCAGGCCGAGTGCGACTAATCTCCCCAGAAATGACATTATTCCAGCATGACACACACCCTGGAGTGCATTATTCCTATGGCTCTCTTGTAAAAAAAAAAAGTAGAACAAAATTAATTAAAATATATTTTTAGGTATTTTTAAGCCATTTTTTACTGGGTAGGTATATAAAGATGAAAAATAGTTCTGATATGTTGCTGCCTTCCACATTTCTTTTTTCACAGTGGGCCGGTTTTAAGTTCCCATAACCCCTTCCCAAGTCCAGCACCACACACACATACACACACACACACACACACACACGCAGATGCAGAGAGGTGATTAACAGATATGCTCCTGCTGCTGTCTAGGGGAACCGGTGAAAATTGCTGAGGAGCGAGTCTTTAGCAGCACTGAAGCCAACCATCCCACTGAGAAAACCCGCTCGTTCAGCTGTTTCACTTTTTGTTTTTTGGATCTGATTCAGGTTCTTCCTGCGCAATTAAGGTTTCCCTGTACTGGGAGAAGAAAGGTATGCCAAACATTTTTGTTTATTTGGGGAGAAGAACGTAATGTGAGCAATAAAGAGCGAGCACATGCTGGTGACAGTGAAGATGTTGGGCGCTTGCTCGCTTCCCCCCTTTCTTCCTGCAGGTTTGAATTAGTAGAGGTTTTGATTCACGGTTATCCCTAAAGAAAATGGGATACCACGACAGTGTGGTCTGCAAGCTGTATTTTTATATACTGATGCACTGATGCGCTGGGGGCAGGTGTGAGGGATCGGGAGCAGAGCGGCAAAAGCTGCTCGTAGACAGTGGAGTGATTTTTTTTTTTTAAACTTTACATGTGGTCATTACTGTGGTGGGACTAGAGCCGTGATGTTATGCCAGGATAACATCATGGCTCCAGTGCCAGAGTGACCAATGAGAATACTAGATTATTTCTTGCCATTGTATAATGATCTTTAGTTCTAGTATTCTGTCCCTCACTTCCTGCACTGTAATGTTTATTTCAGGTGCACATCTTGTTTTGTTTTGATCTCCTTTTGCCACCTTCTCTTTGGGAAGGAATGTACTTAAACAGTAATTATTATATTCTGTGGCCATGTCCGGCGGTATATTGATGATTTTGTCTCCTGCCTTTAAAGCATCTATTTTTGAGTGATTACCTCTTAGTGAGCCTATATAGTTGAAAAATTGTTTACTGTTTTTTTTATGTTTTTTGCTAGTTTATTTTCTGTTTCTTTTTTGCTTTTATTTATAATCCTTTTGCATTAATTTGCTTGTACTTTGTATTTCTTCCATTTTACTTGTGATTCATCTGTTCCAAGCTTTCTGTAGAGTCTTTTTTTCTCCTTTTTATATTCTTTTTTTTATATTCTTGTTGAACCATGATGACATTCTTTTTTTGTTTTTATATTTTATACGTGTTGGTACATAATTGTTTATACAATAATCAAGTTTATTTTTAATTATTTTCCATATTTGCTGTAACCCTTTATTATTCATTTCTTTTTCTCAGTCCCAATCTCATAGATAGAGTTTCATAGCTTTTACATCCACTTTGTCATAACATTTGACTGTAGTTGTTCCATCCACCATTTCCCATTTGGTTTTAATATTAAACTTTATCATATTATGATCTGCATCAGCTAAGAGTTCTAGTACCACTACTTTTTCAATGTTTTCTGGCTGTGAGGAGAAAATGAAGTCTAACATATTTTTATGCCTTGTGTTCATTGTGATCATCTGTTCCAAATTTTTGTGTATAGTTACATCTATGAACTTATTTTCGATTGAAAATGTGCCTTCTATCCCAGTTAATGCTAGGGAAATTAAAATCTCCCAACGATATAAGTTCACCTTCTACATCTATTTGTTCGATTGCTTGTATGAATACATTATTTTCTTCCAATGTCAGACCTGGTGCCCTATAGCCCACTGCAAGCGTTATGTAATGTGTTTTTAGTTTAATCTTTATCCACACGAGTTCCACTTTACTAACCTTTGTGCTCTGTGGTGTTATTGCATGTGCATTTCAACTGTTGCTAACACACATTGCTACACCTCCTCCTTTTTTGTGTTTTCTGCATTTGTGATACTTGGAGTAGCCCGGTAAATCAGTCCCCCAATCACCTTCTTTGTACCAGGTCTCCATAATGACACAGATATCTGTGTTGCTTTTAAGTAAGCCTTATAAATAATCTTAAAGTAGGAGGGCAACAATAAATGTTTTTCCAAAAAAACTAGTTTCAACTACAATCAAGAAAAATATTAACATTTTCCACTTTACTCTCAGTATTGGAATTAATTTCTTAAATCCCTCTGACACTCTGACACCCATGCCAGCTTCAAGAGAGCACTACGTAAACATCTTATAGCCTCAAACCCCTGCACTTGCTTCTTCCCTCCCTGACACACACTCTTCTTGCTCACTTGACCTCAGCCTGTCCTCGTTGCTCAATCACTTCACACTATATCTACAGTACTGCTCTATATCTGTTACAGCAAACCTATCCTTTCCTCTGGTATGTCTGGAGCTTACTGTATGATTTCTCTCTCTCTCTCTCTTCACATCCATTGCACCTATTCCTCTCACCTTACTGAACTGCTAATTTCATAGGATTTTCAAGCAGATTAGACTTGCGTCCTTTAATTGCTTGCCACAAATTAAACTATCCCATATTTATTTAAACAGAAACTATCCAATCTATTTTTGAATAATTCCATTGAACTACTTGCGATCACTTCACTTGGTAAACTATTCCACAAGTTCGACATCTTTGGCTAAACCAATGTTTTCTCTTGAATAGATTCCATTTATCTGCTGCTAATTGAAGATGGTATCCCCTGGTGTAGTATAAATATTCTTTTAATATAAGGCCATAATCAGACCACATTATATTGTCATGTAATGCTCTAAAAAGCATGCACATATCCCCTTTGATCTCCTATATTGTAAGGTAAACATATCCAATCCCTAAGTCTCTCAGAGTATGTCATGTCCCTATATCCCATTAATGATTTTGTAGCTCTTCTCTGTATTTTCTCCAGCTTTAAAATGTCACCCCTCTTATACGTGGCCCATACTTGGGCTCCATACTCCAGGTGGGGCTGCACCAGTGCCTGGTACAAGGGAATGATGACCTTTTTATCCCTGCTTTTAATATGTCTTAAAATACAGTTTAGATTTTGATTAGCTTTTTTAGCGACAGTGTTACAATGTGAACTGAATTGGAGGTCAGAGGTTATTATTATCCCTAAATCTCACTCCTCGCTAGTAATGGGTAATATTTTATCCAACATCTTATAAGATATGTTATGGTTCTGCTTTCCCAAATGCGTGATGGTGCATTTGTTCACATTTAATTCCAATTGATGTTTATTTGTCCAGTTCCCTATGTCAGTAAGGGCATTTTGCATGGCAGTGCCATCCTCACTGGTATTAACTATTACCCCATTCTACAGTCATTAGCAAACTTGGTTAGCCAGATATTAGTATGATCATATTTCAATGAGGTTATATATATATTGAAAAGACAGGGACCCAATACAGAGCCCTGCAGAACCCCACTTGTCACATCTGCCCAGTCTGATGAGGCTCCATTAATGACAACTCTCTGTCTCCTCCATCTCAACCATGAGGTAAACCAATTTATAAAGTTAACATCCAACCCTGTTTGTTCAAGTATAATCAACAATTCATTATGTGGCAATTTGTCAAATGCCTTTGAAAAATTGAGGAGGGCCACATGCACCGCGTCCCCATTGTCCAAAGCCTTACTCTCTCTCTCATAAAATGTTAATATATTTGTCTGGCATGAACAAGACTTCATGAATCCATGTTGGGTTGAATCTGTCAAATTACTTTCTTCCAGATGTAATAAGATTTTATCTGTTATTATGCCCTCCAAGATCTTACATATCATGGATGTCAGGCTGATAGGACAGAAATTTTCTGGGTTAGTCTTGGGGCCTTTTTTCAGAATTGGTATAACAACCACACCTCTCCAACTTTGTACTACTTCACCTAGATCTAATGATTTTTGGAAGATATATGTCAGCAGGGGTGCTAAGTTTTCTGAAAGTTCTGCCAGAATTCCAGGGTGTATGTTATCTGGGCCAGGGGATGTATTTATATTGAGTTTATTTAATTGTTCTAATACATCTTTAACCTTGACTATAACTTTACTGGTTACTGAGGGTGAGGTAATAAGGGGACTAACTGTGTTTTTTGTATTGTTAAATATTGAACAAAAGTAACTATTCTGGATGTTAGCTGTTTCCTTATCGTCTGCTGTGTTCCCTTCTGAAGTTCTATATGGGCCTATATTATGCATAGGTTTCTTCTTACTATTTATATATGCATAGAACAATTTATGGTTATCCTTAGTTTTGGAGGCAAGTGCCGATTCATAGTCAGCCTTAGCCTTTCTAATAGTCATTTTTACTTCTTTTACCAAAGCCCTATAAATTATCTTTCCCTCAGGATTGTTAGATTTTTTTATTGTTCTGTACATTATGTTTTCCTTTTTAATTAGTTTCTTTATTTTTTTATTGAACCATCCATTTGTACCTTTAGTTTTTTTTATATATTGATTTGGTTGGTATATAAGTGTTTATTTCTAATGTAAGTTTCTCAAGTAGTAATGCCCACATTTCTTCTATAGATTTGTTAGCAAAAGTGTTTTGCCAGTCCCATCTTTCCATAGATTGTTTGAAAGACTGAAAATCGGCCTTACCAAAATGTAACTTATATGTGTTCCTAGTGATTGTATCTAGAGTGATGTCTTCCTTGACTTGAAAAAGGACCATCTGGTGATCGTTATTTCCAAGGGAGTTTCTGACCTCAATGTTTTTTATATTTTCCCTATTTGTCATAATGAGGTCAAGAATATTTCCTCCCCTAGTTCCTATGTTCATTTTTTGATCTAGCCCTGCTTGGTCCATCGCTTCCAAGCATCTTGTATTTATGCTATTGGTACCTCTTTGTTCTATCCAGTTGATTCCTAATAAGTTGAAATCTCCCATTAATAAATTTTTCTCAGCTGGGTCCAATTTTGATATATAATCTAATAATAGGCTTTCATCTTCTCTTGAAATTGTGGGAGGTCTATAAAGCAACCCTAAATTTATCTTAACTCATTTTAGTGAAAATATCTTGACCCAGAGCATTTCTAGATTGCTGATTTCTAAATTTACCTCTTCGCTTTTTATTGTACGCCTTTTTTTTTTTAGTTTTTCTTTATCCACCTTCACACACACACACACACACACACACACACACACTTGAACTCTCTCAGATGGGGGCACACAGCTTACTTCCTTCCCGCCACATCTGAGACTCAGTCCTGACACTCGGAAGGGATAACTCCTCCATTTTTCCAGGCGTCCACACCTCACCAAACACCACCCTAATGTGCAGACAATCCGTGGACCAGGGGAGCTCCGAGGACAGCCAGTGGACACGACTACTGGGTATGGGGGTAGCTCCTGGACCCCATCATCGCCTATCAAGGCTGGGTCCATTTTCCTTTGTATGGTTGTTCCCCTGGGCTCGGACATGCAATGACACCCTGCTCAATGTGCACACGCTCCCTTGCACACTCAAAAGCCATCCACCGCAGCCCTGATCCCCCTGTGTTGGCCGGCTGGGCAGAGCAAAGACCTGGTAGCCACCAGGGGGTGCTAGTACACTGGCATGGGCAGGCCCCCTTCCCCGAGGAAGGAGAGCAGTCCTCTGGACGCTCAATCTTTCCTCATCCCCACTGACCCCCAGTGATCCATGCTCATTCCTGAACACGGGTCACCAGCATGGCATGAGGTGTGGTGTCCAGTGCCTCAACCCTCAGCACCACCGGGCTGGCCTTTTTATTGTACTCTTAATATAAATAGTTATGCCTCCACCTCTCCTATGGGTTCTAGATTTAGCATAAAGTGTATAGCCATCAATATTTTTATTGTAAGGATCAGTATCCTCCCACTAAGTTTCTGTCATTAGCACAATATGAATGGCCTGGGAATTTAAGAAATGTTTAAATTCGTCAAATTTATTAACTAAACTTCTTGCATTTGCGAGTACCCCATTCCAGTCCCTCACTTGTTTATTAGTAGATGTTAATCTTTCCTTTATTGTTATGTCTGATGTGTCATCCAACCCGGAACCAGTTTAAATGAAGTTTAATAACCATGTTTATCTTCTTCCCCAACAGTCTTGTCCCAGTTTTGTTTAAGTGCAACCCATCTCCTTTGTAAATGGCTTTATTTTGGAATGTTATAGAATTGTCCATAAAGCCAATTTTATTTAATTTATAGAAATGCCATAACCATGTATTTATTCTGTCTATAGTTTTGTTTTTATAAGCCTGAGGTCCATGTGTGGGTAGTATGCCTGTGATGATTAATTCTCCCCCTTTATTTTTTATCCTGTCAGTTAATTTTTTGTAATTGTTTTGGATTGTTACTTTGTCACTTTTTCCTATATCATTAACTCCTACGTGAAGTATGACCAGGGGGTTAAAGGTTCCTTCCATTAATCCATCTAATAATGTATCTATGTCAGCCAACCTGACTCTTGGGAGGTTGCTTATCGCAGTGTTATTTTTTTCTCCTCCACATACAAGTGTGCCTGTCCCCCTTGTAATAGAGTCCCCAGTAATGAATAGTCCGTGATCTCCTTGTTGTCACTCAGGTTGGCATAGTCTGAATCTATATTATGAAGGCTACCTTTTCCCTTCAGATGTTCAGTTAAACTTGGCAGTTTATTATCAACCTCCTGTATTGCAGGAGAGCTTGTAATTTCCTCCAACGCTTCATGGGGGTTTAATTTATAGCTCTGGTTTGGAATGATTGTTGCTATAACTGAGTCTGGTTTTATCTCATGGGGCATTATTTGCAGTTTAATATTTAAGATCTCGTACTTATTTGTAACCATGAATGCTATATTTTTGGCTATACCCTTTGATACTGTGGATGTACTATGTGTTCCAGTTCTTTAGCTACTGTGTATATACCACATCAGCTTATTTATTGATATCCTACTTGCTATTGCTAATTGTGTGCTTCACTGTACCACCGAGTAATTTCTGTATTTTTTCACCTTGTATCCTCCCGGATCATGCCTGAAAATAGGCATTTTTGATATCTAGTGCACTTACCCAGTAATCAAAAACAAACTAACTAACTACATAAATCCAGCCACAACATTCTGTGCCCTGAACAGCATGGCTTCCGCCAAGGTCACAGCACCACCACAGCTCTACTGGAATTCTACCACCATATACACTCTGCATTAGATTCCAGGGAGTTGGCTGGGGCAGTATTCATTGACCTGTCCAAGGCCTTCGACACTGTGAACCACGCACTATTGCTAGACACCCTCTGTAAAGAGGGACTATCATCTGGCCCTTTAGTCTGGTTCTCCAGCTACCTTTGTGGTAGATCCCAACGCCTCAAGCTAACTGGTGGCCTATCCTCGGCACTGCCTGTACTTTTGGGAGTCCCACAAGGCTCCATTCTGGGCCTCACATTGTTCAGTCTCTTCCTGAACACCCTTCCCAGCTCTTGTGCAGGAAAGCTACTATTATATGCAAATGATGCAGTCCTACTCTCCTCGCACCCCGATCCGGTCACTCTCCAGAACAGCCTGCAATCCTCCATCAGCCAAGCTGAAAAACGGTTCCTCGACCACCGCCTGGTCCTGAATCTCAAGAAAACAAAGTCAATGATCTTTGCACACCACCAAAGTAGCTCCAAAAATGCCCCCCTCTCCATCCTTCCCAACACCCTCCATCCCCTTGAGCAGGTATCAACATACAAATATCTGGGCATCACCTTTGATTCGGCTTTCTCCTTCCATGCCCATGTCAGTGCCCTATCCTCTGCCATGAACACCCGGATTGGGCTCCTCTATCGACACAAAGATGCCTCCCTGGCTTCGCCCTATGGTTGGCCATCACTTCCTCCATCCTGTCACTAGTTGACTATGGCCTCCCCATCTATGTAGCCGCTGGCCCCACTGCCCTCACCAAAATCCAGACCTCCATCAACAAAGCCTGCAGGCTCCTGGCCGGTGCCCCAAGCAGAACCCACACATGTTGGCTCTATACCACCACGAACATACTCAATCTGGAAGAGCATGCCTGCAATATCACACTGGTATGCTAGCAAAAAGACTCTTCTTGGACTGTGTCCCCTGGTGTCACTGCACAGCTCTAGATTGCTTCCCACTCGGCGCCACCCATACACCTGCAAAGCCACCTTCCAGGTGCCTAGAGCCAGGACCTCCCTTGCCCAAAGGTCCTTTTATTACAGAGCACCGTCCTGGTATAACTCCCTCCCCACGCACATCTCAAGCACCCCTAAAATTGGTCAGTTCAAAGCTGCCCTACGCAACCACCTACTTAGCACTCAGAAGTGCACGTGCCTACAGTAGGGCCTGCCGTGTGCCCCAAACTGGGCTATAGGCTAACAGCCTGCTCGATAACCTACCCCACTCCATTTTCCTCTGGCTATTGCCTGCATGACCTGCTAGGACATACCAATGAATTTTGTTCTGTACCTTGGTAAACTATCTATGTTTTATGCTATGTATAATGTATGTATCGCACCTGTATTGTTCCACCCTGTCTTGCCACACTATTTGTTGTTTCCCTCCCTGTGATGAGGTGCCTTTGTAAATGAGTCTGTGACTCAAAGGTTGTAAATCCGATTTATGAACTAAATAAATAAATAAAAATAAAATGTACACACCATGAGTCCTCTTTTGGTTTTTTGATCCTAACCCTTGCCAGGTTTACAATGCTATTTCTATGCAAATTGTGATGCCCATCTTTTTTTCTTGAGGAAAAATACAATTAAAACATTTATAAAACATTCATATTTTGGTGGAATTAGAAAATGGTACCACCAAATAAGATGGAAAGATGTCTGGAATCTTTTATAGTTAAAAAAGTTACAGTTACATTTTTGGCCCAGTTTCGTTGCACTGCTGCTTTAAAACAAGCAGCTTCAGCTTCTTTAAAATTTTTGATTTACTTATGCTGGAATAGTTAAATTGGATTAATTTTTCATTTAACCTGTTGTTTTTTGGGTTTTTTTTTTTTCATACTCGTATGCTTTTGAACAGATTCATCTGGGTCAGTCATCACTTTATTTTTATTGTGCTGTAAATATGCCTCATAATCTTCTTTGATTTGCAGGATCAGATATTGCTTTTATTTTTGCTGACCTCTACGTATGCTTTGAATCCAGATCATTGCTTTGAAATCAAAGGTAAGAGACTGGTGTCTTACTCTCACATGACATTTACTAAAAGTAAATACATGAATCATTTCAGAAGAATTAGGTCCCAGATGCTAAAACTGAATCAAGTTGTCATGCCCATCATCACATCAAGGCAGCTCTCATGTTATTTGGTAGACATTTTTAGGACTGGTACTGATAGGATTCTCTCTTGATTTTAGCAGTATATATTTTGTTTTTATGTATACTTGAACTACCCATGAATAACCTATGCTGATGTTTAGCCTAATACTCCACGTCCGAGAGCACAAAACATTTATAAAGAAAACTTCAAGCTGGAAAACCTCAGAATTGCTACATTTTTGATAGTGTGTTTTTGTGGAAATTGTTGTGAATTCAGGTTGCTAGGATAATCTGTGGTGTCCACAGGATGGTCAAGTAAATCATCTCCATCTGCATCTTGATTGAAAGCTCCCAGCTTACAAGCTATAAAGGGGAGCAGTCATTCACAGTGGCCATCACAGTTTGAAAGCCTATGAAAAGCTCTTTCAAGCAAGCTATTGGACTCAACTGTAGCTGGAAGCAGTCAAGAGATATAGATGGGTTAGTCTGTTTAATATTGATACTTCAATGCCACTGTATTACGGAACCTTTTGATGTCATGGAGGGACAAGTTGTGCTTAACTGCATGTATTCGAGCACAGCCTGTTCTGTGACATCACAAAGTTCCATAAAATGGTGGCCGTGCAGTATCAAGATTGAACAGACTTGGTCATCTGTATCTCATGACTGCATTCAGCTACAGTTGAGCCAAGTATCTCATTTAAAAGAGCTTTTCATGGGCTTTCAAACTGTGTTGTCCACCATGCATGAATGTTCCCCTTTAAATAATTATTTTTTTTCCTAACCTTCCCAACTCCTTTAGCCATTCTTTTCATATATTGTTATAAGCTGGTTTCCTTCTGTTGTACATAGACATTTGCCATTTTCAAACAAGAATCTTGAATATCTAATTGCAGAATTCCTAAAGTTTAAAAAAAAAAAAAAACCAGCTCCTGTAGCTTCTTGATCTTATGATGAGGCAGTAAAACACATCTGTTTCTCTCTATGCACAAAGGGTATCATAAAGGTTTTTGACACAATTCAGCCTGGAACTAGTCTGTCTCAGTTCATTGTTAGAACAGTTTTGTAATTTTAACTGAGTAGGAGCCAGTTTGGCCCAGAGGGTAAAATGCAGAGCTGTGAACTTAAAACCTGGGTTTCAATTTCATAACCACCACTTGTTCACTGTGTGACCGTGCACAAGTCACTTGGCCTCCCAGTGCTTATCCTCGCTCTGATTTCTCCCTGATCTGTCTCTGTGCTGTTACACCCCCTGTGTGCATTAAATGGCAGAAACCTCATCTCCACTCCCTCTGACGGGTTATAAAGTACTTAGGGATACAGTTTGTATGTAATAAAACAGTTAGGGATACAGTTTGTATTAAATGCTCTATATAAAATTGAATTCTTTCCTATCTTCAACCCAGTTCCGCCCAGTGAAGTGGTGTCCTGGGTCATCTTGCAACTGGTTTTAGGCACACATAACGGGGCTTTGTCTGGCTGTAACAATTGGTCATGCTGCTTCAAGTTTTCTCCCAGCTTACACTGTTCTTCCATAAGGCTTGGTCCTAAGACCAGAGATGATCACTGTGTCTTTTGGCACTAGGTGAAACCTTGCCAGACTCAGCCACCGTCTGGTCATTCAAACCTTGGATAGTGCCCCGCTAGAAGAGTGTCTCCTAGTTCAAGCACCTTGGTATGTGGCTGGACAAGAACTTAGGCTTCTATGGGCATGGCTATAGTTCACTATCTACACACTGGCAGTTCCACTTGAAGTGCTGATTCGTAGGAACATCTTTAAGCTAAGCTTCTCCCACTACCTGAGCAGTACATCCTCCAGCTACACCCTGTGACGTCAGAGCTTCCTTTCCACTGGAAGAGTTTGATCTCCTCCTTTGTAGCTCCATGGCAAAGGCTATGGCAACAGGACTGTGAAATGCACAAAACTGCTAGTTCACAAAATAAATCAATACACTTTAATAATTTTCTGCTTTTTAGGTGAATAGCCTTACTTAACACAGATTATAAACCACAATATCACAGGATTCTTAGCTCATTTTAACAGCTGCAAATTAATTACATCTGCTAATCAAATACTATGTATCAGAATAAGATGGCCACAGATACAGAGAGGCTGATAAAAAGCAAACATTTGAATAAATGATGAAGCGGGTTACTGTGTTGTGATGACAAGGTAACCAATGTTTGCAAAACTAATTCCACACAGAAAGGGACGGGGGCAGTGTTGGAACCAGCAACAGCATACAAAATACACATCAAAATAGTTTTTCCTTTGCAATCTAGATTTGGATTCGGGGACCCATTTGGAGCATCATGGATTCCGATATAAAGATTGCCAATGCTTTTTGTTAAAAGTGGTCTCGCATATTGGGAATGTGCTTATATTATGCAAGTTCATGTATACTTTTAATTATAGTACCCCCCACCCCCATCGTGTACTCTTCCCCTGGGTTTTTGTTTTCCAGGTGCATTACTTTGCACTTCTTTGCATTGAATCTAAGCTACCACATTTGACCATTCCTCCAACCTTGCCAAGTCCCTTCTCATCCTTTCCTTGTGTATCAACCCTGTTGCAGATCTTTGTGTCGTCTGCAAAGAGGCATACTTTTCCTTCCAGCCCCTCCACAATGTCTCCTATAAAGACATTAAAGAGGACCGGTCCCAGTACCGAACCCTGTGGTACCCCACTAATAACCACCCTTTCTTCAGAGTGTACTTCATTTACCATTACTCTCTGTGTCCTGTTGTCCAGCCAATCTGTTACCCAGGTTACCACCCTGGGACCCACTCCCAGGCTGGCTAACTTGTTTATTAATTTTTTTGTGTGGGACTGTGTCAAATGCCTTGCTAAAGTCTAGATAGGTCATATCCACAGCCCCTCCCTGGTCTACTACTTTGGTCACCCAGTCAAAGAAATCTATTAGATTCATCTGACATGACCTTCCCGCTGTGAATCCATGCTGCCTTGAGTCCTGTGCCCTGCTGGCCTCTAGGTACTCAACAATTCTTTCTTTCAGAAGTGATTCCATCATTTTTCCTACCACTGAGGTTAAGCTAAAAGGTCTATAGTTTCCTGCCTCTGCTTTGCTCCCACTTTTGTGAAGGGGAATCACATCTGCCCTCCTCCAGTCCTCAGGTACCACATGATAGATAGATAGATAGATAGATAGATAGATAGATAGATAGAGAGACAGACAGACAGACAGACAGACAGATACTTTATTTATTAAAGCGCCCATCTCTGGAGACTCTGGGTGCTGTACAATAAAAAAGCAATAATACATATAAACAACAAATCATCATTAAAACACATTTAAAATTACTCTATCCATCCATTAAAACCCATTAATCAATTAATCAGTGAAAGCCTGTTGGAACAAATATGTCTTTAACCCCTTTTTGAAGGCTTCTACCGAGGGAGTCTCCCTTAGATAACCAGGAAGGGAGTTCCACAGGGAAGGTGCCACCACTGAGAATGCCCCATCCCCAGGGGTGGAAGTCTCCCGAGAGGAGGAGCAGAAGCAGGAGGATGCACAAGGGTGCGGTCGTTGAGCCAAGTTTCAACTACCGAGACAACATCAGGGCGATTCTGGGCAACCCAGCCCTGAAAAGAGTCAAATTTGTTGAGGAGGCTATATATATTAAGGGAGGCAACTATTAGATCCTTAGGAGCAGTAACCTGGGGTGGTGGGCGGGTCCCAGGTTGGGGTGGACGTCTCCTGAGAGGAGGAGCAGGAGCAGGAGGATGCACAAGGATGCCAGTTTTAGTCACTTCTTCATCAGCTTAGGCACCAGTTGGGAGGGCAAGAGCAGAGTATGGAGATGGAGATGGGTAGGTCCAGCAGAGAGGGAGAGGCAAGACAGAGTAGCATCTGCTGCCGTACCATGGCAGCGCCAATAGGGGGAGATGTGGGTGGGGGGAGCATGATCCATTGGTAGAGTGAGTGGGGTGGTACACTGGTAGAGGTGGGAGGGCTAAGGTGAGAAGCCAGATAATAGGTGGTTCTGGCTCACCATCTTGGGAGACATGTGGAGCATCCCCTGGCAAAATGAGGGGGGCTAGTGTTAGCAGTGCAAGCCATATGGCAGAGCTGGTAGTAGAAAGCAGTGTCATAATGAGCACAAGATAGTTGGGGGGGACTGAAAGGTTTAAGAGTGTTAAAAAACTGAGAGAAATTAGCCTGACCCTTTGGCTTAGTGGTAGAGCTGCTGACTTTGGTGCCAAGAGTCCAGGGTTTGAGACCTACAAGGAGACAGTAGCAAAAATGAGGAAAAAAGGACTAAAGTAGCAGTATAGTAGTAGGAGGAGTGGAGATTAGAAGGGTAAACAGAGTAGTGTCAGGAAGGCAAAAACAGGGGCTAGGAAGGGCACTGTAGTGACTCCTAGCGATCAGAAAATATAAGCTGCAAATGGGAAAGTGGACACAGAGTGCAGAAGGTGTGGTCATGTGACGTGTCACGTGACCAGCAATAAAGGTAGAACTAAGCTTGGGTGGGAGGGCTCGTTGTGTGGGGACAGAAAAATAGAGCCTCAATAGTCCAACATCCCTTCAGAAATCAAGCTGTAAGGAGAGAGGCTTTACCTCTTACAGCCCTTCTGTGAATCCTGGAGTCCCCTGATGTGAGCTCTTCAGTCTGGCAGAGTTTCACAGTAGTCCAGCCTGGAAGTGATGAATGCATGCACCAGTGTGATCAGGTACTCAGGCAGGATCAGGGCTCGGATTCGGGCAATATTCCGGAGATGGTAAATCCACTCCTGACAACGGCTGACACCTGACAATCAAGCATCAAACCATCATCCAGGATCATGCCCAAATCTTTCACCTGTCTAGATGGGGCAAGGGAACACCTCCCTAAAACTAGGCCAGGGCCATCCTCCCATGATTTGTTAAAAAGGATAGTCAGTGGTGTCACTAGTTCTCCCCTTAGTTCTTTTAGAATTCTGGGGTGAATCCCATCAGGTCCCATTGCTTTGCCCACCTTCAATTTTAGGAGTTCTTTCAGAACCTTTTCTTCTGTGAATGGACTGGTATTGACCCCCCCCCAATCCAGAATGCTTCTATTGATTGTATTAGGTACCTCCCCTCCTCTTCTTTTGTGAATACTGAGCAGAAGTATTCATTCAGTATCTCTGCTTTTTCACTGTCACCCTCTGCCCACCCACTCTCTCCTTTATTAAGCCTCACTATCCCTCCCTTGGTCTTTCTTCGCTCCCTAATGTACCTATAAAAGATTTTATCCCCCTTCTTAACTGAGTTGGCTATCTTTTCCTTGGTTTGGGCACTTGCTATTCTGACTGCCTTCGCAACTTCCTTCTGCTTTAACTGGTACAGTTCTCTGTCCTGCTCCTTCTTTGTTTCCTGATACTTCCTAAATGCTATCTTTTTCTCCCTAACCTTCCCCGCCACCTCTTTTGAGAACTATAGTGTTTTTTTCCTTCATTTTGATTTATTTGCTTCAGACAAAGACTTGTTGCCTCTGTGATGGCAGTTTTGATGTTCTGCCATTGTTCCTCCACCCCTCCTTCTTGCCTGTTTCCTAGTGCTTTTCTGAGGCACTCTCCCATTTTCCCAAAGTCAGCCCTACTAAAGTCTACTACTCTCATTTTTGTAAGGCTTGACTCTACGGCTAAGTTTATCGTGAACCACACTGTTTGGTGGTCACTTGTTCCCAGATGGCTACCCAGTTCTAAACCTGATATCCTCTCTCCATCCCTGTTTGAGAGTACCAGGTCTAAGATTGCTCCCTCCTGAGTGGGTTCCAAGACTAGCTGTCTGAGGCATGCCCCCTGTAGGGCATCAAGAATGACTCTACTCTTGGATGTGGCTGCAGCAAAGGTGCTCCAGTTAACATCTGGCATATTCAGGTCCCCCATCAACAATATCTCCCCTTTTTCTGCCATCCTAAGGGTGCCTTCTATCATTTTCTTGTCCATTTCCTCCCCTGAGATGGGGGTCTGTATATAACCCCCATGCAGATTGTGGTGCCATTTCCCATCTCCAGAGCAACCCACAGTGCCTCCTCTCCTCCCTGTTTACCCTTTAGTTCCATTGCTGTGATCCCTTCCCTTATGTAGAGAGCTACTCCTCCAACTCTTCTTCCCTCCTGGTCCCTCCTGTAGATTGTGTACCCTGGTATGTTGACATCCCAGTCATGGTTCTCTGTGTACCATGTTTCTGTGACTGACACAATATCCAGGCATCCCTCTTCCATCAAGGCCACTAGTTCAGGGAACTTGTGACCCAGCCTATGGGTGTTGGTACTCATTGCCCTCCATGTTTGATGGCCTTACCCCTTTTATTTTATTTTATTTTTTTTTTTTAATTTCTTTATGCTCCTCCGGTCAGCCCCCATCCGACCGACTCCCCCAGCCCTGTCACCCGGAATGAGCGGCATTTACCTTTTGCCTGGCCCAGGAGCGGAGCCTGCAGGGAGTCGGTCTTCATCCTGCTGCTGGCATTTTCTCCCTCTGGTTTTCTCTCAGTGGCCCCAGGATTCGCGCTCGGCACCCTCTAGCCCGTACCACCCCTAGCCTCCACTAGGGGCTGCCATTGGTTGAGGGATGCCACATCACCTCCCCGGAGAAGAGAACCTGCCTGCTGGCCACTCTATCCAGCTCTGCCTTCCCCCCCCCATGCCGACCACTGATGACCCGGGCTCATTCTCAAACCCGGGTCACCAGCATACCACGAGGTAAGGCATCCAGCGCCTCAACCCTCAGCACCACCAGGCCGGCAGCCTTAGCCCTTTAGGAACTCATTGAGAGGGGATACTTTAAAGGAGCAAGACAGGCAGTTAGAGCAAATAAGCAGCATTCCAGAAGTACAAGGGGGAGTAGAAAAGAGAAAGATATCTGGAAAAGCTAAAAGAGGTCAAAGGATAGTCAGGAAGGCTAAGGCAGGTACAGAGCTGAGAACTGTAAAAGAGGCCAAGAGGTGGCTAGCATGCACATGTGCATGTATGCAAGCATGCATGGCAGGGCACCAGCCAGCATTCTCTCTCCCCATAAATCTCCTGTGACTGCACTACCACCTGTGGCCACCCAGCAGCACTGCAGTGGACCCAGCTGCCCTCCTTCCCTGGAGAATGACAGCATCCTCTGGGATGCTCGATCTTCCTCCCCCTGGTCAGCCCTGACAACCCAGGCTCATTCCAAATCTCAATCGCTGGTGTCAGAAGCGGTAGCCCTACCACTGTGCCAACAAGCCAGCTGCTCATTTACATTCTGGCACTCTCATTTCACTGACTGCCCTTCCCTTTTCCCTTTGCCAGTGTAATACCCATTGTGCCAGCAAAGAAACAGGCATGCAAACTCTTTTTGCACAGCACAAAAGGGTGCAGGCTTGAAGAGTGGCACCAAGCGTTCATTGCAATCACTTTGCGCCACTCAATCACAATTGCATATTAGGTCCTTTACCTCCCTCTGCTTTAGCTCCCCTGGCTGTAAAACTGGATATTGGTATTTTCAGTCTGATGCTGCATCTGTCCCAGCTAAGTAAATTGTGAAAAAAAAATCCTTATTCTCCTGGCCAGTCATTCTAACTACACTAACGAGGAAATAACAAATGATCTTGTTGCATGCTACCTGTGTTTGTACTGTGAAATCATAAAAAAAAAAATTTGCCAGCGCTTGGCATCATGCCCTACAGCATGGCCCATTAAAGGAAAATTGTGTGCAGCTTAATTATTGTGCATGCCACTGAACTTTATGAGCGTGGACTTCAGCAGTGTTGTTAGGTGGAGAGCTCCCTGTAAGCCTTTTCAGGCTATAGAGTTAATAACACAATGTGTTTAGCTGAGGGTGGAATGATACGAGGAAATTGGTGCTTTCGTCAGCTCTAATTATGTTAGCAGACTCATACACAAACACACCCTGGCAGCCAAATGTCTCAAGCAGCTGGAGCAGGGTGGAGTGAGAATGAAACAAGACAAGCTGGCTTCTACTGTACATATTACATCAAGAACTCTACAGGCGATGGCGAGTCACATAAGGATGCACTTCTGTTAAAATTATTATTTGGTCCTGCTAGCTCCAATGTTATGGGCACTCTGTTAACTAAATAATACTGGCACTCTGTTAACTACATATATACTTTTCAAGTCTCCCCATTTTCAAAGTTTTCCTGATTTTGCTCATTTTTTGAATGCCACGCCACTTTTTATGGCACCATTTCAATTACCCCTAAATTATCAGAATCAATGAACAAGCCACTACTCTGCTCTTTTAATGGATCCGCCATTGCATTTCTACCATCTCATCTCATCTCATCTCATCATCTCAGAAGAGGGGTGGGAGCAGGTGAACTTGGAGGGCTATGTGAATTAATGCCAGGAACTTAGGAAACAGGATCAGTGATCTGGAGGCAGTGGTGGTTGTGGCATGCTTGAACCTGGTGGCGATCACAGAAACATGGATAAGCCAGTACCACAACTTGGACAAGACCATGTCGGGGTATAGAAACATAGACTTTGATGGCAGATAAGGACCACTTGGCCCACCTAGTCTGCCTATTTCCCTACCTAGAGGATAAGCTGCAGATCCTATTTAACCAACAGCCTATTTCTTCCTACCCCCCACAAAAATTGCCTTATGTCTGTCCCATGCATTCTTGAATTCTCCCACAGTTTTAGACCCCACAACCTCCTCATGAAAGGCTGTTCCATGCGTCCACCACCCTCTCTGTAAAAAAATACTGCCTCACATTGCCCCTGAGCCGTCCTCTCTCTATCTTCAAATTGTGTCCCCTTGTTCTTGCACATCTCTTTTTCTGAAAGATGCTACCCTCTTGGACTTGTTGATTCCACTGAGGTATTTAAATGTTTCTATCATGTCCCCCCTCTCCCTCCTTTCCTCAAGGGTATACATATTAAGCTCTTTTAGTATCTCCTTGTATGGCTTCTCTTGCAGACCCTGCACCATTTTAGTTGCCCTCCTCTGAACTGCCTCCATCCTGTCTATGTCCTTGTGGAGATGGGGTCTCCAGAACTGGACACAGTACTTCAGATGGGGTCTCACCAACTGTCTGTACAGGGGGATAACAACTTCCAGTTTTCTGCTGGTGATGCCTCTCCCTATACACCCCTGTATCCCCCCAGCCCTCCCTACCACCTTCTCACATTGCTTGCCAACCTTAAGGTCATCTGATATGATTACCCCCAGGTCCCTTTCCATTTTTGTTGTTGTTAGTACCTTCTCCACATTGTGTAATCTTCCCCATGGTTTTTGTTTCCCAGGTGCATTATTTTGCACTTCTTTGCATTGAATCCAAGCTGCCATACTTCTGACCATTCCTCCAACATTGCCAAGTCCCTTCTCATCCTTTCTACATGGGGATGTAGAAGGGAGACAAGACCTTCTTTCATTACATATGTGTTCAGGAGGGATAGAAAGGGAAGGAGAGGGGCATTATATGTACGAGAGGGTATAAGAGTTGAGGGATTGAGGATATGGGGGATAGTGAACACAGAGAGGCAATATGGGTGCATGTTAGTAACAGAAGGGGGAAGAAATGTCAAAAGTGGGGTTGGTATACAGACCACCATCTCAAAAGAAGGAAGCTGATATGAAAGGAAGGGCAATAATGCTAGGGGGTGCTGCCAGCGAAGGACTTCAACATGCTTGATGTGGACTGAAGGATCCCAGTTGCAGCAAGTGCTAGAAGCCAACAGCTGGTAACAGTCTTTCAGGATGCATTCCTAGTACAGAGTAGAAGAGCCTTCTCAGGAGGTAGCCTTCCTCAAATTAGTACTTACCAAAAGGAACAGTAATTGGGATGTTGCGTGGTTGGACCCATGGGGAACCAGTGACCATCATACAGTTTGGTCTGACATCAAACCTGAAGCAGAGATAAATCAGTCCAAGACTAACATCACGGATTTTAGGAAGGCTGATTTGGGAAGGATGAGAAGGTGTTGCAAGAGAAACTAGAGGAGGTAAGGAAGGCAGAGAAGGTGAAATGGAAAGTGAAAAAAATGGGATAACAGAGGTCACAAATCCCCATGTAAGGGTAAAAGTGAAGAAAAAGAGGGGGTAGAACAACTATTGTGGTTCACAAAGAGAGCTATGGGTGGCTGTGAAGGCACAGAAAATACAGGAACCAGCTGAGCAGAAAGAGACAGGGAGGAGTTTCATAGTAGAACAAAAAAGGCCAGCAGGGTCATGAGGAATGCTAAGGCTGACGTGGGGCTGAAAATAACAGAGGGTATGAAGAAGGGAGACAAGACCTTCCTTCATTACATATGGCAGAAGAGGAAGTCTAGGGAAGGAACAGTCAGACTGAACAAGGGAGAGTAGTGGGACGAAGAGGATAAAGGAAAGGCAGACACCCTAAAGAAATATTTCCACTCAGTGTTCACAGTGGAGGAAAAAGGGGCCAATGCCTCACTATGCCATCAGGATGGGGGGGGGGGATGTGGATCCCATTTCAAGTCAAGACAAGTTTATTTTTATGATGAACATCATTGTTAATACAGTAAAGGATCCCATTTCAGTAAAAAGGGTACAAGAGCATTTAAGCACACTGAAAGTGGATAAGTCCATGGGCCTAGATGGGCTATAGCCCATACGCTTAAGGAGATGGGGCAGGTCCTATCTGAACCACTAGCAGAGCTAGTTAATAGCTCATGGGAGACAGGGATAGTACCCAGGCACTGGAGGACAGTGAATGTAGTTTCCCTACACAAGAGCAGAAGCAGGGATGAACTACAGAGCTACAGACCTTTCAACTAACATCTATTGTGCATAAGCTGCTAGAAATCGTAAGAGAAAGGATAGTATGTTTCCTGGTGAAAAGTCGTAAGATTGTATTGAAGATTATACTCTCCATCTTTGACTATGTTGTCATAGTCCACAGTGCAACTCCTAAATCTTCCCTTGCCAGACTGGACCCCATTTTTCACTCTTGTCATTTTGCCTGGGACTGTCCCCCCCACACTCCCGTATCTGCAACTGCTCTCTCTTCTCAGCCCTCTCTCTCCCCTCCGTTGATGCCAGGCACCTTTCCCATTGGACCTTCTTCATATCCAAATTCTGGTTCGGTTACCTTCTTTCCTACCTTACCTCCCTCCTATCCTTTCCCCCACTTACCTCCTACCTTCTCCACAGCAGTGTTTCCCATTCCTTTTCCATTCAAGGAAACCTACTGCTGGTCAAGCTTTCACATTTTTTCCCTAAACTCTGGTTCTCTCCTCCTCTATCTATCTGCTCTGCCTCTTCTTCCTTCTCCTACTCCCACCTGCAACTGTCTTTGACCCCTTAATTTAGGTGATCCCCCCACTCCCCAAAACTTATTGCCCCAACCGTGTTTTTTTCTCCCCCCCATAATGCCCTGTTGGGGTAATTTCACTATGCCTATCCAAGCTTAGTTTTTGCATGTAAGCCCTGCAAAAGCGGGGCTTATATTCCCACTTTTAGGCATCCCTTCCCCCACCCCACCCCGAGCTAGGAAATAGATTTAGTGCTCTGGGATATTGCTCTGACACCTCAAGGTGGCAGCAGAGAGTAGAGTAAGGTATAAATAGGGACTGACAGGAAGCAGCTGGGTCTTTCCAGCCCAGGCAGTAGGCCTGGGGCTGCAGGGGGGAGGCTGGAAGAGTAGAATCAGGACCAGAATAGGTGGACAAGTGAGGGAGCTCAGCGGTCCAGGAGGGCCAGTGGGGAAACCCCCGAGTAGAGTGCAGACAGGATGGTTTTATGCACCATGGCCAACAAGAAGTGGGGGTATGGAGCTCCGTTGGGGACATAGATAGCCAGGTCCTGCGTCATGGGGGGCTAGGGCATTAGGAGGCTTTAGTAAGCCTAGCTACAGAGATGTAGGAGCCTTTAGGAAGCCCATGTGTATTTTACCCAGGTTGCCAGGATTGGGAGGGTTGTGGTAGGGCTCTTTCAGGAGGGGAACCAGTGGCAGAGGTTCCCCTCATTCCAGGTGTGGCAGGGAGGTGAGGGACAGGTCCTGGGGCACCAGTCCATGGAGTCCAGGTGGGTCGCAGACCAAGAATTGGTAGACATTGGAGGATGGTCCTCATGCTGGAGCTTAATTCAAGCCCTGGAACCATTGGAAGGGATGTGGGTCTGGCAGGGACTCCCCACAGGAAAAAGGTAACAGCAGAATACCCCGGAGTGAATTGGGGGCCATGGAGGGCTGAGGTGGAGGCAAGTGACCAGTGTAGAAGTGGCCTCAGCTTGTTCATCAGTGCCAGCCATTTGGTGGGTGGGTCAGGGGTCAGGGCCTGGGTTGTCAGGAAAATTCCTGGATACTTTTGTGGCTTGGGCCAATGCCCAGGGGTCCAGGTGGGGAGGGCAGCTCGCTTTCCCATGCCAGTGAAAGCGGGGGACAACCAGTGCCAGAGTAAAAGGGACCTGTGTTGGAGAAAAGTAAAAGGAAGGTTTGGCTTACAAGATCCTTTATATGCCAGGAGATTGCAGGGATCTGGGTTCCAGGGTCTTGGGTAAATCTCCCAAGAGAGGAAGGGTAGGAAATGAAAATCCTTCTGGCGTCTGCTAAATTTGTGGTTCTGCTGTCTATTAGATCCAGCTGAGGTGTATAAAGTTTTTAGCCCCATGGAGCTGAATATTTATTTTTCATAAGAGAATGGTGACCCCTGTATCGCTGGAATCATTTGCCATGCAGGTGAAAATAAAAGCCAGTTGGGGAGAAACAGTGGTCTATACCTTATTTGACTACAGGGGGAGTTTAATGAAATGAAATCCTTTCCCCCTCATATTTGCAGTATGATTAATTTGTCATGAGTTACATTCCAGGAGCAGAATCCAGCCTGTTTGGGCTGCAAGGGCTTTGGTGAGACCAGACCTCTGTGGGATAAGACGCAGGTCTCGGTCTGATGGTTGGCTCTGGGAGGAAAAAATCAGATGCTGAGATTGTGGAGGTAAAGGGCATGATTTGAAGACAGTAAACAGGTAGGCAACCATCAGTTTTCTGTTTCAGTGATGTGCCAGGTCTCGTATGCTAGCGCTTGGGAGTGCTCCCTTATTCCTGCCTGGAAGACCTGCAAGTCAAAAAGTATGGCCCTAAACGGGGAAGGAAGGAGGGAGTTACATATCTACAGCATGCACCTTCTTGTACTATTTTACCCTGCTCTGTTTAATATTATGCTCAATTTTGATGCACTGTATTGCTTGTTTAACTACTATTTTTGTCTATCTGTTAACGTACTATTTTCTTTTTCTAATTTTGTATGATGAGCTGTTATCAGTTTAGTATGTCTTTCCTTGTAAAACCTCTGAACTAAATAAATAAATGACCTGCAGGACAACAGACAGCATGGGTTCATGGGTCAGACAAGCCTGATTAATTTCTTCAGTTGAGTGACAAAGGTAGTGAACAAGGGACAAGCATTGGTTATTCAGTGCCTTGACTTGAATAAAGCCTTCGATTCTGTCCCACATGGATGGTTGGTTAAGGAGATGCATGACTATGGGGTGGGAGACAGAGTGAAACTGGTCAAGAGGTAGAACCCAGAGAGTGGCAATAAATGGTGAGTTCTTAGTGAGTCAAGGGGTCATCAGTGGGTTGCCACAGGGATGGGTCTTGGACCAGTCCTCATCAACATCTTTATCTGTGGCACTGCAGTAGGAATGCAGGGCACGATAAGTTGCTTTGCAGATAATATCTGATCTATGATCTATGGCTGGGTGGATAGTGAGGAGGGTGCAAAAATTATGAATGAGGACCTGGGTAAATCAGAGAAGTGGTAAAAAGTATGGCAGTTAATATTTAACTCCAAAAAAGTAATGCTTGAAACCAATCACACCAAAATTTCAAGGTTTATTTCATTTAATTTTTGCAAGGTCCACTAATGTAGAGTTCTAAAGAACTACGTCAAACCAAACAGTAGAGTCACCAGCTAACCCAAAACACAGACTTCAGATACTGTCTTCTAAAAATTAATTTATTTCTCTGTGCACCAAAATTTATTGCCCCCAGTGTTTCACTGGCCCAATCTGCCAGTTTTTTCAAGGGGAGTGGTCCCACGAAAATCACAAAGTATAATAATTATTTTAGTGTACGTGTTCACAGAAAGTATAAATGGAGTTCACCTGTTGCACTGAGAAAACATAGGTTAAACCCCCTGTTTAAATACTCCACCAATTTATTCAAGGCATAGATAGATTTGTACAATAAGTCGAGATGACAAGTAGATTTTTTTGTGCAGTCTTAGCCACGACTTAGCAATTAAACTGCAAATTATAATGAGAAAGAAATAATTTGACCTACTGGGACTTGAACCCAGGACCCCAGAATACCATCCATGTGCTCTAACCACTGAGTTACAGGCTCACAAGGTTGGACCTGGGGTTCCCAGACACCCTTCCTTTCTCCGGTATTGCATATCCTTCAGCTAGGAACATCTGAGATGACAATTAGATGTTTTTGTGCAGTATTAGTCATTGCTTAGCAATAAAACTGCAAATTGTAGCGAGAAAGAAATAATGTAAATTACTGGGAAGTGAACCCAGGCCCCTGGAATACTGGCCCGATGCTCTAACCATCGAGTTACAGGCCCACATGGTTGGACCTGGGGTTCCCGGACACACTTCCTTTCTCTGGTATTGCATATCCTGCAACTAGTATGCCAAAACTAGGATACCAGAGAAAGGAAGTGAGTCCAGAAACCACAGGTCTAACCATGCGAGCCTGTAGCTCAGTGGTGAAAGCATCAGGATGGTATTCCAGGGGCTTGGATTCAATTCCCAGTAGGTTACATTATTTCTTTCTCACTACAGTTTTACAATAAGTCACTCAAACTCACCAAGCTTGTCAGATAATAACACTTTTCAATTCATCCAGGAGGCTCACACTAGCTAGTGTGTAGCCGCACAAGAAAGACACCACCAAAACAGTCCTAGTATGGTAGCGTACTCTCTCCTTACCCACTTTTGAAGCTGCTGCCACCCAGCCATTACATCACCTGTCAGAAAGCCAGCTATGACGTCAGACACCACATGTATTTGGGAAGTGGGTGATGAATGACAGCGGGTGGCTATGTAAGCCATAACATAGATTCATAGATGTTCTTATTTATTTATTTTATTTTGTTTAGTTTTTGTTAATCGGGTGAGTACACTAGCCAAACAATGACTATTTTCAGGCATGACCCAGGAGATGAGGGTCTATGGCCCACCTAGTCTGCCCATTTATGTACATAACTGTGCTTCTTCAAGCTTTCTTCGAGCTGTGGATAAAGTTCCTCCAATAATAACTTTACAATAAAGCTAGAATAAATATTTACATATTTGTGTATGGCGTAAGACTTTTATTACCACCCAGTTTGGGGGGAGGGGTCCAATTCAAAAATGCTGACCAGGATTTGGAAGAGTAATTACTCAGATACTGGACAGAATTTCCATCCCGTAGGTAGAGGAGTCCTCTTTTGAAAATATACATTTTAAGAACAATAAAGAACACAAAATAAACAATAATCATTCAACTCTATTCCAAATAAATATTGCTGACCTCCAGTGATATATAAGCCATGATCAAATGGAATGCGAACTTCCTAGCCCACACAGCTTTACACCAACAGACAGATGTGCGGAGCGTGGCATGCACTGTACAGGGGGTGGAGTACACTGTGGGAATCCAGTCGGATGCCTATCCTCTGTCCAGAAGTGGATCCCCTGCACTATGCAAGCAAGGGATTCTGGGAAGTGTGGGAAATCCAATGGGCGGGCAAACTGCAGGGATTGTTGCCCCCAGTCCTCCCAGTCTCTCTGGGGGAGCATGCACTAGATACGGCAGGATTCCTGCTGCCATATCCTGCACCTCCCTTGCCCACCACACTGCACCTTAGTGAATGTTGCGGAGTGTGGGCACACCCCCAGATACACCCCTGGACTGGTCGCACATAGCTGCACAACCGGCCAGGGGATCCAGCCTTCTGTGCATGCACACAGGTGTCTACTGAACCCCCCCATGTGCAGAAATATCACTTAGGATGGTTCACCCACAATTACGTAAAAGAAAACACTGTGAGGTCAACAACCATGCATGAAAAGCAGCTAAATGGTAAATTTCACTATCCCGCAAGTCAGACAGCGTGATTTACTATTACCACACCACGACCACCATGGATCCAACTCGGGGGAAGGAACCGGAAGGGCACAACTTGGGGGTGGGTTACTATTCCAACTCCAGGGTGGGGGCACAAGTTGGGAGCAATTTGGGAGGCAGATTTACTATTCCAACTCGAGGGGACACAACTCGGGGGGGCACAGCTCGGGGGGGCAGAAAGTCACAGGGGCGAAAAACAAAACGCACACAAGTCACAGAAAACAAAGTAGAGACTGGCAAGGATCGAACTGAGGTCTGCTGGATATAAAAAGAATATTCACAGCTTGTGACTCTAACCTCTACACTACAGAGGGACCATGCTTTTGACAGCACACTCACAGATGTACAAGCGTCAGCAGGCAGAAATGCAGTACACTGAAACATGTTATCGTGTTATACTTGTACACGTGTTATATTGTCCATCGTGCAATTACGGCTCAGGCTCTGAATCCAATGTGCATTTTTTTCAAGCTGAAATTCCAGTGCAATCCTAACAGCATACCACTTAGGATTGCTTATGCGCTGCAGGTCTGCAGTGCATAGGCAATCTACAACATAGTGCATAGACCCCAGTGTGTGTAGTTTCGGAGTCCACATTTAAAGAAAGACAGGGACAGAGTGGAGGCAGTACAGAGGAGGGTAACCAAGATAATCCAGGAGCACCAGGAAGGGATGTAGGAAGAGTTTGGCAGATCTGAACATGTACCCTCTGACAGATAGAAGGGAGAGAGTGGACAGGATTGAAACATACAGATAGCTACATGGGGAAAACAATTGTTCAGACTGAGTGGAAACACAAATACCAAGCTTAACTCCATGAAACTGGCAAGCGGTAAATTTAAAGTACATTAGTTGAACCCTGGCTTTGATTTGTATCAAAACTGATTTATTGATTTAAAATTGGGGAAATAAGCATCAGAAATGACACTCCATACAACTGAATTGCACATCCCCTCCACCCCTACAATCTTCCTATACAGATGTCAAAAGATGTCTGTGTGCAGAGGTAGAGCTAGAGATCAGGAAGTAGAAGGGATCGAGTGACCAGCCCCTCGGGGGCAAATTACAAATCCTTCCCTTCCAAAAGGGGCATTGGTAAAAAATTACTACCAGGATGGAGGAGTTCCCATTCAAGTAATGGTGTGCTCCATGTCTTCCTGTAAGCACTAAGAAAGGTCAGGAAAGGTGCTCTTTAAGAGAGATACCAAGAAATACTTTTTCACAGAAAGGATAACAGTGGTATGAAATAAGCAGCTTCTGAAAGTGGTGGTCTGTACAAAATCAGTAGGGGGGATTCAAACATGGGTGGGAGAGTTATATGGGCTTAGTAATGATGGTATGAGAAATGAAGGGGGGAGAGGGAGATAGAAGAGTCACTAGGACTCTCACGTTCCACATTAGACAGCAAGAAATGGGCAGACAGGATGGGCCATAGGGGGCTTTTTCTGCCAACAAACTCTACAGTATGTGTCATGCTCATTTAGGCAATACATTGTTAGGGCCTTTTTTAAAAAAAAAATTTTGTATAGCTGATTGGTCCCAGTTGCCTCCTCCCACCAACTGGCAATGGGGACACATAGGTAGTTTACAGGTTTTCTCCCCTGACACCCCTCCCCCGAGGCCCCGGCACATGGCTGTGCGAGCGTGTGGAGGCATGCTGCACACCACATGGCACCAGCTCAGCCCCTTCCACCTCCTGTAACTGCTTGCCACCCCCTCTCCGCCTATACTACCCACCAGATCCCCAGCCAGTGGGAATGGAACTACAGGGGGGCACCAACCCACCCTCATCACCTTTGGGAGAGAAAAGCTGCCCATCGGCATGCTCAATCCTGCTCTGCCCCCCCGGCACCTTGACAACCAGAGGTCGTTCCCAAACCTGGGTTGCCAGTGTAACGTGAGGTGTGGCATCCAGTGCCTCAACCCTCAACTCCGCCAGGCCGGCTATTATTAGAGCCTTTTGAAAATCTCCCTAATTTCAGTGGTCAAAATCAGGAGATCTCCCACACTTGTGGGCTGGTGCCTTGGAACTTGGTGTTGACTCTCCAAGTTGTACCCAGAAACGAGCCTGGGCTCCATATGCCTTCCTGGCCAAAACATGTAAATAAATCAATCGGTGATAAAATCAAGCTCCGCATAAGGGTTTTGTAGTTTCACATCGTTATCTGTGCACCATCTGTTTCAGGTTTCATTGCATGATGAGAAACTGGTTTAAACACCTCTCTGAGTTGCTTAGTTTGCTACATTTCCCATAACATTTGTTCCACATGCCTTCAGAAGTGGAACAGAGACATTTAAAAAAGCATGTAGCTCCTCTGTGCTGCCATCCCACAGGTGCAAGTTTTTGTCCATCATTTAAAGTTTCTGACTGAGGTAGTGTGTTACACCCCCCAGGCCCCACCCTCACAACTGTCTGACAATGTGATCTTTGTTTAGGATTTCTTCACTGTCTGTTTCGGCCCTCATCCCCCAAGTTCCTCTCCATGCAGTCACTCAACAGTTGTCAAGCTTTGTTCCATTCCACAGCACCTTCACCTGGTTTCATACCTCACAAAAGTCCCTAATGTTGCATCAACAATCTCCTCTGCCTTTCCTAACATTGCTTTTGGTTTTTGCTTTTCTGTCAGTAGTGAGCAGAGATCTGAAAAAAATGTCAAACAATAAAACTGCAGTTCAGTGCTCCTTCAGAATGTTATTTTTAGTTTGGGGTATGATTGCATTTTTGATACATTTTTATTATTATTTAACATTAATGAATGGGGAATAATGGGCTGGGAAATTTTCCGTGTGTAGTTCCCTCCCCATGTGGTTTTAAGGGGGGGTTTTACCACACTGACCCACCTCACTCTGCCACTGATAGCTATCTGAGCTTTGGTGGATGACTGGCTAAGGGGTGTATTCTTACAACAACTGGTGCCTCCACTCAGAGATTATTTCTCAGTGTGCTGACTGGTAATTGGCTATAGCCTTCAGTGAAGCTGCTCTTACCCACCTCCCCCTTGGAACAGCCCTCCCCAACTATGGCATGTAGTAGCAACCTGAACAATAACAATACTAGTTTAACAGGATTACATAGGTTTATTACTAGCTTCAGTCCCTGTGGGGAAAAGGAGCATCAGAGACAAATAATGGACATGTTGTTAACCACCACTGTCTAGTCAAATCCATTGCATGTGTGCCTAGTCTATATTATCCAGTAGTCTGTCACCTAGTGGACCTGCCTAGTATCCAGTGCCCTGTCCCTCATTGTTACCCTCAACAGGTCTTGTTGATGTTGGTGCCTTTCACACTGCCCGTACTTCATGCTATATGTTATTGCTTGCTGACACCTGCTGCTATTTTACTTGCTGCTATTTTTATTGACCTGTTGTGTTGTTGATGCTATTCACACTACACGTGCTTCTTGTAATCTGTCAATGCTTGTTGATAATTAGTTATTTATACTAAACTCAGGTTGTATGTACTCTTGTTTGACTTGAACAAGTCTGGAAAAGGTCTCTTGAGCTCAAAGGTTCCAAACACAACAAACAAACAAATAAATAAAATCTCATTTGGGATAGCGGTCTGAAGCCCCACAGAATTGCCCTCCTGCACAAACCTCTGGTACCACCTTAGATCACTCAGTCTAAGGGAGCTCCCTTGTGGCAGTCCCTAGTTACTTAGTATTGAAACGCTGTATGCCCATTGATGTGATCACAGGTTGGTAGGCACTGAAGTTGTCAAAAGCTGGCCAGGCCAGCAATGGTGCACTAAATAGTCAATGTAAAATTGTTTGTAACTTCTCAACCCCCACAGACCATGCAACTGCTTAAAACTGCTGTCCCACCTCAAATATGAGTTTTTTATAATCCAAATGTTAAACTCTAAATTGTAATCCAATGGGTAAATAACTTTGTTCTGTTCACCCTCGCCACTCTGTATTCACAGTTATCCTTAAGGCTCTCAGGTGCTGCTTTTATGCTGGGCTATTTCAGGACAAGGACATTGTCAACCTCATTAGATGGACTACAACCTTGGCAGACAGCAGAATTGCACACTCCAATGTTTGAGACTCAAATCTTTGACTGAGGACTACATGCTGAATTTTTTGCTGTCATCTCTGACATGCATATGCCACTTGAACATCATTTGTTTGGGCTCATGCCCTAGGAGTGTCAAACTTAACTCTGTAGGCACACACTACATCTGCTTGCTTTGAGACCCCTAACTGATCTGCCATTCTCAGAGCTGTCCCCCTTTTATAAAAGGTCTCCAACTCAAAGTTGTTATTGGTCATATAAGCTGCCCCTCCACTGCTTAGTTACTTGATGAACCTTCCATTCATACCATTGCAATGCCCCACCTGGCCCAGCCTTGGCATTAGTTCTTGAGCCCAGCAAGCCCAGGACAGCCATAGACTGGTTCATGTATATGTCAAAAATCACAGCCCAGCAGCTCCTTCCGCAATTTGAGCCACAGAGCCACTCGAGCCAAAACAGTTACTCTCTGCTACACAAAAAGGAGTCGTGGAAGGGGTTCATTCCAAAGAAAGTCTGAAACATAGGAAAACCATGGGTTACTGGTGCTAACCTTTATGGCTACACACTAGTGGTGCTTGGAGAGTGCTTGTGAATCTGACTACCTTCCACGGGATAGTGCTGGTATTTGAGTCTAATCAGGTTGTAACTGTGCCAAAATCAGATTCTCAATCCAGAGTTGGAAAGTTGTGGATCTGAGGTCAGATCCAGGTACCTGAGGTTGAATTCACTGTCTCTGACCTCGGACAGTTGAATCAAACAATTGTATACCTGGATCTGATGGTCAGATCCACAGGTACCTCGGATACTTACTGTAGATCCTAGGAAGTTGGATCCTTGGCCGGATGCCTATGCCATCCATGGCCATCTGAAATCCAGCCAAAATTATGGTATCCAGTGGTATCCAAATTGGTAGGATACTTTCCAGGCAACATTATTCCACACAGATTGCACATTAATGGCTTGATTGCCATCAACAGAATGAGTGTACAGCCACTTCTAACTAAATCAGGAACCCCTAATTACTGCCCTGACCATATATCACACTTAAATACGACTGTGCATTGCATATCTGAAGCACAGGGTAATGTTTAAAGAACAGATCTTTGTAAATAAAGATATTTTAGGAATGACTGCCTGTGAATTACAACTTCAGCAGCCGTCTGTGCCACCACTGACCCCCTGTCAACATGACAGTGGGGTCACAGGGTGATTGCCAGCCAATCAGACTCCACAGCCTGCAGAGGGAGACACTGAGGGCTCATGGACTTGAGGAGGACTTCATTAATTCAGGGGCTACTGAAGTCACAAATTGTTTTTTGAGTTATTGACTTCCAGCCTTGCTGGTAAGAACTGATAGCTCCAGGAACCAACCAAGAGCCGAATTTCTCCAGTAAACAATAAACACTGTTCCAAAACTAATCAATCTGCTTGTGGTGGCTGTTGGAGAGAGATTGAAGAGCTGAAGTGAGAGGGAGGAGACAGACCACGCCCCTTCCAGAGGCAAGCAGAATTCTTGCATAGCCAAAGTGGAGGTAATCTCATGTTTGCAGAGCTCAGACTGGGGAGACTTGAAGTAAGAGGCCAGGATTGGTGTCAGTGTGGGTAAGCCACCTTGTGACCACCGTTCCTGCACATAGAGAGGGAAAAACTTAACACAGAGAGCAGCTCAGTGTCTGTGGAGCTGCCTAGTGAGCACCACTGCCTGATACTGGTTACCACATTGACTGGATGCCAGGATATGGTGTACTGGTCTAACATGGTCAGGCTTCACAGGCTGAAGCTGTGCCTATGAGTTCAGAGTAGGGGTGGGCGAACTGTTCTGCAGGAGATCTAGACCCCCGGATTGACCCCGCAATCCGCGGACCTGGATAAATACGGGCTTCATGGTAGAAGTCCGGTTCTGGATCCATGGAGATGCCATTTCCACGATTTTGTTGTCTGTTGCCTGAGGGATGCCATCGGGACAAACAGGCAGCCGGCGGCATCCAATCAGGCAACAGAAGGTCACGTGATGCACTCACCAGTATATAAGGCTGGTGAGTGCACCACATGGCCCAGAAGGAGGAGGATTGCAGAAGAAAGAGAGACTAAAGATGGAGAGAGTAGAGAGAGAGAGGCGAAGCGCCAAAATGCAAAAGTACTACAGTCAGGGGAGAGAGAGGGAGAGATTCCCGATCATAGAGGACTTGGGATGGGTGAAGTCAGTCAGTTGATGATGGGAGGGAGCATTGGGAGTACAGAGGGCCCGTGAATGAGTACAGAAAATCCAAAATTAAAAAATTTTTCTTGGCCTCAGACATTAGTAGCTGTGTGTACAAAAAGGGCAGGCTGGCCGCTGGCAAAATCTCACATGTGCTATTCCAGATCCAGAGAGGAGAGAGTACTGGTGGTGGTGGCCCAGAGATTATAGTTACAGAAAATCTCAAATGAATTTTTTTTTTCTTGGCCTCACACAGTGTAGCTGTGTGTACAAAAAGGACAGGCTGGCAAAATCTGACTTGTGCCGTTTCAGATCTAGACTCCAGAGTACTGGTGGGAGGGGCCAGAGATTACAGTTACAGAAAATCCCAAATGAAAGTTGTTTTTTTTTTCTTGACAGTAGGGTGGCAAAGTAAATCTTTGTGATATAAAGAAGGGAGAAGGAAAGAGACTGCAGGGTGGGCCACAATAAATGTGACATCCCAGAAATCCCCCCCCCCCCCAATTTTTTTTCTTGGCTTCAGTGCAGCTGTGTGTACAGAACAAAGGCAGTTGTGTGGTAAAATAAATCTTTGTGACGTAAAGAGGGGAGAGGGAAGGAGACTGCAGGGTGGCCCACAGTAAATGTAACATCCCAGAAATCCTCAATATTTTTTTTTTTTTTTGAAATTGCATTTTATTGAGAAGTTTTCTATATGTTAACAAGTACTCCAACATTCATTCACTCTTCATATATAACAATTAATAGGCAGACTCTTTAAGTGGACAGGATTCTCAACTTATACATCCAGTTATTATGTATCCTGAACAGTATGAGATAGCTTACACATCCCGCCAAATAGCATCAGTGCTAGAATAGTCCACTTAACAAAAGGTGGGCCACTAAGCCCGGTTATGAATTGCATTCTAAACTTCTGCCTATATTCCAAATTAAAATTTATGTGTTTAGCCATTATAACAACTAGACCAACAAAAATCCAGCAAATTAATAACAACTTAATTATTCCCTCTCTCCTTCCCCCTCCCTCCCGAGACAGATGATGAATTGTACCCATCATCTTAAGACCATAGTCTGTATAATTTATTTCCACCCCCATTTCCGTCGGGACACCAGGCCGGGGACACCCCACCAGAACCTAATCCAGAGCCTCTCTAGCCAGAATCTCCAGGGTGGTGACCCCCTCCCTAACACCTAGGAACTCAAAAAATGGGAGCCAGTGGGCTTTATCCCCAATATTTTTTTTTCCTGGCTTCAGTGCGGCTGTGTGTACAATCCAGTCATGAATAACAATCATCATCACCTACGTTCAATCATGATTTCATGTATTAAAAAAAAAAAATACTGTTCAAACAACTTACAAGTTAATGCACCTACCTTGTGCTGCTGGCTGTGGGTGGCCAAGGGGATAATCTGACTGAGAGTTGTAGCAGGCTGAGTGTTTACAGTACAACACAAGTAAAGCACAAGCACTACACACAAGAGTCATCATCATCACTCATTCCCCATTATTCCTTATTAGTTTCATAGTATATCGCACTACACACTTACATTACATATAAGCATTAACCAACCCCTAGTGTGGGACTGTGCTGCGTGTGGCTAATGCACCAGATGTGTCTGCATCTCCAATTTCAAATTCTGAGGCACACCTAACAGTTGCTGAATTTGGTCACTTTCACTTAACAGTAAGTTTTATAGGAGCCAGTCCGGCAATCTTGGAACGAAGTGGTGGTGGACTGCTGTGCTGTTGGTGTGCTGTGTACAGTCACGAGTCATGACAGTAAATTTGTCCCTGGTCTGTGTGGGTGGCAGTCATCAGAAGGACGTCACATTTCACGTTAGAGGAATCTTTTGTTCCAAAATGGATCAAAGTGTTGATGAGGCGCTTTCTACTAGTTCTCAGGTAGGCAGTGGCACTGCAAAAGACAGGAATCGGCCTGAAAACGGAAAACAAAATCAAACCCCAAAAAGGGATTTTTTTACATCTAATAAGGTTTTGTCTTCCAAGCAAATGCTTGAATCCAAAAAAGGTGAATGCCTTGAATCATTATCACCAGTCCCAAGTAAAAAAAAAGTTATGTAGTTAAAAAAACTAAAGATGTGGTGAGTACCACCTGCAGAGGCACCCAATGGTATGGAACAATTGTATACTATGCTACTGCCAGTCCCTCAACCGATTCTTCTGAGGTTGAACCTGACAAGGGTAATAATGGTGATAATAAAGAAGATGAAGAGAACGCCTAGGCAGCAGAAGGTTTACTGAAGGGAATGGAAACTGCAGATGAGGACGGAACAGGCAGAAATGTTTTGGCTGAGGAAGAAGGGGACAGTGGGAATAAACCAGAATAGGAACAGGCCCAGGACAAATCTGGGGCTGAAAAGATGACTGAGGTGTTGTGCCTTCCTGGGAAAAAACTAAAAAAATATAATCTTTTATTTGGTCATACTTATCCATTAGTGCTTCCAATGAGTTGATTGCAACATGCATTATTTGTAAATGGCCAATCAGCAGGGGTAACAAGAAACGAGCATTGGGAATTTCAGCACTGAAGACGCACCTAGACAGATGTCATAACATTAGTGATAGTGAGAAGGTCAGTTGTGAGTCTTAAAGAGAAAGTGATAGTGATAGCTCACTACACTTGGGGGTAATGCCCATAGGTGAAAGCAGTGGCACCCCCCACAGCCCTACACCTCAACCACCACTTGCTGCTATTCAAAGGATTCCTCTGACTGTTACTGAAAGTGACCACCATGTGTCCAAAAGCCCTCCTCCTTCAAGGAGACAGCTTACCATCTCAGAAACATATTAGTGTAAGGCCAAATATGCCTCCACTCACCCTGTTGCTGTTACAATAACCCCAAAAGAATTCTCAACTGATAGCTGTTGATTTGCTACCATATAACGTGGTTAAACATGTAGGATTCAGGTGGCTGCTTGAGTATTTCGAACCGCAATATAGTATACCATCGCAGAAATACTTCTCAGCAACAGGGATTCCCAGTCTTTACGATGTTGTATGTAAAAAATTAAGACATGTCTTGTGCAGTGCTGTAGGGAGGGAGGGTGGTGCATCTCACAACAGATATCTGGGCAAGCTGTCAGCCTGAACCCTTCATGTCTGTCACGGCCCATTTGGCATGTTTCAATACTTCACGTGGGGTGAAGACAGTGAAGCATCACAATTTGCTGTTCTAAGAATGTTTTATTTTCCATCTGAACATACCTCATACAACATCAATGAAGAGCTTCAAAAACCAATACAGCAATGGTTCACTTCACAGGGACTGCCAGTTGGCTTTATAGTTGTAGATAATGGGTCCAACATAAGGAAGACCTTGGGGAAGGGGGCTTTGTTCACATCCACTGCTTTGCGCATTGTTTAAATGTAATAGTTCACAGTTTTCTCGATGACGACAGGAAGATTAACTAAGGCTGTCGTTAGCACTGGTAAAAGAATATGCACTCATTCCAGTCCCTCTAGCAAAGCCCATCACTTGTTTGAAAAAATACAGCAGGAGCACAGTTTACCTTTGCACAGACTGATCCAAGACATTTCTACCTGATGCAATTCAACCTTTATATGTTCCAAAGGCTGCTGGAACAAAAGAAAGTTGTCAGGCAGTACACCTTAGAAAATAAAATTGGTGATGCAGACGTCTGTATCACTCCACCACAGTGGGTCATGCTGGAGTTTCTCATTGTACTGCTTCAGCCATTTGAAGAAATCACCGGGGAGGTTAGTGCAAACACAGCAACTCTGAGCCAGGTGATACAGTACCCCTAATAAAAATGTTAAAATTCAGATTGAATCTGATTAGGGAAAAGTTAGAGAAGCAAGACAGTTCCATGATCACACAGGCTGTCAGTGGCGCTGACACATGCAAGTTGCACTCCAGAATACAACAAGATCTAATGAGACGTATGATCAAAAAAGTTGAAGAAGATGACAAACTATATAAAATGCGTCATTCTGATTACTACATTAAAGCAACAATCTTGGACCCACAATACAAATCGAAGCAACCATTGAGTGATGATGGTGATGACACTTGTTTCGAGAGAAACAAATAAGAAATAATTGACTAGGTGCGTGCTGTCATGGAACAGAGTACAACAGCAGCACCACATTCAGAATCTTCTTCATGACACAGCAGCACAGCATCAGGTGGCCCATCCTCTACTGGTGCATAATTTTCTCCCTCTTCCTCCTCAGTCATTGCAGATGAATCTTCTTCACTGCCAGCCAAGCATGATAGCACTGTCCCACAGTCACTTGGTTCAGCTTCATGTCTCTGGAGTCACTCAGAAGATGTTATTGTAACATCTTCATCTGCCTCTTGTAACACAGCCTCAGCACTGACCATTGTTGAAATGTACCTGGCAGAGCCCAATATCAGCTGGAATGCTGATCCTTTGAAATACTGGAAATCCAAGCAAAGTATGTGATCTGCTTTAATAAACATTGCAATGATGTACATGAATTGCCGTCCGACTAGTGTCTGTTCAGAACGATTGTTCAGTTCAACTGGTAACGTCAATACTGATACACGATCCTGTTTGACACCGGAATACACTGAGCACCTCACATTTCTCAAAGTCAACATTTCTCACTTTAATTTCAAATATGATACCTGAATAAAACATACACTGACTGCTCAGAGTAGGCCCTAAGCACAAAACACTTTCAAGAATTTGTGCCTGTGGTGAAAATCTTTTGTGAATAGGGTCTACTACATGAGGTAGCAATTAATTGCAACAAGTCAGATCAGGGTGGATTAAGCCAGGCCACTATGATCACATGAGAAGCACAGAACAGAAATAAAATAACATCAGTGGGTTCAGAGTCTAAATACGGCAAGCAACTGCATTCCATGTCACAAACTTACTTGGTGGTATCTAGTACCACTATCTGATCTGGAAGTAGGGTACTGCTGTCTACTACTACTACTACTACTACCATCAGTTTTTGCCCTCACGAGTCATGACTACTACTTATTTATCACTTTTTGTTCTTACTCCAGTCCTGCTCCTTACAACTACTGCTTGTCACTTTTTTTGCCCTCAGCAGCTGATCCTGAGTCCTGACTGTACTGTTTTAATTTTCGCACAGTCATGGCTTAGCAGATGCCTGAAAGTTCAGAAACTGAATACTCTTTGTATATTTCTCACATCCCTAATATTTGGCTGCAAATACTTCACAGAAAAAAATGCTACTAAATTGAAAATTCATATTTCTTTATTGTGTGATATGCTAGCCTGGTTACCTCTCACTTACAGTAACTGGACTAAGATTATTATATTACTGTATTTTATTTGTGATACTTAAATTACTTGGCAGTGTCTGGCAACAAGCAATTGTGGATGTCACTGTGTTGTGTTGTGTGTCATCAGGGCTTCATCAGGTGGCAGCGGCAAACTTTTTAATGACTGCTCTGCATTTGACCAATGCGATGTGTGACTGGCTGCCTGCCTGGGTGGTGATTACTATGTCTTTCATTTTTCTTCTTTATGGATTCAGCATCCTCAGCATGTTGATCAGGTTCAGTAGAAATAGTCGTAGTACTAGAAAACATTTCCACCTCTTGGACCAGGTAGTGTACCATATACCACAGTACACTGGGGCGTGCAAAAAGTTGCATCATTCACATGGGTAGGGTGGGTGGGCCTCTTAGTGCTTCTCATTTGATCATTCATATCCATTTCTTTGGTTTGTTTGGCTCTGACTGGAACATCCATCAAAATAATCCCCACACAGCACCATTAATGAAAAAAGAAATCTTAGCTGCCTGGCAGTGCCTGCAGAGCTTGGTGGTGATATGATATACTGTAGGTAATGGTATCTGTCTCTCTCTCTGTCTCTCTCTCTCTCTCTCTCTCTCTCTCTCTCTCTCTCACCACACTCATGGGCCCGAGCATGATATGCCACCATTATAGGCCAGCCATGAAGGGGCTGGTAGTGACAGATTGCTGTTTTTTATTTTGCAGTTTTACTTTCATTTTTATACAAATAATCCATTACATTATTTTCTTTGGGCCTCTGTGTCAAATGTGAGTGACTTTGGCCACTTTTATGCATTTTTTCACATTTTTTTCACATATTGGTCAATAAATCAGAACTAATCAGGATAAATCAGGACTTCACCATGTTCTGGTTCTTATTTAATAAGGGTCAGAACTTCACCGAGTTCTCCCATCCCTAGTTCAGAGAAACCATTTGTTACGTGTGGATAGACAAGGCCTGACTGAATCTGCAGAGAGCAGTTGTGTACATCATCACCGAGGCCAGCAAGTGAACGAAATGCAAAACCAGCACAAGGAGAGACCTGTTGCTAGTGCACCACTATACCCTGAGCTCAGAGTGAGATCCCATTGGAACTGGAAACAATGAGTAGTTGAAGGACTTGCTCCTGCAGCACGCATGTTTGTTCCATTTGTTCATCTGGGAAATCACTTAGTGGATTAGGCCATTCTGCCAGGAATACAAACACCCAGTTGTGGTTTACTTTCAACTGCAGTAACTAAGTTAAGTGTTTAAATCATTAAGCCTGCCACTGCAATATCCTGTGCAATGACAGACTACAGGCTTGCACTGATTCCTCAGCTGGGTACCCAGTACTTTATATAAAGGGATTCTGTAGAAGTGGGGCACTGCTGCATATACAGTAGCTGGCACCAGTGAGGATATTAAGGCCTGAAAAGTACAGTCAGGCATGTTGGACTTGTATGTGTGTAGTCAGTCTGTGGTGGGCTACCTAAAATACAGCCAGGAGCCTGTATACAGTACTGTATGTTTGGCTTGGCCTAGAAGATTCAAGAAGCCAAGCCAAAGATATATAGTACAGTATGCAGGGCCTGCACACAGTATTATATATGTCTGGCTTGGCCTAGAAGGCTGCTAAAACCCAAGTCAAGCAAGTTCTGCATACTGTATTATATATGCTTGGATTGGCCTAGAAGGGTTCTGGATGCACAGCCTGGAACCTGCTGCTAGTGCAGACATATATACTTATCTACAGTGTGTGTGTGTGTGTGTGTGTGTGTGTGTGTGTATTATAGGGGTGCAGTCACACTCATAATTAGGGTTGAGTATGATGTTTAATGTTAAACCCCAATTGTTACGCTTTAATAACTTTGCAACTGTTCAATGGATTTGTATGAAATTTTGCATGCACAGTCATGTGGGGTCAATCTCTTGATGTGTCAAGTTTTGTTCCACTCAGATGTACAGATTCTGAAGTATGGATAGTACAAAAAGTGAATTTATGGGAATTTTTTTTCCCATTGGTTTTGCTGGGATTTCTGTCAGCTTGGCTAGCACCCAGACAGTGCGGAATATTGGTCTGACATTTTCAGGGTAGAAAGGAACTGGCCTATAAATGTCCCTTTTGCTTGTTTGGTGAAAAAATATTAAACCATTCCAAAGTTATTTCATTTTGAAATGTTGAGTAATTGGTTCTGAGCATGCTCAGTGAGCACTAAAAATGGTTGCATGAAACAAAAGAAAGAATTATTTTTTCGTACTGACATCATCCTTTTTCATGAGGA
The DNA here is from genome assembly GCA_016271365.2 of Neoceratodus forsteri. Classification (NCBI taxonomy): domain Eukaryota; kingdom Metazoa; phylum Chordata; order Ceratodontiformes; family Ceratodontidae; genus Neoceratodus; species Neoceratodus forsteri. The sequence continues at coordinate 736,614,353 of CM028131.1, forward strand.
GAAAGTCCTATTTAATTTGCCGCCATGTTGTTTTCAGTTTTCTTCAAAAATTCAAACTTAAAAAGCCTCCAAAATGACATTCTTGAGACCAAGCAACACATGTACACCATGTTGTTTATCTGGACCCTGTTAGTTAGATTCTGCACTTAACAGCTGGATAAATGGCCTGAAGTTATTTAAAATCTTTTTTGTGACTCTCTTACCACAAAAAAAGATTCTGTTTTCATATTTACCCAATGCTGATCCCTTATTGTGTTCCTTTTCTGTCAACTTGCCTAGCATCCTGACGGTTTGGAATTTTGCTCTGAAATTTTTAGGATAAAAAGAGGTTGGGGCACCAATGTTCTTTTTCCTGTTTTTTTGGTTTTTTTTTACATTCATAAATCTTTTTTCGTGACTTGTGATCCGAAAAAAAGATTCTTTTTCTTATGACGACTCACGATAAAAGACCCATTTTTGTGATGGAAATATCCTTTTTGGTAAGCCGGCATCTTTTCCCTTGTGTGTAGTAGTACCCCCAATTGCCTCATAGCTAATTATAAATTGTTTTCCTGGTGTCTAGTGACATCCCCCCACCGATCATTAGCCCTATTATTCTTTTTTAAATTCCTGGTGTCTAGTAGTGCCCACCACCTCCTTTCATTACCCTATTATAGTTTTTCAATTCCTATTCTTCTGGCACCCACCCCCACCATCTAATCGCTGTCTCATATAAAGAATATATTTTCCTGGCGTCTAGTGGCACCCCCACCCTCTGATCAGTGTCCCTGTAATAGCATTATTTATTCCCCTGGTGTCTAGTGCCCCCCTGATCGCTGCCCCAGTATTTATATGCCCTGTAATAAAGAAAACAATCCCTCAATATCTTTTTTTCAAAACCTGTAAATAAAAAAGGTCCCTCCCTAATCTGCCCCCCCCACCACCACCACCACCATGACCTCCCTCTCAGAACTGCACCACCCACACACCCAAACTCACCTGAACAGGTCCCCAGGTGAAGATCCACTCTCTGATCATAGACATGTCTTGCTGCTGGAACTGCCGACTGCAATATGAGAAACTAAGGTAAGTGCAGTTCAATGTATTTCAGTGGAGTTTTCAACTTTGATGCATAACTTAGCTATTTTTGTATATTTTGACCCCATATTTTCAACATGACCTTTTTGGGAATGCACCTCATGAACAATATCAGTGGAATTATGCAGATCCGGCCAGAAAGGTGATTTTGTGGTCACTTGGCAAAATCACCTTTCAGGCAGGATTTGAAAAATTGTATTGCCTTTGTTTATGAGGTGGGGTCATAAGAAGACCATGTTGAAATTTTGGGGTGAAAATAAGTAAACATGCCAAAGTTATGCACATACATTGAAATTTTGCTACACTCCCTCGTTACTTAGGCAATTTGAAATATTTTGACTAGAAATTTTCAACATAACCATCTTTTTACACCACCTCATGAGCATGACAGCTGTCATTTTTCAAATCCTGGTCAAACTGTGTTTTTGCACCTGAGATGGGCAATGGCATTGCAGTGGCATGGAATCACATTTTGGCAGGGATTTTAACATTTTCATTACTGGGTTCATGAGGTGGGGTAATAAGAAGGCTATGCTGACAATTTTGTTCCTGTTAGGGATGGGAAGGGCCCTGCACTACCACAGACAAATGAGGATACAATTATACTATCTCAAGGAAATTCTTTGAAAAACTTTGTCAGTGCACTAATTAGGGCTGAAGTGACAAAAGCAGGGAAATGTGGTGTTAGGGTTGTCAACTCTAATGCTCACTCCATTCTCATACACTGTACCCATTTCAGCTTATTTACTCATGGAACGGAGTGAACATTAGGGTTGACAACCCCAAGGCACACCCCACACCTGTTGCTGCCTGCAGGGTGGGGGTGGGGTGTTAGGGTTGGAAACCCTAACTCCACATTTCCCAACTTTTGTCACTTCAACCCTAACTAGTGCATTAAGGAAGTTTTTGCAAAGAATATGAAAAAAAAATATATATATATATATATACACACACACACACACACACACACATATATATATATATATATATATATATATATATATATACATACACACTTACATACATACTTCCATGAACATTTAAACTAGCTGAAGGGTGGTGAAAGAAATTGGGGCAACAGCCACTGCCCCCACAGGCTAAAGAAGGAAGCAGAAAGAACCTGATGGGAGAGAAGTACCACAAGGTGCAAATTAATAAAGAAAACAGGGTGATAGAAGTGAAGTGGAATGGAAATTAGAGCATCAAAAACAGAGGGGGGAGGAGGGAGGGCAAAAAGGAAAAAAGAGGGGTAATCAGAGTGGTAAAAAAGTCTGGAAGGCCATGTGTGTGAATGCTAGAAGTCAAGGGAATACAATTCCAGACCTAGAGGTCATCGTGGTAGAGGCCAACCTGGATACTGTGGCTATTACTGAGTCATGAGGCACTAAAGACCATGACAGGGACTTGGGACATACCAGTCTATAATCTGTTCAGGAAGGACAGAGTGGGAAGAAAAGGAAGGGGTGTGGTGCTTTATATGAAGGTGGTGCTTTATGTGAAGGAAAGCATAAAAGGGATAGAGATAAAGGGAATATGGGAGGACAGAGATACTGTGGGTCACCTTGGAGAAGGCAAACGGAGCCGCTATTCACACTGGTGTGATCTACAGACCTCCATCACAGATGGAGGAGTAAGATAAGGTTCTGGTGAAAGCCATTGGTAAGATGGCAGAAAAGAAGGAGGTGTTTCTAGTGGGGGACTTCAATCTTCCTGATGTAAATTACAGCCTCCCAGCTGCAGTTTCAATTAGAAGCCGGGACATCCTGGTTCCTCGGGCAACTAGTCAAAGAACCCACATGAAGGGGCAATAACTGGACCTGGTACTCACTAACAGACAGTGTGGAAGACATCAAGGTAGGAGGCCACCTAGGGACTAGTGATCACAGTACAGTGTGGTTTAATATAAGGACAGCAGTGGAGTAGAACCACACAAGAGTGAGGGTTCTAGACTACAAGAGGGCAGATTTTATAAAGATGGGTGAATGCCTCAGGATGACCTGGCAGGGGAAAATGACCTGGGTGGGGTAGAGGAACAGTGGGTGAAGCTAAAAGAGGGTCATATTGACGGCAACAAACCTCTTCGTCAAGCAAGTGAGTAAAAAAGTGACAGCTGTGGTCCTCAAAAGAGGTGGCTGAAAAGGTAAATGCTAAAAGGGTAGCATTCAGAAGATATAAGGAAACACAGGGGTAGGAGGTATATCAGGAGAAACAGAGAGAAGCAGGGAAGGCAGTAAGGAGGCAAAGGCACAAACTGAAGAGAGGGTAACCCAAGCAGTAAAAAAAGGGAACAAGACATTTTAGGGTAAGTAAATGCAAAAAGGAGGACCAGGGGAGGGATTGTAAGGTTAAAAATGGATGGGGGGGGGGGGGACTCTGCAGAGGGAGACCAGGAAAAGGCAGACTTGCTGAACATACACTTGTGTTCTGTGTTCACAGTGGAAGGTGGGCCAAGTGGTCCTTATCTGCCATCAAAGTCTATGTTTCTATGTTTCTAAGGGGAGGGGCCACAAAAAAGTGACAGGAGCTCTGAAAGGAGGGAGATAGATGACACTAGTCCTTTTTCAGGGGGGATAATATGAAAGTAGACAAGGCAATGGAACCAGATGGAGTTCATCCTGGAGTACTGAGGGAACTCAGGAAAGTACTGGCTGCACCTCTGAGAGTTCTGTTTAACAGCTCTGTGGAAACAGTAGTATTTCCGGAAGACTGGAGGAGGGCAGATATAGTCTTTCTTCACTGAAGGAGTAGTAGGGAGGAGGCCGGCAATTGTAGGCCGGTTAGCCTGACATCAGTGGTGGGAAAGTTAATGGAATCACTGCTGAAGGAGATGATAGTGGAATAGCTTGAATCGAATGGGTTACAAGACCTGAGACAGCATGGATTCATGGGAGGAAGGTCATGTCAGTGATTGGGTAACCATGTAATTAGATTAAGGTGGAACAATACATGTGGCATACCTAGATTTCAGTAAGGCATTCAACATTGTTCAACACAAATGATGATTAAGCAAGCTGGCTAACTTAGAAGTGGGTCCAAAGGTGATAAATTTGGTAAGACATTGGTTAGGGGATAGGAGACAGAGAATGGTGGTAAAAGGAGTCCGCTCTGAGGAGGGGAGGGTGATCAGTGGGTTGCCTCAGGGATCAGTGCTGGGACTAGTCCTCTTTAATGTCTTTATAGTTGACATTGCAGATGAGCAGGAGGGGAAGGTCTGCCTATTTGCAGTTGACACCTAAATATGCAATAGGGTAGACACTCCAGGTAGGTGGAAAGGTCATGCAGAGACCTGAGAAAACTCGAGGAGTGGTCACGGGTATGGCAACTGGGCTTCAAAGCAAAAGGTGCAAATTAATGCACTTGGGGTAAAGAAACCCTGGGTCAGAGTACAAAATGGGGGAGTGATATTGACAACCACCAAGCTGAAGAGAGAGCTGAGGGTATTTATCTCTCATGACCCAAAGGTGGCCAGGTAGTGCAACAAGGCAGTTGTGAGGGCTAGTAGGATGCTGGGGTACATAGGGAAAGATATCACCAACAGAAGGAGGGAGGTGGTGTTGCCTCTGTATAGATCACTGGTGAGATTTCACCTGGAATACTGTTTGTAATTCTGGAGACCACATCTCCAGAAGGATTCAGATAGAGTAGAAGCAGTCCAGAGGAGGCAACTAAAATGGTGCAGGGTCTACATCAAAAGCCCTAGGATAAGTGACTAAAGGAACTTAGTATGTACACCCTGCAAGAGAGGGAGGGAGAGGTTGATATGATGGAGACCTTTAAATACCTCAAGTGGTAAATAAGGTACAGGAGGGAAGTATTTTCCAGAAAAAAAGGTGCTCAAGAACAAGGGGCCATGCTATGAAGTTGGTGGGGGTGAATTCAGAAGAGATGTAAGAAAGTGCATCTTCACAGGAAGACTGGTGGATTCCTGGAGCAGTTTACCAGCCAAGGTAGTTGGGGTAAAAACAGTGGTGGGATTCAAGAAAACATGGGATAGGCATAAGGGAATCTTAGTGGAATGGAATTGGGGAGGGAGAGCCAGAGATCAAGTAGGGTCTGTGGTGATATAGGGAAAAGTGAGCAGACTGGGTGGACCAAGCAGTCCTTATTTGCCATAAAATTCTATGTTTCTCTATATTGGCTGCACTTGGGAGGGTGACAGAAGACCAGACCACTAGCGAGTAGCTATACTGCTACCTTGCCTGCCTAACCTTTTTCTTACTAGAACCTTGTTCCACTACCTTAATAAAGCCCTTACCATTTGTTCACATTTCCTGTGCATATTACTGTTAGAGTGATAAGAACTGTTGTTACTATGTGTAGGTCCTCTGGTGGAGTGATCCTGTGGGAAGGTACTGCATCCCAAGGAGTTGTATCATACTTACACCAGGCCATCTTTAATTTTCTCTGGGTGTAGGCACTGTGAATTTAACTCTTAGATACAATGCCCCCAACCAGGAGATTATTTAACAATCCAGGCCACTCAACCTTGCTTGAGCCTACAAGTCAGGGGTGGTAATTGTCAGCATCTACCGTAACCTGGTTACACCTTTGAAAGCACCACTAGGCTTTCTTGGTTATCTTATGGTCCCCCATCTGGACCACCAGTGCAGTCAACAAAAGATTGGTACCTCAACCCAGCTCCACTCCTGGCCCCAGAAATTTTGAAAATTGCAGTGGCATTTCAAGAGTGCCAAGGGCTTGGATTTGAAAAAGTGTTTCTGATCAGGAATGTTCTGGAAGGAAGTAGTATAACCACTATAGAGGGTGTTTTGCTAGATTGTTTAAAGAGAATTGGAAAGTTGAAGGCACAGCAACTAGTTGATGATGTGGGTACTATGACAGTCAGTGCTACTGTAGAGAGTAATAAGGATCTGGAACCGGTGGCATTGCCTACCACTTACACATCAGAGGGAACCAAAGAAGTATGGTAAATACTTAGCAGAAGGAGTACCTCTTTTGACAGTGAGTCTAGTCTGGCTCCACCCCAGGACTGGAATAAACATTGAGGGGTCAACTTGCTCAGGAAGGAAAAACTGAACCAGATAAATAAACTGTTTACTCCTACAGAAGTGACATCTACTGAGGCCAAACTGGATGCAGTAGCCTGACATATGGACAAGATGCTAAAAACCACGTGGAGCTCCAGGACATAAACCTACTCCTGCTCCCCCCTTCCCCCCGGGGAGGAAGACTTCAACACAGATTGAAAAAGCCACCCTGTAAGTGCAGGACTTAAAATGCTTAGATGCAGAGAAGAGAGCTTGCTTGCAAGAATGCCTCAGAGGACCTGCGTTGGATGCCATGCCAACACTGAAGGTACAAACTCTGAAGGTTACTCAATCAGATGCCAATTCATTTGATTATTCAGCTAGGAGCAAATATTTGGAAGTGTGAAGAAACATGGTCAAATTCTCACACTGTTTTTATTCTTGAAACAGAGGGAAAGAGAAACTCAAGGAATTCTTGATCCGCATAGGAAAAATGGAAAAAAAGGGCTTATCAAACAGGCAGGATGTCTACTGTAGACATGGACAGGGTGTGCGAGCAAGTATTAGAAAGAGATGTTTACTTGGAGCAGATCTTGAAAAATCTCAGATTATAGTATAGGATGAACCAGCAGTCAGCATATGGAGAGTCTGTGAGAGAGGTCAGGGAACAGGAGGAGAGATTGCTTCCAGTTGAGACTCTTTAGACCTCTGCCCAGGTGGCACCTAGTACAGTGACCAGGAGCACACCCATTTTGCTCCAGGAAGAACCCAACAACAGTGAACTGTTGGTACAAACTGAGAAATTAACCCAGTTGTTCATGGAACAATGGAGAGACAGATGCTCTCAGTTCAGAGCATAGCCAGTGAATGCAGCAGCCACACAGTCCAATGTGGACTTCTCTTTTCAAGGAATTGGGAATTGGAATACCCCCCAGGATACATCAAGATTCTAAAGCAGGAGGGAAGGACTCAGGTGTTACAAGTGTGAGAAGGAAATGGAGAAGGTGTTGAAGCATCAAAAACCTATGGTAAAAGAATAACTCATCTGGAATTTGGTGGACCTGGGGATGCCAATGAGGATAGATGTTAGACACACCAATCAAGCAGTTGCAATGTCATCAGCCAAATCAACAGCAAAGCTGCCAGTTATGCTAATAGAGTTAGTGGGACCCTTATACCACATCAAGATTAAGGTTGCTGAAGTGATCACCCATGCCATTTTGAAAAGTGGTTCCCAAGTGACCATTATGTTCAAGGACTACTATGACAAGCTGTGACAACCTGCAATGTATTTTGTGTGTGTGTGTGTGTGTTTTGTTAGTTTCATCACATCTATGCCTCTATAAAGTATTTCAGCTGAGGTGGGAGGTCTGGTGGAAACTGAAAATTACCTTCTGTGGTCCATGTTGCAGGGAACTCAGCTGTGTGTAGCCTTTGTGTAAAAAGTTCTTTGTACTCACTATACAAACAAGAGGGTATGGGTAGCAGTCATCTTCTGGTCTAAAGGATTTTGTTTTGGGAAGAGAGTCCCTTTCATTAAAACAGATATGTTTTGAATATAAACAGTGGCCAAGGTAAAGCAAGACATTTCCAGCTGGACAGACGGCAATGATAACAAAAGGACCAAGCACTAAATAACAAATCTGGTTAGGAGGACCAGTCTAAGAACAAGGTAGTCCCCAGAGATCAAAGCAGAGACAGGGTGCTGTGTCAGACAGGCCAGTCCAGTGACGTGGGAATAGTGAGCCAGCCAGCCAAATGTAATTTTGTTCTATGTTTGCAAGGAGAGTTCAGTTATGTCTGGGATTTTGAACTAGTAACATAACAGGTTCATACCTGTCAAAACTCATCAGTTCCCAGTTGGGGGTAAGCTTCTTCTACTTAGAATTTAGATAGCTTTGAGTTAGTTTTTTATTTCAGTGCGACTGCTATCTTTTCAAATGTACTTTTTCATCTCTGTTGAAATACCATAGTCCCCATTATCTTTAATGCTTGTTGTCCTTTAACATATGTAAATATAGTGGAGTATTAAATGTTAAATTTTTACATGCTCCATGTGTTCTGTGACTAAGTCATTTCAGTTATAGATAACTAATCGGGGGTAAATTGACAAATCTGTAATCCATTTCTGAACAGACAGGCTACAAAGTTACTATATCTAAAGGTAAGTGTTCTCAGCTGTGACAAATGGGTTGGGTCATTTGCACTTTGAGAAAGAGCACTGCACTGTGTGAGCAGTGGCTCTAGTGAAATTCAGACATAGAGATAGCCTTAGTGAGAGTCACACTGAGTGGTGGTGGTATACCAAGGTAACCCTTTCAGGTGTCTAAAGGGTTGTGAAAACTGATAGTAGTGCAGATTGAGTTCTGGGAGAGAACTAGACTGTTACAAACTGTTTGGCAGTGACTGGGATCTGAAATGGATTGTCAATAAAAAGGTTATCTGTCCAGTCACAGAACAGGATATACACAGGGCATACTGTAGTTTCATTGTAAATTAGAGAAAATAATTAGAAAACACTGTATCTGGGCCATATGGGAGATGCACAGTGGCAGACCTTGAGGAGCTGTGCAAAAGAAGAGAACTTGTCTTTGAAGAAGGTCAGCCATGAGCAGAACTGCATACTGTGTGGTCCTGAGCAAGTCATTTAACTTCCTTGTGCTCCCAGATCACACCTGTAAACAAGCTTTCAGCTTAGTGTGTCTCTCCTGATTACACAAACAAACAAACAAAAGAACTCAGAGACATCCTGATATCTCCTAGTAACTTTCAGCCAATCTCCCTCCTCCCCCCCTTTCTTGCCAAGCTGCAGGAGAAGCCTGTATACACCAGACTCTCAGATTTCCTATCCCCCACCAGTTTCCTCTCTCCATTCCAGTCTGGCTTCTGGAAGCATCAATCCACGGTCTTCTCCCTGCTGCGTGTTACTGATTCTATCCTCTCAGGGTTGGATCAGAGGCACGTCACAGCTGCCATCGTCATTGATCTAGCCAGCGCCTTTGACTTGGTGTCCCGCTCACTCCTGGTTAAGCTGAGTTCAGCCAGCCTGTCAGCTCCTGTTGTTAACCAGTTTCATTTCTACCTCACTCACTGTCTACAGTCAGTTCAGGTTGGTAGCACCCTGTCTCCTCTTCTTAATAATAATAATAATAATTTTATTTAGTATAGCACCTTTCAGATCATCAAGGCGCTTCACAAATACGAACTGACACAATTAAACAATAAATAAAACTGATTGAAAAAGATTGAAAATCAGGAAATGCTTTGACCCAAAGAAAGGTCTTCAGTGCCTGCTTAAAACTCCCCACCGTCCTGCACTCCCGTAGCTGACGAGGTAGAGAATTCCAGAGGGATGGGCAGCAAACATAAAAGCCCGAGCCCCAGATGACTTCAATTTAACCCTCGGAATCTCTGACAATCCCTCATCAGTTGAGCGGAGTTCTCGCACAGGGGTGTAAGGGATCAGAAGTTCTTTCAGGTAGTCAGGACCCAGTCTGTGTAGGACCTTGTAGGTTAACAAACCTACCTTAAAGGTGATCCACCACTGAACTGGCAGCCAGTGCAGATCATACAGCACTGAGGTTATACGAGATCTTCTTGATGCCCCAGTCAATAAACATGCAGCCGCATTCTGCACTAGCTGCAAGCAGCAGATATCAACCCCAGAAAGCCCTAGGTAGAGGGAGTTACAGTAGTCAAGGCGCGAGGTCACAAAGGCGTGGACCAAAACTGGCAGGTCGCTGTACGGAACATGGTTCTTGATTCTGGCAATGTTCCTAAAATGGTAAAAGGCTAACTTGACGTCAGCAGACACCTGATAACGGAGGGTCAAACCATCATCAAGTATCACTCCCAGGTCATGCACCCATTCAGAGGTAGGGACCTGCTCACCTCCCAGGAATAAACCAGAGGGCAAATCCACCTCAACCCCTCTATCCTGCGACCAGGGTCCACCACCAAAACCTCACTTTCTCATGTTCAACTTTAACCCGCTGGAACTCATCCAGTCTTGGATTTCAACAAGGAAGCTATTAAATACTGAGAGGGCACACATCTGGTCGGGCGCAAAAGACAGGTAGAGCTGGGTATCATCCGCATAGCAATGAAACCTCAGCCCATACCATCTTACAATGTCTCCGAGGAGCAGAATATACACTGCAAACAACATGGGGGACAGCACTGAGCCCTGTGGTACCCCACAAGGCAGAGAGAAAGACTTGGAGGTAAATATTCCCGAGACAACTCTCTGAGTTCGACCGGTGAGGAAGGATGAAAACCATCTGCATGCTGTACCCGTCAGCCCACAGATGCACCCCAGGCGTTCGAGCAGAACCCTATGGGCAACAGTGTCAAAGGCTGAGGAAAGATCAAGAAGTACCAAGATAGAATGGTTCCTCTGATCTCTCACCATCGGGAGATCATTGAGCACCCGAACCAGAGTCAGCTCAGTACTATGCCTCTTACGGAAGCCCAACTGGAGAGGTTCATATAAATTATGGATGGTTAGATGGTCCTCCAGTTGGATTGCCACCACTTTCTCGATAACCTTACCCACGAAAGGAAGGTTTGAGATAGGTCTGTAGTTAGCCAGAGACTCCGGGTCCAAAGAAGCTTTCTTCAGAAGGGGTGTCACCACCGCCTCCTTCAGGGAGCCAGGAAACTCACCCGATTCCAGGGAGCACCGGACAATCTGAGCTAAGACCAGGCCAATAACATTGCTACAACCCAAAATTAGGGAAGTAGGGTCCGGGTCTAAACTACAGCACGTGGGGTGCATCCCCTGGACAATCCTCATAATCTCAACGACATCCGGTAGGTCAAAGGTACTCCAGGAAATGCCGGGCATAGTGACCGAGCATCGACCAACCATATCTCCGTAGAACGCGAAAGGCGAATCTTCTGCCTGATAACATCCACCTTATTCACAAAGAATCGAGTGATCTCATCACACTCAATTTATGAACATACGAAATTTGCCAGCAGATAAAAGCCTAGAGGTCTATCAAGTCTGCTTGAATGTGCAGCTAGCACCCCTTATTCTGCAGCTACTCCTCCTTTCCTCCCTTCCCCTTCATTAACCCTCCCCCTTGTCCTGTCCCATCCTCATTTGAAGCAGTCCACTGTTCTACTGCATACCACTTCAGCAGGTAACGCATTCCACCCAGCCACCACCCTCTCTGTAAAAAACTGTCTCCTCATCTCCCTCCTGAACCTTCCTCGCTCCAGTCTCATATCATGGCCCCTGGTGGCCCTCCCCTCCCTTACTTTGAACAGCCCCTCTGTACCCGTCTTGTTTATTCCTTTCATGTATTTAAAGGTTTCAATTATGTCACCCCTGTCTCTCCTCTCCTCCAGTGAGTACATGTTCAACTCCTTCAACCTCCTCTCATATGATAAGTCCCCCAGCCCCTTGATCATCTTTTTCACTCTGCGCTGCACCCCCTCCAGTAACTTAATGTCCCTCTTCAGATACGGACACCAGTACTGCATGCAGTACTCCAGGTGTGGTCTAACTAATGACCTATACAGTGGCAGAATCACCTCCTCCCTCCTCGAGGATATACCCCTTGCAATACAACCCAGCATTTTGTTGGCCTTTGCAGCTGCCTTCCTACATTGTGCCGAGTTGTTCATTGACCCTGTAATGAGCGCACCCAGATCCTTCTCCTCCTCCTCTGTCTGGGCTAGCTGCACTCCCCCTAGCTGGTAACTCCTCCTTGGGTTCTTCATCCCAAAATGCAGCACCTTGCACTTTTTGGCATTAAAGTCCAGTTGCCAGGTGTCTGACCAGGTTTCAAGCTTTGCCAGATCATCCTGCAACCCCTGCCATCCCCCTAGGTCATCCACCACCGCGCCTACCTTGGTATCATCAGCAAACAGACTGATCTTGCTCTTGATGTCCCATGATATGGCTGCAATGAATATCCCAAACAACACTGGTCCCAACACTGAGCCCTGTGGAACACCATTTGTCACTGCCCTTGGGTGTGAGAGCTCCCCACTCACCACCACCCTCTGTTGCCTTCCCTGCAGCCAGTTTCCTACCCATCTCACCAGCTTTGCACCCACCCCTGTGCCTACTAACGTCCTTCCCAGCCTTCCATGTGGCACTGAGTCAAATGCCTTACTGAAGTCCAGATACAGGACATCCACTGCATGGCCCCTGTCCAGTTGCCTAGTTACCCAGTCATAGAACTTGACCAGGTTGGTTTGGCAGGATCTGCCACATATGAAGCCATGCTGTCTGCTGTCCTGTAGTCCTTGGCCTCTGGGAGGGCCACCAGCCTCTCCTTCAGGATAGTCTCCATTAGCTTACCCATGATGGATGTGAGGCTCACTGGTCTGTAGTTTCCTGGTTCATCCTTGGGGCCACTCTTGTGGAGGGTCACCACATGAGCCATCCTCCAGTCCTGAGGTACATACCCTGAATGTAGTGAGGCATTAAATAGGTCTGCCAAAGGTCCTGCAAGGACCTCTGCCAGCTCCTTCAGTACCCTGGGGTGGATGCCATCTGGGCCTGGTGCCTTGTCCACCCTCAGTGCCTTCAAACCCTCTCGAACTCTGCTCTCCATGATTTCCCCATCTGTCACCACTTCCCACCCTGCTTCTGCCATTTCTCCCACCTTGGGTGTCACCCCCCTCTTCTCTTTAGTAAATACTGAGCAGAAGTACTCATTTAGTGCTTCCACCTTCTCGCACCCTGCTTCCACCCAACCCCCCTCCTTCCTAATCCTTACTATGTGGTTCTTACAGCTCCTTTTCTCCCTGATGTACCTAAAGAAGTCCTTCTCCCCCTTCTTAATGCCTTGTGCCAGCCTGAATTCCGTAGATGCTTTGGCTCCCCTTACTGCCCTTGTCACCTCCTTCGATTCTGTCAAGTACTCCTCCCTGTCCTCCCCCCTCCCTGTTTTCTTGTACTTCCTAAAGGCAGCTCTTTTCCTCCTTACCTTTTCCATGACCTCCTTGCTTAACCAGATCAGTTTCTTAGCCCTAGCCTTCATGCTCTGGGCTTTGCAGCAGGTTTTGGTTGCCTCCACTATCCCCAGCTTTATGAGCTCCCACCTCTGGTTAGTGTCCATACTAGATTGAATTCTGGCCAGGTACCCTTTTACCACTTCCCCCATCCTCCCAAAGTCGTCCCTCCTGAAGTCTAGCACTGTTGTGCCAGATTCCACTCCTTCCTTGCCCATATCCAATGTGAGCCATACTGAGTGGTGGTCACTCCCTGACAGCGGTTCCTCCACTGTAAGTTCTCTCACAAAGTCCCCATTTGCCAGCACAAGGTCAAGGGTATTCCCTAACCTGGTTGGTTCACTGACCATTTGCAACAGGAAGCTGTCCTGGAAGGCATCCAGCAGTACCTGCTCCTTTCTGTTCCTGGTTGTTGGGGTGCTCCAGTCCACTCCTGGCATGTTGAAGTCCCCCACAATCACCACACTACCCTTCTCGCAGGTCCTCCTGATCTGTCCCGCTAGTTCCCTGTCTAGCTCCTCCATCTGAGACGGTGGTCTGTACACTACTTCCATTCTAAGAATCCTAGTCTTGGAATCCTGGATTTGCATCCAAAGTGACTCCATACTACCCTCCTCCCCTTCCTCCCTTACACACTTCAGTCCTTCCTTCACATATAGTCCCAACCCCCCTCCTTTCCCAATCACACTGTCCCTACGAAATAACCTGTACCCTGGTACAGACAGGTCCCAGTCATTGTATTGGGTGGCCCATGTTTCCGTGATGGCTGCAATGTCCACCTCTCCCTCTGCCATGAGAACCTGTAACTCTGCAGTTTTCCTCCCAAGGCTCCTAGCATTAAAGGTAACCACCTTCCACCCTTTTCCCCCCCTCCCATCCTGCCCTCCTTTACTAGTATCACCAACAGTACTTACCATTTGTCCTTTGTCACTGTTATGGGGGGTAAGCTCATATGGTTTCCCAACCTGTGGTCTCTGCATATCTCTTCCCCAACTGTCACCCCCCACTCCTAGTTTAAATTCCAACTTCCTCTATGTACTCCTCCATCCTCTGTTTCAACACTTTCTTTCCCTCCTCACTCAAGTGTAGCCTGTCCTTGGCATAGAGACTACTGTCCTCCCAGGTCCCTCCCCACTCCCCCAACAGCCCATACCCTTTAGCACAACATCAGGTTCTTAGCCATCCGTTAAATTCCTCTATTCTCAGCTTTCTTGTTGTGCTTGCCTTTGGCACCGGAAGTATCTCTGAAAAAGTTACTGATCTTCCTGCCCCCTCACATAATTGTGCTAGTTCCTCAAACCTCCTCTGGACTGTATCTACTGTCTTATCAGCCAGGTCGTTTGTCCCAAGATGTATAATTAAATGAGGCTTGTCCCTACCCCTTCTAGCATATTTCAGAACAGACTGTCCCACCCTTTCCGCTGTCATTCCTGGCATGGCCTCCACCCAAATGCGACTATGCCTCTCCCCCTTGCTACCCCATCTAACTCCTCTTATTTGTGAAAAAGCTCGATGAAGCTGCAGACAGGTTGGGTTGCACAACCTGTCCACAGTTCGGAAGAGCTGAGCCGGTCGGTTCCCAGCAACAGCGATTTCCCTGGACAGGAATTCTGCCTTCTTATGGGAAATTGCTGATTGATAGAGCTGATAATGCTCTAACAAAATAAGATGGTTGGTATCCAAGGTGGATTTACGCCAACGATGTTCTAACCTACTACCCAACTTCCGCATCTCCCTCAGAGACCCATCAAACCATGGGATCCGAGGGTGAAGAGGAAGGGGACAAACACGGATTGGAGCAATCCAATCAAGAGCTGAGGTAATAGCCTTATTATAGACTACCACTAAATGCTCTGGATAGGTGCTGGTCTCACCAAGCACCGAGAAGTCAATCACCACCACCAGGTCTTCAGGGACCACATCCCGCAAAGGGCGGTAGCTGACCATGTTCACAGGGGCAGACCTACTCAGGGGGACAGAAAAATTGAACCTCACAGTGTAGTGATCAGACCAACCAACAGGTTCCACCCTCAGGTCGGAGGCCTCGATTCCCAGGAGGAAGACCAAATCAAGAGAGTGACCACCATTATGGGTAGCTGAGTAAATTACCTGTGTGAAGCCCAGTGATGTGATTAGCTTACCCAGGAGGGAGTCTCATAGGGCTCCATCTTGGGTTATATTCTCTTCTCCATCTTTCTCAATAACTCCCCCCCCCACACAGGCCTGTGCCAACTTGCATATCCACATGTATGCAGTTGACACAGTCATCTACACCTCTGGTCCCTCCTCAGCTATGGAAGATCTGCTCCAGCAAGACTTCCGCAATGTTCTTCACTGGTTCCAATCAAACCAACTCCATGTCAGCATAAAAAAAACAAAAAACCCTGCGTCCATGACCTTTGGCACCAGACAGAAACTGGCCAGACTCCCAACTCTGCCAATCTTAACCACCTTGGATGGCAACCCACTAGAAGTGGTCCAATCCTTCAAGTACCTCAGTGTGTGGCTAAACAGCAAGCTTGTCTTCTCTGCCCACATTGACACCATCCATGCAAAGCTCTGCCACAAACTTGGTGCCTTATACCACAATAAAAATTTCTGTCTCTGTAGGTCTGCCATGAACTTGTTACCAAAATGGTGCTTTCAGCCTTTAACTATGCAGATGTGGTCTATGGCACCATCTCCTCCACTTCCCTGGCCAGACTGAATACCTTCTGCAACTTCTTATCCTACTTTTCTACCCCTTCCCCTCTTCATACTCATTGTTCATTATATTACTCCTTATCCAGTCTCCCATTACCTTCATGTCACCAGATCCTTTGTACCTCATTTATTTCCAAATACTGGTTTGAGTCCCTTCCCTCTCTCTTACCTGTTTTCCCTCATCTCCTTTATCCCCTTTGTCTCCTGTTCCCTCCATTGCAGAGATCCTTGCACCTTTGCCATTCCTCATCCCCGCTACTCTGCTGGGTAATCAGCCTTTTCCTATCACTTCTCATTACTCTGGAGCCAACTCTCCTCTTCCCTCTGATTAACTTCCTCCCCTGGCTCCCTCAAGCACCAGCTGAAACTCCTTCCTTCCCTTCCCCCCTTGCTCCTGTTTTCCCCTTCCCTGACTGCTCCCTTGGCATTTGCCTCAGACCTAGAAGGAAGTCTTGCTGAAAAGCTCATTTGTTGCTTATGCCTTGTTTTCTTATTTTTAATTACTCCTGTATTTAACTTTGTCTCAGAGTGCACTTTATTGTAACTGCAAAACAGTGCCTCTGCTATGTATTATGTATGCTAGTTATGGATAAAGGAAGTGGGGAAGTGGCACAGGGAGGGATGGGGGGAGAATAGGGGTAGGGAAGGGGAGAAGACAGGCTGAAGGGTGGTCTCACTGAACACAAGAAGCCTAAGGAATAGAATAGTGGACTTACAGGTTCTCTTGGCTGTGGAGAGGGTGGACATTGAGGACATCACGGAAACATGGGCCACCCAGTACCAGGACTGGGATATGATGATTCCAGGGTTCAGGATATTCAGAAAAGATAGGGCTAAGGGGAATGGAGGGAGGGGAGTGGCGATCTATGTAAGGGAGGGGATAAAGTGTGTAAGGGAGGAAGGGGAAGAAGGGAGGACAGAAGTACTATGGATGCAGTTCCAAGATGCAAAGAATAGGACACTGAGAATGGGTGTGGTGTACAGGCCACCAGCTCAGGGGATTGACCTGCACAAGGAATTAGCTGAACAAATTAGGAGGGTCTGCAGGAAGGGGAGCACAATAGTGGTGGGGGACTTCAACCTACCAGGGGTGGAGTGGGGCACCCCATCCACTGTGAGTGCAAGGGAGTGGGTCCTGCTAGAAGCATTTCAGGACTGCTTTCTGACACAGCTGGTCCAGGGGCCAACTCAGTTAGAAAGGGCTCTGGACCTTGTACTGGATAACGGGAAAGGTGTAAGGAATCTGGAAGTGGAAGTGGAGGAACCACTGGCTGGGAATGACCACTATTTGGTGTGGTTCATGCTCAACATGGGGAGGGAAACAAGGGGGCATGGGTACAAGGGTGACTGAGTTTAGGGGGCCAGACTTTAAGAAGATGGTAGAAATTTTGGGCAGGCACCTGGCAGGAATGCAATCACACATGGATGCAGACCAGAAATGGGACATCATAAAGGAAGGGTTGGCGGAGGCTTCGGAGTCTTGCACTAGGAAGAAAGGCAAGAAGGGAAAGGCAAAGAAACACAGTTGGCTGACACAGGAGATTATGGAAGGGGTGAGGGCCAAGAGGGCAGAATTTCTAAAGTACAGGAAATCGGGGAGGGGTGAAGATAAGGATACGTACATGGGGAAGTCCAGGGAGGTTCAGAGACTGGACAGGGTGGCCAAGGTGTCCAGGAAGCTGAGACTGGTGCAGGGAATCAAAAGTGGAGAAAAAGACTTCTTCCATTACATCGGAGAGAGAAAAAAGAGCAAGGATCAGCTGGTGAGGATTAAGCAGGATGGGGTGGGTGGAGAAAGGGTTGGAGCAGGCAGAGGCACTGAACAAATACTTGCTCTATATTCATGCAGAAGAAGGGGGGCAGATATCCCAGGTGAGGAAGGGGACAACAGATGTAGGGATTACAGAGAGCAGGGTACTAGATGGGTTGAGGGCATTAAGGGTGGACAAAGCATGTGGACTTGATGGCAGTCACCCTAGGGTACTAAGGGAGTTGGCATAGGTCCTGGTGGGGCCACTGACTGACCTGTTCAATACCTCCCTGGATACAGGATGTGTACCACAGGACTGGAGAATGGCCCATGTGGTGCTCATCCACAAAAGTGGCCCAAAAGGATGAACCAAGAAACTATAGACCAGTGAGCCTCACATCGATTGTGGGAAAGCTCATGGAGATCATACTAAAAGAGAGGCTTGTGAGCTTCTTGGAGGAAAATGGTCTTCAGGATGGTCAACAGCATGGATTTATTGTGGGTAGATCCTGCCAGACAAACCTTGTAGAGTACTACGACTGGGTGATGTGGGAACTGGATAAGGGCCATGCAGTGGATGTCCTGTATTTGGACTTCAGCAAGGCCTTTGATTCAGTGCCGCATGGGAGGTTGGGGGGGAAACTGGAATATGTGGGGGTGGGACCAAAAATTGTGAAATGGATCACGAACTGGCTAAAGGGAAGACAGCAAAAGGTGGTGGTGGTGGTGGGGGGCCTCTCATCATCATGAGTGATGATGAGCGCAGTATCACAGGGATTGGTACTGGGATCGGTGTTGTTTGGGATTTTTATTGCAGATATCTCACACAGGATCTGGAGCAAGATCAGTCTGTTTGTAGACAATACCAAGATGGGAGCTGTGGTTGATGACACAGAGGGGTGGAAGGAGTTGCAGGAGGACCTGACTAAGCTGCAGGAGTGGGCAGAAACATGGCAGTTGGGGTTCAATGACAAGAAGTGCAAGATTCTGCACTTTGGAGCCAGGAACCAGGGGAGGGATTATCACCTGAATGGGGTACAGTTGGGGAGCTCCACAAGGGAGAAGGACCTAGGAGTGATCATTACTGGGAGCATGAACAACTCTGCTCAGTGCAGAAGGCAGCAGCAAAAGCCAACAAAATGCTGGGATGTACTGCAAGAGCAATCTCCTCCAGAAGGAGGGAGGTTATCCTGCTCCTGTATAGGTCATTGGTCAGGCCCCACCTGGAGTACTGTGTGCAGTACTGGCACCTTTTCCTGAAGAAGGACATAAGATTGTTAGAGGGGGGTGCAGCAAAGAGCCACAAAGATGATCCAGAGATTGGAGAGCAACCCCTACGAGGACAGGCTGGGAGAGCTGAATATGTATTCACTGGAGGAGAGGAGGGATGGGGGATATGATTGAGACCTTTAAGTATCTGAAGGGGATAAGCAAGACCAACACAGAAGGAATTTTTTTAGATGAGAAGTGGGAGGGACACGGGAGGGCATGGACTGAGATTGGAGGGGGGAAGATTTAAGAGGGAGATGAGGAGACATTTTTTCACAGAAAGAGTGGTGGACAAATGGAACACCTTACCAGATGAGATGGTGTCCTGTAAGACGGTGGGAAGTTTCATGAGGGGTTGGGACAAGGTAAGGGGAAGGGATACTGGGAAGGGAGGGAGGGAGGGGCAGCTGCGAGATGAGAGGCTAGCTGCGCACTTGAGGAGACTCGATAGACCATGAGGCCTGTTTCTGCTGGCAATTTCATATGTTCGTATGCTCTGCTCCCTTCCCCTGGGTCACACATGGAAACGAGCCTCGGCTCAGTGTGACTTTCCTGGTCACCAGTTTACAAAGAAATAAATAAGCGTCCTCAAGAAATGTAACCAGTAAAGCCGTGCAAAAATGATCACTGCTGGTCAAAGTTATAAGACTGAAGCTAGCGAGAGCGCAGGTGAGCCAGAGACTATAACTGGTACAGTGGCAAAAGCAGACCAGATGCGGCTGGAGCTGACCCTGGTTATGGGAAAGAGAGAGGAGCAGCACCAGCACAAGGTCTTGTTGAAATTAGAGTGAGAGGAAGAGAGAGAGAGGAGACAGAAATGGAGATTCTGCATCATAAGCCAGCACCACAACCGTAAGTACTGGCATCAGGGGTTGTACCCAAGATGCTAAATTAATTCCAAAATGTTTCCCAAATATCAGGAGGGGGATGAGCTTGATTTGTTTTTTAAAATCTTTTGAAAGAATCTGTGGACAATTTGAATTGCACAGGGATCCTTGGGCAACTCACTTTTTGCCACTCCTTATGGGCAAGCATTAGAAGCCTTTGCCAGAATGGACAATGAGGACTGTATGGACTATAATAAAGTGAAAAATACCTTGCTAAAATGTTTTGAACTGACTCCTGAGGCTATAGACAAAAATGTAGAGGTTTAAGGAAGGCACTGGGAGAGCGCTGTTTTGAAATATGTACAGTATACAACTAGGCAATCTATTAGAGCAATGGTTAGAGAGTGCAAAGGCTAGCTCTGTGGTTTCATGGGTTAGAAGGTGCAAAGGCTAGCTCTGTGGTCTCACCTACAATTACAAGAGAAGGAAAAAACAGTCCAGACCACAGCCAGTGACTGGGCTGTAGCTATCCACCCCCTTGCTGCCAATGAGACCCTGGGCCCCCCAGCTGAGCAGCAGCAGCGCGACTGTGTGCTATGCCACCTTGCTTGCAGTAGCTCCTCCTCCTCCTCTGCTGGGCACTAACAGCACCCCCCGTCAGCTCCCTGGGTGAGTAGCTGAGCGAGCACCCTGCATGCTTCATAAAGTGACCATTAGTACTAGTAGTGACAGCTGAAAGTCAAGAAAAACTACAGGCTGCTGCTGTCTGCTGTTGCTATTATTTTACTTGCATGCCCAACACTTTTTATTTCAGGTGCTGTTTCAGTTTGGAAGCAGTTGTATGGATTCTTCCTCCCACCCCATGTAATGGATGCTAGAGCAAAGCAAAACATGGGCAGGTTTTCTGAGAGTGGTTAGGTCAGTTTACAAATGTCTATAGGGATCATATCACCTATGGGCGTTCTCCATCATTCTGTTATTTCACTTTTATAGCTGCATTTTTCACCGAGAACCAGATATAAAACAAAGAGCTATTCATGGTCTTTTAGGCTTTGAGGGACCCTGCACGTATGTTCCCCTGTAAATAATGCCTCTTCACTTCCTGGAACTAACTACACTAGCTGTACACATCAGCGTGACATTGTCAGTAACTGTGGAGTGCAGGTAACAAACACAAGGCAGGGTACACAGCATGCCAGACAAAACAAAGAAGTAATGCACTGATTTCATGTTCAGTTACTTATGTATACAGTATTAACAGTTTCTTTATCCTGTTTGCCAGTATAAAGCTGTAGCCTGCTAGTTATTAACCAGATTGTGTCAAGCATTCTGAACCAAAATGAAACTTTCTAACAGAACAAATGTGGAAATCACCAGCCATGTGCACTGTCTAGAAAGTTACTAGAAAATAAAAACAATCATTAAATTCTGACTTCTATATTAGCCAACACAATTTACCTCCCCCCCCCCCCAAATAAAGCATGACTTGATTGCATTTTTTTTAAATCTTTAGAGGACTGGTGCTGGAGTATGTCATCACATAAATGATCCGAAGACTTGAGTGGTAGAAGGAAAAGGAACTGATCTCCCTTGACTCCTACAAAAAACTGATTGCATTAAGCCTCAGAGTTATGTGGATGACAATCCTAATTCAGATTTCAGATAGCGGTGGCAGGGCAATAAGTAGAAAAGGTGGAAACTGACAGAAATCACCACACAGGTAACTGTGAAAAAGGAGGGAGTATCTTTTTAAACCTCAAAGAAAACCAGAACACAGTTTATATAACCTTTAACCTGCTTGCTGAAAAGCAGCCAGCAGGGCAAAGCAAGGAAATTATTAGATTACTGCAAAAGATCAAACCAAGCTTTCTGATGTCAAGATTTTATTATACAGTATAATCCTCAATAAATATTTGTAAAGGTGATCTATATTTGTAGTGCGATATGTACTTTTATTTATTTATTTAGTTTTTGTTTACCAGGTAGGTGACATTAGCCACGGCATGACTATTTTCAGGCGCTACCCGGCACTAGAAACATTTTTTTCTTGTTGCAAAGCAGTCTTCCCTATATACTTGAAAAGCCATCTTTATTAGACAGACCTATATAGGGCATTTACATGCTGAGGAATCGCAATGATTTGCTGGAAAAAAGATTCAATGCCTATGGTTGTGAGGTCTAAGGCACCTTACATTGGTTGCATACTTTCCCCATGATGCACTGGCATGGCCACCTGACTTTTTAAGGTGACACTCCTGGTGCCCACTTGTTGTTTAGCACTGTATTATTCAGTGTGAATTAGGTCACTAATGCTTATCCACATGCTTATTCTCCCCTGCTTGATATCTGGGTAATTTATGTGATAACATTCAGTAGCTGAAGCATATGAAGGAATAACCAGCTGAAGTGGATGATTAAATGCTGAGTCCAAAGGCTGAGGCATTTAATCAACCACTGAAGCTGTTTATTCCGAGTATACTCCAGCTAACTGGATATACTGTAGTATATGGTTAGGGCTTATTGTGGATGAAAATCAGTGGCTTACAAAATCTTGTTGTAGGACAGTTCAAAGGTCAAAAGGAAAAATGTACTTACCACAGTAATCTTGTTTCTTCCAGGGGAATCTCACTGTATTCTGACATATGTATTCTGACACATGCAGTATTGTCCTTCTATTGTACTGCCCCGGAGCCAAAATGGTTAACCGAACCTATGCTAATCATGGAATGCTAAGCTCGAGCTTGGTTTTCAAACCACTGTCCCTGGTCGACATTCTGCAACCGTCAGATTCTTACGGAGCAAAAACTAATGACAAGCTATCTAAGCTATAATAATAATAATAATAATAAACTAACAATAGCAACCTTTAACAACTATTCCCATTTTCCTTTCTCTAGTCAACATGTGAGCTGGTTAAGACTCAAATCACTAAACCCCAAAACAGAAGTTGTCCATAGGGTTGAACAATAGACAGCTGTGTTGCAGTGCCCATAGGTTCTAGCAGGGGAGGAAGGGTGGGAGCTCAGAATACAGTAAGATTCCCTTGGAAGAAACAAGACTACTATGGTAAGTAATTTTTTCTTCAAGCCCCAGGAAATCTTACTGTATTCTGATATATGCAGACTACCCAAGCAGTACCTTTGGAGGAGGGAAGACAACCTATTTAGGAAACAGGCTCTGCAGTACTGCTGTGCCAAACCTGGCATCACTTCTTGCCTGAGTATACAGGCTGTAGTGTTTGGTGAAGGTGTGAACTGTTTTCCAGGTAGCTGCTCTGCATATTTCTAGCAGAGGGATATCTCATGCAGCTGCTATAGCAGCAGCTGTACCCCTTGTAGAGTGGACCCTGAGGCCTACTGGAGGCTCTTTGCCTACTTTGCTGTAGCAAAACTGGATACAGGCAACAAATCCAGCTGGCAATGATTCTCTTTGAGATGGGTTTACCTTTGCCCACCTCTCCATAGGTCAGGAAAAGCTGTGTCCTAGCCTGCCTGTGCCCTTTTGTGTGATCCAAGTAGTAGCTTATAGCTCTCTTGACATCAAGACTATGTAAGCTTCTCTCTCCAGAAGTGGAAAGGTCAGTAAAGAAGACTGGCAAGGTCATGGACTGGTTAAGGTGGAAGTTTGATACCACCTTAGGGAGGAATTTCCTATGGGTCCTCAAAACTACCTTGTCCCTGTGGACTTCTATATAGTCTGGCTCTTTGGACAAGGCTTGTAGCTCACTGATCCTTCTGGCTGAAGTAATGGCTACTAGAAACGTTGTTTTCCATGTCACATACTTACGCTCAGCTGATGCCAGGGGTTCAAATGGTGGCTGCATCAACTGGCCAATACATATGTAACCCCTAGGTGGCACCATCCCGAGGGCTACTACCCCTGCCTGCTTGGCTACTAACAGGTTGAGACACCTAGGTCCAATGGCAGGCACCTCCACCCAGAAGTCAGGGTTGGCAGTGGTTAGACTAGCTCGGGTACAGCCCTCTGGGACACTGTGACCCCACTTTGTTTCCACTAGTGGCCCACACAATGCTCGGGAGTTACCTTCCCAATACCCCACAATTGCACACTTCTTACACATACAGTAACACTTACCCTCAGGACTGATGTCTTGCAGCAAGTCTCTGAGGACCCCCTGTAAAACAAGGTTAGGCAATATACACAAACACAATGCAATGCTTTTTTCTACATGTACTGACACCACAGACAGCATATAGTTCAATAACAACAGATCTATTTTTATTAGAGGGGGCAGTAACGAGGAGGGGGTAATCAGGTTGATTTGGTTTGGAAATATTCAAATCATAGTTCTGTGCAAGCATATAGGGTCCAAAATGTCACTCTCTGGGTACCCAGGATGGTGGGGGGCTACCCAGGGTTGGTGCAGCTTGTTGGGGCCTTTTGATGGAAAAACACATGCACACACAAATTGTAATCCGGAGCCCTGGGGCTCAGTTTGTGAAGAAATGAAACAGCAATAATCAAATGACACACTTGTAATCGATAAAAGGCTGCAGGGAGATACCCAGATTTGTACTCACAATACCAAAGCTGAAAATTGGATGGAGGATGTTCTAGCTGGATTGCCAGAGAAACAAGGTATAGAGACAGGGTCCTTGTGGCTGGACCCAACTGCAGTTGATAGCAAGCGGATTTAGTGTGACTCAAGCTGGGATCTGCTTCCAGCTTTAGCACACACCTCACAGAAAAAGGAGAAATAACATCGCGATCCTCCACAAGCACTACGCACATTTATATGTAAAAGGAAAATACTATACCAGGCAGCTGCTTCTCAATCCCGATCGCAAACACTTGCAAATTACCCGGGAGCACACACAGCATCAGCAGTCCCCAACAAGCCTATCGCACTTCAGCAAATCTTCGGTCTTCTACGGGCAAGCCTGGTTCTACACATTGCTTCCTTCTCTTCAAAACTCGGATTCGGTCCTAACTGGCACTTACAAATGGCTGCAGACCAACTTCAGGGCCTCCCACGAGCTTCCCGAGCGAACTGCACGCCGCATCAGAAGCAGGGCTCCTTCTCTCTTCTCTGTCACTACTGATCTGAGCTTTCCAGTAACAGAGCAGGGCATTTGCTTTGAGTTCCTCCCAGTTTGATTGGCTGGTTCAGCTGTCACTCACAATAGGGCTCCCTCTGTTGGTGCAAAAAGGCACCAAGGTCCAAACTACATTTCCCAGAGGCACTGGCCATACAGTACATAGGTGGCTGGCTCCACAATGAGAGTCCAAGTTCTGATTTGCCAGCAGCAGGCTCCATTTTAAAGGTCCCCCCACACTAATTGGTCCAGTTTAGCAGTTCAAAACCAGAATGGAGGGCTAGGCAAAAACAGTTCAGACTGCAAAGAAAAGCAGGTTAGACAAACTGCATTTTCATTATTACTCTAAACAATTCCTGGCAGATTATTACACCTTTTGAAAGAGCTCCCTCTGCGCATTTAGCGACAGCAGAAACGGAGCGAGTTGACAGCAGCCCGGGCAGGACTCGGGCAATGAAACACACAATCCACCTTATAAATTAATTGTGTCTGCAAAGCAGACAGCTCTTAAAGAGACAGTACATGGAGGCTCAAATAGTACTCACTTGGAACCATATTTAAACAGCTTAGATGCAGAACACCTCCAGACTTGGAGCATTCCTGCAAGCTCCTGGAAGACTTCTGGAAACCCCCATTTGCAGGGGGGTTACACCCTTCCTGGCCTGGAAAAACTTGGTGTCCGCATCAAGTAGGTACCCTTATAACATTTTAAAAACAGATTATCACATTTGTTCATATCACCAACAGTTCAGGTCTGCATCTTTTTAAACAACAGTCAACATATTAAATCACTGATATAGCTATACTTATTTTGTAATTCACAGTTTACTACTGGTTACACAACATTGTACATACAAATATTCTGACATCAGGTCATTACTTTCTGTACATGAAACCTGAAGAGAGGGGACCCTTCCCTATCAGCTACCTTGGGGCTGGATGGGGTAGGGGCACCATAATTAGAGGGCAAAACCAATAACTTGGAGTTAGCACTTATGCTCAGTTTGGGCAATGAGCTCGGGGACACATACACTCCCTTATGAACCACATTAAGAGGCAAGTCCACAGGTCTTCCAGGAGAATCATAACTTAAGCACACCACAGGCTTCATAGCTCGACCAGTCTTTCTAGGGGGAACTGTTACAGTCTCTGCACATTTAGGCTTACTTTCAGCACTGTCTGTAATGGCCTGGGGAGTTTCCATTGGGGTAGAGAGACTAGAACTGGGGGCACTTTCAGCTCCAGGAGTTGCAATCTCTGAGTCCACAGCACTTGGCTCACACAGGGAGTTTTCTGACACTGGCAGTGAACCATCAGGGCACTCAAAATACTCTTCTTGTTCTGGTACATCACCATTCTGTTCCAGTTCATCATTTTCCTCCTCTGAAAGCTCATACAGTTCCACCATGCACAGTGATTCTATGTCATCTGGCTTGATACTTTGCACTTCACTTTCTGGGAGCACTGGCTCCAAGGACAAAGCTGGGGGCTTAGGCAGTCCAGAAGGCCCAGCTTCATCTCTATGACTGACTAGGGGATTGCCTTGAAACAATTGACTCAGTTCGTAAGGGCAGTATTCAAAGTCACACTCACTTTCCCCTGAAGTGGACAGACAGTCAGGTTCAGTGGGGGTTTGTTGTAGAGAACAGTTTAACTCAGCATCTGTAGGTGCAGCCTTTCTTTGCTTTTGCTTAGCAGCACCTCTGGTCACTGGTCCAGAGGGAGCACTTTCTAGGAGCTCAGACTCAATCAAGATTTGGCCAATGGGCAGCAAATGATTTTAATGCATTGTCTTAACATCTTTTGATTTATTCTCAGGCCTTACTTTGTACACAGGCAGATCATCCAGTTTGCCCACTACAATATGAGGGAGATGGTGCCACCTGTCAGCAATCTTGTGTTTGCCATGCAGTCCCAGATTTCTTAGCAATACACAATCTCCCTCCTGGAGTTCCTGTGCTTTCACCTTTTTATCATACCTTTCTTTGTTGGCCAGATTTCTTTTGGCAGCCATGGTTTGAGCCAGTTGGTACGCATGATTCAGCTGGGCCTTTAACTTTTGCACATACTGTAAATAGTTATCAGCTCGAACCCCATCAGGAGAAACTCTGAAACAAACAGCTACCTGTAGTCAGGCCTCTCTTCCAAACATAAGGCGGTAGGGGGAAAACCCAGTGGCATCACATTTGGTGCAGTTGTAGGCATGTACCAGGGTGTTAATTTGTTGGTGCCATCTAGGCTTGTCTTTTGAGTGGAGGGTGCCCAGCATATCCAATAGAGTGTGATTAAAATGTTCAGGCTGTTGGTCCCCCTGGGGGTGGTAAGGGGTGTTTCTGGACTTTCGCACTCCCCACAGAAAAAGCATCTCCTTGATCAACCAACTCTCAAAGTCTCTCCCTTGATCAGAATGGATTCTTTATGGAGCCCCCACAGTGAACAAAAAAGTTTTCTACGAGTACTTTTACCACGGTGGATGCCTTCTGGTCCTTGGTGGGGAAAGCTTGGGCATATCTCATAAAATGGTCAGTGACCACCAGCACATTACTAATATTTCTTTGATCTGGCTCCAAACTCAGAAAGTCAATACAGACCAGCTCTATGGGGGCACTGGTGGTGATGTTAACAAGGGGGCAGGATGTTAACAAGGGAGGATGTTAACAAGGGGGCAGCCCTCTGGGGCAAGTCTTTGCTCTGTAAACAGTGACTACAAGTTCGAATGTGTTGCTCAACATCAGACCCCATCTTAGGTCAACAGAATCTGGATCTCACCAAGTCAAGTGTTCTGTCTATACCAAGGTGCCCCATGTGGTTGTGTAGGGACCTCAGTACCAAGTCTCTAAAGGCAGTGGGCAAAACTAACTGTTGTTTGTCTATTTGTCCCCCTCTGTCTACTGTTTCTCTGTATAACAGTCGATTAATCAGTTTCAACTTAGGACCTTCCTTGTATAACAATGCAGTTCTTAAATCAGTGGAGTGTAACTTGGACACATCTTTCCCTGCATAGAGGGCTTCTAAAGCTGGTTTGATCATAGGATCTCGGGATTGAGCCTGCTGAAGACTGTCATTGTCTAGCTGAGGTAATGCATCAATGTCTAATGCAGAAAAGTGGCAATAAGCAGCAGGTATGCAACTCTCAGAGGGCCCCAAACAATCCACTAGACAGTCCACTGCGCCTGTGGACACTTGTTCCTCTCTGTCAAACTTCTGGCAGAGTGCTCGAATATCAGGTTCTGACAGTCTGACCCAGTCATTCTGGGAAACAGGCCTCCGGGAGAGAGCATCAGCATCTATGTGGTTCAGGTCTGCTCTGTATTCAACAGCATAGTCATATGTAGATAATGCAGAGAGCCACCTATGGCCAATAGCATCCAACTTAGCTGAAGTCTGCACATAGGTCAAAGGATTATTGTCAGTTTTTACTAGTATCTTAGCCCCATACAAGTACTCATGGAATTGGTCCACAGTGGCCCACTTCAAAGCTAGGAACTCTAACTTATGTACAGGATAGTTCTTTTCGGATGGGGTCAGGCTTCTGCTGACAAAGGCCACTGGTCTCAGGCCATTCTCGTGCTCCTGGTACAACACAGCCCCCAAACCTTGCAGGCTAGCATCAGTGTGTAGGACATGGGGTTTGCTGGATCTGCATTTGCAAGTACAGGAATGTGAGTGAGTTGATATATAATCTCATGAAAAGCAGCTTCACAATCAGGCATCCATCTTGCCCCAAAAACTTCATTGGGACGGAAATACACTCTCTCAGTCTCAGGAGAAGCTGACCTCTTATATTTTTTGTTAGTAGGAGGGTAACCTTGAGTAAGATTAAGCACAGGACGAATCACTCTTGAATAGTCTTTGATGAACTGGCAATAGTAACCACAAAATCCCAGGAATCATTGTAGTTCTTTCAGACTTTGGGGCTGTGGCCAGGTGGTCAAGGCCTCAACTTTACTCGGGTCTGTTTCTATGCCCTCAGTGGATACGATATGTCCCACATACTTTACAGAAGTTTGGAAGAACTGACATTTATCGATGGATAGTTTAAGGCCAAAGTCTTCCAGTCAGTCCGGCACCTTGAACAACCTGCTCTCATGTCCTTCCAGTGAGCTGCCAAACACAATAACATCATCTAGGTATACCAGGCACTCTAATAAGTTCATGTCCCCCACTGCACGCTCCATCAGTCGTTGAAAGGTGGCTGGGGCACCTGAAATCACTTGAGGCATCCTCATGAACTCTTAGAAACCAAGTGGGCAAATAAAGGCTGTCTTCTCACAGTCTTCCGTGGTCATCGGGATCTGGTAGTACCCACCATGAAGATCCAGCACAGAGAACCACTTGCTATCATTCAGGCAGTCTAAAGCATCTTGAATGTGGGGCATTGTATACTGATCAGGGATAGTCCGCTGGTTCAAGGTGCGATAATCCACGCAAATCCTTACTGTCCCATTCTTTTTTCTCACTACTATGATAGGTGACGCATATGGGCTTCTGGATTCTTGTATTACACCAGCAGCAAGCATATCTTGCAGATGCCGTCTCACATCAACTATGTCAGCAGGTGCCAGGCATCAAGACCTCTCACGAAATGGCCTTTCATCATGCAGCGGGATATGGTGCTCAGCTCTTTGCACATATCCTATGTCCCATTCCTTTAAAGAAAACACCTGGTCTCTCTGGGCAAGCTTCTCACTGATACTCATTTTCCATTCAGCTGGCAACGGAGAGTCACCAAAATCGAACAAGTTGGGTGTCACTCTGTCACTCTTCCCCAAACACTTGTTACTGGGTAACACTGCAGTATCTGCACAGTGTACATGAGCCAGGGTGCAACCTCAATTTACTCGAATCTCTCTATCAGACACATTATGAAGTTGAACCATTACCCTTCTGGCATAAGCATGGGCTCTGGCAGGCAAAATACTTGGCTTGACCAGCAGTCCTTCAGGCAATTTCCCATGGCCTGGTGCATCCAGCATGAGTATTTTATTCTTGACATCCTTTCTGATAAGGCCTTCCCCTGTAAGGTACACTGGGCATTTGGCACCAAAATCAGAGACTCAGGATCCTTCTTCCAGACAATTCCAACAGGTTCCTCTGGGTCCACTTTTTCATCATCTCTCTGTGCCTCATAGGCCTTCTTAATCAAGGTCAGAATTCTCAAAGCTCTACCAGTCCTTGACCCTTGTTTCTCATAACACAACTGCGCCAACCATCCAAACATACGCGCATTCATCCCAGTTAGTAGAGGAATCCCATCATACAGACAGTAGGGGGACACACTAATGCCAGGGTCTGTACTTGCTCGGCCACTCCAGCCATGGAGGCGGGAAAAGACAGCAAAATTCAGATATACCCGGAATAGGGGTAGGTTTTCCCACTTAACCCCCAGACATCCAGTCCTTCCAACAGTTGTAAGGGCACATCAGACAGGTGCTTCTGATACCAGTCCTGAAACATAATTGTCACTTGGGAGCCACTGTCCAATACAGCTCTTGTAGACACTACATTCACCTTCACAGTGGTGTCTATGGAGGGACCCACTATTCTGGACCAGTCTGGAGAGGCGGTAGCAAGGGCCTGGGTGGATGATCTAGCCACAGAAGGACATGAGTTAGCATTTCGGGGACCCTCACTGCAATCATTTCGTGCACCTCTTAACCACTGATTTGTTCTCCGAAGCTCTCCTTGTAGCCTGTATGCAACTTTGTCTGTGTCTTTTGGGGACCTGCATTCTCTCTTCATGTGCCCATCCTTCCCACAAATATAGCAAAACATACCTTCCTGAGATTGAGATGGCCGAGGCATCACACTGGGCACCGGGCCGGGGGTACTTCCAACAGAAAACCTTGGACCTGCCTCTGTCAGCGGTGTAGTGAGCATTTGGAGACATCTCATCAATTCCCTCACTTCCATAGTCAAGACATCAAGTTTTAAACTGTTATCAACATGAGGTGCCTGGGTGGGCACCCCCACCCCCACAGCAGATGCAGTCTGATAAGGATCGGAGCCTGTACTTGTAGAGGGGGGCCTTCCTAAGGAGACTGTTTTTTGCTTCCCTGAACTCCCTCAGCAGTTCATCCCAGGGCGGGACATCCATAACCGTCCCTGTCTGACTGGCCCCCCTTAGCTAACATGGGGATCTTGGATTGTGTCATGAGATTTCGATGATTCCAGACCATCAGCATCTGACCCTGCACCAGGAGCAGGGGATGTAGCAGCTACAACTGCGCAGGGCTCTGACAAACCTTCCTCCTCCTCAACTTCCCATACCTCCCTCATCAACACATTGAAAGGCAAGGGACTGGATTTCCTTTGATGCAGCTGCAATTTGAGTAACACCCAGCTGGAGTACCGGGTAGAGCAGAGTACATGATCCAGCCATACCCAGTCCACTTCACTAGAGGTCCAGCCCCCCTTCCGAAAAATGGTTTGTAAGATCCCCTCTAATCGATCCATATAGACAGAAAACAATTCCCCCGGCTGTTGTCTAATTTCTTTAAGTCTCAATTTCAAGGCCTCAATACTAGTGGTACTCCCAAACACATTCTCAAGGGCAACTATGTACTCTTGGGCTTTGTCATCAGGGTTAGAGGACCTCAGGGAGCGAAAGGTACATTGGGTGGGTCCCTGGAGGCTTTCCCACAGGCGGGCCCTTTTTCCGGCCTCCAAGCATTGCCAGTCTTGTACCACAAGAGCAGCAGAATCTGTCCAGGTCTCCAGATCAACTTCCCCATTTGGAGTAGGGCGGATACCAAAGAATACCTTGAGTTTGCGGTAAGGTCCATGACTACTTGCTGGCTCAGGGGCTGGAGAGGGTGTGGACATTTGGGGTGGTACGCCTCCAGGTGGCAAGAACAATTTCTTTAGGTCCTCCACAGTTTTCCCTTCCCCCGCAACAATTTAGCAAATTTCTCCTCAAAAGTTTCAGATAGTGGGGGGAGGCTCATTCTCCCTGGGGTCTTTACTGTCTTTAGTTATCACTCTCCAGACAGTGAGAGCTTCCCCTGGGGTAATAGTCTGTGGCACTTTAAAACTGTCTATAGGGTCCTTACACTCTATTAGGGCCATGAAAGTTTGGGCGAGCAGATCAGCCTGTCGCCCCTCCACCAAGGGTTTTGTAAACATTTGATCTTGGAAAGTACTCCCTCTACAGTGTCCGTACTGGTACCCAGCAGGATATCCAAGATAGTATAGCATTTTGGGGGTCAATCTCCTGCTCAGTACACCACCTCACGAACTGGTGTACAGCCACTTCTGTTGGGGTATCCATTTATTTTTAACAGTAATTCATAAATGTAGCCACTAAAGGACACAAAATCCCAGCGGTGAGCCTCCAAGATGTAACCCCTAGGTGGCGCTATCCCAAGGGCTACTACCCCTGCCTGCTTGGCTACTAACAGGTTAAGGGGCCTAGGTCTAATGGCGGGTGCCCCCACCCAGAAATCAGGGTTGACAGTGGTTAGACTAGCTCGGCTACAGCCCTCTGGGACACTGTGCTCCCCCCTTTGTTTCCACTAGTGGCCCACACAATGCTCGGGAGTTACCTTCCCAATACCCCACAGTTGCACACTTCTTTCACATACAGTAACACTTACCCTCAGGACTGATGTCTTGCAGCAAGTCTCTGAGGACTCCCTGTAAAACAAGGTTAGACAATATACACAAACACAATGCAATGCTTTTTTCTACATGAACTGACACCACAGACAGCATATAGTTCAATAACAACAAATCTGATTTATTAGAGGGGGCAGTAACAAGGAGGGGGTAATCAGGTAGATTTGGTTTGGAAATAATTCAAATCACAGTACTGTGCATGCATATAGGGTCCAAAATGTCACTCTCTGGGTACCCAGGATGGTGGGGGGCTACCCAGGGTTGGTGCAGCTTGTTGGGACCCTTTGATGGAAAAACACATGCACACACAAATTGTAACCCGGAGCCCTGGGGCTCAGTATGTGAAGAAATGAAACAGCAATAATCAGATGACACACTTGTAATCGATAAAAGGCTGCAGGGAGATACCCAGATTTGTACTCACAATACCAAAGCTGAAAGTTGGATGGAGGATGTTCTAGCTGGATTGCCAGAGAAACAAAGTATAGAGACAGGGTCCTTGTGGCTGGACCCAACTGCAGTTGATAGCAAGCGGATTTAGTGTGACTCAAGCTGGGATCTGCTTCCAGCTTTAGCACACACCTCACAGAAAAAGGAGAAATAACATTGCGATCCCCCACGAGCACTACGCACATTTATATGTAAAAGGAAAGTACTATACCAGGCAGCTGCTTCTCAATCCCGATCGCAAGCACTTGCAAATTACCCGGGAGCACACACAGCATCAGCAGTCCCCAACAAGCCTATCGCACTTCAGCAAATCTTCAGTCTTCTACGGGCAAGCCTGGTTCTACACATTGCTTCCTTCTCTTCAAAACTCGGATTCAGTCCTAACTGGCACTTACAAATGGCTGCAGACCAACTTCAGGGCCTCCCACGAGCTTCCCGCGTGAACTGCACGCCGCATCAGAAGCAGGGTCCTTCTCTCTTCTCTGTCACTACTGATCTGAGCTTTCCAGTAACAGAGCAGGTCATTTGCTTTGAGTTCCTCCCAGTTTGATTGGCTGGTTCAGCTGTCACTCACAATAGGCTCCTCTGTTGGTGCAAAAAGGCACCAAGGTCCAAACTACATTTCCCAGAGGCACTGGCCATACAGTACATAGGTGGCTGGCTCCACAATGAGAGTCCAAGTTCTGATTTGCCAGCAGCAGGCTCCATTTTAAAGGTCCCCCCACACTAATTGGTCCAGTTTAGCAGTTCAAAACCAGAATGGAGGGCTAGGCAAAAACAGTTCAGACTGCAAAGAAAAGCAAGTTAGACAAACTGTATTTTCATTATTACTCTAAACAATTCCTGGCAGATTGTTACACCTTTTGAAAGAGCTCCCTCTGCGCATTTAGGGACGGCAGAAACGGAGCAAGTTGACAGCAGCCTCGGCGGGACTAGGGCACTGAAACACACAATGCCCCTTCTAAATTAATTATGTCTGCAAAGCAGACAGCTCTTAAAGAGACAGTACGTGGAGGCTCAAATAGTACTCACTTGGAACCACATTTAAATAGCTTAGATGCCAAACACCTCCAAGCTTGGAGCATTTCTGCAAGCTCCTGGAAGACTTCTGGGAACCCCCATTTGCAGGGGGGTTACACATATGTTAAGGTCTCATACAGGAGTGGGTTCCCTATGAGGGGGATGCAAGTGCAGTAGACCTTTGAAGAACTTTCTGAATACCTGGTTAACAGCCAGGGATGTACACTTTGCAGCAGAGAGGTAAACAGAAACAGCTGCCAAGTGTACTTTCAGGGTGGAGGGCCAAAGGCCCATTGAGTGTAAATGTGCTAGATAGTCCAGGACTATTGGCAGATCAGCCTTGAGGTGATCTATGTGTCTCTGCTCGCACCAAATAGAAAATCTCTTCCACTTGGAAGAGTAAGTTTTTCTGGTGGAAGATTTCCTAGAAACTCTCAAAACCTCCAACACTCCTTCTGAGAGGTGTATGTGGGCGTATTCTAAGTCCTCAAGAGCCAAGCTTTGAGATTGAGGGACTGCAAGTTGGGGTACCAGACCCTGCCCTGGGAGAATGTTGGCCGGTTGTGCCTCCTGGGTAGGGAGAGTGGTTTAGAGATTGCCAAGGCCAGCAGCATTGAGTACCAAGGCTGCCTGGCCCAGTTTGGAGCAACGAGGATCATAGTTGCTGACTATACCCTGAGCTGGTTCAGCACCCTGAATAGCAAGGGGAATGGTGGGAAGGTATACAGGAACTTCCCAGTCCAGTCCAACAGCAGTGCATCTAGTGGCACCATGCCCACTGCTGGAGGCCTGAAAAAGAACACATCTGGAGTGCCCCATCTTCTGAACACCACCTGTAGGATTTGTCTGTTTAGTGACCATTCGTGGTGGTTCTGGTTGATTCTGCTGAGGGCATCTGCCAGGACATTGTCCTTTCCTGGCAGGTGGACTGCTGAAAGGGATATCCCTAGGGTGTAAGCCAGATTCCATACCTTCATGGCTTCTGTGCACAGAGGTGAAGACCTTGTGCCCCCTTGCTTGTTGATGTAATACATTGTTGTTGTACTGTCTGTCCTGACCTGAACTGCCTTGCCCTGCAGCATGGAGGCGAAGGACTGAATGCCTAGATAAACTGCCCAGCAGGTTTATGTGAAGCAAGGATGCCTGCTGGGACCCAGTACCAGGGGCAGTATGCTCCCTCGGGTGGGCACCCAATCCTAGAAGGGAGGCATCTGATGTCAGAACTGCTGCTGGTGGCATCTGGAGGAAAGGCACACCTTCTCTGAGGTTATCCTTTTCCTGCCACCATTGTAGAGCTTGAAGCAGGGGTCCTGTGGCTGGTACCATCTTTGACAGGGAATCTCTTCTCTGAGACCAGTGAGCCCTGAGATGGAACTGGATATCCCCCATCTGGAATCTTGACCTTAACACTGTTGCTGTTGAAGCTGCCATGTGGCCCAGCAACTAAAGGAAATGCCTTACTGGTCTGGTGGTATACAGCTGGAAGGAACTTACTATTTGCACCAGGCTGTCTACCCTGCCCTAAGGAAGGAATGCTCTTCCATTCAGGGTGTCCAGTTCTGCCCCTATAAACTCCAGGAGGTGAACTGGTGAGAGAACTGACTTTTTCTGGTTTACCAGGAAACCTAGCATACCTAGTGTATCCTGAGTGATGGTCAATGCCCTTTCCACCTGCTTTGGGGACTGACCTACCACCAACTAGTCATCCAGGTATGGGAAGACTGTAACCCCCTGTTTTTGTAGAAGTGCCACCACCACTAAGTACTTGGTGAACACTCTTGAAGCTGACAACAGCCCAAAGGGCATAGCTTTGAACTGGTAGTGCCCTGATGGCAACCTGAACCTGAGGTACTTTCTGTGTGCCAGTCTGACAGGGATATGGAAGTATGTGTCCTTTAAGTCTTGGGATGCCAGCCAGTCTCCTCTCCTTAGAGAAGGGAGAATGACAGCCAGAGTAACCATCTTGAATTTTGGATTTGTCAAATATTTGTTCAAGTGTCTCAGATTTAGAATGGGTTGCCACTCCCCTGTTTTCTTTTGAGTGAGGAAGTATCTTGAGTAAAGACCACTTCCCCTTTGAGATAATGTGACAGGTTCTACTGCCTGCTCTTGAATGAGCTTGGCTACTTCCTCTTCCATCAGAGAGATTTCTGATGGATTGGCAGGTCTGAATAGTCTTGCTCTCAACTTGGGAAAGAATTTGAAGCTGAGGGCAAGGCCCTGGCTCACTACCTCCAGGACCCACTTGTCTGTGGTGATGGAATTCCAAGCCTGGCTGTGGTGAGCCAGCCTGCCTCATACTGGAAATAGGGAGGTGACTCTAACAGGGTTCTCATGGAGTCTGTTTTGCCTGGACAGCAGGCTGGGTACTGGGTGCAACCCTATTCCTGCCCCTTCTGCTCCTGCCTCTAAAATACCCCCTATGGAGTTGATAAGGAGGCAAAGCTTGTATCTGGAAGAAAGGCCTGTAATGGGTTCTACCCCTGCCTCTTCCCTGGAACTTTTGTGGAGTTGCTGCCTTCTCCTTAGCGGCAGCATTCTGCTTGGTGACCTTGTAGTCGTCGATTCTTTTCATGTAGGCTTCGGTTTGCTCCCCAAACAGGGAAATTGGCTTGCATGGGAAGTCAAGAGCTTTTGTCTGGGTATCTTGAGACAAATTTGTTGTTCTCAACCAAGCAAACCTCCTCAGGGACACTGAGGTAGCCATCTGCCTAGCACAATGTCGTTAGAATCTACTGCCATACAAAACTTTGACTTAGATGCCTCAATGCCCCTTTTTGCTGCTTCCAAAAGATCAGATGCCATAGGGGCAGTGCATGCCTTTGCTATTTCGAGCATTGTGTTCCACATACTGCTCTGATACTTAGCTATGTAAGCCATGTAAGAAGCTTGCCTAATAGCTAGTGAAGCTCCCAGGTATGACTTCTTTGCTATGAAGTCCATCCTTCTGGAGTCTTTTTCAGGTGGGAGTGAAGCCAGGGGAATCCCTGCCTTGTCAGAGGCAGCAGTCTGCACCACCCCTTCATGGCTGGGATGTCCAAACAGGAATTCAGCCCCTGATTTGGCTACCCAGTATTTTCTGTTCATCTTCTTGTCCACTGGGTGGGATGAATGTAGGTGTCTTTAGAATTTTTGTTGCTTGCCTCACTAAAGATTTATGGATGGGCAACAGGAGCCTTTTTTGTTGCTGGGACATCCATCATTTCCATATAATCTTGTTCCTCTTTCTCCTCTGTGGATTTTTGGGTGGAGAGGTCCAAGGTCTGTGCCACTTGTTTTAAAAAGGCAAAGTGGGAAGAAAATTCCTCTGTTGCCTTTTCTGGGGAATCAGCCCCATGAGGGTGTGAAGAAACCTCAGGTTCTACAGGTTCTCCAAATTCATCCTCATCATCCTCATCAAAATCATCTTCCTCCAGGAAAATATCAATTGATTGTTTCAAGGAATCGGGAACCGAAAGTGAACCCAAGTCCAGAACTGACAACTGTGAACTGGGGCACTGAACTGATACCACGGTACAGGCTTGCACTGCCTATAAAATACTAATGGCACTTGCAATAGCTTCAGTGGTAGAAACCGCTGGAACTGTCGGTTGCGGTTCCTTGGTTGAGTGCTTCATTTTTCTTTTCTTTTCTTTTTCGCAGAACTTGCCGGTTCAGCGGTAGTTTCTGCAGATCTTTTTCTGTTGGAGGAACCATCACCCTGGTCAGACCGCTGCTCACTCAGTTCAAAAGATTCCCTTTTTGAGAAGTGGAGGCCTTGTCTGCTGCTGCATCCGCAGCTTTTTCGGGCATCTTTTCCTTCAGTTGATTTAAGTGCCTATTCAGCATCGACTGAGGAAACCTCTTACAGATATCACAGTCGGTCTTTAAATGGTCGAAACCCAAACATAGGACACAAATCAAATGAGGATCCACTTTGGCAAATGATTCCCCACACTCTGTGCAATGCTGAAAACCCATAGGGCTGGTTCTCTGTTTAGGTAGTGACATAACCACCAGTAGAGGGTTAAACAACCTAAACCCACACAGGAAAACTTTTTTTTTTTTAAATGGTCGGTTTAGAGACCACAGAAAACCCAGGAATTACCCCGGTTTTCACACAATTACACCAACCGGACCTAAATGGGCTTTTCTAAAAGTAATTAAAAGATAAAGAAATGCAGTTCCTTCCTGGTTAAAAGAACTGAGAAGAAACCGAGAAAACTTACCAAAATATGACTAAATCTAAACTAATCTACCTGTTAACCAAGGACAGTGCTTTTCAAAATGAACAGAAATAAATTTACTTCAGAAAACCGTAAAAAAATTAACTTCTTCAAGACAGATGAAGGGCTCTCCAAAGCGTCTGTACTAGTGAAGCAGAGTAAAGAATCTGACGGTTGCAGAATGTTGACCAGGGACAGTGGTTTGAAAACCGAGCTTGAGCCTAGCGTTCCATCATTAGCATAGATTCCATTAACCATTTCGGCTCTGGAGTAGTACAATGGAAGGACAATACTGCATATGTCAGAATACAGTAAGATTTCCTGGGGCTTGAAAGTTGTACTATTGTTCTGACATCACATTGATAGTACAACAACTTTTCAGCCTTGTCCTGGCACCTGATTGGCTCACTCAACTGGGTCCAAGTGTAAAAATAATCGGAAACATGGCGGCCCGATTTAGCGAGCGCCGATCAGTGGACCCTCCTTGTTTTGACACAAAGAGCCTCACACAG
This sequence comes from Neoceratodus forsteri, assembly GCA_016271365.2. NCBI lineage: Eukaryota > Metazoa > Chordata > Ceratodontiformes > Ceratodontidae > Neoceratodus > Neoceratodus forsteri. The sequence continues at coordinate 736,652,800 of CM028131.1, forward strand.
CTCTGTGTCACAAAATTGATTTTTTTTATTTGATTTTAAAATTAAAAAGTGCTGAAAACTGAAGCTAGAGTGAGCATGGAAAACTTGGAGCAAGCAGGAGCGGGGAGACATTGGAGCGAGTGTGAGCAGGGAGAGCAGGAGCAGCACCAGGGCAGAAGGTAACCTGCAAGTAAAAAAAAAAAAAGGCAAAAAAGAAATAAGCCCTAACTATATAAAACAGTGGATAGGTGGCCACTGTTATTACTATTATACAACTGGAAATTTTGAACCCAAGATTTTAAAAGTGCTGTGGCAGTTGAAAAAGAAACATGCCCTTTTTTCCCTTTTTTTCTGTGGACTAAATGGATAAAGAGGTAGCAGACAAAGTAAGGGCTAAAGGAGCAAGTTTCAGGAAGTATAAGGGAATCCAAAGGGAGGAGGACAGGGAGGTGTACGTTGAATGTCTAAGGGAAGCAGGGGAAAGCTGTTAGGAGAGCCAAGGCACAGACAGAGGAGGGTTTAGCATGGACTGTGAAAAAAGGGGACAAGACATTCTATAGGTACATCAGTGATAGAAGAAAAATTGTCGGGGGGGCTGTGAGGCTCAAAGGAGAGGAGGGAGAGTATAAGGAGGGGGATCTAGACAAAGCAGAAATACTGAAAAAATATTCTGTTCAATATTCACTACGGAGGGAGAGGGTCAAGGACCATAGTTGGGGAGAAGAGGCAATGAGGGGAAGTGGACACCAGTCCATTCATGGTGGAGAGAGTTCTGGAGGAACTCACAAAGCTGAAAGTGGATAAAGCCATGGGGCCAGACTACATACACCTAAGGATATTAAGGGAGTTGAGAAGGGAACTAGCAACACCTCTGGTCGCCCTGTTCACAGAGTCACTCAACACAGGCGTGGTTCCAGAGTGGAGGAGGGTGTATGTAGTCGAACTGCACAAAAGTGGTAGTAGGGAGGAAGTGGGGAACTACGAGCCAGTCAGTCCTCAGCTCAGTGGTGGGGTAGATCATAAAGACACTGCTGAAAGAAAGGATAGTGGCACACCTGGAATCCAGTGGTTCCCAGGATCTGAGGCAACACGGATTCACAGCAGGAAGGTCTTGTCAAACAAATCTGATAGATTTTTTTGATTGGATGACTAGGGAAGTGAATCAGAGAGGGGCAGTAGACATTGCCTACCTAGATTTCAGCAATGCCTTTGATACCGTCCCACACAAAAAGCTGGTTAACAAGATGAGTAATCTGGGCATGGGGAGTAAGGTTATACATTAGTTTAGAAACTGGATGATGGACAGAAGACAGAGGGTGGTGGTAAATGGGATCCAATCCAGGGAGAGAGAGGTGACCAGCAGAGTACCACAGGGATCAGTACTGGTGCCAGTCCTGTTCAATGTCTTCATTACTGACATTGCAGAGGGGCTGGAAGGAAAGGTCTGCCTATCTGCAGATGACACCAAGATCTGTAACAGAGTGGATACTCCAGAAGGGGTGCAGAAAATGAAGTGGGACCTGGAGAAGCTTGAAAGATGGTTGGAGGTGTAGCAACTGAGGTTCAATTCAAAACAGTGCAAGATAATGCACCTGGGTAGGGGGGACACTGGGGAGAGCTACATAATGGGGGGAGAGGTGCTGAATGTCACCAAAGAGGAAAGGGACCTGGGGCAGGGCCCCATGTTTACTGCAGCAAAGTGGATTTATATTCTGCAGCAGGACCTCATACTTTCTGCTTCAGAACAACTGCTGATTCTGCAGCAGATAAATTGTGGTTAAACAACATACCTTCAAGGGGATTAAGCCTTAGTTTACCCTTTGACTGCCTTTGTGCAACCACTTCGCTACACAAAGTGGAACAGCAGGCCATTCAACAGTATGTAGTCTACTTATCACAAATATTAAACTGCAATAACCCAGACCTGGTGTTCTCTTTTAATGACCCCCCCCCCACCCCGAATTTGAAGGCTTATCTGTTCTTCTTCTGGAAATGGGTAGCTTTTGCTGTTCTCCTAGGTTATAATTGGAGGAGGACGTGACTACTCAGCTAAAACTATACCAAAGGCAAAACCTGCTTGGATTTCTTCTGGTTTGTATTTACAGTTAGCAAAAATAAAGAGACACTCCAACTTGAAAGCCATTTTATTTTTTTCTGATTTTGATCAACGTTCTTTTATATTGTAATTTTTTAAGCTAGGAATACCCTGTCTTGCAACAAACATGTTGAGTGCAATGTGCAAATCTGTGTGTTGGGGGGGATTGTCTTCCTATAATAGTGCTGAAGGATGTAACTTGCAGTGTCTGTAGGATTTGTTGACTCCTGATTCTTCTTTTGGGGAACACTAAAAAATGCAAGCAAGTCACTCTTATTAAGCTGGAGTAACCTTGGTTAGCATGTTTTCTCCCAGCAACTCAGGGGGTGGTGGTGTTCTTCAGTCAGTGACCCTCATTTCACTTACGTATAGCAGCAATCAATACAACTCTCCATTCTGATTTTTTTTCCTTATCTGCTCACTCCAGTTCTAGTACACCCTGGTCCCCAACTCTACGGCAGCTGGGCAACTTGACCCTCCTTAAGAATTGAGCTTGATGCCAAAACTTAGGCTGCAGGTTCAAATCTGCCAAGAAATTACACTCACATTTGCAGGTACAGATCTGCAGACCACAAACCAAAACCGTGATCAATGTCCATCAGTGGGGACCGAGTCCTCTGCTCAGTCTGCTGCCAGCCACGTTTCTACAATCAGTTCCTCTTCTGATACATGCCACCACGAGATCGATTCCACCTCCACAGGCACCACTGAATCGTCTCTTCTTGACTACTGCTCGCCTACCATTTCTTCCTTCCAAATTCATCTTCCAGGGATTCAGCATGCACTGTGAGCAGCCTCACAATGAAAAATTACCATGGCTGAGCTAGCTCCACCTACACAGCAGCAAATCATAACTGCTGTGAACCTAATCAACCTCTGCTACACTTGTGTCAGTCTCCTCCCCCCCCCCCCACAATACTGGCTGGATGGAGTTATGTGACAAGAGCCAGCACGAGTCAAGATGCCATGTGGCCACTAAGAAAAAATTACTCACCTTAGTAATTATGTTTCTTCTAATGGAGTCTTGCTGTATTCTGACATATTGCAGTGATTCCCAACCTTTGAACTGCCCCGGAGAACAAAGAGTTAACTTTCTATGCAGGGCATAGAATGCTGAGCTCGAGCTCGGTTGAAGTCTCTGTCTGGAGTGTTTCAAACTCAAACTGTCAGATTCTTATGAGCCCAACTAACTAAAAATTCTATATAGAAATTGTAAAAATTCCTACTAGCCAACTGGCGGAAAGGTTTTGGATTCCCAAGGAAGTCTCAAGTCAGGAAACCCAAAACCCAAAAAACAATCTAATACAAATAACAGTAATAAATGAGCACCCAAACAAAAAGGAGGAGAGTGCAAACAAAAAACACCCCTGGGGTGCAACACTGCACCTGCCCACCCACTTCCCAAAGACAGGTTCTGAGAGGGGAGGCAGGGAGGGAGGTCAGAATACAGCAAGACTCCATTAGAAGAAACATAATTACTAAGGTGAGTAATTTTTTCTTCAAACAAGATGAAGTCTTGCTGTATTCTGACATATTGCAGACTACCAAGCAGTACCTCCATGGAGGAGGGACAGAACCGACTTTGGGAATAGGCTCTGAAGTACTGCTGTGCCAAACTGAGCATCACTCCTAGCCTGGATATCCAGAGAGTAATGCTTGGAAAAGGTATGGACTGTTTTCCAGGTTGCTGCTTGACACATTTCTCAGAGAGGGACATCCTTGGCAGCAGCCAGGGAAGCAGCTGTACTTCTTGTGGAATGAGCCCTCAGGCCTGAGGGTGGAGTTTTTCCCAGCTTTTCATAGCAGAATTGTATACAAGACACAATCCACCTGGCAATACATCTCTTGGTGGCAGGTTTGCTCTTTCCCACTTCTCCATAAGTGAGAACCAACTGGAGGGAGTCAAACCTGCGACCCTTGGTACACTCTATGTAGTAACTAAGGGCTCTTTTGACATCTAAACTGTGTAGCCTCCTCTCTCCTGAGGAAGAATGATCAGTGAAGAAAACAGAAAGAGACATAGACTGGTTTAAATGGAAGTCTGAAACCACTTTGGGCAAGAACATTATATTGGTTCTAAGGACCACTTTATCCCTGTGAAATGAGATAAAAATCAGGTTCCACTGACAGGGCTTGCAATTCACTGATATGCCTGGCAGAGGTAATGGCTACCAAGAACACAGTTTTCCAAGTCAAGTACTTAAGCTATGCTGAAGACATAGGCTCAAAAGGGGGTTGTATAAGTTGAGCAATGTAAACATTCAAATCCCAGGCAGGGGCAGGGTCTCTAAAAGGAGGATTGGTGTGAAGCAATCCTTTAAAAAATTTACAGAACACAGGATGAGAAGATAGTGAGGAAGACTTCCCAACAGACAGAAATGCAAAAACAGCTGACAAGTGTACCTTGAGAGTAGCTGGTCTGAGGCCTAGGCCATTAAGATGGACCATATAATCCAGAACCGTAGGCAATCCAGCAGTGTCTGGAGAAATCTGCTTCTTAGAACACCAAATGCTGAATCTCTTCCATTTCGAGTTATAAGTCTTTCTGGTGGAGGGCTTTCGAGAAGCCTTGAGGATATCCAGAACCCCTTGGGAAAGATGCAGATCTGCAAACTCCAACTCTTCAAGAGCCATGCCTTGAGATTGAGAGACTGAAGATTGGGGTACCAAATCCTCCCCTGAGAGGATGTTAACAGGTTGTAATTGCTGGGAAGAGACAGGGGAAGATGGACTGCTAAGGACAGCAACAGGGGGTACCAGGGCTGTCTGGCCCATTCTGGAGCAGTCAGAATCACTTTGCAAGGTTGAGACCTTAATTTGACTAAAACTTTGAACAGGAGTGGGAAGGGGGGAAAGGCACACAGAAACTTCCCTTCCCAATTCAGAATCAGGGCATCCAGGGGGACTGAGCCCAAGACTGGAGGTCTGCAACAAAAGAGAGGTAGTTGGTGATTGTCTGGGGCTGCAAATAAATCTATCTCTGGAGTGCCCCACCTTGAAAAAATCCCTTTCAACACCTGAAGGTCCAGGGACCATTCGTGATGGCCCTGAGAGATCCTGCTCAGTGCATCTGCTAGTACATTGTCCTTCCCTGGAAGGTGAACTGCTACCAGAAAGGTTTGGAGGGAATAAGCCAGTGACCACAACTTCATGGCTTCTGTGCACAAGGCCATGGATCGAGTGCCCCCCCTGCCTATTGATGTACCACATGGTGGTGGTGTTGTCCATTCTGACCTGAACCACCTTGTTCTGTACTGACTGAGAGAAAGCTTTTAGGGGCAGAAAAACTGCCCTGAGCTCTAGGAGATTTGATATGGAGAAGGTATTCTTGGGAGGACCATAGCAACTGGGCAGTGAGGGACACCAGATGGGCTCCCCAGCCCAGAAGAGAAGCGTCCATGGTAAAGACCACTGAACAAGGCTGAGTAACCAAAGGAACACCTTGTCTTAAATTTTCCTGATCCTACCACCATTGGAGGACTTGGATCAAGGTCAGAGTCACTGGGATCAGTTTGGTAAGGGAATCCTTCCTCTGAGACCAAAAAGCTCTCAGGTGGAACTGAATACCCCTCATCTGGAATCTTGCCCCTTGGACCAGTGCTGTTGAAGCTGCCATGTGGCCCAAGAGCTGGAGGAAATGTCTTGCTGGTTGAGATACCTGAAGGCTGAAGGAAGAGGCTAGCTCCATAAGAACACTTGCCATTTCTGAGGAAGAAAGGCTCTTGCTCTGAGTGTGTCCGGTTCTGCCCCTATAAAGGTAAGAAGCTGGACTGGTTCGAGAACTGACTTGGGAAGGTTGAGAAGAAATCCTAGAGAAGTGAGCACTTGCTGGGTCATGTGCAGGTGAGACTTGACTTGGTCTGGAGACTGACCCACTATTAGTCAATCGTCCAGATATGGAAAAATGGAAATCTTTTGCCTTCTTAGAAAAGCAACTACTACTGCCAGGCACTTTGTGAAAACCCTTGGGGCTGTGGTTAGGCCAAAGGGCATTGCTCTGAACTGATAGTGGCCTGAGGACAACTCGAACCTGAGGTACTTTCTTTTGGAGCACCTGATGGAAATATGAAAGTAGGCATCTTTGAGGTCCAAGGAGGCTAGCCAGTCCTCTGGCCTTAGGGAGGGAAGGATTATTCCCAGAGTTACCATCTTGAACTTTGATTTTAAAAGATGTTTGCTTAGATATCTTAGGTCTAGGATGGGTCACCACTCCCCTGTCTTTTTGGGGTCAGGAAGTACCTGGAGTACAGTCCTTTGCACCAGTGTAGGGTAGGTACTCTCTCTATGGCTCTTAAGGCTAGAAGAGAAGAAACCTCTGCCTCTAGGGCAAGCGTTTCCGAGAGATTTGCAGGTGGAAAAGATCTGGCTCTCATCTTTGGAAATTTTCTGAAGCTGAGAACCAGTCCCTGTCTTACTACTTCCAGGACCCACTTGTCTGATGTAATAGACATCCAGTCCTGGACAAAGTAAGCCAGCCTGCCCCCTACTGGAATAGGAGAGTCGACCCGGGCAGGCCCATCAGGGTGTCTGCTTGGCAGGGGCTTTAGGCTGAGGAGTGGATGCAGCCCTGCTCATCCCCCTTCTGCCTCTCCCTCTGAAGAACCCCCTCTGAGAAAAAGAAGAAGAGGCCTGTGCTTGGTCAAAAGGCATTTGAAAAGTCCTACCCCTGCCCCTAGACTGCTGCCTTTGAGGAGTTGCCTGCCTCTCCTTGGCCTGAGCACTCCTGTAAGTGGTCCTGTACTCATCCATTTTCTTCATGTAATTCTCTGTCTGCTCCCCAAACAGAGAATTACCCACTACAGGAAAATCCATGGCCTTAGCCGGGTGTCCTGCGAGAGGCTAGTACATCTGAGCCAAGCCATCCTCTGAAGAGCCACAGATGTAGCCATGACTCTTGATGACACATCATTAGAGTCCACAGCAGCATGAAACTGAACCTTAGATGCCTCAATCCCATCTGCAGCCACCGCTTCCAGCTCCTTGACTAGCTGGGGGGAGGCCTGTTTAGCCAGTGCCAGTACAGTGTCCCACCTGGACTTCTGGTACCTGGCTGTATAGGCCATGTAATTCGCCTGCCTGAGTCCCAAGAAAGATGCCGTGTACTGTTTCTTTGTCATGGCATCAATCTTCCTGGAGTCCTTGTCTGGGGGGTGCGAAGCCAAGGAAATATTTGCCTTGTCACAGGCAGCAGCCTGCACTACCCCAACATGGCTGCATTGCTGATATAAGAACTCCGTGTCTGAACCTGAAAGTGTATACCTCGTGTCCATTCTTCTATCCACAGAAGGTACAGTGTTAGGAGACTTTAGGATTTTTTGTGTCTATTTTCCAAAAGATTTGTGGTGGGGAAGAGACAGTCTCCTGGACTCTGGGAAGTCCATCATTTCTACATAATCAGGATCCTCTTGATCTTCCACAGCCTCCTCCATAGGAAGCTGGAGGGTTTCAGCCACCTTTTTGTAGAACATAAAGTGAGAAGGGGACTCAGAGAGCCTAGGAGGGGAAACACCTGAAGGTCTGTCTGGGGAGATGTCCGGTACCACAGGCACATCCAGACCCTCACTTTCACCATCATCATCCTCAAATTCCCCTTCCTCTTCAAATTCCAGTTCATAAAAATCTTCTAGGGTATAATCTTGAACCGGGGGAACCAACCAAACCGAACCCCTGCCAGAAGGAGCCGGATCAGTAGGAACTGGATGGAGCGATTCCACAATCTGAATCGCTCTGGCTTTCTCTTCGGTGGTTGGAACATGAACCTCTGGATCTGAACAGGCCGATTTGTCTTTGCGTTTTCTTTTTGTCAGAACCGATCCCTCAGAATCAGCTCTCCTTTTGCCTGAAGAAGTATCGCCCTGGCCAGAGATCACTCTTCTGGTTCGGTTGGAACCGAACCGGGCTGGCCATCCGGCTCAGCGGACTTCTCGGCCTCCTTTTCCCTCAGTCTACCTAATCTCTTCTCAAGGGTAGATTTGGGAAAATTTTTACATATTTGGCAGTCTGAATCGAGGTGGTCAAACCCAGATAATAAACACAGGTGGTGGGATCGCCTTACAAAGACCTCCCACACTCACTGCAGTGTTGGAAACCCAGTGGGCCCGCTTTTTTCTTGGGTTTCTGACATGGCCAGCCTAACCAACTTACCCTTTTTATGGCAACTGCCAGGCAAGACTCCCTTATCGGTTCCTAACCATGTCATGGGTATTGGAAAAAAACGTACTAAAACACGTTTTTTTAGAACCGATAAGAACCGGTAACCACACAATAAGTAAACACAAAACACAAGATTTCACTATCAAATGGCCGGTTCAGCCGAACTGAGCTGCACTTTTACAAGTTCCACACAGAAAAAACAGAACAATTCCTATCTAGTACTCATAGCACCACAGACAGAGACTGAACTGACTGTGCGGATAACTTTTTCGGTTTAAAATACCGACACAAACTGAAACTTTAACCAACTTTCGAACCGAGCTGAAGGAGAAATCTCCGGAGCGACCGTTCAGTGAGGCGGATTAAAGAATCTGACAGTTTGAGTTTGAAACACTCCATACAGAGACTTCAACCGAGCTCGAGCTCAGCATTCTATGCCCTGCATAGAAAGTTAACTTTTTGTTCTCCGGGGCAGTTCAAAGGTCGGGAATCACTGCAATATGTCAGAATACAGCAAGACTTCATGTTGTTTGAAACACAGAATTTGAATTTGACTGCAGATAAGGACTGCTTGGCCCACCTAGTCTGCCCATTTCCCTACCTGACGGATAAGCTGCAGATTCTAGTTAATCAACAGCTTACTTCCTCCTACCCCCCCCCCCCACTAGAATTGCCTTATGTATGTCCCATGCATTCTTGAATTCTATCACTGTTCCTGACTCTACAACCTCCTCAGGAAGGCTGCTTCATGCATCCACAACCCTCTCTGTGAAAAAATACTTTCTAACATTACCTCTGAGCTGTCCCCCTCTATCTTCAAATTATGCCCTCTTGTTCATGCACATCTCTTTTTCTGAACGATGCTACCCTCTTGTACTTTGTTAATTCTCTTCAGATACTTAAAAGTTTCTATCATGTCCCCCCCTCTCCCACCTTACCTCAAGAGTATACATGTTAAGCTGCTTTAGTCTCTCCTCGTATGTCTTCTGGTGCAGTCTCTGCACCATATTGGATGCCCTCCTCTGAACAGCCTCCACTCTGTCTATGTCTTTGCGGAGATGGGGTCTCCAGAATTACACACAGTACTCCAGATGGGGTCTTACTAACTGTCTGTACAGAGGGATAACAACTTCCTGTTTTCTACTATTGATGCCTCTTCCTATGCATCCCAGTATCCCCCCAGCCATCCTTACAGCCTTCTCACATTGCTTGCCCACCTTTAGGTCATCTGATAGATATAATTGCTCCTAGGTCTCTTTCGATTTTTGTTGTTGTCATTTCACCCTCCATTGTGTACTCTGCCCCTGGGTTTTTGTTTCCCAGATGCATTACCTTGGCACTGAATCTGAGCTGCCATATATCTGACCATTCCTCCAACCTTGCCAAGTCCCTTTTCATCCTTTCCACCCCACCTTGTGTATCAACCTTGTTGCAGATTTTTGTGTCGTCTGCAAAGAGACATACTTTTCCTTCCAGGTGCTCTCTAATGTCACTTAGAAAGACATTAAAGGGGACTGGACCCTGAGTTATCCCACTAGTTACGCTCCTTTCTTCACTGTGGACTCTGTTTACTATTACCCTTTGTGTTCTGTTGTCCAGACAGTTTTTCATCCAGGCTATCACCTTGGGACCCACTCCAAGGCTGGCTTACTTATATATTAATCTTTTGTGTAAGACTGTGTCAAATGCCTTGCTAAAATCTAGGTGGGCCATATCCACAGCCCCTCCCTGGTCTACTACTTTGGCCACCCAGTCAAAAAAATATACTAGGTTTATCTGACATGACCTTTCTGCTGTGAAACCATGCTGCCTTGGGTCTTGTGCCCCACTGGCCTCTAGGTACTCAACAATTCTTTCCTTCAGAAGTGATTCCATCATTTTCCCTACCACTGAGGTCAAACTAACCAGTCTGTAGTTTTCTGACTCTGCCCTGCTCCCACTTTTGTGAAGTGGAATCACATTTGCCCTCCTGCAGTCCTCAGGTACCACCCCATCCTCCCATGATTTGTTAAACAGAGTAGTCAGTGGCGTTACTAGTTCTACCCTTAGTTCTTTTAGAATTCTTGGTTGAATTCCATCAGGCCCCATTGCTTTATCCACCCTCAGTTTCAAGAGTTCTTTCAAAACCCTTTCTTCTGTGAATGGACTGGTATCGACCCCCCCTATTCAGACTGTTTCTCTTGTTTGATTTAGGTACCTCCCTTCCATTGTGAATACTGACCAGAAATATTCATTCAGTATTCCTGCTTTTTCACTGTCACCCTCTGCCCACATTCCCTCCCCTTTATTAAGTCTTTGTATCCCTCCCTTGGTCTTTCTTCACTCCCTAATGTACCTATAAAAGGTTTTATCCCCCTTCTTAACAGAGTTGGCAATCTTTTCCTCAGTTTGTGCCTTTGCTATTTTGACTGCCTTCCCTGCCTCCTTCTGCTTTAACTGATAAAGTTCTCTGTCCTTCTCCTTCTGTGTTTCCTGAATGCTATCCTTTTCTCCTTAACCTTCCCTTCTACCTCTTTTGAGAACCATATTGTTTTTTTTCCTTCATTTTGTTTTGTTGATTTGCTTCACACAAAGGCTTGTTGCCTCTGTGATGGCTGTTTTGATTATTCTCCATTGTTCCTCCACCCCTCTTTCTTGCCTGTTTTCTAATTCTTTTCTGAGGTACTCTCTAATTTTCCCAAAGTCAACCTTCCTAAAGTCCAATACTCTTGTATTTTTATGGCTTGATTATATGGCTGTGTTTATTGTGAACCACACTGTTTGGTGGTCACGTGTTCCCAGATGGCTACCCACTTCTAAATCTGAGATCCTTTCTTCTTCCCCATTTGAGAGTACCAGGTCTTAGATTGCTCCCTCCCAAGTGGTTTCCAACACTAGCTGTCTGATGCATACCCTTGTAGGGCATCAAGAATGACCCTGCTCTTGGATGTGCTTGCAGCAAAGGTACTCCAGTTAACATCTGGCATATTCAGGCCCCACATTAACAATACCTCCCCTTTTTCTGCCATTTTAAGGATGCCTTCTTTCATTTCCTTGTTCATTTCCTCCCCAAGAGATGGGGGTCTGTACACAACCCCCATGCAGATTGCGGTGCCATTTTCTGTCTCCAGGGTGACCCACAGTGACTCATCAACTTCCTGTTTACTTTTTAGTTCTGTTGCTTTAATCCTTTCCCTTATATAGCTACTCCTCCTCCTCTTTTACCCACCCTGTCCCTCCTGTAGATTGTGTATCCAGGTATGCTGACATCCCAGTCATGGTTATCTGTGTACCATGTTTCAGTGACTGCCACAATATCCAGGCATCCCTCTTCCATCAAGGACACTAGTTCAGGGACCTTGTTACACAGACTGTGGGCACTGGTACTCATCACCTTCCATTTTTTTTTGTCATTACTCCTTTTAGCCCCATCCCTGTCCTTACTGCCTTTTTCTGCATTTACCCCTGTCCTGCTCCCTACTGACTTCTCTACCTCCGTGTTTACCTCACTAACTACTATATTTTGTGGGGGGGAGGCTAGGATTTCCCTGCTCCTTGTCAGTGCCTCCCCCTTGGCTAGTTTAAATGCTTGCCAATGAAGCATTTAAACCTATCACCTAGGATCCTGGTCCCCCCCCCGGACAGATGCAGACCATCACGCCAGTATAGGCCTGCATCCCTCCAGGTGGCTCCCCAGTCCCCAGTGAAGCCAAAACCCTGAGCTCCACACCAGTTTTTCAACCATTCATTGAATCCCATGGTGTGGAATACCCTAGCATCATCCTTACCATAGACAGGCAGCACCTCCGAGAAGGTTACCATACATGCTACTTGTTTAAGGCCCCTCCCCAACTCTACAAACTCCTCTTGCACCGCTCTGATCCCATTCACAGCTATGTCATTTGTCCCTAGGTGGACAATGACATCCAGCTCCTTCCCTCACGCAGCTGCTCCCACGATCCTGAGGATTCGCTTCCTCTCCCTCCGAGCCATGGCATCAAGCAGGCACCTTACCACCTTATCCCTTTCCTCCCCTACTTCTACCCCCTAATTATTGAGACCCCCATCAGGAGTTGTTTCCTTTCCCTGTGGGGTCTCATGCCACCCTCCTATGGGTCTCCTTTGTGGAGGTTCCCAGCATCCTCCTTGGTCTCCACTGCAGGTGCCTCCATAGAGGAACCCCTCTTCACCAGAACAGCATATGAACTGTGGAGAGGTACAACTGGAGGGATGCAACTCTGTTCCACCACCCTCTCCCTCCTTCCCTGAGCCCACCTTGGTCCAACCACTCCTCTTTCTTGGCAACCTCTGAGGTAGCGGTGGTGGCCCTGGTGGTCCCTGGATGGGGGAAGAGGTTTCACAAGTCAGCCTGGAGATGGACAACCTCCTCCATCAGACCAGAGAGGTGTCTGCAAACAGGGCAGCATCACAGCCTCCAGAATGTATCCTGGAACACTGCTGCCCCACAGCCATTGCACTGCACCACTCCTTTCTTGACTTATTTTATGTCCCCTGTCTTGTTGCTTTGTATGCTTATTGTCTCCTCCCTCTATGTATTTTTACACTTACTTTCATACTGCCTATGTGCCCTTACAATTCTCACCCTTTCTGTTCTGGGAAAGGAACTTCCTGTAGTCTTCAGTAGTCTCCTTCTTCCGTGCTTGGATTCGGACCTCCAGCAGCCGGGGGGAAGAAAGAGCTTTTTTTTAGGTTCCTTCAAGGTAGATGAAACTAATGAGTCTCAGTGATCCTTCCCTTCCTACTGTCAAACAGGAAGTTCCTGTTGTCAGTCAAATCCAGACCAGTGGCTATAAAAGTAGAACTGGCTTTGGGTGGGATGGTGGAGGGATGGGAAGGAAGGCAATTAGTAAAAGAGCTGTAGTTCTAGACTGCTGTTATTTGCTCTGACAGCAAAGTTCTCCTCTGTCAAAAACAGCAGGAAGCTGTAATTGGAGACACCTGCTTTTGTACTCCTAAGCTCCTAAGCCACACCCCCAATTAGCTTCAGCCTCTGCTCTTGACTCAGTATATTAAGCTGATATAGCCCCCTTCCTCAGAGAAACACACAGTGACTTTCTTCTTTTTTTTTTACTTAAATGAGACCCCTTCTTCTAATAAAATATCTGTTTACTTAATCCAAACAGGCACTGCTGAGATAGAAATGATTTATCAGTAAAATAGCTGTAGTTCTAGACTGCTGTTATTTGCTCTGACTGCAAAGTCTCCTCCGTCAAAAACAGCAGGAAGCTGTAATTGGTGACACCTGCTTTTGTACTCCTAAGCCACACCCCCAATTAGCTTCAGCCTCTGCTCTTCACTCAGTAAATTAAGCTAATACAACTCCCTTCCTCAGAGAAACACACAGTGACTTTCTTCTTCTCTTTTTTTTTTACTTAAATGAGACTCCCTTCTTCTAATAAAATATCTGTTTGCTTAATCCAAACAGGCACTGCTGAGATAGAAATGATTTATCAGTAAAATAGCTGTAGTTCTAGACTGCTGTTATTTGCTCTCACAGCAAAGTTCTCCTCTGTCAAAAACACTAGCACTAGCTTTTCGGCTTTGTAGCGGGTGGCATCAGTTTGTTGCCCCTTCTAAAGACTATGCATGCCATCGCATACTTAACATTTGCCCTTGCCTTGTGTCATCGTATAGCATAGTTAGCATTTCTGTGGCCATATGGCTGGTTTTCCTGATTTCTGTGGCCAGTACTGATTTCTGCAGTCAGCCCTGATTTCTGTGGCCACTGCTGCAACTGCAGAATCACAGAAAACATGGGGCCCTGCCTTGAGGTTATCACATCTGATGACCTTAAGGTATCAAAGCAGTGCACAAAGGCTGCAGGGAGGGCCAGTGGCATGCTGGGGTGCATAGGCAGAGGTATTACTAGCAGGAGACAGGAGGTGTTGATGCCACTGTATAAAACACTGGTAAGGCCTCACCTGGAGTACTGCATGCAGTACTGGAGAACACACATGCATAAGGACATAGCCAAGGTGGAGACTATCCAGAGAAGGGCAACAAAGATGGTGTATGACTTGCATGCAAAACATATGAGGAGAGACTAAGTAAGCAGTAAAACATGACAGGGTGTGTGTTGAATAGTATTGCCGCACGCCCAGGGGTGTAGTAAGGCATGAGGCCCTGTCGAGTGTCTTCAGCCCCTGGAAGTGCGGTAATATCTGTTCAACACACACCCTGGAATGTTTTATTGCACTTATGAAATGGGAATCTTTTTTAAAAAAATTTTTGCTCCTACAAAATTTAACATCTGTAAGCAGCAAAAGGCAATTTTTATCAGAACTTCCGATAAAATAGTCCTTCCGCCAACAAGAAAATGACATCATGGTTTTGCCAGGCAGAACCCCCACCACCACCACCACCACCACCCACACACACACACACACACACACACACCCTCGGGTTTGGGGAGAACCTGGTATATTTTTTGTGACTGTGCTGGACTGTGAAGTGGTTTTCTTTTTATTTAAATAACGCAGGACTGAGCAGCATCTCTCCTGAGCGCTGTTGCCAAGCGAGCTGGAAGTGCTTGTTGTTCGGAGGAGTTTTTCCAATTACTGGCGAGCTTCCTGGAGTTAAATAGTAACTAAAAAAACACTTAAATCAGATTTTTTTAAGGACGAGGTGTTTCTGTTGTTTTAAGTCACACAGGACTGCAGAACCGAGCATTCCCTTCTTTCCGTGATACAGCGAGCATTGTTGACAGATGAAAGAACAGATTGAAACTGTGTGTCTCCCGTCTGTCCATTGCAGCTACACTGCATCAGGAACTACTTCTGGTTTACATACATGAATGGTACAATGATTATTTCTCTCCTTAACAAAGTTAAAAAAAAGGCTGTAATTCAAATTCAAGAGCAAGTGGCTCCAAAGCTTCGATGATCTGCCACGGTGCTAAAACAATGGTGGCCTTTAAAAAAACGAACGTTCCATGCCTAGCTCCGAACATTCCATTTAGGGGCATTGATTTCTTTGCCTGTACTTATTTTATTCTATGTGTAATACAGATATTACACTGGTTTTCTAGCTAATCACTGAGCTTACTTTTTCATGCCCATTTTATGAGTCTTCAATATGTACTCATAAGCGGTCCCTATCTGCCGATAATTTCTATGTATCTATGTAACCTACTGTGGGCATATCTGAAATGTGGATAACCTAGTGTGAGCAGGTCTGAAATGTGGATAACCTATAGTAGGCCTCTCCAGAATGTGGATAACCTAATACGGGGGTCTTCAGGTTGTGGATAAAGTACAGTGGGTGTATCTGAAATGTGGATAACCTAGTGTGAGCAGGTCTGAAATGTGGATAACCTACAGTGGGCATCTTCTGAATGTGGGTAACCTAGTACGGGGGTCTTCAGATTGTGGATAATGTACTGTGGGCATGTGTAAAATGTGATTGTAGTAGTTTGTGGGATAATAACTCACAGTTTTTCTCTGTTCTGATTGGCTTAGAACAGATACCTGTCATATAATTATAGATCCATCAGCACTGCTTGCTGCTGCTACATGCTTCTTTTGTATTTATTTATAAGAGGCTAACTTATTAGAATTTCTCTAGCTTGCTAATATACTTTCATCAGTAAACACCAACCTGCTTCATTTGGGGTCATGGTCTGCGTCCCGGCAGGAAAGGACGAACACAAGGAGAGCTCCCTTATGTTTTACATATGTCTTTTTTTTAACTCAGCTTTATTGACAGGTAAAGCATAGACGTACAAATATTGACAAGTATATGCCAGAGAATATAGAGCAGTATACACATCATCATCATTATATACTGAACATTAACACTTCAGACAGTATCACACTTCCTGACAGTTACTACCATGTGTATGAGTCAATTGCTGTCTGAATACATAAGCTGTTCAGTGTCCATACTCTTCAATTTTTAAAAGAAGAAACAGTTTATAAAAATTCAACTACTGGGCTGAACTACCCTAATCAAACTCTCATTCCTGCTTATATGTGTGCCTATGATCATCATGGAGGCTGAGATATGTCGAGGGATCGGAGAGTAATCAAAGGCCCTCTCCCTTCTTACAATGCCTCTGATATGTAACGCTCCCATCTCTGTCACAGGGCCAGGTTTTTTCCAGGGCTAAGCACAGTGTAGCTGTAATTCTTTCCATTCTGCATAGCTCCCCCATCCTACCTTTTCAGGAGTCTATTGAGGATGGGGTGGAATGTAACCATAGTGAGGTTATCCCTCTTCAAAGCCACTATGTAAACTGCCCTAAATAACCTTTGCTGAGTCTGATTTCCCACCTGGGGGACTGGGACCCCCAATACGAAGTGGAGAAAGGTGAAAGGGACCAGGGCATTCCACAGCAGTTGCAGTACTCCCTGAATATGTGTCCAGTAAGACCATAGGACTTCGTAGTCCAAAAATATGGAAAAAATAAGATCCCTCCCCCCTACACAACCCTCCAGCACAAGTTAGTAGAACCCCCATTAAAATGACATGTTATGGTAGGCATGTGGAAGAAGAGGACCACACACTTCCTGAGAAACTCTTGCCACACGGGTGATGCTGCAATCTTCTATCCCACCCCTAGCATGGCGTCCCTGTATAGTTAAGTCTTTTAAGCTTCCCAAACTTGAACTTTTCAACAGATTTTGATCAAACAAGAATACCATCTTCCAAACTGTGATTCTGGGGCAGTATAATTCAACCACAGCATACTGGTTAACCAGGAAAGGGTTTGGCTGGGGTTGGACATGCATTGTTGCCAGAGGGGCCCTAATTTTGTGTATCTGTATTGGTACTGTATAATAGGTTTACAAAATCTTGAGCAAAGCTGTGGCCTTATTATCCCATAGAAGTGTGTGGTATGGTTAGTGGTATATGGGGATCTGACTGGCAACTTGAACACAGTATTTCAATTTGTGATTCTGGGCAGTGTGGTTCGACCACAGTGTACAGTTAACCAGAAAAGGGTAAAGAACATGTTGTGGAAGAAGGCCATCAGCTCGTGAGCATGGAGGAGGGCCAGGCAGAGACTTCTCTGGTAGCCTTGAATATAAAACAGATACTTTCTGCAAGGTAGTAGCACAAATCAATTTAAAGATTGAAGCCTTTACCTCCCAGATGACCAATGTGGAAACTACAGTTGAAGGGCTGATGATGTCCTTAGCAGAAGAAATCATTGCAGCACAGGGGGCAAGTGAGGCAGACATCAGCGCAACTTGTAAAAGAAAATAGGTTCCTCCAATTCGCCTGGAAAACTTAAGAGAACCAGGCGAGGATGAATAATGTTAGAATGGTGGGGTTGCTAGAAGGAGGGGTGGTTGACTCCTTATACAGTACCTACACCTTATGGAGTGGCTGCCAGAGGTACTGAGGCTAGATCCAGAAGGAGAACCTGTTGATGTAGAAAAAGCTTACAGAATGGGCTGGCAGTATAGCCTAGAGGTTAGAGTAACGAGCTGTGAATGAGTTTGGTACACCTAGCAGACCTGGATCTGATTCTCACAACCTCCACTTGCATAGTGTGTGACTCTGAGCAAGTCACTTAACCACCCCAGTGCTCCTGGGTCACCCCTGAAAACAAGTACTTGTGCCTAGTGGGCCTTACCCCGTTACCAAGGAATAAAATTAAAAAAAAGAATAACACCGAGGAGGCCAACAGCCCAATTGAATTTCCCCAGAACTGTGCTGATGGTGACGGACGGGGTGAGAGCATGAGACAGAGTGCTCAACCTGGCATGTGCACAAGGAGAAAATTGGGTGGACAGGGCCCTTGTCCATTTCTATATGGACTTAAGTTTTGCTATGCAGCTCCAGTCCGGAGTGTATTGAGGAGGCACACAATTACACATTCAATGTTGATACTCGCCTGACTGTGGATATTACATAAAGGGAAGTAATATCTGTTTGCAGATCTGTAAGACAACAGCAAACAGGCTACAAAATGGAGGCAGCCAAAGTGGCCAAAAGTGGAGAAGTGGAAGAGGAATCCAATTGAGAAGACAACTGATCAGATGACAACTCTTCTGCTTGTGACTTTGTGCTGGTGGTTAAGGGGAAAAACACTTGAACAAGCTTTTCAGGGTCTGAGAAGATCTTTTTGAACTTTGGAAAATGGACTTTTCATTTGCTTGTACTGCTGGACATTATAAAAACTACGTCAACCAAGGGACGAAAAATGGCATCACAGCACCTTGTGGGCTTCCCTCACCACCAGAGCTCACATGGGAGCCAATCCCACTGATTGCTTATGGTAGGAGAGACTGAACTTTTTACCATTTGGTACTCATAAGACTTTATTGCTCTGTTTATTCAGGAGGTTCTGCTGCTGTGGGCATGTTGGGTGGGGACCCATCGGGAGATCACTAAAATGTGTATTTTATAAGCGTATGCATGAAGCTTGAACATTACAGGTCCTAAAGGTATGAATTAAGAGTTTTTGTCTTACTGAATGATAGCTATAGTTTTTGAGGTGGTCTATTAGACTGTTGCTAAGAAGTTTGACTGTATATGCAGTTCACCAGTGTAAATTCTCTTTGGTGATTTTTGAGATTTCACAAAAAGAAGTTACTGACTTTGTGGGATTAAATGGCAGATTTCTGTCCAGAAGTTGCTTTTGCGACAAGAAAAAATTACTCACCGTAGCAATGTTGTTTCTTCAAAGGGATCCCTCACTACGCTTAACAACTACAAATCTTCCCCTGGAATGACCTGTACTGGAGCCTATAATTGTATGTTAATTATGGAATCTTAGAATGGAATTTAAAATTCTGCTGCATGGTCATGCTCACTTCTGTCCTCTAATGGCAGATTTATTTCTGAAGCTAGGGTAAACAGTGACCAATAAACTAGCTAAATGACTACCAAAAATTAATTTAGTCTTAGAAGACTCTTATATGTGGAGAACAGATTTAAAAAGATTAGATCACTGAGTATCAATTGTAAGGTACTGTAACAAGTAATGCTCAAGCAAAATGAAGGGAATTGATTCTTGTGCAAACCTTTTCAAGGTTCTGGAAGATGAGGTAGGGATGGGATTTTTAAGCATAGTGCGGTTTCATTAGGAAGAAACATTACTATGGTGTCATTTTTTCTGCAAACCCCAGGAATACTTCACTATGCTTAACAACTGCAAGCTCCATAACAATACCTTAGGAGATGAAAATGAGTAAAAAAACAGCACTCCATAACAATACCTTGGGAGGCTGGGTACTGAACCTATTTAGGGAACAGGTTCTGCAAGATAGCAGTGCCAAAGCTGGTATCCCTTCTGGACTGCATGTCCAGACAGCAGTGCTTTGTGAAAGTGGGTACTGTATTCCAGGTAGCTGCTTTATGGATTTCCTGCAAGGAGACACCTCTTGGTGCTGCCACAGAGGCAGAGGTGCCTCTTGTGGAATGAGCCCTAAGCCCTTCAGGTAGCAGCTTGCCAGCTTTGCCGTAACAGAACTGCGTGCAGGAAACTATCCAATGAGAAATGTTTATAGTGTATGGTGGAACGCTGTTGTTCACCAAATTCAAGCAAAAGCTAAACTTGTTGTACCATCAATGTGATGTCATGGTGCTGTTGTACCATCGTTGGTACATCACATCGATGGTACAACAGCTTGTAATGTATTTGCGCATGCGCAACTGTCACATCCCTGCTCTTCAAACAGTCACGACGGTGAAATCAGTTGCCAAAAGGGGAAAAGGAAATTTTTTTATGTCTTTTTTTCCTGTGCTACCGGTACCTTGATTTTTCACGAGTTACAAGGGCTGCTTTGACTTCTCCATACCTCAATCACCAGTAGTACTTCAAACTGACGCACAGACCTCGATCACTGGTGGCACTTCAAACTGACGCACAGTGCGTCTCTGAATAATGTTGACTTTGGAGTCACACACATAACTCATGCCACGCACACCACATCCATACATATTCTGAAATCCTTTATTTGCAGTTTATTTCTTTATGTACATAGGGTCCCGAAAGCAGTGTTTGCTGTTAGCTGGTGCCCATACACTATACAAGACAATGGATGGGCATCACTTAACAACAAGGCTGAAGTTACTTCTCGAGGTTTCCATGACAACAGTAAACCTCTTGAGGTTTAACATGTTGTTATGGAAACCTCTAGAAGTGACTACAGCCTTGTTGTTAACTGATGCCCATCCATTATCCTCTATCTTTTGGATGCTGGTTTAACTTGCCCCACTTCACCGGTGACAAATAATTGAGTATTAGTGGATCTTACGCCTGTTACATGAGGTCCCTGCACCCTAATTGGTACCCCCAGAGGTACATCACAGACAGCTAGCATTTAGTTATATGATATACTAACATATAGGGCTAAGGGCATCTACCGTATAAGAGCAGATGTCAGGATATGTATGCATATAATTGCTATACACTTTACTTTCCAATATACACATGTATTTCTTGCTTATAAGATGTTAGGACACCAGTGTCCTGGTAGTGTTATGATATATGAGTTGGCATTGCCATCTTCTGGTGATTTGTATTGCTACACAGCTATGTACAAACTGTACCTCTTTGTTTCTACAAAGTGATGACTATAACAAAATTGTATAATGTTATCTTGGACTGAGAAACCACCTCTAATTTAGCCAATAGGGCTCATCTCTGTAACTAGAAATGTTTCTGTCTTACAGTAACCATGGTAATTATCTTAGCTATATAATGTAAGACATTACGTCTTCTACCTCGGAGACCCCAGGAGACATGGAGATTCCTCAAGGTATAGGGAACGCTTAGCATTGGCTCCCATTTCCTAATGGTAAGAACTGCTAAGGGCAACTGTGATTTTTCCTTTGGTAGTAATAAACAAGCTTTATTACTCTTATGCAGCGTGTCTGTGATTCCTTGCATTCCCATTATTGCCAAGGACCTGAGAGTGAGGTTTAGACCTCCTGACTCCTCCTTTGCATGGTCCAAGTAATCACTTAGCACACTCTTAACATCCAAACTGTGGAGCTTTTGTTCTTCTGAGTTGGATTTTGCTGTAAAGAATACTGGGAGTGTAATTGACTGATTCAGATGAAATTCAGGCACCACTTTGGGGAAGGGGATTTTCTGTTATTTCTTAGGACTACCTTGTCCCTGTGGAAAAAGATATAGTTAGGATCTACGCAGAGAGCTTGCAGCTCACTCATCCTTCTGGCAGATGTCACAGCCACCAGGAAAACTACTTTACAGGTGACATACTTCAAAACTGCATTTGCCATAGGCTCAAAAGGAGCCTCCATCAGTTGGGCAATGCACAAATTGAGGTCCCATGGTGCGACAGAATCCCTCACTGGAGGGTACAGGTGATTACATCACCAAACTGTGTCATTGCTCCTTGTGTGTTCCGGTAACCGAACTGACTGAGAACAGCTGAGAGGGGGTGGCCTCCAGAGTAGAACGTCATTTTGAAAGGAGGGGCAGAACTGTATTTAAGACTCGTGCTGCTACTGCGTGAGCGCCACTTGGCATATAAAAAGATTTGTAAGGCAAACTTAAGCAGTAGTAAATTAAGGGAACATAAATGTGTCTGAAGTGCTGGTAATGCTGTATAGTTTAAGTTGATGCATTGTATTAAGTAGGTTTGTGTAATTTTTAAATTGAAACAGCTGTTTCACATTTTAAGAAACTTTAGATAAATAGACAGAGGGAAGTTTTAGGGAGAGTAGTTCAGTAGGGTTAATCTGGTATCCTGTTTATTGTAAAAATGAAATTGCTTCTTAGGTTAATGCTATACGTTTTCACAGCAATAGTACTGTATTGGAAGTTTACAAATCCATGTCAAATTGAAGTAACTAGCACTTTAGCAATAGAAATTGGGACTTCTATTAGTTTCAGGAATTTTCCAATTGGTAGGGAGTTGGGAGATAAAGGATCAGACAGAAATTCCTTTTCAAAGATTAGAATTCAGTTAAAAATAATTTGTATGTAGTAAAGGCATTGGGGCTGAGATTAAATAAACCAAGAAACTGCTTGTTGATTTCATTACTTTTGGCGGGAGACATAGAAACAAATCCCGGCCCTGGAAATAATGGAGAACATAAAATTATCCATGATAATGCTAGGAGCTTAAGAAAGAAAATTGATCTATTTAAAACTTGGATAACCACAGAATCCCCAGAAATAGTGGCTTTGACCGAGACTTGGCTAAATAAAAACATAGAAACTAAAGAAGTTGAGCCTGAGGCCTTTTTTAGTCATCGACTAGATAGGGTTGGATGGAAAGGTGGGGATGTTACATTATTTATAAAATGGGAACTTGGTCAAGTCTCAGTGCTATTTGCAGATCAAATAGGGCTAGCTGATTGTCTATTGGTAAAAATTCACAAATTGGAATTAATTACAGGTGTTATCTATACCCCCCCTAGAACCTTAATAGGTGAATTTGAAAATTTAGCATTAGTGATATAAAAATATTCTATGGGTTGTGAGCTGTTACTTACCAGAGATTTTAATGCCGCTTGGGGTAAAGCACGAGGACTAGCACTGGAGAATAGCTTTAAAGTATTAGATGTAAAACAAAAAATGATCTTCCCTACAAGGAAAACTACACAACATAGTGTAGGAAATATATTAGATTAAATTTTTGTTACAGTTAAAATTTGGGTTAAGACATTACAAGTAAAACAGCCAATTTTAGGGGATCACAGTTCAATAAGCTGTATATTTCAACTTAAGGGTAAAATATGTAGTCCCATTGAAACCCCCCCTTTAAAAATCAAGTGCAGACATTTTTAAAATTGTAATAAAGAAGCATTTGTTGCTAGATTGGCTTCGGTTAGATGGGATAGACTGTTTTTAATACCATCCGTGTATCTAGCAGTTCAGGAGTTCTCTAAATGGTTTTTGGAGATTTGTAATGAACTGTCTCCTTATAGAATATGTATGCAAAGAAAGTCTCATGTCCCCTGGATAACAGAAAGATTAAAGAAATTAATATGTGGAAAGGATAGGTTATGGAAAAAAGCTGGGAAGACATTATAATTTGAGGATTGGGAAAGGTATAAGAAAGCCAGAAACCATCTGAAATTTTAAATTAGAAAGTCAAAACAAAAATATTATGAATTAAAGACTAAAGAAACTACAGATAGTAAAATATTCTGGCCTTTGATTAAATCATTCGAATCACCACAGGTTCAAGGCCCTCCTATTCAAATGTTAAGTAAGGGCATTCCCCAGTCCTCTAAGCAGTCAGCAAATATTTTTAATGACTATTTTGTAAATTTACCTGATTTAGACCTTTCTAACTCAGTAATTAAAAACAATGTAATGGGGATGGTAAACACAGATACACCAAAATTTAGATTCAAACTCATTTCTTGCAAACAAGTAAAAGATGAGATTAGAAAGTTAAAATCTAAAAAGGCCTTTGGTTTAGAGTATATTGAAAACTGTTTTCTTAAGGATTCTGTACAGGTAATTGCCCTGGTATTAACCAAATTATTTAACTGGAGTTTTATGGAAGGAATTTTCCCTAAGAGTTGGAAGAATGCAGAAATTATTCCTATATATAAAGCAGCTGAGGACACATTTCAGCCTACAAACTATAGGCCCATAGCCCTGTTATCTGGGTTAGCTAAGATTTTAGAGAGATTGGTACAAGTACAGTTTACTGACTATTTGGAAAAATACTCTCTGTTAACAAAGTACCAGTCTGGCTTTCGTAGGGGCTTTTCCACGGGTACCGTGCTCACTGACATGGTAGATATTATAGCCTCAAAGATGGAGGATGACCTATTGGTGGATGTGGTGTTCATGGACCTATCAAAAGCCTTTGTTACAGTGGCTCATGGGCTTTTGGGGGAGCAGCTTGTTGAGATTGGTCTTGCTGAGGAATCATGTAACTGTTTTTTGTCTTATCTACAAAATAGAACACAGCAAGTATATATAAACGGAGTGTTATCTGACAGAGCTTATGTGCAGCGAGGAGTGCCCCAAGGCTCCATTTTGGGGCCAACACTATTTCTGATTTATATAAATAAGTTAGTAGACAGCGTAAAATATTCAAATATAAGTCTTTTTGCAGACGATACCCTCCTAATTGCTAGTGGAAGAACACCAGGAGAAATGGAAAGAAACTTACTGGCAGATTTTGCGGGGTTATGTACATGGTTGACTGAATCGGGATTAATAGTTAATACTAAAAAAAAAAAAAAACTGATGGTATTTCACAAAAGATACTGAAATTTGGGCAAAAGCAAAACTGCAGTAACTATAAAAACTTTACAAAACAAAGTATTAGCACAGGTATTGGAGTATAGATACCTGGGGGTATGGATTGATGATACTTTAAAATTTGAGTATCATATATTAGATACACTATCAAAAGTAAATAAAAGATTGGGGGTGTTTAGACGGTCTAAGTTATTGTATGAATAGAACAATAAGGGAAACTGTAATAAATCAACTTCTTCTTCCAGTTTTAGAGTACGGCAACCATGTATATGGCCTAGCAACAAAAAGCCTGTTATCTAAAATTGATAAGCTGTATAATAGAATGGCCAGATTCATAACGAGAAAGGATTATTATGTTCATCATTGTGAGTTATTTGAGGAATTGGGATGGTTCCCGCAAGAGAGCAAAAGACGGATTGCCTGGGCAACTCAGATTTATAGAGTGTTAAATCAGAATCAGCTGAAGTACCTTTATGATAAACTGGAAGTGAAAATGCATGCTCACAATTTGAGATATAAATTTGAGAAATTTTGTATTCCCAAAGCTTAAAAACACTTACAGCAATATGTGTTTTCCAGTGACTGTTGATAGGACATGGAATACTTTAAAATCAGTGATAAACAATATACTAGATTAAAGATGGAATTAAGAGTAAGGTGTGACTGTTATGGTTAGGAATTAAATAGAGCAATTTTCAGCTACACCCATAATAGAGTAGTGCAATATATATATATATATATATATATATATATATAAAACTTGTGTACAGCTGTTTAAATATGTTAATGTTACATGATAGTTTAGATTTATTTATTGGTATTGTTACATAGAATAGTCTAGTACTGTATATTCTTTTAGTGTCGTTGTCGTTATTGTAGTAAGTCCTAGATGTTTTTGGAACTTTATACAAACAGGACCATCTTGTAACTTGACCTGTCTCAACATGTCAATATGGTGTGCCATGCCGTCAATGCTAAAATTGGCGGAGCTTATCGCGTGCGCCACTCCCTCACTCCTTCCGCTAGACTTTCTGTTGTGAGAGGTATTCTCTTAGCCCAGCTCCAATATGCTCTGCCCCTCCTCTTTGCTGAAAACTCTGCTACACTCCACAAATGGGACACTGTCTACAACATCTGTAGATTCGCCTTAACTGCCCCACGTCTTACCCATCATTGTCTCCCTTTACGCTGGCTTAAATTGGCTGTCACCCTAAGGATATCTCGAGCCTACTCCTGGGCTGCTTTATTGACTCCCCTGTTCAGACCTCCCTGCCCTGTCTATCTTGCCAACCTCCTGACTCCTGCCTCACACACCTGCACTCTCAGGTCTTCCTCTGTCCCCATGTCTCCACTAGACCTTGCATGACAAAATGGGTGAACAGGCATTTGCCCATTTTGCTCCCAAATTCTGGAACTCACTCCCCTTATGGTGAAAACTTCAGCCTCCATCGAGAATTCAAAACTCGCTGTTCACCCACCTTCTAGCCTCTGGCCAATGCAAATGCTCTTAATTTGCTTTGTCCCACTGCAGGCTGTCGGGTCTGACCCTGAGTACTACACTAATGTTCTCCCATGCAATATGCCTGTCTAGGTGGCTATGAACCTTGATGTCTTTACTGTCCTCAGCTGTCTTATGGTTACCCTAATTGCTTTATTTTACATCCTTATTATGATCTATGCCTAAAATGTACCCTTATGTAACTATTACTGTGCTACCCAATGTATATCTTGTTTTGCTCCTGTACACCTATATTATGTCTGTGCATTTCTGCATATTGTAACCAATGTCCTGTGCTCTCCCGGGCCGTGCCTGAAAATAGGTAGGTCTGTTGCCTAGCGCACTTACCCGGTTACCAAAAGCTAATAAATAAATAATAGGATTCTGTCTTAATGATGTGTAATTCCATCTACTTTCCTGTCTGAAAATAAAGGTTTTTACTACTACTACTTAAGGCCTTTAAAGAACTGTTTAAAATTGGGCTGTGAGGCCATTGAACTGTCATTGCCAGCTAAAGCATATGCTGACACTGCTGCCAAATGTACCTTCAGGGCTGAAGGCCTGAGGCCCAGGGATTATAGGTGGACCAGATAGTCCAAGAGTACAGGGAGGTTGGCCTGAAATGGACTGAGCTGCCTAGAGAAGCATCACGGGAAAATCTTTTACCACTTTGAGGCACAGGTTTTCCTCATTGCTGGTTTTCCACCAACCTTAAGCATGTCCAAAACCTTCTTAGAGAGATTTAGGGTACAGAACTCTAACTCTTCAAGCACCATGCTCTGAGATGCAGAGTTCTCTGATATGGGAACATTATCCTGCTCTGAGACAAGGTCACCAGATTGTACCTCAGGGGAAGGGTAAAGGGACATTCAATGGAGAGGGACAGGAGAAGTCAATACCAAGTCTGTTTGGCCCACTCTGGAGACATTAGGACCATTGTTGCAAATTCCCTTCTCAGTTTCAGGAGCACTCTGAGCAAAAGTGGTAATGGAGGGAAGGTATACAGAAACTTCCCTGTCCAATTGAGGACTAGGGTGTCTTACGGGACTGTGCCCACCAAGGGGGGGTCTGCAACAGAAGAGAGGAACTAGTCATTTTCCCAGGATGCAAACATACCTATCTCTAGTGTACCCAACCTTCTGAACACTGTAGCCAGCACCTGTTTGTTCAGAGTCTATTCGTGGTTTCCCTGGCTGATTCTGCTCAGGGAATCTACCAAGACATTGTCTTTCCCTGGCAGGTGTACTGCCAATAGCTGTACCTCCATGGAATATACTAAGTTCCAGATCTTCATTGCTTCTGTGCGTAGCTTTGAAGATCTTGTTCCTCCCTGCTTGTTTATATAATACATGGTAGTAGTGTTGTCCATACAGATCTGGACAGGCTGACCCCTGATGTGGGAAGAAAAAAAATGTATTGCTAGGTGCACTGCCCTGAGCTGCAGGAGGTTTATGTGCTCCTGAAACTCCTGTGGGCTACACACACTGCTTACAGTGAAGTCCTCCAGGTGGGCACCCCAGTCTAGGTGGGCAGCATCTGTAGTGAGTACGATTGTAGATGATTGCTGCAGGAAGGGAACTCCCTCTCTGAGGTTGTCTTCTTCCTTTCATCACTCTAGTGCTCTTAGCAGACACTTTGTGACAGGCATCAGTTTTGGTAGTGGATCCCATGTTTGGGACCTGGCTTCCCAGATGGCATTGGATATCCCTCATTTGGAATCTGGCATGTGGTACTATGCAAGGAGAAGAGGCCATGCACCCCAGGAGCTGAAGAAAATCTCTTGCATTTCTGGGCAGGCCTGCCTTGAAAGATTCTGTGAATACTATCAGGTTTGTCACCCTTTCCCAAGGAAGGAATGCCTTCCCTTGATGGGCATACAACTCTGCACCTGTAATGTCCAGGACTTGAATTGGTTCTGTTTGGGACTTTTGGGCATTGATTAGGAAGGCCAGGTCCTCCAGAAAATGCTATGTGAGAAGTAGGGAGGACTTGGCCTCCTGGTGTGACTTTCCTGATGCTAACCAGTCATGTAGGTAGGGAAAGACCACTACCCCATGGCTCCTCAAATGTGCCACCACTATAGCTAGGCATTTTGTGAACACTCTGGATGCTGAGGATAGGCCAAAGAAGAGGGCTGTGAACTGATAGTAGCAGTTCTCTACCCTGAATCTGAGGTACTTTCCATGAGTAGCCCTGACTGGAATGTGAAAGTAGGCATCTTTCAGATCCAGTGACCCTAGCCAGTCTCCTTGTTACAATGATGGAATTACTGAGTCCAGTGTTACCATCTTGAACTTTTCCTTTTTTAAGTGTGTGTTCATGTATCTCATGTCTAGAATGGGTCACCACTCCCCATTTTTCTTGTGGGTCAGGAAGTATCTTGAGTAAAGCCTCTTCCCCCCCGTGGGGGGGACTTTCTCAACTGCATTTGCTAGTAGCAGTTTTTTTATCTCCAACTCCAGCAGGAGTTTCTCTGGAGTATGAGAGGTTAAGGTTTTGTGACACTGCAGTCTTTGAAATTTTTTTGAACTGCAGAGTCAGACCTTAAGTCACTATTTCCAGGATCCACCTGCAGTAATTCTTTTCTATGCTTGGAAAAAATGAGTCAGCCCTCCCCTCACTGCCAATGGCTGGGCAACCCATGCAGACATTGTCAGGGGCTGTGTTTTGCCTGGGCTTTGGGGGCTGGTGTTTCATCCACATGTCTATTACCCCTTCTGCCTCTAGTTCTAAAGAAACCTCTCTGAGGGGTGAAGTAATAAGTAATGTAAGTGTGGGGGCTAGTAACTCCTGCCACTACCTCCTTCCATAAGGTCTGTGGGAAGCAGAGGCCTTTTCCTTCTCAGTATTGCTCTTCTAGGTGTTCTTATGCTCATGCATCTTTTCATGTAAGCCTTTGTCTTGTCACCAAAGAATTTCCCCTCTCAAGGGAAATTCATTGCTTTTGTTCAAGTGTCCTGAGAGGGGTTTGTGGTTTTGTGCCAAGCAAACCTTCTTAGGGACACTGCGTGTGCCATGATCCTAGATGCAGTGACATTGGCATCACCAGCTAAGTGGAAAGAACAGCTATGTAAGAATTTACCATAACTGTAGATCTTGGAGGGAATCTCTTTCATTAGGCCATACCTATGGAACTCATAGATGTCAGGCGCTAGGACCACAAGGAAATATTTCTCAAGTAGTCTAGTAGCCCATGGCACCATCAGAAAGCCATGCAGTCCTTCTTTCTGGAGCAACAGGTAGCCAGGATGGAACAGGGGCCTTTGGGGATGACCCTGTCTCAGTCACCAGCCCATTCTTCGGGCTCTCAGGCCTCCAAGACCTGGGACAAGACTTCGGGGAAACATTCTCACCGAGACAAGGAACATAGTAAAGACCGTTCCCCCTGAGTGCACTCCCAGTCACCATTACCTTCTTCTTTCAATGAAGTAGTGCCGTTGACCACTTTGGTGTTGACCTCTCCTGCAACTCAGTCCTCAGTACCTTCCATGCTGGCCATGGCAGTGAGTTCCGCTAGGCGCTCCAGGCTGTTGACCTTGGGTTCACCTGGGTCGTCGATGTCAGCCTTGCTGCTGCAACCTCTGGCACTGCAAGGTCCACCGGCTATGGGCTCGGCCGACTTGTTGACCAGCAATGATCACGTTATGCCAAGGCCACAGCCCCCACCCATCGCTGCTGTGAAGTCCTTTTTTGCCTTAGCCCACCATCGATATTATTCAGTATTACTCAGTATACTGTAGACATAAGCACACAGTTGCCCATCTCAAATGCCTCCCACATGCTATGGGTGGATTATCCCTAGTCTGATGTTCGGTTGAGATAACTATCCAGTCTGACCTTGAAAATGTCAAAGTTGTCTGTGTCGACCACGTCTTGGGGGGTTTATTCCAGTCTTTGGTGACCCTAACTGTAGAGTATCCATCTCTTTTGCAGGTGTTGGCCTTGGGTACTACTAATTGCTTATTATGTGATCTTAAATAAGGAGTACATTGGTTATATTTGAAATTGCATTGGGTGCTTATTTCTGGATTTTGTAGAGTAACAAAAGGTCGCCCCTACTTCTCATCAAGGCTTTCCAACCCAGTGCTGGTGAGTCTTTTCTTATAACTGAGTTTTTTTAGATTAGGTATAATTTTAGTCACTCTTCGTTGGACCCTCTCAACTACATCTACATCCCGTCTCAGACAGGGGCACCAAAAGGGGAAGCCTGTGTTGAGGTGAGGTCTGATGTAGGGCCTGTATAAGGGCATGATACATGCTTTGCTTTTGTCCACAAAAGAATGTTTGACACATGTCAGGATTCTATTTGCAGTATGTGTGATTTTACTGCAATGATCTGCTGATGACAATTTATTGTTGACAATGATGCCTAGATCTCTCTGTCAGCTGATTTTAATATCACATTGTTAAGTGTGTAAGAGTATAGTGGGTTGTTACCGCTGAAGTGTAATGCCACACATTTTTCATGATTGAAAACCATTTTATTTGACTTGGCCCAGAGTTCTATGGTTTGTAAATCTTGAACCATTGAAAGGTATTTACTATAAGTATTATCCCAACCCCCCCAAATTTAGTGTCATCAGCGACCTTTTAAAAGTAGATTGGACATACTGGTGTTTAGATCTGAGATGAAAAGTTTGAACAGTGTAGGTCCAAGGATCGAACCCTGAGGCACTCCACTACTGACAGGTCCCATGTCAGATAGTACGCTATTAATATGTACGTATTGTTTTCTATCTTTTAACCAGTTGTTAACCCACCTGATCCGAAGATGGTTAAGTCCCATTTTAGTTAATCTGACAATTCATATTTTTTTTCTAATTTCTATTTATTAAATTTTTTAACAATTTTTACATACATGCAATAATAAAGAAAAACAAAATCAAGGAAGACATTTTTCCCTTTTAAAGATTCAGAATAATACTAGACCAGTTCAAAGAAGGGGGGGAGATAAAAATCATTAATTGTAACTTTTTGGTTCGTAGCTGCAATTTTACACATATCATTTCATTTGATTGACCAATAGTCCCCCTGCCCGGTTTACCAGAAAAGCCCCATTGTGACTTCAAAGAAAATAATTAAGCTTCCAAACTTAACAGTTCAGTACCATTGGAATGCTCTATATATCCATCTTCTCCATAGAGGCCATCATATCTTTTTCAGAACTAGTCGGTGAACTAGACATATCATTGTCAGATACAGATGAGTATTGGTATCTCAGAAACGCAACTAGCTGATCTATTTCAAAGAAAATGTATGTCTTGCCATCTTTCATCACCTTTACTTTAGCTGGTGGGAGAAGAGAATTGAGCCCCCAGCTCGAGCACTTCTTGCCTATACATGAGGAATTTCTGATGGTGTTGTGTCTGGAAACAGAAATCAGGAAAAATATAGTAACGGCAGCCCTTATATATCAAAGTGCCTTTTAGTCTCGCCAGTTTAAAGATGAAGTCTCGGTCAGAGTCGAATGCAAGACTTGCCAGAATAGTATATTTCAGTGGTAAATTTGAGTCCATTTTCCGTTTAAGGACTTTAAAAGCTTAAGCCAGCAATGGGGGGTTATCCAATGGGAGATCAAAAGTAGTAATTAGAACATCTTTCACTAGGTCTCGAATATTCTCAAACTCAAGAGTCCATACTATCTGGTATCCCAACCATATGAAAATTCCTGTATCTGAGCTGATTCTCATTTTGTTCTAGTTTTCGTGAAATATTAACATTCTCTTTTATTACCCCTTGCAGTGTGGCGGTAGCTGCTTGTAGATTGCGTTCCAGCTGTGACAACTTGGCAGCTTGTTCCGTCAGGGTTTGCTCTGTTACTGCAGATTGTTTCAGATTTTTCTGACTTCTGTCTGCAAAAAATGTTTTCTTTGTCAATGCCTCAAACCGACAGTCATATCTCTGTCCAGTCCAGCAATTTATCCAAAGCTTTTCCCAACGACTCAATGGAGTAGTGCTTAGCTTCCACAGGAGAAGATTCATAAGTAAGCTCTGTTCCACCCGCAAATGAAGCTTGTGAAGTAGCTGTAGCTACCGGGGCATTCTACTTGCCAGGTAAGGGATTTGCTTTTGCCTGCGAGGTGGTTGGGGTTTGCATCCCGTTTCCACTCTCCGGGCTCATACCGGAACAAATCCGCTGATCCAGTGGTACTGACCTGGCAGAAACATACTCCACAGCCAAACTAAGGTTTCTCTTTTTATTCGACATTGGGTACGTGAGTAGTTGACTAATTATGTTCTCAAAAATAAAGTATTTGCCTCAAGTCAATGCAGAGCTTTGAACAAACGCTGCCACAGTCGCCTTCTTGATCCCCCTCACAATTAATTCATAATGAGGGACGGTGTTGAATGCCTTGGTGAAAATCAACATGATAACATCAGTGGATGTATTAGTGTCTAGACTGGTGCCAATGACATTATAGAAATTGACATGGTTGATGGTGCAAGATAATACTGTACATTTGTGAACCTGTGTTGATAGATATCAATTAATCCTTTAGATTTGATTTCTAAATCAATTCTCTCTTTAATAAGTCATTCCATAATTTTACAACATAGTGAGGCTAGACTCATTGGTCGATAATTGCAAGCAGTTTCCCTATTTCCCTTTTTATGAATGGGGACCACAACTGCTGATCTCCAGTCCCAGAGCACCTCACCAATAGCAATAGATTTGTCAAAAAGAATTGAGAGGAGGTGGCTATAACTGAAGACATTTCCATTAGAAATCTAGACTGGATGTTGTCGGGGCCTGCTGAAGTATTGACCTTCAGTTTATTAACTGCACATTTAATTTCTTGTTTTGCGAAGTGTATACTTGAATTTCCAATAACTAAGGGTGGATCTGGGTTGTTTCCTTTTGTACTGAATACAGAGCAAAATTATTCATTGAAAATGTTGGCTGTTGATTTATCATCCTTAATTATGGAATTGTTGCTAGACAAGGATCCAAACATGCTTAGTTTCACTTTTTTGACTGTTAACGTATGAGAAAAAAGCTTTATTGTTCCCCTTGGCATGTGCAATTTTGATTTCTATCTTTTATTTTTCGTGTTTAATCATTTGTTTGAGATTTTTTTAGTTCAGTTTTGTAATGGGTTCTAGCCCCTGTGAAATTATCTTTTTTCATTTTTTTTTAAAAAAATGCTTTTTCCTTTTTCTTGATTTGATATTTAATAGAGTTTGTTAGCCAGATTGGTACTCTAACCTTTTTGTTATATTTGCTTTTTTGGGGGGGAACTAAAGTATTTTCTAGGTCAGTTATTGTTTTTTTAATTAATGCCCAAGTGTTTTCAACTGATAGACTGTTTGTAGTAAGTTCCAAATTGATTACTTTTAAAGCTTTGCACATACTACCAAGATCTGCCTTATTGTAATTGCTATTAACATGATGCTCTCTTCCTTTGTGTTTATTATACAGTATCTCCTCCCTCATCCAGGCCCGTTGTTGTCGCTGCCAGGGGAAGATACTCCGCCACCGGTACCCACCTGGCCTCGGCGTCCTGAGCCCTCTTGAGGATCGTCGACACTCCTGTTGGTGCCTCCCACAGACCCTGGCACCGAGGATGAATACTGTCCTGATCTCATCCTCTCAGAAGAGGATGGGGAGGAAATGGACCTAGGGGCAGACTCGGACAAGTCCATGGTGTGTGTGTGTGTCTCTCTCTCTTTCATATGAAGCAGCTTCAGTCTACTAAAAGACATATCCCCAAAGAAGATTTGACACTTGGTGGCATCCATCATGAGATTTGCTGTGTCTGTCAGATCCTGTGCCAAGTCACCAGCAACTTTCTCACTCATTGCCAAAATGGAGCTCCAGAGGGTTTTTTGGTATTGAGCTGTGTAGGCCATGTATGCTGCCTGCCTTAAAAGCAGGGAAGCGGAGGTATAGACTTTTTGCCCATACTACACAGCTTCCTGGAATCCTTTTCTGGAGGCTGGGCAGAAAGGGGTACCTTGGCCTTATCACTGGCAGCAGTTTGGACCCCTCTTTCATGATCAGAGTGGGAGTACAGGCACTCAGCATCCTGCTTGTCCACCTCATTTCTATTTTCTTGTCTATGCCAGCAGCTGAAGTGGGTGCTGACAGCACTGTGAAAGTGGCCTTTTTGAGGGATTTGTCGATGGGTAAAAACAGCTTTTTTGTTGGTGTTAAGCTCATCATATCCAAAAATTCCACCTCAACCTCATCTTCAGCAGTCTCCTGTGATGAGAGATGAGTGTTGACTATCTGCATCACAAAGGTGCAGTGTGAGGTGTTGTCACCTGAGTGATGAGGCAGAGAACCAAACTCTTGCTCAAGAGAACCATCAGGCTCTATAGGTTCTCCTTTCTCCTCCTCAAGCACTGGAACTGGTACTGGAGACTGTGGGGACAGGAATATTCATGAAGCTCCCCATAGCCTGGAAAGCCTGGAGAAACTGCCATGCCTTAGTCATGTCCTCTGTTGGGGGCATCTTATTTTTGTCCAATGGCGTCTCCTTTCCTTCTTCAGGAGGAGGTACAGTGATGAGCTTTTCTCTTTGATTTTTCTTAGCAGGCACCAAATTAGATGCCTGCTCAGAGGCTCTTTTATTTTTGCTGGGTTCAGGGTTCCCCTGTTCAGACACCCTGATCTCTGAACAATCTTTAGCAGACGTATCCTTCTGCATACTTTAAGGGGCTGGACCATCCTCTGAGCCTTTACATGAAGGCAGACTAAAAAGCCGTAAGGTCTTCTCATTTTTTTAGCCCATTTTTCATGTTAGGGCAAAATCTAATACAGAGTTCACAACTGACAAAATTGTGATCTGGACCCAGGCACCTCAAACACAACTCATGGCAGTCTGCCTTAGCCAGGAGTTGGAAACAGATTTTACAATTTTTAAAGCCAGTAGGTCCTGTCCTCCTTTTGGGTCTGTCAGTCATGCCAAACACTGATGACTATAGAATCTTGCTTTGAGTTCCAACACACCAAAAATAATAAAAATACGGTTTGGTTCCTTTCTAAAATAAGAACCACTGTAAAATAAGATTAAATAGAAAAATATACCCAAATAGCATCTCAGTTCTGCTAAAAAAAAAAAACGGGACCAAGAAACAAAGAACCACCAAGCGGTTTCTAAAGCTGTAATCTGGTTCCTGAAAAAGAGGGCTTTTTCCGGTTCATGGGAACCAACATGGAACCAGAGAAAAGGCAAAAATTATGTCAAAATCACAAAATGCACACTAACACAGAGTTACCAAAAACTAAGCTACAACTTAACTAAGTAAAGATTTAGAAAAATAATAAACCGTAAACGGTTCTGGAGTGGGAGAGATGACTTCAGGGTGACTGCTCCCTTCAAGTAGAGACATAAATCTGCTGTCAGAGGGCAGAGGTGAGTGTGACCACACAGCACAGTTTTGAATATCATTTTAAGATTCCATAATTAGCAAAATGTTTTAGGCACTGGGGCAGCTCATTCCAAGGGAATGATTGCAGTTGTTAAGCACGGTGAGGGATTCCTGGGGCTTGAATAAAAGTGCTTATATTAAATTAAGGAGAATTCTCACACCATGAGATGTATCTGGCCATCATATCCTTTTATCAATTGGTTGTCCTTAGCAGGATGGATCAATTCTTCATTGTATAATTCCTCACAGAATATTGAATTCACAAGGGGGTGACTTAATCAACTTATTTTTTGCATGATGAAGTATAACCTTATAGGCAAATAGTATAATACATAAGAAACTGTATGCGTCTTACGCTAATATTTATCAGCGCTTAGTGTGGACAATGTGTCCTTCGACACGATGGGCTCCCAAGAAGCTCGGGAGTCGATATGGCAGGAAAGCCTCAAAATCCAGAGGCAACCCTCTGCCCACCACTTCAAGAATCTACTTGTCCAAGGTAATGGTGGACCATTGTGGCAAGAAATGAAAATTACATACTCACTGTGATTGTTGATCTTCCTGAATATCTTCACCATTAATTCATACATATGGGTCATTGGGCCAGAGGCACTAGAACCCTATGGGAACTTTTTTCCTCTAGGGAGGGAACCAATGTCGGGTATTGACATCACACGCATGCAGCATATCCCATGTGGTGCCACACAACAGCCAATAACCATCTTCTAGTCCCTCACGCATCTCAGTTCTTTTTGCCAGGAGAGAAACACAGTGGAGAGAAACAGAGTGAGGACCAGATACTGCCTAGCCCAAAGGGATAGTAAAACGATAGAGGGTATAAAATAAACAGAACCTGACTACGAACTGAGAGACTAAGGATTGGGACTACTGGGTGGCATAAAGGTAGCAGGTCTAAAGGAGGCACAGCCTCTTAACACCAGCCAGACAGAAGT
The DNA here is from genome assembly GCA_016271365.2 of Neoceratodus forsteri. Taxonomy (NCBI): domain Eukaryota; kingdom Metazoa; phylum Chordata; order Ceratodontiformes; family Ceratodontidae; genus Neoceratodus; species Neoceratodus forsteri. Next base: position 736,689,006 of record CM028131.1, read on the forward strand.
AGACAGTGACAGGTAAAGAGAAAGAGGGAAGCAACCCTAAGCAAAACACTCTGGCTGAGGTAGCAGAGGGGGAGCCCAAATGGGATCCTGTGCAAATGAGATGACAGAATGAAAAACTACAGAAAAAACACTTGGACTTTCAAAGAAATAATATAATAACTCCATGCTACAAGATGAGTTGATTAGAATCAAGCGTGAACTCATAACTTTTTCAGCTCTAGGAAAAGCGAAAAGAAGGTAGCAAGGAATTGCAGAACTATCAGTGGAAACCAAGATGTGGATATCTCCTGTGGCATGCTCCTATCAGAGTGGCAACCCTCACCATGCAGAGACAGATTATATATATATGTATATATATATATATATATATATATAGAGGATACCAACCAAAAAATTCCAAGATAAAGAGAACATGCCCTGTTTCTTCCATGCAACTACAGAGTGTATCCTATGGGAAGCTAGTACATTTATCCAATCAACTGCAATGCATCTTCCACTGATAGAGCATGTGCCCAGTGTAGTTAGACTGGATGGTACTTACGGCACATGTTGCATATAGCAACTAAAAGGGATATGCATTAAGGGAGGTATACCCTGGGCATGGAGAAGGAGAGAAAAATGGAAGGGAGGGGTCACATACCCACTGCATGGCAAAAAGAAAACATGTAATATATATATTTTTTTACTTTTTGGTTTTTATTGGTGGGGGGAGGCACAAGTAAGTAATCCCCCCCCACTGTCTTTTTTTTTTGGTGAAGGTTTTTTTTTAATCAATCAATCAATCCATCCTTTATTTGTAAAAGGTGCTTTTCCAGAGCCAAAGTGCCTGCACATAAAGCCACATACAGTTGTCCCTCGTTATAACGAACCCCTCAGGAGCCACAGGCAAAGTTCATAATAACAAGGGTTCGCTATAACGGGAGACCAGCAATTTCAATACTATAATCAGTGCCATTCATTTGAATAGTAAGGACAGAAAGACAAAAAATACATTTCAAGCAGATATCAAATACTGTACATAATATTTTAAAAACACTGCACTTATAAGAATAATGTGTTTTTCCCCAGTCTTTATCTCTCGCTCTGTGGCACATATAGGTGATGTGTCTCATTCTACACAACAGATATGCTCTTCTCCGATTACCGTAACACATCCCAGCATCTGACTCGCTATACCAGACTGGACGCAGGACAAAATCCCTTCATTCACTGCATGGCTCAAAGTAATGACAGACAGGAGACTGGACAAATTTCAGAATAAAGTGCTGCTTTGGAGGACGTCGCTCTCAGTGTCTGTGTGTCTGTCCATCTCGCTCTCTCTCTTCATCTTGCCCCACGTGCAGGTGCTGTGTTTTGCTCTATACAACAGATCTGTTCCTCTCTCTCTCTCTCACTCTCACCAGTGACATCGGACCAACTGCATCGCTCACAGGTCAAAAGACAGAGAGGGATAGAGAGATTGGCAATTGGGGCAGACAAACAGAAACTGCAAACTGCAAATCACAAACAGCAAAAAAAAAAAAAAAAGACACAAACCACAAACAGTGAAATGTACTGTGTTTTTTGGGCTCCAAGACCGGCATTCGTTACATGCGAGATTTGTTATAATGGGGATCACTGTATTACAGCATTTAAAAAGTTCAATATTCATCAAATAAAATAAAATATCCACAGCAACTGAAAGGGATATGCCTTAAGGGAAATATACCCTGGGCATGGAGAAGGAGAGAAAAATGGAGGGGAGGGGTCAAATGCTCCATGGCAGAGGAGAGAAAGAGGCAGTGGAGACTGCCAGCACTCACGGGGGGCTGGATCACAGCTGAGCAGGGATGGAGGGTGAGCAACTGAATCAACAGTGAAAATGTTTAGAAGGATCAACAGTTATGGCAAGTACATAATTTTCATAGCTTCCTTGAATCAGACTTCACCATTGATTCATACATACGGGTCTGAGCACCAAGTTTCCCAATTAGGGAGGAGCTGGCTTACCCTGAGGATAAAGTTACCTCCATCCTTCTGTATGGTGGAGAATACCTGAGGGCAGGGACTCCTCATGGCATTGGCGAGGCCTAAGAACGTTCAGAGTCAGTTGGGAGGTACTAACAACTCCCACCCCCTAAATTCCTGTCTGACTCTTCGTAACAAAAAGTGAGTCCCCTGGAACTGGGAGTTTAGCACCATACGCTGGGCAGAGGTGATAGTACAGAGAAGCGGAGACATGCTATCTGCCAAATGCAGAGTCCGGTTCTCACCAGCCTGGAGGCCACCTCATTAGCATCATAAGATACCCTTGTCTGGTTCCTCATCAACAACAGGCACTTTGGAGAAAGGCAAATTGTTTGCTCAACAAACTCTGTATGTGGCATGGCAGCTATGAGCTGTCCTATATGTGCCTGCAGGTGCTTGTTATAAGCTGCCAGATGTGTCTGATGTGCCGAGATGCATATCATAGTGTGTGCCAGGTGAAAACCTTCCTATCTAATGCATCTGTCTGTGCAGAGTTTTCATCAGGAGGTCAGTCACACACTTGGCAACAAGGCCCACATAGGGTCTGCAAGACCTGAAGCCTCAAAGTGTGGTGAGGTACTGTGCCAACAGAGTCCGTGGGTTCACAATACCACTGATAGACATCCATGGGGACTAGAGGCAGAGTGAAAGGACGTCTCTAAACTAACATGGAACATTTCCCAAAAGTCTGTGGACAGGTAGGGATGATGGTACAGTCATCACTGAAAGCTCCAAGGAGTCCCAGCAGTGTGGACAGGATATTGCATGTGTAGTTGTGCCAGTGTCCAGTGCTTGTAGCACATCCATCAGGAATCTCTGGTACAGAGCATACTCACAGGCCAAGAACTGGTGCAAGGATGATTTCATATCCTCCGAGGAGGACATGGATGAAAAAGAGGCATAGGACGTGGATTGAGAGGAAGCACTGGACCTGGAAGTGGATGGCAGCTGGGGTTCATTCAGGAAATGGGCACCATCGGCACAGGTATGGTACTAGTATAGCATACCAGCAGCACTTCCATGCTGAAAAAAAAAATACAGAACATTCAGTAGGCTACTCAGTGAGCTACATGGAAAACAGTAAGACATATGAGGAAACAAAAACTCCAGTGCACTCTTTACTGTTGCAAAATAATAGTGAATTGCCGGCTCCATGGCCCCAACCAATGGGTGTTTGCTCGGCATGCTGGTGACCCAGATTTGCACCTCGAGACGGGTTGCTAGGAGTGGAGACTGGCAGGGAGGGAGTTTAGAGCATCCTATAGATGTTTCCCTTCCGGGGTGGGGGTAGGACGGTCTCAGGTCGCTGTTAGGCAGCTTCTGGTGGTGGTTTGTGGTCAGCGTTCTTGGCGGTGTGCAGCCTTGACACTCTGCTGAATGCCCCCACCCCCCCAGACACTGCCACAACCAGACCAATATGTGGGTGGTGAGTGGGTTAGAGAAGAAAACCGAAAATGACCGCTCGGACGACTGATGATGGAGACTGGTCCCCCTACTTGCCACGTAGCCCAGAAGAGTCCGAGCTGATCCCTCGATGTGTGTGCACGCCCAGTGTCAAAGGAGTACCTCAGGGCAAAATCTTCCCTCCCAGAACCCCAAAGGGATATGTCAGGTCCACCGGGGCCACAGCACAGGGATGGCAAGAATGGCGACAATGCAGTTTGTGGATTGGGGAAGTCCTACGCAGCCTGAAGGAGTGGCCAGCCAAGGGGACCAGGGAGCATAAAGAAATAAAGCCCCCTCAAAATAAAAATAATAGTGAATTTAATTCAAACACAGTGTATAGATACACCAAACCAGCCAGAAAAGCCCCAGCACTTCGAGGTTTGCTGCCTCTTCCTTGGGGCACGTGGCTTACATGTTGGCAGATTGACAGTTTATTTGAATCCTTTCTTGTAATCTCATTGGACCTATTCATTTTGAATGACAGCTTGACAGTACTTGTCATTCAGTCATTATTCACTTCCAAATCTGAAAGCTGAGAAGTAATCTGACATAGCTGTGATCAACCAAGGTAAACAGAGTTTGAAATAGGTAAAGTACCTTACTGAGGAGGAATTCAAAAAATAAGTGCTGTTAATAAAAGCCAATGGTTTACACAGCTCAGACTGATTAATATTTCAAGTACACCTGAGTGCGTTTTCGAGAGATGAACTGAGAGTGGGAAAATCTGAGTTGTGGTACCGCGCTCCAAGTGAGGGGGGAGGGAAGGTCAGAGGTCGGTGTAGGGGGAAGGTTGGGTTGTGGGGTTAGAGGCTGAGGAAGAAGCTGGTACAGTGTGGAGGCGGAGACTGGTACTACAAATACAAGTTAAAGGGACATACTAATAACATCACCAAAAATGAACACAGTCAAGGTGAGAACTCTTCAAAGAAATGAACAAATACATAGATTACCAACTAGGCAACAAGAGAAGGAAAAAGAACAGAGGACTGCTACTATAATGCAAAGGACAAATAGCACAAAACTAAAACAAGATTTTCAGATACGCAAGTTTGTGAGGCAGGGCTGTATTTTGGACCCCCTACTTTTCTCCCTTTATATTGATGGTATGCTAAACAGCTGTGAAGAAAGTGACAAGGACTCTCCAAAAAATCAATAAAGTTCCTTGTCCACTACTAGCTTATGCGGATGACCTTGTTATTTTGTCACTAACAGTAAAAGGCTTACTGAATAAACTTCATTACATTACTGAAAGGTGGACGAGGGAAAACTAAAGGTAGATGGTTGGTGGATGACAATGTACTGGAAGTTGTTACTAACTACACTTATTTAGGAATTGTATTCCAAGAGAACTGTCTACGGACTATCCACACTGAGAGTTTATTAGAAAGATTAAGGCAAATAGTAGCAGGATTAACAAGATTCAATTTTCAATATATAATAATAATCTTTATTTATAAAGTGCCTTTCAAATGTCAAGGCGCTGGACAATAAAAACAGATAAAACAATAAAATACCAAATAATCAGAGTAGCAACACAGATAAAATAAAAAGGAGGACTGACAATTAAACCTCTGTTACAAGTAATAAGAACAAAATACAAAGCTCAGCTTCTATATGGGGCCGACGTTTGGTAGGAAATAATACTAATAAACTTATGGTACCTTTTTACAAAACTCTCCGTAAAATACTAAGGTTGGGTTATTCTTGCCCAGCAGCCTACCTGAGGTCTGAACTAGGTCTTATAAACATCTGTGCAGCCATTGAAAGTAGAAGCCTCAACCACTGGCTAAAATGTACAAGGCTAGAACAAAAAACATTGGCCAAGCAGTGCCTAAATGAAAAGGAGAGGTGGCACAGCATTGGTCATAAATGTGGAGACTGGTTTAATAACATAACCACTTTATTGGCAAAGCACAAACTAACTAATGTCAGATGGGCTATTGATCAAGGTACAGATCTAAACTTAAAATAAAAGAAATATGTGACAAGAAAGGTGACTAGATTCCAGAATAATGCTGATTTAGAACACATAACGAAATCACACCACGCCAAATGGTTTGCAAATAATAATTATGGTTTTAAAGCATACCTAGACATTATAACTGAACCTAGATATAGATTTGTATTTCTGAGTTATACATTTGAACAGTTTCATAGTAATCTACTGGATTATAGATATAAAAAAACGGGCATACAGTCAGCTGACTGTGACTGGTTTTGGAGAGAAAGAAGATCTTTTGCATGTACTCTGGAACCGCAGATGGTACTCAAAGGTCTTACTGGTTAGGGCTGTTTGTTAATAATATCTATCTGACTGAAATCTATGCTTACCAATATACTTATCTATACAGAAGATGTGTGGTCCCTAGATAGATTATCTAAGTATTTTTTCACCATTAAAGAAATAAGAAGGAAAATAAATATATATGCTAATGAATGTTTTCCCACAAACAAATGTGACTCATGAATTGTATACATGCTGCTTTAGGAATGATATTGCTGTCCTACTAAATGGAATTGTAGATTTTAAGGTTGTATTTATATATTTTACTCTTTCATTGGATTTTACTATTTGTTTCTGTTTGTAAAGGCTATTTAGCCATACAATAAACTGAGCTGATTGATACGCAAGTTCATCATCAGGACCACAATAATGATACAGTTTCAGAGATAAAGTTCCGCAATCAACAAAAATCCTTTTCATTATCCACCTGCCTGGTGATTTTTCTGAAAGATAAAGGTTGGCAGCATATAATAGACTAGTTCAAAATCCATACATTTTACAGAAAGACAGTTTAATCTAATTCTTCGTTTAGACTTATTGGCTGGAAGGCAGTTGGGTTGGAAATCCATCTCGCCTCTTTTTGTAACAGTATTTGTGTCCCGTCTCCTCTTCTGGGCCTAGGGAGTACCACCTCAGTAATATAGAATTTTGCTAGCTGAGGGTCACCCTCATAGTTTTCTAGAAAATGTTTTGGTAACACTTTAAGGTTCCTTAACTACACTGTAACTGCATTGCAGTGTAAGCACAGTGTAATTACTCTTGCTGCATATAATTAACGGTTACCTACCCTGCAGTTACACTGAAACTGACACTTAAAAGTGTGATCAGTGTTTCCCTACTGCAGTTCCGTGACTGTATGTCCCTTAGGTATTCTAATATATGCTCTTTGGCAGGTCTAATTGTTCTGCCCACGTACATCCATGGACATGGACAAAAAAAACAACATAGACCATAACATTTGTCTGACAGTTAGCAAAATCACTGATGGCCACTCAGTCAATTCTGGGCAAACTCCCTGCCACTCACCCCACATTTGACAGGCCATACAATTTACAGACGAAAAAACACTTTTAGTGCTGGAGGTAACCAGCTAGGATGAGTCTGGTTAACAGGGGTAAGATGGCTATGTATTACCAAATCCTTTCCCTTTCTGTGGGTAATTCTTGACAGGGCTGAAAAAAGGTTCAGGGAACTACAATGCTGTAAGATGGGTCAGTTTTTCAACAATGTATTCCTGACTTTTGGTGCCACTGAACTGAATTTTAACACACAAGTTTAAGAGTTCTGCTCTGTATGACGTCTTGTCCTACCCTTGTCCTGTCCAGGTTTCTAGCTTTGACTAGTTCTTCTTTCAGTACCTTACAGAACAGTCTTTGCCTTTAAATTCTGAAAACCTTTCTTTTGCTTGATTCTCAAAAACCTCTGGCTTTCGGCTGGCCCAGTGGTGTGGAGGGCTGAGGCGCTAGCGCCTTACCTCCTGCCACAACAGCGACCCATGTTCAGTGATGAGCACGGGTTGCTGGGGGTCGGCCGGGGGGAGGCTGGGTGAAGATTAAGTGGCCACTTGGCAGCTCACCTCTCCCAAATAGGGGAGGCTGGCCCTCCTGGCGGCCTTTGACCACCACCACGTGGAGGCGTGATGGTGGTGTGGGTGCCGGAGGGGATGCCAGGCATTAGGCCAGGGGTGGGAGGAGTGAAGTCACTTGGGCCAAGGCATGCGTGCACGCCAAACCTTGTCTGGGGCTCCAGGGTAAAACTGGGAGAAAAATCAGTGGAAAAAACCGGGGTTGGGGCTTGATGAAGCCCCTTCCAGCTAGCACTGACAGCCCACCTGAGATTAGAGGAGGTGTGACTTGAGATGGCCAGGGAGCTGGAATTGGCTGATATAGCAGCCCAGCCTGCCAGGAGAGAACAAAGGAAAATATGGAAAAAACCCAAACCTCTGGCTTAGAACAACTGCGCTGAAAGCTAAGAACTGGCTATAGGGGATAGAAGATGTGAGATGGGGTGACTGCGCACGTCAGGTGCAGGACCATATTTCCTGCTGTTGGTTTTCTGAAACAAACCTTCAGTACTAACTGTTCTATCAACGTCAGTGTTTTAGTTTCAGGTCTAGGAACTCTAATTCATCTACTTTGGCCATGAAACTGAGGTTAAGAGTGTTCTTATTAAGTTCCTAAGCAAATTTATCTGCTGATTCTGGGGTGCCACTGCATACCACTAGGATATCATCAATAAAGCATTGCCACTGCACCACCTGACCATAAAAAGGGATTGCTGGTATTGTTGCACTGTACAGAGGTAACTGTTCCTCTCACTCCAAGTAAAGGTTGGCAAACAAGGGTGCAACTCTGGCACTCATAGTGATGCCACATTTCTGGAGATACATCTCTCCATCAAAAGTTAAGAAATGTTTTGTCAGCATAAATTCCAGTGATTTGAGCAGGAAGTTGGTAGGTGGTGCACTGGCGCTGCTATTCCTACATAGGAAGTACTTGACTGCTTTCAGTCCCAAACCACGTGGGACTGAAGTGTACAATGAGGTGAAATCCAGGCCTAACCAAAATCCTACTAACACTTTGTTTAAGTTTCACTATAAGGTGCATTGAGTCACATGTGTATGATTTAAGATTGCAGACAACAGGCTGTGGGGAAAAAGTCTATAAACCTATTAAGGTTTTCTATCAATGACCCCAGTGCTTGCTACTACAGGTCTACATGTGTGTGGGTGGGGTTTGGGGGTTGCTAATTTTGGTCAGATAATTAAAAGTGACTGTGATGAGATTCTTACTTTGAGGAATTCATATTCCTGTTGTGTTATAGCCCCTTCTGAAAGTCCATTATCTAACAAGTTGTATAGTTCCAGTTTATGTGTTTCAACTGGATTTTTCCTAAGTTTTCATAGGTCATAGTGTCGCTTAGTAACCTGTTAGATTCTCTAATATAGTCTTCCCTGTTCAACAACACATTCCCCGTTTATCCACCTGATGCATAATAACGTCTGCTATAGCCCTTAATTTATTTAAAGTACTGTGCTCCCCTACTGTGAGGCTGCTCCTTTTCAAACTGCCTGCAGAATTCATAACCTGTTCCACTTCATGGGTTACCTTTCTTTGGTACAAGAATACGGCTGGATCAATAATGCCTGGTGAAAAGGTAGATTTCAGTTTAAAGATCTCATGCCTGTTTTTTAAGCTAACAATATCATCATTATATATGTTAGAGGGGTTTAGGAGGTCTGGGTTCACGTCAGTCGATGCCAGTTCCTATGAAGAACAACACAATACATATATCCATTCATATAGACATCAATGATAACAGTTATGTAAAAACAGTTATCCAGAGTGGCAGAGTGTAGTTATTACATTACTACTTTTCCTAGTACACTTTAACCAGGATATAGTTTTTAACAAAAAAAAAAAAACATGTTGGAGTACATTCTTAAGGTACATCTCTGAAATTTGTTGTCAAGCTTTCTGCACAATGAACACTTATAAACATATAACATTAGATTCTAGATACTACAATGGTTATTTCAATTCAGAATAGGATGTAACCTGTAGTCCTAGTATTTAGTAAGAAATTCCAATATCCCATGTAAGGAAGGGTTACAGTTATGCCTCAGGTGTCAGGTATGAATTGCCACTTTTTCTTAATTTTTATTCTGGGTGCCAGGAGGAATTTTAGTTTTTTTTTTATTATGTTTATTGTTGTAAGAGAACAGACAGGGAGTCACTGTTTATAAGGCTTTAGTCGGCAAGATCAGTCTTCATCCAGGATATCAATCAGGATAAGCTTTAAAGGCGTTTCTCGTGCCATGTGTAATTTTCTCAATTTTCAATGTTTCTGGAGTATCTTGTAACCATTCTTTATGTGTCTGCTTTCTTTTTTCTAACCACAGTTTTAATATTTATTTGCCAACATTTGCTACTAAATAAATGCTGTGTCTGCGGTGCCGGCCATGGCCTGTGATTGAATTCAACTTGCATGCACCAGTGACTCGGGAATGGACTCGGGTTGTCGGAGGGCCAGCCGGGGAAGAAGGATTGAGGGTCACTTGGACTGCTCTTCTTCTCCAGGGGGGGAGGGTGGTATCGCGTTCGGTGCAACAGCGGCACCCGGCAGAGGTTGGGTTGCTGCAATGCACCGACGCAGTACAGTTCTCAGGGGCGGGGTGGATGCTGGTCGTCATTGCACGTCCCCGCCCCTGCCTATAGGGAAGAAAATCCTGCAGGGCCACCTCTATGAAGCCTTACCTCTGGCTTCCCCAGATAGATACTAGATTCTCGGCACCTAAGGGGAGTGGGTGCCACAACCCTGCCCTCTGAGGGGTAAGCCAGGGGTGCCATGGGGAGTTAAGAGTTGATGACGGAAGGTGGGAGCTGGAGGTCCGTGACCAAGGCAGATGTTGGCGTCCCCTGCAGCCAAAAAGCATACCAAATATTTAAAAAAAAAATGCTGTGTCTGCGACTAACGGCTACTTCCTTTGTGGTCACATTCCGAGTATGCATATCTCAGGTATAAATAAATCTTGAAGACCCAACATATTATTTAGCTTTTTTTGTTTTCTTCCCAGGATGTTCTTATCACTGAACAATCCCACAGGACATGCATTAATGTTCCAATCTCTTTTCCACATCTGTAGCACACATAGGAAGCAATACTTTTCATTTTAAACTTTTTGTATAGTATACAGTATAACTTGTTAATAATCGTAAACTGATGGATTTTCAACTGTTGTATCAATGTGTCTTTCCTGGAGAATATCCAAATATCTTTCCAGTTCTACTGTGAGGTGTGTTTGTTTAATGTCCCTTTCCACCACTCTATGGTCTCATCTGCTTTCCTGTAGCTTCTGTTTATCAGGATAGTATATTCTTGAGATGTGAGTCGTTGTCTTGTAGGTTAGTAGGGCTCTTCTTTTCTAGTGGTTCTGCACACTGTGTTCTATTTGTATAATTTTATGGGCATCATTTGGTCTTAGATCACATGTATGTTGCAGAATTTTAAATGGGATGAATTTTACTTTGTCAATTAGGCTATATACAATATTTAAGCCTTTGTCTACACATCTTTGATTCTGCACTGTTTTGTTGTTAAAGGACACCTAAACAGGGTTTCCTATGAAAATCAAAACAGCAAAATCCGAAAATACAGGGCTGTAGTGTAAGCCCTTAGCTGTCATATGCTGTACTTTGTTTTGTGCATAAAATAGTTATAACATTGTTTCGTCGTGTTTAAAAAATGTAAACACATCACCAACTCTTTCAAAACGCCTGCTTCAGTACCAGCCTAAGATGGCTGTGACGTGCTTGCGTGATGATGTAATCAGAGTGACAGTGCTCCGGAGTGATAACAGGATGTATATAGGGACCTGTTATATATAATTCTTTTAACACCCTTGGATTGCACATATGGGTAAAATCCTTTAGTGTGCATGTGTGATACCCTCTTCACGCATGCACAGTAAATGATTTTACCCATATATGCAATCCAAGGGTGTTAAAAAATATCTTTAACAGGTCCCTATACACATTTTATTATCGCTCTGATTACATCATTTTATTTGTGAAATCAGTTTACAACCTTTGAGCCAGAGGCTCGTTTCCAAAGGTACCTCGTCACATTAAAGACATACATAGAGTTTTAGGTTACATAGCACAGGTTTGATAAAAATAGGCATTCATCAGAGGCGCCACGTCACACTGAGGTCAGACAAAATACATTTAGGTTACAGGGTACAAGTAATTGAGACAAGTGTTACACAAGTTGGTATCAAAAATTGAGCAATCTAATTGGCATACCATAAAACAGCAGGCACTGGCCAGGTTAGACATAGGTACGGTGTACTGGGAAGAGGTGGTGGGGTGGGCTAGGTGGATAGCCGCCCGGAAAGCACGTTACGGCCATCTTAGGATGTTACCGGAGCAGGCATTTTTTTTTTTAATTTAGCTTTTTGATCCTTATCGCCTCCTTCCGCCAACTGGCAATGGGGACACATATGTATATTTTTTCAGATTTTCTCCCCTGACCCCCTCCCCGAGGCCCCGGCACACGACTGTACAAGCCTGTGGAGGCATGCTTCACACCCCACGGTGCCAGCTCAGCCCCTTCCACCTCCCAATACTTTTGCTGCCCCCTCTCCACCTACGCCACCCACCGGACCTCCACCTGGTGGGACCGGAACTACGGGGGCAACCCACCACCACCCTCAAGGGAGAAGAGCTGCTCACCAGCATTCTCAATCCTGATTCCCCCCCCCCTTCCGGTACCCTGATGACCCGAGGCAGTTCCTGAACCTGGGTCACCAACGTAGCATGAGGTAAGGTGTCCAGCCCCTCAACCCTCTGCACCACTGGGCCGGCCTCGGAGCGGGCATTTTGAAAGAGCTGGTGATTTGTTTACATTTTTAAACATGACAAAATGCTGTTATAACTATTTTATGCATAAAACATAGCACAGCATATAACAGGTAAGGGTTTAGACTACAGCCCATTTTCAGATTTTGCTCTCTCTCTTGATTTGTGTATTAGCCTATTTGCTTGTCCATTAATTTTAATACTATTGTTCTCACACACTGGCTGATCTAGGCTGAATGTTGTGTTCAGGCATGCTTCTTTCATGATTTTAGTCAGTATTTCATGTGTCTAATTGAGTGGCCGTCTTTTAAGTGGCAGCGAGACAGTACTGCATAGTAAGTATCTGATGTCTATTCCGTTACTTTGGCATGCAGTATTTCTTTTTCCATCAACAGCCAGATCAGTGTGTATGTTTGTGTTTGCTGCAGTTCAGATGCAGCCATCCATTTGCTGATTACTGTCATCTGTAGTACATATTATTTTTTAAGCACATCTGGTACTTTCAAACCTTGATTTTCCACTGTTCTATCAAGCTTTGTAAGATTGACTCTTGCTCTTTCACCTGCCCAAATGAATTTACTCATGTTTTGTATCTGTTTTATCTATTCTTTTGGTATCTTCCAGTGTAGCATGCTCAAAATGAATAGGATTGTGGGTAAAAAGTTCATTTTTATAGCATGAATTCTCTGGCCCATCACAATTGGCAGTTTGTTCTATCTTTCTGTGCCTAGCTTTAGTTTCTGTAGTAGGGTTTTTGTATTGATTGCCACTGTGTCTTTGCTTGTGAGGCAGAGATCTATTCCCAAGTATGAGATATTCTTAGGTTTCCATTGGAGTCCTAGTCCCGCTATCAGATCTCTCTAACATACGTGGTTTATGGACATTACTTCGGATTTGTCAACATTCAGTTTGTATTTGGATAGTTTTTCAAATGTTTCAATGACTCTTAATAGTTATGGTATTGATTTCTCAGGCTGTGTGACTACCACATCACTGGCATATGCCGCTAGCTTATGTTGTTCTCTTCTGTGTTCGGTTCAAGTGATCTCATTATCTTTGGATTTTGAGTAACAGTGGCTACAATGCCAGATTAAACAGGGCTGGAAAGAGGGGGCACCCATGTCTCATTCCTTTTTCGAGAGAGAAAGTGGTAGATTTGAGGCCACTGTAGTGAGTGTTGCTTGTGGCTTACTATACAGTAGTCTGATCATTTTGATGACCAGGGGAATGCTGTAGTTCTCTAAGATGCTAAACAGGTATGGCTGCCTCACCCAGTAAAAGGCGTTTTCAGCATTAAGAGTAACCAGAGCAGCTGGTATTTTCAGGTCTTTGGCAATTTCAGTCAGGTATGTCATTTTCCTTGTATTATCTGATATATTCCTCCCTGCCAAGAAGCCCATATGTGTTTTTCCTATAAGACAGAGCATTATTATTATTTGTATGGGGTGGGCAGAATGAGAAGAGATCTGAATAAACTAGCAAAATGGTTGGAAGTGTGGCAACTGGGGTTTAATGCAAATAAGTGCAAGATCATGCACATAGGGAAGAGAAACCCTGAAGCCACCTATAGGCTGGGAGGAGAGTTGCTGGCAGTCACAAGGGAAGAAAGAGACTTGGGCATCATCATCACCGATGACCTGAAATCATCCAAGCAGACCACTAAAGCAGTAGGTCAGGCTAGGGGGATGTTAAGGTGTATTAGTAGGGTTATCACAAGTCAGAAGAGGGAGGTAATAATCCCTCTTCACAAGACACTGGTTAGGCCCCATCTGGAGTACTGCGTGCAGTACTGGAGGCCACACCTTCACAAGGACATTAACCAAATTGAGGCAGTCCAGAGAAGGGCAACCAAAATGGTGCAGGGACTGCATCAGAAAACATATGAGGACAGATTAACAGAGCTCAATATGTATACCCTAGAGCAAAGGAGGGAGAGAGGTGATATGATCGAAACATTCAAACACCTTAAGGGCATTAACAAGGTGAGAGGTCTAACATGTTTCAATATAAGAAAATAGCAGGACAAGAGGACACAGCATGAGATTAGAGGGAGGCCGATTAAGGGGTAATGTGAGGAAGTTCTTTTTCACAGAAAGGGTGGTGGATGCATGGAACGGCCTACCTCAGGAAATGGTGGATATGAATACAGTGCAGGGCTTCAAACAGGCATGGGATAGGCATAAGGGAGCAATACAGATGAGTATGAATAGATAGGCCATTGACGGAGCAAAGGAAGATGGCACATTTATAAGGTAGAAAAAGAAATGGGCAGACTGGATGGGCCTTGCAGTCCTTATCTGCCGTCAACTTCCATGTTTCTATGTATTCTACTGGATAAAATCTTTGCAAATATCTTAGTGTCTAAGTTTAACAGTTACTGGTCTGTAACTTGAGCCATTTTTCTTTACTTTTGTTAGGTTTGAGAATAAGAGTTATTATGCCTCTGAGCACTGATTTTGGTAAGGATTTCTTCTCTAGAGGTTCTGTTGGCACTTCCTTTAGCACTGGAGCTAGATCTCACATGAGTGTCTGGTAATAGTCTGGTGTGAATCCATTTTCTCTAAGTGCCTTCCCCATGGGTAGATTTTGTATTGCTGCGATTTCTTCTGTTATTTCCTTTATTAAGGGTGCCACCTGTTCTTGGGTTAGTTTAGGTAAGTTAATATTATCAAGGAAGTTACTGAGCTCTTCAGGTATACCCAGGTTCTCTGTTTTATACAGATTTGTGTAAAAATCTTACAAGCTTTCATTGATCTCATAAGAGTCTTATCTTGTTGCACCCTTTCCCTTCTATTGGCACATATTTGGCTCTCTCTTGCTTTAGCCTTAGTACCAAGATTTTGGTTGCTTTGGGGCTATTCGAAATATAGTTGGTTTTTGTCTTTCTGTAAGCATGTTCAGCAGCTTGTCTTAGGTTTTCATTATATTTCTTCTTGGCTGTGGTCCAGTTATTCCAGGCTTCCTCTGAATTGTCTTGTGTGATCCTTTCTTCATGTTTTTTGATTTCTTCTAATAGTTTCTTTTTTCTACTACTTTTTTTCCTGGCAGCGCATAATGCAATGCATTTGCCACATATCGTGCATTTTATATTCCAAATTATTAGCCAATTAGTCTCCGTTAGTCGGTTGCCTCTTCCTCAGAGGGCATGGCTTACATGTCAGCAGACCGACAGCTTATTTAAATCTCTTCCTGTAATCTCACTGGACCTATTCATTTTGAATGGCAACTTGACAGTACTTGTCATTCATTCATTGGTCACTTTCAAATCTCAAAGCTGAGAAGTGATCTTCCATGGCAACAATCAACTAAGGTGAACAGAAAATGGATAAAGTACCACATTGAGGAGGAATTCAAAAAGACATGCTGTTAATAAAAGCCAATGGTTGCTGGCCCAGTGGCATTGAGGGTTGAGGCACTGGACACCACACCTTGAGATATGTGGGTGACCCGGGTTCGGGAATGAGCCTGGGTTGTCGGGGGTCGGCTGTGGAGGAGGGCAGAAGCTGGATTTGAGCAGTCATTGGGCAGCTCTCCTTTCCAGGGGAGGGAGCTGTCGCACCCATAGTGGTATTGCCCCTGGGAGGAACATGGGTGGCAGTGTTGTAGGGGCATCACATGGGAGGGGAGGGTGACAGCAGGAGTCTGGAGCAGTGGCATGTCTCAATGTGCACTTGTCTGCATGGGCCCCACTGTACACCGCTGTCCTCGGGGCTGGAACTACAAGGGCTTACTTGGCAAAAAAAAACATGCCTCAGGACCTCCCGGTTTGACCGCTGGCCTAGCACTGCCTCCCTGGGGGTACACAGGTGGTCTCCATCCTGGAGATGGCCCAGCCATGAGGGAAATTTGCGGGGTTGAAAGTCCCCGGGATGTGCTAGGGCTAGAGTGAGCTGGGGGCCAAGTCATGGAATAAGAAAACAAAATAATAATAATTAAAAAGAAAGTCGATTGTTTTCCTAGCCCAGAGGGATAAATATTCCGAGTACACCTGAGTGCATGCTTGAGAGGTGAAGAGAGTGTGGACATCTGAGCTGTGGTACAGCACTCCAAGTGAAGGGGTCAGAGGTCAGCATGGGGGGGAGGCTGGGTTGTGGGGCCAGAATCTGAGGAAGAAGTTGGTACAGTGGGGGGGGCAGGAAAGTGGAGCTACAATTACAAGTTAAACTGATGTGCCAATAAATTAAAATCACCAAGACTGAACACAGTCAAGGTGAGAACTCTTCAAAGACCGAATGAAAAAATACACAAACTGTCAGACAACAAGAGAAGGAAAAAGAACAATGGACTACTACAAAATTACAAAGGATAAATAGTTCAAGAGTAAAACAGGATCTTCAGATATGAAAGTTCATGATCAGGACCACAACATGCAAGCCACATTGTCTGAGGAACAGGCAGCAAGCCTTGAAGCACCGTGGCTTTTCTGGATGGTTTAGTGCATCTCTGCAACGTGTGTGAATTAAATTTACTGTAATTTTGTAACATAAAGTGTGTGCTGGATTTTTGTTTCCACACTTCCATGCTGGCCCCAAGTGATGGGCCCAAGAGGACCCATAATACCTGGGAGTTCAGGCAGGGATGGCATAGCCTTGGGAGGGTGAGGAGAACTGGAGGCTGTAGGGGCTATTCTCAGGCTGTGGGATTGTTCAGTAGTTCTTGCTCTAGGGTACGGCATGATGAACCTGCCTAAGGAGAGTCGACCTTCAGAAGAGGAATGACCTTGATAGTGCCCATAGTGGAAGATCTTCAGGCAAGGAGAGCAGAGCTGTTCAGTCCCCTTGGGGCAGTTCTGGTCCTGACCAGAAATAGGCTCAGCCGCAGGACCAGGACAGAATACCGCAACTTGATCAGTCTCTGAGCCAGGCCAGTGCCACCTCCAGCACTGAACTTAGTATCAGAAAACAACCCAGATGGAGTTCCCATCCTGGCCTTGGGACTGATGCCGCGTTTTGTGTCGGGAATGGCACCGTTCCTGGATCTGTCCCTGTTCCCAACACCACAGGGAGTGTCGGAAGCCAGCCCTGTGAGGAGCAGCAGGATCACAGACAGACTTACAAATGGCACCAGCACCATGCCCAGTGCCAGGCCCAGGACTAACAACAGAGCTGGTGCCATGTCCATTGTGGGGCCTGGTGTTGCCCTCATCCTCAGAGCCTCGAGGGCTATTCGAGTTAGATAGTAACACCTGAACCTCCTCAACAGGATGCTGCCCAGTCCTGGTCCCTTCTCTCAGCATCAGGAATGGTACCAGGAGGGGTCCAGCATCAAGATCAGCACCACCCTGATCACAGACATTACGGGCAGTGTCAGGAGCTGGGGTGGCACCAGGCCATGGCACTGAGGTATCCTCCAGTGTAGACCAAGTGTATAGCTTTGGCTTCACCACTAGGGATATCTATTTCCCAGGGCAAATGAACTTGGGGGAATACTCAGCCGGCCACACAGAAGGTGATGGCTGTCCACCAGATCCATCCCTATGGTCTCTGACCCCTCAGCAAGGTCAGGTCAGGGAAAGCCCTGTACTTCTTTGGCATCAGTGGCACCAGGAAGTGGCCCAGGGGAAAGGCCCAAGGTCCTGAACTTGGCAACACTGGTTCCTGGCATGCTTCCAAAGGTGGGGATCGGATGATTCAGCGTCAGCGTATGGAATTTGATGGTATGGGGATCCATCGAAAAACAGGCATCGCAGGAATCCATATCACGTTCAGTGGCAAGACAGGTCCAGCAAACCTGATGTCGGTGCTTCACTACAATTGATTTCCCACAGGAACATCGATGTATAACTGGGACTTTTTTGTCCCCCTGTTTTTGTTGGACTCGGACATCATTAACAAAAAAATAAAATGAGGTTGACACTGCGCAAGAAAGTACTTTGGTGACGTCACAGTAGAACTGCAGTTTGATGATGGGTGAACCCAGGCACTGTTCCCTCGGTGTGCACTCAATGGCGGAAACAACCGAACTGAAGTGTGAGAGAATCGACGACAGTTATTGGCTGGTGCACAGCACCGCATGAGATGTGCAGCACATGGGTGGTGTCGATACCCGATGTCAGCTCCTTCTCTAGAGGAAAAAAGCTCCCACAGGGTCCTAGTGCTTCTGGACCTATGACCCATATATATGAATCAATGATGTTGATTCAAGGAAGATGTGGCACAACCAACCCCAGCTGGGACAGGGATTGGAAGGGAGGGTGATGACAACCCACAACCTGTCACTGTACAGCCCTGTAGGTGGGTTCCAGCTACAGCGGCTGTGGAAGCAGGGCCACCTCTGGACCCCTTTTTGTGCCCCTAGATTATGAGTTTGGGCTTTGGGTGCCAGTACTGAAGCTACCTCCGCTACGGCTGCTGCTGAGGCTGTTGTGGCTGAAAGGACCATAACTGAAAGGCCTTCTTTTTAGGTTTCTGCACTTTCTGGTATGAAGCCATAGAATCAAGGGTGGCGGTGGACTTCTCAATTCGCGTGAGATGCCCATCCACCCCAGGCCAAAGAGGTCAGTGCCTGAGAAGTGGACATCAGCCAACTTATGCTTAGTATCCAATGTAAAGGTGGAAAGCCTCAACCATGCCCTACGACACATGGCGATGACTGTAACACAGGAGTCACCCATCTCCAAAGCAAATTGGGAGCTTATATTTAGCTGGCAATTGTCCCTGGTATCTGACAAATTTCACCTGCAACTGTTTTTTGGAAGGAGGATGGGGAAGGGGGTCCCTCTAACACTCTCAGCAGGGAATGGTCAAAGTAAGCCATCATGAGAGCATAGATGGCCTGACAGAGACACAGCGAAACAGCAGCATACACCTTTTTAGCTGTGTGGTACATCTTCTTGGTCTCCTTATCTGGAAGCTTATCCATGTTCCCTTAGCCACCTGATTTATAGACAGCTGAGTGCGAAACTAAGCTCTCAGCAGAGGGGTGGTTGGAGAGCCCAGAAAGGTAGCCCGCTGGGTCTGTGTACTTGAGGACAATACAAGTGAAGGGTACTGAGCAGGATATTGGATACTGCCAAAGTTCCAGGGCTGGTCTCAAGACGGCCTCAGCCAAGGGAAATGCAACACCCGGAGAATCGTCCTTGTCCAGTACATCTGTAAATCGGTACTTGGCCTACTTCTGGACTGGCTCCAGGGCACATCCATGGATTCCAATATAAGTCAGATCAAAGCCCGAAAAAACACAGGCCCATTGTCAGTGGTCCATTCCTTTACTGATTCCCGATCAAATACCAGTCCTGGTCAAGACCATGCATGACTCACCTTCGGACCACCCTAGTTTCCTCAGATTGGGTGATATCCACCAACAACTGGCCTGGCAAGCTGGCTGCAGCATGGGATTCCTTGGTTGGAACCCCTAAAAGGGGCTGCGTTGGAGGAGACTTCACCTGAAGGGGTGGAGAAGCAGACATGGGGGACTGCTGAGAAGTGTGAGAATGACCGGTATAGGCCAAAGGGCAGAGGTTTCCATACTGTCAAATTCTGTGTGTTGAAGTGGAAGTCACATTAGCACATATGGTTGTAGGCTGCCCAAAGATAAGGAAATATTAGGGGGAGGTTCACATTATAATCCACAAAGTTTTACAAACAGAACTGCCCAGCTCACCATTGGAAATGCTGCTGGGCACAGAGATAAAGTCGAAAGGTGTGTAATATCAGCCATTATGACAACTAGGCCTGGTGAATGCAGGGAAGACCTTAGCATAGTACTGGGTAAGAGCAGATCCACCTTCAATCACACAGTGGATCAATTATGTCCTAGACAGTATGAAATTAGGAAGGGTGTAAAACGGCAAAAAGGGACGGTGAAAAATCTGAAAATAAACAGAATACCCTAATCAGAAGACTGGAGGAGGGGATAATCTCAGGACAGAATAGATGAGCCTGTTGCAAACCAAACCAAAAGGGGTTAATAAATTAAAATGAAGATACAATGTCACTGATAATTAGCAAAACTGCTCAGTGGCAGTGCATTAACAGTATGCACAACAGAATTATATTTTGCTTGTTACCATATGTAGCAGATGTGTTTTCAAGATGTACCATATCAATTCATATAATCCATGACTGATGCACGTCTGTAAACCTGTTTGAAAATCTGAAAAAGTTTACAAAAAAGATCTAAAAACGTAACGTACCCGATTATAAATCATGCATGCAACTACTTCGTAGAATATGCTTGATAAATTCAACAAGGCTGATTTACTTGCAATTATCAGATTCAACTACGCAGATATGCTTATGACGTTTGAATAAACTGCCTAATTATTTTGTGAAATTATATAACCTAACAATTCTAGAAGTACATTGTTATGTTTCTATCACTGTCCGCTGTTAGACCTGGGTCATGCCTGAAAATGGGCCAAGTCTAAGCCCAGTGCACCTACTTGATTATCAAATGAATACATAAATAAATAATGACCCCAGAGTGTATTCCACCTGCTCCTTGGGACTTACTTAGCTGGCTTGATCTTCACCACACAGGATTTTGCACTCATCATGTTGCTTGCACTACTTAAGACTTCTGTTTTCAGGGTGTCTGCAAGTTTCCCAGGTCCAAACATTCACAAAGTAGCAGAAGATGAGCCTTGGTAAGACTATCTGTAGCTAGCCCAGCAGCTCAGCTGCAGCGCACTGTGCGGCCATTGAGGAGACCTGGGTTTGAGAACAAATTCATAGCTCCATCTCACTAGGCTGGTGGTGCAATACTGCTTGACAGAGATGCTATTTTAGCTCTTTGGGAGGTGGGGACTGTTGAGCTGTATCATTCTCCAGTGCCCTCAGTAGTCAAATTACAAGCAGGGCATGGCAGAATCCACCACCTTCACCTCTTGCGCCTGAGGTCCTTCATCAGTGTACCTATAATCAATGGGGTGGAGGGCAAGGAGATCCAGAGGGACATAATCAACAAAGTTCAGTGTGCCCTCCCCTCTCCTCTGATACTGTCCTAACTGGCCTCTATTTTGAAGTTTTTTTATATTTATTTAACTTATTAACTTATCACTGTCACAGTTCACAGGGACAACGCTCTTTTGCTTATTGAGCGCCACTTTGGTTCAATGGCCTCAGCCCCACCATCTCCTCTGCCTCAACAATTGGTATGTTTAAAATTAGGTTCCAGGACTATCTCACTACCAACAGCTCCTGTGACTGCCCAACTTAACCTTGTTTCTCCACTTCTCTGCCTGCTCTAGTGGTCCCCCCTTCCCCTCCTCACTGGATTCTACCCTCACATCTTGGTATACCCAATGCTGCACTTTTCACCCTCTCCCCACCCTTCCTACATCCCTCCCCCCCTCCTCTCTTCCCTCTCCCTATGACTCTGGCACTTCTTATCTGTTGTCTATTTTCTCTGACAAATGCCGCGTGCTGCCTTGCTTACAATGCTACCCTTGAACTGTATTAATCTGTACTCTGTTTGCAATGTCCACATTGTTGTAATGTCTGTCTTGATGTTCCCCATAATTTGTATTTCTCTGACGTGGAACCTTTGTAAAAGAGCCAAGGCTCAAAGGTATTTGTAATCCTAGACTTGATAAATAAAAAAAAAAAATATTACTTCTTATCATACTTTATACAAGTGTGCTTAGTTAACAAAAGTCAGCTGGGAACCTGGTGGCTCACCCAAGGAAACCTACTTGGAGGGGGATGGGACCACACGTCATTAGGGCTGGCATCTTTGGGAGGGTGGTGGGGTGCACAGAGTGTGGAGCAGCCATGATACTGGACTGGGTTTGGAAGTTCGGTGGTTGCCCAGTGTGCTACCAGCTGGCACAGCTTAGGGAGGAGGTTGCAGGGATTAGGAGACAGCTGGGGGAAGGGGGAGGTATGGCTGGGGAAGGGGGCAGGGGATCTCCCATGGGGTTGCACCAAGTACTAGGGGCGGGGGCATAGGGCAAGTAGTGCAGGAGAATACTCGGGGATCACATAGGGACCCTGGCAGAGGGGGCCCAAAAGGAGGACACTACCAAGGAAGCAGGCAGGTAACTGGGGACCCTCACAAAGGGGGTCCAGAGGGACAACATTCTCAGGGAAGTAGGCAGATGGCGGGGCTGGACAGAAGGAAGCAAGGTGGGAGGTGGATCGGACCTTCACGCTCAGTAACCCGCTCAATTCTCTTCTTCTGCTTGAGGATGAGGGGATGATGTAGCCATGACAGGGGTGGTTAGAGATGGAAGGGAGTGGGGACAGGAGGCTGGGTCCGGATAGCAGGAGGCACGGGGGGAACCTGGAATGCAGGAAAATGGGGGGAACAGTGAATCAGAGCAGGAGGGGCAGGGGGAAGAGGGAGGAAAGCGCAAGGAGAAGGACCAGTTGGGAGGAAAGGGCAAGGAGAAGGACCAGAAGTACAAGGAGGATACAGTAAAGGGAGCTGAGGGTTTAGGCCAGGGGAGCACGACAAGCAAGGAGGGACTAAACGGAGACAGGAAGGAAGGGAGGACCAGCCAGGCTAGTTTAGTGGATGGGGGAGTAGGACCAGTCGCGAGCAGTGAGGGGGAAGTTAGCGAGGTACAGAAGGATACTCAGGAGGAGGAGAGGCATAGGATTGGAGGGGGGGGTGGCCAGGGTAAATAAGGAGGGGGCAGCATGTGGCACCCAGATGGGGAAGGAACAAGGAGCCGGCTGGGTGGAGGGGCGTAGAAAGGATGAGGGACATGGAAGGGGGAATGGAGGAAAAGGGTGGTCAGAGTGCTCCTGTTGGGGATTCCATGATCAGGGGTATCAAGTGAGATAGGGAGGGAGGGAGGGAGGAGGGAGAAGCCTGGCCAGTTAGAACAAAATGCTTCCCTGGACTAATGGTGCACAGGGCCAAGCACGAGGTATATCAGCTGGCAAAGGATTGTGGGGGTTCCCCGGACATACTGGTCCACCTGGGTACAAATGACATTGAGGGAAATAGCAAGCTAGAGATACAGGCAAGGTTCAGGGAGCTTTCCAGGGTCTGTTATGACATAGGATGCACAGTTTCCTTCTCAGAAATCCTGTCGGTGCCAATGGCTAGTGGGGAACACAAAAAGGAAGATTAGGAAGATAAACCAGTGGCTCAGGGAGTGGTGTGAGGCCAGAGGGTATGGGTTGATGGGGGATTGGGGGGAGACCTGGGAGGATAAGGAGCTGTATGCTAGAGATAGGCTCCATCTCAATTTGGAGGGGAGGGGAATCCTTAAGCTGAAAATAGAGGGGTTCACTGGTAAAAAGTGGGGTTTAAACTTCTGAGGGGAGAGGGATGGGAGAAAAGGCTGTCGAGGGGTCCGATAAAGGAGGGACTCTGTCTCCACCCCCCTGGGGAGCTGGAGGAATGTGGGAAAAGGTTGACTGGTAAAGTGCAGACCAGGGGAAAACAGAATCCCCATGGGAACAGGAGTAGGGGGAAATGGAAGTATAGGGAAAGGGTGGAAGGTAGTACTGCTAAATTCCAGGAGCTTGGGCAATAAAATGCCTGAGCTCCAGGCGATGCTAACTGACGGAGCGGTGGATGTGGCAGTGGTCTCCGAGACCTGGGCCACCACAGGACACGACTGGGACCTGAGCCTGGAGGGTTACACTATGTTCAGGACGGACGGGGGGAGGGAAGGGGAGGAGGGGTAGCAATGATAGTCAAAAACTGCATTGGCATAGGGGGAGTAGAGGAGGTGGAGGGAACCGTAGAGGCGATTTGGGTCACCTTGATAACAAGGGGGAGCAAGAGAGTAAAAATAGGAGTGGTGTATAGACCCTCTGCACTGGTGGAGGAGCTGGAGGAGAGTCTGGTGGCAGATGTTGGGAGACACTGCAGACTGGGCAGGGGGAGGGTGGTGGTGTTGGGGGACTTAAACATGTCAGGAACAGACTGGGACACTATGACATCCTCGGTGGCCAAGGAACAGAGGTTGTTGGATGTCTTTCAAGACGCGTTCCTAACTCAGCAGGTGGGGGAACCGACCAGCGAGGCATGGGTACTGGATGTGGCCCTGGCAAACAGTGACCAGATTGGGGGCCTGGAGGTAAGGAACCCGTTGGCAGGGAGTGACCATGCCACGGTCTGGTTCTGCCTGGACCTAGGAGGGGTAGAAGGCTGCACAAAGACGGAGGTAACTGACTTCAGGGGGGTGGATTTTAAGGAAATGGGAAGGATCCTTAAGGAGCATTTGGATGGGATTGGGTCAGACAGGGACGCTGATAGCAGGTGGGAAATCATCAGGAGAGGGGTGCAGGATGCTACCAGCACCTGTGCAAGAATAAGACGAAAATGCGGTAGGGCCCGAAAACCCTGCTGGTGGACCAGGGAGGTCCAGGAGGTGGTGCGGGGAAAGAAGGCAGCCTATAGGCAATTCAGGTGCTCAAGGAGTGAAAGGGATCGAGGGGAGTATGAGCTAATGGCTAGAAGGGCCACTAGGGTGGCGAGGATGGCTAAGGCAAGGAAGGAGCAGAACCTGGCCAGGGAAATTAGAAGAGGGAACAAGGGGTTCTTTTTTTTTTTGAAATTACTATTTTTCCTCCTTCCTGCCTGCCATCCCCGACCCTACAGGAGCCTCAAGGTAGACATCCCTCTGCCTTCCACCCTGCTCGTATGACCCCAAAGGAACCCCCATAGAGCTTGAGTTTTTGGCCAGGGGATGAGGCAGAAGCCCCACCGCAACAATCAGATTTCGTCGGTCCGGGGGCCATCGGTGGGCGGAGGCACATCGAGGGCACGTCTCCGGAGGCTCCATCTTCCCGGCGATGGCAGGCGTTTTTCCGCTTTCTCCCACCCCCTACAGCGTAGGACTCCCTGACGTCAAGGCGCAGAGCGCCGACGTCACGCAGTATGTCGGCAGCCCTTCCCCTTTAACATTGGAGGCTTGCAGTACTCCGAGCTTCAGACAAGTGTTCGGGCTATAGCCTGACCCTCCCCGGAGTAGGCGAGCTGTCGTGGGACGCTCAAGCCTAACTCCCCCCGGCTGGCCCACCAGCGGCCAGAGTCCACTCCTGAACCCAGGTCGCCGGCGTGGAGTGAGGTGTGGCGTCCAGCACCTCAACCCTCAGCGCCACCGGACCGGCTAAACAAGGGGTTCTTTAGATACACTGGGGAAAAACGAAGGGTGAAGGGGCAGATTAGCAGGATTAAAACAGGAGAGAGAAGGGCACAAGACCCGGGGGAGCAGGCTGAGGTACTAAATGAGTACTTCACCTCAGTTTTCACCAAGGAAAATGGGGGTGCTGCATCATACATGGGAAGAGACAGTGATACTGAGGAGGACTCTTTACCGTCAGCGGGTCTGGGAGAGGGGAGGCACCCCTGGCAGGAGAGGGGAAGGCTAAGCAGGGAGAAGAGGTAGCAGAAGTGGAAATCACAGCAGAGAGAGTGAGGGAAGCCCTCAGGTCCTTTAAGATGGAGAAAGCACCGGGGCCAGATAAATTCCATCCCAGAGTGCTGAAGGAACTTGCAGATGTCCTGGCAAAACCCCTGGCAGAGCTTTTCACCATCTCTCTGAGGACAGGGTGGGTGCCCCAGGACTGGAAGGTGGCGCATATAGTGCCTATCCACAAGGGGGGATCAAGGGAGGTGGCAGGGAACTACAGGCCTGTCAGCTTGACATCGGTGGTGGGCAAGGTGATGGAGGGCATTGTCAAGGAGAGACTGGGGGGGGACCTGGAAAAGTCAGGGTTCCTGGACAATAGACAGCATGGATTCGTCCCAGGGAAATCGTGTCAGACAAACCTTGTGGAGTTCTATGACTGGGTGACAAGTGCCTTGGACCTGGGTAGACCAGCGGACGTCCTCTTTCTAGACTTCAGCAAGGCATTTGACTCTGTTCCTCACGTGGGCCTGTTGGATAAGCTGGGAGAAAAGGGGGTGGGGAACCAGACAATCAGATGGATAGGCAATTGGCTCCAGGACCGGACCCAGAGGGTCGTAGTTGGCGGGATAGTCTCATCCACAAGGAGGGTCATTAGTGGGGTCCCACAGGGATCAGTCCTTGGGCCCCACCTGTTCAACGCCTACATCTCTGACATAAGGACAGGTATCAGAAGTGAGATGAGTCTCTTTGCGGATGACTCAAAACTGAGGGCGGTGGTGGACGGGGAGGAGGGGAGGGTGGCCTTACAGGGGGACCTGGAGGCTCTGGAAAGATGGTCTAGAAAGTGGAAGCTGAGGTTCAATGCAGGGGAAATGCAAGGTACTGCACCTGGGGGCCAGAAACCCGGGCCAAGTGTACACCCTTTCGGGGGGAATGCCACAAGTCTCGATGGCTGAGAGGGACCTGGGGGTAGTGGTGGATGTCAGGATGAACAACTCGGAGACTTGGAGGAGGGCAGCAGCCAAGGCCAACAGGATGCTGGGATGCATCACTAAGGGAATCACCTCCAGAAGGAGGGAAGTGATACTCCCTCTGTATAACTGCTTGGTGAGGCCGCACCTCGAGTACTGCGTGCAGTTTTGGAGGCCACATTTAAAGAGGGACATTAAATTCCTGGAGAGGGTCCAGAGGAGGTCAACCAAAATGATTTGGGGCTTGGGGACAGGACCTGAGGAGGAGGCTCGAAGAGCTAAATATGTACACATTGGAAGAGAGAAGGGACCGGGGGACATGATAGAGGTCTTCAGGTACATGACAGGGGTAAATAGGGGAGGAACAGTCAGGGTGCTTCGAAGGAAGGAGGAGGGGCCACTAGAGGGCATGGGTGGAAGCTGCAGGGGGGAAGATTCAGGGGAGAAAGGAGGAGGTGCTACTTCACTGAGAGGGTGGTGGAGCCATGGAATGCACTGCCTAGGGGGCTGGTGGAGGCAGAGACGGTGGAGGGGTTCAAGAGGGGGTGGGACAGGTACAGGGGAAGGGTTCTGGAAGCAAAATCCAATGCAGCAAGAATATTCGGAACTGGGAAGGGAGAAGCCAGAGAAGGAGAGGGGGGCAGCAAGGTCTGCTCCCAGGGTGGGGGCTGACCAAACGAGAAGACGCGAAAGAACATTAGGCCTATTCTGCTGGCATTTTAGTATGTTAGTATTTGCAGAAGTCTGACTACCACTTCATGGTCATTATGTTCGGTTTGAACCTACACTATCCTATATTCATTTTTATTTACCTTGCTGACACAAGCTGCGTTCCTACATTTCACTCTCCTTTTATGCTCAGATTACCCTCTGGCTTTCTGTCTCACATTTACAATGTGCAGTGTGAAGAGATGTTCCCAAGTGCTGGCTTGGGTGCAGTTTCCTGGGTCCAAACATTCACAAAGCAGCAGAAGACAACCATTAGTGAGACTACCTGTAGCCGGCCCAGTTGCTTGCCTACAGCACACTGTGTGTCCACTGAGGAGATCTGGTTTGAGAACAACTTTGGGCCTCCACCTCACTTGGCCAGTGGAGGGATAATATTTTGCCGAGATAATGCTTTCACTTTTTGGGGAGGGAGTGCTGAGCTGTATCATTTTCCAGCACCCTCTGTGGCTACATTACAAGCGGGACTTGTCAGGATCAGCTACCTTCACCTCTTGCTCAAAGGTCCAGCCTATTATTAACAGGGTGGAGGACAGGGGGATCCAGAGGGGGAAAAAAACCATAAAATATGGGAACATATACATAATAACGTAAGGTCAGAAGAAAAAATTACTCACCTTAGTAATTGTGTTTCTTCTAATGGAGCCTTGCTGTATTCTGACAATTGCAGTCAGCTCCAGCACTTGAACTGCCCCGGAGAGTGAAGGGCTAAATTTCTATGCCAGGCATAGAACGTTAGGCTCAAGCTCAGTTGAAAACTCTGTCTGTGGCACTTTGAAAACAAACCGTCAGATTCTTATGAGCTAAAACTCACTGACTATATAATGTGGAAATTGTAAAAATTCCTAGTAGCCAACTGGCAACAAGACTTTAGATTCCCAAAAGACTCAAGTCAGGAAACCCAAAGACCAAAAACCAAGTAATAAGAACTAAAAACTCTTAACTAAACAAACACAAAGCACCCAACACAACAGGAGTGGGCTAAAGACACCCCTGGGTTGCAACACTGCACCTGCCCACCCACCCACTTCCCAAAACAGGTTCTGAGAGGGGAGGCAGGAAGGGAGGTCAGAATACAGCAAGACTCCATTAGAAGAAACACAATTACTAAGGTGAGTAATTTTTTTCTTCAAACAACATGAAGTCTTGCTATATTCTGACAATTGCAGACTACCAAGCAGTACCTCCAAGGAGGAGGGACAGAACCTACTTCAGGAATAGCCTCTGAAGCACTGCTGTGCCAAACCTAGCATCACTTCTAGCCTGGATATCCAGAGAGTAATGCTTGGTGAAGGTATGAACTGTTTTCCAGGTGTCTGCTTGGCAAATTTCTAACAAAGGAATATCCCTGGCTGCAGCCAGAGATGCAGCTATACCTCTAGTGGAATGAGCCCTCAGGCCTGAGGATGCAGTTTTTCCCAGCTTTTCATAGCAGAATTGGATACAGGACACAATCCACCTGCCAATAGTTCTCTTGGTGGCAGGTTTTCCCTTACCTACTTCCCCATAAGTAAGGAACAACTGGAGGGAGTCAAACCTGTGACCCTTTGTACGTTCTATGTAGTAACTAAGGGCCCTTTAAACATCTAAACTGTGTAGCCTCTGTTCCCCTGAAGAGGTATGATCAGTGAAGAACACAGGAAGAGACAGAGATTGGTTTAAGTGGAAATCAGAAACCACTTTAGGTAAGAACCTTCTATTGGTTCTAAGGACCACCTTATCTCTATGGAATGAAATGAAGTCAGGTTCCACTGACAGGGCTTGCAATTCACTGATACGTCTGGCAGAAGTAACAGCAACCAAAAACACAGTTTTCCAAGTTAAGTACTTGAGCTCTGCTGAGGACTTAGGCTCGAAGAGGGGTTGCATAAGCTGAGCAATGCAAATATTCAAATCCCAGGCAGGAGCAGGATCCCTAAAAGGGGGATTGGTATGAAGCAATCCTTTGAAAAATTTACAGAATACAGGGTGAGATGACAGAGAGGAAGACTTCCCCACTGACAGGAAAGCAGAAATAGCTGACAAATGAACTTTGGGAGTAGCTGGCTTTAGGCCTAGGCCATTAAGGTGAACCATATAATCCAGAACTGTAGACAACTCAGCAGTATCTGGGAACATATGCTTCTTGGAACACCAAATACTGAACCTTTTCCATTTGGAGTTGTAGGTTTTTCTGGTGGCAGGCTTTCGAGAAGCTTTGAGAATATCCAGAACCCCTTGAGACAGATGTAAATCTGCATACTCTAACTCTTCAAGAGCCATGCCTTGAGATTGAGTGACCGGAGACTGGGGTACCAAATCCTCCCGAGAGGAGGTTAGCAGGTTGTGATTCCTGGGAAGAGACAGGGGAAGATGGACTGCTAAGGACAGCAACAGGGGGTACCAAGGCTGCCTGGCCCAGTCTGGAGCAATCAGAATCACTTTGCATGGTTGAGACCTTACCTTGACTAGAACCTTGAACAGTAGAGGAAAAGGAGGGAAGACATAAAGAAATTTCCCTTCCCAGTTCAAAATCAGAGCATCCAGAGGGACTGAGCCCAAGACTGGGGGTCTGCAACAAAACAGAGGAAGTTGGTGATTGTCTGGTGCTGCAAAGAGATCTATCTCCAGAGTGCCCCATCTTGAGAAAATCACTTTCAACACCAAAGGATCCAGAGACCATTTGTGATGGCCCTGGGAAATCCTGCTCAATGCATCTGCTATCACATTGTCCTTTCCTGGGAGGTGGACTGCTACTAGAGAGGTCTGCAGGGAATAAGCCAGGGACCATATTTTCATGGCCTCCGTGCACAAGGCCGTGGACCGAGTGCCTCCCTACTTGTTTATGTACCACATGGTGGTAGTGTTGTCCGTCCTGACCTGAACCACCTTGTTCTGTACTGACTGAGAGAGAGCTTGTAGGGCAAGAAGTACTGCCCTGAGCTCCAAGAGGTTGCTATGAAGAAGGGATTCCTGAGGGGACCATAGTCCCTGGGCCATGAGCGCCCCCAGATGGGCTTCCCACCCCAAAAGGGAAGCATCTGTGGTAAGAACCACAGAGTGAGTCTGAGTGACAAATGGAACACCTTGCCTCAGATTGTCCAGGTCCTGCCACCACTGAAGGGCCTGAATTAAGGTCTGAGTAACAGGAACTAGCTTGGTTAGAGGATCTTTCCTTTGGGACCAAAAAGTTCTCAGATGGAACTGAATGTCCCTCATCTGAAACCTGGCCCCTTGGACCACTGCCGTGGAAGCTACCATGTGGCCCAGAAGCTGAAGAAAATGCCTTGCTGGTCGAGAAACCAGAGGGAGAAAGGAAGAGGCCAGCTGAGCGATGGCTTTTGCCCTTTCCAAAGGAAGTAAAGCTCTTGCCTTGAGCGTGTCCAGCTTTGCTCTTATAAAAGTGAGGAGCTGTACTGGCTCGAGAACTGACTTGGGAAGATTGAGAAGGAACCCCAGGGAAGTGAGAACTTGCTGGGTGACCTGCAGATCTGACTTGACTTGGTCTGGAGACTGGCCCACAAGGAGCCAGTCGTCCAGATATGGAAAAATAGAAATCCTTTTCCTTCTTAAAAAGGCCACCACTACTGCTAGGTACTTTGTAAACACCCTTGGAGCTGAAGTTAGGCCAAAGGGCATTGCTCTGAACTGATAATGGCCTGAGGGCAATTCGAACCTGAGGTAATTTCTGTGGGAGCACCTGATGGGAATGTGAAAATAGGCATCCTTGAGGTTCAGGGAGGCTAGCCAGTCTCCTGGCCTCAGAGAGGGAAGAATTGTTCCCAGAGTCACCATTTTGAATTTTGGCTTTAGCAGATGCTTGTTTAGATATCTCAAATCTAGGATGGGTCGCCACTCCCCTGTTTTTCTTGGGGTAAGGAAGTACCTGGAGTACAGACCTTTGCCCCTATATAGGGTAGAAACTCTCTCTATGGCTCTTAAGGCCAGTAGAGAGGAAACCTCTGCCTCTAGAGCAAGGGTTTCTGATGTATTTGCAGGTGGAAAGGCTCTGGGTCTCAGTTTCGAAAATTTTTTGAAACTGAGAACCAGCCCCTGGCTTACAACCTCCAGTACCCACTTGTCTGAGGTAACAGACGTCCAGTCCTGGACAAAGTAAGCCAGCCTGCCTCCTACCAGAATGGGGGAGTCGACCCGGGCTGACACATCAGGGTGTCTGCTTGGTAGGAGCCTTAGGCTGAGGGGTGGATGCAGCCCTGCTCATCCCCCTTCTACCTCTCCCTCTGAAGAATCCCCTCTGAGAAAAGGAAAAAGAGGCCTGCACTTGGTAGAAAGGCCTGCGAAAAGGCCTGCCCCCGCCCCTAGCTTGCTGCCTTTGAGGAGCTGCCTGCCTCTCCTTGGCCTGGGCACTCCTGTAAGTGGTCCTGTAGGCGTCCATTTTCTTCATGTAATTCTCTGTCTGCTCCCCAAACAGAGAATTACCCACCACAGGGAAATCCATGGCCTTAGCATGGGTATCCTGTGAAAGGCTAGTACATCTGAGCCAAGCCATCCTACGAAGAGCCACAGATGTAACCATGACTCTTGATGACACATCATTGGAGTCCATAGCAGCATGAAATTGCACCTTTGATGCCTCGATCCCATCAGCAGCCACCCCCTCCAGCTCCTTGGCTAGCTGGGGGGAAGCCTGTTTAGCCAGTGCCAGTACAGTGTCCCACCTGGACTTCTGGTACCTGATTGTATTGGCCATATAGTTAGCCTGCCTGAGTCCCAAAGATGATGCTTTGTCTTGGGGGTGTGAAGCCAATGGGATGTTTGCCTTGTCACAAGCAGCAGCCTGCACTACCCCAACATGGCTGCATTGCTGATAAAGAAATTCCATATCTGAGCCTGACAAGGTGTACCTCTTGTCCATTCTCTTGTCAACAGGAGGTACAGAGCTGGGAGACCTAAGAATTTTTTGTGTCTGTTTCCCAAAGGACTTATGGAGGGGAACAGACAGTCTCTTAGACGCTGGGATGTCTGCCATCTCTACAAAGTCAGGCTCCTCTTGATCCTCCACAACCTCCTCAATAGGAAGCCGAAGGGTTTGAGCCACTTTTCTGTAAAACAGAAAGTGGGAAGGGGACTCAGAAAGCCTAGGAGGGGAACACCAGGAGGTCTGTCTGGGGAGATGTCCGGTTTCACAGGCACATCCAGACTTTCACCATCATAATCATCCTCTTCCTCATCAAACTCCAGTTCGTAAAAATCTTCAGGGGAATAATCCCGAACCAGGGGAACCGACTGAACCGAACCCCTGCCAGAAGGCGCCAGATCGGTTGGAACCGGACAAAGTGATTCTACAATCCGAATCGCTCTGGCTATCTCTTTGGTGGTCGGAACATGAAATTCTGGATCCGAACCAGCCAATTTATCCTTGCATTTTCTCTTTGTAGGAACCGATCCCTCAGGATCGGCTCTCCTCTTGCCCGAAGTATCGCCTTGGTCAGAGGGCACTCTTTCTGGTTCGGTAGGAACCGAACTGGGCTGGTCTTCAGGGTCAGCGGATTTCTTGGCCTCTGTATCCCTAACTCTACCTAACCTTTTTTCCAGGGTAGACTTAAGGAAATTTTTGCAAATTTGGCAGTCTGAATCGAGGTGGTCAAACCCCAGACAGTAAACACAGGTGATGTGGGGATCGGCCTTAGCAAAGACCTCCCCACACACACTACAGTGTTGAAACCCAGTGGGCCTGTTTTTTTTCTAGGGTTTCTCAGACATGGCCAACCTAACAAACTTATCCTTTATTCAGCAACCACCAGGCAAGACTCCCCTATCGGTTTCTCACTGAGTTACAGGTGTTGGAAAACCCCCCCCCAAAAAAACGTTCAAATCACGTTTTTTTTTTTTAAACCGATACATACCGGTAACCACACACTAACTTTTCAGAAAGATTTTGACTAAAGGATCGATTCAGCAGAACCGATCGGACAAATTTACAATTTCCACACAATAACTGTCCACAATACTATCCTACGTATGTATGGTACCACAGACAGAGTCTCGAACCGACAAACGGAATGAAAAGCGAACTAAAAGCGACACTTTAACCGCGTTTGAACCGAGCAGAAGGAGAAAATCTCTGGAGCGAGTGTTCAGTGAGGCGGAGTAAAGAATCTGACGGTTTGGTTTCAAAGTGTCACAGACAGAGTTTTCAACTGAGCTCGAGCCTAACATTCTAGGCCTGGCATAGAATTTTAACCCTTCACTCTCCAGGGCAGTTCAAGTGCTGGAGCTAACTGCAATTGTCAGAATACAGCAAGACTTCATGTTGTTTGAAGGGACTTTAAACCTATCATGTTTGCTTCCCTGCTTCATAACTTGGTATGAATAAGCATGCTGTGTAAAGATGTACTAAAAAAAAAGGCTCCCTTACCCACTCTACCACCCAAAAGATGCAGTAATTCCCATGGTTAGCAGAAATTTGTCCAGGCTTACCTTGAAAGCCTGTACTGTCACAGAGTCCACTGTCTCCACTGTTACACTGCTCTGCAGATTCACCACCCACAGGACAAAGAACTGCTTCCTAACGTTACTCCTGAATTAACCACTTCTGAGCTTACAGCATGCCCCCACCTCCTTTTGGAAGACACCAGATCAAAGATCTCTGATCTTGCTGATACCCTTGAGTATGTGGAAAACTGAGATCATGACCCCCCCAGCCTCCTTTCTCAAATGTGAATATGATACAGCAACCAGCCTAATAGCGTTCGTCTTCCATATCCTTGATCACTGTGGAGGCTCTGCATTGCTCCCACACTTCTACCTCAGTGTCCTTTTTGTATTGTGGGGCACAGAACTGCACACAGTACTCCAGGTGGGGTCTGACTAGGGCCGTGTAAGGAGGCTGGATAACTTTCCCTATCCTCCTGGTCATCCTCTTTTGATGCATCTCAGTATTCTGCTGGCCTACTTGACAGTGGCTTCACAATGCTTGCTATACTTTATTCCAGTTTCTAGTACGATACACCAAGGTCCTTTTTCCATCGCAACTGCGGCAAGAGGGGCCCCACACAGCATGTAGGTACTGCCTCTTGTTTTTCCTCCCATGTGCAGCACCTGCATTTGGTCACACTGAATCTGAAACCCCAGGAGTCTGACCGATCAGAAAACTGGCTCTATAGCTCAGTGGTTAGAGCACTGGTCATATATACCAAGGGTCATGAGTTCAAGTCTCATTAGGGCCGGTGTGTACTACTCCAGTTGCTTAAGTAACACAGTCAGATGCATTTTATACCCTTGAGGAAAGAAGGGAGAGGGGGGACATGATAGAAACTTGCAAGTACCTCAAGGGAATCAACAAAGTCCAAGAGGGTAGCATCTTTCAGAAAAAGACACTTGCAAGAACAAGAGGACACAATTTAAAAATAGAAGGAGGGCGGTTCAGGGGCAATGTGAGGAAGTATTATTTCACAGAGAGGGTAGTGGATGCATGGAACAGCCTTCCTGAGGAAGTTGTGGGGTCTAAAACTGTGGGAGAATTCAAGAATGCATGGGACAGACATAAGGCAATTCTTGTGGGGGGCAGGAAGATATAGGCTGTTGGTTAACTAGGATCTGCGGCCTATCCTGTAGGTAGGGAAATGGGAAGACTAGATGGGCCTAGCAGTCCTTATCTGCCGTCAAAGTCTATGTTTCAAAGTCTATGATCACCTAGGTTGTTCATGTTCTCCTGAAGGTTGTTCCCATCCTTAAGGGAGTTCACTACCCTGGCCAGATTACAAGCATTGGCAAGCTTAAGCCGCCTGGACTCCAGCTTACAGATCACTGATAAAACTGTTTAACAGTAGTGGCCCCCACACCCATCCCCAAGTATGCGTCTCTACTAGTAGTGCACCTTCATCACAACCCTCTGCTTCCTGCCTGAAGCTAGTTGCAATCCACCTTGTGCAATGATCCATGTATACAACACAGGCACACTTTGTCCAGAAGCTTGTCATGCACCGCAGTGTTAAAGGCCTTGGTGATGTCCAAATAGACAATTTATTGTATTTTACTATTTTATCAGCAAGGTGGGCTGAGTAATCCCAGTTTTTTTGCCACACCTGGGGCTGTACAGATAAAATAAGAGACAAGAGCAATTCTACATTTTGTGACCTTAGTCATGTGCTTCAACCTAACTTCTTTGATCCTACACCAACAGTAGCCCATCCCACCATCCCTCAGGCAGCCTAGCTGTGTCCCCCATTTTATTTTAAGGCTATCATTGAAGGGCTAGCCAGGAAACTTCTACTCAAAGTACTCGGAAAGTCTACGCATAGTGCTGACTCCCTTGATTTGAAACTCATCATCCTCACCTTTGATGACGTTGTCACCACTTACGAAAATTCTCAACTGCTCTCTTATGCTCTCACAATTCCCAAGCAAATGGAAGTCCGCTGTGGTGATTCCTATCCACAAAAGTGGTGACAAGACTCTCTCAAGCAACTACAGGGCTATATCCATCCTACCCCCACTCTCCAAGGCTTTGGAAAGGATAGTTGCTGAACAACTTGTAGACTACCTGGAAAATATAACCGCCAATGTTCCCCAACAACATGTTTTTTGAAAAGGTCACAGCACCACCACTGCACTACTAGACTTCACCTCCTTCATCCACCAGGCACTAGACCACAACATATTGGCCGGCACCGCCCTTATTGATCTGACTAAGGCATCTGATACAGTTAACCACTCCGTACTAACTGGACAACTATCACATCTTGGCCTTTCACTGGATGCCACTCGCTGGTTCCAAAGCTAGTGACCGCACTCAGCAGGTCAGAATTGGAGACTCCATCTTGACCCCCCTCTCAGTCTGTTCTGGTGTACCACAAGGTTCCATCCTTGGCCCCCTACTCTTCAGCATCTTCATGAACAACCTCCCTGCCACTTGCCATGACCAAATTCTACTCTAGGCAGATGATGCAGTCATTTTCTCGAGCCACTCTGACCCCCATCACCTCCAGCAACAGCTACAGTGTAGTTTCTCAGAAGCTGAAACCTGGTTCAGGTCACGTAAACTCATCCTAAACTACTCAAAAACCAGATCAGTGCTGTTTCATGGTACTCACAATAAACACAAGCTCCAACAACTATTAATCTACAATAGTGGTGGCACTGTGCTGGAGCAGGTAGACCAGTTCAAATACCTGGGAGTGACCCTTGACTCCACTCTTTCATACTCCGCGCATATAAATAACCTTGCTAAAGCTGTGAATAAACGCATAAGCCTTCTATATAGGCATAGGCACGGTTTGACAGATGAAGCATTGAAACTTGCCATCCAGAGTTCAATCACCTCTTTAATTGACTATGGCCTCATAGTTTATGGATCAGCTACTGACACTGCCCTCTGGCGTATAGCCATAGCCCTAAACAAGGCCTGCTGGCTCCTCACCACAGCCTCTAGACTCACACACACACATGATCTTTTCGAACAGGCTAACTGGCTACAACTTCAATGCAGAATTAAGTATCAGACCTGCTTACTTGCCAAGAAGACGGTGCTAGGCTTCCTTCCACCCGAGGTTTCAGTATATACTTTCCCCTCACTGTGCCACCCGCCTTACCAGGAGTTCTAGAACACTAGTATTCACAGTTCCCCACTGCTGGACCACTCAAGGGCAGTGCTCCTACAAAGTTAGGGCCTCTAACTGGTTCAACACTCCCAGTGGGTATCACCAACGCACCGAATCTCAGCTCCTTTAAGCACAAACTATGACAGCACTTGGTGGCCAGTGCCTACTGTGACTGCTACACTTACATTCCCTGCTCACCTGCGTGCCCTCTCCATTACTTATGCACTCTCCCCACACCCCACT
The DNA here is from genome assembly GCA_016271365.2 of Neoceratodus forsteri. Classification (NCBI taxonomy): domain Eukaryota; kingdom Metazoa; phylum Chordata; order Ceratodontiformes; family Ceratodontidae; genus Neoceratodus; species Neoceratodus forsteri. The sequence goes on from CM028131.1 coordinate 736,725,842, forward strand.
CCCTCCCTTTTAACTCTTTCCAATAGCTCACGTCAGCCACCTCAAACCTCCTCCCTTGCCCCCCCAGATTTCACTCCTCCCTCTCTCCATTCCCTCTCACATCTTTGTCCCTCCCCTCACCTATTACCCCTACACCTCATACCTCTCATATTCTCTCTCGCCTTTCTCCCCAGCCCTTCTTAACTCCCTTCTAGTTCTAGCTTCTCTCTCTTTTCTCCTCCTTGCCCATCCTAACTCTTCTCTCCTCCCCCACCCATCCTATTACCCCCCACTTACATCTCCCATCCCTTCTCCCCTCTGTCACCACCTACTCCTCTCCTTCACCATCTACCTTATCCCTCCAATCCCCCACCCCATTGGTTCTTGAGTGTCCCCTACTACCTTGTCCTCTCACCAACTAGCTCTGGCCCTCTCATGCACTTGTCAGATCACTGTTTCAATTATAACTGCCCCAGGCTCTCTTTGTATAATGTCTGGCGATATTGCACCATTGCTTCCGTCCCACGTTGCTCCTGACAAAGCCTTTGGCAGCTCATGCAATCTGTAATGTTTTACCTTCTATTAATTCTATTGTCTTATCTGGACAAAGCCACTGGCAGCTCATGTAATGTAATTGTATTAACTGTTATCTACCTGCCTGTTCTTGTCTATACTTGTCCATTGTCCATGACGTGGAATCTTTGTAAAAGAGCACTGTTTGCTCAAAGGTGTCATCCAAAACTGTCATAAATAAATAAAATAAATAAATACAGTCCTCTCCCTGTCCACCTCTGTGGTAATACCCTCGAAGGAAATCAGGTTGATTTGGCATAATCGGTGTTAAGTGGAGGATTAAGGACCCCACTAGTTGTTTAGCATACCACTACACAACCAATCCCACAGTGCTCACAGAACTAATGGAGTGTCTATTAGTTCTATGGTTGTACTATGGGCAGCATGCACTGTGCTGTACTATGCTGTGCTACTGTGCTATTAGTAGTGATCATAGCAGAGACAACTGACCCACTACCCAATTAAATATAGAAACACAGACTTTGATGGCAGATAAGGACCGCTTGGCCCACCTAGTCTGCCCATTTCCCTACCTAGAGGATAAGCTGCAGATCCTATTTAACCAACAGCCTATTTCTTCCTACCCCCCACAAAAATTGCCTTATGCCTGTCCCATGCATTCTTGAATTCTCCCCCAGTTTTAGACCCCACAACCTCCTCAGGAAGACTGTTCCATGCATCCACCACCCTCTCTGTGAAAAATACTTCCCCATTGCCCTAGACGTCCCCTCTATCTTCCGATTGTGTCCCTTGTTCTTGCACATCTCTTTTCTGAAAGATGCTACCCTCTTGGACTTTGTTGATTCCACTGAGGTACTAAGCGTTTCTATCATGTCCCCCTCTCCTCCTTTCCTCAAGGGTATACATATTAAGCTCCTTTAGTTTCTCCTCTTATGGCTTCTCTTGCAGACCCTGCACCATTTTAGTTGCCCTCCCCTCTGAACTGCCTCCATCCTGTCTATGTCCTTGTGGAGATGGGGTCTCCAGAACTGGGCCATAACTACTCAGATGGGGTCTCACCAACTGTCTGTACAGGGGATAACTTCCTGTTTTCTGCTGGTGATACCTCTCCCTATACATCCCAGTATCCCCAGCCCTCCTACACGCCTTCTAGCATTGCTTGCCAACCTTAAGGTCATCTGATATGATTACCCCTAGGTCTCTTTCCATTTTGTTGTTGTTACTACCTCCCCCATTGTGTAATCTTCCCTGGTTTTGTTTCCCAGGTGCATTACTTGCACTTCTTTGCACTGAATCCAAGCTGCCATACTTCTGACCATTCCTCCAACCCTGCCAAGTCCCTTCTCATCCTTTCCACGCCTCCTTGTGTATCAACCCTGTTGCAGATCTTTGTGTCATCTGTAAAGAGGCATACTTTTCCTTCCAGTCCCTCTGCAATGTCACTTATAAAGACATTAAAAAGGACTGGACCCAGTACTGAACCCTGCGGTACCCCACTAGTAACCCCTTTCTTCAGAGTGGAGTCCACTTACAGTTACCTTCTGTGTCCTGTTGTTCAGCCAATGTTTAACCCAGGCTATCACCTTGGGACCCACTCCCAGGCTGGTTAATTTGACTACTTATCTTTTGTGTGGGACTGTGTCAAATGCCTTGCTAAAGTCTAGATACGTCATATCCACAGCCCCTCCCTGGTCTACTACTTTGGTCGCCCAGTCAAAGAAATCGATCAGATTCATCTGACATGAACTTCCCGCTGCAAATCCATGCTGCCTTGGGTCCTGTGCCCCACTGGCCTCTAGGTACTCAACAATTCTTTCCTTCAGAAGTGATTCCATCACTTTCCCTACCACAGAGGTCAAACTGACAGGTCTGTAGTTTCCTGCCTCCATCTTGGTCTCACTTTTGTGAAGGGGAATCACATCCGCCAATTAAAAAATAAACAAATTGGAGTGGGGTGGGAGTTCCCCATTTGTAACAAAACCAAGTGATATTTAGTTTCTTGTTTTGTCATATGGGCACCCCCCCCTCGTAAATGGGTACCCAGAGCCTGGGACAGATTGAAGTACACTAATACCATAGTGTGGCATTCACGGTAATGCTTACGGTTGAGTCCTTATTCCTCCACTTACGCCGGCATGATCAGCTCCTTATAAAGCCATGTTGGGGAGGGCTTGACCTCAACCAAGTGCTCCATTATTTTATTCTTGATCATGGTTTTCATGACCTTGTCAAACACTTAGTCTGGCTCACAGACCTTTAGTTTCAGGGTCAGATCTCTGGCACCACACCTGTGAGGACAGAATCCTGAAAGATTAAAAGCAGCTCCACCAATTGTTACTTTAGCACCATAATGATCTTGATCTTTGCCTGGTAGCCAGATAATAGGGTGGATGTGATTTTTGCAAGCTGCATCATAGGTAATTCTGATGATATGGACCCTCCCAAGGAGCACCAGGCCTCCTCTGGGTGGGCCTGATGGTGAACAGTGAAGCAAACTATTCATTCAGCATCTCTGCCATCACCCCTGGCTCTCTCAATGGGGACATAAGAGAGACTTACAAGTACGTCATGAGGGAGAACAGGGCAGGGGAGGAGAGTCTCTTTCAAATGAGAAAAGCCACAGGTCATGTGATGAAGCTGGAGGGGGAAGTTTAAGAGGGATGTGAGGAAGCACTGCTTCACTGAAACAGGGGTAGATGCTTGGAATAGACAGCCAGTAGAAGTGGTGGAAGAAAAAAACAGTAAGGGGGCTTCAAGCATGTGTGGAACAGACAAGAGAGAGAATATTAGTAAATCAGCAGGGAGGAGGAAGAGTTGCCAGAGATCAGTTAGTGTCTGCAGAGACAGACAAGGCAGGGACCATCTAGGAAGACTGGATGGGTCAAGTGGTCCCTTTCTGCTGACAGATTCTCTGTTTCTATAATAAGGAGGCATAAAACAGGAATATTCGTAAACAGGCAGGGAGTAGGGAGGGTCACCGGATATCAGTTAGGGTCTGCAGAGACAGACTAGGAATGGACCATTTAGGAACAGTGGGTGGGCCAAGTGGTCCTTTTCTGCTGACAAATTCTCTGTTTCTAGAATAAGGAGGCATAAAGAGACTTGGGCATCATCATCACTGATGACCTAAAATCATCCAAGCACACCTCTAAAGCAGTAGGTAAGGCTAGGGGGGTGTTAGGGTGTATTAGTAGGGGTATCACAAGTCGTAAGAGGGAGGTAATAATCCCTCTGTACAAGACATTGGTTAGGCCCCATCTGGAGTACTGCGTGCAGTATTGGAGCCACACCTTCACAAGGACATTAACAAATTGAGGCAGTCCAGAGAAGGGCAACTAAAATGGTGCAGGGACTGCATCGGAAGACATATGAGGACAGATTAACGGAGCTCAATATGTATACCCTTGAGCAAAGGAGGGACAGAGGTGATATGATCGAGGCATTCAAACACCTTAAGGGCATAAACAAGGTGAAAGAGTAACATGTTTAAATATAAGAAAAATAGCAGGACAAGAAGACACAGCATGAGATTAGAGGGAGGCCGATTAAGGGGAATGTGAGGAAATTCTTTTCACAGAGCGGGTGGTGGATGCAGGAATGGCTTACCACAAGAAGTGGTGGCTATGAATACAGTGCAGGGCTTCAAACAGGCATGGGATAGGCATAAGGGGGCAATACAAATGACTATGAATAGATAGGACACTGACAGAGCAAAGGCCGATGGCACATTTATAAGGTAGAAAAAGAAATGGGCAGACTGGATGGGCCTTGCGGTCCTTATCTGCCGTCAACTTCTATGTTTCTATGTTTCATAAAACAGGAATATTAGTAAACAGGCAGGGAGTAGGGAGGGTCACCGGATATCAGTTAGGGTTTGCAGAGACAGACTAGGAACGGACCATTTAGGAACAGTGGGTGGGCCAAGTGGTCCTTTTCTGCTGACAAATTCTTGTTTCTATGTTTCAATGGTTCCTCCCCCAGATCCCCTGTTTTCAGAGCCCCAATCCTTTCCCTCACCTTCCTCCTTCCATTTGTGTACTGGATGAAGGCTCTGGTATTGTCTGCAGCCTCTTCTTCTAATATGGCTTCCCCTCTCAACAATGTCTGCCTTTTTGTTTGATTCCACCAGTTTCGCATCCCAGAAAAATAACTGCATGTACTGTGTTTTTTTTTTTTTTTTTTTTTACCAGGGGATGGGGAAGGGTTACCTAAAACCAATAAGCTTTCCGTATTGGATAAATGACAGAAGTCTGCTTGCTGTTTATTAGCCAGAAACAATTTATTAGAAAATATCAGTATTAAATTACAAGCAGCTTTAGCCTTTGCAAGGTACAGACATTCACATGAATGCAGCCAATTAAACTTCTTAGGCATTAACCAGGAGCAGGTGTATTCGATCTGTGGGTCTTCTACCCCAGTACCTATAAATACTGGGTTGCTGTGTGAGACCTGGACAAGCCCAAGAATGTGGGGGGAAGGATACTGTGCAAGACTTGGAATTACTAAAGCACAAAACGCAGGCAGCATACTGTCCACCGTATTGAATACAACAATAAGTTTTCAACATGTTAGATGGTCCTTAACTAGCCAGACCAACAGCAATGTGTGACAGGAAAGTAATGTAGGTAAGGGACAGACTGACTCTACTTACAGAGACATCAGGTCCTCCATGGACAGTGAAAAAAGGCATGTTTAATTTAAAAACAAATTACAATTTCAATAAAAAAGATACAGTGTGTACTACTGCTACAACGTACCGGTGCTCAGCAGGGAAAAAATCCATTTGATTCTGGGTAAAATGTATATAAAGTAGATAATGCATTGTTTTCCTCCCCAGCTTTCTGTTTTATATCACACGAATATGCCTTTCCTGTATCAGCAGATCGTGTGTACTCCTAGTAACATCCACTCAGATAAGCGAGCTTTGACCTTGCAGATGGGTTCACCCACAGCAGTGCTCTGCCCTTTTGGGCTGCAACTAGCACAGGTGCAGCAGCTAGCATTGAGGCAGGTCCCCCTCCCCAGCAAGCAGCTAATCTGAAGGGAGTGCATTCAGCCTTGCAAGCTGATATATGAATACCCACAGCCTTTACTGTGCTTCTGAATCCTTCCTGCAACTGGCAAAGCCAAGATTCGAAACCGCTGCCTCCAAGGCAGTAGTACACTAGCAAAGTAAATTATGCATATGGAATTTTCTCACCCCTAAATAGTGAAAGTACTTATTAAGGCAAAGGTTAGTTAAAAAAAACCCAATTAGAACAAAAACAACACTGCTTCAGTAACCTAGTCTATGTGTTGGGAACATTACTTGCATTCAGGTAGTTGTAGAAAAGAAAGACTCCCATCTGGAGTCTGTATTTATCCCACAGGTTTTCTACCACAACTTCGCATATCCAGGTTTTGTACGTGGGTGGAGTTTTTGTATTACTACTATTCTATCCGCAGCAACCTAATTTACAACAAGAAGTAAAAGAAAGCAACAGGAGAGCTAGAGAAAGAATAAACAAAACTGAAAGAAACAGCATCAATGTGCAGTCTGAATGCCACGGGCAACAGAATATTAAGTCAACCTCATCTGCATCTACATGGAAGCCAGGACAAAGTATGCTAGCAGGCTGAACAAAAAAAAAGTCAAATATTTGCTACAAGCTGAGATATTTCTTCATTTCTAGTTAGAAAAAATAAATATTTTTTTCACAGGTTTCTATACGACTCGGAGCTTAAAAGCATCATTGGTTTAATATAATCTCTTCCCTCCTTCTCTCTGTCACTTGATCATCAGGACACCATTCTGTGACTTCTGATGCGGCTCCACTTTGGCCCACAGTGATTCTTGTATGGGGCTTGCCTACATCCCATGCCAAAGATGTTAGCATACTTTTTTCCTATCCCTGCCATATACACTCTAAAATGTAAGCACTTTCAACCCAGTGGGGGCAAGGCTGTCTTAAAAAAAAACATTTTACTTGTCTCTCTTTTTTTAACAACTCTTGACTGTTTTCTAGATATTTTAATCTTATTAAAACATGCTGTTATTTAGATACCACAAGCAGAAAGAAAGCTTTTATATGGGAACACATGCTGCTTTACTGGTACCCCGAAACTTATTCTTAAATTCTTAATCCATCAGAATGCCAAGCTTAGCTGATGAAACAGTTACTTTACGCCTGTTTCTACTGCATCTGTACAACCAAATCAATACTGTTCTCTGGCATGGAACATAAGGATTTAGAAGCACTGTAATTCACCCCCAATTTGAAATTCTTGAACTTTTTTCAGTTAACTTATCAAAGCATCTCAGATTCAGAAAGTAACCCATCTTCATACTTAAAAACAAAATTCCCTTCCATTTTTATTAAACTGCTTACAAATGCAGTTAACCATCTCAAAACCACTTTCATTCAAATGAGAAGATTAACACCCAGTAAGTGCCCCGTTTAAAACACAACATTATGTTTAAAGTCCTGAAGCCTTTGTAATCTGTTGTTTCTCTGCCCGAGATCCCATTTTGTCCCAGGTAGCTGCATTTGCTCGCTCTCTCTCTCTCTCTCTCTCGACAGCCATGGTAAGACGTGTCCACTGCTCTCATTCGATTGATGGACTCCTCTATTACCCATAATGTCAGAGATACTGGGGCTAAGTGAAATGCTGTTCCAGTGAAGCCATCAGCGTCTCCTGCAAGACAAAAACCAGAACATTATTTTATACGTACAAAACCATTTACGTTTACATTTATTTTCTTTACATTTCTAAATTAGCTTTCTTTAGAACATGGAGCTGAAAGGAATCTGTCATCACTACTAAAAAGTTTTTTTCCTATGACATTTTCAGCAAGCACACTCTGCAGGGCGTAAACACGTAATTAATATGTAAAGCATATGCATCCAGAAGAAGCGGAATCAGCACACTGTAAGAAGTGTATATTTTTCCGTATTACTAGTAAGAACATATGTGGTACTGTACATATGATAAATCAACTCAGTAGTATTCAACATTAATTCATTTTTATTTTTACATACTTTGTACTCAGGTATCATACAACATATAAACAAAGCAAACAAAGCACACAGAAACTTGACTGTAAGGAGAAACCTTATTCATAACTTCCCCCTCACCAGTCTTGTGTGAAGAAAAAAAAATACTTACTGTAGTAATGTTGTTTCTTACAAAGGATCCCTCACTATGCTTAAAAATGAAAATTACATACTTACCGTAATTCTTGATCTTCTTGGACAAGTCTTCTCCATTTATTCATACTTCTGGGTTCAAGCCGGAGGTACTAGGACCCTGCGGGAGCCACAAATCTTCAGGAGAACCAGCGCCAAGGTAGAACTGTGGTGCTGCAAAACTAGCTTGCGCCATATAGGCTCTTTCAGTGTCGACCCTCCAACTGCCTCAGTACCTTTTTTTACCGAGGAGGTGCAGTGTAACATAACCTAAGAAACACCTAACCTAGGAAGGACATAAAATAGCTCTTCTGACCCATATAAGAAGGGTCAGTTTAAACAATGTCTTCATAGCCCAAACCAACCGAGGGAGTGAAGACCAGAAACAGACTGAGTGAGCTTGGGGGATGGTGGGTGGGCGTATGAATAAATGGGGAAGACTTGTCCAAGAAGATCAAGAATTACGGTGAGGATGTAATTTTCATATCTTCCTGGACTTAAGGTCTTCACCATTTATTTGTTCATATATTCATACTTCTGAGTTAGAGTACCAAGCTAAAACCAATCCCCCAAGCAGGGTGGTAGGAGACAGAGCTCACTCAGGACAGAAGTCCATTAAGGATTGTTCTGCCAAAGGAAGCATGCTGTCTGGCGTGGACATCCAGAGCGTAGTGCTTTACAAAAGTGTGCACTGAGCTCCGAGTAGCTGCTTTGCAAATGTCAGCAATGGGGACAGAGCGTATCTCTGCCAGGGACGCAGCAACCGCTCTTGTAGAGTGGGCACGCACCTGGCCTTCCAACTTAACCTATGCCATAGAGTAACAATGGAGCAGGCATGCCACTATCCAAGCAGAGATGTATTTGATGGATACTGGCTGACCCATCCGGGCCGTGCTGAAGGACACGAAGAATTGCTTGTCTTTGTGGATATCCCAGGTTCTACGATGTACAATCGTAGAGCCCTTTTAACTTCCAGAGAATGAAGGGTGCATTCCCCTTCATTTTGGAAGTTAGAAAAGTAAGTGGGGAGAACGAGGGCTGGTGGAGGTGGAACTCTGAAACCACTTTGGGTAGGAATTTAGGGTGAGAACGGAGAACCGCCTTGTCTTCATGAAAGACCGTATACAGAGGGTTTGTGACTAATACATGTATTTCAGAGATCCTGCAAGCAGAAGTGATGGCCACTGGAAAGGTGGTCTTCCAGGTCAGAAACTTTAAATCACACGCGGCAAGAGGCTCAAAGGGTTTGCAAGTGAGCATATTTAGCACAAGATTAATATCCCATGCGGCAACTTGCTTTCTGACTGGGGGTCTTATGTGCAGAATACCTTTGAGGAATCTTTTGAACAGAGGTAACTAAGCCAGAAACATGTTCTGGACCGGCTCATGACAGGCAGAGAGCGCGCAGAGGTGTACTTTGACAGATGAGTGTTGCAATCCTGCATCTGAGAGATCTAATAGGTACTCCAGAACTTTACCTGGAGGACATTGAAATTTGAAAAGGGTCTAAGTAGACCTTAATACACCATTCTGAAAAAAGTTTCCATTTAGTCGCACAAGTCTTCCTGGTGGAAGACTTACGAGCTGCCAAAAGGATGTCCACAGTACTTTGAGAAACATTAAATCTGCTCACCTCTGTCTCCACAGGAGCCAGGCATGGAGCTGAAGTGAGCGCAGGCTGGGATGGACCAGGGATCCCTGTGTCAGGAGGTCCATTCACAAAGGCAGTTGCTACGGAGGGGCGTCTGACAACTTGTTGAGCAAGGGAACCCATATCTGTCGAGGCCAGCATGGTGCAATGAGAATCATCTTGCCTCCTTGTGCTTCCAGCTTGAGCAGCACCCTCTTAATTAGCTGAAGAGGAAGAAATGCATACAGAAAATGTCTTATGCATCGCAGTCTGAATGCATCCTGACAGAAAACGCCAGGTTCTGGATTTCTGGAGAATAGAAGCAGTTTTGCATTGAGTGGGGATGCAAAAAGGTCCAGGTCTGGACTGCCCCACTCGTCGAACAGTGACTGCATGACATCTGTTGCAAGTCACCACTCATGAGGATCTGCTTCTGTCCTACTGAGCTGGTCTGCCAGATCGTTCTGAGCTTCTGGCAGGTAAACTGCCTGGATAAGAATTCTGTGCTCAAGGCACCACTCCCATACTCTCTCATGGCTTTTCTGCATAGAGGGTAGGAGTGTGCTCCGCTCTGCTTGTTGATGTAGTACATCAATGCTTTGTTGTCCGTCTGTAGGATTATCTTCTAGCTGACAACATCTTCCATGACTCTGAGGGCATACAGGACTGCTCTCATCTCTAGAAAATTTATGTGAAGATGAGACTCCTCCTGGGTTCACATTCCCTGAATCTGAAGATCCTGGCAGTGAGCCCCTCAGCCAAGCAGGGACGCATCTGTGGTGATGGTGATCTGAGATTCCCATGGGGCAAAGAGCAGCCCTTGTAGCAGGTTGTCCTCTTGTATCCACCACCCCAGTGATCTCCACAGTGGTTCTGTCACTTGTATGCGATAAGACTTTGGATGTGTTACAGGGATCCATTGCGTGCTGAACATCCATTGAGTGGTCCTCATGTGCAATCGAGCTAGAGGTACTGTGAAGACAGAGGTGGTCATGAGGCATAACACCTGTTGCATCGAGTGAGCTCTTACAGGGTTGCTCTCTGATGAAGCGAGCCATTTGGAGAATGTCAGACCTCCTGTCCTCTGAAAGAAAAGCCCTTGCTTTTTATTATCCAAAAGAGCTCCTATGAAGAGGAGCTGCTGGGAGGGCTGAAGCTGTGACTTTTCCAGATTCACCAAGACCTCTATGAAGGTGAGGAACTGAGATGCTGTGGACACTGCTTCCTGTGTCTCCTGTCTCTACGGACTTGCCAAAAGCCAATTGTCTAGGTATGGGAAGACCTGAATGCTGAGCTCTCGAAGGTGTGCAGTGAGAACTGCGAAATACTTGGTAAAGACTCGAGGCACCAAGGAAAGCTCAAAGGGGACTCTGAACTGGTAATGTTGACCCAGTGCCACAAAACAAAGGTACTTGTCGTGATTTGGGTGTACTGGAATGTGCTGGTAGGCATCTTGCATGTCCAGCAATACCAACCAGTCGTGTTGTTGGAGAAGTGGCCCAAAGAAGACCATCTTGAACTTCTCTCGGAACAAGAACTTGTTCAGCTTTCTGAGGTCGAAAATGGCGTGCACACCCCGTCTTTTTCAGAACCAGAAAGTAATGGGAATAGAAACCTGTGTTTTGTTCTGCCCAGGGAACTGCTTCTACTGCCATGTTCTTTAGGAGTCCCATTATCTCAGAAGTGAGAAGGTCTGACTGAGTGGTTGACAGACTGCTGTCGCTTGGGAGGAAGGTCTGGGGAAATCTCTGCGAAGTTGAGCGAGTACCCCTCTCAGACAATCCAGAGGACCCACTTGTCTGTGGTGATCGACTTCCTTTGATCATAAAACTGAGCCAGACAATCTTCCACTGTCTTTGGAAAACTTTACTTTGGGCAGCTGAGGTGAGATTAGGGCCAGACTTTCAGAGGGTGGCACTGGGCACTTTCGACCCTTGTGCCTTTTGCTGCATTTTCTTTTGCGGCTGAAGAGGCTGGTTTCTGTTTGGGGCTCCTTGGCCTCTGCCTCGAAAGGGCCGCTGTTACAAAAAACTGACGGTTCCTACCTCTTTGAGGGTGCTGAAGGAGCTGGCCAGGCTGTTTTAATTTTTTTTGCTACTCTACTCCCCCTGGCCAACCACTCATTCAGGTTTCTCATGACCCTTTCCATCTGCCTAGCTCTTCCCCTCGCCGACTCCTACCTCAGATTGTGACCCCAAGGGGTAACCTGGCGTATCCCTTTGCCGGGTGGGTCCCCCTTCTCAGAGAGGGAAGGCACTGGTGGGGCCAGACTAGTGTGGGGGCAGGCCAGCGCACTAGGCAATTGGCCTGGGGTGTCACTGAAGCGGGCTGGTCGTGAGGCTTGGCGGCAGCGGGGGACGGGAGACCATCATCCGGCTAGACAGGGAGCTATTTCCTGGTTTCTCCCAGAGAATGGTATGCCATTGACGTCAAGGCGTATGCTGATGTCCGCCACTCTCCTAGCGATCTGGACCCTGACATCCTGCTGTGCTCCCAACCTCCACCAGGGGCCAGCAGGCGCCGATGCATCCCCGGAGAAGGTGAGCTGCCTCTGGGCTCCAATCCCTTCTCCCCGGCTGACTCCCCCAGCGACCTGAGTCCATTCCCGAACCCGGGTTGCCAGCGGAAATCCAACCACTGTGCCGACCTGGCTGCTTTAATGACAGTCCTGGCTTTCTGCGTGGTCTCCAGAGCTTGTTGTACTTGTGCGCCAAACAGATATGTACCATTAAAGGGAACATTCATTACCTGCTGTAGTGCATCAGAGTAAAACCTCGATGTTCTAAGCCAGAAATGTCTGCAGATTCCAGCAGCTGCTGCCCTGGATGCTGTATCATAAGCATCCATGGAAGCCTTAAGCTGATGTCTATTGCATTTATACCATTGGTAGCAATCTGCAAAAGTTCCATCTTGGTGTCAGACTCTGGAAGACCTTCCACCAAAGATTTGAGGGAGGCCGACAGGACATATTTGTACTGTGAGAAGTGTCCTTGATAGCTAGCAATATGCATGCCCAGAGTTGCAGCTGCGAAACCTCTTTTTCATATGGTATCTATTTTACAGGACTCCTTATTGATAGGATGTGCTGATACTTCTTGTGGAAGGACAGCTCTGTCATTCTCAGGGAGGACAACCAGTGAATCTGCAAAGAGTTGTAAGGCTAGAATAAGCCTGTCCTTAGGAGGGATATACTTCCTATCTATGGTTTTGCAAACAGAAGGAATAAGAATGGGCCTGGCCCACACCGTTTCAGACAAGGTTTTGAAGGGTGGGGGGACTTGAGGCATAAGGTTCACTGAAATATTTGGAATGTGAAGTCACTCCAGGTGCATAAGTCTACCTGGGTCCACAGAGGAAGTCTGTAAAGTCAGGGTTGCCCTCATATTCCTAAGCAGTGACTGGAACGAAAGGTCCTCTAGTGGAGTCTCAACTGGGGGTGAGGGTTTATCTTCCAAACTGTAAAAGGAATCCTCATCACCCTATTCAAAAAGTAGCAAATCGAGGTCAGATTTGTCCTGCTCTAAGTAACCGTCAGAGGGAGCAGGGGCTGCCCCTAAAAGGCCCTTGCCTGGTCTGGGAAAAGGATAAACAGGGGAAAACACCTATCTCACCCTGTCCCTCACCCCACCCACCCCTAGCTACTGATTTCTTATATAGGCGGAGCCTGTGACATCACCCTACCTCACTGGGCTGAGCAGGTGACCGTATCACAGAAAAAAATAATTGTATATTTGTTTTCCATCCATTCTGAAAAGTCACCAATCTTATTTTGTCCATTCTCCCTCCCACACTTGGGAGTGGATAATACTTCCCTGCCAACATATCTAGAATACTATCACAATGGACATCATTAATTGCAACACCTGTGGAATACTCTTTGCAAGGGCACTTATCCATAGGGTAAGGCACTGTCCTACATGCTTTGCTATAAAGGACCAAACAACTCAGCTAAATGCAGCATGGTCTGAGATACACTGCCTTCGGCACAAGCTCATTCAGTTCTCTAGGAACAACAACACTGCAACAGCAACTGGCTACCCCCCCCACCCCACACAGGTACCCCTACCATAAAGAATATGCCATCCAGGGGGCTGGTAAAAGGTTGGAAATTGCGGAATAAAACCAAGTTGCATAAGAAACGATGGAATCCTTCCTACATACTCATCAAATAAATACGCACCACTGTCAGTCATGCATTCTGAAAATGAGGAGTGCACGGAGATGGTTAGGAAACCTGCACCACACAAGGTTGTGCAAGTTATCAAGAAAAGGACGAAACAAAGCATCGTAAAACCAGAACTCATAATCGGAGACTCTATGATTAGGAAAGTAGAGCCTCAACTCCAGCATTATGAAGAGGCTAGGTTCGTGGTCAGGTATCTCCCTGGGACGTCGGCATGGAGGGACACAGACTGCATAGAAAATATTGTGCTCAATAGGGAACCCGGCACTAAAGTCATCCTTCACGTAGGAACAAACCTGCTAGCCAGTAGGTCGGTGGAGGAAACAAAGCAAAACTTAATCAAACTTGGCAACAAACTGGCTTCCCTTTCGTCCAGTGTATCTTTCTCTGAGATTCTGCCTGTCTAGGAGAAAGGGGAAAGCAGGCAGAAGATCAGAGAGAAAGACGTAGCCAAGCTTAACAATTGGCTACAGGTCTAGTGCAAGGAAAAAGGACATCACTATATAGGAGACTGGCACACCTTCTGGGAGAGGGAGTTTTTTGCCTTCAACGGCCTACACCTCACAAGGCAGGGGACTCAAGCATTTGGGCAAAAGTTCAATGTGCATATCTCTCAGTTAAACTAGCGGATGGGGAGGAAACAGTGGCGACCATCACATCAAAGAAGGCGCCATATACCCCTCCCCCATCCTCAGCTATAATGGCATCTCAGCATCATAAAGAAAGTGAAACCTTCAATCAGAATGAAACAGAAAAGGGTAATCCGCCAAGGATAAGCGGTAGGGTTACGAAACACAAACAATGTAAACCAAAACTGCATATTCAGACCCAACAAAGGCAATTCCAGGGATGGCAGGCAATGTGCACTAATGCTTGCAGCTTACCAAGCAAACTCCCGGAGCGCACAGCCATGTTGGCAGAGACATAGCTAAAATGGGTTGGAGTCACGGAAACATGGTTCACCATAAACCACACCTGAGATGTGGTCATACCAGGTTACACGCTCTTCAGAAGAGACCACAATGGGAAAAAGGGTAGGGGGAGGTAGCTCTGTATGTAAGGGAGGGGATCAGTGCAAGGGATATCCAGGGAAAACACAGAAACACAGAGGCCCTGTGGGTCACCCTGGGAGCTGGGGACAAGGACCCCATCAGAGTGGGGGTTATATACAGACCCCCATCCCAGGATGCAGACATTGACAAAGAACTCCTAGAAGACATCTCAATGATGGCTGATGAGGGTGAGCTACTACTAGTCGAAGACTTAAATCTGCCCAATTTAGACTGAACCTCTTACACGACAGCCACTGAAAGGAGTAGGGTGTTCCTGATCACACTGAAAGGTGCAGGGCGTAACCAACTAGTGAACCCACACAGTAGAGACAACGTAATCCTAGACCTGGTACTCACAAACAGCTCAAGGGTTTCAAATGTACAGGTGGGTGTCAACCTGGGGACCAGCGACCACAGGTTGGGTTTGGTTAACAATCAGCAAAGCAGAGGGAATGTCACACAAAAATCAAGATCCTTGATGTCCATAATACAAACTTTTCAGAGACGAGATCGAGATACAAATCAATGCTATCCAAGGGTAACTCGGGCAATGTGGAAGAAGACTGGCAACATTTTAAGGAGGCCTGAACTACAGTTACTGAACAATGTGCACATCGAATCAGTAAATCAAAAAGAAGGAAGAACCCTCTCTGGTTCACCAGGGACACAGCAGCAAAAATAAGGGTAAAGAAGAGGGCATTTAAGCAATACAAAAAGTCACAGAAGGAAGCTGACATGGACAATTACAGGAACAAACTCAGGTAGGCAGGAAGGGCCATTCAAAAGGCCAAAGCACAGGGGCTGGCCTGGTGGCGCTGAGGGTTGAGGCGCTGGACGCCACAGCTCACGCCATGCCAGCGTCCTGGGTTCAGAAGTGAGCCCGGGTTGCCGGGGTCGGCAGGAGGAGAGCGATCAGAGTGTCCGATGGACTGCTCTCTCTTCCGGGGGTCTCAAGGAGCATCCACTCATTGAACGACCTCTGGGGGTCACCAATGTACCAACGCGGCCTAATGCCTGGGAGTGGAGCAAGGCACCACGCTGCCTTGCTGGTCGTGGTCTGTGGGGACAGACATGCCTACTAAGAAAATCCCCGCTCCTGGGGATAGGTGATTGCACCACCCTCTCTGCCACACTCCAATGGATGGACTCACTCTACTCTTGGGCCGAGCCCAGTCGGGCCGAATTCAAGATAGAGTGCCCTGGGTGGATAGGGCAGCCCCACCTTGGGGGGCTCAGAGCCGAGGGGATAGCTGGACGGGTGCCAGGAGGAAGGGGAGTTTCAGGCCCAGAGATAGAGCAGAGGATAAGTGGATGCCTGAGAGAGTTCCCCGGGGCCAGAGCAGTGCCAAAAATAGAGTTAAAAAAAAAAAGGGCCAAAGCACAAACACAGGAAAGAATAGCACAGGGAGTCAAGAATGGAGATAAATCCTTCTATAGGTACATGAGGGAAAAGAGAAAGCGTAAGGAAGGAATAGTCAGATTAGCAGCACAAGATGGCCAGATGGTAGAAGACGACAAACTCAAAGCAGAGGTCTTGAACAAATTCTTCTGATCCGTATTCACAATAGAAGACTGTGGTAAAGGACCTCCACTAATGCAGATGAAACACAAAAACAAGGAGGCCGATACTAGCCCCTTCACAAGAGAAAGGGTCCTAAAAGAACTAAACAAACTTAGGGTTGATAAGGCAATGGGACCGGATGGTATTCACCCGAGGGTGTTGAAGGAGCTACGGGAAGAAATTGCAGCACCACTAGCAGAACTATTCAGTAAATCACTGGAGAATGGCACAGCACCTCGGGACTGAAGAACAGCAACAGTAGTGCCCCTGCACAAGGGAGGAAGCAGAGAGGATACCGGAAACTATCGCCCAGTCAACCCAATCTCTATAGTGGGAAAAATTATGGAGGTACTACTAAAAGAGAGAATAGTGGAATACCTGAGGGAAAATGGAAAACTAGACCCCAAGCAACATGGCTTCAAGGCAGGTCAATCATGTCAAACAAACCTGACTCATTTCTTTGACTGGGTTACCAAAACAATAGAGCAGGGCAGTGCGATGGACACAGTGTACCAAGACTTCAGCAAAGCCTTTGACACCGTACCCCACAGGAGACTGAGAAACAAACTAGAGCATGCAGGGTTAGGGCATAAGATAGTTACCTGGGTTAGGAACTGGCTACAGAATAGGAAGCAGTGTGTCTTGGTCAAGGGGCTTTGTCACAAGAGGGGGAAGTGCCGGCCTGGTGGCGCTGAGGGTTGAGGTGCTGCACACCACACCTCGCTCCATGCCAGCAACCCGGGTTCGGGAACGGACTTGGGTCGCCGGGGGGCGGCAGGGGCGGAGTGGGATTGAGCGTCTGTGGGACTGCTCTCGCTCTCTCTCTGGGGAAGGGAGGTCTTCAGTTACCGGTGCACTTGTGGCCTCTAGCTGAGGCTGGGGGTAGGTGCACTGGCACTGAGCTTGGAGGTGTGAGTAGGGGCATGATGCCGGGTGAAGCACGTACGGATGCGTGCGTGCCCCCCCCGGCGTCATTGCACGCCCCGCTCGCACAGCCAGAGAAAAAGGGAAAATGGTGGAATGGTTGTGGCAGCTTGACGGCTGTCTATGGGACACCCAGTCGGGGAGCATCGCTGGATCCTGGTTCGTTTGGGGAGTAAGGGGGACTCTCCACCGCCCTGCTGCAGGGGGTAAGCCACGGGGGTAATTAGCAGTGGGGCTCCACAGGCTGGGAGAGGACCGGACAGTGGCCAGAGGAATAGGATGCCTGGACGTGTGAGGCAGACCGGGAAGCCAAGGTAAAAAAGGACTAACTTAAAAAAAAAAAAAAAAAAAAACAGGGGGAAGTGACCAGCAGCAAACCATAGGGGTCGGCGCTGGGTCCAATCCTCAACAACATCTTCATCAGTGACATCACAGAAGAACTGGAGAGGAGGGTGTGCCTGTTTGAAAGCGATACAAAGCTCTGCAACAGGGTGGATACACAGGAGGGGACCACAAAGACGGTAGCTGACCTCAGGAAACTAGAGGAACGGTCAAAACACTGGCAGTTAAAATTTAACACCGAGAAATGTAAGGTCATGTGCCTGGGAAAGTGAAACCCTGGGGTAAAGTACACTCTGGATGGGCACCAGTTGGAGGTGACAAAGATGGAAAGGGACCTGGGTGTACTCATTACCAATGACTTCAAAGTCACAAAACAGTGCGAAAAAGCTGTGCAGAGAGCAAGTGGCATCCTCGGATATCAAGGTAGGGGCATTACAAGCAGAAAGCAAGAGGTACTCATGTCACTGTACAGATCCTTGGTAAGGCCATGCCTGGAGTACTGTGTCCAGTTCTGGTGACCATACCTGAAAAAGGACATAGGCAGATTAGAGACGGTGCAGAGAAGGGCTAAATGGTGCAAGGGCTGCACCATGAGACATATGAAACTAGGCTCAAGGTACTAAAATTGTACTCACTAGAACAGAGAAGAAATAGAGGAGACATGATAGAAATGTTCAAATACATCAAGGGAATAAGCAAGACAGAGAATCTCTTCTCCAAGTAAACAAAGGAACTTGGACATGGGGCACAACTTGCATCTAGTGGGAGGCACGTCCAGAAGCAACTATAGAAAGTACCTCTTCACAGAGAAGGTGACAGACCCATGGAACAGCCTGCCAGCACAGGTGGTGGCAGTTAAGACAGTAAGAGAATTTAAACTAGCATGGGACAGACAGTCTGGACAGCTTGGCTTGAACAATTAAAGGAGAGGGGGGTAGCCACCTTGGGCAGACTAGATGGATGAAATGGTCCCCATCTGCTGACACCATTCTTATGTTCTTAACAGGAATAAGCAACAGACCCGTGCCGCAGATCCCAGCGCAAAACCCGGCCCCACAGACCCCGGCACCACTGCACAAGGAGACGACACTGGACACAGCGCCGAGGCTGGCGCCACCTGAAAATCTAGTGCAGACCTAGAAGAAAAAGAAGGGGAAGGGGAAACACCTGTGCCAGCCCCTGCCAGGAAACAGCAAGAGGGAGGATGGCATGTGGAACTGGCATCGGGGGCATTGGCACTGGCAAGGGAAAAGATTCTGTTGCCGGCACCGAACACATACTCTGTCCCAAAGGACTCAAACGTGGGTTTGAGGCTCCTATGTCTACAAGCCCTGAAACCCTTGTTACCTGTGTGTTTAGCACACAGTTTCAGGTTCTTAGATGCTACTTGGCCAAGACAAAGAACATACTGGACAAGTGGGTAATAAAAAGCAGAAACAGCAAAAAAAATCCTCAGCTCCACGCACAAGTGTACCACTAGTGGGTCCGAATAAAGCAAGTAAAAAGCCAGGCACCTCAAGTAATCTTAGTGAAAAATTTAATCACGGCAACAATACAATAAGAAGCCACCCTGCAGTACAGATACACAACCACCAGACCAGCAGCAGTGCATTCATTGACAGCTCAGCTGATTAAGTGAGTGTCCTAGCAGAAAACTAGAAAAACAGCATCACACTCCACACATAGACCAGATTAGAAGCAGCACTTAAAGCAGCAGTACTACGAAAAAACAAATTGCACTTTTTTGACAGTTTATTCTCTGTGCCCTGCTAATCATATACCCGGTACTCTTTCTAGCCGGCATTGTACTATCGCCGAGTAATTTGCTCAGTTATTCTCTGCTTTTGTTTACATTTCTGCCATTAAGCATGTTGCACTGGAACCCCCTCTGCTGCCAACTGCACATGTGTATCACTTGCAGGGACATCGGGAATGGTCAGTAGAGGGTCCCTCTGCTGTTGTCTAAAGACATGATGTGACCGGTAGAAAAAGTGCAGCTGAAAATTAGTCAGACTCCATATTTGTTGTAGTGCAACAACAATTCAAATAAATTGCAAATATCTGAAAAACTAAAAATGACTGGAAAAAAACATTTACAAGTATGGAAACTGGAACTTTGGCCGCATGCTTACAGCTGAAAAACAGAATTTTGATAGCTCACTTCCTGATTTTGTAGTACTGCTGCTTTAAGTTACTCAGGCAACATACAGACAAGACAGCAATTTGTTATATTTTTTTGTAAACAGCTGAGCAGCTCCTCCGTAAATCGGGCTCATAAGTAGTCTACAGACATGTCATGGGTGTTTTGTCTTAGAGCTGCTCCCTCCCTGCAGACAGTTAGCCAAGCAGTTTCTTTTTTAAACACATCTCCCCCCAGCTGTAAGCTGCACCAGCTCAAGCAAGAAAGAAATGCAGAAGACATCCATTTTGTTTCCTAACTGCTCCCCTCCCTGCCACAACAGTACATGTCAAACCTTAGCAGGCTAGGGCACACTGACTCTGCACCTCATGTCAATCTATTTAGCCACCAAGTGAGTAATTTTATTTTATTTTAACACACATATCTCTTAGTAGGGCTGCAGAAATAAGCTGATGATGCAGAGGTTTGGTGGAGAGCCAGATTGGAATGTCAGTGCTGTGCCCCGCGGCTGCTGGCTCACTGCGCGTTTCAGCTGGTGCCAGAGTCAGTCGACGGCTGCCCCCTTAACTCCGTGGCTTGAAATCCCCCATGGCAGTTTCACCTGTTGACAGCGAGGGGAATGGCAGAAACCGAGTAGCCTCTCTCTTCTCACTCCTGACTGGACTGGATTTGGAGATGCTGTGGCTCCCGGCTTGACAGCTGAGCGAAGGTCAAAGGGCAGCCCCCCTCCCTCCGTCTTCCTTTTCTCCCGACTGGACTTCCACAGCCTCGGTCACAAAACAGCAGCTTCACCTGCTAGCAGCATGGCAGAAGACGATCTTCCTGTGGCTCCGACTCTCTCTCTGTGGGTCGTGTTGCTGCTGCAGGGTAGATCTTCCATCTTTCAAGCCACTCTTCCAAGGAATTTCAGGTCTTTTTGGCAAGCTGACATTTCCACATTTAAACCCGTGGCACTAATTAGGAATGCCCCCACCCTGAAGTCGCGGCCAATCAGGAGCTTAG
This sequence comes from Neoceratodus forsteri, assembly GCA_016271365.2. NCBI lineage: Eukaryota > Metazoa > Chordata > Ceratodontiformes > Ceratodontidae > Neoceratodus > Neoceratodus forsteri. Next base: position 736,746,355 of record CM028131.1, read on the forward strand.
CAGAGCTGTCAGACCTGTTTGAGCTCTTCACCCTCGGCAGCAACTCTCCCCCGAAAACAAACAGAAAGCACACCAGTTGAACAAAGGAGACGTGCTGCCATGCTTATTTTGGCTTTCTTTTTTTAGGCACCCACCAGGCGCTCTGTGGGGACAGTTTCACCCGCCCGACCCCTGCTCAGAGCCTAGAATTTTATACTAATTATGGAATCTTAGAATGAAATTCAAAACTCTACTGTGTGGTCACACTCCCCTCTGTCCACTAAATTCAGATTTATTTCTGAAGCTAGGGGCAGCAGTGACCACAACATTAGCTAAATGACTACCAATAAAACAATTATTCAAAAGTTTAGAGCCTTAGGAGACTTCTAAATGTGGCAGAACAGTTTTAAATTGATTAGATCACCAAGTATCAATTGTAAGATACTGTAACAAGTAATGTTCAAGCAACTGAAAAAAGTGATTCATGTGTGGACCTTTTCCAGGTTCTGGAAAGGAAGGAAGGGATGGGATTGTTAAGCATAGTGAAGGATCCCTTGCAAAAAATAACATCCCTATGGTGAGTATTTTTTTTTCTTCAAACTCCAGGAATCCCTCACTATGCTTAACAACTGCAGACTACAAAGCAGTAACTTGGGAGACTGGGTACAGAACCTATTTAGGGAAAAGGTTCTGCAAGACAGCAGCGCCAAAGCTGGCATCCATTCTGAACTGTTTGTCTACACAATAATACTTTGTAAAAATGTGTACCATTTTCCAGGTAGCTGCTTTACAGATTTCCTGCAAGAAAATACCTCTTGATGCTCCCACTGAGACAGGGGTGCCATGTGTGGAGTGCGCCATTAAGGTCTTGAGGCAGCAGCCTGCCAGCTTTGCCGTAACAACTGTGTGCAGAAGACCATCCAATGAGAAATGGTTCACTTGGATGCTGGCTTACCTATACCCACTTCACTATAGGTGACAAACAGCTAAGTATTAGTGGACCTTACCTCTTTTGTGTGGTCCAAATAGTAGCTCGCTGCTCTCTTAACATCCAAACTGTGGAGGTTTTGCTAACCTGAACTGGATTTTGCTGTAACGAACACCGGAAGTGTAACAGACTGGGTTCAGATGAAATTCAAACACCACTTTAGGGAGGAATTTTCTGTTATTTCTTAATACTACCTTGTCCCTGTGGAAAATGATATAGTTAGGATCTGTGCAGAGGGCTTGCAGCTCACTCACCCTTCTGGCAGATGTCACAGCCACCAGGAAAACTGCCTTCCAGGTAACATGTTTCAAATCTGCAGTTGCCATGGGCTCCCAAAAAGGTCCATGAGCTGGGCAATACATAGATTCAGGTTCTATAGTGGGACTGGATCCCTGAATGGAGGGTACAGGTGGATAAGGCATTTAAAGAACTTCTTGGAAATGGGGTGTGAAGCCACTGACCTGCCCTTGTCATCTGAAGCCTATCCTGACACAGTGCTGCCAGATGCACCTTCAGAGATGAAGGCCTGAAACCCAGGGACTGAAGGTGGACCAGGTAGTCCAAGATTGTAGTAAGGTGTGCTTGGACTGGGCTGAGCTGACTAGAGGAACACCACAGGGAAAATATTTTCCACCTTGAGGCAAAGGTTTTACTTGTTGGTTTTCTGGAAACCTTAAGCACTTCTCAAACCTTTTTCGGAGAGGTTTAGATCAGAGAACTCTAGCTCTTCAAGTACCATGCTCTGAGATGCAGGGTTTGGGTCTGGAAATGTTATCCTGCCCTGGGGCAAGGTCAGCAGATTGTACCTCAGGGGGAGGATGACAGGATGCTTGATGGAGAGAGGTCACGTGATGGCATCTGTCTAGACGGCTGCTCGGTCTCGGCGCTCCCCCCTCTTGTTGCCGTTTTTAGCGTTTTTTTCTCTAGATCATGATCACTTCTCCCAAACTGCTACGGAGGGAGTCATCTACTACATTGTTGCTGTTTCCTCCAATCGGTCCCGGGATTAGCGCTGATTTTGGTGGGAGATGGAGGCCGATGTAAGCAGGCCTCGGTTAAGCATACCCCTTCTGCTTCTCGAATAAGGCAGCTAAGAAACAAAGGAATCAGGGTCCGGGCAAACCCGAGCAGGCGGAGGACAAAATTGCAGTGCCCTCCCCTAACTGAAGATAAATTTATGCAGGAACTTTGCCCCATCAAAGACATCTTAAAGATCTCATAGCTGAGATGAAGTCGCTGCGTTCTGACCTAGCATCAGTCTCCACCAGGGTCGACGATGTTGAGGCCAGGGTTTGCTCTGTCTAAAGAAGACAAGAGAAATCGAGTGTACAGTGAGCTGACATGAGGCAACACATTAAGAGGCTGCAAAATAAGGTGGAGGATCTCAAGGTCGAATCATAGAAACAATCTGCTATTATTTGGTCTCCTGAACTTGAGGAAGGGCCCGACATGCTTGCTTTCCTGCAGAAGTTGTTAATCAAGGTGGTTGGGCCCTGCCAATAAGCTCCTCGTACCATCTGGGCGTGCCCACGGTCCCCGCACCAGATCTCCACCGGGCTCTACTCTCGGCCCATTATAATGAAGTTCCAGCTATTTGGAGCCAGCATGTATTCACAGAGATCATAGGAGATCCTGTGGGGCTCATGCAAGCTGCGATTTGCTCAGGACCTCCCGAAGGAGACTAGGGAGAAGAGGGCTGCCTTTCACCAGGTTGTGTCTAAACTGATCCTGCCTCGATCCCCTTCAAGATGTTGTACCTGCAGCGTTGAAGATCACTATTGGAGGTGCTGCTACAGTTATACATCCCTGAGTTGGCCCTGAAGGAACTTGCCTTGAAGTTACGGACCTCTTTAAGAAACCGGGATGAATGGGACTAATGCTCTCTCTGAAGGTGTTATAGCCGCTTGGCTTGTGCTGGTTTTTTTTCTGATATGTTTCTGATATTGTTTGTGAGGGGCAGGTTGTGGGAAAAGGCCTAGCTTCGGGATGATTAGGCCGCCTTCTTCCTTACCCCTTAGGAGGCTGCCCGTTTAGCTTTCCTGGTTGGATTCCCTTCCTATTTTCCCCTTCTCTCGTACCCCTTTCTCTGGTTTTTTCTTACCTTGTGTGCTTTTTCCTCCTTTCGGCGGCCAGGTCGGTGGGCTGGTAATGGTGGGGTGGAGGTGTCCTCTTTGTTGTTTTTTCCGGTCGTTTGGGTGGAACCTAGTTACGGGTGGGTGTTTCCCTGGGGACTTCTGCTGGAGGACATTTTGGTCTGTCCTTAACTTGGTCCCATGGAAACAGTGCTTATCTGGATCTGAGTAGGGATTAGGCTTGCCTGCCAGGACACGGCGACCCCTGGATAACCTTACTGAGGGTGAGTTGATCTGGCTCTCTTAAGAGATACCTTTCTTGATGACTGGAACTGATCTGGGGTAATTGCTATAGTTGTTTTTCGGTATTTTGTTGACCTCCTCTGCCGTCTGGCACTGGGGGTTGGGTACTGCCTGTTACTACAGGCCTGGGTATCCTTTCTCTTGTTCACTTTTTCTTTCTCCTTCCTTTTCCCTTCCCTTTTCAGGATCGCATCTTCACTGCCGATGAGTGGCGATTGAAGTGCCTACAACTTGGATGCGCTCGCTGGATGCCTTATTGACAGCCTGAGTTTGGGGGTGGCTAACCCCTTCTGGGTGTGATGTTAACCGGGCACGGTTACAGGATATAGGGCTCTTTTGGCCCTGGGTGGTTATTTCAATGCTCACCTGGGATTTGGGGGTTATAGCAGGATTTGGAAGGCCAGAACTGGTTTACTGTATCTGGTTAGCATACCCATTCTGGTCTTCCTTTGTATATAGTTTTGGGTTTTCTTATAATTTCTGTTGGTTTTGTAGAATATGGGGTGGGGGTTTGGTTTCAGCTACTATGGAGTTTTAAGTGGGAAAGAGCTAAGGTGGGGAGTGGTTTCACGGTGACTGAGCTATTTAGGACACCTCGTAGAATAAGTTGAGTAGGGGGCCCAGTGGGCAGCTGTCACCTTTCCCCATTGGTTTCGAGTTTTTTTATTTTTCAGGGGTGTCTGTGGTTCATGATGGGGGGTGTGTTTCTGGGTTGGGGCCTCTTGGGAGCTAATTATAGTGAATTTAATGGGTATATTCCGGGGGGGTGCACCTACCTTTCTACTCAACTACATGATGGTCTGAATATATTCAGCCTGTGTACATTATTTAAAGTGTTAAAATGTCTTTGAAATTGCCGTGGTATACGTGGACTTGGGACCAGGCCAAGCGTCTCCAGATGTTTCGACACTGTTCATTAATGTGTATGACATTCTCTTTCTCCAAGAGACACACCTCACTCAGTCGGACACTAAGATGTTATCTCGGTCTGGTTTTCCTACTCCTATCTGGTGGGTAATTCCTGTTTTAGCAGGGGTTGCAGTTCTCATTAAAAAGCAGGTTCTATTTACTGCAGAGAAGACAGTGATGGATGTGGAAGGAGATTTGTCCTAATCCAAGGGGTTCTTAATGCGAAAATGTTGTCTTAGGATCTATATATGGTCCAGTTGGAGAGTTCTAGTTTCTTCAGGTCTCTCACAGAGAAGTTACTTAGTTTCCTCCGGCTCAATTTATATTAGGAGGAGACTGGAACCTTCCTTGTTCACCGACTTTGGATAGGACCCCGGGATAAGCGTCCACCTTCTCCGGCTCATAGGGCCTTTTCAGATTTGAGGTCGCTGTTAGGCTTATGTGATCCCTGGAGACTACTCTAACCTGCTCTTCAGGCCTATACCTTTCTTTCTCAATCTCATGCTACCAAATCTCGTCTGGACATGATCTTTATGAGTGTCTCCTTTCTCTCTAGCCGGTTTGGCGGATTGCCTAATTATCCTCTCTGACCATGCGGTCATCTGGATTAAACTTTCTCTCAATCCTGAATACTCCGGGATTCGGTTTGGAGGCTGAATCGCAGCTGTTAAAGGACTCGGAGACCGTATCTAATATAAGTTCTTTAATCACTGTATTCTTGGCAGAGAACCTCAACTCTGTTCCCAGATTCGATCTGGTCTGGTCTGCTCTCAAATGTTTTTGAGGCGGGTTTATCAAAAGGCCTCCTTCAGAAAGAGGATGAGACTTGCTGATTCCTAGCTTTGATGGGTAGAGTTGAGGTTGGAGGCTAAGTATCTCTCAACTTCCTCCTGACTGATCTCAAACAGCTCCTGGGAGTCAAGGATAAGTATATGGATCTCTTGAGGGAGAAAACTGAATATGCTCTCATTAAGACCCAGACCAGATATATTGAATCAGGAGAAAAATCTGGCAAGCTTTTGGCACAACGTCTCGGGCACTTGAGAGTTCTAGGCACATTCCTTCTCTGGTCTCCCCTTCTGGTGAAGCTGTCACTGGGCCTCGGAAATGCCCACATCTTCCATGAATTCTATGCTGATCTGTATAGTGGAGCGGAAGTAATGTATTCAGCTACTGATTTAATCAATTATTTAGGTGAGACGGATATTCCCTGCCTGTCTGAGGCCCAGCGGGCTATTTTGTCTGATCCCATTTCTGAGGAGGAAGTTGAGAGGCTATTGCTTCTCTCACTCGGACCGTGTACGGGTCCTGATGGGTTCCCAGCCAATTTTACAAGACCTTTATTAAAACCTAGTTCCTTCCCTCCTCAGGCTCTATGACTATCTGGCCTCAGCCTCCGATGTAGAACCCATCGCTTTTGAGGCAACCATTGTTCTGATCCCGAAGCCCGACAAGGATCTCACGGATCCAGCTAGCTCAGACCTATATCACTCCAGAACTATGATATGAAGATCCTTGCTAGGATCCTGGCTGATAGCATTAAAGGGTTTGGTCAGGACTGCTGAGTTCGAGCAGGCGGGATTTGTGCCTGGTAGATCCTCGGCTGACCATTTGAGGACCCTCTGCATATCTGCTTAGTATGCTCCAATCCCTTCCACACTCGCGGTTCTGGTTTCTCTTGATGCGAAAAGGCCTTTGATCGTGTTGACTGGGGGTTTCTCTGGGCTGTCCTCGAGAAGATGGGTTTCGCTTGCCTTTCTTAACAGAATCCGGGTGTTTTACAGTTGCCCTTCTGCCAGTATACTGTAATGGGGTATTTTCTTCCTTTTCCGTCTTTGTCTGCGGGTACTAGACAGGGCTGTCCACTCTGCCTCTTTTATTCAATTTGTATTTAGAACCGTTACTCAGGATGATCAAGGCCTCGGCCCTGGTCAGGAAAATTACTCTGTGTCAAAAAGAACTGGTCCTCTCAGGTGTATGCGATGATATCCTGTTACATCTGGTGGAACCAGTTGAGTCTCTTAGAGAGGTTCTAAGGCTGATTCAGAGGTTTAGTATCTTCTCTGGCTATAGGTTGAATGTTTCCAAATCGGAAATTTTCCCTCTTAATGTTCATGCTACTAAGGCTGAATTCTCCCCTTTGGCATGAAGTGGGCCCTTAGGTATATCAAATATTTGAGGATTCTTTTCTACTGATTCCTCTCTTTTGAGAGAACTTAATCTAGACAGGCTCAGGGATTCAATTACAGGACCTTCAATGCTGGTCAGCTCTTCCTATGTCACTCTGGGGCGGATCAATGTCATTAAGATGAATGTCCTTCCCAGAGTGTTCTATCCATTGAATTTGGTCAATCTTAAACTGCCTGTTTCTTATATTCAGCAGTTTCACTAGCTCTCTCTCAATTTATCTGGTCCAATAGAGCAGTTAGAGTTCCTACGATAAATTATCTCTTTCTAAGGATCGAGGTGGTCTCAAATTACCTAATCTCCTGTTGTACTACTGGGCGGCCCATCTTTCTAGATTGGGTGGGTGGTTCTCTGCTGAACCAGGCGTGTCCTGTCCTATTTGGCTTCAGTTAGAGCGTCTTTCCTCATGTAGTCAAATTTGATAAACACGCTCTCTTTATGTTACCCCAGACTTGCTAGCCAAGTGGGTCCCAGATCTTGTCATTAGGACAGCTATTATGGTTTTGGCAATGTTTGGGGCACTTCCATGTCTCCCAGCCTTGGATTTTGGGCAGCTGGTTGTCGCTAATCCCAATCTTAAACTAGATGACTCATGGATTGGTCCTGGTGGCTGCCGCTGATCAACGAGAGACTAGTCTGGGAACTTTTTGATGACAATTCTCTTCTCTCCTCGGTGATATTCTTGGGAAGTTCCATTCCTAGTCAATCTATTTTCAAGGCTTATCAACTGAGGCACTTAATCAATCAGAAATTTGGTTCTTCCTGGAGGTCCGTGGTGCACTCCCTTTCTTTCTGAAGTGGTTAGACTGGCTTCTCAGCCTCACTCTGTCTCTTTGATATATTCCTTTCTTGGGATTATAACTTACCTGGACGAGGTGGCTGGCTCGGATGTTTGGACTCATCTTCTGCCTGGGTCCTCCTTTGATTGAGTCAGGGTTTGGAAGGACCTTCACAGATATCACACCCAAGACAGGTTTAGGTTAACTCAGTACTACATTGTTAATAATCTATATTACACCCCAGTTAAGCTATCTCAGTTTGGGAAAGCTCCCATTCTAACTGTTTCAGGTGTTTACAGGGGTTGGAGATATCCTTCATGTTTTTGGGACTGTCCCAAAGTGGCCGCTGTGGTCTCAGATCCAAAGCTATCTTGATCCCTTATTGGGCCTGTCCGCTTTTTCAGTCCTGAGGTGTATCTTTGGGGACTTTTAGCTGGTGGACAGTGTTGGCGTAGATATCACATGGCCATGGTGGCTATGGCTGTTAAAAAGATGGTGTTAAGACATTGGACTCATCAACTGGCCCTGTCATTTGCCGATTGGTTAACTGAATTGTTAGCGTATCTCCAATCTGAAAAGCTTGCTGCCAGTCTTAAAGGGCGACTGGATCTGTTTCACAGGCGATGGGGTAAATTACAGGCTCTTTGTCTGAAGTAAATTGCTCCCTCCACTTGGACCCGAGTCCCTATGTCCACATGCATTTATGTCCATACCTCTCTGTTAGTCTAACTATTTTCTGGTTTTTATTTTCTGGATGTAGCTATACTTATCTCTGTTTGTGACTATGATTTGATCTACTGTCAGTAGTTCCCTATTTTATTAGCGTAGTAATCAGCGGTGGGTGCACCCTGGGTGGGAGGGGTTTGGGTCGGGGGCAGGGGTTGTGGGGCGTCATGGCCTATGTTGTTGTAGATCTCATATGGGCTTCCTTGGGGGGTGGTTGGGATACTTATATATTTCTGGGAGGTGTCTCTAAGGGGGGGGGGGGATTTTCATTTTATGGTTTGTTATTTACATGTTTATATCCTGAATGCTTTCTCAAGATATGTATGGACACTGTTTTTTTTTCTTTTGTATCTTTAAATAACAATAAAACTTAAATTTCAAAAAAAAAAAGGATGCTTGATGGAGAGGGACAGGAGAAGTGAGTACCAAGTCTGCCTGGCCCAATCTGGAGCTATTAGGATCATGGTTGCAGACTCTCCCCTCAGTTTCAGCAGCACCCTTAGTAAGAGTGGGAATGGAGGGAAGGCATATAGAAACTTCCCTGCTCAATCGAGGATTAGGGCATCCTTTGGGACTGTTCCCACTGAGGGGGGTCTGCAACATAACAGTGGGAGCTGGCTGTTTTCCCAGAATGCGAACAGGTCTATCTCTGCTGTGCCCCATCTTCTGAACACTGTAGCCAATGCCTGCTTGTCGAGGATCCATTCATGGTATACCTGGCTGATTCTGCTCAAGGAATCTACCAAGACATTGTCTTTCCCTGGCAGATATACTGCTGATAGTTGCACCTCTAGAGAATAGGCTAGAGTCGAAATCTTCACTACTTCTGTGCATAGCTTTGAAGATCTTGTTCCTCCCCTTCTGCTGAGATATTACATGGTAGTGGTGTTGTCTGTCCTGACCTGGACAGACTGACCTCTGATGTGGAGTAAAATGCTTGCATTGCCAGATTCTGCTGAGAGCTCCAGAAGGTTTATGTCCTCCTGAGACTCCAGTGGGCTCCACACCTCACTTATTGTGAACTCTTCCAGATGGGAACTCCAGTCCAGGAGGGAGGCATCTGTAGTAGCACTACCGTGGGTGATTGCTGGAGGAAGGGAACCCCTTCTCTGAGGTTGTCTTCTTCTGTCCACCACTCCAGTGCCCTTAACAGGCACTTTGACACAAGCACTAGTTTTGACACTAGGTCCAACCTTTGGGACCAATAGGACCCCAAGTGGTACAGGATATCCTTCATTTGGAACTTGAAACTACAGCTGTAGATGAGGCTATGTGCCACAGCAGCTGGAGGAAGTCTCTTGCAGGTCTGGCTTGCCCTGCCCTGAAAGACCTTGCAAGTACTATCATGTTTTCTACTCTTTCTTGAGGGAGGAATGCGTTCCCTTTGTACGCTTCCAACTCTGCACTTATAAAATACAGAACCTGCCCAGGTTCTGTGTGGGACTTTTCGGCATTTATTAGAAAGCCCAGGTCCTCCATTGTGTGCTGGGTGAGGAGGAGGGAGGACTTGGCATCCTGGTGTGACTTTTGTGAGACCAACCAGCCATAAAGACCACCACCCTTGCCCCCTCTTATGTGTTGCCAATACAGCTAGGCACTTTGTGAACACTCTGGGAGCTGAGGACAGGCTGAAAGGTAGGGCTGTGAACTGGTAGTGGCAGTTCCTTACTCCAAATCTGAGGTACGTTCTGTGAGTGGGTCTGACTGGAATGTGAAAACAGGCATCTTTCAGATCCAATGACCCCAACCAGTCTCCTTGTTGCAGAGGTGGAATTACTGATCCCAGTGTTACCATTGTGAACGTTTCCTTTTTTAGGTATTTGTTCAGGTATCTCAAGTCTAAAATGGTTCGCCATTTCCCATTTTTCTTATGGATCAGGAATTATTAAAACCTTCTTCCACTGCGGGGGGGAGAGGAGGATCTTCTCCACTGCATTCGCTTGTGTCAACTTCTTTACCTCTAACTCCAACAGGAGTTTTTCTGTTGAAGTAGGAGGTGTGAAGTTTTTGTGAGCCTGCAATTTTGGAAACTTCTTGAACTGCAGAGTCACACCCTGACCCGCTATTTCCAGGACCATGCTGGTGGTAGATGCCATGTACCCCAGCAGCCACAGGAAATCCTGGACAAAGCGTGATCACTCAACTTGAAATGATCAGGCAAAGGAGGTAAGGTCCTAAGTCTGGTCCGCCAGGAGACAGGACTTTTCCCGCAGGGAGTCTAGCTCAGCTTCAATGAACTTGATGACCTGTGAGGGGAAAAGATTGGACTTCTATGGGTTGACCAAAGCTCAGCGGCCTCCTTGGACAGCCCAGCTATCAGCCAGTGGTCCAAGCAGGGGCACATCCTGATGCCCTTGTGTCACAGGAAGGCGCTGCAACAGCCATCCACTTGGTGAAGACCCTGTGTGCAGACTAGCGGCCAAAGAGCATGACCTAGAACTGACAATGAACCCCTTCTGTGTGGAACCCAAGGTCCTGCCAGTGGGATGGATGGACTTGGATGTGTAAGAGCATGTTCTGGAGGTCCAGGGAGCAGAACCACATACCCTGCTCCGTGAATGGCACAATCTGATTCAGAGTGACCATCCTGAACCTGCAGTTCCACATAAACTGGTTCAGGCTGGGCAGATCCAGTATAGGGCATCAGCGCCACCCCCCCCACCGTCTGTTTTGGGACCAGGAAATACCCAGACACTTACTCCCGACTTGCCAGGGCATCTGGGACACTGGTTATAGCTCCTTTTGCAAACAGTTGAGCTATGCCCTCCCTGAGGATGCACAGTGTATCCAGTGGCACTGAGGACTCCTGCAAAGCATGGGATCAGTATGGGGGGGACATCCTTGAATCTGAAAGCAGCCCTCTGCCTACCACTTCCAGTACTTGCTTGTCTGCTGTAACGATGGACCAATGAGGCCAGCAATGGTGTAGCTGACCCCCAAAAGGAGCTGTGTCAGGAACAGGACAGGTGGGAGGATAACACTCCTCGACTCATTGCTGTGCTGCTTTAGAGGGGGCACTGGCCGCTGGGGACACAGGGGCACCACTACCTCTACCTCCCCCTCCTTTTGGACCCTGGCAACAGAACTTTGCCTGGGGATGCCAGGCCTGGTATTGTCCCATTGAGGCTGCTGCTCTTGTGGCTGAAAGAACCAAAACTGAAAAGGCTTCTTAGGTTTGTGGGCCATAGGGTCCTTTTGGGATGAAGCCATTGAGTCTAGGGTGGCACTAGGGTCGCCACCAGTGTCCTCCTCCTGACAATCACATAAGCCGCCCCAGTTGTGTAAGGCTTGGGAAAGCTGGAGAAGCACAGACTTCAGGTGCTTTACAACAAGGTGGCTTGCTTTGCATCCCAGGCCAACCTAAGGGATCACCACTGGACTTCTCAGTCCATGTGAGATACCTTTCCACCCCGGGTCAAAAAGGTTGGTACCCAAGAAGGGGACATCGGCCAGCTTGTTCCGAGTGTCCGCAATGAAGGTGGACAACCTCAGCCAGGCCCTGTGAAGGAGTTGCCCATGACCAAGCTGTCTGGAGCGGGTGGTTAGTCAGAGCTTGACCCTGATCTCTGTCTACTTTCACCCGCAACTGCTTGTCGGCAGGAAGGTGAGGGAGGACTTCATCTTGCATTTCTATGAGGGAGTGACTGAAGTTGGCCACCATTATGGCATAGCTCGCATGATGGAGACAGAGAGAAACAGCAGCAAAGACATTCTTGACCGCATGGTCAAGCTTCTTAAGAGTCCTTGTCGGGGGGCTCGTCCCAAGTTCCCTTGGCATCTGGACTTCTGGAAGGCTGAGTACAAGACTAAACCCTTGGGTGGAGGGTGCCGGACAGGATGTTGAATGCTGCCAAAGCTCCAGGGTCAGTTCCAAAACTGTCTTCACCTGAAAAGGCAACCCCCAAGGGAATCTTCCTTGTCCAGGATATCAGTAAATGGGTATTTAGCCGTCTTCAGTTGCATAAGAGCCCCAAATGACACCAGCCCATGGTTGGTAGTCATCTCCTTGACCGAAGTCTGGTCGAAGGCATGAGTCTTTGACGACAAACTAGACAACCCGTTCAAGTACTGTTCAAAAATGGCCCATGACCCACTGCTGTTGTGGACCACATGTCTATCTTCTGACTGGGTGATTTCCATCAACGGCCAAACTGGCAAGCTGGCTTCAGCATGGGAGTCCTTTGCTGGAGGCTCCCACCAAAGGTTGCAGTGGAGGCCGTTCCACCAGCAAGGGTGGAGAGGCAAATGCCAGGGACATCTGTTGAGAGTGGACCAGTGTGGGCATCACTGGTGGCTGCCAGTTTACCACAGGTCCAGCAGGTAGAGCCCTACATGGCCCAGCAATGGTCCATTGCAGCCAGAGGAGTTCCTTGTAGCACCGGAGTATCTTGTGGCGCTGCCTCTTCTCACCTGAGGACAAGGAAGAACGTCGATGGTGAAGCCTCCTAGTCGAATAGGATCAAGAGCACAAGCAGCACCTCGACTACGACTTTGATCATTGGCCCACAGGCTGACACTGAGGTGAAGTCACCCGAGGGTGGCCTGACCACATGCCGAATTGCATAAATGACCCCAGCTTTGGCAGCATGACCATCGGTGGAGGCAGGTCTCGAATGGACCTGGTCAGGGTCAGCTACTGGTCCACGTCCTCCTGGGACAGGACTGGGAGAACCGGGGTCTTGAAGATTGACTCCTTATTAGTCTCCTTTGACAACTGGTCAACAGGCTTGAGAAAAATCTCAACAGCCTTCTTGATCCATGTAAAGGTCGACAAGTCCAACAGGGGCATCACGGAGCTGTCAAATGATCCCTTGACCACTTTCAGCTCGAATGGAGTGGAGTGCTTGATGCGCGTTGAGCGGTCAGGATAGTTGACGGAATGGGAGGACTGTGATTGCACCCGATCCCATGACAGGCACTGGCAGCGCCTGTGCTTCTTACCTCAGTGGATAGGGCTTTCCCCATAGGCCCTGACACATTTTCCGTGTCCTCCCATAGACGACCCTCTGATGCTGGCCTCAGCCGGAGGCAACACAGAGGCTGAAGAGATGCCCATCACAGCAGCTGCCATTGCTCCTTCCATGGCCAAAAGCTAAGCAGCCAACCCCACTGCAGTGGAGGCTGACTTGTGGCCCTTTGGACGGAGTTTGGGATCCCTGTTGACTGACTTGCTAAGAAGAAGCAGGGCCGTGCGATCTTCCAGGGAAGAAGGAATCACCTGACGTAGGCCACAGCTAGAAACACTGTGCACTGCCCTAAGACAGTAGAGGCAAAACATGTGCGGGTCTGTCTTTGACATCTGTTGACACATCACACTTCCTCGGAATCCATCTTCTATTGATGAGGCAGAGCTGGAGCAAATGAGAGGGGAAGCAGCTGAACAAGTTAACTGTAGAAACAAAATGAGGAAATTGTCAATGGTGCTCTTGGTAGCCTATAACACTGCAGAGCTGCGGAGGAAGACACTGGACTCTTCCAGCATAAAGGAAGATCTGAAGTCACAGAGTGGAGCCAGAGGATATACCATCTGAGTGGTGGAAGGAGCTTAGCTTGAAGACATTCTGATGAATCAGCACTTCCAGTGGAACTGCCATCGTACGGACAGTGAACTATATCCACACCCCTAGAAGCACTATTCGGAGTTCTAATTTTTGATTTGTTACTCACACTACAAGAGGGCACGAGGCATGTTGTGAAAAAAGTGCCATTATTTTGTGGTGGTCGTCAGCACAGCAGCAGAGTGACAAATTATTAAATCTGTTACTGGGAAACTTTTCGGAGCAACACAGGACCCTCCCACCTTCCCATCTGGTACGTGATGTTACTTTATGGGATTGTGGTAGGGTTTGCAGCATTGATGGGAAATCACAGTCTCCAAGGTAACTTTGCCTCCTAGCTGTTCATTTCCTGCCACGTAAAGTTGCTCAGATCATGGCCCCACAGTGTAATTGCTACTGCAGGTGCACTGTAGTCACTTAGCATGCCTCACCTGCAGATGTTTTCCAGCAATGATCAGCTGAATACTGTATCCAAAAGAGTACATTTGTAATCCATAATGTCCGATCATCTAAGCAACCTAGACTGGAGCCCGATCAAGCGACTCCCTACCCTGGATGAGGCCATGGCCTTCTTCCAGAGGACGTTTAATATGGCAGCTAACCTCCTTGCCCCGATGAAAAAACTTTGTGCCAAGGGCAGCTGCTTCAAATGGATTATCCCTCCTCTAAAGGCCCTTATGAAGCACTGCGACAAGACTTGGCTAAGGTTCAAGCACTCTTCCCTACAGGGCGACGTCATGACATACAAAACCCTCAGGAATAAATGCAAATTGGCCATAAAAAAAGCAAAAAAAGAGTACGTCACGCGCTTTCAGAAAAATAACCTAGGGAACCCCAGACTTTTCTGGGCTCACATCAACGAACTGGTAAAGGGGAATGGCAAGCCCGAACCAGGCCCCATCAAGGTCAATGGACAATTAACTCAAGATGACCTCTTAATTGCCACCTCCTTAAACAACCACTTTAGTAACCTAGGCCTGTACAAGGCTGGCTTACCCCCCATCACTGACCAAAACACAAGGGTTCCCCCGGATCTCGATCGCCCATCCTTTCATCTACGACTGGTCAAGCCGAAGGAGGTCCTATCACAACTTAGAACCCTAAAACCTCTGGTTGGAGGACCCAGCCAGGATTCACCGAAGATGCTAAATCGGGGCCCCGGCCCTAGCCAGACCCCTATCCTGGCTCACCAACTGCTCCGTGAAAGAGGGCGCCATCCCCATACAGTGGACACAGGCCCATGTGGTCCCGATCCACAAGGGCGGCCGCCAGGAGTCTATTGGCAACTATAGACCAATCTCCCTACTCTGCATCCTGTCAAAAATCCAGGAAAAGCTGATCTATGGGCAATTCAGCGACTATTTGGAGGTCCACAAAATCCGGGCACCCTCCCAACATGGCTTCAGAACCGGACATGGGACAGACACAGCACTGACAAAATTTGCAACAAACATACTCAGAGACATGGACAAGGGCACCCCTACTGGTGCGGTCTTCACTGACCTCTCCAAGGCCTTCGATCCGGTCCACCACAATCTCCTAGTCATTAAGCTGAGCAACATAGGCATTGACTGCCACACTCTAAAGTGGTTCGAGAGTTACTTGACTGACCGCACACAGAGGGTAAAGTGGAAGGATGCCATTTCTGGGCCACTCACACTAAAACAGGGGGTACCTCAAGGGTCGATACTTGGCCCCCTCCTCTTCTCCCTGTTCACTAATGAACTACTGGACTACTGTGGCAGGAGCTCTGTCATCCAGTAAGCGGATGATGCAGTCATCTACCAGTCCGCCGCCAATCTGGGAGGCCTTAGCCACGAACTCCAAGATGACCTTCAAGCACTGGAGCACTGGTTCACTGAGAACAGAATGGTCCTCAACATGTCCAAAACTAAGGCAATGCTATTTGGCCCTAGATCCCTTGGTCAGGACAGAACACAGCACCTACAACTCACCACTGCTTCAGGCAACAGCCTAGAAGTAGTGCCCTCTCTGAAATACCTCGGCCAAACCCTGGACCAGGGTCTCACCCTGAAGAACCATGTGGATTCAGTCACCAAAACCTTACACGGGAAACTAGGCATACTATACCGACTGAAAGACCAGCTCGTACCTGAAGCTAGAATCTCAATCGCCACCAGTGTCCTCCTCCCGACAATCTCACACGTCGCCCCAGTTGTGTAAGGGTTGGGAAAGCTGGAGAGGCACAGACTTCAGGTGCTTTACAACAAGGTGGCTCGCCTCGCATTCCAGGCCAACCTAAGGGATCACCACTGTGACTCCCTATCCTTCCTAAACTGGCCCTCACTGGATGGTGCCTCCAGTACCCCCTGCTCTGCCTAGCGTACAAGTTAGTAGGCCCTACCCCCCCAGCCTCTCTCTGGCCTCGTTGCTCTTAAGGCCAATTACCGACACTTCCGCACATCTGGCCAAACTCTCCTAGATGTCCCCAGGATAAGACCCAAAGTAGGCGGTATGTCATTTGCCCTCACCGCTCCCACACTGTGGAACCAGCTCCCGCCTGGGGTGCAGGAAGCCCCTACAATCAAAAACTTCCGCACAAGGCTTAAGACCCACCTTGCAGTCGCCAGTTCCTGCCGCTGCACCGGCTCCTGACATGAACTCGGAGATAAATGACTAACCCAGCTCCTATCCCCCACCACTGTCCTAACTATATGTCAATGTGCTAATAATCGCTCAATGCTATTACTGTTGTACAACCTACTCATCCCTTTTGTACTGCTATTCTTCTGCTCCGATATCTTAACTGCGTTGTTGTGACTCCTGTAACTCGTACTAAAGCTGTATTTTACTTCTTGTCTTATGTAACTCCCGGGTCGCCCCTGAAAAAGGGACCTCCTGGGCTTAGTGGGCTAACCCGGTCACCAAAATTTAATAAATAAATAATAAATAAATATATTAATTAGGCCTTGTATTGCTCACAGAGAGTGACAGCAGTACATGATGGCGGTATCGAATATCCTTGGCAGCAGTTAGCTAGCTAAGAGACTAAAGTGAGGGAGTCTGAGGAGGAGCGCAAGAGAAGAGCAGCACTCGTCAGGTTTCAACAGCAGGAGCAGAGATCAAAGTAGTTAGGCAGCAGCAGTGATAGCATCAGTGGTGATGGCAGCAGCAGCAGTACAGGTTTCAGTCTTGATGACAGCTGCAGGTCTTCTTGAGTGGGTGAGTCCTACATGCCACTGTGCTAACTCGTGTAGCGCCTCTTCCAGGTGTATAAAAGCATCCCTGCAGTTCAGTTATGATTACTGTTGCTGTGGGCCCCAGTTAACAATTTCTTTTACTGGCTACTTCCTGGACTGCTTTACCATCAGTCCTTGATATTTTTTCACCGTCTCCTGATGCAACTACAGCTGACTTTTTTTTGGGGGGGGTGGGGGGTATATGTGCAACAAAGAGCCTTGCTTTTACTACTTTCACCAACTTTTTCTGTGGTCATATTTTTTTCAGAATGGTCTTTCCTTCCCTTGGCCTCACCCTCTGTGATCATCAGTATTTCTGGACTATTGGCAGCTATAGACAAGTTCAATAACACAATGAAAATAACTTTTTGTGGGCTTTCAAATTAAGATGGTCACTGTTCATCAATGTTCCCCTTTATTTTTTTGTGCTTTTTTTTTGTTCTCCTGTCCACTCCCACCAGCAAAGTCAGAATAGGGCCGGCCGTAGCAGTGCAAGCATGCATGTGCCACCGCTGGGATTGGTTAACCCCCTAATGAAGCTCTATTGAGCAAAGCAGCGGGCCACCTGTCAGTGAGTGACATATACAGTCCAGTACCTGCCTGAGTTATATGCTCAATAAATTTCGACTATCTTGAGATATTTTGTTGCCTGAATATTATTCTCCTTTAGTGAGCACCGCTTCCTGCTCTCGCACTCTCACCAGCATTCCACTCCTTCAAGCCTCAGTCTATCAGCCACTTGTGACCATCAGACTCACCCCTCCCTACCACTGATGGACCACCCAGACCTGCAGCCTGAAGACATCCTGAGGACTGGCATGTCCCTGCAGAAGGCATGGTCTGGCCTCATGGAAGAATGCTTCTTTTCTCCTAATCTGTCCTCAATTAACCGACTTGCCCCTTCCGGGGGCCTCTCTTGGCTCAGTGAAGGAATGAATTTGCTCAGGATGCCAGTCTGGAGGAGCCCTCAGTGATGCATCATGGGGTTCTGTTGGCATGGGTGGGGAACCATCAGAGGCCATCATACAGTGGGGTGGTGCAGCACTTGCCCAGCTTTTCGCCTCATCCACTAGCACAAGCACATTGGTGGCTGGCCTTGGGGGTGCCCGATGACACGTAAACACCCACACTGTCAAAGGCACCTCCACCACCAGGAGCCACTACTAAAGTGGTGCCTCGTGCTCTCAGTCCCCCAGGAGGAGAGCGTCCAGTGAATGCTCAGAGTCCTCCCAGCCGGCCTTTGCTCTAGACTCTTGTCAGAGTGATCTCCCACATCGCTGGACACTACGGAGCCAATGTTCCCCTTTGAAGATCTCATGTCATGTTTTGTAAAAAAAAAAAAAAAAAAAAAAAAAAAAGAGGATTACTAAAATGTTCTGGTTAACATTCCCTCTCTCGCTGGGCCAGTGGCGCTGAGGGTTGAGGCGTTGGACGCCACACCTCCTGCCACGCCGGTGACCCGGGATCAGGAACAAGCCCGGGGCGTCGAGGGTCGGCGGAGGAGAGAGAGGACTGAGCATCCCTAGACTGCTCTCCTCTCTCTGGGAAGGGATTCAGGGAATGCCCGGTGCAACAGCATCACCCGGTGGAGACCGGAGGATGCGCGCATGTCTGGGCACTACAGTAGAGAGAGGTGGAATTGCAGCGGACGTAGTGATGTCATTGCACAATCACAAACTCCGAGGGGGGGAGGGACGAGGGAAGCAACAAAAAACAGAAAAAAACCCTGGCTTGTGGATAGGCAAAGGCACCTACATCCACCTGACCACACTCCACCGCCGGTTGAACTCCTCCCCTGGGCTGAGCCCAGCCCGACCCGAATTTCAGATAGAGCGCCCTGGGTGGCTAGGGCGGCCCTACCATGGGGGGCTCAGAACCGAGGGGACAGTCGGGCTGGTGTCAGGAAGTAGGAGGCCTCTCAGGCATGGAGGTAGAGCTGGGGGCACTGGAGGTTGCCCGAGAGAGTTCCACAAGTCAGGTGCATAAACACAGTTCACATAAAAAAAAAAATAAAAAAAAATTCCTCTCTCTCCATCTCTCTCTCAGTTAAGACTCGTCCTTTTCTCTCATTGTATATATAAGAGACATTGTTGAGAACTTAATAACTGCCGTACTTGTATATAGTGCCTGCTGCGCCAGTCTAACTCATTGCTCTCTATGGCTACCTAAAAGACCCCCAGACCGAATACACTCCTGTCCACCCATTTCGTTCATCTGAGGTGAGCCTCCTCGATGTTCCCCATTTCCATCTGGGGACTGAGCATTCGGAATTGCAGGTCCATTGCTGTGGAACGCCACCATATATTTGAGGGGCTCCATCAGCTGACACATTTAGAACTTGGGTAATTTGGGATATAGTATATACAAAATTCTATTTCATGCTATGGTGCCTGTAAAAGTGCATACATCACTGAAGTACAGCTGCCTTGGTCTGTAAGAGTTTGGTCTTGGCCACCCAATCAAGATGACTTTGTTAACCATAAATGACATTTATGTGGTCTGCTGCTGTGCTGGGTTTCTAACTAAGTTACAGAGCATTAAGATGTTCCATTGATGGTAATAAAAAGGAAGGAAATGCAGTTTGTTAAGCAACTATTTACAATCAGTCATGCTAATTTGTTGCACGTACAATTCTGCTACTTGGTGATGAAAATCATGCAGGCTACATAAAGTCCCCCCCCCGGTACATTAAGGGCTACCAAACCAGCACCTGCGCAGTGAGAAATGCAGATAGAGAATGTGGGCATTGGTTTTAAATGTGCATTACATGAGCTCAGTTATGGCCCCCAAAGAACCACAGACAAGATTAGATACATGATACTTTGTGCTATAGCCTTTCCCCTGCCATGGACGGAATGTCCTGGAAAATGAGACACCTCATCTCAGTGATACTGTCCTAGATAGACAAAGATACAGTAGACAGACATGTAGATGAATAAATCTACTTCACAGCTTATTTCCCCTGGATAGCCCAACTGAGACGCAGTATCTTGTTTTCATAGGGATCCTGCTTCAATTCTATTTTACAGACGGAACTGGAGCCATAGGAATGAAGGAAAGGAATGAAACAAAATCTGATTTCACATAGTGCCTTTTGTACAGATGATGTACCAGAGTACTGTGCAAGTAATCGCAATTGAACCTGGGGCTCTTAGTTCCCAAGCCAGTGCTCTAGCTGTTATTCTACAGCTCCTTTTCACGGAATTGATCCACACCACTATAATATAGGGGGTTGTACTGAGAAAAACAGATCATCTCCCTAGTGAGATTAAGGAAATTTAAGGAACGTTTGGGAGCATAAGGAGAGAAGTGGGAAGCGAGCGAGAGACAGCGAGAAGGTTAAGCACTGGGACAGTAAAGGTGACTGAAAACAGGTTTGCATATATAATGTATGTACCTTTAAATACCACCATGTTTCTTCCCTTGCACTCTAATCCTTTGGGTATTTTTTTATCCGACTGTGAGTCTACTTTGAGTTCTCCCTCTTCACCGTTTACTACTGCCTATTTCTATGTGTCCTGTAGATTCTATATCAGCTTAACTGATCAGTGCTAGTCACTCAGCAGAGTGGAACTGACAGCAGTAAATGCCCAGGAAGCACCAGCAGGGCTGGAAAAGTAGATTAAATGTAGGGTAATTATTTATTATATTCATTTATTGAAAGAATTAATAAATGAACACATGAATTTAACTGGGATAATTACCCGCTGAGATAATTCTGGATAATAGTAACAAATTGGTCACTCACCCCTAACTATAATTCTAGGAGCAGTATATGGTTCACATCCACACTCTGGCAGTTCCACTGAACAGTCTGATTGGCTAGATGTATTTAAGCTAAGCTCCTCCCACCACCCAGGCGGTATATCCCCCGACTCCGCCCTGTAACGTCAGATCTTGCATGCTGGATCCATCTGTGTGCCACTGCCAGGGGAGGTTGGGGTGGGTTGTGTGGATGGGAACTATATACCACTCCTAGAAGTATGGTTACAGGTGAGTACCCTATTTATGGATATGGTTCACTATTCATACTCTGCAAGACTCACAGATGTTCTCTGCGAGGAGGGGGTAAGGGGTGCGCCCTTACTTGGTGAACAAAGACTGGAAAACTGAGGTCCCAAAACTGGCATTCGAGCATGACTCAAGGTCAATGCGGTAGTGGGAATGAAGGTGTGTGCTGACTTCCAGGTAGCAGTCCTACAGATTTCCTGGACAGGGACATCCTGGGGAGCTGCCACTGAGGCAACAGTATGTCTGGTGACACAAGTTTTAAGCCCTACAGGATACTCCCTACCAGCCAACATACAGCAGAGGTTGATGCAGGATGTGATCCACCTGACAATCATCTGCTTTGCTCCTGGTATGCCAGATATGGCTTCAGCGTGACAAACACCTGGCGAGCCTCTCCCTGAACTTCAGCCGTGTGCTCGACATAGTAAGAGTAATGCTGCGATCTGGATCTACAAAAGCATCCTAAATAAACTGCCTAATTACATTTCGGACTGCTTACCTCTCTGCTCTTTAAGTAAGTATGCCCTAAGAAGTGTCTCTTATATTTCGCTGACAGTGTCCAAGGCCAAATCCCGGTTTGGTGGGGCTTCAATTAGTCACGCATGGCCCCTTCTATGGAATAAGATTCAAAAGAATCTAAGAATCAATTACCCCATTAGTCTGGCAGCTTTCAAAACCTTATATACATTCCATTTCAAGGAATCCTGTGTCTGCTCCTCCTGATCTAGATCCCTTTTCCTTCAGAGCTACTTGCTCTTTTCTCTGACCTTTGCCCCTGCCTTGTCATGACTTTAGGTCTCTTTCTGTTGTTGACTCCACTCTTTTGCCGTACCCACTCCTTCCTCCTTCACTCCCATCCCCACATCTACACTTTATATCCTCTTACCCGTGACTTTCAACCCCTATGTTTGTGTGTTTGTTTTTTTTGACTGAGCACACTCTTTACCTACTGTTCCCCCCATGTCCTGCACTTTGTATACGATGCACGAATTATTTATCTGTAATTAAACCATTTTTTTTTTTTTTACAATCTTTTGTACCACTTTACTTGCATTTTTACTGCCTTTGCCTAATTATTGTACACATAACTGACATTGTATGTTGATCTCACCTAAATTGTAATTTGTTGTACACAATACTTGAAATCGTATGTTGTTCTCACCTATATTGTATTACCTATTGTTTGTCCCAGGTCCACCTTGAAAATGAGCTTGCTCAACGGTGTCCGCCTGGTTAAATAAAGATTTTGATTGATTGATTGAAGAGAGCACTCTCCGCAGGTCCAGGGCATGGAGTCTGCCGTCAGCCTCCAAAGATGGGTTAGTAAAGTATACCAGTAAGTTAATCACCTGGTTAAGGCGAAACTCTGATACTACCTTTATGAGGAACTTCGGGTTAGGGCAAAGGACGACTCTGTCGATGTGGAGACCAGGTAGGGAAACTCCACAGAGAGCACCTGGAGCTCCCAGATCCTTCTGGCTGACATGATGGCCACCAGGAAGGCCGTCTTCCATGACAGGTGTGACATCTCACACCTGTGCACAGGCATGAAATGCTTGCCCATAAGCATAGCCAACACCAGCAGTAAGACCCACGGTGGAGGTGGTACATGCACCAGAGAGGACAGGTGGTTCAAACCCTTGAAAAAGTATCCAACTATCTTCTCCTCAGCCACTGTCAGATTACCAGCCCACACCTGGTAAGTAGAGTTGGCTGCTAGGTGCACCTTAAGTGTCGCCGCTTACAGTCCCTGCCGAGTGAGGGACCAGAGGTAGTTCAAGATGCCTGCAACATAGGGCCAGCAAGATGATCAAGCTCCTTGCCTTGCACCAAATGGTGAACCACTTCCATTTAAAGGCAACTGGTGAGTTAGCTCTTTCCAGGAAGCCTCCACAATGTGAAGCATCTCACTCAGAAGATCCAAGGCCTGGAAGTCTAGCTGCTTAGGAAAGTACAGTTACGTAAGAACTTACCATAACAATAGATCTTCGAGAACAGCTCTTGCAGCAGGTTACACCATTAGGACTGAAGCCGTCAGGCGTCAGGACCCCACGGAAATTTTCTAGCTAGCAGTCTTCAGCGGGGACTGCCTCCGACGTCGGTCCCGCCCATGACGTCAGGCGTAGTACATAAGGAGGCAGTCCCGCCACAATCCCCAGTTCTCCCGCCGGAGACTCCTGGCCGCTGGATAACATCAGAAGAGGAGACCGAGGATCCGCCATCAGATAGCCAAGACTAAAAAACAAATCGTTCCATCCTGAAAGATGGATGTTAGGCTATAACCTACCTCCTCCAAAAGGGAGAATGGTGAGCAGGAAGGTACCTGCTGCAAGAGCTGTTCTCAAAGATCTACTGTTACAGTAAGTTCTTATGTAACTGTACTATCTTACTTCGAGATACAGCTCTTGCAGCAGGTTACACCATTAGGACTGATTCCCAAGCAATGGCGACATTCTAAAACCATCGGGAGGAGGAAGAACAGAGAGTACCACCCAGCTCAAGCCTAGGACAGAAGTCCCTGAAGGATGGCTAGGCCGAAACCAGCCCTTCGCCTTGAGGCGATGTCCAGGCTATAATGCCTATTAAAGGTACCACCGAAAGCCCAGGTGGCTGCAGCAAAAATAGCTGAAGTAGACACATTCTTCAGCGCCACAAAGGAGAGGTGGCCACTCCTCTGTAGAATGGCTCTTGGATCGCGTTTGGCAAGGTTTGCTGCGCTTGTCGTAACAGAAAGAAATAAATTGAATGAGCCAATGTGAAAGGGTCTGCTTCAAAACAGGGGCCCCTTTCATCCTCTCAGCAAAGGATACGAACAGCTGATCTGCTTTCCGGTGCTGTTTGGTTCTGGTCAGGTAGTATCTAAGACACCTGTGAACATCCAGGGTGTGAAGCAGCGCTTCTCCTCGATTGGTGTACTTCGGAAAGTACACTGGTAAGTCGATATCCTGATTAAGGGTAAGGGCTGAAACCACCTTAGGCAGGAACTTAGGATTTGTCCTCAGAGATACCCTATCCTGGTGGAAAATTAAATAAGGCTCTTTGCACATGAGTGCATGCAATTCGGAGATTCTTCTCGCCGAAGTAACTGCAACTAAAAACAACGTTTTCCACGACAGAAAACGTAGCTCGCAATCCGCGGCTGGTTCAAAGGGTGGCAGCGTAAGCTGCTCCAGGACAAAGGGCAAGTCCCAGGGAGGAAATGGATCCTTGATAGGTGGCCTAAGGTGGAGGACCCCCTTTAGAAAGGCACGAGTAGTGTCCAATTGGGCCACCATACGATGGCCTATGGGGGCATGATAAGCCATAATTGCGCAAAGATGCACTTTGATCAAGGAGTAAGCTAGCCTGGATTGAAAAAGGGAAAGCAGGTACTCCAGAACCAGCTTCTCAGGACAGTCTAAGGGGGAGAAACCGTGCGTTTGAGCCCACAGGCAAAACCTGTGCCACTTCATGGCGTATGTTGCCGGTTTTCTAGCGGCAGAAAGCACGTCTGCCACCTCTTGCGAGACCCTGTGCTGCATCATGGCTATGTCTCTAGGAGCCAGGCATGTAGGTTCAATGAATGTAAGTCCGGGTGGACCAGTGAACCCTCCTCCTGAGACATCAGATGGGAGCTGATTGGCAAGGGAAGCGGAGGTTCCCGAGATAGCTGATGCAGTAACGGGAACCAGATTTGTCTGGGCCAGAAAGGCGCTATCAGGATAAGCGTCGCGTGCTCCCTGCGAAGTTTGAGAAGAACTCTCTGGATCAACGGGAAAGGAGGGAAGGCGTAGAGGAATCTGCCCGCCCAGGAGAGGGACAACGTGTCTCGCCAGAAAACACCAGGCCCTGGATCTAGCAAGCAAAAATTGGGCAGTTTTGCGTTGGATGGGGACGCGAATAGATCTAATTCTGGAGTGCCCGATCGGTGGAACAGATCCTCTGCCACCTCCTGAAGAAGTTCCCACTCGTGGACTCTGGCCTGGGAACGGCTCAGGCTATCTGCGACGGTGTTGTCCACCCCGGGAACGTGAACAGCAAAAAGGTTTGCGCCGTGTCGAATTACCCATTCCCACACTCATGGCCTCCCTGCAAAGGGGGTAAGAGTGTGTGCCTCCTGTT
Source organism: Neoceratodus forsteri (assembly GCA_016271365.2). Classification (NCBI taxonomy): domain Eukaryota; kingdom Metazoa; phylum Chordata; order Ceratodontiformes; family Ceratodontidae; genus Neoceratodus; species Neoceratodus forsteri. Next base: position 736,771,168 of record CM028131.1, read on the forward strand.
TGTTGAGGTAATACATCACCGCAGTATTGTCTGTTTGCAACAAGAGAGTACTCGGTGGAATCTCCGACTGGAAGGCTTGCAGGGCATAAAGGACCGCCCTCATCTCCAATATGTTGATATGGAGATGAGCTTCCTGGGTAGTCCATGTTCCCTGAGACCTCACCCCATTCAAGTGTGCTCCCCACCCCAGCCCTGAGGCGTCTGTGGAGAGAGTTATAACTGGGGACGGCGCCGTGAAAGGAACCCCCACAGAAAGGGTTCTCGGATCTAGCCACCATTGCCAGTCCCGAACCACGGCCTTCGTGATTCTGACTGGATGCTGCAGATGGTCTTGCCGTTGGTCCCATTGCACCCTTAACATCCACTGGGTTACCCGCATGTGGAGTCTTGCCATCAGAACTGTAGGAATGGCCGCAGCCATGTGTCCGAGCAGGCAAAGGACCAGTCTGGCTGGGACGGTCTTCTTCGCTAACAGGTCCCTTATGAGGGATCGAATGCGTTCCGCTCTGTCTTCGGGAAGAAAGACTTTTCCCTTGACGGTGTCCAGAACTGCCCCTATGAACTGCAGTTTCTGGGACGGTACCCGGAGAGACTTCTCGTAGTTGATGAGGATGCCAAGAGACTGAAAAAGGGTCTGGGTAGACTGGATAGCTATCAGTAGTGCCTCCTTGGAAGGGGCCATGAGAAGCCAATCGTCCAGGTACGGGAACACGTAGTGGCCCTGTCTCCTCAGAGACGCTGCCACAACTGCCATGCACTTGTTAAAAACCCGAGATGCTGATGACAGCCCGAAGGGAAGCGCCCGGAACTGATAATGGCAGCCGAGAAACTCGAAGCACAGGAACCTCCTGTGCGCCTGAGCAATAGGAATGTGCAGGTAGGCGTCCTGCATGTCCAGGGATGCCAAGAAAGCGTCCTTCTTCAGCATGGGGATTAGCCCCGGAAGGGTCACCATGCAGAAGTGCTTGTAGACGACCGACAGACTGAGGTTGCTGAGGTCCAAGATTGGACGGAGGTCCCCTGTTCTCTTTGGAACCAGGAAGAAGTGTGAATAGTATCCTGCTCCTCTCTGGTTCCCTGGCACGTGCTCCAGGGCTTCCTTCTCTAGAAGCGTGAGCACTTCCTGCTGTATAAGCAAAGCGTGCTGACCCGAATAGTGGGAAAGCAGAGGCGGCCTTGTGGGCGGATTGTCTACAAACTCTATATAATGGCCTCTTTCGACCAACTGTAGCACCCACCTGTCAGTGGTGATCGACTGCCACCCTGGCAGGTGGTCCGCGATGTGACCCCCGACCTTCATTTCCCGTTGATCCTGAGGAGGGGCGGTTGCCGGGAAGAAGTCATGCTGTGGCAGCATTGGACCCTGCAGGTTGGGCCGACTTTGTGGCTTGTTGGCCTCTGCCTGAGGATGTCTTGGCCAGGGCTTTTCAGGTGAAGGAGCCCCTCTGTTGCTGGCCGGAACGAGGTTGTTGCTTTTGAGTCTGGCTGCGAAAGCAACTCTGGTTCCTGCGAAAGGAATTAAGCCATGACCTGTATATAGCGTGTACAGATCTAACCGCCTTCCCGGCTTCCTGCAATTTGGTGATCACCTACTCCGAGGCTTCACCAAACAGAACTTCACCATGATAAGGGGCATCCATGATGTTCTTCTGGACATCCGGGGTAAACCCGGAGACATGGAGCCATGAGTGTCTCCGGAGACACACGCCTGAGGCCGCAGCTCTGGCCGAAGAGTCCGCAGAGTCGTATGCGGCTTTAAGAACTTGGGTCCCCACGTCCGAACCCGTACGGAGGAGTTGCAACAGCTCTTCCTTCTGGCCACCGTCTGGCAATTTTTCAGCTAGGTCCTGTCCCTGCTCCCACAATACGTTCTGAAACTGAACCATGTGGGTGAGGTAATTCAACGACCTAATGGCGCAAGTCACTGCAGCGTATGTGCGCCTGCCCAGGACGTCCAACTGCCTGGACTCCGGGTCCGGTGGCTGCGTGCTCAAGTGCTGTGGTTTCTGAGACTGGTCATGTGAGGCTGTGGTGAACAGGGAGTCGGCCAGAGGATGGTTCGCCAGGTACTGGTCCTCCCTTGGGGCCTTGTACAGGCGGTCGGCCTTCTTCGGCATTGCCGGGGTCGAATGTGGACGCTTCCACGCAGCCTTGATGACGTCCACAAAGGTGTCCACCAAGGGTGGCACTACCACAGGCTTGGGGTCTTTTTGCCGAAGGTAGCGGGCAAGGCGTAGTCTTCCGGGGTCAAGCTCTTCAGCGTCCCACCCCATGTTCTCCTGAATGTGCCTCATTATCTCGGAGAACGAGGGGTCATCCGGAGGGGACCTGGGAAGGTCGCGTGGGTCCGGAGAGGGGACGCTGATTGGAGAAGGAGATCTGGAGCACTCAGAGATGTCAGATCTGGAATCCTCCTTGGACGGGGTATACCGACGTCTCTTGGGGCTGGGTGACCCTGAAGTGGATCTTGACGGAGGCCTTCTCTTCTCCAAAGATCTGCCCCTAGGAGGTGATGCTGGCTCCTTGGGGGACGATGGTTGTCCTGCTGACCCCCTAGGTGGGGGGGGTGCAGGGGTCGGAGGGGCAGCAGGCGCAGGAGGAGGCTGCGTGGTGACCACATCCTTCTTGATGGTGTCCCACAAGAAGGTGAAGAGCTCCTTCACTTCTGCCAGATTTAGGCCCGACGACGGACCGGGCGCGGGTGGCCTGTCGTCGGGGCCGGGCGTCGGATCCCCGGGGTTCTCTACGGTTCCGGGGTCACCCGCCTGGTCTTCGGGCTGGGTAGACTCCTCCTCCGACAACGCCTCCCGATGTCGGTAGGCGGTGGTGTGGTCCTCTTTTCCGTGGTAGCGGACGCCAGTCCCCCCTCCGGTGTCTTCGGGGGCGAATGCCTGACCGGCGACAGGTGACGGACGGTCGCCGGTTCCTTGGAGTGCCTATGTGCCTTGACCGACGTCGGGTCCGACGTCCACTTAAGGGAGGTCAGCTCCTTGGTCTTGCGCTGGGGTGGCGGCGGTTGGGAGACAGACCTGACGTCGGAGGCCGGATGCCGGGAGGACTTATGGCTCCCCAGACCTGGACGAGGCCTTAGCCAGAGTGGAAGAAGCAGGCCTGGAGGTCTTGACAGGCTGCAGAGAAGAGGAACCACTAACCGATTTGACAAGAACTGGGGGAAGCTGAGAGCGGGCCCTCGACGGAGAGCGGTCCGACCTGGAGCCGGAGCTGCGGGAGTCCAAGGCCCTGGGAGGGGATCTGGGTCTCTCCTTCTCCCGGTGCTTTTCGTGGTGCTGGTGGGACTTCCCTGAAGATTCCCCTCTGAAGGAAGGGTCTCGGTCCATTGCCTTAAGTTTCTCCTCGAGGAGGAAAGCTTGGAGGGCCTTCTGGCGGCGGATCCTCATACGGCTGTTAAAGCCCTGGCAGAAGGAGCAGGCCTGGGTGTCGTGGTCCGAACACAGGCTGAGTGAGGATCCTTAAAAGGAATCTGTTTGCTGCAGGCACACTTCGATGAATGGCCCTCCACGGAAGTTGGAGAGGACATCAGACGAATTCCGAAGAAAAGAACTGTTGAAATTCTTCCTAGTCGTCGCGCGCTAGAACTGACCGTGAGGCTGATGCTGCGAAGTCGACGGCGGGAAAAGAACTGGGGATTGTGGCGGGACCACCTCCTTATGTACTATGCCTGACGTCGGGCACGAGACTGACATCGGAAGTGGTCCCCGCTGAAGACTGCTAGCTAGAAAATTTCCGTGGGGTCCTCACGCCTGACGGCTTCAGTCCTAATGGTGTAATCTGCTGCAAGAGCTGTATCTCGAAGTAAGATCTAGGCTTTGAGATGCAGGGACTGCAGGTCCATTTCCTTAAGTCTGATCAGCAGATCTGGGCAGAAAGGCAGTTACCAAGGAGGTCTGCTGCTGAGGCGATCCAGGCATCAGAACTGCAGAAGCCAGTCTGGAGCTATCAGGATCATCTGCACTCTGTTCTTCCAGGCCTTGACCACTACCTTGTGGGTCAAGAGAAAGAGAGTAAAGGTGTACACGAAGCCTGGGGCTCAGGACCTCATGAAGGCATCCCCAAACAGTGTTCCAGACTGGGAGGGGTTGGCACAAAACAGCCGCAGATTGGCATTGTCCCAGGAGGCAAACAGGTCCACCAGAGGAGTGCCCCACTGGAAGAATAGGTGGTTCACCACTGCCAGATGGAGGGACTACTCGTGCAACATCTCCCTACCCAGCTGAAAGCATCTACCAGCTGACTGTTCCCTCCTGCAACATGACTCGCCAGGAACTCTGCACTCAAGCTGCACATGAGGGTCCAAGTGCAGTGGGCCTCCTGACTCAAGGGAAGGGAGTGAGTTCTGCCCTGCTTGTTCAGGAAGAACATGGTCGTGGTTTTGTCTGTCTGGACCAGCATGACCAGATCCCTGACTAGAGGAATAAATTCCATTAGTGTAAGTCACACTGCATGGAGCTCCAGCAGGTTTATGTGGTGACAGGACTCCCAGGGTGACCAGAACCCATGGGCTCTGCAGTCTCCGGAGTGTCCGCTGTGAGCGTGACGATAGGTTCTGGGCAGAAAAATGGGATTCCTTCCTCCAGGTGTTCTGTGATCAGCCACCATTGCATAGCATCCCACACTGACTGGGTCACTGTGACAGGCTGTCAGGTAGCCTAGCGCTGGGACAACTGACAGCCCAAATCCCACTGGAGGTAGCGGACCCAGCAGCCTCAGGAAATCCAGGGCAGGGCGGGAGAGCCCAACCTGAAACGACAGGGCTAAGGAGGTTAAGATCCAGTGCCCTGTACGCAGGGAGGCCGACCTTGGCCTGCAACTGGTCTAGTTCTGTCCTGATTAACTCTATCACCTGTGTTGGTACAAGTTCAGGCTCGTTCAGGTTAATCAACAGGTCCACGTCTTGGCAAGTCTGGAGAACCATGTCTCTGGACCTCTCCATGGCCTCTTTGGATGGATGGTGAAGTTCCTACGGTGTGACCTGATGACTGAAATCACCCCAGAGAAGATCTTGCGTTTCTGCATTAACTGGTTCCAATAGTGTAGGTTCAATATGGAGCACCAGCACCCATCCGTTTCAGGACCAGGAAGTACCTGGACACATAATTCTGACTTGCAAGGATGTCTGGGACACAGGCTATTGCCCCTTTTGCAAGAAGCTGAGCAATGCCCTCCTGAAGGGGAGACAGTGTGTCCTGCGACACCCTGGACTCCCAAGGTGCCTGGACGAGGTAAGGTGGGAAAGACTCAAATTCCAGAAGCAACTCTCTGTCCACTACGTCTAATACCTACTTGTCTGTTGTGATAGAAGATCAATGTGGCAAGAAGTAATGTAGCCAACCTTGTAGGGGAGTGCAGACAGGGACAGGACGGGTGGAAGGATGACACCCCCAACCTGTCACTGGGCAGCTTTAGCAGGGGCACTGGCAGCTGCAGCTGGAGGGGCACCACCACCCAACTTTCCCCATTTTAGGACACTGATCCCCTGAATTTGGGCTCAAAGCTCCAAGCCTTGTACTGCCCCTGCTGTATCTTCTGAAAGGAACAATACTGGAAAGCCTATTTCTTAGGCTTCTTTTTCATGTCCTTCTGGGACAAATCCACAGAATCCTGGGTGGCACTGGACTTCTCAATACGGGTGAGATGTCCTTCCACCCCAGGGCTAAATAAGTCAGTGCCCAAGAAGGGGACATTTGCCAGCTTATGCCTAGTGTCTGCTGTGAAGGTTGACAGATGCAACCAGGCCCTGCGACGCATGGATATGGCCGCTGCCATAGCATGGACATATGAACCGCCTATGTCCAAGGCCGTCTGAAGCTGGTTTTTAGCCAGTGATTGATCAACCTTGGTCTCTGATGACCCTCACTGCCGTTTGTTGATCAGCCAGGAGATGAGGGAGGATGGAATCAAAAACTCCCGTCAGGGAGTGACTGAAATTGGCCAACATCATGACATAGCTAGCCTGACAGAGACACAAGGACGCCGCAGTATACACTTTTTTTGTGGTCAGTCTTACGGGACTCTTTGTCCGGAAGCTTGTCCATGTCCCCCTGGTGTCTGGACTTCCAGAACACCAAATCAGTTATCAACCCCACCGCAGAGGGGTGGTCCAATAATCCAGAAAGGGACCCAATAGGGACCACATACTTGTGGGTACAGGGTGACAGGCAGGATGCTGGATGCTACCAAACGTCCAGGGCTGATCCCAAAATGGCCTCAGCCACAGGAAAAGCAAACCCAGAGATTCATCCCTATCCAAAATGTCCATAAAAGATTACTTAGCCTTTTTTTTGGACTGGTTGTAACAGGACTGATATGGACTCCAATATTAGGTGGAGATACGCACCAGAGAACAACGTGCCATGCTTGGTGAACAGCTCCTTGACTGATCTCCAGTTGAGGAGGGGAGTCTCAGAGGAGGCGATGGACTCATGGTCTGAGTTGTCTGAGGACTCCTTGAAAATAGCCCATGACCATTTCTCGAGATGGACCACCCCAGAATACTCCCCAGGAGTGACCTGCACTGACAACTGGCCTGACAAGCTGGCGGCTGAACAAGCCTCCTTGGTCGAAGTGTCCTCACCTTCAGCTGCAGTTGTAGTGACTCCACCTGAAGAGGTGGAGGAGCAGTTGCGGGTAGCATCTGCATAGCGTGGACTGTCAGTCCAGGGGGTAGAGCCCTGCTGTGCCTCGCAATGGCCCACTGTTGCCAGAGAAGCCCCTCGCAGCACCAGCACAGCTTGAGAATGTGCCTCTCCACACCCAAGGATGAGGAGGTTGAAGAGCACTGATGGTGACACCTCCCAGTCAAGCAGGACTGAGAGTGGGAAAGCCTCGACAAAGATCTCAACTGTTGACTGATCAAAGGGAAGGGAAACCTTCCGGCTGGTTGTGGTATACAATTTGTCTGCCCACATTAAGCAACACAGCCGTGGAAGGCTTAACCACTTGTGGAGGCTGCTCCCGTCAAGGACTGGACAGGGACACTGACCAAACTACGTCCTCAAGTGAGGACTGGGAGCACCCAGGTCTGCGAGATTGACTCCTCGACCTCATCTGATTAGTCGACAGGCTCGAGGAAAATTTCCATGATCTGCTCAACTTGAGTCAGTTGAATTGCTCAACAGGGGAACCAAAGCCACTCAACCTGCTCCTTACCTGAGGGGAGCTTGATCCCCGTTGACTGGTCAGGTGAGTTAAGGGACCGGGAGGACCACGATCTCTCCCGGTCCCACCACTGGTGCTGGCACTGCTTGTGCTTGGAACCATGGTGTGCAGGGCTCTCTGCCAGGGTCTGGGGGACCAAACATGTCCCAGAAGCTTCCAATGAATGACCATCCTATGCTGTCCCCATTTGGGAGCAGCACTGGGACTGAGAAGGTGGCTGCCATGACAGCCATTGCTTCTGCCTCAAGGGCCTCAAGTTGCTGGGCAGACCCGTCCACAGCCGAGGTCTTCTTGCGGCCCTTATGGTGGTCCTTCATATCCCCGTCCTTTGGATCCCGCTCTGAAGGCTGAACCAGTGAGAGATGGAGCTTCCTGCCCTCGAGGGACTCAGGAAGCATCCTGAGATAAAGGCCACACCTGACTATGTCGTGCTGCCTGTCTAGGCAATACACTCATGTGTTATGCAGGTCAGTGACTGAAATATTCTGCCAGCATTGAACACAGAATGTGAATCCCAGCTTCTGTTGCTCCATTGAAGATCTGGGAGGGGAGTTGAAGGAACAGAGGACAGAATGCAAATAACTCGAAAAACTTTGAAAGACAAAGTTCGCCTATGATGCACTAAATCCTAAGCAGAAGCTGCGAAGGAGGAGACCTGTTCTTCCAGCTGAAATACAGAGAATACCGGATGGGTAACCATGCAGAACCAGTGTGTTCTGCCACAGAGGGGTCTGATTTCCTGTGACCTCGAGAGGAAAGCTCAAGAGAGGTCCATGGAAATCAGACCCCGAGGTGGCAGAACACACTGGTTCTGCATGTAGGTACCCATCCTGTTTTTTTTATAGTGTATGGTGCACCCCTCAAATTATTTTAATAATATATTTCGGCTTTCTAAATGTATTTTTTTTTAATGGAAAAAATAAATTATTGTCTCCCACAGCTACAGCTTGATCGAATGGAGAGTTGTGTGGTTGCTAAGGACTGGGTGTCCATACGGGGTAGCAGCGGACACTCCCATTGGTTGCTGCTCTACTGTAGGAGGGATTTACAAAAACAAACAAACAAAAAAAAAAAAACATGGCGGCCGGACGTCTCGTTTAGTGAGTACAGAAACGGACCCGAGGCAAAAACTTGTAAGTAAATACTGGGGTCAATAAAAATACAAATCAATAATGAACTGCTACCTGATCTGAAAACCGCCGCTGCCATTTTCAGTTTTGTTTTAAATAATATTGCTGCGCAGCAGTTTATTATTGTTGTTGCTTTCAAACCACAGCTTGAGCTTTTCACTCTAAATGAATGGAATGCTGTTCTGCACGTATAGCCAGTACAACATTCCATTCATTCTTGTGTGTGTGGCTGAACAGTGTTTCAGTAAGGTGGAATTTTGAGTCAGAATACCATTCCATCATGCACTATAAAGCTCAGTCGGCACGAGGCAGTCTGTGGAAATACTGCCTGGGTGGTGGGAGGAGCTTAGCTCAAAGACATCCAGCAAATCACACCCCTGACGAAGAGGTCTGTTATACCTCAAAGCGCTGGGTTGTATTACACTGGTATGTAAACAAAATTTTGATTTCTTATGTACATTATGTATAAAATTCCCTTTTGAGTATTTAAGTAAAAAATAATTTAAACCGCAAGCCTGGAGTGCTGGAGTTCATTATTTCTTGGCATCTTTATGTTTTCCAACACCCGACCCTAGCTGACTGCCTCACCTTACAGAGTTTTATACATCCAGCAAATCAGACTGTTCCAGTGGAACTGCCACAGTGTGGACACTGGACCGCATCTACGCCCCTAGAAAAAATAATTTTGTTAAAAAAACACAAACAACCAAAGCATATTGGAAGAGTATATGCTACTGAAAGGAAGAAACTAGAGTTTTATTATTTTTTGTAAATTATTCCCTTTTTATCCTTGCATTGCTGCCTTAACTTCTTCCGCCGGACATGCCCTGGTTGTTGCTTGTCTGGGACTCATTAACCACAGCCTCAGCCAGTTCGGCCAGACTTGCTGAACATGAAGTTCCGCCAGACTTGCTGTACATGAAGAAAACCTCACCCAACTGTTGAGGCTGAGGCGGCAGCCTCCAAGTACTTGTTCAGCTACAGACCTTGGAAGGTGGTGCAATGCTTTTGGCACCAAGCTGCTGTCATTCATGGCAGAAGTGGCTTTCCTCTGTGTAATCCTGCTTTCCTCTGTGTAATCCTGACTTCCTCTCCAGCATAAACATAATGCACAAACTTGCCATGCCATCTGAGTAGATGACCCACACTGATAATAAACCATATCATCTCAGCTCCCCATGACCCATGGGGGCACTCGAGTAGTGAGACTGCCCCCCTCCCCCCATCCAAGTGCCTTAGGCAACTCCACCTTGGAGACAGGAATTCAGACTTGTGCTACAAAACTCAAAACTGAGTTTCCCACATGGAAGTGCAAAGTACAGTTACGTAAGAATTTACCGTAACAGTAGATCTTCGAGAGAGGCTCTTGCAGTAGGGAATTACATACAGGACTGAAGCCGGCAGGCATCAGGACCCTACGAAAAAATTTCTAGCTAGTAGTCTCTGGCGGGGGACCACCCCCACGTCAGGTGATCGACATCATGTGACGTCAGTATAAAGGGGCGGCCCCCCATGCCCGCCTTCCAGTTCTTTCCTGCCAAAGGCCAAAAAAGGCAAGACGAGAGAGAGAAGCGGATGATTCCTTTCCTGGAAAAGGAGCTGAAAAAAACTAAGGGGGATGGACGGCGGGAAGGTATTACCTACTGCAAGAGCCTCTCTCGAAGATCTACTATTATGGTAAGTTCTTACGTAACTGTACTACCTTACTTCGAGAGGGCTCTTGCAGTAGGTAATTTCATATAGGTCGGAGTCCCAAGCAGTCTGGAACCATGAAAAGCACTCGGGAGGAGGAAAACTAACACCAATAGAACCTCCAGCTGTAAGGGTCTAAGAAAGAAGACCTTGCAGAACAGCCAACCTGAAGCCTGCTCTACGGCGAGAGGCAATGTCCAAACTGTAGTGTTTCGTGAATGTATGGACGGAAGTCCAGGTCGCGGCCGTGCAGATATCTGCTGCTGACACCTTTTTGAAACAAGCAGCAGAGGCAGCTACTCCTCTGGTGGAGTGACCTCAGACTTGACCCGGCAGGGTCTTGTGGTACCTGTCGTAACAGAAAGTGATGCAATGAGCCAACCACTTCGATAGGCATTGCTCGGAAACTGCATTGCCCTCTCTTTTGTGAGCAAAAGAGGCAAAAAGCTAATTCGATTTCCTGAGATCCTTAGTCCTAGTGGTACAGTATCTCAGAATCCTATGAAAATCCAAAGTAAGCAAGAGGTACTCCCTTGATTGGAGTGCTGAGTAAAGAAAGCGGGTAGCTCAATGGATTGGTTCAGTGTTGATTCTGCTTCCACCTTAGGAAGAAACTTAGGGTTAGTACACAGAGCCACACGTTCCTTGTGAAAAATCAAATAAGGGATTTTACACATTAGGGCCTGAAGCTCGGAAATTCATCACGCTGAAGTAATGGCCATCAGGAAGAGAGTCTTCCAAGAGAGGAACTTCAAGTCTGCTAAAGCTGCCAGTTCAAAGGGAGGCAGGGTAAGCTTCTCTAGGATAAAGTTCGGATCCCAAGGAGGAGCAGGGACGCGGATGGGGGGGGGGGTCTCAAATGGAGAACCCCTCTGAGGAAAGTCTTAGATACTTCCAACTGCGCGAAAGTCCTGTCTCCAGAAGGGACATGGTAGGCCGAGACAGCTGCCATGTGGACCTTCAAAAGAGGAATGGCTGAGACCCAGGTCAAAGAGATAACGCACGTAGTCCAGAACTCTCTCGACAGGGCAAGAGAAAGGCTCTAAGTCCTTCGAAGAGGCCCAAATCGAGAAGCGTTTCCACTTCGTAGTGTAGGCAGACCTAGTGGAAGGCTTTCTGGCCTCCACCAAAATGTCTGCGACAAGCGAAGAAACCCCAAACCAGGCTTGAGCTACGTCTGCAGGAGCCACATATGCAATGAAGGGATCTGAGACCTGGATGAACCAGGGTCCCCTGATCCTGGGTTAGCAAGTGCTGTGATAGAGGAAGAGGAAGCAGAGGTTCCTCTGAATACTGTTGCAGAAGAGAGAACCAAGCTTGCCTGGGCCAGAATGGAGCAATGAGGATCATCCATGCTCCTTCCGAACTGAGTTTGAGTAATACCCTCGGAATTAAAGGAATTGGAGGAAAGGCACAGACGAATCTGTCCCTCCAGTCGAGAGACAGAGCGTCCTGCCAGAAAATGCTTCGCCCTGGAGTGAACGAGCAGAAGGCGGGAAGTTTTGCGTTTTGAGGAGACGCAAACGGATCTACCTGAGGGGTTCCCCAGCGCAGAAAGATATTGTCTACTACCTCTTGATCCAGTTCCCATTCATGGGCATTGGCTGTAACTGACTGAGGTGGTCTGCCAGTGTGTTTTCTGCTCCCGGAACATGAACTGTCATTAGGTGGTGGTTGTGCTGAACAGCCCAACTCCATACTCTCATTGCTTCCCTGCATAGAGGGTAGGAGCGAGTCCCTCCCTGCTTGTTGATGTACCAGACTACGCATATGTTTTCCATCTGGACTGTTAGATGATTGGGAAGAATGCAAAAGTTCAGAGCCTGGAGAGCATATAAGACAGCTCTGAGCTCGAGCACATTTATATGAAGAGTCTGCTTGAGTCTGGACCAGGAGCCCTGGGTCCTGTGAGACTCTAGATGGGCTCCCCAGCCCTCTCCTGAGGCATCTGTTATCAATGTTTGGGAGGGGGGGTTCGGTACAGAAAGGAATTCCCCGGCAAAGGTTCTCTTGCACCATCCACCACTGCAAGTCCCTGACCATGTGATCAGAACTTCCTGGTCTAGTTCGTCTGATGTCTGGTCCCATTGAGACCGAAGCATCCACTGAGAGATTCTCATATGGAGCTGAGCACGAGGTACTGTCGGAATCGCAGCCGCCAAGACCCTGAGGAGGTGAAGGACTGACCTGGCACCTACCCTTCTTTGACTGGACACCAGACTTGCATGAGCCTGGAGGGTGTCTTCCCTGTCCGGAGGAAGAAAGGTCTTGCCGATGGTCGTGTCCAGGATCATCCCGATGAACTGGAGCCTTTGGCAAGGAACCAGATGGGTCTTGGCCTGGTTGATGGTGATACCCAGGCTGGAAAAAAACTGCAGGGTAAGGGAAAGAGAGCGTAGGAGTTCCTCCCTGGATGGGGCCGCCAGGAGCCAGTTGTCCAGGTACAAGGGAATACCTGCACTCCCCGGGTACGCAGGTGGGCCGCTACCACTGAAAGTCATTTGCTAAACACTTGGGGGGCCGAGGAAAGACCAAATGGGAGAGCCTTGAATTGGTAGTGGTCCCACTGAAAGGAAAACCAGAGGAACCTGTGGTGGGACGGGCAGGTGGGGATGTGCAGCAAAGCGCACAGCCACTGTCTCTGCCGAAGGAGCAGTACAAGACTGTGAAGGGAGAGAATTCTGAAGCGTTTGTACTCCACGAACATGTTCGGGGAGCTGAGGTCTAAAATAGGCCTCACGTCTCCCGTCTTCTTTGGAACTAGGAAGAAATGAGAGTAGTAACTTGTCCCCCATAGGTGGGTGGGTGGGGACTGGTTCTATCGCCACCTTCGAAAGAAGGGAGGAGATTTCTTCCCGGACCAGAGGAAGATGTTCCGGGGAGTAAGACGACCTGGGGCGTGGTTTTCTGGGTGGTTTCTGAAGAAACTCGATTGAGTGTCCTGCTGCTATCAGTTGGAGCACCCAAGCATCTGATGGAATCCCTCTCCCAACCCGGTAGATGGAAGGAGGACCTCCCTCCTGCTGGTTCTTCTGCGGGGTCCAGAGGCTGTGGGAGAGGAAAGTACTATGAGGTGGGGCAGCGTGGCGGCCGAAGCTTCTGCAGCCTTTTTGGATTGGGGGGGGGGGGAGGTTTGGCAGCCGGAGGGGCCCGACGTTTGTTGGCCCGCTTGCCCTGAGGTTTCGCTTTAGGCTGAGAACATCTGTGAAAAGGGCGAGGTTGTTCCTGAGGGGGCCTGTACATAGAGTCAATGGACTTGAGTGCAGTGCCCTTCTCTTGCAGGTCGGTGATGATGTCCTTGACATCCCCACTGAACAGCACTGAATCCCTGAAGGATGCATCCTAAATAGCGGATTGCACTTCAGGGAGCAAACCTGACACCCAGAGCCAGGCATGACGCCGCAGACCTACGGCGAAAGCTGAACTCTGATCAGCTGCGTCCACTGCATCGTATGTGGCATGGAGCATGTGCCGACTGGCCGAACGAGCAGAGTGGTCAATGTCAGCCACTTCCTGCTTGGTCTGAGACTCAGGAAGGGATTCCAATTTGGATTCCACCTGACTCAGGATCGTCTTCTGGTAGTCCCCCATATGTGCGACATAGTTCGGGCCTTAATCCTCATAATGGAAGAAGCATACACCTTCCTCCCATACCTGGTCCAAAGACGGGATTCCTGTCGGTTGGAGGCGAGCTCAGATAATTAGGACTGGCAAGTCAGCCGTGGCAGCGCTAATCACGACCGAAATTGGCTTGGGGTGTGTATTCAAGGAATCCACACCCTCAGGAGCCTGTTATAACCTATCCGCCTTCCTCGGAAGGGGGGCTAACGCGGACGGTTGCTTCCAAATAGTGGAAACAAGGTCTGTGTGAGGCTCAATCCAAGGTGGAATCAATGTCGGAGCAGTTTCGGGCAGATCCAAGTGAGCAGCGGGCTTCTTCCGCTGTGGATCTGGCTCCAGAAATTGTCACTGGTGGACCTCCTGAATCTTTCTAAGTAACTCCAGAAACGAGGGATCGTCCGGAGGAGACTTCGGAGGAGTCCTTGGCCTGGGTCGGTCTGGAGTACATGGCTCGTCTTCGGGATCGAAGCATCCCCGAGTCTGAGTCAGAAGTCTCCGATAAAGAAGATGACTACTCCCCCCCGATGCGGGGGGAGGGAGGAATGGTCCCCTTAGGAAGGGTTCGGTGAAACGTATCCTCCCCACCCCTGGCACCTGAGGGCTTGCCTCTGGTGTCGGGTAAAGGGAAGGGAGTCTCCTGCCTCCAGCATAGGGGGTCCTGCATAGGGTCCAGCACCGGCAGGTGGCTCTTCACCTCCCTGGTAAGTTGAGCCTTGGCCTCAGCCCACCAGGCAGCTACAGTATCCTTCAGATCCACCTGCAGCTGTGGAGGAGGAGGATATGGATACTGAGGGTATTCGTATGGCAAGTATCCGTAACCCGAAGGTGGGAAGCCTGGCGTTGGGTAATGAAGCGCCGGGTACTGTGGCGTCGGATAAAGAGGCGCCGAGTACTGCGGCATTGGATACTGCGGTCCTGGGTAGGGCAGCACCAGATTGTGCGGGTCAGTACCGGGGAACCAGGGGCCTGACGGAGCAGACGGGCCCTGGGAAGGCCCAGCAGGCGGGTTGGGAACAAGTGACACCGTGGGCGTTGGGACGGCCGGTGTCGGAGCTGGCGTCCGAGGGTCTGGCGTCAGGGGGTCCGGCCCTATAGAAGGGAACCCTGACGTCAGCATGCCTAGATCCTCCAGGTTGCCCGGGAATGGAGGGATAAATTCCCCGGGGTCCAATAAAGGAGACGCGGGAGCCTCGGTAAGCAGTGGCAAGCGCTGCGGTGAGCGTAGGACATCGGACTTAGGTAAGGGGTCCAACGCAGGCTTTTTCACTGGGCGTTCATCAGGGGAGTCGACGACTAGCTTACCAGCGGGATCTGACTTATCGGAACCAACACTTGACGAGGGTCGCGTAGGGGAAGCGACCTTGATGGGCGTAAGAGGGACTGAGCACCCACCCGAGGGAGCGGGCGTCTTACCGGCACTGTCCGAGCAGACGTCGGTAGCACTGGCGTCCGGCTTACCAGACCCGCTCGAACCAGAGGGCCGCAAGGTAATGGCCTTCCCGAGAGCGGCAGCCTCCTTTCTCCTGGAGGCACCCGGAAAAGCGAGCCCACTGGGAGAGCCGCCATCGCCTGCCTTGACACCACCAAGACGGTTGCCGAGGAACGGTCCCCTGGAGGACGCATTTGCAGAACGGCGACCCGCCAGAGTCGCAGAGGGAGCCGTGGTGGAGTCCTTGTCCCAGTGCTTCTCCTTCTTTTTACGGTGACCCTTGGACGAAGTGGATGCCTGCCTAAGTTTCTTCAGCTCCTTCTCCATGAAGGCCATCTTCTTCTTCAAAATGTGGGCCTCCAGAGACTGCTGCCTCCGTTTACAGGTGGCAGTGTTGAATTGCTGGCACTTCTCCACGGGGTGTTCTGGGCCTAGGCAGAAGAGGCACAGGGAGTGACCATCATTATGTGGTAGCTGGGATCTGCACAAGTCGCACTTGTTTTTATGTGAATCGGAGGGTGTCAGGGACGATATACACGGCTGTTGAGGTAAGAAAATCGAGGAAAACTGACGAAAAAACTCAGTAACTAGACCGACGTACGGCTGACGAGCGAAGGAACTTAACCGTGAGGCACTTACAATCGACGGTGGAAAGAAACGGAAGGCGCCGTGGGGGCCGCCTTATACTGACGTAGCATGACGTCGGTCACCTGACGTGGGGGCGGTCCCCCGCCAGAGACTGCTAGCTAGAAATTTTTCCATGGGGTCCTGACATCTGCCGGGTTCAGTCCTATATGTAATTACCTACTGCAAGAGCCCCTCGAAGTAAGATCTGCCAGCACCACGCTGGAAGGTCATATGCCTTGCTCGAGGTAATGCAGCACCATTTCACAAGCATAATGGAGATTTTCAAATGACCCCCCCTCATTTGTGTAATGAAATCTGTTTTAAGGATATGGAGGAGCTACAATGAAAATGACAGGGCTCTCAACCACACCTCAAAAGACTCCACTGAAAATGTGTACACAACATATATGCAAAGGAAGGATTTTTCCCAGTGTTAAGCAAACTAAAAGGTACAGTGGCACGGGTAGGTGGTCTTCCCTGTTCAAGTACAGCACTACTTCCTCTCCCTTGTAATGATTTCTCTTGTTCCTTTCCACAGCTGCTGTGCACCTTACTAATTTTAGATTACAGATAAAGATAACGCCAGTTTATTTGTTGCCTTTCTGAGATCCAAGGTATGTTACTGTGTAAAGTAACACATAAAACAAATAATAAGAATGGACTAAAACATAAATATCAACAAAGAACAGTTACAAACTTACCGTACGGTTTTCTTCAGGAACAAACTTACTTATCATAACAGCAGATCTTCTAAAGAATCTCTTTCATTAGACCACACCTTTGGAACTATACCCACGTCAGTACTAGGACCACATAGAAACTTCTGCTAGCTGGGGGCTCAGTTTCCAACCGGAGATTAGACTTGTGAGAAATGTCACCCGTGGAGAACCAGGAGATCAGATCAGCACCAAGCATACAAAGCGAGATAGGGTGCTGGGTATTACAGCCATGGATTAGGATAAAGCACAATATCTGATGTCACCCTTACTGAAGCAGAAGGGGGATGGAGGAATGGAGGGAGGAACAGCATGGCCTAATGAAAGATTCTCTCGAAGATCTACTGTTACAGTAAGTACATAATTGTTCTATCTTCTTCAAGGATACCTCTTGCATTAGGCGCCACACTGTTGGAAGAAGTCCCTAGCAGTCCCAAAAGTTACTGGGAGGACGGTACAGTCCGATATATGCATTCAAGACAGGAGGCCTTGCAGTACCACAAGCCCAAAGCTAGCATGTCTATGAGAGACTATATCCAGACTGTAATGTTTTCAGTGAAAAGTGCTGACAGTACCTCATGTGGCTGCAGTACAAATGTCGGCAGCAGAAACATTTCTGAAACAAGCAACGGAAGTGGCCATACCCCTTGTGGAGTGACCATGAACCACAACAGGAAGTTCCTTACCACACTTCCTACAACAGAACGTAATACAATGTGCCAGCCATTTGGACAGGCACTGTTTAGACCCAGTGGTGCCCTCTTTCCCAGGAGTGAATAAAACAAAAAGCTGAGAGGACTTTCTGCTGTTCTTGGTGCAATTCACATTAGTATCTGAATATTCTGTGTACATCTAAAGTATGGAGCAATCCCTCACCCTGATTGGCATGCTCAGGGTGGCAAACAGGAAGGTGTACCATTTGATTCAGTGTAAATTCAGATACCACCTTCGATAGAAACTTACATGTACACAAATAAAGTCTGTCTTTGTGAAAAATCAAAGAGGGCGGTTCACATTAGAGCCTGCAGCTCTGAAATCCTTTTAGCAGAAGAGACTGCAACTAACATTTTTTATTTTATTTATTTAAAAGTTTGGTGATCGGGAAAGGCACACTGAGCCGAGGCTTGTTTCCAGGTGCAACCCGGGGGATGGGAAATAGGATAAAACAAAATGACAGTTGCAAACAATCGAAGTGCAATAACAACAATTTAAAGTGCAGAACAGTGGTCAACAAAATAGTGGTAGGAATATATTAAGGTACATTGCAACACTATGGCTTTCACAGATTATATCTACGTTTTTGAGAAGTACTGTGATAACTTAAAGGAAAACTACACCCTCATATCTTCTAAATGTTGTTTCCATGTCAACAGACTACTCTTCCCATGTAGCTGTTAACGATGTATACAACTACTTTACTCTGTTTTCCAAGTTCATACTAGGACGTGTAACTACCACAGGAGGCTCCATTTCGTGGTTGTTGAAATCTCATTGTCCCTGAGAGCTGTACGGCATATGAGAATATGATGTGTAATCAACCATTAAACTCTCCAGTATGCCTGCCTGCTTAATTACTCTTCAAAGAAACAAGCTGCAAGATGGTGTGAAATGCCGAATTTACCTTCGGTGAGCTTTGCAAACTGAGTTGTAATGCAGTTTTCCCCCCTTTAAACTCCATTTAGTTTATGAGTTTCCAGAGAGTTTTTGCAGGGTATTTGTTCTTTCAGCATAGAGATACATGATATAAATGGTTGATCTGGCATCATGTTCTCATATGCTAATGCAGTTCTCGTGGACAATGAAATTTCAACAACCATGAAATGGAGACCCTCAGGACTGTCACAAGGGCTACCATGAGCAGTGAAAACAAACTTAAGCTAACACATATAGCCTTAACAGCTAGAGGAAATGAGTTGTCTGTTGACATGGAAACAAATAAAATTGAAACGATATGAGGGTGTAGTTTTCCTTTAATATGATAGGTTTTTAAAGTATTTTATGGATCTGTGTTTGGATGTATTTTAAATTGTGTGTATTACAATTATGTATGTTATATTCTTTTTCTCTGATTATTGTACAAGCGCTTTGACCTTTCTGGAAAGGTGCTTTTGACACATAAATTTGATTTGACTAGTGTACATAGGTGTCAGTAAAGATTTTACAAAGGTATGCGGCAGGAGACCTGGCAGGTTTAAATTTGGAATGAGGCAAGTCTTCAGACAAGAGAGAGAGAGACAGAGAGAGCGAGAGAGAGGATAATTTGGAGGCAGAGGGAGGAGGGTTAGCAGAGAAGGGGGGAGGAAGGAGGGGGAGGATTAGTAGAGGGCATGACAGGAACAAGTTGGGGGGTAGGCTTTAGCAGCTGCTTTAGAGATAACAGAGATGGGGCTTGGTGAAGCAGAGGGGGAGCTGGTCCCAAAGGGAAAGAAGCCGGTAAAAGAAAACAGTTTGACCAGGGCTAGAGTGAGGGTGTGGGAGAAGAAGGAGCAGAGGGGGAGAGAAGAGAGGACAGACAGAAAGTAAGGGAAGCAAACTAGTATTTTCCAGTGAGTGGAGCAGTGGGAAAGGTGACACGAAGATAGGGTAGCGATAGAAAGAGAGGACTAAAGGGAACAGTGATGTGTGCAGGGAGGAGAGTGAGACAAAGTGACAGAAGGCATTATATAGGGTGTCCAGTCTGGTGAGGGTGGAGGAAGGGGCAGCACCATAAACCACATCCGCATAGCCAAAAATAGAGGGATCATTCTGACAAGCAGGTAGTTACGGACTTCAGTGGAGAGAGTTCTTGTTCCTGTAAAGGATGCCTGATTTGGGGTGAAGCTTTGAGTGTATTGCATCAATGTGGGCTAAGAAGTCCAGGTTACTATCAAGCCACAAGCCAAGGTATTTATAAGTGTGGACTACCTCCAGTTGGGTACCATCAAGGGGTGAGAAGAACGGGGAAGGTGGGAGTCTTGCTAGCTTTTGGCTGGTGCCAAAGGTCATGGACACAGTCTTCTTGGTATTTACTTTGAGCTGGTTGGTTTGGAACCAGTGTAGCACATTGTGGAAATTGCGCTGGAGGCAGGATGCAATCGCAGACGTGGAGGGACCAGATGCACAGATAACTGTGTCATTAGCATACATGTGAATACGGGAGGAAACACAGATGGAAGGGAGGTCATTTAGAAAAAATAATAGTAGTATGGGTCCCAGGATGGGACTCTGGGGGACTCCTGGAAGAATGGGGGGAGGGGGATAATACACCATCCACCTGCGCAGACTGCTTGCTGGTGGTTTGTCAGGTTTGAGTGGAACCATTTAATTGTAGGAGTAGAGAGACCAGCTGGGGCCAGCTAGTTCAATAGGATGGGGTGGGATACCAAATCGAACACCTTAGCAAGAACAGTAAAAATAGTTGCTATGATGAGACCTTGGTCCATCCCTGTAAGGACCGAGTCAGGAACGTGGAGAAGGGAGGTGACTGTGGAGTGGTTTTTCCTGAAACCAGACTGGAAAGGGGACAAGAAGAAGGAGGAGGAGACTAGGATGTCGACCAGTCTGGAGTGGACTAACGACTCCTGTAGTTTAGCAAGGGAAGGGAGGAGGGAGATAGATCTATAATTTCCAGGAGATGATGGATTACCCCCTTTGTGGAGGTTGAGTACCTTGGCAGTTTTCCACGTGAGGGGGACAGCACAAAAGGAGAAAGAGAGGTTCAAAAGGTGGGTGAGCCGGAGGAGGACAGAGGGGCAGATACGTGGAGGAGTTTGGGGTCTAAACCATCTGGCCTATATTTTTGAGGGGTTGAGAGACTTGGGGCAAGCAAAACTTCCTGGGGGGAGACAGGAGGGAAATGAAAACCAGCCAAAAAGGTGGGTTGGGGGGATAGTGTTTGAGGACTGGCAGGGAACTGAGCAGGTTGTGAAGAACTTATTGAAGAGGGAAGCGACAGCAAGGTGGTCAGAGACCAGTGAGCCATCAACCTGGAGAGGGGAGGGGGCAAGTTGGGGTGGTTGGTCGAAAAGGAGTGGATTACTTTTCAGAAGTTGGAGGGAAAGTTTACACTGGATTGTAGGTTGGAACTGAAGTAGTGGGCCTTGGCTGCATGGATAGCCTTAGCGCAGGAGTTTCTAAGGGACCTGCAGTGCTGATGGTCAGAGTGGGAGACCTTAAAGCGGGCACATGCAAGGTCCCTGGCTCTGCAGAGCTCGAAGAGGTCAGCTGTAATCCAGGGGTGGCGGGAGCAGTTCACTCTAGATCTTTTTTTTTGGGGGGGGGGGGGTTCCAGGAGCCACGGAGGATGGCAGTGAAATGTGACAAGGCTATGTCTATGTTTTGGGCAGAGTAGACAGGGGACCAATCTGCAGAGACCAGGTCGCTCAAGAGAGCATCCTTGTTAAGAGACCTGAGGGGCCTGTGACAAATGTATTTTGGGGTGGATTTGGGGGGTTGGGCAGATTTTCCTAATACAATAGGTATAGCAGTGATCACTGAACACATTTGGGAGCACGCCAACAGATGAGATGTGATGAAGCCGGGAACATAATACCTAGTCCAGGAGGGAATGGTTTGAGGAATGGGGGTTGAGTCTGGTGGGTTCAGAGATTAGTTGGGTGAGATGCAAGGATTTGATGGAGTGCAGGATAGGCTTAGAGTCCGGGGAGAGCCAGTTTATCAATCATATTTATTTATAAAAACCTCAATTCCAGAAGACCAAAGCGCTTGTACAATAAAATCCCTTAAAAAGATAAAATAAAACAATAACAGCCAGTATACGATTCAATATAAAAAGATATCAAGTCATCAAAATCAGGAAAGGCCAAACTGAAAAGATATGCCTTAACGGCAGATTTAAAGCTCTCCATGGTCAGGCACCTTTTAATCCGACGAAGTACAGAGTTCCACAGTACAGGGGCCACAAAAGCAAATGAGCGGGCCCTGGAGGTCTTCAGTTGAACCCTGGGAACCTCTAGCAATCCCTCGTCGGAGGAACAGGGTGAGCAGAGGGGACAATAGGGGCAAAGAAGATCTTGCAAGTAACGCAGTCCCAGTCCATGTAGGACATTACAGGTGAGTAATCCAACCTTGAAGGTGATCTGCCAATGATCCAGCAGCCAGTGCAGGCCGTGGAGCACAGGCGTGAGAGAGCAAGATCTTGATAAGCCAGTCAGCAACCTAGCCATCGCATTCTGCACCAGCTGCAGGCAGATATCAACCCTCGGTAGCCCTAGGTAGAGGGCATTGCAGTAGTCAAGGCGGGAGGTCACAAAGGTGTGGAACAAATTTGGAAGGTCACCGGGCGGAATCGGGCTCTTAATCCGGGTGATGTTCCCCAGATGGTAAAAAGAGGTTTTAATGACAGTAGACATCTGAGATTTTAATGTCAGGCTGCTGCCGAAAACAACGCCCAGATTTTGCACCCGGTCAGAGGTATGCAGCTGGTCTCCCCGAGCCAAAGTCCAGACGGTTGATCAGCCGACAATCCTGTATTCCGGCGACCTGGGTCCACCACCAACACCTTGGTTTTATCAGGGTTCAACCTCAGCCAGTTGGCACTTATCCAGCCCTGCATCTCAGAGAGGCAGCTGTTAAAGACCGAGATAGCTCTATCTTACTTGGGCACGAAGGACATTTAGAGCAGAGTATCATCTGCATAACAGTGAAAACTCAGCCCATACCACCTTATAATGTCTCCTAATGGCAGCATATACACTGCGAACAACATAGGTGAAGTACAGAGCCCTGCAGAACCCCACAAGACAGGGGGAGAGGGACAGAAGAGTAAATCCCTGACACCACTCTCTGAGTCCTGCCCGTAAGAAAGGATCGAAACCATCTGAGGACTGTACCAGACAGTCCACAGAACATGCACAGGCGCTACAACAACACACCATGGCCACAGTGTCAAATGCTGCAGACAGGAATCAAGGAGGACTAGGATGGAACGACTTTCCCGATCTCTCGCTATCAGGAGATCATTAAGTACCCAAACAAGTGCCGTCTCGGTACTATGCCTCTTCTTAAATTCAGACTGGAGAGGATCATAGACATCATGGTTGGTCAAATGCTCCTCCAGCTCCATTGCAACCACCTTCTCAATAACCTTACCCACAAAGGGCAGGTTAGAGATGGGTCTGTAATTTGTTAAGCAGTTTGGGTCGAGGGAGGATTTCTTTAGAAGGGGTATCACTACTACCTCCTTCAGGGGGGTCAGGAAGAAAAAATTACTCACCTTAGTAATGTTGTTTCTTCTAATGGAGTCTTGCTATATTATGACATATGCAGTGAGTCCCAACCTTCGAACTGTTCCGGAGGTGAAAGTTAACTTTCCATGCCAGGCATGGAACTTTGAGCGCGAGCTTGGTTGAAAACTCTGTCTGTTGTTAATCAAACTCAAACTGTCAGATCTTTACGAGCAAAACTCACTAAGGTTCTGTGTGGAAGCCATACACCTACACTAGCCAACTGGCTACTAAACACAAGAACACATTTTTCTTGGTCCCAAAACAAAGACTCAAGTCAGGGGATCCAAGAAAATTAAAAACATAACACCCAAACACCCCAAAAAGGAGTGGTGAAAAAATAAGGTGGGCATCTACTAAGTGCCAGCACTGCACTACCCACCCACATCCCAAAAGTAGAGGTTCTGAGAGGGGCAGTATGGTAGGGGGGTCATAAGATTCCATTAGAAGAAACAACATTACTAAGGTGAGTAATTTTTCTTCGAAACAACATGAAGTCTTGCTATATTATGACATATGCAGACTACACAGCAGTACCTCCATGGAGGAGGGACAGAACCTACTTTGGAAATAGGCTCTGAAGCACAGCAGTGCCAAACCGAGCATCACTCCTAGCCTGGATGTCCAGGGAGTAATGCTTGGTAAAAGTGTGAACTGTTTTCCAGTTAGCTGCTTGACATATCTCTAGGATAGGGATGTCCCTGGCAGCAGCCAGAGACGCAGCTGTACCTCTGGTAGAGTGAGCCCTCAGGCCTGAGGGAGGAACCTTACCCAATTTTTCATAGCAAAATTGGATACAAGAGACAATCCACCTGGCAATGGATCTTTTAGTGGCAGGTTTCCCTTTACCAACCTCACCATAAGTGAGGAACAGTTGGAGGGAGTCAAACCTGTGACCCTTGGTACGTTCTATGTAGTAACTAAGGGCTCTTTTGACATCTAAACTGTGCAATCTCCTCTTGCCAGAGGAGGAATGATCAGTGAAGTACACAGGAAGAGACATAGATTGATTAAGGTGGAAGTCTGAAACCACCTTAGGCAAGAACTTTCTGTTAGTCCTGAGGACCACCTTATCTCTATGAAAGGAGATAAAATCAGGTTCCACTGACAATGCTTGTAATTCACTTATGCGCCTGGCAGAAGTGATGGCTACCAAAAACACAGTTTTCCAAGTCAAGTACTTAAGCTCTGCTGAAGACATGGGCTCAAAAGGGGGTTGCATAAGCTGAGCAATGCAAATATTAAGATCCCAGGCAGGGGCAGGATC
Organism: Neoceratodus forsteri; assembly: GCA_016271365.2. Taxonomy (NCBI): domain Eukaryota; kingdom Metazoa; phylum Chordata; order Ceratodontiformes; family Ceratodontidae; genus Neoceratodus; species Neoceratodus forsteri. Next base: position 736,795,050 of record CM028131.1, read on the forward strand.
CCTGAAAGGAGGGTTCGTGTGAAGCAACCCCTTGAAAAACTTGGAGAATACAGGATGAGCCGAAAGAGAAGAGGGTTTACCTGCTAATAGGAAAGCAGACACGGCTGCCAGGTGCACTTTTAGGGTAGCTGGCCTCAGCCCCAAAGTATTCAAATGCACCATATAATCCAGGACTGTGGGCAAGTCAGCAGATTCTGGGAAATATGTTTGTTAGAGCACCAAATGGAAAATCTCTTCCATTTGGAATTATAAGTAGCCCTGGTGGATGGCTTCCTAGAAGCCTTCAATATATCCAATACACCTTGGGAGAGGTGTAGGTCAGCAAACTCTAACTCTTGAAGAGCCAGGCCTTGAGATTGAGAGATTTGAGATTCGGGTACCAAACCCTCCCCTGAGCACAGGTTAACAGGTTGTGATTCCTGGGAAGACACAGGGGAAGGTGGACTGCTAAGGACATAAGAAGTGGGTACCAGGGCTGTCTGGCCCAATCTGGAGCAATCAGGATCATCTTGCAGGGTTGAGATCTGATTTTGACTAGCACCTTGAACAGAAGAGGGAAGGGGAAAGATAGAGAAACTTCCTTCCCAACTGAGAAGGAAGGCGCCCAGAGGGACTGAGCCCAACACTGGGGCCTGCAGCAAAAAGGGAAGTTAGTGATTGTCTGGGGCTGCAAAAGATCTATTCATGGGTGCCCCATCTGGCAAATACTACCTCCAATACTAGAGGATCCAGTGACCATTCGTGATGGCCCTGGGAAATCCTGTTGAGACATCTGCCAGGACATTGTCCTTGCCTGGGAGGTGAACCGCCGTGGGGGAGGTGTCTAGGAATACGCCAGAGATCACAACTTCATTGTTCTGTGCACAAGGTCAGAGACCGAGTGCCTCTTGCTTGTTGATGTACCACATTGTAGTGGTGGTGTCTGTTCTGATCTGTACAACTTTGTTCTGAACAGAGGTGGAAAAAACTTGAAGTGCTAGAAAAACTGCTCTGAGTTCCAACAGACTGATGTGGAGCAGAGATTCCTGAGGGGACCACAATCCCTGGGTAGTGAGATCGCCCATGTGAGCTCCCCATCCCAAGAGGGATGCATCTGTAGTAAGGATTAAGGAGTGAGACTGACGGGTGAAGGGGACCCCCTGTCTCAGATTGCTCTGGTCCTGCCACTACTGAAGGGCTTGGATCAGGGTTCGAGTCACTGGGATCAATTTGGTCAGAGGGTCTCTCCTTGAGACCAAAAGGCTCTCAAATGGAACTGGATGACCTCATCTGAAATCTTGCCCCTGCACAACTGCTGTAGAAGCAGCCATGTGCCCCAGGAGCTGCAGAAAATGCCTTGCTGGTGAGAGACCTGCAGGGTGAAAGAGGAGGCCAGAGAGACCAAGGTCCTTGCTCTTTCCAGAGGAAGGAAGGCTCTGGCCTCTTTGTGTTCAGTTCTGCACCCATGAAGGTGAGAAGCTGGACAGGCTCTAGAACTGACTTTGGAAGATTGAGAAGGAAACCTAGAGATGTGAGCAGTTGCTGAGTTACCTGAAGGTGTAGTTTGACTTGTTCTGGAGACTGGCCTACTATGAGCCAGTCGTCCAGGTAAGGAAAAATGGCAATCTTTTGCCTTCTTAAGTGGGCAACTGCTACTGCCAGGCATTTTGTGAATACCCTCGGGGCAGAGGTGAGGCCGAAGGGCATTGCTCTGAACTGGTAATGGCCTGAGGGCAGTTCGAATCTGAGGTACTTTCGATGGGAGCTTCTGATAAGAACATGGAAGTAGGCATCCTTGAGGTCCAGGGACGCTAGCCAGTCCCCTGGCCTTAGAGAGGGTAAAATAATTCCCAGAGTCACCATTTTGAATTTTGGTTTTAAAAGGTGCTTGTTTAGATATCTGAGATCCAGGATGGGCCGCCATTCTCCTGTCTTTTTTGGGGTAAGGAAGTACCTGGAGTACAACCCTTTGCCCTGGTGTAGGGGTGGAACCCTTTCCACAGCTCTGAGAGCCAGGAGAGTAGAAACTTCTGTTTCTAGGGCAAGTGCCTCTGATGGATTTGCAGGTGGAAAGGACCTGGCTCTCATCTTTGGAAATTTTTTGAAGCTGAGAACCAGTCCCTGGCTTACTACTTCCAGGACCCACTTGTCTGATGTTAGAGACTTCCAGTCCTGGACAAAGTGCTCAGCCTGCCCCCTACAGGTAGAGGGAGAATCGCCCTGGCTACCCCATCAGGGTGCCTGCTTGGCAGGGGCTTTGGGCTGAGGGGTGGAAGCAGGCTTGCTTGCACCTCGTCTGCCTCTCCCTCTAAAGAACCCCCTCTGGGCATAAGCAGAAGAGGAGGCCTGGGCATGGTAAACAGGCCTATGAAAAGGCCTGCCCCTGGGATGCTGCCTTTGAGGAGTGGCCTGCCTTTCCTTGGCCTGTGCACTCCTATAGGTGGTCCTATATTCATACATTTTCTTCATGTAATTCTCTGTCTGCTCCCCAAACAGAGAATTGCCCACAACAGGAAAATCCATGGCCTTAGACTGGGTATCCTATGACAGGGTAGTACATCTGAGCCAAGCCATTCTGCGAAGTGCCACAGATGTAGCCATGACCCTTGATGACACATCATTAGAGTCTACTGCAGCATGAAATTGCACCTTGGATGCCTCAATACCATCAGCAGCCACCTGCTCCAGCTCCTTGGCAAGCTGGTCAGGGGCCTGTTTTGCTAGAGCCAGCACAGTATCCCATCTGGATTTCTGGTACCTAGCAGCATAAGCCATATAATTTGCCTGTCTGAGTCCCAAAGATGCTGCCCTCCTGGAGTCCTTTTCGGGGGTGCGAAGCTAGAGGAATATTTGCCTTGTCACAGGCTGCAGCCTGCACTACCCCCACATGGCTGCACTGCTGTGTGAGGAACTCCGTATCAGAGCCTGATAATGTATACCTCTTGTCCATCCTTTTATCAACAGGACGTATAGTGTGAGGAGTTTTTAGAATTTTTACTGTCCGTTTCCGAAAAGATTTATGCAAAGGAATAGACAGTCCTAGACTCTGGAATATCCATCATTTCTACATAATCAGGCTCCTCTTGGTCATCAACAGCTTCCTCAACAGGGAGCTGAAGAGTTTCAGCAACTTTTTTATAGAACATAAAATGAGAAGGGGACTCAAGAGAGTCTGGGAGGAGAAACCCCTGACGGTCTGTCTGGAGAGATGTCCAGTTCAATGGGCACATCCAGACTTTCAAAACCACATTCACTCTCCTCATAATCCTCTTCCCCTTCCTCCGGTTCATAAAAATCCTCAAAATCATAATCTTGAACCGGTGGAACCGGCCGAACCGAGCGCTTCCCTGATGGTGTCGGTTCGGTCGGAACCGGGGAAAGTGACTGGACAATTTGAATTGCTTTAGCTATTTCCTCAGCGGTTGGAGAAAGAACTTTTGGCTCCACACCAGCTGACTTTCTAGTCCTTTTAGTTGGAACCAGCTCCTCAGAGCTGGCTCTTCGTTTGCCCGAGGAAGTATCGCCTGGTCAGAGGGTTTCCCTCCGTTCGGTTGGAACCGAACCGGCTGGCCATCCGGTCAGCGGACTTTTGGCCTCCCTTTCCTGAGCCTACCAACTCTCTTTCTATGGGGCAGCAGCAAATTCTTACAAATCTGGCAGTCTGCATTGAGGTGGTCAAACCCCAGACAATACACAGGTGGTGTGTGGGTCAGCCTTAGCAAAGGCTTCCCCACAAACACTACAGTGCTGAAACCCAGTGGGTCCAGTTTTTCTTTTGGGTTTCCCAGACATAGTGCCATCAACCAAACTTGCCCGCTTATGGCAATCCGCTAAGAAGACTCTCTTATCGGTTCCAACCGCAGCTCACTGGTCGTGAGAAAAACGAATGAAATCCGCTTTTTAGAACCGATAAGAACCGGAACCGCACTCTAAATAAGGACTAGTAATTTTGAAAATAACCTGATCAGTTCAAACCAAACCGAAAAGCGCTATAAGTTCCACACGGAATAATTATAAATGTAAGCCTATCTATTACTTACAATACCACAGACAGAGCTTGAACCGACCGGCTGCGGTTTAATTTCGGTCAAAAAACCGATAAAATAATACTTTAACCAACAAAACGAACCGAGCAGAAGGAGAAATCTCCGGAGCGACTGTTCAGTGAGGCGGAGTAAAGAATCTGACAGTTTGAGTTTGATTAACAACAAACAGAGTTTTCAACTGAGCTCGCGCTCAAAGTTCCATGCCTGGCATGGAAATTTAACTCTCTCACCTCCGGAGCAGTTCGAAGGTTGGGACTCACTGTATATGTCATAATATAGCAAGACTTCATGTTGTTTGAAACACCCCTTTCTCCAACAAACTCTGGACTATCTCAGTTATTACTGGGCCGAAGACCTCAACATACTCCACTAGCAGGCATGTTGGGCTCAGGTCCAAACTACAGTAGGTTGGACGCATACCCTGGATGATTTGCACAATGTCTACGATCGCCAAAGTCAGAAAAGACAAACCCAGCGCTTGCAGCCTCCTGTCGACCTTCGCAAAGCCCACTAGAGTTAGTTAAGCGGATCTCAGCTCTGATGGTGGCAACCTTATCTGCGAAGAATCAGGCGAACTCCTCACATTTAATTTGTGAAAACGCTCCCAGAGACTGAAGACAGACTGGATTGCACAGTCAGTCAACTGTCTGGAAGAGCTGAGCCGGTCAATTCTGTGCAGCGGCAATCTCCCTGGACAGGAATTCTGCCTTCTTACGGGAGACTGCCGATTGACAGTCTTTGTAATGGGCCATCAATCTAAGCTTGTCATCCATCAGACCAGATTTCCGCGAGCGCCGCTCCAACCTTCGACCCCCTCGCCTCATCTCCTGCAAAGTCTCATCAAACCAAGGGGAATTAGGATGAAGAGTGAGGGGGCGAACATGGATAGGAGCTAAAGAATCCAGGGCCACTGTCACCATCCTATTATAAGGCAGTACCAGATCCCCTGGATCCCCACTTACACTCGTTATACCTGATAGGTCCTGCACCGCCATAAGACCATCAGGGGTCAAGCCTCTTGAAGGGCGGTACTGGACCATCTCTGAAGGGGCAGGTCTATTGGGGAAGCCTTAAAACTGAACCTTATAGTATGATGGTCTGACCATCCTTACAGTTTAGGCACACCATCCTTATAGTTTGGGTTGAAGTCACTAGGAAGGACAAGTTTGCCAGCGGCAGAGAGGGAGACAAGTGAGGAGAGGGAGTTAAGGAGAGAGAGAGAGAGAAGGGAGAGATCTAAGGGGAGGCATAAAGGATGCTGACAAAGATAGGGAGGGTGGAGGGGAAGAAACGTTTGAGCAGCAAGAACTTGTGGGACGAAGGGAGGGCTTCTTTGAGGGGGCTAGAGCAGGAAATGTTATGTCAGATACAAATGGCAACACCGCCACCATGTTTGCCTCTGTTCTGGTGGAAAAGGTGTAATTTGGAAAGGGAGGAATGAGAGTCTGGGACTCTAGAGGACAGCCAGGTTTCAGATATACAAACGATGCCTGTTGAGTGTTGTGAGGCCTATACCTTGAGGAAGTCTAACTTTGGGAGGAGGCTATGTGCACTGAAGTGGAAAAAACTGAGACCTTTGGGCATAGAGAAGGATGGGGAAGTTGGGGACCATGATTTAGTTCCTCATCGCCTGCCAGAAGTAGGAGTATGAGTGCAAGAAAGAAAGATGTCTTTCGCTTTTTGTGGCCTAGGGTAGAGAGGGCAGAGAAGTAACGGAGTGAAAGGAGCGGTGGAGAAATTCAAAGTTTGAGGAGAGGGTAGGAAGGAGACCAGGGTGGACAGAGTAAGTTGGTGGGTACAGAAGTAGGAAGGCAAGGTGGGAGACAAGTGGAGAAAGAAGAGGTAGGAAGGAGAGGGGTGAAGGGGGAGGAGAGGATATAGGTGAGGGAGGGATAAGGGAATGCAACAGGATGAATGAGGGTGGGGGTAGGGGAGATGAGGAGGAAGGCAAGTAGCCAGGAAGCATGGTGCGAGAAGCAGGCCGGGGGAGAATAAAGTAGTGGGAGAGTTGGTCTGAGTATGGGGGAGGAGTGGTATAGAGTTTCTGGCGCAGACAGGGTAGACTGGAATGTAAGGATTTGGGAAATGTAAAAATAAAAAAATAAACATTGGTGAGCAGGAGTAGGAGTAAATAAGCACCGGGGGCGGGATTAGGTGGTTGAAATATAAGTTGAGGATAAAAGGGGCAGAGAGCAGGGGTAAAGAGCAGTTAGAAAAGGTAACCGATCGGAAGTTGAGCAAGTGAGACAGCTCAGCACCTGGATGCAAGGGTTAGCATGCCAGATGGAACCAGGCAGGTGACAGATTGGAACAGGCAAAGTTGCAGCTGAAAGTAGAGGCATGAGTAATGATAGAACAAATAGTTTAATGGCAGTCAGTGTAAAATGCTGTTGAAGCAGTAGTTCTAACACTTGGGCAAACAAGCAAGCCTGGTTGAAACAGCTAACACAAATTGCAGCAAAAGCTAAAACTAAGTTGAGACAATAACAGATCTGGTTGAAACAGCTAATACAGGTAGCAACAGAGCTATATAAACTTGAGCACAAACAGCCCTAGGTGAAAAACAGCAAGATAAGTAGCAGCAGAGGCTGTATTATATGGAGCACAGATGAGCCTGGGTGAACAGCTGGTAAGACCTAAAACAAGGTAGGCAGGCATGCGTGAGCAAAGTGGGTAACAAGGGAGTGGGGCAACAGTAGAAGTGTAAACAAAAACCAGTGCTGGAGGAGCCTACAGTGGACAGCATGGCTGGATGACCACAGCTGACTCCAGGCAGACTCCTCGATGTCCTAAGCGCAACAGTCCTTTGCACGAACGGGCCGCTGCATGTACAGGCTGCTTGAGCAGGCACCCTGAAATACAAGGGGCTGGCCACAGATTGGCTCAGAGTGAGCTGGGTGGGTGCAAGTCCTGGCTCCCAACTGAGCTTTTTCCTGGGTACTGATGGTGATCAGTTGGGGGAGGGGAGTGAAGGCTGGACAAAGAAGCCCCCTCACGACCCTGGCAGTGGTGTCCTCTGGAGTGCTGCATGGTGAGAGTGGCTGAGAAGAAAAAATTACTCACCATAGTAATGTTTCTTCTAATGGAGTCTTGCTGTATTCTGACTATATGCAGTTATCCCCAGCACTTGAACTGCTCCGGAGAGTAAAGGGTTAACTCTATGCAAAGGCATAGAACGTTGAGCTCTAGCTCAGTTTTCAAACCTCTGTCTGTGGAACTCTGAAGTGTAACCGTCAGATTCTTACGAGCCCTAACTAACTCAAGTAAGAAATTGTTTTAAAAATTGTTGTGCCAAGTGGCAAAAACAGAGTTTTAGGGTCAAAGACTTGGGTCAAAAAACCCAAAAAGAACACAACAGGTGGTGATGCACCAAACTGAAAGAGAAAAACCCCCAAGAGATGGAGGCATGTCCAGAGCACCTCTGGGGTGCAGCACTGTTCCTGCCCCACCACATCCCAAAAACTACTTGGTTCCAGGAGGGGAGGCAGGGAGGGAGGTCAGAATACAGCAAGACTCCATTAGAAGAAACAACATTACTATGGTGAGTAATTGTTTCTTCAAACATGAAGTCTTGCTGTATTCTGACTATATGCAGACTACCAAGCAGTACCCCCTTGGAGGAGGGGGTTACAGAACCTATTTTGGGAACAAGCTCTACAGCACAGCTGTGCCAAACCTAGCATCACTTTGTGACTGAATGTCCAAAGAGTAATGCTTGGTGAGGGTGTGAACAGAGTTCCAGATAGCTGCTTTACATATATCCACTAAAGGTATATCTCTAGCTGCTGCGACCGAAGCAGCTGTACCTCTGGTAGCATGAGCCCTCAGGCCTGAGGGAGGCGCCTTCCCAAGTTTAGAGTAGCAGAACTGAATACAAGAGACAATAAATCTGGCAATAGACATCTTGGTAGCAGGCTTGCCCTTTCCCACCTCACCATAAGTGAGAAACAATTGAGAACAATCCTTCCTATGGGCCTTAGTATGCTCAATGTAGTAACTAAGAGCCCTCTTTACATCCAGACTGTGTAACCTCCTCCCTCCAGAGGAAGAATGATCAGTGAAAAAGACAGGCAGAGACATAGACTGGTTCAGATGAAAGTCTGACACTACCTTGGGAAGGAACTTTCTATTAGTGCGGAGGACCACCTTATCCCTATGAAAGGAAATGAAATCAGGTTCCACTGATAAGGCCTGTAGTTCACTGATCCTCCTAGCAGAGGTAATGGCCACCAGGAATACAGTTTTCCAAGTCAAGTATTTCAGCTCAGCTGAAGATAAAGGTTCAAAAGGGGGCTGCATAAGCTGTGCAATACAGATGTTCAGATCCCAGGAAAGAGCAGGCTCCCAAAAGGGAGGGTTGACGTGAACTAAGCCTTTGAAGAATTTCTTGAAAACTGGATGAGAAGGTATGGAAGAGTCCTTACCAGCCGAAAGAAAAGCAGACACAGCTGCCAAATGCACTTTAAGGGTAGTAGGCCGGAGGCCTAAACGGTTAAGATGTACCAAATAGTCCAAAACAGTGGCAATGTCAGTCCGCTCTGGCTTAATATGTGTACTGGAACACCAAAACCCGAACCTTCTCCATTTGGAATTGTAAGTCTGCCTAGTAGCAGGCTTCCTGCTAACTTTTAAAATATCCAAAACTGATTGGGAAAGATGCAAACTTGCATATTCCAGCTCTTCAAGAGCCAGGCTTTGAGCCTGAGAGTCTGAAGGTTGGGGTACAGAATCCTCCCTTGAGAGGAGGTGAGAAGATTGTACTGCCTGGGAAGACACAAGGTCAGTGTTACTGACAGTGACAACAGTAGAGGATACCAAGGCTGTCTGGCCCAGTCTGGAGCCACCAGAATCACCTTGCAACGCTGAGACCTGATTTTTATCAGGACGCTGAATATCAGAGGAAAAGGAGGAAATGCACACAGAAACCTGCTTGTCCAATTTAGTAGAAGAGCATCCTGGGGAACAGGACCCAGAAGGGGTGGTCTGCAACAATAAATTGGGAGTTGATGATTGTACGGGGCTGTAAAAGAGATCCATCTCTGGGGTGCCCCATCTCCTGAAAATGACTTGAAGAATGACAGGGCTCAGGGTCCATTCGTGGTGACCCTGGGAAATCCTGCTGAGAGCATCTGCTAGGATGTTGTCCTTCCCTGGGAGATGCACCGCCACCAGAGAAGCCTGAAGGGAATAAGCCAGAGACCAAATTTTCATGGCTTCTGTGCACAGGGCCGAGGACCGAGTGCCTCCCTGCTTGTTGATATACCACATGGTTGTGGTATTGTCTGTTCTGATCTGCACCACTTTCCCTTGGACAACCGCTGAGAATGTCTGGAGAGCCAGGAAGACAGCTCTCAATTCGAGAAGGTTTATGTGCAGAAGGGACTCCTGGTGTGACCAAGTTCCCTGAGCTGTGAGCTGATCTAGGTGGGCCCCCCCACACCCCAACAGGGAGGCATCTATGGTGAGAATCACAGAAGGGACCTGACTGATGAAAGGGACCACTTGTCAAAGATTGTCTTCCTCCAACCACCACTGAAAGGCCTGGACCAAGGTGTTGGAGACTGGAACCAGTTTGGAGAAAGGGTCCTTTTTCTGAGACTAGAAAGATCTGAAATGAAACTGAATACCCCTCATCTGAAATCTTGCTCCCTGAACTACTGCTGTGGAAGCTGCCATGTGGCCCAGCAGCTATAGAAAGTGTCTGGCTGGTCGAGACACTGGAGGACGAAAAGAGGAGGCCAAGGTGACCAGTGACTGAACCCTTGAGAGAGGAAGAAATGCTCTTGCCTGAACTGTATCTATTTCCACCTCTATGAAAGTGAGAAGCTGGGCTGGTTCTAGAACAGACTTCTCTAAATTTAGAATGAAGCCCAAGGATTCTAGAAGTCTTTGGGTGACCTCCAAGGCTGACTTGACTTGGTCTGAGGACTGGCCCACTAGAAGCCAGTCGTCCAGGTGTGGGAACAAAAGAATGCCCTGCCTCCTGAGGAATGCCACCACCACTGCAAGACACTTGGTGAACACCCTTGAGGCAGATGTGAGGCCGAAGGGCATGGCCCTGAACTGGTAATGGCCTGAGGGCAACTCGAACCTGAGGTACTTTCTGTGGGAATGTCTGATAGGTATTGGGAAGTAGGCATCCTTGAGATCCAGGGAGGCTAGCCAGTCTCCTGGTCTCAGAGAGGGAAGAATTACTCCCAGAATCACCATTTTGAACTTTGGTTTTGTCAAATGTTTGTTCAGGTACCTTAAGTCCAATATGGGTCGCCACTCCCGTCTTTTTGGGGGTAAGGAAGTATCTTGAATACAGTCCTTTTCCCCTGTGACAAAGAGGTACCTTCTCTACTGCTTGCAAAAGCAGAAGAGAGGAGACTTCTGCCTCCAAGGACTTTGTGTCCAAGGGGAGAGGGAGGACTGAACGACTTTGCTGTCATTCTTGGGAACCTTTTGAAACTGAGAGCAAGTCCCTGGCTCACTACTTCCAGAACCCATTTGTCTGAAATAATAGACTCCCAGGCCTGGGAGTAGTGAGCCAGCCTGCCCCCTACCGGGATTGGGGAGGCGACCCTGACTGACACCTCAGGGTGTCTGCTTGGCATGGGGCTTGGATTGAGTAGCTGATGGGGTCCTAGTTACCCCACGTCTACCTCTTCCCCTAAAGAACCTCCTCTGCTGAAAAGAGGAGGGGGCCTGAGCTTGGTAAAAAGGCCTGCCCCTGCCCCTAGACTGCTGCCTCTGAGGAGTGGTCTGCTTTTCTTTGGCTGCAGCACTCCTATTGGTGTTCCTGTATTCATCCATCTTCTTCATGTAATTCTCTGTTTGTTCCCCAAAGAGAGAATTATCAGTTACAGGAAAATCCATGGCCTTAGCCTGGGTATCCTGAGAGAGGTTGGTACACCTAAGTCAAACAAATCTCCTCATGGAGATAGATGTAGCCATGACCCTGGAATGAATATCATTGGAATCAACTGCAGCATGGAACTGCACTTTAGATGCCTCTATACCATTTGCAGCCACCTGCTCCAGCTCCTTGGCTAGCTGGGGAGGGGCATCCTTAGCCACTGCCAGAACCGTATCTCACATAGATTTCTGGTACCTGGCTGTGTATGCCATGTAATTTGATTGCCTGAGTCCCAAAGAGGATGCCAAGTACTGTTTTTTTTGCCATGGCATCCACTTTCCTGGAATCCTTTTCTGGGGGGTGAGATGTCAGGGGAATATTAGCATTGTCACAGGCTGCAGCTTGTACTACCCCAACATGGCTGCTATGATTTGAAAGGAATTCCATCCTTGGACCTGACAAAGCATATCTCCTGTCCATTCTTTTTTCCACAGGAGGAATGTATGTAGGAAACTGTAAAATTTTTTGTGTCTGTTTCCCCAAGGATTTATGTAAGGGGACAGACACCCTCTTTGACTCTGGGACATCCATCATTTCCAGGTAGTCAGGTTCTTCCTGATTCTGTTCAGTCTCTTCCATAGGAAGCTGAAGAGTCTCAGCCACTTTCTTGTAAAACAAGAAATGGGAAGGGGACTCAGAAAGCCTGGGAGGAGAAGCCTGAGAAGGCCTGTCTGGGGAGATGTCAGGCTTTACTGGCTGATCTAGGCCCTCATCTTCTACATAGTCTTCATCCTCCTCCCAATCGCCCTCATAGTATGCTTCAGGATCTATATCTGAAGCCAATACTTCCGACTGAACCGATCGGGACTGAACCAAAACTGGTTCGGTCGGAACCGGGTGAAGCGACTGAACTACTGAAATCGCTTTCGCTATCTCATCAGCGGTCTGACCATGGGAAGCGGGATCCGAACCGGCTGATTTCCTCTTTCTTTTGCTCAGAACCAATTCCGCAGAATCAGCTCTCTGTTTGCCCGAAGAGGTATCGCCCAGGTCAGTGGGCACCTCTTCAGGTTCGGCCGCAACCGAACCGGGCTGGCCATCCGGGTCAGTGGACTTCTCGGCCTCCTTTTCCCTTAGCCTACTCAAATGTTTATCGAGAGTGGCTTTGGAAAAGTTCTTACATATTTGGCAGTCTTCCTTGAGGCGGTCAAACCTCAGACAATACACACAGATACGGTGAGGGTCGGCCTTAGCAAAAGCCTCCTTACACTTGATACAGTGTTGAAACCCGGTGGGTTTTCTTCTTGGGTTTCTCAGACATGCCTAAAACCAGTAAAAATCACCTTACACAGCGGTTAAGCCAGGCGATTACAAACCCAACGGTTCCAACCGTGTCACGGGTCGGTTAAAAAAATGCTAAAATATCGGATTTTTTAGGAACCGATGGGTACCGGAAAAAACACTCAAACAGTAATAATAATTAATATAACGATAAGCTTCGGTTCTGAACTGGACCGACCGATACAGAACTGAAATAAAACAATTTCTTAATAAACAACGCAGAAAATAACCACTACCTATAGCTACCACTTACTGTATCAAGACAGAGGTAAGAATACCGAAATGCAGAAAATCATGGTTTGAAAAAAACTGACCGATTCAAACTAGACCGAACCGAAGCGCAGGAGGAATCTCCGGAGCGACTTCACAGTAAGGCGGAGTAACGAATCCGACGGTTACACTTCAGAGTACCACAGACAGAGGTTTGAAAACCGAGCTCGAGCTCAACGTTCTGTGCCTTTGCATAGAGTTAACCCTTTACTCTCCGGAGCAGTTCAAGTGCTGGGGATAACTGCATATAGTCAGAATACAGCAAGACTTCATGTTGTTTGAATCTGTGGAGTCCCCGCTGCAAGCCCAGGAGGTGTATGGCAAAACTGACTAGCTCACGGATTGGCTCAGAGTGAGCTGGAGGGTGGGTGCAAGTCCTGGTGGGGATAAGTGGGGAGAGGGGGTGAAAGCTGGACAAAGAAGCCCCCTCGAGACCCTGGCAGTGGTGTCCTCTACCGTGCAGTGTGGCTAGAGCGGCTGAGAGTCTGTGGAGTCCCCACTGCAAGCCTTGGAAGTGTAAGACAAAAGTGACCCACCTTCCCCGCTCACGGATTAAGTTCTGAGCAAGCTGGGGAGTGGGTGCAAGTCCTGGCCCCCAACAGAGCTTTTTCCAGGGTCCTACCGGTGATCAGTGGAGGAGACGGGTGAAGGCTGGACAAAGAAGCCCCCTGAAGACCCCAACAGTGGTGTCCTCTGGAGTGCCATGTGGCAAGAGCGGCTGAGAGTTTGTGGAGTCCCTGCTGCAAGCCCGGGAGGTGTACGGCAAAACTATGACCCACCTTCCCCGCTCACGGATTGGCTCAGAGTGAGCTGGGGGTGGGTTCAAGTCCTGATCCCCAACTGAGCTTTTTCCTGGGTCCTGGCAGCAATCGGTGGGGGGAAGGGGGTGAAGGCTGGACAAAGAAGCCCCCTCGCAACCCCAGTGTTGGAATCCTCTGGACAGACAGGAAATGTAAGCCACAACTTGCAGCTGGATCAAACAGAGCCAACATCAGTTTCTCAAGCACAAAATTCAAGTCCCAAGGAGAGACTGCATTACAAACAGGAGGTTTTATATGCATACTAGCTCTTAGAAAAGTACAGGACACTTCCAGTTGTGCAATCACATGCCTACCAGTAAGAGCATGGAAAGCTGATATAGCTGCCAAATGCACTTTAAGTGAGAAATACTGCAGATCAGAGTCTGACAGTGACAGCATCCAGAACTGCTTTAACCAGACATGTAAATTGGTCCAAATTCTTGGAAGCAGCTTACACAGTGAACTGCTTCCACGTCAAGGAATAAGTATGACTGGTAGAAGGCTTTCTGGCCACAACCAGAACATCAGTAACTTTAGGGGATACCCCAAAACATGTCATGGCTAGGTTTTCAGAAGCCACACATGCAGACGTTATGATTTGAGGTCTGGATGAACCAGGGACCCCTTGTCCTGTGATAACAGACCTGGACACAATAGTAGAGGTACTGGGGCTCCACCGCCAGTTGCTGCAGGACTGCAAACCATATCTGGCGGAACCATAAAGGAGCAATGAGGATGAGGGTGGCACTCTCCATCCTCAATTTGATTACTACCCTCTGTATTAGAGGAACTGGGGTAAATGTATACAGGGAATCTCCCCTTCCAAAAGAGGGACAACGCATCTCACCAGAAAACCCTAGGCCCTGGAGTGAGCGAGCAGAAACATGGCAGTTTTGTGTCGTGTGGGGATGCAAGACTGCCCAACTCTGGACAACCCCATCTTGCAAAGAGGTCATCTGCCACGGAGGTCAGCAGTTCCCATTCATGAATCTTGAACTGTGACCTGCTTAGCCATCTGACAAGACATTCTGGAGACCTGGGAGATGAGCAGCAGAGAGCTGTAGGCTGTGGGACACAGCCCAGTACCATACTCTCATTGCTTCCCTGCACAGGGGTTAGGAATGGGTGCCCCCTTGTTTTTTGATGTAATGCATCACACTAGTGTTGTCCATCCGTATTAACAGAGGACGTGGGCATAAATGCTCCTGAAATGCCTGGAGGCTGTACAGAACAGCTTTCATATCCTGGACACTTATGTGTAACTTGACCTCCACCTGGGACCATAACCCTTGTGACTGGCAGGGGTCCAGTTGGGCATCCCAGCCACAGCCCGAAACATCCGTGGTGAGGATCTGTACAGAAGCTGGTAAAAGGAATGGAACACCCTATACAAGGTTGTTGTAATCCATTCACAACAGTAACGCTCTGCACAATGGAGATGTGACAAGGATCCTTAGGTCCAGCTCATCCATCAGCTGATCCCACTGGACCCTGAGCGTCCACTGTGGTATTCTCATGTGTAAGTGTGCCAGTGGCACTGTTACAATGGCCGCAGCCATGAGACCCAGAAGATGTAACATGGTCCATGCAGTGACATAGTGACTTCTGTATACCAACTGTGCTTGAGCAATGAGGTTTTCCATCCTGTCCTGTGGCAGGAAAGTACATCCTGTCCTGTATTCAAAACTGCTCTTATGCATTGCAGTCTCAGGCAGGGAGTCAAGATACACTCGGATACATTCATTGTGACACCTAAATAATTGAACAATTGCCTTGTCTGTGACACAGTATGTAGTAAAGCTTCTCTGGAGCTGGTCTTCAGAAGCCAGTTGTCCAGGTAGAGGAACAAAATTCTTCCCCACGAAAGGCTGCTGCCACTACTGCCAAGCATTTGGTAAAGACTTGCGGTGCAAAAGACAAGCCAGAGGGCAATATCACGAACTGCTAGTGCTCCTCTTCCAGCATGAAATGCAGATACTGGCTGTGGGCTTTACTGATCCTGACATGAAGTTAGGCATCTTTCATATCTAGGGAGCACAGCCAGTCCTCTTTTTGCAGAAGGGGAACCACAGCTTGCAGGGACACCATGTTAAACTGCTTGTATACTATGCAGAAGCTGAGATCCATGAGGTCCAGCACAGGACATAGATCCCCTCTCCATTTTGGGACTAGGACGTATCTGGCATAGAATCCTTTGTTTCTCTGGTTTGGAGGAACCGGTTCTATAGTACGTTTTTGAAATAATGACTGCACGCCTTCCCTCAGAAAGAGCAAATGGCAAAAGAATGATCTGCAGAGGTGTCCAGCAACTCCAGAGCATGCTCCCTTGCTATTATCTCCAGGACCCATTTGTCCATTGTAATCTCCCACCATTGGTTTGGATGCAGGGAGATCCTGACCCCTACAACCACCCCTGGAGGTAAAAGTGGAGGTGGGGTTGTAATCTGAAGAGAGTCATGTGGAACTGGTAGGGGCAGAGTCCCTGGCACTGACCGCACTTGATGCTGCTAAATGGGCACCTGGGGATAGCGGTCCTGACAAAAGGCCACCTACCCAACCTCAACCTTATTGATGGTGGGCACGACCATCTCCGGCAATAGGCTGATGAAAAGATCCCCTCCCATGTCTCCTAGGAGTGGGATAATGGAACTCAACAGGTCTGAGTGTCATTTTGGAGGTCTGACGTCCTCTGAGCACCTCTTTAACATCATAATCACACAGTTTTGTCCCTCTAAATGGAACATTCAAAACTGTTTGCTGTACATTGTTAACAAAACCAGCAACTCTAAGCCAAAAATACCATTTCAGACATATGCCTGAAGCAGCAGCCCTAGCTGAAGCATCAGAAACATCACAGGCTGACCTTGGCAAATGTTTGCCAACATCTGCCCCCGAAGTTAATGTTTTAATTAACTCATTCTTGACAGAACCTTCAGGCAAAGCCTGGGCTGCAGGATTAGCATCTTTCCAGTGTCTAGTCTGATATTTGATCATATTGGCCTGATAATTAGCAATTCCCAGACCCAGAGAGGCACAGCACACATATGCTTGACCATCACATCCAACTTCCTAGATTCCCCATCAGGAGGCAGAGTACTCAGGTGCTTAGATGCCTTAGATCTATTACAAGCAGCCATGATGACCACGGAGTCAGTTTCTGGCTGGTTGGCATGATAAAGCTTAGCAGAAAGGGCTGGATACTGCTTATTAGCCTTCCTGGAAACTGCAGGCAGTGAGTTAGGTCTGTGACATGCAGAAAAAGTGGCATCCTCTAATGCAAGAAAAAGAGGCGGGATTATAACGGAGGGTGAGCAATGAACCTCCAAAAAATCCCATGACAGTCTGCATTTGCTGTATCATGGCTTAAAAAGCAGGATCCTCAGGAGATCTTGAGGTATAAATCACAGAGTCCTCACTGCAGGATGAGAGGATAGAACTAGAACAAGGGGCTACATACTGTTCTCCCTCATAATCCTCCTCTAATAACATGAGATCAGGACTATATTCCACCTCTTCATTGACAGAGAGCCACTTAAGACGCTGGAGATAATGGCAGCAGCTGAGAGGGAGGAATTTGCTGTGTGTTGGTAGCCGTTGTTGACTGGTTCAGACTGCCTGTTGAATCTGTTGCTGGGTTGACTGCCTGCACAGGTAAGCCAAGCATAATGTGTTGTATCATCTCTGAAAATGACACCAGCACAGCCTGAGTGTCGACAACGCCCTTACCATAGGCCATGACTACTTGCATCCATGACGAGCTCTGGCCCAACGATGATGGCATCATACTGTCCACAGCAAGTACAGCAGTACCAAAGCCTGACCCTGATGTCTCAGTGACAGTTGGGGGAGCAGGTGATGACGTTATAACATTACTTGCCTCAACGGCGAACCAGATCTCACTGGGGAAATAGACTTCTCTTTGTCTTTATGCTTATGGTACGACAATGAGGAGGGCTGTGATGATGACTGTTTCCTGTCCTATTCCTCCGACTTCAGCAGCTGTTTTTCAGCCAACATGGATGGTGACATAAATTCTGCTCCTTTCTCCTTTCCTATGGCTGTTACTGCTTTTTGGAGAAGGACAATTTTTAGAGCTTTCTTACAGCGTGGCCTTGTTGTTTGGTTCAAGCCCCGGCAAATCTCAAAAGTCCTCACTTTGTGCGACAAGCCAAAGCAGCACACACAAACCATGTGTGTATCTTCTTTATAAATTTTATCTCCACACTTAACAGTACCGAATTAAAGCATCTTTCAATTTTGGCGGTATACAGAGACAACAAAAAACACTTTGTTAAAACAGAAGAAGAATAAACAGACGTTTTCCTCAGCAGCTCTGACAAGTACGATCGACGGCAGGAAAAGAACTGAAGAGTGACGGGGCTGTCCACGTTTACATAGATGCTTACGCAGAACATTGTTGTGGACGGTGCCCAGCTAGCAAAAGTTTTCGTGGGGTCCTAGCACTGACAGGGGTATAGCTTCAGATGTGTCGCCTAATGGAAGAGATATCCTTGAAGATTACGGTCATGTTTTTTATTTTATTTTGTACAAGGCTTTATGCTCTTCCCCATATGGCGCCCATCTGCCCGGCTCCCTCAGTTCCGTCCCCTGGAATTACTGGGGCTTACCTTACGCCCGGTCCGGGAGCGGTGCCTGCGGAGAGCTGGTTGCCATCCTGCCGCTGGTTTTTTCCTAATTTTCTCCCCATTTTTACCCGAGGGCCCCAGGAGAAGAACGCATGCGTGTGTAGACACGCATGCGCCCTTACAGCCTCAGTACCGACCTTCACCTGCCTCATTGACCTACCGCTGGCACGCCTGCTTGCAGCATCCCTCGGCCTCCACAGGGCAGCTGTGGACCGAGGGATGCCGTATCACCTCCCGAGAGGAGAGCTTGCCTGTCGGCAGCTCCATCCAACCTACGCCTGCGCACCTCGACGCACTCCAAGCTCGCCTCCCGAACCCGGCCGCCATGCGTGCCGCGAGGTGAGACGTCCAGTGCCTCAGCCCTCTGTGACACCGGGCTGGCTGATTACTGTCATATTAATAAAAAAAAAAAAACTCTTTAGACAAATGCTTTAGCCATTTCTTTACATTCTGAGCACGCTGACTGCACACAATTATACAGTTGTGCACTCCAGTAGACAGGGACTGGAATCGAGAATGCTTGATCTTCAGTGGCTTTCAATTTAGATTTTTGGACCAAGAACAACAGTCTCTTTTAGAAGAGGGTAAGGATAGTGGTGGGACAGAGAGGTGAAGAGGACCCAGTCCATTCTGGGATGTATATGTTACAATTAATACCTTAAAGATAATCCTTCTGTATACAGGACATCAAAGCAGTTCATAGAGCATATGTCTGGTTTACTCAAACTTACGAGTGGATATTATCAGCACAGATGTGGCATTCTGTACCATCTGCAGGCAGTGGACCAGACTCACTGGTAAGCCCACACAGAATACATTACAACTGTGAAGGAGTAATATAAGTGCCTAGACCAGAGTGGTCAGATCATCTTTTGTCCAGCAAGCCACACGATTTTCCATAGATGATAAAAGCCTCTCCTGACCACTGCAAACACCTGAGATTCAAATAGAAATACACCATCTAGGCCTATTAAGCAATATGGCCTGAACAAGCATTCATTTCCTGGAGATTTAGTGCTTGGCTACCTCTTACAGCCTCGGTACTGACCTTCCTCCACCTGCCTCATTTGGCCTATCGCTGGCACACTGCTTGCGCAGCCCCTCGGCTTCCACCAGGGGAGTGGTATTAACTCCAGTTCAGGTGTTAATCTCTGAAAATGATTGCCTGTATGGGCTTTAAAGCAATTAGAGGTCTACTCAGCCAGCTGGCCCACTGGCGAAGAAATAGGGCTACTGCTTGCGATGGTGGTGACCTGGGTTCAGAAGAGGGCCTAGGTCGGGGGCTGGCTGGATGGAGGAGGATTGAGTGTTTCAGAGAACGCTCTCCTCCTCCTCCTCCAGGAAGGGAAGGCTGCCAGCTCCGCTGGAAGATGCCACCTGGGAGAAACACAGAAACAGAGACTCTGATGGCAGATAAGGACTGCTTGGCACACCGAGTCTGTCCATTTATCTCTACATACAGTGTCACCGCAGACCCTACTTAGTCTCTGGCTGTTTCAACTTCCCACCATCCTTTACACTGAGATTCCCTTATGCCTATCCAACGCATTGTTGAACCCTACCACTGTTTTCACCACCACCACCTCCTCCACTGGAAGAATGTTCCAGGTGTCCCCCACACTCTCTATGAAGAGGTACTTCCTCACATCTGTCCTGAATCTACCCCCTCCAGCTTCACTGCATGTCCCCTTATTCTTGAGCATCTTTTTTTTTTCCGAAAAATACTCCCCTCCTGCACCTTATTTACTCCCGCATACTTAAAGTTCTCTATCATATCCCCCCTGCTCCTCCAGGGTGTATATATTGAGGTCCTTTAGTCTCTCCTCATAGGGTTTCTGATGCAGACTCTGCACCATCTTAGTTGTGCTCCTCTGTCTAAAGTTCACTCTATGTCCTTCCAGTGATGTGGGCTCCAAAACTGGACATAGTACTCTCGGTGGAGTCTCACCAGCGATCTGTACAGAGGAAACACCACCTCCTTCTTTCTGCTCTTGATACCCCTTTCTATAGACCCCAGCATCCGACTAGCCCTCCCAACTGCCTGTCACAATGCCTGGCCATCTGATATGATTACCCTTGGGTCTCTTTCCTATTTGGTGGTTGTCACTACCTCTCCATCCATTTTGCACACTGCCTCTAAGTTTCTGTGCCATAAGTGCATGATTCTGCACTTTTCGCACTGAAACCAGCTGCTACAATTTTGGCCACTCTTTGAGTTTGCCTAGTCTCTGCATATACCCCCCGAGTGTCCACTCTACTGAATATTTTGTGTTATCCGCAAAGAGCAGACCTTCCCTTCCAACTCCTTTTGCAACGTCACCTATAAAAACACTAAAGAGGATCGGACCCAGTACTTATCCCTTAGGCACCCCGCTGGTCACCTTCTCTTCACCCTCTGTCACCTATCCCTCAACCAATTTCTTACCCAGTTTGCCACCATTGGACACACCCTATGCTGCCCAGCTTCCTTCCTTACGAGTCTCCTATGTAGAAGGGTGTTGAAAGCCTTACTGAAATCTAGGTAGGCCACATGTACTGCTCCACCATGATCTAATTCCTGGTTAGCCAGTCAAAAAAACATATCAGATTTGGTTGATATGATCCCCCCGGTGAAATCATGCTGCCTTGGGTCTTGTAACCCTTTGGATTCAAGATATTCCACGATCCAGTCCTCCAGCAGTGTTTCCATTTAACTTTCCCACCACTGACGATAGGTTTACTGGCCTAGAGTTGCCAGCCTTCTCCTTGCATCTACCCTCTTCCAGTCCTCCAGAAAAATCTTGTTTTCAGTGAGTTGTTAAATAGGACTGTCAGAGGTGCAGCAAGTACCTCCCTGAGCTCCCCCCCCAATACCCTTGTATGCATATACAGCCCATGATGCTTTGCATTATGGGAGTATGTGTGATTTTGTATTTCTTTGAAACATGGTCTTCCCAGCCAATGCCCTTTGGGGCAACCCTTGCCTCAGTGCTTGTGCACTAAGGTTCTTTGTCTTTTAGCTTGTTTTTGGTTTTTATTGGGCTCACCACAACCCAACCCAGATAAACCAACTTAGGGTAGCTGGTTCATTTCACAGGGGTGTCATACAGAGGAGACACACTGATGAGTCCTGGTAGGACGAAACATGTGTCTGTGTCTTCTGTTGGCACCCTTTGCAGACTGTGTGAGAGGCCTTTATGGCACCATGCATTTCTGCTTAAAGTTGAACCAGCATAATATTTTGTGGTGATTTGCATATACAGTCCATGATGCTTTGCATTATGGGAGCATGTGTGATTTTGTATTTCTTTAAAAATATATTTTCAAGTTTTGCAGGAACAACTTAATTGTACATGCAAAACTTTGAACAGCTGGCCCACAGGCTGAGATTCACAGAAAATGAGAATTACATACCCACTGTAATGCTTGACCTTCCAGAATGTCTTCACCATTCATCACTTGTGGGTTCAAGCCAGAGGCGCAGGACACTGTGGGAGCATACAGCTTTAAAATTTTTGAAGTGGGGAGCAGATGTTGGGATGGCGCCACCCACGAGGCAAACCTATGACGTGGCACTCGTGGACTGGCCAGTAACAGACACCAACCCCCCCCTCAGTTTTGTTGCCTAGAGGACAAAAGAGAAAAACAGAAAAGGGTGGGGCAAGGGAGCCCTAGGGACAGGGAAAAGGATACAGGATATAAAAAACAACCAGAGAAGAGGAGGTAAAAACTCTGGGCTGAGGAACTTAAGATGGCCAGGGATGACTAGGACAACTGGGCAGGCCAAGGAGGGAAAAGAGAGAGAGAGAGAGGACCCATGGTCTCGGCCTGAAGGCAGTGTGTCAGAAGAATGGTCTCACTCTCGTTCCAAATAGAGGAATGACCGACACCCCCGAGAGTGTAATCCAGAAAAGAAAACTACTCCAAGATGGAGCAGCTCCAGAAGGGCTGTAAGGAAAAGAGTACTTCTATGAGGCAATTAGACATGAGAAAAATGTATGAACCATGTGGCCATGTAGTCAACCCCAGACGGCTACCCTAGAAGGATGGGGCTAAGAAGTATATGTCCTAATGACTAAAATGTAATATGGGAGACAATATGCCTTCAAATTCGAGGGTCTGGGGCTAATCAGGGCATAGACTGGAAGAACTCATTGCCCAAGAAACAGGGAGAGAAGCACTCCTAAGAGTCAAACTGAGAAATGGATCCTCCAAGATAGGAGAAACAGAGATTGTGAGGAAAACCTCCCCTTTTGAAACTGAGTCCATGGGAGGATCTCAAACATTAAAAATGGAAGAACAATGCAGCAGACCAGGGGAAAGACGATACACAGACAGGCTGAGCCAGACAGGTTACTACTTGCTTGAAAACAGGTTCGCCCACAGAAAAAATAGTTCTGCTGCCAAGCTCGGTCCCAGGAAGGAATCAGAAAATAATTCAACTGCAAAAACTTAGATCCTCCAACGGACAACGGTGGTGGTGGTGGTGGGGGGGCATTATAGAGATCTACTAAGGCATCCTAATCTCTCTCTCTCAGGAAGGAATAACTTAAAAATGTATTAAAAAAAAAAAAAGGGAACCCAAAGGTCCGCCACAAGAAAAAGCATACATATACATATAAGTATAAGTATATATACATATAAATGAAAAAAACAACTTTTTTTTTTTTTGCAGCACCAGAGGTGCCAGAAGGACAAAAGAGCAAAAATCTCAAAGTATCCCCCCCAAAAAAAGGAGAAACAGGAGATCTAGAAAGGCCACTAAAACAGAATTTGTTTTAGGGGAGCCATGAATGGCTGGAAAGGGAACATCTTCCCTCAGGAGAAGCTTCTTGAAGCTATCACCCCCCAAAAAAAGGGGAAAGGCAAGAAGGGAGGAGAGACAGCTCAGAAACCTGGTCAAGCGGGGGAAAGGTGGGTGGGAAGCAGTGATGAATAGTGAAGATATTGAAGATAAAGAATTACGGCAAGCAAGTCATTTTCATATCTTCCAAGAATCAATCACCACCATTCATCACTGGTGGGTGCGAGTACCAAGCCACCACCAAATGGTGGTGTTAGCAAACCTTGAGGGAAATGGTTGTTCCCTCAGCCTCCTTTGGGGGAGACACAGAGAGGCAGGGGCCTCTCATGGGTTTGGCAAGGCCGGAGACTGGTCAGGGGCAGGTGGAGGCTCCCGTAGTCTGGGAGAAGGAAGGCGCACCGCAAGCGCGCTGCCGAGAAACCTCTTCTACCCCAGCTGTCAAACTCAGCCGAGTCAGACTCAGGGGACGGTACTGTCGTGGGCGCTTTTGTCCTGAGGGGGTGTCCAGGACCACCACCCCAGAAGAGGAATGGGACATGGCTCCTGGAGACCCTCAGGGTGTGCAATACCTGTGCTGGAAATCCATTGGGGCAGAGGGATGGAGCCAAGCATTCTGCGACACCTCCGCAAATAGCTGGGGCCAAGGATGTATGACAGTAGTGTCAGAACTGTACTCCCCAAGGAAGGACAGCATAATTCAGGCAGGACTGTGACCAGCAAAGTGGGAGATGTGCAGCTCTTCCAGCATCCCCGAAAGGAAGCACTGATAAGTGGTGTAATCAGCATTGGAGGTGAAGTGGCAGAAGTAGCCTCTTCCTCAATGGAGGAAGAGGAGGATGCAGAGGAGCTGGACTTAGGGAAAGGTGGTGCAGGGTGTTCAGTCTGGAAGATGACCTCATCCATAGCCCTCAGACAGGTGGGAAAAGCACTCGCCGTGGCCCTGAACTGTTCCCAGGCTTAGGCCCCATAGGGCCAGGGAAACCTGGGGGAGGAGGCATAGGAGGAGGCTCATAGCGGACCAGGCCAGGTCCTCTAACAGGGCTATGAGGGTGGACAGGGGATCTCTCATGCGGAGAGGAGCTGTGCCGCTTGGCCACTGAATGCCCAACCATGAAGGAGCGATTAGGGTGGTGCCCTTGGGGGGAGGGGGTAACCCCCAGGTGGGAGGGTCAGAGCCGTGCAGGTCCCACAGAGCAGTCCCTTCCCCCACCTACTGCAGGCTCATGGTTCCAGGGGAGACAGAAGGCCTGAGTTGACACTACAACTCCATCCAGAGGCTCCAGCCGCTCTGGAGGAGCACAGCACCAACCTAGTCCTCCTGACCTTCGCCTTACTTAAAAGAGCTCTGACCCTCAGAGAAAGCCTAACAGGAGTCACGGAGCTGGAAACAGGGAGAAAGGTGGACCCGGTACTACAAACAGTACCTGCATCCCCCTCGGTACCCCCAAACAGCAAGGGAAAGTACAGTTACGTAAGAACTTACCGTAACAGTAGATCTTCGAGAGAGGCTCTTGCAGTAGGTATTCACATATAGGACTAAACCGCCAGGCATCAGGACCCCACAGAAAAACTTCTAGCTAGCAGTCTCTGGCAGGGGACTGCCCCTACGTCAGGTGACTGGCATCAGCCAACGTCAGTATAAAGGGGTGGTCCCCCACGCCCGCCCTCCAGTTCTTTCCCGCCAAACGCCAGAAAGGCATGACAGGAGAGAAGAGGATATGCCCCCATAGACAAAAAAAAAAAAAATTGAGGGGGACGGAGGGAGGGAAGGTAATACCTACTGCAAGAGCCTCTCTCGAAGATCTACTGTTACGGTATATTCTTACGTAACTGTACTATCTTACTTCAAGAGGGCTCTTGCAGTAGGTATTCACATACAGGACAGAATTCCAAACAGTCTGGAACAAAGAAAAAAACGGGAGGCGTCGTCGTCATCCACAAATGACTGAAAGTTTGATCAGGGATCACGAAAGGAGTCCCTGCAGAACAGCAAACCCGAAGCCTGCTCTGTGGCGAGAGGCATGTCCAAACTGTAATGTTTCGTGAAAGTATGGACGGAAGTCTAAGTTGCTGCTGCACAGATTTCTGCCACTGACAACATTCCTGAAACAAGCAGCAGAGGCAGCTACCCCCCTGGTGGAGTGGCCTCCGACCTGACCCGGCAGGGTCTTGTTATACTTTTCGTAACAGAAAGTGACACAATTCGCTAACCACTTAGAAAGGCATTGCTTGGAAACAGCATTGCCTTCTCTTCTGTTAGCAAAAGAAACAAAGAGTTGATCCACCTTTCTGAGATCCTTAGTCCTACTGGTATAGTATCTCAGTATTCTATGCACATCCAGGGTGTGCAGAAGATACACTCCATGATTGGAATGTTCTGTGAAGAACGCAGGAAGTTCAATGGATTGATTTAACGTGGATTCAGCCATCACCTTTGGAAGAAACTTGAGATTAGTGTGCATGGCCACCCTTTCCCTGTGAAAAATCAAGTACGGGATTTTGCACATTAGGGCTTGCAGCTCGGAAATCCTCTGAGCGAAGGTAATGGCCACAAGAAACAGTGTCTTTCAAGAAAGAAACTTTAAATCTGCCTCGGCTGCCAGTTCAAAAGGAGGCAGTGTGAGCTTTTCTAGGATACAGTTTAAGTCCCAAGGAGGAGCAGGATTGCAGATCAGGGGCCTTAAATGGAGAACCTCTCTGAAGAAAGTCTTGGAGACTTCCAATTGAGCAAAAGTCCTGTCTCCGAAGGGAATGTGGAATGCTGAGATAGCTGCCATACGTACCTTCACAGAGGAGTAGCTAAGGCCCAGGTCATAGAGATGCCTCGGGTAATCCAGGACTTTGTTTGCTGGGCAGGAGAAAGATTCCAAATCCTTGGAACTGCCCAAAAAGCGAAACGCTTCCACTTCATAGCATAAGTAGACCTGTTGGAAGGCTTTCTGGCCTCCATCAGAATATCCATTACTAAGGGGGAAATGCCAAAGTGTGCCTTGGCTACGTCTGTAGGAGCCGTGCATGAAGGTAAAGTGATATGAGGCCTGGATGGACCAGGGTCCTCTGATCCCAGGTCAGCAAATGCTGCGATAGAGGAAGAGGAGGTTCCTCGGAAAACTGTTCCAGAAGAGAGAACCAAACTTGCTTTGACCAGAAGGGAGCAATGAGAATCATTCGAGCCCGCTCCGCCCGAAGTTTGTTGAGTACTCTCGGAATCAAAGGAATGGGAGGGAAGGTGTAAACGAATCTGCCCTTCCAACAGAGAGACAATGCATCCCACCAAAAAACGTCTCGCCCTAGAGTGAGCAAGCACTAGGCAGGAAGCTTGGCATTGTCGGGGGAGGCAAAGAGGTCCACTTGAGGAGTCCCCCACTTCTGGAAGATGTCATTTATGACGTCTTGATTGAGTTCCCACTCATGAGACCTGGCCGACGAGCGACTGAGGGTGCCTGCCAGAGTATTCTCCACTCCTGGAACGTGGACAGCTGTCAGATGCAAGTCGTGTTGAGAAGCCCAGTAACAGACCCTCATTGCTTCCTGGCAGAGGGGATAGGAATGAGTTCCTCTCTGTTTGTTGAGGTACCAGACTACACACATGTTGTCTGACTGGATCAGGAGATGGCCAGGAAGAATGACAGGAAGGAGAGCCTGAAGGGCACAGAGAACTGCTCTCAGCTCGACGACATTTATGTGAAGCTTCTGCTCAAACTGAGACTAGCTGCCCCGAGTCCTGTGGAACCCCAGATGGCACCCCAGCCTGCCCCTGACGCGTCTGTTGTCAGAGTCTGGGTGGGGGGATCAGTACAAAATGGGACCCCTTGCTTGAGCTGTTTCTCAACAGTCCACCACTGCAAGTCTCTGATCATCGGGTCCGACATTAGGACTTCGTGGTCCAGGTCGTCTTGAGACTGGTCCCACTGGAACCTGAGAGCCCTCTAGGAGATTTTCATGTGAAACTGCGCTAACGGGACAGTGGGAATGGCAGCCATCATTAACCCATGAAGGAGAAAAGGACCTTCCCAGCTCCGACCAATCTGAGACCCGACAAGAGAAGAGCTTGACTTGAAAGCATCTCGACTCTGTACTGGGGCAAAAAAGCTTTACCTAGGGTCGTGTCCAACACTGCCCCTATGAACTGCAGCTGTTGGCAAGGGACCAGGTGGGACTTGGCTTGGTTGACTGTGATACCCAGGCTGGAGAAAACTTGTAGGGTGAGAAAAAGGGAGCGTAAGAGTTCCTCCCGTGACGGAGCTGCTAGAAGCCAGTTGTCCAGGTAGGGGAAGACTTGAACTCCCTGGGTACGCAAGAAGGCCGCCACTACCGCCAGGCATTTGGTAAATACTCGGGGAGCCAAGGAAAGGCCAAATGGGAGGGCCCTGAACTGGTAATGTGACCCCTGAAACCAAAAATTGAGGTACTTGCGGTGGGAGTGGCATATGGGGATATGGAGGTATGCATCCTGCATATCCAAGGCGCACAGCCACAGGCCGAAGTATGGGAAGAAGACTTGGTAGTGAGAGCATTCGGAACCGTTTGTACTCCACAAATTGAGTGAGGGAGCGGAGATCTAATATGGGTCTCAGATCTCGGCCCTCTTTGGTACTAGAAAGAAATGGGAATAGTAACCCGTCCGCTGCAGGTGTGTGGGGGAGATAGGTTCTACTGCCTCCCTTCAAAAGAAGAGAGCAGATTTCCTCTAGTACCAACTAGCACTGGGTGGCAGAACTGAATTTTTGGCAGTGCTCAAACTTCTCCACGTGGCGGTCCGGGCCTAAGCAAAAAAGACAGAGAGAATGGCCATCCTTGTGAGGAAGCTGGGATCCACACGAGTTGCACTTGTTCTTATGTGATTCCAAGGGAGTCGGGGACAACATACACAGCAAGGTAATTTAACACATTTTTGAGAGAAACAAAATAAATGTTCAGAAAAGAGTAACACTCATCCAAAATGGCGAGAGAAGTGAGCGCTGTTCTTCCGTGAGGTACTTTCACAAGCCGACAGCGGTAAAGAACTGGAGGGCAGGCGTGGGGGACCGTCCCTTTATACTGACGTCAGCAGACACCGGTCGCCTGACGAGGGGGCGGTCCCCTGCCACAGACTGCTGGCTAGAAGTTTTTCCGTGGGGTCCTGACGAGTGGCAGCTCAGTTCTATATGTGAATACCTACTGCAAGAGCCCTCTCGAAGGAAGATCTTGAGTGGGCAGCACCGGACCCTGACTGGGCACTAGAGGTGGCACCGGACCCTAACTCGGTGCTGGACCCAGCACCACCATCCTCACCAATGCCGGAGTCAACAGCAGAAATATCCCCGGCACCGCATGTGGCACCAAGGGATGTAGAGGAATCCGCACCACAGTAGGCACTGGGAAGGAAAGTCCATGGCTCTGTTGACTCTGAAGGCCTAGGACTAAGCCCAGAAAGTTCCAATGGGTGACCGGAGTAGGGAAGCTAGTTGGGATCATCCCGATCCTTGTCCTTTGGGTCGGAAGATGTGATCAGGGAGATCTCCAGCTGAGCAACCCCCAGGACCTTTCCTCTCCCGGTGCCGCAAATGGCAGCAGGAGGGGGCCCAGTTGCATG
This sequence comes from Neoceratodus forsteri, assembly GCA_016271365.2. NCBI lineage: Eukaryota > Metazoa > Chordata > Ceratodontiformes > Ceratodontidae > Neoceratodus > Neoceratodus forsteri. Next base: position 736,823,331 of record CM028131.1, read on the forward strand.
GACATCACCGCCTCGCTTACTGGCACTGACCTCACTGCCAAGAGCCAAAATGGCACCAGACCACACCGCCGAGGGATCCGCTGCTGCAGGTGCAGCATATAGCTGTGACACCACCACTGGGGAACTGGACTCGGCAAGCACTGGATTGGGAGAGGTGCGCAACTGGCCCACCAGAGGAAGCAGACTGTCCCACAGGTTCTCCTGCAGGCCTCTCGGAACAGAGGAGGCCTGGTCTCCATCAGTATATATAGTACTGGGAAGGGGCTCAGGGACCTTAACTTGGAGTTCTGAGTGCAACGCCAGTCTCCAAAGGTCGGGGGGCCCCACTCAAACCTCATAGCCCAAATCGCAAGGGTATGGAGGTCCATCAAAAAGCAGGTGTCTCATGTATCCATGACGTGGTCTCGATCCAGGCAGGTGAAGCACCGATCATGGTGTTCATTGACGGACATGTTCTTCCCACAGGGGGACCAACGCATAGGGGGATGACCCATCCCATTAGCTTTCCCCAATTTTTTAGGCACTGGACCAGACATGACTGAACTGGATGGAAAAGAAGCAAAAGGCAGCAAAAACAGGTCTCAGCGTTGTACTAGGGAAAATGGAAAACAAGAAAAAGGAAATGCGGTGTTGAACCATAAGCACGGTGCCAAACTGTGGTATGGCGTAGAGTAGAAGGTGGTGGCAGAACTATGATGCCATAGCAGTTGTGCAGAATGCTCCCAAGATGATGCAGCCTCAACACTGGCAAAAACAGAACTGAGGGGGAAGTTGGCGTTGGTTACTGACCAGTCCACGAGTGCCATGTCATATGCCTGCTTCAGGTGCAGCACTGTCCCCAACATCGGCTCCCGACTTCTAAAATTTTAAAGCTATACGCTCCCGTGGAGTCCTGCGCCTCCAGCTTGAATCCATCAGTGATGAATGGTAAAGACTGATTCTTGGAAGATCCTACAAAAACATAATACAGCAAAATATTGAATATGACTTAGAATACTATAGTCCAGTGCACATTTGCATACAGTATGAAACCGAAAACATTTGGTAAAAGCTGGATTTTTATATATATAACCTGCCAAATTAATTTGAATATCTATACAACAAACAATGTAACTGTAAATAATGTGTCACTGACTAATGGCACTTAGTACCATTTTGATAAAGCAGAGGCCCCAAAATGAACTCTTCACATTGGTTTTCAATTCATCAAGGGCTGACTACAAGCTCATTGCATGAACACTGCACTCAACTGCCCTCCATAGTATTCTGGACACCAAACAACAGTTTACAGTTTAATTTGAAGAACACATTTTTGGTTGGATCTTCAAAGCAGGTGGATGCTGGTGCCACTGCATGCTCCTGCGGAGTTTACGTCCAACCACTTCTATCCAATCTGTCTAGCTGCTATTTTCAAAAGATCCATCTGTCTGCAATGAAACTCTATGATTTGTGGCAAAAAAAAAAAAAGCCAAATTCATTTTGCTTCTTTTTTTGACACAAATATGAATTAAAGATATAAATGTGTTCAAAATGTTGACAAGAGTTAGACCATCCAGGTGTATTAGTGCAGACGGATGTCTGCCTTGGAAAACAGAATACCAATAAAGTGGTTTCCTTACCTCCCACCAGTTTTGAAGATGAGGTCAGCATTAGGAGCTCCCTTGGGATGCTGGTAACGAGGGCGCCGCTCACGATTAGTGTTAGCTGGAGCTGGACGCTGTGCCAGGGACTGTAGCATCTCTGTAAAGAAAGGTTACAGAAAGAGAGAAAACAAGCTGTTTTAATGAGTCAAACTCGACTGTACTGCACAACTTCACGACAGTCACAGGAAGCAACTACAAGCACCAAGTTGCAAGTAACAGGAAATGCTTTTCGGAAGACACAATGAACTGTCATTTAATAACTTATAAAATATAATTGTGTTAAAAAATATTCAGGACTTTACTAACAAAATCAGAATTACAAACCCTTGAGCCAGAGACTCTTATGCAAAAGCTCCACGTTGTGAAGATACAGCAAAAATGACGAGGAGTGGGGTCCACGTACAACAAGCAGTATTATACAGGACAAAAATAATCCATAGTCAAAATAAGACAAACTGAGTAATAAACCAGCAAAACAGGCAGGCAAGGTTAACAACAAGGCACATAAGGCCAGGAAAGGGAGAACATTATTTCTGTCAGTGAGACAGGACAGGTCAAAATTAAGACTGTAATGGTAGAAGCAATCACAGGAGCAGATGGAGACAATGTGTTCCCTAAGGAGAGGTTTAAATGACCAGTCTAGGTTCAGCAGAGATGACAGCCAGGAGAGAGTTAAGCCACAGAGGAGCCCTATAGTGAAAGGAATGCTGGCCAAGGGCGGTCCTACCGCAGGGGAACTTGCATGGAGGCTTTGGAAGAGCTTCTAGTTGTTCCATGCAAGGGGGCAGTTTGCAGGAAATTGTGAAGTCCATGAGGGGACAGGCCCATTGAGATCTTTTTGTCTATTAGACAGGTTTGATATTTTAGTCTGACATCAAAATTCAGCCAGTTAGACTGTAAAGGTCACAAGTGTGAGTACGCTTGTCATAACACATGACAAGAAGACATGCTTTATTCAGTGACACCTTCATCCTACGTAGGGCAGTGTGGTACATCAATTTTCATGAAAGTATGCCTATGGCAAGACAAGTCTTTTTTAGAATAGGGTTTTAACTTTTTTTTTCAGTTTTTTTTTTTTTTTTTACCCAGGGTACCTTAACCGGGATGCAACATGTAGATTTCAGAGAGGCCCTTCTTCTATGTAAGCAGTAAGACATGACAGGGCAGGTGGTGCTGAGGGATACCCTCACACCCAGGGATGTAGTGAGGCACGATGCTGCAGGCGGAGGGCCTTACAGTCCTCGAAGTGCAGGTATCCCCTGACACCCTCCAACCTAGAGGGTCTCACTGCGCTTAGAAAGTGGGGTTTGTGTCACACTGATTTAGAAAAAAAGAATAATACAAAACATTTATAAAGAAGTTTTATGTTTAAAATTGTCCTTCTGCAGGTAGCTTGCCACTAGAGGGTGCCAACTTTAGTTCTGACAGTTTCTGTAACTGAATGATGTTTGAGCATCCGACGCATTCGGTACTGTTTGGTGCTTTTCTAAGTGATGGTATTTGAACTGCAGGAAGCCACAAGAAATGTTGTACTGCTCAGGTGCTCCTGAACCCCAGGGTTGGGAGCCAAGAGAGATACAGTGCCTTGTCGGGAGTGGCTGTGGGCAGTAAGCAGCATCTGAAGATGGAGAAAGTACAAGAGTGAAGTGAGCGACATGATGGCAGCAGATACTTGAGTGTGGTTTCAAAGAAAAAACTTCTCACCATAGTAATATTGTTGCTTCCCAAGGGATCCCTCACTATGCTTAACAAATTCAATCATTCCCCAGGAATGAGCAACATCAGAGCGTTTAAGAATTTTATGTTACTTATGGAATTTACAATGAAATTCAAACTCTGTTGTGTGGTCAAGCTCACCCCTGCACTCCAGCGTCAGATTTATTTCTAAAGCAAGGATGAGAAGTAACCACTAAAACTAGCTAAATGGCTACCTCAAATGCTACATTTTTTATTTAAAAAAAAAGTTTAAACAAGGCAGAACAAATTTATTATGAAAAATAAAATAACTCTGATCACTGAGCAACAACTGTAGAATCACTGAAACAAGTAATGCTAAAGCTAAAGCAAAAAAAAAACCCAACTGATTCTTGGCAGGGATCAGGAATTGTTAAGCATAGTGAGGGATCCCACTGGAAGAAACAAGATTAACACAGTGAGTAACTTTCTTTAAACCCCAGGAATCTCTCACTCATGCTTAAAAAATGCAGACTCCACAGTAGTACGCTTGGAGGATGGGTACAGAATCTACTTAGGTAAACTGTTCCACAAGACAGCAGTGCTCTGTGAACGTGTGTACTGTTTTACAGGTAGCTGCTTTACAGATTTCCTGTAGGGTGCCCCTTGATGTTACTACTTGACCACTGGTTCACTAGCTACCTGTCAGGAAGGATGCAGCAGAGGGCTCGCTCTACCCACTCCTCCCCCTCACAAGGGGGTACCACAAGGTTAAATTCCACCAGTGCTAATGGTGAACAAAGCAAAAATCTATCTGTTCTCAGATGACACTGTCCTCTATACCTCCAAATCCTTGTTGAACAAAGTACGTGTGGAACTTCAGGCCGCATTCGACCTCCTCCAGCATAATCTGTTACAGGCTAAACTTCTCCTGAATGCAAAAAAACAAACAAACAAGGTCATGTATTTCCACTCTATCTATCTTACCTCTTTCCTAGAAAATCTCTCCAACTTGCCCCACATCAAAACCCTCCTCGGTGACAACCTAGAAGTCGTCAACAAATTTAAGTACCTGGGGTGTTTGTTGGACCACCACCTGTCATCCTCTGCTCACGTCAAATCTCTTAACAAAAAAACTGAAGCAAAGACTCAGCTTCTTCTTTAGGAACAGGTCCGTATTCTCAGAGGAAGCCAAGCTGAGATTAGTACAGACCACATTCATCCCACTATTGGACTACGCAGATGTGATATATGGCTGATGCTCAGATACTCTGCTGCATCCACGAGACGTACTCTACCACAGGGCAATACGCTTCATCACAAATGCCAACCCTCGCACTCATCATTGCGATCTATATGCTTCTTTGGACTGGGCTTCTCTGTCCACTAGAAGGCTTCTTCACTCTCTCATATGGCTTTACAAAGCCCGTCTGCTAAAGCTTCTGTCATACATATCGGGCCTTTTTCATTGTTCTGTTTGCTTCTACCCACTACGGAATAGTTCCTATATCATGTTGGATGTCCCTAACTCTCACTCCTGCTTTGGCAAAATGGCCACCAGCTATGCGCTCTCTGACGCTTGGAGCAAAGTTCAACTTAACCCTCAGATTGCAAAATTTGGTACCCCCTAAATATTTTCAAAAATTTGATTACCAGCAAATTACATGATTCCTGCACATGCCACCCCTCATAATGATCTAACCTTTTACATCCTACTAGTTCCTCTCTCTGCTGCTTAGGTCTGTTGCAGTAAACGGTCTATCGGGGTGGCGGTCCCCACCCCCCCACCTCACTCCTTCTGTGCTCTCACCCCATGCTCTCCATTCATTCCATTCCTTCTGTACTTCACTCTTTACCCCTCTATCTCCCAACTCTCTCATGGTCTTATCCTGACCGTCCCATACTTCATCCCTGTGTGATTGCTGGAATGCTTCCTCTAGTCTTGTGTAGGCGATCTGAATTGTGAACTATAATTATCTTGCACTTATGATCACTGCACTTTTATTTTGTTACCATTGTATGATGTGTGTACCTTAAGTGTCCCTCTCAGGACCTCCTTGCAAATGAGCTTGCTCAATGAAGTTTTTTTGTCTTGCTTAATAAACTTGAACAGAAGCAGAGGTGCCCCTTCTGGAGTATGCCCTGAGGCCTTTATTTATCAGCTTTGTCTTAACAGAACTGTGTGTAGGAGACTATCTAAGGCGAAATGGTTATCTTGGATGCTGGTTTACCTTTCCCCACTTCACCACAGGTGACAAATAACTGAGTGTTAGAGGACATGACATTCTTTGTGTGGTCCAAGTAGCAGCTCAGTGCCCTCTTCAAATCCATCTGTGGAGCTTTTGTTCTCCTAAGCTGGATTTAGCTGTGAAGAAAACTGGAATGGTGATTGACTGATTCAGATGGAATTCCGACACTACTTTAGGAAGGAATTTTCTGTCGAGTTTTAGGACTACCTTTTACCTATGGAAGATCATGTAATGGTATCTGTGCAGAAGTCTTGTAGTTTGTTCATGCTTCTGGCAGATGTCACTGCCACCACGAAAACTGCTTTCCAGGCGACATACTTCAGAGCAGCAGCTGCCATAGGTTCGAAAGAAGCCATCAGCTGAGCAATCCACATGTTCAAGTCCCAAGAAGAGACAGGGTCCTTACTGGAGGGTACTGGTTATTAAGGCCTTTAAAAAAAACTTTTGAAAATGGGTTGTGAAACTACTGACCTGTCTTTGCCAGCTGATGTGTAAGCTGACACTGCTGCCATGTGAACCTTCAGGGCTGAGGGCCTAAAGTCCAAAGATTGGAGATGGACTTGAAGTCCAGGATTCTAGACAGACCTGCCTGGAGAGGGTTGAGCTGTCTAGGAGAACACCAAAAGGAAAATCTGTTTCATTATGAAATGCAGGTTTTCCTTGTTGCTGGTTTTCTAGAAACCTTCAGCACTTCCATTATTTTCTCAGAGATCTGGTTCAGAGAACTCTAGTTCTTCAAGAACCATGCTCTGAGACAGAATTCTCAGATTTGGAAAAGTTATCCTGCCCTGGGACAATGTCAGCAGATTGTATCTCAGTGGCAGGCTGATTAGAGGTCTATTGGAGAGGGACAGGAATATGGTGTACCAGATCTGCCTGGCCCAGTCTGGAGCTAGAAGAATTATCGTTGCTGATTCCCTCCTCAGTTGTATCAGTACTCTTAGTAAAAGAGGGAATGGTAGGAGGCAGGGGTGTCAGCAGCCCGAAAAATGGGGGCCTGCCCCTCCCAGTTTATGCTGGTGCCCCCCCATTTGTTTCACCTAGCCTTACCTTTTAAATTATAGGGCTTAATGGCCCATCGTCAGCACTGCAGCACCAGCTGTCTGAGACAGCCCAAAGCCCAGTTGAGTACCACCTCTGTTCCGCCCCCCCCGCCTCCTACCTCGCTCGGCAGGTCTTCTGATTTTCCTGACCTGTAAGTCCATCTGTGCACACAGTTGCACACTGCAGTCAGCCAAGAGGAGAGTTCCAGATGATGATCCCCGTCGAGTGCCTCTGATTGCTGCCAAGTGCCGTCCGCCCGACTCTGATGGTTTTACGCACACTCTTGGGTTGCACTCAGGACCGGCAATGCAGCTGGAGGATCACATGGGGCACAGACTTGGGCATCATGTGGGGGGTCTGGGGGGTTGGGCTCCACGGCTTGGATGTGTCTGCTATCCTAGCCTGCTCCAAACATGTGCAGCAATGTGGGTGGGCAATGGCAGTTTGATTGGAGCAGGTCAGGGCTGTGAGTGGAGCTGGGTGACTTCTTCACACTCTGGGCAGTTGAGTGTGGCCATCATTTTGAATTTGGCTGCTGCCCAGTGACTGAGAACTGTGCAACATAGCTAGCGAGTGCGCATGTTCAGTCTTCAGAGTAAATAAAGAGACAAAACATAGTTACTTACTTCTGTTCCTTAAGTTCCTTTGTTAGTTTGCCGACTGATATTTATTTGACAGGAATAGTACTACACTAATTTATTTAATATAAATATAACCAGGTGGCGGGAGAGTGGGAGAGGCTGGGCCTGGGGCTGGGAGGGAGTGTAGAGTTAGCAGGACTTGGGAGCTGGCTGCTGAGGAGGCAGAGGGCCGGGGGACAGAGGACTCTTTCTTTGGCTGTAATTATCAGAGTTGCACAGTAAATGAGCAAAGCCAAGCTGCTGAGGAGTGTGCAGCATTATTTATTGTTAATCCGAAGTCAAGATCAGACATCTGTGCTGCTGATGAATGATTTGAGTTTTTTTTTTACATAAAAAATAGGTGCAGCAACAAGAGCCAGCTGAGAAGTCTGCTACTCTATGTTGGCTTTCAGGCCACAGTTTAAAATATCCCCCCCCAAAAAAATAATATAATTACTGGTGACCCCCTTTATCAACCTGTTTTCAGGTTCTCCAAAACGCCGTAATGACTCGAAATCAAGTTATTATGGTGTTTCTTAAAACTTCCTCTCACTAGCAGTGTCATTCTGTGTAGGGTGCCACATTATTGGCCCTTACTCCTTCTGTGGGCGGGCCAAAAATATCAAACAACATGGCGGCTAAAATTTCCCTTCACGATGGACAGACTAGTCCTTGAAGTAATCCTAGACCTAGACCAGCTGCAGTAAGTCATTTTTATCAATTACTGTATCTGGTTAATCCTGCCTTTTGGGGAAAACAAGTTAAAAAAAAAAAAGCTATCTGGTTGATCCTGCCATTGTCACGCTTGGTCAAGGCTTCTCCTGACCCCTAACGTGTTTCTGAAACGTCTGGCTGCTATGCCTGGCTGGGCTTGCTTCAACCCTACACGTTCTCAACTGCCACTGCTTTCTTACTGTCAGCAGTATTATTTTTCTTAACAAAAAAAAAAAAAAAAGAACGTTTCCCTAGTGCACAAAGAGTGTGAGTCAGTGAGTGTGTATGAGTCTGTAAATAGGGGACAGACTGAGACACTGAGCAAACTCTGCATCATTAATTATAAAAAATAAGCAACTGTGTGTTTGTGGATTTTTTTTATGCACCCTCCGTGTGTGTGTAAAGGAAATCCATAATACACAGTTGCCTGTCTATTATTCTCTATATAACAGTAAAGTCAGTGTCAGGGAGAGGGAGCTCAGAGGAAGAGGAGACATACTGGTGATAGCAGGATCAGCTGGGCAGCCTGCTCTTTGCTCTGCATTGTGTAAAAGAGTAAGATAAGATCTGAACCCCAAAAATATAAATACAAAAAAAAAAAGATTTTGAATAATATAGAGGAAGAGGTTGGGGGGAATAGGAGGTTAGAGACAGACTGACTAAGGAATTGAGTGCATTTCAGCAGCAGGAGCTGAGCAGCCTGCCCTGAAGAACTGCAGCAGTGTATTTGTTTTAATTCCTTCATTGCCTAACATCACTACTTACATGGTTGCTTGCTTTAATGCGTACAGGTTTGGGATACAGCTCCATAAAAAAGTAATCACATTTGTTGTTTACCCACCACTACTACTAATTACCTGATTGTCCACGGTCTTGGGGTACATAGCCCCCAGAAAAAATAGGCAGGGTTTTTGTTTGCCTACCACTGTCACAAATTACTTGGTTGCTAACAGACATGGGATATAATCCCAGGAAAAAAAGTAAACAGGCAGGGTTTCTTTGCCTACCACTGTCACTAATTACCTGATTGTCCATGGTCTTGGGGTACATAGCTCCAGAATAAATAGGCAGGGTTTTTTTATCTGCCTACTACTGTCACAAATTACTGGGTCACTTACAGCCTTGTGATATATCATATAGTCCCAGTAAAAAGTAAACAGGCAGGGTTTGTTGTCTGCCCACCACTGTCAGTAATTGCTCGATTGCTCACAGTCTTGGGGTATACAGCCCCACAACAAAAATGGCAGTTTTTGCCTAATACTATCACAAATTACTTGGCTGCTTACAGACTTGGGATATAACCCAGAGATAGGTAAACAGGAAGGGTTTGTGGCTACAGTTACTCGCTAGCCTACCTACGTAGGTACCACCATAGAATAATAAATCATTACTTTTATTATTTTGGCCTACAACTGAATTAAAGTGCAACAACATCCAAAACAAAATGAGTTGTGACATAAGGTCTTTCTTTAATATGGGAACAGCTGTCAAAAGGCCAAGAATAAGTTCTTCATCAGCATCCTCTTCATCTCTGAATGAGACCATGTGCACAGACATAATAACTGATAACGATGTATCTTGTAATGAGCAAACAAGTGAGACAGTAAGTCATCGAGTTGACAGTATTAGTACCAACAGCACTACTCGTGCATGCACTGAACAGTCTTGTATGACCCTCTCTGTTGAGTTAGGCTTGCCCCAGGTCATTCCAGTACTTGATCTTGATAATAAAGAAAAAGGCCCCACTCAGCCGATGACTAATTTCAGTACCAACATTTATGAAGGTAAAAGGCAGGGCTTCAGCCATCACTGGTACAAAGATTTCTGTTGGTTGGAGTACAGCTGTGAAAAACAGTGCATTCAGCTTTGCATGTAGATGCTTCATGCATGGGCAGGGATGTGCTGATGAAACCTTTACAACTCGAGGGTTTCAGAACTGGATAAAAGGCACTGGAGAAATTCAGGGCACACGCATCAAATCACTCTCATAGAAATGCAATGGCTGCTTGGTCTGCATATACATGCACACAGGAAACAGGTAACATCATGATACAGGTAGACAAGGGCAAGGTTAAAGAAATTCAGCAAAGAAGGGAGCACATGAAAAGACTAGAAGAAGTCACTCTACATTTGGGTTGGCTAGGGTTACCTTTCTGTGGTCACAATGGGGATGAGACGAGTGTTAATAAAGGAAACTTCAGGGAGACTTTAGACTTGATTAGAAAGTTTGATAGAGTTCTCCAAGTTAATGAATCTATCCCATCAAATGCAACATACATATCAGCTGAATCACAGAATGGTCTGATTGAGTGTGCTACATCCTTTATTACAGATGCAATTGTGCAAGACGCTGAAAATGCTAAATTTGTATCAGTCTTATGTGACGACTCACGAAACATTTCATGTCAGGAACAAATGTGCATATGTGTCAGATATGTTTATAACCATAAACCTGTTGAACATCTTCTATGTTCTGTTAAAGTCTCAGAACTGGATGCAAGGGGACTGTGTAGTAACATTAATAACATCTTGAAAAAATTTGATATCTTTGAGCCAGATGTTACTTTTGTTGCCCAAGCTTATGACGGTGCAAGTGTCATGAGTGGTCGTCTCAATGGTGTTCATGAACTCTTCAAAAAGACCCACCCTCACACTGTGTATGTTCACAGTTATGCACATAAGTTAAATCTAACTACTGTGGATTCATGTCAGTGCATTCCCGAAGTAAACGATTTATTTGGATTGGTGCAATGCTTGCATACATTCTTTTCAACATCTGCAGTGCACAGTGACAAACACAGGTACAAGGAGAAATGGGACGTGACAAAATATTCAAGGTCACAGCTCTAAGCAGCACCAGGTGGGGTCAAAAAAGGGCTATGAGAGCACGAAAGCATACATATGAGTCCTTAATCTCTCATCTCTCACAATGTGACCATGGAAATACACCCAAAGCACTGGGACTTTACAACTTCTTGATGTTATTCAACACTGTCGTTTGTCTTTTCCTGTTTGATCACATTCTCAGATTTGCAGAAGGACTACACGACCTACTGCAGACTAAAGATCAGGATTTAGCCAGTGCTTGCACTGCGGTAGAAGCATTTATTGATTGGTTTCATTCTGAAATGAAGACAAATATAAAGAATTACTCTGTGAAGCAACAGCATTTGCTGTGCCACTTAACATAGCTCCTGACACTGCAACAGAACAAAGAACCCATCCACAATGTACCCATCACTTAGCAGCTCATTTTGATGCATATGTAGTTGATAGACAAGTTAGGGGAACAGCAGCCAGTTTCTTCTGAAACAGATTACCAAACTAAAATTTACTATACAGTGTCAGATAAATGGAAATTACGTACCTACTGTAAATCCTGATCTTCTTGGACAAAGTCTCCACCACTCATTCACACTAATGGGAACTACGCCTGAGGCGCTAGGACTCAGTGGGAGCCAAAAATCTTCAGGAGGGCCGGTGCTGAGGTAGGGTTGCAAGGATGCGGCACTGTCAGCCAGGCTTACGCTGTATAGGCTATCTCGGTGTCGACCCCCCAACCGCCTCAGTACCTTTTTTTTACCAAGGAGGTGCACCGTAAACTAACCTATATCGGACACAAGATATGCCCGAATGACCCGTATAAGAAGGGTCAACACAACAAAGTCTTCACAGCCCAGCCATCGAGGGAGTGAAGACCAAAAACAGATAAGTTAACTCAAGGGATGGAGAGTGGGCATGTGAATGAGTGGTGGAAACTTCGTCCAAGAAGATCAAGAATTACAGTAGGTACAGTGTATCATTCCTAGAACTCCTGTTACAGGTGAGTAACCTGTATTTCTAGGGACATGGATATGTTGTTCATCCACACTGTCTGGCAGACTCCTAACAGTTCTCCGGGAGGAGGAAGGCAAGGCGCACACCCCCTACTTAGGGAATAATGACTGGAGAACCGAGGTCCCAAAACAAGCATCCCGGCGTGACTCAAGGGCGATGTGGTAATGGGTAATGAAGGTGTGTACTGACTTCCAGGTAGCAGCCCTGCAGATTTCCTGGATAGGGACGTCCCTGGAAGCAGCCACCGATGCAGCGGTATGGCTGGTAGAATGAGCTCTTATCCCTCTGGGAGGCTTCATGCCCGCCAACCTATAGCAGAGATCTATGCAGAAGGTGACCCACCTGCCTATCGTCCGCTTGGCTGCAGGTCTGCCAGGTGCGGCTTCGCGTAGGTGACAAACAGCTAGTGAACCTCTCCCCGAACTTCAGCCATCCGCTCCTTATAATAAGCGAACGCTCTTCTAGGGTCCAGAGTATGGAGCCTATATTTGGCCTCCGAGGTGTGATTAGAGAAGAGCACCGGCAGAGTCAACACCTGGTTAAGGTGAAACTCCGACACCACCTTTGGAAGGAATTTCGGGTGATGGCGCAGGACAACCTTGTCCCTGTGGAAGACCAGATAAGGAGACTCGATGGAAAGCGCCTGGAGCTCTCCCATCCTTCTGGCTGACGTGATAGCCACCAAGAAGGTGATCTTCCACGACAGGTGAGAGATGTCACACCTGTGCATCGGTTCGAATGGCTTACCCATGAGCTTAGCCAATAACAGCAGTAGATCCCATGGAGGTGGAGGTTCCTTTTGGAGGGATATGTCATCAAGACCCTTTGAAAAGCGCCCGACCACCTTCTCCTGCGCCACAGACCCTTCCCGCCCACGCCTGGTAAGCAGAGATGGCTGCCAGGTGCACCTTAAGGGTCATCGACCGAAGCCCTAGCTGAGAAAGAGACCACAGTTAGTCCAAAATGCTTGCCAAGGAACAGGAGGAAGGGTCCAACCCCTTGCCCTGACACCAAATGGAGAATCTCTTCCATTTGAAGGCATAGCACTTCCTGGTCGACTCCTTACGGGAAGCCTCAACAACGTTGAGGACCTCGTCGGAAAGACCCAAGGCCTGGAACTCTAGCCGCTCAGGAACCAGGCCGTCAGGTGCAGGGATTGAAGGTCCGGATGGAATACCTTCCCCTGATTGAATGAGATCAGGTCCGGGCGGGCTGGGAGCCGCCTCGGGAGCCTGGAGCTGAGGCTGAAGTGATCTGGATACCAAAACTGGTGGGGCCAGTCTGGGGATACCAGAATCACCTGCGTCTTGTCCCTCCTTGCCTGGAGAAGCACCTTGTGGATCAATGGAAATGGGGGAAAGGCATAGAAGAGGCCCGGGATCCATGGCCTCGAGAAAGCATCCCCCTGCTGAGGCGGGGGTGGGCATGAAACAGCCTCAGCTTCGCATTCTCCCTGGAGGCAAACAGGTCCACCTGAGGCGTGCCCCAGTGGGAGAACAGATCTTGTACTACCTCCGGCAGGAGAGACCACTCGTGGGATGCAGCTCCTATCCGGCTTAGGGTATCGTACAGAATGTTGGAGGCTCCTGCCACATGGATGGCAAGGAGATCCGCCTCCAGGCTGCGCACGAGGGACGAAGTGCGGAGAGCTTCCCAGCACAGAGGCATGGAGCACGTCCCGCCCTGGCAGTTTAGGTAGTACATGGTTGTGGTATTGTCTGTCTGGACCTGGACCACTTGACCTTGTACAAACAGAGCGAAGGCGGTGAGGGCTAGACGAACCGCTCGAAGTTCCAGCAGGTTGATGTGGCATCGGGACTCCGGAGGGGACCAGAGGCCGTGCGCTCTGTGCTCCCCCAGATAGGCACCCCAACCCATCAGAGAGGCATCGGTCGAAAGAGAGACCATCGGCTCGGGGCGGACAAACGGGATGCCGTCCTGCAGATGAGCTGGAATGATCCACCACTGGAGAGCGTTCCACATCTCCTGGATCACTGTCACTGGCTGATCCAAAGGACTGGAGCGCTGTGACCATTGGCTGGCCAGTCCCCATTGTTGGGGACACATGTGCCAACGGGCCCAACGGACCACACTGGTGCAGGCCGCCATGAGGCGCAGGAAGTCCCGGGCAGGGCACAGTTGCCCAACCTGAAATGATTGGGCAAAGGAGGAAAGAACCTCGGCCCTGTCCACCGGGAGCCGTGCTCTGGCTCGCAGAGAGTCGACCTCTCCCCCCGATGAATTGGATCACCTGCTTTGGCACGAATTCCAACTTGGCCTCGTTGATGAGGAGGCCAGCTTGAGAGCAAACCTGGAGGGCCAGATCCCTGGACTGCTCCACCTCCGGTCTGGAGGAGGCCTCAATCAGCCAGTCGTCCAGGTAGGGGTACACCTGGACCCTTTGGCGCCACATGAATGCCGTCACCACTGCCATGCATTTGGTGAAGACCCTGGGAGCTAGAGAAAGCCCGAAGGGCATGGCCCGGAACTCATAGAGGGACCCCTGTGCTCTGAAGTGGAGGAATCGCTGGTGGGATGGACGGATTGGGACGTGAAAGAACACGTCCTGGAGGTCCAGAAAACAGAACCACACACCTCGTTCAAGGATGGAATGATCTGAGACAGAATGACCATCCTGAAGGTTCGAGACCTTAGGAACCTGTTCAGGTCGTGCAGGTCGAGAATGGGGCGCCAGCCCCCCGTCGGTTTCGGGACCAGGAAGTACCTGGACACAAACCCTGGGTCTGGTGGAGGGTCCGCCACCTTCCTGATCACCTCCTTTTGGAGGAGCAGGGCAATGTCGGCTCGACGAGCCGACAGAGAGGCTGCGGATCCTGTAACCCTCGTGGGGCGACAGCTCGGAAGGGCGGGGCCTGCTCGAACTCCAGAGGCAGGCCCTTTCCTACCACCTCCAACACCCAACGTTCCATGGTGATAGTGGACCAGGCGGAAAGAAAGTGGTGGAGCCATCCTCCCACGGGGGGAACCAGCAACGCGGTTGGGGGCGACACCCCTCAACCCGTCACTGGGCAGGCTTGGAGGAGGGACCAGCCGAGGGACCTCCTGGGCCTTTTCCTCCTGGCTTCCTGTTGGAGGACGCTGCAGGCTTGGCTTTGGGGTACCAAGTGCGAGCCTGCTGGCCCTGATGCTGGTGTTGCTGGGCCGGACGTGCCGCAGGGGCAGAAGGGCGAAAGGACTTATGCTGCTGATGGCGGCCTTTATCCTTCTGGGCAGACGTGACCGAGTCCAAGGTGGCATTGGACTTTTCAATTCTCTGGAGATGGCCTTCCACCCCAGGCCCGAACAAGTCAGTACCCAGGAAGGGGATGTCTGCCAACTTATGCTGGGTATCCACCGTAAAGGTGGAGATCCGCAGCCAAGCTCTGCGGCACATGGCCACTGCGGCCGCTACTGACCGGGCACAGGAGTCTCCAATATCGAGAGCTGTTTGGAGCTGCTGTTTCGCCACTGCCCTTCCCTGATCCCGCACCTGCTTGACCGTAGTCTGCAGATCAGACAGGAGATGAGGGATCACCTCATCCAGGGAGCCCATAAGGGCGTGGGAGAAGTGTGCCATCAGTACAGCTGAACTGGCCTGACAGAGGCCGAGGGAGGACGCGGCATATACTTTACGCCCGGCACAGTCCAGCTTTTTGGACTCTTTGTTGGGGGGGCCTGTCCACATCCCTAGCGTTCCCGGAATGCCGGAAAACGCTGTCAGTAACCAACTCCTCCGTAGAGGGGTGTTCCGAGAAACCGGACAGGGACCCGGTAGGGACCGCATACTTCCTGACCATCCTGGCCGAAGGAGCAGGACAAGAAGCCGGCCGCTGCCATAACTCCAAGGCTGGGCCAACAATAGCTTCAGCCACCAGAAAGGAATCAGTGGGAGAATTCCCTTGGTCCAGTATCTCCGTAAGGGGATGCTTGGCCCGCTTGGATATGGGCTCGAGCTGCATCCCAGTGGACTCTGAGATGAGCCGAAGTAAACCTATGAATGATGATGGGCTCTCGTCCATCGACTGTCCCCCGGAGGACTCCAGGTCAAGGGGCCTGGAGAACAGGGTGGAGTCGTCGTCAGACTCTGAGGAGTCTGCAAAGAGCTGCCTAAGGCCTGAGCCACCCTCCACCTGCCAAGGACGGTTGGGAGTGAGGGTGACCAATTCGGAGGGACTTTTTCCGAGCCCAGAGTTGTAGGCTTAGGGTGAAGTCATGGAATAAGTTAGTTATCTATCACCTTTAGACAAGGGGAGGACTGTTAGGAACAGCCACATGCCACCGCGTCAAGAAGGCTCTTGATACCAATTTTAAATTGGCCAAGACTAGGGGCCACGGAAATGGAGGATGGAAGGTTGTTGAGCCAGAGGGGAGCACGATAACGGAAAGACCTTTGCCCTAGTGAGGTCCTGCAGTGGGGGACTATGAGGGAGGTACTAGCCAGGCATCTAGGGGTACTCCTGTATGGGGCTGGCTGTATGAGGGGGTGGAGGCCCTTAAGTGTCAGATTCATAAGTATTTTTTTGGCTTGTAGGCAAGTGTGGTACTTAAGTCTCCCTTCGAAGGTCAGCCAGTCCGCAGCTTGTAGAGCACACACGTGTGGGTTAATCTATCACAACCCGTGACCAGTCGGCAAGCTTTGTTGAGGGCTAGATTGATGCAATGCAGAGCCGTTTGGTCAGCGGTGCCATAAATTATTATCCCGTAAACGACCAATGAAAGGACTGAGCAGGTTACAGCTAGACATAGGGCCTGTGTGGGTAGGCAGTGTTTATGTCTGTAAAGAATCCCTAATCAGGAGTTAACAGAAGAGGAGAGGTGTTTGATGTGTGTGTGGTAGGTGAGGGATGGGTCCAGTGTGACACCCAGATATTTGAAATTTGGTACCAGTTCAATGTGGAGGCCCTGTGCGTTTGAGATGGATAGCAGGGCATCACTGTAAGGGCTTTGAGGTGAGCAAAGATCATGGATTTTGTCTTGCTGTAGTTTAGTATTAACCGATGGTCGGTGAACCAGGTTTCCAGTTCTCTAAAAAGCCTTGTAGGGCATTTTGAAGAGGTTAGGATTGTGTGTTTCAGTATACTATGGCATCATCTCGTGAGCAGTAGCTTTCTACTACTGGGACTGTGGGGAGGAGTGTTTAGGAAGAGCGTGAAAGTAGAGGGTCTAAAATCGACCTTAGACGCCCGCTAGCACTGGTTGCTTGGAGAAGTAGGTGGTGCTAATTTTGACCTGTTGTATCCGGTCTGTGAGATAGTTTTTGAACCAGGCGATAGCCTCAGGGGCGGAGTGAAGGGAGGGGAGTGAGTGGATAAGTAGTGCGTGACTGACGGTGTCAAACGCTTTGGTCAGATCAACATAGATTGCTCCTGCTATAGACCCCTGTTCCAGCGCTCCGTGTATATAGGATATAGTATGGCCCTCGGATGATTGGAACTCCTGAGCTATTAACTCCACTTTTTTTACCTGCTTCCAGCGGGTCGGTGTATTGGTAAGTCTTTCCACCATAATGGAGGCATAGTCGGGCCGGCATCAGGATAGAATGTGAAACTCCTAGCCCTTGGAGTCGAGCTCGCACTGCTTCAAATTTCTTCCTTCGGGTGCGTGTTGCAAAAGAAAGATCTAGAAAGAGATGGGCAGCAGATCCATTGTAATCAAGTCCACCTCAGGATCTCGCCACTTGCAGAAGATGATCCCTAACAAGAGAACTAGCCATAACCAACAGAACTACTCGGCACTTGCCCTACAGTACGGGGAATAATCTGAAAGGCTTTGCAGAACTGTCCCTCCAGAGTTTCCTGTGGAATTTGAAGTACTGCAGGTAACCGAGATTGTAAAAAGGAAATAAGATCCTCCACTTCGCTACCCTCTGGGAGACCAATTATTTGAATATGCGACGTCCTGTTAGAGTTCTCCGGCACCTCTAACCTGTAGTGAAGTTGAGCGTTTTCTTGTACGAGTTTAGATGTTGTTATCAGGGCTTATACAGCCATTTTCTCTGCAGTCGTTGCTATTTTACTGACCACATCTAATTTTACATCTTGCTCTGCAAGCGGCTGGATGATGACTCTATTTTAGAGTTGATAAAGCACATAAGAGGCCTGTAAAGCTCTCCAGGGGCTCTCAGCTGAGCTGTCGGGAATTCACAGCCTGTTCAGCTGCCGCTGCCTCATTTTTAGGTCCACTTCCAGTAGCTTTTTGGTTACGACCCATGACGTTAGGCCGAATTGCATGGCCCTGAACTGATAATGGCCTGAAGACATAGGAGTACTGCGTGCAGTTCTGGAGACCCAATCTCCGCAAAGACATAGACAGGATGGAGGCTGTCCAGAGGAGGGCAACTAAAATGGTGCAGGGTCTGCACCGGAAGACATATGAAGAGAGACTTAAGGAGCTGAATATGTATAGCCTCGAGGAAAGGAGGGAGAGGGGGGGGACATGATAGAAACTTTCAAGTACCTCAAGGGAATCAACAAAGTCCAAGAGGTAGCATCTTTCAAAAAAAGGTGTTCAAGAACAAGGGCACAATTTGAAGATAGAAGGGGCAGCTCAGAGGTAATTTAAGGAAGTATTTTTCACAGAGAGGTGTGGATGCATGGAACGCCTTCTGGAGGAGGTTGGAGTCAAAACAGTGGTGGAATTCAAGCATGCATGGGACAGTCATAAGGCAATTCTAGGAGGTGGGGGTAGGAAGAAGTAGGCTGCTGGTTAACTAGGATCTGCAGCTTATCCATTAGGTAGGGAAATGGGCAGACTGGGTGGGCCAAGCGGTCCTTATCTGCCGTCAAAATCTATGTTTCTAAGACAACTAGAACCTGAGGTACTTTCTGTGGGAGCACCTGATTAGAATATGGAAATAGGCATCCTTGAGGTCCAGGGATGCTAGCCAATCCCCTGGCCTTAGAGAGGGAAGAATTATTCCCAGAGTCACCATTTTGAACTTTGGTTTTGTGATGTGTTTGTTCAAATACCTTAAGTCTAGGATAAGTCACCACTCCCCTGTCTTTTTCGGGGTAAGGAAGTATCTGGGGTACAGACCTTTGCCCCTGTGCTGAGTAGGAACTGTCTCTACAGCTCTGAGAGCTGGTAGCGAAGAAACCTCTGCCTCTAGAGCAATGTTTTCTGAGATGGTTGCAGGTGGAAAATGACCTGACCATCATTTCTGGGAACCTTTTGAAACTGAGGGCCAGTCCCTGGCTTACTATCTCCAGGACCCACTTGTCTGAGGTAGCAGACTTCCAGGCCTGGAAGTAGTAAGCCAGCCTGCTTCCTACTGGAATAGGGGAGTCGACCCGGGCTGACACATCAGGGTGTCTGCTTGGTAGGAGCCTTGGACTGGGAAGAGGATTCAGCCCTGCTCATCCCTCTCCCTCGAAAGAACCCCCTCTGTGGGAAAGAAGAGGAAGCCTGGGCTTGGTAAAAAGGCCTGTGGAAAGGCCTTCCCCTAGACTGTTGCTTCTGAGGAGTGGCTTGCCTTTCTTTGGCCTGTGCACTCCTGTAGGTAGCCCTGTACTCATCTATTTTCTTCATGTAAGCCTCCTGTCTGCTCCCCAAACAGAGAGTTGCCCACCACAGGGAAATCCATGGCCTCAGCCTGGGTATCCTGAGAAAGGCTAGTACATCTGAGACAAGCATGTCTCCTGAGAGACTTAGATGTAGCCATGACTCTTGATGCCACATCGTTGGGAGTCTACAGCAGTGTGGAATTGTACTTTGAATGCCTCAATTCCATCAGCAGCCACCTCCTCCAGCTCTTTGGCTAGCAGGGGGGAGGCCTGTTTAGCCAGTTCCAGAACCGTATCCCACCTGGACTTCTGGTACCTGGCTATGTAGGCCATATAGTTAGCCTGCCTGAGTCTCAAAGAGGATGCCAAATATTGTTTTATGGACATGGCATCCACTTTCCTGGAGTCTTTGTCGGGGGTGTGTGAAGTCAAAGGAATAGCAGCCCTGTCACAGGTTGCAGCCTGCAGTACCCCAACATGGCTGCAATGACTATATAAAAACTCCGTACCTGAGCCTGATAACATGTACCTTCTGTCCATTCTCTTATCTACAGGAGGTAAGGCGGTTAGGTGTTTGCAGTATCTTTTTTGTCTGTTTCCCCAAAGATTTGTGAATAGGGATAGACAATCTCCTGGACTCTGGGATGTCCATCGCCTCCTCCTCAGCAGCTTCACCATTGGGAGCTGGAGGTTTCAGCCACCTTCTTGTAGAACAAGAAGTGGAAGGGACTCAGAAAGCCTGGGGAGACATTAGAAGACCTGTCTGGGGAGATGTCCGGCTCAATGGGTACATCCAGGCCTTCAAAATCATTATCATCTTCATCCTCTGGATACTCTTCATCTCCCTCCCACTCCACATCATAGTAAGCATCCGGATTGTAATCTGATGGAGTCAGATCTGACCTAACCGGCGGTACTGGTTCGGATGGAACCGGGTGAAGCAACTGAAAGTACAGTTACGTAAGAACTTACCGTAACAGTAGATCTTCGAGAGAGGCTCTTGCAGTAGGTAATTACATATAGGACTGACGCCGGCCGGCGGCAGGACCCCACGGAAAAATTTCTAGCTAGCAGTCCCTGGTGAGGGACGGCCCCCAAGTCAGGTGACCAGCGTCATGCGACGTCGGTATAAAGGGGCGGTCTCGGACGCCCACCTTCCAGTTCTTTCCGCCCACAGGCCCGGAAGGCCGGACGAGAGAGAAGCAGATGTTTTCCTTCCTGGAAAGGAGCTGAAAAAGCCTGGGGGATGGAGGCGGGAGGTTACCATGCATGAGCTCTCTCCGAAGATCTACTGTTACGGTAAGTTCTTACGTAACTGTACTATCTTACCTCGAGAGGGCTCTTGCAGTAGGTAATTACATATAGGACTGAATCCCAAGCAGTCTGGAACAAATAAAAGGCACCGGGAGGAGAAAACTACTCCTGAAAGTAGCAGTAGCCTTGCAAGCCTCAAGACAGCAGGCCTTGCAAAACAGCTAGCCCGAAGCCTGCTCTACGGTGAGAGGCAATGTCCAAACTGTAGTGTTTCGTAAAGGTATGGACGGAAGTCCAGGTGGTGGCAGCGCATATGTCTGCCGCACACACATTCTTGAAACAAGCCGCAGAGGCTGCTACTCCTCGTGTGGAGTGACCTCTGACCTGACCCGGGAGTGTCTTGTTGTACTTGTCATAACAGAAAGTGATGCAATGAGCTAACCACTTCGACAGGCATTGCTTGGAAACAGCATTGCCTTCCCTTTTGTGAACAAAAGAGACGAACAACTGATCAGTCTATCTGAGATCCTTCGTCCTGTCGGTGTAGTATCTCAGAATCCGGTGGACATCCATAGTATGGAGTAAATATTCTCCTTAGTTAGAGTACTGCGTGAAAAAGGCAGGCAGCTCTATAGACTGATTTAAGGTAGACTCTGCTACCACTTTAGGTAGAAACTTTGGGTTCGTGCGAAGAGCCACTCGTTCTTTGTGAAAAATCATGTATTGGATTTTATACATAAGGGCCTGGAGCTCGGAAATTCTTCGAGCGGAAGTAATGGCCACCAAAGAGAGCGTCTTCCACGAAAGAAACTTCAGATCTGCGGATGCCGCAGGTTCGAAGGGAGGAAGGGTAAGTTTCTCGAGAACAAAGTTCAAGTCCCAAGGGGGAGCAGGAGTCCGGACGGGGCGCCTCAGATGAAGGACCCCGCTAAGAAAAGTTTTAGACACCTCTAATTGGATAAAGGCTTTATCAGCGAAAGTAACATGATACGCTGAAATAGCGGCCATGTGCACTTTCAAGGAAGAATGGACTGAGACCCAGGTTGAAGAGATGATGTAGATATTCAAGCAGAACGGCCACTGAACAGGAGAAAGGCTCCACGTTCCTAGAAGCGGCCCAAATAGAAAATCTCTTCCATTTCATGGCATAAGTGGACCTAGTGGAGGGTTTTCTAGCCTCCACCAGAAACTCGGCCACTTTTGGAGAGACACCAAAGCGAGATTTGGCTAGGTCTGCAGGAGCCATGCATGAAGCTGTAGGGACTTGAGGCCTAGATGGACCAGGGTCCCCTGATCCTGGGTCAGCAATCCTCGGGATAAAGGAAGAGGAAGAGGAGGAACCTCTGAGTATTGTAGAAGAGAGAACCAGATTTGCCTGGGTGAAAGGAGCGATCAGAATCATTCTCGCACCTTCTGTTGTTAGTTTCTGCAATACACGAGGGACCAGAGGAACTGGGGAAAAAGCACAGACGAATCTGTCCTTCCAGTTTAGAGACAGAGCGTCGCTCCAGAAAGCGCCTCGCTCTGGAGCAAGCGAGCAAAAGGTGGGAAGTTTTTGCTTTGGGAAGAGGCAAACAGGCTACCTGTGGAGTCCCCAAAGCTGGAAGATGCCTGCCTAGCACCTTTTGGTCCAACTCCCACTCATGTGGCAGGGCAGAGGAGCGGCTTAGCTTGTCTGCCAGGGTATTGTCGACTCCTGGAACATGAATCGCTGTGAGGTGAAGGTTGTGAAGTATCGCCCAGTCCCAAACCCTCATAGCTTCCCTGCATAGAGGGTAGGATTGAGTCCCTCCCTGCTTGTTGATGTACCACACCACGCACATGTTGTCCGTCTGGACAGCTAGATGACCGGGAAGAATGTATTGGTGAAGGGCTTGGAGAGCACATAGTACTGCTCGAAGTTCGAGCACATTGATGGGGAGAGCTAGCTCCAATCTGGACCATAAACCCTGGGTTCGGTGAGGACCCAGATGGGCTCCCCAACCTTCTCCTGATGCATCTGTGGTTAGAGTCTGGGAGGGGGGAGGATGACAAAAGGGGACCCCCCGAAACAGGTTCTCTCGAGCCATCCACCATTGCAAGTCTCATGCCATCGGCGAGAAGATCAGAACTAGATGATCTAGGTTGTCTACAAGTTGATCCCACTGGGAGCGAAGAGTCCATTGAGAGATCCTCATGTGGAGCCGAGCGCGGGGAACTGTCGGGATGGCGGCCGCCATAGGCCCCAAGAGACATAGGACCGACCTCGCCGGAACCTTCCTGCGTTCTGATAGCAGGGAAATCTGTGACTGACGAGGCCACCCTGTCCGGAGGCAGGAAGGCCTTGCTCACCGTCGTATCGAGGATGGCCCCGATAAACTGTAGTCTCTGGGAGGGATCCAGATGAGACTTGGAATGGTTGATGGTAATACCCAGGCAAGTGAAAACCTGCTGGGTGAGGGTGAGAAAATGCAGGAGCTCTTCACTGGACGAGGCCGACAGGAGCCAGTCGTCCAGGTAGGGGAACACCTGAACTCCCATAGTGCGCAGGTGGGCCGTTACCACAGCCAGGCATTTGGTAAAACTCGGGTGCCAAGGAAAACCAAACGGGAGTGCCCGGAACTGGTAATGGTCCCCCTGGAAAGCAAACCGGAGGTACTTGCGATGAGAGGGACGAATGGGGATGTGCAGATATGCGTCCTGCATATCCAGTGCACAAAGCCATTGACCCGGCCGAAGAAGGGGCAGAAGGGTCTGTAGGGAGAGCATCCTGAACCTCTTGTATTCCACGTAAAGGTTCAGAGCTGAGATCTAGAAGGGGTCTGAGATCTCCCGTCTTCTTTGGGACCAGGAAGAAATGAGAATAGTAACCTGTCCCTTGAAGGTGAGGGGGAACGGGTTCTATGGCCTGCTTTTCGAGAAGGGCAGAGATCTCTTCCCAGACCAAAGGAGGTGGTCCCTTGCATAGGACGACTTCAGATGGGGGTGGCGGGGTGGTTTCTGTAGAAACTCTATGGAGTGCCCCTCCGCTATAATCTGAAGCACCCATGAATCCGTTGTTATCCTCTCCCAACCTGGAAGGTGGAGGAAGAACCTCCCTCCTACCGGTTCCTTCGGTGTATCCGGAGGTGGTGGGAGAGGGGAGGAGTCAGGTGGTGTGGGGCAGCGCAGCAGCTGGGGCACCTGCTGATTTTTTGGGCAGTGGGGGCCTGGCAGCTGTGGGGGCCCAACGTTTAGTGGCCCGCCTTCCTTTGGGTTTCTCTTGTGGCCGTCGTCCTGCGAAAAGGACGGCGCTGTGGGGGATGGGGACGGTACATGGAATCCATGGATTTCAGAGCCGTCCCCTTCTCCTGCAAGTCGGTGATGATGTCCTTGACATCACCGCCGAAAAGCACTGAACCCCTGAAAGGTGCTTCCTGGATTGCTGACTGCATCTCCGGGACCAAACCTGACACGCGGAGCCAGGCATGATGCCGAAGACTTATGGCAAAAGCGGAGCTCCGCCCGGCAGTGTCCACTGCATTGTATGTCGTCCGCAGGATGCGACGACTGGCCGAACGAGCAGAACGGACTAAGTCAGCTAACTCTTGCTTGACTTGGGAGTCAGGTAAGGAGTCAATCTTAGATTCCGCCTGGGTAAGGATGGCCTTCTGGTAATCCCCCATATGAGCAACATAATTCGGGGCCCGAATTCCCAGTGTGGAAGAGGCGTATATTTTTCTTCCATACTGGTCCAGGAGGCGAGATTCCTTATCCGGAGGAGATGAGCTTAGATGTTTGGGATGCGCTGACCGGCCGTGAGCGGCGCTAATCACGACCGAGTCTGCACGAGGGCGAGAGTCCAAAAAGTCTACACCCTCCGGAGCCTGGTACAGCCTGTTAGACTTCCTAGGAAGCAGGGCTAAAGCCGACGGTTGTTTCCAAATAGTGGAAACAAGGTGGGCGTGAGGCTCGATCCAGGGTGGCACTAAAGTAGGAGCTGTCAGGGGCAGGTCCAGATGTTCAGCGAGTTTGACCCGCTGAGGATCTGATTCCAATGAGCGCCATTGATGTACTTCCTGGATCTTTCTGAGCAACTCCGTGAAAGAAGGGTCCTCTGGAGGAGACTTCGGAGGGGTCCTCTGCCGGGGCTAGGACGGAGAGCGAGGCTCGTCGTCTCTCTTGGAGCAACCGTCGGAGGAATCCGAGAGCGAAGAAGAAGAATCAGAAGCAGAATACGACTCCCTAACACGTCTAGTGGGAGGAACGGGTTCCTTAGGGGGGATCCCTGGACGCGTGTCCTGCCCCTCTTGGGATCCAGAGGGAAGGGCTCTGGAGTTCGGAGGCGGTGAAGTAATGTGCAGTCTCGGGAGTACGGGGGCCGGGGGCGGCACCGTCGCCGTAAGGCGGCTCTCTACTTCCTTGGTGAGCTGAGCCTTGGCCTCAGCCCACCAGGAAGCCAGAGTCTCCTGCAGATCCACCGGTGGCCAAGGGGCCGGTGGAGGTGGAGGAGGAGGGGGATAAATATACGGATTGTATCCGTAAGGTGGGTATCCGAAACCCGGCTGCGGGAAAACAGGTGCCAGGTACTGAGGTGTCGGAGGGACTGGCGTTGGGTACTGTGGCGCTGGATACTGTGGACCCGGGTATGACGGCGTCGGATAAGACGGCGGGTACCCGGGCGCCGGAGGAGCTGCTGGAGCAGACGGCCCGGAAGGTGGCCCCACGGGCAGGTCAACATTGAGAGGCCCGGGGGGAGCTGGGCCCACGGAAGGAATATCCTCGCGCGCGCTGGTGGGGCCGGCGGAGCCGCATCCGGGGCCGGCGCCAGATCCAGTTCCCTAGGAGGAGGGTCTGATGGGGTTGGAATATCCCCTGCAGTGCCCGGGGACGGAGGGGAAAAGTCCTCGGGGTTAGGCTGGGGTGACTGGAGCTCCCCGGACGGTAGCGAAGGCTGTGGGGAACCGGGTACGACGGGGGTTGGAGGGTCTGTCATAGGTTCCGTCGCCCAGTGCACGTCCGGGGGGGGGGGGCCCGACGTGCGGCTTAGGGGCTGGTTCCCGGCGGGCGCCGGAGGAGCCGGCGCTCTTCTACGGGCCCTCGCCGGAGGTGGCCGAGGGAGGGAGCGGCCTGGTCCGAGGGGATGTCGCAGCGCCGCCCCCAAAGGGTCGGGCGCCTTATCAACCTTCTCCCGGAGGACGCCGGAGGAGCCGACGCCTACTTATGGGGAGTCACCCACACCAGTAGGCCGCAAGCCTGTGGCGGAACTGGGGCGGAGGCCTCCTTGCCCGGAGGCGCCGCAAGGCCCGAGCACGACGAAGGGCCAGCGCCTCCTCCAAAACCTTGGAGGATGCTGGACGGTCCCTGAGGGGATATTATCTGGCGCGACCGCTGGAGTCGCTGGGCTGGTGAGGCCTTCTCCCGGTGCCTTTGTCCCGCTTTTTACGATGCCCTTCTGGAGAAGTCGACGCTGCCTGAGCTTCTTCAATTCTTTTTCCATCGAAGACATCTTTTTCTTTAGAAGATGGGCTTCCAGGGACTGTTGGCGTCGTCTGCGGGTAGCCGCATTGAAGTGCAGGCAATGCGGGCACTTGTCGACCGGGTGGTCAGGGCCTAGGCAAAAAAGGCAGAGGGAATGGCCGTCCTTGTGTAGCAGTTGGGCGCCGCACGAGTCGCACTTGTTTTTGTGCTCGGAAGGTGTAGGGACGACATACACCAAGCGATGACCTGACGGTGAGAAGAAAAATACTGAAAATCTCGGTAAAACCAAGCAAAACAACAGGGCTGACTAAGCACGTAACTTTACTGCGAAGCGCCATACAAGCTAACGGGCGGAAAGAATTGAAGGCGGGCGTCCTGGACCGCCCTTTATACCGACGTCCGCATGACACTGGTCACCTGACGGGTGGTCCTCACAGCTTACTGCTAGCTAGAAATTTTTCTCAGGTCCGCCGCGCGCGCCAGTCCTATTTGTAATTACCTACTGCAAGAGCCCTCTCAAAGTAAGATCTACACTTATCGCTTTGGCTAGTTCGTCAGCAGTTGGAGTTTGTGGTGCTGGATCTGAACCGGCTGACTTTCTCTTTCTTTGTGCCGGAACCGACCCCACGGAGTCAGATCTCCTTTTGCCCGAGGACATATCGCCCAGGTCAGTGGGCACCTCCTCAGGTTTGGCCTCATCTGAACCGGGCTAGCCATCTGGATCCACGGACTTCTCGGCCTCCCTTTCCTTCAGCCTACTCAACCTTTTTTCCAGGGTGGCTTTAGGAAAATTCTTGCAGATTTGGCAGTCTGTTTTGAGGTGGTCAAACCTCACACAATAAACGCAGATGAGGTAGGGTCAGCCTTGGCAAAGGCCTCCCCACACTCAGTACAGTGTTGAAACCCACTGGGACTGTTTTTTTTCTTGGGTTTCTCAGACATGGCCACTCTAACCAATTACCCTTGATAGCTTTCAATCCAGGTAATGTTCCCTATCGATTACCAACCGTGTTACGGGCTGTGGAAAAAAACCCAGAAAAAGTCTGTTTTTTTTTTTAAACAGATAGGAACCGGAACACCACACTAAATCCCAGAAAAACACAAATATAAATAAAAGGTCAGTTTCCAACTGGACCGACCGATAAGAAACCGATGAAAAACAATTTCCACAGAAAAATAAGTCACTACAACACTACCTGTACCATAGAGACTGGAAATCCGAAAAAAATTAACGTTTTTTAAACTCTACCGAACCGAGCAGAGGAGAAATCTCCAGAGCAACTTCACTGTTAGGTAGAGTAAAGAATCTGACAGTTACACTGAGAAGTACCAGAGACGGAGGTTTGAAAACCGAGCTCAAGCTCAATATTCTATGCTGCTGCACAGAGTTAACTCTTTTCTCTCCGGGGCAGTTCAAGTGCTGGGACTAACTGCAGATTGTCAGAATACAGCAAGACTTCATGTTGACTGAACGCACAATTTGCCACCTAATTCTTCATAATTTCTTGCAGGAGCAAATACCACAATTACCACCCCATGTCCAGCCCCAGGCACTATTTGGCTTGGGAAAAACATTGTTAATCTTTTTCTGTCTGTGTTTGTGAACTCTTGGTTCTCAGACTAAGGCAACAAGCCAAGTATGTTCCGTTTCCCCAGTTCAGGCGACCCGCAGTGTATTTCAGGATTTCATATACACAATCCCAATACTTGTCTTACTGCAGAGTTCATAGAAAATGCTTCTAAAATGCACCATTTGGCACCTAATTCTTCAAGTTTTCTTGCAGGGGAAATACCACCCAATGCCCAGGCACCATTTGGTTTGGGGAAAAAAGGGAAGTCGTTAACCTGTTTCTGTCTGTGTTTGTGAGCAGTTAGTTCTCAGACAAAGGCGGTAAACCAAGTATGCTCTGGTTCTCTACTTCAGTGACCTGCCTGCTGTGTATGTCAGGGTTTTATGTACACAAAATCCCTATGCTTGTCTTGCTGCAGATTTAATAGAAAATGCTTCTAAAATACACCATTGGGCTTTGGCCCCACCCCACCCATTCCCAGGCAACATTTGGTTTGGAGGGAAAAGGAAACTTGTTAATCTTTGTGTATGTCAGCACTTGGTTCTAAGACTAAGATAGTACACCAGGTATGTTCCACTTCCCTGGTTCACGTCACCTGCTGTGTTTCTCAGGATTTCAGCTACAGTACAACATCCCTATGCTTGTCTTGCTGCAGATTTCACAGAAAATGCTAATAAAATGCACCATTTGGCACCAAATTCTTCAAAATTTCTTCTTTGGGGACAAATTCTCCTGGATCCACCTTTTTGGCTGAAGTCACTAATGAGGGCATATGACCCCCCCCCACACTAGTATCCTGCTGACGCCACTGGTGGGAAGGCATGCAGAAAAGTACAGTTACGTAAGAACTTACCGTAACAGTAGATCTTCGAGAGAGGCTCTTGCAGTAGGTAATTACATATAGGACTAAATCCCAAGCAGTCTGGAACAAAGAAAGGCACTGGGAAGAGGAAAAACTACTCCAAGAAGCAGTTCTAGCCGTACAAGTCTCAAGATAGGAGGCCTTGCAAAACAGCTAGCCCGAAGCCTGCTCTACGGCAAGAGGCAACATCCAAACTGTGTGTTTCGTAAAGGTATGGACGGAAGTCCAGGTGGCAGCAGCGCAGATGTCTGCCGCAGACACATTCTTGAAACAAGCCGCAGAGGCCGCTACTCCTCTTGTGGAGTGGCCTCTGACTTGACCCGGGAGGGTCTTGTTGTATTTGTCATAACAGAAAGTGATGCAATGAGCCAACCACCTAGACAGGCATTGCTTGGAAACAGCATTGCCTTCCCTTTTGTGAGCAAAAGAGACGAACAACTGATCAATCTTTCTGAGGTCCTTCGTCCTGTTGGTGTAGTATCTCAGAATCCGGTGAACATCCATAGTATGGAGTAAATACTCCCCTTGATTACAGTACTGCGTAAAAAAGGCAGGTAACTCTATGGACTGATTTAAGGTAGACTCTGCTACTACTTTAGGTAGAAACTTAGGATTCATGCGAAGAGCAACTCGTTCCTTGTGAAAAATCAAGTAGGGGATTTTACACATCAGGGCCTGGAGCTCGGAGATTCTTCAAGCCGAAGTAATGGCCACCAAGAAGAGCGTCTTCCATGAAAGGAACTTCAAATCCACAGAAGCTGCAGGTTCGAAGGGAGGAAGAGTAAGTTTCTCGAGAACAAAGTTCAAGTCCCAAGGGGGAGCAGAAGTATGGATGGGGGGCCTCAGATGGAGGACCCCTCTTAGAAAGGTCTTGGAGACCTCCAGTTGAGCAAAAGCCTTGTCCACAAAGGGAACGTGACAGGCCGAAATGGCCACCATGTGTACCTTCACAGAGGAATGGCTGAGACCCAGGTGACGTAGATACTCCAGCAGAAGCCCCGCTGAACAGGAGAAAGGTTCCACATTCTTGGAAGCAGCCCAAATAGTGAATCTTTTCCACTTCATGGCATAAGTGGACCTGGTGGAGGGTTTTCTGGCGTCCACTAAAATCTCCGCCACTTTGGGAGACACTCCAAAACGGGATTGGGCTAGATCTGCAGGAGCCATGCATGCAGTTGAAGGGATTTGAGGACTGGATGGACCAGGGTCCCCAGATCCTGGCTCAACAAACCTCGAGATAGAGGAAGAGGAGGATCCTCTGAAAATTGTTGTAGAAGAGAACCAGACTTGCCTGGGCCGGAAAGGAGCGATCAGAATCATTCGCGCTCCTTCTGAAGCTAGTTTCTGCAAGACTCGTGGGATAAGTGGAGTTGGGGGGAAAGGCGTAGATGAATCTGTCCTTCCAGTCTAGAAACAGAGCGTCGCTCCAAAAAGCGCTTCGCTCTGGAACGAGTGAGCAGAAGACTGGAAGTTTTACGTTTGGGGGGATGCAAACAGGTCGACCTGTGGTGTTCCCCAAAGTTGGAAGATACTGTCTAGGACCCCTTGGTCCAGTTCCCACTCGTGAGTCAGAGCAGAAGAGCGACTTAGCTTGTCTGCCAGGGTGTTGTCAACTCCCGGAATGTGAATCGCTGTGAGGTGAAGGTCGTTGTTGCCCAATCCCAAACCCTCATTGCCTCCCTGCATAGAGGTGGGTAGGAATCCCAGTCCCTCCCTGCTTGTTGATATACCACACCACGCACATGTTGTCCCGTCTGGATAGCTAGGTGGCCAGGAAGGAGGTATTGGTGAAGGGCTTGAGAGCGATAACACTGCCCGAAGCTCAAGCACACTGATGTGGAGAGCTTGTTCTAGCATGGACCAGGAGCCCTGGGTCCGATGAGGGCCTAGATGAGCTCCCCAACCTTTGCCTGAGGCGTCTGTGGTTAGAGTCTGGGAGGGGGGAGGATGAAAGAAAGGAACTCCCCAAAACAGGTTCTCTCAAAACATCCACCATTGCAATTCTCACATCATCGTCGAGGAGATCAGAACTGAGTGATCCAAGTCGTCCACTAGCTGATCCCACTAAGAGCATAGAGTCCACTGAGAGATCCTCATGTGGAGTCGAGCGCAAGGTACCGTCGGGATAGCAGCCGCCATGAGCCCGAGAAGGCGAAGGACCGACCTTGCAGAGACCATCCTGTGGTCGGACAACAGACTTATTTGGATCTGAAGGGTGGCCGCCCTGTCCGGAGGCAGGAAGGCCTTGCCCATGGTCGTATCGAGGATTGCCCCAATAAACTGTAGCCTCTGGGATGGGTCCAGATGAGACTTGGAATGGTTGATGGTAATACCTAGGCAGGCAAAATCCTGCTGGGTAAGGGAGAGGAAAGCAGGAGTTCTTCCTGGACGAGGCCGCCCAGGAGCCAGTCGTCCAGGTAAGGAAAACCTGTACTCCTTAGTGCATGGTGGGGCTACCACTGATAGGCATTTATGCAAATACTGGGGCCGAGGATAGACCAAACGGGAGCACCTTGAACTGGTAGTGGACTTCTGAACGCAAAATGGAAGGTATTTGGCGATGATGGGTTAATAGGAATGTGCAGATAAGCATCCTGCATATCCAGAGCACAAGCCATTGACCTGGCTGGAGGAGGCAGAAGGCTCTGCAAGAGAGCATCCTGAACCTTGTACTCTACGAAGATTCAGGGAATTGAGATCTAAAACTGGTCTGAGATCTCCTGTCTTTTTTGGGACCAGGAAGAAATGGGAATAGTAACCCGTCCCCTGAAGATGAAGGCGGACAGGCTCTATCGCTTGCTTCAGCAGAAGAGCCGAGATTTCCTCCTGGACCAAAGGAAGATGTTCCTGTGAATACGACGACTTCCAGAGGGGGTGGTGGGGTGGTTTCTGAAGAAACTCTATGGAGTGTCCTCTCTGCTATGAGCTGAGCACCCAACAATCCGAGGTTATCCTCTCCCATCCCGGAAGGTGGAGGGAAACCTCCCTCCCATCGTTCCTCCGGAATCCGGAGGCAGTGGAGAGGAAAGGAGTCAGGTAGGCAGCGCTGCAGCACCCGCTGCTTTTTGAACGGGCGGGTTGGCAGCTGCGGGGTCTACATTTTGTGGCCCGCTTTCCTTGGGGTTTCGGCTTTGACACATTCCATCTGGCGAAGGACGCTGCTGCTGATGGGGACGGTACATGGAATCAACTGACTTCAGAGCCGCTCCCTTCTTTGGTAATCAGTAATGATGTCCTTGACATCACCCCTAAAGAGCACTGACTCCGGAAGGGTGCTTCCTGGATAGCAGATTGCACCTCCGGAGACCAAACCTGAAACGCTGTACTAGCATGACAGAGGCCTCACAGCGAGCCAGAGTCACCAGCAGTGTCCACTGCGCCGTATGTCACAACAGCATGTGTAGACTGGCCCGAACGAGCAGAGCGGACAAGATCAGCAAACTCCTGCTTGACTTGGGAGTCAGGCAAGGAGTCCAGTTTGGCTTCCGCCTGAGTAAGGATAGCCTTCTGGTAGTCCCCTATGGCAGACATAGTTCAGGGCCCTGATTCCCAGTGTGGAGGAAGCGTAAATCTTTCTCCCATACTGGTCCAGAAGGCGAGATTCCTTATCAGGAGGTGACGAGCCAAGATGTTTTGGGTTCGCTTGAACGGCCGTGAGTGCGCTTAATCACGCACTCCAGTCGGGCATGAGGGTGAGAATCCAGGAAATCAACACCCTCTGGAGCCTGATATAGCCGGGTTTGACTTCCTAGGAAGTGGAGCTAAGGGCCGACGGCTGTTTCCATATTGTGGTAACAAGGCGGGCGTGAGGCTCCATCCAGGGTGGCACCAAGGTAGGAGCTGTCATGGGCAGATCCAGATGTTCAAGCAGTTTCAGACGCTGAGGATCTGGTTCCAGGGAGTGCCACTGATGAACCTCCTGGATTTTCCAAGCAACTCCAGAAAGAAGGATTCTCCGGAGGAGTCCTTTGGCCGGGCTTCGACGGGATAGCGTGGTTCTCGGCTGCTCCTCTCTCTCGGAGCAGCCGTCGGAAGAGTCTGAGGAGTCCAAGAGCGAAGAGGAGGATGAAGAAGAGAAAGACTCCCTTTCCTTTATTTAATGTTTAACCAAGAAGGGGCTTGCAAACTCTGTTTATCTTGTGAGTAACTTCAGAAGGATTTAAATACTGCATTTGGGTAGACCCTTGGAGGTAGCTAGATTGTCTACTAGGATTTTCTGACAGTTAAACTATTTTTAAATTTACCGGTGGCTGAGGAGTTGAAAAAGGAGCTTGCAAACTCTGCTTACCTTGGAAGTAACTTCACAAGTGTTTGAATACTGCATTTTGCTTGTCCCTTGGGGTAGCTGGATTGACTACTAGGATTTTGGGACAGAAACTATTTTTAAATAATTTACTGGTGCGTAGGGAATTTGTGATAGTTAAACTATTTTAAATAAGTTACTGTGGTTAAGGAGTTGTCATAGCAAAACCTGCAGTGTGAATTGAAACACAGACAGCCCCAGGTGCAGGAAATTCGTCACTTCATTGTTTTCAGACCACAAAGTGTTGTATTGAACAGGAAAGGTTGCATCACAACCATTGTCAACAAATTGCCCTGGCTGGAGATATCCAGACTAGATCAGATTACTATAAATTACTGGTGGCTGCAACATTTAAAGACACAAAGCACATCTTCTGATCTGGAAGGACACTACTTTTTACTCAGCTGGAGCTGTGTGAGAAATTCTGGAGACTGCACTCTGTAAATTTATATTGTACCCCAGCTCAAAACAGAGGGAGGGGAACCTTACAATTGTCTTTGGTTTGTAGCAGATATTCCGCAGGTGGAGGCACTTCAAATCAGAAAAGGTGAAATAAGGAACTCAGAATTATTAGGAAAAGATAGTCTTTCAAGCAACAGAGGGAGGTGGATCTAGCTTTACGCTGTTACAATTTTAAGATTTTCAATGCAGGAAGAGTTTAAAGCACAGCTGACTTATTTTGGGGCTGACTGCTTTCAGAGCACAAACCACCAGGCTGTTTTGGGGCTGGGGGAGGCTTACCTGTGTCTGACTTGGATATCTGGATTTTTCTCTGTTTGATTAGCAGGGTATTTTCTCTGTCAAATTGTTGTGTAGGGCATCTTGTTGACAGGAAGGCACCTGCTCCAGCAGTGGGTCAGAGCTTTTAGCTGACTGCTTTGTGAGGGCACAGTTTAGGGCCCAAACTCTTCCAACCCTCACCCACCCACCCTGGAAATAGTTCCTTTACATGGATTCTGATCATTTCTCAAGAGTGCAAGGTGCATATCACGGTCATATCCTCCAGCACACTGCACTGAACAATATAAGCATACACACTGTATAATATATATTTCTATATAACAAAACCAACATACACTACAAACACACACAAAAAAAAGTAAATAAAACATGTGGGGAGTAGTGCAATGTAATGGCTGTGGGGCAGCAGTCTTCTGGGAGTCTCTTCTGGAAGCTGAGATGCTGCCCCATTTGCGAGACAACTCTGCCCTGAGGGAGGAAGTTGCCCGCCTCAGCCAAACTGGACAGTAGTAAGGGAACCTTCCCCAGGCCACACCTTGACGGTAGGAAGGGAAACCTCCCCCATCCAGGGAGCACCACAGCCACCACCACTACCTCAGAGGCCATGTAAGAAAGCACAGCAGCTGGACCAAGGTGGGCCCAGCAGGGAGGGTGAGGATGGTGAAACAGAGGTACACCCAGTCAGTTGTTCCACCTACAATCCATATACACCATTCTGGGGAGCATAGCCCCCTATGGGTGCAACCAAGAGAGGAGACTAAGGAGGCCGAGGACAACACTGTCACAAGGAGGCTCACAGGAAGAAGGCAGAGGACACCACAAGGAAAGGAAGCAGCTCCTGGTGGGGACTCCACTATTAGGGATAGAACTGGGAGGAGCAGGGAAACTGAAGTAAGGTGCATGGCTTGGAGGGACAGGAAGCGCATCCTCAGGATCACGAGAACAGCTGCACGGGAGTCTGAGCTGGACGTCATTGTCCACCTAGGGACAAATGACTTGGCTCATCATGAGATTAGAGCAGTGCAGAAGGACTTTGTAGAATTGGGGAGGGGCCTAAGACAAGTAGCACACACAGTATCCTTCTCTGAGGTGCTGCCTGTCAATGGCATGAGTGAGGCAAGGTACTTCTGCACCATGCAGTTTAATGAATGGTTCAAAAAATGGTGTGGAGCACAGCGGTTGGCTTTCATTGGGGACTGAGGTTCCACCTGAGGGACACCAGCCTATACTGGCAGGATGGTCTGCATCTGTCCAGGAAGGATCAAGTCTTTTGAGCAATCGGTTTAAATGCTTCATTGGAAGCTTTAAACTAGTCAAGGGGGAGGCACTGATAAACAGCAGGAAAATCCAGCTCTCCCTACAAAAACAAGGGTACTAAATGAGGAAAAGACCGAGGTAGAAAGGTCAGTGGGGATGCTGCAAAAGAAGGTAAAGCCATCAAAAAATGGAGAGCAATGAGTACCAATGCCTGTAGTCTGAGTCACAAGCTTCCTGAATTAGTGCCTTGATGAAGGAGGAACATCTGATATCGCGGGCAGCTACAGAAACATGGCACACAAAACCATGACTGGGACGAAACATACCAGGATACACCATCTACAGGAGGACAGGAGGTAAAAAGAGTAGGAGGAGTAGCTCTTACATAAGGAAGGAATCAAAGCAACAGAACAAAAAGGAAAACAAGGAGGAGAAGAAGCACTGTAGGGTAATTTGGAGACAGGCAATGGCACACAATCCCACAGGGGTTGGAGATGCAGACCTCCTCTCAGGGGAGGAAATGGACAAGGAAATAACAGAAAGTATACTTAGAATGGCAGAAAAGGGAGATATTGCTGATGGGTGATCTGAATATGCCAGATGTTAACTCGGAGGCAAGCACAGCCACTGGGAGTGGTTCTAGATACCTCACGGGGCATGCCTAGACAACTAGTATTGGAGCTCACTTGAGAGGGAGCAATCTTAGACCTGGTTCCTCTCAAATGAGAGAAGAGAGGACTAGATGTGGAAGTGAGTAGCCATCTGGGAACTAGCGCACTACTCAACAGTATAGTTCATACAAACACAGCAATAGAGTCAAGCCATACAAAGGCAAAAGTACTGACTTTAGGAGGGCTGACTTTACCAAAATGGGTGAGTGCCTAAGGAATGCACTATGTAAATGGCAGGAAGGAGGGTGGAAGAACAATGGGGAATAATAAAACTGCCATCCAGAGATCACAAGCCTGTGTGAAGGCAAATGACACAAAAACAAAATGATGTAAGAAACCTCTATAGTTCTCAAAGGAAGTGGCAGTGAAGGTTCAAGAGAAAGAAAGCATTCTAGGAAGTACAAGGAATCACAGAAGGAGCAGGACAGAGAACTGTATCAGTTAAAGCAAAAGGAAGCTGGGAAGGCAGTCAGAACAGCAAAGGCCCAAACCGAGGAAAACATAGCTAACCTAGTTAAGAAGAGGAGCAAAAACCTTTTATAGGGTTATCAGGGGACAAGGAAGACCAAGGAGGGATGGTGAGAGGCTTAATAAGGGGGGGGCGGACGAAAGCAGAGGGTGATTGTGAAAAGGCAGAGATACTCAAACAAATATTTTGCTCAGTACTCACAAAGGAAGAGGGAGGTACCTAAAACAAACAGTAGAAACACTCTGGATACAGAAGTTGATAGCAGCCCATTTACAGAAGAAAGGGTTCTGAAAGAACTCTTAAAACTGAAGGTGGACAATGCAATGGGGCCTGATGGATTCATCCCAGAATTCTAAAAGAACTACAGAGGAACTTTTACACCACTGACTACACTCTAACAAATCATGGGAGGATGGGTGGTACCCAGGACTGGAGGAGGGCAGATGTGATTCCCTTCACAAAAGTGGGAGCAAGACAGAAGCAGGAAACTACAGACCTGTTAGTTTAACCTCAGTGGTAGGGAAAATGATGGAATCACTTCTGAAGGAAACAACTGTCGAAAATATCTAGAGGCCAGAGGGCACAGGACCCAAGGCAGCATGGATCTCACAGGGAAGGTCATGCCAGACAAATCTGATAGATTTCTTTGACTGGGTGACCAAAAGTAGTAGATCAGGGAGGGGCTGTGGACATGGCCTACCTAGACTTTAGCAAGGCATTTGACACAGTCCCACACAAAAGATTAATACAAGTTAGCCAGCCTGGGAGTGGGTCCCAAGATGACAGCCTGGGTAAAGAATCTGGCTGGAGAATAGGACACAGAGGTAATAGTAAATGAGTCCACTCTGAAGAAAGGGGGGTTATTAGTGAGGTACCATGAGGTTCAGAATAGAACCGGTCCTCTTAACGCCTCCTATATGCGATGCACTGCAGAGGGACTGAAGGAAAGTATGTCTCTTTGCAAATGGCACAAAGATCTGCAACAGAGTTGATGCAACAAGGTGGGGTGGAAAGGATGAGAAGGGACTTGGCAAGGTTAGAGGAATGGTCAAATGTATGGCAGCTTAGATTCAATGCTAAGAAGTGAAGGGTAATGCACCTGGGAAAAAAAACCTAGGGAAGAGTACACAATGGGGGGTGAGATACTAACAACAAAAATGGAAAGGGACATGGGGGTTGTCATATCAGATGACCTAAAGGTGGGCAAGCAATGTGAGAGGGCAGCAAGGGTGGTTGGGGATACTCTGATGCATAGGGAGGCATCACCAGTAGAAAACAGGAAGCTATTATCCTCTGTACAGACAGCCGGTGAGACCCCATCTGAGTACATGCAGTTCTGGGAGACCCAACTCCGCAAAGACATAGACAGGATGGAAGCTGTCCAGAGGAGGGCAACTAAAATGGTGCAGGGTCTGCACCAGAAGACATGAAGAAGAGAGACTTAGGAGCTTAACATGTATAGCCTCGAGGAAAGGGGGGAGGACATGATAGAAACTTCAGTACCTCAAGGAATCAACAAAGTCAAGAGGGCAGCATCTTCAAAAAAGAGTGTGCAAGAACAAGGGGCAAACCGAAGATGGGGGGCTGTTCAGAGGTAATTTAAGGAAGCATTTTTCACAGAGAAGGCTGTGGATGCATGGAACGGCCTTCCGGAGGAGGCCAGAGTCAAAACAGTGGTGGAACGAAGCATGCATGGACAATATAAGGCACCCTCAGGGGGGTGGGGGTAGGAAGAAGGCTGCTGGTTAACTAGGATCTGGCAGCTTATCCAATACGTAGGGAAATGGGCAGACTGTGGGCCAAGCCGTCCATCTCGCCATCAAATCTCCTATGTTTCTATGAATGGACCCCTTGGGAAGTCCCCAGGGAAGCGTGTCCTGCCCCTCTCTGGATCCAGACAGAAGAACCCTGGAGTCCGGAGGTGATGAGGGAGTGTGCCGCCTCAGGCGTACGGGAACTTGGGACGACACTGTCACTGGAAGGTGGCTCTCGACCTCTTTGGTGAGCTGAGCCTTGGCCTCAGCCCACCAGGAGGCCAGAGTCTCCTGCAGGTCCACCGGCGGCCACGAGGGCGGTGGAGGAGGAG
This sequence comes from Neoceratodus forsteri, assembly GCA_016271365.2. Lineage (NCBI taxonomy): Eukaryota > Metazoa > Chordata > Ceratodontiformes > Ceratodontidae > Neoceratodus > Neoceratodus forsteri. The sequence continues at coordinate 736,861,267 of CM028131.1, forward strand.
GAGGAGGAGGTGGGGAATAAGGATACAGGTTATAACCATATGAAGCATATCCAAACCCGTGTCGGGTACTGTGGCGCTGGATACTACGTCCCCGGTACACCGCGTCGAATAAGACAGAGGATACCCGGAGTCGGGGGCTGCGGAGCAGACAGCCCGGCCGGAACCTCACGGACGGGTCTGGTAGTGAAAGCCCAGAGGGCCCCTGGCGGGAGCAGAATATCTCCTGAGTCGGTGTAAGGCTGACGTCAGGCCGACGATGGAGGCCCTGGCGCCGGAGGTACCGACGTCAGAGGGGCCGGCGTTCGGGGAGCCGACGTCAGGTCCGGCGCTCCAGGTGGAGGAAGGACTGACGGAGGCAAAAGATCCCCAGCTTCGCCCGGGGACAGAGGGGAAAAGTCCTTGGGGTCAGGTTGGGGAGACTCTGGTTCCCCAGACAGCAGCGAAGGCTGCGGGGAACCGGGAACGACGGATGTTGGGGGGTCCATCGTCGGTTCCTTCGCAGTGGATGTCAGATGAGCCGACGTGAGGCTTAGTAGCGAGCTCTTGGCGGGCGCCAGAGGAGCCGACATCTGATTTACGAGAGCCATCACCGGAGACAGGCCGAGTACAGTGATCGGCCTGGTCCGGTGGAGAGGAGGCCGCACGTCACCCCGGAGGGTCGGACATCAGAGGAGCCAACGCCCGGCTTACCGGAGTCGCCCACAGTGGTAGGCCGCGAGCCTGCGGCCGAACCAGGGGCGGAGGCCTCCAACTGCCCGGAGGCACCCGCAAGGCCCAAGCGCGAGCCAGACGGGCGGGCCGATGCCACCTCAGAAACCTCCGAGGCGGCTGTTGAGGAGCGATCCCGAGGAGGGGATGTTACCTGCATCCCAGCGACTCCCGAGGGGGGACACGGTGGAGGAGCCTTTGTCCCGGTGCCTCTCCTTCTTCCGATGGACTTTGGGGGAAGTGGATGCCTGCCTCAGTTTTTTGAGCTCCTTCTCCATAGAACTCATTTTCTTCTTTAGAATATGGGCTTCCAGGGATTGCTGCCACCTTTTTTGGGTAGCCGCGTTAAAACTGAGGCAGTGCTGGCACTTCTCAACCGGGTGATCAGGGACTAGGCAGAACAGGCACAGGGAGTGGCCGTCCTTTTGTGGTAGTTGGGTGCCGCACGAAACGCACTTATTCTTGTGCTCGGAGAGTGTAGGGGATGACATACACCGATGCTAGTACTGACGTTAGTCGAAAAAATAAAGAGTTTTTCGAAAAACCACGAAGGAAGGCTGGCAGGCATGAACTTTTCCGCCAGGCGCCTGCAACGAACTAACAGCGGAAAGAACTGGAAGGCGGGCGTCTGGGACTGCCCCTTTTTACCGACGTCTCCTGATGCCAGTCACCCGACGTGGGGGTGGTCCCTCACCAGGGACTGCTAGCTAGAAATTTTTCCGTGGGGTCCTGCCGGCATCAGTCTTATATGTAATTACCTACTGCAAGAGCCCTCTCGAAGTAAGATCTTTCCTGACCATTTGAAAATTACAGCATCCTGTAGGACTGAACCGACCAATGGGGTCTGCAAGACAACAGTGGAAGCTGGTTACTGTCCCAGGAAGCAAACAGGTCTATTTCTAGTTTACACCACCTTCTGAACACTGATATCAGCACCTGCTGGTTCAGGGTCAATTCGTGATTTCCCTGGCTGATCCTGCTCTGGGAATTTACCAGCACATTGTCCTTCCCTGGCAGCCGTACTGCTGAAAACTGAACCCCTAGGGAGTATGCTAAGTTCCAGATCTTCACTGATTCTGTGCACAGCTTTGAAGAGCTTCTTCCTCCCTGTTTGTTTATGTAATACATTGTTGTGGTGCAGTCTGTTCTGATCTGTAAGGACTGACTCCTGATCTGGCAGGAAAGCCTGCATTGCCAGATACACTGTCCTGAGCACCAGGAAATTATGTGCTCCTGAGTCTCCTGTGTACTCCAAGTACCACTTACAGTGAGGTCCTCCAGGTGGGTGCCCCAGCCTAGGAGGGAGGCATCTTTTGTGAGTATAGCTGTAGGGGATTGTTGAAGGAAGGGAATTTCTTCTCTGAAGATGCATCCTTCATTCCACCATTCCACTGCCCTTCGCAAGGACTTTGTGACAGGCATCAATCTGGACAGTGAAACCCTCCTCTGAGATCAATGGTCCCCTAGGTGATACTGGACATCTCTCATTTGGAACCTGGCCCTGGGTGCCACTGCAATGGACGAGGCCACATGTCCCAGTAACCATAGAAAATACTTTGCAGGTCTTGGATGACCCGCCTTGAACTCTGCAGCTAAAATCAGGTTTGCTACTGTAACCCCCCTGCAAATGGGGGTTCCCAAAAGTCTTCCAGGAGCTTGCCTGAATGCTCCAAGCCTGGGTGTTGTTCAGCGTCTGAGCTGCTTAACTGTGGTTGCAAGTGAGTGCTATTTGAGCCTCCAAGTACTGTCTCTTTAAGAGCTGTCTGCTTGCAGACTTAATTAGTTTGTATGGGGGGACTGTGTATTTAATGCTCTGAATCCCCGAAAGGCGGAGTAATCGCTCCATTCTATGGTCGCTGAAGGTGCAAGGAGCCCATCTGAAAGCTGTAACTGTTTGCCTGTAATCATTTAAAGCATTAGCAGAATTGTAGTTTGTCTAACCTGCCTTTATTGCAGCTGGGACTCTCTGTTGTGTTACCTCTCCATTTGGACCCTAAACTGCTGTGCTGGGCCAACTGGATTAAAGGACCAAATGGAGCCTGTGGACGAATCAGAACTTGGACTCTTAATTTGAGCCAGCCACAAGGGGATTGTATGGGCAGTGACGCTGGGAAATGTAGTTTTGACCTTGGTGCCTTTTTCTACCAACAGAAGGAGTCTTATTGTGAGTGACAGCTGAATAAGCCAACAGAATAGTGTGGAGCTAAAGGAAATGCCCTGCTCTGTGACTAAAAAGATCAGATCAGATGTGGCAGTGAAGAGAGAAGGAGCTGTGTGCTTCTGCGGTGTATAGTTTCGCTCGGGAAATGCATGTGAGGCCCTGAGTTTCGGTCTGCAGCCTTTGTGAGTGCCAGTTTGGACTGAATCCGCGTTGTAAGGAGAAAGAAGCACTAGAAGTGTGGAAACCAGGCTTACCCTGTAGAAGAATGGAGAAATTGATGAATCACGCTCGGTCTGTCAGGAACTGAAGCTGCTGTGTGTGCTCCCGGGTATTTTGCAGTAATTGCGATCGGGATCAAGGAGCAGCCTGCCTGGTATAGTACTTTCCTTTTACATATAAATGTGCGTAGTGCTTGTGGGGAATCGCTATTTCAAATCCCCTGTACAGTGAATTGTGTGCTGAAGCTGGAAGTAAACCCCAGCTTAATTCGGACTACATCCGTTTGCTATCAACTGCAGTGGGGTCCAGTCACAAGGACCTTGTCCTCATGCCCTGCTCTTCTGGCAATCCAAAGGGACATTCTCCATCCGATCCTCAGCTTGGGTGTTGTGAGTACAAATCAGGGTATTCCTCTGCAGCTTGTTTTTCAATCACAAGTGTGTCATCTAATTTTTGTTGTTTCACTGTTTCATGGCCTGAGCCCTCCGACTCCGGATTACAATTGGGTGTTGTGCATATAGTTTCTTCTACAGGGCCCTATCCATCTGGACCTGGCTAGCCCCACCCCCCCAAAACCTGGGTACCCAGAGTGTGACTTTTCAGACCCTGTATGTGTGCACAGTACTGTGATTTAATGCCACCAATTAACCTGATTTCCCCCTTCCGTGTTACTGCCCCCTAAATAAATCAGATTTGTTGTTATTATACTATATACTGTCTGTGGTGTTGGTACTTACGGAAACAGTATTATGTTTTGTTGTGTATGTTGTTTAACCTTATTTTACAGGTGGTCCTCAGAGACATGCTGCAGAATCAGTCTCGAGGGTAAGTGGTATCTATATGAGTGAACAGTGTGTATCCGTGGGGTATTGGGGCTGTAACTCCGGTGTACTGCATGAGCCACTAGAGGGAATAAAATGGGGTCTCAGTGTCTCTGAGGACTGTGACCAAGCTAGTCTAACCACTATAAACCCTGACCTTTGGGTGGAGGCACCCGCCACAGGACCTAGGCCCCTCAACCTCTCCGTAGTCAAACAGGCAGGGGTAGTAGCTCTTGGGATAACGCCACCTAGGGGTTACAATACCCTTGCTTGTGGGAGAAATGCCTTTCCTTGCAGGGTGTTCTGCTCTGCACCTATAAAGTCCAGAACCTGAACTGGTTCTGTTTATTAGTCTTGAAGATTTATGAGGAAGCCCAGGTCCTCCAGTGTGTATTGTGTTAGCAGTATGGAATAATTTGCCTCCTGCTGTGTTTTTCCTGAGACCAGCCAATCATCCAGGTAGGAGAAAATCACCACTCCTTTACTTCTCAAATGTGCTGCCACCACAGCCATGCACTTTGTAGAGACTCTTGGAATTGCGGTGAGCCCAAAGCAAGGGCCATGAAATGGTATTGGCAGTTCCCTGTCCTGAACCTGAGGTTCTTTCTGTGGCTGCGCCTGACAGGTATGTGGAAGTAGGCATCCTTCAGATGAAGTGACCCCAGCCAGTCTCCGATTTGCAAAGATAGAATAACTGAGCCCAGTGTTACCATCTTGGATTTTCTAAGTGTTTGTTCAGATAGCTCAGGTCTAACAATGGGCTGCCACTCCCCAATTTTCTTGTGGGTCAGGAAATACCTGGAATAAAGTATCTTGCCCTACTGTGAGGGAGGTACTTCTTCCACTGTATTTGCTTACAACAAGCTATTCACCACCATCTCCAACAGCATTCTTTCTGTTGTGGCATGAGGGTGGAAAATATTTGGATGCTGCAGCTCCGGGAATTTTCTGAACTGCAGGGACGGATCTTGACTCACTACTTCCAGGACCGACTTGTCTTTGGTGATTTTTGTCCATTCCTGGAAACAATGAGTCAGCCTGGATGGGCGACCTGTGTAGACTTATCAGGTGTTTTGCTTTGCTCGGGTTTTGGGAGCTGGCACTGCTGCTGCATGCCCGATGCCCCATCTACCTCAGCCCCATAGTAGCCCCTTTCAGAGTGTACTCACAGAAGACACAGGCATGGGGAAGTATCCCCCAGCCCTACCTCCTCTTCCATGAGGCCTGTAGGAAGTGGAGGCCTTTTCTTTCTCAGTGTTGCTCTTGTAGGTGGTTTTGTTTTCTCCACCTTTTTTATGTAAGCCTGTCTTGTCACTAAACAGAGTATTTACTTTGCAGGGGAAATCCATCCCTTCTGTTTGAGTGTCCTGGGACAGACTGGTAGTTCTAAGTCAGGTAATCCTCCTTTAAGAGCTAGTGTACTGCCTAAAACTAATATTAGTTTTTTAAAAGCAGGCAACCATTACCTTTTATATTTGAGATACATTTTCTTTTCTCTTTGGTTAATTAGAAGATTGTTTGAGTTAGTATGTTAGTAGATGTTGATGTCTGGAACAGCACTCTGCCAGTCAGCTGACATACCTAGCTCTGTTTCTCCATTACATCATCAGCATTGTGACCTCAGTGGCTGCGATATCACTGTTGCTTATAAACAGCCACTCAGTAGCTGGCAGGTCAGTCACCTATCATGTCACGGTCAGTGAGATCACAATGCTGATGATGTAAGGGGAGGAACAAAGATAAATGTGTCAGCTGCCAGGCTGAGAGCTGCTCCATACATCCAGCACACTATTATCACATAGAAAACGTTCTAATGAGCAAAAGGAAAAAGAAAAACACTTCAGAAATAAAAAGTTACAACTGTCTACTTCTTAAAATTTGTATTGTTTTCCTGTCTGCCTGTTTTGGTTCCACTATCTCTTTAGGGGCACTGCATGGGCTATGACCCTAGATGCAGCGTCATTTGTGTCCACCGCCATATGGAACTCGTACTTTGTGGCATCTATGGCTGATCTTACTATGTCAGCCATATCCTGTGCCAAGTCTCCACTAGCCTTTTCTCTCAGTGCCACTATGAAATTCCTTAGGGCTTTCTGGTATTTTGCTGGGTAGGCCAGGTAAGCCGCCTGCATTAGGAGCAATGAAGAGAACGTATCAACTTTTTTCTCTCCATACTATCCAGTTTCCTGGAATCCTTCTCAGGAGGATGGGAGCATTTTGGCCTTATCACATGAAACAGTCTGCAGTACACCCTCATGGTCAGGGTGGGAATACAGGTACTCGGCTCTCTGTTTATCCACCTTAGATTTTTACTCAATTTTCTTATCTATGCCAGCAGCTGATGCAGGCACTGACATGATCTTGCATGATGCTTTCCTGAGGGATTTATGAATGGGCAGCATCAACCTCCTTGTGGGTGCTAGGCCCATCATATCCATCAATTTCACCTCATCTTCATCTTCCTCAGCCTCACAGGGGGAGATGTTGAGGGTATTTACTATATGTCTTACAAAGGTACATAGTGGGAAGCGTAGTCCTCAGAAAGCCTACGAGGGGAGAGCCATATTCTTGCTCAGGGGAACCATCTGGTTTTATGAGTTCTCCTTCCTCCTCCTCTCCATAGTAAATATTCCCTCCACCCCCAGAGACACTGGGAATGTAACCAGAGCTGGGGGGCGTGGCAGCAGACATACTCATGAAATTTCCCTTAACCTGGAATGCCTTGAGGAATTGCCATGCCTTAGTCATGTCCTCTACTGAGGGTATTTTATTTGTGTCCACTGGTTGGCTCATTTCTTTCTTCAGAAGGAGGGTCAGCAACATGTTTTCCTTTTTTTCTTGGCAGGCACCGGTTCTGGTGTCTGCTCAGAGGCTCTTCTGTTTTTACTGGATTCAGGGTTGCCCCTTTTGGACATCGAGTTCTGAAACATCTTTATCAGCTTAATCTCTCATTCACATACACAGAAGGTGATGGCAGATAAGGACCATGTGGCCCACCTAGTCTGCCCCTCTTCCTTACCTAATACATTACCTCAGACCCTAGCTGATGTGCGACTTACCCTCCTCTTCCCTATTGTGAGAGTACTCTTACGTCCATCCCATGCATTCTTGAATTCTCCTACCAGTTTTGTCCGACCACCTCTGTAGGGAGGCTGTTCCAAGCATCCACGCTACTTTTTCTGTGAAAAAGTACTTCCTCACATTGCCTCTATGCCTACCCCCCCTCTAGCTTCATATCATGCCACCTTGTTCTTGTACACCTTCTTTTCTGAAAGATGTTTCCCTCCTGAACCTTGTTTATACCCCTGATGTACTTGAATGTCTCTATCATATCCCTCCTCTCTCTCTTCCAGGGAATACATATTGAGGTCCTCTAGTCTTCCCTCGTATGACTTTTGGTCCAGTCCTTGCACCATTTTTGTTGTCCTTCTCTGGACTGCCTCTGTTTTGTCTATGTCCTTCCGGAGATGCAGCCTCCAGAACTGGACACAGTACTCCAGATGAGGTGTCACTATTGATCTGTACAGTGGCATAACCACCTCCTTTTTTCTGCTGGTGATACCTCTCCTGGTGCACCCTAGCATCCTACTAGCTCTCCCCAGAGCCTTCTCACATTGTTTGGTTACCTTTAGGTCATCAGATATGATTACCCCCAGGTCCCTTTCTTGATTGGTGGCAATCAGTACCTCTCCCCTCATCCTGTACTCCTCCCTTGGATTTCTGTGCCACAAATGCATGATTTTGCACTTCACTGAATTGAATCTTGTCTTGATTGTAAGCAAAAGTGACGTGCTCTTATGTATTGTACCTTGCAAAATGTTATTATTGTGCGTAACTAATCCTGGGTCGCTCCTAAAAAAGGGTCCTTCGGGGTCCAGTGGACTTATCCGGTTAACAAAATTTAAATAAATAAGTATGTTTAGGTCCTTTCTCATTTTTTCCACATCCCCCACCACGGAGTATCGACCGTGGTGCAGATCTGTGTGTCATCTGCAAGAGGCATACCCTCCCTTCCAGCCCCTCAGTAATGTCGCTTATGAAGACATTAAAGAGGAATGGCCCCAGCATGGATCCCTGTGGCATCCCGCTGGTCACCCACCTCTTCTTGGATTGAATGCCATTTACCACCGTCCTCTGTGCCCTGTCATGCAACCAGTTTCTGACCCAGTTTACCACCTTGAGGCCCACACCCAGGCTGCCCAACTTACTTATCAACCTCCTATGTGGGACGGTGTTGAAGGCCTTGCTGAAATTTAGGTAAGCCAGATCTACCTCCCTTGTCAGCCAGTCAAAGAAATCTATCACATTTGTTTGACAAGACCCTCCCACTGTGAATCCATGCTGCCTCAGATCCTGTGTTCTGCTGGATTCAAGAAATATCGCAAATCCTTTCCTTTAGCAGTGACTCCATTAATTTCCCCACCACTGAGGTCAGTCTGACTGGCCTGTAGTTGCCAGACTCCTCCCTGTTCCCACTTTTCTGGAGAGGGACTAATTCGCCCTCCTTCAGTCCCCTGGAACCACCCCTGTCTCCATCGATTTGTTGAATAGGACTGTTAGTGGTGCCACCAGCACCTCTTTAAGTTCTTTTAATATTCTGTGATGTATCCCACCTGGACTCATAGCCTTGTCCCCTTTCAGATTCTCAAGTTCCTTTAGGACTCTCCTCCGTAAACGGGCTGGTGTCCTCCTCTCTCTCCCATTGGTGCTCTTAACACCCAATAGTGGTCCTTCTCCTTCCCCTTCTTCAGTGAATACTGAATAAAAATATTTGTTCAGGATTGTTGCCTTTTCTAGGTCACCCCTCCCTCCCTTTTTCACCTCACAATCCCACCCCTGGTCTTCTTTCTTTCACTAATGTACCTGAAAAGGGTCTTGTCTTCTTTCTTAATTGCCTGAGCTATTTTTTCCTCCGTTTACACCTTTGTGCTCCTGACTGCTTTCCCTGCCTCCCTCTGCTTTTCCACTACAGTTCCCTGTCTTCTTCCCTCTGTTTCCTTTTACCTCCTGAAAGCTAGCCTTTTCTCTCTTACCTTCCCAGCCACATCCTTCAAGAACCAGTGTTTTTTTTTTTCTTACTCTTTGTTTTGCTTAGTTGCCTAACACAAAGGCTTGTTGCCTCTGCTATGGCTCCCTTAAGGTTAGCCCATTGTTTCTCAATATCCCTTCTTCTTCCACTGCCAGGGCTTCCTTGAGACATTCCTCCATTTTTTGCAAAGTCAACCTGTCTGAAATCCTGTCCCCTTCGACAAGGACTGCTGGTTATTCTGAGGGGCTGGACCCTCCTCTGTGCCTTTGGATGACGTGGAAGCAGACTGAGAGGCCATAAAAATTATCTAACTTTTTAGTCCACTTCTTTTGCATTTCAGGGCAAAACTTTATACAGAGCTCACAATTGGCAAAATCGTGGTCTGAACCCAGGCCTTTTAAAATCAGTTTGTGGCAGTGTGCCTTTGCCAGGAGCTAAAAACAATCGGTACAATTTTTAAAGCCTGTAGGTCATGTCTTCTTTTTGGGTCTGTCAGTCAAATACTGAAAAACCCCGCAAAGACATTTCCAGTTCTCAATAGACTAAACCAAAATAAATAATAAATCCAAGGGATGTTAAAAAGGGGCTTAAATGTGAAAAAATGTGGTTTGGTTCCTCAAAAGTAAAAATTGCTAGTAAACAATACTTCAGAAGAGGTTTCTCAAATAGAAGAAAGCAAATTCTCATCTTGTTTTCCAAAAACGAGGAATCGAGAATAATTTTACATAAAACCACAAAGAGGCTTAAGAAAAGACTGCTTTTATTTAATTTAAAAGGTTTTTAATAGCGCCGAGAATAGTGTTCTCCAGTTCCTGGGAACGAGAGAGAATTTAAACTTACACAAATAAATACAAATAACATCTTAACGCAGCATATCAAAAGGTTAACTAAAAATACTTGAACACTATAAAATATAAAATAAACCGTAAATCGGCCAGAAGTGTAGAGAAGATTTAGTGGTGACTGCTCTCTTCAGGCAGAGAAATAAATCTGACTTTAAGATTGCAGGGGTGAGCGTGACCACCCAGCAGAGTCTGAATTTCATGCTAAATTCCATAATTAGCATACAATTCTTAAAGCTCTGGGGCTGCTCATTCCAGGGGAATGCTTGCATTTCTCAAGCGATAAGTGAAGGATTCCTGGGGGTTTGAACTATGGATTCTGCAGCTGCTATAATTGTGTGACTTAGTTAGTTTTACTGAGACAGATTTAAAACAAGTGGGCAACTTTAGTGAGCTATTTAAAAAAAATTGTCTAGCACGGTTACGTATGCCAGCATCCACACCCACCTTAGTTGTTTGTTTTTTTTAACTTCATCTCACCTCAGCTTCTTCTGCCCAACAGATAGAGCAGAGAAAGGAAAAACTTAAGACACATAAATGAAAGAAATAACTCGGAGGACAATTCAAGACCAAGTACTTAGGAAGACACAAAGTAGTCACTTTGAGCTACTTCAAGCCTCAGTGCAGGCAAAGAGAGAAGAAAACACTGAAAGGAGAAGAGAGAGAGGTCAGACAAATATTACATGAGTAAAGAAAAGCAAGAAATAAATATGCCCATGATGCCAGTACCAAAGTGGAAATCAAAAGCAAAGCACACGCGCTGCTTACATTTAGAAAAACAAGTGCAACCATATACAATATTTGAGAAAAAAGTGAATGCTCCCATTTGGGAAGCTACACATAAATTAAACGTTTTATAAGTAAACAAAAAGACATATATCATGTCAAGACAGTGTTCAAAAAAGTAAGCTTGAGCAGTAACTAATTACAATACTGGTGGATGAGGGGAACCCCCCAAAAGGCAACCCCCCCATTAAAAAAAAAAAAAAACCAAAAAAAAAAACCAATGGGCCCAAGACACTTCGCTGGTCCAGCTGACACATCCATTGAAAAAGTACTTCTAATACTGTAGTAGTAGCTGGGAGGGTTAGTAAGAGGTATACAGCACTAGTGATAGAAAAAGCACTAGCATTTTGCAAGTGGGCCGGTGCAGTCTTGAACCTTGCCAAGATACATGCACTGATACTGCAAAATGAAATTAAAACACCAGCACTGTTCAAACGTGCAAACAAGTTAAAAAATATATAGTGATTAAAAAAAAAAAAAAAAGCTCTCCTGTAGATAAACTACCACAAGAGAAGGGCATATGAAGCAGCTACCCCTTAAAAAGACACCAAAGTGGAAGATTTTGCACTGAAAGTCCATGAGAAACAAGCGTGCCCCTGTTGCAGGGCAGAGCGGGTATCCTGGCCAAAGAGGTGCTTGTAATAAATCCTGCACAAGTACTATATTTACATTACCTAAATTTTCTTTTTTTGTATTTCTTTTTTTGTTAAGAGTCCATGAGAAACAAGCTTGCCCCTGCTGCAGGCAGAGTGGGTACCTTGACCAAAAAGGTGTTTATAATAAATCTTGAACAAGTACTCTATTTACATGGTTCCACCAAGCCGGTTCAACAGTAAAAAGGGTGACAGATGGTACAGTGACAACATCACCCCGATAACCCCTACACAGCCAGCCGACAGAAGCGAAACACTACAACAGAGAAAACAACTGCTGACAGAGCAAGAAAGTTCATTTATAAGTGCGGGAGGACTCTGCCCCCCCATATATTGATATGACATATTCCACGGTGCACATACCGTGGAGTAAACAGGAAACACCATTACCGAATGAGAAGAAACAGCGACCCAGTCGACACTCTACTCCACCCATCGGCAGCACAAACACCTCGCTCACACTGCAGTTGCTGAACTTCAGTCACTGTGACTGACTCCCTCTCACAGCATCGCTGCAGTAATAGGCATACTTAGTTACATTACCTACATTTTTTATTTTTATTTTTGTTAACCAGGTAAGCACACTAGGCTGAGGGCAGCAATCTGTATACAGGACAATGTATAAACATAGAAACATAGAAGTTGACGGCAGATAAGGACCGCAAGGCCCATCCAGTCTGCCCATTTCTTTTTCTACCTTATAAATGTGCCATCGGCCTTTGCTCTGTCAGTGGCCTATCTATTCATAGTCATTTGTATTGCTCCCTTATGCCTATCCCATGCCTGTTTGAAGCCCTGCACTGTATTCATAGCCACCACTTCTTGTGGTAAGCCATTCCATGCATCCACCACCCTTTCTGTGAAAAATTTCCTCACATTCCCCTTAATCGGCCTCCCTCTAATCTCATCTGTGTCCTCTTGTCCTGCTATTTTTCTTATATTTAAACATGTTAGACTCTTTCACCTTGTTTATGCCCTTAAGGTGTCTGAATGCCTTGATCATATCACTTCTCTCCTCCCTTTGCTCAAGGGTATACATATTGAGCTCCATTAATCTGTCCTCATATGTCTTCTGATGCAGTCCCTGCACCATTTTGGTTGCCCTTCTCTGGACTGCCTCAATTTGGTTAATGTCCTTGTGAAGGTGTGGCCTCCAATACTGCACGCAGTACTCCAGATGGGGCCTAACCAGTGTCTTGTACAGAGGGATTATTACCTCCCTCTTCGACTTGTGATACCCCTACTAATACACCCTAACACCCCCCTAGCCTTACCTACTGCTTTAGAGGTCTGCTTGGATGATTTTAGGTCATCAGTGATGATGATGCCCAAGTCTCTTTCTTCCTTTGTGACTGCTAGCAACTCCCCTCCCAGCCTATAGGTGGCTTCAGGGTTTCTCTTCCCTATGTGCATGATTTTGCACTTTTTGTAAATCCCAGTTGCCACTCTTCTGACCATTCTGCTAGTTTATCCAGATCTCTTCTCATTCTGCCCACCCCATCTGGATCATCTACTCTGTTGCAGATCTTGGTGTCATCTGCAAACAGACAAGTCTTACCCTCTAGTCCATCTGCAAGGTCACTAATGAAGATGTTGAAGAGGACTGGCCCCAGGACTGATCCCTGAGGTACCCCACTTGTGACTTGCATCTCTTCTGACTGTATACCATTTACCACCACTCTCTGTTTTCTGCCCGTCAACCAGTTTGCCACCCAGTTGACCAACTTCTGACCCACCCCGAGCCTACCCAGCTTATTTATCAATCTTCTATGTGGAACAGTGTCAAAAGCTTTGCTGAAGTCAAGGTACGCGACATCAACTGCTCCCCCTTGGTCCACCACTCTGGTTACCCAGTCAAAGAAATCTATCAGATTAGTTTGACAGGACCTTCCTTTGTAAACCCATGCTGTCTTGGATCCTGTGCCCCTATGGATTCCAGGTGTTGCACTATCCTTTCCTTGAGTGCCTCCATAATCTTGCCCACTACTGAGGTAAGACTGACCGGTCTGTAGTTCCCGCCTCCTCCTGCTACCACTCTTGTGGAAGCGGGATCACATAAACCCTTCTCCAGTCTTCTGGGACCTCTCCTGTGCTCAGAGACTCACTAAACAATTCTGCTAATGGCTCTGCTAGTTCCTCCTTTAGCTCCTTAAGTACTCTGGGATGTATGCCATCAGGTCCCATTGCCTTATCCACCCTGAGCTTAGCAAGCTCTTGTAGGACCCTTTCTTTTTGTGAAGGGAGTAGTGCTCACCTCCTCCCCCGTGTCCATGATGCTGAGCTGTGGGCCCTGCCCTACCTTCTCTTCAGTAAATACTGAGCAAAAGTATCTATTTAGGATAGATGCCTTTACAGGGTCCTCCTCCTCCATGCTCCTTTTCTCCATTAAGCTTAGCAATACCCTCTGGACTTTCTCCTTTCACTAATGTATCTATAGAAAGTCTTGTCACCTTCTTTACTGTTCGTACTAGTGTTTCCTCAGTTTGGGACTTTGCCTGCCTTGCCTTACCTGCTTCCCTTAGGGCAGTTTGGTATGCCTCCCTATCTTCATCCGCTGTGTTCCTTATATTTCCTGAGGCCAGCCTTTTGGCTCTGACCTTTTCTGCTACTGTATTTGAGAACCAAAGTGGTTTCCTTCTTCTTTTGCACTTCCTTTTCTGTCTAACACAATGGGATGTTGCTTCAAGTATTGCATCCTTAATGCTTGCCCACTTTGCCTGTACCCCTCACCTGTGTTTCTTTTTGCCAGGGCTAGCTTAACTCTGTTGGCCATCTTATCAAAGTCAGCTCCTCTGAAGTCCCATATTTTTGCCTTGGAATGGGATGATTTAGATGTAGTAGCCAAATTGAACCATACCATGTGATGGTCACTGGCTCCCAGGTGACCTTCTACCTGGAGATCTGTGATCCCTTCTTTGTTAGTCAGTACTAGATCTAGGATAGCCCTGTCTCTTGTGGGTTGCTGTACCAGTTGTTTGAGGCCCTCCCTGCAGGAATCCACTATGAGTCTAGTTCTGGCAGATGTTCCTGCTGGTATTGACCAATCTGTATCGGCATGTTGAAGTCTCCATTATCAGAACCTCCCCTTTAGCTGTCATGTTTGTATATCTTCTAACAGTAATGTGTCTATGTCCTCCTCTGCTCTGGGGGCCTGTAGACAACCCCAGTTCTTATGGCTGTCCCATTTCCTGTTTCCAGGGTGACCCACAGTTCTTCTGGCTCCTTATGTATTCTGAATTTCTGTAGCTTTGATATTTTCATTAACATACAGGCCACTCCTCCCTCCTTTTTGCACCTCGGTCTCTTCTGAACAATACATAGCCAGGTACTGAAGTCTCCCAAGTGTGGTTACTGGTAAACCACGCCTCACTAAGTGCTACTATGTCCAGTTTAGCCTCTGACATTATTGCCTGCAGGTTTGGGATCTTATTTCCCAGGCTGTGAGCATTTGTGTACATGATTTTCCATTGGCCAGATTTTGGTGTGTTAGTTGTTGGGTGAAGTTTGGCATTACCCCTGTCGTCGTAGTGGGGAGACAAACCTTTTTCTTACCTGGTGATGCAAATGAGCGGCAAACATGCTGAATTCCTGTTTGACCACTAGCTGAGGGGAGGGTGTTCTTCCCATTCGGCGTATGGGGTGCTGCACCCTCTCCCCATTTGCTAGTTTAAATATTCTGCAAAGGCGTCAAACTTCTGCCCCAATGCACTGACTCCTCTTTAGTCAGATGCAGTCCATCAAATTTAAGAACTTTCGCTCCCAGAACTGTTGCCAGTTCCTACAAATCTGTGTCCTTTTTCCTGGCACCAGTCCTTGAGCCACGTGTTTAGCTCCCTATCTCCCCTTCTCTGACCTTCCAGTCCATCTGCTCCCTCTCCCAGACTGGCAGGATCTCAGAGAAGGAGATGCAGACGAAACAGATGATAGTTGTCACCCAGCCTAGTCAGGTGTTCCTTGGTCTCCACAACTGACACTGGCGAGATCATTAGTCCCTATGTACTAGGACATCAATGTTTTCTCCTGCTTTGTGAACAATTTTAGCAATCGGTCAGTGTCTCTCCATGCTGATGTACCTGGAGACATCTGACCATCACCCTGGCTGGAGATGGGTATCAACTCCCAAATCATGGAGTCTCCTATGATCAGAGTTTTTGGATTTCCTTTGTGCTTGTTTTGTTTTGGTTCCTGATTTGGGTGAGTTTTGTGCTAGCTCTCCTGTGCCTGAGTGTCCTGCTCTGCAGTGTCTTCTGCCTCTTTATTCGATTTCAGAGATAGAGGCAGATACCTGTTTGTAGTGTTTATATGGTTTTTGGAGGTAATGTGTTGGAGAGCAGAGTGTGATGGGGCACCTGATTTGCTCCTCCTAACCACCTGCCAACCTCCTGGACCAACCACTCTCTCGCAGTCGAGGTTTTTCTGTTGGATGCTGGGGAAATGGCGGGTGGTTCTTATAATGTATTTCCTCTTCAATATGAAATTTGAGGCGTGCAATCTCTGCCCATGCTGCCCGGGCTGAGCCCTAAGAGCTCAAAGGCCCAGCATGTAGGACAGTGTCCTAAATCCTGTAAGACTGTCCTTCTGAAAATTGTTCCACAGTACCTGCAGTTAATGAAATCCATTTCAAATAAGTTGCTGGGTTTGTAACCTAGTCAGAGGAATTAGAAGGAAAAAAAAAAGGAAAAAATGCAAGTAATGGTTTAATGTGCTTTGTTTAACTTGTTATAACAAGTTAAATTACTAGTGCCCTGTAAATGAGATCACCTTGTGGAGGCCCCACTGATCCGCCCTTCCTGCCTGCCACAGGAAATGTCACAACTGTGGTACTCTATAAAAGGAGTGTAGCTTGGGGTGGTTGGGGATGGGGGTGGGTGGCTGGGCCTTCCCTGCCTAAAAGAAGAACCACGGATGAAAGAACAAGGAGGTAAGAGCAGAAACAATCAGTCAACAACAAATGCAGTAACCCTGAAAGCTTATCCTAATGTTAGATAAAACTGTAAAACCTGTAAAGCATCACCTGTAATAATTTCAGAGAAGATATACGCTGTAAGAAACACTTTGCTCCAGAGAAAAATAAAGCAGTAACAGAAGATATACCTTGCAAAGACAATTTGAATCAGAAGATTACAGGAGTAATCTGTTAGCTTTACCTGTAGGCACACCTTGTAATAATGCAGAAAAGGTATACCAGCAACAACAATTTGAATCAGAGAAAAATAAAGCAATGAAATGTTAGCAACAAACAGTAGCAATCCCTGTGAGTAAAAAATAAAAACACCACCACACAGTAAATCTGCTTAGCCAAACTAAGTCTTAATCCTTTTCCCTTGCTCTGGTAAGTTTCTCTACTCTGCCTTTCAAGCAGTCTTAGAAGGAAAGAGCTCAGGTGAAGCTAGGTGCCTTGGCCAGCAAACCAAGTCTTCTACCTCTAAGTACATATAATAGTAAACACAGAATACAGTAATGATACAATGAGAATTACACAATAATAACTCACATTAAAAATGGGCACGTGCAGACAGTTTCACCATGTCTAAAATATTATTTAGTACTTTAAAGCCTAATATCAAGCGGAAGGCAATTCCAAGTCAGTCAAACATGGGAAGATTTGTGTCTAGACAAGAGACATGCTAAATACAAATATGATAGGCTTAAAGTGCTACTGTACTGTCTATAATTATTAATAACTTTCAGAAGCAGTCAACTATCACTTCACAAATCTTGAGTATTTTTTTTTCCCTTTTTTATTTTGCTAATTAAATGATTTTATACCTGACAGTACTAGGTGTGATGCATGGAACGGCACTCTACTTGAAGGATGACAGTCACTCTATTCCTCCCTATACATCATCAGCACTGTGACCTCAGTGACTGACATCACTAGTAACCAAGAAGAGCCAATCACCTGACTGCTTAAATGGTAACTTGTGACACATGATACAAACAGGCAGCAGGGTTTGTGCTGTAGCAATCAACGAGATCACATGCTGATGATGTAGTGGGAGGAACAGAGTTAGATACATCTGCTTTCTAGGCAAGGTACTGCTTTTCACATCGAATCCAATACTATTAGGTTGAAAACCATCTAATTAGCACATAGAAAA
Source organism: Neoceratodus forsteri (assembly GCA_016271365.2). Lineage (NCBI taxonomy): Eukaryota > Metazoa > Chordata > Ceratodontiformes > Ceratodontidae > Neoceratodus > Neoceratodus forsteri. Next base: position 736,878,587 of record CM028131.1, read on the forward strand.
AGAAAAGTACTTCTAAATAAAAAGTAATAAGGGACTACTTCCAAAAAGTATGATCATTTTCTGCAAGCTATTTTTTAGTGCTGCTAGCTTTTTCACTGATTAAGATGCATGAAGAGAAGAACATAGGAATAACACAGGAGGATGGAAGGATGTTTGAGTGTTGCTCTATAGGAAGGCACGCTGGAAGACCAATAGTTATGTGTAAGTAACTTTCCTATCTTTCTACAGTGAATCTTTTTCACAGAGCACCATTCCTTGATTAAGTACACATGAGAAATGGGTGGCAGGTAAAAAATCCCAGATGTATTAGGAAACTCCTTATGACACTATTTCATAAGGGTTCACCTGGATTTACTGGCAGAGGAACGATTGAATAACCTTGCCTGGGAGAAGTGTACAGCAATACGTTAACTGAGAACAACAAAAAGGTTTATCAAAACAGCCCTAGAGCCTGGTTGCACCCGTAGGGGGGAAAAACATCATCTAAAAAACTGCACTCTAGTGGTCATTAAGTGATCTCACAGGGCCCTTGCCCTGGAGATGACTGCACACATTGACCCAGTAAAAAATAGGAACATTATTCATCTTATGTCCCACAAAAATCACAGCAAAAAAACTAAATCTGCCACCCTTAGAAGCCTGGTTGAGGGTACTCAGCGCCTTGTCACAAGCAGGACAGTACATCTGACAAAATACTACATAGCCTGTTAAAAATGGGTCTTACTCTAGAGCATATACAATTCCCCCTTTTTTATTGATTTTTTTATATTTGAAGTTTATTAGTTTTACAACAGACAAATAAATAATACAGTATCAGTGCTGTACATTCATTTCGAAAGGCGATATATAACACAGCTGAAAGAAACGCTTGTGATCTTTGTCTATGATATGTAAGTAATAAGACACGACAGAGTGTGTGTTGAACAGATATTACCACACGGTCAGGGGCGCAGTAAGGCACGAGGCCCGTCCGAGTGCCTTCAGCCCCTGGAAGTGAGGTAATATCTGTTCAATGCACACCCTGGAGTGTTTTAATGCGCTTATAAAATGTGTTTCTTTTTTAAAAATATTTCTCACCTTAAAAAATATTACTGAACTGAAAAAAGCTGAAATCATTGTGTTTAATTTGATATAAAATAGTCCTTCCGCCTACTAGGTGATGACGTCATTGCCTCTAGCATTTGTACTGTTGTGGCATCCATGCTAGCCCCAACCCCCCCCCCATGGAGATAAAAATGCAGCTGAGCTGTGTGGTTAGAAGGAGAGGTTTGTGAGGTTCTTCCCCAACAGGCTGCGCCAGTTTTGCAATAAAAAGAATAACGACCGCAGATTTTCTTTTTTAGTTAAATGTAGTGGGATGGAAGCCTGATTTACTACAAGACAGTGGAGGCAACATTGTGCGGGATCATGAATGGGAGCAGGCAAGCTCTGGAAGCAGCGCCACGATTACTGAATCTAAACCAGTCAGTATTTTTTTATTGTTTATTTAATGGTTCTGTTAGTGAGCGGCACCAAGGTTTCCCTGATCAGCCGCAAGTCCGAGATGAGCTGATAAGTGGGAAAAAAAACAAACAATGGCGGAATTTCAAACACGAACGTTCTAACTCCACATTGATTTACTTGCCAGTACTTTTTTTTTTTTTTTTACTATGCGTAAAACACATTTGACACTTCCTTTCCAGCCAATCGGAATGTTCAATTTTTCTTACCCATTTTATAAGTGCTGATAAGGTAGTATACCATAAATAAAGACTGACTTAATGTTGCAATACTAGCAATACAGAAAAACAGATACAATAACTCTGGAGAGGACCATGACTCAAATACATCTTCAGGGGTCAGGAGCGAAGGAAGGGGGCACAAAAACCCAATAACCAAAGAATACTATATGACAAAGGAGTCGTCCTGTATCATAACATAAAGAAAATATTCCTACCACCTTGTCTCTAAATTGCTGCAGTCTGCTCTGGAGGGTAGATAGATGTCAGTCTCTCTATATGATACATCGAGCTAACTGTGGATTGCTACTATGAAACATCCGGAGGAGTACTCTTTAGTCATAACTGTGCCTTTTTTTTTTTTAAGCAAACAAAAAGGTATACTAATACTAACCTGTTTTTAGGTATTCGGTAATCTATGGAACAGAGGGAAGTATTAACTGAGGATTTAAAAGATTTGGTGTTATGAAATTAAATTAAACTTCATCAATCATCCTCCAATATTCCTGGAGCTTACGGCATGAGCAAAACACAAGGACCTGGTCAACATCTCTCTCACCACACCGCCTCCAGCAGAAGCTAAACTTTATAGTGCGCCTGGATTTTGGGCTTATGAAACAACCTGTTGCGGCAATTCCAGGTGATTTTATGCCAAGTATTGGATGCCGTAACCTTTAAGACAGGAAGCACATAAAATTCCCATTGCAAGACAAAACTTGTGGACAAACTGTCAAGTAACTCTGACCTGACGCTCGTATCTAGGCAATGAAGGCAAAACCCCATGGGTACCCCTAAACTTGTTGCACACAAAACCCTAACAGTAGACATACTGAAGAAGCAACTCAGGGAAGGATATTCGATGTAAAGCCAATTTATTTTTGTTTGTTTAAGAAGATGTATAGTCCCTTTAACTAGCTTCCCCCAACTATACTGGCCATCTCGTCTATCCCTCTTTTCCAATTGTCCCTACAAACTCACCTTGCTGCTAAACGCAGTACCTGCTATCGCTGACTCCTGATGTCTGGCATTCCTCTCTGCCATCATGTTGTCTTCATTTTTATACTATGCACAGTTCAAACCAAGCCCTAGTTACCCATCCTGCATGTCATATCTGTTAACTGTGATTAGTGTATGATATTGAGTGAACGCTTGTCCCTCCGATTTTCCATCACAAACTGTGATTTCATGCGTAACTGTGCTCTAACTGTTGTCTATCTATGGCTTATTACTGCTGTATTGTCTTTGACCTAAATTACCGAATTTGTTTTGTGTAAATGTAATTCATGCATCAGTACTGTTAATTTTGACGGCAATTTCATTGTCTAGTGTCTGACTGACCTCTGCTTTGAATTTTTTTTACAACTGTACTGCATGTTCTCTGCGGTATAGTGAATGTATTGTTTCAACGAATTGCACTGTCAATGTACGGGACTTCCCAGGTCGCCCCTGAAAAAGGGACTCTCTTGTCTCAGTGGGCCTACCTGGTTACCAAAATTCAATAAATAAATACATTTACAGAGAATGATGGAGGCCCATATAAAGTTCTTGCAAATATACACAGACTGTGAGATAGGTGCCGTCGGTGCCAATGTGCATTGACAGTGCTATGATTCAGGATCAGCTATTAAAAGAATGGCACTAAAGATGTACAGGATGAGATCTCCAGCACCGTTCTGGGTTTTCCACTGAAACAAGAACCAACAGATCTTGGAGCTCAAGAAAAAAGCGGGATTGTCAGCACCAAACTGACTTTCTGCCAAAGCATGAAGATAGAGGCCCCCTACCTGAATAAGATGGTCCAAAGACAAGATCCATAATTTGGGTGATAACCCCAAAGAGTCTAAAGAATTGCTAACACAGTACTCAAAGCAGACATGGCACTCAGTGCTGACACGACACTTGGCACTGAGACAGTAGTCAAAACTTACCATCTTAATCAGCACCAAGGGACTAGCAAAATCTGACCTCAGAGAAGAAGACAGACCGAGTCCCACACGGGCTGGACCTGGCAGGATCAATCACCCAAGAAAGTCAAGCCTGCAGAGGTTGGAATCAGCAGGGCCAACTGCCCAAAGAAGGTCAACCCTGAATCTCTAATACCAAGAACCTTTCCAAGACTAGACGTGATAACGTATGTGGATCCTCTCCCAAGAAGACAGTATTAAAGGCAATGACTGCCAGAGAGAATCATGCTGAAAATTTGACGCTAGCAGTCCAGACACTGATACCATCCCTGAAGGAAGGGTGTGAGTAAGTGAAATGGAGGGAGATGAAGAACTGGCTCCTCTATGCCTAACGCTCATGCCCTCATCATGCAAAATCTCCTGACTGTAGCGATGGACTGATATAATATTATACAATACCAATAAAAAACAGGATAAAACATCTTTTGTGTTGCAACTAAACTGAAACAGCAACTGTGCACTTCAGCATGTACTTTCATAAATAAGATGTTTCAGCTGTTACAGTTTATTACAGAATACACTTCATTTTCAATGTTCCTTTCCAAGATTCACAGCACATCTTGCAGTCCATTTAAAAAGTCTGTATAGGGCTGGCTCGGTGGCACTGGAGATTGAGGTGCTGGTCGCTACACCTTGCGCCACACCGGTGACCTGGGTTCAGGAACGAGTCCGGACCGCTGCGGGTTAGCAGGGGCGAGAGAGGACTGAGCATCCGGAGGACTGCTCTCCTCTCTCCAGGGAGGGAGGTCCTGTTGTCCCGCTCATCGACTACCCTCTGGTGGTGGCTAGAGGGAAGTACAGGTCAAGAGGCACGTACTGGCGTCCTCACATCGATGGGTGGGGGGATAGGAGAAAACGTGGAAAAGGGAGCTGGCAGGCTCCATGGTGGCCTGTCGCGTCCCTGGCTGCCCCTAGTTTCTGGATAATGCTTGGGGGAGGGGGGCGAGAAAGCCGGCACTCTCCTCCCTGGCCCCACCATGGAGGAATTGCTGTGGGTTGGTCTGAGCAGGGGACGCATGGGCCAGAGGATGAGTCCCTCCAAGGGAGGCCCATAGCCGTCTGCCAAGCTCCAAGGGAGCAAAAACAGATAATAGAAAAAGTCTGTACAGAAAACATTTGCCTCTCCCCTGTTAGCCTCACAGTGCCTTTGTTTATGACATCATAGTACTCATTATGTCAACACACTGTGAAGTCTCAGACACCAATTGCGTGGTTAGTAGGGAAGAGTCAGATACATTTTGAAAGGCTCAGTGAAATAAGTGCTGCATTATCTACCATATTTAGTAGACCGGCAGCAGGGGAAAGTATAAAAAAAAAAAAATAACTTGAAAACAATAATGCTAAAACACAATTGGTATAAATCTAGGGTTTTTAAGCTTGTTATACAGAGTTGCACTTTAAATAACTGAAAATAATATAGAATAACACTGAGGCCTATGCAGCCGAAACCAAAGTTTACTTCCCCAATGTCCAGTCTTTATTGTGGCAGAAAAGGAACTGAGGCAGCTGGTATGACGGCAAAGGAATAATGCTGATGTGAACGTATACAGAGCACTGGTGCCACTGGCCCCAAAGGTTTTAGTATTGTGGGTTCCTAGCATCTCTGGCATGAAGACCAAAGAGTGGTACTCTGTGGAGAATAGAGATGTTGCGAAACAAAATTTCGTAGCTCAGTGCGCTAATGCCGGTGCCCTTATTCATATCCTATTCCCTGGTGTCTAGTGCTTCCACCCCCTCCCTGCCCAATCACTGGCCCAAATTCAACAATCCCCCAAGCTGTACATCCCAGGTGTGTAGCCCCCCATCACTGGCCCAAACTGAATAATCCCCCGAGATTGTGTATAAAAATAAAAAAAACTCCCTGGTGTCTAGTGGACCCCCACCCACATCATGAGATAGTTCCCCTCCCCTCCACAGTACCCCCCTTCAATGAATGAGCGCATGGTAAGCAAGCACTCATTCACTGAAGCGCTCAGTCGGGGCGGCTGGCCATAGAGGTGAGTACAGGGCTGTGCCGGTGGCCTGCTCGGGGTACTGGGGGGGAGTGGAACTATCTAATGACAGGGTGGGGGGTCCACTAGACACCAGGGAGTTGTTTTTTTATACCAAATTTCGATGTGTGTGTGTGTGTGAGTGATTCAATTTGGGCCAGTGACTGGCCAGGCAGGGGCACTAGACACCAGGAATGTACAGCTTGGGGGGACAGACAGGAATTGTTGAATCTGGGCTAGTGATCGACTGGAGGGGTGCGACCATTAGGCAACACCCTCAGTGTCTCCCCACTTCCCCAAAAATACACACACTACAATTTGCATGGGGTGGGTAATCTGGGATAGAACACTGCCTGTCAATTTCTGTGCCATAAAAAAAAAAAAACTAGCACAATCTACCGCTAGGGCTCCAGCCTGTACTATATAGACTTATGTCTCCATGTCAAAAATCTTTCATCCCCTTGCTACATCAACACAATCTCGGTAAATGCTGTCGAATAGGGCAGCGGATGAGCTGCAGTGCATCAGGACACAAGATCCTTGCTTGGTACACTCCTTGGTCATCTCTCCGTAGCTCTCTGTCTCCAGATAGCACCACAGCATCATCTGGTGATGTGGCGATCCTGTGATGGGGGGGATGATGATGGATCACAGCAGACCATTTATATTATCAATAGCAGCAAAAAAGTATTAGGGTAAAATAAACAAAGAATAGACTACACTGTACACAGGCACCCGTTGTTTGCATCACCATGGCACCGTCTCTTACAGTCTGTCTCTGAGCACATGGCATTTCATAATCCGACACCTTGTGACAACAGCAAAGCTTCATCATTACTATGGACATACTGTAGTACACCTAACGATCTATATACAGCTATATTTTTGCAATATTCTGCTTTTCAAAATCACCCTCTGATGGTTATGTCAGTGATCGCTTGGACCCAGAACAAGCTTGGTTCTGTTTAACAACTGATGCCCCAAACACATTGATGCATGTCCTGGACTCTGGGACTTTCCCTACAAGTCAAACCTGAAACAACAGAAATCCACACAACACACAGTCACACAGACAGCTTTTAGTCCCATCCATGGTCCCAACCAGCAAGCCCCATTTCACCACATCAACTCTAACTGATCGCTGCTGCTGACATTTCTTTCTCTCTTTAACCTCTCACGTTTCTCAAGTCACTTCCTTTAAATAAAATACACAAGTATGGTGTTCTGTATGAAATCCTATTGAATATCCACTCCTAATCCTCCCCCCCCCTAGATAAGTGGTGGGGCCAGGACTCAGACTGCATATGCTAACCTGCAAGCACTTTACATTCTGAGCTACAATAAGCAAGAGTCTTTTTTTCTTTGCAAAGCAGAGGGCTGACAGCTAAGGAGACCTGCAACTCTTCGCCACATCCCAGCAGTACCATTTTCCAAGAGGTGCTGAGATGAATCCTACAGGCCAGACAGGAGCAGATTTTGTTCTTACAATAAATCAAAGGGCAGTTCACCTGCTGCCAGTTCTCCTCCAGGGACAGCATAGCTGAGAAGTAGCCCATGTCGTGGACCAGCTGCAGCTCCTGGAAAATACTGTAACTCGCTAGCACATCCATGTTTGTTGCCTCATGCCCCTTGGATGATGCAGCGCACAAAAAAATCAAAATGAAATGAGGTGCCAGTGATGTCAGTCAGTCCTGCTGAAAGGTGCTATGGCACCCCCTTGCCTCCAGCTACCAAAGGAATGCAATGTGCAAAGCCCCTCCGAAATGCAAACAGGTAGCTCGGAGTGCAAGTCCTGGTGCTGCTGATGCTGGGGCTCAGATCACCTGCCAGCAGTAGGGATGCAGTTCACATGGACCCAGGGGGGCTCGCTGGTGCAGGCAGCCTCCTACAGTCTCCCCCAGTATGTTAGCCTGACATGGCTGGCCACTGCTGCCCTAGATTCCGCTCGCTACAGCTTTCCAAGTTCATCTCTGCTCGCATTTTTCTGTTTTTGTATAGCTCTCTCTCTCTCTTAGGGATGATTTTACCATGGTGAAATTTAACCCGTGAGCAGCGAATTTCACCATTTTGCAGATGAAATTTCACCCCCTGGGATGAAATTTTGCATCTGGCGCCCACAAAATATTTACCAATAAAAGGATTACGTAAATATTTCGTGAGGCGCAATTTTTTAATTTCGTACAACACTAGTGGAGAAGACTGATTCAAAGAAGATCTGAATAAACTGTTACTGTTGCATCATAGGTCTTCACGTGCAATACATTCCACAAGTTTTTTTTTTTTTGTTTTTTTTTTAATAACTGTTTTTCCCTCTGGTCACGGCTCATGGAACCTTCTCTCGGGCATCCTGTCCGTTTTCCTGCCCACCTGAGGCCCCTCCGGTCTGTACCTCCTCTCTCCCCTCCTCCTTGCAGCCAGCACCCCTGGTTTAACTCGCCCGGGATGGGTCACCCCTCCTCTTGGGCGCTCTTCCACGTCAGACTCCAGCTGCAGGTAAGGGCCCAGGTGGAGGACCTGGAAGGTCAATCGGAGTGAGCCTGGCGGTGGGCATGGGGGACAGGTGTCATCGACTGTCCCACGAGCCAGTGTTTTCCCTGTTCTGCGTTCTCCTCTCCCTGTGCGTGGTGCTCCCCTGACGCACTGGTGCACGGCAACCCTGCCAACGTCGACCACGCTAATTATGTGCCACCCGGCTTCCTGCAGTGCCCCCGGTCTACACCGGAGGCCGCTGGCATGCCGGGTCATCCCCACCCTGCTTCCCCGGGGAGGAGAGCACCACAAGGGCACTCATCCTCAATCCTCCCCTGCTGACCCCCAGCATCCCGAGTTCGCTCCTGAACACGGGTCGCCGACATAGCGCGAGGTGTGGCGTCCAGCGCCTCAAAACTCAGAGCCACCGAGTCAGCTACATTCCATATGTCAGTACCCTTTGTTTAAAATTTCAATCTAAGGCAGGGCAAGGCAATTTTACTAATAGAGCACTCTATCCCTAGGGCTCAGGATTTAAAAACAAATACAATTCATAAACACATTCAAATGCAAGAGTCCCCCTTTTAAAATACATAAATAAACTCAATGAATTACTTTGAGAATCCAGTCAAAGTTAATTCAGCAATAAAACTTGCATAAATAAAAAAAATGTATCCCCTTAAACAACCATACCGAGGGGAACCTCATAAGGTAAGATGGGAACAAGTTCCAAATAATAGAGGCAGCTACTGGGAAAGCTTGTTAGCCGGATTGTGTAAGGTGTGCCCTCAGAAAGGCCAGTAAAAACTTCTCAGTGGAGCAGACTGTATGACCAGGATCCCAGCAGACCTAGAGATCTTCTAGGTAACCTGGGCACAGCCTCTGAAGGGCCTTGTAAACTGACACAATCTAAAAAGTGGTGTGCCACTTAATCAGTAGCCAGAGCAGACACTGTGGCACAGGTGAGATGTGCTCAAAATATGCCCTTCCAGCAACCAACCTGCTTGCAACATTCTTGGCTACTTGTTCTCAGCTTCCGTATTTTAAAATGACTTCTCTTACTTTTCGGGTGGTACCTATTATTGTGTGTCCAATGACAGTAACGAATGAAACCTTTCTGATGTCTTCCTATATGTGGGTGTATTAAAACATTTAAGTCATAAATGGATTTCAAATAATCTCATTTACGTCTACAGTGGATTTTGCCACCCATTCTGCACTAGGCTTCATGAGGTAATATTAAAATTAAAATTGCTCCTAACGAGCAGATGATTTTGAACTGTGCAGAAAAATGAAAATTACGTACCTGCCATAATTCTTGATCTTCTCTTGTATCTTCACCATTCATTACTTCTGGGTGTAAGCCGGATGTATGCACCCGCCGCGGGAGCTTTCTTTCTTTTTTTTTTTTGTAGGGAGGAGCCGGCGCCAATGGCGCTGCCCATGTGAGCAACGCACTGCGTGGTGCGCTCGGGGGGGGCGTTAGGCACTGCAGACTCCTCCTCCATCCCAGTTCTGTGAAGCTGGAGAGGCAGAAAAGTACAGTTACATAAGAACTTACCATAACAATAGATCTTCGAGATAAGCTCTTGCAGCAGGTAACACAAGTAGGACTGATGCCACCTGGCAGCGGTTCTCGTTAAATTCTTCTACTAGCAGTACTGGCGTGGGGACGCTTCACCAATGTCAGCACCACCCCCGACGTCACTCTGTATAAAGGAAGAGTTCCCCACATGCTCCAGTTCTTATATGCCCCCCTACAGGCAAATGAATCACAACAAGCGACAAACAGGAATTGTGACTCAAACTTTTCCTCACAATGGAGGAATGGACAGCCTAGAATAGGTCCAATCCTTGGGGAAAGGAGTGCGTGAAAATATACCTGCTGCAAGAGCTGCTCTCGAAGATCTACTGTTACAGTAAGTTCTTACGTAACTGTACTATCTTACTTTGAGAGGAAGCTCTTGCAGCAGGTAACACAAGTAGGACTGATTCCCAAGCAGTATAAACTTAAGACAACCCCAGGAAGGGGGAAACAGTAAGGAAAAAACAGGAGAAACAGGAGCAGGAAGGATCCTTCGGGAAACCAGGCCCTGAAGAACTGTGATGACAAACCCTGCTCTGCATCTGGAAATGATGTCAAGGCTGTAGTGCATGATAAATGTGTGAACAGAGCGCCAGGTAGCAGCAGCACAAATGTCAGTTGCAGATACCCGTTTCACTGCTGCAAAGGAAGTGGCGACAGCCATGGCAGAATGAGCCTTAATCAGGCCCGGAGTAGAGCTTTTTGTGTTTCTGATAACAAAAGGTAATGCAATGGACTAACCAGCACGACAGCGTCTGTTGGGTGACCAGGCAACCTAAGGACCTTTGAGCAAATGACACAAAAAGCTGATCAGATTTCCTGTCCCCCTTGGTCCTAGCAGGGTAACATCGAAGAGCCCTGTGGACGTCCAAGGAATGAAAAGGAGCCTCCCCTCTGTTCGAATACTCCAGGTAATACACCAGAAGCTGAACGGACTGGTTAAGAGTGAGCTCAGAAACCACCTTCGGTAGGAACTTCGGGTTGGTGCGAAGGTCAGTCCTATCCTTATGGAAAATAAGATAGGGTTCTTTACACATGAGAGCCTGAAGCTCTGAAATGTACCTCACCGAAGTAATGGCTACCAAAAGAAAAAATTACTCACCTTAGTAATGTTGTTTCTTCTAATGGAGTCTTGCTATATTATGACTATTGCAGTTTGTCCCACCATTAAAACTGCTCCGGAGGTGAAAGAGTTAACTCCATTCTAAGAATGGAACTTAGAACTCGAGCTCTATTAGAGAAGCTCTGTCTTGGTTATTTCAAACTCAAATTGTCAGATCTTTACGAGCAAAAACTCACTAAGGTCTGTGTGGAAGCTGTAACCTACACTAGCCAACTGGCTACCTAAATATTAACACCCAATGCTGGTCCCAACACAAAGACTCAAGTCAAGGGACCAAAAGTAATAGTATAATATAATAATATGAGAGTAATATAAAATAAAATAAAAACACCACCCCAAAACCCCAAGAAGGGTGGAAAATATATAATGGGCATAACTAGTGCCTATCATCAGGCTGCCCACCCCATACCCAAGTAGAAGTTCTGAGAGGGCAGGTTGGGGAGTCATAATATAGCAAGACTCCATTAGAAGAAACAACATTACTAAGGTGAGTAATTTTTCTTCAAACAACATAAGTCTTGCTATATTATGACTAATACGAACACAGCAGTACCTCCATGGAGGAGGGACAGAACCTACTTAGAATGGCTCTGAAGCACAGCTGTGCCCAACAGGCTTTTCTCCTGGCCTGGACATCCAGGGAGTAATGCTTGGTGAAAGTGTGTACCGTTTTCCAGGTAGCTGCTTGACATATTTCTAAAATAAGGATGTCTCTAGCAGCAGCTATAGATGCCGCTGTACCTCTGGTAGAGTGAGCCCTCAGGCCTGAAGGGGGAACCTTCCCTAGTTTTTGATAACAAAATTGGATACAAGAGACAATCCACCTGGCAACTGATCTCTTAGTGGCAGGTCTCCTTTCCGACCTCACCATAAGTGAGAAAAAGTTGGAGGATTCAACCTGTGACCCTTGGTACGTTCTATATAGTAACTAGGGCCCTCTTAACATCTAAACTGTGCAATCTCCTCTCGCCAGAGGAGAAATGATCAGTGAAAAACACTGGAAGGAGATAGATTGGTTAAGATGGAAATCTGAAACCACCTTAGCAAAAACTTCCTGTTAGTCCTGAGGACTACCTTATCCTTGTGGAAAGAAATAAAGTCAGTTTCTACTGACAAGGCTTGTAACTCACTTATGCGCCTGGCAGAAGTGATAGCCACTAGGAAAACAGTTTTCCAAGTTAAGTACTTAAGCTCTGCAGAAGACAGAGGTTCAAAAGGGGGCTGCATTAACTGAGCAATGCAAACATTAAGATCTCAGGCAGGGGCCGGATCCCTACAAGGTGGATTAGTATGAAGTAATCCTTTAAAAAACTTGGAAAATACAGGGTGAGCGGAAAGAGAGGAGGGCTTTCCTGCTGAAACAAAAACAGAGACAGCTGCCAAATGTACTTTCAGGGTAGCTGGTCTCAGGCACAAAGAATTAAGATGGACCATATAGTCCAAAACAATGGGCAAATCAGCAGATTCCGGGGAAATATGTTTCCCAGAACACCAGATGGAAAAACTTTTCCACTTAGAATTATAAGTAGCCCTAGTGGAAGGCTTCCTAGAAGCCTTTAGGATTTCAAGAACACCTTGAGAAAGGTGTAGGTCAGCAAATTCTAGCTCCTCAAGAGCCGGGCCTTGAGGTTGAGGGATTTGAGGTTGGATGCCAAACTCTCCCCTGGGCACAGGTTAACAGGTTGTGATTCCTGGGGAGACACAGGGGAAGATGGACTGCTAGGGACAGAAGGAGTGGGTACCAGGGCTGCCTGGCCCAATCTGGGGCAATCAGAATCACCCTGTAAGGCTGGGATCTGATTTTGACTAGCACCTTGAATAGGAGAGGGAAGGGGGGAAGGCGTAAAGAAACTTCCCTTCCCAATCTAGGAGAAAGGCATCCAGGGGGACTAAGCCCAACACTGGGGGCCTGCAACAGAACAGTGGAGTTGGTGATTGTCTGGGGCTGCAAAGATCTATCTGAGGGGTGCCCCATCTGGCAGAAACTATCCCAGTATTTGAGGATCCAGAGACCATTTGTGATGGCCCTGGGAAATCCTGCTGAGAGCATCTGCCAGGACATTGTCCTTTCCTGAAGGTGAACTGCCAAGCGGAAGTGTTCAGGAATAGGCCAGAGACCACAACTTCATTGCCTCGGTGCACAAGGCAAGACTGAGTGCCCTTGCTTGTTGATGTACCACATTGTTGTGGTGTTGTCTGTTCTGACTTGTACCACTTTGTTCTGAACAGACACAGAAAACACTGAAGTGCTAGAAAGACAGCTCTGAGCTTCAGCAAATTGATGTGGAGCAGAGATTCCTGAGGGACCACACTCCCTGAGTGGAGAGGTCGCCATGGGCTCCCCACCCCAGGAGGGATGCATCCGTAGTGAGGGTCAAGGAGTGAGACAGAGGAATGAAAGGGACCCCAGCCTTAAATTGCTCTGATCCTGCCACCACTGGAGGCCTGGATCAGGGTTCAAGTCACTGGGACCAACTTGGAAAGGGGGTCTCTTCTCCGAGACCAAAAGGCTCTCAAGTGAAACTGAATGTCCCTCATCTGAAATCTTGCTCCTTGCACTACAGCTGTGGATGCAGTCATGTGCCCCAGGAGCTGCAAGAAGTATCTTGCTGGTCGAGAGACCTGCGGAGTGAAGGAGGAGGCCAGAGCCACCAGGTTCCTTACCCTCTCTAAGGGTAGGAAGGATCTGGCCTGCTTTGTTCAATTCTGCACCTATGAAGGTGAGCACCTGAACAGGTTCCAGAACTGACTTTGGAAGATTGAGCAATAAGCCCAGAGGGTGAGCAGCTGCTGGGTAACTTGCAGGTGAGATTTGACCTGTTCTGGGACTGGCCTACAATGAGCCAGCCGTCCAGGTAGGGAAAGACAGCAATCCTTTGCCTTCTTTAAATGAGCAACTGCTACTGCCAGACATTTTGTGAATACCCTTGAGGCAGAGGAGAGGTCAAGGGCACTGCTTTGAACTGGTAGTGACCTGAGGGCAGTTCGAATCTGAGGTACTTCGGTGGGAGCTTCTGATTAGGACATGAAAAATAGGCATCCTTGAGGTCCAGGGAGGCTAGCCAGTCCCTGGCCTAGAAAGGGTAAAATCATTGCCAGAGTTACCATTTTGAACTTTGGTTTCAAAAGGTGCTTGTTCAGATATCTCAGGTCTAAAATGGGCCACCATTCTCCTGTCTTTTTGGGGTAAGGAAATATCTGAGTACAGACCCTTGCCCTGATGTAGGGAGAAACCCTTCTACAGCTCTGAGAGCCAGGAGGATGAGACTTCTGTTTCTAAAGAAAAGGTCTCTAAAGGGTTTGCAGGTGGAAAGATCTGATTCTCATCTTTGGAAATTTTTGAAGCTGAGAACCAGACCCTGACCTACTACTTCCAGGACCCACTTGTCTGAAGTTAGAGACTCCCAGTTCGAATGAAGTAAGCCAACCTGCCCTCTACAGGTAAAGGAGAATCGGCCCTGGGCACCCCAACAGGGTGCCTGTTTGGCAGGTGCTTTAGGCTGAGGGGTGGAGCAGGCCTGCTCACACCCCGTCTGCCTCTCCCTCTGAAGAACCCCCTCTGAACATAAGCAGAGGAGGCCTGGGTTTGGTAAAAAGGCCTGTGAAAAGGCCTACCCCTACCCCTGGGGGTCTGCCTCTGAGGAGTGGCTTGCCGCTCCTTGGCCTCAGCACTCTTATAGGTAGTCCTATATTCATCCATTTCCTTCATATAATTCTCTGTCTGCTCCCCAAACAGAGAATTCCCTACCACAGGAAAATCCACAGCCTTAGTCTGGGTATCCTGTGACAAGCTAGTACACCTGAGCCAGGCCAACCTGCGAAAAGCTACAGATGTAGCCATGACTCTAGAGAATACATCATTAAAATCCACAGCAGCATTGGATGCCTCAATGCCATCAGCAGCCACCTGCTCCAGCTCATTAGCAGGCTGGCCAGAGGCCTGTTTAGCCAAAGCTATGACAGTGTCCCATCTAGATTTTTGAAACCTTGCTACATAAGCCATGTAATTTGCTTGCCTGAGTCCCAAGGACGCTGCCATGTATTTTTTTTTTTTGCCATGGCATCAATCCTCCTGGAATTCTTGTCAGGAGGATGTGAAGCCAAGGGAATATTAGTTTTATCACAGGCTGCAGCCTGAACCACACCAACATGACTGCAATGCTGTGAAAGGAATTCTGTATCAGGACCTGACAGAGTGTACCTCCTGTCCATCTTTTGTCCACAGGAGGCACAGAATTAGGAGCTTTTAAAATTTTTATTGTTTGTTTCCTAAATGAATTATGCAAGGAATAGACAATCTCCTAGACTCTGGAATATCCATCCTTTCTACAAAATCAGGTTCCTCTTGCTCATCCACAGCTTCCTCCAATGGGAGCTGAGGATTCAGCAACCTTTTATAAAACAAAAATGAGAAGGGGACTCAGAAAGCATAGGGGAGATTCTAAGGGTCGTCTGGGGAGATGTCCGTCAATGGGCACATCCAGACTCTCAAAGTCACATTCACACTGTTCATAATCCTCCTCCCTCCTCTGGTTCATAAAATCTCCAATATCATATTCTTGAACTGGTGGAACAGGCCGAACCAACCTTTACCAGACAGAGGCGGTTCGGACGGAACTGGAGAAAGTGACTGTACAATTTGTATAGCTTTTGTTATTTCTGCAGCAGTTGGGAAGGAATTTTGGACTCCTACCTGCTGATTTTTAGTTTCTTAGCTGGAACTGGCTCCTCAGAGCCAGCTTTACGCTTGCCCGAGGAAGTCTCGCCCTGGTCAGAGGGCATTCCTCTGGTTCGGTTGGCACCGAACCGGCTGGCCATCCGGTCAGCGGACTTTTGGCCTCTCGTTCTCGAGCCTGCCCACCTCTTATCCAGGGTGGCTGCAGGAAATTTTTACCAATCTGGCAGTCTGAATTGAGGTGGTCAACCTCAGACAATAAACACATGTGGTGTGTGGGTCAGCCTTGGCAAAGGCTTCCCCACAGACACTACAGTGTTGAAACCCAGTGGGCCCGGTTTTTTCTTTTGGGTTTCTCAGACATGATGCCAGCCTAACCAAGAAACTTGCCCTTTTAACGGCAGTGCCAGGCAAGACACCCTTATCGGTTCCCAACCGTGTCACGGGTCATGGAAAAAACCGTAATGAAATCCGTTTTTTTTAGAACCGATAAGAACCAGGAACCGCACTCTAAAAGCTTTAAAATGCTTACTTTAAAGTTTTAACTAACCTGATCGGTTCGAACCGAACCGATAAACATTTACAAGTTCCACACAGAAATAAACCTGTCTATTACTTACAATACCACAGACAGAGCTTGAACCGATCGGTTTATGTTAAAATAATAATACTCATGTTGAATTAACTGAGAAAATACTGTTTAAACCGAGAAATGAACCGAGCAGTAGGAGAAATCTCCGAGCGACTGTTCAGTGAGGCGGAGTAAAGAATCTGACAGTTTCAGTTTGAAATAACCAAGACAGAGCTTTCTAATAGAGCTCGAGTTCTAAGTTCCATTCTTAGAATGGAGTTAACTCTTTCACCTCCGGAGCAGTTCTAATGGTGGGACAAACTGCAATAGTCATAATATAGCAAGACTTCATGTTGTTTGAATAAAAGCTTTCCAGGACAGGAAACAAATCTCGGCCTCCATTGCCAGTTTGGGGGGGGGGGGGCCATAAGCTTCTCTAGGACAAAGAGGAGATCCCAAGGAGGGACAGAATCCCAGACGGGAGGTCTGATATGAAGAATACCATGAAGGAAAGCCTTAGAAACCTCCATTTGAGCCACCGCCTTACTCTGCACTGGGCAGTGATGAGGAAGATGGTGGCCAGGTGTACCTTGATGGAGGAATAACTGAGACCTGACTTCAAAAGGGAATGCAGGTATTCTAAAACAGAATTAACCGGACAGAACAGGGGGTCCACCCTCTTGGCTGCAGCCCAGATACAGAAACATTTCCACTTCATAGTGTAAGTGGCCCTGGTGGCAGGCTTACGCGCCTCAACCAAAACTTGTGCTACCTGATCAGATACTTCAAACCTGGAGGTCCTGAGGAGGCAGGCATGCAGGTGAAGGGAGCGCAGATTTGGATGGACCACTGACCATTGTCCTGAGACAGAAGATGAGAGGAAACTGGAAGGGGCAGCGGAGGCTCTGCTGCTAAATGCTGGAGCAAAGGAAACCAAATCTGACGAGGCCACAGCGGAGATATCAGAATGAGGGCGGACAGTTCTGACTGCGCCTTGAGGAGAACCTTCTGCAACAGCAGGAAGGAAGGGAACGCATAGAGAAACCTCCCCTTCCAAGAGAGGACAGTGCGTCTTGCCAAAAAGCTCCAGGCTCTGGAACTAGCGAGCAGAAACTGGGCAGTTTTGCACTGGATTGTGATGCGAAGAGATCTAACTTTGGTGTCTCCCACCGGCAGAAGATTTGATCTGCGACTTCCTGAAGCAGCTCCCACCCATGAGCCTGTGGCCTGGTTCTGCTGAGTGCGTTGGTCAACACATTCTGTTCTCCTGACATGTGAACCACTGTCAAGAAGAGCTAATGCTCCACAGCCCAGTCCCAAACCCACATGGCTTCCTGGCAGAGGGGTACAAGTGTGTGCACACCTTGTTTGTTGATGTAGAACATCACCGATTTGTTGTCCATTTGGACCAACAGGTGGCCCGGCACTAGGACGGAGACCAGGGCCTGAAGAGAATACAGGACCGCTCTCAGTTCCAGAACATTGATATGCAGATCTTCCTCTATCGGTGACCAAGATCCCTGAGTGCGATGTGTCCCCACATGGGCGCCCAATCCCAAGGACGATGCGTCCATGATCAGAATCTGGATCGGGGCCCCTACGTGGAAGGGGATACCTGCCAGTAAGTTTTGTGACAACATCCAGCAGCGCAATTCTCAGCGGATTGGCTCTGAGATCTGGATCGAGGCGTCCAAAATGTCCTGTGTTTGATCCCACTGGACTCTTAATGACCACTGAATGGTCTGCATGCGTAGCTGTGCCAGGGGGACAGAAACTATGGCGGCTGCCATTTGCCCTAGCAGCCTAAAGAGGAGTCTTGCGGGAACCCTTGAGGCAGTAGAGACTTGGTACGCCAAGACCTGAATCCGACCTGCTCTGTCATATGGAAGAAACACTTTCCTGAGGGTGGTATCCAGAAAAGCTCTGATGAAAGTACAGTTACGTAAGAACTTACCGTAACAGTAGATCTTCGAGAGGAGCTCTTGCAGCAGGCTATAACCATCAGGACCAACGCCGCAGGCATTAGGACCCACCGGAAAAATTCTCAGCCAGCAGTACCCAGCAGGGTCTGCCCGGCGACGTCATCTCTACCCCCACATTGGCCATGGTATAAAAGGGGGCAGACCCAGCTCCACCCCTGTTCCTCCACCAAGACCCGTGAACGGGCCCTGGCGAGAGAAAGAGGCAAAGCCTGAAGATGGTGTTCTGTACACCTCTTTCGGGGGATGGAGGGAGGGAAAGCAGCGCCTGCTGCAAGAGCTCCTTTCGAAGATCTACTGTTACGGTAAGTTCTTACGTAACTGTACTATCGTACTTTGAGTGGGAGCTCTTGCAGCAGGCTTTAACCATTAGGACTGAATCCCAAGCAGTTCCGCACCAAGGAGGTGCCTAATCCCGGGAGGTGGAAGACGTGGTGGTGCTGGAAAAACAGCAAGTTAAGACAGGAGTCCCTAAAGGACTGCCAGGACGAAGCCAGCATGGCGTCTGGATGCAATGTCCAGGCTATAGTGCTTCACAAAAGTGTTTCACAGAATTCCAGGCTGCAGCCGCACATATGTCTCTAACAGAGACATTCTTCAAAGCGGTAAAGGAAGCTGATACTCCCCTGGTGGAGTGACCCCTAACTGGGCCCGGAAGGGTTTTATTGTGCTTTTCATAGCAGAACACAATGCAGTGGACAAGCCACTTGGAAATAGTCTACTTGAACACTGGTTTGCCCAAGTGTTGTGGCGCGAAGGCCACAAACAGTTGCTCCGATTTACGGTGTGCAGCTGTGCGCTTAAGGTGGTACCTCAGTGCCCAGTGAACGTCCAGAGTGTGATGGAGAGCTTCTCCCCTATTGGAGGGAGAAGAGAAGAAAACTGGAAGGTCAATCTACTGGTTGAAGGTCCACCCCCGAGACCACTTTAGGAAGGAACTTAATATTCGTTCTGAGGGAAACCCTTTCCCTATGAAAAATTAAATATGGCTCTTTACACATTAGTGCCTGAAGCTTGGAAACTCTTCAAGCTGAAGTAACGGCAACTAAAAAACAAACCTTACAGGAAAGGTAACACAGCTCACAATCAGCTGCTGGTTCCAAGGAGGGGGGGGGGAGGGGAGAGTAAGCTTCTCCAACACAAACAGGAGGTCCCAGGGTGGGATAAGATCCCTAATCGGAGGTCTCATGTAGAATCCCTCATAAAAAGGTGTGGGCCACATCAAGTTGGGCTAAGGTTTTGTCCCCCAAAAGGGTGTGATATGCAGAAATGGCCCACATGTGCACCTTATGGAGGAGTAGCTCAAGCCTTGTTGATATAAGGAGAGAAGATACTGCAATACTGAGTTCACCGGACAAGTGAGGGCATCCAGATAGTGAGATGACGCCCATAAGCAGAAGTGCTTCCACTTCATAGCGTAAGTGGAGTGAGTAGAGAGGGCTTCCTCGCAGAGACGAGGACGTCTGCCACCTCTTGGGAGACCCTGTACCTGGACTTTGCTACATCTGAAGGAGCCAAGCATGAAGGAGCAGAAACCTGAGATCGGGATGGACCAGTGAGCCCTGATCCTGGGACAGTAACTGCGGGCATACTGGTAGTGGGACTGGAAGTTCCGAGGACAACCGCTGAAGTAGTGGGAACCAAATCTGCCGAGGTCACAAAGGGGTGATTAGAATCATTTGAGCCCCTTCGGCCTGCATCTTCAAAAGAACTCTCTGTACGAGTGGGAAGGCGTAAAAAAACTTCCTTGCCCAACAAAGGGACAACACGTCTGGTCAGAAAACACTAGGCGTGGGCTCTTGCGAGCAGAAGATTTGCAGCTTGGCGTTGCGTGGGGACGCAAAGGTCCAGCTCTGGATGACCCCATGTGTCGAACAGCTGGTCCGCTACTGATTGTAGTAGCTCCCACTCGTGCACCTTGGACTGAGACCTGCTTAGGCTGTCTGCCAAGTCATTTAGGATGACTGGAACGTGCACTGCGAAGAGAGAGATGTGCCGTTCCAGCACCCAGTGCCAGACTCTCTTCACCTCCCTGCACAGGAGGTAGGAGTGGGTGCCCCCTTGCTTGTTGATGTAGAAGACGACTGCCATGTTGTCCATCTGAATAAGGAGAGGAGCCTGGAACAAGGTCCTCTTGAAAGGCACGGAGCGCATTGAGGACCGCTCGCATTTCCAAGACATTGATGTGGCGATCGTGCTCCGTAAGGGTCCAGGTTCCTTGTGTTTGGTGGGCCCCTAGGTGCGCCCCCAACCCAAATCCGAGGCATCCATCGTTAGAGTCTGATTTAGGGGCTCCTGATGGAAAGGGACCCCTTTCTAAATTTAGAGGGTCCAGCCACCAAAGAAGTGTCCTCATGACTGGCTCTGAGATCCTGACCATGTGGTCTAGGTCGTCCGAGCACTGATCCCACTGCACCCTGAGCATTAATTGTGGGATTCTCATGTGGAGGTGAGCCAGAGGAGCAACAGGGATGGCCACCGCCATGTGCCTCAGAAGTCTGAGGAAAGTCCTGGCCTGGACCTGAGGGGTTACAAGGACCAATGCGGCAATCTCCCGCAAGCAATCACCCCTCTCTGGGGGTAGAAAAGCCATGCCCTGGACAGAGTCCAGGACCGCCCCTTTGAAGATGAGTCTTTGGCTGGACTCTGGGGAAGACTTTGGAAGGTTCAAGGTGATCCCCACCTCTTGAAATAGGGTATAGGTGTCTCCGAGAGCCTGAAGGAGGTGCGCCCTTGATAGGGCTGCAAGCAGCCAATCGTCGAGGTAAGGGAAGACATAATGCCCCTGGCGCCTTAGAGCCGCAGCCACCACTGCCAAACATTTTGTGAAGACTTGAGGAGTGGAGGAGAGGCCGAACAGAAGAACCCGGAACTGGTAATGCGCCCCCTGGAAGTGGAAACTCAGGAACTTCCTGTGGGGAGGGGGGACCCCTATGTGCATGTACGCATCTTGCATGTCTAGGGAGCAGAGCCAGTCTCCCTGATGCAGCAGAGTAATAAGCCCCGGAAGAGTCACCATCCAGAACATTCGGTATTCGATAAAGTTGTTTAAAGAGCTGAGGTCCAGAATGGGACGAAGATCCTGTGTATTCTTTGGGACAAAGAAGGAATGGGAGTAATACCCCTTTCCCTGCTGCTGCAGGGGGACTGATTGTAGCACCTTTTTCCACAAGAGGGCCTGAATCTCTCCTTCTATGAGAGGAATGTGAGAAGGAGGATATCTTGAGGTCCTTGGTGGGGTATCTGGGGGGATCTCAGTGAACTCCAGCGTATGTGCCCTCATAATATCTAGGACCCACTGGTCCACAGTTACTGAGCTCCAGCCCTTCGGATGAAGGGAGAAGCGACCCCCTACTCCTTCTCCTGGTACCTCCTCCGGGGGGGGGGTCAGATGGGAGTCACTGGGCAGAGCCAGGAGTGGGCAGAGAGGCTTGGGAGGACTTGGGAGCAGGAAAAGAAGCGCCTCCAGGTTGCTGGCCCTCCTTTAAAGCCACCCCTCTAGCCCTGTTGGTTGCCGTGGGCTTGGGCACTTGAGGGCTTGTGAAATGGCCATCTTTTCACTCTCTTCTGGTCTCCACTGTACATCTGACAGACAGACCAGATGGATTTCCCCGACTCCTGGAGATGAGAGATAAATTACTCTGTCTCCTGCCCAAATAAGACGGAACCCTGGAACGGGAGGTCCTGGATTCTGGACTGCAGATCTTGGTGAAAGCTGGAAACTCTCAACCAAGCATGGTGCCGGAGACAGACACAGGACGTTGCTGCACTGGCCGCTGTATGTGCAGTGTCATACGAGGCAAGTAGAACATGCGTGCCTATGTCCGAACCTGACCTCAGGACATCCAGAATCTCCGTCTTCTGTGAGGAGTCTGGCAAGGTATGAACAAGCTCCTGTCCCCTTTCCCAAAGTGCATTCTGGTACTTGAACCATATGCGTGAGGAAATTAAGGGACCTAATGAAGCAGGTGGAGGCAGAATAAACCTTCTTGCCCACCTGGTCCAAATAGCGAGACTCTGGGTCGGGAGGCTGGGAGCTAAGGTGTTTCGGTTGCTTGGACTTATCATGGGCAGCCACAATCACAGAACAGTCCACCTGAGGGTGTTCTGCCAGGAAAGACTCATCCCTCGGGCCCTGTACAGCCTGTCTGACTTCTTAGAAACTGCCAGGACTGAAGCTGGACACCTCCAAGTAATCCTAGTAAGGTCCTGGAAGGTGTCCACTGAAGGAGGTACCACCAGAGGTTTGGGCTCCTTTTGCCTCAGGTATCTGGCTAGTCGACGTCGTTCCAGATCCAGATCCTCCGTATCCCATTCATTGGAAGCCTGGATGTGCCTCATGACGTCCATAAAGGTTGGATCAT
Source organism: Neoceratodus forsteri (assembly GCA_016271365.2). Classification (NCBI taxonomy): domain Eukaryota; kingdom Metazoa; phylum Chordata; order Ceratodontiformes; family Ceratodontidae; genus Neoceratodus; species Neoceratodus forsteri. The sequence goes on from CM028131.1 coordinate 736,901,026, forward strand.
CAGGAGGCGAGCGGGGTTGATCCTTTCCTCCTGGGGAACCCTCGATCCCAGAGAGGGAAGAAGAAGAGGAAGAGGATGACTGGCTACTAGAGTAGATGGATCTGTCCCTAGGACTGGCCCTGCTTGAACATCAGTGGCTCTCAGACCGCCGGTCATGAGATCGATGACGGGCGTCGGTCCTGGCACCGGGCCCACCCACTGGAGTGGGAATGGCTCCTGGAGTGTGACCTGATACGGCGTCGGCTACCTGACCTAGGTGAGCACCGGCGGCGGTCTGGAGACCGAGATCGGGAATGGACCCTGGAGGATGAGCGAGGCAGCGGCCTCTCGGGGGTCTTCTTAGGCCAAGGTGTGGGTACACCTTCTGGTCATGGTTTCGTCTGATGGGTCTGGAGCCGGCTTGGGGGTCTGTTTCTGGACTTGACCCCACCAAAACCAAAACAGCTCCTGGAGCTCCTCCATAGAAAACACTTAGGCCACTGTCCCTGGAAATGGGACTATGGGATCTGAAGTATCCGGCAGCCCTGAGGGACAGCCTCCTGGAGAGCCTCGTGGGGAGCAGGACTTGGGAGAGGCAGATGCTGATCCTTCCTCGGTAGCATCAGTCACCTTTGCCCCTTCTGCCGGCGTCGGCACTGGGACAGACGAAGGTTTCTCCCTGGGGAGGGGGGTACTGGAGTGTCCTCTAACTCCAGAGGCTTACCCTTGTCGGGTGAAGCCGGGACCTTAGCGGGCAGGGCCGAAGCTTGTGCCACAGAGGTCTCAGGGTAACCCTATGGCAGCAATCCTAGGTCATGTTTCCTCCTGACGTACCTAGCCTGAGTCTTCTCAGTAGGAGCGGAATCCTTACGGGAATGATGCTCTCCAGAGCCCAAGGAACAGCGGGTCTTCTTGGGGGATGACTGAGAATGTGACTGGGACCTAGACCAGTGACGGGACAGACTACGGTCCTTGTCCCTGGAGCGCTTGGATTTGTCCTTACGTTTGCCCTTCTCCCCAGAGGTGTGCAGGATGTCCATCTTCTGTTCCAAAAGGAATGCCTTCAGAGCCACCAATCGACGGATCCTAGTCCTGCTGGTGAAGCCCTAGCAGGTGGAACAGGCCGCGGTGTCATGGTTAGGCCCCATGCAGAATACACACTTAGTGTGGCCGTCCTTCGACGGTATCTGGCAGCCACAGCTACACTTATTCCTGTGAGGCCCAGAGGATGAAACCAAAGACGGGACTGACTTGTGTCGGCTGGAGTCGGTGAAAACGTAGGTTATTGAAGAAATACGATCGAAAAAGTTTATCTGGCAACTGGCAAGCCAATATCTTCCCCAACATGAGTGGGTCGCATCGGGAAATGAACTGGGGTGGAGCTGGGTCCGCCCCCTTTTATACTGTGGCTGACGTCGGGGGGTGGTCCCTGCTGGGTACTGCTAGCTGAGAATTTTTCTGGTGGGTCCTAATGCCTGCGGCGTTAGTCCTAATGGTTATAGCCTGCTGCAAGAGCTCCCACTCGAAGTAAGATCTGGAGCTTCTGGGATGGGAGAAGTTGAGGCTTGTCCCTGTTGACTGTGATCCTCAGGTGCTGGAACAACAAGAGGGAGTCCCTGATGGTTTCCAACAGGCGGGACCTGGATGAGCCAGGAGGAGCCAATTGTCCAGATAAGGGAACACGAAATTACGGGCAGGAGAGTGGGGAGGGTGACCATACGGAACCTCCAATAGGAGACCCACTGGTTTAGATCGCTGAGGTCCAGAATAGGTCTGAGGTCTCCTGACTTCTTCAGGACTAGGAAGAAGTGGGAGAAGAAGAAGCGGGAGAAGAACCCTGTCTCTCACTCGGCCGGGGGCACCGGCTCAATGGCGGTTTTGTCCAGAAGAGATTGGATTTCCCTTCTGATCAGTGCCCGGTGTTCCATGGGATAGCGGGATGGGGTGGTGGTCTGTCCCGCAGGATGGCGTCCAACTCTATGGAGTGCCCGAACCCCACGAGTTTGAGGACCAATGGTCGGAGGTCACTTGACTCCAGGCATCTGCGTAGAAAGAAAAGCATCCTCCGACTGGCTTCCCCAACAAGGTGTCCAGGGAGGAGGGTGGCCTGGATTGTCAGGCAGTGGGAGGGCGAGGGAGGGAGGGTGGCAGTCGCTGGTTTAGCCTGTCTAGAGGAGGAGGAGGAGGAGGAGGCCGATGAGCCCTTGGCTCCGCCCCTATGACTAAAGCCTCCTTGTTGAGAGTGGGACTGGTACAGAGGTTGCTGAGGCTGATGTCCCCCATGGCCACGAAAACGGGGCTTCCGAGGTCGCCCCTGCTTCGGATGGCCTTACCGGAGTCCTGCAGCTTGGTGCTAGTCTGCTCCGTGTCTTCGCCTAAGAGCATGGAGGCCTTAAAGGGAGCATCCAGAATGTTCGTCTGTACATCTGGATCGAACCACGAAACCTGAAGCCAAGCATAGCGTTGGAGGCAAATGCCAGTAGTGGCCGCCCTTGAGGAGGTGCCCACAGAGTCATAGGCCGACCTCAGAACGTGGGTACCCACGTCTGAGCCAGTCTGCAGCAGTTTGCCAAGCTCTGCGCACTGAGGGCAATCAGGCATGTTTTGCACAATGTCCATTCCCTGTTCCCAAAGGGCATTCTGGAATTGGACCGTGTGTGTCAGGAAGCTGAGACTCCTGATACTGCAGGTGGCAGCAGAGTACACCATGCGTCCCATGGAATCCAGCTGCTTGGACTCCCTGTCAGGCGGCTGGGTGCTCAGGTGCTTGGGCCTCTGTGAACAGTCGTGAGCTGCCGAAATCACCACTGAATCTGCTGTGGGTGGATCAGCCAAGAAGGGGTGGTCCTTAGGGGCCTGGTAGTGCTGATGGGCCTTCTTGGGGCATGGCAGAGGAGGAGAGTGGGTGCTTCCAGGTAGTGAACGTGACGTCCTCGAAGGGGTCAACCATGGGAGGGATGACCACCGGCTTAGGGTCCTTTTGGCAGAGGTAATTAGCCAACCGCAGTCGCTCGGGGAACAGGGCCTCAGTGTTCCAACCCATGTTTGCCTGGATTTGCCTCATCACTTCCATCATGCTGGGGTAATTCAGGGGGGATTTGGGGTGCCCTTCCGTGTCCCCTAACTCCGGTTCGACGTCCGAGTCAACACGAGAGGTGTCGGAGTTGACATACGAGTCCGAGGTTGAAGAGGATGGGGAATCTATGTCGTCTCCTCTTGCGCCTCTTGTACGGAGAGGGAGGAACTGCTGGACCTAGCCTTCCTGCGCCTCTTGTCTCTCTGTTTTTTGGGTGGTGCAGGCACTTTCCCTGCTTCTTGATCGGAAGGCTCCGGAACTGGGGCCAGATGAGGAACAGGGCCCCCTGGGGTATTGAGCTGAGGCATGGGAGGAGGCACACCCACTGGGAGATCACCGTGTCCCACCAGTGGGAGAAGAGCTCCTTTATTTGAGAAAGGTTCAAGTTTTGGGGAACCAGTCACAGAACGAGTAGGTGCACCAGAGCCGAGTGTTGGGTGGTGCCGGGCGCTCTGGTCCGAATCTCCCGTGCCGTGTACGGCACCGCGCCGTCTTTGGGGGTGATGATGGAAGAGCATCTGCTGCCCCATCATCGCCTCTGACATCAGGTGGACCAGCGACTGTTGCGGAGAGGGGGGGGGGTCCCAGAGCTGACATCGGGAGGCGCAGGGGTGACCGGTGTCAGAACGATTTTAACTGGTGGCTGAACAGCCTTCACCAGAGAGGTGGAAGAGGCTGGAGGAGTTGCGGGCAGACGTCGATCTGGCATCTGCTTGTCTTTGGAGTCTGACAGGCGTCCCTCGGTGACGCAAGCCTTGGGATGGTCGGACTTGTGGTGTTTAGAGGACTACTCTACTGAACGTCAGTGAGCCGCCAGTGGCGGGTGTCAGTCAGAGTCTTTTGATTTTGGTGGCAAGAATGAGGCCCTGCCATCAGAAGACCCTGATGCCTTGCTCGACTCCTGGACACTGGCCTTGGAAGTGGAGGCCGAGTGGGAGGAGGACTTACCTGCGTCCACCGAGGAAGCCGCCTTGGCAGGTGGACGCACCTTCAAGGGTTGGAGGGTGGTCCCTGAGGACTTCGTCGCCACAGACCCAGCAGGAGAAGGTTTGAGGGCCGTGGAGAGGCAGGAATCATGCCGCTGGCGACCGCGACTGAGCCCAGGACCTTGGCTCTAGAATGGGGGCCTCTCTCTCTCTCTCTCTCCTGCCTCAATGTTTGTAGTGCTTTTTCTGGAGGAGGGAGGGTCTGACTGCCCAGAGGACAAAGCGTGTTCCAATGTGGCCAGTTTGGACTCCGCTAAAAGGGTGAAAAGAGATTTCTGTCACCTGATGCACATCCGGGAGTTAAAGGCCTGGCAATGGGGACAGGTGTCGGTGTCAGACCACAGGCAAAAAAGGCACGCGGAATGGCCATTCTTAGATGGTATCTGCCGCCTGCAGGAGCACTTGTTGATGTTGTTTTTGGAGGAAGAGGACATAGATGTGAGAAAAAACACTTTTAGATACAGTAGAGAAGGAAGAGAGTGATCAGCACTGCAAGCGGTAAACCGAAGGCAAACTAACCCTGATCGTGTGGCGGGAAAGAACTGGAGCACATGGGGAACTCCTCCTTTATACAGAGTGACATCGGGGGTGGAGCCGACGTCAGTGGGGGCATTCTCATGTCGGTACTGCTAGAAGAAGAATTTGCCGAGAACCGCCGGTTACCTGCTGCAAGAGCTTCCTCTTGAAGAAAGATCAAAGGTTATGGAAAAGGGAGTGAGACAAGAAAGCCGAGGGACAGGACAAGGAAAAGATATAAACTCAAAAAGGTACAAGCCGAATACGAGACAGAAAAAAAGAACCGAACCCTAAGGGGCCACAGGGCCTCAATCCTCAGGCGGTGAAAAGGAGAAAGGAATAAGAGAAAAGAAAAGGAGAGACAGCAAAAAGGGGAGAGATAAAGGGGAAGGAAGGAAGAAGACCTGCAAGAAAAAATGGAAGATCACTGGCTTGGAAGTTTCAAATTCCAACAGGATTTGAAGAAAAGGGAGCAAGGATACCGCCAGTTAGGGGCAAATTCGGAGAGGAATTGCTGGTTATAGAAGGGTTAAAGGCAGGCTTCCCTTCCCACCCTCTTATCCAAAATAACAACAACCTAGAGCCTAGGGCTCAACAACTGTCCCCTTTGGAGGGCAGCGATTCCGTTCAGAAGAGGAGTGAGCCCTGACTTAGGAGTAGGGGAGAAGTATAAAAAGTGCACACACTGAGTACTGGTGTAGTCCCTGCTCCAGGAGAAGAGGACCATGGGAAAACCAGGAAAGCAAGGAGAGGGAGGAAACCCGATCGGACTCTCTTAGGATTGCAAGAATAAAAACAGCTAAGGAAGGCAAGCCAGAAGGTTATACCAAGCCCCAATGGGGGACACCCAAACTTAAAAGAATCGGAGGAAGTTCCCTCAGAGGGTTCAGAGCGAAGAACCTACTCAACATCCTCCAGAGTGAACGCTCTGTGACTTTAGAGAAGGAACAGAGAGCTCTGAGGTACCAGAGGGACTCAGCCCCCAACTGGCCTCAAGGAGGGGGAGGGTGAGCAGGCAGGGTGAAGAAAACGCCCAAGAATTGAGGCCCATGAGGGGAAGGTGGTTGGGAATCAGTAATGAATGGTGAAGATACAAAAGGAGATCGCGAATTACGGTAGGTACGTAATTTTCATATCTTTCCTTGTCAATCTTCATCATTCATTACTGTTGGGTGAGTACTAAGCTCCCCCAAACTGGAACCAGTACAGCCCTGAGGAAACAGATCCCTCAGCCTCCTACTGGTGAAAAGCTGGAGGGGGAGACCCTAGCCATACTAGACTAAGCAAGTCTAAGGCTGTGGAGAGTGAGGAGGTGTCCCCCGTGGAAGGGGGGATGGAGGGCGTCCCTGAAGAACCCTCCTTGCCCTATGGGAAAAAAGACGGGAACTCCGGAAGGCAGAGGAGGTCACCCTACCCCGGGCAACGGGTGACAATCTGGACAGACAAAGCCAAACCGTCCGCTTAATGCAGATCGCTGTCCCCACTAGTCTGGAAGCCACCTCACTGGTGTCATAAGGTGCCCTTGCTTGGTGCCTTGCCAGTTCCAGAACTTCAGCAGAGAGGGAAATGGTCTGTCTAGATTGCTCCGAATCAGGCAGTGATGCTAGGACCTGGGCTAGCATCAACCTCAGATGCCTGTTATAGGCAATGTGGTGTGCCTGATGTGAACTTATGCACATTAACGCATGAACCAAAGAGAAAACTCTTCGTCCCCACTGGTCAAATGGTACAGAATCCGGATCAGGGGGTTGGTCATGCGCCAGGGCCTGGAGGAAGTGTCTATGGATGACAGGCCCGAAGGTGGGGGATGTAAAGAACCTAGAGACTCTGGGGGGGGGGGCACAATACCGTCTCCTGCAGTCTGCCGGGGCTAAAGAAGGGGTGCTGAAGACTGCCAGGTGTGGAGAGATGCCTCCTGGAAGGGGATGGACCAGGAAGGCACCACAAGGTGGTGAGTGCCGAATTCACTGAGGAAAGCATGCATCTGCTGCTCGGTATTGTCCCTGTGAACAAAAGAAATATGAAGCTCCCTAACCAGCCTCGAAAGGAACCGCTGATATTCAGTGAAATCAGCATCAGTGGACAGAAAGTTCCTCTTTCTCAGAAGAGGGAGACGAAAAGGATGTGGAGCTCAAATGTTCAGAAGACTCCTGTGGTGTGGGGGGGGGGGGACCAAGCGGAAGACCTGTTCGTCCATGACCCTAACGTAGGAAGGAAAGGACACTGCAGTAGCCCTGAACGCCTCCCAGGTTAAGGACCCTGTAGGACCCACATGGCCTGGAAAAAGGGGAGGTGTCTGCAGAGGGATGGGCGATGGCCACTGGGCACTTAAGTGAAAGTGTCCAGCCTTGACTGCCCTGGTGGCACTGAGGGTTGAGGCGCTGGATGCCACACCTCGCTCCACGCCGGCGACTTGGGTTCAGAGAACGAGCCCGGCCGTCAAGTAGGGAGGACTTGATCGAGCTCAGCGACTGCCTCCCAGTCCTGGGAAAGGTGGAACACACACTGCGCTCTGGGATGCCAGTGAGGGGCACTGCGGCCTGGTGTCTGGAAGTGGGGGGCACGGCGGACGCCTGCACATTAAGTATGGACATCATTATATCGCCCATGCCCCATAGGGGAGAAAACGAAAAAGGCTGGGCGCCGATCGCAGAGCTTGATGACCAGCCCTGCCGTGGTGGGGAGGACTGTCCTGGAATCACGCCGGGTGGAGGAGTTCGCGCCGATCCGGTTGTAGGGACGGGGGAGCCCTCCAGCAGATCGGCCAAGGCCATGCTGGACCCCACCCCCATCATGCAAGTGAGCCTGCTGCTCTCCCTGCAGGCAGGGCCGGTGGCTGGATGCCCCCCGCCGGTAGGGCACTGCAGCAGTGGAGGAAAAAGAGTTGCAATAAAAAAGAAAGAGTCCAGCCTCTGCCAGGGCTCTGAGATCTAGGGGAAGATGCCACCTTGACTGGGGGCCCTGAGATCGAACCGGGTTGCTTGGAAGAAGTCTGAGAATGCAAATTCGAAGAGCCCAAAAGGGAGTCTCCCGATGCGCCTGGGGTTGTGAGTGGCCAGAAGGGCAACCTCTGCGCTGCCACCCAAGGGTGCTCTAGAGGAAAGGTGGACTCAGCCTGGTGACTCCTCCCCATCCCCTGCAGGTGGTGAGAGAGTGCCACCACCCCGCCTCCAGCCTCTCAACCCCTCGGACTCTGAGGCAGCCCTCTTCCTCGAGGCCAGCGTAGAGGTCTCTGGTCCTGTAGACCCCCCCCCCCGAGGGAGGCCACAGAAGCAGGGGTCCCCTGCCCCCTCCCAAGGGCCCGTAGCAGCACCAAAAATGGCAGCTGCCCTGGCCTCCGTAGAAGAGGACAGTCGGTCTGGAGTCCCAAGCCATCGCTCTTAAGGGATCCAAGGCCACCCCCAGCCAAAGGATCCTCGCTGGCCACATACTCCAGGGACTCAGGGATAGGGCCGCTTGATGCCACGTCCCACCGAGCCCTCCGACCCCGAAGAGTCAGGACACCAGTCCGGGTCCAACTACCAGTCATCCCCCTCCAAAGAGGAGGTGACCAGAAGGACCTCCAGGCTAGCGACCCCAGGAGAGCTCCTAGCAATGGTTCCGCGAATGGTACCGCTACAGGACACAGAGCCGCCGATGGTACTGCCCAAGTCATTGGCTCCGCAAACGGCTCCAGAACCCAGAGTGGTGCCGCAGACAGCACTGCCTGACTCATCAGCGCTGAAATCCAGGGCAGCATTGCCCGTGGCGCCATCCTGATCACCAGCGCTGCGAACGACACCAGGATCCAGTAAAGCACCACTCTGCAGCACGGAGGGTCCTCCAGTGCCAGGCCTAACAACCATAGGCTGCAACACCGGAGGAGCCTGCACCTCCGTGGAGGTGACTGCCGGGTCGGCGCTTGCTGTGCGACTCTGGGAGGAATCACGCTGCTCCTCCAGTGCTGTAGAAGAAGCCACCTCCTCAGCAAGGCTGGAACTGGAGGAGGCCTCCTCCTCGCCGGGTCTTATAGACCCGGGAGGGGACCCGGAGGAAAGGTCTAAAGTTCTGGCCTGAGAGGCCCGTGGGTGTCATCGTCCTCCGAAAGTCAGCATTGCCCTGCCGACTTTAAACGCGCAGATTTCCAAGACGTGGCAGTCCATGGAGAAACAGGCATTGCAGTGGTCCATATCATGGTTGGGTCCCAGGCACGAAGACAAAAATCATGCCAATCCGTAATGGAGAATTGCCGGCCACAGAGACACCGATGCATGGGGGCACAGCCCGCTTTTGATTTACATTTGGTACCCGAACCGGACATGATGTGAAATTAAACAATAACAAGCAAAAGATCCCAGTGCTGTCAAGAAATAACAAAAAACGTACTTACCGGGTTCAACGGCATTGCGATGGAGAACCGGGATGAAGGAGTGGCCTCAACAGTGGGAGAAACAGAACTGGGATGCAGGAGGAGTCTGCGGCACCTAATGGCCACCCTGCATGCAGCACACAGTGTGCCACTCATGTGAGTGGCGCCTTTGGTGCCAGCTCCTCCCTCCCAAAAAAAAAAAAAAAAAAAGTCCCGTGGTGGGTGCGCACATCCAGCTTACACCCAGCAGTAATGAATGGTGAAGATTGACAAGGGAAGATCTGCCCCTTCTTTATCAGGGGAAGAGCTTTTCTGTAATAAAATGCACACTGGTAGGCCAGATGACAGCTAAGCTTACCTTGCATAGCATTATGTTACTCAGCTGGAACATCTGAAGTAAATACACTAAAAATGGAAACTCATATGAGTAGACAAACTTCAATCTATTTGCCTTTGCACTGCTGCCAAGTGTTTCCTTTTTTGGACAAACATTTACCAGAAATAATTACACCACCACTAAACTGAAGACTGCTAGCTGACATATTAATCATCTGCTACTGTTACACAAAGTGGCTTTTAAAGTCCTATTTGCTTCCCTGGTAATGTTAAATTATTTCTACTCTTGCCATTAAGCATTTTCAACAGAGACTAATGCTTCATACAAACATATGAACTTGCTGACAGAAAAAGGCCCACAGGTCTATCAAGTCTGCCTGATTGTGCAGCTCTTAGTTTCATATCACTACAGCTGCCCCACCCCCACCCAAACCTCTCTTCCTCCTCTTTTCCGTCCATCCCTCTGTGTTTTTGTCTGTACTAACCCTGCCCTTGACTCTATCCCAACTCCATTTAAAGCTATCCACTGTCCTTTGAGCGATTACTTCCTCCGGCTGTACGTTCCAACCTGTCACCTCTCTCTGTGTGAAGTAGTGTCTCCTCATCTCCCTCCTAAACCTTCCCCCCTCAGAATGTGCCTCCTAGTGACCCTTCCCCCTTTAAGTGGAACAATCCTCCCTCCCTGACTCTGTTTATGTCTTTCAAGTATTTAAAGGTCTCTATCACATCCCCTCTTACCCTTCTGTCTTCCAGCAAGTACATGTTGAGCTCTTTCAACCTTTCCTTGTATGGCAACTCCCCTAGTCCCATGATCATTTTAGTAGCCCTACGCTGCACCTCCTCCAATAATCTCACATACTTTTTGAAGTATGGGCACCAGTACTGTACACAGTATTCCAAGTGTGGCCTCACCAGTCATCTATACAGTGGCAGGATGACCTCCCCCTTTCGACAGGTGATCCCTCTGGCAATGCACCCCTGCATCCTATTTGCCTTTGCTGCAGCTCTCCCACACTGTGCAAATACCTTCATGTCCCCTGTGACTATTACCCCCAGATCCCGTTCCTCCTCTGAAGCTATTACCTGCACTCCCCCCAGCCAGTAGCTGTTCTTGGGATTTCTGGCTCCAAGGTGCATGACCTTACACTTCTTAGTGTTAAACCCCAACTGCCACTCCCTAGATGAGTGTTCGAGTTTAGCTACATCCTCTCTGAGTGCCTGCCTCTCTTCCTCATTGTCAACTTTTGCACAAATCTTAGTGTCATCCGCGAACAGGCAGATCTTACTCTTGAGCCCCTCTACAATGTCTCCAATGAAGACATTGAACAAAACAGGGCCCAGCACTGAACCCTGCAGTACTCCACTTGTTACTGGCCATGGCTTGGATGTCTCCCCCTTACAGCTACCCTCTGTTGTCTTCCCTGCAGCCAGCTCTCAACCCACCCCACCAGTTTTTTCCCCGCTCCCATGTCCCTCAGCTTGCTCATTAACTTCCTGTGAGGCACAGCACTGAAAGCCTTGCTGAAGTCCAGATACAGGACATCCACAGCGTGGCCTTCATCAGCCACCCTAGTGACCCAGTCAAAGAAGTCGATCAGGATAGTTTGGCAAAATCTTCCCGTGACAAACCCATGCTGTCTCTCATCCTGCAGGCCACTGCTATCAAGGAAGGTTATCAACCTCTCCTTCAGAATGGTTTACATCAACTTCCCCACTATGGAAGTCAAGCTCACTGATCTGTAGTTGCCCGGTTGGTCCTTGGATCCACTCTTGTGAAAGTGCATCACGTGAGTCATCTTCCAGTCATAGACATAGACATAGAATTTGATGGCAGATAAGGACCGCTTGGCCCACCTAGTCTGCCCATTTTCCTACCTAACAGATAAGCTGCAGATCCTAGTTAACCAACAGCTTACTTCCTCCTACCCCCCACTAGGACTGCCTTATGCCTGTCCCATGCATTCTTGAATTCCCCCACTGTTCTTGACTCCACGACCTCCTCAGGGAGGCTGTTCCATGCATCCACAACCTCTCTGTGAAAAAATACTTCCTCACATTACCTCTGGAGCCGTCCTCTATCTTCAAATTGTGCCCCTTGTTCTTGCACATCTCTTTTCTGGAAGATGCTACCCTCTTACGTTTGTTGATTCCCTTGAGGTACTTGAAGTTTCTATCATGTCCCCTCTCCCTTCTTTCCTCAAGGGTATACATATTAAGCTCCTTTAGTCTTTCTTCAGGTGTCTTTGGTGCAGACCCTGCATCATTTTGGTTGCCCTCCTCTGGACAGCTCCACTCTGTCTATGTCTTGTGAGATGGGGTCTCCAGAACTGCACACAGTACTCCAGATGGGGTCTCACCAACTGTCTGTACAGAGGGATAACAACTTCCTGTTTTCTACTATTGATGCCTCTTCCTATGCATCCCAGTATCCCCCAGCCTTCCTTACTGCCTTCTCACATTGCTTGCCCACCTTTAGGTCATCTGATATAATTACCCCCAGGTCCCTTTCTATTTTTACTGCTGTCAGTATCTCACCCCATTGTGTACGCTTCCCGGGTTTTTGTTTCCTAGGTGCATTACCTTGCACTTTTTGCATTGAATCTGAGCTGCCATACATTTGACCATTCCTCCAACCTTGCCAAGTCCCTTCTCATCCTTTCCACTCCATCTTGTGTATCAACCCTGTTGCAGATCTTTGTGTCATCTGCAAAGAGACATGCTTTTCCTTCCAGTTCCTCTGCAATGTCACTTATAAAGGCATTAAAAAGGACCGGTCCCAGTACTGAACCCTGCGGTACCCCACCAGTAACCCTCCTTTCTTCACTGTGTACTCCATTTACTACTACCCTTTGCGTCCTGTTGTCTAGCCAATTTTTTATCCAGGCAATCACCTTGGGACCCACTCCAAGACTGGCTATCTTGTGTATTAATCTTTTGTGTGGGACTGTATCAAATGCCTTGCTAAAATCTAGGTAGACCATGTCCACAGTCCCTCCCTGGTCTACTACTTTGGTCACCCAGTCAATGAAATCTATTAGATTCGTCTGACACGACCTTCCCATGGTGAATCCATGCTGCCTTGGGTCCTGTGCCCCAGTGGCCTCTAGGTACTCCACAATTCTTTCCTTCAGAAGTGATTGCATCATTTTCCCTACCACCCAGTCCCTGGGTACATTCCCCGTCTCCAAGGAGGTGTTGAACAGGTCTGTCAGAGGGCCTGCCAACAACTCTGCCAGTTCCTTCAGGACCCTTGGGTGTACACTATCTGGTCCTGGTGCCTTGTCCATCTGCAAGCCTTTAAGGCCCTTCAGAACTCTATCCTCGTGGATGACTTCATCTGTTGTCTCTTCCCCCCCCCCCCCCCCTTCACCCTTGCCCCCTTTCCCCTGCGGTATTGGGCCTTCAGTTTCTGACAGTATTTTGGTGCATACCTCTCATGCACTATTGAAACTTCCTTGAGTTTCAGAAACTATGGAGTGCTACATCTAAAATGCACAGTATGTCCCCAATCATTTTTTTATACTCCAACTTTATTAATTTCACATTAAGTAGAATACATTATCATAGAAACATTTTCTCCAGATACAAAAATACAATTCTATCACATCTAAGCTAGACAAAGGTTTTCCTGATTCAGAGTTATAGCTATAGAAAAAACCAGTGTCAGCATTTCAATAAACCTAAATTTATCATGGAGTAACATCCCTGATTCAACTATGTTGCACTTATTTATTGCTTTGAAATCAATAATAAAACATCTATAAATAGACAACTGGTTTATTTTTCTTATTTAATTAAAGGGCCTAACAAATAAACTATTATGTGCTCTCTCCTGGGGGCCTTATCCTTCCCACATGACATCCATCTCAAAGTATTATATATAGTAAAAGCAACTATACTCTGGAAAACACACTAATAAAGAACTTTACAATCCCATTCTGGTTTCTGTCTGTTTGTGCCTCTGGTCTGGAGGGTTACATGGAATATATTTATTACCTAATGTATTCAAGTTTACCCAAAGCTGTCTTCCTCATGCAGTTACTTAGACAGGAGGTTAAAACTCTGTGACTTCAGTCAGTTCTCATCCTGTCCATCTGTTTGTAAACTGGGGAATTCGCTGAGACAATGAAAATGTGATCCTCTCAAAGGTTTGAATTATGCTGACTAGATCTCTCCATTCTTCTACAGTTGGAGGGGAGGGGAGGGAAAACAACTATCTCTTGGTGATGGCCTTACAGGCTGCCATCACCAGGATTTTCCAAAGGTATCTAGCTCCCTTTCATTTCACTTCTATAGAGTGCAATCCTAGTATAAGGTGCTCAGGACCTGGAGTGGTAGATAATGTGAATATGTTCATCATTTGGAGCTGGATCCCTTCCCAGTAACACCTTAGGGAGGAACAGTGCCAAAATATACATGCTTGAGAAGCTATGTTGGTTCCACAGCCTCTCCAACAGGAAATCGTTGATCAGAAGGCCAAGTTGAGAGCAGGTCTGGAGGGCCAGGTCCCTGGACCTCTTCACCTTTTGCTGGGTGGAACCTGACAAGAGCCAATCATCAAGGTAAGGGTATACTCTGACCCATCGACACCCGAGATGGGCGGCCACCACTGCCATGCATTTGGTGAAGACCCGTGGGGCCGATGACAGGCCGAATGGCATGGCTCAGAACTTGTATAAGGTTCCCTCTGCCCTGAAGTGGAGGAACCGCTGGTGGTACGGACGGATTGGGATGTGAAAGAATGCATCCTGGAGATCCAGTGAGCAGAACCACATGTTTTGTTCCAGGGATGGTTAAGATCTGGTACAGAGTTACCATCCTGAAGGTGCGTGGCCTGAGATTCTGATTCAGGTCGTGCAGATCTAGAATGGGGCGCCAGCCCCATGTCCACTTTGGGACCAGGAAATACCTGGAAATTAACCCTGGGTTGGCTGGAGGATCTGTCACTCGAACCACTGCCTCCTCGAGGAGGAGCCAGGCTATGACATCTCTCAGAGCTGACTGAGTGTGTGCTGATGCTCTCTCTCCTCCTGTGGGGCTTGGCTTGGCTTGGTTGGGAGGGTACTGCTCGAATTCCAGAGGCAGAACCTGGCCGACCACTTCTAAGACCCACCTGTCTGTGGTAACAGTGGACCAGGTGGAAAGAAAGTGGCGGAGCCGGTCCTCCAAGGGAGGACCCAGAGCTGGCGTGGCGGGGATAGGGGGTGGCCACCCCATCCTGTCATTGGGCAGGCTTGGAGGAAGAGGGTCCAGGACCTGAGCCCCAACCTCCTTGTCTGAGGGCCGGTGGAGGCCTGGACTTGGGCCAAGTGTGCCAAGTCTGTACCTGCTGTTGCTGCTCACCATGATAGGAGGGCTGCTGGGCCGCAGGAGCAGGGTGCCGAAAAGGCTTTTTCTGCTGTTTCTTGGCACCAGGAGTGCTTTGAGCAGAAGTGGCTGAATCCAAGGTGGCGATGGACTGCTCGGTTCGCTGAAGGTGACCATCCACACCTGGGCCGAAGAGATCGGTGCCCAGAAAAGGAACATCAGTGAGTTTTTGCTGGGTATCCGCAGTAAAGGTGAAAAGCCTTGGCCAAGCCCTGCGGTGTGAGGTAACTGCGGCTACCACCAAACGGGCGCAAGAGTCTCCCAGGTCCAAAGCTGTCTGAAGTTGCTGCTTGCCAATGGCACGGCCCTGGTCCCAGACCTGTTTGACCGTAGTCTGAAGGTCCGCGGGGAGCTGCATGAGAACTTCATCTAAGGAGTCCAACAGGGCATGAGAGAAGTGCGCCATGATGACGGCTAAGCTTGCCTGGCGGAGGCGTAAAGAGGAGGCTATATAGACCTTCCTGGCAGTGTGGTCCAGTTTTTTGGACTCCTTGTCCGAAAGTCTATCAGTGTCAGCAGAGCTGCCCATGCGTCTGAACACAGAAGCGGTCACCAACCCCTCGGCCAAGTGGTGTTCTGTGAACCTCGGAAGGGACCCAATGGGCACCGCATACTTGCAGGCCATCTGGGCAGATGACGCTGGGCAGGGGGCCGGATTCTACCAGAGCTCCAAGGCTGGGCCAACAATGGCTTTGGCCACAGGAAAGGCTTCTGTGGGTGTATCCCCTTTTAAGGATATCTGTAAGAGGGCATTCTGCCCTTTTCTGGACAGGCTCCAGGGGCATCATCGTGGATTCGGAGATAAGGGGGAGAATCCCCTGAAATGACGAAGGGCCCTCCTCCGTCAACAGACTACCGATAGACTCATCATCCCGAGGGTGAGAGTGTAGGTCAGTGTCATCCGAATCTGAAGAATCTGGATAGATCGGTCGGCTACCAAGGTCCCCTTCGAGATGCCTGGGGCGATCAGGCTTAAGGGTGACCGAAATCCTGCGTGGGAGTCCCGGAACAATCTGAGAATCCTTCGTAGGAGCCCCTCCCGAAGACTGTTTAGGCGGCGGCTCCACCACAATCGGTGGAGAGACAGATCTGGGCTGAACCGGAACTGGTTTGGCCAGCTCCACAGGTGGGAGAACAGATTTGACCAGTTCCAGAGGAGTCAGCTTTGGCCTGGGAAGCGAAAGCCAAGTAATGGCCAGAGTAGAAACCATGGCCGGCTTCTGTCCAGACAAGAATCAGCTGCTGCCATATTAAATCCTTGTAGTGTCGACGGAGTTTCTGCCGAAGCCTCTCCTCATCTGAGGAGGACGAGGATGACCAGTGGCGTCTCCTCTTTTTGGAGCGCTTATGTGCCTTCCTCAGCCTGTCGGTCGAGGGGGTCCGAGATCTCAACCTCGATCGGACTGGCTGAGTCTGTTGCTCGGGAGACACTGGGGAAACCAGTGATTTACCCGGATCAGGGACAGGTTCCTCGATGGGATCCCCAGCTAGCAGGGTCTCCTCATCAGCAAGAGGCAGGAACGGAGTCCTAGGCAAAGAGTTGTTGGCCTCGTCAGGCGACAACAGGTCGACGGGATCGAGAGTGATCTCAACCTCGTCGATCGAGACCTCAGTCGACTGGCCAGATGGCAAGGCCGAGAAGCCAGCGCCCGAGGAAGCAATTTCAACCGAAGTTGAAACTGCAGGCTCCTGGGACTGAGATCACTCACGATCCCCACGATTCATTTTTTTGATCCATTTCCTTCTGATGGGATAGGGAGAAATGCAAGCCCGCAGGTCCCTCGCCCTTAGTGGGGAGGGAATGGCACAGCTCCTGGAAGGAACCTGAAAACATGGGGCCTAGGTTGAGGGGAACAAAAATCGACCAAGAAGAGGATTCAGCGGCCCATCCCACTTCTTCTTGGAAAACCTGCATCTGTTCCAACTGCTCGGCGGACCCCGCAGCTGTGGTGACCGCCCACCGGACCTCTTTTGATTTCACTGGACCCTGCCCAACTTAAGGTTTGCAAGACGATCGTCGAGGACGTTCGGGTGAAACGCGAGGCACATGTCGCAAGTCTGGGTGTCATGGCCGACACCCAGGCAGTAGATGCACGCAGTATGTGGATTGGTGCACATTTCTTTGGTCGCACAGACATCGGCGAAATCCAGGGGAAGATTTATCTTCCATGACAGAGTAACAATAAGCACAGTTGCTAGCTCGAACAAGCCAAATTTTTGGAAGAACTGAAGGTTTTGAAGCCAGGGCCGTGAGCAAAGAGGAGGCAACCTGAATCTTCCTGCGGAAAGGAAGATCTGGCGTCATGGGGCGGAGCCGAGGATTATACCACCCAGGTGGGTGGAAGGAGCCAGCTTGAAGACCTTTCAGCAAGATTTAAAGGGGAAAGGGACATGCCAACAAGTGTGGATAAGAACAACATACCCACATCCCTAGAACACGTAATTTAACGGCAGATAAGGACCACTTGGTCCACCCAGTCTGCCCATTTTTTTTTCCTACCTACAGTATCACCACAGACCCTACTTGATCTCCCTCCCCCATCCTTTCCACTCAGATTCTCTTATGCCTATCCCATGCACTCTTGAACCCCACTACTGTTTTGGCCCCCTACCACCTCAGCTGGAAGGTTGTTCCAGTAATTCACCATCCATTCTGTGAAGAAGTACTTCCTCACATCTTTCCTGAATCTACACCCCATCCAGTTTCATAGCATGTCCCCCTTGTTGTTGAGCTTTTTTTCTGGAAAAAATTAAAATAAAATAAATACTTCCCTCCTGTACCTTGTTTACCCCCATGAGGTATTTAAAGATCTCTACTATAGCCCCCTTCTCCCTCCTCTCATCCAAGGTATACACACTGAGGTCCTTTAATCTCTCCTTGTAGGGATTCTGGTGCAGACCA
The DNA here is from genome assembly GCA_016271365.2 of Neoceratodus forsteri. Taxonomy (NCBI): domain Eukaryota; kingdom Metazoa; phylum Chordata; order Ceratodontiformes; family Ceratodontidae; genus Neoceratodus; species Neoceratodus forsteri. Next base: position 736,918,536 of record CM028131.1, read on the forward strand.
TGGACCATTTTAGTTGCTGTCCTCTGGACCACCTCCATTCTGTCTATGTCCTTCTGGAGATGTGGACTCCAGAACTGGACAAAGTACTCTAGGTGGGATTTTACCAGCAATCTATACAGGGGTAAAACCTCCTCTCCCTTTCTGCTGGTGATAGCCCTCCCTACACACCCTAGCATCCCACTAGCCCTCACAACTGCCCTGTCACACTGCATGGCCACCTTTAGGTCTAATCCCAAACTGTAATCTGAATATTGGTAAAACATTGGTTCCCTTTAGAGGGATGACTCTTTGGAATACAATTCCTGTGTGTTTAAGGGATGAGAATCGGATAACTCACTTTTCTAATCTGTATAAATGGTACTTGGGATAGGCCAGTAGTCAATTTAATTGTAGACAATGTAATATTTAGTAACCAACTGATTGCTTATATATATATACACACACACACACACACACACACACATATATATATATATATATCTATATATATATATATATATATATATATATATATATATATATATGTGTGTGTGTATATATATATATTGCTCCTTGCTGTATAATCATATATTTTTATATTGTAATGTGATTATGGTGATTATGTCTTTTGAAACTGATGTTTGATGTTGTTTGTCTTTTGATACCTGAGACCTCATTGTAAATGAGTTACGCTCAGTTGAATGCTTCCCTTATTCTTTATGAATAAAAAGATTTACTACTACTATCTGATATGATTACCGCCAGATCACCTTCTTGTTTGGTGGTCGTCAATACCACTCCATAAATTACGTACTCCACCCCTGGGTTTCTGTACCTTAAGTGCATTACTGTGCACTTTTGTGCATTAAAACCCTGCTGCCATACCCCTTACCACTCCTTGAGTTTTCTCAGATCTCTGCTCATTCTTTCCACCCCCGCCAGAGTGTATGTACTACTGCAGATTCTGGTGTCATCCACAAAGAGGCAGACCCTCCCTTCTAGATCCTCTGCAATGTCACTTATAAAGATACTAACAAGGACCAGTCCCAGCACTGATCCCTGAGGAACCCTGCCAGTCACCCTCCCTTCCTTGGAGCGAACTCCATTTACCACCACCCCGTTGCCTATCCCCTAACCAATTTGTTATCCAGTTTACCACCTTTGGACCCATTCCTAAGCTATCCAACTTGCTTACTAGTCTCGTATGTGGAATGGTGCCAAAAGCCTTACGGAAATCTAGGCAGGCCATGTCCACTGCTCCACCCTGATCTATCTAATCCGCTGGTCACCTAGTAAAAGAAATCTATTAGATTCGTTTGACATGAGTCCATGTGGGAGGAGGTAAGAAGGCAAGTGTGAGAAGAGTGCCAGTGTGTAATGTCGAGCTGCCTCACCTCTGGTGGCTTGCCAGATTGCTTGATGTGGCAAGAACCTCTCCTAGTGCAGCTGTCAATGGAATCAGCTTTTAAGATCAACTTAAGTCTCTGCCAAGTCATCTGGCAGCAGCTCGGGACAAGCTCATGACAGCAGTGAAGATTCCAGGGCTCTGAGATCTTAGGGCATTTGCTTTTAAATCATGGGAGTGTGTAAGGGACACGCTGGGTGTGTGTGTGAATCCTGACAGACTTCTCCCTCAAGGGGAGTCCCTGGTAACCTTGTGGTCCAGGGAGGATCCCAGCAAAGGAGTGTTTACCTTATTGGAGTGTGGGTTGTCCAGGGAGGATCCCAGCGAAGGAGTGTTTAGCTTTTTGGAGCATGGGTGGTCCATGGAGGATCCCAGCGAAGAAGTGTTTAGCTTTTTGGAGCGTGTGGGTGGTCCAGGGAGGATTCCAGCAAAGGAGTGTTTACCTTTTTGGAGTGTGGGTGGTCCAAGGAGGATCTCAGCGAAGAAGTGTTTAGCTTTTTGGAGCATGGGTGGTCCAGGGAGGATTCCAGTGAAGGAGTGTTTACCTTTCTGGAGCATTTGCAGTCTTGTACCTGGGAGATACAGCCAGATGATCTGCTGATGGAGAGAAACCTGGAGAGAGAGAGACTGAGCTATGGCTTAAGGTAGGAGATAGGCTTACACTGAGTACAAGAGATTCTGAGCCAGGATGGGTACTGGAGATAATGCCTCTGGAGTAGGAGTTGGGGCAATTGCCAACCACTGTCAGATGGCAGGCTGGAGTACGTATTTGCTGTGCTGTGCCCAGCACATCTGCTAGTAAGACAAGTGAACCTGATGTTCAGTGCTCAGTGCAGGGGTGGCCTCAGGGCTCATGTGGAGAAACTGGTCTGGACAGAGCTACGGCTCTCAGGACCAGGGTACCCCTGCATGTCATGAGAGAACAGAAGTCTGAGTGAAAAGTCCGTACAGCAGTGATGCCTCCTGCATCATCCACTGACCAGTCACTGTGGTGTCACTATGTATAAAACGTGTGAAGCCCAACATACAGCACAGCGGGAGAAACTGGTAAAGTTATGCAGAATAGAAAAGACTCTGACATGGGGTAAAACCTCAAACACTGCTGTTTCAAAAGAGGAATCAGGGGTGTTGTGAGGCTCCTGATATGTGTGAAGGGGTACAACCTATACAAAGGGACCCTCAGATCCTGACTCAAGTCGGGGGGTCAGGATCGAACCAGTCTGTCCAGTGCAAACCAGAGGCGATTTCTAGGACTGAGTTCCAGTATGTGTAACTAAGTTCAGTAAAAAGTGTCTACTGCTTAAACCACCACTGCAGTGTGAACAGAAGTTGGAGTTGAACTCACCCCCGTGGCTGAGAAGATGTGTACAGATGCGAGTGACTGATGTGCAGGGGGCCCTCTGGCGAGCTTACTACCTTAACTCTAGACAAAGGATCACCCTGGACTATGCCCACTCCCTGCGGACACCAAGAGAGGCTTATCATACGGTGCTAGTCTCAGCTGAAAAGACAGAGTACAGCAGCAGCTGAGTGTATTGCATGTTATGTAAGCCAAGGAGTGGTTGCATTTTGTAACTAAGGTTACCTACATGCTGTTTCTAAAAGTAAATTTACAGTTCCATATCCTGGAAATAAATATGTGCAGTGATTAACAATACACATGCCCTGGGACAATATAAATATAACACTGATGGCTGCTGCCCAGAAAATCCCAGCAGATGGGGCAGGTAAGTAAAAGAATAAGTACAGTAAGCTGTTAAATGGATTACTTATACTGAAAGTCAGGCTAGCCTGCCTTTCCAATCTGTTACTATCTTCGTCAATGGACAGACATACCTCTTACAATTAACTACGTTCAACATTTGTAATTTGGCACTCTGCCCAAGTTTGTACTGGACAGCTGTATCACAACAGACACATACGTGCAAGCTGCACTGCAAAGCAAATATACAACTCACCGCATAATGACTACATGCTGGCCTCTTACAGCAATAAATGGTTTCTTGCTAAAGTAGCATGTGTTTTTGGCAATGCCAAGCAATGCTTTATGCAGAATTTACTGGCTCCTTTTCCTCACTTTTTTTTTGGTGAGGAAGAAAGATAATCCTATCATACTTATCCTAATTTATTTTTGTGTTGGCTCCAACATTGTCAATGAGTAATCTTTACACATGGGTACTGTCGTAGAGGTGTAGGTCAGGAAGCATAGGTAAACCAGAAGTTGTAAAATTCGCAAGTAGCATTTTATTATTAATAAAACAAAAAATTACATTGTACAGGACAGCACTTCACAAAGACAGCACAAAAAAAGTCCTTCATTTGGGAGTCTCTTTTCAATTTAAATCTCAGTCTCTCTCTCTAACACAAACAAAACCAATGCTCTCTTTTTATAAGATGGTATTGCCTGGAACTTTAACCTCTGCATCCTATTTTACAAAATGCAACAAGACTATTTTTCATTGACCTTCCTTTGACCAGCCTGATGGGTACATTCCACTGTGTCCTCTACTGGTCCCTGGACTTCCCTTCCCTCCAGTCCTGTAGGCTATCCCACTGTGCTAACATCACCGCCAAGTACTGGACCCAGACCCTTCCCACCTACTTCACATCTGTGCTATCTACCCCTACTACTGCAGCCTACTCACTGAGAAACAATGATAGCAGGCTTCTAGCGGTTTCTTACACATTTACCACTACCGGCCAATCAGCCTTCAATTATCACATGCCAACACTGTGGAACTCCTTCCCCGAGGGAGTTAGACATGCTTCTTCACCCCGGCACCTCAACCATGTCCTTGAAGCTCACTTTTCCTCCCCTGAACGTGCAACTATTTTATGCAGTCCACCCTGATGGAACTCATTCTCCTCATACAAAGTGTGCCAGTAAAATGTGCTGCCCCAAAGTTCTGTAGTACTTGTGTATCCCAGCTTATGCTCCACTGGACGTGCACTCTACCTGCTGCTGCATGGTACTGCACTGCAATTTTAATTTAATTTTATACTGTTGTTATTACGGATTAGTTAACTCTTCTGTTTTTGAATGTCTACTGTACCTTAACCTGCATTTGTTGTTTTTCCTCTTAATGCCTATGTACTGCCTGTGTACCCTTTCCCCTCTCCCCAGGACGCAGCTGGAATCGGGCAGTAGTCTGCTCAACATGCCTTCCTGGTAAAACTCTTAAATAAACAAACATTCTTAACAGGTGCAACCAAATTAACACATCCTGTCCCAGAGGTAGTTTCCTGTTTATAATTTTGTAAACAAGTGTGTGTAGTTCATGCTATAAATGTTTTCCTCAATACATTTACTGCCATCCAGTCTATGCATGCCCCGAAAGTTACCAAGAGAGTCAGAGGTAAGCAAACTAGATGGTTACACAAGGACCTACTGTCTGAGCTTCATGCAAGGGATAAACTGTGAAAGCGCTTCAAGCAAATGAGACAGCTGGCTGATTTTAACACCTATAGGGCTCATAGAAATCTCTGCAAAAAGAAAATACGTGCTGCCAAAAGCAAGTACTGCAAGGACCTGCTTACTAGCTCTACTGCTGACTCGAGGAAATTCTGGGCTCATATCAAGACCTTCTTAGGGTCCTCCCAATCTAACACACCAATGGATATGATACTAAATGGGGTTCACTGTAATGACCCAAATACAACTGCCACTGCCTTTAACCGTGTGTTCTTGGATCTGTCGCAATATACCTCTGTCTTCCCAGCACAGTACACCCCCATCCAGAGCCCAGGGTTTATCAATGCACCTGGCTCATCTACATCCCAAGTGCCTCCACACACCTCGCCTTTCTATTTTAAGGCCATAACCACGCAAGAAGTCTTTAAGTTCCTTACTTCTATGTCCAACAATACTAGTGTGGGGTTGGACTACCTGGAACTGTGCCTTCTCAAACTTGCAGCCTCCTTTATAGCCGCTCCACTGGCAAAAATATACACATTATCCCTGTCTTGCAGCACTGTTCCTGAACTCTGGAAAACAGCTTGGATAATTCCAATCTTCAAAAAAGGGAACAAAAAAGATATCCATAACTACCGGCCTATAGCTATCCTATCGGTCTTGTCCAAAATACTTGAGAAACTTGTCGCCACACAAACACTGGAATTCCTTACGAAATTTGATACTCTCACTAATGCTCAGCATGGATTCAGAAAAAAATCATAGCACGACTACTGCTCTGCTAAATCTCACCTCGGATATTCTCTCTAGTTTGGATTCTGGCAGACTAAGTGGAGCGGTTTTCATTGACCTTACTAAGGCTTTTGACCTTGTTGACCACCGACTACTTCTATCCAGCCTTGGCAACCTTGGTTTCTCTTCTACAGTTGTTTGCTGGTTTATCAGCTATCAAACAAGCTGCAAGTTGTCAAGTTAAACTCAGCTATATCTGTTGCTGCACCTATAAATGTTGGTGTGCCACAAGGCTCTATTCTGGGGCCACTCCTCTTCTCACTCTTTGTGAATAATGTTCCCAGTGCCCTATAGAACTGCTCTTCTCTATTATACGCTGATGATCTTCTTATCTATGCCAGCGATAATAAAGTTGAAAACTTAAAATTCTTCTCTCACAGCTGATTTCACAAATGTCCAGAAATGGTTCTTTGACCATAAATTGGTTCTAAAAGCTAAAAAAACTAAGGTCTTGCTCTTTGACTCGGCCCCTAAACTTAGAAACTGTCCTCTGTCCCTAGTGGTAAATGACATGGATGGGTCTAAACTTGACACGGTCACGTCCTTTAATTATCTCGGGGGTTTTGCTAGATCAATCCCTGGATCTCAACCTGCACATTCAATCCACCTGTAAATCAGTCAACTGCTAACTGGGTGCTGCCTGCAAGTCTAGCTGCATGCTAACTCCATCTGCCAAACTGGCCATTGCTAGAGGAATACTGCTCCCCTTCTTAACCTATTGTGCCCCCATTCTTGCTGGAGCTCAGAAAACCGCCTTTCATAACTGGGATGTCACTTATAATAACATATGTTGATACGCATCCTCCTCCTCCAGGCTAAAGCACCGGTCAGCTTTATGACGACCTGGGATGGCTCTCCCCCTCTGCTACTATGCAATATTATCTCGGCTCCCTTACTGACTCTATTGTGAGGCTCCAAACCCCAAGATCACTAGCCAAGCTGCTAATTTCCCTTACTGATTCTCATGGGTTGAGGTCTGCTGACAAATCTTTTTTAAACATCCCCAGGTGTTATACCACGAAAGGTATGGTTGCATTCAGGCATGTGGCGCCTCAGCTCTGAAATACACTTCCCCTTGAACTGAGGTTGACTGGATCCCACCAGTGTTTCAAAAATAATCTGTGTCGATATCTAAAGGGTGCTGGCCCCTGCACTTGTTTTGACCCTACCTGATGGACTGATGCAATGATTATCCTTACAACACTTGCCACTTGCTATAATTGGTATAATAGTTTGATTCTACTATTTTACTGTTTTTTTTTCCTGGTTCCTTGTGCTTTTGCCATTTAATTGTTTTACAAATAGGTAATTGTTCTGTCTTGTTCCTATTTCTATCTACGGATTACTGCACCACTGTACAATGCTGTCTACTATGTAAATTTTATGTTCATCTGTGTAAGTCATTGAAATGTTCCAGTGCTTATTCATTATGTCATGTACTCTCCCGGGTCGTGCCTGTAAATAGTCATACTGTTTGGCTGGTGCACTTACCCGGTACACAAAAACTAACTAACTAAACAAATAAATACAATACAGCTCAAGGTTAACCCCTTCTATTACAGACTGCAAGAAATCCAAGTAGCTTTCTGCATTAATTTCAACAGTATAATGACATACATTTGCAAACCAAGAGATTCCAGTTTCACATTCAGATATGTGTGTGTGTATATACAGTATATCTTTTTTTTAACCACACAGTAGCAAGGGAAGAAAGAATGTATTTATTTAGTTAGTTTTTCTTTACCAGGTAAGTGCACTAGACAAGAATATTGCCTATTTTCAGGCATGACCTGGGAGAGTTACAAACAATGGAATATTGTACAGACAGGAAATACAATAGGCATATCACAAACAGGAATTAAACAAAATTTGAACAACAAAGCAGTGTTTACAACTGGAACAAAGACTTTTAAAATGGCAAGAAGAACAGAAAAATACATTAATTAAGTGCACTAGACAAGAATGTTTACTATTTTCAGGTAACAATCAGGGAGAGTGGCATGCAAAAATAGAAACAGCAAGTGAAGGGAGGGAGGGAGAAAACTGGGGAAATTATGGGACCGTCGGGGTTACCAACCCCTAGATACCACGAGAAAAATTTGACTGCACAATGAGACAGGCAAGAGACAGACAAGTGACATTATAGGAGAGGACAGAATAGATCCTTGCTTTTAACTCTCTCTGCATAAAACAGACTTGGGATTATTGATACAGCTACAGCTTTAAGAAGCTGTGCATGGCAGCTTCGGCTGTTGGTGTCCTCTGTTTTCCGAGGTTCCAAGTTCCTCAAGTCAACATATGCTGCGAAGCAGAAATGATTAACTACCCAGAACACTCCTAACAATTAACACCACCAAACTACTCTTGATGGTTTCAAATAACAAAAGCAAGGAAGATGTCCATCCTACCGTGTCTAAGGGTGAAATGTTCCACTCTTTTTATAGGCTCTGCTTGGAGATATAATCTGAGTGACATGTCTTATTGTTCTGTCCTGTATTCAACTCTGAAGATGGAAGTGGAGAAAAACTCGATGTTTCTTTCAATGGAGATTCTTTTATCAGTTCTGTGACATTCTCTAATGCCTCAGTTAAGTAAATATACTGAATAATATTCTCCAGGAGAACATCGACTCTTGGGTGTGGTCCCATTGACAATGTTGGATTTAACAGAAAAAGAAATTACAGTAAGTCTGATAGAAGTCCTTCTTTCTGTGTTGCTCCACGTTGTCAATGGGTAATATTTACACACGTTCTAAAAAACAAACAAAAAAAAACTACCTATCCGGAAAAAAGGGAGGGGGAGACTCCTGGTCCATCTGTGACCCTGTAGGGACAAATGTCTTTACAATTATCTTTCAATGCTTGCATGGAACACCTTATGACCAAATACTTCATCAGCTGAACTTTGTACATTAAGCCTGTGGTGTTTCCAGGAGGAATTTAGAAAGAACAAATGGCACACTGCAGCGTCCTGGCGCAGAGGTTGCCTTTTCTTCCCATTTCACAGAGACCTGTTGGAAAGTGCCACTAATCAAAGCTGGTGGTTTCAAGTTTGGTTGTCATGTAACAGTCTTTGTTGATGCATGATCCGATTCACTCTGCCAAGGAGGTTTTGTGAGATCTTTGTCCTTTCTTGCTGCCCCCTGGAGAATTAAAGGGTAGTCCAAGCGACAGAAAAAATGCCAATCTCTTACAGTTATGTTACAAATCGGTAAAAATCTATGATAAACATACGTAATAGAGGAAAACCTTATAAACGGTTGACAAGGTACCCAAGTAAGGTGGCATATGAGAAGAATGGAGCACTATGGTCAGATCCCAGGTAGAAACTGAAAAGGCAGAAGTAAGGTCTAGAGCTATCAACTGCTTGATGCAGTTTAATAATCTCTGCATAAGCACCTAGAAGAGAACCATTTAGGAAACCCTTGACTGTCCCTACAGCTGACACATGTTCATAAAAAGCATTTAACACCATACCTTTGTCTATTTCCGAATGTGGCAGATCCAAAATATGTGGAGCAGAGGCCTTAGTGAGATTGGAGACTTCTTGGATTCAGGAAGTAACTACAGACCAGGTATAGCTGTATGACAAGACTGTTGAAGGTTTTCTGAACAGCAAGAGAGTTGGAGAGAAGCCCCTCTGAATAGTATAAACTTACAGCCTGAAATAATATCGCCTATGGAGGCAGCAATTTCCACCTAGGGGAAAAAAACTGTGGAATGGGAAGATCGCAGCCCCCCCCCCCCCCAAATGTACTGAAGTACAAGTACTGATTGCTGAAAGTCAGAAGCATACCACACTGGGTTGGTCAAAACATTATATATGGTCTCCACATTAGGTGCCCTTTGACTAATTTGGAGGGAAAACTCACTGAGAAAAAGAACAGAGCTGCAGCAAACAGAAGACTAGGCAATATACGTAACATGGGGAGGGCAATATACAGTATGCAACATGGGAGTTAACCTAAGATATGGAACCATCTACAGAGGCAGACAAATGGAGAACCACATTACAGGAAAATGCGATCATAATTTACAGCTTCAGATGCCCTGTACTCTGAAGAGAACTAAACTTATACTAGGAGGATGGAGTATGCTGCAAGCAAACATGTTTGAGAAGGAATTCTTAGTATCTGTCACTGAACTTTCCCTCCAGAGAATGGAAACTCAGACGAAAAACCTATATGACAGGAAGTCGAATTTGGAAGGTGCTTCTGAGACAATCTAAGAAGAGATACCATATGGTTTTCCACCAGTACCCCTGATCTGGGGATTAGTGTGAAATTCAGGGACCACAGTTACGCTTTAGTGCACCCTCTCCCCATATGGGGGTGAAGGGTATGAGACACTCGTCACTCTTAATCTTATCTGTTACGCCAGGCTTCAGAAAAAAAAAAAGTCCTTTAGATGAGACAAGCAATTTTACACTAACAAAAAAAAAAAAAAATGCCACCAGGCAGTAATAAGACCCGATATTCTTAGTATGCAGGATCTAGAATATGTTCTAGAAGATTCTGATTGGTATATCTGTCTTCCAGGATCTGAGGAAGAACAGTTACGTAAGAACTTACCTTGACAGTAGATCTTTGAGGGACTCTAATCAGGTCTCACCTTTGGAACTACAGCCGAAGGCGCCGGGGTTACATGGAAGCTTTTTCTGTACTACTCTACTAGGGACAGCCTACTCCAATGTCATACTCTGATGTCGCCCTGCTATATAAACGTGGGCAGCCCCTCTCCCTCCTCAGTTCTTTCCCTGTTGGGGACCAAGCAAGCTAGGCCTCCTAGTAGGGTACCGAGGAGAGAGAGATAACTTCTATGTTTCTATGTTTAAAAGATGCCAAGCCACAAAGAGGGCTGAAGCAACCGGACAGCCAGTGCAGAGACAGAAGGGGGGGATGGAGCGTAGGACAGCATGACCTGATGAAAGAGATTCCCTCAAAGATAGAACAGTTACGTAAGAACTTACTGTAGTAGTAGATCTTCGAGGGGATCTCAGTTATCAGGTCACACTGTAGGAACTTCACCGTCGGTGAAGCAGGATCCACATGGAAGATTTTCTAGTAGTACAACTGGGGCCACCCATGCTGACATCACCTGCTGATGTCATCAACCCTATAAAGGCTTGAGTGGCCCCGCTCCCTCCTCAGTTCTTTCCCCCAGAGACTAAGGGAGCATACCCATGTCGTGGGGGACAGAGGGAAGAGAGAGAGAGAGAGAGAGAGAGAGAGAGAGGCCAAGGCCAAAAATAAAAGGCTGGATACACCAGTTAGCCAGTTCTGAAAAGAGAACCCCAAAAAGATTGGTGGTGGAAGGGAAGGCAGACCTGATGACTGAGATTCCCTTGAAGATCTACTGTTATGGTAAGTTCTTACGTAAATGTTCTATCTTCCTTGAGGGCATCTCAGTCATCAGGTCACACAGTAACAATGAGTCCCAAGCAGTTATAGGTGCAACAGAACAGTCTGGAAGGAAGGCTTACCAAACCTTAGGACAAGAGGCCCTGCAGAACAGCCCTGCCAAAACCTGCACAGGCTCTAGAAGCAATGTCCAGACTGTAGTGCTTGGTGAAAGTATGGACAGTACTCTAGGTGGCAGCAGCGCAAATGTCAGAGGCTGAGACCCCTTTGAAACAGGCCATAGAAGTAGCCATGCCCCTTGTGGAATGGGATTTCATCGCCTCTGGCAACTCTTTGCCATGCTTGTTGTAACAGAACACAATACAATGTGCCAACCATTTGGACAAACATTGTTTGGAAACCTGAATGCCCTTTCTTCCTGGGGCGAAAGAAACAAAACGCTGCTTAGACTTTATGCAGTCCTTGGTATGGAGCAGATAATATTTCAAAACTCTGTGCACGCCTAATGTATCGAGCAGTGCTTCCGGCACGCTCTGAAAAATAAACTGGTAGGTGGATAGATTGGTTCAGGGTAAACTCAGACACCACCCTGGGGAGAAATTTAGGATTCGTGCTCAAAGACACCCTATCTTTGTAAAAAATCAAATGAGGCTCTTCACATCAGAGAGCCTGAAGCTTGGAAATCCTTCAAGCAGAAGTAATAGCAGCCATAATTAACGCTTTCCAAGAAAGAAAGTGCAGCTCGCAAGTCGTGGCTGGCTCAAATGGAGACAGGGTCAGTTTCTCCAAAACAAAATTTAAACCCCATGATGGGGAACGGATTGGAGGTTTCAGGTGGAAGATGCCCCTAAGAAAGGTACGGGACACATCTAGCTGAGCCACGGTACAGTTGCCCCTGGGCTTGTGAAAGGCAGAAATAGACAAAAGGTGCCCCTTGAGGGAGGAGTACTGGAGACCTGAGTCTGACAGCGAGATCAGGTAGTCCAGAATCTTTTTTTCATTTACTTGGCTCAGAGCGTGGGTGCTTTCAATCACTGTTCATTCTCCTGAAGTCACTGCTCATTATCATTGTTATGCATTATTTAAACTGTAATTTCTAAAATAACTGGGGTGCAAATTTCATTGTATTTGCTATATGCATCTTCTGCTATATATGATGCTCTATCAGTTCTATCATCTAACATTAAACCTAAACATTCCGCATACTCTGGAGATTTTTCATCTAGGTAGTCCAGAATCTGGCTCACCGGACAAGTGAAAAGGTCCAGATGATGTTTGGCAGCCCAGATGGCAAACCTCTTCTGCTTCATGGCATATGTGACTCTAGTTGAGGGCTTCCGAGCTGCCACAATGACACCAGCCACCCACTGAGATACTCTATACAGGGCGATGGCTACATCCTCATGAGCCAGGCATGCTGCTGAAAGGGACCTGAGGTTAGGATGGACCAGGGTCCCCTGAACCTGCATCAGCAGATCCCTGCAAAGGGGCAGGGGAACTGGAGCTTCCTCTGCTAACTATTGTGGTAATGGAAACCATATCTGCCGTGGCCAGTATAGTGCGACCAGGATCATGCTGGCCCCCCCTCCATCTGCAGTTTCATTAGCACCGTCTGAATGAGTTGAAATGGAGGGAAGGCATAGAGGAACCTCCCGTTCTAGAAGAAGAACAATGCGTCTCACCAGAAAACTCCAGACCCTGGATCTAGCAAGCAGAAATTGGACAGCTTTGCATTGAGTCGGGATGCAAAAAGGTCCAACTCTGGATGATCCCATCTGTCAAACAGATCTTCTGCAACGGATGAGAGAGGTTCCCATTGGTACATGCTGGACAGAATCTGGCTGAGACTATCCGCTAGCACTGTCGAGCACGTCTGGGATGTGGACTGCCAAGAGGAAAAGGCCGTGGTCCAGCACCCAGTACCAGACTCTCATGGCCACCCTGCACAAGGGGTACCAGTGTGTTCCCCGCTGCTTGTTAAAGTAGGGGACAATACTGAGGTTGTCTGACTGAATCAACAACTGGCCTGAAAGGAGATCATTCTGAAAGGCCTGCATGGCATACAGGACTGCCCGCATCTTGAGAATATTAATACGCAGAGACGTCTTCGATCTGGGACCGTGACACCCCCGAGTCTGAAAAGGACACAGGCGTGCCCCCAGCCCCAACCACAGGCATCCTAAGTGAGAATCTCCTGGGGGAGGAGATCAGGAATGGGACTTCCTGTAACAAGTTCCGGAGGTCCATCCACCACAGGAGCACCTTGCGGACTGGAGAGGAGAGAATACCAGCACTAGCTGCTCCAAGTAGTCTGTGCGTTGGTCCCACTGCACCCGGAGGGTCCACTGGAACACCTGCATGAGACGTCTGGCCAAGGGAGCCATGGCAATAGCTGCCGCCATGAGGTTCAACAATCTAAAAATACACCCTCGTGGGGACATAATGGCCCCGGACAACCACCTGAGCCTAGGAAAGAAAAAGTTACTTACCACAGTAATCTTGTTTCTCCCAGGGGATACTCTAATATTCATATCTGTTCTGTAGTGTGCCTTTAAGCCAGATCTGCCCGGCAATGGAACGTTGTGCTAATGATAGAATCACTGGCTCGTGCCACTTATTCAAATGCTGCCACCTATCAACTGCCTACATTCTAACCCTCAGATTTTGTGGACGCCTGGAAAGACAGGGCCCAAAAGGAATTAATAATTATCTATAAAATTAGTAACCATAAACCTCCCATAACGAACCTCCAACTGGAGAGAAAAAAGTACCTTAAACAACACAGTCTCCAATGTTAGAAACACCTAAAAGAGAAGAAAAGACCAGATAAAAACACAGTTTCAATGTGAAAAGCCAGAATGTGGCATACATGCCTTTTAAATAACACAGTATGGGGTGCAGAGGCCACTGGTTCTGGTAGGCAAGGCAGGTTGGGAGAGTTATGAATACTGGAGTATCCCCTGGGAGAAACAAGATTACTATAGTAAGTAAATTTTCCTTCTCACCCCAGGAATACTCCTCAATATTCCTAACTCTTCTGCAGACTAAGAAGCAGTACCTTTGGAGGTGAGCACAGAACCTATCTTGGAAACCAGCTCTGCAGGACAGCTGTACCAAACCTGGCATCAGCCCTAGCCCGCATATCCAGGCTGTAGTGCTTGGTAAATGTGTGAGCTGCTTTACAGATGTCCACCAAGGGAACATCCCCGGAGGCTGTCAAAGTGGCAGCTGTACCCCTTGTGGAGTGGGCTCTGACCCCTGCTGGGGCTTCCTTGCCTGTTTTTGAATAGCAAAACTGGATACATTGAACAATCCAGTGAGACATGGAACTTTTAGATGCTGGGTTACCCCTTCCCACATCCCCATAAGTCAGGAATAGTTGCTTCCTTTCCTGCCTATGGGACTCAGTGGCTGTCATGTAGTACCTCAAAGCTCTCTTGACATCAAGGCTGTGTAACCTGTGTTCACCAGAGCATGAGTGTTCAGTGAAGAACACTGGCAGAGTGATGGTCTGATTAAGGTGAAAGTCTGACACTACTTTAGGGAGGAATTTCCTGTAAGTGCTGAGGACATCTTTATCCCTGTGAAAGGAAATGCAGTTCTGCTCAATGCATAGGGCGTGAAGTTCACTGATCGTCTGGCCGAAGTGATGGCCACCAAAAATACTGTTTTCCACGTAACATACTGTACCTTAGTGGGTCTGAAGACATGGGTTCAAAGGGGGAACCCATGAGTTTGGCAATACAAATGTTTAGGTCCCAAGCTGGCACCGGTTCCCTGACCAGTGGGTGCAGGTGGGATAGGCCTTTAAAGAATCTTTTAAAAATGGGGTTTGAGGCCACATAGGTAGTCTTACCTGCTGCGGTATAAGCAGAGACTGAAGCTAAATGGAGCTTCAGACCCAAAGAATGCAAGTAAACCAGGTAGTCCAGCATGTATGGCACTCCTGCCCGTACTGGTACTACATGCCTGGTGGAACACCAGATAGAAAACCTTCTCCATTTTGCAGCGTAGGTTTTCTTTGTAGAGGGTTTCCTATATCCCCTTAAAATATCTAAGACCCTTCAGAGAGATGTAAGCCAGCGTACTCTAGGTCCTCAAGAGCCATGCTTTGAGTCTGAGTGACTTGAGGTTCGGGTATAGAAGCCTCCCCTGATTGGAGGTCAGCAAACTGTGCCTCCTGGGAAGGTGTATTGGTTTGTCCACTGACATGGAGAGCAG
This sequence comes from Neoceratodus forsteri, assembly GCA_016271365.2. Lineage (NCBI taxonomy): Eukaryota > Metazoa > Chordata > Ceratodontiformes > Ceratodontidae > Neoceratodus > Neoceratodus forsteri. Next base: position 736,933,704 of record CM028131.1, read on the forward strand.
TAGGGAATACAGTACAGTTACGTAAGAACTTACCGTAACAGTAGATCTTCGAGAACAGCTCTTGCAGCAGGTAACACCATTACGACTGAAGCCGGCAGGCGTCAGGACCTACGGAAAACTTCTAGCTACTATCTTCAGCGAGACCGTATGGCGTCCGGTCCGCCTCCGGCGTCAGGCGTAGTACATAAGGGGGCGGTCCCGCCAGATTCCCCAGTTCTCCAGCCGGAGACTTCCGGCCGCAGGATGACATCAAAATGGGAGACCGAGGATCCACCGTCAGAAGACAAAGGGGTATAAGTCCCTGTTAAAAGGCTCGAGAAGCCATGCCTCCTCCAAGGGGGGAAGGTGGGCGGGAAGGTACCTGCTGCAAGAGCTGTTCTCGAAGATCTACTGTTACGGTAAGTTCTTACGTAACTGTACTATCTTACTTCGAGACACAGCTCTTGCAGCAGGTAACACCATTAGGACTGATTCCCAAGCAGTAGCGCTTGCAAACACTCTGGGAGGAGGAAACTAGAAAGTTCATTCCAAGTCCTGATTCTAGGACAGGAGACCCTGTAGCACAGCCAGGCCGAAGCCGGCTCTTCGCCGTGAAGCAATGTCCAGGCTATAATGCCTGATAAAGGTATGTACAGAGCTCCAAGTGGCTGCAGCACAAATGGCAGAGGTGGAGACGTTACGAAGTGCTGCAAAGGAGGTGGCCACTCCCCTAGTGGAATGGCCCCGGACTGATCCCGGGAGGGGCTTTTGTTTCATATCATAGCAGGATGATATGCACTGGACAAGCCAGTGAGAAAGGGACTGTTTCGATACTGGCTGGCCCATCATCCTTTCAGTAAAGGAAACGAAAAGTTGCTCCGACTTACGAAGAAGCTGCTTAGTTCTGCTCAGGTAGTACCTTAAGCTGCGGTGAACATCCAAGGTGTGGAGCAGCGCCTCTCCTCTATTAGAATAATTAGGGAAGTAGACAGGCAGGTCAATGTCCTGATTGAGAGTGAGTGTGGAGACCACCTTAGGCAAGAATTTAGGATTCGTCCTCAGGGATACTCTGTCCTGGTGAAAAACCAAATAAGGCTCCTTACACATGAGAGCATGAAGCTCAGAAACTCTTCTCGCTGACGTAACAGCAACTAAAAACAACGTTTTCCACGACAGAAAACGCAGCTCGCAATCCGCGGCAGGTTCAAAGGGGGGAGCGTGAGTTGCTCCAGGACAAAGAGTAAGTACCATGGAGGCACTGGGTCTTTAATGGGCGGCCTAAGATGTAACACCCCGCTCAGGAATTCTCGACAGGCATCTAATTGTGCCACTGTGCGCTGTCCCACCGGAAGGTGATAAGCTGAAATGGCACAGAGGTGCACCTTAATAGAGGAGTGGGCGAAACCCAAACGGAAAAGGGAGAGCAGGTACTCTAACACCGCTTTCACCAGACAACCTAAAGGGGAAAGGCCGCGTGCTTGCGACCATAGACAAAAACGGCACCATTTCATGGCGTACGATGCGTTGCCGGCTTTCTGGCTGCAGAAAGAACTTCCGCAACCTCTTGCAGACCCGTGTCGCAAAATGGCTATGTCTCTAGGAGCCATGCATGCAGGTTCAGTGAGCGTAACTCAGGGTGGACCAGTGAACCCTCCTCCTGAGACAAGAGATGGGAGCTGAATGGCAACGGAGGCGGGGTTCCCGGATAGCTGTATTAGCAAGGGAACCAGATCTGTCTGGGGCCAGAAAGGGCCACCAGAATCATTGTTGCATGCTCCCTCGCGCAGTTTGAGAAGAACTCTCTGGATCAATGGGAAGGGAGGGAAAGCGTAGAGAAATCTGTCCGCCCAGGAGAGGGACAACGCGTCTCGCCAGAAAACACCAGGCCCTGGATCTAGCGAGCAAAAATTGAGCAGTTTTGCATTGGATGGGGAAGCGAACAAGTCCAATTCTGAAGTTCCCCATCGAAGAAACAGATCCTCTGCTACCTCCTGAAGAAGTTCCCACTCGTGGACTCTGGCCTGGGAACGACTCAGGCCATCTGCAATTGTGTTGTCCACCCCGGGAACATGTACTGTGATCAGGTTCGCGCCGTGTCGGATTACCCAATCCCACACCCTCACAGCCTCCCTGCAAAGGGGGTAAGAGTGTGCGCCTCCTTGTTTGTTGAGGTAATTCATCACCGCCGTGTTGTCTGTCTGGAGCAGGAGAGTACTCGGCGGGATCTCTGACTGAAATGCCTGCAGGGCATAAAGGACCGCCCTCATCTCTAGAACGTTGATATGAAGATGAGCCTCCTGAGGGGTCCATGTTCCCTGGGACTTCACCCCGTCCAGGTGTGCTCCCGATCCTAGTTCTGAGGCGTCTGTGGTGAGGATTACCTCCGGGGACGGCGCTATAAACGGGACACCCATAGAGAGTGTCCCTGGGTCTAGCCACCATTGCCAGTCTCGAATCACGGTGTTCGTGATTCTGACCGGATGCTGCATATGGTCTTGCCTTTGGTCCCATTGCACCTTGAGCATCCACTGAGTTACCCACATGTGGAGCCTTGCGAAAGGGACGGTCGGAATGGCCGCAGCCATGTGTCTGAGCAAGCGAAGGACCGCCCTGGCTGGGACGGTCTTCTTCAACGAAAGATCCCTGATGAGGGATCTGATGCGCTCCGCTCTGTCGTCTGGAAGAAATGCTCTTCCCTGAACGGTGTCCAGGACTGCGCCTATGAACTGCAGTTTCTGCGATGGTACCAGGAGAGACTTCTCGTAATTGATTAAGATGCCCAGAGACCGAAACAGATCCTGGGTACTCTGGATAGCCATTAACAATGCCTCTCTGGAGGTGGCCATGAGGAGCCAATCATCCAAGTACGGGAACACATAATGGCCCTGTCTCCTTAGAGACGCGGCCAAGACTGCCATGCATTTGGTAAAGACCCTGGGGGCCGATGACAGTCTGAATGGAAGTGCTCGGAACTGAAAATGGTGGCCGAGAAACTCGAAGTGCAGGAACCTCCTGTGTGCTTGAGCTACAGGGATGTGCAGGTATGCATCCTGCATGTCTAGGGACGCTAAAAATGCGTCCCTCTTTAGCATGGGAATAAGACCCGGAAGAGTCACCATGCGGAATCTTTTGTAGGCGACCGACATATTGAGGTCGCTGAGGTCCAGAATCGGATGGAGGTCCCCTGTTTTCTTTGGAACCAGGAAGAAGTGGGAGTAATATCTGTATCCTCTCTGGGACATACTCTGTCGCCCCCTTTTGCAGGAGCACGAGTATTTCTTGTCTGATCAGTAGCTTGTGCTGACCCGAGTAACGGGAGAGCAGAGGAGGCCTCGAGGGTGGCTTTTCTGCGAATTCTACAAAGTGGCCTCTTTCGACCAACTCAAGAACCCACCGGTCGGTGGTTATGGACTGCCATCCCGGCAGGTAATTCGCAATGCGACCCTGACCTTGATGTCCCGTTGATCCTGAGGGCCGGGGGCCGGAAAGGAGTCAGGCTGTGGCGGCGGAGGGGCCTGCGGGCTGGGCCGGTTTAGCTGGGCGTTGACCTCGGCCCGCGGGCTGTCTACCCTGGGCTCTGCGGGAACCGGAGCCCCTCTGTTGTGGACCGGTGCGGGACTGTTGTCTCTGTGCCCGTCCACGAAAACGGCTTTGGTTCCTACGAAAGGAACTAAGCCTCGGTCGGTACATCGCCTGGACCGACCTCACCGCCTTCTAGGCCTCTTGAAGCTTGGTGATGACCTTCTCAGAGGGCTCACCAAAGAGAACTTCTCCCTCGAATGAGGCGTCCATGATGTTTTTCTGGATGTCCGGGGTAAAGCCGGAGACACAGAGCCAAGAGTGCCTCCGGAGGCATACACCTGAAGCTGCTGCTCGGGCCGAGGAGTCTGCGGAGTTGTACGCGGCTCGTAGCACTTGGGTCCCCACGTCCGAACCCGTCCGGAGGAGCTGCAACATCTCCTCCTTCTGCTCACCTTCTGGCAACTTCTCAGCCAGATCCAGACCCTGCTCTCACAGGGCATTTTGGAACTGCACCATGTAGGTCAAGTAATTAGGATCTGATGGCGAAGTAGCGGAAGCATCGTGCGCCTACCCATAGCGTCCAGCTGTTTGGACTCCGGTCCGGTGGCAGAGTGCTCAAACGTTGCGGTCTCTGGGACTGGTCATGAGAGGCTGTTATGACCAGAGAGTCGGCCTGAGGATGCTGAGACAAGTACTGGTCTTCCTTTGGAGCCTTGTACAGGCGGTCAGCTTTCTTCGGCATCATCGAGAGTGAATGTGGACGCTTCCACGCTGCCTTGGTGATGTCCACGAAAGTGTCTACCAAGGGTGGCACCACCACAGGCTTGGGGTCCTTCTGCCGAAGATATTTTGCAAGGCGTAGCCTTTCGGGGTCTAACTCTTCCGCATCCCATCCCATGTTCTCTTGGATGTCTCACATGATGTCCGAGAACGAGGGGTCATCCGAAGGAGACCTTGGAAGCTCACGTGGGTCAGGAGAGGGGAAGTGGAAGGGAGATGGGGATCTAGATCCTGTTGAAAACTCTGATCCCATGTCCTCCGTCGAAGGCGAACGGCAGCGTCTTCTGGGTCTCTTAGGGCTGGGTGACCCAGAAGAGGATCTGGACGGAGGTCTCCTTTTATCTGGTCTCCCGGGGAGGAGGTAACCGGCCTGCAGACCCGGATGGAGAAGGGGGCGCAGGAACCGGAGGGGTAACCGGTCTAGAAGGAGGAGGAGGTGGGAGAGGAGGTGGGGTGGGGACCATGTCCTTTTTGATGGTATCCCACCAGTAAGTGAAAAGCTCCTTAACCTCTGAGATAGAAAGACCCGACGACGGACCGGGCGCCGGTGGTCGGTCGTCGGGTTCCGGCGTCGGCTCCGCAGGGGCCTCGGGTTGCAGGGAGGGTTCCCTGGGACGCTCGACAGGACCGGGGTCGCCCGTCTGGTCCTCGGGCTGTGTCAACTCTTCCTCTGTAATAGTCTCCTGACCGACGTCGGTCGGAGGTGTCGGGGTCCTCTTCTCAATCCGGACAGGCACGGACGTCGGCCCCCCTACCGGCGTCCGGGGGTGCGTAGGCTTGGCCGGCGACGGTCGTCTGGCGGTCGACGGCTCTGGAGACCTGTAGCAAGAGGCCGACGTCGGGTCCGACGGTCTCTTAAGAGAGGTGAGCTCCTTGGTCTTCCGCTGGGGAGGAGGAGGAGGAGGCAAGGAGGCAGACCTGATGTCGGGTTCAGAATGGCGGGAACCCGACTTGTGGTGATGGTGGCGGTCCCCCGACTTGACCAGGGCCTTGGAAGACGAAGGAGGCCTGGAAGTCTTGGCCTGAGAAGAGGAGCCCGAAGATTTTCTCACCGCAGCAGGGGGAGGCTGAGAACTGGCCCGGGAAGGCGAGTGGTCGGACCTGGAGCTGGAGCTACGAGAATCAGAGGCCCTAGACGGGGACCTGGAAGGGGCCTTCTCCCTATGCTTCTCCGAATGTTTGCGGGCCTTCTCTGAAGAATCCCCCTTGGAGGCCATGGTCTTGAGTTGTTCCTCGAGCAGGAACACCTGTAGGACCTTCTGGCGACGGATCTGGGTTCTGCTGTTGAAACCTTGGCAAAAGGAGCAGGACCGGGTGTCATGGTCTGGGCCTAGGCACGGACGCTTGGGCAGATCGCGGATCCATAAAGGGATCTGCTTCCCACAAGCGCACTTGAAGAATGACCGGAGGTTGGAGGGACATCAGACAATAAACTGACCGAAGAAAACGAATTTTCCAAAGGAAAAACTTTACCACGCGTCGCCAAGACTAGAATTGGAACCGAAGGGTTGAGACTTGCGAGTCGACGGCGGGAAAGAACTGGGGAATCTGGCGGGACCGCCCCCTTATGTACTACGCCTGACATCGGAGGCGGGACCGATGTCGGGGGCGGTCCCCGCTGAAGATAGCTAGCTAGAAGTTTTCCGTGGGGTCCTGACGCCTGCCGGCTTCAGTCCTAATGGTGTTACCTGCTGCAAGAGCTGTGTCTCGAAATAAGATCATGGCTGTCTGGGGCTACCAGTATCAGTGTAGCTGGCTGAAGCCGGAGCTTGAGCAGTACTCTGTACACCAGAGGAAATGGAGGGAAGGCATACAGGTACTTCCCTGACCAGTCCAGGATGAGGACATCCAGGGGCACTGAGACTACTGCTGGAGGCCTGCAACAGTACTGTGGGAGGTGGTGGGTTTTGTGGGATGCAAAGAGATCTATCTCTGGAGTATCCCACCTTTTGAATATCACTTCCACCGCCTGTCTGTTTAAGGACCATTTGTGATGGGCCTGACTGATTTGACTTAAGGCATCTGCTAGGGCATTGCCCTTGCTGGCAGGTGAATGGCCTGAAGAGAAATCCTTGGGGAGTAGGCCAGAGTCCCAACTTGCATGGCTTCTGTGCAGAGAGGATCTGACCTTGTTTCCCCTTGCTTGTTTATGTAGTACATAGTGGTGGTATTGTCTGTTCTGACTTGTACCACGTTTCCCTGAATCAGTGGTGTGAAAGCTTGCATTGCCAGGAACACTGCCCTGAGCTCTAACAGACTGATATGCTGGAGACTCTGCACTTGACCAAGTGCCCTGGGTAGTGTGCTCTGCCAGATAGACATCCCATCCTAACAGTGATGCATCTGTTGTGAGAATTACAGAAGGAAGCTCTTTCTGGAATGTAACCCCTTCTCTGAGGTTGGCTTCCTCTTTCCACCACTGAAGGGCCAAGATTAATGTTTTTGTTACTGGGACCAGTTTTGAGAGAGAGTCTTTTCTCTGAGACCAATGAGCCCTTAGGTGGAATTGAATGTCTCTCATCTGAAACCTGGAACCCAGGACTGTGCCTGTGGCAGCTGCCATGTGTCCCAGGAGTTGAAGAAACTGTTGTGCGATTCTTGGCACATTCAGCCTGAAAGAAACTGCTAGTTGCAGAATGCTTTTTACCCTGTCCAGTGGTAGGCTAGCTCTGCCCTGGTATTTAATTCTGCTCCTATGAACTGCAGAACTTGTGTGGAGAGAAGAACTGATTTCTTTACATTTACCAGAAACCCCAAGGACTCAAGAAGTTATTGGGTAAGTTGCAGGTGTTCCTTTAGATGTTGTGGTGACTTTCCCACCACCAGCCAGTCTTCCAGATAAGGGAACACTGTGACACCTTGCCTTCACAAGTGTGCCACAACCACTGCCAAACACTTTGTGAGCACCCTTGGAGCTGAGGTGAGACCAAATGGCAGGGCTGAGAACTGGTAGTGACCTGAAGGGAGTTGGAATCTGAGATGCTTTCTGTGAGACTCCCTTATGGGGATATGGAAATAAGCATCTTTTAGGTCCAGAGATGCCAGACAATCCCCTTTTTGGAGTGTTGGCAGGATCAGGGACAGTGTCATCATTTTGAATTTTGGTTTTTAAGTGCCTGTTTAGGACCCTTCGCTCTAAGACAGGCGCAACTCTCCATTTTTCTTTGTTGTGAGAAAATATCTAGAGTATAGCCCCTTTCCCCTGTGCTGTGGAGGCACTGGTTCCACTGTTTTTAACAGTAACAGATTTTGAACCTCCTTTTCCAGCAGCTTTTTCTCCATGATGGAGGCTGGTTTGAAGACTCTTGTTCTTAGAGAGGGAAGGGACTTGAAGTTTAGGGACAATCCCTGACCTACTATTTCCAGGATCCACTTGTCTGTGGTGATCTTTTTCCAGGCCTGGAAATAATAGATCAGCCTGCCTCCTACTGGAGGAGAGGAGGCGGCCTGGGAGAATGAGTCAGTGGTCCTGCTTGGCTTGGGGCTGAGTGTGGCAGCCACGCCTGGCACCCCTCCTGACCCTACCTCTAAAGTACCCTTGGTGGGGGTACTGAGGTACCTGGGGTACAACCATGGCCTGATAAAAAGGCCTGGAGTGAAACTGTCTGCCCCTGCCTCCCCTACTGTAAGACCTTGTGGATGGAGACGCCTTTTCTTTGGCCAAATTATTCCTGTAAGTGGTCTTGTATTCATCAACTTTCTTCATGTAGGCCTCTGTAATGGCTCCCAAAAAGGGAATTACCCTCCACTGGGAAATCCAGAGCTTTGTTTTGTGTGTCCTGGTGAGGTTTGTGGCTCTTAACCAAGCAAACCTCCTTTGTCCTATTGTATTGGCCATCCACCTGGCAGCAGCGTCACTGGAGTCTGCTGCCATTTGAAACTGATATCTGGCAGCTTCCATGCCAAATCTAGCAGTTTCAGCCAAGTCTGCAGATAGGCTAGCTGGGGCTTTATCAGCCACAGCCAACACAAACTGCCAGAGATATTTCTGATATTGAGCTGAATAGGCCTGAAAGTTAGCCTGCCTGATGGCCAAGGAGGCTGATAAATAGCCCTTTTTGGCCATGCTGTCGATTTTACGTGACTCCTTCTCTGGGGGTGAGAGGCTAGAGGGGCTTTTCCCTTATTGCAGGCTGCAGCTTGCACCACCCCCTGGTGGTCAGGGTGTAAATATAAAAATCCAGCCCCTTCTCTGTAAAGCTGATATTTTTTTATCCAGCCCTTTTATCTAAAGGCAGGACAGAGCCAGGTGTCTGAAGGAGCTTGAGCGTAAAATGTATTTATAAGGAGTAGCAGCTTTTTTGTGGGTGTCAAGCCCATCATTTTAAAATACTCCGTTTCCTCCTCATCTTCTATTACTTCTGTGGTAGAGATGTCCAAAGCATCAACAATTTTCCTAACAAAGGAAAAATGTGAAGAATAGTTTTCAGAAGACCTGGAAGGAGAGACAAACTCCTGCTCATGGGAGACTTCAGGCTTTACAGGCTCTCCCTCCTCCTCACCATAATCTTCCCCATGTGGGAAAGACTGGTTAGCATCAGTAGGGGTCTGGACTGGGGGCTGCTGATCAGCAGGCAGCAGACCTTGCAAGGCTTGTAAAACTGTAAATGCCTGTGCTATTTCCAGAGGAGAAAGCATGGCAGGCGGCACCAAAGAAGTCTCCTTAGGCTGACCAGCAGGGAGTTCAGTGTGCTTAGTCTTTTTAGACTTTTTGGCTGGAACCGGAGAGCTAGCCAGTTCAACTGTTCTTTTTGTACTCATATCAGGGGTAGAAGTAATGGAATCTGTGGTTTCACCCACAGCCCCAGAGGGATCCTTAGGTGGAGGCATTTTTTTCTTTAGCCTTTCCAGACGTTTTTCATGCGTCTTTTCGGGAAAGGTTTTACAGATCTCACAGTCTGTTTGCCCTTGAACAGGGCTGCTTCAGCTCCCTGTGGTTGGTACCTCCAGCCGCCGATCGAGACCAGAACCCCGGACTCCAACACAAGCAAGCTGCTTGCCCTTGAACAGGGCTGCTTTACCTCCCTGCGGTCGGTCAGTACCTCCAGCCGCCGCTCAAGACCAGGACCCCGGACTCCAACGCAAGCAAGCTGCTTGCCCTTGAACAGGGCTGCTTCAGCTCCCCACGGTAGGTCGGTACCTCCAGCCGCTGACTGAGACCAGGACCCCAGACTCCAACACAAGTAAGGCATGGTGGTGGAGCAGCTAATCGGATCACGGGCGCTTCTCACTTCCCTGCTCCGATTGGCCAGGACTTCTTCACACTTCTTTGCCACCCGGTGCTCCTTTGAAACAGCATTTTCCTGTCATTTTATGCAAATTTAAGCTAGCTGCTACTGTATTTGTGAAAGAATTTAAAGATTGTTGCTAATTTAAAGTGTTGCAGCTCCTGTCTGCTCAACTGTATTGTAACCCTCCCCCTCGGAGCCAATCCCTCTGTTTTGGCACCCAAACTCCCAGCCCTTTGTCTTGCAAATGTGTTCTACCCCTCTCTAAGCTCTGTCTACCTATTTAAACTCTCTTTTCTCTCTAACCCCTCAGCTGCTTGCCCTTGAACAGGGCTGCTTCGGCTCCCTGAGGTCGGTCAGTACCTCCAGCCACCGATCAAGACCAGGACCCCGGACTCCAACATAAGCAAGGTATGGCGGCAGCGCAGCCAATCGGATCACTGGTGCTTCTCGCTTTCCTGCTCCGATTGGCCAGGACTTCTCCACACTTTTTTGCCGCCTGGCGCTCCATTGAAGCAGCATTTTCCTATCATTTTAAGCAAATTTAAGCTAGCTGCCACTGTATTTTTGAAAGAATTTTCAGGCCCCCTCACCCGCTCCATTGATTAAATACACTGGCTCCCCACCCAAATTCTTTCCCTCTCTCTCATTCGTTACCAAGATCCGCCTGCAATTGGTCACCGGTCCCACTCTGGACCCAATCATATTCCCTCAACCTTCACCCTTTGCTCCACTCTTCTCCTCCCTAGTGCTGCCTCTGTAGCTAGGGCACCTCCTTCTCAGTGCAAAGTAATGCTTCCCAAGCCTGGCTACCTGCCACTTTTTATTTCCATCATCTTTTGCCCCCCCCCCCCAACCAGGCCACCTGTCGCCCCCATACTCCCCTCTGGAATCTATCACAACTCCAACTTGGTAACCAACTCTCCTTGCTCCCAAGTCTGGGCCCTCTGTCTCATGTCCCTGCCCCTTGCTTTTCAATCCCTCGCTCTCATGGATGTTACCTCAACTGATCGTCCCTTGCCCAGCTCCTAAATTTCATTCTTGCCTGCTACCTAAGCGACGCTCACTCTCTTCTTGGTACAAGCAGCTGTCTGCACACTACCCATCGCTCTCTTGCTCCTTGCTGCAGGCAACATACACTCCAACCCCGGCCCCCTATCCTCACCTTCCCTCCATCACCCTATGTGCTCCCTCCCTAGCCAGTCCCCCACCTAACTGCCCACAGGAAGCCCCCTCCCGTGGATTGCGCCTTCTGTATCTAAAAATAAGAAGCCTTCCCCGCAAACTTGACGCTCTCCAAGTTCTCGCTGCCCACTATGCCCCTGACATCATCATCCTTTCTGAAACGAGGCTCAATAAAAGCATCTCTGACCCTTCAGTTGCGATCCCAGGATATACTATGGCCCGACAGGACAAGGCTACCATAAGTGGCAGAGTATACATTTATGTAAAATCGAACCTGCACTTTTTGATTATCCTAGCTAAGGTCGAACCCAAAGCCTACGAGATACTACTGTCCCTCCCTTTCTCACTCCCAATCTATGTCACAGGTATTTACTGCCGACCAGGTCCACCATCCTCAACTGTCACTTGAGCTCCTCGCACTAACCTCCTCCCTCACCCTTACAGGTGAATCATATATAATGGGCGATTTTAATCTCAATTGGCTATCCCCAGCCCTCAATAAAGCATGGACCGACGTTACTGGACTAAATCTCTCTCAACTTATCTCCGAGCTCACCCGTCTAAACCCCAAATCTGGCAACCACTCTCTTCTAGACTGGGCTCTGTCCACCCACCCACATCGGGTCATCAAGTCTGGTCTGCTCCCAGACTCCCCGAGTAACCATCATCTTACCTACCTCGTCCGTAAAATTCACCGCCCTAAATCACCCTCCATGTTCCTGGTCCAACGGTCCTTCAAATCACTTGACCTTGCTCCCCTACAAGATGATCTAGCCCAAGACAACTGGGTCCAAACCTCTACTATCTCCTCTATTGGCGATGCCCTCCTTCATTTCAGAAGCACGTTTCTCAATGTCTGGGACACTCATGCCCCTATGCGTCGCACAAGGGTACGGGCAACCACCTGCCTTGGATCACCACTGAACTCCTAGCATGTCAAAGCACCCGGGATCAAGCCTGGAGTGCCCATAAATCCTCTAGCCACCCACAAGACCTCTCGTTATACCGGATGCTTAGAAACAAGTGTACCAGAGCTACTCAGCTGGCCAAAGCCGAGTATTTCAACTCCACCCTCCAGACAAACTTGAATAATCCCTCAAAATTCTGGAAGGTTATTCACTTCCTCTTCTCCCCTTCTACCACAACTCCCACTCTGCTCCTAAATATTACCAACTCCCTTCTCTCGGAACCAAGTGCTGTTGCTGCCGAGTTCAACACATACTTCTCCACTTGTGCAGCCTCACTCCTCTCCTACCTGCCCACCCCTGCTCCATTCGCACCTACCGAAGGATTCAAGAAGCCGTATGTGCCTCGTACCTTCTCCTTCAAAAATATCTCGGCAACAGATGCCCTAGCTGCCCTGCTTTCACTCAACCCTACAAAAGGCAAATCCCTTGACGATTTGGACCCCAAGCTCCTCTGCTTCTCAGCCCCTGCCATAGCTGTCCCTCTTGCCACCCTACTAAATCAGTCCTTCGCTGTGGCAGCAGTCCCCCAGGCTTGGAAGCATGCCATAGTCATCCCCTTCCCTAAAGGCCCCCCCACCTCAACTTCAAACTACCGCCCTATCTCTCTCCTCCAAGCGCTTGCAAAATTGCAAGGTTCACTCCACTGCCTCCTCCTTGACTAGGCTCTCTGATGCAATACTCATCGGTATGGATAGAGGGCAGATCACCTCTGCCATATTCGAGCTAGCTAAAGCATTTGACACTGTCTCCCACACCCTACTTATCTATAGCCTTGCTGAATCTGGTCTCTTCGCTGCTGCCACCAACTGTTTCAGCTCCTACCTCACTGGCAGAACCCAATCCGTAAGAATCTCCGACGCTACATCTTCCCCCCTGCCCATAACTACCTGTGTCCCTCAGGGGTCAGTGCTCGGACCCATTCTGTTTTCCATTTTCCTGAATGACTTACCACTCATCTGCTCGACCTCCTCCATCTACATGTACGGAGATGACACTGTTCTCTTCTCCTCAGGCACCTCCCCAGAAGTGGTAGCTGCCAATCTTCAAGCTGATTTTGTCAATATCCAGCACTGGTTTAGCTCTCCCTCAATGCTAAAAATACTGTCAGCATGACCTTCGGCATGCGACAGCGCCTGTCCAGACTCCCCTCCCTCCCTATCTTCCATACCCTAGACGGGCAAGTACTTGAGGATGTCACCTCATTCCAATACCTTGGGGTCTGGCTCGACCGGCATCTATCCTTTAATGTCCACATTGATGCTACCATAAAAAATTGTGCCCCATGTTAGGTGCCCTGTACAGAAACCATAGAAGCCTCGCCCTAACCGTACGCCGTGATCTATTCCAGAAGATTATACTTCCCCTCCTTTGACTACTGCGACATTGTCTATAGTGATGCCCCAAAGTCCTCCTTAACCAAACTAGATACCCTGTTCAATGCCTTCAGCCGCTTTGCTCTTGATGCTCCTCCCCTCACCCATCACTGCGATCTATATCGTTCTCTGGCCTTACCATCCCATGAAAACTGACACCTTATTCACTGCGCTAAATTTGCCTTCAAGTTCTGGCTAGGCGTCCTCCCATCTTACCGCTCCACTATGCTCTCTTCTACCCCCACTCCCTCTCATGCTCTCAGATCCGCTGACTCCCGCAAACTTGTAATCCCTTGGCGGAAGGCCACTGCTGGCCAGACAGCCTTCTCTCACCGCTTCCCTAAGCTCTGGAATGAACTGCCTCCTCAAATCTGTCACTCCTCCTCTGTCAACTCTCTCTCCACCACCCCGGCAAACTACTTCATGGTAAACTGCTCATGCCTCTAACTTCAGACAGGCCCCTATTCCCCCCCTCCGTGCCTGACCAGTGGTTTTATCAAATGCTACGAAGCTGGACTATTTTAGCTCAACTGATGCACTTAGCTCCTAGGCAGGTAACATTCTTGTTTTTGTTCCGTTTTTGATAGCTGCTTCTTGTGAGTATATGTATGAAATTGCAAAATCTGAGTAAACTCTACTACAGTCTTTCCTTATATGTATGCCAAGTGTTCTATTGTGCCTATCTGTAACACGGTTGTCCTTTTAACTCATCTGTAACCATCACAAAGTGTAAATAAATATGTATCCTGTTGCTTACATATTACTACTGATAACCTGCGTGTTATCTCCCTGTTACCCCTCACCCAGGTCGCACCGGGAGACGAGCAGCTTTCTGCTCAGTGTGCCTTTCCTGTTGAAACAATTTCAATAAATAAATAAATGATCATAAGCAAGGCAGATAACACAAGTATTGTGTTTATCTGCCTTGTCAAAGACCTCTCCACATTCTATGTAATTTTTGAAACCGGGTACACTGGTCATTTTCTTTGGTTTTTCTGACATTTCCCCAAAAAAAACACCCAAGAACAGCAACCACACTTAAATGAAAGTATTTTAAAACTAAATTTGTCGGTTGCGGTCAGTTGGGAAACCGATTGGAACCGGGAACCGACAGAACTGGAACCGGGATTAGCGGTTCAGTAACTGATAAAAGTGGTTACACAAAAATGTTTTATAATAAGTTCAAATACTAGAAGAAACTAAACTAAGGGGAAAAAAACCCAGCTAAGGCTAAAAAAGGCCTCGGTTCCTCACAGGTTATACCGAATCATGAAAAACCGAGAAATGAAGTAATTTAACTAAAAAAAAAGCTAACAGTTAATAATAAAAACAAAACTTAAGGGCAGCAGTTGAAAAATAAAATAAAATAGTATACTTAAAGGTTTATTTTTTGAAGTTAAGGCGAGATGATGAGGAGAAAATCTCTGAGTGTCTAGTCTTGACAGGCGGAGAGAGAAATCTGAGGGTTAGAATGTAGGCAGTTGATAGGTGGCAGCATTTGATAAAATGGCGCGAAACAATGATTCTATCATTAGCACAACGTTCCATCTCCAGGCAGATCTGGCTTAAAGGCACACTGCAGAAGAGTTAGGAATATTGGAGAATTCCTGGGGTGAGAATGAGGCACTCTGCTCTATTTTAGGGAAGGAAGGCCCTGCCCCAAGTCCAGGACTGCCCATATATACTGCAGTCTCTGGGATGGAATCAAGACAGACTTGGGCAGATTGACAGTGATGCCCAGGGAGTGGAACAATTGGACAGTCCTCTCCAGGGTCTGGAGTAGCAAATCTCTGGATGGAGCTTTGAGGAGTCAATTGCCCAGGTATGGGAAGATGTACAGACCTTCCCTCCGGAGGGCCGCAGCTACCACTGCTAAGCATTATGTAAAGACCTAAGATGCAGAGGATAAGCCAAAGGGCAATACTTTAAATTGGGAGCGTTAACCCCGAAAAAGAAACTCGAGAAACCGCCTGTGCAGATGACAAACTAAGATGTGTAAGTAAGTGTCCTGCATATCCAGAGAACATAGCCAATCACCCTGCCTGAGTAGGGGCAGCAGGCCCGGCAGCGTGACCATGCAAAACTTTTTGTACTGGATATAAAGACTGAGGTCCTTGAGATCTAAAATGGTTCTCAAATCACTGGTCTTTTTGGGGACCAAGAAGAACCTAGAGTAAAAACCCCTGCTCTGCTGCTGCCTGGGCACTGGCTCTATTGCCCTTTTCTGCAGAACAGACTGTACCTCGTCCCCGTAAATCATTACATGGGCCTGAGGGTAAAAGGATGGCCCCGAGGTCTGGAGGCTGCTCTATAAGCTCCAGAGTGTGACCCCGTTCTATGATCTGAAGAATCCAAGAATCTGAAGTTACGGTTCTCCACTGATTGAGATGGAGAGAGACCCAACCTCTGACCACCATCGCTAGGTTGGGGACTGGAATGGGGGGGGTCTGGCAAGGAATCAGGCAGAGGCAGATCCAGCCACTGGGGCTGATCCGTCTCCTCTGGGGCGCTTGGCAGCTGGGCCCAAGAAGGAAGAAGTAGGCAAGACCAAGGAGGCATTTCTTTTTTCCTTGGAACAGGAGCCTGCTCTGGATTTGTGAGACACCTTGCGAAAGGACAGGTGCTATCTGCTCTTAGGTTGGGTATGGTAGAGTGAACGGACAGACTTAATCGCCCTGCCAGATGACTGCAGATCATTAATGATGTCTTCGACATCCGGCACAAACAACTTTGAGCCACTGAAGGGGGCACTGAGCACCTTCTGCTGGACATTTGCAGCAAAGCCCAAGACCCTGAGTCAGGCATGCCTACAAAGCCAAATGCCTGTGACAGCAGCCCTGGCATCAATACAAAAAATGTCATACAAAGCCCTCAGGAGGTGCTTACTGATGTCCTCAGTGGCCTGCAAAGATCTGAGGACCTCCTGTTTCTGGAAACAATCTGGGAGGGCTTGGGCAGCCGCCTTGCCGTTCTTCCAGATCGAGGTTTGGTACTTGACCATGTAAGAAAGATAGCTGGTAATCCAAAGTCCCAGAGTGGAGGATGCATAAATCCTCTTACACTAAAGGTCTTGTCCTTCTGGATTCCCTGTCAGGAGGGAGGGATCTTGGACCTGACATGGGCTGCTTTGATGACCACAGAGTCGATCTTAGGTTGGACTGCATAATAAGGTAGGGCATCATAGAGTTTATCTGCCCTGTGAGGCATGGCAGGAACCATGTCTAGGCGGTGCCAAGCAGCAGTGGTGGCATTCCTCAGAGCTGGCAGAATACAAGGAATGACCGTAGGCGGAGACTCTGAGATCTCCAGTAAGTCCACCAGATCTCTCCTGGTAGCATCTTGTTCCTCAGTATGGAAGCTGCAGACAGCTGCCTCATAGCTTTGAAAAATGTAGGATCCTCAGGAGGGGAACTGGGAGTATGCTTGACATAGTCCTCCCTCGCTAAACAGGCTATAGACCTACCCAAGGAAAGAGGTTCCTCCTCTTCCTCAAGGAGGATGCGGTCAGGGTGATACTCCTCTTTGACACTGACCTGTTGTAGCTCAAAGTCCGACGATCGACGGGACACTGGCAGCCCATTTGGGGGGGGGGGTACAGCCTGAGAAGGCTTAAGTGGCATCAACGACGATGGGTCATTGATGGCTCCGGGAAGCAAGGCCTGTAAGAGCCCAACTGATGTACCAGGACTCTGGTTATCCTTCTGGCTAAAATATCATTAAGGTCGATGTCAAGAGAAGAGTGAGTCGATGGTGGAGGGGTCACCGGCGCAGACAGCAATGAGCTATCCCTCAGGTCTTGAGAGCCCGTGCACTCTGATGTCTGAGGGCCTGGAGAAGTAGCAGGCTATGGATCCTCCTTCACTGACGGTGAAGTTCCTACAGTGTGACCTGATGATTGAGATGCCTCTGAAAAGGATTTACTGTTACGGTAAGTTCTTATGTAACTGTTTTAACTTCTTCGGGGCTATCTCTTTCATCAGGTCACACCTCTGGAACAAGTTCCAAGCAGTGCCGGCAAGCAAAACAGTCTGAGAAGCAGGAGGCCAAAGGCCTAAGAAAGAAGGCCCTGAAGCACAGCTAGGCCAAAGCCTGCCCTCCTTCTAGAGGCAATGTCCAGAGTGTACTGCTTTGTGAATGTGTAGACAGTACTCTAAGTGGCAGCAGCGCAGATCTGAGCTGCGGACACATTCCTGAAACAGGCAACTGAAGTGGCCATGCTTCTGGTAGAATGGCCATGAACCACACCAGGAAGTTCCTTACTGTATTTCCTACAACTGAGAGGACTTTGTGCAATCCTTGGTATGGTGTGTATAGTACCAGAGTACTCTATGCACATCTGAAGTATGGAGCAATGCTTCCTCTGGATTGGCATGCTCCGGGAAATAAACAAGCAAGTGGACTGATTAAAGTAAACTTAGACACCACCCTAGGGAAAAAAGTACAGCTATGTAAGAACTTACCATAACAGTAGATTTTTGAGAAGAACTCTTGCAGCAGGCTATACCAGAAGGACTATGCCACCAGGCACTAGGACCCCACGTGGAAAAATCTTAGCTATCAGTACCCAGCGGGGACCGCCACCTGACGTCGGAACACCTCCGACGTCCACCAATGGTATAAAGGGGTGGTCCCCAGCCCCACCTAAGTTCTCCCACCAGAGACCCGGCTAACCCAGAAATGGAGAACTGAGGCAGTTCTAATGATCCCACCAAGGGGGAGAAAGGAAAGGAAAGAAAAAGGACCGGGGGAAAGGAGGAAGGGAAAGCAGCGCCTGGAGCAAGAGCGCTTCTCAAAGATCTACTGTTATGGTAAGTTCTTACGTAACTGTACTATCTGACTTCGAGTTGGCACTCTTGCAACAGGCTATACCACAAGGCCTAAGTACTAAGCAATACTAACTGGACCAAGGTCAGAATGGGAGGAGGCAAGTAAGCGATAGGGAATCATTGAGGATAGGAGTCCCAGAAGTACCACTAAGCCAAAACCAGTTCTCCAATGGAAAGCTACATCCACGCTGCAGTGCTTCACAAAGGTATGCACTGAGCTCCAGGTAGCAGCTGCGCAAATGTCTACTGCGGAGACATTGCGAAGTGCTGCGAAGAAAGTGGAAACACTCCTGGTGGAGTGACCCTTGACTGAGCCCGATAAGGGTTTGTCATATTTGTTGTAGCAGAAGGTGATGCAGTTCACCAACCACCTGGAAAGAGTCTGCTTTGTTACTGGAGCCCTAAGGGTTCTCGGAGCAAAGGAAACAAAAAGCTGGTCAGACTTACTATGTCCCGGTTGCGGTCTATGTAGTATCGAAGCACCCGATGCACATCCAGAGTAAGAAGAAGGGCCTCCCCCCTGACTGGAATACTCTGGGTAATAAACAGGTAGGCGAATGTCCTGATTAAGAGTGAACTCAGACACCACCTTTGGAAGAAAAGTAGAGTTACGTAAGAACTTACCGTAGCAGTAGATCTTCGAGAACAGCTCTTGCAGCAGGTTACACCATTAGGACTGAAGCCAGCAGGCGTCAGGACCCCACGGAAATCTTCTAGCTAGCAGTCTTCAGCGGGGACCGTCTCGGGACGTCAGTCCGCCCCGGCGTCAGGCGTAGGTACATAAGGGCGGTCCTGCCAGAATCCCCAGTTCTCCGCGGAGACTTCGGCCGCTGGATGACATCAGAAGAGGAGACCGGGACCTGCCATCAGATGGCCAAGACTAGGGACAGACCTTTCCAATCCGAAGGATGGGTGTTAGTTAAATTTCTTCCTCCAAGGGGAATGGTGGGCGGAAGGACCTGCTGCAGAGCTGTTCTTGAAGATCTACTGTTACGGTAAGTTCTACGTGAATTGTACTGTCTTCTTCGAGATACAGCTCTTGCAGCAGGTTACACCATTAGGACTGATTCCCAAGCAATGGCGACATTGTAAAGCCATCGGGAGGAGGAAAGACGGAGATTAAGACCCCTTCTGAGCCTAAGACAGAAGTCCCTGGAGGACAGCTAGGCTGAAACCAGCCCTTCGCCTCGAGGCGATGTCCAGGCTATAATGCCTGATAAAAAGTATGCACCGAGCTCCAGGTGGCTGCAGCACAGATAGCTGAAGTGGACACATTCTTCAGTGCTGTGAAGGAGGTAGCCACTCCTCTGGTGGAATGGCCCTTGACCGCTCCTGGCAAGGGTTTTCTGCATTTGTCATAACAGAAAGAGATACACTGAATGAGCCAGCGTGAAAGGGTCGGCTTCAAAACGGGGGCCCCTTTCATCCTCTCAGCGAAGGATACGAACAGCTGTTCCGCTTTCCGGTGCTGTTTGGTTCTGGTCAGATAATATCTGAGACACCTGTGAACATCCCAGGGTGTGAAGCAGTGCTTCTCCTTGACTGGTGTACTTGGGAAAGTACACTGGTAAATCGATGTCCTGATTAAGGGTAAGGGCTGAAACCACCTTAGGCAGGAACTTAGGATTTGTCCTCAGGGATACCCTATCCTGGTGGAAAATTAAATAAAGCTCTTTGCACATAAGAGCATGTAATTCGGAGATTCTTCTAGCCGAAGTAACAGCAACTAAAAACAAAGTTTTCCACGACAGAAAACGTAGCTCGCAATCCACGGCTGGTTCAAAGGGTGGCAGTGTAAGCTGCTCCAGGACAAAGGGCAAGTCCCAAGGAGAGACGGGATCCTTAATGGGCGGCCTAAGGTGGAGGACCCCCCTTAGAAAGGCACAAGTAGCATCCAACTGGGCCACCATGCGATGGCCTATGGGGGCATGATAAGCTGAGATTGCACAAAGGCGCACTTTGATCGAGGAGTAAGCTAGCCTGGATTGAAAAAGAGAAAGCAGGTACTCCAGAACCAGCTTCTCAGAAAGTCTAAGGGCAAGAAACCACGTGTTTGAGTCCACAGGCAAAACCTGCGCCATTTCATGGTGTATGTTGTGTGTGTTGCCAGTTTTCTGGCGGCAGAAAGCACATCTGCCACCTCTTGCGAGACCCCGTATCGCATCATGGCTATGTCTCTAGGAGCCAGGCATGTAGGTTCAATGAATATAAGTCCGGATGGACTAGTGAACCCCACTCCTGAGACAACAGGTGGGAGCTGATCGGCAAGGGAAGCGGAGGTTCTCGGGACAACTGATTCAGAAGCGGGAACCAAATTTGCCTGGGCCAGAAAGGCGCTATCAGGATAAGCGTCGCGTGCTCCCTGCGAAGTTTGAGAAGAACTCTTTGGATCAACGGGAAAGGAGGGAAGGCATAGAGGAATCTGCCCGCCCAGGAGAGGGACAACGCGTCTCGCCAGAAAACACCAGGACCTGGATCTAGTGAGCAAAAATTGGGCAGTTTTGCGTTGGATGGGGACGCGAATAGATCCAATTCTGGAGTTCCCCATCTGTGGAACAGATCCTCTGTCACCTCCTGTAGAAGTTCCCACTCGTGGACTCTGGCCTGGGAACGATTCAGGCTGTCTGCGACAGTGTTGTCCACCCCGGGAACGTGAACTGCAATGAGGTTTGTGCCGTGTCGTATTACCCATTCCCACACACTCATGGCCTCCCTGCAGAGGGGGTAGGAGTGTGTGCCTCTTTGTTTGTTGAGGTAATACATCACCGCAGTACTGTCCGTTTGTAACAGGAGAGTACTCGGTGGAATCTCCGACTGGAAGGCTTGCAGGGCATAAAGGACCGCCCTCATTTCCAATATGTTGATATGGAGATGAGATTCCTGGGTAGTCCATGTGCCCTGAGATCTCACCCTGTTCAAGTGCGCTCCCCACCCCAGCCCTGAGGTGTCTGTGGAGAGTGTTATCACCGGGGATGGCGCTGTGAAGGGAACCCCCACAGAGAGGGTTCCCAGATCTAGCCACCATTGCCAGTCTCGAACCACGGCCTTCGTGATTCTGACTGGATGCTGCAGATGGTCTTGCCTTTGGTCCCATTGCACTCTTAACATCCACTGGGTTACCCACATGTGGAGTCTTGCCATCGGGACTGTTGGAATGGCCGCAGCCATGTGTCCGAGCAGGCGAAGGACCAATCTGGCTGGGACGGTCTACTTCGCTGATAGGTCCCTTATGAGGGATCGGATGAGTTCCGCTCTGTCTTCGGGAAGAAAAGCTTTCCCCTTGACGGTGTCTAGAACTGCCCCATGAACTGCAGTTTCTGGGACGGTACCAGAAGAGACTTCTCGTAGTTGATTAGGATGCCCAGAGACTGAAAAAGGGCCTGAGTATGCTGAATGGCCTTCAGCAATGCCTCCTTGGAGGAGGCCATGAGAAGCCAGTGGTCCAGGTACGGGAACACATAGTGGCCCTGTCTCCTCACAGACGCTGCCACGACTGCCATGTACTTGGTGAATACCCTGGGTGCTGATGACAGCCCGAAAGGAAGTGTTCAGAACTGATAATGGCGACCGAAAAACTCGAAGCGCAGGAACCTCGTGTGCGCTTGAGCAATAGGGATGTGCAGGTAAGCGTCCTGCATGTCCAAGGACGCCAAGAAAGTGTCCTTCTTCAGCATGGGGATTAGTCCCGGAAGGGTCACCATGCAAAAGCGCTTGTAAATGACCGACATATTGAGGTCGCTGAGGTCCAAGATTGGACGGAGGTCCCCTGTTTTCTTTGGAACCAGGAAGAAGTGTGAATAGTATCCTGCTCCTCTCTTGTTCCCTGGAACGTGCTCCAAAGCTTCTTTCTGTAGAAGTGTGAGCACTTCCTGCCGTATGAGCAGGGCGTGCTGACCCGAATAACGGGAGAGCAGAGGAGGCCTTGTGGGAGGGTTGTCTACAAATTCTATATAATGGCCTTTTACGACCAACTGTAGCACCCACCTGTCAGTGGTGATCGACCGCCACCCTGGCAGGTGGTCCGCGATGCGACCCCCGACCTTCGTTTCCCATTGATCCTAAGGAGGGGATGGGGGCCAGGAAGGAGTCATGCTGTGGCAGCATTGGATCCTGCTGGTTGGGCCGACTTGGTGGCTCGTTGGCCTCTGCTCGAGGATGTCTTAGCCTGGGCTTTCTGAGAGAAGGAGCCCCTCTGTTGCAGGCCGGAACGAGGTTGCCTTTGGGTCCGGCTGTGAAAGTGACTCTGGTTCCTACGAAAAGAACTAAGTCTAGATCTGTACATGGCATGAACAGATCTAATAGCCTTCCCGGCTTCCTGCAATTTGGTGATCACCTTTGCCGAGGCTTCACCAAACAGAACTTAGCCATAGTAAGGAGCGTCCATGATATTTTTCTGGACGTACGGGGTAAACCCGGAGACATGAAGCCATGAGTGTCTCCGGAGATACACGCCTGAGGCTGCTGCTCTGGCCGAAGAGTCCGTAGAGTCATATGCGGCTCTGAGCACCTGGGTCCCCACGTCTGAACCCGTACGGAGGAGCTGCAGGAGTTCCTCCTTTTGGCAACCGTCTGGCAGTTTCTCCGCCAGGTCCTGTCCCTGTTCCCACAGCGCGTTCTGGAACTGAACCATGTGGGTGAGGTAATTCAATGATCTAATGGCACAAGGCGGGGCCGCGTACGTGCGCCTGCCCAGCCCGTCCAACTGCTTGGACTCCAGGTCCGGTGGCTGCGTGCTCAAATGTTGCGGTTTCTGAGACCGGTCATGAGAGGCTGTAATGACCAGGGAGTCGGCCAGAGGACGGTTAGCCAGGTACTAGTCCTCCCTTGGGGCCTTGTACAGGCGGTCAGCCTTCTTCCGCATTGCCGGGGTCGAATGTGGATGCTTTCATGCTGCCTTGGTGACGTCCACAAAGGTGTCCACCAAGGGTGGCACTACCACAGGCTTGGGGTCTTTTTGCCGAAGGTAGCGCGCAAGGCGTAGTCTTCCGGGGTCGAGCTCCTCGGCATCCCATCCCATGTTCTCCTGAATATGTCTCATTATTTTGGAGAACGAGGAGTCATCCGGAGGAGATCTAGGGAGGTCACGTGGGTCCGGAGAGGGGATGCTGATTGGTGAAGGTTACCTGGAGCATTCAGAGATGTCAGATCTGGAACCCTCCGTGGACGGTGAATACCGACGTCTTCTGGGTCTCTTGGGGCTGGGTGACCCTGAAGAGGAGCTTGACGGAGGCCTTCTCTTCTCCAAAGATCTACCCCTAGGAGGTGCTGCTGGCTCCTGGGGGGGAAGGTGCTCATCCTGCCGACCCCCTGGGTGAAGGAGAGTGTGCAGGCTGGGGTGCAGCGGCTGGAGGGAGGCTGTGTGGCGACCACATCCTTTTTGATGAGTGTCCCACCAGAAGGTGAAGAGCTCCTTCACTTCTGACAAGTTCAGGCCCAATGACGGACCGGGCGCCAGTGGCCTGTCTTTGGGGCCAGGCGTCGGCTCCCCGGGGGTCTCTGGTTCTGGAGAGGGTTCCCGTGGGAGTTCGACGGGTCCGGGATTGCCCGCCTGGTCTTCGAGCTGGGTAGACTCCTCCTCCGACAGCGCCTCCCGACCGACGTCGGTAGGCGGTGGTGTGGTCCTCCTGACTGTGGTATCTGGCGCGGTCCCCCGCCCGGCGTCCTGAAAGCGAATGCCTGACCGGCGACAGGTGATGAGCGATCGCCGGTTCCCTGGAAATGCTTGTACCTCGGGGTTGTGACGTCAGGTGGACCGACGGGTCCGACGTCCGCTTAAGGGAGGTCAGCTCCTTGGTCTTGCGCTGGGGTGGCGGCGGTAGGGAGACTGACCGGATGTCGGGGGCCGAATGCCGGGAGGACTACTTGTGGGACTCCCCAGACCTGGACGGGGCCTTAGCTGAGGAAGCGGGCCTGGAGGTCTTGGAAGGCCGCAGAGTAGAGGAACCACTGACCGATTTGACCACAACCGGGGGAGGCTAAGAGCGGGCCCTCGACAGAGAGCGGTCCGACCTGGAGCCGGAGCTGCGGGAGTCCGAGGCCCTGGAGGGGGATCTAGGTCTCACCTTCTCCTGGTGCTTCTCATGGTGCCTGTGTGACTTCCTTGAAGATTCACCTCTGGAGGAAGGTTTCATGGCCTTAAGTTTTTCTTCGAGGAGGAAAGCTTGGAGGGCCTTCTGTCGGTGGATTCTTGTACGGCTGTTAAAGCCCTGACAGAAGAAGCAAGCCTGGGTGTCGTGGTCTGGGCCCAGGCAGGCATAACAGGGGTCTTTAGAAATCTGCTTTCCAGGCACACTTGAAGAATGGCCCTCCATTGAAGTTGGAGAGGACATCAGGCGAAAAACGACTGAAGAGTGGAATTTGTAAAGTTTGAAGGTTTTCCTGGTGGTGGCGTTAGAACTAACCAAGTCGAGACTTGCAAAGTCGGCGGACGGAAAGAACTGGGATTCTGGCAGGACCCGGACGTCGAGAGCAGTCCTGCTGAAGACTGCTACTTAAAAGGTTTCCATGGGGTCCTGATGCCTGCCGGCTTCAGTCCTAATGGTGTAACCTGCTGCAAGAGCTGTATCTCGAAGAAGATCTTAGAATTAGTTCTCAAGGACACTCTGTCCCTATGGAAAACTAAATAAGACTCCTTAGACATCAGGGCTTGGAGCTAAGAAATCCTCCAGGCAGAAGTAACTGCAAATAAAAACAACACTTTCCACGACAGAAAATGCAGCTTGCAATCTGCGGCTGGTTCGAAGGGAGGCAACGTAAGCTTTTCTAACAGAAATAAAAGATCCCATAGGGGAATAGGGTCTCTGATGGGAGGTTTCAGAAGCAACATGCCTCGTAAAAACGTACAGGACAGGTCCCACTAGGCAATGGATTTGCCTTTCACTGGAGCATGATAAGCTGAAATTGCAGAGAAGTGCACCTTAATGGAGGAATATCAGAGGCCCAAGTCTGAAAGGGAGAGAAGGTACTGTAGGACAGCATTCACAGGGCAATGGAATGGGTCTGGACCATGGTTAGCAGCCTACAAGGCAAACAGTTTCCATTTCATAGCGTAAGTAGCTCGGGTGGATGGCTTTCTGGATGCCACCAAAACCTCAGCCACCCTAGGAGAAACTCCGAATCGGGACATGGCTATGTCTACAGGAACCATGCATGCAGATGCAGAAACCAAAAATCCAGGTGAACCAGAGTGCCCTGCTCTTGCAACAGTAAGTGGGAGGACCAGGGCAGGGGAACCAGCGGTTCCACCGCTAGCTGCTGCAACAGAGGGAACTAGATCTGACATGGCCAAAGCAGGGCTATACGGATCATTTCCGCGCCCTCTGCTTGGAGCTTGAGCAGGACCCTCTGAAGGAAAGGAAAGGCATACAGAAACCTCCCTGTCCAACAGAGGGACATTGCGATTCACCAGAAAACACCAGGCCCTGGATTGAGGGAGCAAAAACTGGGCAGATTTGCATTGCACGGGGATGCAGTGAGGTCCAAATCTGGATGATCCCATTGTTGGAAGAGGCCCTCCAATATGGACTGAAGGAGTTCCCAGTCATGGGCCCTTGACCGCGAACTGCTTAGGGCGTCGGCCAAGGTGTTTTGGACTCCTGGAACATGGACCATGGTGAGGGACAAGCCATGTTCTAAGGCTCAGAACCACACTTTCATGGCCTCTAGACAGAGAGGATAAGAGTGGGTTCCCCTCGTTTGCTGATGTAGAAGACGACCAACATGTTGTCTGTCTGAATCAACAGGGGGCCCGGACAAAGGTCCTGTTGGAATGCTTGTACAGCATATAGAACTGCTCTAATTTCTAAGACACTGACGTGGAGAGACCAATCTAATGGCAACCACGTCCCTTGTGTTTGTAAATCTCGGAAGTGGGCTCCCCACTCCAGGCTCAAGGCATCTATTGTCAGGGTTTGGGAGGGGGGCTCTCTCCAAAAGGGGGTTCCCAGCTCCAGATGTTGGGGCAAGAGCCACCACAAGAGGGCTTGGACCACAGCTCTGGAGATCAAGACCAGCTGGTTGAGATCGTTCATCCTATGATCCCACTGCACCCTGAGGGTCCATTGGGGAACCCTCATAAAGAGGCGTGCTAAGAGAATTGTCACAATGGCGGCTGCCATGTGACCTAAGAGCTACAGCATGGTCTGAGCTGGTACGTGGTGCGAAACAGAGACTTTGTGGGCTAACAACTGAAGGCACGCTGCCCTGTCTGGCGGAAGGAAAGCCTTTCCCTGCATCATGTCCAGGATTGCTCCTATGTATTGCAATCTCTGGCATGGCCAAGGGGATGACTTTGGTATGTTCAGAGTAACCCCTAGGGATCTGAACAGGCGAAAGGTACCTGCCAGAGTGGCCAGGAGCCAATTTATTGTGGCTGCTGTCAGGAGCCAACTGTCAAGGTAGGGGCAAATGAAGTGCCCCTACCTCCTGAGTGCTAAGGCTACCAATGCGAGGCATTTTGTGGACACTCGCAGGGCCAAGGAAAGGTCGAAGGACTGAGCCCAAAACTGGTAATGATGCCCCTGAAAGGAGAACCTCAGGAACCTTCTGTGGGCTGGAAGCACCAGGATGTGGAGGTAGGCATCTTGCATGTCTAGGGAGCAAAGCCAGTCCCCTTGCTGCAGCATGGGGATGACGCTTGGCAGGGTAACCATCCTGAGCCTCCTATACTCTATATAAATGTTCAGGAGGCTCGGGTCCAGGTTCAGGTGCAGATCCCATGTCTTCTTGGGAACCAAGAAGAAGCAGGAGTAGAACCCTGTCTCTCATTGTGAGGGTGGGACTAGTTCTATGGCCTTCTTATCGAGAAAGATCTGGGCCTCCTCCTGAATGAGCACGGCGTTGGATGGAGAGCAGGTGGACTGGACTGGGGGAATCGGGAGGAATTCTAATGCATGACCGTGCTCTATCACAACTGGAGCACTCAGGCATCTGACATGACGGTGGACCATCCTTCGAGACAGAGCGAGAACCGACCCCCTACCGCCTCCCCCAAGGATTCCGCTGGGGGCAGGCAAGGAGTTAGGCATTGGATCCTGGGGTAGGCAGGGAGAACTAAGCGTTCTGAGGTCCCTGTGCGTTACTGGGCTGAGAGGGAGCCTTATGTCGGAAGGTGCCTCTCTGCTGCTGTCTCTTAAGCTTTTGGCTCCCTTGACAATGAAAAGGCTTTCGTCTCCCTGGGGCTGGTTCGGATCTGTACATCTGGTGTACTGACTGGACCACTTTGCCCGAATCTTGAAGGTCTGTGATGATTTTCTCAATATCTGGATCAAAGAGCACAGACCCATGGAAAGGGGCATCCAGTACAGCGTCCTGGAGGTCCTGCTGGAACCCTGAGATGCGAAGCCAGGAGCACTCCTGATGCAGATGCCAGTGGCAGCCGCCCTGGCTGCTGTGTCGGCTGGGTTGTAAGATTATCTCAGCACATGCTTGCCAATGTCAAGGCTGGACTGCAAAATATTCAACAGCTCCGACTTATTGTCTGAGTCGGGCTGCTTTTGTGTCAACTCGATAGCCTTGTTCCAGAGTGACTTCTGGTACAGCACCATATGTGCCAAAACATTTAGTGAACGTACGGTGCAGGTGGCTGAAGAGTACACCTTGCATTCGAACTGGTCCAGGTGCTTGGATTCTTTATCAGGCAGTTGTGAACTCATGTGATGTGGTTGCTTAGTCTTGCCATGGGCAGCCATCAGGACCACAGAGTCTGCCTTAGGCTGTTCCCCCTAGGAATGGTACATTGGTAGGGGTTCGATACAGCCTGTCCGCCTTCTTGGGGATAGCGGAGGCTGTCGAAGGGTGTCTCCATGCCAACCTGGTGACATGCTGAAAGGGAGCCATCAAGAGGGGCACCATTAAAGGTTTAGGTTTGTTCATTTCCAAAAAATGGGTAAGAAACCGTAAGATGCTTCCTCTCTGGGTCCAAATCCTCTGTTTCCCATTGATTTAAGAACTGTACATGACACATGATGTCTAGAAAGGTAGGGTCATCCTGGGGAGACCGGGGAGAATCCCTATGAGTGTAAGGGTGAGGGGGAGGAGAGGAAATGGTATCTGAAGACCTGGAGGAATCCGAGTAGCTCCTGTTGGAAGAAACCAAGGAGAAAGACCTCGAGCGGGAGCAGTACTTAGAAGAAGATCTGGATGAGTGCCTACATCCAGGACACCTCAGAGACCCTACATTCGACAGTGGTGAAGGGTTTGACAGGTGAGGTGTCAGCTCCCTGGGTGGAGATTGAGGTTTCGCCGGCTGCTGTGGGGAGCCCGCCGAGGTGGGGTTCGGCAATGGAGTGAGGGGCTCCTTAGGGATGATGTCCCCTTTAACCATGTTCCACCAGGAACTGAACAGATCCTTGATGTCTGCTAGGGAGACCATAGCCAGCGCTGAGGAGCCAGGCGTCTGAGCTGGTCAGGAGCCAAAGACTCAGGGGACTCGGGTGTATCAAATGACTGTCCCAAGGGCGGCTGAGAGCCTGGTGTCAGGTCAAGGGATTGGTGTGGTATCTGGCTGCCCGATGCTTGCAGGTCTGGTGTGGGGGAGGCAACTCCTTGGCTGGCGGCTGTCCCTCTGCTGGTGGAATGGTGGAAGCTTGGGAGGGGCAGGCGGTAGGGGCACAGCCTTATGAGACCCCAAAGGCGAGGATGCTGAGGTTGAGCATCAGGAATCTGTTGTGTGGTGCTTGGAGGAGCGAACTTCGGAGAGAAAGTCCTGCTCCTGGCGCTGCTTCCTGTCGTCAGACCCTGAGGGATGGTCCGATGAAGAGGACGATGCCCCAACCTAGTGAAAGGCGGAACAAAGTCTGTCACCAGCAAGTAGACCAGCTGGATTCCCTGGCTTAGACCCGGGAGAGTGGGTAGGGCCTAAGACTCAAGGGAGGATGGGCGGCCCTTGTCCTGAAGATCCTCCGCCTGATGTCTTCACGGGGTGGGGTGGGGCTTCAATGCGGCAACCCGGAAGGAGCTTGGTGCACTAGGGCCCCGAGTCGGACCTCCTGCGGGAGTGAGGACTCGAGCTGGCAATCTTCCTGAGTGGAGATCTGGAGCGGGAATCCAATCTGGACCTGTCCTTATTGTGATGGTGGTGTTTCCCACTGGTCTTTTTCTCCTTATGGGAAGTCCCTGAGCCAGAGGAAGTAGAAGATCCGAGGTCTGGCGGGGTCTTTTGCATGACGGCCAGCTGCTGTTCTAAAAGATGGCACTTCAGTGCCCTTAGAAGATGGATGCAGGTACGGCGACTGAGGTTATGGCAGTGCGGGCAGGCCTTGGAGTCGTGGGTAGGCCCCAAACAGATGAGGCAGGCCGAATATCAGTCCTTCGACAGGATTTATTTCTCGCATGCACACTTGGACTTCTGTCGCTGACAGGTGGAAAACGGAGAAGACATACACAAAGAAGCAGCTTTGTACTGGAAAGTCAAAAACGAATGAAAGGGTCTAAAATGGCAGTTGACTGGTAGCAGGAGGCGTCCGTGGATGGTAGGAAAAAAACTGAGGTGGGCCGGGGACCACCCCTTTATACCACTGGTAGATGCCAGATGTCAGGGGGCAGTCCCCGCTGGGTACTGCTAGCTAAGAGTGTTCCGTGTGGTCCTAGTGCCTGGTGGCATAGTCCTTATGATACAGCCTGTTGCAAGAGCTCCAACTCAAAGTAAGATCTTGGGGTTGGTGCACAAAGACACCGTCTTTGTAGAAAATCAAATAAGGCTGGTCGCACATGAGAGCCTGCAGCTCTGAAATTCTTTGAGCCAAAGTAATAGCAACTAGAAAATCACCAGAGTCACCCCAGTTTACAAGAAAGGGGATAAAAAAGACATCTCCAACTACCATCCCATTGCCATTCTATCGGTACTGAGCAAGATCCTTGAAAAGACTGTAGCCACCCAAATCCCGGAATTCCTCTCCAACTACAACTAGCTCTCTCCATATCAGCATGGTTTCCGTAAAGGGCATAGCACCTCCACTGCCCTGCTCCAGCTCACAAATGACATACTTCGCGCTATGGACTCTAGCCTCCTAACTGGGGCCATAGTTATTGACCTCACAAAAACTTTCGATCTGGTTGACCACCCCCTTCTACTTACCAATCTTATGTCCCTTGGCTTCTCACAAAGCTCTGTTACCTGGATAAATAGCTATCTATCCAATCAATATCAAGTTGTTAAATTCAACTCTGCAATGTCTGGTGAATCCCCTGTTAAACTCAGCGTCCCCCAGGGGTCAATACTGGGGCCTCTCCTCTTTTCTATTTTCGTAAACTGGATTGCGCTCAACATCCCCTCTTGCTCAACCATCCTCTATGCAGATGATCTTGTCCTGTATTATAGTTCCAGCTCTATACAGGACATAAACCTGAAACTATCCTCTGCTTTTCTTCATGTCCAATCCTGGTTCACTAACAACAAACTTCTTCTCAATGTGTCCAAGACACAGGCCATGCTCTTTGGCTCTGCTGCCAAACTGAAAACTTGTTGTGGTCAGCTTAAGATTCCCGGTCCTGATGGCTCCCTCTTGGACACTGTGAGTGCATTTAAATACCTTGGGGTACTACTCGATGAAACACTAGACTTTGATCAACACATCCAGACCACCTGTAAGGCAGTAAACAGCAAAACTGGGGTTGCCTACAAAGCAAGTCATGCGCTCACTTCCTCCGCTAGACTGGCCATTGCACGTGGTATTCTATTACCATCACTTGCCTATGGTTCATCACCTACATAAATGCCTCGCTTCACAAATGGGACACCACCTACAACAACATCTGCTGACATGCCTCTGTTTCCCCTTGGTTAAAACACCGCTGTCAGCTCTATGCTGACCTCAACTGGCCTTCCCCCTCCGCCCATCGGCTCTGCTCCCTGGTCCACAATATAATCGGGTCTAACACCCCAATGTCACTAAACACCCTTCTAATGCCTCACTCCTCCATCCATGGCCTACGTTCCGCTGACCTAGCCCACTACACGTGCCCAGGTGCAAAACCACACGGGGTGGCACAGCTTTCTTTCAAGCGGCCCCTAAGCACTGGAACTCCATACCCATGGAAGCTCATATTGCACCCACACATACCATCTTCAAACACAAACTACACAGTTTCCTCGTCAAACTTGAATCCTGCACCTGCTTTAAACCTCCTAATCTTCTCAAGCTGCAACCCTATCACGCACATCCTCCTCTAAACACCAACCTCCATTTCCACCTGGGTTATAGCCTCCCCTCCCTACTTATGCCCATCTCCTTCCCTTTCTGCTATACTACCACTGAGTTTACTCACCGTACTTATGATGCTATCTGTAAACTGATTCTTATGCCATTTAGTTCTCTTTTTGCCCAGCTGGTGCTGAGTCGGTGGTGACTCATGTATATAATATGCTGTATAACATGGCCCTCTGCTGACAACTCTTTTAGCACTTGCCTTAATTACTACATCTGCCTGTTGCTTTGTATTACCCTTTGTTTTTTAAATCCTGCCACACAATTTTCGTGATGTCAGTTTTTGTCTATGACCAAATGTAATTGTTAATTTGTATATCTTACCTTGCTATACCATCGTATGTACTGTAGTGTTGATGCTCCTAATCTGAAACTGTATTACTTTGATGTAACACTGTTTGTAACTTTGTAACCTTCCGGGTCATGTCTGAAAATAGTCACAGCTTGTGTCTAGCACACCCACTCGGTTATCAAAAACTAAATAACTAAAAATAACACTTTTCACCACAGAAAGCGTAGCTCGCAAGACGCGCCTGGCTCAAAAGGAGGCAGTGTAAATTTTTCTAGTACAAAATTTAGGTCCCAAGCTGGGACCAGGTTTTGAATAGACTAGAACAGAATAGGGTCCAGGTGATGGGAAGTGGCCCAGATGGCAAATCTCTTCCATTTCATCGAGCAAGTGGCCCTGGTGACGGTTTCCTAGCAGCCACCAGGACATCAGCCACTTTCTGGGAGACTCCAAACCGGGCAATGGCTATGTATTCAGGAGCCATGCATGCAACCAGAGGGACCTGAGGTCTGGACGGACCAGGGTTCCCTGCGCCTGTATCAACAGCACCCTGCAAAGGGGCAAGGGAACTGGAAGTGCCACAGCCAACTGTTGCAGCAATGGAAATATCTTGAGTGGCAGAATGGCGCCACCAGTATCAGAGTATCCTCTTCCATTTGGAGCTTGATGAGCACCCTCAGGGGGGAAAGGCATAAAGAAACCTCCCTTTCCAGAACAGGGACAACACGTCTCACCAGAAAACTCTAGGCCCTGGATCTAGTGAGCAAAAGTGCAGCAATTCTGCATTGAGCAGAGACGCAAAAATATCCAACTCTGGATGGCCACATCTGTTGAACAGGTCTTCCATGACCGAGATCAGCAGCTCCCACTCATGCATTCTGGACTGTGACCAGCTGAGGCTATCCACCAAGGTGTTTTGGTTGCTTGGAACGTGGATAGCTGACAGTTCTAGACTGTGTTCTAGAGGCCATTGCCAGACTCTCATTATCTCCTAGCACAGAGGGTAAGAATGACTACACCCTTGCTTGCTGATGTAACAGACCACACTGAGGTTGTTTGACTGCACCAGCAGAAGACCTGAAGAGAGCCAGTCCACTGGCGCAGGTTGCCTATCTGCGACACCAGTGACCCAGGTTTGGGAATGGACCCGGGATGTCGGAGGACTGGCCGGGGGAGAAGGATAAAGCGTCCAATGATTGCTCTCCTTCTCCAGGGGGGAGGGGGTAGAGTGTTCAGCGTAACACAGACACCTAGCAGAGGCTGGGTGTACAAACACGCCAACACCAGTTGCTCAGGGGGGCGGACACTGGTCGTCATTGCACATCCTGCTTCCGTACATTGGAGAAAAAAATGCTGCTGGACACCCTAGATGAAGCCAGACCTCGGCTTCGAGGTGGTTCTCAAGGTGGCTCCTCGACCTATCCCATTGTCTGCGGCACTGTGGGACCGGTGCCACAACCTTCTGGGGGGGCCAGGGTATCGAGCGGGAAACCAC
The DNA here is from genome assembly GCA_016271365.2 of Neoceratodus forsteri. Classification (NCBI taxonomy): domain Eukaryota; kingdom Metazoa; phylum Chordata; order Ceratodontiformes; family Ceratodontidae; genus Neoceratodus; species Neoceratodus forsteri. The sequence continues at coordinate 736,966,554 of CM028131.1, forward strand.
AGCCAAATATGGGAGTGGAAGCCAGGGGTCCGTGATTGGGCTGAGGTATCGGGCGGCCGCTGGCAGACAAAAGTGTACTAAAAAATAAAGAAGACCCAGAGAGAGATTGTTCTGGAAGGTCTGTCGGGCATACAGCACTGTCCGCATCTCCAAGAAGTTTATGTGGAGGTGGGCCTCCATCAGAGGCCAGGTGCTCTGGGTCTGAAAAGGATCCAGGTGTGCTCCCCAACCTAGACCTGATGCTTCTGTGGTGAGGCTCTGCTGAGGGGACAGGATGAGGAAGGGAACCCTTTTTAGAAGGTTGCTGTGGTTATTCCATTACTGAAGCACCTTGTGCACTGGGTAGGAGAAAAGGACTTGCTGATCCAGACTGTCAATGCGTTGATCCCAGTGGACCCTCAATGTCCAGTGGGTAGGGATGTAAGTTTGTCATGGATGAGGTTTTAATGACTCACTGTTTGTTCATGAAATCATTAGTAAACAGTAGTAAATGTTGCGGCACTGTCATCATTGCTACATTCTGATGACACTAGTGAAAGTCATGGAAGTCCTGAATAAATATCAAACGTCACAGAATCAATGACATGTATGACTGCCATGACAAACTTACATCCCTACCAATGGGGGATCCGCATGTGCAGCCTGGCCAAAAGTACAGTCACAATGGCTGCGGCCATTAGGCCCAGCAGTCTCAGAAATGCCTCGGCTATGACATATTGGCTCTGGGCCACACAAGGGCCTGAGCTATTAGTTTGCTCTGTCTTGAGGGAGGAAAGCCTTTCCTTGAGCAGAATCCAGACCCGCCCCTATGTACTGAACCCGCTGGGATGGGGTCAGAATGGACTTTGGCAAGTTAACAGTTTTTTCTAGAGAGTAAAATAACTGCAAGGTATGTGCTAGGGTCTGCAGCAGCATGTCCCTTGACTGTGCCTTCAGCAGCCAGTCGTCCATGTATCGAAAGATGTACAGGCCATCGCGTCTGAAGGTCGCAGCTGCTGCCGCAAAGCATTTGGTAAAGACCTGCAGCGCAAAGGATAAACCAAAGGGCAAAACCCTCAATAGGCAAAGTTCCTCCTGGAACAGGAGCCAGCGGTGCGGTGGGGGGGCAGACCCAGATATGCTGATAGGTATCCTGCATATCCAGGAAGCATAACCAGTCTCCCTGTTTAACAGAGGAAAACGGACCAGAAGAGTGACCATCCAGAACTTTTTGTACTGGATGTAACAATTTAGCTCTTTGAGGTCTAGAATAGGTCTCAAATCCCCTTGTACACTTGGGAACCAGGAAGAACCGGGAGTAGAACCATTTGTTTCCCTGATGTCTGGGTACTGGTTCTATAGTCTGTTTTCTCAGCAAGGAAGTGAGCTCCGCTCAGCGCACTGAAAGGTGTGACAGGGTGGAATAGGACCCGGTACCAGTTGTTAGAAAAAGTGTTTAAAATGTAAGGATCTGTCCTTTCCTGTCTATATGCCTGCCTGGTTGCGCAACCACATTTTCCTGTGAGACCTCGGACTTGATCAACCCGACAATCTCGCAATTCTTTGCCTCTCACTGTCTCTCAGTTTTCTCTTGCTGTCTGTTTTTCTCCCTTGCATATCAGCGGATATAAAAACATATGCAAATTAATATGTGGAAATGTGATATCGGGATCCTATTGTTTAGAAAATATATAGTGTTACTGCTGAAATGTATATAATTATAATTTGAGATGACTGCAAAAAACTGTTGGATGCTAGAGGTTACCAGAGCTCAATCTTTAGGCCTTTTTGCAAAAGCTGTGAAAACGTGGCCTCTCAACTCAGGCACACTGTGTTTTTGCCTGCCTGATATTTACAAGAACAGGATGTTTGTTTAGAATGGGGGTGGAAGGACTTATAAGTGAGCTGAGCTGCAACTACTGGGAGGAGAGGAGAAAAAGGGACACAGAGATTGAAGGAAAACTAATTCCTTTTTTGGCCTTTGTACATAGTTATACTGAACAAGTTTATTTTTTTATGTTACTGCTACTGTAAATACAGGTTACTCACCTGTAACAGGAGTTCTAGGAATGGTATATGTTGTTCATCCACACTCATTGGCAGTATCCTTGCCGCTTTAAATCTTGCCGGAAGGTCTTCAAGCTTGCTCCTCCCACCCACCCGGGTGGTATAACTCTCGGCTCCGCCCCATGACGCCAGATCTGGCCCGCTGGAAGCTCAGGTTGTGCGTCGAAGCCGGGGAGGTCGGGTGGGTAGTGGATGAACAACATATACCATTCCTAGAACTCCTGTTACAGGTGAGTAACCTGTATTTCTAGGGACATGGATATGTTGTTCATCCACACTCATTGGCAGACTCTAGCAGTTCTCCGGGAGGAGGGAGGCAAGACACACCCCATATACTTACTTGGGAAAAGAGACTGGAGAACCGAGGCCCCAAAACCAGCATCCGGCGTGACTCAAGGTCGATGTGGTAATGGGTAATGAAGGTGTTTGCTGACTTCCAGGTAGCAGCCCTGCAGATTTCCTGGATAGGGACGTCCTGAAGCAGCCACCGTTGCAGCAGTATGGCGGGTAGAATGAGCTCTTATCCTCTGGGAGGCTCCATGCCCGCCAACTTATAGCAGAGATCTATGCAGGAGGTTACCCACCTGCTTATCGTCCGCTTGGCTGCAGGTCTGCCAGATGCGGCTTCAGCGTAGGTGACAAACAGCTGGCGAACCTCTCTCAATTTCAGCCGTAGCTCCTTATAATAAGCTGCGCCCTTCTAGGGTCCAGAGTATGGAGCCTATATTCGCCTCCGAGGTGATTGGGGTAGAACACCGGCAGAGTCAACACCTGGTTAAGGTGAAACTCCGACACCACCTTCGGAAGGAATTTCGGGTGGGGGCGCAGGACAACCTTGTCCCTGTGGAAGACCAGGTAAGGAGACTCGATGGAAAGCGCCTGGAGCTCTCCCATCCTTCTGGCTGACGTGATAGCCACCAAGAAGGCGGTCTTCCACGACAGGTGAGAGAGAGCACACCTGTGCATAGGTTCGAATGGCTTGCCCATGAGCTTTGCCAGTACCAGCAGTAGATCCCACGGAGGTGGGGGTTCCCGCACTGGAGGGGAAATGTGATCAAGGCCTTTGAAAAAGCGCCAGACCACCTTCTCCTGCGCCACCGACTGCTTCCCGGCCCGCGCCCGGTAAGCAGAGATGGCTGCCAGGTGCACCCTTAGGGTCGTCGACCTAAGCCCTTGACTAGAAAGGGACCATAAATAGTCCAAGATGCTTGCCAAGGAACAGGAGGAAGGGTCCAAGCCCTTGCCCTGACACCAAATGGAAAAACCTCTTCCATTTGAAGGCATAGCATTTTCTGGTCGACTCCTTACGGGACGCCTCAACAACATTGAGGACCTCGTCGGAAAGACCCAAGGCCTGGAACTCTAGCCGCTCAGGAACCAGGCCGTCAGGTGCAGGGATTGAAGGTCCGGATGGAACACCTTCCCTGATTGACTGAGAGCAGGTCCGGCGAGCTGGAAGCTGCCACGAGTCCTGGAGCTGAGACTGAGGAGATCTGGGTACCAGAACTGGCGGGCCAGTCTGGGGCTATCAGAATCACCTGCGCCTTGTCCCTCCTCGCCTTGAGAAGCACCTTGTGGATCAAGGGAAATGGGGAAAGGCGTAAAGAGGCCCGGGTCCATTGCCTCGAGAAGGCATCCCCTGCAGCGAGCCCCTGCTGAGGGGGCGGGCATGGAACAGACTCAGCTTCGCTCTCCATGGAGGCAAACAGGTCCACCTGAGGTGTGCCCCAAAGGGAGAACAGATGCTGTACTCACCTCCGGCAGGAGAGACCACTCGTGGGATGCAGCCCCTATCCGGCTCAGGGCATCGGCCAGGGTGTTGGAGGCTCCTGCCACGTGAATGGCTAGGAGATCCGCCTCCAGGCTGCGCACGAGTGACCAAATGCGGAGAGCTTCTTTGCATAGAAGCATGGAGCGCGTCCCGCCCTGGCGGTTTAGATAGTACATGGTCGTGGTATTGTCCGTCTGGACTCGGACCACTTGACCCCGGAGGAACGGAGCAAAGGCGGTGAGAGCTAGGCGGACCGCTGAGCTCCAGCAGGTTGATGTGGCATCGGACTCCCGGGACCAGAGGCCATGAGCTCGTGTTCCCCAGATGGGCACCCCAACCCATCAGAGAGGCATCGGTCGACAGAGAGACCGTCGGCCCGGGCGGACTAACGGGATGCCCTCCTGCAAATGATCTGGAACGGTCCACCACTGGAGAGCTGCCCACATCCTCTGTGTCACCGACACAAGCTGGTCCAAGGGATCGCAGCTGCCAGACCACTGGCTGGCCAGTCCCCACTGAAGGGACGCATGTTCCAGCGGGCCCAACGGACCACGCTGGTACAGGCCGCCATGAGACCCAGGAGGCGCAGGAAGTCCCGGGCAGGGCGCAATTGCCCAACCAGAAATGATCGGGCAAAGGAGGAAAGAACCTCGGCCCTGTCCGCCGGGAGCCGCGCTCTGGCTCGAAGAGAGTCGAGCTGCGCCCCGATGAATAGAATCACCTGCTTCGGCTCGAGTTCCGACTTGGCCTCGTTGATAAGGAGGCCCAGTTGAGAGCAGACCTGGAGGGCCAGATCTCTGGACCACTCCGCCTCCTTCCTGGAGGGAGCTGCTATCAGCCAGTCGTCCAGGTAAGGGTACACCCGGACCCCTCGGCGCCGGAGGAATGCTGTCACCACTGCCATGCATTTGGTGAAGACCCTGGGAGCTGGAGACAAGCCAAGGGCATGGCTTGAATCGAAGAGAGATCCTTCCGCTCGGAAGCGAAGGAATCTCTGGTGAGACGGACGGATAGGGACGTGAAAAAACGCGTCCTGCAAGTCCAGAGAGCAGAACCACACGCCGCGTTCCAAGGATGGTATTATCTGAGCCAGAGTGACCATCCTGAAGGTTCGAGACCTTAGGAACTTGTTTAGGTCGTGTAGGTCGAGAATGGGGCGCCAGCCCCCCGTCCGTTTCGGAACCAGGAAGTACCTGGACACAAACCCTGGGTCTGAAGGAGGGTCCACCACCTCTCTTACCACCTCCTTCTGGAGGAGGAGAGTGATGTCGGCTCGACGAGCCGCCAGTGAGGCTGGGGATCCCGAGGCCCCCCGAGGGGCGACGGCTCTGAAGGGTGGTGCCTGCTCGAATTCCAGAGGCAGGCCTCTTCCCACCACCTCCAAGACCCACCTGTCCGTGGTAACAGCGGACCAGGTGGAACGGAAGTGCCGGAGCCGTCCCCACACGGGGGGACCCAGGGGTAAGGTGACGGGGATGGGGGCGACACCCCTCAGCCCGTCACTGGGCAGGCTTGGAGGAGGGACCGGCCGAGGGACCTCCTGGGCCTTCCTCCCTGCCTCCTGTTAGAGAAGCCGGCGGCTTGGGTTTGGGATGCCAAGGCCGAGCCTGCTGGCCCTGACGTTGCTGGGCCGGGCGCGCCGGGGGCACAGAAGGACGAAAGGGCTTAGGCTGTGGTTTGCGGCCTTTGTCCTTCTGCGCGGAAGAGACCGAGTCCAAGGTGGCATTGGACTTCTCGATCCTCTGCAGGTGACCTTCCACCCCAGGGCCGAAGAGGTCAGTCCCCAAAGGGAACATCCGCCAACTTGTGCTGGGTATCCAGTAAAGGTGGATATCCTCAGCCAAGCCTCGCCGACATAGCCACTGCGGCCGCCACCGATCTGGCACATGAGTCCCTATATCCAAAGCAGTCTGGAGCTGCTGTTTGGCCACTGCCCTGCCCTGGTCCCCACCTGCTTAACCGTAGTCTGCAGATCGGCGGAAGATGAGGATGACCTCATCCAGGGGCCCAACAGGGCGTGAGAAAATGTGCCATGAGGACGGCCGAACTGGCCTGGCGAAGGCGAGGAGGACTAGCGTAGACTTTGCGCCGGCGTAGTCCAATTTCTTGGACTCCTTGTCAGGAGGTTTGTCCACATCCCTGGCGTTGCCGGGCGCGCGGAAAACGCTGTCGGTAACCAACCCCTCAGCAGAGGGTGTCTCAAACCGGACAAGGAACCGTAGGGACCGTGATACTTCCTGGCCATCCTGGCCGAAGGCGCAGGGCAGGAAGCAGGGCTGCCAAGTTCCAGTGCCGGACCCACTATGGCCTCGGCCACCGGAAAGGCCTCCGTCGGAGAATCCCCTCGGTCCAGAATCTCCGTGAGGGGATACCTGGCCCGTTTGGAAACGGGTTCGAGCTTCATCCCGGTAGACTCCGAGATGAGCCGAAGCAGTCCTAGGAAGGACGACGGGCTATCGTCCATTGACTGACCTCCTGAAGACTCCAAGTCCAGTCGCTTGGAGAAGAAGGAGGAATCATCTTGGACTCGGAAGAGTCCTCGAAGACTGCCTCTGGCCTGAGCCACCTTCACCTGCCGAGGTCGGTCGGGAGTGAGGGTAACTGACAGCCGATGGGGTAAAACCCTTAGTCGGCATGAATCCTTGGTCGGAGCCCCAATTGGTGGCTGTGGAGGCGGAGGTTCCACCGGAATCGATGGAGCAGCTGGTTTTGGCCGAACAACCGGCCTGGGTATAGGCTCCTCGGACAAGTCGAGGGGTTGTGTCGGCCGTTCCGGTGACAGCCACTTAATGGCGGGAGGCGCGGTCGGCTTATTCCCGGCCAGGAGGGCTGTTGCAACACAGGGTCCTCGTGCATCGAGCGTAATTCACGCCGAAGCCTCCCCTCATCGAGGAGGAGGGGCAGGGGCAGCGTCGGCAGCAGCTTACAGTGATGCCGAGACCGAGACCGCCTATGACGGTGGGAACGGCTGGACCGCGAAGAGGTCCGAGACCGAGACCGAGAGTCCCGGAATTTCCGGGGTCGGTGCGGGGAGGTGTCGGCCGGAACCGGCACTCCCTTCGGCTCGGAAGGTCCATCCGAGGGCTCCGGAACCGGAGGCACAGACGAGCCCACGGGATCCTCAACTCCTCCCGGGGGAACCGGGGAGAGGGGAATCTCGGCTGCTAAAGGCGACAGCCCGTCCAATGGGTCGAGAAAAATCTCGACTTCATCAGTGGGAGTCTCGGTCAACTGACCTGACGGGGACACCGTGAGGCCAGTGGCCGAAGCCGAGCGGTCGACCGAAGCCGACGGACGACGGCCCGGGGAGAGGACCTTTCCGCCCCAAGAGCGCCGACGGAGGGACTTACCCTTTCCTCTTTTGGACCGAGAATAAGGTCCAGCAGACGAGGCCCTTCTCCTTTAGTGGAGAGGGACAGACAAAGCTCTTAAAAGAAGCCGTGTAGGAAGAACCCAGAGAGGCGGGATAAATGCAGCGGCCGAGGAAGATACGCCAGCGCCTCCTCTCTCTCGAGGACGACCATCCGCCGAGCTGATCCGCCGAGTTCGCCGTCATGACACCGCCAACCGGCCTCCTTGGACTTCACCGGAGGGAACGCCTCGGACGGCCCAGTTGCAATCGGGCAGCACGGTCTTCGAGGACGAGGGGCCGAGAAAGATGAGTACAGGTCGCAAGCCCGCGGGTCGCGGCTCAAGGCCTAGGGCAGTAGACACACGTGGAGTGTGGATCCGTCCGAGACATCTTCTGCCGCATGGGCATCTCCGAAACCGAGTCGATTTGTCCATCGCGAGTCAGCGAGGATCAAGACTGAAGTTTTGCAAATTTTTATTTTTAAACCGCAAACGGAGAAATAGGGAACTAGTCGAAACGCAGAGCGTTAAGGAGGGAACCTGAGCTTCCAAGCGTAAGGAAGATCTGGCGCCATGGGGCGGAGCCGAGTTATACCACCCGGGTGGGTGGGAGGAGCAAGCTTGAAGACCTTCCGGCAAGATTTAAAGCGGCAAGGATACTGCCAATGAGTGTGGATGAACAACATATCCATGTCCCTAGAAATAAATATTTTTGGTGAATCCTACAACTGCTCCTGGTTTTCCTATGCTTCCTGACCTGTGCCTCGACGACAAAAGGTAATGTTCCAGAAGTTCTACAGTGTGACCCTGTTTGATTAACTGCAGGATCCAAGCATCTGTAGTAATGACCCTCCACTGATTTAAAAGAAGGAAAAAAACAACCCCCGAACACCACCTCCTGGCTTGCAACTGGGGTCTGTCCAGGAGTCAGGCTGAAGCAGAGCCCGCAGCAGGGGCCGCATCTCCACCCCTGGGTTACTTAGCTGGGACACCAATGGTGGAGGAGGGGGTAGGCAAGGCAGAGATGGCCCTGCATTTGCCCTGTGGTCTGGTCCCCGTTCCAGACTTGTGAGAAACTTTACAAAAGGAGAGCCTTGGCCAACTCCTGGGCTGAGTGTAATACAGTGAGTGGAGAGACCTAATGGCCCTACCCAAGGCCTGCTGGTCATTCATAATATCCTGCACATCAGGGACAAGAGCTTGGGGCCCAAAAAAGGGGCATTCAGAACTTTCTGCTGGACATCAGCAAGAAAGCCCGAGACTCTCAGCCAGGAGTGCCGTCTAAGGCAAATGCCAGTAGCAGCCGCCCTGGCAGTGGTATCCGCCCTGTCATAAATGGCTGAGGAGGTGTTTGTTGACATCCTCTGCAGCCTGGAGAGACTTGAGGCACTCCTGCCTCTGTGGACCCTCTGGAAGGGCTTGTGCCGCAGCCTTGCTCTTCTTCCAGAGGGTACTCTGGTACTTGACCACATGGGACAGGTAGTTGGCAATTCTAAAGCCTAAAGTGGCCGAGGCAAAGGTCCTCTTACCCCAAAGGTCAATCCTCCTGGATTCCATTGGGGGAGGGAACTGAGGTGCTTGGGCACCTTGGACCCATAGTGAGCTGCCTTTATAACCACTGAGTCAGTGTCTGGTTGAGCAGGATAGTAGGGGCGCCCCAGACGGGCCTGATAAAGCTTTTCAGCCCTCCTTGGCATGGCTGAAATCATGTTAGTCCTGTTTCAGGCAGCAGTGGCAACATCCTGTAAGGCCGGCAAAAGTGGAGGGATAGATAGATATTTTATTTATAAAAGCGCCCATTTCCAGGGACTCTGGGCGCTGTACAATAAAAAACAAACAACACTATAAAATAATGTACATCATTCAGCTGGGAGCAGATTTAAAATTCATCTATCTATCCCATTAAAGTAAACAGTTAATCAATCAACAAAAGCTTGCTGGAACAAGTACATTTTTAGGCCCTTTTTAAAGGCTTCTACCTAGGAAGCCTCCTTTAAATAAGCAGGAAGTGAGTTCCACAGGGTAGGCACGGCCACCAAGAACACCCTGTCCCCAGAGTGCTGCAACCTAACCCTTGGATGATTTTAGATGGGGATTCAGGAATACCCAGGAAGTCCACTAGGTTCCTTCTTGTGATGTCCTCCTCCTCAGCCTAGAACCCCGATGTTGCCTAGAGCTGTTTCATAATATTGAAGAAGGAGGGATTTTCAAGGGGGGGGGAGGATCTCGGGGTGTGTTTCAGACACTCCTTGCTCCCTGAAGAGACAGTGAAGCTATTGGAGTTTCCTCGTCAGGCTTTTTATCCTCATCAGGAAGGATAAGGTCAGGATGGCACTCAGCCTCAATTTTCACCCGTTTTGGAACAGCAATCAACAGCAAAGACTCCGGCGACACCCAGAAAAGCGTTGAGCATGAGGGCCGAACTAGCGTCGACCCCGAGGCAGCAGCCAATGGCAGTGGCGACTGTTATCAAGACACAGGTCAGGAAATACAGGAAAACCAGGAGCAGTTGTAAAATTCTCAAAAAGTGATTTATTATTAACAGTAAAATAAAAAAATAAAATTGTTCAGTATGACTGTTTACAAAGGCAGTATAAACAGAGAAAGTCCATCTGGGTTTCTTCTCAATTTCCAATCTCAGTCTCTGCTGTCTCTCTTGCAAGAAATTGCAGCTCTTTTTTTATGTCTTTGCAACCCCCGTTCTTTAAGAAAAACAGCATGCTTCTCAAGCAGTGTTCTTGTAAGTTTCAACAAGTGCAGCAAAAGAACACTGTGACCCAGAACTGACCTCTTGCTTTCAGTCTCTCAGAGAGTTTGCAAACAGGTTAACCCCTTGAGTTCCAAACTGCTTTTTGTAATCCTTTCAACAGTAAAACTTTATGCATTTCTAAACAAAGGGATCAGTTACATTTCCACATAATGATTCCCATGTATTTTTATACCAGCAGATATGCAACAGGGGGAGAAAAGACAGAACAGCAAGAGAAGGTAGAGAGACAGCGAGAGGCAGAGAATTGCAAGACTATCGGGGTGATAAAGTCCTAGGTCTCACGAGAAAATTTGGTTACGCAACCAGACAGACAAGAGACAGAAAAGGAGAGACTAGAACAGATCCTTGCATTTAAACTCTCTCCAGAACAACTGAGACAGGGCACTATTCAACCCGGTCACAATGATGAAGGCTCTGGCTATGGAACAAGCTGCTGAATAAGGACCATGGTAATGGAGGTAAGCACCGTGTTTAAGTTGATAGGTGGCATAGGAAGCACTGTTGACACCAGCTGCGATGGTGGGGGCCTGGAACCGATCGTTGTTGACCCAGTGCCTGACACGGCAGAGCTGGAGCAGCCCTGCGCCTGAGGACCTTGCTGTGCAGGAAGTTGCTGCAGCAGAGTGGGCACCAACAACCCGGGGGTTGACAGGTCTTCACCAGTCAACGGAGGTCTGGGAGAACTCACTGCTGGGGAAGGCCCGGATGCAGGAGTGGAGGTCACTGGACCTGGCAATGGACTAACCCGGATAAGGAGGTGGAACCCAGTAGGGACTGGGAGTGCTGCCGGGGAAACTGTCCTTGGAGCGTTCCTTGTTCCAGTGAGAGCGTTTCCCCTAAGATTTATCCAGGCCTTGGTAGCCTGAGAGCCCGATGAAGAAGCCGGCGAATGGGAGGGGGGAGCTCCCAACGATCCCAGGTCTGACCTGGCTGCTTGCTGCTCCATCAGGAAGATCTGCAGGGCTTTCTTTTTGGCATCACCGAGTAGTAAGGTTGAATTTCAGGCAGAGGTCGCAGGAAAGGGCATTGAGGCAGCAAACACAAAGATCGTGGTCGTCTGACAAAGCAATCTTCCTTCCGCACTGACGGAAGAGGGAAGAAGAAACAGTAGTTCTCGACATATAAAAGGAAAGGGAATCACTTTAAAATAAAGTGATTTCAAAAGCAAAGGAAAATAAAAGGTAAGTAAACTTTTGGCGGTCGACTGAACGACGAAGCTTCTGTGGAGTCCATGTGCATTAGGTCGACGGCAGGAAAGAACTAAGGAGAGAGCAGGGCCACCCATGGTTATACAGCAAGGTGGCGTAGGGGTATGACGTCGGAGTGGGCGGCCCCTAGTAGACTGCTACAGAAAAAACTTCCATGTGATCCTGGTGCCTACAGCAGTAGTTTGAAAGGTGTGACCTGATTAAAGAGATATCCCTGAAGAAGATCTATAGAGATCACTAGGGAGAAAAAAACGAAACAGCCAAAAAACCAGATCCCAGAGAACTCAGAGAGGCAGCAGATCTTAGAAGTTAATTGCAGGTAATTTTAAAACTCTGTTATACCCTAAGGAACAGAAGACTCATGGAGTAATGACATCTAGATGGTCCCCCTTAACAGCATTTCCTGTAACACATGGATCAGAAGAAAAATGACCAAGTGGACATGGTTCTGAATGTGCAAATTAAGACTTCACACCTCCTTAAGCTAAACATTTACACGGTCTCCTCAGTATATGTCAGTAATTAAAGAAAAAACAAATGCCTTCCCCTGCGAGAAGGAGGGGGAGGAAACTCTTCCCCCAGCTGGGGACAAAACAAGACCCTGCAGACTCCCATAAAACCGGACTTGGCTTCTCAGAAAAGGAAAAAACATGCACTACTAGATGCTACTATATTAGCTCTATTGTCTGCTGCAACAGTGCCTCTGAAAGAACACTTACTTACATACAAGGATTTCAGCTAGAAATCCACCTTATCTTGGTGACTAAGATGTCATTAGGTATATTGAAGGGCCTTCCATCCCTGGAAAAAAAGGGGGGCTCTATTACTTGCTAATAAAGGAGCAGGAATAATACCTGTACTGGTAAATGTCAAAAATCACATGAGGTACGTTCGGTAGCCTCCTGGGTGGTCTATTCCCACTGCTGAAAACAAACGAGCTTGCTAGCTAGCCTCAGTTAATGCCCAGCTTCTTGCAATTACACCAACACCATCAACTAGGGCTCTTACACATCTAGTCCCCACACCTGAAGCTGCTAATATTGTATTTACAGCTCATGGACTATTTAAGCAGGAAAACACAGCAACAATGGCAGGAAAGACAGGGATGCCACCAGACTTAAGATACGACTTTCAGTGCAGGCACTGTGCTTTAGATTTTTTAATAAGGACTGAAAATTGGGGAAGCCACCAATCTTCTTACCATGAGCCCTTGAGCAGAAAAAAATATATATTGTACTTGGGTTCTTAAAGAACAGATAGATACTTACCGTAACAGTAGGTCTTCAAGAGAATCTCATCAGGCCACACCTTTGGAACTGTACCTACGTCAGTGCTAGGACCACACGGAAACTTTTGCATGCCAGGGGCCGTCCATGACGATGTCATACAACAGTGCCTACATAAACGTGAGCTGCCCCATCTCTCCTCAGTTCTCTGCTGGACATTATGCTCAAAAGACCTCACTATGGGGAACGAGAAGAGAAAGGCAGCACCCTGCAAACCAGGCAATAAGGGGTGCTGAAAAGAATAGTGATGGAATAACTCTGTTCAGAAAATCCAGTGATCTACCCTTGAAGGGGCATGGTGGGTGGGTCGGCATGGCCCGATGAAAGAGACTCTCTCGAAGATCTGTTATGGTAAGTATGTAACCGTTCTGTCTTCTTCAAGGATAATTCTTTTATAAGGCCACACCTTTGGAATGAGTTCCAAGCAGTACCAAAAAACTGACAGTCTGGGCGGATGGAGACAGACATGCTCATGACAGCAGGCCTTGTAAGATAGCCAGGCCAAAACCTGCTCATCTGCATCCAGACTGTAATGTTTAATGAAGGTGTGGATAGTAATTCAAATGGTAGCTGTACAAATTTCAGCAGCAAAGACATTTTTGAAACAGCTTAAACAAGCAACAGAAGGGGCCATGACTTTGGCTGAATGACTACACATTGCACCAGGAAGTTCCTTACTCTACTTCCTGTAATAGAAAGTAATACAGTTTGCCAGCCATTTGGACAGGCACAGTCTAGACACAGGGGCACCCTCTTTCCATGGGGCAAACTAAACAAAAAGCTGGGAGGATTTTCTGCAGTTCTTGATGTGATTTACATAATATCTGAGGATTCTATGGACATCCCAAGTATGGTGTAATGCTTCCCATGGACTAGCATAGTCCAGGAAATAGACTGGAAGATGGAATGTTTGATTTATAGTAAACTCAGACACCATCTTCAGTAAGAACTTAGGATCTATACATAAAGACACTGTGTCTTTGTGAAAAGTCAAATATGGAGGCTTACACATTAGAGCCTGTAGCTCTAAAAATCCTATGGGCAGACATAATGGCAACCAAAAACAACACTTTCCATGAAAGAAAGCATAAGCCACAACTCACAGCAGGCTCAAAAGAAGCAAAAGTAAGCTTTTCCAACACAAAATTCAAGTCCCAAGCTGGGACTGGATTCCTAATAGGAGGCTTTGTGTGCAATATGCCTCTCAGAAAGGTACGAGATACTTCTAGCTGGGCAACTGTACAACCATCCACAGGGGCATGAAAGGCTGAAACAGTTGCCAAATGAACCTTGGGTGAGGAATATTGAAGACCAGAGTCTGAGAGGGAAAGCAAGTATTCCAACATGGCACTGACAAGGCAAATAAATGGATCCAGGTACCTGGAAGCAGCCCACAAAGTAAACTGCTTCCACATCAGAGTATATGTGTTTGGTGGAGGGTTTTCTTGCTGCTACCAGAACATCCGCACCATTTGGGGGCACCCCAAACCTTGCTACGGCTATGTCTTTAGGAGCCATGCATGTACATACAGGGATTTCAGGTCTGGATGGACCAGAGAACCCTTGTGCTGTGACAACAGGCCCCTGCACAGCGGCAGAAGGATTGGTGGTTCCAGTGCTAATTGTCAGAGAGTGGGTACCAAATCTGTTGAGGCCAAAGTGGAGCAATGAGGATGAGGGTTGCTCCCTTCATCTGCAGTTTCAGTAATACTCTCTGTATGAAAGGAAAAGGGGGAAAGGCATACAGAAACCTCCCTTTCCAAGAGAGAGATGTGTCTCACCTAAAATCTCCAGGCTCTGGAGCGAGCATGCAAAAATGTGGCAGTTTTGCCTCATGTGGGGATGCAAAAAGGTCCATCTCTGGGTGATCCCACCTTGTGAAGAGATCTTCTGCTAATGAAGTCAGCATTTCCCATTTGTTCAGCCTGGACTGTGACTGGCTTAACCTGTCTGCAAAGTTGTTTTGGGCACCTGGAATATGTACAGCCAAGAGTTCTAGGCTATGTTCCAGAGCCCAATGCCACACCCTCATTGCTTCCCTGTATAGTGGACATAAATGAGCCCTCCCTTGTTTACTGGTGTAATGCATCCCACTGACATTGTCCATCTGTACTAACAAAGGACCTGGTGTCAGATATGTTTGAAATGCCTGGAGACTGTACAGAACAGCTGGTATCTCCAGGACATTTATCTGTGGGATTTTTTTTCTATCTGAGTCCAAGTACCCTGGATATCTCTCAGGACGAAACAGAATACCCTGTGTTTGGTAAAGGCCCAGGTGCACTCCCCACTCAGATCCCAAGGCATCTGAGGTGAGAGCTTGTGTTGGGGTTGGACTCAGAAATGGTACACCCTTGAGCAGAATGGTGCGGCCAATCCACCAAGTCAGGGCCTTTCTCAGAGGAGACATGACTAGCACTGAGTTGTCTAGGTTGTTGGTCAAATGATCCTGATGGACTCGTACTGACCATAGCAGGATCCACATTTGCAAGGGGGCCAATGGCACTGTTGCAATGGCTGCTGCTATAAGGCCCAGAAGGCATAACAAGGGCCTGGCTGGGAAATACTGACTTGTACACTAGATGTGCCTGCACTATAACACGTTCTGCTCTGTCCAAAGGCAGGACTGCTCAGCCCTGATCCATGTCTAGTACCACCCCCCAATGCACTGCAGTCTTTGACAGGGGGTCAGTACTGACTTTGGGAAGTTTACTGTCACCACTAAATGGTCGAACAAAGTCCTGATTTGAACTGGGGTGTGTATTAGTCATTACCTGGTGTGACGCTCTGCCACCTGCTTATTATTATATACATAATATTTGTATCACAGATAAATCTGTATGTGATTGCCTAGGACATAGTCAGCCAGTGTGTGGAGGCTTGACCTTTGACCTCAAAAGTGTCAGTGTGACTGAAGCAACAGGATGTCATAAACCGGCCAGTGGGAACCACTAATTCAGGGTTTGATCTTAACATTGTTTTACTAGCCCTGAGCCTAGTGCAAATTGATCAGGGCTAGTGCAGCTAACCCCTCTACTTGTCCGTCTTGACTAGTGCAGGTTTTTCATGCCTGTTAATGAAGTTGAAAAAGTCCCTACTTTAGCAGGCCGTAGTCCTTTTGCTAATCTCCCTCAGTGCTCCAGGTGGACTGGTGTGATTAACAGCTTATCAAGAGCTGCAATTATCTGGCAGTTCAAGAGGGGGAACCAACAAAAGACTTGCTGTGAGTCATTATCACTCAATTGTTAGGACATCCAGCTACAGTGCATGCTGTGATCAATGGTAGAGTGGTTAAGTCACTAGCTTCCAGGTTGCTGAACTTGTCTTTGATTTGTCACATAATATTAAGACCAGTGTGCCTAATTTCCCAACCTTTTTGAGAGTCTGTATCCAACACTACAGTGACAGAATGATATGATGTATACATGGTCTGCCCAGCCAGGTGGTCTGTCAACTCTATACTTTCCCTTGACACCACTGCAGACTAGACTCTGAAGTGGCCACCCATAGACCCATAGCTGCCATTACTGACTGGTGTAGGGGTCCACAGCTCCTCTTATTGGATCACATCAGTCAATGCCATTCATGCAGTCCCACCTTATACCACCCAGCATGTCATTTCATTCTAAAAAACAATGCTTTGGAGCATGTATGGTACAAAGTGAAACTTTAGTAAAATACATAATTTGAAAGGTTAAAATAGGTATTCCTGGTGTGCACAGATCATCCTATACAGAAAGAGAGGTAGCACAGCATCATGCTGAAATACTGCTTCCCCTTTAGCTTATGAAAATACACTGTTTTGAAAAATCTGTTGTTGTTAGGGCAAAGCATGTTAAATCAATACTTTTGTGCCTGGTATATATAAACAGATATGTAAATGTTTCTTTTACGTCCCAAGCCCCCTGTGTTTGTTTAACTCTCCCCAAAGAAATCCTAGAACTGACCCAGGCTCACTTGCAGTGTTAGAAAACTTTTAGAAGTGCAGGTCTAGTTAATCACAGGGTGGAGGATGAGAGTGTCTTTCTCTGCCTGACTCTGTACATTGCCCTGCAGGTCAGACTAGGACTGTGGTGAGGTGCAGGATGATGTTGGGTATTGTGTGTGCAGAGCTAGAACTGCTTGATTGAACATTTGCTATTATGGTATCCTCTAGTTTGGTGGGGAGGGGGGTGAAGAAAGAGGAAGCAAGGGGCACATGGTAAAAAACCGTGGGGGTACACACTGCGTGTGATTGGACTGCAGTCTTTTTTTTGTTGTGGCAGGAAGCAATGTGGAAGCAGGATAAATATGCAATAATCAGAATATTTCTTGGCTCATATTTTTTCTATAAAACCAATCAAAATTGACCATTATTATTGTGGGCTAGTGCAACCATCTGCGGGCTAGTGCATTTTTTAATCAACTTGTCCGGCTGGTTAGTGCAAAAAACAGTTAAGGTTGACCCCTGCACTAATTGAAGGGTTCCTGTCCTGTCTTGACACACAGGGCTTCCTGCCAGATGCCAGGTGATACAACATCGTAAAATATGCCTTTTGAGAGCTAGAAGTTTTAATTTTACGATCCTGAAAGAAGAGAGAACTTATTTAACAGAACCTTGTTAAAAGTTGTAAACCTGAGATCATTCTTGCAAAATAGGAGACCAGCAGAGAGACATCAAAGGAAATACTTTTGATAAAAGCCTGTCAGAGTTTAAAAAATTGCTAACTGCCGATTTTTTCCAGTAGTAACATATCACCCTTTTGGATAATTATACTAAGAATTATTGCAGGTTCTAACTGTGACCTCACCATGGGGGTAGGGAAAGGGATTTTGAAATAGTCAAGCATCTAAAGAGAAAAATGCTAGATTCCACAGAAGTGAGACCTTGGGTCTCTAGA
This sequence comes from Neoceratodus forsteri, assembly GCA_016271365.2. NCBI lineage: Eukaryota > Metazoa > Chordata > Ceratodontiformes > Ceratodontidae > Neoceratodus > Neoceratodus forsteri. Next base: position 736,983,866 of record CM028131.1, read on the forward strand.
CTGAAACTAGGCACTTAGATATAATTCAGCTGGCACTTTTATGTATTTTGCAGGAGCTTTTTGTTCTGTAATTTTCCAATTATTTTGTTGACGGTAAGTATTGATGTTACATGTTCTGTATTTGGTATTTTATCTATTCTACATTTTTAGTAAACACTATTTTCCTTAGAATTCTGCCTGTACCTTCTCAGTTTCTTTTGCATGTGAATGCTGGAGCAGCGTTTAATTCTGACAGCTGTTAAGAGCGCAAAAGGGTGTGTTACTATCTTGCTAAAAGGCAAGACTATACCTAGGTCTCATATTGAGTCATAAGGGTACATCTGGGGAACCTGGCTGGGTGCCACTGGGCGAAGGATTGTACTGCATTTCCCGGAAGAGAATATACTGTATATCTGAGCCTGTTAACTGAGTATGCTAGCATAAGGTTCACATTTGACCCCCAGGACTCGAGGCTGGCAGGTGACTCGGACCCAAAACAGACAGGAAGGTTACCCTGTTTGTCTTCTGTTCACACTATTGCACTTCAAGGTTGGCACTGTAGGAGCAGAGGGCCTGACCTGCGGAGCGCGTTTGTGACACCTGGAATGGGCCTTCACTAGCCAATCATCCAGGTAAGGGAGCACATACAGTTCTTTGTGGAGGGCTGCTGCTACCACTGTCAAGCATTTGGTAAAGACCCGTGACACAGAAGACAAGCCAAAGGGCAAGACTCTGAACTGGTAATGCTCCCCTTCCAACAGGAATCTCAGATACATTCTGTGACTCTTTCGGATTCTGATATGAAGGTAAGCAACCTTCACGTCCAGAGAACAGATCTAGTTGCCTGTCTTTAACAGGGGAACAAGGGCTGATAGGGAGACCATACTGAACTGCTTGTACTCTGTGTAGAAGTTCAGGTCTCTCAGGTCTACAACTCAGACCCTGTCTACTTGGGGACTATGAAGTACATGGAGTAGAAAACCCTGTTCCTCTGCCTGACAAGAACTGGTTGTATGGCCATTTTTGAGGCAATGCTTTTATCTACTCTTTAAGCAGTGACATGTGCCCTTAGGAATAAATGGAACCAGGTGATGGATGATCTGGAGGGGTCTCCAGAAACTTCAGAGCATGGCCTTTTGCACTAATGTCCAGGACCCATTCATCTGTGGTTATCTCCTGCCACTGGTTCAAGTGAAGGGACAGCTGTTCCCCTCCAACCACTACTAGAGGCAATGGTGTTTGGGGGTTCTATGGCGGCGACTCATTGGGTATGATGTAGAAGAGGTTTTGAAAGGCAGACAGGTTGTGACGACTAAAAGGGGTGTTTATCTTTGCTTGTTGCACATCATTAGCAAACCCTGTTACTCTTAAGCCATGAATATCTTCTCATGCAAATGCCAGAGGCAGCTGCCCTTCCAGAAGCATCAGAAATATCATAGGCTGGGCAGATCAAATGTTTGCCCACCTCAGCCCTTGCAGTTAAAGTTTCATTAACTCTGCTCTGGCCTGACCCTCAGGAAGGGCCTGCGCAGCAGCCTTGGCACTCCTCCAGAAAGTGCTCTGGCATTTGATTATATGGGCCAGGTAGTTTGCAATACGCAGGCCTAGTGATGTAGATGCATAGGTACATTTCCAAATGACATCTAGCCTTCTGGATTCCTTGTCAGGAGGCAGGGAGCTCATATAGTTGGGCACCCTGGATCTGTCATGGGCAGCTGTAATGACCAGTGAGTCAGTCTCTGGCTGGTTAGCATAACAAGGCTTGTTAGATGGTGCAGGGTAGATCCTGTCTGCCTTTCTACGGACTACTGCTATAGCACTGGACCAATACCAAGCAGCATAAGTGGCATCCTCCAGAGCTGGGTATATTGGAGGGATGGCTATAGAGGGGGATTCGGACACCTCCAAAAACTCCAACAAATTCTTCTTTGTGGAGTCTCCTTCCTCCAGAGTAAATCCCATAGTTGCCTGCATTTTCTGCATCATTGTTTGGAAAGAGGGATCCTGTGGCAGTGATCTTGAGGTGTTGACTACGGATTCCTCACTGCAGGAGGATAAGGTGGAGCTAGTACCAGACAAATACTGGTCATCAGCATAACCCTCCTCTCCCTCATAATCTTCTTCCATTATGAGGTCTGGGTTACATTTCACCTCTTGGTCATCCTCTTCGACAATGGGGATAGAGAAGAGTGCCACTGACACTGGTGGTGGCTGAGAAGGCTCCTTTTGCATAGTACTGGGTTGTGGCATCGATGGAGTCTGAGTGTTTGAGACTCCTTTTGCCATTAGTGTATGCTGGCCAGGCAGGCCCGGGAAGAGGCAACGTATCATTTCTGAAAATGATACCAGCACTGTTTGTGCGTCGATGATGCCTGTAGAAGGGGTCGTAACTGCAGTAGTTGACAATAGGTTCAGACTCAGTGACAATGGCACTGTATCACATGTAATAAACCCGGTAGTGCTCAAGCCAAGCCCCTACCTTAGTGTGTGGCCGACGGTCGGGGGGCTGTAGTCACTGCCACTGGAGTAGGTGATGCTAACGATAAGGAAGTTCCTGCTGGCTACAACAGCGGCCTAGAACTTGTCAGGGAGGCAATGTCCGTACCCCTGTCGAGGTGCTTATGGTCACCCAATGGCACACTCCATTGATAACAATGGAAGTGTCAATTAAACACACTGATTTTTTATATTTTAGAGGTCAACTGAGGGGAAAACAAAGCCACACCTCAACTAGCAAAAGCTGTGCTCTTTAACTGTAGTGTTTTTTTTTTTTTTTTTCCAACTAAGCTTTTTCTGGCAGCCCTGGTGTTAGCGGCCATCGGCCCATACCCACACCTGACTGGCATCTACTTACCAGGACTTACTTCTAGGGTCTTCATGGATTTTCCCACTCAGTGGGGCCAGGAAGGGGAGGTTTGCTCTCCCCTGGAGCACAATCTAAATGAGAAGCATACCGGGTGACAGCACAGGCTGGGGAATGGGTCAGACTTCATACTCTGACTTACCAGTCTTTTCCTTTTTCTGATACTCCTCCCCACCAGTATGCAATAATGCAGGTGTGCATGTAAATGCAAGACATCCCCCTTGCTGGGCAACCGGCTGACCTTGGAAGACCTGACGAGGTAGGCATTCAGCATCTCAGCCCTCCACACCATCATTAACTCTATTCTTAGCAGAGATAAATGGAGAAATAACAAGCCATGAATAAGAGACCTAAAAAGGTTCCCAATCAAGCCTCTTCAACTGCATTACTGCTAAGTTACTAAAAACATTCAGTGACTCAGCACAGGCTAAGATGGGACAGTTGCCTTCTATATTTATTTATGGCTTCCTTTACAACTTTTATGTATTACCTCATGTGTGCGGAAAGGGAAAGCCTTGTTTAGTGTTGCCAGTGCCTGGCATGGAACCACCTACAACCCAAACACACTTCCCCTGCCTCCCATGAACCATCAGACTCTGCTGACTGTTAATGACCAGAGAACAAACTGATGCACATATAAAGCAGTGGGCAAACTACATAACCTAGACCATTAATATCATACAGAAAATACCATAAGCAGAGATATGAGGGTTACTCTCCTATAAACGTAATTTTAGGAATGGTATATGGTGCACATCCACACGTTGGCAGTCTTCCTTTCCCTTTAAATACAGCTGGAACATCTTCAAGCTAAGCTCCTCCCACCCACTTGGGTGGTATCCTCCTTGGCACCACCCCATGATGTTAGATCTTGCACGCTGGAAGCAGAGATCCGTGTGCTACTTGTCTGGGGAGGTCGGATGAGTTGTGTGGATGTGCACCATATACCACTCCTAGAACTACAGTTACAGGTGAGTAACCCTCATTTCTAGGGATGTGGTATGGTGCACTGTCCACATGCTGGCAGACTCCATGCAGTTCTCTGGGAGGGTGGGGGGCAAGGTGCACACCCCTACTTAGGAAAAAGGGACTGGAGAACCGAGGCCCCAAAACCAGCAGCCCGGCATGACTCAAGCTCGATGTGGTAACAGGAGATAAAGGTGTGTGCTGACTTCCGGGTAGCAGCCCTACAGATCTCCTGGATAGGGACATCCTCGGAAGCAGCCAATGAGGCAGCAGTATGGCTGGTGGAATGAGCCCTAAGCCATACGGGAGCTCCTTACCAGCCCACCTATAGCAGCCATATTACAAATCAAATGTATTCTGCTGAGAATTGAGTCACAGGCAGTAGCATACACAGGGATAATTAAAAATAGGTTACTTATCTGTAACTGTAGTTCTAGGAGAGGTATAGGGTTCCCATCCACACTGTGGCAATTCCACTGAACAGTTTGATTTGGCAAACATTTTTAAGCTAAATTTCTCCCACGATCTGGCCCGTAAATCCCCCAACTCCACCCTGTAACTTCATCTCCTCCATGCTGGAAGCAGGGATCCATGTGCCACTTACCAGGGGAGGCTAGGTGGGTTGTGTGGATGTGAACCTGTGACAGGGTTGAATAGGACCCTGTCCCAGTTGTCATGGAGAATTTGAATGCAGGGATCTGTTCTGTCCTTTCCTTTCCTGTCTCTTGTCTGTCTGGTTCCGCAACCAAATTTTCCTGTGAGACCTAGGATTTGATCACCCCGATAGTCTCACAATTATTTGCCCTTCGCTATCTCTCAATCTTTCCTTGCTGTCTGTTTTTTTCCTCCCTTGCATATCTGCTGATATAAAAAATATGCAAATCATTATGTGGAAATGTAACTGATATTGGGATCCCTTTGTTTGGAAATAATATAGTGTTAATTTTTGAAATGTATATAATTATAGTTTGAGATGACTGCAAAAAAGCCATTGGAAACCAAGAGGTTACCTTAGTGCAATTTTTAAGCCTTTTGCAGAAGAGCTGTGGAAAAGGGGCCTCAGCTCAGGCACACTGTGTTCCTGCCAGCACCTGCCTGAAACATACAAGAACACTTTGGAAGAAGCTTGTTAAGAATGCTTGCAAGATGGACACACAGAAATTAAAAGAAAACTCTGATGGATCTTCAATAGTTGTACAGAACAAGTTTATTTTTTTGTTCCTGCTAGTACAAATAAAATACTTTTTGTGAATTCAAATCAAATCAAATCAAATCTTTATTTATCCAGGCGATCACCATTGAGCAAGCTCATTTACAAGGTGGACCTGCTTTGGTCAAGGACAAATATACATACATACAATAAGGTGCAGTATACAAAATGATAAACAGGATACAAAAAAAAAAATCTTACAGCAACATGTTAGGCGCAATATATACATTCCAACTGTTCACAGAGAACCTACATGTGTTACATAATAGTATTGCAGTATTTACAACCTTCATATACATAGAAGTTGAGGCATCATGTTTATTATTGCCTACCTGGAAGGGTACAATTATTTTCATTTCAGCCCTCAGTAACTGTTTATGTACTTGGGTGAGGGTCCTAGGTTACAGAGGGACCCACAGTGAGGACTGTATCTCCTGCTTCAGAGGCGGCAAGAGAGTAGAAAAAGAGGTGCCAAGGTTCCGAGGGCCAGTATGGCTGCTGATTAGTGACTAGTTAAATGGGGAATGATAGAACTAGGTTCATGACTGGGTATGGTGGAACCAGAAAGGTAACCATCCGCAGGACTGCTAGTGACTATGGAAACACTTACAGTTTTCGCCGAATGCTTTGTCATAAATAGTACTAAAAAGGGTAATACTGACAGGAGAACTAAGTCTCAATGATCTTTGTATCTTATTCCAGAGTGTGGGCAGCACGTGACTTATGGCAGCCCTACCAAAATGGTTACTGATCCTGGAGATTTTCAAAGAAATTAGTGAGTGACTTCGTAGGTCATAATTACTCATTGGATTTAAGGGGAGACAGGCAACAATGTAATCTGGGAGCTTGGTGAGGGCTCGAAGTGTCCAGAGGGCTGCATTTCTACACCATCTGTATTGCAGGGAAGGCCACCCTACTGCTGAATATAGACAGCAATGATGTGTGGAGGACGGGAGATCGGTTATGAATCTTAAGGCTCTATGGTACAGGACATCCAGTTTTGCAAGGTGTGAGATGGAGCATTGGCTATAGATAATGTCAGCGTAGTCGATTAATGAGAGGAATGTAGATTGAACAAGCTGTCTTTTAGCTTCTGTGGTCAGGAGGTGTTTAATTCTTAAGAAGAGGCCAAGCCTCTGCCTAAGTTTTTTCATCAGAACTTCTGTGTGCTCCAAAAAGGACAGTTTATTGTCAAGCCATATGCCCAGATATTTGAATTTAGGTACAAATTCAAGCTTTTCGCCTAGTAAGGTGGTTATGGGAGGAAATGTACTAGCGGCAGCAGCGTAGGCCCCAGGGCTATGCGGTGAAAAGATCATGGCCTTGGTTTTTTTTAGCATTTAGTAGTAGTTTTTTATGGAGAAGCTGGTTCTGCAGTGTATCAAATTCCTTTTGTAATTCTAAGCATGCGGCTCCAGGAGAATCATGGCTTAGACAGAGCACCGTATCATCGGCAAACAGGTGTATACTGGCTTCCTTGATTCCCACATCCAAGTTGTTAATGTAGATGGCGAACAGTAGAGGGCCCAGTATGGATCCCTGTGGGACTCCTCTTTTTATTGGTTTGAGTGGAGAGAGCTGACCTTCGGCCTTGGCTTGCTGCTGTCTGTCGGAGAGGTAGTTCTGGAACCAATCCAATGAGATTGAGTCCATGCCTACGGATTTTAGGGTTGAGAGAAGTAGGTAGTGGTCGACGGTGTCGAAGGCCTTGCTGAGATCTAGAAACACCGCACAAATTTTTTATTGTCAAGGTCCCGTTGCCAGTCATTAGTGACTTTGGCCAATGCCGTAATAGTGCTATGCTTTGCTCTAAAGCCGGACTGCATAGGATTAAGCAATGAGGAGTCGTCGAGGAATGATCTCAACTGTATATCCACAATTTTTTCCATCATTTTCGATAGTATAGGTAAAAGAGAGATAGGCCTATAATTGTTTAGGTCACTTGGGTCTCCAGCTTTAAATAGTGGGATGACATGAGCAGTTTTCCATTCTGTGGGGAGAGAGCCTTGGGCTAGGGACAAGCTGAATAGGTGTGATATAGGTGGGGCAAGTATATGGTATGCAATTTTCAGAAAATATGGGTCAAAGGAGTTGGCTCCTGCGCTTTTTCTAATATCTAGCTGTAGCAGAAGGTCTTCAACCTCCTTAATGGTAGTTGGGGAAAAGGAGAAGATCATATCATTATTGCTTGGTTCAGGCAGCTGGGCTTTGAGCTGTGGACGTAAACTGCTTACTGATGCATTATTGAATGCCATGCCTGCAGTGGCAAAGTGGTTACTGAAGGCTTGAAGAATCTCGGTTTTGTTAGTGATAGTTGCATTGTCAATGGTAATTTTGGAAGGTAATACAGTACCTGGTGAATGTCCAGACAGTTCCTTTATGGCACATCAAAATTTGGCAGGGTTATTGGATGCAGATAGCAATTCCTTTTGATAAAAGTTGGCCTTGGCCTCTGACAAGTTTCGTGCAGGTTTTCCTAGCTGTCCTAAAGAGACACCAGTCTGCTACGGCATTCGATTTCCGGGCCTTTTTCCATAGCTGGTCTCTTTTGAGTAAAGCTTTCTTTAGGTCCGGTGAGAACCAACAGCAGGTTCTGGTTTTTATTCGAGTTTTGGTTAATGGAGCATGTTTATTCAGGGCACTGGCTATGATTTTGTGGAAAAGATCATAGGCATCATTTACCGATTTGGCCAGGTAGAAACTCTGCCAGAGTAGAGTTTTTTTTTAGATCGTTAAAGTAGGCCAGAGGGTCAAAGTTTCATCTAGATCTTCTGGTAGAGAACTTTGATGTAGCTAATGGTTTAGTGATTGTTCTTATGCCAGCTATAAGGCAGTGGTCACTAACATCTGCTGGGATGATACCAGCATGAGAAAAATAGTGCGGTTTATTGACAGGGAGGACATCCAGGAGGGTGCTTCTCACTGGGTTTTTATTGTTAATGCGAGCTGGTTCAGATATAAGTTAGTAGAACCCATGGGAGTCACAAAATTGTTTTAGGGGTAGCGATCCGTTAGATAACCAGTCGTAATTAAGGTCGCCTAGTACAACTGTTTCCAGAGGTGTCTCGTCCATTTGTGATGATAGATGTGTCAAGAGCTGTGGTCCTGCTGCTGGTGGTGGTCTATAGCAGCCTATTATTCGTAGTGCCACAGTTCTGGATAGTTCAACCCTACGAGTCAACAGCTACAACTGCTTCTGTTTTTTCCTATGCTTCCTGACCTGTGCCTTGGCAGATAGTGTAAGACTAAGTGGGATTCACACCGTGCATACTCTAAGCCAGGAGTTTTGTGCGTGGGTACTGGACCTAGTACCAGGAAAGCAAAGAGAAAGGTATGGATTCTGCAGCAGCAAGTCCAGGAGTTGTTACCAGGAGAATGGCAGCCAAACTAGGAGAGACAAAAGTCCAAGCTGAGACTGTACAGCCAGCACAAGTTATGGAAAAAGAACAGGCAGTGACAGAACCTGAATGCCCAATGGATTTTTTCAAATGGTGGGCCATACAACAAAAAGAGACGGAGAAGCAGAGAGAAAAAAGATTCAACATTTAGAAGCACAGAGGAGAGAAGAGATGCAGCAACAGGAGCAGCAGAGGAGAGAAGAGATGCAGCGACAGGAGCAGCGATGGCTGGATGCCTTGCAAAGTATCAAAAGCAGAGGATCTGGCATAGATCCAGATGAGCAACAAAACACAAGCAACTTAAAAGCCATTAAACTTACAAAGTTGTGCCCCTCCAATGACATCGAAGCATACCTGCCAACTTTTGAAAGAGTTGCCATAGCCTGCCAATGGCCAAAGCAGCAATGGACAATCAGACTGGTACTCTACCTGACAGGAAAAGCCAAACTTGCCTACAGCAATATGGACACTGCACAGTCAGAGAACTATGACCTGGTGAAAAGCGAAATCCTGAAAAGGTATGACATCTCTGGAGAGACCTACAGGCAGAGATTTCGATCTCTGAAGTACAACTCAGTCGACAATCCTCGAGAAGCCTTCATTTGACTCAGAGAACTCCTGATAAAATGGCTCCAACCTGAGGGCAAAACAGTCCCACAGATCAACGACACATTTGCAATGAGGCACTTCATCAACATCCTGCCTACAGATATGCAGCTTTGGGTAAAGGAACACCGACCAGAAAGTGGGGAAAAGGCTGTTTCTTTGGCCGAGGACAACCAAATGGCCAGACAGATGCCACAGCAGCGAGGTAACAGTCAATCACCAGTAAGACACTCTTTTTTCCCATTTAAACTCCAAGTCTGATAAGAACTCTGGTGGGAGTAACAAATCTGTGCCCAAAGACGTTATTTGTTAGCAAATTGGGGCAAGCATTTAACAGATGTGAAGGTGGGGGATAAGACTGTAAAGGGACTCATTGATTCGGGAAGCAGACAGACCCTAGTGCATGTTGAAGTACAGGGAAAACACTGCAAAGGGACCAGGTACTGGTGTCATCTGCATCCACGGGGACAATCGATACTATCCCACCACCCAAGTGACTCTGACCATTAAGGGTGTGTCACAACAAATGAAAGTGGGGTAGTACCTGTTACCTGTACATGTGATTACTGGAAATGACTTTCCAGGATTTTCTGAGTTAATCAAAGGAGGAGTAAATCCTGATGTTTCAGCAGCTGTGGCGACAAGAGCTCAGGCAAAGAAAATTGCAGACAGTGGGGACACTTTTCCTTGCAATAATTTTGATTTGGACTTGTTTGAGCACAGCTCCAAGATCTGGAAATCCAGGAAAGAAAGACAATGCTTGAAGAAACTGTGGCAACAAATGACTGATGGACATGAGGGGTTAACAAATGAAAATGCTGAAACTAAACTGATCACCGATTGTGATTTTCTTTCAGAACAAGCTAACAATGTTTCTCTCCAGGGTTATTTTAAGCAGCCGGGGGTGAAACCAAAACAAAGTGGACCAATGTTTAAAAAATGTAATGGGTTACTGTACAGAGTTTGGGTTAAACCTCAGACACAGGAACACACATAACAACTGGTTATACCACAGAAGTATAGAACAGAGTTGTTACAGATAGCATATATATACAGGTTACTCACCTGTAACAGGAGTTGTAGGAATGGTATATGTTGTTCATCCACACTGTCTGGCAGGTATCCTTGCCGCTTTAAATCTTGCAGGAAGGTCAAGCTGGCTCCTCCCACCCACCCGGGTGGTAAAACTCTCGGCTCCGCCCCATGACGCCAGATCTGGCCCATGGGAAGTTCAGGTAGTGCAGTCGAAGCTGGGGAGGTCGGTGGGATGGTGGATGAATAATATATACCATTCCTAGAACTCCTGTTACAGGTGAGTAACCTCATATTTCTAGGACATGGATATGTTATTCATCCACACTGTCTGGCAGACTCCTGCAGTTCTCCTCGGGAGGAGGAGGCAAAGGACACCCCTGATACCTACTTGGGAAAGAGAGACTGGAGAACCGAGGTCCCAAAACCAGCATCCCGGCGTGACTCAAGGTCGATGTGGTAATGGGTGATGAAGGTGTGTGCTGACTTCCAGGTAGCAGCCCTGCAGATTTCCTGGATAGGGACGCCCTTGAAGCAGCCACCGATGCAGCAGTATGGCGGTAGAATGAGCTCTTATCCTCTGGGAGGCTCCATGCCCGCCAACTTATAGCAGAGATCTATGCAGGAGGTGACCCACCTGCCTATCGTCTGCTTGGCTGCTGGTCTGCCAGATGTGGCTTCAGCGTAGGTGACAAACAGCTGGCGAACCTCTCCCCGAATTTCAGCCGTGCGCTCCTTATAGTAAGCGAGCGCCCTTCTAGGGTCCAAAGTATGGAGCCTATATTCGGCCTCTGAAGTGTGATTGGGGTAGAACACCAGCAGAGTCAGCACCTGGTTAAGGTGAAACTCCGAACACCACCTTCGGAAGGAATTTTGGTGGGGGGCAGGACAACCTTGTCCTGTGGAAGACCAGAGTAAGGAGACTCGATGGAAGCGCCGGAGCTCTCCCATCCTTCTGGCTGACGGACAGCCACCAAGAAGGCGTCTTCACGACAGGTGTGAAAGATCACACCTGTGCATTGGTTCAATGGCTTGCCCATGAGCTTGGCCAGTACCAGCAGTAGATCCCACGGAGGTGGAGGTTCTCGTACCGAGGAAATGTGGTCAAGGCCTTTGAAAAAGCTCCGACCACCTTCTCCTGTAGGCACCGACTGCTTGCCGGCCCACGCCCGTAAGCAGAGATAGCTGCTAGGTGCACCTTAAGGTCGTCGAACGGGCCCTTGCTGAGAAAGGACCACAGGTAGTCCAGAATGCTTTAAGGGGGCAGTCGGAGGGTCCAAGCCCTTCCCTGACACCAAATTGAAAACCTCTTCCATTTGAAGGCATAGCATTTTCGGTCGACTTTGGGATGCCTCAATGACGCTGGAGGACCTCACGGAAAGACCCAAGGCCTGGAACTCTAGCCCAGAACTAGGGCCATCAGGTGCAGGGATTGAAGGTCCGATGGAATACCTTTCCCTGATTGACTTGAGATCAGGTCCGGCGGGCTGGAAGCCTCCTCGGAGCCTGGAGCTGAGGCTGAGGAGATCTGGATACCTGAACTGGCGGGCCAGTCTGGGGCTACCAGAATTACTCTGCACCTGTCCTCCTCGCTTGAGAAGCACCTTGTGGATCAAGGGAAATGGGGAAAGGAGAAGAGGCCCAGGGTCCACGGCCTCCGAGAAGGCATCCCCCTCGCAGCAAGCCTTGCTGGGGCGGCATGGAACAGACTCCAGCTTCAGATTCTCCTGGAGTAAACAGGTCCACCTGAGGCGTGCCCCAGTGGGAGAAGAGATCTTGTACTGCCTCCGGCAGGAGAGACCACGTGGAGACGCAGCCCCTATCCGGCTTAGGGCATCGGCCAGGGTGTTGGAGGCCCTGCCACATGAATGGCTAGGAGATCCGCCTCCAGGCCACGCAACTAGGGACCAAATGCGAGAGCTTCCTGCATAACAGCAAGGAGCGCGTCCGCCCTGGCGTGTTCAGATAGTACATGGTGCGTGGTGTTGGTCCGTCTGGACCTGAACCATTTGACCTGTGAGAAACGTGAGCGAAGGCGGTGAGAGCTAGACAGACTGCCTGAGCTCCAGCAGGTTGATGTGGCATCGGACTTCCGCTGGGACCAGAGGCGCATGGACTCGGTGTTCCCCAGATGGGCACCCCAACCCATCAGAGATCCGCGTCGAGAGAGAGAGACCGGCTGGCTCGGGGCGGACGAACGGGATAATTCTCCCAGATGAGTCTGGAACGATCCACCACTGGAGAAAGCCGCTCCACATCCTGGTCACCGTCACGGGCCGCCCAACGGATCGCAGCGCTAGTGACCACTGGCTGGCCAGTCCCCACTGAAGGGGACATATGTACCAACGGGCCCAACAGACCACGCTGCAGCAGGCCGCCATGAGGCCCAGGAGGCGCAGGAAGTCCCGGCAGGGGCGCAATTACCCAACCAGAAATGATTGGGCAAAGGAGAAAGAACCTCGCCCTGTCCGGCGGGAGCTGTGCTCTGGCTCACAAGAGAGTCGAGCTCTGGCCTCGATGAACAGAATCACCTGCTTTGGCATTAAGTCTGACTTCGGCCCCTTGGATGAGGAGGCCAACCTGAGAGCAAAACCTGGGGCCAACTTCTGACCGTCCACCTCCTGTCTGAGGGGCTGCTATCAGCCAATCGTCCAGGTAACGGTACACCCGGAACCCTCGACAAGAGGAATGCTGTCACCACTGCCATGCATTTGGTGAAGACCCTGGGAGCTAGGGAGAGGCCAAGGGCATGGCTCGAACTGTGAACGGGATCCTCTGCTCTGAAGCGGAGGAATTCTGGCGGGATGGATTTATCAGGACGTGAAAGAACGATCCTGAGATCCAGGGCGAACCACACTCCTGCTCCAGATGGGATTATCTGAGCCAGAGTGACATCCTGAAGGTTCGGGAGGACCTTAGGAACTTGTTCAGCGTCGCAGGTCGAGAATGGGGCACCAGCCCCCTGGCCTGTTTTGGGACCAGGAAGTACCTGGACACAAACCCCGGTCTGAAGGAGGATCCGCCACCTCCCTGATTACCTCTTTTCGAGGAGCAGGGCAATGTCGGCCCGGGCGGGCCAACAGCAAGGTTGCGATCTGGTGCGGGTTCTCTCTGAGGGCTTACGGCTCGGTGCTGCACAACCTGCTCAACTCCAGAGGCAGGCCTTTCCTACCACTCCAACACCCAGTGGCAGGATAGCGGACCAGGTAGAAAGGAAGTGGTGGAGTCGCCCCCACGGGGGAACTCAGGGGGAGTGACGAGGCTGGGGTGGCACCCCCAACCCGCTACTGGCAGGCTTGGAGGAAGAACTGGCCGAGGGACCTCCTGGCCTTTACTCCTTGTTTCTGTTGGAGGAAGCCCCGGCTTGGGTTTGGGACGCCAAGCATGACCTGCTGGTTCCTGTTGCTGGTGCTGCTGGGCTGGTTGAGGGGTGGACCAAAGACGAAGGACTTCTGCTGCTGACGGCGGCCTTGTCCTCTGGGCGGAGGCGTGACCGAGTCCAGAGTGGCATTGGCTTTTTCTAACTGGGCTGGAGGTGTCCTCCACCCAGGCTAAGAGGTCAGTCCCCAAAGAAGGGGACATCCGCCAATCCTATGCTGCATCCGCCGTGAAAGTGATATCTCACTTCCCTGCGCCGCATGGCCACTGCGGGCGCATTGACCCACAGGAACACTCATGTCCAGAGCAGTCTGAGCTGCTGTCACCACCCGCTTCGCCTGTCCCGCACCTGGCAGACCAAGTAGTCTGCAGGTCAGCGGGAGATGAGGAACAGCCTCATCCAGGAGCCCAAGAGGCGGGAGAAGTGCCATCAGCACGGCTGAAGCCAATGGTCGGAGGCCAAGGGAGACACGCAGCGACACCCAGCCGCCCGGCAAAAGTCCAGCTGTAGGACTTTTTTGTCAGCTTGTCTGACATCCCGAGCGTTGCAGGAACGCCGGAAAATGCTGTTGAGGACTAACTTCTCCGCAGAGGGGTACCGAGAAACCGGGCAAAGAGCTGCAGGACAGCATACTTCCTGGCCATCCTGGCTAAGGCGCTGGGCTGGTGGGTAGTAGCCGCTGCCAGCTCCAAGTGCTGGGCGACAATGGCCTCAGCCACCGAAAGGCCTCTGTAGGAGAATCCCTCGGTCCAGAATCTCCGCCAGAGATACTGGCCCATTTGGACACGGGCTCGAACTGCATCCCGGTGGATTCTGAGATGAGCCAAGCAGACCTACATGGGCGACTATCGCCCACTGACTGGCCCCGGAGGACTCCATGGGATCGCACCTGCCTGGAGAACAGGAGGTCACGTCAGATTCCTTCAAGAGCTGCTCGTCCCTGAGCTACCCCGCCTGCCGAGGGACGGTCGGGAGTGAGGGTGACCGACAACCTGTGGGCACGAGGCCATGACCGACTGAGAACTCTTGGTCAGGGCTCCTGACTTAGGTTGAGGAGGCGGAGGTTCCACCACAATCGGTGGACCAGCTGGTTTTCGGCTAGCAACCGCCCTGCGAGGCGGCAACTCGACTGGAACGAGTGGTTGCTTCGTCGCCCGGCGACAGCCATTTGATGGCCGGGTCTTAGCCGGGCCGCTTAGGCCCGGATAACAGCAACTGTTGCCACATCAAATCCTCGCACCATCGGGCGCAACTTGGCGCTGCTTCTCACCCGAGGAGGACGAGCGCATGCCGCTTACTTCGCAACGAGACAGAGACCACCGGCGACGGCGGGAACGGCTGGACCGAGAAGAGGTCCGAGACCGAGACTTCGGGGACCGAGGGTGTCTGGGAAGGGGTAGGGATACCGCCTTTCCTCGCTCGAGCGTTTTGGGACTGCGGTCCCAGGCGAGCAGACAGAACTTCTGTATCCACCGGGGACCGTGAAGTAGGGTTGTCGGCTTCTCCAGTCGACAGCCCGTCTAACGGATCGAGAAAAATCTTGACTTCATCAACGGGAGTCTCGGCAGGCTGGCCTGACGGGGGCACCGTGAAGCCAGCGGCCTCAGCCATAAGAAAAAATTACTCACCTTAGTAATGTTGTTTCTTTTAATGGAGTCTTGCTATATTATGACAATTGCAGTATGACCGCAGGTTAGAACTGCTCCAGAGGTGAAATAGTTAACTTTCCATGCAGGCATGGAACTTAGAGCGCGAGCTCGGTTGAAAACTCTGTCTGTTGTGCTTCAAACGCAAACTGTCAGATCTTTACGAGCTAAAACTCACTAAGGTTCTGTGTGGAAGCTGTAAACTCACACCAGCCAACTGGCTACCAACATAAACACTCATTTTTGGCCTAAAACAAAGACTCAAGTCAGAGACCCAAAATGCAAAAACACAACACCAATTCACCCAAAAGGTAGGTGAAAAACAACAAGGTGGGCATCAAAAACAAAGTGCAACCTGTACTGCTCACCCACATCTCAAAACAGAGGTTCTGAGAGGGGCAGGCAGGAGGGAGGTAATCATAGCAAGACTCCATTAGAAGAAACAACATTACTAAGGTGAGTAATTTTTTTCAAACAACATGAAGTCTTGCTATATTATGACAATTGCAGACTACACAGCAGTACCCTCATGGAGGAGGGACAGAACCTACCTAGGAAATAGGCTCTGAAGCACGGCTGTGCTAAACCGAGCATCACTCCTAGCCTGGATGTCCAGGGGTAATGCTTGGTAAAAGTGTGAACTGTTTTCCAGGTAGCTGCTTGACATATTTCTAGCATAGGAATGTCTCTGGCAGCAGCCAGAGAAGCAGCTGTACCTCTGGTAGAGTGAGCCCTCAGGCCTGAGGGGGGAACTTACCCAACTTCTCATAGCAATTGGATACAAGAGACAATCCACCTGGCAATGGATCTTTTAGTGGCTGGCTTCCCTTTACTAACTTCGCCATACGTGAGGAACAGTTGGAGGAGTCAAACCTATGACCCTTGGTACGCTCTATGTAGTAACTAAGGGCTCTTCACATCTAGGTTGTGCAGCCTCCTCCCCAGAAGAGGAGTGGTCAGTGAAGTACACTGGAAGTGAAATAGATTGATTAAGGGGAAATCTGAAACCACCTTAGGAGGAACCTCTGTTAGTCCGAGGACCACCTTATCTCTGTGAAAAGAGATAAACCCTGCTCCACTGACAGCGCTTTGTAATTCACTGCGCGCCTGGCAGAGGTGATGGCTACCAAAACACAGTTTTCCAAGTCAAGTACTTGAGCTCAGCTGAAGACAAGGGCTCAAAGGGGGTTGCATAAGCTGAGCAATGCAAACGTTAAGATCCCAGGCAGGGCAGGATCCCTGAATGGAGGGCTGGTGTAGCAACCCCTAAAAACTTGGAAAATACAGGATGAGCTGAAAGGAAGAGGATTTACCTGCTGAAATAAAAGCAGACACAGCTGCCAAGTCACCTTCAGGTAGCTGGTCTCAGCCCCAAAGAATTCAGGTGGACCATATAATCCAGGACTGTGGGTAGATCAGCAGAGACTGGGGAAATATGCTTTTCCGAAAGCACCATATGGAAAACCTTTTCCATTTGGAATTGTAAGTAGCCCTGGTGGAAGGTTTCCATGCTTCATTATATATCCATTACACCTCGGGAAAGGTGTAAATCAGCAAACTCTAACTCTTCAAGAACCAAGCCTTGAGATTGATCAGACCCTTCCCTGGCACAGGTTAAAGATTGTGATTCCTGGGAAGGGACAGGGAGGATGGACATGCTAGGACAGCAGGTGGATACCAGGGCTGTCTGGCTCCAATCCAGAGCTATCAGAATGACTTTGCATGATTGGGATCTGATTTTGACTAGCACTTTGAACAGGAGAGGAAGGAGGAAGGCATAGATAAACTTCCTCCCAACTGAGGGCTAAGGCATCCAGGGGAGTGAGCCCAACACTGGGGGCCTGCAGCAAAAAAGAGGAAGTTGGTGATTGTCTGGGGCTGCAAAAAGATCTATCTGCGGGGTGCCCCATCTGGCAAATACTACTCCCAAGACCAGGGGATCCAGTGACCATTCGTGGTGGCCCTGGGAAATCCTGCTGAGGAAACTGCCAGGACATTGTCCTTGCCTGGGAGGTGAACTGCTGTAAAGGAGGTGTTCAGGGAGAGCCAGAGACCACAACTTCATCGCTTACATTGCACAAGGCAGAGACCGAAAGTGCCCCCTGCTTGTTGATGTACCACATTGTAGTGGTGTTGTCTGTTCTTGACCTGAATACTTTGTTCTGAACAGATTTGGAAAAAGCTTGAAGTGCTAAAAACTGCTCTGAGCTCCAACAGGGTGATGTGGAGCAGAGATTCCTGGGAGACCACAGACCCTGGGTGGTGAGGTCGCCTATGAGCTCCCCAGCCCAAGAGGGACACATCTGTAGTAAGGATTAGAGAATGAGACTGAGTGACAAAAGGAACCCCTTGTCTCAGGTTGCTCTGATCCTGCCACCACTGTAGGGCTTGGATCAGGGTTCGAGTTATTGGGATCAGCTTGGTAAGAGGATCCTTTCTTTGAGACCAAAAAGCTCTCAAATGGAACTGGATGTCCCTCATCTGAAATCTTGCTCCATGCACAACTGCTGTGGAAGCAGCCATGTGTCCTAGGAGCTGCAGAAAATGCCTTGCTGGCCGGGAGACCTGCAGGGTAAATGAGGAGGCCAGGGAGACTAGGGTCTTTGCCCTGTCCAGGGGAAGGAAGGCCCTGGCTTCCTGTGTGTTCAGTTCTGCGCCTATGAAGGTAAGAAGCTGGACCGGCTCTAGAACTGACTTTGAGTGATTCAGAAGGAAACCTAGAGAGGTAAGCAGTTGCTGCGTTATCTGAAGGTGTAAATTGACCTGGTCTGGGGACTGGCCTACTAAGAGCCAATCGTCCAGGTAAGGAAAGATGGCAATCTTTTGCCTTCTTAGGTAGGCAACTGCTACAGCCAGGTATTCGGTGAATACCCTTGGGGCAGAAGTGAGGCCGAAGGGCACTGCTCTGAACTGGTAGTGGCCTGAGGGCAGCTCGAACCTGAGGTGCTTTCGATGGGAGCTTCTGATAGGAATATGGAAGTAGGCATACTTGAGGTCCAGGGAAGCTAGCCAGTCCCCTGGCCTTAGAGAGGGTAGGATAATTCCCAGAGTCACCATTTTGAACTTTGGCTTTAAAAGGTGCTTGTTTAAGTATCGGAGATCCAGGATGGGCCTCCATTCTCTGTCTTTTTGGGGTAAGGAAGTACCTGGAGTACAAACCCTTGCCCTGGTGTAGGGAGGACCCTTCCCACAGCTCTGAGAGCCAGGAGGTTAGAGACCTCTGCCTCTAGGGCGAGTGCCTCTGATGGAGTTGCAGGTGGAAAAGATCTGGTTCTCAGCTTTGGAAATTTTTTGAAGCTGAGATCTAGTCCCTGGCTTACTACTTCCAGGACCCACTTGTCTGATGTTAAAGAATTCCAGTCCTGGACAAAGTAAGCCAGCCTGCCCCCTACAGGTAGAGGAGAATCGGCCCTGGCAATCCCATCAGGGTGCCTGCTTGGCAGGGCTTTGGGCTGAGGGTGGAAGCAGACCTGCTTGTACCCCGTCTGCCTCTCCCTCTAAAGAACCCCCTCTGAGCATAGGCGTAGGAGGAAGCTTGGGCTTGGTAAAAAGGCCTATGAAAAGGCCTGCCCCTGCCTCTAGGAAGCTGCTTTTGAGGAATGGCCTGCCTTTCCTTGGCCTGTGCACTCCTATAGGTGGTCCTATATTCATACATTTTCTTCATGTAATTCTCTGTTTGCTCCCCAAATAGAGAATTTCCCACAACAGGAAAATCCATGGCCTTAGACTGGGTATCCTGAGACAGGGTAGTACATCTGAGCCAAGCCATCCTGCGAAGTGCCACAGATGTAGCCATGACTCCTGATGAAACATCATTAGAGTCCACTGCAGCATGAAATTGCACCTTGGATGCCTCAATACCATCCATAGCCACCTGTTCCAGCTCCCTGGCAAGCTGGTCAGGGACTTGTTTTGCTAGGGCCAGCATAGTATCCCATCTGGATTTCTGGTACCTAGCAGCATAAGCCATATAATTTGCTTGTCCCAAAGATGCTGCCATGTACTGTTTCTTTGCCATAGCATCAATCTTCCTGGAGTCCTTCTCAGGGGGGTGTGAAGCTAGGGGAATATTAGCCTTGTCACAGGCTGCAGCCTGCACTACCCCCACATGGCTGCATTGTTGAGTGAGGAAATCAGTGTCGGAGCCTGATAAGGTATACCTCTTGTCCATCCTTTTATCCACAGGAGATATAGTGTGACGAGTTTTTAAACCTTTTACTGTCTGTTTCCGAAAAGATTTATGCAAAGGAATAGACAGTCTCCTAGACTCTGGAATATCCATCATTTCTACATAATCTGGCTCCTCTTGGTCATCAACAGCTTCCTCAACAGGAGCTGGAGAGTTTCAGCAACTTTTTTATAAAACATGAAATGAGAAGGGGACTCAGAAAGCCTTGGAGGAGAAACCCCTAGGGGTCTATCTGGAGAGATGTCCGGATCAATGGGCACATCCAGATCTTCAAAACCATATTCACTCTCCTCATATTCCTCTTCCCTCCCCGATTCATAAAAATCCTCAAAATCATAATCTTGAACTGATGGAACCGGCCGAACCGAACGCTTACCTGAAGGTGTCGGTTCGGTCGGAACCGGAGAGAGAGACTGGACAATTTGAATTGCTTTAGCTATTTCCTCAGCAGTTGGGGAGAAAACTTTTGGCTCTACACTAGCTGACTTTCTAGTCCTTTTTGCTGGAACCGGTTCCTCAGAACTGGCTCTTCGTTTGCCCGAGGAAGTATCGCCCTGGTCAGAGGTCACTCCCTCCGGTTCGGTTGGCACCGAACCGGGCTGGCCATCCGGTCAGGACTTTTGGCTTCCCTTTCCTGAGCCTACCAACTCTTATCTATGGTAGCAGCAGGGAATTGTGACAAATCTGGCAGTCTGAATTGAGGTGGTCAAACCCCAGACAATAGACACATGTGGTGTGTGGGTCAGCCTTAGCAAAAGCTTCCCCACAAACACTACAGTGTTGAAACCCAGTGGGTCCGGTTTTTCTTTTGGGTTTCTCAGACATAATGCCAGCCTAACCAACTTGCCCGTTTATGGCAATCCATCAAGCAAGACACCCTTATCGGTTCCCAACCGTGTCACGGGTCATGGAAAAAAACGTAATGAAATCCGTTTTTTTTTAGAACCGATAAGAACCGGGAACCGCACTCTAAAAAAGGACTAGTAGATTTTAAATACAACCTGATCGGTTCAAACCGAACCAATAAAGAATTACAAGTTCCACACAGAAAAAATAAATGTAAAACCTATCTATTACTTACATTACCACAGATAGAGCTTGAAACGACCGGTTGCGGTTTAATTTCGGCTAAAACCCGAAAAATAACACTTTTAAACCGACAAATGAACCGAGCAGAAGGAGAAATCTCCGGAGCGACTGTTCAGTGAGGCGGAGTAAAGAATGTGACAGTTTGCGTTTGAAGCACAACAGACAGAGTTTTCAACCGAGCTCGCGCTCTAAGTTCCATGCCTGCATGAAAAGTTAACTATTTCACCTCCGGAGCAGTTCTAACCTCGCGGTCATACTGCAATTGTCATAATATAGCAAGACTTCATGTTGTTTGAACCTCGACCCGAAGTCGGCGGTCGGCTGCCAGGGAGGGACCTCTCCGCTCCCAGGGCATGTGATTGGGACTTACCTTTCGACTCTCCTTTTCTTGGGCCGAGAAGAATGTCCGCGCCCCTCTCCTCAGTGGAAAGGGACTGGCAAAGCTCCTTGAACAGCTGTGTCACGAGAACTCGGAGAGAGCAGGATAAATGCCGCGGCCGAGGAAGAAGAAGAAGATGCGGCCTGGGCCGCCTTCCTCGAGGCGATCATCTGCTCGAGCTGCTCAGCCGAGCCAGCCGACACCGCCCAATCGAGCCTCTTTGGATTTCACCGTGGGAAAGGTCTGGCGCCCGAGCTTCAAACGGCAGCGCGATCGTCCAGAACATTGGCGGAAGGAACGGCACAACTCGCAAGCCTGCGGGTTGTGATCTAGGCCTAAGCAGTAGACGCATGTGGAGTGCGGATCCGTCCTGGACATTTTCTGCCCGCAGGGGCACCTCCGAAAGCCGGGAACAGATTTGTCCATCGCAGCCGCGAGGGAAAAAGAAGACCGAAGTTTGGAAAACTTCAAAATCAATTTCGGCCGAACTGAAGAATTAGGATCCAGTCTCAAACGCAGAGCGCTAAGGAGGGAACGTGAGCTTCCAAGCGGTAAGGAAGATCTGGCATCATGGGACGGAGCCGAGAGTTTTACCACCCGGGTGGGTGGGAAGAGCCAGCTTGAAGACCTTCCGGCAAGAATTAAAGCGGCAAGGATACCTGCCAGACAGTGTGGATGAACAACATATCCATGTCCCTAGAACCATCTGTTCTAGGTTATCTATGAGCTGATCACACTGGATTCTCAGGATCCACTGGGGTATCCGCATATGCAGCCTGGCCAGTGGTACAATGACAATAGCTTTGGTCATGAGTCCCAGAAGGCATAAAAAGATGTCCTTATGAGACATAACAGTTTTGCACTAATTGTGTTTGGGCAATCAGGCAGCAGGTTCTGTCCAGTGGCACAAAAGCCAAGTCCTGGACCATGGCCAGGACTGCCCCTATGTACTTCAGTCACTGGCAAGGTGTCAGCACTGACCTTGGTATGTTGACTGTCACCCCCGGAGCATCGAACAGCTGTCTGGTTCGAGCTAAGGTCTTCTGCAACTGGTCCCTGGAATGGGCTTTTAATAGCCAATCATCCAGGTAAGGGAAAACATACAGGGCTTCCCTAAGAAGGGCTGTTGCCACTACTGCCAAGCATTTGGAAAAGACCAGTGGCTCAGAAGACAAACCAAAGGGCAACACTCTGAACTGGTAATGTTCCCCTTGGAACAGGAACCTCAAGTATTTTCTTTAAGGTTTCCAAACTTTGATATGGAGGTATGCATCCTTTATATCAAGGGAACATATCCAATACCCTGTTTGCAGTAATGGGAGGAGACCCTGCAACGTGTCGATTCTGAACTTCCTTGTATTCTATGAAGAAATTGAGATCCCCGAGATTCAGAATAGGCCTTAGGTCTCCTGTCCACTTTGGGACAAGAAAGTACCAGGAGTAAAGACCCGTGTTCCTCTGCTCTAGAGGCACAGGTTCTATGGCTCATTTCTAAAGCAGAGTCTGTACTTCTACCAAAAACAGGAGCAGCTGTCCTGGAGGATATGTTGTTATAAGTGGGGAATGACCTGGAGGGTTATCCAGAAGTTCCAGAGCATGACCATTTTCTATGATCTCTGGAACCCAAGCATCTGTAATTACCTCTTTCCACTGGTTTAATTGGAGGGAGAGGCAACCCCCTACAATCACCCCCAGAGATAAAGGTGGTTGTGGGGTGTATGGAGCTGGTGGTGGCTCCTGTGGCTCCACTAGCTCTAAGAGGCTTTTGAATGGGCAGCTGGGGTACTAGTGGGTTCTGATGAGGCCCCTGCTCTTTTGCCCCTGCACTGCTGTCTGGTGGCTGGACACTAACACCAGCCTGACAAAAGGGACCCTGTTCCTACCCCTGGGATGGGTATGGTAGAGGGCATGTACAGACTTCAAAGTCCTACCGGAGGCCTGAAGAGCTGGCAAAGCCTGCCATTCTAAGCCATGAGTATCTCTTGAGACAGATGCCAGATGTTGTAGCTCTGGCAAAAGCATCTGAGATATCACAGGCAGTGCAGAGCAAATGATTTCCTACATCAGACCCTGCCATAAGAGCTTTTAATAGCTCCTGTTTAGGGGTACCCTCAGGCAAGGCTTGTGCAGCTGCCTTAGGCTCCCTCCAGAGGGTGTTCTGATATTTCATCATCTGGACAGATAATTAGCAATGTGAAGGCCAAATGTTGCAGAGCCTCATGTTCTCTTGCCTGTAACATCCAACCTCCTGGACCCTTTATCAGGAGAGAGAGGAAGCAGAGATGCTTAGGTGCCCTAGATCTATCATGTGCAGCATTAATGACCACTGAATCTGCCTCAGGCTGTGTAGCACAGAAAGGTTTCCCAAGAGGGGCCATAGGAACAGGTTACTCACCTGTAACAGTAGTTCTAGGGGGGGTATATGTTGTTCATCCATACTCTTTGGCATGTCCCTTTCCCTTTAAATCTTGCCGGAAGTCTTCAAGCTGGCTCCTCCCACCCACTGGGTGGTATAACTCTCGACTCGGCCCCATGACGCCAGATCTTAGCCCGCTGGAAGCAAGGTTGTGCGCCTTAAAGCCGGGGAGGTCGGATGGGTGCGTATGGATGAACAACATATACCACTCCTAGAACTACTGTTACAGGTGAGTAACCTGTTCTTCTAGGAGCGTGGATATGGTGTTCATCAACACTCTTTGGCAGACTCCAAGCAGTTCTCCGGGAGGAGGGAGGCAAGGCG
This sequence comes from Neoceratodus forsteri, assembly GCA_016271365.2. Taxonomy (NCBI): domain Eukaryota; kingdom Metazoa; phylum Chordata; order Ceratodontiformes; family Ceratodontidae; genus Neoceratodus; species Neoceratodus forsteri. Next base: position 737,007,342 of record CM028131.1, read on the forward strand.
CACACCCCCGACTTAGGAAACAGAGATTGGAGAACCGAGGCCCCAAAACCAGCATCCCGGCGTGACTCAAGGTCGATGTGGTAGTGGGAAATGAAGGTGTTTGCTGACTTCCAGGTAGCAGCCCGACAGATTTCCTGGATAGGGGTGTCCCTGGAAGCAGTCACCGATGCAGCAGTATGGTGGGTAGAATGAGCTCTTAACCCTCTGGGAGGCTCCTTGCCTGCCAACTCATAGCACAGACCTATGCATGATGTGATCCATCTTGCAATGGTCCGTTTGGCTGCAGGTCTGCCAGAAGCGGCTTCAGCGTAGGTGACAAACAGCTGGCAAACCTCTCCATGAATTTCCACCGTTCTTTCCTCATAATAGGAGAGAGCACGTCTCAGGTCCAGAGTATGGAGCCTGTACTCAGCATCCGAGGTGTAGTTAGGGTAGTATACCAGCAGAGTCAACATCTGATTAAGGTGAAACTCTGGGACCACCTTCGGAAGGAATTTCGGGTGGGGGCGCAGGACAACTTTGTCCCTGTGAAAGACCAGACAAGAGGAGTCCACCAAAAGCACCTGCAGCTCCCCTATCCTTCTGGCTGACGTGACAGCCACCAGGAATGCCGTCTTCTACAAGTGTGAGAGCTCACACTTGTGCATGGGTTCAAATGGCTTGCCCATGAGCTTTGCTAAAACCAGCAAGAGATCCCACGGAGGTGGAGGTTCACGCACCGGAGGGGATATGTGATCCAGGCCTTTGAAGAAGCGCCCGACCACTGTTGCCTGTGCCAATGTCGGCTGACTGGCCCGCGCCTGGTAAGCAGAAATGGCTGCCTGGTGCACCCTAAGAAAAAATTACTCACCTTAGTAATTGCTTTTCTTCTCATGAAGTCTTGCTATATTAGGACCATTGCAGTTAGCCCCTGGCTCTGAACTGCCCGGAGAGAAACAGTTAACTCCAGAGAGTCTGAGTTCCACCATGTGAGGCGCTGTTCAAACTCTATCTGGTCAGTTTCAAATGAAACTGCCAGGTTCTTCGGCTAAACTAACATAGGAAGTCTGTGTGGAAAAAGCCCTACACTAGCCATTGGCTACCTACTAGTAGTAGAACAACAAAACACAACAACAACAAACACAGAATAAAACAATATACCTATTATTGTTAGGATCACCTGACAAGCACTAATAGGCCCCTCTCCCAAAAGACTCAAGTCCAGAGAGGGGCCATCTACTACTAACAAAAACAGAATTACCTAGTTCCCTAACCCAAATGAAACAAGGGACTACAAAGGCTAAAATGGCATGACACAGTGCTTGCACCAAATTGCCAACCACATACCCAAGTAGGAATTCTGAGAGGGTAGGAGGAGGTTGTCCTAATATAACTAAGACTCCATGAGAAGAAAAGCATTACTAAGGTGAGTAATTTTTCTTCAAACACCATGAAGTCTTGCTATAATTAGGACCATTGCAGATTATACAGCAGTACCTCCATGGAGGAGGACCAGAACCTACTTAGGGAATAGGCTCTGAAGCACAGCTGTGCTAAAATCTAGCATCTCTCCTGGACTGGATGTCCAGAGAATAATGCTTGGTGAAAGTGTGGACTGTCTTCCAGGTAGCAGCTTGACAAATTTCTAAAATAGGAATATCTCTAGCGGCCGCTAGAGATGCACCTGTACCCGGTGGAGTGAGCCCTCAGTCCTGAGGGAGGTTCTTACCTAGTTTTGCAACAGAACTGGATACAAGAGACAATCCACCCTTGGCGACTGTCCTCCTAGTAGCCGGTCTCCCTTACCCACTTCTCCAAAGGTAAGGAAGAGTTGGAGGATTCAACCTATGACCCTTAGTACGTTCCAAATAGTAACTAAGAGCTCTTTTGACGTCCAAACTGTACAATCTCCTCTCACCAGAGGAAGAATGCTCAGTAAAAATACTGGGAGAGAGATGGATTGGTTAAGATGAAAATCTGAAACCACCTTAGGTAAAAACTTTCTGTTAGTCCTGAGGACCACTTTATCTCTGTGGAAAGAAATAAAATCTTTTCTACTGACAAGGCTTGTAATTCACTTATACGCCTAGCAGAAGTGATAGCCACTAGAAAACAGTCTTCCAAGTTAAAAACTTGAGATCTGCCAAGATAGAGGCTCAAAAGGGGTTGCATTAGCTGAGCAATGCAAACATTCAGGTCCCAGGCAGGAGCTGGTTCCCGAAAGGAGGGTTAGTGTGAAGTAACCCTTGAAAAACTTGGAAAACATAGGGTGAGAGGAGAGGGAAACTGGTTTCCTGCAGAAACAAAAACAGAAACAGTTGCCAAATGAACCCTCAAAGTAGCTGGTTTGAGGCGAGTGAATTTAAGTGGACCAAGTAGTCCAATAAAATAGCCAAGTCAGCAGATTCTGGTACAATCTGCCTCTCAGAACACCAGAAGGAAAACCTCTTCCACTTGGAATTATAAGTGGCTTTAGTGGAGAGGCTTCCTAGAAGCCTTCAAAATATCCAAGACACCTTGAGAAAGGTGTAATCAGAAAATTCTAGCTCTCAAGAACCAGGCCTTGAGGTGGAGGGAATTGAGGTCGGATACCACACTCTCCCTGTGCACAGGTCAGCAGGTCGTGGGTCCTGGGCAAGGTCAGGGAGCGTGAAATGAGGGACAGGAGAAGAGGGTACCAGGGCTGCCTGGCCCAGTCTGGAGCAATCAGAATCACTTTGCAGGGCTGAGTTCTGATCTTTACCAGTACCCTGAAGAGGAGGAAAGCATACAGGAACTTCCTTCCCAATTCAACTGAAAGGCGTCCAGAGGACTGATCCCAGCACTGGGAGGCCTGCAACAAAACAGAGGAAGTTGGTGGTTGTCTGGGGCTGCGAAAGATCCATCTGTGGGTGCCCCACCTGGCAAAGACTGACCCTAGCACCTGAGATTCAGAGCCCATCTGGTGATGGCCCTGAGAAATCCTGCTTGAGGGCATCCGCCAGACATTGTCCTTCCCTGGAAGGTGAACTGCTATCAGGGAGGTGTTCAGGAGTAAAGCCAGGGACCACAACTTCATTGCTCTGTTGCACAAGGCTGAAGACCGGGTGCCCCTTGCTTGTTGATGCATCACATTGTTGTGGTGTTGTCTGTCCTGACTTGACTACCTTGTTCTGGACAGTATCTGAAAAACTTGAGAGCTAAGAAACAGCTCTGAGTTCCAACAGGTTGATGTAGAGCAGAGATTCCTGAGGGGACCACACTCCTGGGAGTGGAAAGGTCGCCCAAGTGAGCCCCCACCCTAACAGGGAGGCATCCGTGAGGGTGAGGGAATGAAGAACGGTAAGAATGGGACCCCTGGGTTAGGTTGCTTTGATCCTGCCACCACTGAAGGGGCTAGGATCAGGGTTTTGGTCACTGGGACTAATTTGGTAGGGGGTCCTTTCTTTGAGACCAGTAGGACCTCAAGTGGAACTGGATGTCCCTCATCTGAAATCTTGCCCTTGCACGACCCAGCTGTGAAGCGGCCATGTGCCCTAGGAGTTGCAGAAGAGTGCCTTGCTGGTCGAGAGACCGCAAGGTGAGGAGGATGCCAGGGCAATGATTCTGTCCACTCTTTCCGAGGGAAGAAATGCCCTGGCTGACTTTTGTGTTCAACTCTGCACCTATAAAGTTAGTACCTGAACTGGTTAGAGAACTGACTTTGGAAAGTTCAGCAGGAATCCCAGAGAAATGAGAAGCTGCTGGGTGACTTGCAAGTGGGATTTACTCTGCTCTGGGACTGACCCACTATGAGCCAGTCGTCCAAGTAGGGAACACAGCTACCCTTGCCTTCTCAAAAGGGCCACTACCACAGCTAGACATTCTGTGAAAACCCTTGAGCAGAAGTGAGACCAAGGGCATTGCTTTGAACTGGTAGTGGCCAGAGGGCAGTTCGAACCTGAGGTACTTTCGTGAGCAGGCTCTGATTAAGATATGAAAATAGGCATCCTTGAGGTCCAGGGAAGCTAGCCAGTCCCTGGCCTTAAGGAAGGCAAAATCATTGCCAGAGTTAACATTTTGAACTTTGGTTTCAAAAGGTGCTTGTTCAGGAATCTTAAATCTAGAATGGGCCGCCAATCTCCCTGCCTTTTGGGGTCAGAAAGTACCGAGTACAGCCTTGCCCTGATGGCAAGGGGAACCCTTCCACTGCTTTGCAGTCCAGAAGAGACGAAACCTCTGCTTCCAAAGCAGTGGCTTCTTGAAGGATTTGAGGGGAAAATGTCTGGCCTCATCTTTGAAACTGCTTGAAGCGGAGAACCAGACCTTGGTTTACCACTTCCAGAACCCATTTGTCCGGGTTAGGGACAACCAGTCTCTGGCTGAAATAAGCCAACCTGCCCCCACGGTGCCAGGAGAATCGGCCCTGGACACCCCGTCAGGGTGTGTGCTTGGCAGCAGCAGCTTTAGGCTGAGGAGAAGAAGAGGCCTGCCTGTGCCCGTTACCTCTGTCTCTGAAAAACCCTCTGTGCAAAGGCTGAAGAGGCCTGAAATTGGTAAAAGGCCTGTGGTAAGGCCTGCCCCTACCCCTGAGGGTGCCTTTGAGGAGTGGCATGCCTCTCCTTAGCTTGGGCACTTTGTAGGTAGTTCTGTATTCATCCATCTTTTCATGTAATTTTCCGCTTGATCCCCAAACAGAGAATTTCCTATCACAGGAAAATCTATAGCCTTTGACTGGGTATCTTGGGACAGATTAGTGCATCTGAGCCATGCCAACCTACGGAGAGCTACAGAAGTGGCCATGACCCTAGAAGAAACATCATTAACATCAACAGCAGTATGAAATTGAACTTTAGAGGCTTCAATGCCATCAGCAGCCACCTGTTCCAACTCACTAGCCAGCTGGCCCTGGGCCTGCTTGGCCAACTGCAATATAGTGTCCCACCTAGATTTCTGATATCTCAGCCACATAAGCCATCATAATTAGCTGTCTGAGTCCCAATAAGCTGCCTATATTGTTTTTCGCCATGGCATCAATCTTCCTGGAATCTTTATCAGGAGGATGTGAGGCCAGGGGAATATTAGCCTTGTCACAGGCTGCAGCTTGAACAACACCTACATGACTACACTGCTCAGTGAGGAAGTCTGTATTAGGGCCTGATAAAGTATACCTTCTGTCCATTTTTTTATCTACAGGAGGGACAGAATGAGGATTTTTTAAAATCTTCGTTGTTTGCTTCCTAAATGACTTATGCAAAGGAATAGACAACCTTCTAGACTCTGGAATATCCATCATTTCTACATAATCAGGCTCCTCTTGCTCATCCACAGCCTCCTCTAAAGGGAGCTGGAGGGTTTCTGCCACCTTTTTATAAAACCTGAAATGAGAAGGGGACTCAGACAGCAAAGGGGGAGACTCAAAGGGTCTGTCTGGAGAAATGTCCGGCTCTATGGGCACTTCAGACCTTCCCAGTCACAAATACACTCATCAGGTCCTCCTCCCCTCCTGTGGTTCATAAAATCTCACAACATCATAATCCTGAACCACTGGACCTGAACAGCCCCCCTTTCCCAACTATAGGGGTTTCACAAGTCCCTGAGACAAAGACTGGACAATCTGAATGGCTTTAGCTATCTCTGCAGCAGTAGGAGAGACAATATTGACTCCAGACCTGCTGATTTCTTTTTGTCTTTTACTTTGACTGGTTCTTCTGAACCAGCCTTCCTTTGCCTGAGGAAGTCACGCCCTGGTCAGAGGGCACTCCCTCTGGTCCAGTAGGAGCTGGACCAGGCTGGCCATCCGGGTCAGCGGACTTTTTGGCCTCTCGTTCCCTGAGCCGGCCCAATCTCTTTTCCAGGGTGGCTGCAGGGAAATTTTTACACACCTGGCAGTCTGACAGGAGGTGGTCAGCCCCCAGACAATAGACACAAGTGGTGTGTGGGTCAGCCTTGGCAAAGGCTTCCCCACAGACATCACAGTGTTGAAACCCAGTGGGCCCGGATTTTCTTTGGGTTTCTCAGACATAATGCCAGCCTAACCAACAAACTTGCCCTTTAAACGGCGTGCCAGGCAAGACACCTTATCAGTTCCTAACCGTGTCAAGGGTATTGGAAAAACCCCAAAAATTAAAGGTTTTTAGAACCGATAAGAACCGGGAACCGTGACTTCTAAAGTCAGTAAAGTCAAAATAAAGAACCGATCGGTTCAGACTGAACCGATAATGAATTTCCACACAGACTTTAATTTTAGTACTTACGGTTACCAGATAGAGCTTCTGAACCGAAACGCGGTAATTTTAAACATTTGCGCGTTCAAACGAACTGAATAAACCGAAACGAACGAGCTGAAGGAGCTGATCTCCGAGCGACTGTTCAGCGAAAAGCGGAGAAAGAATCTGGCAGTTTCATTTGAAACTGACCAGATAGAGCTTTGAACAGCGCCCTCGCGCTGTGGAACTCCAGATCTCTCTGGAGTTAACTGTTTCCTCTCCGGGGCAGTTCAGAGCCAGGGGCTAACTGCAATGGTCCTAATTATAGCAAGACTTCATGGTGTTTGAAGGGTCGATGAACGTAGACCCCCTTTGGAGAGAGAGACCAAAGGTAGTCTAAAATGCTAGCCACAGAGCAGGATAAGGCGTCCAGACTCTTACCCTGACACCAAATGGAAAACGTTTTCCATTTGAAGGCATAACATTTCCTGGTTGATTCCTTACGAGATGCCTCCACCACAGTGTAGACATCCTCGGAAAGACCCACAGCCCGGAACTCTAGCCGCTCAGGTACCATGCTGTGAGGTGCAGGGATTGAAGGTCTGGATGGAATACCTTCCCCTGGTTCAGTGATATCAGGTCCGGGCGTGTACAAAGCTGCTCCGGGGGCCTGTAGCTGAGGAGATCTGGATACCAGAATTGGCGCAGCCAATCTGGGGCTACCAGAATCACCTTCGCCTTGTCCCTCCTCACCTTGAGTAACACCTTGTGGATCAAGGGAAATGGAGGGAAGGCATAGAGGAGGCCTGGGGTCAACGGCCTCGAAAAGGCATCCCCCTGCAGTGAGCCCTGCTGAGGGGGCCGGGCATGATACAGACTCAGCTTGGTGTTCTCCCTGGAGGCAAACAGGTCCACCAACGGTTTGCTGCAATGGGAGAACAGACTGCAAGCTACCTCTGGATGGAGTGACCACTTGTGGGATGTCTGGCCTATGTGGCTGACAGCACCCGCCAGCTGGTTTGAGACTCCTGCCACATGGATGGCTAGGAGATCTGCCTCCAACCGGCTGACGAGGGTCCAGATGCGGAGCGCCTCCTTGCACAGGACGGGAGTGCGTGCTGCCCTGTTTGTTGAGGTAGTACATGGTCGTGGTATTGTCTGTCTGGACTTGAACCACTTGACCACGGAGCTGAGGAGTGAATGCTGACAGTGCCAGTCTGACTGCTCTGAGCTCCAACAGGTTGATGTGGCATCAGGACTCCTAGGGGGTCCAGAACCCGTGGGCCCTGTTGTCCCACATGTGGGCTCCCCAGCCCATGGAAGAGGTATCGGTTGTGAGAACAACCGTTGGCTTGGGGCAGACAAACGAGATCCCTTCCTGCAACCGTTCTGGGGCGGTCCACCATTGGAGAGCGTCCCACATCTTCTGGGTTACAGTGATCAGCTGGTCGAAATGACCGTGGTGCTGAGTCCACTGGGCGGCCAGCTCCCATTGAAGGGGGCGCATGTGCCACCTGGCCCAATGGACCACTGAGGTGCACACCGCCATGTAACCCAGAAGGTGCAGAAAGTCTCGGACAGGGTGCAAGAGCACAACCAGAAATGATCGGGCAAAGGAGGAAAGAACCTCCGCCCTGTCCGCCGGAAGCTGAGCTCTGGCTTGACGAGAGTTGAGCTCTGCCCCGATGAAGCCCATCACCTGAGATGGCATGAGTTCCGACTTGGCCTTGTTGATCAGGAGGCCAAGCTGACAGCGGATTCTGAGAGCCAGGTCCCTGGGTCTCTCCACCTCCTGAAGGGAGGAACCCGCCAGGAGCCAGTTGTCGAAATAAGGGTAAATTCGAACTCCTCGATGGCGAAGATGGGCTGCCACCACTGCAATGCATTTGGTAAAGACCCGAGGGGCCGATGACAGGCCGAACGGCATGGCTCGGAACTCGTACAGGGTCCCTTTGACCCTGAAGGCGGAGGAACCGCTGGTGGGACGGACGGATTCGGACGTGAAAAAACGCGTCCTGTAGATCCAGTGAACAAAACCACATGTTTCGCTCCAGGGATGGTATGAGACCTGAGATACTGATTCAGGTCGTGGAGATCTAGGATGGGGCGCCAACCCCCATCCGCTTGGGCACCAGGAAGTACTTGGATACGAAGCCTGGGTCTACAGGCGGATCTGGCACTGGAGCTACCGCCTCCTTGCGGAGGAGCTGAACTATGTCGCTCGAAGAGCCGACTGTGTGCAAGCTGAGATACCCCCCAGGGGCGCGGGCTCAGCTGGGCGGGTACTGCTGGAATTCCAGAGGCAGTCCCTGCCCTACCACTTCTAGAACCCAACTGTCCAAAGTGATATCGGACCAGGCGGAAAGAAAGTGGTGGAGCCGACCCACCACGGGAGGACCCACGGCAGGCATGATGGGTGTAAGGGTGGCAACCCCCAACCCGTCACTGAGCAGGCTTAGAGGAGGACGAGGAAGCTTCTGGACCAGCACCTCGGCCTCCTTTACGGGTCTGTTGAGGGCCCTGCTTGGGCCTGGGGCACCAAGCATGAGCCTGCTGCTGCTGTTGTTGCTGCTGACCTCCTTGATAGGAGGGCTACCTGACCGCAGGAGAGGACTGCCGAAAGGGCTTCCTCTTCTGCTGGTTCTTGCCCGAGGAACCCCTAGCAGAAGTGGTGTCCAAGGTGGCACTGGACTGCTCAATACGCTGAAGGTGGCCTGCCACTCCTGGACCGAACAAGTGTCGGTACCAAGGAAAAGCACTTCAGCTAGCTTGTGCTGGGTATCAGCCGGAAAGGAGGATAACCTCAGCCAAGCCCTACGCCGGGAGGCCGCTGTGGTTGCTAAAGAGCGGGCACAAGAATCCCCGATGTCTAGGGACATCTGGAGCTGCTGTTTGGGGACAGCACGGCCCTGAACACGGACTTGCTTGACCGTGGTCTCCATGTCCACGGGGAGGTGAGGAACTACTTCATCCAGTGACCCAAGGAGGGCATGGGAGAAGTGTGCTATGATCACAGCTGAACTGGCTTGATGAAGGCCCAAGCAAGAGGCCGAATAGACCTTACGGGCAGAGTGGTCCATATTCTTGGACTCCTTGTCCGGAGTTCAGTCGGTGTCGGCCGAGCTGCCAGTAAGTCTAAAGACGGAAGCGGTCACCAGGCTCTCAGCCGTGGGATGTTCCATGAATCCCGGCAGGGATCCCATAGGCACCGCGTACTTATGGGCCATATGGGCAGACAGTGCTGGGCAGGAAGCTGGACACTGCCAAAGCTCAAGGGCCGGACCAGTAATGGTTTCCGCTACTGGAAAGGCCTCCGTCAGGGTATTCTCCCTCTTAAGGATATCCGTAAGGGGGTACTCCGCCTTTTTCTGGATGGACTCCAAGGGCATCCTGGTGGAATCGGAAATAAGGCGGCGAATGCCCTGAAAGGAGGAGGGACCTTCCTCTAAGGCCGCCGAAAGTGACTCCTCATCAGCAGAATGGGAGTGCAAACCGGTGGTATCCGAATCCAAAGAGTTGGGGTACAGCGGTCTCCCGCCCTTGTCCTCTTCGATCTGCCCAGGGCGATCTGGAGTGACCGTGATGGACAGATGTCGGGGAAGCCTGGTGTCTGGACGGTCCTCTTTCGAGGGAGCCCCACTGGGGGGCTGCTTAGGCGGTGGCTCCACGCTAATAGGTGGTGAGACCGGTATGGGCCTAGCCTGGAGGAACCGAAGCCTTCGGTTCTGGAGGGGTCGACGTAGGCCCTTGAGGCGCAGGCCAAGCAATGGCCGGGGTGGACAACGTAGCCGGCTTCTGCCCGGCCAAAATCAGCTGTTGCCATATTAGCTCCGCATAGCGTCGATGGAGTTTCCGTCGAAGCCTCTCCTCATCCGAGGAGGATGAGGATCTGTGGCGGTGCTTCTTTTTTGAATGCCAGTGGCCTTTCTTCGATTTTCCGGTCAAAGAAGACAGAGTCCTCGATCGAGAACGACGGGAACGGTTAGGTTGATCGGGGGAAACCGGACTCGGGGAAAATCGAGGTTCTGGTTCGATTCCCTCGATCAGGACACCCACAGGAGGCGTCTCGTGATCGGGGAAAGAGAGGATCGGTGTCCTCCCTAGAGGATCGTCAACCGGAGTTGGCGAAAGTGGCTCGATCGGCTCAAGAAAAATCTTGGCCGGTTCAGCAGATGCCTCGTTGTCCGCCTGGCCAGACGGAAGATCCGTGAAGCCGGCGGCCGAGGAAGCAATCTCGACCGAAGTCGAGACCGCCATTTCCTGGGAATCGGACCTCTCTTGGTCCCAGGAGCATCTTCTGGAGGAAGACTTCGGATCCTTGTCCCTCTTGCGAGGGCGGGAGGAGTGCAAGCCTGAGGGCGCCTCACCCCTGGTGGGGAGAGACTGGCACAACTCCCTAAAGGAACCTGAGAAGGTGGAGATGAGGTTGAGAGGAACGAAAAAACTTCGGCTGGCCGAAGCCTGAGCAGCTTCTTCCTTCATCTGCTCTAGCTGTTCGGAGGATCCCGCGGCCACGGAAACCGCCCACCTCGCCTCCTTCGATTTCACTGGCGGGTTCCTTTTCTCCGGCCTCCCCAGCTTAAGGCGTGCCATGCAGTCATCCAAAATGTTAGGATGGAAGGCTAAGCAAAAGGTGCAGGTGGTGGTGTCATGACCAACACCTAGGCAGTACAGACAAGTAAGGTAGGGATCGGTGCACATTTTCTGGCCGCATGAACACCGGCGAAATCTGGGGAGCTACTTGTCCTCCATATCCGATACGCTATTATCGGAATCAACAACTCGAACGAGTTTAAGAGATAAATGCGTTAAAAACCGATGTTACGAATCCAGGGCCTACGATTGCTAGAGTTAGCACGAGGGAACCTGAATCTTCCAGCGGAAAGGAAGATCTGGAGTCATGGGGCAGAGCCGAGAGTTATACCACCCAGGTGGGTGGGAGGAGCCGGCTTGATGACTTCCGGCAAGATTTAAAGGGAAAGGGACATGCCAAAGAGTGTGGATGAACAACATATCCACGCTCCTAGAAACATTTTATCTGCCTTCCTAGTGACAGAAGGGATACTGTTTGGTCTGTACCAAGCAGTAAAGGTGGCATCCTCTAAGGCTGGAAGCAGAGGAGGGACCACAATGGCAGGAGACTCAGGCAATTCCAAGAACTCCCATTAAATTCTTCTTGGCAGTGTCCTGCTCCTCCAGGGCAAATCCCACGGTAGCTTGCAACTGCTGCATCATAGTGAGGAAAGCAAGATCCTGAGGGGACCGAGGTGTGATGACCACAGAGTCCTTACTGCAAGCAGACACAGTGGAGATAATGCCCTTTCATATAGGCTTTCAGCATACTCCTCAGCCTCCTCCTCCTCCTCATCCTGCATTATGATATCAGAATTATACTCCTACTCATCGATGGGAAAGAGGGAGTCTGCTGACATCAGCAGTGGCATATCAGGTGGCTGTGGCAAGGGAGTACCTTGTGATATCGGGGGGGGGTTAGTAAAAGGCTCAGTCAATGGGCCACCTGGAACAGGGAGGCCAAGCAGTAAGCATCTTATCATATTCGAGAAGGATAAGAGAATTGCCTGAGCATTCGCGACTGTGTGGTCAATGAGTGTGAGGAGGAGTCGATGGGGAAGGCTGAGCCCCCGATGTCGACAGCGACGTACCAGCCAAAGAAGGTCTGGTGGTGCCTGCGCCAGGTCCCGATCTTGGTGTTGCATCGATGGTTGGGAAGCAGACGTCGTTGAAGTGGAGGTTATACCTGAGGAATGGTGGAGCGACCTAGAATGCACCGGGGAGGCTTTCTCTTTGTCTTCATCCCAGTGCCTGTGACTCTCTGATGCTTTTTCCCAGGACCTGGACAACCATGATTCAGCCGACAGAGCCAGCAATGCGAGGTCTTTTGCTGTAGCTTCCGCTCCATCCTAGCTATTGTATTCTGGAGAACAAATTTCTCCAGAGCCCCTTTACGACGATGCCTGGTTGCAGAACTGAAGGCCTGGCAAATTTTGCACACTTTCACGTTGTGGTCCAGGCCAGGTAGCAGACACAAATGTCATGGGAGTCTCCCCTGTATATCTTTTCTCCACACTCACAGTATCAGAAGAGTTTTGTCACTTCTTTCGACATATAGGATGTTGAAAATCACTCTAAAAGTGATCACTTTTCTAATGCAGAAAAACAAAAAACTGTGGCTACTGCAGCAGCGTTTCCACAGTGGTCAGATGAGTCTGATTGACGACGGAAAAACAACTGAGAAGAGGAGGGGGCCGCCACATTTATGTACACGCTGACGCTGTCATGGGTGGCCACTTGCAAAAGTTTCTGTGTGGCCCTACCGCCTGGTGGCTATAAGTTCCATAGGTGTGGTCTGATCAAGGAGATATACTTGAAGAAAATCTACAGTCAGGGCTACAGGTGTTCTGCGGAAGAATTTTCCGATTACTGCGGCAGGGCTCCTTGACTTCTGCAGCAACATTTTCTGATTTCTGCGGCATGATTTATTCATTTCTCTGGCAGAATGCAGTCCTGTCATTGGCTAACTATGATGTGATGACATCATATGCTGAGCATAGAGGAGGGGCTTCAGGATAAACGAGGTGGGAAAGAAAGCCTGACACTATGGAAAAACAGTATATTTATATGAAAATTCACCAAAAACAATGAATTCTGCGGCACTATATGTATTCTGCGGCAAATTCCACAACCTCAGAACCGCAGAATTCCAGGGGCCTTGTCTACAGTACATCAGTCCTCTCTGTGGTCATCTTTGAGAGTGAGAGCACCAGAATTGCTACCATGATACACCTCCCTAAGGTTGGACATTTGAATCCATCATATTGTTTAAAGAATGTGATATGATCAGGTTTAGATCCTCAACAGCTTTAAAAGAACTGCAACTGAGGATTCCAAGTTACTATCACTGTTGAGTGGGCGGAGTCAGGATTCCATGGTGATGTTACACTGGGGTACCCTTAGTAGGGATGTATGGAGAACCAGAAAATGCTGGAGCTAACAGAAAATTACATTTCAGTAAATATGACAAATTATTTTACAGTTCACAGGCCAACGGAAGGCTGTTTTGTTACATCTCCAAGGCATTTCCTCCAGGGTATAAAGAGGTGCCTCTTGCTGACTTTCTTATTCAGCTTTTTAGTGTCTTCAGTTCTATAGCTGTTTTTTTAACCCGGCCCTACCTTCTTTACTTCACTGGTATGCCGTTCGCATTTCATGCTTAGTTATCAGCAACCAAAAAAGCATATCAGGAAAGTGAGGAAGGTAGGGCCAGGTCTGAAATACAGCCACTGAACTGAGGACACAGAAACATTGAATAAGAAAGACAATAAGAGGCACCACCAAGTACCCCGAGGAAGTGGATCAGAGAGGCTAAACAGTCCTTGTTTTTAAGGTGACTTCTGACCTGTAAAATGAAAATAAAAAGGGTTATACTTTAGGGAGTTGAGCATTACAGTCCTTTTTTTCAGTATCTAGTGGCACCCCCACCACACACTAAGTCCCTTGCCAAATTCTTTATTGGTATCTAGTCTCACAAATTCCCTCACTGCACCCAAGCCCCCCAACTCAATCCTAAACAGCAACTGGCACAGTCCTCTTCTCACCTCTGCAGCTAGCCATCTTTAATTTCAAATACTGCAAACAGCTTACATCGATATACCATAATATGTTAATACAGTGGATTGCATGATGTGCATGTGGACTGGGACCATGCACCACAGCCCTCACTCACCTGTCTCAAGCATGTTTTGCCTGGGTAGATGACAAACACCTCAAAACAAAATCTGGCCAGAGCCAGTAGGGTTGCAGGAGAAGAATCTGGGTTTAAAATATTGAAAATTATTTTTTTAAATATTTTTACACCACATTTTCAACAGCCTTGTGATGAACCTGCCTCATAAAGAAGGGCAGAGAAATGCTTAACTCCTGGCGTAAAGGTGATGTGCAGGCACTGCAAAATCAGATTCTGGGCTGCAAACACACATATTGGGCAGGAGTTGAAAAATGACAGCTATCACATTCGTAAGTCGCTGTTTCAAAATGGCTATGTTGAAATGTTGTGGTAAAAATATTGAATATTACAAAAGTTATGAGCCCGCTTTTGCAAAATTCAACATAGCTTCATACATTAATAGGTGAACATACTAGAATCATAGAATACAAGAATGCTCAAAGTATACCACCACCCCATATTACATTTATTCAAAGCCATGGAATGCATTGCTAGTCTTTCTTTGGCATTGAAAAAGTTTAACTTGGTCCATGGGGAGGAACTCTGGAAACAGCTTGACTTAAACAAGCCCTAAATATCATGATATCAGGGCAGAAAGTGGGTCAGGGTGCATTCAGATTAAAGTGAGGATAAGGTAAAGAAAATGTATTGTGGTACTGTATAAAGACCCTGCTGAAAGCATGGAGCTTGGCATAGATGCTAAATTCTTTGGTGCGGTCTTATAGTGCAGCAAGTTGGTGTTGGTATTCTTTTTTGAGTGGGGGATTATGAAAAATGTCAGGTAGTTGTCAATTCCAACCCACCTTTTTTCTTCTTTGATGACAAAATTGCTCCATTAAGAAAATGGGCTATGTAGATCATTATGATCCATCATATTTTCAATAACTTAAACTTTTTACACCCTGTGGGTTACTGTCCCACATAGGAAAACCGATCTTCTGACTCCTCTCTGAGTGCAAACCAAGCTCCCTTTTTGTGTTGATAAATTCCCCCCCCCCACACCACCATCTGCCAGTTACTTAGCGGCAGTGAATTTATGTAGCATGCTTCAGTTCTGGATATTTATGCAGTCCCATACAGTAAAATGCTAACTGACACCCTTTGTAAGCTTCCCTCTATCAGTTGTTTCATATTTCCTCCAGTGTTTACATTTACTGCAACAGTAAAGAGAATGTGTTCAGTACTAAAAGGAAAAAGAAATTTGCTGGTGGGCTTTCTGTTTAGGTACCTTTGTTAAGGGAAAGCTGCATTTTCAAAACAAGAATACCTGGAAGGGTCTAACAGACAGTATCCACATTTATGTTTACTAGTAGTTATTACTGTCCTCTCCATGTGGAACAAAACAAAAATGAATCTGAAGCAGCAGAACAAATAATATGGTGCTCAGCAATGAAAAAACTGAAACAAGCAAAAGGATGAGGAGTACCCACATATGCAGAAAGCACTAGGATCACAAAAATATTCAGAGTTCTTTGTTCAAGTAAAGTGCATAGTGCACCCACACATAGGGAGCATAAAAAAGCGATGACTGAGTCACTCCGGCTATCCCTAAAGTTAAAACGCACTTTGGTAGAGCCTCAATAAGCTTCACTCTTCCTACACTCTGGAATAAGATCCAGAAAACCTTGAGGCTCGCTTCCCCTGTCACATTCTCCCTCTTTAAATCCTTGTTTCCGGAGGACCTTCTCTGAGGTCTGTCATTGCTTCAAGTCAAGGTCTTAACATCACGATTTGTTGCTGCTTTAAATTCTGGATTTAAACCTCAACCATTGCCTGAGGCGTCATTTGAATCCTCCCTTCTGTCATTGTCCAAATCAAGGTCCCAACAACACGATCTGTCTTTGCTTCAAATATTGGACTTAAACCCCATTGCCTGTGGCATCTGTCATGTTCTCCTTTCAAACAGTCCTTCCTCCCTACGCTATCACGTCCAACCCTCTCCTATCTCACCTGACCTTTCCTCCCCACTCCCTATAACCCCCTCCCCTTCACAGCCCACTTGCCAGGCCATGCCTACAGTACTTATCAAAGGACTCTTACATCTCAATCTTCTTTGCACTTTGACGCTAGAGGAACTGCCACTCCTGCTCACTGTGACTCCTCCAATGACGTTTAGTGTATAAACTTTAGTTCATTACCTTATGTCCATATATCTGTATCCATGCAATCGTACTTAAATGGCACCACCTACTGTTGAACCTACTGCTATGTTCTGGTGTAAGTATCTTGTCACATGCGATGGTTATATGTTATTATGTTGTTATTATTACTATATACAGTACTTGCTATGAACGTTCACTCAACCTGTTATGTCTTAACCCTGTTGGCAACTGTTTTGCCCCAGGTCCCTCTTGTAAATGAACTTGTCTCAATGATGTTCAGCCTGGCAAAATAAACATTTTGATTTACTGACTGTTTGAAAGTAATGCTTCTCCTGGCCCCTGCCAGGCATCATCAGAGTGAATCAGAAATGGTAGCTGCAGAAAGGCTCAGCCGCCACTTTATTATGCTCACTATGTTTGGGTGCACTATGCACTTTAGTTAAATAAAGGACTTTGAATAATATTTTTGTGGTCCTGGTGCTTTCTACATTTGTGGGTGCTCCTCATCCTTTTGCTTGTCCCTGTGGAACAACAGACTGAGATGGGACATGAGCTCAGTCTTCCCAGTCTCAGGGGTATTGACAGGAGTGAACATATGGCTAAGTTCTCCAGCAGGACACAGGGACATGCTCTGAAAGTAACAGATGGCAAGTTTAGGGGTAACATTAGGAAGCATATTTTGTTCCAGAAGGTGGTGGCCTTCTAAAATGACCTGCCAATAGACAGTTGAGTGGTTCCCAGTGTTACCCATCCATTAGCCTTTGCCAGCATTGATCCAATACAGCTGTGGAGAGCTTTCAGGAGCAGCAAGAGTGTTGAAAAGACTATGCCATGCTCTTGCCACACCACAGTCAGATGTAACCGATACTGCTGTGATTACAGAACTGCACATGATTCATACTCGCACATGTGCAGTTTGCTCTGGTATCAGCCATATCATGGCAGCACTGACATGACTACATGTGGGCGATACCTACATATGCACAGTTTAAGTCAGCACCACCATGTTGCACACAGCGGCCATTAGTATCTCAGCAAATCTGTCCTGTGTCAGTACACTGTACGCAGATGTAAACATGGGTAAAAGTAAGACCCCACTGAAAATGAGATACTGTATCTCAGCCAGGCTAAGCTGTATATGTACATTGTCAAAATGGGTAAAATTAGAACCCCCTGAAAATGAGATACTGCATCTCTACAAACCTGCCTGTGTCAGTACTATGCCAGAATGGATAAAAGTATGAGCCCACTGAATATGACATACTGCATCTGAGCCAGACTATCTTATGTCAGTACATTGTAACAGGACTAAAGAGCACATAACACAGTCTTAACATTTGTTATAGCAATGTTACTGATAGGCATAATGAAGTTAGTTGTGTGCATGTATTGATTTGGGCATACAGGAAAACGTACCGGAGTTCTGTCCCAGTTTTACAGGGAAAGTGAGGTTGCCCTACAGGGAAATGCTTTGTTCAGTCTGGGAACACTGCAGTTGACACGCCTATGATTTCTTTGTAACCCTCTACGACGCCCCTTGCAACCTCTGAAACCCCCTAAAATATTAGCTGCCTTGCATTTACCCTTCCTACAAATATAAAACCGTAAGAATTACAATGCCACTAATTAGATAGGTCCCTGAAAGGGTTGACATAAATGAACTCTTCAGAGAAAATACTGTAAATCATTGCTACACTTATACACACATTGGGAGAGATGGCCAAGCATGTAATTTGTATCTGCTTTGTAATTAGATGCTGTATCCTCTGTTGGAACTCAAACATGGGTTTGACCCCACTGAAAATGAGATACTGCATCTTGGCCAGGCTAACCTGTATCAGTACGTTGTAGAAATGGTAAAATTAGGACCCCTCTGAAAATGAGAGCCTGCATCTCATCAATGCTTTCCTGTGTCAGTACACTGCCAAAATGGATACAATTATGACCCCACTGAATATGACATACTGCATCTCAGCCAGACTATCTGGCTGTGCCAGTATATTGCAACAATGCTATACTACCATCAAGAGGTTCTGGATATATAAGAACATTGGGAGCAAAGCTTGAGAGATTCCAACAGTTTTACATGGAAAATACAAGGAAAAGGAGGCTGCCTTACAGGGAAATGCTTTGTTCAATGTGGGAGCACTGCAGTTGACACTGCTATGATTCTTTGTAATTCCCTAGGATACACCTTGCAACCTCAGAAAACGCCTTAAATGTTAGCTGCCTAGCATTTATTTACCCTTCTTACAAGTATAAAGCTATGAGAGTTCCAATGCCAATGGGATTTTATTCCTATGAGTTTTTATTTAGATTCCTTAGACTGGTTCTGTACATTTTTGTTGCACCTTGACACTATTAAAATCTGTACATATCAGGTACATGGTCTCATTTTCTTGGGGGTCTTGACAAGTAGTTTTGTTTTTTGTTTTTTTATTTGGCACTTATGCTTACAATTGATATTATGATATATTAAATGCTGTAATAACACTAAAGGTTTTAAAGTTTATGTAGTACATTAACTGGTTGAGAGTACAGTTGAGAAAATGTCTCAAGCTAAGTTCTATATTATATTTTGTGTGAAATATTTGCTCACTTTTAGTAAACTTCACTTTAAACCCTCTGTATGCCATATGTGTATATGTGTGTGTGTGTGTGTATGTATGTGCATATATATATATATATATTTATAAAATGGCAAGAAAAAATCTAGAAATCTCATTGGCCAAGAGACATCAGCTGACTATACATTAAATCTCTATATACGCGCAGTCATCCTGGTCCTAAACCACATCTCACAATGAACAAATCAGTCCTCCTACAACCAGAAATGAAAATTATGTACCTACCGTAATTATGATCTTTCTGTGTATCTTCACCATTCATCACTGTTGGGTACTTGGCCAGACGTCAGGACCCGACGGGAGCTTTTTTTTTTAGGTAGGTGGAGCCGACGCGACCATCGGCACCGCCATCGAGGCCAACGCACGCGGGCGCCGCGGGGTTGGTGGTCGTTAGGCTGCGTCGACTCCGCCTGCCTGCCAGTTCTGAGTCGCCGGAGAGGTAAGAGGAAGGGAGTGAAGAGTGGGACAAGGAAGCCCAAAGGACAGAAAAAGGAAAAGATATATAAACTAAAAGGAGAAATAACGACTGAGAGGACAGAAGAGGAAGAAAAAGTCGGAAACTAAAGGGATTGGGAGGAGCCCCAATCTCTGGAAATGGAAGAGGAAGATAGGGTGGGTAAAGAATTTAGGAGGAGAGGGGGGAGTTAAACATCCCAGACTCTGGTCCGTCTCCAGATTACACAGGAACTGTAAGGAGTAGCCAAAGGCTTTCTGCCAGAATTCAAGGCACAGAATGGCTGGCAAAACACTCCACATAAGCAGAGTCGGCTATTCTGTGAGAAGGACAGGGTACAGAGAATTAAATCCCTCTCAAGGAAAGATTACTGGTGAAAAAAAGGAGAACTTTTTTTTTTTTTGTAATAAACAAGGAGAAATATGTTGGACGGAAACAAGGAGGAGGAGAGAATGGAGGGTAACTGTCAACTCCCACCCCACAGGGGTGGAGCCAAAGCACAGGAGAAGGAGTGCCCCCCCTGCTGTCCACTCTCCCCGGAACATTATCCCCCTGTGTGCCCCTGTTTTACCCCACTCCTGACAAGAAAGGAGAGGGGGGAGGAATGGGCACAGAGAGGGAGGGGGACCCAGAGACTGAGACCCCAGGGGGATGGAGGGTGGGATTGTGATGAACGAAGATACACAGAAAGATCGTAATTATGGTAGGTACGTAATTTTCATATCTTATCTGTGTCAATCTTCACCATTCATCACTGTTGGGTGACTGCCGAGCCCCCCTGATGGGGGTTTTCTTTTACGCCCTAAGGGACAAAGTCCCTTAGCTCTCAGTGGGTGACACACTAAGAGGGAGAACCTTCAGGGCCTGGAGAGGCCCGAGAGTGGGGAGAGTGAGAAGGTGTCCCCCCAGAGGGAGAAGGAAGTTGCCCCGACAAGCGCCATCCAGGGTCTACGGAAGAAGAGATAGACTCTCTGGTGAGCGGAGTTAATCACCCGACGCCGGGCCAAGGGTGACAACCGGGAAAGATGCAGCCATGCCGTCTGCCTACTGCAGATCGCTGTCCCTACGACCCTGGCAGCTACCTCGTTGGCATCATAGGATGACCTCACTTGGTGCCTTGCTAGCTCCAGGCCACGCGCAGAGTGTGCAATGGCTTGTCTGGTTTGCTCCGTATCAGGCAATGAGGCTAGAAGTTGACCTAGCCTGGACCACAAGAACCTGTCGTAGGCTGCATAGTGGGCCTGATGTGCAGAAATGGAAAGCAAAAACCATGCTGAGTAGAAAGTCCTCCTACCCCAGAAGTCAAAAGCCGAGGAGTCTTGATCTGGGGGCCGGTCACGGTGAAGGGCTCGAAGCCCATCAGGAGTATCCAACTGCGTCAATCTGGACTGCGGATGAAGCATGGAACCTGGAGACTCCAGGGGGGGCACAATACCTCTGGCTGAGATCCCTAGGGGCAGGAACTCCAGAGAAGGGCCTCTGCCAGGAACGCAACGACGCCTCCCGAAAGGGAGCAGGCCAGGGCGGCACCACAAGGGTGGCCTCGTCAAAATCGCCTAGAAAGGCGTGCGCCGAGTGCTCAGGATTGCTAACAGTGGCACGGGTGAAGTGCAAGTCCTCCAACATCCTCACGAGGAAGCGCTGATACTCAGCGAGATCAGCAGCAGGAGAGATGTGGACAGAAGGTTCCTCTCCCCCAGAAGAGGGGGGTGAGGAGCTGGAGGGCACCGGCTGTTCTGATAGCGGCTGCTCGGGGGCAGGTTGAAAAACCTGACTGTCCATCGCCCTAACGTAAGCTGGGAACCGAGCAGCCACCGCTCTGAACTGTTCCCAGGAGAGAGGCCCGCTAGGACCAAGGATGCCTGGGAGCACAGGAGAATGTGGCAGAGGAATGGGACAGAGCTAAGAAGAGATGTCGGCTGACCTCCACCTGGGCTGAGAGCAGATCGGGAGCACCCTTGAAGGTGCAGGAAGACCCCTGGCCGACAGCTGAACAACCATTCGGTACTGCCTTGGCTGCGCTTGAAGAATCCTCCCTGCGGCGACCGGGGCCGTATAGGTCCAGAAGGACGGTCTCCTGCCTCAAAAGAATGGGGCTCTCTCAAAGAGACCGAGGAGGAAGCGCTGGAGATCCACACTACGGCCCCAGAGCCCGGTGGACCCTTGAAAAAGGACGCCTGCAGACCCCACACCTCTACACCATCGAGTCCGAAAGAGCCTTCCCTCCTCGAGAGGGCCAGCCTAGGTAGCTGACAGCTCTTGACAGCACCCGAAGGAGCTATCCAGGGCACAGCACCTTCCCCTCCCATAGGTGCTCTGATCGGCCCCAAAGTTGGACGATCCAGGCACACCACAGGTGGGGGTACCACTGCTGAGGGGTCAGTGAACCCACCAAGACCGGGCTGCAGAGCAATGATGGCCTGCACCACTGCCCGCTGGTCAGCACCCCTGACCCCAGTCTCGGTAGCCACCGACCCCACCTCAAAAGGGGTCTGACTACAGTTTGTCGAGGAAACTACTGGGCTGCCCACTCCAACAGCCAACCCCAAAGAGTCAGACTGTCCATCTGACTCAGAGCCCGACTCCGCCTCCGAGGAGGTAGAGGCCGAGGCCCAGTGCCAGACCGTAGGAGGGCACCCACTGCCATCTTTGCCAAAGGGGGTGCCAGAGACCAAAACCATACCCGAGCCGGTGCCAGTGCCCCCTATAGCACCGTGATCGGACACGGCTCCAGCCCAAACAGGAGCTCCAGAGTCGGGACCAGCCACGGCCCCATCTGGCCCCAAGGTGCCGCAAATGGCACCGAGGGCAGAGGCGGCACTGATGACGGCAGAATCCGACGGCCCCATGGTGCAGCGTCCCGAGGACATGGCACCGTGCTCAACCTCGGTGCAGCGGACGGCGCCGAAGCGAGACATAGACAAAGACGGCGTCGTAGCAGCTCCCACGGCACCGCTAGCAGTATCAGCGCTATGAACAGCTCCGACAGATCACAGTGCCGCTGCGGATAAGTCGGGCCGGACGATGGCTCCGCTAGCCCGTGGCGCGCGAACGGCGCTGAGGACTGCAATGGCGCCAACCGATCGAGACACGCGCCATCGCCTTTGCAACCGCGGTCTGACACGGGAAACCTTCACCCTTGAAGGGGCAATTGCCGTGGGCAGTGCCTTGCGCCCGGCTCAAAGGAGCAGGATGGCCTCTGCGCTGGCGGAAGGAGCTTCGGCAATGGCTAGGCTACTAGTAGCCGAGGCTCCCTCCTCCTCGGTCCATGTAGAACTGGGAGGGGACCTGAAGGAAAGGCCGAGACAGCGTGGCTTGGCCCGACGAGTGCGCGCCTGACCCCTGACAGTCGGCGTAGCTCTCCCCACTTTCCACGCACATTGCTCAATGACCCCGCGGTCCATGGAGAAACAGGCGTCGCATGAATCCATGTCGTGAAGTGGACCAAGACACGAAAGACAATGGTCGTGCTGGTCGGTGACGGAATATTTTCGGCCGCATGGGCACCGTCGCATGGGGGGCCGACTCGTCCTGGAAGTTTTCTTGCCCTCCGACCGAGACATGACCTACGGGGAAAAAAAACTCCACCAAAAACAGACTTGACGTCACAGAAATAATAGAAAAATGGAAAGATCTTACTGGGCGACGTCGAGTATGGCAAAACAGAACCGGCAGGAGGAACTGATGGACTTCGGCACCGAAGGACTGAAATCACAGAGTCAAGAAACTGCGGACCAGGCCTCAAGTTTTTTCTTCTTAGCGTCCCACGAGGTGACCTCTACGGCAGGAGACGAAAAACTGGCAGGCAGAGTCGACGCGAGTTTAACGGGCAACCCAGGCGAAGCACCACGCAGTGCGTTATTTTGGTGGGCGGCGCCTGAGTGGTGCATCAGCTCCGCCACCTATAAAAAAAAAAGTTCTCGTGGGGTCCTGACCTCCGCCGAGTACCCAACAGTGATGAATGGTGAAGATGAAAAAATTACTCACCTTAGTAATGTTGTTTCTTCTAATGGAGTCTTGCAGTATTCTGACATATGCAGTTAGGTCCTGCCTTTCAACTGCCCCCGAGAACAAAGAGTTAAACTTTCTATGACTAGTATAGAATGTTCACCACGAGCTCGGTTGAAGCCCCTGTCTGCTGCTGTTTAATCTGTAACCGTCAGATCTTTACGAGCAAAGACTCACTAGGTGTTCTGTGTGGAAACTGTAAAATTCTTACTAGCCAACTGGCAAATATTTTAAAAAAGTTTTTTGGTTTCAAAGGAAGACTCAAGTCAGGAAACCCAAAAACAAAACACATCCAAAACACAACCTCTCACCCAAACCAAAAAGCGGGTGTAAAAAGGACACTCCTAGGGTGCCAACACTGCTCCTGCCCACCCAGATCCCAAAAACTAGGTTCTGAGAGGTGAGGTGGGGGGAGGTCAGAATACAGCAAGACTCCATTAGAAGAAACAACATTACAAAGGTGAGTAATTTTTTCTTCAAACAACATGAAGTCTTGCTGTATTCTGACTATTGCAGACTACCAAGCAGTACCTCCATGGAGGAGGGACAGAACCTACTTTGGGAACAGGTTCTGAAGTACTGCTGTGCCAAACCGAGCATCACTCCTAGCCTGGATATCCAGAGAGTAATGCTTGGTAAAAGTATGGACTGTTTTCCAGGTGGCTGCTTGACAAATTTCTAAGAGAGGAATATCCCTGGCAGCAGCCAGGGAAGCAGCTGTACCTCTAGTGGAATGAGCCCTCAGGCCTGAGGGTGGAGTTCTACCCAGTTTTTCATAGCAGAATTGTATACAAGAAACAATCCACCTGGCAATAGATCTCTTAGTGGCAGGTTTGCCTTTACCAACTTCTCCATAAGTAAGGAACAACTTGAGGGATTCAAACTTGTGACCCTTGGTACGCTCTATGAAGCTAAGGGCTCTTTTAACATCCAAGCTGGGTAGCCTTCTCTCCCCCCAGGAGGAATGGTCAGTGAAGAAAACAGGAAGAGAAATAGACTGGTTGAGGTGGAAATCTGAAACCACTTTAGGTAAGAACTTTCTTTTAGTTAGAAAAGAGATGAAATCAGATTCCACTGACAGGGCTTGCAATTCACTGATATGTCTGGCAGAAGTAATGGCTAGCAAAAACACAGTTTTCCAAGTCAAGTACTTACGCTCTGCTGAGGACAAAGGCTCAAAGGGGGGTTGCATAAGCTGAGCAATGCAAACATTAAGGTCCCAAGCAGGAGCAGGATCCCTAAAGGGGGGACTGGTGTGAAGCAATACCTGGAAAAACTTACAGAATACAGGATGGGATGACAGAGAGGAAGACTTGCCTACTGACAAGAAAGCAGAAACAGCTGCCAAGTGTACTTTAAGGGTAGCTGGTCGGAGGCCTAGGCCATTAAGATGGACCATATAATCCAGAACCGTAGGCAATTCAGCAGAGTCTGGAGAAATATTCTTCTTAGAACACCAAATGCTGAATCTTTTCCATTTGGAGTTGTAAGTCTTCCTGGTGGAAGGCTTTCGAGAAGCCTTAAGGATATCCAGAACCCCTTGGAAAAGATGCAGATCTGCAAACTCTAACTCTTCAAGAGTCAAGCCTTGAGATTGAAAGACTGAAGATTCGGGTACCAAATCCTCCCGAGAGGATGTTAACAGGTTGTAATTCCTGGGAAGAGACAGGGGAAGGTGAACTGTTAGGGACAGCAACAAGGGATACCATGGCTGTCTGGCTCAGTCTGGAGCAATCAGAATCACTTTGCGTGGTTGTGACCTTATCTTGACTAGCACCATGAACAGGAGAGGGAATGGGGGAAAAGCATACAGGAATTTCCCTTCCCAGTTCAGGATCAGAGCATCCAGGGGGACTGAGCCCAAGACTGGGGGTCTGCAACAAAAGAGAGGAAGCTGGTGATTGTCTGGGGCTGCAAAAAGATCCATCTCTGATGTGCCCCATCTCGAGAAAATCACTTTCAAAACTAGAGGATCTAGGGCCCATTCGTGATGGCCCTGGGATATTCTGCTCAGTGCATCTGCTAGGACATTGTCCTTCCCTGGGAGGTGAACTGCTATCAGAGAGGTTTGCAGGGAATAGGCCAGGGACCACAACTTCATTGCTTCTGTGCACAAGGCCAGACCGAGTGCCTCCTTGCTTGTTGATGTACCACATGGTGGTGGTGGTGTCTGTTCTGACCTGAACCACCTTGTTCTGTACAGATTTGAAAAAGCTTGCAGTGCCAGAAACACTACCTGAGTTCCAAGAGATTGATGTGAAGCAGAGATTCCTGAGGTGACCACAGTCCTTGGGTGGTAAGATCCTCAAATGGGCCCCCAGCCCAGCAGGAAGCATCTGTGGTGAGTATCAGTGAATGAGACTGAGTGATAAACGGAACCCTTGTTCAAATTGTCCTGATCCTGCCACCATTGCAAGGCTTGGATCAGGGTTCTGAGTCACTGGGATTAGTTTGGTAAGGAACTTCCTTTGGGACCAAAAGGCTCTTAAATGAAACTGAATGTCCCTCATTTGGAATCTTGCTCCTGGACCACTGCTGTGGAAGCTGCCATGTGGCCCAGTAGCTGAAGGAAATGCCTTGCTGGTCGAGACACCTGAAGGGTGAACGAAGAAGCCAGTTCTATAAGGGTCCTTGCCCTTTCCAGGGGAAGGAAGGCTCCTGCCTTTACTGTATCCAGTTCTGCACCTATGAAGGTGTGGAGCTGTACTGGTTCGAGAACTGACTTTGGTAGGTTGAGAAGGAATCCTAAGGAAGTGAGCACTTGCTGGGTCACTTGCAGAGGTGACTTGACTTGGTCTGGAGACTTACCTACTATGAGCCAGTCGTCCAAGTATGGGAAGATGGAGATCTTTTGTCTTCTTAGGAAGGCAACTACTACTGCCAGGCACTTTGTGAAAACCCTTGGGGCTGATGTTAGGTCAAAGGGCATTGCTCTGAATTGATAGTGGCCTGAGGGCAACTCGAACCTGAGGTGCTTTCTGTGGGAGCACCTGATGGGAATGTGAAAGTAGGCATCTTTGAGGTCCAGGGAGGCTAGCCAGTCCCCTGGCCTTAGAGAGGGAAGGATAATTCCCAGAGTTACCATTTTGAACTTTGGCTTCAAACGATGTTTGTCCAGATATCTTAGGTCCAGGATGGGCCGCCATTCCCCTGTCTTTTTGGGGGTTAGGAAGTACCTGGAGTACAATCCTTTGCCCCTGTGTTGGTTGGGAACTCTCTCTATAGCTCTGAGAGCTAGAAGAGAAGAAACCGCTGCCTCTAAGGCAAGGGTCTCTGAGAGATTTGCAGGTGGAAAAGATCTGGCTCTCATCTTAGGCAATTTTTTGAAGCTGAGAACCAGTCCCTGGCTTACTACTTCCAGGACCCACTTGTCTGATGTAAGAGACTTCCAGTCCTGCACAAAGTAAGCCAGACTGTCCCCTACTGGTATGGGAGAATCGACCCGGGCAGACCCATCAGGGTGTCTACTTGGTAGGGGCTTTAGGTTGAGGGGTGGATGCAGGCCTGCTCATCCCCATTCTGCCTCTCCCTCTAAAGAACCCCCTCTGTGAAAAGGAAGAACAGGAAGCCTGAGCTTGGTAAAAAGGCCTTTGGAAAGGCCTGCCCCTGCCCTTGGACTGCTGCCTTTGAGGAGTTGCTTGCTTTTCTTTGGCCTGAGCACTCCTGTAAGTGGTCCTGTACTCATCCATCTTCTTCATGTAATTCTCTGTCTGCTCCACAAACAGAGAATTACTAATTACAGGAAAATTCATGGCCTTAGCTTGGGTATCCTGTGAGAGGCTAGTACATCTGAGCCAAGCCATCCTCCGAAGAGCCACAGATGTAGCCATGACTCTTGATGATACATCACTGGAGTCTACAGCAGCATGAAACTGTACTTTTGATGCCTCAATCCCATCCGCAGCCACCTGCTCCAGCTCCTTGGCAAGCTGGTCGGGGGCCTGTTTAGCCAGAGCCAGCACAGTGTCCCACCTGGACTTCTGGTATCTGGCTGTACAGGCCATATAGTTAACCTGCCTGAGTCCCAAAGATGCTGCCATGTATTGTTTCTTTGCCATGGCATCAATCTTCCTGGAGTCCTTGTCTGGGGGGTGTGATGCCAAGGGAATGTTTGCCTTATCACAGGCAGCAGCCTGCACAACCCCAACATGGCTGCATTGCTGAAAAAGGAACGCCGTGCCTGAGCTTGAGAGAGTGTACCTCTTGTCCATTCATATGTCCACAGGAGGTATAGAATTAGGAGACTTAAAAATTTTTTGTGTCTGTTCTCAAAGGATTTGTGGAGGGGAAGAAAAAATTACTCACCTTAGTAATTGCTTTTCTTCTCATGGAGTCTTGCTATATTAGGACTTCTGCAGTTAGGCTCAGCCTCTGAACTGCCCCGGAGAGGAAATAGTTAACTCCAGTGAAACTTGGAGTTCCACAGCGCGTGAGGGCGCTGTTCAAAGCTCTATCTGGCCAGTTTCAAATGAAACTGCCAGGTTCTTTACGAAGCCAAACTAACATAGCAAGTCTGTGTGGAAAAGCTGTACACTAGCCATTGGCTACCTACCAGTAGTAGAACAACAAAAACACAACAACAATCACAGAATAATAACAATATTACATATTATTATATTACCCATGACAAGTACTAATAGACCCCCTCTCCCCAAAAGACTCAAGTCCAGGGAGGGACCATATACCACTTAACAAAAACAGAATTACCTAGTTCCTCAACCCAAATGAAACAAGGGGGGACCAGGGAGAACTAACATGGCACTCACACAGTGCTTGCACTAACTTGCCAACCCCGTACCCAAGTAGGAGTTCTGAGAGGGGTAGGAGGGAGGGTTGTCCTAATATAGCAAGACTCCATGAGAAGAAAAGCAATTACTAAGGTGAGTAATTTTTTCTTCAAACACCATGAAGTCTTGCTATATTAGGACTTCTGCAGATTACACAGCAGTACCTCCATGGAGGAGGGCCAGAACCTACTTAGGGAATAGGCTCTGAAGCACAGCTGTGCCAAACCGAGCATCTCTCCTGGACTGGACATCCAGGGAATAATGCTTGGTAAAGGTGTGGACTGTTTTCCAGGTAGCAGCTTGGCAAATTTCCAAAATGGGAATATCTCTAGCAGCCGCTAGAGATGCAGCTGTACCCCTGGTGGAGTGAGCCCTCAGTCCTGAGGGAGGTTCTCTACCTAGTTTTTGGTAACAGAACTGGATACAAGAGACAATCCACCTTGCAACTGTCCTCTTAGTGGCAGGTCTCCCTTTGCCAACTTCTCCATAGGTAAGGAAGAGTTGGAGGATTGAACCTGTGACCCTTGGTGTGTTCCAAATAGTAGCTTAGGGCTCTTTGGCGCAGACTGTGCAATCTCCTCTCCCCTGAGGAGGAATGCTCAGTGAAAAATACTGGAAGAGATGGATTGGTTTAGATGAAAATCTGAAACCACTTTAGGTAAAAACTTTCTGTTAGTCCTGAGGACTACCTTATCTCTGTGAAAAGAAATAAAATCTTTTCCACTGACAAGGCTTGTAATTCACTTATACGTCTAGCAGAAGTGATAGCCACTAGAAAAACAGCCTTCCAAGTTAAAAACTTGAGATCTGCTGAAGACAGAGGCTCAAAGGGGGTTGCATTAGCTGAGCAATGCAAACATTCAGGTCCCAGGCAGGAGCTGGTTCCCAAAGGAGGGTTAGTGAAGTAACCCTTAAAAACTTGGAAAACACAGGGTGAGAAGAGAGGGAAACAGGTTTCCCTGCAGACACAAAAGCAGAAACAGCTGCCAGATGAACCTTCAAGGTAGCTGGTTTGAGGCCTAGGGAATTTAGATGGACCAAATAGTCCAATAAAATGGCCAAGTCAGCAGATTCTGGTACAATTTGTTTCTCAGAACACCAGAAGGAAAACCTCTTCCACTTAGAATTGTAAGTGGCCCTAGTGGAAGGCTTCCTAGAAGCCTTTAGAATGTCCAAGACACCTTGAGAAAGGTGTAAATCAGCAAATTCTAGCTCCTCAAGAACCAAGCCTTGAGGTGGAGGGAATTGAGGTCCGGGTACCACACTCTCCCCTGTGCACAGGTCAGCAGGTCGTGGATCCTGGGCAAGCTCAGGGGAGGGTGGAATGTCAGGGACAGGAGAAGAGGGTACCAGGGCTGTCTGGCCCAGTCTGGAGCAATCAGAATCACTTTGCAGGGCTGAATTCTGATTTTCACTAGTACCCTGAAGAGGAGAGGAAAGGGGGGAAAGGCATACAGGAATTTCCCTTCCCAATTCAACAGAAAGGCGTCCAGGGGGACTGAGCCCAACACTGGAGGCCTGCAACAAAATAGAGGAAGTTGGTGGTTGTCTGGGGCTGCGAAGAGATCTATCTGAGGGTGCCCCATCTGGCAAAGACCGACCCCAGAACCTGGGGATTCAGAGTCCATTCGTGATGACCCTGGGAAATCCTGCTGAGGGCATCCTGCGGGTCTGTCCTTCCTGGAAGGAGAACTGCTATCAGGGAGGTGTTCAGGAGTAAGCCAGAGACCACAACTTCATTGCTTCGGTGCACAAGGCTGAAGACCGAGTGCCCCCTTGCTTGTTGATGTACCACATTGTTGTGGTGTTGTCTGTCCTGACTTGAACTACCATGTTCTGGACAGTAGCTGAAAAAGCCTGGAGAGCTAAGAGGACAGCTCTGAGTTCCAAAAGATTGATGTGGAGCAGAGATTCCTGAGGGGACCACACTCCCTGAGTGGAAAGGTCGCCCAAGTGAGCCCCCACCTAACAGGGAGGCATCCGTGGTGAGGTGAGGGAATGAAGAACAGGTAAGAAGGGGACCCCCTGAGTTAAATTGCTTTGATCCTGCCACCACTGAAGGGCCAGGATCAGGGTTTTGGTCACTGGGACTAATTTGGTAAGGGGGTCCTTCCTTTGAGACCAGTAGGACCTCAAGTGGAACTGAATGTCTCTCATCTGAAATCTTGCTCCCTGCACGACAGCTGTGGAAGCAGCCATGTGCCCTAGGAGTTGCAGAAAGTGCCTTGCTGGTCGAGAGACCTGCAGGGTAAAGGAGGATGCCAGGGCAATGAGTCTGTCCACTCTTTCCAAGGGAAGAAATGCCCTGGCTGACTTTGAGTTCAATTCTGCACCTATGAAAGTTAGTACCTGAACTGGTTCCAGAACTGACTTTGGAAAATTCAACAGGAATCCCAGAGAAGTGAGAAGCTGCTGGGTGACTTGCAAGTGGGATTTTACCTGATCTGGAGACTGACCCACTATGAGCCAGTCGTCCAGGTAGGGAAACACAGCAACCCCTTGCCTTCTTAAATGAGCCACTACCACAGCTAGACATTTTGTGAAAACCCTTGGAGCAGAGGTGAGGCCGAAGGGCATTGCTCTGAACTGGTAGTGGCAGAGGGCAGTTCGAACCTGAGGTACTTTCGGTGAGAAGCCTGATCAAGATATGAAATAGGCATCCTTGAGGTCCAGGAAGCTAGCCAGTCCCCTGGCCTTAGGGAAGGCAAAATCATTGCCAGAGTTAACATTTTGAACTTTGGTTTCAAAAGATGCTTGTTCAGGAACCTTAAATCTAGGATGGGCCGCCATTCTCCTGTCTTTTGGGATAAGGAAGTATCTTGAGTACAGCCCTTGCCCTGATGGCAAGGAGGAACCCTTTCCACTGCTTTGCAGCCTAGAAGAGAAGAAACCTCTGCTTCCAAAGCAAGGGCTTCTGAAGGATTTGCAGGTGGAAAATGTCTGGCTCTCATCTTTGGGAACTGTTTGAAGCTGAGAACCAGACCTGGCTTACACCTCAGAACCCATTTGTCCAAGTTAGGGACAACCAGTTCGTGTGAAATAAACCAACCTGCCCCCCACGGTACAGGAGAATCGGCCCTGGGCACCCCATCAGGGTGCCTGCTTGGCAGCAGCTTTTGGCTGAGGAGAGGGAGACGATCTGCCTGCGCCCCGTCTACCTCTGCCTCTGAAAAAAACCCTCTGTACAAAGGCTGAAGAGGCCTGAACTTGATAAAAAGGCCTGTGGAAAGGCTGCCCCTACCCCTGGGGGCATGCCTTTGTGGAGTGGCATGCCTCTCCTTAGCTTGGGCACTTTTGTAGGTAGTTCTGTATTCATCCATCTTTTTCATGTAATTTTCTGTTTGATCCCCAAACAGAGAATTTCCTACTACAGGAAAATCCATAGCCTTTGACTGAGTATCTTGGGACAGATTAGTGCATCTGAGCCATGCCAACCTATGGAGAGCTACAGAAGTGGCCATGACCCTAGAGGAAACATCATTAACATCAACAGCAGCATGAAATTGAACTTTAGAGGCTTCAATGCCATCAGCAGCCACTTGTTCCAACTCACTAGCCAGCTGGCCCTGGGCCTGCTTGGCTAACTGCAATATAGTGTCCCATCTAGATTTCTGATATCTAGCCACATAAGCCATATAATTAGCCTGCTGAGTCCCAGAGCTGCCATATATTGTTTTTTACATGGCATCAATCTTCCTGGAATCCTTATCAGGAGGATGTGAGGCCAGGGAATATGTCTTGTCACAGGCTGCAGCTTGAACAACACCTACATGACTACACTGCTCAGTGAGGAAGTCTGTATCAGGACCTGATAAAGTATACCTTCTGTCCATTTTTTATCTACAGGAGGGACAGAATGAGGATTTTTAAAATCTTTGTTGTTTGCTTCCTAAATGACTTATGCAAAGGAATAGACAACCTCCTAGACTCTGGAATATCCATCATTTCAACATAATCAGGCTCCTCTTGCTCATCCACAGCCTCTTCTAAAGGAAGCTGGAGGTTTCTGCAACCTTTTGTAAAACATAAAATGAGAAGGGGACTCAGACAGCATAGGGGGAGATTCTAAAGGTCTGTCTGGAGAAATGTCCGGTTCAATGGGCACGTCCAGACCTTCCCAGTCACAAACATACTGATCAAATTCCTCCTCCCCCTCCTGTGGTTCATAAAAATCCTCAACATCATAATCCTGAACCACTGGGACTGAACGAACCACCCTTTTTCCAGTTGTAGGGGGTTCGACAGATCCCTGAGACAAAGACTGAACAATCTGTATGGCTTTAGCTATCTCTGCAGCAGTTGGAGAGACAATTTTGGACTCCAGACCTGCTGATTTCTTTGTGTCTTTTGCTGG
Organism: Neoceratodus forsteri; assembly: GCA_016271365.2. Classification (NCBI taxonomy): domain Eukaryota; kingdom Metazoa; phylum Chordata; order Ceratodontiformes; family Ceratodontidae; genus Neoceratodus; species Neoceratodus forsteri. The sequence goes on from CM028131.1 coordinate 737,039,564, forward strand.
GACTGGTTCCTCTGAACCAGCCTTCCTTTTGCCCGAGGAAGTCTCGCCCTGGTCAGAGGGCACTCCCTCTGGTCCAGTGGGTACTGAACCGGGCTGGCCATCCGGGTCAGCGGACTTTTTGGCCTCTCGTTCCCTGAGCCGGCCCAATCTCTTTTCCAGGGTGGCTGCAGGAAAATTTTTACACACCTGGCAGTCTGACAGGAGGTGGTCAGCCCCCAGACAATAAACACAAGTGGTGTGTGGGTCAGCCTTAGCAAAGGCTTCCCCACAAACATCACAGTGTTGAAACCCAGTGGGCCCGGTTTTTCTTTTGGGTTTCTCAGACATAATGCCAGCCTAACCAACAACTTGCCTTTTAATGGCAGTGCCAGGCAAGACACACTTATCGGTTCCTAACCGTGTCACAGGTATTTGAAAAACCTTTTAAAATTCAAGGTTTTTAGAACCGATAAGAACGAGAACTGCACTCTAAAAGCCCAAAACACTTTTAAAGCGTTAAATTAAGCAAACCGATCGGTTCAAAACCGAACCGATAATTGGATTTCACACAGACTTTCAATATTGTACTTACGGTTTACCAGATAGAGCTTTAACCAGCGGTAAAATAAATACTTTTGCGGTTCAAATGAACGAAAAATACCGTTGAACGAGAAAGAACCGAGCTGAAGGAGCTGATCTCCGGGCGACTGTTCAGTGAAGCGGAGTAAAGAATCTGGCAGTTTCATTTGAAACTGGCCAGATAGAGCTTTGAACAGCGCCCTCGCGCTGTGGAACTCCAGGTTTCACTGGAGTTAACTATTTCCTCTCCGGGGCAGTTCAGAGGCTGAGCCTAACTGCAGAAGTCCTAATATAGCAAGACTTCATGGTGTTTGAATAGACAGTCTCCTGGACTCTGGGATGTCTATCATCTCAACATAATCAGGCTCTTCCTGATCCTCTACTGCTTCCTCCACAGGAAGCTGGAGGGTATCAGCCACTTTGTAAAACATATAGTGTAAGGGACTCAGAAAGCCTAGGAGGAGAAACACCTGAAGGTCTGTCTGGGAGATGTCCGGTCAATAGGCACATCCAGACTTTCACCATCACCATAATCATCCTCATACTCTCCTCCTCCTCCTCCGATTCATAAAATTCTTCCAAAGTATAATCCGAACTGGGAACCAACAAACGAGCCCTGCCAGACGGTGCCGGTTCGGTCAGAACCGAACTAAGCGATTGCACAATCCTTATTGCCTTGGCTATCTCATCGGCGGTCGGAGTATGAAATTCTGGGTCCGAACCGGTTGATTTGTCTTTTCTTTTTATCGGAACCAATTCCTCGGAATCGGCTCTCCTTTTGCCCGAAGAAGTATCACCCTGGTCAGAGGGCACTCCTTCTGGTTCGGTCGGAACCGAACCGGGCTGGCCATCCAGGTCAGCGGACTTCTCAGCCTCCCTTTCCCTCAGTCTACCTAATCTCTTTTCCAGGGTAGATTTGGGAAAATTCTTGCAAATTTGGCAGTCTGAATCGAGGTGGTCAAACCCCAGACAATAAACACAGGTGGTGTGTGGATCAGTCTTGGCAAAGACTTCCCCACACACACTGCAGTGTTGAAACCCAGTGGGCCCGTTTTTTTTCTTGGGTTTCTCAGACATGGCCAATCCTAACCAAAAACTTACCCTTTTTTCGGCAATCCGCCAGGCAAGATTCCCCTATCGGTTCCTGACCGTATCACAGGTCTTGGAAAAAAAACGTAATTGAATCTGTTTTTTTTAGAACCGATACGGACCGGTTACCACACTCTAAAGTAAGCACAAGCTTTTTATACCTCAAACTGATCGGTTCAGCTGAACCGATCCACAATTTACAAGTTCCACACAGAAAGAGAACAAAAAACCTATCTAGTACTTATGGTACCACAGACAGAGACTTGAACTGACTAAGCGGCAACAGCAATTCGGTAGAAACCAACCGAAAATCGACACTTCAACCGACTGTTTGAACCGAGCAGCAGGAGAAATCTCCAGAGCGAATGTTTAGTGAGGCGGAGTAAAGGATTTGATGGTTGCAATTTAAACAACAGCAGACAGGGGCTTCAACCGAGCTCATGGTGAACACTGTATGCTAGTCATAGAAAGTTTAACTCTTTGTTCTCCGGGGCAGTTGAAAGGCAGGACCTAACTGCATATGTCAGAATACAGCAAGACTCCATGTTGTTTGACACAGATAAGATCTGATCTTCCATCACAAACATGGCTGCTACCTTTACACTGTAAAAACCTTCAGCTGGGCCCTAAAAATAAAACTACCTTAAATAAAAATAAAAAAAAATTAATTAAATGTTGTTTACCTGATCATCACACTCTCCTTACATACATAAACAAATTAGAAACATTAAGTATTGTTTACAGTTCAGGGGTTGAAACAGTGTCCGAAAGGGTACATTTCCACCGGAAATGTGGATGGTTAGCTATACATTTCCTGACCAAATTGTACATTTCCGCATTATAAATAATAGAAAATGAAGCAACTAAATTAACAGCGAAAACAGAGTTGTCCAGGGTAATCCATGCCTCCCTTTCACTGTCTCCCTCAGAGGAACTGCTTGATAAGTTGCATTCCATGTGTTTTTGTAACACTTTGTCTTTTCTTTTGTACTTTGCAGTCTCTGGTCTCCTCTCTTTCTCCAGTGCTCACAGGGATAATGCACCAGTTGCATCAAACTCCTTGATTTGTATTGGACTTACAGTAGTTTGACATTCAATAAATGCCCTAGCATCTCTGGAGTTAGACATGATCTCCAGTCAGTTTTAATGCATTTCATGACTGAAAATCCAGACTCAACAATGCTCGAAATGGAACTTAAAACTAACACAATGCTCAGCAGAGCTATGATGTTTGGGCAGGTCATCCTGTTTTCTAAACAACTTTTTAAGTAGTGCATGAGGATTGTTAGCCAGTACTGGTTCAAGAGCAAGCAGTCGGAGGGCATATTTTATTAGCAGACAGAATTCCACAAAACATAATCTTGGGTTAAGGCCTTGGCCTTCAAGAGCCTTAGAAAACTGTTCTGCTAGGAATGTCACATCTTTTCTGCCATACGCATCATCATCATTGCTGTCAGGATGCACTGCTGGCCAGCTGCTTGGATTGAAAATCTGACAAGCTTGTACAACATTAAGTTGTTCATCACAGTCTTCCCCTGGTGACGGACTTATGTTACTGAAACGCTATTTCATGGACTTCACAACTTCATCTCTGAAATGGGTCACTTCCTTTGTAACAGTACGTATAGTGCCAGTGAACTGTTGCCCCCGTTCTAACACAAATACCTCATCTTTGAATTCCATTCTGTCCACAGAAATGTTGTTGACTGCAAGGAAGTGCTCACAGGCCTGCTGAATGTCATAATGTTCTAATGAAAGAACAGCAGCCTCAACTCTTTCTGCAATTTGGAAAACTAGCAGCTTTTCTTGTTGAAATGCCAAAGATACAGACACAGTCATCTGTAAAAGTTTGAGAATTAGATGAATTGCAATGAGGTATTTAAGTGAGATGAGACTTTTTCTTAGCTTAGCAGCTTTCATTTGGGTGTCCACATGGCCACTAGTACTGACCTGACCATCAGTAACTTGTGTCACATGCACAACAATGTTTTTCCACATTTTAATGAGCACATTTAATGCTTGAACGCTGTGGGCTAGCCATCTGGTTCCCAACACATTCACAGGCACAAGGTACTGGAGACCCAGAACAGAAGATGTTTGTTTTAGTCCAGTACGCATCACTGCTGATGAATGGTAGTACCGGAAAATCAGTTGTAACAGGTCATCAATTTGCTGTACTAAAGAGCAAGGCTTGGATGCATCTCACAAAGCCAGTTCAAAGTAATGGGCTGAGCAGTGGACCAAGACAGCGTGAGGAACCTGATCCTGAACTTTTTTGGCAACCCCATTATTAAGTCCAAAATTTACTGCTGCACCATCAGCGCAGAATCCTACCATACAGGAGTAGTCCTCGACTTTTGCATCTTCTTTTATGCTGTTCATAACTATATGGAAAATATTATCAGAAGTAGGCCTGCCTATGTCTACGATAGTGAGAAATTTTGTCACAGATTCACCATCCTTCACATAGCGTATATAAATTAGCTCTTCCTCTATTACAGCTGAGTCGGTACTACCATCACACAACACTGAAAAATATTTGGACTGCCTAACCTCCTCTGTAAGTTGTGCATTAATATCCTTACTGATGAATTTAATAAAACTGGGACAGGCCTTGTCACTGGTGTACCTCAACCCAATATTTTCCTGTTTCCCTATCCGTGACAGTAGTTCCATGTCTTGTATGAAACTTGTGAATGGTCGCCCTGCTTTAGCGACCTTAAAAGCTGTCAGGAACCTATGGGTCATGATTTCTGTTGTCTCTTTATCCACTGATAGCAACCCCCCTGACAATTGGGCTTTTGCTAGGGTGTCGTTGAGCAGCAATACGGCTGCTTGACTCGCGATGAATATGACTTGTTTCATGTGTTTTTATTGTGCCCAGCATAAAGGTTTTGCAGCCAACCACAAATGAACCTTTGTCATTTGGAAATATTTTTCTGTAGTATTCACAGTACATCTCAGTTCAGTCATTATTTACTAAAAGCCATTCTCTGCCTTTTTTCCATGACTCTTGAAAGCGCCTGGTTCTTTGTTTTTCATACTCTTTTTCTTTTTGTGACATTTTTCCTTGGTTTGGGCGTCCAAGCATTATTTTTTTGGTGGGTGGAGGGGTTTCCACTGTACTTGCCTCCACAAAAGGCATAGAACTACTGTCAGGGAGTCTGCAGCTGTCAGGTTCAGTGGAGGAAGATGGTGGACCTGGCAGTGGTAATTCCACAGTATTTTTCTTTGTAAAACCAAATCTAAGAAGTGACATGCTTTTGATCTGCGAAACAGAACTTGATTTGTTAATAAAGATTCTTTAAACCAACTTGTGTGTGTCTTTCTTTTAGGGAGAACAAATGATCACAAACAGATCAGTCAGAGCAGTCACCTCTCACAGGGGACTATAAGGTAAATTAACGTGGCATTACAGTTAACAATGTTTTTGTTTGTTTAAATCCAGACAAGCTGCTCTGACACAGGTTTTCACAATGATTCCGTGTGGGCAGGGAGGCAGAATGCAAGAATTAGATGTAACCCCTAGGTGGCGCTATCCCAAGGGCTACTACCCCTGCCTGTTTGACTTCGGACAGGTTGAGGGGCCTAGGTCCTATGGCGGGTGCCTCCACCCAGAGGTCAGGGTTTGTGGTGGTTAGACTAACTTGGTCACAGCCCTCTGGGACACTGAGACCCCCTTTTATCCCCTCTAGTGGCTCAGAGTTACAGCCCCAATACCCCACGTTTACACACTGTTCACTCATATATATACCACTTACCCTCGCGACTGATTCAGCAGCACGTTTCTGAGGACCCTCTGTAAAGTAAGGTTAATCAACACACACAGCAAAACACAATACTGTGTCCATAAGTACCACCACCACAGACAGTATATAGTATAACAACAAATTTGATTTATTTAGGGGACAGTAACACGGAAGGGGGAAATCAGGTTAATTAGTGGCATTAAATCGCAGTACTGTGCACACATACAGGGTCTGAAAAGTCACACTCTGGGTACCCAGGTTGGGGGGGGTAGCCAGGTCCGTTGCCCGGGTTTGGCCGGCAGGTGCAGATGGAGGGCCCTGTAGAAGAAAACATATGCACAACACCCAATTGTAATCCGGAGCCAGAGGGCTCAGTCCATGAAACAGTGAAACAACAAGAATTAGATGACACACTTGTGATTGAAAAACAAGCTGCAAGGGAATACCCTGATTTGTACTCACAACACCCAAGCTGAGGATCAGATGGAGAATGGCCCTCTGGATTGCCAGAAGAGCAGGGCATGAGGACAAGGTCCTTGTGACTGGACCCCACTGCAGTTGATAGCAAACGGATGTAGTCCGAATTAAGCTGGGGTTTACATCCAGCTTCAGCACACAATTCATTGTACTGGGGATTTGAAATAGCGATTCCCCACAAGCACTACGCACATTTGTATGTAAAGGGAAAGTACTATACTAAGCAGGCTGCTCCTCGATCCCAATCGCAACTACTGCAAAATACCCGGAAGCACACATAGCAGCTTCCGTTCCTGACAGACCGAGCACGATTCAGCAATTTCTCCAGTCTTCTACAGGGTGAGCCTGGTTTCCACACTTCTAGTGCTTCTTTCTCCTCACAACTCTGATTCAGTCCAAACTGGCATTCACAAAGGCTGCAGACTGAAACTTAGGGCCTCAGACGCGCTTCCTGCATGAAACTATACACCTCAGAAGCACACAGCTCCTTCTCTCTTCACTGCCACAACTGATCTGATCTTTCCAGTCACAGAGCAGGGCATTTCCTTTAGCTCCACACTATTCTATTGGCTGATTTGGCTGTCACTCACAATAAGACTCCCTCTGTTGGTAGAAAAAGGCGTGAAGGTCAAAACTACATTTCCCAGAGTCACTGCCCATTCAATCCCCTTGTGGCTGGCTCAAATTAAGAGTCCAAGTTCTGATTCATCCACAGGCTCCATTTTAGGGCTCCCTTAACCCAACTGGCCCAGCACAGCAGTTTAGGTTCAAAATGGAGAGGTAACACACACAGACTCCCAGCTGCAATAAAGGCAGGTTAGACAAACTACAATTTTGCTAATGCTTTAAATGATTACATGCAAACAGTTACAGCTTTCAGATGGGCTCCTTTGCACCCTCAGCGACCGCAAAATGGAGCGATTACTCAGCAGTTCGGGCGGGATTCGAGCATTAAATACACAGTCCCCCCCATACAAACTAATTAAGTCTGCAAGCAGACAGCTCTTAAAGAGACAGTACGTGGAGGCTCAAATAACACTCACTTGCAACCACAGTTAAGCAGCTCAGACGCCGAACACCACCCAGGCTTGGAGCATTCAGGCAAGCTCCTGGAAGACTTTTGGGAACCCCCATTTGCAGGAGGGTTACACAGAGCTTTTTTTTTTTAAACACACAGAAAGCCCCAAGATAGTTCCACAAATTGGGATCCCCCGTGTAGGTCAGGGAGCAGTTTAGACTGCAGGAATTAGAGCTTTATTTTTTTTTTTAAACACACAGAACGCTTCGAGATAATTCCACAAACTGGGATCCCCTAGTTTAGGTCAGGGAGCACTTTAGAATGCAGGAATTAGAGCTTTTTTTTTTTTTAAACACACAGAAAGCCCCAAGATAGTTCCACGCAACTAGGATCCCCAGCTAGTGTAGGGCAGGGAGTAGTCCCAAATGCAGGAATTAGAGCTCTATTTTTTTTTAAAACACACAGAAAGCCCCAAGATAGTTCCACACAACTAGGATCCCCTAGTGTAGGTCAGGGAGCACCTTAGAATGCAGGAATTAGAGCTTTATTTTTTTTAAACACACAGAAAGCCCCAAGATAGTTCCACGCAACTAGGTCAGGGAGCTCTTTAGAATGCAGGAATTAGAGCTTTTTTTTTTAAACACACAGAAAGCCCCAAGATAGTTCCACGCAACTAGGATCCCCAGCTAGTGTAGGGCAGGGAGTAGTCCCAAATGCAGGAATTAGAGCTCTATTTTTTTTAAAACACACAGAAAGCCCCAAGATAGTTCCACACAACTAGGATCCCCTAGTGTAGGTCAGGGAGCACCTTAGAATGCAGGAATTAGAGCTTAATTTTTTTTAAACACACAGAAAGCCCCAAGATAGTTCCACTCAACTAGGTCAGGGAGCTCTTTAGAATGCAGGAATTAGAGCTTTATTTTTTTTTAAAACACACAGAAAGCCCCAAGATAGTTGCACGCAACTAGGATCCCTAGTGTAGGTCAGGAAGCACTACAGAATACAGGAATTAGAGCTTTATTTTTTTTTTAAACACACAGAAAGCCCCAAGATAGTTCCACGCAACTAGGATCCCCTAGTGTAGGGTGGGGAGCAGTTCCAAATGCAAGAATTAGAGCTTTATTTTTTTTAAACACACAGGAAGCCTCAAGATAGTTCCACGCAACTAGGATCCCCTAGTGTAGGTCAGGGAGCTCTTTAGAATGCAGGAATTGGAGCTTAATTTTTTTTTTTTAAACACACAGAAAGCCCCAAGATAGTTCCACGCAACTAGGATCCCCTAGTGTAGGTCAGGGAGCACTTTAGAATGCAGGAATTAGAGCTTTATTTTTTTTAAAACACATAGAAAGTCCCAAGATAGTTCCACACAAACTAGGATTCCCTGGTGTAGGGCAGGGAGCAGCTTAGAATGTAGGAATTAGAGCTTTATTTTTTTTTAAAACACACAGAAAGCCCCAAGATAGTTGCACGCAACTAGGATCCCCTAGTGTAGGCCAGGAAGCACTACAGAATACAGGAATTAGAGCTTTATTTTTTTTTAAAACACACAGACAGCCCCAAGATAGTTCCATGCAACTAGGATCCCCTAGTGTAGGCCAGGAAGCACTACAGAATATAGGAATTAGAGCTTTATTTTTTTTTAAAACACATAGACAGCCCCAAGATAGTTCCATGCAACTAGGATCCCCTAGTGTAGGTCAGGCAGCTCTTTAGAATGCAGGAATTAGAGCTTTATTTTTTTTTTAAATACACAGAAAGCCCCAAGGTAGCTCCACGCAACTAGGATCCCCTAGTGTAGGTCAGGAAGCACTTTAGAATGCAGGAATTAGAGCTTTATTTATTTTTTTTAAAACACACAGAAAGCGCCAAGATAGTTCCACGCAACTTGGATCCCCTAGTGCAGGGTGGGGAGCAGTTCCAAATGCAAGAATTAGAGCTTTATATTTTTTAAACACACAGAAAGCAGCAAGATAGTTCCACGCAACTAGGATCCCCTAGTGTAGGTCAGGGAGCACTTTAGAATGCAGGAATTAGAGCTTTATTTTTTTTAAAACACATAGAAAGTCCCAAGATAGTTCCACACAACTAGGATCCTCTGGTGTAGGGCAGGGAGCAGCTTAGAATGCAGGAATTAGAGCTTTATTTTTTTTTTAAACAACACAGAAAGTTCCGAGATAGATTTCCACACAACTAGGATGGGGATCCCCTAGTATAGGGCAGGAGTCATTTAGAATGCAGGAATTGTGTTTTATTTTTTTTCTGACACACACACAGTCTCCGACAGAGATCTCACCACAAGGATCCCCTTATGGTAGGGCAGAGAGTAGTTTAGAATGCAGGAATTATATATTTATTTTTTTAAAACAACACTGAACGCTCCTACTAGATTTCTAACTATAGGATCCCCTAGTGTAGGGTGGGGAGCAGTTTAGAATGCAGGAATTATAGCTTTATATTTTTTTAAACAACACAGAAAGCCCCAACTAGATTTCCAACTATAGGATCCCCTAGTGTAGGGCAGGAAGCAGGAATTAGTATTTCTGTTTAACACATACCCCAGAGAGAACCTCCCCAAAATTCCCCTTACTGTAGGCAGGGCACTCAGGGAGTAGACACAGTTGAAGGGCTGTTAGACCAGTCACTGAAGCTCAGATTAATAATCCTCATAGGGCTTTCCCTGAAGTGTACCTAGGGCAATGAATTCAGAGCTCAGGAAGCACCCAAAATGTTTTTTTTTTTTTGCTTGTTTTACACTGAAGTTTACAGAATCATTTCCTCAAAGGGGTCTCTCTACTGTACTACGGCTATGTCAGAAGTACAGATCAAAATTCTCAGGACACTTGTCTTTTCCTCCTTATAGCAATCCTGTTTTCTTTCACACTGCAGCAGTCTAGTTTTCAGTCACCCTGTACCCCTTACTGACTTTTTTTTTTACCACAGCAGAGTCCCTTATTTTAAATAAAAAAGGTCGGCCTGTGCACACAACTTAGAAAGCTGCTGATCTACCTACTGCATGTACCCCCCTACTAGACAGACCAGTCTTTGCACGGTGAAGCTCAAATTAAATTCAGTGTGTTCTTGTTTACTTCTTCCCATGCCCCAGTCTACTCCTCCTCCTCCTCCACTCCTGTCTTCAGCAAAATTTAACACAGCAACTTCTGATGTGTTCTCAGAGTGCTGCAGCTCTCATTGACTGCTATGCACTCAGAGATCGATCAACGTCGTGACTATTTTATTTCTCCCTCCTTACACAGAGTCATGACCCATGGCTACTCCCCTTTGGAAAATTTAAATTCTATGAGTGGTGCAGCTCTCACTGACTGCAATGCACTCAATCAATGCAGGATTTGTGCATTTCCTTTTTTTTTTTTTTTTTAGCTCCGAAAGAAAAAACAAACTCTGCCCGCTTTAACTGAAGCGTTGAAGTGCTGCAAGCTCTTCCTCTCCCGCCGCCAACTAACTTCTGATGCCTCTCGCTGTCAGTTCGGCGGGAAGGTTCCTGGGAAACCAATCACTGAAGCCAGCCAAATGGTGATCACATGTGCATTTATTTTGTGATCACATGGGTTGCGCTGGTGAAAGGACCTGCCTGGCTATCAAAGGAGCGCCTGATTAAAAAAAAAAGTCAGTCCCAAGCAATCACAATCGCATTCCACCCACCTGCTTGGGACCTGAAGATTTGCGAGCCAGAACACTTGCTTGCGTGCGCCCCCAACCGGCTGAAAACTGAGTTACACTGCTACAGCAACAGCATTTCCAGATGGAAATGCTGAACTAAAATGAACATTTCTTGCAGCCTAACCGCATTTCCATGTAAATACGGAAAGGCTATATTTTGAGCCCTGTAGTTTTCATTACAACTGTTTCTTTACTGACAGCGAAACAATCCCGCTTCTGTCTTTACCTGCTCATCAGGGAACTCTCTTCCGCTTGCCCTGACAGTGAGACAATCTAGTCTCTAAAACAGGCCTTTGTTGTCTGTGTGTACAGTATGTTAGGAAAGTAACATTCTACCAGTGGAACTGAGCAGAATTTTGAATCCCTGTATTCCATGGTAAACATTCTATATCTTGAATGGGGAAAAACAGAAAAAAAACAGGATACAGATAGTAGGCAATATAGTAATACTTTATAAACAAAGAGAAAATGTGGGAAAACACAGTTACACAGGCAGAGGCAGATCCAAACTGTTCAACTACACTGCTGATGTTTATAAAAGCCCGTACATTTTAATCATATATAGGTGTTTTCATGTGAAATCTACCCCCCACCACCACCAAAAAAAAGGGAACTTAGCAGGTTTCATGTTTTTTTTTCCATTACTAACCTTTCACCTCAATCCTATAGCAGTTTTCCTTTTATGTACTAGACTACAACACATAAGTAAAAAAAAAAGAAAAGTTGCCTTCAATGAAAGTATATAACTGCAGTGTAATGAAAATCATGTTTTAAACACTACTTGTGTTTTACAAATTTACAGATGTTACATTGCATTTATATGATAATTTACATGTTTACAGAGAACATATTTTTTAACCAACTCTACTAATAAATAGGCTTTTGGGGGAGTTTATATCTATTTTCATGAAAACTGAGACACTGGCCATTAGCGCGGACTTTGCAAATGTAACAGATAGGTATTTGCGTGACTTTACGCGCAGTCACTGTGTGTATAAATAAATTTATACACACAGTGACTCATATAAATGGATTTATCACACAGTTTATCTCTAAACACCTGCTGCATAAAAATATATATATATATTACACATACATTATATATATATAGATATATGAATAATTTTATTTTAATTTCAACTTGCAATTAGGCCTCATTTCAGCATTTTGACTTTCATTGACTGTGCTCTTTAAAACACAAGGACACTTGCAATAAAAGCAGTAAGCTCATCTTACATGTTTCAGGCAGAACAGTATCACAAGGTTTTTCTATCAGTAGAATGCTTTTTTGAAACTTACTGAGACAGTTTAAAATTGATATGAGAAGAGCTCTCTACTTGTTGATGATGCTTGATAAACTTTGCCCTTCAGGGGCTTCTCAGATAAAAGCATACTGTTGTTAATTAGCTCCTCTGAAGTAATATTCTGTTATGTTTCAAAAGTACTGTAAATCATTGCTATACACACACACACAAACGCAGGGCGAGATGACCAAGCATGTAATTTGAGACTGCTGTTATTTGTCTTGCAGTAGCTCTACAAATGCTGCTTATCAAGTTGGATTGAAAAGAAAAAGTGTGTCTTGCAGTCACTGAAGAACTACAAGGCTGCCAAAAGAACTAGAATTGATTTATTTGACTGAGCTCTGCACAGATGTTTAGTCAGCAGCACTGCAAAGGTTAAATTGAAGGGCTGCAAAGTAGTGAAAGGATCAATTGAAAACTCCAAAGGAAGTGTTCTTCGGTCTGAAACCCGTAGCTCATTTTTAGAGCTGACACAATAGGACTGCAGGCTCCATCTACCTGCAGCCCTAAAAATTAGTTATGTAAGCACTTACCGTAACAGTAGCTTTTCAAGAGAGGTTCCTGCAGTAGGTCTTCACATACAGGACTGTGCCCCCTGGTGTCAGGACCGCATGGCAAACTTCTAGCTAGTAATCTATAGCGGTGGACCACCCCCAGCGTCACAGGATGGACGCTGGCGTGACAGTATATAGGGGCGGTCCCCACGCCCACCCTCCAGTGCTCCCGCCGGAAGACTCTGAAAGAGGAAAACGGGAGAAAGGAGTACAACTCCTAGAGCCTGGAGATACTGAAAAAACAAAACCCTGGGACAGGAAAAGAGAGGGAAAAAAACAGGAGTTGGGGGAAGGTGGGAGGGAAAACAAGACCTATTGCAAGAACCTCTCTCAAAGATCTACTGTTACGGTAAGTTCTTACGTAACTGTAATATCTTACTTTGAGAGGGTTCCTGCAGTAGGTCTTCACATATAGGACTGAATACCAAGCAGTTAAGAAAAATAAGTCGGAGACTAGGTTCTGGGAGGAGGAAACGTCTGCCAACTAGAAAGATGATTATGACAAGAGGCCTTGCAGAACAGCGAGGCCAAAACCAGCCCTACACCTAGAGGCAATGTCCAAACTGTAATGCTTGGTGAAAGTACAGACGGAAAACCAAGTGGCCACAGCACAAATATACGCAGCGGACACATTCCACAGGAAGGCTGTCAAGGTAGCCATACCACGTGTCAAGTAACCCTTCACTTCCCCCGGAAGGGGTTTCTCATACTTCTGGTAGATGTATGAGATGTAATTAGACAACCATTTAGACAAACCCTGTTCTGAAATGGCCGAACCCTGACATCTGGGTGCAAAAGCCGCAAACAACTGGCCAGTTTTACGCACCTCCTTGGCCCTAGAGATATAGTATCTCAGAATCCTGTGCACATCCAACATGTGCAAGAGGTATTCCCCCCAACTGGAATACTCTGGGTAATAAATCAGCAACTGAACACCTTGGTTCAAAGTAAATTTCGAGACTACTGTCGGAAGAAAGAATGGGTTAGTCCTCAGAGCCACCCGGTCTTTGTGGAAAATCAAATATGGCTCCTTATACAAGAGGGCCTGAAGCTCTGAAATCCTTTGAGCTGAAGTGATGCTGACTAAAAGAAAAAATTACTCACCTTAGTAATGTTGTTTCTTCTAATGGAGTCTTGCTATATTATAGACATTAGCAGTTTGATCCAGCTCTAGAACTGCCCCGGAGTGAAATGGTTAAAACCATTCCAAAATAGAATTTTGACACGAGAGCAGCTCTATCTGTGTCATTTCAAACTTGAACTGTCAGATCTTTACGAGCCAAACTCACTAAGGTCTGTGTGGAAGCTGTAACCTACACTAGCCAAATGGCTACCTAAATAATAACAACCATTGATGGTCCCAACACCCAAGACTCAAGTCAGGGGACCAGAAATACTAACACCATTCTAATAATATGAAAATGGAACATAAATATAATAAAACACACACACGCGTACACACACACCCCAAAGTCCCAAAGGGGACAAAATGCTAACAGGACATAAATAGTGCCCACACTAAGTTGCCCGCACCCCACCAAGTAGAGGTTCTGAGAGGGCAGGTTGGGAGGTCTATAATATAGCAAGACTCCATTAGAAGAAACAACATTACTAAGGTGAGTAATTTTTTCAAACAACATGAAGTCTTGCTATATTATAGACATTAGCAGAATACACAGCAGTACCTCCATGGAGGAGGGCAGAACCTACTTAGGAATAGGCTCTGAAGAACAGCTGTGCCAAACCGAGCATCTCTCCTGGCCTGGACATCCAGGGAGTAATGCTTGGTAAAAGTGTGTACCGTTTTCCAAGTAGCAGCCTGGCAAATCTCTAATAAGGGATATCTCTGGCAGCAGCTAGAGGCAAGCTGTACCCTGGTAGAATGAGCCCTCAAACCGGGGCTCTGCCCACTTTCTGATAACAAAATTGGATACAAGAGACAATCCACCTGGCTATTGATCTCTTAGTGGCAGGTTTACCTTTCCCAACTTCACCATACGTAAGGAAAAGTTGGAGGGATTCGAACCTGTGACCTTTAGTACGCTCTATATAATAACTAAGAGCTCTCTTAACATCCAGCTGTGCAACCTCCTCTCACCGAAGAGGGTGATCAGTGAAAATACTGGAAGGGAGATAGATTGATTAAGATGGAAATCTGAAACCACCTTAGGCAAAACTTCCTATTAGTCCTAAGGACTACCTTATCCCTGTGGAAAGAAATAAAGTCAGTCTCCGCTGACAAGGCTTGCAATTCACTTATCGTCTGGCAGAAGTGATAGCCACTAGAAAAACAGTTTTCCAAGTTAGGTATAAGCTCTGCAGAAGACAGAGGTTCAAAGGGGTTGCATTAACTGAGCAATGCAAACATTAAGGTCCCAAGCAGGGGCGGTTCCCGAAAGGAGGATTAGTATGGAGTAATCCCTTAAAAACTTGGAAAACACAGGATGAGAGGAAAGAGGGATGACTTTCCTGCTGACACAAAAGCAGACACAGCTGCCAAATGAACTCTCAGGGTAGCTGGTCTGAGACCCAAGAATTAAGATGTACCATGTAATCTAACAAAATGGGCAATTCAGCAGATTCTGGGAAATATTTTCCCAGCACACCAAATGGAAAACCTTTTCCATTTAGAACTATAAGTAGCCCTAGTGGAAGGCTTTCTGGAAGCCTTTAGGATCTCAAGAACACCCTGAGAGAGGTGTAAATCAGCAACTCTAACTCCTCAGAGCCAGGCCTTGAGGTTGAGGGATTGAGGTCCGGATACCAAACCCTTCCCTGGGCACAAGTCAATAGACTGTGATTCCTGGGGAGGCACAGGGGAAGATGGACTGTCAGAGACAGAAGGAGTGGGTACCACGGCTGCCTGGCCCAATCCGGGGCAATCAGAATCACCCTGCAAGGCTGAGATCTGATTTTGACTAGTACTTTGAATAGGAGAGGAAAGGGGGGGAAGCATAGAGGAACTTCCCCTCCCAATCCAGAAGAAGGGCATCCAGGGGAACTGAGCCCAGCACTGGAGGCCTGCAACAGAACAGAAGAAGTCTGTGATTGTCTGGGGCTGCAAAAAGATCTATCTGAGGGATGCCCCACCTGGCAAAAACTATCCCCAGCACTTGAGGATCCAGGGACCATTCGTGATGGCCCTGGGAAATCCTGCTGAGGGCATCCGCTAGGACATTGTCCTTCCCTGGAAGATGAACTGCTATGAGGGAAGTGTTCCGGGATAGGCCAGAGACCACAACTTCATTGCCTCGGTGCACAAGGCCGAAGACCGAGTGCCCCCTGTTTGTTGATGTACCACATTGTTGTGGTGTTGTCTGTTCTGACTTGTATCACCTTGTCGTGGACAGATGCAGAAAAAGCTTGAAGAGCTAAAAAGACAGCTCTGAGTTCCAGCAAATTGATGTGGAGCAGAGATTCCTGGGGGGACCAAACTCCCTGAGTGGAAAGGTCGCCCATGTGGGCTCTCCAACCCAGAAGGGAAGCATCTGTAGTGAGAGTCAAGTCGTGAGAAGGGCAAATGAAGGGGACCCCCGCTCTTAAATTGCTCTGATCCTGCCACCACTGGAGAGCTAGGATCAAGGTTCTAGTCACTGGGACCAACTTGGAAAGGGGGTCTCTTCTCTGAGACCAAAAGGTTCTCAAGTGAAACTGAATGTCTCTCATCTGAAATCTGGCTCCCTGCACAACAGCTGTGGATGCAGCCATGTGCCCCAGGAGCTGCAGAAAGTGTCTTGCTGGTCGAGAGACCTGCAGAGAGAAGGAAGAGGCCAGAGCCACTAAATTCCTTACCCTTTCTGGGGGAAGAAAGGCTCTGGCTAGCTTTGTGTCCAATTCTGCCCCTATAAAGGTGAGTACCTGGACTGGTTCCAGAACCGACTTTGGTAGGTTTAGCAGAAACCCAGGAGGTGAGAAGCTGCTGGGTGACCTGCAGGTGAGATTTTACCTGTTCTGGGACTGGCCTACAATGAGCCAGTTGTCTAGATAGGGAAAAACAGCAATCCTCTGCCTCCTTAAGTGGGCCACTGCTAGACACTTTGTGAATACCCTTGGAGCAGAGGTGGGCCGAAGGGCATTGCTCTGAACTGGTAATGACCTGAGGGCAGTTCGAATCTGAGGTACTTTCGATGGGATCTTCTGATTAGGACATGAAAATAGGCATCCTTGAGGTCCAGGGAGGCTAGCCAGTCCCTGGCCTTAGGGAAGGTAAAATCATTGCCAGAGTTACCATTTTGAACTTTGGTTTCAAAAGATGCTTGTTCAGATATCTGAGATCTAAAATGGGCGCCATTCTCCTGTCTTTTGGGGTAAGGAAGTATCTGGAATACAGACCCCTGCCCTGATGTAGGGAGGAACCCTTTCTACTGCTCTGAGAGCTAACAGGGATGAGACCTCTGTTTCCAGAGCGAGGGTCTCTGAAGCACTTGCAGGTAGAAAAGTCTGCTTCTCAACTTGGGAAACTTTTTGAAGCTGAGAACCAGACCCTGGCTACTACTTCCAGAACCCACTTGTCTGAGGTTAAAGAAGCCCAATTCTGACTGAAGTAAGCCAGCCTGCCCCCACTGGTACAGGAGAATCGGCCCTGGGCACCCCATCAGGGTGCCTGTTCACAGGAGCTTTAGGCTGGGGGTGGGAGCAGGCTTGCCCACCCTCGTCTGCCCTGAAGAAGCCCCTCTGAGCATAGGCAGAGGAGGCCTGAGTCTGGTAGAAAGGCCTGTGAAAGGCTCACCTCACCCCCTGGGCATGCCTTTGAGGAGTGGCTTGCTGCTCCTTAGCCTGGGGCACTCTTGTAAGTAGTCCTATATTCATCCATCTTCTTCATGTAATTCTCTGTCTGCTCTCCAAACAGAGAATTTCCCCACAGGAAAAGCCATAGCCTTAGTCTGGGTATCCTGCTGACAAACTAGTACACCTGAGCCAGGCCAACCTACTAAAAGCTACAGATGTGGCCATGACCCTAGAGGAAACATCATTAACATCCACAGCAGCATGAAACTGAACCTTAGAGGCTTCAATGCCATCAGCAGCTACCTGTTCTAGTTCACTAGCCAGCTGGCCATGGGCCTGCTTGGCCAATTGCATAACAGTATCCCATCTAGATTTCTGATACCTAGCTACATAAGCCATATAATTTGCTTGCCTGAGTCCCAGAGAGGCTGCCATATACTGTTTTTTTGCCATGGCATCAATCTTCCTGGAATCCTTGTCAGGAGGATGTGAAGCCAAGGAATATTAGCTTTATCACAGGCAGCAGCCTGAACTACCTAACATGACTGCATTGCTGAGAAAGGAATTCTGTATCAGGGCCTGACAATGTATACATTCTGTCCATCTTTTATCTACAGGAGGCACAGAATTAGGAGCTTTTAAAATTTTAATTGTTTGTTTCTAAAAGACTTATGTAAAGGAATAGACAATCTCCTAGACTCTGGAATATCCATCATTTCTACAAAATCAGGCTCCTCTTGCTCATCCACAGCCTCTTCTAAAGGAAGCTGGAGGGTTTCAGCAACTTTTATAAAACATAAAATGAGATGGGGACTCAGACAGCATAGGGGAGATTCTAAAGGTCTGTCTGGAGAGATGTCCGTTCAATGGGCACACCCAGACCTTCCCAGCCACATTCATACTGTTCATAATCATCCTCCCCTCCTCTGGTTACAAAATTCCTCAATATCATAATCTGAACCACTGGGACCGGACGAACCGACCTTTTACCAGATAGTGGTGGTTCGGACGGACCCTGAGACAGTGACTGGACAATTTGTATGGCTTTTGTTTTCTTTACTGGAATTGGTTCCTCAGAACCAGCTTTCTTTGCCCCAGGAAGTCTGGCCCTGGTCAGGGCACTCCTCTGGTCTGCTGGCACCGAACCGGGCTGGCCATCCGGGTCAGCGGACTTTTATCTCTGCCCCTGAGCCTGCCCAATCTTTTTCCAGGGTGGCTGCAGGAAATTCTTACACCTGGCAGTCTGACTGGAGGTGGTCAAACCCCAGACAATAAACACATGTGGTGTGTGGGTCAGCCTTGGCAAAGACTTCCCCACAAACATCACAGTGTTGAAACCAGTGGGCCAGTTTTTCTTTTGGGTTTCTCAGACATAATGCCAGCCTAACCAAAAACTCTTTTAACGCAGCAGTGCCAGGCAAGACACCCTTATCGGTTCCTAACCGTGTCATTGGTATTGGAAAACCGTAATAAATCCGCTTTTTTAGAACCGATAAGAACCGGGAACCGCACTCTAAAATAGTAACTTTTAGTTTTAAATGAGTTTTAACTCCACTGATCGGTTCAAAACCGAACCGATAACTTACAAGTTCCACACAGACAAACCTTCATTTACTTACGGTTACCACAGATAGAGCTTGAACCGAACAGTTTTTCGGTTAAATAAAACTATTCTCGGTTAAATCCAACCGAGAAAACACTTTAAAGCGAGAAATGAACCGAGCAGAAGGAGAAATCTCCGAGCGACTGTTCACTGAGGCGGAGTAAAGAATCTGACAGTTCAAGTTTGAAATGACACAGATAGAGCTGCTCTCGTGCAAAATTCTATTTTGGAATGGTTTTAACCATTTCACTCCGGGGCAGTTCTAGAGCTGGATCAAACTGCTAATGCCTATAATATAGCAAGACTTCATGTTGTTTGAAAGAGCGCTTTCCAAGACAAACAGCGCATGGTGCAACTTGCTGCCGCCCGGGGGAGGGCAAAGCAAGTTTCTCTAAAATAAAATTTAAATCCCAGGGGGGAACCAGATTATGGATCAGAGGCTTAAGGTGGAGGATCCCCTTAAGGAAGGTTTTGGAGACCTCCAGCTAAGCAAGGGTTGTGCTCCCCACCGGAAGGTGGTACGTGGAAACCGCAGAAAGGTGGACCTTCAGAAAGGAATAACTGAAGCCCGAATCAGACAGGTGGAAGAGGTACTCAAGGACCTAGGGGCTTATTCCCTGCAAGAGAATGGGCTGAGCAAGAGAATGGGTCCAGGCCCTTGGCCGTGGCCCAGATAAAGAACCTCTTCCACTTCATAGCATACGTTGGTCTAGTTGAGGGTTTCCTCACCTCCACTAGAACTTGGGTGACTCTGGAAGAGATGCCAAAGCAAGAGACTGCTATGTCCAAAGGTGCCACGCACGCAGGTAGAGAGACTTGAGGCTCAGAAGTGCCAGACTGCCCTGCTTCTGAGAAAGAAGGTTGTGAGAGAGAGCAAGTGGTACCGGGGGTTCCAATGTCAGCTGCTGCAACAGAGGGAACCAATCTGCCGAGGTCAAAGAGGGGCTATAAAAATCATGTGAGTCCCTTCTACCTGAAGCTTCAGCAGCACCTTCTGAAGAACTGGAAAAGGAAAGCATATAGAAATCTCCTTGTCCAGGATAGAGACAGTACATCTCACCAAAAAACACCACGCCCAGGAACGAGCAAGCAAAAGCTGGGTAGTTTTTTGTTGGATGGGGAGGTGAAGAGGTCCATTTCTGGCCGACTCCATTGATCAAACAGATCTTCCACCACTTCAGCTCCCACTCATGAGCCCGTATAACACTGCAGCTGAGACTGTCCACTAGGACGCTGTGAACTCCTGGAACATGGACTGCTATCAGAGACAGGCCGTGCTGGACTGTCCAGTACCACACCCGCATCGCCTCCCTGAAGAGGGGGGTATGACCGGGTGCCTCCCTGTTTGTTGATGTACCAGACCCTGGCAGTGTTGTCGATCTGGATTAGGAGTGTTCCTGGAAGCAAGAGGGGCAGGAAGGCTTGGAGAGCGTAGAGCACAGCTCTCATCTCCAGAAAATTTATATGTAGATGCTTCTCTTGCTGAGACCATCTCCCCTGAGTTCGATGGTCTCCCAGGTGGGCTCCCCAATCTTGACCTGAGGCATCCGTCGTGAAGGCCATGGTAGGGGATGACGGATGAAAGGGGATCCCTCAGAGAAAGCCTGGAAAGATCTTGCCACCAGAGGAAGTCCTTCTTCAAGCTGCTGGAGACTAAGACCTTGTGGTCCATATCATCCAATCTTTGGTCCCACTGGACCTGGAGGGTCCACTGGGTCACCCTCATGTACAGTCTGGCCAGAGGAACTGTGGGGATGGCAGCCGCCATGAGACCCAACAGTTGGAGGATGGATAGTGTGTGGTCCAACAAGAGTTGGACACCAACGCAACCTGTTGAATCAGGGTATCCGCCCAGTCCAAAGGTAGAAAGGCCCTGTCCTGGACCGTATCCAGCACTGCTCCAATGAACTGGAGGCGCTGAGAGGGTGAGAGTTGAGACTTGAGATAATTCACAATGATGCCAAGTCTGGAAAAGTGGTCCAGGGTAGTGGAAAGAGAATCCCTCAGACTTTCCTGAGACGGAGCTGACAACAGCCAATCGTCCAGGTAAGGGAAAACATAAATCCCCTTGCGGTGTAATGCCGCACCTACCATCACCAGGCACTTGGTAAACACCCAAGGTGCCAAGGAGAGGCCAAAAGTGAGGGCCTTGAACTGATAATGGTTCTCCTGAAAGGAGAATTTCAGGAAATGGTGGTGGGCCTGGAGGATAAGGATATGCAGGTAAGCATCCTGCATGTCCAGCGAACACAGCCATTGGTTCTGTTGGAGCAGGGGTAGAAGTCCCTGGGGAGTTAGCATGCGGAACCTCTTGTATTCCACAAAGAGGTTGAGTAGGCTGAGATCTAATATGGGTCTCAAATCTCCAGTCTTTTTTGACACTAGGAAGAAATGGGAGTAATATCCCCTTCCTATCTGCCCTGGAGGAACCAGCTCTATAGCTGACATTTCTAATAGAGTTTAGATTTCCTGCTGAATGAGGCCTTGGTGGTCTAACGTGAAGTGAGACCTTCCCAGCGTGTTGTCTGGGGATCTGTCTAGGAATTATATTGAGTGCCCTCTTGCGATGAGCTGGAGTACCCAAGCGTCTGCAGTTATCACCTTCTAGGTGGAGGGCGAACCTCCCCATATGTGTTCCTCTTGAGAAATGGGAGGAGGTCCCCTCGAGTCCAGACATAGAGGGGTGGGCAGCTTTGCCACCTGTGGCAGCCTTTTGGGCTTCTGCCTGGGGAGTCTGAGCACCAAAGGAAAAAAATACTCACCATAGTAATCTTGTTTCTTCTAATGGAGTCTTGCTGTATTCTGACTATATGCAGTTAGCCCCAGCACTTGAACAGCTCTGGAGAGGAAAGGGTTAACTCTATGCCAGGGCATAGAATGTTGAGCTTGAGCTCGGTTTGCAAACCTCTGTCCCATGTACTCCTTAGTGTAACTGTCAGATTCTTACGAGCACTATGCTAACTAACTATTAAATAGAAATTGTTTTATGTGCCAAAAGGCAATAAACAGATTGTTAGGGTCCAAAAGACTCAAGTCGAGAACCCCAAAAGAATCCAAGCAGGTATAAACTTAACAATATATAGTTAAAATTATAACAACAAAAAAACCCATTCTAAAAGAAGTAGTGACCCAGGTACACCTCTGAGGTGCAGCACTGCGCCTGCCAACCCACATCCCAAAACAGCTAGGTTCTAGGAGGGGAGGCAAGGAGGGAGGTCAGAACAGAGCAAGACTCCATTAAAAGAAACAACATTACTATGGTAATTTTTTCTTCAAATGACATGAAGTCTTGCTGTATTCTGACTATATGCTGACTACCAAGCATTATCCCCTTGGAGGAGGGAGTTACAGAACCTATTTTGGGAGCAGGCTCTGCAGCATTGCTGTGCCAAACCTAGCATCACTTCTTGACTGAATGTCAAGAGAATAATGCTTAGTAAATGTGTGAACAGTTTTCCAGGTGGCTGCTTTACAGATTTCCACTAAGGGTATGTCTCTAGCTGCTGCGACCGAAGCTGCTATACCTCTGGTGGAGTAAGTCCTCAGGCCTGAGGGTGGCTCTTTCCCCATATTTGAGTAGCAGAACTGGAAACAGGAGACAATCCACCAGTGTACTTAGCAGGCAGTTTAGAGTTTTGTTGGTAGAAACTGTTTTTTGTTCAGTTTCTTTCCGGTCAATCCAGTTGGGAACCGAAGCAATTTTGTATTGTTTTTCTGGTAATTTTTTTCTACCTTTTGTATTGTGGTTCCCGGTACCTATGGGATCCTTAAAAAAATATATTTTCTTCTTTTGTTTTTTAACCGACCCGTGACACGATTGGAACCGATAAGTTTGTCTGTAGTTGCCTGGCTTAAATGCTGGTAAGGGTAACTTATTATTTTTAGGCATGTCTGAGAAACCCAAAAAGAAAACCGGTCCCACTGGGTTTCAGCACTGCACCAAGTGTGGGGAGGCCTTTGCTAAGGCTGATCCCTACCTCGCCTGTGTTTACTGTCTGCGGTTTGACCACCTCAAAGAAGACAGCCAAATTTCCCAAACTTTCCTTAAGCCAGGCCCAGGCAGAGGACGCAGCGGGAGTGATCGTCCCCGAGCGGGATCTAAGCACTGCACTGTGAGCACTTTTTTCTAATTTTGCACGAAGACCTGCAACAAAATTTGAGAATGGATAGAAAAAAGAAATACTTATGAAAAATGGCGGTTGACTGAAGCCAAGTTCACTGCGAGGTTCGTCGAAATTCAGGTTGCTGGCAGGGAAGAAAAAATTACTCACCTTAGTAATTATGTTTCTTCTAATGGAGTCTTGCTGTATTCTGACTACTGCAGTTAGCCCCAGCCTTTAAACTGCCCCAGAGAACAAAGGGTTAACCTTCTATGCAGAGCATAGAATGCTGAGCTCGAGCTCGGTTGAGGTCTCTGTCTGGAGCCCTTTGAAATCCAACCGTCAGAGTCTTATGAGCAAAAAACTCACTAACTATCCTATGTGGAAACTGTAAAATATTTACTAGCCAACTGGCAACAATAAGTTTTGGATGCCCAAAGGAAGACTCAAGTCAGGAAACCCAAAACCAATCCACACAATAATAATAATAAAACAAACACCCTAACAAAAAGAAGAGAGTGTAAAAGGAGCACCCCTGAGATGCAACACTGCACCTGCCCACCCACTTCCCAAAAACAGGTTCTGAGAGGGGAGGCAGGAAGGGAGGTCAGAACATAGCAAGACTCCATTAGAAGAAACATAATTACTAATGTGAGTATTTTTTTCTTCAAACAACATGAAGTCTTGCTGTATTCTGACTATTGCAGACTACCAAGCAGTACCTCCATGGAGGAGGGACAGAACCTACTTTGGGAATAGGCTCTGAAGTACTGCTGTGCCAAACCGAGCATCACTCCTAGCCTGGATATCCAGAGAGTAATGCTTGGTAAAGGTATGAACTGTTTTCCAGGTGGCTGCCTGACAAATTTCTAAGAGAGGACTATCCCTGGCAGCAGCCAGGGAAGCAGCTGTACCTCTGGTGGAGTGAGCCCTCAGGCCTGAGGGTGGAATTTTTCCTAGTTTCTCATAGCAGAATTGTATACAAGACACAATCCACCTGGCAATAATTCTCTTGGTGGCAGGTTTGCCCTTTCCCACTTCTCCATAAGTGAGGAACAACTGGAGGGAATCAGACATGTGACCCTTTGTAAGCTCTATATAGTAGCTATGGGCCCTTTTAACATCTAAACTGCGTAGCCTCCTCTCTCCTGAAGAGGAATGATCAGTAAAGAAAACAGGAAGAGACACAGACTGATTCAGGGGGAACTCTGAAATCACTTTGGGCAAGAACCTTCTATTGGTTCTAAGGACCACTGTATCCCTATGAAAGGAGATAAAATCAGGTTCCACTGACAGGGCTTGCAGTTCACTGATACATCTGGCTGAGGTAATGGCTACTAAAAACACAGTTTTCCAAGTCAAGTACTTAAGCTCTACTGAGGACATAGGCTCAAAGGGAGGTTGCATCAATTGAGCAATGCAAACATTTAAATCCCAGGCAGGGGCAGGGTCTCTAAATGGAGGATTGGTATGAAGCAATCCCTTGAAAAATTTACAGAACACAGGATGAGATGATAGTGAGGAAGACTTCCTCACTGACAGGAAAGCAGAAACAGCTGACAAGTGTACCTTGAGAGTAGCTGGTCTGAGGCCTAGGCCATTAAGATGGACCACATAATACAGAACTGTTGGCAATTCAGCAGTGTCTGGGGAAATATGCTGCTTGGAACACCAAATGCTGAATCTCTTCCATTTGGAGTTATAGGTCTTTCTAGTGGCAGGCTTCCGAGAGGCCTTGAGGATATCCAGAACCCCCTGAGACAGATGCAAATCTGCATACTCTAACTCTTCAAGAGCCATGCCTTGAGACTGAGAGACTGAAGATTGGGGTACCAAATCCTCCCTGAGAGGAGGTTACCAGGTTGCAATTCCTGGGAAGAGACAGGGGGGAGATGGACTGCTAGGGACAGCAACAGGGGGTACTAAGGCTGTCTGGCCCAATCTGGAGCAATCAGAATCACTTTGCAAGGTTGTGACCTTATCTTGACTAAAACTTTGAACAGTAGAGGAAAGGAAGGGAAGGTATACAGAAATTTCCGTTCCCAGTTCAGAATCAGAGCATCCAGAGAGACTGAGCCCAAGACTGGGGATCTGCAACAAAAGAGAGGAAGTTGGTGATTGTCTGGGGCTGCAAAGAGATCTATCTCTGGAGTGCCCCACCTTGAAAAAAAATCACCTTCAAGACCAGAGGGTCCAGGGACCATTCGTGATGGCCCTGTGAGATCCTGCTCAGTGCATCTGCTAGCACATTGTCCTTCCCTGGAAGGTGGATTGCTATCAGAGAAGTTTGCAGGGAATAAGACAGAGACCACAACTTCATGGCTTCTGTGCACAAGGCCGTAGACCACGTGCCTCCCTGCTTCTTGATGTACCACATGGTGGTGGTGTTGTCTGTTCTGACTTGAACCACCTTGTTCTGCACTGACTGAGAGAAAGCTTGCAGGGCCAGAAAAACTGCCCTGAGTTCTAGGAGATTGATATGGAGAAGGGATTCCTGAGGGGACCACAGTCCCTGGGCAGTGAGGGCCCCCAGTTGGGCTCCCTAGCCCTGGAGGGAAGCATCCGTGGTAAGGACCACTGAATGAAGCTGAGTGACAAACGGGACCCCTTGCCTTAAATTGTCCTGATCCTGCCATCATTGAAGGGTTTGGATCAGGGTCTGAGTCACTGGGATCAGTTTGGTAAGGGAATCCTTCCTCTGGGACCAAAAGGCCCTCAGATGGAACTGAATGTCCCTTATCTGGAATCTTGCCCCTTGGACCACTGCTGTAGAAGCTGCCATGTGGCCCAAGAGCTGAAGTAAATGCCTTGCTGGTCGAGACACCTGAAGGCTGAAGGAAGAAGCCAGTTCTATAAGAACTCTTGCCCTTTCCAGGGGAAGAAAGGCTCTTGCTTTGACAGTATCCAGCTCTGCCCCTATAAAAGGAAAGGAGCTGCACTGGCTTGAGGACTGACTTGGGAAGGTTGAGAAGAAATCCTAGAGAAGTGAGCACTTGCTGGGTCACTTGCAGGTCTGACTTGACTTGGTCTGGGAATTGGCCCACTATGAGCCAGTCGTCCAGATACGGAAAAATGGAAATCTTTTGCCTTCTTAGAAAGGCAACGACTACTGCCAGGCACTTAGTGAAAACCTTTGGGGCTAATTAGACCAAAGGGCACTGCTTTGAACTGATAGTGGCCTGAGGGCAACTCGAACCTGAGGTACTTTCTGTGGGAGCACCTGATGGGAATGTGAAAATAGGCATCCTTTAGGTCCAGGGAGGCTAGCCAGTCCCCTGGCCTTAGAGAGGGAAGAATTATTCCCAGAGTTATCATCTTGAACTTTGGTTTTAAAAGATGTTTGTTCAGGTATCTTAGGTCTAGGATGGGTTGCCACTCCCCCTGTCTTTTTTGGGGTAAGGAAGTATCTGGAGTACAGACCTCTGTCCCTGTGTAGGGTAGGAACTCTCTCTATGGCTCCTAAGGCCAGAAGAGATGAAACCTCTGCCTCTAGGGCAAGGATTTCTGAGAGACCTGCAGGAAATAAAAATCTGGCTCTCATCTTCGGAAATTTTTTGAAGCTGAGAACCAGTCCCTGGCTTACTACTTCCAGGACCCACTTGTCTGATGTAACAGACATCCAGTCCTGGACAAAGTAAGCCAGCCTGCCCCCTAATGGAATAGGAGAGTCGACCCGGGCAGACCCATCAGGGTGTCTGATTGGCAGGGGCCTTAGGCTGAGGAGTGGATGCAGCCCTGCTCATCCCCCCTTCTGCCTCTCCCTCTGAAGAACCCCCTCTGTCAAAAGGGAGAAGAGGCCTGTGCTTTGTAAAAAAGGCCTATGAAAAGGCCTGCCCCCTGCCCCTAGATTGCCGCCTTTGAGGAGTTGCTTGCCTCTCCTTGGCCTGAACACTCCTGTAAGTGGTCCTGTACTCGTCCATTTTCTTCATGTAATTCTCTGTCTGCTACCCAAACAGAGAATTACCGACTACAGGAAAATCCAGACCTTAGCCTGGGTATCCTGTGAGAGGCTAGTACATCTGAGCCAAGCCATTCTCCGAAGAGCCACAGATGTAGCCATGACTCTTGATGACACATCACTGGAGTCCACAGCAGCATGAAACTGTACTTTTGATGCCTCAATCCCATCGGCAGCCACCTCCTCCAGCTCCTTGGCTAGCTGGGGGGAGGCCTGTTTAGCCAGTGCCAGTACAGTGTCCCACCTGGACTTCTGGTATCTGGCTGTATAGGCCATATAATTCGCCTACCTGAGTCCCAAGGAAGATGCCATGTACTGTTTTTTTTGCCATGGCATCAATCTTCCTGGAGTCTTTGTCTGGGGGGTGTGAAGCCAAGGGAATGTTTGCCTTATCACAGGCAGCAGCCTGCACTACTCCAACATGGCTGCATTGCTGGTATAAAAACTCAATATCTGAGCCTGATAGTGTGTACCTCTTGTCCATCCTTCTGTCAACAGGAGGTACAGAACTGGGAGACTTCAGGATTTTTTGTGTCTGTTTCCCAAAGGATCTGTGAAGGGGAATAGACAGTCTCCTGGACTCTGGGATGTCCATCATTTCCACATAATCAGGCTCCTCTTGATCCTCCATTGCCTCCTCCATAGGGAGCTGGATGGTTTCAGCCACTTTCTGTAAAACAAAAAATGGGAAGGGGACTCAGAAAGCCTAGGAGGGGATACACCAGAAGATCTGTCTGGGGAGATGTCAGGTTCCACAGGCACATCCAGACTTTCACCATCATCACCATCATCTTCAAACTCCCCTCCTCCTCAAACTCTGGTTCATAAAAATCTTCAGGGGTATAATCTTGAACCGGGGGAACTGACCGAACCGAACCCCTACGAAAGGTGTCGGTCGGTTGGAACGAACAAAGCGATTCCACAATTTGAATCGCTCTGGCTATTTCCTCGTGATGGAACATGAACCTCTAGATCCGAACCAGTTGATTTTCTTTGCATTTTCTTTTTGCAGGAACCGACCCCTCAGGATCGCTCTCCTCTTGCCCGAAGAAGTATAACCCTGGGTGAGAGGCACTCCTTCCTGTACAGTCGAGAGCAATTGGAGCTGTCATATGGGTCAAGCGGACTTCTCGGCCTACTTTTCCCTCAGTCTACCTAATTTCTTTTCAAGGGTAGATTTAGGAAAATTTTTACAAATTTGGCAGTCTGTAGCGAGATGTTCAAACCCCAGACAATAAAAACAGGTGGTGTGGGGGTCGGCCTTAGCAAAGACCTCCCCACACTCACTGCAGTGTTGAAACCCAGTGGGCCTGTTTTTTTTCTTGGGTTTTTCAGACATGGCCAACCTAACCAAACTTACCCTTTTTATGGCAACCACCAGGCAAGACTCCCTTATTGGCTCCTAACCGAGTCATGGGTGTTGGAAAAAAACGTTTGAAAACACGTTTTTTTTTTATAACCGATAAGGACCAGTAACCACACTCTAAAGTAAAACACAAGGATTCAATACAAATGATCGGTTCAGCCGAACCGATCTAACACTTAACAATTTCCACACAGAAATCAAAACAAAACCTATCTAGTACTCACGGTGCCACAGACAGAGACTGAACCGACTATGCGGAAATAAATTCAGTAAAAACCAACAACTTAACCGAGACTTTAACCGACTTTCGAACCGAGCCGAAGGAGAAATCTCCAGAGCGACTGTTCAGTGAGGCGGAGTAAAGAATCTGACGGTTGGATTTCAAAAGGCTCCAGACAGATACCTCAACCAAGCTCGAGCTCAGCATTCTATGCTCTGCATAGAAAGTTAACCCTTTTGTTTTTTTCCGGGGCAGTTTAAAGGCTGGGGCTAACTGCAATAGTCAGAATACAGCAAGACTTCATGTTGTTTGAAGAACTGGAGGGCAGGCGTGGGGACCGCCCCCATGTACTGTCACACTGACATCCCATCATTTGACACCGGGACGGTCCCCCGCTATAGATTGCTAACTAGAAGTTTGCCGTGCGGTCCTATATGTGAAGACCTACTGCAAGAACCCTCTCGAAGTAAGATCTTTGCTTCCAAAGTCCTTCAGCTGACAAAGTCACTGAAGCTCTGGCAAGTTATTCTGCAGCCAAGCCGGGGGGAGGGGGGTCACACGCAGCATCTGGCCTTTTCTATTTAATTACTTCAATTATTGTTGGTCACACTATATCAGTACTAGTAGCAGCCATTGTGGCTCTGACCATAGTTTATTTCTTCCATTTGACAGTCCTCCTACATACCAACCCTATCCCACCCGTGGGTCATTTAAAGTTGTGTCTCAGACCCAAGAGTTCTGGATTCCAGTACAAGCCGAGCCACTAGCTCACTGTGGAACTATGAGCAAATGACTTGACATTCTGATGCTTCAGCCCTCCCAGACATACAACTAGCAAGATCCCATAAATAAACAAGGTTTTGGGTTTTCCTGGAAAAATATACTGTGGCTTAGAACTGAACTGCTTCAACTTTTAGCTACAAAGGCAAATAATTTCCCCATGCACGTACACACGTAAATGCCTGCACTCTAGCTCTCTCTCTCTCTCTATCTGTCTATCTAACAGAATGGGTGCATCTATTCATGTACTGATACAGTACAAGTACACTTTTTAATTATGGACAAATTACTGCCTTCAGGATTTGCGTATGCCCCAAATGACAATTTATGTCACTAAAGCTATTCAGTTACAACACTATTTAGTTAGATCAGCTGGCTTAAACCAGCTTTAGATTTGTGCTTTTGAGGAATTGCTTACTGAGGTGTTACTTTAGGTTGTGTTGTCCAGAACCTGAATTTAGCTGCAGTCTGAGAACTAGACATGTGATTTTTACACAATGCTTTCTGTGACCTGGGTACTGTATATGCACCTGTAATTAAATGTAGTTCTTCAAGTTTAACAGGATGAGGGATAATGCACCGAGATATTATCTACAATGATCTTACAACACTGTCACTCAGGCTTTGAAGAAACGTGCAATACCGCAGGAGCACAACTCCAGCCTCAGGTCCACCAGGAATCAAGAACAATGAATAGGGGATTTTGGATGCTGCTTGTCATGTAATGCTATTTCCAAGCCAAACGTTGAATACCAGACCAATTTTAAATATAAGACACTCAAGAGGTATTATATGCACCAAGCTGGCGCCCTGTAGCAGGCAAGATGGCTCCTACAGTACTTGGATTAGCACCTGGCTTCTCAAAGTTTTATTTATTTATTACTATTTCACTTGTTAGCAATTAATAATAGTAGATTAGTTATTTACATTAATTGTACAATGGCAGCTTCGGGAAGTTTTCAACTTAGCAAGCCACCCAGTGGTGTTCCTGCATTTGAGAGTTATTCAGGGTGAATGCAGTGTTGTTAGCAATATTGAATGGCACTGGCCAGCTGCGAAGTGACTGGGATTTTGGTCAGAGTCGTACATCATTTGGAGCAGCAGAACTGGAGGGCTGAATGTGTGTGAAAGGCAGTAAGATCATGCTCCAGACTGACTTATCCACTTGTTTCCATGTTAGTCAGCTCTGTTGTGCTGTGGCTTACCAATGATGTGCCTAGTCTGCTGTCATTTTTCTAGTGTCCTACGGCAATAATTCTTTTTTTCAATCCAGGGCCTTGTTTCTGTCTGCCACCTCTCTCAGGAGTCTCAAGAAGGACATGGGGCTTTTCCAGTGTGGACTAAAGAGCTGAGGGTTTATTAGCCGGTGAACTGAATGTCATCTTATTGCTGGCTAGGAATCTGACTGTTGGAATTTTCTGGATGAGGGCCTCAGAAGTTGTGAGCAATGGTGTGCCAGTGAGGATTCAGAATTTGCCTGGAGGTCTGTACAATCTTGGGGACTGTTTTATCTGCTGACTGATATCCCCTGGACACTTTTGCTCTTTGTAGCTTATACTCCTGAGAGCCACTTGGGAAGACAGTACTTTGCTAGGACTCTTTTTTCATCTTGATGGTTTTGTTCAACTGCACAGTAGGCCTGTTGGAGAGAGTAGCCTCATGGTTTGGCCCCGCGGAGGGGGGGGGCGCATCCTGGCATTTTTCCTTGGGCTGCTCAAGCCCTATTGACCTGGCTATGGTCCCACTTTTTCACTGCCCAAGCCTGCTGCAAGTATACGTGTGAACAGGTCTGCCTCAGTTGGGGGATCCTTCCGTAACTGGGGTAGCCCCGGGGATTGACCTTGCCAGGAGGAGGCTGAGGTCCCCCCTCTCAGCCATGTGGACGCAGCTCACCGACTCTCTGTTTCAGAGCCCAGGACACCCAACATAGCAAGACAAACTACTTTCAGTACTGCTGTTTGGAAATTGGGAAGAACAAAAAGCCTTTGTCCTGTAGTGAAGCATCATTTGGTGCTTTTCTTTGGACATTATTCAGAACTCTTGGTGGGGGTGTTTGAAGGTTGGAGTGGGGTACTTTTTTAGGTGTTTAGTAATTCTGTATTTATATGTTTTAGGACGTGTAAGAGAGGATCCTTTATTCCCTAGAGAACACCTCAATGGGCTTTGTCACCTATGGTGATGTCTACTAGCTGTGGATCCTAGGGTCCAGCAGAGGTGCTGAGCTTTTGGCATCTGACATGGGGAACTTTTACAACAGTGATTAAGAGGTCTGGGAAATGTGGAAGGGCCAGGAGGCGCACATTCAAGATGGATGGGATAGGCATGGATCTAGCGTACCTTCTCCCACTTTCTGAGCAATATAGATTGGCACCCCCTTCTCCAGGTATCCCTTCCCCTCTTTTGCCTGTTGGTCCCACTATTCTCTTACATTTGTCCCACGCAAGTCGGTGCCTCAGGAAGACTGCCATCACTGCAATGCACTTGGTGAAGACTTTTGAGGGCCAAAGAGAGGCTGAACAAAATGGCTTGGAACTCGTACAATGTCCCTTCTGAGCGGAACCGTAGAAAATGTTTCATCAGCAGGCATTTAAACTAGCCAAGGCGGTGGTGGAAATAAGCCGGGTGAAGCAAACAGCTCCCCATACAAAATGATACAGGCAGCAGAGAGAACCCTAACGTTGAGAAATCACCAAAGATAACTAAAATCAAAATAGTGTAGGTAAAAATGCAGAGAAAAGGAAGAATGGGATTAAGGACAAGAGGGGTATGGAGGAAAGACATGAGGGCTTGGAGGGGAGTTATTAAGAGAGGATACAGTAAAAACTGGAAGGCCATGTGCACAAATGCCCACAGTCTGGGAAACAAAATTCTGGACCTAGTGCCCCTGATGGCTGAGGTGGACCTGGACACTGTCGCTGTTACTGAGGCATGGTTTCACAGGGAACCATGACTGGGATATGGTAATATCAGGTTACACTCTATTCAGGAGGGACAGGGTTGGCAGAAAAGGAGGAGGAGTGGCTGTCTACGCCAGGGAAGGAATTAAGGCAACTGAGGTAAAGGGAACTCAGGGAGAGGCGGAGGCACTGTGGATCACCCTGGAGATGGGAAATGGCACTGCCATTCGCACTGGTGTGTTCTACAGACCTCCTGCACGAAGGGAAGAACTGGACAGGGTACTTGTAGAGGCCATCCACAGAATGACAGTTAAAGGGGAGGTGCTGCTGGTAGGAGACTTCACTCTGCTGGATATGGATTGGTGCAACCAGGCTGCAGCCTCAACCAGGAACAGAAACATCTTGGAAGCCCTGCAGGGGGCGTGCCTAAGACAGCTAGCGATGGAGCCCACCCGAGAGGGAGCGACTTTGGACCTGGTACTCACCAACGGGGACAGAATTACAGACATAAAAGTGGGGAGCCATCTGGGATCAAGTAATCACAGTACAGTGTGGTTCAATGTGAGAAAAGCAGAAGAGTCAAACCACATGAAAGCAAGGGTCCTGGATTTCAGGCAGGCCAACTCTGCAAACATGGGGGAATGTCTTAGGAAATCACTGGCAGAGAAAGAGAAGAGGGAGTGGAGGAACAATGTGAGAATCTTATGAAGCCATAGCGGAGACAAGCCATTGTATTAGGCAAGTAGGCAAAACAAAGAGAAACGGGCATGCCACGGAGCAGAGAGGAGAGTAGCTGCTGAGCTCTAACACCCTTGGGAATAAAACTACCTCAAAAACCTACTCATCTACACTAACTGATTGCTAAAATGGCATCAGGAGGTAGCAAAAGTAATTGGAGCACCAGACTGCAAAGAAAAATGCTACATAAGAGACTGCATGGCGGTGGATCCACCTTAGATACTGAATACCAGAGTAGGAGCCCTTCACCTTTAAGCTCACGCGGCATGGACTACAACACAGAGGGGGAGGCCGAGCATCTGTCTAGGAGCCAGTTTGAGACACTTTTGAGAGAAATAAGAGACTAGCGCTGAAAATAAAAAGGAGCTCAAAAATCTGTCAAAGCACCTTACAAAACTGGAACAGAGGATCGAGCAAGCAGAGGACCATATAGCGGAGTCAAATGAAGTCACATCCAAGTTGGGCTGAGTGGTAGAAGCTTTACTGCTTCAAAACGTCTCACTACAGGCTAAATGTTTAGACCTGGAAGGGAGATTCAGAAGAGATACCCTCCGCTTCTACAGTTTGGCAGAGGGTGCAGAAACACAACCGATGACAGCCTTCCTGGAAAACCTATTAAGGGACATTCTTGACTTACAGACAAGCTATACCCTGTCCACTGAGAGGGCCCACTGCTCTCTTATGCCAAAGCCAACAAGCCATGCTTGATTGTGATGAAATTTTCGAGTTACAAAACAAAAGAAGATATCCTGCAACAAGCTGGGGGGGGGGGGGAGGGGTAGTTAAAATTTCTTGACTCCAGACTGTTCTTAGATCATGAGTATCTTCCGAAATCCAGCAAGCAAGGCTGCAGTATGCCCTCATTCTCAAATTCTTAAAGGAGAAGCAGCCTAAATTCCAGACGCTATTCCCTGCTAAACTGAAAGTCTTTTGGGAGGAAGGTCTGGTGCTATACAATTCAGCAGAGGAAGCGCTTGCAGCCTTGAAGAACATGCCTCCTCTTGCCAGATGCGCCAACACAGAATGTTATGGCAGCATCCAGATTCTGGTGGACTGGCAGCTAGTCACACAAGGGAAACGGAGCGGTGCGCCTTTCCTGTCTGTACAAGAAACCTTGAACCAAATCAGTTTTCTGTCTCAAAAAGCAAGGCGACGCACTGACTGTTCGAGTGACCTGGCTAACTACTGAGGAACTGTTATCTGCTCCATTTATCTTGGTGAGGTGCGATCTGGCACACATCGTAAATGCAGTGGTGCTTGATTTCCCTCTTGTTGGCAAGAAACTCGACACTAGATTATACAGCTTTCTCTTTATGCATAAAGTGGGCTGACCACCACCATTTATTGTTTTATTTAGTTTTTGTTGACCGGGTAAGTGCACTAGACAAATCTTGCCTATTTTTTGAGGCGCGACCCCGGGGAGGGGGATACAATACATATTAAGCCGATGAGGGTGGTTTGTTGCAGTGATTCAGGACTTTCTCTAGAAAAATTTAGCTTCTTTTTGGGGACTGAAGATATGTATAAAATTTGTTGAATAACAGTGTTGGGGCTTTCGCCCGGGTGGTGATGGGGGGAGAACGGGCTTCATGGGAGGGGTTTCAACCTAATTAACAAACTTATAGCCTTTCTCAGTTTAACAAATTATGGCATAACAACAGCAGACTGTGAGCAGTTGGTGGATTACAATGTTTCCCTCTCTTCTCTGCCCCAGTATCGCCATCCACCGGAAAGGGGTGAAGTGATCTTTCCTATAGGGTATCTAGCCCATTTTAATTTCTAGTTGAGAAATACAACTTGTAAGGGAAGCTGTTGTCTGCAGGGCAGACCACAATGCAAATTTATCAGTTTACCTGGATATTAGCTCCGACTATTAAGCATATAACTGTAAGTTGTTTCCCGGGGGTGGGGCAAGTTTGTTGAGAACACGGATTTACTCCCCCACTGGCCCTAAGTAACGTCGCATGAACGATACGTCAATCAGAAGCCTGCATATTCTCTGAAAGGCTCCACAAGAGGGCCCTGAGTATTTAGGGCATGAAACTTAACCTCTTCTACTCACCCTTCCACTTACTGCCTGTCATACTAGTTGTGGCAGTAAATAGGGAAGGGCTCATAGGTCCGACATGTCAGACTTCCTAACTTGGAAGTTTATGTTTTCTAATTCTAGTTGCCCAGTTGGCTGGTTGGTTTTATTGTTTTAAGGGTCTCACTTTATTCTAATTATAAAGGTTTAGCGACAGGGTTTGATGCAGCTTTTGTTACTATGCTTCAGGATAACAAGTAATTGCAGTTACAGGAAGTCAGTTTTTATATTATTTTGCAATGGAAAAAAATCTACGCTGATATGTTCATATAACGTACATGGTCTCACAAATCCCATAAAGAGGGGTAAGGTCCTCCTTTCTTTAACATACTAAAGTGGATTTCTTGTTTTTGCAAGAAACGCATCTATCACCAGCAGAACATACAAAGTTGTTAAAATGTGGGTTTGGGTCAGTGTCCACAGCCTCTTATAAAAAAGGGAGACACAGGGGAGTGGCAATTTTGGTACTTCACTATACTCACAGATACATAGATGGATAAAGAAGGAAGATTTGTAATAATGAAGGGCAGATTTCAGAATTCAATAATCACCCTGGCTTCGATGTATTTCCCACTAGGCTCCCTGCTGGCAGACTACTGGAATTTGTTTCTTAGGTTACAGGAATGGGCAGAAGGGAAGGTATAAAAGTGGTGTTGAGATTTTAACTTTAGTGTTAACTCTCATCTGGATAGCACATCTCAAATACCCCGTAAGAAACATAGGATAGCGCTGGCCCAGTGGCGCTGAGGGTTGAGGTGCTGGATGCCACACCTCACGCCACGCCAGCAACCCGGGTTTGTTCATGAGCTCGGGGCACCAGGGGTCGCCTTTGGGGGGGGGGCTGATTGAGCTGCCGACAGGTAGCTCTCCTCCTTGAGGAGGGTTTGAAGGTCTCCTCGGTGCTTAGTCGCCTCCTCGTGGAGGCTGGGGGGTGGCATCACATCAAGAAGCCCTGGCGTTAAGCTGAGGGGAGGGTGGAAGGGGCTGCAGTGCGTGCCTCCACGTGCGTTCGCATCCGCATTCTGGGGCCTCGGGGTTAAGGGGAGTAAATGGGGAAACATACAGGGGTTGCAGCAGGACGACACAGCTGGGCTGGCTCCAGGGGATCTGCCAGGACATGCAAGGCATCTATAAAATCCCAAAAGACCCCGGAGCCCAGTAAGGGTGGCCAACGTGGGCAGCAACCTGCTGTGGAGGATAATAAGCAATATGGAAAAAAAAAACAGAAACATAGTATTGCAAGGCCAGTTAGTAAGCTGTTGAAAGAGATGGGATATCAGGATGTATGGAGGTATGTACATGGGCAGAGAAAAGACTTTACTTTTTACTCAGCTGCCCATTATATACATACTTGCATAGATAATTTTTTTCTCCCTAGGAAACTTATTTATTTATTTATTTGAATTTTGGTAACCGGCGAGCCCACTGAGACTTTACAGTCCCTTTTTCAGGGGCGACTCAGGAGATTTATGGAAGGGGTCCAAGATTGCTAGATAGGGGATTTCACATTATCAGATCATGCCCCCATTTTTCTTAGATTAAACATAGAGCAATTTCGTAAAAATACTTTTTGGCACTTAAACGTTCACTGCTACAAGACCCAGAGGTTAAGGATGCCATAAAAGATACCTACAAACAAGCGGTAGAAGAAAATACTTTACCAGAAGTGTCCTCTCCACTTTATGGGACACTCTAAAGGCCATCCTACCAGGGAAATTCATAGTTATCCACTCAGAAGAAACAACAAAGACGAGACGAAAAAAAGAAACACACTTACTGAACAGATACAACAACTGGAAGTCTTACCAAAAGTAAAGCTGGATAAAACCTGAGCTAGGGAACTGGACACCCTAAAAAGAGAACTGAACTCCTTTCTAGACTACCATGTTGAGCAAAAATTACTATTTTTAAAACAGAAATACTACGACAGGGGACCTAGGTCGGTAAAACTGTTAGCAGGAAGGCTCCGGATACAAAGGGCAATGGCCCTTATTATGGCTATTAAGCACCCTGTATCCCAATAAACCCATCAATCTATTTCAGAAATCATGAACACATTTAGAGATTATTATAAGACCCTTTATTCTCCATATCCAGCTCCAGATGGGGAAGTGCAGCATTCTTTATTAGCTGATTTGTAGTAGCCAACCCTTAACCAAGCTCATAATGATGCTTTAATGACGCCAATAACAAACTCAGACATCATCGCTGAGATTTCCAGACTAAAAACATGGAAGTGCTCTGGTATGGACGACCTGCTGTCCGAATTCTATGAGGCCTTTAGAGAATTAGTTAACCTGCTTCTGTTGTTCACTTATTCAGACGCCTTAACCCAAGACTGCCCTGTCTCTATCTTATGGTCACAGGCCACAGTATCAGTAATACCGAAGGCTGGAAAGGACCCCTCTAACTTCACCTCATACAGACCCATTTCAATTCTAAATATTGATTACAAAATGCTAACGTTTATTTTTTGCTAGGAGATTACAGCACCTCATGCCCTCCCTTATACATCTGGACCAGGCAGGCTTTATATCAGGACGCCAGGTGCAGGATAACCTACGTAGAAATATTCATACAATAGATCATATTCATAGAACTAAAACACCAACCTTGTTATTAAGTCTTGACGCCGGAATGGTCTTTGATAAGGTCTCCTGGAGCTTTTTAAAGGGGGTCCTTTCCAGGTTCGGCATTCACTGACTGCTTATTTAAATTATACCATAACCCCACAGGGTAGATAAGAGCAAATGGACACTTTTTGGACAAATTTACCCTGGGTTGAGGCACACGCCAAGGTTGCCCCCTCTCCCCGTTGTTATTCGCCCTCTATATTGAGCCCCTGGCCCAGGGTGTTAGGCAAAATCCTGATATTAGGGTATAAAGCTAGGTGGAGTGGAACATAAGTTGCGCTTTACGCCAACGACATTTTATCATATCTAACTCACCTAGACCAATCTCTCACAGCCATTTTTTCGTTGGTAGAACAATTTTCATCCCTATCGGGATACTCCTTGAACACCTCTAAAACAGAAATCCTTAACTTCTATTACAAAGTCCCACCAGAAATTAGACATAATTACCCAATGAAATGGGATCTCAGATCCATGAAGTACCTGGGGATGACCTTGGTGTACACAATTCTGACAGCTTTAAATTAAATTAAGTGCCACTAATAACACAACTGAGATTGGATTTTCAAAGATGACTACTGCTGCCCTATCCCTTCATGCACGTGTACAGGCCCTCAAAATGAATGCGTTACCTCATCAGCTTTACCTCTTTCAATGCGTTCCCTACCCTCTTCCAAATGCAGAGCTTCAGACCTAGCAATTGCTTTTCCTCTCCTTTGTGTGGGGGAAGAAGAGACCACAGGTCAGAAAACAGGTACTATTCCTTCCCAAACAACAAGGTGGCCTTGCAGTATCCCATCTCCTGGGTTACTGGACGGCAGCCCAAATAAGGGTTGCTTTGCTTTGGTCTCATCAGACCTATTCAGCACACTGAAAGTCAACTGAGCTGAATCAAGAGGTATACCCTCCTTTGCAGGCTCGCCTCTATACTTTAAAAGGGACACAAAGCCTCTGATTCACCCAGTTCCACAGTAATTAAAGTTACCTTAGAAGGATGGTCGAGGGGAATTACGAGGTGGGGGGTACTAAGGAACAACTGTGGAAATATAGTAGATTGGTAGATGACCCTGCATTTGGTCCTGCACATCTAGACCCTTGGTTCTGGCATCAAGCAAAGAGGGGAACGGCCTCTCCATGGCAATTACTGCAGACCGGAGCAGTAACTTCATTTGACCAAGCCAAGTATCAGTTTGGCTGGTCCTCAGCAGACCAATTACTCTTCTTTCAACTGAGAGATTACATAAATAGTAAGATGTGTAAATCTCAAGTAAAACTGTGGGATCAACATACAGACCCCCATTTGAAAGGATCTGGGCATCCCCTACAGTGGTAAAAATGATATCATTACTCTACACCGATTTTACAAAAGACCAGGCATACATTACATCTCATATCAAACATAAATAGGAGACAGAACTACAAATTAACTTAGAAGATAATTAATGGGCCAAAATTTGGGCAATTACTTGCAGCACAACATCTTCGCCAACATGGAGGGAATTCCTATGGAAATTACAAATTTGTTTTTTCTTGGTTCCAGCAGCGGTCTCCAAATGGAGCCCCCAAGTTCCCCCTTCATGCTGAAGAACATGCGGTGAGGCTGAAGCCTCCCATGCCCATATTTTTGGGTTTTGCCCAAAGATTCGGAGCTACTGGCAAATCATATCCACTCATCTTCAGAGAATCTTTGACCTATCCTCCCAATCAGGACCGGAGCAACTACTATTGGGGCTTCACCCACTGGAGCTTCAAGGTAAAGAGGCTAAATACAATATAAGACGAATTAAGCTGTCCCACCAATGAGTTGGTTTAGCATTGTTTTTTACAGTTGGCAATGCACTGGCAACTCATATTGCACTGTTACATTTTTAATACTTAACCAGCTCAAGAGTAATGTTTATAAAATGTTTTTGCTACTCAATTGGAATGCAGCTTAAGTTTAACATAATGCAGTGCAATGCAAACTGAGATATAACTCTTAAGAAACAGTTTGTGCAAGGCTTTGTACTAAATCCAGCAACACTTATGCAACTCAGTCAGAAATGCTACAGAAACTCATTGGTGGAACAGTTTAATGTGACTTGTAATGCACCTGTGAAGAGTTCTGCTTGCTGCAGCTCTTAAAGCTTTCACCAAGAGATGGCTGGTACCAGATCCCCCATAGGACTCGGAATGGATAAAGATTGGTCTAACAAATACAGAGATTTCAGAGTCTCACATTTGGATTAAGACAACAAAAAATTAATTTCTACAATAGGCTGACCTGTTGAGATGTATATGAAGCCCTTGACTCCTAAAATAAAATAAATTATTCGAGAGAGACTGAGACCTTGCCTCTTTTTTTCCCTTTCTCTTGGCACTTTAATATTCACCTCCAGAACAACAGAAGAGGGAAGGGACTTGTGGACTGAGTTATTTATTTTATTGAGGGTAGAACGGAGACCAGTATGGCTTTTTTTTCAGAAAGACCTACTTTAGGACATAGTTATATAAAATATTTTGCTTATTGTTAGAGATTAATAATATCACCTGTCGCTAATGAAATAGAGACCCAATCATTAGTTAAATTAAGTGTTATTTGAAATTTTGATATTATTGTTATATGCTCTTGCTGTAAATGCCTTGAACACACTGTTTTAAGCTGATATACTGTTAAGACTGTATGTTACTAATAAAGCTGAGTATAAAAAAAACAAAGAGAAAGAAAATACTACTATGGTTCTCAAAGTAAGTGGCCGAGAAAGTAAGGGGTGAAAAGAGTGATATTCAGGAGGTACAAGGAAACACAAAGGAAAGAAGACAGGGAACTGTATCTGGAAAAGCAGAAGGAGGCAGGGAAAGCGGTCAGGAGCACAAAGGTGTAAACAGAAGATAAAACAGCCCAGGCAATAACAAACGAAGACAAGAACTTTTTCAGGTATGCTACGGAAAAAAGATTAACAATGGGATTGTGAGACCAAAAAGGAAGGAGGAAGTGTGCGGGGGGGCAAGAAAAATCAGAAGTTCTGAACAAGTATTTTTGTTCAGTATTCACAGAAGAAGGAGAGGGACTAAAGTTAGGCAACAGAAGCACCACTGGGCGAGAGGAGGACACCAGTCCATTTAAGGAGGAGAGTATCTTACAGGAACTCGCTAATCTGAAAGTGGACAATGCAATGGGGCTGGACAGGATACATCCCACAATATTAAGGGAACTCAGGGAGGTGTGGGCAGCATCACTGACAGACCTGTTCAACAGTTCGCTGGAAACAGGTGTGGTACCAAAGGACTGGAAGATGGTGAATATAGTCCCTCTCCACAAAAGTGGGATCAGGGAGGAGGCTGGCAATTACAGGCCATTCAGCCTGACCTCAGTGGTGGGGAAACTAATAGAATCACTATTAAAAGAAAGGTTTATGATATATCTCGAATCCAGTGGAGCACAGGATCTGAGGCAGCATGGATTCACAGCAGGAAGATCTTGTCAAACAAATCTGATAGATTTCTTTGACTGGGTGGTGGATGTGGCCTACCTGGGTTTCAGCAAGGCTTTCAACACTGTCCCACATTGGAGGCTAGTAAACAAGCTGGGGAGCCCGGAAGTGGGTCCCAGGGTGGTAAACTGGTTCAAAAACTGGCCGAGGGATAGGACACAGAGGGTGGTGGTGAATGGAGTTCAATTTAAAGAGAGAGGGGTGAACAGTGGGATCAGTGCTTGGACCAGTCCTCTTTAATGTCTTCATAAGCAACATTGCAGAGGGGTTGGAAGGGAAGGTGTGTCTCTTTGCAAATGACACAAAGATGTGCAACAGGGTTGACACTCCAGGAGGGGTGGAGAAAATGAGAAGGGATCTAAGCAAGCTTGAGGAGTGGTCAAGGGTACAGCAGCTAAAATTCAGTGCAAAGAAGTGGAAGATCATGCACGTGGGGCACAGAAATGCAGGGGAAGGAGTACATGATGGGAGGGGAGGTACTGATGGCCACCAAACAGGAAAGGGACCTGGAAGTAATCATACCTGATGATCTAAAGGTTACTAAACAATGTGAGAAGGCTGTGAGGCGAGCCAGTGGAATGCTGGGATGCATAGGGAGAGGTATCTCTCCAGCAGAAGGAAGGAGGTGTTGATGCCACTATACAGAACATTGTTAAGACCTCATCTAGAGTACTGTGTCCAGTTCTGGAGGTCGCATCTCTGAAAAGACATAGACAGAGTAGAAGCGGTTCAGAGAAGGGCGACAAAAAAGGTGCAGGGGCTGCACCAAAAGTCATATGAGAGGAGACTGAAGGATCTCAATATGTATTCCCTGGAGAAGGGGGGGGGGGTATGATAAAGACTCAAATACCTCAAGGGTGTAAATAAGGTACAAGAGGGTAGCATCTTTCAAAAAAAAAAAAAAGATGTTCAAGAACAAGGGGCCATGATATGAAGATAAGAGGAGGGCAGACTTAGCAGTAACATGAGAAATTGTTGTTTCATGGAAAGGGTGATGGATCCATGGAACAGCCTCTCGGCAGAGGTTGTAGGGCCAAAAATGTCAAAGGAATTCAAAAATGCACAGGACAGACATAAAGGAACTCTAGCGATAAGAAATACAGGGTAAGCAACAGGTCATTTAGGATTGGCGGTATATGAAGCAGGTAGGAAAATGGGCAGACTAGGTGGGCCAAGCGGTCCTTATCTGTTGTCAAATTCTATGTTTCTATGTTCCATGTTTCTATCGCTGGTGGGACAGATGGAGGGGGATGTGGAATAAGGCATTCTGGAGGTCCAGGGAGCAGAACCACATGTCCTGCTCCAGGAACAGAATGACCTGATTTAGAGTGCCCATCCAGAATTTGCACGGCCCTAGAAATTTGTTGATGTCGTGCAGATCCAGTATGAGGCACCAGCCCCTATCCATTTTGGAACCATAAAGTATCTGGAGCTAA
Organism: Neoceratodus forsteri; assembly: GCA_016271365.2. Taxonomy (NCBI): domain Eukaryota; kingdom Metazoa; phylum Chordata; order Ceratodontiformes; family Ceratodontidae; genus Neoceratodus; species Neoceratodus forsteri. The sequence goes on from CM028131.1 coordinate 737,082,009, forward strand.
ACCCCGGACCGACTGTGGTGTCCTGGACACGAACCACAGCCTACTTCTGGAGGAGCTGGTCAATGTCCTCCTAAAGGGTGGACAAGTCTACTGACACCATGTCCTCCTGTGGGTCATGGTCTCAGCTGGGTGGGAGAGACTAACTCCAGAGGCAGACCCTGGCCAACCACCTGGAGCAGCCACCTGTCCGAAGTAATAACGGAACAGGCAGAAGCTAAGTGGCTGAGCTGGACCCCCACGGGAGGTCTTGGGGTGGACAGGACAGGAGGGAGGGAGATGCTCCCCAACCTGTCACTGTGCAGGATTGGAATCTTCAGCGGGGCTAGCTGAAGGAGCAGCTGGCCCTCGCCCTCTGGACTTCTTGGCAGCACAGGAGGTTTGCTTTGGCCAAGGCCGCCAGGTCTGCTGTTGTCCCACTAACAGCTGAGGTGGTCTGCCCGCAGGAGCAGAGCAGGACCGAAACTGGAAGGACATTTTTCTTTGTGTCTGATCCATAGCATCCTTCTAGGTGGATGTGATGAAGTCCAGGGTGGTGTTGGACTTCTCAATGCAGGTGAGATGGCCATCCATGCTGAGCCTGAACAAGTCAGTGCCGAAAAAAGGGAAGTTCACCAGTTTGTACTGTGTGTCAGCTGTAAAAGTCGAGATCCGCAGCCACACCCTGTGGTGCATAGCCACCGCCGAGGCCACTGACCTAGCACACAAGTCACCAATGTCCAGGGCCATCTAGAGCTGTTTCGCAACAACACGGCCTTGGTCAAGGACCAACTTGAACGGCAGCTGCAGGTCAGCTGGGTGCTGGGGGATAACCTGTTCCAGGGTACCCAATAAAGCATGGGCAAAGTTGGCCATTATAACAGCGGAGCTTGCCTGATGAGGGCCTAGGGACGAGGTCACATAGACCTTTTTGGTCGTGTGTTCCAACTTCTTGGACTCCTTGTTGGGAGGTCTGTCAACATCCCTGACATTACCTGTGCGCCTAAATTATACAGAGTCGGCGACCAACTCTTTGGCTGAGGGGTGGTCTGTGAATCCTGACAGGGACCCAGTGGGCACTACGTATTTGAAGACTACAGGGGCTGGCAGCGTAGGGCAGGAGGCAGGATGCTGCCACAGCTCCAGAGTGGGGCCAAAAATGACCTTTGCCACAGGGAAGGCGACCCCAGGGGAGTCATCCCTGTCAAGGATTTCTGTCAAGGGATACCTAGCCCGCTTCTGGTCAGGTTCCAGGGGGATCCCCATGGATTCAGAAATCAAGCAAAGCAAGGCCCCAAAAGAAGGAAGGCCCCTGCTCCAATGAAAGATCCAAACCAGACTCATGGTCGAAGCCCAGGGTCTGATGAGAATGCACGGAGAAGTCCTCAGAGTTAGAGGACTCCTTGAACACTGGCTGAGCACACATATACCCACTGACAATGCAAGGTTCATTGACCTGGGTGATCTCGACCGAGAACTGACCAGGAAGCCTGGAGAAGCCGAGTCCACAGTCTTATGAGGAGGAGTCCTCTACTTGGGCTGTGGAGTCAGGAGTTCCACCCGAATGGGCAAAGAAGCCGGTGTCAGTGGGTGCAGTGGCCAAGGAAGCACCGGAGTGTGCAGAGGCATGAACAGCAGCATGCAGCCTGTGCTGAGAAGCCACTGTTGCCACATAAACTCCTCAAAACGGAGCTACATTTTATGGCAAAGCCTGTCATCTTGAGTAGGAAGAAGAATGAGCATCAGCGGCATCTCTTCACCGAGTGTCGAGAACAGGATTGAAGGTCATGTCAGGAATCGCTCGAGCTTGACTTGGACCTCGACTGCCAGTGCACCAGTCAGCAAGGGGTGGCAGGGACAGACAAAGAAAGCCTGGGATCCCCCAAGCGGTCAGGCTCCCGAGGAGAGGGAACCAGCTCAGCGGGCTGATCCAACCCACTCTGGGAGAGATTAGGCCCTCATCCGGTGACAATGGGTTGACCTGGTCAAGAAACATCTTGACCGGTTGGTTGACTCGCATCTCGGCCGACAAGCCCGATGAAGACTCCGTGGGGCCAGCAGCCTGGGACAGAAACATCGGCCAAAGGAAAGCAGACAGCTCGATGACCACTGAGCCAGCACAAGCGCGGGAACGAGAGGTCCAAGACAGCTCCTGGTCCCACAACCTGCAATGGGACGTTTTGCCTTTGGAGTTCCATTTCAAAGGCTTAGACCCCTGGAAAGAGCTCTCCCTGAGAGTCGGAAGGGACTGGCACAAGTCCCAAAACACCCCGGTAAACAAGGCACCCATGCCCACCAGAACCAGGGTGGACATGATCGAAGCGCCCACTGCAGTTTGGGCCATGGCCTCCTCAAAGGCAGCAAAGTTGTCAAGCCCACTGCCACAGAAACTACCATGTGGGCATCTTTAGATTTACTGAGGAAGCGTTGATCCGTATGGCTCCATATGGCCCAGGAGGAAGCGGACATAGCGGTCCTCCAAGATGGGGGGCTGAATTGTACAATGCAGGCTACAAGCCTGCAGGTTGTGCTGCATACCCAGGCAGTAAGGCACGCAGAGTTTGGGTCGGTGCGCAACATCCTCTGGCCACAAGTCATGCACCGTTTGAAGCCGGAACCGGTTTTCTGCTCACCAGAGTCCATACTGCAACACTGCACAGACGGAACAGTTGAAAAGTGAGAAGCTTGAAGACCAAAGTTCGTATTTGAAAAGTTAGGGCATACAACTAGCGCAGCGCTGTGAAGGAGGGAACCTGATGCTTCTAGCAGAAAGGAAGATCTGACATCATGGGGTGTTGCTGAGGAGGATACCACCCAGGTGGGTGGGAGAAGCCAACTTGAAGACCTTCCGGACATTTTTAAAGGGGAAAGTATTCTGCCAGAAGTGTGGATAGTATACCATATCCATGTCTCTAAAACACAATTTCTTACATCTGTTCCCTAAAATTTTTATTACATCTTTCACCTATCTTGAACCTATATTCTTTCCTCTCTATATCCCTTATTTAAATAGAGAAATAAAATATTTTTTTAAAAGATTCAACTTCTTTGGATCAGCACTTGTGAATAATGTAATCATAGCTCCTTGTGGGGCAATGAATGAATTACCTAGGATTTGTTCTAACCATCTCTTCCTATGCATCAAATATTTTGGACAATGCAATGCTACATGTGTAAGGTCATCCACTTCACCTTGTCCACATTCACAAAATGGAGCGACAACATTATCCCTAGATTGTTTGTACAATAATAAATTAGACCTAAAAATGCTCATTCTAAATCTTCTTAATATTCTTTTCTCTCCCTCCGCAAGTACCGTTAAATACTTCTCTCTCTGTTTCTATCTCCCTTAAAAATGTTGTATGAAATATGTATTTTAGAGGAATTAATTCTAGTATTGTCCTTTGTATTGCTATACTTCTAAATCTTCTCTTTATATGGCTATATAAAATGTATTTTGCGTGAATATAAATCTTATTTAAAACTGAACCCAAACCTGCTGAAAAAATATTTATTTTAATAAAACTGAGGTAAGGAAAAATAAAACCTCGAGTTGAATACTCAATTTCCTCTTCAATACATATTTTAGGTAATCTGCTCTCATTCAAGAGTTGTAATTCTAGTATGAACACTGGCATTCTCTCTAACAAAAAAAATGTCGCATGAAAGCCGACGCAATTCTAATTTTAAAATATAATCTGAAACAAAAGTTGGAAGCCTAGTCAAGTATCTATATAATTTATTCATAATCACCTCTAATTGGGGTGCAGTTACTATTCCCTATATTTCAGAAGCATGCAGTATTGCTGCTTTAGTGTTAGCGTTCATAACCTGTAGGCTACCCTCTACTGACTGCCCTCCCCACATATTCATGAACCTACAACCCCCACTTACTGATTTTTCTAACTTATTTCCCATATTTTGTGCATGTAGTTTCCAACTTAAATTATGAGTATATAGTAGATCTAACTATTCATAAGATCTTACTGTCTCTAACTTTTCCCTTTATTACAAAATATATATCTAGTTCTATCTGAAGTACCAAAAACTAGTAATTATGTTTTAGTCTGATTTATGGTGGAGTATTTTGTTGCTGCTAACTTTGCAAATCTATTCTTTTTTCTTTGCAGTCCCAGAGGTAGATATTAACACAATGTCATCAGCATAAGCTAACTGCGGTATTGTTTGATTTTTAACTTTGGGGGAACAGAAGTCTTCATCATATACATTTTTTATAATTTTATTTATATATAAGCTGAAAAGTGCTGGAGTCAGGATGCATCCTTGCCTCATACCTAAATTTGTTTCTACTGCACCTGTCAAATTCCCCTTCAAGTTACACTGAACCTTGAACTATGTTGTCTCATTCAATCTGATGAGGATATCTAACAAAAAGCTATCTATACCTAAACTACAAAGTGTTACTCATAAAGTTTTCCGACTTACACCATCACAGCCATACGAAGGTCAATGAAGCAACAAATTGTCTTCCTTTTTTTAATTGTAACATATTTATAGATAAGATGCAATAAAGTCATACAATTCTGAATTGTGGAAAGATTTTTCTTAAAACCATTGTGAGTTTCCGTTGCCCGCCGGTGCACCGTTGATTTCTGTTGCAACGGGCCAGTGCACTGGTTCGGGAACGAGCCCGGGAGCTGAGGGTTTGGCCGGGGAAAGGACTTGAGCATCCTAGGGACTGCCTGTCTCTCCGGGGTGGGGACTGAGCTCGGTTTCTGTCTGGCCCCGGGTGGAGACCCGAGGTACAGCAAGCCCGATGCTTAACAGAGGGGCGACGTGCCAGACGTCAGCACTTCAGCGCCTTGACGTCTGGGGACATGGCACGCCAAGAGAACATTGGAAAAAAAAGTGCAGCCTCCCAGTAGATGGAGCACCAGGCCCCAACCTTCAAAGCCCCTACAGGCCCGGAGACAGCGTTCCGACGAAACATAGATGCATCAGGGTGTAAGGGTCCCACCCCGTACCCACCTGGGGAGTACAACCACGGCTCCATGGGGGATGGACTGCACGGGTCACCAGGTAGGTGAGTGAGGGCTGAAAAGGCCGTAGGTGTCTCCCGAACAGGGGAGAGCTGCGAGGAGAGGGGAGTAAAAAAAAAAAAAAAAAACACAACATTGAGTTTCATCCAACTAATACATTAGTTTCTATCCAGGTTTCCAATTTTGCCAAGATAATATAGGCAAAGATATTTTGTGATGTGTCAATGAGGCTAAAAGGTTAATACATTAGAGGATTAGAGGATCTGTGTGGAAACCCTTTTTGTGAATGGGGGAAATAATGCTACCCCACCATGAAGATGGACCATATTATTATACAAAATAAAAAACAATGGGATCCACCAATCTACAAAGTACTTATATATATATGTCAAAACCGACGTATCAAGTCCTATTTTTGTCACACTTCCCATGCACAATGATTCTTTGCTTATAGGGCACCCAGCTGGCTAAACAACTTACCACAGAGTACCCTGGCTGAGACTAGGATTGGCCCTTTCAAGAACAAACTTCTCCAGCACCTCATTGCACTTAGTAGCAGCGACTGCCGTCTATAGACTGCCCTCCCTTCCATGCGCAACACACACCCCCCTCAATCACTTTTCCCACCTTCCCTTCCTTGTCACCAGGGAAAACGATACCAACTTTTGCTAGTAACCCCCTCCCCTACCCTCCCCACTCCCTCCTCTTCCCTCACCCACCCTCGTGTTTCTGCTATGGCCTCCCTCGCCTCTACCCTTAGTACCAAACTGCCCTTCCCACTTCCCTGATGCTATTGCTCTCCCCTCTTGCACCACCCTCACTCATGCCTTTTCTTCACCTCTCCTCAAAACAAAGCCATCCTCTGGCTGCTGTTCACCTACTTACTGTTTCTGTTAATCGTCTGTTGGGCCTGTTAAATCATGACTCAAGTTATATATCACTACTGTTACTTGGAATGTATCTAGCATATCTGTTTTCTAACTATCATAATTGTACATATTATTGATATCGATTGATTTGTTTCATAATGTCCTGTTTGTTGTTGTGTCAATTTACTGATGTAGAACCTTTGTAAATGAGCTCCTGGCTCAAAGGTACTGTAATCCGATATAGAATAAATAAATAAGCAAATAAATAAATCTGCCACTATTTTATCTGGACATAGGGCTTTATTTAACGTTATCTTCATGACTACTTTTTGAACTTCATTTAAACTAACATTTGATTCTTTTTGCATTTATAATACCATAAGAATTTATGCCGCTTCTTGTTTTTGTTACTTCTGGTTTAACATAATTTAATTCTAAGTTGAGTGGATAATGAGGTGATTCTATTTGGGGATCTACTTTTAAATCCATAACAGACGTTACTGTATTCAAATTAACAAGACATTATACGAGTTGAAAGTGCAAGACCCCTCTTTAATCACTAGTCATTCTTCCATTTATCAATAGTAAATCCAGATCCAAAACTATGTTATTAAGAAGCAACCCCAACTTATTACATTCTTTATCCCCTGAACAACCTATATCTGTTAGATTTCTATTTATAATGTTTATCCTACCTTTGTCTTGATTATCCATAAACAAATCTGGAAGCTGCGTTTGCTAATCTTGTAGTCTTACATTAAAATATCCCATAATGATTATATCATAAGCTATACATCTATCAACTGCTGACTGAAAAATATCTTTAATATCATTCCAAATTTTAGTATGGTTCAAACGCTAGTTTTGAGGAAGAATATACACATTCATTAATAACAACTTTAAACTGTTACAGAGTACTTAAACTACTGAAACATTATCTAGTTCTATTTTCTGAGACTTAATATGTTTTTGAAGTCTAATGGCAGTCAGTAGTCCCATTTCATTTCTACCTCTTTAAGAAATTATTTGAGCTTTTTTGATGTACACCTCAAGGTTTGGAAATTTAGGAGGAGCATCATCCCACCATGTTTTTGTAATAAAATTATATCAAAAGATTTAATATTGCTGGCCCTGTGGTGCTGAGGGCAGAGGTGTTGGATGCCTTACCTCACACTACACCAGCGACCAGTGTTTGGGAACTAGCACGGGCCGCTGGGAGTCGGCAGGGGAGGAGAAGGATTGAGCGTCTGTTGGCCTGCTCTCCTTCTCTGGGAAGGGGGGTCCTCAGTGGTCGGCGCTCATTCACCCCCCGGCTGGAGGACAGGGCGGCGCACTACAGCACAGGGAGGAGTCGGGGCAGATGCCTGGAGGGAGCGTGTGTGGACACGTGTGCGCTCCCCTCCGCTGGCGTCGTTGCACACCCCCAGCTCCTGGGGAGAACACAGGTAGAACACTGCCGCGGCACAATGGCGGAGGGTGCCTCGCAGGCTCCGCTCCTGGCTAGCCACGACGCTGGCCTACTGGATGCGGACCTCAGTGGGGGTTGGGGAACCCCACCAGGGGGTTAAGCCCTGGGAGTTCGGGTCGGCGTCTGTTGGTGGATGCTGGGGGCGCCCCCCGATGATAGCTGGCAAAAAGGAGAAAATAACAGCTTAAAAAAAAGATTTTATATAGTTCACGCAATCCATCACATAATTTTGTTGCTAACCATTTACGTTTCAAGACAGAACCTGCCAATATGTTAAGGGATCTTTTTGTTGAATTTCTAAATTATTCCCCTAATGCCTTTCACTATATGTCCTCTCTGTGGTCCCGCTCTTTCTTGAGATGTGGATACCAGAATTGGGCGCTATATTCCAGGTGCAGCCTTATCAGGGTCCTATATTTGGGCAGTGTCATCTCCTCCTTCCTACTATGAAATCTCCTCCTTATACATCCAAGCATCCTCTTTGCCTTCCAGTATTTCTTATATCTGTCCCATCCAAGTTTAAACCCCTTCAGAGTCTTGGCTCAACTACCTCTTCAGGCACTCTATTCCATTTATTCACCACCCGCACCATGAAGAAGAACATCCTCATGTCCCTCCAGAATCCCCCCCACCAGTCTCCACCCATGTCCTCTATTCATCATATCCTCTTTCCTTATGAATAACTCCTACAATCCACCCTATTACTTGCAAGAACATGTATATCTCAATCATATCCGCTCTTGCCTCCAATGTATACACATTAAGGTCTGCTGACCTTTCCTCATACAACCTCCCCTGCAGCACCCGGATCATCTTCCTAGTCCTCTTCTGTGTGGTCTCTATGCTGTCCTTGTCTTTTCTGAAGTGTGCACTCCAAAACTATGCACAGTACTCTAGGTGCGGCCTTACCAAGGACCTGTACACTGGCAATATCACCTCCTTTCTCCTACTACCAAATCACCTTCCTATACATCCCAGTATCCTGTTTGGATTCACATCTGCTCTGTCGAACTGAGCAGTGAACTTGAGGTAGTCACTAATGATGACCCCCAGGTCTCTCTCAGTTGTCTGCACAGCTTTTACTCCCACCATCCACTAGTCCATTTTAGGGATTCTTTCTATAAATGTGCATCACTTGCACTTTTTTGCATTGAACTTAGTTGACATAATGTGAAACATTTCTCTAATTTTTCCAGATGTCTTAAACTCCTACCTCAGTATCCACTCTGCTACAGATCTCAGTGTCATCAATAAAGGGGCATACCTTATTCTGGATTCCTTCTCATATAATTACAAATGAAGGCACCAAAGAACACTAGTCTCAGAACAATCTTTGAATTTTGCTTTTAAGGTTCACATGGGTGTTAATCTATGTCATATTGCTGAAAAGTGAATCTAGCTGTAGGTGAGGAACCGGCCATGCAATTTTGACAAACCCACTTAGCGGTAATGGTACTTATATCTGTAATGACACATAGCTCTGCAAGTTTAACAGGAAGTGAAACTGAAATGCACTGTAATAACAGCATACCTATGCACACCTCACCAGAGTAATATATTAAAAAAAGTCATGCTGTTTGAGTTAAAGACAGCTCCACTGTGACAAATACATATTTATTTTCACTGTAGGCCTGCCTTAACCTAGGCATAACTAGCCAAGTAATGCAGTGGATCTGAAACTGGGTGCAGAACAAAAAACAAAGGAATATAATAAATGGTAATCTAGCCACATGGAAACAAATGGCCAGTGGAGTACTGCAAGGTTCTGTGCACGGGACCAAATAGTTCAATTGATTTCGAAGTGACCGGAAAGTGGGCATTAGTATGTAACCCCCTTGTTACCAGGGGTTACTAGAATCCCACTTAGAATCAGTGGCAGGTAGGGAGAGGCAGCTAGTGAAATGCCAGTTAAATGGATTTCACACTGTCACACTGTTTTTCAGTCTAAGCTGAGCGGGAGTGATGATGTCACTTTAGATTTGTCGCAGCAGCATAAGCCACATTGGAATGCTAGCTGGGGGAGTGAGACAGAATGTTGAGTTAGAGTTCAGTAGTCTGTAGAGTGGAGTGCCAGGAGGAGGCTGCAGCTAGGCAGCTCCTCAGTTTTTAGCTCTGACAGAGAGCTACCATTGTAGTTTGGTTAGTTTGTCCTCACCCTAGAAGAAGAACAGAGAAGACAGAGAGTGAAGTGGTGGAAACCATTCCAAGTGGGTTTTCCAGTGCCCGGAGGGATAGGAGGGAGGGGATTCCAGGATTCAGGGGCAATCCTCTGGTCCAGCCTGGACTGTGTTGAAGCTGCCTGAGATTCAACTGCTCTGTGAGAACTTTTAGATCGTGTCTGATTTAAAAGTGCCTGCTAGAGTGGGGGTCTAGTGAAGAGACATTGCCATTTACAGAACTTTTAACTTCAGGACACCTCAGAGGTGTGTAATGTAGTATGTTAAATGTGAAAGACGTTTCAAGATAGCGTTTACAAGTTTTCTGTGAGGGTGTTATTAACCAGATGATTGGCCGAGTATAAATTTGGAAGCAAAGGGTGGGAGACCCCCATCTGGAGTAATCATGTTTACCTCTCCGGGTTCAGTTTGGGCACCTTTATTTTCTTTCAGTGCATTGGGCCAGTGCCTAAAGAAAATAGTTTACCCAGACGTGGGTTTGGATTTTCTGTGAGCATGTATGTGCTCTTTGGTGGTCGAAGGTGCCACCAGTAATTCCTCATGAAATATGGGAAAGTCTCCTAGTACTGGCCGAGGGTCCCTAGTCAAGGGAAGTGTACCAGTTCTGGCTGTGTGTGCCAATCTCCATTAAGAACCAGAGAGTGTTCGCTGTTTTCATTCAGTACCTGAGGGTTCGCTGTGTGTGTGTGTGTGTGTGTGTGTGTGCTCTGTACCTCAGTAATCTGCATTACCAGTGGGAGTAGCCCTTTGGGGGTCCATCTTTGCTTTGTGATTATTCTCTGTGTATGTGAATAAAAGCCACACTCTAGAATCCCAACCTGGTTTGGACAGTACTGTTATTGCTTCCACTGTGTCTGGATTTACTTGGGTGCCCCTGACCAGAAGTACAAACCTAGTGTAATTGTGAGCAAACGTTTTCTCCCAGGGACCCAGGTTGATGGCCATGGTAAATGGTCCCCTCAGGTGTGAGCCAGGTAGTTGCCACACTTGGTTTGCCTGTCTGAGGATGGCAGGCTCCGAAGCAGATGTATTGGTAAACTGAACTGTTGTAGTGACAACCCCCATCCCTCTCACTGGCACCATGTGTGAGAGGAGCAGCCCTTCTAGTTGAACAAGGGGGGGCTGATGGGGGTGGGTTACAAAATGGAGGCACCGCTGAGGATGTGTTTTGAATTTGGGAGAAAACAAGAGATGTTTGCTCAGGTTGTGGCTAGCGTTTTGTCTGTCTGGCAGTTGGTAGCCCCCCAAAAAATCGGAAGCTTTGCGCATAAGGGATTTGCACAGAGTAGTGCCATCCATATGTGCTGCTGTGTGCCTGCTGTTCATGTGCTGCTGTGATTGTGCCAAAGTTTACCAAGGAGCTATAAAGCCAGACTGTGTGTGCCCCTTGTCCTGCATCAAAAAGAACGTTTGCCAGCTTTAATTTTCAAGTTGTGACAAGAAAAAGTATTATGAACTGCGGGAAACAAAGAGACAATTGTGCCCTGAAAGTTTACGAACATACGAAATTTGCCAGCAGATAAAGGCCTAGAGGTCTATCAAGTCTGCTCGAATGCGCAGCTAGCACCCCTTATTCTGCAGCTGTCCCTCCCTTCCACCCTTCCTCTTCATTAACCCTCCCCCTTGTCCTGTCCCATCCTCGTTTGAAGCAGTCCACTATTCTACTGCATACACTTCAGGAGGTAACGTATTCCACCCAGCCACCACCCTCTCTGTAAAAAAAGTGTCTCCTCATCTCCCTCCTGAACCTTCCTCGTTCCAGTCTCATATCACGGCCCCTGGTGTCCCTCCCCTCCCTTACTCTGAACAGCCCCTCTGTACTTGTCTTGTTTATTCCTTTCATGTATTTAAAGGTTTCAATCATGTCACCCCTGTCTCTCCTCTCCTCCAGTGAGTACATGTTCAACTCCTTCAACCTCCTCTTGTATGATAAGTCCCCCAGCCCCTTGATCATCTTTGTCGCTCTGCACTGCACCCCCTCCAGTAACTTAATCTCCCTCTTCAGATACGGACACCAGTACTGCACGCAGTACTCTAGGTGTGGTCTAACTGATGACCTATACAGTGGCAGAATCACCTCCTCCCTCCTCGAGGATATACCCTTTGCAATACAACCCAGCATTTTGTTGGCCTTTGCAGCTGCCTTCCTACATTGTGCGAGTTGTTCATTGACCCTGTAATGAGCACACCCAGATCCTTCTCCTCCTCTGTCTGGGCTAGCTCGCCCCCTAGCTGGTAACTCCTCCTTGGGTTCTTCATCCCAAAATGCAGCACCTTGCACTTTTTGGCATATAAGCGTTGCCAGGTGTCTGACCAGGTTTCAAGCTTTGCCAGATCATCCTGCAACCCCTGCCATCCCCTAGGTCATCCACCACCGCGCTACCTTGGTATCATCAGCAAACAGACTGATCTTGCTCTTGATGTCCCATGATATGTCTGCAATGAATATCCCAAACAACACTGGTCCCAACACCGAGCCCTGTGGAACACCACTCTCACTGCCCTTGGTGTGAGCTCCCACCCACCACCACCCTCTGTTGCCTCCCTGCAGCCAGTTTCCTACCCATCTCACCAGCTTTGCACCCGCCCCTGTACCTACTAACTTCCTTCCCAGCCTTCCATGTGGCACTGAGTTGAATGCCTTACTGAAGTCCAGATACAGGACATCCACTGCATGGCCCCTGTCCAGTTGCCTAGTTACCCAGTCATAGAACTCAACCAGGTTGGTTTGGCAGGATCTGCCACGTATGAAGCCATGCTGTCTGCTGTCCTGTAGTCCTTTGGCCTCTAGGAGGGCCACCAGCCTCTCCTTCAGGATAGTCTCCATTAGCTTACACACGATGGATGCGAGGCTCACTGGTCTGTAGTTTCCCGGTTCATCCTTGGGGCCACTCTTGTGGAGGGGCACCACATGAGCCATCCTCCAGTCCTGAGGTACACACCCCGAATGTAGTGAGGCATTAAATAGGTCTGCCAAAATGCTTGTTGTGTGAACTGGGGGAGTCGCTAGAGAAATTGCCATGACAAATTATTCAAAATGGTGCTCCCACCGTGGAGTTACAGTTGAAAAGAAAAATGCTGTTTTGCAGTTTAAATTTTGCCTGCTCGATGATCGCCGTGAAAGAGAAGAGCATGAGAAGAGAGAGAGGATCATTTGCATGGCATCGAGTGATTGGTTAGACTGCAATCAGTCCCGCCCCCACAAGCCAGCTTCAGAGTGCTGTCCAGTGTTTGAGAGGGAGAATGTGAGTGGTGTGCAAGCTTGGTTAGCCAGAAGGATCGTCGCAGTGACTGTAAATGTGCTAAAAGTTAAAACAACAGACTTTTCTGTGCTGAATCGGGCTCAACCCGTATTCCGATCTACTGGGGAGAAAGCATGGTGTTCGTAGGGACAATCGGCGGGATAGCCAGCCCGTTTCCACCCAGAGGCCTTCCAGGATCGGCTGTAGGCTGAGAATTTCAATCGAAAAGCCAGCTACTGATTCAGTGAGTACCATTCGGCAAACCTGAGTTCAAACTGTGTGATTTTTCAAAAGCCAGCTTGAGCTGTGTGTAAACAGTGTGATTGTTATGCAAAGAAGGACTATGTAAAGTAATCAAACCCAAGCAAAAATTCTGAGCATTAGACTGTGAGCATGTATTATGGATTTAGTAACAGTGTAATTTTCTGAGCAAACAGAGAGACTGTGAGTTGTATGAGAGGTTGCAACAAACAGGCAATCCTGTTCAAGAAATACTGTGGCTTTAGTGACTAAGCAAGTAAAAGTGATTGAAAGCTAATGGTAAAGTCCTAGAAAATCACATAGATGTGCTGAGGAAGCAAAGCAGTGCAGTTTGAGTAAAATTTATCAGTATGCAGGAAACTGGATGCGTAGTGGCTTGAGTCAGATGCAGAATGTTGATGTGCCAGGAGTGCTGCCGCCGCCATTAAAGGGTGGGGCAGTAATGTAAACACAGGAGCAGGGAGCCATTTTGTGTGACTTTTCCAAGTAGAGTGAACTCAGTAATAACAGTGAACTTTTGTGTGTTTTTCTACAGTCATGGCTTTGGGACCATCCCACTACCCGGATCATTTTGGAAGCGGCGGTCCCAGCCAGATTTTCGTTGATACACCACTCGAGATCGGACCACCGGGGGGGTGGTGGCGGGGGGCTATCTGTTTTAGATCTTGCAACCCCTGCCATCCCCCTAGGTCATCCACCACCGCGCCTACCTTGGTATCATCAGCAAACAGACTGATCTTGCTCTTGATGTCCCATGATATGTCTGCAATGAATATCCCAAACAACACTGGTCCCAACACCGAGCCCTGTGGAACACCACTCGTCACTGCCCTTGGGTGAGAGCTCCCACCCACCACCACCTCTGTTGCCTCCCTGCAGCCAGTTTCCTACCCATCTCACCAGCTTTGCACCCGCCTCTGTACCTACTAACTTCCTTCCCAGCCTTCCATGTGGCACTGAGTCAATGCCTTACTGAAGTCCAGATACAGGACATCCACTGCATGGCCCCTGTCCAGTTGCCTAGTTACCCAGTCATAGAACTCGACCAGGTTGGTTTGGCAGGATCTGCCACGTATGAAGCCATGCTGTCTGCTGTCCTGTAGTCCTTTGGCCTCTAGGAGGGCCACCAGCCTCTCCTTCAGGATAGTCTCCATTAGCTTACACACGATGGATGTGAGGCTCACTGGTCTGTAGTTTCCCGGTTCATCCTTGGGGCCACTCTTGTGGAGGGGCACCACATGAGCCATCCTCCAGTCCTGAGGTACACACCCCGAATGTAGTGAGGCATTAAATAGGTCTGCCAAAATGCTTGTTGTGTGAACTGGGGGAGTCGCTAGAGAAATTGCCATGACAGATTATTCAAAATGGTGCCCCCACCGTGGAGTTACAGTTGAAAAGAAAAAAGTTGTTTTGCAGTTTAAATTTTGCCTGCTCGATGATCGCCGTGAAAGAGAAGAGCATGAGAAGAGAGAGAGGATCATTTGCATGGCATCGAGTGATTGGTTAGACTGCAATCAGTCCCGCCCCCCCCAAACCAGCTTCAGAGTGCTGCCCAGTGTTTGAGAGGGAGAATGTGAGTGTGTGCAAGCTTGGTTAGCCAGAAGGATCATCACGGTGACTGTAAATGTGCTAAAAGTTAAACAACAGACTTTCTGTGCTAAATCGGCTCAACCCGTATTCCGATCTACTGGGGAGAAAGCATGGTGTTCGTAGGGACAATCGGCGGGATAGCCAGCCCGTTTCCACCCAGAGGCCTTCCAGGCTCGGCTGTAGGCTGAGAATTTCCATCGAAAAGCCAGCTACTGATTCAGTGAGTACCATTCGGCAAACCTGAGTTCAAACTCTGTGATTTTTCAAAAGCCAGCTTGAGCTGTGTGTAAACAGTGTGATTGTTATGCAAAGAAGGACTATGTAAAGTAATCAAACCCAAGCAAAAATTCTGAGCATTAGACTGTGAGCATGTATTATGGATTTAGCAACAGTGTAATTTTCTGAGCAAACAGAGAGACTGTGAGTTGTATGAGAGGTTGCAACAAACAGGCAATCCTGTTCAAGAAATACTGTGGCTTTAGTGACTAAGCAAGTAAAAGTGATTGAAAGCTAATGGTAAAGTCCTAGAAAATCATGTAGATGTGCTGAGGAAACAAAGCAGTGCAGTTTGAGTAAAATTTATCAGTATGCAGGAAATTGGATGCGTAGTGGCTTGAGTCAGATGCAGAATGTTGATGCGCCAGGAGTGCTGCCGCCACCATTAAAGGGTGGGGCAGTAATGTAAACACAGGAGCAGGGAGCCATTTTGTGTGACTTTTCCAAGTAGAGTGAACTCAGTAATAACAGTGAACTTTTGTGTGTTTTTCTACAGTCATGGCTTCAGGACCATCCCACTACCCGATCATTTGGAAGCGGCGTCCCAGCCAGATTTTCGTTGATACACCACTCGAGATCGGACCACCGGGGTGGCGGGGCTATCTGTTTTAGATCAGAATTGGGCCTTGCTGGTGTACC
Source organism: Neoceratodus forsteri (assembly GCA_016271365.2). Classification (NCBI taxonomy): domain Eukaryota; kingdom Metazoa; phylum Chordata; order Ceratodontiformes; family Ceratodontidae; genus Neoceratodus; species Neoceratodus forsteri. The sequence continues at coordinate 737,097,507 of CM028131.1, forward strand.
AGTAGAAATGACCAGATCATTTGAGTCTACCGAAGTAGCAGGTGTGGGCTGGAGGATCACTCATCTGCCGTCCACCCGGGGGTGAGAAACTGTTCCTGCAGGAAGTGGCAGACTTTGTCGTCGATGCGGCATTGGAGTTACCCAGGCTGATGGTCCTGGGCGACTTCAATGCCTGGGTCGACGACGAACTCTGCAGTTTGGTCAAGACTTCCTCCAACTTATGTCTTCATTGGGGTTCACACAGGTAGTTGCCTCTGCTACTTATAATCGGGGTTACTCACTTGATCTGGTCTTTCTCCTGGGGATCGAGTCCTTTGATTTGGTGGTGGAGCTAGTCATATGGTCCGATCACTACACAGTAAGATTCAAATTCCAGCCCCTCCTTATAGGCCTGCCCCTGTGGAGATGGTCAGATACTGCCCACTGAGGGGTGTTACCCCAGAGGGTCTCTCGGCGGTGTCAGACCTATCGGGAGTTTCGAGGGCGGGCGGGGATCCAGAGAATCTAGTTTTGGCCTATAACAAGGCTATCACTGAGGCTCTGGATGCTATCGCCTCAATCCGTGTTCGTCCCCTCTCTCTTTGCCCTCGGTCCCTTTGGTTTGATGGGACCTTGAGGGAGTTGAGATGGGTGGGACGAAGGCTAGAGCATCGCTGGTGGAGAACGGGCCCTTGATGCCAACCACGTTAGATTGATAGACCATTATCAAAGCTATCAATCAGCAATCTCAAGTAAGAAGGCAGAGTTCCTGTCCGGTGAGATAGCTGCTGCTTAGAACCGACTGGCTCAGCTCTTTTGAACGGTGGACAGGCTGTGCAACCCAGCTTGTCTACAGGTTCGAGAAGCATTTTCACAAGATAAGTGTGATGAGTTTGCTCATTTCTTTGCAGACAAGGTGGCTGACATCAGGGCTGAAATCTGCTCAGCACCCTCTATGAGGGTTAGTGGTGGTCGGTGTGAGGTCACTTCCCCTCAGTCATCCTTGATATCTTTCGACCGACCGGAGATAGGGGACATTGTGCGAATTGTCCAGAAATTGTGTCTAACTTGCTGTAGTTTGGATCCGGGCCCTACTCACCTATTATTAGGGTGTATGGAGACCATCGGCCCGGTCCTTGCAGAGATTGTTTGGTGCTCTTTAGACTTGGGAGAGTTCCCTAGCTCCCTGAAAGAGGTGGTGGTGACACTACTTCTGAAGAAAGCTTCTTTAGACCCAAGCACTTGTGCAAACTACAGACCTATCTCTAAACTTCCCTTTGTTAGGAAGGTGATTGAGAAAGTAGTTGCGCTGCAAGTGGAGAACCATCTTACCATCCACGATGTCTTTGATCCTCTCCAGTCAGGTTTCCGGAAGAGACATAGTACCGAGACAGCTCTGGTTCGGGTGCTCAATGATCTCTCTCGATGGCAAGAGACCAGAAACGCTGCTCCATCTTGGTGCTGCTGGATCTCTCTTCAGCATTCAACACTGTAGACCATGGGGTTCTGCTCGAGCGTCTGAGGGTCATCTGTGAACTGGCTGGTCCAGTTCTTAGATGGTTCCACTCTTTCCTTGCTGGCAGGTTTCAGAGCGTTGTGTCGAGGATTTGTTCCTCTGAGCCATTCTCTCTGCCATGCAGGGTGCCTCAGGGCTCGGTGCTGTCCCCCATGTTGTTCGCAGTGTATCCGCTGCCCCTCGGAGACATTGTAAGATGATACAGTCTGAGTTTCCACTGCTATGCAGATGACACACAGCTCTGTCTGTCTTTTGCACCCGACCAGGATAGTGCGGTCTCGATGTTTAACAGCTGTCTGGCGGAAATCCATGGCTGGATGAAGTCCAGCTGGTTGAAATTGAATTCTGGGAAGACTGAGGTGTTGGTGGTGGATCCGGGGTGCCGGATAGAGAGGTCAGCGGTGGGGTTACCGTCTGTGCTCTGGATCGATGGTGTACAGCTACCCACCTCCGAACGGGTGTGGAATCCGGGGTGGTATTTGACGATGGGCGGACACTGCGGGCGCAGGTGTCGGCAGTCGTCAAATCTTCCTTTTATCATCTTAGGAACATCGCCAGAATTAAGCACCTTGTTCCGTCTGATGATCTGCCCACACTGATCCACACCTTTGTGACCTCGCGCCTTGACTACTGCAACTCCCTATGTCTAGGGCTTCCGGGGGTTGATGTCAGACGCGTGCAGCTGGTGCAGAACAGGGCGGCACAATCACTGACTGGGACTTCTCGTACCAGTCATATTACTCCCGCGCTGCGTGATCTGCACTGGCTGCCTATACAGTGACGGACCACCTTTAAGGTCGTTCTTATGACCTACAAAGCCCTACATGGACTGGGACTGGGATATCTGCAAGAGCTCCTGGTTCCTTACAGCCCTGGCTGACCTCATCGCTCTTCTGATGAGGGGTTGTTAGAGGTTCCCAGGGTGCGGCTGAAGACATCTGGTGCAAGGGCTTTTATGTTCACAGCGCCATCCCTGTGGAACTCTCTATCTCATCAGATTAGAGAGTGCGGGACCGTGGACAGTTTCAAGACCAGTTTAAAAACGTATTTATTCAAACAGAATTTTAATACCCGAAGTATTGTGAATTCAGAAGATTTTAATTGCAACTGCTGTGTATGTTTTATGTGATTTTACTGAGTTGTTTTCAGATGTTGTATGTAAAGCACTTTGCTATTTGAATTACTCTATACAAATAAAACTATTTATTAATATTATCATGATGCCCGGACTATGATAGTTGAAGAGGTTACCAAGCTGAAAGAAATAGAGACATGTTTCTATGGTGGAAATTTGCCTCCTCATGTTGCGATTCCCAGATACCCTGTGAGAGTATGCATAATGTGCCTCAAGGCTGGAAGGGACATTTTCATGATTCCTCACTGTTCAGGGTGCTTAGAGAAGCAAGGTCTAACTAGTGCACCTAAGATTCGTTTGGCACCCACATGGACAAAGCTTCAAGATCCTGCAAGTAGCAGCACACAGCACCAGGCTGAACCTGTTGGGGGAGGCCCAGCAGAGTGTGGCACAAAGGAAGAGGGTGTAGATGTATTGGCAGAGCAGAGCAGAGTCCTCGTGATGTCTCCACGCCTGTGTCACAGATGTACAATGCAGAGGGAGAATCAGTGGATTCATGGAGAGAGGGTCCTAGTCTCATTGGAGAAGATGAGGTTCGAGGAACCCTAGATTGGGAGGTGTCTACCTCCACACCCAGTGAAGAGTGGACTGTCTCGGGAGTGAGGACAACTGCTCGCTCCTGGACCCAGGTCCTAAGTGAGGAGAAGGAGGGAGCTAGGTATCTTTATGTTGAAGGTTCTAGTCCACAGCCTCAGGCTCTTGCCTCGGAGGAACCAGAAGAAGAAGCTGGTGACTCCACAGCCTTGCCCCCAGAAGGAGGGGTCAGGGACAAGTTCTACATAGCTTTGAGTATGCGACACTGGCAGAACCAGGATTGGCCGCCCCAAGCCAGGCTGGGGGTCTCAGACTGATGAAGAGTAGTAAGGAGGAAAGACTGGTTCATAGGAAGGCAGATGAGATCTAGTGGAATGTCCTTTCCTACTGTTCCTTGGAGAGTCTGAGAGGAGATTGAGAAAAACAGGAGAGCCTGGCTAGTGGAAGAGGCAACCAAAAACCTGCATCCAGGTGCAATTCGATATGTCAGAGACAAAGTGATACAAGACAAACTCAAGTTTTGGAAGGTGGGCAGGACATTGTTCATAGACACTGTACGTTATATGGATGAACAGGGAAACAAGACTTTCCATAATGTGAATTATGAGCACCCAGATGGGGTAATAATTCTTGCACCCACTGTGGTACTACCCTCAATGTAACCAGCATCCTGTGAATGTGCCCATGCCTACCAAGTGGAAAGCAGAGCAGTGGTAGCCAGTGTTGCCATCCAGCCACTGCCATGCCCATGTTGTTCCACCAGTCTGGTACTCCAGGATCCAAAGGTGCATCCAGATTCATCAGCAGTGCAGTGTGCTTTTTCCAGTTCCATCGCCTGGCCTTCCTAGATGACATCAGCCAAGCTGTTTCCTGATTCATCACCTGGGATTTCAGATGACATCAGTCCAGCTGTTCCTTTCCTGTTCCAAGGTTCCATCTCCTAGATGATATCGGCTCGAGATAACATCATCCCAGCAGTTGCCAGACGTCCATCCTGTCATTTCCGGAAAATTTCTGCCCAGTTGTATCCAAAAATGCTGCCAGGGAGAGTCTTCGGCTATAGATCCAGGTGCTGTTCCATTTTTCGTTCTTCAAGGGACTGGTAAGTCCAGACTTTTCTTACTTTATTGACACTGCAATACACATCCTACACCTGGCAGACTACAGACTGTTGAACTGTCCACAAAGACTCTCCCCCTTTGGGACTACAGTACATCAAGAACTGTGCTTCACTGGGCTCTGGTCCAGGAGAGACTCTTTCATGGACCCTGCCTTCAGTCACTATTTGTCACTAGTTGGGACATTTAGGGCATTCCATCCCCAAAAGGTGTATTGTACATAATGTTGATGTTTTCTACCTTTTCTAAAAAAATATTTTTTTGGATTCTCCAGTGTTTTGATGGTAAGGGTTATGGTTGTGTACTGTGTTTGCAGATCTGGGGTGTGCTTTCGTCTTTTCTCTTTCAGGTAGATCCTGATGAAGACAGAAGAGAAGACAAGAAGAGGATTGGAGGGACTCATAGGAGTGCCTCTGTGCTTTAAAGTGTTGTTTTAAAGTGCAATGTAGTAGTTAACATGTGTTAACTTCTTTTCTTTCCACAGGTGTAGTTGTGGGGGAGTGTGGGAGTGTAATGCTTGTGTGTAGTGTTAGCTCCGGTGTTTGGTTTGCAGGTGTCCAGGGATGGGGAGAGGTTCCCCTGTTTTGGGTAGGTTTGTTTTGGTTAGACAGGTTTTCCCTAGAGGGCTAGGGGGATAGACCGGCTGTGGTCTTGACCGGCCGTAGGGGGTCGCAGTACTGGTCTATTACGGCTGTGCTCTGGACTGTTCTTCCAGGGTCACCAGTTTCAGTAGTAAGATCGTAGTGTAGAGGCTGATGTGTCAGCCAATAGCCTCTGGGCCCTTACTGTTGCCTGCCTGTGCCTGGCACATGGTAGGAGAGGGCCTAATCACCCCTCTCCATAGGTAGCACATAGGGTAGGATGGTCTGGTGCCGGGTAGGCAATGACTGGGGACAGTCATTTTCATGGCTGAGGGTGAGTGTAACCCCCTTGTTCCCAGGGGTTACTAGAATCCCACTTAGAATCAGTGGCAGGCAGGGAGAGGCAGCTAGTGAAATGCCAGTTAAATGGATTTCACACTGTCACACTCTGTTTTTCAGTCAGCTAAAATGGAGTGATGATGTCACTTAAGAATTGTCACAGCAGCATAAGCCACATTGGAATGCTAGCTGGGGGAGTGAGACAGAATGTTGAGTTAGAGTTCAGTAGTCTGTAGAGTGGAGTGCCAGGAGGAGGCTGCAGCTAGGCATCTCTTCAGTTTTTAGCTCTGACAGAGAGCTACCAGTGTAGTTTGGGTAGCTTGTTCTCACCCTAGAAGAAGAACACAGAAGACAAAGAGTGAAGTGGTGGAAACCATTCCAAGTGGGTTTTCCAGTGCCCCATCCCCGGAGGGATGGGCAGGATTCCAGGATTCAGGGGCAGTCCCCTGGTCTAGCCTGGACTGTGTTGAAGCTGCCTGAGATTCAACTGCTCTGTGCGTATCTGAGACTTTTGTGTGGAAAAAGCCCTGAAGCACCTGCATTCCTGTGGTGAGTTATTCTCTGACAAAGGGACTCTGTCACCAAGACTGTTTTCTGTTTAAAAGTGTCTGCCTACTATGGGGTCCAGACAGAGACTCACAAAGCATAGAACTTTTAGTTCGTGAATGATTTAAAAGTGCCTGCTAAAGTGGGGGTCTAGTGAAAAGACATTGCCATTTACAGAACTTTTAACTTCAGGACACCTCAGAGGTGTGTAATGTAGTATGTTAAATATGAAAGACATTTCAAGATAGCATCTACAAGTTTTCTGTGATGATGTTATTAACCAGATGAATGGCCCAGTATAAATTTGGAAGCAAAAGGTGGGAGACCCCCATCTGGAGTAACCATGTTTACCTCTCTGGGTTCAGTTTGGGCACCTTTGTTTTCTTTCAGTGCATTTGGCCAGTGCCTGAAGAAAACAGTTTACCCAGACGTGGGTTTGGATTTTCTGTGAGTCTGTATGTGCTCTTTGGTGGTCGAGGGTGCCACCACTAATTCCTCATGAAATATGGGAAAGTCTCCTAGTACTGGCCGAGGGTGCCTAGTCAAGGGAAGTGTACCAGTTCTGGCTGTGTGTGCCAATCTCCATTCAGAACCAGAGAGTGTTCGCTGTGTGTGCTCTGTACCTCAGTAATCTGCATTACCAGTGGGAGGAGCCCTGTGGGGGTCCATCTTCGCTTTGTGATTATTCTCTGTGTATGTGAATAAAAGCCACACTCTAGAATCCCAGCCTGGTTTGGACAGTACTGTCATTGCTTCCACTGTGTCTGGATTTACTTGGGTGTCCCTGACCAGAAGTACAAACCTAGTATAATTGTCAGCAAACGTTTTCTCCCAGGGACCCAGGTTGATGGCCACGGTAAATGGTCCCCCCAGGTGTGAGCCAGATAGTTGCTACACTTGGTTTGCCTGTCTGAGGATGGCAGGCTCCGAAGTAGATGTATTGGTAAACTGAACTGTTGTAGTAACAACCCCCATCCCTCTCGTTGGCGCCATGTGGAAGAGCCAGCCACTAGTTGAACAAGAGGGGCCAGTGGGGGTGGGTTACAAGTAGCTTGGTTGCAATGTTTGCTGATGATACTAAGGGTAGTTACACTTCAGTAGGCTCTTAAGGAAATGAAGATGGACACAGACTTGCTCTAGAAGTGGGCCGAAAAATGTAAGTTAAATGTCAGTATTGAAAAATGCAAAGTGAAACATCTAGGAAAATATATAAAAGCAAACTACTATCTAAACAACAAGATGGCTGAAACATAGCAGGAAAAGGGCCTGGGAGTAATGAGCAACAACAACCTTAAATAAGGGCAACAGGGTAGGACAGCAGCTATGTGCAATCAAGAGAAACTTTGTAAGCAGATTGAGACATACTGTTAAGTCCCTGTACAGATCACTGATCAACCCCTATCTTAAGCATATGGTACTGCTCTTGGTACAGTTCTGGTAACCATATCTTGAGAAAGAGAAATGATGAGACAGGATTTTGAAAATGCAGAGGAGAGCCACCAAGGCGGTTAAAGGCTTAGAAAACTTAGGCTTTGAAGAATGACTAGCAGAAATGGGATTGCTCCCCACACAAAAAGGGAGACTCAGGCATGAGGTGATTATAGCATCCATCATCATCATCATCATCTTATTGTTTACTCAGGTAAGCACACTGAGCAACACCACCCTTTTTCAAGTGCGACCAGCATTCACAAAACATATGAAGTACATACAATAATAAAATGAAAGTACAGATAAAATGAGTGTGAGGTAGACAACTGCAGTTACAAAACATATGAAGTACATACAATAAAAACAAGAGCACTAGGTAGGTGCTTTGAGAAAAAAAAAAAGCACAGTCATGAGAGCAAATAGCAGTTGGATGACAAGGGGTCGGGGCGTACCATCGGGAGGAGGGCGGGGACAGTTGCAAGCATATATATGCCTAGGACATATTGCCTGAGGTGGATTTGAAACAGAGAAGGGGAATGGCACTGGACTAAAGGTGAGGGGAGGCTATCGAAGAGTTTGATGCCCTTGTAGGAGAGGGAGTGCTGCCCTTGTGTAGTGTGGCAACAGGGCATTGAGAAAGCAATGTGAGGTGTCTGTCTGGTGACCCTCGCATTTACAGGCGACTGGAACAGGCAGGTGATGCTTAAAGGCAGATGGCCCCAGTGGATTTTGTAAAAGATGAGGATTTTAAGGTGCAACCTATCTTCGAACAAGAGCCAATTTGCAGCCTTGTAAAAGTCGCAATCATGGGTCCGTCTAGGAAGGGCAATGATGAACCGAATGATGTTATGGTAAATGGCCCTTAGCTTGCTGAGGGTTTTCTGTGATGGAGAGGAGTAGTAGACCAGACAACTATAGTCTAGTAAGGGTAGCAAAACACAGGTTACTCACCTGTAACAGTAGTTCTAGGAGTGGTATATGTTGTTCATCCACACTACCTGGCAGAGTCCTTTCCCTTTTAAGAAGTGCCGGAGAGTCTTGAAGCTGACTCCTCCCACCCACCCAGGCGGTATATCCCCTCGGCTCTGCCCCATGATGCCAGATCTTGCCCGCTGGAAGCAGAGGTTGTGCGCCTAAGCCAGGGGAGGTCAGGTGGATCCGTGTGGATGAACAACATATACCACTCCTAGAACTACTGTTACAGGTGAGTAACCTGTGTTTCTAAGGATGTGGATATGTTGTTCTAGCAACACTATCTGGCAGACTCCTTGCAGTTCTCTGGGAGAAGGGAGGCAAGGTGCACGCCCACTATTTAGGGAACAGAGATTGGAGAACTGAGGCCCCAAAACACCAGCATTCCGCTGTGACTCGAGGTCAATGTGGTAATGGGAAATGAAGGTGTGTGCTGACTTCCAGGTAGCAGCCCTGCAGATTTCCTGGATAGGGACATCCCTAGAAGCAGCCATTGATGCAGCAGTATGATGGGTGGAATGAGCCCTTAGCTCACCGGAAGGCTCCCCACCTGCCAACCTATAGCAGAGATCAATGCAGGAAGTGATCCACCTGCTAATCATCTGCTTGGCTGCAGGTCTGCCAGGTGAGGCTTCAGTGTAGGTGACAAACAGCTGGCGAACCTCTCCCTGAACTCCAGAAATGCCCTCTTTGTAATAAGCAAGCGCTCACCTCAGGTCCAGAGTATGGAGCCTGTGCTTGGCCTCCGGGGTGTGATTCGGGAAGAACACCAGAAGAGTAATCACCTGATTAAAGTGACACTTCGACACAACCTTCGGGAGGAACTTCGGCATGGGGCACAGGACAACCTCGTCCTTGTGGAAGACCAAGTAAGGAGACTCCACTGAAAGCACCTGGGAGCTCCCCAATCCTTCTGGCTGATGTAACAGCCACTAAGAAGGCAGTCTTCCACAACAGGTGAGACATGACACAGTTGTGCATCTGTTTGAATGGCTTGCCCATGAGCGTTGCCAAAACCAGCAACAAGTCCCACAGTGGTGGTGGTTCACGCACTGGAGGGGAAATGTGATCTAAGCCTTTAAAAAAGCACCAGATCACCTTCTCCTGTGCCACCGACTGGTGACTAGCCTGTGCCTGGTAACTAGAGATGGTGGCCAGGTGCACCTTAAGGGTCATCGACCGAAGGCCCCCTTTGGAGAGGGACCACAGGTAGTCCAAAATACTGGTCACTGGACAGGTCAAGGGGTCCAGCCCCTTGCCCTGACACCAAATGGAGAACCTCTTCCATTTGAAGGCATAGCATTTTATGGTTGATTCCTTTCTAATGCCTCCACCATGGTGAGGACATCTTCAGAGAGACCTAAAGCCTGCAACTCCAGCCACTCAGAAACCAGGCTGTCAGGTGCATAGATTGAAGGTGCAGGTGGAAAACCTTCCCCTGACTGATAAAGAGCAGGTCCAGGCGGTGTGGTAGATGCCTTGGAAGCCGGAGGCTGAGGAGATCGGGATACCAAAACTAGCTTGGTCCGTCCGGAGCCACCAGGATCACCCGTGCCTTGTCCCGCCTGACCTTGAGCAGCACCTTGTGGATCAAGGGAAGGCATAGAAGAGGCCTGGGGTCCAAAGCCTCAAGAAGGTATCCCCCTGCAGCAAGCCCTGCTAAGGAGGGAGGGCACAGAACAGCCTCAGCTTTGCGTTCTCCCTGGAGGCGAACAGGTCCACCTGAGGGGTGCCCCACTGGGAGAACAGGCTGTGAACTACCTCCAGATGGAGAGACCACTCATGAGATGCCTCGCCCACCCAGCGGAGGGCATCCGCCAGCTGACCAGAAGCTCCTGCCACATGGATAGCTAAGAGATCCACCTCCAGACTGTGCACGAGGGTCCATATGCGGAGAGCTTGCTTGCACAAAGGCAGGGAGTGCGTCCCACCCTGCTTGTTGAGGTAGTACATGGTCATGGTGTTGTCCGTCTAGACTTGGACCACTTGATCCTGAACATGTGGAGAAAATGCAGTCAGCACCAGCTGAATTGCCCTGAGCTCCAGCAGGTTGATGTGCCATTGGGATTCCTTGGGGGTCCAGAGCCCATGGACTCTGTGGTCCCCCAGATGGGCACCTCAGCCCATGAGAGAGGTGTCGGTCATCAGGATGACTGTCAGCTCAAGGTGAACAAACAGGATCCCTTCCTGCACATGCTCTGGGACTAGCCACCACTGGAGGGTGTCCCACATCTTCTGAGTCACAGTAACCAGCTGGTCAAACTGACCTTTGTGAGGAGACCACTGGATGGCCAGCTCCCATTGCAGGGAGCACATATTCCAACGGGCCCATCAGACCATGCAGATGCAGGCCGCCGGGTTCTGGCTCAGCAAGAGTCGAGCTCTGCCCCGATAAAGCTGATCACCTGCAAGGGCATGAATTCCGACTTGGATTCGTTGACTAGGAGGCCAAGGGAGGTGCAGGTCTGAAGGACCACACCCCTGGACCGCCTCACATCCTGCCTGGAGGGACCTGTGATCAGCCAGTTGTCCAGGTAGGGGTACACCCGGACCTCTTGGCACCTCAGGTAAGCTGTCACCACTGCAATGCATTTGGTGAAGACCCTGGGGGCTGAGGAGAGGCTAAATGGTATGGCCTGGAACTCGTAGAGGGTACCCTCTGCCCGAGAACGGATGAACCTTCAGTGGGATGGATGGATTGGGACACGAAAGAACACGTCCCGAAGATCCAGGGAGCAAAACCACATGTCTTGCTCGAGAGATGTTATAATCTGGGACAGAGTAACCATCCGAAAGGTGTGCGACCTGAGGAACTTGTTCAGGTCGTGCAGATCTAGAATGGGGCACCAGCTCCACATCCGTTTTGACACCAAGAAGTACCTGGAGACAAGCCCTGAGTGTTCCGGAGGATCCGCTACTCTGACCATGACCTCCTTGCGGAGGAGCTGGGCTATGTCGTCTCAAAGAGCCGACCCGAGTGTCTTCGGATACTAAGTCCTCCCGTGAGGCATGGCTCGGCAAGGCGGGTACTGCTCGAATTCCAGAGGCAAACCCTGACTGACCACTTCTAGAACCCAAGTGTCTGTGGTGACAGCAGACCAGGCGGAAAGGAAGTGGCGATGCCGGCCCCCCACAGGAGGACCCGGGGGTGTGTGATGGGCATGAGGAAGGCACCCCCATCCTGTCACTGGGCAGGCTTGGAGGATGAGGGCCCGGCTGAGGTGCCACCAGGCCCCTTCCCTCCAGCCTTACGGGCCACAGATGTAGGCTGGGTTCACCAGGACTGAGACTGCTGGCCAGCCTGGTGCTGGGCTGGTTTTGCCACAGGAGTGGAGGACCAAAAGAGCTTATGCTTCTGTTGCCTGGAGCCCTTGGGATTCTTCTGTGCAGACAAACAAACAAAAAGAAACAAGAGTTAGTGTGTTTGTCTGAGTTGGGTGAAGGGAACTGTTATCTGTGCAGTTAGCTAGGTGATGAAGGGAAACGTGGATTAGGGGGAGTGGCTTAGGCAGCAGGAAGCTAGGTGTTTGGATTTAAAACTAACCTAGATAGCTTTTGGCAGAGAACAGCAAGAGGAAGGAGGTGCTGTCAGAACTTGTTAGAACTTTAGTACTCTACTGGGACTATATAGCCCTCCCTCTCCTCCACCTCACCCCACCCCACCCTTAGCCAGTTCCACTTTTGCAGGCACAGGATTTGACTGACAACAGGAACTTCCTGTTTGGGAGCAGGAAGGGAGTGATCACAGACGCATAAAAGACTCACCATCCTAGAAGGAAAAGAGCAGTTATCCATCCCCCCTTAGCTGCTGGAGGTCTGATTCTGAGCAAGTAAGAAGGAGACTACTAAGGAATACAGGAACTTCCTGTCCCAGAACAGGAAGAGCAGGAGATTTAAGGGCACAGAGGCCGTAGGACAGTAGGGAGAAAAAAATAAACAGAGAGAGGAAAGAGTAAGCATACAAAACAACAGCTGAAGGGCCACAAATAAGACATGATGGGAGTGGTGCAGTGGCTGTGGAGCAGCAGTCTTCCGGAAGACATTCTGGAAGATGCAGTGTTGTCCCATCTGCAGGCACCTCTCTGGGCTGAGAAAGGAGGTTGCTCTTCTCCAGGCTGAGCAGTCCAGGATTCGAGGGACCTCCTCTCCCACCTAGGGACCAGCAGGGCCGCTGTCGCTGCCTTAGAGGATGCCAAGTAAATAAGCGGTTGGACCACAGTGGGCTCAGGGTGGTGGAACAGAGATGCATACCTCCAGTTGTACCTCTTAACAATTCGTATGCCGTTCTGGCAGAGTGTGGTTCCTCTATGGAGGCACCCACAGTGGAAACCAAGGAGGATGCTGGGAACCTTCACAAAGGAGACCCACAGGAGGGTGGCATGGGACCCCACAGGGGAAGAAGACAACTCCTGTTGGGGGACTCTATTGTTAGGAGGGTAGAACTGGGGGAGGGAGGTAAGATGCCTGTCTGGCATCATGGCTTGGAGGGACAGGGAGCGAATCCTCAGGATCGTTAGAGCAGCAGTATGGGAGAAGGAGCTGGACATCACTGTCCACCTAGGGACAAATGACCTGGCTGGGAAGGGGAACAAAGCACTGCAGGAGGAGTTTGTGGAGTTGGGGAGGGGCCTTAGACAAGTGGCACACATGGTAACCTTCTCAGAGGTGCTGCCTGTCTATGGCATGGGTGAGGCTTGGGTGCTCCACACCATGTGATTCAATCAATGGTTGAAAAACTGGTGCAGAGCTCAGGGTTTTGGCTTCACTGGGGACTGGGGGTGCACCTGGAGGGATACAGGCCTATACTGGCACGATGGTCTCCATCTGTCCGGAAGGGGAACCAGGATCCAGGTGATAGGTTTAAATGCTTCATTGGCAAGTATTTAAACTAGTCAAGGGGGAGGCACTGAAAAGGAGCAGGGACATCCTAACCCCCCCAAAAAAATCAGGGTAGTTAGTGAAGTAAAAACCAAGATAGAGAAGTCCATAGGGAGAAGGGCAGGGGTATATGGAGAAAAAGGCAAAGGCAGTAAGGACAGGGATGGGGCAAAAAGGGGTAAGGCCATCAAAAAATGGAGGGTAATGAGTACCAATGCCAGTAGCCTAGGTAACAAGCTCCCTGAACTGGTGGCCTTGATGGAAGAAGGATGCCTGGATATCGTGGTAGTCACAGAAACATGGTACACAGAGAACCATGACTGGGATGCGAACATACCAGGGTACACTATCTACAGGAGGGACAAGGAGGGTAGAAGAGGAGAAGGAGTAGCTCTCTAAGTAAGGGAAGGGATCAAAGCAATGGAACTAAAGGGTAAACAAGGAGGAGAGGAGGCACTGTGGGTCACCCTGGAGAATGGAAATGGCACCACAATCCACACGGGGGTTGTATACAGACCCCTGTCTCAGGGGGAGCAAATGGACAAGGAAATGATAGAAGGAATCCTTAGGATAGCAGAAAAAGGGGAAATATTGTTGATGGGAGACCTGAATATGCCAGATGTTAACTGGAGCACCTTTGCTGCAGCCACATCCAAGAGCAGGGTCATTCACGATGCCCTACAAGGGGCATGCCTCAGACAGCTAGTTTTGGAACACACTCGGGAGGGAGCAATCTTAGACCTGGTACTCTAAAACAGTGACGGAAAGAGAATCTCAGATCTAGAAGTGGGTAGCCATCTGGGAACAAGTGACCACCAAACAGTGTAGTTCATGATAAACACAGCCGCAGAGTTAAGCCATACAAAAGTGAGTGTACTGGACTTTAGGAGGGTTGACTTTGTCAAAATGGGAGAGTGCCTCAGAAAAGCACTAGCAAACAGGCAAGAAGGAGGGGTGGAAGAACAATGGGGAAACATCAAAACTGCCATCACAGAGGCAACAAGCCTTTTGTGTGAAGCAAATAAATCAAAACGAAAGAAAAAAAACACTATGGTTCTCAAAAGAGGTGGTGGGAAACATTAGGGAGAAAAAGATCGCATTCAGGAAGTATAAGGAAACACAGAAGAAGCAGGACAGAGAACTGTACCAGTTAAAGCAGAAGGAAGCGGGGAAGGCAGTCAGAATAGCAAAGGCTCAAACCGAGGAAAAGATAGCCAACTCAGTTAAGAAGGGGGATAAAACCTTTTATAGGTACATTAGGGAGCGAAGAAAGACCAAGGGAGGGATAGTAAGGCTTAATAAAGAGAAGGGGTGGAGCAAAGAGGGACAGTGAACAGCAGGATACTGATCGTATATTTCTGCTCAGTATTCATAAAAGAGGAGGGGGAGGTACCTAATCCAATCAACAGAAACATCATGGATAGGGGGTCGATGCACAGTCCTTTCACAGAAGAAAGGGTTCTGAAAGAACTCCTAAAACTGAAGGTGGACAAAGCAATGGGGCCTGATGGGATCTCACCCCAGAATTCTAAAATAACTAAGGGGAGAACTAGTGACACCATTGACTACCCTTTTTAAAAAATCATGGGAGGATGGTGTGGTATCTAAGGACTGGAGGAAGGTGGATGTGATTCCCCTTCACAAAAGTGGGAGCGAGGCAGGAAACTACAGACCTGTTAGATTGACCTCAGTGGTGGGGAAAATGATGGAATCACTTCTGAAAGAAAGAACTGTTGGGCACCTAGAGGCCAGCGAGGCACAGGACCCAAGGCAGCATGGATTCAGAGCGGGAAGGTCATGTCAAACGAAGCTAATAGATTTCTTTGACTGGGTGACCAAGGTAGTAGACCAGGGAGGGGATGTGGACATGGCCTACCTAGACTTTAGCAGGGCATTTTACACAGTCCCACACAAAAGATTAATAAACAAATTAGCCAACCTGGGAGTGGGTCCCAGGGTAGTAGCCTGGGTAAAAAATTGGCTGGACAACCAGGACACAGAGTGTAATAGTAAACAGAGTCCATTCCGAAGAAAGGGGCATTACTAGCGGGCTACCGCAGGGTTCAGTACTGGGTCCAGTCCTTTTTAATGTCTTTAAGTGACATTGCAGAGGGACTGGAATGAAAAGTATGCCTCTTTGCAGACGACACAAAGATCTGCAACAGGGTTGATACAAAAGGGTGGGTGGAAAGGATGAGGAGGGACTTGGCAAGGTTGGAGCAATGGGCAAAAGTATGGCAGCTTAGATCCAATGCAAAGCGCAAAGTAATGTACCTGGGAAACAAAAACCCAGGGGAAGAATACACAATTGGAGGTGGGTGGGTATTAACAACAAAAATGGAAAGGGACCTGGGGGTAGTCATATCAGATGACCTAAAGGTAAGCAAGCAATGTGAGAAGGCAGTAAGGATGGCTGGGGGGATACTGAGATGTATAAGGAGAGGCATCACCAGCAGAAAACAGGAAGTTGTTATCCTTCTGTACAGACAGTTGGTGTGACCCCATCTGGAATACTGTGTGCTGTTCTGGAGACCCCATCTCTGCAAGGACATAGACAAGATTGAGGCAGTCCAGAGGAGGTCAACTAAAATGGTGCAGGGTGTGCAACAGAAGCCATATGAATAGAGTCTAGAGGAGCTTAATATGTATACCCTTGAGGAAAGGAGGGAGAGTGGGGACATGACAGAAACTTTTAAGTACCTAAGGGAATCAACAAAGTCCAAGAGGGTAGCATCTTTCAGAAAAAGAGATGTGCAAGAACAAAGGGACACAATTTGAAGATTGAGGGGGGACGGCTCAGGGGCAATGTGAGGAAGTATTTTCTTCCACAGAGAGGGTGGTGGACACATGGAACGGCCTTCCTGAGGAGGTTGTGGGGTTAAAAACAGTGGAGGAATCCAAGAATGCATGGGACAGACATAATGCAATGCTGGTGTGGGGTAGGAAGAAGTAGGCTGTTGGTTACCTAGGATCTGCAGCTTCTCCAATAGGTAGGGAAATGGGCAGACTAGGTGGGCCAAGCGGTCCTTATCTGCTGTCAAAGTCTATGTTTCTATGTTACAACGTCTACGGTGGCATTGGAGTTCTCAATGCGCTGGAGATGTTCCTTCACACTAGGCCCAAACAAGTCGGTGCCCAAGAAAGGAACATCTGTCAGCTTGTGCCAAGTGTCTGCCATGAAGGTTGTGATCTGCAGCCAAGCACTACGGTGCATGGGTAATGCGGATGCCACCGAGCGGCACAGGAATCTCCCAGATGCAGAGCCGTTGGAAGCTGCTGCTTGGCCACAGCCTGGCCCTTACCTCAGACCTGTTTGACCGTGGTCTAGAGGTCCACAGGCAGGTGAGGAATCACCTCATCCAAAGAGCCCAAGAGGGCATGGGAGAAGTGTGCCATTGAGACGGCCAAGCTCGCCTGTCGGAGGCCAAGCGAAAAGGCAGCATAGACTTTTTTAGCTGCAAGGTTCAATTTTTTGGACTCCTTGTCCGGCGACTTGTAGACATCTGCGATACTGCCCGAGCACCGAAACACGGAATCGGCTACCAACCCCCCAGCCGAAGGGTGCTCTGTGAAACCCGAGAGGGTACAGATGGGCACTGCATACTTGCGGTCCATCTGGGCAGAGGGCGCAGGGCAGGACGCAGGGTGCTGCCAGAGCTCTAAGGCTGGACTGACAATGGCCTTGGCCACTGGAAAAGCCTCTGTCAGAGAGTCCCCCTTTGTCCAGAATCTCTGTAAGGGGATAGCAAGCCCGCTTCTGAATGGGCTCCATTTTAATCCCTGTGGACTCAAGAGATGAGGCGGAGGATTCCCATGAAGAAAGAGGGCCCCTCGTCCATCAGTAGGTCCCCCACGAACTCCTCATCGACTGGACGGGAATGCAGTGAGGAATCTTCAGACTCCGAGGAGTCCGCATAAAGTGGATGACCACCCAAGTCACCTTCAACCCTCTGCAGGCGGTCCGGTGTGATGGTGACCGACAGCTGATGGGGAAGTCCTTTGGCCGGCTGAGACTCCTTGTTCAGGCGCGATGCGATGACTGCTTGGGCGTGGCTCCACCACAGTTAGCGCAGAGGCGCCTGTGCCGAACCAGAATGGTTCTGACCAGCTCCACTGGGAAGGAACGGTCTCACCGACCCCGTAGGGGAGTCGGTACAGCCTTCGGCAACAGCCAGGTGATGGCCGTGTGGAACTGGGGGCCGCTTTGTACCGGCCAGCACCAACTGTTCTACATAAGATCTTCATAGCACCAATGCAACTTGCGCCGAAGCCTCTCCTCACTCGAGGAGGATGAAGATGAGGAATAGTGGCGATGCCACTTAATCAAGGTGCCGAGAGCAGGAGGGCCAATGATGGCAGCAACTGCTCGACTCACTGGATGGGCATCGAGACCTTGATCTTGGCCGTCGGGGATACTGATGGGGGATCTCAGAGCGAGTCTGGGAGTGCCAGGGCTCCTCCTGGCCTGGGTCGGTGCCTGAAGAGTTCTGGTCAGCGGACTAAGCAGCCCCTTCTACAGTCATAGGGACAGGCAGGACCGGAGTCCTGAAGAGAGAGTTATCGGCCTATTTATATGACAACTGGTCAACTGGGTAAAGAAAGATCTCGGCCACATCATCGGCTGGCGTCTCAACCAACTGGTCCGACGGGGTCTCCGTGAAGTCAGAAGCCAAGGCCGCAGTTTCGACTGTAGTCAAAACCAGAGAGTCATGAGAATCTGAAGCTCTCGATCGAGAGCGCTCCTGGTCCCACGAAGGATGACAATGAATCGTCTCTATTTTTGAGTCCTTCTCCTTTCAAGGTCTAGAGCTGTGTTTTTCCGAAGGACCCTGACCCTTAGTCAGGAGAGACTGGCACAGCTCCTTGAAGGAGCTTGTAAAAGTGGAGACCAAATGGAGCGGCACGAAGGCAGAAGCCAAAGAGGAGTGAGTGGAGGCCTGAGCCGCCTCCTCCTCAAAGGCCGCAAGCAGTTCTAGCTGTTTGGCGGACCCTGCAGCCACGGAGACCACCCATTGGGCATCTTTAGATTTGACTGGCGGATGCCATTTCTCCGGGCGGCCCAACTTGACGTGGGCGAGATGGTCCTCAAGGACCATCGTGTGAAATGATCGACAAAAATCACAGGCCTGGGTATCATGTTCGTGGCCCAGTCAGTAAACGCACATGGCATGGGGGTCAGTACACGACATCTTCTGCCCGCATGGGCACTGGCTGAATCCAGGCGCGGACTTGTCATCCATCGTGGTCGGGTAGCTCAAAGACAAAAACTGAAAAGGTTGTGAAAGTTCTGAAGCAATCCAAAGGGATTACAAAGCGCTAGGGCCTGCAATGCGGGAGCGTGAAGGAGAGAACTTGCTTCTTTCGGCGGAAAGGAAGATCTGGCATCATGGGGCGGAGCCGAGGGATATACCACCCGGGTGGGTGGGAGGAGCCAGCTTGAAGACTTTTCAGCACTTCTTGAAGAGGAAAGGATTCTGCCAGATAGTGGGGATAGAATAACACATCCACGTCCCTAGAAAAACTGTTAGCCAGGAGGGCTCTAATTTCAGGGATAAGGAACCGTTTAGCTTGGTAAAACATGCCTAACCTCTGATGAACCTTTTTGATAAGCTGGCTGATATGAAATTCATAAGTAAGGTGACAATCGAGAAAAATGCCAAGGTATCTGAACTCTGAGACACTCTTGATCTGGTTGCCGTAATTACCACACAGAGTGAAAAGTAAATTATTGGCCTTTTTTTTTTTATACTGTATTTTATGGGCACCGTGCCCCCTAGCCCCGCGAACGGTCTCACCCCAGTTACAGTACCTGACCCTTACTCCGGGAAGGCCCCTGGGTGAAGCTGCCGAGTGGAACTGTAGAAGCTGAAGGTTGAGCACCGCGCCTGGATCATGCGCGGGGGTCGGTGATTTTTTTGTAGGTTGAGTTCCCTTGGAGCTAGGACGTGCAATGATGCAAGGGTGTGTCCTAGCTCCACCCCATGTCTTGGTGCAGTGCATCCTGTCCCCCAGCCTCCGCTAGAGGGCAATCGATACCGGCACACTGGAGCCCTCCCTCCCCGGAGAGCAGTCCTCTGGACGCTCAATCCTTCTCCTCCCCTGCCAACCCCCGACGACCCGTGCTCGATTATCGGCCTTTCTGAGCACAAGACTACAGACTTGCTTTGGCATTGAGTACAAGTCCATGCGTGAAGAACCAGGAATGAAGCTTGCAGAAGTCATGCCTCAGTTTGTCCTGGAGGGCAGAGGGGCACTTATTTTTTGCAAAGAAGAACTGCGTCATCAGTGTAAGAAATGAGTTCTGTGTGGCCGCATATCTCTGAGATAAAACTGACCATCAGCGAAAATAGAAGGGGCCCGAGAATGGAGCCCTGTGGAACACCGTATTTGATGGGACAGACATCAGAAAACCACCAATCAGAGTTTTGTGAGACCTGTCGCACACGTAGTTTCTAAACCATTTAAGAGCATCTCCAGAGAAGTTTAGGTGGAGAAGGGAATTTAGGAGTACTTCGTGGTCCACAAGGTCGAATTCTTTTGTGAGGGCACAAACACTGATCCAGTGAACAGATAATTGTTGGCCTTTTCAATGTAGTTTGTGAGCCACACCAGGGCAGTCTCTGTATTGTGGTGGGCCTGGAAGCCATGTTGAGACACTGTCAATAAGTTGTATTTTTCAAAGAATTCCCTAGCCTGATCAAGGACTATCTTTTTGAGGATTTTGGAGAGAGAGGCGAACAAGAGATTAGGATTGAAGTTGCTAACCTCATTTTTGGGACCAGATTTGTGAAGTGTTCTGATAGCGGCACTCTTCCATTTGCTGGGGAAGACCCCTTTGCATAGGAAGTAGTTGAAGATATTGGTTAAGATAAGGGCCTGCTGGATGGCTCTGCAGAATTCGCTAGTACTGAGCTTTTTTAACTGTCTAGTGAAAATGTACTTTGGCTCCTTTTTTAAACTCATAGCAGACCAGAAACAGAAAACGGCACTGTGATAACTAAGGGAGTCAGGAAGAACTCCAGATGCTGACACGATTTGGATAGGTGACAATGATCCCGTCCAGGACAGATCCGTAACCGGTTTTATAGATGGTACGGGTAGTATTCGTAATGAGCTGGTGCACCCCTAAGCCAGCAATGGCTTCTTTGTCAGGCTGATGACCAAATATCTGAAATGGATAACATCATCAAACCAAATGTTACTCTTCTGGATGCACAAAGATAAGCGGACAAATGTGGACTCAACGTCTTTGAAAGGAGGAAGATTCAATGGAAATAGCAGGAAGAAATTTTTCACAGAATGAGTGGTGGACATTAAGAAAAGACTTCCAGAACAACTGTTGTCTGGTGACACTGTTTAAATATACCATTAAGCAGCATTCCTTAGATGCTGTCAAACACTGCTGCTTTATGTATTCCCACTGAGCTGGCCGAGGAAAGAATCTATTGTCTCCTTTCTCAACCTCTCCTTCTCCTTAGCCTCCATTCCTCTTACTTGGAAACAGGCAACAGTCATCCCCTTCCCAAAGGGAGGGACTCTACTTTTCCTGGCAACTAACACCCTATCTTCCTTCTCCCCACTCTGGCTAAGATCCAAGAATACATTGTGCTATCTTAGCTCTCTCCCTTCCTTGATTCAACTCCTAGTTCACCACTTTCCAGTCTGGTTTTTGGAAGTCCCACTCCACCACCAACTTCCTCCTACGGCTTACCAATTCCATAATAACGGACATGGAGTAGGGCTTGGTCATCTCCGCCATTCTTGTTAACTTGGCTAAAGCCTTCAACACTGTTGCCACCCCTTCACCTAGTCAGGTGTCAGCATGGCTCAGTTGGTAGCACATCCGCCTCTGGACCAGAAGGTCATGGGTTCTTGTCCCACACCAGGATTGGGCTTGTACCTAAAATAAATCGCTGGCATCCGAGTGCAGTACTGGAGGGGTGCTGTACTGCTGGGGTGTGCCGTCCTTCGGATGAGACATTAAACCGAGGTACCATCTACCCATCCTGGTGGGTGTCCAGGTGGAAGTAAAAGAACCCAGGACACTCTTCGCAAAGAGTAGGGGACATTCCCAGTGTCCTGCCCAACATTCCCCTTCCCATAAACCGGTTCATGCAATTATCCAGGCTTTGTGTGGGTGATGATGTGCGATATGGCCGCCACTACACATTCAGTCACTTCACTACCAGTCTAGCATTGTTTGTAAAGCGCTTTGGGATACACAGTGTATGAAAAGCGCTATATAAATGCTGATTCTTCTTCTTCAAGTTCAAGGCAGCGGGGCTCTCTGGCTCCTCAGTCGGTTGGTTCCACTCCTATCTTGAGGGTAGGTCTCACGCTGTCCGGATTGAAGAATCTATATCCCTACACTCCCTGTCAGCTCAGACGTCCCCTAAGGGTCTGTCCTTGGCCCGATACTCTTCATTTTCCTGAATGCCCTCCCCACTGCCTGCTCCACTGCGTCCATTCATATGTATGCAGATAACATGGTACTCTATACCTCTGACCTCATGGCTAGGCTCCAACTGGACTTTCTAACATCCAGCACTGGTTCCTGACAAATCAGCTGCCCCTAAATGCAAAGAAAACAGTCTTCATGACCTTTTGCACTAGGCAGAGACATGGTGCTGCAATTAATGATGTCCTCTTCTTCATGAAAACTCAGGGTCAGGATTGACCGGCACCTCGATTTCTCAGTGCATGTGGATGCTGACCACAAGAAGCTGCACCCCAAACCTGGTGTGCTTTAGAGAGCTAAATATGGGTTACTCACTTGTAACTGTAGTTCTGCTAGTGTTATACAGTCCACATCCACACTCTGACAGTCTTTCTGAAGACAGCAGAGTCAACAGAAGTCTTCAAGCTAAGCTCCTCCCACCACCCAGGTGGTATATTCTCTGGCTCCGCCTCGTAACGTCAGAACTTTGCACACTGGAAGCAGAGATCCGGGTTCCACTTGCCAGGGGAGGGCAGGAGGGTTGTGTGGATGTGAACTGTATACCACTAGTAGAATTACAGTTACAAGCAAGTAACCCATATTTCTAACAATGTGGATACATCACATCCACACACTGACAGACTCCAGCAGTCCTCTAAGAGGAAGGGGAAAGACACGCACCCCTGTGTGGCAAAAAGAGCCTGGAGTTCCGAGGACCTAAAAGCAGCATCCCGACAACTCATGATCTTGATGCTGTACTGGGAGATGAAGGGGAGTGCTTTACACCAGGTTATAGCCCGGCATATCTCTACAATGGAAGCAGCAACTGAGGCAACGGTATATCTGGTGGAATAAGCCTTAAGCCCCTTGGGTGATTCCCTACCAGCCAACCTATAGCTGAGGTCGATGCAGGATGAAATCCACCTGGCAATCATCTGCTTTGCTGCCAGTCTGAAAGGGGCAGCTTCAGTGTATGTTACGGACAGCTGGCAAACCTCACCCCAAACTCCAGCCGTGTGCTCTATGTAATATGAAAGTGCCCTCTGCATGTTAAGAGTATGGAACCTGCAACCGGCCTCTGAGGTCGGGCTGGTAAAGAATACCTGAAGGTTGATCACCTGGGGTAAAACTCAGATATGACCTTAGAGTGGGGGACAAGGACGACCTTGTCCCTGTGAAAGACCAGCTAAGGAGACTCCACTGAGAGTGCCTAGAGCTCACTGATCCTTCGGGCTGACGTGATAGCCACCAGGTAGGCAGTCTTCCACAAAAGATGATACATCTCACACACGTGCACTGGCTCAAACAGCTTGCCCATGTGCACTGCCAACATCAGCAGTAGGTTCCATGGATGCAGAAGTTTGTGCAACAGAGGGGAGATGTTATCCAGGCCTTTGAAATTGCACCCGACCACCTTCTCCTGGGCCACTGTCTGCATACCAGCCCATGCGCGGTATGCAGAGATGGCTACCAGGTGCACCTTAAGGGTCATCAGTTTGCAATCCTGATTGAAATAGGGACCGCAGGTAGTCAGGGATGCTCACCATGGGGCAGGCAAAGAGATGAATTTTCTTACTCCTGACACCAGACTGAGCACTTCCTCCACTTAAACGCACAGCAATTACAAGTTGACTCCTTACAGGATGCCTCCACACTGTGGAGGAAGTTCTTCTGAAAGAGCCAGAGCCTTGAATTCCAGACACTCAGGAACCAGACTGTGAGTTACAGGGATTGAAGGTATGGAAGCAGGACCTTCCTCTGTTGTCTAGTCAGCATATCTGGGCTGAGTGGAAACCTCCAAGGAGGTCTGCTGCTGGGGAGATCCAGACACCAGAACTGCCTTGGCTTCTCTGGGGCTATCAGGATCATTCGTGCCTTGTCCTTCTGGGCCTTGACCACAACTTTTTGGACCTGAGGAAGCCCCAGAAAGGCATCGCCCAACAGTGTTCCGAACTTTGGGTCCGCTGACACAAAACAGCCTGTCTTCTGTTCTCCCACAAGGCAAACAGATTCACCAGAGGGGTGCCCCACTGGGAGAACTGGTGGTCTACCACCTTCTGATGCAGAGTCCACTCATGCAACGTCTCTCTGACCTGCCTGAGAGCGTCTGGTAGCTGATTGTTCTCTCCTGCGACATGGATAGCCATGAGATCTGCACTCAGGATGTGCACAAGTGTCCAGGTGTAGACAGCCTCCCAACACAATGAAAGGCAGTGATTCCACCCTGCCTGTTCAGGCAGAACATGGTCGGCATGCTATCCATCTGGACCTGCAAGACCTAACCCTGGAACAATGGAGCAAACTCTGTCAGAGCCAGGCGTACTGCATGGAGCTCCAACAGGCTGATGTGGTGACTGGGCTCCCAGGGTGACCAGAACCTGTAGGCCCTGTAGTCTCCCAGGTGTGCTCCCCATCCAAGGCATACATTAGTGTCAGAATGTTGATTAGTGGAATTGTTAATCAAAATAAAAAATGATTAACAGTCAGTTCTGAGGATCAGTTTTAAAAACGGGTGATTTTTAACAATACTGTATAAAAACTTGTACAGATTATATATAGGATAAAGTATGGAGTGCAGTGTGTTACGAGAATTAACTCACACCCGAGTTGTTGGATGGCACATAAACCCCGAGGGCAAAGCCCTCGGGGTTTATGGTAGCCATCCAATAACAAGGGTTTGCATTAATTCGAGTTAACACACTTCACCCCATATTTTATTTTGTTTAATTTAAGGGGTCGCGTTTTTCACCGAGGAGGCAAGGGATGTTGGCTGGCAATGGGCACTGGAAACAGGCAGTAGGAGGGACTACTTGGGGGCCTTGCTGTTCTCGAAGCTCCTCTGTCAGCTGACCTGACAGAGAGTGCGAGTATGCGGCTCCACTTGTGGAGACCGCAGATGAAAGTTGCAAAATATTTTAAAAAGAAAAAGAAAACAGATACCAACCGCTCGCTGTTCTCGGAACCGCCGAAAGTATCATGAAAAATATCTTCCGGTTTACCGGCTCCTGAGGTGAGTGTTTTTGTGGGACAAAGCTGACGAGGGAAAGTGCTTTGTAGTTGTCGTGAGCCACAGTATGGCTCATGCATTTGTACACTGAAAGGTGCCGTGTATTAAAAAAATTCCATAATACACATATGTGTATTACGGCATTTAATACATGGCTTTTTCAATGGGAAAAAACATGACCCATTAATTAGAGAATAATGGACAGGCAAGTGTGTTATGGATTTTTATTTTCACACCCGAGGTATGTAATGACCCATAAACCTCAAGAGCGAAGCTCGAGAGGTTTATGAGGTTGTCGCACACTGAGGGTATGAAAAAAAATCCATGAACACACTCTTGCCTATATATTATTTTTTTATAATTATTGGTGCAAGGATTCCTTGTAGTTGTTTAAGTTAGATGGACAAAAAAGGCTTGTTTTAAAGTATGCTGTTTCCTATATACACACACACACACACACTCTCCCATTCTTCACTCTGTCACACGGACTTTTTCTAAAATGTTACCTTTTCTAAATGTCATCTACAACCGGTCATAGGATCAGACTTGGAGTGAGTATCTCTTGATCCAGAGACACAGCAGGATCAACCAAATAAAAAATAAAAAAATCTTATAAATACTGTGAGGGTAGTAATAAACAGCGGCTCGTTGGTAGGTGGAAAACCGAGCCGCTATTTTGGTAATACTGTTTAGCCTGCCCACACAAAGAACACGAGCCAAGAAGTGGCACAATTCAACTGAATGACACAGGAGGTGAAAGAAAGTTTTGTGAACGGCGTAATAACTTGTTTTGGGTTATTTTTATTTTACTTAAAAGTTGATAACCAAGAAAGGCATCAATGAACCGAAGCTCGTTTACAGATGTGACCTGGGGGAGGGTGTATAGAAGTCAATACAGAAATACAAGAATGGTAATACAGTGAACAGAGAAAGTGCAACACGTTGCAATGGCGTTTTGGAGACACTTGTAAAAGGTGTGATAAAGAGGGTCACTAGTAATTATACTTTAATAAAATAAACACATTAGTGTTTTCAGCCAATTTTCAATTTACTTTGACTTACTTTTTCTTTTTACTAGGCAGAGCTAGTCTGTTTCAGTTTACTTTGCATGAATCCCATTCACTCTTAACAATCTTTACTGCAAATAGAAGGGCACATATTTTTCAGTGAAAGTTTTTATTCATTTCAAAATGAAATTACCATGCAAAGCCACTGCAGGGCACAGCCACAAGTTTTTTTTTCTTCTTGCACGTTTGTCCCCATCACTGCAAACTAGTAGTGCAAACGTTTTTTCTCTCCAGTTACTGCAGCTTTCAATGAATGTTAACATTAAAACGTTAAAATAAAAGTCTCCCCAATTAATTTCTCATCATCATAGTTTTATGTGATGAGCACAGTGCACATTGCTGGTTGTTTTTCCTACCTTGGCTGGAACTTTACTTCTGCTGGCGCCGTGAACTCTCTGGTGATTATCGGAGGAGCAGCGGGTTGGTGTGTGTACCCAGCAGCTGCCAGACACTGGTAAACTTTCCTTTGTTCCTCACTTTAACATAATTCCTGGAGAGAGAAGCTCCTGGCCATGAACTAAGGTACTCTCCTTGGCTGTGGTTATCCAGGCTACTTTTACAGTGTTCCATTGCCATCCTGCCCAGCAGAGACCAGGGTTGGTGAGAGGGTCCTGGTCTCTTACACCTCTGGGTGTCGGAACACATTTTTCTCATGCTGACTTTTACTCACTAACTCATATATATCGGCGCTGTCTTGAAGGGCTTTATCTGGTTGAACCGAGTCCTGCAGGTTGTTCTCCTGAATACTGGGAAACTAAGCTCCCAGTCTCCTTGTTCTCATCACTGTGGGGGCGGTTGGTGGGGGGTAAAGTGGGAGGGTAGGATATTAAAATGGTTTAGTATAGTGTTTGGTGTGGTAGTGTGAATGTTTAGCTTTTTCTGTGTTAGCTGTATGTCTGGGGGTGTGTCCTAAAGTTTTTAGCAGGCATTAGTAGTTTGGCTGGGGATAGTCCGGGTTGCCAGTTGAGTCTGGGATGTGCAAGGGTCTGGGGCGGGATAGGATTGTTTATGAGGCGTCCCAATTGTTTGATCTATGGCCTTTCACTGACCTCCCAGTTTCCACCACAACAGCATGTCACTGTCGGGAGGTCGGAATCAGGAGGTGCCATATTGATTGATCATGGCAGGGCACCTCGGGTACATCAGAGGGGGGCAGGATTGAGGTGGTTAGGTGCAGAAGGTGCCCTGGGGCGAGATGGGTCCTAGAGAGAGGCCAGATGTGTTTGGTCCCTGTCCCCAGGGATCTCACCAGACCAAGTGGGAAGAGGAGCTGCACTGCCAACCAATGCCCTGAGGACAGTGCTGTGCGATGCCAGATCGGTCAGAAACAAGACCACAATTATAGCAGACTTGATTTCCACGGTCGATCTGGCTTGCATCACTGAGACCTGGGTGGGTGGGTGACGATGCCAGCCCAGTTTTGCAGGCCGCCATCCCACCCCCCCTCCCGAGTACTCCGTGGTGCACTACCCCCGAGTGGAGCACAGGGGTGGGGGAGTGACCCTCTGTTTTAGATCTGACTTGGGCTTCACTGTGCACCCAGTGAGAACAACTGGTTCATTCGAATGTGTGGCAGTTCATGGGGGTCCGGGTGAAGGCTGCAGGACTCTCCTGATCTACTGCCCCCCTGAGGAAGCAGGGAGATTTACTACAGGAGGTAGCCAACTTCATCATCGGCGAAACGTTGGAGACCCCAGATGTTTAGTACTGGGGGACTTCAACGTATGGGCCGATGACGAATCCTCTAGGCTAGGTTTTAACCTCCTCCGGATGATGTCATCTCTGGGTCTGTCACAAGAGGTTTATCTCATGACCCATCAGGGCGGCCAGATGTTGGACCTGGTGTTCTCACAGGGGCTTGAGATTAACAACCTCAAGACTGACTGGGTCATCTGGTCTGATCATTGCATGGAGGAGTTCTCGTTCGGGCCCACCCCTGAGAGCCCTCTCTCTGCAGAGATGGTCAGCTACTGCCCTTTGAGGGGACTGACCCCAGTGGGATTCTTGGCGGTGGCTGATCTGTCTAGTGTGGGGTACTGCATGTGTGAGGGGACCAAGTGAAACGGCTGCCACCTATAACAAGGTGATGTCCACCACACACGATACCCTCGCACCGGTCTGTGTACAACCCAAATCATCTCACTTGAGATCCCCATGGTTTGTCGGGGAGCTCAAGGCGATGAAGAATGCGGGTCGGAAGTTAGAGCGTTACTGGCGGAAGACCGGGCTGGAGGAGGACAAACTGGCCCTGCATGCCCACTATAGTGGGTATCGGGGGCAATCAATGGTAAGAAGGCAGAATTCCTGTCCAGGGAGATTGCTGCAGGGAAGAATCACTCAACCGTGCCCTTTCAGACAGTGGACAGACTATTACATCCAGTCTGTCTACAGCCGAAGAAAGTCTTTTCCGACGCCTTATGCGAGGAGTTTGCTCAGTTCTTCTCTTACAGGGTGCCCACCATCTGGCAAGGAATTCCGCCAGTGAGCCAGAATTTGGCAGACCGTGATTGCCTTGGACGTCAGAAGGGGTAACTCTGCCTGTTTGGGGCAGAGTTCAAACCAGTGGCGGTGGCTGAGGTCATTGAGGTTGCTTCCAATCTGAAGCACACATATTGTGAACTGTACCTGGTGCCAACACGTTTCTTGATGGGATGTGTCGACTCCATTGGCCCGGTGTTCGCCTTGATTGTCCGGTGCTCTTTATCAGAGGGGGTTTCTCAGAGTCCTTGAAAGAGGCACAGGTGAGACCCATTCTCAAGAAACCATCCTTAGACCCATACATCAAGGTGAATTACCGACCAATCTCCAACCTTCCTTTTTTAGAAAAGGTTGTTGAGAAGATTGTGGCACAACAGCTTGAGGAGCACCTTGTGACCTTTGATCTATACCGGCCACTGCAGTCTGGATTTCGTGTGAGGCATAGCTTGGAAAATGCGTTAGTTCGGGTGCGCAATGACCTCCTCAGGGCTAGGGATCAAAAACCGGGGTCAATTCTCATTCTCCTTGATCTCTCCTCAGCAACTGACATGATGAACCATTGTCAGTTACTCGATCACCTGAGAGAGTATTGCAGACTTGCCAGCACTGTCATCTGCTGGTTTGAGTCCTACCTCACAAACAGGAAGCAACAGGTGGTTATGGGGAATTTCTCCTTCTCCCCAAGCCTCCTGTCTTGCAGGGTACCTCAGGGTTAGGTCCTGTCACCAATGTTGTTCACCGTGTACATGCTGCCCCGGGTGAGCTCATTAGGAAGTACAACTTGGGTTTTCATTGCTATACAGATGATACCCAGTTGTGTCCTTCCTTTGCCCCTGGGACATCCAACGCAGTGGAAGTGCTAAATAATTGCCTCACTGAGATCAGTGACTGGATGGCCTCCTGTTGGTTGCAACTGAACCCTGATAAGATGGAGGTACTGGTGGTGGAGGTGAACAGAAGGCATGATAGGTTGGCCTCTGGTGCGGCAACAGGGTATTCCTAGGGCCTAAACCATTGAACGCCTCCTCTAGGGTGCGTGATCTGGGTGTTATTCTCGATGATGGGCTGACACTTAAATCTCAGGTGTCATCTGATGTCCGAACCAGCTGTTACCAGCTGAGGAATATCACTAGGATCAAACCCCTAGTTCCGCCTGAGGACCTCCCCACCTTAATACATGCTTTTGTGATGTCCAGGCTGGATTACTGTAACACACTCTACTTCGGGGTCTCCCGGGGTGCCCTGTACCGCCTGCAGCTAGTGCAGAACGCTGCTGTTGAGCTGCTGACTGGACGGTCTAAATACAGCCATATCACCCCAGTTTTGCGTGAACTGCACTGACTGCCAGTCAGGTGGAGGGCTCTCTTCAAGGTGGGCTTGCTCACTTTTAAGGCCCTAAATGGACTTGACCTTGGCTACCTGACTGACCTTCTAACACCTGCTGCACGCACCTGTCTGCTCCCATTGCTCCTCCTCTAGGGGCCTGCTCGCGATTCCCAGGACGAGGCTAAAAACAGCCGGCGACAGAGCTTTTAGTGTCACCGGCCCCGTCCTATGGAATTCGCTCCCTCCAGCTGTTAGGGAGGCCCCCTTCAGTTAAGGCATTCAAACCCTGCCTCAAGACCCATTTATTTAATCAAGCATTCCCAGACTTAGTCTTTTAAAATACATTCTTAAGTTATGGCTATCTGTTTTGCAGGCATGTACTTCATCCTGTTACAAGCCTGCTGTTTTATTATATTTATTCAGCTATTTTATCTATTTATGTTTCTTATACATGTTTTTTATTGCCTTTTGTATTTTGTATCTGTACGGTGCCCAGAGCCTCTGGGATTGGGTGCCCAAAAATAAAATTTGCCTTGCCTGGTCAAGAGTTAATTCAACCAAGCGGTTAACTAAGTTCTGCAGCTTTTATGACAAGTTAACCAGGGCGTCGGTCTCTAAACTAAAGTGTTGCAGTTTTCAAGATAAGCTAACTAGGAGGAGGATGATTTTTTATTGGATGTGCACTTGGGAACTGCCAGTCTTCATGACATTACTGCTCCACTGTGCAGCTCATCAATGACAGATTGGGCTCGCCAGACAGCACAGACGCGACCATCCCCGCTGTTCCTGCTGACTCTGGCATGTTCACTCGTGTGCCTGCCCTGCTGCCTCTGTGCCAGTTACAGCCTAGAGGTGGAGTGTGAGGATTGGCTAAGGAAAGGCTGACTAAGGGGGGAGGCAGAGCTAGTCGTGCAGACAAGCAGCAGGCAAAAAAAAAAAAAAAAACACCCTGCCATTTTTAATTTTTTTTACTACCTGCTGTTTATACTCCGCCCGTGGCACTCCTGCATACAGCCATCTAGTCCCCGCCCTCTTACATGGAGCGGTCCATCCCCCATGTAGCTGTGGCTTGCCCCCCAGGTGGGGATGAGGTGGGACCCGTACACCCCGAATTCCTGGGTTTCGTCGGGATGCTGTGATCTGGGGCAGGTAGGGGCACTGGGGATCAGGGCCTGGTGCTCCATCTACTGAAAGTGGCACAAGCCATTTTCTATGCCGCGTGACGTGCGCCCTGACGTCATGGTGCTGAGTGCCAACATCCATCACGCGCCTCCCCTACTAGTGGCTGGGCTTGCTGTGCCCTGGGCCTCCGCCCGGGGTCAGGCAAGCACTAAGCCCTAGTCCCCCTGCCCCCGAGAGAAAGCAGAGTGGTCCCTGGGGTGCCAAGCCCTCCCGGCCGCCCCTTCTAGCCCCCGGCTCGCTCGGTCCCGGCTGTCGGCATCGTGAAGCTTGTAGCAACACAGCCGATGGGCCGCCACACACCCTGCCATTTTAAACCCAGCCCAGCAACACTGATTAGCAGTAACAGCTAATTAAAGCTGAACTTGATTCACAAGTGCCACTTTCTGCGTTGCAAATTGCGATGTGAACTCGCTTAATCTATGCCTTGCCATCCTACCAGAAACGCGTCCATCGTGAGTGTGATGGAAGGTTCTGGGTAGATAAACATCCTCCAGATGTTGTGGGACCAGCTATTACTAAGGCTGTAAGAAATTCATGGCAAAAATCGCCATTTTTCACGGCATCTGCACGGCACAAAATACCACTTTTCACGGTAAAAATGCAAATTATCGAAAAGCAACGAAATAACAAAATAAATACTCTTTGCAAAATAAATTACCTGGAAACTCGGCAAACTGTCTTCTTAACTCACTGACATCTCATACAGAACTATTCAGTGCTCTGTGGATGGCACATCTGTATCAGCTTTATAATTAGGAGTCGCTCCTGCCCAGGCTGCTCCCACTGTTACTGGCTGTACCACTGTTGCCTTACGTTATTCAGACCCACTTATTATTGGCCAGGCCCTGGGACAGTAACCCAAGGAAATACATCCGCTTTTTGTTGGCTTTGAGAGGTGAGGTCTGGGTCACGACTGTCCGGGGTTGACAGCCGTCATTGTTACTGTAGGTTAAGGCTTATTTTTCGCCAGTATTTTCAGTCTCTCTCATATCCTATGACATCATGTCCACCACACTTGTGCGAGTGAGAAAGGAGCTGAGGTTGCGTGGACACCTATAAAGTCAGGGGGAGCAAGTGGACACAACTCCCCCGCACCTAAGCACACTATCTCTGCAGCATGCCCAGAGCCTTGCCGGCCCAGAGCACGGGAGTGAGGATTGAGATTCGGCCCCAGATCTCTCTGCATGGTAGTGCGGCACACTAGCAGCCACCACGCCAGCCATATTGACTCCTATTTTGCCCAACTTGCTTGGATTCCAGGATTCTAGTGATGCTACAATGTACGCAGACAGGAAAGCCACACGGTGTAACAGCCATTATGTCTTTCTGCAAGTTCAGGCAAGATAATCCAAAGTTATGGGCAGGCAACCTGGCAGGATCCTCATGTCTGGCAGGTAAGAGCAGCAAGGAGGAGAAATGTATGCATGCTGGGGGTGTGGAAGGTTCTCCGAGACACAAATTTTCTTAATGGAAGCAAGCGCTTATGAGGTTACTTGAAATACTGCTGTAGTAAACCTTCATATTTCTCAAGACTGTGAATTCACGGTAAAACGAATAATTAGTCAATTTCACGGTACCGCTTGAAAATCGCGGAGATCGTGAAATCTGTGCGTGCCGTAATTTTCTTACAACCTTAGCTACTACTGGATGGCACCCCACATTGGTTGAGTCACTAAGACCGGCTAGTCCACGTGACCTAGGAACTGGGACCACTGTCAACCCAATTCCCACTGCAGGTGGCGCATCAGCCAGCAAACCCAATGGATCACACTGGTGAGGGATGCCATGTACCCCTGCAGCTGCATGAAATCCTGGGCAGGGCGTAAATGTACAACCTGAAATAGCTGGGCAAAAGAGGTAGGTTTTGGTGCCCTGTCCATGGGGAGGCGGCCTTGATGTGCCGGGAGTCTAGTTCTGCGCCGATGAACTTGACCACCTCTGAAGGATCAGCTCCAACTTGGCAGGGTAGACCAGAAGCCCCGACAGGTCTGGAAGGCCAGATCCGTGGACCCCGCCATGGCTTTCAGGGATACACCCTGATGCCCCTGCACTGTAGAAAGGCCGCCACCACTGCCGTGCACGTGGTGAAGATCCTGGGCCCAGACAAGAGGCAGAAGGGCATGACCTGGAACTGGTACAGGATTCCCTCTGCATGGAACTGAAGGTACCAGCAATGGGACGTATGGACTTGGATGTGGAAGAACATGTCCTGGAGGCCCAGGGAGCAGAATCACATGCTATGCTTCAAAGACGGAATGATCTGATTGAGAGTGACCATCCAAAACTTGCACATCCATACGACTTGGTTCAGATCATGCAAATCCAGTACTAAATGATAGACCACAGTCTGTTTCAGAACCAGGAAGTAGCTGGACACATAACCTTGAGTGTACAGAGTGTCTGGAACATGGGCTATTGCCTCACGCTCTACGAACTAAGCAATGTTGGCTCGTAGCACAGACGTGTCCTTTGACATCCTGGTCTCCCGAGCAGTCTGTAATCGGTATGGTGGGAAAGCCCTGAAATCCAGAGGCAGCCCTTTGCCTACCTCTTCTAGCACCCACCTGTCCAAGGTAATGGCAGACCACTGTGGCAAGAAGTGGTGTAACCGACCTCCAACCTGGAGCTGGGATCGGGAGTGGGGATGACACCCTACAACGAATCACTGAGCAGCGTTTGAGGGGGCCCCGGCCACAGAGACGCAAAAGCACCACTGCCTCTGCCCCCCCTTTCCCCTGACCGCCAAACTTGGGCTTTGGACTCCAGCACTAAAACTACCCCTGCTGGGGCTGCTACTGCTGAGGCTGTTGTGACTAAAAGGGCTGATATTGGAAGGCCTTCTTTTTAGGTTTCTGGGCCTTCTGGGATGAAACCTCGGAGTCAAGGGTGGCACTGAAATTCTCAATATGCGTGTGATGTCCTTCCACCCCTGGGCCAAAGAGGTCTGTGCCCAAAAAGTGGACATCATCCAGCTTATGTTAAGTATCCACTGTGAAGGTGGAAAGGCTCAGCCAGGCCCTACAATCCATGGTGATTGCCACTGCCATGGCATGGGCACAGGAGTCACCCATGTCCAAAGCCATCTGGAGCTGATGTTTAGCCAGCGACTGACCCTGGTCTCTTGACTGTCTTCACCGGAAACTGTTTGGCAGCAGGAAGATGGGGAAAGAGTTTTCTAACATTCCCAGCAAGGAATGGCAAAAGTCTGCCATCATGACAGCATACTGGCCCGATGGAGACCAGTGAAGCTGTGGCGTATACCTTTTTAGCTGCATGATCAATCTTCTTGGGCTCTTTGTCTGGAGGCTTGTCCACATCTCATTGGCCCTGTGATTTACAGAACGCAGAGTTCAAAACCAAGCTCTCAGCTGAGGGATGGTCGAAGAACCCAGACTGGGAGCCCAGCAGAACCACATACTTGCGGACTGTACAAGTTGGGGGTGCCAGGTAAGATGCTGGATGCTGTCAAAGCTCCAAAGCCAGTCCCAAAATGGCCTCACTAAACTAAACTAATTAAATAAGATTAAAACAACAAAGTATAACATAAAATATTACAGTTGAAGACCAGAAGGCTAGAGCTGACTTTGGGGTGACTGTGCTCTCCAGCGCAGAAGCAAATCTGACGTTAGTACACTAAGGGAAGTGTGACCACAGTGCAGAGTTTGAACTTTCATTCTAAGTTCTAAAAACTACATGAAGTTCTAACTCCACCGAATCAAACTCTTGTGGGATGATGCTTGCCGTAAAGCATCACTGATAGATTCCTGTTTGAATTGGTATTTGGCCTGCTTCTGAACTGGCTTCAAGGGCACATTCATGGACTCCGAAATAAGTCAGATCAAAGCCCCAAAAGAAACCGGCCCATGGTCAGTGATCCACTTCTTGACCGATTCCCTGTCGAATGTATGAGTCCTGGTCGAGCCCATGGACGACAATTCTTTGGATTCGCAGAGTTTCTCAAAAAATGACCCTTAATCATTTGCCACCATGTACCACCCTGGTATCCTTAGCTTGGGTGATTTCCACCAAGAGCTGGCCTGGCAAGCTGGCTGTGGAGTGAGGTTCCTTGGTCAGGGCCATGAACAGGGGCTGCGGTAGAGCTGGCTCCATCCAAAGTGGTAGAGAAACAGATGGGACTGCTGAGAAGCATGAACTGGCATGGGAATGACTGGTGTGAGCCAAGGGACCAAAGGTCCAGGGACAGAGCCCTACTTCTCCTTGCTGTGGTCCACTGGTGCTAGAGGAGCTCCTCATAGTAACGACAGGAGGTAGAGGAGTGTCGTTAATGGTGCCTCCCGGTTGAGCAGGATCAAGAGTGCAAGTGTTGCCTCGAGCTCGACTGTCAACCCGAGGGTCGATGTTGACAGGTGATGTCCAGAAGGTTGGTATAAACTACCTGCCTCAGCAGGTTAAACTCAAGAGGCTTCGGAAGTATGACCACCAGTAGAGGCTGTTCCTGAGGCAACTCAGCCGGGGTCAACAACTGGGCAACATCCTCCAAAGTGAGGACTGGGAGACATGAGGTCTGGGAGATTGACTCTTCGTTGATCTCCCTGACCGCCAGTCAAAAGGCTCAAGGAGACTCAGCCACATGCTTGGCCAGAGTCAAGGTCAACAAGTCTGACAAGGTTACCATGGAGCCCTCGACCATAGGGAGCTTGAGGGAGTCGAAGGACAAGATGAGCATGATCTTTCCCAACCCCATGACGCCATTTTTTGTGTTTCCTGCTGTGTTAAGAAGGGCTCTCCCCAAAGGTCTGGAGGGTCAGACACATTTTTCTGGACTCATCAGAGAATGACTCTCCAATGCTGGCCCCAGGACCAACCAGAAACTCACCGCACCCTAGATGGATCAAGGTCTCCATTTGCTTCTACGTCCTATGTAAATCAGAATAACAGATTTTATCCCATTCTCATGTGCGAAAATAAGCAAGGGATAACAAACAATGTGGATTATGTTAATGATAAGACATGACTGGGTGTGTATGCATCATGGTGAAATAATCGCATGACTCAGGTGCGTTGTTATGGTAAGATTTTATGTAACTATACTATCTTCCACGGAATGGTCTCTTGCAGTAAGTCATTACTTTTGGGAGAATCCCAAGCAGTTACGTCCATATGGGAGGACAAGTACAACAGAAAACCTTGTAGGACTGCACAGCCGAAGGCCGTCCTACATCTGGAGGCAATATCCAGATTGTAATGCCTTGTGAAAGTATGGATTGTGGACCAGGCAGCTGTATTGCAGATATCTGAAATGGAGGCTCCAGTAAAGCAAGCCACAGTAGTGGCCATAGCTCTAATGGAATGGGCTTGGACAGGTCCAGGTAAATTCTTGTTGTACTTTTTGTAACAAAAGGCAATACAATTCGCCAACCATGAAGAAAAGATTCAGTTAGCAAGAGGAAGTCCTTCCCTGCCAGAGGCAAAGGTGACGAACAATTGAGACGTTTGCCTAATCGACTGGGTACAATTAGTGTAATAGCATAATATATGATGGACATCTAAAGTATGTAGTAGATGTTCACCCTGATTGGAGTGGTCAAGATGGTAGACCGGAAGCTACAAGGACTGATTTAAAGTATGTTTGGAGACTACTTTAGGAAGGAAGGGCCGGTACGAAGGACCACCCCATCCTTGAGTAAAATCAAGTAAGGTTCCCTACACATTAAGGCCTGAAGCTCAGAAATACGTCAAGCAGAAGTGACAGCCACCAGAAATAGGGTTTTCCGTGAAAGAAAACAGAGTTTGAAAGTGACTGCTGGCTCAAAAGGCTCAAGGGTCAATTTTTTCTATCATAAAATTGAGGGCCCACTGAGCAGTGGGTTTTCTAATAGGAAGTTTAATATACAACATTCCTTTCAAAACATCTTTAGCTAGATGATGTTGGTACAGTAACGCGCCCTCCAGAGGTTCACGGAAGGCCGAGATGGCGGCAGAGTGGACTTTGATGGAAGAATAACTTAAACTGGACTCAGATAGTGAGGCCAGGTAGTTCAGAACCTTCGTCAGTGGACAAGAGTAAGGGTCCAAAGATCAAGATGTAGACCACATGGAAAAGTGTTACCATTTGGAAGTGTATGTTACTCTGGGTGCTGGTTTACGTGAGGCCAGGAAAATATAGTCAACAGGAGAGGACACTGGTAAACTAGTTGTGAAAGTGCCCGCAGGGGTCCTGCGTGAAGGCAGAGAGCCTTCAGGTCAGGATGTGACAGGGTTCTTTAATTTTTAGTCAAGAGGTTAAAGATTGGAACACCTCCTTGATTGTTAAGGTAGAACACCACTGCAGTATTGTCCGACTGGATCCGCAACGGTCTAGAGTCAAAAAAGGCTGGAATACCGAAAGGGCTAAGCAGAATGCCCTCAGCTCTAGGTGACTGATGTGAGGTTGAGGGAGAGAAGTGGTCCATGTGCCCTGTGTCCGATAAAGAATCAGGGGCGTGCTCTCTCCAGTCAGGGAAGCATTCTAGGTGGACGCCTGCATGGGAGGGAGGAGGGACCAAAAAGGCATTCCCTGTTCATAAGTTGGTTTCGACTGACCATCAAGGCAGAGCCGACAGCAGGGAGGGAGGGAGTGACTCTGAATTGGCCTTAACATTTTTCTTGTTATTTGAGACCATAGATTCTGGAGGATTCACTGAAGAGGTCTCAAATGAAGACTGGCGAGGGCTACCGTAGGGACGGTAGCGAGCATGTGACCCAGAAGGCATAGCAGTTATCTAGCTGTGACTGCTTTCTAAGTCTGCATGCGTGATGCCAGAGACAAGAGTGTGGCATGCTGGACGGCTGGACGGTGAGTTCTGGCTAAGGCTGTATCTAGGACAGCTCCAATGTACTGGAGACAGAGTCAGTCATTGTGGACTATGGCCAACTGACTGTGATCCCTGGAGTGTGAAAATATTTGCAGGGTAGCCTCTTAGGTGAGAAAGCAAAGCTGTTCCGCTTTGATAGGCCATTTATCTAGATATGGGAAGATAAAGTGCCCTTTACCTCTTAAAGCTGTTACAACTATCGCTAGGTATTTGGTGAACACATGCAGGGTCGAGGAGAGGCCAAACCTAAGTGCTTGAAACTGACAGTCTTAACCTAGCAAGCAAAGATGAAGAAACCTACAATGAGCAGGAAGGATGCAGGTAGGCACCCTTCATATCTAGGGCACAAAGTCAATCTTACTGTTTTCGGTATAGGCATGATGGAAGTCAAGGTCAACATGCAAACCCGTTTGTACTGGACAGAAAGGTTCAGATTTCTGAGGTCCCGTATCGGATCGAGGTCTCCATGTCGTTTGGGTACCCAAAAGAAGTGGGAGTAAAATCCCATAAGGGGGTACTGAAGAAATGGCGTACGTCACCAGTAGAGCACTCAAATCCTCTGAAAGGATAGATACATGGTTCTGAGGGTTATAATTAATAGGATGGGAGGATGAGGCGGGCCTGGAGAGAAATTCCAGAATATGACCCCTCTGTATAATCTGGAGTACCCATTCAATGAAGTGATTGTGTGCCCAGCCTATAAATGCAGGGCAAAATCACCGCCCATGGCCTCTGAAACGGGGTTGAGGAGGGGTGGGAAAAGGAAAAAACCCTAGTGAGTCACTAGGTGTTGGGCAGCCCAGCTTCCCCCTGGGAGGGTGGGGGCAGAAGCCATGGGCGGCAGAGGAGCTGCCTCATGTGGGATGAGAACGACCTCTTGAGCCGCCAGTATTGGTTATTTAGTAGGAAGAGGATCAAGTACGGTAGGTTGTATGTGGAGTATGGGACAGGACATGCCATGACCCATACGTTTAGTTCTGCCTGATGCCTGTAAATCATCCAGTAAAATTTGAGTACCTAGCCCGAAGAACCTGGACTCGCTAAAAATGGGGCCTTAGGTATTTTATGTTGCACATCATGTGTAAGTCCTGAAAAGCGGAGCCAGGTGTGGCATTGCAAAGAAATGCCAATAGCTGACGGTCGGGCCGAGGTACCACCGGCATCAGATCCCAACCTGGGTAGATGACGGGAATTAGGAGTACTAGTTTAATATAGTAGCCAATGATCACTCCCCATTCAGGAGAAGGAGGGAGGTAAGTGATAATCTCAATGGCCGATGACCCACTGGTATGGTGGTATTTTAATCATATGACCCATATAATTTGGAATTCTGATATTCATGGAACTGGAGAAAAGGAAAACTCAGTTTCTCCAGAAAGTCAAGTCTTCAGGATTCTTTATGAGGTGGTAAGGAACTCAAGTGATCATGAGTGGCAAAACAGGGCCACGTCCGGGAAAGCCTGAAAGGAAGGGAGGAACCAGAAGAGCTGGATAAATATAATAATCCACATTATGTGGAACAGTTTAGACAGCTGAAGGGTGATGTGAGGCAGCCAGCATGGCATTCTGGTAAGTTTGTAATTAGTGGGGAAAACCACCCAAATAGGCTCCTTCGGCAGAACGGTATTCTGCCATATTCCTACTTTGTCATGTTTTTGTGATAGAAAATCCCATGACTTTCTATATTTGTATCATCATTTTGTAGAATGAAAGGTCATCAGGGGGGTTGCTGTGAAGTTTAGGCAGGCCCATAGCCCAAGAAGAGATTTCTGAAAAAGGGAGACGGAGAAAGAAATTCCAGCTCCTGGAAATTGTCGTGTTCAAGGTCACCGGTGAAATATAACTGGGAGTTCTTGTTTATCTGAAAAATAGTCTCCCACATAAGGAGGAAGTGACCAGGGTGGAAATGGAACCCGGTCATCATATAGAGTCTTAGACGGAAGAGGAGGAGATCGCGGAAGGTAGGCCTGCCCCCTTGGATCGGAGGGCAGGGAGTGCCTTATGGCATGCAAGACGTGCCGCACTACAGTGGAGACGTCCAATTCCTTCTGAAAAAGGGGAGGGAGTGGGAAACACAAAGGGGGGGGGGGGGTGGATGTGTAGCCTGAGCAGGTCTTGCCCTTGGGTGGTGAAAACCAGGGTCCCGATCTCTGTCCGCCTGACCCCGTGACTGTCCACCTAAGAGGGTGGAGGGGTAGAAACATGGCATAAGCCATTGTTTTCTTTTTTTTTTAATCCCCATTTACTAGGAATAAATATGAGGGCACACTGTCGATGGAGGGACACCTGGAGCAGTGGCTGCGACGAGGTGTAAAGTACAGAGGTTGAGGAGGATGCATCGTCGATGGCAGTAGCCGTCAATGAGAATATAGATACTCCGTCGACGAAGGAAGCCGCCGATGAGAGTATAGATGCATCATCGACAATGGTAGCCGTGATGGGAAGATAGATGCATAGTTGATGGTGGTAGCTGTCGATGGAATACAGATGCATCATGACAGGGTAGTCGGCGAGGATGTTGACTGTTCGGGAGTCATAATATACAGATGCATCGCTGATGGTGTGGCGGCCGTTGATGAGGAAGAAAGACATAGAGGGTGAGGAGGGGTACTCCTGCTCTATGTTTGTCCAGAAATGTAAATCTGTAGATGGGGGAGCTCTTGCTGGATGAGCCCCCGGTTGTGTAGAATCTTTGATGATGTTTCTCGTCGATGACTGCTGTTTTCAGAAGCTGTTCTAGCTGCTGTGCGAGCTGAAGACAACTGAAAAATGAACTGAGGATACCAGGGACTGCCCACACTTATATAGGAAGCAGGAAGCTGATGTCATAGGTGGGCGGACCCTGGTACAAAACTGCTAGAAGAGCTGCCATGTCACAGCACCCTCCACTGGGAACTCCCAAAAGTAATGACTTACTGCAAGAGACCATTCCGTGGAAGATCTACTGTTACAGATGAGTAACCAGTTTTCCTGTGAACCCTTATCCCTAATGGGAGGCTCCCTACCCGCCAACCTATAGCAGAGGTCGATGCAGGATACAATCCACCTGCCAATCGTTCGCGTAGTTGCCGGTCTCCCAGGTGCGGCTTCTTCGTAGGTGACAAATAGCTGGCGAACCTCTCCCGGAACGCCAGCTGTGTGCTACTTATAATAGGCAAGCACTTACCACAGGTACAAGGTATGGAGCCTGTGCTTGGCCTCCGAGGTGTGATTGGTGAAGAACACCGGGAGATGTATCACCTGGTTAAGGTGAAACTCAGACACAACCTTCGGGAGGAACTCTGGATTGGGGCGAAGGACAACCTTGTCCCTGTGGAAGACCATGTAAGGAGACTACACCGAGAGTGCCTGGAACTCACTGATCATTCTGGCTGATATGGTAGCCATCAGGAAGGCAGTCTTCCATGATAGGTGAGACATGTCTCACCTGTGCATTAGTTCGAATGGCTTGCCCATGAGCTTTGCCAATACCAGCAACAAGTCCCAAAGTGGTGGCGGTTAATGCACTGGAGGGGAAATGTGGTCAAGGATTTTAAAAAAGCGCTAGACCACCTTCACCTGCGCCACTGACAGCATACCAGCCAGCACTCGGTATGCAGAGATGGCAGCCAGGTGCACCTTAAGCGTTGCCTACCGAAGGCCCGACTGAGAGAGGGACCAAAGGTAGTCGAGAGTGCTAGCCACCGGGCAAGATAAGGGGTCCGGCCCCTTGCCCTAACATAAAATGGAGACCCTCTTCCATTTGAAGGCATAGCATTTTCAGGTCAACTCCTCCCAAGAAGCCTTGGCCATGGTGAGAACATCATCGGAAACACCCGAAGCCTGGAACTCTAGCCACTCAGGAACCAGGATGTCAGGTGCAGAAATTGAAGGTCCAGATGGACTACCTTCCCCTGACTGCACAAGAGCAGGTCCGGGCGGAGAGGAAGATGCCACAGAAGCCTGCTGCTGAGGCTGAGGAGATCGGGGAATCACAAATGGTGGGGCCGTGCCTTGTCCCTCCTGGCTTTGAT
Organism: Neoceratodus forsteri; assembly: GCA_016271365.2. NCBI lineage: Eukaryota > Metazoa > Chordata > Ceratodontiformes > Ceratodontidae > Neoceratodus > Neoceratodus forsteri. The sequence goes on from CM028131.1 coordinate 737,138,861, forward strand.
CAGCACTTTGTGGATCAGAGAAAAGTCACAGAGGAGGCCGGGAGTCCAGGGCCTCGAGAAGGACTCCCCCTGTAGTGCTCCCTGCCAGGGGGGTGGGGGTGGGGAGGCAGGCACAATACAGCCTCAGTTCTGTGTTCTTCCTGGAGGCAAACAGGTCTACCAAGGGGGGGTGCCCCAGTGGGAGAACAGGCTGTATACTACCTCCGCATGGACAGGCCACTTGTGAGACACCTTGCCCACACAGCTGAGGCATCCATCAGTTGGTTGGAGATGCCGACCACATGGATAGCCAGGAGATCGGCATCCAGGCTGAGCAGGAGGGTCCAGATTCAGAGAGCTTCCCTGCACAGAGGAAGGGAGTGCATCCCGCCTTGTTTGATGAGGCAGTACTACACAAGCCTCCTCAAGCACACTACAGCTTGGGGACAGCGCGGACTGAGAGGCGCCAAGAGGCCTTTCGGGACCCCCATCCCCAGTACTACACAAGCCTCCTCAAGCACACTACAGCCTGGGGACAGCGCGGACCAAGAGGTGCCAAGAGGCCTTTCGGGACCTCCATCCCCAGTATTACACAAGCCTCCTCAAGCACACTACAGCCTAGGGACAGTGCGGACCGAGGCGCACCAAGAGGCCTTTCAGGACCCCCATCCGCAGTACTACACAGGCCTCCTCAAGCACACTACAGCCTGGGGACAGCGCGGACCGAGAGGTGCCAAGAGGCCTTTCGGGACCCCCATCCCCAGCACTACACAAGCTTCCTCAAGCACACTACAGCCTGGGGACAGCGCGGACTGAGAGGTGCCAAGAGGCCTTTCGGAACCCCCATCCCCAGTACTACACAAGCCTCCTCAAGCACACTATAGCCTGGGGACAGCACGGACCAAGAGGCCTTTCGGATCCCCATCCCCAGTACAATACAAGCCTCCTCAAGCACACTACAGCCTGGGGACAATGCGGACAGAGAGGTGCCAAGAGGTATTTGTACAAGCCTCCCTGAGACTGTTTGCTGCCTCATTTTTTCCTAAGTCCCCACTTTTCCCTCTGCAGGTTATACGCTCCCACCTCTACCGCTCTCCCTCTCTGTATTTCTCCACCCACTCTCAATTTGACCTTCTCTACTCCTCCAACTGCTCTCCGCTGCCCCACTCTCCTGTTTTCTCCACCTACTCTCAGCTTGACTCCCTCTATTCCACCTCTGCTCTCCCCTCCCCACTACTCCACTAGCACTACCCTTAGTGCCCCCCAGGAGTCGCTACTGGCCCTTCCTCAACTCCTCCTTACACCATGCATTTCATGGGCCTTGCCACCTGCCAACCCATATTTTTGTAGGTCCAAACCAGGCCCCCTACCCTGGGTTTCAAACCCTGTACCCTCTGCACCATAGTCCGTGGCCCTGTCGCTGCGCCAAAGGGACTGCCACATAAGTGAAAGCAACCCTACTCCCCTATAAGCCTTGGACCATGGCCATCAAGTATGCGGTCCAAGCGCCCACCCATCTGGCACTGCTTGTTCTAACCTTCTCCACTCTGGCACCTCCTCCCCTCAGATACTACACCTGCCTACTCACCCCCCTCATACCCCACCCAACTGCACCCTGACCATCACCCCCACCCGTGCACCCCCCCAGCTCACTGTTCCCATCCCTGACTCTTCTTGGACCCCACTCTACCTGGTCATCCCAGCTCTTTGTTCCCTCCCCATCCCTATCCTCCCCCGGGACAGACCACCCATAGTACACCGCCCACATGCCATAGACAGCACCTGGCACTCTTCAGACTCGTCTCCCTCCTCCTCCTGCTGTCGGGCAACGTCCACCCCAACCCAGGTCCTGCCTGCAGCCAACTCCAACCACCCTCCAACACTGGCTGGACTCCACCTGGCCTCAATGAACATATGCAGTCTCCTTAAGAAAATCGCCGACCTTCAGGGATGGATTGCCCAGCACCAGCCAGATGTCCTGGCACCAGTTAAAACATGGCTCTCCAAGACCACCCCTGACTCGTTTATTGCCCTGCCGGGCTACACACTCTTCAGGGAAATTAGAGTAGGGAAATGTGGAGAAGGCTGTGCTATATACCTCCGTGATACCCTGCAAGGGCTTGTGCCCCCCCCCCACCCCAGAGCATGGTGTCCTGGCCATCTCCCTTAAAATCACCCCTGGCACCTCCAGAGCACCACTAATAATCACTGCCGCCTATATCCCCACAGGCCACCAGAACCTTGCACTACAGTCACTACTAGAGCACCTCTCCAACCTTCCCAGCAAAATGGAACAGATCACGATGGGAGACCTTAATATCAACTGGCTTGCCAGCTCTGCATCCCATGCTAAAGATGCTATAGCAGCCCTTGATCTCACCCAGCTACTTACTTCCCCACCCGGTTCCACCATATCAATGGTACCACCACGCTACTAGACACTGTCCTCTTGAACCGACCCCATAAAATCACTGACACCACCTTGCTGCCCAATGTTCTAAGTGACCACTCCCCCATCATCCTCTCCTGGTCCTGTAAAATGATCAAGCCAGTATCAAAAGTTGTCCACCGGCGTCGTCTATGACTTAGTAAACTGGCTCAACTCAGAGAGCACCTTGCCTGCTGGGACTGGTCCCCGATTAAGCTAGCCTCTGACGCTGACACTGCTTTCAGCTACTCTGTCCACTCATTTAATACCGCGTGTGACATCTTTGCCCCCCCCCAACCAAGCTGTTTATTAAGAAGCACGACTCCCCGTGGATTACCCCTTCCCTTATCAATCAATTGCAGAGCAGAGACAACCTCTGGCACAACGCACTAGATTCTGGCAAGCCCGCGGACAGGCAAGCCTACAATGCTGCACTCAACAAACGCACCTGGGCCATCTGCAAAGCAAAATCGGACTACTACAGGTCCACCCTTGCCTCCTCCTGGGGGTCTGCCCATAAGTTCTGGGACAATATAAAGAAACTCAATGGGAAAACCATATCACTCCCACCAGCCCAACTCAACGTCAATGGCTCGCTCTCCACAGACCTGCAAGCTATTGCCGATGGTCTCAAAGTCACCTTCACAGACCTCAGTGCTGTTCTCCCCACTAATTTCTTCAACCCTGCTCCTGCTCACCCACCCCGCCTCCCCTACCCCCCCTTTCTACTTCTGGGTCCTCACTCCAAATGAAGCCAAACCCTACCTGCTCAAAGACCTCAATGGCACTAGCCACAGTACCGACACCCTGGACCTCAAACTCCTACAACTGGTACTGGACGTAGTACTCACACCCCTTACCAGTCTTCTCAATCGCTCTCTCTGCCTCAGCCAATTCCCCCATGTCTGGAAGACCGCCATGATCACCCCTATACACAAAGGCGGGGACCATACTTCCCCCGGGAACTACAGTCCGATATCGACCCCCCCCCCAAAAAAAAAACCTTAGAAAAGATTGTGGCAGACCAGATAACCGACTACCTCGCCAAACACAATCTCCTTTGTGTGGAACAGCATGGCTTCCACAGGGGGGCGTAGTACCTCCACTGCCCTCCTTGAATTTTCCAACTACATACACACAGCCCTTGATAAAGAGCTCTTTGCTGGTGCAGTTTGCATCGACCTATCAAAAGCTTTTGATACCATCAGCCACCCACTTCTCATATCCACCCTTTTTCAACTAGGTTTCTCACAAGGCCCCCTGGCCTGGTTCACCAAATACCTCACCTCCCAATCACACTATGTAAAAATCAATAGTACGTTCTCCAGCAATTGGCAGGTCCACCCGGGAGTCCCGCAGGACTCGATCCTCGGCCCACTGCTTTTCAGTCTGTACTTATACACACTCCCCAAATCATGCTCCGAAAAAAATACTCCTTTATGCTGATGATGTGGCCCTTTTTTCATCCCACCTCCAAAGTGCCCTCCAAAACTCCTTTAACCAAGCTGAAGCCTGGTTCCTGGACCGAAAACTGGTAATCAATCTAAAAAAGACTAAGATCATGATTTTCTCACACAATCAAAACATGCACAAGGACGCCTCCCTTTCGGTCCTGTCTAGTACACTCCTTCCCCTTGAATGAGTCAACACCTATAAATACCTTGGCATAACCTTTTACACTGCCCTCTCCTTTCATGACCATACGAGCACTCTTGCTTCTGCTTTAAACTCACGTGTAGGCCTGCTTTACCGCCGTAAGAACAGCATCCCCCCTGAAGCTGGCCATCACCTCCTCAGTCCTTTCCCTAGTGGACTGTGGCCTTCTAGTATATGGCGCAGCAGACAAAACTGCACTCAAAAGAATCAAAATGTCTCTCAACAAGGCCTGCCAGCTACTTACTGGTGCCAGCAGACACCCACACCTGTACAATATATGCACAGGCAGATATACTCAACTTTGAGGAGAGATTGCATTACCAAACTTGTCTCTTCACCAAGAAAACTGTAACTGGATTAATGCCTCCTGGCCTAGCTACTGTACTCAGCCCGTTCATCTCTACTGTCTCCACTTGGAGCTTCTACAAAAGGTCATTTCAAGCGCCCAGAGTCACAACGTCACTTGCCCAAAGGTAATTTCTTTACCGAGCCCCATCCTGGATCAACTCCCTTCGCTCTGATAACTCCACAATACAAAGGATTGGCCCTTTCAAACCGGCCCTTAGACACCATCTGGTCATCACCCGCTGTTGTAACTGCCCATAACTAATACGGCTGTACCTCACCGCCCCCCCCCAATGTCCCAGCGCATTATTCTACCTATAACTGCTTATGTAAACTAAATGCATGCCATATGTTGTTACATGCATTGACGATTAGCTACCACATTGTATAGGATCATATCTTAAGCTTTACTTTGTATATACTTGTATAGAAAATGTTATATCTCCTTTATGTCATCACTGAGACTACTTTGTACCTGTGATTGTTTGTATACTCATCTTTGTACCATGACGAGAAGCCTCTGTAAATGAGTCTTTGGCTCAAAGGTTTGCAATTCTGATATCATTAAATAAATAAAAAAAAGTACTTAGTTGTAGTGTTGTCCGTCTAGACCTGAACAACCTGACACCCGAATGTAAGCGGACCAAAGGCTGTCAGCACCAGCTGAACTGCCACAAGCTCTAGCAGGCTGATATATCATCGGACCTCGGGGGTCCAGACTGTGGACTTTGTGCCCCAGATGGCCACCCTAGCCCATCAGAGAGGCATTATGGTGACCATCGGCTCTGGACGGACAAATGGAATCCCTTCCTGCAGATGTTCTGGGACTACTCAACACTGGAGGGCGTCCCACATAACCTTCTCATTTTTTGTCATAAAAACATGGAATAAACTAAAAATGTAAACTAAAAAATAGACAAAAGAACTAAGAAATGTAATGCAGAGCAGTGAGACAGGAGCTAACAACAAGATGTATGTTTTGACTAAAATATGACATCTCAGCAACAACATATACTGTAACACGTTTCACTGTATGTTTGAAGGAAGTTTTCTATTAACTGTTCCTCAACGTTCTGTTGTTTGACTTGTACCTAAGTAACATTAGACATTATTAGATTTTATATAGAAAACAGGAGCACCTTGTAAACAGGACTTGTCCTAACAGTGAAATAATGTTATCTGATCCTGTCTAAAAATAAAGATTTTTACTACTACTACTGTACTACATCAGCTGTGTCACAGTGACCAACTGGTCAAAGTGGCCCTGATGCTGAGACCACTGGCAGGCATGCTCCGATCACAGAGCGAGTATTCTCCACCGGACCCAATGGATCACGCTTGTGCATGCTGCCATGTATCCCAGGAGGCACAGAAAGTCCCAAGCAGGGCGCAACTACCCAACCTGAAATGATCGGGCAAAGGAGGAGAGAGCCTCCGTCAGGTCTGCCGGAAGCCAAGCCCTGGCTCTGCAAGAGACGAGCTCCGTCCTGATGAAGTGTATCACCTGAAAAGGTATGAGTTCTGACTTGGCCTTGTAGACCATGAGGCCAAGGGACAAGCAAGTCTGGAGGGCCAGGTCCCTGGACTAGTCCACCTCCTCCCTGGAGGGACCAGCTATAAGGCAGTCATCCAGACAGAGGTATATCTGGACCCCTTGGTGCCTCAGGTAGGCTATCACCACTGCAATGTATTTGGTGAGGACCCTGGGAGCCGAGGATAGGCCGAAGGGCATGGCCTGGAATTCATAGAGGATCCCCTCCGCACGGAACAGGAGGAAATGGGAGTGGGACGGACAGATTGGGACATGAAAGAATGTGTCCAGAAGATCCAGAGAGCAAAACCCCATGCTCTGTTCCAGAGATGGTATGATCTGAGACAGTGACCATACTGAAAATGCAAGGCCGAAGGAATTCGTTCAGGTCATGCAGATCTAAGACAGGATGCCAGCTCCCCCATCCGTTTTGGCATCAGGAAGCACCTGGAGACAAACCCTGGGTGTACTGGAGGGTCCGAGATAGGAGCCACTACCTCCTTTTGGAGGAGCTGAGCAATGTCTATGTCTACCCAAAGGGCTGACAACATGTCGGCAGACACCATGTCCTCCCGTGGGGCACTGGCTCGGCAAGGCGAGTAAGCCTCGAACTCTAGAGGCAGACCCTGACCGACCACCTCGAGGACTCACCTGTCCATGGTGACAGCGGACCAAGCAAAAAGGAAGTGGCAGAGCTGGTCCCGCCCAACAGGAGGACCCAGGGGAGTCAGGACGGGCATAGGAGAGGCATCCCCCATCCAGTCACTGGGCAAGCTTGGAGGCGGGGGAGGGACCGGCTGAGAAAGCAGCAGGACCTCGTCTGCCTGGTTTCTGGATGACTAAAGCAACCGACTTCGGCCGGGGATGCCAAGCTGGGGGCTGGGACGGCTTGGCCGCAGGAGCAGAGAGGGTCCGAAAGGGCTTTTTCCTTTGGACTTCAGAGCCATTGGGATCCCTCTGGGTGGAGGTAACAGAGTCCAGGGTGGCAATGGACTTCTCAGTGTGAGTGAGGTGTCCTTCCACACCCGGCCCGAACAAGTTGGTGCAAAGGAAGGGCCCATCTGCCAACTTATGTTGGGTATCTGCCGTGAAGGTCGATATCCTCAGCCAAGCCCTGCAGTGCAAGGCCTCCACAGCAGCCAAACACATGGCCCTCTGGAGCAGCTGCTTAGCCATCATTCAACCCTGTCCCAGACCTGCTTGACCATGGTCAGCAAGTCAGCTAGGAGCTGGGAAAGCATCTCATCAAGGGTGCCTAAGAGGGCATGAGCAAAGTGACCCTTTAAAAGGGCGAACTCACCTGCAGGAGGTAAAGGGAAGAGGTTGCATAGACCTTCTTGGTTGTATGATCCAATTTCTTGGATTCCTTGTCGGGAGGCTTATCCACGTCCCTGACACTGCTGGTATGCCAAAAGACCGAGTCAGCCACCTGACACTCAGCGTAGGGGTGTTCAGTGAAACCCAACAGGGAACTGGTAGGGACCGCATACTTGCAGGTCATCCATGTCGAAGGTGCGGGGTAACAGGTAGAGTGCTGCCAAAGCTCCAGAACGGGGCCAAGAATAGCCTCAGCGATCAGGAAGACCTCCCCAGGGGAGTCACCCAGGTCTAGAATCTCACTCAGGGGGTGCTTAGCCCATTTCTGGATAGGCTCCATCTTAAGACATGTAGATTCCGACATTAAGCAGAGCAGGCCCACGAAAGAAGTGGAACTGTGTTCCGTGGACAAATCCTCTCCCAATTCAGCATCCACTGGATGGGAGTGAAGGGAGGAGCCCTCACACTCCGAGGATTCATCGAATAGCAGTCAACCACCAGATTCCCCCCGATCCTACAGGGTTAGTCAGGAGTGACGGTGACAGACAGCCAAGGGGGAAGCCTGGGAGTGGTATGGGCATCATGAAGAGGAGGGCCCTCCTTCGGTTGCTTAGAGAAGGGCTCCACCTGGATGGGCACAGAGGCCTGGATAGGCCAAGCCAGGGCCAGCTGAGCTGGGGTAGGCTGAGGGAGCCACGTGATAGCTGGGGTGGGGGCCAGGACAGGATTAACCCACGTAAACATGAGCTCCTTGCAGCGCCGTTGCATTTTGAGCAGGAGCCTCTCCTCACCCGAGGAGAAACAGCAGTGAAGCCGCTTGCCCGTATGCCAAGAGCGGGAATGCCAATGCCAGCTCGACTTGGGGCTTTGGGATCAGGAACTCAATTGTTGGGGACGCCGACGGTGGGTCTTGAAGGGAGCCGGTGAAAGTCGAGGATCCTCCTCGATTACCAGATCCCAAGGGGTATGGACTGGATCAGTGGGCTGGTCCGACCCACCCTTAGAGGTAACAGGCAGGACTGGAGTCCTAGAGAGGGAGGTATTGTCCTCATCTGGTGACAACGCGTTGACCGGGGCGACAAAAATCTCAACGGGCTGATTGGTGGGCATCTCGATCAACTGGCCCAACAGGGAGACCATGGAGCCAGCGGCCTGGGCCAAAGGATCGATTGTAGTTGAAACCTCCAGAGAAGTGCGGGAATCCGGGGTTCTAGAGTGCTCGCTATCCTAAGATCGACGGCGAAACTTCTTTTTAGTCTCCTTCTTGGAAGATTTAGATTTTGTGCCCTTAGAAGGGCCATGCCCAAAGGTGGGAAGGGACTGGCACAAATTGCTAAATGCCCCTGAAAAGGTGGCGCCAAAAGTAAGTGGCACAAAGGCAGAAGCCGAAGAAGCATGCTCAGTGGTCTGAGCTGCAGCCTCTTCAAAAGCCGTGAGTTGTTCAGCGGACCCCGCAGCCGTGGAGACGACTCGATGGGAATCCTTAAAGCAAACGGGGATCTCGTTCATCTGGATGCCCTAAAAAAAGCCGAGTGTGCTGGTCTTCTAAAGTTGAAGGATGCAAAGTGTGACAAATGCCTGGGGATCGTGTTCATGGCCTAGGCAGTAGATGCATGTGGTGTGTGGGTCCGTCTGGGACATCTGCCGGCACCCACACTTTTTAAATCATGGTGCCGACTTCCAGTCGTCCATTGCAGAGATCGTAGAAATTGCCTGAAGATGAGATTTCGTTAATTCACAAGGTTTGAAGACAGTGGGCCTACTCAGCACAGACAGCAGTAAGGAGGGAACCTTCTCCTTCCAGTGGAAAGGAAGATCTGGCGTCACGGGGCAGTGCTAAGGGAGTTACCACCTGGGTGGGTGGGAGGAGCCAGCTTGAAGACATCCCGGCAAGCCTTAAAAGGAAAGAACACTGCCAGAAGTGTGGAGTTTTACATCATATCCATGTCCCTACACCTTTATTTTATACAATAAAAATGTGCTCCTGTAATCACTGACCGTGCTCACAGCGCACCCTTAATGCTACCCCTGCTCGGAACTCAAGTATTCTACCAGAATGCTGGCTAATATGAGCTGTAATGTAACTGTTATAAGATTCATGATGACCTTAGGTCAAAGAAAATGTTATGCCAGGCAGCATTTAGTAAGCGTGTACTGCAATTCTAGTTTCTCACCTTGGTAATCCTCCTGTTCCTGTCTTTCATTGATATCCAGCGTAAGTTTCTTCATTCGCATTCTCTCCTCCTGTTCAGCTTGCTGCTGACTCCAGTGATTTGCAGCTAGATGGGAAGACATTGGTACATTCAGGATCTTAAACTAAAAAGAAAAAAAGTAAACAACTATTTAGTATTCCTTCACAATATGTTTCTTTATGCAAAAGTACAAAAGGAGGTCTCTCAGATTTTGCTCATTTCACACTGCATCCAGTGCATTCTGCAGTACACTTGGTTATCTGAAGAAACAAATAATTGTTTTCACAAAAGCTATCAATCAATACATATTATATTCATTACAAAAAACTGTTAATGCACTAGTTAGGGGTAAACCAACAAAAGTAGAGAAATGTGGTTTTAGGGTTCCCAAACCCAATGCCCCACCCCAACCCTGCAGGCAGCAACAGGAAAGTACAGTTACGTTAAAACTTGCAGTAACAGCAGATCTTCGATAGGATCTCTTGCAGCAGGCCACTCCTGTGGAACAACTTTTCTAGCTAGCAGTCTACTGGAGGGGGCCGCCCACATCAACATCACATGCTGACGACATCCTTTCCATATAAGCATGGATGGCCCTGCGCCCTCCTCAGTTTTCCTGCTGGACACCATAAGCAGGATTGTCCCAGCTGGTGAACCGAGAAAAAGCAGAGGTTCCCGCCAAAAGAAGGAAAACAGAAGGCCACTGACAAGGAGAAAGAGAGACAGAGAGTCCGCCAGATCGGGGGGGTGGAGGGAGGGGCGGCATGGCCTGCTGCAAGAGACTCTCAAAGATCTGTTATGGTAAGTTCTTGCATAACTGTACTACCTTCATCGACGGCATCTCTTGCAGCTGGTGACATCTATGAAACACGTCCCAATCAGTTCTGACAGCAGAGGAACCAGTCTGGGTGGTTGGAGACCATAAGCCTAAGAAAGAAGGCCCTGAAGCACAGCTACGCCGAAACCGGCCCTACATCTCGAGGCAATATCCATACTGTTGTACTTGGTAAAGGTGTGGACATTACTCAAAGTGGCCGCAGCACAGGTCTCAGCAGCGGACACATTCCTGAAACAGGCAACAGAAGCAGCCATACCCCTAGTGGAATGGCCAAGAGACAACTCAGGAATGTCATGACCATACTTCCTATAACAGAAAACAATACAGTTAGCCAACCATTTGGACAGGCACTATTTAGAAACAGGAATGGCCTCTTTCCCAAGGGCAAAGGAAACAAATAACTGCGAGGACTTCCTCCAGTCCTTTGTGTGGTGAATATAATAACTGAGTATTCTATGTACATCTGAAGTATGGAGCAATGCTTCCCCTGGATTGGCATGCTCTGGGTAATAAACAGGCAGGTGGATCATATGATTTAAAGTAAACTCAGACACCACCTTAGGAAGAAAAGAACAGTTACATAAGGACTTACTGTAACAGTAGATCTTCGAGGGGATCTCAATCATCAGATCACACTGTATAAACATCACTGTCGGTAAAGCAGGATCCACATGGAAGATTTTCAGCAGTACAACTGGGGGCTGCCCACACCGACTTCGTCTGCCGATGTCATCAATCCTATAAAGGTGTGAGCGGCCCCACTCCCTCCTCAGTTCTTTTCCCCGGCGATAAAGGGAGCATAGCTCTAGCCATGGGGGACCAAGGAGAGAGAGAGAGAGAGAGAGAGGTGCTCAGGCCTATAAGAAAGGCTGGCTACACCAAATAGCCAGTTACAGTAAAGAGCCCCAAACGGGTGGGGGGGGGGACAGACCTGATGACTGAGAGCCCCTCGAAGATCTACTGTTGTGGTAAGTTCTTATGTAACTGTTCTATCTTCTTCGGGGGTATCTAGTCATCAGGTCTCACCGTAGGAACAAGTCCCAAGCAGTTACAGGTGCAAACAGACTGTCTGGGAAGGCGGCCAACCTTAAGCTTAAGACAGGAGTTCCTGCAGCACAACCCTTCCAAATCCTGCATTGACTCTCGAGGCAATGTCCAGACTGTAGTGCTTGGTGAAAGCATGGACGGTACTCCAGGTGGCAGCCATGCAAATGTGAACAGCTGAGACCACAAGAAAACAAGCCACAGAGCTAGCCATGACTCTTGTGGAATGAGATATTACCACTCAGGGCAATTCTTTGCTGTATTTGTGGCAGAACACAATGCAATTAGCCAACCATTTAGACAAACATTGTTTAGAAACCTGAACACCCTCTCTACCTGGCGCAAAGAAAACAAAAAACTGCTCTGACTTTTTACACTGCTTGGTCCAAAGCAGGTAATACTTCAAAGTTGTACGTACATCAAACATATGGAGCAGTGCTTCTCCTGGATTTGCACTCTCAGGAAAATAAACAGGAAGGTGGACAGACTGATGCAGTGTAAACTCAGAAACCACTTTAGGGAGAAACGGAAGATACGTGCACAAAGACACCCAGTTTTTGTGAAAAATTAGATAAGGCTCCTTGCACCAGAGGGCCTGAAGCTCTGAAATTCGAGTAGAAGTAATAGCAACTAAAAATAATGTTTTCCAGGAAAGACAGCATAGCTCTCAAGATGCAGCTGGCTCAAAGGGGTCAACTTCTCCAAAACAAAATTCAAATCCCAAACCAGGACACGAGAATGGATTGGAGGTTTCAGATGCAGGATGCCCCTCAAAAAGGTACAGGCTCCAGCTGGGCTATAGTACAGTCACCCACAGGCACATGAAAAGCCGACACAGCTGAAAGGTGCACCTTGAGGGAGGAGTACTGGAGACCTGAGCCAGACAGAGAGATCAGGTACTCCAGGATCTGGCTCACTGGACAGGTGAAAGGGTCCAGATTATGCTTGGCAGCCCATATGACAAACCGCTTCCACTTCATAGTATAAGTGGCTCGAGTGGAAGGCTTCCGGGTGGCCACCAGGACGTCCACTACTCTATTGGAAACCCCAAATCTGGCAATGGGTTCATCCTCAGGAGTCAAGCATGCACATAGAGAGACCTGAGGTTGGGCTGCACCAGGATCCCCTGAGCCAGGGTCAGCAGGTTCCTGCAGAGGAAGAAGGGTGACTGGACATTCCTCCGCCAGCTGCTGTAGTAGAGGAAACCATATCTGGCGAGGCCAGAAGGGGGCTACCAGGATCATGCTGGCCACCTCCATCTGCAGTTTGATGAGCACTCTATGAATCAGAGGAAATGGAGGGAAGGCGTATAGAAACCTCCCGCTCCCAGAGAGGGACAACGCGTCTCGCCAGAAAACTCCAGGCACTAGATCAAGCGAGCAAAAATTGGGCAGTTTTGTGTTGAGTGGGGACGCAAAAAGGTTCAACTCTGGGCAACCCCATCTGTCGAATAGATCTTCTGCGACGGATTAGAGAAGCTCCCACTCATGCATGCTGGATTGAGTCTGGCTGAGGCTGTCTGTCAGAGTGTTTAGCACTCCTGGGACGTGGACCGCTGAAAGACTCAGTCCGTGGTCCAATGCCCAATACCACACTCTCATGGCCTCCCTGCATATGGGGTACGAATGCGTTTCCCCGTTTGTTAATTTAGTACACTACACTGAGGTTGCCTGAACGAATCAGCAGCTGACCCAGAAGATGGTTCTGAAAAGCCTGTGTGGCATACAGAACCACTCGCATCTCCAGGACACTGACGTGCAGGGAGATTTTGATCTGGGACCAAGACCCCTGGGTTTGCAAGGGACCCAGATGAGCCCCCTCCAGCCCAAACCGGAGGAATCCGTGGTGAGGATCTGCTGTGGAGAGGAGATCTGGAATGGAACTCCTTGCAACAGGTTTAGGGGGTCCATCCACCACTGGAGCACTTTGCAGACTGGGGAGGAGACCAGCACTAAATGATCTAATTGGTCTGTGGGCTGGTCCCACTGTATCCAGAGAGTCCACTGGAGGATGCACATGTGAAGCCTTGCCAGTGGAACGGTGGGAATGGCAGCCATCAGTCCCAACAGCCTCAGGTACACCCTGGCAGGAATATAATGGCTCTGGGCGCCTCCTGAGCCTCGGCAATAAGGTACGCTGCCCTGTTTTGAGGCAGGAAAGCCTTCCCCTGTGCCGAGTCTAGAACCGCCCCTATGTATTGCAGCCTTTGGGACAGAACCAGGATCGACTTGGGCAGGCAGACTGTAATGCCCAGGGAGGGGAAAAACTGAAGTTTTCTCTAGAGTCCCCAGGAGCTGTTCCCTGGACGAAGCCTTTAGGAGCCAATTGTCCAGATAAGGGAAACGTACATTTCCTCCCTTCAGAGGGCCGCAATCACTGCTGCTAAGCACCTGGCAAAGACCCACAGAGCAGAGGACAAGCCAAAGAGCAGCACTTTGAACTGGTAATGCTCACCCTGGAAAAGAAACCAGAGGAACCACCTGTGAGGAAGAAACACCAAGATGTGCAGGTAAGCATCCTGCATGTCCTGAGAACACAACCAGTCGCCATTCTTGAGAAGGGGCATCAGACCTGGCAAAGTTCCCATTCAGGACTTTTTGTAGTGGCTATACAGGTTGAGGTCCTTTAGATGTAAGATGGGCCTCAGATCTCCGGACTTTTGGGGGATAAGGAAGAACCTAGAATAAAGTCCCTTGTTTCTCTGGCACCTGGGTACTGGCTCGATGACCTGTTTGCGCAGAAGGGTCTGTACCTCAGAACAGGCAGGTGGGCAGGGGGTAATTAGAGGGCAGAGGAGTCGTCTCTGTGGGTTCCTCTGTGAGCTCCAGACTGTAACCCCCTTTCTATGATTTGAAGAATACAGGCATCCGATGTTATGGTTCTCCATTGGGGAGAACCAACCTCCAACCACCACCTCTTGGTTGGAGACTGAAAGAGGGGGGTCTGGCAAGGAGTCAAGCCAAGGTGGATCCAGCCACTGGGGCTGGTCCATCACCTCTGGGGTGCTTTGCCACAGCTCCAGCATTGGAGGGGGCGGGCAAGGCGGAGGTGGCTCTGTGTTTGCCATGGTGCCGAGAGGCTGCTCCTGGCCTACTGGACGCTTTACAAAAAGGAGGGTGCTGTCTGCTCTTAGGTTGCATGTGACAACAAGTGGACAGATTTGATAGCCCTGCCAGATGCCTGCAAATCGTTAATGATATCCCGGATGTCTGGACCAAAGAGCTTGGAGCCACTGAAGGGGGCATTAAGCACCTTCTGCTGGACATCCACAGCGAAGCCAGAGACCCTCAGCCAGGAGTGCCTACGGAGGCAGATACCAGTGGCAGAAGCCATGGCAACAGTATCAGAGATATCATAGAGGGCCCGTAGGAGGTGCTTGCTAACATTCTCAGCGGTCTGCAAGCATTTGAGAAACTCTTGATTCTGGGTATCTTCATGAAGGGTCTGGGCAGCAGCCTTGCCCTTCTTCCAGTTGGTATTCTGGTACTTTACCGTGTGAGACAGGTAACTGGCAATCCACAACCCCAGGGTGGAGGATGCATAAACCATCTTGCCCCAAAGATCAATTCTGCGTGACCCTTTGTCTGAGGGGAGGGAGATAAGGTGCCTGGGCACCTTAGACCTGTCAAGACATGCTTTTGTGATCACTGAATCTGTTTCAGGTTGGGCAGCATAATGTGGAAACCCCGGCGGAGCATGGTAAAGTTTATCTGCCCTGCGGGACATGGCTGGCACCATGTCAGGCCTGTGCCAGGATACAGTAGTAGCATTCCTCAAAGCAGGCAAAATGGGAGGAATGATCCTAGGAAGAGACTATGGGATCTTCAGGAAATCCATCAGATCTTTCCTGGTGGCATCCATCTACTCAGTATGGAAACCAATGGCTGAGGATAACTGCTTCATAATATTAAAGAAGGTAGGGTCCTCTGGAGGAGACCTAGGAGCATGTTTGACTGAATCCTTGCTCACTGAGGAAGCTGTGGATCTGTCTGAGGTGAAGGGCTCTTCCTCCTCTTCCCCATCAGGAAGAATAAGGTCAGGATGGTACTCCTCAACATCAACTTCTTCCAGATCAAGGTTCTGAGGTGTCAATGACGGCCCCGGGAGGGGGGGGCAGTCCACGGTTGTCAAGGAGGGGTCATCGATGCTGCCATTAGTGGCACAGGTGATGTACCTCTATATGCACCTAACTGGTGGACAATCACCGAGGTGAATTTAGTCAATCTCATAGAGGTCAACGACAATGGAGGACTGCATCGATGTAGGGGTCGACGTCGCAGGGAGCGACGACCCACCAGATGGGTCCTGAGAACCTGAAAAGCCTGTAGCCCGAGGGCGTGGGGAAGGATCAGGCTTTGACGGGAGGGTTGTTGACAATGATCCCATAGTCGACGATGGTTGGCCGCCCTGAATACTGGACAGAGGAGCTGTCGGTATGGGTCGGGTAGGCACAGAGACCTGGATAGCAGATTTAGGCATCAGTGCAGCCACAACCAACCTAGAACCCCCAGACAAGGAAGGAGAGGTCTTCGGGGAGTGGGACAGCCAACAGGGGTAGCGATCCTGAACTCGTTCTTTTTTGTGACTTTTCCCCAAGGACTTGTCTCGGGCCTTAGTGGCCTGGAAGCTCGACGACCCTGCCAGTGACTGGGAGGCTGGAACCCCAGAGGACCCCTGCCAGGAACTGGCTTCCTGTTTATCCATAAGTGTTGCTTGAAGTTTGTTTGATTAAACTTCTGACAGAGCTCACAGTCAGAGACTTGGTGGTCATGCCCAACACAGCAGACAAAGAGAGAGTGTTAGTCTGTGGAAGCAATCTTCTTTCCGCAGCGACAGTGATGAAAGAGAGAGAGAGAGAGAGAGGTCAAAGTATTAACTATCGACATAAACAAAATAAAGGAATCTCTTTTAAAAAAGAGATTCTGAAGTATTAGGTTGAAAAAAAGTTGTAGACGAAATTTGGTGCAAAGCTGCGTTAAAGCTCCCACAGAGACCCAGGCGAACAAGTCGGCGGCAGAAAAGAACTGAGGAGGGAGCGGGGCTGCTCACGCCTTTATAGGGTTGATGACGTCAGCAGACGTCATCATCGTGGGCGGCCCAGAGTTGTACTGTTGAAAATCTTCCATGTGGATCCAGCTTCACCGACAGTGCAGCTCCTACGATGTGGCCTGATGACTGAGATACCCCCGAGGAAGATCTTAGGATTTGTACGCAAAGACACTCTGGAAAACCAAATAAAGCTGCTCACACATAACAGCCTTCAGCTCCAAAATCCTTCAGACAGAATTAATAGCCACTCAAATTAATGCTATACATGACAGAAAGCTTAGCTTGCAAGTTGCGACTGGCTCAAAAGGAGCCAAATTAAGTTTTTTTGTTTTTTTTTTACTATTTATGCCCCCTTTCTGACACCACGTCAACTCCTATCCTCAGGGTCCTCAATGCACCCTGTCGACCAGGATGTGGAGGATATTGCTCCCCTCCCAGCATCTGCTCCGTGAACCCTTTAACTCACCAGATTACCCCCCTGTGTGGGGGGGGGAGGAGGAGGGTCCCTCTAACTCCCCCCTTACTTACCTCACGAGGCGGACACAAAACCGGAGCTCCTCAAACCCTCTGGTCATTGGTGCCAAGGCCTATCTCCAGTAGCCAGCGTAGTGCTTTTTTCTGGTCCCCGCCCCCTGCATGCATCAGCACTGAGGGAGGACCAATGAGTCAGAGGCACACAGAGACACACTTCTGCTCTGGTCTTCAGCCAATGCCTGCCCCTTCCCTAGTGTTCCACCTCCTCTGCTGCACCACCACCACAGGTCACCCAGGTGGTGGCAGTATTGCAGCAAGGAGAGCGGCCCACTGTGCGTTCAATCCTTCTCCCTGGCTACCGAATCCGGTCACCAGCTATAGCTGTGAAAAGAAGGCCTGCACTGGCAGGCCAGCAAAGTAAAGTAAGTTTTTCTAACATAAACGTCAGGTTTCACATGAGGAATGCCCCTCAGGAAGGTATGGGACAGCTCTAATTGTGCCACTGTCCGACATCAGTAGGCATATGGAAAGCTGAAATAGCTGACAAGTGCAGATAAACACAGGTTACTCACCTATAACAGTAGTTCTAGGAGTCGTATATTTTGTTCATCCACATTTCTTGGAATGTCCCTTTCCCCTTTAATTCTTGCCAGAAGGTCTTCAAGCTGGCTCCTCCCACCCACCCAGGTGGTATAACCCTCAGCTCCGCCCCATGACACCAAATCTTAGCCCGCTGGAAGCCAGATTGTGCGTCGAAGCCGGGGAAGTCGGGTGGCTCAGTGTGGATGAACAACATATACCACTCCTAGAACTACTGTTACATGTGAGTAACCTGTATTTCTAGGGACGTGGATACTTTGTTTTATCCACACTTCTTGGCAGATTCCTAGCAGTTCTCATGGAGGAGGGAGGCAAGGCGCTCACCCCATACTTAGGGAACAGAGACTGGAGAACCGAGGCCCCCAAACCAGCATCCCGGCGTGACTCAAGGTCGATGTGGTAGTGGGTGATGAAGGTGTTTGCGGTCTTCCAGGTAGCAGCCGGACAGATTTCCTGGATAGGGATGTCCTTGGAAGCAGCCACCAACACAGCGGTATGGCGGTGGAATGAGCCCTTAGCCCTATGGGAGGCTCCCTACCCACCAACCTATAGCAGAGATCAATGCAGGAAGTGATCCACCTTCCAACTGCCCGCTTTGCTGCAGGTCTGCCAGGTGCGGCTTCAGGGTAGGTGACAAACAGCTGGTGAACCTTTCCCGGAATTTCCACCATTCTCTCCTTGTAGTAGGAGAGAGCACGTCTCAGATCCAGAGTATGGAGCCTGTACTCAGCATCCGAGGTGTAGTTCACGTAGAACACAGGCAGAGTCATCACCTGGTTGAGATGGAACTCTGACACCATCTTCGGGAGGAATTTCAGGTGGGGGCACAGGACAACCTTGTCCCTGTGGAAGACCAGGTAAAGAGACTCCACCGAAAGCGCCTGGAGCTCCACAGTCCTTCTGGCTGACGTGATAGCCACCAGAAGGCGGTCTTCCTTGACAAGTGTGACATCTCACACTTGAGCATCAGCTCGAATGGCTTGCCCACGGGTTTAGCCAAAACCAGCAGTAAATCCCACAGAGGTGGAGGTTCACGCACCTGGAGGGGATATGTGATCTAGGCCCTGGAAAAAGCACCAGACCACCTTCTCCTGTGCCACCGTCTGCTGACCGGCCCGCGCCCGGTAAGCAGAGATGACTGCCAGGTGCACCTTAAGGGTCGTAGACCGAAGACCCCCTTTGGACAGAGACCGAAGGTAGTATAAGATGTTAGCCACTGGACAGGACAGAGGGTCCAGGCCCTTACCCTGACACCAAATGGAAAATCTTTTCCATTTGAAGGCATAGTACCTCCTGGTCGACTCCTTCCTGGATGCTTCAACTACTGTGAGTACATCCTCAGAGAGACCCAGAGCCTGGAACTCTAGCCACTCAGGAACCAGGCTGTCAGGCGCAGGGACTGAAAGTCCGGATGGAAAACCTTCGTCTGGCCGACTGATATCAGATCCGGGCGTGCTGGAAGATGCCTCAGGAGCCTGCTGCTGAGGAGATCTGGATACCAGAACTGGAAGGGCTAGTCTGGGGTTACCAGGATCACCTGTGCCTTGTCCCTCCTCACCCTGAGAAGCACCCTGTGGATCAAGGGAAAGGGAGGGAAGGCGTAGAAGAGGCCTGGGGTCCACGGCCTCGAGAAGGCATCCCCCTGCAGCGAGCCCTGCTGAGGGGGCCGGGCATGAAACAGCCTCAGCTTGGTGCTTTCCAAGGAGGCAAACAGGTCCACTATCGGTTTGCCCCAGTGGGAGAATAGGCTGTGAGTTACCTCTGGATGGAGAGACCACTCGTGGGATGTCTCGCCTACATGGCTGAGAGCATCTGCCAGTTGGTTTGAGGCTCCTGCCACAGGGATGGCTAGGAGATCTGCCTCCAGTCGGCTCACGAGTGTCAAGATGCGGAGCACTTCCCTGCACAGCAGCCGGGAATGCGTGCCGCCCTGTCTGTTGAGGTAGTACATGGTCGTGGTATTGTCTTGTCTGGACTTGAACCACTTCACCCCAAAACTGCTGAACAAATGCAGACAACACCAGTCTGACCACCCTGAGCTCCAGTAGGTTGATATGGTATCAGGATTCCTCGAGGGTCCAGAACCCATGGGCCCTGTTGTTCCCTATGTGAGCTCCCCAGCCCGTGAGAGAGGCATTGGTCATGAGGATGATCGTTGGCTTGGGGTGGACAAATGGGATCCCTTCCTGCAGATGATCCAGGACAGTCCACCACTGGAGAGCGTCCCACATTCTCTGGGTCACAGTGATCAGCTGGTCAAAATGACCTTGGCGCTGAGTCCACTGGTTGGCCAGCTCCCACTGGAGGGGGCGCATATGCCACCGGGCCCATCGGACCATGGTGGTGCAGGCCACCATGTACCCCAGAAGGCACAGAAAGTCCTGGGCAGGGCGCAAGTGCCCAACCAGAAATGACTGAGCAAAGGAGGAGAGAACCTCCACCCTGTCTGCCGGGAGCCGGGCTCTGGCTCGGCAGAAGGTGAGCTCTGTCCTGATGAACCATATCACCTGCAAAGGCACAAGCTCCAATTTGGCCTCGTTGATCAGGAGACCAAGCTGAGAGCAGGTTTGGAGGGCTAGGTCCTTGGACCTCTCCACCTCTTGCTGGAGGAATCCGTCAAGAGCCAGTTGTCAAGGTAAGGGAAGACTCCAACCCCTGGACGCCTGAGGTGGGCTGCCACCACTGCAGTGCATTTGGTTAAGACCCGTGGGGCTGATGACAGGCCGAATGGCACGGCTCGGAACTTGTATAGGGTTCCCTCTGCTCTGAAGTGGAGGAACCGCTGGTGAGATGGACGGATTGAGACGTGGAAAAATGTGTCCTGGAGATCCAGTGAGCAGAACCACATGTTCTGCTCCGGGCATAGTATGATCTGAGACAGTTACTATCCTGAAGGTGCATGGCCTGAGAAACTGGTTCAGATCGTGCAGATCTAGAATGGGGCGCTAACCCCCCGTCCGCTTCTGGACTAGGAAGTACCTGGAAATGAACCCTGGGTTGACTGGGGGATCTGTCACTTGGTCCACTACCTCCTTGAGGAGGAGCCGAGTTATGTTGTCTCTCAGAGCTGAATAAGTGTGGACTGATGCCCTTTCCTCCATTTGGGGAGTGGGCTCAGCTAGGAAGGTACTGCTTGAACTCTAGAGGCAGACCCTGGCCAACCACTTCTAGGGCCCGCCTGTCCGTGGTAACAGCGGACCAGGCGGAAAGAAAGTGGCAGAGCCAGTCCTCCACAGGAGGACCCAGAGCTGGCGCGACGGGAATAGGGGTGGCAGCCCCTATGCCATCACTGGGCAGGCTTGGAGGAAGAGGGTCCAGATTGGAAGCTGCCTGAACCCTGACCTCCTCTGTGGGCCGCTGGAAGCCCGGACTTCAGCCGAGGGTGCCAAGCCTGTGCCTGCTGTTGCTGCCCA
Organism: Neoceratodus forsteri; assembly: GCA_016271365.2. Lineage (NCBI taxonomy): Eukaryota > Metazoa > Chordata > Ceratodontiformes > Ceratodontidae > Neoceratodus > Neoceratodus forsteri. The sequence goes on from CM028131.1 coordinate 737,159,727, forward strand.
CCCTGGAAGAAGGGCTGCTTAGCCGCAGGAGCAGGATGCCGAAATGGCTTCTTCTTCTGTTGTTTCTTGGCACCAAGGGCGTCTTTCTGAACAGAAGTAGCTGAGTCCAAGTTGGCACTGGACTGCTTGATTCTTTGAAGGCGACCATCCACACCTGGGCCGAAGAGATTGGCGCCCAGGAAAGGAATGTCAGTGAGTTTGTGCTGGGTATCTGCCGTGAAGGTGGAAAGTCTCAGCCAAGCCCTGCGGCGCATGGCAACTGTGATTGCCACCGAACGGCACATGAATCCCCGAGGTCCAGGGCTGTGTGGAGTTGCTGCTTGGCAACGTCCCGACCCTGATCCCAGACCTGCTTGACCATAGTCTGATGGTCCGTGGGGAGGTGTGGGAGAACCTCATCCAAGGAGCCCAGCAGAGCATGAGAGAAGTGCATCATGATGACAGCCGAGCTTGCCTGACGGAGGCCTAGTGAAGAGGCGGCATAAACCTTCCTGGCAGAGTGATCCAATTTTTTGGATTCCTTGTCCAGAGGTCTATCTGTATCTGCAGAGCTGCCTGTGCATCTGAACACAGAAGTGGTTGTGACCGGGAGCTCCTGCCACTCTTGAGGACCAACCTTTTCTTAAATCTGTTGTAACAGTTCTTGTATTTCTAAGCCTCATCTATCCTTCACTATTTCTAGTCCATAAGGTTGGCCACCTGGGCAACACCCCCCGTGTCCTCTTTAATTTTCCTTTTCCTCTCAGGTCCTCGTACAGGAATGTTATTGTGGTGACCTCCAAGTATATGTAAAACAGGTTGTGTTTATTGTTGTTGGATTTAGTATGTAATAGCACTATGTTATAAAATACCTTGATATATATACCTTATGTTTATGAAACCTGTAAATGTTAGATGCCATGGCACCTGGTGTTTTGATAATGGTAAAAAGTACTAGGTGACTATTTTAGAAATTAAGCTAGTTGTGTTATTTAAAATGCATGTATAGTGTTGTAAACTTAAGTAAGAAATGGCATGATTTGCATATATCCCATGATGCATTGCATTATGAAGTACGTATGATGTTGTATTTCTTTGAAACTTGATTTGTTGCCAATGCCCTTTGGTGTAACTGTTCTTTCAGTGATTCTGCATTGAGGTTCTTTGTTAATAGCTTGTTTTGTTTTTCTTCTTTTTGGGCCCCCACTATGTAAGCAAATGAGGGCTTGCATAAGGGTTATGGCTACAGCTCAACTAGTGAATTGGGTCAGAGATCAGTGTCACTAGGTGCTGGCTAAATACAGAAAAAAGGACATTAATAGTCTGTTGCTGCAAACTGATGTACTGAAGAAGAAATATGGCATGGTAGAAGCTTATTTCTTGTATTTTGAATAAACATCACATAGAAATTGTGTGTTGAACCTGAAGTTCGGTGTCTGCTCCATCTGATATCCCACAACCCCTCCGCTGATGGGTGTTTCGTGAACCAAGAGAGGGACCCAATGGGCACTGTGTACTTGCAGGCCATCCAGGCAGACGGCGCTGGGCAGGAGACAGGGTGCTGCCAAAGCTGGACCAAAAATGGCCTTAGTCACTGGGAATGCTTTCGTAGGAGTGTCCCCTCTCTTATGCCAGCAGAATAGGCCTAACAGTCTCTCGAGTCTGCTCGATTTTCAGCACCCGCACTGAGGGCCAATTTTGGTGTCCCCTCCTCCCCCTTGGGTTATACTGTCCCCAGTCCCAGATGTTTCACCTCTATTGGGCCTGGTCAGATTTACCCTTCCCCTGTACCTGTCCCATCCCCTCTTAAACTAGGCAGTGCATTCCATGGCTCCACCACCCTTTCAGTGAAATAACATCTCCTCCTCTCCCCTCTAAGCCTGCCCCCTTCCAGCTTACATCCGTGACCTCTTGTTGCCCCACCCTCCTTCCTTTGGAGCACCCTGACTGGGCCTCCTTTATTGATCCCTTTCATGTACTTAAAGACCTCTACCATGTCCCACCTGTCCCTCCTCTCCTCCAGGGTGTACATATCGAGCTCCTTGAGCCTCTCCTCATAGGTCCTCTCCCCCAGGCCCCAGATCATTTTACTTGCCCTCCTTTGGACCCTCTCTAGGAGTGTAATGTCCCTCTTTAAATGTGGTCTCCAAAATTGTACACAGTACTCGAGGTGTGGCCTAACCAAGCAGTTGTACGGTGGAATGATCACTTCCACCTTTCTGGAGGAAACCCCTCTTGTGATGCATCCCAGCATCCTATTTGCCCTTGCCACTGCCCTCCTACAGGTCTCTGAGTTGTTCATTTTGACATCTACCACTATCCCCAGGTCCCTCTCACCCTCTGGGACTTGAATCATGTCTCCTCCCTGGGTATACCCCTGGCCTAGATTTCTGACTCCCAGGTGCAGAACCTTGCACTTCCTCACATTGCATTTTAGCTTCCATTTCCCCAACCACGTTTCCAGAGCCTCCAGGTCCTACTGCAAGGCCACCCTCTCCTCCTCCTAATCCACCACTGCACCCAGCTTTGAGTCATCTGCAAAGAGACTCATCTCACTCCTGATCCCCCTCCTGATGTCTGAGATATAGGCATTGAACAGGAGTGGCCCCAGCACTGACCCCTGGGGAACCCCACTAGTAGCCCACCTTGGGGATGAGGCTAACCCTCCAACCACCACCTCTGAGTACGCTCAGAAAGCCAATTTCCTATCAATCTTAACTACTGTCTCCCCACCCCCATTTCCTTCAGCTTAGCCAGCAGGCCACTGTGGAGTACCGAATCAAACGCCTTGCTAAAGTCCAGAAAGAGGACGTCCACTGGCCTACCATGGTTCAGGGCCCTCGTCACCCAGTCACAGAACTTAACAAGGTATGTCTGGCACGATCTTCCCATGACAAAGCGGTGCTGCCTATCGTCCAAGTATCCAGATTGCTCCAGTAACCCCCCCAGCCTTTCTCTGACAATACCCTCCATCACTTTGCCGACCACTGATGTCAGGCTAACGGGCCTGTAATTTCCCGCCTCCTCTCTTGATCCCCCCCTTGTGGATCGGCACATGGGCCACCCTCTTGTCTTGGGGCACCCACCCAGATGAGACGGAGAATCCCCAAGAAGGACGAAGGACCTTCCTCCGTCGACAGACTGCCCACCGAATCATCGTCTAACGGACAAGAATTTAGGTCACAGTCGACAGAATCCGAAGTATCTGGATAAATTGGTCGTCCACCAAGGTCCCCCTCTACATGCCTGGGGCAGTCAGGCGTGATGGTGACCGATATCCTGCAGGGAAGACCCGGAACCATCAGAACTTCATGCGAAGAAGCCCTTCCACGTGGGCTGTTTAGGCAGTGGCTCCACCACTATCAGTGGAGAGGTCGATTTTGGCTGAACCAGGGTGGGTTCTACCGGCTTTGCAGGCAGAGGAACAGAGATGATTAGTTTTGATGGAGCCGGCTCCGGCCTAGAATGTGAAAGCCAAGTAATGGCTGGTGTGGAAACCGTGGCCGGTTTCTAGCTGGACAAGATCAGCTGTTGCCACATGAGATCTTCGTAGCATCGACGGAGTTTCTGTCTAAGCCTCTCCTCATATGAGGAGGATGAAGATGAATGTCGGCGTCACCTTTTCTTTGAGCACTTATGCGCCTTCCTCGGCCTATCGGTCGAGGGGGTCCAAGACCTCGATCTCAATTGGACTGGCTGACCAGGTCGCTCTGGAGACACCAGGGGGGACCAGTGATTTTCCCAGATCAGGGTCTGGTTCCTCGATGGGATTGCCAGCAGGCTGGGTATCCTCATCGGGAAGATGCAGGACCGGAGTCCTGGTAAGCGAGTTGTCGGGCGACAACAGATCAAATGGGTCGAGAGTGATCTCCATCGCATCGTCGATCGAGACTTTGATCAGCTGACCAGTCAGCAGAGCCGAGAAGCCGGTGGCCGAAGTAGCAGTCTCGACCGAAGATCCCTGGGACCGAGATCGCTCTTGATCCCAAGAACGTCTTTGCTGAGATGAAGAGTCTCTCGGTTCCTTGTCCTTTTTACGGGACCGGGAGACATGAGAGCCCAATGGTCCCTCGCCCTTGGTGGGGAAAGACTGGCACATCTCACGAAAGGAGCCCGAGAAGGTGGACCCCAGATTGAATGGAACAAAAATTGGCTGAAAGGAGAGCTCTGCAGCCCGCGCCATCTCTTCCTCGAAGGCCTGCATTTGCTCTAACTGCTCAGTGGACCCCGCAGCCGAGGAGACCGCCCACTGGGCCTCCTTTGATTTCACCAGTGGATTCTGTTTTTTGGGCCAATCCCGCTTAAGACGTGTGAGGCAATCGTCGAGAATGTTAGGATGAAAAGTGAGACATCTCGCAGGCCTGGGTGTCATGGCAGACACACAAACAGTAGACGCATGAGGTCTGCGGGTCTGTGCACAACATTTTCTGGCCGCACGGGCACCAACGGAAACCGGAGGGAAGATTTATCTTCCATGATCGAGAAACAGAGATCGCAATTGCTAGCTCAAATTAGCTTAATCTTTAGAGAATCCGAAGGAAACGAAGCCAGGGCCTACAAAACGCAGGAGCAGTGAAGAGGCAATTTGAATCTTCCAGTGGAAAGGATGAACTGGCGTCATGGGGCGGAGCTGAGTTTTATACCACCTGGGTGGGTGAGAGAAGCCAGCTTTAAGTCCTTCCGGCAAGAATTAAAGGGGAAAGGGACATGCCAAGAAGTGTGGATAGAACAACATATCCACGTCCCTAGAAATGGAGGAATACTTCAGACCAGAATCTGAGAGGGACAGCAAGTACTCCAGAATCTTATTTCCTGGACAACTGAAAGGATCCAGCCGGTGGGCAGTGGCCCAAAGAGAAAAGCGCTTCCACTTCATGGAATAAATAGCACTGGTTAAGGGTTTCCTTGCAGCCACCATTGGGGACACCCCAAATCTAGCCATGGCTACATCTTCAAGAGCCAAGCATGAAAGTGCAGAGACTTGAGGTCCGCATGTACCAGGGTGCCCTATTCCTGGGCGAGCAAGCCTATGCACAGGGGTAGAGACACTGGAGCTTCCACTGCCAACTGCTGCAGTACAGGAAACCAGATCTGGCAAGGCCAAAAGGGGGCGTTGAGAATCATAGTGGCCCCTTCCATCTGAAGTTTGATCAACACCCTCTGAATTACTGGGAAGAGAGGGAAGGCATAGAGAAATCTCCTCTTCCAAGAGAGGGACAGTGAGTCTTGCCATAACATTCCAGGCCTTGGAGAGAGTGAGCAGAAACACGGCAGTTTTGCGTTGAGTGGGGATGCAAAACGGTCCAACAATGGGCGACCCCGCCGGTTGAACAGGTCTTCTACGACTGAAGTCAGCAGCTCCCACTTGTGCATCTTGGACTGTGACCAGCTTAGCTTGTCCACTAGAATGTTTTGGATACCTGGAACATGGACGGACGAGAGTTCCAGGCTGTATTCTAGGGCCCAATATCAGTCTCTCATGGCTTGCTGACAGAGGGGGTAAGACTGCATCTTCCCTTGCTTGTTAATGTAATGGACTACACTGATGTTGTCAGTCTGTACCAACAGATGGCCCGTAGATAGCTGGGTCTGGAAGGCTTGCAAGGCATACAGAATGGCCTTCATCTCCAGGACGTTCGTGCGAAGGGCAGTCTCCACTTCTGTCCACGTCCCACAAGTCTGATGAGGGTCCAAATGAGCCACCCAGCCCGACCTTGAAGCATCTGTGGTGAAGATCTGGTGAGAGGAAGGGAACCCCTTTCAACAGATTGCTGGGTCTGGGGCACCAGAGATCCAATTTCCAGGCAGGAAGCTTTTCTTATCAGCTCTGCACTTCAGCTCAGTCAATTTATCAAATAAATACAATTTCAGCAGGTTAAACTTAACTGAGTTTTTCAAATTTGTTCTCCTGAGGTTATCAGCTTTCAGACATTCCTAAACTCGTCATGGGTAAACAGAAGAACCCAGCTCCTGGGGCTTTTAAAGTTTCCGCATCCAAACCACGGAAGGTTGGAGAGACCTTGAGCCATGAGGTGGAAACTGCATCAGAGCATTCCTCAAATCCTCCCTGGCACCAAATGCTTGCCACTATGCAGTCTATGGACACTAAAATTGAAAAACTTTAGCCAGGCTGGAAACACATGATACAACTATTACTGAACTATCTAGCATTGTTGCCAAAAGTGACAAGAGATCTATTACTACGCAAGCGACTGTCACTACCCTCACACAGGACAACACACAACTCAGTGGTCGGCTCGGAAGCATTAGAGAATGAGGTACGGACAGGGAACCTCAGGTTAGCTGAGAGTACCAGAGGGAGCAGAAGGATTTCTTTTGGACTGAATTTAAGCATCTATCCCTCTGACTGAAGATTCTGATTGGGGTGTGCTCCGGAGAGTTTGTCGAGTTAATCCAAGGGTGCGGCCTGCCAATATACAGCAACCCTGCACTATGCTGGTGAAGACACTGGGAGCAGAGAACCGTGACATAGTTTTGGCAGCAACGTGGGTGGCAACTCGCTTTCCTTTAGTAAGCTCGATGTAAAGTTCTTTCCAGATCTCTCCTTTCAAACCCGGGTCAGGAGTAAGAGATTTGATGGAGTCACACAGAAGTTTCAGGCACTCAGAGCGGGCTACTCTTTTCTTCTGCCAGCTCAACTAAGGATCACTTACTGAGGCAAATCGTGGCAGTTTACAGACCCGATGGATGCATGTCGGTGGCTGGAGAAAACTGAAAAAAGAATTTGCCACCAGAGCCATCACCAACACGGAGGAGGAAGCTGATGGAGAAGAAACGGGTGCAGCTGTATGAGTCTGTTATTTTGACTCTTCAGACATTGACTGGTATCAGTTATTCTGAACAATATGGGACACTGCTGTTCTGTGTGTTTTAATAGGAGGGCAATGTTGTTGTTTTTTTGCTGTACTGTGTCCCCTTAATGCTGTCTACCACTCCTGGTGGGATTAACAGACACATTTAGTTATTACTATTTTAGGAAGTGGTCTGTCCACTGGTTGTTCAGCCCCACATGATGGCAAATACCACCTATCTTGTTGTCTCTGTTACCGGTGGAGCAGGGCTGACATAGCAAGCTTTGTGCTAATGGATGTATTTACCCAACCTGTTTCTTGATTTGATTCATTGCATTTTAGCATAACTGCTAAACCCTATCTTCGTGAATGCTGAGCTACTATGGTTGAATACTTTTTTTTCCAGCTGAGTGCAGAAAAGTTATAGAGAAACACCTATTCCCCGTTTGTTTTTTGTTTTTTTGCATATTAAAGTAGGAGTGGATAAATAGCACTCCCTAGTGAGTGGGGCTGACATACCTCTGTAAATCTGACCTTTTTTCGAGACACTCCAAAGGCACTGAGATGGTTAGCATTTTTTGAACTCTCATTTGTTTAAATCTTGGGTAACTAACACTCCTACTATTGAATATTACAGAGGATGGCTATGTACAGTATATCAACTTTCTGAATATTTATGTAACAATTATTGCCCTGGATAAGGAAATACGTTTATGATTTATTTTAAAACAGTAAATACAGTACAAATAAAAAACAAAACAAAAGTCTGTCACATCAGGAGACCTTGAAATACTTTAGATCTATGAAGGCGTATTCTTCAGTTGGCTTGGATGGTATTGATATCTCTTTGCTTCATCCTGCACTTCTGGAATTGGTTTTTCCAGTTAGAATTCTATTCAATTTATCTTTGAGTTCTAGACAGGGGCAGTGGGCTTGGAAACAAGACTCTTTGGTTACCATATTTAAGTCTGGGTCTTGTACTGAAATCTCTAATTATCGTCCTATGTCTCTTTAACCTTCTTTGTGTAAGGCTTTAGAATGTGCAGTCTTTGATCAGGTTTCTGATTATTAAACAGCACGGTTTTAAGGAAATACAAACTCACACATGCCCACACAATGCAAAGCATCATGGGCTGCATATGCAAATCACCACAGAATATTATGATGATTCAACTTTAAGCAGAATTACATGGTGCTGAAAGGCCTCTCACACAGTTTGCAAAGGGTCCTACCAGGACTCATCAGTATGCCTCGTCTGTTTGACACCCCAGTGGAATGAACCAGCTACCCTAAGACGGTCTGTCTGGGTTATGTGGTGGGTATTTGCAGGGGCACTGGATTTGGGAAACTGTTCTACTGCAGAGTTTCTCGATCGTACTAAGGCTTCTGATTTTTAGCAGTGTTGCTAGTAATGCTATGCATCAGCGGTTTATTGATGAGCTACAATTAGGACAGTCGAATAAAATGAATTTGCATTGCTCCTGCAATCTCCCCAAGGGTAGCTTAGGTGACCTCTCTTGATTAATAGATGTTGCAAGACGCTGTTCTCCCAAGTCAGATATATTACTCCTAAGTGATTTCAATTTGCACTAGTGCTCTGATCAATAAACAGACTAGGATACAGTGTTAAAATGTTTTAAACTTACTTAGTGATTTACTTCCCTACTAGAATGAATCTTAGAAGTCCTAATCATTCTGCTCTTGACTAGGTTGCTAATAATAGGCAGAATAGGGTTATAGGGGCGGAGACCCTGGCGGACTCCATAAGTGATCATTTACCAACATTCTGCATGTGGAGCTGTAGGTCAAATGAAGTCTACCCTAGAACAGTCACCTTCAGGGACTTCTCTAAATTGCCATGGATTACAAAACTGGCGTATCTGCTGCAAGCTAGGAAATCAATATACTGCACGGTAATAAAGAAGTAAGAACTAGTAGGGACACTATTATGAGAGCTACAATATCTGATAGCTTATGCAATTTTAAGCGAAACTCTTGGGGGGGGAACAAAACAAAACAGGAAATAAAGCTGTTGCTGAAGCATTTAATTCATTACTTCCTGACTCCAGTGAACTATAGATAGGTCTGGTTTGTTAAATAACTTTCAATCAGTACTGTCTCTGCCTTTTCCCATGTGTGCAGCAGCACTGCTCAGGCCAGTGAGTATGGTCAAAAGACTGGGGCAATTTCTGTAGAGCTCTGTAAAGCCTTGGATGCTGCAGACAGAATAGCTACGTACCGTAGCAACTGATCTTCAAGAGAATCTCCTCCAGTGAGCCACATCATGAAAATGTAAGCCGTTGGCATCAAGACCACCTGGAAATATTTGCTGTCACTGGGGTCACCCATGCCGACGCACCTCATCGATGACTATATAACATTGATATCTCCAGCATGCCTCAGTTCCCTGCCACAGACAAGCTCAGAGGTGCATCGATCTGGCAGGGACTGATGTGACTAGGACCAAACTAGGCAGAGGATAGAATGTGGCGTCTTCCCTGAAAAGAACTGGGCCCTGGAAAACAGCATCTAAGCTGGCCTCTTGAAGGTCCTGATGAAAACCTGAGACTGTAAGAGCCAAGAGTACCTGTCAAGACAGACACCAGTGGCAGCCACCCTGGCGGCAGTGTCTGCTGAATCATAGGATGAGCGGAGAATGGTCTTACCAGTCAGCGACGTCGAGTGGGTGGTGAAATGGAACAGATGGGATTTGCTTCTCGACACGAGCTGAAGGCCAAGCTGCGATGGCAAACTTTCGAGAGATCTCCACACAAGGTGTGACCTCTACGGCGGGAGGTGAAGAACTGGCGGGAGGGTGGGGCCGATGACACCTAACGGCCAACCTATAAATGCCACGCGGTGCGTCGGCCTCGACAGCGGCGCCGACAGCTCCGCCCATCCCCCCAAAAAAGAAGAGAGCTCCCGCGGGGTCATGACCTCCGGCCGACTACCAATGTGTGATACATGGTGAAGACTGACACAGATAAGATCATGCTTACCTGCGTCCATGTCTGACTGGAGGATGTCCAGCAACTTGGATTTCTGAGAGGAGTCTGGTTGAGCCTGTGCCAATTCCAGAGCCTTTTTCCACAAGGAGTTCTGGTATTGGACCATATGTGCCAAAATGTTAAGACAGCGGACAGTACAGGTGGCTGAAGAATAGACCTTCAGGCGGCAGATCCTAGTCCTATGGCTGAAGCTTTGACAATGCTGGCAGGTCTCAGAATTGTGGTCAGGGCCTAGGCAGATGAGGCAGGCTGACTAGCCATTCTTTGATGGTATTTGCTTGCCACAGGCATACCTGAATTTCTGCCGCTCGGATGATGAGGTCGGAGAAGACATGCAGAGAAAAAATTTGGTAAGGAACACAATATTGAAGTAAAAATAATAAAGTGTGAGTAAACGCGAAAATGGTGGTCGATAGAGCAGAACGAATCCATAGAGCCGACGTGCATGGGTCAACGTTGGGAAAAGAACTGAGGTGGGGCTGGGGGACAGCCTCTTTTATACCACTGGCCGACGCTGGGGGTGGGCCGACGTCAGGGGGCAGTCCCCTGCGAGAAACTGCTAGCTAGAAGTTTTTCATGGGGTCCTGGCACCTGGTGGCTTAGTCCTAACGGTGTAGCCTGCTGCAAGAGCTCACCCTCTAAGTAAGATCTGGAGGTTCCACTGCCAGCTGTTAAAGTAGAGGGAAACAAATCTAACGCGGCCACAAGGGGGCTATGAGAATTATTTCCACCCCCTCCAACTGGAGTTTCAGGAAAACCCTCTGCAGGAGCAGGAAGAGAGGGAAGGCATACAAAAACCTCCCTTTCCAAAAGAGGAGCAAAGCATCGTGCCAGAAAACTCCAGACCCTGGATTGAGCAAGTAGAAAAGTGGCAGTTTGGCGTTGAGTGGGGATGCAAAAAGGTCCAACCCTGGGAATTCCCACCTGTCAAAGAGATCTTCGACCACTGAGGGCACTCGTGTGCCCTTGACCTGAACCGGCTTAGACTGTCGGCCAGGGCGCTTTGGACGCCTGGAACATGGACCACTGAGAGCTCCAGGTCATGCTTGATGGCCCAGTACCAGACTCTCATGACTTCCTGACAAAGGAGGTAAGAGTGAGTGCCCCCTGTTTGTTGATGTAAAAGACTAGAAACATGTTGTCCGTCTGCACCAGTAGCAGGCCTCGAAGGCCTGCAGAGCATAAAGAATCGCCTGCATCTCCAGCACGTTCATGTGGAGATGCTGTTTCAACTCTGACCAAACACCTTGGGTCTGATGTCTCCTAGGTGAGTTCCCCAGCCCAGCCCCAAAGCATCCGTGGTTAGAATCTGCTGAGGGGATACTGAGCAGAAAGGAACCCCTATCAGGGGGCTTGGCGTGGTTTTGTCACCACTCCAAAGTCAGTCTCACTGGGTCGGAAACCAGTACCGGCTGTTCCAAATTGTCGGTGCATTGGTCCAACTGGGCTCAAAGGGTCCACTGGGGAACTCTCACATGCAAGCAGGCCAGAGGAACCGTGGTTACGGCCACTGCCATGTGCCCCAGTAGACGAAGAAATACTCTGGCTGGAAATTCAAGACTGGAAGAGACCAGATGGGCCTGCCCACCGGCAGGAAGGCCTTGCCCCGAGATGAGTCCAAGCCTGCTCCTATATACAGGAGGCATTGACTCGGGGAGAGACAAGGCTTTGGCAGGTTGATAGTTATCCCCAAGAGCTGGAAGAGCCAAAAGGTGCCTCCCAAGGTCTGTAGCAAACGATCCCTGGAGGGGACCGTCAGTAGCCAATCGTCCAGGTAAGGGAACACATAAAATCCCAGTCTCTGCAGAGCTGCTGCCACCACTGCTAGGCACTTGGTAAAGACCCGAGGTGCTGAGGAAAGGCCAAATGGAAGGGCCCAGAACTGAAACTGGTCCCCCTGGAACCAGAATCGGAGGAAGCAGCGGTGAGCCAGGAAAATCAGGATATGGAGATAAGCATCCTGCATATCCAGGGAACAGAGCCAGTCCCCCCACTGAATAAGGGGTAAGAGCCCCTGAAGAATCACCATCCTGAAGCGGTTGTACTCTATATGTAGAGGTTCAGACGGCTGAGATCCAGGATTGGCCTTAGATGCCGTTTTCTTGGGGACAAGTAGGAGGTGGGAGTAGGGCCCCTTTCCTCTTTGAGCTGGGAGGATGGGCTCTATGGCCTTTTTGCGCAGGAGTGCCTGAATATCTTCCCGAATGAGGTAGATGTGGGCCTGCAGGTAATGGGAGAATGAATGAGGGCCTTCCAGGGGGAAAGGGGATCTCCAGAAACTTGAGGTTGTGACCCCACTCGATGATCTAAAGCATGCATTGATCTGAGGTTACAGTGCGCCACCCATCGCGGTACAGGAAGAACTGACCCCCGACTGCCTCCACCAAGGCCTCTGCTGGGGGGGGGGTCGGACAAGGAGTCAGGCAGTGGAGCCGGGGGTGGGCAGAACAGCTGAGGGTGCTCTGGGGGCCCTAGGGGCGACTGCTCAGGAAGGCAGGGTGGTTACCATGTGCTTAAAGGGTCCCTTCGACTGCTGGCCCTTGGAAGGGCTGACGCTGGGAGGACCGTGGCTGGGTGCAGTACATGGAGTGTACAGACCTCAGGGCTTTACCCAATTTCTGGAGGTGGAAGATGATATCCTGGGCATCTCCCCCAAACAAGACCGAGCCCCGAAACGGGGGAATCCATTATCTTGGCCTGAATATCAGGTGCAAACCCGGACACCCAAAGCCAGGAATGGTGGCGAATGCAGACTCCTGCCACCACTCCACATCTGGCAGCATTAAGTGTCGTAGGCTGTATACCTTCAAGGAAAGGAGGGAGAGGGGGGACATGATAGAAACTTCCAAGTACCTCAGGGGAATCAACAAAGTCCAAGAGGGTAGCATCCTTCAGAAAAAGAGATGTGCAAGAACAAGGGGAAACAATATGAAGATATGGGGGGGGGGGGGATGGCTCAGAGGCAATGTGAGGAAGTATTTTTTCATGGAGAAGGTGGTGGACGCATGGAACGACCTTCCTGAGGAGGTTGTGGGGTCAAAAATAGTTGGGGAATTCAAGAATGCATGGGACAGACATAAGACAATTCTGGTGGGGTGTAGGGAGAAGTAGGATGTTGGTTAACTAGGATCTGCAGCTTATCAAATAGGGAGGAAAAACGGGCAGACTGGGTGGGCCAAGCAGTCCTTATCTGCTGTAAAAGTCTATGTTACTCTACCCCTTCCCCCAGACTCTTATCATGTCCCCTTGTCTCTGAGCACCTTGTCTCTGAAAAATGCTTCTGTCTTGTACCTTGTTTTCCCCCCTTGAGGTATTTTTTTTAAACTTTGTTTTTTTATTTGTGAAAACAAACATACAGTTAAAACATCTTCATTTGACATTAGATATGTACACTAGAATGAGAGTGCCACTTCTCTTAATACACACAAAAGGTCTGCTGAATGAAATAAGATACATCCTATGAGGGGATAACCAAATAAGAATTAACTCTATCTGGTAGTTTAACTGCTGCAATTGAGTCCAAGAGCTGCATGGTTATTGAAATAATAATCAAGTTCACAATATAAATAATGTCCACCCCATTTCCCTATATTAGGGAAATCAGTTACCATGCTTTTTCAAAGTAGTTACACTAGTTTAGTGTTAAACTATAAAATAAAAGGATCCCCAGAGCTCAATCAAAACATCTGCTTCCCCATATCTACTAGACCAACACCACCTTTTTAGTTGTTAGGGGCTTACTGTAGGTAGCATCAAATCAGAAAGAAAAACTTCCCCTACAATTAGAAAAACATTCTCACTTTTCATATTGTCATACATGGCTGTAATATGTGGGAAAAGAGGCTAACTATATGACCCAGATCCACTATATAAAGCCCAGGCCAGCTGAAAACTAAAATACAGCACAAAACTTTACTTCATATGGGTCAAAAGGATTTTTTTTAAAACAAAATAAGGGAAAAAGATCTCCCCTTCCCACTTCAGCCCTTTATCAAAGAAAACTAATCTAAATGACCAAGTCCCTCAGGGTAGTTCTTCCTCCAATGAGCTTTCTGTGTCTTCTTATTCTCTTCTACGAGATGGAGCACGTTTCTGACACCATTTCAGGGCGTCTGTCGGTTCAGAAAACAGAAAGATCTTGTTCTGGTGAACTATTCTCAGATGCACCGGAAAAATTAGGCTGTGAGGAACCCCTGCTTCTCGTAGCATTGCCCTAACGCCATCAAACCGCTTTCTGCGCTGCCTGGTTGCGTATGCTAAGTCAGGGAAAAGTCACACTTGGTTGCCTTCATGGAGAAGGATCCTCTTCCTCCGGGCCAGGGCCATTAATGCATCTCGTGATCCTACTCAATCGAGAACCATCACCACAGTACATGGGGCTTCAGGGTTGTCTTGACGTCCCCTGAAGGCCATTCTGTAAGCTTTTTGAATATTCTGCACCATTGGAGCGGCCTCAGGACCCAACTGTTGAACTATCCACTCCCGTAAAAACAGAGATAAGTGGTCGCCTTCACTTCTCTCGGCTATTCCCAGAATTCTAACATTAGAGGCTCTAGCCTGGTTTTCCAGCATTTCCAGCTGACAGCGCAACTGCCCGTTTTCTTTTATGACTGAAGTCACAGCCACCATAGCTGCGTCAGCAGTTTTCAACGCAGACGCTGATGCAACAGTAACAGATTCCAAAGTACTTTCCACCATAGCGACCCTTGTTGTGAGTGAATCAAATTTATTAGACAGTCCTGTTACGGAGGCGATTAGGTGGTTAAGTTTCGCTCCGAGAGATTTCATGTTTCTTCTTTACTGCCCACTTCGTGTTCAGGCTCTCGGCCCGGTCCTCCTCATGAAGCAGAAGCATTCGAAAGAACTTTTGTTTTAGCTCCTTCACTGGACTGTTTTTCTTTCCAGGGATTACCCATGTTTGTTCCGCGATGTTCCTTCTGCCTGTCCCTTTGGAGCTTGTTGGTCCTGTTGAGGGGAAGCCACTAGTTTAATCTATTTAATTCTGATGGTTTATGGAGCTCTAGGAATCAGCGACCATCTTGCTCGGGCTCCACAGCACCCCCCCATCCCCCTTGAGGTATTTAAAGGTCTCCATCATATCCCTCTTCTCCCTCCTCTCTTGCAGGGTGTACATATTTAGGTCTTTTAACCTCTCCTCATAGGGCTTCTGATGCACACCCTGCACCTTGTTTCTGAGCACTTTTTCTCAGAAAAATGCTTATCTTGTACCTTGTTTACCCCCCCTTGAGGTATTTAAAGGTCTCCATCATATCCCTCTTCTCCCTCCTCTCTTGCAGGGTGTACATATTTAGGTCTTTTAACCTCTCCTTATAGGCCTTCTGATGCAGACCCTGCACCATTCTGTTGCCCTCCTCTGGACCGCTTCCACTCTGTCCTTTCTGAGATACGGTCTCCAGAACTGGACACTACTCTAGGTGGGGTTGTGACAGGGCTGAAAAAGGCCCTACCCATTTGTTATGCAAAAAGAGTTTAAACGTGAGGGTCTGTTCTGTCCTCTCCTTTTCTGTCTCTGGCTGTGCAACCAAATTTTCGTGCGAGACCTAGGAACTGATCACTCTGACGGTTTTGCAATTCTCCGCCCCTCGCTATCTCTCTACCTTCCCTTGCTGTTCTGTCTTTTCTTCCCCCTTGCATATCTGCAGTTACAAAAACATATATGTGAATCTCTGTGTAAAACTGTATGTGATACTGGGATCCCTTTGTTTAAAACTATATATAGTTATACTGTTGAAATGATTGCAAAGCTATTTGGAACTCAAGGGGTTAACCTGAGATGCAGGTTTTAAGCCTTTTGCAGAGTTATAAACAAGAGGTCAGTTCTGGGTCACCAAGTACTGTTTTGCTGCACCTGCAAGGAATGAAACTGACAAGAAAATTCTGTAAACTTACAAGAACATTCTGTGAGAAGCAGGCTCTCTTAACAAGTTCCCACAGACTTATAAAAAGATCAGCAATGCTTTTACTATAAAGACAAGGAGAGAGAGAGAGTCTGAGATTTGAAACCGAGAAGAAACACTCAGAAGGACTATTTTCTCTGTACTGCCTTTGTAAATAGTTATACTGAACACACTGTTATTTTTTTATTTTGCGGTTATTGAGAAAAATAAAACACTATTTGCGAATTTTGAAATTGCTCCTGGTTTTCCTATGTTTCCTGACCTGTGCCTCGATGACAGGGGTCTTACCAGTGAACTACACAGAGGCAACACCACCTCCCTCCTTCTGCTGGTGATACCCCACCCTATGCATCCCAGCATCCCACATGCCCTCCCAACTGCCTCGCTGCACTGCCTAGCCACCTTTAGGTCATTCGATGATATCACTCCAGGTCTCTCTGCTGCTTAGTGGTCATCAGTACCCCCCCAATCATTTTGTACTCCGCCCCTGGATTTCTGTGCCCCAAGTGCATTATTTTGTACTTTTACACACTGAAACCCAGCTGCCATGCCCGTGATCACTCCTTGAGTTTTTTCAGAAGGAGGCAGATCCCAAGCCAGAAGAATCAAGGGAGAAGGCAGGCCTTGACCTAGCAGAGCAAAGGCTAATCCAGGGTTTACAATCTGGGAATTAACCAACAATGGCAAGGACTAAGAGAAGATACTCCTAGGGAAAAACTAAGAATTAGAAATATACTGTAGTTGGGGCAATAGAAGAATTCCCCTCCTGCACTCTCTCTCTCTTGACCCAGAAATAACTACAAGAGTAGAAAAGCAACAGGTCCACGAATAGTGGACTATAAGAGGGATATGAACCGGTAAGGAAAAAGGCTATTGAACAGGAAACAGGTAGCCCTTGAAAAGCATAGCCCTCCGAGCTATGTCCCAGGATTGATCAGATAAGAGTGCAACAGCAAAAAAAATTATGGGTTATTCAGAGGAGGAAAAATAAGGTAGAGGAGCAGTAAGCCTGCTACAAAAAAAAGTATCTCTTGTCTAACTCCCTCTCTTTTCCAAAGAAAAAGGTTTTTTTTGTTTTTTTTTTATGGCGTAAACAGCCAATTAAGACCAGAGAGGTCCACAGCATTTTGGTGGCATGGGGGAATCACAAAGAATGGGCAAAGTTGCCCGAAGTCTAGAGAGCCTTCTCTCTTAAAATACTTTTAATTTTTGTAGGGGTCACACCAGAGCGAGCTGAAGGGTTTACTTCCTGATGGACTTCCCTCATTCAGCTGTTTTATGTTCTCTCTTTTTTAAGAGGGAAGGCATAGAAAAAGGGGGGTGGCTACTCAGAAGCCTGGCCATACAGGCTGCAGTGCTGAATGGTGAAGATATCTTGGAAGATCAAGAATTATGGTGAGTATGTCATTTTCATATCTCCCAAGGATCAATCTTCACCATTCAGCACCGGTGGGTCTGAATGCCAAGCCACCACCTAAGGTGGTGTCGGCAAACACTGAGGGAAAAGGTTGTTCCCATAGCCTCTTGCGGAGGAGACACAGAGAGGCAGGGGCCCCTCATGGGTCTGGCGAGACCCAAGACTGGTCAGGGGCAGGCAGAGGCTCACTTGGCCTGGGAGTAGGAAGGCACCTCGCATGCTCATGCCTGGCCTTGCGGGAAAAGAAATGGGCCCCCTGGAATCATGAAGCAACCACCTTACGCTGGGCCTGGGATGATAACCTTGACAGGCGAAGCCATGCTGTCCACCAGCAGACCACAGTTTCCACAAATCTGGAGGCTACCTCACTGGCATCGTAGGACGCCCTTCATTGGTGTCTCGCCAGCTTCAGACACTGTGCATAAAGGCTTGTTTGGCTCCCTCACAGTCAGGCATGGACACCAGGAGCTGTCCCAGCATCGCGCACAGGTACCTGCCATAGGCTACTATGTGTACCTCATGTGCCGCTATGCACTGCATGGTGTGAGCTGCCAAGAAGACGCTTCAACCCCAATGGTTGAACTCGGTTGACTATGACTCAGGGGGACAGTCATGTTCTGGGTGGCAATGCCCAGAAGGGGTTCCAGGAGCTGGACTCCCGAAGTGGGATGAGGCATGGCTAATGGAGACTCCAGGGGTGCATAATACCTTCACTAGGATTCCCTAAGGGCTGGAGCGGGTGTGGAGAGATGGAGCCAGACATTTTTCGATGCCTCCGTGAAAGGCTGGGGCCGCGGAAGTATGACGGTGGCATCAGAACTGTACTCCACAAGGAAGTACAGCATCAATTGGGCAGGATTGCATCCGGAAAAGTGGTCCAAATGCAGATCCTGCAGCATCCCTGAAAGGAACCACTGAAACGCAGTGTACTCAGCATCGAAGGAGTAGTGGACTAAACTGTCCTCTTCCTTGGAGGAGGAAGATGGGGATAAAGAGGGGCTGGATTCAGAAGGCAATGGTGCCAGGGTTTCTGGCCAGAAGATGGCCTGATCCATGGCCCTAAGGTAAACAGGGACTGTACTAGCCGACGCCCTGAACTGTTTCCAAGGTCAGAGGCCACATAAGGCCAGAAATGCCTGGGAGAGGGGCAACAGAAGGCAGAGGAGGAGAAGGAAGGTTGTCACAAAATGGGCAAGGCTCTCTGCTAGAGCTCTGAGAGTGGACAGAGGACCCTTCTTGAGGGAGGGGGCTTACAACTTGGCCATTCCAGAATGCCCAACCACAGAGGGGCAGAGAAGGTGGTGCCCTGGGGGGGGAACACCCTGGAGAGGAAGTCAGAGTCATGCAGGTCCCAACAGGGGGCCCCTGTCCCACCTACTGCAGGCTCAGACTGTTCCAGCAGAGAAAGAACACTAGCATCCATGCTACAACTCCTGGCAGAGATCCCAGGGACCCTAGTCATGGAATGTGGCGCTATACAATATATATGTGACACAACAGGTCGGCCAACTGCAGCCTCACCAGACAGGGTCCTGCCCCTCAAAGAATGCCTAACAGCCGAAGGAGAGTCAGGAAGTAGAACGGGAGGAGGCGCAACGCCACCAACAACACTGACACTTCCCTCTGCACTGCAAGCGGCACCGGAATCAGGCTTGCCACCCCAAGTGGCATCAGAACCCAAATCAGCACTGACAGTGATGCTGGCCACCAACTCGGCACCGCCATCCCCTCCAGCACCGGGGAGGCAGTGCAGTGCCCGGCACCAGAAGGAGGACTCCCAGGCTCTACCAACACCGAAGGCCTAGAAATGGGCCTTGCAGAGTCCCCAGGCTCCTCGGAGCTGGGGAGCCAATTGAGATCATCTCAAGCCTTGCCTTCTGAGCCAGAAGATGAGATCATAGAGATTGCCCAAGTAGCCACCCCCAAGACCCTACCTCCCCCAGTGCCGCAAATGGCAGCATGAGGGGACCCAGCCGTATGGTCAGCATCGCCTCACTCACCAGCACTGGCCTGGAGGCCAGGAGCTGAGGTGACAACAGACTGCAGTTTTGAGGGATCCGTTGGTGCATGCCCAGTGCAGAGCTGTGACGCCGCCACCGGGGGTACCTTGACCCCCGAGGGGAACCAGGCCAGGAGGGGTGCACAACTGCAGCTGTCCCACAGACCCCTCCTTCAGGCCTCCCATCTCAGTGAGACGAGGTACAATGGAGGCCTGGTCTCCATCGTTACATACAGTACAGGCAAGAGGCTCTGGGACCGAGCCCAGAGACCTGAACCTGGAGTTCCGGGTGCGACACCATCCTCCAAAAGATGGGGGTCCCTCCCCAACTTCATCAAGTGCAATTCAAAGGTGCAGAGATCCACTGAAAAACAGGCACTGCATGAATCCATGTCGTGGTCTTGACCCAGGCAAATGAAACATCGGTCATGGCAGTGCACCGACGCATTGAAGGAAGACCCGCCTTGGATTTTCTGGACTTGTTAGGCCCTGGACCAAACATGATCGAAAACAGATAAAATAATGAAAATGACATCGAAAAAGACTCTGCGCCGTACTAGTAAAGACGGAAAATAACAAAATGGAGTTTAAATATTAAAGAAGCTGAGGTATGGCATTGAGTGAAGAGGTGGCAGAACTTGTGACACAGCTTCCCTCCTTGAAAAAGCTCTAAAAGCTATACGCTCCAGTGGGGTCTTGCACCTCCAACATAGACCCACCAGTGCTGAATGGTGAAGACTAATCCTTGGAAGATTAGCTCATTTCCAGATGTGTCCTGGGAGAAGGGGAAGAATCATAATACAATAAAACAGTAAGTGAATTAAACAGCAGTATAAAAACATGCACATCAGATATAAATTGAGACTTGGTACTGAGGGTAATACATTACAAGTAAAAACACAGTGTAGCAGAACAAGCCAAACTATTTGGTGGGGGGGGGGGGGTGAGTATAAAGTGCAATATAGAGTAAGAGGGTCAAAGACAGTTGCAAGAGGGTGAGAAAGAGTCATGAAGAAGAGACTTTGAGGAGAAAGCAGAAGAAGCAGAGCAAAATGACAGGGGAAGAGAGGACCAGAGCTTAGGGAAACGATAAGAGAAAGCAGACTGACCTGCAGTAGTTTTTCTAGTAGGAATAAGGAGGGAATGTGAACTACTACTATGGAGAGGATAGCTGGAAACAGGGGGAGAGGACAAGAGGGATATAAGGTAGGAGGGAAGAGCACCAAACCAGAATTTAGAAATAAAGGAAACACAATGGGAAAGGCGCCTGGCATCAAGAGAGGGGAGAGAAAGGGCAGAGTAGAGTGAACAGTGGTGGGTATAAGGGGAACAGTCTACAGCAAAACGACAGAAACGGTGAAAGATGGGTTCCAGACTGGCAAGGGAGGATTTGCGTGCACCACTATAGACCAAGTCACCATAATCAAAGATAGTGAGAATCATCTTTAAAACAATCTCCCAGCAAACAGGAAGCGGGATACTTGCTTTGTTCCTGTAGAAAACACCAGGTTTGGGGTGTAGCTTTTGGAGAATGGCATTACTATGGACTGAAAAATCAAGATGACGATCAAGCCAAACTCCAAGGTACTTAAAAAGAGGATACAACCTCAATCATAGCACCATCCAGGGTGGGAAATACAGGGAGAGGGGTGAGTCTGGAAAGCCTCTGATGGGTGTCAAAAGTCATAGAGACTGTTTTTTTTTTTTTGGCACTGAGAGTTAACTGGTTAGACTGGAACCAGCACTGAATATTGTCAAAATCCAGCTGCAACTGTGAGGTAAGATCACAGGAGGAGGAGGAGGAGGAGTCAGATGCAAAAAGTACTGTATCATCAGCGTACATATAACTGAACGCAGAAGAGCAGACAGAGGGGAGGTAATGTAAGATTATGGAAAAGAGAAAAGGACCCAGGACAGACCCTTGAGGGACATCCAAGCAGTTAGGGAGTTGAGCCAAAATTGAGCTACCTAATCGGGACAGCTTGAGACCTACCCACAAGGTAAGAACGGAACCAGCTGACTGCATAATCAGAAAGACCCGCTGCTTTAAGCTTGTCCAGAAGGGTGTGTGCCACTGTGTCGAAAGCTTCAGCAAGATCAACAAAAATGGCAGACGTGATCAGACCCTGATCCATGTCTAAGGGCATGGAGTCAGTGCGACGAAAGAGGGAAGTAGAAGTGGAGTGGGATTTCCTAAAACCAAGCTGAAAGATGATGAGGAAAGAGGAGGAGTCAAGGAGAAAGAGAGTTGAGATAGAACAAGGAGTTCACGTAGCTTAGCTAGGATAAGAAGGAGACAGATGGTTAGTTAGTTAGTTGTTTTTTAACCAGGTATAGCACACTGAGCTGAAAGCTTTTTTGCAGGACCGACCTGGGAGCACAAGGAGGTTAAGTGACTTGCTCAGCGTCACACAGTATGCAAGTGGAAGCTGTGGGATTCAAACCAAGGTCTGGTCTGCTGGATGTCACCAGATTTGCAGCTCAGAGCCTTAGACCACTGCGCTATACTGCCTCCTTGGGACGGTAGTTACAAGGAGAAGAGAAATCATCACCTTTAGGCAAAGGGATAACAGTAGCCAGTTTCCAGGCATCAGGTACAGTAGCAGAAGAGAAGGAAATATTGAGGAAAAAGGTGATAGGCGAAATGACAGCAGAGGCTGAGAGAAGCAGCAGCAGTTTTGGATCAAGGACATCAGGGCTACCACCTTTGTGAGGATTAAGGGCAAGCAAGGACTTAAGGATAGCAGAGGTAGAGACAGACGAAAAAAGAGAGATTAAAGGGGGAGGAGTTAGAGATGGGGAGAAAGGGAAGATGGGGAGGAAGAGATGAGAGAAAGGGCACAGGTAGTAAAGTAGGAGTTAAAGGAAGAGGCAACAGTAGAAGGATCAGCGATGAGGGAATCACCCATCTTAAGTATAGGGGAGGGAGACTGGGTTGGAGTGGAGAAAAGAGAGTGGATAACCTTCCAGAACCTGAAGGGATGATTAAAGTTGTTCTGACGAGTGGAAGCAAAATACTCAGACTCAGCAAGTCTTATGGCTTTTATGCACACCTTACGAAGGTAACGGAAGTGAGCCAAAGCTGTTGGGGAGCCAGTGATCTTAAAAAAGGTCTCTACAACAGAGGCAAGTCATCACCTCACCTGTAATCCAAGGAAGATGAGAGTCCCATACACTGGATTTTCTCAGGGGAGCATGACAATCCCATACAGCCAAAAGTTTGGAATGAAAGTATTGCAGGGCAGAATTAATATTATCAGCTGTTGCGATCAGAGTCCAATCAGTAGCCATAAGGTCGGCGAAGAGAGAGGACAAGTTCTGAGACCTAAAGGACCTGAGATGGATACATTTAAGGTGGGCCTTAGGACGATGAATCTTGCGCACACAGTCAAGTCAAAGTTTATTGCAGGAGTAACTCCACTGAGCAGGCTCATTCACAAGGAGGTCCTCAGAGCATAAGTCAAGAACATATAAATATACAAGGCAATGAAAAGTACATACAATCATGGTACATAACACACACAATCGTGGTGCATAATAAACAGAATACAGGGATACATTTTATATACACAAATATTTACAAAGCAAACCTTGAGTTAGCAAGCTGCCTGAGTATGACATCAGGTGAATCAAGGCTAATACTAATTGCAGCTGCATATGTCTTTCAATTTACTACCAGTTAAGACTTTAAAGAATTTGACAGAAACAAGGCTGGTAAGTTTAAGTACAGACTGGAGTTGGTTCCAAGCTGAAGGGAGGGTATAAGAAGGTAGCACGTTTCCCAAAGGATGGATGATAACCTAGGAATATCTACGAGGATGAGGTCCGATTTCCTGAGGGAGTATGTACAGTGGGAAATATGAACGAAGGAGGATATGTATCCTAGGAGCTTATTCCGAAGGATTTTAAGTGTCCATGTGCCAGAGTGGATCAGGCGTCTGGTAGAGAGTGATGTCAAGCCAACAGTGGCATATAGGTCACGGTGGCGCATTCGATAAGGTGCGTTGGTTATGAACCGTAGAGCTCGATGAAAGAGGATATCCAATTTATGTAGACTGGATGCAGAGGTAGTGTTGTATATTAGGTCGCTATAATCAAGTAGTAGCAGGAAGGTGGCCTGGACAAGTCTAGTCCTAAACTCGGTCGGGAACAAGGACTTGTTTCTGAAGAAGAAACCTAACCTGGTTTTGAGTTTGCATGTATGGTGGTCACTGAGGACACCGGAAGGATTCCAGCAGCCACAACACAATGTGGATGAGATGAGAGAACCCAGTCTATTGGAGAGTGATTTAAGGATTTAATATTTAGACCAGTGGGGTCAGAAATAAACTGAGACAAATGAAGTGACTTTAAATTTTAAACAATTTTGTTTGTGCTAGGGGAGAGATAATTTATATTAAAGGCACCAAGAATATATAGCTCACCTCTGGAAGAGTTAGAACAGATAGTCAAAAGAAGTTCAGTAAGTAAGGCAGGGGAAATACCAGGGTAACAGTAAACCCCAGCAATAAAGATAGACACAGAAAAAGGAAGAGAGAGTTTAAGAAGCAGCAGCTCAGGCAGAGGGGAAGGAAATAGCAAGAGCAGTCACAAATTGGACTCCGGTGGAAATGTAAACTGCAACACCATTGCCCCTCTTCGTGCAATCTTGTAGCAATAGTGTAGCCAGATATAGCTACAGCAGAATCCTGTACTTTGGAGGAGAGCCAAGATTCGGATATAACTAGAACATCCGGTCATATACTAAGCACCACAGGTGGTCAATTTTTGGGAGAAGGCTATGGATGTTTAAATGGGCAACTTTTAAACCTTTGGGAAGTTATAAGGATGAACCAGTGAAGGGGCCAGGATTATGTTCAATGTCATCTGCCAGCAGTAGCAGCAAAGTGAAAAAGAACTTAAAAGAACTAGGATGATGCTTGGAGGAAGGGGGCGGCATAATGGAAGTAAAGGAAGGAGAACAGGGAGAGAGAAGAGTTAAAAACCACCAGAGAGATTCAAAGTGTAGCTAAGGAGCAGGGAGAATTAGACACCAAGGGAAATGGAGGAGAGTAGGAAGAGGGGAAAGTATGGAAAGAGGAGAGGGAACAGCTAGAAAAGGAGGAGTGCGCAGTACATACAAACATAAGAAAAAGCCAGCTGAGGAAGGCCATTTGGTCTATCAAGTCTGCTCATATTGCAGGGTCCACAGCTTGAGCTAATGTCCCTGCCCTCCTTCCCCACTCCTCCCATCCTCCCTACCCATGATCCTTACCTTCCCCCTATGTCTATCCCAGCCTCTATTAAAGCTGCCCACTGTCTTCAACGAGATGACCTCTTCCGGCAGCGCATTCCAAGTGTCCACTACCCTCTCTGTGAAGAAGTGCTTCCTGACCTCCCTCCTAAACCTCCCACCCTCCAGCTTAAGACTGTGCCCCCTCGTGTTATGGTTGCCACTTAGCTTAAAGAGATTCTCCTTATCAACCTTATTTATTCCTTTCAAGTACTTGAAAGTCCCAATCATGTCCCCTCTCTCTCTCTCTCTCTCTCTCGTCTTCCATGGAGTACATGTTCAGTGCTCTCAACCTCTCCTCGTATGCCTTACCTTGCTGACCCGCTATCACCTTTGTAGCCCTCCTCTGAACCTTCTCCAGCAGCTTAATGTCCTTTTTGAGGTGTGAGCACCAGTACTGAACTCCATATTCTAGATGCGGCCTTACCAGAGACCTGTACAAAGGCATTATAACCTCCTCTCTCCTACTACTGATCCCTCCAGATATGCATCCCAGCATCTTGTTTTCCTTTGCTTTCTTGCACTGCGTGGAGTGCTTCAGGTCACTAGTGAACATAACTCCCAGGTATTTCTCCTCCTTTGATGCAGGTACTCAGACTCCACCCAGGTAGCACTCTGTCCTGGGATTCTTGGCTCCAATATGCATAACTTTGCATTTCTCGACATTGAAGCCAAGCTGCCAGATCCTGGACCACCTCCCCAGCTTTTCCAGATCTTCCTGTAGGTCCTGTATCCCTTGAGCTGTGTCCAACCTCCCGCAGAGCTTCGTGTCATCCATGAATAGCCACATTTTGCCCTTAATGCCATCCCCAATGTCACTGATGAAGACACTGAACAATACCGGCCCCAGTACCAAGCCATGTGGGACCCCACTGGTTACCTCTCTGGTGCCAGATAACTCTCCACCAACAACCACCGTCTGGGTTCTGTCTCTCAGCCAGTTTTCCACCAATCTGGCCACCTTTTCCACAAACCCAAGATCTACCAACTTCCTGATCAACCTTTTCTGTAGACCAACCAAACAGTAGATTATAGAAAACAGATAAAGGGAGAAAAACATCATAGAGATTAACAGCATAGTGGAGAAAACAGCACAGAAGAATGATAGCATAAAAGCAGCAAGAAGGAAAAAGTCAAAAGAGAGACAGAGACCAAAACATTAAAGAGTAAGAGTAGTAAAGAAATATAGAACACACAGGAAGGGTAAAGTTAGATAAATTGACCTAGGTAAAAAATTCAAGCTATAACTAACTAAAACTACAAAACAATTGGTAACCTGTAAGCAATAACTAAATAACAGTAAATAACTTTAAAAACTAATACAAAATGGAGCTAGCTAACAAATAACAGGAACGTAAATTTTATCAAGATATACCACTAACACAAATATAGGAACTAAATACAATTAAAAGCTAAGAGCAAATTAGCTAATAGTTAAGCCTAGGTACTATAACAAGATAAATCTAACTAGCAAGTAGACAGACAAATGGTACTACTTACACAGTACACATACACGTGACAGGGTAGAATAGGACCCTGTCCCATTTGTTATGGAGAAAGTGTTTAAATGCAAGGATCTTTCCTTTTCTGTCTCTTCTCTGTTTGGTTGCACAACCAAATTTTCCTGTGAGACCTTGGACTTGATCACCCCGAACAGTTTTGCAATTCTTTGCCTCTCACTATCTCTCAGCCCTCCCTTGCTGTCTGTTTTTTTTTTCTCCCTTGCATATCTGCTGTTATAAAATATGTGCAAATCATTGTATGGAAATGTAATTGATATTGGAATCACTTGTGTTTTGAAAACATATAGCATTACTGTTGAAATGTACATAATTATATTTTAAGATAACTGCAAAAGCTACTGGAAAACTCAGAGGTTACCGGAGTTCAAATTTTAGGCCTTTTTGCAAAAGGGGGCCTCAACTCAAGAAGCACACTGTGTTCTAGCAGCTCCTGCCTAATATTTACAAGAACAGGATGTTTGTTTAGAATGGGGGTGGAAGGACTTATAAGTGAGCTGAACTGCAACTGCAAGAAAGATTAGAAGAAAAAAAGGACACAGAGACTGAAGGAAAACTTTTATTTTGCCTTTGTAAATAGTTATACTGAACGAGTTTATTTTTTTTTATGTTACTGCTACTGTAAATAAATATTTTGATAATTTCTACAACTGCTCCTGGTTTTCCTGTGCTTCCTTACCTTTGCCTCAACGACAAATGATTTTAGAAGTGGGATTTATGCCGTACATACTCTGTAAGCCAGGAGTTTTGTGCGTGGGTACTGGACCTAGTACCAGGAAAGCACAGTGGAAGGTATGGATTCTGCAGCAGCAAGTCCAGGAGTGGTTACCAGGAGAATGGCAGCCAAACTAGCAGAGACAGAAGTCCAGTATGAGACTGTACACCCAGCACAAGTTATGGAAAAAAAAACAGGCAGTGATAGAACCTAAAAGCCTGATGGACTTTCTCAAATGGTGGGCTATATAACAAAGAGAGATGGAAAAGCAGAGACAGAAAAAGAGATTCCACATTTAGAAGTGCAGAGAAGAGATGCAGAAATGGGAGCAGCAATGGCTGGATGCCTTGCAAGCTATCAAAGGCAGAGGATCCGGCAGAGACCCAGATAAAATGCAATCAATTTAAAAGCCATTAAACTTACAAAGTTCTGCCCCTCGGATGATATAGAGACATATCTGACAACTTTTGAAAGAGTTGCTACAGCCTGCCAATGGCCAAAGCAGCAATGGACAATCAGACTGGTACCCTATCTGACAGGGAAAGCCCAACTTGCCTACAGCAGTATGGACACTGCACAGTCAGAAAACTATGACCTGGTGAAAAGCGAAATCCTGAAAAGGTACGCCATTTCCGGACAGACATACAGGCAGAGATTTCGATCTCTGAGGTACAACTCTGTCAACAATCCTCGAGAAGCCTACACCTGATTCAGCGAACTCCTGATAAAATGGATCTAACCCAAGAGCAAAACAGTCCCACACTTCATCGACACATGTGCCATGGAGCAATTCATCAACGTCTTGCCTACAGATGTGCAGCTGTGGGTAAAGGAACACCGACCAGAGAGTGGGGTAAAGGCTGTTTCTTTGGCCGAAGACTACCAAATGGCCAGACAGATGCCACAGCAGTGAGGTAACATCCAAGCACCGGTAAGACACTGTTTTACCCTTTTAAACTCTAAGCATGATAAGAACTCTAGTGAGGGTAACAAATCTGTGCCCAAACATGTTATCTGCTATAACTGTAATAAGACAGGCCATTTTGCAAGAAACTGCCGTAGTAAGGAGAGTGGCACTGGAGCAGATTTGTCCTTGGCAAATTAGAGTAAGTACTTAACAGATGTGAAGGTGAGGAATAAGACTGTGAAGGGACTCTCTGATTCGGGAAGCAGAGAGACCCTAGTGCATGCTGAAGTGCTGGGAAAATACTGTGCAAAAGGACCAGGTACTGGTGTCATCTGCATCCACGGGGACACGCGATACTATCCCACCACCCAAGTGACTCTGACTGTTAAGGGTTTGTCGCACCAAATGAAAGTGGGGGTACTACCAGCGTTACTTGTACCTGTAATTATTGGAAATGACTTTCCAAGATTTACTGAGCTGATCGAAGAGGGAATAAATCCTGATGTTTAGGCAGCTGTGATGACAAGAGCTCAGGCAAAGAAAATTTCAGATGGTGGGGACACTTTTCCTTTCAAAGATTCTGATTCGGGACTTGTTTGAGCACAGCTCCAAGATCTGGAAATCCAGGAAAGAAAGACGATGCCTGAAAAAACTGTGGCACCAAATGACTGATGGACATAAAGGGTTAAAATATGAAAATGCTGAAACTAAATTGTTAACTGATTGTGATTTTCTTTCAGAACAAGCTAACAATGTTTCTCTCCAGGGTTATTTCAAGCAGCTGGGGTGAAATCAAAATTGGGTGGACCAATGTTTAAAAAAATGTAATGGGTTACTGTACAGAGTTTGGGTTAAACCTCAGACACAGGAACAGACAGAACAACTGGTTATACCACAGAAGTACAGAACAGAGTTATTACAGATAGCACATGGTAGTCTTATGGCTGGTCACTCAGGGAGGGATCGCACCCATGCCAGATTGCTGTATAGATTTTACTGGCCTGGAATTCATGAAGATGTCGCTACCTATTGTAATTCCTGTCCAGAGTGTCAGAAAGTAGCCCCAGTCACTAGAAAATACAAGGTGCCCCTAACCATAATAGATGTGCCTTTTGAGAGAATTGCAGTGGATGTGATTGGTCTTTTAGACAAAAGTAAAAAGGGTAATAGATTTAGCCTGGTTGTATGTGACTATTCTACTCGATATCCAGAAGCAGTTCCAAAGCGTACTGTTACATTGAAACAGAATTTGACTGCAGATAAGGACGGCTTAGCCGACCTAGTCTGCCCATTTTCCTACCCAACGGATAAGCTGCAGATTCTAGTTAACCAACAGCCTACTACCTCCTACCCCGCACTAGGACTGCCTTATGTCTGTCCCATGCATTCTTGAATTCCACCACTGTTCTTGACTCCACGACCTCCTCAGGAACGCTATTCCATGCATCCACAACCCTCTCAGTGAAAAAATAATTCCTCACATTACCTCTAAGCCGTTTCCCCCCCTCTATCTTCAAATTGTGCCCACTTGTTCTTGCACATCTCTTTGTCTGAAAGATACTACCCTCTTGGACTTTGTTGATTCCCTTGAGGTACTTGAAAGTTTCTATCATGTCCCCTCTCTCCTTTCTTTCCTCACAGATATACATATTAAGCTCCTTTAGTCTCTTTTCGTATGTCTTCTGGTGCAGACCCTACACCATTTTGGTTGCCCTCCTCTGGAGAGCCTCCACTCTGTCTATGTCTTTGCGGAGATGGGGTCTCCAGAACTGCACACAGTACTCCAGATGGGGTCTCACCAACTGTCTGTACAGAGGGATAACAACTTCCTGTTTTCTATTTCTGATGCCTCTCCCTATGCATCCCAGTATCCCCCCAGCCTTCCTTACTGCCTTCTCACATTGTTTGGCCACCTTTAAGTCATCTGATATAATTACCCCCAGGTCCCTTTCCATTTTTATTGTTGTCAAGTATCTCACCCCCCATTGTGTACTACTCCCCTGGGTTTTTGTTTCCCAGGTGCATTACCTTGCACTTCTTTGCGTTGAATCTAAGCTGCCATACATGTGACCATTCCTCCAAACTTGCCAAGTCCCTTCTCATCCTTTCCACTCCATCTTGTGCATCAACCCTGTTGCAGATCTTTGTGTAGTCTGCAGAGAGACATACTTTTCTTTCCAGTTCCTCTGCAATGTCACTTATAAAGACATTAAAAAGGACCGGTCCCAGTACTGAACCCTGCGGCACCCCGCTAGTAACCCTCCTTTCTTCACTGTGGGCTCCGTTTACTACTACCCTTTACATCCTGTTGTCCAGCCAATTTTTTATCAAGGCTACCACCTTGGGACCCACTCTAAGGCTGGCTAACCTGTTTATTAATCTTTTGTGTGGGACCGTATCAAATGCCCTGCTAAAATCTAGGTAGGCCAAATCCACAGCCCCTCCCTGGTCTACTACTTTGGTCACCCAGTCAAAGAAATATAACAGATTTGTCTGACATCACCTTCCTGCTGTGAATCCATGCTGCCTTGGGTCCTGTGCCCCTCTGGCCTCTAGGTACTCAACAATTCTTTCCTTCAGAAGTGATTCCATCATTTTCCCTACCACTGAGGTCAAACTAACTGGTCTGTAGTTTCCTGCCTCTGCCCTGATCCCACTTTTGTGAAGAGGAATCACATCTGCCCTCCTCCAGTCCTCAGGTACCACACCATCCTCCCATGATTTGTTAAAGAGAGTAGTCAGCAGTGTCACTAGTTCTACCCTGAGTTCTTTTAGAATTCGTGGGTGAATCCCATCAGGCCCAATTGCTTTGTCCACCTTCAGTTTTACCAGTTCTTTCAGAACCCTTTCTTCTGTAAATGGACTGGTATCGACCCCCGTCTCCAGAGTGTTTCTCTTGTTTAGTTTATGTACCTCCCCATCCTCTTCCTCTGTGAATACTGAGCAGAAATATTTGTTCAGTATCCCTGCTTTTTCACTGTCACCCGCTGCCCACATTCCTTCCCCTTTATTAAGCCTCAGTATCTCTCCCTTGGTCTTTCTTCGCTCCCTAATGTACCTATAAAAGGTTTTATCCCCCTTCTTAACAGAGTTGGCTATCCTTTCCTCGGTTTGGGCCTTTGCTATTCTGACTGCTGTCCCCACCTCTTTCAGCTTTAACTGATAAAGTTCTCTGTCCTGCTCCTTCTGTGTTTTCTTATATTTCCTGAATGCTATCCTTTTCTACTTTACCTTCCCTGCCACCTCTTTTGAGAACCATAGCGTTTTTCTCCTTCATTGTGTTTTGTTGATTTGCTTCACACAAAGGCTTGTTGCCTCTGTGATGGCTGTTTTGATTACTCCCCATTGTTCCTCCACCCATCCTTCTTGCCTGTTTGCTAGTGCTTTTCTGAGGCACTCTCTCATTTTCCTAAAGTCCAGTACTCTTGCTTTTGTATGGCTGGACTCTATGGCTGTGTTTATCATGAACCACACTGTTTCGTGGTCACTTGTTTCCAGATGGCTACCCACTTCTAAATCCGAGATTCTTTCTCCATCCCCATTTGAGAGTACCAGGTCTAAGATTGCTCCTTCCCGAGTGGGTTCCAATACTAGCTGTCTGAGGCATGCCCCTTGTAGGGCATCAAGAATGACCCTACTCTTGGATGTGCCTGCAGCAAAGGTGCTCCAGTTAACATCTGGTATATTCAGGTCCACTATCAACAATATCTCCCCTTTTTCTGCCATTCTAAGGATGCCTTCTATCATTTCCTTGTCCACTCCTCCCCGAGATGGGGGTCTGTATACAACCCCCATGCGGACTGTGGTGCCATTTCCTGTCTCCAGGGTGACCCAGAGTGCCTCATCTGCTCCCTGTTTACTCTTTAGTTCTGTTGCTTTGATCCCTTCCCTTACACAGAGAGCTACTCTACCTCCTCCTTTACCCTCCCTGTCCCTCCTGTAGATTGTGTATCCTGGTATGTTGACATCCTAGTCATGGTTCTCTGTATACCATGTTTCTGTGACTGACACAATATCCAGGCATCCTTCTTCCATCAAGGTCACTAGTTCAGGGAGCTTGTTACACAGACTATGGGCATTGGTACTCATCACCCTCCAATTTTTGATGGCCTTACCCCTTTTAGCCCCATCCCCGTCTTTACTGCCTTTGCCTTTTTTTTGCATTTACCTCTGTCCTGCTCCTTAATGACTTCTCTACATTGGTGTGTACCTCACTAATTACTGTGTTTTGTGGACGGAGGCTGGGATTTCCCCTGCTCCTTTTCAGTGCCTCCCCCCTTGGCTAGTTTAAATGCTTGCCAATGAAGCATTTAAACCTATAACCTAGGATCCTGGTTTCCCCTCTGGACAGATGCAGACCATCAAGCCAGTAAAAGCCTGCATCCCTTCAGGTGGCTCCCCAGTCCCCAATGAAGCCAAAACCCTGAGCTCCACACCAGTTTTTCAGCCATTCATTGAATTTCATGGTGTGGAGTACCCTAGCATCACCCTTGCCATAGACAGGCAGCACCTCCGAGAAGGTTACCGTATGCGCTACTTGTCTAAGACCCCTCCCCAACTCTACAAACTCCTCTTGCACTGCTCTGATCCCATTCCTAGCCAGGTAATTTGTCCCTAGGTGGACAATGACATCCGGCTCCCTCCCTCGTGCAGCTGCTCCCACGATCCTCAGGATTCGCTTCCTGTCCCTCCAAGCCATGGCATCAGGCAGGCACCATACCTCTCTCTCCCCTTCCTCCCCCACTTCTACCCCCCTAATGATTGAGTCCCCCACCAGGAGTTGTTTTCTTCCCCTGTGGGGTCCCGTGCCACCCTCCTGCGGGTCTCCTTTGTGGAGGTTCCCAGCATCCTCCTTGGTCTCCACTGCAGGTGCCTCTATAGAGGAACCACTATCCACCAGAACAGCGTATGAATTGTGGAGAGGTACAGCTGGAGGGAAGTACCTCTGTTCCACCACCCTCTCCCTCCCTGAGCCCACCTTGGTCTAGCCTCTCCTCTTTCTTGGCAGCCTCTAAGGTAGTGGCAGTGGCCGTGGTGGTCCCTGTGTGGGGAAGGGAAGGAGGTTTCACGAATCCTAGCCAGGTCAGCCTGGAGACGGGCAACCTCCTCCCTCAGACCAGAGAGGTGCCTGCAGATAGGACAGCATTGCAGCCTCCAGAATGTCTCCCGGAACACTGCTGCCTCACAGCCATTGCACTGCACCACTCCCATCAGTCTTATTTTGTGTCCCCTCTCCTGTTTCCCTGTATGCTTACTCTCTCTCTCCTCTCCTTACAACTCTCACCCTTCCTGTTCTGGGACAGCAACTTCCTGTATTCTTCAGTAGTCTCCTTCTTCCTTACTCAGAGTCAGACCACCAGCAGCTGGGGGGGGGGGAGAGGAGAGACAGAGCTACTTTTTTCCTTCAAGGTTGACAAAACTAATGTTTCTTTATGATCCTTCCCTTCCTACTGCCAAATAGGAAGTTCCTGTTGCCAGTCAAATCCAGTGGCTATAAAAGTAGAACTGGCTTAGGGTGGGATGGAGGGCAATTAGTAAGAAAAACAGTAGCTTTTTTAGTTAGCTGCTTTCTGCTCGACAAGCAAGATTTCTGTCTTCCAAAAGCTAGCAGCAGGAAGTTGTAATTGGAGTCACCTGCTTTTCTACTGCCTAAGCCACACCCCCAATTAACCTCTCTCCTCTCCTACTGATTTAGCAAAGTAAGTTGATACAGTACCCTTCCCAACACAGAAACACACACTGAATGACTTTTTTTTTTTTTTTTACCCTAAATGAGACCCCCTCTACTTCTAATAAAGTATCTGTTTGCTTAATCCCAACAGGCACTGACTCCTGCTGAGATAGAAGTGTTAGATTAGTAAGAAAAACTGTAGCCTTTTTAGTTGGCTGCTTTCTGCTCTACAAGCAAGATTACTGTCTGTTACAGCCCCAAAAGTTGCAGCAGAGCTTGCCAACATTTTCAGCAGAGTGGGCATACCTAAAGAAATTGTTACTGATCATGGTAGTAATTTTGGTGCTGCATTGCTTAAGGAGCTGTACAAACTGCTAGGTATCACTGCCATAAGAACCTCCCCCTATCACCCTCAGACAGACGGTCTTGTTGAGCGTTTTAACCAAACCCTAAAACACATATTAAAAAGGTTTGTAAAAGGGGAAGGGAAAGACTGGGACCAATACTTGCCTTACCTACTTTTTGTCTACAGAGAAGTGCCACTGGCATCAACAGGGTTTTCACCATTTGAAATGATGTATGGTAGGCAGCCAAGAGGGCCACTGGATGTGATAAAAGAAACGTGGGAAGATAATCCCAGCCAGAAACAATATATATCCACTTATAGTTCTGCCCTAAAAAAGAAGCTGCAAAATATGTTGAGTTGCCCATAGTAATCAGGAAGAAGCCCAAAACCAGCAGTAGGTATAGTATGACCATGGGGTAAAAGAAAAAGTTTTCGAGCCAGGTGAAAAGGTTTTGCTACTGTTGCCCACAACAGAAAATAAACTGTTAATGAAGTGACAAGGGCCTTATAAAGTTCTTAGACGTACTGGCACTATTAACTACGAGATTGAGACCCCTGACAGGAAAATTCCCACTAAGATATACCATGCTAACCTCCTCAAGAAATGGGTTGAAAACATCCGAGAAGCTGCTTTGCTGGTTTTACCAGAAACTGATTAGGAAGATATTGATGTAGCTTATGATGGATTGGAACAAACTGTAAATGCTGATGCTGTAAAGGTGAATGTTTCCTTAACCTCAGAACAAACTGCAGACATTTGTAATGTGCTAAAGACATTTAATAGTACTTTACCATGGTACCAGGCCAAGCAAAAGGGGATGAGCACATAACAGTGACAAGGAATGCTCGTCCTATTAGGCAAAATACATACAGGTTGCACGAGCGGTTAAGAGCTGATGTGGTTAAGGAAATACAAAAACTGAAAGAACTGGGTATCATAGATGAGTACCTGGTCATCTCCCCATGGTAACTGTATGCACAAAAGAAGGGGGTGTTAGAATCTGCCTTGATTTTAGGAAACATAATCAAGTGTCAGAATTTGACAGCTATCCTATGCCCAGAACAGATGATTTGGTGGACAGACTGGGGAGTGCAAAGTATATCAGTACCCTCGATCTCACCAAGGGCTACTGGCAAATACCTTTAGCCAAAGAATCCAGAGATAAAACTGCATTTGCCACCTCTATAGGATTCTGTCAGTTCACCACCATGCCATCTGGCTTACATGGTGTGCCAGCTACATTCCAGCGATACATGGATGTAATTTTATCCCCTCAGACTGGTTATTACGCTGCGTACCTGGATGATGTCGTGGTGTACAGTCCAGACTGGAAAAGCCACCTGGAACACCTACGAGCAGTTATCCAAGCTATCTGACCATAATCCTACCAAATGTGCATTGGGCATGAAGGAAACTACATATTTGGGCTATGTACTGGGAAATGGAGCAGTTAAGCCAGAAATTTCTAAAACAGAAGCTGTAGCTAACAGCCCTGTCCATAAAACAAAGAAACATGTCAGGTCATTTTTAAGGCTGGCTGGTTATTATCAGAGATTTGTTCCCAACTTTGCTGAGTTAGCTACTCCCCTCACTGAACTCAATAAAAAACGGTACCCAAATAATGTGAAATGGACACCAGTGTGTGATGAAATTTTTCAAGCCACAAAGGCTGCATTATGTTCAGCCCCTGCTTTAAAAAGCCCAGACTCTGAGAAACTATTTTTGCTACAAACAGATGCATCAGAGGTAGGCCTAGGTGTAGTACTGAGTCAAAATGTAGATGGGACAGAACATCCTATTCTGTACATAAGTAGGAAATTGCATGACAGAGAGAAAAGGTACTCCACTCTCGAAAAGCAATGTCTAGCAGCAAAGTGGGCCATGGACTCCCTTAAGTTTTATTTGCTAGGAACTGATTTTGTTCTTGTAATTGATCACAATCTTCTCTGTTGGCTTAACCAGACGAAAGATAACAATTCCAGAATCACAAGGTTGTACCTGGCACTACAGCCATTTAAATTCACGGTGATTCACAAATCTGGTAGAGAGAACAGTAATGCTGATTTTCTGTTAAGATATGGCTCAGGAATTGAGGATTCAGAAGGCTGAAAAACAAATGTGTGGGGGCTTGAACTATACTGCTTGCTGTACTGTTATAAAAAAAAAAGAGATGACTTACAGTACATGTGCTTAATGTCTGAAAGTAGCAAATGTTATTAGAGAATAAAACGTTTTGGAAATCTGTTTAATAAAACAGGTTCCCTCTTAAGGAGGGGGTATATGTAACAGGGTAGAATAGGACCCTGTCACATTTGTTATGGAGAAAGTGTTTAAATGCAAGGATCTTTCCTTTTCTGTCTCTTCTCTGTCTGGCTGCGCAACCACATTTTCCTGTGAGACCTCCGGGACTTGATCACCCCGAACAGTCTCACAATTCTTTGCCTCTCACTGTCTCTCAGCCCTCCCTTGCTGTCTGTTTTTTCTCTCTTGCATATCTGCTGATATAAAAATATGTGCAAATCGTTGTATGGAAATGTAATTGATACTGGGATCACTTGTGTTTGGAAAATATATAGCATTACTGTTGAAATGTATATAATTATATTTTAAGATAATTGCAAAAGCTATTGGAAAACTCAGAGGTTACCCAAGTTCAAAGTTTAGGCCTTTTTGCAAAAGGGGGCCTCAACTCAAGAAGTACACTGTGTTCTAGCAGCTCCTGCCTGATGTTTATAAGAATAGGATGTTTGTTTAGAATGGGGGTGGAAGGACTTATAAGTGAGCTGAGCTGCAACTGCAAGAATGATTAGAAGAAAAGGGGACACAGAGACTGAAGGAAAACTTTTATTTTGCCTTTGTAAATAGTTATATTGAACAAGTTAATTTTTTTTTCAATGTTACTGCTACTGTAAATAAATATTTTGATGAATTCTACAACTGCTCCTGGTTTTCCTATGCTTCCTGACCTGTGCCTCAATGACAATACAAAGTAAAATAAATTAGACCTTAGCTGCAGGTACTAGTTATATCTAGAAGAAACAATCAGACACAGTAAAATCAAAGAAGACAATAATATAGAAGCATGGACCACATAGAACACCTACACAGAACTGAAAGGCACTTACAAACAAATGCACAGAGTAGGCCTTTACAGATCAGCAGGCATACATATTTAAGCAGCATGGCCGGCCAAATGGGTTCCTCACGGCTGACTCCAGGCAGACTCCAAGCTGCCCTTACTCTATGGCCCTTAAGCAATCGGACTGCAGCGGGAGACCGCAAGTGAACAAAAATGAGAGACTGTGAAAACACGCCCCATAATGTTGGCACGCTCCTCACTGGAGCACAGTAGAATTAACCAGTAGTTGCCCACACAAACAGGCAGTGACAGTTCAGGGAGACAAAAATTCACAATTGGATTAGTCCACAGATGGCCCAATAGCCCAGCAGGAACACACACTCAGCTTGCTCACCTGACAGTCTACTATAGAATACAGCACTAGTTCAAAAAGTGCTCGGAGTTGAAGACACGTGCCCTTATGCAAGCACACTCCTGACTGGAGCACAGTAGAATTAACTAGCAGTTGCCCACACAGACAAACAGGTAGTGATAGCCCAGGGAGGCAAAAATTCACAATCAGATTAGTCCTCAGATAGCCTGATAGCACAACAGGAAATGGAAATTACATACCTACCGTAATTCTTGATCTTCTTGGACGAAGTATCCACCACTTATTCACACGGATGGGACTACACCGGAGGCACTAAGACCCAGTGGCAGCCAAAATTCTTCAGGAGGGCCGGCGCAGGGTAGGGACATGAGGAAGCAACACCGAGAGCTCGGCTTGCACAGTATAGGCTCTCTGGCATCGACCGTCCAACCTCCTCAGTACCTGCAGCATAAACTAACCTAGTGAAACTAACCTATGTTGGACATAAGATAGTCCGAATGACCCGTGTAAGAAGGCTCAACGCAAACAAGTCTTCACAGCCAAAACATCGAGGGAGTGAAGACCACAAACAGAAAAGTGAGCTCGGGGGATGGTGAGTGGGCATGTGAATGAGTGGCGGAGACTTCGTTCAAGAAGATCAAGAATTATGGTAGGTACATCATTTCCATATCTTCCTGGACATGAAGTCTCCACCACTCATTCACACTGATGGGGGAGTACCAAGCTAAAATAATCCCCCGAGATGGGGGCAGGAGAGAGGAGCTCACCTAGGACAGGAGTTTATTTAGGATTGTCCTGCCAAAAGACTGATGCTTCTGATATGGACATCCAAGGTGTAATGCTTTACAAAAGTGTGCACGGAGCTCCAAGTGGCCGCACTGCAGATATCCGCAATGGGCACGTTGCGAATTACTGCCAGAGATGCTGCAACTGCTCTGGTAGAATAAGCATATACTCTGCCTTCTAGCTTAACCTGTGTCATGGAGTAGCAGTGGCGGAGGCATGCCACTAGCCATGCTGAAATACACATGATAGCAACAGGCTGACCCAGCCAGGCCGTGCTGAAGGAGACAAACAGTTGTTTAGCTGTGCGGATTTCCTTAGTCCTGTCTAAGTAGAACCACAAGGCTCTCTTCACATCCAGGGAATGTAGGGTACGCTCTCCCTCATTCTGGAAGTTCGCAAAGTATGTAGGAAGGACCAAGGGGTGATTCAGATGGAATTCTGAGACAAGCTTAGGAAGAAACTTGGGGTGAGTCCTAAGAACCACCTTGTCTTTGAGAAATACAGTAAAGGGGGGGGAGGACTGTGACCAAAGCATGTATTTCAGACACTCTGCGGGCAGAAGTGATGGCTACAAGGAAGGCCATCTTCCAAGTCAGAAATGTCACCTCACAAGTAGCTAGGGGCTCGAAAGGTTTACGAGTGAGCATGTCTAGCACAAGGTTAATGTCCCAGGCTGCTACTGGTCATCTAACCAGTGGCCTGGTATGTAAAATGCCTTTAAGAAATCTCTTGACGACAGGAAGCTGAGTCAGAGACATGGAGTGTACGGGCTCATGGTACGCTGAGATTGCGCAGAGGTGAACCTTAACAGTCGAGTATTGCAGGCCAGTGTTTGAGAGGGCGAGAAGATACTCTAGGACCTTGTTTGGTGTGCAGGAAAAAGGATTCCATGAGGATTTTGCACACCAGATGGAGAAGCGCTTCCACTTAGCCATGTAAGTTTTTCGAGTAGCTGGCTTACGAGCAGCTAACAGAATATCTGAGACCCTACATGAAATGTTAAACCTGTTCACCTGTATCTCCTCAAGAGCCAGGCATGGAGGTGAAGGGAATTCAGGTTGGGATGGACCACAGGGTCCTGGGTCAGCAGGTTTGTGAGAAGTGGAAGCTGTCTCGGCAAAGTTTCCAATAATCTGTTGATTAAGGGAAACCAGATCTGCTGAGGCCAGAATGGGGCAATGAGAATCATTCTGACCCTCTGTGCCTCCAGTTTGAGCAACACCCTCTGAACTAGGGGAAGAGGAGGAAATACGTACAGAAAGCGTCTTGTCCACCGCAGTCTGAATGTATCCTGACAAAAAAACACCGGGTCCTGGATTTCTGGAGCAGAAGAGTGACTGTTGTGCATTGAGTGGGGACGAAAAAAGGTCCAGGTCTGGAGTTCCCCACTCTTCGAAGAGTGATTGCATGACACTTGCGTAGAGAGACCACTCGAGAGGATCTGTCTGTGTTCTGCAGAGACAATCCACCAAATCGTTCTGGACTCCTGACAGGTAAACCACCTGGATCAGAGCTTTGTGCTCTAGGCACCAGTCCCACACTCTCATTGCTTCCCTGTATAAGGGGTAAGAGTGTGCTCCACCCTGCTTGTTGATGTAGTACATCACTGCTTTGTTGTCCATTTGAAGGAGAATAGTTTTGTGGCAGAGTATGTCCTTCAAATCTTGGACTGCGTACAGGACAGCTCTCATTTCCAGAACATTTATGTGAAGCTGAGACTCATCCTGACTCCATCGACCCTGGGTGTAGAGATCCTGGCAGTCAACTCCCCACCCCCGCAAGGACGCATCCGTGGTGATGGAGATCTGGGGATCTAACAGGGAGAAGGGATAACCTTCCCGAAGGTTGTCCTCCTGAGTCCACCAGGTGAGTGACCGTTTCAGTGGTTCCGTCACTTTGATGTGAAAAGACTGTGGGAGTGTGGTTGGTGACCACTGAGTACTGAGCATCCACTGAGTAGTTCTCATGTGAAGGTGAGCTAGAGGCACAGTGAACACTGAGGATGCCATGAGACCCAGCATCCACTGTATCGAGAGAGCTTGGACCGAGCTGTTTTCTCTGATGAAGCAGGCCATATGGAGAATGTCACTCCTGTCCTCCGGAAGAAAGGTTTTCAAATTGGAGGTATCCAGAAGGGCTCCTATGAAGAGGAGCCGCTGGGAGGGCTGTAGATGTGACTTTCCCAAGTTTAACAGGACTCCCATGGATGTGAGGAATTTTGAAGCCGTGGCAACGGCTTCTAGAGTCTCTTGTCTGGAGGGGCTTGAGAGAAGCCAATCGTCCAGATACGGGAACACCTGAATTCCGAGCTTCCTCAGATGCGCTGCAAGAACTGCAAAGCACTTTGTAAAGACTCGAGCTGCTAAGGATAGCCCAAAGAGCAGGACTCTGGACTGGCAGTGATGACCAAATGCAACGAATCTGAGGTATTTATGATGGCTTGGGTGATTGGGAACGTGTTGATTGGCTAGCCTCCCTGGACATGCAGG
The DNA here is from genome assembly GCA_016271365.2 of Neoceratodus forsteri. Classification (NCBI taxonomy): domain Eukaryota; kingdom Metazoa; phylum Chordata; order Ceratodontiformes; family Ceratodontidae; genus Neoceratodus; species Neoceratodus forsteri. The sequence continues at coordinate 737,200,019 of CM028131.1, forward strand.
ACACCTATCATGTTGATGAATCAAAGGTAAGTGTACAGAGCGCTATCATCTTGAACTTTTCCTTGAAAACAAACTTGTTTAACTTCCTGAGATCTAGAATAGGGCGCATGCCGCCTGTTTTCTTTGGAACTAGGAAGTAATGGGAGTAGAAACCTGTGTTCCGCTGATTCAGTGGAACTATCTCTACTACCCTGTTGTTCAGAAGGCCTTGAATCTTGGAAGCAAGAATGTCTGACTGAGCGACAGCCTGGGCTGTCGTTTGGGTGGATGATCCAGAGAGGTTTCCGACAGATTTAGAGAGTACCCCTCGTGGATTATTCTGAGCACCCATTTGTCTGAAGTGACTGAATTCCACTGGTTGTAAAACTGAATCAGACGCCCTCCTACTGCTAAGGAAGAGTCCTCCTCAGATAGCTGAGGTGGGACTTGGGCCGGAATCTCAGAGGGTGGCACTAGGCACTTTGGAGCCCTGTGCTTTCTGCTGCATTTTCTTTTGCGGCTGATGGGTTTGGTTTCTGTTAAAACCCCCACTGCTTTTACCACGAAAGGACTGACAGTTATGAAACTGACGCCTGTTCCTGCCCCTTTGAGGGGCTGCGGGAGGGGGTCTTGGCCATCTTGATGGCCATTCTAGTCTTCTGAGTGGCATCCAGTGCCTGCTCGACCTGAGGAACAAACAGATACGTACCATCGAAAGGCAAGGCCATAACTCTTTGTTGGGCATCATTTGTGAAGCTCGAGGTGCGCAACCAAGAGTGGCGACGGGTACTGCTCTGAAGGCAGTGTCAAAGGCATCCATGGCAGCTTTAAGCTGTTGATTATTGGATTCAATATCCCTAGTAATGGTTTGAAGGAGCTCTGAGTTAACCTCTGAATCAGGAAGAGCTTCTACCATAGGCTTGAACGAATGCCAGAGAGTATACTCATATTGAGAGAAGTAGCCCTGGTAGCTAGCAATACCAATGCTCAGGGTGGAAGCAGCAAAGACTCGCTTTCCCAAAGTATCTAGCTTGCGAGATTCTTTGTTTACTGGATGTGCTGTAGACTCTTGTGGAAGAACAGCCTTGTCATTCTCTGCCAGAACAACAACGGCATCAGCAAAGGCTTGTGAGGCCAGAATGGGGCGATCCTTGGGAGGGGCATATTTCCTGTCTATGGACTTAGCCACAGAGGGAATGAGTGCCAGATTATCCCACATCATCTGCGAGAGAGTCTTGAAAGAGGGTTGCACCAGTGGAGTCAATTCCACAGGAATATCTGGAACATGCAGGTACTGCAGACACAGTAACTTCCCAGGATCAATATCCGAAGTCTGGACAGAGAGAGTGTGGTATTCAAATTTCTGAGCAGAGACTTAAAAGAAAGGTCCTCGACCAAAGGCTCTGTTGAAAGAAGTTTATTCACTGCCACAGGGAGGAATCATCGTCGAAGTCGTCCCCTAATCGAAGATCAGGATCAGGCTCAATGTCATCTCCTGCCAGTCCAGAAGGGACTGCGTAGATAGGAAAAGGATGAAAGGAAGAAGGAGGAGGAGCAGAGAGAATCTGTGTTGAAAACCTCAGTATCTCATGCAACACAGGCATTGACGGCATGGAGTGTGGAGCTGGCACAGAAAGCGGCACCAAGCGCGGTGCCGGAGAAGCCAGCACCGAATGCGTCACTGCAGCAGAAGTCCCCACTTCTCGACTCACAGAGGAGAAACGAAGAAATTCAGCAGGAGACAAAGGCACCGGTGTGGACCCCTGCACCGCAGCCATGTGAGGGAGATGAACACCAGAGTGCAGGGTCGACGGCACCAGAGATGGTGCCAAGTGACTAGGAAGCCCCAACCGCCCTGCCCGGAGGTCCGAGAGCGATAGGCCCGAAGGCCCTGCTGACGGACTTGCTGGCTCAGGTAACCGTGACAATTTCCACACCCACTGCTCCATAAGAGCAGCCCAATGGTGAAACTACTCACTGGAGGACCCCCCACCGGGCGGGGAGGGATTCCAGAGTCGAGGATGCCAGGCACCAGAGACAGAGACCAGAAGGGACCCCCAGGAAGAGGCAGAGTCTGGTCTCTACCTCCAGAAACCAACGATCGACGCACAGACATTCCAGAAGGCGACCTTGCGCGGTGCCATTTCTTTTCGACCGGAGGCCAAAGAACAGGTTGTGGTCGAGCGGTGCCGAGAATGGGACCATTCTTTTGTGCTTTCAGGAAGACCACTATCCCCGAAAGCACGGAACTGCCTGTAGTCGAACTTCCAGAGGGTGGTGGACCAGACCCAGCCCAGCTGACTGAACAGCTTCATGTGAAGTCTCCCTACTGTCACCTGCCCCGTTCATGGTCGACGCCGTTGAAGGAGGGCTGAAGACTTCTTCTGCGATAAGTTACTTAAATAAATTACTATTTTATTTTCTCTAGAAAACAAAAAACTAAGATAAACTAATCGAAACTGAAGACTATAGCTGCTGTCATATAGATGTGAAGTTCTGACTCACGGTGGGCGAGTGACGTCGTCACTGAGGCGCACTCGACAACAGGGAAAAAAGGAACTGAGATGGTTGGAGGGTCGATGCCGGATAGCCTATATGGCACAAGCCGAGCTCACGGTGACACTTCCTCGCAGCCCTACCCGGCGCCGGCCCTCCTGAAGAATTTTGGCTCACGCTGGTTCCTAGCGCCTTCGGCGTTGTCCCATCAGTGTGAATGAGTGGTGAAGACTTTATGTCCAGGAAGATCATACACTCAGCTTGCTCAGCTGACAGTCTATGGTAGAATACAGCGCTAGCTTAAAAAGTGCTCGGAGTTGAAGGCATGCACCCTAATGCTGGCACGCTACTGACTGGAACACAGTGGAATTAACCAGCAGTTGCCAACACAGACAAACAGGCATTGATAGTCCAGGGAGGCAAAATTCCAAAAATTCATTTTGCTCCCTTGCTTAACGCAGAGGTTTGTTGCCTTCACAATGGCCCTTTTCAGTTTCCTTGACTGTTCCTCCAAACCACCCAGTTCATCCCCCCAATGCCAGGTCTTTCCTAAGGCATTCACCCATCTTTTTAAAATCTGCCCTCCTGAAGTCCAGGACAATCACCTTTGTGTGGATCGATTCTGAAGTCGTCTTTATACTGAACCACACTGTACGGTGATCGTTGGTCCCAGGTTGCCCCCCCCCCCACCTTGACATTTGCAACATTGTCTCTGTTAGTGAATACCACGTCCAGCACTGCCCCATCATGAACGGGTTCACTGATCAGTTGCCTGAAGAACACCCTGCAGAGAAATACAGGTTACTCACCTGTAACAGGAGTTCTAGGAATGGTATATGTTGTTCATCCACACTTATTGGCAGGTTCCTTGCCGCTTTAAATCTTGCCGGAAGGTCTTCAAGCTGGCTCCTCCCACCCACCCGGGTGGTAAAACTCTCGGCTCCACCCCATGACGCCAGATCTGGCCCGCTGGAAGCTCAGGGCAGCGCCAAAGCCGGGAGGTCGGTATCGCGGTGGATGAACAACATATACCATTCCTAGAACTCCTGTTACAGGTGAGTAACCTGTATTTCTAGGGACATGGATATGTTGTTCATCCACACTTATTGGCAGACTCCTAGCAGTTCTCCGGGAGGAGGGAGGCAAGGCGCACACCCCCAATACTTACTTGGGAAATAAGGACTGGAGAACCGAGGCCCCAAAACCAGCATCCCGGCGTGACTCAAGGTCGATGTGGTAATGGGTAATAACGGTGTGTGCTGACTTCCAGGTAGCAGCCCTGCAGATTTCCTGGATAGGGACGTCCCTGGAAGCAGCCACTGATGCAGCAGTATGACGGGTAGAATGAGCTCTTATCCCTCTGGGAGGCTCCATGCCCGCCAACTTATAGCAGCGATCTATGCAGGAGGTGACCCACCTGCCTATTGTCCGCTTGGCTGCAGGTCTGCCAGGTGCGGCTTCAGCGTAGGTGACAAACAGCTGGCGAACCTCTCCCCGAACTTCAGCCGTGCACTCCTTATTATAATCGAGCGCCCTTCTAGGGTCCAGAGTATGGAGCCTATATTCGGCCTCCGAGGTGTGATTGGGGTAGAACACTGGTAGAGTCAGCACCTGGTTAAGGTGAAACTTACACCACCCCTTCGAAGGAATTTCGGTGGGGCGGGGACAACTTTGTCCCTGTGGAAGACCAGGTAAGGAGAGCCTGGCGCAAAGCGCCTGGAGCTCTCCCATCCTTCTGGCTGACGGATAGCCACCAAGAAGGCGGTCTTCCACGACAGGTGAGAGAGATCACACCTGTGCATTGGTTCGAATGGCTTGCCCAATGAGCTTTGCCAGTACCAGCAGTAAATCCCACGGAGGTGGAGGTTCTTGCACCGGAGGAAATGTGATCAAGGCCTTTGAAAGCGCCTAACCACCTTTTCCTCTGTTATCGATTGCTTCCTCGCCCGCGCCCGGTAAGCAGAGATGGCTGCCAGGTGCACCTTTAGGGTCGTCGACCTAAGTCCTTGACTAGAAAGGGACCATAAATAGTCCAAAATGCTTGCCACACAACAGGAGGAAGGGTCCAAGCCCTTGCCCTGACACCAAATGGAGAATCTCTTCCATTTGAAGGCGTAGCATTTTCTGGTCGACTCCTTACGGGACGCCTCAACAACATTGAGGACCTTGTCGGAAAGACCCAAGGCCTGGAACTCTAGCCGCTCAGGAACCAGGCCGTCAGGTGCAGGGATTGAAGGTCCGGATGGAACACCTTCCCCTGATTGAATGAAAGCAGGTCCGGGCGAGCTGGAAGCTGCCTCGCGAGCCTGGAGCTGAGGCTGAGGAGATCTGGGTACCAGAACTGGCGGGGCCAGTCTGGGGCTATCAGGATCACCTGCGCCTTGTCCCTCCTTGCTTTGAGAAGCACCTTGTGAATCAAGGGAAATGGGGGAAAGGTGTAGAAGAGGCTCGGGGTCCACAGCCTCGAGAAGGCATCCCCCTGCAGCGAGCCCTGCTGAGGGGGCCGGGCATGAAACAGCCTCAGCTTCGTGTTCTCCCTGGAGGCAAACAGGTCCACCTGAGGTGTGCCCCAGTGGGAGAACAGATCTTGTACTACCTCCGGCAGGAGAGACCATTCATGAGATGCAGCCCCTATCCGGCTCAGGGCATCGGCCAGGGTGTTGGAGGCTCCTGCCACATGAATGGCTAGGAGATCTACCTCCAGGCTGCATGAGTGACCAAATGCGGAGAGCTTCCTTGCATAGAAGCATGGAGCGCGTCCCGCCCTGGCAGTTCAGGTAGTACATGGTCGTGGTATTGTCCGTCTGGACTCGGACCACTTGACCCCGGAGAAATGGAGCAAAGGCGGTGAGAGCTAGGCGGACGGCCGAGCTCCAGCAGGTTGATGTGACATCGAGGACTCCCAGGGGACCAGAGGCCGTGCACTCGGTGTTCCCCAGATGGACACCCCAACCCATCAGAGAGGCATCGGTCGATAGAGAGCCCGTCGGCTAGGCGGACAAACGGGATGCCCTCCTGCAAATGGAATGGAACGGTCCACCACTGGAGGCGTTCCACATCTCCTGGGTCACTATCACTAGCTGGTCCAAAGGATCGCAGGCGTTGCTGACCACTGGCTGGCAGTCCTCACTGAAGGGGCGATGTGCCAGCGGGCCCAACGGACCACGCTGGTACAGGCCGCCATGAGACCCAGAAGGCGAGGAAGTCCCGGAGATGCTGATTGCCCAACCAGAAATGATTGGGCAAGGAGGTAAGAACCTCGTCCTGTCTGCCGGAGTCGTGCTCTGGCTCGAAGAGAGTCGAGCTCTGCCCCGATGAACAGGATCACCTGCTTCGGCTCGAGTTCCGACTTGGCCTCGTTGATGAGAAGGCCAACTCGAGAGCAAACCTGGAGGGCCAGATCTCTGGACCGCTCCACCTCCCATCTGGAGGAGGCTGCTATCAGCCAATCGTCCAGGTAAGGGTACACCCGGACCCCTCGGCGCCGGAGGAATGCTGTCACCACTGCCATGCATTTGGTGAAGACCCTGGGAGCTGGAGATAAGCCGAAGGGCATGGCTCGGAACTCGAAGAGGGATCCTTCCGCTCGAAAGCAGAGGAATCGCCGGTGTGACGGACGGATAGGGACGTGAAAGAACGCGTCCTGTAGGTCCAGAGAGCAGAACCACATGCCGTGTTCCAGAGATGGTATTATCTGCGCCAGAGTGACCATCCTGAAGGTTCGAGACCTTAGGAACTTGTTCAGGTCGTGTAGGTCGAGAATGGGGCGCCAGCCCCGTCCGTTTCGGAACCAGGAAATACCTGGACACGAACCCCGGGTCTGAAGGGGGTTCTCCACCTCCGTGATCACCTCCTTTTGGAGGAGGAGAGCGATGTCGGCTCGGCGAGCCGCCAGTGAGGCTGCGGACCCCGAGGCCCCCCGAGGTGCGACGGCTCTGAAGGGCGGGGCCTGCTCGAATTCCAGAGGTAGGCCTTTTCCCACCACCTCCAGTACCCACCTGTCCATGGTAACAGTGGACCAGGCGGAAAGGAAGTGTCTGAGCTGTCCCCCCACGGGGGAACCAGGGGTGAGGTGACAGGGATGGGGTGACACCCTCAGCCCGCCACTGGGCAGGCTTGGAGGAGGGACCGCTGAGGAACCTCCTGGGCCTTTACCTCCTGCTTCCTGTTGGAGGAAGCCGATGGCTGGGCTTGGGATACCAAGGTCGAGCCTGCTGGCCCTGACGTTGCTGGGCCGGGCGCGCCGCGGGCTCAGAAGGACGAAAGGGCTTAGGCTGTGGCTTGCGGCCTTTGTCCTTCTGAGCGGAAGAGACCAAGTCCAAGGTAGCATTGGACTTCTCGATCCTCTGCAGGTGACCTTCCACCCCAGGGCCGAAGAGGTCAGTCCCCAAAAAGGGAACATCCGCCAACTTGTGCTGGGTATCCAAAGTAAAGGTGGATATCCTCAGCCAAGCCCGATGACGCATGACCACTGCGGCCGCCACAGACCTGGCACATGAGTCCCCGATGTCTAACGCAGTCTGGAGCTGCTGTTTAGCCACTGCCCTGGTCCCGCACCTGCCTGATGGTAGTCTGCAGATCTGCGGGAAGTTGAGGGACAACCTCATCCAGGGAGCCCAACAGGGCGTGAGAAAAATGTGCCATGAGGACGGCCGAACTGGCCTGACGAAGGCCGAGAGAGGACGCAGCATAGACTTTTCGCCCGGCATAATCCAATTTCTTGGATTCCTTGTCGGGAGGTTTGTCCACATCCCTGGCGTTCCCGGCACGCCGGAAAACGCTGTCTGTAACCAACCCCGGCCGAGGGTGTTCAAAACCGGACAGGAACCGTAGGGACCGGATACTTCCTGGCCAACCTGGCAGGCGAGGGCAGGAAGCAGGACGCTGCCAAAGTTCCAAGGCGGACCCACTAATGGCTGGCCACGGAAAGGCCTCCGTAGGAGAATCCCCTCGGTCCAGAATCTCCGTGAGGGGATACCTGGCCTGTTTAGAAACGGGTTCGAGCTTCATCCCGGTGGACTCCGAGATGAGTCGAAGCAACTCTAAGAAGGACGAAGGGCTATCGTCCATTGACTGTCCTCCCGAGGACTCCAAGTCTATGCGCTTGGAGAAGAGGGAGGAACCATCATCGGACTCAGAAGAGTCCTCAAAGAGCTGCCTCGGCCCTGAGCCACCCTCCACCTGCCAAGGTTTATCGGGAGTGAGGGTGACCAACAGCCTATGGGGCAAACCCAAAGCCGACCGAGAATTTTTGGTCGGAGCCCCAACTAATGGCTGTGGGGGCGGAGGTTCCACCAGAATCGGTGGGGCAGCTGGAATTGGCCGAACAACCGGCCTGAGAACAGGCTCCTCGACTACAACGAGGGGTTGTTTCGGCTGCTCTGGTGACAGCCACTTAATGGCCGGGGAAGACGACTGGGTTGGCTTATTCCCGGTCAAAAGGAGCTGTTGCCACATAAGTTCCTCGTACCTCCGACGCGACTTGCGCCGAAGCCTCCCCTCGTCCGAGGAAGAGCGGCGGCGCCGCTTGCCGCGGTGCCGAGACCGCCTAAGACGGCGGGATCGGTTGGACCGCGAGGATGTCCGAGACCAAGACTGAGAGTCTCGACTAGGCCGAGGAAGGCGAGGAGAAGTGTCGGAAATCGGCACTCCCCTCGGCTCGGACGATCCCACCGAAGGCTCCGGAACCGGAGGCACAGACGAGCCGATGGGATCCTCAACTCCCACCGGGGGAACCGGGGAGAGGGGATTCTCAGCTTCTCCAGCCGACAACCCGTCCAACGGGTCGAGAAAAATCTCGACCGCGTCGACGGGAGTCTTGGTCAACTGGCCTGACGGGGACACCGTGAAGCCAGTGGCCGAAGCTGAGGGTCGACGAAGTCGACTGTCGACAAGGGAGGGGATCTTTCCCGCTCCCAAGGCGTCGGCGAGGACTTACTTTGCTCTTTTGGACCTGGAAGAAGGTCCGAAGAAGTTGGACCCTCACCTTTGGTCGAGAGGGTCAGACAAAGCTCCTAAAGAAGCCGAGAAGAGGCACCGAGAGAGAGGCGGGACAAATGCGCCTGGCGAGGTAAAGCGGCCCGCGCGCGCCTCCTCTTCCGAGGCGATCATCTGCTCAAGCTGATCCGCGAAGCCCACCGCCCTGGACACCGCCAATTGGGCCTCTTTAGATTTCACCGGTGGAATTCTTTTCGAGGCGCCCAGTTGTAATTGGGCAACACGGTCTTCAAGGACGTAGGTCAAAAGGAAGAGCACAAGTCGCGAGGCTCATGGTCGTGTTTCAAGGCCCAGGCAGTAGACGACGCGGGAGCGCGGATCCGCCCTAGACATCTTCAGCACCAAGTATGGGCACCAAATCTGGGAGTCGATTTGTCCATCGCAGCAGCGAGGAGAAGAAGACCGGTCTTTTTGCAAAAACTTTTCACTCAACTTTTCGAAGAATTAGGAACCAGTCTTAAGCGCAACGCGTTAAGGAGGGAACCTGAGCTTCCAAGCGGTAAGGAAGATCTGGCATCATGGGGCGGAGCCGAGAGTTTTACCACCCGGGTGGGTGGGAGGAGCCAGCTTGAAGACCTTCCGGCAAGATTTAAAGCGGCAAGGAACCTGCCAATAAGTGTGGATGAACAACATATCTATGTCCCTAGAATCCAAGATTTCTCTGCTTCTAGCTGAGGCCACAGCTGGAAGGCTCCAATCTACATGTAGCACACTCAAGTCACTCATCAACAGCACCTTTCCGTTTTCTGCCATCTTGCTAATGTTTTCCATCAATATCTTATCTAATGCCCCCCGTGCTGGAGGTCTGTAGCTTACTCCAGTGTGAAGAGAGGCTCCATTCCATCTCTAGGGTGACCCACAGTACCTCTGCCCCCCCCCATAGTCTCTGTATCTGTCACTTTAATGCAAGCCCTCCACAACATAAAGTACCACACCCCCTCCTTTCCTTCTCATCCTGTCCTTCCTGAACAGAGTATAGCCTGGTATGACCATGTCCCAGTCATGGTTTTCAGTGCAGTATGACTCGGTAATGGTCACTATATACAAGCTGGCCTCTAGGTCTGTAATCTTATTTCCTAGCCTTCTAGCATTCGCACTCGTAACTTTCCAGGTTTTGTTACCAGTCCGTTTGTTACCCCCCTTTTTTCTTTTTTCCTTTCACTCCTTCCCCCTTTCTGTTTTTAATGCACCGTTCCCATCTGCTTTCATTTCTTCCACCCTGTTTCCTGCTGTATTAATTTGTATCCCAGGGATTCCATTCCTCTTGAGTTCTCCCTACTCTATACTTTAGCCTGTGGGGGTGGGGATGCAGTTTCTGCCTCCCTGATCTCTTCTGTCACCCCGCTCAGCTAGTTCAAATGCTCATCAATGTAACATTTAAACTGTTCAGCAAGGACTGTGGTTCCCCTCCCAGATGGATTCAAGCTATCACCCCTGCACAGGCCCTTATCTTTCAGGTGGGTCTCCGGTCCCCAATGTAGCCGAACCCTTCCTCTCTGCACCATTCCTTCAGCCATGAGTTGAAGCTCCTGGTGTGGAGATCCCCTTCCTCCCCATCATACACAGGCAGTACCTCAGCGAAAGCTACTGAATGCACCACCTAAGACCCTTCCCCAGTTTCCTAAACTTTCCATAGACTATCCCAGCCCCGTCCCTAGCCAGGTCATTAGTCCCCAGGTGGACAATGACAACCAGCTCTACCTCCAGTCCTGTTGCCATAGCAATCCTTAGTATCAACTTCCCATCCCTCTGGGCCGTGGCGCAGAGTAGGCACCTAACCTCCCTCTCCCCTCCCTATTCCCAAATCTATCACCCTCACAATCAAGTCCCCAGCAGAAGTTGCCTCCTCCTTCTCTGGGGTCCTCTTCCACCCTCCTTGGGGTCTCTGCTATGGAGGACCTCCACATCCTCTCTGGCCTCTACCATGGGTGCCTCTTCCTGGCAGTCCCGCCTTGCCAGAGCAGCTTAGGAATTGTGTAGAGGTACTGGTTAAGGAATGTGCCTTTGATCCACCATCCCCACCCTTTCTGAGCACACCACAGTCCAGCCGTTCCTTCTCCCTAGCATCTTCTGAGGCAACAATGGCAGACCTGGAGGCCCCTGGGAGGGGGAAGAGGTCGCCCGAATCCCAGACAACTTGACCTGACATCTAGCGACCTCCACCCTCAAACCAGAGAGGTGTGTACAGATGAAGTAGCATCGCAGTCTCCAGAAAGTCTCTCTGAAAATTGCTGCCCCACAGCCTCTGCACTCCAGCACTCCCAACTTCTGTTCTCCCTGTGTTATCCAGAAATACTGTTGAACCCGTACCCCTGATAGGGTGTTTCTAGTTCTCCCCTTTTTTGTTTGTTTCTATTTGTGTTCCCCCATGCCTTGTTTACATTTCTTTACACCCATACCCTAGATAAGAGTGTTATTCCTATTCCCAGTTTTGGATACCTTTTACCTTCTACCATTCCCAGCATTGACTGTTATGCAGTAGAGTACAGGTTAACCTCCCTTAGTTGACTGACAGAGTCCCCTGCTTCCTTCTGCTGGCATCTGCTGATGCCTAAACTGCTAGCCACCTGTTCCACTCCTTCGCTGGGAGACGAACATGGTGGAAATGTTAGCGTGGAAGTACTTTTATAGTGCTCTTGTAAGAAGGCACTAAGCCTCTGTCAGCTCCACCCCGCCCCCCACAAGTACACACCTGACTTACATGGCTTTCTGAATCTACTCACCCCAAGATTAATCTCCTGAGCTAGTTTCCCCCCCACACACCACCTGTTACAATTTAAAACCGAAGTTTCAAAGTGCCCCAAAGACTGCCTACAATTCTCTTCTTTCCTCCTCACTTACCCTACTACTTTCAGTATGAAGAGAAATTAAATAAATATAAATGTACCTTTAAGGTACAGTTAGGTGCTTTTCACTTCTCTCTGTCAGCAAGTCTGGTCTTCCAAAGGGCAAGACACAAAATTGGTAATGCAAGCCCTGGAGCATGACATACAGGTATTTTTTTTTTTGAGACCTGTGGATTTTGATATGAAGGTATGTGTCTCATCTCTGGTGCAAACATCCAACGCCCTTTCAGTAAGTGGGGAAGGAGGGACTGCAGGATGACCATTCTGAACTTCTTGTATTTGATGAAACAGTTCAGTCCCTGAAGGTCTAGAACTGGCCTTAGATCCCCGGCCCATTTAGGAGCCAGAAAGTACCAGGAGTAATAGCCTTGTTTTATTTCTGAAACCATAATGACTTCCACAGTCTTCCTGCGAAGGAGGGTTTGAACCTCCTCCTGCAGAAGGCAAGATGTCCCGAGGCATATGTGTTTGGCAGAAGAGGAGTCACCAGAGGAACAGCAAAGAGTCCTAAGGCATGTCCTTGCTAAACCACATCCAGTACCCACACAACTGTAGTGATCTCCCTCCACTTCTGTAGAAAGCGGGAGATGCGGCCTCCCACCAAAATGTCCTGAAGCAGTGAGGTCAGAGGAAGGATAGGGGTGTCAGAAAGCGCTGGGGTGCCCATAATGGTTTGACCTTTTGTAGGTCTAGTATGGGCACCTAGGGTGAGGGCAGCAGCTTGGGAAGTGGTAGGCTGAGATCGCTGGGAAACATATCCTTGGCTCTTTGAATAGCCCCGGCCTGGATGGGCATACAGCCTGTGAAAAGAACCACAACCCCTTCTCCGGGGTTTAGGGTTCAAAGTATTCTGGGATCCAAGGGTCATTTTAGGGGACTGTATAACGCATAATGCATTTTCAACTTCACTGTCAAAAAATTTTTTCCCTCTGAATGAAGCATTCATCACAGACTGTTACACATCTGAGGCAAAACAAGCCACCTTGGCCACGAGTGGCAACGAAGGCAAATCCCAGATGGAGTAGCCGTAGCAGCAGCATCAGAGGCATCACCGACCAATCTCAGCAGATGCTTATCTGCCTCCTGACCGTTAGCAATAGTCTGCTGCACCAATATTTTATCCTGGCCCTCTGGCAATTTCTCATCCAGGGTGGCCACAGTTTTCCACAGGAAATTCTGATATTTTATCAGATATGCTTGATAGTTAGCAATTCTTAGGCCAGGAAAGCAGACGCTAAAGTTCTCTTCCCGTCACATCAAGCTTCCTTGACTCCTAATCAGAACAAAGAGAAACCATGTGTTTGGGAGTTTTGGGTTGGTCCCGAGTAGCCATAATCAACACAGAGTCTGTTTCAGGCTGTGAGGAATGGTAAGACTTCGCAGTGGGGGCTGGATACTACTTCTCAGTCTTCCTGGGAACTGATGACAATTAAGTTGTCCTATGCAGGCAGCCAAGGTAGCATCCTCAAGTGCAGAATGCACAGGAGGAATAATTACTGTAGAGGAGGCAGACACCTCCAAGACCACATATAGAGATTTCTCTTGGAGGAATCCTCCTCCTCCTATGCTTGAGACCCCAATTTAGCCTGAACCTGTTTCAGGAAGGTTTGAAATGAGACATCCTCAGGTGGAGACCTTAGTGTGTTTGTCACACTCTCTTCTGAGCAAAAGGACAGAGTGGAGCTTGAGTCCACCACATCTATTGCCTCTTCTTCTTCATCCATGGCCTCCTCCTCTTCTTCCATATACTCTGAATTATACACAATTTCATCATTGACGTCTACTGTCATTGGCTGAGGGCTGACAGGACTAGGAGACAAATGAAAAGACAGAAGCCGTTCAGGGCCCAGCACAGTAGCAGGGACCAAGAACTGGTCTGGGCCCAGCCAAAGGGTACAGATGGAGCAGGTGATGGCAGCAGCGACAAAAGATGCAGGATCAGCTGAGATACTGTCTGATATAACAGCTGTGCATTGACAGGCCCCAAAGGGGTCAATGACGGCTGAACTGTTGACGGGTCACTACCCAATGGCGGTATGGGCTGCGAATCTTTTGTGTCTGACAAACTGTCAGAGGGGCAGCAGGACTTGCGGCTGGGGAACCATCTTTCTCAGTAGACTTTTCTCTTCTTAGAGGTCAATGGGAATGGTCTGTGGAAGCGGCCTTGTCCTTGCGCTGCTTTCTTCATCTCTGAGTGGCAGCATTTTTCCACTGACTTAGAGGACTTTTCCCTTTTCTTCAATGAGTCAGTGATGGGCACCGTCTACCATAGGGATCAAGGGGCCAATGGCAAACTGGGAACAGAAGTGGTTGATGATGGTGAAGCCGCCTTCACTGCAACCTGTTTCTCCATTTCTTTAAGCTTTAAATGCACTTCCCAAAGCTTTCTTGCAACGTCTCCTGGTTGCTTGGGTAAAGTTCTGGAAAATTTGGCAGGCCTCAACATCTTAGTCTGCGATGAGGCAATGGATACAAATGGGAGTGGTCATTGTCTTTATAAATTTTCATGTCGCCACAATGGCAGTAGTGGAACAATGGTTCCTTTTCTTTCGTTGGTGGCATGAAAATAAATTTAAAATAACAAAACAAAGTTAACAGCGGCAGTAAAGTTTCCAAAGTTCGACTGTGTTCTTCAGCAGCGGTGGACCGACAAGCAGTTGATGGAAGAAACAACTGAGGCATGCTGGGGATGCCCACATTATATAGGCACTGACAAGGCACGTCAACCTGACCAGACCCGGCCAGCAAAACTTTCTAGGTGGTCTTGATGCCCACGGCTTACAGTTCCATGATATGACTCAATGGAGGGAGATATCCTCGAAGAAGATCATAAGTTACTGATCCAGTGCTCCCTTGATTATCCAACCACTCTGGTGTAAGAAAAAAAACGGCAGATAATCAAGGGTGGTGAATAAGAAAAAAATTCTCACCGTAGTAATGATGTTTCTTCCACAGGGTGTATTACTGAGTCATATATTACGCAGCATCTAAGCTATGAGTTGTTGCCCTGGTGACAGAACTTAAGAATGTTTAAGTCTAAACTCTGGAGTGTGACCACACTCCCTCAGAAGTTGTATATTTATAGCTGAAGACTAGAAGAATGCAGTGACCACTCAACTAAACAATCGCTGTATGATAAACTCTTAAAACTTCAAAGTTTGTAATTTTGAAAAAAACAAACAAAACAATGCTCAACCAATAAACAATTTTTTGTATAATATTTAATTATCTGAAGAACCATTTACACTAAGATTCCAGAAAGGGAGGTAGTTAATGTGGGTTTTTATAACTCACTACACCCTCTAGATAAACATCACCACTACGGTGAGCAATTTTTGTCTTTTAGCAACAAGAGTATATTAGTAATGTCATATATATATTTTTTCAATTTACGGTGAGCTGTTTTTGTCTTCCAGTGACAAGAGTGTATCAGGAATGTCATATATATTTTTTTCAGTTGTATTTTATTAACTTTTGTATCATACAATACAAATCATTACACAGGGTACAGTCGTAATCAGCTGTCACATAAGTGCATATCTTATTATAGTGGTGTGGTAGCGCCACTATAGTTAGGGTTGAGTAGGCTGATTAATGTTAAATCCCTAACTTTGCACTTTAATAGCTTTGCCCTGTTCAGTGGAACTGCACAAATATTTTGCATGTGCGGTCTCGGGGGCAAGGTCTCTTGACATGTTAAGTTTCCTTCCAGTCGGATGTGTGAATTCCAAGATCTGGCTAGTAAAAAAAAAAAAAAAAAACTTTATTTTGTCATCGCCTAGCATCCTAACGGTTTGGAATTTTGGTCAAAGATTTTCAGGGTAGAAAGAACTTGGCCCAGAAATGAAAATTACATACTCTCCATAATTCTTAATCTTCCAGAATATCTTCACCATTTATTATATTACTGGATGGTTCTGTACTGGAGGCACCAGGACCCTGCAGGAACATGCAGCTTTAGAAGTTTAAAGTTAGGTGATCAACATAGGGGATGGCGCCACCCACGAGGTAGTCACATGATGTGGCACTCGTGTACTGACCAGTAACTGGTGCCGCCCCTGCTCATCTCAGTTCTGTTCAAGAGAGGAAACAAAGTGTAAGAAAAAGAGAAGGGGGGCAGAGATTGCCCAAGAGATAGAACAGAGGATATAGGATACAAAAGGAAAAAAGCAAGAAAACCCAACCGCCAGAGAAGAGAAAGAAGAAGTTAGGTGGGAGGGCCTAGGTAGCGGGTTAAAATAATGACCAGGGCAAACTGGACAAGAGAAAGAAACTGACAAGACTGAAAGTGCTGCAGGGATCTCTGGGCTCCCAGTAGGAAATGCAGTGCTTCCAATTAAGAGTTGGCTTTTGCCTGTAACTCTAGGACAATTTACCTATGTTTTCCTGCAGATTACAGGACTTCCTGTGGAAGTCAAATTACTGAGTAATCCTAATAACCAATGCAAATCTATGGGAAGAATTTTCCTGTAAATGGCTACTTTTTCCGGTAAAATACAGGAATCTTGGTAAACCCTGGAGCCCTGAAAAGTGTTACCAGCAAAACAGTGCTCCAACAGAAAAGGAGACACCTAGGACTTTGAAAAGGTAACGGGAAGCAAACCCCAAGGGGGGGGGATACATTGGGAGAAGATCCCCACTAGAAAGGGAGAAGCCCAACTCAGAAAATTGAAAAGATATCCTGCTCTTGCTATTTCTCTCTTTTTTTTTTGTTTGCAAAAACTTGCCTTTAGGGAAAAGAAAGTAATAGAAAGCAAAAATGTAAAAGGCTGACTGGTCTGGTAATGCAGGAAGATCTACTGCCAAGAGAGAAGGATAATACTGCTAGCTGAAGGAATCTGAGCGGAGATTCCAGCGGATTTCTCCTGGTCCTCTTCTAGATTTCTATTTTCCATTTTGTTTTAAAAAAACAAAACAACAGAAGAAGAGTAGGAGCTCCTTCAGACAGCAAACAAGCCTGGCAGTTGCCCCATCCGAAAGGGGGCGATGAAAAAGAGGAGAAGAAAAAGGTAAACATTTTTTTTTTTAGACACATACATATATGTATATATAGCAACACAAAGGGCCTACAGGAGGCCTAAGTACATTCAAAAATTATATAGATATATATATATATTTATAAAACGGGTAGGGAAATTGCAGCAATATCATTAGCTGACCAGCATCACATGACCGTGCGTATATCAGAGCGCGACCGCACACCTGCACTTTAACCCCCCCTCCAAAACAATTTCGACATTTTATAAGATAGATAAACCACTCTGAGGTGTGGCGGTACTCTGATATACACACGCCGATGACTCGGCCTGCGCCTCGCATGAACGCATACCAAGGCGTGTGTATATCAGAGCGTGACCGCACACCTCAGAGTGGTATATCTATTACATATACACATACATACATACATATACATACTGTACACATTTTTTGAGAGATTTTCTGCACTTTTTCTTTTTTTTTTTTAAAAAAAAGAAAAAGAGCAGCAAAAATGGGGTACCACTGGAATCGTTCTCTAGTGGATGTTCCCCTTGTCTCTTAATTTTTTTTTTTTTTTTTAACAACTGGGCCAAGAAGAGGAAAGGCAGAAGGAAAAAAAAAAAGAGAGTGGGAGGCAAGCTGCCCATATGCCTGGTCATAGAGGGGGTTGGTGGGCAGGCTGCAGTAATAAATGGTGACGATATTCTGGAAGATAAAGAATTACAGTGGGTATGTGATTTTTGTATCTTCCAAGAATCCGTCTTCACCATTCATTAGTGGATGGGTCCGAGCACCAAGCTTAGTACCCAAGAAGGGCGGTGCTCGCTCACCCTGAGGGAAATGGTTATTCCCTCAGCCTCCTGTGGGGGAAGAACACAAAGAGGCTGGGGACCCTTAGGGGCAAAGAGAGGCTCCTGTGGCCTGGGAGCAGGCAGGTGCCCTGAAAGCTTGCGCCTGGCCCTGCGGGAGAAGTGGGCTCCCTGGAATCATGAGGCAATCACCCTATACTGGACCAAGGGTAACAACCAGGACAGATGAAGTCACGCCATCCAACTAATGCAGACTAGAGTTCCTACCAACCTGGAGGCTACCTCACTGGCGTCGTAGGATGCCCTTGCTTGGTGTCCCGCCAGTTCCAGGCCCTGGGCAAAAAGTTGTATGGCCTGTCTGGATGTCTCACTGTCCAGCGAGGACACCAGAAGTTGTCCCAGTGTCGCCCACAGATGCCTGCTATAGGATGCCTGGTGCACTTGATGTGTCAAGTGCACACTATGGTGCGTGCCCCCAAGAAGACCCTTCGACCCCAGGCATCAAACTCCACAGAGTCCGACTCTGGGGTATGGTCACGCACTGGGAGCCCATACCCAGTGGGGGTGTCCAGGAGCTGGACCCCAGAAGTGGGGTGTGGCATGACTCCTTGAGACCCGAAGGGTGAGCAGCAGTACCTGCACTGTTTGTCCCTCGGGGCTGGAGAGGGGGCAAGAGGGATGGAGCCAGATATCTCCAGATGCCTCTGCAAAGGGCCAAGGCCACAAAGGCAAGACTGTGTAGTCATGACTGTACGCCCCAAGGAAGGACAGCACCAGAAATCAAGGATTGCGGCCTGAAAAATGGTCGACTCGCGGCTCCCTCATCATGTCCAAAAAAAACTTCTGGTAATGAGAGTATTCAGCATCTGAGAAGATATGAAGGGAACAATCCTCTTTCTCAAAGGAAGATGCCAAGGAGCTTGACTCAGAGGGTGGTAGTGCCAGGGTCTCAGGCTGGAAAACAGCCTGGTCTAGTTCCATACAGTAAGTGGGAAAGGCACTCGCCGACACCCTGAACTGGTCCCAGATCAAGGGCCACGTAGGTCCCGAAATGCCAGGGAGAGCAGGAGGGGAAGGCGGAGGAGGAGGAGGTGGAGAAGGGTCATGGCAGACTAGGCCATGTCCTCTGCCATGGCTATGAGAGCATACAGAGGACCTCGCCTAAGGGAAGGGCCTGATAAACTCATCCACCGGCGAACACTCAACCGTGGAGGAGTGATCTAGGTGGTGCCCTTGGAGGAAAACCCCCAGGTGGGGAGACTGGAGCTGTAGAGGTCCCAAAGGGTGGCCCCTATTCCCACCTACAACAGGCCCAGATGGTTCCAGTGAGGCCAGAGGATTTGACACAGCACTACAACTCCTGCCAGAGCTGCCCCAATCTCTAGACAAGGAGTGAGACACCAAATGAGATATAACAGCCCCAACCTCACCAGAAGGGGCTCTGCCCCTTGGGCTAGTTCTGACGGACTCAGCATCGAGAGACAGAGCTCAGGGGGAGATGGCACCACAAGTGGTAGCAGAACTGCCCTCGGCACTGTGGACGGCACCAGAACCTGGCCTGGCACTGAGGGTGGCACCGGAACCCAATTTGGCACCGAGAGTGGCACTGGAACACTGCCTGGTGCCAAATCCAGCGCTAACCCCCTTTCCAGCACTGGAATTGGCACCAGTGCCATCCCTGGTGCTGCAGACAGTGCTGGAAAACAGTAGGGCGGTGGCACCAGGACTGGCACTGGCCAGAGAAGCAGCTGTAGACGACGATGCTGAACTCAACGCTAGCCTAGAACTAGGCCAAGAAAAACCTCTCATTATTGGCGCTCGGAAGCCAGTCATTATCATCCCGGTCCTCATCTCTGGGTCACCCGACCATTAAGGGAATAATATCCAGGACATCTCCACTGGGCCTCTAACTCCAGGGGCTTTCCCTCTCCCAGCACCACTAGCGGCATCGGGGGGGGGGGGGAGACCTGGTCATGCAGGCAGCAACATCTCACTCACTGACATTGGCCTTAGTGCCAGGAGATGAAACTGCATCGGACCGTGACCACAAAGAGCCCTCCGGTGTAGGCCCAGTGTATAGCTCCGACCTCAGCACTGGGGGTGTCCGGAGTGTGTAACTGACTCCCTGGAAGGAGTCTGGTGTCCCATAGACCCTTTCTCAGGCTTTATGTTTCGTCAAGACGAGAACTGGAAGAGGCCTGATCTCCCTCAGTACGAACAGTACCAGGGAGGGGCTCAGGGGAAGAGCCCAGGGACCTTACCTTGGAGTCACCTGTGCCACATCTGCCTCCGAAGGTAGGCGGCAAGTGACCCCACTTCATCATGCAAATCCTGAGTGTGTGGAAATCTTTCGAGAAGCAAGTGTCACAATGGTACATGCTGTGTTGAGCTCCAAGGCAGATCCAACAACAATCATGCTGGCTCTGGATGGATATATTTCTCCCACAGGAGCAGCGACACATAGTGGGAATATCTGTCTTCTTCAGCTTCTGCTTTTTAGGGCCCTGAGAACCACAGCAGTGTCAGTGGCTCAGTAGGTAGCACACTCGCCTCTGAGGCCAGGAGATCAGAGGGCTGTGGGTTCAGTTCCCGCATCTGGCACGTGGGTTAATATCCCAGTAGTGACACTGTAGTGCAGCATGAGAGGGGTGCTGCACTTCTGAGGTGCCGTCTTTCGGATGAGACGTTAAACCGAGGTCCCATCTGCCTGGATTGGTGGTAGTTCAGGTGGATGTTAAAGATCCCATGGCACTTATTGAAAAGAGTAGGGGAATTTCCCCGGTGTCCTGGCCAAATTTCCCTCATTCACTAAAAATACCACCAACAGCTTAATCTGGTTCAAAGTCAGTTGGCATTCATCTGTATCCCCCTCCCCCAGGTCGTGCCTGAAAACAGGCAGGATTTGTCTAGTGCACTTACCCAGTCAACAAAAACTAATAAAATAAATAAACTTGGCAAATAATCAAAAATAGTAAAAATAGAGCCTGTAGCCGTAAAAAAGTTGAAAGGACAGAAAGCAGTGCTGGAAAAGGCAAAAAAATGGAGATCTACAGCGTTGAGCTGGTGGCGATGAACTGATGGCACAGCAACAAAATGGCTAACACTCCCACGGAATGCAACTTTTATGGCAACAAGAACAGAACTGAGATGAGCAAGGGGCCAGAGTTGGTTACTGGCCAACCCATGAACGCCATGTCATGCGTCTGCCTTGTGGGCAGCACTGTCCCCGATGTCATTCCCCTAGTTCTAAACTTTTAAAACTATTTGCTCTCGCAGAGTCCTAGTGCCTCTGGCACAGACTCATCCAGTAATGAATGGTGAAGACTGTTTCTTGGAAGCATGGTACCTTTCGTTGGTTTGCAGGAAAAATATTAATCCATTCCAGAGTTATAAGGATTTGAAATTTCAGTTCTGAGCATGCTCAATACGATCTTTTGGACAGAGGGTTTTATACGAAAGAAGAATCTGGCCATACAAAACAGGATTCTGTTTCGTGTGGGGAGTAATACTGTTTTGCGAGAAAAATTCTTGTTTCGTATGGCAGCCATCTTATCTCTATTTAAAAAAAAAGAAAAAAAACTTTTCTGAAAACCCATAAAAATCCTATCCTGCAGAGACACCAACACATGTATCTTGCTAAACATGAACCCATTAACTAGATTCTGGAGTTAGTTTTAGGAAAAAGGACCCAGAAATGTGTTTTTCAAATAAAAAAAATCTTGTTTCGTGAGAAGATTTTCTTATTTCCTATGGCCTCACGAAACAGTAATAGGGCCATATGAAACAAGATTAGGTTGATATGAAACAAGAATTTGGTCTCAGTTTTTTTTCTCATTCTTATTTCATATGAACCAGTCCTGTTTTGCAAGAATGGCACAATGTCACGAAACAGGATTGGGTTATACAAAACAAGAATATGGAGTTTTTTTCCCCCACATTTCAACTTTAACAAGCCATAACTCTGTCAATATTTGCAGTTAAGGGACAATCTCTATATATATCAAAAGAAACGTCTCAATGAGTACTACAAAACTAAAACATAATATCCTCCAAAACAATTCAGGGGCCATATAAAAACCATAAATATTTTACAATTAAAATTCCCACAGGATAACACTGCAATTTTAACAAGCCACGCCATCAAGATTTGGAGTTAAGGGAAAATCTATATACCCCCAAATAAAAAGGTCTCAATGAGTACTGCAACACTAACACATAATACCCCAAAAAATTCAGGAGCCATATAAAAACAAAAAAATTAAAAATGAAAATTCCACAGGATAACACTGCAACTTTAGAAGCTGCAACTCCAACAGTCGTTGGAGTTAAGGGACAATCTATGTATCGAAAGAAAGGGCCCAATGAGTATTGCAAGACAAAGTCACTACAAAATACCAACTGAAAATAACTGGAGTTAAGGGGGAATCAACATAGCGCAAAAAAGAGAGTACTACAACACTATACTATCCTCCTCTGAACATTCATGGGGTACGCACTATACCCCCAAACTACCTCCAAACTTCACCATGGTGCCAAATTCACAATAAAAGTCCAATCAACATCAAATATGCACCAAAATACTATCTCCTGTTGAACTACAACCATAGTAAACTTCTGAGTAAACTGATAACAATTTACTAACTTATGGGTAAAGAAATGAAAAACACAGTTTTGCCCATATACAGTCAGCTGCCGGAAGTTAAGAGGGACACTTAATATATTTTTTTCTTTGAGGTGAGTCCCATAAAAAACAATTACAACCAAGCAGATAAATTGCTTTTCTGGAAGCATGGAAGTGCAGGGCCCAGAGGGCCCCGAGCTTCCCCAGGCAGATGGATATGTGCATCTACAGAGGGATGGAATGGCAGGTCTCTCCGGGCCCTGTACTTCCAAAGCCAGATGGCTGTGTTCATGTGTAAGGTTACAATTCTACTATCTCAAAAAGTAAAGACAATCTTTGCGAAAAACTGCATTGTAGAAACACAGAAGTTGATGGCAGATAAGGATCACAAGGCCCATCCAGTCTGTCCATTTTTTCTACCTTATGAATGTGCCACAGGCCTTTACTGTCAACTGCCTATCTAGTCATACTCATCTGTATTGCTCCCTTATGCCTATCCCATGCCTGTTCGAAGCCCTGCACTGTATTCATATCTACCACTTCCTGAGGAAGGCTATTCCATGCATCCACCACCCTTTCTGTGAAAAAGAACTTCCTCATATTACCCCTTAATCGGCCTCCCTCTAATCTCATGCTGTGTCCTCTTGTCCTGCTATTTTCCTTATACTGAAACATGTTAGACTCTTTCACCTTGTTAATGCCCTTAAGATGTTTGAATGTTTCGATCATATCACCTCTCTCCCTCCTCTGCTCTTGGGTATACATATTGAGCTCCATTAATCTGTCCTCATATGTTTTCTGTTGCAGTCCATGCACCATTTTGGTTGCCCTTCTCTGGACTGCCTCAATTTGGTTAATGTCCTTACGCAGGGGCGGCCTCCAGTACTGCACGCAGTACTCCAGATGGTGCCTAACCAGTGTCTTGTAAAGAAGGATTATTACCTCCCTCTTACGACTTGTGATACCCCTACTAATACACCCCAACATCCCTCTAGCCTTACCTACTGCTTTAGTGGTCTGCTTGGATGATTTCAGGTCATCTGTGATGATGATGCCAGAGTCTCTCTCTCTTCCCTAGTGATTGCCAGCAACTCCCCTCCCAACCTATAGGTAGCTTCAGGGTTTCTCTTCTCTTTGTGCAAGATTTTGCACTTCTTTGCGTTAAACACCAGTTGCCACTCTTTTAACCATTTTGTCAGTTTTTCCAGATCTCGTCTCATTCTGCCGACTCCATCTGGATCATCTACTCTGTTGCAGATCCTGGTGTCATCTGCAAACAGGCAAACCTTACCCTCCAGTCCATCTGCAATGTCACTGATGAAGATACTGAAGAGGACTGGCCCTAGGACTGATCCCTGAGGTACCCCACTTGTTACCTGCATCTTTTCTGACTGTATACCATTTACCACCACCAATGCACCAGTTAGAGTTCAGATTAAAATGACAAAAGTAGGGAAATGTGGTGTTGGGGTTTCCAACCCTGACTACCAATCCCCACTCCCCAAGCAGCAAAAGGAAAAAAAAATATTACGGTTTTTGTTGTCTTGACTGTTGGTGAATCAGGGTAGGGTCTTCCTTGGGGTTCTCAACCCTAACACTCATCTTATTCCATGACCAAATAAGGTGAGATGTGATTCGTTTTCTTCAGTCGGGGCTTCAGGTTGCTGGTAACATGTGGAGAGACGCAATGCTACATGTTTGAAGACTGTATCAGAATGAGGTGAGCGTTAGGGTTAAGAACCCCAAGGAAGACCCCAACCCAGATTAGCTAAGGCTCAAAGCAGCAAAATGTAATTTTTCCTTGCTACTTAGAGTTAAGAGTGAAACCCATCCTAATGCCACATTTCCCTACTTTTGTCGCTTTAATCAGAACCCTAATTTATTTATTTATTAGTTTTGGATTAACACCTTTGAGCCAAAGGCTCTATTACATAGATTACATGTCAAGAACAATAAGGGAATACAATGTACAGGTAAACAAATAAGTTGGGTTAAACAAACATACAGTGTAATCATACAAGTATGGGCAATAGAATTGTATATTTGGAATGCGCGAAGGGCAACCAACAAGTTAATTTTTGAAAGTAGAGAACTGCACAGATATATTCCCATACGTGCAGCCAGTGGACTTGTCTAGCAGGGTGGTATGCAGGGGCAAGTGGCACGGGGCTTTGGCCATGATTAAAGGCAGTGGCTGACGGGAGGAGGGAAGTGAGCACAGCAATGATGGTTGTTGAGAGTGAGAGGTGGGGGGTTAGGTAGAGAAAAAAGGATGGCAGGGTTAAAAGGAGCAGAGGGCATAGAGTAAGTTTAACCAGAGAGGTGAGGCAGGGGAAGTGGGGGACATGCAGGCGTATATGGGTGGCTGGGGTTGATAGGTTTGGGAAGGATAATGAGGGAGGTGATCGGGGTAGGTGTGGTAGGGATGTTAAGTGGCGGGGGAGCAGGGAGGAAAATCACGGGTGGGGATTAGTGCATTAACAGTTTTTTGCAAATCATGTTAACAATACATGATTAACTATACCACTGCAATGTTACTACATAACTAGGAAACCCTGATTATTTAATACACAGACGGAACTATTAACTGCCATGAAGTGGAACACCACAAAAATATACTGCAACTATATAAGGTACCTTCTCTAAAAGGTTTAAGTTCACTGCTGTACAGTAAAAATCCATAGTAATAGGTATCAGCAGCAAACAGAGTTCCACTATTAATATTTAAATTCTTAAAAATATCAACTGGATATTTAACTGGATATGCTGCATTATATAGAAAAAATATGTTAGGCAGACTCCAAGCAGGACCTTGGTGTGACAAAGGCAGAACCATGTCCCATTTTTATAGGGAAAAATAACATTTTTAAAAACTAGGAGTTTGTTAAAAGAATAACTAAAGGCAGGAAAGGGTTACTGTTTTCCAGCCTTAGCTAGAGTTTTTTTATTTATTTACCATTAGACACTCAGAAAGGACAGCTAATTGAGTGTGATGTTCTGAGAAGAAAAGGTCTGAGAGGTCAGATTAGAAAATCAATAAACAGAAGACTACAGGAGGGGTGCTACTGACACACAGTCTGAATATTCTAAGAAAGCAAGCCTGCTTAAGAAGCCGAGAACAAGAAACACCTAACCTAGTCAAACAGGTTAAACTGAAGCTGCAAGGTATTACTTCTTCCTGATTGGAAATGGGGTCTACACATTTGGATACAAGCAAGAATTTTAGAGCAGATATGAAGTGCAAAAAACTTTGCTGAACTTTCCGTTTATAACTTATGTAAAATCTGTTTCACATTCTAAAGCCATCGGACAAATTGTATATTTTTTTATAGTTCTGCTTAGAATAAAACTGCTATCTGTGCCTTGTACCTTTTTCCACGGACTGACTGTACTTCCTGACTAGTTCCTCTACCACACAGGAGAAAGAACCCAGTGCTTATTTAGGGGAACAGGTTCTAAAATACAGAACGTGCAGAGTCTGGCTTCCCTTATTGTTTGTATTTCCAGACATTAGTGAGAAGAGAAAATGTCTAGATCAGGTGGCTGCTTTCCTTTAAAGCTGCCACAATGGCACATGCAGCTCTAGTGGAGTGTGCACTTAACCATTTGGATGGCTCTTTGTAATAACAGAACTGTATGCAAAAGACAATCTGATGAGAGACTGTCTTTTTAGCTGCTGCATTATCTTTAGGGCACCAAACAAAATTTGCCTTGCCTTTACTTACTAAGGAGCTAGCAGTATGCAGTATCACAGATTCCTGCACGAGAAAAAACGATTAAATGCTGCTGAAATTGCCTTGTTCCTGCAGTAATTTTGTTGCAGAAACGAGTTGCATCTTGGCGTGCTCTACTGTACCTGACAATAAAAGTCAACCCTACTGACATCTAAAGCAGTGCAGTTTTTCCTCACCTATACTGGAGTGAGATTTTGGTAAAAAAACAGGCAATGGTTCATGTGAAATGCAGAGACCACCTTGGGTAAGAATTCCTACAGACCCATGAAATTCTTTTTATTTTTTATCATTTTTAATTTAATTTTTCTGGAATTTCTTGTTATTTCTTTTTATTCATTGAAAATTTAGTTTTATTTCTTGTTATTCCATTTACCTTCATAACCTCAAAATGATCTTATACACACTAGCAATCACATTCCTAGTATACTACATTGTTTTAAGCAGCATTATGCTATGGTCTTGAAAGGTTTTGTGAATAAAACAGTTCCACAGTCGCTTCGTAACAACGGAGCCTAAACAACAACTGCTGCAAGCATTTATTTAGCTTTTGCTCCCCCCAAAGCAATTTTTTCACTTTATGCATGTGCTTTTTTTGTTTGATTCTTTTTACATGTTGAATTTCTTATTTCTTGTTATACCTTGAATATCTTGTTATTTCTTTTTATACCTTGAATTCTTGTCATTTATTTAAGAAAAACACGAGTCTCTAAGAATTCCACATTTGTTCTAAGCACCACTTTAGCCATATAGAAAGAATAGTTACAAAAGAACTTACGATAACAGTAGATCTTAGAGGGAATCTCTTTCATCAGGTCACACCTATGAACTTAGCCATCAGGTGCTAGGATCAGATGGATGTTTTTCTATAGCAGTCTAATAGGGGCTGCCCACGCCGGCATCATATGCTGCGGTCCCTTGTCCTACATAAGCGTGGGTGGCTCTGCTTCCTCCTAAGTTCTTTCCCCTCCACCAGAGATCATACGAGTCAGGCTTCCTGCTAGGGAACTGAGGAGAGAGAAAGGAGCCCCGCTATAATAAGGGTCTGGAGCAACCAGAAAACCTGGCTGGAGACAGACAGCCAGAGGGACGGAGGGTGGGATGGCATAACCTGATGAAAGAGATTTCTTCGAAGACCTACTGTTATGGTAAGTTCTTAAGTAACTGTTCTATCTTCTTTGGGGATATCTCTTTCTTCAGGTCACACCTACTGAACGAGTCTCAAGCAGTTCTGACAGCGAGACAGTCTGGGTGGCAGGAAGCCAAACGCCTAAGAAAGGAGGCCTTGTAGCACAGCTACGCCAAATCCTGCCCACATTCTAGAGACAATGTCCAGACTGTAGTACTTTGTGACAGTGTGGACAGTACTCCAAGTAGCAGGACAGGCAGTGTTTACAAACTGGAATGCCCTCTTTCCCAGGGGCGAGAGAAACAAACAACTGAGAGGACTTCCTGCAGTCCTTCATGCGGTGTGTACAGTAGCTGAGAATCCTATGCACATCTGAAGCGTGGAGCAATGCTTCCCCTGGATTGGCATGCTCTGGGAAATAAACAGGCAAGTGGATAGATTGATTAAAAGTAAACTCAGATACCACCTTAGGAAGAAGCTCAGGGCTGGTATGCAAAGACACCCTTGTCTTTTTGGAAAGTCAAATAAGGTTGCTCACACATGAGAGCCTGTAGTTCAGAAATCCTTCAAGCAGAAGTAATAGCAACTAAAAATAACACTATTCATGACAGAAAGCATAGCTTGCAAGACATGGCTGGCTCAAAAGGAGGCAAAGTCAGTTTCTCTAGTACAAAATTCTGGTCCCAAGCCGGGACCGGATTCAGGATAAAAGGCTTCAAATTTAGAATGCCTCTCAGAAAAGTACGGGTCACATCCAGTTGGGCTACAGTACGGACAACAATGGGCACATGGAAGGCTGATACAACAGACAGGTGCACCTTAATAGAGGAGTACTGAAGACCATTATCAGACCAGAAAGGGTCCAGGTAACGGGAAGTGGACCATATAGCAAAGAGCTTCCACTAAATGGAGTAAGTGGCCCAGGTAGAAGGTTTCCTGGCAGCCACCAGGACATCAGTCACTTTCTGAGATACCCTAACTGGGCAATGGCTACATCTTCAGGAGCCAGTCATGCAGATGGAGGGACTTGAAGTCCGGATGGACCAGGGTTCCCTGTTCCTGAGTCAAGAGGTCCTGGCAGAGGGGCAGGGGAACTGGAGAAGTCACAGCCAACTACTGCAGCAATGGAAACAAGATCTGATAAGGCCAGAACAGGGCCACCAAAATTTAGTGTGGCCCCCTCCATCTGGAGCTTGATCAGCACCTTTGAAGAACCCGCATGGGTTAGAGGTGCTAATTTTTTTTTTGCTGAACTTATTTTATGGAGTTTGGCACATTAAAATCACTTGAGCTATATTTGTGAGTACTGGTTTTGTTTTGTGCACCTTTTTTGCTGTCATTTGCTCTACAATGTTTTAGGTGCAGCATGTCTTTTGTAAAGGTACGCGCGCTCTAAATATTGTTTTGTTTGTGGTTCTCTCATTTTATTCTGAGCTGCTTGTTGTCAGTTAAATTTTCTTGACAAGAATACGATTCTGAACACCACTTACTTTGGCGGAGCTCATATTGTGGTTTTCGTTTGTTTCTCTCTTTGAGAATAGTGTGCCTATTAAACTCCACTTCCTTTTAAACGAATATATGTATATATATATTTTTTTTTTTTTCCAAATCCCCCTTTGAAGAACCCGCATGGGTTTGAGGTACTAGGTTTTTTTTTTTTTTGCTGCACTTGTTTTGTGGAATTTGGCACATTAAAATCATTTGAGCTAAATTTGTGAGTACTGTTTTTTTTTTTGTGATCCTCATATGCAGCCTGGCCAAGGGGACAGTGGCAATGGCCATGACCATCAGGCCCAACAATCACAGGAAGGTCCTGGATGTCACTGACCGGCTTTGGGCACCCAGCTGTGCCTGCACTATCAGACATTCCCTCTATCCCGAGGAGGAAGACCTTGCCTTGGGCAGTGTCCAGGACTGCCCCAAGGTACTGCAGCTGTTGGCATGGGGTGAGGACGGATTTGGGTAGACTGATGGTAATCCCCAAAGCATGGAACAAATGCCTGGTGCAATCCAGCATCCGCAGCAGGAGATCCCTGGACTGGGCCTTCAGCAACCAGTCGTCCAGATAAGGGAAGACTTACAGGCTTTCGTGACTGAGGGTTGCTGTCACCGCTGCTAAACATGTGATGAAGACCCATGGCATAGATGATAAGCCAAAGGGCAACACTCTGAACTGGTAGTGTTCCCCCTGGAACGGGAACCTGAAATAACACCTGTGGGGGGAGTATACCTTGATATGGAGGTATGCATCTTGCATGTCCAGGGAGCATAGTCAGTCTCCCTGCTTGAGCAGAGGCTGCAGGCCAGGCAGGGTGACCATCCAGAACTTCTTGTACTGAATGTAAAGACTGAGTTCCTTGAGGTCTAGAATGGGCCTCAGAGCTCCAGTTCACTTGAGGGCCAGGAAGAACTGGGAGAAGAACCCCTTGTTTCTTTGCTGAGTGGGCACTGGTTCTATAGCCCTTTTGTGCAGCAGGGTGAGCACCTCCTCCCGTAATACCGGAACATGTTCTGGAGGGTAATAGGAAGGAACAGATGGAAAATCTGGGGGTTGCTCCAGAAGTTCTAGAATGTGACCCTGTTCAATAAGCTGCAGGATCCAAGCATCGGTAGTAAGGGCCCTCTACTGGTCTAGATGGAGGGAGAAGCGACCCCCTACCACCATCTCCTGGCTTAGAACAGGAGGATGGGGGGGGGGTCGGGCAAGGAGTCATGCTGAGGCGGAACCTGCAGCTGGGGATGCACTGTCACCACCTCTGGGACTTTTGGCAGGGGTGCCAGAGGTGGAGGAAGGGGCAGGCAAGGAAGCACTGGTTTTGCCCTTGCCCTGAAGCCTGGTACTTGACCCTGCCTTATGAGAGACCTTGCAAAAGGAAGGTCTCTGCCTACTCCTGGTCTGGGTATGACAGAGGGAATGAACAGACTAAACAGCCCTACAGAGGCCTGCAAGTCATTAATAATATCCTGCACATCAGTGCCAAAAAGCTTGAAGCCCACAAAAGGAGCATCCAAGACCTTCTGCTGGACATCAACAGCAAAATCTGAG
Organism: Neoceratodus forsteri; assembly: GCA_016271365.2. Classification (NCBI taxonomy): domain Eukaryota; kingdom Metazoa; phylum Chordata; order Ceratodontiformes; family Ceratodontidae; genus Neoceratodus; species Neoceratodus forsteri. The sequence continues at coordinate 737,229,650 of CM028131.1, forward strand.
ACTCTCAGGCAGGAGTGCCTCCTAAGGCAAATACCAGTGGCAGCTGCTCTGGCAGTGGAATCAGACATGTCATACATGGCTCTCAGGAGGTGCTTCCTGACATCCTCCACAGCCCGGAAAGACTTCAAGAGTTCTTGATTCTGAGGACCCTCACGAAAAGCCTGTGCTGCAGCCTTGCCTTCTTCCAGAGGGTATTCTGGTACTTGACCAAATGGGCTAGGTAATTGGCAATCCTAAGGCCTAAAGTAGCAGAGACAAAGGTCCTTTTGCACCAAAGGTCAATCTTCCTAGATTCCGTATCGGGGGGCGGGAATTAAGGTGTTTGGGCACCTTTGACCTCTCCTGGGCCGCAATGATGACCACTGAGTCAGTCTGTGGCTGGGCAGCATAGAAAGGCTTGCCTAAAGGGGCTTGGTAATGTTTGTCAGCCTTATGTGGCATGGCAGGCACCGAGTTGGGCCTGTGCCATACAGCACTGGCAGCATCTTCCAGGGCTGGAAGCAAAGGAGGAATGACTTTGTGTGGAGACTTGGGCATCTCTAAGAAATCTACCAGATTTCTCCTGGTGACATCCTCTTTATCAGTCGGGCACCCCATAGCGGTCTTAAGTTGTTTCATTATACTGAAGAAAGTGGGGGTCCACTGGGGGGACCTCGGGGTACACTTAACTGAGTCCTTGCTCTGAGAAGAGACAGTAGACTTGTCTGAGGAAGTAGCCCCTTCATCTTCCTCCTTATCCTCCTCTTCAGGGAGCATGAGATCAGAGCAGTACTCTACCTCTATGTCGACCTGGTCAGAGACAGGTTTCGATGACAAAGGCATTGTCCGTGCCCTGTGGGGAACTGGTCGTTAAGGGTGAACAGGCATTGACACTGAAGCAGCATATGATGGCAGTAGTGTCGAAGGCCCTGGCCATGGGACGAACTATTGGACCAGGGCCATGGTGATGCAAGTGAGCACAGCATTCAGATCAACGGTGGGAAAAGGAAATGCCATCCAAGCTGGCTTTGGCATAGGGAGGACAGTGCCCAGTGCTGACAAAAGGCTGCCTAGAGTGGCAGAGCTGAAGGGGCCCAGGACCTGTGGACCTTGTGGCTCAGAAAGGTTGCATTGGCGGAATGGGGGCTGATGACCTGGAGGGTGACGACACCTCAGCAACTGATGGAAGGCTGGTAGAACTTGCTGCCAGGGACAGCCTAGAAGAAGAGGAGGCCTGAGCAGCAAGAGATGCTGACGTTAAAGCTGTCAATGGTGCAGTCCCTGAAAGAGAAGATGAAGTCAACAGGAAATGGGAGCACCTCCGGGGGGAAAGGTCCTTGGAGCGTTCCTTCTCTGGTGAGAGTGTTTTCCTGAAGACTTGTCCCAGGCCTTGATGGCCCGAAAGCCCGAAAAAGAAGCCGGTAACTGGGTAAGGATAGCCCTGGAAGGCCCCTGTTCCACCCATGCTGCTGACTGCTCCATGAGGAACTTCTGCAGGGATTTCTTGTGTCATAATCAGGTGGTGACGTTGAACTTCAGGCAGAGCTCGCAGGACTGGGCATTGTGGCTAGACCTGAGGCATCAAACAGAAAGAGCGTGTTCGTCAGTGGCGGTGGAAGAAATCTTCTTTCCGCAGCGGCAGCGGCAAAAAAGAGCGGACGAGACTGTGGTTCTTGGCATATAAAGAAAAGAGGAGTCACTTCAAAATAAAGAGATTCTGGCTGGCCCGGTGGTGCTGAGGGTTGAGGTGCTGGACGCCACTCCTCACACCACGCTGGCGACCCGGGTTCGGGAGCGGATTCGGGTCGTCAGTGGGTTGGCCGGGGGGAGATAGGCTGGAGCGTCCAACGACAGCTCGCCTTCTCCGGGGAGGGATCCGGCCGATGCCCGACACTTACATGACCCAGAGCAGAGGCTCGGAGAACTGCAAGCTCCACTTGGGAAGGGGATGCGGCCACTATGCAGCATGGACGTCAGTGCTTGTGTCATGACGTCGAGGGAGTCACTTGCTGCACGGGAGGAAAAATGTGAAAGAGCCTGCCACAGCTAGGAAGATGGGAGTCCTGGCGCACGTTTGCCTGTGCCCACCCAGCCGGACCTCAGACCCGGCGAAATATGAGATTGCAGGCGTCTGTACCCGCATCGTCCCGCCGAGGGGTAATCCAGCGGCTCCATGGGGCTCGGGGGTCCGTTCAGGTAGGGTTCCGGGCAGTGGGATGGCTAATTGTCTCTCCTGAAGGGTCGGAGGTGGCAGGCTGGGAAGGGGATGAAATACATGGGAACAAAATAAAGTGATTCTAGTCAAGGTAGAGAATAAAAAACAAGTTTGGGCTTTCGACTGAATGACAAAGCTTCTGCAGAGTCCGTGCAAGTATGTCGACGGCGGAAAAGAACTGAGGAGGGAGCGGGGCTGCCCATGCTTATGTAGCACAAGGGACGTCAGCGTATGACATCGACATGGGAAGCACCTACTAGATTGCTACAGAAAAGCTTCTGTGTGATCCTAGTGCCTGACGGCGGAGTTCCATAGGTGTGACCTGATGAAAAAGATATCTCCAAAGAAAATTACCATATACTATAGTTAGGGTTATGCAGAGTGCCTGCAGCTATAGGGCCACTGTTTTCCAAAGCAAATATCCGAGTTGTGCAGAAAAATAGGCTTAAAAATGGATTCATTCGTTCAGATAGAGAACCAGGTTTAAATCCCATGGAGGTACTGGTTCCCCCTCACAGGTGGATACAAGCGGTTCAACCCTTTGAAAACTCTGGCTGTGATGCCAAGGATTGTTCTTTGTCTGCTGATCGGAAAGTTGAAACCACTGTTAAATGAACTTTCAGGGAGGATGGGGTTTGAGACCCTGGTACTGTAAACACACTAAGTAGTCCGAAAGCACTGACAAATCTGCATCCATTGCAGTACTCTGGTGTGTGCCACAGCATAAAAATATAGAAGTTGATGGCCGATAAGGACCGCATGGCCCAACCATTCTGCCCTTTTTTGTTGCACTGCTCACACTGTAAACCCCTCCAGGTCTACGGCACTTTCCCTGCCACCACCTTACCTATCCCTTATGACTCCTTTGTGCTTATTCCTGCCTTTTTTGAATCCCACCACTATTTTTGCCCCTACAACCTCCACTGGAAGACCATTCCAGGTATCCACCACCCTTTCTGTGAAGAAGTACTTCCTCACATCTTTCCTAAACCTACCCCCCTTCAGCTTCATATTGTGGCCCCTTGTTCTGGAGCACCCTTTTCTCTGATAAATACCTCCCGCTTGTATCTTATTCACCCCCGTGAAGTATTTAAAGGTCTCGATCATATCCCCCCTCTCCCTCCTCTCCTCCAGGGTGCACATGCTTAATTCCTTTAGTCTCTCCTCACAGGACATTTAATGTAGACCCTGTACTATCTTGGTAGCCCTCCTTTGGATGGCCTCTATCCTGTCTGTGTCCTTCCAGAGATGTGGACTCCAAAACTGGACACAGTACTCTAGCTGGGGTCTTACTAAAGACCTATATAGTGGCAACACCACTTCCCTCTTCCTGCTGGTAATACAGTACCTCTACCTATACATTTTAGCATCTCACTAGCTCTCCCAATCGCTTTGTCACATTGTCTGGCCACCTTCAGGTCATCCGATATGATTACCCTCAGGTCACTTTCCTGGTTGGTCACTTCACTGCTAGTATCTCTCCCCCATTTTGTACTACACCCTTGGATTTCTGTGACCCAACGCTGCATAGTGTGCTTTAAGAACTTGCATAGTGTAACACAATCTGCTAGATTCAGTTACTTGACGCTTTAGCTAGTCTGTAGTATGTTAGGTGAACTGTTCTGTGCATGTATTTTGTGTTTTTCCAAATTTAACTGACTTGAATTGTATTTTTAATCTGAATTGGCTTACTTTCACCACTCTCCACACTCACAGACTCTCCTCTCACTAGCTCCATGCATGCGCACTGCCGGGCACCATCCTCTGTGAGCCTCCTGCCATACCTCCAAGTCCACTGTTCCCTCTGAATACCCCCCCTTACCACCTTTCTGTTTCACTGTTACAGGCCTCCCTGCTCATTCAGAACTCCACACTAAGCTGAAGCACAGCCTGGGACAGCCTGCAGCGTTGCAAGGTAATTATCAAAATTCCTGGCCCAAGTGCTAAAGGAGCTACCACTGGACTGTTAGCCCGTCGATGCTTTGCGTCGACTGCCCCATCTACCCTGGCTTGACACAAGATTTATAGGTCATTATGATTAGGTGACGTGGTCATGTGACCTCACACAGCTTTTTCTAACACCCCTGTTTCTCATTAGTTTTGCATACTGACTCACCACTAGGATTCGCTATTCAGCCTCCTGATTCTCCCAATCCACTCTGCCTTTTCTCCTCTGCTCTCAATGCCACACCTTTTCTTTTCTGTACCTCTGACCTATCACACCTCCTGTGCCGGCTTTTTTTCTACCTTTGCCCATTGGTCAGCTTCGAACATGTGACCTTCCAAACTTAAAGCAGGCACCCTAGCCACTTCACCACTGGAGCAGCCCTACTTACCTTGGTAATTTTTGTTGACCATATACTCTGCTGTTGTGGATTCCGCTCCCCTTCCCCCAAACAGCACATCAGATCACTGCCTTAGCTGCCTATTTTTGGACAGGCCTTTTCTTGGGCACTCTCTTCCATGAGTCTGCTTTCTACCTCTTCCCAACTCTCCAATCATGGCTTCTAAGTACTCCCCCAGCTTGATCACATTACTTCTACAACTCTTGCTCAACCACACCAATACCCCCTCTGACCCAGGTAACACTGCGCAGGACACCAGCGCCTCTCCCAATATTGACACTTTTTCTGCTTCCTACCTGGGTATGACCCCCTTCTGCTTATGCCCGGGTGATTCCGCTAACTCTACCGCGGATCCAAGCTTCTGTGCTTACCATTTCAGCCCTCTCCCGTCTCTACTCTCCCAACTCCTTACCCCAACTTTCTATGCGACTACCAAAAAAAAAAAAAAAAAAACTCGGACTAGACCAGCAAGTATCAAATAGGTAAAAGCCTACCTCTATAGGCTTTCCCTGTTGCTTCTTCTTATCTCTGGAAATGTCCACCCAAACCCTGGCCCCCTGCACTCCCCCCAAGTGAGTATGTCAAAAAATGGCACTCAAACTAGCATCCCTTAACATTTGGAGCCTTCTACCAAAACCTGATGACCTCCAAGTCTGGGTGACTCAGCACAACCCTGATGTGCTCACTCTGTCGGAAACCTGGCTATTTAAGAAAATGCCTGGCTTGGCACCAAACCTTACCGGCTACACACTATACAGGCAAGACAGGGTAGGAAAAAGGGGAGTGGGAGTGCCATATACCTAAAAAACTCACTGAAGGGCCAAGCTCTACCCGCTATCGCAATGGGTAACCAGTTTCAGATCCTTGGTATCAAAATTCTCTTGGGACAGCATGGCGAAGCACCTTACGTCTTCTCTGTATATATCCCCGTAAAAACAAATTAGGCATTAACCTGGTTACTGACCCCCTTGAAAGCCTGCCAAATCATTCGGAGGTAGTAATCATGGGTGATTTCAACGTAAACTGGTTGGCCCCCACAAGCTGACCAGTTCAAGGATGTCATAGCCGTGCACGATATCGCCCAACTCGTGACCTTCCCTACAAGAGCTAACCAGAAATCTGGGAATACCACCTTTCTGGACCTAGTTCTCACTACGCACCCTCTAAGACACACCAGCACTATGGTACTTCCTGATTCAATAAGTGACCACTCACCTGTCATTAGCCTCTGCACAAATAAAATCTCTAACCCCCACTCCAAATTCATAAATCAATGCAGGTTAAAAAAAAAAGCTTGACCAATTCAAGATCTTCCTCTTGCAGTGCGACTGATCGCCTCTGGGATCTTTCCCCGACAATGACCTCGCACTAAACTACCTTATTTCTCAGTTCAACAAAGCGTGCGACATCAATGCCCCATTTCATAAAGGTAAGTCCAGCGGGGTAACTAACCCATGGATCACTGCTGATCCATTAGCCAAAATGAAAGCCAGGGACAATCTCTGGTACCGTGCCCAGGCCTCAGGCATCCCTGCTGATAAACAACGCTATAGAGCGTCTAGGAATGCCTGTACCCAGGAAATATGCAAGGCTAAAAAAACCTACTACCAAAATGAACTCACGAACTCCTGGGGAGACAGCCGGAATTTCTGGCAGAAAATCAAGGACCTTACAGGTAAGCCACAAATGGTGTCCTCCACTATGGTAGTTGTAAATGACACCACTCTGCAGGACCCTTATCCCACAGCTGAAGCACTCAACTCATCCTTTACTGGTCTCAGTAAGATCCTACCACCTGACTTCTTCGATGTGGCTAGCTCCAATGACACCCTGGTCAATACTACCCCCCCTCCCCACATCCCCCCTTTCTATTTCAGGAGACTCACTCTCACTGAAGCGAAGAAATATCTACTTAGAGTCCTAAGTAAATCCAGGTATAGCAGTGATCTGTTAGCCAAAATAAAAGCCTGGGACAATCTTTGGTACCGTGCCCAGGCCTCAGGCATCCCTGCTGATAAACAACGCTAAAGAGCGTCTAGGAATGCCTGTACCCAGGAAATATGCAAGGCTAAAAAAACCTACTACCAAAATGAACTCACGAACTCCTGGGGAGACAGCCGGAATTTCTGGTAGAAAATCAAGGACCTTGCGGGTAAGCCACAAAAGCGTCCTCCACTATGGTAGTTGTAATGACACCCCTCTGCAGGACCCTTATCCCACAGCTGAAGCATTCAACTCATCCTTTACTGATCTCAGTAAGATCCTACCACCTGACTTCTTCGATGTGGCTAGCTCCAATGACACCCTGGTCAATACTACCCCCTCCCCACATCCCCCTTTCTATTTCAGGAGACTCACTCTCACTGAAGCGAAGAAATATCTACTTAGAGTCCTAAGTAAATCCAGGTATAGCAGTGATCTGTTAGCTAAAATAAAAGCCTGGGACAATCTTTGGTACCGTGCCCAGGCCTCAGGCATCCCTGCTGATAAACAACGCTAAAGAGCGTCTAGGAATTCCTGTACCCAGGAAATATTCAAGGCTAAAAAAACCTACTACCAAAATGAACTCACGAACTCCTGGGGAGACAGCCAGAATTTCTGGCAGAAAATCAAGGACCTTGCGGGTAAGCCACAAAAGGCGTCCTCCACTATGGTAGTTGTAAATGACATCCCTCTGCAGGACCCTTATCCCACAGCTGAAGCATTCAACTCATCCTTTACTGATCTCAGTAAGATCCTACCACCTGACTTCTTCGATGTGGCTAGCTCCAATGACACCCTGGTCAATACTACCCCCCCTCCCCACATCCCCCCTTTCTATTTCAGGAGACTCACTCTCACTGAAGCAAAGAAATATCTACTTAGAGTCCTATGTAAATCCAGGTATAGCAGACACACCTTGGATATGAAACTTCTATACCTGTCCCTTGATGTCATGCTAAAATCTCTCACCACCCTTCTCGACCTCTCCTTGTCACCTAATCAGTCCCCAAGCAGTGGAAGGCAGCAGTTGTCACACCAGTGCACAAAGGTGGCAACAGATCGCTCGTCTCAAACTACAGACCTATCTCAATTCTTCCTCCCTTATCTAAAGTTCTTGAGAGAGCAGTGGCTGACCAACTCACTGAATTTCTCAACAAATACGGTATCCAATGTCCCCAGCAGCACAGTTTCCGGCCGGCACATAGTACCACCACAGCACTCCTGGAATACACAGATTTGATTCACAAAGCCTTGGACCGTGGTCTTATAGTCAGGTCAATTTATACTGATTTGACCAAGGCCTCTGATACAGTGAATCACACCCACCTCCTTAACACCCTTCCCACCCTTGGCTTCTCTCTCCTGTTACATTCTGGTTCAAAAGATATCTTGCAAATCGAATGCAGCAAGTTAAAATTGATAGCTCTCTCTCAAGCTGTCTGCTCTGGCATCCTACAGGGGTCAATCCTTGGGCCGCTGCTGTTTAGCCTGTACCTACATACCCTACCTAATGCCTGTGACAACAACACTGTGCTTTATGCAGATGACACCGTACTTTTCTCTAGCTACACAGACCTACTCCCGCTCACTAGTGACCTGCAATTAAACTTCACAAAGTTAAAACCTGGTTTGCAACCACAAAATATTAATAAATTACACAAAGACTAAGACAATGCTCTTTGCCAGTGCCCATAACAGGTATAAATCTTCACCCCTTGCCATCTACAATAACACCAATCAACCCCTAGAGATGGTGCAAGAATTTAAATACCTAGGTATAACGCTGGACAGCTCCCTCTCCTACACCTTACATATTAATAATCTCTCCAAGATTGTCAACGGCAGACATGGGGTCCTCTACAAACACAGGCATTGCCTCCAACCGGCGGCTCTGGGGCTTGCAGTCACCAGCACCGTACTGTCCGTCACGGACTACGACCTACTAATCTACAGTGCTGCCACTGATACCACGCTCAAATGGCTACAAATCTCACTTAAAACTTAACATTCAACAGGGTGGTAGACGTGTCCCACAGGGATCTATAATGGGGCCCTTGTTATTTCCGATGTTCTGTAACGATCATCCCCAGGTGGTGCAAACTTCTAATATCCGGCTGTATGCTGATGATACGGCATTGATTGCAACTGGGGTCGATATGTTGGATCTGAAAAGTAAATTATAGAGGGACTTCAGCAGCATTGGTGAGTGGTTCACCAGGTCGAAGCTAGTGATGAATATAAAAAAAAAAAAAAAAAAAAAAAAAGTCCTTTATTTTGGAAATAGCAAAAACAAAGATTAGATATAACATCTTTAACTAATGTCCTGATAGAACAAGTTACGGAATATCGATATTTGGGTTTAATTTTTGATGCAGAATTAAATTTTCAAGAATATATTAGGGAGGTATTGAATAAAGTCAATAAAAAATTAGGAGCACTTAGACGATCATCCAGATGCTTAGATCAAAGAGCTAAGAAAGCAATTGTAGAGCAGATGATATTGCCTTATATTGATTACGGAAGCTATATATATATATATATATATATATATATATAGGGTTGCACCTAAATAAATGCGGGATAAATTTGACAAAATACAGCATAAACTTGCAAGATTTGTACTGGGATGTAAATTTAGGACACATCATTGTACATTGTTAAATACGTTAGGGTGGTCAACCTTAGAACACAGAAATGGGGAAATATGGTTAAAACTATTGCACCACTTCTTTATAAAACAACCAGCACATTATATTTCGGTTCCTGCACTGACGAAAAAGGTAGAACCAACTCGGATCTTAACTAGATCTGTATATGAAAACAAGATAACCATTAATTACAATAAAAAAAGATTTGGTGAAAAAACTTTAAAATACCAAGCAGCAAAATTTTGGAATATGTGTCCACATTTGATGAGAGTAATGACATCTCCAAAACAATTTAGTATAGGACTAAAAGCAATGTTTCAAGTGGTGTGCAACTGTTAAATCATAATTTGGATTAATATCTACCACCTAGTAAAAGACTGTTATATATTTGCCTGTATACTTGTGCAAAGTGTTGATGATGTACCTGAGGTGTTTTAAACTCAGTATTGTATGTCCTGTCTGTAAAAGTACTTGACTGTGAAATATATTTTTTTAAGTATCAACATTTGATCTGTGCAGTTTAAATTTTTCATGTAGTAACATCTTACAGGACCGTCTTGTGAACAGGGATTTCATTCCTAATGACATGCTTTTGTTATCCTATATAAAACAAACATTTTTATCTATCTATCTACCTAAACAAGGCCTATAGGTTACTAATGAGTGCCGACAAGTAGATTCTCACATGAGCTTTATCAGAAAACTGAATGGCTCAATCTCCAGGGTAGAATTAGATATCATACCTACCTCTTTGCTAAAAAAAAAATGCACCTCGCCCTCACTCCCCCAGCCCCTGTTATCTCCCTCGACAAACCAGCGCAATACCAGAAGCTCGGCTAGTCTGATCTTCCACGTCCCTAGATGCCGGACCTTACAAGCGCAACGTACCTTCAGCTGGAGAGCACGTACCTGGTTGAATGATCTACCCCCTGAAATCTGCTCGGAACCCCTACTTGGCGCCTTCAAAACCAAGTTCAACGGGTACCTGGTAACTCTTAGTAAGAGTGACTATCCTCTCTAATCTTTTGTTACTGGCCATGCCTCCCTATGCCCTCCCCCCACTATGCCCCACCCGCCACTGCTATTTCTGCTCCTCCACAATCTCCACCTTTCCTTATCTCCTCCCCCTTAACCATGCTCCCCAGACCTTTCATTGTATCTTTTGTATCAACTGTTAGTTTGACAAAGTCTGATCTTGGACTGTGTTTATTATTTGCACTAATGTAATCTGATCTGGCTATTTAATTATGTTAAACTGTTGCTCACAGGACACCACTGTAACGCATGTGTCTTCTATCAGGAATTCACCTTGTTAATTTGTTGCCTTGATTTCTGCACTCCGTTCTATTGTATACCGGGTTTTGATGTTCCTTATTTGCCTACTGTTTTTACGTTGTTTACATCTTTTGATGCAGAATCTTTGTTAAAAAAAAAAAAAAAACCTTGTTCAAAGGTAACTATAATCCTACTAATGAAATGAACTAAATAAATAAGTGTATTATTTTGCACTTTTTTGCATTAAACCTTAGCTGCTAAACGTTTGACCACTCCTCCAGTTGTTTCAAGTCTCTTTCCATCCTTTACACTCCCTCCAGAGTGTCCACCCTGTTGCAGATCTTAGTGTCAACCGCAAATAGGCAGGCCTTCCTGTCCAATTCCTCTGGTATGTCACTAAATGAAGATATTAAAGAGAACTGGCCCCAGTACTGACCCCTGTGGTACCTCACTAGTCACTCTCCCCTTCTCAGAGCAAACTCCATTTACCACCACCCTCTGCCTCCTAACCAGTTTCTTATCTAGGTTACCACCTTATTGCCCACCCCATGCTACCAAACTTGTTTACCAGCCTAAGTGGAATGGTGTCAAAGGCCTTGCTGAAGTCCAAGTAGGCCACGTCCACCCCCCATATCACACTGGTTACACAGTCAAAAAAAATCAATCAGATTTGTTTCTGCCTCAAGTCCTGCAGTCCACTGGATTCCAAGTGTTTCATGATTCTTTCCTTTAATGGTATTACAATCAATTTCTCTACTACAGATGTCAGGCTGACAAGCCTGTAATTTCCTGCCTCCTCCTTGCTACAGTTCTATGAAGTGGGACTAAGTTTGCCCTTCCCTAGTACTCTGGGACCATGCTGGTCTCCAGTGAACTGTTAAATAAGTCTGTCAGGGGTGCAGCTAGCACCTCCTTGAGTTCCTTTAACACTCCTGGATTCAACCCGTCTGGCCCCATGAATTTGACCACCCTCAGATTAGCAAGTGCTTTCCTAACCCTCTCCTCAGAAAAGGGACTGGTGTCCATCCCCCCCCCCAAAAAAAAAAATAGAAAACATCTCTTGGTGCTTATTTGTAGTCCCTCTCCTTCCCCTCAACTGAGAATACTGAGCAGACAATTTTGTTTAAGATATTTGCCTCTTCTTGGTCCTCCTCAGTATAGTTCCATGCCTCCCTTATTAACTGTGCAATCCCTCTCATTGCCTTCCTTTTCCTGCTGATATACCTGAAAGAATGTTTTGTCCCACCTTGATACTGCCTAGGCTACTCTTTCCTCAGCTTCTCTTTTGAGCTCCTTACTGCCTTGCCTGCTTCCCTCAGTTTCCCCAGATACACTTCTCTGTTCTCCTCTCCCTGGGTCTCCTTATACCTTCTGAATGCCACTGTTTTTGCCCTTACATTTCTGCACCTTCCCTCGAGAACCATAATGGTCTCCTCCTCCTCCTCCTTTTGCTCATTTGCCTGACATACAAGTTTGTAGCCTTTACTATGCTCTCTTTTAGTCTGGCCCATTTTCCCTCCACCCCCCCAACATCTCCCACCCGCCAGGTCTTCTGGATGCATTCCCCTATCTTTGTAAAGTCGGCCCTTCTGAAATGTAGGACCCCCGCCCTTGTGCAGCTGGATTCCGCTGTTGTTCTTGTATTAAACCATACTGTGCAATGGTCACTGCTCCCCAGATGACACTCCACTCTGACATCTGCCACACTGTCCCCCCATTTGTAAGTACCAGCTCCAGTATTGCCTCAACAAGAGTGGGTTCACTGAAGCTTTACTATTTGAACATACATGTTTTCTTGCAGGTTTCCTAGCAACATTCAAAACTCTCACCACCTGGTTCAGCAGAGTTAAACTTGATACTCTAGCTCTTCAAGAACCATGGTTTCAAATGAGGAGATCTGAGATCTGGGTGAAATACTGTCCTGAGGCATAGTCAGGAGATCTTGATTCAGTGTCAGTTTTACTGGAATTTCTGTGACAATGTCAGGCAGAATTTACTACAATGACAGCCTTATCCAGTCTGTCACTATCAGAATCATTGTTGCTGAATTCCTTTTCAATTTCAGCAACACTTTGAGGATTTGTGGAAATGGGGGTATGCATAAAAAACTTGCCCTTCCATGGGATCCCACAGCACTGTCCCTACTGAGGGATGTCTGCTACAAAACTAGATCAATATCCTGTTGTCCCAAGAGGTAAACAGGTCCAGTTCTGGCAGACCATGTAGTAATTGGATGGACACGACTAGGAACATTGTATTTTTTAAATTCCTTTAATATTACATAAAACACATGTAATCCAGATAACGTTTCATAGTTATCTCACTACTTCGTCAGACCCTCCTGTCAGCTGTCTTATCTGTATTTACAAACAATATACACAATTACAAGTCATGCTCCATATCATAAGCATCAAAGCACCTTGTGCCACATCACCTGCTACGAAAAAGTGCTCCCAGAACCACTCTGGCTAGCAAGCAGCATATTCTATCAAACAAATCCTGTTCTTTCCCTTCTTTCTTCAGGCATTCTAAAAGCAATGTTGTATGACTAGCGGTATAGCATTTTCAATCAAATATAAGTGACTCCTCCTGGCAGTCCCACTGTATCTGGCATTGGCTCCATCCTCAAGCCATTATCGAAATATGTAAACTTTCACTTATAGCCAGGGTAACAAAAATTACAACTTGTATAAAAGACACAGGACATGTAATCACTATACTGAGGGAATCAGACATGGGGGATAGAGACTTTTAAGACTGGTGACATTCAACATCAAAGATCTTTACACCAGCATTCCCCTTGAGGATGGCCTTGAGTTCATGTTTGGCACACTTAAGGGAAGAGAGGATGAGTTTCCACTGAGTGAGTTCCTTACCCTATTAGGGGAAGTTGTACCCAAAATGAATCTGCACAGGCTGCCGGTCAGATGGAGGATTACCTTCAAGGTGGGCTTGCTCACCTACAAGGCCCTATATGGATCAGGCCCGGCCCTGGCTATCTGAATGATCTCCTGATACCCTTCTGCACTGGTCACTCACTCTGTTCCTCCACCGATGGCCTCCTGGCAGTTCCGAGGGCTAGGCTGAAAACCTTGAGAGACTGAGCGTTTGAGGTGGCCAGCCCAGCCATTTGGAACTCACTTCCAAAGTTTTTGAGGGACGCTCCGTCAGTTGAGGCATTTAAGAGGGGGCTGAAAGCACATGTTAACACAAGCATTTGATATTTAGTGACAGCCCAGTTTTAGTTTATTCTGTTTTTATTCTTTTATTTTACTGTATGTTATTTATTCTGCCTGACCCTGTAAATATGTGACTGTATGTTCTATACCTCTTTTGTACAGCATCCAGAACCTCCGAGTTTGGGCGCTCAAGCAATAAAAGCTTACTTACTTACATACATACGTCAGGTCCATTATGGCTGGGTTAAGAAGAAGAGCCTGAAATGAGGAATCTTCCTTTGAGAGGATATCCAAAAACTCCTGCAAAGGAATACTGAGATGTCTGGATATCCTGGTTATCAAGGAGGTAAAGAAACAGAGGTCACTAAGTGGGTACATCTTATTTGGCCTCACTGTCCTCATCCTTACCAGATGGGGTGTCAACTAAGCTAGATGACAAAACTAAGTAACCAGAGTGAGTCAGAGTGTGAAATCAGGGATCCTATCCTGCTGCTCTCCAAATAAGAAGGCAGAGAAGAGCTCTTCGGTGTCTCTGCAAGAACCAATACTTTTTGACTGCTGGGGGTATCCACAATTACTGGTAAAACCTGACCCAGAAGACCTGCATTTGACCCAGTGTTTGGGCTCATGCCCCAAGCACCAGCTGCTGAATATATAGAGGTGTCATCTATATGGGTAGACCTTCTGGAACAGCTAGAATCTCTGTAAGCACCAGTCCTACTGGAGCATGGGTAACGAGGACAAGACATGGAGCAGACCCTCGATGCAGGAAGGATCAGACACACAGTAGAGGCTCCAAAAACTCTGATGAACCTCAAGGATCCAGAAGGGGCAAAAATGGACAATCCACAAACTGGGAGAAGCCACTAAGGAAAAGCCGTCAAATGGAACTGGCCATTTTTGAAAATGGAAAAGCATTGACTCTATGCCACCACATTCAGTTGGATGGTTTCATGAGATGATATACCACACTTTCAGTGCTGATAATGGGGTCCTGACAAAGACAAGGAAGAAGATGATGAGCATCTCAAAAGTATTCGCTTCTTTGAATGTTGATATCTTGATTGACAGTGGGATCTCAATTGAGAACAACAACGTTTTATCAGGAAGTCATTAGTTTCTGAAATTTTCAGCAGAAAGATCTGGAGAGCTTGTCTGTTTTCACAGTGCTTAAAATGCTTTTTATTAGAGACAGAAGAGGTGCTTTTGCTAAGAAGATAGTAAGAGTTCTCAGTTCAGTGGCTCAGTAGGTAGCATGCTTATCTCTGGGGCCAGAAGATCAGAGGATCATGGGTTCTAGCCCCATACCAGGTATCTGAAGTTGTATCCATAACTGACATTGTAGTGCAGTATGACGAGGTGCTGCACTGTTTACGTGCCATCCTCTGGATGCGATGTTAAACAAAGGTCCCTTCTGCACATCTCTGTTCACTCTCCAAGTGAAGGTTAAAGATCCAATGGCACTTATCCAAAAAGAGAGAAGAGCCGAGCCCCTGGTGTCATGGCCCGCATCCCATATCAATAAAAGAGGTCCATGCAACGCACTCCCAGGATGCACCTGGAAATAAGCTGTTACAGCTTAGTGTGTCGTTTCTTGTCAAAAAATTACCAATAAATGCCAGCCCGGTAGCATTGAGGCACTGGACGCCACACCTCGCACTACGCCGGCGACCCAGATTCGGGAACAGACTCAAGTCAGTGGGAGTCGGAGGGGGAAGGAGGATTGAGCGTCCCAGCGGATGCTCTCCTCCTCTGGGGTGGGATCCTTGGGTGTCTCACACACCCGATGCACCTGTGCCGGTGGAAGCACGGGCACCGGTGCACAAGGCGGCTCTTCGAGAGTCGGGGAGGATGTTGTGGGCATTTGTTGGCGGCGTGCATCAGCACACCAGTGCTACGTGCTGACGTACTCAGGGGAAGGAGGGAGGGACTAAGGGGAGAAAAAATTGGACCCCCCCAGGCCAAAATGATGACCGATCTACCTCAGGATCGCCGACCCGCAGGACAGACCCCGTTGCGCAGGCACTCCAAGGAGTAGGAGAAGGTAGGAGGGATAAAGTAGCACGCCTGGCACTCTAGGGGCAGATTCTGTGGGAGGGACCTACAGGAATGATCAGAGGGTCTGAAGGAGTGGAGCGGGGGCAGTAAGGTGGGATAAAAGAAGGTAAGTAAAAAAAAAAAAACACCAATAAATCTTCTCTAATGGCAACGTGCTTGTGTTGCCTAATACAGTCATACAATACCTGTTATTTATGCAGCAACTTTAACAAAATGGACAACTTAGAAACAGATTAATATCCCTTTCTTCACATTGCTTCTAGCTCACATCTGCACTACTTCTTTTCATGTTGACCAAGAGCAGATCCTATTACAGATTCTTTACATACTACACTCTAAATCACAAAAACATAATAATATAGATAGGAGCGCCAAGATTCCTAGGAAGGAAACTTCAGAGTTTATTTTCCATTGAGGGCAGGCCAAACCATTTGACCTAATTTGCTGTTTGCAAATCTGCACCATCTGATCCACCATCATCTTATGTACAGCAGAGCTCAGCAATATTTCCACAGATGATCTTGCCAAGTAAGTTACCCTCCCATTCTGCTGATCAAACCCATCATCACATAAACACAGAATTTGATGGCAGATAAGGACCGCTTGGCCCACCTAGTTGGCTCATTTCCCTACCTAATGGATAAGCTGCAGATCCTAGTTAACCAACAGCCTACTTCCTCCTACCCCCACTAGAAATGCCTTATGTCTGTCCCATGAATTCTTGAATTCCCCCACTGTTTTTGACTCCAAGACCTCCTCAGGAAGGCTGTTCACGCATCCACAAACCTCTCCCATGAAAAATACTTCCTCACATTACCTCTGAGCCATCCCCCACATCTTCAAATTGTGCCCCTTGTTCTTTCACATCTCTTTTCTGAAAGATGCTACCCTCCTGGACTTTGTTGATTCCCTTGAGGTACTTGAAAGTTCCTATCATGTCCCCCCCTCTCCCTTCTTTCCTCGAGGGTATACATATTAAGCTCCTTTAGTCTCTCTTCGTATGTCTTCTGGTGCAGACCCTGCACCATTTTGGTTGCCCTCCTCCACCCTATGTCTTTGTGGAGATGGGGTCTCCAGAACTGCATGCAGTACTCCAGATGGGGTCTCACCAACTGTCTGTACAGAGGGATAACAATGTCCAGTTTTCTACTGGTGATGCCTCTCCCTATGCATCCCCCCCAGCCCTCCTTACTGCCCTCTCATATTGCTTGCCCACCTTTAGGTCATCTGATATAACTACCCCCAGGTCCCTTTCCATTTTTTTTGTTGTCAGTATCTTGCTCCCCACTGTGCACTTTTCCCCTGGGGTTTTGTTCCCCAGATGCATTACTTTGCACTTCTTTGTGTTGAAGCTAAGCTGCCATACATTTGACCACTCCTAAAACCTTGCCAAGTCCCTGCTCATCCTTTCCACCCCAACTTGTGTATCAACCCTGTTGCAGATCTTTGTGTCGTCTGCAAAGAGATGTATTTTTCCTTCCAGTCCATCTGCAATGTCACTTATAAAGACATTAAAAAGGATCAGACCCAGTACTGAACCCTGCGGTACCCCACTAGTAACCACCCTTTCTTCACTGTGGACTCCGTTTACTATTACCCTCTGCGTCCTTTTGTCCAGCCAATGTTTGACCCAGGCTACCACCCTGGGACCCACTCCCAGGCTAGCTAATTTGTTTATTAATCTTTTGTGCAGGACTTTGTCAAATGCCTTGGTAAAGCCTAGGTAGGCCATGGCCACAGCCCCTCCCTGGTCCACTACTTTGGTCACTCAGTCAAAGAAATCGATAAGATTCATCTGACATGACCTCCCCGCTGTGAATCCATGCTGCCTTGGGTCCCATGCCCCACTGGCCTCTAGGTACTCAACAATTCTTTCCTTCAGAAGTGATTCCATCATTTTCCCTACCACAGAGGTCAAACTGACAGGTCTGTAGTTTTCTGCCTCTCTTTTGCTCCCACTTTTGTGAAGGGGAATCACATCTGCCCTCCTCCAGTCCTCGGGTACCACACCATCCTCCAATGATTTGTTAAAAAGGGTGGTCAGTTGTGTCACTAGTTCTTCCCTTAATTCTTTTAAAATTCTGGGGTGAATCCCATCAGGCACCATTGCTTTGTCCACAGTCAGTTTTAGGAGTTCTTTCAGAACCCTTTCTTCTGTGAGGACTGGGATCGACACCCCCATCTAGAGTGCTTCTGTTAATTGGATTAGTTACCTCCCCCTCCTCCACTTTTGTAAATACTGAGCAGAAGTATTCGTTCAGTATCCCTGCTGTTTCACTGTCCGTCTCTGCCCACCCAAACTCCTCTTTATTCAGCCTCAGTATCCCTCCCTTTGTCTTTCTATGCTCCCTAATGTACCTATAAAAGGTTTTATCCCCCTTCTTAACCGAGTTGGCTATCTTTTCCTCGGTTTGGGCCTTTGCTATTTTGACTGCCTTGTCAGCTTCCTTCTGCTTTAACTGGTACAGTTCTCTGTTCTGCTCCTTCTGTGTTTCCTTATACTTCCTGAATGCTATCTTTTTCTCCCTAACCTTCCCCGCCAGCTCTTTTGAGAACCACAGTGTTTTTTTCTTTCGTTTGATTTGTTTATTTACTTCACACAAAGGCTTGTTGACTCTGTGATAGCAGTTCTGATGTTTCCCCATTGTTGCTACACCCCTCCTTCTTGCCTGTTTGTTAGTGCTTTTCTGAGGCACTCCCCATTTTGGCAAAATCAGCCCTCCTGAAGTCCAGTACCTTCACTTCTGTAAGGCTTGAGTCTACAGCAGAATTTATTGTGAACTACACTGTTTGGTGGTCACTTGCTCCCAGATGGCTACCCACGTCTAGATCTGAGATCCTCTCTCCGTCCCCATTTGAGAGTACCAGGTCTAAGATTGCTCCCTCCTGAGTGGGTCCCAACACTATCTGTCTGAGGCATGCCCCCTATAGGGCATCGAGAATGGCCCTGCTCTTGGATGTGGCTGCAGCAAAGGTGCTCCAGTTAACATCTGGCAAATTCAGGTCCCCCATCGGCAATATCTCCCTTTTCTCTGCCATCCTAAGCATGCCTTCTATTACATCCTTGCCCATTTCCTCCCCTTAAGACGGGGGGTCTGTATACAACCCCTGTGCGGATTGTGGTGCCATTTCCAGTCTCCAGGGTGACCACAGTGCCTCCTCTTCTCCCTGTTTACCCTTTAGTTCCACTGCTTTGATCCCTTCCATTACATAGAGAGATACTTCTCCTCCTCTTCTACCCTCCCTCCTGTAGATTGTGTACTCTGGTATGTTGACATCCCAGTAATGGTTCTCTGTGTACCATGTTTCTGTGACTGCCACGATATTCAGGCATCCCTCTTCCATCAAGGCCACCAGTTCAGGGAGCTTGTTACCTAGACTACGGGCATTGGTACTCATTACCCTACATTTTTTGATGGTCTTACCAATTTTTTTGCCCCATCCCTGTCCTAACTGTCTTTATCTTTTTCTCCACTTACCCCTACCCTTCTCCCTATCGACTTCTCTATCTTGGTGTTTACCTAACTACCCTGATTTTTGGGTTGGGGCTAGGATTTCCCTTCTCCTTTTCAGTGCCTCCTTCCCCTTGGCTAGTTTAAATGCTTGCCAATGAAGCATTTAAACCTATTACCTAGGATCCTGGTTCCCCCTTCTGGACAGATGCAGACCATCGCGCCAATATAGACCTGCATCCCTCCACGTCGACCCCCAGTCCCCAGTGAAGCCAAACCCTGAGCTCTGCACCAGTTATTCAACCACTGACTGAATCCCATGGTGCGGAGCACCTAGCCTCACCCATACCATAGACAGGCAGAACCTCCGAGAAGGTTACTGTGTGTGCTACTTGTCTAAGGCCCCTCCACAACTCCACAAACTCCTCCCCAGCTCCCTCCCCTGTGCAGCTCCTCCCGCGATCCTGAGGATTCGCTCCCTGTCCCTCCAAGCCATGGCACCAGGCAGGCACCTTACCTCCTTCTCCCTTCCCTCCCCCAGTTCTACCCTCCTAACAATGGAGTCCCCCACCAGGAGTGGTTTCCTTCCCTGTGGGGTCCCATGCCACCCTCCTGTGGGTCTTGTTTGTGGAAGTTCCCAGCATCCTCCTTGGTCTCCACTGCGGGTGCCTCCATAGTGGAACCACACTCTGCCAGAACGGCATATGAATTGTGGAGAAGTACAACTGGAGGGATGTGCCTCTGTTCCACCACCCTCGCCCTCCCTGAGTCCACTGTGATCCAACCGCTCCTCTTTCTTGGCAACCTCAGAGGCAGCGGCGGTGGCCCTGGTGGTCCCTGGGTGGGAAAGGAGGTCTCCTGAATCGTGGCAAACTCAGCCTGGAGATGAGCAACCTCCTCCCTCAGCCCAGAGAAGTGACTGCAGAAGTGACAACACTGCATGCTCCAGAATGTCTCCCGGAAGACTGCTGCTCCACAGCCACTGCTCTGCACCACTCCCATCATGTCTTACTTGTGGCCCCTTAAGTGTTGTTTTGTATACTTACTCTTTCCTCTCCATTTCATGTAATTTTTTTTTCTCTCCCTACTTTCCTGCTGCCTCCGTGCCCTTAAAGCTCCAGATCTTCCTGTTCTGGGACAGCAAGTTCCCATATTCCTCAGTAGTCTCCTTGTTACTCGCTCAGAGTCAGACCTCCAGCAGCTGGGGGGGGGGGGGAATGGAGAAATACAGGTTACTCACCTGTAACAGGAGTTCTGGGAATGGTATATGTTGTTCATCCACACTCATTGGCAGTATCCTTGCCGCTTTAAATCTTGCCGGAAGGTCTTCAAGCTTGCTCCTCCCACCCACCCGGGTGGTATAACTCTCGGCTCCGCCCCATGACGCCAGATCTGGCCCGCTGGAAGCTCAGGTTGTGCGTCGAAGCCGGGGAGGTCGGGTGGGTCGTGTGGATGAACAACATATACCATTCCCAGAACTCCTGTTACAGGTGAGTAACCTGTATTTCTAGGGACATGGATATGTTGTTCATCCACACTCATTGGCAGACTCCTAGCAGTTCTCGGGAGGAGGAGGCAAACGCACACCCTATACTTACTTGGGAAAAGAGACTCGAGAACAGGCCCCAAAACCAGCATCCCGGGCGTGACTCAAGGTCGATGTGGTAGTGGGTAATGAAGGTGTTTGCTGACTTCAGGTAGCAGCCTGCAGATTTCCTGGATAGGGGACGTCCCTGGAAGCAGCCACCGTTGCAGCAGTATGGCGGGTAGAATGAGCTCTTATCCCTCTGGGAGGCTCCATGCCCGCCAACTTATAGCAGAGATCTATGCAGGAGGTTACCCACCTGCTTATCGTCCGCTGGCTGCAGGTCTGCCAGATCTGCGGCTTCAGCGTAGGTGACAAACAGCTGGCGAACCTCTCCCAATTTCAGCCGTCGCTCCTTATAATAAGCGGCGCCCTTCTAGGGTCCAGGTATGGAGCCTATATTCGACCTCCGAGGTGTGATTGGGGTAGAACACCGGCAGAGTCAACACCTGGTTAAGGTGAAACTCCCACACCACCTTGGAAGGAATTTGGGTGGGGCGAGGACAACCTTGTCCCTGTGGAAGACCAGGTAAGGAGACTGAGTGGAAGCTCGGAGCTCTCCCATCCTTCTGGCTGACGTGATAGCCACCAAGAAGGCGGTCTTCCACGACAGGTGAGAGAGAGCACACCTGTGCATAGGTTGAATGCCTGCCCATGAGCTTTGCCAATACCAGCAGTAGATCCACGGAGGTGGGGTTCCCGCACTGGAGGAAATGTGATCAAGGCCTTTGAAAAGCGCCAGACCATCTCTCCTGCACATCGACTGCTTCCCCGCCCATACCGTAAGCAGAGATGGCTGCCAGGTGCACCCTAGGGTCGCCGACCTAAGCCCTTGACTAGAAAGGGACCATAAATAGTCCAAGATGCTTGCCAAGGAACAGGAGGAAGGGTCCAAGCCCTGTTCCTGACACCAAATGGAAAACCTTTTCCATTTGAAGGCATAGCATTTTCTGGTCGACTCCTTGCGGACGCCTCAACTACATTGAGGACCTCGTCGGAAAGACCCAAAGCCTGGAACTCTAGCCGCTCAGGAACCAGGCCGCTCAGGTGCAGGGATTGAAGGTCCGGATGGAACACCTTCCCTGATTGACTGAGAGCAGGTCCGGCGAGCTGAAGCTGCCAGGGAGTCCTGGAGCTGAGACTGAGGAGATCTGGTACCAGAACTGGCGAGGCCAGTCTGGGGCTATCAGAATCACCTGCGCCTTGTCCTCCTCGCCTTGAGAAGCACCTTGTGGATCAAGGGAAATGGGGGAAAGGCGTAAAAGAGGCCCGGGGTCCATTGCCTCGAGAAGGCATCCCCCTGCAGCGAGCCCTGCTGAGGGGGGCGGGCATGAAACAGACTCAGCTTCGCGTTCTCCATGGAGGCAAACAGGTCCACCTGAGGTGTGCCCCAAAGGGAGAACAGATGCTGTACTACCTCCGGCAGGAGAGACCACTCGTGGGATGCAGCCCCTATCCGGCTCAGGGCATCGGCCAGGGTGTTGGAGGCTCCTGCCACGTGAATAGCTAGGAGATCCGCCTCCAGGCTGCGCCACAGTGACCAAACGGAGAGCTTCCTTGCATAGAAGCATGGAGCGGCCCCGCCCTGGCGGTTTAGATAGTACATGGTCGTGGTATTGTCCGTCTGGACTCGGACCACTTGACCCCGGAGGAACGGAGCAAAGGCGGTGAGAGCTAGGCGGACCGCTCGGAGCTCCAGCAGGTTGATGTGGCATCGGGACTCCCGCGGGGACCAGAGGCCATGAGCCGTGTTCCCCAGATGGGCACCCCAACCCATCAGAGAGGCATCGGTCGATAGAGAGACCGTCGGCTCGGGGCGGACGAACGGGATGCCCTCCTGCAAATGATCTGGAACGGTCCACCACTGGAGAGCGTTCCACATCCCCTGTGTCACCGACACAAGCTGGTCCAAGGGATCGCAGCGTTGTGACCACTGGCTGGCCAGTCCCCACTGAAGGGGACGCATGTTCCAGCGGGCCCAACGGACCACGCTGGTACAGGCCGCCATGAGACCCAGGAGGCGCAGGAAGTCCCGGGCAGGGGCCAATTGCCCAACCAGAAATGATCGGGCAAAGGAGGAAAGAACCTCGGCCCTGTCCGCCGGGAGCCGCGCTCTGGCTCGAAGAGAGTCGAGCTGCGCCCCGATGAATAAAATCACCTGCTTCGGCTCGAGTTCCGACTTGGCCTCGTTGATAAGGAGGCCCAGTTGAGAGCAGACCTGGAGGGCCAGATCTCTGGACCACTCCGCCCTCCTTCCTGGAGGAACTGCTGCTATCAGCCAGTCGTCCAGGTAAGGGTACACCCGGACCCTCGGCGCCGCGAGAATGCTGTCACCACTGCCATGCATTTGGTGAAGACCCTGGGAGCTGGAGACAAGCCGAAGGGCATGGCTTGGAACTCAGAGAGAGATCCTTCCTTCGAGCGAAGGAATCTCTGGTGAGACGGACGGATAGGAGCGTGAAAACGCGCGTCCTGCAAGTCCAGAGAGCAGAACCACACTGCTCCAAGGATGAGTATTATCTGAGCCAGAGTGACCATCCTGAAGGTTCGAGACCTTAGGAACTTGTTTAGGTCCTGTAGGTCGAGAATGGGGCGCCAGCCCCCCGTCCGTTTCGGAACCAGGAAGTACCTGGACACAAACCCTGGGTCTGAAAGAGGGTCCACCACCTCTCTTACCACCTCCTTCTGGAGGAGGAGAGCGATGTCGGCTCGACGAGCCGCCAGTGAGGCTGGGGATCCCGAGGCCCCCCGAGGGGCGACGGCTCTGAAGGGTGGTGCCTGCTCGAATTCCAGAGGCAGGCCTCTTCCCACCACCTCCAAGACCCACCTGTCCGTGGTAACAGCGGACCAGGCGGAACGGAAGTGCCGGAGCCGTCCCCCCACGGGGGGACCCAGGGGTAAGGTGACGGGGATGGGGGCGACACCCCTCAGCCCGTCACTGGGCAGGCTTGGAGGAGGGACCGCCGAGGGACCTCCTGGCCCTTTCCTCCCTGCCTCCTGTTAGAGAAGCCGGCGGCGGTTTGGGATGCCAAGGCCGAGCCTGCTGGCCCTGACGTTGCTGGGTCAGGCGGCCGGGGCACAGAAGGGACCGAAGGGCTTAGGCTGTGGTTTTGGCCTTTGTCCTTCTGAGCGGAAGAGACCGAGTCCAAGGTGGCATTGGACTTCTCGATCCTCTGCAGGTGACCTTCCACCCCAGGGCCGAAGAGGTCAGTCCCCAAAAAGGGAACATCCGCCAACTTGTGCTGGGTATCCGAAGTAAAGGTGGATATCCTCAGCCAAGCCCGCCGACGCATAGCCACTGCGGCCGCCACCGATCTGGCACATGAGTCCCCTACATCCAAAGCAGTCTGGAGCTGCTGTTTGGCCACTGCCCTGCCCTGGTCCCGCACCTGCTTAACCGTAGTCTGCAGATCGGCGGGAAGATGAGGGATGACCTCATCCAGGGAGCCCAACAGGGCATGAGAAAAATGTGCCATGAGGACGGCCGAACTGGCCTGACGAAGGCCGAGAGAGGACGCAGCGTAGACTTTTCGCCCGACATAGTCCAATTTCTTGGACTCCTTGTCAGGAGGTTTGTCCACATCCTGGGCGTTGCGGTGGCGGCAGCTGTCGTAACCAACCCCTCAGCAGAGGGGTGTTCCGAAAAACCGGACAAGGAACCGGTAGGGACCGCATACTTCCTGGCCATCCTGGCCGAAGGCGCAGGGCAGGAAGCAGGGCGCTGCCAAAGTTCCAGTGCTGGACCCACTATGGCCTCGGCCACCGGAAAGGCCTCCGTCGGAGAATCCCCTCGGTCCAGAATCTCCGTGAGGGGATACCTGGCCCGTTTGGAAACGGGTTCGAGCTCCATCCCGGTAGACTCCGAGATGAGCCGAAGCAGTCCTAGGAAGGACGACGGGCTATCGTCCATTGGCTGACCTCCTGAAGACTCCAAGTCCAATCGCTTGGAGAAGAAGGAGGAATCATCTTCGGACTCGGAAGAGTCCTCGAAGAAACTGCCTCTGGCCTAGCACCACCTTCACCTGCCGAGGTCGGTCGGGAGTGAGGGTAACTGACAGCCGATGGGGTAAACCCTTAGCCGACCGAGAATCCTTGGTCGGAGCCCCCATTGGTGGCTGTGGAGGCGGAGGTTCCACCGCAATCGGTGGAGCAGCTGGTTTTGGCCGAACAACCGGCCTGGGTATAGGCTCCTCGGGCAAGTCGAGGGGTTGTGTCGGCCGTTCCGGTGACAGCCACTTAATGGCCGGGGAAGGCGCCGGAGTCGGCTTATTCCCGGCCAGGAGGAGCTGTTGCAACATAAGGATCCTCGTCCGTCGGCGTAATTACGCGAGCCTCCCTCATCCGAGGAGGAGGACGAGGACGACGGCGACGCCGCTTACTGCGTGCCGAGACCGAGACCGCCTATGACGCGGTGGGAACGGCTGGACCGCGAAGAGGTCCGAGACCGAGACCGAGAGTCCCGGAATTTCCGGGGTCGGTGCAGGGAGGTGTCGGCCGGAACCGACACTCCCTTCCGCTCGGAAGGTCCATCCGAGGGCTCTGGAACCGAGGCACAGGCGAGCCCACGGGATCCTCAACTCCTCCCGGGGGAACCGGGGAGAGGGGAATCTCGGCTGCTAAAGGCGACAGCCCGTCCAATGGGTCGAGAAAAATCTCGACTTCATCAGTGGGAGTCTCGGTCAACTGACCTGACGGGGACACCGTGAGGCCAGTGGCCGAAGCCGAGCGGTCGACCGAAGCCGACGGTCGACGGCCCGGGGAGAGGGACCTTTCCCGCTCCCAAGAGCGTCGACGGAGGGACTTACCCTTGTCCCTCTTTTGGACGAGAAAAGGTCCAGCAGGCGCGAGCCCTTCTCCTTTAGTGGAGAGGGACAGACAAAGCTCCTAAAGGAAGCCGTGTAGGAAGAACCCAGAGGCGGGATAAATGCGGCGGCCCGAGGAAGATCTCTGACCCGCGCCGCCTCCTCTTCGAGTGGACCATCGCTCGAGCCTGATCCGCCGAAATCCCCGGCCGCGGACACCGCCAACCGGGCCTCCTGGACTTCACCGAGGGAAACGCCGGACGGCTCCAGTTGCAATCGGGCAGCACGGTCTTCGAGGACGGGGCCGAGAAAGATGAGCACAGGTCGCAAGCCTCGCGGGTCGTGCTCAAGGCCTAAGCAGTAGACACACGTGGAGTGTGGATCCGTCCGAGACATCTTCTGCCCGCATGGGCATCTCAATCCGGAGTCGGTTATCCGCCGCAGTCGCAGGGATCGAAGACTGAAGTCTTTGCAAAATATTATTTTAAATCCGCAAACGGAGAAATAGAACCAGTCACAAACGCAGAGCGTTAAGGAGGGAACCTGAGCTTCCAAGCGGTAAGGAAGATCTGGCGTCATGGGGCGGAGCCGAGAGTTATACCACCCGGGTGGGTGGGAGGAGCAAGCTTGAAGACCTTCCGGCAAGATTTAAAGCGGCAAGGATACTGCCAATGAGTGTGGATGAACAACATATCCATGTCCCTAGAACTACTCTTTTCCTTCTAGGATGGTGAGTCTTTTGTGCCTCTGTCATCACTCCCTTCCTGCTCCCAAACAGGAAGTTCCTGTTGTCAGTTAAATCCTGTGCCTATAAAAGTAGAACCGGCTAAGGGTGGGGGGATGGAGAGTAATATAGCCCCAGTAAAGTTCTAACAGCAGCTCCTTCCTCTTGCTGTTCTCTGCCACAAGCTATCTAGGTCAGTTTTTAAATGCAAACACTTGGCTTCCTTCTCTCTAAGCCACTCCCCCTAATTCACCGTTTCTTTTTCACCTAGCTAACTGCACAGATAACAATTCCTTCACCCAACTCAGACAAACACACTCTTTCTTTGTTTTTACCCTAAATTGAAGTTCCCAGTAGTAGCATTCTAGTTCTTAAAACCCCTTAAAATCATCCTCTGTTCCATGATAACTACAGATGAAGATGAGTAAAGAAATGTATTACAAATTAAACTACAAGAGATTTGGTAAATGCCATTTTGACTTAAAGGGACCCCGTCAACACCCTTAGGCCTCAAAGTGTCCCTAGTTTTAAAAATATGTGTTACGACTGTTCACATTCTGTGGAGAATGCTAATGTAGCTGGGAGTCTGACTCTTATTCCATTTTTCTTTTAAAAAGCGACACACTGCTCACCATACTGGTGTTAAGCACAAAAAAACCTGTTTGTTTGCTTTCCTTAATCAACTCTCACATCATCTTTCCTGGATTTTGGAACACCCCCAACACAGTCTGTCTACTCATAATGCAATGAGAGGAAAGAGGACTATTCTATCATGAGTGACTGCACTGTTTGCGGGCATTCCTAATGTTCAGGAAAAGTTCAGTAAGAGTAGCTCAAAGATTTGAAATAAAACAAGGTTGGGTATACCTATACAATTAGCATGCATTTCAGTTCTATAAGAAAGAAGACACCTAAAACAACCAGCAACATAACTGAATTTTAGAGAAGGTAAGCAATCATAAAATGTGGGTTTTTAAACTAGAAATAATATGCGAAGAAGACTGACAGTGTCCCTTTAATACCGACAGTAAGAATGTACCCCACAAACTACATTATCCTATCTGTTGCACACACTTTAATTTATTAGCTTTGTTAGGGGAGAGAAAATTGTCTTCCCGGATAAATTAACTAGATTGTATGTAATAAACTGCACAAGCTATAAACTATTTTTTTAAAGTGAAGAAGATAAATGACATGCACCTTCCCTCGAAACACTGGCCAAGTCACGAAATGTAAAACTTTTTGGAAAGCTTCCTGGGAAATATTATGTCCATCACTGAAGTTATCTTTATAATATTTTGTTTACTTTTATTACAGGGAGACTAAGTCACGAATAAATAAAATAAAAAAATAAAAACTCACTGTTAGTATTAGCTGACCCCAAATACCGAACATTCCCCACAAAATGGAATTTACAAGTCGTTTTCTTTATTAACGATAGATTTATAACACTTTTTACAAATGGGCCATGGAAATCCTGTAACCTCACTGGTCACAAGACATCACATTACTGTTGATTATTCTCTTACAACAGCACACCTGTCCACAACAACACATATTTTTGAAGCAAACAAAATTATAACTGGGATAACATACTCCAGGGTGTGATGTCATAAGAGAGTTATGCACTTCTCGGGTGATTGTGGCACTCAGCTACGCCTCATGCCTAACAACCACCCAAGGTGTACATTATTCCTTATAACCACACATCCTGTCTTACGATATTCCTTGCATACACTTGTCATTCACAGTCCTTTTGTCTTAAAGCTATGCAAGAGTGGAGATCATAATCCTCTGCTTGTCTCATCACAGTCTGCTGCTACGGGACTGATTGTGATGATGAATGAAACAGCATCAGCACAAAATGAGTTTTAATGGACAAATAACTGAATTGCATTAAATTCAATTTTATTTGGGATTGCTGTATGGTTATTGCAAACCTCCTACTGTGATACATCATCAAATCACATGGGTGGCTTTTGCAGCTAACTGGCACTGCATATTTATTGTGACCATATACCATGAGTGATGATGCCACAAATATGTTATGAGTCTCGACCTTACCTGTGGAAACACGTGTGACTATCACAGTGTTGCCTGTTTGTGCCCGGGTTGAACTGCTGAGGTCTGAAATCATCCTTTGTAAACTCATCAAGCAGTGTCAACGCTGCTCTCCTACTGGTTAAGAATGGTAACTGTGACATAACATATTATGTATACTATCAGCCCTAAAAGACACTTCTGCCAAACCTACCGACTGAAGCTACACACGACTGGAGTGAAAGTGACATATTATTGTCACTCTAGTGATGTAACTGGTCTGAATAAAAACATTCCTTTACAGAAATGTATTTTCAACTGCAGTTTGCATGTGTGTATATTTTGCAAATAACTGAGACAAAGGGCCCATCTCAAATGATCAGGAATGGCACATGGTACTTGCGCCAACAAGGAATGACGCCAAGGGACAAGTTGCACCACATTGTGCACATTCCCAATTCACAAATGTGGCTTGTACCACATGGGGGGGGTGCCAGCTGGGCTTGCATCGCTCTTGCAGGGGATGCACAGATGCGCCCCTGGCGATGGGGGCTTTGCACAGTGGTGGTGCTGCCACATTACCTTTTTCAGGATTCCAAAAGTGCTGCGATGGGTGCAGGGTTTTGCAAGGTGTTAGATCAGCCTGGAGTTAGTCTAACAGTCCCGTGTGCCAGTTGCCAGGTGGGAACACGTGTATTTCGTCACATGTCATTGGGCTGTGCATAACTGGTAGCTCCTATTAAATACCATTGTGTGCACACTATTTGTTGAATAGTTGCAACTATCCACACCGTACACCATATGAAACTGGTTTTGATTGGACATGTGTTCCAATATGCATAGTTCCTCTGACTACTGTAACATAGCTTTGTACGTATGTGATTAATAGTCTGCTGCAATCTTTACAGTATGTGTATTTGGATCCTGCTAAACAGATGCCGAATGTGCATGGGATTATATTCTGTAGTTAACAACGCTGCGTGTGCATACATTGCATAGCAGTTCTTAGCTGCTATTTGGTTCCCTGGACAGACACTGACGCACGCCCAGATGCTGCAGGATATTAACTGTGTTTGCACACTGTGATATGACTGCCATACTGCATTACAACTGCTATTTGGGATGCTTAACTGGCATCTTTGTAAACATGTTTTGCTGCCTTGCCAAATACATGTTGTAGTTGCTGCCATGCCCCTTCTTTGCCAGATATGGCGATATGTGTGCCAGTCTCTACCAGACTATCGGATACAGAGCATTCAGCAGTGTTGTTCCGGCCTGAAAATGTACATGAGATGGCATGGTGGTTCTTGCAGTGCAGAGAATCACAACTGTCTTCCATATGTAGCATGGTAAGCTTCACTAACCGGTTACTGCTTACTTAAGGAACACTTCTATCAAGTTAGTTCAATGATTTAATAGTTTGTGTCCAGAAATAGCTCTTAACATTATCAAGAACATCAGTAAACCTTTGCAGAGCAAAAGTAAATGTGAGTGTTAAAATCATAGCGCTGTGTGAAATTCGTAGCAGCTGGGAGGTATCACCAGCTTTTTTTCTTAAAGCAACTGTGCAGATCTATTTTTGGAAACAAGTGAATGATGTTCTTTTGTTGTATTATTCAAATTTCTCTAACCAACACTAAACATATCATGCTACTTCACTTTAATCCACAAAACACAGAAATTATAAACATGGCATGAACAACTCAAGCAATTTTTTTTTTTTTACTAACTTGAGACTAAATGATTTGGTTTAAAACCATGTTTCCACATATGCACAGAAACTCTTATTTCTGCCGGAAAGGGTCCCCTCCCATACACAAATAGTACAAGAAATCCCTCTGAACAAGAGGTGGTTTGTTTCATAAACCACACATTCCAATGCTGTTTTTCTTTTCATCTCATGTGCTATTTTAGAAAACAAGTCATTGCCTTACAGTAATTGTTTTCATAAATGTATTCTGTACAACTGAGAGTCCAATCAATGTATAGGGCTTGTGATACTTTTAGCCTTTTTTCAAGACTTAGCCTCATTCACAGACTATGCATTCAAACTGTTCCCAAATATTAGCTCAATCAGCTGTGTCTGACCTGGCAAGCCTCGTTATGTGGGCTGCTCCTTTGCAGTAAAACATTAATAGTTACTAGGAGTAATTAAAACGTTTGCAAAGAAAAGCTGGCAGGAACAGGAATGAGTGAAATGAAATCAGCCGTAGCCATTTCCCCCAATAAAGATTCTGATACATCATGCTTGAGCTAATCTTTGACTGAATTGAAGCTGCTGTACTTTCAGACGAGGTCTGTGCAAGCAATAAAGATGTCAGTGGGACAGCAAGTCAAGAAGAAAAATTTGTGTCAACTGTGGAATCTGTTGCAACCCTAATGGGTGGAGAATCTCAAGTAAAATAATTTTCAATCAAAAGTCATATCCAGGCTCAAAGAACAAGACTGTGTGCTCTGAACGCTAAGGCATTTGAAATGAAAATCAAATTATTTATAATAAGGATGGGCCAAACTACCCCTGATCAGTGTTATGGCAGCATGCTAGTTTCATAAAACCACCTTACGTGGGCACTTTTTATGAGGCATTCCAATTGTTTAATCGTGTATCAAGTGTAAAGAGATGAATCAAAATGTACTGTACAAGAAAGCCTTCTGTAATACAAACCAAAAGTACAGTTATGTAAGAACTTACCGTAACAGTAGATCTTTGAGAGGAGCTCTTGCAACAGGTAACACCATTAGGACTACGCCAATAGGCACTAGGACCCTACGGAAACCTTCTAGCTAGCAGTATAGGTGGCAGACTGCCCCTGACGTTGGCTTCATCCCGATGTCCCCTATGGTATAAAGGGGGTGGTCCCCCGGCACTACCTCAGTTCTCCTGCTGGAAACCGGCTGATGTAAAAGATGGAGAACTGAGGAGGATCTCTCATACTCTAGAGAGAACAACAGTTACACAACCCCAGGGGAAGGTGGGTGGGAAACCCACCTGCTGCAAGAGCTCCTCTCAAAGATCTACTGTTATGGTAAGTTTTTACTTTTGTGGACTGAACTCCAAGTAGCAGCTGCACAGAGATCTACTGCTGAAATGTTCCTGAGGGAAGCAAAGGAAGTAACAACCCCTCTAGTAGAATGACCGTTGATTGGTCCCGGTAAGGGTTTGTCGGTTTTCTGGTAACAGAAACTGATACAATGGATCAACCATTTGGTCAGTGTCTGTCTGGTCACCAGTGCCCCCATGAGCCTCTAGGCGAAAGAAACAAACAACTGGTCTTTCTAGAGGAACAGGTGCGATCAAGGTAGTAACGAAAAATTCTGTGAACATCCAAAGCATGTAACAAGGCTACCCCTCTGTTTGAAAACTCTGGGTAGTAAACCGGTAGCTGAATGTCTTGGTTTGAAGTAAACTCAGACACTACCTTTGGAAGAAATTTAGGATTTTTACGCAGGGCTACTCTGTCCCTGTGGAAAACAAGATAGGGCTTTTTACACATCAGAGCCTGCAGCTCGGAAATCCTCCAAGCAGAAGTAATGGCAACTAAAAATAACATTTTTCAAGAAAGAAAATGTAGCCTGCAACTTGCAGCTGGCTCAAAGGGAGGCAAAGTGAGCTTTTCTAAAACAAAGAGAAGCTCCCAAGGGGGAACAGGGTCCCTCCTGGGGGACTTAATATGCAAGATTCCTCTTAAAAAGGTATTGCACAGGTCCAGCTGTTCTAGAGAGTGTTCCCCTCCAGTGGTGTTTGATAAGCTGAACGCGCACTGAGATACACCTGAATGGACGGCTAGCGAAGACCCGAATCTGATAGGGAAAGGAGATACTCCAGCACAGATTCCACCAGACAGTGGAGGGGATGCAGAGAATGGGGGGATGCCAACAGTCAGAAGCGCTTCCACTTCATGGCATATGTCGCCCTAGTGGAGGGTTTTCTCGCTGCCACCAGAATCTCTGCCACCCTGGGGGATACTCTGAATCTATCCCTGACTAAGTCTGCAGGACCCAAAGATGCAAAGACAGGAGATCTGGATGAACCAGTGTCCCCTGCTCCTGGGACAGTAAATGAGTAGACAGGGGCAACTGAACCGGAGGTTCCGATGCCAGGTGCTACAATAGCGGGAACCAAATTTGTTGAGGCCAGAAGGGTGCTACCAGGATCATGCAGGCCCCTTCTACCTGCAGCTTGAGCAGAGTCCTCTGAAGAAGCAGAAAGGGAAGAAAAGTGTACAGGAACCTCCCTGTGCAGGAGAGGAACAATGTGTCTCACCAGAAAACAGCAGACCCTGGATCTAGCGAGCAGAAATTGGGCAGTCTGGCATTGAGTGGGGATGCAAAGAGTTCCAGATCTGGCTGACCCCACCTTTTGAATAGGTTGTCTATGACCTCTTGAAGTAGCTCCCATTTGTGACTCTGAGAGCGAGAGCAGCTGAGACTGTCTGCGAGGACGTTGTGAATTCCTTTAACATGAACTGCAGTGAGATCCAAGTTGTGATCCACTGCCCAAACTCATACTCTCATAGCTTCTCTGCATAAGTAAGAATGAGTGACCCTTTGCTTGTTGAGATGGAAGACTACCGTGGTATTGTCTGACTGATCAGCAGGGGACCAAGTGACAGTACCCCTTGGAAAGCCTTCAAGGTGTACAGGATGGCTCTCATCTCCAGAATATTTATATGGAGAGTCAGTTCCGTTAAGTTCCAAGAGCCCCTCATCTGATGAGATGCCACATGTGCTCCCCAGCCCAGTTTCTGAGGCATCTATCGTCAAGACCTGCTGAGGACTGGGACGTTGGAAGTGGATCCCTGTGTTTAGATGTGCTGGGGTGATCTACCAATCCAAGGACTGATGAACTGCACCGGAGACCCAGGTCAACTGATCGAGGATGTCTGTGCCTTGGTCCCACTGAACTCCGAGGTTCCACTGCAGGACTCTCATATTCAAATGAGAGAAAGGAACCATGGCAATAGCTGCATCCATGTGGCGCAGGAGCTGTAGCACTACTCTGGCCAGGATCTGATTGGAGGTGAGCACTCTGTGAGCGACCTCCCGTCACCTGATTGCTCGGTCCCCTGGAAGTAAGGCTTTTCCTTGGAAGGTGTCGAGAACAGCTCCTATGTACTGTAGCCTTTGGGTAGGCCAAGGGCATGACTTGGAGACACTGAGAGTGATGCCCAAGGTTTGAAACAGGCTGAATGACTCCCTCAGTGCTTGATACAACTGGTCTGCTGACAAGGCTGTGAGAAGCCAATCGTCCAGTTAATTGTAGACATAATGACCCTTTCTCCTGAGAACCGCCGCAACTACTGCTAGGCACTTGGTAAACATCTTCGGTGCGGATGACAAGCCGAAAGGTAGCGCCCTGAACTGGTAGTGTTCTCCTTGGAAGGTGAAGTGGAGATACTTCCTGTGGGATGGCAGGATCTTTATATGCATGTGAGCATCCTGCATATCCAGGGAGCAGAGCCAGTCTCTTTTATGGATCATGGATAAGAGGCTTGCCAGTGTCACCATTCTGAACCTTCTGTACTTGATGAAGGTGTTCAGCTGGCTTAGATACAGGATGGGACGGAGGTCCCATCTTCTTCGGGACTAGGAAGAAGCAGGAGTAAAACCTCCCTGCCCCTTTGTGCTGGAGGTACTTCCTGAATTGCTCTTTTCTCGAGCAATGCCGGTATCTCTGCCTGCAGGAGCCGCGTGGGAGAGGGAGCAGTGGGAGGGGCCGGGTGGGCTGTCTGGTGTAATCTGCGTGAACTCCAGAGAGTACCCCTTTTCTACAATCTAGAGGACCCATTGGTCTGTGGTGATACTGGACCACTCTGATCGTAAGAACCTCCCTAACACCTCCCCTTGTGCCCCAACTGGAGGAAGGAAGGCCGGCAGGGAGTCATGCCATAGAGGAAGGGGCAGGCAAAGGGGGTCTGGCTGGTTTTGGCACTTTTGGGGCCCTGGGAACCTGAAGCCAAGGGAGGGCCTCTTCTCTTGAATTCTCCTTTTTGCTGCTGGTGCCTGCCTTGATTTCCCTGGCGCTTGTGTAAGGGGTGGCACTGAGCTGTGTGTGGCTCCAACTTGTACATTCTGTGTACGTTGGACACCGCCTGGCCCGAATCTTGAAGCCCTGTTATTAGCTTTTTCATGTCTGTGCCACAAATGACAGTTCCTTGAATGGATGCATCCAGTATGGCATCCTGCAAGTCTTGATGGAAGCCAGAGACCCACAATCAGGCATGCCTCCTCATGTATACTTCTGCTGCTGCCCTGGCGGTTGTGTGTGCCGAATCACAGGAGGTCCATAGTACATGCCTGCCAACATCCATTCCCGACTGGATGACAGCCATAAATTCTGACTTGCCATCTGAGTTCAGTTGGGCCTTCACCAGATCCAAAGCTTTGCTCTAAAGAGATTTTTGGTACATGACCATATGCGCCAAAAAATTCAGTGACCTGATGGTGCAGGTAGCCGAAGAGTAGACCTTGCAGTCCATCTGGTCCAGTTTCTCTGACTCCGGATCTGGAGGCTGAGAGCTCATGTGCCTCGGTTGTTGCGCTCTGCTGTGTGCTGCTGCTGTGAGCACCATAGAGTCCGTCTTCAGTTGCTCACTAAGATGGGGCTCCTTTCTGGTGTTTTATAAAGCCTGTCCACTTCTCTGGGCATGACTGTCATAGTAGACTTGTGCTTTCAGGCTAGCTTTGTGACGTCCTGGAAGGGTTCAACAAGTGGGGGGGGGGGGCGACAAAAGGTTTCGGGTTGTTTGCCACAAGGAACTTTGCTAGGTGGTGACGCTCTGGGTCAAGTTCCTCTGTGTCCCATTGGTTCAGAGCATGGATGTGTCTCATCACATCTAGGAAGGACGGATCATCCAGAGGCGATCGTGGGGAGTCCTTTTTGTGATCCGAAAAGGGCAAGTGCTAAACACTGCGCCTGACATAGCAATGTTCTCTGAAACCTGGCTAAAGAACTCTGTACCTGACAAAATGTTTTTCATCCCTGGATACAACCTGTTCAGGTCCGACAGGTTGACAAGAGGGAGTGGTGCCACCATATATATTAAAGATAAATTCCTAACTGCTGTTATCAACCGTACCTCGATGCCCAAAGAATTTGACTATCTTGCACTCAAAATTACCCTATGGCCGCGACTAGCCCTATTGGTAGCCGCATGCTATAGGCCGCCAACAGCAGGCCTGTGCATACTGCCTCATCTTAACTCCCTCTTGAAAAAAGCGAATATGGAAAGCATCATTATGGGGGACTTTAATCTTAATTGGTACGCTGCCAATGCCAATAGACTTAAGAACTTCTGCAACAAGCACGGGCTAACTCAGATTATCCCAGAAGTTACCCACCCTAACAAGAAAAACCCTAGCTGAAGCTCTCTACTGGACCTTATGTTACTCAGTAAACCACACATCATCTCACACGCAGGGGTTTTCCATAATGATCTGAGCGATCACTGCGTAGTCACTTGTGTCAGGCACTCCCTGCACCTCCCTTCCATCTCTACCTTTAAGATCAAACGCAGCTTAAAATATTTCTGTCTTCTTGCCTTCCTGGCAGACCTTGGGAATATTATTCGGCAGGATTTTAACCTCGCACCCACTGTGTCTGAAGCATTCAGTATCTTCTGGGATTTGTTATTAAAAATTATCAATAAACATGCACCCTTAAGAAAAGTCAAAACCAGGAAACATACTCCTGGTTGGTTCAGCCCAGAATTAAAAAGGGCCTTGCGAAGCAGAGACACCCTATGGAAAAAGGGCTAGGAAGTCTCAGTCGAACACTGACTGGCTCTCTTTCCAGGTAGCCAGAAATGCCTGTACAAAATCGGTTAAGGTGGAAAAATCATGGTTGTTCCAATCAGGCCTGGAGGTAAACAAAAACTGCTCTGCTAAATTCTGGCAGATCCTGAGAAAGGTTGAAGGACATTCTCCTACCACCACAATCCCAACCAAACTGGTGGCTAATGACACTTCCTACACAGATAGGTCCGTGATCCATGAATTGCTCAATAATCATTTCGCTACTGCAGGCCTTGCAATTGATGCATCGCCTTTTAGTAAACTTAGTACTACAAGCTCCACCAGCATAGCGATTAGCCCTACTTCTGTCCCCCATACTGTCCACCCCTTCTCGAGTTCCAACCTATATCCTATGAACAAATGGAGGATCTTCTCCTCTAGCTGGATACTAAAGAGAGTGCTGGCGCGGACTCGTTAGAATCCTTCTTCCTAAAATCAGGCTACTGTTATCTGACAGCACCAACTGCCCACCTACTTAATTGCTCACTATTCCAAGGTGAATTGCCGCCTAGCTGGAAAACTGCGCATGTTATCCCGCTGTTCAAATCTGGAGATCCCACAGACTTGAATAACTATAGACCTGTCTAGCTGCTTCCTGTTTTATCCAAGTTACTTGACAAAACTGTACACTTACAATTAAGGGAATATCTGGCCGGCCCGGTGGCGCTGAGGG
Source organism: Neoceratodus forsteri (assembly GCA_016271365.2). NCBI lineage: Eukaryota > Metazoa > Chordata > Ceratodontiformes > Ceratodontidae > Neoceratodus > Neoceratodus forsteri. Next base: position 737,266,402 of record CM028131.1, read on the forward strand.
TTGAAGCGCTGGATGCCACACCTCGCGCCACGCTGGCGACCCAGGTTCGGGAACGAGCCAGGGCCACTGGGGGTCGGCAGGGAGGGAAGAGATCGAATATCCGGGAGGACTGCTCTCTCTTCCCACAGGTGGAGTGCAGAATGCAGCGTGCTCTTTGGGCGACCTCTGGCGGTGGCTGGGGATCGCCCGATACTAGCAGTGTGGCGGTTGCTGGGGAGGGGGCCACGGCAATTACGTTGCCTTGCTGGCCGGGCTCCGCAGGGAGAGGAGGGAAACTTGGGGAACAAACAAGGAAGGAAAAAAAAAACATTCCTGGGGATAGATGAAGGCACCTCGCCTTCCAGAGCCCACACTTCCAATTCAGGGCTATCTCCTCTCCGCAGGGCCAGTCGTGTGCTGGGCATCTTGCCCTATAGATACAGCGTCCTGGGCAGATAGGGCGGCCCTACCTCTGAAGGGCTCAGACCCAGAGGTGGTGCCTGGTGGTACGAGGGAGAGGACTGGTCACAGGGGAAGGTAGAGGCTTGGGAGTTCCGAGGTTGCTGGAAGGAGTTCTCCGGGAGTGGAGATAAATAAAGTTTAAAAAAAAAAAAAAAAAAGGAGTATCTGGATCAGGAAAACATCCTAAACCCAGTCCAATCTGGTTTCAGACCTAATCACGGCACCATATCAGCCCTGGCCAAAGTGTCAAATGACTGGCTAAAAGCCCTTTACTGTAAGCACCATATCTACACGCTCTTCCTTGACCTCAGCAAAGCATTTGACACGGTTGATCGTTCTATTTTACTTGGCATTCTGGCTAGCCTTGTTCTAGCCCTCTTAGTGGTTTCATTCCTACCTCACAAATCGTAAACAGCAAGTTAAAGTTCAAACTGAACTCTTCCCCCTTAAAAATACTTCCCCAAGGCGTCCCGCAAGGTTCCATCCTGAGGCCTATCCTTTTCGCTCTTTATATCAACCATATTGATTCTGGACTGCTTGTAGGAAACGTTCACCTCTTTGCAGATGACACAATCCTTTTTACAACCAACCCCCTTTCTAGGCCATGCTCACAAGGAGCTGCAGCTGGATTTTAACATCCTCCAACATAATCTACTAAATCTCAAACTCTTATTAAATGCCAAAAAAACAAAAGCCATGATTATCTGTCCACCCAACCCCCCAATAGTGGAACTCCTGGTACCCCGCAGATTACCACTCTCCTTGGTGAACAGTTAGAGTTAGTGGATAAATTTAAATACCTGGGAGCCTGGCTGGATAACAAACTCAACGTTGGTGCTCATTTAAATGAGCTAACAAAAACGTTTAGGCAGCATCTCGGTATATTTTACCGTATAAGACGCCTACTTACCCTGGAAGCTAGAAAGCGTTTGGTTCAAACAACCTTTCTTCCCCTGACTTGCCAACACTGACTTCCTGTACAGTCATTGCCCCCAGTATGTGCTCTAAAGGCTTGATACACTCTATCATCGTGCTTTGAGATTTGCTCTTGGCTCACCACTACAGACTCATCACTGTTTGTTGTATCATGCATTAGACTGGCCATCCCTCTTGAGAAGGAGGCAAATTAACGCCCTTATATGGTTTTACTGGGCTTTGTCTAATAAACTTCTCCCCTATATCTGTGACCTGTTTGAACCTTCAAAAGGTGGCTACGCACTAAGAAACTCCTCCCTTATCCTCTTTAAACTACCATGGACAAGGACACGTTTTGGCTCATCTGCCATTAGCTCCTTCCTACCAGCACTCAGAAGTAACTTGCAAAAAGTACTTAAACTATTCCTTCTGCCTAGCCCCTATATTTTCAGACAATTGCTCAACAGACATCTGAAAACAGTGTGTGACTGCTTCAGGTAAGCACTACTCCCTGACTGCGCAGTCCCCTATCATTCCTGACCTCCCTGGCCTTCTTATTCCCCCTGTTGGCCAGGAATATTTTATGGCAACCCCCCACTTCTCTTTTTTCTCCCTCCATCCCCTTGGTAGCTCCCATGGGGCACCTCACCAAGTTGACTGCCCTCCTCCTTCTCCCCATTTTTGTTCCATCTCCCTCCCTCCCTTCATACTCCCCCCGCCACCATGTCCCTCCATCCTCTCCTCCCTTTATATTCTACAGCCTACCACCTGTATATGCTGCATTCTAAATACGTGTTTTTGTACTTGTTATACATGTTTTAGTACAGCTTTTATTGTTGGTGTATCCTGCATCACTCTGTAGTTCTGTACTCTGTATTGTGAACTGTTGTGTAATGTAACTTCATTTGTCCTATGTGTCCAGAACCATCTTAAAAATGACCATCTTGCTCAACGATATAAACTTGCCTGGTTAAATAAAGTTTGACTGACTGAAACTTAGTTTCTTTTTTTGTTATCTATTTTTCCCCCTACGTGCCTTGGGTACAGCCACTCCTTCAGGCTGCTAAGGACTCCCACAAACCTCCGTCTCTCTCTCTCTCCCAAGCTTTCTTACCTCACATTGCAGCCCTAGGGTAACCCAGTGTATCCCTTCGTTGGACGGGTCCCTCTCTTCTGAGGGGAAGGCTCCAGGGGAAACCAAAACCGAAACACCTCAAATTATTACGCTGCTGAGGCGGACATGGCTCCGTGGGAGATCCAGAGGAGGAGCGGGCAGGCCAGCAGCCATCATCCGGCTGAGTCCAGTGCGGAGTTTCCGGTTTTCTGGTCCCCCAGTTACTGCGGTCCTCTCGCAGTGCTCCCGGTATCCACCGGGGGCCGTTGCAGAGCGACATGCTCCCAGAACCCACCCCAGGAGAGGAGAGCAGTCCTATGGATGCGCAATCCTCATCCTCCCCTGCTGACCCACAGCAACCAGAGTCCGCTCCCGAACTCGGGTCGCCGGTGTGGCGTCCAGTGCCTCAACCCTCTGCGCCACCGGGCCAGCCTAACTTAGGTGTTTTAATAAGCTTGCTATGTATTTGTACACTGATTAGTATTGATATACTGTTTCAAAAGATCTTCCTGGTGGAAAGGGGAGGAATCTCCTAAGATGGGGTACATTCATTAGTAAATGAACAAGATGTGTTACATAACAAGCATTTGTCAATGCCGAATGTTTGCTTGCTGGCATTGGCACTGGTAGTGTAGAAGTTACAGAGCTGCATAATAGGAATGGCAATGAAGTATTGAACTGAAGCCAACCCCACCACCACCCTGCAGAGAGTGACAGGCACTTGGGTGTGCCTTTGGGTCGTCAGGCATAACGACGACGCCATTTCACCATACCCTACCCTGCAGACACTGACAAGTGTCACTGTGCCTTGGGGTCTTTGGCCCTTATGCGCACCTCATTCCATCACGAAATACGGTGAGATGGGTGGTTTAGGAGAATGGGGTGAAGTTTGGGCCTCAAGAGTCCGAGGCACACCTTGATGCCTCTCACTGGCTGCAGGGTGTGGGTGGGGGTGGAATGGTATGAGCATTACAGGCAAGAATCGCAAGTCACACCCCTGATGCCTGTCATTCTCTACAGGGTGGGGCGTTATGGTCGGAAACCCTAACGCCTCAGGCATTCGTTGGTATTTTCACTCCAAATTTTCAACATGGTGTTTTTGTGACCCCCACCTCATGAACAGTGGCAATATCAGTTTGTTAGCCGAAAACTGCTTTTGCACAGCAACTACGGCATTTGGCACCACAGGTGCAAAAACACATTCTGAACAGGATGTGAAAAATGACAGCGGTACTTTTCATGGGGATGTGTAAGAAACAGCAATGTTGAAAATCTGCTGTGAAAATCTTAAAAAAACTGGTGAAGTCACGAGCGTGCGTAGAAACTGTGCAACACACACCCGTAATGTAACTAGTTTGGGGATTTTTTTTTACAGCAGATTGTTAACACAGGCATTTTGGGACCTCCGATCATGAACAGTGTCAGTGTGATTTTCTTTATCTGTCCCGAACAATGATTTCCCACAGCGACCACGCATTTCAGCTCTGAAAGTGTGAAAACACATTTCGGCCATGTTGCGGAAAATGACAGCTGTACTGTTCCTAAGGAGGTGTGGAAAAATGCCACTGGTGAAAATCTGGACTGAAAATATTACAAATTCATGAACTTACGGTGCGTGGAAACTTCGCCAATGCTCACTCGTAACATAGTCATTTTATGGAGTTTTGTTACCAAATTTTCAACATAGCCATTTTAAGACCTCTGCTCATGACCAGTGTCACTGTGATTTTCTTAATCTGTCCCAAACATTGTTTCTTTCAGACTGTACCATTATGCTACGTGCGGAAACACATTTGAAGCGAGATGTGAAAATGGTAGCTGTACTGCTCATAAGGAAATGCAGTAAAATGGCACTGTTGAAAACCTGGTGTGCAAATATTACAAATTTGCAAACTTGCCAGCGTGCGTAGGAACTGCGCAACGTGCACTCCTAAAAAAGTCATTTTTGGGAATTTTTTCACCAAATTTTCAACATAGCCATTTTAACACCTCTGCTCATGACCAATGTCACTGTGATTTTCTTAATGTGTCCCATACATTGATTTACGCACACTGACTGCGCCATTGTCGCTTCATGGGCAGAAACAGGTTGTGGTGAGGTGTGAAAATGGCAAACACTGCTCATAAGGTGTGGTAAAATGGCAGTGTTGAATATCTGGAATGAAAATATTGAAAATTTCTGAACTTACGTGCGTAGGAACTCTGCAGCATGCGCTTCGTAAAACAGTCATTTTAGGAATTTTTCACCAAATTTTCAACATAGCCATTTTAAGACCTCTACTCATGAACAGTGTCACTGTGATTTTCTTAATGTGTCCTGTACATTGATTTAACTTTACCGACTGTGCCGTTTATGCGCTACATGAAAGCTGAAACACGTTTTGGGTGAGATTTGAAAAATGACAGCTGTACTGCTCATAAGAAGGTGTGGTAAAATGGCAATATTGAAAATCTGGAGTGAAAATATTGAAAATTCGCGAACTTACGAGCGTGCGTAGGAACTGCGCAACGCACGCTTGTAAAACAGTCATTTTTAGGAATTTTTCCACCAAATTTTCAAAATAGGCTTTTTGAGAGCCCACCTTATAAACACTGGCAGCAGGGGTCGAAATAAGGATTTGGCAGCCAAGTGCCATAAATAGCTCCTGGTATCTGTACTAAATATGTACACATTGGAAGAGAGAGAAGGACCGAAGCATGATAGAGGTCTTCAAGTACACGAAGAGGGTAAATAGGGAGGAACAGTCAGGGTGCTTGAAGGAAGGAGGAGGGGGCCACCTAGGGCATGGGTGGAAGCTGGAGTGGGGGAAGATTCAGGGGAGAAAGGAGGAGGTGCTACTTCACTGAGAGGGTGGTGGAGCCATGGAATGCACTGCCTAGGGGGCTGGTGGAGGCAGAGACAGTGGAGGGTTCAAGAGGAGCTGGGACAGGTACAGGGAAGGGTTCTGGAAGCAAAATCAATGCAGCAAGAATATCCGGAACTGGGAAGGAAGAAGCCAGAGAAGGCGAGGGTGGCAGCAAGGTCAGCACCCAGGGTGGGGCTGGACCAATCGAGCAGACTCGAAAGACCGTTAGGCCTATTCTGCTGGCATTTTAGTATGTTAGTATCGGCATTTTTTTGCTACCCAGGAGCTACTTGCACCAACCCAAGAGTTAACATTTGAAAATCTGAAACAGCTACATTTTTAGTCTTTTTTTTTTTTTTTTAACCGGATTAAATGACTTTGGACACAGACTGGAGCTGAAAAGCAGCTAACATCAATTCACTTAAGACCGCCACAAAACATTAGACTTTACACCCATATCAGATGGGACAGCTAGTTATCTGCCTGTGTGTTAAATTAACTAACACAAAAATTGCCCCGGCACACACCAAAAAAGAATGATCCTCAAACAAAATCTGCCTGTTCTGATCCTGTGCAAACAGGATACTTAGTGCTGTTAATATCAACAGTATGAGTTTGTATTAGCTAGCATAGATACTGTCAGCAGTTTGGGACACACAGTTACCTAAAGTGCTACCTGAACCAGGGTCTAGGATAACTAGACATTAGATAACAAGGTTCATATCCCCCTACAGTCACTGGAGCAGTGCCGACATGAAGCAAGTTGCTTCACCCACCCGTATGCTAAGATTTAGACCCAGATGTAAAACTGAGAAGCAGCAGCCAGCAGGAGAACCCACTGAAAATTACATGGTGCCACCTCAATAGGAACTAACATGGGGAAATATTGCTTTCAGTGGGGTCCTTCTTATTGCCCATTTTACAACAGAATGCCCTGAAGGACAGGAAGCCTGTCACTTGCCCAAGGTCTCAGACAGCGTGGGAGCCAGTGGCTATGGTCCTCTGTACAAACCTGCGATCTTCTGTTTCAGAGATAAGTGTTTAGCAAAACGAGCACAGGCTATCTCCTCTTTAGTTTACAGAGTATGAAACCCTGAAACTTACCTCCCTCAAACAGTCAGCAAAAATGCATTCCCTTAACTGTTGTGATCACCCACTGTTGAATTCTTGCAATCATACGATTCCTGTAACCCCGGCTCAGTTAGTAAAGTCACAAAAGTGCAGTCTTGCAAACACTCAATTGTGCGCGCTTAGATTAGAAAGTGGCCACGTGACAAAAGATTCTAATCTACTCTTCATGTTCAGTGAGGGCTCAGATTTCAGCTAGGAGCTCTCCACTGAACTTCATTACCTCATGCTGTTGAAGCCACTCCTCCCCTGACACACACAGTTTACCCGGCACCTGTAGTTTCAAGACTTCCGTTTCTCCGTGTTCAGCGAGAGCTCAGATTTCAGCTGGGAGCCCTCCACTGAGCTGTGTAAGTCATGCTGCTTCTGTCCTGAACTCGCTCCTCCCCCAACTGCAAATATACATACACTTTAGCCTGCAGCTCTGACTTCTCGGTCTCTGCTGCCCAGAAGGCACCATGTGCTGCTGGAGGCGCCTCCCTAGCTTGCTGTGTTTTAAAGCAGCGAAGCTATTTGTGATAGAACAAGTGAATTAGCCAGCGACCCCTTATTTCGACCCCTGTGGCAGTGTCGTTACGTTAATCGGTCCCGAAAGGCGACTTCGCACAGTGACTGCAAGCAAACATAAAAATGGATTGCTTTGCGTTGAACATTTGAGTAAAAAGGACAAAATTAACCTTGGCTCTCATATTTGGCAAATAAAAAGGAAAATTACGTACCTACTGTAATTCTTGATCTTCTCTTGTATCTTCACCATTCATTACTTCCTGGGTGTAAGCCGGAGGCGCGCACCCGTCCACGAGAGCTTTTTTTTTTTTTTTTTTTTTTTTTTTAAAGTTGCCTACGGCCCGCCCTCGAGGCGGCGTCATGCGACATCTTGGCGGACGTTAGTAGCGATCGACTCCTCCTCCAACTCAGTTCTGTGAGCCGAGAGGCAAAAGTGAAAGCAGAAATATAGATAGCAGGCAAGATAGCCGAGGGATAGCAAAGCAAGGAAGAATGAACTGAAAAGGAATAAGCCGTGGAGGAAGGACAGAGGAGATAAGAACATCCCTAGCCTAGGGAGTGCAGGGCCTCCTTACCGGACACTCTAGGAGGAGAGATGAGTAAGGAAATGAGAAAATAGAAGAAGAAGAAGAAAGAGAAGAGAGAGATGGATGTTGAAGGGACCAGAAGGCCCAACGAGCATAGTTAGCTTGTAGCTGAAGGCTTGACTAAAGGGAAGCAAGAATCCCTCGGAGATAGAGCTGAAGAGAAGGTTCACCGAACCGCTAGACAGACTCAGGAGGGCATAGTCCTCATCTTCAACATGCCATTAGCCTTGACACCCACTCGGCTCCTGGCCGGAGGGCCTTAACTGGAGGACAGCCGAGGAGGGAAGAATAAAACCCCAGCAGCATGAGAGCTGCTCAGGGGTTTAGAAATGGAAATGTAAGCCTTCAGGCGTTTCAAGATAGAAATGGGACTCAGACTGACTGGCTAAGGCCGCCAAGGCTTAGGCTGGCTAAGATTGATATGGTCAGCAGAGCTCTACTGTAAAAATTGTCAGGAGGAACTTAAAGGGAGAAACCACTAGCAAAACAGCGAGAAGGATAGCCTACCTTCTCATTTGCCTTCTTGTTTGATTTCTCCATTTTTTTTTTTACAGATAAAATTTTTTTTTTTTTTTTTAACTAGATGCATGACCCAGATACCAAGATGCCTATAGCAGTCGGAGAGAGTTCCCTCAGCATTTTTTTTTTTTTTTTTTAAAAGAGAAAGGAACAGACGTGACTGCTCCTCTGCTCTGCAAGGTAAGAATAGAGGGGAATCAGATTTCAGGCAACTATCTGAACACGGGATTGCAGGATCAAAACTGAATAGCCTGAGCCAGGCCAAAAACCAGAGGTATCTTGCCATAAGAATAGCAAGAGATAGTTGTGCAGTCTGATCGCCAATGCAATCCACGAGATGGCCCATGAATCTTAGAGTAAGTAATTTTTCTGGATTTTAGAACCCCCTCAAGAAAGATCTTTTTTTTTTTTTTTTACTTTTTGTCTTTTTTTTTTTTGAAAATTTAAGGAATTTTCCCTATATTTTATATAAATGCAGAGAGAGGAAGGAGACGGGAGGTGGAGAAGCCACAGGAAGAGGCACTGAGGGGATGAGTGGAGTGTAGTAATGAATGAGAAGATACAAGAGAAGATCAAGAATTACGGTAGGCACGTACTTTTCCTATCTTCCTTGTCAATCTTCACCACTCATTACTTCCTGGGTGAGTATTAGCCCTCTTCCCCTGGAGGGGAAGAGGCCACCCTGAGGGAACAAGACCCCAGCCTTCTGCTGGTGAGAAACAGAAGGAGAAGACCTGGCTTATTCAGAAAGCCTAAGAGGGAGAAGAGCTAGGAGGTGCCTCCCGAGGACGAGAGACGGAGGGAGCCCTGTAAAAGTCTCCTAGCTCTGGAAGAGAAAAGACGGTCCTCGGAAGGCGGAGCGAATCACCCCACGCCGGGCCAGGGTGACAACCTGAAAGACGGGCTATGCCGTCCGCCTGATGCAGATCGCTGTCCCGCAGCCTGGAAGCCACCTCATTGGCGCCATAAGATGCCCTTGCTTGGTGTCTTGCCAGCTCCAGGCCTACCGCGAGAGGGCAACGGCTTGTCTGGTTTGCTCAGATCAGGCATAGATGCCAGCAGCTGGGACATCATCGACCACAGATGCCGTTGTAGGCAGCGTGGTGAGCCTGATGTGATGCAATACATGCACTCGCATGAGCAGAAGAGAACACTTCCCCCAACGGCCGAACTGGAGAGAGTCCGAACCGTGGATGGTCGGCGCCAGGCAACGGCGCCCAGAAGGAGTATCCAGGTATACCAAACCTGAGGACGGGTTGGGAAGGGAACCCAGAGACTCAGAGGGGCACAATACCTACGCTGGCAGTCCGCGGGCTGGGGAAGAAGCGGCAGGGACTGCCATGACCGGATAGACGCCCTGGAAGGGGATAGGCCAGGAAGGTACCACCAGATGCTGGGCACTGAATTCACCAAGGAATTCATGCCTCCCGCTCGGTATTGTCTCTTCGAACGAGGAACTGAGATCCTCACCATCTCGAGAGGAAACGCTGATATTCTGTGAAATCAGCATCGGAGGACAGATGAGTAGGGGTTCCTCTCCCTGAGGAGGGAGACGAGGATGATGGGGGAACTGGAATGCCCAGAGGATTCCTGCGGCGGTGGGGAGAGTCTAAAGACCGCTCATGCATGTACGTAACATATGAGGGAAGGCCATGAGAACCCTGAACTGCTCCCAGGATACGGACCCAGAGGGATCGACATGGCCTGGGAGTGGGGTGGTGAAGGCAGAGAGATGGGAGAGGGGCACCTCGGAGGCAACTGCTCTCTGCGAGGGCTCTGGAATCCGGGGAAAGGAGCCCTGGAAAGAGGGATCCCGGATATCAGACCAGGCCGCAGAACGGAACTCTGGGGAAGCGGAGCCTGGAAGAGCCCTGGGGGAGAACCTCCCCTGTGACGACGCCGGGACTGCATGGATCCAGAAGGGCAGTCCGCACAAACGCCGCCAAGGACACCCTAGAACCCTGGAGGGAGGGGCGAGGCTCTGCACTTCGGCTCCTGGCCACCCCCCCTGAGGTGGCCAAGGAAGACCGAGCAGCAGACCCCCTGCCCCTCGACCCCTCGGACTCCGAGAGGGCCCTCCTGACCAAGCAGCCCCCTGTCCTAGAGAGAGTGACAGCACCTCGTAGGTAGCTGTCACCGGCCTCCAGAGAGGGGAGCCTCCCCTCGTCACTCCCGCCGCCTGCCCCTGGCTCCCCTGCCACCCCCAGCCGGGAACCCTCAGGAGGCGACGAAGGGGACAGAGGGAGGGGCCCACAGGCGCCTGGCACCTCTAGCCACCGGGGACCCAGACTCAAGAGTGGGGTGCCAGGATGGGTCCACGCTGAATCATCGCCTCCGAGGAGGACGAGACCAGCAGGACCTCAATGCTGGCCACCCCAGGGGTCCTCGATACGGCGGCCACGAACGCCCCGTACATGGCGGGAGGCGCCGCCGCCTCACGCCGTAGCAGCAGCCAGGCTCAGCTCAACCTCAATGGCGCCGCAAGGTCGGCAACGCCTGAGGAAGGACCAGCTCCACGGCAGCGCCAGGCGTGTCGGAAGGCGTAGGCGGCATCACCGACGGCGCCGCCCCTGTCCATCGACGCCGCGAACGGGCGCCATGGCCCAAAAGCGGCATCAGCCAACGGCGCCGTCATCACCAGCATCACGAATGGCGCCGATCCAAAGCGGGCGCTAACGGGCGCCGCTTGATTATCGGGCGCCACGTAACGGCACCGATTCACAAACGGCACCGAAACGGGCGCTTATCTTATCACCGCACCGCCGAACGGGCGCCAGGATCCAAACGCTGCGCGCTAGGGTCCACCCGAGCTAGGCCCAAAAGACGAGGGCCTCGCCACGGGGGGAGCCTGCACCTCCGAAGAGGTGACCACCGAGGCGGTGTCGGCGCCGCAGCCCCGGGAGGGACTACGACGCTCCCCCGACACCGCAGAAGGGGCCTCCTCCTCGGCAAGAAAAGACGAGGAGACCCCCTCCTCCTCAGACCGTATAGGCCCGGGAGGGGACCCGGGGGAAGGGCCTAGAGACCTTACCTGAGAATCCCTTGAGCGATGTCGTCCCCCGAAGGTCGGCGGGGCTTTGCCGAGCTTGAACGCTCGGACTTCGAGGACACGGGCGGTCCATGGAGAAACAGGCGCCGCATCTAATCCATATGCCGCGGTTGGGTCCCAGGCAACGGGAGACAAACGCTATGCCGTCCGAGACGGAGAAATGCCGCCACAGTAACACCGACGATAGGCGCGCCCGCCGAAACACGCTAGCTCGACCCGACATATCGCGAATCAACAAGAAAAAAGTAGGAAAACACACCGCGCCGCTTTAGAAAGAAAAAGAACGGTCTTACCGATCGCGACGAAAAGTGGAAAGAGGAGTCGCTGACGCAGTGGACAATGGACGCCAAAACAGGTGCTGCCTCGACGGTGGGAGAAACAGAACTGAGTTGGAGGAGGAGTCGCTATTAACGGTCCCGCCGCATGACGCCGCTTCTCGAGGGCGGGCCGCTTAGGGCAACTTTAAAAAAAAAAAAAGCCTCGTGACGGGTGCGCGCCTCCGTCTTACACCCAGGAAGTAATGAATGGTGAAGATTGACAAGGGAAGATCAACCTGATGCAGTTGGTAATTACTCACTGATTAACATTTTTTTTATCAGGGGGCACTGAAACAAAATTCTAACCATGGGAATAAAACTTTGGTAAAACAATCAGACTTCCTAAATTGGTTTCATAAGAGTAGTTTAAGGCCAGCTCACACAAATATATGTAGTCTCCTTTCAAAGAGACAAGAGCTTGAGGCCTGGCTACAAAACTATGCCACATACATTTTTAGCAGTCAGTAAGTCGTGGCTAACTGCAATGGTAAAGGATACTTTAGTTAGGACAGAGGGCTATAATTGTTTTATGAGGGATTTTAAATGAAAGGGGGGCTGATTCTTTACATGAGGAAATCAACTGGGGCAAAATTATTAGCTATCACTACTGTTAGTTCAGGATGTGAGAGTTTATTCCCACAAGTAGTTTTAGGAAAAACAAAAACTTGATTGTGGGTTGTATTTACAACCTTAAAAAAGTAAAATTTACTGGCTTGGAGAAATTAGTAAGTATAATAAGCAATTTTACAAAGAAATTGTTTTATTGGGAGATTTGAATCTTAATTGGGTTGGGACTGATAACACAAAGTTTAAAAGTATAAATAATAGGACCGGAACAGATAACCGATAAGAATGTGTCTTGTTCGGCTACAATGCCAGATTCAATCACTGATCATAAGCCAGTCTTTTGTGCTTTTAGTAAGAGGAGGCCAAGAGGTCAGGGTAGGATTACTACTGCTGGGAAGATTACAGCTGAGATGTTGCATACGATTAAAATAGTTTAGCGGTTTTGATTGTGATATTTTGGATACTTTCAGGGATGTCAATGAGGTTCTGAAATATTTTTCAAAAACTTATACTAGAGCAATTGTCAAACAGGCACCTCTAAAAAACAAAAGGGTACGTAAGCTAAAAACAATTGGTTAAGTAAGGAGGTTATTTCTGCCAGAAACGTTAGAGATGCTGCCTGGCAACAATATAAATGTTCAGATAAAATTGCTGACTGGAATAGCTATAGGGAACTACAAAATAAATGCAAAACGTTGATTAAAAAAGGCCAAAGTTGACTATTTTAAGAAAAAGCAGACTGCTAATTTCGGAGGTAAAAAATTGTTCTGTGTGGTTGTACACAGGTAAAATTCTATCATACGTACTGTAATTTCCTTTCCTGTTAACTCCAACATTTTTTTTTTTACTTTTTATTTATAGCATTTAGTACATAAGCATACATAATACTCATTTTCTGAATAGGTATAATGATAGGAGTACATTACTTAGGATACAGACTATCTATTCGATTGGTACAGCATCTGAGGGTAAGACATCAGAGTTAGAAGGAAAACAGCTCTTCACCATTAGGAGCTATGGTGTAGCCAATGCCCAAATTATGTAACTATATAGTAAGGTATAACAATATGTAAACCAACCAAAGGTCTTATTTCTGATTACCATCATAAAAATTTACAAAAAAATAATCTGTTCTGGAGCTCCCTCTAGGATACAAGGGGGACCCTGGTGCTGCCTACAACAGTCCGGGAAATAAGCATATAGCAGTTAAAAGTATAAATAACATGTCCGGTGCCTACCATGAGGTTCATTCACCTGCACCAAGACCAGCTTGTACCCGACATTGATTTAATAGAGGCACCTGCATTTAGGAGAACAAGTCTCCAGGACTCCCGAGGATAACTGTATATAGCATCAAGATAGATGCACTTAGGCAATAAGAACCTCTCTCCCCTCACACACATTTAGAACATAGAACAGTAAATTGTCAAGTAGTATACCTAAAGAAGGTAACAAGCATATCAGAAGCAAAGAGGAGAATCTGGTGTAAGAACTCTCTAAGTATTGGATGTCCCAACACATATTAAGTCCCTTTTATATGCTTCAGACTTTCTGTCAGGAAAGAAAAAATGTAGAAGAGTCCAAATCAACTGCGCAATAGAAAGGGAACCTGTGGAATATTAAACTTTAAGTACAATAATAGTGCAAACCAGATAATTTAACAGGCCCCACTATCTTATGAGATCCCCCTCAGTCCCCTTCCGACTCTTCTCCTGTGGAAGAATGTTCTTCGTGATGTTGTTTGGCTGCAATTCGCTTAACGCAGTCCCCAGCTTCTTTCGGGTCCGTAAATCAGTACTGGCGGCGGCCCACTGGAAAACATAATCTGGCACGAAAAGCAAGAGAGTAAGTAATGCCCAAAGCGCGAAGATGCTGTTTCACGGCATCAAAGGCCTTCCGTCGCATACAGGTGGCATAAGAGACATCAGGAAAGAATAGAATGTGAGCTTCATCTACATGTACTGGACCCCTGTTTCTTAAAACCCCCAACAGTAAGTCTCTTTCACCTGCTGAGCGCAGTGTAAAAAGCGCTGTACGAGGGTTAGAAAGTCCACCTGAGGGTGTTCTGGGTGTGATGCGCTAAGCTAAAGTCCGATAAATCAGTAAGACCCTCCAGCCAGGATTGTAGATACTGTAGCAGTGAGTCCCCTTCGGACTCCTCTGGCAAATCTAGGACACAGACATTCGCAGCTCGGATGGAATTTTCTAATTGCTCTACTCAGCTTCTGAGGGCCACTTGCTCCTTGAGAGATGTAGCCGTTGCGGCCAAGGCTTTTCCCACCATGACCTCCGCCTACTTTGTTGTTTCCCCCATTGCATCCCGCCGATGTTCCGGCCTAAGAAATTTTTCTGTGAAAATGTCCAATTTCTGGTCCATTTGTTGTACTGTTTTAGTAAGTGCTTGTACAGCAACTTGTAGCGATGTCAGGGTAGCTCCATTAGAATCGGGACTCGGGGTCTGGTTGATCGTCTGGTAGCTTAGCACTCGAAGAGTGTGGCAGAAAGAAATCTTGCTTTGTTGTTTTATTGTGTCCCATTTCGGGTTCGAGTTTCAGCTTTCCAATTACCAGATCTCCTCCTCTTCATTCAATATTAGACAGTAAATAACTGCTCCAGGCTCAGAATTGTATTTTATTTCAAGTTCAATAATACTATCGCAGGGAGCTCCAGAAAACTGCTGCCGTTAGCTCCAACATTTTCAATGGGGAAGGTAGTTAATACATACGGGGTACTGTGATACCTCGCTGGGGTAGTTGGTACAGCATTAACTCATGACTGGTGAAGCGAACTAATAGATGATATGGTGAGATACATAAGGTTCTGTTTCTCTGGGGAACCCACATGAGTAGCCATCACTCGTAAAAGGTCCCACTGTGTCTTCTTTAAGTAAACATGTTTTTCTGTTTGAGGCACGTTTTCAGGAATGGAAAATCATGAGATCCAAGAGAGAACATACTGCCCGATGTTGAAGGCCGTGTGCGGCAAACGTGGGATGGAAGTCACACTTATGTATACCAAATGTGGGTCCTACTCTATCAAGACATGGCAGGCCCATATTTTTCCTTTTCTTTCTGGTATATATTTATGCTTGGGTTCGACTGGGAGTATGGTTTGAATATTGTTGGTTTGTGTATTGTACACTGTGTTGATATAAGTGTACTGAGGTAGCTATGGCAGATGGAATGTTCCATGTTAATGAGGGGCTGTGCTGAGGTCACAGCTTTTGGGCAGTAACAACCACCCAAGTGGGTGAGCACATACCCCACTGATGATATAGAGTGATACAGAAAATCTATTAAATCCTAAAAACAAGCAGGTATCAAGTCTACCAAAAATGGTGAGTTGGAGTATACAGAAAGTTTAGACATTGCTAATAGGCTGAATTATACTTTTACTAATTTGGCAAATTATGTAACTGATTTCCCCCAAACTACTGTGTACACTGAGGCAAACTTGAACACGCCAAAATTTTATTGTACACAGGTATAAGGAGACAATGAGCTTGATGAATAAAAGGGATGTGGGTGATGATTAGTTTCCCTAAACTATGGGCTTTTCCCCCTTCTATTCGCTCTGCTTCTTCCTTTCCTGTTCTTAAATCTCTCCTCCATAACTTCTCTATTCACTCTTGCAGCTGCTTCTGATATTGGGTTGGGCTCCTTCACCTGTTACTCAGTCATGACTACACCAGTAGCATCAGTCATTCCCTCTGTTCCTTATTTTGCTACATTGATTACTATTTAAAGAGCAACTTTCTACCTGGTGCCCCCAAAGAAACACAAATAGCCCTTACCTGCTCCCAGATTAAATCCTTCATAAAACTGCTTTACAGAACATCCCCATTTTGGAAGGGAAGGGATTGTATTTTTGCTTCATGGGAGCTCCGCTGCGCCGATCCCTTCCACTTCCTGGTACTTCTGCCTAGACTGACCCACCCGATCGCCCCCGCACTACCACGCTTTGTGACATCACTACTCGAGTAGCCTGGGGGCGAGCGTCCATTGACTTGAATGGGGCTGTTTTAAAAAGTTACATTTTGGTAGTTTAGATGGGCAGTTAGAATAAATCATGGCCACCGCTTAACTAACAAGGGACGCCGCTAACGAGTGACAAATGAAATGGGAAAAAAATACATTCTAGTGCCATCCGAAAGCTGGACAGTTCCCTTCTCCTTTGCCATTTGTAGGATTTGTTCCTTGATTGTAGGACCGACCGTGACCATCAGGATAGTCCGTGGTGTCCCTTCCTGAGGAGGCCAACATCTGGGTGTAATCTGATAGGCTTGTAGGATCGATCCTGTCCCAGAGAATCCCAGGGAGGCCTGCAGTAGCTGGATAACATAGTCCAAAAGACTGTGCCCCTCTTTATGTTCAGGTACTCCCAGGATCCGTACATGGGCCAGCCGAACCCCATTCTCCAAGGTTTCAAGACGCTGGCATAGCAGGTGATTCTCGTTCACCAACTCCGCAGTGGCCGTGACTGCTTTTTCTGCCATCCATTGTGCTTGATGGCTTTCGGTGGTCGATGTCCAACTTAGTTTCCACCTTGGTCACTCTAGAGGTAAATGTGTCCATTTTCTTATCTAGTTCTTTAACAAAGCCTTCTAAATCTTTGACGGCTTTTAATACCACAGCATTCGATGGCTCACTTTTCGGCACAATGTGCTTGGCCCTTGCTGTTGAGGGTTTTTAGGTCTCCTTATCTTCTCCACTAATATAGCTGGTAATAATATAAATTTTCAGTCTTGGGTTGTAGTATCCAGTGGCGGGACTGTAGGGAGAACAGACTGAGTCCTCCTAGACGACAGAAACTTTAAATTTTAGGCCAAAGTAATTAGAAATAAAGGTCAGTTGGCAGGAGCTCTAGTGAAGGACGTCTTTCTCGGTCGGCAGCAAACCACGTCCCGGATCGTTTTCTTTTTTACAGGACAAAAAAAAAATAAAGACATCGAGGGACAGTTTTCTTTATTTTACAGGGCAAAGAAATTAATATAGGCACACTGGAGTGGGCTCCCAGTGGCCACAACAGTGGGGTTGGGCATGCCGACAAGAGGGTTGGGCACCCCGATGTCGGCACTGAACGGGTTTGTGGGGAGGGGCGCATCAGACACCGGGAGTGGGCATCCTAGTGTCAGAGACATTTCATTACTTTGGCACACTGGGGTGGGATCCCAGTGTGCTACATTAGTTGGGGAAACTCATATTAGGATTGGGCACCCCAATGTCGGCAAAATATCTATTTGGGGTGGGGAGAAATCAGACACCGGAGTGGACATCCTGGCATTGGAAACATAAAAAATATATATATATTTCTGCACACTGGGTTGGGCTCCCAGTGTGCCACATTAATGTACTGGGGGGTGGTGGTTATGTGCTGATAGAGTTGGGCACACCGATGTCAGCTATGAAAAAGCATACGGCTAATGTTAAATTAGGGCAGAAGCCAGCAATGGAAGAGACTGCACCATGGCCACAGCTGAAGCTTCGGGGGTGTTTGAGGAGCGGGACTGAGACAGAGAATACAGGAACTGCTGCCATGCACATTAGTGTACACTCTAATGCGCATGGCAGGAGTTCATGCTACAAATGAAGCACTCCCATTGCAGCACTTCATTTGTTTCAAGTCCATGGCATGGCATGTTAGCAGAGCTGAACTGCTGTCATGACCAGAGTGCCTGGTGATTGGTGTACACTGCCACACCTCTGGCAGATGCAGCTGTAATTGGCGTGGCAGTGACACACCTCTCATTTCCTGTTACTGTCTTCAAGCGTTTGGTGCACATGCACATCAAATGCAAAAACTGGGTGCACTTTATGCAGTCAGGAATTTACTCACGGAAAACATTAGAAGAGTGATTTGTTTGGGGGGTGTCTGAAAAAGTTTTATCAAAACAGTAAACTGTATAATGTTGTGTGTAGATTTGTCTTGTGTGCAAAAAAGTCTGAACACCACTGTAATAAGTACAAGAAGTTGAACTGGCTACCTCTGGGAGGGAGGGATAAGTTAGCCATAAGGCTGTATGGTCCATAAAGGATTAAAATAGGGAAAAAGGACCCAATTTCAGAAATTATCTGTTAATAATGGGGCAAAAAAACTACGGTCTGCAGATCTGTAAAACCTCAAAGGGCCAAACATAATGTTCCTATATTGCTGGTAAAATTTGGAATGATATGACTCCAAAGACAAGACAGTCCAGAACCCTGTATCAATTCAACGTGCTTTATAAAAATTCTCTAAACAATATGGCAAGCTGCTGCTGTTCTTAGATAAATTGTGGTTGTACACTATATTATTTTGTATATATTGTTTATTTACTTATTGTAGGTTATTGTACGTTGTACAATTTACATAAATATTTTTGTGATTCAGCTACCATTTTGTAGTGTTGGTTTTATTAATATTATTGTTAGTTTCTTTGCATTGTATGTTTCTGTACCTGGGTCACACATGTAAAAGTGTCACGTGGCCCAGTGCATTTTTACCAAGTTTACAAAGTTTTAAATTAAATATATAAACTACTACTAGCATTCAGTTCACATCCACACTTGGGAAGTCTTCCACTTAGCATGCTCAGTCATCAGAAATGGAAATTACGTACTTACCGTTATTCTTGATCTTCTTGGACGCAGTCTCCACCACTCATTCACATTAATGGGACAGCGCCGGAGGCGCTAGGACCAAGAGGGAGCCAAGAATTTTCACAAGGGTCGGCGGCAACACAGGACCACACATGCGTGGCGAGACCAGCTTGCGCCTGTGTAGGCTAGCTCTGTGTTGACCCTCCAGCCGCCTCAGTACCTTTTCGACTGAGGAGGTGCAGCGTAACTAGTAAAAATAACTTATCCTAACCTTCCGGGCCTGAAAGGTCTGGATGACCCTTGCAAGAAGGGTCAACTGAGCAATGTCTTCACAGTGGGACCACAAGGCCGTGAAGACCAAAGAAACAAAATGAGTGAGCCCAGGGTATGGTGGGTGGGCGTGTGAATGAGTGGTGGAGACTGCGTCCAAGAAGATCAAGAATTACGGTAAGTACGTAATTTCCATATCTTCCTGGACTGCAGTCTTTACCACTCATTCACACTAACGGGAGAGTACCAAGCTAAAACCAACCCACCCAGAGTAGGGCGGTAGGAGATGGGGCTCACTCAGAAAGAACGTCCAAGGACTGTCCTATTGAGAAAAGAACTGTCTGTAAAGAAGATCCAGAACATAGCACTTACAAAGGTATGCACTTGAGCTCCAACTCACCACTTTGTAGAAGACTGCAACGGACACAAAATGAAACTCCACCAGGAGGCCGCGACCACTCTTCAAGAGTGGTGAGAACCCGGCCTCTCAATTTGGCCGAAGACAAAAATTAATAGTGTTGAAGACATGCTACTAAACTAGCCTAAAACATCTCAGGGCAAGAAGGTGATCCAACTGAGGCAAGCTGAAGCTAAGCAAAAAATGTCAGAGTGTAGCTCTTTGTTCTGTGAAGAAAGTCATAGAACCGTTGAAACAATCAAAGAGTGAAGGGAGCGCGCCCTTCCTTCTGGAAGTAAGGCAAAAAGTTTTACTAACTGAAAGAGCCGGAGGTAAAGTCTACTGGTTCAAGGTAGATCGAGAAAGCGCAGATGGATACCCCCACTACCAAGTATGGCTGGCCTGTGAACAACAGGTCCAAGAGGCACTTGAACCCCTTAATTGGTGAACAATCGGAGGACCAGGTGGGGTTAGCTCATCAAAGGAGAAAGGTTTCCACTTAAGTCACTTAAGCCTTCCTGATGAAAGAACCAGCACCTACCCACTACTTATTTCAAGAGGAATCATTCTGCCCCTGTTTGCCTACAACTCTAGTAGCAGTCTCTGAACTAAGGGAAGAGAGGGAAAGTGTACTGGAGGACATGTCTACTTCGGAGAAGCATTCCGACATGAAAAAACAGGGTATGGATTAATGAGGCAAGATAGGGGCAGATCTGTGTCAAGAGGGGACACAGAAAGGACCAAGTTCGGGCTGACCCATTTGTTGGAAGTGACTGCATAACGACTGAAGTGACTCAACGTGGTGAGGCACCACTCGCTCTGCTGTTCCTGAAAGGGAGTAGGAAAAAAGCTCTAAATTGCTTGTTGATGAAAAACGAACAACACAGTTTCATCACCTGCTCGGAGTGGGTAACTTCGTGTCAGAGGGTATCCTTTGCCCTGGAAGTAACTAGGGGTGCTCCTCAGAGAAGGAACTGCTGGGAAGGTGAAACTAACACTTTTCCCTAAATGGAAAAACTCTTCCTGGGAAAGAGGGAGGACAGTTGAGCAACTGTTTCCGAAGAGTCTAGTCTGGAGTGACTGGCACGGAATCAATGTGCAGGAAGCAAAGGTATGAATACCGAGAACCCATCTGTTGAACAAGGACCTATTTGACCTTTACGGTCAAGAAGGGAGCATGCCTACTGTTAACTTGGAGCAAGCAAGGAAGTAGGAACCTGCGTTACGACTCGCTGTGGAGTCATTTCTGTTGCTCTGAGGCTCTGATCAAGAGAAGAGAGTCTGAAGAAACAAAACCAAAAGACTGGGCTGCCACCTAGGTCTAGGGAACATCTCTAAATTAAGAGCAAATCTCCCTTGCAGAAAAGCGATGACCCATATCTCTGCTGGACTGGACTTCTCCAAGAAGTAGAAGAAGTCAGGTGCTCTCCACTGTAGTCTACAGACGACTGCCTCAGGCAGCTGAGGCAGAACCTGGGCCGGATCCAGATGGATGGAATCGGGTAGCTTCAGGCTAGGTCCTCTGCTGTGATATATATATATATATATATACAGATATATATATATATACACACATATATATATGGATATATATATAGATATGCATATATATTTTTTAAACAATTTAGAGCCTGACAAGGCTCTCAGGCTTCTACCTTGAAAGGACTGCCTGATACAAGAATGACGAAGATGTCCCTTTGATGGGCACGGGGAGCCTGAGCGTCCATAACTGAAACCGGGACCGGACCAATAATCACAGCTGAGGAGATGTTAATCACCCACTGCCGAAGAAGCCACCAAAGAGGCAGTATCACAGGGGGCTATATACCCCTCTCAAAGGTGCAGAAGAGTCCAGAAGGCTCCCGACCATTGAATTAGTGTGTTCCACAGGGTGTAATTGCACTGGCGACTGAAAAGAGTCCAGATACAGAAGTGTTTGGTCCATGGAAGAAGTCCAAGATGTTAAAGTGGACCCCATATCCCCGAGGAAAAACTGAAAAGAAGAACTTTCATCACAGACGCTTCTGATAGAGAAGGCTTCTCCAGTTTCTAAAATGAGTCATCCACTGCATCACTGACAAGCAGGACAGGGAGAGACTCATCCAGATGTACGTCTATCCTAGAAGGACCTCCAAAAGGAGGTCTAGGTCAGAATCACTAGAGACTCCGCCACCAGGAAAGGTGTTGAGGAGCTCTATGCCACTTAAGGAGCCGACCAAGTGCTGAGCGGAATGAGGAATTCCGTCGGCAGAACAGCACAGAAAAACAGGTTACTCATTTATAACAGTAGTTCTAGGAGTGGTATATGCTGTTCATCCATGCTTTCTGGCATGTCCCTTTCACCTTTAAGGATCGCCGGAAGGTCTTCAAACTGGCTCCTCCCACCCACCCGGGTGGTATATCCCTCGGCTCCGCCCCATGACACCAGATCTTAGCCCGCTGGAAGCCAGGTTTTGTGAGTCTGCAGCCGGGAAGGTCAGGTGGGTCCATGTGGATGAACAACCTATACCACTCCTAGAACTACTGTTACAGGTGAGTAACCTGGTTTTTCTAGGATCGTGGATATGTTGTTCATCCACACTATTTGGCAGACTCCTAGCAGTTCTCAGGGAGGAGGGAGAGAAGGCACACACCCCCACAGAAATACTTACTTGAGCAAAAGAGATTGGAGAATTGAGGCCCCAAAACCAGCATACCGGCGCGAATCAAGGTCGATGTGGTAATGAGTAATGAAGGTGTTTGCTATTTTTCAGGTGGCAGCCTGACAGATTTTCTGTATGGGGATGTCCCTAGAAGCAGCCACCGATGCAGCGGTATGGCGGGTAGAATGAACTCTTATCCCTCTGGGAGGCTCCTTCCCCGCCAACTCATAACACAGACTGATGCAAGATGTACTCCACCTTGCAACTGTCCGTTTTGCTGCAGGTCTGCTAGAAGCGGCTTCAGCGTAGGTGACAAACAGCTGGCGAACCTCTTCTCCAATTTCTGCCGTCCTCTCGTTATAATAAGAGAGCTTGTCTCAGGTCCAAGGTATGGAGCCTGTATTCGGCCTCCGAGGTGTAATTGGGGTAATACACCAGCAGAGTTAACACCTGGTTAAGGTGAAACTCTGACACCACCTTTGGAAGGAATTTTGGGTGGGGGCGCAGGACAAGCTTGTCCCTGTGGAACACCAGACAATGGGAGTCCACTGATTGCGCCTGGAGCTCCCCTGTCCTTCTGGCAGACGTGATAGCCACCAGAAAGGCCTTCTTCCACGACAAATGTGACAGCTCACACTTGTGCATTGGTTCGAATGGCTTGCCCATGAGCTCTGCCAGTACCAGCAGTAAATCCCACGGATGTGGAGGTTCACACACCAGAGGGGATATGTGATCCAGGCCTTTGAAAAAGTGCCCGACCACTGTCTCCTGCACCGTCGGTTGACCGGCCTGCGCCCGGTAAGCAGAGACAGCTGCCAGGTACACCCTAAGGGTCGATGACCGAAGACCCCCTTTGGAGAGAGACCAAAGGTAGTTGAGAACGTTAGCCACTGGAAAGGGCAGAGGGTCCGGGCTCTTGCCCTGACACCAAATGGAAAACCTTTTGCATTTGAAGGCATAACATTTCCTGGTCGATTCCTTTCTGGATGCCTCCACCATGGTGAGGACATCAGCGGAAAGACCCAAAGCCTGGAACTCTAGCTGCTCAGGTACCAGGCTGTGAGGTGCAGGGATTGAAGGTCCAGATGGTATACCTTCCCCTGACTGAGAGAGATCAGGTCCAGGCGTGCTGGAAGCCGCTCTGATGGCCTGTTGCTGAGGAGATCTGGATAGCTTAACTGGCAAGGCCAGCCTGGGGCTACCAGAATCACCTTCGCCTTGTCCCTCCTCACCTTGATGAGCACCCTGTGGATCAAGGGAAATGGAGGGAAGGCACAGAAGAGGGCTGGGGTCCATGGCCTCGAGAAGGCATCCCCCTGCAGTGAGCCCTGCTGAGGGGGCAGGCATGAAACAGCCTCAGCTTGGTGTTTTCCCTGGAGGCAAACAGGTCCACCATCAGTTTGCCCCAGTGGGAGGACAGGCTGTAAGCTACCTCTGGATGGACAGCCACTCGTGGGATGTCTCACCTAAGCGGCTGAGAGCATCCGCCAGATGGTTTGAGGCTCCTGCCACATGGATGGCTAGGAGATCTACCTCCAGATGGCACACGAGTGTCCAGATGCGAAGCGCTTCCCTGCAGAGCAGACAGGAATGCATGCCACCCTGTTTGTTGAGGTAGTACATGGTAGTGGTATTGTCCATCTGGACTTGAACCACTTGACCCTGGAGCTGAGGAGCGAAAGCTGACAGTGCCAGTCTGACTGCTCTGAGCTTCAACAGGTTGATGTGGTAGCGGGACTCCTCAGGGGTCCAGAACCCATGGGTCCTGTTGTCCCCCATGTGGGTTCCCCAACTCATGAGAGAGGCATCAGTTGTAAGGACGTCCGTCGGCTCGGGCGGACAAACGGGATCCCTTCCTGCAAGCGGTCTGGGGCGGTCCACCATTGGAGAGCATCCCACATCTTCTGGGTTACAGTGATCTGCTGGTCGACATGACCGTGGTGCTGAGTCCACTGGGTGGCCAGCTCCCACTGGGGGGGGGGGTGCATGTGCCACTGGGTCCAACGGACCATGGAGGTACATGCAGCCATGTAACCCAGAAGGCGCAGAAAGTCCCAGGCAGGGCGCAATTGTCCAACCAGAAATGATTGGGCAAAGGAGGAGAGAATCTCCGCCCTGTCCGACGGGAGCTGAGCTCTGGCTTGATGAGAGTCGAGCTCTGCCCCGATGAAGCACATCACCTGAGACAGCATGAGTTCTGACTTGGCCTCATTGATCAGGAGGCCGAGCTGGGAGCAGGTCTGGAGGGCTAGGTCCCTGGACCTCTCCACCTCCTGTTGGGTGGTACCTGCTAAGAACCTATCGTCGAGGTAGGGGTAAATTCTGACCCGACACTTGAGATGGGCTGCCACCACTGCAATGCATTTGGTGAAGACCCGTGGGGCCGATGACAGGCCGAACTGCATGGCTCGGAACTCATATAGGGTCCCTTCAACTCTGAAGCGGAGGAACTGCCGGTGAGATGGATGGATTGGGATGTGAAAGAACGCATCCTGCAGATCCAATGACCAGAACCACATGTTTCGGTCCAAGGATGGTATGATCTGGGACAGAGTGACCACCTGAAAGGTGTGTGACCCGAGATACTGATTCAGGTTGTGCAGACCTAGGATAGGACACCAGCCCACCATCCGCTTGGGAACCAGGAAGTACCTGGAGACGAAGCCTTGATCTGCTGGAGGATCCGCCACTGGAGCTACTGCCTCCTTGAGGAGGAGCTGAGCGATGTCATCTCAAAGGGTCGACTGAGTGTGGGTGGACACCCTCTCCTCCCATGGGGTGTGGGCTCAGCTTGGAGCGTATTGCTCGAATTCCAGAGGCAGTCCCAGGCCGACTACTTCCAAGACCCATCTGTCCGTGGTGATAATGGACCAGGCAGAAAGGAAGTGGCGGAGCCGGCCCCCCCACAGGAGGACCCAGAGCTGGTATTACGGGAGTGGGGGTGGCAGCCCCCACTCCGTCACTGAGCAAACCTGGAGGAGGAGGATCCAGGACCTGAACCTCGGCCTCCTTTATAGGCCTGGGAGGGCCTGGGGGCGCCAATCTTGAACCTGCTACTGCTTCTGCTTCTGCTGCCCTCCTTGGAAGGAGGACTGCTGGGCTGCAGGGGAAGAGTGCCTAAAAGGCTTCTTCTTCTGCTGCTTCTTACCAGAAGAACCTTTAGCAGAAATAATGTCCAAGGTGGCAATGGACTGCTCAATATACTGAAGGTGACCAGCCACAACCGGGCTGAAGAGATCGGTGCCCAGGAAAGGCACATCAGCTAGTTTGTGCTGAGTATCCACTGGGAAGGAGGAGAGCTTCAGCCAAGCCCTGTGGCAAGTGGCATCTGCAGCTGCCAACGAGTGGGCACAAGAATCCCAAATATCCAGGACCGTCTGAAACTGCTGTTTGGCAACAGCCCGGCCCTGGTCCTGGACTTGCTTGACCGTGGTCTGCACGTCTGTGGGGAGGCGTGGTAGGACTTCATCCAAAAACCCGAAGAGGGCATGGGAGAAGTGTGCTATGATGACAGCCAAACTTGCCTGACAGAGGCCTAAAGATGAGGCTGCATAGACCTTCCGAGCCGAGTGATCCAAATATTTGGATTCCTTCTCGGGAGGTTGGTTAATATCGGCACAACTGCCAGAACGCCTGAACACAGAGGCGGTCACAAGCCTCTCGGCCAAAGGGTGCTCTGTGAACCCTGCAAGGGACCCCATGGGCAATGCATACTTGCAGGCCATTCGGGCAGACGGAGCTGGACAAGAGACAGGGTGCTGCCAAAGTTCTAAGGCTGGGCCAACAATGGCCTTGGCCACAGGAAAGGCTTCCGTAGGGGTATCCCCTCACTTGAGGATGTCTATGAGAGGGTACTCTGCCTTTTTCTGAATAGGCTCCGGGGGCATCCCTGTAGACTCAGAGATGAGGCGAAGAATGCCCTGAAAGGACGAAGGACATTCCCCCGTCTCTATCCCACCAGCCGATTCATCATCCCCTGGATGAGAATGGAGGCCGGTCTCACGCAAATCTGAAGAATCCGGATACAATGGTCGTCCACCATGATCACCTTCGAACCGCCGAGGGCGGTCAGGGGTGACCGTGACCAAGAAACGCCAGGGAAGCCCGGTGTCCGGTCTAGCTTTCTTAGACGGAGCCCCTCCCACAGGCTGCTTGGGCAGTGGTTCCACCACAATCGGTGGAGACCGGTTTAGGCAGAACCGGAGGTTTTGCCATCTCCGCGGGTGGAAGAACCGACTTGATCGGCACCGAAGGAGTTGGCCTCGGACTGGGAGGTGAGAGCCAAGTGATGGCTGGGGTAGGAGCCGGGGTAGACTTATGCCCGGTCAAAATCAGCTGTTGCCACATGAGGTCCTCGTAGTGCCAACGGAGTTTCCGCCGTAGCCTATCCTCATCTGAGGAGGATGAGGACAACCAATGTAATCGCCTCTTCTTACAGCGCTTATGGTTCTTCCTCGGCCTGTCGGTCAAAGGGGTCCTAGACCTTGATCAAGATCGGGCAGGCCAACTCGGTTGATCAGAAAACACTTGCGAGGCTGGTGTTTTCCCAGGGTTGGGGACCACTTCCTCGATGGGATTCCCAGTGGCCTGAGTCTCCTCATTGGGGAAAGTAAGGACTGGAGTCTGAGTGAGAGAGTCATCAACCAGAGTCGGTGACAAAGGTTCAATCGGCTCGAGAATAATTTCAACATCGTCGATCCACACTTTGGTCGACTGGCCAGACGGCAAGGCCGGGAAGCCAGCATCCGAAGAGGAAATTTCGACTGAGGTTGAAACAGCTGGTTCATGGGACTGAGATCTCTCCCAATTCCAAGAGCGTCTTGGCCGAGATGAAGATGATCCCAGGTTCTTTTCCCGCTTACGGGACTGAGAGGAGTGCATGCCCGCAGGACTCTCACCCTTAGTCGTGAGAGACTGGCACAGCTCTCAGAAAGAACCCGAGAAAGTGAAGCCCAGGTTGAGCGAAATGAAGAAGCTCAGAGAGGAAGATGCCGCGGCACAAGCCGCTTCCTCCTCGAAGGCTTGCATGCACTCCAGTTGCTTGGCGGATCCCATGGCCTCGGAAACCGCTCACTGGGCCTCCTTGGATTTCACTGGAGGATTCCGTTTTTTAGGCCTTCCCAATTTAAAGCGTACGAGACGGTCATCGAGGACGTTAGATTGAAATGCAAGGCAAAAAAAAAAAAAATCGCACTTCGAGGTGTCATGGTCGACACCCAAGTAGTAGACGCAAAAGGTGTGCGAATTGGTGCGTGACATCTTCTGGCCACACGAACACCGGCGAAATCCAGGGGAAGACTTGTTTTCCATAGTCGAAGAAAAATGGTCGTGATCGCTAACGCGAACAAGGCAAATCTTCAGGATGACCGAAGGTTTTGAAGGCAGGGCCTACAAAATGCAGGAGCACGAAGGAGGCAACCTGACTCTTCCAGCGGAAAGGGAGATCTGGCATCATGGGGTGGAGCCGAAGGATATACAACCCGGGTGGGTGGGAGGAGCCAGCTTGAAGACCTTCCAGCAATCCTTAAAGGGGAAAGGGACATGCCAAATAGTGTGGATGAACAACACATCCACGGTCCCAGAACAAGAGTCCCACCAGTGGAAAACCGCCGGAACGACACAGGATCCCACGTGGACCTCCACCCACTAGGATCTGCAGAAATATTCCACAGAACAGGACTTCATTCTGCAGAAAACTCCTTGCAACAACTTTCACAGAAGAAGAGGTCCGCGGAAAGGAAAACTCTGCCTTTCTGCCAGACAGCACCAACCAGCATCACCTGAGGCACCATCCGCGACACTGGACACCTGTGGTACCACCCATGGAGCCGTCCGGGACCAGCGGTGCCACCTACAGCATTGTGCAGCACCAACGGCCCATCCACGGTGCCGCGCAGCACCGAAGGCACGAATGGCGCCGCGTGGCACCATCCACAGCACTGTGTGACACCAACAGCACCATCCACAGGACTGCACAGTACGAATGGCACCAATGGCATCGTAAGCGGGGCCGTCCACAGCGGTGTGCGGCACCAACAGCGCCATCCACGGTGCCGCACATCACCAACGGCACCATACACGGCACCCCACGGTGGTGCAAATGGCAATGCCAGTGGCGCCAATGGCACCCGAAGATCCTGAGGAAAGGGGAGAAGGAAAAGCAGTACCCATGCTGGCCCCTGCATGGAAAAAAGGGGAGGGGGTGGGCACGAGGGGTCGACGCGATGGTGAAGGCACCAACACATCCTGACCCAATCGACCCAGCCCCGGTCCAGCAACTCCGAGACCCGGAGGCCCCAGAACCGGGAACACTGGCAAGGAAAACAGGACAGAAGCTGAATCCCCTGCTCCAAAGGAGCGTCCCAAAGGTGAAACTGATCACCTAAACTCCATCGAGGACAGAGATGGAATCCGGTGTTGAAGAACGTGGCCATTAAGAGCGGGGCCAAGGGGAACCCACCAAAGTCGGTTCAGGTCTACTGCCCCCCGCCACCAACAATCCCGCACAGATGTACCAGAGGGCAACCTCGAACGGTACCGATTCTTCTTCCCCCAAGGAGGAAGAAGAGCTCGAGGTCAAGCGGAGCCGGATCCCTGGAACTGCCAGTTTTGTGCTTCGGGGGACTGTCCTCCCCCAAGCACAGGACTGCCCGTGGTCAGACCCCCCTTCGCAAAGGGCGGTGGACCGGACACAGCCCCTCTACCATAACAACTTTTAAATGAAGTCTTCCTACCATCACCGCTACCATCTAAGGATGAATCCGTTGATAGCAGGTGAGAAGTTCTTCTTCTTCTTCTCCCTAATCTTCTTTTACTTGTTCTTAAAAGAAGAAAATAATACTAAAATGTTAATTTAAACGAATACTGAATGGCTTAATGCTGCTGTCATATAGACGAAAACTCTGACTCCAGCAGACGAGTAACGTCGACATCCAAGCGCACTCGATGGCGGGAGAAAAAGAACTGAGGCAGTTGGAGGGTCGATGCAGAGATAGCCTACGCAGGCACAAGCTGGTCTCGTGGTGCCACGCAAAAGTGGTCCTGTCTCAGTGCCAACCCTTCTGAAAATGTTTGCCTCCTGCTTGGTCCTAGTGCCTCCGGTGCTATCCCATTAGTGTGAATGAGTGGTGGAGACTGCAGACCAGGAAAATCAGTCTTCAAGCTCGACTCCTCCTATTACCCAGCATGTTGTCCTCTGGCTCCGCTCTTACTGCTATCAGATCCACATGCTGGAAACAGGAATCAAAGAGAAGCCTTGCAAGAACAGGTTGGGTACGTCGTGTGGATGGAAGTGAATATCTGAAGTAGAACTATGGTTACAAGTGTGTAACCTTCATTTCTAACTACCTAGAAACAGTTCACTATCCACACTTAGGCAGCCTCCCCAAAAGCATCACCATCACAATAGAGCAAGTCAAAGGACGTGTGTGTATTAGACCAGGTAGCAGCCTTACATATCTTAGTGATAGGAATGTATCTGGCAGCAGCAACAGAGACAGCAGTATGTATGGTGGAGTAAACCTTTAACCCCATGTGTGGTACATCCGCAACCAACTTATAGCCCAGAGCAATGCAGAATGTGATTCATCCACCAACTGTCTAATTTGCTCCAGTCTGCCTAGGGCTGCTTCAGTGTAGAATACACACACCTCATGAGCCTCACCACAAAATTCCATCAAACACTCTTGGCAGAAGAGTAGAGTTCTATGAAAATCAAGCAAACGGAGCATTCACTCAGCTTCTAAAGCATGAGGTATCAGGAAAAACAACAGGAAGAATCAGGGCCTGGTTCAGGTGAAGCCTGAGACTACCCCTTTGACAGGAATTTCACATTGAGATGTAAGATAGCTCTGTTCTTGTAGAAAACCAGATATTATGAGTCCACAGAAAGTGCCAAGATCTCACTCTTGTGTCTGGCTAAGGAGATGGCAACCAGAAATTGGCTTTTTCATGACGAGTGACACTTGTACATAGGCTTGAATAATTTACCCATTAGTCAAGACAGGACAAGCAACAAGTCCCACAGTGGAGGTGGCTCATGTACTGGAGGGAGCAGGTGGTCTAATCCCTTGAAAAAGCAGTAGACCACTTTCTTCTGTGCCACAAATGGCACACTGACTTTAGCACGGCATGCCAAAATGGCAGCCAGGTATACCTTGAGGGACGTAGCTCATACATTCTGACTGCAAAAGTACCTGAGGATGTGCTCCACGGAGCAGGACAGTGGTAGCAATCAATGCTCTATGTACCAGTATGAAAACCTCTTTTACTTGCAAGTGTGATGAGTCAACTCCTTCTGAGATGCCTAAAGAACTCACCTGGCAGAAGCAGAAGAAGCCATGGTGGCCTGCTGCAGCAACTGAGGAGATGTAGTGCCAGAACTGCCAGTGCCAGTCTGGAGCAATCAGGATCATGGACACCCTGTCCCTCTGCATCATGAAAACCACCTTGTGGTCAAGAAGAAACAGAAGTAAAGCATACAGAAGGCTCTGAGACCAATATCTTGCTAATGTGTCCCCTGCAAGGTGCCTGACTGAGGGAGAAAGGCACAGAAAAGCCTCAGATTCTTGTTTTCCTAGTTAACTGCCCATGATGATCCAGTTTGTCAAGGTACAGAAACATCTGGACACCTCTGCATGTGAGGAAAGTAGCCACGATTGACAGGAACTTTTGCCGCCAAGAGGCCGAATGGCATGGCTCAAAAATGGTAGTGGGTTCCACCCATTTGGAAGTGGAGGAACCATCTGTGAGATGGATGGGATGTGGAATTATGCATCCCGGAGGTCCTTTGAGCCAAATCATGTTCTTTGCTCCAGGAATAGAATGACCTGGTTCAGGGCTACAATGCAAAACCTCACTGTTCAAGATTCACAGACTGACAATTGGGAACAAACTCCCTGTCCACTTGGGTACCAGGTAGTACTGCAATATGAATCCCTGTTGTGCCTGCCTTTCTGTGGACAGGCTCTAACCCATGAGGTTCTAGGAGTTGTATCTTGCTCTGAAGTGCAGGGACAGACTCCAGTGAGAGCACATCCTCCAGTAGTGTTTGAGACCAACAAGAAAGTAAAGTCTTGTATTCCACAGACAACCTCAATCCCATCACTTCCAGAATCCACCTGTCTGAAGCAAAAGCGGACCACTGTGGAAGAAATTAGGTAAGCCCCACCCAGGAGCTGTAGCAGAAGTTATGGCAAGAGGGGATAGGGTCCTTTATTCCAGCAGCTTTTGCCTTTGACGGCACCTGCAGAGGAACCACCACCTCCACCCTTGTGCTAGCCTTGACCTGCATTCTTAGTGAAAGACTTCACCAGGCAGTACTGCATGAACTGCCTCAGTTGTTGCTGCAGACCCTGTGAGTAATGGTTGGCGCTACAAAAGGAACTGGAACTTTGTAACTGGGACTTCGGTTGTTGTTTAGGGTTAGTGGTGGAAGTGACTAATTCCAGAGTGAAACTAGACTTCTCAGTATGACTGAGATGTTTCCCTAACCCTGGACCAATGAGATCCGTCCTGGTAAAGGGAAGATATGTCACCCTTGCTGTATCTCTTGTGTGATGGGTGACAGCCACAGCCAGGTACAGTGGCAAATGGAGACTGCTGCTGCTGCTCGTGCCATCACACTGGCAGAATCCAGGGAGACCTGTAACTGGTGCTTGGGCACCACTAAACACAGATCACTGCTATTCATGAGATCCTTGTGCTTCATCGAGAAAGAGAGTTAGGTCAGAAAGCTGCTCAAAAAGCTCATGGCTGTACTGAGCCATCTATGCTGCACAGATGGCCTGGCAAACACCCAGGGACGCAGCTGTATAACATTTGAGACCAAGGTGATCCTGTTCCTTGGACTCCTTAGATGGTGGCTTCTCCAACCTACCCCGCACGATAGCCTTGTAGAATACTGCATCTGCCACTCCAGGGATGGTTGCTCTGAAAAGCTAGAAAAACTATCCATGGGGACCGTATACTTGCAGTCAATTTGATGTGGTGGAGTCTTGGCAGGAGGCTGGGCGCTGCCAGATGTTGAGCACAGGGCCTGAAACTGCTTGGGCAATGGGGAAGGGCACTCCAGTGATGTCCAGCAACAGGTAAGTCTCCTTCTTCTGAGCCACCTCCAGTGGAGTGTCAAGAAACATAGACATTTTATATACACAAGTGAGGCAAATGAGCACTGGTCCTCTGAGGAACAGGCAGTCAGCTGGCTGCCATTCTGTTGACAGGGGTGTCATCGAGGCACAGGTCAGGAAGCACAGGAAGATCAGGAACAGTTGTAAAATTTGCAAGTAGCATTTCATTATTATCAATAACGGTAAAAAAAAACATAAAAAAATGAAATTGTTCAGGATAGCTATTTACAAAGGCAGTACAAACAAAAGACAACAAAGTCCTTTGAGTGTAGCTCTAATTCTAAATTTCAATCTCTCTCTCTAACAAACATTGCTGCTCTTTATATAAGAAGTATTTGCCTGGCAATTAATTTCTGCATCCTGAGTTTGTTAACAGACATCCTCTTTCTCACAAAATGTATCAGAACTTCATTAATATCTTTCCCTCGCAGGTGTAACAAAATATAACATGGTTTCTTAGAACCAATCTCCTGTTGACAACTCTGCAAAAGAGTTCCTGGAGGTCAAACTGCATCTCAGAGTTAACCCCGAGATCCAGGCAGCTTTCTGCAATCATTTCAACAATATGACTAAATTTTGTTTCAAATCACAAAGCCCAGTTTCACATAAAGTCCCACAGAAACCACAGATATGCAAGGGTGATGAAAAGATAGAAACAGCAAGTGGAGGCAGGGAGATAGTGGAAGGGGGAGTATCGAGACTTTGGAGTGATCAGTTCCTAGGTCTCACAAGAAAATTTGATTGCGCAATCAGACATACAAGAGACACAGAAGGAGAGGATAGAACAGATCCTTGCTTTTAATTTTTTCCACATAACAAATGGGACAGGGTCTTATTCAACCCTGTCACAATGGGGTCGACAGAACAGGAGATGTGTCTGAACCAAAGTCAAAATACAGCAAGGTACAAGTGCTGAAAAGGGGTATGGACAACCCTCTCTGTCAGGGTAATCACTACTAACAAGAGTGGATTAAGGCCAGACCCTAGCCAAGAGTTCTTTGGGCCCCCATAGTGGCTGTGGTGGTAGAGGTTCCACCAGAGAGATGGATGGTTGATAGAGCCAGAAGATTCTTATCCACCCACTGACACACTTTCTGAGCCTCTAAATGCATGCTTCTACTTTTTTGTCTCTCCTTGATTGTTCATGCAGTTGACTGACACTGCACTGTCTGACTGTACCTTCACTGCTTGAAACCTGACTTTCTTCTGGAAGTGGAGTAGGGGCAGATATACCACCCTTATCTCTTAACACATTGATTTGGAGGCTCTGCTCCTCTGGCATCCAGATGCACTGGACTAAGATCTGATCCAGAATGGCACCCCAACCCTGTAGGTAAGCAGGCAGGCATCCATTGTGAGGATCCTTTTCTAGGGAGAAAAAAGAGAAACCTTGCTAAAATGTTCTGGCTTTTCTCCACCAGGCCAGGGACTTCCAGACCAATTTCGACAGCCAAACAGGGTCCTCATACTGTTTCAATGCTGGAGATCATGATGCTAAAAGGTGGGACTGGCACAGTGTTATGTGGAGCTGTGCCAAGGGACTATCTACTGCAGCTGTCATCAGAACATCAATGAGCTGATACCACTTTCCAGAACCTGAGGTACCAAATGTCCTGCTGAAGAGTCCCTGCTCTGGATTGGAAAAGGAAGACACTCCGCTGATCTGTCTGGAAGAATATCTCTAGGTGATCTAGCCTCTGTGACAGGATCAGCAAACTCTTTTCCTTGTTTATTATACTTCTGTGCTGCTCCTAAACCAGTAAGATGCTGCCTACCAAAGCACTTGCTGCTTGCTCTGCAGGAGCTCCAATTAGGAGATCATCCAGGTAAGGGTAGTCATGGTGACCCAACTGACTGATTAAGGACACAGTCACTATTAGTAGATTCAAGAAACACCTCTGTGCTGAGGCCAAGCTGAAGTGAAGTGTCTGATACTGAAAATGCTGGCTCTGATTAGCTAATCTTATAAATCACTGGTGGGCTTGGCATATCAGAATGTGTAGCTATGTATCCAAGTGATCTATGGATGCCAGATAGTCCCCTGGGTGGACTGCTCTTATGATGGACTGGAGGGCTTCAATCTTGAATTTCATCTTTTGGACAAACTTGTTCAGGGTCTGAAGGTTCACTTATCCTTTGGAATCCCCACAATTTCTTTGGGATGACAAAGTAAACTGAATAGATCCCCTGTTCCCTCTTGTTGGGGGTGAGGGGCTAACTGGGACCATCACTCTTATCTGGAGCAGGTGGTCCAATATTTGTTACAGTGCTCTTCTCATCAGGTTTTTCAGTAGTGGAGACTATAAAAACTGACTGCTTTAGGACACAGCTGAGAATTCTATTGCATAGCTGAAAGACATAGATCCAGAACACACACACGTCTGTTGTAGTCTGGGCCCATCTTTCTACATAGTATTGCAGGCACCTCCCAAGGGCCCGAGGGGCATGATGGACCCACAGATACTCATGCTGAGAATCCACCCTTTCTCCAGCTTCTCTCAAACATCTAAAGGAAGAGTCTTGCTTCCGATTATGACGACTGAAAAAGGAACCTCTTCCTTCAGTATTTCTATATCCTTGAACGGAAGAAATGCCCCCTCTGTGACATTTGGACCAACCAATACCAATCTCCTGTAAGGACTTAGATTAGTTCTGCTGCCTCTGGCTTTAAACCCTGCATGCCTTCTTAGCTGTATGTTGAAGGAGCTTGGCTACCATCGCCAGGGTTCTGTTCGGCTCAAACTCAAGAGGGACTTGCCAGTGCTGTGGGTGGCCGACAGATGAAGAACAGGAACACTGACCATACCTATGTTTGTGACTTTTCATTCTTCTTGGCCTGTTTCCCTCAGGGCTTATGTAACCTACATCTGCAGAAAAGGTTCCAAGAATCTACTCAATCACCCTGAGGATTGATATGTTAAGTATAGATGGGTCATTATGGACTTAGGTGCACCGAAGAGCAGCTCTGAGAAACCGGGAATGGCCATGTGATGATGGCAGCTGACTGACAGGGCTGCCCCTTAGAGGCATGTCATTTTGATCTCAGTTTGAAGACCTAGTTCATAAGTAGTCTTCATTGGAAATAAAAATTATGTAATCACCGTAATTGATCTTCCTGAATATCTTCACCATCGAGTCATACATATGGATCATAGGACTGGAGGCACTAGGGCCCTGCGGGAGCTCTTTCCCTCTGGGGAGGGAGCTGATATCAGTTACTGGCACTGCCCACATGCAGCATGTCCCACGTGGTGCCACATACCAGCCAATAACCATCGTCGACTCCCTCACACACCTCAGTTTTGTTCTCCAGGAGAAAAACAAAGTGGAGAGGGAGTAAAAGAGAGGACTACAGACTTTCTAGTCCAAAGAGATAGCAAAAGTATAGAGGATATAAAACAAACAAATAAATAGTACCCAACTACCAACTCAGAGACGAACGGTTGGAACTACATGGTGGCAACAAGGCTAGTGGGTCTAAAAAAGGAGCCAAAGCCACTTATTATTAGCATGACAGAGTTTGGATAGAGAAAGGGCAGCAACCCTGAGAAAAAGACTCTGACAGAGTAGCAGAAGGGTAGCTCAAACTGGGATCTCTGTGCAACTGAGATGGCAAAATGTGCCAAACAACAGGAAAAATGACATCTGGACTTCCACAGGATAAGCTGAGTACACTTGAGAGCAAACCCCTAACCCTGTATTCTCTAGAACAGAGAAAAAGGGAAGTAGCATAGGAGTTGCAGGACTAGCAGCCCTGGGAATTCAAGATGTGTGTATCTCCTCTGGCATGTTCCAAGTGAGTGGCAACACTAACGCACACAGAAGAGAAGGGGATACCAACCAAAAAATTCAAACATGTAGATGAACATGCCCTGCTTCTCCCTGCAACCACAGGGATTTATCCTGTGTGTGGCTAGTACATTAATCTAGGCAAGTGCACTGCACCCCTCCATGGACAGAACATCTGCTCAGTGGAGTTAAGACTGGATAGTGCCAGGGGCACATGTTGTATATAGCAACTAACAAGGATATACCTTATAGTGGATATACCCCTGGCAGGGAGGAGGAGGAAGAGAAAAATGGAGGAAGGTGGCCACCTACACACTCCATGAAAGGAAAAGGCTCTCCTTTTTTGGTTGGTAGAGCCAGGGGCCTCCCCTCCCCCCTGCTTGTGAGGGTTGGCACCAGGGTGCATAACCAGATTTTAAAACAAGTCACCACCAGTAATGACCATGGCAGAGCAGAGAGAGAGGTATTAAAACTACCAGCACCCAAACAGTCAGATGCCAGAGGCTGCTGAGCATGGGATGGAGGGTGGGCGTTTGAAGATATTCAGGAAGATCAACAATTTTGGTGCATATGAAATTTTCATATCTTCCTTGAATCAATCTTCAGCACTGATTCATACATATGGGTCTAAGTACCAAGCTTCCCAATTAGGGAGAAGCTGGCTCACCCTGAGGGAAATAGTTACTCTTAGCCCTCTGCATGGGGGAGAACCCGAGGGCGGTGACTGCTCATGGGCCTGGCAAGGCCTGAGAAAGACAAGAACGCCCACAGTCAGGTGGAAGGTAGTAAGGCCCTCCAAGCTCCCGTTTGACTCTCCGGGAGGAAAACTGGGTCCCCTGGAACCATGCATTTAGCACCTTACACTGGGCCAGAGGTGCCAGTCAAGAGAGATGAAACCACACTGTCAACTGAATGCACATTCTGGTTCCCACCAGCCTGGATGCCATCTCACTGCACTATAAGATAGCCATTTTATGTCTCACAAACTCCAAGCCATTGACAGAAAGGCAACTGTCTTGCTCGACTAACTCTGTATGTGGCATGGCAGTCAGGATCTGTCCTAGCTGCGCTCACAGGCACGTGTTATAAGCTGCCTGATGTGCCGTGATGCACATCACAGCGCATGCTCAGATGAAAACCTTCCCTCCCTAATGCACCTGTCTGTGCAGAGTCCACATCAGAGGATTGGTCACACACTGGGCAACAAGGCCAGTCCAGGGTCTGCATGACTAAAATCCCCAAAGTGGGGGTGAGGTACTGTGCCAGCAGAGCCCATGGGTGCACGATACTGCTGGTAGACAGCCCTGAGGGCTGGAAGCAAACTGAGGGAATATCTCTAAACTGTCCTGGAGCATTCCTCAAAGGCCCATGGCCAGAGAGGAATGACACTATGGCGTTTCACAGCAACAGCAGTTTTCAAGAGCTGTAGATCAGGCATGGTCTGAAGTAACACTGTAGGTAGGAGGGTATGGGCAGACTGGATGGGCCAAGCGGTCTTTTATCTGCTGTCAGATTCTATGTTTCTATGTTCCTACTGCTGAAAGCTCCTAGAAGTCCCAGCTGTGTGGACAGGGTATTGCATATGGCAACTGTTTTTTTTGAAATTTAAGTTTATTATTTTCCACAAAAGAAAAGAAATAATATAACCATAACCATAGTGTTAGGAGACCAATCAATAAGCCAAAATCAGGTCAACCCCCCTCCTCCCAACTATACAAATAGTAAATAACAGACCTATTGAGTCAAAAGGACATCATAACATGTTTATCTGTCAGTGAGAAACCCCAGAAAAACAAATCCCACCCCCAAGGTGCACCTGCCAAAACATAACTAGCAACTTTCAAGTCTGGATATCCACATTTAACCCACCATCTATCTACTGGCCGGGCTCATAGGCCTAAATACAGTGAGAGAGACAGGATTATATCACTTTAAATCATATATTAGAGTGGCAGCCATTGTGTAACATAGAATGAGGGTCCAGGGATCAGACCACAAAACTTTAACCTCCTGGTAGGTAAAAGGACTGAAGTTTACCCCACCTTTTATAAAATAGGTCCATACGATGCTTATAGCTGGCAATCAAACTTTCGGACTGGAGGTATGACATCAATTCCTTTAACCAATCCACAAGGGATAAAACTAATTGGTCTTTCCGGTGCCTTAAAACCAACTTTTTGACTGCCATCGAAATCAGAGCCATATGGTACCTACGCTCCATGCAGTCTATCTGAGAAAAATCACCCAGTACACAGATACCTGGAGAGAAAAACCTGCTCAGACCCAGAAGGGATCCAGATTATCTATAATAGAAGACCACAACGGGCCACTTTAGGGCACTCCCAGAAATACGAATCAAGTTACCTCATCCTGGAGCAAACGGAAACACCGGTGGGAAGAGATCATCTTACGCCTGAAAAGCTTGACTGGGTATAGTATAAATTATTGACAATATTATACTGCACTAAACGGAACCTATCCTGAGTATGATATTTGTGCAAGTTAGGCCATAGGGTTCTCCAGAGTGGTACCCTTCAGGAGAAGATGTCCAGATCAAGGGACCACCTACCTCATCTTTCAAATTAAAAGTCAAAAGATAAGAGTAGATCTGTGAGATGGAATGGGGTTGAGATGCCAGCCTAATGATATTAGAGAAAAGGGTGTACCACAGATGGTTTAAATACCAACCAAACTTATTACAAACCAAGGACGGAGTTGAAACACTTTGAAAGTCTCTACCTGGAATACCAAATTTGGCAAGGATATCACCTGACGTGAGAAGAGAGGTTGGATTATACAGATGTTCTACCCTGGAATCCTTAAGTTGTGAGAGCCAAGTTACTCCTACCTTCAAGTCACCAATAATAAGACTGGGATTAGAAGTAATTTGTTGTCCTAAATCCGTATGATTGGAGATCCGGAAGAACCTAAGACATTGGGCCCACACTTTAAGAGAAACCGCCACCGTGTTATTAGAAATCAAGTGCGAAAGTAAGCTTGGAGTGAGATAGGGGTAAGGTAGCTATGTCAAATTTAAGCTCAGAAAGAAAGGTCGATTCTAAGTGAAGCCATATTGGGGAGGAATTCTCAGGTTTTGCCGCGAACCACTGTCCCAACTTGGATAGATGGGCAGCCCAATAATAGAGCTGAAAATTGGGAAGTCTCAGGCCTCCCTTGTCTTTAGGGAGCGAAAGGGAACTATAAGAGCAGCGTACCCCTTTCCCTTTCCAGATAAAGGTAGAAAACATACAGTGGAGCTGTTGAAAAAAGGAAAGAGGAAGCCAGAGATTGGTGAGGTTCAGTGGGTAAAAAATCCGGGGGAAGAACATTCATTTTAATGATACTGATTCTGCCCATCAAGGAGATAGGAAGAGATGCCCAACGTTGCAAGTCCTGACTAACCGAATCTCTAATCTTATTTAGGTTTAATTTCTTGAGCAGAAATGGGTCAGTGGAAAAGTGAAGCCCAAGGAAAGGAAATAACTCTTGAAGATGTAATTATTTAAAGGGAAAATCTCACACTTTGATATGTTTAACTTGTACCCAGAAAGGGAAC
Source organism: Neoceratodus forsteri (assembly GCA_016271365.2). NCBI lineage: Eukaryota > Metazoa > Chordata > Ceratodontiformes > Ceratodontidae > Neoceratodus > Neoceratodus forsteri. Next base: position 737,305,751 of record CM028131.1, read on the forward strand.
TAAAATGCCTAATAATATCCAGAGCTGCTTCTAACGATGCTACCGGATCAGACAGATGTAACAGAACATCATCCGCGTACGCAGAAAGAACCAGCTCCCTCCCTAAAATCCTAACCCCTTTCACCCGAGACGAGGATTTAAGCTGAATCAGCAGAGGTTCCAAGTACAGGTTGAACAATAAAGGAGAAAGGGGGCAGCCCTGTCTAGTGCCCGCGAAGAGACTGAAAGGAGGATAAAACCCCATTGCAATAGATTTTCGCAGAAGGGCACTTATATAGTACCTGAATCAATCTTAGAAAGGAGGACGGGAAGCCCATTTCTTCCAAAACGGCCCATAAAAAGGACCAGTCGACCCGGTCAAATGCTTTTTCAGCATCCAGAGAGACCAGAACAATTGGTTCTGAAGCTGACCGGGCGTACTGTGAAATATGGGACAGTGTCCTCAGATGATCAGCAGCAGATCTCCCTGGGACAAAACCTCCTGCTTGTTCAGGGCTCAAAAGCTCCATCCAGATCTTTTAATCCTCTCCGGAGAATTTTAGCTAGTATTTTAATATCATAATTCTGCAGAGAGACAGGACGGTAACTGGCTGGGTCCGAGGGCTCTTTGTCTGCTTTAGGAATTAGGACTATGGCGCTCGAACAAGGCGGATCAAGTTCGAAGCAACCTGAAAGTAGTTATATAATTTAAACAGGATAGGGGTCAAGTCCTTAGAGAAAACTTTGTAAGAATTCGCTGGGAATCCATCTGGGCCCGGTGTTTTGTCTGGGGCAAGGGAGGCAATAGTGCTCTGGATCTCCTCAACTGAGATGGGCGCCACTAGACGTGCCTGTTGGGATTCCGGTATGCTAGGAAGAGCCATTCCTCTTAAGTAACTCTTGAGGTCAGCTACAGAGTGGGATGTAGAAAGGGGACTATAAAGACTGGAATAGTATTCCCGAAGAACCCGAGCAATCTCTCTGGGCGAGGAAACCCTAGCACCAGATGAAGAAACCAGAGAGGGAATAATCCTCGAACTTTCAAGCGCTCTGAGACGTAAAGCCAGCAATTTCCCGGATTTCTCACCAAGATCTGTATACTTAGCCTGGGTTTTGACCAGGTAGTACTCAATCTTTTCTTTCAGAAGATCCGAGTACTCATTTTTAACTGAAAGAAGTTCTTTAAGATCTGAAACCGAAGAGGATAGTAAATACTTACCTTCCAAATCTCTAATCCTACCCACCAACTCTAACGCTCTAGCCAACCGTGCTTTCTTCCTGAGAGAAGCCATCTGAATAAAATCCCCCCTAAGATAACACTTTAATGCTCCCCATACCATGTCCACCCTAGGGGTAGAGTCCAAATTGTCTGCCAAAAACAAAGATATTCTCGAACTAATCTCCGAAACACAGTGACGGTCTTTCAATAGCTGAGTATTTAATCTCCACATGGAGTCACGAGCAAAATCATGTCTAATAGACAAATGTACCCAAACCAAAGCATGATCCGACACAATGATCGGCTCTATACCAGAGAGAGAGACCTTCGGGAGAGAGGAGACACTCACTAAAATCATATCCAGTCTTGATTTAGTGCCGTGCGACTGTGACTGAAAGGAGAAGGCCTTAAAAGAAGGGTTAGCAACACGCCACGGGTCACCAAGACCCAACAACGAAACCATCTCACAGAGGGCTTTCTGTGCCGAGGAAGGTGCTCGCCTATCTTGGGGATCCCTATCCAATAAAGAGGGGAAAGGTACATTCCAATCCCCACCCAGCACATACTGAGTTGGCAAAAAGACAGCCAGCTTGTCTGTCAACCTCATAAAGAAGTCTGGGTTACCTCCCACCGGTCCGTACACCGATTGCATGTGGCAACTGTGCCAATGTCCAGTGCCCACAGCAAGTCCATCAGGAACCTCTGGTAAAGAGCGTACTCAAAGGTCAGGGATTGGTGCTAGGATGATTCTGTGCCCTCTGAGGAGGAGAATGTGGATGGAGAGAAGGCACTGGACCTGGAAGCAGGTGGCAACTGGGGGTAGTGCTGGAACTGGGGATGGTCGATACAGGTGTGGTACTGGTACAGTATGCCAGCCGCGCTTTCATGCTGACTCAAGGTGATGGGCCCAAGACGACCCATAATGCCTGGGAGCTCAGACAGGGATGGCATAGCCCTAGGAAGGTGAGGAGAGCCAGGGGCTCTACAGGCCATGCCCGGGCTACAGGACTGTTCAGCAGACCTCACCGTATCGGAGGGCATGATGAACCCACCCAAAGAGATTCAACCTACACAGTAGGAAAGACCTTGATGGTGCCTGTAGGGGAAGATCCCCAGGTGAGAACAGCAGAGCCGTTCAGTCCCATTGGGGCAGCTCCAGTGTTCGCCAGAGGTGGGCTAAGAACAAATTCTGAGAGCATCAATTTCTTGGATCTGTCCTTGCAGAAACCAGAACTTGGGGATGCAGCGGTCCAGACAAAATACTACTGAAAGGAAACGGCCACGAATTCTTTGCTTAGGGCAGATAGTGCTCACCCGATCAGACGTAAAAATTCTATTCCCTATGGACAGTTTCTGCACTTGCACAGGAACTGCTCAGGGAATGAAAACTATTGGATCCAGGCAGAGGAACTGAGAGGAAGATTCATAAAATGGGGTTATGAACCATTAGTGGTACAGGAAGCAATAAAAAGGGAATATGATAGGAAAAGAAAGGAACTTTTGCAAAGTCAAGTAAATCAACCAGACACTAAGAGCCCTCCCATAACATCTGTAACTGAATATAACAACTGGTCAGGGCAGACTGGAAATGTCATATATTGGAACTGGCATCTCCTACATACAGACAGCTGTCGGAGGTTATAGGAGAGAACCCTAGGATTACCTTCCATAGGGGCCCTAACATTAGAGAAAAGTTGGTCCACAGTAGAATCCCAGCTGAGAGACAGACAGACATGGTTAGGGATGAAACCAAAAGGGGTGTTTAAGTGCCACAGATGCATTACCTGTAGTTACTGTAACACAGGTAAGGAATTTACACATCCAGGCACAGGCAAGACAAACAGGTTACTCACCTGTAACAGTAGTTCTAGGAGTGGTACATGTTGTTCACCCACACTGTTTGGCATGTCCTTTCCCTTTAAGAAACTTGCCGGAAGGTCTTAAAGCTGGCTCCTCCCACCCACCTGGGTGGTATAACCCTTGGCTCCGCCCCATGACGCCAGATCTTTGCCTGCTGGAAGCTCAGGTTGTGCGTCGAAGCCGGGGAGGTCGGGTGGGTTCATGTGGATGAACAACATATACCACTCCTAGAAAGTGCAGTTACGTAAGAACTTACCATAAAAGTAGATCTTTCGAGGACTGTCTCTTGCAGTAAGTCATTAGGGGCGGGGAACTTATGGGAGTATCCACCAGGTGGCGCTGTCACACAGCAGCTTCTCTCAGCAGTCTTGTATGGGGCCCGTCCACACGACATTACTACCTGTGGATGTGTATAAGAGTGGGCGGCCGCCAGTACCCTCTGTTTATTGTTGGATTCAGCGAGCACGCCCTGGACTGAGGCAAACGAGGGCCAGAAAAAAACAGAACACTGATCCCAACCCAACATCCTGAGTTGCAGATTTGAGGTGAAAAGGCAGGGGGCAGAGGGAATCTGCAAGAGACAGTCCTCGGAAGATCTACTGTTATGGTAAGTTCTTACATAACTGTACTATCTTCTACGGACTGGTCTCTTGCAGTAAGTCATTACTTATAGGAGATTACCTAGCACTAAAATCCAAATGGGATGAAAGGCAAAGCCAAAGAAGCAAATTCACAATAAAATGTCAACTTCAACTGCACCCCCAGAGGCAAATAGGCCAGGGTGGAGTAAGCACCAAATGTTTGATATGTAACCACAATGTCCAACTCAAACCTCTTCTGTGCAGGCAGATAGGCCAATAGTTAGGCGAAGACATTTGGCATGAAAGCAGGAGAAATGTCAACTCAACCCACACCCGCTCAGGCAAAAAGGCTCAAAGGTAGGTAAGGACAGCGTGCAGAAGGCATGATGTAGAAAGAACTGTAGGCGTCCAGGCACAGTGATGCATTCCGACGAGGCAGAGGTCGACAGGCTCTGGCATAAAGTCAAATCCAGAAATATACAAGAATAGCGGATTGGATAGCAGAAAAAGGAGCACCAGGGAAAACACAACCCGGAAGGTCAGAGGAAGGAACAACTGAAGAGTTCCAGGAGGGAGAGAAGCAGGAGTTCCAAACAGATCTGTATGGAAGAGTGAAGCGTCCAGTCCAGAAGCAAGCCTTGAAGAAACATAAAGAGATCCCTGGGCACTTCCGAGGCCTGCAAGAGGAGGCGGGGGATACCTGAAAAGCAGTTTAGGGCACAGAAGCGGGTCCCGCCCTGCGAGGGACGGGAACGCCGTGGAGGGGCAGACAGAGCCGCCCCCCTGGAGGCCCTACCGCAGTCCCGAGACACACCCCAGTGGGGGGCCAGGAATGAGACAGCCCGCCCTCGGGTGCACAGGGGTGGGAACTGGGGGCACAACAGAGGTCATCAACAGACTGAAGAACATGCCCCGCAGCCAGAAGGGAATCCAGGATGGACTGAGCACCAGGTCCAAACAGCAAGTTCCCAGAAAAGGGGGCGTCAGCGACCAACAGCAGGACGTCGGCTGGCAAACCCGAAATCTGCAGCCAGGCGAAGCGCAGAAGGGTGATGCCGGTGGCCGAAAGGCGGGAATGATGCGTCAACTACATCAAAGCACGCACGGAGCAAGTGACGGGAAAGGGAGGATATGGCAGACAGCGGCTGACCCAGCCTGATCGACTCTGGGGAGGGAGGCAAATCAGACAGGAAGTCCAAAGCCAAGGCACAAGAGTGCGAAGGTACTGGACCATATGACCCAGATAATTAAGAATACGAAGTAGTAAAGTACTGGAGTAATAAACTTAAATGCCAAAGAAATCCATGCACCAGGAATCAGCATCCGGCAGCACGGAACTGATATGGCGAGGACGAGTGATCTGGTCATGGGCCGCTGCCCTGACAACCGAGTCCGCCACAGGGTGGAGGACAAGTAGGGGTGGTAAGGAGGGGCACAGTAGAGCCGATCAGGGCCACGAAGGGCGGGCTGGGTGAAAGCAGGATGAGACCAAGCCCGAGAGAGTGCATTAAAATACACAGGAATCAATGGTGGGACAACCATGGCAGGCTCCTCGGGAATGTCGAGGTAGGCAACCATGTCTCGACGAAAGGAGTCTTGACCTGCAGCAGGGAAGTAAAAAGCATCCTAGATCTGCAGCATGAGTTCCGTGAAGGAGAGATCTGGGAGCGAGGAGGGATGAGGGGGGTCAGGTGGGGCGACCTCCAGAAGGGAGGACACGCACTGAGGGGAACCAAGGTCTCCAGTGTCCCCCCCAGGAAGGGATCCCCCTCCTCCCGAAATCACCATAAAGGGAGTCCTCATAAATGGGAGGGGGGGGGACCAGGCGGGAAAGCGCCAGGTCCGGGTGCAAGTGCTCAGGCAATGGGGAGGGGAAACGGGACGAGGCCAGACCCTGACCCACGCTCCGCAGGACCTCACTCACAACACAGGTGATGCCTGGAGCTTGTGACGGAGGACACCCAAGGGCGGCATCAGGAAGAGGGCGAGCCAGCCCAGGAACTGCCGACCCTGAACAGTGGGGTGAAGAACACCGACCCCTGTGGACTGGGACCTGGAAAGGAGCAAGGAACTCAGGGTGAGGTCCATGCAGCGGGGCCAAAGGCCAAGAAAAGTGCGATGAAGGGGGAACTCCCGAGGCCGCCATCCAGTGCCGGGACAAGCGGGGGGGCATGGAAACAGAGCCCCGAGCAGGGGGGGTCCCGGAGTGGGAAGCCCCCATCGTCGACGAGGGAGGCAGCCCTGTTGACGAAGAAATGAGGAGAGGCCCCTCCGTCGACGGAGGAATCATCCCCATCAACGAGGGATCAAAGGGAAGCCTCTCTGTCGACGGGGGAAGCTGTCCCATTGACAAGGCATGCAAGGCATGCTGCCCCGTCGACGAGAAGCGTCACATCGATGGAGAAAAGGGCTCCGTTGACGACAGAACAGGAGAAACATGGTCCGTTGATGGGAGAGGAGCTCCTGTCGATGAGGGAGAAGAAAGAACACATGTTGTTGACCGGGGGAAGCATCCCTGTCGACGGGAAACGTGCTGTCGACGGAGCAACACTGCCCATCTAATGGAAAACGCCAGAAACAGCCTGGGTCGATGGGACACGCCCATCGATGATATAAATGGAAATTACATACCTACCGTAATTCTTGATCTTCTTGGACGAAGTCTCCACCACTCATTCACACTGATGGGATCTATGCCGGAGGTGCTAGGACCCAGCAGGAGCAAACTTTTTTGCAAGAGGGCTGGCGCCAGAGATGGAGCCATGAGGAGTGGTGCTGCGAGCCTCGGCTCATGTGGCAATGACTATCTCGGCGTCGACCCTCCAACCCCCTCAGTACCTTTTTTTTCTGAGGAGGTGTAGCGTGACTAACCTAGAAGGATAGCGTTAACAAAAAAAACGGATAAAGATAGTCTGAGCGACCCGTATAAGAAGGGTCAACAAAGAAGTCTTCACAGCCTAAACACTGAGGGGGTGAAGACCAACAACAGAGGTGAGCTCGGGGGATGGTGGGTGGGTGGGCGTGTGAATGAGTGGTGGAGACTTCGTCCAAGAAGATCAAGAATTACGGTAGGTACATAATTTCCATGTCTTCCTGGACATAAAGTCTCCACCACTCTTTCACAGTGATGAGAGAGTACCGAGCTAATAATCACCCGAGAGGGTGGCAGGAGAAACCAAGAGATCACAAATTTAGGACAGAAGTCCATTAAGGATAGTCCTGCCAAACGAAAGATGTCGCCTGGCATGGTCATCCAGGGCATAGTGCTTGAAGAAAGTATGCACTGAGCTCCAGGTAGCCACATTGCAAATATCTGCAATGGGCACATTGCGGATTTCCACCAGGGATGCCACAACTGCTCTAGTAGAGTGAGCATACACTCTGCCTCCAGTTTAACCTGCGCCATGGAATAACAGTGGCGAAGGCATGCCACCAGCCATGCAGAAATGCATCTGATAGCGACAGGCTGACCCAGCCGGGTCTCGCTGAAGGAAACAAACAGTTGTTGAGCCTTGTGAATTTCTTTTGTTCTATCCACATAGAAATGCAGAGCTCTTCTGACATCCAAAGAATGAAGGGTACGCTCTCCTTCATTTTGGAAGTTCGCAAAGTAAGTCGGTAGGACCAAAGGTTAGTTTAGATGGAATTCTGAAACAGCCTTAGGAAGAAACTTAGGATACGTCCTAAGAACTACTTTGTCCTTATGAAACACAGTATACAGAGGGTCTGTGACCAAGGCATGTATTTCAGAGACCCTGCAGGCTGAGGTAATGGCCACCAGGAAGGCCGTTTTCCAAGTGAGAAATTTCAGCTCACAGGAAGATAAAGGCTCAAAAGGTTTTCAAGTGAGCATGTCTAGCACAAGGTTAATGTCTGAGGCTGTGACTGGACATCTGATAAGAGGTCTGGTATGCAGAATACCCTTAGGAAACCTCTTAACTACTGGTAACTGGGCCAGTGATAAGGAAAGTACTGGCTCATGATAAGCTGAAATGGCACAAAGGTGAACTTTGACTGTAGAGTATTGTAGACCTGAATTTGAGAGGTCAAAAAGGTACTCCAGAACTTTATTTGGTGGGCAGGAAAAAGGATTCAAAGAGGATTTTGCACACCATTTGGCTGCGTAAGTTTTTCTAGCGGCTGGCTTAACGTGCAGCCAAAAGAATATCTGAGACTCTGCAAGAGGCACTGAACCTGTTCACTTCTATCTCTTCAGGAGCCCAGCATGAAGGTGAAGCTACCTCAGATTGGGATGGACCACAGGCTCCTGAGTCAGAAGGTTCGTCTGAAGGGGAAGCACTTTCGGAGGAGTTTCCAACATACTGTTGGGTAACGGAAACCATATCTGTCTAGGCCAGAAGGGAGCAATGAGGATCATTTTGATCCCCCCGGGAGTCAAACTTGAGAAGTACCCTCTGAAGAGTAGGAAAGGTGTATAGAAAGCGTTTTGTCCACTGCAGTCTGAACGCATTCTGACAGAAAATGCCAGGCCTTGGATTTCTGGAGCAGAAGAGAGGCAGTTTTGTGTTGAGTGGGGATGCATAAAGGTCCAAGTCTGGAGTTCCCCACTCTGTGAATAGTGACTGAACTACGGTTGAGTCTAGAGATCACTCGTGAGGATCTGTCTCTGTTCTGCTGAGACGGTCTGCCAGTTCGTTCTGCACTCCCGGCAGGTAGACCGCCTGAATTAGAGCCTTGTGCTCTAGACACCATTCCCACACTCTCATTGCTTCCCTGCACAAAGGGTTACAGTGTGCGTAGCCCTGCTTGTTGATGTAATACATCACTGCTTTGTTGTCCGTTTGAAGGAGAATGTTCTTGTGACAGAGAATGTCCTTCAAAGCCCGGTCTGGATAAAGGATGGCTCTCATTTCTAAGACATTTATGTGAAGCTGGGACTCGTCCTGAGTCCACGTACTTTGGGTCTGGAGATTCTGACAGTGAGCTCCCCACCCCATCAGGGATGCGTCCGTGTAATGGAAATCTGATGATCCAGGGGAGCAAAGGGATACCACTCCAGAAGATAGTCCTCTTGCGACCACCAGGTGGGTGACCTCTTCAGAGGCTCTGTCACCTTGATGAGAAAGGACTGAGGGTGAGTGGTTGGGGACCACTGAGTACTGAGCATCCATTGGGAGGTTCTCATGTGGAGTCGTGCTAGGGGTACAGTGAACACCGAGGATGCCATGAGACCCAGCATCCATTGCATCGAGATAGCTCGAACCGAGCTGTTCTCGCTGACGTATTGGGCCATCTGTAGGATATCACTCTTTCTGTCCCCTGGTAGAAAAGCTTGCGCACAGGAGGTGTCCAGAAGAGTTCCTATGAAAAGGAGCTTCTGGGAGGGCTGCAACTGCAACTTCTTGAGATTTAGCAGGACTCCCATGGACGTGAGAAAGTCCGAGGCCATGGCTACGGCAATGAGAGTTCCTTGCCTGGAAGGGCTTGCTAGAAGCCAGTTGTCCAGATATGGGAACACTTGTATTCCGATCTTTCTGAGGTGCGCTGCGAGAATTGCACAACACTTTGTAAAAACTTGCGGTGCCGAGGATAGCCCAAAGGGCAGGACTCTGAACTGATAATGCTGGCCCAAAGCCACAAACTGTAGGTATTTGTGATGCTTTGGGTGAATGGGAATATGCTGGTAAGCATCCTGCATGTCAAGGGAGGCTAGCCAGTTGTGTTGATGAAGCAAAGGTAACAGGGTTCCTAGCGAAATTATTTTGAACTTTTCCTTGGGGAGAAATTTGTTCAATTTTCTGAGATCCAAAATGGGGCGCATGCCCCCGGTTTTCTTTGGAACAAGAAAGCAATGGGAGTAGAACCCTGTGTTCCATTGATCCAGCGGAACTATTTCTACTGCCCTGTTGTTCAGAAGGCCTTGTATCTCGGAGGCGAGAAGCTCTGACTGAAATACTGACAGCCTGGGCTGTCGTTTGGGGGGACGATTCGAAGGGGTCTCTGAAAAGATTGAGGGAATACCCCTTATCTGGAGGATCCGTTTGTCTGATGTTATGGACTTCCACCGGTTGTAGAAGTGAGTCAGATGACCTCCCACCACTGAGAAAGAGTCCCCCTAGGGCAACTGAGGTGGGACTTGGGCAAGAAACTCAGAAGGCGGCACTGCGCGTTTTGGGCCCTTGTGCTTTCTGTTGCATTTTCTTTTGAGGCTGAGGGGCTTGGTTTTTATTATAACTTCCCCTGCCCTTGCCTCGAAAGGACTGACGGTTGTGAAATTGACGCTTATTAACCCCACCCCCCCGAGAAGGGGCGGGAGCAGGTCGGGCCAATTTAATGGCAGACCTAGTCTTTTGCGTGACCTCTAGAGCTTGCTCTACTTGAGTTCCGAAGAGATACATACCGTCGAAGGGTAATGCCATGATCTATTGCTGGACATCATTCGTGAAGACTAAAGTACGCAGCCAGGAGTGATGGTGGGTACAAATGCCCGCCGCCGCTACTCAGGAGGCAGTATCGAAAGCGTCCATAGCTGCTTTAACCTGCAGGTTGTTGGACTCGATATCCCTGGTTATGGTTTGAAGAAGCTCCAAATTAGTGTCCGACTCTGGTACAGCTTCTACCATTTGTTTGAGCAAATGCCAAAGAACATACTCACATTGAGAGAAATAACCCTTGTAGCTGGCAATACACATACCCAGGGTGGATGCAGCAAAGACTCTCTTGCCTAAAGTATCTAGCTTACGAGATTCTTTGTTTATAGGTCGGGATGTAGTAGTCTGAGGGAGGACGACCTTATCATTCTCCGCCAAGACCACAATAGGGTCCACAAAGGCTTGGGAGGCCAAAATGGGTCGATCCTTGGGAGCAGTGTACTTTCTATCTATGGACTTAGCCACAGAAGGAATGAGAGCAGGATTATTCCATACCATTTGAGAAAGCATTTCAAAGGAAGGCTGTACCAGGGGAGTTAAATCCATAGGGATCTCCGGGACATGAAGGTATTGGAGCCTTAAAAGCTTTCCAGGATCAATATCTGTAGCTTGAAGAGAAAGAGTGGAATTCAAACTTTTCAGCAGAGACTTAAATGACAGGTCCTCGAACACAGGCTCTGCAATAGGATTGGATCCTGCTCCTTCCACATCATCACCCAGACTAAGGTCTGGGTCAGGCTCAATATCATCTCCTGACAGCCAAGGAGGGACTGTATGGACAGGAAAGGAGTGAAAATCAGAAGGAAAAGAGGAAGGAAGGAAAAGGGTTCAGAGTCGAGAAGCCCTTAAGACTGGAAGACGTCATACCAAGCCTCAGCGCGGAAAAAGAGCACGGTGCCGAAAGAGCTCTCAGCGCCGAGGGTGCCTCCGACAAGCCGCACAGCACCGAGGGTGGCGCTGACAAGCTGCACGGTGCCGTGGACGGCGCCGATAGACGCATCGGCGCCGTGAGCGACCCATCGATGCCAAAGGTGCCGAAATCAAAACAGGGCTCTGAAAACTACGGTTCGAGGTGAAAGAAGGAAGAATACCAGGAGATAGAGGCATCAGTGTGGCCCCCTGTGCCGCAGTCATGTGAGGGGGTAAAACACCTTAGTGCGGAGTCGACAGCACCGAAGAAGGCGCCGCACGACTAGGGAGGCCCAACCGCCCTACCCGATCCCCCGAGGGCCCCAGAGTGACCGGGCCAAGCAGCTGGACCAACCTCCGAGCCCACTGCTCCATCAGAGCGGCCCACTGATGAAACTGCTCATCTGAAGCCCTACCAGAAGATGGGGAAGGGCTCCGATGTCAAAGAGGTCAGTGACCAGAAACAGAAACCAGCGACTCCAGAGGAGACCGGCAACTGACCCCAATGACCGACCGTCGACGCGCAGCCATACCAGAGAGCGACCTCAAGTGATGCCTTCTCTTTGTTGACCTGTGGGCTGAAGAAGAGCTCGAGGCCGAATGGTGCCGGGAATACGACCGTTTTCTTTTATGCTTCCGGAAGGACCGCCCCTCCCCTCGGGCATTGGACCGTCAGTTTTCAGACCCCCCCCCCCCGAAAAGGGCGGCAGAACGGACCCAACCCGGCTGAGTGAACAGCTTACATACGAAGTCTCCCTACTGTCACCTGACCCACTCATGGTCGACTCCGTCAATGTAGGCTGAGACTTCTTTCTTAAATAAGAATAAATTATAGTAAGCTGTACTTATTTGAGATATATTATAAAATAATAACTGAAAACTATGCTGCTAGTTTGAAGTTTGACTCCCTGTGGGCATGCAAAGTCGTCACTGAAGCGCACTCGACAGCGGGGAAAAAAGGAACTGAGGCAGTTGGAGGGTCGACGCCGAGATAGTCATTGCCGCATGAGTCGAGGCTCGCGACGCCGCTCCTCGCGGCTCCATCTCTGGCCCTCTTGCAAAAAGTTTGCTCCTGCTGGGTCCTAGCGCCTCTGGCATAGATCCCATCAGTGTGAATGAGTAGTGGAGACTTTATGTCCGGGAAGATCAAGCCCAGAAGACTATCGACGAGGAAGGTACCGTCGACAACAGAGGAGACATCATCGACGGAGTAATGCGGAGGGAGTGTGAATCCCTCTCCCTCCTATGCTTGGAACGAGTGCCCTGGGTGACCCCCACCCCAGGTCCATTCCGGCCTGGCTGAGTTTTTTCGATTAGCCATGAGGATGACCCAAGACCCAGCAGAAAGTGTCTGGGTTTGGAAGCAGCAGGTGGACCGTGAGTACTAATGGAACACCGGGCCTGCTGTAGAACAAAAAGTGGGCTAGGACCTAAAGAAGCCCCAGACCCTGAAAGGGAGTCCATGTCTGTAAGCAGCAAGGGTACTGTGAGTAGGTCACAGGCCTGCTATGGAAGTCCGGGGGTGCTGACAGCAGGTCCCAGGTCCTGGACCCAAAGGTAGAAAATTGGTTCAAATTCGAGTTGAAGACTGCAACCCAGGAGGTCAGGAGAGCTGAGTGTGCGAGCTGAAGCCGGCAGGAAAATGAACAGAGGGTACTGGGGGCGGCCCATTTATATACATCCACAGGAAGTGATGTTGTGTGGACGGCCCCCATGCAAGACTGCTGAGAGAAGCTGCCGTGTGACAGTGCCATCTGGTGGATACTCCCATAAGTAATGACTTACTGCAAGAGACCAGTCTGTAGAAGATAGTACAGTTACGTAAGAACTTACCGTAACAGCAGACTTCGAGAGAGGCTCTTGCAGTAGGCATTCACATATAGGACTAAGCTGCCACGTGCCAGGACCCCACGGAAAAGTTTCTAGCTAGCAGTCTCTGGCGGGGGACTGCCTCCACATCAGGTGATCGGCGTCATGCGACGTCGGTATAAAGAGGCGGTCCCACACACCCGCCTTCCAGTTCTTTCCCGCCAAAGGCCAAAAGAGGCAAGACAAGAGAGAAGAGGATATCTCCCCCCCCCGGAAATGAAGCAAAGAAAACTTAAGGGGACAGAGGGCGGGAATGCAACATCTACTGCAAGAGCCTCTCTCGAAGATCTATTGTTACATAACTTCTTACTTAACTTTAATATCTTACTTCGAGAGGGCTCTTGCAGTCGGTATTCACATACAGGACTGTGTCCCAAGCAGTCGGGGGCAAGGAAAAGTACTCGGGAGGAGGGCTGTTATCCATAGCATGGAACCTCTGGGCTGAATGGGTCTCATGAAAGGAGACCTTGTAGAACAGCCAACCCGAACCCTGCTCTACGGCTAGAGGCGATGTCCAAACTGTAGTGTTTCGTGAAGGTATGGACAGAAGTCCAAGTTGCAGCTGCACAAATGTCTGCCGCTGACACATTTTTGAAACAAGTCGCAGAGGTAGCTACCCCTCTGGTGGAGTGACCACTGACTTGACCTGGAAGGGTGGTCTTGTGCTTGTAACAGAAAGTGATACAATGTGCCAGCCATTTTGATAGGCATTGCTTAGAAACAGCACTGCCTTCTCTTTTGTGGGCAAAAGAGACAAAAAGCTGATCAGTCTTCTGGAGATCTTTAGTCCGAGTGGTGCAGTATCTCAGGATACTGTGAACATCCAAAGTATGCAAGAGGTACTCCCCTTGATTGCAATGTTGTGTAAAGAAAGCAGGTAGCTCCATAGATTGATTCAGCGTAGATTCAGCCACTACCTTAGGGGATAAACTTAGGGTTGGTGCGTAGAGTAACACTTTCCTTGTGGAAAATCGAGTACGGGATTTTACACATTAAGGCCTGAAGCTCGGAAATGTGCCGAGCAGAAGTAATGGCCACTAGGAAGATTGTCTTCCAAGAAAGGAACTTCAAATCAGCTGTAGCTGCTGGCTCAAAGGGAGGAAGATTAAGCTTTTCCAGGATAAAATTCAAGTCCCATGGAAGGGCATGAGTGTGGATGGGGGGTCTCAAATGGAAAACCCCTCTAAGGAAAGTCTTAGAGACTTCCAACTGAGCAAAAGTCCTGTCTCCAAAGGGACTATGGTAGGCTGAGACAGCTGCCATGTGGACTTTCAACGAGGAAATGCCTGAGACCCAGATCGAAGAGGTGACGCATGTAGTCCAGGACTTTATTGACTGGGCATGAGAAAGGCTTGAAGTCTTTCGAGTTTGCCCAAATAGAAAATTGTTTCTACTTCATGGCGTAGGTGGACCTCATGAAAGGCTTCCTAGCCTCCACCAAAATGTCTGCTACTAGAGGAGAGACTCCAAAGCAGTCTTTAGCTACGCCTGCAGGAGCCATGCATGGAGATGAAGGGATCTGAGACCTGGATGAACAAGTGTCCCCTGATCCTGGGTCAACAATTGTTGTGACAGAGGAAGAGGAAGTGGAGGTTCCTCTGAAAACTGTTGCAGATGAGAGAAGCAAACTAGCCTGGGCCAGAAGGGAGCAATGAGAATCATTCGAGCTCCCTCCGATCTGAGTTTGTTCAGGACCCTCAGGATTAGAGGAATCGGAGGGAAGGCATAAACGAATCTGTCCCTCCAACCGAGAGACAGAGCGTCTCGCCAAAAAATGTCTCGCCCTGGAGTGAGTGAGTGAGTAAAAGGCGGGAAGTTTTGCATTTTGGGGAGAGGCGAAGAGGTCTATCTGAGGTGTTCCCCATCGCTGAAAGATGTTTACGACGTTTTGATCCAGATTCCATTCGTGGGACCTGGCGGAGGACCGAATGAGCTGGTCTGCCAGTGTGTTTTCCACTCCCTGAACGTGAACCGCGGTCAACTGAAGATGGTGTTGGGCTGCCCAATGCCAGACTTTCATTGCTTCCCAGTACAGAGGGTAGGAACGTGTTCCTCCTTGCTTGTTCAGGTACCAGACTACACACATGTTGTCTGATTGTATGAGGAGATGACCGGAGAGGATGAAGGCGAGTGGAGCCTGAAGGGCATAAAGAACTGCTCTCAGTTCGAGCACATCTATGTGCAGGTTTTGTTCGAACTTGGACCAGCTGCCCTGAGTCCTGTGAGACCCCAGATGGGCACCCCAGCTTTCTCCTGATGCATCCGTCGTCAATGTCTGGGAGGGTGGATTGATGCAGAAATTAACTCCCAGGCACAGATTCTCTTGAACCATCCACCATTGCAAGTCCCTGATCATTAAGAGATCCTCATATGGAGCTGAATGAATGGGACTTTCGGAATGGCAGCTGCCATTAGCCCGAGGAGGTGGAGGACTGACCTGGCTCCGACCCTCCTGCGACCAGACAGAAGATGAGCCTGATTCTGAAGGGTGTTTACCCTGTCTGGAAGCAAGAAGGCTTTGCCGGTGGTCGTGTCCAGAATCACCCCTATAAATTGGAGCCATTGTCGTGGGACTTCACCTGTCTGATGGTGATACCCAGGCTGGTAAAAACCTGCAGTGTAAGGGAAAGGGAGTGCGGGAGTTCCTCCCTGGACGAGGTCGCCAAGAGCCAATTGTCCAGGTATGGGAATACCTTAACTCCCTGGGTACGCAGGTGGGCCACTACCACCGTCAGACATTTAGTAAACACTCGGGGGGCCAAGGAAAGACCAAATGGAAGGGCCTTGAATTGGTAGCAGTCCCCCTGAAAACAAAACCTAAGGAATTTGCGGTGGAAAGGGCATATGGGGATATGCAGGTAAGCATCCTGCATGTCCAAAGCGCACAGCCACTGCCCTGGCTGAAGAAGTGGCAGAAGGCTCTGCAAAGAAAGCATTCTGAAGCGTCTGTACTCCACAAACATGTTCAGGGAGCTGAGGTCTAGGATGGGCTGCAGATCTCCAGTCTTCTTTGGAACTAGGAAGAAATGGGAATAGTAACCTGTTCACCAAAGATGGGTAGGAACTGGTTCTACTGCCGCCTTCGAGAGAAGGGAGATGATTTCCTCTAGGACCAGAGGAAGATGTTGAGGGAAGTAAGATGACTGGGGGTGGGGGGGAGATGGTCTTCAGGGCGGTTTCTGCAGAAACTCTATTGAGTGCCCTGCAGATATCAACTGGAGCACCCAAGCATCTGATGTTATCTTCTCCCAGCCCGGCAGATGGGAGAAAATTCTCCTTCCTACCGGCTCCTCCGGGATCTCGAGAGGCAGGAAGTCAGGAGGTGTGGGGCAGCGCAGCAGCAGAGGCTCCTGCAGATTTTTTGCTGGGGGCAGTCTTGGTTGCTGGAGGGGCCCAACGTTTGCTGGCAAGTTTGCCCTGCGGTTTTTGTCTCTGTCGGTTTTGGTGATGAAAAGGACGCCGCTGCCCTTGAGGGGGCCTGTACATAGTCAGGACAGACTTGAGTGCAGTACCCTTCTCTTGCAGTACGGTAATGATGTCTTTGACTTCACCCCTGAACAGCACCGAACCCCTGAAGGGAGCATCCTGTATAGCGGATTGTACTTCAAGGACCAAACCTGACATGTGGAGACAGGCATGATGCCGTAGGCCTACGGCGAAGGCTGAGCTCCTTCCAGCTGTGTCCACCGCATTGTAAGTGACACGTAGCATGTGCCAACAGGCCGAACGAGTGGAACGGACGAGGTCCCCCACTTCCTGCTTAGTCTGTGACTCAGGAAGGGAGTCCAATTTAGTTTACACCTGGCTAAGGATGGTCTTCTAGAAATCCCCCATATGTGCCACATAGTTAAGGGCCCTGATGCCTAGGGTAGAGGAGGAATAGATGATCTTCCCGTACTGGTCCAGAAGCCGGGATTTCTTATCAGGCGGAGTCGAGCTGAGGTGTTTAGGACTGGCAGAGCGGCAGTGAGCAGCGATGATGACAACAAAATCCACCTTGGGGTGAAGGCTAAGAAAGTCTACACCCTCCGGAGCCTGGTATAGCCTGTGCGCCTTCCTCAGAAGGTGGGCTAACGCAGATGGTTGTTTCCAAATGGTGGAGACAAGATCAGCGTGAGGCTCTATCCAGGGTGGGATCAGTGTAGGAGCAGTATCAGGCAGATCCAGATGAGCAGCGAGTTTTTTTACGCTGTGGGTCTGGCTCCATTGATTGCCACTGATGAACTTCCTGGATTTTCCTCAATATCTCCAGAAAAGTAGGGTCCTCCGGAGGAGACTTCGGAGGATGCCTCAGCCTAGGGCGTTACAGAGTATGGGGCTCGTCTTTGGGGTCAGAGTGGCCGGGCTCAGAGTCCATGACCAAAGATGACGAAGAGGGAGAAGACTCCTCCCTAGGAGGGGAAGGGACAACCTCCCTCTGGGGAGTTCCCTGGGGCGCGTATCCTCCCCTCCACAGGCAACAGAGGGCTCTCCTCTGGTGTCGGGCAGGGGGGATGGAGTCTCCTGTCTCCAACGTAGGGGAGCCGGTATTGGGTCCAGTGTCGGGAGATGACTCTCCTCCTCCCTGGTGAGCTGAGCCTCGGCCTCAGCCCACCAGGAGGCCAAGGTCTCCTTCAGATCCGCTGGCAGCTGAGGAGTGGGCAGTGGAGGTGGAGGAGTTGGGGGATATGGATATTGAGGGTATCCGTAAAAGGAGTATCCATAACCTGATGGTGGGTAGCCTGGCGTCGGGTACTGCGGCGCCAGAAATTGTGGCGTCAGGTACTGTGGTGCCGGATATTGAGGGGCTGGGTATTGCGAGACCTGATATTGCGGTGTCTGGTACCCGGGCGCCAGGGGCTCTGATGGAGCAGAGGGACCTGCAGAGGCTGCTGTGAGCCAGATGGTGGAAAGCGTTGGTCAGCGGGCGTCGGGCCCGGCGTGGGTATACTGTTGAGCGGGTCTGACGGAGGAATGAGTCTTCCATCAGGTAAAGGGACGCTGGACGGCACTGGGGCGGCCGGCGTTGGGACCGGCATCTGAGGAGCTGCCGTCAGGGGTTCCGGCAGAGGAGGAGGAAGCCCTGATGGCAGTGTCTTAATGTCCTTGGTGACGACAGGGGAAGGAGGATTATAATCCCCGGGGGTCAGTTGAAGGGGTGCGGGGACCTCAGTAGGCGACGTGGAGAGACGTTGCGGAAAGCCTGGGGCATCAGACTGTTCGATGGGGTCTGGCGCAGGCTTCTTGGCCAGGCGGGCATTGGTGAAGCCGGCGTCCGACTTATAAGCAGAGTCCAGGCGGACGTCAGGGGAGCCGGCGTCTGACTTATCGGACTCCCTACCCAAGGAAGGTTGTGAAAAGGAGGCGGCCTTGTCGGGAGGTGTTTTGGCTGGGCGGTCACCCGAAGGGGTAAGCGGCTTTGCAGCCTTGTCCGGGCATGCGTCGGTGGGACCGACATCTGACTTACCGGACCCGTTCTGACCGGAAGGCCGCGAGGGAGGAGCGGCTTTGATGGGAGTGGAGGCCTCCTTTGTCCCGGAGGCTCCCGAAGGGCCCGAGCGTGAGCCGGATGGGAGGGGACGACACCTTCTTGGTAACCACCAAGACGGCCATCCCCTGGAGGGGATGTCACCTCGAGTGCCACGACTCCAGCCGAAGTCGCGGCTGCTCTTGAAACCGATTCCCACTCCCGGTGCTTCTCCTTGTCACGCTTTTTCTTATGACCTTCGGGGGAAGTAGATGCCTGCCTAGGCTTTTTAAACTCTTTTTCCATGGAGGCCATTTTCTTATTAAGGATATGGGCTTCCAGGGACTGCTGCCTTCTCTTGTGGGTAGCGGAGTTGAACTTCTGGCAGTGCTGGCACTTCTCCACAGGGTGGTCTAGGCCCAGACAGAAGAGGCACAAGGAGTGGCCGTACTTGTGTGGAAGCTGGGAACCACACGAGTTGCACGTGTTTTATGTGATTCGGAGGGCATTGGGGACGACGTACACAGCAATTATTTAGAAAAAAGTACAAAAATAGAGAAAATAAGTCGAAAACTTCAAAAACTTGAAGACCGATGAATGACTGACGAGCGCTGTTCTACCACGAGGAACTTTCACAAGCCGTCGGCGGGAAAGAACTGGAAGGCGGGCGTGGGGGACCACCCCTTTATACCGACGTTGCATGACGCCGGTTACCTGACGTGGGGGCGGTCCCCTGCCAGAGACTGTTTGCTAGAAATTTTTCCATGGGGACCTGGTGCCTGGAAGCTTAGTCCTATATGTGAATACCTACTGCAAGAGCCCTCTCAAATAAGATCTACTGTTACAGGTGAGTAATCTGTTTTTCTAGGATTGTGGATATGTTGTTTTATCCACACTGTTTGGCAGACTCCAAGCAGTTGTCCGGGAGGAGGGAGGCAAGGCGCACACCCCCTCTACACTTACTTGGGGAACAGAGATTGGAGAACTGAGGCTCCAAAACCAGCATCCTGGCGTGACTCTAGTTCGATGTGGTATTGAGTAAAGAAGGTGTTTCCTGACTTCCAGGTGGCAGCCCGGCAGATTTCATGTATGGGGATGTCCCTGGAAGCAGCCACCGCTGCAGCAGTATGGCGGGTAGAATGAGCACTTATCCCTATGGGAAGCTCCTTACCCGTCAACCAGTAGCAGAGATCAATGCAGGATGTAATCCATCTGCCAATCGTCTGCTTTGCTGCAGGTCTGCCAGGTGTGGCTTCAGCGTAGGTGACAAACAGCTGGCGAATCTCTCCCCGAACTTCCGCCATCCGCTCCTTATAATAAGAGAGCGCTCGTCTCAGGTCCAGAGTATGAAGCCTGTACTCAGCCTCCGAGGTGTAATCCGGGTAGAACACAGGCAGAGTCAACACCTGGTAAAGATGGAACTCCGACACCAACTTCTGAAGGAATTTTGGGTGGGGACGAAGGACAACCTTGTCCCTCTGGAAGACCAAGTAAGAAGACTCCACCAAGAGTGCCTGGTGCTCCCCAGTCCTTCTGGCTGACATGACAGCCACCAGGAAGGTGGTCTGACACGACAAATGTGACATCTCACATTTGTGCATCGGTTTGAATGGCTTGCCCGTGAGCTCTACCAGTACCAGCAGTAGATCCCTCGGAGGTGGAGGTTCATGCACCGGAGGGGATATGTGGTCGAGGCCTTTAAAGAAATGCCAGACCACCTTCTCCAGTGCGACTGTCTGCTGACTGGCCCACTCCTAGTAAACAAAGATGGCTGCCAAATGCACCTTAAGGGTCGTAGACCGAAGACCCCCTTTGGACAGGGACCAAAGGTAGTCTAAGATGCTAGCCTCTGGACAGGACAAAGGATCCAGGCCCTTACCCTGACACCAAATGGAAAACCTTTTCCATTTGAAGGCATAGCACCTCCTGGTCGACTCCTTTCTGGAGTACATCCTCAGAGAGACTCAGAGCCTGGAACTCTAGCCGCTCAGGAAGTAGAACAGGCTGTCAGGTGCAGAGATTGAAGGTCTGGATGGAATACCTTCCCCTGATTGACTGATAACAGGTCCAGACATCCTGGAAGACGCCTCTGAGGCCTGGAGCTGAGGCTAAGGAGATCTGGATACCAGAACTGGCGAGGTCAGTTTGGGGCTACCAGGATCACCTGTGCCTTGTCCCTCCTGACTTTGAGGATCACCTTGTGAACCAAGGGAAGTAAAGGAAGGCACAGAAGTGGCCTGGGGTCCACAGCCTTGAGAAGGCATCCCCCTGCAGTGAGCCCTGCTGAGGGGGGAGGGCATGAAACAGCCTCAGCTTGGTGTTCTCCCTGGAGGTGAACAGATCCACCTGAGGTTTGCCCCAGTGGGAGAACAGGCTGTGTACTACACCTCTGGATGGAGAGACCACTCCGTGGGACATCTCGCCCACACGGCTGAGAGCGAACACCAGCTGGTTTGAGGCTATTGTCACATGAATGGCTAGGAGATCTGCCTCGAGTCAGCTCATGAGGGTCCAGATGCAGAGCACTTCCCTGCACAACAGCCGGGAGTGCATGCTGCCCGTTTGTTGAAGTAGTACATAGTCGTGTTATTGTTCATCTGAACTTGAACCACTTGACTCTGAAGGAGAGGAGTGAATGCTGACAGGGCCAGTCTGACTGCTCTGAGCTCCAACAGGTTGATATGATATCGGGAATCCTTGGGGGTCCAGAACCCGTGGGCTCTGTGGTTCCCCATGTGGGCTCCCAAGCCCGTGAGAGAGGCACTGGTCATGAGAACGACTGTCGGCTCGGGATGGACAAATGGGATCCCTTCCTGCAAGTGATCCAGGACAGTCCACCACTGGAGAGCATCCCACATCTTCTGGATCACAGTGACCAGCTGGTTGAAGTGACCGTGACACTGAGTCCACTGGCTGGCCAGCTCCCACTGAAGGGGGCGCATATGCCACCGGGCCCATCGGACCATGGTGGTGCAGGTCACCATGTACCCCAGAAGACGCAGAAAGTCCCGGGCAGGGTGCAAGTTCCCAACCAGAAATGACTTGGCAAAGGAGGAGAGAACCTCTGCCCTGTCCATCGGGAGCCAGTCTCTGGCTCGGCAGGCGTCGAGCTCTGCCTCAATAAAACATATCACCTGTGAAGGTACGAGTTCCAACTTGGCTTCGTTGATCAGGAGACCAAGATCGATGCAAGTCTGGAGGACCCGGTCCCTGGATTTCTCCACCTCCTGCTTCTCCTGCTTGGAGGATCCCGCCAAGAGTTAGTCGTCAAAATATGAGTAAATTCTGACCCCTCGATGCAGAAGATGGGCCGCCACCGCTGCAATGTATTTGGAGAAGACCCGTGGGGCCGACTACAGGGCAAATGGCATGGCTCGGAATTCGAATAGGGCTCCTTCTGCTCAGAATCGAAGGAACCTTTGGTGAGATGGACGGATTGGGACATGAAAGAATGCATCCTGGAGATACAGAGAGCAAAACCACATGTTCTGCTTGAGAGATGGTATGATCTGGGACAGAGGTACCAGTCTGAAAGTGCATGACCTGAGGAACTGGTTCATGTCATGCAGCTCTAGAATGGGGCACCAGCTCCCCGTCCGCTTTGGAACCAGGAAGTACCTGGATAAGAATCCTGGGTTGACGGGGGGGGGTCCGTGACTCTGGCCACCACCTCCTTGCAGAGGAGTAGGGCAATGTCATCTCGAAGAGCCGACTGAGTGTGTATGGACACCACATCCTCCCGTGGGGCGTGGGCTCTACTTGGAGAGTACTGCTTGAATTCCAGAGGCAGTCCCTGACCCACCACTTCTAGAACCCACCTGTTTGTGATAACAGCGGACCAGGTGGAAAGGAAGTGGTGGAGCGGGCCCCCCACGGGAGGACCCAGAGCTTGCGTGACAGGTATGGGGGTGGTCACCCCCATCCCATCACTGAGCAGGCTTGGAGGAAGAGGATCCAGATTGGGGACTGCCTGAACCCTGTCCTCCAGGCTTATGGGCCACCGGAGGACCGGACTTGGGCCGAGGGCGCAAAGATTGTGCCTGCTGTTGCTGCACCGCTTGAAAGCGGGGCTGCTTGGCTGCAGGGCCAGAATGCCGAAATGGCTTCTTCTTCTGCTTTTTGGAACCCTGGGATTCCTTCTGCACAGAAGTTATGGAGTCCAAGGTGGCATTGGACTTCGCAATGCGTTGGAGGTGACCGTCCACACCTGGGCCAAACAGGTCAGTACCCAGGAAAGGGACATCCATTAGCTTGTGTTGGGTGTCTGCCGTGAAGGTGGAGACCCTTAACCAAGCACTGTGGCGCATGGCAACCGCGGCTGCCATCGAGTGGGCACATGAGTATCCAGAGCCATCTGGAGTTGCTGCTTCACAACAGCCCTACCCTGGTCATGGACCTGCTTGGCCGTGGTCTGGAGGTCTGCAGGGAGGTGAGGTAGAACCTCATCGAGGGAGCCCAGAAGGGTGTGAGAAAAATGCGCCATGATGACGGACAAGCTTGCCTGATGGAGGCCCAGCATAAAGGCGGCATACACTTTTTGGGCAGAGTGGTTCAGTTTTTTGGAGTCCTCATCCAGGGGTCTATCTGTATCTGCTGAACTACCCAAGCGTCTGAACACAGATTCAGTCACCAAACCCTCAGCAAAGGGATGCTCTGTGAATCCCAAAAGCGACCAAATGGGCACTGCATATTTGTGGGGCAGACGGCGCAGGGCAGGAGGCCGGGTGCTGCCATAGCTCCAAAGCCGGACCAACAATAGCCTCGGCCATTGGGAAGGCTTCCATTGGTGAATCCCCTCATTTGAGAATATCAGTGAGAGGATATTCGGCCCGTTTCTGCACGGGTTCGAGAGGCATCCCCGTAGATTCGGAGATGAGACAGAGGATGCCCATAAAGGAAGAGGGGCCTTCCTCCATCGAGAGACTACCAATCGATTCCTTGTCCAAGGGATGGGAATGAAGGTTCGAGTCATCGGACTCCGAGGAGTCCGGATAAATCGGCCGGCCACCAGGGTCTCCCTCCACCCGCCTAGGATGGTCAGGAGTGAGGGTGACAGAAAGCCTGCGTAGGAGGCCCAGAACAGGCTAAGTCTCTTTAGCAGGAGCCCCCAAAGGGTTTTTTTTTTAGATGGCGGCTCCACCAGGATGGGGGGAGAGGTCGGTTTGGCTGAACCGGGATGGTTTTGACCGGCTCCGTGGGAGGAGGAACTATGTGGGCCAGCTCCGAAGGAGTCGGCCTCGGCCTAGGAAGCGATAGCCAAGTAGTGGCCAGGGTGGCAGCCGGAATCGATTTTTGACCGGACAAAATCAGCTGTTGCCACATTAAGTCTTCGTAGCGTTGATGGAGTTTCCGTCGAAGCCACTCCTCATCCGAGGAGGATGAAGAAGAATGTCGGCGGCACCTCTTCTTTGAGCGCTTGTGCACCTTCTTCAGCCTGTCGGTTGAAGGAGTCCGAGTCCTCGACCTCGATCGTTGGGGGGACCGACGTGGTCGATCAGAAGGCACCGGGGTGAGCGGTGGTTCTTCTGGGTCCACAACCGGGTCTCCAACGGGTTTCCCAGTGGGCTGGGTCTCCTCATCGACCAACAACAGATCGACTGGGTCGAGAATTATCTCAACTGGGTCGTCGTCTGGAGTCTGAGCTGACTGGCCTGACGGGGGGACCGTGAAGCCAGTGGCCAAAGCTGCAACCTCGACCGAAATCAAGACAGGTGATTCCTGGGACCGAGATCTGTCACAATCCCAAGAACGTTGTCGGCGAGACGAAGAATCTCTTGGTTCCTTGTCCTTTTTACAGGACCGAGAGACATGCATGCCCAAAGGCCCCTCGCCCTTGGTGGGAAGGGATTGGCACATCTCTCGAAAGGATCCAGAGAAAGTGGAACCCAAGTTGAGCTGTACAAAGAAGGACATCAAGGACCAATCCGTGACCCGAGCCGTCTCTTCCTCGAGACTCTTCATTTGTTTGAGCTGCTCAGCGGACCCCGCAGCTGCAGAGACCACCCATCAGTCCTCCTTAGATTTGACCAGTGGGTTCCGTTTCTCCGGTCTGCCCAACTAGAGCTATGTGAGACGATCGTCCAAGATGTTCAGGTGAAATGCGCGGCACATCTCACAGGCCTGAGTGTAATGACCGACACCCAGGTAGTACAAGTACGTGGCATGCGGGTCGGTGCAAGACATCTTTTGCCTGCACGGGCAGCGGCAGAAACCAGGTGAGGATTTATCCTCCATAGAGGTCGAGATCGCAAAGCGATTTGGTGTAACCCTGACGAGATTGAGCAAATCCGTGGATCTGAAAATCAGGGTCTACAGAACGCAACACCGGTAAGGAGGGAACCTGTATCTTCCAGCGGAAAGGATGATCTGGCGTTATGGGGCAGAGCTGAGAGTTATACTACCCGGGTGGATGGGAGGAGCCAGCTTTAAGACCTTCTGGCAAGATTCTTAAAGGGAAAGGACATGCCAAACAATGTAGATAGAACAATATATCCATGATGCTAGAAGTCTGAAATTAGGGAATTTATAAACTTTGATACTACCTTTGTGGTTTATATATTGTGGTGCCAGTGTAATGTTCTGCATATAGGACGAACCACAAGAGCCCTGAAATCAAGAACACATTAGAAATATTGTTAATGTAAGAAAGGACACATTAGTAGGCTTACACTTCTATCAGAAGTATGGGTCTAACCCGAAAGATATTAAATTCAAGGTTATTGATCGACAGCAGCAGCTATAATATTGGGTGGGGGGACAGAATCAATGAATTGTTAAAGAAAGAAAGTGAATGGATTTACAGACTACAGAGTGTAAAACCAGATGGTCTAAACGATCAATGGGATTTGAAACCCTTTTTAAAGAGGAGATAGTATAATGGATTGTACATAAATTGATATTGTTTTGTTGTCTCCTTGTATAAAAATTATTATTTTCTCTAATGGTAATTTTCAGTATTTCTTTCTTTCAGGAGCATCTTAATGAATACTTACTCTTGTGGGTCCCCAAAACTGATGGACTATGATTTAAGAGGGCGATCACATTTCTGCAACATTTAAAGCTCCTTTCTCTATCAACCCCAACCCCCTGCCTTTACCTAATTACCGCTCAGTTCATAGTTTCTTTCTACCTTGTTGCATTTATATTATACTAAATTGTAATTTCAGTACTGTAATATAAGTTTGACAGTTCATTGGGTCACTTTATAAGTTGAAAATGAGTTTTGTGGGGAGTCACGTGGTGCAGGTTTCAAGGCGGCTGCCTGATTGCGATTGTCCCAGCCTCCCGCTCCAATATGTCCTTAAATTCCCCAGTTTAGAGGAGCAACTACACCACTGAAGCGCGAGTTGTGTTCCGGAAGACAACCTGAGAGCTTTGCGAGTGTCCCCGGTGCTGATGGATGCCGAATGAAAGTCGCCACCAAACACACCCCGCCAGCGCCCTGCCAAGGCCCTGTCCAGAAAGCTAGAACTTCGTCCCAGGCATGCGGGCAGGAGACTGAAGGGGGTAATTTGGACAAGGACCTTTGACTCTGGCGCATTCTCACTGAAATTAAACCTTTTGCTCGAGCTGGGGCAGTGACTAAGAGCTCAAAGCAGCCACCCAAGCCCTGGAGGACTTATCCCCACCGAACAGGAGACATGAGGTCAGGTCACCTCTAGAGAAGCTGGCAGAGAACAAGAGCCTGAGATAGTTTTTAAAACAGAAGCTGAACAGGATGGAATCGAAATTAGAGGACCTGGAAGGGAGAAGCAGGTGCAACAACATGATCATCGTAGGTCTCCCGAAGGGAGGAAGGCCCTGACGACATCACCTTCATTCAAAAGTTCCTACATCGGATTGCAGGCCCCTCGCCCTTCGGGGGAAATTACACGATAGAACGGGCCCATCATGCTTTGACAGCCATGCCTCCTGCCGGTTCTCCGCCCCGTATCCTGATCTTTCGTTTCTTAAATTATCAGGAGAGACAGCACATTTTTGCCAAAATCAAAAAACTCAAGGAGGTACGATGGGAGGGTTTTTTTTTTTTACTAAGAATTGCTCAGGATCGGGGACTTCTGGTAACGTCACGGAGCCGATAGGAGCTTAAGGCTTATTGCTCCCAGCAGAGTCCACCGATTTTACCTCCAAAATCTAACAAAACAAAAATATCAATGTCCATAAACGCAGGAGGGAAGAGACAGGGAACCTATAGAGGCAGAAACAGATCGAAAGCGAAAGAGAAATATACGGATGGCGACCGATTGCAAGACGACCCCCCCAGCAGATCTCTCTCTCCGGCAAGTTCTCAGGCGGCCAGCTACGATCAGATGGAGAAACTGAGCAATTATCGAGGACAAGATTTGAAACTTTATTAAAAGAGATACGAAGTAGAAGTGAGAATAAACAAGAATTTAAAGCTGTCCGCTCTCAACTAACTTCACTGAGTCACGCATTGGTAAAATAGAGAGAGAGAGCTGACAACTAAGAATCTGCAGCTCAACTGGCCGGAAATAGTACAGGCCCTGGTACAACAGTCAGAGGAACTGCGATCTAAATGTTTAGACCTCGAGGGTCGCTACAACGCGATAATCTTCGTTATATGGTCTGCCTGAGGAATGGAAACAGCCCCAATGGCCCCATTCATAGAAAACCTCCTCAAGATATTTTGGATTTGCCTGCCACGTTTGTTTTCCATATAGAGAGCACATAGATCACTTCAAAGCGGAGACCAACTGACCCTACGGCCAGACCCCTGCTCCATAGTATTTAAACTTAGCTCTTTCAGTGATAAAGAGGAGATCCCGCCGTGCTGCTGGGCCAAAAGGAAATAAATATCTCACCCACTAGATTATTTTTGGACCACGATTACCCTGTAGAAATACAGCAGCAAAGACAGAGATATCTACCAATTTTAAGATCCTTCACGGAGAGAGCGATCGTTTCCATACCCCATACCCTGCCAGGCTCCGAATTTTCTGGGAGGATGGAACTAAATTATATACCTCAGCGGAGGAGCGAGGGAGGCCCTGTGTGAGAGGAAAATACAGATTGTGGAGAACAAGAACCGAACCAAAAAGCGAGAGAACTGACACACTATGGCAGCGCACCAGAACAGGAGGAAGACGCTAGGAACCAAAATACTGTTGCACGGAGAAGCACAACATAGACTGCAGGAGATGTTGGGTAAACACAAACCCGAGGGAGAGAGACCTGCTTAAGCTGAAATCGTCGGTAGAGTGGACTAAGGAGTTCTGAGGGAGCACAAAAGATAAGTGGGAAGTTACAGCTTGGGGTAAGGAGAGGAGGAGGCGAGAGAGACTTGTTGCCATTGAGTCCTGCAGAGCGCTGACCTACCATCGAATATTTTTAAGCTGCATTCCATTTTAACATCCTTGGGAAAGCCTGAGTGATGGGCTAGTGGTGAATAACTGTATGATTTGTCTCTGTGGGCACTTACGATGGAGCCCCTCCCAGACCTCCATTTTGCTCCTAACAGGTCCTTACTAAGGAAACGGCATTGAAGCAATACCATCGGCTGAAGAGACCCAAGGGACATACTAAGAAGGGAATAATTTAATGACTGAAGGACTGAATACATAAAGTATTTTATCTTGTATACGGTGGACTATCTTAAAGTCACAGCCTCACTCTTAATAATGTGGATGCAGCTGTATACCATAAGGGAAATGGACCGTAAATCTTACTGATTACTGTTACTATAACTAGCCTTGGGTCATTTTAGAAGGGGGGAACATAAGTAAAGCTATTACGATATGATCTTGATTGAAGTCAGGCCCAAAGTTAACATCAATAAGATGGCGGCCTGGCAATACTCTATAGATTAACGTCATAGGTATATTCATACCATCTTACGGTGGGCTCTGCAGGAGCCTGGAGGGACTAAGTGTAACCTAATACTCACTAAGCGTTACATTTACCCCAGTTCCTATTGGGAGGGACCTTAACAAATTTAGAGCACAGATAACAGCAGGTGCTCGGTAGGAGGACTTCAGTAACGGACGCACTAAGTAAACCTCCTCGCTCTTCTCTTTAAAGGGATAGGACAGAAGGGCTTGTTTTGGAAAATAGCCTCTACCTTGGAAGTTCTGGTTACGTGTGTATAAAAGTTATTTACAGTTCTATCAAATTATGTTGACTAATCTGAGAAGTTGTGTTTTCACCAGGGTAATTGAAGCAGACAAAAGTAAAGTTGGGCAGGAGGGTAGAGGTGGTGTGGGGGGGGGAGACTGAAGGGGTTCACAGGATACAAGAGATGAATCGATTCGACGGGGAACTAAGGGATACCTTACAGTACACCCATGAGTAGCTCTATCATCCCATACGAGGTAACCTATAACGTGCATGGAATTACTAGCCCCATCAAAAGAACTAAGATTCTGCAAAGTGTAAGAGGGCTGGAGCAAACATTTGCTACTACAAAGACACATCTCTCCCAGTCAGAGCATGCAAAATTCGATAGGTTAGGTTTTCACATGTAGTGACATCCTCTTACAAAGGGGGAAGGAGAAGGCACTGCAATACTGATTAGACAGGGCACACAGTTTGAAATGAAAGACAGGGTTATAGATAAGGAAGGAGATTGCCATGGTTAAAGGTCTATTGGACGGACGCTCTGGTGACTTTGCATCTGTATACATCCCCCAGCCTCGGGATTCGAGGTGTATAGATTATTCTTTACTAAACTAATGAAGTGGGCGGAGGGGCAAATGATTAGTGGTGGAGATTTGAATCTGAACATGGCGGAGGTTTGCTCCATCCCTCAAAACCAAGGCAAAAGGAAAAAATTATAAACCAGGTGAAGAAGCTATTACATGAGCTAGGCTATCAGGACATTTGGAAACATTTCTATGGCACCTCCCCAAGACATACATACTATTCACAAGCCCATGATGTATATTCCTGTCTAGATTACCTTATAACCCCAAAGGAACAGATAGGAGATATTTCTAAGATCTAGATGGGAGACTGTATTGTCAGATCATGCCCCGATCTTTTGTCATCTTGGCCTCCAAATCAAGAGGAAAACGACTTTTTGGCGGTTGAACCTTCTCTTCTGAGAGGCGCAAGTTCTCAAAATATAGAAGAAACCATAGCTCAAGCTCTAACAATAAACGATACATGCAAGTAACGTCGGTATCGATTCTATGGGACACTATAAAAGCTATCATAAGGGTAACTGATAAGCATATCATCGGGTAATAAAAAAACTTAGGAGGCACGGAGAGTGGCTCTTGAAACTAAGATACGTGAGATGGAGGAACTACAAATCATAGAAATTAACAAATCCAGAAGCAAGGAGCTGGCTAATCTCAAAAGGAGCTTAACAAAATACTAGATTACTCAGTAGAGCAAAAATTAATGTATTTGAGGCATAGTTACTATGATGGTGGCCCCAGTCCTCAGGCTCCTAAGCGCACAGACTAAGAATACAGAGAGTAAAGTCAAATATAATAAAAAATCAGACACCCGCTACTGGTAAAATTCAGAACACAACACAGGAATAACAGAAGCATTTCTTAACTACTATACAACGCTCTACACAGCAAGTGACTCCTCCTCTATTCAGGAAATAAGGAACTTTTTAGACTCCCTCACCCTTCCGACCCTCTCGCAGCAACAAAGCACTCAGTTAACTAGCCCCATAACCACGAGGGAAATAGAAGAGGTAATAAGTAGTCTCAAAAATGGGAAATGCCCGGGATCTGATGGGCTCCCCAGGGAATTCTACAAATCACTCTCAAAAACCCTAATCCCTATACTTAATAGGGTCTATGCGGACGTTAGAACAAAGAAGGGAAGCATTCCCCCCTCATGGAACGAGGCAATAATCTCCCTTATTCCGAAGCCCGGGAAGGACCCCTCATACTGCTCTTCTTACCGACCCATATCTATATTAAACACGGATTATAAAATTTTTACATCTTTATTAGCTAGAAGGCTCATCCAATTCTCCCCGACCAAGATTCATTTGGACCAATGTGGTTCATTCCGGCCAAGCCCAAGACAATGTGAGACGACCATATACTTATTGGAACACTCAATCCCAAGGTGATCCGACCTCCTTTGGGTCTGGACGCTGAGAAAGTGCTTGATATGGTGTCATGGAGGTTTTAGGGAGGTCTTTTGCCCGCTTTGGTTTTCCAACCCAGTTTATAGAACCCTATTTAAATTTATAGTCGACCTCTGGGCTACCTACGGATAAATGGACACCTTTCTAGTAGATTTTCCTTTATAGGGGCACCAGAAAGGATGCCCTTTGTCCCTCCCTGTTTGCATATTATATAGAACCGTTAGCACAATATATTAGGCAATCGCTGACATCAAAGGAATTTCCTTTATGGAGCTGAACATAAACTGGCATTGTTCGCGACGATTTACTTTTATATTTAACAAATCCGAAGCTGCACTATCGGGTTATGCAGAAAATTAGTGACTTTCGTGTCTCTCTGGCTACTCCTTAAATAATAACAAAACAGAGGCCTTAAGAATACAATATGAGCCAACGCCGGAACTTAGAAATAAGTTTCGGTTCAGGTGGGATGCCCCTTCCCTGAAATACTTGGGAATACGGATTCCCAGCAATCTGTCTCAGTTACATAGCCAGAACTACACCCCTCTAATAGATACCTTGAAGAATGACATGAGAAGATGGAACCTTCTCCCATCTTCTTTTTACAACCATACCATGTCGTTAAAGATGAATGCGGTGCCCCGTTTCCTTTATCTTTTTCAATGTGTCCCCTCCACTATTAGTGAGAAAGAGATATTGTCTTGGCAGAAGTTACTTCTAGCTTTTCAGTGGAAACATAAAAACCTTTGTAAACTTTAGGAAACTTACACTTCCTAAGACAATGGGTGGGCTATCATTCCCCTCTAGCTGACTACTGGGTCACTCTCAGGTGCGCTTTAGCTTTATTGTGGGCAAAGGACTATCAGGCCGTGTGGAAAACATAGACCTTAATAGAGGAGATACTTACCTCTCCTCACGTTCTTTTTTCTCCTTCCTTGCTTCAGAGAGCGGCTAACTCCATCAAGGCCACCTCTGCTATACTTGAGGGCTGGAGGAGGACGAAGAACAAACAAGTAACAGTACACTTATGGAAGTACCAATGTTTATAACAAAGGAACAATTTAGCTCCATGTTGTGGGGTCGTGGTACAGGACCCAAGCTTAAGAGGGAATGGTGGCACCTGGCAAATAATGAAAGGGAATGTCCCAAGACCTTTGAAGAAGCCTGGCTGAATTTTCTTGGGCAGAAAGGGACAGGCTGTTCTTTTATCAAATGAGGGACTACATAGTAACACAAAATAGACTTGGGAAAAGGACCCGTATATTTCAAGATCACCTACCGCTTCAGCAAATCTGGTCCTCCAGTTCGGAGGAAGGCCATTTCAATAATATACAAGTACCTAATTTCACTACATAAACATTCCATGGACCGGTTAAGGAGAGCTGGAAAAGAATTCAACCAAGTAATAAGTATCATAGACTGGCCTAAAATATGGCAAAATACCTGGTCGCTACCTCCTCTCCCGTGGAGGGAATTCATATGGAAGGTTAGGCGAGGTTTTTTAGTGCCCACAGTGTTAGCTGTGAGGATCCCAGGAACATCTGAAGATTGCTGGAGGGAGTGTGGAATAAGGCCACCTACAAACACATATTTTGGGAATGTTCCAAAATTTGCACATTCTGGTCTACCGTCCTAGCACGATAATGGACATTCTGGAGACCAGTACCAGGTGTTAGGGATTAACTTGATATTGGGTATTCCACCAGAAGGAATGAGAGATAAACACATTATATATCTTGACCATTTTTTGGAGCGATGATAAAGCAATTACCAAAAGTGGCTTCAGAAAACTGCTCGCTGTGGGAGAATGGGAGGCCATAATTCAAGACATTCAACATAATGAGCAAATGACTCTTGCCCTTCACAATAAGGTCCAACTCTACACTACAAGATGGGCCAGATGGGAATTAAATCAAATTCGATTCAGTAGGTAGATAAGGAAATAGCCGTAGTAGCTGGTAACATGAACAGAACAGCGATAATGATATTATGCCTGTTGGACCCCCGCTTTGGAGCTCTCTATTTCAGGAAATAGAATATGTAATAAATAAATGTATTTTGATATAATTTGGCACCTTTGAAATAGGCCACAACTGATTAGAACAATTTCTTTTTATGCCCAATGTCTGTCTTCACTTGGATTTTACCTGGTATTTACTTGAATGTTATTACTAACTAACAAATATGTTTATTGCATTTTAATAACCCTTACTGTTATAAATCTCTGAGAAACAGCTAAGGATTATATGTTAAACAGATGGATCCTTGTATATGAGATGTAATATCTGGAAATATTGTATTTGAATTCACTGAAGAAGAATGAAAGTGATCATAAAATAAAAGAAGTATAAAAAAAAAAAAAAGAATTGCTCAGGATCTCCCGTTATCGGTCTGGCAAAAGAGAGCAGAGTATCATCAGGCTGTTTCCAAGTTGATTGCTGCAGGCATCCGATTTCGGATGGGCTACCCAGCGCGTCTGCAGGTGGCTTTGTCTGGCCGGTGGGTCAGTTTTGACAGTGCGCAGGCAGCGGAAAAAGGGCTCCAAGAGGCCCTTCCGGAACTGTTCAAGAAGAAATAAAGGTTTAACCATGGCGGTGTTGCTGGTTTGTCCAGAAGGTCATGGAAAGGCTTCGCTGGAGTTTGATGTGGATGCTTGTTGTTTTTACGGGGCAGTTCGTAATCCCCTTCCATTTTATTTTTATTTATTTTTTTTAATTTTCCTCTCTTCTCCTGCAAACTGTTGAGACTGTGGGGCCCCAGCTAATTTGCCCTACTCAGCGGAGTACTGTCCAGCCGTATCCCCAAGGACTCCTCGCATTTGTTCCTACTTTCGTTAATGCGGGACTGTAAACGGACTCAAGGGCCTATTTATCCTGGATGAACTTATCCTGTCGAAAGGGGATAGCGAGGCATGAGGCTGCAGGAAGCTCTAATTAAGCCTCGTGGGGCAGACTGAGATCTGCTTCAATCGGCAGGGTGTCTCCTAGTGGGGTGGCTCAATTCACAGAGGGACTCGACAGCCTTTCCGGGGGAGGGGGTGCCTGTTTTAGCCTCGGCATTCCCCATTTGCTAGGTACTGTTGTGGGGAGATCCCGATATCGGGTTCGATGGAAGGCAGCTTTCCTGAGGGGTTTGAGTGGAGGGTGGCTCGGCTGCCTGGTCCTGCGACCACTAGAGATACTTTAAGGGTCTGGTCACAGCACCGAGTATCCTCTCCAGGGGTTTTGACTGCCCAACTGTGCTGCTTTGTCTGCTCATTGCAGTAGCTCCTGGGTGTCATATTCCATTTGGGTCACTCCCCACCGCTTTTATTCAATTTTAGTGATAGTGTTTTGACTATCCTCATTAGGTATTTGGGGCTCTGTTGAGGGTGCTGTTTCTCAATTGGGGTAATCAGTCCTTCGGGGCAGTGGCTAATGTATGCCAGCCCTGTTTTTCCCCATCAGGTAAATGTCTGGATATTCTCAACAAGATTTTTCAATGTTTCACTGGTTAAGGTGTTTTGTAATTTGTGGAGTCGTTTAAAGGCCTACTTAATGGGCAGTTAGTTTAGTGTATAGAAGTGGGGTTTTTCTTCCGCTTGGGGTAGGTAGAATACAGGGGGGGAAATTTCCCACTCGGAGGGACAGCAGAGTGGGAGCTGTTTGTACCCAGGTGGGTCATATCCTGGGATGTGGGGTGGTTCTCGCTTCGGGGAGCAGTTAGGTTCTCGGACTTGGGGAAACATGGCACAAGTTATTGTTGGAGAGTAGTCTCTCCTTTGTCATAAGACAAGTGTTTGTAGCGCACAGTGGGAGGGGGAGGCGGGAGAGTAATCGGGAGCTTTGGAACTATGGATCTCATGGGCCAGGAGGTGGGGGTTTGGGGGAATATGGGTTCTTTTTAGCTTATGTTAGGGGTGGTCTCTATTTGTTGGGGGTAAGGGTGAGAATAGGGAGTGGGTATGTAAGGGATCCGGGTTGCAGTAAGGTTGGTAGGCAGGAGTTCGGGAAGATCTTCTCGTGAGGGTAGGCCGAGGAAGGTGAGCGGATTGCGTTTACAGTTAAAGACGAATAATTTTAAAATAGAATGCAGGGATTATGGGTAGTACCCTAGAATTTATCTCGTGGAATATCAAGGGGGCTAGGAAGAACTTGAAGCGATACAAGGTTCTAAGACACTTGCAACTGCAGAAAGCTCAGATAATATGTTTGCAGGAAACACACTTATTGGATTGGGAGGCTAATGTTTTGAGACATCAATTTGTGGCCCAGGTATACGCTGCTGGGGATAGCACTGCTAGTAAGGGAGTAGCCATTCTAATTTCTAGGAGCACCCCTTTTGTCTGTGAGGAGAAGCTGGCAGACCCGGAGGGCCGGTACATGATAGTAGTCGGGCTTGTTAGTCACACTACGATGGTGATAGGTAGAATATATGGGCCTAATGGGGACTCGCCTCGTTTTTGCTGACCTACTCAAGGTTCTGTCTCCCTTATCCATCTCCCTATGTTCTTGGGAGGCGACTGGAACCTGGTGTCTCAATACGGAGTTGGATAGAGAGGGCAGGCGGGTGAGGGGCCCCTCACCGGCTCAAAGAGCCCTCAGGGAGCTGGCAGACAACTTGGGTCTGTGTGACCCGTGGAGGGTCTTGTCCCCCTTGAGCAGGGAATATACTTTCCTGTCTGAGGTCCATAAAACCAGGTCTCGTATTGATTATTTTTTGATAAGTCAGTGTTTGCTCCCTGGGTTGGTCAATAGCACAATCATGCCGAGGGTCATCTCGGATCACTCGATGGTCCGATGCTCCCTTAACCTTCTATCTAATATACCCAAGCAGACCATATGGAAGCTTAACAACCAGCTTCTCAGAGTACCGGAGATCAGAGATAGTATTAGTTAGACTATAGAGCAGTATGAGCAGGAGAACTGCAATACGACGGGTAAGGGGGACATGGAGTGGAGTGCATTAAAGTGTGTGGTTAGGGAGAGCTTATTAAGCTAGCGTCGTTAGAAAGAAAAAGGGGAGGCTTTGAGTAAGCAGTTGTTAGCCCAGATTCGGGATATAGAGAAAGTTCTTTCAAAGTCCTCACCAATGGCACTAAGGAAAAGCTGGCCAGGCTCAGACACCAATACAGATGACATGTTGAGAGAAAAGGCTGAATATGCCATTAACAAAACGAAGCCCTATACTTAGACCAGGGGAGAAGTCGACATCTTTTGCCATGCTTCAGGCTAATCAAACATCTAGAATTATTCAAAGTATCTCTTCCCTTGCCGATGGGTCAATTAAAACTGCCCCAGTTGAAATAGCCAAAGAGTTTGAGGATTACTATAGAGCCTTATATAGTCCCATGCCTAATAGATTAAGCGATGAAGTAATTAGGGCGTACCTGGCTGGGTGCAATTTACCGCAGTTAACGGAGGAACAGAAAGCATCGCTTACCGTTTCGATTTCCGAGTCGGAAATACTAAGTGTGATACAGACGCTCCCGGCTGGGAAAGCTCCCGGTCCGGACGGTTTTTCTCCGGATTTTTATAAATGTTTTAGTAGGCAGTTATCCCCAGGATTAATGTGTCTTTTTCACAGGATTTTTACCTCCGAACACATTGATGAGCACCTCTTTGAATCCCTGATAGTGCTTATCCCTAAAGAAGGGAAGGATCGAGATCAGGTTTCAAACTATAGGCCCATTGCTCTGATTAACTATGACATAAAAATACTGGCGAAGCTACTAGCGGTTCGGGTAGCGGGGGTGCTTCCTAGGCTAATCCATCCGGAACAGGTAGGATTCATGTTGGGTAGAATGGCATCAGACCATTTCCGTAAGTTATCTCATACTGTTTCGGTTGCGAAGGATAGTAATATCTCAGGGGGTCTGTTGTCTGTCGATGCTGAGAAAACATTTGACAGGGTGGACTGGAGGTTCCTGTCGCTAACTATGAAGCATTTCGGCTCGCTCATTTTCTAGACATGGTGTTTATGTTATATCGGTCAGCCGCTGCTAAAAATATACTGTAATGGAGTTTTTTTCGCAAGTTTTCTTTTGTTGTCGGGACTAAGCAGGCTGCCCTTTGTCCCTCTTTTGTTTAACATTTATCTAGAGCCGCTGTTGTGTAGCATCAGACAGGAACCTAGAATCAAGGGGATTAGAGTTGGGTCTCAGGAGTTCAAGATCTCTGCCTTTGCAGATGACATCCTGCTACATGTCAGCCATCTTCGATCCTCCATTCCAGTGGTACTCGATCACATTGCCTCTTATGGCAAACTATCCAACTATAAAATCAACATAGGAAAAACTCAGTTCCTCCCGTTGAATGCTAAGACCTGCAAATCAGATATCTTACATTTGGGGATCCATTGGTCTCCTCGTGTTCTGAGGTATCTGGGCATCATTTTGACTATTTCAGAAGTCAAAATGGTGAGACTTAATTTGGATGCCCTTAAAGTAACCATCAAGCAGGACCTGGAGAGGTGGAGCAAACTTCCGCTCTCTCTTTGGGGGAGGGTCAATATAGTAAAAATGAATGTGTTGCCGAGGATTTTGTACCCTTTAAGTATGCTCAATGTATGGTTACTGTTGAAGTGGCACAGAGTCCTTCATTCAATTATTTCGGATTTCATCTGGGTAAAGAAAACACCTTGCAGAGCCTATCATAAACTGGCGGCTCCCAGGGAGAAGGCTGGTTTAAGACTTCCGCATTTTGGACTATATCACTGGGCAAGTAACCTATGTAAATATTTACACTGGCTCTTGCCTCCTAGAGAGCTGGAGCACTTACCGTATGTCCCTTCTTGGGTGAGGGTGGAATTAGATCTAATTAGAGAGGCCGGGGTGGATCCGAAGGCTCTTCTTTTTACCCCACTGAAATCCTTCCCCTCTAGATTAGTTGCTACCCCAATCAGGGTTTCTCTACGCACGCACCTTCAAATGTGTGTTTCTCTCCTACTCCCCTTGTGCCGATAGCTCTCAGCCTATATGTCTTAATCCCAACATGAAGATTGGGAGGGACATGATAAAGGTATCCTGGCTTCCTTTTCTGGAGGGTTATGGTGGCAGATTTCATGCAGGGAGACAGGTGTTTGAAGGTGGCAGAGGTACTAACAAAGTTTAATATAGGGCCAAATCAATCTTTCAAACTATACCAACTTATGCATTTGTTAGGGG
The DNA here is from genome assembly GCA_016271365.2 of Neoceratodus forsteri. NCBI lineage: Eukaryota > Metazoa > Chordata > Ceratodontiformes > Ceratodontidae > Neoceratodus > Neoceratodus forsteri. Next base: position 737,343,223 of record CM028131.1, read on the forward strand.
GTTCAAATCTAAACTTAAAGTGGGTAGGATTAATGGGACGTGGTTTGAGACCCTGACTCGTGGGGTCTGGGAACCGCACGCAGTCTCCAGGGTGTACAAAGCTCTTTTTGAACAGGCTTATACAGACACTGGTAGTAAACCGGGGTACTGGGAGATCTGTCTAGGGGATCAGGGTCAAAACTGGGTTCGGGTTTGGCAACATATGTGCCAGTATATTACTCAGGACAGATTGCGTATTATGCAATTTCATTTTTTGCATAATTTGTTCTGGACCCCTTCCAAGTTATACAGAATTGGGCATGCTCCAGATGCTCTATGTTTCCGGTGTCATCAAGCGGTGGGGGATCTCAGGCATATCTTTTGGGACTGTCCGCCGGTAAAAGAACAATGGGACCAGATCAAGCAAAAGGCAGATCCATTACTGGGCATTGAATCTTGCTTTACCCCTGAAATTTGTCTTGTAGGGGACTATGCTGACATTGCTGTTAAGCCCCGCAGATGCTATATGGCTTTGATTTCATCTTCGGTCAAGAAAATTGTGTTAAGACACTGGTTGGACACTACTCCACCCGGGTATGTGGAATGGCTGCAGGAACTGCTTTTCAATTTGAGTATGGAGAAGTTTGGGGCCGCAAGAAGGAGTAACTTTTCGAAATTTGATCGGGTGTGGGCCCCCCCTCCAAACCTTTTACTTGCTCCATTCATAGTTAGCCGCGGTGGAGTAGTGGACCCAGACCCCGCCTCATGTCCTCACGGGCAGATCTGCTCGGCCTTTGCAACCCGGTGGGGGGGCAGGGAAATTGGGAAGGGATAGGGGGTTGGGGGATTATTAGTTTGAAAATGTATTGGTAAGTTACTATTGGTAAAGGTATATGGCATATAGTGGTCACGGTTCATTTTATGTAAAGTTTGGTTTCTTCACCTGTGTGACCAATTGTATGTTTATAAACTTGAATTAAAAAAAAAAAAAAAAAAAAAGAAAATGAGTTTTGTAAAAGTGATAAAGATAAACTGCAATATGCTATTTTTTTTTCCCATTATGTTCTTTATTCTCTGAGCTGCCTGCTGCCCATCCTCAGCTTGGTCACTGCTCGCCGGCTTCTGTTCCCAAATCAGCCACCCCCCATTCCCCGTGGCTTACTCCCCACGGTGGGGGCCCGCGACACGGGAGGCAGATGCTGCGGGCACTGTAGTCTGGTCGGGGGCTTGGCCTGGGGGCATATCGGAAGCCGCGGTGAGCTTCATTCATGGCGGCAGGCTGCTCCATTTTCCGCTTTTTCTGTGGAGGCGGGGCCGCACCGCCACGCCACCATCCGCCCCGCCCAAGGAATTTCTGAGCTGCTGCCATGGAACTCTGGCCTCTGCCAGGGTCCCCAGCGCACAGTGCTGCCCACCCTCCCCGGAGAAGGAGAGCTGCCCAGCGGGCGCTCAATCCTACCCCCGCCCGGCCGGCCCTCCGACGACCCGGATCCGTTCCCGAACCCGGGTCGCCGGTGTCGCAAGCGGAAATCCCACCGCTGTGCCGACGGGCCGGCTTGCAATATGCTATTTTATAAGATATGGAATTAACTGCGTGTTTAAAATATGAACTACAGAGTATTACCTTGTAAACATGTATAGAGCAATTTCTTAGATTTTTGATATGGTATATTTTCTCTGTATTGCACTGCACTTTCTTTCTTGGTGATGTCATCAATTATTTTGTATTTAACTAAATGCAGTAAGCTCTCAGGCTTCATCCCGAGGAAGGCTTGACCACCAAAGCGCTGGGGCTTTCTGGTGCAGCTCTGGCCCTGCCGAGAATAAAATCACAGCATTCTGCACTTTATTCGGGTTTACTGGCATTATTTTTCTTCTTTGAGTGCTTTTTACTTGGAACTGCCGCTTGTGTTTGGGCTAGCCGCCCACTATCAGCATCGACTTCCACAGTAGCTGCACGGTTCCTATCTGGATTTGTGTCCTCTGGTGTAGACAGAGTGTACAGCTTCAGCTGCACCACTGGGGACATTCGTTGCCCAGGGCAACTGGATGGAGGGGTAGCTCAGTCAGTGGCCCAGAAAGAGCTAGCTGTTCACAAGACGCAGGGCCTCTGATGCCTCGGTGAGGTCAGGGAGAGCCATGTGCTTCCATGGTACCAAAGGCAGTGAAAAAAGGCCCAGGGGAAGGCCCAAGGTCCTGAACTTAGCAACACGGGTTCTAGGCATGCCTCCAAAGGTGGGAATTAGATGACTCAGCTTCAGCATGTGGAATTAAATGGTATAGAGATCCACTGAAAGACAAGCATTGAAGGACTCCATATCATGTTCAGGGACAAGACAGGTCCAGCAAACCTAATGTCAGTCCTGCATGACGACTGATCTCTCACAGGAACACCGACACTTAACTGGGGCTTTTTTGTCTCCTTACTCCTTTTCTTGGACTCGGACATTATGTACAAAATAATAAATGTAGTCTATGCCACTAAAGAAAGTACTCCGGCAAAACAGCAGTAGAATTTGAAGTTTGACAATAGCTGAACTGAGGCAGTACTCCTGCAGTGTGCACTCAATGGCAGGAAGAACATAACTGAGGTGCAACAGCAAGTCAACGATGGTTAAGGGCTGTCACGTGACACGTGCTGCACATGGGTGGTGCCAATACCCAACGGCTCCCTGCCTAGAGGAAAAAAGCTCCCATGGGATCCTCGTATCTCTGGCTCTATGACCCATATTTATGAATCAATGGTGAAAATTTATTCAGGGAAAATCTAGACTGGGAGCTGCTGCCCTATTTGGAACCCTCCAGAGAGGTTCTAACAGGCTGCACAGGTGGCAGTACCTCCTGCAAGGGTTTCACATGGGTGAAACCATGCCCTTGTCAGCTTGTTAATACCCACTGGGCTGCCAATCAGGCTGGGTGGAGGCAGTGTAGGTGGTAAACCTGTTAATCGGTCTTGAAACGGGTAGACCTTAAAGACTGTTTGGGTGTCCTGCTGATCCACTGTAAACTCCATCTCTACCCGAGGGCTCAGAAGCACCATCTGTCCAAAACTTCCCACAGACGGTAATAACTGTTGACATCAATCACAGCCTCTTAGCAGGAAGTTGTGACTTGGGGTAACCAATACTTCTGAAATGCTTTAGCGAAACGTTGGGCCTTGACTGAGCCACTAGAGCTGTTAGACTTATCCAGCTTCTCCGAGGGTTAGGAAAGATGGGGCTCATGGTGGGTACAGAAATCATTTGTCATCAGCATGCGGAGTGTGCAGTTTTTCACATCATGTTAATAACCCAAAAATGCAAGGCAGATGTCCTAGGGACGCTCACCTACATCTTGTGGTTAGTATCATGTACAGCATCTGAAGACTGGCTTGGAAGCTATTACTGAAGGGGGGCTCCCCTACAAAAAGCCTGAAACTTGGTTGATGCCACCAGACCAGGGACACAAAACTAAGCACAGCAGAAAAAAAAAACACTGTTTACAAAAACTACTAAAGTTTGAACAACAAAATCAAAAAACACTAAAGGAAGAAGACACCAAAGGATCGACTTCACTTTTCTTCGGAAAGATGAGGAGAATGGAGAATCAAGGGCACAAGAAGAAAAGAAGCTGAAGCTCATTTCAATGGACTTTACGAGGCCTTTGTACATGTTCAGAAAGCTTCCCCACAGGTTTTCCCAGAACACCAAATGTGCTCAGAAGGCTACTGTAGCTATGTAATAGTAGCAGAATAAAAAAAAAATCCATACTATTTATCTTCCAGGTCAAAAGAACACATGCATATCTTATTTTTGGTACACAGAAGGTACGGCTGATACCATATCCTAGATCATTCCACGGTGATCAGTTACAAGGAACATAAACCCTGTTTACATTTTTTGTTTAATCCTGTTCATGCCCCCATCTTATCTCCAACATCAGACATCTTTGGGCACACCCTAGGCATACCTGATCCCCCTGAATACCTACTTAAGTGGCGGCCTCAAAAGAGCTATGGCTGTGCCTCCCGGGCAGGGTCAGGATGCAAGGGTTCTCTCCCGCATCTTCAAATTTCTTCTGACCGCATCTCAAGCAGTGGTGTGGGGCCTCGGACAAATGGGGGGGGGTGTGTGGCGGCCTCATCACGGGTGCTGGGGCCATTTTCTGTGCTTTTCTCCCGAATAGTACAGTTACATAAGAACTTACTGTAACAGTAGATCTTCGAGAAGAGCTCTTGCAGCAGGTAATACCATTAGGACTAATGCCATCAGGCGTTAGGACCCCATGAAAAACTTGCAGCTAGCAGTCTGAGGCGGGGGACCGCCCCTGACGTCTGCTCCGCCTGACGTCAGGCATAGTATAAAGGGGGTGGTCCCCTGGCACCATCTCAGTTCTCCCACCGGAAACCCGGCTAACACAGCATTGGAGAACCAAGCAGGAACTCCCCAGCCTTGTACAGGTGCAAGACTCATATACCTGGGGGATGGAGGGTGGGAAAGCCACCAACTGCAAGAGCTCCTCTTGAAGATCTACTGTTACAGTAAGTTCTTACGTAACTGTACTATCTAACTTCGAGGGTGGCGCTCTTGCAGCAGGTAATACCATTAGGACCGAGTCCCAAGCAGTACCCAAAGATAGGCCCAGGTCTGAGCGGGAGGTGGAGAGAAAACTGAAAACATAGGAAGATGCCAACTATTCTAGAAGAGTAGGCTCTGCAGGACAGCTAGTCCAAAACCTGCTCTCCTCCTAGAAGCAATGTCTAGGCCAGTGATACTCAGTCCTGATGGACTTGGGAGCCACATGAGATTACATCCTTTGCCAAGGAGCCACAACCATCATACACGGTACATGAAATAAGACACACACTTCAACAGTATAATTTAAACCATATTTTACTTCATTTATTGCATTTTATTGCATTTATTTAACAAACTTTTAATAGCACACTGTTTATTAACAATAGTATTTAGAAAAAAAGTATATTAAACCAAGTTACAGCCACACACATGCGCGCAAACACACAGTATAGCACTGCTTATTGTCATGCTAATTTAACATACCTAACTCCTCTGAAGCAACCCGAACCACATAAGTGTTAAGAAATGCCGTACCTGCATTTAGATATGCTCCCTTCTCTCTTTGAAATCAAACTTTTAAAAATAAAAATATACATATAATGTGTAATAAAATTTTAACAGTGGCAACTATACCATCATGCTGTGATAACCCCCCTCCCCCCAGGTCGCACCGAGAGACAAGCTTTTTTTTTTGCTCAGTGTGCCTTTCCTGGTGAAACATTTCAATAAATAAATAAATAATCCCACAGCTGGTTTAAGTGTTTAACCAACCAGAATGCAGGCTTTTAACCTGTAGTTTTGAATAATTTATTAGCAGATCAGCATTCCTTTTTCACCAATATTCTTATCCTCTAGGTCCCTTCTCTCTTTCCCTGTAGTGCTGTCTCTGTTAAAGGAATTTACAGCAAACTGCAGAGAAAGCAAAATATAACGTCAGCCTCTTCTTATTTGTTATAAAAACCGGTGCTAGCAAAAAATACAAAAATGGCTTGGCTATTTGCTGTACCTGCAGTCACCAAAGCAGTCAGTCCACTGTACCCTAAGCTCAGAGACACAGAGGGCTGATACCGAATTGAGCCACCAAATCGAATGTAAAATATTCCTGAAAATTTGAGGGAAATTGGATTTAAACTGTTATCATGGGTTCAAAATGTTATGCATGAAATCAAATATGGAATGAGTTCATTGTAATTATTGAACTGATCCTTACAAATCAAAGGTCCCAGCTACATAGTTTCATGCGAGTGTGTCTTGGTGCACACAAGTTATGCATATCTACCAAATTTCAGAAGAAGTGACAACAAATTAGTTATGATGAAAGAAAGGAAAGTTTAACAATTGACTTTTGTGCTGATCTTTAAATTAAGGATGGACTTGTGTACATGTTAGCAATGTTTAAGAAAGCGAGCCACCGCAGCACCGGTAAGTCCACGGGAGTCCAAGGGTTGTAAATCTTGTGGCAAAACTTAGGAGCGCTGCACCAGCTTTCACTCACCCCCAACATTGGGATCGTGACACTGATTAGTAATCATGAATTAACATCAACCATTTAGTGCGATCAGACTGTCATTGATAGCGCTAAGTGGTTAATGTTAATTTCACTGTATGCTGAAAGAGGCATCAAGCGTGATCGCTCAAGCGGCATTTAAAGAGCCGCAAGTTAATACATTTTTGTGCAGATTAAAGGAGCCGCAAGAAAAGTGTTAACTAGCCGCTTGCGGCTCGCAAGCCGCGGTGTGAGTACCACTGGTCTAGGCTGTAATGCCTGATGAAGGTATAGACTGTGCTCCATGTCGCAGCAGCACAAATGTCTGCTGAAGAGACATTCCTTAGGGCAGCAAAAGAAGCAGCTACAGCCCAGGAGGAGTGGCCCTTAACGGGACCCGGAAGGGGTTTACCATGGTGCTGGTAGCAAAAGGAAACACAGTGCACTAGCCAATGGGCTAGAGACTGCTTAGAGACAGGAGCCCCTGTCATCCTTTTTGCAAAGGAGACAAACAACTGGTCCGTCTTTCTGGAGGAACATGTTCTGTGAAGGTAGTACCTTAGGATTTTTTTGGAAGTCCAAGGTGTGCAACAGCGCGTCACCTTAGTTGGTAAACTCAGGATAATAAACTGGAAGATTGATGTCCTGATTTAGTGTCAGGACAGACACCACTTTCGGTAAGAACTTGGGGTTCGTATGCAGGGTCACCCTGTCCTTGTGAAAAATGATACAAGGTTCCTTACACATCAATGCTTGGAGTTCGGAAACCCTTCGAGCTTAATGGCAACCAAAAGGAGAGCTTTCTAAGAGAGGAAGCGTAGCTCGCAAGAAGCAGCTGGCTCAAAAGGCGGAAGGGTGAGTTTCTCCAGGACAAAAAGTAAGTCCCATGGAGGAACGACGTCCCTCCTGGGAGGTCTGATGTGTAAGACCCCTCTGAGAAATGTCTTGCAGACATACAATAGTGCTAGAGTTCTCTCCCTGATCAGTTCATGATATGCAGAAACTGCACACATGTGAACCTTGACAGATGAATAGCTCAGTCCCAAGTCCAAGAGATGGAGGAGATAGTCTAGCACGTCTGACCAGACAATCCAAAGGATCTATGGCATGGGCCGCAGCCCAGAGACAGAAACGCTTCCATTTCAGAGCGTAAGTAGCTCTAGTGGAGGGTTTCCTCACTGCAACCAAGACCTCTCCCAACCTGCTTGACACACCTAGTCTCTCTTCCGCTAAGACTGCAGGAGCCAAGCGTGCAGGTGATGAGAATGAAGAGCAGGATGGACGAGTGTCCCCTGAGTGGGGAGTGGCAACTGTATTGGAGGTTCCAAAGACAGCTGCTGAAGCAACGGGTACTAGATCTGTCGAGGCCACAGAGGGGCAATCAGGATCATCCTGGCCCCCTCTGACTGCAATTTGAGCAGTACTCTCTGAATGAGAGGGAAGGTGTACAGGAATTTCCCTGTCCAGGAGAGAGACAATGCGTCTCACCAGAAAACACCAGGCCCTGGAGCGAACGAGCAAAAATTTTGCAGTTTGGCGTTATACGGGGACATAAAGAGGTCCAACTCTGGATGGCCTCAGCAACCAAAGTTGAAGTAACTCCCATTCGTGATTCAGAGAGATGGAGTGACAGACTGTCGGTGAGAACATTCTGGACCCCTGGCAAGTGCACCGCGATGAGATCCAGACTGTGTTCTACTGCCCAGTCACACACTCTCATGGCCTCTCTGCAAAGGGGATAAGAGTGAGTTCCCCCGTGCTTGCTGATGTAGAAGACCACCAGTGTGTTGTCTGTCTGCACCAGAAGAGGACCGGTGAAAATCAGTCTCTGAATGCATGAAGAGCATTCAGAACTGCTCTAACTTCCAGAACATTTATATGCAGAGAGCTGTCTGTGGGGTACCAAGATTCCTGGGTCCTGTGATCCCCTAAATGAGCCCCCCAACCAGTCAGAGAGGTGTCTGTGGTTAGAACTTGAGGCGGAGTTGGCCTCCGGAAGGAGACTCCTCCCTCTAGATTCTCGTGGCAGAGCCACAAGTCGAGAGAATGATGGACTGCCCGAGAGATCCGGACCTGGAGATCCAGATTGTCCACCGCTTAGTCCCACTGGACCTTGAGGTGCCACTGAAGGACCCTCATATGCAGTCTGGTGAGGGGTACTGTGGCTATTGTGGCCACCATGTGGCCCAATAGCTGAAGGACGATCCAGGCGGAGATAGAGGGTGCTCTTTGGACCCTGCTTGCCAGAGCCCGAAGGCATTCTGCGCTGTCCGAGGGCAAAAAAGCTCTCCCCGTTCGGTGTCCAAAACTGCTCCTATGAACTGCAGCCTTTGCGATGGCCATGGGTGTGACTTTGGCCAGTTCACTGTGATTCCCAAGGAACAAAACAAACTCTGTCTCTTTGAGAGTGATTTGGAGCTGCTCTTCCGAAGATGCGCTGAGAAGCCAATCGTCCAGGCAGGGGTAAACAAAGAGGCCTCTCCGGCGGAGTGCCGCTGTTACCACTGCAAGACACTCAGTGAATACCCTGAGGGCTGACGAAAGACCGGAGTGGAATCCCTGAACTGGTAGTGCTGGTCCTGAAAGCTGAAGCAAAGAAACCTTCTATGAGATTTCAGGACCTTGATATGCATGTACGCGTCGTGCATATCAAGGGAGCACAACCAGTCCCCTTGATGAGGCCTGCCAGAGTAACCATCTGAAATCTCTGATACTTGACCAAGAGATTGAGCTGGCTCATGTCCAGAATGGGGCGAAGGTCTCCAGTTTTCTTTGGGACAAGGAAGGAATGGGAGTAGTAACCTTTGCCCTTCTGGGCTTGGGGAACCAGCTGGATGGCCTTCTTCTCCAAGAGTTCCTGGATCTACGCAGCCAGGAGGAGACTGTGCGCCGGGACAATTGACCGGAGTTGGGGTGGGGGGGGAGACTGTCTGGTGGAATAGAAAGGAATTCTATGGCATACCCGTTTCGAATGGTGTCCAGTACCCACTGGTCTGAGGTGATACTGGACCATTCGAGCGGGTAGAGGGCAAACCTCCCTCCTACCTTCTTGTTCTGCAGGTCCCTGAAGAGAGGAAGGGGGCAGGAAGAGTCAGGCGGAGGGGGTGGTGGGTCCTTGGGCTCTTGGAGTTTTGGGCTGCTTAGTGCCTTGGGAACCTTGGGGGGCAGGGTGACCCCACCTTTTGAACCCTTTGCCTTAAGCAAGCTTGCTTCCCTGTTCCTGTCCTTTTCGAAAGGGACAGCGATGGGGTTCTTGAGGCTGGGATTTGTACATGCGGTGTACGTCAGCCACCGCTTTACCAGACTCCTGTAGCTGTTTGACCATGGTTTCAACCTCTGGGCCAAACAGAATTGGGCCTTGGAAAGGGGAATCCAAAATGGACTCTTGCAGATCCGGTTGGAACCATGTCAACCTGAGCCATGATTGCAGTCTCAGACAAACCCCGGAGACAGCAGCCTCAGTGGCCATGTCCACCGCATCTTTTGAGCAATGGAGGACATGTTTGTCAATGTCCAGACCTGACTGAGCACAGGCAAGCACTTCCTCTTTAGAGTCTGAGTCTGGCATGGACTTGACTAGGTCCATGGTCTTCTGCCATAAGGATTGTTGGTATGTAACCATATGTGCCATGAAGTTAAGGGATCTGATGGCATCTGTGGCAGAAGAATAAACCTTCTGGCCCCAGCTGTCCAATTTTTTGGAGACCGGGTCCAGGGGTTGGGAGCTCAAGTGTTTGGGCTGGTAGCCCCTTCTGTGGGCTGCAGTCAGAACCAGAGAATTCGCCTTTGGCTGTTCTGCCAAAAAGGGTTTAGATCTGGGTGGCTTGTAAAGCCTGTCGGCCTTCCGAGGAACTGCAGATACTGAGGAAGAGGTACGTACGCCAAGTCAGGCGAGTGACATCCTGGAAAGACTCGACATAAGGAAGTATTACCAAAGGCTTAGGTTCTTTTTCGCCCAGGAACTTGGCCAGGCGTTTGCGCTCTGGGTCCAGGTCCTCTGTGTACAGCTCATAAATGGTCTGGATGTGCCTCATTATATCTAAAAATGAGGGATCGTCTAGAGGTGACAGTGGGGAATCCTTAGGTCCTAGGGAGGAAGGAAGGAATTCCCCTTCTGAATCAGGCTCAGATTCTGCATCTCCCTCTTCTGAGAAAGACGAGGGAGAATGCTGATGCCTCCTCTTTTTGCCCTTACAATCTGGGCATGGGCTCTCATCCCCATCAGGAGTTGGAATGGGGGGGGGGTCCCATGGGTGGTGGATTTGGGGTGGTATCTGAGGGTCTGTAAAGGAGATCCCCCTTTACTGTATTCCACCATGTGGTGAATAAGGAGCCTATGTACGCCTCTGGGACAACCGCTGGGCATCTTCAGGTACTGGCGCCAGGTCCGGGACCCTGTCGTCAGTGGGCTGACATCCGGTGTCACTTTCGCCCGAGGAGCTGGAGTCGGGAATAGGCCTGACCGGCAGCCGACCCCCAGGAGCGGGCGTCTGGTCATCCGCCGGCGACCACCCCATATCAGGTGTTGGGGAGCGGGACAATGGAGAAGGCGAGGGCTAGGCTTTCGCTGTTTGACTGGGGGGGGTGAACCTTAGCTGGAGGAGGGGGAGGCGTCCAAGCTTGGACCACCTCTTGCCTACCGCGGTGCTCGTCCGAAGGCTTCCTTTTTTCGGATGAACTAGGCCTGTCCTTCGAAGACTTGGACTGGCCCTCCTGGGTCAACCCTGAGGCAGGTTTAGGAGGTCGATGAGCCAGGGAAGACTGGTGCCCCTAAGAAAAAATTACTCACCTTAGTAATGTTGTTTCTTCTAATGGAGTCTTGCTATATTATGACATATGCAGTGAGTCCCAACCTTCGAACTGCTCCGGAGGTGAAAGAGTTAACTTTCCATTCCAGGCATGGAACTTTGAGCGCGAGCTCGGTTGAAAACTCTGTCTGTTGTTCTTCAAACTCAAACTGTCAGATCTTTACAAGCAAAACTCACTAAGGTTCTGTGTGGAAGCCGTAAACCTACACTAGCCAACTGGCCACTAAATATAGGAACACATTTTTCTTGGTCCCAAAACAAAGACTCAAGTCAGGGGATCCAAAAAAGAAAATTAAAAACATAACACCCAAACACCCCAAAAAGGAGGGGTGAAAATAAGGTGGGCATTTACTAAGTGCCAACACTGCACTGCCCACCCACATCCCAAAAGAAGAGGTTCTGAGAGGGGCAGGCGGGGGGGAGGTCATAATATAGCAAGAGTCCATTAGAAGAAACAACATTACTAAGGTGAGTAATTTTTTCTTAAAACAACATGAAGTCTTGCTATATTATGACATATGCAGACTACACAGCAGTACCTCCATGGAGGAGGGACAGAACCTACTTAGGAAATAGGCTCTGAAGCACAGATGTGCTAAACCCGAGCATCACTCCTAGCCTGGATGTCCAGGGAGTAATGCTTGGTAAAAGTGTGAACTGTTTTCCAGGTAGCTGCTTGACATATCTCTAGGATAGGGATGTCCCGGTGGGCAGGCAGAGACGCAGCTCACCTCTGAGTGAGCCCTCAGGCCAGGCCTGAGGGAGGAACCTTACCCAGTTTTTCATAGCAAAATTGGATACAAGAGACAATCCACCTGGCAATGGATCTTTTAGTGGCAGGTTTCCCTTTACTAACCTCACCATAAGTGAGGAGCAGTTGGAGGGAGTAAAACCTGTGACCCTTGGTACGTTCTGTGTAGTAACTAAGGGCTCTTGACATCTAAACTGTGCAGTCTCCTCTCCCAGAGGAGGAATGGTCAGTGAAGTACAAGGAAGAGACATAGATTGATTAAGGTGGAAGTCTGGAACCACCGTGAGGCAAAACTTTCTGTTAGTCCTGAGGACCACCTTATCTCTATGAAAGGAGATAAAATCAGGCTCCACTGACAATGCTTGTAATTCACTTATGCGCCTGGCAGAAGTAACCTAAAAACACAGTTTTCCAAGTCAAGTACTTAAGCTCTGCTGAAGACAAGGGCTCAAAGGGTTGCATAAGCTGGGCAATGCAAATATTAAGATCCCAGGGAGGGCAGGGTCCCTGAATGGAGGGTTGGTGTGAAGCAACCCCTTGAAAAAATGGAGAATACAGGATGAGCTGAAAGAGAAGAGGGTTTACCTGCTGATAAGAAAGCAGACACGGCTGCCAGGTGCACTTTAGGGTAGCTGGTCTCAGCCCCAAAGTATTCAAATGCACCATATAATCCAGGACTGTGGGCAAGTCAGCAGATTCTGGGGAAATATGCTTGCCAGAGCACCATATGGAAAATCTCCTCCATTTGGAATTATAAGTAGCCCTGGTGGAAGGCTTCCTAGAGCCTTCAAGATATCCAATACACCTTGGGAGAGGTGCAAGTCAGCAAACTCTAACTCTTCAAGAGCCAGGCCTTGAGATTGAGAGATTTGAGGTTTGGGTACCAAACTCTCCCCTGGGCACATGTTAACAAGTTCTGATTCCTGGGAAGACACAGGGGAAGGTGGACTGCTAGGGACATAAGGAATGGGTACCAGGGCTGTCTGGCCCAATCTGGAGCAATCAGGATCATCTTGCAGGGTTGAGATCTGATTTTGACTAGCACCTTGAACAGAAGAGGGAAGGGGGGAAAAGCATAGAGAAACTTCCCTTCCCAACTGAGAATAGAAGGCATCCAGAGGACTGGGCCCAACACTGGGGGCCTGCAGCAAAAAGGGAAGTTGGTGATTGTCTGGGGCTGCAAAAGATCTATCTGCGGGTGCCCCATCTGGCAAATACTACCTCCAGTACTAGGGGATCCAGTGACCATTCGTGATGGCCTGGGAAATCCTGCTGAGAGCATCTGCCAGGACATTGTCCTTGCCTGGGAGGTGAACTGCCGTAGGGAGGTGTTCAGGAATAAGCCAGAGACCACAACTTCATTGCTTGATTCACAAGGCCGTAGACAGAGTGCCTCCTTGCTTGTTGATGTACCACATTGTAGTGGTGTTGTCTGTTCTGACCTGTACAACTTTGTTCTGAACAGATGTGGAAAAAACTTGAAGTGCTAGAAAAACTGCTCTGAGTTCCAACAGATTGATGTGGAGCAGAGATTCCTGTGGGGACCACAATCCCTGGGTAGTGAGATCGCCCATGTGAGCTCCCCACCCCAAGAGGGATGCATCTGTAGTAAGGATTAAGGAGTGAGACTGAGGGTGGGGACCCCTGTCTCAGATTGCTCTGGTCCTGCCACCACTGAAGGGCCTGGATCAGGGTTGAGTCATTGGGATCAATTTGGTTAGAGGGTCTCTCCTTTGAGACCAAAAGGCTCTCAAATGGAACTGGAGCGTCCCTCATCTGAAATCTTGCTCCCTGCACTACTGCTGAGAAGCAGCCATGTGCCCCAGGAGCTGCAGAAAATGCCTTGCTGGTCGAGAGACCTGCAGGGTGAAAGAGGAGCCAGAGAGACCAGGGTCCTTGCTCTTTCCAGAGGAAGGAAGGCTCTGGCCTCTTTGTGTTCAGTTCTGCACCTATGAAGGTGAGGAGCTGGACAGGCTCTAGAACGACTTTGGAAGATTGAGAAGAAACCTAGAGATGTGAGCAGTTGCTGAGTTACCTGAAGGTGTAGTTTGACTTGGTCTGGAGACTGGCCTACTATGAGCCAGTCGTCCAGATAAGGAAAGATGGTAATCTTTGCCTTCTTAAGTGGGCAACTACTGCCAGGCATTTTGTGAATACTCGGTTTGAGGTGAGGCCGAGGGCATTGCTCAGAACTGGTAATGGCCTGGGGGCAGTTCGAATCTGAGGTACTTCGATGGGAGCTTCTGATGAGAGAACATGGAAGTAGGCATCCTTGAGGTCCAGGGGCGTAGCCAGTCCCTGGACTTAGAGAGATAAAATAATTCCCAGAGTCACCATTTTGAATTTTGGTTTTAAAAGGTGCTTGTTTAGGTATCTGAGATCCAGGATGGGCCGCCATTCTCCTGTCTTTTTTGGGGTAAGGAAGTACCTGGAGTACAACCCTTTGCCCTGGTGTAGGGGTGGAACCCTTTCCACAGCTCTGAGAGCCAGAAGGGTAGAAACTTCTGTTTCTAGGGCAAGTGCCTCTGATGGATTTGCTGGTGGAAAGGACCTGGCTCTCATCTTTGGAAATTTTTTGAAGCTGAGAACCAGTCCCTGGCTTTACCTCCAGGACCCACTTGTCTGATGTTAAAGACTTCCAGTCCTGGACAAAGTAAGCCAGCCTGCCCCACAGGAGGTGGAGAATCGGCCCTGGCCACCCCATCAGGGAGCCAGCTTGGCAGGGGCTTTGGGCTGAGGGTTGGAAGCAGACTTGCTTGTACCCCGTCTGCCTCTCCCTCTAAAGAACCCCCTCTGGGCATAAGCAGAAGAGGAGGCCTGGGCTTGGTAAAAAGGCCTATGACAAGGCCTGCCCCTGCCCCTGGGATGCTGCCTTTGAGGAGTGGCCTGCCTTTCCTTGGCCTGTGCACTCCTACAGGTGGTCCTATATTCATCCATTTTCTTCATGTAATTCTCTGTCTGCTCCCCAAACAGAGAATTGCCCACAACAGGAAAATCCATGGCCTTAGACTGGGTATCCTGTGACAGGGTAGTACATCTGAGCCAAGCCATTCTGCGAAGTGCCACAGATGTAGTCATGACCCTTGATGACACATCATTAGAGTCTACTGCAGTATGAAATTGCACCTTGGATGCCTCAATACCATCCAGCCACCTGTTCCAGCTCCTGGCAAGCTGGTCAGGGGACCTGTTTGCTAGGGCAGCACAGTATCCCATCTGGATTTCTGGTACCTAGCAGCATAAGCCATATAATTTACCTGTCTGAGTCCCAAGGATGCTGCCATGTACTGTTTCTTTGCCATGGCATCAATCCTCCTGGAGTCCTTTTCAGGAGGGTGCGAAGCTAGAGGAATATTTGCCTTGTCACAGGCTGCAGCCTGCACTACCCCCACATGGCTGCATTGCTGTGTGAGGAACTCCGTATCACAGCCTGATAATGTATACCTCTTGTCCATCCTTTTATCAACAGGAAGTATAGTGTGAGGAGTTTTTAGAATTTTTACTGTCTGTTTCCTAAAAGATTTATCCAAAGGAATAGACAGTCTCCTAGACTCTGGAATATCCATCATTTCTACATAATCAGGCTCCTCTTGGTCATCAACAGCTTCCTCAACAGGGAGCTGGAGAGTTTCAACAACTTTCTATAGAACATAAAATAGAAGGGACTCAGACAGCCTGGGGGGAGAAACCCCTGACGGTCTGTCTGGAGAGATGTCCGGTTCAATGGGCACATCCAGACCTTCAAAACCACATTCACTCTCCTCATCCTCCTCTTCCCCCTCCTCCAGTTCATAAAAATCCTCAAAATCACAATCTTGAACCGGTGGAACCGGCCGAACCGAGCGCTTCCCTGATGATGTCGGTTCGGTCGGAACCGGGGAAAGTGACTGGACAATCTGAATTGCTTTAGCTATTTCCTCAGCGGTTGGAGAAAGAACTTTTGGCTCCACACTAGCTGACTTTCTAGTCCTTTTAGTTGGAACTGGCTCCTCAGAGCTGGCTCTTCGTTTGCCCGAGGAAGTATCGCCCTGGTCAGAGGGCACTCCCTCCAGTTTGGTTGAAACCGAATCGGGCTGGCCATCTGGGTCAGCAGACTTTTTGGCCTCCCTTTCCCTGAGCCTACCAACTCTCTCTTCTATGGTGGCAGCAGGAAAATTCTTACAAATCTGGCAGTCTGCATTGAAGTGGTCAAACCCCAGACAATACACACAGGTGGTGTGTGGATCAGCCTTAGCAAAGGCTTCCCCACAAACACTACAGTGTTGAAACCCAGTGGGCCCGGTTTTTCTTTTGGGTTTCTCATAGTACCAGCCTAACCAAACTTTCCCGTTTATGGCAATCCGCCAAGCAAGACTCTCTTATCGGTTCCCAACCGTGTCACAGGTCGTGGAAAAAACTGTAATGAAGTCCGTTTTTTTTAGAACCGATAAGAACCGGGAACCGCACTCTAAATAAGGACTAGAAAGTTTAATAACAACCTGATCAGTTCAAACCGAACCGAAAAAATGTTTACAAGTTCCACACAGAATTAAATAAATGTAAGCCTATCTATTACTTACAATACCACAGACAGAGCTTGAACCGACCGGTTGCGGTTTAATTTCGGTCAAAAAAAAAACAACAAAAAATAATACTTTTTAATCGACTAACAAACCGAGCAGAAGGAGAAATCTCCGGAGCGACTGTTCAGTGAGGCAGAGTAAAGAATCTGACAGTTTGAGTTTGAAGAACAACAGACAGAGTTTTCAACCGAGCTCGCGCTCAAAGTTCCATGTCTGGCATGGAAAGTTAACTCTTTCACCTCCGGAGCAGTTCGAAGGTTGGGACTCACTGCATATGTCATAATATAGCAAGACTTCATGTTGTTTGAAGAGGCTGACTCCCGGTGCATGCCTTGAGAAGACCCGGGAGTGGATTTACTCAAACGGGAGTGTTTAGTCGTCTGGGCTCGCACCGAACCAGACCTCCGGTAGGAGGTCGAGGAGGATGCAGCCTGCTTAGACGGCAACTTAGGGCAGGACTCGGACCTGGCCCGATCTTTATCCCTGTGGTGATGTTTCCCACCCGAGGACTTCTCTTTTGGTGGGGAATCCTTGGGGGGAGAAGAGGAGCTGGCTCCTGAGCCACACTGCATTGCCACTAGTTGCTTCTCTAGAAGGAAGGTTTTGAGTGCATTGGCTCTCCTGGCACGAGTCTTCTGACCGAATTGCTGGCAGTGGATGCAGGCACTGGGCCGGTGGTCTGGGCCTAAGCAGATGAGGCAGGCCGTGTGGCTATCTTTGGCCGGGATCTGCTTGCCACACGCACACTTAGCTTTATGCCACGGTGGAGGAGGTGATGACATACACAAGGTAAACTAAACAAATGACTGAGGAAAAAACACTTATCTTTTAGGCTGTCGACTGCTGACGAAGGTGTCCATGGAGCTGAACTATGCGGGTTGACGGCAGGAAAAGAACTGAGATGATGCCGGGGAACCGCCCCCTTTATACCACGCCTGACATCGGGCGGAGCTGACGCTGGGGGCAGTCCCTCACCTCAGACTGCTAGCTACAAGTTTTCCGTCTGGTCCTAATACCTGATAGCATTAATCCAAATCGTATTACCTGCTGCAAGAGCTCCACCGTCGAAGTTAGATCCAGGAGGTCAGCATACAATGAGGCCAGTGTGGAAGCACACGATTGTGCACCGGCTGCAGCCCTGACTGACATCATTCCATCCCCTCTTCCTAATGCTGTGCTATCACCTGTGGTCACACAGATGATCATAGTAATACTGCAGTGAAGGCAGCAACCCACCCTCCCTGGAGAAGAGCGCCTCTCAGAGGTTCAATCTTCCTCTCCCTGGTTGGCCCTCCAATGACCTGAGCCTGTTCCCAAACTCTGGTTGCTGGCATTGTGAGCAGACGCCCTACTGCTGCACTGGCCGGCCAGTCTGGCATTGACATTTTCTAATATAATTATAAGTCTGGGCATGTGTGAAATTCCTGTAATAACTCAAGTGTTTTGTGTGCTTCTTTTGCAATAGACCTTTTTCCCTCTTATTGTAGGCCCCGTGTTAATGCAGCCCATTTTTCTGCCCAATATTAATTTCCTAATTATGTAAGCATTCTGAAACCATGTGACATCAGTTAACCGGATGTCCTGCATATAAAACTTCATTGTAGGCTTCTGCTCAACTGATTTCACAGGGTTCCATAACTCAGAAATTAAAAATGAATACTGATTTGGTTAAAAGGCAGCATCAACAAGGGACCCCAAAAAGAAAATTACAGGACTATTACCAAACACATGAAACAACACAATGTAGTTATCAAACTTCCAACATGCTCAAATTTACTTTTTTTTTACAAATGTAAACAACAGGGTTTATGTACTTTCTAAGTTTTAATATATCCTGATCAGTGATATTCAGTATAGGCAGATTAATCAACTTTAATCAAACAGCTGGTGTACGGGCAGGCTGGATCCTATGGGTCTGCAATTAATTTACCAAGGATAACCTAACTGGAATGCAGCATCTCATTTTCATAGGAGTTGTGCATCTACCTAACTTTGTCTGCTAGGAGACGTGACAAGAAGGAAGGTAACATGGCTTGTTCAAAATCAGTAAGTCAGTGACCGTGATGGGATTCAGACCTTTGATCTCCTGTTTCAAAGTACATTGCTCTTAACTGCTATGACATAGTCCTCATTTTAATCTTGTTCCACAGAAACCAGTTCAGTCTTGTTCATTTACATAAATGTATATCTCTCATTTATTTAAAACTGTTATGCATGAACAGCTTCATTTAGGTGCACAACTTAGTTTTCAAGAGGGTGCCAGGAGGCACACTTCTAGCCCCTCTTTTATATAGAACTCCTCCCCCTTTGCACTTTTCTATTCGCTACCTTGAACCCCTATTTGGCTAAACATTTTGCTGCATAGTTTACACATACATACTTTCATTTTTATACTTTATTTTTATTATGTTATGTATGAAACAATAACATGTATACTAGCAAATGTCAAACATCATCATACAAAATCAGGATTCCTTCTAGGACAAAGTAACAGCTAATATACAGGTTACTCACCTGTAACAGGAGTTCTAGGAATGGTATATGTTGTTCATCCACACTGTCTGGCAGGTTCCTTGCAGCTTTAAATCTTGCCAGAAGGTCTTCAAGCTGGCTCCTCCCACCCACCCGGGTGGTAAAACTCTCAGCTCCGCCCCATGACGCCAGATCTAGCCTGCTGGAAGCCAGGTTGTGCGTCGAAGCCGGGAAGGTCGGGTGGGTAGTGTGGATGAATAACATATACCATTCCTAGAACTCCTGTTACAGGTGAGTAACCTGTATTTCTAGGGACATGAATATGTTGTTCATCCACACTGTCTGGCAGATTCCTAACAGTTCTCTGGGAGGAGGGAGGCAAGGCACACACCCCCTACTTGGGGGATAAAGACTGGAGAACCGAGGCCCCAAAACCAGCATCCCAGCGTGACTCAAGGTCGATGTGGTAGTGGGCGATGAAGGTGTGTGCTGACTTCCAGGTAGCAGCTCTGCAGATTTCCTGGATAGGGACATCCCTGGAAGCAGACACCGATGCAGCGGTATGGCGGGTAGAATGAGACCTTATCCCTCTGGGAGGCTCCATGCCTGCCAACCTATAGCAGAGACCTATGCAGGAGGTGACCCACCTGCCTATCATCCGCTTGGCTGCAGGTCTGCCAGCTGCGGCTTCAGCGTAGGTGACAAACAGCTGGCGAACCTCTCCCCGAACTTCAGCCGTCCGCTCCTTATAGTAAGTGAGTGCTCTTCTAGGGTCCAAATTATGGAGCCTATATTTGGCCTCCGAGGTGTGATTGGGATAGAACACTGGCAGAGTCAACACCTGGTTAAGGTGAAACTCCGACACCACCTTCGGAAGGAATCTCGGTTGGGGGCACAGGACAACCTTGTCCCTGTGGAAGACCAGATAAGGAGACTCGATGGAAAGCGCCTGGAGCTCTCCCATCCTTCTGGCTGACATGATAGCCACCAAGAAGGCGGTCTTCCATGACAGGTGAGACATGTCACACCTGTGCATCGGGTTCGAATGGCTTGCCCATGAGCTTAGCCAGTACCAGCAGTAGATCCCACGGAGGTGGAGGTTCTCGTACTGGAGGGGATATGTGATCAAGGCCTTTGAAAAGTGCCCCACCACCTTCTTCTATAGCTCCCGACTGCTTCCCGGCCCACGCCCGGTAAGCAGAGATGGCTGCCAGGTGCACCTTAAGGGTCGTCGACTGAAGCCCTTGCTGAGAAAGGGACCACAGGTAGTCCAGAATGCTTGCCAAAGAACAGGAGGAAGGGTCCAGGCCCTTGCCCTGACACCAAATGGAGAATCTCTTCCATTTGAAGACATAGCATTTTCTGGTCGACTCCTTACGGGATGCCTCAACAACGTTGAGGACCTCGTCGGAAAGATCCAAGGCCTGGAACTCGAGCCGCTGAGGAACCAGGCCATCAGGTGCAGGGATTGAAGGTCCGGATGGAATACCTTCCCCTGATTGACTTGAGATCAGGTCCGGGCAGGCTGGAAGCAGCCTCGGGAGTCTGGAGCTGAGACTGAGGAGATCTGGAAACCAGAACTGGCGGGGCCAGTCTGGGGCTACCAGAACCACCAGCGCCTTGTCCCTCCTCGCCTTGAGAAGCACCTTGTGGATCAAGGGAAATGGGGGAAAGGCATAGAAGAGGCCCGGGGTCCATGATCTCGAGAAGGCATCCCCCTGTAGCGAGCCCTGCTGCGGGGGGGGGGTGGGCATGAAACAGTCTCAGCTTCGCATTCTCCTTGGAGGCAAACAGGTCCACCTGAGGCGTACCCCAGTGGGAGAACAGATCTTGTACTGCCTCCGGCAGGACAGACCACTGGTGGGACGATCCCCATCCGGCTTAGGGCATCGGCCAGGGTGTTGGAGGCCCCGCCACATGAATGGCGAGGAGATCCGCCTCCAGGCTGCGCACGAGTGACCAAATGCGGAGAGCTTCCCTGCACAGAGGCATGGAGCGTGTCCCCGCCCCTGGCGTGTTTAGGGTAGTACATGGTTGTGGTATTGTCCATCTGGACCAACCACTTGACCCTGTGGAAACGGGGAGCCAAGGTGTGAGGTGAGACGAACCACTCGAAGCTCCAGCAGGTTGATGTGGCATCAGGACTCCTGAGGAGACCAGAGACCGTGTGCTCTGTGCTCCCCCAGATAGGCACCCCAACCCATCAGAGAGGCATCGGTCGAAAGAGAGACCGTCGGCTTGGAGTGGACAAACGGGATGCCCTCCTGCAGATGTGCTGGAACGGTCCACCACTGGAGAGCGTTCCACATCCCCTGGGTCACTGTCACAAGCTGATCCAGAGGATTGAAGTGCTGTGACCATTGGCAGGCCAGCCCCCATTGAAGGGGACGAATGTACCAGCGGGCCCAATGGACCATGCTAGTGCAGGCTGCCATGAGGCCCAGGAGGTGGAGCAAGTCCCCACAGGGCGCGATTGCCCAACCTAAAATGACTGGGCAAAGGAGGAAAGAACCTCGGCCCTGTCCTCCGGGAGCCATGCTCTGGCTCGTAGAGAGTCGAGCTCTGCCCCGATGAATTGTATCACCTGCTTTGGCACGAGTTCCGACTTGGCCTCGTTGATGAGGAGACCAACCTGAGAAAAAACCTGAAGGGCCAGATCTCTGGACCGCTCCACCTCCGCTCTGGAGGGGGCTGCAATCAGCCAGTCGTCCAGGTAGGAGTACACCTGGACCCTTCGGCGCCGCAGGAATGCTGTCACCATTGTCATGCATTTGGTGAAGACCCTGGGAGCTAGGGAAAGGCCGAAAGGCATGGCCCGGAACTCATACAGGGATCCCTCCGCACTGAAGCGGAGGAATCTCTGGTGGGACGGACGGATTGGGATGTGAAAGAACGCGTCCTGAAGGTCCAGAGAACAGAACCACACGCCTCGTTCCAAGGATGGGATTATCTGAGCCAGAGTGACTATCCTGAAGGTCCGAGACCTTAGGAACCTGTTCAGGTCCTGCAGGTCGAGAATAGGGCGCCAGCCCCCCGTCTGTTTTGGGACCAGGAAGTACCTGGACACAAACTCTGGGTCTGGAGGAGGATCCGCCACCTTCCTGATCACCTCTTTTTTGAGGAGCAGGGCGCTATCGGCTCGGCGAGCCGACAAAGAGGCTGATCTCGTGAGCTCCCGAGGGGCGACGGCTTGAAGCGAGGGCCTGCTCGAACTCAAGGGGCAGGCCCTTTCCTACCACCTCCAACACCAAACGGTCCATGGTGATAACGGACTAAGCGGAAAGGAAGTCGCAGAGCCATCCCCCCATGAGGGGAACCCAGGGGGGAGTGACGAGGCTGGGGGCGACACCCCTCAACCCGTCACTGGGCAAGCTTAGAGGAGGGACCGACCGAGGGACCCCCTGGGCCTTTACCTCCCTGCTTCCTGTTGGAGGAAGCCATGGGCTTGGGTTTGGGATGCCAAGCGAGAGCCTGCTGGCCCTGGTGCTGGAGCTGTTGGGCCAGACGTGCCGCAGGCGCAGAAGGACGAAAGGACTTGTGCTGCTGCTGTCGGCGGCCTTTGTCCTTCCGGGCAGAGGTGACCGAGTCCAGAATGGCATTGGACTTTTCGATCCGCTGGAGGTGACCTTCCACTCCAGGGCCGAAGAAGTCGGTCACCAGGAAGCAGACATCCACCAGTTTGTGCTGGGTATCCGCCGTGAAGGTGGATATCCTCAGCCATGCTCTGTGGCGCATGGCCACCGCGGCCGCAACCGATCTGGCACAGGAGTCTCCAATGTCCAGAGCCGTTTGGAGCTGCTGTTTAGCCATCGCCCTACCCTGGTCCCATACCTGCCGGACCGTGGTCTGCAGGTCAGCCAGGAGATGAATGATCACCTCATTCAGGGAGCCCATGAGAGCGTGGGAGAAGTGTGCCAACAGCACGGCCGAGCTGGCCTGGCGAAGGCCAAGGGAGGATGCAGCATACACCTTGTGCCCGGCATAGTCCAGCTTTCTGGACTCCTTCTCGGGGGGGTTTGTCCACATCCCTAGCATTCCCGGAACACCGGAAAACGCTGTCGGTGACCAACCCCTCGGTGGAGGGGTGTTCCGAAAAACCAGGCAAAGAGCCGGTAGGGACCGCATACTTCCTGGCCATCCTGGCCGAAGGCGCAGGACAGGAAGCAGGCCGCTGCCAGAGCTCCAAGGCTGGACCAACAATGGCTTCAGCCACCGGAAAGGCCTCCGTGGGTGAATCCCCTCGGTCCAGTATCTCCGTCAGGTGATATTTAGCCTGCTTGGACACGGGCTCGAGCTGCATCCCGGTGGACTCCGAGATGAGCCGAAGGAAACCCATGAAGGACGATGGGCTTTCGTCCATCGACTGGCCCCCGGAGGACTCCAGGTCAATGGGCCTGGAGAACAGGGAGGAGTCGTCATCGGACTCCGAGGAGTCCTCGAAGAGCTGCCTGGGGCCTGAGCCACCCTCCACCTGCCGAGGACGATCGGGAATGACGGTGACCGACAACCTGTGGGGCAGGCCCTGACCTGACCAAGAGTCCTTGGTCGGCACCCCTGATTTCGGTTGTGGAAGCGGAGGTTCCACCACAATCGGTGGGGCAGCTGGTTTCGGCTGAACAACCGGCCCAGGCTTGGGCACCTCAGCAACAGCGAGGGGTTGTTTTGGCTGCTCGGGTGACAGCCACTTGATGGCCGGGGAAGGCGACGGCGTCGGCTTGTTCCCAGACAGAAGTAACTGCCGCCACATCAGGTCCTCGAAGCATTGTCGCAACTTGCGCCAAAGCCTCTTCGAGGAGGAAGACGGAGTACCAGCTGCGCGCCACCCTTACTTTGGTGCCAGATGTGTCCGTCGATGTCGGCGGATCAGCTGGACCGAGACGATGTCTGAGACCGAGATCCTCGGTGTTTCCGAGGACAGGTCTGGGAAGGGCCGGGGGACACCCGCTCTTCCCTCAGCTCGGAAGCCTTAACCGGGGACTGTGGCACCGGAGGTGCAGGCAGGTCCTCGGTCTCCACCGGGGGAACCGGTGAAGAAGGCTTGTCGGCTTCACCAGTCGACAGCCCGTCTGATGGTCAAGAAAAATCTCGACTGCGTCGACGGGTGTCT
Source organism: Neoceratodus forsteri (assembly GCA_016271365.2). Taxonomy (NCBI): domain Eukaryota; kingdom Metazoa; phylum Chordata; order Ceratodontiformes; family Ceratodontidae; genus Neoceratodus; species Neoceratodus forsteri. Next base: position 737,366,944 of record CM028131.1, read on the forward strand.
CGGCCGGCTGACCTGACAGGGACACCATGAAGCCAGAGGCCTTAGCCGCAACCTCGACCGAAGTCGAGTGTCAACTGTCCAGGGAAGAGGACCTCTCCCGTTCCCACGAACGCCGACGATGGGACTTACCTTTTGAGTCCTTCTTTCTGGACCGAGAGGAATGCCCCAATGGCCCCTCTCCCTTCGTGGAAAGGGATTGGCAAAGCTCCTTGAAAGAAGCTGAATATGAGGTACCCAGAGAAAGCGGGATAAATGCCGCGACCGAGGAAGAGGATGATGCGGCCTGAGCCGCCTCCTCCTCGAGGGCGATTATCTGCTCGAGTTGTTCAGCCGAGCCAGCCGCCACGGTAACCGCCCAACGGGCCTCCTTCGACTTCAATGGTGGGTAGCACTTCTCAGGGCGTCCAAGCTGTAACCGGGCAGCGCGGTCTTCCAGGACGTTAACCAAAAATGAACGGCATAACTCGCTGGCCTGCGGGTCATGTTCTAGGCCGAGGCAGTAGACGCATGTGGAGTGCGGGTCCGTCCTGGACATTTTCTGCCCACAAGGGCACTGCCGAAATCTGGGAGTCGATTTGTCCATCGCAGCCGCGAGGGAGAAACTTGACTGAAGTCTTGAAAATTTTAAATAAGTTTCGGGCGAACCGAAGAATTGGGATCCAGTCTACACGCAGAGCGTTAAGGAGGGAACTTGAGCTTCCAAGTGGTAAGGAATATCCGGTGTCATGGGGCAGAGCTGAGAGTTTTACCACCTGGGTGGGTGGAAGGAGCCAGCTTGAAGACCTTCCAGCAAGATTTAAAGCGGCAAGGAACATGCCAGACAGTGTGGATGACCAACATATCCATGTCCCTAGAACTATGCATTTTGTAAAACAGATGAGGGGTATGTCAATAATGTCCAAGGGTCCACACAGTAGTTAGGATAGCTGCACCCTGCAAGCATGTGGTGGTCAAAACGTAATACTGAACAGTCTCGCAAAAGTTACAGCTCAACAACCTGTGTTGATATGACCCCACTCCATACATGTGTCAAAGTACAAAAATGAATATCACCCCATTGCTGTGCTGCAGATCAGAGAACAATTGAAAAAGTGAACAATTAGTAAAACAGAGCTGCATTTTGGCTCCAACAAGGCTTTAATAATTCAACTTCACAAACTGTACACCACTTAACGAGTTGCAGCACCATTAAACAAAAGTCAACTGTACTTGCTGAACAGCCGTTGGCCAGATGACCAGTGTAATAATGAGAAAAATGCAGTTAACGCCATCCCTGTTCAAGTCTCCTCATCCTCAGATTCTTCCACTGCTGCTGGCCGTGAACCTTTGACCTCCTTAGCGATGGATTCAGCTTTCTTCCCCGACTCCATAGGATCGTTAAAGTGAAATGTGTGTCCTCCGTAAAAAATCCACAGTCGTGCAGGCATTAGGAGCAAGTGCGCCACTCCCAGACTACTGAGCCGGGCCCAAACCCCGTCAGATTTCTTCTGGCGGGATCATGTGGCATAGGATAGATCTGGGAAAACGTGAACAGTGGCTCCGCTGTTAACTGAAGCCGGTCTGAGGCCTGGGAGACGCTCAAGATGTAATTGCATATCCCCACTCCAGTAGTCACTAAGAGAACAGTTCAAGGTAGGTCAAGCCTGGCTGCAGCAGATCTGGAGAAAATATGGTAAGTGAAAGAGAAATGGATGGCACTATCCTGTGCCATATTCAGTGCCCCGGCAGCCAGTTTTTTTTAGGAAGTCCAATAAATTCTCCGACGATCCCTCAGGCAGTGCCAATATGCACACACGAGGCCTGATTGCTGCTTAGTGCCTCCAAGCGGTACTTGAGCTGCAAGTTTTCCTGTACCACTTATTTGTCGTGACAGGGCTTGTAACGCTTAGACTTAGGCTGCACAAGCAATCTCAAAGCAGCTTCAATTTTAATGTCTTGCTCCCCTAGGCAGCTCAAGAACATTTTGACCTTTAGGTCTATGGCCTGCCTGGATAGTTGTAGAGCTGCTCGGACCGCTTTTCTGTGTACAGCCCATAACAACAGAAGGTATCAAACTGTGCCACTTGAGATGACAAATTCGAAATTAGAGCTTTGACGCTGATCTGTTCAGCAAAATTCAATTATTTTTTTTAAAGTTTTTGTCTCCGATCTGACGCTCTGCTGGAAGGTGCATCTTAACAGCAGGCGTGTTCTATAGTGCCCCCCACACATACATACTTTTTACAGGGTTTTATTTAACTCTAAAAATTGATTAGCGTTTTGCTCATAAAAGTGCTAAACATTGTAAAAATGCATATCACCTGCCTCACTGTGTTTAACAAACATAACACTTCTAGAAAACCTATAAAAATACTTTCAGAACAGTTAGTATTGTCCCAAGAAAAAAACTGCTATTCAATTATTTAAAACCCTGTTATTATATGCATTTTGTCACTGTACATGCTTTTTCTTTATCCCATGCTAATTAATTGCCATGTACCTGTTCATACAGTGGAGCCAACCACGATGCAACATGGTGAATGACATGCCACAAAATACTGCATCATTCATGACAAAATGGCTTAAAGGGACACTGTCAGCTTCGCTCATCTATCTTTCACTCTATGTCAGCAGTGTGCCTCTTGGCACACACATATCACAGATTGCCCCTAGTATGCCCTTATGCATGTAAAATTTACAGAATGTTAGTAATTTACCTGAATTTTTAATTTATCTCTTGCTCGCTCGACCTGACTTAAACTCCCCCACCAACCGGAAGCATATGCAAGACGAGACCACGCATCTGCCAAAAGCGCGGTCCCGAAGTGTAATTTTTGGACAACGCGAGTGTAAACTGAAGTTAATTCAGTAGAGTAGCTTTCTATTAACTGTTGTTGACATGTAGTGCCTAAATCGAAGCACCGAGAGCAGAGCACAACACTTTTTTTAAATGGGACCGAACCCCCACGCATACGCAATTGCAGTATGTTCTTGCGCATGTGCGGGATCTTTACTTATGCTGCACTTTCGCATGCGCGGGATTTCAGTACCGTTTTTAAGAAGTGTTTTGCTCTTCTCTCGGTGCTCGGTTTTTGGCGCTACATGGCAACAACAGTTAATTAAGGGCTACTCTACTGATTAACTTCATTTACTCTTGCCATGTCCAAAATCCACACCTGGACTGCTGGCAGAGACGCATGGTCTCGACCTGCGTATGCTTCCGGTTGGTGGGGGGTTTATGTCCAGCCCAGCGAGCAACAAATAAGACAAAATTCAGGTAAACTACTAATATTCTGTAAGTTTTACATACATAAGGGCATACTAGGGGCAATCTGTGATATGTGTGTGCCAAGAGGCACACTGCTGACATATAATGCGAGATAGATGAGTAAAGCTGACAGTGCCCCTTTAACTGCCACTGAATTACACTGTTCCCTGCAGTATACTGCAGCATTCTGTGATATACTGCAGCATTACAGAGGTGCATCCGAGCTGGTGCCGCAGTATGTTGTGTTTGCTCTCTCTCTTTATCACCACCCGTCAGTGCTGCAGCGTGGTTCAGTGTTGTAAAGAAATAAAAAAGCCCAGAAGCGCCAAGTGTTACAAAGCTATATAGATTAATTACAGTAGTTAACCACTTACAGTATACACGAGTACACCTGTCCTCTGAGCTACTGTTTTCAGTCTAGTCACTCACCTGTTGTTTGTTGCCCTTCCTGGTTAACATCACAAAGGGCATGGTTTCGGTTATCTCAGAGTCAACCTCTCCCCCTCCTCCTGGGGGCGGGGGCCCTTTTTTCAACTGGCTCTTTAGATGCAAAGGGATGGCCACATCCAGCTGGTGCACCTTTACAGAGTCACCACTACGCTGCTGAACAGAGACAGATACAAAGATTGCATTAGAATAATCAAAATATAGTCTTTCTTTCCCCTCTTCTTTTCATATAACCCCCCCCCCACCCCGGGCTGGTGCTGGAGTAGGTATATGACAAAGTTACTCACCTGTAAATATTGTTTTACTACTTGTGTTCCCTCTACAGTAACACTTGTGAGTTGTGGGCAATTTGTTTCAATTTTGCAAACTGGAAAAACCACAAGCTGCCACTCTTCTTTGCTCATCCCCTTTGTTGGGCCACAGTTCAGGATGAGGCCTTTGCTCAGAAATGGATCGGTATATTCCAGTATGCCTCTTGCCCTTCACCCCGGTGCACCCTCTTGCTGAAAGTGTGCCTCAAAAGAGCCTGAATGATACCTATAGCTCCAATGTGGCCTTGTCAGTTTTGGTAACTGGACCTTCCTGGCCGCAGCACTGAGCGGCCAATCAAACTCCTCCTCTGATCGGACCTTCTTATTCAGTACAAGAAGAAGTTCAGCACACAGACCTTGAGTCCATGTATCTGATGGCATGGTTCCTGAGAGGCCAGAGTTTGCAACCTTCGACCTCTCAGAATGGTTACACTTAGCAGACCTATAATTTCACGTGAAGAGGTTCTCAGTACCATTCCAGAAGCACTGCTGGTGCTCACGGAGTGCCTTGTATGGTCTGTGTTCGACTATCTATGGACCCTGTCCACTATGAGGCTCCGGTCCAACTTTTTTTGAAGGTGCATTTGGCTGCCATCTCGGTGTACAAAGCTAAAGCGGGCTTACCCTCCAAGACATTGGAACCGGTGCCTTGACATATATTCCCAACCATTCGCAAGTCTCCTCCTGCATGTGACATGAGCCTGGTCCTGACCAGGCTCATGAAGATGCCTTTTGATCCTTTGGCAATGCATGGCCTTGGTTTCTTGTACTGGAAAATGATTACTTTGGTACTATCATTTCAGCCAGATGGATCAGTGTGCTTCACGCCCTCTGTCAATCCAGCCTACATCATATTCCACATTGACAAAGGTTGTGCTGTGCACCAACTGCAAATTCCTGCCCAAGGTGGTTTCCAAGTTCAATCTGAACCAATCCTTGTAACTATGAGTGTTTCTTCCCCGGCTGCATGCTAGCCCCACTGAGGAGAGCCTACACTGACTCGATGTTAGGTATGCCATTCAGTTCTACCATCAGAGAATGGAGTAAATCAGGGGTGTCAAAACCCATTTGTTTGAAACCCATTCTGCACAGTCCCGAAACAATCCTACTACAAAGCAAACCATCGCTTAATGAACTGTGTTGTGTAATGAATGATGCCATCTGTTGGCTGCACATACACCACACGAGGGCATCCATGCTCACTCTATGCAGCAGCAGACAGCTGCTTCTGCTGTCAATGCTCAGACGCATCTCAATCAGTGAGATAGGAGAACTTCCTTCATACTTACCAAAATTTCCTTTTCTGTTAGTTCTAAAGTTGTCAATGGGCAGTCCATATATATCTATAGGTAATGAACACCCCCACTGGAGCAGTGCTAAAGCACAAAGCTGTCAATCAGCATTAAATCCTGGGCATATGAGCATTCTGAGATCACTAGTTCCTCACTCACCTTTGTCCACACAGTACCTACATACTTCTATATTAACCACTCATCACTTATTCTGAAGGACACCACATAGCTCTGAGGCTTTGATAAAAGACAGTCGTCCAAAACACGTCAGGCAGGCACTAACATGGGTGTCTGTGCACACTCTTAATGGAATGTCTGTGGTAATAAAGTGACAACTTACTTAAAGTCTTACGAGCTGTGTGGTATCCCTCAAAATAGGCGGTGAATGCCCAAATTTGTGTTCTACAAATACCTGATTTCTTTGTGAGCACCATCTGCCCTGTGCACACCTTTTTTGTTTTCCATAACCAGTGATCTCCATGTTGCCAATGTCAATGAACGTTGTCCTTAGCCTAACATCAACAACTTAGACATGTAAATAATTCATGACATTATAAAAGGATAACTGGATAGCCTATCCCATTCTGGAGCTGTCTTTTCTTAAATTAAGTCTATTTTAATAATTTTTTAACAAAACACAACAGAACAAATAACAGTACACACCCTAAAATGTATACAAAAAAGTGAGCGCACAGAATAACACTAGAAATACATAAGTTCATGCAAGTAATATATGTAAAGCAGAAGAGTTCAGATGCAGGCAAAAGAAGAAAAATACAGGTTACTCACCTGTAACAGGAGTTCTAGGAATGGTATACGTTGTTCATCCACACTGTCTGGCAGGTATCCTTGCCGCTTTAAATCTTGCCGGAAGGTCTGTAAATTGGCTCCTCCCACCCACCCGGGTGGTAAAACTCTCGGCTCCGCCCCATGACGCCAGATCTGGCCCGCTGGAAGCCAGGTTGTGCGTCGAAGCCGGGAGGTCGAATTAGGTGTGGATGAACAACATATACCATTCCTAGAACTCCTGTTACAGGTGAGTAACCTGTATTTCTAGGGACATGGATATGTTGTTCATCCACACTGTCTGGCAGACTCCTAGCAGTTCTCCGGGAGGAGGAGGCAAGCACACCCACTACTTAGGAATAGAGACTGGAGAACCAAGGCCCCAAAACCAGCATCCCGGCGTGACTCAAGGTCGATGTGGTAATGGGTGATGAAGGTGTGTGCTGACTTCCAGGTAGCAGCCCTGCAGATTTCCTGGACAGGGACATCCCTGGAAGCAGCCACCGATGCAGCAGTATGGCGGGTAGAATGAGCTCTTATCCCTCTGGGAGGCTCCATGCCCACCAACTTATAGCAGAGATCTATGCAGGAGGTGACCCACCTGCCTATCGTCCGCTTGGCTGCTGGTCTGCCAGGTGTGGCTTCAGCGTAGGTGACAAACAGCTGACCTAACCTCTCCCCAGACTTCAGCCAAGGCCCTTATAGTAAGCAGCTCTTCTAGGTCCAGAGTATGGGAGCCTATTCGGCCTCCAAGGTGTGACTGGGGTAGAACACCGCAGAGTCAACACCTGGTTAAGGTGAAACTCCACACCACCTTCTGAAGGAAATTCAGGTGGGGCGAGGACAACCTTGTCCCTGTGGAAGACCAGGTAAGGAGACCTCGATGCAGAGCACCTGGAGCTCTCCCATCCTTCTGGCTGACGTGATAGCCACCAAGAAGGCGGTCTTCCACGACAGGTGAGAGAGTTCACACCTGTGCATTGGTTCGAATGGCTTGCCCATGAGTTTTGCCAGTACCAGCAGTAGATCCCACGGAGATGGAGGTTCTCGCACCGGAGGGGAAATGTGATCAAGGCCTTGGAAAAAGCGCCAGACCACCTTCTCCTGCACCACCGACTGCTTCCCAGCCCGCGCCCGGTAAGCAGAGATGGCTGCCAGGTGCATTTTAAGGGTCGTCGACCTAAGCCCTTGCTGAGAAAGGGACCAAAGGTAGTCCAATATGCTCGCCAAGGAACAGGAGGAAGGGTCCAGGCCCTTGCCCTGACACCAAATGGAAAATCTTTTCCATTTGAAGGCGAGCATTTTCTGGTCGACTTACGGGACGCCTCAACTCACGCTGAGGACCTCGTCGGAAAGACCCAAGGTCTGGAACCCTAGCCGCCAGGAACCAGGCCGCCAGTGCAGGGATTGAAGGTCCGATGGAATACCTTCCCTGATTGACAGGGAACAGGTCGGTGAGCTGGAAGCTACCTCGGAGCCTGGAGCTGAGGCTGAGGAGATCTGGTACCAGTACTGGCGGGCCAGTCTGGGGCTATCAGAATCACCTGCGCCTTGTCCCTCCTTGCTTTGAGCAGCACCTGTGCATCAAGGGAACAGGGAAAGGCGAAAAGAGGCCCGGGTCCACGGCCTCGAGAAGGCATCCCCCTGCAGCGATCCCTGCTGAGGGGGGCGGGCATGGAACAGCCTCAGCTTCGCATTCTCCCTGGAGGCAAACAGGTCCACCTGAGGTGTGCCCCAATGGGAGAATAGATCCTGTACTACCTCCGACAGGAGAGACCACTCGTGGGACACAGCCCCTATCCAGCTTAGGGCATCGGCCAGGGTGTTGGAGGCTCCTGCCACGTGAATGGCTAGGAGATCCGCCTCCAGGCTGCGCACGAGTGACCAGATGCGGAGAGCTTCCTTGCATAGAAGCATGGAGCGTGTCCCGCCCTGGCGGTTTAGATAGTACATGATCGTGGTGTTGTCCGCCTGACCCGGACCACGGACCTCAAGAAACAGAGCAAAGGCGGTGAGAGCTAGGCGGACCGCCGGAGCTCCAGCTGTTGATGTGGCATTGGGACTCCCTCGGGGACCAGAGGCCGTGCGCTCGGTGTTCCCCCAGATGGGCACCCCAACCCATCAGAGAGGCATCGGTCGCTAGAGAGACCGTTGGCTCGGGCCGGACAAACGGGATGCCCTCCTGCAGATGAACTGGAATGGTCCACCACTGGAGAGCGTTCCACATCCCCTGGGTCACCGTCACTAGGGGTCCACTGGATTGCAGCGTTGGGACCACTGGCTGGCCAGCCCCCACTGAAGGGGGCGCATGTTCCAACGGGACCAACGGACCACGCTGGTATAGGCCGCCATGAGACCCAGGAGGCGCAAGAAGTCCTGGGCAGGGTGCAATTGCCCAACCTGAAATGATTGGGCAAAGGAGGAAAGAACCTCGACCCTGTCCGCTGGGAGCAGTGCCCTGGCTCGAAGAGAGTCGAGCTCTGCCCCGATGAAAAGAATCACCTGCTCCGACTTGGCCTCGTTGATGAGGAGGCCGACCTGAGAGCAAACCTGGAGGGCCAGATCTCTGGACCGCTCCACCCCTGTCTGGAGGGGCTGCAATCAGCCAATCGTCCAGGTAAGGGTAACCCGGACCCCTGGGCGCCTGCAGGAATGCTGTCACCATTGCCATGCATTTGTGAAGACCCTGGGAGCTGGAGATAAGTCAAGGGCATGGCTTGAACTCGAAGTGATCCCTCCGCCGAAAGCTTAAGGAACCTTTGATGGGACGGACGGATAGGGACGTGAAAGAACGCTGCCCTGTAGGTCCAGAGAGCAGAACCACGCCGTGTTCCAAGGATGGTATTATCTGAGCCAGAGTGACCATCCTGAAGGTTCGAGACCTTAAGAACTTGTTTAGGTCGTGTAGGTCGAGAATGGGGCGCCAGCCCCCCGTCCGTTTCGGAACCAGGAAGTACCTGGACACGAACCCCGGGTTTGAGGGAGGGTCCGCCACCTCTCTTATCACCTCCTTCTCGAGGAGAGTGATGTCGGCTCGGCGAGCTGACAGCGAGGCTTCGGACCCCAAGGCTCCCCTGAAGTGCGACGGCTCTGAAGGGTGGGGCCTGCTCGAACTCCAGAGGCAGGCCCTTTCCTACCACTTCCAACACCCACCGGTCTGTGGTAATAGCAGACCAGGTGGAAAGGAAGAACCGGAGCCATCTCTCACTGGGAACTTGGGTGAGGTGACGAGGTTGGGGCACCCCTCAATCCGCCACTGCGCAGGCTTGAGGAGGGACCGCCGAGGGACCACCTGCCTTTACCTCCCTGCTTCCTGGAGGAGGAAGCCGGGCTTGGGTTTGGGACGCCAAGAGCGAGCCTGCTGGCCCTGGTGTTGCTGGGCCGGACGTGCTGGGGGCGCAGACGGACGAAAGGGCTTGGGTTGCGGTCTGCGGCCCTTGTCCCTCTGAGCGGATGAGACAGAGTCCAAGGTGGCATTGGACTTTTCGATCCTCTGGAGGTGGCCTTCCACTCCAGGGCCGAAGAGGTCGGTCCCCAGGAAGGGGACATCCGCCAATTTGTGCTGGTATCCGCTATGAAGGTGGATATCCTCAGCCATGCCCGACGGGCGATAGCCACACGGCCGCGACTGACCTGGCACATGAGTCTCCAATGTCCAGAGCAGTCTGAAGTTGCTGCTAGCCACTGCCCTGCCCTGGTCCCGCACCTGCCTAACCGTGGTCTGCAGGTCAGCCGGGAGATGAGGGACTACCTCGTCCAGGGAGCCCAACAGGGCATGGGAGAAATGTGCCATCAGCATGGCCGAGCTTGCCTGACGAAGGCCAAGGGATGACGCAGCGTAGACTTTGCGCCCGGCATAGTCCAATTTCTTGGACTCCTTGTCGGGAGGTTTGTCCACGTCCCTAGCGTTTCCGGCATGCCAGAAAACGCTGTCGGTAACTAACCCCTCGGCTGAGGGATGTTCCGAGAAACCGGACAGGGAACCGAAGGACCGCATACTTCCTGGCCATCCTGGCCGAAGGCGCAGGGCAGGAAGTGGGGCGCTGCCAGAGCTCCAAGGCCAGGCCCACAATGGCCTCAGCCACAGGAAAGGCTCCAGAGGAATCCCCTTGGTCCAATATCTCCGTGAGGGGATACTTGGCCTGCTTGGATACGGGCTCGAGCTGCATCCCGTGGACTCCGAGATGAGCCTGAGTAAACCCAGGAAGGACGAAGGGCGTCCAGCGACTGACCTCCAGAGGACTCCAAGTCCACTCGCTTGGAGAAAAGGGAGGAATCATCGTCGGACTCAGAAGAGTCCGCAAAGAGCTGCCTCGGGCCTGAGCCACCCTCCACCTGCCGAGGGCGATCGGGAGTGAGGGTGACCGACAGCCTATGAGGCAGACCCTGAGCAGACTGAGAGTTCTTGGTTGGAGCCCCAAACAGCGGCTGTGGAGGCGGAGGTTCCACCAGAATCGGTGGGGCAGCTGGTTTTGGCCGAACAACCGGCCTGGGAACAGGCTCCTCGGTTAAAACGAGGGGTTGTTTCGGCCGCTCCAGTGACAGCCACTTAATGGCCGGGAAGGCGACGGCGTCGGCTTGTTCCTGGTCAGAAGGAGATGTTGCCATGTGAGGTCCTCAGATCGCCGACGATTCACGTCAAGCCTCCACTCATCTGGAGGAGGAGGACGAGGACGAGCGGCGCGCCACTACCGCGGTGCCGAGACCGACCGCCTTATGATGGCGGGATCGGCTGGACCGCCAAGAAGCAGAGACCGGAACCCCGCCTTCCGAGGATGGTGCAGGAGGGACGGGTGGAACCGCCCTCCTCGCTCGGAGGGTTCGCCCGAGGGCTCCGGAACCGAGGCACTGGCAAGCCCGCGGGATCCTCAACTCCCACCGAGGGAACTGGGGAGAGGGGATTTCCGGCTTCGCCGGTCGACAACCCGTCCAACGGGTCGAGAAAGATCTCGACTGCGTCGACCGGAGTCTCGGCCAACTGACCTGACGGGACACCGTGAGACCAGTGGCCGGTTTAACGACGATCAAGTCGGCGGCCGACAACTCAGGAGAGGGACCTTTCCGCCTCAAGAGCGTCAACGGAGGGACTTACCCTGTCTTTCTTCTGACCGAGAAGAAGGTCCAGCAGAGTGGTCCTCTCCTCCAGTGGAGAGAGACAGACAAAGCTCCTAAAGGAAGCTGTGTGAGAGAACCCAGGAGAGCGGGATAAATTCAGCGTTGAGGAAGATGCGCCCGCTGCCTCTCTCGAGGGCGATCATCTGCTCTAGCTGATCCGCCCGAGCCCGCCGTGGAAACTGCCGACCGGGCCTCTTTTGACTTTACCGGAGGAAAACGTTTCTCGGGGCGCCCCAGTTGTAAACGGGCAGCACGGTCTTCGAGGATGTAGGCTGAGAAGGAAGAGCACAGGTCGCAAGCCTGCGGGTCGTGCTCAAGGCCTAAAAAGTAGACACACGTGGAGTGCGGATCCGTCCGAGACATCTTCTGCCCGCAAGGGCACCACCGAAAACCGAGTCGACGGTCCATCGAGTGAGCGAGGGATAGAAGACCAAGTCTATAATGCAAAAACTTTTAAATTCGGAAAACCAAGAATTAGGAACTAGTCTTATACGCAGAGCGCTAAGAGGAACCTGAGCTTCCAAGTGGTAAGGAAGATCTGGCGTCATGGGGCGGACCCGAGAGTTTTACCACCCGGGTGGGTGGGAGGAGCCAGCTTGAAGACCTTCCAGCAAGATTTAAAGCGGCAAGGATACCTGCCAGACAGTGTGGATGAACAACATATCCATGTCCCTAGAAAAGAGCAATTCTTTTATCACGCTTCTTAAGCGTCCAGCCACTGATCCTTCAACAGGGTTGAAATGCTGCTGCTAACACTTGTAACATAAAGAAGTTTAAACAGTAACAACACTTAATATAACTGAAGAGAACAAGTTAGGCACTAACCTGCAATGAGGAAGCACTGCACAATGCTCAGAAATTAAAATTTGTTAACCTGAATGCCTGTAAGTCCAATAAAAATATAAATGTTTCCACTGTAAGCAGACAATTCCAGATAACCAGCTTATAAACGCATACAAATAATTTCTGCTACAATCCAAAGTCCTTAGATATATCAGACAATATTCTCCAATTGGAGCCAAGGGTTCCCAAGAGAGTTCACATTCACAACGTTGAAGCTAACAGAAAAAGAAATTATGGTAAATATGAAGGAATTTCTCCTTTTTGTATCACTTGATGTTGTTAATGGGGAATCAATACATATGGGTTCTAAAAAGCATACCCATTCCTAATCCGGGTGGGGAAAATATTGTTTTATATATATATATATATATATATATACACATATATATATACACACACACACACACACACATATACACACACCCCCCATACAGGTGACACGTAATAATAATCTGTTAACCACTCAGGTAAGACTCTGCAGCATCGGCAGAACTTTGAACATCAAATCTGCAGTTCTTAGTAAATGTACATACAGAGGACCATGCTGCCGCTTTGCAAAACTCCAACACAGATGCCTCACCTCTCTTCACCAAGAACACAGCAAACGTCCTCGTGGGGTGGGCCTGGATGACAGCAGGAGCTTTCTTCTTCTCAGCTGCATATGCCTTGGTCGTGCAAGCTTTTACCCATCTAGCTAAAGGGGGGGGGCCCTAGAAGCTTTCTGGTCCATCTTTGCTGCTCCAAAGAAAGCAAACTCTCTGATTTTCAGAACTCTGTTGTTCTTTATGTCCTCATGGCGCTGCGCAAATCCATCTTATGAAGTTCATTCTCCTTTGGATTTGCCTGCCTGGGACAGAAGGACAGTACACAGAGTTCCTGATGTACATGAAAGGCTGTAAGGCTTTTAGATGAAAAAGAGAGCACTGTTCTCAATACCACATTTTCCTTATGTATGTTGAGGTAAGACTCCTTATGGGACAGTGCCTGAAGTTCGCCAATCCTTCTGGCTGGACAGAATGCAAATAGGAAACACACCTTGTAGGACAGGATGTCCAAAAGCACTTGTGAGAGAGGATTGAACGATTCCCTACACACAACATTCAACACCAGGTTCAGGCCCTATGGGGTACCTGGAGATAAAAACAAGGGTTAGCTTCTGCTGACCGCCCTGTAAAGGCAAACAATATCCAAGCTGGTTCCAAGGGATGAGGCCATGGATGGTCCCAGGGCTGCCCTGAGTACAGACACTTGGTCTCACAGGGTGCTCAACGTGAGACCTTTGTCCGGCCCTGCATGCAAGAAATCCAATATCCATGGAACCGTAGCTTTAGAAGGTCTGATACCTCTCTGTCTCTCTCTGGCCCAAACAAAGAAGGTATTCCACACACAGTCATAAGCTGCAGATGTAGAAACCTTCCTTAAGGCCATTAGGGTGTCCACCACTTTCTTGGAGAATCCCTGCTTTAACAATCTCTTCTCAGGAGCCATGCTGCCAACTGCATTGCTTCAGGATATGGATGCAGAATGGGACCTCAAAAGAAAAGCCCCCCCTCCCCCCCCAAGCAGGAGTAGAAATGTGACCTACTGAGCTAGACTCACCAAATCTGAGAACAAGAGCCTTCTTAGTCACTCTGGGGTTATCAGAAAAAGCTCCCTCTTGACTGCCTCGAGACTTACCTTGGGGAGAAGTGGCAGTGGACGGAACAAGTAAGCTCTGAGAAAATCTCAAGTCTGGGACACAGCATCCACCACCTCCACCTAGGACATTCATACCAGCTGAAGAACCTTGGCACCTGAGCATTTTCCTTCGACATGAACAGGCTGGTCTGGAGCCGACTGAACCTTCTGTACAGAAGCTGAAACACCTATAAGTTCAACATCCATTCGCCTGGATGAACTGCCTCTTGACTCAGCCAATCTGCCTGCATATTCAATTCCTCTGCTGGATGGACTGCTGAGAGGGTCAGAAGGTTCTCCTCTGCACAAAGTAGTACCTTGGTTGCTTCTGCTAGCATTCCCTGACTGCTTGTGCCTCCTTGATCATTTATATATGCTACACTGGCAGCACTGTCTGACATTACCTTCATGGCTCTGGGCAAGAAACACGGCCCTCATCTTCAACACATTTATCTGAAGCTGCTGCTCCTATGCGGTCCAGACCCCTTGACCTGGACTTGGTCCAGGACCACTCCCCAACCCAACAGGCTGGTGTCAGTCTTCAAAATGAGTTCTGTTGGAACATCCAATAGAGACCCACTACTGAGGTTTGCCCAACAAGCTAGTGACTGTAGTACCAATTAAGGTAGTGGGATCAGATTTTGGTAGTTTTCCAAGGCCGATGACCAGGCCTCCATCATCTTGTGCTGGAGAGGCCGCATATGCAGTCAGGCCCACAGCACTAACTCTATTGTTGCAGTCATCAGACCTAGAATTCTTAGAAACCTGTGAAAAGAAACTGACAACCTCTTGTCCTAGGGCCTCCTTCCTGGATGACGAGAAGAATACTTTCCCCCTCATCCGTATGGAACATTGCCCCCAAGAGTGCCAACCTCTGGGACGAGATCAGGGAGCTTTTCTCCCAACTGACGACCACATAATGTGACTTCAGAACATCCAAGGTACTTGACACTGAGCTTTCTGCCATGTGAGCAGTCGGAGCTCAGATGAGCAAGTCGTCCAGGTAGGGGAATACATGATGTCTCTCCTGTCCCAGTTGTGCTACTTGCATGATCAGGATCTTTGAATATACCATGGGCACTGTTGCCAGGCTGAAGGGAAGTGCTTGGTGCTGAAAATGTCCCTGAATCGTAAACCTCAGAAACTTATGGTGTGACTGGCGAATGGAGATGTGGAGAAACAATCCCCTGGTTGGACTGCCCCTGCAAAGGATTGCAGGTACTCTATCTTGATGGCTGTGTGGCAGACAAATCTGTTTAAATGTTTTAGATCCTGTCTTGGTCGCGCCCCCCCCCGACTTCTTAGGAACAAGAAAACAAAGAAATCTAATACAATACAAGGCCCTCATTGTTCTTTTGGGGGCGGGGGCGAGGACTGGAACAACTGCCTTGATCTGTCTCAAATGATCCAAGGTCTGACTCACTGCCTGCCTTTACACGTGATTATTTTTTTTTTTATCTCTTTTTATTCAGACAAAAGTTTTTTTGGTTTTTTTTTTACACTCATCACGATCATATTCATAGTTATATACATATTCAGCTTTAATGCAGTGGCTCTAGGCAGTTAATAATAAGATTAGGAACTGAGGACATGGCTCCTGTTTGTCTAAGTCATAACATTTTCACCCCCTGTATTGCTAAAGGTTCCAGTATACTAGGATTTGTTTAAAACATTCTCCCCCCCCCCCCCCATATAATACCAAGGGCCCCATATGTGTGCTCGCATGGATCTTTCAGGTAGGCTACCTCCCCGCGCCCCCTTCTACCAGTATTCTTATGGGACAAAGACAGGATCCACCTCCAGCTGATACAGGACCCACTTCCTCCATTTTGTTTGAAACGGTCGGGGCCTCTTCAGTATTTTAGCAGACAAGATCTCCATTTGATATATGGTGGACATAATGTTTCTCCACTCACCAATCACTGGAACCTGTTCCTCTAGCCATCTCCTGGTGAGGGCCTTTTTGGCTGCCACCAGAAAAACCAGCAACAAGGTTTTAGTCCAGCGAGGGAGTGGTCTGGATAGATGGAGACCAACACCATCTCCACTGTCAGTTCTATTGGTTCCCCCAGGCAACTAGACAATTCACTCTGGAGTGAACACCAGAAGGGCATAAGAATAGGGGATTGCAACATAATATGTCCTAAGCCCACCAGGGTACAACCACATTTTCTCCATCAGTGCCCGCAGGTGTCTGGTAGGTACTTTGTCAGAGTTGCCGGAGGGCGGACATACCTACTTTTACATTTCCACGAAAATTCTCTCCAAAATGAGGAGGTGGTCACTTTTACAGATGAAAGGGCTGCCGATTCCCACCGTTCATAGTCCACCTCCAACTCCAGCTCCCTGTTCCAATTATTCAGAATTGATTCTGTGGAGTTGGACATCACTTCTCTTAGTGATTTGTATAGGTTCCCTATCAGGTGTTTCCAGGGGTTTCCCTGGATAAAATCTATAAACATTTTGAGGAACAATGGCATTGGGGAAGGAATCTTGGCAGTTATTGTGTGGTGTCTCAAAATGTGGTTTCTCACTTGCAAATACCAGAAAAAATCTGTTCTCCTCAAACCATATTCTCCCACAAATTTTTAAAATGGGAGAACCCCATGGTCATCCAAAAACTGGAAAACATGTGACAGACCACTTAACCGCCACTCAGAAAAGGAGACATCCCCACATGAGGGGACAAAGGACTCATCCTCCGAGATTATTTTACAGCAGTCAAAAGTTGGTTTGAATTCCATTTTATTCCTCATCCCAAACCAGATTTTGAGTGTGCTGGCTGCAATCAGTGAGAAGTCTTTTACTGGGGGTGTCTTACTGTCCGAGGAAAAGAGAAATTTCAAAGCATCATGAGTGCAATTCAGTAAAAATTCGACGGACTTCCATGGCATTCAACATTTTTTAGATAGCCAGAGGAAGAAAGTATGAAGAAAAGCGTCCTGGGCATAGAGCTTAAAGTTGGGCAAATTTACTCCCCTATTAGCCAGAGGTAACTGCAATATTGATAGTCGAATTCTAGGCCTCTGTCCCCCCCCCCCGATAAAGGAAGAAATCATCCTGTCCCAGGATTTAAAGTAGTATGGTGAAGGGAATAAAGGAATATTCTGAAACAAATACAGGAGGCGAGGTAGTACATTCAAGCGGATGATTTCAATGCGTTGAAAAAAGGAAAAATGAAAGAGAGACCACCTATTTCAGTCATTCTGGATCGCAATGGTTAGTGGCTCATAGTTTAATCACCTGCAGGACTCCCAGGTCAAGGGGCACATGGATCCCCAGATATCTGAGCTTAGTGGATCTCCAACAGAGCAGGCAGAGATGCCGCAGTGCACCAGAAGGGGAGAAATTAAAGAGAAGAACCTCAGTTTTGGTGATGTTCAGTTTAAAACCTGCCACTGTCTCAAATCTCTCCAAGATGTTCCAGACAGCAGGGATCGAGACTTCCGAGGACAGAAGGCCACAGCCAAAGGCTCCAAATACAGGGCAAACATCAAAGGGGATAGTGAACAGTCCTGTCTGGTGCCACGCTGAAAGGGAAAGGGTGAAGAAACACCCGTTAATTCTCACATAGGCCCGTGGCGCATCATGCATGTTTTTCATCCAAGTGATGAATGATTCAGGGAAATGGAATTTCAACAGGGTGTCCCAGAGAAATAGCCAGGACACCCTGTCGAAGGCCTTCTCGGCATCCAGGCTCAGGAAGGCAGCAGGGATTTCGCAATTTTGGAAATGCTCAATCAAAATCAAAGTCCGACAAGTATTATCCATCATGTTTCGTTTTTTTATGAAACCCACCTGGTCAGGGTGTATTAGGCCAGGTAGGAGCCTTTCCAACCTATACGCCCAAATGGCCATAACAATTTTGTAATCCGTGTTTAGGATCGAGATTGGGCGACAGGATGAAGGGTTAGTTGGATCTTTTTCTGGTTTTGGGAAGGCTGCTATTGTAGCATATTGCCAGGAAGGGGGAGCAGGGTTACCACCTGCCACCTCACGAAACGTTGACAACATTTTGCTGGATAGTTCCTTTATGAACATTTTGTATCACTCCCCCGGGAGGCCATCTGGTCCCAGACAACGTTGTGTGGATAGGGCTATAATGGAATGTAATATCTGTCTGGTTGCTATAGGGGTCGCAAGGGATTTCCTCTGAGCCTCAGTTAAGCAAGGGAGAGGGATGTCCCCAAGAAAGGCCTATCTTTCCTCACTCCCTGCACTAGTCTCTTGTTGGTATAGTTTCTGGTAGTATGTGACAAAAGTTTGTCTGATATCATATTCCCCATGGTGCAACTGACCAGTCATAGGGTCCCTTAATTTCAGGACAGTTGTCGTCTTCCTCTGGTTTCTTAATCTCTGGGCAAGTCCGCGTGCCCCTCTTGCCCCCCCCCCCGCTTATCTGGCCTGTTTCAAATAGAGCAATGTTTGTTGGGTTTTTGTATGTAAGATTTTTTGTATCTTAGCTTTGGTTTCACAAATTCTCTGTCTGTCGATTCAAGTTCCTGCTTCCTTTTGGTCACATATGCAATGGTTTCGCCTCAAAGAATGGCTTTCATTGCATCCCATGTTATCTCATTAGAGAGTTCAGGGGAATCTTTTTCTGAAAAAAAATTGGGTAATTCTAAGTTTTAGCATTTTAACATATTGTTGATCTTCCAATAAAATGGGGTTAAGCCACCACTGCAAGGGTTATGCATTCTTCCTGAGCTCACGTTTTAAAATGAGAGGATGATGGTCGGAGATCACCATCGGTCCAATCGACATATCCTCGGCAAGGGGAAAAGTGCTCACATGTAGTTAGAAAATAATCTAATCTGGAGTGACAGTGAAATCTATTTGAATAGAAAGTATAGCCTGGATCTGAGGGGAACCGTTTACACCAAATACTGACAATCCCTAAGTGATCCAGTATTTCCCTTAAGTATTTTACAGAGCTTACCTGACACCCTGGCTGGGGATTAGGACTGTCCCTACTTGGGGATATTGTGAGACTGAGATCCCCTCCCAAAATTAATTGTCTCTGGAGGAGTTTGGTAATTTTTCACCAGAGTACTTTTAAAATTGGGGTTTTGGACGTGAGAGGGGGATACATGCTTACCAAGGTGATGTCCTGAGCATATAGCCTCCCTTGGAGTATAACAAAATGACCCTGGCTGTCAGTGTAAACTCTCTGCACCTCTAATGGTGTTGTAGTCAGTACCAGAATTGCCACCCCCCATTTCCGACCACTGGAGTGGGAAGAGGCAAAAACTTTGTACCTCTGACCCCAGATCAGCTTCCTGTGTTCAGCTCGTTTTTTAAGATGTTGCATGGTATGGGAGCACGTGATTGGGTTGTGAAGCCTGTTGATATTCTGAGAGAAAATCTGTACTGGTTTGGTAGCCATGGAACTACTTTATCATTTACTGTTTTTATGCTTCCTTCGTTCTTTTTCAGCCACTCGGGGGTTCTGGACATCCCTGTTCCATCCCTACAATGACTGCAGGGAAAGGGCAGGGAGACCATCCTGCAGCTAGACCTCTGAGGGCTGGGAGAATGAAGGCAGAGTCAGGCAGAAGGAGCAGCCGGCAACCCCAGGCAACCAACTGGTGCCTTCCCCCCAGGACCACACCATAGCCAGAGTTTCACCCCCGCCATCGAAGAGTAGCTTAAGGAAGGAGGACACCTGGCCCGCCCAGAAATCACCACCACTCCCATGTCCCTACCCCCAATAAATCCAAGCAGTCAGACAAAGTCCACTGCATCTTTACCCTTTGGGTCTGCAGAGTGGGGTTTTAAAAAATGCCACAGTCACTGGGTGTGTATATCGCTTCCACTTGTCCGACAGCGAGGGTGATTCTATCAGCAGTCCGAGCTGTTCCATCACTGTGATGATTACAGAGAAAAGACAGGGAGATCATCCCATGACTAGGCCTCTGAGTGCCGGGAGAATCAGACCAGAGCCAGGTGCCGGGAGCAGCCGGCAACCCCAGGCAACCAATCGGCATCCACCCCAGGACCACACCACAGCCAGAGTTTAACCCCTGCCATCCAGGGGTAGCCTAAAGAAGGAGGACACCTAGCCCACCCAGGAATCACCCCACCCATACCACCCACTCCCCTGCTAAAGCCAGGCAATAAAACCAAAGTCTGCTGGGTCTTTATCTTTCAGGTCTTCAGGGTGGGGTTTTGAAACTGCTGCAATTTACCCAGGATTTCTGGTAGGGAGAGATTAATTCTCTGTCCTTGTCAGCAGATAGATTGGGTCTTGCTCTTTGGATTGCCGGTCCGGGACCGTTGTCCTTTAAAATGCCTCTTCTTTTGAGATCCTCCCTGGCTTCTTGAGCTGTTGTGTAGGTTTTGGCCCCCTCTGCATATTGTATCATGAGCTTGGCCGGGTATGAGGTTTTAAACTTCAATTTCTGGGCCCGCAGGAGGGGAAAAAGAGAAGCGTACTCCCTTCTCAATCTTTGGGTACTCCCTTCTCAACCTTTGGGTACATGGCACATAATCGTTGTTCTAGATCAGCCTGTGTGAACCCAGCACTGTTTTCTATTTTCTCCAGGCCTTGCTAAGTAGCTGCTCTTTGACACTGTAGCTCTGCAAGCGGATAACAAAAGAGTGGCGCCGAGCATCTAGACGGGTAGACTTGGGCCCGAGCGCCCTACGATCCCACTCTATATCCAATTGGTAATCTGGCTCCAACTCAAGCAGCAAACGCAGGAGATAGTTGGCAAAGGCCACGGGATCGTGGCCCTCCTTGTCTTCAGGTATCCCATAAATTCTGATGTTTTCCCTCAGACTCCTGTTCTCAGAATCTTCCTGTCTTATTGACATTAGTAGTTGTTCGGCCGCCAGATTTTGAGTGCTTTCTTCTATCGAGTCCAGGCGGGAGGCATTAGCTGTTATCTGGTTGCCTGCCTCCATCACCCTAGCCTGCAAGGTCCCCATCTCTGAGCGAATGTCTCGGAGGGCGCCCCACATCTCTCCACAAAATTCATTTATCACCCGCAGTATAGCGGCACTTTGGTGGAGGTCGAGACTTTTTTTTATTTGCTTCAGTGTTGTGGTACGGTTTTCCTCTCTCCCTTCTCCCATTCTGCAAGGTTTGGCAAAGAGGCCTCCGAGTCTAAAGCACCATGATCATCCATGTCCTCGTCCGTCAGGAGTTGAAAAAGTTTTTTCTAGCTATGAGGCATGTCTGGTTGGCAATTTTCAGTTGAATGCCTCCAGATGAGTTAAGGTTTGTAAAATTTAAATAACTTAGGCCATGAGAAAGCGATCTGGAGTAGGATTATTTAAGATACTGTGGAGGAGCTTCCTTGTTGTCTGCTTCACGCTACCATGCTGGAACCAGAAGTCCGCCTTTTCACTTGATTTTGAAGTACTGGAGATTGCAGGAAATAACCTCTCATAGGAAAAGTGAAGAACTATTGTGAAATCCATAGGATCTCCAGTACCCACGCATCTGACATTAGTTTGGTCCATCACTGACAGAAATTCTGCAGGCTTCAACCAAGGAAAGGGGGGCAATCATGGCCCAGCATACCTTTATTGTGATTTACCTCCTGTTCTTCCTGCACCTCCGTTACATGTGTGGGCGAAGGACAGAACAGTTACGCAAGAACTTACCATAACAGTAGATCTTCGAAGGGATCTCAGTCATCAGGTCACACCTTAGGAACTTCACCGCTGGTGAAGCAGGATCCACACGGAAGATTGTGAGCAGTACAACTGGGGCCGCCCACGCCATCACCGTCACCAACCCTATAAAGGCGTGGGTGGCCCTGCCCCCTCCTCAGTTCTCCCCCAACCAGACGAAGGGAGCAAAGCTCTAGCCATGGGGGACTGAGGAGAGAGAGAAAAGCCCAGACCTATATGAAAGCATAGATACACCAGACAGCCAGTTCCTAGACAGGAGCCCCAGGAAGGGGGATGGTGGAAGGATAAGCAGACCTGATGACTGAGATCACCTCGAAAATCTACTGTTATGGTGAGTTCCTATGTAACTGTTCTATCTTCTTTGGGGGTATCTCAGTCATCGGTTAACACCGTAGAAACAAGTCCCAAGCAGTTACAGGTGCAACCAGACAGTCTGGGAGGAGGGCTCACCATAAACTTAAGACAGGAGGCCCTGCAGCACAGCCCTTCCAAATCCTGCATGGGCTCTAGAGGCAATGTCCAGACTGTAGTGCCTGGTGAAAGTATAGACGGTACTCCAGGTGGCAGCCGCACAGATGTCAGCATCTGAGACCCCTTGGAAACAAGCCGAGGTAGTCATGCCTTTTTGTGGCATGAGCTTTGACAGCACCAGGTAATTCTTTCCCGTACTTACTGTAGCAGAACACAATGCAATTTGCCAACCATTTGGATAAATACTGCTTAAAAAATGAAACGCCCTCTCTACCTGGGATGAAGGAAACAACTGCTTTGACTTTCTACATTCCTTGGTCCGAAGCAGGTAATACTTCAAAGTTCTGCATACATCTAACATATGGAGCAGTGCTTCCCCAGATTGGCATGCTCAGGAAGGTAAAGAGGAAGGTGAGTAGACTGGTTTGAGTGTAAACTCTGAGATCACCTTAGGAAGAAACTTAGGATTTGTGCACAAGGACACCCTGCCACCGGCCCGGTGGCACTGAGGGTTGAGGTGCTGGACGCCACACCTTGTGCCATGCCAGTGACCTGAGTTCAGGAGCCAGGAGTCGGCAGGGGAGGGAGAGGATTGAGCGCCCTCTGGGCTGCTCTCCTCTCCAGTGGGGAGGGATGGGAGTTGTCCGGTGTTTCAGCGGCCCCTGCTGGAGATCGGGGGTGCTACAGAACCCGGACTGCACATCTAGCACTGTGGCTGACGCCGGCAGGGTTGCCGTGCGCCATGACATCGGGGATGCACCACACAAGGGGGAGAGGGAGGAAAGGGAGTGAGGAATCACTACAAGGAGGAAAAAAAATCCAGCCCGAATAGGCGACAGCCCCTACAGTGTCTACCTGCCACACGCCCAAAGCTGGACCTCTACCTCCACCCCTTCGATCTTCTGGCGGGGCTTTGGCCAGAGGGGGCTCTGTGAGAGAGAGTAATGACTTTGCGGTAGGTGGAGGTCACAGCGGGCGGTAGAGCAGGGGATGAGTCGAGGGCTTGAGAGAGTTCTGGTGTCCATAGGGGATAAATAGAGTGGTAAAAAAAAAAAAAAGAGACACACTGTCTTTGTGAAAAATCAAATAAGGCTCCTTGAACCGCAGGGCCTGAAGCCCTGAAATTCTTTAACAGGGTTTTAAATAATTGAGTAGCAGTTTTATTTCTTGGGACAATGTTAACTAAACAGAAAGTATTTATATAGGTTTTCTAGAAGTGTTATGTTTGTTAAACACAGTGAGGCATGTATTATGCATTTTCACAATGTTTTAGCACTTTTATGAGCAAAACGCTAATCAATTTTTAGAGTTAAACAAAACCCTGTTTGAGCAGAAGTGATGGCAACTAAAAATAATGCATTCTAAGAGAGAAAACGTAATTTGCAAGTTGCGACTGGCTGAAAAGGAGACAGGGCCAACTTTTCTAAAACAAAATTCAAATCCCAAGCTGGGATAGGAGAACGAATTGGAGGCCACAGGTGCAGGATGCCCCTTAGAAAGGTACGGGAGACATCCAGCTGAGCAATCATGTGGTCTTCCACAAACTCATGAAAGGTAGAAATAGCCGAAAGGTGCACCTTGAAGGAGAAGTACTGGAGACATGAGTCAGACAGAGCGCGCAGGTAGTCCAGGATGTGGCTCACAAACCATTTCCACTTCATGGCACATGTGGCTCAAGTGGATGGCTTCTGGGCGGCCACTAGGATGTCTGCCACTCTGTTAGAGACCCCAAACCTGGCAATGGCTATGTCCTCTGGAGCCAAGCATATAGATAGAGGGACCTGAGGTAGGGGTGGACCAGGGTCCCCTGGTCCTGGGTTAGCAGGTTTCTGCAGAGGGTCAGAGGGACCGGAGGTTCCTCTGCCAGCTGCTGAAGCAGGGGAAACCGTATCTGCTGAGGCCAGAATGGAGCTACAAGAATTATCCTGGCCCCCTCCATCTACAATTTGATTAGCACCCTCTGAATTAGAGGAAATGGAGGGATGGTGTACAGAAATCTCCCGCTACAGGAGTGGGACAACACGTCTTGCCAGAAAACTCCAGGCCCTGGATCTAGCAAGCAGAAATTGTGCAGTTTTGTGTTAAACATTGAAACATAGAATTTGGCAGCAGATAAGGGCCGCTTGGTCCACCTAGTCTGCCCATTTCGCTACCTAACGGATAAGCTACAGTTCCTAGTTAACCAACAGCCTACTTCCTCCTACCCCCCACTAGAATTGCCTTATGCCTGTCCCATGCTTTCTTGAATTCCTCCAATGTTTTTGACTCTATGACCTCCTCAGGACGGCTGTTCCATGTACCTACAACCCTCTCTGTGAAGAAATACTTTCTCACATTACCTCTGAGCCGTTCCCCCCTCTATCTTCAAATTGTGCCTCCTTGTTCTTGCACATCTCTTTTTCTGAACGATATTACCCTCTTGGACTTTGTTGATTCCTTTAAGATATTTGAAAGTTTCTATCATGTCCCCCCTCTACCTCCTTTCCTTGAGGCTACACATCTTAAGCTCCTTTAGTCTTTCTTCATATGTCTTCTGGTGCAGACTCTGCATCATTTTGGTTGCCCTCCTCTGGACAGCCTCCATCTTGTCTACGACTTTGCAGAGATGGGGCCTCCAGAACCGTACACAGTACTCCAGATGTGGTCTTACCAACTGTCTGTACAGAGGGTCAACAAATACAGGTTACTCACCTGTAACAGGAGTTCTAGGAATGGTATATGTTGTTCATCCACACTGTCTGGCAGGTATTCTTGCCGCTTTAAATCTTGCCAGAAGGTCTTCAAGCTGGCTCCTCCCACCCACCTGGGTGGTAAAACTCTCGGCTCCGCTCCATGACGCCAGATCTGGCCCGCTGGAAGCTCAGGTTGTGCGTCGAAGCCGGGGAGGTCGGATGGGTCATATGGATGAACAACATATACCATTCTTAGAACTCCTGTTACAGGTGAGTAACCTATATTTCTAGGCACATGGATATGTTGTTCATCCACACTGTCTGGCAGACTCCTAGCAGTTCTCCGGGAGGAGGGAGGCAAGGCGCACACCCCCTACTTAGGGAATAAAGACTGGAGAACCGAGGCCCCAAAACCAGCATCCCGGCATGACTCAAGGTCGATGTGATAATGGGTGATGAAGGTGTGTGCCGACTTCCAGGTAGCAGCCCTGCAGATATTCTGGATAGGGACATCCCTGGAAGCAGCCACCGATGCAGCAGTATGGCGGTAGAATGAGCTCTTATCCCTCTGGGAGGCTCCATGCCTGCCAACTTATAGAGAGATCTATGCAGGAGGTGACCCACCTGCTTATCGTCTGCTTGGCTGCAGGTCTGCCAGGTGCGGCTTCAGCGTAGGTGACAAACAGCTGGCGAACCTCTCCCGAATTTCAGCCGTCGCTCCTTTATAACTCAGCGAGTGCCCTTCTAGGGTCAAAGTATGGAGCCTGTATTGACCTCCGGTGTGACTGGGGTAGAACACTGGCAGAGTCAACACCTGGTTACAGAAACCCCGACACCACCTTCGGAAGGAATTTCGGGTGGGGGCGGAGGACAACCTTGTCCCTGTGGAAGACCAGGTAAGGAGACTCGATGCAGAGCGCCTGGAGCTCTCCCATCCTTCTGGCTGACGTGATAGCCACCAAGAAGGCGGTCTTCCACGACAGGTGAGAGAGTTCACACCTGTGCATTGGTTCGAATGGCTTGCCCATGAGCTTTGCCAGTACCAGGAGTAAATCCCACGGAGGTGGAGGTTCTCACACGGAGGGAAATGTGATCAAGGCCTTGAAAAGCCAGACCACCTCCTGGCGCAAGCACCGATTGCCCTCTGCCCGCGCTCGTAAGGCAGAGATGGCTGCCAGGTGCACCCTTAGGGTCGTCGACCTAAGCCCTTGACAAGAAAGGGACCATAAATAGTCCAAGATGCCTGCCAAGGAACAGGAGGAAGGGACCAAGCCCTTGCCCTGACACCAAATGGAAAATCTCTTCCATTTGAAGGCACAGCATTTCCTGGTCGACTCCTTATGGGACGCCTCAACTACACTGAGGACCTCGGCGGAAAGACCCAAGGCCTGAACTCTAGCCGCTCAGGAACCAGGTCGTCAGGTGCAGGGATTGAAGGTCCGGATGGAACACCTTCCCTGATTGACTGAGAGCAGGTCCGGTGAGCTGGAAGCTACCTCGGGGCCTGGAGCTGAGGCTGAGGAGATCTGGTACCAGAACTGGGGGCCAGTCTGGGGCTATCAGAATCACCTGCGCCTTGTCCCTCCTTGCTTTGAGAAGCACCTTGTGTATCAAGGGAAATGGGGAAGGCGAGAAGAGGCCCAGGGTCCACAGCCTCGAGAAGGCATCCCCCGCAGCAAGCCATGCTGAGGGAGCGGGCATGGAACAGCCTCAGCTTCTGCTCTCCTGGAGGCAAACAGGTCCACCTGAGGTGTGCCCCAATGGGAGAACAGATCTTGTACTACCTCCGGCAGGAGAGACCACTCGGGATGCAGCCTATCCGCCTCAGGGCATCGGCCAGGGTGTTGGAGGCTCCTGCCACATGAATGGCTAGGAGATCCACCTCCAAGCTGCGCACGAGTGACCAAATGCGGAGAGCTTCCTTGCATAGAAGCATGGAGCGCGTCCCGCCCTGGCGGTTTAGATAATACAAGGTCGTGGTATTGTCTGTCTGGACTCGGACCACTTGACCCCGGAGAAACGGAGCAAAGGCGGTGAGAGCTAGGCGGACCGCTCGGAGCTCCAGCAGGTTGATGTGGCATCAGGACTCCCGTGGGGACCAGAGGCCGTGCGCCCGGTGTTTTCCCAGATGGGCACCCCAACCCATCAGAGAGGCATCGGTCGATAGAGAGACCGTCAGCTCGGGGCGGACAAACGGGATGCCCTCCTGCAGATGAACTGGAACGGCCCACCACCGGAGAGCATTCCACATCCCCTGGGTCACCGTCACTAGCTGGTCCAATGGATCGCAACGTTGTGACCACTGGCTGGCCAGTCCCCACTGAAGGGGGCGCATGCCACCGGAAAGGCCTCCATAGGGGAATCCCCTCGGTCCAGAATCTCCGTGAAGGGATACCTGGCCCGCTTAGAAACAGGTTCGAGCTTCATCCCGGTGGACTCCGAGATGAGCCGAAGCAATCCAAAGAAGGACGAAGGGCTATCGTCCACCGACTGTCCTCCTGAGGACTCCAAGTCCATTCGCTTGGAGAAAAGGGAGGAATCGTCTTCGGACTCGGAAGAGTCCTCAAAGAGATGCCTCGGGCCTGAGCCACCCTCCACCTGCCGAGGGCGATCGGCAGTGAGGGTGACAGACAGCCTATGGGGGAGTCCCTGAGCCGACCGAGAATTCTTGGTCGGAGCCCCAACTAACGGCTGTGGAGGCGGAGGTTCCACCGGAATCGGTGGGGCAGCTGGTTTTGGCCAAACAACCGGCCTGGGAACAGGCTCCTCGGATAAAACGAGGGGTTGTTTCGGCCGCTCCGGTGACAGCCACTTAATGGCCGGGGAAGGCGACGGCGTCGGCTTGTTCCTGGTCAGAAGGAGCTGTTGCCACATGAGGTCCTCATATCATCGACGCAACTTATGTCGAAGCCTCCCCTCGTCCGAGGAGGAGGACGAGCAGCGGCGCCGCTTGCCGCGGTGCCGAGACCGAGACCGCTTATGACGGCGGGATCGGCTGGACCGCGAAGAAGTCCGAGACTGAGAACCTCGGCTTTCCCGAGGACGGTGTGGGAGGTGTCGTGGGGAACCGGCACTCCCCTCGGTTCGGAGGGTTCAAACAAGGTCCGGAACCAGAGGCACAGAAGCCAACGGGTCCCTCAACTCGAACCGGGAGAGGATTCTCTGCTTCTCCTGCCGACAATCGTTCAACGGGTCGAGAAAATCTCCACCACGCCGACGGAGTCTCGGTCAACTGACCTGACGGGACACTGTGAGACCAGTGGCGAAGCCGAGCGGTTGACCGGGTCGACGGCCGACAACTCGGGAGAGGGATCTTTCCCTCCCAAGAGCGCCGATGGTGGGACTTACCTTGTCTCTTTTTGGACTGAGAAACGGTCCAGCAGAAGTTGGTCCCTCACCTTTAGTAGAGAGGGTCAGACAAAGCTCCTTAAAAGAAGCTGAATAAGAGGCACCGAGAGAGAGCGGGACAAATGCCGCAGTCGAGGTAGGAGCGGCCCGCGCCGCCTCCTCTTCGAGGGCGATCATCTGCTCGAGCTGATCCGCCGAGCCCGCCGCCGCGGAAACCGCCGACCGGGCCTCTTTTGTCTTCACCGGAGGAAAACGCTTCTCGGGACGCCCCAGTTGTAAACGGGCAGCATGGTCTTCGAGGACATAGGCCGAAAAGGAAGAGCACAGGTCGCAGGCCTGCAGGTCGTGCTCCAGACCTAGACAGTAGACGCACGTGGAGTGCGGATCCGTCCGAGACATCTTCTGCCCGTAAGGGCATCTCCGGAAACTGGGAGTCGATTTGTCCATCGCAGCCGCGAGGGAGAGAAGACCGAAGTCTTTTAAGCAAAAAACTTTTAAATTCGAAAAATCGAAGAATTAGGAACCAGTCTTATACGCAGAGCGTTAAGGAGGGAACCTGAGCTTCCAAGCGGTAAGGAAGATCTGGCGTCATGGGGCGGAGCCGAGAGTTTTACCACCCAGGTGGGTGGGAGGAGCCAGCTTGAAGACCTTCCGGCAAGATTTAAAGCGGCAAGGATACCTGCCAGACAGTGTGGATGAACAACATATCCATGTCCCTAGAACTTCCTGTTTTCTACTGGTGATGCCTCTCCCTATGCATCCCAGTATCCCCCCAGCCCTCCTTACTGCCTTCTCACATTGCTGGCCCTCCTTTAGGTCATCTGATATGACTACCCACAGGTCCATTTCCATTTTTATTGTTGTCAGTATCTCACCCCCCATTGTGTACTCTTACCCTGGGTTTTTGTTTCCCAGGTGCATTACTTTGCACTTCTTTGCGCTGAATCTAAGCTGCCATACATTTGACCATTCCTTCAACCTTGCCAAGTCCCGTTTCATCCTTTCCATCCCACCTTGCATATCAACCCTGTTGCAGATCTTTGTGTCATCTGCAAAGAGACATACTTTCCCTTCCAGTCCCTCAGCAATGTCACTTAAAGACATTAAAAAGGCCTAGCCCCAGTACTGAACCCTGTGGTACCCCACTAGTAACCCTCCTTTCTTCACTGTGGACTTCATTTACTACTACCTGCTGTGTCCTGTTGTCCAGCCGGTGTTTTACCCAGGCTACAACCCTGGGACCCCCTCCCAGGCTGGCTAATTTGTTTATTAATATTTTGTGCGGGACTGTGTCAAATGCCTTGCTAAAGTCCAGGAAGGCCATGTCCACAGCCCTTCCCTGGTCTACTACTTTGGTCACAAAGTCAAAGAAATAAATTAGATTTGTTTGACATGATCTTCCTGCTGTGAATCCATGCTGCTTTGGGTCCTGTGCCCCACTGGCCTCTAGGTACTCAACAATTCTTTCCTTCAGAAGTGATTCCATCATTTTCCCTACCACTGAGGTCAAACTGACAGGTCTGTAGTTTCCTGCCTCTGTCTTGCTCCCACTTTTGTGAAAGGGAATCGCATCCGCCCTGCTCCAGTCCTCAGGTACCACACCATCCTCCCATGATTTATTAAAAAGGGTAGTCAGTGGTGTTACTAGTTCTTCCCTTAGTTCTTTTAGAATTCTGTGGTGAATTCCATCAGGCCCCATTGCTTTATCCACCTTCAATTTTAAGAGTTCTTTCAGAACCCTTTTTTCTGTGACAGGACTAATATCAACCCTCCTATCCAGAGCGCTTATACTGACTGGATTAGGTATCTCCCCCTGCTTTTCCACTGTGAATACTGAGCAGAAATATTTGTTCAGTATCCCTGCTTTTTCACTGTCACTCTCTGCCCAACCACCTTCCTCTTTATTCAGCCTTAGTATCCCTGCCTTCGTCTTTCTTTGCTCCCTAATGTACCTATAAAAGGTTTTATCCCCTTTCTTAACCGAGTTGACCATCTTTTCCTCGGTTTGGGCCTTTGCTATTCTGACTGCCTTCACCGCTTCCTTCTGCTTTAACTGGTACAGTTCTCTGTCCTGCTCCTTCTGTGTTTCCTTATACTTCCTGAATGCTATATTTTTCTCCCTTACCTTCCCCGCCACTCCTTTTGAGAACCATAGTGATTTTTTCTTTTGTTTTGATTTATTTGCTTCACCCAATGGCTTGTTGCCTGTGTGATGGCAGTTTTGATGTTTCCCCATTGTTGCTCCACCCCACCTTCTTGCCTGTTTGCTAGTGCTTTTCTGAGGCACTCTCCCATTTTGACAAAATCAGCCCTCCTGAAGTCCAATACCTTCACTTTTGTGTGGCTTGACTCTACAGCTAAGTTTACAGTAAGCCATACTGTTTGGTGGTCGCTTGTTCCCAGATGGCTACCCACTTCAAGATCAGAGATCCTCTCTCTGTCCCCATTTGAGAGTACCAGGTCTAAGGTTGCTCCCTCCCAAGTTGGATCCAAAACAAGCTGTCTGAGGCATGCCACCTGTAGGGCATCGAGAATGGCCCTGCTCTTGGACGTGGCTGCAGCAAAGGTGTTCCAGTTAACATCTGGCATATTCAGGTCCCCCATCAGCAATATCTTCCCTTTCAAACAACATCAAGTCTTGCTGTATTCTGACATATGCAGTTAGGTCCTGCCTTTCAACTGCCCTGGAGAATAAAGAGTTAAACTTTCCATGGCCAGCATGGAATGTTCACCACAAGCTCGGCTGAAGCCCCTGCCTGCTGCTGTTTAAACTCCAACCGTCAGATTCTTTACTCCGCCTCACTGAACAGTCGCTCTGGAAACTTCTGCTTTGCTCGGTTCAAAAAAGTCAGTTAAAGTGTAGTTTTTTGCTCGGTTTCTACCGAATTGCTGCTACCGAATCTGTTGGTTTAAGTCTCTGTCTGTGGTACCATGAGTACTAGATAGGTTTTCCATTTAGTTTCTGTGTGGAACTTGTAAATTGTGGATCGGTTCAGCTAAGTCTATCAGTTCAGGTAAAAAACGTTGAGAATTTACTTAGAGTGTGGTAAGCGGTCCATATCGGTTCTAAAAAAAACCAAACTGATTTTTATTACGTTTTTTTCCAAGAGCCGTAACACGGTCAGGAACCGATAGGAGAGTCTTGCCTGGTGGATTGCCAAAAAAAGGGTACATTTTGGATAGGATTGGCCATGTCTGAGAAACCCAAGAAAAAAAACGAGCCCACTGGGTTTCAACACTGCAGTGTGTGTGGGGAAGTCTTTGCTAAGGCTGATCCCCACACCACCTATGTTACTGTCTGGGGTTTGACCACCTCGATTCAGACTGCCAAATTTGTAGAATTTTCCAAAGCTACCCTGGAAAGAGATTAGGTAGACTGAGGAAAGGGAGGCGAGAAGTCCGCTGACCCGGATGGCCAGCCCGGTTCAGTTCTGACCGAACCAGAAGGAGTGCCCTCTGACCAGGATGAAACTTCTTCGGGCAAAAGGAGAGCCGATTCTGAGGAGTCGGTTCCGGTTAAAAGAAAAAGAAAAGATAAATCGTCCGGTTCGGATCCAGAAATTCATACTCCGACCGCTGATGAGATAGCCAAGGCGATAAGAATAGTGAAATCGCTTACTTTGGTTCCGGCCGAACTGGCACCATCCGGCAGGGGTTTGGTTCGATTGGTTCCCCCGGTTCCAGAATACACCTTAGAAGAATTTTAAGAACCGGATGAGGAGGAGGGAAGAGTATGAGGATGATGATGGTGATGGTGATTATGAAAGTCTGGATGTGCCTATTGACCCGGACATCTCCCCAGACAGACTTTCAGGTGTTTCTCCTCCTAGGCTTTCTGAGTCCCCTTCCCACTTTATGTTTTACAAAAAAGTGGCTGAAACCCTGCAGCTTCCTATGGAAGAAGCAGCAGAGGATCAGGAGGAGCCTGATTTTGTTGAAATGATGGACATCCCAGAGCCCAGGAGACTGTCTATTCCCCTCCATAAATCTTTTGGGAAACAGACAAATAAAAATTCTTAAGACTCCTAACTCCATACCTCCTGTGGACAGACAAGTGGACAAGAGGTATACTCTTTCAGGCTCAGACACAGAGTTCCTTTCTCAGCAATGCAGTCATGTTGGGATATTGCAGGCTACTGTCTGTGATAAGGCAAATATCCCTTTGGCATCACACCCCCCAGATAAAGACTCCAGGAGGACTGATGCCATGGCAAAGAAACAGTACGTGGTAGCATCTTTGGGACTCAGGCAGGCTAACTATATGGCCTACACAGCTAGATACCAGAAGTCCAGATGGGACACTGTGCCGGCTGTGGCTAAACAGGCCCCTGACCTGCTTGCCAAGGAGCTGGAGCAGGTGGCTGCAGATGGGACTGAGGCATCCAAAGTGCAATTTCATGCTGCTGTGGACTCCAATGATGTTTCATCAAGAATCATGGCTACATCTGTGGCTCTTCAGAGAATGGCTTGGCTCAGATGTACCAGCTTATCACAGGATACCCAGACTAAGGCCATGGATTTCCCTGTTATTGGTAATTCTCTGTTTGGGGAGCAGACAGAGAACTACATGAAAAGATGGACACGTACAGGACCACTTACAGGAGTGCTCAGGCCGAAGAAAGGCAAGCCACTCCTCAAAGGCAGCAGTCCAGGGGCAGGCCTTTTTACCAAGCTCAGGCCTCCTCCTCTTATTCTCAGAGGGGGTTCTTCAGAGGGAGAGGCAGACAGGGGATGAGGCAGGCCTGCATCCACTCCTCAGCCTAAAGCCCCTGCCAAGCAGATACCCTGATGGGTCTGCCCGGGCCGATTCTCCAATACCAGTAGGGGGCAGGCTGGCTTACTTTGTCCAGGACTGGAAGTCTCTGACATCAGACAAGTGGGTCCTGGAAGTAGTAAGCCAGGGACTGGTTCTCAGCTTCAAAAAATTTCCCAAGATGAGAACCAGATCCTTTCCACCTGCAAATCCATCAGAGACCCTTGCCTTAGAGGCAGAGGTTTCTTCCCTCCTAACTCTCAGAGCCACAGAGAGGGTTCCCACCCTACACAAGGGCAAAGGATTGTACTCCAGGTACTTCCTAACCCCCAAAAAGACAGGAGAGTGGCGGCCCATCCTGGACCGAAGATATCTGAACAAACACTTTTAAAACCAAAGTTCAAAATGGTGACTCTAGGAATAATCCTTCCCTCTCTAAGGCCAGGGGACTGGCTAGCCTCCCTGGACCTCAAAGATGTCTATTTTCACATTCCCATCAGGTGCTCCCACAGAAAGTACCTCAGGTTCGAGTTGCCCTCAGGCCACTATCAATTCAGAGCAATGCCCTTTGGCTTAGCATCAGCCCCAAGGGTTTTCACAAAGTGCCTGGCAGTAGTGGTTGCTTTCCTAAGGAGAAAAAATATCTCCATCTTCCCATACTTGGACGACTGGCTCATAGTGGGTCAGTCTCCAGACCAAGTCAAGTCATGTTTGCAAATAACTCAGCAAGTGCTCAGTTCCTTAGGATTCCTTCTCAACCTTCCAAACTCATTTCTTGAGCCAGTACAGCTCCTCACCTTCATAGGGGTGGAGCTGGATACAGTAAGGGCAAGAGCCTTCCTTCCCCTGGACAGAGCAAAGACCCTTATAGAACTGGCCTCTTCATTCACCCTACAGGCGTCTCGACCAGCAAGGCATTTCCTTCAGCTTCTGGGCCACATGGCAGCTTCCACAGCAGTGGTCCAGAGAGCAAGATTCCAGATGAGGGACATTCAGTTCCAATTAAAAGCCTTCTGGTCCCAAAGAAAGGATTACCTTACCAAACTAGTCCCAGTGACTCAAATCCTGATCCAGGCCTTGCAATGGTGGCAGGATCAGGACAATTTGAGACAAGGAGTTCCTTTTGTCACTCAGTCTCATTCAGTGATACTCACCGCAGATGCTTCCCTGCTAGGCTGGGGAGCCCATCTGGGGGATCTTACCACCCAAGGGCCATGGTCACCTCAGGAATCTCCGCATCACATCAATCTCTTGGAACTCAGAGCAGTGTTTCTGGCACTGCAAGCTTTTTCCAAATCTGTACAGAACAAGGTAGTCCAGGTCAGAACAGACAGCACCACCACCATGTGGTACATCAACAAGCAAGGAGGCACTCGGTCTATGGCCTTGTGCACAGAAGCAATGAAGTTGTGGTCCCTGGCCCATTCCCTGCAAACCTCTCTGATAACAGTTCACCTCCCAGGGAAGGATAATGTCCTAGCAGATGCGCTCAGCAGAATATCCCAGGGCAATCACGAAAGGACCCTAGATCCCCTAGTTTTGAAAGTGATTTTCTCGAGATGGGGCACTCCACAGATAGAACATTTTGCAGCCCCAGACAATCACCAACTTCCTCTCTTTTGTTGCAGACCCCCAGTCTTGGGCTCAGTCCCCCTGGATGCTCTGATCCTGAATTGGGAAGCGAAATTTCTGTATGCTTTTCCCCCTTCCCTCTCCTGTTCAAGGTGTTAGTCAAGATAAGGTCACAACCATGCAAAGTGATTCTGATTGCTCCAGACTGGGCCAGACAGCCCTGGTACCCCCTGTTTCTGTCCTTAGCAGTTCACCTTCCCCGGTCTCTTCCCAGGAATTACAACCTGTTGACATCCTCTCCGGGGAGGATTTGGTACCCGAACCGCAAGTCTCTCAATCTCAAGGCATGGCTCTTGAAGAGTCAGAGTTTGTTGATCTGCATCTTTCCCAAGGGGTTCTGGATATCCTTAAGGCTTCTCAAAAGCCTTCCACCAGAAAGACTTACAATTCCAAATGGAAAAGGTTCACTATTTGGTGTTCTAATAAGCATATTTTTCCAGAGTCTGCTGGGTTGCCTACGGTTCTGGACCATATGGTCCATCTCAATGGCCTAGGCCTTAGGCCAGCTACACTTCATGCATTTGGCAGCTGTCTCTGCCTTCTTGTCAGTAGGCAAGCCCTCTCCTCTGTCAGCGCATCCTGTGTTTTGTAAGTTCTTCAAGGAATTGCTGCACACCAATCCCCCCTTTAGGGACCCTGCTCCTGCTTGGGACCTTAATGTTTGCATTGCTCAGCTTATGCAACCACCCTTTGAGCCTTTGTCCTCTGCAGAGCTTAAGTACTTGACTTGGAAAACCGTGTTTTTGGTAGCCATTACCTCTGCCAGGCGTATCAGTGAATTGCAAGCCCTGTCAGTGGAGCCTGATTTCATCTCTTTCCACAGAGATAAAGTGGTCCTAAGAACTAACAGGAAGTTTTTGCCTAAGGTGGTTTCAGATTTCCACCTTAATCAGTCTATGACTCTCCCTGTTTTCTTCACTGACCATTCCTCCTCTGGAGAGAGGAGGTTGCACAGCTTGGATGTTAAAAGGGCCTTCAGCAACTACACAGAGCGCACCAAGGGTCACAGGTTTGAGTCCCTCCAATTTTTCCTCACATATGGAGAGGTTGGTAAGGGCAAACCTGCCACTAAGAGATCTAGTGCCAGGTGGATTGTTTCTTGTATACAATTCTGCTATGAAAAACTGGGTAGAACTCCACCCTCAGGCCTCAGGGCTCACTCTACTAGAGGTACAGCTGCTTCCCTGGCTGCTGCCAGGGATATTCCTATCTTAGAAATTTGTCAAGCAGCCATCTGGAAAACAGTCCACACATTCAGCAAGCATTACTCTCTGGATATCCAGGGTAGGAGTGATGCTCGGTTTGGCACAGCAGTACTTCACAGCCCATTTCCAAAGTAGGTTCTGTCCCTCTTCCATGGAGGTACTGCTTGGTAGTCTGCATATGTCAGAATACAGCAAGACTTCATGTTGTTTGAAGAAAAAATTACTCACCTTAGTAATGTTGTTTCTTCTAATGGAGTATTGCTGTATTCTGGCCTCCCCCGCCTCCCCTCTCAGAACCTGTTTTTTGGGATGTGGGTGGGCAGGAGCAGTGTTGGCACCCTAGGGGTGTCCCTTTTTCACCCTCCTTTATTTTGGGTGAGTGTTGTGTTTTGGGATGTGTTTTGTTTTTTGGGTTTCCTGACTTGAGTCTTTGCTTTGAAACCAAAAAAACCCTTTTATATAAATTTAGTTGCCAGTTGGCTAGTTTGAGTTTTACAGTTTCCACACAGAACTTCCAGTGAGTACTGCTCGTAAAGATCTGACGGTTGGAGATTAAACAACAGTAGACAGGGGCTTCAACCGAGCTCACAGTGAACATTCCATGCCGGCCACGGAAAGTTTAACTCTTTGTTCTCCAGGACAGTTGAAAGGCAGGACCTAACTGCATATGTCAGAATATGTCAAAATACAGCAAGACTCCATTAGAAGAAACAACATTACTAAGGTGAGTAATTTTTTCTTCTCTGCCATCCCAAGGATGCCTTCTATCATTTCCTTGTCCATTTCCTCCCCCTGAGATGGGGGTCTGTATACAACCCCTGTGCAGATTGTGGAGCCACTTCCAGCCTCCAGGGTGACCCACAGTGCCTCCTCTCCTCCCTGTTTACCCTTTAGTTCTGTTGCTTTGATCCCTTCCCTTACATAGAGAGCTACTCCTCCTCCTCCTCTTCTTCCCTCCCTGTCCCTCCTGTAGATTGTGTACCCTGGTATGCTGACATCCCAGTCATGGTTCTCTGCGTACCATGTTTCTGTGACTGCCACGATATCCAAGCATCCCTCTTCCATCAAGGCCACCATTTTGGGGAGTTTTTACCTAGACTATGGGCATGGGCACTCATTACACTCCATTTTTTTATGGCTTTATTTCTTTTTGCCCCATCCCTGTCCTTACTGCCTTAGTCCTTTTTTCCATTTACCCTTGCCCTTATTCCTATTGACTGCTCTATCTTGGTGTTTACCTCACTAACTACCCTGATTTTTTTTTTGGGGGGGGGGGGTGCTAGGATTTCCCTTCTTTTCAGTGCCTCCCACCTTGGCTACTTTAAATGCTTGCCAATGAAGCATTTAAACCTATCACCCAGAATCCTGGTTCCCCTCCTGGATAGAGGCAGACCTTTGCACCTGTATAGGCCTATATCCCTCCAGGTGGAGCCCCAGTCCCCTATGAAGCCAAATCCCTGAGCTATGCACCAGTTTTTCAACCAGTCATTGAATCCCATGGTGCGGAGTACCCTAGCCTCATCTGTACCATAGACAGGTAGCACTTCCGAGAAAGTTACCGTGTGTGCTACTTGTCTAAGGTCCCTCCCCAGGTCCACAAACTCCTGTTGCGCTGCTCTGATCCCATTCTCAGCCAGGTCATTCGTCCCTAGGTGGATAATGACATCCAGCTCAACCCCCCTTGCAGTTGCTCCCACGATCCTGAGGATTCGTTTCCTGTCCCTCCAAGCCATGGTGCCAGGCAGGCACCTTACCTCCCTTTCCCCTCCCTCCCCCTGTTCTACCCCCCTAACAACTGAGTCCCCCACCAGGACTTGTTTCCTTCCCCTGTGGGGTCCTGTGCCACCCTCCTGTTTCTCCACTGGGAAGGTTCCCAGCATCTTCCTTGGTCTCCACTGCGGGTGCCTCCATAGTGGAACCATGCTCCGCCACAGTGGCGAATGAATTGTGGAGAGGCACAATTGGAGGGATGCACCTCTGTTCCACCACCCTCACCCTCCCTGAGCCCACCGTGGTCCAACCACTCCTCTTTCTTGGCAACCTCTGAGGTAGTGGTGGTGGCCTGGGTGGGGGAGAGCAGGTTTCCCAAATCATTGCCAGGTCAGCATGGAGATGAGCAACCTCCTCACTCAGACCAGGGAGATGCCTGCAAATAGGGCAGCAA
Organism: Neoceratodus forsteri; assembly: GCA_016271365.2. NCBI lineage: Eukaryota > Metazoa > Chordata > Ceratodontiformes > Ceratodontidae > Neoceratodus > Neoceratodus forsteri. The sequence goes on from CM028131.1 coordinate 737,404,548, forward strand.
CACAGTTTCCAGAATGTCTCCCAGAAGACTGCTGCTCCACAGCTAGTGCATTGCACCACTCCCCACATGTCTGTGTCCCTTCCTGTTACAGATGCTTTTCTTTTGTTGTTTTGTTCTTGTTTTAGTGTGTGCAAGCTTGTGAGTGTATCTACCCCTATTCAATGTGCTGTGCCTTTAAGGATGTGAACAGGTGTATGTTGTTAGCAATTTTGGGGAAGTGATGTCAGAACCCCTGCTATAAAGGAAGTTATGCACTTGGGGCGGGTGGGGTGAGGGAAGGGTGGGAGAAGTTAACCCATGCCATCCAGAATCAACTACAACTCTGACCCTCCACCCTGGGGGAATGCCTTCCTTCCTTTCAGACATCTATTTCACAAAGGTTAAGTAATAGGTCTAGTCACAAATGACTGCAAATATCTCCCAGCTGCAGTTCCTCCCTGGCAAATTAAAGTTAAAACTAAGACAAGTCAACCCCAAAAACAGAATCAATACTAGTTACTTACACAGGTCCAAAAAGTAGTAATTCAGTTCAGTGTTGTCTAGAAAATAACCTCCTTGATTTAAGGAAGCTCTGGCTGTTTTCTCTCTCTCTCTCTCAGCAGGTGTTGAGTGGGGATGCAACAAGGTCCAACTCTGGATGACCCCATCTGTCGAACAAGTCTTCTGCGACGGATGAGAGGAGCTCCCATTCATGCATGCTGGACTGAGTCCAGCTGAGACTGTCTGCCAGAGTGTTTAATACACCTAGCATGTGGACCGCTGAGTGTCAGACCGTGATCCAGTGCCCAGTACTACACTCTCAAGGCCTCCCTACATAGGGAGTACGAACAAGTCCCCCCCCCACTTGTTAAACAATACTACAATTAGATTGACTGACAGCACCAGCAGCTGACCTGGAGCAAGGTGTTCCTGAAAGGCCTGCATGCCATACAGCACCACTCTTATCTCCAGGACACTGATATACAAGGTGGTTTCTAAAAGTGACCCATATCCCTGGGTCTGGAAGGGACCCAGGTGTGCTCCCCAGCCCAAACATGGGGAATCCGTGGTGAGGATCTGCTGCGGGAAGGATATCTGGAGTGAGATGTCTTGAAGCAGATTCGAGGGGTCCATCCTCCACTGCACCACCCTGCAGACTGGGGAAGAGGCCAGGACTGGGTGATCTAAATTTTTCCTTTTTTCCAATTCTTTTTCTGGCTCTGCTTTGTTCCCAGGGAACTCTCTCGAGCATCCACTTACCATCAGCTCTACCTCCGGGCCTGAAACTCCTCTTCTCCTGGCACCAGCCCAGCTATCCCCTAGGCTCTGAGCCCCTTAAGGTGGTGCCGCCCTATCCGCCTAGGGCGCTCTATCTAGAATTCGGGCCAGGCTGGGCTCTCTGTCCCTGTGCTTGTGACTCCCAGAAGTCTTCTTCCAGGATTTAGATGATAATGGTTGGGTCGACAGAGCTGGTGATGTGGAGTTTTCTTGAACCTGCTTCTCCATTCTCTTGATTTTTTTTGGAGTAGAAATTTCTCCAAAGCACCTTTTCTGCATTGTCTGGTTGCAGAAGTAACCCTCAGCAGATTTCCCAGCCTTTCATGCTGTGGTCTAGGCCTAAGCAGCAGACATAAACTTTGCTGAAGTCTCCGTTGTAGATCTTTTCTCCACATTCACAGTAATGGAAAAGTTTAGCTGGTTCCTTCAGTGACATGCAGGTAATCGAAAATCACTATAAAAGTGATTACTTTAGTAAGTGGAAAAAAATATAATGACAGCAATAGCAGCAATGTTTTCTATGGTGGTCCGACGAGTGCAGATCGACAGTGGGGAAAAAACGAAGAAGAGGAGGGGCCGCCCACGTTTATGCATATACTGACTACTGACATCTGACGCTGCTGTGGGTGGCTCCTGGCAGACTGGTTGCAAAACCTTCTGTGTGGTTCTAGAGCCTGGTGGCTCTAAATTCCAAAGGCGTGGCCTTATGAAAGAGACATCCTCGAAGATTATCATACTTTACCATATAACAAATATGCTATTGTAATAATGTACTACTCTCTCTATGTACATATTTCTCCTTTCTACATTGCCTGTTGTTACAACTGAGAAAACTTTCAATGAGGCACTGAATTATTGGGGGAAAAAAAAAAAAGAATGTGGGGTTGCCCCAATGGCCCAGAGGCAGCGTGCTGCACTGCTGTACAGGTGACCAGTTCAGAAGCTAAACTTGGGCTGCTGTGTCAGGATACAGGCTGAGCTGAGGCAGCATGCATTGTTCAGAGAGGGTTGGCAGTGAGCTCTGGTGCCACAGCAACCCCTGAGGCTGGGCCAGGGAGCTAGCACCCTGCCGCAGGGTCTGATGTGTGTGTGAGGCCAAATCTGACAGCTGCACTCACATTATGGAAGGGACCAAACAGTGGCAGGAAAAACACATTTCTGTCTATAAGACAGTTTGAGCCCTTGGTACTACCCTGGGTGAATCCTAGTCCACATAGGGAACTGCCAATGGGTAGGGGGGCGGGGGGCCACCTCCCCTCCACAGCCTCTGCCACCAGAGCTCCAGATAACTTTGGCATTCAAGAGTGATGTACTCACCATTTTTATATTATATTTATATAGCTATAGCATGGAACACCCTACAAAAATCCCTAAAACTGTCCAATATCATTCCATTTGCATCCTTTAAACAGCATTGTACAGTCTTCTTCAAAGAGAAATGCAATTGCTACCACTAGAGCTAGCACTGTCATCTCACAAATCTCCCTTCCAAACCATATATGGCATATTCCTTCCAGACAGACACCCCATCTTATGGCACCTAGTAATACCTTCACCATCCTAGTATTACATTATGTTTGAGTGTCTGCCATGCCCCCACTGGGATATGTATATACTGTACATACTGTAAATATTAGCTTAACTTTCCTGTAACGGTTTTATCATGTGAATTTACTGTACATCACTGTGTTTATAAACGTTATTTTCCCCTGTATGTATAACTGTCTTATGTAAGTGTATGATGTATCTGTTGTGTATCAACTATTGAACCTTGACCTTATCAGGTCCATCTTGTAAATGAGCCTTGCTCAATGATGTTCGCCTGAATAAATAAAGATTTGATGATGATGATGGTGATGACGATATTAGGTGAGTAGAATATGCATTTGATGAGTAGAGGTGTTTTAAATTTGGAAAAGCAGTTGTTCTTGAAGCATTTATAAAGCCTTTCCAAGGGTTGGGATGTGTACTGGTATGCATCAAGTTTTTCCTTTTTACAAAGTAGTTTTAAATGAGTAAAATAGGCCATACTGGCCTTATCTGGAGCAATGCCTGCACAGATGGTATGCTGTGGGGGTAACTGGTGGGTTGTCATGGTATGGTGAGTCCTAGGCTGCGGGCCTGAACAGAACAGCGAGAAGAACACAGGTGACTGGGGAGAAAAATCTCTACAGAAAACAAAAAGCTGGTGGGAGACATCTGTACCTCAGCGTGCGGTGTCATGGTTGCCGGAAGTGTGAACCACTGCAGTTTCTATTCCTGAACCACACTGGTTTGAAATATTTGCGACCAATCAAGAAGCAGAAAATTCCATACCCATTTTTTTTTTAAATAAAATTCAAACAAATTTCATTAGTGCTATAAAAGGGTGTAGCAACAGAAAAATACCTGCAGATTTTCCAGCATCATCTTGTCTAATGCCTGTATAAAATCTTCATCCTCTGCACAGGGAATATGTTTTAAGCCTCCTCCTCTAATTGTTACTTCCTATTAGAAAATAACAAGCATGTTTAAGAATTACATACAGTACAAGTTTTATTTTGTATGATGTGTAGGACAGACCGGTGATTCTACAGCATATACAAGAACAGCAAATAAACTGTAATAAAGTGGTGTTAATTTCAAAGGTGGAGACTGGGACAACTGCCGGTCATTTTTTAATTTTGACCCACTTTTTTTTTTCTACCTTGGGAACAACCTGCTCACTGTTATAAAGGTTTTAAACTGCTGTTTTACGAATTTGGGCTTAGTTGAACAATATAACCCATTAGTTTTTATTTTTTTCATTTGACCCTTACTTTTATACCCAATGGGTCAGTGTCCCAAATAGATAAATATTTGAAATGAACCATGACAAAAGTTAAACATTATGACATAAAATAAAGTACAGCTACGTAGGAACTTACCGTAACAGCAGATCTTCGAGAGAGGTTCCTTTAGTATGTCATCACATATAGGACTGGCGCCACCTGGCGTCGGGCAGCATGGCAGACTTTTCTAGCAATACCTGACGGGGGACCGCCCCCCTGATGTCACGTGACTGACGTCAGCGTGACTGTATATAGTGGGCAGTCCCCACGCCCGCCCTCCAGTTCTCCTGCCAGAGCCAGGAAGAGGCCTGACAGCAGGAGCGAACAAGATTTGGAGTCCCTGTAAAACACAAACTGAGGAGAAGGAGTGAGGGAAAAATATGACCTACTAAAGGAACCTCTCGAAGATCTACTGTTACGGTAAGTTCCTACGTAAATGTACCATCTTACTTTGAGAGGGTTCCTCCAGTAGGTCATCACATATAGGATAGAGTCTCAAGCAGCCCCTCCAAGATGAGACCGAGAGAAACCAGGGAGGAGGAAAACTAACTCCAGTGGAAAAAACTGAGGTCCCAGAAGGACTCAGTCTAGGACAGAAGGCCCTGCAGGATGGCTAGGCCAAAGCCAGCCCTCCGCCTAGAAGCAATGTCCAGACTGTAATGTTTGGTAAAGGTATGGACAGAACTCCAAGTAGCAGCAGCACAAATGTCAGCCGCCGAAACGTTCCATAGGAAGGCCACGGAGGCAGCCATGCCCCTAGAAGAATGACCTCTGATGGAACCCGGCAGAGGTTTTTCGTACTTTTGGTAACAGTAACGGATGCAGTTGCCTAACCATTTGGAAAGGCCCTGCTCAGAAACCAGTTTGCTCTTCAATCTCAGGGCAAAGGAGACAAACAACTGGTCGTAAGAGCAAAACTCTTTGGTCCGATGGGTGTAACACCGGAGAATCCGATGGACATCCATCGTATGAAAGAGTGCCTCACCTATGTTAGAGAGGGATGGATAATACACCGGAAGCTCCACTGACTGATTCAGTGTGGCTTCTGACACCACTTTGGGAAGAAACTTCGGATGAGTTCTAAGGACCGCCCGGTCCCTATGGAAAATCAAGTATGACTCCTTGCAGACTAGAGCGTGAAGCTCCGAAATCCATCGGGCTGACATGATAATCACAAGAAAAAGCACCTTCCAGGAAAGGAAGCATAAATCACAAATCATAGCTGGCTCAAAAGGAGGAATGGTGAGTTTTTCCAGTACGAAGTTCAAGTCCCAAGGCTGAGTAGGGCTGCGGATGGGGGGTTTCAGATGGACAATCCCTTTCACAAAAGTTTTGAAGACTTCCAACTGAGCCACGGGTTTACCATCCACTAGCTCATGGTATGCTGAGATAGCTGAGATACAGACCTTTAAGGAAGAGTAGGACGGACCGGAGTCTGACAAGTAAAGGAGGTATTCCATGACTTGTGGGGCCGAGCAAGAGAAGGGGTTCCAGCCCTTAGCGGTTGCCCAAATGGAAAACCGCTTTCACTTCATGGCATAAGTGGAACAGTTAGAAGGTTTCCTGGCCTTGAAGAGGGCTTGAGCAACCCTGGAGGAAACCCCGAAATGGGATATCGCTATGTCTGCAGGAGCCAGGCATGGACATGCAGGGTCCTGAGCCCCGGGTGTACCAGTCAACCCTGATCCTGGATCAGGAGGTTGTGAGTCAATGGAAGTGGAACCAGTGGTTGCCAGGAAAGCTGCTGTAACAGCGAGAACCAGATCTGTCTCGGCCAGAGGAGCGATGAGGATCATCCTTGCCCTCTTCCCCTGGAGCTTGAGGAGAACCCTCTGCAGAATGGGAAAGCGTACCAAAATTTCCCTGTCCAAGATAGAGACAATGCGTCGCTCCAAAAAGCACCTTGCTCTGGAACAAACGAGCAAAACTTGGGAAGTTTTGCATTGTATTGGGAGGCGAAGAGGTCGCTTTCCGGACACCCCCAGTTTTGGAAGATGGATTCCACCACTTCCTGATGTGGTTCCCACTCATGAGTTAGGGTCCGAGATCTGCTGAGACTGTCCACCCGGATGTTTAGAACGCCTGGAATGTGCATGGCCACTAGGACCAGATGGTGCTGGACTGCCCAGTTCCACACCTGCGTTGCCTCCCTGCAAAGGGGGTATGACCAGGTTCCTCCTTGTTTGTTGATATACCAAACTACAGACATACTGTCCGTTTGGATTAGCAGTGATTCCTATGGAAGGGGTCTGAAAGATCTGTAGCACGTACAGGACCACCTTCAACTCCAATATATTGATGTGGAGAGAAGTCTCCAAACCGGACCATAGTCTCTGTGCTTGGTGTTCCCCCAGATGAGCTCCCCAGCCCATAATCGAGGCATCCGTGGTGAGGGTGGCTACTGGTGCAGGATTCTGAAAGGGAAGCCCCAAAGAAAGATTGCAAGAATCCTTCCACCACTGTAAGTCTTTCTGAACTACTGAGGAGACTAGAACCGGATGGTCCAGGTCATCCAGGAGCTGATCCCACTGCACCCGCAAGGACCACTGAGTAATCCTCATGTGAAGCCTTGCTAGGGGAATGGCAGTAATGGAGGCCGCCATCAGGCCCAGAAGGCGAAGGACTTCCCAGGCAGTGACGGCCCTGAGGGAAGCCACTTTGGAGGCCTGACAGACAAGGGTCTCCATCCTGTCTGGAGGAAAGAAGGCTCTGCACTGGACCGTATCCAGGACTGCCCCAATAAACTGAAGTCTCTGGGTAGGGATAAGGGATGACTTGGGAACATTGACGGTGATCCCAAGTCTGCGGAAAAGGTCCAGGGTAAAGGAAAGAGCATCCAGTATTGAATCCCTGGACGGGGTTGAAATTAACCAGTCGTCCAGGTAAGGGAAGACCGCAATACCCCTGCGGTGTAGGAATGCCGTGACCATCGCCAGGCACTTGGTAAAAACCCATGGTGCTGAAGACAGGCCAAAGGGGAGCGCCCGGAATTGGAAGTATTCCCCTTGGAAATGAAAGCCCAGGAATCGGCGGTGGCTGGGGAAAATAGGAATGTGCAGGTAAGAATCCTGCATATCCAGGGCACAGAGCCAGTGGTTCTCCATGAGGAGAGAGAGGAGGCTCTGTAGCATTAGCATTCAAAATTTTTGTACTCAACAAATCGATTGAGCTGACTTAGGTCGAGTATGGGTCTCAAGTCCCCAGTCTTTTTTGGAACTAGGAAAAAAATGGGAATAAAATTATTTTCCCCTTTGCCCGATGGGGACGTGCTCGATTGCTTCTTTCAGTAAGAGCGAATTTACCTCCTTGCGGACGAGAAGAGCCTGGTCCTGAGAATAAGAGGACTTTGTGGGTAGAGTTTCTAGAGGAATCTCCAGAAATTCTATAGTGTGTCCGACGGACACTAGTTGCAGAACCCATTTATCGGAGGTGATCGCCCTCCACTCCTGCACGTGGCGGGCGAACCTCCCCCCTCACCTGCTTCCTGTCACGAGACTGAGGATTCAGTGGGGCCGGGGAGTCAAGAAGTGGTGGGACGTTCAGTGGGAGGTACTCCTGAATGTCTCTGATTTTTGGAGGCAGGAGGGGTGGCTGTACCCGTGGCCTTTTGCTTCCATTGAAGGTGGACAAAGCAATGGGGCCTGATGGGATTCACCCAAGAATTCTAAAAGAACTAAGGGTGGAACTAAGGACACTGCTGACTACTCTCTTTAACAAATCATAGGAGGATGGGGTGGTACCTGAGTACTGGAGGAGGGCGGATTTGATTCCTCTTCACAAAAGTGGGAGCAGGACAGAGGCAGGAAACTACAGACCAGTTAGTTTGACCTCAGTGGTAGGTAACATGATGGAATCACTTCTGAAGGAAAGAATTGTTGAGCACCTAGAGGCCAGTGGGGCACAGGACCCAAGGCAGCATGGATTCACGATGGGAAGGTCATGTCAGACGAATCTAATAGATTTCTTTGACTGGGTGACCAAAGTAGTAGACCAGGGAGGGGCTGTGGACATGGCTTACCTAGATTTTAGCAAAGCATTTGATACAGTCCCACAAAAGAATAATACAAGTTAGCCAGCCTTGGAGTGGGTCCCAAGGTGGTAGCCTGGATACAAATTGGCTAGACAACAGGATGCAAGCGGTAGTAGTAAATGTAGTCCACAGTGAAGAAAGGAGGGTTACTAGCGGGTGCACATGAGGTTCAGTACTGGGACAGGTCCTTTTTAATGTCTTTATAAGTGACAATGCAGAGGAACTGGAAGGAAAAGTATGTCTCTTTGCAGATAACACAAAGATCTGCAACAGGGTTGATACACCAGATGGAGTGGAAAGGATGAGAAGGGACTTGGCAAGGTTGGAGGAATGGTCAAATGTATGGCAGCTTAGATTCAACGCAAAGAAGTGCAAGGTAATGCACCTGGGAAACAAAAACCCAGGGCAAGAGTACACAATGGGGGGGTGAGATACTGACAACAGTAAAAATGGAAAGGGACCTGGGGGTAATTATATCAGATGACCTAAAGGTGGGAAAGCAATGTGAAAAGGCAGTAAGGAAGGCTGGGGGGATACTGGGATGCATAGGGAGAGGCAACAATAGTAGAAAAATACAGGTTACTCACCTGTAACAGGAGTTCTAGGAATGGTATATGTAGTTCATCCACACTTATTGGCAGGTTCCTTGCCGCTTTAAATCTTGCCGGAAGGCCTTCAAGCTGGCTCCTCCCACCCACCGGGTGGTAAAACTCTTAGCTCCGCCCATGACACCAGATCTAGCCGGCTGGAAGCCAGGTTGTCGTGCGGCCGGGGAGGCGGGTGGAGTGAGTGTGGATGAACAACATATACCATTCCTAGAACTCCTGTTACAGGTGAGTAACCTGTATTTCTAGGGACATGGATATGTTCTTCATCCACACTTATTGGCAGACTCCTAGCAGTTCTCCGGGAGGAGGGAGGCAAGGCGCACACCCCCTACTTAGGCAGAAAGACTGGAGAACCGAGGCCCCGACCAGTATCCCGGCGTGACCCCAGGGCCGATGTGGAAGGGGAAAAAAACAGTAAAGCCTGCTTCCAGGTAGAAGCCCTGCGGATATCCTGGACCGGAGTATCCTCGGAAGCAGCCACCAATACAGCGGAAGGGCGGGTAAAATGAGCACTTATCCCTCTGGGAGGCTCCATGCCCGCCCACCTATAGCGGAGACCTATGCAGGAGGTGACCCACCCACTCGTCGGCCGCTAGGCTGCAGGTCTGCCAGGTGCTGCTTCAGCGTAGATGACAAACAGCTGGAAAACCTCTCCCAAACTTCAGCCCTACGCTCCCTGGGTAGGCAAGCGTATAAATAGGGTCCCAAAGGAACCTATATACGGCCTCCGAGGCGTGAATGGGGATAAACCCTGGCAGAGACAAAAACCCGGTTAGGGAAAGACTCCGCCACCGCCTACAGAAGGAACTTCGGGTGGGGCGCAGGACAACCCTGTCCCTGTGGAAGACCAGATAGGGAGATTCAAAGGAGCACCTAGAACTCTCCCCTTCTGGATGGCAGGGCAGCCCCAAGAAGGTGTTCTTCCATAACAGGTGGGGAACTCGCACCTGTGCAAAGGTTCGAACGGCTTGCCCGTGAGCTAAGCCCATACCAGCGAAGATCCCACAGAAATGGGGATACTCTCCCCAAAGGGGAGGTGTGATCAAGGCCTAGAAAAGTGCTAGACTACCTTTTCTGCGCCATCGAATGCCTTCCGGCCCGCGCCCGGGAGACAGGGGTGACTAACAGAAGCACCTAGAGGATCGTCGGCCGAAGCCCTAGTTCAAAAGGAATGGACAGCAGATGGTCCGGAATGCTCGCCGAGGGACGGGAGAGGGCCCCAGGCCCTATCCCAACACCAAATGGAGAACTCTTCCATTTGAAGGCGAGCATGTTTGGCCGACTCCTGGCAGGATGCCTCGAAAACGTCGAGGACCTTGCCGAAGGACCCAAGGCCTGGCCCCTAGCCGCACAGGGGCTGGGCCTTCAGGTGCAGGGATTGAAGGTCCAGATGGAAAACCTTCCCCTGAAAACAGAGATCAGGACCGGGCGGGCTGGAAGCTGACTCGGGAGCCTGGGGCTGAGACTGAGGAGAGCTGGATACCAGAGCTGGCCAACCACTCTGGGGCTACCAGCATCGCCTGCGCCTAGTCCCTCCTCGCCTTGCCCATGGATCAAGGGAAATGGGGGAGAGGCGTGGAAGAGGTCCAGGGTCCGCGACCTCGACGGCATCCCCTACAGCAAACCTTGCTGGGGGGGCGGGCATGAGACAGTCTCGGCCGTATTCTCCCTGGAGGAAGGGGAGGCGATCCTGTGCTACCTCGCAGGGAAGACCACCTGTGAGGCGAGCCTATGCTGGCTTAGGGCAACAGCCAGGTGCTGGAGGCCCTGCCATCGAATGGCTAGGGAAACCGCCTCCCAGCTGCGCCTAAAGACCCAATACGGAGAACCTCCTTACGAGATGCAAGGGGCTCATCCGAGCCTGGCGGGGTAGGTAGCACATGGTCGTGGTGTTGTCCGCCTGGACTTAAACCACTGGACCCCGCACAAACGGAGCAAGCGGTGCAAGCAAGCGGACCGCCATGACCTCCAGCGGGTAGGAAAGACATTGGGACTCTCGAGAGGACCAGAGGCGGAGCACTCTGAATTCCCCTTGATGGGCACCCCAACCCATCTGAGAAGCATCGGTCGGTGCAGACCGTCGACTCGGGGCAGACGAACAGGATGTACTCCTGCAAGAGCTGGAACGGTCTGAAGGAGAGCGTTCCCTAACTCCTGGGCTGTAGTCACGAACTGGTCCGAAGGAACGCAGCACTGTGACCGCTGGCTGGCCAGTCCCCCCAAGGGGAACGTATGAAACAGCGGGTCCCACGGACCACGCTGGAGCCGGCAGCCGCGAGGCCCAGGAGGAGCAGGAGGTCCCGGCAGGGTGCAATTGCCCAGTCAGACCTGGCCAGGTAAGGGAGGAAGAACCTCAGCCCTGTCCGCCGGGAGCCGAGCTCGGACTCAAGAGTCGAGCCTGGTCCCGAAGAAGGATCACCCGCTAAGGCACGAGTTCCAATGTGTCTCTGATAAGAGGAGACCCGCCTGAGACCCAGAACTCTGGATCGACCCCTTCCACCTGGAAGGGTTGAAGTCAGGCCACCATCCAGGTGGGGTTACGCCCGGGCCCCTTAATGCCGCAGAAAGCTGCTGGGCCGAGACCGAAGGGCCTGGCCTGGAACTCGTGAAGGAGATCCCCACTAGAAAGGGAGAGTCTCCCAGGAAGCGGACGGAGCAGGAGTAGAGTGCGTCCTGGAGGCCCAGGAGGCGAAGCCACATGCCCATTCTAAGGATGGATATCTAAGCCAGAGAGACCATCCAGGCGTACAGAAGAATGGGGCGCAAGCCCCCCGTCCGTTTGAGACCAGGGATACCTGGACACGAACCCAGGGTCAGAAGGGGGATCTGCAACCTTCCTGATTATCTCTATTTAGAGGGCCAGGCAAGTCGGCTCAGCGGGCCGACGAAGAGGCTGTGGACCCCAAGATCCCCGTGGGGCAACGGCTCGAGAGGGTGGGACCTGCTCGCAACTCGAAACAGGGCCTACCCTTAGCGCCTCCGACCTGCAGAGGTCCGGGAAAGTGGACCAGGTGGAGGAGGTGCGGAGCCGTCCCCCAACGGGGGAACCCGGGTAGGGGCGACGGGGCCAGGGATAGCACCCCTAGCCCGTCACTGAGCAGGCTTGGAGGAGGAGGAGGAAGAGGCCGAGGGAGCTCTCGGGCCTTTACCTCCCTGCTTCCTTTTAGAGGAAGACGCTGGTTTGGAGTCAGGCCTCCCAGCGCATGCCTGCTGGCCCTTGTGCTGGGCCGATCGAGCCGCAGGAACCAGGGGCCAAAGGGGCTTACGCAAAGGCTGCCAGTTGCCCTTGACCCTCCTGGCAGGAGTGACCGAGTCCGGAGTGGCATCGGACTTTTCGGACCCCCGGAGGTGTCCCTCCACTCCAGGGCCGAAATGGTCAGTCCCCAAGAAGGGGATGTCCGCCAACTCGTGATGGGTTTCTAAAGAGAAGGAGGATAACCTCAGCCACGCCCTGCAGCGCATGGCCACTGCGGCCGCCACCGATCTGGCACAGGAGTCGCCTAGATCCAGAGCCGTCTGGAGCTGTTGCTTCGCCACTGCCCTACCCTGGTCCCACACCTGCCGGACCGTGGTCCGCAGGTCGGCCAGGAGATGAGGGAGGACCTCGTCCAGGGAGCCCAAAAGGGCGTGGGAGAAATGTGCCATCAGTGCAGCTGAGCTGGCCTGGCGGAGGCCTAGGTAGGACCGGCGTAAACCTTGCGCCCGACATAGTCCATCCTTTTGGACTCCTTGTCAGGGTCTATCCACATCCCTAAGCGTTCCAGAACACTGGAAAACATTGTCGGTAACTAACCCCTCGGCCGAGGGGTGTTCCGAGAAACCGGGCAGAGAACCGACAGGGACAGAGTACTTCCTGGCCATCCTGGCTGAGGGCAAAGGGCAGGATGTAGGCCGCCGCCAGAGCTCCAAGGCCGGGCCCACAATTGCCTCAGCCACCGGGAAGGCCTCTGAGGGTGAACCCCTTCAGTCTAGAATATCCGTAAGGGGCCCGTTTGGAAACGGGCTCAAGCTGCATCCCGGTGAATTCCGAGATGAGCTGGAGCAGACTCATAAAGGACGATGGGCTGTCGTCCACAGAATGTTCCGGAGAAGACCCTTGGTCCTCCTGGCTAGGGAACATAGAGGAGTCAATTTCGGGCTCCGAGGGGTCTGCAAAAAGCTGCCTCAGGCCTGAGTCACTCTTCGTCCGCCGAGGGCGGGCAGGCGGGAGTGAGGGGGACAGATAACCTGCAGGACAGGTCATGACCCAGCCTGGGTTCCACCAAGACCAGTGGGGCAGCAGGGATCGGACGAGCAACCGGCCCCGGAGGAGGCACCTTGACTGCTGCGAGCGGCTGAGTCGGCCGACCGGGCGGCAGCTGCTTACTAGCCGGGGAATGAATCGGAGTCGATTGATTCCCGGACAACAACAGCTGCTGCCACATGAACTCCTCGTAACGTCGACGCCATCGGCATCAAAGCCACTCCTCATCCGAGGAGGGGGACGAGGAAGAACGGCAATGCCACTTGACTTGGTGCCTCGACCGAGAACGCAGAGGTCGGCGTGAGCGGCTAGACCGGGAGGAGGAGGACCGAGACCCGAATCCGCTGGGGAACCGAGGGCGGGCCTGGGAAGGAGCGGGGCGCGCCCGCTCCTCCCTCGGCTCGGAAGAAAGGGACGAGGTCTGTGGACCCAAAGGTGCAGGCAGAACCTCAGCCTCCGCCGGGGGAACCGGCGAAGGGATGGCAGCTCTAGCAGAAGACAGCCCAAATGACGGGTCGACAGACTCGACAACGTCGACGGGAGTCCTGGCTGACTGACCTGACGGGGACACCGTGAGGCCAGCGGCAAGAGCTGCATCCTTGACCGAAGTCGAACGTCGGCCGACAGGGAAGGGGGAACTCTCCCACTCCCTCCAGCGCCGACAGGGGACTAGCCTGCGACTCCTTGGACTTGGGCCGAGAGGTAGGTCCGGAAAGTCCCTCTCCCTTCGAGGAAAGGGACTGGCGAAGCTCCTTGAACGAAGCTGCATGAGGAAAACTCAAGGAGAGCGGGATGAGCGCTGCGACTGAGGAAGAGGGAGGGGCAGCCGCCCCTCCCCAGAGAAAGGAAGATCGAGCTGCTCAGCCGACGGAGACACTGCCCGACGAGTCTCCGAGGAGTTTTCCGGAGGGGGAAAAATTTCCGGTTGCCCGAGCCCCGAACGGGCCGCACAATCCTCCAGAGAGCTGGCCGAAAGGGCACAGCAAAAATCTCAAAGTTGAGGATCATGATCCAAGTCAAGGCAGTAAACGCACGTGGAGTGCGGGACTTTCCTGGAGGAATTAGCCGGGCGCCTCTCCGAGAGCCGGAAAATGAGTGACCCATCGCCGCAGCAAAGAAGAAGAAGATCGAAGTTTCAGAAAACTTCCAATTAATTTCGAAGACCGAAAATTCCAGGAACCAGTCGAAAACGCAGAGCGCTAAGGAGGGAACCTGAGTTTCCAAGCGGTAAGGAAGATCTGGCGTCATGGGGTGGAGCCGAGAGTTTTACCACCCGGGTGGGTGGGAGGAGCCAGCTTGAAGACCTTCCGGCAAGATTTAAAGTGGCAAGGAACCTGCCAATAAGTGTGGATGAACAACATATCCATGTCCCTACAACAGGAAGTTGTTATCCCCTCTGTACAGACAGTTGGTGAGACCCCATCTGGAGTACTGTGTGTAGTTCTGGAGACCCCATCTCCGCAAAGACATAGACAGAGTGGAGGCTGTCCAGAGGAGGGCAACCAAAATGGTGCAGGGTAGGGTCTGCATCAGAAGACATACAAAGAAAGACTAAAGGAGCTTAATATGTATACCCTTAAGGAAAGGAGGGAGAGAGGGGACATGATAGAAACTTTCAAGTACCTCAAGGGAATCAACAAAGTCCAAGAGGGTGGCATCTTTCAGAAAAAGAGATGTGCAAGCACAAGGGGGCACAATTTGAAGATAGAGGGGGGACGGCTCAGAGGTAATGTGAGGAAGTATTTTTTCACAGAGAGGGTTGTGGATGCATGGAACGGCCTTCTGGAGGAGGCTGTGGAGTCAAAAACAGTGACTGAATTGAAGCATGCATGGGACAGCCATAAGGCAATTCTAGGGGTTGGGGGTAGGAAGAAGTAGGCTGCTGGTTAACTAGGATCTGCAGCTTATCCATTAGGTGGGGAAATGGGCAGACTGGGTGGGCCAAGCGGTCCTTATCTGCTGTCAAATTCTATGTTTCTATAAATAAAGTGTATCCATATAGTAGCTATGTCACAATCACTCCGGAACTCATTTAGAATGTTCAGCCTCAGTAGCAGTACTACCCATATTCAAATGTGAATAACTGAATGAAAAAAAGATAGCGTGGTACTGTGAGCATGTTATTCAGCACAAAATTGTCTACAAAATGAGCAGTGTTTCATTTATAGATACCTTATAGATTTTTTTTTATAATTAGCAAAAATGAGCAGAAAGAAAAAATTACTCACCTTAGTAATGTTGCTTCTTCTAATGGAGTCTTGCTATATTATGACAAGTGCAGTTTGTCCCACCACTAGAACTGCTCCGGAGGTGAAAGAGTTAACTTCCATGCAGAGCATGGAGCTTAGAGTGCGAGCTCGGTTAAAGAAGCTCTGTTAGGGTGGTTTCAAACCGAAACCGTCAGATCTTTTCGAGCAAAACTCACTAAGGTTCTGTGTGGAAGCTGTAACCTACACTAGCCAACTGGCTACTAACATATTCACACATTTTCCTGGTCCCAACACCAAGACTCAAGTCAGTGGACCAGAAAAATAAGATAAATAAACATGAAAGAGGGCATCATTAAATGCCAACAGTGGACTGCCCACCCCATACCCAAAGTAGAAGTTCTGAGAGGGGCAGGCTGGGGGGGGGAGGTTATAGCAAGACTCCATTAGAAGAAACAACATTACTAAGGTGAGCAATTTTTTCTTCAAGCAACATGAAGTCTTGCTATATTATGACAAGTGCAGACTACACAGCAGTACCTCCATGGAAGAGGGACAGAACCTACTTAGGGAATAGGCTCTGAAGCACGGCTGTGCCAAACCGAGCATCCCTCCTGGCCTGGATATCCAGGGAGTAATGCTTGGTGAAAATGTGTACTGTTTTCCAAGTAGCTGCTTGACATATCTCCAAGATAGGGATGTCTCTAGCAGCAGCTAGAGATGCAGCTGTACCTCTGGTAGAGTGAGCCTCAGGCCTGAGGGGAACCTTACCCAGCTTTTGATAGCAAAATTGGATACAAGAGACGATCCACCTGGCAATGGATCTCTTAGTGGCAGGTCTCCCTTTCCCAACCTCACCGTGAGAAATAGTTGGAGGGAGTCAAACCTGTGACCCTTGGTACGCTCTATGTAGTAACTTAGGGCCCTCTTAACATCTAAGCTGTGCAGCCTCCTCTCACCAGAGGAGGAGGAATGGTCAGTGAAGAACACTGGAAGTGAAATAGATTGGTTAAGGTGGAAATCCGAAACCACCTTAGGCAAAAACTTCCTGTTAGTCCTGAGGACTACTTTATCCCTGTGAAAGGAAATAAAGTCAGTCTCTACTGATAAAGCCTGTAACTCACTTATGCGCCTGGCAGAAGTGATGGCTACTAGAAATACAGCTTTCCAAGTCAAATACTTAAGCTCTGCCGAAGACAGAGGCTCAAAGGGGGGTTGCATCAGCTGAGCAATGCAAACATTAAGATCCCAAGCAGGGGCAGGGACCCTGAATGGAGGATTGGTATGAAGCAATCCCTTAAAAAACTTGGAAAATACAGGGTGAGCAGAAAGAGAAGAGGGCTTACCTGCTGAAATGAAGGCAGAGACAGCTGCCAAGTGCACTTTCAGGGTAGCTGGTCTCAGTCCCAAAGAATTAAGATGGACCATATAGTCCAATACAGTGGGTAGATCAGCAGATTCCGGGGAAATATGCTTCCCAGAACACCATATGGAAAACCTTTTCCACTTGGAGTTATAGGTAGCCCTGGTGGAAGGCTTCCTAGCAGCCTTCAGGATTTCGAGAACACTTTGAGAAAGCTGTAGATCAGCAAACTCTAACTGCTCAAGAGCCAAGCCTTGAGGTTGAGGGATTTGAGATTCGGATACCAAACTCTCCCCTGAGCACAGGTTAACAGATTGTGGTTCCTGGGGAGACACAGGGGAAGATGGACTGCTAAGGACAGAAGGAGTGGGTACCAGGGCTGCCTGGCCCAGTCTGGAGCAATTAGGATCACCGTGCAGGGCTGAGACCTGATTTTGACTAGTACTTTGAACAGGAGAGGGAAGGGGGGGAAAGGCATAAAGGAACTTCCCTTCCCAATCGAGGAGAAAGGCATCCAGGGGGACTGAGCCCAACACTGGGGGCCTGCAACAAAAAAGTGGAAGTTGATGATTGTCTGGGGCTGCAAAAAGATCTATCTGAGGAGTGCCCCATCTGGCAAACACTATCCCCAGTACTACGGGATCCAGTGACCATTCGTGGTGGCCCTGGGAAATCCTGCTGAGAGCATCTGCCAGGACATTGTCCTTGCCTGGGAGGTGAACTGCTATGAGGGAAGTGTTCAGGGAATAAGCCAGAGACCACAACTTCATCGCCTCGGTGCACAAGGCCGAAGACCGAGTGCCCCCTTGTTTGTTGATGTACCACATTGTAGTGGTGTTGTCTGTTCTGACCTGTACCACCTTGTTCTGAACAGATGCAGAAAAACCTGAAGTGCTAGAAAAACAGCTCTGAGTTCCAACAGATTGATGTGGAGCAGAGATTCCTGAGGGGACCATAACCCCTGGTGGAGAGGTCGCCCATGTGAGCTCCCCATCCCAAGAGGGATGCATCTGTAGTAAGGGTCAAGGAGTGGGACAGAGGGATGAAAGGCACCCCTTGTCTCAGATTGCTCTGATCCTGCCACCACTGAAGGGCCTGGATCAGGGTTCGAGTCACTGGGATTAACTTGGATAGGGGATCTCTTCTTTGAGACCAGAAAGCTCTCAAATGGAACTGAATGTCCCTCATCTGAAATCTTGCTCCTTGCACTACAGCTGTGGAAGCAGCCATGTGTCCTAGGAGCTGCAGAAATGCCTTGCTGGTCGAGAGACCTGCAGAGTGAAGGACGAGGCCAGGGCCACTAAGGTCCTTACCCTTTCCAGGGGAAGGAAGGCTCTGGCCTGCTTTGTGTCCAGTTCTGCGTCTATAAAGGTGAGTACCTGGACAGGTTCCAAAACTGACTTTGGAAGATTGAGAAGAAAGCCCAGAGAGGTAAGCAGCTGCTGGGTAACTAGCAGGTGTGATTTGACCTGGTCTGGAGACTGACCCACAATGAGCCAGTCGTCCAGGTAGGGAAAAATGGCAATCTTTTGCCTTCTTAGATGAGCAACTGCTACTGCCAGACATTTTGTGAACACCCTTGGGGCAGAAGTGAGGCCGAAGGGCATTGCTGTGAACTGATAATGGCCTGAGAGCAGTTCGAATCTGAGGTACTTTCGATGGGAGCTTCTGATAAGAACATGGAAGTAGGCATCCTTGAGGTCCAGGGAAGCTAGCCAGTCCCCTGGCCTTAGGGAGGGTAAAATCATTCCAGAGTCACCATTTTGAACTTTGGTTTAAAAAGGTGCTTGTTTAGATATCTTAGATCCAGGATAGCCGCCACTCTCCTGTCTTTTTGGGGTAAGAAAGTACCTGGAGTACAGACCCTTGCCCTGGTGTGGGGGAGAAACCCTTTCTACAGCTCTGAGAGCCAAGAGGGTTGAGACTTCTGTTTCCAAAGCAAGAGTCTCTAAAGGGTTTGCAGGTGGAAAAGATCTGGCTCTCATCTTTGGAAATTTTTTGAAGCTGAGAACCAGACCCTGGCTCACTACTTCCAGGACCCACCTGTCTGATGTCAAAGACTCCCAGTCCTGGACGAAGTAAGCCAGCCTGCCCCCTACAGGTAATGGAGAGCCGACCCTGTGCATCCCATCAGAGTGCCTGTTTGGCAGGGGCTTTAGGCTGAGGGGTGGGAGCAGGTCTGCTCGTACACCGTCTGCCTCTCCCTCTGAAGAACCCCCTCTGAGCATAGGCTGAAGAGGAGGAGGCCTGGGTCTGGTAAAAAGGCCTGTGAAAAGGCTTGCCCCTACCCCTGGGGGGCTGCTCTGAGGAGTGGCTTGCCGTTCCTTGGCTTGTGCACTCCTATAAGTGGTTCTATATTCATCCATTTTCTTCATATAATTCTCTGTCTGCTCCCAAACAGAGAGAATTTCCCACCAGAGGAAAATCCATAGCCTTAGACTGGGTATCCTGTGACAAAGTAGTACACCTGAGCCAGGCCAATCTACGAAAAGCCACAGATGTAGCCATGACTCTAGAGGATACATCATTAGAATCCACTGCAGCATGGAACTGCACCCTAGATGCCTCAATACCATCAAGAGCCACCTGTTCCAGCTCCTTTGCAAGCTGGCCAGGGACCTGTTTGAGCTAAGGCCATGACAGTATCCCATCTAGATTTCTGGTATCTCAACACAAAAGCCATATAGCTTGCTTGTCTGAGTCCCAAGGATGCTGCCATGTATTGTTTTTGGCCATGGCATCAATCTTCCTGGAGTCCTTGTCAGGAGGATGTGAAGCCAGGGAATATTAGCTTTATCACAGGCTGCAGCCTGAACTACTAACATGACTGCATTGTTGCGAAAGAAAATCTGTATCAGGACCTGACAAAGTGTACCTCCTGTCCATCTTTTTGTCTACAGGAGGCACAGAATTAGGAGCTTTAAAAATTTTTGTTTGTTTCCTAAAAGATTTATGCAAAGGGATGGACAATCTCCTGGACTCTGGGATATCCATCATCTCTACATAGTCAGGCTCCTCTTGCTCATCCAAAGCCTCCTCTAAGGGAAGCTGGAGGGTCTCAGCAACTTTTTTATAAAACAAAAAATGAGAAGGGGACTCAGAAAGCCTAGAGGGAGATTCACCTGAAGGTCTGTCTGGGGAGATGTCCGGTTCAATGGGCACATCCAGACTTTCAAAGTCACATTCACACTGATCATAATCATCCTCCCCCTCCTCTGGTTCATAAAACTCTTCTATATCATATTCCTGAACCGGTGGAACCGACCGAACCGACCTTTTGCCAGATAGTGGCGGTTCGGAGGGAACCGGGGACAGTGACTGGACTATCTGAATTGCCCTGGCTATCTCTGCAGCAGTTGGAGAAGGAATTTTGGACTCCAAACCTGCTGATTTTTTAGTTTTCTTTGCTGGAACTGGCTCCTCAGAGCCAGCTTTTTGTTTGCCCGAGGAAGTCTCGCCCTGGTCAGAGGGCACTCCCTCCGGTTCGGTTGGCACCGAACCGGGCTGGCCATCCGGGTCAGCGGACTTTTTGGCCTCTCATTCCCTGAGCCTGCCCACTCTTTTGTCCAGGGTGGCTGCAGGGAAATTTTTACAAATCTGGCAGTCTGAATTGAGGTGGTCAAACCCCAGACAATAGACACATGTAGTGTGTGGGTCAGCCTTGGCAAAGGCTTCCCCACAGACACTACAGTGCTGAAACCCAGTGGGCCCGGTTTTTCTTTTGGGTTTCTCAGACATGATGCCAGCCTAACCAACAAACTTGCCCTTTTAACGGCAGTGCCAGGTAAGACACCCTTATCGGTTCCCAACCGTGTCACGGGTCGTGGAAAAAAACGTAATGAAATCCGTTTTTTTTTAGAACCGATAAGAACCGGGAACCGCATTCTAACAAGCCTTAAAAGGCTTTAAAACCAAGTTTAAATACAATTCGATCGGTTCAAACCGAACCGATAAAAATTTACAAGCTCCACACAGAAAACCTATCTATTACTTACAATACCATAGACAGAGCTTGAACCGATCGGTTTGCGGTTAAAATAAATAAATCGCGGTTAAATTCAACTGAGAAAAACGTTTTAAACCGAGGAATTGAACCGAGCAGCAGGAGGAATCTCCGGAGCGACTGTTCAGTGAGGCGGAGTAAAGAATCTGACGGTTTCGGTTTGAAACCACCCTAACAGAGCTTCTTTAACCGAGCTCGCGCTCTAAGCTCCATGCTCTGCATGGAAGTTAACTCTTTCACCTCCGGAGCAGTTCTAGTGGTGGGACAAACTACACTTGTCATAATATAGCAAGACTTCATGTTGTTTGAAATTACATTTTTTGTTCACTTTTTTGACAAACATATGCAAAAAAAGATAAGCAATCAAAGGCAAATGTCCCTGCACTGACATAAAGCATCCCTATTGCATAAATGAAATATACAGTGGTGAACTGTCAGATAAATGATTTATCTACACTTGTGCTGTTTGACCTCGGGACACCTCACTCATGCCATACGGCACTCGTGAGGTTACCTGAGGTCAAACAGCACTTGTATAGATAAATCATTTATCTGACAGCTCTCCATTGTATATCCCATATATCTTGCTACTCTGACATTCCCTGCAACGCTGTTGAAAGACCACAAAAAAGGGCAAATTCTGTAATGCTTGTCAATGCATATCTGTGCCTATATACTGTAACCCACTGTGTATGTATACCTTCACCGAGTCCATAACCATAAATATTAAAATTCAACAGTTACTAGTTAAAACCACCCATCGCTACACACGAATTCAAGATTTGAAATTACACTGCATTTTGAAAAGACAGGGCCAGAAGAAAAGGAGGAGGTGTGCTAATTTACATGAAAAACACCCTTCCACCAAGTGAAGTTACCTTGACTCTGCTACACACATCCTGACTGTGAATGTATCACAGTACAAAAAATTACTGGGTAGGGGGGAAAACCCTGTCAGTTTGCTATTAATGTATACTATCCACTTTCTGCTGCTAAGACAAGCTTATTCAATCTCTTAACCTGCCTATCGAGCCTCAAGTTACATGAAACTATGGTCATAGGCAACTTCAAAATAAACTGGACCGAAGACATGGATAACACCATCCAAGCAGAACTCAACTCCTTGAATCTACACCAAGTCATCTCAGAGCCCACCCATACCAATAATAAAACCAACAACCACATGCTAGTGGATTGATTACTTGTTAAACAGTTGCTGGCAGTCAACCCGGTTTATACCTTTCAGGTACTGAACTTAAAGGTTTCAATCGTAACCCACACTCCTGACCTCTAATGAATACATATTGAGACAGCCAGTTTTTTCTCACCAGTAAGTCCTCCTCAGCTGGCCACAAATTATTTCTGCCACTCTCCTTTGGACCGACTTTAGGCAGTTCTTGTTCTTTTTTTTTTAGGCGAGGATTCAAAAACTGTGCACAGCACTCGAGGTACACGCTCACCAAAGACCTCTACAGGGGTAGTATCATTTATTTCTGTCTGCTTGAGAAGGCTCTATCAATGCATCCCAGCATTCTGAATAGCTGTCCCATATGCCTTGTTACAGTAGGAAGAGGTGATGAGGCTGGCAATAATTTTAACTCCTAAATCCTTCTCCTCTGTGGTCTGCTCCAGTCATAGCACCATTAACCCAATATTCGACTCTTGGATTCCCCCACCCCAAGTGAAAGGAGGGAGAGAGGGGACATGATAGAAACTTTCAAGTACCTCAAGGGAATCAGCAAAGTCCAAGAGGGTAGCATCTTTCAAAAAGAGGTGTGAAGAACAAGAGGCACAATTTGAAGATAGGCGGGGCGGCTCAGAGGTAATTTAAGAGTATTTTTTTCACAGAGAGGTTGTGGATGCATGGAGCGGCCTTCCGGAGGAGGTTGTGGAGTCAAAAACAGTGGTGGAATTCAAGCAGGCATGGGACAGTCATAAGGCAATTCTAGGGGGTGGGGATAGGAAGAAGTAGGCTGCTGGTTAACTAGGATCTGCAGCTTATCCATTAGGTACGGAAATGGGCAGACTGGGTGGGCCAAGCGGTCCTTATCTGCCATCAAATTCTATGTTTCTATGTTTAAGTGCATAGTCCTGCATCTTTGGCATTCAGTTTTGAAGCCAAGGAACAATGAGAAGAGATCAAGTACTGTTTTTTTTTTTTCTGCTGGAGCTCGCTAGTCGGGTTCCGACAAAGAACTGTTTTTGGTTTGACAACTGTTTTTATCTTCAAATAAGGGGAATGGGTGTTGTGGTCAACTATGACCCCCCATCGCTCATGAATTTATTTATGTTCCAATTTGAATCTTACAATACTGATAATCAAACAAATTAAGTTTAGGAACAAGATTCTATTGTAGTATGGATACATTTAAGACCTCATCTTTGTGTGGTTCGGCACAGAGGAAGAATTAATCGAGTTTCACGAGTATCTTGATGGCACTGATCACAACATAAATTTACCTTACAAAACAATAGCCAGTCAATTTCCTATTTGGATCTAGAGATTTTCAAGGATGATTATCTTCTTGCTAGTAGGCTTTATAGAAAGCCAACTGACAATAATACATTCTTGAGAAAGAATAGCGCCTATCCCAGTCTCTCCTTAAAAACATACCTTATGGATAATTCCTATGGTTGAGATGTAACTGTACTAAAGAGACTGATTTTCAGACATTTGCGGAGAACCTTGAACACAGATTCCTTAGGTGAGGTTATGACAGTGGCCTGGTTCAACAAGCCAAGACTAAAGTGTCTAATATCCAGAGAATCATTCCTGACTACCAAAGCAAGGGAGTCAGGGCCCGTATGCAGTGTAGTCTTCTCTACACCATTCAATATTGCATTTGGACACATTAAATCCATCTTTCATTGAAACTGGCATATATTAAAAACTAATGAAAGGGGTGAATGGCCATTTCGAGAAACCCTTGTGGTTGCAAAGACAGCGACATGTTGAAAGATAAAAGTTACTACATTCTAACTTTTTATCCGAACAGGAAGTAAACTACAGTTACGTAAGAACTTACCATAACAGTAGCTCTTTGAGAGGAGCTCTTGCAGCAGGTAACACCTTTAGGGCTGAAGCTGGCAGGCCAGGACTCCACGGAAATGTTCTAGCTAGCAGTACCCAGCGGTGGCTCATCCCCAACATCACGTATGGTATAAAAGAGGTGTTCCCCACAGCCCATCCCCAGTTCCACCGCCAGAGACCAGCGAGAGAGATAAAATTAGAGTACTGAGGAATAAAGGTATCTGAAATGGAGAGGAAAATTTCACCAGGGGAAAGGATGAAGGAAATACAGTACCTGCTGCAAGAAAGTACAGTTACGTAAGAACTTACCATAAACAGATCTTCGAGAGAGGCTCTTGCAGTAGATAACTGCATATCGAATTGAAGCCAGCAGGCGTCAGGACCCCGCGGAAAAATTGCTAGCTAGCAGTCTCTGGCGGGGGACCACTCCCATGTCAGGTGACCGACGTCATGCAACGTCAGTATAAGGGGCCGTCCCCCATGCCTGCCTTCCAGTTCCTTCCTGCCAAAGGCGAGACGAGAGAGAAGAGGATATTTCCCATCCTGGAAAAGAAGCTGAAAAGCTTAGGGGGATGGAGGGCGGGAAGGTATTACCTACTGCAAGAGCCTCTCTTGAAGATCTACTGTTACGGTAAGTTCTTACGTAACTGTACTTACTTCAAGAGGGCTCTTGCAGTAGGTAATTACATATAGGACTGAGTCCCAAGCAGTCTAGAACAAGGAGAAGCAAACGGGAGGAGGACAACTACTCAGAAACAGACCCTCTGGCTGTGAAGGTCTTAGGAAAGGAGACCTTGCAGAACAGCCAACCCGAAGCCTGCTCTATGGCGAGAGGCAATGTCCAAACTATAATGTTTCGTAAAGGTATGGACAGAAGTCCAAGTAGCGGCTGTGCAAATGTCAGCCGCTGACACATTCTTGAAACAAGCCGCAGAGGCAGCCACCCCTCTGGTGGAGTATCCTCTGACCTGACCCGGCAGGGTCTTGTTGTACTTGTCATAACAGAAAGTGATACAATAAGCCAACCCCTTAGACATTGCTTGGAAACAGCATTGCCTTCTCTTTTATGAGCAAAAGAGACAAACAGTTGATCTGTCTTTCTGAGATCCTTTGTCCTGTTGGTGTAGTATCTCAGAATCCGGTGACCATCCAGAGTATTCAGGAGGAACTCCCTTTGATTGGAATGTTGCGTAAAAAATGCAGGCAGTTCCATATACTGATTCAGCATAGATTCCGCTACCACCTTAGTGAGAAACTCAGGGTTGGTACGCAGAGTCACACGTTCTTTGTGGAAAATCAAATACGGGATTTTGCACATTAAGGCCTGAAGCTCGGAAATTCGTCGAGTGGGAGTAATGGCTACCAGGAAGAGAGCCTTTCAGGAAAGGAACTTAAGGTCTGCTGATGCTCCTGACTCTAAAGGAGGCAGAGTAAGCTTCTTGAGAATTAAATTCAAATCCCAAGGAGAGGCAGGTGCGCAAATGGGGGGTCTCAAGTGGAGAACCCCTTTAAGGAAGGTCTTAGCGACTTCCAGCTGCGCAAAAGACCTGTCCCCAAAGGGAACATGGTATGCGGAAATAGCCGCCATGTGAACCTTCAAGGAGGAGCGACAGACCCAGATCGAACAGGTGACGCATGTAATCCAGGAGCCTCCCCGACAGAGCAGGAGAATGGCTCGAAAGCTCTGGAAGAGGCCCAAATAGAGAAACTTTTCCATTTCATGGTGTAAGTGGAATGAGTGGAGGGCTTTCTGGCCTCCACTAGAATCTCCGCCACCTGCGACGAAACCCCAAACCGGGTTTGAATCACGTCTGCAGGAGCCACGCATGCAGCTGAAGGGATTTGAGTTCTGGATGGACCAGGGTCCCCTGATCCTGGGTCAACAAAAGTTGCGACAGAGGAAGAGGAAGAGGAGGCTCCTCTGAGTACTGTTGCAGAAGAGAGAACCAAACTTGCCTAGACCAGAACGGAGCAATGAGGATCATGCAAGCTCCTTCTGAACAGAGCTTAAGTATGACCCTCAGAATCAACGGGATTGGGGGGAAAAGCATAGACGAATCTGCCCTTCCAGTTTAGAGACAAAGCATCACTCAAAAAAACTCCGCGCCCTGGAGCGAGCGAGCAGAAGATGGGAAGTTTATAGTTGAGAGAAGAGGCAAACAGGTCTATCTGAGGGGTTCCCCACTGTAGGAAGACATCGTCCACTAACCCCTCATCCAGCTCCCATTCGTGCGCTTGGGCGGACGACCGGCTGAGGTGGTCTGCCAAAGTGGTCTCGATCCCCGGAACATGAACCGCCATGAGGTAAAGGTTGTGAAGTATTGCCCAGTCCCAAACCTGCATCGCTTCCCTGCAAAGACGGTAGGAACAGGTTCCTCCCTGTTTGTTGATGTACCACACTACGCACATGTTGTCGGTCTGAATGGCCAGATGACCAGGTAGCAGATACAGATGCAGATGCAGAGCTTGTAAGGCGTACAGGACGGCCCTCAGCTCAAGTACATTGATGTGAAGAGTCTATTCGAGTCTAGACCAGGAGCCCTGGGTCCGCTGAGATCCCAGATGGGCTCCCCATCCCTCGCCTGAGGTGTCTGTCATCAGGATTTGGCGGGGGAAGAAAGACAGTAGAGAACTCCCAGCAAAGGTTCTCCTGAACCATCCACCACTGCAAGTCCCGAACCATCGGAGAGGAAACCGGGATCTCCCGATCCAAGTCATCCACCAACTGATCCTACTGAGACTGGAGCGTCCACCGAGAGACTCTCATGTGGAGCCCTGCGCGAGGCACTATTGGAATGGCAGCTGTCATGAGCCCGAGGAGGCGAAGGACTGACCTGGCAATGACCCACCTGTGACTGGACAAAAGGCTGGTCTAAGCCTGAAGGGTGGTCACTCTGTCCAAGGGCAGGAAGGCCATACTGGAAGTCGTATCCAGTATCGCCCTGATAAACTGGAGTCTCTGAGAAGGTATAAAATGGGACTTGGCCTGGTTGATGGTAATATCCAAGCTAGTGAAAACCTGCAGGGTAGGGGAAAGGAAGTGCAGGAGATCCTCCCTGGATGGGGCCACCAGGAGCCAATCGTCCAGGTAAGGGAAAACCTGAACCCCCTGGGTATGCTGGTGGGCCGCCACCACAGAAAGGCATCTGGTAAATACTCGGGGACTGAGGAGAGACCAAATGAGAGGGCCCTAAACTGGTAGCACTGTCCCAGCCAAAAGAGGGGCAGAAGGCTCTGCAGAGAGAGCATTCGGAACCTACTGTACTCCACGAACAGGTTCAGACAGCTGAGGTCCAGGACTGGCCTCATGTTGCCTGATTTCTTCGGAACCAGGAAGAAATGGGAATAGTAATCCATCCCCCAGAGATGGAGAGGGACGGGCTCTATCGCTGCCTTCTGAGGAAGGGCGGAGATTTCTTCCCAAACCAGAAGAAGGTGTTCCGGAGAGTAAGACTACCTTGGAGGGGGTTTTCTGGGAGGTTTCTGAAGAAACTCTATTGAGTGTCCTTCCGCCACCAGCTAGAGCACCCAAACGTCTGACGTAATCCTCTCCCAACCCAGTAGATGCAGAGAACCTCCCCATACGGTTCCTCTGGAAGACCCAGAGGCTGTGGGAGAGGAAAGGAGTAAGGTGGTATGAGGCAGTGCCGCGACTGGAGCTCCCATTGCTCGTTGGGGGGGGGGGGGGCTTCGCAGCCTGAGGGACCCGGTGTTCACTGGCCCGCTTCCCTTGAGGTTTCGCCTTGGTCCATGCCCACCTGAGAAAGGGACAGGACTGCGGTTGAGGGGCTCTGTACAAGGTGCCAACTTCCTTGAGAGCAGTGCCCTTCTCTTGCTGACCGGTGATATCCTTGACATCACCACCGAACAGCACCGAACCCCTGAAGGGCGTGTCCTGGATGGCAGACTGCACTTCAGGAACCAAACCCGACACTCGGAGTCAGGCGTGCAATCGCAACCCTACAGCGAACACCAAATTCCTACCAGCAGCGTTCACTGCATCGTATGAAGCGTGAAGCATGTGCCTGCTGGCCGAACGAGCACATCGGACCAGGTCTGACACTTCCTGTTTGGTCTGTGAGTCAGGAAGGGAGTCCAGTTTAGCTTCCACCTCGCTAAGGACAGCCTTCTGGTAATCCCCCATGTGGGTGACATAGTTCAAGGCCCTAATACCCAGAGTGGAAGAAGCGAAGTCCTTCTTCCCATACTGGTCCAGAAGGCGGGATTCCTTATCGGGGGGTGACAAGCTCAAATGCTTTGGATTGGCTGTCTGGCCGTGGTCGGCGCTGATCACAGCCGAGTCAGCCTTGGGGTGAGAGGTAAGAAACTCAACACCCTCCGGAGCCTGATATAGCCTGTCCACCTTCCTCGGAAGGGGGGGCTATGGCAGAGGGTTGTTTCCAGATAGTGGAAACAAGGTCTGCGTGAGGCTCGATTGAGCATAGAACCAAGACAGGAGCGACCTCGGGCAGATCCAAATGGGCAGCTAGCTTCTGTGGATCTGGCTCCAAAGAGTGCCGCTGATGGACAGCTTGGATTTTGCGCAGCAACTCCGTAAAGGAAGGATCCTCCGGAGGAGACTTCGGAGGGGTCCTCAGCCTGGGCTTAACCAGAGAGCGTGGCTCGTCGTCCAAATCAGAGTGTCCATCAGAGTTGTCCGAGGGATCCAAGGAGGATGAAGAAGAGGAAGACTCCACCTCCTGGTGTGGGGAAGGAAAGGAACCCTTGGGAAGCCCTCGGGGAAGCATATCCAGCCCGGCTCTGGAACTGGAGGGCTCACCTCTGGTATCCGGAGAAGGGAAGGGAGTCTCTCGTCTCCGACATACGGGGTCCGGAACTGGGACCGGCATCGGAAGATGGATCTCCGCCTCCCTGGTGAGCTGAGCCTTGGCCTCAGCCCACCAGGAAGCCAGAGTTTCCTTCAAATCCACCGGCAGCTGAGAGGGTGGTGGAGGAGGAGGGGGATATGGATACTGAGGGTATCCGAAGGGCGCGTATCCGTACCCTGATGTTGGGAAACCCGGCGTCGGGTACTGAGGCACCGTGTACTGTGGCATCAGGTAAGCCGACATCGAGTACTGGAGCGTCGGATACAGTATGACGGCATCCAATAAGATGGAGTCGGATAACCGGGAACAGGGAGGTCTGCTGCAGCAGAAGGTCCTGGCAGTGGCTCAGCGGGCGGACCCGGAATGGGTGGCCCGTCAGGCCCGGCGTAGGGACGGCATCCTGAAGAGGGATGTTGCCCGGCGTCGGCACCAAAGGAACCGACGTCAGGTCATCCGTCCAGCAGGAGGGAGACCTGACGGGAGCATGCCCACATCCTCGGCATCCCCCGAGGAGGGAGGATGAAAATCCCCGGGGTCAGACCGGGGAGATGCAGGATCCTCGCAAGGCAGCGAAGGCTGCAGGGAGCTAGGGACAGCGGACAGGAAGGGTTGACGGTTGCCTTACCGGCGCAGTCCGGGTGGATGTCGAAGAGTCGTCGTCCGGCTTAGCGGACCCAATACCCGAGGCAGGCCGCGAAGGAGGGGCGGCCTGGTCGGGCGAAGTAGAGACGTTACCCTGAGCACGGCGACTCCAGCCGAACTTGCGGTGGCCGCGGAAGAGGAGTTCCGGTCCCAGTGCTTCTCCTTGTCCTTCTTTTTGTGGTGTCCCTCGGGCGAAGTGGAGGCCCAATGAAGCTTCTTCAGCTCCTTTTCCATGGAGGTCATTTTCTTTTTGAGGATATGGGCCTCCAGGTACTGCTGCCTCCTTCTGTGGATGGCGGCGTTGAATTTCAGGCAATGCTGGCACTTCTCCACAGGGTGATCCGGGCCCAGACAGAAGAGGCACTGGGAGTGACCGTCCTTGTGCGGGAGTTGGGCCCCGCATGAGTCGCACTTATTCTTGTGCTCGGAGGGTGTAGGTGAAGACATACACAGCTGCGATGACTGACGTGAATTTAGTAGAAAATCAAAGAAAAAACAATGGTAAAATTACCAACAACAGACTGACGAGCAGGTGAACTTTCACAAGCAAATGGCAGGAAAGAATGGGAAGGCGGGCGTGGGGGACGGCCCCTTTATCACCTGAAGTGGGGGCAGTCCCCCGCCAGGGACCGCTAGCTAGAAATTTTTCCGTGAGATCCTGACACCTGCTGGCTTCAGTCCGATATGTAATTACAGTCGTGGCCAAAAATATTGGCGCCCTTGCACTTTTTCAAATAACTCACAATTTCCCAAAACATAAGTTGAACAGTACAGTATTTGGTCTCCACAATTCTTTATTTCTCTGTTAATATTACAGAACCTTTGTTTTTGATTCAGAATTTTAATATATCCTTTTAAATCAGAAAGTGAAAAGAAATGGCATTGACAAAATTATTGACACCCTAGACTTAATATTTGGTAGCACAGCCTTCGGTCAAAATAACTGCAATCAACCGCTTCCTATAGCCATGGATGAGCTTCCTGCACCTCTCTACTGGCAGTTTGGCCCACTCTTCTTGTGCAAACCGCTCCAGTTCTCCCAGATTTGCAGGGTGCCTTCTCCCAACTGCTGTTTTCAGATCTCTCCACAGGTTTTCAATGGGATTTAGATCTGGACTCATTGCTGGCCACTTCAGAACAGTCCAGCGTCATGTCTTGAACCATTCCTGGGTGCTTTTTGAAGTGTGTTTGGGGTCATTGTCCTGCTGGAAGACTCATGATCTTCGACGGAGACCCAGCTTTCTGACACAGGGTTCAACATTGTGCTCCAAAATGGCTTGGTAATCTCCAGATTTCATGATGCCATGCACACGTACAAGGCAGCAAGTGCCAGAGGCAGCACAACAACCCCAAAACATCACTGAACCTCCTCCATGTTTGACTGCAGGGAAGGTGTCCTTTTCTTTGAAGGCTTCATTTTGTTTTCTGTAAACATAGAGATGATGTGCTTTACAAAAAAGCTCTAATTTGGTCTCATCTGTCCACAGGACATTCTCCCAGAAGGATTTTGGCTTGTTCAAGTGTGTTTTGGCAAACCCCAGTCGGGCCTTCTTATGTCTCTCTCTCTCAGCAGTGGGGTCCTCCTGGGCCTCCTACCATATATACAGGTTACTCACCTGTAACAGGAGTTCTAGGAATGGTACATGTTGTTCATCCACACTGTCTGGCAGGTTCCTTGATGCTTTAAATTTTGCCGGAAGGTCTTCAAGCTGGCTCCTCCCACCCACCCGGGTGGTAAAACTCTCGGCTCCACCCCATGATGCCAGATCTAGCCCACTGGAAGCCAAGTTATGCGTCGAAGCCGGGGAGGTCAGGTGGGTCGTGTGGATGAACTACATATACCATTCCTAGAACTCCTGTTACAGGTGAGTAACCTGTATTTCTAGGGACATGGATATGTTTTTCAACCACACTGTCTGGCAGACTCCCAGCAGTTCTCCGGGAGGAGGGAGGCAAGGCACACACCCCCTACTTGGGAAATAAAGACTGGAGAACCAAAGCCCCAAACCAGCATCCGGCGTGACTCAAGGTCGATGTGGTAGTGGGTGATGAAGGTGTGTGCTGACTTCCAGGTAGCAGCCCTGCAGATTTCCTGGATAGGGACATCCCTGGAAGCAGACACCGATGCAGCGGTATGGCAGGCAGAATGAGCTTTTATCCCTCTGGGAGGCTCCATGACCGCCAACCTATAGCAGAGATCTATGCAGGAGGTGACCCACCTGCCTATCATCCGCTTGGCTGCAGGTCTGCCAGCTGCGGCTTCAGCGTAGGTAACAAACAGCTGGCGAACCTCTCCCTGAACTTCAGCCATCCGCTCCTTGTAATAAGAGAGCGCTCTTCTAGGGTCCAAAGTATGGAGCCTATATTCGGCCTCTGAGGTGTGACTGGGGTAGAACACTGCCAGTCAACACCTGGTTAAGGTGAAACTCCGACACCACCTGTGGAAGGAATTTCGGGTGGGGGCAAAGGACAACCTTGTCCCTGTGGAAGACCAGATAAGGAAACTCGATGGAAAGCACCTGGAGCTCTCCCATCCTTCTGGCTGACGTGATAGCCACCAAGAAGGTGGTCTTCCACGACAGGTGAGAGATGTTACACCTGTGCATCGGTTCGAATGGCTTGCCCATGAGCTTAGCCAATACCAGCAGTAGATCCCACGGAGGTGGAGGTTCTCGCACGGAGGATATGTGATCAAGGCCCTTGAAAAGCGCCGACCCACGTTCTCCTCGCCACTGACTGCTTCCGCCACGCCTGTAAGCAGAGATGGCTGTCAGGTGCACCTTTGCTGGTCACGATCAAGCCCTTGCTGAGAAAGGGGCCACAGGTAGTCCAGAATGCTTGCCAAGGAACAGGAGGAAGGGTCCAGGCCCTTGTCCTGACACCAAATGGAGAATCTCTTCCATTTGAAGGCGTAGCATTTTCTGGTTGACTCCTTACGGGACGATGTTGAGGACCTCGTCAGAAAGATCCAAGGCCTGGAACTCTAGCCGCTCAGGAACCAGGCCGTCAGGTGCAGGGATTGAAGGTCCGGATGGAATACCTTCCCTTGATTGACTGAGACCAGGTCCGGGCGGGCTGGATGCCACCTCGGGAGCCTGGAGCTGAGACTGAGGAGATCTGGATACCAGAACTGGCGGGGCCAGTCTGGGGCTACCAGAATCACCTGCGCCTTGTACCTCCTCACCTTGAGAAGCACCTTGTGGATTAAGGGAAATGGGGGAAAGGTGTAGAAGAGGCCCGGGGTCCACGGCCTCGAAAAGCATCCCCTGCAGTGAGCCCTGCTGGGCGGGCATGAAACAGTCTCAGCTTCGCATTCTCCCTGGAGGCAAACAGGTCCGCCTGAGGCATGCCCCAGTGGGAGAACAGATCTTGTACTATCTCCGGCAGGAGAGACCACTCGTGGGACGCAGCCCCTATCCAGCTTAGGGCATCGGCCAGGGTGTTGGAGGCTCCTGCCACATGAATGGCAAGGAGATCCGCCTCCAGGCTGTGCACGGAGTGACCAAATGCGGAGTGCTTCCCTGCACAGAGGCATGGAGCGTGTCCCGCCCTGGCGGTTTAGGTAGTACATGGTCGTGGTATTGTCCATCTGGACCTGAACCACTTGACCCCATAGAAACGGAGCGAAGGCGGTGAGGGCTAGACGAACCACACGAAGCTCCAGCAGGTTGATGTGGCATCGGGACTCCCGAGGGAACCAGAGGCCGTGTGCTATGTGCTCCCCCAGATGGGCACCCCAACCCATCAGAGGACAAATGGGATACCCTTCTGCAGATGTGCTGGAACAGTCCACCACTGGAAAGTGTTCCACATCCCCTGGGTCACTGTCACTAGCTGATCCGGAAGATCAAAGTGCTGTGACCACTGGCTGGCCAGTCCCCAGTGAAGGGGACGCATGTACCAGCGGGGCCCAATGGAAAACACTGGTGCAGGCCGCCATGAGGCCCAGGAAGTCCAGGGCAGGTGCGATTGCCCAACCTGAAATGACTGGGCAAAGGAGGAAAGAACCTCGGCCCTGTCCGCCGGGAGCCATGCTCTGGCTTCTAGAGAGTCGAGCTCTGCCCCGATGAAGAGAATCACCTGCTTTGGCATGAATTCCGACTTGGCCTCGTTGATGAGGAGGCCAACCTGAGAGCAAACCTGGAGGGCCAGATCTCTGGACCGCTCCACCTCTGCTCTGGAGGGGGCTGCAATCAGCCAGTCGTCCAGGTATGGGCACACCCAGACCCTTCGGCGCCGCAGGAATGCTGTCACCACTGCCATGCATTTGGTGAAGACCCTGGGAGCTAGGGAAAGGCCGAAGGGCATGGCCCGGAACTGGTAGAGGGATCCTTCTGCCCTGAAGCGGAGGAATCTCTGGTGGGACGGACAGATTGGGACGTGAAAGAACATGTCCTGAAGATCCAGGAACAGAACCACACGCCTTGTTCCAAGGATGGGATTATCTGGGCCAGAGTGACCATCCTGAAGGTCCGAGACCTTAGGAACTTGTTCAGGTCATGCAGGTCGAGAATGGGGCGCCAGCCCCCCCATCCGTTTTGGGACCAGGAAGTACCTGGACACAAACCCCAGGTCTGGAGGAGGATCCGCCACCTACCTGATCACCTCTTTTTCGAGGAGCAGGGCGATGTCGGCTAGGCGAGCCGATAAAGAGGCTGCGGACCTCGTAGCCCCCCGAGGGGCGACGGCTCGGAAGGGTGGGGCCTGCTCGAACTCCAGAGGCAGGCCCTTCCCTACCAACTCCAACACCCAACGGTCCATGGTGATAACGGACCAGGCGGAAAGGAAGTGGCGGAGCCGACCCCCAACGGGGGGAGCCCAGGGTGGAGTGACGAGGCTGGGGGTGACACCCCTCAACCCGTCACTGGGCAGGCTTAGAGGAGGGACCAGCCAAGTGACCTCCTGGGCCTTTATTTCCCTGCTTCCTATTGGAGGAAGCCACAGGCTTGGGTTTTGGATGCCAAGCGCGAGCCTGCTGGCCCTGGTGCTGGTGCAGTTGGGCCGGACGTGCTGCAGGCGCAGAAGGACGAAAGGGCTTATGCTGCTGTGGTCGGTGGCCTTTGTCCTTCAGAGCGGAGGTGACCGAGTCCAGAGTGGCACTGGACTTTTTGATCCGTTGGAGGCGACCGTCCACTCCAGGGCCGAAGAGGTCGGTCCCCAGAAAGGGGACATCCGCCAGTTTGTGCTGGGTATCTGCCGTGAAGGTGGATATCCTCAGCCATGCTCTGCGGCGCATGGCCACCGTGGCAGCAACTGATCTGGCACAGAAGTCTCCAATGTCCAGAGCCATTTGGAGCTGCTGTTTAGCTACCGCCCTACCCTGGTCCCGTACCTGCCGGACCGTGGTCTGCAGGTCAGCCAGGAGATGAGGGATCACCTCATCCAGGAAGCCCATGAGGGCGTGGGAGAAGTGTGCCATCAGCATGGTCGAGCTGGCCTGACGGAGGCCAAGGGAGGACGCAGCGTACACCTTGCACCCGGCATAGTCCAGCTTTTTGGACTCCTTGTCGGGGAGCTTGTCCACATCCCTAGTGTTCCTGGAACGCTGGAAAACGCTGTCGGTGACCAACCCCTCGGCTGAGGGGTGTTCTGAAAAACCTGACAAAGAGCCAGTAGGGACCGCATACTTCCTGGCCATTCTGGCCGAAGGCGCAGGACAGGAAGCAGGCCGCTGCCAGAGCTCCAAGGCTGGGCCAACAATGGCTTCAGTCACCGGAAAGGCCTCCATGGGTAAATCCCCTTGGTCCAGTATCTCCGTGAGAGGATATTTGGCATGCTTGGATACGGGCTCAAGCTGCATCCCGGTGGACTCCGAGATGAGCCGAAGCAGACCCATGAAGGATGATGGGCTATCGTCCATCGACTGGCCCCCGGAGGACTCCAGGTCGAAGGGCCTGGAGAACAGGGAGGAGTCGTCATCGGACTCCGAGGAGTCCGCGAAGAGCTGCCTGGGGCCTGAGCCACCCTCCACCTGCCGAGGGTGATCGGGAGTGAGGGTGACCGACAACCTGTGAGGCAGGCCCTGACCCGACTGAGAGTCTTTAGTCGGCGCCCCCGATTTCGGTTGTGGAGGCGGAGGTTCCACCACAATCGGTGGGGCAGCTGGTTTTGGCCGAACAACCGGCCCAGGCTTGGGCACCTCGGCTACAGCAAGGGGTTATTTCGGCCGCTTGGGTGACAGCCACTTGATGACCGGAGAAGGTAACGGCATTGGCTTGTTTCCAGACAGAAGTAAGTGCTGCCACATCAAGTTCTTGTAGCATCGATGCAATTTACGCCGAAGCCTCTCCTCTTCCGAGGAGGAAGACGAGGACGAGCGGCGGCGCTGTTTACTTCGGTGCCGAGACCGAGACCGCCAATGTCAGCAGGATCGGCTGGATGGAGAGGATGTCCAAGACCGAGACTGAGAGCCTCTGTGTTTCCGAGGACGGGTCTGGGAAGGGGCGGGGGACACCCGCTCTTCCCTCAGTTCGGACAGTTTAACCAGGGACTGCGGCACCAGAGGCGCAGGCACATCCTCGGTCTCCACCGGGGAAACCGGTGAAGAAGGGTTGCTGGCTTCACCAGTCGACAGCCCGTCCGACGGGTCGAGAAAAATCTTGACCGCATCGACGGGTGTCTCGGCCGGCTGACCTGACGGGGATGCCGTGAAGCCAGCGGCCTTAGCTGCAACCTCGACCAAAGTCGAGTGTCAGCTGTCTGGGGAAGGGGACCTCTCCCACTCCCACGAACGCCGACAGTGGGACTTACCTTTAGAGTCCTTCTTTTTGGACCGAGAGGATTGTCCCGATGGCCCCTCTCCCTTCGTGGAAAGGGACTGGCAAAGCTCCTTGAAAGAAGTTGAATCCGAGGTACCCAGAGAGAGCAGGATAAATGCCGCGACCGAGGAAGAGGATGATGTGGCCTGTGCCGCCTCCTCCTCGAGGGTGATCATCTGCTCGAGTTGCTCAGCCGAGCCAGCCGCCGTGGTAACCGCAGCAGACTCACCCGACTTCACTGGGCGGGTGGCGCTCTCAGGCCCAACCTGTAACTGGGCGGCACGATGTTCAGGAAGTTGGCGAGCGAGCGGCAGAACTGCTTGAGCCTGCGGGTCATGGTCTAGGCGAGGCAGTGAGCGCACATGGAGTCGCGGATCCGTCCTGGACATTTTCTGCCCACAAGGGCACCGCTGAAATCCGGGAGTCGATTTGTCCATCGCAGACGTGAGGGATAAACTTGACCGAATTCTAGAAAATTTTAAAATAAGTTTCAGGAGAACCGAAGAATTAGGATCCATTCTACACGCAGAGCGTTAAGGAGGGAACCTGAGCTTCCAAGCGGTAAGGAAGATCTGGCGTCATGGGGCGGAGCCGAGAGTTTTACCACCCGGGTGGGTGGGAGGAGCCAGCTTGAAGACCTTCCGGCAAGATTTAAAGTGGCAAGGAACCTGCCAGACAATGTGGATGAACAACATATCCATGTCCCTATAAAACCCCCTTTCATTGAGTTGGCGACAGATGGTGCGAGTTGAAACTGTCGTACCTTGTGTCTGAAGGTCAGCTTGAATCTGTTTGGCAGTTGATCGAGGTGCTTTCTCCACCATTCGAACAATCCTGTGCTGCAATCTTTGATCAAGTTTTCTCTTGCGGCTACGTCCAGGGATGTTGGCTACAGTGCCGCCAGGCACTTAAACATCCTGATAACATTACGTACGGTGAAACAGAAACATCAAGGTCTCTGGAGATTGATTTGTAGCCTTGAGATTGTCCATGCTTGGCTACAATCTTCTGTCTGACCTCCTCAGACAATTCTCTGGCTGTCTTTCTTTTCTCCACGCTCACTGCAGTACACACAGTGACACAAAACAGGAGAATGAGTCCTTTTCTCTAGTCAAATTGGTTGACTTGAGTGATTTTTATATTGCAGGCACCTGCAACTCACCACAGGTGAGTTCAATTCCAAAGCGAAGAAGAATCACCTGCTTGAAATCTAATTATTTCTAACTACTTCTAAAAGGTGCCAATAATTTTGTCTGGGCCATTTAAGGATTTCTGTGTGGAATAAGCTAAGACTTAGTAAATTTTTCTGCTTTTTGTGTTTTATTCCACTGCAAACCAAAGAAATACATATGTGGATACCAAAATATTTTTTTTATTTCAACAATTTTCTGGAAGGAATAGTGCATTATTAGAAAAAAACGCAAGGGTGCCAATATTTTTGGCCACGACTGTACCTACTGCAAGAGCCCTCTCAAAGTAAGATCTCCTCTCGAAGATCTACTGTTTCGGTAAGTTCTTACCTAACGGTACTGTACTATCTTACTTCGAGATTTGCTCTTGCAGCAGGTAACACCATTAGGCCAGAGTCCCAAGCAGTAGAGGAGAAATCCTGGGCAAAGGGTGGCGGTAAAGTCTCCTCAAATGAAATCAGGACAGAAGTCCTTGAAGGACTATGAGTCCAAAACCAGCACTGCATTGAGAAGCAATGTCCAGACTGCAGTGTTCCACAAAGGTGTGGACAGAACTCAAAGCGGCAGCTGTACAAATGTCAGCAGCAGACACGTTTCTCAGTAAGGCAAAAGAAGCAGCCATGCCCCTGGTAGAAAGACCCTTAACCGAGCCCAGTAAGGGTTTCTCGTGTTTTTCGTAGCAAAACACAATGCAGTTAATCAACCATTTACATAAACACTGTTTAGAAACCGGAGCCCATGCCATTTGGGGGGTGAAGGAAACAAACTGATCGAATCTGCGAATTGGACGGGTGAGTTCCAAATAAGTGCACCACACGGTAATGTCTAAAGTACCTCTACTGTTGGCCTGAATTGATTTGTTACTCATTAGTGATAAACTAGATCACCTGTAGCCGATCTGAAAGGGAACCTAGAATTTATAGGTATAGCACAGCTATGTCTAAAGTAACTCGGTTGGTGGCCTGAACTAGTACTGTTATTCACCAGTGATAAGCTCATAACCTGCCACACGAAGCTGTTTATCTTATTTTCTCCACTATTTCCCCTGCCATGTGCTTGGTCACTTTTCATTAATTTGAAACAGTGGGTACAGCCCTAGTAGCTCATCTGCTACCATACCAAATTAGGGAGGAAGACACCTCCTTAGAGCCCCAAACGTACCTCATCGCCTAGTAAAAGGATAAGGAGCGAATCCTAGCCATTTGCTACCAACTCTAAGTGCACCTAACCTGCTCTGTACTGTTTATCATAACGCAACCTAAAACGGCGCAGCTGCTCTGCACTGGTTTGTTTTTCCCGCTGCCAGGCAACGACGCATTACCCGGTTCTGCTACCTATAAGGCTAGGCACTTGAAAAGGGGGTTTACCCAGAACTTCCTCCTCAAGGTCCTAGCTGGGGAACTCAGAAAAGTGCAAGATGGGATCCTGGAATTTGAACAGGGGCATCCTCCTTGCATCTCTATATATCCTGGCTTTACTAGGGACGGACTGGCTCGACAGTAGTATCTGCTACTCCTTTCATGCTCGGGTGGGGACGGGAAAGCACACGGCAAGACACTACCACTGTCCTTCTCCTAGGTGCAACATCACCCTTCTAGTGGCGCACGAATTCTCAAGGAAAGGGATCCTTTATAGATCCCTTCTCCTCACTAGGAGTGTAACCATCTGCACGACTCTACCACCCCTAACCCTCACTCTCCGCCTCTTGTTCGTAGTGCTGCTGCTATTGGCGGGGGACATCCAACCGAACCCAGGACCAGGTACGCCTAACGTATCAATTTCCTCCCCCTAGACCAGGCCTGGTATGCAGCTAAGGGTCTGAGGTTGGAGCACATGAACATTTGCAGTCTGAGGCCCAAGATCCATGAAGTTCAAGCGTGGCTGGCACTGTACAAACCAGACATCCTAGCAGTCTCAGAGACTTGGCTAAAGCCCCATATCCTGGATCATGATGTTGCTGCCTCTGGATATGCCTCCTACAGAGAGGATAGACCCTTGAAAAGGGGGGCGGGTTCTTATGTACGTAAAGGACACACTGACATCCTCCCTTGTTAGCATGCCCCACGGCAGGACTCAGGACATAGAATCAATCTTCATACGACTCACGCTAGGCGGAGCCAAGCACCTCACTGTAGGCTGTGTATATTGCCCCCCTACCAATGCGCTCCACTCTCTGGAGACGCTCCTGAAGGACCCAGTTGTAGAAACTGCATCTGAGCTTATCATATTGGGTGACTTCAATCTAAACTGGGCCCAAGAGGCAAAGTCTGCCATTAGTGACGTATTACATGACTCACACCTTGCCCAAGTCATCTCACAACCGACCAGAATAAACCACAAATCGGGAAGGCATTCAACTATTGACTGGGTCCTGGCATCAACCCCAAGTAATGTAAAAATGGCAGGCACCATGACTGATGCCTTGAGTGACCACTCGCCTATATTCGCTATTTGGAAGAATAGCGTGAACATAGTCCAGCCTAGAGTGATTACCACCAGGGACTACTCCAATTTCCATCTTGACCAATTCAATGGCTACTTAGATGGCACTGACTGGAGTCCAGTAAGACACCTACCTACCCTGGAGGAGGCTGTAAAATTTTTCCAGACAACTCTCACGCGGACCGTTGATCTCTTAGCTCCGATGAAAACCCACCGAGTAAAGGGAAGCTGCTATAAGTGGATCATGCCCTCTCTAAAAACTTTGATGATCACCCGTGACAAGGCCTGGAAGAAGTTCAGGAGATCTACGCTACCTGCTGACTTTGCCAGCTATAGAGCCCTTAGAAACCAATGTAAGCAAGCCATAAAGATAGCTAAAAAAGACTACATCACCAATCTCCAAAAAACTAACCTAGGGAATCCAAGGTTCTTCTGGTCGCACGTTAATGAACTGATCAAAGGGAACAAAAAAACTGCCCCTGGCCCAATCAAGGCCAACGGGCAATTAATGGTAGACGGGGCACTCATCGCCGAGGCCCTAAACAGCTACTTCACAAACCTGGATGAATATAAGGCTGGACCAGACAACAGGAATGAACCTAATGCACAGGGGCCTCCAGACCTAGACCGCCCTTTGTTTCACTTGAGGCTGGTTAGGGTAAGGGAGGTCTTGAACATCCTTAAATCCCTGAACTCAAGAGGATCAGGGGGCCCTGACGGCATCCAGACTAGAATCCTTAAGGATGGCGCCCCAGCACTAGCTAAGCCCCTTACCTGGCTGTTAAACAGGTCCTTAAAGGATGGGTCTGTCCCTGAGCTTTGGAAGCAGGCTCTCGAGGTCCCCACACACAAGGGTGGGTCAACTGAGCCCATGGGAACTATAGGCCCTATCTCCATGCTGTGTGCCATTGCAAAAATACAGGAGAAGCTAGTTTATTCCCAGCTCGAGAATACTTAGAAGCCCACCGGCTAATCTCCCCGACCCAACACGGCTTTAGAGCCAAGCATGGGACAAATACCGCGCTAACCAAATTCTCGGCTGAAGTACTGAGCAATAGCGATACAGGGGCCTACAGGCGTGGTCTTCATAGACCTTTCCAAGGCGGTCGACCTGGTAAACTACAAGCTCCTACTCCAAAAAATGTGTTTACTAGGCCTCGACACTCATGCTCTGGGTTGGTTCGAGAGCTACCTTTCAGAACGTACTCAGAGGGTCAAGTGGAAGGACAATATCTCCAACCTATTGCCACTCAAAGAAGGGGAACCACAAGGGTCACTACTCGGCTCCCTTCTTTTCACACTTTTTATAAATGAGCTGCACACCCACTGTGGGAGCAGCAATGTTATCCAGTATGCGGATGATGCGGTCATTTACAGAACCTCCAACAACCTAACAGATCTGGGGACAGCCCTCCAAAGGGACATCCTACAGATGGAGGACTGGCTCACTTTGAACAAAATGGTCCTAAACATTAACAAATCGAAGGTGATGCTGTTTGGACCCAGATCCCTAGGTCCTGAGGGGTCACCACTCCTACAACTCAAGTCCAGGAGGGGTAAAATACTTGAAGTGGTTGCCTCCACCAAATATCTTGGACTTACTTTGGACCAAGGAAGGTTTCACATTAAAAAAATCACGTGGACCAAGTCACTAAGGTCATCCATGGGAAACTTGGAACCCTCTACAGACTAAAGGATCAGCTGATCCCAGAAGCTAGGGTAGCCATCGCGGCGAGTGTACTTCTCCCTACACTCACTTATGCGGCCCCGGTACTCCAGGGTGTGGCCAAGACGGAGCTTAGCAAGCTACAGACCTTGTACAACAAGATAGTCTGCTTTGCCTCACTGTCCCACCCTAGAAGTCACCACTGTGAGTCCCTAACAAGACTCAGGTGGCCATCTCTTGAAGCTCGCCTCATGTATCCAACCCTCTGCCTTACTTTTAAGCTAATTGGTCCTACACCTCCCCCTAGCCTCAATGGTCTCATAAGGGTAAAACTAAGCCCACGGAATCTACGGACCTCAAGCCAAACTCTCCTCGTGGTCCCTAAGGCAAGGACAAAAGCCGGGTCTGTGTCCTTTGCTTATGCTGCCCCTTCCAACTAGAACCTCCTCCCCGCGGAGGTGCGGGCAGCGGAGTCGTTCACCTGCTTCCGAACTAGGCTCAAGTCTCACTTGCTAGAAAGGAGCAAATGCCTATGCTACAGGACCTGACCAATTAGCACTA
Organism: Neoceratodus forsteri; assembly: GCA_016271365.2. NCBI lineage: Eukaryota > Metazoa > Chordata > Ceratodontiformes > Ceratodontidae > Neoceratodus > Neoceratodus forsteri. The sequence goes on from CM028131.1 coordinate 737,446,188, forward strand.
CTCCGGTAGGACAATGCACCTACCTCAAGGAATTAATATACGCCAGATGTGGAGCCCTTACGCGTCAGCATGTCCCCTCCCCTTCTGCCCATAGGGAAGGAACCACATGACCCTAGCCAATTTTCTGCCCCCAACCTTGTGCACACTTAACCAAAACTTGTAGCTACTAAGCATAATGTTTCTCGAGGCGTAACTACTATGTTCCCTCTGCTTGTATGTCTTCCACAACCCTACTGTTTAAACCTATGAGGACTGTTTGTTTTAGCATATAACATGAGATCACCTGTGTGTACTGCATCTGTTACCTGTAATAATTGTAACTCCCGGGTCGCCCCTGAAAAAGGGACCTCCGGGGCCTAGTGGGCCTACCCGGTCATCAAAATTCAATAAATAAATAAATAGTGTAGCACCCTGTGAACATCCAGAGTAAGTAACAAAGCCTAACCTCGGTTCGAGTACTCTGGGTAATATACTGGTAAGTAGATGTCTTGATTCAAGGTCAACTCTGAGACCACCTTCAGCAGGAAGAAAAAATTACTCACCTTAGTAATATTGTTTCTTCCAGTGTATTATTCTATATTCATAACTGTATGTAGTCTGCCTCCCAAGCAGAACTGCCCGGAGAGGTAAGGAACCACATGCAAATGATAGAACCTATCATTGCTTGAGACACATATTCAAACTGATGCCCTTATCTATTGCAACATTCCATCAATGTCTCAGATTTCGGTAACAGCTTACAAGGCAGAAGAAAGTACAGTTACGTAAGAACTTACCATAACAGTAGATCTTCGAGAGAGGCTCTTGCAGTAGGTAATTACATATAGGACTGACGTTGGCAGGCAGCAGAACCCCACGGAAAAATTTCTAGCTAGCAGTCCCTGGCGAGGGAACGCCCCCACGTCAGGTGACTGGAGTCAGACGACGTCGGTATAAAGGGGTGGTCCCGGACGCCCGCCTTCCAGTTCTTTCCTGCCACAGGCCCGGACGAGAGAGAAGCAGATCTTTCCTTAGATGGAAAAGGAGCTGAAAAAAGCCTAGGGGGATGGAGGGCGGGAAGATATTACCTACTGCAAGAGCCTCTCTCGAAGATCTACCGTTACGGTAAGTTCTTACGTAACTGTACTATCTTACTTCGAGAGGGCTCTTGCAGTAGGTAATTACATATAGGACAGAATCCCAAGCAGTCTGGAACAAATAAAAGGCGCCGGGAGGAGGAAACTACTCCTAGAAGTAGCAGTAGCCTTGCAGGCCTCAAGACAGGAGGCCCTGCAAAACCGCTAGCCCGAAGCCTGCTCTACGGCGAGAGGCAATGTCCAAACTGTAATGTTTCGTAAAGGTATGGACGGAAGTCCAGGTGGCGGCAACGCATATGTCTGCCGCAGACACATTCTTGAAGCAAGCTGCAGAGGCTACTACTCCACAAGTGGAGTGACCTCTAACTTGACCCGGTAGGGTCTTGTTGTACTTGTCATAACAAAAAGTGATGCAATGAGCCAACCACTTTGATAGGCATTGCTTGGAGACAGCATTGCCTTCCCTTTTGTGAGCAAAAGAGACGAACAACTAATCAGTCTTTCTGAGATCCTTCGTCCTATCGGTGTAGTATCTCAGAATCCTGTGGACATCCATGGTATGGAGCAAGTATTCTCCCTGGTTGGAGTACTGCGTAAAAAAGGCAGGTAACTCAATAGACTGATTTAAGGTGGACTCCGCTACCACTTTCGGAAGAAACTTGGGGTTCGTGCGAAGAGCTACTCGTTCTTTGTGAAAAATCAGATAGGGGACTTTATACATAAGGGCCTGTAGCTCAGAAATTCTGCGAGCAGAAGTAATGGCCACCAGGAAGAGCGTCTTCCATGATAAAAACTTCAAGTCTGCGGAATCCGCAGGCTCAAAAGGAGGAAGGGTAAGTTTCTCGAGAACAAAGTTCAAATCCCAAGGGGGAGCAGGAGTCCGAACAGGGGGCCTGAGATGAAGAACCCCTCTGAGAAAGGTCTTGGATACCTCTAATTGGGTGAAGGCTTAATCAGCAAAAGGAACATGGTAGGCAGAAATAGCAGCCATGTGAACCTTCAAAGAGGAGTGACTGAGACCCAGGTCGAAAAGATGATGCAAATAATCAAGCAGAATGGCCACCGGACAGGAGAAAGTCTCCACGTTCCTGAAGGCAGCCCAAATGGAAAATCGCTTCCATTTCATAGCGTAGGTGGCCCTAGTGGAGGGTTTTCTAATCTCCACCAGAATTTCGGCCACCTTAGGCGAGACGCCAAAACGAGACTGGGCTAGGTCTGCAGGAGCCATGCATGAAGTTGAAGAGACTTGAGTCCCGGATGGACCAGGGTCCCCGATCCTGGGTCAGCAATCCTCAAGATAAAGAAAGAGGAAGAGGAGGAACCTCTGAGTATTGTTGAAGAAGAGAGAACCAGATTTGCCTGGGCCAGAAAGGAGCGATCAGAATCATTCTCGCTCCTTCCAATACAAGTTTCTGCAGCGCACGAGGGACCAGAGGAATTGGGGGAAAAGCATAGACGAATCTGTCCTTCCAGCTTAGAGACAGAGCGTCGCTCCAGAAAGCGCCTTGCTCTGGAGCGAGCGAGCAAAAGGTGGAAAGTTTTGCATTTAGGGAAGAGGCGAACAGGTCTACCTGTGGAGTCCCCCAAAGCTGGAAAATGTCGTTTAGAACCTTTTGGTCCAGTTCCCATTCGTGTGGCAGAGCCGAGGAACGACTTAGCTTGTCTGCCAGGATATTGTCGACTCCTGGGACATGGATCGCCGTGAGGTGAGGGTTGTGCAGCGTTGCCCATTCCCAAACCCTCATTGCTTCCCTGCATAGTGGGTAGGAACGAGTCCCTCCCTGCTTGTTGATGTACCACACCACGCACATGTTGTCCGTTTGAACAGCCAGGTGACCGTGAAGGATGTATTGGTGAAGGGCCTGGAGAGCATACAGAACTGCTCGTAGCTCAAGCACATTGATGTGGAGAGCTAATTCCAATCTGGACCATAACCCCTGGGTACGGTGAGGACAGATGGGCTCTAACCTTAGCCTGATCGCGTCCGTGGTCAGAGTCTGGGGGAATGAAAGAAGGGACCCCTGAAACAGGTTCTCTGAACCATCCACCATTGCAAGTCTCTTGACATGGCGAGAGATCAGCACTAGATGATCTAGGTCATCTACAAGTTGATCCCACTGAGGCGGAGAGTCCACTGAGAGATCCTCATGTGGAGTCTCATGCGGAACCGTCGGGATGGTGGCCAGCCATAAGCCCCAAAGACAGAGCACCGACCTCGCGAAACCTTCCTGCATTCCAAAGCAGGAAATCTGTGACTGGAGGAGGCCCCTGTCAAAGGCAGGAAGGCCTTGCAGCTGTAATGTCGAGACTGCCCCGATGAACTGAAGTCTCTGGGAGGGGTCCAGATGAGACTTTGAATGGTTGATGGTGATACCCAGACAAGTGAAAACCTGTTGGGTGAGGGAGAGAAAATGCAGGAGCTCCTCCCTGGATGAGGCCGCCAGGAGCCAGTCATCCAGTTAGGGAAACATCTGAACTCCCAAAGTACGCAGGTGGGCCGCTACCACCGCCAGGCATTTGGTAAAAACTCGGGGAGCCGGAGAAAGACCAAAAGGGAGTGCCCGGAATTGGTAATGGTCCCCCTGGAAAGCAAACCAGAGATACTTTTGGTGCGAGGGACGAATGGGGATGTGCAGGTATGCATCCTGCATATCCAGTGCACAAAGCCATTGGCCCGCCCGAAGAAGGGGCAGAAGGGTTTGAAGGGAGAGCATCCTGAACTTCTTGTATTCTATGTAGAAGTTCAGGGAGCTGAGATCGAGAATGGGTCTGAGATCTCCCGTCTTCTTTGGTACAAGGAAGAAATGGGAATAGTAGCCTGTCCCATGAAGGTGAGGAGGGACGGGTTCCATGGCCTGCTTCGCGAGAAGAGCAGATATTTCTTCCCTGACCAAAGGAAGACGGTCCCTTGAGTAAGAGGACTTCAGAGGGGGGGTGGCGTGGAGGTTCCTGTAGAAACTCTATGGAGTGCCCCTCTGCGATAATCTGAAGCACCCATGAATCTGATGTTATCCTCTCCCAACCCGGAAGGTGGAGGGAGAACCTCTCTTCTACCGGTTCCTCTGGGGAGTCGGAGGCGGTGGAGAGGAAGGAGTCAGGTGGTGTGAGGCAGCGCGCGGCTAGGGCACCACCTGCTTTTTGAGGCGGCGAGGGCCTGGCAGCTATGGGGCCCGCGTTTTGTGGCCCGCCTTCCTTGGGGTTTCGCTTGAGGCCGGCTGCGTCTGCGAAAAGGACGGCGCTGTGGGGGATGGGGACGGTACATGGAATCCACAGATTTCAGGGCCGTCCCCTTCTCCTGCAAGTCGGTGATGATGTCCTTGACATCACCACCGAAAAGAACCAAACTCCTGAAAGGTGCTTCCTGAATCACTGACTGCACCTCCGGGACCAAACCTGACACTTGGAGCCAGGCGTGATGCCGAAGACTTACGGCGAACACGGAGCTCCGCCCTGCAGTGTCCACTGCATTGTAGGTCGTCCTCAGAATGTGACGACTGGCCGAACGAGCAGAACGGACAAGGCCAGCTAACTCCTGCTTGACTTGGGAGTGAGGCAAGGAGTCAATCTTAGATTCTGTCTGGGTAAGGACAGCCTTCTGGTAATCCCCCATATGTGCTACATAATTTAGGGCCCTGATCCCCAGTGTGGAAGAAGCGTAGATCTTCCTTCCATACTGATCCAGAAGGCGAGACTCCTTATCTGGAGGAGATGAGCTCAAGTGTTTCAGGTGTGCTGACCGGCCGTGAGCGGTGCTGATCACAACCGAATCTGCACGGGGGTGAGAATCTAAAAAGTCTACACCCTCCAGAGCCTGGTATAGCCTGTCGGACTTCCAAGGAAGTGGGGCTAAAGCCGACGGTTGTTTCCAAATGGTGGAAACAAGGTGGGCATGAGGTTCGATCCAGGGTGGCACTAGAGTAGGAGCCGTAAGGGGCAAGTCCAGATGTTCAGCGAGTTTAACCCGCTGAGGATCTGGCTCTAAGGAATGCCACTGATGTACTTCCTGGATCTTCCTGAGCAACTCCGTGAAGGAAGGATCCTCCGGAGGAGACATCGGAGGAGTCCTCAGCCGGGGCTTGGACGGAGAGCGAGGCTCGTCGTCTTTCTCGGAGCATCCATCGGAGGAATCCGAGGAGTCCGACAGAGAAGAAGAAGAGGAATTGGAAGCAGAGTAAGACTCCCTGACTCGTCTAGGGGGAGGAACGGGTCCCTTAGGGGGAATCCCTGGACGCGTGTCCTGCCCCTCTCTGGATCCAGAGGGAAGAGCTCGGGAATCTGGAGGCGGAGAGGGAGTGTGCCGTCTGGGGCGTACGGAGGCCGGAGGTGGCACTGTCGCCAGAAGATGGTCTCCGACTTCCTTGGTGAGCTGAGCCTTGGCCTCAGCCCACCAGGAGGCCAGAGTCTCCTGAAGATCCACCGCCGGCCTAGGGGGCGGTGGAGGAGGAGGAGGGGGATAGTTGTACGGATTATATCCGTGAGGTGAGTATCCATAACCCGGCTGCGGGAATATAGGAGCCGGGTATTGCGGCGTCGGGGAGACCGGTGCCGGGTACTGCGGCACAGGATACTGCGGACCCGGGTAAGCCGGCGTCGGATATGACGGTGGATACCCGGGTACCGGAGGAGCTGCCGGAGCAGACGGCCCAGTAGGAAGCCCCCCGGGCGGATCTATAGTGATAGGCCCGTGAGGGGAGGGCCCGATGGAAGAGGAGTATCCCCTGCCGGCGTCGGAGGGGCCGGCGTCGGAGCCGACGTCAGCGGAGCTGGCGTCGGGGCTGGCGTCAGATCCAGATCCGTGGGAGGGGGGTCTGACGGCAGAAAAGCATCCCGTGCTTCATCCGGGGATGGTGGTGAGAAATCCCCGGGGTCAGGCAGGGGCGAAACGGGCTCCCTGGACGGCAGCGAAGGCTGCGGGGAACCTGGGACGACAGACGATGGAGGGTCTGTTGTAGGCTCGCGCCCGGCGCGCGTCCGGAGGAGCCAGCGCTGCGACAAGGGGCTGAATCCCGGCGGACGCCAGAGGCGCCGGCGTCCAACATAAGGGGTCCCTCGTCGGAGGCGGGCCGAGGTGTGGGGCGGCCTGGTCGAGGGGACACTGCCGTGCGCCACCCGAAGGGTTGGGCGTCTTAGCGGCCTTCTCCTGGCGGGTGTTGGAGGAGCCGGCGTCCAGCTTATGGGGCGCCGAGACCAGTGGGCTGCAAACCTGCAGCGAGCACTGGGGCAGAGGCCTCCTTTGCCGGAGCCGAACCTGAGCCCGGCCAGGCGGGCCGCGCCTCCTCCAAGCCTTGGAGGCTGCCGACGGAACGATCCCAGAGGGGACATTACCTGAGCGCGGCTCCGGCGGAGTCACGAAGGAGGAGGCCTTCTCCGGTGCCTTTCTTTTCCTGCTTCTTGTGTCCTTCTGGGGAGGTCGACGCCTGCCTAAGCTTCTTCAACTCCTTCTCCATTGCAGACATCTTTTTAAGGAGATGGGCTTCCAAGGACTGCTGGCGTCGTCTGCGGGTGGCCGTGTTGAAATGCAGACAATGCGGGCACTTGTCAACCGCGTGGTTGGGGCCTAAGCAAAAAAGGCAGAGGGAGTGACCGTCCTTGTGGGGCAGTTTGGCACCGCACGAGTTGCACTTATTTTTTGAAGGGGACGACATAAACCGACGTTCACCTGACGAAAAAGACTCAAAATATCAATAACTTTTGGTAAAAAAACAACGTAGTAACAGGGCTGAGCTACGAACTTTACCGCGAGGCGCTGCACGAGCTGACGGTGGGAAAGAACTGGGTGGCGGGCGTCAGGATCACCTTTATGCAGCGTCTCGGCGATCACCTGGCCCGATGAAGCGGTCCTCGCTAGGGACTGTCTAGCTAGAAATTTTTCCGTGGGGTCCTGCCGCCTGCCGACACGCCATCCTATATGTAATTACCTACTGCAAGAGCCCTCTCGAAGTAAGATCTACATATCTACCTAATACTACCTATGAAATAGAAAGGAACCTACTCCTATAATCCAAATTTGAGCCCTAGTGGCTATTCGATTACAATACTAAAATAAGTAAAGCTTTTGTCCTGGAAACACGGGTAACCAAAGAATAAGAAATAAATCCCACCAAAGTTAAAAATGTACTCTAGTAGTGTGTACATACATATTAAAATCCAAAAAAAAAAAATCAGTAGGCATGCTGAGGCTCTGGCTCTGGTAGGGGAGGCAGGGTGGGAGAGTTATGAATACAGAAGAATACACTGGAAGAAACAATATTACTAAGGTGAGTAATTTTTTCTTCTAACCCCATGTATTCTTCTAAATTCATAACTGAATGCAGACTTCAAACCAGTACCTTTGGAGGTACGCAGAGAACCTACTTAGGAAAGAGGCTCTGCAGGACTGCTGTTCCAAATCTGGCATCACTTCTGGACTGTATGTCCAAGCTGTAATGTTTAATGAAAGTATGTACTGTCCTCCACGTGGCAACTTTGCATATGTCCAGTAGGTGTCATCCCCTGAAGCTGCTATGGAAGCAGCTATTCCCATAGTTGAGTGGACCCTAAGTCCTGATGGGACCTGCTTGCCTGCTTTTTCATAGCAAAACTGTATACAACTGACTATCCAGAGAGATTGACCTCTTAATAGCTGGTGTACCTTTTTTTCACATCCTCATAGGTAAGGAATAAATACAGGTTACTCACCTATAACAGAAGTTCTAAGAGTGGTATATGTTGTTCATCCACACTGACTGGCAGGTTCCTTGCTGCTTTAATTCTTGCCGGAAGGTCTTCAAGCTGGCTCCTCCAAACCACTCAGGTGGTAAAACCCTCGGCTCCATCCCATGACGCCAGATCTAGCCTGCTGGAAGCCAGGTTGCGCGTTGAAGCCGGGGAGGTCGGGTGGGTTGTGTGGATGAACAACATATATTGTATTTCTAGGGACGTGGATATGTTGTTCAATCCACACTGTCTGGCAGACTCCTAGCAGTTCTCCAGGAGGAGGGAGGCAAGGCACACACTCCCTACTTAGGGAATAAGGACTGGAGAACCAAGGTCCCAAAACCAGCATCCCGGCATGACTCTAGGTCAATGTGGCAATGGAAAATAAAGGTGTGTGCTGACTTTTTAGGTAGCAGCCCTGCAGATTTCCTGGCTAGGGACATCCCTAGGAGCAGCCACCGAAGCAGCGATATGGTGGGTAGAATGAGCTCTTATCCCTTTCTGAGGCTCCATGCCTGCCAACCTATAGCAGAGATCTATGTAGGAGGTGACCCACCTGCTTATCATCCGCTTGGCTGCAGGTCTGCCAGCTGCGGCTTTAGCGTAGGTGACAAACAGCTGGCGAACCTCTCCCCGAACTTCAGCCATTCGCTCCTCATAATAAGCGAGCGCTCTTCTAGGGTCCAAAATATGGAGCCTATATTCGGCCTCCGAGGTGTGACTGGGGTAGAACACTGGCAGAGTCAACACCTGGTTAAGGTGAAACTCCGACACCACCTTCGGAAGGAATTTCGGGTGGGGGCGAAGGACAACTTTGTCCCTGTGGAAGACCAGATAAGGAGACTCGATGGAAAGCACATGGAACTCTCCATCCTTCTGGCTGACGTTACAGCTACCAAAAAGGCGGTCTTCAACGACAGGTGGGAGATATCGCACCTGTGCATCGGTTCGAATGGCTTGCCCATGAGCTTAGCCAATACCAGCAGTACATCCCACGGAGGTGGAGGTTCTCGCCATCGGAGGATATGTGATCAGGCCCCTGAAAAGCCCAACCACCTTCTCCCAGCATCAACTGCCTCCCCGGCCCATGCCCGGAAGCAGAGTTGGCTCCAGGTGCACCTTGAGGGTCAGTCAATCAAGCCCTAGCTGAGAAAGGGACCACAGGTAGTCCAAAATACTAGCCAAGGGACAGGAAGAGGGGTCCAACCCCTTGTCCTGACACCAAATGGAGAATTTCTTCCATTTGAAGGCGTAGCATTTTCTGGTCAACTCATCAGAAAGACCCAAGGCCTGGAACTCTAGCCGCTCAAGAACCAGGCCAGGTCAGGTGCAGGGACTGAAGGTCCGGATGGAGAACCTTCCCCTTGTCAACTGAGATCGGGTCCGGGCGGGCCGGAAGCTGCCTCGAGAGCCTGGAGCTGAGGCTGAGGAGATCTGGGTACCCGAACTGGAGAGGTCAGTCTGGGGCTACCAGAATCACCTGTGCCTTGAGAAGCACCTTGTGGATCGAGGGAAGGCATAGAAGATGCCCGGGGTTCACGGCCTCGAGAAGGCATCACCCTGTAGTGAGCCCTGCTGAGGGGGGTGAATGTGAAACAGCCTCAGCTTCGCATTCTCCCTGGAGGGGTGCCCAATGGGAGAACAGTTCTGGCACTACCTCCAGCAGGAGTGACCACTCATGAGATGCAGCGCCAATCCGGCTGAGGGCATCGGCTAGACTGTTGGAGGCTCCTGCCACATGGATGGCTAAGAGATCCGCCTCCAGGCTGATCACGAGAGACCAGATGCAGAGACCCTGCTTGCACAGAGGCCAGGAGTACGTCCTGCCCTGACGGTTGATGTAGTACATGGTCGTGGTGTTGTCCATCTTGACCTGAACCACCAGACCCCGTACAAACGGAGCGAAGGCAGTGAGGGCTAGCCGAACCGCTCAAAGCTCCAGCAGGTTGATGTGGCATCGAGACTCCTGAGGGGACCAGAGGCTGTGGGCCCAGATTTCCCCCAGATGGGCACACCAACCCATCAGAGAGGTATCGGTCATAAGAGTGACTGTCGGCTCGGGGCAGACAAACGGGATACCCTCCTGCAGATAAGCTGGGATAAGCCACCATTGCAGGCTATCCCACATCTCCTGGGTCACTGTCACCGGCTCGTCCAGAGGACAGGAGCACTGTGACCACTGGCTGGTCAGCCCCCATTGCAAGTGGCGCATATGCCAGCGGGCCCAATGGACCACGCTGGTGCAGGCCGCCATGAGGCCCAGAAGGCACAGGAAGTCCAGGGCAGGGCGCAACTGCCCAACAAGAAATGACTGGGCAAAGGAGGTAAGGAGCTCGGCTCTGTCCACCGGGAGCCGAGCTCTGGCTCGAAGAGAGTCGAGCTCTACACTGATGAACTGAATCACCTGCGATGGCACGAGTTCCAATATGGCCTCGTTGATAAGGAGGCCAATCTGAGAGCAGACCTGGAGGGCCAGATCCCTGGACCGCTCCACCTCCAACCTGGAGGGGGCTGCAATCAGCCAGTCGTCCAGGTAAGGGTACACCCGGACCCCTCGGCACCGCAGGAATGCTGTCACCACTGCCATGCACTTGGTGAAGACCCTGGGAGCAGGAGAAAGACCGAAGAGCATGGCCCGGAACTCGTAAAGAGATCCCTCTGCTCTGAAGTGGAGGAATCGCTGATAAGACAGACAGATTGGGACGTGAAAGAATGTGTCCTAGAGATCCAGAGAGCAGAACCACATGCCTAGTTCCAAGGATGGAATGATCTGAGCCAGAGTAACCATCCTGAAGGTGCACGGCCTTAGGAACTTGTTCAGGTCATGCAGGTCGAGAATGGGGCGTCAGTCCCCCGTCCGCTTTGGGACCAGGAAGTACCTGGATACAAACCCTGCGTCTGGAGGAGGGTCCGCCACCTCGCTGATCACCTTCTTCTGGAGGAGCAGGGCAATGTTGTCTCAATGAGCCAAAAGAGAGGCTGTGGAACCTGCTGCCCCCCCCCCCCCCGGTGGGGTGACGGCTCGATAGGGAGGGGACTGCTCAAACTCCAGAGGCAGATGCCTGTCGACCATTTCTAGCACCCAGCAGTCTGTGGTGATAGCGGACCAGGCAGAAAGGAAGTGGCGGAGCCGTCCCCCCCACGGGGGCAAACCCGGGGAGGAGTGACAAGGCTGGGGGCGACACCCCTCAACCCATCACTGGGCAGGCTTGGAGGAAGGGCCGGCCGAGGGGCCTCCTGGATCCTTGCCTCCAGGCTTCCTACTGGAGGAAGTGGCAGACTTGGCCTTAGGGCGCCAAGTGTAAGCCTGCTGGCCCTGTTGCTGGTGTTGCTGGGCTGGAAGTGCTGCAGGAGCAGAAGAGTGAAAGGGCTTACTCTGCTGCTGGCAGCCTTTGTCCTTCTGGGCAGACGTGACCGAGTCCAAGGTGGCATTGGACTTCTCGATCCTCTGGAGATGGCCTTCCACCCATGGCCCGAACAAGTCAGTGCCCAGGAAGGGAACGTCTGCCAGCTTGTGCTGGGTGTCCGCCGTGAAGGTGGAGTTACGCAACCAAGCTCTGCGGCACATGGCTACTGTGGCCGGTACTGACCAGGCAAAAGAGTCACCAATGTCCAAAAATGTTTGGAGCTGCTGTTTAGCCACCGCTCTTCCCTGATCCCGAACCTGCTTGACCATCGTCTGAAGGTCAGCCAGGAGATGGGGAATCACCTCATCCACGGAACCCATAAGGGCGTGTGAGAAATGTGTCATCAGTACAGCCGAGCTAGCCTGTCGAAGACCTAGGAAGGAAGTAGCGTAAACCTTCCACCCCAAGTAATCCAGCTTTTTGGATTCTTTAGCGGGCGGTTTGTCCACATCCCTAGCGTTCCCAGAATGCTGGAAAAGACTATCAGTCACCAGCCCCTCCACAGAAGGGTGCTCCGAGAAACCAGACAGTGAACCAGTGGGTACCGCGTACTTGCGAGCCATCCTGGCTGAAGGTGCGGTACAAGATGTAGGTCGCTGCCACAACTCCAGGGCCGGGCCAACAATGGCTTCAGCCACCGGGAAGGCCTCCGTAGGAGAATCTCCTCGGTCCAGTATCTCCATGAGGGGATACCTGGCCCGTTTCTGAATGGGTTCAAGCTGCATCCCAGTAGACTCTGAGATGAGTCGAAGAATACCCAAGAACGAGGATGGGCTCTCGTCCACCGACTGACCCCCAGCAGATTCCAGGTCAATGGGCCTGGAGTACAGGGAGGAGTCGTCGTCAGACTCCGAGGAGTCTGCAAACAGCTACAGGGTGCCTGAGCCACCCTCCACCTGCCAAGGTCGATCAGAATGAGGGTGACGGACAACCTGTGGGGCAAGCCCTGACCCGACCGAGAATCCTTGGTCAGGGCCCCAGTCTTCGGCTGAGGAGGTGGTGGTTTCACCACAATGGGCGGAGCAGCCGGTTTCGGCCAAACAACTGGTGCCGGGGTCGGCTCCTCGATAACTACGAGACGTTGCTTCGGTCGCTCCAGTGACAGCCACTTAATTGCCGGAGAAGGCGATGGCGTTGGCTTGTTACCGGTCAACAAAAGTTGCTGCCATCATGTCCTTGTAGCGCCGATGTAATTTGCATCGGAGCCTATCCTCCGAAGAGGACGAGCGGCAATGCCACTTTCCATGGTGTCGAGACTGCCGACGTCGATGGGACCTTCTCGACCTGGAAGAGGACAGAGACTGAGACCTTCAGGGCCACCGAGGGTGGGTCAAAGGGGGGGGGAACCCACTCATCCCCTGGTTCAGGGTCCTTTACCGAGGACTTTGGCACAGCTGACACCCCATTCTCGACCTGCATGACCTGAACAAGTTCCTAAGGCCCGAGCACCTTCAGGATAGTTACTCTGGCAGGAGGCACGGGCAAGTCCTCGGTCACCACCGGGGGAACCGGTGAAGAAGGGTTGTCGGCTTCTCCAGTCAATAAACCATCCAACGGGTTGAGAAAAATCTCAACCACGTCGATGGATGTCTCGGCCGGCTGATCTGACGGGGACAACGTGAAGCCAGCGGCCTTAGCCGCAACCTTGACCGAAGTCGAGAGCCGTCGGACCAGTGAAGGGGATCTCTCCTGCGCCCACGAACGTCGACGGTGGGACTTAACTTTTGGTTCTTTTTTCTTGGACCGACTGGAATGTCCCGATGGCCCTTCTCTCTTGGTGGAGAGGGACTGGCAAAGCTCCTTAAAAGAAGCAGTATAGGAGGAGCCCAAGAAGAGCGGGCTAAACACCGCAGCCGAGGAGGAAGATGCAGTGGCCTGGGCTGCCTCTTCCTTGAGGGTGATCAGCTGCTCCGCGGAGCCCTCAGCCGTGGACACAACCCAACGGGCCTCCTTTGACTTCACTGGTGGGTACCGTTTCTCGGGATGCCCAAGTTGCAGTCTGGCAGCACGGTCCTCTAAAACCGAAGCTGAGAAGGACTTGCACAGATTGCAGGCCTGCGAATTAATAGGCAAGACCCAGGCAATGCTTACGTGTCAGTGGATTGGTCCAGGACATCTTCTGCCTGCAAGGGCACCGACGGAAGCTGGGAGTGGATTTGTCCATCGCAGCCACAAGGGAAGATGAAGACTGAAGTCTTGTAAGCTTTAAAATAATTTTCGGAAAACCCGAAGAGTTAGGATCCAGGCCTAAAACGCAGAGTGCAAAGGAGGGAACCTGAGCTTCCAAGCAGTAAGGAAGATCTGGCGTCATGGAGCGGAGCTGAGGGTTTTACCACCCGGGTGGGTGGGAGGAGCCAGCTTGAAGACCTTCCAGCAAGAATTAAAGTGGCAAGGAACCTGCCAGACAGTGTGGACTGAACAACATATCCACGTCCCTAGAACTGCTGTTTATTCTCCTTGTGATCTTTAGTGTGAGATATGTAATAGCTCAGAGCTCTCTTCACATCAAGACTGGGGAGTCTATGCTCCCCTGAAGCAGAATGCTCAGTGAAAAACACTGGTAATGTAATGGATTGTTTCAAATGAAAATTTGATACCACTTTGGGGAGGAATTTTCTATTTGTCCTGAGTACCACTTTATCATTGTGAAAAGACAAGTAATCCTTTTCTATACATATAGCCTGAAGCTCACTTATCCTTCTAGCAGAAGTTATAGCCACTAAAAATACAGTTTTCCATATAACATACTGGAGGTGACCTAAGGACATAGGTTCGAAAGGTGGCCTCTTAAGTTAAGCATTACAAATGTTCAAGTCCCACCCAGGGACAGGTTCCCTGACGGGTGGGTATGTGTGACACAGACCTTTGAAAAACTTCTTAAAAATAGGATCAGCTGCTACAGAGGTGGTTCTACCCACTGAAATGTGAGCAGAGATAGATGCCAAGTGAACTCTTAGGGAAGTATGCTTAAGGCCCTGATCATGCAAGAAAGTGAGATACTCAAGGACAGTTGGAATTCCTGCTGAAGCAAGTTCGATGCTGTGCAAGTTGCACCAAGACAGACCTTTTCCATTTAGCTGACTAAGTTTTCTTAGTAGAGGGTTTTCTATACTCCTTAAGTATGTGCAAAACTGCTTGAGAGAGATTCAGATTTGCAAATTCTATGTCTTCAAGAACCAAGCTTTGAAACTAAGGGAGCTGAGGTTGGGATGCCCTATTTTCCCTTGGTGGGAGGTCAACAGGTTGTGCCTCCGAGGAAAATGTAACAGTCTGGATACCAACATGGATTACAGGAGGGGTTACCAATGCTGCCTGGCCCAGTTTGGGGCGATCAGGATCACTGAGACAGACTGAGACCTGAGCTTGATCAGGACTCTGAGAATGAGAGGGAAGGGAGGAAAAGAATGCAGGCCTCTTCCTGACCAATCCAGTGCCATGGCATCTACTGGGATTGTGACCCTGGCTGGAGGCCTGCACCAAAACAGTGGTAGTTTATGGTTCTCTTGAGAGGCAAAAAGATCTACCTCTGGGGTACCCCGCCTTCTGAACACTGAGTTTATTACCTGTCTGTCCAGGGACCACTCGTGGTGACCCTGACTGATTCTGCTGAGGGCATCTGCCAGAATGTTTTTATTTATTTTTTATTTATTTTTTTTATTTTAGTTGTTTAACCAGGTATAGCACACTAAGCTGAAAGCTTTTTTACAGGAGCGACCTGGGAGCACAAGGAGGTTAAGTGACTTGCTCAGGGTCACACAGCATGCAAGTGGAAGCTGTGGGATTCAAACCCAGGTCTGGTCTGCTGGATGTCACTAGATTTGCAGCTCAGAGCCTTAGACCACTGTGCTATACTGCCTATGCTGTCCTACCCTGGGACATGAATAGCTTGCAGGGCTGTTTTTAGAGAGTATGCCAGATCCCACAATTTCATGGCCTCTGCACACAGAGGATCTGATATTGTGCCACCCTGCTTGTTTATACAGTACACTGCTGTGGTATTGTCTGCCCTGACCTGTACCACCCTGCCTTGCACCAGATGGGCAAAGGCCTTTAGAGCTAGAAGTACATGCTCGCAACTCTAAGAAATTTATACGGAGAAGAGACTCTGCATCAGACCAAGTCCCATGGATACTGTGTTGTCCCATATGGACGTCCCATCCCAATAGAGAAGCATCTGTTGTTAGAATAAAGGAAGGGTTTTCCCTCTGGAAAGGGACCCGTTGCCTTAAGTTGTTTGAATTTCCACCACTGTAAGGCTTGAATAACAGCCTCTGTTACTGGGATCAGTTTTGACATTTTGTCTCTTCTCTGTGACCAATGGGACCTGAGGTGCGACTGCAAGTCTCTCATTCTGTTTCTTGCCCCTGAGACAGTACCTGTTGCTGCAGCTACATGACCCAGAATCTGCAGATACTGTCTTGCAGAGCATGGCAGGTTTAGCGTGAAAGAAACAGCCAGGTCAAAAATACTTTTCACCCTGTCCTGAGGGAGGAAGGCTCTTCCCTGAATTGTATCCAGCTCTGCTCCTATGAATTGCAACACTTGAACATAGGTAAGAACAGACTTTTCCTGGTTTATCAGGAATCCTAGTGATTGCAGAAGATGCACTGCTGATTGCAAATGCTCAGAGACCTGTTGTGGGGACTTGCCCACAACCAGCCAATCGTCCAGATAAGGAAAGACTAGAATACCAGACCTTCTTGGATGTGCCACCACTACAGCTAGGCACTTTGTGAATACCCTGGGTGCTGAGGTCAGACCGAAGGGAAGTGAACTGGTAATGGCCTGAAAGGAGTCTGAACCTGAAATACTTTCTGTGAGACTGCCTTATTGGGATGTGAAAATAGCCATCCTTTAAATCCAAGGCTGCCAGCCAATCCCCCTGCTGAATAACCGGTAGTACGGAAGACAGGGTGACCATCTTGAACTTTGGTTTCACTAGAAATTTGTTGAGAGATGTGAGATCCAGAATGGGTCGCCACTTCCCATTTTCCTTTCTGGTCACAAAGTAACGGAAGCAGAAACCCCTTCCCCTGAGGTGCACTGACACAGGTTCCACTGCTTTCATGTGGAGCAATTTCTGCACCTCCTTTTGCAAAAGTTTTCCCTCCATGAGGGAAGCTGGCTTGAAAATTCTCAGTTTTAGAAAACGAAGGGATTTGAAGCATAGGGACAAATCCTGACTTACCGACTCCAGAACCCACTTGTCTGTGGTAATGGAAACCCAAGCCTGGAGGGAGGAAGTAAGTCAGCCTGCTCCCTACTGGTACTGGGGAGGGACCTTGACCAACTGGTTAGGGGTTTTGTTTTGGGGATGCCTCAGCTTGGACAGATTGAGAGTCCCTTCTGGAACCCCTCCTGCCCCTAGATTTGAAGTACCCAGTTTGCTGTGGGTAGGGCCATTGCTGGAAAGCAGCTTGGCCCTGGTAAAAAGGCCTCCCATAAGAGGACCATCCCCAGCCTCCCCTTCCATAAGGCCTATAGGAAGGGGTCAGCCTGTCCCTGGAGGAGTTACTTTTGCAGGTGGGCTTGTATTCATCCACCTTCTTCATGTACTCCTCAGTGTGTTTGCCAAACAAGGAGTTGTTCTCCACAGGAAAATCCATGGCCTTGGCCTGGGTATCCTGGGTTAGATTTGTAGCTCTAAGCCATTCCAGTCTTCGTAGAGCCACTTTCAGAGCCATTCACCTGGCAGCACTGTCACTGGCATCAGCTGCCATCTCAAACTGGTATTTAGCAGCTTCTAGGCCACATCTAGCTATCTCTGCCAGGTCGTCAGAGAGGAGCGAGGGGCCCTTCTCTGACATAGCCAATACTGACAGCCACTGCGTTTTCTGATACTGTGCTGCATACGCCTTGTAATTAGCCTGCCTCACACCCAAGGAGGCAGCTAAGTAACCCTTCTTAGACATACCGTCTATTTTTCTGGAATCCTTCTCAAGAGGGTGGGAAGAGAGAGGGACCCTCACTTTTTCACAGGCTGCCTGTTGGACTATGCCCTGATGGTCGGGGTGAGAGTATAAGAACTCTGCCCCTTCCTTGCCCTACTGGCATTTTTTTTTTTTTTTAAATCAGACTTCCTATCTATAGAAGGAATAGAATTAGGAGTCTGTAAAATCTTTAACAAGTCTTTTTTAAAGAACTTGTTAATTGGCAGGAATAACTTTTTTGTGGGTGTTAAACCCATCTTCTGTAAATATTCTGCCTCCTCCTCAACATCAACAACTTCAGTGGTAGCCAAATTCAAGGCATCCACTATTCTTCTCACAAAAGAAAAGTGAGATGAAAAATCCTCTGGTCGAGGAGAAGAACCGAACTCCTGCTCAGGTAAGATTTCAGGCTCTATGGGCTCATCCTGTTCAGGATCCATTTCACCATAATCTTCACATTCAGGCTTCTGTGCTTCAGCAATAGGAGCTGGGGCAGGAGTCCTTAGAGGGCAGGTTGAGCAGGTAAGATACCCTGTAAAACTTTCATAGCCTGAGCTATCCCCTCTGCATATGGCAGGCTGTGAGACACAGTAGAAATCCCTTGAGGTGCACAAGCCTGGGGTTCTAAGTGTTTGGTTTTCTTGGACTTTTTGGAGGGAGCCAGAGAGTCAGCTGGACCACCCCCCCTATTCAAACTGCCAGAAACACCCTTATCGGAGGTGGTAACAGAAGGCAAGGCGGTTTCACACACATGTTTTGATGGCTGGTTAGAGTCTGATGGACCACTGTCCACTTGTTTCCTGAGCCTTCCCATTCTTTTCTCAATTTTTTTTTGAGGAAAGGACTTGCATATGGCACAGTCTGCTGAAAAATGTTCAGATCCTAAGCAGACTAAACATAAATTGTGTTTGTCAGCCTTGGCAAACACTTCCCCACACTTGATACAATTTTTAAAACCTGGGGAACCAGTCTTTTTCTTTGGTTTTTCTTGTAATTCCATTTCCAGGAGAAAAAAACATAACTGTTTACTAGTATTCAAACTAACGTTTTTTTTATTTTGTCAGTTCAGAAACCGGTTAAGGATCCGAGAAAGAACTGATAGCTTTTTAAGTCGAACCGTGTCAGTGGTTCACAGAAACTGGAGTATCGGTTCAAAAGAACCGACCGCACGGTTCCACAAAATACAAATAATAAACTCAAAGATCACAGAAAACAAAATAAAATAACACTAAACTATGGCGAAAAACACCTGCATTAACTAAGAAAACGCCGGCTCCTCAGCAGTTATCCCAAATCGTGAGGAACCAAGAAAAAATAAAATTTTAACCATATACTTAAGTAAACGTAACTTAAAATATAGCTAGAACTAAATTAAACAATAAATGAAGGAAGCAGTTTAAATATAGGCGTAAATATACTTAATTAAACTGGAATCAGCACGAACAGTCGAGAGGAAGATCTCCAGGAGTCTAACTTGTCAGGCGGAGAGAGAAATCTGGGACGCTGACAGAATGCTGCTATAGATAAGGGCAGCAGTCTGAATATATATGTGTCTCGAGCAATGATAGGTTCTATCATTTATGTGTGATTCCATTTCTCTCCAGGCAGTTCTGCTTGAGAGGCAGACTGCATACAGTTGTGAATATAGAAGAATACATGGGGTTAGAATGTAGGATTAGTTCTCAAGGACATACTGTCCTTATGAAAAACTAAATAAGGCTCCTTACACATCAGGGCCTGAAGCTTGGAAATTCTTCGAGCAGAAGCAAAGGCAACTAAAAATAACACTTTCCACAACAGAAAGCGTAGCTCATGGCAGGCTCAAAGGGAGGCAGAGTGAGTTTCTCTAAAAGAAACAAAAGGTCCCAAGGCGAGACAGGGTCCCAGACGGGAGGCTTCAAATGAAGTATGCCTCATAGAAAAGTGAGGGAAAGGTCCAGCTGGGCAATGTACTTGCTCTCAATAGGCATCTAGTATGCAGCAATGGCAGACAAGTGTACTTTCAACAAAGAGTAACGGAGTCCTGCATCCAAAAGAGAGAGGAGGTACTCCGGTACCGAGTTCACTGAGCAAGTCAATGGATCCAAGCTCCTAGCGGTGGCCCAAATGCAGAACCATTTCCATTTCATAGCATAGGTCACCCTAGTGGAGGGTTTTCTAGCTGCCACTAGGACGTCTGCTACCCTTGGGGAGACCCCAAATCTGGAGATGGCTAAGTCTGCAGGAGCCATGCATGTAGGTGCAGAAATCTGAGATCTGGATGGACCAAGGAGCCCTGCTCCTGGGAGAGCAAATCTGACCAGAGGGGCAAAGGTACCAGAGGTTCCACCGCCAGTTGCTGTAACAGTGGGAACCAGATCTGACCAGGACAGAATGGAGCTACCAGGGTCATTTCTGCCCCCTCCGACTGCAACTTGATGAGTACCCACTGCAGAAGAGGAAAGGGAGGGAATGCTTAAAGAAACCTCCCCACCGAGGAGAGGAACAATCTTGCCAGAAACCACCAGACCCTGGATCTAGTGAGCAAAAACTGGTCAGTTTTGCGTTGGATGGGGAAGCAAATAGATTGGTTTCTGGGCAACCCCATCTGGAGAAAAGATCTTCCACCACTACAGGAAGCAGTTCCCACTCGTGGGCCCTGGACCGAGTCTGACTAAGGCTGCCAGCCAGAGAGTTGGGAATGCCTAGAACGTGGACTTCCAAGAGTTCTAGTTGTTGATCTACTACCCAAGTCCACACTCGCATGGCTTCTCTGCAAAGAAGATAAGAGCATGTCCCCCCCCAGCTTGTTGATATAAAATACTGACATGTTGTTGGTTCATATCAGCAGGGGTTCAGTTCTGAGGACTGTCTGGAAGGCTAGGAGGGCATAAAGAACTGTCCTCATCTTCAGAACATTGATGTGGAGATTAAGCTCTTGCTGAGTCCAGGATCCTTGAATCTGGCGAGTGCCCAGATGAGCTCCCAACCCTGGCCTGATGCACTAGAGATCACGATCTGGGTAGGAGTATCCTTCCAGAAGGAAACTCCTCTGGAAAAGTTGGGAGTATATAGCGACCATGCCAGGGACTGCTTGACTGGGCTGGATACCAGGACCGGCTGATCCACTGAACCCGGAGGTTCCACTGGCTCACCCTCATGTAAAGTCGGGCCATGGGGACTGTGGCGATGGCCGCTGCCACATGCCCCAATAGCTTGAGTACTGTCTGGGCCGGAACTTGGCGAGCCAAAAGCAGCTGCCGAGCAAGGGTCTGAAGGCATTCTGCACTGTCCTACGGAAAGAAGACCTTGCCTTGAGCCATGTCCAGTATTGTCCCATGTATTGAAGCTGCTGATTTGGGGAGGTTTAGGGTACTCCCCAGGTCCTGAAATAGGGAGAACGTGTCTCAAAGGGTTTCTGCAAGCTGGTTCCGAGAGGGAGCGGTGAAAAGCCAATCATTGAAATAGGGGAAGACATAATGCCCCTGCCTCCTGAGATGTGCGGCTACCATGGCAAGGCACTTGGTAAACACCCTCTGTGCTGAGGACAGGCCAAAGGGCAAAGCCCTGAACTGATAATGGAGACCCTGAAAGTGGAAGAAAAAATTACTCACCTTAGTTATGTTGTTTCTTCTAATGGAGTCTTGCTGTATTCTGAGAGTAGCAGTGAGTCCCAACCTTCGAACTGCCCCGGAGATGAAAGAGTTAACTTTCCATGCCAGGCATGGAACGCTGAGCTCGAGCTCGGTTGAGACTCTGTCTGTTGCTGTTTAAACTCAAACCGTCAGATGCTTTACTTCGCCTCACTGAACAGTCGCTCCGGAGATTTCTCCTTCTGCTCTGTTCAATTTGTCGGTTAAAGTACCGCTTTTCTGGGTTTTTGACCGAATTTAAACCATAACCTGTCAGTTCAGTCTCTGCCTGTGGTATTTGTGAGTACTAGATAGGTTATATATTAATTCTATTCTGTGTAGAACTTGTAAACGGTTCATCGGTTCGGTTTGAACGGATCAAGTTGTTAGAAAATCTTAAATTGTACTTTTAGAGTGTGGTTACCGGTTCTTATCGGTTCTAAAAAAAAAAAAAAACAGATTTTATTACGTTTTTTTCCATGACCCGTGACACGGTCAGGAACCGATAAGAGGGTCTTGCCTGGCCGATTGCCATTAAAAGGGTAAGTTTGGTTAGGACTGGCACAATGTCTGAGAAACCCAAAAGAAAAACCGGGCCCACCGGGTTTCAACACTGTAGTGTGTGTGGGGAAGTCTTTACTAAGGCTGACCCCCACACCACCTGTATTTATTGTCTGGGGTTTGACCACCTCAATGCAGACTGCCAGATTTGTAAAAATTTTCCTGCAGCTACCCTAGAAAAGAGAGTTGGTAGGCTCAGCGAAAGGGAGGCCAAAAAGTCCGCTGAACCGGATGGCCAGCCCAGTTCGGTTCAAACCGAACCAGAAGGAGTGCCCTCTGACCAGGGCTAGACTTCTTCGGGCAAAAGGAGATCCGATTCTGAGAAGTCGGTTCCGGCTAAGAGAACTAGAAAGGAAAAATCAGCTGGTGTGGAGCCAAAACTTTCCTCTCCAACTGCTGAAGAAATAGCCAAAGCGATCAAAATTGTGCAGTCGCTTTCTCATCCTGACCGAGACCGGCACTTCATCAGGGAGGCGCCGGTTCAGCCGGGTTCCACCGGGTTCAAGATTATGATTTAGAGGAGTATATGAACCGGAGGAGGAAGAGGAGTATGAGGAAAGTGAATGTGGATTTGAAAGTCTGGATGTGCCCATTGACCCAGACATCTCCCCAGACAGACCTTCAGGAATGTCTCCTCCTAGGCTTTCTGAGTCCACCTCCCATTTCGTGTTTTATAAAAAAGTGGCTGAAACCCTCCAGCTTCCTATGGAAGAAGCTGTGGATGACCAGGAGGAGCCTGACTTTGTGGAAATGATGGATACCCCAGAGTCTAGGAGACTGTCTATTCCCTTACACAAATCTTTTGGGAAACAGACATTTAAAATTTTAAAGACTCCTAATACTATA
This sequence comes from Neoceratodus forsteri, assembly GCA_016271365.2. Classification (NCBI taxonomy): domain Eukaryota; kingdom Metazoa; phylum Chordata; order Ceratodontiformes; family Ceratodontidae; genus Neoceratodus; species Neoceratodus forsteri. Next base: position 737,468,315 of record CM028131.1, read on the forward strand.
GCTCCTGTGGATAACAGAATGGACAAGAGGTATGGATTGTCAGGCTCAGATACGGAGTTCCTTACACAACAATGCAGCCATGTTGGGGTAGTGCAGGCTGCAGCCTGTGATAAGGCAAATATTCCCTTGGCTTCACACCCCCCCAGACAAGGACTCCAGGAGGATTGATGCTATGGCAAAGAAACAATACATGGCAGCATCCTTGGGACTCAGACAGGCCAATTATATGGCTTATACTGCTATGTATCAGAAATCCAGATGGGACACTGTCATGGCTTTAGCAAAACAGGTCCCTGGCCAGCTTGCCAAGCAGCTGGAGCAGGTGGCTGCTGATGGTATTGAGGCATCCAAGGTGCAATTCCATGCTGCAGTGGACTCAAATGATGTGTCATCAAGAGTCATGGCTACATCTGTGGCACTTTGCAGAATGGCTTGGCTCAGATGTACTAGGCTGTCACAGGATACCCAGACTAAGGCCATGGATTTTCCTGTTGTGGGTAATTCTTTGTTTGGGGAGCAAACAGAGAATTACATGAAGAAAATGGACGAGTATAGGACCACCTATAGGAGTGCCCAGACCAAGGAAAGGCAGGCCACTCCTCAAAGGCAGCATCCAAGGGGCAGGGGCAGGCCTTTCTACCAAGCCCAGGCCTCCTCTTCTGCCTATGCTCAGAGGGGGTTCTTTAGAGAGAGAGGCAGAAGGGGTACAAGCAGACCTGCTTCCACCCCTCAGCCAAAACCCCCTGCCAAACAGGCACCCTGATGGGTTTTCCAGGGCCGATTCTCCACCACCTATAGGGGGCAGGCTGGCTTACTTTGTCCAGGACTGAAAGTCTCTAACATCAGACAAGTGGGTCCTGGAAGTAGTAAGCCAGGGACTGGTTCTCAGCTTCAAAAAATTTCCAAAGCTGAGAGCCAGATCCTTTCCACCTGCAAATCCCTCAGAGGCACTTGCCCTAGAGGCAGAGGTCTCTTCCCTCCTTGCTCTCAGAGCTGTGGAAAGGGTTCCACCTCTACACCAGGGCAAAAGGGTTGTACTCCAGGTACTTCCTTACCCCAAAAAAGACAGGAGAATGGCAGCCCTTCCTGGATCTCAGATATTTAAACAAGCACCTTTTAAAACCAAAATTCAAAATGGTGACTCTGGGAATTATTCTACCCTCTCTAAGGCCAGGGGACTGGCTAGTGTCCCTGGACCTCAAGGATGCCTACTTCCATATTCTCATCAGAAGCTCCCATCGAAAGTACCTCAGGTTCGAGCTGCCCTCAGGCCATTACCAGTTCAGAGCAATGCCCTTTGGTCTGACCTCTGCTCCAAGGGTATTCACAAAATGCCTGGCAGTTGGAAAATCAAAATGTGGAGGTATGCGGGCCTGCATATCCAGGGAGCACAGCCAGTCCTTTTGTTGTAGTAGGAGAAGGAGACCTATCAAGGTGACTATCCTGAACATTTTGTACTCTGTCCTGGTTCAGGTGGCTTAAATCCAAGACAGAACAATGATCTCCTGTCTTCTTTGGCACAAGGAAGAAGTGGGGTTAAAACCCTGTTTCTCACTGTTCTGAGGGCACAGGCTCAATGGCCTTCTTTTGAAGGAGAGCCTGGATTTCCTCTGCTATGAGGTCACTGTGGGCCTGAGAGTATTGGAACAGTACTGAAGGTTTGTCTGGAGGAACCTCCAAGAACTCGAGTGTGTGTCCTCTTTCCATGAGCTGCAGGACCCAGCAGTCCGATGTTATCTGACGCCACCCTTTGGTGTGCAAAGACAACTGACCTCACCACTTCCCCTATGGACTCTGCTGAAGGAGGAGGGTCAGGCAGCGAGTTAGGCAGCGGAGACGGGAAGGGGAAGTGCAGGCTGAGAGGTCTTGGGGGCCCGTGGGGAAGAACATCCGGTGGCAGGTGTAGTGGCCTTACATTTGAAGACAGCCTGCTGCTGTTGCTGACCTCAAAAATGCTGTTGTTTGGTCTTACGAAAGGACTGTTTAGGCTGTTGTTTGGGGCTGTACATAGTCTAGACTGATCTAACTGCTTTCCCTGCCTCCTGCAAATGGGTAATGATATTTTGAGCATCTTCTCCTGAACGGAACTGGCCCTCTGAAGGGGACATCCATAATCTTGGACTAGAGGTCCTGGGTGAACCCGGAGACTCTCACCCAAGAGTACTGGTGGATACAGACCGTCGAAGCCGCAACTTTGCCTATTGAATCCATGGTATCGTATGAAGCCTACAGGACATGGTCACCAACGTCTGAGCCAGACTTCATGGTAGCCATGAGCTTCGCCCTTCTGGGCAAGTCTGGCATGGTCTGAACAATTTCCAGTGCATTGTCCAACAGGGCATTCTGGTACTGGACCCTGTGGGCAAAGAAATTCTGTGACCAGATGGCACAGTTAGTGGAAGAAAAAACTTTCCTGGCCAGATGATCGAACTGCTTGAAGTCCCTATTGGGGGTTGTGTACTGAGGTGCCATGGAAGTCTGGACCAGTCATGGGCGGCATTCAGCACCACTGAATCTGAATCCAATTGTTGCCCATAGAAGGGATCATCCTGGGGAATGGTATACCACCGGTCCGACTTTTTAGACACTGCTGGGGCCGAAAAAGGATGCTTCCATGCCAGCTTGTTGGTGTCCTTGTATGAATCGATCACTGCGGGAACCACCATGGGTAGGGAGTCCTTTTTCCGAAGGAAGGCAGCCAGCTTCTTCCATTCCAGGTTGAGGTCTTCAGCATCCCATCCGCTCAATTGTTGGATGTGACGCATCACATCCATGATCGAAGGATCATCAGGAGGAGAGCGCGGGGCGTCCTTGTCGACGTCAGGGTCGGATGGATGGTCTGAGTCCTCTCGGCTGAAGGAAGAGTAGGACCCTAGGGAGACATGACGGACATGAGGGAGGGCACCCCTCATTCCATCACTGGGCAGGCTTGGAGGCAAAGGAAGACCTGGCTGAGGAGCCGCCAGGGCCCCTGCCTCCAGGCTTACTGATGACTGTGGCTACAGTCTTTGGTTGAGGTTGTCAAGCCTGAGCTTGTTGTCCAGCCTAAGGTTGGGCCAGTTTGGCCACATGGGCAGAGAGTGGCTGAAATACCTTCTTTTTCTGCCGCTTAGAGCCCTTGGGGTCTCTCTGAGTGGATGTCACTGAGTCCAAGGTGGTAATGAACTTCTCAATGTGGGTGATGTGCCCCTCAACCCTGGGAACGAACAAGTCGGTACCCAGGAAGGGGGACATCTGCCAGCTTGTGCAGGGTATCTGCCGTGAAGGTCAAGATCCTCAGCCAGGCTCTGCGGCGCATAGCCACTGCGGCTGCCATGGACCGGGTGCAGGAGTCACCAATGTCCATGCAAGTCTGGAGCTGTTGCTTGGCTACTGCTCATCCTTGATTCTGGACCTGTCTGACTGTGGTCTGCAGATCCACTAGGAGATGAGAAAGCATTTCATCCAGCGTGCCCAAGAGGGCATGTGAGAAGTGGGCCATAAAAAGGGCCAAACTCGCTTGCCAAAAGCTGAGAAAGGAGGCAGCATCCACCTTTTTTGACATATGGTCCAATTTCTTGGACTCCTAATTGGGTGGCTCATCAGTGTCCCCCATGTTGCACATGCGCCTGAACACAGAGTGAGCCATAAGACCCTCAGCCGAGGGATGCTCCGTGAAACCCAAAAGGAAACCAACAGGGATTGCATACTTGCGTTCCATCCAGGCTGACAGCACAGGGCAAGAGGCAGGGTCCTGCCACAGCTCCAAGGCAGGACCTAGAATGGCATCTGCCACCCACCAGGAATGCTTCACCAGGGAAGTCGCCCCAGTCAAGGATCTCAGTGCGCAGGTACCGAGCCCACTTCTGACTGGTTCCAAAGGGAGACCCATAGATTCTGGGATGAGAAGGCCCATAAAGGAAGTATGGCCCTACTTTGTTGACAGATCCTTGGCCGACTCGAAGTCCACTGGACGGGAGTACAAGGAGTTGACCACAGGAGCTGCAGATGACCCTCTGGGGACAATCAGGGGTAACAGTGACCAACAGCCGATGGGGAAGACCCAAGGCCAGGCAGGACTCCTTAGTTGGAGTGCCGGACTTTGGCTGTTTCGGTGACGGCTCCACCAGAACTGGTGGGAAGGCCGAGCTGGGACCGGATGGATTGGCTCCTGTCGAGGTGGAGAAGGCTACAGCCTCTGTGCAAAAGTCAAGTAATGTTCGGGTGGAAACCGGGATGGGCTTCATCCCGGTAAAAATGAGCTGTTGCCACATCAACCACTGGTGCCTCTCCTCGCTCGAGCAGGATGTGGAATAGCTGTGGTGCCTTTTACAGAGAGTCGAGAGCACGCGAGTCTATGTTGATGCGGGCTGCTTGACTCAGGACTCCAAGAAAGGGACCGTGACCTCGATCATGAGGGTCACCGACAGTGGGTCTCAGAGGGAGCGGGCAAGACCAGAGGCTCTTCCAGGTACAGAAGCTCTTGGGTAAGAAGCGGCGGATCAGCAGACTGGTCCGTCCCTCGAGTGAGCGATAGGACCAGAGTCCTAGACAGGGAGGCGTCGGCCTCTTCTGGTGACAACAGGTCAACCAGTTTGAGAAATATCTCGGCCAGAAAATCGACCTGCATCTTGACCAACTGACCTGATGGGAAGACCGTGGGGTTGGTGGCCTGAGCTGAAGCACTGACTGAAGTCGGAATCTCCAGAGAAGTGTGGGAATCGGAGGCTCAAGTGTGCTCCCGATTCCACAATCGACGGCAAGACCGTTTCTTGGTCTCTTTTTTTAGATTTTGGTTTTGACTTAGTGCCCGAAGGACCCTGCTCAAGGGTGGGAAGGGCCTGGCACAATTCTTTGAATGCCTCTGTGAAGGAGGCACCCAAGGAGAGCGGCAAAAAGGCTGAAGCTTCCTCAAATGCTGCAAGCTGTTTGGCAAACCCCGCAACAACAGAGGCCACCCAACAATTTGATGGGTGGATCCTGATCGTCCGGCCAACCCAAAAGAAGGAAGGCATGGCGATCCTCTAACGAAGATGGGTGAAAAGTGCAGCACAGGTTGCATGTCTCGGAATCGTGCTCATAGCCCAGGCAGTAGATGCACAGGGTGAGCGGATCCATCTGGGACATTTTCTGCAAGCAAGCAAATTTTGGAATCCCAGCGCCGACTTCACATCATTCATACTAGAGACCTGAAGGAGTAGCCGTAAGACAAAGTTTATTTGGAAATTCAAGATTTTAATACACAAAGAGCCTTTTCAGTGCAAGAGCGGTAAGCAGGGAACCTTCTTCCAGCAGAAAGGAAGATCTAACGTCACAGGGCGGTGCTGAGAGTGTTACCACCTGGGTGGGTGGGAGGAGCCAGCTTGAAGAAGTTCCGGCAAGCCTTACTATTTATTATCATTTTATTATTTATTTAAAGTCTCAGATAACAACCTTTGAGATAGAAGCTCATTTACAAAAGGTTCCACGTTGATTTAATACAGCAATGAATAAACAGAACGAACACAACATCAGGTTACATCATCAGATCACAATACATAGGTGTCTGCAGGCATACTCAGTGTACTCTACTGAGTACAGTAAAATCTGCAAAATCCAGGGGCAACATAAGCCTCAGGCCAGGGCAACAAGCAGAGTCTGAGGTACCTGAAGAACTGCTTTTCCCCCTTTTTGGATGCTTTAGTGCGAGTTTGTGAATGATCTTCGGAAGCATGTGGGTGCCTAACTTAAGAGTCCCTGATTATATGAATCACCCGATCAAGTATGTATGCATGACTGAGTGCTGGCATGAACGTACTTCTGTAAGGCTGACTACCTTGATGTGGTACAGAGGCATATCACAATGTATCCTAAACGCTGAAACTAAAAGCCAGCCAACGTCTGCCTAATTGGTAGTGTGTCTGCGTGTGTGTGTGTGTGTGTTAGATAAAATAAAATGTTGTGAATCTATCTGGATCATTGGCTTACTACAGATTGTTGATTGAAATGTGAGCGAGGCAATGTTTGTGTGGTGGGGCAGCACATCTTTTAGCTTGTGTTTACGGAGGGGGGCAACAGTTCCAACATCTCTGGAGTAAAAGTTTAAAATTTCTGGCTACACCCGTTACAATAAGTACAGCAACATGAGAGTAGGAGGGGGATAACTGTGAATTAAGTTTATACAGAAGAGGCACTAACTAGGCATTAAGTAATGAGTACTAAGAGTAAAAGTAAAAAGTATGCAGTTCTGCTTGCCACTCCTACTCAGCCTTAAAGGGGAAAGTAACACTGCCTGAAGTGTGGATAGAACACCATATCCATGTCCCTAGAAAAACAGCTACAAAATGCTTGCCCCCTCCAAAACCGAGGGAACGCAGCTGCCCAGGGTCATAACCCACAAGAACAAGACTCTGGCAGTCATCAAGAAGGGTATAGATTTTACGCCATTAAAGCTCTTCTGCCCACAGCATCCCTTCACTTCCGGGCTCGACAGATATTTTCTTGGTAACAGAGACTAAAGCTTAGAAAACATTTTCGAGCGGAGAAAGACATGGATAGGATAGGACTGACATCCCCCACCTCAAAGCACCTCCTTGAGCTGCAATAACCTACACGTCTCAGATATCGGGTAGGACAGCAACTTGATATATATCAAACAGGGAAGGGATAGGAGTCCTCTTCGGCTCTGTCCACTCCCATTCCACCTCTTCCTCCTGAGAGGTATCGTCCTCCTCCTCATCAATTGACTTCTGCAGGTCAGGAATTTCCCCAAGATCCCCAATATCCTCATCCTGACCCTCAAAAGGGCAGGGTCAGGGTCTGCCTGCAAATCTGAAAGCAGCAGTCCTGTCCTGCTGCAGAGCACCTGAACATGCCTGTCTGGGACCCCCCACCAATCTGAAGAGCCCAGTTTGGGGTTGAGTGTGTATGATGGGATGTCCTGCAGGACACTGGCGCTCAAAGCACTAATAAGAACAAACACCAAAATTTACGCGATTCTGCTTGCCACTGCGTACACCAGGTGCACCCCTCTCAGCTCGAAAGCATGATTTGGGGGGGCTGTAAGAGACATATTAGCTTAAGAAACACAAAGGGGGCAAAGGAACCCTCTCCATAAGGGAAGGGATCAAAGCAATGGAACTAAAGGGTAAACAGGGAGGACAGGAGGCACTGTGGGTCACCCTGGAGACCAGAAATGGCACCACAGTCTGCACGGGGGTTGTATACAGACCCCCGTCTCAGGGGTAGCAAATAGACAAGGAATGATAGAAGGTATCCTTAGAATGGCAGAAAAAGAGGAGATGTTGTTGATGGGGGACCTGAATATGCCAGATGTTAATGGAAGCACTTTTGCTGCAGCCACATCTAATAGCAGGGTCATTCTTTATGCCCTACAGGGGGCATGCCTCAGACAGCTGGCATTGGAACCCACTCGGGAGGGAGCAATGTTAGACTTGGTATTCTCAAATGGGGACAGAGAGAGGATCTCAGATTTAGAAGTAGGTAATGATCTGGGAACAAGCGATCACAAACAATATGGTTCATGATTAACACAGCCGTAGAGTCAAGCCATACAAAAGCAAGGGTACTGGACTTTAGGAGGGCTGACTTTGGCAAAATAGGAGAGTGCCTCAGAAAAGCACTAGCAAATGGGCATGAAGGAGGGGTAGAGGAACAACAGGGAAAAATCAAAACTGCCATCGTAGAGGCAACAAAGTCTCGCTCACATTTCAGTCAACAATCTGTAGTAAGCCAATGATCCAGATAGATTCACAACATTTTATTTTGTCTTTGTGTGAAGCAAATAAACACATCAAAAATGAAGGAAAAAATCACTATGGTTCTCAAAAGAGGTGTCGGGGAAGGTTAGGGAGAAAAAGAAAGCATTCAGGAAGTATAAGGTAACACAGAAGGAGCAGGACAGATAACTGTACCAGTTAAAGCAGAAGGAAGTGGGGAAGGCAGTCAGAATAGCAAAGGCCCAAAGTGAAGAAAATATAGCCAACTCGGATAAGAAGGGGGATAAAACCTTTTATAGGTACATTAGGGAATGAAGAAAGAACAAGGGAAGGATAATGAGGCTTAATAAGGGGAGGGGACAGAGGGTGACATTGAAAAAGCAAGGATACTGATCAAATATTTCTGCTCAGTATTTACAAAAGAAGAGGAGGGGAGGTACCTAAACTCAATAGAAGCACTCTGGATACTGAGGTTGATACCTTGCTGCTCCTGTTGTCAATTGGTTCCATTCCTATCTTCATAACGGTACAATCGGTTCAAATAGGGGATGCTTTATCACCCCCACTCCCTATCCTCTCCGGTGTCCCCCAAGGCTCCATCCTTGGCCCCATCCTCTTCTTTCCATTTATAAAAAACCTTCATTCAGTCCCACTGAAATACACGTACACGCCGACGATACTATCCTTTTCCTTTCTGTCCCCTCTGTCAATAGTGTCCAGGCCCCCCTCCAGGATGATTTCAACAAGGTCCAGTCCTGGTTCAAGGACAACGAACTCAAACTCAATATAAAAAAAAAAAAAAGACCATGACCTTTGGTACCAGACAAAAGCTGGCCACCCTCCAACTTTTTCTACATTGGATGGCTCCTGCCTTGAGAATGTCTCGGCTTTCAAGTATTCAGGGGTGTCATCAGATTCCCACCTGGACTTCTCCACCCATGTTGAAGCCATCTGTGCCAAGCTTTGCCCCAAACTAGGTGCCCTCTATAGCACAAGAGCTGCCTCCCCCTTCCTACCCGTCGCGAGCTTGTTAATAAAATGATTTTACCCACTTTTGACTATGCTGATGTGGTGTATGGCACTGCTTCTCAGGCCTCCCTAGGCAGACTTGGCATCCTGTTAAAACTCCTTCTGTCGTTTAGCCACAGCCTCTCCTCCTCTCACTCACCACTGTCTTCTTTATTCTGCCCTATCACATGCTCCCTTTTCCCACAGGAGATTGGGTAACTGTGCATCTTTCGTTGCTAAATTCTGGTTTGGTACCGGCCCCTCCTATCTCTCCTCAGTCTCTCAAAAGCTGCGTCCTACAATTACTCCCTTTGCCACGGAGACCCTCGCTCATTCTCTATCCCTCACCTCCACTCTGTTTCTGGGCAATTTGTTTCCTCCTTCCATTTCCCTTGTCCCTGGAATAAACTACCCCCTGCCCTCCGTCAAACTTCCTCCCTTTTCCAACTCAAAAGGCTCCTCTGACTCCTACCCCACCAACCATGCCCTCAGTGTCCCCAATCCTTACCTACTTAATGTTTTTTTATTCTCTTGTTCGCCTGGTTTTGGCCAGTATGTGTATGTCATTGTTGCAATGGGGCTCGTGTACTACAACCACTCACCTTTTTCGTTTTTGATTTCAGTTGCTTCCTTTTTGTATTTATATGAATTTCTGGTGCAGTATTATCTTGTTGCTATTGTCTGTTGCTTTACAATGTTATGGGTCTTGTAACCCTGACCCGAGCATTGTCTTTATTTTATTTATTTTTTTTACTTACTTTTTTCTCCCCGTGGCTCCTGGCAGGCTTCTTTCTTCCAGGCATCCCCCCTTTCTCCAGCCACCATCCGTCCGCATCCGTCTCCCATTCAGGCCACCACCTAGCTACCCCCATGACTTCTCCCCCCCCATGGTGGGGTGGCAGGGAGCCCCAACTCTCCACCAGGATTGGATCCAGTACGGGTGGTGCCCTCGGAGACAGTGTGTGGGGTGGATGGCCATCAAGCCGCTCGACCTGGGTGCTGTTTCCTTTTTATGGCGGAAGGCGTGCAGTGCCAACAGTGGGCATGCCATGGGTGCGTCCACCCACAGCGTGCTCACCAGCTGCTCTGCCTCTGTGCCCCACTGTACTGGCCAGGCATGCCAACACCCAGCCTCAGCTAGGTGTCAGGCAAATGCCGGCTGCTGTTCCCCACCCTCCCCGGGAGAGGAAAGCAGTCCTCTGGATGCTCAAACCACTCCCACCCTGACTGGCCCCTGGAAGACCCGCTCACACCGCCAACACGGGTCACCGGCATGGCCAGAGTTAAGGCATCATTGCCTCAGCCCTCCACACCACTGGGTCAGCTATTGATTGTCTATTTATTTGCTCATAATTGACTGCTCCTATCTAGTTTTGTACCTACACTGCCAGGTCGTACCTGGAAGTGAGCCATGGCTCAATGATGCCTTTCCCAGTTATCAACTTTTAAATAAATAAAATAAATACCAGCCCATTCACAGAAGAAAGGACCCTGAAAGAACACCAAAAAACTGAAAGTGGACAAGGCAATGGGGCCTGACGGGATTCACCCCAGAATTTTAAAAGAACTAAGGGTAGAACTAGTGACACCACTGACTACCCTTTTTAACAAATCATGGGAGGATGGTGTGGTACCTGAGGACTGGAGGAGGATGGATGTGATTCCCCTTCAGAAAAGTGGGTGCAAGGAAGAGGCAGGAAACTGCAGACCTGTTAGTTTGACCTAAGTGGTAGGGAAAATGATGGAATCACTTCTGAAAGAAAGAACTGTTGAGTACCTAGAGGACAGCAGGGCACAGGACCCAAGACAGCATGGATTTACAGTGGAAAGGTCATGGCAGGTGAATCGAATAGATTTCTTTGACTGGGTGACCGAAGTAGTAGACCAGGGAGGAGCTGTGTCATGGCCTACCTAGACTTTAGCAAGGCTTTTGACACAGTGCCACACAAAACAAGTTAGCCAGCCTGGGAGTAGGTCCCAGGGTGGTAGACTGAGTAAAAAATTGTCTGGACAACAAGACACATAAGGTAATAGCAAACAGAGTCCACTCCGAAGAAAGGGGGGTTGTTAGTGGGGTATCGCATGATTCAGGACTGGGACCGGTCCTCTTAGATGTATTTATACGTGGCATTGCGGAGGGACTGGAAGGAAAAGTATGCCTCTTTGCAGACGACACAAAGATCTGCAACAGGGTTGATACACGAGGGGTGGGGTGGAAATGATGAGAATGGACTTGGCAAGGTTGGAGGAATGGTAAAAAGTATGGCAGCTTAGATTCAATGCAAAGAAGTGCAAAGTAATGCACCTGGGAAACAAAAACCTAGGGGAAGAGTACACAATTGGGGGAGGTACAAACAACTACTACTCCTGGTCAGATCCACCCCGGCTGCGTAATGAAGTTAGTAAAGTTGTGTGGAATTGTTAAGGAGGTATGGAGAAACAACACAATGATTTGTAAGTAGTAAGATTTGTTTTAGTTTCTGTTCTAAGGAAGGCATACAGATTATTAGGAAAATATATGGAGGTGTACATTTTAATGGAAGGAACAGGAAGCTTACAAAAGAACCCCAGAGCAAATGCCACTGAGGTCTGTGTAATCCCGGATGATACTGGCCGGACAGCCAAATTTTAAAGAAAACACAATTGCACATATCCCAATAATGCAAAGCATCATGGGAAACATATGCAAATCCTCATGATGGTATAGAAGGTGACAGTACATGAAAAAGTAATGGCTGGCATATGTTCAGCCTTGGGATTATTTACAGAGTTTTTTTTTTTGTTTTTTTAGAGAAATAGGGTTTTTGTCCATGAGGTGATGTAAGTTATATTTAAGCAATGTGTTGATGTCAGAAAAGCAGGTGTAATGATGGACTGTTAGCAGAGAAAATGTGATAGTAACTTTCGGGGCACTTTTGATAGGGCAAGGTAATTATGCTTGTGATAATGGGAATATTAGCAAAGTATGAAGTCTATGCAGAAGTGGAGTACACATATGCACAATTTCATAAGTATAGTGCAGGCAAATGTGATATGCAGGTTTGTTTTAGAAATAGGTAAAAATAGTGATACATGCTATTGATAGAAAGATAGATAATTACATAGACATATAGATAGAGAGGGAGAGAGAGAGACACACAGACAGCCAGGCAGAATAGGAATGGCAGTGAAGTACTGAAGTGACGCCCACCGCACCCTCACCCCGCAGACATGGACAGGCATTGGGGTGTGCCTTTGGGTCACTACTCATAACGCTCACGCCATTTCACCTCACTCCACCCTGCAGACACAGACAAGCGTCGAGGCGTGCCTTGGGCTGTTCAAACTTTACACTCACCCCATTCCATAAGGAAACAAGCTGAAATGGGAAAAGCATAAGAGAATGGAGTGAACTTTGGGGATGAAGAGTCAAAGGCACACCTCGATACCTGTCACTGGCTGCAGGATGGGGATGGGAGTGGAATGGCATGAGCATTACTGCTGACAATCCCAAGTCACATCCCTGATGCCCGTCAGTCCCTACAGGGCAGGGTGTTACGGTCAGAAACCATAAGGCCCTGGGCATTTCTTGGTATTTTCACTCCACGTTTTCAGCATGGGCTTTTTGGGACCCCACCACATGAACAGTGACACTATCAGTTCATTAGCCGAAAGGTGATTTTGCACAGTGACTGTGCCATTTGGAACCACAAGTGCAAGAACACATTTTGAACAGGATGCAAAAAATGACAGCTGTACTGTTTATGAGGAGGTGTAAAAAAAATGGTAATGTTGAAAATCTAGAGTGAAACTATAAAAAAAAAAATTGCTGAAGTCATTTCACTGCTCCTGCTAATGTATACTTTTTTCAAATTCCTATGCATCCCATTGTTTTCATCTCTATTTCTGTTATGTGACTTCTTAACCTAGCAACAGCATTTAATGCATTACATTATAAAGACAAGTATATATATAAATATTTTTTTTCGCGCCTTACTTGCCCCCTGGCCTGCCTCTCCTTCCAGCTGCTCATGACTTCTCCAACTCCCTCGCCCTGACCCCCTTCCACTCACCTCAGATAGCAGCCGAGTGGCCCGGCGTATCCCTTCGCTGGATGGATCTCTCTCCACCGAGGGGGAAGGCGCCAGGAGGGGAAACCAGCGCAATAGTCAATCAGTCCCTGAGTGCTGCTGAGGTGGATTCCGGGGCGCCAGGGCATCTCGAGTCGGCAGGAGCCGGCAGCCGTCATCCGGCAGACCAGGATTTCCGCTTTTCTCCCCGGGGGCGTGGTGCGCCACGAATGTCTAGGCCAAGCCGACGTTCACCATGCCCCTTGTGCAGTGGGGCTCGCTTAAGCTGCTGCTCTCCCGGCCTCTGCCAGAAGGCAGCAGACAGCGAGCCACGTCCCCTCCCTCCCTCCAGAGAAGGCAAGCAGTCGCAGGATGCTCAAGCCTACTCCTCCCCCGGCCGGTTCTCCAGTGACCCGAGTCCATTCCCAAACCCGGGTCGCCGGCGTCGCAAGCGGAAATCCAACCGCTGCGCCGACGAGCCAGCTCACAAGTAAATGTTTTAATACATTTACAGACGGTTGCATAAACTTAATTTCCTTCATAGAATAATTTAAATTTAGTAATAGTGGTAGTACAAAGCAATTACTCAAACAACTTGAAAACTATAACTACTTTATATTGTACACTGACACCCCATAAGAACCTCCTTAAAATTAAGATGCAAATGTCACATTTATCAGGAATATTTTACTATCCTAAATACATTTTTTGCTTCAGTAACCTCTCAACACATCTGTTGCATGACCTACTTATTGACATTTTACAACAGCTATGCAATGTATTGCTGCTTACTACACCAACATCATGAACCATAAAACAGATGACTGCCATAACTAGGGAGGCAGTATACCACAGTGGTTTAAGGTTCTGAGCTGCAAATCTGGATTTGAATCCCACAGCCCCCACTTGCATACTGGGTGACCCTGAGCAAGACATTTAACTTCCATGTGCTCCCAGGTTGCCCCTGCAAACAAACTTTCAGCTTAGTGTGCCACTCCTGGTTAAACAATTGAAAGAAAAAAAAAAAAAACAATATATTATTTGTCTTGCTTTATTTTGCTACTCTACTACAAGCTTTGACTAATACAGCCATCCTTAAATGTACTTTTTATAGCTTATGTGTCTGTGACCTAGGCAGAACTACACTTAAAAATCTTACACATAAATACATAAATCACCAGAATAACATCTATTTCAGTAGGATCGCCTTCCTTTTCAGATGCTTATGACACTATGTATATATATTTATATCTTTTAACTTCAAAGCACTAAACCTATTCAAATGCACAAAACACAAGACTTCACTCTCTTCACACATTACTGTTAAACTTCAGGTCCCAAAGTGGCCAAGAAACAATTTAGACTTCTCTCTTGCATGCCACTGTCACGCCCACTTCGCATGCAAACAACAATCAATTACAGAAACCCTTTCATTTCAAACAGCATGAAGTTTTGCTGTATTCTGACTATATGCAGTTAGTCTCAGCCCTTAAATTGCTCCGGAGAGGAAAGAGTTAACTCTATGCAGAAGCATAGAACCTTGAGCTCAAGCTCAGTTTTCAAACCTCTGTCTCTGGTACTCTGCAGTGTAACAGTCAGATTCTTTACTTAGCCTAACTGTGAAGTCACTCCGGAGATCCCTCCTGCACTTCAGTTCAGTTCTAGTTTGAATCGTCATTTTTTTTCAATCGCAATCCTTCCTTCGGTATTCTTACCTCTGTCTCGGTAACAGTAAGTCGTAGTAGTAGGTAGTGTGATTTTTTTTGTGTTAAATTCACCAGAAATTGTTTTAGTTTTCGGTTCTTTTCCGGATGGTCCGGTTTAGAACCGAACTTAATTGTAATTGTTTTTTATTTGTGTGTATATTGTGGTTTCCAGTACTTATGGGTTTCTAAAAAAAATATGTTTTTTCTGATTTTTTTAACTGACCCGTGACACAGTTGGAACCAATAACTTTTTCAGTTGCCTGGCTTGACGCTGTATAGGATGATTTTTTGGAAATATTAGGCATGTCTGAGAAACCCAAAAACAAAACCGGTCCCACTGGGTTTCAGCACTGTACCGAGTGTAAGGAGGCCTTTGCTAAGGCCAGTCCTCACCTCGTCTGTGTATATTGTCTGGGGTTTGACCACCTCAAAGAAGACTGCCAGATTTGTAAGAACTTTCCCAAGGTCACTCTTGAAAAACGTTTGAGTAGGCCAAGGGAGAGAGAGAGGCCGAGAAGTCCACTGACCTGGATGGCCAGCCCGGTTCAGTTCCAACTGAACCTGAGGAGGTGCCCACTGACCTGGCAATACCCAGGGGTCGAAATTAACATACTCAGCCTGTTCGCTGTGCAAGTAGAAACAGGCTGGTGCATGTCGTTTTTTTTTTTCTCCTGCATGCACTGTGATGCAGGTAGCTCATTTATTTTCTTTTAGACTACATATACAACAAGCCGCCACAAGGGGCGCAGTGCTGGAGAGAGACAGGCTGAAAACTTTTCAGGCTGATGTAAAGCTGCACACCACAGTGAGGACTCGCGGGAGTGAGCAGCGTGACGAGGAAGCAAGCACTGTTTGGAGTTAGAGTCAGGACAGAGAGCCGAAGTGCCAAAGAAGTAGCTCCGAGTGTCTTTCAGAGGAGGCGGGATCATACGGCTGGACATCGGGAAGGGCTACAATCTCCGAGAGGCATGTCAATCATGCTGAAGTCCCAGGCTGCAGTGGTGACTGGTAATAAAGGGACAGGGGAAGGCACAGGGTTGCCTGAGACTGTGGTTACTGCCAATCAGCGATGGGTGTTGGAAGCATGGGGGGGGGGGTAATGATGGAATATCTGATTGGCATACTATCTTACCGTTACTGTACCATGTGTGCTTCTTTCTGTCACCCTTGTGGTACAGTAAGGTTCAGATAGGCATGCGTGTCTGTGTCAGCTATGCATTATGGACTGAACTGCTGAAGTGAACGGTCATTTGGCGTGAAGCTCTTTCGTGAGTGGAATTTGCAATCGACGTTGAAATTGTTATACATTATATGGTATACTGTAGATATTAAGGAAGGGTCATTAGACTTGTTTGTTAAAAAAAGTATATTTTGAGCAAAAGAAACAGATTATTTTGCAGAAGGCAAATTAGATAAAGTTGGTATTTCACCCCGTTCCCCAAGGCGATTTTTGAGCAGGCTTTTCTTCGGAGAGATGTACTTTCATTTAAGTAAAAAAAAAATACATTTCAGCAAAGCAAACTGATTACTTGGTAGAAAGCAAATTGATCAATTTGGGATTTTCACCTCTCCCCTAAATAGATTTTCAGCAGACTTTACTTCAGAGAGACAGAAGGGCAACTTAACAGCAGTTGCTTTGAGAACTGATTTGGTAGACTAGTGTAAAGGCTTTGTTAGTTTGTTTTAAGAATTACAGAAAGACAGAAAATCTCTCAAGAACAGTGGTTATAAACTTTTACCATAACCTACCACAACCTCGATTCTCCACTTGTTTGTTTCGAGGAAAAAAAATATAATACCCTAACTTGCTGCCCATTTTTTTTTTTTTTTGGTGGTGGTAATTTGTATTAAAATCTATTTTAATTCATATCAGCGGCACAGATGTCTTGCTGTGACCTTGCTCCTGGACCGCAGTTGACAGAGCAGCACTCCAGCAGCAAAATACCCTAACTTGCCGATAATTTTTTTTTTTTTGGTGTGGGTCATTTGTACATAAATCTAATTTAATTCATATTAGCAGCACATAATTCTTACTGTGACCTTGCTCCCAGTCTACAGTTAACAGGGCAGCACCAACAGTAGCTGTGTCTGAAATTAATGAGAAAAAACCCTGCACCTTAAAATTATCATCATTAAAAAAGAAATACAACTGTGTTATAAATATTCCATGCAAAAATAAAAAAACAGCCAAAGCAGTGTGAGGTTTGCTATAGGCAGTGTGTCTACCATCTGCTGATGCAGTGCTTTTGCTGCTATGTGCTTGGTCCGTGCCTACTGCCCATCCACTATTACTGTTACAATCATCTCTGCTGTACATACACTATATGCCCTTGTATAGTTCTGTGACAGAGAACCACCCACCTGCCTCATTTGAAAGCACTATTTTAGAATAGTAATATATTTCTTTTTTATGCACCAATTCCACAATCAGTTAAATCTTTTTTTTCAATTTTTTATCATTTTGCCCACCAGTGTAAGGAACACGACTCTGGTGCATGTAATTTTTGTCACCACATGCACCTTAGTGCAGGTACCGAAAAAAGTAAATTTCTATCCCTGGCGATACCTCTTCAGGCAAGAGGAGAGCCAATTCCGCAGTCAGTTCCTACTAAGAGTAAAAGGAAATCAGCCGGTTCAGATCCAAAAACCCATGTTCCGACAGCTGAGGAGATAGCGAAAGTGATTTCCATTGTATAGTCACTTTGCCCGGTTCCAACCGAACCAACATCGGTTGAAATGCGATCGGTTCGGTCAGAAGTTGGTGCCTCAGGAATTGACCCAGAGGCACATAATGAGGGCAACTGGAAGGAGGATGAAGATGACGGAGAAGGAGAATTTGCAGGCCTAGATGAGCCAGTAGAGCCTGACATCTCCCCAGACAGGCCTTCCAGTGTTTCCCCTCCCCGGCTTTCTGAGTCCCCTTCCCACTTCTTGTTTTACAGGAAGGTGGCTGAGACTCTTCAACTTCCTATGGAGGAAGCTGATCAGGATCAGGAGGAACCTGATTATATGGCAATGATGGATGTCCCAGAGTCAAGGAGAGTGTCTATCCCTCTGCATAAATCCCTGGGGAAGCAGACACAGTAAATGATGCAATTTCCTACTTCCATTCCTCCTGTGGATAAAAAATGGACAGGAGGTATGCCCTATCAGGTCCTGGTACAGAATTCCTTACAGCACATTGCAGACATGTTGGGGCAGTGCATGCTGCAGCCTGTGACAAGGCTAATATTCCTCTGGCATCTCACCCCCCAGATAAGGATTCCAGGAAAGTGGATGCCATGGCCAAGAACCAATACTTGGCATCCTCTTTGGGGCTCAGGCAATCAAATTACATGGCATATACAGCCAGGTACCAGAAATCGATGTGGGATACGGTTCTGCAGTTGGCTAGGAATGATCCTCCCCAGCCAGCCAAGGAGCTGGAGCAGGTGGCTGTAAATGGTATAGAGGCATCCAAAGTTCAATTTCATGCTGCTGTGGATGCGAATGATGTCCATTCTAGAGTCATGGCTACATCTACCTCCATGACACTTGCTTGGCTTAGATGTACCAGTGTTTCACAGGATACCCAGACTAAGGCCATGGATTTCCCTGTCACTGGTAATTCTCTGTTTGGTGAGCAAACAGAGAACTACATGAAGAAAATGGATGAATATAGGAACACCTACAGGAGTGCTGCAGCTAAAGAAAAGCAGACCACTCCACAGAGGCAACTATTTAGGGGGCAGGAGCATGCCTTTTCATAGGCCTTTTTACCAAGCTCAGGCCTCCTCCTCTTCTTTCCAACACAGGGGGTTCTTTAGGGAAAGAGGCAGGTGTGGGATGACTAGGACCCCATCATCCACACAGTCTAAGCCCCCTGCCAAGCAGATACCCTGAGGTGTCAGTCAGGGTCACCTCCACAATTCCAGTAGGGGGCAGGCTGGCTCACTACTCCCAAGCTTGGGAGTCTATTACTTCAGACAAATGGGTCCTGCAAGTAGTGAGCCAGGGACTTCCTGTCAGTTTCAAAAGGTTCCCAAAAATGACAGTAAGGTCCTTCAGTCCTCCCTCCCTCCCTCTCCCTTGGAGACAAAGGCCTTAGAGGCAGAAGTCTCCTCTCTTCTGCAAGCATTAGAGAAGGCACCTCTTTGTCACAGGGGAAAAGGACTGTAATCCAGACATTTCCTCACCCCCAAAAAAGACAGGGGAGTGATGACCCATCCTAAATTTAAGGTATATGAACAAACATTTAACAAAACCAAAATTCAAGATGGTGACTCTGGGAGTAATTCTTGCCTTTCTGAGACCAGGAGACTGGCTAGCCTCCCTGGATCTCAAGGATGCCTACTTCCACAAACCTATCAGACATTCCCACAAAAAGTACCTCAGGTTCGAGTTGTTTTCAGGCCATTACCAATTCAGAGCTATGCCTTCCGGCCTAACATCTGCTCCAAGGGTGTTCACCAAGTGCCTTGCAGTAGGGCTGGCATTCCTCAGGAGACAGGGTATTCTTCTGTTCCCATACCTGGACGACTGGCTCCTAGTAGGCCAGTCCTCAGACCAAGTTAAGTCAGCCTTACAGGACACTCAAAGACTTCTAGAATCCTTGGGACTCATTCTGAACCTAGAAAAATCGGTTCTGGAACCAGCTCAGCTTCTCACCTTCATAGGGGTGGAAACAGACACTATTCAGGCAAGGGCATTTCTCCCTCTCTCAAGGGTTCAGTCCCTTATCACTCTGGCTTCCTCTTTTCATCCTCTTGTTTCTCGTCCAGCCAGACACTTTCTACAGTTACTGGGCAACATGGCAGCATCCACAGCTGTGGTCCAGAGAGCAAGGTTTCAGATGAGAGACATTCAGTTTCATCTCAGATCCTACTGGTCTCAGAAAAGAGACCCTCTCTCCAAATTGGTTCCAGTGTCTCAAACTCTAGTTCAGGCTCTCCAGTGGTGACTGGAGGAGGACAATCTTCAACAAAGTGTTCCATTTGTCAGTCAGGCTCCTTCAGTGACTCTCACCACAGATGCGCCTCTGCTAGGTTGAGGGGCTCACCTAAATCAGCTTACAGCTCAGGGAACCTGGTCTCACCAGGAGTCCCTTTTTACATATGAATCTTCTTGAACTGAGAGCTGTCTTTCTAGCACTTCAGACATTCTCAACTGCTGTTCAAGGGAAAGTAGTGCATGTCAGGACAGACAATACCACAACCATGTGGTACATCAACAAGCAGGGAGGCACTCGGTCCTTGGCCTTGTGCACAGGGGCCATGAAGATATGGTCTCTGGCTTATTCCCTTCAGGCTTCTCTGATGGCTGTTCATCTTCCAGGGAAGGACAACATTTTAGCAGATGCTCTCAGCAGGACTTCTCAGGGTCATCACAACTGGACCCTGGATCCTCTCATTCTTCAGGTCATGTTCAAGAGGTGGTGTACTCCAGAGATAGATCTCTTCGCAGCCCCAGACAATCGCCTACTTTCTCTCTTTTGTTGCAGGCCTCCTCTTCTGGGCTCTGTCCATCAGGATGTTCTATTGTTGAACTGGACAAGCAAGTTCCTGTATGCATTTCCTCCTTTTCCTCTGATATTCAGGGTCAAGATGAGGTCTCAGCCTTGCAGGGTGATTCTAGTGGCTCCAGACTGGGCCAGACAGCCTTGGTATCCTCTTCTGTTGTCATTGTCAGTCACGATGTCACTGTGTCTTCCCAGACAGCTCAATCTTCTTACCTTCTCTCAGGAGAAGATCCTGTACCCTAATCTTCAGACTCTCAGGCTCAAGGCCTGGCTCTTGAAGAGCTAGAATATGCAAGCCTACACCTTTCTAAGTCTTTCTTGGACATTTTTAAAAGTTAGCAGAAAACCTGCTACCAGAAAGGCCTACAACTCCAAATGGAAAATATATGGGTTTTGGTGTTTACAGAAACAGGTTCAGCCAGAATTGGCTGATATTGCCACTGTACTTGACTATCTGGTGCATCTTAATAGTTTAGGCCTTCAGCCTACTACTCTCAAGGTACATTTGGCAGCTGTGTCTGCCTTTTTTCTGCTGGAAAGGGTGCTTCCCTAGCTTCTCATTCAGTTTTCAAGAAGTTTTTCAAAGGTTTAGTATATATGTTAATCTTTCCTTTAGGGAGCCTACACCTTCTTGGGATCTGAATATCTGTATAGCACAGCTTATGCAGCCCCTTTTTGAGCCTTTACCTTCAGCAGAGCTGAAATACTTGACTTGGAAAACTGTATTCCTGGTAGCCATTACCTCTGCCAGGAGAATCAGTGAATTACAG
The DNA here is from genome assembly GCA_016271365.2 of Neoceratodus forsteri. NCBI lineage: Eukaryota > Metazoa > Chordata > Ceratodontiformes > Ceratodontidae > Neoceratodus > Neoceratodus forsteri. Next base: position 737,489,042 of record CM028131.1, read on the forward strand.
GCTTCATCACTGGAACATGATTTCATTTCATTTCACAGGAATAAGGTGGTGCTTCGAACCAACAGAAAGTTTCTTCCCAAGGTGGTATCAGACTTTCATCTGAATCAGCCTATGTCATTGCCTGTATTTTTCACTGACCATTCTTCCTCTGGAGAGAGAAGATTACACAGCCTTCATGTAAAGAGGGCTCTTGGTTACTATGTGGAGCATACTAAGGCCCATAGGAATGGCTGTTCTCAGTTGTTTCTTACCTATGGAGAAGTAGGAAAGGGCAAACCAACCACCAAGAGAACTACTGCCAGGTAGACTGTCTCCTGTATCCAGTTCTGCTATTCGAAGCTTGGGAAGAAGCCTCCCTAAGGCCTGAGGGCTCACTCGACCAAAGGTACAGCTGCTTTGGTCGCAGCAGCTAGAGATATACCATTAGTGGAAATCTGTAAAGCGGCCACCTGGAAAACTGTTCACACATTTACCAAGCATTACTCTCTGGACATTCAGTCTAAAAGTGATGCTAGGTTTGGCACACCTGTATTGCAGATCTTGTTCCCAAAATAGGTTCTGTGACTCCCTCCTCCAAGGAGGTACTGCTTGGTAGTCTGCATAAAGTCAGAATACAGCAAGATTTCATGTTCGCTCGGCATGCTGGCAACCCGGGTTTGCACCCCGAGCCCGGGTTCCAGGAGCGGAGGCCGGCAAGGGAGAGGTTCTATAAGTGTCCATTGGACGTTTCCCTCCCATGGGGGTGGGATTTGCCTGGGGACCTGTGGTTGGATTGGTGGTGAGCTTGGGGATGTGCTGCCTCGACACGCCCCCGCCCCAGGAATACCCTGCGTGCTTACGCAAGGCCGAGAACTGCGGTAGCCGGGCACAGAAAATGGAAATTATGCCCCTTCCAACCGGATGACGAGCGCCTTGGCCACTGCCACCCAAAGCCCGGAGCCAGCCTAGATCCAGCCCCGCAGCACCTGGGATGCAAAGTCGGACGTAAATGCCATCCCCCCCCCCCCCTCGTCCCGGAAGAGAGGGACCCTCCCGGCATAGGGATACACCGGGCTACCCAAGGTAGGCTGCAATTGGGGCTGGGAGTAGGTTGCAGGAGGTCAGAGGGAGGCAGGAAGGCGGTGGCGCTCCGAAGGATTGGCCGGTCGGGTTGTGTGGGAGACGCATAAAAAAAAAAAAAAAAAAGACTTCATGTTGTTTGAAGAAAAAAATTACTCACCATAGTAATGTTTCTTCTAATGGAGTCTTGCTGCTGGAACCTAGTACTTTTGGCATGTGGGTGGGCAGGCACAGTGCTGCACCCCAGAGGTGTACTCGACATGCCCTTTATCTTACTAAGGGTTTCATTATGAATGTTTTTGCTTATTTCACTATCTACTTATTTTCTTTTGGAGGTTCTTGACTTGAGTCTTTGATCCTAAAAAAATCTGTTATTGCCATTTGGCACAAAAATTTTAGAAACAATTTCTACCTGTTTAGTTAGTTTAGCGCTCGTAAGAATCTGATGGTTACACTGCAGAGTACCAGAGACAGAGGTCTGAAAACCGAGCTCGAGTTCAACGTTCTATGCTTCTGCATAGAGTTAACTCTTTCCTCTCCAGAGCAGTTCAAGTGCTGGGGCTAACTGCATATAGTCAGAATACAGCAAGACTCCATCAGAAGAAACAGCATTACTATGGTGAGTAATTTTTTCTTCTGTGCTATGCACTCTTTCATCAAAGAGACATAAATCTTAGGCCGGCCCGCCGGCGCAGTGGTAGGGCTACCGCTTGGGCGCCAGCGACCCGCTCGAACGGACTCGCAGCTGAAGGGTCGCTGGGGAGGAGGATTGAGCGCCCAGGGCTGCCTCCTCCTCCGGGCAGGGTGGGATGCGGTCCCGCTGTGATACCACCACCTGGGTGACCACGGGTGGAGGTGCAGCGGACAGCATATGAGGAGGGAGGATGTCTACTGAGGCCGGGCGTTGGCAGATTGTGACGTGCGTCGCTCACATGGCTTCCTGCGTGCAGGCGTCCTGTGGGCTGGGACCAGGAAAAGCAGAAAAAACCCTGTGCTGGGCTCCTGTAGACAGGACCCGGCTGCCCCAAGATAACCCTTAACCAGGCTCCATAGATGGGGCTGGTGACGCCTTCCGACGCATACTTGAGGTGTGAGAGGGGACTAAAGGGGTCCTCTCCTCTGCCCGGGAGGTAAACCCAGAGGCAGGATGGGGAAAGGCTAACCAGCACCCGGAGGGAGGTACCTGGGGCAGGACTACGGGAATACACAGCCTAGGGATCCCCGAAGAAAGGAATCTAGTACAGCGAGAAGGGGGCATAAAGAGAAAGTATGGAGGAAGAAAAAAAAAAAAAAAAAAAGACATAAATCTTATAGAACTGCTAAAAAAACAAATGTATCAAGACTGGATTTCTGAATTAAAGCCTGTCGTTTACAGCACCTATGTAAATAATTGTTTACTGGCTACAAATGATGCTACCTACAGTCATGACATTAACAAAATTTCTGTTTTACATGGAAAACATCCATATAATGAACTTGTCATACAGGATTTGTGACCTTCTGTCTGCATGTATCTGACAAAGGAAACGGCACCTGCTTGATCCTTTTTTATCTATCTTATTTTTATGCCCAACTTGCTCATACTGTTAGAGCCAAATACTGACATGATTAGAGTTCAAAAAAAAAAAATCATGATGTCTGTGTGTGTGTGGGGGAGGGAGGGGGATACACCTAGATGCAGTTTCAGGCACTCCTTAATTACTTTCCTAGGCAGCTCTGATAGTCAGTTGTTCCAACATGATAGTCCAATTCATGCCCCTCCCACATGAACCAAGAAAAAAGGTGGTGTGGATCTTTAGGAGCTTCTTGGGTGGAAGTGGGGGTGGATCTTACTCCCCAAAAAAAGACTAATGCTGCCTCTCACTACTCAGGTTCCAGTTCTAGTACCTCCCATTTAAGAAAGAAAATAGCGCCCTGCAAACACTGACTAAAATGAAAGTGTATTTACTTGAGGGTGGAAAACATTTTTTGGAGATGAGTAAGGCGGAGGAGACTATTTACACCTTCAGTTAATTCCACAGACAGAAAACATGACATCACTCCTTTTGAACATGCAAAACGTCTGCAGGCTCCGCCCACTGCAGCCGTAAAAATGGAAAGGGACCTGGGGTTAGTCATATCAGATGACCTAGAGGTAGGCAAGCAATGTGAGAAAAGGCAGAAAGGAGGGTTGGGGGCATACTGGGATGCATAGGGAGAGGCATCACCAGTAGAAAACAGGAGGTTGTTGTCCCTCTGTACAGACAGTTGGTGAGACCCCATCTGGAGTACTGCATGCAGTTCTGGAGACCCCATCTCTGCAAGGATGTAGACAGTCCAGAGGAGGACAAGTAAAATGATGAAAGGTCTGCACCAGAACCCATACGAAGACAGAGACTAAAGGAGCCTAATATGTATACCCTCAAGGAAAGGAGGGAGAGGGCGGACATGATAGAAACTTTCAAGTACCTCAAGGGAATCAACAAAGTCCAAGAGGGTACCATATTTCGGAAAAAGATGTGCAAGAACAAGGGGGCACAGTTTGAAGATAGAGGGGGAACGGCTCAGGGCAACATGAGGAAGTATTTTTTCACGAAGAGGGTGGTGGACGCAAGGGACGGCCTTCCTGAGGAGGTCATAGGGTCAAAAACAGTTGGGGAATTCAAGAATGCATAGGACAAACATAAAGCAATTCTGGTGGGGGGTAGAAGGAAGTAGGCTGTTGGTTAACTAGGATCTGCAGCTTATCCAGTGTCAGTGGCTCAGTAGGTAGCACACTCTCCTCTGAGGCTGGGAGATCAGAGGGCTGTGGGTTCAGTTCCCACATTTGGCACTTGGGTTAATATCCCAGTACTGACACTGAAGTGCAGCATGAGAGGGGTGCTGCACTTCTGAGGTGCAGTCTTTCGGATGAGACGTTAAACAGAGGTCCCATCTGCCTGGATTGGTGGTAGTTCAGGTGGATGTTAAAGATCCCATGGCACTTATCAAAAAGAGTAGGGGAATTTCCCGGTGTCCTTTCCAAATTTCCCTCATTCACTAAAAATACCGCCAACAGCTTAAACTGATTCAAGGTCAGTTGACATTCATCTGTATCCCCTCCCCCGGGTCATGCCTGAAAATAGGCAGGATTTGTCTAGTGCACTTACCCGGTCAACAAAAACTAAAAAAAAAAATAAAATAAAAAAATCCAATAGGTAGGGAAATGAGCAGACTGAGTGGGCCAAGCGGTCCTTATCTGACGTCAAAGTCTATGTTTCTATGTCTCTATGTAACCCATGGAAGAGAGTCTCATTACCCCTTCGCAGGTCTTACATATTTTAATGGTAAGAAGTCTCCAATGAGCCATGGTGCCAAAAGAAAAAATTACTCACCTTAGTAATGTTGTTTCTTCTAATGGAGTCTTGCTATATTATAGACATTAGCAGTTTGTTCCAGCTCTAGAACTGCCCCGGAGTGAAATGGTTAAAACCATTCCAAAATAGAATTTTGGCACGAGCAGCTCTATCTGTGTCATTTCAGACTTGAACTGTCAGATCTTTATGAGCCAAACTCACTAAGGCCTGTGTGGAAGCTGTAACTCACACTAGCCAAATGGCTACCTAAAATAATAACAACCATTGATGGTCCCAACACCCAAGACTCAAGTCAGGGGACCACAAATACTAACACCATTCTAATAATATGAAAATGGAACATAAGTATAATAAAACACACACGCGTGTGCACATACACACCCCAAAGTCCCAAAGGGGACAAAATGCTAACAGGACATAAGTGGTGCCCACACTAGGTTGCCCGCACCCACCAAGTAGAGGTTCTGAGAGGGCAGGTTTGGGAGGTCTATAATATAGCAAGACTCCATTAGAAGAAACAACATTACTAAGGTGAGTAATTTTTCTTCAAACAACATGAAGTCTTGCTATATTATAGACATTAACAAAATACACAGCAGTACCTCCATGGAGGAGGGCAGAACCTACTTAGGAATAGGCTCTGAAGAACAGCTGTGCCAAACCGAGCATCTCTCCTGGCCTGGACATCCAGGGAGTAATGCTTGGTAAAAGTGTGTACCGTTTTCCAAGTAGCAGCCTGGCAAATCTCTAATAAAGGGATATCTCTGGCAGCAGCTAGAGACGCAGCTGTACCCCTGGTAGAATGAGCCCTCAAACCGGGGGGGGGGCGGCTCTGCCCACTTTCTGATAACAAAATTGGATACAAGAGACAATCCACCTTCTTAACATCCAGGCTGTGCAACCTCCTCTCACCCGAAGAGGAGTGATCAGTGAAAAATACTGGAAGGGAGATAGATTGATTAAGATGGAAATCTGAAACCACCTTAGGCAAAAACTTCCTATTAGTCCTAAGGACTACCTTATCCCTGTGGAAAGAAATAAAGTCAGTCTCCACTGACAAGGCTTGCAATTCACTTATGCGTCTGGCAGAAGTGATAGCCACTAGAAAAACAGTTTTCCAAGTTAGGTGCTTAAGCTCTGCAGAAGACAGAGGTTCAAAAGGGGGTTGCATTAACTGGGCAATGCAAACATTAAGGTCCCAAGCAGGCCGGTTCCCGAAAAGGAGGATTAGTATGGAGTAACCTCTTAAAAAACTTGGAAAACACAGGATGAGAGGAAAGAGGGATGACTTTCCTGCTGACACAAAAGCAGACACAGCTGCCAAATGAACTCTCAGGGTAGCTGGTCTGAGACCCAAGGAATTAAGATGTACCATGTAATCTAACAAAAAGGCAATTCAGCAGATTCTGGGAAATATTTTCCCAGCACACCAAATGGAAAACCTTTTCCATTTAGAACTATAAGTAGCCCTAGTGGAAGGCTTTCTGGAAGCCTTTAGGATCTCAAGAACACCCTGAGAGAGGTGTAATCAGCAAACTCTAACTCCTCAAGAGCCAGGCCTTGAGGTTGAGGGATTTGAGGTCCGGATACCAAACCCTTCCCTGGGCACAAGTCAACAGATTGTGATTCCTGGGGAGGCACAGGGGAAGATGGACTATCAGAGACAGAAGGAGTGGGTACCAGGGCTGCCTGGCCCAATCTGGGGCAATCAGAATCACCCTGCAAGGCTGAGATCTGATTTTGACTAGTACTTTGAATAGGAGAGGAAAGGGGGGGAAGCATAGAGGAACTTCCCCTCCCAATCCAGAAGAAGGGCATCCAGGGAACTGAGCCCAGCACTGGAGGCCTGCAACAGAACAGAGGAAGTTTGTGATTGTCTGGGGCTGCAAAAGATCTATCTAAGGATGTCCCACCTGGCAAAAACTATCCCCAGCACTTGAGGATCCAGGGACCATTCGTGATGGCCCTGGAAATCCTGCTGAGGGCATCCGCTAGGACATTGTCCTTCCCTGGAAGATGAACTGCTATGAGGGAAGTGTTCAGGGAATAGGCCAGAGACCACAACTTTATTGCCTCGGTGCACAAGGTCAAGACCCGAGTGCCCTGCTTGTTGATGTACCACATTGTTGTGGTGTTGTCTGTTCTGACTTGTATCACCTTGTCGTGGACAGATGCAGAAAAAGCTTGAAGAGCTAAAAAGACAGCTCTGAGTTCCAGCAAATTGATGTGGAGCAGAGATTCCTGGGGGACCAAACTCCCTAGTGGAAAGGTCGCCCATGTGGGCTCCCAACACCCAGAAGGGAAGCATCTGTAGTGAGAGTCAAGTCGTGAGAAGGGGAATGAAAGGACCCCCGCTTAATTGCTCTGATCCTGCCACCACTGGAGAGCTAGGATCAAGGTTCGAGTCACTGGGACCAACTTGGAAAGGGGTCTCTTCTCTGAGACCAAAAGGTTCTCAAGTGAAACTGAATGTCTCTCATCTGAAATCTGGCTCCCTGCACAACAGCTGTGGATGAAGCCATGTGCCCCAGGAGCTGCAGAAAGTGTCTTGCTGGTCGAGAGACCTGCAGAGTGAAGGAAGAGGCCAGAGCCACTAAATTCCTTACCCTTTCTGGGGGAAGAAAGGCTCTGGCTAGCTTTGTGTCCAATTCTGCCCCTACAAAGGTGAGTACCTGGACTGGTTCCAGAACCGACTTTGGTAGGTTTAGCAGAAAACCCAGGGAGGTGAGAAGCTGCTGGGTGACCTGCAGGTGAGATTTTACCTGTTCTGGGGACTGGCCTACAATGAGTCAGTCGTCTAGATAGGGAAAAATAGCAATCCTCTGCCTCCTTAAGTGGGCCACTGCCACTGCTAGACACTTTGTGAATACCCTTGGAGCAGAGGTAAGGCCGAAGGGCATTGCTCTGAACTGGTAATGACCTGAGGGCAGTTCGAATCTGAGGTACTTTCGATGGGATCTTCTGATTAAGACATGGAAATAGGCATCCTTGAGGTCCAGGGAGGCTAGCCAGTCCCCTGGCCTTAGGGAAGGTAAAATCATTGCCAGAGTTACCATTTTGAACTTTGGTTTCAAAAGATGCTTGTTCAGATATCTGAGATCTAAAATGGGCCGCCATTCTCCTGTCTTTTTTGGGGTAAGGAAGTATCTGGAATACAGACCCCTGCCCTGATGCAGGGAGGAACCTTTCACTGCTCTGAGAGCTAACAGGGATGAGACCTCTGTTTCCAGAGCGAGGGTCTCTGAAGCACTTGCAGGTAGAAAAGTCTGCTTCTCAACTTGGGAAACTTTTGAAGCTGAGAACCAGACCCTGGTTTACTACTTCAGAACCCACTTGTCTGAGGTTAAAGAAGCCCAATTCTGACTGAAGTAAGCCAGCCTGCCCCCCACTGGTACAGGAGAATCGGCCCTGGGCACCCCATCAGGGTGCCTGTTTCGCAGGAGCTTTAGGCTGGGGGGTGGGAACAGGTCTGCCCACCCCTCGTCTGCCCCTGCCTCTGAAGAAGCCCCTCTGAGCAAAGGCAGAGGAGGCCTGAGTCTGGTAGAAAGGCCTGTGAAAAGGCCTACCCCTACCCCTGGGGGCATGCCTTTGAGGAGTGGCTTGCCACTCCTTAGCCTGGGCACTCTTGTAAGTAGTCCTATATTCATCCATCTTCTTCATGTAATTCTCTGTCTGCTCTCCAAACAGAGAATTTCCCACCACAGGAAAATCCATAGCCTTAGTCTGGGTATCCTGTGACAAACTAGTACACCTGAGCCAGGCCAGCCTACGAAAAGCTACAGATGTGGCCATGACCCTAGAGGAAACATCATTAACATCCACAGCAGCATGAACCTGAACCTTAGAGGCTTCAATGCCATCAGCAGCCACCTGTTCTAGTTCACTAGCCAGCTGGCCATGGGCCTGCTTGGCCAATTGCATAACAGTATTCCCATCTAGAGTTCTGATACCTAGCTACATAAGCATATAATTTGCTTGCCTGAGTCCCAGAGAGGCTGCCATATACTGTTTTTTTTTTGCCATGGCATCAATCTTCCTGGAATCCTTGTCAGGAGGATGTAGCCAAGGGAATATTAGCTTTATCACAGGCAGCAGCCTGAACTACTCCAACATGACTGCATTGCTGAGAAAGGAATTCTGTATCAGGCCTGACAATGTATACCTTCTGTCCATCTTTTATCTACAGGAGGCACAGAATTAGGAGCTTTTAAAATTTTAATTGTTTGTTTCCTGAAAGACTTTGTAAAGGAATAGACAATCTCCTAGACTCTGGAATATCCATCATTTCTACAAAATCAGGCTCCTCTTGCTCATCCACAGCCTCTTCTAAAGGAAGCTGGAGGGTTTCAGCAACTTTTATAAAACATAAAATGAGATGGGGACTCAGACAGCATAGGGGAGATTCTAAAGGTCTGTCTGGGGAGATGTCCGTTCAATGGGCACACCCAGACCTTCCCAGCCACATTCATACTGTTCATAATCCTCCTCCCCTCCTCTGGTTCATAAAATTCCTCAATATCATAATCCTGAACCACTGGGACGGACGAACCGACCTTTTACCAGATAGTGGTGGTTCGGACGGACCCGAGACAGTGACTGGACAATCTGTATGGCTTTTGCTATCTCTGCAGCAGTTGGAGAAGGAATTTTGGACTCCAGACCTGCTGATTTTCTTGTTTTCTTACTGGAATTGGTTCCTCAGAACCAGCTTTTTCTTTGCCGAGGAAGTCTGGCCCTGGTCAGAGGGCACTCCCTCTGGTTGGTTGGCACCGAACCGGGCTGGCCATCGGGTCAGCGGACTTTTGGCCTCTCGCTCCCTAAGCCTGCCCAATCTTTTTCCAGGGTGGCTGCAGGGAAATTCTTACATACCTGGCAGTCTGACTGGAGGTGGTCAAACCCAGACAATAAACACATGGTGTGTGGGTCAGCCTTGGCAAAGACTTCCCACAACCATCACAGTGTTGAAACCCAGTGGGCCCGTTTTCTTTTGGGTTTCTCAGACATAATGCCAGCCTAACCAAAAACTTGCCCTTTTAACGGCGGTGCCAGGCAAGAGACACTATCGGTTCCTAACACGTGTCACGTATTGAGAAAAAGCGTAATAAATCCGTTTTTTAGAACCCGATAAGAACGGAACCGCACTCAAAATAGTAACTTTTAGTTTTAAATGAGTTTTAACCCACTGATCGGTTCAAAACCGAACCGATAACTTACAAGTTCCACACAGACAAAACCTTCATTTACTTACGGTTACCACAGATAGAGCTTGAACCGAACGGTTTTGCGGTTAAAATAAAACTATTCTCGGTTAAATTCAACCGAGAAAACTCTTTTTAAACCGAGAAATTAACCGAGCAGAAGGAGAAATCTCCGGAGCGACTGTTCACTGAGGCGGAGTAAAGAATCTTGACAGTTCAAGTTTGAAATGACACAGATAGAGCTGCTCTCGTGCCAAAATTCTATTTTGGAATGGTTTTAACCATTTCACTCCGGGGCAGTTCTAGAGCTGGAACAAACTGCTAATGTCTATAATATAGCAAGACTTCATGTTGTTTGAAAGAAATAATAGTATGCTCCCAAAATATAACACATCTCTTCAAAAACGTTATAGCCAAGCCCTCATTTCATTGAATCTGTTCTCTGCAATTAGTTGCAGAAGACTGGGTCACTTATTTGTTTGACTATTCTTTGGAAACCAAGTAAGGACCTCTAGAAACAAATGCCTGTTTTCAGGGGTGACCCGGGAGCACTGGGGAGGTTAAATGACTTGCTCAGAGTCATACAGTGTGAATGTGGAGGTTGTAGGAAATATTCCCAGGTCTGCCAGGTGTACCAAGCATATTCACAGCTTGTTACTCGACCTCAAGGCTATAGCTGCCAATCAGAATTATTGAAACTCACAGAACATAATACAGAAAACACCAAAGTAGGGAAGGCCAACTCCTGGCACAAACTATAGCCCTGCAATCCAGATAAGCTGGAGCCTAGAAGCAAGATGCAGTGTGCAGCTGTGAATTAGTAACATTCCTAGCTCATTCCCCGATTGCTGCTCTCTCTCTGAATGCTCTACGAAAAGTCTTGCTCAGTTTTAGAAGCACTGTATAGCGTTATGAGGCAAAAGCACTAACAGAGAGAGACTTACTGGCAAGGAAGAACAAATACTGTAGAAAAGAGGTGCCGTGTCTCGCATTACCAAGCAAGAGATGGTAGCTGAAGAAAAACTACCGATGTAGTGCATCAGCCATCAGGAAAAGGCTCAAGCAGACTTCAAACAAGCTAGATATAAAAGACTGTATAAAACTGAGCTGCTCCATCCAGCTCTGTGAGACTACCAGAGCACAAGCTGATACTCTCAGATTGCGTGCTTAGCGTTAGTATGCAGAAAGCGGAAATTATACCACTCAAACCTACGACAGTATGCTCAGACTGGTATGAAGCCACTGCAGAAAAAGATTTTGCCCAACAGAAAGCAGAGGGGCCGGGAAACAGCAGAAAAGCCAAGCGGGTCATGGGGCCTCAAGGGAAAAAAAAAAAAAAACCTGAAAAAGTTAAAAAAACAGTCCAAACGTCTGCTTTGAGGACTCTAGAGGAGCCAGGAACTAAAGAGCTCTCCTAGGGACAACCAATCTTCCTGAGCTGAGTTGAAGGGACTTGAAGGGGGAGTTCCACAAGGTAGCTATCCAAGGAGAAATAAAAGTCTCCACCAAAAGCAAGCATAAAACACCTGACAAGCAATAAAACACACAATAAAATACTACCAGACTTTGGGGGAGAAGAGACCAACACCCAAAGATGGAGAGGAGCCCCCCATGAGTGCCCCTGACTAATAAATCCCCAAATACAAAGAGGTACTTACCTGAGGCACCTGTTTTTGTTATAGCAGAAACCTGAGGTTAAAACACCCTAGAAATAGCATGGCAGAAGTGGCCCCCAATCCAACACAGACAGTGGTAATGGGGAAAACAGGTTAGTCAATTTGAAAGCCGCAGCTTAACGGGCACAATTTTAATTTAGGGGTGTTTCCTGTCACCAGGTAGCCCCAAGCTGCTATGCAGAATTACAACCCCAAGGCCGAAGGCCAACTTTCTTTTCTTTAGAGAACCTTGAAAGATATTTCCCCTTCAATGGCACAGCTAAGACTGGAGAGTTGCTGCTGCTCAGAATTTTCATATGTCCAGCATTCTAAAGCTTTGAGCTGTGCCATTTCCCCTTGCAAGGGTACACATTACCCAGTTGTTGTGAATACCCACTGACAATGTGAAGCGCTACAGAAAAGGCCTCATCATATACTATATAAGGAAAAATGCATGGTCGCCCGTATTTTATTTATTATAGTACATCGTTTTTAAAAATATAAGACTTGGTACTTCCGGTGACGTCAGCAGGGTGAAGGCAGCTTGATTCTCGAGCTTGGCAGACCCCTCGATCCAAATCTATCAACATCTGCCTTTTGGACATGGACTCCCCAGCAAAAACGACCAGGGCAAAAGCTACCACATCAAAGACCCTTAATAACCTGGCACAGAAGATAAGGGGAATGATACAAATAGAAAAACAGCTTACGCCGGAGGAAGACCTCGAGGAGGATCTAAGCATGGCAGCTCAGGCCTCTCAAGCTGGTGAATGGTCGGAACTGGTGGCGACTATTAAACAAACAGCAGCCACAGTAGACAAAATTGATCAAACACTTACCGGTCTACGAGCCAACATGAAGCAAGTGGAGCACTGAACAGATCAACACGATCACAGACCAAGTGGACCGGCACAATCGCCTCCTCCTGTATCTGCTAGCAAGGGAGAGGGAACTGACCAACCGTATAGATGACTTGGAAGGCCGGAGCCGGCATCAGACTCTCCGACTGTATGGGGTGCCTGAGGGAGTGAAGGACGGCGGCACAAGCGTCATGAGTTTTGTACAAGAAACACTCCGATCTGCACTCCAGCTGCCGCGGGACTTTGAGCTGGCCATGGATAGCGCCCACCAATCCCTGGGCCCAAGACCAAACCGGGGGGCAAGACCGCGATTGTTTGTCTTTAAGATGTCCTCCTATGAAGTGAAGGAAGAGCTGCTGCAGTGTGCCTGGAGACAGGGGGATCTAAGATACAACCAACAACGAATATCCCTCGATAAGGACTATACAACAGCCATGCAGGAAAGCAGCCACAGCATGTGGCCCACCATGAAGCAGCTCAGAGCCAGACAAATGAAAGCGCAGGTTCTCTACCTGACCCGTCTCCAAGTGGAAACAGAACAGGGCACCAAAATATTCCAGGACCTTCTTGCAGCAACGGCCTTCCTAAAAGACTGCACTAAACTCCCCCCCCCCCCGATGACTAAGGAGCTGCTAGAGAAAGAACTACTGTGCTCGGCGTAAGAGGTTGCCAGCAAAGGTGTCTGGAGAAAGGGAGACCCCCAAACGAGGGGCACTACGACTCTGCGAGAGGACCTGGGGACTGTCCTACAATCATACAGTTCACAGCTTCAAACTGAAACCCTGCTTCAACAGACTGGATATTGTGAGCAGGGAGTGCCAGCATGAAGAAGCGGGAAGAAGAATGGACTGGAGACCTGACATGACCAGAGAAGGATCTGTAACACTCTGCCATTTTGTTTTTTTCTCTCCCCCCTCCATTATCTAGGTGACACGCGATGAACTGAGTACTGCCAGAAGATATCTGAGGTTCATGAGGGCTGAAATTTGAAAAGACTGCCTTTGTTGGACTTGGCCGTGGTCAGAGAACGACTCCTAGAACTGGTGAAATAGCAAGTATAAAAAGCAAGTATGAAAGGACAGTATATAAACTTGAAAGTTGGGAATAATGCCTGATTTGGAGGGGGGAGGGAGACTAGAGAGCGTGGTGTTGCGCTCCTCCTGCCACGCTTTTGCCGCTGACGGCCCGCCATCTGCCAGGGTGGTCCCCTGATAGGGACGATCCCTAAGGATGCGCTTTTAGATAGCCGTTTCGTCGCGTCCCTGTGGCAGTTGGTAGTCCTTTCGATGGCTACGCCTAGCAGCTTTTTCAACTCTCGGGCTCCCCGCCTCACTCTGTTTACCCTGCCACACAGCTAATAATTCCCTGATAGCTGCACTCAGCTCCCTCAGTCCATTCCAGCAATTCAGATTTTAAGCCCCCTCCCTTGGTTTGCCCCACAAAGTGATTAGCACATTTCTGCAGCCCAGATCAGCACCGGGGATCATTTACCATGGTCCTTGAGGCAGATCCTACAGTAAATTGGTCCATGATCATCGCGTCCCTTCCCGCAGTCTATAGTGATTACTGCGGTAGCCCCTGACTTCAGCAGCAGTTCTAGCAGTAGGGCATCTGATGTACTCGGACACTGGGGGCATTTTTAATTTAATACAGCAGCTGCTCTAAGGAGCAACGGTGCTATTGATGTTCTCAGTGACCAGTGTTAATGCCCCCTCTGAACACGTTGCTACTGCAACAGAATACCTCCTCTGTTTATGTCAGCAGCGACAACCACTCAAGCATGCAGCTTCTGATCCACCAGCATAGACAATGTTACCTCGTGGCATATGTAAGGCTTACTTAGCATACCCAGAATAATTTACTTAGTCGCTGGTTCAAAGGGGCAGGGAGCTTGGCTTCACTGAATCAAGGGAGCACATATATGCTCTAGTGCTCATGTTACCTCACTGACAGGAAGCCTTGCTTCATATGTATTTAGGTGCTCTTGTGACCTTGCCCATAGGGGTTTGACCCTTAAGAAACTTGATTTCACACTGCTAAAAGCAATACAATCTTATTAGAACAGTACAAAAACCAAACAGCATTCCTGGACAGGGCTGTAGAGGTGTTATATTTTACTGAATGGTGACTAATGGGGAGGAGAGGGACCATCTGTGAATTGGCAGGGAGGTGGGGTTGACCGGAAGTGAGCAGGTGTAGGTGGGGGGTGACGGGGGTGGGGTGGGGAGGTGGGAACGGAAGGTCGTAGATTTAGCTGAAATTTTATAAAGGCTGCAGGGGCCAAGGCTATTAGAGAAGATCCAAAGCCTATGTCTCACGTACCAAGGGGTCCAAATTAACCAGACACATGGGGGTTGGGTAGAATTGAATGAGGCCACCCCCCAGGATTATAGGGGGAGAGACTGCTGGACTCTCCCCTTTTTCCCCAACCTTATATACGGCAGCTAAGGCTCTCCTTTCCCGAACAGAAGCGCTTCCAGCACTAGATTGGGATAAATAATGCAAGCTGGCCCAAGCTGTGCTCAGGAAAATTTGGGGAGATGGGCACTGGACCGCCGTTTCAGGTGGATCAGGTGGGGCCCCTACTAACAGAAGAACTGATATGCAGAAGTAAATAAATTAATAAACAAAAATAAAATTAAATACATTAAAAATAATAGGACAATTGATGCGCTAAGTCGGAACGGGGGGGGGGGACCGGGTTCACAGTAGAAACGTTTGATTCTAGCCAACCTAGTGCTGACAGAGGTTAAGACCAGAAGGTGGGCTCAACCTGCTATTTCTGGGAAATAGTGACCTCCCAGAAGACACGGAGATCAAGGTGCAATTGGAGACACACCACCCGAGCAGGGGAAACCCAGCCTGACCTAGGGAGTCAAAGGTAAAGACTGATATAATTCACTGAAACACCTCATTGTGGGTGGTTTTGAGTTTGGTTCCCAGTGTTAAAATGTTATATATTGTTGTGATGTTAAATGTTAATGTTGTATTTGTTGTATTACAATTAACAAAGTGGTTCAAGATTACCAAGTTTAAAAAGGGGTACAAACATTTGGGTATTAGAGTGACTAATGTACGAAAAAGAGCTTCTAGGTTGCTCACAGAGAAACAGTTGTGTTCCGAAGGACCTCCCCATGACTAACCACAGTTTGACTGCTATTTCCTGCAATATAAAAGGGATTAATAACCCCATTAAAGGGAGACAGATCTTGCAGTTCCTCAACTGGCAGAGATGTTCGGTCTGCTTCCTCCAAGAGACCCACTTCTCTCCCGCAGAGGCTCTGAAGCTTAAAACCAAAGTACATCGGGGGGTGGCTATTCTAATAGCATTGGACCTACCCTTTGAGGACGAGGAGATGATATCGGACCCGGAGCCCAGTACATCTTGGTTAAGGGAAAACGTGCAAGGGGCCTGGGTCACCTTTGTTAATATGTACACCCCCCCCCACACCGGCCTCTTCAATTCAGTTTTATACGGATTTAATACACATGATACTTGACAAGACCATTGGGATTGGGATTTAACCCTGAATAGAGACCTTGATACAACGTCAAGGATACCTCTTAAACAGAACAGGATTGCTAAACAATTCAAGGCACTAATGTCCGAGCTGGGGCTAGTGGATATTTGGAAGGAAATGTATCCAAATGCCAGATTTAAAATACACTCTAGAATAGACATGTTCTTCACTTCAAACAGAGATTTAACTATGATTAGGTCCATGTGGGTGGGGACAGCCACTTACTCGGACCACCAACCGGTGTTCATAAAAACAGATCTGGAATGCCACAAAAACAAAAACACACATTGGAGACTTAATGCCTCCTTACTGAGTGATGAATGGGTAATCTCGGAAATCAGAGATCTTATTAAACAGACAGTAGAACTGAACACTGACCAGAACATCTCACCGCAGATCTTATGGGACACGGTGAAGGTAGTGGTTAGGGGGAAGCTCATTTCTATTGCCATACATAAAAAAAGGGAGAGACAAAAGCAGTTGGACACCCTCTCTGACCAACTCAGAAGACTGGAGGCCCAACAGAAACAGAAATGGGAGGCAGAAAATGGGGTAAGATCGAAGGAATTAAAAGGTAAAATACAGACTCTGCTAAAGGTAGAAACAGAGAAGGCCCTGTGCTACCTCAAACAAAAATATTATGAGGGAGGACAGAGGGCGACTAAGTGCCTAGCCTATCAGCTAAGACAACAGGCAGCATGGTCACATATCACAAAGATAAGACACCCCCTGACAGGGCAAATAACCCACCTGTGGGGACCAGATTACGGCTGTGCTGGTCTCATAGAAACATAGTAACATAGACTTTGACGGCAGATAAGGACCGCTAGGCCCATCTAGTCTGCCCATTTCCCTACCTACAGGATAGGCCGCAGATCCTAGTTAACCAACAGCCTATTTCTTACTACCCCCCACAAGAATTGCCTTATGTCTGTCCCATGCATTCTTGAAATCTCCCACAGTTTTAGACCCCACAACCTCCTCAGGAAGGCTGTTCCATGCATCCACTACCCTCTCTGTGAAATAATACTTCCTCACATTGCCCCTGAACCGCCTCCTTCTATCTTTAAATTGTGTCCCCTTGTTCTTGCAAGTCTCTTTTTCTGAAAGATGCTACCCTCTTGGACTTTGTTGATTCCACTGAGGTACTTAAAAGTTTCTATCATGTACCCCCTCTCCCTTCTTTCCTCAAGGGTATACATATTAAGCTCCTTTAGTCTCTCCTCATACGGCTTCTCTTGCAGACCCTGCACCATTTTAGTTGCCCTCCTCTGGACTACATCTATCCTGTCTATGTCCTTACGGAGATGAGGTCTCCAGAACTGGACACTGTACTCCAGATGGGGTCTCACCAACTGTCTGTACAGAGGGATAACAACTTCCTGTTTTCTGCTGCTGATGCCTCTCCCTATACATCCCAGTATACTCCCAGCCCTACCTACTGCCTTCTCACATTGATTGCTAACCTTAAGGTCATCTGATATGATTACCCCCAGGTCCCTTTCCTTTTTTGTTGTTGTTACTACCTCCCCACCCATTGTGTATTCTTCCCCTGTGTTCTTGTTTCCCAGGTGCATTATTTTGCACTTCTTTAAATTGAATCCTATCTGCCATACTTCTGACCATTCCTCCAACCTTGCCAAGTCCCTTTTCATCCTTTCCACGCCTCCTTGTGTATCAACCCTGCTGCAGATCTTTGTGTCATCTGCAAAAAGGCATACTTTTCCTTCCAGTCCCTCTGCAATGTCACTGATGAAGACATTAAAAAGGACTGGACCCAATACTGAACCCTCGGTACCCCACTAGTAACCCTCTCTTCAGAGTGGACTCCATTTACAATTACCTTTGTGTCCTGTTGTGCAGCCAATGTTTTACCCAGGCTACCACCCTGGGACCCACTCCCAGGCTGGTTAATCTATTAATCTTTTGTGTGGGACTGTGTCAAATGCCTTGCTAAAGTCTAGGTAGGCCATGTCCACAGCCCCTCCCTGGTCTATTACTTTGGTCACCCAGTCAAAGAAATCTATTAGATTCGTCTGACATGACCTTCCCGCTGTGAACCCATGCTGCCTTGGGTCCTGTGCTCCACTGGCCTCTAGGTACTCAACTATTCTTTCCTTTCACTTTCCCTACCACAGAGGTCAGACTGACAGGTCTTGTAGTTTCCTGCCTCTGTCTTGGTCCCACTTTGTGAAGGGAATCACATCCGCCTTCCTCCAGTCCTCGGGTACCACACCATCCTCCCATGATTTATTAAAAGAGTAGCCAGTGGTTTCACTTAGTTCCTCCTTAATTCTTTTAGAATTCTGGGGAATTCCATCAGGACCCATTGCTTTGTCCACCTTCAGTTTAGAGTTCTTGCAGAACCCTTTCTTCTGTGAAAGGACTGGGATCGACCCCTATCAAGAGTGCTTCTGTTAATTGGATTAGGCACTTCCCCTCCTCTTTTTGAATACTGAGCAGAAATATTAGTTCAGTATCCTGCTTTTCACTGTCCCTCTGCCACCCACCGTTCATTCTATTCAGCCTCACTATCCCTCCTTTGTCTTTCTATCTCGCTGATGTGCCTATAAAAGGTTTATCCCCTTCTTAACTGAGTTGGCGATCTTTTCCTCAGTTTGGGCCTTTGCTATTCTGACTTCCATCCCTGCTTCCTTCTGCCTTAACTGGTACAGCTCTCTGTCCTGCTCCTTCTGTGTTTCTTATACTTCGGAATGCTATCTTTTTCTTCCTGACTTTCACAGCCACCTCTTTTGAGAACCATAGTGGCTTTTTTTTCTCGTTTTGATTTGTTTATTTGCTTCACACAAAGGCTTGTTGCCTCTATGATGGCAGTTTTGATGATTCCCATTGTTGCTCCACACCTCCTTCTAGCCTGTTTGCTAGTGCTTTTCTGAGGCACTCTCCCATCTTGCCAAAGTCAGCCCTCCTAAAGTCCAGTACCCTCACTTTTGTATGGCTTGACTCTGTAGCGGAGTTTAATGTGAACCACACTGTTTGATGGTCACTTGTCCCCAGATGGCAACCCACTTCTAGATCAGAGATCCTCTCACTGCCCCGCTTGAGAGTCACGAGGTCTAAGATTGCTCCCCACGAAAGTGGGTTCTGAAACTAGCTGTCTAATGCCTGCCACCTGTAGGGCATCAAGAATGGCCCTGCTCTTGGATGTGGTTGCAGCAAATGTGCTCCAGTTAACATCTGGCATATTCAGGTCTCCCATCAACAGTATCTCCCTTTCTCTGCCATTCTAAGAATGCCTTCTATCATATCCTTGTCCATTCCCTCCCTGACATGGGGTCTGTACACAACCCTGTGTGGATTGTGGTGCCCTTTCCAGTCTCCAAGGTGACCCACAGTGCCTCCTCTCCTCCCTGTTTACTCTTTTGTTCAGTTGCTTTTATCCCTTCCTTTACATAGAGAGCTACTCCTCCCCCTCTTCTCCCCTGCCTGTCTCTCCTGTAGGTTATGTACCCTGGTATGTTAAATTCCCAGTCATGGTTCTCTGTGTACCATGTTTCTGTGACTGCTACGATATCCAGGCATCCCTCTTCCATCAAGGCCACCAGCTCAGGGAGCTTGTTGCCCAGACTATGGGCACTGGTACTCATTACCCTCCACTTCCTGATGGCCTTACTCCCTTTTGCCCCATCCCTGTCCTTCTTGCCTTTGTCACTTTCTCCATTTACCCCTGCCCTTCTCCCTATTGACACCTCTATGTTGGTGTTTGCCGCACTTACTACCATGATTATTTGGGGAGCTAGGATTTCCCTGCTCCTTTCCAGTGCCTCCCCTTGGCTAGTTTAAAAGCTTGCCAATGAAGCATTTAAACCTATCACCTAGGATCCTAGTTCCTCTCCGGACAGATGCAGCCCATCTGCCAATATAGGCTTGCATCACTCCAGGTGGACCTCCAGTCCCCAATGAAGCCAATCCCTGAGCTCCACACCAGTTTTTCAACCACTGATTGAATCCCATGGTGCGAACACCCTAGCCTCTCCTATGCCATAGATGGGCAGCACCTCCGAGAAGGTTACCGTGCGTGCTACTTGACTAAGGCCCCTCCCCAATTCCATAAACTCTTCCTGCACTTCTCTAATCCCTCTCTTAGCCAGGTCATTTGTCCCTAGGTGGACAATGACATCCAGCTCCCTCCCCTGTGCAGCTGCTCCGGCAATCCTGAGGATTCGCTCCCTGTCCCTCCAAGCCATGGCGCCAGGCAGGCACCTTACCTCCCTCTCCCCTTCCTCCCCCAGTTCTACCTTCCTAACAATGGAGTCCCCCACCAGGAGTTGTTTCTTTCCCTGCAGGGTCCCCTGCCACCCTCCTGTGGGTCTCCTTTGTGGAGGTTCCCAGCATCCTCCTTGGTCTCCACTGTAGGTGCCTCCATAGAGGAACCACACTTTGCCAGAATGGCATAGGAATTGTGGAGAGGTACAACTGGAGGGATGCGCCTCTGTTCCACCACCCTCACCCTCCCTGAGCCCACTGTGGTCCAACCGCTCCTCTTTCTTGGCAACCTCTGAGGCAACGGCAGAGGTGGTCCCTGGATGGAAGAGGAGGTCCCACAAATCCTGGCCAACTCAGCCTGTAGATGAGCAACCTCCTCCCTCAGCCCAGAGAGGTGCCTGCAGATGGGACAACACCGCATCCTCCAGAACGTCTCCCGGAAGACTGCTGCTCCACAGCCACTGCACTGCACCACTCCAATCATGTCTTATTTCTGGCCCCGTAACTGTTTGCAATCCTTACTCTTTCCTCTGTTTTTTTTTTCTCTCTCTCCTTACTTTCTGCCTGTGTGCCCTTTAAGCTCCTGACTGTCCTGTTCTGAGACAAGAATATCCTATATTTCTCAGAAGACCAGTTACTTGCTCAGTCTCCTACTACAAAAAACTGTACACACCCCAACAAGGGTCCTCAGGAGCAGAGAAGAGTGACTTTCTTCAGAGCCTCGGTTTGCCTACTCTGAGGGTCGACCAGAGGGAGACACTGATGACAGACATATCCCTATATGAGATCACTAGAGCTATCCAAAACACAAAGTCTGGAAAATTTCCGGGACCATGTGGGTATTTGGGGGGGGGAGAGAGCTTTATAAGACTTTCCGGGGGACATAGCCCCGCTTCTTGGAGAGGTATATCAAGCAATATGGAAGGAGGGAGAAAATGTTCCTCCAGCACAGAATCAGACCCTAATCTCATTGATCGCAAAAGAGGGGAAGGACCCCATGGATTGTGGGTCCTATAGGCCAATCTCCCTTCTTAAAACAGACTATAAGCTGTATACAGCTATTATACCAGAAAGACTCAAAACCCTTATCTCGCAAATAATTGATCTTGATCAGACAGGGTTCATGGCCGGTAGGCAGACCTTGGACAACGTTAGGCAGACAATTAATATCACTAATCGAGCAACCCATACACGCATGCCTATGTGCCTGATAAGCCTAGACGCAGAAAAAGCCTCTGACAAGGTAGCCTGGGACTTCCTATTCCAGGTCTTAGAACAGCAGGCCCAGTTTTTGAGGCAGCAACTCCGGCCTGGTATTCGGTGATTCACCGCCCGAGATTGGATTGCAGGGGTGGGGGGTTTGCGGTCTGTTTTAAGACCGAATTGGACCTCACTAGTGTTCCAGTGGAGGAGACCAGATCTTTTGAGAGTGTCGTGGTGGCAGGTGGAGGTTATAGAATGGTTCTTGTCTATCGTCCACCCGGTGATGAGAAAACTTTCTTAAAGGAAGTCGCGGACTTCGTCGTCAACCAGGTATTTGAGTCGCCCAGGTTGATGGTGCTGGGTGATTTCAATGCCTGGATCGATGATGAACTCTCGCCGTTTGGTCAGCACTTCCTCCAATTGATGTGTTCATTGGGCCTCTCACTGGTAGTTACCTCTGCCACTCATAAATACGGCCACTCACTCGATCTGGTCTTCCTGCTGGGGTTGGAGGCCTCCGAGGTGGGGGTGGAACCAGTCGGTTGGTCCGACCACTACACTGTGAGGTTCAATTTTGGCACCCCCTCAAGTAGACCTACCCCAGTGGAGATGGTCAAGTACTGCCCTTTACGGGATGTTACGCCCACTGGTCTAACTGCGGTTCTTGACCTATCAGAGTTTCCTGGGTTGAGCATGAATCCGGAAGAAACGGTGCAGGCCTATAATAAGGCTGTCACCTCTGCTCTGGATTTAATTGCTCCCACCCGTGTGCGACCTCTCTCCCTTTGCCCCCGATCCCCATGGTTTGATCAGGATCTGAGGGAGTTGCGGAGACTTGGTCGCAGGTTGGAGAGAGGTTGGCGGAAGTCCGGCTCTGATGCAGACCATCTTAGACTTCTAGAGCATTATAAACTCTACCAGTCAGCAATTACTCATAAGAAGGCAATGTTCCTGTCCGGAGAGGGTCTGCCGCTCAGAATCGACTCAGCCCAGCTCTTCGAACTGTGGACAGGCTGTGCAACCCAGCCTGTCTGCAGGTCCGTGAGCTTTTCACAGTTACAGTGTGAGGAGCTTGCTTGATTCTTTGCTGATAAGATGGCCGACATCAGGGCCGAGATTTGCGCCGCCTCCTCCATGGGAGTTGCGGTGATCCAGCCTATGGTTGCAAGCACCTTGTCTACCTGGAGTTCCTTCACAAGGCCGGAAATCGAGGATATTATGAGGATTGTCCTAGGTATGCGCACCACTAGCTGTAGTTTAGACCCATACCCCACAGGCCTGATTGTGGGCTGTGGGGAGGTCATCATCCCGGTTCCTACCAGGATAGCCGGGTATTCTCTGGACACTGGTGAATATCCCCGCTCCCTGAAGGAGGCAGTAGTGACACCAGTGTTGAAAAAGACATCTTTGGACCCTGACTCCCTGGTAAACTACAGACCTATCTTGAACCTCCCTTTTGTTGGGAAGGTAATCGAGAAAGTGGTGGCAGCCCAGTTAGACAACCATCTTACCATCCATAATATCTACGATCCTCTTCAATCAGGTTTTCGTAAGAGACACAGCACAGAGACTGCGCTGGTTCGGGTCCTCAATGATCTCTTGATGGCGAGAGACCAGAAAAAATGGTCCATTTTGGTCCTTCTGGACCTGTCAGCAGCTTTTGACACCGTAGACCATGGGGTGTTGCTTGAGCGCCTGAGATACATCTGTGGGTTGTCGAGCTTGGTCCTCAGATGGTTTACTTCCTTCCTCACAGGTAGAACCCAGAGGGTGGTATCGGGGATTTTTTTCCTCTGAGCCTACTGCTCTGACCTGTGGGGTGCCTCAGGGCTCTGTGCTTTCTCCCATGTTGTTTGTGGTGTACATGCTTCCCCTGAGACATTGTAAGAAGATATGGGCTGGAGTTTCATTGTTATGCCGATGATACCCAGCTCTATCTATCTTTTGTACCTGACCAGAATAGAGCTCTCTCAGTGTTTAACAGCTGTCTCAGGGAGATCCAGGATTGGATGAGGTCCAGCTGGCTGAAGTTGAACTCTGGGAAGACTGAGGTGTTGGTTGTGGGTCCCAGTCGCCGGATTAAGGGGTCGGGTGGATGTTTAGCCTCCGGTTTATTTTTGGGAGATGCGGAGCTCCCAACCTCTGAAAGGGTGCGAGATCTGGGTGATTCTGGATGATCAGCTGACTTTGCGGCGCAAGTGTCAGCGGTCGTTAAGACATCCTTCTACCATCTTAGGAACATCGCCAGGATCAAGCACCTGTTCCATCTGGCACCTACCTCACTGATCCACGCCTTTGTGACCTCATGCCTGGACTACTGCAATTCCCTTTACTTTGGGGTGTCTGGGGTAGATATCCGCCGCTTGCAGCTAGTGCAGAACTCGGCAGCCCGGATGTTAACGGGGACTTCTCGTTCCCCGCATATCACACCAGTGCTCCGAGATCTGCACTGGCTGCCGATTCAGTGGCGGATCACCTTTAAAGTCGGTCTTCTGACTTATAAAGCCCTACACGGGTTGGGCCCTGACTACCTGAAAGAGCTCCTGGTGCCTTACCGACCGACGTGTCCACTCCGCTCCACCAATGAGGGGTTGCTAGAGATTCCAAGGGTTAGTTTAAAATCTTCTGGTGCCCGAGCTTTTATGTTTTCGGCACCCACCCTCTGGAATTCTCTACCACGTTGGATTCGAGAGTGCATGATGGTGGAGGGTTTTAAAAAAAGGGCTTAAAGTCTCTTCTATGGAACAAGGCATTTTCAGATAATGCCGATGCATTTTAATTGCCCTGCTGTTAATTTTAGTTATATGAAGTATTGTATGGTTTTAGAATGTTTTTATCTGTAATTTATTGTAATGCGCCTTGGTTTTAAGAAAGGCGCAGACAAATAAAGTTTATTATTATTATTAAGTTCCCGTAACAATTTGTTACAGGAATAAGATCCCTGTACAGGAGCCCGCAGGTGTGCATCAGGGTTAACGGGGGGATCTCACCCAGGTTTAACCTGGGAAGGGGAACACGGCAGGGATGTCCGCTGTCACCCACACTGTTTGCTCTGTATATTGAGCCATTAGCCAGGCTAATTAGAGAAGATCAAGAAATACACGGGTTGGAGATGGGGAACATAGAGCACAAAAGTTCGCTATATGCGGATGATGTTCTTCTGTACCTAACAAGTCCAGAGACCTCTATACTGCAGGTGTGGAGAAGGCTGGTGGAATTTGGGAGACATTCGGTATACACTTTAAATAAACATAAAACTGAGGCCCTATGTCTTCACTTCAGCCCCTCAGAGGACATGAGGGCAACCATGCCGCTAAACTGGTCCTCCCCTAAAATCAATTACCTGGGGATCTACATATCTAAGAACTTAAGTAAACTGTTTGAGGCAAACTATGGACCTTTAGTACACCAAATTTGACAAGAAATTGAGAAATGGTCACTAACAAAATTTCCCATGTATTCACGTATACAGTCAATTACTACGAATGTCCTCCCCAGGTTTTTATACCTGTTTCAGTGTTTGCCGGTGTGGATCCTGAAGATCCAATTTAAGCAACGGCAGGGAATACTCTCTAACTATATATGGGCCCCAGGCAGACCACGCATCAAAAATCTCGATTATGCACGTGGACAAGAGCCGGGGCCCTTCCCAATTTAGAAGACTACTATATGGCGGCACAGCTACAATTGGCTATTCTCTGCATGACAGAGGGATATGAGGCACACTGGCAGAAGATGGAGGTGGACTCAATGGTGGGAGACCCCCCCTGGGGTCAAGAATCTCAGACGGATCACACCGGCAAAACATCAAGGAGCTTCCCCTTTTGACAACTAGAAATACCCTACGAGTGGTTTATCGAATATGGTCCAAATTTAAGATCTCTGAAGCAATCTGGCCTTTACAATGGTTTGGCTGGAATGAAACATTTGTATTGTCTAAGCTAGACCACACATTCCAGAACTGAGCGAATTTGGGATTCTGCACCCTTGGACAAATGATGGAGCAAGGTGTGATGCACTCCTTTGAACAACTAAAGGAGAAGTATCAAATACCAAGTAAGATTTTTTCCGATATCTTCAATTAAGACATTATATTCACAAAATACAAAGAGAGGGACAGGAGGGTCCGCAGGCCAAAATCTTGCTGGCGGATCTCTGGGCAATGCAAACCCAGGGCCGCATATCTGGAATATACAAAGCTTTGCGAGGACTATACCAAACTTCTACACAAACTCTGAGAACAAAGTGGGGAATGGAAGTGGACTTCCAGCTAACTGAGGTGGAATGGAGGAAAATATTTAGCTCCCTCAGGGAAAACAACACACTCACCCATGTGGCAAGAATTTGCCTGGAAAATAAAAGTGAGATTTTTCTACACCCCAGCAGTTCAGGGACGATGGGGCAAAACGGGATCTAGGCAGTGCTGGAGGAGGTGTGGGGAGCAAACTGCCCACCACACACACATTTTTTGGCAGTGCCCCATTCTACAAAACCTTTGGGGACAAATTAAAAGGGCGCGACCGAAATGTTTGGGGTAGAAGCGGATATGTCCCTCCCACACCTGGTCTTATGACTACTGCACTTGGGGATCAAAGGCAGGGATGCATTATACCTCTGGAATATATTAATAGTTGCTGCAAATAAAGCTATCACTAAACGCTGGGTCCCTGCAGATCCCCCAGGAATGTAGCAGCAGCTAGTGGTCATCCAGAACATACAGAGAATGGAAGAATTGACACATAAAATTAGTCAGGGGATCCCGGTATTTGTTCATAGGTGGACAAGGTGGGAACTGTGGTACCAAGAACTGAGAGGCAAGACTGGATGAGCCAAGGAGGTGGGAGGGATACAAGAATTCAAGGTGAAGGGGACTACTGTGCCCTTTCGGGCTGTTTCCTCTCAAGCAACTGCATTTTGCAGTTTGATAAGCAGACTAAGGAGAAGTTGCCCGAAGCTCATCCTCCAAGCAAGGGGACTACTGTGCCATTTCGGGCTGTTTCCTCTCGAGCAACTGCATTTTGCAGTTTGATAAAAAGACTAAAGAGAAGTTGTCAAGCTCACCCTCCAAGCAAGGGGACTACTGTGCCCTTTCGGCTGTTTCTCTCGAGCAACTGCATTTTGCAGTTTGATAAGCAGACTAAGGAGAAGCTGCCCGAAGCTCACCCTCCAAGCAAGGGGACTACTGTGCCCTTTCGGGCTGTTTCCTCTCGAGCAACTGCATTTTGCAGTTTGATAAGCAGACTAAGGAGAAGCTGCCCAAAGCTCACCCTCCAAGCAAGGTGACTACTGTGCCCTTTCGGGTTGTTTCCTCTCGAGCAACTGCATTTTGCAGTTTGATAAGCAGACTAAGAAGAAGCTGCCTGAAGCTCACCCTCCAAGCAAGCTACGGGCTGGAACTCTGAATTTTGGCATCTACCCCTGAAGGAATCTCTCTTGCCCCTGTTTCTCACACTATGTGCAGCAATCCAGAAGTCTTCACACTATGTGCAGCAATCCAGAAGTCTAGGAACTGCTGCCAAGAAATTAATGCTAGGACTGACCTCTGCTTGACATGTTCTTGATTTCTCACTTTAAGTAATGTTTAGTCTGATGTAGAGATTTCTTAAGAGTTGATTTAAGTTTGAGAGAGGTTTTAAGGTAGTGTGATTTTGCTATCTGCCTTGAACCCTGTGCCCCTCTTCTCTTAGAGCTGTAAGTCTGTGGGCTGCATCCTTGACCTCGGTGTCCCATTGAGGCTGCTGCAGTGCCCCCCCCCCCAAAAAAAAACTTGCTTCAGAACCTCCCTCCTCTTTTTTTTTTGCTGACTTTTCCATTAGCAGATTATATCTTTCAGCCACTAGAGGGCCCAGTTATAAGCACACTTACCCAATCCAACACAATATAGTTCCTGTCTCACTTCACTTATTGTGTGGTCAGTCTATCACTATTCATCTGTCTTTGCCCCCTCCTTCTTCTAGTGATGGATACTGATTTTTCCCCATTTGCAGCTTATCCCGACCAAGATTACCTCTGGCAACCTGACTATAACCGAAAAGATGGATATACTTGACGCATTCAATAACCACTTTGCTATTGCAGGCATGGCATTTGATAACTCCCCCCTGCAAACATACTTCGCTCCCAGACTGCCAGCCAACTGCCTGAAACTCCGATAGCTTCGCCGCCTTTCTCACTTCAACCTGCCACAATGAAAGAGGTAGAGGACCTCTTGCTTCAGTTGGATACGAGAAAAAGTGCTGGGGTCGACTCCTGACCCTTACTTCCTAAAATTGCCTACCACGTACTAGCAATACCCGCCATCCACCTTTTAACTTATCCCTGTCTCAGGGCACCTTACCACCTATATGGAAGACAGCACATGTCATACCACTGTTCAAATCAGGTGACCGTGGCGATCTCAATAACTACAGGCCAATTTCCCTCCTTCCGGTCCTGTCCAAGCTCCTAGAGAAAATTGTAAATGCACAGCTGAGGACTCACCTTGAGTCTAGGAACTGCTAAATCCTATGCAGTCCGATTCAGAGCTAAACATAACACTATCTCAGCCCTCGCCAAAGTTACAACGCACTGGCAGCGTAATCTTGAGAGCAAAACTTTATTTGTGCTGTTTTCCTTGATCTACGCAAGGCTTTCGACACCGTCGACCATAGTCTGCTCCTCTCCCGCCTTCAAACCATAGGTGTGGACCCCCCTCTCGTTGGTTCACTGACTATCTTACAGGCGCCTTCAACAAGTTAAAGCCAAGGAGGCCTGTCCCTTATATTAGGGCCCTTACTTTTGCAATCTACATTAATAACATCGACTACTGTATAAAAGAAGCCAACATCCATCTGTTTGCAGATGATACAGTTCTCACGTGAGTCGCCCAACACCTGAAGCTGCCTGCAATGACCTACAGTCAGAATTCAACCTTTTGCAAAGCCAACTCCTCCAAAAAGCTACCCTTAATGCCAAAAAACTAAAGCGATGGTCCTCTCCTTTTATCCGTAGATAGCTAACCCTGTGTCCAGTGGGACAGTTCCCAAATTACCACAGTTCTAGGTGAAAAACTAGAATTTGTTACAAAATTCAAGTATCTGGGAGTTTGGATAGACCAAAGACTCTCCTTCATTGAACATATCGAGGACTTGCTAAAACGACTTCGGCAAAGGCTTGGACTGTTTTTTAGAATCAACCAATTTCTCACCAGAGATGCCAAGAAACAACTGGTCCAATCCATTTTCCTATCATTGGTTGATTACGCTGACTTCCTCTACAGCCAATGCCCCAACTCTTACATGGCTAAACTGGACACACTACCATCGAGCACTGAGGTTTATAATGGGACTCCCCTTCGACACACATCACTGCACCCTATATGCCGCAGTGGGATGGACATCACTAAAGTTCAGGCGCCACAGAACGCCGCTTTCTGGAGCTATAGAGCCATCTCTAATAAGCTGCCTTACTATATCTCCTGCTGTCTTCCCTGAGTATAATTGGGAAATACGGCGTTAAGAAGTTACTCAGCTATTACACTTAAAGTACCCAAAAGCAAAATCCGCTTGGCAGGGCAGCCATAAGCACGTGCTACCTACCTTATGGAGCGATCTACAAAAACCCTCAAATTAAGCACTCTAATCGGTATAAATGCTTTCAAGACGCTTTATTTCCGTACAATCAGAGAAGTATGTAACTGCTTCACCCACTCAGACCTAGTACCGGTGTCTGCACTGGTATATAGCCACGCCTAGACCCAATTTTAAGTACTGACCCCCCCCCAGCTTGCTCCTCACCAGCCTAATTGTTCTCTCTCTTATCCCCGTCTTATCAACACTAGGCCCATCCATCCCCTTATTCTTCCTTTCCCAACCTCGGATAGAAGCTCACCACCCTGGGTTGTGACATCCTACCATGCCCCGTACTTTATAGCATTCAATCCCGGGGCTCACACATACTCCTTTTCTCCATCCACCTTCTCTACATCCAGCTTTACCAACTCCTTTCTGTGCACCGTGCCCTCCTAGCCTTTCTCCCCTACTTCCCTCCCTCTTCCCCCTACCTTCACCTCTACCTGGTGTATATTTTATTTTTTCTTCCGTTACTTCCTCCTGCAACCTTAGATAACCTGCTTTATCTTCCTATAGACACTTCTATGTATGTAATACGTGTAATCTGTACAATATCTGTATAATTCTATGTACATATGAACTTCTTTTTCCTCCTCTCTGTAAAGAGTATTATCTGTATTGCCTTGTAAATACCTGTGTTGACCTGTATATACAATTGTTCATGCTCCACCCAGGTCCATCTTGCAAATGAGCTTCTGCTCAACGATGAACGCCTGGTTAAATAAAGACTTGATTGATTGATTGATACTCTTTGCCCACTAGAGGGGGTTTTCCCCCAACCGTGCCAAAGCTGTTCTACATCTCCTTACTCTCTACAACTTCCTGGACACTTTTCCTCTACTACTCAGCTGCTCTGTCCTCCTGCCTGGAAAACGTCACTGCACCTCCCCCCCACCCTACTCTGCTCAATAATTAACCTCCCTACCCAATCCCCAGACAACCACAACCCCATACCTACCCCCTAACCTGCTCCCTTTGTGACCACTAGGAGTTGATATTTCCACCCCTTTTTTCACCACTAACCTAGCACTCCCCAGCCTTCCGGCAACCCCGGACAACCTCCCCGAGGTATTCGAACCTGGTACCTTCTGCACCAAAGTCGGCAGCACTACCGCTACTCCACGGCGGCAGTCACCCTCACTGAAGGTCAGCCTGCACCCTTATTGTCTACTATAGGAATAAATCTCTGGGTACCAACACTCCATTACTAAGTCTGCTCTCCTTCACCCTCTTAGTACAGACTTCACACCGACCGGAGCACCTGTCCTCCACACTAGGTACCTCATCCCCAGACTACCCCACAGTGACTCAGCCCTCCCCAACCCTCGACACATCCGTGACCCCCAACACCCCCACCCTGCCAACACCCCCACTCCCTCCGCCCTCCAAGGCCCAACCTGGACCCAGCTCTCCCCTGCCATTCCCACCCTTCACACTTTATCTATCCCATGCACCCTGATTGTAAAGTCCTCAGCTGGGTGTCGACCCAAGGGTCTCCATTGCCACTGGCCACTAAGCAGAATAATCACAGTGACATTATTATTATCTGGTAATGTACACCCTAACCCAGGACCTATGGCTTCCAGCCCTTCCAAACCCTGCATTGCAACTGGCCTCCGCTTTGCATCCTTAAACATTTGCAGTCTCCTAAAGAAATCCGCTGCCCTCCAGTGCTGGGTCATTCAACATCAATCTGACATAACTGCACTGGTACAGACTTGGCTCCCCAAATCCACCCCTGACTCCGCTATCACCCTCCCTGGATATACCATCTACAGGGAAGATCGAGTATGCAAACGCAGTGGTGGTTGCGCATTACTCGTACGGGACTCCCTACAGGTCAGACACTCCCAGCTCCCAAACTTGATTTTGGAGCCCAAGCCCTCACCTTAAAAATCACACCTGACCCCGCCCGAGGCCCTCTCTTCCTCACCGTCTCCAACGTACCCTCGAGGAATCAAAACAAAGCCGTCCAGTCCCTCAATGACTACCTCACATCTCTCCCTCACAAAGTGGAGCAAATCATCCTAGGCGATCTCAATGTTAACTGGCATGTCTCCACTGTTTCCTATATAAGGGACTCCTTTTCTGCCCTGGATATGTCCCAGTTAGTCACCCAGCCCACGAGATTCAACCACTCTACTGGCACCAGCACTCTCCTAGATGCTGTTATATCTAACCACCCCTACAAAATCCAGGATGTCACTGTCCTCCCCGACTCTCTTAGCGATCACGCCCCAGTCCTCTGTCTCTGGTCATCCTCCACTCTGAAGCCAGTGTCCCAGGCCACTCTACACCGCCGTCTACGCCCCCACGGCCTCAGAAAATTAAAACAATACCTAGCTCAGCTAGACTGGTCCCCTATCCAGCACGCCCCTGATATTGGTTCAGCTCTTGACCACTTCTCAAATGCCTTTAGTAAGGCTTGTGACCTTCTAGCCCCTCACCAGGATCTGCTCCAAAAAATACAATGCCCCATGGATCACCCCACCCCTCCTCCAGAGACTCAAAAACAGAGATGATCTCTGGCACATTGCTGTAGAATGTGGAAAGGCGTCTGATAGACAGGCTTACAACGCAGAATGCAATAAGTGCACTTGGGCCATTAGGTGGGCCAAGGCAGAGCACTACCAGACCACCCTCGCTTCCACTTGGGGTTCAGCCTGGACCTTCTGGGATAATATAAAAGAGCTAAATGGGAAGTCCTGCTCCCCCCACTATCCCAGCTCTCCATCAATGGCACCCCCACCACACATCTGCTTCTTATAGCCGAATGCCTTAACACCACTTCTCTGACCTAAGCTCGTTCCTCCCCAGCAGCTTCCTTGACCCAATCCCTGCCTCTCTCCCTCTGGTCCTGCATCACCCACAATTCTACCTGCGCACCCTATCCCCCCCAAGAAGCCAGGGTGCACCTGCTAAAAGCCTTAGGCAGCAATAACCCCAGCTGTGACCCCCTCGACTCCAGGATCCTCCGTATAGTCTTGGATGAAGTCCTAGTCACCCTGACTGACTTTCTAAAGCAGTCACTATGCCTGTGTCAGTTCCCAAGTGCTTGGAAAACTGCTGAAATCACACCCATACATAACAGTGGGGACCGGTCCACCCCCAACAGTTACCAGCCGATCTCCATCCTCCCCCACTCTCTAAAGCCCTTGAAAAAGTGGCGTTGATCCAGCTCTCTGAATACCTAACCAAGTACAACATTATTTGTCCAGAGCAGCACGGTTTCCACCCAGGACACAGTACAACCACGGCTCTCCTGGAATTCTCCCAACACCTGCAAGCTGCTCTCGACTCTGGCAGCCTTGCAGGAGCAGTGTTCCTTGACCTCTCCAAGGCCTTTGACACTATCATCCCCTTCTACTCGTCTCTCTCCACCAACCTGGCTTCTCTGGCAGTCCCATTTCCTGGTTCTCTAGCTACATCTCTGCTAGATCTCAGTGTGTCAAGATCAGTGGCTCCCTCTCCAGCACTCTTCCTGTTCACTCCGGGGTCCTTCAGGGCTCTATCCTAGGTCCAGTACTTTTTAGTCGCTACCTCAACACCCTCCCCAGCTCATATACCAGTAAAATGCTCTTCTGCTCTGATGATGCAGTCCTCATTGCCTCACATCCCAATCCCACCTCCCTCCAATTATCCCTCCAGCAAGCTTACAGCCAAGCTGAAAGGTGGTTCAGCGACCGCAGACTGGTCATTAACCTAAAGAAAACCAAATCAATGCTCTTCTCCGACCACCAAAATAAAGTTAAAAATACCCCCTCTTGATTATCCCCAGCACTATGCACCTGCTAGAACAAGTGAGCACATACAAGTACCTAAGCATCATGTTCGATACTGCCCTCTCCTTCCACACCCACATTAATGCTCTGTCAGCCGCCATAAAGTATCGGATTGGCCTGCAATACCGGCACAGGGACTGCCTGCCTCAGGTTGCCCTCAGGCTGGCCATGACCTCCTCCGTCTTGTCCCTCATGGATTATGGCTTGCCCATCTACGCTGCAGCTGACAACACTGCCCTCTCCAAAATCGACTCTCCATCAATAAGGCCTGTAGGCTATTGACCGGTGCCCTCAGCTGCACTCACATCTGCCTTCTCTATACTACCATCAATCTACTCAACTTTGAGGAGTGACTGCTCTACCAGACCTGCCTTCTTACTAAGAAATCATAAACATAGAAACATAGAATTTGACGGCAGAGAAGGACCGCTTGGCCCACCCAGTCTGCCCATTTCCCTACCTAATGGATAAGCTGCAGATCCTAGTTAACCAGCAGCCTACTTCTTCCTACCCCCACCCCCTAGAATTGCCTTATGACTGACCCATGCATGCTTGAATTCCACCACTGTTTTTGACTCCACAACCTCCTCTGGAAGGCCGTTCCATGCATCCACAGCCCTCTATGTGAAAAATATCTTCCTAAATTACCTCTGAGTCCCCCAAATTGTGCCCCTTGTTCTTGCACACTTTTTAGAAAGATGCTACCCTCTTGGACTTTGTTGATTCCCTGAGGTACTTGAAAGTTTCTATCATGTCCCCTCTCCCTCCTTTCCTCGAGGCTATACATATTAAGCTCCTTAAGTCTCTCTTCATATGTCTTCGGTGCAGACCCTGCACCATTTTAGTTGCTCTCCTCTGGACAGCTTCCATTCTGTCTATGTCTTTGAGGAGATTGGGTCTCAGAACTGCACGAGTACTCCAGATGGGGTCTCACTAGCTGTCTGTACAGAGGGATAATAACTTCCTGTTTTCTACTGGTGATACCTCTCCTATGCATCCCAGTATCCCCCAGCCCTCCTTGCTGCCTCTCACATTGCTTGCCCACCTTTAGGTCATCTGATATGACTACACCCAGGTCCCTTTCCATTTTGTTGTTAATATCTCACCCCTATTGTGTACTCTTCCCTGGGTTTTTGTTTCCCAGGTGCATTACCTTCACTTCTTAGCATTAAATCTAAGCTGCCATACATTTGACCATTCCTCTAACCTTGCCAAGTCCCTTCTCATCCTTTCCACCCCACCTTGTGCATCAACTCTGTTGTAGATCTTTGTGTCATCTGCAAAGAGACATACTCTTCCTTCAGTCCCTCTGCAATGTAACTTATAAAAACATTGAAGAGGACCGGTCCTCATACTGAACCCTCACGGTGCCCACTAGTAACCCCTTTCTTCAGAGTGGACTCCATTTACTATTACTCTCTGTGTCCTATTCTCCAGCCAATTCTTTACCCAGGCTGTCATCTTGGGACCCACTCCCAGGCTGGCTAACTTGTATATTAATCTTTTGTGTGGGACTGTATCAAATGCCTTACTAAAGTCTAGGTAGGCCATGTCCACAGCCCCTCCTGATCTACTACTTTGGTCATCCAGTCAAAGAAATCTATCAGATTGGTCTGGCATGACCTTCCGCTGAATCCATGCTGCCTTGGGTCCGTGCCCCTCTGGCCTCTAGATACTAGACAATTCTTTCCTTCAGAAGTGATTCCATCATTTTTCCTACCACTGAGGTTAAACTAACAGGTCTGTAGTTTCCTGCTTCTGCCTTGCTCCCACTTTTGTGAAGAGGAATCACATCTGCCCTCCTCCAGTCCTCGGGTACCACCCCATCCTCCCATGGTTTGTTAAAGAGGGTAGTCAGTGGTGTCACTAGTTCTACCCTTAGTTCTTTTAGAATTCTGGGATGAATCCCATCAGGCCCCATTGCTTTGTTCACCTTCAGTTTTAAGAGTTCTTTCAGAACCCTTTCTTCTGTAAATGGGCTGGTATCAACTTCTGTATCCATAGTGTTTCTACTGTTTGTTTTAGGTACCTCCCCCTCCTCCTTTGTAAATACTGAGCAAAAATATTTGTTGAGTATCTCTGCCTTTTCACAGTCACCCTCTGCTCACCCACCTTCCCCTTTATTAAGCCTCACTATCCCTCCCTTGGTCTTCCTTCGCTCCCTGATGTACCTATGAAAGGTTTTATCCCCCTTCTTAACTGAGTTGGCTGTCTTTACTTGGGTTTGGGCCTTTGCTGTTCTGACTGCCTTCCCAGCTTTCTTTTGCTTTAATTGATACAGTTCTCTGTCCTGCTCCTTCTGTGATTCCTTGTACTTCCTGAATGCTTTCTTTTTCTCTTGAACCTTCACTGCCACTTCCTTTGAGAACCATAGGGGTTTCTTACATCGTTTCGTTTTGTTTATTTGCTTCACACAAAGGCTTATCTCTATGATGGCAGTTTTTATTATTCCCCATTGTTCTTCCACCCCTCCTTCCTGCCCATTTGTTAGTGCATTCCTTAGGCACTCACCCATTTTGGCAAAGTCAGCCCTCCTAAAGTCCAGTACGTTTGCCTTTGTATGGCTTGACTCTATTGCTGTGTTTATTGTGAACCATTCTGTTCGATGGTCGCTAGTTCCCAGATGGCTACCCACTTCTATATCTGTGATCTCTCTTCATCTCCATTTGAGAGAACCAGGTCTAAGACTGCTCACTCGAGTGGGCTCCAATACTAGTTGTCTAAGGCATGCCCCTGTAGGGCATCTAGAATAACCCCACTCTTGAAGTGGGCTGCAACTGCACTCCAGTTAACATCTGGCATATTCAGATCACCCATCAGCAATATCTCCCTTTTCTGCCATTCTAAGTATACTTTCTATCATTTCCTTGTCCATTTCCTTCCCTGACAAGGGGTTTGTATAACCTTCGATGCGGTTCATAGTGCCATTGCCGGTCTCAAATTTACCCACAGTGCTTCTTCTCCTCCCTGTTTTCCCTTTTGTTCTGTTGCTTTGATTCCTTCCCTTATGTAAAGAGCTACCTCCTCCTCTCTTTACCCTCCCTGTCCCTCCTGTAGATAGTGTATCCTGGTATGTTTATCCCAGTCATGGTTTTGTGTGTACCATGTTTCTGTGACTGCCACTATATCCAGATGTTCCTCCTCCATCAAGGCCACTAATTCAGGAAGCTTGTTACTCAGACTACGGCATTGGTACTCATTGCTCTCCATTTTTTGATGGCTTTACCTTCTGTTGCAGCATCCCCCACTGACCTTTCTACCTCGGTCTTTTTCTCATTTAGTACCCTGTTTTGTAGGGAGAGGCTGGGATTTTCCTGCTGCTTATCAATGACTCCCCCCTTGACTAGTTTAAAAGCTTGCCAATGAAGCATTTAAACTGACTGCTCAAAAGACTTGTTGCCTTCCTGGACAGATGCAGACCATCCTGCCAGTATAAGCTGGTGTCCCTCCAGGTGGAACCCCAGTCCCCAATGAAGCCAAACCCCATTTTTTCAACCATTCACTAAACTGCATGGTGCAAAGTACCCTCGTCTCACTCATGCCATTGACAGGCACCACCTGTGAGAAGGATACTGTGTGTGCTACTTGTCTTAGGCCCCTCCCCAATTCTACAAAGTCCTTCTGCACTGCTCTAATCTCATGTTGAGCCAAGTCATTTGTCCCTAGGTGGACAATGACATCCAGCTCAGACTCCCGTGCAGCTGTTCTCGTGATCCTGAGGATGCGCTTCCTGTCCCTCCAAGCCATGGCACCAGGCAGGCACCTTACTTCAGTTTTCCCTGCTCCCCCCAGTTCTATCCTCTAATAACTGAGTCCCCCACCAGGAGCTGCTTCCTTTCCTTGTGGTGTCCTCTGCCTCCTTCCTGTGGGCCTCCCTTGTGACAGTTGTCCTCAGCCTCCTTAGTCTCCTCTGCAGGTGCATCCATAGGGGAGCTGTGCTCCCCCAGAATGGTGTATGGATTGTGGAGTGGAACAACTGACTGGGTGTGCCTCTGTTCTACCATCCTCACCCTCCCTGAGCCCACTGTGGTCCAACTGCTGTGCTTTCTTTGCAACCTCTGAGGTAGTGGCTCTGGTGCTCCCAGGATGGGGGAGGTTCCCTTCCTACCATCCAGTGTGGCCTGGGGGAAGGTTCCCTTACTACTGTCCAGTGTGGCCTGAAGATGGGCAACTTCCTCCCTCAGGGCAGAGAGTTGTCTGCAAATAGGGCAGCATCTCAGCCTCCAGAACGACTCCGGAAGACTGCTGCCCCACAGCCATTACATTGCACTACTCCCCACATGTTTATCTACTTTTTTTGTGTGTGTGATTGGTTTGTTATATAGAAATATATATATTATACAATGTGCATGCTTATATTGTCAGTGCAGTGTGCTAGAGAGGATATGACAGTGATATGCACCTTGCACTCTTGAGAAATGATGTCAGAACCCCAGGTATAAAGGAACTACTTCCAGGGTGGGAAGGTTGGAGCTAAACTGTGCCCTCACAAAACAATCAGCTAAGAGCTCTGACCCACCGCTGCGATGGAGTGCCTTCCTGTCAGCAAGATGCCCTACACAACAATTTGACAGAGAAAATACCCTGCTAATCAAACAGAAAAATCCAGACATCCAAGTCAGACACAGGTAAACCTCCCAGCCCCAAAACAGCCTGGTGGTTTGTGCTCTGAAAGCAGTCAGCCCCAAAATAAGTCAGCTGTGCTTTAAACTCTTCCTGCACTGAAAATCTTAAGAATTGTAACAAACGTAAAGCTAGATCCACCTTCCTCTGTTGCTTGAAAGACTGTCTTTTCCTGATAATTTTAAGTTCCTTATTTCACCTTTCAGTTAGAAGTAGCCTCCACCTGCAGAATATCTGCTACAAACCAAAGACAATTGTAAAGTTCGCCTCCCTCTGTTGTGAGCACAACTCGCTTTCTTGCAAATCCTATGTTCAGTATTGCAGCTTCCAGCCAGAGTTTCAGTTGAAGAATATTAGCTGTTTACTGCTAGGACTCTCCCCCCCCCTCCCCCCCGAGGGTCTCCACCTCCCTACAGCAGTCATCATCTTCCGTTGATTACCACCCGTAGCTCTGTTAAGGCTACCTTCCAGGTGCCCAGAACCAAGACTTCTCTTGCCCAGAGATCCATCCTCTACCGAGCCCCCACCTGGTTCAACTCCCTTCCTAGCTGCATCTCCAACTTGCCAAAAATTGGCTTCTTTAAAACAGCCCTTCAAGACCATATCTTTAATACCCGCTGTTGTAAGTGCAACTAACCCCCTGTTGTAACCTGTGGTACACGCCCGCCTTGCTCCTTAGCTCAACGTCCACTGGACAGCCTCTCCCTCCCCCAGACCCACTCCTTCCGTACTAGGTCCAAATTGGGATGTAACCCACTGTCTTCTCTGAGGACCTACTATATCCATGATTATAACTCACGATTTTGTAACATTGTGTAACCTAAGTAACATACAAACTACTATATTATGTACTCTAAGTGTATCTATGTTAAATGTTCCTTTTACTGCACAAGTAATGTTATGCTCTGTTTCAATCTGCACGGTAATAACTGTTTTGATGTCTGCCCTCCCTGCGATGAGGTGTCTTTGTAAATGAGTCTCTGACTCAAAGGTTGTAAACCCGATTTGTAATGAATAAAGAATAAATAAAGAAGCCTGTTAATCTTGAATGACAGTATTAAATATATAGTCAGATACTGGAGAAGTGGGTAACATGCTGAAGATAAAAAAAAAGAAGATATCCTGTGTCAATTTAGCGATGTAAAGTAACAAAATAGAAGGAATGTACTTGAAAAAGTTAAAGTCAGTGTTGTGATTG
Source organism: Neoceratodus forsteri (assembly GCA_016271365.2). NCBI lineage: Eukaryota > Metazoa > Chordata > Ceratodontiformes > Ceratodontidae > Neoceratodus > Neoceratodus forsteri. The sequence continues at coordinate 737,527,313 of CM028131.1, forward strand.
TAAATGATTCATTTAATACTGATGATATTTGTACACGGGTACCCTGGATTATCAATAAACTTCAATTAAAAAAAAAATATATATAAGGCTTATTAGGCTTTCCCTAGCAGAACCAGCAGCTCTTTCACTCGTTGCCTCATGTTCACCCTCTCCACATGCAGTACAGCAGCAGCTTAACGGGGCACACTCCTTGCCCGGCAGGAACTGGCAACACAGTCACCTCTTCCTCCATAGTACAGCAGCAACTTGTTGCCAAAGTAGCCCCTGGTTGCACTGGACGGCACTTCAGTGAGAGAAGGAAGAGAGAGTGATCAATAGAGACAGAGCGTGTTTTGTGAGCTGCTGTCCTATAGTCCCACTTGGTCTGTCCATTCATCACCCACCCCCAACAGGGAAATGGCAAATCCAGGAGTTACACTTCTGTCCATTCCTAGTGACATTTTTTTTTTTTTTTATTTGTTTCAACTGAGTTTTTAATGAGGAGGAGCCACAGTAATAAAGTGAAAGTGAGAGACTGTGTGGAACCGTGTTGACAGTGAAAGCCGTGCTGAATAACCGAAACCAGTGGGAGACACTGCCAGTGAAAACACAGCTGAAGTTGGACTTCCGGTGACGTCAGCGCTCATGGCAGACTAAACCTTGAGAAGCTGTCCAGGGTTGCTCTGAAATCCATCTCCATCCCACGGCTAAATTGGCTTCCAGAGTTAAACAGCATAGATTAGATAAGATAATGTCTAATACTCGGCAAAGCTTATAGGAATTTGCAGCTGGAGATGAGAAAAAAGATGATAAATATCAGCACTCCAGGTCGCGCGATATAGGCCACCAGTCTCCTTGGTGCTTGAGTACATCTGGCTTTGACTCGGCTGCGGACAGCAGTTCAGAAGAGGAGGTGGCATTTACTATCACTTCAAAGAAGTTGCATAAAGAACTTCACAGACTAGGGGACACTCTCACCCATATACAACAGGAACTCTAGGAGGTCCGCTCGGAGCAATGGGCGCATGGTCAGAAAATTGCCAACCTGAAGCAGCATGAAACCGAGACCTCCAAGACAGTGGATCTTCATAATGGTGCCATACTACAACTTCATGACCGAGAGACATGGCTGCAGCAGAAGCTTGAGGATCTACAGAACAGGTCACAGAGGATTAATATTTGTCTCCACGGTCTCTTGGAGCGTACAGTCGGGAGACATGGTTACGTTTATGGAGAGCTTCCTTAGAGAGATTCTGGATCTGGGCGCAGATTACCCTTTGAACACTATTAAGACGCACAGATCCTTATCAGCTTGACCCACAGATCTGAAAGCTCGGCCTAGGTCCATAATTATACCATTCCTGGATTATCGCAATAAATCAGAAATCCTATGAAAGGCCTGGGCTAAAAAAGAAATTCTGTTCGGGGATATTTGCCTGTTCTTTAAACATGATTACACATCCATTACAATGGACAGGAGACGCAGACTGCTCCCAATTTTGATGCAGTTGTGGGCAAAAGGAGTTAAGGCCCATCTAGAATATCCGGCAACACTCAAAATTATGATCGATTCAGGGACACATTCTTTCCCCACTATTTAAGAAGCTGCTAAATTTTTGCAACAGTGGGATGTCTCAGTAGATATGTTTCTTGATGCAGTGACCATCAAGGAATTTGAAGACAGACGCTGGTACACTATTAAGGGTCCCCGACAACGGAGAAATAATGCTGCCCCTAACAAACCGACTGACTGATATCATCCCACCAGATCAACTTGAGAGCACCAGGCTGACAGAATCTCCTTCCAGGCCTTCCCTGTCCTAATGGAAAGATAGAGGTAAAAGGAAGAACTGGGGGAACAAGAGAGATCCTACACAGGCAGCTAAGCGAGAAGCGAATACCTGAAGGGACCTGTGAAAACTTTCGGACAGAGTTAAAACATCAGGAAAGTGGCTCTCTAACTTCTAAGAACAATCCAGCCTCCTATCAGGCTTACTGTAAGACTCATTAACTTTGTCTCCCTTTCCCCCTCCTCACCCTGCCGTTTCATTTGAACATTTGGTCACCATGCTAGCAGCTTGGTGTGATTTCATATTGCAGCTCACTTTTACCCTTTGTTTAATTCCCACTGCCTGCTGTCTCTTCGTATTTGATTAAACTAGCAAAGACTTGGTTGGCCTTTACTCTTCTGAGCTACAGCCCATGGTATACTCAATAACAGAACAGAATGGCTGATTTCAGTTACATAAAGTCTATAAGGGCTGGACTTGCTATTGGGTTTTTTTTTTTGGGGTAAGCCTGCTGGGTAGCAGACAGCAATCGCCGATTTTCTTTTAGTTACCAGTTTGATCAGAAAGCCAGCTGATTTTGAACTTTTTAATGAACAGGCAAATTAACGATTTGTTCCTGTATAATGGGGGAAGGTAGAAGGGTGAGCACCTACAGAGTACTTACGGTTTGGTTTTGGTTCTGATCGGCCAGTGAGGCTGACATAATACCTTAATCCTTAGCTCACTGTGGGCTTTCATTTGGTACAACTGAGGTTTGTACCTAACTTGGGACCTGAAAGGGAGGAGAACAGTGGCACAACTGGAAGGTTCTAGTTCTTGTTTCTTGCTATAATAGTTTTATTTATGGCTTTGTCAGTTACTCAGTTGATGTTTTTGCTATTAGTTGCCTAGAATTACATTTCTTTCTGTGGAGGTGGAGGCTGTCTTTGCCCTAAATATACTGGGTCAGTTCAGATATTTCTTCTTGTTGCCTGTTATTATGGATTAACGGCCTTAATAGGCAAATTAAACATGCTCATATCTTGCAGGAGCTGGGAAGGTATCGGGTGGATGTGGCATGCATACAAGAACCCCACCTTATGGAGGCAGAACATCAGAAATTACGTAGATCATGGGTGGGGGAGGTCTACGGGGCTTCTTGGTCATTACACCCCGATAGGAGGGGTACAGTCATATTAATCAAGAAAGACTCTCCTATAAAGCTATCTAAGGTGGAAACAGATGCAGATCATCAGTTTGTTCATTTACAAGCTGCAATCTATGGAGTGAAATTTATTTTTTAAAGTCTATATGCTCCTAATGACATCGAAGATAACAAGACACTTCTTAAGGGATTATTAATGGACACCCTGGTGGACCCGGAGGCTTATATTATAGGGGGGAGATTTTAATAGGGTAATTTCCACGCACTGGGATAGGAGAGGTAATACCTCCCAAGTATCAACAACCCGGGGGAGGGGGGGGCTTCTTAAAAGTGTCATGGAGGAGGTTGGGTTAATCGATGCCTGGCATCTTCACCACTGAACACAAAAAGATTACACCTTTTACTCTCATAGACATGGGAGTTACTCCCATATTGATATGTTTTTAGTACCCAAGGAGAGGTCCTCGTGCATTCGAGAATGCACTATACTCCCCATGTCCTGGTCTGATCATGCTCCTCTTTTGCTTCACCTGAGTGTGATTTCCTTGGCCAGAAACTCAAACTGGCGGTTGAATGTTAGTTTGCTAAACTCAGGGGAGTTTAAAATGGATTTTCTGGACAGATAAAATTATATCTAGCGGCAAATAACTTGGGGGAACCTGCATCCTCAGTCAAATGGGACGCCCTCAAGGCCTATTTTAGAGGCCAGATTATACCCTACAGCTCCAGATTAAGGTATAGTAGATTGGCACTCCAGCAAAAGTTAGAGGAGAAGGAGCTGAAAGAAGCAGAGTTCACACATAAATTAACTCTAGATTCAAAGAACAAGACCATGTGGCAACAGAAAAAAACTGCGCTGCAGAGTCTCCTGGCGCAGCAAGTAGAAGAGGATATGCGAAGAACCAAGCAAAAACAATATGTGGAGGGAACAGGGTGGGATATTACTGGCCTTACCGTAGAGCAGTACTGGATCTGGGACCCGGGAGGGACCTTGTCACTGACTCACAAGAAATAGCACAGGCGTTTGCTAGTTATTACACTGATCTTCACAGTCAAGAGGTCAAAGATGATTATGTGCTAAAACAAAGGAATTTCTTGCCCCATTAACCCTACCTCATCTGGACTCAGATGACAGCAACTTTCTACATACCTTAATTTCTCGGCAGGTGGTGGTACAAAACATTAAAGATTTAAAAACAGGTAAATCCCCATGTTTAGATGGCCTTCCAGCCGAGTTTTATAAATCTCTCCGTGACAACCTGGTACCTCTCCTATTGGCCTGTTTTCATCATATCCGGGGGGACTCCCAGATTCATGGCATTACGCCCACAATTCTGTTATTCATACGGACGGGAAGGATCCAGAGTAGTGCCGTTCATACCTCCCGATCTCCCTCCTAAATGTAGACTTAAAACCATCTATAGGTATTTTGGTGGACCGCTTGCAGAAGGTGGTTCCCAAACTCATACATCCTAACCCAACAGGGTTTGCGTCAGGGAATTATCATCAGGATAATATAAGATGACTTTTAAATATCATCTCGGCCCAGTGGGGATGGGGGCATTCCAGCTAGCAATCTCCATGGATGCTGAGAAAGCATTTGACAAGGTGAATTGGCATTTTGTACAAAAATCCATGGAGAAGATTAATTTTGGCCCCAAATTTTTAAAAATAGTCTCTAGCTTATACTCTTCCCCCAAAGCTCAGGTAAGAGTAAGTGGCACTAATTCAGGAAGATTTCCTAGCAATAGAGGCACACACCAGGGCATCCCCCTGTTCCCAGTACTGTTTGCTATTTTCCTGGAGCCGCTGGCTGCAGCGGTCCACCAGAATCAGTTGACTGAAGGTGTAATGGCAGGAGGACTGGAGCCAAAGATGGCCCTATATGCTTATGATTTGATATTTTTTGTGAGAAACTCTGATACTTCTTTGACACAGCTGCTCCAGGTCCTCAATTCTTTTGGATTGGTCTCGGGCTACAAAATTAACTACAATAAGTTGGAGGCCCTGATCTTGAGCGGATCATGTCCACCAGGGTTCCAAAACAGCTTGCCATTCTCTTGGGCCAAAAACAATCAACTTAGATACCTAGGGGTGCAAGCCTCGACATCACGATCAAAACTGTTAGATGTCAGTTATAACAAACTTTGGAATGAGATGCAGAGGGACATAGCCAGATGGACACTGCTACCTCTGTCTCTGGCAGACTGAACTAACTCTGTGAAAATGAACATGCTTCCGAGGCTTTAATTTTTTTTTTCTACCCTGCCTTTACTGGTACCAGCTAGATACTGGTTTAAAGTTAAAGGAGACATTAGTAGATTTATATGGGGGGTGGGTGGGGGACAGGTCTTGCATATCTTGGGCTGTTTTGCAACAGTCGAAGGCACAGGGTGGCCTAGGGCTACCAGACCTGTATCATTATTATATAGCCAGTTAAGTAGTACCAGCGTGTACCTGGGCTAAGCAGCGCTTGGCATCAGGCTGGTATACATTGAGGAGGGAGGTGGTCTCCACTATCCCCTGTTCACTTTGCCTCGTTTGACTTTTCCTAAACATTTTCATAGCCTTATCAAAAACCCTTGGGTTCAGCATACTTTAAAAATCCTATCCTGGACACGGGGCAGAAATACAGGTTACTCGCCTGTTAAAGGAGTTCTAGGAGTGGTATATGTTGTTCATCCACACTTACTGGCAGGTACCTTACCGCTTTAAATCTTGCCGGAAGGTCTTCAAGCTGGCTCCTCCCATCCACCTGGGTGGTAAAACTCTCGGCTCGGCCCCATGACGCCAGATCTAGCCCGCTGGAAGGCAGGTTGCGCGTCGAAGCCGGGGAGGTCGGGTGGGTTGTGTGGATGAACAACATATACCACTCCTAGAACTCCTGTTACAGGTGAGTAACCTGTATTTCTAGGGACGTGGATATGTTGTTCAATCCACACTTACTGGCAGACTCCTAGCAGTTCTCCGGGAGGAGGGAGGCAAGGCGTGCACCCCCTACTTGGGAAATAAGGACTGGAGAACTGAGGTCCCAAAACCAGCATCCTGGCGTGACTCAAGGTCGATGCACAGTGGAAGGGAGTGTGCGCCCCCTTGCTTGTTGAGGTAGTTCATGGTCGTGGTGTTGTCCATCTGGACCGAACCAGTGGACCCTGAGATGAGGAGTAAAAGTGGTCAATGCCAGCCGAACCACCCTGAGCTCCAGCAGGTTGATGTGATATAGGGACTCCTTGGGCGTCCAGAGCCCGTGGACTCTGTGTTTGCCCAGGTAGGCTTCCCAGCCCACGAGAGAGGCATCGGTCGTCAGGATGATCGTTGGCTCTGGGCAGACAAATGGGATACCTTCCTGCAGATGCCCCAGGGCTAACCACCACTGGAGTCCCACATCCACTGGGTCACAGTGATCAGCTGGTCGAAGTGACCCCTGCGCTGAGACCACTGGCTGACCAGCTCCCACTGCAGAGAGCACATTCTCCAGCAAGCCCAAAGGACCACGCTGGTGCAGTCCGCCATGTATCCCAATAGATGTAGGAAGTCCCATGCAGGGCGCAACTGCTCAACCCGAAATGATCGGACAAAGGAGGCAAGAACCTCAGCCCCGTACGCTGGGAGCCGAGACCAGGCTCTGCAAGAGTCGAGCTGTGCCCCGATGAAGTGAATCACCTGAGAGGGCATGAGTTTCGATTTGGCCTCATTAACCAGGAGGCCAAGAGAGATGCAGGTCTGGAGGGCCAGGTCCCTGGACTGCTCCACCTCCTGCCTGGAGGGGCCTTCGATAAGCCACTCATCCAGGTAGGGGTATACTCAGACTCCTCGGCACCTCAGATGGGCAGCCACCACTGCTACGCATTTGGTGAAGACCCTGGGGCTGAGGACAGACCAAATGGTATGGCCTGAATCTCACAGAGGGTTCCCTCTGCTCGAAAGACGGTGAGACGGATGGATCGGGACATGGAAAAGTGCACCCTGGAGATCCAGAGAGCAAAACCACATGTTTTGCTCGAGAGATGGTATGATCTGAAACAGAGTTACCAACCTGAACGTGCAGGGCCTGAGGAATTTGTTCAGGTCGTGCAGATTTAAAATGGGGCGCCAGCCCCCCCCAACCCCCGTCTATTTCAGAACCAGAAAGTACCTGGAAATGAACCCTGGTTGAGGTGGAGGCTCCAGGACAGGAGCCACTTGAAGGAGTTGGGCAATGTCATCCCAAAAGGATGACTGAATGCTGACTGACACCATGTCCTCACATGGGGCGCGGGCTCGGATGGGTGGGTAAGCCCTGAATTCCAGAGGTAGACCCTGGCTGACCACCTCAAGAACCCACCTGTCTGTGGTAACAGCAGACCAGGTGGAAAGGAAGTGGCAGAGCCGGTCCTCTCATTAGAGGACCCAGGGGGTTCAGGATGGGAGTGGGGAGAGCACCTCTCATCCCGTCACTGGGCAGGATTGTAAGCGGAGAATCCAGCTGAGGGACCACCGGAACCATGGTCTCCGGGCTTCCAGATGACCAAGGCCACAGACTTGGGCCGTAGGTGCCAGACCTGCTGCTGGCCAGCTTGGGCCTGGGCAGGTTTGGTCGGAGGGGCAGATGTGGGCCAAAGGGGCTTCTTCTGAGAGGGTTTACAGCCCTTAGAGTCCTTCTGGGCAGAAGTCAAAGAGTCCAAGGTGGTGTTGGACTTTTCAGTCCTGGTGAGGTGCCCCTCCACCCCAGGCATGAATAGGTCAGTCCCCAAGAAGGGCACATCTGTCAGCTTGTGCTGCATATCCGCTGTGAAGGTGGAGATACACAGCCAAGCCCTGTGGCATATGGCAACTGCCACAGCCACGGACTTGGCGCAAGAGTCCCCAAGGTCCATTGCTGTTTGGTACTGCTGCACCCTGATCCTGCTTAATAGTGGTCTGAAGGTCAGCGGGGCGGTAGGAGAGCAGCTCAGCAGGGACCCAAGAGGGGACTGTGAGAAATGGGCTACAAGGAGGGCTGAACTTGATTGTGGAAGGCCGAGTGAAGAGGCAGCATACACCTTTTTTGCCATATGGACCAACTTTTGGACTCTTTGTTGGGGGTTTGTCCGTCCCCAAATGTTGCTCATGTGCGGAAAACAGAGGTGAGCCACGAGCCCTCAGCCGAGGGATGTTCCGTGAATCCCGGAAGGAATCCGTAAGGGACCGTGACATATATGCAGGCCATCTGGGCCGACGGTGCTGGACAAGACGCTGGATGCTGCCAGAGCTCCAGGTCAGGACCGAGAATGGCATTCTGGACCACGAAGACCTCCACAGGGGTGTCCCCCTGGTTGAGGATCTTGGTAAGTGGGTACCATTCCCGCCTTTGGACGGGCTCCAGCTTGAAACCCGTCAACTCAGAGAGCAAGCGGAGGAGGCCCATGAAGGAGGTGGGACCCTGATCTGTTGACAAGTCCCCCGCCAACTCCATGTTGAGTGGATAGAGGTCCCCACTGATTCTGAGGAATCATGGAAAAGAGGTCGCCTGCCCGAATCTCCACTCACCCGGTGAGGGTAGTCTAGTGTGTCGGTGACCGACAGTTGATGGGGCAACCCCTTGCCCGGTGAAGCGTCCTTAGTTGGGAGTGCCGGTCGTCGGCTGTTTGGGTGGTGGCTCCACCAGGATTGGTGGAGAAGCCAGAGAGGGCAGAGCTGGGTCTGAATGCACTGGCTCCTGCCAGGGAAGGGTCTGCTACGGCTCTGGTAGTGGCACCCACGGAAGGGCCGGTGAAGCCGGGATTGGCTTAATCTGGGTCAGCCAGAGCTGTTGCCACATGAGATCCTCATAGCGCCGAAGCAACTTGTGCCAGTGCCTCTCCTCGTCTGATCAGGATGAGGAATAGCAGCAGCACCACTTGCCTGACCGCTTGGAGCGTGAATGATGCGGGCTGCCCGAGTCCTGGATTCTGGAGTGGGACCTTGACCAAGACCACCAGGGGGGACCGGCGGTGGAGCTCAGAGGGAGCCAGCGAAGACTGAGCCCTCTCCAGGTCCTGGAGCTCCGGGTTGGGGAGCAGCAGAACAGCGGACTGCTCCGTCCACCCCCCACCCCCAAGAAGGTCAGGACCAGAGTCCCGGACAAGGAGGTATCAACTCCTAGACAGACAAAGTGTCGACCAGGTTGCAAAAAATCTCAGCTGGAACATCGACCCGAGTCCCGGCCAACTGGGAGACCTTGGAGCCGGCGACCAAATCCATAGCACCATCCGATGCCAAGCATGGGAATCGAGGCCTGGGAGAGCTCCTGATCACAGGAACATCAGCAAGACCGCTTCTTGGTCTCTTTCTCTTTTTTCGGTTTCTTGAACTTAGTGCCCTTAGGACCCTGCCCAAGGGTGGGCAGAGACCGACACAGGTCCTTGAACGTCCCCATTAAGGAAGTGCCTAAAGAGAGCGGCAAAAAGGCCGAAGCCAAGGAGGTCTGCACTGCGGCCTGGGCCGCAGCCTCTTTAAAAGTCACAAGTTGTTTACGACTACAGTCATGGAGACCACCCAACGATCATCCTTCAAACGTATGGGTGGATCTCCGTTGTCCAGACGGCCAAGGAGTAGGTGAGCTTTACGATCTTCCAGAAGTTGTCTGTAAAAAAAAAAAAAAAAAAAGAAGAACGGCAGTGGATACAGGCCTGGACATCGTGCTCATGGCCCAGGCAGTAGATGCATGAGGTGTGCGGATCAAGTCGTGACACAAGTTGCATGCAACCGTATTTCCAGAACCACAGAGCAGATTCTGTGTTGTCCATAGTGGTGTCGAGAAGAAACCCAAAAACAAAGAACGTTTTTTTAATAGCAAAAACAGAAAGGGCCTCAATATATGTGACAGAGATAAGGAGGGATCGGCTTCTTCCAGCGGAAAGGAAGAACTGGTGTCATGAGGCGGTGCTAGGGGAATTACCATCTGGGTGGGTGGGAGTAGCCAGCTTGAAGACTTTCTGGAAGCTCTTAAAGGGGAAAGGACACTGCCAAGAAGTGCAGATAGAACATCATGTCCACATCGCTAGAACAACTTTTAGAATGTGCACAACAACCTTTGGGAAGAGTTCCATCTCCATACGTTATAAGCCCTAACCATATAATACATAATGTTGGCAGGAAGAATAATTTACTCACCACCTTTGAAATATAATGATGGTAATACTCTGTTAACATGTAAAAAACACACAGTCAACCCCCTAAGGCATCAAAGCGTAAAAACAAAAAAAAAGTTACTCACCTGTAACAGTAGTTCTAGGAGTGGTATATGTTATTCATCCACACTGTTTGGCATGTTCTTTCCTCTTTAAATCTTGCCGGAAAGTCTTAAAGCTGGCATCTCCCACTCACCCTTGGCTCCGCCCCATGACGCCAGATCTTTGCCCGCTGAAATCTCAGGTTGGGTGTCGAAGCCGGGGAGGTTGGGTGGGTTCATTTGCCTGAACATATACACCACTCCTAGAACAACTGTTGCAGGTGAGTAACCTGTTTTTCTAGGGACATGGATATGTTGTTCTATCCACATTATTTGGCAGATTCCAAGCAGTTCTCCAGGAGGAAGGAGGCAAGGCACACACCCCCTACTTTGGAAACAGATTGGAGAACTGAGGCCTCAAAACCAGCACCCCGGCGTGACTCTAGGTCGACGTAATAGTAGATAATGAAGGTGTTTGCTGTCTTCCAGGTGGCAGCCTGACAGATTTCCTGGATAGGGATGTCCCTGGAAGCAGCCACCGACACAGCAGTATGGCAGGTAGAATGGGCTCCTTGCCCGCCAACCTATAACAGAGATCGATACACGATGTCATCCATCTACTGATCATCTGCTTTGCTGCAGGTCTGCCAGGTGCAGCTTCACCGCAGGTGACAAACAGCTGGCAAACCTCTCCCCGAACCTCCACCATCCACTCTTTACAATAAGACAGTGCTCATCTCTGGTCCAGAGTATGGAGCCTGTACTCGGTGCAGTTCAGATAGAACACAGGCAGAGTCAACACCTGGTTAAGATGGAACTCTGACACCACCTTCAGGAGTAATTTCAGGTGGGGGCGCAGGACAACCTTGTCCCTGTGGAAAACCAGGTAAGGAGACTCCACCATAAGCACCTGGAGCTCCCCAGTCCTTCTGCCTGAAGTGATAGACCACCTTCCTGGTGGCTTCCACGACAAATGTGACATCTCACACTTGTGCATTGGTTCGAATGGCTTGCCCAAGAATTTTGCCAAAACCAGCAGTAAATCCCACAGAGGTGGAGGTTCACGCACCGGAGGGGATATGTGATCGAGGCCTTTGAAGAAATGCCAGATCACCTTCTGCTGCGCCACCGTCTGCCGATTGGCCCGTGCCCGGTAATCAAAAATGGCTGCCAGGTGCACCTTAAGGGTCGTAGACTGAAGACCCCCTTCGGACAGAGACCAAAGGTAGTCTAGGATGCTAGCCACTGGACAGAACAGAGGGTCCAGGCCTTCGCCTTGCCACCAAATGGAAAAACGCTTCCATTTGAAGGCGTAGCACTTCCTGGTCAACTCCCTTCTGGATGCTTCCACACCTGTGAGCACATCCTAAGAGACCCAAAGCCTGGAACTTTAGCCGCTGAGGAACCAGGCTGTCAGGTGATGGGATTGATGGACCGGATGGAATACCTTCCCTGGACTGACAGATAGCAGGTCCGGGCATACCAGAAGACACCGTGGAGGCCTGGAGATGAGGCTGAGGAGATCTGGATACCAGAACAGACATGGCCAGTCTGGGGCTACCAGGATCACCTGCACCTTGTCCCTCCTCACCTTGAGAAGCACCCTGTGGATCAAGGGAAATGGAGGGAAGGCACAGAAGAGGCCTGGGGTCCATGGCCTCAAAAAGGCATCCCCTGCAGTGAGCCCTGCTGAAAGGGGGGGTCGGGGCCGGCATGAAACAGCCTCAGCTTGGTGTTTTCCCCGGAGGTAAACAGGTCCACCAGCGGTTTGCCCCAGTGGGAGAACAGGCTGTGTATTACCTCTGGATGGAGAGACCACTTGTGGGACGTCTCACCCACACGGCTGAGAGCGTCCGCCAGTTGCCACATGGATATCTAGGAGACCTGCCTCCAGTTGGCACATGAGGGTCCATATGTGGAGCGCTTCCCTGCATAGCAGCCGGGAGTGCATGCTGCCCTGTCTGTTGAGGTAGTACATGGTCATGATATTGTCTGTCTGGACTTGTACCACTTGACCCCAAAGGAGTGGAGCGAATACTGACAGCGCCAGGTTGATATGGTATCGGGATTCCTTGGGGGTCCAGAACCCGAGTGCTCTGCGGTTCTCCATGTGGGCTCCCCAACCTGTGAGAGAGGCATCGGTCGTAAGAACAACCGTCAGCTTGGGATGGACAAATGGGATCCCTTCCTGCAAGTGATCCAGCAAGGTCCAACACTGGAGAGCGTCCCGTATCTTCTGGGTTACAGTGACCAACTGGTCGAAGTGACCATGACGCTGGGACCACTGGCTGACCAGCTCCCACTGCAGGGGGCGCATATGCCACCAGGCCCATCGGACCAAGGTGGTGCAGGCTGCCATGTACCCCAGAAGGCACAGAAAGTCATGGGCTGGGTGCATGTGCCCAACCAGAAATGATTAGGCAAAGGAGGAGAGAACCCCCTGCCCTGTCCATCAGGAACTGGGCTCTGGATCGGCAGAAGTCGATCTCTGCCCTGATGAAGCATATCACCTGCAAAGGTACGAGTTCTGACTTGGCCTCGTTAATCATTAGACCAAGTTCGGTGCTGGTCTGGAGGGCCAGGTCCCTGGACCACTCCACCTCTTGCGCTGGGTGGAACCTGCCAAGAGCCAACTGACAAGGTAGGGGTAGACTCTGATCCCCCCGCCCCAACGCTGAAGGTGAGCTGCCACCACTGCTATGCATTTGGTGAAGACCCGTGGGACCAATGACAGGCTGAATGGCATGGCTCGGAACTCGAAGAGGGCTTCTTCTCCTCCTCAGAAGCGAAGGAACCGCTGGTAAGATGGATGGATTGGGACGTGAAACAATGCATCCTGTACATCCAGAGAGTAGAACCACATGTTCTGCTTGAGGGATGCTATGATCTGAGACAGAGTTACCATCCGGAAGGTGTGTGACCCGAGGAATTGGTTCAGGTCGTGCAGATCCAGAATGGGGCGCTGGCCCCCCCATCCGCTTTGGAACCAGAAAGTACCTGAAAACGAACCCTGGGATTACCGGGGGGTCTGGGACTCTGGCCACGACCTCCTTGCGGAGGAGTTGGGCAATGTCATCTTGGACAGCTGACCAAGTTAGAACGGACACCATTTCCTCCCATGGGGGCACGGGGTTGGCTGGGAGGGTACTGCTCAAACTCCAGAGGCAGACCCTGGCCGACCACTTCTAGAACCCACCTGTCTGTGGTAACAGCAGACCAGGTGGAAAGGAAGTGGCGGAGCCGACCCCCCATGGGAGGACCTAGAGTTGGCTTGACAGGTATAGGGGTGGGGCCCCTATCCCATCACTGGGCAGGCTTGGATGAAGAGGGTCTAGATTGGGGACTACCTGAGCCCTGACCTCCAGGTTTACAGGCTGCCGGAGGCCTGGACTTGGCCAAGGGTGCCAAGACTGTGCCTGCTGTTGCTGTCCCACCTGAAAGCAGAACTGCTTGGCCACAGAAGCAGGGTGCCAAAATGGCTTTTTCTTCTGGTTTTTGGAACCCTAGGATTCCCGCTGAGCAGAAGTGGCAGAGTCCAGAGGGCGCTAGTGAGCAGCTTACTGGCAAGATGTGCTGCTTTTACAGCTCTGCAGATTTTCCTGCTAAAACGAATAAAAATTACTAATTTTAAGCAGCATTTTTGAAAAAGCTTGGTTGGATCTGAATAGTTACGCTCGGCCCGAGTCAACTGATATCCTGGGCTACTATGGGACGCAACTAGAAGACTACAACTAGCAATCTGAAAAGTACTGTAGTGAACTCTGACCAGGCCACGTCTTCGGTTGGCAGTGCCGCAGGATCACGGAAGGCCTTGCAAGCATCTATGCAGGCCATAGATTTAAAAGTCTAATTGATCCTGCAGCGCTTTGCGGAACAAGATGCAAAGTTAGTATTGATCTCGACAACAGCGGATATGGCAAAGAAGACAGCAAACCAAGCATTGGCAACCACAGCAAAAACTGTACAGAATTCACAAATGCAATATCGTCTCGAGGCACTGGAAAATGCAGACCGGACCCCACACATTAATACTGTCGAGCTCCTGGAAGGGAGTGAAGATACAGACCTGCTGTTTTTTCTGCAATCTTGGCTCCCTGATGCTCTTAATCTGCCAGGTACTATCAGGGATCAATTCCTGAAAGCCATCCATATTACCTCTAGAGCAATTGGGCTACGTGGTGAAGCTCCAAGAGTGGTGCTCCTCATCACGACTAATTCCAGCATTCGGGACCACCTTCTACAAGCAGCTCGGGCAGCCTAAGGACTTTCATTCAATGGGGCCACAATACATCTGTTCCTGGACTGATCTTTTGCTACGAGGGTCAGATGCAAGAAATCTGATTCTGTCCGATCCTGGCTTCAAGGATTGAGGGTGAGCCACTTGTTGTTGATGCCGGCTCGTTTACGGATTCATTACGGAGGTCGTACATTTCAGTACAGTGACCCAGTGGAGGTGGGCAAGAAGGCCGAGGCCATTGCTCGAGAGTTTAATTCAGCTACTCTGCAATCTGGATCTGGTTCGGAGTCTGAAGATAAAGCAGACACTTAAATTCTGAGGGTTCACTTCTGGGAGAGACACTTGAGTACTACTGTCCTTATACCGTTTGCCTAATTTTCAGGCTTTGCTGAGTTTTACATACCAACAATAAGAAATAAATGTTCTCGTTAAATCCTGCTTATATGCTATTTTGGGTGTTAATCTGCATTTTGTTTAGCAGTACTATCCATGTAAAGATTACATTTTAGATAATGGGTTTGGAGTCATATCAGCACAGGCTGCTGAGTAATAAACATTCGTCAGGACTTTGCATGTTTGACTGGTACCCCAAAAGCCTTAGCAAGCTGTGGCCTTTCTGGACACCAATTTTGTTTTACTTTTTTCTGATGTTTCCCCCATATCCTTACATAGGTTTGTGTAGATTGTAAATTCTATATACATTGGATATATCTAAATGGAACTCAATATGATGTCTTACAGCTCTGTAAACTGTAAAGTTTCTTACTTTATCATAAATGCAATAAACATAAAGTATTAAAAAAAAAATCCAGTCATAACATAAGATGCATTCAACCGCATTTCCGGAACCACAGAGCAGATTTTGTGTCGTCCATAGTGGCGTCGAGAAGAAACCCAAAAACGAAGAAAGTTTTTTTAATAGCAAAAGTAGAAAGGGCCTCAATATACGTGACAGAGATAAGGAGGGACCTGCTTCTTCCAGCGGAAAGGAAGAACTGGCGTCACGAGGCGGTGCTAGGGGAATTACCATCTGGGTGGGTGGGAGTAGCCAGCTTGAAGACCTTCCAGAAGCTCTTAAAGGGGAAAGGACACTGCCAAGAAGTGCAGACAGAACATCATGTCTACATCCCTAGAACAACTTAGAATGTGCACAAAAATGTTTAGAATGTGCACAACAACTTTTGGGAAGAGTTCCGTCTCCATACGTGATAAGCCCTAACCATATAATACATAATGTTGGCAGGTAGAATAATTTACTCACCAACTTTGAAATATAATGACGGTAATGCACTGTTAGCCTGTAAAAAGACACTGTCAACCCACCTCAGGCCTCTAAGTGTCTAACCCCCCCCCCCCAAAAAAAAAACAGGTTACTCACTAGTAACAGTAGTTCTAGGAGTGGTATATGTTGTTCATCCACTGTTTGGCATGTCCTTTCCTCTTTAAAAAAAAAAAAGTGACAGAGTCAATGTGGCATTGGACTTCTCGTCTCGTGGAAGTGACCGTCCGCACCTGGGTGAAAAAGGTCGATGCCAGGGACATCCAAAGCTTGTGCTGGGTGTCCGCCAGAAGATGGAGAGCCTCAGCTAGCCTCTGCGGTGCATGGCAACCGCGGCCGCCACTGAGCGGATGCATGAGTCCCCGAGGTCCAGAGCCGTCTGGAGTTTCTGCTTCGTAACAGCCCAACCCTGGTCCCAGACCTGCTTAACCATAGTCTGGAGGTCTGCAGGGAAATGCGGAAGGACTCATCCAGGGAGCCCAGAAGGGCATGGCAGAAATGCGCCACGACAATGGCCGAGCTTGCCTGACAGAGGCCCAGCGAAGAGGTGGCATAGACTTTTCGGGCAGAGTGGTCCAACTTTTTGGATTTCTTGTCCGGAGGTCTATCTGTATCTGCCGATCTACCCGAGCATCTGAACACAGATTTGGTCACCAGACCCTCCACAGAGGGATGCTCTGTGAACCCCGAAAAGGACCCTATGGGCACCGCGTACTTGCGAGCCATACAGGCAGATGGCGCAGGGCAGGAGGCAGGGTGCTGCCAAAACTCCAAAGCCGAACTGACGATGGCCTCAGCCACCAGGAAGGCTTCTGTTGGTGAATCCCCTCTCTTTTTTTTTTTTTTAAATTTCTCTTTATTCACCTATCCCAAGCCTGCCACCTCTGACCCATCAGGGGGGACACGGCAGACATCCCACTGCCTGACACCCTACCCAGAGCGGACCCCGTAACCCAATGGAACTGTGGTTTTACCCCACCCGGGGCGGGGACGAAGTGTGAATGCCAACACCCCGAAACTTATGTTGTGTTGGTCTGGGTCCGTCGGGCAAGCGCAGGCACATCATGAGCATGTCTCCTGGCTCCCAATCTCCTCAGCGGAGGCAGGCTCTTTTCTCTCTCCCCTACAGCGTGTAACCCCCCTGATGTCATGATGCACGGTGCCGATGTCCACGCTGTACAGCAGCTGCCCATCCCCTACATTGGGGCTTGCAGTACTCTGGGCCTCCATTTAGAGTCAGGCAAGTGCGTAGGCATCGGCCTTTTCCCTCCCCAGAGAAGGCGAGCTGTCGCGGGATGCTCAAGCCTATCTCCCCCAGCCGACCCAACAGTGACCTAAGTCTGTTCCTGAACCCGGGTCACTGGCGTGGTGCGAGGTGTGACGTTCAGCGCCTCAACCCTCAGCGCCACCGGGCCTGAATCCCCTCTCTTAAGGATATCCATGAGGGGATATTCGACCCGTTTTTGAATGGGCTCGAAAGGCTTCCTCCTGGATTCGGAGATCAGACACAGAATGCCCAGAAAGGATGAAGGGCCTTCCTCCATCGAGAGACTGCTGACCAATTCATCGTCGAAGGGATGAGAATGCAGGTCGGAGTCATCAGAGACCTAAGAGTCTGGGTAAATTGGCTGGCCACCTCAATCTCCCTCAACCTGCCTGAAGCGTTCAGCGTGAGGGTGACCGAGAGCCTACACGGGAGGCCCGGAATGGTATGAGACTCTTTAGTAGGAGCCCCTCCCAAGGGCTGCTTAGGTGGTGGTTCCACCACTATCAGTGGAGAGGTCGATTCTGGCTGAACCGGGATGGTCTTGACCAGCTCTGTGAGTGGAGGAACGGTTTTGACCGGCTCAGTGGGAGTTGACTTTGACCTGGGAGGCAAGAGCCAAGTGATGGCTGTGTGGAAACCGTGGTCGGCTTCTGACTGGACAAAATCAGCTGTTGTCACATTAAATCTTCGTAGAGTCAACGGAGTTTCCGTCGAAGCCTCTGTTCATCCGAAGAGGATGAAGAAGAATGTCGGTGTCACTTCTTTTTAGAGTGCTTATGTGCCTTCCTCGGCATGTCAGTTGAAGGGGTCCGAGTCCTCGATCATCGGGGGGACCGACTGGGTCGCTCAGGAGACACCCGGGGGACCGGTGATTTTCCCTGGTCTGGGACCGGTTCCTCAATGGGATTACCAGTGGGCTGAGTCTCCTCATTAGGAAGAGGCAGGACCAGGCTCCTGATGAGACAGTTGTCGGCCTCCTCGGGCGACAACAGGTCGAGAATAATCTAAACCGCGACATCGACCAAAGTCTTGGCCAGCTGACCTGACGGTGGGACCGAAAAGCCAGCGGCCAAGGCTGCAATCTCGACCGAGGTCGAGACTGGAGATTCCTGCGTCCAAGATCTCTCACAATCCCAAGAACATCTTCGCCGAGATGAGGAATCTCTTGGTTCCTTGTCCTTTTTATGGAACCGGAAGACAAGCGAGCCAGAAGGTCCCTCACCCTTAGTGGGGAGAGACTGGTACATCTCCCGAAAGGAGCCTGAGAAAGCTGAGCCCAAATTGAGCGGGACAAAGAAGGGCCTCGAGGAACAATCCGTGGCCTGAGCTGCCTCTTCCTCGAAGGCCTCATCTGTTCGAGCTGCTCGGCGGAACCAGTAACCGCGGAGACTGCCCATCGGGCCTCCCTAGATTTGACTGGCGGATTCCGTTTTTCCGGCCTGCCCAACTTCAAACGTGTGAGACGATTATCAAGGACGTTAGGATGAAAGTCGAGATGCATTTCACAGACCTGGGTGTCATGACTGACACCCAGGCAGTAAAAGCATGTGGCATGCGGGTCTGTGTGCGACATCTTTTACCCGCACGGGGAGCAGCGGAAACTGGGAGAAGATTTCTCTTCCATGACGGTCGAGATCGTGAAGCAATGTTCAGTAACTCTGATGAGTTTAATTTTCAACAAATCCAAAGAGTTAGAAGCCAGGGCCTACAGAGCGCGAGAGCGGTAAGGAGGCAACCTGTATCTTCCAGCGGAAAGGAAGATCTGGCATCATGGGGCGGAGCTGAGGATTATCAATCAATCAATCAAAATCTTTATTTATACAGGCAGGCACCATTGAGCAAGGCTCATCTGCAAGGTGGACCTGGTCATGAATACATCAAAGTACAGTACAGCAGCAGGTATACAAAAAGCAATAATATACAAGGAAGAAAAAGTATATACAGTGCAGTACAAGGTTGAAATAAATAAAAAAAACAAAAAACAGCATTATTTTACAATTGAAGAAGTCAGCAGATATACAATCAACCATAGGCATACAGGGGTTATAAGCAGAGATCTTCTGAGTGAGGCAGCCAGCAACTACACATATAGGGGAAAGAGGCCACGTATGGGGTGGCAGGTTAGAGAGGTAAAGAAGAGGAGGGATATATTACCAACAACTGAGGGAAAAATTGGGCTAAAACCACAGAAAGTGATGATGGCTGTCGTGTACTTGTTTATTACGATAATGACAGAGGAGGGCTAGATAATTGGGACACTACTATGGATGGGGTGGGACTTTAGCCAGGCTGGAGTGGACAGGGAAGGGTGGGTGCAGCAGGAAGAGTTAATAGGGAAAGAGTGAGAGCCAGGGGTAGAAACATGGTTATACCACCCGGGTGGGTGGGAGGAGCCAGCTTTAAGACCTTCCAGCAAGATTTAAAGAGGAAAGGATATGCCAAACAGTGTGGCTAGAACAACATATCCACGTCCCCAGAACATGTTATGATTGGTGACATTCCATAGCGATTGCTGATGTATCTGGCAGCGTTGTTCTGATTCCTTTTCTGTTTCTAAAAATGAAAAATAACAACTGTCCAACCTATTGTTTTCACCACACAAAAAAAAAATGTTTCTCTACAGTCTTAGATCAACTCCCACTGCATCTTTCCTGGATTTGGGAATGCCTCCAACAAAATCTAGCCACACATGATGCAACAGGAGGAAAGGAAACTACTGCATTATGAGTGGCGGCACTGCTTTGGAAATGTTCCTGCTCTTCAGGAAGTATGCAATAATAGTACATCAATGATTTGAAACAAAACAAGGCTGAGCATAATTACACCATTAGCATGCATTCCTGGTCTAAAGAGATGCTCCTGCTTAGTTTAACAATCCCTAGAGACAATTTCACTTCTCAAATATCCAAGGTGCATTTACCTAACAAGGCTACCTCTGCCTTATAGCACTTGCCCCCCTTTTTCCTCTCTCTTCCCACGACAACTATCTCCTCCTCCTTGCTAACCTCTCCTCCCCTCTCCCACGTTCCCCCTCTTTCTCCCCCTTCACCCAGCTACCCTCTTCTCCCTATTCAAACAGCCCCTATACATCCTTACCTCCTTCATCTTGACCTCTTTCCACTACCTCCTCTCCCCAACCACACACCTTTCTCACAATATGTACTAATCCCTGCCTTGCTGAACATAGTTTTCAGTTTCATATTTCCCTTGATTGTCCTTCCACATTTGTATTGAAAGATACCCTAGATGTGAAATTTTCATTCATTTGTATTGAAAGATTGCCTAGATGTGAAACTTCTTGTTATACTGAATCCCCCCGACCCTCTCCTAATGTACATAACCTGTTGTCTGTTATCTGTACTGTAATGTGACGTGGAGCGTGAGCTCCCAGTTCAAATGTGCAACTCCGAGATAGAAATAAATAAATAAATTCAGTTCTAAGAACAGAAGCAGATAAAACAACTAACAACACCAAAAAATGTTAGAGAAGGAAAGCGTATAAAATGTGGGTTTTTAACTACAAATAATGCAATGCTAAAAGGGTTGACAGTGTTCCATTAAAACATGAAGTTACAAAAGTCACAGTTTCTTTAGGGTCTAGTCATAACTCGCCAAATTTCAACTTCAGAGGCTGGAGGGACACAATATTATGCACTACAAGGCTCAGGCTATTGACGGAATCACAAAACGATGAAGGAACAGATGTATCTGACATGTTCTGGATAACCTGGAAGATTATAACTCCTCCCCAGCTATCTGGAAATAAAACATCACAGCTGGTGGAACTTCAGGGTTTCATTTAATTTTAGCTTCTTGAATCCACTTGACAGGTTTTGGATTTGAGAATGTACTCCGACTACATTCTCAAGAAACTGTTCAACATGAAAACAGAATAAGGTGTGTAAGAGGAACGTAAGTCCTTAAAATTTAAAACTGTGTTTTTTCTAATTTGCTTAATGAAAGCAATCTACTGAATACTGGTAGATGTCTGGAAAATAATATAACTGCATTTACTGGATCATATCAAAATGTTCCATTTAGGAACAGAAAATATGCTTCTAGTTCCATTCAGAAGGAAGATACAGTGCCTGTGACATCTATATTGCCCTAAGAAAGAACAACCAATTTCTCTGCGGTTCACCCATATCGGTGCAACAATCATTTTGTCAACGCCCATATGGATGAAGGCAATATGCCGTCCAGCATTACGATGCCAGGCATTGCCAAGACGCCGTCTTGGGAAATAGTCCCGTTTTGCAGGGGACTTTGCCCCCCTACACTAACTCGGGAGGATTCACCCACCACACCCCCCAAAACTAAAGAAAACCTCCTCTGGGGTAGGCATGCCCTGGAGGTGGTAAAAACTGTGTGGGCAAATATGACGGCATGAGTGAGGGGCTATCTAAAACCAAGATCACACCAGTCATTCTAGCCCTTGTTGTGACGCCCTAATTGTGGCACCAAAATTAAGTCGCTGCACTAATGGTATTCCTTTCTTGGCTGCCACCTACATGTAGCAAATGAACTTAATACTGCATAGCAGCCGGCCCGGTGGCACTGAGGGTTGAGGCGCTGGACGCCACACCTCGCTACACTCCAGCGACCCGGGTTCGGGAACGGACTCGGGTCACCGGGGGCTGGCCGGGGAGGAGAGGGATCGAGCACCCCGTGGCTTGCTCTCCTTCTCCGCGGAGGGATGGGGAGTTCGCTTCGCTGCTCTACTGCCACCACCTGGGGATCTCAGGGGGTGCCAGCGCAGTCGGGGACAACAAAGGAGGGGCTGATGCTAGCAGAGGACGGGAGCTGACACACATCTCAGCGTGCGTTGGCTCGTTGGTCCTCATTGCACGCCAGTGTCAAGGGAAACAGAAAAAAAGGAAAAAAATCCCCCAGACAGTCCTGGCGATGATCCTCCGCTCTCATGAAGCCAGAGAGCAGACGCCGCTGTGTACGTACGCCTCTCTGAGGTCTAGGGAAGGTAAGGAGAGGCCTTCCTTACCCAGCCCAGGGGGTTAACCGGGAGCTGAGGCGGCGTGCACTCTAGGGGCAGACTCCTTGGTAGGTTGGTTAGTGGCAGCCTGGGGATCTGAGAGATAGGAGGGTATGGGGGCAGTACGCAGATAAACAAAGAGTTAAAAAAAAAAAAAAAACACTGCACAACAATATCAACCATGGAACAGGTGGGGGTGGAGGTTTAGAAAACAAGTCCACCCAACAGGCTGGGTATTAAAAACTGGGTTCATTTCTACTCACTGTATTTTCTTCATCAGTTTCATTTTCTTTATTAGAGTCAGTCAGGTAATCGGTATTCTCTTCCTCCTCCTCCTCTTCTTCTTCCTCATTTTCTGAGCCATCCTGAAATGAAAGTGTCAGAACTTACAATACAAAATAATACACTGGCAGTTTGACATTACCATTTTATAGTTATTCAATTTAAAACATAAGGAAAGCAAAACTGGAATACATGTTTGTGAGTGGGTTGAAAGAGGTCCTGCCCCATTTGTTATGCAGAAAGAGTTTAAACACAAGGGTCTGTTCTATCCTCTCCTTTTCTGTCTCATCTGTCTGGTTCCGCAACCAGATTTTCTTGTGAGACCTAGGAAATGATCACTCCGACGGTTTCGCAACTCTCCGCCCCTCGCTATGTCTCTGCCTTCACTTGCTGTTCTATCTTTTCTTCCCCCTGCATATCAGAGGGTATAAAAATATATGTGAATCTCTATGTGGAAATGTCACTGATACTGGGATCCCTTTGTTTAAAACTGTATATAGTTATACTGTTGAAATGACTGCAAACAGCTATTTAGAACTCAAGGGGTTAACCTGAGACGCAGTTTTTAAGCCCTTTGCAGAGCTGTCAACAAGTGGGTCAGTTCTAGGACACCATGAATTGTTTTGCTGCACCTGCAAGGAATTAAACTGACAAGAACATTCTGTAAAATTATAAGAACATTCTGTGAGAAACAGGCTCTCTTAACGAGTTCCCAGACAAAGACATAAAAAGAGCAGCAATGCTTTTGCTAGAGAGACAAGGAGAGTAAGAGACTGCAACTTGGAATTAAGAGATATCCTCAGAAGGAGGACTTCGTTTTCTGTTTGTACTGCCTTTGTAAATAGTTACACGGAATAATTTTTTTTTTTATTTTGCAGTTATTGAGAAAAATAAAACATTATTTGCGAATTTTGAAACTGCTCTTCGTTTTCCTATGCTTTCTGGCCAGTACCTTGATGACAATGTGTCAGTTTTAGCCTGCTTGTAGAGGCAGAGACATTTGGAATGGGATAAAATACTAATCTTCACTAGGTATATTTATGTACAATCTGTAAGAGCTTGCCCAACTTGTTGCCCTTTACAAATGATGTTATTGTAGTCTCTAGCACATCAGAGCATGTACTGTTCCATGTCATATGCATATTCTACTCTAAGCATTATACCATTTGCTCTATATTTCAGTACTGCCCATCTGAGCCCAGATCCTGACTGATACAAGTCCACTGAATTAGTGCACCTACCTGGTCAACAAATAAAAAAAGCATAAACATGCTTGTAGTTATCCACAGCATCTCGATGTTTCCCTTATTTGTTACTTTGATTCATAAAATCTAAATTAGATTTATGTCACTGAGGCTATTACTTAAGTTGGGGCAGGGAGTATTATATGGTCTGGCAGCCTTATGCAGACTATAACAGAAGCGGGACTGGGTCCCCGATTCACAGCCTGACAGACCTGAGCTACCACAAGTCATTTTCTGGCTTTCAGAGCCCTGTTAACAGATGTTATACCATGTCCCATAAAGAATAATGGGGTTTGTGTGGGAGGAAACTTGAAAGTGTAATATACTGTGTCTGCGCTATCAGAAGAAACAGCGGACTCTGAAGAGTGACTGACTGGATGTTTTCCTCCTCCTCCTCCTCTTCCAGTAGTCTTCCTTGATTAAATCAGGATTACACCCCTCCTCTTCTGGGGGATGCAGCGAGGCTTGCCGAATAGGTGCTTGGACCACTAGAGGGGAAGATGCTGAACCGTTCCTGCCAGTGCCACGGGCTGCGCATCACAAGCAGATTAGTACTGGTCCTGGGGATGGCAGTAACAGTCCCTGTATCCACTCAGATAATTGGACCTAAACGGGGACACAGCCCAGGTCAATGCTGGTTCACTCAATCGGGTTCAATGACGGCAAGTTATCTTGCAGTGCAGAACTCACAGACTGCTTCTCCACTGTTGACAGTGAGGAGTACATCTCCATACTGGGTTTTGGCCGTTCAGTGGCTGAACCAGGCACTGACTGTTCTCATGTCTGGCTATGGCTGCAATGACCCTGACCAATCTTTTAACGAATGGCGGCACTATTCAGCTAACACTGACAGTGGTTTTAAGCCAAACTGCTGAGGCCACCTGGCCCTCTCTCCTAGAGGCACGGTGCTAGGACTTAGCTGACACTAAAGTTTTCAGTGTTCACCTCTTACCTGAAGTCAATGTAGAAACAGATGTTTTACCAGAGACTGCACAGTCCCTTTCCCATGTTCGTCTGGAGAAATGAATAATGTATAATGATATCTTTGCTTTGTGATCTCACAAAACTGTCCGTATGTTTATTTGCGGTAATGTGTAATTTGGTAATTGTACTGTTTCTTTAACAGTGTATTATTGATTAACTGTCACATGTGGCTTAGAAATAGTTTTACCCATTCCACTTCCAAGTAAGAAAAAACATTTTGAATTAACGTTCAGGGGTGGCTGAAAAGGGGTATTTACCCAGTTCACCATCTTCGGGTAAAAAAATACTTCCAACTTCTTCCTGTGTTTTTTCGTGACTTGACTGAACACTTGACAAATCAGGCAATGTCAAATGTTGTGGTCAGTACTGAGGCAGTTAACATAGTGGCCGTGGCTATTGTCAGGGGATAGCTGGTTAATGCAGTGACTTATGGAAACGTAGTGCCTTCTTTTGTAATGGTGGGCTTGACTCTGGGTGGAGGACCATGGGAAGTGACTAGCCGAGGATTGGAGCTCTTTTAAAACGCAGTTTTAGTAACATGTTTGTCAGATCAACAAGCAAGAATGACATCAGCTCAGGTAAATAGTCCCTGTACATAGAAGATGTCAAGCACCAGAGATAAACCCCCATTGCTGCAGTAAAAATTCAATCAACTAGGGTACACCAGCTGATGAGGACCCAGAAAAACACCGAGCCGTGTAACCTTACATCGGATAGGGACAACAATCCTCAGGCAGCAATGTGGCTTAATCTAACCTTTTATGTTTGATGCCTGAAACAGACAAACCTCCAGGGCTCAAGGGAGCCTTTATATAGTCTCCCAGCAGATCACCTGACCACTAACATTTACCTGCACACACTTAATTAACCCTAAAGAGTATCCAAAACTGGTCTTTTAAATCCAGCCAACCATTACAAACCTTTTCCATGAACGTCCACTATCAAAACATTACATAACCCATTATTTAAAAAAATATTTCCAAAGAGAAAAAGTAGCAGAAAACCTTAACTGTTTTTCCAGCAATAGCACTGGAATGAATGGAATGCACGTGGGCAGATGCAGATCTCTTAAAGGGGACAGAAAATTTGTGCTAATTGGCAGCTGTTTCTAAAGTTCTTATTCTCAGAAATGATATACATTCTCCTAAATTATCCATATTTAACTGTACTTGAATAAAAAGTGACAGGTAAAACTGTAGTTTGTATTGTTGCATTTTTATGGACAGCATTCGGTTACAGTTCACTTCACGGAATCACTTTTGTGGAGTTTTTACTATGTCATAATTTGTGCACAGAATGCTAATTATGAGCTGCTGACATATCTGAAACCTGTTTAGAGTTCTGTGCACAAACCATGACATAGCTAAAACTCCAAATTATTGGCTCCATGAAGAGAACTGTAACAGAATGCTGCCCATAAAAACAAGACAATGCAAAATACAGCTTTTTGTATGATGTTTTATTCAGGTACTATAGGATATACAATGGGCTGACTCAAAATATGCAATTTATCTTCAAGTGTGAGGGGGCAGGACCATAACTCATGAGTGGCAGAGCCACGAGTAAGTTATGAAAGTCCTGCCCACTCACAAGTGAAAATAAATTGCCTATTTTGAGTCAGGCTGTTGTACATTTGATATATACGACAGTAGTTTACAAGTTATAACTTTTAAATTTGCAGTTTTTCCTCTGATTTTAACTGCTTGTTTCAGTGCTGCACTAGGCATTGTGATGTCATCAGCAATGTAGAAGCTCCTCTCTGACTGGTTCAGCATTCCACTGTGATGACGGTAACTTAAAAGATATCCATTGTGACAACAGTAACAATTATATTTTTTGATATCTTGCTGTTACTGATGTCACTAAGATATCTTTTTTATCTTGCCATTTTAACCCCCACTCTTGTTGTATATAGTTAAATATGGCTAATTTAGGTAAATACATACCATTTCTGAGAATAAGAACTTTACCAACAGCTGCCAGTTAGAAATGATTTCCTATCCTCTTTAAATACATGGACAGCTGACCAAGTGGTTGCCTAGAGATCCAGGACCGGTACCTATAGCTATGCTGGTCTGGTTCTCTCTCTCGCTCCTACCCCCAACTTCCTGCAATCTGATTTTGGGCCTTTGTAGCACCTCACTTGGTTATGTGGGTGCTAGAAACGGGTGACCCCTTTCCTATCTCAGTCTAGAGGCTAATTTTTTTTTATTTATGAAAAAACAAAACAAACAAACAAACAAAAAAAAATAAACCTTTTGTTGTTCTGACAAGCAGATGCGTTCGGCTACTTTGTCTCCCCTGGTGCTCCCCAGACCCATGGCACCCAGTGTTACTTTCCTCACCAGTGCCATGTCCTGGAGTACTTGAAGCGGGGGTGGGGGTGGGGGAATGCTGGTCCAGCAACCTCTAGTGGCTCCCTCTTCTTCAAAGACCGCGGGCACTGCCTTTCCTGCCAGCAATCTCACCCTGGAGCACTTCTGGCTAAGCAGGAAATCACTCACTGACAAAGGCAGCTTGCTTACTGCTCTTTGTGACTCCAGTACCTCTATCTGGTTAGCAGCACATTCAAAGCCCCTACCAATCTGAGTGAGGATCGGAGCCCACATCAAAGTTCTCAGGCTCCCTCCCACTCTCCAAACCCACTGCTCTACCAGGGATCCAAATGGCTGGCAGCAAAGAATATGCAAATAGGGCTGAATGTCTCTCTGGGCTCCCACCTTTCCAGCTGTATTTGGAAGGAGATCCTCCTCACCAGGCCACACATTGGGGATGGGGCTATCAATAAAACCTACCAAAAAAGAAAGGAAGGAAGGAAAAAACCTTCTGCCAGCCCTGTCAAGCAGGGTTATTCCAGGCTGCTTAACCCCTCCAGGAGGGCCTCTAACCTGGGAGCTCCAACGGCTCAGCCGATCCCTGGGTACTAACGAAGTCGGCGTCAGAGCCAGGCTCCCCAAAGGTACCTCAGGACCTCAGACTCCGTACAGCCACCCAGGACCCACCCCAAAAGGTAGGCGCCCTTTATTGCTACATTTTATTATTTCGACCTGAACTGACGGGGAGGGCCTTGCAGTGGCAGCCCAGCTTACCACCAGTACTTCCTCCTTCACTATCCATTAAAAAAAAAAAAAAAAGAATCCAGGGAGAGAATTCTAAGGGGACCCTCTTGAACTGACAGCATACAACACTGGGTACAACAATCAACAGCGATCCCGAAGGACAGAATCAAAGCATGGTTAGCAGAACACATAAACAGTGTTAATAAGAAAACAAACAAAAATAAAGCTTTTGCAGACCAATGAATGATGATGAAAACTAGTGTCCACTGGTCTGCCATTCACAATATATGTTAAACAAAGTTGTATAATGTTGTATGCTAGGGTGTATGGAACCATGGGCAGCCCCATCTCTGAAAAGTCTCCTGTAAGGTCCTGATGATGCCAGCTTACAGTTCAATGTGTGTGCCTCTACAGTGGAGACATCCTTAAAGACGATCTATTTGAATACGAATCCAGGCCTGGTAGCTGGTGAAAAGCATGGAAACTTGACTAAACATTCTTTCCTGTCCACCACAAAAGGGCCACATAAAAGTGTCTCCCAATTTGAGTCTCTAAGGCCTAATTCTGTTATGAGCAGGGCCAGTCCCAAGTGCTATAGGTGGCTGAAGACCAACAAGAACCAAAATCACAACAATGTCACCTCACCTCTTCTTCATGGTCATTCATCTCACTTTCATTCCCAGACTGTTCCTCTGTTTCTGCTCCACCCTCTTCTTCATCCTCATCCTCATCATCTTCCATGTTTTCTCCTTCTGCAATGCTGTTGGCGACTTTAGAGTCTTTATCACTACCTAAGCCTGATTAAAACAAAAACAACCATTACGGCTGTGGTATATGAGAAATAACTTTGAACAAAAGGAGACATACAGGTGCAGTTACTGGCATGTCTGGCTGTTTCCTGAAATTTCTGTGACATCTGTGGACAAAATGTCCTGCCTGACTGCTGTTCCATTGAAGCAGCACCAGAGAGAATTCCTATAGAAATATCATGAAATATCTGGAAATATTGAAAAATGTAATTGCTACAACTGTATTTAATAAATGGCGTTACAAAATATGTAGGGAAATCTCTGCATCCTGACTGGTCAAGAGCCAACCTCAGGTGTGAATTTATAGAGTGAGAACCCTGAGGGTGGCACTTTACTGGCAAAACAGAATGCAGCGCATGGCACATATCCATGCCTGCCAGAAACTTGTACAAAACTTTCAGGCAGCCATGCTAGTTAGGTAAACACCATCAGGGACGTGACCAGGGGTATGCAAGAGCTGCGGTTGCAGTAGGGCCCACATTGTTAGAGGGCCCACTGCCTCAGAGGTCATCGTTAAGAAAACCTTTTCTCACAGGCAAACTTGCAAGTTTCTCTTTGGAAATTGCTTATCCATTCGAAACTGAGTCTGTCAACAGTGGTGTCAGAAGATTCCAACTCCAGTTTCATGTGGTTTGGGGCAGGGGGGAGTATGGAACAAAGAAGCAATAGGGCCCATGACTCAAAACATATAATCTTGGTGCTGGTGTCCCCTGGAGGAGCAGGAACAAATTCGTTGTTCAGTTCCCTGATCTTGGTTTCAGCTGACGGGGAGAGGCGCAGCATGAACAAACTATGGATGCTCAGTAAGAGTGACACAAAAAAACTTACACTATAAAAATGTCATATGCACTAATGGTTATTTTACATTTATTGGTGGGGAGGTGGGCCCCACAACATATTTTGCAGGGGGCCCTTACAGTTGTTGGCACATCCCTGAACACCATGTAACACCATTACTTTCCCTAATGCACAAACTAACATTTCCACCCTCATACTAAATACCCATCCCAACCTCACAACTTAGAAACACTTCCCATATTTAAAAAATGCATAAATAACTAACCCTCTAAAACAGTTTCTTGTCATTTTGTTTTTGCAGGACCCAAATATATGGCCCCCATCTCCCGGACTCCTACAAACTGCCAGCATACTTGTCTCTCTCCTGGGAACACCTCATGCCCACCCCCGCCCTGTTGCTGCCACCACCTCTTGTCACTCAGCAAAATCCAGGTATTTAATAAATGATCATTAATACCAGTCATTAAATGGATATTTATCATGATCTATTGTCAAAAATTCAGCAAAAGTTATTAACATGTGGTTCAAGCACATGCAAGTTCAGATCAGATGTTCCGAGTCTATTGGATTTCAATATAGAAAAGAAGTTCTGTAAGAACTTACCATAACAGTAGATCTTCAAGTGGATCTCACTCATCAAGTCACACCACAGGAACTTCACCATCAATGAAGCAAGATCTACATGGAAGATTTTCAGCAGTACAACTGGGGCCTCCCACACCATCTACGTCACCAACCCTATAAAGGCATGAGTAACCCCACTCCATCCTCAGTTCATTCCCTCAGAGACACAGTGAGCATAGTTCTAGTCATGGGGGACTGAGGAAAAAGAGAGGTGCCCAGCCCTTTAAGAAAGGTTAGATACACCCAGATAGCCAGTTCCAGGAGGAAGACCCCTAAAAAGGGGGATGGTGGGAGGGAAAGCAGACCTGATGACTGAGATCCCCTCGAAGATCTACTGTTACAGTAACTTACGTAACTGTTCTATCTTCTTCGGGGGTATCTCAGTCATCAGGTCACACTGTAGGAACGAGTCCCAAGCAATTACAGGTGCAAACAGACAGTCTGGGAGGAAGGCCAACCTTATGACAGGAGGCCCTGCAGCACAGCCCTGCCAAAGTCTGCAAGGGCTCTAGAGGTGATGCTCAGACTGTAGTGCTTTGTAAAAGTATGGACGGTACTCCAGGTGGCAGCTGCACAAATATCAGCAACTGAGACCCCCGCAGCTACCACTGCTAAGCACTTGGTAAAGACCCGAGGCGTAGAGGACAAGCCAAAGGGCAGCACTTTGAACTGGTAATGCTTGCCCTGGAAAAGAAACCGTTGGAATCTCCAGTGGGGAGAAAACACAGCGATGTTCAGGTAAGCGTTCAGCATGTCCAGAGAACACAGCCAGTCTCCTTTCTTCAGAAGGGGCATTAGGCGTGGTAAAGTTACCATTCAGAACTTTTTGTACTGGACATACAGACTGAGGTCCTTTAGGTCTAAGATGAGCCTCAGATCTCCGGTCTTTTTTGGAACCAGAAGAACCTGGAATAGAACCTCTTGTTTCTATGTCACCAGCAGAAAGGAAGATCTGATGGCACGGGGCAGTGCTGAGAGACTTACTACCCGGGTGGGTGGGAGGAGCCAGCTTAAAGACGTTCTGGCAAGTCTTAAAAGGGAAAAGGACACTGCCAGAAGTGTGGACAGATCATATCATCCATGTCCCTAGAAAAAAAAGATTAGGGTAAGTCTGATAACATTTCCTCTTTCTGTGTTGTTCCATGGAGTCACTAGGCTATTCATTTACTGCTGAGATTTAAAGAAGTAATAACCACTAATGTATTTGGGAGGGAGAGTATGCAGGATGTGCCTGAAACAGGCACCTGGCACCAGTGTATTTACCCAGTTAAAGTATAAATTTAAAAATAAATATCTGTCTATTGCTTTAATGCCACTTGAAGCACCTTACGCCTGAAGGCCACATCAGCAGGCTCTGAGTGTCCAATCTGTAATGTTTTGTGAATGTGTGCAAGGAACACTAGGCCTGGTCTTGCACAGGCCAGTTACTCAGGTATCTGCCCCTTTTGCCCAAGAGGCTGCCATAGTCCTGGTCAAATGCACTCTGACCAAAGCTGGCGACTTCAACTTTAGCACCACATAAGCCTTTGCTATATATGTTCAGACCATTTTACAAAAATAGCTGTAACAGTTATAGCACCAGCAGAATGCAGGAACACTGTTTACCAGAACTGTATCAGTCCTTTGCTTCAGCTTAAAGGGGAACCATTCAGACACTGTCGGATGGTTAAAAGATGAGGACAAGTCTGCGAAAGTCACATTAGTAATAGAACCCGTACTATGAAAGAAGCTAGCTTTGTTAAAAGACCTCAGCTAAACAACCATAAGCCAATTTAAGAATGCAAATAGCTTTTCTGGAGAATTGGTGGGTGGGGGTCTGAATGAGAGCAGTATGAGTAGCAGTTAAACAGTTGCCATGAGCAAATGCATGTCTCCCAACTGGAATTCTGGGAAAAGAAAGAGCTCCTGGTGTTAGCTAAGCAAGGGAAGGCAGAACTGCATCCTGTGGGTGGGCAGAGGGTGACAGTGAAAAAGCACGGAAACTGAATGAATACTTACGCTCAGTAGTCACAAAAGAAGAGGAGGGGGAGGAACCTAAACCAAAGAATAGAAGCACTCTGGATAGGGGGGTCGATACCAGTCCATTCACAGAAGAAAGGGTCCTGAAAGAACTCCCAAAACTAAAGGTGGACAAAGCAATGGGGCCTGACGGGATTCACCCCAGAATTCTAAAAGAACCTAGGGGAGAATTAGTGACACCACTGACTGCTCCCTTTTTTTTTTTTTTTTTTTTAACTTTGTTTATCTCCATTCCTGGAGAACTCCTTCCAGCAACCTTGGGGCTACCCAGCCTCTACCCTCCTCCGTGACTAGTCCATCTCTCCCACGTCACGGAAGCACCACCTCTGGGTCTGAACCCTCCGAAGGTAGGGCCGCCCTATCCGACCAGGGCACTCTATCTTTCAGGGGAAAGTGCTCAGCTCATGAGTGGTCCCAGAGAGGAGATAGCCCGGAACTGGAGGTGTGGTCTTGGCAGGCAAGGTGCCTTCATCTATCCCCAGGTATGGGTTTTTTATCCAATTTTCTCCCCGTGGAGCCCAGCTAGCAAGGCAACGTGGTGCCATGGCTCGCCCAGGCATCGCCCGGCGCGCCTGATGGCCCAACCCCTTAGCCACCGCCAGAGGTCGCCTCCATGAGCAGGCACCTCAAGCCCACCCCGAGAAAGAGAGCAGTCCTCCGACACTAATCTCTTCCCTCCCCTGCTGACCCCCGCCCCAACTCATTCCTGAACCCGGGTCACGGTGTGGTGTCCAGTGCTTAACCTCAGCGCCACCGGGCCGGCTTCCGACTACCCTTTTTAACAAATCATGGGAGGATGGTGTGGTACCTGAGGACTGGAGGAGGGCGGATGTGATTCCCCTTCGCAAAAGTGGGAGAAAGACAGAGGTAGGAAACTACAGACCCGTTAGTTTGACCTCAGTAGTAGGGAAAATGATGGAAGCACTTCTGAAGGAAATAACTGTTGAGTACCTAGAGGCCAGTGGGGCGCAGGACCCAAAAGAACATGGATTCACAGCGGGAAGGTCATTTCGGATGAATCTAATCAATTTCTGTGACCGGGTGACCAAAGCAGTAGACCAGGAAGGGGCTGGGGACAAGGCCTACCTAGACTTTAGCAAGGCATTTGACACAGTCCCACACAAAAGATTAATAAACAAGCTAGCCAGCCTTGGAGTGGGTCCCAGAGTGGTAGCCCAGGTAAAACACTGGGTGGACAACAGGACGCAGAGGGTAACAGTAAATGGCATCACTTCCAAAGGGGTTACTAATTGGGGTACCGCAGGGTTCAGTACTGGGACCTGTCCTCTTTAATGTCTTTATAGGTGACCTTGTAGAGGGACTGGAAGGGAAAGTATGCATCTTTGCAGACGACACAAAGTTCTGCAACAGGGTTGATACACAAGAGGGGGTGGAAAGGATGAAAAAAGACTTGGCAAGGTTGGAGAAATGGTCAGAAGTATGGCAGCTTAGATTCAATGCAAAGAAGTGCAAAGTAGTGCAACTGGGAAACAAAACCCCAGGGGAAGAGTACACAATGTGGGGGGAGGTACTAACAACAACAAAAATGGAAAGGGACCTGGGGGGTTAGTCATTATCAGATGACTTAAAGGTAGGCAAGCAATGTGAGAAGGCAGTAAGGAGGGCTGGGAGGATACTGGGATGCTCAGGGAGAGGCAACACTACTAGAAAATAGAAAGTTGTTATCCCTTTGTACACACAGTTGGTGAGACTCCATCTGGAATACTGCGTGCAGTTCTGGAGACCTCATCTCTGCAAGGACATAGACAGGCAGTATAACGCAGTGGTTTAAGGCTCTGAGCTGCAAACCTGGAGACCTGAGTTTGAATCCCACAGCTTCCAGTTGCATATTGTGTGACCCTGCACAAGTCCCTTAACTTCCTTGTGCTCCCAGGTCACACATGTAAACAAGCTTTCAGCTTAGTGTCTCTCTCCTGGTTAAAAAACAAACAAACAAAAAGGATGGAGGCAGTACAGAGGAGGGCAACTAAAATGGTGCAAGGTCTGCACCAGAAGCCATACGAAGAGAGACTAAAGGAGCTTAATATGTGTACCCTCGAGGAAAGGAGGGAGAGGGGGGACATGACAGAAACATTTAAGTACCTCAAGAGAATCATTAAAGTCCGGGGGTGGGGGTGGTGGTGGATGCTTTATGAAACCACTCTGTGCACACCAGTTTAACTACTTTATAAATATAGATTATACCTCACCCAGAGACATCATAGTTGAATGGAAATCTATCTGAAACATTCTGGTAAAAGATGGGCCGGAAAAAGGACCACAAACATGCTTCGCAAAACCTGAATCTTTACCTGTCTCCTGCTACCACCTCGAAGGGACCAGGCCCGACTACTGGTAGTACTATCGTTTCACCTGAACTGCCTACTGCGCAAATTCTTGCAATGTTAAGCAAACTGCAAGCCTCCGGGGACGAGACCAATAAATGACTGGCCGCAGTAGAAGCTAAACTCACCAAAAACAAGTCTAAAATAAAAGAAAGCTATACTGCAATTCAAGATTTACAAGCTGCCAATACCCAGCAGGCAGATTATAATACTGCCTATGTGCAGGACTTTAATTTTTTAAAGGCCAAAATTGAATCTTTGGGAAATATACAACATGCCAGACGAACATCAGGATTGTTGGTTTCCTACCCAGATTTGCTGCAAAACGGAATTATTTAACGCTGATCACAGGCTATTCTTTAAAGACCTATAGCTGTTACCTGTTGACTCTGATGTTAAGCTTGTGAAGGTGTCTGTAATCCCTCAGAGGCCATGATAACAAACTGATCCCACATGGCGCCCACTAACAGTGGCAGCCACCCTATCTTCTCTGGAGGCCTGGGCTAAAGGGGACATTCTGTGGGAAGACAGTCGCCTAGCCTTTTTCCCCCCTACCTATTGGCCCAAACTCAGGCCAGAAAGAAGCATCTGCAGGCTATCAAGAAGGATCTTATGCAGAATGACATTGCGGCTCAACTTAACTACCCTGCCTGGTTTCAAATATGCCATAAGGCCAAAACGCATATGTAGATCCCAACGCAGCGGCGGTCTTTGTGGCAAAGATAATTAAAGAGCTGTCTCCACCAGAGGTGCATTCAGATGACAAAGGGTGATGTACTGGGCTTTCGTTATGGACTGAGTTACAGTAGCTGACAGTGGGACTTAAGCATCTTCAGCTTGATATTTTGTTATTAAAAATTCTTAACTGGGCTGGTGTTAGATCTGTTTTAATTAGCACAGTTCTCGTCTGTCATATTCACTCATATAACTAGCCAAGTTCAAAACCTATCATTTTTAAGGTGCAGTCCTATGCTTCATACGCTGTCACTGGATTACTGCTCCACTCGATAATGTTATGAACTATAGTTTTAGCTCCCTGGTTAGTATTTTCAGGCTGGAGCTGGTGTTTGATACACCTATCAATTTGGGAATGCGTTACAGTTCCTGTTGTAAGATCCTGTTTACCCACAGGACGGGTTACGCGCCTTGCTTAGATCTGTGGGTAAGATAACTTGACTTAATTGAGATCAGGCAATCGTTGTAATTTTCTGGCTATATCCAGGGGCTATATTGTCCCATTCCTCCCAAAGTTCAGCTCTGCTTGGGATCTGGCACACTGGACCTAGTTTTAATTTTTACTGTTAACAATGCTGTAAGTGAGAGTACAATTGATCTACAGTGTAATCAGGTTGGAATTTACTCCTCAGAGATCAAGCAGGCAGTAGCTTCATATTGTATGGACATATGGACCTATTTTAAATGTTTTTATTTTCTGAAGCAGATTCTGAACATATATTTTGGAGGTCTGCATACCTCATTACTGTCAACTTAAACAGTTAAACAGTGTCAGTGGCTCAGTAGGTAGCACACTCGCCTCTGAGGCCGGGAGATCAGAGGGCTGTGGGTTCACTTCCCACATCTGGCACTTGCGTTAATATCCCAGTACTGACACTGTAGTGCAGCATGAGAGGGGTGCTGCACTTCCGAGGTGCTGTCTTTCGGATGAGACGTTAAACCGAGGTCCCATCTGCCTGGATTGGTGGTAGTTCAGGTGGATGTTAAAGATCCCATGGCACTTATCGAAAAGAGTAGGGAATTTCCCGTGTCCTGGCCAAATTTCCCTCATTCACTAAAAATACCACCAACAGCTTAATCTGGTTCAAGGTCAGTTGGCATTCATCTGTATCCCCCTCCCCCGGGTCGTACCTGAAAATAGACAGGATTTGTCTAGTGCACTTACCCGGTCAACAAAAACAAAATAAAATAAAATAAATAAATAAATAAATAAAATAAATCTTTATGTTGTATTATATTCTGTATGAACATAAACTCCATAAATAAAATGTAAAAAAAAATAAAGTCCAAGAGGGTAGCATCTTTCAGAAAAAGAGATGTGCAAGAACAAGGGACACAATTTGAAGATGGGGAGGGCGGTTCAGGGGCAATGTGAGGAAGTATTTTTTCACAGAGAGGGTGGTGGACGCATGGAACAGCCTTCCTGAGAAGGTTGTGGGGTCTAAAATTGTGGGAGAATTCAAGAATGCATGGGACAGACATAAGGCAATTTTTGTGGGGGTAGGAAGAAATAGGCTGTTGGTTAACTAGGATCTGCAGCTTATCCTGTAGGTAGGGAAATGGGCAGACTAGGTGGGCCAAGCAGTCCTCATCTGCCATCAAAGTCTATGTTTCTATGTTCGTGCATCTGGAGAGACAATGTCACACAGTGAGAAGACAAAACCGAACAGTCCCTGGAGCACAACACTGAGCAGAAACAGGGCTGGGACCATTTATTTTTGCAACTCCAGGAGGACGGCCTTCCCTCCTAGGTATGAGATTGCCCGGTACCAGAACACTCTCCCAGAGATGAGTGGTGACTGGACAAAACTTGGCTGTGAGCACCCCGCCTGCTCAGACATTCCATCTACCATAATAGTTGTCAAGCATGGTAAGGCATGGATACTGACAGCCTCAAAAGGTCTGGTTCCCATGGGGTCCTAGTAACTCCAGCTCAAGAGGGACTTTATGGGAAAGACTGATTCTTTGAAGACCATCAAAGTGAACTGAGTAAACCACACAGTTTATGGAGATGAATATTTGCATAAAGGTGGTTTTATCCAACGGTGTTAAATATAATGAGGTATAGGACAGGACAAAAGGGATACTTTATATTTGTTGTTGTAGTCAGTGCTTGGGAAAGAACAGTTACGTAAGAACTTACCGTAACAGTAGATATTCGAGGGGATCTCAGTCATCAGGTTATACCCTACGAACTTCACTGTCGGTGAATGGGGAATCCACACGGAAGATTTCAGTAGTACAACTGGGGTCGCCAACACTGTTGACGTCAGCCGATTTCACCAACCCTATATAGGCGTAGGTGGCCCCACTCACTCCTCAGTTCTTTCTCTCCAGAGACGAAGGGAGCAAGGCTCACACCATGGGGAACCAAGAGGAGAGACAGAGGGACCCAGATCTAGACAGAAAAGATGGGAATAGCAGATAGCCAGGTCTTGAACAGCAGCCCCAAGAAGGGGGTCGATGGCAGGGAAATATACCTGATGACTGAGATACCCTTGAAGATCTACTGTTAATGGTAAGTTCTTACATGACCATTCTGTCTTCTTAGCGGACATCTCAGTCATCAGGTTACACCATAGGAACGAGTACCATACACTTAAGACAGGAGAGTTGGAACAATCTACCCAGTCAAGGATCTTAAACTTAAAACAAAGACCTTGAAAACTGAACCAGTCAAGGGACTCCATAAGCTTAAGACAGGAGTCCCTGCAGAACAGCCCTGCCAAATCCTGCATGGGCTTTAGAAGCAATGTCCAAACTATAATGCTTGGTGAAAGTGCGGACTGTACTCCAGGTGGCAGCAGCGCAAATGTCGTCGGCTGCGACCCCTTTGAAACAAGTCACCGAGGTAGCCATGCCTCTGGTGGAGTGAGCTTTGATAGCACCAGCCCAATTCTTTGCCGTACTTATTGTAGCAGAACACAATGCAATTTACCAACCATTTGGAAAAACACTGCTTAGAAACTGAAGTGCCCTCTCTACCTGGGATGAAAGAAACAAACAACTGCTTAGATTTTCTGGACTCCTTAGTCCAGAGCAGGTAGTACTTCAAAGTTCTACGCACATCTAGTGTATGGAGCAGTGCTTCCCCTGGATTGGCAAGCTCTGGAAAATAAACAGGAAGGTAGACAGACTGACTGAGTGTAAACCACCTTAGGGAGAAACTTAGTATTTTGTGTGCAAAGACACCCTGTCTTTATGAAAAATCAAATAAGGCTCCTCGCACCAGAGGACCTGAAGCTCTGAAATTCTTCAAGCAGAAGCAACTGCAACTAAAAACAGTGTTTTCTAGGAGAGAAAACGCAAATTGCAAGTCACAATTGGCTCAAAAGGAGACAGGGTCAACTTTTCCCAAAATAAAATTCAAGTCCCAAGCT
The DNA here is from genome assembly GCA_016271365.2 of Neoceratodus forsteri. Taxonomy (NCBI): domain Eukaryota; kingdom Metazoa; phylum Chordata; order Ceratodontiformes; family Ceratodontidae; genus Neoceratodus; species Neoceratodus forsteri. The sequence goes on from CM028131.1 coordinate 737,565,449, forward strand.
GGGACAGGAGAACAGACTTGGGTGGGTTCAGATGTAGGATGCCCTGAAGGAAGGTATGGGAGATATCCATTTGAGCAATAGTGCGGTCACCCACAGGCTCCTGAAAGGCAGAAACAGCCAAAAGGTGGACCTTGATGGAGGAATACTGGAGGCCTGAATCAAAGAGATCAGGTAGTGCAGGACATGCTTCATCGGACAGGTGAAGGGGTCATGGGAGCGCTAGGCAGCCCAGATGGCAAATTGCTTCCTCTTCATTGCATAAGTGGCACGAGTGGAAGGTTTGTGAGTGGCCACTAGGATGTCTGCCACCCTGTTGGAGACATCAAACCTAGCAATGGCTACATCTTCAGGAGCCACGCATGCAGATAGAGGGACCTTAGACTGGGATGGACCAGGGTCCCACGATCCTGAGTCCGCAGATTCCTGCTGAAGAGCAGAGGGACCGGAGGTTCCTCTGCCAGCAGCTGAAGTAGAGGGAACCATATCTGGCGAGGCCAGAATGGAGCCACCAGAATCATGCTGACCCCTTCCAGCTGCAGCTTGATCAGCACCCTCTGTATTAGTGGAAACGGAAGTAATGCGTACAGAAATCTCCCGCTCCAAGAGAAGGACAACACGTCTCGCCAGGAAACTCCAGGCCCTGGATCTAGCGAGCAGAAATTGGGCAGTTTTATGGTTTGGGGACGCAATAAGGTCCAACTCTGGACGACCCCATCTGTCGAACAGATCTTCTGCTATGGATGAGAGAAGCTCCCATTTGTGCATGCTGGACTGAATCCTGCTAAGACTGTCTGCCAGGGTGTTTAGAACGCCTGGCATGTGGACTGTCAAAAGTGACAAGACTCCAGAGCCCAGTACCACACTCACACTGCCTCCCTGCAAAGGGGGTAGGAGTGAGTTCTGCCCTGTTTGTTGATGTAGTAGACCACACTCAGACTGTCTGACTGCACTAATAGCTGGCCTAGGGCTAGGTGCTCCCGAAAAGCCTGCATGTCTTAGAGCACCGCTCTCATTTTCAGGACACTGATATGCAGGGCGGACTTCCCCCTGGGACCCGTATCATTGAGTTTGGAAGGGACCTGAAGCATCCGTGGTTAGGATCTGATTCAGGGAGGAAAGCTGGAAAGGGACCCCTTGAAGATTCAAAGGGTCCAATCACCACTGCAGTACCTTGCGAACTGGGGAGGAGACCAGGACTAGTTGTTCCAACTCGTCTTTCCACTGATCCCACTGCACCCTGAGGGTCCACTGTAGAATGCGCATGTAAAATCTGGCTAGCGGAATGGTAGGAATGGCTGCATAAGGCCTAGGAGCCATAGGTGCAGTCTGGCAAGGATGTAATGACTCTGAGCGACCTCCTGAGATTGAGACATAAGGCATTCTGCCCTGTTCTGCGGCAGGAAGGCCTTCCCCTGCCTGGAGTCCAGAACTGCCCCAAAGTACTACAGTCTCTGGGACAGAACTAGTACTGATTTGGGTAGATTGACAGTTATGCGCAGAGACTGAAAGAGCTGGAGAGTACGCTCCAGAGTGGACAACAGCTTCTCCCTGGATGAGACCTTGAGAAGCCAGTCATTCAGGTATGGGAAAACATACAGCCCCTTGCTTCTGAGGGCTCCTGCGACTGCTGCTAAGAACTTGGTAAAGACATGCAGCACAGAAGATAAGGAAAAGGGCAATACCTTGAACTGGTAATGTTCTCCATGAAAGGCGAAGCAGAGAAACCTCCTGTGAGAAAGGAAGACCGCAATGTGCAGGTAAGCATCCTGCATGTCCAGTAAAAAGAACCAGTCCCCAGTCTTGAGGAGGGGAGGAGATCTGAGAAAGTTACCCTTCGGAACTTTTTGTACTGGACATAGAGATTGAGGTCTTTCAGAACCAAAATTGATCTCAGATCTTCAGTCTTTTTGGGGACCAGGAAGAACCTGGAGTAGAACCCTTGGTTTCTCTGCCACTTTGGCACCAGCTCTATTGCCTGCTTGCGCAGGAGAGACTGTACTTCCTCCCGGAGAACAGACAGATGAGCCGGGGGATACACTGAGGGGGGGGGGGGTGTCTGGAGGCTGTTGAATGAGCTCCAGAGTATGACTGCACTGTATGATCTGCAGGATCCAGGCATCTGATGGTATGATTCTCCACTGATTCAGCTGGAGGGCGAGCCGACCTCCGACCACCACCTCCTAGGCCTGGATTAGAGGAGGGGAGTCAGGCAAGGAGTCAAGTTGAGGTGGGACCAGCGGAGGAGGCTAGACCCCCAGTTCTGGGATGCTTAGCTGCCACTCCAGTATGGGAGGATGCAGGCAAGGAGGGCTGGGGTCTGCGCTTGCCCTGAGGATGGAAGCCTGAGCCTGGTCTGTTAGCTTGCCTACGAAAAGTAGAACATCCCTTACCACGCTGTTAAGTGTGGTAGAGGAAGTGGATGGACTTGAGGGCCATACCTGAGGCCTGTAGATTGTTAATGAGGTCCTGGACATCCAGACCGAAAAGTTTGGTGCCATTAAAGGGGGTGTTCAGCACCTTGTTTTGCACATCAGCAGCAAACCCAGAAACTCTGAACCACGAATGCCTACGGAGGCAAATGCCAGTAGCGGCCACCATGGCAACAGTGTCAGACAAGTCGTAGATGGCTCTTAGGAGATGCTTCACAACATCCTCTGCGGTTTGGAAGCACTGGAACAAATCCTGTTTCTTGGCACCCTCAGGAAGGGCTTGGGCAACAGCCTTGCCCTTTTTCCAGCTGGTGTTCTGGTATTTAACCATGCAAGACAGGTTGTTGGCGATCCTCAAACCTAAGGCAGAGGAAGTGTACACTCTTTTGCCCCAAAGATCAATCCTCCTGGACTCATTGTCCGGGGGCAGCGAACTAAGGTGTCTGGGCACCTTAGATCTGTCATGTGCCACCTTGATGACCACTGTGTCAGTTTCAGTCTGGACAACAAAGTATGGGAGGCCCTAAGGGGCACTGTTGAGCTTATCAGCTCTACGGGGCATGGCTGGCACCCTGTCTGGTCTGTGTCAGGCTGCTGTGGTAGCATTTTTAAGTGCTGGAAGAATAATTCAAGGGGGAGATTCTGGAATCTCCAGGTAATCCACCAGATCCTTTCTGGTGGCATCCTCCTCCTTTGTCTGGAACCCCATACTGGAGGACAGTTGCTTCACAATATTGAAAAGGGTAGCATCCTCAGGTGGGGATCTGGGGGTATGCTTGACCGACTCTTCACCAACTAAAAAGGCTGTGGACATATTAGAGGGGTAGTACTGCTCCTCTTCCTCTGCCACTTCCTCCTCCTCAGGGGGAATGAGATCAGGGTGATACTCCTCCTCGATGTCAACCTCATCTTCTGGGTCTGGCGTTGGGCGCACCATCTACAGACCTTCAGCAGAGTCTCAGGACTGACAGAAAGGGGTCAACGACAAAGGCGTCGTCGATGGCGACTGTCACAGGCTGTGGGTAAAGGATGGACTGACACGCAATAAGGCAAAGTAAGGCTGTAAGAAATAAAAGTATTTTATTCTCTGCAGCAGAACAACATAAACGTAATGCGAACTGAGGCGACAAAATAAAAGGAGGACATCAAACAAGAGAAATCCATACCATAATATAACAACTAGAAAGAGCTAGCTGTACTAGGTGTTCTCCTTTTAACACCTTGCTGCGATCTGCTCTAAGTCTGAAACAGGTATTACTTTATACAGGTACTAGAACATGTGACCATCATAACTCTACCCACATACTCAAAGCAGAGAACAAAAATGTTTAATATATTTTTACCATTTATACATATATTCAAACATGTTTTAATCATATAAAGGTGTGCACCACTCTATACCTTTGATTTTATAGCTTCAATACGTTTTAAGCTGACAAGGACCTCCGAAGTACGGCCCCCAACAGAAATGCATCATAAAAGTGTTAGAACAGTGGCTGGCCGGCACTATAGATGTATTCTGTTGTGGGAGTACTAGGAGAGTGTCTTGCTGCTGCTGAAATGACTCAGGAATTCCCGATTTGCTTAGCAGCTTTCTAGAAGGTAAAATAACATTTTACAAAATATAACTCTACCAACATGACTTATTTCCTAAGTACTGAACTGAAATAAAAGCTGCAGATAAATATCTGTAAGGGCTGTACGCAAGTGCGCACAGTCGAGACAGAAGACAGCAGTGAACAGGGAATGCAGCCTGAGAAGCCGTATCGCCAAGGAGGAAAGTTCAGATCCACCTTTGCTTTTTCCGAGCAGTGGCTTCTTGCTGCTCCTCGTACTTTTTGCACTCATTCTAATTATTTCTACAGAAATGTTCATTTATTAACAAATATTTGCTTTCTGTGGTGCAGAAAGAGAGGAAGTGTTTTTTTTTTCCTTTTGTTTTGTTTAGATAACAGGCTAATATTTAAAACTAAGGAGGTGTTTTTTATAGCGCGGTTTCTGACCCCTGCATCTCCTAGGCTATTACATTCGGCCCAAGGAGTCTACTCTAACTTGCGGGTTATCTCGGCATAATACTACCCGTTTTGAGAGTTTATGCCAAACTACAGTATCTTTAACTTATGATGCTAAATGTATACAGAACTACCCAACATCCCAATATTTCTGTATAAAGGGCTTAGCGGTTTATTTTTAACTAATGTGGCTAATCCAGGGCTGAGAAATGCAGAACTTAAAGGACAGACAGACAGACGAGAAAGTGGGTGGCCAGCCCAACAAACTTGACAAACATCTACAGGACATTACAACATAAATAACAGGACATTCACAACCCAGGATTACCACTGCTATATAACAAGGAACGTAAGGGGGGGGGCCCCTCTCACATTCTCCTCCCCACCTAAAACTAAACCTGTAAGGTTTGTGTTCAATCTTGCCAGTGTACACCTGTTACCAGATCTCTTGAAAGGAGAGATGGATCCATAGCCCACCCTCTCCTAAGGCTCCACCTTGGGGACCCTATTATCATGCTTTATCAAATGGAGGAAGTTTTCCTCCCTTCTACTAATTCCTCTTCCCCGAGGTCTGATAACAGGTGATGTTTCTCACCTGTCCCATATCTGGACAAACAGTCTGCGTTATGTGCAGCACCCTTCCTATGCCTCACAATGAACCTATAGGGTTGCAACAAAAGATACCACCTCGTTATGCGTGGATTCTTGTCCTTCATGACATGAAGCCATCAAAATGTGTTGTGGTCTATCCAAAGCTCAAATTCTGTGCCCCATAAATAGAAATGAAGGGCTTCTATGGCCCATCTAACAGCCAAGCATTCCTTTCCAATGGTGGAATAGTGGATCTCCCTTTCATGGAGCTTTCTACTAATATAAATAATCGGTGTTCTTCTCCCTCGATTGCTTGTGTAAGAACAGATCCTATACCATAATTCTAGGCATCTGTTTGCACAATGAAGGGTTGAGAAAAATCAGGGGCTCGCAATACGGGTGAGGAACAGAGACCAGCTTTAAGGCTTTGAAATGCCTCTTCACATTCTAGGGGTCCACACAATTCCACAGTGATGTTTTATTTTTGGTTAGGTCTGTTAATGGTCCAGCTATTGTAGCGAAATCTGGGAGGAAGTGCAGATAATAGCCAGCTAGGCCAAGAAAGGATCGAACATCCTTCTTTGTTTTGGGTCTGGGACAGCTGGCTACCGCGTCTATTTTACCGATATCAGGCTTCAGCAGAACCTTTTCCAATCTGAAATCCTAAATACTTTGCGTCTTCCATTGCCAAAGAATATTTGGAAGGATTAACTGTAAGGCCGGCTTCAGAAACAGCACTTAGTACCTGTGTTAGATGACAGATATGGTTTTCCCATGTGGTACTAAAAATGACATCATCTAGGTACACTGCGCTATATTTGGTAGGAGGGGCCAAGATCTGATCCATTACCCTCTGAAATGTTGCAGGGGCACCATGTAACCCAAAAGGCATCACCGTAAATTGAAGAATCCCAGGGGTGTGCTAAATGTCGTTTTCTCTCGGGCATCTGGATCTAAAGGGATCTGCCAATACCCCTTAGTAAGATCTAGGGTACTAATGTACCGGGCAGTCCCCAAATGATCCAAGATGTCGTCAATCCGGGGCATCGGATAGCTGTCAAATTTGGAGATGGCATTTAAGCATCTGAAATCTAAACAGATATGCACATCCCCTTCCTTCTTTCCCACTACCACCACTGGGAAACTATTCACTTTGGGAGGGCTCAATGATCCCTAGAGGCTGCATCTTGTTTACCTCCCTGTTTACATTCTTCTCAGACCCTCAAAGGAAGCCGATAAGACTTCTGTCGAATGGGTTGAGTTTGGGTTACGATGATGTGATGTTCTACCCCTTATGTCCTTCCAGGGTTCCCTGTAAAAGTATTTTTGAAAGTGTCCAGCACTTCTTGTAGCTCAGTTCTTTGGTCAGGTAGGAGCTCAGAATTTATTTTTATGTCTATAAGTTCGCTTATGCCTTCTATGCGCCGACAGACTGCATTCAGCTCACTTTCAGGGGGTGAGTTTAGGATAAACATAACTAAAAAGGGGGGAGGCTCGCTCTACTCAGGGCTTTAGTAGATTGACGTGGTTAACACGCTTCTTATGAGTTTTGTCTGGCATGAATACCTCATACGACACGTTACCCACACGTCTGGTTGCCATATAAGGGCCCTGCCACTTCATATATGATTTATCAGATGAAGGTAACAGTAATAATACCTTGTCACCTCCTCTAAGTTCTTTAACCCAGGTGCCTTTGTCATATTGTTTCTTTTGGGTGTCTTCTTTATCCTGATGGGTTTGATGCGCTTTCTGTACGTATTTGCTCAACTTTAGTCTCAATTGGTGCCAGTAATCTACTGGGCTTCCCTCCTTCTCTGCTGCCCCTTCTTCCCATTCCTCTTTAATTATGTCCAGAGGACCTCTAGGGTTTCGCCCAAACAGCAAATTAAAAGGGGAAAAACCCGTAGAGGCCTGCAGCATCTCCCTACAGGAAAACATGAGGTAAGGCAGATAAGCATCCCATTTTGGTCCCTCCTCCTGCACAAATTTCTGTAGCATCTTCTCCATTGTTTGGTTGAAGCGCTCAACCAGTCCATTGGTCTGTGGGTGGTATAGAGAGCTTCAATTCCGAGGATCTGATATAAGCACTTCAACATGATGGAACAGAAATTACTACCTCTATCTGTGAGTATCTCATGTGGGATGCCCATCCTGCTAAAAATTTTTCCTAGTTCTTCCGCTATTCTAGTGGCTGTAATGCTTCTAAGAGGGATAGTTTCGGGATTTTAGTCGCATAATCGCAAACCACCAAGATGAAACGATTGCCCTTTGTACTTTTAGGTAACGGCCCCACAATATCCATAGCTACCTTCTCAAAAGGATTGGTAAACAAGGGCATAGACTGGAGAGGCACCATGTCTTTTCTCCCAGTTTTAGCCACTTTCTGGCATTCAGGGTAGCTTTTGCAGCATTCTGAGACCTCTTCATGAATGCCTGGCCAAAACAATCTTCTGAGTAGATGATTTAAAGTATGGTCCCTCCCTAAATGCCCTGCCAGGGGAATGTCATGAGCTATTTCTAACAGTTTCTCTCTATACTGGTTAGGCATCATTAGTTGCTTCACCTTTTCCCCGTCCGAGGGTTCACACATACCCTGTATAACAGATCTTTACACAATCTGAGTTAACCTGCCCAGCCCCAATATTTATACCTGTAAAAAAAAAAAAAAAAAAAAAGGTTTTAGGGTAACATCTTTGTAACACTTTGAACTCCTCAGACCCCTTTTCCATCACAGTTTTAACAGTGTCAACATCTTGCTGCATATCATCACACTTAATATCCTTTTTATTATTTTTAATCTATGTTTGTTTTTTTTCCTCTTCACTGCTCTGGATTTCCTCCTTGCCAATAGGGCCGAATATATCCTGTTCAGATGGAAACATCAACGTCAAGTCCTTCTCTTTTTTTTCTTCCTGTGCTTGGGTGGTAACTGCACAAATAGTATTGGTTAACAAGGACCCAAACTGGGGGTGGTCGTGCCCGATTATGACTGTTATAGGAAGATGTGGTACCACCCCTACTTTCATGGCCTGACTCTGATCCTGTACATTAAGCCTCCTGCTCTTGGTTCAGTGTCTATAATGCTAGCATGTACCAGTGTGTATTTACTCCCAGAGTCCAGAAGCCCAGTGACTGTTTTATTCCCAATTTGTACTGGTATGAGATAATGTCCCCAGTTTGCAAGGGCCAGATGCAATGGTTCTGATTTCTTTCAGGGACAAAACCGAGCTATATGACCCTTGTTATTGCATTCTCAGCAGACAATATCTGGGTTATATTTGTTAAACCTGTTACTGGTAGTTCGGGCCCTGGAGTTAGCAGTGACAGTACTTTGCCCAGCGGTAGTAGTAGTAGTAGTAGCAGAAGGTCTTACCAGAGTTAGTGAATGTGTTGGATTGTTTGGGTCCTCTTTGGCGATGAGGCCGGGCCGTGATATAATATTCTGCCAGTCTTACTGCCACATCAGAAGCTTCGGGGTGGTGTTCCTTTACCCACATTTGAACATCCTGTGGAAGCACTCTGATAAACTGTTCCAAGATGATGGCCTCTAATATTTGTTCTACAGTTCTGGTAGCAGGTTGTAACCACTTAGTACAGAGATCTTTCAATTGGGTATATGCGTCTTGTGGAGAGTCTGCTGTATGGAATCTATAAGACTCTTGGGAACCTCTGTCTATAAGTTTCGGTATTTATGTCACACCGTTTCAAGTTGGCTGCTTTTATCACATCATAATTGTTTGCTTGAGCTATGTCTACATGGCTGTAGGCAAGCTGTGCCTTTCCTGTTAAGCAGGGGGCAAACCTTACCACCCATTGATCCCTTGGCCAGGCACATGTGGCTGCTACCCGCTCAAATGTCATTAGATAAGCCTCTATATGTCATCAGTCTCTGCCAATTTTACCATTTTGCTATCCTTCTGTTCACCTCCAGGAGGTACTGGAGGACTTGCTGTGCCTAAAGCTTGGATAGCCCTTAGGATGTCTGTCCATCTGGCTTTACTTTCTCTCCGATCAATCTCCCGTTGTTTTTCCAGCTCCACTTATTGGACACATAGCCACCTCAACGGTTCATTTGAATCCACAGGCAGACTTTCCTCAGGTTCTCCTCCAGTAGCCTGAGCCTGTTCCTCCTTCCTGTCGCCTTCCATCTTCTGTCCAGGTACTTTCACCTTCCCCTCCTTCCTTCTTACCACCAGGTCACTAACAGGAACCAGAGGTATCTGGAACTTCTTGGACATATACCGTATGACAACTTCATACACAGAGATGTCCACTGTCTGGTCCTGCTGCATCTAGTCCACCCAGGACTAGGTCAGACGCTCCAAAAAGAGGAATCCCACCACTGCCACCATGTGTCACATGCTGTGGGTAAAGGATGGACTGACAGGCAGTGAGGCAAAGTAAGCTTGCAAGAAATAAAAGTATTTTATTCTTTCCAGCAGAACAACATAAAAGTAATGTGAACAGAGGCGAAACAATAAAAGAAGGATGTCAAACAAGATAAATCCATACCATAATATAACAACTAGAAAGAGCTAGCTGTACTAGGTGTTCTCCCTTTAACACCTTGCTGCGATCTGCTCAAAGTCTGTAACAGGTATTACTTTATACAGGTACTAGAACATGTGACCATCATAACTCCGCCCACATATTCAAAGCAGAAAACAAAAATGTTTAATATAATATATTTTTACCATTTATACATATATTCAAACATGTTTTAATCATATAAAGGTGTGCACCATTCTATACCTTTGATTTTACAGCTTCAATAGGTTTTAAGCTGACAAGGACCTCCCAAAGTACCGCCCCCAACAGAAATGCATCATAGAAGTGTCAGAACAGTGGCTGGCTGGCGCTACAGATGCATTCTGTTGTTGGAGTACTAGGAGAGTGTCTTGCTACTGCTGAAATGACTCAAAAATTCCCTATTTGCTTAGCAGCTTTCTAGGAAGTAAAATAACATTTTACAAACTATAACTCTACCAACATGACTTATTTCCTAAGTACTGAACTGAAATAAAAGCTGCAGACAAATATTGGTAAGAGCTGCACGCAAGTGCGCACAGATCAGAAAGAAGAGAGCAGTGAACGGGGAACACAGCCCGAGAAGCCGTACCGCTGAGAAGGAAAGCTCAAATCCACCTTTGCTTTCTCCGAGCAGCGGCTTCTTGCTGCTCCTTGTACTTTGCACTCTCATTCTAATTATTTCTACAGGAATGTTCATTTATTAACAAACATTTGCTTTCTGTGGTGCAGAAAGGGAGGAAGTGTTTTTTTTTTTTTCTTTCTTTTGTTTAGATAACAGGCTAATATTTAAAACTAAGGAGGTGCTCTTTACAGCGCGGTTTCTGACCCCTGCATCTCCTAATCTATTGCATTCGGCCCAAGGAGTTTACTCTAACTTAGGGGGTATCTCGGCATAACACTACCCGTTTTGAGAGTTTATGCCGAACTATCTTTAACTTATGATGCTATATGTATACAGAACTACCCAACATCCCAGTATTTCTGTATAAAAGGGCTTAGTGGTTTATTTTTAACTAACGTGGCTAATCCAGGGCTGAGAAACACAGAACGTAAAGGACAAACAGACAGACGAGAAAGTGGGTGGCCAGCCCAACAAACATCTATAGAAACATAGCATTTGACGGCAGATAAGGACCGCTTGGCCCACCCAGTCTGCCCATTTCCCTACCTGATGGATAAGCTGCAGATCCTAGTTAACCAGCAGCCTACTTCTTCCTACCCCCACTCCCTAGAATTGCCTTATGACTGTCCCATGCATGCTTGAATCCCACCACTGTTTTTGACTCCACAACCTCCTCTGGAAGGCTGTTCCATACATCTACAACCCTCTCTGTGAAAAAATACTTCCTTAAATTACCTCTGAGCCGCCCCACTTTTATCTTCAAATTGTGCCCCTTGTTCTTGCACCTCTTTTTTGAAAGATGCTACCCTCTTGGACTTTGTTGATTCCCTTGAGGTACTTGAAAGTTTCTATCATGTCCCCCCCTCCTCCTTTCCTCGAGGCTATACATATTAAGCTCCTTAAGTCTCTCTTCATATTTCTTCGGTGCAGACCCTGCACCATTTTAGTTGCCCTCCTCTGGACAGCTTCCATCCTGTCAATGTCTTTGCGGAGATTGGGTCTCCAGAACTGCACGCAGTACACCAGATGGGGTCTCACCAGCTGTCTGTACAGAGGGATAATAACTTCCTGTTTTCTACTGGTGATGCCTCTCCCTATGCATCCCAGTATCCCCCCAGCCCTCCTTGCTGCCCTCTCACATTGCTTGCCCACCTTTAGGTCATCTGATATGACTAGGACATACAGGACATTACAACATAAATAACAGGACATTCATAACCCAGGATTACCACTGCTATATAACACGGAATATAAAGGGGGGGGGCGCCCTCTCACAGAAGGTCTGTTATAAATAGCAAACTGCTGGGCTATAACATTAGTGAAGCAGATGAGAACTTCATTCACGTCTATCATCATCAGAGGAGGAGTCAATGGCATAAAGGCTGACGACCCAGCAGATTGATCCGACGGGCCCGTAGCCTGTGGGGAGGAAAGGTCAGGCCTTGTCGAGGTAGTCATCAATGACAAGCATGTCTTCGACGGAGGAGGGACTGACGACCTGGAGGTCGACTGCATAGTGCCCTGGGAGGTCGGCAGAGCAGCTGTTGGTATGGGTCTGGAGTGAACCAGGACCTGGAAGGCAGGTCTCTTCGTCGGGGCGGAAGCCATCGATGAAAAGCCCCCTGAAGCAGAGTGGAATGGCCGCTGGGGGGAGCGGTCATGATCCCGGTCTTTTCTGTAACTTGTCCCAGAGGACTTGTCTTTGACCTGGGAGGCCTTGGAGCTCTTAGACCCAGAGGGCAACTGGCTGGCCAGTGCCCCAGAGAACCCTGGCTCAGAGCTGGCTACCTGCTGTTCCATGAAGGTTTTTAAGAGCTTTTCTTCATTGTCTAAGCGCGGTTTGATTAAATTGTTGGCAGAGCTTAAAATCCAAAGTGTTGTGATCAGGCGCAAGACAGCAGACACAGAGAATATTAGTCATTGGAGGCAATCTCCTTTCCGCAATGGCAGTGATGATAGAGAAAAGGTGGCTTCACTCTTGACATGACAGAAAAAAATGTAGAAAAATCTCTGAAAGAGATTTGTAAGGGTTGGAAGAAAAAAAGCCGTAGGCCAAAAAAAGGCGCAAACACTACAACGTCTCTTCCGCAGAGACTGTGCTTGCAAGTCGACGGCAGGAAAGAACTGAGGAGGGAGCGGGGTCTCCTATACAGGGTTGGTGATGTCGGCGGCCCCAGTTGTACTGCTGAAAATCTTCCATGTGGAGTCCCCATTCACCGACAGAGAAAGTTCCTAGAGTATAACCTGATGACTGAGATACCCCCCCGAAGAAGATCTTACTATACATTACATGTACTAACACTATCCCTGCAACTACTACATTTTGTTTTGTTACCTTTCTGCCAATGGAACTAAGGAAACAGTTTCAGTACCTCTCTAATAAGTTACAGTGATATAGAGATCTCCCAGTTTGCCAGCAGAGACTGGGCACAAGTATATGGCACAATTCTTATTCTCAAGTTACAAGTTTTGCAGAGTTAATAAAGAGACATACATGAAAGTATTGTAATATAATAAATATGCTAGTAATGGAACACGTCAGTCACGTGTATACAGTAGATAAACTATAGGATGCGCTTCTTGGTCAGTCACATGTATACAGTATATAAAACAATAGGATGCTCTTCTTAGAGTGTACAAAGTGCTCTATGTAATTAAGAAGATTCCAAACCCTAGTTGCTGCCCTAAAGCAATTCCTACTTAATGGTAAAAAAAGCACTTTATAACTACTGCAGTGAACTAAGGGCTACTGACCATTAAATACAGCATATCTGCATGATTTTATTGTAAACAATGTCTGGTTTAAGACACTGGATTGTTATAAATGTGAAATGTGTGTGTTTGAGGCAGAGGTGTATAGTGTCTGGAGCACAGACTTGGGAATCAGCTGACCTGGGTTCACATCCCATCAGTGCACAGCACTGGACATCTTCCTCCTGTGGGAGAAAGGTCGAGCCTCCTACTGCTTTACCACCACCTGAGTGACTACAGCTGATGGTACAACAAATATAGACAGGGACCATGTGGGATGGGATAACTTAAGGATGCAGGTGCATGAGGCCTGCCAGCACCTGCAAAGTCACGATGCATATGCTCTTGGGTATGAGAGAAAAAGGGTATGTCTAAGTAAAAGCATAAACCTTTGCCACTCCCAAGTCCAACAAAGGTCTCAAATCGCCACCTCCTTAAGACCTTGGACTCCTCTGTGTTCACGGCTGCTGGCAACACAAATGTATGTGCTTGCCAGCAGCCGAAGTATGAAAAATGGAAATGACACATTCTCAAAGGGTCATACCATAGGGAAGGGATGGTGTACCACAGCTAAGATGTGTGGCAGGGGATCAGACAAATTAGCAGAGCGGGCTCCTCTGCTGGGGTACAGGGCACTTTCACAGCAGTGGAAGGAGGCCCCAAGCACACAGCAAGTATGGAGCATAAAATACACTTGGGTAAATATTTTGTAATGGCTGACTGCTATGAAATGCTAATTTTATTTTTCTAGTACTTAATATTTAAATATAAGCGATCAATGCATGTTTTAGTTTGTGAAACCCAGATTTCTGATGAATGGAGTTTTAGGGAATTTTCTTAACCTCCAGCCAACTGCTTACCAGTTTACATAACTAATATATTTGCAAATGACACCATTCCATAACTGTAAGACATTGTTTGTGTTAGCGCTTTCAACCAAAAAAAGTACCATCTGAAACATCAAAACGCAACAACAAAAAATGCAGTGCAGCACGTTTCAGAGAACAGAGTAACTGCTTAAATTCCATTTCGGGGGGAGGGGAGAAAAACAAAGAAATTTAAAAACTCTAGCTCAGCCTGTTAAATGTAGTGCTATTGTGTCTGTAAGTTGTTTGCACAAAGCATTAACAGGAAGAAAAAATGGTTATGAGCCATGCTTAATTTCAACTGCATTAAATAATGCATTCCAAAAGCAGGGTAAGCTCAAGTCATCCAACAGCAAAGGTATCTTTTAGCTAGAAACACTGATCCTTTAATCTCCATTTGAAGTTACGATTACCTAGAAACTGCAGGGCTGTTTATAGAAACAGACAGAAACATAGAAACATAGAATTTGACGACAGATAAGGACCGCTTGGCCAACCCAGTCTGCCCATTTCCCTTCCTAATGGATAAGCTGCAGATCCTAGTTAACCAGCAGCCTACTTCTTCCTATACCCACCCCCTAGAATTGCCTTATGACTGTCCCATGCATGCTTGAATTCCACCACTGTTTTCGACTCCACAACCTCCTCCGGAAGGCCGTTCCATGGATCCACAAAGCTCTTGGTGAAAAAATACTTCCTTAAATTACCTCTGAGCCGCTTCCCCCCAATCTTATGCCCCTTGTTCTTGCACACCTCTTTTTTGAAAGATGCTACCCTCTTGGACTTTGTTGATTCTCATGAGGTACTTGAAAGTTTCTATCATGTCCCCCTCCCTCCTTTCCACGAGGCTATACATATTGAGCTCCTTAAGTCTCTCTCTTCAAATGTCTTCGGTGAAGACCCTCACCATTTAGTTGCCCTCCTCTGGACAGCTTCCATCCTGTCTATGTCTTTGGAGACTGGGTCTCAGAACTGCCGCAGTACACCAGATGGGGTCTCACCAGCTGTCTGTACAGAGGGATAATAACTTCCTGTTTTCTACTGGTGATGCCTCTCCCTATGCATCCCAGTATCCCCAGCCCTCCTTGCTGCCCTCTCACATTGCTTGCCCACCTTTAGGTCATCTGATATGACTACCCCCAGGTCCCTTTCCATTTTTGTTGTTGTTAGTATCTCACCCCTTATTGTGTACTCTTCCCCTGGGCTTTTGTTTCCCAGGTGCATTACCTTGCACTTCTTAGCACTGAATCTAAGCTGTCATACATTTGACCATTCCTCTAACCTTGCCAAGCCCCTTCTCATCCTTTCCACCCCACCTTGTGCAGCAACTCTGTTGCAGATCTTTGTGTCATCTGCAAAGAGACATACTGTTCCTTCCAGTCCCTATGCAATATCGCTTATAAAGACATTGAAGAGGACTGGTCCTAATACTAAACCCTACGGTACCCCACTAGTAACCCCCCTTTCTTCAGAGTGGACTCCATTTACTGTTACTCTCTGTGTCCTATTCTCCAGCCAATTCTTTACCCAGGTTGTCATCTTGGGACCAACTCCAAGGCTGGCTAACTTTCATATTAATCTTTTGTGTGGGACTGTATCAAATGCCTTGCTAAAGTCTAGGTAGGCCATGTCCACAGCTCCTCCCTGATCTACTACTTTGGTCACCCAGTCAAAGAAATCTATCAGATTTGTCTGGCATGACCTTCCTGCTGTGAATCCATGCTGCCTTGGGTCCTGTGCCCCTCTGGCCTCTAGATACTCGACAGTTCTTTCCTTTAGAAGTGATTCCATCATTTTCCCTATCACTGAGGTTAAACTAACAGGTCTGTAGTTTCCTGCTTCTGCCCTGCTCCCACTTTTGTGAAGGGGAATCACATCTGCCCTCCTCCAGTCCTCGGGTACCACCCCATCCTCCCATGATTTGTTAAAGAGGGTAGTCAGTGGTGTCACTAGTTCTACCCTTAGTTCTTTTAGAATTCTGGGATGAATCCCATCAGGCCCCATTGCTTTGTTCACCTTCAGTTTTAAGAGTTTTTCAGAACCCTTTCTTCTATAAATAGACTGGTATCAACTTCTGTATCCAGAGTGTTTCTGTTGTTTGTTTTAGGTACCTCCCCTCTTCATTTGTAAACACTGAGCAAAATATTTATTTAGTATCTCTGCCTTTCACAGTCACCCTGTGCCCTCTCCTCCCTTGGTCTTCCTTGCTCCCTGATGTACCTATAAAAGGTTTTATCCCCCTTCTTAACCGAGTTGGCTATCTTTTCCTCGGTTTGGGCCTTTGCTGTTCTGACTGTCTTCCCAGCTTCCTTTTGCTTTAACTGATACAATTCTCTGTCCTGCTCCTTCTGTGATTCCTTGTACTTCATGAATGCTTTCTTTTTCTCTCAAACCTTCACTGCCACTTCCTTTGAGAACCATAGTGGTTTCTTACATCGTTTTGTTTATTTGCTTCCAAGTAGACAGTTTCGTTCTGAAATGCTGGACTAATATCAGAACCGGAAAATATTCTGAAGCATTTAACACCAGCCAATTGCCACTCCAAGCCTACAGAGCCCTGCCAGCCACTGGACCAGCAGTGCTCCCTCCCAGCCAATCAGCTCCGCAAGTGGGCAGAGCCTCGGGAGCCTGCCGTTTTTTTGAACTCATCACCGGGACTTTGTGCAGCATTTCTGGGTATGCCAGTTATTTGCTCACTCCATCCATCTCATTCAAACTATGCTGTATTCAGCAAATATCCACTGTGTCTTGATATTGTTTACCAGCTATTTTAATTGGTTTAATCCTTACATTATTACGGCTGCATAGCATAGCTATGTTGATGCACTACGATTTACATCAGTAGAGAAAGGGGGCTCTGGAACGTTTCCCTAATGCAGCACAGCTTGTCTGCTTCCACAGACTGGAGCTGAATAACATCTCACCACATCCTGTCCAATCAGTACAGTGCAGCTGCCCCACCCCCACCATTTTCTTCATGAGGTCTCAGAAAAAAGTGAGGCCCTATACGTCCCGAGTAGCAAACACACAAAGTACTTAAAAGGAGACTGGCAGATAAAAAGGCATTTTTTTTTAAATTTACAATATTAAATAAACATATGATGGTAAAAAGAATGAGTGTGTCGTGTGTTACTGTTTCTTGTAACCTTGTTTGCTTTACTGAGACTTGGTCCATGAAACTAAAAAGTGCTAGCTGACTAGTGTGAAGCCAATCAACTAAAAAAGACACTACCTGACCTACTGTGCTGGAAAAAAAAAATGTAGCCCTTGGGCTGTTGTCGCTAACAGAATTAGAAAATACAGGGTGACAGGGTAGAATAGGACCCTGTCCCATTTGTTATGGAGAAAGTGTTTAAATGCAAGGATCTGTTCTTTTTCCATCTCTTCTCTGTCGGGTTGTGCAACCCAATTTTCCTGTGAGACTTTGAACTTGATCAACTAGAATAATCTTGCAATTCTTTGCCTCTCATTGTCTCTCAGCCTTCCCTTGCATATCTACATCAGCTAATATAAAACTATGTGCAAATCAATGTATGGAAATGTAGTTGATATTGGGATCTCTGTTTAGAAAATATTTAGTATTACTGTTAAAATGTATATTAATTGTAGAAAACTAAAGGTTACCTGAGTGCAAATGCTTGAGGCCTTTTGCAAAAGGGGCCTCAGAAACATCCTGCCTGATGTTTACGAGAAATGAAAATTACAGTATGTACCTACTGTAATTCTGATCTTTCTGAGTATCTTCACCATTCATCACCTTTGGGCACTGGCGGAGGGCATGACCCCAGCGGAGCTCTTTTTGGGGTGGGCGGGTCAGCAGTACCATCAGTGCCGCCATGGCCGGCGCACTCGTGGCGCTTCTGAGTTGGCCATTAGGTGCTGTCGACTCCACCCTCCCGCCAGTTCTGAATCGCCGTAGAGGTGAGAAAGAGGTTGGGAGGGTGGGACAAGGAAGTCCAAGGCCAGACAAAGGAAAAGATATATAAACTAAAAGGAGAAATAAACGACTGAGAGGACGGAAAAGCTTGAAAGACTAAGGGGATAGGGTAGGGGTCCCAATCTCTGGAAGCAGAAAACAGGAGGGAGGGTGGGTTAAGGATTTTAGAATAAGGATGAGAGTGAGAGGGGGAAAAACTGGAAAATATACCCTGGAACTTTGACCTGTCTCCAGACTGTACATGAACTGTGAAGGAGTAGCCAAGAGGCTAACTGCCAGAATTCAAGGCACAGAATCACTGGCAATAACTCCAACAAAAGCAGAACTGGCTATTCTGGAAGAAAAGACAGGATACAGGGATATTCCTCTCCCCAAAAAAGGAAATTCTGGTGTAAGAAACCTAGTTTCTTAAATTAATTGAGGTTATGTCCAAGGACAAGGAAATCAAAGGATTGATGGGAAGAAGGAAAGAAAGGAGGGCAACTGCCAACCCCCACCCCACAGGGGATAGAGCAAAAGCACTGAAGAAGGAGTGCTCCCCTTCCTGACCAATGTCCCCCCAGAAAGAATTATCCCCCTATGTGCCGAAAGTTATCCCACTCCTGACTGACAGAAAGGAGAGGGACAAGGGAGAGGGCACAGAGAGGGAGGGGAACCCAGAGACTGAGGCCCCAGGGGGATGGAGGGTGGGATTGTGATGAATGGTGAAGATACACAGAAAGATCAGAATTACGGTAGGTACATAATTTTCATATCTAATCTATTTCAATCTTCACCATTCATCACCTTTGGGTGAGTGCCAAGCCCCCCCCCCCGGGGGCTTAAACCCTAAGGGACTGAGTCCCTTAGCTCTCAGTGGGTGACACACTAAGAGGGAGAACTTTAAAGGGTCTGGAGAGGCCAGAGCGTGGGGAGAGTGATACAGAGACTCACCAGAGGGGGTAGGACGTTACCCCAATAGACGCCATCTCACCCTACGAGAGAAAAGATAAGTTCTGTGGTGAATGGAGTTAATCACCCTACGCTGGGCCAAGGGTGACAACCGAAGAGATGCAGCCACGCCGTCTGCCTAGTGCAGATCGCTGTCCCTACGATCCTGGTAGCTACCTCATTGGCTCATACAATGCCCTTGCTTGGTGCCTTGCTAGCTCCAGGCCACGCGCAGAGAGTGCAATGGCTTGTCTGGTTTCCTCAGTTTCAGGCATCGAGGCTAGGAGCTGACCTAGCCAGGACCACAGGAACCTATCATAGGTAGCACAGAGGGCCTGATGTGCTGCAATAGAGAGCAGCAATCATGCTGAGCAGAACGTCATCCTTCCCCAGAAGTCAAAATCCATGGAATCTTGATCTGGGGGCCAGTCACAGCTAGGGGCGTGAAGCCCATCAGGAGTATCCAGCTGCATCAATCCTGACTGGGGATGAGGCATGGAACCTGGAGTCTCGGGGGGGGGGGGCACAATACTGCTGGCAGAGATCCCTAGGGGCTGGGATTCCAGAAAAGGGTCTCTGTTAGGAACGCAACAATGCCTCCCCAAAGGGAGCAGGCCGGGGGGCACCACAAGGGTGTCTGCACTGAAATCGCCCAAAAAGGCGCGTGCTGAGTGCTCTGGATTGTGTTGAGTGGGTGAGGTGATGTGCAGGTCCTCCAACATCCTCATGAGGAATCGTGATACTCAGCGAGATCAGCAGCTGGGGAGATGTGGACAGATGGCTCCTCTCCCCCAGAAGAGGGGGATGAGGAGTCAGAGGATCTCAAGTGTTCAGAAGCTTGCTGCTCAGGGGGAGGTTGAAAAACCTGTCTGTCCGTAGCTCTAACATAAGAGGGAAACTGAGCAGCCACAGCTCTGAACTGCTCCCAGAAGAGAGGACTGCTAGGACCAAGAATACCCAGGAGCACAGAAGAATGTGGCAGTGAGTAGGGGCAGAGCCAACAACAGGAATCGGCTGACCTCGGCCTGGGCTAGGGAATGCACCAGGAGCCCTAAGGAAAGAAGGAGCTCCGGAAAACTCCACAGCCGACAGCTGATTAACCAAATTGGAACTGCCTAGGCTGCGCCCTGAAGAATCCCCTCGTGAGGTGACCGGGGCTGTGAAAGTCCAGAAGGACGATCCTCGACCTACAAAGAATGGGGCCCTCTCGAGAAAACTGAAAGGGAAGGGCAGAGATCCATGCTATGACTTCTCCCAGAGCCCAAGTGGGCTCCAGAAAAAGGCTGCCACATGGACCCCCATACCCCTTGGAATCCGAAAGCGCCCTACTCCTCAAGAGAGCCAGCCTAGGCAGCTGGCAACCCTGGTCGGCCTCCGAAGGAGCTATCCAGGAAGCAGCACCTTCCCCTTCTGTGGATGCTCCTATTGGCCCCAAAGTTGGGCGATTCGGGCACAGCACCTGAGGGGGTACCACCACTGAGGGGTGAGAGAACCCTCCAAGTCCAGGCTGCAGAGCAATGGTGGCCCGCATCACTGCTTGCTGGTTAGCACCCCTGACCCTGGACCCACTGTCCTCTCCTCAGAGGGGGGCTGGTTCCAGCCTGTCGAGGAGACTACCAAGGTGTCCACGTGAGCAGCCAACTCCAGAGAGTCAGATTGCCTGTCTGACTCAAAGTCCGATTCCCCCTCCGAAGAGGTGAAGATCGAAGTTCTGTGCCAAACAGTGCGTGGACACCCACTACCATCATGACTGAAAAGGGTACCAGATCTAGAGACTGTACCAGAGTCGGTCCTGACCTCCCCAACCACACCTCAAACAGTGCAGGAAGAGAACACGGCTTCAACAATGGCAGCAGCCTCAGGGCCGGAGCCTGTCACGGTGCTGTCCCGACCCACGACGCTGCAAGTGACACCGAGGACAGAGATAGCGCCGACGACGGCCCCGAGATCTGAAACCCCCATGGTGCTGTGTCCTCGCTCGGAACCGTGACCGGCTCCAGAGCTGGACACGGCACCATGCTCAACCACGGTGCTGCGGATGGTGCCAGGGCAAGAGACAGTCGAGGACGGCGCCATAGAGACTCCCATAGCACCGCATGTGCCATCAGCGCCACGAGTGAAGCCAACGGCAGCAACAGCGCAAAGCGACGGACCGGTGCCAATGATGGTGCCATCAGGGCCCACAGCACCGCGAATGGTGCAGAGGCCCAAGATGGCGCTGACCGAAGGGTACGACACCGAGAGCCTTCGCCCCTGAAGGGGCAGTTGCCAAGGCAGGGCCTCCTGCCCGCCCCCGGAAAGGACAGACTGGGCCTCCTGCACCGCAAAAGAGGCTTCGGTTATGGCTAGGCTACAAGAAGCTGAAGCCCCCTCCTCCTCGGTCCATATAGAACCGGGAGGGGACCCAGAAGAAAGGCTGAGAGAACGCGTCTTGGCCTGACAAGTGTGTGCCCATCCGCCGAAAGTTAGCGGAGCTCGTCCAGCTTTCCATGCATGTTGTTCGATGACACGATGGTCCACAGAGAGGCAGGTGTTGCACGAATCCATGTCATGTAGCGGGCCAAGACACGCAAGGCAACGATCATGCTGGTCAGTGACGGAATACTTCTAGCCACACAGGCACCGACGCATGGGGGCCATTCCTGGCTTCAGAGATTTCTGCCCTCTACTCAAGACATGACCTACGAAAAACACCACTAAAGACGACACGACATCGCAAAATAAAGAAAAAGGAACAATCTTACTTTAACTTCTCAGGCGACGTCGCGTGGGCGAAACAGAACCGGCAGGTAACATATAACACGGAGTCGACGGACTCGAAACGTAGCCGAAGGCTTGACAGTTTTTCTAAGGCCTCTCACACAGCAGAGCTTCCATGAGGTGACCACGATGGCAGGAGACAAAGAACTGGCAGGAGGGTGGAGTCGACGACAACCCGCGAGCACCATGCAGTGCGTCAGCCTCGAGGGCAGCACCAATTGTGCGTCTATTCCGTCCAATTAAAAAAAAAAAAAAGAGCTCCCGTGGGGTCATGACCCAAAGGTGATGAATGGTGAAGACTGACACAGAAAAGATCAGAACATTTTACAAGGACAGGATGTTTGCAAAGGTAGCAGCTGAAAAGACATAAAACAGCTAAATTGCTACTGTAAGAGAGATTACAAGAAATATTTTATTTTGCCTGTGTACATAGTTATTATAAACAAGTTTATTTTTTTATATTACTGCTACTATAAATAGTTTTTCGGAATTTTACAACTGCTCCTGGATTTCCCTATGCTTCCTGACGTCTGCCTCGACGACATATGGTGTGGAATTTATGCCGGGCATACCCTAAGACAGGAGTCTTGTGCATGGGTACTGCACCTAGTACAAGGGAAGCACAGAGGAAGGTATGGATTCTGCATCAGCAAGTCCAGGAGTGGCTACCAGGAGAATGGTAGCCAAACTAGCAAGGCCATAAGTCCAGTCTGAGATTGTAGAGCCAGCACAAGTTATGGAAAACGAACAGGCAGGGACAGAACCCAAAAACTTGATGGACTTTTTCAAATGGTGGGCTATACAACAAAAAGAGACTGAAAAGCAGAGAGATAAAGAGATTCAGCGACAGGAGAAGCAGACGAGAGAAGTGATGCAGCGAAAGAAACAACGATGGCTGGATGCCTTGCAAGCTATCGAAGGCAGAGGATCCGGCAAAGATCCAGACGAGCAACAAAATGCAAGCAACTTAAAGGCCATTAAACTTATAAAGTTGTGTCCCTCAGATGATACTGAAGCATACCTGACAACCTTTGAAAGAGCTGCCACAGCCTGCCAGTAGCCAAAGCAGCAATGGACAATCGGACTGGTACCCTACTTGATAAGGAAAACCCAACTTGCCTACAGCAGTATGGACGCTACACAGTCAGAAAACTATGACCTGGTGAAAAGCGAAATCCTAAAAAGGTACAACATCTCCAGAGAGACATACAGGTATAGATTTTGATCTCGGAGGTACAACTCAGTCGACAATCCTCGAGAAGCCTTCCCCGACTTAGAGAACTCCTGATAAAATGGATCCAACCAGAGAGCAAAACAGTCCCACAGATCATCAACACATTTGCCATGGAGCAATTCATCCGCATCTTGCCTACAGATGTGCAGCTCTGGGTAAAGGAACACCTACCAGAGAGTGAGGAAAAGGCTGTTTCTTTGGCTGAGAACTACCAAATGGCCAGACAGACGCCACAGCAGCGAGGTAACAGCCAAGCACCAGTAAGACACTCTTTTTCCCATTTAAATTCCAAGCCTGATAAGAACTCTGGTGCAGGTAACAAATCTGTGCCCAAAGACGTTATCTGCTATAACTGTAATAAACCAGGTTATACTGCAGGAAACTGCCGTAATAAGGAGAGTGGCACTGGAGCAGAGTTGTCCTTGGCAAACTGGGCAAATATTTAGCAGATGTAAAGGTGGGGAACAAGACTGTGAAGGGACTCTGACTCGGGAAGCAGACAGACCCTAGTGCATGTTAAAGTACTGGGAAAACACTGTGCAAAGGGACCAGGTACTGATGTCATCAGCATCCACAGGGACACTCAATACTATCCCATCACCCAAGTGACTCTGACCATTAAGAGTATGTCGCACCAAATGAAAGTCGGGGTAGTACCTAAGTTACCTGTACCTGTCATTACTGGAAATGACTTTCCAGGATTTTCTGAGTTAATCAAAGGAGGAGTAAATCCTGATGTTTCAGCAGCTGTGGTGACAAGAGCTCAGGCAAAGAAAATCTCAGACAATGGGGACACTTTTCCTTGCAATAATTTTGATTTGGACTTGTTTGAGCACAGCTCCAAGATCCGGAAATCCAAGAAAGAAAGACGAAGCCTGAAGAAACTATGGCAACAAATGACTGATGGACATAAAGGGTTAAAATGTGAAAAGGCTGAAACTAAACTGATCACTGATTGTGATTTTCTTTCAGAACAAGCTAACAATGTTTCTCTCCAGGGTTATTTTAAGCAGCTGGGGGTGAAACCAATACAGGGTGGACCAATATTTCAAAAATGTTATGGGTTACTGTACAGAGTTTAGGCTAAACCTCAGACACGGAACAGACATAACAATTGGTTATACCACAGAAGGATAGAATAGAATTATTACAGATAGCACACGATAATCCTATGGCTGGTCACTCAGGGAGGGGTCACACCCTTGCCAGATTGCTGTATAGATTTTACTGGCCTGGAATTCAAGAAGATGTTGCTACCTATTGTAATTCCTGTGTGGAGCGTCAGAAAGTAGCCCTGGTCACTAGAAAAGACAAGGTGCCCCTACCCTTAATAGATGTGCCTTTTGAGAGAACTGCAATGGATGTGGTTGGTCCTTTAGATAAAAGTAAAAAGGATAATAGATTTATCCTGGTAGCATGCGACTTATGCTGCTTGATACCCAAAAGCAGTTCCAATGCGTACTGCTACAGCCCCAAAAGTGGCAGCAGAGCCTGCCAAAATTTTCAGCAGAGTGGGCATACCTAAAGAGATTAGTACTGATCAGGGTAGTAATTTTGGTACTGCACTGCTAGGTATCACTGCCATAAGAACCTCCCCCTGTCACCCCCAGCCAGACAGTCTTGTTAAGCGTTTTAACCAAACCCTAATACACATGTTGAAAAGGTTTGTAAAAGGGGAAGGGAAAGACTGGGACCATTACTTGCCTTACCTACTTTTTGCCTACAGAGAAGTGCCACAGGCATCAACAGGGTTTTCACCATCTGAAATGCTGTATCATAGGCAGCCAAGAGGGCCACTGGATGTCATAAAAGAAACGTGGGAAGATAACCCCACTTAGAAACAATCTATATCTTCTTATATGTGTGCCCTAAGAAAAAACTGGTAAAATATGTTGAAATTGCCCATAGTAATCAGGAAGAGGCTCAAAACCAGCAGACGGTACATTATGATCATGGGGTAAAAGAAAAAGTCTTTGAACCAGGTGAAAAAATGTTGCTACTGTTACCCACAATAGAAAATAAACTGTTAATGAAGTGGTAAAGGCCATATAAGGTTCTTAGACGTACTGGCACTGTTAAGTATGAGACTGAGACCCCTGACAGAAAAAAACCTTCTAAGATATGCCATGCTAACCTCCTCAAGAAATGGGCTGAAAAAATGCCAAACACTGCTTTGCTAGTTTTACTAGAAACTGATAAGGAAGATATTGATGTAGCTTATGATAGACTGGAACAAACTAAACTGTAAATGCTGATGCTGTAAAGGTGAATGTTTCCTTAACTTCAGAACAAACTGCAGACATTCCTAACGTGTTAAAGACATTTAACAGTACTTTTACCACAGTACCAGGCCGAGCAAAAGGGGTTGAGCACGTAATAGTGACAAGGAATGCTCGTCCTATTAGGCAAAAGACATACAGGTTGCCAGAGCGGTTAAGAGCTGATGTGGTTAAGGAAATACAAAAAAATGAAAGAATTGGGTATCACAGAGGAGTCGAGAAATGCTTGGTCATCTCCCATGGTAATTGTAAAAAAAAAAAAAAAAGAAGAGGGTGTTAGAATCTACCTTGATTTCAGGAAACAATCAAGTGTCAGAATTTGACAGTTATCCTATGCCCAGAATAGATGATTTGGTGGACAGACTGGGGAGTGCAAAGTGTATCAGCACCCTCGATCTCACCAAGGGTTACTGGCAAATACCTTTAGCTAAAGAATCCAGAGATAAAACTGCATTTGCCACCCCTACAGGATTCTATCGGTTCACCACCATGCCCTTTGGTTTACATGGTGTGCCAGCTACATTCCAGCAGTACATGGATGTAATCTGATCCCCTCACACTGGTTATTGTGCTGCGTAACTGGATGATGCCGTGGTGTACAGTCCAGACTGGAAAAGTCATCTGGAATACCTACGAGCAGTTATTCAAGCTATCAAAAATGCAGGTCTGACAATTAATCCTACTAAATGCACATTGGGCATGCAGGAAACCAGATATCTGGGCTATGCGTTGTGATATAGAGAAGTAAAGCCAAAGGTTTCTAAAATAGAAGCTGTGGCTAACAGCCCTGTACCTAAAACAAAGAAACAGGTCAGGTCATTTTTAGGGCTGGCTGGTTATTATTGGAGATTTATTCCCAACTTTGCTGAGTTAGCTACTCCTCTCACTGAACTCACAAAGAAACGGCACCCAAATAATGTGAAATGGACCTCAGTGCGTGATGAAGCTTTTCAGACTTTGAGAAACCATTTCTGTTACAAACAGATGCATCTGACGTAGGCCTAGGTGCTTGCTGTCCTAAGTCAAAATATAGATGGGAAAGAACACCCTATTCTGTATATAAGTAGGAAATTGCATGACAGAGAGAAAAGATACTCCACTATCAAAAAGGCCTGTTTAGCTGCAAAGTGGTCCATGGAGGAGTCCCTTAAATTTTATTTACTAGGATCTGAATTTGTTCTTGTAAATTATAACAATCCTCTCTGTTGGCTTAACCAGATGAAATATAAAAATTCCAGAATCACAAGGTGGTAACTAGCACTACAGCCATTTCAATTCTCTGTGATTCACAAATCTGGTAAAGGGAATAGCAACGCTGATTTTCTGTCAAGATATGGATCAGGAATTGAGGGTTCTGATGGCTGAAAAAAACAAATGAAAAAAAAAAACAATATATGGGTTTGAACTGCACTTTTTGCTATACTGTTAAAAATGGATGCAAATGTGCTTAATTTCTGAAAGTAGAAAATGTTAGTACAGAACAGAAAGTTTTGGAAACCTGTCTAATAAAACAGGTTCCCTCTTAAGGAGGGGAGGTGTATGTGACAGGGTAGAATAGGACCCTGTCTCATTTGTTATGGAGAAAGTGTTTAAATGCAAGGATCTGTTCTTTTTCTGTCTCTTCTCTGTCTGGTTGCACAACCCAATTTTCCTGTGAGACTTTGGACTTGATCAACCCGAACAATCTCGCAATTCTTTGCCTCTCACGGTTTCTCAGCCTTCCCTTGCATATCTATATCAGCATATATATAAAACTATGTGCAAATCAATGTATGGAAATGTAGTTGATATTGGGATCTCTGTTTAGAAAATAGTATTACCGTTGAAGTGTATATTAATTGTAGAAAACTAGATGTTACTTGAGTGCAAATGCTTGAGGCCTTTTTGCAAAACAGGCCTCAGAAACATTCTGTCTGTTATTTACTAGAATAGAACATTTTACAAGGACAGGATGTCTGCAAAGGCATATAAAACAGCTAAGCTGCTACTGTAAGAGAGATTACAAGAAAGATTTGATTTTGCCTGTGTACAGTTATTATGAACAAGTTTATTTTTTTTATATTACTGCTACTACAAATGAACAGTTTTGTGGAATTTTATAACTGCTCGTGATTTCCCCTATGCTTTCTGACCTGTGCCTCAACGACATATAGGAATTCTTTTTTTTTTTTTTAACTTCTTTATTGAGTGGGTCACATCCATTTAAAAAATGTACAGGAACATACATGGTGAGTCACCAACTACTACAATTCACCAGAAATACACTTTTTACCATTTTGTTCCCCTGATCAGGAAATTCAAGCAATTAAATACTAAGAGTAACTGTAACCTATTACCAAGTTATTCTCTATTGGAACTAGAAATATTCTCTGGATCAGGTACAATACCATGAAAACTTTAAAGAGCTACTGACACCATTGTGAAAACTTTGGAAAACATAATATTCAGACACAATCCAGCTTGTATTTCATATATCTGGTACAGATTTCTCCCCTCCATTATTTATTAATGAAGGCATTCTCACAAAAACAAGATATTCATCCCACAGAGTTCATTTAACTCTATAGCTTATTTCCTACTTGAAATTATAATGCTCTGTTGTGATATCACAGTCTGCTGTCATGAGAAAAACTGTGATGTCACAAGCAGAGTATTAAGACATCAGGTTGGGAAGAAGCAACAGGAGATGATGAACCCTCAAGGAACAACTATCCTGTTTTCATACGTATGATCTCAGTAATAAATTCTGGGGATAAAACATTAAAAGTTAATGAGAAATATAAGCTATTTTGTGTCCAGATATTATGTTTATCAAAGTTCTTCTCGAGACATTGGTGGCTCTTTAAAAGAAAAGCTGAAACTTCCTTTTTCAACTTTACAATTAACAAGAACACCGTGTAAAAAGGAAACCTGTGTGGCTGATTTGTGAATGAGCTCATGTTCTGTTTAGAAATAACATCTTGTGGAATCCAACCACTTAAACCGTTAAGTTACCTTTCTAAATATCTGACCCTGGGTGGCTACTCCTTTTAGCTCGTAATCAATACCCTCAAGCCTGCTGAGAGAAGACTGAAGTACCCTCCGACTCTTCAATAAAGACCATAAATGGAAGCCGAATTTCTCTGTCTGCATGCGTATATCTGCTGTAATTTTTTTCCATGCAGTACATACTTTTAATAATTTTGATCCAGTCCTGCAGTGAGGGTGGGTCTGGGAGTAACCATTTCCTAGTGATTGCTTTAGTAGCTGCTGCCAGAATTTCTCCTGCAAAAGATTTTTGGATGTTTCGTCTTCTCCTTTTAGGTAACTTACTTAGTATCAGATGTTCAAAGCCTGGGCTACCTTGCAAACACACCATCTGACAGTATCTCTGCCCCAGCTCTTCCCCAAAAGGCCGTATGACCGGGCAACTCCCAAAAATATGGTAATGGGTACCTTCCACCCCACAGCTTTGCCAGAACCTATCTTAATGATCTTGCGTGTAATATTTTGTTCTGGCAGGGGTGAGAAAAAAATCTGCTTAGGGTCTTCCATCGAAATTCCCGCCAATTATTTGATGCTGAGGTATGAAAGATCCCCTCCCAGATGTACTTCCATTCCTTGGGACTAAAAGTTAGCCCTGATTCTGCTTCTCAAGCTGTTAGTGAGGTGGGAGAGTGATCTTTAATTGAAGTATAAGCTTTCACCAGTGTGGAGATACATATTTCTTGTTAAGTGCTCCTTTAGCCACTTGTATTATCACTAGTATCAAGGGGTGAGGGCTCCCCTGTATCCCCTCCCAGGCGACAGCCTGACCCAAGAAAGGAAACTACTTGTAAATAGTGGCAGAGGTCTATCTGTTTCAGCTGAAATTCTCCGTTCATCTCTATGAATGCTTTAATATTATCTTGCCATACGGAACTGTGAGAAAGACACATGCCCGTCTCTTCCACAGGAAAATGTATTATCTGTTCGGGGATAAATTGAGCACACTGAGTTATCTGAGTATGGGAGGTTAATGACTCCACAATGTTAAATCTCTTTTGACTGCCCTCCATATTTTGTATAGCTATTGAATTCATGCGTTACTAGCCCTTAATTTGCTTAGTGTTTCAGCTGGGACGTCAAAATCCTCCAGTGGCTGTGTTTCTTGATTACTCCCAAGTCCTTTAGCTACCCAAACATTATCCAGATCCTGCCTTTTATAAGCTATCCAGGGCACCAACTGGGCCATCTGATAGTATAACTTAAGACTGGGAAGGTATAGGAATTCTGGAAAGTTATATCAGTCTGCAGCATAGCAAAGGTTAATACTGCTTCAGGTTTTACAGTGCAGGAGGGATGTGGTGGGCCATCAGATACAGACTTCAGTTTTAACTCCTTGAGACCTTAGGAATGTGACTGGGGATCAGATAAAGGCTTCAGCTTAAATTAAAGCTTCTACATCTTGCAACTTTTTTCTCCTTGTGGCGGGTGCCCAATTTTGTTTTGGGGGGGTTGCTAGGCAGAGGGGGAAAGTTGGTGAGTGACACGGTACACACAGATGCACACACACTTCTGTCTGTTTTCGTATGCAGGGCCAGTTTTTAATGCCAACACCGACAGCCTATTCCAAGTGTCAGTTTTTTTTTTTTTAATGACCAACTGACCTAACAGTCTGCTAAAGTACTGTGTTATTGTAACCAAAATCATAAACCAAAGTTTGACTTTTGCAATAACTGATTTATTTCTGCACTCTGATTGTACAGTATTTGTACTCAGTGTGTCAGTACTAAACCAACACTGTTGCTGACTGTGCTCCAGAGTTCTGTATCTGGGGCTATTGTACTTCACACTCCAGGTAGATGCACGATTCAACTGAAAATGAGATGTTGCAACTCATCTGAGCTGCCTGGGTAAATAAACTGTAAACAATATTAGGGTGTTCTCTGTTACGTCAGCACCTCACCAGCTCTGTATTCCCACGCTGACACCATAAATTCCCCTCTTCTACTGAAACGACACATTGTGGAAATACAGTACCTGCATTTGCCATACACAAGATCCCTCTGAAAACAAGATACTGCATCTCAGCTGGTCACTATTGGGAAAATGCATTTTAACAATAGGTACAATCAGGACCTCACTGAAAATGAGATACTACTTGTTAACTGCCCTGTCCTGGGTATCTACACTGTAAAAATGTATAGAAGCAGGAAACCAGTAAAAATGAAATTTTACATTTTAGCTGTGCTAATGCTATTAAATACACTGTAAAAATGTGTAAAAGCAGGACGCAACTGAAAATGATATATTGCAGCTCAGCTGCCCTATCCTGCTAAGCACACACTGTATATGAACTTTTGTAACAGCTACTATACGTCATTATTAATAGCATAACAGCGCTTACACAACTGTTGTAACAGCTACGAACGTGTGTGTATATTTTTAAGGGGATGTGTATGTCCAGAACCAAAAACACTGTTCACTATGTTACCCTGATGTTCATGGGTTAGTTTAAATGTGGGACTTCTACATTACAGTAATACAAGTACAACTAAGTCACACATTAATTTTATATCTCTTCTCCAGTATCTGTCATTCCCCAAGTTACTATTTTAAGTTGATAACTATTTATTTGTTATTTGGTTAGTTCCACAACTTATTGCCAGGTAAATTATTTCTGTCAGTTTATTCTTGGGCATAATAACCCAGCTTATTTTTGTTATTCTTATTCCATTTATATGCATTTTATATATTTTTTTTTGTTGTGTCTTATCTTCTCTCTCTCCCCCTCCCCCCCAAGGATGCATCTGAAAATGAGCTGCTACCAGCTCAGTATGTTTTTCTTGGTAAAAACTTTGCGATAAATAAATTAATAAATCTTTTAGCACATTAATGCATTAGCAGCCATTACAGCTCTGACCAGAGTTTGTTATTTAAAGCCTTGGTCTCCCCTTCTCCATACATTGACAATTAGATGCTTTTTGGTACAGCATTAGCCACTAAGCAACTTAAATTACAAACTGTAGTGAGAAAGAAATAGTGTGACCTACTAGGAACTGAACCCAGGCACCCAGATACTCCTTACCTTCCTACAACTTCTCCATACCTTCCCAACTCATTGTTCACTCCCAGACTTTACAGTCTAGGTCTGTACAGTGTTAAGACCTTACCAACAAATATTCACGTCTTTCCACTGTTCTTCTGTCGTATTGCTAATGTATATTGCATACACTGCCTCTTCACTATGCTTCTTGCCTTCTTCTGTCTCTTTCTGTTGACTTTCCTGCTCCCTTCCCCTCCCTTCTAACTCCTTTCCTCACCACAGCTCTCTTCCTCCCTCTCCCATCCTACCCCTCCCTTCCCCTCTGCCTTCCTCCCTCAACACGGAGCTCCTATACCGTGCCTTCCTTTCCTCTCACCATCCCCCCCCCACCTCTCCTCCTCGTTCCAAGAGGAGGAAGTCCTACTCAACCCTCCTCCTCATTCTCTTGCTCCTCCTATCTGGCAAAGTGGAGTCCAACCCAGGTCCCTCCTATCCCCCTCCCCCGCTACTCTAAGGGTCTCAGCACTTTTCAACTCAATGGTAGGAGCCTCCTTCCCTAAGCTAGACCTCCTCTCTGTCTGGGCTCAACAACACTCTCCAGACATCCTTTGCATCTCGGAAACCTGGCTTTCCTCCAGGATTCAAAACTCTCTATCCTGACCCTTCCTAACTTTGATCTCTTCAGGCAGGATGGGGAAAAACATGGTGGAGGGGTAGACATCTATGTTTGCCACAGCCTCTCTTGCGCCTTGAACATCAGAGAGACTACTGTACCCTTCACCCATGAATTTCTCATCAGGCTCTCAGTCCCCTCATCATTGGCATTTCCTATGCCTCACCCAAGATCTCACCTGCCTTTCTGATTTACTCTCTCTCTCAAACTTCACCTCGCATTCCTCCACTGGTGAACTCATTCTCCTTGGGGGACTGGCTCTCCCCTTCTTTCAGATCAGTAACACAGAGGTTGAGTCCCTTAATCTGTCCCAAATTATCTCTGAACCTACACAGTTCAATCCGTAGTCCTCCAACCACACCCTGTTGGACTGGCTCCTCTCCTCTCCTCCCACCCCCATCACATTACTGCAGCAGGTATACTGCAGGATTCTTTCAACCACCGCTGTATGATGTTCTGTGTCAGGAAAATCTGGTACCCCCCCCCAAAATAACACATCCGGTCCAGATGGTTTTGGTCGCTGAATAACATCGCTCTCCTGGGTGACCTCGTTACAACAGACTGGTCAGCCATCTGCCAGGCCCGGACACTGATGTGGCCCTCTCCATTTTTAACTCCAAATTCTCCTCAGTGTGGGACGTGCACGCCCCTCTCAGGAAATCCAGAGTCCTATCACCCCAGCACACCCTGGATTTCACCCGAAATCATCAATCAGTGCAATTCCGTGATATCACCTGGACTTGCTACAAATTATCCCACCCCCTACCAGACCTTCTCTTCTCCAAGGCCCTGAGAAACAACTGCACTAAGGCTGTCCAGACTGAAAAAAATCACAATACTTCAAAGTCAATCTCCAGAACAACCTTAGTTCCACAGCTAAGTTTTGGAGGGCTTTGTTAGCCACGGGCTGCAACACTGGGGGAGCCTGCACCTCCGAGGAGGTGAATGCCATGGTGATGCTCCTGACTTGGCTCCGGAGGGAACCGAGCCCTTCCTCCGGCACCGTGGAAGAAACCTCCTCTACGCAAGGCTTGACTTGGAAGAGGAGGTTTCCTCTTCACCGGGCGGCGTGTAGACCCCGAGGGGGTCCTGGAGGCAGGGTCAAGAGTTCTCGTCATGGCGTCCCTAGAACACCGCTGCCCTCCGAAAGTCGGCTGGGCCCTGCCGACTTTAAACACGTGGATCTCAAGAACGTCTAAGGAGAAGTAGGTGACGCAATTATCCATATCGTGGCTGGGACCCAGGCAGCAAAGGCAGATGCCATGCTGGTCCGTAATGGAATAATGCTGGACACAGGGGCACATACGCATGGAGGCATGGCCTGCTTTGGTTTTCTTCCTAGCCCCCGAACCAGACATGACACTGAAACAAACTTGAAAAAAAACTAAGCAACAGACCTGGCACTGCTGGTAAGAATTTTAAGGATAAAAGGAACGGGCTTACCGGGATCCAATGGTGTCGGGCGAGCACTTCAGAACCAGGATGGAGGAAAAAATGACAATGGTAGGTCAAACACGGCATTGAAAAAAGAAGAAAGCCTTCTGATGCAGTAAACTTTCTGGTCACTCTCGCAGCAGGTGCTGCCTCCACGGTGGGAGAAAACAGAACTTGGGAGGAGGAGGAGTCAGCGGTGCCTAACGCCCAACCCGAGTGCCATGCAGTGCGTTGGCTATGTGAACAGCGCCATTGGCGTAGACCCCCCCAAAAAAAGCTTCTGGGCTGGTGTATGCCTCTGGCTTACACCCAGCAGTAATGTATGATAAAGACTGATATGGGTAAGATTATCTATAACTTGTTGCTGGACAGCTTGAGAAAACCCAGCAGTTCCTAGCCAGGAATGCTTTCTGATGCAGATGCCTACAGCAGCAGAGCGAGATGCAGTGTCAAAAACATCTACAGCCACTTTTTTTCCCCCCAACTTTCTTTCCCTCCCACCACCTCTCACAGGGGCGCCATTGGTCATCCCACACTATTCAACCGTGCTGTGATCCCCTCTACCGGAGATCCTGTTACTCCAACCCACCCATGGCACACCTACCTGGCACCCCTCGGTCTACCCCTCCCCCGAGGCGGGGTCGCCTTTCTGCACCATGGCGATCTTTCGTTCATTCAATCTAGTGCCAAGGTGGGCGGAGGTGAAGGAGGGAGGCAGTCAGGTCCCAGAGAGGAGGATCCAGCATGGGCATGATGGCGGGAGTGATGTCTTCCTCCCGGTGAGAGGGGTGTTTCTTTTTTACATGATCTCCCCATCGCGTGAGGTGTGGACATGCAATGACTTCCAGCCCAGGTACGAACGCACTCCCACACTCCTCCCGCAGATGTCCGCTGCTGCCTCCCCCAATACCTTATGTGGCCAAGACTGTTGCACAGCACGCCTCCGCATGTTGTCACTGCTGCCAGGGATCCACAACCCACCCCTCCCTGAGAGAGGACAGCTGTCCGGACACTTGAGCCTCTCTCCCCAGCCAACCCGAGCTTGCTCCCGACTCCGGGTCACAAGCGTGATAAGATGTAAGGCGCCAAGCCTCAGCCCTCTACACCACCGGGCCATCGATAGCCACTTTGAGCTGTTGACTGTTGGATTTGATTCCATGTGTGGCAGTCGGTAGAATTATTCGTTTGTTCTCAGATTCGAGCAGGGACTCTGCTAGAGACTTATGCGAGCTCACGAGGGATAAAAAAAAAAATGTCCCTGGCAGCTAGCAATCCGCATGCTGAGGGCAGCTGCTGCAAAAGCCTGTTTACCCAGTGTCAATCTTACTTGACTCCTTTTTAATAGGGTGTGCAGTGACCTCTTGAGGGAGAATGGCATTGACATTCTCAGCAAAAATAACAATGGCATCACCTATAGTTTGAGAAACATACACTGTTCCGTTCTTAAGATAGTGTATTTTCTGTGTATCTGCTTGCAGACGCATGAACAGAAGCAGGTCTTTTCCAGACCGCATGAAACAGGGTTTAAGAAATGGGAGGAGCAGGAGGAAAGAACAGTCGCACAAGAACTTACCGTAATAGTAGATCTTCAAGGGAATTGCTTTCATCAGGTCACACCTATGGAACTATAAGCCATCAGGCTCTAGGACAACATGGAAACTTTTCTGAAGCAGATCACTAGGGGCCACCCATGGCGGTGTCTGATGTCACCCCCTTTATATATGTGTAGGCTGCCATGTCCCTCCTCAGTTCCCCACTAGAGACCATGCTTGGAGGATCTCCTGAAATAGAACCAGAAGGGAGAGAGAGAGAGAGAGAAAGGTTCAGCCCCCTAGGCAGGGCAGAATAAGACCGAAAAGCCCAGAGGGCAAGCAGGTAACCCTGGCACAGCCCTTATAGCCTGAGAGAGGACAAATGTAGGGGGCCACTCTCTAGGAAGCCAGGAGGAAGTAAAGGAAGCCAAACACTAGTTCCAGCCGGGGGCAGCCAGACGACCGGCCTGGAAAGAGGGCACTGGAAAGCCATTACAGTCCAGAAAGGCTCTATGTCTCCCGTCTCCTGGGAAGAAACACAGAAGTTAATGGCAGATAAGGACCATTTGGCCCACCCAGTCTGCCCAGACAGAAAGAGATGGGCTAACCATGGCCCCAAGGTGCCCTAGGGGGCCTAGGAGAGATATGAGGTGCCCAGCAATCGGAAAGGCTGAAGCAGCCGGAGTGCCATGCTGGAGAAAGAGACAAGAGCAAAGAGACTCTAGGCCCAAACCTGGGGGATGGAGGGCGGGTCGGCATGACCTGATGAAAGAGATTCCCTCGAAGATCTACTGTTACAGTAAGTTCTTATGTAACTGTTCTATCTTCTTCAGGGATAGCTCTTTCATCAGGTCACACCTATGAAATGAGTCCCAAGCAGTACAAACAACAAAACAGTCAGGGTGGCAGGAGACCAGATGTCTAAGAAAGAAGGCCTTGACGCACAGCTAGGCCAAAGCCTGCCCTTCTCCTAGAGGCAATGCCCAGGCTGTAGTGCTTTGTGAAAGTGTGGATGGAACTCTAAGTGGCAGCTACACAGATTTCTGCTGCTGACACCTCCCTGAAACAGGCAATAGAGGTGGCCATGCCTCTGGCTGAACGGCCATGGACAACCCCAGGAAGTTCCTTGCCGCACTTCCTGTAGCAAAAAGTAATATAGTTAGCCAATCATTGGGACAAACACTGTTTAGAAACGGGGATGCCCTCTTTCCCAGGAGTGAAAGAAACAGACGTGAGAACAGCCTGTAGCCCTTCATACGGTATGCATAGTATCTGAGTATTCTATGCAAGTCTAAAGGATGGATCAATGCCTCCCATGGATTGGCAAGCTCAGGATAATAAACAGGCTGGTGGATAGTTTTATTTAAGGTAAACCCTGACACCACCTTCAGTAATGTGACAGGGTTAAATAAGGTCCTGTTCCAGCTGTTGTGCAGAAAGAGTTAAATGAAAGAATCTGTCATATCTTCTCCTTTTCTGTCTCTTGTCTGGTTGTGCAACCAAATGTTCTCATGTGACCTAGAAACTGATCACTCTGACTATCTTGCCTTCACTTACTGTTTTTGTCTTTTCTTCCCACTTGCATATCTGTGGTTACAAAAATATATGTGAATCTTTGTGTGAAATTGTAAGCGAAGATGGGATCCCATTGTTTGAAATGTATATAGTTATAATTCAGTGTTCCGTGCATGGCATACGTCCCCGACATCAAGGCGTGCCTGCTGACATCCGCCATGCATCCTTTTTCCCCTCCAATGTAGGGCAGGGAGCGTGCTGCACCTCAGGCCTCTGTCAGAGGGCAGTCAGGCTCCAAGCCATGGGTCCCCTTCCCCCCGGACGCTCAATCCTCTCCCTTCTTCCCCAGCCAACCCACGGCGGCCCTGGCTCGTTCCTGAACCCAGGTCGCCGGTGTGGTGCGAGGTGTGGCATCCAACGCCTCAAACCTTAGTGCCACCGAGCCAGCTTTTTTTGCTAACTTTTTTGCAGAGCTGTCAGCAGGAGGCCAGCTTGGGACCCTGTTTTATTTGTAAGCGTGCTCAGCAAAGACACTGACAAAGTTCCAAAACATTTTGTGAGAAACAGGATGTTCTCTTAACGAGTTCCTGGCAAATACTTGTAAAAAGAGCCGCAATACTTTTGCTGGGGGCTGAAACTTGGAGACACCCTCAGAAGAAGGACTTTGTTTTCTCTGTTTGTACTGCCTTAATAAATAGTTATACTGAACAATTTTTTTTTTACTGAATTTTTTTATTTTACTGTTATTGATAATAAAACGTTACTTGCAAATTTTTACAACTGCTTCTGGTTTTCCTATGCTTCCTGACCTATGCCTTGATGACAAGTAGAAGATTAGGGTTGTATGCAAAGACACCCTGTCTTTGTGAAATATGAAAGGAGGTGGCACACACGACAGAACCTGCAACCCTGAAATCTTTCGAGCAGGAGCAATGGTGACTAAAAATAACGCTTTCCATGACAGAAAGTCATAGCTCGCTCAAAAGAAGCCAAAGGCAGCTTCTCTAGCGCCAAAAGCAAGTCCCAAGCCGGGACAGCATTGCGAACATGCGGCATCAGGTGAAGGATGGTTCTCAAAAAAGTACAGCCCAGAGTATTGCCAGCAATGGGCACATGGAAGGCAGATATAGCAGACAAATGCACCTTGACAGAAGAGTATTACGATCTAGCATCAGAAAGGGACAGCAGATGCGCCAAAATCCAGTTCACTGGACAAGTGGAGGGATCCAGGAGGAGAGAAGCGGCCACTAGATCAAAACGCTTCCACAGCAGACAGTAGGCAGCCCTGGTGGAAAATTTCCTAGCAATTATCAGAACATCAGCCACCTGCAGGGACACCCCAAGCCTCGCAATGGCTATGTCCTCGGGCACCATGCATGTAAACGGAGTTACTTGGAGTTTGTATGGGCCAGAGTGCCCAGGTCCTGGGTCAACAGGCCCATGCAGAGGGGCAGGGGTACTGGGGGTGCCACTGCTAACTACTGCAGTGATGGAAACCATATCTGACAAGGCCAAAAAGGTGCCAAAAGGGTCAGCATGGCCCCCTCCACGTGAAGCTTGATTAGCCCCCCTCTGAAGCAGAGAAAAGGGAGAAAAGGAAAAAAGGAACGTTCCGAGACAGATAGTGTCTCTTGCCAGAAAAATGTCAGGCCCCGAGTCGAGTGGGCAGAAAAGTGGCAGTGTTGTGTTGTGTGTTGATGTAAGAGGTAGCCAACCCTGAACTACATCACCTGTTGAACACGTCTTCCACTACTGAAGGCAGTAGCTCACAGTCATACATTCTGGACTGTGACCTGCTTACCTTGTCTGTCAGGATGATTTAGCCGCCTGGAACATTGATGGCTGACAGTTCTAGACTGTGTTCTAGAGCCCAGCACAAGCCTCTCAGCGCCTCCTCGCATAGGGGGTAAGGAGGAGTCCCCTCCTTGCTTGTCTGTGTAATAGACTACACTTAAGTTGCCTGTTTGCACAAGCAGGGGCCCTGGGAACATGCGGCCCTGGAAGGCTTGCAAAGCATACAGAATGGCCCACATCTCCAGAACATATGTGTGAAGGGAGGGCCCCCCCCCCGATTCGCTGTGGGGAGGGGAGGGAAAGGGGGCCAGCCACCTGTGGAGCACCTTGCGAGCAGGGGAGGATAGGAAAACCTACTGATCTAGAGCATCACTGCACTGATCCCACTGTATCATCAGTGTCCACTGGGGGATCCATATACGTAACTGTGCCAGTGGTACTGTGACAAACACAGCTGCCAGGAGGCCCAACAGTCTCAGAATAGTCCTGGCCAAGACAGATCTGCTCTGGGAAACCAGCTTGGCCAAGGCCATAAAGCCTCCATGCCCTGTCCTAGAGCAGGAAGGCACAGCCTTGGGCAGTGCCCAGAACCACCCCTATGTACTGTGAGTGCTGGCATGGGGTCAGGACTAACTTGAGCAAGTGGACAGTGATCCTTAGGGCATTGAACAACTGCCTGGTATGTGCTAGCATCTGAGACAGTTGCTCCCTGGGCTGAGCTTTGACCAACCAGTCGTCTAGGTAAGGGAAGACATACATTCCGTCTCTCCACCGTGCTGCTGCCACCAAGGCTAAGCAGAGGTTAACAACCCATGGTGCAGATGACACGCCAAATGGCAATACCCGAAACTGGCAGTGCTCCATCTGGAACATAAATCTGAGGAACCAAATCGGGGTCGGGGGGAGTTGAGCCACGCGATGCAGAAAGGCCTCCCACATAGCTAGGGAGCAGATTCAGTTCTTTTGACTTCAGGGGTGGCAGCAGCCTTGCAGAGGGGTGGTTCAGAAAGTTCAACATTGAAAGTAGAACTCCACAGCCCTTAGGTGCAAAAGGACCTCAGAGTCCCAGTGAATCTGGGAACAAAAGAGAAGAAAGGGACCCCTGGTGAGTTTACTACTAAGGCACCGGCCAATGGCCCTCTTCTACAAGTGTACACACATCCACCATTAGCACTGGTGTTTTAGCTGTGCTGGGAATCTGGGGACAGCCCCAGAAGGACTGAAACATGGCCCTGTGCTAGCCAGGGCAGGACCCAAGCATCTGCAGCAACAACCCTCCAATGGAAGGTATGCCCCAACCACCCCAGCTGAGACATCCAGGAGGCCAGGGGTAGATTCCAACAGCACTGACACCAGGACTGAGGAGCACCACCAACATCTGTGATCCAAGTGGGAATGGTTGGAGGCTGAAGCCCGGCCCCTGCACCAAGGCTGAACTGTCCAATACTTCAGAGGGGCATCATCGTGATGGGAAGACAGATTCAAGAATGCCATTGACGGGGTGACCAAGGGCAAGCAGGCACCAGCCCAGGCAGCATAAGGGCAAAACGCAAAACCCAACAGAAGTGTGCCCCCGACATCCTCAGTCCAGAGGGAGGAGAGAGGTGCCTGTCTGGGGTGGGGGTTGGGGGAGTCCCTGGTAGAGAGGAGAGAGAAAGAGAGAGAAGCAGCCCCCTGACGTAGCCCGGAGAGAGCCCCTGAGCCAAAATGGATCAGAGTGTGAGTGGTAAACATGAGAAGGAGCTCACCACTGGATCCTGCCCTGTATCCCTGCCTAGGAGAGCCCAGAGGGACCCTCAGCATCCACAGCCTGAAGCAGAATGGCAGTGGACAAGGGCCCCCTGTGGCATCTGAATCCCACAGCATGGTGCTGAGGGATGGGATAGCATCCACTTTAGGGAACCGAGGTAACGGTGAGGGGAGATCAGAATGGGCCAGTGGTCAGATGCAGGTGCCTACCATACAAGGTCGCCTCCCATCCAGCCATCTTGGAGAAGTGTAAACAGTCTCTGTTGATGACATGCCCAGTACAAACATAGGTTACAGACGCCAAGGCTGTGGGACCATACCACAGAGCAGCGACAGAGAAAAAAAAAAACAACCCAGTGGACAAGGCCTGTCAAAGTGGAAATGCCCTGAGAGGGACTGGGCTGGGCATCGCTACTCGCTATATTTGGGGTAAGGGAGACAGGCTATGGGGAGAGGCTTAAGGCACCACTGTCAGCAGCCAGGAGAGGGACAGCTGTATCAATGGCCACTGGAAGCCAACACCAATGGGGAACACAGCAGGTGCCATCGTTGGCGGGCAGGAGCCAGCCACAGCCAGAGCTAGGGTGGTGAGGTACAGGTCAATCCCCATTCATTGGGCAACGGGAGACAACTATTGATGGGAGAGGCACAGACATCACCATCAATGGATGACCAGCTGCAGCTGGGACAGAGAGAGCCCACCCTAAGACTCCTAGACCAAAAGTGCAAAGGGCAGAAGGGGAAAGCAAGGTCCTTGAGATACGAGTAAGCAGGATGGTCCTGCGGACTACTGAAGAAAACCCTGATGCAAGGCGGGGAACCCCAGGAGTGGTGAAGCAAGCTCACAACTTGTCTGGGGGATCCCAACCGCCCGTGGCAGGGAGGCTAACTCCAGAGGCCTAGATCCTTTCCAACGGGCCTACAGAAGAAAAAATTACTCACCTTAGTAATGTTGTTTCTTCTAATGGAGTCTTGCTATATTATAGACATGAGCAGTTTGATCCAGCTCTAGAACTGCCCCGGAATGAAATGGTTAAAACCATTCCAAAATAGAATTTTGGCACGAGAGCAGCTCTATCTGTGTCATTTCAAACTTGAACTGTCAGATCTTTACGAGCCAAACTCACTAAGGTCTGTGTGGAAGCTGTAACCTACACTAGCCAAATGGCTACCTAAATAATAACAACCATTGATGGTCCCAACACCCAAGACTCAAGTCAGGGGACCACAAATACTAACACCATTCTAATAATATGAAAATGGAACATAAGTATAATAAAACACACACACGTGTACACATACACCCCCCCAAAGTCCCAAAGGGGACAAAATGCTAAAAGGACATAAGTAGTGCCCACACTAAGTTGCCCGCACCCCACCAAGTAGAGGTTCTGAGAGGGGCAGGTTGGGGAGGTCTATATTATAGCAAGACTCATTAGAAGAAACAACATTACTAAGGTGAGTAATTTTTCTTCAAACAACATGAAGTCTTGCTATATTATAGACATTAGCAGAATACACAGCAGTACCTCCATGGAGGAGGGCAGAACCTACTTAGAATAGGCTCTGAAGAACAGCTGTGCCAAACCGAGCATCTCTCCTGGCCTGGACATCAGGAGTAATGCTTAGTAAAAGTGTGCACTGTTTCCAAGTAGCAGCCTGGCAAATCTCTAATAAAGGGATATCTCTGGCAGCAGCTAGAGACGCAGCTGTACCCCTGAGAATGACGCCTCAAACCGGGGGTTTGCCCACTTTCTGATAACAAAAATTGATACAAGAGACAATCCACCTGGCTACTGATCTCCTTAGTGGCTTGCCTTCCCAACTTCACCATAGGTAAGGAAAAGTTGGAGGATTCAACCTAGACCTTTGGTACGCCTATATAATAACTAAGAGCTCTCTTAACATCCAGGAGTTGTGCAACCTCCTCTCACCAAGAGGAGTGATCAGTGAAAATACTGGAAGGAGATAGATTGATTAAGATGAAATCTGAAACCACCTTAGGCAAAACTTCCTATTAGTCCCAAGGACTACC
Organism: Neoceratodus forsteri; assembly: GCA_016271365.2. Lineage (NCBI taxonomy): Eukaryota > Metazoa > Chordata > Ceratodontiformes > Ceratodontidae > Neoceratodus > Neoceratodus forsteri. The sequence goes on from CM028131.1 coordinate 737,607,132, forward strand.
TTATCCCTGTGGAAAGAAATAAAGTCAGTCTCCACTGACAAGGCTTGCAATTCACTTATGCGCCTGGCAGAAGTGATAGCCACTAGAAAACAGTTTTCCAAGTTAGGTACTTAAGCTCTGCAGAAGACAGAGGTTCAAGGGGTTGCATTAACTGGGCAATGCAAACATTAAGGTCCCAAGCAGGGCCGGTTCCCAAAGGGAGGATTAGTATGGAGTAACCTCTTAAAAACTTGGAAAACACAGGATGAGAGGAAAGAGGGGATGACTTTCCTGCTGACACAAAAAGCAGACATGCCAAATGAACTCTCAGGGTAGCTGGTCTGAGACCCAAGGAATTAAGATGTACCATGTAATCTAACAAAATGGGCAATTAGCAGATTCTGGGGAAATATTTTTCCCAGCACACCAAATGGAAAACCTTTTCCATTTAGAACTATAAGTAGCCCTAGTGGAAGGCTTTCTGGAAGCCTTTAGGATCTCAAGAACACCGAGAGAGAGGTGTAAATCAGCAAACTCTAACTCCTCAAGAGCCAGGCCTTGAGGTTGAGGGATTTGAGGTCCGGATACCAAACCCTTCCCTGGGCACAAGTCAACAGATTGTGATTCCTGGGGAGGCACAGGGGAAGATGGACTGTCAGAGACAGAAGGAGTGGGTACCAGGGCTGCCTGGCCCAATCCGGGGCAATCAGAATCACCCTGCAAGGCTGAGATCTGATTTTGACTAGTACTTTGAATAGGAGAGGAAAGGGGGGAAGCATAGAGGAACTTCCCCTCCCAATCCAGAAGAAGGGCATCCAGGGGAACTGAGCCCAGCACTGGAGGTCTGCAACAGAACAGAGGAAGTTTGTGATTGTCTGGGGCTGCAAAAGATCTATCTGAGGGATGCCCCACCTGGCAAAACTATCCCCAGCACTTGAGGATCCAGGGACCATTCGTGATGGCCCTGGGAAATCCTGCTGAGGGCATCCGCTAGGACATTGTCCTTCCCTGGAAGATGAACTGCTATGAGGGAAGTGTTCTAGGAATAGGCCAGAGACCACAACTTTATTGCCTCGGTGCACAAGGTCAAGACCGAGTGCCCCTGCTTGTTGATGTACCACATTGTTGTGGTGTTGTCTGTTCTGACTTGTATCACCTTGTCGTGGACAGATGCAGAAAAGCTTGAAGAGCTAAAAAGACAGCTCTGAGTTCCAGCAAATTGATGTGGAGCAGAGATTCCTGGGGGACCAAACTCCTGGTGGAAAGGTCGCCCTGTGGGCTCCCAACCCAGAAGGGAAGCATCTGTAGTGAGAGTCAAGTCGTGAGAAGGGGAAATGAAGGGGACCCCGCATTTAATTGCTCTGATCCTGCCACCACTGGAGAGCTAGGATCAAGGTTCGAGTCACTGGGACCAACTTGAAAGGGGTCTCTTCTCTGAGACCAAAAGGTTCTCAAGTGAAACTGAATGTCTCTCATCTGAAATCTTGCTCCCTGCACAACAGCTGTGGATGCAGCCATGTGCCCAGGAGCTGCAGAAGTGTCTTGCTGGTCGAGAGACCTGCAGAGTGAAGGAAGAGGCCAGAGCCACTAAATTCCTTACCCTTTCTGGGGAAGAAAGGCTCTGGCTAGCTTTTGTGTCCAATTCTGCCCCTATAAAGGTGAGTACCTGGACTGGTTCCAGAACCGACTTTGGTAGGTTTAGCAGAAAACCCAGGGAGGGTGAGAAGCTGCTGGGTGACCTGCAGGTGAGATTTACCTGTTCTGGGACTGGCCTACAATGAGCTCAGTCGCCTAGATAGGAAAACAGCAATCCTCTGCCTCTTCAAGTGGGCCACTGCCACTGCTAGACACTTTGTAATACCCTTGGAGCAGAGGTAAGGCCAAGGGCATTGCTCTGAACTGGTAATGACCTGAGGCAGTTCGAATCTGAGGTACTTTGATGGGATCTTCTGATTAGGACATGGAAATAGGCATCCTGAGGTCCAGGGAGGCTAGCCAGTCTCCTGGCCTTAGGAAGGTAAAATCATTGCCAGAGTTACCATTTTGAACTTTTGGTTCTAAAAGATGCTTGTTCAGATATCTGAGATCTAAGATGGGCCGCCATTCTCCTGTCTTTTGGGGTAAGGAAGTATCTGGAATACAGACCTCTGCCCTGATGCAGGAGGAACCCTTTCTACTGCTCTGAGAGCTAATAGGATGAGACTCTGTTTCCAGAGCGAGGTCTCAGAGCACTGAAGTAGAAAAATCTGCTTCTCAACTTGGGAAACTTTTTGAAGCTGAGAACCAGACCCTGGCTTACTACTTCCAGAACCCACTTGTCTGAGGTTAAAGAAGCCCACCCTGACTGAAGTAAGCCAGCCTGCCCCACTGGTACAGGAGACGGCCCTGGGCACCCCATCAGGGTGCCTGTTTCGCAGGAGCTTTAGGCTGGGGGTGGGAGCAGATCTGCCCACCCTCTGCCTGCCCCTGCCTCTGAAGAAGCCCCTCTGAGCATAGGCAGAGGAGGCCTGAGTCTGGTAGAAAGGCCTGTGAAAAGCCACCCTACCCCTGGGGCATGCCTTTGAGGAGTGGCTTGCCGCTCCTTAGCCTGGGCACTCTTGCAAGTAGTCCTATATTCATCCATCTTTCTTCATGTAATTCTGTCTGCTTTCCAAACAGAGAATTTCCCACCACAGGAAAATCCATAGCCTTAGTCTGGGTATCCTGTGACAAACTAGTACACCTGAGCCAGGCCAACCTATGAAAAGCTACAGATGTGGCCATGACCCTAGAGGAAACATCATTAACATCCACAGCAGCATGAAACTGAACCTTAGAGGCTTCAATGCCATCAGCAGCCACCTGCTCTAGTTCACTAGCCAGCTGGCCATGGGCCTGCTTGGCCAATTGCATAACAGTATCCCATCTAGATTTCTGATACCTAGCTATATAAGCCATATAATTTGCTTGCCTGAGTCCCAGAGAGGCTGCCATATACTGTTTTTTGCCATGGCATCAATCTTCCTGGAATCCTTGTCAGGAGGATGTGAAGCCAAGGGAATATTAGCTTTATCACAGGCAGCAGCCTGAACTACCCCAACATGACTGCATTGCTGAGAAAGGAATTCTGTATCAGGGCCTGACAATGTATACCTTCTGTCCATCTTTTATCTACAGGAGGCACAGAATTAGGAGCTTTAAAATTTTAATTGTTTGTTTCCTAAAAGACTTATGTAAAGGAATAGACAATCTCCTAGACTCTGGAATATCCATCATTTCTACAAAATCAGGCTCCTCTTGCTCATCCACAGCCTCTTCTAAAGGAAGCTGGAGGGTTTCAGCAACTTTTTTATAAAACATAAAATGAGATGGGGACTCAGACAGCATAGGAGGAGATTCTAAAGGTCTGTCTGGGGAGATGTCCGGTTCAATGGGCACACCCAGACCTTCCCAGCTACATTCATACTGTTCATAATCCTCCTCCCTCCTCTGGTTCATAAAATTCTCAACATCATAATCCTGAACCACTGGGACTGGGACGAACCGACCTTTTACCAGATAGTGGTGGTTCGGACGGACCCTGAGACAGTGACTAGACAATTTGTATGGCTTTTCTATCTCTGCAGCAGCTGGAGAAGGAATTTTGGACTCCAGACCTGCTGATTTTCTTGTTTTCTTTACTGGAATTGGTTCCTCAGAACCAGCTTTTCTTTGCCTGAGGAAGTCTGGCCCTGGTCAGAGGGCATTCCTCTGGTTCGGGTTGGCACCGAACCGGCTGGCCATCCGGGTCAGCGGACTTTGTCTCTCGCTCCCTGAGCCTGCCCAATCTTTTTTCCAGGGTGGCTGCAGGGAAATTCTTACATACCTGGCAGTCTGACTGGAGGTGGTCACACCCCAGACAATAAACACATGTGGTGTGTGGGTCAGCCTTGGCAAAGACTTCCCACAAACATCACAGTGTTGAAACCAGTGGGCCCGGTTTTCTTTGGGTTTCTCAGACATAATACCAGCCTAACCAAAACTTGTCTTTAACGCAGTGCTAGGTAATACACCCTTATCGGTTCCTAACCATGTCACGGGTATTGGAAAAAACGTAATAAATCCGTTTTTTTTAGAACCGATAAGAACCGGGAACCGCACTCTAAAATAGTAACTTTTAGTTTTAAATGAGTTTTAAACCCACTGATCGGTTCAAAACCGAACCGATAACTTACAAGTTCCACACAGACAAAACCTTCATTTACTTACGGTTACCACAGACAGAGCTCTTTAAACCGAGAAATGAACCAAGCAGAAGGAGAAATCTCCGGAGCGACTGTTCACTGAGGCGGAGTAAAGAATATGACAGTTCAAGTTTGAAATGACACAGATAGAGCTGCTCGCGTAAAAATTCTATTTTGGAATGGTTTTAACCATTTCATTCCGAGGCAGTTCTAGAGCTGGATCAAACTGCTAATTTCTATAATATAGCAAGACTTCATGTTGTTTGAAGGTTTGAGCAGACCCGTGCTGTGGGGAGTCAACTTCTAGTTTCCCTGAAGATCCCCTGAGGAGCCACCTGCACTCTAGTCAGGGAAAAAAATGGCTCTGTCCCACCAATTGAGGAGTGGAATGGCCAGCCAAAGCAGAATCTGCGAAAACCAATCCCCAGGTTGCAGCCACGGGCTCCTTGCAGAAGTATACTAGCAGACAACACTATGGCCCCTCCAAGGAGGACAAAAGGACACTAAACGGAGGTGGCAGGAAAATTTTTAAAACTGCAGGATAAGAAAAGTAAATACAAATAAAAATAAAGATGGCATTAAAACTTCTGTGGTGATTCTGGGATCCGACAAGCACAGGTTGATGGCAGGAAAAGAACTGAAGGGAGAAGGGTCCGCCCATGCATATATAAAGGGGGTGACGTCAGACACTGCCACGGGTGGCCCTAGTGAACTGCTTCAGAAAAGTTTCTGTGTTGTCCTACAGCCTGACGGCTTGCAGTTCCATAGGTGTGATCTGAGGAGAAAGATATCCCCGAAGAAGACCTAGAGTAACTAAAATAATCGGTATGGTAGCAATGATTAACCACTGCAGAAGGAGAGATTTACCTGGGTCAGTGACTGTAGGCTCAAAATCTAGAGTAGAATGCATATTTCTGACCAAATCCTGCTGAAGTACAGAAATAGGGCCTAGGTCCAAACAGTCCAGGCTAGAGAATGAGTCTTCATTGCCACCCTTAGAAATAATGAGGTTGGGGCAGACTCATCCCCCTCCACATCCTAAATCAAAATCAGAGCAGACTTCATGAACAGTAGACCTTATCTGTCCTGAATACTGCTCGGAGCCAAAAGAAAAAGGAGCGGTCTTGCTCCAGGTCAGCATCGAACTCCAGGATGGATCTTCTGACCTCATCTTCTTTTCATAAGAAGAAAAAAGGACACAGGTCACGTTATAGTCACTACCAGTTTACCTGCAATCCAGCTATAAAATCTATGGAGGACTGGTTTGAGAACAATAAACTTGTCCTAAACTATAAAAAGACAAAGACAATGCTATTCTCCGTGTCTCACTGAAAAAAAAATAGTCCCTTCCTTGATTATCCAAAATTCACTTGGTGCTACCCTTGAACAGGTTGAATCATTTAAATATCTAGGTGTCATCCTGGATGACACCCTCTCTTATACTGCCCATGTTGACAACATTACAAATCTGGCCAATGGAAAATTAGCAGCGCACTTTCAACAATGTTTTAATCTTATCGCTGAAGCTAGATGCCTGCCAGTCTCAAGTTCGGTCCTCCCCCTCACTGACTATGGCCTACCGATCTATGGAGCTGCCTGTGACTCAGTACTTCATAGGTTTCATAGGTTTTTTTCAAGCTAGAGAACAACAGTCCATAATGCTTGCCTAATATTTTGGTGTATTAGATATATTTGTCTTTATCTGTCATTACTGAATCCAAATTTTTTTTGAATGCATCCATGTTTGTACTTTCTACTACAATTGTAGGAAGATTAGTCCATATTGAAATTGATCTTATGCTAAACCAGTTTTTCCTCCTTAATGAATTCCATTTCCCAATCAATAACTATTTGTTATGTCTACGGTTACTTTGTCTAAATTTGGATTCGAATAATTCTGTTCCATTCAAGAGTGTAGAGTCTTGTAGTAAGCCATATATAAGGCATAAGTCTCCCCGAAGCCTTCTACATTTTAAAGAATACAATTTCAAATCCTTAAGCCTATTTTCATAGTCCTTTCCCTTCATTCCTGTTATTGCCCTACTAAATTGTCTCTGTACTCTTTCGATGTTATTAATTTCTTCCTTTATATATGGGAACCCACTTGGACACAATACTCAAGGTGGGGTCTTACCAGAGCATTATACAATGGCAGCATAACCTCACTAGTCCTGCTTGCCACATGTCTAAATATACAATTTAGATTCTGATTCGCCCTTTTGATTTGTTTAGAACAATGTAATTTGAATTTCAAATCCAGGGTGATGGTAAGCCCAACATCCCTTTCTTCCATAGTCTGATGTAATGCTTGGTTCGCCAGTTTATATGTAAATTTAGGATTATGTTTACCCAAGTGCATCAACTTACACTTATCGCTATTCAATACCAATTTCTTCTCTTGGGCCCAGTTGGTAACTTCATCTAAGTTTTGCAGGATACTGTTTTCCTTGCTGTTGTTAATAACAGAACCTATACGGCAATCGTCTGCAAATTTAAGTAGCCAAATATCATTTATGTTTGATTCTAGGGAGGAAATGTAAATATTAAATAGACATGGTCCCAACACTGATCTCTGGGGAACACCACTAGTCACACTAGCCCATTCTGAAAATTCTCCATTTATGGCCACTCTCTGCTTCCTATTACTAAGCCACTTCATTATCCAGTTTATTATAATTTGGTTTAATTTAACTTCTTTTAAAGCATTTATAAGTTCGAAATGAGGGATTTTGTCAAATGCTTTAGCAAAATCTATAAACACTAGATCAACTGAGTTGCCGTTATCCATTTCTTCTGCGACTTTATTATAAAAGGTCAAGAGGTTAGTTAGACATGATCTTGATTTTGTAAATCCTTGTTGGTTTTTATCAGTAAGTTTATTACTGTTAAGATGTTCCAAAATAATTTCCTTGACAAACTGTTCAAATATTTTGCCAATCAATGATGTAAGACTTGTAGGTCTAAAATTTTCTGGCTTGTTGGTAGGTCCTTTTTTGTGGATAGGTACAACTGTTGCTATTCTCCAATCATTTGGGACTTCACCATTGTCTAATGAATGTTGAAATATATTAGTTAGGGGCAAGTAGATTTCATTAGTGAGTTCTTTTAATACCTTTGAATGAATGTCGTCCAGGCCCAGGGACTTATTGATATTTATTTTATTAAGTTTATCTAAAACTTCTTTGGGATTAATTGTAAATGTACCAGGTATAGAGCTCTCTGATTCAATTATTTTATCATGTGAATTATTATTAAATACAGATGAAAAATACTGATTCTGAATATTAGCTATTACATGTTTATCAGTTACACAACCAGATTGTGTGGTAAATGGGCCTATGGTCATAGAATTACCTCTGGTTTTGTTTATATAAGAGAAAAAGGATTTCCTGTTGTCTTTTACCCTTGATGCTAATTTAAGTTCAAATTGTGTTTTTTCTAATCCTATTTTAGTTTTTATTGTTTTTAATAAATCCCTGTATTTTGGATTAAGATGTATAAAACCCTTTTGGATTTGTTTATGAAGTTAATTTTTTTTATTAATTAGGGATTTAATTTTAGAGGACATCCATCCCCGTATAGGCTTATTCTTTGGTTCATATTTACTTTTAGTTGGAATATTGGTTTTAATAAGGTCCTTCAATTTGTTAGCTAATAACAGCCATTTACCCTCCACTGATAAATTTGTAAACGATACTTGCCAATCCCAACAACTAATAATATGTTTCATATTTTCAAAATTAGCTTTGGTGGAATTTAAGATTTTAGTTGTACCTGTTACTAACGTGGGTTTACTATTTGATATTTGAAACTGAACAGTATTAAGATCACTATTAGCTAATGGTGCATTAACATCAATTCTAGTTATACAATGGGCAACATTAGTTAATATATACTTGGCAGGGTAAAAATAGTCCTTGCTTGCCCTCTGTCAAATTTCTATGCTGATATATCTTGTTTGCAACCCCAATGTCTGTACTTGACCTGGCTCCCCCTGAGTTGGTGAAATCTTGTAGTATATACCTTACCTATGCTAATTTATCTATTTGTCACTAATGTGGTTCATGTGCCTCAATGTTTTGTATACCTGTTTGTAACTGACGTGGAACCTTTGGAAAAGAGCACTTGTGCTCAAAGGTGTTATCTGATCCTCAAATAATGAAATAAATAAATACATTTTACAGGTCCCCAGACATGGGTTTTCTGGTCGGAAGTACTGTCTTCGCCCTACACACTGTCCCCATCCAGCCCTTCAATACAGATGATGCTGTTTTCAGCACCCACTATTTTGTCTTGTACGCCTTCTCCTTCTCTGACTCATACGCTCCCAAGTGGTAGTATCTTAGATTAACAGTTTGGAAGGAGGACAGTTCTCATATAACACATGACTTCTGTGCACCAGGCTGGTAGCACAGCAGCCAAAACCGAAGACAGCTGTGGTGCAGTTGGTACCATCCTTGACGCCAACATCAGTACCATCACTGGTATCACCTTCAGTGTCATCCTCAGTTCTAGAACCTCCTCTACATTGTTAGATGTCAGTGTTAGATTGTTATTGTTAGATAACAGTGCCAGTGGCTGAGCAGGCTGCACACTTGCATCTGAGGCCGGGAGATCAGATGGGTGTGGGTTCTATCCCCACACCAGGCAATTGGGTTAATATCCCAATACTGACACTGAAGTGCAGCATAAGGGGGATGCTGCACTCCTGAGGTGCAGTCTTTCAGATGAGATGTTTAACCAAGGTCCCGTCTGCCTGTTCTGGTGGTTGTTCAGGTGGACGTTAAAGATCCCATGGCACTTCTCGAAAAGAGTAGGGGAAATTTTTAATCAGAATAACAAAAGCAGAGAAATACAGCACAGTGTTATGTCACACCAAAGAAAGTGCACAAATCAGAACAAAAATAAGTATTACAGTCATACATGATCAAATCAAATTGCTTAAGATATACAAAAAAGATGAAAATCCCTCCCCCCAAAAGATTAAGAAAAAAAAAAAAACATAACAACAAAAACCAGGAATGAGGCAGACATAAAAAACTAAGTAAATTATCCCACCCAACCAATGTTTCTCCATAAATCATTAAAGATATCAGGTCCCAAAGTTCGAGATTCATAATCACAAAGTCTATCCAGCTCACTCTGAAGCTGAAAAAAAAGGTCTTGCAGAAGTATCACCTTCTGTTGCAGAAATCTCTGACATCTAGCCTGCCATAATGACCATTTAAGACAGGCTAAGAGAACAAATATTGTACTTTTATCCCATTTTAGCCAGCCGCTAGATATTTGTCCTAGTAGTAGAATTTCATAAGACATATTACCAAAAAGTGGTTCATTCCACCAATGTGCAAGGGAATGCCAAAAATCTCGCACATATATATATATATATATATATATATACACTCAAAGAATAAATGCTGTAAAGTTTCTAATCAACCTAATCACTGTTGTTCTGGACAGCCCCTTTCAGACAACTGTTTGTGTTTTTGATTGTTCTTAACATTCAGCTTCTGATGTCCACATAACCATTTCACATCTTGCATTTTCATAGGTATCCTAGGGTCTATTATACTGGCTAAAAGTAGAAAACCATCAATGTGATCAGAAATGTGAAACAAAGGTTCTTCAGTATAACAGGCATCCACAATAAAGGTATAAAACGATTTCTTGGCATGAGAAATAAACCAACTAAGTTCTACCTTCCAAAGTCTAATGTATTTCAAAGTATCCCTGACATAAGAGGGGAGCAATTTCTCAGAGGGATGCCACTTACCCCGTCCCCAAGCAATTAAAAAAGGGATCCCCCACAAGTGCATACAGAAATCTCCAAATTCCATAGACCCCAATAACAAAGGTTTTATGGAACTACAGAAATAATTCCCCCAAAAATATACCAATGGTTGTAGCATATTAAGACCACCTTGCTTCCATGATCGATAAGTATGCACTCTCTTCACAGGATTCAATCGACTACCCCAGAGTAGCTGAAAAAAAAAGGCTCATGACTTTTGCATGCATAGAAAACGGTAAAGGAAACACATGAGAAACATAGAAAAAAATAGGTGCAATATAAGCACGAAGAAGGTAAACTAATTTTTTCCTGGTCATTTTCCAGGATTGCCAACAAAGAACTTTCTGAGAAGCCAGATCATAAACAATATCCCAATTTAACTGTATAGCATTTCGTGCTCAAAAAAAAAATGCCTAACAACTTTATATTATCAGTGGTAATCAAGATATCAAAATCAGTCACTAACTCAGCACCACCCAAAACCAGCAATTTACTTTTAGGATAATTAATTTTAATACCGGTTATACTTTGGAGATGTTCAATTATCTGCAATATTCTCTTACCAGATACTAAGTCTGCCACAGAAAAAAATGCAATCATCTGCATACGCTAAGACTTTGTGAAAAACAAAGCCCCCTGTTGTTACAACAGGTAAAACCTGAGCGTTCTCTGCTATCAAAGTAATAATGGATCTAACCCAAAAACAAAGTAGCGGACTCAAGGGACAACCCTGTCGAACACCACGTTTTAAAGAGACAGGAACACCCATATGTCAATTTACCAAAGGAGTAATAGCATCGGAATATAGTGTCTATAACATATCAAGCATAGATGGTGGTATACCATAGAATTTCAAAACGGACCAAATATGAGTTTGTTTAATGGCATCAAATGCTGTCTCTTGATCTAAAGACAACAGATAACCTGATAAGTTTTGTTGCAATCCTTGTTCAACAAGTTCCCGAAGATATACAAGATTATTAATAATGTTCCTACCTGGGACTGCACAAGACTGTGCGGGAATTAATAACTTCCGAGCAACCGAAGACAACAGATGGGGCAAAATATTAGCCAAGATTTTGTAATCTGAGGTCAATAAACTTAAAGGTCTCCAATTTTTCAAAAGAGCAGGGTTATCCTTTTTATAAAAAAAAAATCATGACCTCATTCCTCATACTAAGTCCAAGCCTACGATCAGTCTGAATTGCCTCAAAAAGAAGTCTCAACCAAGGTAACAATAAATCCAGATAAGCTTTATAAAATTCATTAGGTAATCCATCTATGCCAGGTGACGTACGAACAGATAATTTAGCAATGGCTTCAGCAATCTCTGTATCACTAATTGTAGCTTCTAAACTTTTCACATCTTTCGGTAATAGGGAAGGTACATTAACATACTGAAAAAATAAGTAATTAGTGTCAGAGGTAGAATCCTGAAAAGTATTACACACATGTGCTTGGACTATTTGACGAATACCCCGAATATCGGTAACCATTTCACCTGTACCATCAAGGCCGACATAACATAGTGATTTGACGCAGAAGCGGTTAAATCATAAGGATTAACTTGTTGTCTAGTACCCCGAAGTAAATACTTTTGTTGAAAAAATTATCTTCCCTCAATTTAAGAAACCCAAACATATGTTCCTTTAGATTGAAAAGCATCTGATGTCTTGTGCCATTCGGGGATGCTTTTTGAGCCAATAGTTTTAAATATTGAGCTCTACGTCTAAGGTATAAAAGGTAGTCATCTCTGGCCTTTGTTCTACACAACTGAGTAAAAAAAAAAATTCAAGTCCAGTTTAGTATCCTTCCACCATTCAATGGGACTGTCATACAGACAACAAATGGTAGAACGCAAGTCTAAAAGGGACCGTATATGATCTCTAGTAAATTCTTCTGTTAACAAAGCCAGGTTCAACTTTCAATGGGCCTGCCCCATCAAAAGCTTTTGGTATTGACCTATCAATACCCTAACTATCATATGATCAGAGGTTTCGAGAGGTAGTACTGCAGCCCCTGAAACAGTGATTCTTTCAGAGGAACCAAAAATCAATACGTGAAGATAAAACTCCCTTATGAAAAGTATGAGAAGGAAGTGCTTGTAATATGTCATATACATCTTGTAGATTGTATTGATCAATAATTTGAAGTATTGCATTAGTATCACAATAAAGTTTCTGTGACTTACGGCCCAGCCTCAGGGAGCAAGTCCACAATTAAAATCTCCTCCCCACAATATTAATTTTGAAGTATGTAAGTAAGGGGCTATGCGTCTAAAAAGCAAAGATCGTTCTGCTTTCAGTTGAGAGGTATATATATTAATAATACGATATACACAACCATAAAGGACCACATTAAGGAGCATAGCTCGACCTGGAACCGCATCCAGAACACGTAATATGGTAACAGCAATGTCTGAAAACAAGAAACCCAATCCTGAACATTGGTCATCTCCCAATGACCAAACAGAAACACCCCACCTCCAGTCCCTTTCGGCCATTTTAAAGTCAGATAAGGAACGTAATCTAGTGTCCTGCAATAAAATAACATTCCCACGGCATTCCCGTAGGCTAGCAAAAGTGACCTTCCTTTTATTATGAGACTTAATACTATTAACATTACTAGTAAGAAAAGAAATATTCTCACGCATGGTAGGACAAAAAAGAAGGAAACAATATCCTAGTAAAAGAGAATTAACAGGAAGAAAAAAAAAACCTAGAGAACAGGTCACTTTCTTTCTTTCTTTCTGTTTTTTTGGCTTTGGTTTAGCACCAACTCCCACACCTGGCATGGTTTCAGTGTGCGAGGAGGCCACAGATGAGATATCTGAGTCAACACCATCCTCTTCACCATCCTATTCGAGCAACATGATATAGGAGTTATGAACAGAAACTGGGGTGGGGGGACCAGAGGGACCTGATATGGGTCCAACACAACCCTAGATGATTCTGAGCGAGTCACCCTTTGAAAAGGGGAGTCTTGCTGCAAATCCGGAGGGGGCATGTTAGCCTGATCAAGGTTAGTGCCAGGAATATGGGCAGAGTCATCTCCTGATGCAAGCATAACAGCAATTTCAGATGGGGATACAGTGGGGGAGATAACTTGAGGTAGGGGGTTTGCACATGTGGTGGTCGTCACAACCTCTGAACCCTCAGTGCCTATACATGTAGTATTCATGTCAGAATGTCCCTGATCAGCAGTCTCAATGGGACTACAACTTCCGAGTCTTCCAGTCTCTGAGACTGGGGAGCAGGGGGAGGCTGCTGATGACATAAATCATGCAGCCGCTGTTTCTCTTTTTGGGCATTGGCAACAAAAACATCCTGTTCAGCACATATAGTAGGATCAGCATTATTATGGGAAGGCCATGAACAATTATGAAAGGTGTGTCCATATTCATCGCGTAAATTACATTTCATGGGTCTCCTACAGTGCGCACCTATGTGCCCCAAATCCCCAGAAAGACCACATTTTTGCTTGTCACAGACATTACTGAGATGCCTTAAAGTACCACACTTGTAACACGCTCTGGGCTGTCCCGGATAGAAAATTACCCCTCTATCCCCCCCCCCCCAAAAAAAAAAACTATTAGGGAGAAGTTTAGTCAAACCCTGTTCTAAATGCAGATCAACAAGATAATGCCAACCCCGAGTCTACAGGTGTTCATCATCTAAAACTGGCTCAGGGTGACCCTCAACAGTACAATGTTGTTGCAGCCAGTATGTTATATCAGCAACATTAACCCCCTCATTTCGGAATAAAACAGTAATCTTCTTCGTCACAGGTTTTGTCAGAGGGATAGCCATAAAAGGCTTCCACAAAGGTGTTGATTGGAGAGTCTGGAATTGTTTCCAGAAATGTTCCAGGCCCACCGGATGTTTAAAACTGACATCAAAAACAGAGTCCCCAGACATATGAATAAGGGCATATATTTCGTAAGCGTAGAACTTCATGCTATTTTTCAGAAGTTCACGCACTACAAAGTGCCTATTAGGAACTTCTGATAAGAGTCCTCTAAATTTGAGATGTACAGCATTATGTCTTGTTGCTGGTTCTGAAAGCAAACCAAATGTAGCAGGAAACAAGCGTTCATTCACTCTGTCATGCCATACATTATGAGGGGTTTGCTGTATGTGGGGCAGGTGTTCAGAATCAACCACCAAGGGGGGGATCCTGCTGTGGCAGTTCAACTACCAAAGCCCCAGCTTCTAAAGGAGGAGTGGGGCAGAAGCAAGAGGCAAGTCACCCTCGAGACGTCCAATGACATCCAAAATAGGATGACGGGAAGTTTCTGGAGCAGTGTTCATAGCTAATGGAGGGGAAACTTGTCCAGGAGGGGGCAAAGAGAGAGACCCTGGTCCAATAGTAGGGGTAGCATTTATTGAATCTGGAACAGAGTTTATAACAGCCCCAGCAGAGTCCAGCAAATTAGAAGTGTCAATAAAGTTAGGATCCCATCATAGCCCAGCAGGATTCTTCACCCAGCCAGCGGCTTCTAACGCCATCGTTACCCAGGCAGCAGGGGCTTGAACAACCCCAACAGAATGCTCTGTATCCATGGGGGAAGCAGACACAGGAGGAGAACGCTCTCCTTGTCGGGAAGATATACTGGGATTGCTAACAGTACCCACATCTCCAGTCCTTAGAGAATGTATCTCAGGCCCATCAGTAGAAAGATTCCCAGCCTGAGAGGAGCTCATGCCACCTGACACAGCAACCTCCATCTCCACGGAGGCAGCCAGGGCAGAGTCCGTGTCTATCACAGGCTCCTGCAAGCCCTCCAATTCAAAACTTTCCCCCTGTATCAGTAGTACTCACAGCCATCGATGTTGTAGCCCTACTATGTAGAGAAGCCATACAAACAACCATGGATTTTGTCTCCAGCGTTTCAGGTAGTGCATTGTCCAGCCCAACAGGTGATTGTGCTGCATCCGTTTCCTGTACTATATGCGTAGCATCCGATGTGCAGTCTAGGGCTTGCAATAAACGATTCCTGATACTCAGAAAACATTGCTCTTCATCTTGTAAGCGTCATCGGATATCAGCAGCAGCACAATTTTCAAGCAAAACGGAGTCCACAGCAGACGCAATCGAAGTATCCAAAACTTCCGAAACAGAGGTATCTGAGCCTAAATCCATCAATGCAACGTCTTGTTCATTATCAGTAATAGCCATAATGATCACTAGGCTAAAAGGGGGGCCAAGGAGGTGATCAGCTCCTTAGCCTCCCACATGTCCAACCCCTCCTCTAGCTGCAAGCACACTGAGAGAGGCAAAGGGAAACGCAGCGCCCACTACCAAAGAGTAGGGGAATTTCTCCAGTGTCCTGGCCAAATGACCCCCATTCATTAAAAATAAAATACCACCAACAGCTTAATCGGGCCCACTTTCAGTTAGTTACCATCTGCATCCCCCCAGTCACCCCTGAAAAAGGGACTTCTAGTCTCAGTGGGCCTACCGGGTCAACAAAATTCAATAAATAAATAAATAAATAAATAAATCTGAATATAATCCAGACCTCACAGATTTAGAGGCAGAAGATGATGAAGAAGGATGCTTGTACAAGGAACCAGTGCCTGCCCAAGGAGCAGTTCAGTAAGTTCTTGTGCCTCAGAAAAATCTAACGATCCTGTCCCTGCTCAAACAAAAACCACTACAATTTAAGAAAACACCCCTTTAATAGACCATTTTGTGACTTTACTCTGGGATCTAATAAGCAGTACACACCAAATGTATTGGGGAAGGATAGAATATTCTGCCAAATGCAACTATCGTTTTACCGCTGCTTGAAGCACTTTTTGCCCTAAGGCTGAATCAGTGGAGTGTGAATATGCAATCTATAATGCTTTGTGAAAGCAGGTACCTGCCTTGCACAAGCAAGTCACTGAGGCCTCTACCCTTTCTGCCCAGGAGTCTCCCATAGCTTTGGTCGAATACACATTGATCCAAGCTGGTGGCTTCAATTTGGCCACCACCATCTCTTTAGAATTTATTAAGTCAAAAAGAAGGAAGACTTACTTCTTGGTTAACATGAAACTCTGAAGTAACCTTTGGGTCGAGAGAGGGCACTGTTTATAAGAAAAAATTACTCACCTTAGTAATGTTGTTTCTTCTAATGGAGTCTTGCTATATTATGACATATGCAGTTTGTCCCAGCCTTAGAACTGCACCGGAGGTGAAAGAGTTAACTTTCCATGCCAGGCATGGAATCTTGAGCGTGAGCTCGGTTGAAAACTCTGTCTGTTGTTCTTCAAACTCAAACTGTCAGATTTTACGAGCAAAATTCACTAAGATTCTAAAGTGAAGCTGTAAACCCACACTAGCCAACTGGCTACTAAAATATTAACACATTTTTGGTCCCAAAACAAAGACTCAAGTCAGGGATCCAAAAATAAAATACAACACCAAACACCCCAAAAAGAGGGTGAAAAACACAAAGTGGGCATCTATTAGTGCCAACACTGCACTGCCCACCCACATCCCAAGAGCAGAGGTTCTGAGAGGGGCAGGTAGGGGAGGTTCATAACATAAGACTCCATTAGAAGAAACAACATTACTAAGGTGAGTAATTTTTTCTTCAAACAACATGAAGTCTTGCTACATTATGACATATGCAGACTACACAGCAGTACCTCCATGGAGGAGGGACAGAACCTACTTAGGAAATAGGCTCTGAAGCACAGCTGTGCCAAACTGAGCATCACTCCTAGCCTGGATGTCCAGGGAGTAATGCTTGGTGAAAGTATGAACTGTTTTCCAGGTAGCTGCTTGACATATCTCTAAGATAGGGATGTCCCTGGCCGTAGCTAGGGACACAGCTGTACCTCTGGTAGAGTGAGCCCTCAGGCCTGAAGGGGGAACCTAACCCAGTTTTTGATAACAAAATTGGATACAAGAGACAATCCACCTGGCAATGGATCTTTTAGTGGCAGGTTTCCCTTTACCAACCTCACCATAAGTGAGGAACAGTTGGAAGGAGTCAAACCTGTGACCCTTGGTACGCTCTATGTAGTAACTAAGGGCTCTCTTTACATCTAAACTGTGCAGCCTCCTCTTGCCAGAGGAGGAATGGTCAGTGAAGTACACTGGAAGAGATATAGATTGATTAAGGTGGAAATCTGAAACCACCTTAGGCAAGAACTTCCTGTTAGTCCTGAGGACCACCTTATCTCTGTGAAAGGAGATAAAATCAGGCTCCACTGACAAAGCTTGTAATTCACTTATGCGTCTGGCAGAAGTGATGGCTACTAGAAACACAGTTTTCCAAGTCAAGTACTTAAGCTCTGCTGAAGACAAAGGCTCAAAGGGGCTGCATAAGCTGAGCAATGCAAACATTAAGATCCCAGGCAGGAGCAGGGTCCCTGAATAGAGGGTTGGTGTGAAGCAATCCCTTGAAAAACTTGGGAGAAAACAGGGTGAGCAGAAAGAGAAGAGGGTTTTCCTGCTGAAATAAAAGCAGAGACAGCTGCCAAATGCACTTTCAGGGTAGCTGGCCTCAGCCCCAAAGTATTTAGATAGACCATATAATCCAGGACTGTGGGCAAATCAGCAGATTCGGGGGAAATATGCTTTCCAGAGCACCATATGGAAAACCTTTTCCATTTGGAATTATAAGTAGCCCTGGTGGAAGGCTTCCTAGAAGCCTTCAAGATATCGAGTACACCTTGAGAAAGGCGTAGGTCAGCAAACTCTAACTTGTCAAGAGCCAGGCCTTGAGGTTGAGGGATTTGAGATTCGGATACCAAACTCTCCCCTGGGCACAGGTTAACAAATTGTGATTCCTGGGAAGACACAGAGGAAGGTGGACTGCTAAGGACAGAAGGAGTGGATACCAGGGCTGTCTGGCCCAATCTGGAGCAATCAGAATCATATTGCAAGGTTGAGATCTGATTTTGACTAGCACCTTGAACAAGAGAGGGAAGGGGGGAAAGGCATAGAGGAACTTTCCTTCCCAGTCGAGAAGGAAGGCATCCAGAGGGACTGAGCCCAACACTGGGGGCCTGCAGCAAAAAAGCGGAAGTTGGTGATTGTCTGGGGCTGCAAAAAGATCTATCTGAGGGGTGCTCCACCTGGCAAATACTACCTCCAGTACTAGGGGATCCAGTGACCATTCGTGATGACCCTGGGAAATCCTGCTGAGAGCATCTGCCAGGACGTTGTCCTTGCCTGGGAGGTGAACTGCCACAAGGGAGGTGTTCAGGGAATAAGCCAGAAACCACAACTTCATTGCCTCGTGCACAAGGCCGAGACCGAGTGCCCCTTGCTGTTGATGTACCACACTGTAGTGGTGTTGTCTGTTCTGACCTGTACCACTTTGTTCTGAACAGATGCATAAAAACCTGAAGTGCTAGAAAACAGCTCTGAGTTCCAACAGATTGATGTGGAGCAGAGATTCCTGAGGGACCACAATCCCTGGGTGGTGAGGTTGCCCATGTGAGCTCCCCATCCCAAGAGGGACGCATCTGTAGTAAGGGTCAAGGAGTGAGATTGAGGGATGAAAGGAACACCCTGTCTCAGATTGCTCTGATCCTGCCACCACTGCAGGGCCTGGATCAGGGTTCGAGTTACTGGGATCAATTTGGTTAGAGGATCTCTCTTTTGACACCAGAAGGCTCTCAAATGGAACTGGATGTCCCTCATCTGAAATCTTGCTCCTTGCACTACAGCTGTGGAGGCAGCCATGTGCCCTAGGAGCTGTAGAATGTGCCTTGCTGGTCGAGAGACCTGCAGAGTGAGGGAGGAGGCCAGAGCCACCAGGGTCTTTGCTCTTTCTAGAGGAAGGAAAGCTCTGGCCTGCTTTGTGTCCAGTTCTGCGCCTATGAAGGTGAGTAGCTGAACAGGCTCTAGAACTGACTTTGGAAGATTGAGAAGAAAACCTAGAGATGTAAGCAGCTGCTGGGTAACCTGAAGGTGTAATTTGACTTGGTCTGGAAACTGACCCACTATGAGCCAGTTGTCCAGGTAAGGAAAGATGGCAATCTTTTGCCTTCTTAAGTGAGCAACTGCTACTGCCAGGCATTTTGTGAATACCCTTGGGGCAGAGGTGAGGCCGAAGGGCATTGCTCTGAACTGGTAATGGCCTGAGGGCAGTTCGAATCTGAGGTACTTTCGGTGGGAGCTTCTGATGAGAACATGGAAGTAGGCATCCTTGAGGTCCAGGGGACGAACCAGTCCCCTGGCCTTAGGGAGGGTAAAATAATTCCCAGAGTCACCATTTTGAATTTTGGTTTTAAAAGGTGCTTGTTTAGGTATCTGAGATCCAGGATGGGCCGCCATTCTCCTGTCTTTTTTGGGGTAAGGAAGTACCTGGAGTACAGTCCTTTGCCCTGGTGTAGGGGAGGAACCCTTTCTACAGCTCTGAGAGCCAGGAGGGTTGAGACTTCTGTTTCCAAAGCGAGAGCCTCTGATGGATTTGCAGGTGGAAAGGATCTGGTTCTCATCTTTGGAAATTTTTTTGAAGCTGAGAACCAGTCCCTGGCTTACTACTTCCAGGACCCATTTGTCTGATGTTAAAGACTCCCAGTCCTGGATGAAGTAAGCCAGCCTACCCCCTACAGGTAATGGAGAATCGGCCCTGGCCATCCCATCAGGGTGCCTGTTTGGCAGGGGCTTTAGGCTGGGGGTGAGAGCAGGCCTGCTCGTACCCCGTCTGCCTCTCCCTCTAAAGAACTCCCTCTGGGCATAGGCTGAAGAGGAGGCCTGGGCTTGGTAAAAAGGCCTGTGAAAAGGCCTGCCCCTGGAAAGCCTCTGAGGAGTGGCTTGCCTTTTCCTTGGCCTGTGCACTCCTATAAGTGGTCCTATACTCATCCATTTTCTTCATGTAATTCTCTGTCTGCTCCCCAAACAGACAGTTACCCACAACAGGAAAATCCATAGCCTTAGCCTGGGTATCCTGTGACAGGCTAGTACACCTGAGCCAAGCCATTCTGCGAAAAGCCACAGATGTAGCCATGACTCTTGAAGATACATCATTAGAGTCCACTGCAGCATGGAATTGCACCTTGGATGCCTCAATACCATCAGCAGCCACCTGCTCCAGCTCCTTGGCAAGCTGGTCAGGGACCTGTTTTGCTAGAGCCATAACAGTATCCCATCTGGATTTCTCTTGCAACATAGGCCATATAATTTGCCTGTCTGAGTCCCAAGGATGCTGCCATGTACTGTTTCTTAGCCATGGCATCTATCCTCCTGGAGTCCTTGTCAGGGGGGTGTGAAGCCAAGGGAATATTTGCCTTATCACAGGCTGCAGCCTGCACTACCCCAACATGGCTGCATTGCTGTGAAAGGAACTCCGTATAAGAGCCTGACAATGTGTACCTCTTGTCCATTTTTTTATCCACAGGAGGTATAGTGTGAGGAGCTTTTAAAATTGTTATTGTCTGTTTCCTAAAAGATTTATGTAAAGGAATAGACAGTCTCCTAGACTCTGGGATATCCATCATTTCTACATAGTCAGGCTCCTCCTGTTCATCCACAGCTTCTTCCAAAG
Organism: Neoceratodus forsteri; assembly: GCA_016271365.2. NCBI lineage: Eukaryota > Metazoa > Chordata > Ceratodontiformes > Ceratodontidae > Neoceratodus > Neoceratodus forsteri. Next base: position 737,627,596 of record CM028131.1, read on the forward strand.
GGAGCTGGAGGGTTTCAGCCACTTTTTATAAAACATAAACTAGAAGGGGACTCAGAAGCCTGGGGAGACACTCCTGAAGGTCTGTCTGGGGAGATGTCCGGTTCAATGGGCACATCCAGACTTTTAAAATCACATTCACTCTCTTCATAATCTTCCTCCCCCTCCTCCGGTTCTTAAAAATCCTCTATATCATATTCCTGAACCGGTGGAACCGACCGAACCGACCGCTTACCTGATGGTGCCGGTTCGGTCGGAACCAGGGAAAGCGACTGGACAATCTTGATCACTTTGGCCATCTCTGCAGCGGTTGGAGAAGGACATTTTGGCTCCACACCTGCTGATTTTCTAGTCCTTTTTGCAGGGACTGACTCCTCCGAGTCAGCTCTCCGTTTGCCCGAGGAAGTCTCGCGCTGGTCAGAGGGCACTCCCTCCGGTTCGGTTGGCACTGAACCGGGCTGGCGATCCGGGTCAGCGGACTTCTTGGCCTCTCGTTCCCTGAGCCTACCAACTCTCTTATCCAGGGTAGCTGCAGGGAAATTCTTGCAAATCTGGCAGTCTGCATTGAGGTGGTCAAACCCCAGACAATAAACACATGTGGTGTGTGGGTCAGCCTTGGCAAAGGTTTCCCCACAGACACTACAGTGCTGGAACCCAATGGGCCCGGTTTTTCTTTTGGGTTTCTCAGACATAGTGCCAGCCTAACCAAAAACTTGCCCGTTTACGGCAATTCGCCAAGCAAGACACGCTTATCGGTTCCCAACCGTGTCACGGGTCGTGGAAAAAACCGTAATGAAATCAGTTTTTTTAGAACCAATAAGAACCGGGAACCGCACTCTAAATGCAATTTAACAAAGTTTAAACACAACCTGATCGGTTCAAACCGAACCGATAATATCGTTTGCAAGTTCCACACAGAAATAATGTAAAACCTATCTATTACTTACGATACCATAGACAGAGCTTGAACTGACCGGTTGCAGTTAAAATAAAAACAAAATGCGGTTTAAAAACCAAGAATTACACTTTTAACCAACAAAATGAACCGAGCAGTAGGAGAAATCTCCAGAGCGACTGTTCAGTGAGGCGGAATAAATAATCTGACAGTTTGAGTTTGAAGAACAACAGACAGAGTTTTCAACCGAGCTCGCGCTCAAGATTCCATGCCTGGCATGGAAAGTTAACTCTTTCACCTCCGGAGCAGTTCTAAGGCTGGGACAAACTGCATGTGTCATAATATAGCAAGACTTCATGTTGTTTGAAAACTACTTTATCCGGGTGGAAAACCAAGTATAATGCCCCACAAGAGAGTCCCTGCAACTCTATGTGCCTAGCAAACTAAAATGAGGCTAGAAAATATCTTAACATATTTCTTATTAAAGCAAGACAGAGCCAGAAGGCTGTGAGAATTTCATATTTAAGTGAGGTTTCCATGACAAATTCTTGCCAAATGCACGGCCATTGTAACATATAAGAAGTCAACCACTTCCATATCAGTATTATTCATGTTCCCTTGGGCTAGCATCAACGCCATGTTTCTTAACCAAGTATTTCATAGTTGTTATGGCACACCTCAAAAAAGCAGGGATATAATGCTTCCCTACCTGGATGACTGCATCATAAAAGCTAACCAGGGATCAGAGGAAAGCAGCACTGCTGCTGGTGTGCTCATTCCTCAGTTCTATTGGCATTCTACTAAACACGCTCAAGTCTCAACTACAATGGCACCTGTCAGAGTTGGACACCTGACCCTGCAGAATTTTGCAGAATGCTGCAGGAGTCCAATTCAATGGCAGTTGTCATGCAGGAAACTGACATACTAGGACACTGTGTCTGATTCTCAGTGAACACTACTGTAATGCTGACTCAGAGACTACAGTTTACAGGAGCAGTCATAGACTCCACTCAAGCCGGATCCTTCTTGCCAAAGAACAGAGTACAGCTGATTATGCAGACAACCTGCAGCATGAGAACAAAGAATCTGGATTTCAGCAAGGCCTGCAACACTGTCCCGGACAGGAGATTGCTAAATAAATTGGGGAGTCTCGGAGTGGGTCCTATGGTGGTGGTAAAATGGGTTGAGAACTGGCTAAGAGACAGGACTCAGAAGGTGGTGGTAAATGGCATGAAATCTGAGGAGAAGGAGGTGACCAGCGGGGTGCCACAGGGGTTGGTGCTGGGGCCAGTCCTAACCAATGTCTTCATTAGCGACATTGCAGAGCATCTGGAGGTAAAGGTGTGCCTCTTCGCAGATGACACCGAGATCAGCAACAAACTGGACACACCAGAGGGGGTGGGAAAAATGAGAAGGGATCAAAGCCTATTAGAGGAGTGGTCGGGTGTCTGGCAGTTGAATTTCAATGCTAAAAGGTGCAAGATCATGCACTTGGGTCACAGGAATCCAAGGGATGAGTACAGGATGGTTGGGGAAATTCTGGCCACCACAAGTCAGGAGAGAGACCTGGGGGTTATCATATCCGACGACCTGAAGAGGTGACCAAACAGTGTGAAAAAGGGTTGGGGAGAGCAAACAGAATGTTGGGGTGCACAAGGAGGGGCATAACAAGCAGGAGGAAAGAGGTGGTGATGCCACTGTACAGATCACTGGTGAGGTCGCAGCTGGAGTACTGTGTCCAATTCTGGAGACCACATCTCCAGAAGGACATTGACAAAATAGAGGCAGTCCAGAGAAGGGCAACAAAGATGGTACATGGACTGCACCAGAAACCCTATTAGGAAAGACTTAAGGACCTAAATATCTATTCACTGAAGGAAAGAAGGGAGAGGGGACATATGATAAGAGACAAATACCTTAGGGTCATAAACAGGGTACAAATGGAAAGCATATTTCAAAGAAAACTCTGCACAAGAAGAAGGGGGCATGCCATGAGGCTGAAGGGTGGAAGGTTCGGGGTAATGTTAGGAAGCACATTTTCACTGAAAGGGTGGTGGAGCCGTGGAACAGTCTTCCAGCAGAAGTGGTGGGTGTGAAAACAATATGGGGGTTCAAGAGTGCATGGGATAGACATAAGGGTACTCTAGAGCTGTGCAGAGCCGCAGATCAAATAGGATCTGGGGCTGCAGCAGTAAGCAAATATTACTTACCACAGTAATCTTGTTTCTTCCTGGGGATACTCCATAACTCTTGTGCAGTATGCCTTTAAACCAGATTTGCCCGGAGATGGAACATTATGCTAATGATGGAATCACTGGCTCGTGCCACTTTTTCAAATGCTGCCACCTATCAACTGCCTACATTCTAACACTCAGATTTCGTGGACGCCTGAAAAGACAGGGCCTGAGAGGAATTTAATAATTATCTATAATAATAATAAAACACCCACAAAGCCTCCAACAGGAGGGAAAAATTAACCAAAACACCCCCCAATGTCAGAATCACCTGAAGAGGGTAAAACCAATGAGAACACATGTCCAAAGACAAAACCCAGAGTGTGGCACACATATCACTGGTAATACAGTATTGAATGCAGAGGCCACTGGCTCTAGCAAGGGAGGCAAGGTGGGAGAGTTGTGAACACTGGAGTATCCCCTGGAAGAAACAAGATTACTATGTTAAGTAATTGTTTCTTCTCACCCCATGAATACTCTAATGTTCCTAACTCTTATGCAGACTAAGAAACAGTAACTTTGGAGGTGGGCACAGAACCTACTTTGGGAATAGACTCTGCAGGACAGCTATGCCAAACCTGGTATCACCCCTAGCCTGTGTGTCTAGGCTGTAATGCCTAGTAAAGGTGTGCACTGTTCTCCAGGTAGCTGCTTTAGAGATGTCCACCAAAGGAACATCTCTGGAAGCTGCTAAAGTAGCAACTGTACCCCTTGTGAAATGGGAACTCAACCCTGCTGGTGCCTCCTTCCCAGCTTTTGAATAGCAGAACTGAATACACTGAACTATCCAGCGAGAAATGGATTTCTTAGATGCTGGATTTCCTTTTCCCACATCCACGTAAGTCAGGAACAGTTGTGTACTGTCCTGTCTATGGGCCTTGGTGACTGTCATGTAGTAACTAAGAGCTCTTTTGACATCAAGACTGTGCAGTCTATGCTCCCCAGAGCTTGAATGCTCAGTAAAGAAGACAGATAAAGTGATGAAATGGTTCAAATGAAAGTCCAAAACTACCTTTGGAAGAAATTTTTTGTTTATTCGAAGGACTACTTTGTCTCTGTGGAATGAAATGTAGTCCTAGAGCCTGAAGCTCACTCATCCTTCTAGCAGAAATGGCTGCCACTAGGAAAACCATTTCCCATGTTACATATTTCAAAGGAGTTGAAGACATGGGTTCGAAAAGGGAACCCATGAGCTTGACAATACAGACATTTAGATCCCGGGCAGGCACTGGTTCCCTGTGGGGTGGGGTGGGGTGCAAGTGAGGCAGAACTTTAAAGAACCTTTTGATGATAGGATTTGATGCCAAGGAGGCATTTTTTCCAGCTGAAGTATAAGCTGACACTGAAGCTAAGTGAACTTTTAAAGTAGTGGGCTGCAGGCCCAGTGAATGCAAATGAGTAAGGTAGTCCAGCGCAGTTTTATTTATTTAGTTTTTGTTAACCAGGTAAGGTGTCAGCCATAATTATGACTATTTTCAGACACGACCTGGGAGGTTACAGACATTTTAGGCAGTCAAACAATTTATAGACATTCGTACAGAAGATGAGCAACAACATGCAAGAGAGACTCTACAAGACATATCAGGTAATGGAAGTGATGATATGATGCTAGAAAACAGGTAGGAAAAAAATGTACATAGTTCATACAATCATAGGTAGAAATTGTGCATACCATACATGCTAAGTGCTACATATTACAGTAGTCAGGTTCCAGACAGAGATGATCATTCAATGATAGGAGGCAGGAAATAAGAACGGCCTATGGAGGGTTAAAACAGGTGCATTGGGCGCTCTTGACCAGGAGATACCTATGCCGAGGAAACACTTTTCTTGCCAACATCCCCGACAGCGACAGACACAATGCCAAGTGTTGGCACTGTACTGTCGAGGATGTCAGTGTGTTTTCTCTGGGGGGCTGTGCGCCCCCAACCCCCTGGTCTCTAGATATACAACTCTGAGTCAGAGTTGTCTCAGGGAGGGGGTGAACCACCAGGAGATGCAGTACCAGTGCCAGCGGGAACCATCACAGCGACCCAACGCTTTTCGCCGAATTCTGTCACTGTGATGATCTTCGCTGTAGAGGTGTTGACGTGTGGTCGGTACACCATCCAGCACAGCTGGAATTCCTGCCTGAGCTGGCACCAGTTCCCTGGTGGTGCACCAGATAGAAAACCTTTTCCATTTAAAGGCGAAGGTTTTCTTGGTGGAAGGTTTCCTGTATCCCCTTAAGATATCCAGAACACTTCCAAGAGAGATGCAGGCCTACATACTCTAGGTCCTCAAGAACAGGGTTTTATTTAACTCTAAAAATTGATTAGTGTTTTGCTCATAAAAGTTCTAAAACATTGTGAAAATGCATAGCACTTGCATCACTGTGTTTAACAAATATAACACTTCTAGAAAACCTATACAAATGCTTTCTGTACAGTTAAGTATTGTCCCAAGAAAAAAACTAATAATTATTTAAAACCCTGGACAGCCATGCTTTGAGTCTGAGTGACTTGAGGTTCAAGTATAGGAGTCTCCCCTAACTGGAGGTTAGCAGGTTGTGCCTCCGAGGAAGGTGTATTTGTTCGGACACAGACATGAAGAGCAGCAGAGAGTACCATGGCTGTCTGGCCCAATCTGAGGCTATCAAGATCATTGAGGCTGTCTGAGACTCGAGCTTGAGTAGCACCCTGTAAACCAGAGGGAATGGAGGGAATGCATACAGGTGCTTCCCTGACCAGTCCAGCATCAGAGCATCCAGGGGTACTGTTCCCAGAGCTGGGGGTCTGCAACAATAATGTGGCATGGGACTTTCGTGGGATGCAAAGAGGTTCATACCAAGGTAAGTGCAAGAGCGAGAAGGCAGATGCCCGTAATGCTCTTATGCTAATCCAATATATAATAGGAAAGGTCATAACCATTGCTTAGCAGGGCGTCTAATCTATTTTTAAAAATACTTTTAGTTTCACTAATAACAACTTTGAGCGGTAATCTATTCCAAGGACCAACAACTCTAAGAGTGAAAAAAATATTTGCGACTAGATCTCAAGAATGGTTTTCTGACTAGTTGTAAAGGATGCCCCTTGATATTGTGGTTGCAATTTTTGAATTCTAAACCAAGTTCACATAAGAGATAGGAGTCATGAATGATGTCATATAACAACATAAGATCACCTCGAAGGTGACGTGTGGATAAGGGCATAAGTTTAAGGATGTCTAGCCTTCCCTCATAAGAGACATTATATAGCCCAGAAACTTTTTTAGTAAATTTCCTCTGAACTGTTTCCACTAAAAGGCCTTCAGATTTTTTTATATGGACACCAAAGCTGGAAGGCATATTCCAAATGTGGTCTTGCATATGCTCGGTACAATGGTAGCAACACTTCATGCTCCCTTGATCTGATGTTACGTAGAATAGACCATACTACTTTATTGGTTTTATTAATAATATTGTGTACGTGTCTGTTATAAGATAAGTTATCTGAGATTATAATGCCCAAATCTCTTTCATCTGATGTTGTGTCAAGTAGTATACCATCCAAAAAGTAAGGAGTTAGCAAATTTCTTAAACCTAAATGCATAACTTTACATTTTGAAATATTCAAAGTCATGCTCCAGTTCTTAACCCATGTAGTAATGTGATCAAGATCTTTTTGGATGATGTTAGCCTGGGAAACAGAGGCACAAGGGCCACCTATTTTAACACTGTCTGCATATTTAATGGTAAAAGAGGAACAACCTGAGGTGAGATCAGCAATAAATGCCTGAAAAAGGCATGGGCCCAGGACTGAACCCTGTGGCACCCCGCTTGACACTATGCCCCTAGCTGATTTACTCCCATTGATAGACACTTGCTGAGAGCAGTTTTTTTTTTTTTTTGAAATTCTTCTTTTTATTAGGTTTTCAACTTATATACATATATAAGTCACCAATACTCAAAGTCATATAAATACATTCATAGTTTCAATGCTGTACGGCTATTTGCCAATCTATTTCAATATACTGTCACAACCAGATTTTAACATTCATTTTACAATACTTGTCGGCTATTACATTATATACATTACATTATATACATTGCATTATGTATAGGTCCCGGTCTCTAGCCCCTAGGCCCGGGGAGCTAGTAGTTGAGATCTTTCCTCAGGTTTAGGGGCCCAGAAGCCGCTAGCCAATTGAATTTTTCCTTAAGCTACTCAATGAGTGAGACCTAATTCACATAAAGTTAGGCCCTGCATGTGAATGTCAGATATTTCTCTCAGTTACCCTGTAGCCCCTGTCCGATTCCTCCAAAAGTCTCTTACTCTCCCGAAAGGTGATGCAGGAAGGCATTTCACAGTTTGCTACTCCTACATCCCCTCTCATTTCGAGGCACATTCTATTGTCACTTATTAATTAGCCATTTTAGCATCTAATTTCCAAATGAATATGTTCTCTCTGTTGTCATGCTTGTACTCACTGATGTTCATAAGCAGTTTTATGTGTATATCATTGCTCAATTCTTTCTGCGGGGGTCCAGGGAGGCCAGGCCAGGGGCAGAGGTGTTGTTTTTATCCCAGTATCGGTAGTGGTTCCTCATTTACAGTATTCTAAGGGATAAAGGTGGTATCTTTCAGCATGTAGTATATTTGCCAACGTGTCCATCTATCTGAAAATTTCCCACTTTGTTCATTCAGGTTATGCGTTATTTTCTCCATGTTGTAAATCTGTTTTGTTATGTCCCACCAATCCATAATTGTGGGGATCTTTGTAATTAACCATTGTCTGGTGATTGTCTTCTTTGCTGCAGTCAAGAGCAAAGAGAGCAAATATCTAGTATTAGGTCCTCTATATGTTCTGGGAAAGTTGAGAAATAGGTACATGTCTAGGGTGAGTTGGAGCTGTGGGTCTATTAATTCTTGCAGTTGAACCTCCAGCTGTGTGATGAATACCGGAGGGCGGACATGCCCAAATAATATAGGTCAGGTTGGCCTTGATTCCACATCCTCCAGCATTTTGCAGTGCTATCTGGGGTGTAGTGACTGTGACCACTGGCCTAAAATAGCGATCAGGAATTTCCAAGCGAATTCTCGCTAATGATGCAGCTAGTCACCCGGCAGATAGGCAACACGCCTGGTTCCATTCTTCAGGAGAGAGTGGATATCCAGTTTCCAGGGACCACTGTGTGCGGATGCTGTCGATGAGTGATTCTTTTGGTGCGCTAAGAGATTGATAATACAATGAGATCAAATGATCCTGCCCTCCTGATGTGTTTAACTGCATTTGACACTGAATCAGCGCTGGACGTCCCTGAGTGTCCCAGAGCGTCCTAGGAAGGCCCTCCACATAATGTCGCAATTGGAGGTAGCGGAAAAAATCTTTGTGTGGGAGGTGAAATTTCTTTTGTATTTCCGCATAGGACCAGAGATTACCTTGTGTAACCACCTGCCACAGGTATTTCAGCCCGTGTCCCTCCCATTTAAGGAAATTGCTATCTACATCGTTAGGGGGAAAATCAGTCAGACTCGCAATCGGGCAGAGGAGGGCTTGGTAAGGTAACAGCTTTTGCTGTTTTTTAAGTGAGTACCAGTTCTTAAATTGTGCCACTAACCAAGGATTAATAGCCAGTAGATCTCTCTCACTCGATTCTCGTCGGTATAAGGCTTTCAGGAAAGCTTGATCATCTATCAAAGTCTTTTCTATTTCAAGCCAGTGCGGGGAGAGTGCACTGGTCTGTCTCGCCATTACTTGTGTAAGGGTAACCGCCTGTTGGTAGAGCTTTAGATCGGGGAGTGCTATGGCTCCACACCGGCGAGGAAGGGTGAGGACCTTTAAACGTACCCTAGGTTTCCGACCTGCCCATATGTAGTTGCTTATCAGGCGATTTATCCCGCAAAAGATTTTTAGTGGTATGTATAGAGGGATGCTCTGGAACAGATACAGGGCTCTCGGTAGAGTTATTATTCTGATTAGATCTACTCTTCTAGCGAGATTTAGGAATGGTTGTCCAACTATGTAGGTCCTGCTTTAGTTAGGCGATAAACGGCACATAGTTTTGCTCATAATATTTTGTGGTGTCTTGTGGTATATAAATGCCCAGGTACTTCAGCTTCTGCAAATCCCATCTACCTGGCAGGATATCTCGGATCGTTTGCGTAGGGGTGTAGTGGAAGGTGAGAATTTCAGTCTTAGTAATATTCAGCTTATAGCCTGACACCAAGCTGTAGGAGTCTAACACCTGTCTCACTGCGGGAATGATTTGGTCGGGGTACTGAGGTATAGAGTATGTCGTCCGCTGATAAGGCGGAGCGATGTTCTGTGTTTCCTATCTTGACCCCCTGGATTTGCTGGGATTCCCGGAGCCGCTGTGCTAGTGGTTCTATGACCATAGCGAATAACAAGGGTGAAAGGGGGCAACCCTGTCTGGTGCCTCTGTAGAAGCGAAAGTATTCCGAATGATGACCGCTCACTCTAACGCAGGCTTGTGGTGCGGAATATATATTTTGGATGACTTGGACAAAGGGAGGGGGAAATCCAAACTTGTTTAGGGTTTGGTACAGAAAGGGCCAAGTAACCCTATCGAAAGCCTTTTCTGCGTCAAGGCTTACCAGGGCTGTCGGCTTTCCAGCATCTTGCATCACTGAGAGCAGTTTTGAAGCCAATTAATTATCCAATTCACTACAAAACTGTTTATTTTTAACTTATGAAGTTTAGTAATTAGGGCCCAATGTGGCATGATGTCAAAAGCTTTACTAAAGTCAATATAAATAACATAACAAGGCAATTTTTATTGAGTAATGAACTAATATGTTCATAGAAGCATATTAAATTAAACAGCTTCTGCCTTTTTTAAAACCATGTTGCTCTACGTCATGAGAGTCAAGGACAGGAGATATCATGTCTTTAATTAGATCTTCTAATAATTTGCAGATAGAAGAAGTTAAACTTATTGGCCTATAATTTTCCCAATTATTTTTAGGCCTTTTTTATGGGTAGGGATAACGTCTGCCTCTCTCCAATCCTGTGGGACAAAATTAATGGCCAAAAAATAATCAAACATCAGTTTTAAGGGGATAGTAATAACATCAACTAATAAAAATAATAAGTGACCAGCTATGTTGTCTGGACCAGGGCTGTATTTGCCTTTAAGTGTTAATATTTTTTTTCTTGATGATGTCAGTAGAAAATTTAACTGGTAGAACATCAGTAGTGTCTAACAGGGTAGTATCATAAGTAGGTTTAGCAATACCAGAAAAAATGTTGCAAAAATTGTTGTTAAACAAATCAGCCATTTTTTTCGGGTCATGAATCAAACTATCATTGTCAAGTAATGGACCAACCTGACATATTGGTTTCCTCAAAAAAATTAAAATAAGAGTAAAAATGCTTGCTATTTGATATGTTAGCAGTGGATGCTAATTTATGTTCCCAGTTAGATTTAGCCCTTTTAATCATGATCTTACATTTTCTTTGTGTCTGTATATAAGAAGTCCAACTAGAGGAAGATTAAATTTTTTTGATATCTAATGAACTTCTTGCGCTTTAATCTAATAATTTTTTTGATAGACTGGTTCATCCATTTGGGAACTTTGTTTTGATTCGCATTTTTAATTTTGGATGGAATATATAATTCCTTAAGCTGACAAATAATATACTTACAGTTTTCCCAATTAAGTTCCGGAGTAGAACCTGTCAATAAAAACTCCCAGATGATATTCCCAATAAATGTTTCATTGTACCCAAATCTGCTTTGTCATACGAATATACTTTAGTAAGATTAGAATTACAAACATAAGTTTGTATGATATTAAATGTGATAGTATTATGATTGATGTTCCCAATTGGGCCACTTACCAAAATATTATCTACTATTAGATCATCATCACAAAGAACTAGATCCAGAATATTATTTCCTCTAGTTGGAATATGTACATTCTGCTTAACTCCCAACTGAGTACATGTATGCAGTAACTTATTCCTCTGACTGGTGTTAGCACTTAAATTCTGCCAGTCTATTTTTCCTAAATTAAAGACTCCAGAAACTACAATTTTACTTATCGCTTTAGCCTGTTCGAATTCACATAGAACAGCATCTAAAATATCGACTGGTGAGTTGGGAGGGTGATAGCAAGAACCCAAAATCTGATGTGGACAGACTTAACTTGACCCAAATAGTCTCAGTTTGTTTGTCATGTTTTTTAATATTCTTAGTAATATCGATTGAGTTAAGTTGTTTTTTTTATAACTAACGCCACTCCTCCACCCTTCCTATTATGCCTATTAAGTGTATATGCAGTGAAACCTGGTATAATTGTTTCCCAAGATGATTTGTCATCACCCCAGGTTTCACTTATTGAAATAATGTCAACATTATCTTTACTAATTCTGCATTTTAATTCATCCAGTTTATGGTTAAGACATCTGGCGTTAAAGCATAAGAAATGTAATTGTCGACATATCAAAGAGCTGCTAACTGAAGATTTTAGAGACAGTAACCTGTCCACCATCTCACCCCTTAATTTTAGTTTAAAAGATTGTTAACAGATGTCAAAAATTGTTTTCCCAGGGCAGCACTGCCCCGTCTGCTTAAATGTAAACCATCAAAGCAGTACAATTCTGGATGATATCTGAATTCTTCCCAACGCGTTAAACAAATCAAGTTTTGGCACAAGCACCATTTTCTAAGTCATTCGTTAACAACTTTAATTTTATTATTAAGGAACGGTGAAAAGTGTGGAATAGGTAAAATTTCAGATATACCAATTTTGCAGCCCATATCCACCAGTTTATTAGTTAATGCGACAAAATCTTCTTTTACTGATTGAACAGAATCCCTATAGATGTTGTTAGCACCTACGTGTATAAGTGCAATGGGGTTATTGCCACAGTCCTTTATAATCTCTGACAGCATCCGCGTGAAATCAGATATTTTTGAGCCACTAAAACTAGAACTAGTTCTGTTGGCTTTATCAGGGTTGCATATTATCCTATCTAAGTGTTTGGTTATAGAATCACCCAAAACATAAATTTGTTGTTGCAAGGGAATGTTGGTATAACAATGAATGCCAGACCAAGGAGAAGTTGTAAGATCAGTGGATAAGTCAATAAGTGGAGTGTCATTGGTTTGCATAAGATTAACAGGGGGTAAAGTCAGGAGTACAGTAGTCAGTTAAATCAATAAGAGCATCTGTAGTCACATCTGTAACATTCAAGGCAGGGGAAGATAAAGAATCAAACCTGTTGAATTGCTCAATACAAAAGTGTTGAGCCTTTCTCCCCTTTTTTGTGACTCTGGTACTTTGTGTAAGAAACCAGCTGTCTGCATCGTTTTGACTGCTATCAGTAAAACAATCGTCCTCCCTAGCTCTTTTTCTTACACCCTCAATATGTGACTGGGGAATGTTAATAGTTGTCTGGACAGAAACCTCAGGGAGATGGGGGGTGCTTGGTGTATTAGCAGTCTCACCTTCTGAGCCATAAATAACTTCTAGAATTGGTGTTTCAGTAGTTGCTTTAAAACGATTATGCATGTCTGATTGGCTGTTTTCAAGTGCAATTAGTCGAAAATTAAATTGCCCAATCATGTTGCGTAGTTCCACAATTTCTAAATATTTGCTACATGTATAGGGCTGATCAAGAGAATCACCAGTCAATAATGTATACATGTTACAAGCTATGCATTTTATACCAGTATGTCCAGATGTAGTTAAAATAGTGAGAACGCTGCCCTCTGCCATGATACAATTGAATACCAAAACTAATACAAGAAGTATTAAAAGAATTATTCAAGTGATAATAACTAGGTTTTTGCACACAAAAATGTGAAGCCAGAGCAGGGGTTATCATACAGGGTAAGCAAACGTCTTGCCCTAAACTTAGTCAAGAAACATTACTTCCCCCCCTGCTGACTGACAACTTCTGCAGCCGGAAAACTGCCTATAGGTACCAGGACACAACTGTAACACAAACTGAAAAACAATCTCTGTCATCAAAACTCCTAGAAATGTTATACTAGTTTCCGTTGCTTAATACCCTAAAACGTTTGATACCCTCAAACACTCGTTCTGCTATATGGTCCAATGTACCTAGATTTTAATCGTGGTCAAAACACCTAAATTTTATAACCTACCAGCCGACAGACGAAAGTTATGAAGTGTAATAGATCAGACTGTGTCCAAAGGCAAAATCCACTTAGGCCTTGAGATCAAGCATGCTACCATGCTAAACACGCGGGAGGACGCGCGTGTCTTTGCGTGCGTCTCGCGCTCGCCCTGCTCGCTACAGGGCTAGAATAAGTAGCGGCTCCGACCCGGAAGTGCTGACAGCGGGTCGCGGAGACAAAATCCCCCGTTACTGCACAGCCCCAAATTATAAATAAAATATGTCACGAAGAAATATTGTATAGATAGCAAAGATATCTATCTCTGGGGTGCCGCACCTTCTGAAAATCACTTCCACCACCTGTCTGTTCAAGGTACATTCGTGACTGGCCTGGCTGATCCGACTCAGAGCATCTGCTAGGGTACTGTCCTTGCCTGGCAGATGAATGGCCTGAACAGAAACTCCTACGGAGTCAGCCAGAGTCCAAATTCTCATAGCTTCTGTGCAGAGAGGATCCAACCTTGTTCCTCCCCCCCTTCTTGTTTATGCAGTACATTGTGGTGGTATTGTCTGTTCTGACCTGTACCACCTCTCCCTGAACTAGTGGTGTGAAGGCTTGAACTGCCAGGAACACCTCCCTGAGCTCCAGCAGGTTTATGTGCTGGAGTGACTCTGCACTGGATTAAGTGCCATGAGTAGTGTGATCCCCTAGGTGGACACCCAACCTTAGAAGTGATGCATCCATTGTGAGAATCACTGACGAGGACTCTTTTTGAAAGGGAACACCTTTTGTGAGGTTGGCTTCCTTTTTCCACCACTGAAGGACCAAGAGAAATGTTTCTGTTACTGGGACAAGCTTTGAGAGAGAATCCTTTCTTTGACACCAATGAGCCCTTAGGTGGAGCTGGAGGACTCTCACCTGGAACCTGGAAACCAATACTGTGCCAGTGGCAGCTGCCATGTGGCCCAGTAACCGCAGAAACTGTCTTGCAGTGTTTGGCTTATTCAGGCTGAAGGAGCCTGCCATCTGCAGAATACTTTTTATCCTGTCCAGAGGTAGGTAAGCCCTGCCCTCCTGGGTATTTACTTCTGCTCCTATGAACTGCAGCACTTGTGCACGGAGAAGGACTGACTTTTTGAGATTTACCAGGAATCCCAGAGACTCCAAGAGTCCTTGGGTTATTTTTATTTATTTATTGAATTCTCAGATTGATACCTGTGAGCGTAAACTCATTCAATAGGTTCCACGTCAAAGGACAATATGAAAAAATTACTCACCTTAGTAATTATGTTTCTTCTTGGAGTCTTGCTGTATTCTGACAAGTGCAGTTAGCCCCAGCCTTTAAACTGCCCTGGAGAACAAAGGATTAATCTTTCAATGCAGAGCATAAAATGCTGAGCTCGAGCTTGGTTGATGTCTCTGTCCATTTCCCTTTGAAAGCTAACCGTTAGATTCTTACGAGCAACAATCTAATAGCTATTCTATGTGGAAATTGTAAAAAAAAAATGTTAATAGACAACTGGCAACAAAAAGGTTTGGATTACCAAAAGAAGACTCGTCAGGAAACCCAAAACTCAAAACCCAAACCAAACAGGAATATATTAAAATAAACACCCAAACAAAAAAAAGAGGGTGTAAAAGGGGCACCCCTGAGGTGCAACACTGCACCTGCCCACCCACTTCCCAAAACCAGGTTCTGAGAGGGGAGGCAGGGAGGGAGGTCAGAATACAGCAAGACTCCAATAGAAGAAACATAATTACTAAGTTGAGTAATTTTTTCTTCAAACAACTTGAAGTCTTGCTGTATTCTGACAAGTGCAGATTACCAAGTAGTACCTCCATGGAGGTGGGACAGAACCTACTTTGGGAATAGGCTCTGAAGTACTGCTGTGCCAAACCGAGCATCACTCCTAGCCTAGGTATCCAGAGAGTAATGCTTGGTAAAGGTATGGACTGTTTTTCAGGTGGCTGCTTGACAAATTTCTAAGAGAGGGATATCCCTGGCAGCAGCCAGGAAAGCAGCTGTACCTCTTGTAGAGTGAGCCCTCAGGCCTGAGGGTGGAATCTTTCCCAGTTTTTCATAGCAGAATTGTATACAAGACACAATCCACCTGGCAATAGTTCTCTTGGTGGTAGGTTTGTCCTTTCCCACTTCTCCATAAGTGAGGAACTGGAGGGAGTCAAACCTGTGACCCTTGGAACGCTCTACGTAGTAACTAAGGGCTCTTTTAACATCTAAACTGTGTAGCCTCCTCTCTCCTGAGGAAGAATGATCAGTGAAGAAAACAGGAAGAGACACAGACTGATTTAAATGGAAGTCTGAAACCACTTTGGGCAAGAACTTTCTATTGGTTCTAAGGACCACTTTATCCCTGTGAAAGGAGATAAAAATTAGGTTCCACTGACAGGGCTTGCAATTCACTGATACGCCTGGCAGAGGTAATGGCTACCAAGAACACAGTTTTCCAAGTCAAGTATTTAAGCTCTGCTGAGGATATAGGCTCAAAAGGAGGTTGCATAAGTTGAGCAATGCAAGCATTCAAATCCCAGGCAGGGGCAGGGTCTCTAAAAGGAGAATTGGTGTGAAGCAATCCTTTAAAAAATTTACAGAACACGGGATGAGAAGATAGTGAGGAAGACTTCCCCACAGACAGAAATGCAGAAACAGCTGACAAGTGTACCTTGAGAGTAGCTGGTCTGGGGCTTAGGCCATTAAAATGGACCATATAATCCAGAACCGTAGGCAATTCAGCAGTATCTGGGGAAATATGCTTTTCAGAACACCAAATGCGGAATCTCTTCCATTTGGAGTTATAAGTCTTTCTGGTGGAGGGCTTTCGAGAAGCTTTGAGAATATCCAGAACCCCCTGAGAAAGATGCAGATCTGCAAACTCTAACTCTTCAAGAGCCATGCCTTAAGATTGAGAGACTGAAGACTGGGGTACCAAATCCTCCCCTGAGAGAATGTGAATAGGTTGTAATTCCTGGGAAGAGACAGGGAAAGATGGACTGCTAGGGACAACAACAGGGGGTACCAAGGCTGTCTGGCCCAGTCTGGAGCAATCAGAATTACTCTGCAAGGTTGAGACCTTATTTTGACTAAAACTTTGAACTGGGGTGGGAAGGGAGGGAAGGCATACAGAAATTTCCCTTCCCAATTCAGAATCAGAGCATCCAGGGGGACTGAGCCCAAGACTGGGGGTCTGCAGCAAAAGAGAGGAAGTTGGTGATTGTCTGGGGCTGCAAAGAGATCTATCTCTGGAGTGCCCTACCTTGAAAAAATCACTTTCAACACCTGAGGGTCCAGGGACCATTCGTGATGGTCCTGAGAGATCCTGCTCAGTGCATCTGCTAGCACATTGTCCTTCCCTGGAAGGTGAGCTGCAGCCAGAGAGGTTTACAGTGAATAAGCCAGGGACCACAATTTCATGGCTTGCCTGCACAAAGATGTGGACCGAATGCCTCCCTGCTTGTTGATGTACCACATGGTGGTGGTGGTGTCCGTTCTGACCTGAATCACCTTGTTCTGCACTGACTGAGAGAAAGCTTTCAGGGCCAGAAAAACTGCCCTGAGTTCTAGGAGACTGATATGGAGAAGGGATTCCTGGGGGGACCACAGTCCCTGGGCAGTGAGGGCCCCCAGATGGACTCCCCAGCCCAGAAGAGAAGCATCCACGGTAAGGACCACTGAATAAGGCTGAGTGACAAAAGGGACCTCTTGTCTTAAATTGTCCTGATCCTGCCACCACTGAAGGGCTTGGATCACGGTCAGAGTCACAGGATCAGTTTGGTAAGGGAATCCTTCCTCTGAGACCAAAAAGCTCTCAGATGGAACTGAATATCCCTCATCTGGAATCTTGCCACTTGGACCACTGCTGTTGAAGCTGCCATGTGGCCCAAGAGCTGGAGGAAATGCCTTGCTGGACAAGAGATACTAGAAGGCTGAAGGAAGAGGCTAGTTCTATAAGAACCCTTGCCCTTTCCAGGGGAAGAAAGGCCCTTGCTCTGACTGTGTCCAGTTCTGCCCCCTATAAAGGTAAGAACCTGGACTGGTTCAATAACTGACCTGGGAAGGTTGAGAAGAAATCCTAGAGAAGTGAGCACTTGCTGGGTCACTAGCAGGTGAGAAATGGCTTGGTCTGGAGACTGACCCGCTATTAGCCAATCATCCAGATATGGAAAAATGGAGATATTTTGCCTTCTTAGAAAGGCAACTACTACTGCCAGGCACTTTTTGAAAACCATTGGGGCTGAGGTTAGGCCAAAGGGCACTGCTCTGAACTGATAGTGGCCTGAGGGCAACTTGAATCTGAGGTACTTTCTGTGGGAGCACCTGATGGGAATGTGAAAGTAGGCATCTCTGAGGTCCAGGGAGGCTAGCCAGTCCCCTGGCCTTAGAGAGGCAAGGATTATTCCCAGAGTTACCATCTTGAACTTTGGTTTTAAAAGATGTTTGTTTAGATATCTTAGGTCTAGGATGGGTCGCCACTCCCCTGTCTTTTTTGGGGTCAGGAAGTACCTGGAGTACAGCCCTTTGCCCTAGTGTAGGGTAGGTACTCTCTCTATGGCTCTTAAGGCCAGAAGAGATGAAACCTCTGTCTCTAGGGCAAGGGTTTCTGAGAGATGTGCAGGTGGAAAAGATCTGGCTCTCATCTTTGGAAATTTTCTGAAGCTGAGAACCAGTCCCTGGCTTACTACTTCCAGGATCCACTTGTCTTGATGTAATAGACATCCAGTCCTGAACAAAGTAAGCCAGCCTGACCCTTACTGGAATAGGAGAGTCGACCCGGGCAGGCCCATCAGGGTGTCTGCTTCGCAGGTTCCTTAGGCTGAGGAGTGGATGCAGCCCTGCTCATCCCCCTTCTGCCTCTCCCTCTGAAGAACCCCCCCTCTGTGAAAAGGAAAAAGAGGCATCTGCTTGGTAAAAAGGCCTTTGAAAAGGCCTGCCCCTAGACTGCTGCTTTTGAGGAGTTGCCTGCCTCTCCTTGGCCTGAGCACTCCTATAGGTGGTCCTGTACTCATCCATTTTCTTCATGTAATTCTCTGTCTGCTCCCACAAACAGAGACTTACCCACTACAGGAAAATCCATGGCCTTAGCCTGGATATCCTGTGAGAGGCTAGTACATCTGAGCCAAGCCATTCTCTGAAGAGCCGCAGATGTAGCCATGACTCTTGATGAGACATCATTAGAGTCCACAGCAGCATGAAACTGAACTTTAGATGCCTCAATCCCATCTGCAGCCACCGCCTCCAGCTCCTTGGCTAGCTGGCGGGAGGCCTGTTTAGCCAGTGCCAGTACAGTGTCCCACCTGGGCTTCTGGTACCTAGCTGTATAGGGCATATAATTTGTCTGAGTCCCAAGGAAGATGCCATGTACAGCTTTTTTGTCATGGCATCAATCTTTCTAGAGTCTTTGTCTGGGGGGGTGTGAAGCCAAGGGAATGCTTGCCTTATCACAGGCAGCAGCCTGCACAACCCCAACATGGCTGCATGGCTGTTATAAAAACTCTGTTTCTGAGCCTGAGAGTGTATACCTCTTGTCCATTCTTCTGTCCACAGGAGGTACAGAATTTTGTATGTCTGTTTCCCAAAAAATTTGTGGAGGGGAATAGACAGTCTCCTGGACTCTGGGATGTCTATCATTTCTACAAAATCAGGCTCCTCCTGATCCTCCATTGCCTCTTCCATAGGAAGCTGAAGGGTCTCAGCCACCTTTCTGAAGAACATAAAGTGGGAAGGGGACTCAGAAAGCCTAGGAGGGGATACACCTGAAGGTCTGTATGGGGAGATGTCTGGTTCCACAGGCACATCTAGACGTTCACCATCACCATCATCATCTTCAAACTCCCCTTCCTTCTCAAACTACGGTTCATAAAATTCTTCCAAAGTATAGTTGTGAACCAGGGGAACCGACCGAACAGAGTCCCTTCCTAAAGGTGCCAGATCGGTCGGAACCGGGCGAAGCGATTCCACAATACAAGTCGCTCTGGCTATTTCTTCGGAGGTTGGAACATGGACTTCTGGATCCGAACCGGATGATTTTTCTTTGCGCTTTCTTTTAGTCGGAACCGACCTCTTGGGATCGGCTCTCCTTTTGCCCGAAGAAGTATTGCCCTGGTCAGAGGGCACTCCTTCTGGTTCGGTTGGAACCGAACCAGGCTGGCCATCCGGGTCAACAGACTTCTCGGCCTCCTTTTCCCTCAGTCTACCTAATCTCTTTTCGAGGGTAGATTTGGGAAAATTTTTTGCAAATTTGGCAGTCTGAATCAAGGTGTTCAAACTCCAGACAATAAACACAGGTGGTGTGGGGATCGGCCTTAGCAAAGACCTCCGCACACTCACTACAGTGTTGAAACCCAGTGGGCCCGGTTTTTTTCTTGGGTTTCTCGGACATAGCCAACCGAACCAAACTTACCCTTTTTTTGGTAACCGCCAGGCAAGACTCCCTTATCAGTTCCTAAGTTTCAAAACACTTTTTTTTTTTTTTTTTAGAACCGATAAGGACCAGTAACCACACACTAAAGTTAACACAAGAATTAAGCAAAAATGATCAGTTCAGCCGAACCGATCCACACTTTCTACAAGTTCCACACAGAAAACACAGTACAAAACCTCTCTAGTACTCATGGTACCACAGACAGAGACTGAACCGACTACGCGGGAAACTTTTTCGGTTAGAAACTGACAAAAAAACAACACTTCAACCGACTTTCGAACCGAGCTGCAGGAGAAATCTCCGGAGCAACTGTTCAGTGAGGCGGAGTAAAGAATCTGACGGTTAGCTTTCAAGGGTAAACAGACAGAGACATCAACCGAGCTCGAGCTCAGCATTCTATGCTCTGCATAGAAAGATTAACCCTTTGTTCTCCGGGGCAGTTTAAAGGCTGGGGCTAACTGCATTTGTCAGAATACAGTAAGACTTCAAGTTGTTTGAAAAACAGAGTAAAGTTAGTTTTACAGTTGACACAAATTGCAGGAGTCACTAAGTCACTAGAAAATAACAGTATTACGCTAATAGTACAATCTTTAAAGACAGAAGCAAAACTGGTACAGAGTTAGTCAGAAAACATGGCAGGATAAAAGACAAAGAATTAAAATAGCTCTATTTTACAAGTAATGGAGGAATTGTACAATGTATGCCTGAGTCAGTAACTGTTAACTTACCTAAGGTCAGGAGGGTGAAAGGGGAAAAGAAGAGAGGGGGTGGAGAGCGAGGTGGGAGAGGGAGCATGAGGAGGAAGTAGCTAGAAGGGAGTAGCAGTGAGGGGAAGCCCTAAGGGGGGGGGGTAAATAAACAAAGGTGAGTGCTACTGAAAGTGCTGGGTGCTGTTGGGGTAGGCAAGGGATAGGACGGCTGTCCTTAAGGTGAGGTCCTGAGAGGGAATACCTTAGTGACAGTAGTAGTAGGAGGCCTCAGCTACTAGGTGTTGCTGCAGCAGGTGCTTGAAATGACCCAACCTAGTTGCGCTGGACATATCAGAGTGCAGCGAGTTAATCCAGAGTGGGTCTCTATAGGTGAAAGCATGCTAAGTGCAGTGCGGCGCCAAAGAATTCTGAAAATCTGATTGCTGGAACGTCTGGCGATGCGTGGATTTAGCGGAAGATTTTGAAGGGCTTGAACACCACGAGGCATCAAATTTAGACTAATTTTTTTTGCTAGAAGTCAGGATTGGTATCTGAACCTACTGTCAATCTGTAACCAAATTGCCTGGGAATATAGGTCACAAGTATGGGTCTGTCACGCAGCGCCAGTGTCGTGGGCTGGGGCAGTAAAGATCAGGCACAACACAGTCAAATAAGGCACACCACACCTAAACAGGTGTGGTCAGATTTATAAAAAAAAAAATAAAATAAACAAGTACAAATAAACAACTGTTTGTACAATAAACAAAACAAAGAAACAAAAAGCACAGCTCAGGGACTACAATTCGCTAGATCCCAAATAAAGGTCTGTGCAAGGAGATGCACACAAGTCGTCTCCCAAACTACATCTGCTGAAAGGTCGTTAGATCCTGGGTTAACACCCTGAACGGGCTGCACCTCTCCCGAAGGCGTGGCTGTAGCCACGGACCCTGCCACTCTGCAGCTTGCCTTCTGGCCGCTACCTAGAACCACGCAGACGGATCCAGAGCCCCTGATCGGGCTGCACCTGCCCCAAAGATGCGGCCGCGGCTACGGACCCTGCTGCTCCGCAGCTCACCTCATGGCCCCTACCTGGAACCACGCAGATGGGTAAGAAGTCCTCCTTTCACCGGGAAAGCCATGTGTGCCGCCATTGGCTCAGCACACTCAGGGCCCTACCCTGATTGGACTCTGTCTACTCTGTTGAGCCCTGATTGGCTGCAGCTTCCGCTGACTTTCCGACTGAGCGCAGGGTTGTTACGGCAACTGACTTAAACAGAGCTCACCTAGTAATTTTTTCCCACCCACCCCCGTCCCTTATTAAACAGACTTCTCACGCCCCTGGTACTTGCCCTCCTCCATCCTACTCCCATTGGCCCAGTCTCTCCTCCTCTCTCCCACCACCCCCCTTCTGCTCATCTTTCTACTGCAGCTTCTTCTGCCTTCTTAGCTCTTTTTTCCTTCACAATAAATATGCATACTTTCCCACTATCCCTACACCCTCCTCCTCTTTGCCCTCACCCCTGCTCCACCTCCCCCACATCCTGCTTCCTGGCCTCTCCAAAGCTACAAAGCTCAATCACTCATACAGCCGCTCTGGCACCCTTCACAATGAAACTATTCTTCCCCTTAGGGGTCACCCCATCACTATTTACCTTCGCCTTCATACAAGGGTGCGGTGGGCCCCGCTGTCACCCCAGCTCACAACGCTCCTTCTATACCACACAAAAGTAACTCAACCTACTCCTCCTCAAAAAGGAACTGCAAGATCTCCCACAGGGAACTACGACTGGTCACCTTGCAACTTTTAGTCCTCCTCCTGCTGCTATCAGGACACATTCACCCCAACCCAGGCCCTAAGTCAGCTATGATCTCCGCCCAAACCAAACGCGTTGGCACTCACTCCATTATCTGCCTGAACATCTGCAGCTTACTACCTAAATTGAACCAACTGCAAGCCTTCACGAACGCCCACCATCCAGATATTCTGGCGGTGGTAGAAACCTGGCTCACCTCCTCGGTTCTCGATCAAGCAATCTCCCTCCCTGGCTATAATATCTTTAGCCTTGATTGTAAATCCAAAAGAGGAGGAGGAGGTTGTGCCCTATATCTGATGGGGCACACTGTCCACACTGACCTACCAACACCCAATGCCCAACTACTGCACATCAAAATCATACAGAGGGTGCACAGAATAAAGCCCTGTCGGCCATCACCGTGTATATCCTCCTAAAGAATAGGGACTGGGCCTCTATGCCGTACTGGATTACATCAAAACACTCCCATCCGACTTCGAAATCGTCATACTTGGTGATTTCAACATTAACTGGCTGGGACCAGAGGCAGGGGATGCCAGAGACTCGGTCACATCAGCTAACCTCACCCAGATACTGGACTCCCCAACCAGAAAGCACTATAAAACTGGCCCCAGCACCCTACTGGACTGGATCCTGACTACTCACCCCTCCGGATCTCTAGTTCAGCCGTACTGCCTGACTCTCTCAGTGATCACTCCCCCGTCAGCTGCACCTGGTCAAATAAATTCTGCAAACCGCCACCTAAAGTCATCCTCAGCAGAGTCCTACCATGTGGGCAGCTAATCCACCTAAAAACACACCTACTAAATCAAGATTGGTCCCTCATCGACTGGGCCACAGACACAAACACAGCCCTGGACCAATTCATATGCATCTTCAATGAAGCCTGTAACATCTTTGCCCCGCTAAAAAAGCACAAAGTTAAAGCTCTCTGCAACCCATGGCTCTCAGGCTCCCTTTTAAAGAAGTTAAAACACAGGGACCATCTCGGGGAACTAGCCAGATCAACTGGTAACCAGGCAGACACCCAAAATTGCAAAAGAGCAAGGAATGATTGCACCAAATCCATACACCAACAGAAATCTGAATACTACAAGAAAGCACTCACTGACTCTTGGGGAAATAGGAGAGCTTTCTGGTATAACATAAAAAGTGTCACTGGGAAGGAGTCCAAATCGCTACCGACTGCTATCAAAATTAGCGGGAGTACTACACTGGACCTAAAAGTCATAGCCAACACTTTCAATGATGACTTCACTGACCTCAGCAACGTCCTCCCCCCAGACTTTTTCAACGACAGCGACACTCCTCTTCCCAACCATCAGACTCCACCCAAAAACTGCCCCCCTTTCTACTTCAGTGCAGTAAACAAAAATGCGTTCAGGAAATACATCTCCAAAGCCATCAGCAACACCAGAGCAAGCGCTGACACACTGGACCTCAAGCTTCTGTCCCTCACACTCGAGGAAGTACTGGGGCCTCTCACCAGGATCTTTAATGTCTCCCTCTCTCTCAGCCAGTTCCCAAATAAATGGAAGTCAGCAACAGTCACTCCAATCCACAAAAGTGGTAACCGGACCACTCATGGGAACTATCGCCCTATCTCTATCCTTCCGCCCCTCTCTAAAGCCCTGGAACGGATAGTAGCGGACCAGCTCACTGACTATCTGGGCAAATATTACATCCTTTGCCAGCAACAACATGGTTTTAGAAAAGGACACAGCACTGCCACTGCCCTCCTTGAGTTCACGGGAGCCATCCACAACTCCCTTGACCATGGTCTCCTAACTGGAGCTATATTCATAGACCTGTCAAAGGCTTTTGACACAGTCCACCATCGTCTCCTGCTTCGTCAGCTACTGGACACTGGCCTCTCTCCGGAGTCTGTGGCATGGTTCGATAGCTACCTTGGCAACCGGACCCAATGAGTAAAAATAGTGGATGTGCTCTCTGACACCAAAGAGGTACGCTCTGGTGTCCCTCAAGGCTCCATACTGGGCCCACTACTTTTCAGCCTGTTCCTCAAGTCTCTCCCCGACTCCACTCCTCTATAAATTATACTCTATGCAGATGATGCTGTGATTCTTGCCTCACATTAACACTCAAGCCACCTACAACAAACCCTTCAACATGGTTTCACCTCAGTCGACAACTGGTTCAAAAAACATAAGTTAGTCCTTAACCAGAAAAAAACCAAGAGCATGATTTTCACCAGCCACCAAAACAAGCATAAACATCTCCAACTCACCTTAAACACCTGCCTAGACAACACCCTGGAGCAGGTTGAATCCTTCAAATATTATGGAATCACCTTAGATTCCCACCTGTCCTATGCTACCCACATAACTAATGTCGCAAAAACAGTGAACTCCAGACTGGGTCTACTCTACCACCTACGGCGGCACCTGACAAAAGAGGCCCTTGCTGCCGCAGTTCAAAGCTCCATCATCTCTCAGATCGATTATGGTCTTGTCATCTATGGCGCTGCCACTATCTCGACACTCAGGATGATAACCACCACCCTAAACATGGCCTGTCGACTCATCATTGGTGCTAAACATCTCACACACACCTGTGACCTCTACACGCAGGCAAACTGGCTCAAAATTGAAAATAGAATTCAGTACCAAACCTGTGTGGTTGCAAAGAAAATCCAGTTGGGGATCGTGCCCCCCCAGAGTCTGTTCCCTTCTTCAAACAAAAACCAGCTCCAGAATCACCAAGGGATGTAAGCCACAACTGTATCGCATCCCCAGCTGCCGCGCAACCCAAGGCCAACGATCATTTGCCTACAGGGCCCCCACCTGGTTTAATGGTCTTGCCTATGATACTATCTCCACCTCTGGTCTAGGTGCCTTCAATACCACACTCCGTAACACCCTTGTCACTTCCAGCACCTGTGATTGCCATGGATAATATTCTACACCACTCCTCCACTGCTCCCCTTTACCAGGCCCGCGATAACTGCACTTGCCGTCGCAGGCCTCCATCCCTCCCGTACTTCTGCACCTGACAAGGCTGGCAGGCTGCCTCACACCCTTCCCTGCACCTCTAACCACTTCCCCGCTCACCACTCTCCTCCCTGCTCCTCCTCTGACCTCCTGCTACTGCCCCCTCCTTTATCCTACCACCCCCTTTTCTTTCCTTCTCCCGCCAATGTTTCCTCCTGCAACTTGTGTTATTGTAACCTATGATGTGAAACCTTGTTATGACATGGAACCTTTGTAAAACAGCCCTGGGCTCAAAGGTATACTTGTAAACCTAGAATAAATAAATAAAAATAGCACTCTTTCAGCAGATGTAGTTTGGGAGACGACTTGTGTACCTCTCCTGAGTGGGTTCTCTGAAGGGAGACCTATCACAGACCTTTATTAGGGATCTAGCAAATTGTAGTCCCTGAGCTGTGCTTTTTGTTTCTTTGTTTTGTTTGCTGTACAAACAGTTTATTTGTACTTGTTTATTTATTTATTTTTAATAAATCTAACCACACCTATTTAGGTGTGGTGTACTTCGACTGCATTGTGCCTGATCTTTACTACCCCAACCCACGACACTGGTACCAGGAGTGGGGTTTAATACATAGAACTATCCCTATTTTACTGAGTCCACAAATGTGAAGGACTCTAAATACTGCAACAGGGAAGTTTTGCAGACATAGAATGAAATTAAACAAACAGCAGTGCCATGGAGCTACGCCCTCTCGCACATTCGTGCAGAGATTGCTAGCATTACATCAGGCTAGCATCACAGCTTTCACTAGCTTTAATAATAACTGGCAAAATTACAATTAACTGAGCATATTGTGCCGAGATGGGGAGAGAGAGAGAGCTTAAGGAACAAATGTGCTCCTTATTTTACAAAACTCCACTCTCACCCTTTAAACATTTGAGTATCAGCGTTTTGTTTTTACCTAGCGTGATCTGGGCTTCTTCCCAAAAACAGAAGCATAATTATTTTAAAATAGCAAACAGTGCAGTAAGAGCCGCTTGACCCCACTCCAACTGACTCCCCCCCCCCCCAAGGTACAGGGCCTACAACAGCAGGGACAGGGTCACAGAATTACCCTAGTTGCTGTTCTTGTCTGTACACTGCAAATATATATTTTTTTCATTCTTTTTCTGGCAGGTCCATCTGTCAGCCTTCTGCCCTGGTCACGGCCTCCGGGCTTCCACAACCGTCAACTGCCTGGATTCTCCCGGTCACCCCCGGCTTGCCCCCCGGGAGGGCGGGGCCACTGCACTGGTTCCCCCAATTCCAGTGCCATGGAACCAGCATCTAGTTGGAAGTGCTGGTGGCGACAGTGGCTAACTGAAGCCCGGGGAGGACTTCACTTAGATGGAGGACCCAACCCCCCCATTTTCCATTTTTCCTTTGGGAGGCAGGGACGTGCAATGACGTCCACCGTCCGCCCTGCCTCCAGTCAGTGCTAGTGCAGGTAGCTGTGTGACTCCTGGTCTCCACCAGGAGTACGTCTCGTGCTGGACACTTCCCCACCCTCCCCCGGGAGAAGGAAAGCAGTCCATAGGACGCTCTATCCTTCTTCTCCCGGCCAGCCCTCCAGCGACCAGGGTCCATTCCTGAACCCATGTCGTCGGCATCGCAGGCAGAAATCCAACCGCTGTGCCGATGGGCTGGCCCCGTACACTGCAAATATAGCCCTGTACCTGTTCTACAGCAGTGCTCAATGAGAAAAGGCTACTGGATAGGCACTGAATGCCATTCGTTTTACCTTTACATAGGCACTCTATTCTCTTTCCTTTCCAGGTGCGAGTAGGTGTGTGTGTTTGTATGTAAATATTTATAAGAATATCAATCGGTAAGAAAACATTATTTACCATAGTAATCTTGTTTCTTCGAAGGGAATCTTAGTGTATTCTGACAAATGCAGTATGGTCTCACCATAGGACTGCCCCAGAGCCGAAATGGTTAACAGAAACTACGCTAATAATGGAATGTTAGGCTTGAGCTCGGTTTTCAAATCACTGTTCCTGGCTGCACTTCCCTCAACCGTCAGATTCTTACGAAGCAGGCAGAAGCTAAAAAGACACTACCTCACATAGCTAAATTAACAATTAGTAGAACCCTTGTTAGGGAAAAAAAACATCCCTTAAATAACAGAGGGCATCACTAAGACTCAAGTCACAGATGCCCAATAAACTACTAGGTACCCACAGATTTCCAACTTTTGTTGTACAGACAGTATGCAGTGCCTTGCAGGTCCTAGCAGGGGAGGAGGGTGGGTGCTCAGATTACAGTAAGATTCCCTTAGAAGAAACAAAATTACTATGGCAAGTAATGTTTTCTTCAAACCTCAGGAAATCTTACTGTATTCTGTCAAATGCACACTACCTAAGCAGTGCCTTTGGAGGCGGGCAGAGGACCTACTTAGGAAATAGACTCTGCAGAACTGCTGTGCCAAACCTGGCATCCCTTCTAGCCTTACGGCAGTAATGCTTAGTGAATGTGTGAACTGACTTCCAGGTAGCTGCTTTACAGATTTCCAACAAAGGGATATCCCTAGAGGCTGCTATGGACGAAGCTGTTCCTCTCGTAGCGTAGGCCCTAAGACCCTGAGGGGTTTTTTGCCCACCTTGTTATAGCAAAACTGGATACATTCCACAATCCACTGTGTTATGGACTTCTTTGTAGCAGGTTTACCTTTCCCCACTTCCCCATAAGTCAGAAAAAGCTGGGTCTTACCCCCTTTGTGGCATTTTGTATGTTCCAGGTAATAGCTGATAGCTCTTTTAACATCCAGGCTATGCAGCCTACGTTCACCTGAAGAAGAATGGTCAGTTAAAAAGACTGGTAGTGTAATAGACTGGTTGACATGAAACTCAGACACTGCTTTAGGAAGGAACTTGCTATTGGTCCTAAGGACCAATTTGCCCCTGTGAAATACAACATAATCAGTCTCTATGGACAAAGCCTGAAGCTCACTGATCCTTCTGGCTGAGGTACTGCAACTAGGAAGACAGCCTTCCAGGTTATGTATTTGAGGTCAGCTGATGTCATAGGCTCAAAAGGTGGCTGCATGAGCTGTGCAATACATGTGCTGAGGTCCCACAATGGGGTGGGAACCCTATGTGGGGGGAGCAAATGGAGTAAACCCTTAAAGAATTTTCTAAATACTGAATTTGAAGTCAGTGATGATGACTTACCTGCTGACAGATAGGCTGATACAGCAGCTAAATGCACCTTGAGTGTAGAAGGCCAAGGAAATGGAAGTGTGCCAAGTAATCCAGGACTATTGGCAAACCTGCCTGAGTGTGATCCAGACCTCTCTTTTGACACCAAATGGAAAATCTTTTCCACTTAGACGTGTAAATCTTCCTGGTGAAGGGTTTTCTAGAAACCCTAATGACCTCCATAACCCCTTCTGAAAGGTGCAGATCAGCATATTCTAGGTCCTCAAGAACCACGCCTTGAGCCTGAGGGACTGAAGGCTAGGGTACAGGATCCTGCCCTGGGAAGAAGTCAACAAGCTGTGCCTCCTGGGGAGGCTGATTGGTCTGGACACTGACAATGCCAGGACTAGGGGGTACCATGGCTGCCTGGTCCAGTCTGGAGCAATGAGAATCATTGTGGCAGGCTGGGATCTGAGCTTGTTCAGAACCCTCATTAGCAAAATAAATGGGGGGGGAGGCATATAGAAACTTCCTTGTCCAATCCAGAATAAGTGCATCCAATGGAACTAAGCCTAAGACTGGAGGTCTGCAACACAATTTGGGAAGCTGGTGATTGTCTGGGGCTGCGAAGAGGTCTATCTCTGGAGTGCCCCACTGCCTGAATAACACTTGTGGCACCTACCTGTTCCGGGCCCATTCATGATGGTTCTGATTTATCCTGCTCAGTGCATCTGCTAACGCACTGTCTTTTCCTGGAAGGTGCATTGCTGACAAGACAACCCCTAGAGAATAGGCGAAACCACATATTCTCATGGCTTCTTTGCACAGGGGTGTAGACCTTGTGCCCCCTTGTTTACGTAGTACACTGTGGTTGTGTTGTCTGTCCTGACCTGCACTACCTGTCCTTGTAACAGATTGGCGAATGCCTGAAGTGCGAGGAAGACTGCCCTGAGCTCTAGCAGGTTGATGTGAAGCAGTGATTCCTGTTTGAGCCATGTACCGTGAACAGTGTGCTCCCCACCCTAGTAGGGAAGCATCTGTGGTTAACACCAAGGAAGGAAGCTTCTGAAGGAAAGGAATTCCCAGTCTGAGGCTGTCTATGTCCAACCACCACTGCAGTGCTTGCAGGAGGGTTTGTGTGACTGGAACCAGTTTTGACAATGGATCTGATTTCTGATGCCAGTACAATCTGAGGTGATACTGGACATCCCTCATTTGAAATCTCACTCCTGACACTGTGGCTGTTGAAGCTGCCATATGGCCCAGCACCTGTAGAAAGTGTCTGGCAGGCCTGAAGCTTTGGGCCTTGTAAGTGCCTGTCAGTTGAACCAGGGTATTTTCTCTTGACTGTGGGAGAAAAGCCTTTCCCTTCACTGAATCGAGCTCTGCTCCTATGAATTCCAGGAGCTGCACTGGTTGTAGTACCGATTTTTTCAGACTGACCAGGAACCCCAAAGACTGGAGGAGCTCCTGTGCCAGTGCCAGAAACTGCTTCACCTGATGTGGTGACTGCCCTACGACTAGCCAGCCATCCAGGTAAGGAAACACTACTACTTCTTGCCTTCTGAGGTGTGCCACAACCACAGCCAAACATTCTGTGAACACCCTTGGAGTAGAAGTAAGTCCGAAAGGCACTGCCTTGAACAGGGAGTGACCTGATGGCAGTGAATCTCAGGAATTTTCTGTGTGACTGTCTTAGGGGTATATGGAAGTAAGCATCCTTTAAATCCAATGATGCCAACCAATCCCCTTGTCTTAGGGTTGAGAGGACAGTACTCAGGGATACCATTTTGAACTTTGGCTTCAGTAGATGCCTGTTTAAATGCCTGAGATCTAATATGGGTCGCCACTCCCCTGTTTCTTCCAGTGTGAGGAAGTACTTTGAATAGAGACCCTTTCCTCTCTGTGCCAGAGGAACTGGTTCTATTGCTCCCAAGGATATCAAATTCAGTACATCCTCCTCCAACAACTTTGTTTCTGAGGGGGAAGATGGTCTGAAAACTCTTGCTTTCAGCCTTGGCTGTAGCTTGAAACTGAGAGTCAGTCCTTGGCCCACTACCTCCAAAACCCATTTGTCTGTAGTGATGGTTTGCCATTCTTGAAGGCAGTAGGCCAATCTGCCCCCTATCTGGACTGGGGAGGTGACCTGGACAGATATCTCAGGGTGTCTGCTTAGGCTGGGATGCTGGTTGGTGACTGAGGCTAGTTCGGGTTCCACCTCTTCTGCCCCTGCCTCTGAAATAGCCCCTCTGCTGTTGATACTGAGGGTAGGTCTGTGGCTGGAAATAAGGCCTATATTGACACCTACCTCTAGCTCCCCTTGCTTGGTTTCTCTGAGGGGTGGCGGCCCTCTCCTTGGCTGCAGCACTTTTGTAGGCCAGTTTGTAATCATCCATTTTTTTTCATGTAAGCCTCCATCTGCTGACCAAACAGAGAGCAGGGCTCACAAGGGAAGTCCAAAGCCTTGGACTGTGTTTCTTGAGTCACACTGGTAGTCCTAAGCCAAGCAATTCTTCTGAGGGAAATAGAGGAAGCCATCTGTCTGGCTGCAGTGTCATTATTATCTATAGTCAGTCTGAATCGTGCCTTAGAAGCCTCAATGCCCCTCTTTGCAGCTTCTTGTAAATCAGCTGCCATAGGGGCTGGTACAGATTTAGTAATTTCTATAACCGTGTCCCACAAAGTCCTCTGGTATCTGGCTATGTATGCCATATAAGAGGCCTGTCTGATAAGGAGACAGGATCCCAAATATGTCTTCTTTTCAATGGTGTCCATCCTCCTTGAATCTTTATCAGGAGGGTGGGAAGGCAGGGGAATGCCAGCCTTGTCACAGGCAGCAGCCTGTACCACTCCCTCATGGCTAGGGTGTCTGAACAGAAAGTCTGTCCAGCCTTGGCAACCCAATATTTTTTGTCCACTTTTTTATCTACTGGTGGCACAGAGGTAGGAGTCTGCAGGATCTTATGAACCTGCCTCTTAAGAGATTTATGGATAGGCACCAGCAGCCTCTTCGAGACAGTACATCCATCATCTGTCTACAGTCTTGTTCTTCCTGCTCATTAGTAGACTCCTGTATCGGAAGATGAAGAGATTGAGCCACCTGTTTAATAAAGGCATAATGAGAGGTAAAATCCTCATGTCCTTTATCGGGGAGTCAGAATGGTGAGGATCCGGGGAAACCTCTGGTTCAATAACCTCCCCATAATCCTCATCCTATGGGCCCTCCTCCTCATCATCAGCTAACCATTCCAGTCCAATTTCTAATGAACTGGGAACCGGTGTAGGAAGAGCTGAAGGGGCTTTCCCATCCGGAACCGGAGTGCTCGGTTGCAAAGCCTGAATTATCCGGATAGTGTTTGCTATCTCCTCAGCAGTTGGAACCGCTACCGCTTTCAGTTGCGGTTCGACAGTTACATGCTTTTTCTTCTTTTTTCTTTTTCCCCTGGTTGCTGGGTTAGCGGAAGGATCTGTGGGGCACTTTCTTGTAGAAGAACCATCACCCTGGTCAGAGGGCTGGTTCTCTGGTTCAACTTGGCCTGAGGCCGGTTTGTCCTTAGCCAGTTCAGCAGCCTTATTGGACATCATCTCCTGCAGTCGCTTGTCATCCATCAAGCGTCGACTGAGGGAAGTTTTTGCAAATATCACAGTCCTCCTGGAGGTGGTCAAACCTCAAACAAAAAACACAAATTAAATGAGGATCTACCTTGGTGAACGGTTCCCCACACTCTGTACAATGTTGGAAACCTGTGGGGCCCATTCATTTCTTGGTCTGTGACACTGAATAGAAGATAGACCAAAAACACTTTTTTTTTTTTTTTTTTTTAAACCGCCTTATCGGACGGCAATGAAATTAAATTAAACTGTAAAAATAAAGAAACAATATCAATTCCTTCCCGGTTGGAGAAACAGAGTAGGAACCGAAGAAACTCACCAAATATTCACTAAATCTAGACTAATTCTACCTGTGAACCAAGGACAGTGCTTCAGAAACCAAATATAAACAACGGACTTTAGAAAAAAACAAGAAAATACATTTCTTCAGTGAAAGTGAAGGAGACTCTCCGGAGAGTTCTTACTGAGGCAAGCGGAGTAAAGAATCTGACAGTTGCAGGAAGTGCAACCAGGGACAGTGATTTGAAAACTGAGCTCCAGCCTAACATTCCACTATTAGCATAGGTTCTATTAACCATTTTGGCTCCGGGGCAGTCCTATGGCGAGACCATACTGCATTTGTCAGAATACAGTAAGATTTCCTGGGGTTTGAAGAAGGGCGGCAGGCTTTATTCAAAGCTATTTTAACATGCCAAAGAGCAGTGTGTGGCTGATCCACAGATGACCATACCATAGTCAGCAAGTGAGGTTACAGAGCAATATATGGCTAGGTGCAGCACTTCCTGGGTTAGGTTTCGCTTATTCCTGTACAGCATACCAACTCCTGTTTATGGCTTTTGCTGTATTGTGTATGTACTGTGTGTAGGACAGGGTAGAGTCAATGGTTATACCCAGGTACTTGAATTGCTGTACTAGCTCCGGGGGGGGAACCCATATCATATTTAATGGTTAGTTGGAAGCTCGTGTGCTGACTATGGGTGCTGGTAAACATCATGGTCTTGGTGTTTTACAATTCATTACGAGCTTATGATCAGTAAGCCATTTTTCAACAGACGGAAAGCCTTGTTGGAGCTGATCCTGAAGGAGTATTGGATGAGGGTGCCTAGTGAAGATAACGGCGTCATCCGCATATTGGAGGATATGTCCCTGGCAGGAGTTCAGAAGCTTGTTTAGAAAGATACTGAATAATAGTGGACCCAGGAAGGATCCTTGTTGGACCCGAGCATACTGGTCTACTGTCTGAGAGGACTTTCATCAATTATTACTTAGTGGTGTCACAGAAGAGAGTAATGTCATTAAGTTGGTAGATGAAGAGTGAGTGGTTTACCGTATCAAAGGCCTTGGTGAGGTCAGTGAATGTTGCCCCAACCAAGTACCCTTGATCCAGAGAGTTATGTATGTAACTGGTGAATTCCAATAAGGCTATGATAGTACTATGACCATTCCTGAATCCATGTTGTTGAGTAGATTGAAGTTTGTATAATTTCAGGCACTCCACAAGCTGGTAGGAGACGATGCGCTCCAGGGCTTTCGAAAGTGGTGGTAGGATTGAGATCGGGCGGTAACCCCATGAACTGCACGATCCTCACTCTTATGAATCAGAGTGACAGTCATGGATTTCCAACATTGTGGGAATTGCAAGAGGTTGAGCGAGAGAGGTTGATTATTTTGGTAAGCGGCGTAAGGACTTCATCCAGAGCAAGGCTGATATATTTAAGATCCAGGGAGTCACCCCTGTGTCCATTTCCCCAGGACTTTCATGAGATAGCATTTGGCTACATTTTCAGTGACAGACTTGAAACAGAATGGAGGATGATGATATTGTAGGTCTGGTGTTCCTACGCTGTTTGTTGGTCGGGTAGGGTTGAAGTAGTCGGGGGGAGAATACCGCTCAGGTCTGAGAATGCCTTACTGAAAGTGTCCATAATGACTTTAGGCTCCGTGGTTAGGGTTCCTTCAAGATTTAACATGGGAGGGGTGGTCTTGAGGTCCCTCCCTGTGATGTCATTTATGTTTTTCCAGAATGATTTGCTGTTATTCAAGCTGTTACTAAGGGCATCCTTGTAATATTGGCTTTTTGCACTCCGGACTGCTTTGGTGCATTCATTTCTTGCCCTCCTATAGTTTTGTATGGGTTCCTGAGGCATGAGCCTTGTGCCAGAGGTGATCCCTTGCTCTTAGTAGTTCGATGAGTTCGGGGGTGATCCAAGGGTTGCTCGTCCCCTTTACTTTTCTAGTTCTTAGAGGTGTGTGTGTTTGTCGCAGACAGCATTGAACCGACTAATGAACAGGTCAAGCACAGTGTCAACATTGTTTGTAGAGCATAGGTCAGACCAGCCAGTGTGCCTTAGATCAGATTTTAGCAACTCTAGGAGGCCACAGGTAAGGACCTGGTTGGTAACAGTTCTAGCCAGGGGTTTGCAGTACTTGTAGTCCAACAACACTTAATAGGGGACTGGTCACTAAGACTGGCAGGTAGAATGGAGGTTTCTGTGATATGCTCTTGCCGGTTTGTAAGTACCCAATTCAGCAGGGTACTAGTTCCCGCACGGTATTTTGTCCTAGTAGGGGTCTTGACAAGCTGTGTGAAGTGGATGGCTGACAGTGCATCCTTGTGAGTAGAGGCTGTGGGTGAGAGCCAGTTAATGTTAAAGTCTCCTAGCATTATTATTTCAGAGTGCAGACTCAAATTGCTAAGGCTGCTCAGGAGTGATTTGAGACCTGTTGTTGCCTGCTTTGGAGGGATGTAGACTAAGAATACTGCAAGTGATCTGTTGTGAGCCCCAAGGAGCAGTTTTTTTTTTTTTCTCAAACTCTGTTTTTCTCCCACACAGCTGAACTCTCTCCATCGACCCTACCTTGCCACACACTCTACCTCCCTGCATGGCCTTACTGTGTCTTCCTCCACTACTCCCCGGCACCAGGTCTACCCTCTGGGGAAGGGTCGCCCCCGTCCAGGGCGCTCTTTCTATTAGTGTTGAGACACTGGGCCGGGGGGGGGAGCGGAGAGGACTTCAGGCCCGACTACGGGAGTGTGGAATGCGGAGGGAAGGCTCCTTCGCCTATCAGTGGCGAGGTTTTTTTTTTCTCTATTTTTCTACCTTTCTTGGAGCCATAGCTCCACCCCTGGCATACACCATGCGACGCTCACATTCGGCTCACCCCCAGCCTCCGCCAGAGGCGCTGTTAAGCAACCCCATCCTAACCACGCCTTGTGAAGAGGCTGTCCTCCGACGCCAATCTCTTCCCCGCCCTGCCACCCGGCCGCTCCCCGGAACCCGGTCTCCAGTGTGGCTACGAGGTGTGGGCGCCCAGTGCCTCAACCTCAGAGCCACTGGGCGGCGTCCCATGGAGCAGTTTGATGGTGAGCATTTGCAACTGATCCCCTGTGTGGGGTACTGGGATGACAAGGCCCTGTATAATGTCTTTTAGATATACTGTACATCCTCCACCCCTCTTGGTGA
This sequence comes from Neoceratodus forsteri, assembly GCA_016271365.2. Classification (NCBI taxonomy): domain Eukaryota; kingdom Metazoa; phylum Chordata; order Ceratodontiformes; family Ceratodontidae; genus Neoceratodus; species Neoceratodus forsteri. Next base: position 737,662,935 of record CM028131.1, read on the forward strand.
GCTGGTCCTGTCTGAAAATTGATACCCCAGTATAGGACTGAGGCATCTGAGATATCAGGGGTGAGTCCGGTTTCCACTATAGAGAGGACATCAGGAATATATTGGGTGAAACACACCTGTAGACAATAAATTTTGTGGAGCAGGCTACAAATATTTATTGAGGCAATTTTAAGTGACCCCATTGGATTCCATGGAGTATTCAGGTTACGGGGTAGTCCAGTCCAGGGTTAGGATGTATGTTGCCGCAGGGCAAGAGCAGAAGTAGAAATACCCTTTTGATATTCTCCATGAGCAGTTTGGTGTTATAAGCTTGCTTCCTTCTACTGTGGTGACTCGGAGTGTAGGTTCTCTGGAAGATAGAGAATTGGGAGAGGAATGCTTGGTTAGCTGCAGAGAGGTTCCTCTACTCTGTTGAGGGGATTTTCCCACTACCAACCAGTCATCCAGACAGAGGAACACTGCAACACCTTGCCTTCCAGGTGTGCCACAACCACTGCTAGGCACTTTGTGAACATTCTTGGAGCTGATGTGAGATTGAAAGGCAGGGTTGACAACTAGTAATGACTTGAAGGGGGTCTGAACCTGAGGTACTTTCTGTGAGACTCCCTTATGGGAATATGGAAATAAGCATCTTTTAGGTCCAGGGATGCCAATCAATTTCCTTTTTGGAGAGCTGGCAGGAAAAGAGATAAGGTTACCATTATGAACCTTGGCTTTAGTAAGTGCCTGTTTAGCACCCTTGGGTCTAGGATAGGCTGCACTCCCCATTCTTTTTTGTTGTGAGGAAGTGTCTTGAGTAAAAACCCTTTCCCTTTTTTTGTGGAGGCATAGGTTCCGCTGCTTTTGCCAACAATAGATTTTGAACCTCCTGTTCCAGCAGCTTTCTTTCTGCACTGGAAGCTGGTTTGAACACTGTGGTTCTTAGAGAGGGAAGGGATTTGAAGCTTAGGGACAAACCCTGACTCACTACTCCCAGGACCCACTTGTCTGTGGTGATCCATTTCCAAGCATGGAAATAGTGTGTCAGTCTGTCCCCTACTGGAAGTAGGGAGGTAGCCTGGGAGGACAAGTCAGGGGTTCTGCTTTGCCTGGGGCCGAGAGTGGGAACCACACCTGGAACCCCTTCTGCCACTGCCCCTGAAGTACCCTTGCTGAGGGTACTGTTGCACTTGGGGTACAGCCATAGCCTGATAAAAAGGCCTGGAATTAAATTGTCTGCCCCTGCCTCTCATTCCATAAGGTCTAGTGGACTGGGAAGCCTTTTCCTTGGCCGAGTTACTTCTATAAGTGGCCTTGTACTCCTCCACTTTCTTCATACACGCATCTGTGTGAGTTCCAAAGAGAGAATTACCCTCAACTGGGAAATCTATAGCCTTATTCTGAATGTCTTGAGAAAGGTTCAAACCCCAGGAAATCTTACTGTATTCTGATTAATGCAGTATGGTCTCACCATAGGACTTCCCCGGAACTGAAGTGGTTAATAGAACCTATGCAAATGATGGAATGCTAAGCTCGAGCTCGTTTTTCAAACCACTGTCCCTGGTAAACAATCTCTGTCAGATTCTTTACTCCACTTGCCTCAGTAAGACGTCTCCAGAGAGCTCTTCTTCATCTCTTGAAGAAAGTTTATTTTTCTCGATTTTATATCAGTGAAGTTATTTTATTTGGTGTTCTTATCACTGTCCTTGGTTTTCAGGTAGTAACTGTTTAGATTTTAGTTTGTAAAGGGTAAGCATTTTTCTCCACGCGTCCTTAACCGAGGGAAAACCGACAGTTCCCTTAACTTTTAATACTGTATTAGTTAGTGTTTAGTATTTCCGACTCAGTATAGCCGGTAGTTATTTAAAATTTATACCGGAGTAATTTCCCCATGTGTGGGTCCCTTATTTCAACCGGGGTAACTCCTGGATACATACATCTGAAGCCTGGTTTATTTTTCTGGTGTAACAACCGACAAAAAAAAAAAAAAAAAGACAGTTTTTAGTCTTTTCTGAATACTGTTTCTTATGCCACAGAAACCAAAAAAGAGAACAGGACCCACAGGTTACCAGCACTGTTCAGACTGCGGAGAACTGTTTGCAAAGGCTGATCCTCACTTAATTTAAAATTGTTTGTTCTGTCTGGGGTTTGACCACCTTCAGACAGACTGTGAGATCTGTTCTAATTTTCCTCAATCTACTCTCGATAGAAGGTTAAAGAGACTAAACGAAAAAAATGTCGGATAAGACCGTTTACTCAGCTAACGAACAGACTACCGAACCGGAGGGTCTGCCTTGTGACAGGGGCGACAGTTCCACAAAAAAGGGAACCGCGAGATAAAGGCTGCTGAACACGACCATCGGTTAAACGTAAACAAAAGCACCAGAAACTGCAACGGACCCCAACAGTGGTTCCTTCTGCTGAAGAGATCGCGAATGCGATCAGAATTATTCGGTCTTTGCAGTCTCCGGTTCCGGTTGATAAGCAGCTGGTTCTTTGAACTCCCAGTTTACAGGTCCCCGGTTTAATAGGCCAAGGTGGGGAACAGTATGATGATACTGGTCTTGCTGAAGATCCAGGGGAGCACTATGAGACGGCGATTATGACGAGCCTATAGAGCCACACATCTCTCCTGATCCCCACAGGCCTGATTCCCCTAATAAGGGAACTGAGGATTTTTCCTCATACTTTGATTTTATGAAGCAAGTTGCCCAGTCTTTTGACCTCCCATCCCATGAGCCTTTGGAAGATGAGGAGGAAGAGGACTATAAAGAAATGGACGTTCCTCCATCAAAAAGGCTGCTCCTCCTACTGCACAAATCTTTAAGGAAGCAGACCATGAACATTTTGGAGACTTCCACTTCTGTCCCTCCAACAGATAAGTGGACATTAAGTACTGGGTGGATAAATCTGGGGCCGAGTTTTTATTTGGGCACCCCAGCCATGAAGGTGTGGTACAGACTGCAGCTTGTGGCAAAGCTGGCATCCCTCTGGCTTCCTACCTTCCTGAAAAAAGACTCCAGGAGGATGGCCTCAATAGCAAAAAAGATTTATCTGGGATCCCCCCTAGCCATCAGGCAGGCATCCTATGTGGCATATTTAGCCAAATACCAAAATCTGTGTGGTCTACCGTACTAGAAACTGCCAAGTCTGTTCCCGCTCCAATGGCTGCTGACCTGGAGGAAGCAGTTAAGAGGGGCATTGAAACTTCAAAAACCCAGCTTAGGATGGCAGTGGCTACAAACGACACTGCATCCAGAAAAATAGTTTCAGCAGTGTCCTTGAGAAGGTCTGCATGGCTGAGAACCACTAACCTCTCACAGGACACACAGAATAAAGCCTTGGATTTTTCCTGTGACCCTGTGTCTCTGTTTGGACAACAAACAGAGGCATACATGAAACAAATGGATGAATACAAGGCTGCGTACAACAGTGCAGCAGTAAAGGAGAGAACTGCCAACCCTTAAAGGCACCATTCTAGGGGTGGCATGGGCAGGACTCCTTATAGGCCTTATTTCCAGCCCCAAGCTTTTCCCCAGCATCAGCCCAGGGGATACTTTAGGGGAAGGGGCACTGGCTGCACTAGCCCCACTGTCCAGCCAGTAGCTCAATCAAAACAGCCTCCCTGAGCAGAATGTCCGGGTCACCTCCCCACAGCCATTAGGGGGCAGACTGGCCCACTATTTCCAGGAACGGAAAAACATCACCACAGACAAGTGGGTTCTGGAAGTAGTGGGCCTGGGTTTGGTACACTGCTTCAAAGCCAAACCAAGGCTAAGATCAAAGGCTTTCAAGCCTTCTTCCCCATCAGAAACAGCCCTACTGGAAACGGAAGTGTCATCCCTTCTGCTACTTCAGGCAGCAGAGCCAGTCCCTGCCCTTCAAAAAGGCAAGGGTCTGTATTCCAGATACTTCCTTACATTAAAGAAAACAGGGGTGTGGTGTCCCATTCTGGACCTTGGATACCTGAACAAGCATCTGGCAAAGCCAAAATTCAGGATGGTCACTCTATTCACCATTATACCTACTCTAAGACAGGGAGACTGGCTAGCTTCCCTGGACCTAAAAGATACTTACTTCCATATCCCAATCAGGTTGTCTCACAGAAGGTACCTCAGATTCAGGTTGCCATCAGGCCATTATCAATTCAGAGCAATGCCCTTCGGATTAACACCCGCTCCAAGGGTATTCACAAAATGCCTAGCTGTCATGGTAGCACACTTAAGGCGGCTTGGAGTGTCAGTGTTTCCCTATCTGGATGACTGGCTCATTGTAGGCCAGTCACAACAACAAGTGAGAGAGGCACTTTCAATCACTCAGACCACCTTGTCCTCCCTGGGGTTCCCAGTCAATCAAAAGAAGTCTGTCCTAGAACCAGTGCAGTTGCTCCAGTTCACAGGAACAGAACTGAATACAAGGACAGGAATGGCTTACCTTCCTCAAGACAGGGTGGACAGCCTTGTTCAAGCAGCCAGGTCTTTCTCACTGCATGTTCCCAGACCAGCGAGGCATTTCCTGCAGCTATTAGGGCACATGACAGCCTCCACTGTAATCGTCCCAGGAGCCAGGTTCCAGATGAGAGACATCCAGTTTCATCAGGGAGTACAGGTCCCAAAAGAAAGACCCCTTATCAAAGATGGTCCCAGTCACAGCCACCCTTATTCAAGCTCTGCAGTGGTGGCAGGTAAGGGAACACCTCAGACAAGGGGTACCTTTCCTACAGCAGTGCCCTTCTCTGGTGCTTACCACAGATGCTTCCCTTCTAGGTGGGGGGCACATCTGGGGGATCACACTGCCCACGGCACGTGGGGAAAGCAGGAATCCCTTCTGCACATCAATCTACCAGAGCTCAGAGCAGTTCTTCTTGCCCTTCAGTCTTTTGCCACTCAGGTGGGGGGGGAAGGTGGTGCAGGTCAGAACAGACAACACAACCACCATGTACTACATAAACAAGGTCAACCCCTCTTTGCACAGAAGTTTTGAGACTTTGGACACTAGCTTATTCTCTAAAGGTGTCTCTGTCAGCTGTTCATCTCCCAGGCAAGGACAATGTCCTGGCAGATGCACTCAGCAGGATGAACCAGAATCATCACGAATGGTCACTGAACAGGCAGGTCTTACAGACCATTTTCAGGAGGTGGGGCACTCCAGAAGAGGATTTGTTTGCAGCCCCAGACAATTACCAGCTCCCAGAGTACTGTTGCAGACCTCCTACCAGGGGCAGAATTCCTTTGGAAGTACTCATGTTGAATTAGACAGGGAAATTCCTGTATGCTTTCCCTCCATTCCCTTTACTGCTGAAAGTCTTGAACAAACTCAGGCTTCAACCAGCCTCAATGATTCTCATTGCCCTAGACTGGGCCAGGCAGCCTTGCTACTCCATACTTCTCTCAGTGTCAGTAGCCAAGCCAATCAGTCTTCCCAGGAGGTACAATCTACTAACCTCCACTCAGGGCAGAATCATGTACCCCAACCTATCATCCCTCAGACTCAAGGCATGGCTCTTGAAGACCAAAAGTATGCTGACTTTCATCTTTCAGAAAGGGTTATGGATATACGGAGAGTTTCCAGAAAATCCTCCACTAAGAAAAGGTATGCCTCTAAATGGATAAAAAATGTTCCTTTTGGTGCCAGGGCAGAGGCCTGGATCATTCACAAGCTAACATTTCTGTTGTCTTGAACTATATGGCTCATTTGCACTCCAAAGGTTTAACTATTTCCACTCTGATTGTGCATTTGGCAGCTGTTTCAGCTTATTTATCAGCAGGAAAAGCTTCTTCCTCCTCCTTTTTCACTTCTAAGCCAGTGTTCAAAAAATTCTTTAAAGGGCTGCTACATTTACACCCACCACATAGGGAGCCCACTCCCATGTGGGACCTGAATATTTGCATTGCTCAACTCATGCAAGCTCCATTCGAACCCATGTCCTCAGCAGACCTGAAATATGTGACCTGGAAGAAAAAATTACTCACCTTAGTAATGTTGTTTCTTCTAATGGAGTCTTGCTGTATTCTGACATATGCAGTGATGTCCAACCTTTGAACTGCCCCGGAGAGGAAAGAGTTAACTTTCCATGCCAGGCATGGAACGCTGAGCTCGACCTCGGTTGAGACTCTGTCTGTTGCTGTTTGAACTCAAACCATCAGATCTTTACGAGCTATACCCACTGGGTGTCCTGTGTGGAAACTGTAAACTTACACTAGCCAACTGGCTACTAAATTTAATAATAAGATTTTTTAGTCCCAAAGCAAAGACTCAAGTCAGGAAACCCAAAAAATAAATAAAACACAACACACACACACACACACACACAAATTAAGGGGGTGAGAAAAAGGGGCACCTCCAGAGTGCCAACACTGTTGCTGCCCACCCACATCCCAAAACCCAGGTTCTGGGTCAGAATACAGCAAGACTCCATTAGAAGAAACAACATTACTAAGGTGAGTAATTTTTTCTTCAAACAACATGAAGTCTTGCTGTATTCTGACATATGCAGACTACCAAGCAGTACCTCCATGGAGGAGGACAGAACCTACTTCGAATAGGCTCTGAAGCACTGCTGTGCCAAACCGAGCATCACTCCTAGCCTGGATATTCAGAGAGTAATGCTTGGTAAAAGTATATACTGTTTTCCAGGTGGCTGCTTGACAAATCTCTAAGATAGGAATATCCCTGGCAGCAGCGAGGGAAGCAGCTGTACCTCTGGTAGAGTGAGCCCTCAGGCCTGAGGGTGGGATCCTACCTAATTTTTCATAACAAAATTGTATGCAAGAGAATCCACCTGGCAACAGATCTCTTAGTGGCAGGTTTTCCCTTACCAACCTCACCATAAGTGAGGAACAGTTGGAGGGAGTCAAACCTGTGACCCTTGGTGCGCTCTATGTAGTAGCTAAGGGCCCTTTTCACATCCAAGCTGTGCAGCCTCCTCTCCCCAGAGGAGGAATGGTCAGTGAAGAAAACAGGAAGAGACATAGACTGGTTAAGGTGGAAATCTGAAACCACGTTAGGCAAAAACTTCCTATTAGTCCTGAGGACCACCTTATCTCTATGGAAGGAGATAAAATCAGGCTCCACTGACAGGGCCTGTAACTCACTTATGCGTCTGGCAGAAGTGATGGCCACCAAGAAAACAGTTTTCCAAGTCAAGTACTTAAGCTCTGCAGAGGACAAAGGCTCAAAAGGAGGTTGCATAAGCTGAGCAATGCAAACATTAAGGTCCCAAGCAGGGGCAGGGTCCCTGAAGGGAGGATTGGTATGCAACAATCCCTTGAAAAATTTACAGAATACAGGATGAGCTGAAAGTGAAGTATGCTTGCCTGCTGACAGGAAGGCAGAGACAGCTGCCAGATGCACTCTTAGTGTAGCTGGCCTGAGTCCCAAGCTATTGAGATGAACCATATAGTCGAGGACTGTGGGCAGGCCAGCAGACTCTGGAGAAATATGCTTCCCAGAGCACCATATAGTAAATCTTTTCCACTTGGAATTGTAAGTGTTTCTGGTGGAAGACTTTCGAGAAGCCTTTAAAATATCCAGAACACCTTGAGAGAGATGCAAATCAGCCAGGCCTTGAGGTTGAGAGATTTGAGATTCGGATACCAGACCCTCCTCTGAGCACATGTTAACAGGTTGTAATTCCTGGGAAGAGACAGGGGAAGGTGGACTGCTAAGGACAACAAGAGAGGGTACCAGGGCTGTTTGGCCCAGTCTGGAGCAATCAGAATCACTTTGCAGGGTTGAGACCTGATTTTGACTAGCACCTTGAACAGGAGAGGGAAGGGGGGAAAAGCATACAGGAACTTCCCTTCCCAATTGAGAACTAGGGCATCCAGGGGGACTGAGCCCAACACTGGGGGCCTACAGCAAAAAAGAGGAAGTTGGTGATTGTCTGGGGCTGCGAAAAGATCTGTGGGGTGCCCCATCTGGAAAAGATCATCTTCAAAATCAGGGGATCCAGGGACCATTCGTGATGGCCCTGAGAAATCCTGCTGAGAGCATCTGCCAGGACATTGTCCTTCCCTGGGAGGTGCACTGCTGTAAGAGAGGTGTTCAGGGAATAGGCCAGAGACCACAACTTAATTGCCTATGTGCACAAGGCCGTAGACCGAGTGCCCCCTTGTTTGTTGATGTATCACATTGTGGTGGTATTGTCTGTCCTGATCTGAACTACTTTGTTCTGAACAGACTTGTAAAAAGCTTGAAGTGCTAGAAACACTGCTCTGAGTTCTAATAGATTGATGTGAAGCAGAGATTCCTGAGGTGACCACAACCCTTGAGTGGTCAGGTCCCCCAAGTGGGCTCCCCATCCCAAGAAGGAGGCATCTGTAGTAAGGATTAGAGAATGAGACTGAGTGACAAAGAGAACTCCTTGTCTTAGGTTTTCCTGATCCTGCCATCATTACAAAGCCTGGATCAGGGTTCGAGTCACTGGGATTAGTTTGGTCAGAGGATCCTTTTTCTGACACCAGAAGGCTCTTAAATGGAACTGAATGTCCCTCATCTGAAATCTTACTCCCTGGACCACTGCTGTAGAGGCAGCCATGTGGCCCAGGAGCTGCAGAAAATGCCGTGCTGGTCAAGACACCTGAAGGGTGAATTAAGAGGCCAGTGAGACAAGGGTCCTTGCCCTGTCCAGGGGAAGGAAGGCTCTTGCCTTTAATGTATCCAGCTCTGCCCCTATAAAGGTGAGGAGCTGCACAGGCTCTAGAACTGACTTTGAGAGATTCAGAAGGAAACCTAGAGAAGTGAGCAGTTGTTGAGTTACCTGTAAGTGTGACGTGACTTGGTCTGGGGACTGACCTACTATTAGCCAGTCATCCACGTATGGAAAGATGGAGATCTTTTTTCTCCTTAGGAAAGCAACCACTACTGCCAGGCATTTTGTGAACACCCTTGGAGCTGAAGTTAGGCCAAAGGGCATTGCTCTGAATTGATAATGGCCTGAGGGCAGCTCGAACCTGAGGTACTTTCGTTGGGAGCTTCTGATGAGAATATGGAAATAGGCATCCTTGAGGTCCAGGGAAACTAGCCAGTCCCCTGACCTTAGAGAGGTAGAATTATTCCCAGAGTCACCATTTTGAACTCTGGTTTAAAAGGTGCTTGTTTAAATATCTGAGATCCAGGATGGGCCGCCATTCTCCTGTCTTTTTGGGGGTTAGGAAGTACCTGGAGTACAATCCTTTTCCCTTGTGTAGGGGTGGAACCCTTTCTATGGCTCTGAGAGCCAAGAGGGAAGAGACCTCTGCCTCTATGGCAAGTGCCTCTGAAGGATTTGCAGGTGGAAAGGATCTGGTTCTCATCTTGGGAAACTTTTTGAAGCTGAGAACCAGTCCCTGGCTCACTACTTCCAGGACCCATTTGTCTGATGTTAAAGACATCCAGTCCTGGACAAAGTAAGCCAGCCTGCCCCCTACAGGTGTTGGAGAATCGGCCCTGGCAAACCCATCAGGGTGCCTGTTTGGCAGGGGCTTTAGGCTGAGGGGTGGAAGCAGGCCTGCTTGTACCCCATCTGCCTCTCCCTCTGAAGAACCCCCTATGAACATAAGCAGAAGAGGAGGCCTAGGCTTGGTAGAAGGGCCTATGAAAAGGCCTGCCCCTGCCCATGGAATGCTGCCTCTGGGGAGTGGCTTGCGTTTCCTTGGCCTGAGCACTCCTATAGGTGGTCCTGTATTCATCCATTTTCTTCATGTAGTTCTCCGTTTGCTCCCCAAACAGAGAATTACCCACAACAGGAAAATCCATGGCCTTAGTCTGGGTATCCTGAGACAGGCTAGTACATATGAGCCAAGCCATCCTACGAAGGGCCACAGATGTAGCCATGACTCTAGATGAAACATCATTGGAGTCCACTGCAGCATGGAATTGCACGTTGGATGCCTCAATACCATCAGCAGCCACCTGCTCCAGCTCCCTGGCAAACTGGCCAGGGACCTGTTTAGCCAGAGCCATGACAGTGTCCCATCTAGATTTCTGATACCTAGCTGTATAGGCCATATAATTAGCCTGCCTGAGTCCCAAAGATGCTGCCATGTACTGTTTCTTTGCCATGGCATCAATCCTCCTGGAGTCCTTATCTGGGGGGTGTGAAGCCAAGGGTATAATTGCCTTATCACAGGCAGCAGCCTGCACTACCCCAACATGGCTGCATTGCTGGGTAAGGAACTCTGTATCTGAGCCTGAGAGAGTATACCTCTTGTCCATTCTCTTGTCCACAGGAGGTATAGAATTAGGAGTCTTTAAAATTTTACTGTCTGTTTCCCAAAAGACTTATGAAGGGGAATAGACAGCCTCCTGGACTCTGGGATATCCATCATCTCAACATAGTCAGGCTCCTCCTGATCATCTACAGCTTCTTCCATAGGAAGCTGAAGAGTTTCGAGTTTCAGCCACTTTTTTGTAAAACATAAAATGGGAAGGGGACTCAGAAAGCCTAGGAGGAGAAACCCCTGAAGGTCTGTCTGGGGAGATGTCCGGGTCAATGGGCACATCCAGACTTTCGTAATCACCATCGCTATCCTCATACTCTCCTTCCTCCTCCTCCGGTTCATAAAAATCCTCTAAATTATAATCTGGAACCGGGGGAACCAACCGAACCAAGCCCCTAACCGATGGTGCCGGTTCGGTCGGAACCGGGGTTAGCGACTGAACAATCCTTATCGCTTTGGCTATTTCATCAGCAGTCGGAGAAAGAAGTTGTGGATCTGCACCAGCTGATTTATCCCTTCTTTTTCTTTTAACCGGAATAGACTCCTCAGAGTCGGTTCTCCTTTGGCCCGAAGAAGTTTCGCCCTGGTCAGAGGGCACTCCTTCTGGTTCGGTTGGAACCGAACCGGGCTGGCCATCCGGGTCAGCGGACTTTTTGGCCTCCCCTTCCCTGAGCCTACCAACTCTCTTTTCCAGGGTAGCTGCAGGAAAATTCTTGCAAATCTGGCAGTCTGAATAGAGGTGGTCAAACCCCAGACAACAGACACAGGTGGTGTGGGGGTCAGCCTTAGCAAAGGCTTCCCCACACACACGACAGTGTTGAAACCCAGTGGGCCCATTTTTTTCTTTTGGGTTTCTCAGACATGGCCAGTCCTAACCAAACTTACCCTTTTTTCGGCAATCCACCAGGCAAGACACCCTTATCGATTCCTGACCGTGTTACGGGTCGTGGAAAAAAACGTAATGAAATCCGTTTTTTTTAGAACCGATAAGGACCGGTTACCACACTCTAAAAGTAGAACAAACTTTTTTAAACAAACCTGATCGGTTCAAACCAAACCGATCCAATGTTTACAAGTTCCACACAGAAGAACAAAAAATAAACCTATCTAGTACTCACGATACCACAGACAGAGACTGAACCGACAGGTTAAACAGATTAAATTTGGTCGAAAACCGAGGAAAACGGCACTTTAACCGACTAATTGAACCGAGCAAAGGAGAAATCTCCGGAGCAACTGTTCAGTGAGGCGGAGTAAAGAATCTGACGGTTTGAGTTCAAACAGCAACAGACAGAGTCTCAACTGAGCTCGAGCTCAGCATTCCATGCCTGGCATGGAAAGTTAACTCTTTCCTCTCCGGGGCAGTTCAAAGGTTGGACACCACTGCATATGTCAGAATACAGCAAGACTTCATGTTGTTTGAAAACCGTATTCCTAGTTGCCATTACCGCTGCCAGGAGGATCAGTGAACTCCAGGCATTATCCACAGAGCCAGGATATATCGCAGTCCTCAGGGACAAGATAGTCCTTAGAACTAGTAGAACATTTTTGCCTAAGGTGGTATCCGATTTCCCACCTTAATCAGTCAATTACCTTGCCAGTCTTCTTTACAGATCATTCCACTTCAGGTGAACGTAGACTGCACAGCCTTGATGTAAAGAGGGCAGTCAGCTACTATCTTGACCACACAAAGGGTCACAGACCGAATCAAACTCAGATCTTCCTTACCTTTGGAGAGGTAGGGGAAGGAAAACCTGCCACAAAGCGATCCATTGCCAGATGGATTGTAACCAGTTCTGTTATGACAAGGTGGGTAGGGAACCACCTGCAGGCCTCAGGGCCCATTCAACTAGGGGTACTACAGCCTCCTTAGCAGCTGCTAGGGACATTCCCCTAGTAGACATCTGCAAAGCAGCAACTTGGAAAACAGTCCACACATTTACAAAACATTACTGTTTGGATGTCCAAGCCAGAGGTGATGCCAGGTTTGGCACAGCAGTCCTGCAGAGCCTGTTTCCTAAATAGGTTATAGGCCCACCTCCAAAGGCACTGCTTGGTAATCTGCATTAGTCAGAATAAAGTAAGATTTCCTGGGGTTTGAAGAAAAAATTACTCACCTTAGTAATCTTGTTTCTTCTAAGGGAATCTTACTGTATTCTGAGCTCCTCCCCTTCCGATACCTATGGTCACTGCATTACAGCTGTTGTAAACCTGGGGTGTATATACTGTTTTTTTATTTTGGGCATCTGTGACTCGAATCTTCTGGGATGCCTAGGTTTCTTTGGAGCGTTTGAAACGGGTAATTCCCATTTATTTTCTCCTGCCATTTCTGGTACAGGGAGGTTTTTATGATTGTTAATATTATTACTATTATTCTTCTTATTGTTATTATCCTCAATTAAGAGGAAACTGCTTAGTGGATGTTTTGTAAGAATCTGACAGAGATTGTTTACCAGGGACAGTGGTTTGAAAATCGAGCTCGAGCCTAGCATTCCATCATTTGCATAGGTTCTATTAACCATTTCAGCTCCGGGGCAGTCCTATGGTGAAACCATACTGCATTAGTCAGAATACAGTAAGATTCCCTTAGAAGAAACAAGATTACTGAGGCGAGTATTTTTTTTGTTTGCGGCTCCTAACCAGGCAAACCTCTGGGTAATTGTATTGGCCATCCACCTGGCAGCAGTGTCGTTGGTGTCTGCTGCCATCTGAAACTGATATATGGCAGCTTCTAAGCCAGATCTGGCAGTCTCAGCAAGGTCTGCTGAATGACCAGAAGGAGCCTTATCTGCCATAGCCATGACAGACTGCCAGAGGGCTTTTTGGTATTGGGCCCGCATAAGCTTGAAAATTAGTCTGTCTTATGGTTAAAGAGGCTGACAAGTAGCCCTTTTTGGCCATACTGTGTATTTTTCTAGAATCCTTCTCTGGTGGATTTGAAGCAAGAGGTACTTTTGCCTTGTCACAGGCTACAGCTTGTACCACCCCCTGGTGGTCAGGGTGGGAGAATAAAAATTCAGCCCCTTCTCTGTGTAGCTGGTACTTCTTGTTCAACCTTTTATCCAAAGGAGGGACAGACCCAGGTGTCTGGAGAAGCTTTATCACATCCCTATTATAAAACTTGTTTATGGGAAGCAGTAACTTTTTTGGTGGGTGTTAATCCCATCATTTCCAAGTACTCTACCTCCTCCTCATCTTCTATCACCTCAGTAGTAGAGATATCCAGAGCATCCACCATTTTTCGAACAAAGGAAAAATGGGATGAATAGTCCTCTGATGTCCTGGGAGGTGAGCCAAACTCTAGCTCAGGAGAGACTTCAGGCTCTATAGGCTCCCCCTCTTCATATTCCCCCATATCCCTGACCTCATGCAGAGAGCACTGGGTTGAGTCAGCAGGGGTCGGAACTGTAGACTGCTGTCCGGCAGGCAGCAAACCCTGTAAAGTCTGTAAGACCTTAAATGCCTGTGCAATCTCAAGTGAAGTAGGCATCTTTACAGCCACAGCAGAAGTCCTCAGAGGCTGATCAGCAGGGTGTTCTGTGTGCTTTGTTTTCTTTGTCTTTTTCTCAGGAACTGGACAGCTAGCCGGTTCAGCAGGCCTTTTTGTGATGGCATTTGCACCCGCATCGGGGTAGAAATTGTGGTTTCACCCACAACCACTGAGGGTCAGCTAGTCAGAGCCAGAAGGACCCTTAGGTGGAGGCAATTTTTTTTTAAAACCTTTTCAAACATTTTTCAAGCAATTTTTCTGGAAAGGTCTTATAGATTTCACAATCAGTTTTCAAATGATCATAGCCAAGGTAGACAACACAAGAAGTGCGTTTATCTGCCTTGGCAAAAACTTCTCCACACTTGGTACAGTTTTTGAAACCGGATTCACCGGTCTTTTTCTTAGGATTTTCAGACATTTTATAAGTTTCACAGCGAGATGATGAGGAGAGAATCTCTGAGCATCTAGTCCTGACAGGCAGAGAGAGAAATCTGAGGGATAAAATGTAGGCAGTTGACAGGCGGCAGCATTTGAAAAAGTGGTACGAGCCAATGATTCCATCATTAGCATAATGTTCCATCTCCGGGCAGATCTGGCTTAAAGGCATACAGCATAAGAGTTAAGAATATTAGAGTATTCCTGGGGTGAGAAGCAGGGAAATGGGCAGACTAGGTGGGCGGTATAGTCCTTATCTGCCAACAGATTCTATGTTTCTAAGTAACTGTGCACAATACGCAAAAAATGCTAGGTATTTTGGCAGCTGGCACTAACAAGAGAATTCTGGCTATTTTGGCAGCGACAGTCTTTTCAGTACTGCTCGAAAGGCTGTGCATGCAGAACTCTCAGTAGATGCTAACCAACCAGTGAACTAGCCCTCTGACACATCCTCCAACTCGATTACTTATGTGTGGACTAAGAAAAAGAATCTCCTCAAAGGGTTTCCAATTCTCTCCCACAAATCCTAAAAAATAGTAACGCATACTGTCTGGGTTGGGGAGCGCACTGCCAGAGTCTGCAAATCTAGGGAACTTGGTAGGTGAGAAAGCAGTATTTCCACATACTGTAAACAAGTTAGCGATGAAGGCAAACTTGTATGGGCGTCAGAAACAATCAAATGCAGTTTAGGAAATGGCAGTACACCCCTAGATAGACAAGTGTGCTATGCTCTACAACAAAGAGGGTGCCACTCATTTTTGTCACATGCGCAGGGAGGTACAGGCCCTATTCAACAACTGGGGCAAGTCAGAGATGGATCTTTTCGCATCCCACCACAATGCAAAATTGCCCCTCTATTGCTCCAGAAAGCTACAGCATCATGTTTTGTGTCCCAATGCATTCAGGCTGCAGTAGACGTGTTGATTTCTCTACATCTTCTTGCCAGTACCTCTAATTCAGAAGGTCCTCCTCAAACTGGATGCCAACGGTAGTCAAATGATCCAGATAGTACCATGCTGGCCACAGCAGACATGGTACACACTGCTTTGTCAAATGGCAATTCAAGGTCCACTGGACCTCCCATTGATGTTCAACCTACAGACACCGTATCAGGGTCAGCTGGTGCATCCAAACATTCAACCTCTATACTTCCAACACTGGCTCCTGAAGAGGCAGAAGTAAACAGGTTTCGTGTGTCAATTACAGTGCCCCAGAATCTGCTAGCTGAAAGGAAACCCTCCACTAGAAAGGCTGCAAAAAGTGGAAAGTTACACCATTTTATATTCCAATAAACCTCTTTATTCCTATACCTGTTCTCCTAACTAGGTGCTGGATTAACTCCTAGATAGCTCTGAAAATGCCGGCAGTACCCATCACCCAAAGCCCATTACTCAGCAATCTCAGCATATCATGATTTGGTGAGTGGACATCCGATGGCACAATGACTCTTTTCAGGAGGTTGCTCAGTGTGATAATAAACTTGGGACCACCAGTTAAGAAAACAGTGGTAATCTGTGATCTCAATTTGGTGCTAGAAAGGCTAACCCATCGACCTTTTGAGCCAGCTACAACATGTGAGCTGAAATTCCTCACAAGTAAAACAATCTTCTGGGAAGCAATCATCTCAGCTTGCAGTGTGCTAGAACTGCAAACCTTAGTGACCGATTCTCCCTATACAGTGGTCTATAAGGATAAGGTTGTTCTCACAGAAACACAGAAGTTGACAGCAGATGAGGACCCCCACGGCCCATCTAGTCTGCCCATTTCTTTTTCTACCTTATGGATGTGCCATCGGCATTTGCTCTGTCAATGGCCTATCTATTCATACTTATCTGTACTGCTCCTATCCCATGCCTGTTTGAAGCCCTGCACTGTATTCATATCTACCACTTCCTGAGGTAGGCAATTCCATGCATCCACCACCCTTTCTTTGAAAAAGAACTTCCTCCCATTACCCCTTAATCGGCCTCCATCTAATCTCATGCTGTATCCTCTTGTCCTGCTATTTTTCTTATATTGAAACATGTTAGACACTTTCACCTTGTTAATGCCATTAAGGTGTTTGAATGTTTCAATCATATCACCTCTCTCCCTCCTTTGCTCCAAGGTATACATATTGAGTTCTGTTAATCTTTCCTCACATGTTTTCTGATGCAATCCCTGCGCCATTTTGGTTGCCCTTCTCTGGACTGCCTCAATTTGGTTAATGTCCTTGTGAAGGTGTGGCCATCCAGTACTGCACGCAGTATTCCAGATGGGGCCTAACCAGTGTCCTGTAAAGAGGGATAATTACCTCCCTCTTATGACTTCTGATACCCCCACTAATACACCCCATCATCCCCCTAGCCTTACCTACTGCTTTAGTGGTCTGCTTAGACGATTTCAGGTCATCTGTGATGATGAGGCCCAAGTCTCTTTCTTCCCTTGTGACTGCCAGCAACTCCCCTCTCAACCTATAGGTGGCTTCAGGAGTTCTCTTCCCTATGTGCATGATCTTGCACTTCTTTGTGTTAAAACCCAGTTGCCACACTTCCAACCATTTTGCCAGTTTATCCAGATCTCTTCTCATTCTGCCCACCCCATCTGGATCATCTACTCTATTGCAGATCTTGGCGTCATCTGCAAACAGACAAACCTTACCCTCCAAGTCCATCTGCAATGTCACTGATGAAGATATTGAAGAAGACTGGCCCCAGGACTGATCCCTGAGGTACCCCACTTGTGACCTGCATCTCTTCTGACTGTATACCGTTTACCACCACTCTCTGTTTTCTGCCAGTCAACCAGTTTGCCACCCAGCTGACCAACTTCTGACACATCCGAGCCTACCCGGCTTATTAATTAATCTTCTATGTGAAACAGTATCGAAAGCTTTGCTGAAGTCAAGGTAGGTGACATCAACTGCTCACCCCTGGTCCACCACTCTGGTTGCCCAGTCAAAGAAATCTATGAGATTAGTCTGACAGGACCATACACACTCTAAATGTTTACCAAAGGTGGTGTCGGTGTTCAATATTAATCTAACCTTGGTACTACCAATATCCTTCCCAAAACTGAAAAATCCTGTGGAAGTGTTACTGCATCCTCTCACTGTAAGGAGAATGCTCAGCTTCCATCATGACAGAACCAAAAAGCACAGACAATGGTCTCAACTGTTTGTTTCCTTTGATCCCAACAGTAAAAGAATCCCAATTTCCAAATACAGTCTGTTCAACTGGATCGTAAATTGCATTCAACAGTGCTATCCCCAGGCAGGGGAGCAACTGGAAGGCTCTGTTAGAGCCCACTGCATTCAAGATGCAGCCACCCCTTTCACCTCGCTGAGACTGGTCCCTACTACAGAAATATGTATTATATAGAATATGTATGCAGATCACATCATTTTGTTGTGTATGCCCCACTAAATTGGACATTTTTAATGACGAGAAGACTCAAAAATCTTTACCTGTGGACATAAAGAGGCATAAGAGGAAACTTATCAAGTCATATAACCTCATTCCTTACAATTACTAGCTGTCAATATTCTTTGAGAAGTTCATTCTGGATATTGTACAAAATCCCTACATTTTGCACAAATTACAGAAAGTCTTTATTCAGATGAAAGGAAACAACGTTATGGACTAGAGTACAGCACTCCTTAAAAGCAAATAAAGAAATTCCCAGTTGAGACCATGATCCTATTTCTATCACATTGGTCCTGGGTCAACCCAATACACGGGGGCCAACTGAGGCTTAAAATGGCCTGTTTGACTAACCAATATTCCAGGATGAACTGAAACAGGTTTTGACCCATTACTTTGAACATAAAGATAATATTGGGGGGGCTCTGAATACTCTATGGGGTGCAGTAAAGATGGTCGTTGTAGGGTACATAACATCATGCCTGACAAATGAGGAGAGAAAAAAAAAAAAGAAAATATAACACAAACTTGATCTGGAGTAAAAGCCTGATGACAGCTGCCATACCCACTGTTCCACTGGCCAGACTCCATATGCGTATCCTCCAGGTACAGTGGGACTAGCGCATTGATGAGTTATACCAACCAGTCCTGGTCTCATCCCCAATACACAACATACTGCAGTGGCAGATGGACCCCTTGAATCTGCTTCAAGGCATCCCATTCCAGATCTCCTCACAGTAGATCCTAACCACGGATACCTCAGTTCTGGGCTGGGAAGCACATCTGGGTCCCTTCCAGACCCAGGACTCTTGGTCCCAGTGGGAAGCCTCCCTGCATATCAATGTCTTGGAGATGAGGATGGTGTTGTACGCTATGCAGGCTTTTCAGAAACACCTCGTTCTGAGTCAGCTGCTGGTGCAGTCGGACAATCTAAGTGTAGTATACTGCATCTACAAGCGGAGGGGGGGACCTCATTCATACCCCCTTTGCAGTGAGGCCATAAGAGTGTGGTACTGGGTGCTGGATCACAGTCTGACACACTGCAGTCCACATACCAGGCATGATAAACACTCTGGCGGACAGTCTCAGATGGACTCATTTCTTTGGAAAATGTTTCACCAGGAAAGACACTATGAACTGTAAAGAGCTCGTTTCCAGAAGCGTCCTGGGGGGAAGGGGTACAATAGTTGAGAGAACAGTAAAATATGCAGAAAACAAGCGCATTACAAGTACATACTAATATAAAACTATAGAGTACATTGAGCAATAGTTGGGAGAAACAGCAGTACACAGAATGCAAGAGCAGTACACGTACATACTAATACAAATCATTGAGAACATTTGAGTAACACAATTACAATAAAACAAATTATGGAGTACAGATCTGACAGACCCAAACCAACCGCTGAGGGTGTGCAAACTAATAATGAATTTACATATGTTGCATTAGGCTAAAATAACAATGCTCTTGTAAGGGATGAGATTAGGGAAGACTGACACAGATGAAAGTGCTAGGGAAGTAGGCATAGTATAAGATCAGAAGTGCTAGTGTAAACACAAGGGAGAGCAGTTTTGATATTCTTGGGGACTCAGTCCAGCATGCACGAATGGGAGCTTTTCTCATCCATCGTAGAAGACTTGTTCAACAGATGGGGTCGTCCAGAGTTGGACCTTTTTGCATTTCCACTCAATACAAAACTGCCCAATTTTTGCTCGCTAGATCCAGGGCCTGGAGTCTTCTGGCGAGACATGCTGTTCCTTTCCTGAAGCGAGAGATTTCTTTACACCTTCTCTTTGTTTCCTCTAATTCAGAGAGTGCTAATCAAGTTGCAGATGGAGGGGGCCGGCATGATCTTAGTAGCTCCCTTCTGGCCTGGACAGATTTGGTTCCCTCTGCTTCAGCAGATGACAAAGGAACATCCGGTCCCTCTCCTTCTTTGCAGGAACCTGCTGACCCAGGCCCAGGGGACCATGATCCATCCCAATCTCAGATCCTTCCCACCTGCATGCTTGGCTCCTGAGGACATAGCCATCGCCAGGTTCGGGTCTGTAACAGAGTGGTGGATGTCCCAGTGGCCAACCGGAAGCCTTCTACTCGAGCCACATATGCCATGAAGTGGAAGTGGTTTGCCATCTGGGCTGCCAAACATAGTTTGGACCCTTTCACCTGCCCGGTGAACAACATCCTGGACTACCTGTTCTTGCTGCCTGACTCAGGTCTCCATTACTCCTCCCTGAAGATGCACCTTTTGGGCATTTCATGAGCCCGTGGGTGACCGCACGATTACTCAACTGGATGTCTCTTGAACCTTTCTGAGGGGCATCCTGCATCTGAAACCCCCAATCCATTCTCCTGTCACAGCTCGGAACATGAATTTTGTTTTGGAGAAACTGACCCAGTCTCCTTTTGAGCTGATCACGACTTGCGATTTACGCTTTCTCTCTTGGAAAGCATTATTTTTAGTTGCCATTACCTCTGCTCAAAGAATTTCAGAGCTTCAGGCCCTCTGGTGCAAGAAGCCTTATTTGATTTTTTATAAAGACAGGGCATCTTTGTGCACAAATCCTAAGTTTCTTCCTAAGGTGGTCTCTGAGTTTACACTCAATCTAGCCACCTTCCTGTTTATTTTCCAGAGCATGCCAATCCAGAGGAAGCACTGCTCCACATGTTAGATGTGCGCAGAGCATTGAAGTACTACCTGCTTCGGACCAAGGAATGTAGAAAGTCGAAGCAGCTGTTTCTTTCCTTTGCCCCAGGTAGAGAGGGCTCTTGAGTTTCTAAGCAATGTTTATCCAAATGGTTTGCTAACTGCATCGCGCTCTGTTACAAGTACGGCAAACAACTGCCTGGTGCAGTGAAAGCTCATTCCACCAGAGGCATGGCGACATCTGTCTGGCTGCCACCTGGAGTATTGTCCATACTTTCACCAAGCACTTCAGTCTGGACATTGCCTCAAGAGCCTGTGCAGGT
Organism: Neoceratodus forsteri; assembly: GCA_016271365.2. Taxonomy (NCBI): domain Eukaryota; kingdom Metazoa; phylum Chordata; order Ceratodontiformes; family Ceratodontidae; genus Neoceratodus; species Neoceratodus forsteri. The sequence continues at coordinate 737,683,413 of CM028131.1, forward strand.
TTTGGCAGGGCTGTGCTACACGTACTCCTGTCTTAAGTTTATGGACAGCCCTCCTTCCAGACTGTCTGTCTGCACCTGTAACTGCTTTGGACTTGTTCCTACGGTGTGACCTGATGATTGAGATAACGTCAATGAAGATAGAACAGTTATATAAGAACTTACTGTAACAGTAGATCTTTGAGGAGATCTCAGTCATCAGGTCTGTCTTCCCTCCCACCATCCCCCTTTTTTGGGCTCTTGTTAAGAAACTGGCTGTCTGCTGCATTCAGCCTTTCATATAGGCCTGGGCATCTCTCCCTCTCCTCGGTCCCCCATGGCTGGGGCAATGCTCCCTTTGTCTCCAGGGGAAAGATCTGAGGAGGGAGTGGGGCTGCTCATGTCTTTATATGGTCGATGATGTCGGCAGATGTCAACAGCGTTGGCGACCCCAGTTGTACTGCTAAAAATCTTCCGTGTGGATTCCCCTTCCACGATGGTGAAGTTCCTATGATGTGACCTGATGACTGAGAGCCCCTTGAAGGTCTATTACGGTAAGTTCTTACGTTACTGTTCTTTATGAAAAAAATCAAGGTTTAGACCTACAAAATAACCAGCAGAAAAAAAAAATAAACCTGAGGGAAACCAGTTTTGTAGCATCACTGCAAGTGTGCTTAAGGCAAGAGGTACACTAAAGCAGAGGTTAGGGACATGAACAGACTGGCCAGTAGTGAGCTCTGAGGTGCAGTTTGACAGAGGAGGAAGAACAGGAGCAGCAGATGACATGGGGAAGGGAGTTCCCAAGGGAGGCTTAATGCCCCAGAAAGGCAGTTTGGCCAACAGACGTGTCACAATGAGGAATGCTTAAAGAGCACATGTCTGAGAAACAGAGTGGGTAGAAGGAGGAGGCAATAAAAGATTAGCACAGTAAGGTAAAAAGGGAGGCAGGCTAGCCAGTACTTTGAAAGAAAGGCAGCACAGTGACAGAAAATATGTGACTCGAGAGAGGGGATAGAGAGGTTCTGGTAGAGGGAGCAGGGGAGACCTCATGGAAGGGAATCAGTGGCAAAACAACAGAATAAATACAGGTAAGGATCCAGGCTCACCAAGGAGGATGTAGCAGCAGAGGTGTAGACCACATCCGCATAGTTCAGTGTTGATAAGATAATTTTTAGTAGGATCTCTGACCGTGAAGGGAAGGCAGGTCTGATTCTGGTATAAGATGCCAAGATTTGGATGGTCTTGTTATGTGTGGCATCAACATGGGTGGAGACAAATAAGTTACTCACCTGTAACCGTAGTTCTAGGAGTAGTACACAGTTCACATCCTCACATTGGCAGTTCAACTGGAAGTGCTGACTCATTAGAATGTCTTTAAGCCAAGTTCCTCCCACCACCTGGGGAAATCTATCCTCCAGTTCAGCCCAGTGCCATCAGATCTTGCATGCTGGAAGCAGGAATTTGTGTGCCACTTGCCAGGGAAGGCTGGGTAGGTGGTGTGGATGTGAACTATTTACCACTCCTAGAAAGTACAGTTACGTAAAAACTTATCGCAACAGTAGATCTTTGGGTGTCTCTTGCAGTATGTAATACTTCTGGGTATCCAGTAGAGGTCACTGTGGTGCATGGCAGCTCTTCCAGCAGTTTGTCACCAGGGACCGCCCCCACATGACAGCAGCTTCCTGTTTCCTATATAAGTGTGGGTGGTCCCTGGTATCCTCAGTTCCCCCGCCAGATTCAGCTCACAAAGCAAGGACCAAGGCGAAGCCGAGGTACCAGTGGAATTCCAACCCAAGTCACTGGACCAGAACTTGCTCTCTTGGAGAAGAAGGGAGATGGAGGGTGGGAAGAAACCTACTGCAAGAGACACTCTTCAAAGATCTACTGTTCAGTGGGGCGTTGTTGAGCAGCTCATTGGCTAGACACACTTTTGAACAGCTTGGCATATTTTGGGGCATAAAAAGTTACAAACTGCTAATTTTACCCAGATTCTAAAGATATATAGAGCAGAACTGGAAAGCTTAGACCAATCGGCGTCGGCAGATACCACATTTAACTATGGGCCGAAATCAGAAGGCAACTGGAAACGGTGCAAAAAATTCAGCACAGACTACAGACCAGGCTGTATCCTCCTCCTTGATAACTACCGTCAGCTCGGATCCCCCTTGGAGAGCTCTGCAGGCCTCGATGCAGGCGACTGACCTGAAGGTTGAGTCAATCCTGTTACCATTTGGAAAGCAAGATGCAAAGCTGGAGGCAGTATCCTCGACTGCAAGTTTAGTGGAAAAAAACTACGAATCAAGCTATGGCTGCAACAGCAAAAATAATCCAGGAGAACACGCAGTTACTTTACAGACTTGAGGCATTAGAGAATGCAAATCGAGCCTCACACATACGCATCATTGGTCTCCCTGAAGGGAGCGAAGATTCAGACCAATTGCTTTTTCTTCAAACTTGGCTGCCAAAAGTAATGAATTTACCAAGGGACAGTGTTGCAAATCATATCTGTAGAGCTTTTCGGATAACCTCGAGAGCAGCTGGACCATGAGGAGACGCTCCTAGAGTGGTCTTAGTGATAAGTAGCAGCCCCAGCATCAAAGACATTCTACTACAAGCTGCACAATCGGCAGAGAATCTGACTTTTAACGGGGCCACGATACACCTGTTCCTGGACTTATTGTTTGCCACTCGTCTCAGGAGAAAGAAGTTCAATGCAGTTCGTGCTTGTCTGAGGGGCCTTGGAGTTTCTCACTCTCTATTGATGCCAAGGCGACTTTGGATCCATTACGGTGGATGCACCTATCAGTTTACAGACCCCCTAGAAGCTGGCAAGAAGGTCAAAGTTATCACTAGGGAATTTCAAGGTATGGAGGCACAAAAAGCGGTTGAGTCGGAGTCAGAAGAGGAGACCTGAAGGGGGTTTGTCACTTAGGGGAGATCCCTTCTTACTAATACAGTACTTTAAGCCCCCTGGTTTTGGTTTAAATGCCACGGTCTAAATGCCAATATATATATATTCTAGCTCTGTTAATATTGTAATCCCAGTTTATTCTGGCATAATTAGAAATTAAATAAGATATGCTAGCTGTTTCATTAGAGCTAAACATGTTTGGGTCACTATTCTCTGGACTTGGGCACACATCAACACTGGATGCTAAGTTGTTAACATCTGAAGGATTGCTGTATTTTGGACTTGTTCCCCAATGCCATAGTCAGCTGTAGCCTTTCTGGACAAACCCATATTGTTTGTTATTCCTGTTTTAGGTTCCCCCCCTTCTCCAAGACTGTATAGGCTATATCTCCTAATTACATTGGATGTATGCGTTTAAATGTATTGTGATGCCTTATAGGATAATTGTACTCTATGTAATTGGTTTTCTATAAAGCAATAAACAAAGTTAAAAAAAAAAAAAGATCTGCTTTTCTGCTAAGTTTTTACATAACTGTACTATCTTACATGGAGTGGTCTCTTGCAGTAGGTAATACTTTAGGGATGAATCCCAAGCAGTAATGCCCATGTGGGAGGACAGTTATGATAGAAGACCTTGTAGGACTGCACGGCCAAAGGCCGTCCTATGTAATGAGGCAATATCCAGATGGTAGTGCCTTGTGAATGTATGGATCTTGGACCAGGTAGCTGCACTGCAGATATCTGAAATGGAGGCTCCCTTAAAGCAAGCCACAGTGGTGGCCATAGCTGTAGTGGAGTGGGCTTGGACAGGTCCAGGTAAAGGCTTGTTGTGTTTTTTTGTAACAAAATGTAGTACAATGCACCAACCAGGATGAAAGAGTACGTGTCACAACCGGGAGGACCTTGTGTCCCTGGGCAAAGGAGATGAACAGTTGAAATGTCTTTCTAATCAATTGTGTCCAATTAGTATAGTAGCGTAATATATGGTGGACATCTAAAGTTTGTAAGAGATGTTCACCCCGATTGGAGAAGTCTGGCTAGTAGACCGAAAGCTCCAAGGACTGATTTAAAATATGGAAAAATACCTGGGATGATGGAGAATTCTCTGGGGAGGCAAACAGATCCATCTACCGAGTGCCCCATAAGTTGAAGATTTCTTGTAGCACTTGCCCGTGAAGTGTCCATTCATGAGTTGTGGACTGGCGACTCAGCCGGTCGGCAAACTGGTTGCAATGTCCCCGTAGGTGGACAGCTGTTAGCATCAGGTGTTGCTGCATGGCTTCCTGCCAAACAGCAAGGGTCTCTCTGCATAGGGCGCAAGACTTCGTACCCCCTTGCTTGTTGAGGTAGAGCACTACTGCAGTGTTGTCTGACTGGATCAGTAAAGATCCTGGTTTGAGGTAGGGCCGGAATCCCTGGAGAGCCAGACAGACCGCTCGCATCTCTAGAAGACTGATATGAGACAGATGGGGAGAAGCGGGCTATTGGCCTTGGGTCTGATAAGGACCTACATGCGCTCCCCAGCCGAGCAGGGAAGCATCCGTGGTCAACATTTGCATGGGAGGGATCTCAAAAGGCATTCCCTGATTCAGATTGATTCTGATTGTCCACCATGTCAGGGAGAACTTCAGAGAATAAGTGACCTTGATTCTGGAGGGTTCACTGGACAGGTCTCATGTGGAGACAGGCAAAGGCTACCACAGGGATGGCAGTGGACATGTGACCCAGAAGGCACAGCATTTGTCTGGCTGTGGCTATCTTCTGAGTCTGTATATGTAATGCCAGAGCTAAGAATGTATCCTGCCGGGCAGGCAGGAAGTAAGCCCTGACTGTAACTGTATCTAGAACAGCTCCAGTGTATTGGAGAGACTGTGTTGGGTCTGGACTGGACTTCGGCCAATTTACTGTGATTCCCAGATGTGCAAACATTTTCAAGGTAGCATCCAGGGAGGCAAGCAGAGCTACTGCAGAGTCCGCTTTTATTAGCCAATCATCTAGATATGGAAAGATGAAGTGCCCATCTCTTCGCAAGGCTGCTGCCACCACCGCTAGGCACTCGATGAACACTCTGGGGGCTGATGAAAGGCCTAAAGGGAGTGTTTGAAAAGTACAGTTACACAGGAACTTACTGTAAGAGTAGATCTTCGAGAGAGGTTCCTTCAGTAGGTCATCACATATAGGACTGGCGTCGGGCAGCACGGCAGACTTTTCTAGCAATCCCTGACAGGGAACCGCCCACCTGACATCATGTGACTGACATCAGCGTGACTGTATACAGTGGGCAGTCCCCACGCCTGCCCTCCAGTTCTCCTGCCAAAGCCAGGAAGAGGCCTGACAGCAGGAGCAAATAGGATTTGGAGTCCCTGCAAAACACAAAATGAGGGGAAGGAGGGAGGGAAAAATATGACCTACTGAAGGAACCTCTCTCAAAGATCTACTGTTACGGTAAGTTCCTATGTAACTGTACTATCTTACTTCGAGAGGGTTCCTTCAGTAGATCATCACATATAGGACAGAGTCCCAAGCATTCCCTCCAAAGAAACTGAGAGAAACTAGGGAGGAGGAGAAATAACTCCAACAGAAAAAAATGGAATCCAGAATGGACCCAACCTAAGACAGAAGGCCCTGTAACATAGCCAGGCCAAAATCAGCCCTCCGCCTAGAAGCAATGTCCAGACTGTAGTGTTTGGTAAAGGTGTGGACAGAACTCCAAGTGGCTGCAGCACAGATATCAGCCACAGAGACAATTTGCAAAAAGGCAGCGGAAGCAACCATGCCCCTAGTATAATGACCTCTGATGGAACCAGGCAGAGGTCTTTCATATTTCTGGTAACAATACCTAATGCAGTTGCCTAACCATTTGGAAAGGCCCTGCTTAGAAACCGGTTTGCCCTTCGATCTGGGGGCAAAGTAGATAAAAAACTGATCACAGCTACGGAATTCTTTAGTCCAGTGAGTGTAGCACTGAAGAATCCGATGTACGTCCATGGTATGGAGGAGTGCCTCAGCTCTATTAGAGGGGAACGGATAGTATACAGGAAACTCTACTGATTGGTTCAGCATGGCTTCTGACACCACCTTGGGAAGAAACTTCGGATTTGTTCTGAGGACTGCCTGGTCCCTATGGAAAATCAGATAGGCTCCTTACAAACCAGAGTGTGAAGCTCTGAAATCCTCCGGGCTGATGTGATGGCAACCAGGAACAATGCCTTCCAAGAAAGGAAGTGCAAATCACAGCTCACAGCCGTCTCAAAAGGGTAAGCTTTTCCAAAACGAAGTTCAAATCTCAAGGAGGGGTTGGGCTGCAGATGGGGGGTTTCAGATGGAGAATTCCTTTCAGGAAGGTTTTAGAGACTTCCAACTGAGCTACAGGTTTACCATCCACTAGCTTGTGGTACGCCGAAATAGCCGAAAGGTGAACCTTCGACAACGAATATGAAAGACCGGAGTCTGACAGATGAAGGAGGTATTCCATGACTTGAGGGCAGAACATGAGAAAGGGTTCCACTCCTTAGTGGTCGCCCAGATTGAAAACTGTTCCAACTTCATGGCATAAGTGGAATGAGTAGAGGGTTTTCTGGCCTCAATGAGGACTTGAGCAACTCAGGAGGAGATCCCAAAGCGAGAGGTCGCTATGTCTGCAGGAGCAATGCATGAAGGTGCAGAGTCCTGAGCCCCGGATGTAGTAGTTGACCTTAATCCTGAGCCAGGAGGTCGTGGGTCACTGGAAGTGGAACTGGTGGTTCCCTGCAAAGCTGTTGCAGCAGCGGGAACCAAACCTGTATCATCCAGAGAGTAGTGATGAGAATCATCTTTGCCTTCTCTGCTTGAAGTTTGAGGAGGACCCTATGGAGAATGGGAAATGGAGGGAAGGCGTACAAAAATTTCCCTGTCCAACAGAGAGACAGAGCGGCATGATAGAATGCACCATGCCCTGGAACAAGTGAGCAAAAACTAGGAAGATTTGCGTTGAATTTGGAGGCGAAGAGGTCGATTTCCGGATGCCCGCAATGTAGGAAGATGGATTCTGCCACTTCCTGATGTAGCTCCCACTCGTGAGCTAGGGCCCAAGATCTGCTGAGACTGTCCGCCAGGACATTTAGAACGCCTGGCACGTGCAGGGCCAGATTGTGCTGGACTGCCCAGTTCCACACCCGCATCGCCTCCCTGCACAAGGGGTACAAGCAGGATCCTCCTTGTTTGTTGAGGTACCAAACCACTGACATGTTGTCCGTTTGGACCAGCAGTGATCCCGTGGGAAGAAGGGTCTGGAAGACCTGGAAGGTATACAGGACAGCCCTCACCTCCAGAACGCTTATATGTAATGTCGTCTCCTAGCTGGACTACAGTCCTTGGGCTTGGTGCTCCCCATCCCATGTTCGAGGCATCTATGGTTAGGGATGCTAAGGAAGCTGTGTTCCAGAAGGGAAGACCCAAAGAAAGATTGCAGGGATCCCTCCACCAAAGCAATTCCTTCTGAACCGCTGAGGAGACCAGTACCAGATGGTCCAGGTCATCCAGGAGTTGATCCCACTGCATGCACAAGGACCACTGAGTGACTCTCATGTGGAGCCTCACAAGGGGAACAGCGGCGATGGAGGCCGCCATCAGGCTGAGAAGGTAAAGGATCTCCCAGGCCGGGATGGTCCTGGAAGAAGCCACTCAGGAAGCCCGGCAGATCAGTGTCTCCACCCTATCTGGAGGAAGGAAGGCTCTGCAATGGACCGTATCCAAAACTGCCCCAATGAACTGAAGTTTCTGGGCAGGAGTCATAGAGGACTTGGGAATACTGACAGTAATCCGTAGCCTGTTTAAAAGGTCCAACGTGAAAGAAACAGCCTCTAGTAAAGAGTCCCTAGATGGGGCTGAAATCAGCCAGTCATCCAGGTAAGTAAAATCCACGATGCCCCTGTGGAATAAGAAGGCCGCAACCACTGCCAGGCACTTGGTAAACACCCGGGGTGCCGATGAGAGACCAAAGCGAAGCGCCCAGAATTGGAAGTGTTCCCCTGGAGCTGAAACCGAAGGAACCGGCGGTGGCTGGGGAAGATGGGGATATGCAGGTAAGCATCCTGCATGTCCACAGCTCACAACCAATGGTTTTCCGGAAGGAGGCTCTGGAGAGTCAGCATCCGAAATTTTTTGTACTCGACAAACTGGTTTAAGTTGCTAAAGTTGAGTATGGGTCTGAAATCCCCTGTCTTTTCTGAAACCAGGAAAAAGTGGGAGTAAAACCCTTTTCCCCTTTCCCGGAAGGGAATGTGCTCTATTGCTTCCTTGAGCAAGAGACTGTTCACCTCTTCTCAGACGAGAAGAGCCTGACCCCTTCAATAGAAGGATCTTTTTGGTGGAGTTTCTAGAGGAAAGTCGAGAAACTCTATCGTGTGTCCAACGGACACTAGTTGCAGGACCCATTCGTCGGAGATCACCCTCCACTCCTGCGCGTGGTGGGCGAACCACCCCCCACCTGCTCCCCGTCGGAAGACTGAGGAGGCAGTGGGGATGGGAAGTCAGGAAGTGGCCAGATGTTCAGGGCAAGGCCCCCCTGCACGTCTCTGGTTCTTGAAGGCAGGAGGGGTGGCCGTACCCGTGGCCTTACGCTTTCCCTGGCGACGTGCCTGGGCTTGCTTTCTCTGCCTCCAGGTCCTTTTCCAAAAGGGCTGCTGTTGTTGGTTGCCCGATCAGTACATGGACCTCACCGACCTGAAGGCAATACCTCTGTCCTGCAGGTCAGTGATAATGTCCTTGGTGTCCCCACCAAACAGTACCGAGCCTCTAAAGGGGGCATCTTGAATCGCTGACTGAACCTTATTAGCAAGTCCAGAAAGGCGAAGCCAGGAGTGCCATCTAAAGGCAATGGCAGTTGCCGAGGTACGAGACACGGAATCAACCAAGCTGTATGTGGCTCGCAAAGCATGCCTACAAGAGAACTTGGAGAGGCGAAGATCCTTGATTAGCTCCTCTTTTAAACTTGAGGGATCCATGGCCTGGACCAGAGCTTCTAACCTGGCCAAGGTAGCTTTCTGGTGAGACACCATATGGGCCACACAGTTAAAGGACCGGACAGCGCATGAGGCCGAAGCATAACTCTTTCTCCCAAACTGGTCCATGTGCCTTGACTCTTTGTCCAGAGGAGAGGTGCTCATGTGCTTGGGTGCAGTACAGCGGTCATGAGCAGCAGAAATGACAACAGAGTCAGTCTTAGGATGCGTTTTCAAGAACGGGACTTCCTTTGGCGCCCGGTAAAGTCTGTCCACCCTCTTGGGGACAGCCGGGAGGGAATGAGTCATCTGCCAGATGGCAGAGGTGAGGTCCTGATGAGTTCCAATCCATGGAGGAATGGGGACAGGAGACAGACTCTAAGTTCAGATGTTCTTCGAGTCTCTGTCTCATAGGGTCCTGATTCTCTGACTCCCAGTCAAAGAAATCCTTCATAGACCTCAGTAGGCCCGAAAAGGCAGGGTCCTCTGGTGGGGATTTTGGGGAAACCTTGCCTGATGGGCCCTCAGGCTCCTCCAAGACATCCTCCGCAGAATCGTCGGCCCCCTCATCATCATCGTCGTCGTCGTCTGCCCCTTCGTCAGGACGGTGACAGATATCAGGAAGTGCAACGTCCTGACGAGCCTTCCCAGAGACGTGCACCATAACCACAAAAGAACTACTTGGGGAAGGGGACCTCAGAGACCGTGGGAGAGGGAGTTTCGTCTCCAGGTCTGACATCAACTCTGACCAAGCCCCCTGCCACCAAGACTGAATCAGAGACTTGAAGTCCGGTGTAACCAGAAGAGGTGGAGGAGGTTGAGGCTGAGAGGGTGAAGGAGGAGGCGGTATTACTGGTAGGGGTGAGTAATGATAACCCTGGAATCCCTGGTAATGAGAGTAGGGATTGAACCAGGGTAGAATTGTCCGTAGAGGCTCCAGTCCAGAGGGGGGCCAGCTGGGTAGTGGTCCCAAGGGAAACCCAATGGGTAATGGGGACAGTTCGGGGTCTAGAGTAGATCCCTGGCATCAGGTCTGGCAGTGGGGGTACCCACGTCGGACCCGCTGTTGTATAAATAGGCTGGGGGTCCAGCGCCAGGACAGCCCACGTCAGGGGAACCGACGTCGGAACCGGCACCACCCGATCCAGCGTTGGAGGGTTCAGCGTCAGAACCGGACAAAGGGGCCCAGACGGCAGGATCGGATCTGGCGTCGGGGCCAATGGCTGAGGCTGATCAACAGGTCCTGGCTGAGGAACCGACGTCTGGCGTCGGAGTCAACGGCTGATGCCGATCGCTGGGTCCCAACTGAGGAACAGTAGTCGGGAATTCGGCGTAGGAACAGGCTTCACCGGGTCCACTGACGGGATTTTGGCCAGGGTCGGCTCTACAGGGATCCAGCCCGGAGGAGGAGGGGCCTCCACTGTAAGGCCAGCTGGCCGAGGAGGAGCCTCCTTTCCCTTGACCCCAAGGGGAGAGCGTGGAATAGACCCCTCAGTATTGACAATGTTGAGGGGTTCTCCGCGGTCTTCGCCAGAGGTACCTGCCCGATGAAAAGGGAGAGTGCGGGCAAAGGAAGAGGGGGAGAGGGCCTTCTTCCCTGGTTCCGCCGGACGCCGTGGTGCGGCACCGTTTGGCCCCAAGGGGGGAACCACACCTGAGTGGCCGTCTGGGACGGGCATCTTAGCAGGTGGCGTTGGGCGGGTGGGGGAGGAGCCCCCGGCTGACTTATCGACGGGTGCCGAGCAGGTCCCCACAGGCTGGGGAGCCGGCTCACCGGCTGCTGCTTGGTCCCCAGAGGAGGCAGGGGCCGACTTATCAGTTGGCGCGGTGTGGTCGAAGGAGCCGATGATCGATTGACCCGCCATGGCCTTACCATCCGATTTCTTGGGCAGCGACTGGGCCTTGCTCGTTGAGGGCCACGTGTCGTCCACAGAGTGCTCCCGCTCCCGAGACTTCTCCTTATGTTTCTTCGATGGAGAAGATTTATCTGCTTAGGACTCTCTCAAACAATCCATCTTCTTCTCTAAAGAAGCCAGGCGGGCTTTCAAGAGATGGGCCTCCAAAACCTGCTGTCTCCTTTTCTTAGTGGCCTGGTTAAACGTTTGGCACTCCGGACAGGAGGAGACAGGGTGGTCTGGGCTTAAACAGAGGATGCACTTGAGATGACCATCCTTGTGCGGAATCTACGTGCCACAGGATGAGCACTTCTTCTTGGGTGAAGACATCAATGAACATGATACAAAAAAAGAAAATTTTAGCAAAGGAAAATCCGACAAGACACCGTCACGACGATCGCTATATGGAAGTCTGTAATGCAACTGACACGAGGCGACGGCGGGAAAGAATTGGACAACGGGCGTGGAGACCGCCCACTATATACAGTCATTCTGACATCAGTCACGTGACGTCGGGTGGGTAGTCCATCAGGGAATGCTAGAAAAGTCTTCAGGACGGCCCAACACCAGGTGGCACCAGTCCTATATATGATGATCTACTGAAGGAACCCTCTCAAAATGAGATCTAGTAATTCTGATCAAGTAAGTGGAAGCATAAAAATTTGTGGTGGGCAGGGTGGATGGGATTATGAAGGTAGGCATCATTCATGTCTAGGGCGCAAAGCCAATCACCCTGTTTCAGAATCGGCACGATGGTAGGGTGACCATGCGGAAACGTTTGCACTGAATGTAAAGATTCAGTTGTCTGAGACCCAATATTGGTCTGAGGTCTTCAGTATGTTTGGGCACCAGAAAGAAGTGGGAGTAAAATCCTGTTTTTTGTTCCTGAAGGTGCTCCGGTACAATGGCCTGTTTGGACAAAAGGGCAGTTAATTCCTCCACTAGCATGGGTATATGCTCTGGAGGATAATGAATCTTGCGTGGAGGGCAAGAGTGTGGGGTGGAGAGAAACTCCAATGTATGGCCCTTCTGTATTTTATTTTTTTATTTTATTTAACAAATCGGAAAGACCTTTGAGCCATGGGTATAATCTGAAGTACCCAACTGTCAGAAGTGATCATTTGCCAGTCCTCCAGATGGAGGCCAAAACGATCCCCCCCAGCCTCCGAGGCCCTTGGGAAGCCCTAGTGGGTCACTGGGAGGTGGGCTGTCCAGCCCCACCTGAAGGGTGGGAGCGGGCACCCCGGGAGGTAGAGGAGTTTCCTCTGTTGGATTGAGCACGACCTCTGAAGCCGCCTTTGTTATTACCTCTGTATTGGCCACCTCTTTTGGAATAAGAGGTGTGTGGAGTATGGTAGGTTGTAGCTAGAGTATGATAAATGCTATGAACTGTACGGAGGGTTCTTCCTGACGCCTGTAAGTCATCCAGTAAAGTTTGAGTACCTGGCCCGAACAGCTTGGACCTATTAAAGGGGGCATTAGCTACTTTATGTTGTATTATCAGGTGCAAAGCCTAAAACGCAAAGCCAAGCTTGGCGATACAGAGTGATACCAGTGGCTGATAGTCGGGCTGAGGTATCAATGGCATTATATACAGACCTGAGAAGGTGACGGGAAATTGAATTACTAGTTGTCACTGTAGCCAATAATTTATCCCTTTCCTGTGAGGGAGGGAGTTTACTGATAAGCTCAATGGCAAAGGACCCCAGGGTACGCTGATATTTAATCATGTGACCCATATAGTTCAAAATTCTGATATTCATAGCACTTGAGGAAAAGACCATTTTCCCCAGATAGTCAATTCTTTGGGATTCCTTATCAGGAGGTAAGGAGCTCATGTGCTTGGGTTTTTTGGTACAGTCATGAGCGGCAGTAATGACCACAGAATCTGCCTCTGGAATACTAGCCAAAATGGGGTGGTCCAGAGGAGCCTGATACAGATGATCCGCTTTGTGGGGAAAAGCTGTAAATAGCTGAAGATTGATGCCAAGCAGCCAGCATGGCATTCTGGTAAGTTGGTATTAGTGGGGAAACCACTAAAACAGGCCCCTCAGGTAACTCAAGGTATTCTGCCATATCCTTACGTTGCTTGTCATGTTTCGTAGTGGTGAATCCCATGACTTTTTGAATTTGAACCATAATTTCACTAAAGGAAGGGTCAATCTGGGGAAGAGGCCACCACAGGCCAAGGCAGATCATCATCAAGGGAGGAGATTTCTGAATAGGGGGATTCCGGATTAGGGAAATCCAAATCTTGAAACTCTTCATCCTCAAGATCACCGGTGACATAAGGTGGCAATTCTTGGTCATCTGACAAATAGTCCTCTATAAATGGAGGAGGAGACCAGGGTGGTATGGTATCCTGGTCACTGTGGAATCTTCTAGGCGGAGGAAGGGGAGGAGATTGGGTGAGATCACCCAGCTCTTCAGAGGGCTGAGAATGCCGCATGGCATGCAAGATATATCAGACTACAGTGGTGAGGTCCCTTTCCTGGGAAGGGGGTGAGAAGGGGGGGCATGTTGGGAAACCAGAAGGGTGACAGAGGGAATGAGACAGGTAGCCTGAGCAGGTAGTAAAGACCAGGGTCCCAATTTCTGTCAACCTGACCCCTATAAGAAGCCACCTGAGTAGGTGGAGGGGCAGCCAATAAAGCATAAGCCATGGGCTTCCCCTGAGGAATACGGGATCTCGCTGATGAGCCTGCAAGGGAAAAGAAGTTATTTCCACTAAAACTGCCACACGTCATTGATGGGAGAGGAGCCCCTGTCAACGGAGCAGCAATATATTTTGCTGCATGTAAAGCACTGGAAAGCGTCGTCGATGAAAGAGTATACACCTCCATCAATGGAGCAGTCACTAGTTGGAATGCAGTCAAAGCACTGGAAAGTGCCGTCAACGAGAGGGTATGAGACCCCATCGACGAAGAAGTGCTTAAAGGACGTCACGTCAAAGAAGGGACACAAGAAATGGTGGCCGTCAACTAATGTCGAGGCAGGGAGTGTGAGGAGGGTTTCTCCTTCTACTTTTTCTGCCTGGAATGGGAGCCAGTAGAGGGGGAGCCCTTGGTACCAGCCCCCTGGTTCCCCATGAGAGACATTTTCTGCTCCATCAAAAGTCGCTGAATTTCAAGCAACCATCGTCGACGAGCTGCCTGACTGAAGTACTGACATAAGCTGGTGTCGTGCGTGGGTCCCAGACACCTTACACAAAGTGTGTGATTGTCAAAGTGGTATATCTTTCTACCGCAATGACAGGAATGAAATATAGCTTGTTTAGTTGAAGAATCCGTAGACATTTGTCTTAGTTCCAAGTTTCTTGTCGATGACTGCTACACAGGCGTTGCACTAGCTGAAGACGGCGAGAAAATGAACAGAGGATACCAGGGACTGCCCACACTTATATAGGAAACAGGAAGCTGATGTCATGTGTGGGCAGTCCCTGGTGAAAAACTACTAGAAGAGCTACTGTGCACCACAGCGACCTCTGCTGGATACCTAAAAGTATTACCTACTGCAAGGGACCATTCCATGGAAGATCTAGAGTTACAGGTGGGTAACCTATTTTTCTAGGGGTGTGGATTTAATTCATTATCCACACACTGGCAGACTTACAGCAGTTCTCCAGGAAGAGGGGGGCAAGGCACGCACCCCTGCTTGGTGAACAGAGACTGGAGAACTGAAGTCCCAGATGTAGTATCCTGACATCCACTCCACTGCCTCCTTGAATGGCAAGGCAATCACAGCCAGTCGTCCAGGTAGGGATAAACTCTGACACCCTTACACTGCAGAAAGGCTGGCACTATTGCTATGCAGTTAGTGAAGATCCTGGACGTGGATGCGAGGCCGAAGGGCATGACCTGGAACTGATAGAGAACCCCTTTCTGTTCAGAACCGGAGGTACTGCCAGTAGGCCAGACAGCCAGGGATGTGGAACAACACATCCTGGAGGTCCAGGGAGCAAAACCACATGCCCTGCTCCAAGGATGGCATGATCTAGTTCACAGTGACCATCCGAGACTTGCACTTTCACATGAACTGATTGAAATCGTGCAGATCCAGTATGGGTCACAAGCCCCCACCAACCCCCATCAGTTTTGGAACCAGGAAGTAACGGGACATGTACCTCTGACTTGCCAGGACATCTGGGAAACGAGTTATACCTCCTTTCGCAAGGAGCTGAGCAATGTCCTCCCAGAGGACAGATGTGACCTGTAACACCGAGGACTTCCTCAGAGCATGGGATCGGTAAGGTGGGAGAGCCTTGAAATCGAGGATCAACTCTCTACCTACCACCTTTAGAACCCACCTGTCCATAGTAAAGTTGGACCAGTGTGGCCAGAAATGGCGAAGCCAGCCCCACACAGGGAGCTGGGTCAGGGATAGGACAGGTGGGAGGTTGACTCCCCGACCCCTCACTGGGCAGTTTTGGATGGGGCGCGAGCTTCTGTGACGAACAGCCACCACTCCCCATACCCCTGCCTCATTTGGGCCCCTGGCCAGGGAACCTGGCCTTGGGGTGCCAGGTTCAGTATTGTCCCTGCTGGGGTTGCTGCTGCCGAGACTGCTGTGGCTATAAGGACTGAAACTTGAATTACCTTTTCCATTTTTAGGGCCTTCAGGTCCTTCTGGGATGAAGCCACAGAGTCCAGGGTGGCGCTGGTCTTCTCAATCCTTGTGAGATTACCTTCCACCCCAGACCAAAAAAAGTCAGTGACCAAGAAAGAGGCATTGACCAGCTTATGCTCACTGTCCATTATGAAGGTGGAAAGCTTCAGCCGGGCACTGAGATGTACTGCGATGGCAGCATGGGCACAGAAGTGACCCATATCTAAGGCCATCTGGAGCTGGTGGAGTCAGAGCTTGATCTTGGTCTCTGACCAACATCACCAGACACTGCTTGTCAACAGGGAGGTAAGGGAGGATATTATCAAGCACTCCCGATAGGGAGTGACCCAAGTTGGCCATCATCAAAGCGTAGCTCACCTGACCTAAGTTGGCCATCATCAAGGTGTAGCCCACCTGACGGCGACAGAGACAGGAAATGGTGAAGAGTTCTTTGACCACAAGGTCAGGTTTCTTCAACTTGTTGTTGGGGTGCCTGTCCACATCCCAATAGTTTTCGGACTTCCCAGAAAGCTGTGTCCAAGACCAAACCCTCAGCCAAGGGGTGGTCTGAGAACCCAGAAGAGAGCCAGTAGGGAGCGTATACTTGCGGATCATATGGGCCAGGGTGCCGGGCAGGATCCTAGATGCTGCCAAATCTCCAAGGCCAGTTCCAAAACAGCCTGAGCCATGGGACAGGCAACTCTGGGGATTCATCACTACCAAGGACTTCTGCAAAAGAGTACTTAGCCCTATTCCACATAGGTTCCAAGGAGACAGACATGGAATCTGAAATGAGTTGGAATACAGCCTTGAAAAACCCCAGTCCAAGTTTAATAGTCAGCTCCTCAACCAACCTGCAGCTGAAGGTCTGCACTCGACAACTGCATGGATGAGCCATTTGAGTCATCCAAGGACTCCTCAAAAAACAGCCCTTGGCCATTTTTCACTGTGAACAAACCTACAGTGGTCTGAATGGGTGATTTCCACAAACAGCTGACCTGGCAAGCCAGCCATAGCATGGGAGTCCTTGGACAGGGTCCCTGTTAAAGGCTGCTCCACCAGCAAGGGTGGAGAGAGAGGTGTCGGAGATAATTGCTGTGGGTGGACAGGAAGGGGCCTGACTGGCTCCAGTCGACTACAGGGTTTGGGGTAGAGCCCGACCCTGCACCGCTATGGTGACTACTGCCAGGAGTTCCTCACAGGTGAAGCCACTCCTTATCTGAGGATGAAGAAGACAAGGAATGTCGATGAGGCCTCCCAGTTGAGCGAGACTGAGACCGTGAGCAGCGTCTCAACCTAGATCTCGACCTTGACCATCTATACGAGAGCCAACACCAAGATGAAGCTATAGGGCCTGTAGTGTATATAACGTGCATCGACTTTGGTGAAATGGCCTCTGATGAAGGCTGTTCCTGAGTGGTGCCAGTCAGAGACACCGACCAGTTCACGTGCTCCTGGGTGAGGACTGGTAACACTGGGATCTTGGAGACTGACACGACAGCCTCTGATAATGGGTCAACAGGGTCAAGAAAGCTTTTCACCACTTGATCAGTCGAGGTCGTCAAGCCTGAAGGGGGCACCGTGGAGCTTATTACCTGGCCCTCAACCAAAGAGGGCTCGATCAGAGTCAAGGGAGCAGAAAGAGCATGATCTCTCTCTTGGTCCCACGACTGATAGCAGTGTTTCTTGCGATTTACACAGTGGTGGGCAGAACTCTCCTTGGAGGCCTGGAGACCCCAATACATCTCCTGGAATTCACTGGTGAAGGATGCTCTGATGCTGGCTCCAGCTGGGAACAGTGCTGAGGCAGAAGACCTGCCTGCAACAGCAGTGGCCACTGCCTCTTCCATGGCTGCGAGTTGAGAAACTGACCTCAAAGCAGTGGAAGCCTTCTTGTTGCCTTTCAATGGCGGTTTCAGGTACTGGCTTGCCGGGCCACGTGATCCTCCAGGGAAGAGGCAATCATCATCTGGCACAGGCCACAACCTGAAACATTATGTGCTGTCCCCAGGCAATACATGCGCAACATGTGTGGGTCCACCCAGGACATCTTCTGGTGGCATGTAGCACAAAATTTGAAATCAGGAGCTGGCTTCGCTTCTTCATGTTCCATCGTCTGTCGCCAAGCCAGAAGCAGAAGCGAGGAAAGAACTAATGCTGAAGAAACCGTTGAAGAAATAAAGAAAATCGACAATGGCACAATTCAGGCCCTACAACACACGGAGCTACAAAGGAGGAGACCAAACTCTTCCTGTGGAAAGGATGCTCTGACGTCACAAGAAGGAGCTGGAGAATATACCTCTCAGGTAGCGGGAGAAGCTTAGCTTAAAGACGTTCATACGAATCAGCACTTCCAGTGGAACTGTCAATGTGTGGATAGTGAACCACAGCCACGCCCACAGAAGTCTAAGTACTTGTCCAGCCACATACCAAGATGCTTAAGTGAGGAGACACTCTTCTAGTGGGGCACTATCCAAGGTTTGAAAGACCAGACAGTGGCAGAGTCTGGCAAAGTTTTGCCTAGTGCCAAAAGACAAGGTGACCATCTCTGATCCAAGGACCAAGCCTTGTAGAAGAACAGTGTAAGCTGGGAGAAAACCTGAAGCAGCATAACCAATTGTTACAGCCAAAGCCCTGTTATGTGTGCCTAAAACCAGCTGCGAGATGACCCAGAGATACCACTTGACTGGGCTGAAGATAGGAAAGAATTCAGTTTTATATACAGCATTTAATACAAAGTATATCCTCAACTACTTTATTACATAGAAACTGTATCCCCAAGTACTTTACAACCCGTCAGAGGGGGTGGAGATGATATTTCTGCCATTTAATGCACACGGTGTAACAGCACAAAGACAGATCAGGGAGAAACTAGAGAGAGGATAAGCACTAGGAGGCCAAGTGACTCACGTACGGTCACACAGTGAACAAGTGGTGGTTATGAAATTGAAACCCGGGTCCTAAGTTCACAGCTCTGCGTTTTACCCACTGGGCCAAACTGCCTCTCAATCAGTTAAAATTACAAAACTGTTCTAACAATGATCTGAGACAGACTAGTTCTAGGTTGAACTGTGTCAAAAACCTTTATGACACCTTTTGTGCATAGAGAAAAACGGGTACGTTTTACTGCCTCTTCATAAAATCAAGAAGCTACAGGAGCTGGGTTTTTTTTTTTTTTTAACTTTAGGACTTCTGCAATTAGATATTCACGATTCTTGCTTGAAAAGGCAAATGTCTATGTACAACAGAAGGAAACCAGCTTATAATAGTATATGAAAAGAACAGCTAAAGGAGTTGGGAAGGCTAGGAAAAAAAAAAAAAGAATTATTTAAAGGGAAACATTCATGCATGGTGGACATCACAGTTTGAAAGCCCATGAAAAGCTCTTTTAAATGAGATACTCGGCTCAACTGTAGCTGAATGCAGTCATGAGATACAGATGACCAAGTCTGTTCAATCTTGATACTGCACTGCCACCATTTTATGGAACTTTGTGATGTCACAGAAGAACAGGCTGTACTTAACTACATGCAGTTAGGCACAACTCGTTCCTCCATGACATCAAACGGTTCCTTAATACAGTGGATATGAAGTATCAGTATTAAACAGACCTACCCATCTTTATCCCTTGACTGCTTCTAGCTAGAGTGGAGTCCAATATCTTGCTTGAAAGAGCTTTTCATAGGCTTTCAAACTGTGATGGCCACTGTGGCTGACTGCTCCCCTTTATAGCTTGTAAGTTGGGAGCTTTCTGTCAAAATGCAGATGGAGATGATTTACTTGACCATCCTGTGGACACCACAGATTATGAACTTGAATTCACAACAATTTCCACAAAAAACACACTATCAAAAATGTAGCAGTTTTGAGGTTTTCAATTTGAAGGGTTTTTTTTTAATAAATGTTTTGTACTCTCGGATGTGGAGTATCAAGGCTAAACATCAGGAAGGGAAGCAGAGAAATTGGGGTCAGTTCTTGGAATAAGCGTACAATTTGGCATGGGTTATTCATGAGTAGTTCAAGCATACATAAAGAAAAAATATATACTGCTGAAATCAAGAGAGAATCCTATCACTACCAGTCCTAAAAATGTCTACCAAATAACATGAGAGCTGCCTTGATGTGATGATGGGCATGACAACTTGATTCAGTTTTAGCATCTGGGACCCAATTCTTCTGAAATGATTCATGTATTTACTTTTAGTAAATGTCATGTGAGAGTAAGTCACCAGCCTCATACCTTTGATTTCAAAGCAATGACCTGGATTCAAAGCATACATAGAGGTCAGCAAAAATAAAAGCAATATCTGATCCTGCAAATCAAAGAAAGATTATGAGGCATATTTACAGCACAATAAAAATAAAGTGATGACTGACTTAGATGAATCTGTTCAAGAGCATATGAGTATGAAAAAAACAAAAACAAAACAAAGATTAAATGAAAAACTAATCCAATTTAACTATTTCAACATAAGTAAATCAAACATTTTAAGCCCTGAAGCTGCTTGTTTCAAAGCAGCAATACAACGAAACTGGGCAAAAAATTTGACCCCAACTTTTTTTTAATTATAAAAGATCATCTTCCAGTTTTATTTGGTGGCACAATTTTCTAATCCCACCAAAATATGAGTATTTTAAAAAGGTGTTAATTGTATTTTGCTCAAGAAAAAAAGATGGCCACCACATTTTGCATAGAAATAGCATTGTGGACCTGGCAAGGGTTAGGATCAAAAAAATATAAAAAGACTCATGGTGTGTAGATTTACTTAGTTAGTTTTTGATCACTGGGTTAAGTGCACTAGATATCAAAAATGCCTATTTTCAGGCATGACCCGGGAGGATACAAGGTAAAAAAATACAGAAATTACTCGGTGGTACAGTGAAGTACACAATTAGCAATAGCAAGTAGGATCTCGATAAGTAAGCTGATGTGGTATATTCACAGCAGCTAAAGAACTAGAAATACAGGTTACTCACCTGTAACAGGAGTTCTAGGAATGGTATATGTTGTTCATCCACACTTATTGGCAGGTTCCTTGCCGCTTTAAATCTTGCCGGAAGGTCTTCAAGCTAGCTCCTCCCGCCCACCGGGTGGTAAAACTCTCAGCTCTTCATGGCGTAGATCTGGCCCGCTGGAAGCTCAGGCTGTGTGTGTGGCCGGGAGGTCGGGATTGTAGGATGAACAACATATACCATTCCTAGAACTCCTGTTACAGGTGTGAGTAACCTGTATTTCTAGGACATGGATATGTTGTTCATCCACACTGTCTGGCAGACTCCTAGCAGTTCTCCGGGAGGAGGGAGGCAAGGCCACCACTCTACATACTTACTTGGGGAACAGAGATTGAGAACCGAGGCCCCAAAACCAGCATCCCGACGTGACTCAAGATCGATGTGGTAATGGGTAATAAAGGTGTGTGCTGACTTCCAGGTAGCAGCCCTGCAGATTTCCTGGATAGGGACATCCTGGAAGCAGCCACCGATGCAGCAGTATGGCGGGTAGAATGAGCTCTTATCCTCTGGGAGGCTCCATGCCCGCCAACTCATAGCAGAGATTTATGCAGGAGGTGACCCATCTGCCTATCGTCCGCTTGGCTGCAGGTCTGCCAGTGGCGGCTTCAGCGTAGGTGACAAACAGCTGGCGAACCTCTCCCAATTTCTCAGCCGCGGCGCTCCTTATAATAAGCGAGCGCCCTTCTAGGTCCAGTATGGAGCCTCATGATCGCCTCCGAGGTGTGATTGGGGTAGAACACCGCAGAGTCAACACCTGATTAAGGTGAAACTCCGACACCACCTTCGGAAGGAATTTCGGGTGGGGGCGTAGGACAACCTTGTCCCTGTGGAAGACCAGGTAAGGAGACTCGATGCTAAGCGCCTGGAGTTCTCCCATCCTTCTGGCTGACGTGATAGCCACCAAGAAGGAGGTCTTCCACGACAGGTGGGGGAGACCACACCTGTGCATTGGTTCAAATGGCTTGCCCATGAGCTTTGCCAGTACCAGCAGTAAATCCCACGGAGGTGGGGGTTCCCGCACTGGAGGGGAAATGTGATCACGGCCTTTGAAAAAGCGCCCGACCACTTTTTCCTGCGCCACTGACTGTTGACCAGCCCGCACCCGGTAAGCAGAAATGGCTGCCAGGTGCACCTTAAGGGTCATCGACCTAAGCCCTTGACTAGATAGGGACCATAGATAGTCCAAAATGCTTGCCAGGACACGAGAAAGGGTCCAACCCTTTTTCCCGACACCAAATGGAGAACCTCTTCCATTTGAAGGCATAGCATTTTCTGGTCGACTTCTTACGGGACGCCTCAACGACGTTGAGGACCTCGTCGGAAAGACCCAAGGCCTGGAACTCTAGCCGCTCAGGAACCAGGCCGTCAGGTGCAGGGATTGAAGGTCCGGATGGAACACCTTCCCATGATTGACTGAGAGCAGGTCCGGGCGAGCTGGAAGCTGCCGTGGAGTCCTGGAGCTGAGACTGAGGAGATCTGGGTACCAGAACTGGCGAGGCCAGTCTGGGGCTATCAGGATCACTCTGCCTTGTCCCTCCTCGCTTTCAGCAGGACCCCGTGAATCAGGGAACGGGGGAAGGCGTAAAAGAGGCCCGGGGTCCACTGCCTCGAGAAGGCATCCCCCTGCAGCGAACCCTGCTGAGGGGGCGGCATGAAACAGACTCAGCTTCGCGTTCTCCCTGGAGGCAAACAGATCCACCAGAGGTGTACCCCAACGGGAGAACAGGTCCTGTACTATCTCCGTCAGGAGAGACCACTGCGATGCAGCCCCTATCCGCCCAGGGCATCGGGCTGGGTATTGAGGCTCCTGCCACATGGATGGCCAGGAGATCCTCCAGACTGCGCACTAGTGACCAAATGCGGAGAGCTTCCTTGCATAGGAGCATGGAGCGCCGCCCCGCCCTGTCGGTTTAGATAGTACATAGTCGTGGTATTGTCCGGCCTGGACCCGGACCACTTGACCCGGAGAAACGGAGCAAAGGCGGTGGGAGCTAGACGGACCGCACGAGCTCCAGCAGGTTGATATGGCATCGGGACCTGTGGGACCAGAGGCCGTGGTGCTCGGTGTTCCCCAGATGGGCACCCCAACCCATCAAAGAGGCGCAGTCGTTAGAGAGACCGCCGCTCGGGCGGATAAACGGGATACCCTCCTGCAGATGGGACGGAACGGTCCACCACTGGAGAGCGTTCCACATCTCCTGGGTCGTCCACACGCCGCTGGTCTAGAGGATCGCAACGCTGTGACCACTGAGCGGCCAGACCCCACTGGAGAGGGCGCATGTGCCAGCGTGCCCAACGGACTACGCTGGTACAGGCCGCCATAAGACCCAGAAGTCGTGAGGAAGTCCCGGCAGGTACGATTGCCCAACCAGAAATGATTGGGCGAAGGAGGAAAGAACCTCGGCCCTGTCCGCGGAGCCGTGCTCTGCTCGAAGAGAGTCGAGCTCTGCCTCGATGAAGGATATCACCTGCTTCGGCTCGAGGTTCGACTTGGCCTCGTTGACCAGGAGGCCCAGTTGAGAGCAAACCCGGAGGGCCAGATTTCTGGACCGCTCCACCTCCAACCTGGAGGTGGCTGCTATCAGCCAATCGTCCAGGTAAGGGTACACCCGGACCCCTCGGCGCCGCGCAGGAAAGCTGTCACCGCTGCAATGCATTTGGTGAAGACCCTGGGAGCTGAAGAAAGGCCGAAGGGCATGGCCTGGAACTTGAAGAGGGATCCCTCCGCTCTGAAGTGGAGGAATCTCTGATGAGCCGGACGGATAGGGACGTGAAAGAACATCCTGGAAGTCCAGAGAACAGAACCACACGCCGTGTTCCAGAGATGGTATTATCTGAGCCAGAGTGACCATTCTGAAGGTTCGAGACCTTAGGAACTTGTTCAGGTTGTGTAGGTCTAAGATGGGGCGCCAGCCCCCCGTCCGTTTCGGGACCAGGAAGTACCTGGACACGAACCCTGGTTCTGATGGAGGGTCCTCTATCTCTTTTATCACCCTTTCTGAAGGAGGAGGGCGATGTCGGCTCGACGAGCCTGTAGAGATTCTGGGGACCTAAAGCCCCTGCGGGGCGACGGCTCTGAAGGGTGGAGCCTGCTCGAACTCGAGAGGCAGGCCTCTTCCCACCACCTCCAAAACCCACCTGTCCGTGGTAACAGCGGACCAGGCGGAAAGGAAGTGTCGGAGCCGTCCCCCCACGGGGGGAACCAGGGACGAGGTGACGGGGATGGGGGTGACACCCCTCAGCCTGTCACTTAGCAGGCTTGGAGGAAGGACCGCCTGGGACCACCAGGCCTTTTTCCTCCTTGCTTCCTATTAGAGGAAGCTGATGGCTTGGGCTTGGAATACCAAAGTTCAGCCTGCTGGCCCTGACGCTGTTGTTGGGCCAGGGGCGGCGCGAGGAGGAGACGACAGGGCTTAGCTGGGGCTTATGACCCTGTCCCTCTGCGTGGACGCAGACCGAATCCAGGGTGGCATTGGATTTTTCGATCCTCTGAGAGATTCCCACCCAGGGCCGAAAAGGTCTGTTCCCAGGAAAGGAACGTCCGCAAGCTTGTGCTGGGTATCCGCGGTAAAGGTGGATATACGCAGCCACGCCCGCCGACGCATGGCCACAGCGGCCGCCACTGACCGGGCACATGAGTCTCCGATATCCAGAGCAGTCTGGAGCTGCTGTTGCCTATTGCTCCTGATCCCGCACCTGCTTGACCGTAGTCTGCAGGTCGTGGGAAGATGAGGGACAACCTCATCCAGGGAACCCAACAGGGCATGGGAGAAATGCCAGGCAGGACGGCCGAACTGGCCTGAAAGGCCGAGAGAAGAGGCAGCATACACTTTCCTCACTCGAGTAGTCCAATTTCTTGGACTCTTTGTCGGGCGGTTTGTCCACGCCCCTGGCATTACCGCACGCCGAAAACACTGTCCGTAACCAGCCCTTCAGCCGAGGGGTTCAGAAACCCGACAGAGAGCCAGTAGGAACTGTGATACTTTCTGGCCATCCTGGCCTGAAGGCGCAGGACAGGAAGCCGGACGCCGCCAAAGTTCCAGGGCCGCCCGACAATGGCTTCGGCCACTGGAAAGGCCTCCGTGGGAGAAGATCCTCGGTCCAGAATCTCGTGAGGGGATATCTGGCCCGTTTGGATACGGGTTCAAGCTTCATCCCAGTGGATTCTGGAGATGAGCCTGGAAGTCCCAGGAAGGACGAGGGCTATCATTCACTGACTGCCCCCAGAGGACTCCAAGTCAAACCGCTTGAGAACAGGGAGGAGTCATCCGACCACGAGTTGTCGAATAGTTGCCTGAGCCTGAACCACCCTCCACTTGTCGAGGCTTGTCAGGCGTGAGAGTGACCGACAGCCTACAGGGAAGGCCCTGGGCCAACCGCGACTCTTTCGTCGGTGCCCCAGCTGTCGGCTGAGGTGGAGGCGGTTCCACCACAATTGGTGGGGCAGCTGGAATAGGTCGGACAACTGGCCTGGGAACAGGCTCCTCGACCACTACCTGGTCCGGTGGCAACCACTTAATGGCCAGGGAAGAGGCCTGAGCCGGCTTATTGGCCAGAAAAATTTGTTGCCACATGAGGTCCTCGTATTTTCGGCGCAGCTTCACCGAAGCTCTCCTCGTCCCGAGGAGGAAGAAGAAGAGGAGGAGAGCAGCGACGCTTTCGCAGAAAGTGCTGAGACCGAGACCGTGATATGTCGACGGGAGCGTGGACCGCTAAGATGTCCGAGATCGAGAATCTCGGCCAGGCCGAGGTCGGTGAGGCGGGAGCCGAGATCGGCAATCCCTGTTCGTCGACAACCGACGGCTCCTGAGTCACAGGTACGGATGAGCCGACGATATCCTCAGTCCTCACCGGGGAACCTGGGAGGAGGATTCTCGCTTCTCCAGCCGACAACCTGGCCTAACGGGTCGAGAAAATCTCGACCACGCCGGGCGGAGTCTCAGTCACCTGGCCTGGACGGGGCACCGGAAGCCAGTGGCAGAAGTTCGCACTGATCAGTCGGATTGTCGACAAGGAGGGGATCTTTCCCGTCCCAAGAGCTGCCAACGATGAGATTATTTTAGACTTCTTCTCGTCAAGAAACGGACGCTGAAGAAGTAGACCCTCGCTTTTGGTTGAGAGGGTCAAGCAAAGCTCTTAAAGGAAGCTGAATATGAGGTCCCGAAGCGATAGAGGAACGAGGCGTCAGAAGAGGAAGTTATGCCTGGGCCGCCTTGCCTTCGTTGCTTACATTAACTCTAGTTGTCGTGATCCGCAGCCGCTGGAAACCGGCCAGTCGGGCCTCTTTTGGATTTGACCGTGAGATCTTCTTCGGGACGCCCAGATGTAAACGGGCGCGCGGGTCCTCGGGGACATAGGCCGAGAAGGAGGAACTCAGGTTGCAAGCCCGCGGGTCGTAAGCCCGGTCAAGGCAATAAACGCGACGCGGAGCGGTCCATCCGAGACATCTTCTGGCCACAGGGACATCTCCAACTGAGTCGACGGTCCATCGCGAGCCGCCAAGGAAGAAGACCGAGAGGTAAAGTTATAAAATTTTTAAACCAAGGATTTTAGGCACAAAACTTAATCGCAGAGCGTTAAGGAGGGAACCTGAGCTTCCAAGCGTAAGGAAGATCTGGCGTCATGGGGCGGAGCCGAGAGTTTTACCACCCGGGTGGGTGGGAGGAGCTAGCTTGAAGACCTTCCGGCAAGATTTAAAGCGGCAAGGAACCTGCCAATAAGTGTGGATGAACAACATATCCATGTCCCTAGAACGTATAATACATCCACAATATCAAAGGGTATAGCCAAAAATATAACATTCATGGTTACAAACAGCGACATTAGCAGTTCAGTAAGGTAAGAGGAGTAGGTGCAGTGGATGTGAAGAGAGGAAGAGAGAGAGAGAGAGAGAAATCATATAGTAAGCTCCAGACATTCCAGAGGAAGGGACAGGTTTGCTGTAACAGATGTAGAGCAGTAGATACAAGTGTTAAGTGACTGAGCAATGAGGACAGGCTGAGGTCAAGTGAGCCAGAAGGGGGTGTGTTGGGGAGAGAAGAAGCAAGTGCAGGAGTTTGAGACTATACAGTGTTTATGTAGTTCTCCCTTGAAGCTGGCATGGGTGCCAGAGGGATGCAGGTAATGAGTTCCAATACTGGACACAAAGTGGAAGACGTTAATATTTTTCTTGACTATAGTTGAAACTAGCTTTTTTGGAAAAATATTTGTTGTTGCACTCCTGCTTTAAGATTATTTATAAGGCTTACTTAAGTAAGATCATTTATAAGAACAATGGCTATAAATGCCAGGAGCCTATCAAATAAACTTCCTGACCTCATGGCTACAATGTCGGCAGAACGGCTGGGCTGGGTGGCTGTAACTGAAACCCGTTTTACAGAAAGGCATGGACGGGACACGGCAGTCTCATGGGCATGGGGTCATTTCGCCACACACAAAAAACGCATGGCAATTAATGCCTCAAGCATAAGGGCATGTGCTAAAATAATGTCAGTCAAAACACCGACGACCACAGAATAGAGCACGCCCTTAGAAAGCATGGGCTTCCTTGTGTTTTAGTGGGGGCCCCCCCACATCCCCCAATGTGGGATTCGCTTCACACACCCCAGAATTTAGTAAACTCCGGGGGGGGGGGGGTTACAGACTTCTGGGATGGGGAGAAACTCCGCTGGGGGCAAAACTTTGTTTTGTTTTTTAAATTCAGCAGAAAGTTGCAGCACAGAGAGATGTGGGGGGAACCTAACCATGGTCCCAGGTCTCCCATTCCGCCGTGTGCTGGTGCCTTAGCCACTCCACCATGGTAGCAGCTCGACCAGGCACCCAGCACATGGCAACTAGATCACTCCAAGGAAGAGTGTGCAGCGACAGGGGTAGTGGTATTTCCCTAGCGCTGTTCTACCCGTGTCACTGTAAATCCTATGTGCTCTCTATACGGCCGGTTAATACTGCGCTATATTTCATGCGTGGTATTGACCCGGTATCAATTCAGGGTACAACCTGTTCGGAAAGGATAGGAAGTGTTATATACATCCAGGAGGGAATAAAAGCCATGGAGATGCAGGGGACTCATGAGGAGACCAAGGCATTGTGGCTAACAATCAACTCAGGTAATGGGGCGAACATCAGGTTGGGAGCCATATACAGGCTCCCCCAACGCAGGGAGAAAATTGGGACATGGAACTAATAGAGACAATATACAAAAATGACAGACAAAGATGAAGTGATATTGGTAGGCGACTTTAATCTCCCGGGCATAAACTGGAGCTCACTAACAATGGCAACAAGAAGAAGCAGGGACATCTTGTTGGCCCTGCGGGGTGCAGGGCTGCATCAGCTCATCGGAGTCCCAACAAGAGGCGATGCTGTACTAGACCTAGTCTTCACAAACAGTGAGAGAATTAAAAAGACTGAAGTGGGGTGTAATCTAGGAAATAGTGATCATCGTATTGGTCAGTTTCAGGTCACCACAATGGAGGCCATCAGTCACTCCAAAACCAAAGTACTAGGTTTTGGGAAGGCCGACTTCCAGAAAATGAGACTCAGTCTAAGAGAGAACCTAAAAGACGCAAGAGACGGAGAGGTGGAGGACATGTGGAAGAAAAGAGCAATCAAGATGGCAACGGACCAGTGCACAAGGAAACCTAGAAACAGCCTTTGATGGCAGATAAGGACCACTTGGCTCACCCAGTCTGCCCATTTCCCTACCTACTGGATAAGCTGAAGATCCTAGTTATCCAACAGCCTACTTCCTCCTACCCCCACTAGAACAGCATTATGTCTGTCCCATGCACTCTTGAATTCCCTCACTGTTTTTGACCCCACGACCGCCTCAGAAAGGCCGTTCCATGCGTCCGCCACCCTCTCCATGAAAAAATACTTCCTCACGTTGCCCCTGAACTGTACCCCCTTGGTTTTCAAATTGTGTCCCCCTGTTCTTGCACATCTCTTTTTCTGAAAGATGCTACCCTCTTGGACTTTGTTGATTCTTTTGAGGTACTTGAAAGTTTATATCATGTACCCCTCTCCCTTCTTTCCTTGAGGATATACATATTAAGCTCCTTTAGTCTCTCTTCGTATGGCTGGTAGCAGGAGGGTCAGCAAGGCCAAAAAAAAAAAAAGACATCCTTCTATGGTTCTCCAAAGAGGCAGCATCTATAGTAAGGGAAAAAAGAGGGCCTACAAGAAATAAAAGGATACTAAGAAGGAGGAAGACTGGGACTTGTACCAAGAAATAATGAAGGTGGCAAGCAGGGCAACAAGGAAAGCCAAAGCCCAGACGAAAACAAAGATAGCAGAAGGGGCAAAAAGAGGCGTCAAAACCTTGTTTCAATATATAAAGGAGAGAAGGAAAACAAAAGGGGGGAATAGTAAGGATTACGGCAGGGGAAGGAAAATCAGTGAAAGGGGACCATGAGAAGGCAGAAGTCCTAAACAAATACTTCTGCTCAGTGTTTACAGAAGAAGAACTGGGGAATGGTACTGCGATACCAAAAAACTGTAACCCTGGACCAAGAGTCGATACTAGCCCCTTCAAGGAGAACGAGGTCTTAAGAGACACTAAACAAGCTTAAAGTAGACAAGGCCATGGGACCAGATGAAATACACCCAGAATCCTTAAGAAACTGGGTACTGAACTGGCAGCCCCCCTGGCAAAACTATTCACTTGATCACTGGAGAACTGTGTGGTCCCTGAAGACTAGAGAAGAGCAACAGTGGTCCCTCTTACAAATCTGGCAGCCGGAAGGAGGCGGAAAACTACCGTCCGGTAAGTCTCACATCCGTAGTGGGAAAGATTATGGAAAAACTACTCAAACAGAGGATATTTACACAGGATAGCTGATGTCCATGCCCTCGCCCCCACCATAACCTCCCCTTTCATCCCTGATTACTTTGTACATTCCTCCCTCTGACTTCTTGCCTCAGGAAGGTATGAGACTTATTCCTGATAAGTAAGGGGATGAATTTCTCTCTTACTGAGTCTAAGTGGCAGTTGGGGATTCCCCCCATCGGACTCCCCCTTAACCCCACACTCCTCCTCAGCATGATAAACTAATAAGGGGAGGATCAGGGACGGTATTGACGTTACCAACTCCTACTCTCCCCCACCCCCAATTGACACCAGAAGTGTCAAACGTTCAACACCTTCGAGAGCATAGGTGAGTATCTTGGACACACACCAAGGTCATGCCATATGACCAACAAAATGGAAGTACTCTTACCAGACAGCTGACTAGTCTGGTTCTGTTGGCCCAAACAGTTAGGTTTGGCCAGCTGAAGTTTTTTAGATGTTTTACACAGTTTGAGGAGAGTTCTCCTCACTATATTTTATGTAGACAGTTGCACTTCCCCCCACAAATAAATGAGTACTTCAGTACCAGTAAACCGACAGTTCAGGGTTTGGCATGGAAAATTCTTTTGAATGTTTGTAATATGATACAATGTCTCGAACACCTTTACAGATCCTTTCATTGAATGTTAATGGGCTGGGCAGCCCTGTTAAGAGAACAAGAATGATTTCATTATTTAAAAGGTCCTATGCAGGAATAATATTCATGCAAGAAACACATACAGTACGAGTAAAGCAGAGCATGGAAAACTAGACGGGGGAGGCTTTTCACAAGTCTTCCCCTCCTCCTTCCCTAATGGAAGGAAGAGAGGGGTCGCCATATTGATCTCTAACCTTACACCCTTTAAAGTTACGTCTGAGTGGGCTGACCCTGAGAGTCGCATGGTGGTGGTCCAGGGTTTAATGCAGGGCAGGGAGGTCACACTTGCCAATGCGTACTTCCCCCCTGGTTCTACCCAGCAAACTCTTCATCTCCTCTTGAATAAGGTTGTCCAACTTACTAGGGGTACCCTGGTATTAGCAGATTTTAATATCGCTCCCAATCCAAATGTTGACTCCACTGGGGTTATAAGGGGCAGACAAGCGGCACCTCACAATTTTTTTAAAAGGTCCATACAGGAGGTGGGTTGGGTTGATTTATGGAGCACCCTACACCCTAGAGAAAGGAGGTGCACCTTTTACTCAGCTGTACATGGCTCCTACTCTAGGATAGATCATTGCTATACACAGAAAGAATCTTTAGATACTCTTAGAGAGGCAACCATTGGTGATATTGTCCATACAGACCATGCCCCAGTCATTACTATTTGGGATTTCGGCCTTGAGAAGCGAAATACACTGTGGAGATTGAATCCTGTCCACCTTAAAAGTGCCCAGTTTCGAGAATTCCTTGACGAGAAAATACAGGAAATTTTGAGGGACAATTCAAACCCGGAAATTAGTTCCAGTATTAGATGGGACACGTTGAAAGCAGTCTTATGGGGCCACCTTATCCAGTATTCCTCCTTCCAGGCTAAACAACGGAGGGAAAAACAAACACACCTAGAGTCGACCCTTCACTTTCTCCAGGTTGCCCACCAGCAGGGGGATAATTCAGTAGAGGCCCAGTTAACATAGGTTAAGCAGGAGCTAGAATCCCTAGTTCAGCAAAATACAGAGGTGACACTAGCCTTCTTGCAGCAAAGATATGGGGAGGTAGGACCGAGAGCTTCCCGTCTGCTGGCCTTCAGGCTGCGAAGGCAACGTCAACTCGCCACTATACCCACTATTAGGGACCCTACATCGGGCACCATTTATTCCACAACTGACCAGGTCACCAAAATTTTCAGTGATTACTATAAAACACTGTACACACAAATCACCAATCGGACCTAGGAGAAACTAGAGCTTTTATTTCTCCATTGAACCTCTCTATGCTGAATGAGGACCAGAGATCCTCCTTAGTCTCCCCCATAACACATCCTGGACTGAAAGCAGCCATCTCCCGATCTAAAACCATAAAGGCCCCTGGCCCTGATGGATACGGTACAGAGTTTTATAAACTCTTAGAACAAATGCTCGCTCCAACCCTGCTAAGGGCTTACAACAATGTGCTACAAGGCACGGCGAACCCCCCACCTAGCTGGTCGTATGCTGTAATAGCCCTTATTCCCAAGCCCGGTAAAGACCCACAAAGTTGTGCAGCATACTGCCCAATTTCAGTTTTAAATGTAGACTATAAATACCTAATGTCTATACTGGCTAAAAGCCTGGATACAGTCCTCCCTGCAATAATTAACCTAGACCAGATAGGCTTTGTCAGTGGCAGATCCACTACGATAACACCAGAAGGGCCCTGCATTTAGTACAAGAAATGCAAACTGTGACAACGCCCTCAGTCCCACTCAGCTTAGATGCTGAGAAGGCATTTGATAGAGTTTCGTGGCCTTTTCTATTTGTTATGACAAAGATGGGTTCCCCCTTCCTTTTATTACTCTGATAAAAACACTTTATTCCTCACCCCAAGCCTGCGTGAAAGTTTCAGGACACCATTCCCCATACTTCCCTCTATTCAGGGGCACATGTCAGGGCTGTCTCCTATCTCCTGGTTTATTTGCTATTTTCATTGAACCTTTGGCGCAAGCCATTAGAGACTCCCCTGGGATTAGGGGAATACAGATGGAGGGTATGGAACACTGCATAGCCCTGTATGCGGATGATGTGTTGCTTTTTATAGCAAACCCTCCCCAATCGGTTCCATTGTTTTTTGAATTATTAGACCATTTTGGTAAGTGCTCGGGGTACAAACTTAGTACCACCAAAACTGAAGCACTGACTTCTGATTTTTCTCCCTCCATAATATTTATTCAAAGGTTCCCATTTCGCTGGGACCTAGACAAATTAAAATACTTCGGGATATACCTCTCCTGCCAGGCAGCCAACACAGTTAAATATAATTATGCTATGTTTTCTACACAGCTACAGACAGACCTTGTGGGAAGTAACATACTTCCTCTGAATTTATTTCAGAGGATCGATGTTATCCGCATGGTGACCCTGCCTTGGGCCCTTTACTTGTTCCGGAATTTGCCAATAAGCATCCTGAACAACACTTATAAGACCTGGAACAAACTTATCAGCAGATTCATTTGGGCCGGCAAAAGACCCTGAGTGAGAGCCTCTATCCTGTACCTCCCAAGGAAATTGGGTGGGCTTGTCCTCCCTAATTTCAAACTCTATAACTGGGCCTTGCACCTCTCCTTTATAATATGTTGACTAGCTAGGTCTAGCCCTGCTTTGTGGAGGGAGATTGAAGAGGGCTTAATGCCTTTTAAACAACTAGTTTAAACTTTGACATACCGAATAACCCCTTCCAGACTGCACGAAACAGCTCTAATGAACCCCTGAATTACATATCAGCTGAAAGCCTGGGATGCCATATGTAGACACCTGTCTCTATCACCATTTCTCCTACTTATTTGCCCCATTACCCTACTGGAGAACTTTCGGCCAGCATTATATGACCATACATCTGCCACTTGGGAACACCTGGGGCTCACTAACCTCATTCAATTTCAAAGTGGAGGAGAATTTAAATCCTTCCTGAATCTGAGCCAAATGTACGGCCTAAGGCGCCAAGATTTTTTTCGTTATTTGCAATTAAGACACTTTTTTTATTCCATTCCAGCCAGGATAAGACAATTTGAATGTTCCTCCCCACTGATTCCTTGTATTCAACAGCTCATACAAGCTGGCAATACACCTCATACTGTCTCTGTCTTGTACAAGACACTTGGGGACACCTTAGGAGTGAATATTGAAGGCATATGTGTTAAATGGAAGGAGGAGATTGGTTTTGATATTCCAAAGGAAAATTGGTATAAGGGTTGTCTTTCAATAGCTAAACTCACATATTCCCATAGCTGGAGGTTGTTTTCCTGGCAGATATTAACCAGGTTCTTCCACACTCCTGCAGTGACAGCACATTTTTCTCAGGCCCAATCAGGGGCCTGCTGGCGGCAATGTGGTGATCCCAGGGCGCATCACACCCATATATTTTGGGCCTGCACCGACACAGACCTTTTTGACTTCACTACAATTGGAACTGAGATCTCTCTTCGACACCTCACTTACTTTAACTGCAGATTTATTCTTCACATTTTCCCCACAGAGTACAAAGACTCACTCACACGATACATCCTGGGAGTTCTCCTGCTGGCGGCCAAAAAAGCTTTGACCCGACACTGGCTTACTCCCAGAGTCCTTATCATCTCAGAATGGAGAGAGATTGTTATTCGGATCTATAGATCGGAAAGAATCTCTTACCAGCTAAATGACAAAACTGACCTATGCACTTTGAAATGGTCTAGATGGGTATTCTACATCATGACCAGGGATCCCTCATTTTTCCCTTAAAGGGATACCTTGGAGAGAAAGGTCTCTAGAAATGGAGGACTCCTAAATATAACCAGGAACAATTTAATAATCTGTAGTAGATTCCCAAGTAATTAAGTATGGGTCTTGCTTAATGCATAATCTAACCGTATTGATGATTTACAGTTAGATAATTGTATTTTACACTCTATAAATTATGATAGCTGCTATGCCTTACTCATTTATTATTTGACACTTAAATTCTTCCCCTTATGTTTTTTCATTTTCCACTCTTTTATTAAGACACTGAAGGAAGTATAATTACAGTGATATGCTGATTGACTTACCTTGTAATCACAAGTATATTATGTATTTGATGAAATGTGACTGTCTGTACCCCCCACCCCCCCCTTTTTTCTTTTGTACCCCTCCCTCCCCTCCAAGCTGGAAAATGTTGAATAAAATGATAACAAAAAAAAAACCAGAGCATATTAACATTCTTTTTTTTTTTGCCTTTGTGTCCCTGCTCCTATCGCGAACCATCGGCCTGGTCACTGACTCCAGCTGCAGCTTCTCTCATACTGTAGCAGTCCTCCATGAACCCCCTGGCTTGCCCCCATGGCGGGGTCACGGCGGCTCGGGCCAAGGGCGCCACGAACACGGGAAAGGCGGGAGTCGGCCTGAGAGGAGCCGATCTGCGGCCAGAGCGGGCATCATCGAGGCATCAGGAGCAGGGTATTTTTTCTCCCCTGTGTGTGGAGGAGGCGGGGACGTGCAATGACATCCTGCATCCGCCCTGCCTCCCTGGAGTTGTTGGCGCGGTATCTCCGCCAGGGTTCGGTTTATCGCCTAACACTATCCCCCCTAAGGACAGCTGTCCCATCGGACGCTTCCATCCTTCTCCCGCCCCGCCCTTCAGCGACCGGGTCTGTTCCCAAACCAAGGTTGCCAGCATTGCAAGCGGGAATTCCAACCGCTGCGCTGATGGGCTGGCCATGATATTAACATTCCTGGAAACCAGTGGTCAGCGGACCCCAAACAGCATGGTTTCACAGTAGGAAGATCTTGTCTAACAAACCTGGCGTCAATTCTTGACTGTGTTACAATGGCAGTGGATGTGGGGAGGCGGTGGATGTGGTCTATTTGAGCTTTAGCAAGGCCTTCGAATCAGTTCCACACAGAAGGCTGGTAAAGAAGTTAGACTACACGGTGGTGGGACAAGAGGAGGTAAACTGGGATAAAAATTGGCTGCAGGGCAGCACGCAAAGGGTTCAGGTCAATGGCACACTATCAATGGAGGGAGAGATGGCCAGCGGGGTACCCAGGGCTCGGTGCTGGGGCCACTACTATTTTATACATAGCTGATATTGCCACTAGACTTGAAGGAAAAGTGTGTCTGTTCACAGACGACACAAAGATATGCAACAGAGTGGACTCCTCATAGAGGGCTAGCAAAATGAAATCAGATTTATAGAAGCTGGAGGAGTGGTCCAGAGCATGGCAGCTGAGATTTAACGCCAAAAAATGCAAGGTCATGTATCTGGCTAGAGGTAGTCCCAAAGAGGAATATTACCTAGGAGGGGAAAAGACTAGCTGCCATGAACAAGGAGCGTGATCCAGGCATCATAATATCAGACAATTTGAAGGCAGGGAAAAGTGAGAGAAGGTGGCACTAAAGGACAGTGGCATGCTGGGATGCACTGGGAGAAGAATCACGAGCAGGAGAAGGGAGGTGTTCCTACCACTATATAGAGCACTTGTCAGGCCACACCTGGAATACTGTGTCCAGTTTTGGAGGCCTCACCTCACGAAGGATATCGACTGGACTGAGATGGTGCAGAGAACGGTGGCAAAAAAGATATGGGGCTTGCATCACATGTCATATGAAAACAGATCAGGAAACTGAACATGTACTTCCTGGAACAGAGGGGGGACATGATTAGAACATTTACGTACATAAAAGGTATCAATAAGGTACAAGAACAGGAACTCTTCCACCTTAAAGAAGGAAACAGAACAAGAGGGCATGAACTGAGACTGAAAGGTGGAAGGTTTATGACAAATGTCAGGAAGTTCTTCTTCACAGACAGAGGGTGGTAGATGCATGGAATAGCCTGCTACCTGGGGTTGTGGGGGCAAGGACGGTAGGAGGTTTCAAGAGGGCAAGGGATAGGCATAATGGTACCATTGTACCGATGGACAATTAAGGTAGAGAGGTAGGCAAGCAAGTAATCTTGGGCACACTTAGATGGACCTAGCAGTCTCCTTCTGCCGTCACTTTCTATGTTTCTATAAGGCTTCCTTAAGTACAGGAATAGTCATCAACTGATAAGGGACCTGTCCACATGACTGTTTGAAAACATGGATTGCTCAGTTAAATTAAGAAGAGATCTGCTATCCAGAAAAGAAACTGAAGGTCTCCACTGCGGCCACAGACTTCACATGGAAGCAAATGTGGTCTACTGCGTAGACAACTTGACTATGAACCAGGTTTGAATTTCACTATAATCACCAAGTCTTAGTTCGACCCTGAGCCCCCGTCATTCTGGGTGTAAAATGGAATACCAGCAGTACCAAATTAAAATTCAATATTGTATACCAGCTGAAATACCCTAGGTAAATTAACTGGAAAAAATTAAAAAACACAAAAAGGAGTTTGGTTTAAGAAGCTATGGGGAGTGGCAGCAATCATTAGGCAGAGAGAGAGATTTATTTTAATTAATTTAGGAAGATTAAAGAGCCCAGACTTCACAGGGAAAATACTGGGAAAAAAATCATTTTAGACACATTCCTGCTTACATTTCAAGTATGTTCTGTGTTCAGTGCCACCTTTCCATAATTACATAGATTAACAAGAAATAGAATCATTGTCGCCTAGAGCTCATCTGCTCTGGCTACTTGTTACACCTGTTTATGGTATACAGTAACAGTTTCCACAATGACAGATTGTGATGTCACAAGTAGAGGTCTGTGGTGTCAGGTGTAGACAAGCAGCCAGAGCGGCAATAGTCTAGTCTGGGGATAGCGATCCTGTTTTTATGTTGGTTATAGAGAAAACAATTATGGTAAATACACAAAATATAGCAAATAGCTGAAATGCACCTAACAAGTGGAGGATTTAAACTTGAGTCCAGGTTCACAGCTCTGCGCCAATGACCAGGCTACACTGACTCCTTGGTAGAAGGAAGAATGACTCCTTATTAAACAGCTGCTGAAGCCTCTTTGAATTTGGAAATAATATATTATTATACAAACAAAATATTTAGACACTACTCAGCTTGTATGAGATTTATTTTCTGCAGATTTCTCCTCCTTCATATTAATTACTAAGGAAATTCACACAGAAACAGGATCGTTATTCCCTACAGTTTACCATACAGCCACTAAATATCAATCTCTGTGGTAACATCACAGTCTGTTGTCATTGGAAGAACTGTGATGTCACATGTAGCATATTATGACATCATGAGGGTAATAAGCTCAAGAAACAAAGATCCTGTTTTTTGTGCGACTTAAAGAGCTACTGATGCCTCAAAGAAAACAAAAAAAAATGATAATTAGATACAATTCTGCCAGCATTCCACTTATATTTTGTATATTTCTCCTCCCTATTACTTATTACTAAGGAAATTTATACTAATATATGATCATTATCCCTTAAGAGTTCCTTTAGAGTCCGTCTCCCTCTGTAGTTTACTCCCTACTTCAAGTCATAATCCTCTGTTGTGACATCACAATCTGTTTCCATGGGAGTAACTGTGAGGTCACAAGCAGTGCTCTATGACTTCACGTAGGGAGAAAGCAGCAGGAATAGACTAACTCTTCAGGAACAAAGATCTTGTTTTTGTACAGATGACCTCAGTAATAAATAATGGAGAGGAGGAATACAGCACTAATTGGAAAAACAGGCTGGACTGTGGCTAAATATTAGGTTTTGTTAAAGTTCTCATGAACATGTCACCAGTAATAAATAATGAGAAGAAATACAGAGCTACTGTGAACTATAAGCTGAATTGTGTCCGAATATTGTGCTTTTCCAAGTTCTTCTTGAGGCGTCGGCTACTCTTTAGCTCCACATGGATCTGTCTCCAATTTTATGCCATGGACACGCTTGTGACAAGATTATTACTAAACAAGCTTTTCTTGTCTTTGACAAGATTAAAGAAACTTCCACATTTCCTCAAGGTGACATAAGTGTTAACTTTTAAAATAATTTTGCTGACCTTTTTACTCAAGAACTGTTAACTCTTGTTCAAAACTAAATTATTATGCTTATGCGTCACTGTAGACAGATTAAGAATAGGAAGACAGCCAACTTCCTCACTGTAAAGGAATGAAGAAAAGCTAGTAAAACCAATCAAGTGACCTTTTTATGTTTTAAACAAAAACAACATAGAAAGGTGTTTCTAGAATGTTCTGCTTTCAGTGCATCCTATGTAACCCTTGTTCACTCTGGCAGAACACAAACAGTCCTCACACTATCCTTACTAGGGTGTTTACCTGTCTCAGCTCTTGCGGGGGGGCACAAAAAACATTTGTATTTTAGCTGGGAACCAGGATGGGCCATGGCACTGGGGGCACCATTAAAACAGACAGTCCATTCACAGATGAATGTCCACAACAGAACTAGAACCAAGTAGTAGGTTTTATTTTGACACAATGGACTGACAACACATTTGCCCACTGGGGCTGCAGGTGCCAAAAAGGTACAACAAAAGTCCCTAAATCCACAGTAGCGATTTACTATAATTCCAAATTGTTCGGGTCCCCCCTTTTTTAACTTTGAGGGCGCATAAAACAAGACTCCTGTCTATCTCTCTTTCGGACTATGGACACAGGATGGAAATCATCCAAAATTAAAGTGTGAACAATGCTGGGATCACAATTTACCAGTTTCCATACTCTTCCGGAAAATGAACAATGCTGGGTTCACATATCCTGGGGGCGGGCAACACTGGGCTACCCCTATTACCAAAGTCCTATTTCCACAAAGTCTTTCACAGGACAGGGCATGTCCTTAAATCGGGGAAAAACAGTTCCAAGAAACATTCCCAATTGAGAAGTGGTTTACTTCTCACGTCCCAGACAGAAGTGAGTGTGCAGTTCCAAACTCTAGACAGAGGGGGAGGCAACTCTCTTTCCAAACAGAATCATAACTGTGAAGGCACAATTTGAGTACTAAAACAGTCCTCCAACAGTTCATGACGTAAAGTTTTCCCAAAAGGCCGGAATTCCCTCAGGGGAGAGCCAAACCTGGCCATTCCAGAAGCTGGACAGCACTTTTGCAGTCAAAAGTCTCTCAGAAATGAGGGAGGACCCCATATGCTAGGTTACAGGACTCATTGCTCTCAGGATTTTTCACCCCCTCAGGGGCTTAGCACAGTAAAAGGCCGCTGCCACGACTCAACACAGGTCACTCTGTGAGCTGAAAAGGGGTCAGGAGAAAGGTGGCACCTCTCCTGAGGCTCTCCTCAGTCAGCACCCCAAGCTACTGCACTGCTCTGAGGCAGAAAACTGACACAGCAACATTCTATCATGGCTTATGCTGCTGTGAAAGCCAGTCCTACATGAAACCTCTGCCCAGCATGACTGGCAGATGCTGCCAAGGGAGCTCTAGAAGTTTAACTCTTGGCTGCCCAGGCTGCCTACATAAATACTCACTAACTACCGGTTCTAGTAGCCCTCAGGGGACCCAGGAGTTACACTTGTTTCATTTGTGTGGGGATGGGGTGAAGAAAAAGTCACTCAACTGTTTTTTTTTTTTTAATAATATCTTTATTAACTTTTAAAAGTTCAATAAAACAGGGACTTCCGGTGACTTCATGAACATGGTAGCAGCCTAGAGCGATTGGCTCCCCGAGTGATCCCCGAAATAACCTCCTCAGTAAAGCGCATTCGCAAAAGTCTTTACTTCACTCAGCACAGGGGGTAGCAACAATGCCGAAGAAACGAGGGGAATCAAAATTTGCCCTGCTGGAGCATCAAGATGGAGAGAGATCGCAGAACAAGGGGTCGGAAAGCGGAGACTCTCAGGCCTCACGCCGGAGCAATCCGGCGCCCGACCAGGCCCCCCATACTATTCTTCAGAGACAGATGGCACAGATGTTGGCAGAAATCAGAGACTTTCGGAAGGAAATGAAATCGACGGTCACTGCATTGCGCACAGACATCGGCAAACTGGAGTAGCGCTAGGAGAACAGCGAGGCCTGGACGGCAGAATCAGAGGGAAGGCTGGACGCGGTGGAGCACGCCATAGTCCAGCTTTACAGCGAAATCAGGACCCTACAATCCTGAGCTGAAGATGCTGAAAGTCAAAGTCTCCAAAACAACATAAGGCTCTCCGGGATCCCTGAAGGAGCCGAAGGCACGGAGATGATCCCCTTCCTGCAAAAAATCCTAAGTGAGCTGCTTCACCTATCCCCCTCTATCTCCCTGGAATTCAAACAGGCACATCGTACCCTGGACCCTGGACCCCAGGCAGCCTCCAGGCTCTCGCCCCCGTACTGTTCTCATGAAGTTCCTGAGACACCAAGAGAAGGAAACAGTATTACATACAGCCTGGAAGAGAGGCTAGGTCTTCTATGCATCGCAAAGGTTGTTTTACGATAATGACTTTGCCCCAGAAATTATGGCGCAAAGACGAGCCTACATTCCGGCGATGAAAGTTCTAAAGGCTGCAGGCATCAAATTCCGAACACCCTACCCCTCCAGGATGATGATCTTTTTCGAGGATGGCCCACGCACATTCGACTGAGTTGCGGAGGTTATTGCTGAGCTCTGGAGTAGGAAGATGGAGGTACCCCAACCCAGCGTAAATCAGGAACCCTCCGTAGCATCAAAGCTAGCCCAGAAGATATGGAGCAGCGGTCAGAGGAGCACCAGGCGTTGGCAGGGCATGGAGGCTCTCCAAAAGATTATTGGAGCCCTAAGAGCGTCTCAACCTGCCCCGAAGGAACTGACGAAAGAAGCACTGGATGCCGCAACCTGAGGGGCCGCAAGTATTCCTTGAACACTTGTTAAACTGTGGGTCCGCTAAACGGATGGCCTAGCGGCTGTAACAGACGCAGAAACATGTTATTTAAATTCCCAGGGTGGGGGAGATGGGAGGGAGGCGGGTGGATCGTAATTGGCCTTTTCATCCCGCAGTGGTTGAATGTATGGTCGGTGGCAGTGCCGGCCTCGGGTGGAGTGGGGGTGTCTCGCGGGCCCCGGGGACTGGAGCAGGCAGGTGGCGGGGACCTGTAGGGGACCTAAAAGAGACCATTCCTTTCACTACATTGGTGAGATGCAGGGGGATGGGGGAAGTCAGAGGGGTGGAGAAAGCTCAAAGATGCTGCCTGCCTTGGAGATGAGTTTGGGGTGCGATTGTAGGCCAGCATTTTACATGAGCCTGGGCCGTGCATTTGCCAGACAACAGCGCAATCTGCGCTAAGTGGGGCAAAGTCCCAGGCTGTAAGTTGCTCTCGACCGAGGCTTTTAGGCTGCGATGCTGGGGTATGGGTGAGCAAAGAAAGATGTAGGCCCAAGAGGGAGGGAAGGGAGAGTTTGGAAGTGCTAGTAGAGGAGTCATGTGCAGTCTGACCCAGCATCCGGAGCCTTCCAGCCTGGGTGTGGAGGGAGGGTGGAACATGCGAGCTGGATGATTGCTGGCTGGGTGAGACCTCTAAATATGCCTCAATTGGAACTCCATCTACGACTGGCGAAGCAGAAGAGGGAGGGGGAGGAGGTGATGAGAGGTGGGGTGGGTAGGTATAGGCAGTCTTGGCCAAACACTATAAGTGGAGCTGCTTCAACTAAAAACAGGCCTGCCACTAGAGACTTTTGAGCTACCTGAATTACTGCCAAATAGCCACTGAACTGTGACTGGAAGATGGAGAAGTGGCTCTTTAGGCCAATGCCTTGTACCACAGACCAATGAAACCCAGGGTGGGCTGGAGAGGGGGGAAGAATAAAAGGGAGGGGGGAAGAATAGGGAAAACGCATTAATACTGCGCAAGCTGCTGGCTGCCCCCCTCACGTGAGCTGTCCGTTGGGGGAGAGGGGAATGCTGGAGAGGAGCTCAGGGATTACAGGGTTGGCGCGTGCAACCTGGGGCTCAGAGCCACAGGGCCCTAATCAGCTAAAGATTGAATTGGTCAATAGCCCCTTTGATGGTGCGACAGCGGACCGGAGTCTGCACCGGAAACCCCCAACTCTCGAGCACTTATAGCTGGCTTTTGTACACATTGGGAGGGAAAATAAATCTGTAGAACCACGCACCTGTGGATCACTGCCGGCGGGAAGGGGAGAGTTGTTGCCCTGTCAGACAAAGGGCCGGGCGGAGGGGCAGCCTGCGGTCGGGTCTGAGTTTGACTGCGGAGCACCTTGCCTGGCCTAGTTTATTGGTCGGGCACCCAGAGATCATGACCAACCCCTGCAGCAGAGGGCGGTGGGGATGCTTTCCCTTCCGCCCTCCCACCCTGATCGGGTGGGGTACTGGGGGGGGGGGGCACTGGACCTCAAATTGGTGCCTCCTCCGATCCTAAAGAGAGCGATCCTCTCCTCAGAACATTACTCCCTCGCAAGAACAGCTGGGATCCTAGGGAGCCATGCGTGGCAGCTGCACACGTCGCCTAACCCCGATTCCCTTTTCCCATTAGGCACCAAGGTGCTAAAAGCCCAGGATATCCAGGGCATTGTAGGTAAGGCCTTTCCTTACTACTGGATCAGGATCTCCTGATCCCTGGAAGTACCAGTTTACTGTTACAGGTGGTAAAGTTTATGTTAGTTAAGATGTTGATCTGTTTCTATCTGTATGTTGATGTACCTGGTTGTCAAAATCAAATGTTATGTGGTTATTGTAGCTATGTTACTGTCATCAGATCTAAGCAAATAAGCTCAGCAAGTATATATTCTAAAAATGATAAGTTTGGGACTCTCTTTGGAGGTGGAGGTGTTAGACTAAGCAGGATACCCTGAATCATAAAATGTATTCTCCTAGGGTGAAGCTACTCTCCCTTAACGTTAACGGCCTGGCCTCACCCATTAAAAGATCTAAGACCCTAGCATATGTCAGACGCTCCAAGGCTGACGTGATATACCTCCAAGAAACGCATATGAACCCTAATGAACACACAAAACTGGCCAAGCTGAGCGGGGGCAGGTCTTCCACTCCTCCGCCAAAGCGGGGAGACGAAGAGGTGTGGTCATAATAATTTCCCCGCACATTCCCTTTAAAGTCGAGTCCAGCTGGGTAGACCCAGAGGGTCGCCTGGTGGTGGTGCAGGGCACACTAAATGGCAAACAGGTAACCATAGCAAACATATATCTCCCTTCGGGCATTTCGGTGTCCATATGAAGCCCCTGCTGGATAAGATTATACAAAAAACAAACGGGGTGCTCAAGATGGCAGGCGACCTCAACCTAACTACCGACCCCAACATGGACACCACCAATATGAGACCCCCTAAACAAACAGCGGCCCAAAGATTTTTCAAAAAATTTGTGACTGAGATGGGATGGTGTGATGTTTGGAGGAAACTACATCCTCATTCGAGGAATTACATCTATTACTCCCCAGTTCACCACACCTACTCCCGCATAGACCAGGTCTATACTCAGGTGGAGAGCCTGGGGTCACTGCAGGATATTCAAATAGGAGATATCTCTATCTCAGATCATGCCCCCCAGACGTCCACATGGGACTTTGGGC
The DNA here is from genome assembly GCA_016271365.2 of Neoceratodus forsteri. Lineage (NCBI taxonomy): Eukaryota > Metazoa > Chordata > Ceratodontiformes > Ceratodontidae > Neoceratodus > Neoceratodus forsteri. The sequence goes on from CM028131.1 coordinate 737,726,683, forward strand.
TCCAACCTAAGAAGACACAATGGAGACTAAATCCATACTATCTACGCTCCAAGCAGTTCTGTGAATTTCTCACAGAGAAAATTCTAGAAATAAAAGCGGACAACCCGATGGCAGATACCACTCCCACAATTTATTGGGACACGATTAAGGCTGTACTCCTGGGGCATATAATAAAGCATGCTGCAGAACACGAAAGGCAGCGCAAAGACTTAAGCTGGAAGACACCCTCCACTTCCCACAAATGGCCCACAAACAGGGGGACACATCAATACTCTCCCAACTACAGCAGACTAGATATGAGTTGGACTGGCTAATTCAGCAACAAACCGAGATAGCCCTGACTTTCTTGCGACAAAGGTTCTACGAGGTGGGCCAGAGAGCTACTCGGCTGCTGGCATGTCAAATTTGAAAACAAAAAAGACGGCCATACTGATCTTAAATGCGCCACCCGACGGAGGTCAATATCTTACTAAGATGCATGACATTGCGGAGGCCTTTACCTTGTACTACAAGACTATACACCCCCAAACATATAGCATCCCCACAACAAATAGCAGAATTCCTACAGGTGATTACTTTTCCTCGACTCACGGAAAACCACTGTGAAGCCCTGATTGCTCCGATCATGGAATTGGAGTTATCCAATGCTACTGCAAACGCCAAATCTCTGAAATCACCGGGACCGGACGGTTATGGAGCCGACTTTTACAAAGGGGCTAGGGCACAGATCTTCCCCAATCTCCTTAACGTTTTCAACTCAGTTCTGGAGGGGACTCTCCCTCCGCATATTGGTCATAAGAACAATTTCCGTAACCCCCAAACTGGACAAGAATGCGCAACTATGTACCTCTTATAGGCCCATATCGGTATTCAATCAGGACTATAAATTATTTATGAGTATACTGACCCATCGGGCGGATCAGGCGCTTCCTTTATTAATACACAAAGACCAAACAGGATTCATTCGGTCTTGCACCACCACCGATAGCATTAGGCGCACCATACATGTGGTCCACCACATGCAAGTCAACAAAATCCCAACCATATTAGTCAGCCTAGACGCTGAAAAGGCATTCGACAGGGTGGCATGGCCTTTTCTGTACTCAACGCTACATAAGTCTGGGTTTCCCCTTGCTTTAATCACAGTTCTCCAGAACATATACTCTGCCCCCCAGGCCTGTGTAAAAATTAATGGGCATCACTCCAATTACTTTCCTCCACACAGGGGAACAAGGCAGGGATGCCCTTTCTCTCCTCTGTTGTTTGCAGCATTAATCGAGCCTCTGGCACAAAGGATTAGAGAAGCCCGAGGAATAGAGGGAGTGGAGATCGGAGAGAGTGAGCACCGGATGGCCCTCTATGCGGATGACATCCTCCTGTATCTTCAGAACCCTGAACAATCCCTTTCCACAGTTAAACAGATCCTGAACTCCTATGGCTTGGTCTCAGGATACAAGCTGAACTTTATTAAAACGGAGCTGCTCACCTTTCACTACTCCCCCTCACTAAATTTACAGGCTAGTGTCCCAGGTAGGTGGAACCTACAAAAATTTAAATATCTGGGAGTATATATCCCCCAAATCCCTACAGAATACTACAAGTATAACTACATCCCTTTCATCTTGCAGCTGGAAACTGACCTAAATTCCTGGGCAACACTCCCCCTGGGCCTGGCACGGAGGATTGACTTAGTTAGAATGATAACCCTCCCGAGAGGGTTATCATTGGTGCAAATGCCAGGAGCTTTAGCAACAAGATGGAAGATCTGGAGGCTGTCATGGTACAGTCAGACCTGGACATTGTGGCCATCACTGAAACCTGGTGTAATGATAACCATGACTGGGAGATGGCCATACCTGGCTACAACATATTCAGAAGAGGCAGAGCAGGCAGGAAGGGAGGAGGAGTGGCACTGTATGCGAAAAATGACATAAGGGCCACACAGATCCAGGAGGAACAAATGGGGAGAATACTGTGGGTAAGCTGGAAAGAAAATGGGGCCAGCCATCCGCACAGGTGTGGTCTATAGACCACCAGCCCAGGAGGAAGAAACAGATAGGAGCTGATGCTAGCCATCCAAAGGATGGCTGACAAGGGTGAGGTAGTACTGGTTGGAGACTTCAATATACCAGATGTGGACTGGAGCATCCCAGCAGCAGCATCAACTAGGGAGCAGATTTATCCTGGACTTCCTTCAGGTGCCTTCCTCAAGCAACTGGTCATGGAACCAACTCGGCAGAAGGCAATACTGGACCTTGTGCTCACAAACAGGGACAGTGTGATGGGGGTAACAGTGGGGAGCACCTGGGTAACAGTGACCACCAGTCATTGTGGTTTGAAATCACAGAAAGAGCAGAACCAAACCACACAAAACACGATCCTGGATTTTAGGGGCAGACTTTGGGAAAATGGGGAGATGCTTGAAAGAGGCATTAAGGGAATGGGACAGGAATCAGGGATTGAGGAACAGTGGGCAGTATTTAAAATGGGGATTATAAGAACAACAGAATTATGCATTAAGCAGGTTAGCAAGAGGAAAAGAAAGAGGAGACCATTATGGTTTCCAAAGAGGTAGCAAAGAAAGTGAAAGCCAAAAAGACTGCATTCAGGCAATACAAAAAGACACAGGCAGAAGGGGATAGGGAGAAGTACCAGGAGAAACAAAGGGAGGCAGGGAAGTCAGTAAGGGAAGCCAAAGCTCAGACAGAAGAACACATTGCAAAATCAGTGGTTAAAGGGGACAAAACCTTTTACAGGTACATAAGTGAAAAAAGAAGGACAAAGGGAGGGATAGTTAGACTGAAGGGGGAGGATGGGAGCAGCGTGGAGGATGACAACAGTAAAGCTGACATATTGAACAGGTATTTCTGCTCAGTCTTTACTAAGGAAGAGGGTGGTAATGGGTCTGAAGGGAGTACAAGGGGTGAGAATGGTGCAGAAATGGACACAAGTCCCTTTACACGAGAAAGGGTCCTGAAGGAACTGGAAGTAATAAGAGTTGACAAAGCAATGGGGCCAGATGGGTGCACCCCAGGTCCTTAAAGAACTAAGAGAGTGGTGGCTGAACCTCTGGCTATCCTGTTCAGCCAATCACTGGAAACAGGGAGGTACCCAAAGACTGGAGGACAGCAGATGTAGTCCCCTTATACAAAAGTGGGAACAAAGAGGAAGCAGGGAACTACAGACCAGTCAGCCTCACCGGTAGTGGGAAAGATCATGGAAGCACTACTGAAGGAGAGATTGGTGAACATCTGATTGTCCAATGGACTACAGGACCCAAGGCAGCATGGTTTCACCAGGGAGGTCGTGTCAGACCAACCTCATTGAATTTTTGACTGGGTGACTAGGGAGGTGGATCAGGGAGGGCAGTGGACATGGCCTATCTGGACTTCAGCAAGGCCTTTGACACTGTGCCACATAGAAGACTATTACACAAACTGGGGAATATGGGTGTGGGCAGGACAGTAGTGTGGTGGGTAGGTAACTGGCTGGGTGGCAGGACACAGAGGGGTGGTGGTAATGGCTGTCACCCACAGAGGGAAGAGTGACCAGTGGGTACCACAGGGATCAGTGCTGGGACGGTACTATTCAACATCTTCATCAGTGACATTGCAGGGATATAGAAGGCAGAATTTCACTGTTCGCTGATGACACAAAGCTCTGTAACAGAGTAGACACACCAGAGGGTGTAGACAGAATGAGAAGGGACCTGCAGAAACTTGAAGAATGGTCAAGGGTTTGGCAGTTGAAATTCAATGCAAAGAAGTGCAAGATAATGCATATGGGGCACAAAAACCCTGGCACAATATATCAGTTGGGGGGTGAGGATATAGCATGCACCAAGCAGGAAAGGGATCTTGGGGTTGTCATCTCTGATGACCTCAAGGTAGGGAAACAGTGTGACAAGGCATCAGGTAAAGCAAATAGGATGCTGGGATGTATAGGCAGGGGCATCACCAGCAGGAAAAGGGAGGTCATAATTCCGCTATACAAGACACTAGTGAGGCCCCACCTGGAGTACAGTGGCACAGTTCTGGAGACCATACCTACGTAAGGACATAGACAGGGTAGAGAAGGTTCAGAGGAGGGCAACAAAGATGGTGCATGGGTTGCATCACAAATCCTATGAAGACAGGTTGAAGGAACTGAACATGTACTCCCTGGAGGAGAGAGGAGGAGAGAGGGATATGATAGAGACATACAAGTATCTTACAGGGAGGAACAGGGTGCAGGAAAACACTATTTTTAAGCGAAAAGATGTTTCAGGACTAGAGGGCATGGGATGAAGTTGGAGGAGGACGATTCAGAGGAAACATGAGAAAGAATTTCTTCACAGAACGGGTGGTGGACAAGTGGAACACCCTGCCAGAGGAAGTGGTGGGGGCTGAAACAATCACGGATTTAAGGATGCATGGGATAGACAAAGGAATTCTAGAGGTCAGGGGTAAGGGGAAATAGACTTCTAGGAAAACAAACTGAACTTACAAGCTCAAATGGGCAGACTAGGTGGGCCATAGGCCCTTATCTGCCGACACTGTCTATGTATCTATGTATGTATCTATGAGAGCTCTGTACTTATTTCAAAATATCCCCATACACCTCCCACTAAAGACTTTCCGAGAACTGAACCGCCTCATCACAAAATTTATTTGGGCCAATCAAAAACCCCGTGTGCGCTTAGATCCTCACTCTCTCCCGTCAACGAGGAGGACTGGCACTCCCAGACCTCAGACACTACCAACAGGCGGCAATACTGACACATCTAATATCCAGGCAAATTAAAACATCTAATCCACACTGGCTGGACATAGGCAACTCTGATGGATGACCATACTTATTACCGGGTCTTATACCAACAAGAGGGCAACAGGACACCGTTCCGACATATAAACCCTTGACTTACGGCCTCGCTCCGCGGCTGGCAGAGCATCAAAAAAAAACATCGTCTGACAACCTTTCTACCACTTATATGCCCAATCGCTAGCTTGAGCAATTTTCCCCCAAACAGCTTAGATGGCAGCTTTCGGCAGTGGGAAAAGCAGGGCCTGAAATACCTGGGACAGATAATGTCCCACAGTACGATGTGGTCGTATGCGGAAATCCAAAGGAAATACAGCCTGCCACATCGGGATTTCTACCACTACCTGCAACTCCGACATTATGTTGATAGCCTACAGCGGATAATATGGGAACACGAGCAACACCCACCGTTAATACAAAGCCAAGTCACTCTTAACAAAACCCTAAAACAAAGTCATCTGATATCGCTATATTATCAAGCCCTGAAAGCACAGAGCTATCCTCATATCGATAACATTCGTGCGCAATGGATTCAGGAATCTGGCTTTCAGATAACGCCTGAAGACTGGCATCGAGCTTGGGGTTACTCTGCTAAGGTGACTAGCTCACACCAGTGGCGCGAGTTTGCGTGGAAAAGCTTGGTGCGATACTTTAGAACGCCTGTAATTACCAGCAACTTCACTTCAACCCATTCAGCTGCATGCTGGCGCCTATGCGGGGATCCCAGGGCAAACCACACCCACATTATGAGGGATTGCCCGCTCCTGAGGTCTTATTTTGCACTCCTGCAGGAAATATTAGACCCACAGCTCCACTTGACATTGGAGATGTTTTTGTTTTTTGTTTTCCCCAAAACCTTACGAGGCCCAAATACCAGATATTTACTTCTCTCACTCCTATCCGCAGCTAAGAAAGCCATTACAAAATTATGGTCGACTCCTAAAGTCCCCACGATTCAGGACTGGTGAAACATTACAAGACAAATTTATACTATGGAAAAAATAACGCACAGTCTAAACAACCAAGAAGAAAAGTTTACCACCAGGTGGGCTAGATCTAGATGGCAAATATACTACATGTTAAAAGACCCTACGTTCACTCCCTAGAGGAGAAGGCCTTGAATCTACTGAACTCCCCCCTGCAGCGGCATGGGGAGGAACTATGAGCACCCCTCCCGGACATTACCTGTCTGGGGGGGAGGGGGCAAAAAAAAAAAAAAAAAAAAACACCATATAAGGCCGGGCAAAGCCTGCTGAGCAATAGCCCAGGGTATACTGGAGGAGAGTCACCTGAGGGACACTTTACCCAAGAACGCCCGATTTGTCATTTAAGAATGTACCCTCAAAAAGGGAAGAGAAGAATAACAATTTGCTCATTAAGGAATGTCACAGCTGCACCAGAGATGGGCCTGAAGCATAACATTTGGTGCGCCTTGGACTAAGTCTGGACTTTTCCCCTCGGGGACAACCTAGATGGACCCTGGGTCCTGGAGAACTTTTCCCTTTTCTTTGCTTTCTGGCCAGGTTGGATAATGCTGTTTGCTACCTAGCCTCTATGGACAAAACCAGCCTTGTATGTACCTTCCTCCCCTACAGAGATATATTTTTCTGTAACTAAGCTGAGACTGTAAAGACTGTATAAATAAAATTGACCACTTGGATCTGGATGACATGTCTGTATATATGTTGTAAAATCTAAATAAAGAAGATAATTATAAAAAAAAAAGTTCAATAAAACAGAATAGCATTGTACATCAAAGTACAAAAAGACTACAGTTACAGACAAGACAAACAGTCCATTCCACTACAGATTATAGTACTATGGTGAGTAATTTTTTCTTATGGCACGCCTGTTGCCCAAACAAAAATGTTTGTAGTACCTATTACTACAAGCATTTCTGTATGGCCAACAGGCATGCCATAAGAAAAATTACTCACTATAGTAATGTTGTTTCTTCCCAGTGATACTCAGGTATTTAGAACTCTTTGTAGCGACCCTTTAAGACAGAACTTCCCATAAAGAATTTGGAACATATGCAAATGATGGAATCTTTACGCATGCTATTTTTCAAATGCTGCCTTCAACTAACTGCCTTAGTTCAAAACCTCTCAGATTTCCTAGAAACCTGGAAAGACAGGCCTCAAAAGACTAAATACAGATAAAGTAATAATAATAATAGTAAAAAAATAATAATGGCAATAAATGGAAATTACGTGTCTACCGTAATTCTTGATCTTCTTGGACGAAGTCTCCACCACTCATTCACACTAATGGGAGTTCGCCGGAGGCGGTAGGACACAGCAGAGGGCCAGCGCCTGAGATGGAGCCATGAGGAAGCGGCACCGCGAGCCCTGGCTAGTGCGGTAATGACTATCTCGGTGTTGACCCTCCAACCACCTCAGTATCTATTTTCCGAAGAGGTGCGGCGTGACTAACCTAAAAATCGGACATAAGATAGTCCAAATGACCCGTGAAGAAGGGTCAACAATAAAGTCTTCACAGCTCAGCCATTGAGGGAGTGAAGACCAAAAACAGAGACGTGAGCTCGGGGACTGGAGGGTGGGCGTGTGAATGAGTGGTGGAGAATTTGTCCAAGAAGATCAAGAATTACAGTAGGTACGTAATTTCCATATCTTTCTGGACATAAAGTCTCCACCACTCATTACACTAATGGGAGCGTACCGAGCTAATAATCCCCAAGACGGGTGGCAGGAGATAAAAAGCTCACATACTTAGGACAGAAGTCTGTTGAGCATGGTCCTGCCAAATGACAGATGTTGTCTGACATCGACATCCAAGGTGCAGAGCTTAACGAAAGTATGCACTGAGCTCCAAGTAGCCGCACTGCAAATATCTGCAATGGGCATGTTACGGATTTCCGCCAGAGATGCTGCGACTGCTCTGGTAGAGTGAGCGTACACTCTGCCTTCCAGCTTGATCTGTGCCATAAAATAGCAGTAGCGAAGGCATGCCACCAGCCACGCTGAACTGCATCGAACAGCGAAAGGTTGACCCAACCGGGTCTCGCTGAAGGAAACAAACAGTTGTTGAACCTTGCAAATTTCTTTTGTTCTATCTAGACAGAATCGTAGCACTCTCTTAACTTCCAGTGAATGAAGAGTACGCTCTCCTTCATTCTGGAAGTTCGCAAAGTAGGTAAGAAGGACTAAAGGTTGGTTTAGATGGAATGCTGAGACAACCTTAGGAAGAAACTTAGGATGAGTCCTAAGAACTACTTTGTCCTTGTGAAATACAGCGTACGGGGGGTCTGTGACCAGTGCATGTATTTCAGAAACTCTACGGGCCGAAGTGATGGCCACCAGGAAGGCCGTTTTCCATGTGAGGAACTTCAACTCACAAGTAGCTAGAGGCTCAAAAGGTTTACGAGTGAGCATGTCTAGCACAAAGTTAATGTCCCAGGCTGCGACTGGATGTCTGATAGGAGGTCTAGTATGCAGAATAACCCTAAGAAACCTCTTAACTACAGGTAACTGAGCCAGTGACATGGAAAGTACCGGCTCATGATATGCCGAAATGACACAAAGATGAACTCTGACTGTGGAGTACTGCAAACCTGTATTTGAAAGGTCTAAAAGGTACTCCAAGACTTTATTTGGTGGGCAGGAAAAAGGGTTCCAAGATGATTTTGCACACCAGATAGAGAAAAGCTTCCATTTGGCTGTGTAGGTTTTTCTAGTGGCCAGCTTATGCTCAGCAAAAGAATATCTGAAACCCTACAAGAAACACTGAACCTATTCACCTCTATCTCTTCAGGAGCCAAGTGTGAAGGTGAAGCAACCTCAGATTGGGATGGACCACAGGACCCTGGGTCAGAAGGTTCATCTGAAGAGGAAGCGCCTCGGGGTTCCGACAGACTGTTGAGCAGTGGAAACCATATTTGCTGAGGCCAGAAGGGCGCAATGAGCATTATTCTGCCCCCGAGACTCCAATTTAAGTAGCACCCTCTGAATTAGGGGAAGAGGAGGAAAGGCGTATAGAAAGCGTCTTGTCCACCGCAGCCTGACCGCATCCTGACAAAAAATGCCAGGTCCTGGATTTCTGGAGTAGAAGAGAGGTAGTTTTGCATTGAGTGGGGATGCAAAAAGGTCCAGGTCTGGAGTTCCCCATTCTTAGAGAGTGACTGAACGACGGTTAAGTCGACAGACCACTCGTGAGTATCCGTCTCTGTTCTGCTGAGACAGTTTGCCAGCTCATTTTGTACTACTGGCAGGTAAACTGCCTGAATCAGAGCCCTGTGTTCCAGGCACCACTCCCACTCTTTCATAGCTTCCCTGTATAATGAGCAAGAGTGTGTGCCGCCCTGTTTGTTGATGTAGTACATCACTGCTTTGTTGTCTGTTTGAAGCAGAATGTCCTTGTGACAGAGTATGTCCTTCAAGGATCGGATTGCATAGAGGACGGCTCTCCTCTCATTTCCAGGATGTTTATGTGGAGTTCCCATCAGTGGGCTCCCCAACCCATCAGGGACGCGTCCATGGTAATTGAGATCTGATGATCCAGAGGGGCAAAGGGGTATCCTTCCAGAAGATTGTCGTCTTGTGACCACCAGGTGAGCGGCCTCTTCAGAGGTTCCGTCACCTTGATGAGAAAGGACTGAGGGTGGGTGGCTGGGGACCACCAAGTACCGAGCATCCACTGAGAGGTTCTCCACGTGGAGATGAGCTAAGGGTACAGTGAACACTGAGGATGCCATGAGTCCCAGCATCCGTTGCATCGAGATGGCTCGAACAGAGCTCTGATCTCTGATGTATCGGGCCATCTGTAAGATATCGCTCCTTCTGTCCTCTGGAAAAAAAGCCTTCGCACAGGAGGCGTCCAGAAGAGTTCCTATGAAGAGGAGCTTCTGGGAGGTCTGCAACTGTGATTTTTGAGATTCAGCAGGACTCCCATGGACGTGAGGAAATCTGAGGCAGTGGTCACGGCCTCCAGAGTCTCTTTGCCTGGAGGGACTTGCCAGGAGCCAGGCATCCAGATATGGGAATACTTGTATTCTGATTTTCCTGAGTTGCGCCGTGAGAACTGCAGAACATTTTGTAAAAACTCGAGGCGCCGAGGATAGCCCAAAGGGCAGGACTCTGAACTGATAGCGTTGACCCAATGCCAAGAACCTTAGGTATTTGTGGTGCTTTGGGTGTATGAGAATGTGTTGGTAGGCAACCTGCATGTCCAGGGAGGCTAGCCAATCATGTTGATGAAGCAAAGGTAGTAGGATACCTAGTGATATCATCTTGAACTTCTCCTTGTGAAGGAACTTGTTTAACTTTCTGAGATCCAGAGTGGGGCGCATGCCACCGGTTTTCTTCGGGACCAGAAAATAATGGGAGTAGAAAACTGTGTTTCATTGATCCAGCAGAACTTGTTCTACTGCCCTGTTGTTCAGAAAGCCTTGTACCTTGGAAGCAAGAAGGTCTGACTGTACTGCTGACAGCCTGGGCTGTCGTTTGGGAGGATGATCCGGAGGGGTTTCCGAAAGACTGAGCGAGTACTCCTCACAGATTATCCGGAGGTCCCATTTGTCTAATGTTACAGATTTTCACTGGTTGTAGAACTGAGTCAGACATCCTCCCACTGCTGAGGAGGAGTCCCACTCGGACAGCTGAGGTAGGACCTGGGCCAGAAACTCAGAAGGTGGCACTGGGCACTTTGGGCCCTTGCGCTTTCTTTTGTGGCTGAGGGTTGTGGTTTTTGTTAAAACCTCCTCTGCCCCAAAAGGACTGACGGTTGTGAAATTGACGCTTCTTTGCACACCCCCCGGGAGGGGGTGGGTGCAGGTCTAGCCATCTTAATGGCAGACCTAGTCGTCTGTGTGGCCTGCAGAGCTTGCTCCACCTGCTGCCCGAATGGATATATATACTGTCAAAAGATAAAGCCATGACCTGCTGCTGGGCGTCATTCGTGAAGCCTGAAGTACACAGCCAAGAGTGGCGGCGGGTGCAGATGCCAGCCGCAGCCACCCGGGAGGCGGTATCGAAAGCATCCACTGCAGCTTTAACCTGTTGGTTATTGGACTTGATACCCCTAGTTATGGTTTGAAGTAGCTCTGAGTTAACTTCGTATTCAGGCAGAGCTTCTATCATTTCTTTGAGCAAATGCCAAAGGACATACTCATATTGAGAAAAATAGCCCTGGTAGCTGGCAATGCGCATACCCAGGGTCGAGGCAGCAAGGACTCTCTTACCTAAGGTGTCTATCTTATGAGAATCTTTGTTTATAGGCCGGTCTGTAGATCCCTGAGGAAGAACAGCCTTATCATTCTCTGCCAAGAGTACAATGGCATCAGCAAAGACTTGAGAGGCCAATATGGGGCGATCCTTGGAAGGGGCATACTTCCTATCTGTGGACTTGGTCACGGAAGGAATGAGAGCCGGATTCTTCCACACCACCTGTGAGAGGGTCTCAAAAGAAGGCTGTACTGGAGGTGTTAAATCCATAGGGATTTCCAGGGCATGAAGATACTTGAGTCGTAAAAGCTTCCCAGGATCAATTTCTGTAGTCTGGAGAGACACAGTATAATTTAAACTTCTGAGCAGAAACTTAAAGGAAAGGTCTTCAACCACAGGCTCTGCAGAAGGATTGATCCCTGCTCCCAAGGTAGTGTCATCAACATCATCACCCAGGTGAAGATCTGGGGCAGGCTCAAAATCATCTCCTGATAGTCCAGGGGGGACTGTATGGATAAGAAAGGAGTGAAAATCAGGAAGAAAAACAGACGAAGAAAGAACTGGAGTTGAGAACCCCTGAAGACTGGTCGACGCCACACCAGCCCCTGGCGCTGAAGAGGGAAAACAGCACCGAGAACAGGGAAGGAGGCGCCAGCCAAAGCGGCACCGCGCATGGCGCTAACAGAGCCTGCAGCGCCACGCGCGGCGCTGAGTGTGTCCCAGAGGTCAGAAAACTGCGACTTGAAGAAAGAGAGGGAAAAATGGCAGGCGACAGAGGCATCAGTGTGGACCCCTGCGCTGTAGCCATGTGAGGGGGATAAGAAAAAATTACTCACCTTAGTAATTGTGTTTCTTCTAATGGAGTCTTGCTGTATTCTGACAATCTGCAGTTAGCTCCAGCCTTTAAACTGCCCCGGAGAGTATAGGGTTAATTTTCTATGCAGTGCATAGAACGTTGAGCTCGACCTCAGTTGAGGTCTCTGTCTGCAGCACTTTGAAACCCAACCGTCACATTCTTACGCGCAAACACTAACTATACTATGAGGAAATTGTAAAATTTTTAACTAGCCAACTGGCAACAGAAAGTTTTGGATTCCCAAAGGAAGACTTAAGTCAGGAAACCCAAAGAAAAAATTACTCGCCTTAGTAATGTTGTTTCTTCTAATGGAGTCTTGCTGTATTCTGACAGATGCAGTTAGGTCCTGCCTTTCAACTGCCCCAGAGAACAGAGAGTTAAACTTTCTATGCCTAGCATAGAATGCTCATCATGAGCTCAGTTGAAGCCCCTGTCTGCTGTTGTTTAAACTGCAACTGTCAGATCTTTACAAGCAAAGACTCACTAGGTGTTCTGTGTGGAAACTGTAAAATTCTTACTAGCCAACAAGCAAGTATATAAAAAGTTATTTGGTTTCAAAGGAAGACTCAAGTCAGGAAACCCAAAAACAAACACACATCCAAAACACAACCTCTCACCCAAACAAAAAAGAGGGTGTAAAAAGGATACCCCCTAGGGTGCCAACACTGCTCCTGCCCACCCACATCCCAAAAACTAGGTTCTGAGAGGGGAGGCGGGGTGAGGTCAGAATACAGCAAGACTCCATTAGAAGAAACAACATTACTAAGGTGAGTAATTTTTTCTTCAAACAACAAGAAGTCTTGCTGTATTCTGACATATGTAGACTACCAAGCAGTACCTCCATGGAGGAGGGACAGAACCTACTTTGGGAAAAGGCTCTGAAGTACTGCTGGGCCAAACCGAGCATCACTCTTAGCCTGGATATCCAGAGAGTAATGCTTGGTGAAAGTATGGACGGTTTTCCAGGTGGCTGCTTGACAAATTTCTAAGAGAGGAACATCCCTGGCAGCAGCCAGGGAAGCAGCTGTACCTCTTGTGGAATGAGACCTCAGGCCTGAGGGTGGAGTTCTACCCAGTTTTTCATAGCAGAATTGTATACAAGAAACAATCCACCTGGCAAAATATCTCTTAGTGGCAGGTTTGTCTTTACCAACTTTTCCATAAGTAAGGAACAAGTGGAGGGATTCAAACCTGTGACCCTTGGTACGCTCTATGTAGTAGCTAAGGGCTCTTTTAACATCCAAGCTGTGTAGCCTCCTCTCCCCCGAGGAGGAATGGTCAGTGAAGAAAACAGGGAGAGAAATCGACTAGTTGAGGTGGAAATCTGAAACCACTTTAGGTAAGAACTTTCTGTTAGTTCTAAGGACCACTTTATCTCTGCGAAAAGAGATGAATTCAGATTCCACTGACAGGGCCTGCAATTCACTGATACGTCTGGCAGAAGTAATGGCTACCAAAAACACAGTTTTCCAAGTCAAGTACTTACACTCTGCTGAGGACAAAGGTTCAAAGGGGGGTTGCATAAGCTGAGCAATGCAAACATTAAGGTCCCAAGCAGAAGCAGGCTCCCTAAGGGGGGGGGGGTGGTATGAAGCAATCCCTTGAAAAACTTATGGAATACAGGATGGGATGACAGAGAGGAAGACTTGCCTGCTGACAGGAAAGCAGAAACAGCTGCAAAGTGTACTTTAAGGGTAGCTGGTCAGAGGCCTAGGCCATTAAGATGGACCATATGATCCAGAACCGTAGGCAATTCAGCAGAGTCTGGAGAAATATTCTTCTTAGAACACCAAATGCTGAATCTTTTCCATTTGCAGTTGTAAGTCATCCTGGTGGAAGGCTTTCGAGAAGCATTACGGATATCCAGAACCCCCTGGGAAAGATGCAGATCTGCAAACTCTTAACTCTTCAAGAGCCAAGCCCTGAGATTGAGAGAATGAAGATTCGGGTACCAAATCCTCCCCTAAGAGGATGTTAATAGGTTGTAATTCCTGGGAAGAGACAGGGGAAGGTGAACTGTTAGGGACAGCAACAAGGGATACCATGGCTGTCTGGCCCAGTCTGGAGCAATCAGAATCAACTTGCATGGTTGTGACCTTACCTTGACTAGCACCCTGAACAGGAAAGGGAAGGGGGGGAAAGCATACAGAAATTTCCCTTCCCAGTTCAGAATCAGAGCATCCAGGGGGACTGAGCCCAAAACTGGGGGTCTGCAACAAAAGAGAGGAAGTTGGTGATTGTCTGGGGCTGCAAAAAGATTTATCTCTGGAGTGCCCCATCTCAAGAAAATCACTTTCAAAACTAGGGGATCCAGGGCCCATTCATGATGGCCCTAGGATATTCTGCTCAGTGCATCTGCTAGGACATTGTCCTTCCCTGGGAGGTGAACTGCTATCAGAGCGGTTTGCAGGGAATAAGGTAGGGACCACAAAGTACAGTTACGCAAGAACTTACCGTAACAGTAGATCTTCGAGAACAGCTCTTGCAGCAGGTAACACCATTAGGACTGAAGCCGGCAGGCGGCAGGACCCCACGGAAATCTTCTAGCTAGCAATCTTCAGCGGGGACCGCCTCCGACGTCGGTCCTGCCGACGTCAGACGTAGTACATAAGGAGGCGGTCCCGCCAGATTCCCCAGTTCTCCTGCCGGAGACTCCCGGCCGCAGGATGACATCAGAACGGGGAGACCGAGGGTCCGCCATCAGAAGAAAAGAGCTTAGCTCCTGCCCAGGCCTGGTAGGCCATACCTCCTCCAAGGGGGAATGGTGGGCAGGAAGGTACCTGCTGCAAGAGCTGTTCTCGAAGATCTACTGTTACGGTAAGTTCTTACTTCGAGATACAGCTCTTGCAGCAGGTAACACCATTAGGACTGATTCCCAAGCAATAGCACCTGAAAGCATTAAGGGAGGAGGAATTAGGAGAGACCTTGAACAAGTCCTGACTCTAGGACAGGAGACCCTGTAGAACGGCCAGGCTGAAACCGGCTCTCCATCGTGATGTAATATCCAGGCTATAATGCCTAATGAATGTGTGCACTGAGCTCCAAGTAGCTGCAGCACAAATGGCCGAGGTGGAGACGTTGCTCAGTGCTGCAAAAGAGGTAGCAACCCCCCTTGTCGAATGGCGCCGGACTGTACCCGGGAGGGGCTTATGTTTATTGTTGTAGCAAAATAAAATACACTGGACAAGTCAGCGAGAAAGGGTCTGCTTTGAGACTGGTTGGCCCAGCATCCTCTCAGTGAAGGAAACGAATAGTTGCTCCGACTTACGAAGCTGTTTAGTTCTGTTCAGGTAGAACCTTAAAGAGCAGTGAACATCCAGGGTGTGAAGCAATGCCTCTCCTCTATTAGAGTACTTGGGGAAATACACAGGCAAATCGATATCCTGGTTGAGAGTGAGGGCAGAGACCACCCTAGGCAGGAATTTAGGATTCGTCCTCAGAGACACTCTGTCCTGGTGGAAAATTAAATAAAGCTGCTTGCACATGAGAGTCTGAAGCTCGGAACTTCTCCTTGCTGACGTGACAGCAACTAAAAATAACGTTTTCCACGACAGAAAACGAGCTCGCAACCAGCTGCAGGTTCAAAGGGAGGAAGCGTGAGTTGTTCCAGGACAAAGAGTAGGTCCCAAGGAGGAACGGGATCCTTGATGGTGGCCTAAGGTGTAACACCCTCTCAGGAAGTCTCGAGAGGCATCAGCTGTGCCACTGTGCGTTGTCCCACCGGGAAGTGGTATGCAGAAATCGCACAGAGGTGCACTTTAATGGAGGAGTAGGCGAGACCCAAATGAAATAGGGAAAGCAGGTACTCTAGCACCACTTTCACTGGGCATTCTAAAGGGGAAAGGCCGCGTGCCTGCGACCATAAGCAAAAATGGCGCCACTTCATGGCGTACGTCGCATGCGTTGCCGGCTTTCTGGCCGCAGAAAGGACTTTCGCCACCTCTTGCGAGACCCCATTGTCATTATAATGGCTATATTCCTAGGAGCCATGCATGCAGGTTTAGTGTGCGTGGGGTCCGGGTGGACTAGTGTGAACTGTCCCCTGAGACAATAGGGTGGGGCTGAAAGGCAATGGAACTGGTGGTTCCCGGACAGCTGCATTAGCATAGGAACCAGATCTGTCTGGGCCAGGAAAGGCTTATCAGGATCATTGTTGCGTGCTCCTCATGTAGTTTGAGAAGAACCTCTGGATCAACGGGAAGGAGGGAAAGGAGAGGAATCTGTCCGCCAGGAGAGGGACAGACGCTGCTCAGCCAGAAAACACCAGGCCCTGGATCTAGCGGAGCAAGAATTGCGTAGTTTTGTGCGGATGGGGAAGTTTAATAAGTCCAGCTCTGGAGTCCCCCATCGAAGAAACAGATCCTCTGCTACCTTCTGAAGAAGTTCCCACTCGTGGACTCTGGCCTGGGAACGACTCAGGCCGTCTGCGATAGTGTTGTCCACTCCAGGAACGTGAACTTCAATCAGGCTCGCGCCATGTCGAATTACCCAATCCCACACTCTCATAGCTTCCCTGCAAAGGCGGTAGGAGTGTGCGCCTCCTTGTTTGTTGAGGTAATACATCACTGCCATGTTGTCTGTCTGAAGCAGAAGAGTACTCGGCGGGACTTCTGACTGCAAGGCCTGCAGGGCGTAAAGGACCGCCCTCATCTCCAGCACATTGATGTGGAGGTGGGCTTCCTGAGGAGTCCATGTTCTCTGGGACCTCACCCCGTTCAGGTGCGCTCCCCACCCCAGCCCTGAGGCGTCTGTGGAGAGGATTGCCTCCGGGGACGGCGCTGTAAATGGGACACCCGCATAAAGTGTCCCTGGGTCTAGCCACCATTGCCAGTCTCGAATCACGGCGTTCGTGATCCTGACCGGATGCTGCATGTGGTCTTGCCTTTGGTCCCACTGCACCTTGAGCATCCACTGAGTTACCCGCATGTGGAGCCTTGCCAAAGGGACGGTTGGAATGGCCGCAGCCATGTGTCTGAGTAAGTGAAGGACCAACCTGGCGGGGACGATCTTCTTCGCCGAGAGATCCATGATGAGGGATCTGATGTGTTCCGCTCTCTCATCGGGAAGAAAGGCTTTCCCTTGGATGGTGTCCAGAACTGCGCCTATGAACTGCAGCTTCTGCGACGGTACGAGAAGAGACTTCTCACAGTTGATAAGAATGCCCAGAGACTGGAACAGATCCTGGGTGCTCTGAATAGCCAGCAACAGTGCCTCTTTGGGGGCGGCCATGAGAAGCCAGTCATCCAGGTACGGGAACACGTAGTGGCCCTGTCTCCTTAGAGATGCTGCCACGACTGCCATACACTTGGTAAAGACCCTGGGGGCCTAAGACAGTCCGAACGGAAGAGCCCAGAACTGAAAATGATGGCCGAGAAACTCGAAGCGCAGGAACCTCCTGTGCGCTTGAGCTACTGGAATGTGCAGATAGGCATCCTGCATGTCCAGGGACGCTAAGAAGGCGTCCTTCTTCAGCATGGGAATGAGCCCTTGGAGGGTCACCATGCGAAAACGTTTGTAGGCGACCGACATGTTGAGGTCGCTGAGGTCCAGGATTGGACAGAGGTCCCGTTTTCTTCGGAACCAGGAAGAAGTGGGAATAGTATCCGGATCCTATCTGGTTCTCTGGGACATACTCCACCGCTCCCTTTTGCAGGAGCGCGAGTACCTCTTGCCTGATGAGAGATCTGTGCTGACCCGAGTAACGGGAGAGCAGAGGAGGCCTTGTGGGTGGCTTGTCCACGAATTCTATAAAGTGGCCTCTTTCGACCAACTGAAGGACCCACCTGTCGGTGGTTATGGACTGCCACCCTGGCAGGTAGTCCGCATTGCGGCCCCCGACCTTGATGTCCCGTCGATCCTGAGGGGTGGGGGCCCAGAAGGAGTCATGATGTGGCGGCTGAGGTTCCAACGGGCTGGGCCAACTTGGCTGGTCGTTGGCTTCGGCCCGCGGATGACTTTCCCTGGGCTCTGCGGGGAAGGAGCCCCTCTGTTGCGGGACCGCAAGGGATCTGTCTCTGCGTCCGCCTCGAAACTGCTTTGGTTCCTACGAAGGAACTAAGCTTGGGTCTGCATGGCCTGACAGAATCGTACCGCCTTCCCGGCCTCTTGAAGTTTGGTGAGGACTTCTCCAGGACTCACCAAAAGAACTTCTCATGAAACGAGGCATCCAGGATGTTCTTCTGGACGTCCGGTGAATTGGAAACACGGAGCCATGAGTGTCTCCGGAGGCATACGCCTGAAGCTGCCACTCTGGCCGAGGAGTCCGCGGAATCATACGCGGCTCGCAGCACCTGGGTTGCCACATCCCAACCGTGCGAAGGAGCTGTAGCAACTCCTCCTTCTGCTCACCTTCTGGCATCTTTTCCGCCAGATCCAGTCCTGTTCCCACAAGGCGTTTTGAAACTGTACCATGTGGGTCAAGTAGTTGAGGATCTGATGGCGCGGGTAGCGGATGCATCGTCGCACTGCCCATAGCGTCCAGCTGCTTGGACTCCGGGTCCGGTGGCAGGGTGCTCAAATGTTGCTGACCTCTGGGACTGGTCATGAGAGGCTGTAATGACCAGAGAATTGGACAGAGGATGTGATGCCAAGTACTGGTCCTCCCTAGGGCCTTGTACAGGCGGTCAGCTTCGCATCGCCGGAAGCGAGTGTGGACGTTTCCATGCTGCCTTGGTGACATCCACAAATGTGTCCACCAAGGGTGGCACCACCACAGGCTTTGGGTCTTTTTGCCGAAGATATGTGGCAAGGCGTAATCTCTCGAGGTCTAATTCCTCTGCGTCCCAGCCCATGTTCTCTTGGATATGCCTCATAATCTCCGAGAACGATGGGTCATCCGGAGGAGATCTTGGAAGCTCACGTGGGTCCGGAGAAGGGACGTTGATCGGAGAGGGGGATCTGGATCCGTCTGAGAAGTCCAATCCCGTGTCCTCCGTCCGAGGTGAACGGCGGCGTCTTCTGGGTCTCTTGGGGCTGGGGTGACCCTGAAGAAGATCTGGATGGAGGTCTCCTATCTTGTGATCTACCCCTACGAGGGTCCGTAGGCTCCTGGGGGGGAAGGTACTCGGCCCGCATCCCTGGGTGAAGTAGGGGGCGTGGGGGCCGGCGGAGTAGCAGGAGGAGGAGGAGGTGTGAGAACCACATCCCTTTTTATGGTGTCCCACCAGTAAGTAAACAACTCCTTGACCTCGGATATGCTGAGGCCCGATGACAGACGGAGCCGATGGCCGGTCGTCAGGTTCCGCGTCGGCTCCCCAGGGCCTCAGGTTCGGCGAGTATCAACCCTCGAGGGGCACGACAGGACCGGTTCGCCTGTCTGGTCCTTGGGCTGGGTCAGCTACCTCCATGATCGCTCTTGACCGACGGTGGGAGGCGGGGGGGTCCTCTTCTCAGTAGGTGCGGATGCAGCCGGGCGTCCGCGGGAGGGCGTATGGCCTAACCGCGGCGGGCGCCTGGCAGTCGCCGGTACTGGGACCAATGGTGTTTGGCTGATGGGTGGGCGGTGTCGGTCTGACGATCTCTTAGAGAAGTCAGTTCTTTGGTCTTCGCTGGGAGGAGGAGGCAAAGAGACTGACCTGGGGCGGGTTCGAACAATGGCGGAACCGGACTTGTGATGGTGGTGATGGTCCCCTGACCTCGACAGGGCCTTGGTCGAAGACTAAGAAGGTCTGGAGGTCTTGGCCTGAGAAAAGAGGAGGAACCGAGGAAGTCTCACCGCTGCAGGGAGGCTGAGAGCGGGCCCGGAAGGGGGAGCGGTGGGACCGGGAGCCGGAGCTCCGGGAGTCAGAGGCCCTAGACGGGGACCTGGATCTCACTCTCTCCCTATGCTTCTCGAGGTGTCTCTGGGCCTTGTCGGAGGATTCTCCCTTGGAGGCTGCGTCCATGGCTTTAATCTTCTCCTCGAGCAGGAATGCCTGAAGGGCCTTCTGGCGACGGATCCGGTCCGGCTGTTGAACCCCTGGCAAAAGGAGCAGGCCTGGGTGTCGTGGTCTGGACCTAGGCACCGGACGCAGGACGAATGCGGGTCTTTGAACGGATTTTCCCCACAGGCGCATCAAGGACGGCCTTCAACGGAGGTTGGAGAGGACATCAGATAGAAACTGAGCAGAAAAAACAAACTTTTTCCCGAAGGAAGAACTTAACCAGGCGTCGCGCGCTAGAAACAAACCAAAGGGTCGAGACATGCAAGTCGACGGTGGGAAAGAGCTGGGGAATCTGGCGGGACTGCCTCCTTATGTACTACGTCTGACGTCGGGGCCGGGACCGACATCAGAGGCGGTCCTCGCTGAAGATTGCTAGCTATAAGATTTCCGTGGGGTCCTGACGTCTGCCGGCTTCAGTCCTAATGTTGTTACCTGCTGCAAGAGCTGTACCTCGAAGTAAAATCTTCATTGCTTCTGTGTACAAGGCTGTAGACCGAGTGCCTCCTTGCTTGTTGATGTACCACATGGTGGTGGTGTTCTCTGTTCTGACCTGAACCACCTTGTTCTGTACAGATTTGGAGAAAGCTTGCAGTGCCAGAAACACTGCTCTGAGTTCCAAGAGATTGATGTGAAGCAGAGATTCCTGAGGTGACCACAGTCCTTGGGTAGTAAGATCCCCCAAATGGGCTCCCCAGCCCAGCAGGAAAGCATCTGTGGTGAGTATCACTGAATGAGACTGAGTGACAAATGGAACCCTTTGTCTCAAATTGTCCTGATCTTGCCATCATTGCAAGGCTTGGATCAGGGTTTGAGTCACTGGGATTAGTTTGGTAAGGGAATCCCCATTCTTTGGGACCAAAAGGCTCTTAAATGGAACTGAATGTCCCTCATTTGGAATCTTGCTCCCTGGACCACTGCTGTGGAAGCTGCCATGTGGCCCAGTAGCTGAAGGAAATGCCTTGCTGGTCGAAACACCTGAAGGATAAATGAAGAGGCCAGTTCCATAAGGGTCCTTGCCCTTTCCAGGGGAAGGAAGGCTCTTGCCTTTACTGTATCCAGTTCTGCACCTATGAAGGTGAGGAGCTGTACTGGTTCGAGAACTGACTTTGGTAGGTTGAGATGGAATCCTAAGGAAGTGAGCACTTGCTGGGTCACTTGCAGATGTGACTTGACTTGGTCTGGAGACTGTCCTACTACGAGCCAGTCGTCCAAGTATGGGAAGATGGAGATCTTTTGTCTTCTTAGGAAGGCAACAACTACTGCCAGGCACTTTGTGAAAACCCTTGGGGCTGATGTTAGGCCAAAGGGCATTGCTCTGAATTGATAGTGGCCTGAGGGCAACTCGAACCTGAGGTACTTTCTGTGGGAGCACCTGATGGGAATGTGAAAGTAGGCATCTTTGAGGTCCAGGGAGGCTAGCCAGTCCCCTGGCCTTAGAGAGGGAAGGATAATTCCCAGAGTTACCATTCTGAACTTTGGCTTCAAAAGAGGTTTGTTCAGATATGTTAGGTCCAGGATGGGCCACCATTCTCCTGTCTTTTTGGGGGTTAGGAAGTACCTGGAGTACAGTCCTTTGCCCCTGTGTAGGGTGGGAACTCTCTCTACAGCTCTGAGAGCTAGGAGAGAATAAACCTCTGCCTCTAGGGCAAGGGACTCTGAGAGATTTGCAGGTGGAAAAGATCTGGCTCTCATCTTGGGAAATTTTTTGAAGCCGAGAACCAGTCCGTGGCTTACTACTTCCAGGACCCACTTGTCTGATGTAAGAGACTTCCAGTCCTGGGCAAAGTAAGCCAGCCTGCCCCCTACTGGTATTGGAGAATCGACCCGGGCAGACCCATCAGGGTGTCTGCTTGGCAGGGGCTTTAGGCTGAGGGGTGGATGCAGGCCTGCTCATCCCCCTTCTGCCTCTCCCTCTAAAGACCCCCTCTGTGAAAAGGAAAAAGAGGAGGCCTGAGCTTGGTACAAAGGCCTTTAGAAAGGCCTGCCCCTGCCTCTGGACTGCTGCCTTTGAGGAGTTGCTTGCCTTTCTTTGGCCTGAGCACTCTTGTAAAGTGGTCCTGTACTCGTCCATCTTTTTCATCTAATTCTCTGTCTGCTCCCCAAACAGAGAATTGCCAATTACAGGAAAATCCATGGCCTTAGCCTGGGTATCCTGTGAGAGGCTAGTACATCTGAGCCAAGCCAAGCTCCGAAGAGCCACAGATGTAGCCATGACTCTTGATGATACATAGTTGGAGTCTACAGCAGCATGAAACTGTACTTTCGATGCTTCAATCCCATCTGCAGCCACCTGCTCCAGCTCCTTGGCAAGCTGGTCGGAGGCCTGTTTAGCCAGAGCCAGCACAGTGTCCCACCTGGACTTCTGGTACCTGGCTGTATAGGCTATATAGTTAGCCTGCCTGAGTCCCAAAGATGCTGCCATGTATTGTTTCTTTGCCATGGCATCCATCTTCCTAGAGTCCCTGTCTGGGGTGTGATGCCAAGGGAATGTTTGCCTTATCACACGCAGCAGCCTGCATAACCCCAACATGGCTGTATTGCTGAAAAAGGAACTCCGTGTCTGAGCCTGAGAGAGTGTACCTCTTGTCCACTCGTCTGTCCACAGGAGGTATAGAATTAGGAGACTTAAGAATTTTTTGTGTCCGTTTCCCAAAGGATTTGTGGAGGGGAATAGACAGTCTCCTGGACTCTGGCATGTCCATCATCTCAACATAATCAGGCTCTTCCTGATCCTCTACTGCTTCTCCACAGGAAGCTGGAGGGTATCAGCCACTTTTTTGTAGAACATGTAGTGTGAAGGGGACTCAGAAAGCCTAGGAGGAGAAGCACCTGAAGGTCTGTCTGGGGAGATGTCCGGTTCAATGGGGACATCCAGACTTTCTGCTCCATCATAGTCATCATCTTGTTCATAATCCCCCCCTCCTCAAATTCCAGTTCATAAAAATCTTCAGGGGCATAATCCTGAACTGGTGGAACCAACCGAACTGAGCCCCTAGCTAACGGAGCCGGATCGGATGGAACCGGGCGAAGCGATTCAACAATCCGAATCGCTCGGGCAATCTCATCAGTGGTCGGAACATGAACCTCTGGATCTGAACTGGCTGACTTGTCTTTACGTTTCCTTTTCATAGGAACCGATCCCTCAGGATTGGCTCTCCTCTTGCCCGAAGAAGTATTGCCCTGGCCAGAGGGCACTCCTTCTGGTTTGGTCGGAATCGAACCGGGCTGGCCATCTGGGTCAGCGGACTTCTCGGCCTCCTTTTTCCTAAGTCTGCCTAATCTTTTCTCCAGGGTAGACTTAGGAAAGTTTTTACAAATCTGGCAGTCTTTATCGAGGTGTTCAAACCCCAGACAATAAACACAGGTGATGTGGGGATCGGCCTTAGCAAATACCTCCCCACACTCACTGCAGTGTTGAAACCCAGTGGGCCTGGTTTTTTTCTTGGGTTTCTCAGACATGGCCAACCTAACCAAACTTACCCTTTTTTCAGCAACTGCCAGGCAAGACTCCCTTATCGGGTCCTAATCGTGTCACGGGTATTGGAAAAAAACGTTTAAAACACTTTTTTTTTTTAAACCGATAAGGACCAGTAAACACACACTAAAGAAAAGCACAAGAAATCAAACTAATGGATCGGTTCAGCCGAACCGATCGAACAAGTCTTACAATTTCCACAAAGTAAACAGAGAACTATCTAAGTACTCACAGTACCACAGACAGAGACTGAACTGACAATGCGGAATTAATTTCGGATTTAAATTCGGAATGAACTGACAACTTTAACCGACTTTGAACCGAGCAGAAGGAGAAATCTCCGGAGCGACTGTTCAGTGAGGTAGAGTAAAGAATCTGACAGTTGGGTTTCAAAGTGCTGCAGACAGAGACCTCAACCGAGCTTGAGCTCAACGTTCTATGCACTGCATAGAAAATTAGCCCCATACTCTCCAGGGCAGTTTAAAGGCTGGAGCTACCAGCAGATTGTCAGAATACAGCAAGACTTCATGTTGTTTGAAACACTGGAGCGCAGAGTCAATGGCACCGAAGAAGGCACCGTGTGACTAGGAAGGCCCAACCGCCCTACCTGTCCCTCTGGGGCCGAATGCCCTGGAGTGACCGGCTCGGGCAACTGGACCAACCTCCAAGCCCACTGCTCCATAAGAGCAGCTCACTGGTGAAACTGCTCATCGGAGACTTCTCCAATAGGCGGGGAGGAGCTCCAATATCGAGGAGGTCAGCTACCAGAGGCAGAAACCGGCGACTCCGACAGAGGTGGAGACCAGTGCCTGGCCCCAATAACCGTCCATCTATGCACAGACATACCAGAGGGTGACTTCGAATGATGCCTTTTCTTCTTCGACCTATGTGACAAAAAAAGAACTCGAGGCCGAATGGCGCCGAGAATGGGACCATTTCCTTTTATGCTTTCGGGGGGACTGCCCATCCCCCTGAGCACTGGACCTTCTGTTGTCAGACCGCCCCTCCGGGGAGGGCGGTGGACCGGACCCAGCCCAGCTGACTGAACAGCTTTCATACCAAGTCTCCCTACTGAACTACTGCTGCTAGTGAAGTTTAACTCCCGGCGGGCAAGCGACGTCGTCACTGAAGCGCACTCGACGGCGGGGAAAAAAGGAACTGAGGTGGTTGCAGGGTCAACGCTGAGACAGTCATTACCGCACAAGCCGGGGCTCACAGTGCTGCTTCCTCGCGGTTCCATTTCAGGCGCCGGCCCTCTTGAAAAAGTTTGCTCCTGCTGGCTGGATCCTAGCGCCTCCGGTGAACTCCCATTAGTGTGAATGAGTGGTGAAGACTTTATGTCCAGGAAGACCACCCTAAATGCCCCCAAAAGGGAGGGACCTCCTAGTGGAGGTCATAACATATAACAATACCCCTGAATGTCAGAATCACCTGAAAGGGGAATAACAACAGTTGTGAACACAGATAATAGACCATAGTGCCAGGTTGTGGCGCCTATACCACAGGACACACAATGTTTTCAGGAGTGCAGAAGCTACTGGCTCTAGAAGGGGAGGCAGAGTGGGGAGTTCTGAATACCTGAGTATCACTGGGAAGAAACAACATTACTACGGTGACTAATTTTTTATTCTAACCCCAGTAATACTCAGGTATTCATAACTCTTTGCAGACTAAAAAGCAGTACCTTTGGAAACAGACTCCGTAGGATTGCTGTACCAAACCTGGTTATCACCCCTGGACTGGATATCCAGACTGTAATGCTTTGTAAAGTTATGTACTGTTTTCCAGGTAGCTGCTTTACAGATGTCCACTAACAGTACATCCCTGGCAGCTGATATGGTAGCAGCTATGCCCCTTGTGGAATAGACCCTCGATCCTGTTGGGGGTTCCCTTCCCGCCTTAGCATAACAAAACTGGATACACTGTACTATTCAGCGAGAAACTGACCTTTTAGATGCTGGGTTACCCTTTCCCACAGCCCCATAATTCAGGAACAGCTGTTTTCTGTCCTGCCTATGGTCCTTAGTGGCTGTCATGTAGTAGCTAAGAGATATCTTGTCATCCAGACTGTGGAGTCTCCTTTCACCAGAGGTGGGGTGCTCAGTGAAAAAGACAGAGTAATGGCTTGGTTCAAGTGGAAATCAGAAACCACTTTAGGGAGAAATTTCCTGTTCGTTCTCAGGACCACTTTGTCCTTGTGGAAGGAAATGTAGTCCTGTTCAATGCAAAGAGCCTGGAGCTTGCTGATCCTTCTGGCAGAAGTCATTGCCACTAGGAAAACTGTTCTATGTGACATGCTTTAGATGAGCTGAGGACATGGGCTCAAAGGTGCCCCATGAGCTTGGCTATGCATACATTGAGATCCCATGCTGGCACTGGTTCCCTGTGAGGGAGGTGCAAGTGGGCAAGGCCCTTAAAGAACCTTTAGAAGATAGGATCTGAGGTAATAGAAACCCTTTGTCTTGCTGAAATATAAGCAGATGCTGCAGCCAGGTGGACTTTCAGGGTAAGCCCACTAACTGGAAATAGGTGAGATAATCCAGCCTGTGCCGGCACCACTTCTCTGGTAGAACACCAAATAGAAAACCTCTTCACCTTAAGGGCATTAACAAGGTGAAAGAGTCTAACATGTTTCAACATAAGAAAAATAGCAAGACAAGAGGACACAGCATGAGATTAGAGGGAGGCCAATTAAGGGGTAATGTGAGGAAGTTCATTTTCACAGAAAGGGTGGTGGATGCATGGAACAGCCTACCTCAGGAAGTGGTGGATATGAATACAGTGCAAGGCTTCAAACAGGCATGGGATAGGCATAAGGGAGCAATACAGATGAGTATGAATACATAGGCCACTGACAGAGTAAAGGCCTATGGCACATTCATAAGGTAGAAAAAAACGGGCAGACTGGATGGGCCTTGCGGTCCTTATCTGCCGTCAACTTCTATGTTTCTATGTTTCCATTTTGCAGCATAGGTTTTCTTGGTAGAGAGCTTCCTGTAACCCCTCAAAATGTCCAGGACACTTTCAGAAAGATTTGGGCCTGCATATTCTAGGTCCTCAAGAGGCAGGCCTTCAGCCTGAGGGACCGGAGGTTCAGGTACAAGAGCCTCCCCTGATTGGAGGTTAACAAGTTGTGCCTCCTGGGAAGGTGTATTGGTTTGGCCACAGACACAGAGAGCAGTAGAGAGTACCATGGCTGCCTGGGCCAATCTGGTGCTATCAAGATCATGGATGCTGATTGGGATCCGAGCTTCAGTAGTACCCTGTACACCAGCGGGAAGGGAGAGAAAGCATACAGGTATCTCCCTGACCAGTTCAGTGCCAGAGCATCTAGAGGGATTGTCCCCCGAACTGCAGGTCTGCAAAAATACTGTGGCAGGTGGTGGTTCTGGTGAGATGTAAACAAGTCTACCTCTGGAGTGCCCCACCGCCTGAAAAGCACTTGCACCACCTGACTGTTAAGGGCCCATTCGTGACAGGCCTGGTTGATTCGGCTCAGGGTGTCTGCCAAGGTCTTGTCCTTGCCAGGCAGATGAAGGGCCTGTAGAAAAACTCCAAAGGAGTATGCCAGACTCCATATTTACATGGTTTCTGTGCAGAGATGGTTTGAGCTTGTCTCTCCCTGCTTGTTTATGTATTACATTGTGATGGTACTGTCTGTTCTGATTTGTACCACCTTTCCCTACAGCAGTGGTGTGAAGGCCTTTAGTGCCAGCAATACCACTCTTGAGTTCTGCAGATTTATGTGCAGAAGTGACTCTGCACTTGACCATGTGCCATGAGTGGTATGATCTCCCAGATGGGCAACCCACCCCAGTAGTGATGCATCTGTTGTGAGAACAACTGATAGGGACTCTTGCTGAAAAGGAACCCCTTCCCTTAGATTGGTTTCCTTTTTTCACCAATGGAGGGCCTGTAGCAAAGTTTTCGTTACTGGAATCTGTTTTGAGAGAGGATCCCTTCTCCGACACCAGGGTGCCCTGAGGTGAAACAATGTCCCTCATCTGTAATCTGGAACCCAGTACTGTGCCTGTGGCAGCTGCCATGTGGCCCAGTAGCTGAAGAAACAATCTTGCAGTTTTTTGTTTGTTCAGGCTGAACGTACCTGCTATCTGAAGGATACTCCTTGCCCTGTCCAGAGGCAGATAGACCCTGCCCTGCAGGGTATTTAGCTCGGCTTCTATCAACTGCAGTATCTGAGCAGGCTGAAGGACCGAATTTTTTAGGTTTACCAGAAATCCCAGAGACTTCAGGAGCCCCTGGGTGAGTTGCAGATGCTCATTCACTTGCTGGGGTGATTTCCCCACCACCAGTCAGTCGTCTAGGTACAGGAAGACTGTCACCCCTTGTCTTCGAAGGTGTGCCACGACTACTGCCAGACACTTTGTGAACACCCTTGGTGCTGAAGTGAGACCAAATGGCAGGGTTGAAAACTGATAATGACCTGAAGGGAGTCCGAACCAGAGGTATTTTCTGAGAGACTCCCTTATGGGGATGTGGAAATAGGCATCTTTTAGGTCCAGTGAAGCCAACCAGTCTCCTTTTTGGACGGTTGGCAGAATCAGTGCTAGGGTTGTTATTTTGAACTTTGGCTTTATTAAATATCTGTTTAAGACCCTTAGGTCAAAGATGGGCTGCAAATCCCAATTTTTCTTTGTGGTGAGGAAGCACCTTGAGTAAAATCCCTTTCCCTTTTGATTCACTAGCACTGGTTCCACTGCTCGAGACAGTAGCAAGTTTTGAACCCCTGATTCTAGGAGTTTTCTTTCTGCATATGTGGATGGTATGAAAACTTGGATTCTTAAAAGTGGAAGGGATTTGAAACTTAGAGACGACCCCTGGCTCACTACTTCCAGGATCCACTTGTCTGTGGTGATTTTCTGCCAGCTAGAAAATTGTGAGCCAGTCTGCCTCCTACAGGTGGTAGGGAGGTGGCCTGTACAGACATGTCAGGGTGTCTGTTTTGCTTGTTGCTGGGTCTGGGATTGGGAGCCACACCTGGAGCCCCTTCGGCCCCTGCCCCAAAGTGCCCTTACTGAGGGTACTGCTGATACTGAGGTGTAGCCATGTCCTGGAAAAAAGGCCTGCTCTGGAATGATCTACCCCAGCCTCCCCTTCCGTAAGGTCTGGTGGATGGGGAAGGTTTTCCTTTGGCAGAATTACTTCTGTAGGTGGCTCTGTATTCATCCACCTTCTTCATGTAAGCCTCTGTCTTTTCTCCAAAGAGGGAGTTTTCATCTAGTGGAAAATCCAATGCCTTGGTTTGTGTATCCTGGGTAAGGTTTATGGCTCTCAGTCAGGCAAATCTCCTCTGTGCCAGTGTTTGCCATCCACCAGCAGTGTCGTTAGAATCAGCAGCCATCTGGAACTAATATTTGGCGGCTTCAAAACCAAACCTGGCTGTTTCAGCTAGATCAGCTGAAAGGGGAGCCTGTGCTTTGTCTGCCATGGCAAGAACAGACTGCCAAAGAGATTTCTGATATTGAGCAACATAGGCTTGGAATTTTGCCCGTCTGATGGCTAAGGAAGCTGATAAATATCCTGTCTTGGTCATGCTGTCAATCTTTCTAGAGTCCTTGTCTGGGGGGTGAGATGCTAGTGGTACAGTGGCATCCCTCAGGATGAAACCCACTTTTAAAGCACTCTGCAGCAGACCTACTGAATAAAGCAATGTAATTTCAATGGCAATTAGTCCCTTTTGTCATGTAGGAAACTGTGGCATTCACTTCATCCTGGCAGTGTCACATTTTCCTGAATGATAAAAGGGACTAATTGTTATTGAAATTACATTGTTTTATTCAGTAGGTTTGTTGCAGCATTCTGCAGAGTGCTGCAAAATGCTGCAGAATTGGGTTTCATCCTGGGGGATGCCACTGGTACCTTGTCCCAGGCTGCCACTTGCATCACGCCCTGGTGGTCAGGGTGGGAGAATAGGAATTCAGCACCCTCCCTTTCCAAATGGTACTTTTTGTCAAGCTTCTTATCATGAGGAGGGACAGTATTCGGGGTTTGCAAAATTTTTAAAGCATCCTTCTTAAAGAACTTGTTTACAGGAAGGAGAAGATTTCTAGTGGGTGTCAGCCCCATCATTTCTAAGTATACGGCTTCTTCTTCATCCTCACTCTGATGCCCTGGGAGGAGAACCAAAATCTTGTTCAGGGGAAACCTCAGGTTCAATGTGGTCCCCATCATCCCCCACATCATCATCATCACCATATTCCTCCTTCTCAAAAAGAAAAAGATTGAGTAGAGGAGCCAGTCTGCTTGGCAGGAGTCTGTGGCTGAGGAACAGTCAGCCCCTGTAAAGCCTGGATAACCTGAAAAGCCTGTGCAATCTCTTCAGCAGTTGGCAGTTTTATTGCAGGCACAGAAGTCCCCAAGACCGAAGAGGAGTAGAATCCCCTGTTCTTCTGCCGCCTGGGCACTGGCTCAATGGCCTTTTTCTGCAGAAGGGACTGAACCTCTTCCCGAGGAAACATAGAATTTGACGGCAGATAAGGACCGCTTGGTCCACCCAGTCTGCCCATTTCCCTACCCAACGGATAAGCTGCAGATCCTAGTTAACCAACAGCCTACTTCTCCTACCCCCCACTAGAATTGCCTTATGTCTGTCCCATGCATTCTTGAATTCCCCCACTGTTTGACTCTACGACCTCCTCAGGAAGGCTGTTCCATGTATCCACAACCCTCTCTGTGAAGAAATACTTCCTCACATTACCTCTGAGCCGTCCCCTCTATCTTCAAATTGTGCCCCCTTGTTTTTGCACATCTCTTTTTCTGAAAGATGCTACCCTCTTGGACTTTGTTGATTCCCTTGAGGTATTTGAAAGTTTCTATCATGTCCCTCTCTCCTCCTTTCCTCGAGGCTATACATCTTTAGTTCCTTTAGTCTTTCTTCATATGTCTTCTGATGCAGACCCTGCATCATTTTGGTTGCCCTCCTCTGGACAGCCTCCACCCTGTCTATGTCTTTGTGGAGATGGGGTCTCCAGAACTGTACACAGTACTCCAGATGTGGTCTTACCAACTGTCTATACAGAGGGCCAACAACTTCCTGTTTTCTACTGATGATGCAGGGTTTTATTTAACTCTAAAAACTGATTAGCGTTTTGCTCATAAAAGTGCTAAAACATCGTGAAAAAGCATAGCACTTGCCTCATTGTGTTTAACAAACATAACACTTCTAGAAAATGTATACAAATACTTTCTGTACAGTTAGTATTGTCCCAGGAAAAAAACTGCTAATCAATTATTTAAAACCCTGTGATGCCTCTCCCTATGCATCCCAGTATCCCCACAGCCCTCCCTACTGCCTTCTCACATTGCTGGCCCACCTTTAGGTCATCTGATATGACTACCCCCAGGTCCCTTTCCATTTTTGTTGTTGTCAGTATCTCACCCCCCATAGTGTACTCTTCCCCTGGGTTTTTGTTTCCCAGGTGCATTACTTTGCACTTCTTTGCATTGAATCTAAGCTGCCATACATTTGACCATTCTTCCAACCTTGCCAAATCCCTTTTTATCCTTTCCACCCCACCTTGTGTATCAACCCTGTTGCAGATCTTTGTGTCATCTGCAAAGAGACATACTTTCTCTTCCAGTCCCTCTGCAATGTCTCTTACAAAGACATTAAAAAGGACCGGCCCCAGTACTGAACCCTGCGGTACCCCACTAGTAAACCCCCTTTCTTCACTGTGGACTCCATTTACTATTACCCGCTGTGTCCTGTTGTCCAACCAGTGTTTTACCCAGGCTACCATCCTAGGATTCACTCCCAGGCTGGCTAATTTGTTTATTAATCTTTTGTGTGGGACTGTGTCAAATGCCTTGCTAAAGTCTAGGTAGGCCAAGTCCACAGCTCCTCCCTGGTCTACTGCTTTGGTCACCCAGTCAAAGAAATCGATTAGATTTGTCTGACATGACCTTCCCGCTGTAAATCCATGCTGCCTTGGATCCCGTGCCCCACTGGCCTCTAGGTATTCAACAATTCTTTCCTTCAGAAGTGATTCCATCATTTTCCCTACCACTGAGGTCAAATTGACAGGTCTGTAGTTTCCTGCCTCTGTCTTGCTCCCACTTTTGTGAAGGGGAATCACATCTGCCCTCCTCCAGTCCTCAGGTACCACCCCATTCTCCCATGATTTATTATAAAGGGTAGTCAGGGAGCCGGCCCGGTGGCGATGAGGGTTGAAACGCTGGACGCTACCTCGCGCCATGCCGGCGACCCGGGTTCAGAAGCGAGGACGGGTCGATGGAGGCTGGCAAGGAAGGAGAGGGATTGAGCGTCCGATGGACTGTTCTCCTTGGGGGGTTCACAACGGTCGGCGTCCAACTGCTCCCTGGCAGAGGCTGGGGTGGGGGATGCATGCGTACAAGGGGACAGAGTCGGGGCAGGCGGCTTGGGCGAGACACGTGTGTCGCTTATGCCGCTGGTGTCATGCACGCCCGCCGACTCAGGGGAAAAAGTGGCACGGGAAAATGGTGGCAACCGACATAGCTTGATGGCCGCCCACAAGTTCGCCAGGTGCCGGCACCCGAACTGGATTCTTTGGGGTGGGGAGTTAGGGTGCTCCCTGCCACCCTGCTGTGGGGGGTAAGCCGCAGGGGTTACTGGGTGCCAGCGGTCCCAGTAGAGATGGACGGCGGCCGGATCCCCATAGGTAGGGCTGTGAGGCCACAGGGAAGCATCTGGGTGGCCACAGGAGAATAAATAATAAAAAAAAAAAAAGAAAGGGTAGTCAGTGGTGTTACTAGTTCTTCCCTTAGTTCTTTTAAAATCCAGGGGTGAATCCCATCAGGCCCCATTGCTTTATCCACCTTCAGTTTTAAGAGTTCTTTCTGAACCCTTTCTTCTGTGAAAGGAATAATATCAACCCCCTATCCAGAGTGCTTCTATTGACCGGATTAGGTATTTCCCCCAGCTTTTCCACTGTGAATACTGTGCAGAAGTATTCATTCAGTATCCCAGGTTTTTCACTGTCGCTCTCTGCCCAACCACCTTCCTCTTTGTTCAGCATCAGTATCCCTGCCTTAGTCTTTCTTTTCTCCCTAATGTACCTATAAAAGGTTTTATCCCCCTTCTTAACAGAGTTGGCTGTCTTTTCCTCGGTTTGGGCCTTTGCTATTCTGACTGCCTTACCTGCTTCCTTCTGCTTTAACTGGTACAGTTCTCTGTCCTGCTCCTTCTGTGTTTCCTTATACTTCCTGAATGCTATCTTTTTTCCCTTACCTTCCCCGCCACTTCTTTTGGGAACCACAGTGTTTTTTTCTTTTGTTTTGATTTGTTTATTTGCTTCACACAAAGACTTGTTGCCTCTGTGATGGCGGTTTTGATGTTTCCCCATTGTTGCTCCACCTTCTTGCCTGTTTGCTAGTGCTTTTCTGAGGCACTCTCCCATTTTGACATAATCAGCCCTCCTGAAGTCCAGTACCTTCACTTTTGTATGGCTTGACTGTACAGCTAAGTTTATTGTGAACCACACTGTTTGGTGGTCGCTTGTTCCCAGATGGCTACCCACTTCAAGATCAGAGATCCTCTCTCCATTCCCATTTGAGAGTACCAGGTCTCAGACTGCTCTCTCCTGAGTGGGTTCCAAAGCTAACTGTCTGAGGCATGCCCCCTGTAGGGCATCGAGAATGGCCCTGCTCTTGGATGTGGCTGCAGCAAAGGTGCTCCAGTCAACATCTGGCATATTCAGGTCCCCCATCAGCAATATCTCCCCTTTCTCTGCCATCCCAAGGATGCTTTCTATCATTTCCTTGTCCATTTCCACCCCTGAGATGGGGGTCTGTATATAACCCCTGTGCGGATTGTGGAGCCATTTCCAGTCTCCAGGGTGACCCACAGTGCCTCCTCTCCTCCCTTCCCTGTTTACCCTTTAGTTCTGTTGCTTTGATCCCTTCCCTTACATAGAGAGCTACTCCTCCTCCTCTTCTTCCCTCCCTGTCCCTCCTGTAGATTGTGTAACCTGGTATGTTGACATCCCAGTCATGGTTCTCTGTGTACCATGTTTCTGTGACTGCCACAATATCCAGACATCCCTCTTCCATTAAGGCCACCATTTCAGGGAGCTTTTTACCTAGACTATGGGCATTGGTACTCATTACCCTCCATTTTTTAATGGCTTTATTTCTTTTTGCTCCATCCCTGTCCCTACTGCCTTTGTCTTTTTCTCCATTTACCCTGCCCTTCTCCCTATCGACTGCGCTATTTTGGTGTTTATCTCACTAATTACCCTGATTTTTTTGGGGGGAGGGGGCTAGGATTTCCCTTCTCCTCTTCAGTGCCTCCCCCCTTGGCTAGTTTAAATGTTTGCCACTGAAGCATTTAAACCTATCACCTATGATCCTGGTTCCCCTCCAGGATAGATGCAGACCATCGCGCCTGTATAGGCCTGCATCCCTCCAGGTGGAGCCCCAGTCCCCAATGAAGCCAAATCCTGAGCTCTGCACCAGCTTTTCAACCAGTCATTGAATCCCATGGTGCAGAGTGCCCTAGCCCCATCCATGCCATAGACAGGTAGCACTTCCGAGAAAGTTATCATGTGTGCTACTTGTCTAAGGCCCCTCCCCAACTCCACAAACTCTTGTTGTACTGCTCTGATCCCATTCTCAGCCAGGTCATTCATCCCTAGGTGGATAATGACATCCAGCTCCTTCCCCCTTGCCGCTGCTCCCACGATCCTGAGGATTCATTTCCTGTCCCTCCAAACCTTGGCGCCGGGCAGGCACCTTACCTCCCTTTCCCCTCTCTCCCCCAGTTCTACCCCCTAACAACTGAGTCCCCCACCAGGAGTTTTTTCCTTCCCCTGTGGGGTCCTGGGCCACCCTCTTGTGGGTCTCCATTGTGGCGGTTCCCAGCAGGAACTACTACATTGGATGTAGGGTAGGTGGAGGGTACTGGAAGAGTCTCTGGGGGCTGTTCAGGAAGCTTCACAGTGTGGCTCTGTTCTATAATCTAAAGAATCCAGGCATCTGAAGTTAAAGTTCTACATTGGTTGAGATGGAGGGAGAACCGACCTCCAGCCACCTCTTGGTCAGGGACCAGAAGAGGTGGGGTCTGGCAAGGAGTCAGACAAAGATGGATCCAGCTGCTGGGGCTGATCAGTCGGTCCTGGGTCAGGCAGAGGAGGCCTTCCGTTTGCCCTGGAGATGGCAGCCTGTTCCAGACTTGCAGGACACCTTATGAAAGGAAGGGCACTGTCTTCTCCTAGTCTGTGTATGGTAAAGCGAATGGACAGACTTGAAAGCCCTACAAGATGCCTGTAAATCATTAATGATGTCTTGGACATCTGGCCCAAATAATTCTGAGCCACTGAATGGGGCATTCAGCACCTTCTGTTGGACAATCTGCTGTGAAACCCGAGACCCTTAGCCAGTTGTTCCTGCAAAGGCAGATACCTGTAGTAGCAGCCCTGGCACCAGCATCTGAAATGTCATACAAAACCCTGAGGAAGTGTTTACTAATATCCTTGGTGGCCTGCAAGGATTTGAGAACTTCCTGTTTCTGGGAACGGTTTAGGAGGGTTTGGGCAGCCGTCTTACCCTTCTTCCAGATGGTATTTTGGTACTCGACCACAAGTGACAGATAGCTGGCAATCCAAAGTCCCATGGTGGAGGAGGCATAAACCCTTTTATCCCAAAGCTTGATCGTCTGGATTCTCTGTCAGGGTGGAGGCAGCTAAGCTGCTTAGGCACCTTTGACCTGTCACGTGCTGCTTTGATGACCACAAAATTGGTCTCAGATTGACAGCATAATAAGGCAGGCCTTGAGGGGCATGACAGAGTTTGTCTGCCCTGCGGAGCGGCACTCTTCAGAGCTGGAAGAACAGGAGGAATGACCTTAGGGGAGACTTGGGGATCTCTAAGAGGTCCACCAGTTCTCTCCTGGTGGCATCCTCTTCCCTCAGTGTGGAAGCCTAAAGCTGTGAAATGAAAATTACGTACCTACCGTAATTCCTGATCTTCTCTTGTATCTTCACCATTCATTACTTACTGGGTGTTAGCCGGAGGCGCACACCCGCCACAGGCTTTTTTTTTTTTTTAAAGTTTTCATGGCACCGCCTCGAGGAGTAGCGTCATCGTCATGCGGCCGTTAATGCGACCGACTCCTCCTCCAACTCAGTTCTGTGAGCGGAGAGGCAAAAGTGAGACAGAGAATATAGATAGCGAGGCAAGATAGCGAGGGATAGCAAAAGCAAGGAAGAATGAACTGAAAAAGGAATAAGCCGATGGAGGAAGGACAGAGGAGATAAAGTATCCCTAGCCTAGGGACTGCAGGGCCTCCTTACCTGGGCGACTCTAGGAGGAGAGATAAAGTAAGGAGATGAGAAAATAGAAGAAGAAGAAGAAGAAAGAGAAGAGAGAGATGGGATGTTGAAGGGACCAGAATGCCCAACGAGCATAGTTAGCTTAGAGCTGAAGGCTTGACTAAGAAGGAAGCAAGAATCCCCGGAGATAGAGCTGAAGAGAAGGTTCACCAAACCCGCTAGACAGACTCTGGAGGGCATAGTCCTTATCCTCAACATGCCATTGTTATTGATACCCCCTCGGGTTCCTGGCCGCGACAGGCCTGGGTCGAGGACACCGGAGGAAAGGGAACCCCAGGCAGCAGGAGAGTGCTGCTCTGGGACTTAGAAAAAGGAAAATGTAAGCCTTTCAGGCGTTTTAAGCATAGAAATGGGACTCAGACAGACTGGCCAAGGCTTAGGCTGGCGGGATTGATATGGTCAGCACAGCTCTTCTGCAAAAATTGTCCAGGAGGACACTTAAAAGGAGAAACCAATATGCAAACTAGCGAGAAGGGAGATTACCTTCTCATTTCCCCTCTTGTTTGTTTTTCACTTTTTTTTACAGAAGAAATTTGAGGTTGGTTGCATGACCCCAAAACCAAGATGCCTATAGCAGTCGAAAAGAGTTCCCTCAGCATTCCCCCCCCCTTTTTTTTTTTAAAAAAGGAACAGACGTGCCCGTTCCTCTGCTCTGCAGGGCAAGAATGGGGGGGGGGGGTTTGATTTCAGGGCAATATCTGGAACACGGGATTGCAGGATCAACTGAAAAGCCTGAACCAGGCCAAAACCCCAGAGATATCTTGTCAGGATAACGGCAAGAGATAGTTGTGCAGTCTGATCGCCAATGCAATCCACGAGATGGCCTACGTAATCTTAGAGTAATTAATTTTCTGAAAATTAGAACCCCCAACGAAGGTTTTTTTTTGCAGAGGAGGAAGGAGACGGAGGTGGAGAAGCCACAGGAAGAGGCCACTGAGGGATGGTGGGCGGGTGTAGGTAATGAATGGTGAAGATACAAGAGAGATCAGGAATTACGGTAGGCATGATTTTCATATCTTCCCTTGTCAATCTTCACCATTCATTACTTCCTGGGTGAGTACCAAGCTCCTCTTCCCCTGGAGGGGGAAGAGGTAATACCCTGAGGGAACAAGACCCCCAGCCTTCTGCTGGTGAGAAAACAGAAGGAGAAGACCCTGGCTTATTCAGAAAGCCTAAGTGGGAGAAGAGGTAGGAGGTGCCTCCCGAAGACGAGGAGACGGAGGGAGCCCCTGTAAAAGTCTCCTAGCTCTGGAAGAGAAAAGACGGGTCCCCCGGAAGGCAGAGCGAATCACCCTACGCCGGGCCAGGGGTGACAACCTGGAAAGACGAAGCCATGCCGTCCGCCTGATGCAGATCGCTGTCCCCACAAGCCTGGAAGCCACCTCACTGGCGTCATAAGATGCCCTTGCTTGGTGTCTTGCCAGCTCCAGGCCTACCGCGGAGAGGGCAACGGCTTGTCTGGTTTGCTCCGTGTCAGGCATAGATACCAGCAGCTGGGACATCATCGACCACAAATGCCGGTTATAGGCAGCGTGGGAGCCTGATGTGATGCAATACATGCACTTCGCACGAGAAGAGAACACTCTGCCCCAACGGTCGAAACTGGAGAGAGTCCAACCTGGGGTGGGAAGGTCGCGCCACCAGGCACCTGCAGCGAGTATCCAGGCATACCAAACCTGGAGGACGGTTGGGAAGGGAACCCAGAGACTCAGAGGGGCACAATACCTCGCTGGCAGTCCGCCAGGCTGGGAAGAAGCGGCAGGGAACTGCCAGGACCGGATAGACGCCTCCTGGAAGGGATGAGGCCAGGAAGGTACCACCAGATGCTGGGCACTGAATTCACCAAGGAATTCACTGCCTCCCTGCTCGGTATTGTCTCTCCGAACATAGGAAATCCGGAGATCCCTCACCATCCTCGAGAGGAAACGCTGATATTCTGTGAAATCAGCATCGGAGGACAGATGAGCAGGGGGTTCCTCTCCCTCAGAGGAGGGAGACGAGGATGATGGGGAGCTGGAATGCTCAGAGGATTCCTGGCGGTGTGGGAGAGTCGAAAGACCCGCTCATGCATGTATCTAACATATGAGGGGAAGGCCGCTGCAGAACCTCTGAACTGCTCCCAGGATAACGGACCCGTAGGACCGACATGGCCCGGGAGCGGGGGTGGTGGAAGGCAGAGAGATGGGAGAGGGCACCCCGAGGGAGGCAGCTGCTCTCTGCGAGGGCTCTGGAATCGGGAAAGGAGCCTAGTAGGAGGGATCCCGGATATCAAACCAGGCCGCAGAACGGAACTCTGGGGAAGCGGAGCCTGAAGAGCCCTGGGGAGAAACTCCTGGGACGACGCGACTGCATGGATCCAGAAGGCAGTCCGACAAACGCCGGAGGACACCCTAGAACCCTGGGGAGGGGACGGGCTCTGCACTATTGCTCCTGGCCACCCCTGAGGTGGCACAAGAAGACCGGGCAGCAGGCCGCCTGCCCTCAACCCTCGGATTCGAGAGGGCTCTCCTCCTCGACTGCAACGCCCCTGTCCCTAGAGGAGGCAACAGCACCGGGGTAGCTGCTACCAGCCTCCAGAGAGGGGCAGCTCTCCTACCCCCACGCCTGCCCCCGGGACTCTTGGCCACCCCGGCCGAGGAACCCTCAGGAGACGACGGAAGGGGACAGAGGAGGGGCTCTCGCCGCCTGGTACCCCTAGCCACTGAGGACTCAGATCCCAAGAATGGGGTGCCAGGATGGGTCCACATCTGAGTCATCGCCTCCGA
This sequence comes from Neoceratodus forsteri, assembly GCA_016271365.2. Classification (NCBI taxonomy): domain Eukaryota; kingdom Metazoa; phylum Chordata; order Ceratodontiformes; family Ceratodontidae; genus Neoceratodus; species Neoceratodus forsteri. The sequence continues at coordinate 737,765,012 of CM028131.1, forward strand.
GGAGGACGAGACCAGCAGGACCGATGCTGGCCACCCAGGGGTCCTCGAGGCCACCGGGCCGCGAACGGCCCCCGCACTAGCATGACGCCGCCGCCCCACGCCGCAGGAAGGCTTAACCCCACACCCCCAGCGGCTCGCAGGCCCGCACCACCCAGGGAAGGCTAACGCCGGCCGCTGCCGGGAGGTGGAGCGACCAGTCGACGGCGCCGCCATGTCCACCGGTACCGCTGAACGGCACCGAGGCTGTGCGCGAACCGCCAACGGGCGCCGCTTCCAATCACCGGGCGCTGCTCGGCGCGGGATCCGGCGCGTGCGGAACGGCGCTGCTGATCACCGGCACCGCAAACGGTGCGGGATCTCAAACGGGCGCGAGGTGGCTGCTTAGGTCCACCCAAGCCGGGCCCAAAAGCCAAGGGCCTCGACACGGGGGAGCCTGCACCTCCGAAGAGGTGACTGCCGAGGCGGTGTCAGCCGCTGCCCCGGAGGGGCTACAACGCCTCAACACCGCGGAAGGGGCCTCCTCGCAAGATAGGATGAGGAACCCTCCTCCTCGGACCGTGATAGGCCTGGGAGGGGACCCGGGAAGGGCCTAAAGATCTCGGCCCGAGATTCCTGTGAGCGACGCCGCCCCGAAAGTCGGCGCGGGCCTTGCCAGCTTGAAACGCCGATTTCGAGGACGCCGACGGTCCATCGAGAAACAGGCGTCGCACGCATCCATATCATGGTTGGGTCCCAGGCACGGCGGCAAACATCATGCCGGGTCCAAGACGGAGAAATGCCGCCACAGGAGCACCGACGATAGGGGCCGCCCGTTTCAAGAACGCTTAGCTCCAGAACCGACATAACGCCAAACCAACGAGACTAAAACACAGTAGGAAATACACCCGGCGCCGAAAGATAGAAAAAAGAACAGTCTTACCGTATCGGCGTCGAGTGCAAGGAAAACGGAGTCGGTAACTATGAAGATAGAAAAACACTGAAGCGCTTCACGCGGACAGGTGCTGCCTCGACGGCGGGAGAAACAGAACTGAGTTGGAGGAGGAGTCGGTCGCTACTAACGGCCGCCCTCCGCGCATGCGCATGACGTCACTCTCTAGGGCGGTGCCGCTGTAGGCAAACTCAAAAAAAAACGTTCGTAGGTGCGCGCCCCCGGCTAACACCCAGTAAGTAATGAATGGTGAAGATTGACAAGTGAAGATCAACTGTTTCATGACACTAAAAGAAGGTAGGATCTTCAGGAGGGGACCTGGGTGTATGTTTAAGAGAGTCCTTACTACAGAAGCGGTGGACCTGTCTGAGTAAAGAGGTTCCTCCTCCTACTCCTCTTCAGGGAGGGTGAGGTCAGGATGGTAAGCCTCTTCAATGTTGATCTCCTCTAATTCGAGGTCTGACGAGTGAGGTATCGAAGGCGCACAATGGGGCACAGACGGAGGAGGTCAAAGAGGCATCGACGACGGGGCGGTCAACGGCGCTAGGGACGCAGGCCTGTATGAGCCAAACTGGTATACCAGGGCCATAGTTATCTGGGTCAGACTTGTCTCAGGCCTTCGAGGCCTGGGAGCTTGACGAACCCACTGGCGACTGGGAAGGAGGGACCCCACAGGACCCCTGACCAGTACTGGCTACCTGTAGTTCCATGACAAATTTCTTTAAAGCATTTTTGCGTCACCTATGAGTGGTGAGATTGAATGTCCGGCAGAGCTCACAGTCAAAAAGGTCGTGGTCAAGCCCAAGACAGCAGACACAGAGGTCGTGGTCATCTGAAGAAGCAATCTTCTTTCTGCAGTGGCAGCAATGGAAAAGAGATGTGGAAGGAGTAACTCTCAACATATATGAGATAAAAGAATCTCTTGTTCAAAAGAGATTCTGAAAGCTAGGGTAAAGGAAAAAAAATCATAGGCAAAAATGGTGCAAAGTGCAACGAAGTTTCCGCAGACACCCATACAAACAAAGTCGACGGCAGAAAAGAACTGAGGACGGAGTGGGCCGCTCACGCCTTTATAGGTTGGATGACGTCCACAGGTGACGTCGGTGTGGTGGCCGCAGTGGTACTGCTGGAAAAATCTTCCGTGGGGATCCTGCCACAACAGTGAAGTTCCTACAGTGTGACCTGATGACTGAGATACCCCTGAAGAAGATATTTGAGGTCTATCTACACTGTACATGGAGCTGTAGAGGAGAAGACCTGACTCTTCCAGTGAAAAAGAAGATCTGATGTCATTGAATGGAGCCCAGGAGTACACCACTTGGGTGAGTGGGTGGGAGGAACTTAGCTTGAAGACGTTCTGGCTGGATTTAAAGAGGGAAGGAAGACTGTCAGAGTGTGGATAGTGCACCATATCCACACCCATAGAAAGTCAAGTTTCACATTGACCCCATCCACCATTTTATATAATTTACTGAGCGAACCCAGACATACTCGAAAACATCACTGTGTGGCCAAGTAAGAAACTGGCTGTGTAACAGGACAATGTCTTCACATCAATTTATCACAAACTTTAAAACTGAGCATAAAACCTGGAACCGTTATGAAATTCTGTAAAAAAAAGTAAGCCATTCTTTATTTCTATTTTGGCACCCAATCCCGGAGGCTCTGGGTGCCATTACAATCAAAGGCAGGTTTGGACGATTAGAAAGTTCAGCGATTCTTCTCCTGTGTGGTTTAAAAACTCTGCTAAGCGGCTCATCTAGGGTCTCTGTAAAAGCGGTTTACTGCATCGCAAACATACTACAGAGAATTGAGACTCGAGATTTTGGGCTGATATCGGGGTCTCATTAATTATATCACCATAATGCACACCCTGTCATGTCTTACTACTTGCAAAGAAGGTGTATTTAATACTATTATTTTGAGGCCCTAGGTGCAGCACCTTGTACTTTTTCAGGCTGAACTTCCTAAGCCATCTTGTCGTGCAGTTCCACTGCCTATACATGTCATTTTGCAGCAGCATCATCTGTACGCAGAACCTGCCATCCTTGTTGTTTCCATGTCATCTGGAGGTTTTCTTACACTACTAGTGATTCTCTGGTTCAAATAATTTATAAAAATGTTAAAAACAAACACCACCCCTGTTGCATTCCACTTGTATCTCCCCTGTATTCAAGCAGAACCCTGCATTACAACTATGTATGTACTGACAACTAATTTATGACCATTCTTGGAATATTTTCTCCAGTCCCATGCTTCATTACTTTATTAACTTGGTCTTGCATGAGTTACTATATCAGTAAAATAGCACAAATTCCTTGGAACTCATTTGATGCTAATATGCACAGTAACACAGTACTTTGTGGTCCGAGGAAACTCTAGGTCAATTAAACCCCTACTCCAGTTTCAAAAAGCAGGGACCGACAAGTATGCTGATTAACGTGTACTAATGTATAGGGAATTCCTACCTACCCTATTGCTCAGGGTACCCTGTAATTCCCTTGGTAAATAAAAGTTTGTCTATGCTTACCCTGAAGGTCTGTACTGTCTTCATGTCCACTATCTCCACTGGAAGACTGTTCCATAGGTTCACCACCCTCTGGGGGAAGAAGGGTCTCCTAATATACCCACTACTTTTATTTTATTTATTTAGTGTTTACTGACCAGGTAAGCACACCAGATAAAAGCATATTTATTTTTAGGTACGACCCGGGAGGACTACAAAGATTTACAGGCAAGACAAGATTTAACAGTTAAAAAAAAGATAACCACATCTAGGTACAATTAACAGTTAAAGATCACAGCAAATTAAAACAATATATAAATAAGGCATAGTTATACCAAAGCACGGACCTGAACAGACCAAGGCTAAGCAGTGGAGTTCACCATTTAACTAGAAGGAAAAGACACCAGGATTTAAGTGCAATTACAGGCAGAGTTACATTAGAGACGCTCCCATAAGGACCTTCAAAAAATGTAATAGGAGAGGGCACTGCGATTAGGTACTGAGAGGGAGTTGCATATCCTAGGTGCACAGACAACAAAGGTCTGGTCCCCCATAGTTGTGCAGGTATTTGGAACAGAGAGCAAAGATGTATCATTAGGCCTGAGGGGTAAATAGAATTAACAGTCCTTAATTGCTCCGCCAAGTTAGGAGCGGTGGCAGTTCTGACAACTTTATCAATAAGGCAGCTCAGGGCAAAGGCACTATAATTCCCTGGAGACAACCACTCTAATTTATTATACAGTTTGCAGTGATGTGTGAGACAAGTGGCAGAGAGGGAACACTGACATATTATACGCTACATCCACTTTCATAAGATGAACTTTAGCAGCATAGGTAAAAGTAAGGAGCCCATAACTAAGGGGGAGAAGGAGCACTCCTGTAGCCACAGCAAGATGTGCAGCTGGTGTGAGGATGCATTTAGCACTATAAGCCAGGCCCAGCTTGCAATTTACTGCCTTACATAGATTACGGATATGCAGGGAGTGATCAAGCTGAGGATCAAGAGTGACTCCCAGATATTTGAAAAAGTCAGCAATAATCACAGAGGATCCATCAACACTAGAGATATCAAGGGGTTCAAAAAAAGTTCTGATTTTGGCTGAAGAGTCAAAAGGCATGGCTTGTGTTTTCCTAAGATTAGGGACTAGTTTATTCAACCTAAGGCAAGGCTGTATTTGGCAAAAATTGGCCTTTAGTTGTGAGTTAATGACTTTGATGTGTTGGGAACTTGTTAGTAACACCAGGTCATCGGCATTAAGGATGGGGGTACAATGGGCTGGAACCTGGGGTAAGTCGTTAATAAATAAGGAGAATAGGACAGGTCCCAAGAAGGAACCTGTGGGACACCAGCCTTAACAGGAGTAAGCTTGGCAAGCGTCCTATTATACCTAATTGCTGTCTTCCCTGTAGGTAATTTGCAAACCAGGCTAGAGTGGGGGCTGACATTCCAAGATTATATAGCTTAAAGCAAAAGAGTTTATGATCTACCAGATCAAAAGCCATAAGAAAGATCTACAAAGACAGCTCCTGTCAGCATACTGTGATCCATGGCGACCCTAATCTCAGAGGTAACTTTAGCAAGGGCGATAGAGGTACTATATCCCTTTCGGAAGTCTAACTGCATCAAGTATAGCATATCATATTTATGGAGGTACTCTGTTAATTGAGACTCCACAACTTTCTCTAGAGGTTTGCTGATAGCAGACAGCATAGCTATGGAACGAAGGTTTTCAAGACATTTCGGATTCCCTAGCTTGTATACTGGGACAACTCTAGCAATCTTCCACAGGTCAGGGATCGCTCCAGTAGTCAGTGATATGTTGAAGATATGGAAGCGTGGAAAGGCAAGGAATGCAGCACCCAAATAGATAAGCTTAGGCCCCATGCTGCCATGATCAGCACTAGTAAAGAGGGAGAGGCTGACCAAGAGTCTGCCAGTTTCTCCCACAGATACAGATTTAAGGTAAAAAAAAGGGGAGATGAGATGCAGGGGCAGTTTTGAGGGTAGTCAGATTCATCCTGAGATTTGGGGGCATGTAGACAGATACATCCTGAGAGTTGGGGGCAGCAAACAAGGTGAGGGCCGACAAGTTAGAAAACTGTTTATTAAAAACATTAGCAACTGTTTTTGCAATGTCACAGTTTACTCCTCAGATAAGCATGTAAGCAGTTTAATATTTAGGGGAGCCACCTCTAATATTACACCCAAAACACCTAGGATCCCTAGCAAAGGCCAATAAGTTAGATTTGCAAAACTCACTCTTAGTTGTACGTATTTTTTTTTTTTTTTTTTTTTTTTTTTACAGACATCATGGAGGCGTCTATAGTCATAAAGTCAGACAAAGCTTGGGTAACTTTAAATCTTGCTCAGCATTTATTCCCTAGACTTCAAGAACGATAGCAGGTCCCTGTGGAGCCATCTGGTGACAGTACCCCTTACTCTCCATTTAATGAGTGGGGCATGTTTATACTGAAGTGAGGAGAAGATGTTAAGGAAATTATTTTAGGCAACAGAGACATTCCCAGCAGATAATATACAGGTCAAATTAGATAGTGCAAGGTCTCTATGAAAGAACTCCAGATCTGATACAGATAAGTCTCTCATAAGGATAATCTTATGAGGTATTTTGGGCGATGAGACCCTCCAGATACAATAAGTGGGAGTATAGTCAGAGACAGAATTAGGGAAGGTCTAAGCTGCTGTGATCCTCTCAGCCCTGTCAGGATTCAGTCAAGAAGGGTATTCTGTCCCCCTGACAAAGAGAGTCTAGCAAGTTCAGAAATAAGCTGCTTAATGCTAAGGTCAGCCAGCAGGGGCTCCTATTGCTTATTATCATTTCTCCCTAGCCAGTTTAGATTAAAGTCATCTAAAATCAGCAGCTCACTGGAGCCCACCTTTTTACTAATATTGTCAAAAAGATAGTTTAAGCCATGGACCCCACCTTTAGGAGGGTTACAGGCACAGACTAGATGATTTTTTTTTGTTTAGTATTACACACAGACTTGGGGGTGCGTGTGGGATATAGGGGAGACATTTAGGTGGCTTTTGCAGTACAATAGCAGGCCTCCTCCACATTTCTGGGCAGCTCGATCAAGCCTAATGAAACTGAAACCAGGACGGGCACGTACAAAGTCAGGAACTGAAGGTTTAAGCCAGGTCTCCAATCGAACCCCAATGTCAGGATTATAATGTGTTACCCATGCAGTAAGTTCAGCATTATTAGTTGGAGACTACGGACATTTAGATAAGCAATTTTTAGGCCATTTTCATTAGGCCACACTGAAAGGCCAGTGTGCTGACAGGTAGCAGGCTCAGGGTTTGGTTCTATGTCACCAGCCAGAGCAATACGCAGATAGGGGAGCCAGTTAACACGACAGAGCTAGCCGTTTTACAGAGATTTTGGGGCAGCATAGTTTGCACTTAACAAAGTGGCTAATTAGTAACACTATTCGATATTTAGGAAGCCAGACTGGAGGTAGGTACATTTCTCTAGCAGCAGTAAGGTTGCAAAAGCTGTAGTCTACTAGATGGGGACATGGATGTGGGCCTTCAGCTGCAGTAGGCTGGGGAAGATTTGCAGAGGCAGCTTGTAGTACGATTAGAGTCACAATGAGACCAGCTAATGAATACGATTTACCATCTCAGAACTTCGGGGCATGTCCCATGTCCTGCGGAGCACACCAGATTGAACAACCCCATCTGTTTAACCATTTAAATACCCTTGAGTACGCAGAAGACTGAAATTATGCTCTCCCGCTGAGCATGTTAAGACAGAAACAAAAGGAAACAGGATGCTGCCAAGTAAATGCCAACCAGTCAACTACTGGAACCAAAAAAAAAGAATTTGGCACACACTTCCCACCAAGTCAAATGCAAAAAAGAGAATGTTTAACCTGCAGATGAAGTTAATGAAAGCACTATTCAGCAGAGGCAAACAATCCAACATTTCACGACCAGACATTGCTTCCTCAAAGTTGGGTTTGCCTAATGTCACAAGCTTCACATACAGGTATCTTAAAGGTACACAAGTATATCTAAAATACTTTTACTAATACACTGTTTTTTTACCTTCCCTGGTCTAGACCTGTTAATAGCAACAACAAAAAAGTTTACATTTTAAATTTAATTATACATAATTATCTTCCGATAAGAGTACGGATTGCTAGAAGGGACAGTAAAATGTTTCCAATGTGATTAAGGGCACAAGATCAATGAAAATTAAATTGCAAACTATACTGTTTCTAATTAAAGAGGGCAGGAAATCATTTCTAACTGGCAGCTGTTTATAAAGTTCTTATTTATTCATTTCCCTAAGGTGTACATATTGAAGTGTATCTCAATGAAAAATCTGCATTGTTTTGTTTTTATGGGCAGCATTCTGTCACAGTTCTCGTCATGGAACCAGTGGTCTGGAGTTTTAAGTATGTCATGGTTTGTACAAAGAACTCTGGGCAAGGTTCTGTAGGTCAACAGGTCATAATTAGCATTCTGTACATAACGTGACATAATAAAAACACCAAACTACCAGTTCCATGCACAGCGGCTATGCCATCTGGCAACACAAGGACGAAGAAAGAAAAACACATGTTTAAATATTATACACAGGCACAACGGGTATTTGGAGCCGCTATTCCTTGTTTTTGTAACACAAGGACGAAAACACATTTTGGGCAGTATGTGGAAAATGACAACTGTATTGTTCATGAGGAGGTGTAAAAAATGGCAACGTTGAAAATCTGGAGTGAAAATATGAAAAACTGGTGAAGTTATGAGCATGTATAGAAACTGTGCAACACACGTCCGTAATCCAATTATGTTTGGGATTTTTTTAACCACATGTTTAACATAGGCATTTTGGGACCACCCATCATGAACAGTATCACTGGGATTTTGTTAATTTGTCCGAAACATTGATTTTGCACAGTGACCACGCCATTGTGCACCACAGGTACGAAAACACATTTAGGGCAGGATGTGAAAAATGACAGCTATACTGTTCATAAGGAGGTGTGAAAAAATGCCAGTGTTGAAAATCTGGCATGAAAATATTGCAAATTTGCGAAGTTACAAGTGTGCATGGAAATTGTGCAACGCACACTTGTAACGCAGTCACTTTATGGAATTTCGTCACCAAATTGTCAACATAGGCATTTAAGGGCTTCTGCTCATGAACAGTGTCACCATCATTTCCTCAAACTGTCCCAAAAACTGATTTTGCACAGCAACCGCGCTATTCTGCGCCGGACGTGTGAAAACACATTTCGACCAGGATATGTAAAATGACAGCTGTACTGTTCATAAGGAGGTGTAGAAAATGGCAATTTGAAAATCTGGAGTGAAAATATTACAAATTCATGAAATTCACAGCATGCGTGAAACCGCATAGCACACCTTGTAAAACAGCCATTTTTTATTTTCCATCAAATTTGCAACATAGGCTTTTTGACAGCCCCTCCCATGAACAGTGCCACGTCGCCCGTTAATGGTCCCGAAGGTGATTCCACGCAGTGACCGCGAAATCACCTTTCAGGATGGAATAACGCCATGACAGTGCCTGAATTCATGAGGAGGGTCTCAATAACCCCATGTTGAAAATTTGGTGCCAAAATTCCCAAAATGGCTGAGATATGCACCAAAGTTGAAAAACTCTATTTATGCCATTATACAGCTCACGGCATTTCTTCAGTTAAGCTATCGGCTTTGAAGAGTGCAGGCGTGTTCCCAGTCCACCAATGAGTGCGTTCGCCAGACTCAGAGAGAAGTATGGGTGTAGAAGAGGCAAGTGTGCAGAGGGTGGCTTAGGTTGTGGGAGGCAGGGAGACCGCGAAATGCTTTCTTTTTATAGGTTTAAAAACCATTGCATTCTTTTTTGTGATCGGTCAGCACTGGGTGTGGCTCCCAGCATGCCACCCAAGTGCTTCTGGGGAGATGCTGTAGCCGATGGGGATTGGGCACCTCGACGACACATACTAAACGGGGCGAAACGAGCCGAGGAGGATTAGGCACCCCTCGGCACACAACAAAAAAAGCTGGGAGAGCATTATGCCGATGGGGTGGGCTCCCCTGTTGGCAAAATAAGCGGGGATGGGATAAACACCAACAGGGATTGGGCCCCCTGTTGGCGGTTGAAGAACGTAGCGATGATGCAGAGGGATTGGGCATCCCCTCAGCATGCATTTTAAATGGGAGGGAATTATGCCGACGGGAGTGGGCTCCTCCATCGGCATTGTGACAGGAGACGCGCGGCAGTCACTGCCGCCATCTTTGCGCACGCCAGAGTATGCTTAGGTCCCGCTTCGCTCTCATTGCAGCGGACCTTTTCTTAGATCTGGTGGCCACATTAGGGATGCGTGATGTCAACGCCTGTTGCTAGCTGATTGGGGAATGAGGGACGCACCTACTGATGTGTGCCCTGCATTCGCCCAACAGTGACCGCACCTCCAAATCTGCTACTGCCGCAATATGTTGGCTGTGCATGCGCAAGCCAACATAAAAATTACTCACCTTAGTAACTGTGTTTCTTCTAATGGAGTCTTGCTGTATTCTGACATATGCAGTTGGCCCCAGCACTTGAACTGCTCTGGAGAGGAAAGAGTTAACTCTATGCAGGAAGCATAGAACGTTGAGCTTGAGCTTGGTTTCAAACCTCTGTCTGCAGCACTTCAAAGTGTAACTGTCAGATTCTTACAAGCTATTACTAACTAAATATACTTCTATGGTGGAAATTGTAAAGGAACATAAGCCAACAGGCAACAAATTGGGTTCCCCAAAGACAAGTCGAGAACCCAAAATAATAACCAGGTAGTGAACCAACAAATAACTACAAAAAACAACATAACAATAACCCACTCCCCTCTTCTAGAAAGGAGGAGTGCCAAGTACACCCTGAGGTGCAACACTGTACCTGCCAGCCCACTTCCTAAAAACAGGTTCTGAGTGGGGAGGCAGGGAGGGAGGTCAGAATACAGCAAGTCTCCATTAGAAGAAACACAATTACTAAGGTGAGTAATTTTTTCTTGAAACAACATGAAGACTTGCTGTATTCTGACATATGCAGACTACCAAGCAGTACCGCCATGGAGGGGGGTACCGAAACAATTTTGGGAATAGACTCTGCAGTACTGCTGTTCCAAACCGAGCATCACTCCTAGCCTGGATCTCCGGAGAGTAATGCTTCGTAAAAGTATGGACAGTTTTCCAGGTGGCTGCTTTGCATATCTCTAGTAAAGGTATAACCCTGGCAGCAGCTAGGGAAGCAGCTGTGCCCCTAGTCGAATGAGCCATCAAGCCTGAGGGGGGGTATTTTGCCTATCTTTTCATAGCAGAATTGTACACAAGAGAAAATCCACCTGGCAATAGTTCTCTTAGTAGCTGTCTTACCTTTCCCCACTTCACCATAAGTAAGAAACTATTGGGGGCATTCATACCTATGTGCCTTAGTATGCTCAATGTAGTAGCTAAGTGTCCTCTTAACATCCAAACTATGTAATCTTCTTCTCCTGACGAAGAATGATCAGTGAAAAATGCAGGAAGAGACATGGACTGGTTCAGATGACAATCTGAGACCACTTTGGGTAAGAACCTCCTATTGGTTCTAAGGACCACCTTATCTCTATGGAATGAGATAAATTCTGGCTTCACTGACAGAGCTTGTAATTCACTAATACGCCTTGCAGAAGTGATAGCTACCAGGAACACAGTTTTCCAAGTCAAATACTTGAGTTCGGCTGAAGCCAAAAGCTCAAAAGGGGGGTTTAATGAGCTGAACAATGCAAACATTAAGATCCCAAGCAGGGGTAGGGTCCCTAAAAGGAAGGTTGGTATGAACCAAACTTTTAAAGAACTTACAGAAGACAGGATGAGATGCCAGAAAAGGAGCCTTCCCTGCTGACAAGAATGCAGATGCAGCTGCTCAATGAACTTTTAAAGTGGCTCGTCTGAGGCCTAGGCCATTAAGATGAACCATGTAATCCAGAACTGTAGCAGGTCAGCAGTATCCGGTAAAATATCCTTATTGGAACACCAAATACTGAATCTCTTCCATTTGGAATTATAAGTTTTTCTGGTGGCAGGTTTTCAAGAGACTTTGAGAATACCCCCGAGACAAGTGCAGACCTGCGTACTCTAACTCTTCAAGAGCCAAGCCTTGAGGTTGAGAGAATTGAAGGTTGGGATACCAGATCCTTCCTGAGAGGAGGTTAGCAGATTGTGCCTCTTGGGAAGAGATAGGGGAAGATGGACTGCTAGGGACAACAACAGAGGATACCAAGGCTGTCTGGCCCAGTCTGGTGCAATCAGGATCACCCTGCATGGTTGTGACCTGATCTTGACCAGGACCTTGAATAACATGGGAAAGGGAAGAAAGGAATTTGCCCCCCCCCCCCCAATCCAGAGACAGAGCATCCAGGGGAACTGCGCCCATGACTGGAGGCCTGCAACAGAAGAGAGGAAGTTGATGATTGTCTGGGGCTGCAAAGAGATCTATCTCTGGAGTGCCCCACCAGGAGAAGACTGCTTTCAGTATGAAGGGGTCCAGGGCCCATTCGTGGTGGCCCTGAGATATTCTGCTCAAGACATCTGCTAGCACATTGTCCTTCCCTGGTAGATGTACTGCTACTAGGGATGCATGCAGAGCATAAGCCAGAGACCATATTTTCATGGCTTCCATGCAAAAGGCTGTAGACCGAGTGCTGCCCTGCTTGTTGATGTACCACATGGTGGTGGTGGTGTCTGTTCTGACCTGAACCACTTAGTTCTTCACTGAGTCCGAGAAAGCTTGGAGAGCCAGGAATACTTCCTTGAGTTCCAGAAGACTGATATGAAGTAGAGATTCCTGAGGAGACCAGACACCTTGTTCTGTAAGGGCTCCCCAGCCCAGGAGAGAGGCATCTGTGGTTAGTACCACTGAATGAGTCTGACTGATGAATGGGACTACTTGTCTGAGATTGTCCTGATCCAACCACCACTGGAGAGCTTGGACTAGAATCTGAGTCATTGGAATCAATTTGGTTAGAGGATCTTTTTCTGAGACCAAAAGAACCTCAGGTGGAACTGGATGTCCCTCATTTGAAATCTGGCTCCCTGTACCACCGCAGTGGAAGCTGCCATTTGGCCCAGGAGCTGAAAAAAATGTCTTGCTGGTCGAGACACTAGAAGGCGGAAAGAGGAAGCAAGATCTGTAAGGGTCTTCACCCTTGTCAAGGGGAGAAAAGCCTTTGCCTGCACAGTATCCAACTCTACCCCTATGAAGGTGAGGAGTTGTACTGGTTCGAGAACTGACTTTGACAGATTGAGAAGAAAACCTAGGGAAGTGAGCAACTGTTGTGTAACTTGTAGGCCTGACCTGACTTGGTCTGGAGACTGCCCCAGGATGAGCCAGTCATCCAGGTATGGGAATATGGAGATCCCCTGTCTCCTGTGAAAGGCCACTACTACTGCTAGGCACTTTGTGAACACCCTTGGAGCTGATGTTAGGCCGAAGGGCATTGCTCCAAACTGATAATGGCCTGAAGGCAATTAGAACCGGAGGTACTTTCTGTGGGAGCAATTGATTGGGATGTGAAAGTAGGCATCCTTGAGGTCCAGGAAAGCTAGCCAATCCCCTGGCCTTAGAGAGGGAAGAATTACTCCCAGAGTCACCATTCTGAATTTTGGTTTTAAGATGTGCTTGTTTAGATATGTTAGGTCTAGGATGGGCCGCCACTCCCCTGTCCTTTTTGGGGTAAGGAAATATCTGGAATACAGACCCTTGCCCCTGTGCTGAGTAGGAACTCACTCTCTCTACAGCCCTGAGTTAGCAGAGAGAAAACCTCTGCTTCTAAAGCAGTGGTCTTGGAAAGGTTTGTAGGTGGAAAGGACTTGGCCCTCAATTTTTGGAACCCTGCAAAACTGAGGGCCAATCCCTGACTTACTACCTCCAGGACCCACCTGTCTGAGGTAACAGACTTCCAGGCCTGGAAGTAGTAAGCCAGTCTGCCTCCTAATGGGGTTGGGGAGTTGACCCGTGCTGACACATCAGGGTGTCTGATTGGCAGAAGCCTTGGACTGAGAGAAGGATGCAGCCCTGCTCATCCCCCTTCTACCTCTCCCTCTGAAGAACCCCCTCTGTGGAAAGGGAGAGGAGGCCTGCGCTTGGTAGAAAGGCCTGTGAAAAGGCCTGCCCCTGCCCCTAGACTGCTGCCTCTGAGGAGTTGCCTGCCTTTCCTTGGCCTGTGCACTCCTGTAGGTGGTCCGATACTCATCCATTTTCTTCATGTAATTCTCTGTCTGCTCTCCAAACAGAGAATTACCCACCACAGGGAAATCCATGGCCTTAGCCTGGGTGTCCTGTGAGAGGCCAGTACACCTGAGCCAAGCAAACCTCCTAAGAGACACAGATTTAGCCATGACTCATGATGCCACATCATTCGAGTCCACAGCATCATTAAACTGAATTTTGGATGCCTCAATCCCATCAGCAGCCACCTCTGCCAGCTCCTTGGCTAGCTGGGGGGAGGTCTGGTTAGCCAGCTCCAGAACAATATCCCATCTCGACTTCTGGTATCTGGCTGTGTAGGCCATATAATTCGCCTGCCTGATTCCCAAGGAGGATGCTAAGTACTACTTTTTGGCCATAGCATCCACCTTCCTAGGGTCTTTATCTGGGGGGTGTGAAGCCAAGGGTATGTTAGCCTTGTCAAAGGCTGCAGCCTGCACTACCCCAACATGGCTGCATTGGTGGAACAAGAACTCTGTGCCTGAGCCTGAAAGCATATACCTCCTGTCCATTCTTTTATCTACAGGAGGTAAAGAATTTAGGGTATGAAGAATTTTCTGTGTCTGTTTCCCAAAGGATTTATGGAGGGGAATAGACAATCTTTTGGACCCTGGGATGTCCATCATTTCCACAAAATCAGGCTCTTGTTCCTCGACAGCTTCAACAAATGGTAGCTGGAAGGTATCAGCCACTTTCTTGTAGAACAAATAGTGGGATGGGGACTCAGAAAGCCTGGGAGGGAAAACATTAGAAGGCCTGTCTGGGGAGATGTCCGGTTCAATGGGCTCATCCAGACCTTCTTCACCATCCTCATCATCATCGTCTTGCTCTTCCTCCCCTTCCCACTCTGGTTCATAAAATTTATCCAAACATATTCCGGAAACGGGGGAACTGACTGAACCAAGCGCCTACCGATAGGCACCGGATCGGAAGGAACCGGATGGAGCGATTCCTCAATACTTATTGCCCTGGCTATTTCTTTGGTGGTTGGATTATGCGGTTCTGGATCCGAACCAGCCGATTTTCTTTTGCGCTTTGATGGAACCGATCCCTCAGGGTCGGATCTCCTCTTGCCCGAGTATCGCCCAGGTTAGTGTGCACTCTGTCAGGTTCGGTAGGAACTGAACCGGGCTAGCCATCTGGATTAGCAGACTTCTCGGCCTCCTTTTCCCTGAGCCTACCCAACCTCTTTTTCTAGGATGGCCTTCGGAAAATTTTTACAGATTTGGCAGTCTGAATCGAGGTGGTCAAACCCCAGACAAACACAAATGGTGTGAGGGTCTGCAATAGCAAAGGCATCCCCACACTCACCACAGTGTTGAAACCCAGTGGGCCTGTTTTTTGGGGGGGGTTTCTCAGACATGGCCAGGCTACAAACTTACCTTTTACAGCTTATTAGCTAGGTAAGACCCTTCTATCGTTTACCAACCATGTTACGGGCCGTGGAAAAAAACGTATAAAATCACGTTTTTTTTTAAACTGATAGGAACTGGTACCTCACACTAAACAGAAAGAATAAAGAAAAACCCTAAATTATCGGTTCCAAACCGGACCGATCCACAGGTCTTTACAACTGCCACAGAAATATGACAATTCTACCCTACAGTCCACTACCCACAACACTTACTGTACCGCAGACAGGGATCTGAAGCCGAAAATACGACAAAATCGGTGATAAACCGACAGATTCTAAACCGAACCGACCGTTAGCGAAGGAGCAATCTCCGGAGCGACTGAACAGTTAGGCAGAGCAAAGAATCTGATGGTTACACTCTGAAGTGCTGAAGACAGAGGTTTGAAACCGAGATCAAGCTCAACATTCTATGCTTCCTCCATAGAGTTAACTCTTTCCTCTCCAGAGTAGTTCAAGTGCTAGGGTTAACTGCATATGTCAGAATACAGCAAGACTTCATGTTGTTTGAATTAAGAAAAGGAAAAACAATTATTATTTTTTAAAACATCATGTAATTTTATGTATCGATGGAAAAAAAAAATATATCAATACAGTCTGTCCATAAAAAAAATACTATTGCTACTATGTGTTTGCCATTTTTTTCCTGTGCCGCAACTAAACATTTATCAATAATATACTCAAAAAGCGGTTTGAAACAGTATTGATACATATAAAATAGTATTGACACATAAAACCTGTATCGATAGGACGGCTTCTTAATTTCTAGAAGGCAATGGTTTCAAAGTTTGACCATTCCAAATTCAATTTCTTTAAAGTGGTCTAACTGGAATCGTGCCAATCACAAAAACTTTGGTGAGAGCTCTGAAATCCCTGCCACACCAGCAACCCAGGTTCACTCAGGGGCTAGACAGGTGTGGGAGATGAGCATCCCAAGGACCTGCTACACCTGATCAACTCCTCCAGGAACAAATTACTGACTACCCCACCTACCTCGCACTTATGCACTGTCCAACCTGCTAGTTTCCCCCCTCTACCCACTCCACCCAACCCCTTCTCCCCTCCCACACCCCAGTCTCATCCCTCTCTGTTCCCCCGGGGTCCACAGCCCCCTAATTTCCAAACCCTCTGTACTACCACTCCCCAACCCTTCTGACAAGGTGACCCTGTGCCGGGAGGTTACCCACAAGCTACCAACTCTTCCTCTTCCTCCCCCTCTCTCCCTACTTCCAAGAGCTGCTGTGCCTCCTCCTGCTCCTTCTATTTTTCTAGATACTACTGATGCACCAACTTAGCCTGTATGCTGAGTCACAAACCTATACCATGTAGTTTGTCATTCATTACTGTTGTCACTTGTTTGATGTACCAGCAACTCTGTGTGTTCCTATTGTATGTTCACATTTTTCCCCGTGGAACCTTTGTAAATGAGCTTGTAGCTCAAAGGTTGTAATCCGAGAATTCAATAACTAAATAAGGACTCCCTCAGGGAGGGGGGATCTTGTGCCCCACCACCTGACTGCTACCTGGCAGGCGCTGGGTGACAGTGACAGCAGAAGCAGTCAGAGTTTGGGGGGGGGGGGGATGTTGGCACGTATGTGCACCACCGCATGTGTCACTGTACACCAATATCATGGGAAGCAAACAAAGCAGGAGGAAAATGCTCCAGACTGCTCATCTTCCACTGCAGACCCCACACAACAATAAATGGCAGGCCACCTTAAGTGGTGGACAACCTCTAAGGCCACTGGACGGAGCAGCTGGGATTGAGGAAGAAGGAGCACAGAGTTGATGAAAAAAAAAAAATAAACACATTATTTTCTAGTGACCATTACATAACTAGTAGAAAAACAGTGCTCCATCACTACACCAGTACTGACAAACTCATGAAAGGATCACTGCAAGTAGTCCAACCAGCCCCGATAAAACAGGCCAAGAACATAGATGATGCCCTCAACTACTTCACCTGCTCCTTCAACACGGCCTGTGACATCTTTGCCCCGCTTGTCAATACCCACACCAAGAAGCGCAATGCGTATTGGGTCACGCCAATGCTAATACAGCAACTTCAACTAAGGGATAACCTCTGGCACAGAGCCATTGCCTCTTGCAAGCAGACAGACAGACAGAAGTATAATGCCGAACATAATAGATGTACCTGGGCCATACGTAAAGCTAAGGCAGAGTTCTACAGATCCTCCCTGGCTGCCTCCTGGGGGAGCGCTCGGAAATTCTAGGATAATATAAAAGAACTTAACGGTAAATCTCGTTTGCCACCCCCGTCCCAACTCAACATTAATGACACCACCTTCACAGATCCCCAAAGCATCGCTGACTGCCTCAACTCCGCCTTCTCAGATCTTAGTGTAGTCCTCCCAAGTAACTTTTTTGACCCAGTACTGCCCACCCTAACGCCTACTCTCCAATGCCCTCCTTTCTACCTGCAGATCATTACCCCACAGGAAGCCAAACTGTACTTAACTAAAGCCCTCAGCGGTTCCAGCCCCTGTAAAGACTTCTTCGTCTGGTCCTTGACACTGTCCTTACCCCACCCACAGAACTCCTCAACCTCTCCCTGTGTCTTGGACAGTTCCCAATTGCCTAGAAAACAGCAGTCATTATCCCTATACTAAAAGGTGGGGACAGCTCCTCCCCCAACAACTACTGGCCTATATCCATCCTCCCTCCGCCTCCAAAGCCCTAGAAAAAATACTGTCTGTTCAACTCACTGAGTACTTTGTCACCCACAACCTGTTATGCAGGAAGCAGCATGGATTCTGAGCTGGCCACAGTATGACCACTGCCCTTACGGAATTTTTTAATTTCCTCCACTCTGCCCTAGATAAGAGACACCTTGCCGGTGCTGTTTTCATCGACCTCTCTAAGGCCTTTGACACAGTCTCCCACCCCCTACAACTGAACACACTCCAGCATATCAGTTTCTCACATAGTTCCCTCTCCTGGATCTCCAGCTACCTCTCCTCTCAGTCCCAATGTGTTAAAATTCACACCACCCTCTAGCACCCGGCCTGTACACTCTGGTGTCCCCCAGGGCTCTATCATGGGCCCATTGCTCTTTAGTATCTAGCTATATGCCCTGCCCAGCGCCAGCTCAGACAGAGTACTTCTTTACGTGGACGACGCAGTCCTCTTCGCCTCCCACCCTGATCCCTCTGCACTCCAGTCCTCCCTACAGGACTCATTCAATCAAATAGAAAACAGGTTCACAGACTAGTTGTCAATATAAAAAAACAAGTCCATGCTTTTCGCCCATCCCCATGCCTAAAGATCCTCTCCAGCTCGCTCCACCCACTGGACCAAGTCCTCACCTACAAATACCTGGGCATCACTTTCAACTCTACCCTTTCCTTCCATGCTCACATCAACTTGCTCTCCTCTGACACAAATGCTCGCATCGACCTGCTATACAGACATAAGGACTGCCTGCCCCCGAGGCCCTCCACCTGGCAGTCACCTTCTCAGTCCTCTCTCTAGTGGACTATGGGCTCACAATTTACGAAGCAGCTGATGCCACAGCACTAAACAAAATCCAACTTACCATTAATAAGGCATGTCAGCTCCTGTCCAGAGTGGATAAACAAACTCACCCCTGCACCCTCTATTCCCCTAGCCAATGTACTCACTCTTGAGGAGACACTTCAGTATCAGTCCTGCCTCCTTGCCAAAAAAATTCTACTGGGTTTGATCCCCCCCCTCCGCCACCCCCGTTATCGCCACTCGCACCGCCACCAGGACTATATGGTAGGTCCCTAAGGTCAGGACTGCACTAGCCCAATCATCCTTCCCCTTCAGAGCCCCTTCCTGGTACAATGCCCTCCCTCCAGCCATCACCTCCCTTACCAAAACTGATCCTTTTAAGGAAACACTCAAGAATCACATTCTGTCCACCCGCAGCTGTCAGTGTGCTCTCTAGTATCAATCCTTGGCCTCTTTTGCCCAGTAGGGGTCAAAGCACAGCTTGCCTTGACAATGTCTCTCCTGAGGCAACACCCTCTGTACCACACAAGAATATTACTGTGTTTATTGCTTAGCTACCATTATGCTTAACTACTACTTGCAAAGGACCATATTGACAATATCTCTCCTGAGGCAGCACCCCCCCCTGAACCTCATTCAGAACTTTACTGTGCCTGTGCATTAACAATTTGTTAGCAACTATTTGTATAGGACTGTATTTCCTTGTTCATAATGTCCACTTCTAATAGCTGTCCACTAACTGCTCCTGTTACATCTGTATTTGTTTTGTATATTACTCTGTACATGACGTAAAGCCTTTGGAAACAGGTCTGTGACTCAAAGGGTTGCAATTCCTATGTGATCATAAATAAATAAATAAGTTTTAATCTTCCCCTTTCTTGTGAATCAGCTTTTTGTGGTGCTTTGTCCATTCCCTTTATTAGCTGTGGAACAGAGAGATTTATAAATGCATGTAAACTGATAAACATGTGCAGTGAATATGTTTTTATAATGATCATAAAAGTTGTTTTATTGCTGGTTCTCATTTTTTCAGATCCAATATGTGATCCCCACTGGTACTGCTATCCTGAGTGGCCCACCTGAATTTCATATTTGGTAGCTATCAGACTTATAACATGGACATACTTATTATGATCTACATATACATTTCAAGTATCTAACTACTTAAATATTGAATTAATAATTTTGTCTATTTTCATAGACTCAGTATTAAGTGTTTTTAATCACTTCCACTTTGTTTCACTTTCAGTGTGTCACTTTTTTTTAAACCAATGTCTATTATTAATGGTGCTCCCTTTTAAATGCATAATTTCTGATGTCCTATTTCTGTGCTTGTTCTGCATTTTTCAGCTGTTCTAATAAACTATACGTGTGGCATCCATATCTTGTAATGGCATTGCCTTTGTGGAAGTGTGTACAAAGCCTGTTTCGTGTACATTTAGCTGCTCTGCTTTAAACATTGTACAGCTCTGGAGGGGCCTTTCTAGTCTCAGTAAGCTCACCAACCGGTCCTAGGGTGTACCCCGACCGCTAGTTTCCCGTCACCAAACAGCAGGTTACTCTGGCTCAGGTGGTAGCTTACTGAGCACAAGGTACCCCGAGGAAGCGGTCCTGAACTGACCATGAAATGTATATAGGTGGGTTTTATTGTGCACCTTTTCCCATTCACCTTTATGCAATTAAAACACCACTTCTGGACTGGGCTTGGTCTACTGATGGCAAAATGTGGAAACAATATGCAAACACAAAGTCACAATTCAAGCAGCACACATTATTAAAAATTGTTCATTGTAGAGCATGCTGATGACCCACTGCCAGTGCATTGCACTACTGTGCTAGCAACTTGGGTTTGGAAGTGGACTCAGGGTAATGGATTGGGTGGGCAAGGGCTGGGGCACTGGCAACACACTTTAGCCTGGGGAAGACTGGAACCAAACTCTGCTGCCATAGCGACCCCTGTAGTAAATTAGAAAGCTTGCTCCAAGTGTTGGGGTTTGCTGTGCATGCCTGAGGCTGCTAGAGACATTACTCAGCACCCTGTGAGAGACGAAAGGGTCAGGAAGCAACCAGAAGGAAAAACATAGGAGGAACTTGGCAGCTAACCTATGTACGCTAGCATTTTTGGGTCCCACATCTCCACCAGATTCCCACGGCACAGGATGAACGAAGGTAGGCAGGTAACGAGGCTGGGAGGTCACCGAGAAATGGATGGAGGGGAGTGATGGTTGAAGGATGAAAATCTATAGTGACAAAATTTGGTTCCACCAAGCCGCATCGACAACAAAGTTGTCAACATGTGGTACAGCAAAATCTCTGATACTGACAAGCAAAATTTTGCCCATCTGCATCTACTGGTGTTTTCAGCCCCAGCACCCCCATGCAGTGAGGTCCTGCCCCTCCACCCCCGCCCCCACTAGTATAACCAACTCCAAGTTGGAGTTGATTGTGAAAGGCGAAACACCGGCAAAATCAGCGCCAGTGTGCAGCGTGACCCTTACAGCGACAACTCTGAATCTGTTCGAAAGTGTTGTTGTAATGGGTTTCGCTGTGCTAACGTGATACGACAACATTTATAGTATAAATAATTTTCAATTCTGTAGTCACATATCTAAAGTTAAAACAAGAATTTAAAATATTAAGTGATACAAACATACAATATTAGGAAAGAAAGACTTCCATCCCATAAAGTTCTTTCCCTCACCCACTCAGTGAGAAATCCTTGTCACCCCTTCACATAAGACATCAAAGCAAACAAGGCTGCTGCACAAAAACCCTCTGTGTACTGCAGGTCAGTCATCTCTACACAGATGAAAGACATGCTGTGTCTGCGGGACTTTTTCTAGCCAAGAAACTGTCTGAACATTACTACTGTGATGGGGAATGGGGGTGGCACTACATGTCAGTGCCATATTCATTTCTGTGTCACTCATCCTTCTGTACTAATCAAGTATGTGAGTTTGCATTTCTGAAACTGAACATAACAAGGAGTCTTTATATTCTGTAAAAAATCGGTTGACATACCTTTTGGCTCCAGCATTAAAAAACAGAACTGTGGATGAATCAACACTAAAATCCACGATGTTATAATCTGAACAGGTTCAATGACTGGAAAAAGAAAACATCTACCTGATGCTTATACAGCCACTCCTGGAAGCATTCACAGACACCGTGTCTCACCTCAAGCACTGCTGTGCAGGGATCAACTGCTGCAGTGGCCTGGTGGCACACAGCCAGTTGTTTTTGCCTTTAGTCAGAGGTTTTCTTTCAGCTGCTGACTGGTTAGCCAGCATCCCTTAGAGCTCAGTGTTGGAGTAAAAAAGCTTCTGTGGGGGCAGGGTATCTGTGAGGGTATGGGGCTTCTACATGTTGAGGTGAAGAGTTCCTGTGAAGGGGATTTCTGCAAGGGTATGATGCTGTTACTGCCAGAGTAAGCGCACCCGCAAATGGTTATCTGTGAGGGTATAAAGTTTGTGTAAGGTATAGCAGCTGCTGTAGTCCTCTTGTAGACAATCATAAAGAAAACAGTGGGATGGCATGTTAGTGCAGTGATGCACTGCTGTTTATGATGCCGACAACAAGAGTTTGTGCCCCGAGCTTGGAGACTCAGAAGCCCAGTGGGATGAGCTTGTCAAAATGGGGTGTCTACTCTTTTGTCTTTCCCATCTGAGAGAGTGCCAGCTCCTTTTGTTGGGAAAGTAGTGTGTTTATCTATATCTGAGATCCCCACATCAGTCATCAGCAGTGTCTTATTAAGCACTAAGGCATGACAAGGTGTGGGTTGTTGGGGAATTTACCCACACCATGTGTGGTGTGTCACGAGGCGCAGCTGAGTGACTTAACCACACAGAAGTAGGTAAAATCTGCAATAACCCACACCCTGGATGCCTGATTGTGATTATATAATGGACCCATGTGTAAAAAACATTTAAAATGTGTAAGTATGTTTTTTATAAATGCCATTTCTCAGCCGTGGGTTATTGCAGGATACACCACGGTCATGTGATGTGTTTTGACCAATGAGGTTACAGGATTTTCATACCCCATTGTATAATATTTCTTAAGCAACAGTTCTCGAAAAGGATAACTTTTTTTGTCCAGTTCTTTGAAAACTGCTTCTTTTTGTTAAGGCCTACCCAACTCCTGGCAGGCCACCTGTTCAAAATGCGAAAACACGTGGGAGAATCAGTGTTTGATAAAATGAGATTCACAGACAGAGATCAGCAGATTGAACTTTTGACAGTAGCAGAGCTCTGCTAAACTCTCAGTGTCACAGGGGTTTTAACTACCAAGAGAATCATCACTGATTCCTAGCTGTGGGATGGAACAGAGCCCTAAAATAGCTGGCATGTTTTAAAAATTTGGAAGAACATTCTTGTTATGCTCCAGCACAGTTACACCTGCCTGTTAAAAAAAACTTGATCTGAGGGGCCCATAGGTATTTTTGCAGCAGGGCCCTGCAATTCTTCTGTAAGGAAATCTCATTCAGAAGGAAACACAGAATATGTCAGCAGAAAGAGACTGATGGGCCACAGGATTTGTGTAACTCAAGTTTGCCACTGCCATTTAACAGTCAGATGTACCTACTTCTATGAAACCAGCAAGGTGTTAGGTGCCAAAAACTCAGCATTAGCTTTGCTAGTGTAAAACGGGCAGAATGTACCATAAGGTAGAGACGCATACTTTACACTTTCTGAAAGCAACGGTCTGTGAAAAGCCATGCTGCCCAAAGAAATACAGTTTTGCCAGTAAGACCACCACCAAACAAATGAGACCATTAAATAAAAAGAATGGAGGGGCACTCATCTCCTGTAATGTACAGAGTGTGCACCCTCTACTGTACAGTAGGGAATGCGTGCGCTGAACAGCACACTGGATGAGTGCGCTCTGGCACTGTATACAGTGCCCAGCCAAGGAGGTGTGAAGAGGACTGTGTTGGTCACCGTATGGGCACCTGCGGCACCGACGATACAGGTAAAGGAGGGTGGCAGGGTGGGTGGTCAGAGTAACTGGGGGGGGGCTAGATGCCAGGGATTACCTCTATGGCACGGAGGAGGGTTACCAAGGGACACCAGGTAATTAGTGGGGCTGGTTTGTGCACTGTGATTTGTAATGTAACCACAGTTCTCATTTATACAGAGCAGGGTGCTATCCTTGTTATGGAGTGGAGGATCGGGGGGGTGGGGGGGACTACTGGATACCAGGGAATATTTTGTTCACGACAGGACCAGGGTTCTGGGACCACTGGACGCCTAGAGACATTTCTTACCGTAATTGAGATGGTGGTCAGAAGGTGGGGATGGGACCACTAGCCAGCAGGACACTGTTGCATTGTACAGGGCAGGAGCCTCTGACTGCCAGGGAGCTGTGGTCTTTTATGGGCCGGGATTGGGTACTGGAGGGACTGCTAAGCACCAGGGATTATGCAGTTATCATACGGGCTGGCGACTGTCGGTGAAGAGGAGCCGCTAGGCATCAGGAAGTATTTATGTCATATATAGGCCATCAATCAGAGGGCTGGGGTGGGGGGAGCACTGAGCACCAGGGACATCCTTCATCCTATGGGACCAGACAGCTGGGGGGGCGGGAGGCGGTGCCATGCAAATCTGTCACCGGAATGGGCATGCAAATGGCCCATTAGCACTTTGCATGCCCAATGGGCTCATTTGCATAGGTCCCTCTGAAGACTGTGGCTAGCCCTCTGGTGCTATCCACTCTGGCAGTGCTATTCCCTGCACAGCAGGGATCCACGCTGGGGCAGCGCTACTTGACTTAGCACTGTGCCGCCATGGCCCTTTATTCAGTCAGGTAGCACCGGTTCACTATCTGACTGAATATAGCATCATCGGACTACTGGGCACTTGCAAAGCACTGCGCAAACCTTTACGCTCCACTTTTTGTTTTGAATATCGGGTCCCTGGTTTGTGTTCGCAAACACCAGTGCAAGTGTAACCTGCAGTAGAAAGAACTCACAGAAAGCATAACTGTGACCTGTCAACAACTGGAAAATGCAGAAAAATGCAGTTCACAAACAACAGCCAGAAATGCAGCAGACTCAGTTGTGGTAGAAAATGACACAAACCACACAGGTCCATGATTGAGTCTACATTAGAAAATGATGTATTCGCACAGCACTCATTCTAAAAAGTTAACAGCCAGAAAAATAGTGCTCATGAGAACAAACGGTTTAGTGAGTCTTTTAAGTTAAAAAAAAAAAAAATTTCACGAAAAACACCGATAACCACATACACACCAGGGAAGAATTTAAGGGGGAAAAAAGTGGTATTCTCGTCAGATTGCCAAGATCCTAATCTTGGTATTCTACCAAGAAATTTGGTATTCCTCACGATCTGTTACTGCCTTGCATGTATTTTTGATTTGTAAGTGGTAAATGCACTTTTTTTAAGCTATCAACACAAATAAAGCAATCTGACAAGGAATTACAGGTGTACTCATTTTTTTGTTATTATTAGTTCAACCCTGGCATATAAAATTTGTTTATTATTTTATGCGGCTAGGCAAGGTATGCTGAGCTGAGAATTACAGTATCACGCTTATAGGTCAGAACCTTTTGTGCATCTTACACTCTGATGTGTCAGACTCTGGTCAGAAAAGGAAAAAAAAAATACTCACTGAAGTAATGTTTTTTACATAGGAAACCAGCCTCTTAAGGTACTGCTTTTTAGTTTCCACTTGTTAAGCATAGTGAGAGACTCCTGGGGCTTGAAAAAAATTACTCATTGTAATAATGTTGTTTCTTTCAAGGGATCCCTCACTATACTTAACAATCTCATCCCTTCCTCCCTTCCAGAAACTGGAAAAGGTTATCACAAGAATCAGTTCTTTTCAGTTTGCCTGAGCATTACTTGTTACACTGCATTACAGTTTATACTCAATGATCTAATCTGTTACATATGGTCTGCCATTTCTGAGAGTATCCTGAGACTCCCTTATTTTGGGTACTTTCTTTGGGTAGTCATTTAAAGCTAGTTTAGTGGCCACTGCTCACCCTAGCTTCAAAAATAAATCTGATAATAGAGGGCAGGTGCGAGTGTGACCACACAGCAGAGTTTTGAATTTCATTCTAAGATTCCATAATTAGCATAAAATTCTAGGCTCCAGGAAGTTAAATCCTGAGGAATGACTGCAGTTGTTAAAGCAGCCGTACTGGATAACCAGGAAGTGGTTATCGAAATTCTACTTTTTAGCTGTATTGCTGCAGCCATAATTCTGGTTTATGCTTCTGTTAGTTTTACTGTCCCAGCATCTGTATTTCAGGAATGATAAAGAAAATGTTACCATTCTTGTGGCACTACAAGAAAGATGGCAGTATTTGGATTTGTATTCCCACCACGTTGGTGCACGTCCAGTTTTTACTTCTGTTTGCCGACTACGGCAACAGGAGTCCCCAAATAAGGCACTACTATTAGGAGGCAATGAGAAGCCACTGAATGATGACGTATTAGTTCCTCTCTCACCATTCGACTAACAAAAAAAAACCCTCCATTATTCTTACTAAAATAGCTAGGTCTCCATTGGTGGTGCTAGAGGACTACAGACAGAATGCTCTGCTGGATGCTGCCGCTTCTCAGGACCATGCTACAAAACTGGAAGAGGAGAGATGTTGAGTGGTGTTGTGCTACCTAGCATGCTGCTCCTGCAGTTTGCAACACAGACAGGTGGCTGGAAATCAGGACAGATAAACAAACAATACTGGTCTGAATATGACCACTTTTAACTAGTAAAATGAACATTGTGGCACAAACAAGACACAGGGCAGTGTTTCAGGGACTGAGACCATCAACACAGAGTAAAAAAAATGGAGGTATGATTTACCTAGTACTGCTGCTTTAAGCATAGGGAGGGATTCTTGGGGCTTGAAACACTGGATCTCCAGTCTCAGTCACAAAGTGTGGAGTTGCAGATCAAGAGGAAACAAGACACTGCTGTGTTGTGACAGCACATTTCGGGTTTATAACACACAAAGGGCTCAGCTGCCGGAGGAGAAGGCTCCCCCATGACCAAGTCAGACAGTAAATTAAGTAGCGAGTTCAATACTTTCTGTGCATCATGGAATAGCACCATTCACAAGGTGCTGTGCCATGCTCAGAAGCCCGCAGCAAAGGCAGAGACACCAACGTCACTTGTAGGACACCCCTGCAACTGAGACTCAGACTCATACATACCTCTCAACTGACCAACACCACAAGGTATTTCCCTCATTTTGCCTCTCAGATTTGTTCAGTCTCATGCTACCAACTTTACAAGGCCTAAAACTGGGAAGGTCCATCCTGACCATGACCCCCCTCCCCCACCATGTCACCCCCACAGGTAGCGCCACAGACAGCGCTGCACACAATCTATTAAATGTTGCTGCTTGCTCTGGCCATGCCGCCCCACAGTAACACCAGTAGTAAACATCCAGATTAAAACAATACATCATTCTGCTGCATCAAGTTCCAAATCATGATGTACAGAAAGTTCATTAGAAGCAAATCTGCGAATTGTGATCAGACATTCGAGCTACATGTTTTGCTCCTCTTGACAGTCCCATCCAACCCACTTAAGCTCACCTCATTTGCTGAGCAAACTTCACTTCAGTGACTCCCACCACCACACCAAATTGTTTTCACACACTTCCCTACAGATGATCAGATTTGGGTACCTTAGTTCACTGCTGCCAGTCTCTTCTCTGTCTGGAGTCCCTCTCAGCTACTGGCAGGCAGACATCCACATGCGCTTGTTTGCACTACTACCCAGTTTAATCTAACAGGAAGGAACATGCTTTACTGTGCTCCCACTGATGTGCTTGTGGTACCACACAGGCGCAAGGGCTGAAGTTGCAAACTGCTGTCCAGCCCGAGTGGCGCCACAGTGGTGCTGAAATAACTCTCACTCACGGATTAGCAGTCAACAAAAAAAGGGACAAAACTGGGACACATAAGCAAAAACCAGGACAAAAGTGACATTTTGCAAAACTTGTGGGGACACTGGGACATGCTGCCTAAACCAGGGACTGTCCTGGGAAAATAGGGACAGTTGGTAGCTTTAGTTCAGTCCAACATGTGTCCCACCTGGAAAAGGTGCTGCCCACACAGATTAAGTACTACAAACTCACACTTTCAAGCAGAAATTCAAACTAGTAGGCTATGATGGTAAATCTAAATTATAGTTTTCACAAATAAAAGCACCGGTTTCAAATGAGATCTGAGCTTGTGTATCCATATTAGATGAGTTTCTTGTGTCACATTTCAGTGACAGAAAGTTTAGAGGAATGACTGGGACCCTGTTATTTACTGTAGATAGAAAATAAGATACAAATAGCACAGCTCAGGCTAATTACTATTTTAACTGTTTTCATTGCTTGCTTTCCATGTGAAATGCTTGTATTTGAATCTTCCCCCCTTTCCTAAAGTACAGAAAATGGAGACGCAGCTGCAGCCTATTGGGTACAATAAGTAGACGAGATCCTTCACTCAAACAAACCTACTCTGAAGCGCTCCAAAGAATTTCCTGAAACCCAGCCATAATCAATCCCAGGCAGTTTAATTTGCAAAAGCAGTCATCTAGTGCGCCTCCCCCTTTCAATACACATGGATTCTCCCATTAACATTTTTTCCCCCAATTTTTTTTTTTTCAAAATTCCTTTGACGAGTTGGAAAATAAACTTGCATGACACTCTCGAACTAAGGTCAGCTGTATTTTCCTACTTGCACCAGCTCCACCCCCAACCCCATATTTGCCACAGGTGCAGAGCATTCGGTCCTTCTTGTTTACAGACTGCTGCTGTTCCCGCCACAAGTGATTTGTTAACTTGCTGGTCAAAAGTCACATGGCCTGCTGCTCCCTCCCTCCTTGCTTAGGCTGTCTCTCTCTCTTTTGGGTGGGGGGGGGGAATGACAAACTCCTTGAAGGCCTTCCACTTGGGCTTTCAGCGCAGTGCTCAATTTACAGGCTTGTCGGTCAAAGTTCATGTGGCGAGTCACTTGCTCTCTCCCTCTCTGCTTAGGCTGTGCATCTCTAAAGGTCTTCAAAGCAGCGCCATCTAGTAGCCGGAACCCAAGACTGCATAATTATTAAGAAACAGCATGATAATCCTGGTAGAACACCAAAATCCTGGCAGAACACCAAGGACTGAATTTTGGTATTCTGGCACAGAAAATGGCATTCCAGATGTGCCCGAATACCAGTATATTTGAGTCTTGGGCACTTCACATAAAAACTAGCCCTAAAAGAAAACAGTGAGCTACAGGTCAATGCAGAGGAAGGGAAACAGACTGTCAAAAATGGAGAAACAAAATAGATTTCCCCAACTTACCTCAGGCACCAGGACAAACAAGGTAGACCAAATACAGCAAGATACAGCAAAAGGCTCAATCTTACACCAATAACTGAGAAAGCAGGCAAGTGATAACTGGCACAGATCTTCAAAGCAAAGAAGCCATTTGTGAGACAAAGTAGCCTTGTCAATTTAAATTTAAAACAGGCACAACTGAATTTAGAGAGCATTGCTTGTAGAAACAAACAGTATCTGTCTGCTAGATTTACATTTAGGGAAAAACAGCAAGAAACATTGCAAGATTCTCTTTTAACTTCAGAAGCTATGTGAAATGTACTCCTGCTCTTCATGTTGGCACAGAAAAGACCGATGAGTTAGAGGCTGTGGAACTCTCGTGCCATCAGCATTTCATGTTGATGTCACTGCTTCGAGACCATGCCAGTGTCCCTAGTGGGGTGCAATTCGCCCACATGTTAAGACATCACACTGACAATGTAAAGTGCTAAAGAAAACAGGATTGTAAGATGAAAGCAGGCCTAGCAGCCCATCAAGACTGTCCCCCACAAATCAGTGGTTTGTTACAGCATTTTCTCCTCCCTCCTATATCTGTCCATCCTGAACTTGAAAGTATTGTCAACTGTTTATTATCTTTATTTCTCATTATCTTTTTCGTGTAATTCAAAGTTTATCATCTTTTTCTTTACTTAATTTGTGTACACCTGTACTACATATTCCTTTGCTGCTGCTGCTGTTTGTGCCCTTGGAACCCTCCTGCAAATGAAAACAGGTGCTACACTGAAATAAGGCTACCCAGGTGTGACAAACTTTCCATTAAAAATAAAATAAATGTATAAACCATAAAGCTGAAGGCACCAGGAGTCATTAAAAGTCTGAGCTAGTTTTGCACTCATACATATGTTCAATTGGGTGTAGCTTACTGGATACATTCTGAAAAAAAAAAGAAAAAAAATGCCGCCGTTGATTTAATGAATGACCTAAGCAATGAACATTTATAGGCTTATAAACGTTTACTGCCAATGTCAAACTTTATAACTGCTCAGTGCCGACATAAGCAATGAACAATTATAAGTGTGTAGAGTACAGTATTTTATACATTCATAAATAGCATACCTTGACATTTCAAACGTTGCAAACTGGACAAACCCAGTTCAAAAAGATATGAAGCCTGCATTCAGTTTCAGATGTCAGTGGATGCAGGGATGTAAATGCCTTCCTACAAAGACTACGAAGTACAAGATTTTATTTTTATACTGCAGTGTTTTAGTAGATTATTGACTCCCAACACATGAAGTCTGAAACAGATTTTCATATGCTGTTACAGACTCAAAATCTGTGCACATGCCAATTCAGAACTAACTGCTTTAACTTGGCAACAGTCTGTTACAGACTCTAGTGACCATTCACTGTATCATCACGTATCTGAAGAGAAGAAACTATCATTTTTATAACTTACAAAATGTAATTTCATACACTGTGAAACTATTTTTAATGAAGCTACATAAACTAAGAAGAAAAGGAGCAGATTAACCGGATGCCATTCTTTTAAAACAGTAATTCTGTAGTGGAAACAACACAACACAATGCAAGAAAACAATCCCAATACAGGAAGACACTATCAGATATGGTCCATGAACTAAAGAGTACAAACTTCACCGGAGTGGCAGGTCAATTTCAGAAAATGAAATTTTGGGGACTGTAATTTTCAAACTCTGTCAAAAACACATGCAGTGAGTCAGCCCAGTGGCGTGGTGGGCTGAGGCACTGAGCCACACCGTCGACCTAGGTTTGGAAACAGACCAGGGTCAGCTCGGGGCCAGTGGGGTTAAAGAAGGACTGAGTGTCCAGAGACAGCCTCCCTTCCTCGGGGGCAGTACATGCCACTGCTTGGCTGCCAACTAGCAGAGGCTAGGAAGTAGAGCAGCATGCAGCCACCTCTCTGCAGGCCAGGGCAGGCACAAGTGTATGAGTATATGCATCAACCTTGGGGGAAGAAGGGGAAAAATCAAGAAGAATAACACCGCCTACGGCTGACAGGAGGACTCCAGCCACCCCCAGGCCCAGCATCAGGAGACACCGGAATATGGTGAGATAAGCCCTGGGAGAAGTCAGGGTGATGGTGCTAGGGCTGCCAGCATGACGGTGGTTGACTGGGGAACAGGGAAAATAAACAGCTCTATAGGCTGGTCCAGTGGCATGAAGGGCTGAGGCGCTGGACGCCTCACCTCCTCCCATGCCAGCGGACCGGCTCGGGTATGAGCCTGGGGTGCTGGGGGTCGGCAGCGGTGGGGTGGGTGGGAATGAGCAGCTGGAGATTAAGTGACCGCAAGGCAGATCTCTCCCGGGAAAGGATGTGGGTACACTGGCTCTTGACTGCCACTTGGTGAAGGCTAGGTGGCATCGCCAAGCCGCAAGAAGCCAGGCATCTGGCCGGGTGGGAGGAAGGGGCCGTCACTGGAGTCACGGAATGCATACATGCCTGCACAACCGTGTTCTGGGGCCCTGGGATAATGGGGAAGAAAACGGGAAAATGGGGCATATGGGGAGGCTCAATGAAGCCCTGTGCGCAGGGCAGATTGAGATCCTCTGAGGGAAGACCACAGCATGCCTGCCCCCAGAGCCACACGAGAAAAAGCTATAAGAAAAGAAAAACAAAAACAAAAAAAACAGCTCTATAGAAGAAAAAAAAAAAAAAAAGCCTGGGGTTGGTGATAACCAGCCACTGATCTGAACATATCATTTGAACACTTGACCTCAGGATTAATCAGTCTTTAGTTCAAAATGAGACAATACACACAATCAGGCATATGGATAATGTGGCATTTGTTAAATAAAATGCTAAGAGAATGCAATGAAAGTCTGTCGTCTGGAAACAGTCAACTTAATCCAGAATATAAGCAGCATTTACTAATGGGGTTCGATGCTCTGAACATAAAACAATCAGTCCTGTAATAGAAACCATCCAGTCTCCTCAGATTATCACTGGAGACTGAAATCAAAGTCTAAATTGCATACTCGCATCAGGAAAATGGTAATATTACACTAGTTATCAGACGGGATTGAGAGAGAGATGACTAGTATTCTGAGCTTTCCAAAGTACTCCCAAAAACAAGATGATTTAAAGGACACTCTCAGTTCCCCAGGAGTAGCACTGTGAGATCTACAGGTCCTGATTAAGCAAACCACATGTAAATTAAATTTTCTTTAGTGACTTACTTGTTAGTAGTAATACACTGTATCCGGTTGATCCTGTGACCCCCCCACACACACACACACACGTACACACCATACTGTAACTGCCAACTACCATTCCCAGGGTTTCCTTAGGCCAGCTCTCAGATGATGCATACAATAGTCTTGTTAGCCACAGAGGACACATATGCCATATAGCCCCTGCATATTATTAACAGTACGATAAAGCACATTTTCACATGCTGCTGGTACCGATCAACTGAGGATCATGCTTTACTCAACTGATATGTACCTGCAGCATAAGCATAATACAAAAATAGGATTTAAAAAAAACTTACCAAATCCAACATCTTCATTGGTTACAACACATCACCTGACTGTTGATTAATTACTTAGAAACTGGAGCCACCCAATGGCCCAATAGGAATGCTACGCAATCCCGCAATGGTGACCAGAGTTTAGGAGAGACAGTACAGTTGTATTAAGAATTTACCATAAAGTACAGTTACGTAAGAACTTACCGTAACAGTAGATCTTCGAGAACAGCTCTTGCAGCAGGTAACACCATTAGGACTGAAGCCGGCAGGCGTCAGGACACCATGGAAATCTTCTAGCTAGCAGTCTTCAGCGGGGACCGCCTCCGACGTCGGTCCCGCCCCCGACGTCAGACGTAGTACATAAGGAGGCGGTCCCGCCAGATTCCCCAGTTCTCCAGCCGGAGACTCCCGGCCGCAGGATGACATCAGAAGGGGAGACCGAGGATCCAACATCAGAAGAAAGAGAGCTAAAGCTCCTGCCAAGGCCTGACAGGCCATACCTCCTCCAAGGGGGAATGGTGGGCAGGAAGGTACCTGCTGCAAGAGCTGTTCTCGAAGATCTACTGTTACGGTAAGTTCTTACGTAACTGTACTATCTTACTTCGAGATACAGCTCTTGCAGCAGGTAACACCATTAGGACTGATCCTCAAGCAATAGTGCCTGTAAGCATTCTGGGAGGAGGAAATTAGGAGAGATCTTGAACAAGTCCTGACTCTAGGACAGGAGACCCTGTAGAACGGCCAGGCAGAAACCGGCTCTCCGCCATGATGTAATATCCAAGCTATAGTGCCTAATAAATGTGTGCACAGAGCTCCAAGTAGCTGCAGCACAAATGGCCGAGGTGGAGACGTTACGCAGTGCTGCAAAGGAGGTAGCCACCCCCCTTGTCGAGTGGCCCCGGACTGTACCCGGGAGGGGCTTATGCTTGTTGTTGTAGCAAAATGAAATACACTGGACAAGCCAGCGAGAAAGGGTCTGCTTTGAGACTGGTTGGCCCAGCATCCTCTCAGCGAAGGAAGCGAATAGTTGCTCCGACTACTGTGAAGCTGTTTAGTTCTATTCAGGTAGAACCTTAAGGAGCGGTGAACGTCCAGGGTGTGAAGCAGCGCCCCTCCTCTATTAGAGTACTTAGGGAAATACACAGGCAAATCGATGTCCTGGTTGAGAGTGAGGGCAGAGACCACCTTAGGCAGGAATTTAGGATTCGTCCTCAGAGACACTCTGTCCTGGTGAAAAATTAAATAAGGCTCCTTGCACATGAGAGCGTGAAGCTCGGAAACTCTCCTTGCTGACGTGAAAGCAACTAAAAATAACGTTTTCCACGACAGAAAACGCAGCTCGCAATCCGCGGCAGGTTCAAGGGGAAGCGTGAGTTGTTCCAGGACAAAGAGTAGGTCCAAGGAGGAACGGGATCCTTGATGGGTGGCCTAAGGTGTAACACCCTCTCAGGAAGTCTCAAGGGCATCAAGCTGTGCCACTGTCAGCGCTGTCCCACCGGACGTGATATGCAGAGATCGCGCAGAGGTGCACTTTAATGGAGGAGTAGGCAGACCCGAATGGAATAGGAAAGAAGGTATTCCAGCACCCCTTCACTGGGCATTCTAGAGGAAGGCCGGCGTGCCTGCGACCATAAGCAAAAAGCGGCTCCACTTCATGGCGTCGTCGCATCGTTGCGGCTTTCTGGCAGCGGAAAGGACTTCCGCCACCTCTTCGAGACCCGGTATCGCATAATGGCTATGTCTCTAGGAGCCATGCATGCAGATTCAGTGAGCGTAAGTCCGGGTGGACTAGTGAACCCTCCTCCTGAGACAATAGGTGGGAGCTGAAAGGCAACGGAACTGGAGGGGCCCGGGACAATTGCGTCAGCATGGGGAACCAGATCTGCCTGGGCCAGAACGGCGCTACCAGGATCATTGTTGCGTGTTCCCTGTGCAGTTTGAGAAGAACTCTCTGGATCAAAGGGAAGGGAGGGAAAGCGTAGAGGAATCTGTCCGCCCAGGAGAGGGACAACGCGTCTCGCCAGAAAACACCAGGCCCTGGATCTAGCGAGCAAAAACTGGGCAGTTTTGCGTTGGATGGGGAAGCGAATAAGTCCAACTCTGGAGTGCCCCATTGAAGAAACAGATCCTCTGCTACCTCCTGAAGAAGTTCCCACTCGTGGACTCTGGCCTGGGAACGACTCAGGCCATCTGCGATTGTGTTGTCCACTCCGGGAACGTGAACTGCAATCAGGCTCGTGCCGTGTCGGATTACCCAATCCCACACCCTCATAGCTTCCCTGCAGAGAGGGTAAGAGTGTGCGCCTCCTTGTTTGTTGAGGTAATACATCACCGCCGTGTTGTCTGTCTGAAGCTGAAGGGTACTCGACAGTATTTCTGACTGAAAGGCCTGCAGGGCGTAAAGGACCGCCCTCATCTCCAACACGTTGATGTGGAGGTGAGCTTCCTGAGGGGTCCATGTTCCCTGGGACCTCACCCCGTTCAGGTGCGCTCCCCATCCCAGCCCTGAGGCGTCTGTGGAGAGGATTGCCTTCGGGGACGGCGCGGTAAATGGGACACCCACAGAAAGTGTCCCTGGGTCTAGCCACCATTGCCAGTCTCGAATCACGGCGTTCGTGATTCTGACCGGATGCTGCATGTGGTCTTGCCTTTGGTCCCACTGCACCTTGAGCATCCACTGAGTTACCCGCATGTGGAGCCTTGCCAAAGGGACGGTTGGAATGGCCGCAGCCATGTGTCCAAGCAAGCAAAGGACTAACCTGGCGGGGACGGTCTTTTTCGCTGAAAGGTCCCTGATGAGGGATCTGATGTGTTCCGCTCTTTAGTCGGGAAGAAAGGCTTTCTCTTGGACAGTGTCCAGAACTGCGCCTATGAACTGCAGCTTCTGAGACGGTACTAGGAGAGACTTCTCATAGCTGATAAGAATCCCCAGAGACTGGAACAGGTCCTGGGTGCTCTGAATAGCCATCAACAGTGCCTCTTTGGAGGCGGCCATGAGAAGCCAGTCATCCAGGTACAGGAACACGTAGTGGCCCTGTCTTCTCAGAGATGCTGCCACGACTCCCATACACTTGGTAAAGACCCTGGGGGCCGAAGACAGTCCGAACAGAAGGGCCCGGAACTGAAAATGGTGGCTGAGAAACTCGGAGCGCAGGAACCTCCTGTGCGCTTGAGCTACTGGGATGTGCAGGTAGGTGTCCTGCATGTCCAGGGACGCTAAGAAGGTATCCTTTTTCAGCATGGGAATGAGTCCTGGGAGGGTCACCATGCAAAAACATTTGTAGGTGACCGACATGTTGAGGTCGCTGAGGTCCAGGATTGGACGGAGGTCCCCTATTTTCTTCGGAACCAGAAAGAAGTGGGAATAGTATCCGGATCCTATCTGGCTCTCTGGGACATACTCCACCGTTCCCTTTTGCAGGAGCGCGAGTGCCTCTTGCCTGATGAGTGATCTGTGCTGACCAGAGTAACGGGAGAGCAGAGGAGGCCTCGTGGGTGGCTTGTCCACGAATTCTATAAAGTGGCCTCTTTCGACCAACTGAAGGACCCACCTGTCGGTGGTTATGGACTGCCACTCTGGCAGGTGGTCCACAATGCGGCACCCGACCTTGGTGTCCCGTTGATCCTGAGGGGCAGGGGCCGGGAAGGAGTCATGCTGTGGCGGCTGAGGGTCCAGCAGGCTGGGTCGACTTAGCTGGTCGTTGACCTCGGCCCGCTGAAGACTTCCCCTGGGCTCTGCGGGAGAAGGAGCCCCTCTGTTGAGGACCGGCGCGGGACTCCTGTCTCTGCATCCAGCCTCGAAAATGGCTTTGGTTCCTACGAAAGGAACTAAGCTCGAGTCTGTACATGGCCTGGACAGACCGTACCGCCTTCCCAGCCTCTTGAAGTTTGGTGAGGACCTTCTCCGAGGACTCACCAAAAAGAACTTTTCCAAGAAACGAGGCGTCCAGGATGTTCTTCTGAACATCCGGGGTGAATCCAGAAACACGGAGCCACGGAGCCATGAGTGTCTCCGGAGGCATACGCCCAAAGCTGCTGCTCTGGCCAAGAAGTCCGCGGAATCATACGCGGCTCACAGCACCTGGGTTCCCATGTCTGAACCCGTATGAAGGAGCTGTAGCAACTCCTCCTTCTGCTCACCTTCTGGCATCTTTTCCGCCAGATCCAGTCCCTGCTCCCACAAGGCGTTTTGAAACTGTACCATGTGGGTCAAATAGTTGAGGGATCTGATGGCGCAGGTAGCGGAGGCATACGTGCGCCTGCCCATAGCGTCCAGCTGTTTGGACTCTGGGTCCGGTGGCAGGGTGCTCAAATGTTGCGGCCTCTGGGACCGGTCATGAGAGGCTGTAACGACCAGAGAATCGGCCAGAGGATGTGATGCCAAGTACTGGTCCTCCCTAGGGGCCTTGTACAGGCGGTCAGCTTTCTTCGGCATCGCCGGAAGCGAGTGTGGACGTTTCCACACTGCCTTGGTGACGATCACGAAAGTGTCCACCAAGGGTGGCACCACCACAGGCTTAGGATCTTTTTGACGAAGATATCTGGCAAGGCGTAATCTCTCGGGGTCTAGTTCCTCTGCGTCCCAGCCCATGTTCTCCTGGATATGCCTCATAATCTCTGAGAATGATGGGTCATCCGGAGGAGATCTTGGGAGCTCACATGGGTCCGGAGAAGGGACGTTGATTGGAGAGGGGGATCTGGATCCGTCCAAGAAGTCCGATCCCGTGTCCTCCATCGAAGGCAAACGGCGGCGTCTTCTGGGTCTCTTGGGGCTGGGTGACCCTGAAGAAGATCTGGACGGAGGTCTCCTATTTCGTGATCTACCCCTAGGAGGGTCCGTAGGCTCCTGGGGGGAGAGTACTCGGCCCGCATCCCTGGGTGCAGTAGGGGCGGGGCTGGCGGAGTACCAGGAGGAGGAGGTGGTGGTGTGGGAACCACATCCCCTTTTATGGTGTCCCACCAGGAAGAAAAAAACTCCTTGACCTCGGATATGCTGAGGCCCGATGACGGACCGGGCGCCGATGGCCAGTCGTTGGGTTCCAGCGTCGGCTCCTCAGGGACCTCAGGTTCCGGCGAGGGTTCCTGGGGGGTACGACAGGACCGGGTTCGCCCGTCTGGTCCTCGGGCTGGGTCAGCTCCTCCTCCGTGATCGCCTCTTGACCGACGTCGGTGGGAGGCGAGGTGGTCCTCTTCTCGGTAGATGCGGATGTTGGTCCCACGGCCGGCGTCCATGGAGGTGAAGGCCTGACCGGCGACGGGTGTCTGGCGGTCGTCGGTGCTCGGGACCGATGGTGTTTGGCCGACGTCTGAGGAGCCGGCGTCGGGGCCGACGATCTCTTGAGAGAAGTCAGTTCTTTGGTCTTCTGCTGGGGAGGAGGAGGCAAAGAGACTGACCTGGTGTCGGGTTCCGAATGGCGGGAACCGGACTTGTGATGGTGGTGGCGGTCCCCTGACCTCGACAGGGCCTTGGTGGTTGAAGACGAAGAAGGTCTGGAGGTCTTGGCTTGCGAAAGAGAAGAGGAACCTGAGGAGGTCTTCACCGCTGCAGGGGGAGGCTGAGAGCGGGCCCGGGAGGGCGAACGGTCGGACCGGGAGCCTGAGCTACGGGAGTCAGAGGCCCTAGACAGGGACCTGGATCTCACTCTCTCCGTATGCTTCTCTAGGTGCCTCCGGGCCTTGTCGGAAGATTCCCCCTTGGAGGCTGCATCCACTGCTTTAATCTTCTCCTCGAGCAGGAAAGCCTGAAGGGCCTTCTGGCGACGGATCCAGGTCCAGCTGTTGAATCCCTGTCAGAAGGAACAGGCCCGGGTGTCGTGGTCTGGGCCTAGGCACCGGACGCAGGCCGAATGCAGGTCTTTGAACAGGATTTTCTTCCCACAGGTGCACTTCGAAGGATGGCCTTCAACGGAGGTTGGAGAGGACATCAGATAGAAACTGAGCCGACAAGAACTTTTCCGAGTAAGAACTTAACCAGGCGTCCCGCTAGAAAGCGAACCAAGGGTCGAGACATGCAAGTCGACGGCAGGAAAGAACAGGGAATCTGGTGGGACCGCCTCCTTATGTACTACATCTGACGTCGGGGGCTGGACCGACGTCGGAGGCGGTCCCCGCTGAAGACTGCTAGCTAGAAGATTTCCGTGGGGTCCTGACGCCTGCCGGCTTCAGTCCTAATGGTGTTACCTGCTGCAAGAGCTGTATCTCGAAGTAAGATCAGTAGACTCTTTGAAAGAATCTCTTGTAGCAAGTCACATTTATAGGAGCTTTCAGCCGCAGGCTCCGTTTCCAGCCAGAGGGTTTTTCAAGCAGTTGACTAGGGACTGCCCCCGACACCATGTGTCATGCATGCCCTGTGAGGTATAAATGTGGGCAGTCACAGACGCTCCTCAGTTCTTTCCCCGCTAGTGACCGTGTGTCACTAGTACCATGTTAAATATTTCCAAGGAAACAGGAGTGCCTCTCAGTGAATCAGAGAGCTGGAGCAAGTTTCCCGCCTAGAGTGGGAATCGAGGGGGATGGAGGGAGGGGCAGCATGACCTGCTGCAAGAGATTCTCTTGAAGATCTACTGTTGCAATAAGTTCTTACGCAACTGTACTATCTTCACCAAAGATATCTCTTGCAGCAGGTTTCACTTACAGGAATGAGTCCCCAGCAGTTGGGTGGAAAAAAGCTGGATAGAGGAAAGCAGAGATAGGCAAAAAAATATACATTTGGACAGCAGGCCTGGTAATACTGCACAGCCAAAAGTGGACCTCCTCTTGGATGCTATGTCCAGACTGTAATGTTTGGTGAAGGTATAATCCATTGATCAGGTTGCTGCTTCGCAAATTTCCGTTGCAGAGACGCCTCTAAAGCATGCTGCCAAGGCCGCCATCCGGCATGTAGAATGAGGTGTCACCACTCCCAGAAGTGATTTATCATATTTTTGAAACAAAAGTGCTTTGAAGCCAATTTACCCTCTCTTCCTGGGGCAAAAGAAATAAAGCGCTGTCCGACGCTTTTCTTTTGTTCTTAATAGGTAACTTCCTTTAAAAATAGACTAAAATCATGGTTGGCAACTGAAAATGATTGTTACTGTGAGTTAATTTCATAAATGTCTTGTTCTTTTATTTTCATTACGTGTTCATGTATACTGTGTGTTTGTCATGTACCATGTATGAATTTTAATGTTTTTGTAACACTTGTCACTTGTGAAAACGGGCAGTAATGCTCATCTTGCTTACAAGTACAAAAATTAAAAAAATGAAATAGGTAATACCTCAAAATTCTGTGTACATCTAACGTATGGAGTAATGCTTCCCCTGGATTAGTGGGTTCAGCATAATAAACTGGCAGGTGGATGGTTTGATTTACGGTAAACTCTTGACACCACCTTTAGAAGAAAACTACGATTTGTTTGTAATGACACTCTGTCTTAATGAAATTTCAAATAAGGTTCCTTACACAAAAGGGCTTGTAACTCAGATATACGTCTAGCTGAGGTAATGGCAACAAAAAAAAGAGCTTTCCATGAAAGATACTTCAAGTCACATGTAGCCACTGGTTGAAAGGGTGGCAAGGTAAGTTTTTCTAGTACGAAGTTCAGATCCCGTGGGGGGGAAGGGGATTTTGTATAGGGGGTTTTAAGAGGAGAATTTGTCTTAGAAAAGATTTCATAATCCACAACTGAGTTAGTGGATGGTTTCTGACTGGGACGTGAAACACCGAGACTGCAGATATGTGCACTTTTATGGAAGAATAAAGTATTTCAATCCTGTATCCAAAAGGGATAGTAAACAATCAAGGATACGCTGTGGCAGACAAGTGAAAGGGTCTACCATTTGTTCCATAGCCCACATAGTGAGTCGCTTCCGTTCCATAGCATACGTGGACCTGGTGGAAGGCTTACGAGCTGCTCGCAAGACCTTTG
This sequence comes from Neoceratodus forsteri, assembly GCA_016271365.2. Lineage (NCBI taxonomy): Eukaryota > Metazoa > Chordata > Ceratodontiformes > Ceratodontidae > Neoceratodus > Neoceratodus forsteri. Next base: position 737,805,318 of record CM028131.1, read on the forward strand.
CCACCTGAGGAGAGACTTGGTACCTAGAGAGTACTATGTCTTCAGGAGCCAAACATGCAGGTGTAGAGATTGAAGACTGGGATGAAGAAGTGTCCCCTGTGTTTGGGTAAGGAGGGTGGGGCATGTGGGAAGAAGAAGATATTCCCGTATAGACAACTGTTGTAACAGCGGAAGCCAGACTGGTCTCGGCCAAAGAGGTGCTATGAGAATCATGGTGGCTTGCTCTTTGATCAGTTTGATAAGAGAACCCTCTGAATGAGAGGGAATGGAGAAAAAACATAAAGAAATGTTCCTATCCAGGAAACAGATAATGCGTTTAGTGACACCACCCCAGGACCTGACTCTAGCAAGCAGTAATGAGGCAGTTTTGCGTTGAGCAAAGGTGCAAACAGATCTAGTTCGGGACTACCCCAGTGAAGAAAGAGGTCTTCGATCACTTCTTGGAGTACCTCCCATTCATGTGGTCTGGTCTTTGAGTGGCTGAGCACATCCGCGCAAGAGTGTTCCTGTCTCCAGGGGCATGAACAACTACCAGATGTAAATTGTGCTGAATTGCCCGATACCATATCCTCATGAACTCCCTGCACAAAGGGTAGGAATGTGTCTCCTTGTTTGCTGAAATAATGAACTACTGTGGAGTTGTCTGTCTTGATCTGAAGACTTTACTCCATTAGGAAAGTCTTGAATGCATGTAGGGCATAGAGGACTGCCCTCATCTCCAGAATATTTATGTGGAGACGCACTTCCTCCAGGCGCCACATTCCTCGGGTTTGGAAATTGTTCGGGTGAGCTCCCCAGCCTTGGGAGGAGGCATCGGTATTTAAGGTAAGGTGTGGAATGGGTTGTTGAAATGGTGCGCCTTTCAACAGGTTGTGTCTGGTCTGCCACCACTGAAGGACCCATATTGCGGGGGGTCAAGATTAATATTGTCGCTTCTAGTTCGTTTGTTCCTTGGTCCAACTGTACTCTTAGGGTCCACTGCAATGTCCGCATGTGTAGGTGCGTGTAAGGGACTGTCGGTATGGCAGCCGCCATATATACCAATAACCTGAGGTATTCTCTTGCTGTAACATACCTGTTGTTGGAAAGGTACAGTATGATGTCTGATTATTTTTTTCCACCTGGTCTTGAGGTAGGAAGGCTTGGCTCACAGAATGTACTGGAGACGCTGAGTATAATCCATCTTGGATTTTGGTATGTTGACTGTAACTTCCAGAGATGCAAACATGTCGAGAGTTTTGGAAAGTGTTATGGCTAACTGTGGCATGGACGAGGCTTTGAGTAACCAATCATCCAGGTAAGTACAGACATAGTGACCCAACCTCCTGAGAGCGGCCACTACCACCATAAGGGATTTTGTAAAAACCCTGGGAGCTGAGGCCAACCTGAAAGGAAGGACTCAGAACTGATAATGGTGAGTTTGAAAGCGGAAGCGGAGAAACTGTCTGTGTGTGGGATGTATCATTATATGAAGGTATGCATCCTACATGTCTAGGGAACAGAGCCAGTTGCCCTTGTTCAGCAGGGGCTGGTGCATTTGTAGAGTAACCATCCAGACTTTTTTGTACTCTACTTACAGGTTTAACTTTCTGTGATCTAGAATGGGTCTGAAATTCCCAGTCCATTTTGGGACTAGGAAGAAATGGGAGTAGAATCCCTTGCCCTGCTGATGAAGGGTGACAGGTTCGATCGCCTTTTTGGTTAAAAGGGCATCACAGTGGCAACAAGTCATGGTGTAAAGCGAATAAAGAAAAGAAAACAAAACAAAGGAAAAAAAACACTATGGTTCTCAAAGACGTGCCGGGGAAGGATAGGGAGAAAAAGATAGCATTCAGGAAGTATAAGGAGTCATAGAAGGAACAGGACAGAGAACTGTGTCAGTTAAAGCAGAAGGAAGTAGGGAAGGCAGTCAGAATAGCGAAGGCCAAAACCAAGGACAAGACAGCCAACTCAGTTAAGAAGGGGGATAAAACCTTTTATAGGTACATAAGGGAGCATAGGAAGACCAAGGGAGGGATAGTGAGGCTTAATAAAGGGGGGGAGGGGAGGTGGGCAGAGGGTGACAGTGAAAAGGCAGAGATACTGAACGAATATTTTTGCTCAGTATTCACAAAAGAAGAAGAGGGGGAGGTACCTAAACCAAACAATAGAAGCACTCTGGGCAGGGGGGGTCAACACCAGTCCATTCACAGAAGAAAGGGTCCTGAAAGAACTCCTAAAACTCAAGATGGACAAAGCAATGGGGCCTGCTGGGATTCATCCCAGAATTCTAAAATAATTAAGGGCAAGCCGACCTGTCGGTGCAGCGGTTGGGGTTCCGCTTGCGATGCCGGCGACCTGGGATCGGGAACGAGCTTGGGTTGTCGGAGGACCAGCCAGGGGAGAAGGATGGAGCATCCTATCGACTGCTCTCCTTCTCTGGGGGTCTTTGTGTTCTGTGCGAGAGTGGCGCCTAGTGGAAGCTGGGTGCATCGCTCTGTGCACCTACACATGGTCGAGGAGGGGAGGGGCTGGAGCTAGAGAGACGCTGGTGTCATTGCACGTCTTTGCCCCAGCCAATAAAGGGGAACAAAACACCTCCTCGTCGGATGTCTCTATGACGCCCTGCTTCCGGCTTCGATTAGCTGGTTGGCCATGATCTCCCCAACTAGCTACAATCCAGGGTGCCGATTCCGGTGGCGGTGCCATGCCCCACCTCCTGGGGGGTAAGGCAGGAGTGACCGGGGAGATCAAGGGGCTAATTAGGCGGTGGAAGCTGCGAGGCGCCGTGACTAGGGCGGATTCATGACGGAAGATGAGGGGGACAAGAAAAAGAGGGTTAAAATACAAAAAAAAAAAAAAATAATAATAAGTACGGGCAGACCTAGTGACACCACTGACTACCCTTTTTAACAAATCATGGGAGGATGGTGTGGTATCTGAGGACTAGAGGAGGGCAGAAGTGATTCCCCCTCACTAAAGTGGGAGCAAAGCAGAGGCAGGAACCTACAGACCTGTTAGTTTGACCTCAGTGGTAGGGAAAATGATGGAATCACTTCTGAAAGAAAGAACTGTTCAGTACCTAGAGGCCGGCAGGGCACAGAACCCAAGGCAGGATGGCTTGACAGTGGGAAGGTCACGTCAGATGAATCTAACAGATTTCTTTGACTGGGTGACCAAAGTAGTAGACCAGGGAGAGGCTGTGGATATGGCCTATCTAGAATTTAGCAAGGCATCTGACACAGTCCCACACAAAAGATTAATAAACAAGTTAGCCAGCCTGGGAGTGGGTCCTAGGGTGGTAGCCTGGGTAACAAATTGGCTGGACAACAGGGCGCAGAGGGGAATAGTAAACAGAGTATACTCTGAAGAAAGGGTGGTTATTAGTGGGGTACTGCAGGGTTCAGTACTGGGATCGGTACTTTTTAATGTCTTTATAGGAGATATTACGGAGGGACTGAAAGGAAATGTATGCCTCTTTGCAGATGACACAAAGATCTGCAACAGGGTTGATACACAGGGGTGGTGGAAAGGATGAGAAGGGACTTGGCAAGGTTGGAGAAATGGTCAAAAGTATAGCAGCTTAGATACAACGCAAAGAAGTGCAAAGTAATGCACCAGGAAACAAAACCCAGGGAAGAGTACACAATTATGGGGAGTACTAACAACCACAAAATGGAAAGGGACCTGGGAGTAGTCATATCAGATGACCTTAAGGTAGGCAAGCAATGTGAGAAGGTAGTAAGGAGGGCTGGGAGGATACTGGGATGCACAGGGAGAGACATCACCAGTAGAAAACAGGAAGTTGTTATCCCTCTGTACGGACAGTTGGTGAGACTTGATCTGGAGTACTGCGTGCAGTTCTGGAGACCCCATCTCCACAAGGACATAAGACAGGATGGAGGTGGTCCAGAGGAGGGCAACTAAAATGTTGGAAGGTCTGCAACAGAAGCCATACGAAGAGAGACTATAAGAGCTTAATATGTATACCCTTGTGGAAAGGAACGAGAGGGGGTGCATGAAATACAGGTTACTCACCTGTAACAGGAGTTCTAGGAATGGTATATGTTGTTCATCCACACTTATTGGCAGGTTCCTTGCCGCTTTAAATCTTGCCGGAAGGTCTTCAAGCTGGCTCCTCCCACCCACCCGGGTGGTAAAACTCTCGGCTCTGCCCCATGACGCCAGATCTAGCCCGCTGGAAGCCAGGTTGTGCCTCGAAGCCAGGGAGGTTGGGTGGGTCGTGTGGATGAACAACATATACCATTCCTAGAACTCCTGTTACATGTGAGCAACCTGTATTTCTACGGACATGGATATGTTGTTCATCCACACTTATTGACAGACTCCTAGCAGTTCTCTGGGAGGAGGGAGGCAAGGCGCACACCTCCTACTTAGGTAGAAAGACTGGAGAACCGAGGCCCCGACCAGCATCCCGGCGTGACCCAAGGTCGATGCGGAAGGGGAAAACGGTAAAGCCTGCTTCCAGGCAGAAGCCCTGTGGATATCCTGGACCGGAGTATCCTCGGAAGCAGCCACCGATGCAGCGGAAGGGCGGGTAAAATGAGCACTTATCCCTCTGGGAGGCTCCATGCCCGCCCACCTACAGAGGAGACCTATGCAGGAGGTGACCCACCCACTCGTCATCCGCTTGGCTGCAGGTCTGCCAGGTGCGGCTTCAGCGTAGATGACAAACAGCTGGCGAACCTCTCCTGAACTTCAGCCCTATGCTCCCTGGGTAGGCGAGAGTTTAAATAGGGTCCCAAAGGAACCTATATGCGGCCTCCTAGGCGTGAATGGGGATGAACCCCAGCAGAGGCAACACCGGATAGGGAAAACTCCGCCACCGCCAATGGAAGGAACTTCGGTGGGGCGAGGACAACCTGTCCCTGTGGAAGACCAGATAGGGAGATTCAAGGGCGCCTGGAACTCTCCCTCCTTCTGGATAGCAGAGTAGCTCAAGAAGGTGTTCTTCCACAACAGGTGGAAACTTCGCACCTGTGCAAAGGTTGACGGCTTGCTGCGTGAGCTAAGCCCATACCAGCTAAGATCCCACAGAATGGGGATACTCTCCCGAAGGGTGGTGATCAAGACCTAGAGCACGGCACCACCTTTTCAGGCGCTACCGACGCCTTGCGCCCGCCACCAGAAGACAGGGGTGACCAACAGAAGCACCCTACAGGACTGCCGGCCAAGCCCTGTTCAAAAAGAACGGACCAAGATGGACCGAATGATGCCCGCCGAGGGACGGGAGAGGGGCCCCGGCCCTGTCCCAACATCAAATGGAGAACTCTTACCATTTGAAGGCGAGCATATTTGGCCGACTCCCGGCAGGACGCCTCAAAAACGTCGAGGACCTTGCCGAAAGACCCCAGGCCTGTCCCCTAACTGCACAGGGACCAGGCCTTTAGGTGCAGGGACTGAAGGTCCAGATGGAAAACCTTCCCCTGAAAACAGAGATCAGGACCGGGCGGGCTGGAAGCCGCCTCGGGAGCCTGGGGCTGAGACTGAGGAGAGCTGGATACCAGAGCTGGCCAACCAGTCTGGGGCTACCAGCATCGCCTGCACCTAGTCCCTCCTCGCCTTGCCCGTGGGTCAAGGGAGAGGCATGGAAGAGGCCCGGGGTCCGCGACCTCGATGGCATCCCCTACAGCAAACCTTGCTGAGGGGGTGGGCATGAGACAGTCTCGGCCTCGTATTCTCCCTGGAGGGAAGGAGGGAGAGATGCTGTGCTACCTCTGGCAGGGAAGACCACTTGTGAGGCGCAGCCTATGTCCGGCTTAGGGCATCAGCCGGGGTGCTGGAGGCTCCTGCCATCGAATGGCTAGGAAACTGCCTCCCAGCTGCGCGAAAGACCCACTACGGAGAACCTCCTTACGAGATGCAAGGGGCTCGTCCAAACCTGGCGGGGTAGGTAGCACATGGTCGTGGTGTTGTCTGCCTGGACTTAAACCACTAGACCACTTCAAACGGAGCAAGCGGTGCAGCAAAGCGGATCGCCAGGCGCCCAGTGGGTAGAAAGACATCGGGACTCCCGAGAGACCAGAGAGGCGAGCACTCTGTATTCCTTGATGGGCACTCTAACCCATCCGAGAAGCACCGGTCAGAGCAGACCGTTGACTCGGGGCGGATGAACAGAATGTTCTCCTGCAAGAGCTGGAACGATCCGAAGGAGAGCGTTACCTAACTCCTGGGCTGTAGTGACGGACTGGTCCGAAGGAACGCAGCACTGTGACTGCTGGCTGGCCAGTCCCCCCCGAGGGGACCGCATGAACCAGTGGGTCCAACAGACCACACTGGAGCCGGCCGCCGCGAGGCCCAGGAGGAGCAGGAGGTCCCGGCAGGGCACAATTGCCCAGTCAGACCTGACCAGGTAAGGGAGGAGGAACCGCAGCCCTGTCCGCCAGGAGCCGAGCTCGGACTCAAGAGTCGAGCCTGGTCCCGAAGAAGGATCACCCGCTAAGGCACGAGTTCCAATGTGGCTCCGATAACAGGAGACCCTACAGAGATCCAGAACTCTGGATGACCCCTTCCGCCTGGAAAGGGTTGAAGTCAGGCCGCCAACCCGGGTGGGGTTCGCCAGGCCTCGATGCATAGCTACAGGCCGAGACGGGGCCTGGCTGGAACTTTCGTAAGAGAGAGCCCGTAGAAGGGAGTCTCCAGGAAATGGACGGAGCGAGGAGTAGAAGTGCGTCCTGGAGGCCCAGGAGCCGAAAGCCTGAGCGTTCTGAGGATGGGATATCTAAGCCAGAGAGACCATCTAGGCTGCGGAAGAATGGGGCGCAAGCCCCGTCCGTTGAGACCAGGATACCTGGACATGAACCAGGGTCAGAAGGAGGATCCGCCAACCTTCCTGATCACCTCTAATTGAGAGGGCCAGGCAAGTCGGCTCAGTGGGCTGACGAAGAGGCTATGGACCCCAAGATCCCGTGAACGCGGCTGAAAGGGGTGGGGCCTGCTTCGTAAACCCGAGACAGGGCCTTTCCAGCACCTCTGACCCCAGAGGTCCGGGAAGCCGGACCAAGTGGAGGAGGAGTCGAGCCGTCCCCCAGGGGAACCCGAGCCAAGGCGGACGGGGCCGGGGACGCGCCCTGGCCATCACTGAGCAGGCTTGTGGGAGGAAGGGCCGAGGGAGCTCTGGGCCTCTACCTCCCTGCTTCCTTTGGAGGAAGGCAGCTGGTTTGAGTCAGGCCACCCAGCGCATGCCTGCGCCCTCGTCTGTTGGGCGGTCGAGCCGCAGGAACCGGGGGCAAGGGCTTACACAAAGGCTACCGGCTGCCCTTGTCCCTCGGGTGGGAGTGACCGAGTCTGGAGTGGCATCGGACCTCGGACCCCCGAGGTGTCCCCCACTCCAGGGCCGAATCAGTCCCAAGAGGATGTCCACCAGCATGCTGGGTTTCCAAAGAGAGGAGATAACCTCACAGCCACGCCCTCGCGCGCAGCCCTCGGCCGCCACCAATCTGGAACAGTCGCCTAAATCCAGAGCCATCTGGAGCTGCTGCCATACCGCCCTACCTGGTCCCACCCGCGCCGGACCGTGGTCCGCAGTTCGGCTGGGAGATGAGGGAGGACCTCGTCCAGGGAGCCCAAAAGGGCGTGGGAGAAATGTGCCATCAGTGCAGCCGAGCTGGCCTGACGGAGGCCTAGGGAGGACGCGGCGTAAACCTTGCGCCCGACATAGTCCATCCTTTTGGACTCCTTGTCAGGGGCCTATCCATCCCTAGCATTCCCAGAACACTGGAAAACATTCTGGTAACTAACCCCTCAGCAGAGGGTGTTCGAAGACAGACAGAAGAACCGACAGGGGACAGAGTACTTCCTGGCCATCCTGGCAGGAGCGAGAGGGCAGGAAGTAGGCCGCGCCAGAGCTCAGGCCGGGCCCCTGTTGCCTCAGCCACCAGAAGGCCTCGATGGGTGAACCCCCTAGGTCTAGAATCTCCCAGAAAGTAAGGGGTAAGGCCCATTGGAAGCAGACTCAGAGCTGCATCCCGGTGGGTCCGAGACGAGGCTGGAGCAGACCCATAAAGGGCGATGGGCTGTTGTCCACAGAGCGTTCGGAAGAAGACCTGGTCCTCCCCAGCTAAGGAACATAGAGGGTCGATTTCGGACTCCGAGGGTCTCAAAAAGCTGCCTCAGGCCTGAGACACACTGAGTCTGCCGAGGCGGGCGGGAGTGAGGACAGATAACCTGCGACAGGTCACGACCGCCGGGGTTCCACGAGGATGGTGGGGCAGCAGGGATCCCGGACGGCCGACAGGCTGCCGTGGTTAGCGGCAGGCGGCAGCTGCTACCAGCGGGGAATGAATGAAGGTCGATTGATTCCAGACAACAACATGCTGCCATGAACTCCTCCTGGCAACGCGAACCGGGCATGAAGCCTCCCTCATCCGAGGAGAGGGGCCGGAAGAACATGATCCATAACCGTGCCCGACCGAGAACGCCGAGGTCGGCGTGGCAGAAGACTGAGAGGAGGACCGAGACTGAGACCCGAATCTCGGGGAACCCGGCGGGCCTGGGAAGGGTGGAGCGCCGCCTCCTCCCTCAGCTCGGAAGAAGGGCAGGTCTGGGACCCAAAGGCAGGTAGAACCTCAGCCTCCGCTGAGAGAACCGCTAAGGGATGACGGCTCTATGCATGACAGCCCAAATGACGGGACAAGAGACCGACAACATCGACGGAAGTCCTGGCCGCTGACCTGACGGGACACGGTGAAGCTAGCGCATGAGCCGCACTGACTCAAGCTCAACGCCGGCCAGCAGGGGAGGGAGAACTCTCCTGCTCCTCCAGCGCCCGACGAAGGGACTTGGCGACTCCTTGGACTTGGGCCAAGAGGCAGGTCCCGAAGGTCCCTCTCCCTTCGAGGAAAGGGACTGCCGAAGCTCTTTGAACTAAGCTGCAGGAGGAGAACTCAAGGAGAGCAGGATGAGCGCCGCGACCGAGGAAGAGGGAGGAGCAGCCGCCCCCTCCCCGGAGGAAGGAAGATCGAGCTGCTCAGCCAAGACAGCCGACGCAGACACTGCCCGACGAGTCTCCGAGGAATTTTCCAGAGCGGGAAAAATTTCCGGTCGCCCGAGCCCTGAATAGGTCACACGATCCTCCAGAGAGCTGGCTGAAAGGGCACAGCAAAAATCGCAAAGTTGAGGATCATGATCCAAGTCAAGGCAGTAAATGCATGTGGAGTGCGAGTCTTTCCTGGAGGAATTAGCCGGGCGCCTCCGAGAGCCGGAAAATGAATGAGCCATCACCGCAGCGAAGGAGAAGAAGATCGAAGTTTCAGAAAAACTTCCAATTGATTTCGAAGACCGAAAATTCCAGGAATCAGTCGAAAACACAGAGCGCTAAGGAGGGAACCTGCGCTTCCAAGCAGTAAGGAAGATCTAGCGTCATGGGGCGGAGCCGAGAGTTTTACCACCCAGGTGGGAGGAACCAGCTTGAAGACCTTATGGCAAGATTTAAAGCGGCAAGGAACCTGCCAATAAGTGTGGATGAACAACATACCCATGTCCCTAGAAAGAAACTTTCCAGTACCTCAAGGGAATCAACAAAGTCCAACAGGGGAGCATCTTTCAGAAAAAGAGATGTCCAAGAACAAGGGGGCACAATTTGAAGATAGAGGGGGGATGGCTCAGGGGCATGAGGAAATATTTTTTCATGAAGAGGGTAGTGGACGCATGGAACTGCCTTCCTGAGGAGGTCGTAGGGTCAAAAACAGTGGGGAAATTCAACAATACATGGGACAGACATAAGGCAATTATAATGGGGGGTAGGAGGAAGTAGGCTGTTGGTTAACTAGAATCTGCGGCTTATCCAATAGGTAGGGAAATGGGCAGACTAGGTGGGCCAAGCAGTTCTTATCTGCCATCAAAGTCTATGTTTCTATGTAACTTCCGTAGCAAGGACTTCCTTGTGATGGGTTGGGGAGGGGGGGCAAACAGAGGTTCTTGGCAGCATATCAGGAGGTGTGGCTATCAAGTCTAAAGTATGGCCTGACTTTAACAATTGTAGGACCCAGGCATTTGATGTTACGTTTTGCCAACCCTGTTCGTACATGAAAAATCTGCCCCTACCTCTGTGGCTTGGGCCTGAGGCTCAAAGGCTTGGGGGTGACTCAAGCTGTGGAATGACCCTGTTGAAGGCCAAAGAGGGTGGGCCGATATGTTTTTGGGGTAGCTTTGGGTCCTGGTAGGGAGACTGTGGCTTTATGCTTGTTAGACTGCTCAGTGACAGTCCTTTGTCTGCTGGCAGGCCCCTGAAAAATCCCTCTATAGCAGGGTTTTGGTTGACTGTGACAGAGGGAATGCACCTATTTCAAAGAATGACCAGAGGTTTGAAGGTATGTCAAGATGTCCCGAGTTTTGGACCCAAACAATTGATGACCTTTAAAGGGTGCCTTCAAAATGGAATGTTGGATATCAGGTGCAAAGCCAGTGACTCTTAGCCATGAATGTCTCCTGAGACAAATTCCGGCAGTGGAAGCTCGAGCTGATAAGTCAACAGCATTGTGGGCAGCACGAAGAAAATGCCGACCAACTGCTGCAGCAGTCTTAATAGTGTGGGTAAGACCTTTCGTAGGAGCTGTGTCCGGGAGGGCTTGTACTGAGGCTTGAGCGGATTTCTATCATTCCTCTTGATATCTGAAGAGGTGACGCATATAATTACGTATCCTTAGTGCCATGGTAGATGAAGAAAACATTAGTTTCCCCATCACATCCAGCTTACGGGATTCCTTATCCGGGGGGCTGGACACTAAGATGCTTTGGTCTTACTGACCTGTAGTGAGCAACATTTATCACCACTGAATCAGTCAGTGGAGGAGAAGAAAATCAGGGATGTTTCTTCGGTGCCTGATATGTTCTATCAGCCATTCTAGGTGGGGAAGGAATATTAAAAGGTTGCTGCCATGCCACTCAAATAGCATCCTCATATGCCTCTAATAAAGGAGGGATACCAGAGAGGGACTTTCTGGTAGGCCCAAATAACTGCCAAGCTTACGCCTAGACACGTCTTGCAAGGTTTCTTGAAACCCAAAGGTTTTCTGAAGATGCTGCACAATACCTGCAAATGTTGGGTCATCTGGAGGGGAACAAGGAAGGTTTGGAGTAGGCTCTTCTGTTAAGGAGGAGACCGAAGAAGCTGGGGAAGGAGAATGTTGTCCTTGCTCTATATCATCAACCTGATTCTCTTGTTCCTATTCCTGTAAGTAAGGATCTTCCATTTCGATATCCTGGGAAGGATCCAGGGAAGCTGGCAAAGCACTAGTTGTTCTAGACGCAGAAGAGTGTCCAGAAGGCACTGAAATAGGAATGGAAGTAACTCCAGTACTCTGAGAAGTATTTTTCTTGGTCAGGCCCAAAACAGTGTTGACCAACTGGTGAACATCCACCATTGCCAATTGAGATGCGTCAGTGGTAACAGGGTTACTTTTTGCTGACCCTATAGGACTAGCCAATGAGATTGGTGCCGGCTGTGGTAGCAAATGGTGTCAATGCTGTGGGTAAATGCATCATTCCTGCCATCGACGGGAACCCCATAGATGAAAGAGAAATGGATTGTATAGAAAAATGTCCATCCTGTGGATTGACAGATGTCGACGACCAGGTGGAACCTGACAGGGGAGGCAATGGTGGAAGTAGCAGTTTTATATCACTGCTAGAGTTCGATGACAGAGAGATCGTCAATGAGCGGGTGGGAAGAGACAGGCTGGGCATCGTCGACAAAGTGGAAGACGAGTGAGCCACAGCCTCAAAAAGAGTGGCTAGGACCACTCTAGTGTTAATTACCACCTGTGATACAGAAGTAGTCACAGTGGCAGTTGACAGGGAGGAGACCAGGGGAGAATGTTTACTCTTACTTGAGTGTTTATGTTTCTCCTTATCTCCAGCAGTCGTCCATGATCGGTCCCGTGAAGAATGACAGGAGCCAGAGGACGACAATACAGAGCCGCGGGACTCCTTCGATTGGTGTTCCTGCTCCAGGAGGGCAACTTTTTGCTCCATAAGATGCTCTCTCAACTGTTGTACTCATTGACATTTGGTGGCATTACTAAATCGTTGACACACGACACAAGCATGGGTATCGTGCTCAGGACCCAGGCACTTCACACTTAATTCATGGAGATCCTGATCCTTGGTAGCTATCTTCTGGCCATAGGCACACTTTCGAAACAAAAGGTCTGAAGAAGACATGAGGAAGGTGCAACGAACTGGGAAATCGATGTGCCAAGAAAAGTAAATCGCGTATTCTTTTCTTCGTCGACTGAAGCTAACTCTTACTAGACATGAAGCCTTGCAAGTCACGGTGGGAAAAGAACTGAGGAGCATCTGGGACCACCCACATTTATACTGCACAGGGTATGACATGTGGTGTCATCGAGGGCAGTCCCTAGTCAACTGCTTGAAAAATCCTCTGGCTGGAAAAACAGGGCTAATGGCTGAAAGTTCCTATAAGCATGGCCGGATTAACACAGACACAAATGGCGCGCCATAGGCGTAGGGCCCCCACGTGGTTCAGGAGGGCCCCGCCATCGCCACTCGTGTAGCAGCAAGTTGGTTTGTAATATTTTTTTCTCTAATTTCTTCTTCTGTATGTGATCGGCGCATGATGCCCGACCGCCAAGTGCCCCCTCCCAAAAGCACCAAGCACCACAGTCCGACCCCCCCTCCCCACTCTGCTCAGCGAGCAAGCCTCTCTGTTCCGCCTCTGCACTGCCCACACACTAATCATACTAGGTCCTACCATCCTCCGGAGGTGTGGCTACTGAGGAGCGGGAATCAGTGTGGCAGACTGGCAGTGTGTGCGTGCGTTGCATCAGGGTCAGGGCCGTGCAGTGAGCCAAGTCATCTCTCTTGACGGACTCAATGAGGATCAGCAAGGAGAGGATAAGGATGGAGATCGTCATCGACAGACAGTGGTGGGACTGAGTCGTACTCTTAGTCGGTGGAGGTGGTCGGTCGGTCGGTCCGTGACTGTGACGTCTGGGGTACCGTCTCGCGATTGAATCGAGAAGTTAAAAGTAAAACACTAGCAAAAGTAAGCTCAGCTGAGCTTCCTGTGACTCGCTGTGCTACCGGCACCGCTTGCTGCGACATGATCTTGGGGGGGTAAGGGTCGAGAGCGAGTCAGACAGTTGACTGTCCGTCTCAGAGGAGCCGAGGTCTGTTGTACAAATAAATTAAGAACTAAAGTAAGATCATGGCATTGGTGCACAGACAGAGAAAATAAATAAAAAGTAGAAAAAAAGTACAATGGTGGTGCATAGTGGAATTGGGGCATATAACTACAGACATGGGAGACTGAAGTGTTCAAATGAAATTAGGCTACTGTTAGCTGTCAGAAAGGCAAGGCAGTCAGAATCAGTGGCTGGTTGGATATAACCTACTAGCAGGGGCGATAAAGGGAAGGGAACAAAATCATCTGTATGCCAAAAAAGATTGAGCCTACACAACCACAGGCCACAGCAAGCCTGTTCCCTGGTAAAATCTAAATCTTCCTTCCTTCCTTTCATCCATCCTTCCTTCCTAATCCTTCCCCCCTCTCTCTCTTTCCCTCTTTCGTTGTTTTCTTTTTGTTTATTTCAAAAGTTTTACAAGGAAAGGCACGCTGAGCAGCTAACAGCTCATTTCCAGATGCGTTCTGTGGGGTGGGGAAGGGGAGGACAGGACTAGGAGCAGCACAAACAATACTCAGCCTCCCAGAGCTCCTGCAAAATAAAGGTGTTCGTTTTACTGATTAGTCAGTCAGGGGGTGGAGGGGAGAAGGAGAATAAATGCAGCTAAACTGCTAGTCCCTTTATATATCATTTTTCTTGGCTCTTTATATATAATTTTGGGGAGGGGGGAAGTCACCACCACATATGAGCTCCACCTCCCAGTTACACGTCACTGACCTGCTACAAGTTCTTCAGTGCTTCAAAACACATAGCATTATTGTAGACGACATCCTGTTTGAGTACCTTGGTCGTTGCAGTCTTGCCGGCAGAGCGCAGTGAAAGAGTGAGATGCTGACATTTGGGCCCCACGGGCCACAAAATATGACCTGGAGTAGGGCCCCCACACCCATTAATCTGGGCCTGCCTATAAGTGTAACCTGCTGAAACAGATATCCTTGATAAAGATATGGGAAGTCGGGTCAGGCGCTGGAGTAGCACTGCCGCTGGCCAGTGCTCCCAGTCAGAAGAGGGCAACATCTATGTTCCGCGCTGTGGTGATTCCTGCGGTGGGCTGAGAAAGCTTTTCTTCTTGCAGGACGTCGCTACGTGTGCGCAAGGGTCCATGCATAGAGATGCACCCTCTGTGTCGGGACACCTGAGGGAGGGAAGAAAAACAGAAATCTATGTCTCCTTTCCACCACTCACAATGGCCCCTGGCACTCTTCGACCCCACACTGTGTTGATCCCCACCAATTGGATGGTAGGGGGGAGCAGCAGTTGGGGCTGGGGGCACTGGGTCAAGGCACTAGCAGCAGGCAACCGGTGGTAGCAGGGGAGCAAAAAGCTATATAGAAAGAAAAACAATTACCTAGAAACTGCACACTTCGTAAGTAACTTGCTGTTATCTATACAGCAAACCCACAAGAGGACATGGGTTTCTTGAAAATAAATGTACTTCCAGGGTTCATATAAAAGCAAACAACCTTTGTTATCAAACTCACATATTCTACCTCACAACAACCTAACTAAAGAAAAATAAACCTCTTCCCATTAAAAAAAAATAAATATCCATGCAATAACCCAGTCCGGGGCATGAGTTTCTAGAAATTTATGCACCTCCCAGGTGCTTTGAAAGTCGATCTGCCTTTTGCCTTGTGCAGTCTAATTCACCTGAGGCATGTATTAATTCTCTAGAAATGCATGCCCAGTTATGGTTTATTGCTTACTAATGTGCTGTATCACACTATAACAACTGGGGAGATTTTCTCACATTGGGAAGCCTGGTTATAATAATTTCATACACACTGAGTTTCCCTCACACTGAGCATGTGTGGCCATCGCTCTTCCACGTGTCGGTGCCAGCTGTCATCCCCCAGTGCTACACAGTTCGTCGCACTCTGAGTCAGCAGCAGTAAGTTAATTTAAAAAAAAAAGAAAAACAAGGGGGATAAAGTATTTTACCTGTTCTGCTTTAAAAACAAAAAAGGAGTGAAAAAAACAAACACACAAGTAATGTTTTTTCTCAGCAGCAGCTGACCGCACTGAAGCCCGACCGGTCCTAAGGCTCCATAAGGATATCTTTATTTTATATCATTGTTGTGGCGAAAAAACTCCCCAGCAACTATATAAAATAAAGGCTGGGTAGAGGGTGTAAAATTCAAATTTTACACACACCCTTGGCGTGTGGGATGCCTTTATAACCCCTCAAGCTTCGATCTCGGGGGTTTATGTGGCATCCCACACCTCAGGGGTGTGTAAAATTCAAGTAATAACCCCCTACCCAGTCATTATTCTATTTGTTACTAATACACATAGAATTACACATATATTCAATATTTACACTAAACTATAGGAGGCAGTATAGCGCAGTGGTTTAAGGCTCTGAGCTACAAACCTGGAAACCTGGGTTTGAATCCCACAGCCTCCACTTGCATATTGTGTGACCCTGAGCAAGTCACTTGACTTCCTTGTGCTCCCAGGTCGCACCAAAGAAAAAGCTTCAGCTTAGTGTCTCTCGCCTGGCTAAAAAAAACCCCACAAACTGGTTCTAAGTATGATTTACTACGCAAGTTTCAGAAAGTCTCTTAACCTCGCCATGCTTCAGTCACCCAGCCATTAAAGTGGGAATAGGCAAATCTTTTGCCTCCCTAATCTAAATATAGGGACTTACAAATACCTATTATACCCATTACTGGGGCAGGGAGCTAATCCAAGCATCAGTCATCATTAAAGTCACCATCTCCTTGCACCGTCACAATTAATATAACCCCCCCAATCCCAAACCAAAACACTACACTGAGCCATAAATGGCTCCAAAGATCCAGGCTGGGCAGGAAGGAACACGGCTGATGCAAACGTGCGCAACAGAATAATGTACTTGTAGTAGCCATGACCCTGCCTACTCACAAGAATACCAGAACCACAAGGTCATTTAGGGTTCTACTATACTGCAGTGCATAGGGTATTTAGCTTCTCACTGCCACCGCTGGGACCAGCATCAATCTCCCGCCCCCATGCCTAAATGGATACTGAAGGGAAAGGATGGACACCACCCAGAAAGATTATCCATCTATGCTGTGACAACTATATTGCTGACACTGGTTTGTCATAACTTAACACACAGAACCACCAAACACCTGGACTTGTAGTTCAATGCTGCTATTACCTGGATGAGTAGCTGGGTGTCTCCATCTGACTTTTGTCCCACTAATGACCACTGCTCACCCAGTACAGAGGCATTTATTTTAGGCAACAGAACCACCCCTTCAGTCACTCCCACTCCCAATCACGAGACTGTGCAACAGAAATGGATTTTACCCGTACCAAAAATACTGCATTCACAGAGAATTATAATAGCACGGTAGCAGCACTATAGTTAGGGTTGAGTAGGCTGTTTAATGCTAAACCCCTAACGTTGCACTTTTTTTTTTTCTTCTTTTAATTCTGTTTATACCCCCATCTCGTGGAACTCCCTCAGGCATCCTCCTATGCCCCTAACTTCTACCTCCATGCCTGAGAGGGCTCCTAGTTCCTGGCACCAGCCCGGCTATCCCCTGGCTCTAAGGCCCCCAGGTAGGGGCCGCCCCAACCACCAAGGGCGCCCATCTATAATTCGGGCTGGGCTGGGCTCCGCCCAGGAGGAGTGCAAACCGCGATGGAGTGTGGTTGGGAGAGCGGGGGTGCCGCCACCTATCCACAGGGTGGGGGGTTCTGGTACGCCCAGACATGAGACATACAATACTGTACCGCCCGCGGCGTGCGTGCTCCCACCCGTCCGGAAGAAGACCGCTCAGCGTCTACCTTGATAGTGAGCCCTGCGTGCTGCAGTGCCTCC
Organism: Neoceratodus forsteri; assembly: GCA_016271365.2. NCBI lineage: Eukaryota > Metazoa > Chordata > Ceratodontiformes > Ceratodontidae > Neoceratodus > Neoceratodus forsteri. The sequence continues at coordinate 737,822,277 of CM028131.1, forward strand.
GGTCTCCATCGGGGCCGCTGCTGCGCCGGCTAACCCTGGATCCCTCCCCGAGAGAGGAGAGCAGTCCTCCGGACGCTCAATCCTCTCTCTCCCCTGCCAACCGGGCTCATTCCCCAACCCGGGTCGCCAGCGTGGCGCGAGGTCTAACTTTGTACTTTAATAGCTTCCCTCCCGTTCATCGGATTTGCACTACATTTTGCATGTGCAGTCTCAAAGTAAGGTCTCTTGATGTGCCAAGTTTCATTCTGGCTGGATGTGCAGATTCCAAGAACAGGACAGTGAAAATTTTTTTGTTTTTTTTCCGCTGGTTCTTTTTTTTTTTTTTGTCATTGCCCAGTGCACAGAAAGTTTAGAATTTTGGTCTGAAATTTTCAGGGTAGAAAGGACTTGCCCCAGAATGGAGCCTTTCATTAGTTTGGTGGTGAAAACACACAGGTTACACACCTGTAACAGTAGTTCTAGTAGTGCTGTATGTTGTTCATCCACATGTCTTGGCAGTTGCATTTCCTTTTAAGATCAGCCGGAAGTCTTTAAGCTGGCTCTTCCCACCCATCCGGGTGGTATATCCCTCAGCTTCACCCCTTGACGCCAGATCTTGCCCGCTGGAAGCAATGGTTGTGCGTCAAAGCCAGGGAGGTTGGGTGGGTCTGTGTGGATGAACAACATACAGAACAACTCCTAGAACTACTGTTACAGGTGAGAAACCTGTGTTTCTAGGGACGTAGATATGCTGTTCTATCCACACGTCTTGGCAGACTCCTAGCAGTTCTCCGGGAGGAGGGAGGCAAGGAGAACACCCCTACCTAGGAAAAAGAGCTTGCAGAACTGAGGCCCCAAAACCAGCATCCCAGCGTGACCCTAGGGTGATGTGGTAGTGGGAAATGAAGGTGTTTACTAACTTTTAGGTAGCAGTCCAGCAGACTTCCTGGATAAGGATATCCCTAGAAGCAGCCACTGATGCAGTGGTGTGGCGGGTGAAAGAAGCCCTTAGACTTCCGGGAGACTCCCTACCTGCCAACCTACAGCAGAGATCAATGCAGGATGTAATCCATCTGCCAATCGTCCGCTTGGCAGCAGGTCTGCCTGGTGCGGCTTCAGTGTAGGTGACAAACAGCTGGTGAACCTCTCCCAGAATTCCAGCTGTGCGCTCCGTATAGTAAGCAAGCACTCGCCTCAGGTCCAAAGTATGGAGCCTGTATTTGGCATCCGAGGTGTGACTGGGGTAGAAAACCAAGAGAGTCATCATCTGGTTCAGGTGGAACTCTGACACAACCTTCGGAAGGAACTTCAGGTTGGGGTGCAGGACAACCATGTCCCTGTAGAAGACCATATAAGGAGACTCGACACAGAGCGCCTGGAGCTCCCCAATCTTTCCGGCTGACATGATAGCCACCAAGAAGGCAGTCTTCCACGACAAGTGAGACATCTGGCACTTGTGCATCGGTTCGAATGGCTTGCCCAGGAGCTTTGCCAGTACCAGCAGTAGATCCTATGGTGGTGGTGGTTCACGCACTGAAGGGGAAATGTGATCAAGGCCTTGGAAAAAGCACCAGGCCACCTTCTCCTGTGCCACCAACTGCTGACTGGCCCACGCCCGGTAAGCAGAGATGGCTGTCAGGTACACCTTAAGGGTCATCGAGCGAAGTTTCCCTTTGCAGAGAGACCATAGGTAGTCTAGGATGCTAGCCATTGGGCAGGACAAAGGGTCCAACCCCTTGCCTGGACACCAAATGGAGAATTTCTTCCACTTGAAGACATAGCACTTCCTGGTCGATTCCTTCCTAGATGTCTCAACTACAGTGAGTACATTCTTCAGAGAGACCCAAAGCCTGGAACTCTAGCCACTCAGGAACCAAGCTGTCAGGTGCAGGGACTGAAGGTACGGATGGAGTACCTTCCCCTGATTGATTGACAAGGGGACACAATTTAAAGATAGAAGGAGGGCGGTTCAGGGGCAATGTGAGGAAGTATTATTTCACAGAGAGGGTAGTGGATGCATGGAACAGCCTTCCTGAGGAGGTTGTGGGGTCTAAAACTGTGGGAGAATTCAAGAATGCATGGGACAGACATAAGGCAATTCTTGTGGGGGGTAGGAAGAAATAGGCTGTTGGTTAACTAGGATCTGCGGCCTATCCTGTAGGTAGGGAAATGGGCAGACTAGATGGGCCAAGCGGTCCTTATCTGCCGTCAAAGCCTATGTTTCTATGGAAAGCAGGTCCAGGCATGCTGGAAGACACCTCAGGAGCCTGATGCTGAGCCTGAGGAGATTGGGGTACCAAAACTGGCGGGGGCAGTCCTGAGCCACCAGGTTCACCTGTGCCTTGTCCCTCCTGACCTTCAGGAGCACCTTGTGGATCAAGGGACGGCATAAAGGAGGCCTGGTGTCCATGGCCTTGAGAAGGCATCCCCCTGTAGTGAGGCCTGCTGGGGGGGGGGGCACAAAACAGCCTCAGCTTTGCCTTCTCCCTGGAGGCGACCAGATCCACCTGAGGGGTATCCCACTGGGAGAACAAGCTGTGTACTACCGCTGGATGGAAAGACCACTCATGGGACGCCTCGCACACTTGGCTGAGGGAGGCCGCCAGCTGACTGGAAGCTTCTGCCACATGAATAGCTAGGAAATCCACCTCCAGTTGGCTCACGAGGGTCCAGATGCGGAGAGCTTCCCTGCAGGGAGGATGGGAGTGTGTGCTGCCTTGTTTGTTGAGACAGTACATGGTCGTGGTGTTATCCGTCTGGACCTGATCCACTTGACCCCAAAGGAATGGAGCGAAGGCAGTCAGCGCCAGCCAGACTGCTCGGAGCTCCAGCAGGTTGATGTGACATCGGGACTCCTTGGAGGTCTAGAGCCCATGGACTCTGTGTCCCCTCAGGTAGGCACCCCAGCCCGTGAGAAAGGCATTGGTCGTCAGGATGACCGGTGGCTCGGGGCAGACAAACGGGATCCCTTCTCACAAATGCTCCAGGACAGTCCACTGTTGGAGAGCGTCCCACATATTCTGGGTCACAGTGACCAGCTGGTCGAAATGACCTAGCCGCTGAGTCCACTGACAGGCCAGCTCCCACTGAAGGGGGAGCATATGCCACCAGGCCCATCGGACTACGGAGGTGCAGGCCATCATGTAGCCCAGAATTTGCAGGAAGTCCAAAGCAGGGCACAAGTGCCCAACCAGAAATGATCAGGCAAAGGAGGAGAGAACCTCTGCCCTGTCTGCTGGGAGCCTCGCTCTGGCTTGGCAAGAGTTGCGCTCTGCCCCAACGAAACAGATCACCTGCGAGGGCACGAGTTCCGACAAGGCCTTGTTGACTAGGAGGCCAAGGTTGATGCAGGTCTGGAGGGACAGGTCCCTGGACCTCTCCACCTCCTATCTGGAGGGACCCGCTATAAACCAATTGTCCAGGTAGGGGTACACCCTGACCCCGAAGATGGGCCGCCACCACTGCAATGCATTAAGTGAAGACCCAGGGGGCCGATGACAGGCCGAACGGCATGGCTCAGAACTGCTCAGAAGTGGAGGAACCTTTGGTGTGACGGATGGATTGGGACATGAAAGAATGCATCCTGCAGATCCGGGGAGCAAAACCATATGTTCTGCTCCATTCTGCTTGAGAGATGGTATGATCTGAAACAGAGTTACCATCCTGAAGGTGCGAGACCTGAGAAACTTGTTCCGCTCGTGCAGATCTAGAATGGGGCACCAGCCCTTGTCTGTTTCGGGGCCAGGAAGTACCTGGAAATGAACCCTGGGTTGATAGGGGGATCCATTACTCTGACCACCACCTCCTTGCGGAGGAGTTAGGTGATGTCATCTTGGAGAGCTGAGTGTCCACGGATACCTTCTCCTCCCATGGGGTGTGGGCTTGGCTTGGTGGGTACTGCTCGAATTCCAGAAGCAGATCCTGGCCAACCAGTTCCAGAATTCACCTGTCCGTGGTAACTGCGGACCAGGCAGAAAGGAAGTGGCAGAGCCGGCCCCCCACGGAAGGACCCAGAGGAGGCATGACGGGCATGGGGTTGGTCACCCCAATCCCGTCACTGTGCAGGCTTGGAAGAGGAGGAGTAGGAGGATCCAGTGGGGGGGGGTGCCGGGACCCTTCTCTCTGGGCTTATGGGCCGCCGAAGCTCCTGACTTGGGCCAAGGGCACCAAGATTGAGCCTGCTGCTGCTGCCCAGATTGGTACTGGGCCTGCTTGGCTGCAGGTGCAGAAGGCCAAAAGGGCTTGTGCTTCTGGTTTTTGGAACCCTGAGATTCCTTCTGGGCAGAAGCAATAAAGTCCAAGGTGGCACTGGACTTCTTGGTGCGTTGTAGGTGACATCAACCCCTGGACCAAAAAAGTTGGTGCCCAAGAAGGGTATGTCCGCCTGTTTGTGCTGGGTGTCTGCCGGAAAGGTCAAGACCCTCAACCAGGCCCTGCAGCGCATGGCGACTGCGGCTGCCACTGAACGGGCACAGGAGTCCCCAATGTCCAGACCTGTCTGTAGTTACTGTTTAGCCACAACCCGACCCTGATCCCGAACCTGCTTGACCGTGTTCTGGAGATCTGCGGGGGGATGAGGAAGCACTTCATCCAAAGAGCCCAACAGGGCAGGGGAGAAGTGTGCCATGATGACAGCCATGCTCCTGACAGAGACCAAGCGAGGAGGCAGCATAGACCTTCCTGGTAGAGTGGTCCAGTTTTTTGGACTCTTTGTCCAGAGGTCTATCAGAGTCTCCTGAATTGCCTGAGCGCCAAAACACGGAGTCAGTCACCAACCCTTCGGCCAAGGGGTGCTCTGTGAACCCTGAAAGGGAGCCGATGGGCACTGCATATTTGTGGGCCATCTGAATGGCTGATGGTGCAGAGCAAGAGGCAGGGTGCTGCCAAAGCTCCAGGGCCGGGCCAACAATGGCTTCGGCCACTGGGAAGGCCTCTGTTGGAGAATCCCCTTTGTTCAGAATGTCTGTCAGGAGATAGCAAGCCCATTTTTGAATAGACTCCAAAGGCATCCCTGGGGATTCGGAGATGAGATGGAGGATGCCCATGAAGGACGTGGGACCCTCCTCTGTCGAAAGACCCCAAGTGATTCCTCGTCGAGTGGACAGGAGTGCAGCAAGTAGTCCTCGGACTCTGAGGAATCTGGATAGAATGGCTGACCACTTGTGTCACCTTCAACCCACTGCGGATGGTTGGGAGTAAGAGTGACCAACAGTCTGTGAGGGAGGCCCTTAGCGAGCCAAAACCCCTTGACTGGAGCCCCAGAGGGAGGCTGTTTAGGTGGTTTCTCCACCAGTATTGGCTGAGAGGCTGGTTTTGGCCAAGCCATAATGGCCTTCACCGGCTCCGCAGGCGGAGGGATGGTGCCGACCGGATCCGGAAGTGTCAGCGTTGACCTAGAGGGTGACAGCCATGTGATGGCTGGTGTGGAAGCCGGGGTCGACTTTGAACCAGCCAACACCAACTGTTGCCACGAGATCCTCGTAGCATTGGTGCAACTTGCGCTGGAGCCTCTCCTTTTCCGAAGAGGACGAGGATGAATAGTAGCAGCACTGCTTTTTGGAATGCCCAGAGCAGTGTCTATGGGTTTTCCTCGACCTTTCAGACGTCAACCTCTGGGGGCACTTGGAAGGAACCGGGGGAAACCCGCAGTTCCTATAGGTCATGGTCAGGGACCGTAAAGAGGTTCCCAACAGGCTGGGTCTCATCCTCAGTGGGTCCAGGCAGGATCGGACTCCTGAACAGGGAGTAGTCGGCCTCATCAAGCGACAATGGGTAGATGATAATTCCTGTGAATGAGAAAGTTCTCGATCCAGTGAACGACGACGTTAAGTCTTCTCCTTCTCTCTCGACTCCTTTTCCCTTTTACGGGAACAAGACCTGTGCAAAGCCGATGGGCCAAGCCCCCCCAGGAGAGACTGGCACAACTCCTTAAAAGAGCCTGTAAAGGTAGAGCCCAGTTTTAGTGGGATGAAAACCGAAGCCAAAGAGGACTGACCAGCGGCCCGAGTCGCCTCCTTCTCGAAGGACTTCATCTGTTCAAGTTGCTTGGTGAAACTCCCAGTTGCGGAGACCGCCCAATGGGCTTCTTTAGATTTGACCATTGGGTTCTGTTTTTCCAGACGGCTGAGCTGCAATCGGGCGAGACGATCATCTACCATGTTTGGCTGAAAAGAGCAACTAAAATCATAAGCCTGAGTGTCATGATCGTGACCCAGGCAATAAACACATGCGGCGTGCGGGTCAGTGCGAGACATCATCTGTCCACAGAGGCCCCGGCGGAACCCTGGTGAGGACTTGTCCTCCATCACAGTCACGATCGAGGATCAGAGTGGAAAAACTCTTACGAGTTTAATTTCACATAGAAACACAGAAGTTGAGGGCAGATAAGGACAGCAAAGCCCATCCAGTCTGCCCATTTTTTCTACCTTATGAATGTGTCATAGGCCTTCACTTAGGTAGAAAATCCAAAGATTTAAGCGCCAGGGCATAGTCAACACAGAAGCGGTAAGGAGGGAACCCGATTCTTCCAAGCGGAAAGGAAGATCCAGTGTCAAGGGGTGGAACAGAGGGATATACCACCTGGATGGGTGGGAGGAGCCAACTTAAAGACTTCCGGCTGATCTTAAAGGGAAAGGCAACTGCCAAGACATGTGGACAGAACAACATATCCACATCCCTAGAAATATTAATTTGCTCCAGATTATAAGGATCTTAAATTTCAGTTCTGAGCATGCTCAGTATGGTCTTTTGGACAGCTGTTTCATACAAAACAAGAATTTGGCCATATGAAACAGGATTCTGTTTTATGAGGTAGGTAATCCTGTTTTGTGAGGAAAAAAAAAATCTTCTTTCATATGACGTTCATCTTTTCCTTTTTTTCAAAAAATGTATTGCTACGTTAACAAGCTATAACTCCATCAATATTTGGAGTTGAGACATTGAGCAGTACAACACTAACACGATACCCCTCTGCAAAAAAAAAATTCAGCAGCCATATAAAAACTAAAACATTAAAATTCCCATATAATAACATTGCAGCTTCAACAAGCTGTAACTACATCACTCTTTGGAGTTAACAGACAATCTATGTATCAAAAGGAAGATGCAATTGAGTACTACAAGACTAAGTCCCTACAAAATGCCAACTAAAAACAGACTTCTAAAAATTAATAAATGAAAATTCCCATAGGATAACACTGCAACTTTAACAAGATACAAGTCTGTCAATAGCTGGAGTTAAGGGACAAGGTATATGTAAAAAAAAAAGTGTCAATGAGCACTATATCACTAAAACATAATACCCCCAAACGTTCATGAGGTATACACTGCACCCTAAAATTACCTCTAATCTTCACCATGGTGCCAAATCCATCATGAAAGTCTGATCATCATCAAAAATGCACCACAGAAATTGACGGCAGATAAGGACCGCTTGGCCCCCCTGTCTGCCCATTTTTCCTTACCTACTGTAATACCGCAGACCCTACTTGATCTCTGGCTTTCCCCTCCTTTCCTAACTGCTAAGGTTCCCTTATACCTATTCCATGCCTTCTTGAATCCCACTACAGTTTTTGGCCCCACAGCCTCCGCTGGGAGGTTGTTCCAGGCATCCACCGCTCTTTCTGTGAAGAAGTACTTCCTTATATCTCCCTTGAGCCTACCCCCCAACCTCATAGCATGACTCATTGTTCTTGAGCATCTTTTTCTCTGAAAAAGGCTTCCCTCATGAACCTTATTTATACATGTGAGCAATTTGAAAGTCTCTTATCATAGCTCCCCCCTTACTTTCCTCCAGGGTGTACATATTAAGGTCCTTCAGTCTCTCCCCATAGGGCTTTTGACGCAGACCCTGCACCACTTTAGTCGCTCTCCTTTGGATCACCACTACTCTGTCTACATCCTTCTGGAGATGTGGTCTCTAGAACTGAACACACTACTCTAGGTGTGGTCTCACCGGCGATCTATACAGTGGTATAATTACTTCCCTCCTGCTGGTGATACTCCTCCCTATGCACCCTAGCATCCCACTGACTCTCCCCACTCCTCCCCTCCATCAAGGGTGTATCTCATCTTCTACTATAACCATAGCAAATTTCAGAGCAAGTCGACAAAAATGTGTTGACTTATGGGTTAAAAAAAAAAAAAAAATTTTGTACATATACAATCAATTGCTGGCAGTTAAGAAGAACACTTAATACATTCTTTCCTTTGAAGTGAGACCCATAAAAAAACAATTACAACCCAGCACATACACTGCTTTTCAGAGGCGCGGATGCGCAGGGCCCAGAGGGCCTTGCACTTCCACAGCCAGATGAAACTGTGCATCTATGGAGGCATTTAAGCACTTCCCTAACCAGATGGATGCGTTCATGCAAATCCCAAAGGGACCTGCGTGAATGAGGATACGATTCTACTATCTGAAACACTAAGGAAATTCTTTGCAAAAACTGGGCTAATGTTCCAGTTAAGGTTCAGATTAAAGCGGCAAAAAGAAAATACATATGAACATAAGAATGTTGTCGGGAGATAGGGACCATTTGACCCATTTAGTCTGCTCAAGGTGGCTACTCCCCTCCCCTTTAATTGTTCAAGTCAAGCTATCCATACTGTCTGTCCTATGTTTGTTTAAATTCTCTTACTGTCTTAGCTGTCACCATCTGTGCTGACAGGCTGTTCCATGGGTCTACAACCCTCTCTGTGAAGAAGTACTTTCTATAGTTGCTCCTGAACTTGCCTCACACCAGACGCAAGTTGTGCCCCTGTGTCCGAGTTCCTTTGTTTACTTGGAAGAGATTCCCCATCTTGTTTATTCCCTTGATGTATCTGAAAGTTTTTATCATGTCTCCTCTGTTTCTTCTCTGTTCTAGTGAGTACAATTTTAGTACCCTGAGCCTAGTTTCATACGTCTCATGGTGCAGCCCTTGCACTGTTTTAGTAGTCCTTCTCTGCACCGTCTCTAATCTATGTCCTTTTTCAGGTGTGGCCTCCAGAACTGGATATAGTACTCCAGGTGTGGCCTTACCAAGAATCTGTACAGTGGCATGATTACCTCTTGTTTTCTGCTTGTAATGTCCCTACCTATACTGTACATCCGAGGATGCCACTTGTTCTCTGTGCAACTTTTTCGCACTGTTTTGTGACTCTGAAGTCATTGGTGATGAGTACACCCAGGTCCCTTTCCATCTTTGTCACCTCCAACTGGTGCCCATCCAGAGTGTACTTTACCCCTGGGTTTCACTTTCCCAGGTGCATGACCTTACATTTCTTGGCTTTAAATTTTAACTGCCAGTGTTTTGAACATTCCTCTAGTTTTCGGAGGTCAGCTACCATGTTTGTGATCCCCTCCTGTGTATCCACCCTGTTGCAGAGCTTTGTATCATCTGCAAACAGGCACACCCTCCCTTCCAATTCTTCTGTGATGTCAATGATGAAGATGTTGAAGAGGAGTGAACCCAGCACCAACCCCGTGGTACGCCGCTGGTCACTTCACCCTCTTATGACAAAGCCCCATTGACCATCACTCTCTGCTTTCTATTCTGTAGCCAATTCCGAACCCAGTTAACTATCTTATGCCCTAGGTAAGGAAATGTAGTTTCCACCCCTAGACCCGCCCCCCCCAAAAAAAAGCAGGAAAAAGGAAAAAAAAATATTACAGTTTTCACTGTCTTGACTGTTGGTGAATCAGGGGTGAAATCTTCCTTGGGGTACTAAACCCTAAAGCTCACCCAACTCCATGACAAAATAAGGTAAAATGTATTACGTTTCCTTCAGCGAGGGCCTACACGCTGTTGGCAACATGTGAGGAGACACAATTCTGTACGTTTGAAAACTATATCACAATGGGGTGAGTGTTAGGAATGAGAACCCCAAGGAAGACCCTCACCCCTGATTCGCCAACAATCAGGACAGCAAAAACCGTAATGTTTTTTCCTTTTCCTGCTTGAGGGTTGGGAATGGGGAGTTACCCTAACCCCACATTTCCCTACTTCTGACACTTTAATCTGACCGGACAGGTGCATTAGTGCGGTTTTTTGCAAAGAATATTAACTATATTGCACTACTAAATTACTGAATATCTAATAAAATACAAAAGGGAAAAAAATAGAGTATGCATAACAAAAACAGTTTAGACAGAAAGAATTTAAAGAAAGAAATACCTCTGTCTCTAGACTAAAATTTAAGAAGATCGTACCCAAATCTTGGGTTTCTTCCTCCCTTAGAAACCAAGCTGCCACTAAGCCTGAACTGCAGCTGACATAGAACTTTCCCTTTCCATACAGTGGTTCTCCGATATGTTCTGCTCCCAAACTGAACAGGAGGGTCTGAGATTTGTGTTCCCAGTTAAAACCTCTCAAAGTGTCCACCCACATATCACGCTATCACAGCATCCTCAGTCACAAGAGTCAGCCTCCCTTTGTCCCACTGCTCAAAAAGCAGATCCAAGGGGCACTAGAGAGCAATATCACTGATAAGATGTGTTTTCGTCCACTCCGCTTTGTTGGGTCAATTTTTATTTTTAAATACCAAAACTCAGTTGGTAAATTGGGTCAAGAGCCCTAGATTTCAACTCCTCGAGCAAAGCAGGATCGGCGGATACAAGACTCTTATTATGGGACGACAGAATAAAGGCGCTATGGGCGGCCCAAAACCACAGCAGCCATCAGATCAACAGGCTACCTCAGCAACACTCACAGCAGAACCCCCATGGAAGGCACTGCAACTTTCAATGCAGGCAACTGATGTTAAGGTCGGTATGATTTTGCAGTGTCTGGGTGAGTAGGATGTTAAAATTGAGCTTGTGACCAAGACAGCCACCACTGCGGAGACTCAAGCTAATCGGGCCCTGGCGACTGCAGCTAAACTGGTGCAAGAGAATGCACAACTTCAGTACAGACTAGAAGCACTGGAAAACTCACAGCGAGCCTGTTGGGTTACCGGAGGGCCAAGAGGGGTCGGATTTGCTGCAGTTCCTGAGCATCTGGCTTCCCACTGCCTTGCAAGTGGACGCATCCATTGCAGACCTTTTTGTCCGGGCTTATCGAATTGCACCACGGACTGTGGAGGCTCAGAGGGACCTCCCCAGGATGGCTCTACTAGTCATGGATGGAACTCTAGTGAGGGATTTACTGCTGAAAGCAGCAAGAGATTCTGACCCTCTGACCTATGAAGGGAAAACCCTCCACTTGTTCCCCGACTTATCTTTTGCCACTAGAGCCCGTAGGAAAAAATTTGATGAGGTTCGTCCTAAACTACATAACTTAGGGGTAGTGCACTCCTTGCTCATGCCTGCTCGGCTGCGCATCTTCTAGGGAGGCCAAACGTTTCTATTCACATATCCTGAGGCAGGAAAAAGGTGGAAGCCATCACTAAAGAATCTGAGGTGGCCAAAAATAGCGGGCATGGAGAAGAAGCTATCGAGTCTGATTCTGAGGACTCTTGAGGTTTTGCGGTGAGAGACTGTGCCTTTGATCGTGGCTAAGGTTTAACCACGGACTGAATTTGCTAGAACTGTATTAACTTTGGACAAGTACTTGGAGCTGCTACTTTTATGTTTGGGGTTCAGTACTGTTTTATCACCCTGGCTTTCAGTCTGTCTTTTGGTTATACTAATGTCCCGTGACGCAGATTTCGTGCCACGGCCAGGAGGTGTATCTCGGGACCAGTTAGTCTATTTAACTGGGATAGTGAGCACTCGACTACTTCTTTGAATTATTTCTTAATTTGGTCTACATTTCATGTTAACATTGATGGAGTAGTTCTTGTTGCTGTTTTATGTCAACCGAGTTTGTTAAGCATAGTTTACTTAATGCCGGTCGGCAGGGTGGAGGGGAGAAGACACTACCATGTTTGGTATTTTCTATGTTTGGGAGGTGGTAATATCAACATTGATCGCTGAAGGTCAGATATGTTTGGTAGTAAGCAACAATTAGAAATCCACCATATCTTGCAAGGTGTAGTTATTCTTGTGTAATACTGGTGTTTGGATGTACTGTTTCGATGGAATACCCCCAAGTTGTGTACACCAGGCTGTTTAGGCTGTCTGTTCCTGATCCACTGGATAGTTCATTTTAATTTTGTAGATGCCTGACATTAGTGCTACCTTCTTCATTGATTTGTTCAATGAAAACTGATAAAAATAAAGTATTAAAAAAAGGCAGCCCCAAGCAGGTTTCGAGTTGGTACACATTACCTCAGACGATGGTTGTTTATTCAAGGCTCCCTGCTTATGGTTTGGACAAGGCTCCAACACCGGGGGGTGTGTGTGTTGAGGGGGTGCTCGTCCGATACATGGATTTCTAGGAAGTGCCTTTCACATGATACAAAGTAGCTCTCAGGCTACTAATCAAAGTTAGTTCTGTGCCCACTCCCAGAGACAAATCTGCTTACCACAGGGGTTCTTTTGAAATGTACTACAGCCTAAACATCCTCTTAAACTTGATAAGATTTTGCGAAAAAAACTTCAACTCTCTGTGACCAGCTGAGAGGAATGTGTCAGAAATATAATTTAACTACTTCAAAGGTATGCCCCATGAAATGTAAGGCTAATGAGGGTTTGGCTGCTCAAGCCTGAGGAGGGGATTATTCGATTGTGGCTGTGCCAACAAGGATACATGGGGGTGTACCACTCTGATGGCTGCTGAAACTGGGACTAGTCCACTCCCTCTTAAAGCTCAAACACAGGGTTAATAGATAGTTTGAAATTCCTTGGGGGCAAAATTCTTTAGGTGGCTTTATATTCCTTTATTATTCCCATGGTGTGGACAGTACATGGAGAGCCCATTCTATCTGCTTATTACCCACAGAGCAGGAAATGGACTATCTGCCAAGCCCTGTCAATATATGGTTTGAAATCTGGAAAGAAAAATTGCACCAGACTATTTAAAAGAAGAAACAACTCCTAAATCCAAAGTTATTTTAACTGGATCAACTTCATACTATATGGGTAAGGCCAATGATTTTCAGTTTTTACTGAAAACCTGGTAAAATTCTGGAATTTGGACTGCCTGAACACTGGTAAAAACAAAGAATTTCACAGAATCTGGCATTTTAGGCCAGATCAGTAAATATGTAGAACTTGCTTTTTTCTTATAATATTCTTCCTGTACTATTTTTGATTTGCTTCAATTAATGCTCTGTATATTAAGCTTTCTTTTATTCTTATTTATACACATTCTAAAAGGATGACAGTAGAATCCTGGTAAAATCTGGAAATCGCATCACCCGTGTAATTCATGGAATTCCAAGTCTTGAAAATGGAATTTCATTATTGCCATCACCGTAATCAGTGGCCTCGTTCATGGGCTCTTTCCAAGAGACAGCATCCTGTTGTTTCTTGAGCCATTTAAAAACAATCTGCCCTTTTGAAGTCAGTTACAAACATTATTTCAGTAAGACTATTTTTGCATTAAAGAGGAGGAGAGTGTCATTAGTACAAACTAAAATAAGAGATTGGTAAAAAGAGAAAAGGGACTAACAAATACCCTTGAGGGACATCACTGGAAATTGGTTGAAGTATATATCAACTACACGTGACCGAGTACATTTTATGTGTGAACTGACATTTTTCTCCACTTGTTCCCAAATGTGAAACCTACTTTTCTTACAAGCAAAAAGGGATAAGAGAGGTCAGCTACTTGTATTTCTCATCTGCATGTAAAAGACAACAATTTCACAGGTTCTTACTATGGTTTTTTCAAGTTACTTACCTAGTTTTGTGAGGAACTCCCGTTCTAGCTCTTGTACCTGCCTGGTAGCCTCTTCTAAAGAGCTGCAGAGTTTCATCTTGGGCCGTAGAAGCTCTAAAGTATCACTGATCATGTAATCAATGTCAATGGGGAACGGATGATCTTTTGTCCACACATCTAAACTTTTCTTCCACCAGATATAACGCTGCAACATACAACAATGAAAATAAACTTTTATCCTGAATCTTCTAATGCTGTGTGAAACAAGATCAAAAGACTAAAGGTAATAATTTAAATACAGTTTTAGGAACATTGCCAGACATCTGAAGCCTAAACAACAATTTGTCATCCGGTCTGAACAAATAATCTGTTTACTGAAAGAGCTGGTGACACGTTCAGGTGAACTTTAATAAAACATAATATTTAGACACAGTCCAGCTTGTATTTCCCATTAGTTCTGTATTTCTCATCCCCATTATTTATTACTGAGGTCATCTGTATGAAAACAGGATTTCTGCTCCTGAAGAGTTAATCTATTCCTGCTGCTTTCTCCCTACCTGAAGTCACAGAGCACTGCTTGTGACCTCACAGTTACTCCCGTGGCAACAGACTGTGATGTCACAAACAAGGATTATAATTTGGAGTAGGGAGTAAGCTATAGAGGCAGATGAACTCAAAATAAACTCTAAGGGACGATAAGTATATATTCATACACATTTCCTTAGTAATAAATTATGGGAAGGAGAACTATATAAAATATAAATGGAATGCAAGCAGAATTGTACCTAATTATGTTTTTTAAAGTTTTCTTTGAGGCATTAGTAGCTCTTTAAGTATCCTGCTCCTGGATATATAGCCGATAGATATGTGGCCTTTGGTTTACAGGGAGTCCAGAAGAACAGCAGCCCATAAACATAGAATTTACTGGCAGAAAGAGAATTATAGTTCATCAAGTCTGCCCACATTATACTAATGTATAAGAATTGCTCCAGCAGCAGCAAGTCAGGTAATTTACAACAATTTGAAGGCAGGCGCGGCTCAGGGGCAATGTGAAATATTTCACAGAGAGGGTGGACATCGAACAGCCTTCCTGAGGAGGTCATGGCGTCAAAAACAGTCGGGGAATTCAAGAATGCATAGGACAGACACAAGGCAATTCTGGCAGGAGGTAGGAAGAGGCAGGCTGTTGGTTAACTAGGATCTGCAGCTTATCAAACAGGTAGGGAAATGGGCAGATCGGGTGGGCCAAGCAGTCCTTATCTTCCATCAAAGTCTATGTTTCTATGTTTGTAACTGTCCCAATTCAAGGAAGCAGCAAATAACTAATATATTCAAGTAAGTACAGTTACGTGGGTTCTTACCGTAACAGTAGATCTTTGAGACTTTCTTGCAGAAGATCACACATCTAGAAACATCCTGCCACAGGCACTGAATCCAGCTGGAGGGTTTCACCAGCAGTTGACCTGGGACCACCCACAATGACGTCACATGCTGTGCAATAGAGTACATAAGCGTGGGCGGTCCCAGATCCTCCACGGTTCTTTTCCCGTTGGTGACTGAGTGCCACTTGGAGCTTGTGGTAGGCCTCCGAGGGGAACAGAGGAGGAAGTAGGAGCACCCTGCAGCCAAGGAGGCAGGAGATGTTCTCCCCCCACCAGAGCGGGAGTTTCTAGTATGAGGTAATGGGGTAAGAGGGAGGGATGGCTTGATCTGCTGCAAGAGAGTCTCTCAAAGATCTACTGTTATGATAAGTACCCATGTAACTGTACTATCTTCTTCTAGGATATCTCTTGCAGCAGGTCACACATTTTGGAACAGGACCCTAGCAGCTGGGAGGGGAAGGGTGGTGGACTCATGTTAAGAGACCTTGTAGAACTGCATGGCCAAAGCTGGCCTGTCTTTTGGAAATTATGTCCAGGCTGCAATGTTTGGTGAAAGTATGGACCTTCAACCATATAGTCGCTTCGCAAATCTCTGCAGCTGAGACTCCTTTAAAGCAAGCTACTGAAGTAGCCATCCCCCATGTGGAATGAGGTTTCACAACTCCAGGAACTTCTCTGCCATATTTTTTGTAACAAAATATAATGCAGTTGGCCAGCCATCTGGACAGGCACTGCTTAGTAACTGGACTGCCCTCTTTACCCAGGGCAAAGGAAACAAAAAGCTGAGCTGTCTTGCAGGTATCCTTGGTACGAGAGATAGTATCTCAATATTCTATGTACATCCAAGGTGTGGAGCAGTGCTTCCGGGTAATACACCAGTAGTTGGATCAATTGGTTCAGAGTGAACTCTGAAACCACTTTAGGAAGAAAATGAGGACTTGTGCATAAAGAAACCCCTTCTTTATGAAAAACTAAGTAAGGCTCCTCACATATTAGCGCTTGTAATTCAGTAATGCGTCTCGCAGATGTGATTGCTACTAAGAATAGGGTTTTCCATGACAAGTAACGCAACTCGCATGTAGCCGAAGGTTTGAATGCGGGCAGTATGAGTTTCTCCAAGATGAAGTTTAGATCCCACGGAGGCAGAGGGTTTCTCACTTGTGGTTTAAGATGTAGTACACCCCTTAAAAAGCTCATGACCTCTAATTGGGTCGGGGCGGTCAGCAACTGGAATGTGGAAGGAAGAGATCTCAGCTAAGTGTACTTTCAGGGAGAAATACTTTAGACTGGCATCTGAGAGCAACAGCAGGTAGTCAGGGACTCGTTGCAGAGGGCAGGTGTATGGGTCCACCCCATAGTCAGCTGCCCAAAATGCGAAACACTTCCACTTCATAGAATATGTAGTCCTGGTTGATGGTTTTCGGGCTGCTCACAGGACTTCTGCAACCTGGGGTGTGACATGAAATTTCACTAGAGCTACGTCATCAGCAGCCATGTATGGAGATGAACTGAATGGAGATCAAGTGAAGTGGGGGTTGTATAAAGTCCCCCGAGATAGTGGAGGCAACAGTGGGAACTGAATTTTTGGAGCTCCCGAAGGTGTTGATGACAGGAGAAGTGTCGACGGGCCCGGAGAAGCAGAGAGGCCTGCAGTCATCGCTGAGGGCCTGGACGATTGGGCAAGGCCCGTCGACAGGTCTGAAGGAATGGCTCTGGTATTTAAAACTGCCTTTGGTTATAGTGCTAGGCAGTGAAGTCATTGAGAAAGATGATGTCATTGGTGGAGAGTGGTGCTTTCTCCGGTCATGGAAGTGCTTATGTTTCTCCCTGCTGTCAGACTTCTCCACCGACGAATGTTCCTATTTTGAATAGTGGGAACTGGAGGAGGATGATGACGATGGGCAGGAAAATAAGTTCCTGTTCTAGGAGGTGGATATTTTGTTCCACAAGGTGCTCCCTCAATGTTTGAAGATGTCATCGCTTAGTAGCCTTATTAAATCATTTGCACAAAGTGCAAACACGGGTGTAGTGTGCAGGTCCTAGATAATGCACGCAAAGCTTGTGAAGATCTTCCATTGCAATCTTTTGACCACAGGCTCAGAGCCTAAATAGCAAGTCTGAGGATGACATCAAGTGGTTGAAGACCGACACTACTCTGTGACGCGCCTGCCGCAGTAAAGAAGTTAAACACTTTCGGCAAAATCATTTGTCAACTGTGGCTATACTCCTTCGGGAAGTGTAGCATGCAAGTCAGTGGCGGGAAAAGAACCAAGGAGGAGGATCAGACTGCCGACACGTATCTACCCTATAGTACAGCACGTGACATCGTCATGGGCGGTCTCAGGTCCACTGCTGGTGAAATCCTCTGGCTGGATTCAGAGCCTGAAGCTGGATAGTCCTAGATGTGTGACCTGCTGCAAGAAATATCCTCAAAGAAGATCTGCCAATATGCAAAGCAAGTACTACAGACAAGGTTCTAATGCAATGTTATCTAGGTATTACTTAAAGTGGAGTGAGGTGCTGAAGTATAAGTTTGCTTCCAAGAGACATCTAGTACAGAGCATAATCGGCTTTATTTATGTATATGATTGTAATAATACTCACTTGTGTATGCCAACTTTTTATACACCAACTATGTTTTGACTAGTCTATTACATGTAAGACGACGAGCAGGACAAATGTACAGAA
This sequence comes from Neoceratodus forsteri, assembly GCA_016271365.2. NCBI lineage: Eukaryota > Metazoa > Chordata > Ceratodontiformes > Ceratodontidae > Neoceratodus > Neoceratodus forsteri. Next base: position 737,840,011 of record CM028131.1, read on the forward strand.
ACTACAACATTGTACCAAAGGAGTACATTATAAAATGGGTTTGAAAAATCATGAAACCTGACTGGCTGAGGGCCATCTTTACCCATGCTGTTATCTCAGCACAACAGCACTGGATGAAGATCCAGCAGCTTCTTCACAATAAAATCAATACTAACCACACATCCCTGACTGCCATCACAAACATGACTGCCACATTTACTCACTTAAAACCTTCTACAAGGCCCTAAAAATAAAACTACCTATCTGCCCTTATAACCCTCTTCTTACACTCACATACAAACATTAAAAAAATTAAATACCATGGTTTCTTTGCTGACCATGAAAACCAAAAAAACAAAAAAAAAAAAACCTCCTATGCCTACCTGCTTACCAGGGAAATCGCTTGCTGTTTGACACGCTAGAGATAAAACAGAAGCTATAGTTCCATCTAAGGCCTTCTGTTGTGAGTGAAAGAGTGAACATTCTGGCAGTAGAACTGAGCAGAGACCTGAATTCTTGTATTCCATCCATAGTAAACACTCCATCAATTGAGTACTGGAAAGACAGAACAGACGCAAGGTGGGGAAATGGGATGAAATACTATAAAGGAGGAGGAAAGGAGAGGAAACGTGTAAATGGGGTGGGTTTGGGAAAATAGAGGGTTTAAGGGCTAATTTAAAACAAATGTGTTTAGCTGTGCATTATATTTGAAACTGAGATGGCATGCCAAATGCTTGGATGTGCTGGGCTATTTTGTTCAGTGGACGAACGTTTAAAAAAATTATTAAAATACTTAACATAATTTTATTTTTGTGTATTCCCCATCGGAAAAATTTTGAGACCCATTTTATAATTGCAGTAAGACATTCCAGGGTGTGCGTTGTGGTGGGATAATGGTACTTCTTGATCGGCTGAAGGCACTTAGCGATGACTTGTGACTTACAACACACCGAGGTGTGCGGTTATCCCTCCACAATGCAGACCTTGTCAATCATATTTATTTATAAAAAGCGCAATTCCAGAAGACCAAAGCTCTTGTATGATAAAATCCCTTAAAAAGATATAAAATAGTAACAGTCAATACATGATTCAATATAAAAAGACATCAAGTCTGACTGCTTAAGTAACACAGTAGGAGTTATATCGCTTCTCTGAATCAGCAAGTTTGATGTCCACAACATTTTTAGGGTCCCCTCTGGAGTAGTACCTCTAAACAAGAACCTAAATTGGTTACATAATTTAGATGTGATGAAAATACATTCGGTACTGACAGATAAGGAAACTATTAACATGGCTAGATATGGCAGGCTGTATACTACAATGTTCTGTGAAAGTTTTTGAAATGGCTATTTACATTGTTTGAGGGTGGGCATTTGTTATCTTTTAAGACACTCATAATCTATATGGGTTTGTAAGATCACTATGAACTGAATGTAAAATACTCAAAGGCAATCTTACACGCATAACATTTATTTTCTTTTATATATTTATGCAATCCCCTTGTTACCAGAATCCCAGTAAGACCTAGTGGTACGCAGGGAAGGCAGCTTGTGAAACACCAGTTAAATGGATTTCACACTGTCTCACTCTGTTCTCAGTCTCACCTGAAACTGAGGGATGACATCACCATAGAACTGTCGCAGTTGCATGAGCCACAATGGAATCTGCAGCAGGGAGTTGGAATAGAATGTTGGGAGGTTTGAATAGTAGTCTGTAGGTCAGTTGGAGTTTGGAGCTTGCTGAGAGAGGAGCACAGCAGCTCTGTTTAGGCTCGTGGAGCCTCAGCCCTGACACAGGGCTACATTCTGGGGAAAAAGGTGTGTGTTTCCACCAAAAGAGAGAGACAGAAGCAGTTTGTAAGTGGTGGAGACCCCTGAATCGGGTCTCAGTGCCCCCTCCCTCAAGGGATGGGGCAGGAAAGGGTTTCCTGCATATTCCAGGGGCAATCCCTTGGTTTTTCTGCTAGTGGAGAAGCTGCCGTATTTTGTTCAAGTTTTGGGAAACAAGAAGATTTTGTGAATTGCCTGTGGGGCACCTGCAGCTGGAAGGTGAGCTTCTGCTCTTTCTAAAGGGCCTATGTTTACACCCTGGGACTTGTGTGATAGTGGGGATTGGACTACTGAAGTAGTGGGAGGCCTAGAGTAATAGGCTTAGCCAAAAGTAAAAGTATGTTCAAGTCCAGCACTTATGGGAAGTCAAGACATGTAGAGGAGATGTGACATACTGTACGTCTACACAGTAATCTACATTGCCAAGCTTTCAGAACAAAGTTGTTTAGTTTCCAGAGAAATGTCCGGGTATGGACTGTGGGAGCTGGAGGTGGGAGACACCCCCATCTTTAGTGACCAGGTCCACCTCTACGGATTTGCTCTGTGGATTTCTACTTTGCCTCATGCACTTGGCCAGTGATGAGGGAAGTACCCAGACGTGGGACTGGAAGGAAAATTCCCTCTAGGAGTCGAAGGCTCTAAGGTGGTTTGGGGAGCCACAACAGGAAAACTGATTCATTTCCCAAAATGGACCGCGGATCAAGAGGCCGGCGGGGGAGCCAGGCCAGTGGGGAAAACCAAAGTAGTGTACAAGTCGGGCTATGTACCCAAAGCTGCGTGCAAGTCCAGGCTATGTGCCTGGTGGGTTCAGAGCCTGAGGGCTGGAAATAGTGATAAGGTGTTCTGTTGTCTCTAATCTGCATTACCAGAAATGTAGCCCCATGGGGGTCTGTCTATGCTTTGTTTGTTGAGATTGGATGTGAATAAAAGCCACACTGTAGAATCCCATTCCTGGTTCTGGACATTACAGTTATTGCTTCCTGTGTTCAGATTTACTTGGGTGCCCCTGTGCAGAGTATCCAAACCCAGGCCCCCTGTGCCGAGTAACCTCATCCTCCCAGAACCCAGTCCCACTGGGTACTGCTGCGTCAGTTTCAACAGCATGCCACCTGTCGTTTTGCAAAAAGGCAGGGGTCCAGGAGCTATGTGTGTATATATATATATATATATATATATATATATATATATGGATATTTTTAGGTGTTTACATTTATTGCTGGTGAAAGGTGCTAGATTAACAACACTGGAATCTGAAGTCCTTTATATATCCACATGACAGGTATAGCACAGGTGATCACAGTGCAAGCTTCAACACAATGTCACGCCAATGTGCCTCAACCTTGCTATGGAGAGACCACCATGAGGTAAGAGGGTAGTTCAGACTCCATCCCTATTCAGTTTCTGGCCTCTCATGTGAGACTGCAAACAATGGTGCCAATTAGTGGCAACTGTGTTGGAGGTTTTGTGACGTAGACACCTGCCCACTGGGAATTGGACTGAGACCACCACAACTCATTTCACATATGCCCCTTAATAGTCCTCAGGAGATAATGACTTTCAGTCATTACCAGCCTGGGCTAGATTTGAACCAGTGACCTAGAAATGAAAGGCCCCTTAACCAACTACCAATCCATTGAGCCATCCAGTTCCCCTTTTTCTTTTAGTGTATCATTTCTCTGAATCCTTCAAGTGTGGCTAAAAGGAAAACAAACATTCATTGCAGTAATGATGTTTCTTCTAGGACGTGTATTAGTGAGTCAAACAAACTGCATAATCTCAGTCCTGAGTGCTGCTCTGAAACACAACTTCATATTAAAATTCGTCAATGGTCACACTTGTCCTAGCATTCAAATGGCAGATTTATAGCTGAAGACCAGAAAGAGAGCAGTAACCACATTATGTATTATACAAAATGTAAACGTAATGAATTTAAATCACCATATGTCTCACAGTTTCATAGGATTTGTACGAGTTCAGTAGGTATAAATACCTTTTATGAACTCGCCACCAGAAAGTCATTGGTGGAAACTGAACTTAGCATCACCCATATATAAATACAAATTTGTTTTAAATGATTCCAAAGTGGTACTCAATACGATATTCGCAGATAGTTTATTCCAAATATTTACCACCCTTGGTGTATACCAGTTGTTCCTTTTTTAAGTGTTGTTATGAGTACCTTTTAGTTTCAGTGAATGTGTTCTGGTATTAATAGTTGACAGATTCCTAATTAGGTCTATTGTTTCTAGCATTGCGTTATTTTGGATAGCTTTGTATGTCAGACATAAACCTCCACACAATCTTCTATAGTCCATGGAATAAAGACTTACTGTTTTTAGTCTAGTTTCATAGACAAGTTCTTTTAATATGTACTTTTTTGTAGTTTTATGTTGGACTTTTTCTACACGTTTATTTTTTATTAAATAAGGAGCAACTACTGAAGAACAATATTGCAATTATATGCTCACAAGACCAGCATATAAGGGGATCAAAACATTTTTGTCCCTACTTTTTATATTTCTTAGAATGCAATTTAATATTCGATTCCCTTTTATAACAGCATTAATTAAATGCATATTGCAGGTAAAGTATTTAGAAAGTCTCAATCTATATTGTTCATTGTATACGTGAAGCAAGGATTATTTTTGCCCAAATGCATAACCTTGCATTTAGATTCATTAAACAAAGGATCCTTTCTTTTAGACCAATCGATGAGGCGTATTAAGTTGTTTTGTAGATCCAGAGCAGATTTTGCATCAGTTATGACAAACTGCTTAAGTTTGGAAACTTAAAAGCTGAAGCAACAAGATTTTTAAAACATGATTCATCTTTTTATGAGGAACCATTTTTATACCTATATTCTAGAAGGGGAAGTAGGTGGAGCCTGCATGACTAACACACCCACTAGAAGAAACATCATTACTTTGGAGACTGATTCTTTTTCTTCCAGCAACAAGACTGCATTAGCGATGCCATAAAAAAACAGGTTACTCACCCATAACCATAGTTCTAGGAGTAACTATATGTTTCCCCTAGCATCAAATAATGTATTTCCCACATGTTTGTTTACTGTGACAAAAAACTGTACTCTCTTTGCCATGTCTCCTTGACTGTTGTTCCTTATGTTGTACTCTCTCAGGTCGTTCCTGAAAATAGGTATAATACTTGTCTAGTGTACTTACCTGGTAAAAAAAGCTAAAATAAATAAATATATAGTCCATATCCACATTGTAGCAGTTCGACTGGAACAGCCTGATTTGCTGTATGTTTTTAAACTGAGCTCCTGACTTTGTCTTGTAAGGTCAAATCTTGTATATTGGAAGCAGGGATCCATGTGCTACTTGCCAGAGGACGACAGGTGGGTTGTGCGGATGTGAACTATATACCTATCCTAGAACTATAGTCGCAAGTGAGTAACAGGAATGTCACAGTATTCTGCTATGACAGTATACCGTAGTTTGAAGCCGGACGTGATTGACACAGTACATTTTTTTTAAAGCTGCAATAGCCATCATTCACAGTATACCATGATATCAGTGCTGAAAGTTTCTGCCTGCGCCCTAAAAAACAATTACTCACCGAATTAATATCACTTCTTCCAGGGGATTTGTTAGCATTACTGACAGATGCAGTATGCCAGCTGGGTTCAGTTGCCCTGGAGAGGAGGAGTCAATGCAAATGAGGAAGGCACTGGCCAATCAGGACACAGTTAAAGTGCTCCCTGCAGTCAGTCTGAGGGACCTCAGAACGCAATTCGGAACTGAAGAAGAGCAAAAACTGTGCCCACTAGGGGCAAAAAACTGTTAGTAATAACCCACCATATATTCTAACCCACTATTATGGACATTTTTTTTTTTTTCTAAAATCACACGAATGAATAAGAGTCGTCAAATTTGGCTAAATCCCCTAACAGAGCCTTTAGACAAGGTTTCCAGGGGAGGAAGGGTGGGCGTGTCAAAAATGCTAAAGAATCCCCTGGAAGAAATAATATTACTTTGGTGAGTAACTGTTTCTTCTCACCCCAGGAATTCTTTAGCATCTACTAACGAATGCAGACTTCGAAGCAGTGTAGCTGGGAGGAGGGCACAGAAGAAAAAATTACTCACCTTAGTAATGTTGTTTCTTCTAATGGAGTCTTGCTATATTATAGACATTAGCAGTTTGATCCCGCTCTAGAACTGCCCCGGAGTGAAATGGTTAAAACCATTCCAAAATAGAATTTTGGCACGAGAGCAGCTCTATCTGTGTCATTTCAAACTTGAACTGTCAGATCTTCTGAGCCAAACTCACTAAGGTCTGTGTGGAAGCTGTAACCTACACTAGCCAAATGGCTACCTAAATAATAACAACCATTGATGGTCCCAACACCCAAGACTCAAGTCAGGGGACCAGAAATACTAACACCATTCTAATAATATGAAAATGGAACATAAGTATAAAAAAACACACACTGCATACACATACACACCCCCAAAGTCCCAAAGGGGACACAATGCTAACAGGACATAAGTAGTGCCCACACTAAGTTGCCCGCACCCCACCAAGTAGAGGTTCTGAGAGGGGCAGGTTGGGGGGAGGTCTATAATATAGCAAGACTCCATTAGAAGAAACAACATTACTAAGGTGAGTAATATTTTCTTCAAACAACATGAAGTCTTGCTATATTATAGACATTAGCAGAATACACAGCAGTACCTCCATGGAGAAGGGGCAGAACCTACTTAGGGAATAGGCTCTGAAGAACAGCTGTGCCAAACCGAGCATCTCTCCTGGCCTGGACATCCAGGGAGTAATGCTTGGTAAAAGTGTGTACCATTTTTCAAGTTGCAGCCTGGCAAATCTCTAATAAAGGGATATCTCTGGCAGCAGCTAGAGACACAGCTGTACCCCTGGTAGAATGAGCCCTCAAACCAGGGGCTCTGCCCATGATAACAAAATTGGATACAAGAGACAATCCACCTGGCTATTGATCTCTTAGTGGCAGGTTTCCTTTCCCAACTTCACCATAGGTAAGGGAAAAGTTGGAGGGATTCGAAGCTGTGACCTTTGGTACGCTCTATATAATAACTAAGAGCTCTCTTAACATCCAGGCTATGCAACCTCCTCTCACCCGAAGAGGAGTGATCAGTGAAAAATACTGGAAGGGAGACAGACTGATTAAGATGGAAATCTGAAACCACCTTAGGCAAAAACTTCCTATTAGTCCTAAGGACTACCTTATCCCTGTGGAAAGAAAAAAAGTCAGTCTCCACTGACAAGGCTTGCAATTCACTTATGCGTCTGGCAGAAGTGATAGCCACTAGAAAACAGTTTTCCAAGTTAGGTACTTAAGCTCTGCAGAAGACAGAGGTTCAAAAGGGGTTGCATTAACTGGGCAATGCAAACATTAAAGTCCCAAGCAGGGCGTTGCCGAAAGGAGGATTAGTATGGAGTAATCCCTTAAAAACTTGGAAAACACAGGATGAGAGGAAGAGGGGATGACTTTCCTGCTGACACAAAAGCAGACACAACTGCCAAATGAACTCTCAGGGTAGCTGGTCTGAGACCCAAGGAATTAAGATGTACCATGTAATCTAACAAAATGGGCAATTCAGCAGATTCTGGGAAATATTTTTCCCAGCACACCAAATGGAAAACCTTTTCCATTTAGAACTATAAGTAAGCCCTAGTGGAAGGCTTCCTGGAAGCCTTTAGGATCTCAAGAACACCCTGAGAGAGGTGTAACTCAGCAAACTCTAACTCCTCAAGAGCCAGGCCTTGAGGTTGAGGGATTGAGGTCGGATACCAAACCCTTCCTGGGCACAAGTCAACAGATTGTGATTCCTGGGGAGGCACAGGGAAGATGGACTGTCAGAGACAGAAGCAGTGGGTACCAGGGCTGCCTGGCCCAATCCGGGCAATCAGAATCACCCTGCAAGGCCGAGATCTGATTTTGACTAGTACTTTGAATAGGAGAGGAAGGGGGGAAGCATAGAGGAACTTCCTCCCAATCCAGAAGAAGGGCATCCAGGGAACTGAGCCCAGCACTGGAGGCCTGCAACAGAACAGAGGAAGTTTGTGATTGTCTGGGGCTGCAAAGATCTATCTGAGGATGCCCCACCTGGCAAAAACTATTCCCAGCACTTGAGGATCCAGGGACCATTCGTGATGGCCCTGGGAAATCCTGCTGAGGCATCCGCTAGACATTGTCCTTCCCTGGAAGATGAACTGCTATGAGGGAAGTGTTCAGGGAATAGGCCAGAGACCACAACTTCATTGCCTCGGTGCACAAGGCCAAGACCGAGTGCCCCCCTGTTTGTTGATGTACACATTGTTGTGGTGTTGTCTGTTCTGACTTGTATCACCTTGTCGTGGACAGATGCAGAAAAGCTTGAAGAGCTAAAAAGACAGCTCTGAGTTCCAGCAAATTGATGTGGAGCAGAGATTCCTGGGGACAAACTCCTGAGTGGAAAGGTGCCCATGTGGGCCTCCCAACCCAGAAGGGAAGCATCTGTAGTGAGAGTCAAGTCTGAGAAGGGGAAATGAAGGGACCCCCTCTTAAATTGCTCTGATCCTGCCACCACTGGAAGCTAGGATCAAGGTTAGAGTCACTAGGACCAACTTGGAAAGGGGTCTCCTCTCTGAGACCAAAAGGTTCTCAAGTGAAACTGATGGCTCTCATCTGAAATCTGGCTCCCTGCACAACAGCTGTGGATGCAGCCATGTGCCCCAGGAGCTGCAGAAAGTGTCTTGCTGGTCGAGAGACCTGCAGAGTGAGAAGAGGCCAGAGCCACTAAATTCCTTACCCTTTCTGGGGAAGAAAGGCTCTGGCTAGCTTTGTGTCCAATTCTGCCCCTATAAAGGTGAGTACCTGGACTGGTTCCAGAACCGCACTTTGTAGGTTTAGCACAAAACCCAGGGAGGAGAAGCTGCTGGGTGACCTGCAGGTGAGATTTTACCTGTTCTGGGGACTGGCCTACAATGAGCCAGTCGTCTAGATAGGGAAAAACAGCAATCCTCTGCCTCCTTAAGTGGGCCACTGCCACTGCTAGACACTTTGTGAATACCCTTGGAGCAGAGGTAAGGCCGAAGGGCATTGCTCTGAACTGGTAATGACCTGAGGGCAGTTCGAATCTGAGGTACTGATGGGATCTTCTGATTGGGACATGGAAATAGGCATCCTTGAGGTCCAGGAGGCTAGCCAGTCCCCTGGCCTTAGGGAAAAGTAAAATCATTGCCAGAGTTACCATTTTGAACTTTGGTTTCAAAAAGATGCTTGTTCAGATATCTGAGATCTAAGATGAGCGCCACTCTCTGTCTTTTTGGGGTAAGGAAGTATCTGGAATACAGACCCCTGCCCTGATGCAGGGAGGAACCCTTTCTACTGCTCTGAGCTAACAGGGATGAGACCTCTGTTTCCAGAGCGAGGGTCTCAAGCACTTGCAGGTAGAAAAAGTCTGCTTCTCAACTTGGGAAACTTTTGAAGCTGAGAACCAGACTCTGGCTCACTACTTCCAGAACCCACTTGTCTGAGGTTAAAGAAGCCTAATTCTGACTGAAGTAAGCCAGCCTGCCCCCACTGGTACAGGAGAATCGGCCTGGGCACCCCATCAGGGTGCCTGTTTATAGGAGCTTTAGGCTGGGGGTGGGAGCAGGTCTGCCCCCCTCGTCTGCCCTGCCTCTGAAGAAGCCCCTCTGAGCATGGCAGAGGAGGCCTGAGTCTGGTAGAAAGGCCCTGAAAGGCCTACCCCTACCCTGGGGCATGCCTTTGAGGAGTGGCTTGCGCTCTCCTTAGCCTGGGCACTCTTGTAAGTAGTCCTATATTCATCCATCTTCTTCATGTAGTTCTCTGTCTGCTCTCCAAACAGAGAATTTCCCACAGGAAAATCCATAGCCTTAGTCTGGGTATCCTGTGACAAACTAGTACACCTGAGCCAGGCCAACCTCTGAAAGCTACAGATGTGGCCATGACCCTGAGGAAGCATCATTAACATCCACAGCAGCATGAAACTGAACCTTAGAAGCTGCAATGCCATCAGCAGCTACCTGTTCTAGTTCACTAGCCAGCTGGCCATGGGCCTGCTTTGCCAATTGCATAACAGTATCCCATCTAGATTTCTGATACCAGCTACATAAGCCATATAATTTGCTTGCCTGAGTCCCAGAGAGGCTGCCATATACTGTTTTTTTTTGCCATGGCATCAATCTTCCTGGAATCCTTGTCAGGAGGATGTGAAGCCAAGGAATATTAGCTTTATCACAGGCAGCAGCCTGAACTACTAACATGACTGCATTGCTGAGAAAGAATTCTGTATCAGGGCCTGACAATGTATACCTTCTGTCCATCTTTTATCTACAGGAGGCACAGAATTAGGAGCTTTTAAAATGTTAATTGTTTGTTTCCTAAAAGACTTATGTAAAGGAATAGACAATCTCCTAGACTCTGGAATATCCATCATTTCTACAAAATCAGGCTCCTCTTGCTCATCCACAGCCTCTTCTAAAAGGAGCTGGAGGTTTCAACAACTTTTATAAAACATAAAATGAGATGGGGACTCAGACAGCATAGGGGAGATTCTAAAGGTCTGTCTGGGGAGATGTCCAGTTCAATGGGCACACCCAGACCTTCCCAGCCACATTCATACTGTTCATAATCCTCCTCCCCTCCTCTGGTTCATAAAATTCCTCAATATCATAATCCTGAACCACTGGGACGGACTGAACCGACCTTTTACCAGATAGTGGTGGTTCGGACGGACCCTAGACAATGACTGGACAATTTGTATGGCTTTGCTATCTCTGCAGCAGTTGGAGAAGAATTTTGGACTCCAGACCTGCTGATTTTCTTGTTTTCTTTACTGGAATTGGTTCCTCAGAACCAGCTTTTCTTTACCGAGGAAGTCTGGCCCTGGTCAGAGGCACTCCCTCTGGTTGGTTGGCACCGAACCGGGCTGGCCATCCGGGTCAGCGGACTTTTTAGCCTCTCCTTCCCTGAGCCTGCCCAATCTTTTTCCAGGGTGGCTGCAGGGAAATTTCTTATACCTGGCAGTCTGACTGGAGGTGGTCAAACCCAGACAATAAACACATGGTGTGTGGGTCAGCCTTGAAAGACTTCCCCACAAACATCACAGTGTTGAAACCAGTGGGCCGGTTTTCTTTTGGGTTTCTCAGACATAATGCCAGCCTAACCAAAAAACTACCCTTTTAGCGGCAGGGCCAGGCAAGACACCCTTATCAGTTCCTAACCGTGTCACGGGTATTGGAAAAACGTAATAAATCCGCTTTTAGAACCGATAAGAACCGGAACCGCACTCTAAAATAGTAACTTTTAGTTTAAATGAGTTTTAACCCACTGATCGGTTCAAAACCGAACCGATAACTTACAAGTTCCACACAGACAAAACCTTCATTTACTTACGGTTACCACAGATAGAGCTTGAACCGAACGGTTTTGCGGTTAAAATAAAACTATTCTCGGTTAAATCCAACAGAAAACACTTTTAAACCGAAAATGAACCGAGCAGAAGGAGAAATCTCGGGCGACTGTTCACTGAGGAGAGTAAAGAATCTGACAGTTCAAGTTTGAAATGACACAGATAGAGCTGCTCTCGTGCCAAAATTCTATTTTGGAATGGTTTTAACCATTTCACTCCGGGGCAGTTCTAGAGCTGGATCAAACTGCTAATGTCTATAATATAGCAAGACTTCATGTTGCTTAAAACCTATTTTAAGAAGAGGCTCAGAAGTGCCGTCCTGACAAATTTGGCATCCTATCAGACTACACATCCAAGAAAAGATCTTAATGAATGTGAGAAGCAAATTTCAGATAAGTAGACTGCACACTTCTAGTAAGGATATAGCCTTGAACGCTGCCCAAGAGGCAACTGTTCTCCAGGACGTAGGCCCTAAGCACGAGAAGGGCTGAATGTCAGCCTTGCTGTAACAGACCCAAAATACGGGAAAAACAGTACCGTGGGAAAATACTCTTGGTCACTGGTTTCTCCTTTTCTGCAAAAACTCAGGAAAGGAAGGGATAATAATGACAGTACCTGAACTGCTAGGCCCACTGATACAGACCGGCAGGACTAACTCATGCCCCATCCGAGCAGCTTGACATAGCCTAGACAGGACTTTCCTGAAAGCAGTACAGGCAGAGAAAAAGACTGATGAAGGTGGAAACTGTAGAACATTTGGGAAGATTTCCTATCCGTCCAGAGGACTAAATTGTTCTTAAAGGCACTGAGGGGATAAGGCCTAAATCAAAGACCTGAAACTCTGAAACCCATCCAACACAGGAAAAGACCAGCAGAAAGGTTGTCTTCGATGTTACTTGCTTCAGGACAGAACTGCCACAGGTTCAAAGGGATACCCCATGAACTTGAATATAGAGAGGTTTGTGTTCCATGGGAAAAAACTCCAGTCCCTAGAAGGGTTTGGAAGTGAAACGTCCCCTTGCGGAATTCTTTTAAATGGTCTGAGAAATGACAGATTTCTCTTGCCTGACAGAAAAAGAATCCGAGTAACCGCTAGGTGTACTCCCAAGAAAAAGGCCTACTGTAAGCAAGAAAATAAAAACCTTTATATTTATACAGGAAACAAGTCACAAGGATCACACTAGTTCAGCATACAAGACAGTAATGCCTGGATATGAACTAAATAATCCAGTCATGAGAGGAAAGAGGACAGAAAAACTCCAGGCTCTTGTCCTTGTACCAAGGGGGTGGAGGGGGGAGCTGCTTCCACTAGGAAACTGAGGTTTTCATGGTACTAAAACTTTTTTTTTTCCACAGATGTTCCAGGCCTTGTCTGGATACAGGGACTCTAGGAGATCTAGCCTCTCATGAACTAGGCCTTGAGGAGAAAAATCTGGGAGTTGAGAAACGATACTCCTGTGTGAGAAAGGAAGTAGCCTGTGGAAACGAAAGCAGCCAGAAGGCTGTTTTACTGAAACATTTTTTTATCAGAAAGTACCAAGGTTGTCCAGAGCCACCAGGATCGTGGTGGCTGATTTCTTAACTAGAGAGGTACTTAGCAAACAAGGGGGAAAATAATGGGAGAGAGAAAACTTCTCCGACCAGTCTTGAGATAAGAAAGTCCATTGGAAGGAACCCCGAGGTGGGGCCTGCAACCGGAAAAAGGAAAAAGAAAATGGTGGTTTGGACCAGAGGCGAAAATTCAGATCTGGACCTGACCTGACCTGGACCTGACCTTACCCCTGAATGACGTGGCTAGGACTTGTGTGCTGAGGGCTTAATTGCGGTGGCCCTGACTAATGAGGCTTCGAGGATCTGCCAAAGAGCCCACTTGCGGTGGCCCTGACTATGCCAAAGTGTTGTCCTTGCCCAACAGATGGATGAGTGACTAAGTTACCTCCAAAGAAGCAGGCTAGAGTTAAAATCTTGTAGCTATAGCGGAGAGATTGGAAGCCTTGTGTTCCAAATGCTCGTTGGTGTGATACAGGGCAGGAGTATCATCTGATCTTCCCTGTACTAACTTGATCTTTGGACTGAAAAAATGCAGGCCTGATAGAGATGCTCTGAGATTCCAGGAACTGATGGAAGAAGGAGTCTCTCAGAAACTAAGAACCAATGATGGAACCCCCCAAAAGGAAGCCTCTATACCGAAGATTTGAAGGGGAGCAGTGTGAAATTCACTGTCTCCTTACACCAGTCCAGCTTGTAACAGAATTCAGGCTTCATGAAAAATTCTCTTATTTGAAATCCGACCTAGAGGTCTAGCCCCTGGGACTCTAGTGACAAAATCATACACCATATACAGGGAACGAACCTCCCCTGACAAGAGATGAGCATTGCCCCATAAGAGTTGCCGAGATTTCGATGGTTAGGGAACTTTTTCCTAGTAGGTACAGGAACGCTCATCTTTAACCAAGTACTAGGAGAGTTACACTCATCCATTCTTGCCTGTCAGCTTTAGTTTGCAATAAAGACAAACCAAAATTTGCACCAAAGCATAACCCAAAAGGCTGGAACTTTTCAGACAGGCAAGCCTGAGGGAAAAGACCTATGCCAAGACTCTAGAAGTTGTAGCGTTATGACTTAAGGCTATGAGAGCATAGTGCTACCATATGCCACTTGGGTATTTCAGCAAACCTCCCTGTGAATAGTGCTCCAGAGCTGTTGAACTATGGCAAGGATAGGATACATAAAAAAACTCAATATCTAATAGCATATGCTACAAAGGTAGGAGGCATTACATAATTTTTTTTTTAACACATGGTATCTGATTATTTAGAGTCTGTCTCTCGGGGGAAAGCAGACAGTGGCACAAAGCTGAGAAGCAGGCCACTGTTTGCCCTAACTCTTTAATCTGAAAGTGTACAGAGGAAAACAGCAGAACACTTACCGAGCTGGTATTTCCTCTGAATGCTTCTGTCAACCCCAAAAGAGGGGGGATTTCCAGAACCTACCTGTCGGTGTCTTCAGAGAGTTGTCAATTTCTTTGGAGGAGAGCAACCACCACCTCTACAAAGTCGTCGTCCTCCACCTCTTTATCGGTTTCGTCCTGGAGCGAAAAGTCCAGGGAGTCCACCGGTTGAATATAAATGCCTCATTATACCATAACCTGAATCAACCTCAGGGTGACCGACTGGAATTAGTGGGTACTGAGAGGAGTTCATGAAGGAAAATCCTCTCCTAAATTACTACTACTAATAATAATAACAATAATATCCTTGGGCGTAAGGATTAACATGGAGAGGATCACACAGATCCGAAGGAGCGGAGAACACGCCCAGAAATATAAAGCCTGCAATAATTGCCAAGTTCTCAGAAACTCAGTTGCAGAGGGCATAATGTTATCAACCCCTGATGTCTCCCTAAGTCCTTCAGGAGGGAGGGTCAGATGAGATTAATCTCTGTCTTTATGTAGGGAAGAGGAAACCCTGCCTATTTTCAAATAAAGGCTTGGACAGAGAAACAACTACTACAGAACCAGACTTGTAATAGTAGAAGTCCCAAGGGGACTTGTCATATCTTTTGTGTTAACTTGAGGTACCCTCCTCAGTGTCTTTAGAGGAGGGGGAGGTAGACTGAAAAGACCAGATAATAATAGTTAGGCCAAAGCTTAAACAATCAAAATCAGCTCTAAGAGATTTATTTATTTATTTTCACAAAGAGGAAAAAACAGAACCATCTCCACACCTCCCGTCAACAAAGTCCACTGCACAGTAAACAAGAGAGTCTCATCCCAAAAGAGAGGGGATTACCCTTCAAATATTAATCATTTTGAATTTAAATAGAGAAAAAAGGTTTCCAAGAATTCGCACTGGTACGCAAGGGAAAAATTGTGCACGCTTGCAAAAAAACAAATCAATGATTTTAGTGCAAAAGGGTTAAAAACCACTGATAAATACTAAAAACTAACAAATTAAATAAAAATGATGCAATTTACCACGCATGCTGGCAAATTTTACTTCAGAAAAAATGCTGAAGCGGGAAAAACACGAAAAAATCCAACGACTGCACGGAACCCAGCGTAGATGCGGTAAAAATAGATAAAATGAAGCAAATATACAAAATACCTTAAAAGTAGCACTCAAAAAGAAAGAAAATGGCACAGGAAGATCTCCGAAGAGGAGAGCTCCGGGGCAGTGTTGCCAGTTCAGCAGAGAAAAAGTTCAGAGGTCCCTCAGGCTGACTGCAGGCAGCACTCTTAACTGTATCCTGACTGGCTGATGCCTTCCTCATTTGCACTGTCCTCTCTGGGGCAACTGAACCCAGCTGGCATACTGTATCTGTCAACAGATCTTAAAGAATTCCTGGGGTGAGAACACATGTGGTTCTGTTCCCTTCCAATCCTTCAATCTCCATCTGCCCATCAGTACATGATAGGCAGTTGTACAATCTCAGGCATCAGCTGTAGTCAAAAGTGGTTTCTACCATTTGAGGAGCAACGCCTGGATTAAACCCCTAATTCTGCCCGAAGACCTGCAGTCACTGGTGCATGCCTTTGTAACATCCAGACTCGACTACTGCAATGCCCTCTACCTCAGGATCAGTGGAGGGAACCTCTGCTGGCCGCAGCTAGTGCAGAATGAAGCAGCCAGGCTGCTGACGGGGCTATCAAGGTCCTGTCATGTGACCTCAGTCCTGCGAGGTCTGTACTGGCTGCTGGTCACATGGAGGATTCTCTTCAAGGTGGGCTTGCTCACCTATAAGAAAAAATTACTCACCTTAGTAATGTTGTTTCTTCTAATGGAGTCTTGCTATATTATGACAATTAGCAGTTTGGTCCTCCTCTAGAACTGCCCCGGAGATGAAAGAGTTAATTCCATACAGGATGGAGTTCTGAGCGCGAGCTCGGTTTTCAAAGCTCTATCTGGGCAGTTTCAAACTGAAACTGTCAGATCTTTTGAAGCAAGAACTCACTAAGGGTCTGTGTGAAGCTGTAACCTACACTAACCTACTGGCTACCTAATAACAACAACAACAACAAATAGCAACAATAACAACAACACTGCTGGACCCTACCCAAAGACTCAAGTCAGGGGCCAGCAAAAATACCATTAACAATAGAAACAACACTCCCCAAACCCCAAAGGGAAGAAAAATCCTGCAATGGCATAAACAATTCCGGCACTAGGTTGCCCACCCCTACCAAGTAGAAGTTCTGAGAGGGGCAGGCTGGGGGTGGTCATAATATAACAAGACTCCATTAGAAGAAACAACAAACAACATTACTAAGGTGAGTAATTTTTCTTCAAACAACATGAAGTCTTGCTATATTATGACAATTAACGAACTACACAGCAGTACCTCCATGGAGGAGGACAGAACCTACTTAGGAATAGGCTCTGAAGCACAGCTGTGCCAATCGAGCATCTCTCCTGGCCTGGATATCCAGGGAGTAATGCTTGGTGAAGGTGTGTACCGTTTTTCAGGTTGCAGCCTGACAAATTTCCAAAATAGGAATGTCTCTAGCAGCAGCTAGAGGGGCTCTACCTCTGGTAGAATGAGCCCTCAATCCGGGGGGGTGGGTCTCTACCAGTTTCTGGTAACAAAATTGGATACAGAGACAATCCATCTGGCAATTGTCCTCTTAGTGGCAGATTTCCTTTGCCAACCTCACCATAGGTGAGAAACAGTTGATGGATTCGAACCTGTGACCCTTGGTAAGTTCTAAATAGTAACTAAATGCCCTCTTAACATCCAAACTGTGCAATCTCCTCTCACCAGAGGAAGAATGCTCAGTGAAAAATACTGGAAGGGAGATGGATTGGTTAAGATGGAAATCCGAAACCACTTTAGGTAAAAACTTTCTGTTAGTCCTAAGAACTACCTTATCCTGTGAAAAATAAAATCATTTTCTACTGAAAGGGCTTGTAACTCACTTATCGTCTAGCAGAAGTGATAGCCACTAAATACAGTTTTCCAAGTTAAAAACTTAAGCTCTGGAAGACAGGGTTCAAAGGAGGTTGCATTAACTGGGCAATGCAAACATTAAGGTCCCAGGCAGGGCTGCATCACGAAAGGGTGGATTGGTATGGAGTAACCCTTAAAAACTTGGAAAATACAGGGTGAGCAGAAAGGGAGGAAGGCTTTCCTGCTGAAATAAAGCAGAGACAGCTGCCAAATGAACTCTTAAGGTAGCTGGCCTGAGGCTCAAAAATTAAGATGGACCATGTAGTCCAACAAAATGGGCAAATCAGCAGATTCTGGGGCAATATGCTTCCCAGAACACCAGATGGAGAACCTTTTCCACTTGGAATTATAAGTGGCTCTAGTGGAAGGTTTCTAGAGGCCTTTAGGATGTCAAGGACACCTTGAGAAAGGTGCAAATCAGCAAATTCTAACTCCTCAAGAGCCAAGATTTGAGGTTGAGGGATTTGAGGTTCGGATACCAGACTCTCCCCTGGGCACAGGTCAGCAGGTTGTGAATCCTGGGAAGACACAGGGGAAGGTGGACTGCCAGTGATAGAAGGAGTGGGTATCAGGGTTGCCTGGCCCAGTCTGGTGCAATCAGAATCACCTTGCAAGGCTGGGATCTGATTTTTACTAACACCTTGAATAGGAGAGGGAAGGGGGGGAAAGCATAAAGAAACTTCCCTTCCCAATCCAAGAGAAGGGCGTCCAGGGGGATTGAGACCACCACTGGGGGCCTGCAACAGAACAGTGGAAGTTGGTGGTTATCTGGGGCTGCGAAGAGGTCTATCTGAGGGTGCCCCATCTGGCAAAAACTGTCCCCAACACTCGAGGATTCAGGGACCATTCGTGATGGCCCTAGAAATCCTGCTGAGGGCATCCGCTAGGACATTGTCTTTCCTGGCAGGTGAACTGCTATCAGAGAGGTGTTCAGGGAGTAGGCCAGAGACCACAACTTCATTGCCTCGGTGCACAAGGCGACGACCGAGCCCCTGCTTGTTGATGTACCACATTGTTGTGGTATTGTCTGTTCTGACCTGGACTACTTTGTTCTGGACAGATGCAGAAAAAGCTTGAAGAGCTAAAAGACAGCTCTGAGTTCCATCAAATTGATGTGGAGCAGAGATTCCTGGGGACCACACTCCTGGGTGGAGAGGTCGCCCAAGTGTACTCCCACCCAGGAAGGAGGCATCCGTGAGTGAGGGTGAGGGGTGGAAAGAGGAATGAAGGGACCCCAGTCTTAAATTGCTCTGATCCTGCCACCACTGAAGGGCTAGGATCAGGGTTTGGGTCACTGGAATCAATTTGGTAAGGGTCCTCCTTTGAGACCAATAGGCTCTCAAGTGAAACTGAATGTCTCTCATCTGGAATCTTGCCCCTGCACCACGGCTGTGGAGGCAGCCATGTGCCCCAGGAGCTGCAAAAGTGTCTTGCTGGTCGAGAGCCTGCAGAGTGAAAAGAGGCCAGGGCAATCAACTTCTCTACCCTTTCCAAGGGAGGAAGGCCCTGGCCAGCTTTGTGTCCAATTCCGCACCTATGAAAGTGAGTACCTGAACTGGTTCTAGAACTGACTTTGATAGATTTAGCAGGAATCCCAGGAGGTGAGAAGCTGCTGGGTGACTTGTAAGTGGGATTTCACCTGTTCTCGAGACTGTCCTACAATGAGCCAGTCGTCCAGGTAAGGAAAACAGCAATCCTTGCCTCCTTAAATGAGCCACTGCCACGGCCAGACATTTTGTGAATACCCTTGGGGCAGAGGTAAGGCCGAGGCATTGCCCTGAACTGGTAGTGGCCCGAGGGCAGTTCGAACCTGAGGTACTTTCGGTGAGAAGGCCTGATGAGGACATGAAAATAAGCGTCCTTGAGGTCCAGGGAGGCTAACCAGTCCCCTGGCCTCAGGGAGGGTAAAATCATTGCCAGAGTTAGCATTCTGAACTTTGGTTTCAAAAGGTGCTTGTTCAGATATCTTAGATCTAAGATGGGCCGCCATTCTCCTGTCTTTTTTGGGGTAAGGAAGTATCTGGAATACAGACCTTTGCCCTGGTGTAAGGAGGAACCCTTTCTACTGCTCTGAAGGTTAACAGGGTAGAGACCTCTGCTTCCAGAGCAAGAGTCTCTAGAGGGCTTGCAGGTGAAAATACCTGGCTCTCATCTTTGAGAATTTTGAAGCTGAGAACCAGGCCTGGCACTACTTCCAGAACCCATTTGTCCAGTTAGGGACACCCAATTCTGACTGAAGTAAGCAAAAATACCCCCTACTGGTACAGAGAATCGACCTAGGCACCCCCATCAGGGTGCCTGCTTGGCAGTTGCCTTAGGCTGAGGGGAGGGGGACCGGTTTACCTGCGTCCCGTCTGCCTCTGAAAAAGCCCCTCTGAGCAAAAGCAGAGGAGGCTTGGAATTGATAAAAAGGCCTGTGGAAGGGCCTGCCCCTACCTCTGGGTGTATGCCTCTGGGGAGTGGCTTGCCGCTCCTTGGCTTAAACACTTTTGTGAGTAGTTCTGTATTCATCCATCTTTTTCATATAGTTCTCTGTCTGCTCCCCAAACAGAGAATTCCCACCACAGGAAAATCCATAGCCTTAGTCTGAGTGTCCTGTGACAGATTAGTACACCTGAGCCATGCCAACCTCAAACTACAGAAGTGGCCATGACCCTTGAGAAACATCATTAACATCCACAGCAGCATGAAACTGAACTTAAGAGGCTTCAATGCCATCAGCAGCCACCTGTTCTAATTCACTAGCCAGCTGGCCATGGGCCTGCTTGGCTAACTGCATAACTGTATCCCATCTAGATTTCTGATATCTAGCCACATAAGCCATATAATTTGCCTGCCTGAGTCCCAGAGAGGCTGCCATATACTGCTTTTTTGCCATGGCATCAATCTTCCTGGAATCCTTGTCAGGAGGATGTGAAGCCAGGGGAATGTTAGTCTTATCACAGGCTGCAGCCTGCACTACTCCTACATGACTTCACTGCTCAGAAAGGAAGTCTGTATCTGGACCTGACAGAGTATACCTCCTGTCCATCTTTTTATCGACAGGAGGCACAGAATTAGGATTTTTCAAAATTTTCATTGTTTGCTTCCTAAATGACTTATGCAAAGGAATAGACAATCTCCTAGACTCTGGAATATCCATCATTTCAACATAATCAGGCTCCTCCTGCTCATCCACTGCCTCTTCTAAGGGAAGCTGGAGGGTTTCAGCAACTTTCTTATAAAACATAAAATGAGATGGGGACTCAGACAGCATAGGGGGAGATTCTAAAGGTCTGTCTGGAGAGATGTCCGGTTCAATGGGCACATCCAGACCCTCCCAGCCACATACATACTGTTCATAATCCTCCTCCCCCTCCTGTGGTTCATAAAATTCCTCAACATCATACTCCTGAACCACTGGGGCGGACGAACCAACCTTTTGCCAACTAGTGGTGGTTCGGACGGCCCCTGAGACAGTGACTGGACAATTTGTATGGCTTTTGCTATTTCTGCAGCAGTTGGAGAGGAAATTTTTGGACTCAGACCTGCTGATTTTCTAGATTTTTTACTGGGGCTGGTTCCTCAGAACCAGCTTTTCTTTGCGAGTATCGCCTGATCAGAGGGCACTCCCTCTGGTTCAGTTGGCACTGAACCGGGCTGGCCATCAGGTCAGCGGACTTAATGGCCTCTCGTTCCCTGAGCCTGCCCAATCTTTTTTCCAGGGTGGCTGCAGGGAAATTCTTACAAATCTGGCAGTCTGACTGGAGGTGGTCAAACCCCAGACAATAAACACATGTGGTGTGTGGGTCAGCCTTGGCAAAGGCTTCCCCACAAGCATCACAGTGTTGAAACCCAGTGGGCCCGGTTTTTCTTTTGGGTTTCTCAGACATAATGCCAGCCTAACCAAAAACTTGCCCTTTTAATGGCAGTGCCAGGAAAGACACCCTTATCGGTTCCTAACCGTGTCACGGGTATTGGAAAAAACCGTAATGAAATCCGTTTTTTAGAACCGATAAGAACCGGGAACCACACTCTAAATATATTTTAAAATGTTTAAAATGAGTTTTAAAGCAAACCGATCAGTTCAAAACCGAACCGATAATGACAATTTCCACACAGACTAAAACCTTGTACTTACAGTTACCAGATAGAGCTTGAACCGAAATGCGATAAAATAAAACACTGTTCTCGGTTAAATTAACCGAGAATACTTAAAATGAACCGAGAAATGAACCGAGCTGAAGGAGAAATCTCCGGAGCGACTGTTCAGTGAGGCGGAGTAAAGAATCTGACAGTTTCAGTTTGAAACTGCCCAGATAGAGCTTTGAAAACCGAGCTCGCGCTCAGAACTCCATCCTGTATGGAGTTAACTCTTTCATCTCCGGGGCAGTTCTAGAGGAGGACCAAACTGCTAATTGTCATAATATAGCAAGACTTCATGTTGTTTGAAGGCCCTATATGGATCGGGCCCTGGTTACCTGTTAGACCTCCTTACTCCTGCTGTCCCAGTCTGCTCCCTTCATTCCTCAACCGAGGGCCTCCTGGTGGTTCCAAGGACCAGGCTGAAAACCTCGGGTGATCGTTCATTCAGGGTGGCCGGCCCAGTTCTCTAGGATTTGCTGCCCAGACCTCTGAGGGAGGCCCCTACAGTAGAGGTATTTAGGAGGGGCCTAAAGAATCAACTTTTCAGTCGTGCCTTTCCTGCTGATGTCTTTTAATCTACATAAATCCTTTTATTATTTTAATTTCTTTTTGTTAAATTGTTTATATAATTAGAATGTTTTTACCACCCTGTCAAATGTTTCTATTGTACGGTGCCCAGAGCCTCTGGGATTGGGTGCCAAATATATAAAAAATTACTTACTTACAATCAAATCAACAAGTAGCCTAAAAAAAAAAGGACCAATCACGTGCTAGAGGCTGTGTGACTCCGTCTCTCTGCCTGCCTACTAGACTCAAGTGCAATCATGTTGTGACTCCGCTTTGTAGTCAAACTCGAAGCCAGATGCTGTTTAAACTTTTTCTTAACACAAAAAAACACAAAAACAAAGAGGGCAAATGGCAAAGAGTAAGACTGAGTGCCAGAGACCAGTGAACCGACCCAAGAGAAGTCAACCACTCGTTAACACTCTCGCTGTTGACTCCTCCAGTTTTGACCTGGTGTCCTTGTGGCTGGACTCAGCCCTGAGAGCCTTCTCGGTCATCTGTGTGGTACCACTGCCTCCAGGGGACCACTCAACCGCCCTCGTTCCAGTCAGTCACTGGTGGGCCATGTCCGGTGGGGTATAAAAAAAAAAAAATCATCCACTCCAGGCTAGATCAGTAGTACGTGCCAATCCCTGCCTGGCTGTTCCTCACTCGCTGCCACAGACAGTGTACCCTGCCCCCCAAGTTCTCTTTAGCAGCGTGTGGGCCATGACAGCTTCAGAAGTTAGCAAAGTGAGCAGCAAGCAAAAAGAAGCAGAGAGGGAGTTCATCAGTGCTCCAGCATCCTCCATCCAGGCCAAAGTGAGCAAGACCACCTCATCACCATCCAATCGTCTCCTCCACTGAACCAGTACAACTGGAGTCTTAGAACAGTTATGTAAGAACTTACTGTAACAGTAGATCTTCAAGAGAATCTCTTTCATAAGGCCACATGTGTGGAATTATAACCGCGCCAGTGCTAGGACAACACAGAAACTTTTAGAAGCAGTCAGCCAGGGACTGCCCACGACACCGTCGGGTGTCAGCATACACATTCATTCATTAGTTGACCGGATAAACAAAGCTCTGGGCCACATACATGAACCTTTTACAGGCTTGACCCGGAGGAGTACCCCAGTGCATAAAACAGAAAGTATACAAAATATATTCACATACATTATACACAAAGATGATTACAAAAAGGCCATAAAAATCAATTCATACAATCAGACATGAAAAACAGCAACACACTGATTACAATTAATAATCAAATTACACATAGACAAAGCGTATTTTTGTTTAGGCACCTTTTAAGATTTAATTTAAAGGAGCCAATTGTTTTCATATTACGCAGTTCACTAGACAATCCATTTCAGAAATGAATGGCATTATATCTGAAGGAACGTTGAGCCTTAGATAACTTACACTAGGGGAGCTCTAATACAATTGCATCATTTGATCTAAAAGCACGAGTGTTACACCTTTTCGTAAAAAAATCTTGCATGGGAGTATAGTCTGGGTAGTAAAACAAGTTAAACATGAAACTTAGGGAATGTAGGGTATCTCTCGTTCCGATTGGGAGTCATCCAAGTCTTTTCTAAAGGTCACGATGGTGTTCCCTTATTCTTGCATGCAATGCAAATCTACAAATAGCATTATATAAACATATCCTGCATTGTCACATTCTTTCAGATGCATTGCCCCAAACTAAACTTCCATAATCTAATATTGGAGTCAAACATGTTAAAGCAATCACCATTCTAGTTTCGCCTGTTAAATGATCTTTAAATAAACAGCTTCCAGTCGCATATGTACTTGTTTGGTGAAATGATCTAAATGTTCTTGCAAGTTCAAATAACTATCCAGAATGATCCCTAAATACTTGAAAGTATGCACCACTTCTACCTTTTCTCCCTCACCATCTTTTATTTCAAAAGGTTCTGTCAAATTTTTCATTTTCTAATTGGTGCAAAAGAGCATCCCCTTGTTTGTTTTTTTAATTTAAAATTAATTTATTTTCCCCTAACCACCTAATTAAGTTACCAAAATCCAACTCCAGATTATGTTGTACTGTTTTTACATCCCTATCAGCTGAATATACCACTGCATCGTCTGCATAAAGTATCAGACAAGACTTGGTGCATATATGTGGTAATTCATTCATACAGATTGCAAAAAGTACTGGCCCCAGTACAGAACCCTGGGGAACTCTGTGGTCTATATGAACACACAAAGAAGCCAGCAGAAGAAGGCCATTTAGTCTATCAAGTCTTTTCGTATTGCAGGGTCCACAGCTTGAGCTAATGTTCCTGCCCTCCCTTCCCACTATCCTTACCTTCCCCCTATGCCTATCCCAGCATCTCTTAAAGCTGCCCACTGTCTTCAACAAGATGACCTCTTCCAGCAGCGCATTCCAAGTGTCCACCACCTTCTCTGTGAAGAAGTGCTTCCTGATCTCCCTCCTAAAGCTCCCACACTCCAACTTAAGACTGTGCCCCCTCGTGTTATGGTTGCCACTCAGCTGAAAGAGACTCTCCTTATCAATCTTATTTATTCCTTTCAAGTACTTGAAGGTCCCAATCATGTCCCCTCTCTCTCCTGTCTTCCAGGGGGTACATGTTCAGTGCCCTCTATCGCTCATTGTATGCCTTACCCTGCTGACCTGCTATCATCTTTGTAGCCCTCCTCTGGACCTTCTGCAGCAGGTTAATGTCATTTTTGAGGTGTGGGCACCAGTACTGATCAGTCTATGGTCAAGGGTTTAGAAAGTTACCCATTTACATGGACTTGTTCTCGGACAAGAAACTATGGAACCACCTGACCACAGGTGCTGCAAAGCCCATATCTGCAAGCTTTCTTTACAACAGAGGATGATACACAAGATCAAAGGCCTTGGTCAGGTCCACGAACACCGCACCTGTATACGGTCCTTCATCCATATTCTCATACAGGTTGCTCATGAACTTGACCAAGGCTGTCAAGTACTACTTCTCAAACCATGTTTGTTTGTCAAGATAATCCATAATTTGTCAGTGTAGTAATCTTTCTTGTACCTTATGTGCAGGAACCACTGTTCTAAGCTGATTAGATCTGTAAAGGCTGAATTCTTTCAAAGCGCCCTCGAGTCTTCCATGAACAATGGTGCCAAATTCTGGCAGGTTCTAAAACAAACAGAGGCTCATAATTCATCTTCCTCATTACCTTCCAAGATATCCCTTGGTGACAGTACATATACAAACAAACATGACACCCTAGAAGCCCTCAATAACCACTTTGCCACGGCGGGCCTTGCTTTTGATGCCTCCCGCTCAAGCAAATTGCTAAACCAGCAGTCTAGTAATAGTGCCCCTTGGCCCCCCCCATCTCTACTTCCACCTACTCAGCTAAATTTAGCTTCACCCCCATCACACTTAAGCAGACAGAAGACCTGTTAACCTCTTTAGACACTAAAAAAGGCGCACGGGCCGACCAAATAGATCCCACCCTTCTGAGGTTAGGCTACTACGAGCTAGCCCCACCAATTACCCACCTTTTCAACATGTCCCTCAGTGAAGGGTCTCTCCCTTCAGTGTGAAAAACTGCACGTTATCCCTCTGTTTAAAAATCAGGTGACCCATGCAGCTTAAACTACAGACTCGTATCCTTACTTCCAATTCTGTCGAAACTCCTTGAAAAACTGGTAAATGCCCAACTAAGAGAATTCCTAGAATACCATAACCTTTTAAATGCCCTGCAGTCTGGCTTTAGGCTGCACCATAGTACTGTCACTGCACTAGTCAAGGTACCCAATGATTGGCAAAAGTTTCTCTATGCAAAAAAATCACATAGCAGTGCTATTACTTGATTTAAGCAAAGCTTTTGATACAGTGGACCACGGTCTTTTACTGACACTATTAAAAAATACTGGCCTAGACGATACTGCCTTAAACTGATTCTCCTGCTACCTCGTCAGTAGACAACTAGTGAGATCGCAAGGCGACCTCTCTCCCAGTAAAACACTCCTCCAAGGGGTCCCCCTCAAGGATCAATCCTGGGCCCCTTACTATTTGGTTTATACATCAACAACGTTGACCTTAACATTAGTTCTGCCATTGTTCATCTATTTGCAGATGACACTGTTCTTTATGTTGCGCGCCCATCCATTGAATCCACATGCAGGGTGCTACAACAAGAGTTCAATACTTTGCAGATTAACTTGCTTCAAATGAAACTACTTATCAATGCAAAAAAACGAAGATAATGTTTATCTCCCCACCGTCCACACCTATGTCCACTCAAGTTCGTACCGCAGACGTCGGAATTACCACTATGTTAGCTGATTCTTTGGGAACTATGAACAAGTTTAAATACTTCCCGGTGAGACTGCTCACTCTTTCATCCCCCACGTCGAGGAGCTCGCTAAAAAACTGAAACAAAGGCTGGGAGTATTTTTCCAAATTAAACGGCTGCTCCACGCTAACGCTAAATCTAGGCTTGTGCAAGCAACGTTCCTCCCCCCTTCTAGACTACGCAGTCTTCCTATATAGCAACTGTCCAAACTCCATTCTTGATAAACTAGACGTACTATACCACACGGCCCTAAAATTCATGATCAATGCCCCATACAAAACTCACCACTGCTCTGTATACGCCCAGCTAGGCTGGACCTCATAAGCTACCAGAAGGTGGTGTAACGTCTCTATATGGACCTACACAGCCCTCACTAACAGACTCCCCCAGTACATATCTGATATCTTTAAGTTTATGCCCTGCGCTTACTCTCTTAGGAAATACGCTTTCATTCTTCTCGATACCACCAGAATCAGATTATGCTTTGGTGCCTTCTCTATCAGTCACTCACTACCTACATTGTGGAATTCCCTCCAAAGGACTGTAAAGTTGTCCCACTTCATTAGTCTTCCCGCCTTCAAATTGCTTATAAAGCCCCTGCCGAAGGAAAATTGCCAATGTTACACCTAAACCTTCTCCACAAGGTCCCGTATGTCACTTATACCCCCCCATACTCTGCCCTTCAGCACTCTCTTCCACCCAATGCTTAATGGCTGCCTATCTTTGCTCCTCCTATTTCACTGACCCCCTCAGTCCCCGTCCCCTCATCCCCTCTTACCCAGTCCTAGAACCCATGATCTTCCCTCTCCCCCAATCCTCTTCCCTTTATTTATATCTAAGCTTGCCCCATTCCCCCCTCCAGTATTCCGAAGCCATCAACCAGGAATGCTGCACTTATATTGCAGTCTTTTATTTTGTGTATCTGTCATGACTGCATTGTTCCTATACCTCCAGCGCTGTACCATACGAATTATGTTCCCTACTGTACTCGCATCACCCATACTGTACGATTCGAACTGTTATGTTCTCCACTGTATTTTGTGTCATCCCTCCAGGACCTCCTTGCAAATGAGTTTTTCTCAATGGTGTATTTCCTGGTAAAAAAATAAAATTGGACTGAACTGACCTTACCTATCAAACACATCAAGGATTTTGGTCTATAATTACTTGGCAGATTTGACTGCTCACCTTTAAAAATTGGGGTAGCATAAACCTTTTTCCAAATATCTGGAACGGTTTGGGTATTTAGTGATTTATTAAAAATAACACTTAGTGGATACGAGAGTTCACTTGCAGCAAGTTTTAAATCTATTTTACCATCTATCAGGTCTGGGTCAGGTCCCTTTGAGTCATCTAACTTCTTTAAACAGTTATAAACTTCCCTGCGGGTAATTTTTTTAAAGTAGAAATTGGGATATACATTATTTGTCTCTGAGGTTCCATGATTAATCTTACCGTCAAAAACGTTCAGATATTCCTGTAAATTTTTCATTCAAATAATCTGCCATGGCCCTATTATCCGTTTCTTCTTTTCCATCTCTAGTTAGACTATCATAGACCATCAATTGTTCTTTTTTTTTCTAGGAGCTGTGATTTTTATTGACATTTTGCCAAAATCTTTTTTTTTGTCATTACATGCTTCCGTTTGTTCTCTCTGCAAAAAATCAACCTTTGCTTTTTCCTTTTTTACATAGGTTTCTTAGCCGTCTGAAATTTAGTCAATCACTTTCAAGTTCTGTTTCTTTAAATTTGGAGTGAGAGGCATCCCAGTCTTTCGTTAGTTTTAGCAGATCACTATTTATCCACTTGTTGCTAATTTCTCTTAGTCGTTTCTTCCTTATGGGGCTCTTATTTATTACTGAATTTAATATATCCAGAAAACTTGTTACCACCATATCTGTATTTGGTATGTTCTGAAGAAAATTCCAATTTACTCCAGAAAAATCTAATTTGATTTTCTCTATTGTTTCTTCATTTAATACCCTGCTCTCCACTACTTTCCCCTCATCTTTTTTCTCTTATTACTCCATATACAAAAAACTGGCATGTGATCACTTATTGCATCTGAAAATAGACTATTTTTTTTTGTTATTAACCAATAACCAATCTATTAAGGTTAACTCTCTGGTTTTATTATTGAGTCTCGTACCTTCATCAATTAGTTGTTCCAAATTTACTAGATTGAACAATTTTTTTAACTTTTCAATATCTCTTCCCATCCAGTTAAGATTCAGGTCAGTCATCAGTATTATTTCTTTGTCGTTAAACCCCTCTACTAAGTTTACCAATTCCTCCAAACCGGAAATGATTATTTTGGGAAGATTACATATACAACCAATTATCAGTTTTTTTTTGAGCCTCCTATTAATAATTCCACAAAGAGACTTTCGCATCCAGTTGTCAACTTGGTGGTCTTTATTTCTTTGACGACAAGATACTCTTTAATGTAATTTATTTCACAACTTCCTCTTTTTTTACTTTGCCTATCCTTTCTGATGAAATTGTATCCAGGAATATTCAATAGACCCATCATCAATCCTAGGCTTTAACCATGATTCAGAAATTAACCTCAGATCTGGGTCATACATTGTCAACAATGTCTCTAGCTCGTTTTTTTTTTTTTTTTTTTTTTACGAGGTTACCTATATTTAAATGTATTAATTTCAGGGTTTTAAATAACTGATTAGCAGTTTTTTTCTTGGGACTATACTAACTGTACAGAAAGTATTTATATAGATTTTCTAGAAGTGCTGTGTTTATGAAACACAGTGAGGCAAGAGCTTTGTATTTTCACAAAGATTTAGCACTTTTATGAGCAAAACGCTAGTCAGTTTTTAGAGTTAAATAAATCCCTGAATTTCAGTCCCTTGATGTTAGCCCAATTTAACTCAGAATTGCTGCAAACAGGTCTCGGGTTCATCTCAATGTCACCTGACTGCATCAAATCCTTATGTCCAGTTTTAACTACATGTTTAATTGGTCCCTAAGAATTTAGATATTGTCCCAAATTCCAAACATCTTTTTTTTTTTTTTTTAATTTCGATCCCCACCATCCCAATCTTGACCATATTTGTATCGTAAGTCAGAAAAATTTTTAATTTGTTATCATAAGTTCGTTCAGACTCCACCCAATTCATTTTATGGCATAAAGTATCTAAGGCTACAAGTAATGAAATATATAAAATAGCTAGTAACAATCTTTTCCCCATTTTAAAATCAGATACGTTACTTCATAAAGAAGAATACAGTGTGAGATACTTTCTAGGCAACCATGTCATACAATTTGTACAATTTACTTATGTTCCAATTGATATTTGTAGTTGAGTGACACTGGCTTGGCGGTCCAGAAAGCAATCAGAACGTAGTTCCTAAGATAAATACTTGTATATAAAGGTCTAAAGGCAAAACCAAATTACAGAAGTCCGAACAGTTTCTTATAAAGAAACATACACTGGGATATTCAAAAATGGTAGTTAGTTTTCCGGTTACGCTAATGAGCACATCTATACCAATTAATTAAAAACTCTTTTAAAAGATTAATGACACCTACATTAGAATTATATAACTATAGAACTTTTATAAACTGCTGGGCAATAATTAATCAGAGTTCTACAAACTTTCTAAATTTAAAGTCCAGTTTAACAGTCTTCATGCAAAATAATTATTTTCGGATACCGGGTAGGCACTTGCGCCACTCACGCTTGTGCTGCACATGTCACAAACTTTTGTAGGTGAGCTACCCCTCCTCAGCTGAAGACACACCTCCCGTTCCTCCTCTCACCGGCCCGGTGATTGAAACAGTACCGAGAACCGGGGCACAGCAAGATTTATTAAAACCAGCTAATGGAGAGGTAGTGGGATGAAAGAGACAGATGAAGAAAGTCTGCAAAGTTTCTTTACCTCTGGCGGGAGCAGGCAAGCATCTAGCAGATTACAGGCTGAGGTGGGCGTCTGCTTCTGTTGGTGCACGCCACAAGCTTTTGTAGGTGAGCCGCCACTCCTCAGCTGAAGACACACTTCCAGTTCCTCCTCTCACTGGCCCGGTGATAGAAACAGTACCGGGAACCGGGGCATAGCAAGATTTATTAAAACCAGTTAATGGAGAGGTAATGGGATGAAAGAGACCAATGAAAATAGTCTCTGCAGAGTTTCTTTACCTCTGGCAGGTGCAGGCAAGCATCTATCTGGCGGGTGCAGGCAAGCGTCTGGCAGATTACAGACTGAGGTGAGCAGCCCCTTCTTTCCCTTGTCCTCTCCCCAGTTTCCATCAGAGATCATGCTCGGAGGACCTCCCTGTAGGGAACCAGGAGAGACTCCAGCACTCCACATACCAGGTGAGACAAAGTGCTGGAAAGACAGTAATGGGGACAGCAACACAAGGATCCTTTGTCACAACCCCTAAGGGGGAAGGATGGTGGGACGACATGGACTGATGAAAGAGATTCTCTTGAAGATCTACTGTTATGTTAAGTTCTTAACACTGTTTTCTTCAAGGATGTCTGTCTCATCAGGCCACACCTTTGGAATGTGTTCCAAGCAGTACCAAAAGCTGAAAGTCTCAGTGGCTGGAGCCTAAAGGATTGCAATAACAGGCCTTGCAGCACAGCTAGGCTGAAACCAACTTGTCTACGAGAGACAATGTAGTGCTTAGTTAAGGTGCGGACAGTACTCCATGTGGCAGCTGCACAGATCTCTGCAGCGGAAACATTCCAAAACAACCTACTGAAGTGGCCATGCCTCTGGTGGAATGACCATGAACCGCACCAGAAGTTCCTTACCATATTTCCTGCAACAGAACATAATACAGTGTGCTAACCATTTGGATAACATGGTTTAGAAACCAGTGCGCCTTCTTTCCCAGGGGTGAACGAAACAAAAACCTAGCGAGGACTTTCTGCAGTCCTTTGTGTATAGTACCTGTATATATTCTACACACATACTGCAACACAACGAAAGAGCTGCACTCGGAGACCGGTGCTCACGGCAAGAGTATGCACAAAATTACTTCTGAAGAAGCTGGGCACTTATCACCAAACAGAAATACTGATTCATACTCCAAACTTTAATGCTACATATAAAAGTGCAAACAATTTCACAGTGAGTGCAGAGCCGACATCAGGGAGGAGTGTCACCAGGATAGCTTTGTTTGTGAACTGCTCCTTTGGTGGTGACTACCCAGCTTCTTCAAAAGTAATTTTATTCTATACACATCTAATGTACAGAGCAATGTTTCCCCTGGACTGGCATGCTCTTGATAATGCACTGGCAGGTGGACGGTTTGAACCCCCCCCCAAATAAAGAATCTTTATTATGTTTTAGTAGTAGTAACAACAGAGCATGAATGTACCACAGTCATAGAAAGAGTGAAAATATTAATATATAGGATTCCATTATACATGCTGGCACCAGTACAGATCTATCATGCTAGGCTTAATATTTCTCTCACCTCGATGAATAGTTTTCTGACTTATACTTTTGTTAAGAGGTACCCCCAATATCTTTCCAAATCTCCATTTTATGTTGATATGTGTAATGAACTTTTTCAGTCTTTATTAGATCAGACATCAGATTAAACCACTGGGTGTGAGTTGGTGGATTACTGTCCTTCCATTTCAGTAGAATACATCTGTTAGCCACAATGATACTTAATTGCAAAAATGTTGTTTTGCACCTATTAAAGGGCAATTTTTACAGTAGCCAATAAGATACGAGTCCATCTTTAAACAGGTTCATAGGACCTCTGAAAGTGAGAGATTATTTCACAAAAAGGTTTCAGTTTGGGGCAATCTGCAAGCATATGTTTAATATCTGCTTTATCTGAATTACACCGTGGGCATGCATAATTAATATTAGCATTCATTTTATGTAATTTATTAAAGGTATAATATGTTCTTTGCAAAATATTGTTTAATTTGTTATAATTTGGTAGACACTGCATCCTTAAATGGAAGTCGTAAAATTTCTTTTCACTCCAATTCAGAAAATTTTTCATCTAATTCCAGTTTCCATTTAGCACGAAGCTTGGTTATAAGCCATCAGCGTGAAGTAAATTCTAGTTTTGTTCCCGGTGAATCAGGTAGCATCAAAGAATGGACTGGTGAATAAGTTATAGCATGCAATGAACCTTCTTTTTGTAATTAATGTAATCTCTTAACTGAAACATCTAATGCTTGTTAAGAATCTGATATTCTTGCTGTAATTGTATAAAAGTTGTGAATACTTGATTTTGAAAGCATTGCCCCAAGTTAGTTAAGCCCTGGGAATACCACTGTTTAAACTATGGTGCCCATAATGAAGGTTTGAAATTACAGTAGTATCTGGGCTAGTAATTGTTGTCCATTTAATTTTCTGACATATCGTTTGCCATGTCAGGAACACGGTTATGGTAAAGGTTAGTAATTCTTTGTATTTTACTTTTGGTAGTTCCGAGAACAGTAGTGCAGGTAAAGGTTTATATGGTGCTTTGTTATAGGGGAACTGTCTGCAATAGGCGCCTCACACCCAAGTATGAAGCTGATTCCAATTAGCCCTTTGTGTGTAAAACACTTTTTTTTTTTTTTAACCTAATGATTACTGCAGTGTAGTAGATTGTATCAGGCTAATTTAATTGACTTGTAAATTGACATTTCCTGAAACCAGACATGTCAGATCCCCCCGACATCAGAGGAGAACTGCAGCAGTGGGAGATTCAACAGCCTACAGTGAATGTCAGAGTTTTTTCTAAGTAAGGATTAACAACCTGAAAGAGCGTGAGTCTACTTGGGAATAAATCCATGGCTGGGGGGGGTAGGACCACGGGGCGTAGCTGAGTGGCTCCAACCACCCAGCCGTGGATTAATTCCCAAGTAGATCCACACTCTGGAGTGGATTAATTCACTTGTAACATGGTGAAGAGGAAGGGTTCAGCTCCCTTTCTGTGTCTGTGTCTTTCCCATGTTCAAGTGTTTGAAAAGTAATTTTAAATTTCCAAAACTGCAGTGTATCAAGGGCTCCGTAAGGGTATTTAAGTTCCTATCTGTGCTGTGGACAGGCTGGATGTAAGATGTGCAATGTGTGGTCCAACTGTGAAGTGCAAGACAGACAGCTGATATACCGGAAAGGCGTCTGCATACATAACAGCGAGTATAACACAGTGGTTGAAATGCGTACCTGTTAGCTCCTCTACATGTCTGTGTTGTAAAAGACATTTCTTCCGAAGTGAAGCATATAAATGAATTGCCTGATGTTGCAGAATCGACTAATTATGTCTGCGAGAGCACTGTGCAATTTCTTCACATCCCATAGTTCCATCAGGATGCTCCACAGGGACATATTGTATTGGGGAACACTGCATGGGAAGATGATGGGACACACAGAAAATTTCACTACTCGGTGTTGCGCCAACATCCTGCTGCATAACTGCAGTGACTAGGTTTTCCCCCCAAAGTGACTCACCTGAATCCTACTCCATTACTGACTGGGAGAACACTGCCTACATCACAGGTCCTGGACAGCAATGTTTACAGCCACAGAGATATTGCAGTAATGGCAATTTTTTTTTTTAAAATTTTAAACGTGCATATTTTGTCCCTTGAGAAAGGGGCAGGGATGGCAGGGCAAATTTTCATCAGCAACCGCAGCGTAACACAACACAAGGTATGTACAGAAAAAGAGGGCTATGGAAAGCACAGTGACAAATGCGATCGGGTACTATGTATTGTTTATGCTGTTCAAGTTGTGGGGAAATGAGTGTCAGTACCAAGTGTGGCCACTAGTAATTACTGCAGACATTACACACAGAAGGGACAGAAAACAGACATGGGGAAGAGATTGTGTGGGTACTGTACCATTAAGTAATTCTCAAGCAACCATGAATTACTTGAAAATTAATCAATGGTCACCTGATGCACGTTGACCAATCCTGAGAAACCCTTTCTCTTCCCCATGTTACAAGCTGTAATCTTCTGTTTACTGGTCTGCTGTTCTCCTGGGGCTACATATAGTCACAGAGGGCTGTACCAAGCCCTGTGAGCACTGCAGGACCAGCTCTGCAGTTCTCTGATGTCAGTTACAGGGAATTTAGGATTTTTGGTTACAGGAAATGGAATCTTAGAAGGCAGCAAACTTAGCCCAATACATTCTACTATACTGCAGTAAACAGTAAGTAAAAAAATATTATTTTTACACAAAGTGCAAATTGGAATCAGCCTCACTCTTAGGTGTGAGACTCTTATTGCTGACAGTTCCCCTTTAAGCTCAGATGCACAATTAGCGGAGTGAGGACTTCTAAACCAATCTTGGGTCTGGCGAAGTTGTCCAGCATCGTAGTTTAACTGGAGATTTGGTAGTCCCAGGCCTCCTTCACATTTCGGCTGCATTAATTTAAGCAGTGATATTCTTGGTCTTTTTTCTCTTCCTATAAATTTAGCAATGCTTCTCTAAGTACCTGGAATGACAACAGGCAAAAATTGGAAAAGAAAGAGCATCTTTGGAAGGATGGCCATTTGAACTATGTTTACCCTGCCTATGAGAGTCCATTTTTCTATGTCTTTTGTGAGGTCCAAAAGTAATAGAGTGTAATTAAGTTTGAATAAATCTTTAATAGATTTGGAGATTTTTACCCCATAATATTTAATTGCTGGTGGCTCAACTAGGGCATGGCTTGGGAATAACAAAGGTAGCTTGTGAACTGAGTCTAGCCTCATATGTTCCGACTTTGCCCAATTAATTTTGTATCCTGAAGCGCATCCATGGTTTTCCACCACTGTGTACAGCTGTAACTTCGGGGTCATTGGAGGGACCCTCCGTCGACTGCAGCTGGTGCAGAATGCAGCAGCTCGATTACTGACAGGCCTGGCTAGGTCTAGTCAAGTGACACCAGTCTAGTGGGCTCT
The DNA here is from genome assembly GCA_016271365.2 of Neoceratodus forsteri. Classification (NCBI taxonomy): domain Eukaryota; kingdom Metazoa; phylum Chordata; order Ceratodontiformes; family Ceratodontidae; genus Neoceratodus; species Neoceratodus forsteri. Next base: position 737,875,048 of record CM028131.1, read on the forward strand.
GCACTGGCTGCCGGGTAGCTGGAGGGTCATCTTCAAGGTGGGCTTGCTCACCTACAAGGCCTTAAACAGACTATGCCCTGGCTATCTGGCTGATCTCCTTACATCTGGCACCTCAGTCCATTCCCTTCGGTCTTCGACCAGGGGCCTTCTTGATGTTTCCAGGGTCAAGCTGAAAATATCCAGCGACCGCCCTTTTAGTGTCGCCGGGCCGACCCTGCGGAACACCTTTCCAGCTGCTATCAGGGGGTGCCCCATCCATTGAGGCCTTTAAAAAGGGGCTAAAGGCCCACTTGTTCTCCCTGGCCTTCCCTAGTGAAGTTATCTGACCTGTACTGAAAACTGGTCATCTTATGTATTCTGAATTTCCATGACATTTATAAATAATTTTGTTTACATATTGTTTTAAAGAACTGTATTGTTCCTGCCTAACCTGTTTTAATGTAAGGTGTCCACAGCCTCCGGGATTGGGAACCCTAGAAATAAAATTTGCTTTGATCTTGCCTATCCCAGAGACTGGCCTGACACTTTCAGTAAAATACCATCCACATATAGACATATTTTATATGAATTATTGTTAATGCCCTTCATAAGAGGATTTGTCCTTATAGCCAGGGCAAGGGGTTCTATAGCGACGGCAAACAGGAGGGTGGGACAAAGGACTCCCCTGTCGGAAGCCATGTGCGAAAGGTACTTTGCAGAGAGATTACAACTGGTTCTGACATGTGCTCTTCGTTTGAGATACAGCAGCTTTATTCAGGAGAGAAACTTGGGTCCAAAATCCATTTTAACTAATATAGCAAGCATGTAATACCTCTACATGATCCAATGCTTTTTCAGCATCTAACGTGAGAATAATAATAGCTGATGTATTCTATACAGTTAATTGCGATTGTGGATGTTAACATTAACCAGACTGGCTTTAATAAAACCTACTGGAGCAGAGTACATTAATAAACATATAATTCTCTAGTCTGTCAGCCAGAATGTTAGTGAAAATTTTTAAGTCGGAATTCAATAATGAAATCAGTCTCTAGGATGTACAGTGCTCTGGATCTTTGTCCTTCTTAGCAAAGACTTTTATAATTGCATCATAAAAGGTTTCTGGTAAGGATTCTATTTTAATTATATTAATAAATAATGCAGTGAGTCTGCGTCCTAGAAGTGACCCACAATTTTTGTAAAAATCTATAGGGATTCCTCCAGTGGACCCGCTCCCCTGCCCGATCGTGGGCATATGAATAAAATAACCCTGGTGGTCCAGTGGACCCACTCCCCTGCCGAATCGCGGGCAAATGTAGATAATAACCCTGATGGTCTACGGTACCCCCCACTGAGCCCTGCCACCCCGGTCAGCGGCAGGCAAGAGCTCCCTTCGACTAGCAGGCGTACAGTGCGGCTGTGCGCTGTTAGTCACAGCGTGGGCCAAAGGGCATGCAGACGTGATTACATAGTCCACAATGTGAATGAACCATTCACAATTTGGGATCAGTAGTAGAGTACAGTCTGCATTCCCATTGGCCCACGCTGGACCAACAGGCATACAGCCATACTGTACGCTGTCAGCCTGCAGGCAGCCAGGAGGCTTACAGCGGGGAGCTACTGCCCGCCGCTGAAGGGGGGTGCAATGCAGCGGGGCTCAGTGGGCGGGAGGGGGGTAGCGGTGGACCACCAGGGTTATTATTTACAACTGCCTGCGATCGGGCAGGGGAGCGGGTCCACTGGACCACCAGGGATATTTTATTCATTTGTCCACGATCAGGCAGGAGAGTGGGTCCACTGGACCACCAGAGATATTTCTGTACTATGCCTGCAATCGGGCATTGGGGCGCATTGCCCACTGAAGGGCAGGGGGCATCAGTCCCCGACGGCTGAAGCCTGGCAGGGCGCCAGGCACAAGTCACTGGGGATCGGCGTACCACATACCAATAGATCCATAATGACATGCAAATGGCCCCATTTGTGCCTTGCGTACATAATGGCCTCATTTGCATGCTCACGGCTGAATATTGCTCTTGCTGCGCCTAGTGCAACCGCACTTGCGCAGCCTCCTGTTCCTCACCTGCCGGCAGCACTGGCGCATTGCCACTGCACTGTGCACAGCAAGGGCACCCCCAGTGCCATATTCAACGGTGCTGAGCCATGGCGCAGCACCGTTGAATATCACCTGGGCTATGCCCTGGCTCAACCCAGTTGTGCTGCACCCAGGCTTGCACCCCTGCTGGTGCAGTCTGAATACCCCACCCTTTATATATCTTTAGGACTCCCCCAGGTCCAATATGGTAGAGGGTCTAAATTAATTATATTGAAGCAGTGTCACTGTAAATCTCCCACCTAGTCCACCTATTATTAAATTGCCCATTTTTGTGTTGGACCTGAAGCATAATTCTTTCCATAGTCTGCATCTGTTGAATTATGCCTACCCAATCTGTTATCTGGGAAGGGGACATCTGAAGTCATTTTTAGTAATGGATTTATGAGCCGCAGCCAAAAAAATTGCCCATTAATACCACCCCTCCTTACTCATAATTTCCGGTGGACTTAGGCCCATAATCAAATTCTCTGGGCCTAGATCTGACGTGATACTAAATAATGTTTTTATTTGATTCCAATACTGTGTTATAGCAGGACATATCCATAAAATATGGGCATAGTCTGCGTCCCTCTCCCCACATATCCGCCAGTAGTCTGCGTGTATCAATTGGCCCATGTGTTTTTTGCCTGTTTGGAGTAAGAAAAAAATCTAATTTCAAGCTTCCATGTGAATTCCTGCCACGTAGGTGAAGTAAAAATGAGATTCTCCGTGTGGCTTTCCAAACTGTATTCTACGGTTTAGTTTCTAGTCTAAAATTCAATTCCTGATACCATTTTTTCTGAATGGCTTGTATATTATAGGCATGGTCACTGAAGTTAACTGTTTGATTGCTTTTTGGACTCCTATAATAGAAAATAATAACCTGTCAAGTTCCTGAATATGATTCGGAGTTAGGCCAGGCAAGTCCATAATGCAAAAAACTGTACAATGCCATCTGGCGAAAGTTTTCTATTGGAGGAATATAACTGCATCTAATAAGCCAAGAAAACCTTATTAATCTGCTCTGGGTCTACCACTCTAGTGCAACTGGAATTATATATATATCGAACTAATTAATCTTTCTGCCTGGTCTTGATTTATTTGTTGAAACATCAATCTTTCAGGTTTGTAACTCACATTATAGTAATATGATCCTAAATTTAATAATTGATGCTCCTCTTTTTTAGTACTTACCAAATTATACTGAACTTTAAGCTTTGTAATGATGGCCTGTAGTAATAAGCCTGTGAGGTGAACCTAATTCTGTCAGTTAAGATCTTTTAATTCATATTCCAAACTAATTGTAAATGAATGCCTTTGTACTTTCTTGCTGTGTATGAAATAGCAATGCCCCATGGGTAAGCTCTGAAGCAGTCCCAAATAGTTAACTCTCAAATGTCGCTGATAAAATATTTCTCAAAAAATCTTGGAATCTCTAAACTTGGAGTAGAATTCTTCTTCATTAATTACCGAGGGATCTAGAGGCCATAAATCAGGATTCTTTTTCATATTTAGTTTAAATTTTAGTGTCATGGGCACATGATCTGATAGAATAATATCACAATACTGTGCTTCTGTAACACTGTGTATAACTTCTAAGGATGTCAAAAAAAATCTATGCGTGAATAGGTTTGACGCACAGGAGAAAATACAGGTTACTCACCTGTAACAGGAGTTATAGGAATGGTATATGTTGTTCATCCACACTATCTGGCAGGTTCCTTGCCACTTTAAATCTTGCTGGAAGGTCTTCAAGCTGGCTCCTCCCACCCACCCGGGTGGTAAAACTCTCGGCTCCGCCCCATGACGCCAGATCTAGCCTGCTGGAAGCCAGGTTGTGCGTCGAAGCTGGGGAGGTCGGGTGGGTCGTGTGGATGAACAACATATGCCATTCTTAGAACTCCTGTTACAGGTGAGTAACCTGTATTTCTAGGGACATGGATATGTTGTTCATCCACACTATCTGGCAGACTCCTAGCAGTTCTCCGGGAGGGTGGAGGCAAGGCACACACCCCCTACTTAGGGAATAAAGATTGGAGAACCGAGGCCCCAACCAGCATCCTGGCGTGACCCAAGGTCGATGTGGTAGGGGTAAAACGGTATGTGCCAACTTCCAGATAGAAGCCCTGCAGATATCCTTGACAGGGACATCCCTGGAAGCAGCCACCGATGCAGCGGTAAGGCGGATAAAATGAGCTCTTATCCCCCTGGGAGGCTCCATGCCTGCCCACCTTTAGCGGAGATCTATGCAGGAGGTGACCTACCCGCTTATCGTCCGCTTGGCTGCAGGTCTGCCAGGTACAGCTTCAGCATAGATGACAAACAGCTGGCGAACCTCTCCTGAACTTCAGCCCTACGCTCCCTGAGAAGGCGAGCGCTCAACTAGGGTCCAAATGGAGCCTATATGCGGCCTCCGAGGTGTTAATGGTGTAGAACACCGGCACAGTCAACACCCGGTTAAAGTGAAGCTCCGACACCACCTTCGGAAGGAACTTTGGGTGGGGCCCAGGACAACCTTCTCCCTGTGGAAGACCAGATAGGGAGACTCGAAGGAAGTGCCTGGAGCTCTCCCATCCTTCTGGTTGACGTGGTAGCCACAGAGAAGGTGTTCTTCCACAACAGGTGGGAGAGTCGCACCTGTGCATTGGTTCGAATGGCTTGCCCGTAAGCTAAGCCCATACCAGCAGTAGATCCCACGGAGGTGGAGATTCTCTCCCCGGAAGGGAAGCGTGATCAAGGCCTTGGAAAAGTGCCAGACCACCTTTCCTGCGCCATCGACTGCCTTCTGGCCCGCGCCCGGAGGACAGAGGTGGCTGCCAGGAGCACCTTAAGGGTCGTCGACCGAAGCCCTTGCTGAAGAAGAAGAAGAAAGGACCACAGGTAGTACAGAATGCTCACCGAGGAACAGGAGAAGGGACCAGTCCCTACCCTAACACCAAATGGAGAACTCTTTCATTTGAAGGCATAGCATTATCCGGTCGACTCCTGGCGGGACACCTCAACAACGTCGAGGACCTCGCCAGAAGACCCAAAGCCTGGCAACTAGCCACACAGGAACCAGGCTGCCAGGTGCAGGGATTGAAGGTCCGGATGGAATACCTTCCCCTGATAACAGAGATCAGGTCCGGACGGGCTGGAAGCCACCTCGGGAGCCTGGAGCTGAGACTGAGGAGAGCTGGATACCAGAGTTGGCGGAACCAGTCTGGGGCTACCAGAATCACCTGCGCCTTGTCCCTCCTCGCCTTGCCTTGTGGATCAAGGTAAATGGGGGAAAGACGTAGAAGAGGCCCGGGGTCCGCGGCCTCAAAGGCATCCCCTTACAGCAAGCCCTGCTGAGGGGGGCAGGCATGAAACAGTCTCGGCTTCACATTCTCCCTGGAGGGAAAAAGGTCCGCCCGAGGCATGACCCAGTGGAAGAAAGATCTTGTGCTACCTCCGGCAGGAGAGACCACTCGTGAGGCGCAGCCCTTATCCAGCTTAGGGCATCGGCCAGGACGTTGGAGGCTCCTGCTATCGAAATGGCTAGGAAAACCGCCTCCAGGCTGTGCACAAGACCAAATGCGGAGAACCTCCTTACGTAATGGCAAGGGGCGGGTCCGGCCCTGGCGGGTTAGGTAGCACATGGTTGTGGTATTGTCCGCCTGGATCTGAACCACTTGACCCCGTACAAATGGAGCAAAGGCGGTGCAAGCTAAGCGGACCGCATGAAGCTCCAGCAGGTTGAAATGGCATCGGGACTCCCGAGGGGACCAGAGGCAGTGCACTCTGTGCTCCCCTTGATGGGCACCCCAACCCATCAGAGATGCATCGGTTGAAGAAGACCGTCGACTCGGGGCGGACAAACAGGATGCCCTCCTGCGGATGTGCTGGAACGGTCCACCATCGGAGAGTGTTCCACATCCCCTGGGTTACTGTCACGGGCTGGTCCAAAGGATCGCAGCGTTGTGACCGCTGGCTGGCCAGCCCCCATTGAAGGGGACGCATGTACCAACGGGCCCAACAGACCACGCTGGTGCAGGCCACCACGAGGCCCAGGAGGCGCAGGAAGTCCTGGGTAGGGCGCGATTGCCCAACCAGACATGATTGGGCAAAGGAGGAAGAACCTCGGCCCTGTCCGCCAGGAGTCGAGCTCTGCCCCGATGAAAGAATCACCTGCTTCGGCATGAGTTCCGACTTGGCCCCGTTGAAGAGGAGGCCCATCTGAGAGCAACCTGGAGGGCCAAAACTCTGGACCGCTCCACCTCAGCTCTGGAGGGGGCTGTAATCAGCCAGCCATCCGGGTAGGGGTACACCCGGACCATTCGGCGCCGCAGGAATGCTGTCACCGCTGCTATGCATTGGAGAAGACCCTGGGAGCTGGGAAGAGGCCGAAGGGTATGGCCTGGAACTCATAAACAGATCCCCCCACTCTGAAGCGGAGGAGTCTCTAAAGAAACAGACGGATCGAAATGTGAAGAATGCGTCCTGGAGGTCCAGGGAACAGAGCCATACGCCTTGTTCCAAGGATGGGGTATCTGAGTCAGAGTGACCATCCAGAAGGTCCGAGACCTTAGGAAGTTGTTCAGGTCGTGCAGGACGAGAATGGGGCACCAGCCCCCTGTCCGTTTGGGGACCAGGAAAAACCTGGACACAAACCCCGGGTCTGGAGGAGGATCCGCATCTTCCTGATCACCTCTTTTTCGAGGAGCAGGGTAATATCGGCTCGGCGGGCCGACAGCGAGGCTGCGGACCCCGTGGCCCGAGAGGCGACAGCTCAAAAGGGTGGGGCCTGCTCGAACTCCAGAGGCAGGCCCTTTCCTAGCACCTCCAACACCCAGCGGTCCGTGGTGATAGCAAACCAGGCGGAAGGAAGTGGCGGAGCCGTCCCCCCACGGGGAGTCCCGGGTAGGACTAACTAGGCCGGGGCGGCACCCCTCAGCCCATCACTGAGCAGGCTTGGAGGAGGGACTGGCCGAGGGAGCTCCTGAGCCTTTACCTCCTTGCTTCCCCTTAGAGGAAGCCGCTGGCTTGGGTTCAGGATGCCAAGCGCAAGCCTGCTGGCCCTCAAGCTGGTGTTGATGGGCCGGTCGTGCTGCAGGAGCTGAAGGACTAAGGGGCTTATGCAAAGGCTGCCGGCGGCCCTTGTCCCTCTGGGTGGGGGTGACCGAGTCCAGAGTGGCATTGGACTTCTCGGTCCCCTGGAGGTGTCCCTCCACTCCAGGGCTGAAGAGGTCAGTCCCCAAGAAGGGGATGTCCACCAACTTGTGATGGGTATCCGCCGAGAAGATGGATATCCTCAGCCATGCCCTGTGGCGCATGGCCACCGCAGCCGCTACTGACCTGGCACAGGAATCACCTATGTCCAGAGCAGTCTGAAGCTGCTGCTTAGCCACCGCCCTACCCTGGTCCCGCACCCGCCGGACCGTGGTCCGCAGGTCGGCTGGGAGATGAGGGAGCACCTCATCCAGGGAGCCCAAGAGGGCGTGGGAGAAATGTGCCGTCAGCGGCCGAGCTGGCCTGTCAGAGGCCTAGGAAGGGACAGCGTAAATCTTAGTGCTCGACATAGTCCATCCTTTTGGACTCTTTGTGGGTGGGGGCCTATCCACATCGGCGTTCACAGAGCGCTGGAAGGCGATGATCGGTAACTAACCCCTCTGCAGAGGTGCTCACGGCAAAGAACCGATAGGGACAGCATACTTCCTGGCCATCCTGGCTGAAGGCGCAGGACAGGAAGTAGGCCGCTGCCAAAGCTCCAAGGCTGGGCCGACAATGGCCTCAGCCACAGGGAAGGCCGCCAAGGGTGAACCCCCTCGGTCTAGGATCTCTGTCAGGGGATAATAGGCCCGTTTGGACACGGGCTCGAACTGCATCCTAGTGAACTCCGAGATGAGCCTGAGCAGACTCAGGAAGGATGATGGGCTGTCGTCCAAAGACCGGTCCAGGTAGGACTCCAGGCCCTCCCGCCTGGGGAACATGGAGGAGTCATCGTCGGACTCCGAAGGGTCTGCAAAGAGCTGCCTCAGGCCTGAGCCTCTCCTCACCCACCAAGGGCGGGCGGGAGTGAGGGTGACCGACAACCTGCGGGACTGGCAGTGACCCGACCGAGGTTCCACCACAATCGGTGGGGCAACAAGATTTGGTCGAACAACTGGCCCAGAAGTGGGCACCTTGACTGCAGCAAGTGATTGCGTCGGCCGTTCAGGCGGCAGCTGCTTGACAGACGGGGAATGAATCGGAGTCGATTGATTCCTGGACAACAGCAACTGCTGCCACATAAACTCCTCGTAACAGCGACGCCATCCGCGTCGAAGCCTCTCCTCATCCGAGGAGGAAGACGAGGAGGAGGAATGGTGTTGCCACTTACCTCGGTGCCCCGACCGAGACCGCCGAAGTCAGCGGGAGCGGCTTGACCGAGAAGAGGACCGAGACAGAGACCCAGATCCTCGGCGAAACCAAGGGTGGGTCTGGGAAGGAGCGGGGGACACCCGCTCTTCCCTCGGCTCGGACAGATTGACCAAGGACTGCCGCCCCGAAGGTGCAGGCAGAACCTCGGCCTCCACCGGGGAACCGGCAAAGGGTTGACGGCTCTTGCAGTCGACCGCCTGGGTGTCGGGTCGAGAGGAAACTCGACACTGTCGACGGGAGTCTTGGCCGGCTAGCCTGACAGGGACATCGTGAAGTCAACAGCCTGAGCCGCAACCTCGACCGAAGTCGAAGGTCGGCAGTCCGGGGAAGGAGACCTCTCCCGCTCCCACGAACGCCAACGATGGGACTTACCCTTCGACTCCCTCTTCTTAGGCTGAGAGGAATGTCCCGATGGCCCCTCTCCCTTCGTGGAAAGAGACTGGCGGAGCTCCTTGAACGAAGCCGAATGAGAGGAACTCAAAGAAAGCGAGATAAATGCCACGACCGAGGAGGAGGGAGATGCGGCCTTGGCCGCCTCCAGGGAGATAAGAGAGTTCAAGCTGCTCAGCCGAGTCAGCCGACGTGACACCGCCACGACGAGCCTCTATAGATTTTACCAGCGGAAAAACTCGGGCGCCTAAGCTTCAATCGGGCCGCATGATCCTCCAGGACGCTACGAAGGGCGCAGCACAATTGCAAACTTATGGGTCATGGTCCAAGTCGAGTAGTATACGCACGCGGAGTGCGGATCGTCCTGAGATAAGTCGCCCGCCAGGCGCTTCTGAGAGCCGGAAAATGAATTGTCCATCGCAGTCGCGAGGGAAGAAGACTGAAGTTAGAAAACTTCAAAAACTAAATTCGGACAAACTGAAGAATCAGGAACCAGTCGAAAAACGCAGAGCGCTAAGGAGGAAACCTGAGCTTCCAAGCGGTAAGGAAGATCTGGCATCATGGGGCGGAGCCGAGAGTTTTACCACCCGGGTGGGTGGGAGGAGCCAGCTTGAAGACCTTCCGGCAAGATTTAAAGCGGCAAGGAACCTGCCAGATAGTGTGGATGAACAACATATCCATGTCCCTAGAACTATAACCTTCATATTTACATAACTTCGCCCCGGGATCTACTTTAAGATCCCTGATACTGTAACCTTCCAATGTATATATCCCTGTGCTGTGTGATTTAAGTATTGTACTGTATATGTTATGTATGTGTATTTTCTTCTTTTTTTTCTGACATGGAGCCTTTGCAAAGGAGTCTATGACTCAAAGGATTGTAATTCTGGTTCTCTTTGATAAATAATAAATAAATAAAAAATGTCAAAAAGGCAGGGAATGACAGCAAAGGCAAACATGGCATGGCACTGTGTGGCAACTGGGAAATGTATTATTTAAAATTTTTATTATTTCACCAGCTCCGTGGCATCGAGTGAAGGGGTTCGCTCAGAAAACACTGGTGACTTGGGTTCGCGCCCCAAGCCCAGGTACCAGGAATGGAGAACAGCAGGGAGTGGTTTCACAAGCATCCACTGGATGCTTCCCTCCGGGGGGGGGGGGAGAGATAAGCCTGGGCTCCTGTAGGTGGACGAGCATGGAGAGTATGAAGCCTCGACATGCCCTCCTGGATGTCCCCAACTCAGGATGCCATCCTTATGGCTAGAAGGTGGGGCGGGACAAGTAAAACAGAAAAATTGGTCTCCCTGCTGACTGGATGACGAGCACCTGGCCCTCACCATCACAAAGCCCCAAACAAGCACGGACCGACCCTGCGGTAGCTTGCCGGGATACGTAGTTCACCTGACATCACCTTCCCCTCCGAGGAGAGGGACCCTCCCGACATAGGGGAAGGTCAGGTTACCTGAGGTAAGGCTGCAAAGACAGGGTCAGGAAAATGGTGGTTCGGGGCTGAGGTGTGGTGGGCGATGACTCTCCGAAGGAGTGGCCGGCAGGGGTGCCACGGGGAGGAGCATAAATAAATAACACAAAAAAAATAATAAAATTTTAATTTCCCTTTTCTCTTGTTTCCAAATAATTCCATCCATTCCCCATCAATCCCATTCATGCAACCCTGTCCAGGTTGGACTCGGTCGGAGGACCATAATATTTCTGTCAGACCTTTCATGATGCCTAGCCCAGCTGGAGTCAGTCGGACTGTGTGTGCGCTTTGTGCCACTTAGTCCAAAAGTTGTGCAAGGTGTGTTCCTTGTCCATGAACTGTTAATCAATATAATAATGGGGCTGATCAGTGAAAAGCTTCAGTAAACAGAGTAAGATACCAACACAGTCAATCAATGACAGTATGGCGCTCCTTGCCACAAGGCTCAGTGCTTCTGGAGTCATCGACTACCTGTGGTGGTAGAGGATGCCAAGTTTGACATCTGCAGTTTTAATAACATGGACGACATGGTTGCTTAAGGTCAAGGTGTCAAGAAAGATGCCCAAATATTTTAAAGTGGTAACCTGCTCCAGCGACTCTCCTTTGTGGTTACAGATAATCAGGGGGGTGTTTTTCTTCTTATTGTGTGGCAGTGAGAATTGCATGCCTTTTGATTTTTTATAGTTCAGGAGTAGTCTGTTTTGCTTGAACCAGTTTTCCAGTAGGTTTAAACTATCTTGAGGAGCCTTAGTGATTTCAGGTGTGCTGTGGCCTGTTGCTGAAATTACAGCATCATCTGACTACAGTAACATGCTAGCTAGGCATGCGGAGGGTAGAGAGTAAACGAACAGGCAAAAGTGCAGCGGCCGAGGATTGACCCCTGAGGAACCCCCAAGGTCACATTCTGAGGGTCAAATGCTACTCTTTTGATTTTCACGCACTGATTCCTTTGGGACAGGTAGCTGCTGAACCAGTTAACCATATTGTGAGAAAGGCCTAGAGCCAGCAGGTTATCAAGTAGAATTTGGTGGTTCACAGTGTTGAACGCCTTTATTAGGTCTATAAATATAGACCCCCACCATCAAGCCAGTGTCCAGTGCATCATATAGTGTATAGTCAATTAGTGCTGATATGGTACTGTGGTTCTTTTGGAACCCGTGTTGGTATGAACTGAGGTTATATTTGTTGAGGTACTTCATCAATTGACGAGACACTTTTTTTCAAGGTCTTTAGATAGAGGGGGTAGTATCGAAATGGGTCTGTAATTACCCAGGCTAGTTCTGCCATCACGCTTGAAAATAAGGGTTACATGCGCTATCTTCCATTTATCTGGGAAGATTCCTATGTGAAGAAATAAACTGAAGATCTTAGTGAGGGGCAGGGCAAGCTCATCCAGAGGGAGGGTGACTAGTTTCACGTCTATCCTGTCACTTCCTATTCTAGTCTTACCCAGGACCCTCTTAATGTGCTTAACAGTTTATGCTCTAAACACATGTTTAACATAGAAGGGAGGTGTTTTGGGGTCAAGGTTGGTGTGGGGGTTATCAGTAGGAGGGGTGTTAGAAGGCCGGGTTGTAAGAAACCTTCTGTGGTAGAACTGCACTTAAGTCTGTGAATGCTGTGTTGAAAGCATTCGCCAGATCCTTTGGGTCTTGCAATGTGCCAGAAGGTGTTACAATTAGGTACGGTGGAGCTTTAGAATCCTTGCCCATCAGAGTTTTTTACATTGTTCCAAAATTCTTTACCATTACCTCAGAAATTACTCAGTTGCTCTTTAAAGTAGTAGTCTTTTGCATTTCTGACCAGTCTAGTGCAATTATTTCTTCCAACTTTGTAGGCAACAAAGTCTTCCTGGTTCCCAGTGGCCCTAGCCTTGAGCCAGAGGGTGTCTCTGAGGTGCAGTTGTTCAATAATGGGGCCTGTGAGCCATGGGTTAATGCTCCCTTCGCCTTTTGTGGTTTTGGTGGAGGCACAAATATTGCAAGCAATGTTGAAGACCTTTATCAGGTAGTCAGGTGCCTGACTGACACTGTCAGTCTTATCCAGAGGGGTCCGGTCAGAGTTTGCTAGGTGTTGTTTTAGGGGTTGCAACTGTCCTTTTCTTAGGATGCAATTTACCGTGATCAGAGTTTTTTTTTTTTTGAGCCCTTGTTAGACCATACACAGACCACTGGCGAATGATCACTTAGGACATCAGGGAGGACAGTTGTGTCTCCAATGTGCTTAGGGCAGTTAGTGAGTAGCCAGTCTAAGAGTGCTGGTGCCTGTGTGATAGTTTCTCCTGGTTGCTATGGAGACAACTTGGGTAAGATACAGGTTGGCGATTTGGTCTCTTGTAGTCACGGTGTCTCGCGCAAGTCGATTTGTGTTGAAGTCCCCTACGATGACGTGCTCCCAGCTTTGTTGGACCTGTTTGAAGTGATCAATTAATTGTTCAATTCCTATCCGTTGCTTTGCAGGGGGCATGCAGACTGTTGTAATCACTAACGCTTTGTGCTGGTGATCTACTGTGAGCTTGACTGACAATATTTGCACTTCTTTTGTGGAAATGCTGTTGCGTAACACTTGTTTTAAAATATCATTGCGCAGGTAGACCAGGCAGCCACCCCCTCGCTTGGATACTCAGTCCTGGCAGTAGGTGGTGATGCCATCAATGGACACTGCTACATCTGGAATTCTGAGGGAGAGCCACGTTTCTGTGGGGGAGATTATGTCTGGAGTATGTTGTTCGACCCATGCCTGAAACTGAGGAAGCTTTGGGAGCTGGCTGCCTACTGCATGTTAATGGAGGCAATTTTGAGGTGGTCATGTGTGTTTGCTGTTCCTTGACCAGGTGGGACTGGATCAGGATGTACATTCCCAGGTAGGAGAAGAAGAATGAGGATGAGTCTTTTGAGGAAGTGTCTCCAATGTGCCTTAATCCTGCAAGAGAGCTTGCGCTTGGTGAGTCGGTGTGTCTTGGTTTTACATATAGGTGTCTACAGAGTTGTATCATGACAGCTGGCAGCTCTGGCCTTGAGGTGAGAGCAGAGCTAAGGTTGATATCTAAACTAATACTGAGCTTTTGGGGATCCCATCATTCCAGACCATGGTGCCAAATGCTGGTTTGGGTGTGCTACATAATGCGGGTTGGACTGAGGGTGGATATGCTGTAAGTTTTCCATCATTCACTGGTTCAAATTTGGCCAGAATAATTATTAGGAACAGCACATGACACTTGTACAGTTGTCGAAGAGACAATGTCATGCTTATAATGAAGATGGTGGAAATTGGTGGTCCCTTTAAGTAAGAAAGGGTGCTAGTAGCACTATCCAGGAATCAGTAAGGGAGCTGAGTGGGGAACTGCGTCCAGAAGGAGTATTTAAAGAGTGTATGAATAACCCAAGAGTAAATTGGGTTATTCGTACTGACAAGGTACAAAGCTACTTGGAGCAGTAGATTTGCACTGAGATGCAGCACTGCGGGCAACTTACAGTAGTAGTATACTAAGGTAGGACTGTCACTTTAAGGGTAGGCCAGCCAGTGGGAGAAAGAATCTTGGGCGGAGCAGAAAGAGTATTTATTTATTTATTTTTTTTTTGCTTATTCTGTTTATGCCCCCTTCCAACCATTCACCCACTCCTTCGGGCAGCCAAGTCTCACCCTCCACCGCTCCCCCATTCTGCCATCAGTTGCCCCGCCTGCCCATCTGTCCCAACATATCCATCACCGGGGGCACCCCTACACCTAGGAGGAATCTGGGAGAGGAGATTGAGCTACACTTCGGTACCCCCTCGCATCCTGGGACAGGTGGGCAGGGTGCAACTCAGGGGCTTCCCGGCTTCACAGCCAGGGGAGGCGGGCTGCCATCATCCAGCCAGCACGGGCGGCTATTTTTCCTTGTTCTGTTTCCCGACCTCTGCTGGATGGATGCTGCAGTGTCCTCGTTGTCTGCCCATGTGACGTGTGGTCACCCACATCGCAAAGCGCAAGGCCGAATCCGGCCATGAGGAGTCACTAAAGGGCGGTGCATCCACAACCCTCCCCGGGAGAAGAGCATCAAGGACACTCTTGAGCCCTCGCTGCCAGCCTCCGCTCCTGATGTCCCAGGATCGGGCGCGAACCTGGGTCGCCAGCATGCCAGGTGCTCCCCTACTGCCCAGTGCCATGGGGTCAGCCAGAAAGAGTATTTAATAGAGGTCGGGGCCAGGATGGGCGGGTGGGACAAAACTTTAAGAAACTGAGTACAGGCTAAGCTGCTGCAACAAGTCAAGTACACTGATTCACCAATTATAAAAACAAAAACACTGGCTGCGGGTTCAACACTGGTAATACAGTACAGGCTGTGCTGCTGCAACAAGTAAAGGTCTGAGCTGCTGTAGAACTAAGCTGAGCTGCAATAAAACTTTAAGAAACTGAGCTGCTGCTAAAAGGATTACGAGTGTACAGTTTTAAAGAAAGAAGCAGGCAGTCATTTTAAACTAAAGAAAGAAGTAGGCAGTCCAGCAGAAGCCAGCTAAGAAGTAGAAGTTGCCAATAGTGGGCTGAGCGCTGGAGACAACGGCCAATCAGAATAACAGGTCTAGAACTTGGCCAGCTCTGGTGTACCTGGGCAGTTCGTCGGGCGGGCTGAGGAGCTGCCGGTGTCAACTCTGCCACACCGTTAGTCGGCAAGGAACCTGGTCAAGGGCTTGGAATCCTGACAGTTCATCGGGCGGGCTGAGGAGCTGCTGTGGCTGGTGGTCAACTCTGCCACACCGTCAGCTGGCGAGAAGCCCGGTTAAGGGCTTGGAATCTAAGAAAACATGAACCGTGACAACTAATGATGATAAAACTAGCACTGAGGACAGAGTCAAATGATTGAAGTTCAGATCTGAGAGAGGGGCGCAAAAAAAAAAAGGAAACAGATTGATGATTGGATCCTCTCCTCTGAGGAAACCCCACAGGTGAAACGTTGGGTACAAGAGGATCTACCTGAAAAATAAAGGAATAAAAACCTTTTTATGAACTTTGGAGTGTGGCTGGTTTCTTATTCCGTTTACTGATGCTTTGTGTCACTGCCATCTGTCATTCATGAGCTCCTTCTCCCTGACTCATGCTTTGTTACAGTATGCACTGCTTAGCTGAGCTTTAGCTTATTTATTATCCATTCTTATTTAATTCTGATGGTGCTGTATGAGGAGTGGTCGTGACTGCCAGTAGCAGGTGGTCACAGTTGGAGTCGGACAGTGTTTGTGTGGATGAGAGTGGGTCACTGAGGAAGACTGGAAGCAGGGACCAACATGGATGTGCAGCATCTTCTCAGCTGCCCCCCACCCCAAGGCCCGATTACCTTGTCCGAGTCAGTCTGGCTGAGTGACCACCATTCACTCACACAACGTACACCATTACAAATTCAATCACCAATGATTCTCACATTCGTTGGGGATTGAATCTGTGACGGTGCGAGTATGAGTGCATGCCTGCGTGGTCAGTTGGATGGACTCTAACAGGTGATCAGGCGAGGGTGAGTGAGGGGGGTTGATGGAGAAGCTGGCCTACACATCTGCTCTGGTCCCCTCACTGACCCATCTGACTGCAACACTTAACTAATACCTAACTACCTACCTACCCACTCAGGAACTCTGCAGCTGATTTCTTGAGAAGGAAGGATAAGTGCGGTGCTGCAGTCAGGAGTTGCTCACTGCAGAATGCAGCAGACCCTCAGAGTGACTAGTGCCTACCTGGCTGGCCAGTATGCACCACACAGACCTGCTGTCACTGTCATATTCATGTGCTGAAAGGGGGGACTTACATTTGAGGCAGTATAGCACCGTGGTTTAAGGCTCTGAGCTGCAAATCTGGTGACATGCAGCAGACCAGACCTGGGTTTGAATCCCACAGCTTCCACCTGCATAGTGTGTGACCCTAACCATGTCACTTAACTTCCTTGTGCTCCCAGGTCGCTCCTGTAAAAAAGCTTTCAGCTTAGTGTGCTACTCCTGGTTAAAAAACTAAATAAAATAAACATACTTTTCATTAACTTTTATTTTCATGTTCCATAAATAATGTTAAAAATAAATATAATTTTCATATTTAATCTGTATAGTCTTCTACTCCACCTGCCAATGAATGTCCATACTTTTGGTGTGATCAGCAACTATCGAAATGCTGATTTATGATGCAGGCCACGGGGTGGACCGTGTGGCCAACTGGTCATGCCTGTGTGATGCTGCTGGACTCTGACCATGTGGGCCACTGCCATTCCTGAGTCCCTCGCTGCCTCATACTCTCACAGTAATAAAATGCACTGCTTAGCTAAGCTTTAGCAAATTGCTTATTTGATCCTGACGGTGGTGTGTGAGGAGTGGTGGCTGGTCACAGTTGGAATCCAACAGTATTCATGTGGGGAGGCGTGGATCAGTCACAGTAGTCAGAGGGACCACACAGACACCTGACTGCAGCACTTATCCTACTGAGCAACAGATAGACAAGAGCAATATATTTAACTTTAGTTAATTGCAAAAATGTGCACAATATTGCTCAGGTCACGATGACTTCTACTCAACAAAAAAATGAGATTCCAACAAATATCTGAGTCATTCATCGTTTTTATCTCCCCAATACAGTGAAGCTCACTAGGAAGAAACCCACTTTTACAGCACTGTGCAATATGCTGCAGCACAGTTACTGCAGTAATTAACGTAATTTCAATGGCAATTAGTTCCTTTTGTCATGCAGGAAACTGTAACACTGCCAGGATGAAGTGAATGTCACAGTTTCCTGCATGACAAAAGGGACTAATTGCCACTGAAATTGCATTGTTTTCCCCAGTAACTCTTCTAATGCGTGCTGCATAATTGGGTTTCATCCTGGCGAGCTTCACTGTATATCCCTAAATATTTCATTTAGTATTATTTACTGGTTTTACAGGTAAAATTTAGTTAAAACTGGATTAAGGACACTATGTTTTTACACTAGAATGCATTATACCACAGTACAGACAATAACTGCGGTATCACACACCATGTTTATCCTACCATCAAAATTTCATACTGTGACATCTTTATTAAGTAATCTATTTTTCTAGGGGCATAGATAAAGTTCACCATCTACACTCAGGCAGGCTCCTAGCAGTCCTCTGGTAGGAGGGGGTAAGGTGCACACCCCAACTTGGTGAACAGAGAGTGGAGAACTGATGTACCAAAACAAGCATTCCGATGTGACTCAAGGTCGATGTGGTAGTGGAAAATGAATGCATGTGCTGACTTCCAGGTAGCAGCCCTGCAGACATCCCTGGAAATAGCCACTGAGGCAGCGATATGTTTGGTGACATCAGCTCTAAGCCCTACCAGAGGCTCCCTACCAGCCAACTTACATCAGAGGTAATCCACCTGCCAGTTGCCCATATTGCTCCCAGTCTGCCAGGCACAGTTTCAGGATAAGTAACAAACAGCTGGCAAGCCTCTCCCAAACTCTAGCTGTGCGATCTACATAATAAGAGAGCGCCCTCTGCAGGTCCAAGGTATGGAGTGGAGTGTGCGGTCAGACTCCAAAGATGGGTTAGTAAAGTATACTGGTATGTTAATGACATGGTCAAGGTGAAAGTCTGATACCACCTTCGGAGAAACTTCGGGTTTGGGCGAATGACAACTGTGTGCCTGTGGAAGACCTTGTAGGGAGACTCCACCGAGCACCTGTAGCTTCCCAATCCTTCTGACTGACTTGATGGCTACCAGGAAGACCGACTTCCACAACAGGTGTGACATCTCACATCTGTGCATAGGACTGAATGGCTTGCCCATGTGCATAGCTAATACCAGCAGTAAGTCTTACAGTGGAGGAGCTTCTCACACCTGAGTGAACAAGTGGTCCAGGCCATTGAAAAAGTGCTCTACAACCTTCTCCTGGGCCACTGTTGGCTTACCAGCCCATGCCCGGTAAGCAGAGATGGCTGCCAGGAGTACCTTAAGGGTCGTCACTCGCACCGCCAGCTGAGAGTGGGAGCGGGGTAGTCCAAGACGCTCGCCACAGGGCAGGCAAGGGAATCAAGCTCCTTGCACTAGCATTAAGGAGAGAATCACTTCCATTTAAAAGCATAACACCGGCAAGTCAATGCTTTCCTGGAGGCCTCCACAATGAGGAGCATTTCATCTGAAAGATGTGAGGCCTGGAACTCTAGCTGCTCAGGAACAAGGCTGTGAGATTCATGGACTGCAGGGTCTGGGTGCAGGACCGTCCCCTGTTTTCTGGTCAGTAGGTCAAGGCACCAGAGAGGCAGCCACCACAGAGGTCTGCTGCTGAGGCGGAGAATCTGGGTACCAGTATTGCCAAGGCTAGTCTGGCGCTATCAGGATCATCCATGCCTTGTCCTCCCGGGCCTTGACCCACTACCTTGTGGATCAAGGGTGTGAGAGAGAGAGAGAGGGAAGACTTGTAAAGGCATCCCCCAAATGTCCCAGACTGTGGGGCGGGCACAAAACAGCCTCAGTCTGGTGTTCTTCCAAGAGGCAGAGAGATCCACCAGAGGACTGTACCACAGGAAGAACAAGTGGTTCACTGCCTCCTGATTCAAGGACCACTTGCGCGACTTCTTTCCTACCAAGCTGAGATCATACACCAGCCAACTGTTCTCTCCAGCGACAGGGATTGCCAAGAGATCTGCACTCAGGCTACACACAAAGATCCAGGTGCAGGAGGCTCCCGACACAAGAGAGGGGAGATAAGTTTTTCCCTGCCTGTTCAGGTAGAACATGGTCATGGTGTTGTCCGTCTGGACCTGCATGACCCGATCCCTGATTAAAGGAAGGAATTCTGTCACCACAAGTCACACTGCATGGAGCTCCAGCAGATTTATGTGGTGACAGGATTCTGACAGTAACCAGAACCCATGGGCTCTGTGGTCTCCCAGGTGCACGCTCCACCGTACCAGAGACGCGTGATAAAAGGTTCTGGGTGAACAAGTGGGATTCCTTCCAACAGGTGTTCAGGGATCAGCCACCACTGGATGGTATCCCACATTGGCTGGGTTGCCATGACTGTCTGGTCCAAGTGGCCTAGGTGCTGGTACTACTGACGGCCCAACTCCCCTGCTGGAGGCTGCACATCTGCATGGACCACGCTGGTGCAGAATGCCATGTACCCCAGCAGTGTAAGGAAATCCCAGACAGGGTGCAAGAGCCCAACATGTACATATGCCCTGTACTACACACAGGATGCACACTCCCCGACTTTTCATACGGCGGCCCGTCAAGGAGGTGAGAGGAGGGTTGTGCCGGTCGCCGTATTGGAGCCACTACACCAGCCTTCAGGTAAAAGGGGGGGGGGGTTGGCAGGGTAGGTGGTTAGTGCCCGTGGTGCGGCAGGGCCGCTAGGTGCCAAGAATGGGGGTACGATGGTATGGGGATGGGGATCGTTGGGTGGGAGGGGGTAGCACTAAAAGCCAGGGAGTTCCTTTTTTATTTTTTTGCAACTTAGTTTACTTCATTGACGTTTCACAACAAAGCATACAAACTGCATACGGTTAAGGTTACAAATGGATCACACCAGGGCTGGTGATAGGAAGGTGGGCAGGACTGCTAGGCACCAGGGATGTTAATCATTTCACTGGTGATGAAGAATGGGGGGACTGACTTGCCACTGGGGATTATAGTTCTTTTTACGGGGCCGGGGATCGGAGACCAGGGGGAACCACCAGGAACATACTTTTTCAAATCCCGGACAGTAATCAAAGACCAGGGGGTGGGGAGGAGGGACCACAGGGACTATCCTTATTTCTACGGGGCTGGGGATCGGAGAACAAGGGGGGGGGCACTGGGCACAAGGGACATACTTTTTCAAATGTGGGATGGCAACTGGAGATTTGGGGGACCACTGGACACTGGGGGAAATACTTATTTTTATGGGGCCAGGGATCGGAGACTGGGGGGCCACTGGGCACCAGGGATTATTATGTTCATAATATGGCTTGGCAGTCGGAGGGTGGGGTCCATTAGGCACCAGGGCAATACTATACAATTTCTGGGAATGCAATCTGAGGGCTAAGGAGTCCACTAGGCACCAGGGTAATACAGTACAATTTACAGGTCAATAATGAGATGGCAGGGTGGTCCACTAGGAACAAGGGCAATACCATATGATTTTCGGGATGGCAATTGGAAGGTGGGGAAGTCCACTAGGCACCAGGGCAATACTATAGAATTTATGGGACAGAAATCAGATGGTAGGGGTCCACTAGGCATCAGGGCAATACTATACAATTTACAGGATGGGGATCGGGGCTGGGGAGTTCTACTGGGTAGCAGAGAGGTATTTTTAACATTACCGGACAGCCATCGGTGGGCCAGGGCGACCACCAGGCACCAGAGAGTTATTTGTAATATGATGGAGCGGCGATCGGAGGGCGTGGGAGCCACTGGACACTAAGGAATTACTTTTTTTAATGGGAACGGGTGATTGGAGTGGAGGTGGGGCCAGTCCTGGAGGCACAAACCTGCTGCCACTTCCCATGCTAATGAGCCCATAATGGACATGCAAATGGCTCCTTTGCACCTTGCATGCCCAAACTAACTCATCTGCATGGGGCCATCTGAATACAGAGCCAGGAGCTACCGGTGCAGTTGGGTCTGGGGGTGCTATTTCCTGCACTGCCGGGATCCATGTCAAGGCAGCACTATTCCATTTAGCACTGCACCAACATGCCCCTATATTCACTCGGATAGCACTGACCGAGTATAACTGGGAAATACGCGTTAAGAAGTTACTCAGCTATTACACTTAAAGTACCCAAAGCAAAATCCCGCTTTGGCAGGGCAGCCATAAGCTTCATGCTACCTACCTTATGGAATGATCTACACAAAACCCTCAAATTAAGCACTCTAATCGGTATAAATGCCTTCAAGACACTTTATTTCCGTATAATCAGAGAAGTATGTAACTGCTTCACCCACTCAGATCCAGTACCAGTGTCTGCATTAGTATATAGCTACGCCTAGACCCAATTTTAAGTACTGACCCCCCAGCTTGCTCCTCACCAACTTAATTGTTCTCTCTCTCTTATCCCTGTCTTATCAACACTAGGCCCGTCCATCCCCTTATTCTTCCTTTCCCAACCTCGGATAGGAGCTCATTACCCTGGATTGTGACATCCTACCATGCCCCGTACTTTATAGCATTCAATCCCGGGGCTCACACATACTCCTTTTCTCCATCCACCTTCTCTACATACCGTTTTACCAACTCCTTTCTGTGCACCGTGCTCTCCTAGCCTTTCTCCCCCTACCTCCCTCCCTTCCCCCCTACCTTCACCTCTACCTGGTGTATATTTTTATTTTTTTTCTTCCGTTACTTCCTTCTGCAACCTTAGATAACCTGCTTTATCTTCCTATAGACACTTCTATGTAAGTAAATACCGTGTAATCTGTACAATATCTGTATAATTCTATGTACATATGAAATTTTCCTCTCTGTAAAGAGTATTATCTGTATTGCCTTGTAAATACCTGTGTTGACCTGTATATACAATTGTTCATACTCCACCCAGGTCCATCTTGCAAATGAGCTTCTGCTCAACGATGAACGCCTGGTTAAATAAAAACTTGATTGATTGATTGACTGAACATGGCATCATCGGGTCTTGGGCAATGGGAAAGTGTAGCGCAAAACTCTGCGCTCCACTTTGCCTATTTCTGAAAATCAGTCCCCAGGAGTTTTAGTTTAATTGCGGTCATTATCCTAGGTGCCCTTAAAAAAAAAAAAAAAGGAATAACACATAAGCTGAAAAGGTCCAATCGGACTGGAGTGGCATGCTGTTTTAAGTATAACACTGCATCAGTAGCACCTCGGCTGGTCTGGCATCAGCTTGTGATGACTATCAAAGGAAATTATATTTGTAAGTGCAATTTAATTCCTTCTTGGCTTTATGAATGTGATTTGAGCAGTCTCAAAAGCGTGTGATTGTAATTCATATATTAGCTTAACAACTCATCACAGCCTAACAAACTTTGTTGTAAGTTTAGAATTTGTTTTGTTGAATGACATGTATAAACGAGGAATCCCTCAATCACCCAGCTGTCTCAACAGCTTTCCTTTACTGTCTTTATACAACTGTGCAACTGCTGGCCTTTCACTGTATTCCCTTTTTATAACACAATCCTGGTCACTCATTAATTCCTTTAGTGCATTCTATTTACCAACCAACAAATCTATCTTGATGGAATAATGCGAATTGTCCTTGAGGAGCTGATGACTGTTCGGAACTCAAGGATTCCATTGAAATAACAGTGGACTTTGGATTAAATGAGAACTGTGTGCTCACTATCAGTAGCCATTACTGAAATGACTGGGACTTCTGTAAAAGAATCGACTGTGTAGCTGCAATCTCCATACAATCTATGTTCAAATGGTGCCCTCACAAAAACCACCAATACAGATACAGCAAGCATTTCATACTGTGCTCTGCCCAACCCCGAGACCACACTGTGTGAGAGTGGTAATACTACAATATGATGATGTGCTACTTCCTCTTTCATTACACTGCCCTATATAATGACATTCTGAATGTTGCATACAGAATAGCCAAGTGCCTGTTGTATTTGCCAGCACTAAGTCTAGATTCCATGTTTATGCTTATAACTAATAATATAGTCCATTTTGGACACCGACTGTCAGAAGTTAGCACCTGCATAGACAATCCCTTTACTGAAGCACACAATCTCTTCAGTAATGGCTAGTAATGTATTGCATATAACATTCCAGAGCAGAAGTCTCTGCCCAGTGGTAACAGAGATGGACTGGTCTCAGTGGTAGAGGTCGCTGAGCATAAGACATCAATTTATGGATTCAAAAGCAAAGAGTCAATCCTAGTGTGGAAACTGGAAGGTGTTAACCGTAGAAAATATGAACCAATGGAAAATTCCTGCTCCTGTGTCTAACCATACCTGTGTCCTGATCTTTTTATCATGTTAAGACTCTTCTCTGGACCTAATAACCAGTGTTTTACTGTTGCCTGACTTGTACTTATTTAAATTTGTATGTAGCTGTTGCTCTTTGCTTTTTGTCACTTTGCAATTGATGTAACACTTCACCATGTACTTGTTTACACTGTTGTTTAACTGAGCCACTCCTTTTACTTTACTATAAACTCCCAAGTTGTACGTGAAAATAAAACAATTCTGTGTCTAGTGCACTTGCCTGGTCTCCAGAAACAAAATAAATACAGCAAATAAACCCGACTGGTAAGGAAAAAATTAAAAGGCATTTGGTAATCATTATACTTTGAAACTGTAATTGTATCTAATTATTTCCTGTGGTCATGAGTAAAAGGTTTCTCCCAGTACCTGATAATGGAGCCCCCACCCCAGCCAATACTTCTTGTTTTTCTTTGTCAGACTCGATCCCTTGTGGAGCTTGGGGCTTCCTGTACAGCATCCTATCAGCCACACTTGAGGCACAAAACCTCCTCGCTGTATCTGGAATAATGCCTTGTCAGCCTCAACAGAATTTGCAAACTGCTACCCATGATACTTTGCATGTGGTTTGGGACTTTAATGCAAGAGAAATGAATCGAACAATTTGGACATCTGTCCTCTTTCGGTATCGTCTTTAACTCATTCTATCCTATTGTCACTTAGAATGTTCAGGTAGCCTCTGCCTGCTGCTAGAACACCTATGTGCCTGAAGGGGTTTTAGATCTGCAGCATTCATACAAATGCACTGTGCTTAAACCTACACATCTTAAAAACCATACATCCAATTTTAAAACTGTAAAAAGAAAAGTTTTTCAGGACAAAATGTTTTTGAAAATGAGTGAGGTTTGGTAATGTCTATTTTACTGGATTTAATGTTGTGTAAGGTTGTTTTCATATTTTAATAAATTCTGATGATTTTATCTAAATATAATTATGCTCCGTTTACTTAGTCATGCAAAAATATTACATTTCTGTAAAATTGTTGATTAAAATAGTTAAAAATATACAATAAACATCTGTCATTGTCTAAATATAAATTTTGCAAGTTTTTTACCATTTTTTTAGTCAGAAATCAATATCTGAGTCTCTTGTTATTACAGTTTGAGTTTTTTGTTCCACTCCACTGGTTGGAATTTTTGCAGTGTTCAATTCTTCCTACCCACTGATTTTAGTTTATGAATCTGATTATCAATTTTTTTGTTTTTCCCCTAGTTTAGTAAGAACATATTTACACATTACCTTAGAAGGACATATCAGGAAGTGATGCAGGAAGGAAGTGCTTTGTGAGGTCAAGTGATGTAAACAGGAAGAAGACTTCCAGTGTAGGTCAGTGAGCTGACACAGGAAATGGAGACATTTGTTAGTGCTGGAGGGCTCTCTATGATTAATTGCATATGTGCTTTAGTTAAAATGTATAATTTCATTGAAATAAACTATTTTATTTTTGCAATAAAATCCCATGATAAGTATAGGAAACTGTATTTTATTTGTGCTGTTTGCTTTATCATACTGTAAATGAAGCATGATGTTGTTCATGTAAAGGTTCACAGTCTTTCAGTAAACATCATGTTACATAAATCTGTGTATTATTTAATTTCCTGGCATAGTTTATTTTTTGGGGTTGTATTATGGGATGGTTTAAGGTGAGGGAATGACTGTATGAGGAAGCACTGTGTGTTAGTGGTGGTGGTGGTGGTGGGGTCCTGCATTCATAATACAGGCTCAGATGTACTTCATATGTTCTGGGGAAATGAGAGGGGCTGTATGCATCTAATAATGGTGCTAACAGACACTGTAGATACATAATGGGTATACGTATAGGATGATGAAATTGCTGAAAAGGCACTGGTAATTTGGGGTATACTGTGTCATGGGGAAGGAGGTGGGTGTGCCTGTACCAAGGAATGATGCTCATAGGCACTGCAGTCATTTTGTGTCATGAATTGGCACCTGTCCTTGGGGTATACTCAGTTGTAGGGAAGCAGTTGGGGCTGCCTGCACCTGGTAATGGTGTTCATATGCCATGCAGAAACATTGTGGGTACACATACAGGGTGATGACGTGTACACCTGTAAAGGTTGTGTACTATGTGCTGTGTCACATGGTTTGCCTGCATACACATGTAATATGTTGCAACATTCAGTATAGCACACTGTGTGGGTGGGAAGGAGTGTGGGTGTGCCTGCACCATGAAGTGATGCTCATTGGTGCACATGTGTACTGTGTGCTATGTTTCATTTGAATGGACTGTATACATCATACACTGGCACTGATCATATCACAGTGCATCAGAGGTAAGGGATGGTCTGAAGCATTATGAGCACAAGGGACTAAAGTGGTTGTGGAGCGATTCGAACTTGAATAGAACATTACAGTGCATCTGAGGGTAGTGTTGGAATGAATCCTGATGTGTACAATGGTCTACACCATGGTGACTGAGGAAGTGATCCATATCAGTAATGCACATCACAGAGTGTCAGAGATAAAGGTTGGACTGAAGACTGATGAACAGGTGGACTAAATTAGTGACTCTGGTGGGATTTGAACCTGAACAGCACTCTACGGTGCAGTAGAGGTTGGGGCTGGACTGACACCAGATCAGTCGATGGACAACACCATTGGCTGTGGAGGGATCGGAACCTGAAATGCACTTCACTGTTCACTACAGTTTGGAGCTCGAGGGATGCATGATAAGGAGATAGATTTTACAAGTGGCTGTGGAGGGTTTAACCTGAAGAACACTTTACAGTGCATCAGAGGTTGAGTCTGGACTGGCGTCATGCAGTCGATGGACAACACCAGTGACTGTGGAGGATTCAAAACTGATTTGGCCTTTACAATGCATCAGAGATTGGGGCTGGACTGATGCCAGATAAGCTGAAGGCAACACCATTATTTTTTCATTTTAAACAATCAGCAACTGCGATTAGGGAAAAACTCAAGTGCAGAGCATGAGACAAACATGCTACTGACCCTAACCCACTTATCATCCATAACGCAGGGAGCAACATGCCACATAGATTTTTATTTAATTTAATTTAGCCATAATCCAAACATAAACTCTTTAAAAAGTAACAAAAGGTGCTGAATTCATGTGACCTCATCTAGTACATGCACAAGAAACACTCTCTCCCATCAGGAATGCCAGCCGGATCCATAAGATGTGATCACACAGGATGACCAGAAATTATCCCAAAATGAACAAAGTAACAACTATGAAAACTTTTATCATAAATAAAAATAAAAACAAATAAAGTAAATACAGATTACAAATTGAGGTTTTGGCACCGAAATTAAGTGAGTATTTTAGGATAAGAGCAGCACCTCCATCTTGAATCTAAGTTTCCAGTCACCATGCTCTTCCTGCACCAGTGTGAGCTCTGACTGGTTAATGGAAATAGTGATGTGTACAATAAGCATAGAGCAAGCATGGCAACAGTGAGGATCAATATGACCAAATGGTGACGCACTACAGAGCTAGGGAAGGTGCAGGTGAGGGCTGTCACCCCTAACTGAAACATCAAAAAAAAAAAAATCACTGCACTCCAGAGCCCAGAGAGCCACTTTCCCTTCAGTGACGGTTGTAAAAAAATACGATTCCTTGCTTGAATGCTAAATAAGGATTTAGTCTAACGTTTCAGGCACACACATTGAATAGAATAGTGGAAGACACAACAAAAGATCTGCGTGCAGGTTCCCTGGCGCTTCGACAACTAAGGCTTTGTCAGTGGGATGGTGCCTGCATCTAAGAAAATCCCTTTATACCAGTTAAATTCAGATTGATGATGTCAGAAAATCCGACCAATCACAGAGCTCGATTTTTAAATACAGAAATATTCAGCTCATTTAGTGGTATAAATGGACTAATAGTTATAACAATCATGATATCAGTGACAACATGTTATTGTAGAAAAATACCCCAAAAGACAAAAAAATACACCAAAGTGGTGACAGCCAATCGGATTGCTCGAATAAAAAATAAATAAATAAATTATGAAATTAATTATAGTGTAAACCTGATCAGCTTAACATGTTACACTAAAACAAGATGATTTGTTGTTACGATACAAACTAATGGCAGAATGAACATAATACATTTTTCACAGCACATGCAAAAAATAGTAAATTTATTTATTTATGTATTAAGGCTTGTTTTCTCAAAAATAGCCAATGGGAACACATATTATATTAGATAAAATCAGAAAGGGTACGATGTCCCCTATTAGCTGGTACAACTCAATTCATCAAATGTAAACAAATGCTTGAGCTGCACCAAGAGAAAGATATGGATGCCAATTAGCGTCATCAGGCACTACAGCAAATGATTTAGGACGCCATATGGCGTCATCAGGAAAAAGAGGTATGTTTTTTTATGACACCATATGGCGTCATCAGGAAGGAATGAGTTAAGGATTCTACACACTACTCTTTTTTTATTAACTACCTTGTTTGCATGCTGCCTTTCAGAGTGTACTAAAAGTCTACTTTCTTTGGAGGGGTGGTGGCCTTGTACATGACTGAAACAGTGAATACATTACACTAGTGAGCCTCAAAAGAAATTAAATATCTGTAGTTTGTTGCTTTCAGTCTACAGTTGTTTCCGTATTTGTCAAGTGCAATGCTACATCTGTTTTGTAAGAGCCCTGATTGATAGTATTTCTAATGACTACAGTATATTTTATATACTGTATTTATTGTACTCTACTCTTTTTCTCTCATCCCCCTTTGTTACCCTACTTACCCTCCCCAGGATGCCCTTGCAAACATGTTAACAAGGACAGCACAAATATGCACCAAAAAGGCGTAAGTTGCAACACAAGAAGTGTCTAGCTTCCACTTGCCAGGTAGTTCAGTGCGATACACTTGCTCTGCAATAATATCTGAAGGAATAAAAGTGAACCGTCATATACATAACATACACATATACATATACATATATATATATATACATATACATATATATATATATAAAAATAGGGGATACATGATGGGCAGAAGTGTGATATGGAAAATTTCTTCACTCCTGCAGAGTGAGCTTTGGATACTCAAGGGTGCGAAGGCACGAATGAGTATCCAGAGCTCACGATGCAGGAGTGAAGATATTTTCCATAGCACACTATCAGCACATCATGTGTCCGATTTACACAATAGGGGTACGAGTTTCAGAAGTATTGTTATGATTTTTTGTGTTCTGTTGCTGTTTCTGTGTGAGATTTTCTGAATGGGCTGGCAGTGTTACAAACTCTGTGGGAAAAGCTGAGTGTGTTTTGCAATGCTAAGTAAGTTAGCTTCAGGCAGCAGTGAGAAAGAAAATGTTTTGTGAAGGTGTCTGTTCTAGAATTCTGGTTGCAGTCAAGCTGAGAGGATCACAGCAATGGGTTGGGAGTGAGTCAGAGTATAGGAAACACCTGAGAATGTATTGCCATGGTAACTGAGTCCGAGTTGGGTGCAGGCAGCAGTGAGAAAGAAATTGCATTGGGAAGCTGTCTGTTTTAGGCCCTGTCCATACTATGCCTTTGTAATGTTACAGAGTGCCCAAACTGTTACCGCAACTGTTTGCGTTTACACCTGTAACGTTACAGAAGGCGTTTTCGTAACCCTAGTTGAAACCACATGAGGTGCTTTCAACAACAGTTATGAAACTGGTTACGCCTCGGTAACGTTACCGGGCCGAAGTGTGGACGCTGCGGTAACGCCCCTGCAGGACCCGGGAGATGCACGCCGAGCTGCATCCCTGGGAATGGGTGCCGTAATGGTCACCCAGCACCATAACTGACACCGCTGCAATGTGGACTCACTGCACCGCTCCCCGGCCGTAACGGATTGCATCCGTTACCAGGCCAGAGCGGTGTAGTGTGGACAGGGCCTTAAAATTCTGGTTGCAGTCAAGTTGAGAGGATCACAGCAATGGGTTGGGAGTGAGTCAGAGTATAGGAAACACCTGAGAATGTTTTGCCATGATAACTGAGTGGGCTGCAGGCAGCAGTGAAATATCACTCACAGTGGTGATGTCACAACATGATTTATCTCAAGCCGTGACGACGCGACATGAAATAGCTCATGTGGTTATGTCACCACAGTGAAGATATATGTTTTTATCACACTCATTTATCCTTCACCCCATTGTATAAATATATTTATACAATGTGTGTTTTGGGATAAATGCAAGAATAAAAAGTGATATCTGCATTAGCCAGTGAAGATATCATTGATATCTCCATGTTCCTGTATGTCATGCTGTTATCTCCACACTCCTATACGTCATACTGAAACGGAAATTCTAAGTGGCAACTTTCACTTTTGTTCTCCAATAGCGTGACCGAGCGCTATTAGTACTGCTAATCTGCTGCCATACATTTAAAATAATGTTCAATCTCTCTAAATGGTGACAATTTGTTTTGTATATTAACACTTATCTGGTCGACCCCACCACTCTGCTGTTCGGTAATAAGACTTTCACTTCCCCCCGGAAATGTAGCGTGACCAAGCGCTAGTAAGAGACTCCATAACTCGCTCCCAGACCTTCGTAGTAAAGCAGTCTCCATGAGCTAAGAAAGAAAAAAATGTGTACTTCTGGTCATTTTAACTGAATTTCTCCACAAAAAGCAGCAGACTGTACCGAG
Organism: Neoceratodus forsteri; assembly: GCA_016271365.2. Classification (NCBI taxonomy): domain Eukaryota; kingdom Metazoa; phylum Chordata; order Ceratodontiformes; family Ceratodontidae; genus Neoceratodus; species Neoceratodus forsteri. The sequence continues at coordinate 737,904,922 of CM028131.1, forward strand.
AATACAGAGACTGAGTCAGCAGCTTCAGAGCAGCAGAAGGTAGTGTGCGTGTCTGTTGCTATAGCAACACACGCTCACTCTTCCTTCGGCTGTTCTGAAGCTGAAATTACCAATATGGCTACTAGTGGGATATCAAACCTCAGAGGGACAGGATCAACCAGCTGCAATTTAAATCTGTATTTAAATGATTATTTATGTAAAAATAATGGCAGAATCAACCAGATAAATTTCTTTAAAACTACAAAAATCCACCAAATATTTTTTTTTCCAAAACACATACTGTCTCTCATCTTTTGTGTTGGAGCCTCTTGGAGGGGGTACTGAGAACTGTGTTTGAAGAGATTCTATCATATGTGACCCAAAACACATATTGTATAAACAGAACATGACATGGCTAGACTGAAGATATCATATTTATCTTCACTCGAGGCCAATGACATCAAGATATCAATGGCCTCTCGAGAAGATAAATATGATATCTTCAGTCGGGCCATGTCATATCCCCCTATATATATTCTATGCAAAAAAAACTTTGTTAATGCATCATTTAGGGTTAAAACACGAAAAGTGAGGAAATGATACTTTAGGTTGCCTCCCCCAGGACCTGCCCATCATCGAGATTGACAGCTGGCGGGAGCATTGGGGTTGTGAGGCCTCTCACCCCATTCCATGTGTAATCATATTCACAAGCCACAGAAAATAAGAATGGGGTGAGATTTAGGCCTCACAACCCCAAGGACACATCCCGTCAGCTGTTAATCTTGGGATGATGGGCAGGTCCAAGGGGGGGAGGGGTCAACCAGCTGGTTAGGATTTTCCACCACGTTACCGGGCCCCCTCCACAGGCAGCATGCCAGAATGTGTGGTGGGCGTGCCTCAGAGCCATGCCGCATGGTCCTGCTGGAAGAGAAAGGTCCCAGGCCTGCCAACAGGAGCCACTGTGGTGCTGGAGCATGCCTCCTCCCTTCCGCTGGCTGAGACATGCTGCCAGCTTGTTCCCCCAGCCTGGTGGCCAGGCAGAACACCCAAGGTTACTCCCTAAATGAGGTCACTAGCATGGAAGCACCTGGGCAGCCCCTTTTATATCACTGGATCCTGTATGACCAATCTTTTACAGCCTTCAGCAATGTCACTGCAAGCTGGTTTTAGAACTGTCTGCCTTCCTGGCGGCAAATTGTAAATAAATTAAATAATTACACTTGAACAAATGTTAGACCTGATTTCATGTAGCATTCGGTCCAGGTGAAGCCCTGTCAGTCTGCCCCACACAAGGAATGGCACACTGCTACCCATCATGCTGGGCATGGGGTTTGGAGCTTTACGGGTGTGTGCATCTAGTTGGAAGAGAGTCACAGGAACTGAATAAAACCTGAACAAAGTTACAGAAAAGGAGAAACTCATAAATTTCAGGACACCAGGGTAATCCCCCACTCTAATGGAGCTTTAGTACATGTGCATCTGGTTGGGAAACAGGCACGGCAACTGAATAAAACTGCAGAAGAGGAGAAACCCATAAATTCCAGGACACCTGGGTAATCCCCTACTGTAATGAAAAGTGGTATGGGCAGTGATGAAAGTGAGCAGGTACACGCAGGAACTCAGTTCCTGTACAATTTTTTGCATCAGGCGAACAGAGTTCCTGTACTTCTTCCCACTGATACTGGAACTGAAATTCTTAAACTAGCAAAATAATAACAGTTTCTGGGCCTATGATCTGAAATCAGGGATTCCATCACAAAATTTGACTTGTACAACAATGATATTTTCCTAGAAATACTTCAATATCCCTTATTGAATCCCATAGTGGTTATATAGTTATCCTTCAGGTTGAGGAACTTCATTCTGCATTTCATATTTGCCAGTGACTGAGTTCTTGTACTTCTTGTCTACTACTTGCACCACTGGCTATGGGTCATTTACTTCCACTTGGACAACCACCACAGATGGGTTGAGAAGGGACCCACGTTTAACAGCTTGTCAGAAGAATGGCACCTCCAACAGCGCAGCATCCCTTTCATTCTGCTCCACAGTGTTTGATCATATCCGATGCCGACAGAAAGTACCAGCCCACAGTGTGAGACTTGATTCTATTACCTTTTGACTCACAGGTGACAGTACTACCAACTAACTCATAACCTGCACTAAACGTACCTCAATCTGGGACTGGCCAGTGGCCTAATGGAAAGAGCATCTACATTCACATTTCCAGTCCAGGATTTTAGTCAGCCCAGGCAGAGACTGACTATGGTCTCTAGAGGATGCCCGACACCACCTGGGTGGGTTAACAATACCTATAGTGAATGGCTGCCTTCAGGTAGTGCAGGGGTTCAGGAGTCAGACCCCAACTTCAACTGCATTCCCCATTCAATTCCTCGATGGGGTGCTATCCTCCTGGACGTCAACCCAACTAGGTGAAGCCCTCACAGTTTTACACCTAATCAGCTCCAGACATAAATCTATCAAGAAAAAAGTTACAGTGAAACCAACAGCACATGTAGTCCTCAGTGCAATTTAAATCCTTAAATTACAACATTATAAATGCAGGTTAATTGCAGGTTAAAATGTTTCAAATAATCCAGCACAAAAAAGAAAAGCATATCTAAATTTAACTGATGGTGACAGGGAGACATTTAACTTGCATCAAAAAAATAAAGAAATAATAATGCTGAAGGGCAGGGAAGGAGCTCTTGTAGTTCCATAAAGGAGAACTATAGAAAGATAATGTGTCACTAGTTGCATGACGCTACCAATTACAAAATGATTCAAGCCAACAATATACTGCTCATAATAACACCATATTTAAACCAAGCCCAGAACTGCACACCTCCCCTTAAATTCATAGTGTCAAAGGCAATGTATAGGATATGCTGCAGAAAACAGCATCGCCCATAAAATATTTCCAGGTTAAGCAATAATTAATGTACTCTGTATTTTCGAGTTACCCAAGTTGTTAAATCAGGGTAATTACGAGACCCCATTGACTTTAACGACTATAGGCCTATTTCGTTGCTTCCTGTTTTATCCAAGCTACTTGAAAAAATTGTAAACTCTCAATTAAGGGAGTACTTGGATCGAGAGAGGATCCTCAATCCAGTCCAATCAGGTTTCAGACCCAAGCACAGTACCGTGTCTGCTCTTGCCAAAGTGTCACATGACTGGCTAAAAGCACTGGACAGTAAACAGCAATCTATGCACTCTTCCTTGACCTCAGCAAGGCATCTGATACGGTTGTTCATTCCATACTTCTTGATTCCCCGAGTAGCATCAGTCTAACCTCTGCTGCAGTAAAGTGGTTGTAAACAGGCAAATTAAAGCCCAAGGGGAATTCTCCCCACTAAAATTACTGCCCCAAGGTGTACCACAAGGTTCTATTTTGGAACCTATCCTCTTCGCCCTTTACATGAACCGCATCGACTCTGGCCTGGTTGCTGGAAACGTTAATCTCTTCGCAGATGACACAGTCCTCTACTCGACCAACCCCTCCTTGGACATTGCGTACAAGGAGCTACAGCAGGATTTTATCAACCTCCAGCATAACCTGCTGAATCTAAAGCTCTTGTTAAATGGAAAAAAAAAAAACCAAAAGCTATGATTATCTCTCCATTCCACAATACGGGAATACCTGGAACTCCACAGATTAACACCCTCCTTAATGAACCAGTACAGCTAGTGGATAAATGTAAATATCTGGGAGTCTGGCTGGATAACAAACTCACCTTCGGTGTAAATCTAACAAAAAAGCTAAGGCAGCACCTCGGTATTTTCTACCACATAAGACGCCTACTTACCCTGGAAGCTAGAAAGCGGCTGGTTCAAACAACCTTTCTTCCCCTGATTGACTACGCTGACTTCCTATATAGCCATTGCCCCCAGTATGCGCTCCAAAAGCTGGAGACACTCTATCATCACACACTGAGATTTGTTCTTGACTTGCCCTTGCAGACTCATCACTGCTCACTGTACCAAGCATTAGACTGGCCATCTCTCTCCATGAGGAGGCAAATAAATGCTCTCATGTGGCTATTCCAGGCTTTGTCAAACAAACTACCACTCTATATCTGTGACCTGTTTGAACATTCAAAGGGTGCCTACGGACTAAGGAACTCCTCCTTAAGCTACCACGAACAAGGACATGTCTTGGCTCAACTGCTATTAGCTCCTTTTTACCAGCGCTTTGGAATAACATGTAAAAATTACTTAAAATTTCCCTGCTGCCCAGCCATTTCATATTTAGGGGGCTGCTCTATAGAGGCCTAAAAATGGCGTGTGATTGTTTCAGGTAAAGTCTTACCCCACTCAACTGAGTCCCTTAACCTCTGTAATCCTGGGCCATCTATTTCCCGTGTCGGCCAGTATCCCTTTAGGACAACCACCTACCTCCTCCCTCTCATCAATTAGCTTCACAGGGGACCTCATTCTATTAGGCTGCCCTATTTTCCCTCTCTACTATGTGTCTGATACCCTTTCTTCCTACTGTCCTTCTCTACGTCCCTCCTTCCACTCCTCACTTATACTCTATAAGCTACAACCTGTATACGCTGCACTTTAAATGCCTGCATTTGCACTTGCTTTACATGTCTGATTCATCCAAGTACTGATTTTGTATATTGTAACTGCCTGTACCAATGTCTACTTTGTATGAAATGCTATCTGCTGTAAGCAAAATTGTCCTCTGTGTCCAGGACCATCTTGAAAGTGAGCTTGCTCAATGATGTAACTGCCTGGTTAAATAAAGTTTGATTGATTGCAAGAAAGCTGCAATCCGTCCCTTCAGTAGGTGGCGCCAGAGGAAAAAGTACAGCAGTGGCTCTGGCAGGCAGAAAAGTGTTTTGTAAAGTTCTGTTTGCAACATGTCATCAGCAGGCTATAAATGATCTGAGTCTGTACTTCAATGTTTGTTTTTTATTAACTGCAGATAAGACTGCAGCTTATGTGATAAATGAATAAGTACAGGAACTGTTCAGTAACAAACTGATGCAAGTGTAGAAGCCTAGATTAAGCTTCCCAGTTTGTTAAAAGTTTAAGTAACTCAATGGCCCAGCACTGCAGCCCCAGTGGTAGTTCAGAACTGCTGTATCAGTAATACTAATAGGACAGAATTGTGTAAACCCTGAGACTAAGGGGGGGATATCTGCGATGACTGTATTCCAAATATTACTGGTGCTGAGGAACTTTACCTGAACTGGCCAGCATGTTATCTGTTTGTTACCATTTAGAGTTGCAGATTAATTATGTTTCAGTTATTTTCGAGTACAGCAGTGGCTCTGGCAGGCAGATAAGTGTTATATAAAGTTCTGTGTGCAGTATGTAATCAGCAGGCTAGCAGGCTCTGTACTTCAACGTTTGTGTTTATTAACTGCAGACCTAATAAACAACTTATACCCTCACTTGGGTGTAAATCATTTCAAGTGTGTAACAAATGCATGCAAAGGATCATAAAACAAATTGCCGGCTGGCTAAGCATTAAGCAGGACAGCACTGCAAACTTTTTGGAAAGGCTTAAATAACCCCTACGGATGGCTCTTCAGGCCTTCATTCTTGTACCATATAACCCTGCTTCATCAAGCCAGCCTAAATTCCTTCATAGTAATTTTGTATATACAGCATTCAGTATGCTTTAAAGAGCACCTTTTTTTTTTTTAACTAATTTTTATTCAAAATTCTAATGCACACAAATATACAGTTAGATCAATATCAATCAACAGCGCCAAAATCAGTTCAAGGTGTACATATGTTGATTTAAGGGTAAATTATTTCTGTCTGAGGTGGGAAGAACTCTCTACAGACAGAGGGGTGACTTAAATCTAGAGGCTATTATCAGTCTAGGGCAATCAAGTCAAAAAAAAAAAATCTTTGGGCATTCTGAGCAGCTCAACAGGCCGACTGGGCCATCCTGGGAGAGTGTCCCCATAATCAATACATTTTAAGGAACCGAGTCAGGTCATCATGAGGATATACAGGAGAACCACATGGTCCAATGGTTCACAAGGGTGGGAGTTCTGTTCTGTATATGGGCAGTCAGACTCTCCGTTTTATATATATCATATATTGTGCCTTCCCAGCCTCGGATTGTTTGGGGGGGGGGGCTGAAGACACAGTCTTGTAATAGTCTTCTCTGCCGGTGCTAGGAGTATACTTCACCTACCTGGGTAAGTGCAGTGATATAGCAATTTCGGGTGTTAACCATCCCACACAAGAGAAAAGGTTGTCCAGCACCTGTCCCACCTCCCCCCAAGCAGTGAGCAGTACAATAATACATGCGCATGCATAGCAACTTCACATCCACATTGTTTCTAGCAGGAAGAATCCTGTGTGGACAAATACTTTGCTGTGCTCTGTGGAGTACAGAATTTAAAGAGCATCTTTAATGCCTATTTTTAAAATTTCCCCCATAAACACTGTAGATGCTTTACCTGTCGCAAAGTCCACTGGCACCACAAGAACAATTTTTATTGTTGCTGGATTTTGAAATGGAAGGGATCGCAATTTGGCTACATGGAGCTGAGCCACCAATCCCTTTCACTTCCTTGTCTGCAGCGCCGTCCCTGCACTAGCTTGCTGTCTGACATATTTATACGGTGAGCACGGGAACACGCTCCATAGACTTCAATAGGTGCTGACTTCTATGTGTGTGTTTTTTTTTTTTTTTTTTTTTTAAGTTCATTGTTCCGATTGGGGTAAATCAAGGCCACCACTCAACTAACAAGAGCCTTGTTAGTTGAGCGTACCTTGATTATCCACACTGGAACCATAAACTATTAAAAACACACATAAAAGTCAGCCCCTCATTGGAGTGACATCCCCTACCCACTTCCCATGAAACATCATAGTAAGTGCTAGCGTATGCAAGACCATAAGTGAAGTGGAAGGAATCGGCTCCACAGAGCCAAATTACAATCCCTTCCATTCCAAAATCTAGTAACATTAAAATTGTACTTTTAGTGCCAGTGGACTCTGCAACAGGTACAGCAGAGATATCGACATAAGTTCAAAACACCACTGACAGCCATTATATGGCACTTACCTTAATTCCTCAGTTCGTGGTTCAGCTTTGAAGAGTGCAGACATCCACAGAAGATGACAGTCGATGACCTCGGGTGGTAAGTATGGGGGGATGGGGTGCTCAGCAGCAGAGGAGGGGACGACGTGGGACCATTTTCTTTTTTTGTCAGGGAAAACAAAAAACATCACAGGACTGTTTTCTTTTTTTTACAGGTTTGACAGAAAAGATCTGGGGACACTGGGAGTGGGCTCCCCAGTGTCACGGACTACCAGGAAGGGGGATACAGATTTGTGGACACAAGGAGTGGGCTCCCCAGTGTCCGATACTGGGTGTGGGCTTCTCAGTGTCCCGGACTACCGGAAAGGGGGTACAGGCTTGGGGACACTGGGAGTGGCCTCCCCGGTAGTGGAAGTGGGATGGGGGACTGTGACAGGGTTGAATAACGCCCTGCCCCATTTGTTATGCAGAAAGAGGTTAAATGCAAGGATCTGTTCTATCCCCTCCTTTTCTGTCTATTCTCTGTCTGGTTGCAAAACCTAGGAACTGATCACTCTGACGGTTTTCAATTCTCCACCCCTTGCTATCTCTCTGCCTTCCCTTGCTGTTCTGTCTTTTCTTCCACTTACATTTACTTATTTAGTTTTTGTTGACCGGGTAAGTGCACCAGACAAATCCTGCCTATTTTCAGGCACAACCTGGGGGAAGGGGGATACAGATGAATGCCAACTGACCTTGAATCAGATTACCTGATATATCTGCAAGTATAAAAAATATATGTGAATCTTTATATAGAAGAAATGTCACTAATTCTGGAATCCCTTGTTTAAAAATGTATATAGTTACTTTGTACTGTTGAAATGATTGCAAAGCTATTTGGAACTCAAGGGGTTAACCTAAGATGCAGTTTTTAAGTCCTCTGCAGAGTTGTAAACAAGAGGTCAGTTCTGGGTCATTATGTTCTTTTTGCTGCACCTGCAAGAAATGAAAATTACATACCTACTGTAATTCTTGATCTTCTCTTGTATCTTCACCATTCATTAATGCTGGGTGTAACCTGGAGGTGCGCACCTGCATAGGAGCTTTTTTTGGGGGGGAGGGAGAGGAGTCGGTGCCGCCGCCCATGAGGCCGACGCATTGCGTGATGCACGAAGGTTGGCCGCTGGAGGCAGCAGACTCCTCCTCCACCCCAGTTCTGTTCTGCCAGAGAGGATGAAACAAAGGGGGACAGAGAAACCCAAAGAAAAGGCAAGAGAGCTGAGGGATAGGAAAAAGGAAAGGATATAAACTGAAAAAGGAATAGGCCAACCAGAGGGAATAGAACTTCTCTCACTAGCCTTAGGGCCCCAGCCCCTGGGTGATGATACAGTAAAGAAAGAATGAAAGAGAGAGAAAGGAAGGAGAAATATATACTGTATGACATCTGCCATGCTAAGCTGTAAGACCACTGGCATATTTTTAGCCTCAAAAACCTGCGAGATATGAAGACACAGGAGCAAGGATCCAATCAACTTCAGGGACCACTGGACCTAGGTCCAGAAAGAGCACTTGGGACGGTCTTGGATAATATAAAGCGTGGCGGAGTTTGATCCCACCCCTAACCCATATTTGGGATGAAAGTCCTGAAGCATGGCCCTTTCTACCTTACCACCTGAGGGCTTAGTCAAGGTAAAAAAAAAACTAAATAGGAGGGACTCTGTCCAGAATGTCCCCTATAACAAAGGGACAGCGAGAAAGAAGAAGAAGGGGGTCCTAAGGGTTCCCATGGAATGCACTGATGAAGTCCCCACCCTTAAACAGGTTGACAGCAGACCAACGGATCCGTGCCAAGACATGGAATGGCCCCAGTGCACCACACTGAGTGAGAATACCAGAGTTCCTCCAAGGCCAGGCGAAGACCCTACTGCACCTTCCTAGGCTGGCCGCTCTGTGACTTTAGAGAAGGAAACAGAGAGCCCTGAGGTACCAGGGGGACTCTGCCCCCAATTGGCCTCGAAGAGGAGGAGGGCGAGCAGGGTGGAGGCGGTGCCCAGGAGCTAAGGCCCAAGAGGGGAAGGTGGGCAGGAAGCAGTAATGAATGGTGAAAATACAAGAGACTATCAAGAATTATAGTAGGTACATAATTTTCATATTTTCCCTTGTCAGTCTTCGCCATTCATTCTTGCTGGGTGAGTACCAAGCCTCCCGGAGGGGACACAGCAGTACCCTGAGGGAACAGACTCCCTCAGCCTCCTGCGGGGGAGACCATGAAGCCATCCTAGACCAATATGGCCTAAGGCTGGTCAGGATGAAGAGGTGTCCCCCGTGGCCAGGGGGACAGAAGGCGTCCCTGTAAATTCCTCCTTGCCCTGCAGGAGAAAAGGCAGGTCCCCTGAAAGGCAGAGGAAATCACCCTACACCGGGCAACGGGTGACAGTCTAGACAGGTGAAGCCATGCCATCCACCTAATGCAGACAGCTGTCTCTGCCAATCTGGAAGCCACCTCACTGGCATCACATGATGCCCTTGCTTGGTGCCTTGCAAGCTCCAGACCCTGTGCGGAGAGGGCAATGGCTTGCCTAGAGTCCACTGAATCAGGCAAAGATGCTAAAACTAGCGACAGCATCGACCAGAGGTACCTGTTGTAGGCAGTGTGGTGAGCCTGATGTGAGCTGATGCAGAGCAACACACGAACAGAAGAGAAAACTCTTCTTCCCCACCAGTCGAACCCAGCGGAATCTGGATCCGGTGGCCAGTCAAGTGCCGGGTGTTGAAGCCCTGAAGGAGTGTCAAAAGCCGTCAGCCCCGAGGGAGGGTGAGGCAGAGAACCAAGAGACTCCTGGGGAGTGCAATACCTCCTCCTGCAGTCTGCTGGGGATGACGTGGCTGGTGACTGCCAGGTGCGGACTGACGCTTCCTGGAAGGGAATAGGTCAGGAAGGTATCACCAGGTGGTTAGCACTAAACTCGCTCAAAAAGAAGCGCGTCTCTTGCTCAGTATTGCATTTTACCACATGGGAAATGAGGAATCGCTGACAGTCAATGAAATCAGCATCAGAGAAAAGTTAGACAGATCATTCCTCTTCCTCAGAGGAGGAAGCCAAGGAAGTAGAGGAGCTCGGATGCTCAGGGTCCTCCTTCGGCAGTGGAGTCCGGCTAAACACCTGCTCGTCCATGGCTCCAACATATCTAGGGAAGGCCGCCGGAGTGCCCCTGAACATCTCCCAGGTTAAGGGTCCCGTAGGGCTCACATGGCCTGGGAGAGGGGGAGGTGTCTGCAAAGGGATTGGGAAAGGGCACCTAACCAAAACTGCCCGGCTTCTGCCAGGGCTCAGTGACCACGCAGCAGATCCTCCCACATGGGGGGGACCCGCGGGTCGATCCAGTCAGCAGACGCTGTAAATGTGAAAACAAAACCTGGCAGAGTCCTGAGAGAGAATCTCCCCTGTGGTGCAACCGGGGTAGCAAGGATCCAGAAGGGCAACTCCCAGTGCCGCCCACTAAGGATACCCCTGAAGTCTCAGAGAAGGAGAAGCGGAGCTCAGCACTGTGACTCCTCTCCACTCCCCTCAGGGAAGTGGAAGAGGCCCCCTACACTTCAACTCCTCAGACTCAGAGGACACCCTCTTCCTCGAACCCAGTGCGAAGGGGTCCCTAGTGCAGGCCCCCAGGGGAGGCCACATGAAGAAGTCCCGTCCCAACCTGATAGCCAAGGGCAGCACCAGGGTTGGAAGCTGTCCTGGCCCCCAAGGTTGACACAGTTACCCCAGACACCTTGGCACCACTATCTGCCATGGGGCCCACCCAACACCGTAGTCAACGTGCAGGATCACAGAGACCACGGACTCCAGGGAGCCTGGGAGACGAACACTGGGCCACCTGTTGTCGTGTCCAAGAGGGTTCCCTGACTCCCAGTAGTGAGGATGCCAGTCCGGACCGGCAAGTGAATCCTCCTCCTCCAAAGAGGAGGGGACCACACCTACTGCCAGACTAGCAACCCCAGGAGCTCCTCTGCTAATGGCACCATGAATGGTGTCACTGGCACTGCAGAAGAAACATCCTCGATGGCAAGGCTGGATTCAGAAGAGGAGGTTTTCTCCTCACCTGGCCATACAGGCCCGGGAGGGAACCCAGAGGCAGGGTCAAGAGTTCTCGCCATGGCATCCCTAGAACGACACCGTCCTCCGAAAGCCGGCGGGGCGGTCCATGGAGAAATACAGGTTACTCACCTGTAACAGGAGTTATAGGAATGGTGTATGTTGTTCATCCACACTGTTTGGCAGGTTCCTTGCCGCTTTAAATCTAGCCGGAAAGTCTTCAAGCTGGCTCCTCCTACCCACCCGGGTGGTAAAACTCGCTCCCCCATGACGCCAAATCTAGCCCGCTGGACTGTACATGCGCTGGCCGGGAGGTCGATGTGGGATGAACAACATATACCATTCCTAGAACTCCTGTTACAGGTGAGTAACCTGTATTTCTAGGGACATGGATATGTTGTTCATCCACACTGTCTGGCAGACTCCTAGCAGTTCTCCAGGAGGAGGGAGGCAAGGCGCACACCCTCTACTTAGGGAATAATGAATGGAGAACCGAGGCCCCAAAACCAGCATCCCGGCATGACTCAAGTTCGATGTGGTAGTGGGTAATGAAGGTGTGTGCTGACTTCCAGGTAGCAGCCCTGCAGATTTCTTGGATAGGGACATCCATGGAAGCAGCCACCGATGGAGCGGTATGGCGGGTAGAATGAGCTCTTATCTCTCTGGGAGGCTCCATGCCCACCAACCTGTAGCAGAGATCAATGCAGGAGGTGACCCCCCTGCGTATCGTCCGCTTGGCTGCAGGTCTGCCAGGTGCGGCTTCAGCATGGGTGACAAACAGCTGACGAACCTCTCCCCGAACTTCAGCCGTCCGCTCCTTATCATAAGCGAGCGCTTTTCTAGGGTCCAGAGGAAAAATTACTCACCTTAGTAATGTTGTTTCTTCTAATGGAGTCTTGCTATATTATGACAATTGCAGTTTGTCCCACCATTAGAACTGCTCGGAGGTGAAAGAGTTAACTCCCATTCTAAGAATGGAACTTGAAACCTGAGCTCGGTTAGAGAAGCTCTGTCTGGTTATTTCAAACCCAAACTGTCAGATCTTCTGAGCAAAAACTCACTAAGGTCTGTGTGGAAGCTGTAACCTACACTAGCCAACTGGCTACCTAAATATTAACACTATTGCTGGTCCCAACACAAAGACTCAAGTCAGGGGACCAGAAGTAATAATATAATATAAAATAAAACACCACACCCCAAAAACCCCAAGAAGGGTGGAAAACATATAAGTGGGCATAACTAAGTGCCCACACTAGGCCTGCCCACCCCATACCCAAGTAGAAGTTCTGAGAGGGCAGGCTGGGGGAGGTCATAATATAGCAAGACTCCATTAGAAAAACAACATTACTAAGGTGAGTAACTTCTTCAAACAACATGAAGTCTTGCTATATTATGACATATGCAGACTACACAGCAGTACCTCCATGGAGTAGGGACAGAACCTACTTAGGGAATAGGCTCTGAAGCACAGCTGTGCCAAACCGAGCATCACTCCTAACCTGGACATCAAGGAGTAGCAGCTTGGTGAAAGCGTATACCGTTTTCCAGGTAGCAGCTTGACATATCTCTAAGATAGGATGTCTCTGGCAGCAGCTAGAGACGCGCTGTACCTCTGGTAGAATGAGCCCTCAGGCCAGAGGGGAACTCTCCCAGTTTCTGATAACAAAATTGGATACAAGAGACAATCCACCTGGCAAATGATCTCTTAGTGGCAGGTCTCCCTTTCCGACCTCACCGTAAGTGAGAAAAGTTGGAGGGATTCGAACCTGTGACCCTTGGTATGTTCTATATAGTAACTTAGGGCCCTCTTAACATCTAAACTGTGCAATCTCCTCTCACCAAAGGAAGAATGTTCAGTGAAAAACACTGGAAGGGAGATAGATTGGTTAAGATGGAAATCTGAAACCACCTTAGGCAAAAAGAAAAAATTACTCACCTTAGTAATTGCTTTTCTTCTCATGGAGTCTTGCTATATTAGGACTTATGCAGTATGCCCATGGCTTTGAACTGCCCCGGAGATGAAATAGTTAACTCCAGAGTAATCTGGAGTTCCACAGCACGAGGGCGCTATTCAAAGCTCTATCTGGGTTGTTTGAACCCAAACTGTCAGGTTCTTCTAGAGGCTAAACTAATATAGCAAGTCTGTGTGGAAAAGCCCTACACTAACCATTGGCTATCTACTAACAGTAGAACCACAAACACAACAACAAACAATAATGAAAACAATATTACCTATTATTGTTAGGATAACCTTGACCATCACTACTAGGCCCCTCTGCCCAAAAGACTCAAGTCCAAAGAGGGGCCCAGCTACCACTTAACAAAAACATAAATTATCTAGTTCCTAACCCCAAGAGAAGAAAAGGAGGGGGGGACTAAAAAGGCATGACACAGTGCTTGAAATTAAAATGTCAACCCCATGCACCCAAGTAGGGATTCTGAGAGGGGTAGGAGGAGGGTTGTTCTAATATAGCAAGACTCTATGAGAAGAAAAGCAATTACTAAGGTGAGTAATTTTTTCTTCAAACACCATGAAGTCTTGCTTATATTAGGACTTATGCAGATACACAGCAGTACCTCCATGGAGGAGGGTCAGAACCTACTTAGGAATAGGCTCTGAAGCACAGCTGTTAGCTGAAGCATCTCTCCTGGACTGGACGTCCAGAGAATAATGCTTAGTGAAAGTGTGGACTGTCTTCCAGGTGGCAGCTTGACAGATTTCCAAATGGGAATATCTCTAGCAGCCGCTAGAGATGCAGCTGTACCCTGGTGAAATGAGCCCTCAGGCCTGAGGAGGCTCTTACCCAGTTTTTGGTAGCAGAACTGGATACAAGAGACAATCCACCTAGCGATTGTCCTCCTAGTAGAGGTCTCCCTTACCCACATCTCCACAGGTAAGGAAGAGCTGGAGGGATTTGAACCTGTGACCCTTAATGCGCTCCAAATAGTAGCTAAGAGCTCTTTAACGTCCAAACTGTGCAGCCTCTCTCTCACCAGAAGAAGAGTGCTCAGTAAAAAATACTGGAAGAGATGGATTGGTTAAGATGAAAATCTGAAACCACTTTACGTAAAACTTTCTGTTAGTCCTGAGGACCACTTTATCTCTGTGGAAAGAAATGAAATCCTTTCCACTGACAAAGCCTGTAATTCACTTATCACACAGCAGAAGTGATAGCCACTAGAAAAACAGTTTTCCAAGTTAAAAACTTGAGGTCTGCCGAAACCAGAGGCTCAAAGTGGGGTTGCAGTAGCTGGGCAATGCAAACATTCAGGTCCCATGCAGGAGAAGGTTCCCGAAAGGGAGGGTTAGTATGAAGTAACCCTTTGAAAAACTTGGAAAACACAGGGTGAGAGGAAAGGGAAACTGGTTTCCCTGCAGAAATAAAAACAGAAACAGCTGCCAAATGAACCTTCAAGGTAGCTGGTTTGAGTCAAGGAATTTAAGTGGACCAAATAGTCCAACAAAATAGGCAGGTCAGCAGATTCTGGGGTGATCTGCCTCTCAAACTACAAAATGAGAATCTCTTCCATTTAGAATCATAAGTGGCTCTAGTGGAAGGCTTCCTAGAAGCCTTCAAAATATCCAGGACACCTTGAGAAGGTGTAAATCAGCAATTCTAACTCCTCAAGAACCAGGCCTTGAGGTGAAGGGAGTGAGTTCCGGATACCACACTCCCTGTGCACAGGTCAGTAGGTCGTGGGTCCTGGGCAAGGTCAGGAGGGCGGAATGAGAGGGACAGAAGAAGAGGGTACCAAGGCTGCCTGGCCCAGTCTGGAGCAATCAGAATCACTCTGCAAGGCTGAGTTCTGATTTTCACCAGTACCCTGAAGAGGGGGAGGCGGAGGAAAGCATGAGGAATTTCCCTCAACTCAGTTGAAAGGCATCCAGAGGACTGATCCCAGAACCGGAGGCCTGCAGCAAAACAGGGGAAGTTGGTGGTTGTCTGGGCTGCTAAGAGATCCATCTGAGGGGTGCCCTAACCGGCAAAGACCGACCCCAGCACTCTGAGGGTTCAGAGCCCATTCGTGATGGCCCTGAGAAATCCTGCTGAGGGCCTCCGCTAGGACATTGTCCTTCCCTGGGAGGTGAACCGCTAAGAGAGAGGTGTTCAGGGAGTAGGCCAGAGACCACAACTTCATTGCTTCGGTGCACAAGGCTGAAGAGCGAGTGCCCCCTTGCTTGTTGATGTACCACATTGTTGTGGTATTGTCTGTCCTGACTTGAACAACCTTGTTCTGGACAGTTTCCGAAAAAACCTGGAGAGCTAGGAAGACAGCTCTGAGCTCCAGCAGACTGATGTGAAGCAGAGATTCCTGAGGGGACCAAACTCCCTGAGTTGAAAGGTCGCCCAGGTGAGCCCCCAACCCAGCAAGGGCGTCCGTGGTGGGGAGTGAGGGAATGAAGAACAGGTAGGAATGGGACCCCTGTGGACAGGTTGCTTTGATCCAGCCACCATTGAAGAGCTAGGATCAAGGTCTTGGTCACTGGGACCAATTTAGTGAGGGGTCCCTCCTTTGAGACCAATAGGACCTCAAGTGGAACTGAATGTCCCTCATCTGAAATCCAGCTCCTGGCACAACAGCTGCAGAAGCAGCCATGCGCCCTAGGAGTTGTAGAGTGCCTTGCTGGTAGAGAGACCTGCAGGGTGAAAAGAAGATGCCAGGGCAATAATTTTGTCCACTCTTTGGGGAGGGAATGCCCTGGCACAACCTTGTGTTCAGCTCTGCACCTATAAAAGTTATACCTGAACTGGTTCGAGAACTGACTTTGGAACATTCAACAGGAACCCCAGAAAGGTGAGGAGTTCCTGAGTGATTTGCAAGTGGGATTTTACCTGCTCTGGTGACTGACCCACAATGAGCCAGTCGTCCAAGTAGGGAAACACAGCTACCTCTTGTCTTCTTAGGTGGGCCACTACTACAGCTAGACATTTTGTGAAAACTCTTGGAGCAGAAGTGAGTCCGAAGGGCATTGCCCTGAACTGGTGAGTGGCCAGAGGGTAGTTAGAACCTGAGGTACTTTCGGTGGAGAGGCCCTGATTAGGATATGAAATAAGCGATCCTGAGGTCCAGGGAAGCTAACCAGTCCCTGGTCTCAAGGATGGTAAAATCATTGCCAAAGTTAGCATTTTGAACTTTGGTTTTACAAGATGCTTGTTCAGAAATCTTAAATCCAAGATGGGCCGCCAGTCTCCTGTCTTTTGGGGTCAGAAAGTACCTTGAGTAAAGACCCTTGCCCTGGTGGCAAGGGGACCCTTTCCACTGCTTTGCAGTCAAAGAAGAGAAGAAACCTCCGCTCTAGTGCAAGGGTTTCTAAAGACTTGAAGGGGAAAGTGTCTGGCTCTCATCTTGGGAAACTGTTTGAAGCTGAGAACCAGCCCTTGGCTTACCACCTCCAGAACCCATTTGTCCGAGGTTAGGGACAACCAGTTCTGGCAGAAATAAGCCAGTCTGCCCCTCACCGCTACAGGAGAGTCGGCCCCAGACACCCCGTCAGGGTGCCTGCTTGGCAGGAGCAGCTTTAGGTTGGGGAGAGGGAGAGGGCCTGCCTGTGCCCCGTCTGCCTCTGCCTCTGAAAAATCCTCTCTGCGCAAAAGCAGAGGATGCCTGGAATTGGTAAAAGGACCTATGGTAAGGCCTGCCCCTACCCCTGGAGGCATGCTTTTGTGGAGTGGCATGCCTCTCCTTAGCTTGGGCACTTTGCAAGTAGTTCTGTATTCATCCATCTTTTTTCATGTAATTTTCTGTTTGTTCTCCAAACAGAGAATTTCCTATGACAGAAAAAATCTATAGCCTTGACTGGGTATCTTGGGACAGATTAGTGCATCTGAGCCATGCCAACCTCTGAGGAGAGCTACAGAAGTGGCCATGACCCTAGAGGAAACATCATTAACATCAACAGCAGCATGAAATTGAACTTTAGAGGCTTCAATGCCATCAGCAGCCACCTGTTCCAGCTCACTAGCCAGCGGGCCCTGAGCCTGCTTGGCCAACTGCAATATAGTGTCCCATCTAGATTTCTGATATCTAGCCACATAAGCCATATAATTAGCTTGTCTGAGTCCCAAAGAAGCTGCCACATACTGTTTTTTGCCATGGCATCAATCTTCCTGGAATCTTTATCAGGAGGATGTGAGCCAAGGAATATTAACCTTGTCACAGGCTGCAGCTTGAACAACACCTACATGACTACACTGCTCAGTAAGGAAGTCTGTATTAGGGCCTGACAAGTATACCTTCTGTCCATTTTTATCTACAGGAGGGACAGAAAAGGATTTTTAAAATCTTAGTGGTTTACCTCCAAATGACTAATGCAAAGGAATAGACAACCTTCTAGCCTCTGGAATATCCATCATTTCCACATAGTCAGGCTCCTCTTGCTCATCCACAGCCTCTTCTAAGGGAGCTGGAGAGTTTCTGCTACTTTCTTATAAAATCTGAAATGAGAGGGGGACTCTGGACAACAAAGGGGAGACTCAAAGGGTCTGTCTGGAGAAATGTCGTTCTGGCACTCCAGACCTTCCGATCACAATTACAATCATCAAAAATCCTCCTCCCTCCTGTGGTTCATAAAAATCCTCAACATCATAATCCTGAACCACTGGACCTGAACAAGACCCCCTTTTTCCAACCAGAGAGGGTTCAACAAGTCCCTGAGACAAAGACTGGACAATTTGTATGGCTTTAGCTATTTCTACAGCAGAAGGAGAGACAAAACTGGACTCCACACTAGCTGATTTCTTTGTCTTTTTTACTTTGACTGGTTCCTCAGGACCAGCCTTTCTTTTGCCCGAGGAAGTCACGCCCTGGTCAGAGGGCACTCCCTCTGGTCCAGCTGGAGCTGGACCGGGCTGGCCATCCGGGTCAGCGGACTTTTTGGCCTCTCGTTCCCTGAGCCTGCCCAATCTCTTTTCCAGGGTGGCTGCAGGGAAATTCTTACACACCTGGCAGTCTGACAGGAGGTGGTCAGCCCCCAGACAATAGACACAAGTGGTGTGTTGGGTCCAGCCTTGGCAAAGGCTTCCCAGACTGTCCAGATGTTGAAAACCCAGTGGGCCCGGTTTTTCTTTTGGGTTTCTCAGACATAATGCCAGCCTAACCAAACTTGTCCTTTTTTCCGGCCTTGCCAGGACAAGACACCCTTATGGGTCCTAACCGTGTCACGGGTATAGGAAAAAAACCAATTTAAAATACTAGGTTTTTAGGACCGAGAAGAACCGGAATACTCACTCTAAATGCAAAGAAATGAGTTTAAAGAAACCATCGGTTCAGAGTGAACCGATAATGAGTTTCCACACAGACTAATTTTCTTTACTTCGATTACCAGATAGAGCTTCAAACGAAAACCGCAGTAAATTTAAACACTTTCCGGTTCAATGAACCGATAAAATTACTAAACCGCAAAGCGAACCAAACTGAAGGAGCTGGTCTCCGGGCGTCTGTTCAGTGAAAGCGGAGTAAAGAATCTGACAGTTTGGGTTCAAACAACCCAGATAGAGCTTTGAATAGCGCCCTCGCGCTGTGGAACTCCAGATTACTCTGGAGTTAACTATTTCATCTCCGGGGCAGTTCAAAGCCATGGGCATACTGCATAAGTCCTAATATAAGCAAGACTTCATGGTGTTTGAACTTCGTGTTAGTCCTGAGGACTACCATATTCCTGTGGAAAGAAATAAAGTCAGTTTCTACTGACAAGGCTTGCAACTCACTTATGCGCCTGGCAGAAGTGATAGCCACTAGGAAAACAGTTTTCCAAGTTAAGTACTTAAGCTCTGCAGAAGACAGAGGTTCAAAAGGGGGTTGCATTAATTGGGCAATGCAAACATTAAGGTCCCAGGCAGGAGCCGGATCCCTAAAAGGTGGATTAGTATGAAGTAATCCTTTAAAAACTTGGAAAATACAGCGTGGCGAGAAAGGAGAGCTTTCCTGCTGAAACAAAAGCAGAGACAGCTGCCAAATGTACTTTCAGGGTAGCTGGTCTCAGGCCCAAAGAATTAAGATGGACCATATAGTCCAAAACAATGGGCAAATCAGCAGATTCCGTGGAAATGTTTCCCAGCACACCAAATGGAAAACCTTTCCACTTAGAATTATAAGTAGCCCTAGTGGAAGGCTTCCTAGAAGCCTTTGGGATTTCAAGAACACCCTGAAAGGTGTAGGTCAGCAAATTCTAACTCCCCAAGAGCCAGGCCTTGAGGTTGAGGGTTGAGGTTCGGATACCAAACTCTCCCTGGGCCGGGTTAACAGGTTGTGATTCTGGGGAGACACAGAAGATGGACTGTTAGGGACAGAAGGAGTGGTACCAGGGCTGCCTGGCCCAATCTGGGGCAATCAGAATCACCTGCAAAGGCTGGGATCTGATTTTTGACTAGCACCTTGAATAGGAAGGGAAGGGAAAGGCATAAAGAAACTTCCTTCCCAATCTGGGAAAGGCATCCAGGGGACTGGGCCCAACACTGGGGCCTGCAACAGAAAAAGTGGAAGCTGATGATTGTCTGGGGCTGCAAAAGATCTATCTGAGGGTGCCCCATCTGCAAAAAGTATCCCCAGTACTTGAGGATCCAGAGACCATTCGTGATGGCCCTGGGAAATCCTGCTGAGAGCATCTGCTAGGACATTGTCCTTTCCTGGAAGATGAACTGCTATGAGGAAGTGTTCAGGAATAGGCCAGAGACCACAACTTCATTGCCTCAGTGCACAAGGCGAAGACCGAGTGCCCCCCTGCTTGTGATGTACCACATTGGTTGTGGTGTTGTTGTTCTGACTTGTACCACTTTGTTCTGAACAGCGCAGAAAACACTTGAAGTGCTAAAAGACAGCACTGAGTTCCAGCAAATTGATGTGGAGCAGAGATTCCTGGGGGACCACACTCCTGGTGGAGAGTCGCCCATGTGGGCTCCCCACCCCAGGAGGGAAGCATCTGTAGTGAGGGTCAAGGAGTGAGACAGGAGGAAAGAGGGACCCCAGTCTTAAATTGCTCTGATCCTGCACACTGGAGGGCCTGGATCAGGGTTCGGTCACTGGGACCAACTTGGAAAGGGGGTCTCTTTTCACAGAACAAAAGGCTCTCAAGTGAAACTGAATGTCCCTCATCTGAAATCTTGCTCCTTGCACCAGGCTGTGGACGCAGCCATGTGCCAGGAGCTGCAAAAGTGTCTTGCTGGTGAGAGACCTGCAGAGTGAAGGAGGAGGCCAGAGGCCACCAAGTTCCTTACCCACTCTCTCTAAAGGTAGGAAGGCTCTGGCCTGCTTTGTCATCAATTCTGCACCTATGAAGGTGAGCACCTGAACTGTTCCAGAACTGACTTTGGAAGATTTTGAAAGAAGCCCAGGGAGGTGAGCAGCTGCTGGGTAACTTGCAGGTGAGATTTACCTGTTCTGGGGACTGGCCTACAATGAGCCAGTCAGTCCAGATAGGGAAAGACAACAATCCTTTGCCTCCTAAATGAGCAACTGCTACTGCCAGACATTTTGTGAATACCCTTGGGGCAGAGGTGAGGCCGAAGGGCATTGCTCGGAACTGGTAGTGACCTGAGGCAGTTCGAATCTGAGGTACTTCGGTGGGAGCTTCACAGTTAGGGGCGTGAAAATAGGCATCCTTGAGGTCCAGGGAGGCTAGCCAGTCCCCTGGCCTTAGAGAGGGTAAAATCATTGCCAGAGTTACCATTCTGAACTTTGGTTTCAAAAGGTGTTTGTTCAGATATCTGAGTCCTAAAATGGGCAGCCATTCTCCTGTCTTTTGGGGTAAGGAAATATCTGGAGTACAGACCCTGCCCTGGTGTGGGAGAAACCCTTTCTACAGCTCTGAGAGCCAGGAGGGTTGAGACTTCTGTTTCTAGAGTAAAGGTCTCAAAGAGTTTGCAGGTGGGAAAGATCTGATTCTCATCTTTGGGAACTTTTGAAGTTGAGAACCAGACCCTGGCTTACTTCTTCCAGGACCCACTTGTCTGAAGTTAGAGACACCCAGTTCTGAATGAAGTAAGCCAACCTGCCCCACGGTAAAGGAGAATCGGCCCTGGGCACCCCATCAGGGTGTCTGTTTGGCAGGTGCTTTAGGCTGAGAGGTGGGAGCAGGCCTGCCCACACCCCGTCTGCGTCTGCCTCTGAAGAAGCCCTGCTGAGCATAAGCAGAGGAGGCCTGGGTTTGGTGAAAAGGCCTACCCCTACCCCTGGGGGTCTGCCTCTGAGGAGTGGCTTACCGCTCCTTGGCTTGGGCACTCTTATAGGGAGTCCTATATTCATCCATTTTCTTCATATAATTCTCTGTCTGCTCCCCAAACAGAGAATTTCCCACCACAGGAAAATCCATAGCTCTGGGTATCCTGTGACAAGCTAGTACACCTGAGCCAGGCCAACCCTCTGACTCACGGCGTAGCCATGACTCTAGAGATGACATCATTAAAATCCACAGCAGTGAAACTGCACCTTGGATGCCTCTAATGCCATCAGCAGCCACCTGTTCCAGCTCATTAGCAAGCTGGCCAGAGGCCTGTTTGGCCAAAGCCATGACAGTGTCCCATCTGAGATTTTGATACCTTGCTACATAAGCCATGTAATTTGCTTGCCTGAGTCCCAAGGGCTGCCATGTATTGTTTTTAGCCATGGCATCAATCTTCCTGGAATCCTTGTCAGGAGGATGTGAAGCCAGGAATATTAGCTTTATCAAAGGCTGCAGCCTGAACCACTAACATGACTGCATTGCTGTGAAAGAATTCTGTGTCAGGACCTGACAGGCTGTACCTCCTGTCCATCTTTTTATCCACAGGAGGCACAGAATTAGGAGTTTTAAAATTTTTATTGTTTGTTTCCTAAATGATTTATGCAAAGGAACAGACAATCTCCAGACTCTGAGTATATCCACCATTTCTACAAAATCAGGTTCCTCTGCTCATCCACAGCTTCCTCCAATGGAGCTGGAGGGGTTTCAGCAACTTTTTGTAAAACATAAAGTGAGAGGGGGACTCAGAAAGCATAGGGGGAGATTCTAAAGGTCTGTCTGGGGAGATGTCCGGTTCAATGGGCAAACCCAGACCCTCCAAGTCACATTCATGCTGTTCAGAATCATCCTCCCCCTCCTCTGGTTCATAAAACTCCTCAACATCATATTTCTGAACCGGTGGAACCGACCGAACCGGAGAAAGTGACTGGACAATCTGAATAGCTCTTGCTATCTCTGCAGCAGTTGGAGAAGGAATTTTGGGCTCCACACCTGCTGATTTTCTTGTTTTCTTTACTGGGACTGGCTCATCCAAGCCAGCTTTGCGTTTGCCGAGGAAGTCGCCCCTGGTCAGGGGCGCCCTCCCGGTTAGGTTGGCACCGAACCGGGCTGCGCATCGGGTCAGCGGACTTTTGATCTCTCGTTCCTAGAGCCTGCCAACTCTCTTATCCAGGGTGGCTGCAGGAAATTTTTACAAATCTGGCAGTCTGAATTGGGGTGGTCAAACCCCAGACATATACACATGTGGTGTGTGGGTCAGCCTTGGCAAAGACTTCACAGCATCACAGTGTTGAAACCCGTGCCCCGGTTTTCTTTGGGTTTCTCAGACATAATGCCAGCCTAACCAAAAACTTGCCCTTTAGCAGCGGCAGTGCAGCAAAGACACCATATAGGTTCCTAAACCGTGTCACGTGTCTTGGAAAAAACACCGTAATGAATTCGGTTTTTAGAACCGATAAGAACCGGGAGACGCACTCTAAAACCTCTAATTTTGTAACTTCAAGTTTTAAAAGCAAGCTGATCAGTTCAAACCCGAACCGATAACATTTACAAGTTCCACACAGAAATTAAACTGAAACTATACGATACCACAGGCGGAGCTTGAACCCGATCGGTTTCGGTTAAAATAATAATATTCTCGGTTGATTTGCACGAGAAACACTGTTCATCGAGAAATGAACGAACAGTAGGAGAAATCTCGGAGCGACTGTTCAGTGAGGTGGAGTAAAGAATCTGACAGTTTGGGTTTGAAATAACCCAGACAGAGCTTCTCTAACCGAGCTCGTGCTCTAAGTTCCATTCTTAGAATGGGAGTTAACTCTTTCACCTCCGGAGCAGTTCTAATGGTGGGACAAACTGCAATTGTCATAATATAGCAAGACTTCATGTTGTTTGAATATGGAGCCTATATTCGGCCTCTGAGGAGTGACTGGGGTAGAACACCGGCAGAGTCAACACCTGATTAAGGTGAAACTCCGACACCACCTTCGGAAGGAATTTCGGGTGGGGGCGCAGGACAACCTTGTACCTGTGGAAGACCAGATAAGGAGACTCGATGGAAAATGCCTGGAGCTCTCCCATCCTTCTGGCTGACGTGATAGCCACCAAGGCGGTCTTCCACGACAGGTGAGAGATGTCACACCTGTGCATCGGTTCGAATGGCTTGCCCATGAGCTCAGCCAATACCAGCAGTAGATCCCATGGAGGTGGAGGTTCTCGCACCGGAGGGGATATGTGATCAAGGCCTTTGAAAAAGCGCCCGACCACCTTCTCCTGCGCCACTGACTGCTTCCCGGCCCACGCCCACTAAGCAGAGATGGCTGCCAGGTGCACCTTAAAGGTCGTTGACCGAAGCCCTAGCTGAGAAAGGGACCACAGGTAGTCCAGAATGCTTGCCAAGGGACAGACGACAAATGAAGAATCTCTTCCATTTAAAGGCATAGCATTTCCTGGTCGGCTCCTTACGGGAAGCCTCAACAACGCTGAGGACCTCGTCAGAAAGACCCAAGGCCTGGAACTCTAGCCGCTCAGGAACCAGGCCGTCAGGTGCAGGGACTGAAGGTCCGGATGGAATACCTTCCCCTGATTGACTGAGATCAGGTCCAGGCGGGCTGGGAGCCTCCTTGGGAGCCTGGAGCTGAGGCTGAGGAGATCTGGATACCAGAACTGGTGGGGCCAGTCTGGGGCTACCAGAATCACCTGCGCCTTGTCCCTCCTCGCCTTGAGAATCACCTTGTGGATCAAGGGAAATGGGGGAAAGGCGCAGAAGAGGCCCGGGGTCCACAGCCCTGAGAAGGCATCCCCTTGCAGCGAGCACTGCTGAGGGGGGCAGGCATGGAACAGCCTCAGCTTCGCATTCTCCCTGGAGGCAAACAGGTCCACCTGAGGCGTGCCCCAGTGGGAGAACAGATCTTGTACTACCTCCTGCAGGAGAGACCACTCGTGGGACGCAGCTCCTATCCGGCTCAGGGCATCGGCCAGAATGTTAGAAGTTCCTGACAAATGGATGACAAGGAGATCCGCCTCCAGGCTGCGCACGAGGGACCAAATGCAGAGAGCTTCCCTGCACAGGGGCATGGAGTGCGTCCCGCCATGGCGGTTTAGGTAGTACATGGTCGTGGTATTGTCCGTCTGGACCTGGACCACTTGACCACGTACAAACGGAACAAAGGCGGTGAGGGCTAGATGAACCGCTCGAAGCTCCAGCAGGTTGATGTGGCATCGGGACTCCCGAAGGGACCAGAGGCCATATGCTCTGTGCTCCCCCACCCATCAGAGAGGAGTCGGTCGATAGAGAGACCGTTGGCTCAGGGCGGACAAACGGGATGCCCTCCTGCAGATGGAATGATCCACCACTGGAGAGCGTTCCACATCTACTGGGTCACTGTCACCGGCTGATCCAAAGGACTGGAGTGCTGTGACCATTGGCTGGCCAGTCACCATTGTAGGGGACGCATGTGCCAATGGGCCCAAGAGACCACACTGGTGCAGGCCGCCATGAGGTCCAGGAGGAGCAGGAAGTCCCAGGCAGGGCGCAATTGCCCAACCTGAACTGACTGGGCAAAGGAGGAAAAAACCTCGGCCCTGTCCATTGGGCGCCGTGCTCTGGCTCGCAGAGAGTCAAGCTCTGCCCGATGAATTGGATCACCTGCTTTAGCCGCAGTATGAACAGCCCGTTGATAGGAGGCCAACTTGAGAGCAAACCTGGAGGCCAGATCCTGGACGCTGCTCCACCTCCATTCTGGAGGAGGCCACAATCAGCCAGTCGTCCAGGTAGGGGTACACCCGGACCCTTTGCCGCTGCAGGAATGCTGTCACCACTGCCATGCATTTCGTGAAGACCCTGGGAGTTAGAGAAAGGCCGAAGGGCATGGCCCAGAACTCGTAGAGGGATCCCTCTACTCTGAAGCAGAGGAATCGCTGGTGGGACGGATGGATTGGGACATGAAAGAACGCGTCCTGGAGGTCCAGAGAACACAACCACATGCCTCGTTCCAAGGATGGAATGATCTGAGCCATAGTGACCATCCTGAAGGTTCGAGACCTTGGGAAGCTGTTCAGGTCATGCAGGTCTTGAATGGGGCGCCAGACCCTCCGTCCGTTTCGGGACCAGGAAGTACCTGGACACAAACCCTGGGTCTGGTGAAGGATCCGCCACCTTCCTAATCACCTACTTTTGGAGGAGCAGGGCAATGTCGGCTCGACGGGCCGACAGAGAGGCTGCGGACCCCGTAACCCCCCGTGGGGACAATGGCTCGGAAAGGCGGGACCTGCTCGAACTCCAGAAGCAGACCCTTTCCTACCACCTCCAACACCCAACGGTCCGTGGTGATAGCGGACCAGGCGGAAAGGAAGTGGCAGAGCCATCCCCCCACAGGGGGAACCCAGGGGGGAGTGACAAGGCTGGGGGCGACACCACTCAACCCATCACTGGGCAGGCTTGGAGGAAGGACCGGCCGAGGGACCTCCTGGGCCTTTTCCTCCTGGCTTCCTGTTAGAGGAAGCTGCAGGTTTGGCTTTGGGGTGCCAAGTGCGAGCCTACTGGCCCTGATGCTGGTGTTGCTGGGCCAGACGTGCTGCAGGGGCAGAAGGGCAAAAGGACTTATGCTGTTGTTGGCAGCCTTTGTCCTTCTGAGCAGACGTGACCGAGTCCAAGGTGGCATTGGACTTTTCAATTCTCTGGAGGTGGCCTTCCACCCCAGGCCCAAACAAGTCAGTGCCCAGGAAGGGGACGTCTGCCAACTTGTGCTGGGTATCCTCTGTAAAAGTGGATATCCTCAGCCAAGCTCTGTGGCGCATGGCCACTGTGGCCGCTACTGACTGGACACAGGAGTCTCCGATATCAAGAGCCATTTGGAGCTGCTGTTTCACCACTGCCCTTCCCTGATCCCACACCTGCCTGACCGTAGTCTGCAGATCAGCCGGGAGATGAGGGATCACCTCATCCAGGGAGCCCATAAGGGTGTGGGAGAAGTGCACCATCAGTACGGCCGAACTGGCCTGACGGAGGCCGAGAGAGGACGCAGCATATACTTTACGCCCGGCATAGTCCAGCTTTCTGGACTCTCTGTCAAGGGGCTTGTCCTCATCCCTAGCGTTCCCGGAATGCCAGAAAACGCTGTCGGTAACCAACCCCTCCGCAGAGGGGTGTTCCGAGAAACCAGACAGAGACCCGGCAGGGACCGCATACTTCCTGGCTGAAGGAGCAGGACAAGAAGCCGGCCGCTGCCATAACTCCAAGGCTGAGCCAACAATGGCTTCAGCCACCGGAAAGGCCTCCGTGGGAGAATCCCCTCGGTCTAGTATCTCCATGAGGGGATACCTGGCCCATTTGGATACGGGCTCGAACTGCATCCTGGTGGACTCCGAGATGAGTCGAAGCAGACCCATGAATTATGATGGGCTCTGTCCATCAACTGCCCCGAGAACTCCAGGTCAAGGGGCCTGGAAGCTGGGGGAGGAGTCTGTGAAGAGCTGCCTAGGGCCTGAGCCACCCTTCACCTGCCGAGGACGGTCGGGAGTGAGGGCTGTGAGGCAGCAGTCTTCCGGGAGTCTTTCTGGAGGCTGAGATGCTGCCCTATTTGCAGACAACTCTCTGCCCTGAGGGAGGAAGTTGCCCGTCTTCAGGCCACACTGGACAGTAGTAAGGGGACCTTCCCCCAGGCCACAATGGACGGTAGGAAGGGAACCTCCCCCATCCAGGGAGCACCAGAGCCACCACCACTACCTCAGAGGTTGCAAAGAAAGCACAGCAATTGGACCACAGTGGGCTCAGGGAGGGTGAGAATGGTGGAACAGAGGCACACCCAGTCATTTGTTCCACACCACAATCCATACACCATTCTGGGGGAGCATAGCTCCCTGTGGATGCACCCGCAGAGGAGACTAAGGAGGCTGAGGACAACTGTCACAAGGGAGGCCCACAGGAAGGAGGCAGAGGACATCACAAGGAAAGGAAGCAGCTCCTGGTGGGGGACTCAATTATTAGGGGGATAGAACTGGGGGGAGCAGGGAAAACTGAAGTAAGGTGCCTGCCTGGTGCCATGGCTTGGAGAGACAGGAAGCGCATCCTCAGGATCACGAGAACAGCTGCACAGGAGTCTGAGCTGGACATCATTGTCCACCTAGGGACAAATGACTTGGCTAATCATGAGATTAGAGCAGTGCAGAAGGACTTTGTAGAATGGTGGGAGGGCCTAAGACAAGTAGCACACACAATATCCTTCTCTGAGGTGCTGCCTGTCAATGGCATGAGGAGGCGAGGTACTTTGCACCATGCAGTTTAAATGAATGGTTGAAAAAATGGTGTGGAGCACAGGGGTTTGGCTTCATTGGGGACTGGGGTTCCACCTGGAGGGACACCAGCCTATACTGGCAGGATGGTCTGCATCTGTCCAGGAAGGAACAAGTCTTTTGAGCAATCGGTTTAAATGCTTCATTGGCAAGCTTTTAAACTAGTCAAGGGGGAAGGCACTGATAAGCAGCAGGAAAATCCCAGCCTCTCCCTACAAAACAGGGTACTAAATGAGAAACACCAAGGTAGACAGGTCAGTGAAGGATGCTGCAAAAAAAGGTAAAGCCATCAAAAAATGGAGAGCAATGAGTACCAATGCCCGTAGTCTGAGTAACAAGCCTCCTGAATTAGTGGCCTTGATGGAGGAGGAACATCTGGATATTGTGGCAGTCACAGAAACATGGTACACAGAAAACCATGACTGGGACATAAACATACCAGGATACACTATCTACAGGAGGGACAGGGAGGGTAAAAGAGGAGGAGGAGGAGGAGTAGCTCTATACATAAGGGAAGGAATCAAGGCAACAGAACAAAAGGGAAAACAGGGAGGAGAAGAAGCACTGTGGGTAAATTTGGAGACCGGCAATGGCACCACAATCCGCACAGGGGTTGTATACAGACCCCCTTCTCAGGGGGAGGAAATGGACAAGGAAATGATAGAAAGAATACTTAGAATGGCAGAAAAAGGGGAGATATTGCTGAAGGGTGATCTGAATATGCCAGATGTTAACTGGAATGCAGTTGCAGCAGCCACTTCAAAAGTGGGGTTATTCTAGATGCAGTTACAAGGCATGCCTTAGACAACTAGTATTGGAGCCCACTCTAGAGGGCAATCTTAGACCTGGTTCTCTCAAATGGAGATGAAGAGAGAATCACCAGATGTAGAAGTGGGTAGTCATCTGGGAACTAGCGACCATCGAACAGTATGGTTCACAATAAACACAGCAATACAGTCAAGCCATACAAAGGCAAAAGTACTGGACTTTAGGAGGCTGACTTTGCCAAAAATGGGTGAGTGCCTAAGGAATGCACTAGCAAATGGGCAGGAAGGAGGGTGGAAGAACAATGGGGAATAATAAAACTGCCATCACAGAGGTAACAAGCCTTTGTGTGAAGCAAATTAACAAAACAAAACAATGTAAGAAACCACTATGGTTCTCAAAGAAAGTGGCAGTGAAGGTTCAAGAGAACATTCAGGAATACAAGGAATCACAGAAGGAGCAGGACAGGGAACTGTATCAGTTAAAGCAAAAGGAAGCTGGGAAGGCAGTCAGAACAGCAAAGGCCCAAACCGAGGAAAAGATGGCCAACTCTGTTAAGAAGGGGGATAAAACCTTTTATAGGTACATCAGGAGCGAAGGAAGACCAGAAGGGGGCTAGTGAGGCTTAATAGAGGAGGGAGGGTGGGCAGAGGTGACTGTGAAAAGGCAGAGATACTAAACAAATATTTTTGCTCAGTATTTACAAAGGAAGTGGGGGAGGTACCAAAAGCAAACAGTAGAAACACTCTGGATGCAGAAGTTGATACCAGCCCATTTACAGAAGAAAGGGTTC
The DNA here is from genome assembly GCA_016271365.2 of Neoceratodus forsteri. Taxonomy (NCBI): domain Eukaryota; kingdom Metazoa; phylum Chordata; order Ceratodontiformes; family Ceratodontidae; genus Neoceratodus; species Neoceratodus forsteri. The sequence goes on from CM028131.1 coordinate 737,934,065, forward strand.
TGAAAGAACTCTTAAAACTGAAGGTGGACAAAGCAATGGGGCCTGATGGGATTCATCCCAGAATTCTAAAAGAACTAAAGGGAAACTAGTGACACCACTGACTACCCTCTTTAACAAATCATGGGAGGATGGGGTGGTACCCGAGGACTGGAGAAGGGCAGATGTGATTCCCTTCACAAAAGTGGGAGCAAGGCAGAAGCAGAAAACTATAGACCTGTTGTTTAACCTCAGTGGTAGGAAAATGATGGAATCACTTCTGAAGGAAAAGAACTGTTGAGTATCTAGAGGCCAAAGGGCTCAGGACCCAAAAGCAGCATGGATTCTGCCAGGAAGGTCATGCCAGACAAATCTGATAGATTTCTTTGACTGGGTGACCAAAGTAGTAGATCAGGGAGGGGCTGTGGACATGGCCTACCTCAGACTTTAGCAGGCATTTGACACAGTCCCACACAAAAGATTAATATATAAGTTAGCCAGCCTGGGAGTGGGTCCCAAGATGATAGCCTGGGAAAAAATTGGCTGGAGAACAGGACACAGAGAGTAATAGTAAATGGAGTCCACTCTGAAGAAAGGGGGCATGTAGGGGTACCACAGGTTCAGTATTAGAACCGGGTCCTCTTCAATGTCTTTATAAGCGATATTGCAGAGGGACTGGAAGAAAAAGTATGTCTCTTTGCAGATGACACAAAGATCTGCAACAGAGTTGATGCACAAGGTGGGGTGGAAAGGATGAGAAGGGACTTGGCAAGGTTAGAGGAATGGTCAAATGCATGGCAGCTTAGATTCAATGCTAAGAAGTGCAAGGTAATGCACCTGGGAAGCAAAATCCCAGGGGAAGAGTACACAATGGGGGGTGAGATACTAACAACAACAAAAATGGAAAGGGACCTGGGGTAGTCATATCAGATGACCTAAAGGTGAGCAAGCAATGTGAGAGGGCAGCAAGGAGGGCTGAGGGGATACTGGGATGCATAGGGAGAGGCATCACCAGTAGAAAACAGGAAGTTATTATCCCTCTGTACAGACAGTTGATGAGACCCATCTGGAGTACTGCGTGCAGTTCTGGAGACCCAATCTCCGAAGGACATAGACAGGATGGAGGTTGTCCAGAGGAGGGCAACTAAAATGGTGCAGGGTCTGCACGGGAAGACATGAAGAGAGAGACTTAAGGAGCTGAATATGTATAGCCTCGAGGAAAGAGAGAGAGGGGGACATGATGAAACTTTCAAGTATCTCAAGGGAATCAACAAAGTCCAAGAGGGTAGCATCTTTCAAAAAGAGGGTGTGCAAGAACAAGGGGCACAATTTGAAGATAGAAGGAGGAGGCTCAGAGTGGTAATGAAGTATTTTTCACAGAGAGGTTGTGGATGCATGGAATGGCCTTCCAGAGGAGGTTGTGGAGTCAAAAACAGTGGTGGAATTCAAGCATGCATGGGACAGTCATAAGGCAATTCTAGGGGGTGGGGGTAGGAAGAAGTAGGCTGCTGGTTAACTAGGATCTGCAGCTTATCCAATAGGTAGGGAAACGGGCAGACTGAGTGGGCCAAGCGGTCCTTATCTGCTGTCAAAATCTATGTTTCTATGATCGACAACCGGTGGGGCAGTCCCTGACCCGACCGAGAATCCTTGGTTGGAGCCCCCGATTTTTGGTTGTGGAGGCAGAGGTTCCACCGCAATCGGTGGGGCAGCTGGTTTCGGATGAACAATCGGCCCAGGTTTGGGCACCTCGACCACTGCGTGGTGTTGTTTCAGCCTTTCGGGTAACAGCTACTTAATGGCCGGGGAAGACGACGGCGTCGGCTTGTTCCCGGTCAGAAGGAGCTGCTGCCACATTAAGTCCTCGTAGCGTCGATGCAATTGGCGCCAAAGCCTCTCCTCCGAGTGCCGAGACCGCTGATGCTGGTGGGATCGGCTGGACCGAGACGAGGTCAGAGACAGAGACCATCGGTGTTTCCGAGGGTGGGTCTGGGAGGGAGCAGGGGAAACCCGCTCCTCCCTTGGCTCAGGAGCTTTGACCGGGGACTCTGGCACAGGAGGCGCAGGCCAGTCCTCGGTTTCCACCAGGGGAACTGGTGATGAAGGGTTGTCAGCTTCACCAGTTGACAGCCCGTCCGACGGGTCGAGAAAAATCTCAACCGCGTTGACGGGTGTCTGGGCCGGCTGACCTGACGGGGACACCGTGAAGCCAGCGGCCTTAGCCGCAACCTTGACGGAAGTAGAGTGTCAACTGTCCGGGGAAGGGGACCTCTCCCGCTCCCACGAACGTCGACGGTCAGACTTACCCTTCGAGTCGTCCTTTTTTGACCGAGAAGAGTGTCCCGATGGCCCCTCACCCATCGTAGAGAGGGATTGGCAAAGCTCCTTAAAAGAAGCTGTGTAAGAGGATCCCCAGGAGAGCGGGATAAATGCGACCGAGGAAGATGAAGATGAGGCCTGGGCCGCATCCTCCTTGAGGGCGATCATCTGCTCGAGTTGCTCAGCCGAGCCAGCCGCTCGTGAAACTGCCCAACAGGCCTCCTTGGACTTCACCGGCGGATAACGTTTCTCGGGCGCCAAGTTGGAGCCAGTGCCACGGTCTTGAGGGGCGTTTGTCGAAAAAGACCTGTACCATTCATGAGCCTGCGGGTGCGTGGTCAAGGCGAGGCAGTAGATGCACGTGGAGTGCGGATCAGTCCTGGACATCTTCTGCCCGCATGGGCACCGCCGAAAACCGGGAGTCAATTTGTCCATCGCAGCCGCGAAGGAAGAAGTAGACCAAAGTCTAGAAAACTTTAAAACTATTTTCGGGTGAACCAAAGAGTTTGGATCCAGTCTAGACGCAGAGCGCTAAGGAGGGAACCTGAGCTTCCAAGCGGTAAAGAAGATCTGGTGTCATGGGGTGGAGCCGAGAGTTTTACCACCCGGGTGGGTGGGAGGAGCCAATTTGAAGGCCTTCCGGCAAGATTTAAAGCGGCAAGGAACCTGCCACAGTGTGGATGAACAACATATCCATGTCCCTAGAAACAGGCATCACAGTTGTCCATATCATGGTTGGGACCCAGGCAAAGAAGGCAGACATCATGCCGGTCCACAATGGAAAAATGCTAGCCACAGGGGCACTGACACGTGGGGGCATGGCCTGATTTGGATTTCTTCTTAGCTCCCCGAACTAGACATGATGCGAAAAACAATTTAATAAAACTACAGAAAAGAACCGGCGCCGTCAGTAAGGGAAATAAAAGCTCTTGTGCAGGTGTGCACCCCAACTTACACCCAGCAGTAATGAATGGTGAAGACTGACAAGGCAAGATCATTGGAAACTGACAAGAACATTCTGTGAAAAACACTACCTCCCTTAATGAGCTCCATGCAAAGACTTGTTATAAAAACAGCAGCAATGTTCTGCAAGGGAAAGAGAGATTTGAAACGGAGAAAAAACACTCAGGAGGAGGACTGTATTCTTTGTACTGCCTTTGTAAATAGTAACACTGAACACATTTTATTTTTTTATTTTGCTGTTAATGAGAAAAATTAAACACTATTTGCAAATTTTGAAACTGATCCTGTTTTTCTATGCTTCTTGACCTGTGCCTCGATGACAGGAACATCACTGGAAGTGGGTTCCCCAGTGTTCCACAATTTCTTTTTTTTTTGGGGGATCTTGTAGTGCAGACACAGGGGATTGGGCCCCGATGTCAGAAATTAAGAAAGAAAAAAATGGGGTGGATCTTCTGGGAAGGACCGCACAGTACTGTCTTGATGTGCGCTCCGTTCTCTACAATCCACGAGACGGGCGGGTGGCTTTCACGTGCAGAGCGCCCATCCTGTCTCCCATTACTGTCCCAAACACAGAATGCTGGACAGCAGAGCATTTTTTCCCTGTGCTACTATCTGCTTGATTGTCCGCGATATTGATGGTTTGGTTCACGAGGTTGTGGGGGACATGATTTGTCTTGGGGGAGGGGCGCTTCGGGCACAGGCATTAGTGTCAACTGTAATCCGCATGCCCTAAGTGATGACTACAGAAAGAAAGAAAGACTTCTCTTCATTGGAGCAGTTCATATCTTTCAACTACAGAACATGACACGTCAGCAAGCAGAACTACTGTCATGACCAGAGTGCCTGGTCATTGGTGAACACTGCCAAGCCTATTGCAGTTTCAGCTCTAATTGGCTCGGGAGTGACACACCTCTAAAATGCTGTTAGCACCAAGACATTCCTTGCACAAGCGCAGGTGAACGCAAAAAGAGACTTCCTGCAAAATGCTACTAGGATGTCCCCTAGTGCTACTCATGTATCCAAGTAACTGCTCTGCAAACATTTCTGTATAGCATTTTCTCTGCATACCGTACATGTAGTCAAATTGTTGCAGCATAAAGCTAGCCGTCATTGCAAGTCAAAAACAAGCAGTGAAGTGGTCAAATGCTTTCTGTTGCTTCTGGATGCCCCATCTGGTTGCTCTCCATACTACAAGTTAATGAGCTGTTATTTCATAAATTGGTTTCCAAGAGAACCTTAATGATAGGGAATTGGTGTTTAATCTCATCGCCATAGTTACATCAATAGGAATGTGGCTGTAAAATCAAAGTAGGATGCATTAACTGATTGGTTTGCTCTACTTGGCATAGGTGAAACACTGGCTTTATTCAGCAAGCTTATTTGAGCCACTCGGCATAGTATTCATGCAATCAATAATACCATTCTAAAGTGCATTTTTCTTTGCTCTCTCTCCAATTGAGAAATCAAATTGTGATCCACACACCTCAGTAAACAAGTCTGAGTAGCACATATGTCATTGCTAGCTGGAAATACTTAATTAACAGTTCTGTGGTAGCCTTTCCAGAAAATTAATGACTGATTTAAAGCATTTCTGCCTCAGAACCTTAACCCAGTCAATCGTTGCTCCACCAAGAATACATTTACTGAAACACTTTAAACTGGGAAAGGCATACCAAGCCAAACCTCTTTTCTAGGTGTGACCCAGGGGACATTACTATGATTACAAGTTGAAATGTTTTTTCTTTTTACCCTTCTACGTTCATTCCCCCCATCCCTAACCTAGACAATCACAGTCAGCATGGCTGCACCATTTCTCAGGCCAGGAGGTCATGCAAGCAGCTACTTTCACAACCAAGGCCAGTGCTGCTCTTTTAGATAACCAGCAGGAGGAATGTGAATGTCAAGTGGCCCATACCCTCTCTCTCACCCCAGGGGTCAAATGCTGCACTTTTTTTTTTTTTTTTTAAGTATATTTTTCCTCTTGCACCAGCCAGCCCTATTCAGCCAATTCATTCCCCCAGTCTTGACACCCAGATGTCTCAGAGACTTACCTGTCAGTCTACAATGCCCCACAGGTGCGGGTGGGGGATTCTAAGGACACGCGTATATACTACGTGTATTAGCTGATCTACCTCCTCGCTGACCCCCAAACTCGAGATGCTTTTTTTTTTTTTAAATGAACAGTGACCCGCGTATAAGACGCCTATGAAAAATTATTTATTCAGTCAGCTGTTTGCAGGCTCTTTTAGCCCATATGCCATCTCTTTAATGTCTCTTTACTGTTATTCTCTCCCTCCCCAAGTAAAACATTACAGCCTCTTGAGGCATGCACACGCTGTGGTGCCTGAAGCAAACCCTCCCAGACCCTTATCCACTGCGATCAGCCAGAACCTCAAAGGGCGCAAATCATCCTCGCAGCTTGCTGCCAGGTAATCCAGGGACTGTTAAAAAAGCTATAAAACTTTCTGCAACATTTTATCATTTCCCAGGTTTTCCCCAAAGACACCACAAGTCTTTGAAGAGTGATATACGTACTGTAAATGTTTACAACACTGGAACCTTGATATTCAAAGGGATTATGCAAGCATTAACAGGATCAGTGCCTCGCTAACAGTGGTTAGAACCCTTATGCAATGAACTTGCTAAATCTGCCATATTAAAAGTCTTTCTAGCTTTCTAGTGTCAACCTCAGTATTCGCCTTGCAAAGGGCACAAATCGTCCACATTCCCTCGTGGCTGCCTTCACGGCCATCTCCTGCTGCCTTCCCACTCCTCCCTCGCTCTCAACATCCCTCCAGCTCTGCTAATACCTCTAAGCCCAACAGGTCACAGACAATTTTGTTGCCGGAGGTGTTTGGAAGGGGGATCCATTTTCAATTCTGATCTGACTCGCGTATAAGCCGAGGTACTGAAAATTAGATTGCAAAATTGGGTAAAAAAAACTCTGCTTATACGTGAGTATAATGGTATGTGTGGCCAACGTCTCTGAAACCTCCCTCCCTGACTCCCAAGACTGCTCCGATCTCGGTCATCGGCATCGCTACCGCTGCACTGGCAAACCGGTGTCCAGTGCTTCACCTCTACAATGCAGCCGGCCCATCTGCTGGATTCCAGGACTCGCTAGGGTACCCCAAACTCTTAAGCAGCAGCAGCAGCAGCAATACAAACTACTGCCAAACCATTGGGCTGGCACACTGTTACTTAAAGTACCCTTCACATGCAGTGTGCATCTATTCTGTCTGAAAAACAATGAGCTACTTTGGGTGCCACTTCACAGCAGTTAGCAACCACTAGATTAGCCATCAAATCACACTACTGCAAGGCAAAAAAAAAATAAGTGTGTCTGCATTACAATTTGCCACTCAAAAAACACAATTTGCTAATCAAATGTTGCTTGGATTCGCAGAAGTTGCTTATCAATGGAGTTCCCATATTGCAGTAAAAAATGTCCAAATTGTGTTCATTTTTTTCCCCACAACAGTGATAAAAAGTGCAGAATTACAGTAAATGTTCTCATTTAGTGAAATTGCTCCTCAGACTTGGGTGGTTGCTAACCAAAATTTTGTTGAGTAGTATAGACTGCTAATCAAGTTTCCAAAACAAATTAATTCATTGTATTGTTTGCATGATCTAATATTCCAGAAGACTGTGATAAAACATCACACTACAGTTTGATATAAAACTGATCGGGTTTTTGGGAACAGTTATGATATAAAAAAAAACTGACATTCATATATTGCCATTCATACATACAGTATCTCAAAAAATTCCTGTGAAGCAATGAGTTACATAATTAAAATGCAGTGACTGTAGGCAACCAAAGTTAAAGCCACAGTACATTCTGGAGGTAACCTAAGAGGTGCCCTGAGCAGCTGCTAAGGTACAGATCTAGATACCATAAGAGACTCTTGAGTACTTAGATGCCATTGTATGAAATAAAAATCGAGGATGATCTGGAAAACAGCTTCTCTCTCTTAAACTAGAAGATGGACTGCAGCAGTCTGTTACAGCCTACATGGCTGATACTGGCCAGCAAGAAAAAAGCATACTGCCACAGGCAAACAGCCATTCCAGAAGTCCTTGCCATAACCAAAGACAGGTCATTTGCAGAATGCAACATATGCCAAGAGTTCTCCACCCCCAAGGGAGGCTATGTCCAGGAGTTTGGCCCTGTAAAGAATGGCAGAAAGGATACAAGCCTACATCCTTTCCCAAAGGTGGTGTTCACAGTATGCAATGAGGAATTTGTACAAAGCAATTCACATCAAGGCTATAGAGCCCACATATCACTTTCTCTGAAAGGTATCCAAATGTTTGGATTCAGTTGATAGTGGGCAAAGTGAGGATGGGTGGGATGGAACAGCACTGTAGGGTATGAAAGAAAAAATTACTCACCTTAGTAATTATATTTCTTCTATTGGAGTCTTGCTGTATTCTGACAAATGCACTTAGCCCCATATAACAAAGGGTTAACTTTCTATGCAGAGCATAGAATACTGAGCTCGAGCTCGGTTGATGTCTCTGTCTGGAGCCCTTTGAAATCCAACAGTCAGATTCTTACAAGCAAAAACTCACTATCCTATGTGGAAACTGTAACATTTTTACTAGCCAACTGACAACAAAAAGTTTTGGATTCCCAAAGGAAGACTCGAGTCAGGAAAACCCAAAACCCAATCGAAATAAGAATAATAATAAAACCAACACCCAAACAAAAGAAGAGGGTGTAAAAGGAGCACCCTTGAGGTGCAACAATGCGCCTGCCCACCCACTTCCCAAAACCAGGTTCTGGGAAGCAGGGAGGGAGGTCAGAATACAGCAAGACTCCAATAGAAGAAACATAATTATTAAGGCGAGTAATTTTTTCTTCAATCAACATGAAGACTTGCTGTATTCTGACAAATGCAGACTACCACGCGGTACCTCCATGGAGGAGGGACAGATCCTACTTTGGGAATAGGCTCTGAAGTACTGCTGTGCCAAACCAAGCATCACTCCTAGCCTGGATATCCAGGGAGTAATGCTTGGTAAAAGTGTGGACTGTTTTCCAGGTGGCTGCTTGACAAATTTCTAAGAGAGGGATGTCCCTGGCAGCAGCCAGGGAAGCAGCTGTACCTCTTGTAGAGTGAGCCTTCAGGCCTGAGGGTGGAATCTTTCCCAGTTTCTTATAGCAGAATTGTATACAAGACACAATCCACCTGGCAATAGTTTTCTTGGTGGCAGGTTTGCCCTTTCCCACTTCTCCATAAGTGAGGAACAACTGGAGAGAATCAAACCTGTGACCCTTGGTACGCTGTATGTAGTAGCTAAGGGCTCTTTTAACATCTAAACTGTGTAGCCTCCTCTGTACTGAGGAAGAATGATCAGTGAAGAAAACAGGAAGAGACACAGACTGATTCAAATGGAAATCTGAAACCACTTTGGGCAAGAACCTTCTATTGGTTCTAAGGACAACTTTATCCCTGTGAAAGGAGATAAAATCAGGTTCCACTGACAGGACTTGCAGTTCACTGATACGTCTGGCAGAGGTAATGGCTACTAAAAACACAGTTTTCCAAGTCAAGTACTTAAGCTCTGCTGAGGACATAGGTTCAAAGGGAGGTTGCATAAATTGAGCAATGCAAACATTTAAATCCCAGGCAGGGGCAGGGTCTCTAAAGGGAGGATTGGTATGAAGCAATCCTTTAAAAAAATTTCAGAACATAGGGTGAGATGATAGTGAGGAAGACTTCCCCACTGACAGAAAAGCAGAAACAGCTGACAAATGAACCTTGAGAGTAGCTGGTCTGAGGCCTAGGCCATTAAGATGGACCATATAATCCACACTGTAAGCGATTCAGCAGTATCTGTAGAAATATGCTTCTTGGAACACCAAATGCTGAATCTCTTCCATTTGGAGTTACAAGTCTTTCTGGTGGAGGGCTTTCAAGAAGCTTTGAGAATATCCAGAAACCCATGAGACAGATGTAAATCTGCAAACTCTGACTCTTCAAGAGCCATGCCTTGAGACTGAAGATTGGGGTACCAAATCCTCCCGAGAGTAAGTTAACAGGTTGTAATTCCTGGGAAGATACAGGGGAAGATGGACTGCTATGGACAGCAACAGGGGGTACTAAGGCTGTCTAGCCCAGTGTGGAGCAATCAGAATCACTTTGCAAGGTTGTTACCTTATCTTCACTAAAACTTTGCACAGGAGAGGGAAGGCATATAGAAATTTCCCTTCCCAGTTCAGAATCAGAGCATCCAGGGGGACTGAGCCCAAGACTGGGGGTCTACAACAAAAGAGAAGAAGATGGTGATTGTCTGGGGCTGCAAAAGCATCCATCTCAGGAGTGCCCCACCTTGAAAAAGTCACCGTCAATACCAGAGGGTCCAGGGACCATTTGTGATGGCCCTGTGAGATCCTGCTCAGTGCATCTGCTAGCACATTGTCCTTCCCTGGAAGGTGAACTGCTATCAGAGAGGTTTGCAGGGAATAAGCCAGGGAATACAACTTCATGGCTTCTGTGCACAAGGCCGTAGACCAAGTGCCTCCTTGCTTGTTGATGTACCACATGATGGTGGTGGTGTCTGTTCTGACTTGACCCACTTTGTTCTGCAATGACTGAGAGAAAGCTTGCAGGGCCAGAAAAACTGCCCTGAGCTCTACGAGATTGATATGGAGAAGGGACTCCTGAGGGGACCACAGTCTCTGGGCAGTGAGGGCCCCCAGATAGGCTCCCCAGCCCAGAAGGGAAGCATCCATGGTAAGGACCACTGAATGAGACTAAGTGGCAAATGGGACCCCTTGCCTTAAATTGTCCTGATCCTGCCACCATTGAAGGGCTTGGATCAAGGTCCGAGTCACTGGAATCAGTTTGGTAAGGGAATCCTTCCTCTGGGACCAAAAGGCCTTCAGATGGAAATGAATGTCCCTCATCTGGAATCTTGCCCTTTGGACCACTGCAGTAGAAGCTGCCGTGTGGCCCAAAAGCTGGATGAAATGCCTTGCTGGTCGAGACACCTGAAGGCTGAAGGAAGAAGCTAGTTCTATAAGAACTCTTGCCCCTTTCCAGGGGAAGAAAGACTCTTGCTTTGACCGTATCCAGCTCTGCCCCTATAAAGGTAAGAAGCTGGACTGGCTCAAGAACTGACTTGGGAAGGTTGAGAAGAAATCCTAGAGAAGTGAGCACTTGCTAGGTCACTTGCAGGTCTGACTTGCCTTGGTCTGGAGACTGGCCCACTATTAGCCAATCGTCCAGATATGGAAAAATGGAAGTCTTTTGCCTTCTTAGAAAAGCAACTACTACTGCCAGGCACTTTGTGAAAACCCTTGGGGATGATGTTAGACCAAAGGGCATTGCTCTGAACTGATAGTGGCCTGAGGGCAACCTGAACCTGAGGTACTTTCTGTGGGAGCACCAGAAGGGAATGTGAAAGTAGGCATCTTTGAGGTCCAGAGAGGCTAGCCAGTCCCCTGGACTTAGAGAGGGAAGAATTATTCCCAGAGTTATCATCTTGAACTTTGGTTTAAAATGATGTTTGTTTAGGTATCTTAGGTCTATGGTGGGTCGCCACTCCCCTGTCTTTTTTGGGGTAAGGAAGTACCTGGAGTATAGACCTTTGCCCCAGTGTAGGGTAGGCACTCTCTCTATGGCTCTTAAAGCCAGAAGAGATGAAACCTCTGCCTCTAGGGTGAGGGTTTCTGAGAGACCTACAGGTGGAAAAGATCTGGCTCTTATCTTTGGAAATTTTTTGAAGCTGAGAACAAGTCCCTGGCTTACTACTTCCAGGACCAACTTGTCTGAGGTAATATACATCCAGTCCTGGACGAAATAAGACAGCCTGCTCCCTACTGGAATAGGAGAGTCGACCCAGGCAGGCCCATCAGGGTGTCTGCTTGGCAGGGGCCTCAGGCTGAGGAGTGGATGCAGCCCTACTCATCCCCCTTCTGCCTCTCCCTCTGAAGAACCCCCTCTGTGAAAAGGGAGAAGAGGCCTGTGCTTGGTAAAAAGGCCTATGAAAAGACCTGCCCCTGCCCCTAGACTGCTGCCTTTGAGGATTTGCCTGCCTCTCCTTGGCCTGAGCACTCCTGTAAGTGGTCCTGTACTTGTCCATTTTCTTCATGTAATTCTCTGTCTGCTCCCCAAACAGAGAATTACCCACTACAAGAAAATCCATGGCCTTAGCATGGGTATCCTGCGAGAGGCTAGTATATCTGAGACAAGCCATTCTCCGAAGAGCCACAGATGTAGCCATGACTTTTGATGACACATCACTGGAGTCCACAGCAGCATGAAACTGTACTTTTGAAGCCTCAATCCCATCTGCAGCCACCTCCTCCAGCTACTTGGCTAGCTGGGGGGAGGCCTGTTTAGCCAGTGTCAGTACAGTGTCTCACCTATACTTCTGGTACCTGGCTGTATAGACCATATAACTCACCTGCCTGAGTCCCAAGGAAGATGCCAGGTACTGTTTTTTGGCTATGGCATCAATCTTCCTGGAGTCTTTGTCTGGGGGTTGTGAAGCCAAGGGAATGTTTGCCTTATCACAGGCAGCAGCCTGCACAACTCCAACATGGCTGCATTGCTGGTATAAAAACTCTGTATCTGAGCCTGACAGTGTATACCTCTTGTCCATTCTTCTATCAACAGGAGGTATAGAATTGGGAGACTATAGGATTTTTTGTGTCTGCTTCCCAAAAGATTTGTGAAGGGGAATAGACAGTCTCCTGGACTCTGGGATGTCCATCATTTCCACATAATCAGTCTCCTCTTGATCCTCCATTGCCTCCTCCATAGGTAGCTGGAGGGTTTCAGCCACCTTTCTGTAAAACATAAAGTGGGAAGGGGGCTCAGAAAGCCTAGGAGGGGATACACCCGAAGGTCTGTCTGGGGAGATGTCCGGTCCCACAGGTACATCCAGACTTTCACCATTACCATCATCATCTTCAAACTCCCCCTCCTCCTCAAACTCCGGTTCATAAAATTCTTCAGGGGTATAATCGTGAACCGGGGGAACCAATCGAACCGAACGAACCCCTGCCAAAAGGTGTCGGATCGGTCGGAACCGGGTGAAGCAATTCCACAATCCGAATCGCTCCATTTCCTCGACAGTCGGAACATGAACTTCTGGATCCAAACTGGTCGATTTCTCTCTGCGTTTTCTTTTTGTCGGAATCGATCTCTCGGGATCGGCTCTCCTTTTGCCCAAAGAAGTATCACCCTGGTCAGAGGGCACTCCTTCTGGTTCGGTCAGAACCAAACTGGGCTGGCCATCTGGGTCAGCGGACTTCTCAGCCTCCTCTTCCCTCAGTCCACCTAATCTCTTTTCAATGGTAGATTTGGGAAAATTTTATATATTTGGCAGTCTGAATCAAGGTGTTCAAACCCCAGACAGTAAACACAGGTGGTGTGGGGATCGGCCTTAGCAAAGACTTCCCAACACTCACTGCAGTGCTGAAACCCAGTGGGCCCGGTTTTTTTCTTGGGTTTCTCAGACATGGCCAACCTAACCAACTTACCCTTTTTATAGCAACCGCCAGGCAAGATGCCCTTATCGGTTCCTAACCGTGTCACGGGTATTGGAAAAATACGCACCAAACACAGTTTTTCCAAAACCGATAAGGACCGGAAACCACACACTAAAGAAAGATACAAGTATTCACCACAAATGATCGGTTCAGCCGAACCGATCTACACTTTTACAAGTTCCACACAGAAAACCAGCACAAAACCTATCTAGTACTCATGGCACCACAGACACAGACTGAACCGACTATGCGGAAATACATTTCCGTTAAAAACCGACACTTAAACCGACTTCCGAACCAAGCTGCCGGAGAAATCTCCGGAGTGACTGTTCAGTGAGGCGGAGTAACGAATCTGATGGTTGGATTTCAAAGGGCTCCAGAGAGAGACATCAACCGAGCTCGAGCTCAGCATTCTATGCTCTGCATAGAAAGTTAACCCTTTGTTCTCTGGGGCAGTTTAAAGGCTGGGGCTAACTGCATTTGTCAAAATACAGCAAGACTTCACGTTGTTTGAATGACAAGATCCACTGAGAGGGCAGGTAGGGATATCGAACCATGGTGCTGGAGACCAAGTACCTATTGTGAACCCCAGGGGCTCTGCTGCTAAGGAAAGAGTGATGCCACAATGCTCAAGCCCTCTCCTACGCAACCTGTAGAGAGGACAGAAGAAAAAACTACTCACCTTAGTAATGTTGTTTCTTCTAATGGAGTCTTGCTGTATTCTGACAAAAGCAGTGAGTCCCAACCTTCGAACTGCCCCGGAGATGAAAGAGTTAACTTTCCATGCCAGGCATTGAACGCTGAGCTCGAGCTCGGTTGAGACTCTGTCTGTTGGTGTTTAAACTCAAACCGTCAGATTTTTACGAGCAAACTCACTAAGGTCCTGTGTGGAAGCTGTAAACCTACACTAGCCAACTGGCTACTCAACATAAAAACATTTATTGGTCCCAAAACAAAGACTCAAGTCAGGAGACCCAAAAGAGGAAAAACAACACCAATTCACCCAAGAAAAGGGGGTGAAAAACAACAAAGGTGGGCATCTACTGAGTGCCAACACTGCCACTGCCCACCCACATCCTAAAACAGAGGTTCTGGGAGGGGCAGGCAGGGGGGAGGTCAGAATACAGCAAGACTCCATTAGAAGAAACATTACTAAGGTGAGTAATTTTTTCTTCAAACAACATGAAGTCTTGCTGTATTCTGACAGAAGCAGACTACCAAGCAGTACCTCCATGGAGGAGGGACGGGAACCTACTTCGGGAACAAGCTCTGAAGCACTGCTGTGCCAAACTGAGCATCACTCCTAGCTTGGATATCCAGGGAGTAATGCTTGGTAAAAGTGTTAACTGTTTTCCAGGTAGCTGCTTGACAGATCTCTAGAATAGGGATATCCCTGGCAGCAGCCAGGGAAGCAGCTGTACCTCTGGTAGAGTGAGCCCTCAGGCCTGAAGGTGGAACCTTACCCAGTTTTTCATAACAAAATTGGATACAAGAGACAATCCACCTGGCAATGGATCTTTTAGTGGCAGGTTTCTCTTTACCAACCTCACCATAAGTAAGGAACAGTCGGAGGAAGTCAAACCTGTGATCCTTGGTACGTTCTATGTAGTAGCTAAGGGCTCTTTTCACATCTAAACTGTGGAGCCTCCTCTCGCCAAAGGAGGAATGGTCGGTGAAGTACACTGGAAGAGACATAGACTGATTAAGGTGGAAATCTGAAACCACTTTAGGCAAAAATTTCCTGTTAGTCCTGAGGACCACCTTATCTCTATGAAAGGAGATAAAATCAGGCTCCACTGACAAAGTTTGTAACTCACTTATGCATCTGGCAGAGGTGATGGCTACCAGAAACACAGTTTTCCAAGTCAAGTACTTAAGCTCTGCTGAAGACAAAGGCTCAAAAAGGGGGTTGCATAAGCTGAGCAATGCAAACATTAAGGTCCCAAGCAGAGGCAGGGTCCCTGAAAGGAGGGTTGGTGTGAAGCAGTCCCTTGAAAAACTTGGAGAATACAGGGTGAGCTGAAAGAGAAGAGGGCTTACCTGCTGAGATAAAAGCAGAAACAGCTGCCTGATGCACCTTCAGTGTAGCTGGTCTAAGCCCCAAGCTATTTAAATGGACCATATAATCAAGGACTGTGGGCAGATTAGCAGACTCTGGGAAGTATGCTTCCAGGCACATATGGAAAATCTTTTCCACTTGGAATTATCAGTAGCCCTGGTGGAAGGTTTCCTAGAAGCCTTCAGAATGTCCATTACGCCTTGGGAGAGGTGTAAATCAGCAAACTAACTCTTCAAGAGCCAGGCCTTGAGATTGAGAGATTTGAGATTCGGGTACCAAACCCTCCCCTGAGCACAGGTTAACAGGTTGTAACTCCTGGGAAGACACAGGGGAAGATGGACTGATAAGGACAGTAGGAGTGGATACCAAGGCTGTCTGGCCCAGTCTGGAGCAATCAGGATCATCTTGCAGGGTTGAGATCTGATTTTGACTAGCACTTTGAACTGGAGAGGGAAGGGGGAAAGCATACAGGAACTTCCCTTCCCAACTGAGACTAAGGCATCCAGGGGACTGGGCCCAACACTGGGGGCCTGAAGCAAAGGAGATCGGTGATTGTCTGGGGCTGCAAACAGATCTATCTGTGGGGTGCCCCATCTGGAAAAATATCACCTCCAAGACCAGGGGATCCAGTGGCCATTAGTGATGGCCCTGGGATATCCTGCTGAGAGCATCTGCCAGGACATTGTCCTTGCCTGGAAGGTGAACTGCTGTGAGGGAGGTGTTCAGGGAATAAGCCAGAGATCACAACTTCATTGCTTCTGTGCACAAGGCCGTAGACCAAGTGCCTCCTTGCTTGCTGATGTACCACATTGTGGTGGTATTGTCTGTTCTGACCTGGATAACTTTGTTCTGAACAGATTTGGAAAGGCTTGAAGTGCTAGAAACACTGCTCTGAGTTCCAACAGATTGATGTGAAGCAGAGATTCCTGAGGGGACCACAACCCCTGGGTGGTCAGGTCGCCCAAGTGAGCCCCCCATCCCAAGAGGGAGGCATCTGTAGTAAGGATTAAAGAGTGAGACTGAGTGATAAAGGGGACTCCTTGTCTCAGATTGTTCTGATCCTGCCACCACTGTAAGGCCTGGATCAGGGTTCGAGTCACTGGGATCAATTTGGTCAGAGGGTCCTTCCTTTGAGACCAAAAGGCTCTCACATGGAACTGAATATCCCTCATCTGAAATCCTGCCCCCTGCACCACTGCTGTGGAAGCAGCCATGTGCCCCAGGAGCTGTAGAAAATGCCTCGCTGGTCGAGACACCTGCAGGGTGAATGAGGAGGCCAGAGAGATACGAGTCCTTGCCCTCTGCCCTTTTCTGTGTCTAGCTCTGCGCCTATGAAGGTGAGGAGCTGGACAAGCTCTAGAACTGACTTTGAAAGATTCAGAAGGAAACCCAAAGAGGTGAGCAGTTGCTGAGTTATCTGTAAGTGTAACTTGACTTGGTCTGAGGACTGGCCTACTATAAGCCAGTCATCCAGGTAAGGGAAGATGGCAATCCTTTGCCTTCTTAGAGAAGCAACTACTACTGCCAGGCATTTCATGAATACCCTTGGAGCAGAGGTCAGACCAAAGGGCATTGCTCTGAACTGGTAATAGCCTGAGGGCAGCTCGACCCTGAGGTACTTTCGATGGGAGCTTCTGATGAGAATATGGAAGTAGGCATCCTCGAGGTCCAGGGACACTAGCCAGTCCCCTGGCCTTAGAGAGGGTAGAATTATTCCCAGAGTCACCATTTTGAATTTTGGTTTTAAAAGGTGCTTGTTTAAGTATCTGAGATCCAGGATGGGTCGCCATTCTCCTGTCTTTTTCCCTTTGCCCTGGTGTAGGGGTGGAACCCTTTCCACAGCTCTGAGAGCTAGGAGGGAAGAGACCTCTGCCTCTAGGGCAAGTGCCTCTGAGGGGTTTGCAGGTGGAAAGGATCTGGTTCTCAGCTTTGGAAATCTTTTGAAGCTGAGAACTAGTCCATGGCTTACTACTTCCAGGACCCACTTGTCTGATGTTAGAGACTTCCAGTCCTGGACAAAGTAAGCCAGCCTTCCCCCTACAGGTGGTGGAGAATCGGCCCTGGCAAACCCATCAGGGTGCCTGTTTGGCAGGGAGTTTTGCCTGAGGGGTGGAAGCAGGTCTGCTGGTACCCCTTCTGCCTCTCCCTCTAAAGAACCCCCTATGAGCGTAGGCAGAAAAGGAGGCCTGGGCTTGGTAGAAAGGCCTATGAAAAGGCCTGCCCCTGCCGCTGGGATGCTGCCTTTGAGGAGTGGCCTGCCTTTCCTTGACCTGGGCAATCCTGTAGGTGGTCCTATACTCGTCCATTTTCTTCATGTAATTCTCTGTTTGATCCCCAAACAAAGAATTACCAACAACAGGAAAATCCATGGCCTTAGTCTGGGTATCCTGTGACAGGCTAGTACATCTGAGCCAAGCCATTCTACGAAGTGCCACAGATGTAGCCATGACTCTTGATGACACATCATTTGAGTCCACTGCAGCATGGAATTGCACCTTGGATGCCTCAATACCATCAGTAGCCACCTGCTCCAGCTCCTTGGCAAACTGGCCAGGGACCTGTTTTGCTAAAGCCATGACAGTGTCCCATCTGGATTTCTGATACCTAGCAACATAAGCCATATAATTGGCCTGTCTGAGTCCCAAGGATGCTGCCATGTACTGTTTCTTTGCCATGGCATCAATCCTCCTGGAGTCCTTGTCTCGGGGGTGTGAAGCCAAGGGAATATTTGCCTTGTCTGAGCTGTAGCCTGCACTACCCAACATGGCTGCATTGTTGTGTAAGGAACTCCGTGTCTGAGCCTGACAATGCATACCTCTTGTCCATTCTCTTATCCACAGGAGGTATAGTATTAGGAGTCTTTAAAATTTTAAATGTCTGTTTCCCAAAATATTTGTGCAAGGGAATAGACAGTCTCCTAGACTCTGGGATATCCATCATTTCCACAAAGTCAGGCTCCTCTTGGTCATCCACAGCTTCTTCCATAGGAAGCTGGAGGGTTTCAGCCACTTTTTTATAAAACATGAAATGAGAGGGGGACTCAGAAAGCCTAGGAGGAGACATTCCTGAAGGTCTGTCTGGGGAGATGTCCGGGTCAATGGGCACATCCAGACTTTCAAATCCACATTCACTTTCCTCATACTCCTCTTCCTCCTCCTCCGGTTCATAATACTCCTCTAAATCATAATCTTGAACCGGTGGAACCGGCCGAACCGAGCGCCTCCCTGATAGTGCCGGTTCGGTCGGAACCGGGGAAAGCGACTGGACAATTTTGATCGCTTTGGCTATTTCTTCAGCGGTTGGAGAGCAAAGTTTTGGCTCCACACCAGCTGATTTTTCCTTTCTAGTTCTCTTTGCTGGAATCGACTCCTCAGAATCGGATCTCCTTTGGCCCGAAGAAGTCTCGCCCTGGTCAGAGGGCACTCCTTCTGGTTCGGTTTGAACTGAACCGAGCTGGCCATCCGGTTCAGCGGACTTTTTGGCTTCCCTTTCCCTGAGCCTACCAACTCTCTTTTCTAGGGTAGCTGCAGGAAAATTTTTACAAATCTGGCAGTCTGCATTGAGGTGGTCAAACCCCAGACAATAAACACAGGTGGTGTGGGGGTCAGCCTTAGCAAAGACCTCCCCACACACACTACAGTGTTGAAACCCAGTGGGCCCGGTTTTTCTTTTGGGTTTCTCAGACATTGTGCCAGTCCTAACCAAACTTACTCTATTAATGGCAATCCGCCGGGCAAGACCCTCTCATCGGTTCCTGACCGTGTCACGGGTCGTGGAAAAAACCGTAATAAAATCCGTTTTTTTAGAACTGATAAGAACCGGTAACCACACTCTAAAAGTACAATCTAAGATTTTCTAACAACTTGATCGGTTCAAACCAAACCGATAAACCGTTTACAAGTTCCACATAGAATAGAATTAATATATAACCTATCTAGTACTCACAAATACCACAGACAGAGACTGAACCGACAGGTTGCGGTTTAAATTCGGTCGAAAACCGAGAAAAATGGTACTTTAACCAACAAACTGAACCGAGCAGAAGGAGAAATCTCCGCAGTGACTGTTCAGTGAGGCGGAGTAAAGAATCTGACGGTTTGAGTTTAAACAGCAACAGACAGAGTCTCAACCAAGCTCGAGCTCAGCGTTCCATGCCTGGCATGGAAAGTTAACTCTTTCATCTCCAGGGCAGTTCGAAGGTTGGGACTCACTGCTTCTGTCAGAATACAGCAAGACTTCATGTTGTTTGAATAAGCACCTCCTAAGGGCATGGAAGATTTAGAATGCATTAGCTATCCCTATTTGGGTAAGTGACTGTAAAGACTTGCAGTGCTTCTTGCATGTCACTGATAAACAACTGGAAGTTCAAATCTTCCATAGAAGAAAGAGGGATATAGAAGGGGGAGTCATTACCTTCCAAAGAGAACAAACACTTGGGGGATAAAGGTTGAACTAGTG
This sequence comes from Neoceratodus forsteri, assembly GCA_016271365.2. Taxonomy (NCBI): domain Eukaryota; kingdom Metazoa; phylum Chordata; order Ceratodontiformes; family Ceratodontidae; genus Neoceratodus; species Neoceratodus forsteri. The sequence goes on from CM028131.1 coordinate 737,953,348, forward strand.
GAGAGGGACTCTAAGCGTATGCCATTCAAACAGCGACAATTTTATAGCAAACGGCATTGCAGTGGCAATTCGATGTTGCCATTGTAATGTACCCATGGGAGCCAAGAAATGAAAATTACGTACCTACCGTAATTCTTGATCTTCTCTTGTATCTTCACCATTCATTACTTCCTAGGTGTAAGCCGGAGGCGCGCACCCATCACGGGCTTTTTTTTTTTTTTTAAACTTTGGCTAACGGCTGACCGCCCTCGGGAGTGGCATCATGCGGCGGCCGTTGGTAGCGACCGACTCCTCCCAACTCAGTTCTGTGAGCCGGAGGCAAAAGCAAAAGCAGAGAATAGAGATAGCGAGGCAAGATAGCCAAGGGATAGCAAAGCAAGGAAGAATGAACTGAAAAGGAATAAGCCGATGGAGGAAGGACAGAGGAGATAAGAGTATCTAACCTAGGGACTGCAGGGCCTCCTTACCTGGGCGACTCTAGGAGGAGAGAAAAGGAAGGAAATGAGAAAGATGAAGAAGAAGAAGAGAAGAGAGGTGGGATGTTGAAGGACCAGAATGCCCAACGAGCATAGTTAGCTTATAGCTGAAGGCTCGACTAACAGGGAAGCAAGAATCCCGGAGATAGAGCTGAAGAAGGTTCACCAAACCCGCTAGACAGACTCAGGAGGGCATAGTCCTCATCTTCAACATGCCATGTTGTTGATACCCCGCCGGGCTCCTGGCCCGCGGGCCTTTAACGGAGGACACCCGAGGAGGGAAGAATAAACCCCAGGCAGCAGAGCGCTGCGGGGGTTTAGAAATGGAAAATGTAAGCCTTTCAGGCGTTTTAAGCATAGAAGTGGGACTCAGACGGACTCGCCAAGGCAGGCCAGAGGCTTAGGCTGGCTGGGATTGGTTATAGTCAGCACTGCTCTTCTGTAAAACTGTCCAGGAGGACATGAAAGGAAAAACAATCATCAAAATCTCACGAGAAGGGTTGCCTGCCCTCTCATCTCCCTTCTTGTTTGTTTTCCTTTTTTTTTTTTTTTACAGATAATCATTTGCAGGCTAGGAGCATGACCCCAATACCAAGAATGCCTACAGCAGTCGAAGAGAATTCCTCAGCATTTTTCCCTCTTTTTAGAAAAAAGAAAACAGGCGTGCCGTTCCTCCGCTCTGCAAGGCAAGAATCAGAGAAGGGAGGGTTTTGATTCTAGGCGCAACAGCTGGAGCACGGGATTGCAGGATCAAAACTGAATAGCCTCAGCCAGGCTAAAACCCCAGAGGTATCTCGCCCGAGGGATGGCAAGATAAAGTTGTGCAGTTTGATCGCCAATGCAAATCCACGAGATGGCCCAAGAATCTTAGAGTAAATAATTTTTCTGGAGAAACAAGAACCCTCCCCCCCAAGATATAGATTTTTTTGGGGAAAAATTGAGCAACTCTTCCTATCTTTTATAGTTTTTTTTATATTTATTTTGCAGAGAGAGGAAGGAGACGGGAGGTGGAGAAGCCACAGGAAGAGGCCACTGAGGGAATGGTGGGCGGGTGTAAGTAATGAATGGTGAAGATACAAGAGAAGATCAAGAATTACGGTAGGCAATGCACTTTCATATCTTCCCTTGTCAATCTTCACCATTCATTACTTCCTGGTGAGTATTAAGTCTCTCTCCCGGGGAAGAGGCCATACCCTGAGGGAACAAGACCCCCAGCCTTCTGCTGGTGAGAAACAGAAGGAGAAGACCCTGGCTTATTCAGAAAGCCTAAGTGGGGGAAGAGCTAGGAGGTGCCTCCCGAGGATGAGGAGACGGAGGGAGCCCCTGTAAAAGTCTCCTAGCTCTAGAGGAGAAAAGACGGGTCCCCCGGAAGGCGGAGCGAATCACCCTACGCCGGGCCAGGGGTGACAACCTGGAAAGACGAAGCCATGCCGTCCGCCTGATGCAGATCGCTGTCCCCGCTAGCCTGGAAGCCACCTCATTGGCGTCATAAGATGCCCTTGCTTGGTGTCTTGCCAGCTCCAGGCCTACCTCGGAGAGGGCAACGGCTTGTCTGGTTTGCTCCGTGTCAGGCATTGATGCCAACAGCTGGGACATCATCAACCACAAATGCCGGTTGTAGGCAGCGTGGTGAGCCTAATGAGATGCAATACAGGCACTCGCACGAGAAGAAGAGAACACTCTTCGCCCCCAACGGTCGAACTGGAGAGAGTCCGCATCCGGTGTAGGCGGTCGTCGCCAGGCAGCGGCGCCCAGGAGGAGTATCTAGGTAAACCAAACCAGAGGGCGGGTTGGGAAGGGAACCTAGAGACTCTGAGGGGGCACACTACCTCCGCTGACAGTCAGCCGGGGCTGGAGAAGAAGCGGCTGGGGACTGCCAGGACTGGATCGACGCCTCCTGAAGGGGATAGGCCAGAAAGGTACCACCAAATGCTGGGCACTGAATTCACCAAGGAATTCTCGGCCTCCTGGGTATTGTCTCCAAACATAGGAATCAAGATCCCTCACCATCCTCGAGAGGAAACGCTGATATTCTGTGAAATCAGCATCGGAGGAAAGATGAGCAGGGGGTTCCTCTCCCTCAGAGGAGGGAGACGAGGATGATGGGGAGCTGGAATGTCCAGAGGATTCCTGCGGCGGTGGGGAGAGTCGAAAGACCCGCTCATGCATGTATCTAACATATGAGGGGAAGGCCGCCGCAGAACCCCTGAACTGCTCCCAGGATAACGGACCCGTAGGACCGACATGGCCTGGGAGGGGGGGTGAAGAGCAGAGAGATGGGAGAGGGGCACCTCCGAGGAGGCAACTGCTCTCTGCGAGGGCTCTGGAATCCGGGAAAGGAGCCCTAGTAGGAGGGATCCCGGATATCAGACCAGGCCACAGAGCGGAACTCTGGGAAGCGGAGCCTGGAAGAGCCTCGGGGAGAACCTCCCGTGACCGCCTGGACTGCATGGATCCAGAAGGGCAGTCCGCACAAACGCCGGAGGACACCCTAGAACCCTGGAGGGAGGGGCGAGGCTCTGCACCACGCTCCCCTGGCCACCCCCTGAGGTGGCCAAAGAAGACCGAGTGGCAGACCCCCTGCACCTCAACCCCTCGGACTCCGAGAGGCCCTCCTCCTCGACCACAGCCCCCCCTGTCCCTAGAGGGGCAACAGCACCCTGGGGTAGCTGTCACGGGCCTCAGAGAGGGAGCTCCCCTCCGTCTCACCCCGCCCTGCCCCGGGGCTCCCGGCCACCCCAGCCGGGGAACCCTCAGGAGACGACGGTAGGGGGGACAGAGGGAGGGGCCCGCTGTGCCGCCTGGCACCCCTAGCTACCGGGGACCCAGACCCCGAAGAGTGGGGGTGCCAGGATGGGTCCACGTCCGAGTCATCGCCCTCCGAGGAGGACGAGACCAGCTGGACCTCGATGCTGGCCACCCCAGGGGTCCCCGAGGCCGCGAACAGCCCCGGTACCAAGGGTGATGCTGCTCGCCCCCACGCCGGTAGCAGCCAGGCCTAATTCCACACCCCCAACGGCGCCGGCAGGCCCGGCACCACCTGGAGGAAGGACAAGGCCCACGGCACCGCCGGCGTCGGGAGGCGAGGCGGCACCGCCACGGCACCGCCACGTCCATCGGCGCCCGAGGCCCAAAGCGGCACCACCAATGGCGCCGCCTCGATCACGGCGCCGAACGGCGGGATCCAAACTAGCGCCAGAACGGCGCCCGCCTGATCACCGGCACTGCGCGGTGCGGATCCAACGGCGCCCGAGGCAGCGCCGAGGGTCCACCCGAGCCAGGCCCAAAAGTCGAGGGCCTCGACACGAGGGGAGCCTGCACCTCCGAAGAGGTGACTGCCGAGGCGGTGTCCACATCGCGGCCCCGGGAGGGACTACGACACTCCCCCAACACCGCAGAAGAGGCCTCCTCCTCGGCAAGAATAGACGAGGAGACCCCCTCCTCCTCGGACCGTATAGGCCCGGGAGGGGACCCGGGGGAAGGGCCTAACGACCTTGCCCGAGAGCGACGCCATCCCCCGAAGGTCGGCGGGGCCTTGCCGAGCTTAAACGCGCTGATTTCGAGGACGCGGCGGTCCATCGAGAAACAGGCGTCGCACGAATCCATATCATGGTTGGGTCCCAGGCACGAAGGCAAACGCTGTGCCGGTCCGAGACGGAGAAATGCTGCCACAGAGCACCGACGCATAGCGGGCGCCGCCTGCCTTAGAAAAGCGCTAGCTCCGAACCGGACAACGCGAAATTAACAAGACTAAAACACAGTAGGAAACACACCCGGCGCCGTTAGATAGAAAAAAGGAACAGTCTTACCGGATCAGCGCCGAGTGCGAAGAAAAACCAGGAGTCGGTACACTACCACGCAGTTAAGGACGCTTCACATGCGAGCAGGTGCTGCCTCGACGGCGGGAGAAACAGAACTGAGTTGGAGGAGGAGTCGGTCGCTACTAACGGCGCCCCCGCGCATGACGTCACTCTCGAGGGGTGCCGTTAGCCAAAGTTTAAAAAAAAAGCTCTCAGGAGCTAAAAGCGCCCGCTTACACCCAGGAAGTAATGAATGGTGAAGATTGACAAGGGAAGATCTGCTTTTTCTGGGTATTGCACCCCACCTGAATCAACTCCGACTCAGAGTTGATAATCTTAAAGTGCAGGGGGGCAGAGCCCCGCATGAGGATTTGTGGTGCTTCTAAAAAACAGTTTACATGACGGATTTATGCTGACTGCAACCTGCGTCAACATAAATCTGTACTGCAATGTCGGTCACAGAACTGTTGTCGAACCAAGGCCATGATCCACCCTGAGCTAGTGCCTTTCTCTAAACTGTTGCTTCACTGAAGTAAGCCACTTAGAGGACTGTTGTGCTGACAGGATAAGCCAAGTGAGCAGAGGAGAGGGGCACATTTAATGACGGGCTAAAATACCGGTTGGCTGGCAGCCCTACGTGTTGCCATGTAAACAGCAAGTGGTAGAGACTGAGACTGCTCAAAAGGCTGTTGGCCTATCATAGGAATCATAGGAAATTTCAAGCATTATAGACTTTCATCCTTATAGCTTGCTGATCCCAAATATTTAGAACTCAGTAGTTCTGTCCCTACAAACCAAATCGAAGTCTTTCCTTGAAAATACCCATATTAGGGCTATCCACCACTATGGATGGGAGTTTATTCCAAGACGAGATTACCCTAACACTGAACCAAAATTTTCTCATTAACAGATTCCACCTCAGCTGTAGGGGTTGTTTATTATGTTTTCACTACACCAGCTAGTTTTAAATGTGATCCCTAGCTCTTCGCACAATTTAGTATCTCCAATTGCTTTATAAAGCATGCACGTATCTCCCCCCTGAACCTACTATAGTGGAGTGAATAAAGGTTCAGGGTTTCCAGCCTTTCTTTATATGGTCGAGTCTTCAGCCCGACAATGGCTTTGGTGGTTCTTCTTTGTACCCCCTCCAGTCTGAATATATCTTCCTTTTTGTACGGGGACCACACTTGAGCACAGTATTCCAGGTGGAGTCTAACCAAGGAACTAAATAAGAGGGCCAAAACGTTCTCGTCCCTGCTACATATGTGCCTTAAGATGCAATTTAAATTGTGATTTGCTTTTCTGATCTGAATGTTGCAACGATGACTAAATTTAAATTCTGAAGTAATCATAATTCCCAAGTCCTTTTCTTCTTGAGTGACTGTTAGCGCATCATTCCCAAATTTGTATGCTGTCATATTATTCCCCCTTCCTCAAGTGCATAACCTCACATTTTGCCAAATTCAATGACGGTGTGTTTGACTCAGTCCATCTCAGGATATTATCAATAGGTGCTTGTAGGGATAATGCATCAGACGGGTTACTGACAACTGCACCCACTCTGCAGTCGTCCACAAATTTAGAAAGCCAGATATCAGGGTCATTTACTTTTAAAGTAGAAATACAGATATTGAACAGGCATGGTCCTAAAACTGAGCCCTGAGGTACCTCACTAGTAATTGGTGCCCAGTCTGACAACATACCCTTAATTACAACCCTTTGCTTCCTACCCTGCAACCAGTCGGATATCCAGCAAATTAGGTTTATCTCCAACTTCTACTCCCTCAGAGTAGTTAGTAAGTCATAGTGGGGTAGTTTATCAAAAGTTTTTGCGAACTCCATAAAGGCAACATCAACCGAGTTCCCCCTATCTAGTTCCCTGTTAACATTCTCATAGAAAGTGAGGAGTAACTAAGTGCAGGGGATTCCTGGTGAAGCCTGAGAAATACCCCTTCCCACACCAAGGGTAGGAGCATAGTTGTGTCCTGTACATGGACCGGGGGGGAGGGAGTTAGGCCACCCAGGGCAGATATCACTGATCTTGAAAAAAGGTGCTGAGGCAAAGGCTTGGTGAACAGGAATGGCAATGGTGCCAGTTGGGTCTCCCTCACTGTTCGGATAGATCTGCACTAACAGCAAGGAAAATGTGGGTTATACCTTAAAAAAAAAAAAAATTTTCTTCTTTTGATTTTTCCCCATTTCTTGTCACCAGCTACCATGTTCTCTTTCAACCTGCCCAAGCCTTTCTTTCCACAGTAGGAGTCCTCTGATAATTCAACCTGCACCAGCCTCTGCTCGACACCCTGTCATAGGGTAAATGGGTTCTAGCTTGGAGAGAGTCTAACTCTACATACAAGATCATCATCTGTTTTGGCTCATATCAGGCTCAAATCCTGGAATGTCTGGACAGTCAGATAGGAACATTCCATGTCTTGAAAGAAGCTGCTGGTGATGAGTCAGTCACTGAGATATGGAAACACCCTGACACCCCTTCATATGGTGCCAGCCATGACCGACAAACATCTGCACACTCTAGGTGCAGAGGACATTACAAAGCACCTTATTTTGAATTAATACAGGGTGCCACCAACTCTGAAGTATTGGGACCAGTGATACCAATGACAGGTCGGAAGGTGGAAATATATATCCTGGAGGTCCGCAGAGCACAACTAGGGCCCTGGCTCCAGAGATGGAATTATCTGATGCAGTCACCAAGGGAAACATCTGACTGCGAAGGAATTTGCTCAGTGTTCACAGACTGAGAAGGGGACACCAGCCCCCTTCCATTTTGGTTCCAAGAAGTAAAGTGAGACAAATCCTGCAGTGCTTGAGTGTATGGGGCAGGCTTGATCAGACAACACTCTAGGATCTAACTGACTTTGATCTGCAGTCTGGGAAGAGTGTTCAGAGACACCAATGTCTCAAGCAGTGCTTGGGACCTACAAGGGAATAGTGTCTCGAACTCCAGAGACAACCCCAAGCCCACCACTTCCAGGACCACATGTCCTGTTAACAGCAGACCACTGTGGTAAGAAGAAACTTGCCAGGGGACTTGGTTGGGTGGTACTGCCGAACTGCTGCTTCTCTTGCTGCTACTACTGCATGAGCACAACCCCAAAAGGAGCCCTGAAAGATGCCTTGAAGCCTGGACTTCAATTGCTGCTTAGCCTATGTCTCAGAGTCCAGAATCATGCTGCATTTCATTTTTTTTTTTGCTACTTATTTCTGCCCCACCCTTGGCCCTGGATGGCCCTCGTCCGGCCGCCGTCCACTGTCTCCATTCCTTCAGGCTCTCACACCTGTAACCCCTACGGCTTACCCCCTCCCCATGGCAGGGCAGCGGGGACCCCCACCTGCCGACAGGATCCAGTTCCGGGGTGTTACCTCCCGAGACAGAGCACAGTGGAAATGGCCATCAAGCCGCAACGACCAGCCACCAGGGTCTTTTCTCATTTTTCTTCAAAATGTGGGAGCCAGGCTTGCAAGGACGCCTGCGGCAGACTTGCGGGTGGCGCCGCCAAGTATCTGCCGTGCCCCCGTCCCACTTGTCTTGCAGCAACATAGCATTAAGCCCCAGCCTCCGCCAGGGGTCAGGTGTGCGCCGACCACAGGTTACCTCCCCAGAGATGGAGAGCTGTCCGTCGGACGCTCAATCCATCTCCCCGCCAACCCCTGGCGGCCACGCTCATTCCCGAACGTGGGTCGCCAGCGTGGCGCGAGGTGTGGAGTCCAGCACCTCAGCCCTCAGCACCACCAGACTGGCTATCAAGCTGCATTTCTAAATATGGGTGATATGGTCCTCCACCCTGGCCCAAACAGGTCCATGCCTGTAGAGTGAAAGTCAGCCACCTTATGCTGAAATTCAAGAGTGAGTGGTAAGGCACACAACCAAACCCACCGGTGGATAGACACTGCCACAGCTACTGCACAATCTGGCACATCAGCCAAGTCCAGTGCCACTTTAATTGGTGCTTAGCCAAGGAAAGCACCAAATCCCAGACCTCCCACACTTCTTATTGGCTCTCCTCAAAAAGCATTTTAAGGACAGAGTCTCCCCGAAGAGCTCATGACTGAATCTATCCATCAAAGCTGCATATAGCTAGCCTGGTGAATGCCCAGGGATGCCTCTTTATAGATTCTCTGGCCAACGAGATCCTGATTCTTGAACTTCTTGTATAATGGCTTGCCTTATTTACCCAGCACCTCTGCCTTGTAAAAGATCCTATCTGCCACAAGCCCCTCTGGTGACAGATGCTCAGAGAAGTGAAACAGACCGCCCACAGGGAACACATGCACATGTAGTCCAAACAGTACAGAGAGGGCTGGTAGAAAACTGGGTACTGCCAGACAATGAGCATGGGCCCAGCACGACCTGGGCAATAGGGAAAGCCACTCCAAATTATGCATCCCGTTTGAGTATATCCATCAGGGAGTATGCCTCCCTCATCTGCATTTCTTCCAAGGGAGTGTCCAGAGCCTTGGACATATGGTCCAGGAAGGGGTAACAAGGATTACTGGTCTCCAGAAGTGGACCAGACAGTCAAAGGGTCGCCTTCCCAACTACAAGGGATCGACACAACAGTCATCATCTCTGAATGCGAATCCAGATAGAAGAGCATTGACTATAGACAGGAAATGTGAACTACCCCGACAGGATAACTACCAACAACAGGAGATATGAATGGCTGGACTTGGGTATCGAGTCCTTCAACAGAGTGGACTCCTTCTTTGTGAGGGCACCACTAAAACAGGTTGGCAGTGCCAGAGGGGAAGCTGCTATATGCTGAGCTTAAGATGGTGTTAAGAGTGGCAGCCATGGCTGGGTTGACAAGGAGCATCAGATGACAGCGGCTCTGAGTTAGAGCTCCAAGTGCTCACTGCTACCAAGCCATTCTCTCCCATCTGTGACACTCTCGATGGTGGGAGCCAGAAAACAAGAAAGAACTCGCTGTCAACTGAAGACAACAGAGTCAACATCGAGAATGACAATGAAACTGCAATCATGACCTCATGTTTCAACCACCTGGCTGATGTGGTACTGATGCCTGCAGTTCCAGCCACTCCACAGGCCTGGGTACTGATCAGGCCACAAGCTGCACTGGAGACAGGATGACCGATGCAGTCTGTACTGAAATGGGTTTGACTGGGAGCTCCTCTGGCCTTGCCCTACCTGTAAGTTGGGACTCAGGCTGTAAAGGCGTCAGAGAGGGAAGAATCTTCTCCCTCAACCAACTCATTACCAAAAGGGTTGACATCTCACTTACTGGGTCAACTAGAGTCAGTTCATATCATGGCTGCTCCAGTGGCACTACTGCCAGCAGACCAATGAGCTGCACAGGTGGTTCAACCTCCACCAGAGGTGACCACTCTTGGATCCTCTCAACTGTGGAGACTGCACGTGGTTCTTCAATAGACTGCACTCTGATGATTAGCAAAGATCTTTTTTTTAACTCTTTATGTACTTTTGTGGAAAAGCACAAATAAAATCCATATAGATAGCATTCATAATCCATGGTACAAAGGACAATGCCGCTGATTCAAAATATTAATACATATGTATTTAAACATACTGAGGGGGCAGAATATATAAATACAAGTAGTTCAAGATAAGCAATGCCGTCATGGATTACAGCCATAAACACTTGATTGTAAGTAATGTTCAGAAATCCCTTGAGTGAATGATCTTAAAAATCACCTGAGCCACATAATGACAAGTACTGAAGCTATGTACATGGAGAGGTGGAAGCCCCTAACCAAAAGCCAAATATAGCAACTCGTTCAGGAAAAGAAAAATACATTCTATGCTACGGGCTAACTAAACCACATTCAAATCACACTACTTACGGAATTAAAACACCAAAACAAAAAAAAAAAGCACATTTGCACACTGAACTGTTGCATGATAGTGGGGTAGACTATAACTTAATTTTAAAGAGCTAAATAGTCCAAGCTTAATCTTAAAAATAACAATACAGGTTTCTATACTGGAGACTACCACTGCCATAGAGTCTGAATTATGCCCACCCGAAAAGATCAATTTAACAAAAGCAATGCGTTTCCTGCACATGCGTGCAAGTAAACACAAAAATGGATAACAATTTGAAGTGACAGGAGAAGCATTCCGATGTACTTCATAACAGAAGTGAAAGGATCTTTGCATATCTCAACTATACAGTTCCTCTCACCAGCAAAGGGATTGTTCAGAAGTTGATCAACGGTTTACAGAGACTGAAATATAGAGGCTATGATTCTGCAAGTATTGCTATTGATGGTGGCAATGAAAAGGGCAGCGACAATACTTCTGAAATTCTCCTGGTTAAGAAGAATGGAAAGGTGAAAGCTCTAAATGAAGAGATTTACAAACAAAAAGATTTGGACCTAAATGTTGAGTTTCAGACACATCTGGGCATTGCACATGCCCACTGGGCAACTCATGGCGTATCTAATGCAGTCAACAGTCACCCACAGCGCTCAGATAACAGAAATGGCCGGGACCCCAGCCCACAGTAGCACACACAGTAGGGGTAGTGAGGTCCACCAGAGCCCTAAAGGCCGGGACCCCAGCCCACAGTAGCACACACAGCCAGTGAAGCCTGCACACAACAGGGGCAGTGAGGTCCACCAGAGTCCTAAAGGTAACTACTCTTCTCCTGCAGCTCAACTCTCTGGGGGGTGTTTGCCCATCGATGCTATGCATGAATTGCCCCATCACGCCAATCTCCCCAGCGATCCCCACCATCCGCTCGATCACTATTCTCTGCATCACCTCCTTGTGTGGCACCAAAAACCTAACGCACTGCCGCATGAATAGATGACTACCCCTACTTAGAATCATTTCCCTCCTCCTTTTACTATCCGGAAACAACTATCCCAATCCTGGCCTGGGCTCCCGTGTGCTGATGCGCGCGCAGCCAACTACAGGCCTCCACATAGGATCCATGAACATATGCAGCATACTAAACAAAACGGCCGAACTACAGCGCTGGGTCACCAGGCACCAACCTGACATCCTCACAATGGTTGAGACATGGCTCTCAAAGAAAACCTGACTCCCTCTTCTCCCTTCCAGGTTACTCGCTCTTCAGACTGGAAAGAGTGGGCTAGAGAGGCGGAGGATGTGCAATATACCTGTGGGACTCCCTACTAGCATAAGCCATCCCCCAACCTACACCAGATCACAGTGCCCAAGCCATGTCCATAAAGGTCTCACCAGACCCCTCCAAGGCCCCAGTCATAATCACTGTGGCCGATATACCACCCTGCAAGCAAACCCATGCTCTTCTTTCCCTGACAGAATACATTGCAAGCCTCCACCACAAGTTCAGAACACATCCTTCTGGGTGATCTGAACCTAAACTGGCAGGCTGCATCCACAACCACTTCCAAAGATGCATTCTCAGCCCTTGACCTCCACCAGATGGTGACCCAACCCACCAGATACAACTCAGCCACCGGGACGCAAACCTTGCTGGACGCTGTACTAACTAACCGCCCGCATAAAATCAAGGATGTTGTGGTCCTCCCTAACTCCCTCACTGACCACTCCCTAGTAATCTTTACATGGACGGCCAAGCAACCTGCCTCCCCACCACCATGCTTCGTTGCTGCCTCTGCCCCAGCAGTCTTATGAACCTCAAGCATCACCTAGCTCACTGCGACTGGTCACCTATATACCAAGCCACCTCTGTGGACGCAGCACTAGAATATTTCAACAACACCTTCACCCTAGCCTGCGACACCTTCGCTCCCTTAAAAAAAGACCCACCTCAAGCGGCAAAATGCCCCTGAATTACCTCATCCCTCCTATAGCAGCTCAACAACCATGACAACCTTTGGTATAAGGTAAATGAATTGGGCAAACCCACAGACAGGCAAGCTTACCGAGAAGAATGGAACAAATGCATCTGGGCCATCCGCAAAGCAAAATCCGAGCATTACAGTGCCACCCTGACTGCCACCTGGAGCTTGTCATGCACATTTTGGGATAATATAAAAACGCTAAATGGGAAGTTGCGGTCACTTCCCCCTCCCAGATCTCCACAAATGGCTCAATCACTACTGACCTCAAACAAATTGCTGCTACTCTCAACTCCAACTTCACAGACCTAGGCGCTGTGCTCCCTCCTAATTTCTTCGACCCCACACCCAGCCAAGGCCCCCCACTCCTCCTCCCACACCCCCCCTTTCTATCTCCAGACCATCTCCACCCAGGAAGCCAAACCCTACCTGAACACGGCCCTGAATGGCACCGGCCCCCTTAACGACCCTCTAGACATCAAACTTCTCCATCTGGTCCTGGACACACTGCTTCTCCCACTAACTGCCCTACTAAATTTCTCTCTCCGCCTTGGACAGTTCCCCAGCAAATGGAAAAATGCAGTTCTAACACCTATCCACAAAGGCGGGGGATCCACTACTCCCAGGGAACTACCGCCCAATCTCTATTCTCCCCCGCTGTCCAAGGCCCTGGAAAAGGTAGTGGCAGACCAACTGACCAATTACCTTGAAACCTATAACCTGCTGTGTGTGGAGCAGCACGGGTTCCGAACTGGACACAGCACTACAACAGCTCTCACTGAATTCTCAAACTACATTCACTCCGCCCTGACAAAGGACAGCTGGCAGGGGCCATGTTCATTGACCTGTCCAAGGCCTTTGACATGGTTAGCCGCCCCCACCTGCTGAACACCCTGATGCACACAGTCCTCTCTCAAGGTCCCCTAAATTGGTTTGCAAGCTATCTGACCCCCAGGATGCAATGCATCAGGATAAATAATACTGTATCCAGCACCTACCCCACCCACTCTGGAGTCCCACAGGGCTCCATCCCGGGGCCATTACTTTTTAGCCTGTTTCTGAATGCGTTTCCCACCTCATGCTCTGGCAAGATACTTCTATATGCAGATGACACCGTCCTCTCTGCCTTCCACGCAAACTCCACCAACCTACAGTCCTTGCTGCAGCACTCATTCAGCCAAGCCAAGCAATGGTTTGTCGAGCACAAGCTAGTATTGAACCAGAAAAAATCTAAAACCATGCTGTTTGCGCACCACAAAAACAAACTAAAAAATGCCCAACTGAAAATGCTGTCCAGCTCACACCACTCCCTAGAACAGGTCTCATCTTATAAATACCTAGGGATCATGTTTGACCCTGCTATCACTTTTTACGGCCACATCAGCACACTGGCAACCGCGATTAATGCACGAATCGGCCTCCTCTACCGACACAGTGACTGTCTACCCCCTGAAGCCCTGCGTCTAGCCATCACCTCGTCCGTTATGTCACTGGTCGACTACTGCCTACTGGTCTATGCCGCCACTACTCTAAACAAGATTAAAGTATCCATCAACAAAGCCTGCGTCAGGGGCTGATCACATGACCCACACCTGCACCCTCTACGACCATGCCCAGATCCTCAACCTCGATGAAAGGCTCCAGTTCCAAGCATGGCTCATGGCCAAAAAAATCCCTCCTTGGACAGACACCCCCAGGAGTGTCAGCCTCCTTGCCCCTAGCCACCCCCAAAGTCCATACATGTAGAACAGACACAATAACACTGGCCATCCCTAGGGTCAGGACAACGCTTGCCCAGAGATCGTTCCCAGTCACAGCCCCTGCCTGGTATAATGCCCTACCATCCTCAGTCACTACCCATGCCAAGCTTGGCCCTTTCAAAGTGGCCCTCAAGAATCACCTCTATGCCACACGGACCTGCACCTGTCCACGCTAGTCCTACTGCCATTTTTAAACCACAACCCAGTCACTACTAAAGTGGTCCACACCAAGACAAGGTCTAACCCAAGACTGCTCCACTAAACCCCACAAGGGCCCACTATCACGTCTCTGCTCTCTTGTTATTCTGCTTAGCTATCACTGTGTCTAAGCCTACATCACTGCATTGCAAAGGATGTATGTAACCGATAAGATAATACCCTGTATAGGTAGGCACCAATGTATTGTAATGCCTGCACTACTGCACTGCAAATGATGTATGTAACTGCTTAGCACTGCAAAGGATTTATGTAACTGCTTGGCTAACACTCTGTATAGGTACTCATCAATGTTTTAAAATGTTTAATAATGTTTAATAATGTTTGTACATCTACTGTCCAACTAGTTATGTAACATTGTCTTTGCTGTACTACTGTCATGTCTGTATTTGTCAGCCGACGAGGAGCCTTTGGAAATGAGTCTATGACTCAAAGGATTGTAATTCCGATATTCTAATAAATAAACAAACATGCTCTGAAGTCAAAATGTCTTTAAAAACAGTCAACAGTTAACTTGTAAGCAAGAAAATTAGTTTCCAAGTCCATGCAGTTTCAAAAGCATACCAACATCAGGGTCCAGTGAGAGCACTCACGATCCCATTTTTTGATTCGATCGAGGCTGATTATGGTCTTCCTGTCTCGAGCTGCATTCTTTTTCTAGTTTTTCAATCTACTTGAGAGCCTCCTATGGCTTAGAAAACAGGTACTTCTTGCCCCCAACCTCCAGTTGCAGACAGGCCGGCAGCAGTAGTGCAAAAGGGATACCCAGATTCTGTAGGCACTGCTTTGCTCCGCTGAAGCCCTTTCTTTTCATAGGGGTGACGAAGGATAAATCTGGGTATAGGTGTAGAGTCACATCCCCTGCCACTAGTTCACGTTGTTTCCTTGCAGGCTGGAGTGCTCTATCTTTCACTGCCACCCTGGAAAATGTGATCAACATTGTCTGTGGTGTATACGGGTTTTCAGCTGCTCTCCTTGGAGTCACCCTGTAGGTCTGGTCAATGAATCCCAGTGACGACGATGGTTCCCAACACAACAGTGTTAGAAGTCAGTTATTGAAAAACAGGACAGGATCCTCAGATTCCAATCCTTCAGGGAGACCAACTATCTGTAATTTGCGTTCTCTGATGGCATTCTCCATATGCTCTAGTCGGAGTTTAAGTTGTGCATTCTCCTGCACCAGTCTGTTTGATGCTGTCATTGCCCACTCCGTGTGGCTAGAGGATTCCCCTACTTTTTCCATCAGTCCTACCACTGACTGTTCGATGGAAACCAGCTGTGAGGTGAAACTGTCAAACTTTTTCTGTTTTCTACAGATTTACAGAAAGTCTTTAAAGAATTTTTCATTTCTGTGATCTCACTGTACATGGAGGTTTGAGTTTGCTTTCCCTCCTTCGGCGGCTGGCCTCCAGGCTGTTGCTTCTGCCTAAAGAAATCTGTTGCTGGCAGCTGAGATACTTCTCCTTTCAGTCTCCACACGGTCATGGCAAATGTGCTCACAAGGTAGCAGTAAAGTATCAAGTTTGGTGTTTTTCCAATAAGCAGATTATAGTGAAAAAGCTAAATTAGAAGGCTTGCGGCAGGAGCTCAGTAAAAACACGTCCACTCAAGCCGATGGCTAACTCTGCACCTCTCGGATCTTTCCTTTTGTGCTTCCAGCAGTAGGTAGGTGACTCATCTACGAAGGAATGGCGGGATAATGAAAAGTTTCGAAAACACTTATCTTCCTTAGGATTCATGGCTCAAAGATATAGTGCTTGGCCAAAAGCAACTCTAGTACTGGGATGTCCCCTTCAGCAGATACCCACTACCTCTTCTTCCTAGGCCCTCAACTGCATTACCAACCCCACAGCCGTAGATGGGTTACACTCCTAAGGCCTGTCCTGCAGGAGCTGCACCTGCAGCTCCCCGAGAGATGGCTGACTGCATGATATGGCACCACACACAGCGTGAAACATTGTGGTTGGGGCCTAGGCAATAAATGCAGGCACTATGTAGTCTACAACGGACAACTTCTGCTTACACACACTACAACATTTAAATCCAGGACTACACTGCTTCCATGGTATGTCGCTCAACAGAATGTGAACCACAGGACAGGGTAAACAAGAGAAATTGTATAAGTAAAATAAACTGACAAATGGCTTGAAAATTAGCAGAATCCCCAAACACAAGCAGAAGCTGTGTGAGGGAGGAGACAGTTCCTTTCAGCAGAAAAAAAAACAGCTAAATGCAAAGGGGTGGAGCTGAAGGACCACACAGTTGGGTGGTAGGAGGAGTCAAGTCTGAAGAGTGTTCCATTGCTTGAGCATGCTCAGTGGAAGACTGCCTAAATGCGCATAGTGAACCGAATCTTGGTAGTTAGAATTTCAGTCTTTAAGTAAAATGTTCCATCTCTTTGAAATAGGGTAAGGGAAAGCAAACGAGAGATCACCAAATGCAGTTAGTACTTTAGTGATAGCAAACTATTATAAAATATGTGGAGGTCAACTAAGACTTGGGTCCCAAAGCTCAGAAGTGAGTTCTACTAGAACATGCAACATGACCACTACTATGTGAAACTCCTACAGTTCAAACACAGACTAACAAAACAGCATCAGGAACATAGTGTCCAAAAGCATGGTCGGGGTTGCTATTAGTTGCAAACAGTGAGAAGGCTGGTGCTCGAACAGTGCTGAAGAGTGAAACAGGATGGAGTAAGACTAGGTTCAGAAAATAAGGCAGAACTTAAAAGTTAATGATTTAGAGAACACAGCAAATGCAATTCTTTCAGAACAAGGAAGGGGAGCAAATGAGTGGCAAAACTAGGAATCCATTGAAGTGTAGTCAGGAAGAAATCTATTTGAAATTTGCATCAAAAAGAAGGCAGGATGGCCCATGACGAAGCAGCGGAATACAGTGTATGTAACTTTTTTTGTTTTTTTACCTATCCCAGCATTACTCAACTTTGCAGCATTACCTTTTGCTTTCTGCATCATTTATGTTGACTGATAATGCATCATTTTTATGCGTTTTACTTGCATGCTGTTTCACTAGCAATGGCTCTTACTGACAGCACGTGGAGTTTCTCTGCTTCTTTTCCCTCACGAGATACAGCATCTCGGTTCTGAATGGGTCCCTTGGTACAGAAGCATACAGAAAATACTTACAATTATGAAGGACTATCAAAAGGGAACTACTGCAGCTGAGGTTGCTTGCAACAAAAGAAAAGAATGGAATATTTGGACAGAGAAATAGTTCAGGGATCTGACACAGATCATTTTTTTTTTTAATCAATTATGTTTCTAGCCCTCAGCCTGGAACTCTCTCAGGCATCCTGCTCTCACCAGCTTGTTCTACCTCCCACTGTGTTCCCCGACCATCTTCAAGTTCGTTCCGGTTCCCCATGTCGGGCAGGTCAACCCGGAGAGACCACGGGAGGCAGTGGTAGGGAACCAGCATTGGGAATGTGGCAGTGGCTCTGGCAGGGGCCGGCGCCTATCCAGGACTTGAGGGGTGTTTCTGTAGTGTTTTTTTATGCCCCCGACATAGGATGTGCAATGCCACCCAGCATGTGATGTGGGTGCTCCCACCCACATCTGGAAGGCAGCAGCCCGGCATCTACCCCTAGCTTGCTAGCAAGCCCCTGTGCACAGCAGTGCTGCCGGTCTCCACCGGGCTTCCCCTGGATCCTACTCCGAGAGAGGAGAGCAGTCCTTCGGATGCTCGCTCCTCTCCTTCCCCTGTCGACCCCCGGTGGTCCGGGCTCATTCCCGAACCCGGGTTGCCAGCATAGCGCGAGGTGTGGCATCCAGCACCTCAACCCTCAGCGCCACCGGGCCGGCTGACACAGATCATGTTGTGAAAGTGCAGATAGGAAGAAGAGTAGATGTTTAGGATGCTGGACTTGAAAAACAGCTTAGGATCAACAGTGTCTGCTTCAATAATTAAAACAGACTAGAGGCCAACCAGGGTACAGAAATCAAGTTTGACATTCCAGAGTCCTGACAGCTAATAAAACAAGTTCTTAACAGTAAGAAAAGCAACATGTGCACTCATGGAAATCTCATGTTTAGCTTGGGCCCAGTTCTAGAGAGCCCACTGGATTGGAGACGGCTGCGTCTGTGGACAGTGGAGATGGCACTGCAAACAATAATCAAGTACCAGGTAGACAGAGAAGCTGAAAAGGGCTCACTGTCTGTATTGAAGGAATGAGGCACAAAGCATGAGTGAGCAAGTGAGGTCACAACCAGACTGCTCCAGAGGAAAACTCAGCGAAGAAACAACAGTGGAGACAGCACGGCACGTGTAGAGCAAGCAAAGGCAGGCCAGGCGGTGGACGTTACAGGTGCGCTGAGTAATCGGTCAGATCCAATCTTTCCCACAGAATCTACTGCATGAAATACTGACTGCACAAGCTGCATGTGGCATTACAGGCATTTTTTAAAGTAGAAAAATAAACAGTGACACACATTTGACAACCACCTCACAGTGTCAGCATGCAATGGAGCACAGCCAACGCACACCGAAACTTCACTGGGGCAAGTGCCCCATCTGGCAAAGGCTTGGTGCTGCCACTAAGGAGCATTAGCAAATGTAAAAGTCATTTCAGGAGTCTTTGGCACCTGGATTAAAACTGAATCAAACCTTCAAGCTCAGTGCTGAATTGAGGCAAATCTAGCTGCTGAGACCCAAATTCTGCTAAAGGCCAAAGACTACTGTAATGACTTCTAGATTTACTTTTTGAAGCTAAGTGTGATATGCTATTTCTCTCGCGTTTTGGCCCAAGGAACACCCCCAAATTATGGACACTACTGAATGGTACATATGATGATGTTGGAAGTTCCTAGCTGGAGTTGCTGCACCACAATAACTCACACTTAATTCCAAGGAAAATATGCAAATAGATCTTAACTAAAACTGCTTTGGTCATCTCTTTTAAAATAATCAAGATATAATTGAACAAAAGTTCACAGACTTTCTCCATCACACACCTGCACATTAGCCTTCATATCATTGCTCATGGCCAAGCTCCATGAAACCTGAAAAAAGTGTTCTACACTGGCAGCAAATGGGAAAATGTGGAGGGCACAATATGCAAAAAAAAAAAAAGCTTTTCCTATGTGCAGCCTGCCTAAGCAGTCAGTATGGTGCAAACTGTGTGCCATGCAAATACAGGAATGGGTAGACACAATGGATGAGTCTTCTTTTGCCAGCACCTGTTTCTGTGTTATGCTTGTATGGCAGTTTGCAGGTCAGTTCCTATACCGCATGCCACTGTTTCCAAGGAACAAATCAGTTTGTGCAGCAATGCAAGGGCTGAAGCACATGCAGATGACAGGCGAAAGCATGCATACATGGCACAATGTATACAGTGGAAGCCCGGGGAATGCACTAAATATAGGTTACAGACCTGTAGCCATAGTTCTGTTAGTGGTATTTACTTCACGTCCACACTCGGGCAGTTCTGCTGTTTACAGCCGAGTCACTAGACATCTTCAAGCAAAGTTATTCCCACCACCTGGGTGGTATGTTCTCTGGCTCCACCTCATGATGTCAGATCTCTGCACACTGGAAGCAGGGATCCCAGTGTCACGTGCCAGAGCAGGTCAGGTGGGTTATGTGGATGTGAACTCAATACCATTAATAGAACTGTGGTCACAAATGAGTAAAAATAAGTTAGTCACCTGTAACCATAGTTCTAGGAATGGTATATGGTTCACATCTACACTCTAGGAATCCCACTGGAACAATGTCATTGGCCCGGATGTCTTTAAGCTAAGCTCCTCCCACAAACGAGTGGTATTTTCCCAGACTCTGCACTGTGATGTCAGATCTTACACGCTGGAATCAGAATATGTGTGACACTTGCTGAGGGTGGCTGTGTGAGTTGTGTGGATGTGAACCACATACCACTCCTACAACTATGATTACAGGTGAGTATCCTTTTTGTCCAGGTGTGTGGATGTGGTTTACTTATCCACACACTGGCAGACTCCAAGCACTTCTCTGGTAGCTGGGGGCAAGGTGCACATCCCTACCTGGTGAACAAAGACGGAAGAACTGAGGTAACAAAACTAGCATCCTGGTGTGACTCAAACTCATTGTGGTAGTGGGAAATGAAGGTGTGTGCTGACCTGAAGATAGCGGCCATGCAGGTCTCCTGGACAGGGACATCCCAGGAAGCAGCCACTGAGGCAGCAGTATGTCTGGTGGAATAAGGCCTAAGCTCTACGGGAGGCTTCCTACTCATCAGCCTATAGAAGAGGTCCATGCAGGATGTCATCCACCTATCAATCATGCCAGGTGCGGCTTCAGTGTATGTGACTGCTGGCGAGCCCGTCCCCAGACTCCAGCTGTATGCTCTATGTAACAAGACAGCACCCTCTGCAGGTCCAAAGTATGGAGCCTGTGATCAGCCTCCCAAGATGGACTGGTGAAATACACTGGCAAGTTAATCACCTGGTTAAGGTGAAACTCCAGGAGCTTCAGGGTGAGGCGAAGGATGGCTTTGTCCCTGTGGAAGACCAGGTAAGAAGACTCCATTGAAAGCCCCTGGAGTTCCCCAATCCTTTGGGTGACATAACAACCACCAGCAAGGCCATCTTCCATGACAGGCGTGACATTTCACACCTGTGCAGTGGCTCAAAAGGCTTGCCCATGAGCACTGCCAATATTTGCAGCAAGTCCCCCAGTGGAGGAGGTACTCGCACCAAAGTGGACAAGTGGTCCAGACCCTTGAAAAAGCACCTAACCACCTTCTCCTTGACTACCATCAGCGTACCAGTGTGCAGCCAGTAAGAAAAGATGGCTGCCAGGTGCACCTTAAGGGTCATTACCTGCAGTCCCAGCTAGGAAAGAGAGCAGCGGTAGTCCAGAAGAAAAAATTACTCACCTTAGTAATGTTGTTTCTTCTAATGGAGTCTTGCTATATTATGACTAATGCAGTTTGTCCCACCATTAGAACTGCTCCGGAGGTGAAAGAGTTAACTTCCATGCAGGGCATGGAACTGAAGAGCGCGAGCTCGGTTAGAGAAGCTCTGTCAGGGATATTTCAAACCGAAACTGTCAGATCTTTACGAGCAAAAACTCACTAAGGCTCTGTGTGGAAGCTGTAACCTACACTAGCCAACTGGCTACTAAAATATTAACACATTTTTCTGGTCCCAACACCAAGACTCAAGTCAGGGGACCAGGAAAAATAAGATAAAATAAAACACAACACCCAAACACCCCAAAAAGAAGGGGTGAAAAACATAAAAGGGGGCATCAATAAGTGCCAACAGTGGACTGCCCACCCCATACCCAAAGTAGAAGTTCTGAGAGGGGCAGGCTGGGGGGGGAGGTCATAATATAGCAAGACTCCATTAGAAGAAACAACATTACTAAGGTGAGTAATTTTTTCTTCAAACAACATGAAGTCTTGCTATATTATGACTAATGCAGACTACACAGCAGTACCTCCATGGAGGAGGGACAGAACCTACTTAGGGAATAGGCTCTGAAGCACGGCTGTGCCAAACCGAGCATCCCTCCTGGCCTGGATATCCAGGGAGCAATGCTTGGTGAAAGTGTGTACTGTTTTCCAAGTAGCTGCCTGACATATCTCTAAGATAGGGATGTCTCTGGCAACAGCTAGAGACGCAGCTGTACCTCTGGTAGAGTGAGCCCTCAGGCCTGAAGGGGGAACCTTACCCAGTTTTTGATAGCAAAATTGGATACAAGAGACAATCCACCTGGCAATGGATCTCTTAGTAGCAGGTTTCCCTTTCCCAACCTCACCATAAGTGAGAAATAGTTGGAGGGAGTCAAACCTGTGACCCTTGGTACACTCTATGTAGTAACTTAGGGCCCTCTTAACATCTAAGCTGTGCAGCCTCCTCTCACCAGAGGAGGAATGGTCAGTGAAGAACACTGGAAGTGAAATAGATTGGTTAAGGTGGAAATCTGAAACCACCTTAGGCAAAAACTTCCTGTTAGTCCTAAGGACTACCTTATCCCTGTGAAAGGAAATAAAGTCAGTCTCCACTGATAAAGCTTCGTAACTCACTTATGCGCCTGCAGAAGTGATGGCTACTAGAAATACAGTTTTCCAAGTCAACACTTGAGCTCTGCAAGACAGAGGTTCAAAGGGGTTGCATCAGCTGAGCAATGCAAACATTAAGATCCCAGGCAGGGGCAGGGTCCCTGAATGGTGGATTGGTATGAAGCAATCCCTTAAAAAACTTGGAAAATACAGGGTGAGCAGAAAGAGAAGAGGGCTTCCCTGCTGAAATAAAAGCAGAGACAGCTGCCAAATGCACTTTCAGAGTAGCTGGTCTCAGTCCCAAAGAATTAAGATGGACCATATAGTCCAAAACAGTGGGCAAATCAGCAGATTCCAGGGAAATATGCTTCCCAGAACGCCATATGGAAAAACTTTTCCACTTGGAGTTATAGGTCGCCCTGGTGGAAGGCTTCCTAGAAGCTTTCAAGATTTCGAGAACACCCTGAGAAAGTTGTAGATCAGCAAACTCTAACTCCTCAAGAGCCAGGCCTTGAGGTTGAGGGATTTGAGATTCGGATACCAGACTCTCCCCTGGGCACATGTTAACAGATTGTGGTTCCTGGGGAGAGACAGGGGAAGATGGACTGCTAAGGACAGAAGGAGTGGGTACCAGGGCTGCCTGGCCCAGTCTGGAGCAATCAGGATCATCTTGCAGGGCTGAGATCTGATTTTGACTAGCACCTTGAACAGGAGAGGGAGAGGGAAGGCATAGACAAACTTCCTTCCCAATCGAGGAGAAAGGCATCCAGGGGGACTGAGCCCAACACTGGGGGCCTGCAACAAAAAAGTGGAAGTTGATGATTGTCTGGGGCTGCAAAAAGATCTATCTGAGGTGTGCCCCATCTGGCAAAAACTATCCCCAGTACTAGGGGATCCAGTGACCATTTGTGATGGCCCTGGGAAATCCTGCTGATAGCATCTGCCAGGACATTGTCCTTGCCTGGGAGGTGAACTGCTATGAGGGAAGTGTTCAGGGAATAAGCCAGAGACCACAACTTCATTGCCTCGGTGCACAAGGCCGAAGACCGAGTGCCCCTTGTTTGTTGATGTACCACATTGTAGTGGTGTTGTCTGTTCTGACCTGTACCACCTCGTTCTGAACAAATGCAGAAAAAACCTGAAGTGCTAGAAAAACAGCTCTGAGTTCCAACAGATTGATGTGGAGCAGACATTCCTGAGGGGACCACAACCCCTGGGTGGAGAGGTAGTCCATGTGAGCCCCCCATCCCAAGAGGGACGCATCTGTAGTAAGGGTCAAGGAGTGAGATAGAGGGATGAAGGGCACCCCTTGTCTCAGATTGCTCTGATCCTGCCACCACTGAAGGGGATGGATCAGGGTCCAAGTCACTGGGATTAACTTGGATAGGTAATCTCTTCTTTGAGACCAGAAGGCTCTCAAATGGAACTGAATGTCCCTCATCTGAAATCTTGCTCCTTGCACTACAGCTGTGGAAGCAGCCATGTGTCCTAGGAGCTGCAGGAAATGCCTTGCTGGCCAGAGACCTGCAGAGTGAAGGAGGCAGGGCCAGGCATTGTACTTACCCTTTCTAGGGAAGGAAGGCTCTGGCCTGCTTTGTGTCCAGTTCTGCACCTATAAAGGTGAGTACCTGGACAGGTTCCAGAACTGACTTTGGAAGATTGAGAAGAAAGCCCAGAGAGGTAAGCAGCTGCTGGGTAACTTACAGGTGTGATTTGACCTGGTCTGGAGACTGACCCACAATGAGCCAGTCGTCCAGGTAGGGAAAGATGGCAATCTTTTGCCTTCTTAAATGAGCAACTGCTACTGCCAGACATTTTGTGAATACCCTTGGGGCAGAGGTAAGGCCGAAGGGCATTGCTCTGAACTGATAATGGCCTGAGGGCAGTTCGAATCTGAGGTACTTTCAGTGGGAGCTTCTGATAAGAACATGGAAGTAGGCATCCTTGAGGTCCAGGGAAGCTAGCCAGTCCCCTGGCCTTAGGGAGGGTAAAATCATTCCCAGAGTCACCATTTTGAATTTTGGTTTTAAAAGGTGCTTGTTCAGATATCTTAAGTCCAGGATGGGCCGCCACTCTCCTGTCTTTTTTGGGGTAAGGAAGTACCTGGAGTACAGACCCTTGCCCTGGTGTAGGGGAGAAACCCTTTCTACAGCTCTGAGAGCCAGGAGGGTTGAGACTTCTGTTTCCAAGGCAAGAGTCTCTAGAGGGTTTGCAGGTGGAAAAGATCTGATTCTCATCTTTGGAAATTTTTTGAAGCTGAGAACCACACCCTGGCTTACTACTTCCAGGACCCACTTGTCTGATGTTAAAGACTCCCAGTCCTGGACGAAGTAAGCCAGCCTGCCCCCTACAGGTAATGGAGAACCGGCCCTGGGCATCCCATCAGGGTGCCTGTTTGCAGGGTTTTAGGCTGAGGGGTGGGAGCAGGCCTGCTTGTACCCGTCTGCCTCTCCCTCTGAAGAACCCCCTCTGAACATAAGCTGAAGAGGAGGCCTGGGTCTGGTAAAAAGGCCTGCCTCTACCCTTGGGGGGCTGCCTCTGAGGAGTGGCTTGCCGTTCCTTGGCTTGTGCACTCCTGTAAGTGGTTCTATATTCATCCATTTTCTTCATATAATTCTCTGTCTGCTCCCCAAACAGAGAATTTCCCACCACAGGAAAATCCATAGCCTTAGACTGGGTATCCTGTGACAAAGTAGTACACCTGAGCCAAGCCAATCTACGAAAAGCCACAGATGTAGCCATGACTCTAGAGGATACATCATTAGAATCCACTGCAGCATGAAACTGCACCTTAGATGCCTCATGCCATCAGCAGCCACCTGCTCCAGCTCCTTGGCAAGCTGGCCAGGGGCCTGTTTGGCTAAAGCCATGACAGTATCCCATCTAGATTTTTGGTATCTCGCAACATAAGCCATATAGTTTGCTTGTCTGAGTCCCAAAGACGCTGCCATGTATTTTTTTAGCCATGGCATCAATCTTCCTGGAATCCTTGTCAGAGGATGTGAAGCCAGGAATATTAGCTTTATCACAGGCTGCAGCCTGAACTACCCCAACATGGCTGCATTGCTGTGAAAGAAATTCTGTATCAGGACCTGACAAAGTGTACCTCCTGTCCATCTTTTTATCCACAGGAGGCACAGAATTAGGAGCTTTTAAAATTTTTGTTTGTTTGTTTCCTAAAAGATTTATGTAAAGGAATAGACAATCTCCTGGACTCTGGGATATCCATCATCTCTACAAAGTCAGGCTCCTCTTGCTCATCCACAGCCTCCTCTAAAGGAAGCTGGAGGGTTTCAGCAACTTTTTATAAAACAGAAAATGAGAAGGGGACTCAGCAAGCCTAGGGGGAGATTCTCCTAAAGTTCTGTCTGGGGAGATATCCGGTTCAATGGGCACATCCAGACTTTCAGTCACATTCACACTGTTCATAATCATCCTCCCCCTCCTCTGGTTCATAAAACTCCTCTATATCATATTCTTGAACCGGTGGAACCGACCTTTTGCCAGATAGTGGCGGTTCGGACGGAACCGGGGAAAGTGACTGGACAATTTGTATTGCCCTGGCTATCTCTGCAGCAGTTGGAGAAGGGATTTTTGACTCCACACCTGCTGACTTTCTAGTTCTCTTTGCTGGAACTGGCTCCTCAGAGTCAGCTTTACGTTGCCGAGGAAGTCTGGCCTGGTCAGAGGGCACTCCCTCCAGTTCAGTTGGCACGAACCGGGCTGCTCATCGGGTCAGCGGACTTTTGCCTCTCTCCCCTGGAGCCTACCAACTCTCTTATCTAGGGTAGCTGCAGGAAATTCTTGCAAATCTGGCAGTCTGCATTGAGGTGGTCAAACCCCAGACAATAAACACATGTGGTGTGTGGGTCAGCCTTGGCAAAGGCTTCCCCACAGACACTACAGTGTTGAAACCCAGTGGGCCGTTTTTCTTTTGGGTTTCTCAGACATAATGCCAGCCCTAACAAAAAACTTGCCCTTTTTTCGGCAGTGCCAGGCAGGAACACCGCATATCGGTTTCCAACCATATCGCGATTAATGGAAAAAAGAACCGTAATGAAACTGCTTTTTTAGAACCGATAAGAACCGGAACCGCACTTAGCAAGCCTAAACGCTTCAGAATGAAGTTTAACATACAATCTGATCGGTTCAAACCGAACCGATAAACATTTACAAGTTCCACACAGAAAACCTATCTATTACTTACAATACCATAGACAGAGCTTGAACCGATCGGTTTATGGTTAAAATAATGATAATCGAGTTGAATTTAACCGAGAAAAACTCTTTAAACCGAGAAAATGAACCGAGCAGCAGGAGGAATCTCCGGAGCGACTGTTCAGTGAGGCGGAGTAAAGAATCTGACAGTTTCGGTTTGAAATATCCCTGACAGAGCTTCTCTAACCGAGCTCGGGCTCTAAGTTCCATGCCCTGCATGGAAGTTAACTCTTTCACCTCCGGAGCAGTTCTAATGGTGGGACAAACTGCATTAGTCATAATATAGCAAGACTTCATGTTTGAATGCTAGTCACAGGGCAAACACAGTGATCAAACTCTGTGCCCTGACACCAAATGAAAATGCCAGTCAACTTTGGTTTGGGGCACTAGGCCTGGAATTGCCACTCCTGAGGCTGCTGCTGAGGAGGCTGTGACCAAAAGGACCAGTACAGCAAGCCTTGTTTCTTAGCCTTCTTTTTCTGGTCCTTCTGGGACAATGTCACAGAATCTAGGGTGGCACCAGACTTCTCAATGCAAGTGAGAAGTCCTTCCGCCCCTGGGCCAAACAGGTCAGTGTCCAAAAAAAAAGTGACACAGCTAGCTTGAGCTGGGTGTCTGCTCTGAAGGTGGACAAATGCATTTAGGCCCTGTGACACAGAGACAGCCACTGCCACTGCATGTGTGCAAGAGCTGCCCATGTCCAAGCTGTCTGGAGCTAGTGTTTAGCCAGTGACTGACCTTGGTCTCTGTTGAGCTGCGTCAAATGTTGTTCAATAGGGAAGTGAAGGAAGACTACATCAAACACTACCCTCAGGAGGTGGCCTAAGTTGGCCATCATCATTGTATAGCTAGCATGATAGAGACTGGGAGATACCACAGAGTACACCTTTTTAGTGGTGTGATTCATCTTGTGGGACTCCTTGTCAGGAAGCTTGTCTACATCCCCGTGATATCCGCATTTTTTATTTATTTATTTAGTTTTTGTTGGCTGGGTAAATGCACTAGACAAATTCTGCTTATTTTCAGGCACGACTCGGGGAAGGGGGATACAGATGAATGCCCCGGGTCGTGTCTGAAAAAGGGTCTTGGCTCATGACACTTACCAGGTAAACAAAAGCTGAAATAAAAAATAAAACTGACCTTGAACCAGATTAAGCTGTTGGTGGTATTTTTAGTGAATGGGGGAAATTTGGTCAGGGCACCAGGGAAATTCCCCTGCTCTTTTCGAGAAGCGCCATGGGATCTTTAACATTCACCTGAACTAGATGAGATGGGACCTCGGTTTAAAGTCTCATCCGAAAGATGGCACCTCAGGAGTGCAGCACCCCCCTCATGCTGCACTACAGTGTCAGTATTGAGATTTAACCCAAGTGCCTGATGTGGGGCTAGAACACACAGCCTTCTGATCTCCCGGCCTCAGAGGAGAGTGTGGTACCTGTTGAGCCACTAACACTGAATTTGTGCAACACTGAATCAGTGACCAACTCCTCCGTGGAAGGGTGGCCTGAAAACTCCAAAAGGGAACCCATGGGGACCGCGTAATTGTGGACCATGTGGGCAGAGGGTGCCAGGCAATATACTGGATGCTGCTGAAGCTCCAGAGCTGGTCTCAAAATTGCCTCAGCCAGAGGGAAGGCAACCACGGGGGATTCATCCTGGTCCAAAATGTCCATAAGGGAGTACTCAGCCCTCTTTTCGACAGGCTCAAGTGGGCCCGACATGGACTCTGAGATGAGTCAAAGAAGAGCACCGAAGGACATCGGGCCATGCTAGGTGCAAAGTTCCTTAACTGAACCATGATCATGGAGGGGAGTCCCAGAAGAGGCCAAGGGCTCAAGATCAGAGTAATCTGAGGAGTCTTCAAAGACAGCCCTCAGCTGTTTCTTAGTATGGACCTACTGGGTATCCTCTCTCAGGGTGATCCTCACTGACAACCAGCCTGGCAAGCCAGTGGCTGAGCAGTCAGCCTTCTTAGTTGGAGCACCCACTTTTGGCTGCAGTGGTAGCAACACCACCTGAAGACGTGGAGAAGGAGCTGCAGGCTGCACCCACGTGGTGTGAACTAATGAAGGTTCCAATGCCGACAGTCAAAAAAACAAAGGTCCAGGGCGTAGAGCCATACTCTGCCACGCAATGGCCCACTATTGCCAGAGGAGCTCCTCCATTTTGTGGCTGTGCCTGTCCTCACCTAAGGATGAGAACAATAAAGAATACTGACTGCAACGCCTCCCAATTGAGCAACTTCAGCCCCTACCTCGAACGTGACCTCAACCACTGACTATCTAGTCGACAGGGAGAAAGGCCTTCCAGCGGGTTGCTGTAGACCATGTGCCTGCCCTCATTCCACAACATGGGTGAAGAAGACCCAACCTCCAGGGGAGGCTGCTCCCACGAGGACTGGACGAGGACACTGACTGGATGACATTCTCGTAGGTAAGGACCGGGGCAACACGGTCTACAAGATTGAATCCTCGACATTGTTTAACAACTGGTCAAAACGTTTAAGAAAAATCTCACTGGCCTACTCTACCAGAGTCGAAGTCAGCTAGGCTCAACAGGTAACTGAACACCCCTTGATCTGCTCCCCAGACGAGGGACATTCCACCGGTGTAACGCAGTCGTACAAGTTGAGGGACCAGGAAGATCTTGATCGCTCAGAGTCCTGTGACAGACACTGGCAGCACTTGCTTTTTGCACCGTGGTGGGCAGGGCTTTCACCCAAGATTTGGAGGGCCAAACACATCTCAGAATTCTCTGATGAATGACCCTTCAGCGCTGACACCAGCGAACAGCACAGAGACTGAGGAGGTGCCTGGAGTCATAGGAAGCAAACTGTTCAATCAACAAATCCATAGCCGAGGCCTTCTTGCAGCCCTTCGGATCCCCTCCAAAGGCCAACCTAGAGATAGAGAGAAAGAGCTTCCTGTCCTCAAGGGACTCGCTGGAAGCAAGCATTTGCAAAGGCCGCACTCTGCCATGTTGTGTTGCCTGCCTAGGCAATACATACACATGTTGTGCGGATCAGTAACCAACATCTTCCGCTGGCACTGCACACAAAATTTTAATTCTGGCTTCCATCGACGAACGGTGGACGGAACTGTAGGAACTGCAGTAAACGAAAGAAGTATTGAAAATTTTGAAGATCAAGTGTACCTATGGCACAAGTAAACCTAAGTGGAAGCCGTGAAGGTGGTGATTTCTTTTTCCAGCGGAAAGAAAGATCTGACATCATGGGGTGGAGTCTGGGGGTATACCAGCCAGGTGATGGGAGGAATTCAGCATAAAGACATTTGGCCAATGACACTGCTCCAGTAGAAATGCCAGTGTGGATAAGTGACCACATGAAGGCCCCAGAAATGAATATTTCTAATAATGTGGATTCAGTTCACTAGCCACACTATGGGCTATGGCAGACTCCTAGTAGTCCTTCAGGAATAGGTGATAAGGCATGGACCCCTATTTGGCAAACAGAGGCCCCAAAACCAGCATCACAACAACTCAGCACACCAGCGCTGTAATGGGAGACGAAGGTATATACACTTGACCAGGTTGCAGTCCTACAAAGCTCCTCAATGGGGATACTTCTTGGAACCAGCCAATGTATGATGGAAACAGC
The DNA here is from genome assembly GCA_016271365.2 of Neoceratodus forsteri. Classification (NCBI taxonomy): domain Eukaryota; kingdom Metazoa; phylum Chordata; order Ceratodontiformes; family Ceratodontidae; genus Neoceratodus; species Neoceratodus forsteri. The sequence continues at coordinate 737,983,236 of CM028131.1, forward strand.
CTTGTCTTGGGCAACTCCCTATCAGCAAACCTAAAGCAAAGGACGATGCAGAATGTGATCCACTTGGCAATCATCTACTTAGCTGCAGGTCTGCCGGGCATGACTTTAGTGTATGGGACAAACACCTTGTGAGCCTCACCGCAAATCACCTGCTCTGCACTCCTTATAACAAGACAGCGCACTCCATAGGTCCAGAGTATGGAACCTGTGATGGGTGTCCAGTGTCGGGTTGGTGAAGAACAATGGGAGGGGTATTCACCTGGTTCAGAAGAAACTCTATAAAGAGACTTGAGTGCTTGGAGCTCACTCACCCTTCAGCTGATGTGATGGCCACCTAGAAGGTGGTGTTCCACAACAAGTTTGAGAGCACACTTATGTATAGACACAGATGGCTTGCCCGTGAGCAAATCCAGCACCGACAGTTCCCACCGAGGTGGTGCTTCACGAACTGGAAGGGACAAGTAATCCAAGCCTTTGAAAAAGTGCCTGGCCACCATCTCCTGTGCCACCATCAGCATACTAGCCCATGCCTGGTAATCAGAGATGGTTGCCAAGTGCATCTTTAGGGATGTGGGTCATAGTCCCAACTGAGAGAGGGACCAAAGGTAGTCGAGAAGAAAAAATTACTCACCTTAGTAATGTTGTTTCTTCTAATGGAGTCTTGCTATATTATGACTTATGCAGTGAGTCCCAACCTTCGAACTGCTCCGGAGGTGAAAGAGTTAACTTTCCATGTCAGGCATGGAACACTGAGCTCGAGCTCGGTTGAAACTCTGTCTGTTGTTCTTCAAACTCAAACCGTCAGATCTTTACAAGCTAAACTCACTGAGGTCCTGTGTGGAAGCTGTAAACCTACACTAGCCAACTGGCTACTAAACATAAGAACACATTTTTTGGTCCCAAAACAAAGACTCAAGTCAGGAAACCCAAAAATTGAAAAACACAACATCAAGTCACCCCAAGAAAGGAGGGTGAAAAACAACAAGGTGGGCAACCACTAAGTGCCAACACTGCACTGCCCACCCACATCCCAAAAACAGAGGTTCTGAGAGGGGCAGGCGGGGAGGTCATAATATAGCAAGACTCCATTAGAAGAAACAACATTACTAAGGTGAGTAATTTTTTCTTCAAACAATATGAAGTCTTGCTATATTATGACATATGCAGACTACAAAGCAGTACCTCCATGGAGGAGGGACAGAACCTACTTAGGAAATAGGCTCTGAAGAAGCTGTGTTAAAACCGAGCATCACTCCTAGCCTGGATGTCCAGGGAGTAATGCTTGGTAAGAGTGTGAACTGTTTTCCAGGTAGCTGCTTGACATATCTCTAGAATAGGGATGTCCCTGGCAGCAGCCAGGGAGCAGCATACCTCTGTAGAGTGAGCCCCCAGGCCTGAGGGAGGAAGCTTACCCAGTTTTTCATAACAAAATTGATACAAGAGACAATCCACCTGGCAATGGATCTTTAGTGGCAGGTGTCCTTTACCAACCTCACCATAAGTGAGGAACAGTTGGAGGGAGTCAAACCTGTGACCCTTGGTACGCTCTATGTAGTAACTAAGGGCTCTCTTAACATCTAAGCTGTGCAGCCTCCTCTCGCCAAAGGAGGAATGATCAGTGAAGTACACTGGAAGAGATATAGATTGATTAAGGTGGAAATCTGAAATCACCTTAGGCAAGAACTTCCTGTTAGTCCTGAGGACCACCTTATCTCTATGAAAGGAGATAAAATCAGGCTCCACTGACAAAGCTTGTAACTCACTTATGCATCTGGCAGAAGTGATGGCTACCAGAAACACAGTCTTCCAAGTCAAGTACTTAAGTTCTGCTGAAGACAAGGGCTCAAAGGTGGGGTTGCATAAGCTGAGCAATGCAAACATTAAGATCCCAGGCAGGGGCAGGGTCCCTGAATGGAGGGTTGGTGTGAAGCAATCCCTTGAAAAACTTGGAGAATACAGGATGAGCTGAAAGAGAAGAGGGTTTACCTGCTGAAATAAAAGCAGACACAGCTGCCAGATGCACTTTTAGGGTAGCTGGTCTCAGCCCCAAGGTATTTAAGTGGACCATATAATCCAGGACTGTGGGTAAATCAGCAGATTCTGGGGAAATATGCTTCCCAGAGCACCATATGGAAAACCTCTTCCATTTGGAATTATAAGTAGCCCTGGTGGAAGGTTTCCTAGAAGCCTTCAGGATATCCATTACACCTTGGGAGAGGTGCAGATCAGCAAACTCTAACTCTTCAAGAGCCAGGCCTTGAGATTGAGAGATTTGAGGTTCGGGTACCAAACCCTCCCCTGAGCACAGGTTAACCGATTGTGATTCCTGGGAAGACACAGGGGAAGATGGACTGCTAAAGACAGTAGGAGTGGATACCAGGGTTGTCTGGCTCAATCTGGAGCAATCAGGATCATCTTGCAGGGTTGAGATCTGATTTTGACTAGCACTTTGAACAGGAGAGGGAAGGGGGGAAAAGCATAGAGAAACTTCCCTTCCCAATTGAGAACTAAGGCATCCAGAGGGACTGAGCCCAACACTGGGGGCCTGCAGCAAAAAAGGGGAAGCTGGTGATTGTCTGGGGCTGCAAAGAGATCTATCTGCGGAGTGCCCCACCTGGCGAATACCACCTCCAAGACCAGGGGGTCCAGTGACCATTCGTGATGGCCCTGGGAAATCCTGCTGAGAGCATCTGCCAGGACATTGTCCTTGCCTGGGAGGTGAACTGCCATAAGGGAGGTGTTCAGGGAGTAAGCCAGAGACCACAACTTCATTGCTTTGGTGCACAAGGCCGTAGACCGAGTGCCCCCTTGCTTGTTGATGTACCACATTGTGGTGGTGGTGTCTGTTCTGACCTGTACAACTTTGTTCTGAACAGATTTGGAAAAAACTGCTCTGAGTTCCAACGGACTGATGTGGACCAGAAATTCCTGAGGGGACCACAATCCCTGGGTAGTGAGGTCACCCATGTGAGCTCCCCACCCCAAGAGGGATGCATCTGTAGTAAGGATTAAGGAGTGAGACTGAGTGACAAAAGGAACCCCTTGTCCCGGATTGCTCTGATCCTGCCACCACTGTAGGGCCTGGATCAGGGTTCGAGTCACTGGGATCAGTTTGGTTAGAGGGTCTTTCCTTTGAGACCAAAAGGCTCTCAAACGGAACTGGATGTCCCTCATCTGAAATCTTGCTCCCTGCACTACTGCTGTAGAAGCAGCCATGTGCCCAGGAGCTGTAGAAAATGCCTTGCTGGTCGAGAGACCTGCAGGGTGAATGAGGAGGCCAGAGAGACCAGGGTCCTTGCCCTGTCCAAAGGAAGGAAGGTTCTGGCTTTCTCTGTGTTCTGCTCTGCGCCTATGAAGGTGAGGAGCTGGACAGGCTCTAGAACTGCTTTGAAAGATTCAGAAGAAAACCTAGAGAGGTGAGCAGTTGTAGAGTTATCTGTAGATGTAACTTGACTTGGTCTGGAGACTGGCCTACTATGAGCCAGTCGTCCAGGTAAGGGAAGATGGCAATTTTTTGCCTTCTTAGGGAAGCAACTGCTACTGCCAGGCATTTTGTGAATACCCTTGGAGCAGAGGTGAGGACAAAGGGCATTGCTCTGAACTGGTAATGGCCTGAGGGCAGCTCGAACCTGAGGTACTTTCGATGGGAGCTTCTAATGAGAATATGGAAGTAGGCATCCTTGAGATCCAGGGACGCTAGCCAGTCCCCTGGCCTTAGAGAGGGCAGAATAATTCCCAGAGTCACCATATTGAATTTTGGTTTTAAAAGGTGCTTGTTTAAATATCTGAGATCCAGGATGGGCCACCATTCTCCTGTTTTTTTGGGGGTAAAGAAGTACCTGGAGTACAACCCTTTGCCCTGGTGTAGGGGTGGAACCCTTTCCACAGCTCTGAGAGCTAGGAGGGAAGAGACCTCTGCCTCTAGGGCAAGTGCCTCTGGTGGATTTGCAGGTGGAAAGGATCTGGTTCTCATCTTTGGAAACTTTTTGAAGCTGAGAACCAGTCCACTGTCTACTACTTCCAGGACCCACTTGTCTGATGTCAGAGACTCCCAGTCCTGGACAAAGTAAGTCAGCCTGCCCCTACAGGTAGCTGAGAATCGGCCTGGCAACCCCATCAGGGTGCCTGCTTGGCAGAAGGCTTTGGGCTGAGGGGTGGAAGCAGGCCTGCTTGTACCCCATCTGCCTCCCCTCTGGGCATAAGCAGAAGAGGAGGCCTGGGCTTGGTAAAAGGCCTATGAAAGGCTGCCCTGGGAAGCTGCCTTTGAGGAGTGGCCTGCCTTTCCTTGGCCTGTGCACTCCTATAGGTGGTCCTATACTCATCCATTTTCTTCATGTAATTCTCTGTCTGCTCCCCAAACAGAGAATTACCCACAACAGGAAAATCCATGGACTTAGTCTGGGTATCCTGTGACAGGCTAGTACATCTGAGCCAAGCCATTCTGCGAAGTGCCACAGATGTAGCCATGACTCTTGATGACACATCATTTGAGTCCACTGCAGCATGGAATTGCACCTTGGATGCCTCAATACCATCAGCAGCCACCTGCTCCAGCTCCTTGGCAAGCTGGCCAGGGACCTGTTTTGCTACAGCCATAACAGTATCCCATCTGGATTTCTGATATCTAGCAAAATAAGCCATATCATTTGCCTGTCTGAGTCCCAAGGATGATGTCATGTATTGTTTCTTTGCCATGGCATCAATCCTCCTGGAGTCCTTGTCCGGGGGGTGTGAAGCCAAGGGAATATTTGCCTTGTCACAGGCTGCAGCCTGCACTACCCCAACATGGCTGCATTGTTGTGTAAGGAACTCCGTATCAGAGCCTGACAATGTGTACCTCTTGTCCATTCTCTTATCCACAGGAGGTATAGTGTGAGTTTTTAGAATTTTAAAAGTCTATTTCCCAAAAGATTTATGCAAGGGAATAGACAGTCTCCTAGACTCTGGGATATCCATCATTTCCACATAGTCAGGCTCCTCTTGGTCATCCACAGCTTCCTCCATAGGGAGCTGGAGGGTTTCAGCCACTTTTTTATAAAACATAAAATGAGAAGGGGACTCAGAAAGCCTAGGAGGAGACATTCCTGAAGGTCTGTCTGGGGAGATGTCCGGGTCAATGGGCACATCCAGACTTTCAAATCCACATTCACTCTCCTCATACTCCTCTTCCCCCTCCTCCAGTTCATAATATTCCTCTAAATCATACTCTTGAACCGGTGGAACCGGCCGAACCGGGCGCTTACCTGATGGTGCCAGTTCAGTCGGAACCGGGGAAAGCGACTGGACAATTTTAATCGCTTTGGCTATTTCTTCAGCGGTTGGAGAGGAAAGTTTTGGCTCCACACCAGCTGATTTCCTAGTCCTTTTTGCTGGAACTGACTCCTCAGAGTCGGATCTCCTTTGGCCCGAAGAAGTCTCGCCCTGGTCAGAGGGCACTCCCTCTGGTTCGACTGGAACCGAACCGGGCTGGCCATCCGGTTCAGCGGACTTTTTGGCCTCCCTTTCCCTGAGCCTACCAACTCTCTTTTCTAGGGTAGCTGCAGGAAAAGTTTTACAAATCTGGCAGTCTGCATTGAGGTGGTCAAACCCCAGACAATAAACACAGGTGGTGTGGGGGTCAGCCTTGGCAAAGACTTCCCCACACACACTGCAGTGTTGAAACCCAGTGGGCCCGTTTTTTCTTTTGGGTTTCTCAGACATAGTGCCAGCCCTAACCAAACGTACCCGTTTATGGCAATCCGCAAGGTAAGACCCTCTTATCAGTTCCCAACTATGTCACGGGTGCGTAAAAAGCATAATAAAATCCGTTTTTTTTTTAGAACCGATAAGAACCGGTAACCACACTCTAAATGACAGATTAAGATATTTTGAACAACCTGATCGGTTCAAACCGAACCGATAAACCATTTACAAGTTCCACACAGAATAGAAATTAATGTAAAACCTATCTAGTACTCACAAATACCACAGACAGAGTCTGAACCGACCGGTTGCGTTTTAAATTGGGTCGAAAACCGAGAAAAACAATACTTTAACTGACAAAATGAACCGAGCAGAAGGAGAAATCTCTGGAGCGACTGTTCAGTGAGGCGGTGTAAAGAATCTGACGGTTTGAGTTTGAAGAACAACAGACAGAGTTTCAACCGAGCTCGAGCTCAGCGTTCCATGCCTGGCATGGAAAGTTAACTCTTTCACCTCCGGAGCAGTTCGAAGGTTGGGACTCACTGCATATGTCATAATATAGCAAGACTTCATGTTGTCTGAACTGTATCTACTGGGAAGGCAAGGGGATCAAGCTCCTTATCAAGACAACAGAACAATAATCTCTTTCACTTGAACACGTACATTTCTGTGATTAGACTCCTTTCGGAATGCAGAACAGGATGTGGAGGACATCTTCCAAGAGGCCCAAAGCCTGAAACTCTAGCTACTCAAGAACCAGGCTGTTAAGTGCAGAGACTGAAGGTAGGATGCAGGACCATCCTCTGTTGTCTGGTCAGCAGGTTGGGGCAAAAAGGCAACCATCACGGCAGTCTGTTGCTTAGCCTGAGTAGAGCTGGGTATCAAAATCGTGAGGACCAGACTGCAGCGATCAGCATTATCAGTGCCTTGTCCATCTGGCTTTGATCACAATCTGGTGGATGAAGTGGAAGGTAGGGGAGTCGTACAGGGCAGGTTGCATGGATTCAGTTATGGAGGGGGCCACGCCAAACACACCTGATGGATTTATTTACAAACACAGAATTTGACAGCAGTTGAGACCGTCTGGCCTACCCAGTCTGCCCATTTTTCCCTACCTACAGAATCACTGTAGATTTTACTTGATCTCCAGCTCTTTCTCCCTCCCCTCCACATTCCTTTCACCTAAGATCCTCTTATGCCTTTCCTGTGCATTCTTGAACCCCACCACCTCTGCTGGATGGCTGTTCCAGTATACCACTCTTTCTGTGAAAAAGTACTTCCTCACATCTCTCCTGAATTTACCCTACTTCAGTTTCATAGCATGTCCCCTCATTCTTGAGTACCTTCGTTTTTTTCTGAAAAATACTTTCCCGCTGTACCTTATATACACTAATGAAAGTATCTGTCATATCCCCTCTCCTCTCTTCCAGGGTGTACTTAATGAGGTTCTTTAGTCTCTCCCCATAGGGCTTTTGATGCAGACCCTGTACCATTTTAGTTGCCTTCCTCCAGACCACCTCCACTTTGTCTATGCCCTTCCAGAGATGTGGTCTCCAGAACTTGACACAGTACTGTAGTCGGACTCTTACCAGTGATCTATACAGAAGCAACGCTACCTCACATTTTCTGCTACTGATACCCCTCCCTATGCACCCAGTATCTCACTAGCCCTCCCAAATGCCCTGTCACACTGCCTTACCACATTTAGGTCATCAGATAAGAATATATATACAGGTCTCTTTCCTGCCTGGTGGTCATCAATACCACTCCCCCCATTTGTACTCGGCCCGTGGGTTTCAGTTCCCCACACGCATTATTTTGTACTTTTTCCACACTGAAACCTAGCTGTCATACCCTTCATCACTCCTTTTTTCCCCCAGGTCTCTGCTAATTCTTTCCACCCCACCCATGTAGTGTCCACCCCACTGCTGATTTTGGAGTCATCTACAAAGAGGCAGACCTTCCCTTCCAGCTCCTCTGTAATGTCACTTTTATTTATTTATCTTTTGTTTATTGGGTAAATATATGAGCCACTGGCCCTTTTTCATATGCGACCCCAGACCATTACAATGAACAGTCAAGAATAAAAAAGAATGTTACAAAGATTACTTGCACAAAATACAAATAACAGACACTGAACATTATACAAAGACAATCATAACAATTACATTGGATTAAGAGACAGGGACCGGTTACTTGAAAGACCTCCTCTGTCCCTACCATCCTCTCCGATCCTCCAATGAGGGATTGCTAGAGGTTCCCAGGGTACATCTGCAAACATCGGGAGCAAGGGTGTTTAGTTTTGCTGCCCTGTCCCTGTGGAACTCTCTACCTCATCGGGTTCAAGACTGCCTAACCATCCAGAGTTTTAAAATAGCTTTGAAAACCTATCTCTTCAGCTTGGCATTTATTGATTGAGATTTAGTTTGCTTTCCTATGCTGCTATTATATTGTTGTCTGTTGAATTATATGTTTGTTAGAATAATTTATTCTGTTTTATGTATTTATTGTACAGGCGCCTTGGTTTTAGAAAGGTACCTTTTTATAAATAAAATTGATTTGATTTGAAGAGAAACAGTGGCATTGCACTTAACTAAAAAGATGTTATTTTAACTTTCTTCTGAAAAGATCATGACTTGTTCCTGATAAAAATTCAACAGGGACATCATTCCAATGTTTAGGCGCTTGAGTAGAAAAGCTTGGTCCCCAATTTTTTAGTCCTTCGTATAAGTAACTTTGTGGTCATAGAAACAGAGACTTTGATGGCAGATAAGGACTGCTTGGCCCACCTAGTGTGCCCAATTTCCCTACCTACTGGATAAGCTGCAGATCCTAGTTAAACAACAGCCTATTTCTGCCTACCCCCTCAAGAATTGCCTTATGTCTGTCCCAAGCATTCTTGAATTCCCCCACTGTTTTTGACCTCACGACCTCCTCAGGAAGGCTGTTCCATGTGTCCACCATTCTCTCTGTGAAAAAATACTTCCTCACATTGTCCCTGAGCCGTCCCACCTTCTGTCTTCAAATTGTGTCCCCTTGTTCTTGCACATCTCTTTTTCTGAAAGATGCTACCCTCTTGGACATTGTTGATTCCCTTGCGGTACTTAAACGTTTCTATCATGTCCCCCCTTTCCCTCCTTTCCTCAAGGGTGTATATATTATGCTCCTTTAGTCTCTCTTCATATGGCTTCTTTTGTAGACCCTGCACCATTTTAGTTGCCCTCTTCTGGACTGCCTCCATCCTATGTCCCTGCGGAGATGAGGTCTCCAGAACTGCACGCAGTACTCCAGATGGGGTCTCCCAAACTGTCTGTACAGAGGGATAACAACTTCCTGTTTTCTACTGGTGATGCCTCTCCCTATACATCCCAGTATCCCCCCAGCCATCCCTACTGCCTTCTCACATTGCTTGGTAACCTTTAGGTGATATGACTACCCCCAGGTCCCTTTCCATTTTTGCTGCTGTTACTAACCCCCCCATTGTGTACTCTTCCCCTGGGTTTTTGTTTTCCAGGTGCATTACTTTGCACTTCTTTGCATTGAATCTAAGCTACCACATTTGACCATTCCTCCAACCTTGCCAAGTCCCTTCTCATCCTTTCCACCCCCGCTTGTGTATCGACTCTGTTGCAGATCTTTGTGTCCTCTGCAAAGAGACATACTTTTCCTTGCAGTCTCTCTGCAGTGTCACTTACAAAGACATTAAAGAGGATCGGTCCCAGTACTGAACCCTGCAGTACCCCATTAGTAACCCCCCTTTCTTCAGAGTAGACTTCGTTTACTATTACCTTCTGTGTCCTGTTGTCCAGCCAATGTTTTACCGAGGCTACCACCCTGGGACCCACTCCCAGACTGGCCAATTTGTTTATTAATCTTTTGTGTGGGACTGTGTCAAATGCCTTGCTAAAGTCTGGGTAGGCCATGTCCACAGCCCCTCCCTTGTCTACTACTTTTGTCACCCAGTCAAAGAAATCGATTAGATTCATCTGACATGAGCTTCCCGCTGTGAATCCATGCTGCCTTGGGTCCCATGCCCCACTGGCCTCTAGGTACCTGACAATTTTTTCCTTCAGAAGTGATTCTATCATTTTCCTACCACTCAGGTCAAACTGACAGGTCTGTAGTTTCCCGCCTCTGTCTTGCTCCCACTTTTGTGAAGGGGAATCACATCCACCCTCCTCCAGTCCTCAGGTACCACACCATCCTCCCATGATTTGTTAAAAAGGGTAGTCAGTGGTGTCACTAGTTCTCCCCTTAGTTCTTTTAGAATTCTGGGGTGAATCCTGTCAGGCCCCATTGCTTTGTCCACCTTCAGTTTTAGGAGTTCTTTCAGAACCCTTTCTTCTGTGAAAGGACTGGTCTCCACCCCCCTATTCTTTTGTGAATACTGAGCAGAAGTATTTGTTCAGTATCCCTGCTTTTTCACTGTCCCTCTCTGCCCACCCACCCTCCCCTTTACTCAGCCTCACTATCCCTCCCTTTGTCTTTCTTCACTCCCTAATGTACCTATAAGAGGATTTATCCCCCTTCTTAACTGAGTTAGCTATCTTTTCCCTGGTTTGGGTCTTTGGTATTCTGACTGCCTTCCCCACCTCCTTCTACTTTAACTGGTACAGTTCTCTGTCCTGCTCCTTTTGTGTTTCCCTATACTTCCTGAATGCTATCTTTTTCTCCCTAACCTTCCCCGCCACCTCTTTTGAGAACCACAGTGTTTTTTTCTTTTGTTTTGACTTATCTACTTCGAACAAAGGCTTGTTGCCTCTGTGATGGCAGTTCTGATGTTTCTCCATTGTTGCTCCACCCCTCCTTCTTGCATGTTTGTTAGTGCTTTTCTGAGGCACTCTCCCATTTTGATAAAGTCAGCTCTCCTGAAGTCCAGTACCAGTACCCTCACTTTTGTATGGCTTGACTCTGCAGCTGAGTTTATTTATTTATTTATTAGCTTTTGGTAACCGGGTAAGTGCGCTAGGCAACAGACCTGCCTATTTTCAGGCACGACCCGGGAGAGCACAGGACACTGGTTACAATATGCAGAAATGCACAAACATAATATAGGTGTACAGGAGCAAACAAGATATACATTGGGTAGCACAGTAATAGTTACATAAGGGTACATTTTAGGCATAGATCATAATAAGGATGTAAAATAAAGCAATTAGGGTAACCATAAGACAGCGGAGGACAGTAAAGACATCAAGGTTCATAGCCACCTAGACAAGCATATTGCATGGGGAGAACATTAGTGTAGTACTCAGGGTCAGACCCGACAGCCTGCAGTGGGACAAAGCAAATTAAGAGCATTTGCATTGGCCAGAGGCTGAAGGTGGGTGAACAGCGAGTTTTGAATTCTCGATGGAGGCTGAAGTTTTCACCATAAGGGGAGTGAGTTCCAGATTTGGGAGCAAAATGGGCAAATGCCTGTTCACCCATTTTTGTCATGCAAGGTCTAGTGGAGAGCATGGGGACAGAGGAAGACCTGAGGGTATGGGTATGTGAGGCAGGAGTCAGGAGGTTGGCAAGATAGACAGGGCAGGGAGGTCTAGACAGGGAGTCGATAAAGCAGCCCAGGGAGTAGGCTCGAATATCCTTAGGTGACAGCCAATGTAAGCCAGCGTAAAGAAGACAATGATGGGTAAGACGTGGGGCAGTTAAGGCGAATCTACAGATGTTGTTGTAGACAGTGTCCCATTTGTGGAGTGTAGCAGAGTTTGCAGCAAAGAGGAGGGACAGAGCATATTGGAGCTGGGGTAAGAGAATACCTCTTGCAACAGAAAGTCTAGCGGAAGGAGTGAGGGAGTGGCGCACGCGATAAGCTCCGCCAATTTTAGCACTGACGGCACGGCACACCATATTGACATGTTGAGACAGGTCAAGTGTGGGATCCAAAGTGACCCCAAGGTATTTGAAGGACTCAGTGTTTAAGATGAGGGAGCCATCAAGGCATTGAACCCGGAGCCTGTTCGCAGGGGCAGACAGTTTCTTAGAGGATCCGAATAGCATAGCACAGGTTTTTTCTAGGTTCAGGACTTGGTGGTTGCTAGAGAGCCAGGTCTGCAGGAATTGGAAGTCATTAGTGAGAGTGGAGTTGATGGCAGCAACTGATTTTGACCCAGAGTAGAGAACAAGGTCATTCATGCATATAAGAGTGCAGCTATGCCGGACATGGTGGGAATATCATTTAGGAAGAGGGAGAAGAGTAGAGGTCCAAGAGTGGATCCTGGGGAACTCCACGGAGATGTTTAGGGGAGGAAAGGGCCTTGTGAAATGCTACTGCCTGAGTCTGACTGTCAAGATAGCTATGGAACCACGAGAGGGCTTGGTCAGATGCTCCAATGGATTGGAGTTTCTTTAGCATGAGAGGATGGTGTACTATGTCGAAGGCTTTAGACAGGTCAATAAAGACAGCCCCACTGAGTAGGCTATGGTCCATATTATTTCTGATGTCATTTGTAAGTTGTGTAAGTGCAGAGGTGGTACTGTGACCGGGCCGGAAACCATGCTGGCACGGGGTTTGAAGATTAAACATGTCAAGGTGAGCAGCAAGCTGGTGGTGGACTATTTTTTCAAGCAGCTTACTGAGAGTGGGCAGAAGAGATATAGGGCGGTAGTTGGACATGAGTTTGACATCGCCCTTTTTGTGTATAGGGATGGTTCTGGCAGTTTTCCAGGAGGATGGGACAGTAGGCGTACAGAATCGGAGAGGTTAGAAAGCCAGGTGATAGGTCTGGTCAGCTAGGCATACTGCTAGGCATGCAAGGATGGATGCCTCAGTCTCTTGGACCCCCGCGGCCAGAAGGGGAGTTAAGTAGCTTGCTAACTTCAAGGTATGTGTTGGAGCCAGAAAGAAAGGGAGGGTGGGAGGGGCGAGGAGAGAAGAGGACAGTCAAGTTGTGGGCTAGTTAGAGTAGCGACTGGTGGAGAAGAAAAAAGGGCATTGAAGGCGTTGGCAATGGTGTCATGGTTGGTGCAGTGAACACCTTGAATGTTCATGCCAGCTGGATTCTGTTGCTTGTCGTTGCCGAGAATGTCCTTAATTTTGGACTAGTACCTGCGCGGATTTGTAGAGGATGTTATTAGTAGGTTCCTATAGTAGGTGCTTTTGGCAATAAGAATTTGTCTTTTGCAGTTGTTACGTAATGCACGATAGTCTTCAAAGTCTGCACGGAGGTGGGTGATCTTCCACCTGGACCAAAGTTTGTCCCTAGATTTGAGAAGTTGAAGCAGGGGGCGTGTTAGCCACTTGGTTACTTTCCCTGCCATCCTACATGTGGTGACCGGGATGTGAAGGTTTTGAAGAGAGAGGAGGACGGAGTTGAAATATTCTGTGGCTATGTTAATGTCCTCTGTTTGGTAGAGAGGACCAGTCAACCTGGTTAAGGTCAGTTAAGAAGTCCTCATGACTTAGGCGGAGAGATTAGGAAAGGTTACAGTTTTAGCAGGAGGGAGGAATGAAGTGTTCCAGACACAGTAGATGGGATAGTGGTCACTAATTGTGTCCGGGCAGCACACCGGCTGAGGCAACATATTCCGTCCTGTTAGTAAGTATCCAGTCAAGGAGGGTGGCACAGTTGCCCCCATGTGAGACCCTTGTGGGTTCATGTATGAGCTGGGATAGATTTGCCTTGCTAGCTAAGGAGGATAGGTTAGCTGAGTTTTTCTCGGACCAGTCAAGGTTAAAATCACCAAGGCAGATAATGTCATTCTTGAACCACACAGTCTGGTGGTCACTTGTTCCCAGATGGCTACCCACTTCTAGACCGGAGATCCTGCTAGTGAGGCCCCCCTGGAGTACAGTGTACAGTTCTGGAGACCTTACCTACGTAAGGACATAGACAGGGTAGAGAAGGTTCAGAGCAGGGCAACAAAGATGGTAGATGGACTGCAACACAAGTCCTATGAGGACAGGCTGAATGACTTGAATACGTACTCTCTGGAGGAGAGGAGGGAGAGAGGAGATGTGATAGAGACATACAAGTATCTTACATGGAGGAACAGGGTGCAAGAATGCACTATTTTTAAGCAAAAAAAGTTGTTCCAGGACTAGAGGGCATGGGATGAAGTCAGAGGAAGGATGATTCAAAGGAAACATGAGAAATAATTTCTTCACACTGCCAGAGGAAGTGGTGGGGGCTGAAACAATTATGGGATTTAAGAATGCATGGGATAGACATAAAGGAATTCTGAAGGTCAGGGGTGAGGGGCAACAAACTTCTAGGAAAACATAAAATGAACTTACAAGCTCAAATGGGCAGACTGGGTGGGCCGTAGGCCCTTATCTGCCGACACTGTCTATGTATCCTCTCTCCATCTCCATTTGAGAGTACCAGGTCTAAAATTGCTCCCTCCGGAGTGGGTTCTAACACTAGCTGTCTGAGGCATGCCCCCTGTAGGGCATCGAGAAGGGCCCTGCTCTTGGATGTGGCTGCAGCAAAGGTGCTTCAGTTAACATCTGGTATATTCAAGTCCATCATCAACAGTATGTCCCCTTTCTCTGCCATCCTAAGGATGTCTTCTATCATTTCCTCGAGACAGGGGTCTGTATACAGCCCCTGCGCAGATTATGGGCCATTTCCAGTCTCCAGGGTGACCCACAGTGCCTCCTCTCCTCCCTGTTTACCCTTTTGTTCCATTGCTTCAATCCCTTCCCTTACATAGAGAGCTACTCCTCCTCCTCCTCTGCTTCTACCCTCCCCGTCCCTCCTGTAGATTGTGTACCCTGGTATGCTGACATCCCAGTCATAGTTGTCTGTGTACCATGTTTCTGTGACTGCCACGATATCTAGGCATCCTTCTTCCATCAAGACCACCAGTTCAGGGAACTTGTTACCTAGGCTACGGGCATTGATACTCATTACCCTCCATTTGTTGATGGCCTTACCCCTTTTTGCCCCATCTCTGTCCTTACTGCCTTTGCCTTTTTCTCCATTTACCCTGCCCATCTCCTATCAACTTCTCTATCTTTGGTGTTTATCTCACTAACTACCTGATTTTTGGGGGCGGAGTTGGATACTACTGCTCTTTCAGTGCTTTTCCCATGGCTGTTTAAATGCTTGCCAATGAAGCATTTAAACCTATCACCTAGGATCCTGGTTCCCCTCCTGGACAGATGCAGACCATCACGCCAGTACTGGCCTGCATCTCTCCAGGTGGACCCCAGTCCCCAATGAAGTCAAAACCCTGAGCCCTGCACCAGTTTTTCAACCACTGATTGAATCCCATGGTGTGGAGCACCCTAGCCTCTTCCCTGCCATAGACAGGCAGCACCTCCAAGAAGTTTACAGTGTGTGTTACTTATATAAGGCCCCTCCCCAAATCCACAAACTCCTCCTGAACTGCTCTGATCCCTTTCCCAGCCAGGTCATTTGTCCCTAGGTGGACAGTGACATCCATCTCCTTCCCCCGTGCAGCTACTCCCGCGATCCTGAGGATTCGCTCCCTGTCCCTCCAAGCCATGGCGTCAGGCAGGCACTTTACCTCCCTCTCCCCTCCCTCCCCCAGTTCCACCCTCCTCTGTGGGGTCCCATGCCACCCTCTTGTGGGTCTCCTTTGTGGAAGTTCCCAGCATCCTCCTTGGTCTCCACTGCAGATGCCTTCACAGAGGGACCACACTCTGCCAGAACGGCATATGAATTGTGGAGCAGTACAACTGGAGAGTTGCGCCTCTCTTCCACCACCCTCACCCTCCCGGAGCCCACTGTGGTCCAACCGCTCCTCTTTCTTAGCAACCTCTGAGGCAGCGGCGGTGGCCCTGGTGGTCCCTGGGTAGGAGAGGAGGTTCCCCGAATCCTGGCCAACTCAGCCTAGAGATTAGCAACCTCCACCCTCAGCCCAGAAAGATGTCTGCAGATGGGACAACACCGCATCCTCCAGAACGTCTCCCGAAGATTTCTGCTCCACAGCCACTGCACTGCACCACTCCCATTATGTCTTATTTGTGGCCCCTTAACTATTGTTTTGTAAACTTACTCTTTCCTATCTCCGTTTTTTTTTTTTTTTTATTTTATATAATTTCTTTTTTCCTCCCTACTTTCCTACTGCCTCTGTGCCCTTAAAGCTCCTGATCTTCCTGTTCTGGGACAGGAAGTTCCTGTATTCCTCAGTAGTCTCCTTCTTACTTGCTCAACAGTCAGACCTCCAGCGGCTGGGGGATGGAGAGCTACTCTTTTCCTTCTAGGATGGTGAGTCTTTTGTGCCTCTGTGATCACTCCCTTCTTTCTCCCAAACAGGTAGTTCCTGTTGTCAGTCAAATCATGTGCTTATAAAAGCAGAACTGGTTAAGGGTGGGTGGGGGCAATGTAGGCCCAGTAGAGCAGTAAAGTTCTAACAGTACCTACTTCCTCTTGCTGTTCTCTGCCAGAAGTTATCGAGGGCATATTTTAAATCCAAACACTTGGCTTCCTGATCTTGATCTCTAGTAATTTCCCTACACTGTAATAATGAGTAGAGGGGAGAAATATCTTTTTGTCTCAATACTTTGTCAGTTATACAACACAAAGAATAAACTGAATACCATTTAGATAAAAGCCAGCCTGAAATTTGGTACAATGTGCAGTGGTGAATATTGCAGGGCACTTGATAAACAAATCTACAAATACTATGATATGCAGATGTGAGAGTAGTCATTACTTGTTTCGATAAGGCTGTGAATAAGGAGGCATTATAATTTAATTGAAACAGTAAGATACATTGAGCTATTTAATTTCTGGCTTGTAATGTGAGTGATTTCTGAAGGTTTAAAGAGCACCCCAAGTTTCTGATTAACCTGCTTTGTTATGTTTCCTATGTGACTTGCATAAGTTAATTGAGGATCCAGATGTATACCCAAATACTTAAAATGATGTACTTGCTCTAAGGTTATTCCTTTACTGTCCATTATCGTAAAATTTCCTGACTTTTCTCGTTTTTGTTTCGAGCCAAACATACTCTTTGTTTAAGTGCTATTTAAGGACAGTTTTATTTTTGTTAGCCAATTTTCGAGTTCTTGAAAATCTCTATTTAAATTCAAAGTTATATTTTCTAGTGAACTCGAACTTTTATATAAGATTATATCAGCAGCATACAAATGTTTACGGATACTTTAGCAGGAATTTTATCTATAAATACTGTAAAGAAAAGCGGCTGAAATATTGATCCTTATGGGCCTCCTTACTCCAAGATTCTTCCACTAGACAAGGCTCCACCATATGAAACGTTTAGCTCTCTACCAGTCAAATAACTCCCCATCCAGTCCAAAGATAAGTTAGTCAGTCCCTTTTCTGCCTGGCTTCTGAGCAGCAGGCGATGGTCTATCAGGTCAAATGCCTTTGATAGGTCCACAAACACAGCACCAGTGAGTTCTCCTCTGTCCACTGCCTCACTGATGTGATTCATGAACCACGCCAAAACAGTGCCAGTACTGTGGTACTTTCTAAAGCCATGCTGTTTGGGAGCCCTTAACCCACCCTGTTGAAGATAAGTGGAAAGTTGCTTATTAATGATTTTTTCTAAGATTTTACCCAAGAGGTAAAGCAAAGAAATCGGGCTGTAACTGCCCAAACCTTTAGGTTTCCTCCCTTAAAAATTGGTATGATAACTGTTTGCTTCCAGTGTTCTGGAAAGCTTCCCGTTATTAAGGATAAATTAAATAATTTTGTTAATAGAGAACAGATCCGAGGAGCTATAAGCTTCAGAAACCTCAGCTGAAGATCATTAATTCCTACATTTTTTTTTTTGGGGGGACTTGTTTTAATAACTTTAGTATCCGAGACAATTTTATTGCCTTAAAATGAAACGCTGTTCCATGTTGAGAAGCATCTTTGACTAAATTATGTGGGTCTAAGTATTAGGTACACTATGTTTGCTCATATCTAAAAATCTGTATAGAAAGTCATTACTTATCTCTTGTTCATTAGTTAGATTTGTACTATCTACAGAGAATTCATTAGACTGACCTTTCACTGATGGATTAATCAAAGATGTAATGGAGGACCAAACATTTTTTTGGATTTTTTTAATTCTACTCCTGCTGTTTAGAATAATAGGCAAATTTACTTTGCCTCAGTTTAAGCTGACATTCATTTCTGAGTGCACGATATTTATGAAAGTCGTATACTCTTTGTTAAATTAAATTGCCTCCAAGGTAGATCTCTTTGTTTCATTAGTTTAAACAAGTTTGGAGTTATCCATTTACTCACTGTTCCCCTAACTCTTCTAATTAATTTTGGAAAATATTTATCCTGCAATATTAAAAAGCTGGGTTGTAAAAAAGTCAACTACTGAATCAACGTGAAGCATTACCTCTAAACAGGACCAGTCTATTTTCTGCAAGTCAGATAGCAACTCCTCACTTAAGGTTTGATTTGCTTACATTTCCAAGTACAGTAGGTTGCCAGTTGATCGCTTATTACATCAGGCAACACTTTTTTTTTTTTTACTTTAGATTGACTGACGGATTGTTCATAACCAATCCAGAATTGTATGGTTGTTAGTCTTTAAAATCATTCTTGTGAAAGTCTGAATTAATTGACTCAAACCTGCATTTGTTATTAGTGAGTCAGTTTGTGAGTCTGCAATTGGAACCCAATGAATATTAAAATCACCTTGGGCTAAAACGTCACCACCAAATTGAAAAGTTGCTACAAATCTCAAGAAGTCATCTAAACCTTTATGGGCCAATTTAGAGGGGTTATAGACAGTGCAATATTTTAATTGATAGCACCCACCTTGCTTTATCTCTAGCAGCAGCCACTCACAATCTCGGGTATAATCATATTTTACATCCAATTCAGACACAGTAAATTCAGATTTATAATAAATAAGAATACTTCCACCCTTCTTTTTTGCCTACTCTGTCTTTCCTTATTATTTTATAACTATCCAGAACAATAAAATGTGTTGGTATAGAGGGCTTCACCCAAGTTTCTGTTTAAGTACATCAGGATCATACTTTGCAACCCGTGCCTCTATTTCCTGTTTTTTGGGGAAGAGGCTATGTACATTTAAATGTGCTAATCTCAAGCCTCCTTACACCAGATATTTTGATCCATAAATTGATCTGGATTAGAAGGGTCTGTGTTTATTTCCACATCCCAATATAATATTAGTAATAACCATGTTGAAAAGACTATAGTAGTGATAACAGGTCTATGTTTAAGAACAGGTGCAATGTAGGCACTGAATTGTAAAGACATTGAAGAGGACCAGTCCCTGAGACACCACAGCTGGTCACCCTCCCCTCCTCGGAGTGAACTCTTTTTACCACTACCCTAATTTTGCCTATCCCCGAACCAATTTCTTACCTAGCTTACCACCTCTGGACCCACTCCTAAGCTATCCAGCTTGCTTACTAGTCTCTTATATGGAATGGTATCAAAAACCTTATTGACATGATCCCCCTCCCCCCAAAATCCATGCTGCCTTGGGCCTTGTAACTCACTGGATCCAAGACAATCCACAATCCTTTTCTTTAGCAGTGATTCCATTAACTTTCCCGCCACCAATGTCATGCTGACTGGCTTATAATTGCCAGCATCCTCCATGCCACCTTTTTTGTGAAGTGGGACTACATCTGTCCTCCTCTAGAATTGTTCCTGTTTCCAGTGAGCTGTTAAATAGGACTATCAGAGATGCAGCCAGCACCTTCTTGAGCGCCCTCAATACCCTTGGATGCACCCCATCTGGCCCCACTACTTTACTTTGAAATTAGCAAGTCCCTTCAGGACTTGTTCCTCCAAACTCCCATTACCTTTTGTGGTCCCTCCCCTTTTCCTTCTTGGTTAACACTGCAAAAGTATTTGTTCAGGATATCTGCCTTTTCCTGGTCCCCCAGCACAGTCCTTGCTCTCTCCTTTTAACCTTTCAATCCCTCTCCTGGGACTTCTTTGTTTCACTTACAGTCACAGCCAAAGACATGGTCAGATATTTCTATAGAAATCTCCAGCTTTCTGCATTTCCACAGTAGGGGCAGCAGAGAGAGATGCTTTAGAAATTTCTCGAATTGTCTGACCATGTCTGTGACTACTATTGTACATAACTGAAAAATGTTGTGTCCCCTTTTCTTACCACCTGGGCTATTCTCTCAAGTTTATGCCTTTGAGCTCCTTACTGCTTTCCCTGCTTCCCTCTGTTTCCCCTGATACAACTCCCTATCCTCCTCCTCCTCCTGCGTCTCCATATACCTTCTGAATGCTACCCTTTTAGACCTTACCTTTTCAGTCACCTTTTTCGAGACCCACAGCAGTCTCTTTTTTCCTCTTGCTTTTGCTCACTTGTCTGATGCAAAGGATTGCTACCCTCACATTGCCCCTTTTTTGCTTCGCCCACTGTTGCTCCACCCAACCCAGGTCACCCCCTCCCCCCCCCCAAAAAAAAACTGGTCATCCCTAGGCATTCACCCATCTTTATAAAATCTGCCCTCCTGAAATCCTGGACCCTCGCCCCTGTGTGGTTCAATTCTGTAGCCGTTCTTATACTAAACCACAATGTACGGTGATCACTGATCCGCAGGAGGCCTCCCACCTTGATGTCTGCCGCACTGTCTCTGTTAGTGAGTACAAGGTCCAGTACTGCCCCTCATGAGTAGGTTTGTTGAATAGTTGCCTGAGGAATGCCCCCTGCAGGGAGTCCCGGATGTCCCTGCTTCCAGCTAAAGATGCAGTTGAGAGACTCCCATCTACATCTGGCAGACTGAAGTCCGCCACCATCAGCACCTCCCCCTTTTCTGCCATTTTGCCAATGGCTTTCACCAGTACCTTATCTAACTCCTCCCACTGTGCTAGAGGTCTACAGATCGTGCAAGTATGAATAATGGCTCCCTGCCCCATCTCCAGGGTGATTCACAGTACCTTAGCACCCCTCAACTGTATTCCCAGTATTTATGTTGCTTTTATGCTTTCCCTCACATAAAGCACCACATACCCTCCTTTCCTACCCACCCTGTCCCTCCTACGTAGTACATACCTAGCCTACCTAGATTTCAATAAGGCTTTCAGCACCATTCCATGCAGGAAACTAGTAAACAAGCTGGGTAGCCTGGGAGTGGCTCCAAAGGTGGTGAACTAGGTCTGAAACTGTTTAGGGGTAGGTGGCAGAGGGGGGTGGTAAGCATAGTTCACTCCAAGAAAAGGAGGTTGACCAGTGGGTTGCCTCACGTATCAGTGCTCAGACAGGCCTGAAAGTGAAGATCTGCCTCTCTGCGGGTGACACTTGGGGGTGGAGTGGAAAGGATGAGTAGTAACATGAGAACTTGAGGAGTGGTCAAGGGTATGACAGCTGGGGTTCAATGCAAAAAAAGTGCAAAATATTGCACTTGGTGCACAGAAACCCAGGAACGGAGTACAGCAGACACAAAGCTGGTGTTCGTTAGTGAAGGAAATCTTTCTGCAGCAGCAGAAAATAGCCAAAAAAGGAGTAGTTCTTGACATACAAAGGAAAAAGAATCACTTTTAAATAAAACTGATCTCTTAAATGGGTTAAAGATAAAGTGAAATATTTAGGGGTATCCATACCCACCGACCTGACTAAGTTACACTCTTACAATTACCAAGCATTAAAAGAGAAAGTATTTGAGGACCTACAAAGATGGCAAAATCTCCCTCTTAGCTTCATGAATAGAATTGAGGTAATAAAGATGAATATTTTGCCTAGATTCATATTTTTGTTCTCTACTCTTCCCCTCCCAATTAATGGAGTGGAGTGGCGGGAGTTGAGACCACAGCTATCTAATTTTATTTGGGCAGGGGCGTGCGTAAAAAGTGGTGCATGCTAACAGAAGCTAAAGATAAAGGGGGTTGGGAGTTCCGACCTATCAAAGTGTTACCTAACAGCACAGACAACCCCAATATTAAAAATGCTGAAGCCGGGAAGGGAAGGGGGTTGGTACAAACTAGAGGAAAAAGCTCACCCTTGGATACCTCTGAGGTTTTTACCCTGATAATTAAGGCTTCAGACCTTAAAGTCTTAAGTAACATC
Source organism: Neoceratodus forsteri (assembly GCA_016271365.2). NCBI lineage: Eukaryota > Metazoa > Chordata > Ceratodontiformes > Ceratodontidae > Neoceratodus > Neoceratodus forsteri. Next base: position 738,004,866 of record CM028131.1, read on the forward strand.
TGGACGAAAAATACACTTAGAATCTGGCTTAAGACAAGACAATGTTGGGAGATATCTTCCCCCTCGTGGAAGTATATCCCACTAAAGTACTTACCACAATTCCCAGCCACCCATAAAGACCCCTGCTGGGGTAGATGGGCAGACAAGGGGCTTAAATACTTGCATCAAATTGTTAACGAGGAAGGTGTTAAAACTTTTACATTGCTTCAAGAGGAATTTAAGATTCCCCACAAAGACTTTTTTGGATACCTCCAATGTAGACATTTTATAACCAACACAGCAGGGACCTGTGCTATATAAGGTAACCCAGCCCCCCCACCGATGTGTGTGTATGTATATGTATGTATATATATATACATACACACACACATATCTATCAAAAAAGTTACACGGAGGATACAAAAAAATTCATTTCATATATACATCAAACACTACAGGAAGGCACAGGTTCCTTGCACATTTAAGCAGTAGAAAATAAATGGCAAGCCGAATATAAGAGCCAAGTATCAAGTAAGGACTGGAGCCTAATTTGGTGGGGAATGCATAGAACAACAAACTCCCCAGTGTGGAGGGAGTTTAGGTGGAAAATCTCAAGGTATTTTATCACCCCTGATATTTCTTCTAAATATGGAACCTCCCAAACCGATAGATGTTGGAGGGGATGTCCAGACAAAGGCTCTCAGTTCCATATTTTTCGGAGCTGCCCTAACATAAGAAACTACTGGGAGGAGATAACTACAGCCTCTAAAGAAATTCTGCAGTTAGAAAACTTACCAGAGTTCCCGCATATGTTACTGGGCCTCCCCGCCCCCCTGGAGTGAAGTCAAAAGCTCCAAGATACTTATTCTTTATATTGATAGCAGCAGCTTCCAAATCTATCACACAGCGATGGCTCACTTCAGACAAAGTGTCATACTCTGCATGGTGGTCAAATGTGATTAGCATTAAGACAATGGAGGCTCTGACCGCTCAACTCAGACTCCAAACAGACCAATTTAACTCAAGATGGCTTCCCTTCTTCAAGTATGTGGAGACCAAAAAAGGCATGACAATATTAGATCAACTTTTGCTGAAATAAAGAGTATGACATCCTTCAGTCCAGTGGGTAGATGAGAACCCCTGCGGCCTCCGTCCTACACCAGTAAAACCCAATCTTAATCCCTGACATAAACTGCTTGAGCAAACTTAATTTTTTTTTTTATTAACCCCCCACACTTTGTAAATATTCCCTGCTTTGCATGTTCTTGGTATTAATATAAATATAAGATATGGTTTGTACAATAAACTGTTACGCAAAGCATACATATTAAAATATGGGATGGAAATAGGAAGCACACAGAACAGCGGCTTGTTTCTTCAGGAATTAGTTTATGGAAAGGGTATTGGTTGGCAGAGAGAAAGGAACGGCTGGGTGAGAAATTGCTGGAGTAGAACCGGATATCCTCTGACTGTATGTGAGGAAGAGGGCTTCTGACTAATCTCACCATCTGGGAAAAAAAGCAAATACTCTGTCCAGCCTGCAAGATATAAAAAGGAAAAACATGAACAAAGGCTTTATGTAGAGAAATTTGATCCTAGATAATGCCCTGCAACTGGTGTTATTAGTATGGAATCATTTATGTGTTTTCTTGTTAACTCCTGCAATGAAGTACAATGTAATATGGAATGAAAATGGAAAACTAATAAAGATTAAGTTCCAAAAAAAAAAAAAATGAAGTAAAACTGATTCAATGCAAATGAAAATGAAGGTAAGTTGAAACACTGCGATCAAACTGAGCGATTAAGCTTCTGCAGAGTCTGTGCGTGACTGGTCAACATCGGGAAAGAACTGAAGAGGGAGTGGAGCCACTCGCACTTTCATAGGGTAAGTGACGCTGGAGCCTGACATCAACATGGGTGGCCCCTAGTATACCGATGCAGAAAAGTTTCCATGGGATCCTAATGCCTGGTGGCAGAGTTCCATATGTGAGACCTGATGACAGAGATATCACAGAAGAAGATCCCACTATCCTGAGGCCAAAGAGGTCGATGACCAAGAATGGGATATCAGCCAGATTGTACTGGGTGTCCAGCATAAGCCTAGCCCTAAAGCACATGGACATGGCAGTAGTCAGAGATCAGGTGCTCATATCCAGGGTCATTTGGAGCTGGTGTTAATCTAGCATGCAGCCATGCTCTTGATTTGTTGGGCATAGGCCTGCTTGTACACCAGAAGCAGAGGGAGGAGGTTCCCAACCATCCCAAACAGGAAGTGGTTAAAATCAGTCTTCATGAGAGCGTAACTGTCCTGCCTGAATCCAACCCTGAAAGGGTGCTCGTGAGCACCATGTACTCGCAGATAGTCTGGGTAGGAGGCGCTAGGCAGGACGCCAAGTGCTGCCAAAGCTCCAGTGCTGTTCTCAAGATGGTCTCGGCCACAGGGAGAGAGAACCCTGGGGGAATCATCCCTGTTAAGGATGTCAGTGGCTGGGTATTTAGCCTGCTTCTGAACCGGCTCCAAAAGAATTCCATGGAATCCTACAACAATGCTCCAAAGGAAGTCGAGCCTGATGAGGCTGACTGACTGTCCGAGCAGTCTCGGTTGTATAACTGGGTCCTGCTCCAGGTCATTGAGGGCTCACCCTCTGCATCCAGTGACTCTTTTCGAACACTGCCTTGGTCTGCTTCCGAGGACTGGGGACCACCCCAGAGCTCTGGGTGACTTACACTTACAAGTAGGCTGGTGGCAAGGCAGGACTCTTTAGTGGGGACCCAAACCCATGACTGTGTTGAAGACAGCTCCACCTCCAGTGGAGAAGACATAGACACCCTGGTTTGCCAAGTTACTACCAGAGGAATAATCAGAGAGCTAAAGGACCATCTACCCCAGGAGCAGAGACCTGCCCCTCCCTGCAAGAGGCCTCTGCTGCCACAGCAAAGCTTCATATTTTTGATTAAGATGGTGTCAGTGCTGATCATACCCAAAGAGTGATGGGCTCAAGGATTACTGAGACAGACGGCTGCTGGTCAAGTATGAGCAGGACCATGAAAGGTACCTCCACCTCGACCCACAGACTATGCGTGTCCATCGTAGGCTTTGCATAGATCATGTGCTTAGGCAGCAAGACCACGAGGGGGCTAGAGGTGCTGAAAGACACAACCACCAGTGCAGGTACCTCCCAAGGCAGCTCGGACGGGGCCACTAACCAAGTCATGTCCTCCCGTATGAGGACCAGCAGAACTAGGGTCTAAGAGATTGATGACTCCTTGTTGAGCTCTTACGACAACCAGTCAACCAACTCAAGAGAACTCCTGACAAGACAAAGTCAAAGTTTACGTGATCTACCAAGGTTATCACAGGAGCCTTGACCTGCCCCTTGACTGAAGGGAGCTCAACTAAAGCCCAGTGGCTGGGCGACTCAACAAAGCAGGAAGACTGCAATCATTCCCAGTGACACAACTGTTGATGGCAGCATTTCTTTTGTCAGGGCAGGCTCCTCCCGTAGGTCTGCAGGACTAAGTATATTTCACAGAAATCATCAAATATGTCAACGTTCGCTAGTAAACAGCACTTGAAAATGGAATTCCAATGACACATGCAGAGCTGCAAAGGGGAAGTTCTGTCTCTTCCAGCGGACAGATCTGTTGTTACAGGGTGTTACAGGGCAGAGCCGAAGGATATACCGCCTGGGTGGTAGGAAGAGCACTGCTTGAAAATGTCCAGTGACTCGGCTGTATCCAGCAGAACTGTCAGTGTGGATAGTGAACTGAATCCACGCTATCAGAACCTGATGTTTGCATTGTGCTTTTAACGATTGGAAAAAACATGGTTTAACAGCCCATAAAAATGCAACCTATACAAAACACCGTGCCAGGAACTTGTAAAAGCCAATTATAATGCAGTGATGAACCAAAAACACTTATAATGGAGCTCTCTACAGTATTGTAGGGTGGAGTATTTTGATGTGAAACGTGTGGTCAGTGAACCTCTATGTGGCACACTGATGTGGTGGACAACAAAGTAACACATTACGACTGTCACATGCTGGCTTCCTTAAACACAGGAATACATTTTATTCCACTCTGGCAAATGTTGTGCTCCATCCTCATGTCTCATCATTCCCACAAGTGGATCTGTAGTACTCCAACTACAAAGCCCACAGCCTCCATCCACTGTGTGGAGCTATGTGCTGTGGTAAAGAAATGTACAGTATATGTCAGGTAAGGCTATGGTAAGAAGGTGTTAGGACCTTTCATGTTAAGTAGGGTCATTAGCATTTGATACATTCATACTGTAGTTCCGCGCTGAAATGCTAATGGATTTATGCCTCACAAACTGCCCAGCCTGCTGTGCTTTGCCAGTATGGTCACAACTGTTGTTCTTGCTTCTGCTATTAGTGTGTCCATTCCAATATGGCCTACCTAGACTTTAGCAAGGCATTTGACATAGTCCCACACAAAAGATTGATAGTCAAATTAACCAGCCTGGGAGTGGGTCCCAGGGTGGTAGCCTGGGTAAAGCATTGGCTGGACAACAGGACACAGAAGGTAATTGTAAATGGAGTCCACTCTGAAGAAAGGGCGGTTACTAGTGGGGTACCCCAGGGTTCAGTATTGGGTCCAGTCCTTTTTAATGTCTTCATCAGTGACATTGCAGAGGGACTGGAAGGAAAAGTATGCCTTTTGCAGATGACACAAAGATCTCAGCAAGTTGATACACAAGAGGCGTGGAAAGGATGAAACGGACTTGGCAAGGTTGGAGGAATGGTCAGACATATGGCAGCTAGGATTCAATGCAAAAGTGCAAATAATGCACCTGGGAAACAAGAACCCAGGGAAGAATACACAATGGGTGGGGAGGTAGTAACAACAACAAAACAGGAAAGGGACCTGGGGTAATCATATCAGATGACCTTAAGGTTAGAAGCAATGTGAGAAGGCAGTAGGGAGGGCCAGGGTATACTGGGATGTATAGGGAGAGGCATCAGCAGCAGAAACAGGAAGTTGTTATCCCTCTGTACAGACAGTTGGTGAGACCCCATCTGGAATACTGTGTCCAGTTCTGGAGACCCCATCTCCGCAAGGACATAGACAGGATAGAGGCAGTCCAGAGGAGGGCAACTAAAATGGTGCAGGGTCTGCAGAGAAGCCGTATGAGGAGAGACTAAAGGAGCTTAATATGTATACCCTTGAGGAAAGAAGGAGAGGGGGACATGATAGAAACTTTCAAGTACCTCAAGGGAATCAACAAAGTCCAAGAGGGTAGCATCTTTCAGAAAAAGAGACTTGCAAGAACAAGGGGACACAATTTAAAGATAGAAGGAGGGCGGTTCAGGGGCAATGTGAGGAAGTATTATTTCACAGAGAGGGTAGTGGATGCATGGAACAGCCTTCCTGAGGAAGTTGTGGGGTCTAAAACTGGGAGAATTCAAGAATGCATGGGACAGACATAAGGCAATTCTTGTGGGGGGCAGGAAGATAAAGGCTGTTGGTTAACTAGGATCTGCGGCCTATCCTGTAGGTAGGGAAATGGGCAGACTAGATGGGCCTAGCGGTCCTTATCTGCCATCAAAGTCTATGTTTCTATGTTTCTATGTAATATATCTTCTTTGGTGTCACACACACACATTTATGCACATTAGCAGACCTTAATGCCTAGGTTTGTGTTCAAAACAACTGCAAACATTGATAATATCAATCAGGTTGTTTTCAGTAACTGCATCATATAAACATACACTCAGTCAGCAGAAAAGGCCCACTGGCCTACCAAATCTGCCCAGATGTTACCTAATCTGTCTCCACAGATCCTTTTTGGTTTCAGGCGATCCTGCTGCCTCCCTGCCTATTTTCTAATATACCCCATGCATGCCTGAAATCCCTGACTGTTTTATCTTCCGCAACTTCCACTGGCAGTCTGACTGAGGTATCTACTACCCTTTCAGTGAAGAAATATTGTCTCACATCTCTCTCCTGAACCCCCCCCCCCAAAAAAAAAAATACTCACTGCATGTCTCCTGGTTCTGGTGCTCTTCCTCTCTTATTTTTTTGAATATGTCCTTTTTATTTAAATTTTTCACAGGGCATTCACCTTTACAATTTAGGTAAATAAAGGATTTGGCAGGTAAAATCACATTACCCAGTTTTCCCGAGGAAATAAAATCTCAGTGATTTAAATACAGACAGTTACTCATACAGCAGGTTATAGCAGTTATGGTATGTATAAGATTCTATATAATTGTTCATTTTAATTTGTGTTACAGATTCATCCAGTTCTTGGAAAATACTATAATGAGAAACCTACTGGTTCAGTATGTCGTATGCTATAAAACCCTGAAACAGAAACAGAGCGGTATAGGACAGTGAGAGGGTGTAATACCGCAAATGGGTCTGTGCGCGGTACTGCACCCTCTCACTGTCCCAGGCAGAGTATAATACCTCTGCTGGGACGGGGATCTGCTGAGCAGCTGCAGTGGCTCTACGGGATGAGCCGGTGGCAGACAGTGCGTTTGGGATGGGTTCGATTCCCGGTCCCAGACGCATGGAATTTTTCATACTTTGTGTGGTGATACATATTTTTAAAACTCCCAACCCCCTGAGTTAGTTATTTTAGTTGGGGGCAGTGGAGCCCCCCACAAAAACAAGACACATGCTGCATGCAATATACTGCGCTGTATTGGCAGCTTGGTATACTGTTGCGGCACAATGTCTTGCGACATTTATGACCCGGTGCCAATGAGGAACCATCAGCTAGCTGAACCCATTTAAGAATATTCCACTGTTTCTTTGCACAAAATTATTGAAAGTGACTGGTTGTAGTATAAAATCATCCCTCAGTCATTATTTTTGCTACTCATCCTTTCTGTAGGCTATTAAATGAATCTGCCTGTTATCTAACTTTATGTGTCAGTTTTTCCATTATGTGAGGTTGTACGGCAAGGACTTGCCATTGCTGTTTAGTTGGCAAGGTAAGGTGCAATCACAGTTTCATGACTGTTTTTTTTGCTGCAGTAAAAATAATATTTAGCAGATATTTTTGATGCTTATTAAACAGGCAGACTGGAAAATGAAGGAAAATGGCTAACTGTGGGGTACGGGTAGGGAAGTTTGGGCAAAGTTGCTGCGAGCCACATTCCATCTCCTTCCAGTACTGGTCTAACAGTAAATAAAGCCAACTGGTGCTCATTCCCTTTGAAACTGACTCCCCGCATGCACCTTGTTCACCCCTGTGAGGTAAGTGTAAGGTCTCTATCATGTCACCATTCTCATAGTACTATATAGCTACATAACACTTTGTAATACTAACTGTCCCAAAAGAAGCTTTCCACACCAGCCAAAATGTTTCAGTTTTCAGGGACACTCTTTGTGCCAAATGTTTTGTACACTGTACTTAATATGATGGCTTTTACTATGTTATTTGTAGCATTACTAAGTTTTAAGCTACGCTTTCTGAAAACAACACTACAAAACTGCAAGCTGCCCTACAACGAACAGTGCAAATGATGACTTTTTATTTAGAACTATGATGGTTAGTGCAGTGGGTTTATTTTTTTTTGGGGGGGGGGGCAAAGGACAAGGTTTAATGAGCTGCATTTTGCTTTTCATAATAAAATACATGATGTGAGTTAATAGGGCCTCCAAGGAGTGTCTCTTATGGTACATGAGATTCTGAGAGTCAGGTTGGGGTGAGAAGACCGCAAAGGGAAGCTGAGCCATTCTGTCTGACCAACCCGCACAAGTGGAGTTTCTTATACCATAAGAGACACTCCTCGGAGGACCCATTATTATAAATCACTTGAGTGTAGCTTGAGCAATTTATAGGTTTATAGCCTCTTTTTAAAATGTTATTGTACCCCTCCCACCAGTACGGAATTGGCGTGCTCCCGCATGAGAGCACACTGTACAGAGGATAAGAGGTACAGTGGCTCAGCATGCCGATTGGCTGAAATAACACTAGTGATTTATAATAGCATGAACTTGGCTTCAGATTAGTACAGTACTGTTCTATTCTCCATATTTTATTCATGCTCGTTTTAAAGACCAAGAAAAGGCTGTGGTGGCTTATGGAGCTGTACTCAAGGCATGTAAATGTATGCGATTTAACATTTTTTAATTTACAAAAGGTTTAAAAACATACCTGGAAATATATAAGAAAGCAGTCAAGTTTCCTCTTGCTGGAGCCCCTGTCAAAATACTGTCCACAAGTATCAAGGAGAGTGCAGACCAGTCGTATTCGAAAAAGATGTTCTGGTGGGTCAAGGATGCTGGGGGTACCATCAGAATTCACACCAAAAGAAATAAATGAGTACAGAGTTCTAAAAATGACTGCTGACTCCACCATTCGGTAATTATATAATTCTCCCAGGAATTTGGCACTGCTGATTCGCCGCTGATTAAACTTGGGCTGGTTTACCTAAACAAAGAGAGACAGTTAACAATTGTATTATTACACAAGGAAATAAGTATAGAATGGAAAGACACATACTAACAATGTAAACTGTAAAACAACTTTCTAAACTGTCATTCCTCTGCTGGCTTGGCTGCTCATTGCCATCATAAAGGAAAATTACTTTCTGCAACTCTTGATCTTCTGTAGTATCTTTACCATAGAGTCACACTCTTTTGTCTTAAGACGAGAAGCACTAGGATCCTGTGGGAAAGAACAGTTAAGCAAGAACTTCCCATAACAGTAGATCTTGGAGAGAATCTCTGTCATCAGGTCATACCTATGGAACTTAGCCATTGGGTGTCAGGATCCCACAGATGTTTTTTTCTGAAGCAGTCTACTAGGGGCCGCCCGCGCAGACATCAGGCTCCGACGCACACCCTATATAAGTGCGGGCAGCCCCACTCCCTCTTCAGATCTCTCTCTAGCCAGAGGCCATGGGAGAGAGGAGTCCCATCAGGGAACTGAGGAGAGAGAGAGAGAGAGAGAGAGGTGCCCAGCTAGAAGAAAGGCCAGAGCAACAAGACAGCTGAGTTATAGAGAGAGAGACAGAGAGAAATGCGGATGGAGGGAGGGACGGCATGGCCTGATGACAGAGATTCCCTCAAAGATCTACTGTTACAGTTCTTCCGTAACTGTTTTGTCTTCTTCCGGGACATCTCTGTCATCAGGTCACACCTATGGAATGAGTCCCAAGCAGGGCGGAGTGCAAGGACAGTCTGGGTGGCAGGAGGCCACAGGCCTAAGAAAGAAGGTCCTGAAGAACAGCTAGGCCAAATCTTGTCCGTCTGCTGGAAACAATGTCCAAACTGTAATGCTTGGTTAAAGTGCGGACTGTATTCCAAGTGGCAGCAGTACAAATCTCTGCTGCAGACATGCCTCTGAAATAGGCAGCTGAAGTGGTCATGCCCCTGGTGGAATGGCCTTTAACAACCTCAGGAAATTCCTTCCTATAACAAAAAACAATACAGTTGGCCAATCATTTGTACAAGCATTGTTTAGAAACTGGAACACCCTCTCTGCCAGGGGCAAAAGAAACAAACAGCTGAGAGGACTTCCTGCAGTCCTTTGTACGGTATGACTAGAGGGCATGGGATGAGACTAGAGGGCATGGGATGAAGTTGGAGGGAGGACGATTCAGAGGAAACGTGAGGAAGAATTTCTTCACAGAATGGGTGGTGGACAAGTGGAACACCCTGGCAGAGGAAGTGGTGAGGGCTGAAACAATCATGGGATTTAAGAATGCATGGGATAGACAAAGGAATTCTGGAGGTCAGGGGTAAGGGGCAACAGACTCCTAGGAAAACATAAACTGAATTTACAAGCTCAAATGGACAGACTGGGTGGGCCACAGGCCCCTATCTGCCGACACTGTCTATGTATCTATGTACAGTAACGCAGAATTCTATGTAGATCCAAAGTACTGAGCAATGTTTCCCCTGGATTGGCATGCTCTGGTTAATTAACAGGCAGATGGATAGACTAATTAAAAGTAAACTCTGACACCACCTTAAGAAAAAACTTAGGATTAGCACACAAATAGTCTCTGTCTTTAAGAAAAATCAAATACGTCTGCTTACACATGAGAGCCTGTAGCTCTGAAATTCTTCGAGCAGAAGTAACAGCAACTAAAAATAACATTTTGCATGACAGAAAGCATAGCTTGCAAGATGAGGCTGGCTCAAAAGAAGGCCGGGTCAGCTTCTGTAGAACAAAATTCTGGTCCCAAACTGGAACAGGGTTATAGACAGAAGGCTTCAAGTGGAGAATGCTTTGCAGAAAGTCCTAGCCACATCCAGCTGTGCCACAGTATGGCCATCAGTGGGCACATGGATGGCAGATATGGCTGACAGGTGCACCTTCTGAGAAGAGTATTTCAGACCTGCATCAGGCAAGGTCAGGAGATACTACAGAACCTGACTGAACGGACAGATAAAAGGATCCAGGCCATGAGAAGCGGCCCATACAACAAACCGCTTCTATTTCATAGAATAGGTGGCCCTGGTGGAAGGCTTTCTGGCAGCCACCAGGACATCAGCCACCTTCTGAGACACACCACAGCAAGTAATGGCTACATCCTCAGGAGTCATGCATGCAGGTGGAGAGATGTGAGGTATGGATGGACCAGGGTCCTTTGAGCCTGTGTCAACAGGTCCCTGAAGAGGGGCACCAAAAAAAACAGACTACTCACCTGTAACAGTAGTTCTAGGAGTGATATATGTTGTCCATCCACACTTCTTGGCACTGTCCCTTTCCCCTTTAAATCTGCCAGAAGGTCTTTAAGCTGGCTGCTCCCACCCACCCACTCGGGTGGTATAACCCTCGGCTCAACCCCATGACGCCAGATCTTAGGCCCGCTGGAAACCAGGTGTGTGTGTCGAAGCCAGGGAGATTGGGTGGGTCCGTGTGGATGAACAACATATACCACTCCTAGAAAGTATAGTTACGCGAGACCTTACCATAGCAGTAGATCTTCTAGGAATATATCTTGCAGTAAGTCATTACTTCTGGGAGTTCCCAGCAGATGATGCTATCACACAGCAGCTTCTTCCAGCAGTTTCCACACCAGGAACCACCCACATGACATCACTTCCTGGGCTGTGCCTATAAAAGTGGCTGGTTTTTGGCAGTCTCCATTCCCCGCCGGTTTCAGCTCGTAATGACGAGGGACCAAGGGGAACGAAGGTCATGTGCATCCTAACCCTATTTGTGTTTTCCCTGTTACAGATGGCAGGGGGACGGTGGGTGGGAAACTACTTACTGCAAGACACATTCCTAGAAGATACTGCAGGTACACAAGAACTTACCGTAACAGCAGATCTTTGAGAGAGGTTCCTGCAATAGGTCTTCACATATAGGACTGTGCCCCCTGGCGTCAGGTCCGTACGGCAAACCTGTAGATAGCAATCATCAGCGGGGACTGCCCACAAAGTCAGATGGCATGACGTCAGCCTGACTATAAAAGGGGCGGTCCCGCGCCCACTCTACAGTTCTTTTCCAACAGAGACCTATAGAAAGTTAAGAATAAGACCGGAGTAAAAACTCCTCAGACCCTGCTTCCACTCAAGTCCCAAAGGGCTAGATAGGATGGAAAATAAGGATAAAACATCCAAAATCTGGGGGAAGGAGGGTGGGAAACTAGACCTACTGCAGGAACCTCTCTCGAAGATCTACTGCTACGGTAAGTTCTTACGTAACTGCAGTATCTTACTTCGAGAGGGTTCCTGCAGTAGGTCTTCACATAAAGGACTGAATATCAAGCAGTACCAAAGAAAAACAAAACACAGGTGCATCCAGGAGGAGGAGAAGTCGCCATGAGAAATCACGACAGGAGGCCTTGCAAGACCAAAGCTAGTTCTGCGCCGAGAGGCAATGTCCAGACTGTAATGCTTAGTAAAGGTGTGGACAGATGAGCACGTGGCCGCTGCACAGATCTCTGCCATGGACACATTCCTAAAAAAGGCAGTAGAGGTCACCACACTGCAGGTGGAGTGGCCTTTAACTGCCCCTGGAAGGGACTTCCCATATTTCGTGTACGAAAAATGGATGTAGTTAGCTAGCCATCGAGAGATGGTTTGCTTGGATATAGCCTTGCCCTGGCACTGTGGAGCAAAAGCTACAAACGGTTGGATTTATGAACCTCCTTAGTCTAGTTCGTGTAGTACCTCAGGATCAGGTGCACATCAAGGGTGTGCAGAAGGTGTTCCCCGCTGTTGGAATACAGTGGATAGTATACTGGTAATTCCACGCTCTGGTTCAAAGTGGTTTCCAAGAACACTTTGGGAAACAAAGAATACTCGGTCATTATGAAAAATCAAATAAGGTTCCTTATTGACGAAAGCCTGCAATTCGGAAACCCTTCTGGCCAAAGTAACTGTGACTAAAAATAAGGTCTTCCAGGAGAGGAAGTATAGTTCGCAGGAAGAAGCTGGTTCAACCGCGGGTAAAGTCAGCTTCTCGAGCATGAAATTCAGGTCCCAGGGTGGACAAGGATTCCAGATGGGAAGTTTCAAATGAAGGATGCCTTTCAGAAAGGTTTTGGCAACCTCCAGCTGAGCCAAGGTTTTGCCCTCCACTGGGAGGTGGTAGGCAGACACCACAGATAGGTGGACCTTAATGGAGGAGTAGCTAAGGCCCGCCTCAGACAGATGTGCAAGGCACTCTAGAACCTGGGAAACCAAGCACGAAAATGGGTCCCGGTGCCTTGCTTGGGCCCAAATCGTGAATCGCTTCCACAACTTGGCGTAAGTTGATCTGGTGGAGGGTTTTCTAGCCTTCACTAGAATATGCGCAACCTGCGAAGATACCCCATAATGAGAAATCGCTATGTCCACAGGTGCCACGCATGAAGGTGGAGAGACTGAAGGCTTGGATGCACCAGGGTGCCCTGCTCCTGAGTCAGAAGGTCGTGAAAAATGGGCAAAAGAACCAGAGGTTCCAGTGCCAGTTGTTGTAGCAGAGGATACCAAACTTGGCACGGCCAAAGTGGAGCAATAAAGATGGCGTGAGCTCCCTCCTGTTGTAGTTTCACCAAGACCTTCTGAATGAGAAGAAAGGGAGGAAAGATGTACAGAAACCTCCCTGTCCATGAAAGAGACAGCACGTCTTGCCAAAAAGCACCATGCAAGGGAACGAGCGAGCAAAAGATAGGTAGTTTAGCGTTGTATGGGGAGCTGAACAGATCTCTGGCTGACCCCATCGAAGAAACAGATCTTTGACCACCTCTGACTTTAGCTCCCACTCAATGGCCCTGGCCACTGATCGACTGAGACTGTCCGCCAGGTAGCTGCCTACGCCCGGAACATGGCCTGCTGTCAAGTAAAGGCTGTGCTGAATCGCCCAGTACCATACCCTCATTGCTTCTCTGCAAAGAGGATATAATTGGGTTCCTCCCTGTTTGTTTAGGTACCAGACTGTGGACATGTTGTCTGTCTGGATTAGAAGAGATCCCAGAACGTGGAGAGATTGGAATGCCTGAAGTGCATAAAGAACCGCCCTGGTCTCCAGGACACCGATGTGAAGCATAAGCTCCTGTTCGACCAAGACCCATGTGTCTTGTGAGTCCCCAGATGGGCTTCCCAGCCCAGATCTGAGGTGTCCGTGGTGAGAATTTGGGTTGGAACTGACTGCTGGAAAGAAATTCCCCTCAATAGGTTTGAGAGATCCTGCTACCAGCAGAGATCTCTCTGAAGGCTGTTGGAGATCATGACCTTTTGGTTCATGTCATCCGTCCTCTGGTCTCACTGGACTCGAAGAGACCATTGGGTGACCCTCATGTGAAGTCTGGCCATGGGAACTGTCGAAATGGCGGCCACCATCAGTCCCAAGAGACGGAGCACAGAGTGTGCTGGGATCCATCGGGCCTGGGCCATGAGAGTGGCCTGAGAAGATAAGGTCTCAGCCCGATCTGATGGCAGAAAAGCCTTGCCCTGAACTGTGTCTAGTATAGCTCCAATGAACTGGAGTCTCTGGGATGCTACTAGCTGAGACTCGGGAAAACTGACTGTTATGCCCAGGAAACCAAACAAGTTCAGAGTGAAAGAGAGAGACTTTCACGCTGGTAGGAGAGGGTGCTGCGAGGAGCCAGTCATCCAGGTACGGGAAGACATAAATGCCCTGACGGCGTAAAAACACCGCCACTACCGCTAGGCATTTGGTGAACACTCTGGGTGCGGAAGCGAGGCCAAATGGGAGTGCTCTGAATTGGAAATGGTTCTCCATAAAAACAAAATGGAGAAAGCGGTGGTGGGCTGGGAGGATAGGAATATGCAGGTAAGCATCCTGCATGTCCAGGGAGCACAGCCATGAGTTTGGGTGGAGCAGGGGGAGGAGCCCCTGAAGGGTCAGCATACAAAACTTCTTGTACTCGACGAAGACATTTAGTGTGCTGAGGTCCAGGATCAGTCTCAGGTCGCCCGTTTTCTTCGGTACCAGGAAGAAGTGGGAGTAGAATCCCCTTTCTATTTGGTTTGATGGGACAGGTTCTATGGTCCTCTTGAGAAGAAGAGCCTGAATTTCCTGAGAGACAATGGGGACCTGATCCCAAGGACAGAAGAACCGTCCCGGCAGTAGAGGGGCTGGAATCTCACTGAATTCTATCTAGTGACCTTGCTGGATGAGCTGAAACACCCAAGCATCTGCGGTGACGAACCTCCAACTGTCCAGGTGGAGGCTGAACCTCCCTCCGACCAGTTCCTCTTGTGTTACTGGAAGGAGGGGAAAGGAGTCAGGACGCCAAGGGGAGGGAAACTTTTGCCCCAGAGGCCTGTTTGGGAAAGTTGGCCTGTTGGGGTTTGAGCTCCAGATCCAGGGGTGCATTTCTTTGCATGGCACTTAGCCTGGGATTTGTTCCACCTTCTTTGGTGGCGAACAGGCTGCTTTTTCTGGCCCATCGTATACATGGAACGGACATCCCACAAGGAGCGTTCCCTCTCCTACAGCCCTGTAATGATATTCTTGGCATCGCCGCCAAAGAGAATGGAACCCCTAAAGGGGGCGTCCAGGAGGGAGGACTGTACATCTTGCACTAGGCCTGCTATACGGAGCCAGAAGAGGCAGCAGAGACAGATCCCAGAGGCTACCACTCTGTCCACTGAGTCGCAAGTCGCCCAAAGAGCATGACGACACGATGACTTCCCCATTCTAACTTTATCCAATAACTTCTTTCTCAGGGTTTCATCCTGAACCTCTTGGAGGTCTCTTTCTAGGTCTAAAAGAGAGACTTTTTGGAAGACGACCATATGCGAGACGTAATTAAGGGAACGTATTGCACAAGAGGAAGAAGAATAGATTTTACACCCAAACTGATCTAGCTGGCGCGAGTCCCTGTCAGGAGGTGAAGAGCTCAAGTGTTTGGGCTGGGCTGAACGGTCATGAGCGGCTGTGATGACAGCCTTTGAGATGGGAGTTAAGGTGCTGTCTGCTTTACGCGAAACCACTGGTATAGAGGACGGCTGTTGCCAAGTCGTGGTCACTAGGTCCTCATGGGGTCCCATCCACGGGGGAATGGGGATAGGGTCAGAAGTGGCCAGATCCAGGTGTTCCGCATGCTTTTCTGGCTCAACCTCTTTGGACAGCTAGCCACCTGAATGGAGCATAGCAAGTCTCCGAAAGAGGGGTCCTCCGGTGGAGACTTGGGAGAGTCTTTAGGGGGGACCTCTATGGGAGACCTGGGTTCCGACAGATCCAAGTCAGACTCAGTGTCAGAGGGCTCAGAACCACTAGGAACAGATGGGTCTGCTTCCATGGTGCCAACAGTCAGGGAGCCCGAAGCTCTGGTCCGAGAAGGTGGTGGAGAGGTGACCCTGGGAGTTGGTGCCTCTCTTGCCGACTGTCTTATCTCTGAGAGCAGTTAGTTCTGGTGTCCTTCCACCAAAGGGGGACGGACTTGTGGTCCGGTACCGGAGGAGGGGTCTGGAAGAATGAAGACCACAGATACTGAGGGTACTGCCAGGATGGATAAAAAAAAGGAGTACCTGGGGTGTCCTGGTGTCGGGTAACCCAGCGTTGGATGCTGAGAGGTCGTCGAAGGGCACCCCGGAGGCGGGAAGGAGGGTTCAGGATGTGGGAACCCAGACGAAGGGCCTGCAGGGGGCACTGCCACAGCGCCAGCAGATGGCGCAGGATACGGGCGTGCACCCGAAGTACCAGAGGGTGGAGGCTCCATGGCATGATCCCCAGCCAGTGATAGACTCCTGTCCGGGGACGGCGGAAGGCCTGGTGAGGGGGGGACCCGAGGGGGGGGCCCCCCCCCCCCGACAGCAGGTCCGAATGAGATATAACTAGTGCGAAAAGCAGAGGATCGGGTGGCGAGTCCCTGGGGTGAATAACCCTGGGAGACAATGGGTCGACTTGTCCCTCACTATGTCTGGAGCTGGGGGCCAAACTGGAGCCCAACGGGAGAGTGGATGGATCCGGGCGGGCGTCGGAGGAGCCGGCGTCCGACACAACAGATCCGGCCGAGCTAGAGACAGCTGGAAGGCCACCGCTAGACTGATCGGCGGTGGCCACGCACCCTTTGCTAGAGGCGAGGGGTGTCTTACCGGCAGGACAAGGCAAGAGATTACTACCTCCAAAGAGGCTACCCCCAGCTCACCTCGGCAGGAGGGGGAGAGGGGGCCTGGCCCAAAGAAGCGGACAGGGCACCCGAAGAAGTACTCACAGCGGGCCTTCCTGTGGCGACGGACTCCAGTTCCGGCGCTTCTTTTTGCTTTTCTTCTTTTTAGAGGCTGGCGACGATGACCTTTCCCATAGACGCCAAGCGTTGGGTCAGAAGATGGGCCTCGAGGGACCGTTTGTGCCTAGTTCTGGTCGCCTGGTTGAAAGCCTGGCAGATGAAACACTCCTGGACGTCGTGTTTAGAACCCAGGGAAAGGAGGCAGCAGGAATGGTCGTCCCCGTGTGGAATTTGGGTGCCGCAATTAGAGCACTTTTTCTTCTGTCTAGAAGACATCAATTTGAAGAAATATTCTGAGAGAAAATACTAGTAAGAGGAGAAGAAAACTTCAACAAAATTCAACATGGGCGTTGGATTGCTGTTCAAACATGAGCCAAATGTTACTGAGGCGACGTCGGGAAAGAACTGGTGAGCGGGCGCGGGACCGCCCCTTTTATAGTCGCGCTGACGTCAAGCCGCCCGACATCGGGGGCGGTCCCCGCCGATGATTGCTATCTACAAGTTTGCCATGCAGACCTGACGCCAAGGGGCGCAGTCCTATATGTGAAGACCTACTGCAGGAACTCTCTCAAAGTACGATCTACTGTTATGGTAAGGTCTTGCGTAACTGTACTATCTTCCACGGAATGGTCTCTTGCAGTAAGTCATTACTTCTGGAAGATTCCCAAGCAGTTATGTCCTATTGGGGAGGATCACGATTATAGTAAGCCTTGTATAGTTTATAAATACAATGTCGAAAGTATTTTCTGTAATACGTAAATCACAATCGTGCTGGTGGCCTAGATGCATGGCCAAATGAAATAGGGGTATCAGGATACCACATAGTCATAGTCCAATCAACAGTATCATAATATAATAAATAGTGGGGAGATATCCCTTCATCAAGTCAGTAGAAGCCCTGTTTAAAGTTGGGACTAAAGGTCCACCACTAAACGGGATAAAAGGGTAGAAGGTATCCCAATGTGATGGTCAGAATGACCCATTACAGCGATACCTATGACAGTTATTTTATTCAATATATGCCATGCCTTTATGTGGTGAAAAAATGCCACCATGTGAGACCGTCGGCTTGTAGTGGCTAGGTATATAAAAGCCTCATGGTGTAGGTCTCAGTATAAAAGATAGAGAAATGTTCCCAAAACGCTCCAAGTCAAGGGAGTGAGATCATGAGTACGAGAAATTATTGAGAGGTGGAGGCACTCGCCCCTCCTGGTGGGCGGTCCCTTGGAGGTCTATAGGTATTGTATGTACCTCTTGTTGTACATTCTTTGCCTCTAAAAAGTACCTCTTTGATTATAATAATTTCCTGTCTTGTTCAAGTATTTATACTGAGAGCGTTGTCTATAATATAAGCTCTGTAATGTTTTCAATTGTCTGCCTGAGGCTTGTAGAATGTACTGTATGGTTTGTACTCCTGGTCCAAATAATTTATCGCCCAAAAAGGGGGCGTTAGCCACTCTTTGTTGTATATCAGGTGCAAGGCCGGAAAGTCCAAGCCATGTCTGGCGGCATATGGTAATGCCTGTAGCTGAAGTCCTGGCCAAGGTATCGGCTATATCATAACCCGACCTTAGGAGATGTCGGGAGAGGGAAGTAAGTGTGATGATCATGGATGTTAGTCGCTCCTTTTCAGGAGATGTAGGTAATTTGTCAATCGTATCTAAGGCAGAAGCCCCTACTGTGCACTGAAATTTCAGCATAATGATCAAAACATCTGAAATCTCTTTCAGGGGGTACTGTACTTGTATGTTTTGGTTTATTAGTGCGATCATGAGCTGCTGTAATAATCAATGAATCAGCAGTGGGCGTGTTTGATAAATATTGGTAGTCTAATGGGGCTTGATAGAGCCGGTCTGCCTTACGTGGTAAAGCATGTGCAGCCACAGGTTGGCTCCATGCTTCAGTGATCGCATTTCTGAATGTCGGGATAAAAGGAGGAATCGCCCAGATGGGTTCTTCCAGGAGATCCAGATATTCTGCTTTATCTTTGCTTAATTTATCTTGTTCAGTTGTTGAAAACCACATGGTTTTTTTGTATTTGCATCATCATATCTGTAAATGAGGGGTCATCAGGTGGAGAAGCAACCTTAAAAGGTCGTATCATGTTGTCGTCCCAAGAGGACAGTATAGAATAAGGGGAATCTATGCCCCAAAAGTGTCTATTAGGGGAACCCTCATAATGTGTGCCTTTGGAGGGTTCCGTTACATTATAAGATTCATTATCTGAATAGTAAGCCTCCGTAGGTTCATGAGGAGGGAGTGATGGAGAGCGTTCCAGCTCCACACACGCTTGTTTAGGTGGAGGGGGAGACATAGTCTGGGAGTGATGTCGGTTTGGTAGATCAGATGTCTGATCGAAACCCAGGGATTGTGAAACGTTATTTATAATAAGTTCTATATTCGATATTTGTGAATGAGGTAGGTCAATGTAATTGGGGTCTGAGCCCTGTTTAATTGGAACTGAAGTGTGTGTGTGGGGGGTCAATTTGTGCCACCTGATAATAAGATCCAGTACGTCTTTGAGGAGGGTGATTACCTTGAAATGATGATTGAGCGTCATACATGCAGACAAAAGATGCTGGTTTGCCCGTTTTCTCTGGTATGTGACCCCACACTTTGTGGTGATGCATCCTCATGAGTGTATTTTGAGACGTCTTTGTAATAAAATGTATGGCCTTGAGGGGCCAACATCTTGTTAGGAGTCTCCAGCGATGGAGTCTATGCCTTTAAATGTGTTGTTTTATGCCGGCCCGGTGGCGCTGAGGGTTGAGGCGCTGGTCGCCACACCTCACGCTACGCCGGCGGCCCGGGTTCGAAGACGGACTCGGTCGGCGGGGAAAGGGAGGATCGAGCGTCCCAACGGATGCTCTCCTCCCTCAGGGTGGGTTACCAAGAGCTTTTGCTGCGCCTGCATCCTTTCTGTAGCGCGGAAGCACCGACATTGGGAAGGGATGGGCGGCTTAAACGCCGGCGAACTGGGAGAGGGGACGTCAGCGGCGCATGAGGGCCTGAGTGCATAAGCATGCTACCACACTGGGATGTACGTCCCAAGCGCAAGGCGCCCTAGGGGAGTGGGGGCGAGAGAAAACTGGAAAACCTCCGGCAGCCCTAGATGAAGGCCACCCTAAGTCCACCCGGACCACCTACAGGACAGACCCCACTGTGCAAGGAGAGGAGGATGGGCACGCTAGGGGCAGATCCCTAAGGTAGGTAATGGGGGACATGAGCAGACGGAAGGAGGGGGCACTGGAGGTAGGAAGGAGGATAAAGACGAAAGTAAAAAAAAATAAAAAAAATGTGTTGTTTTATGATGAGAATCAAACTCCGCCAACAGTTGAATGAGCCCCGTCGACGGGAGAGCAAGAAAAACATGCTCAGTCGACAGTGGAATACTTCTTGTCGATGCTGGAGAAATAAATACATGCTCCGTCGACGGGGGAGGCAGTCCCGTCAACGACGAAGTAAGGAGAGAGTGCTCTGTCGACGGGGGAGGTAGCCCCGTCGATGGGAATAGTTCCCTGAGCACCTCCGTCAATGAGGGAGTATGCCTCATCGACAGGGAATGTTGTGGCATCACTGTCGTCGACGGTGGGTGTGTTCTCATCGACGGAGGAGCTGAAGAATGACACCCCGTCGACAGGGAATGCTCTCCTTTGGGTGAGGAGGTTGATCTGTTATGTCTCGTCGATGAGGAAGATGTAGAAGTGCCTGCCGTCAATGGGGGAATGTCTTCCGTCGATGAAGAGTGTTTCCTTGATGAGAAGTGACCAATGAATTGCGGTCAGGAAGGACTTGCAAGGAAGGTATTTCCTTCTCTCTTTTGCTTTTTGAAGATGACTCAATGGTTCTGGAGCCCTTTGGATGAGCCCCCTGAGTCTGTAACAGCGAAGTATTTTCTTCCATAAGATGTGTAACCTTTTCTTTGTAGGTTACCAAGTAAGGCTCTCAGCCAAAGCACAGGAATATGGTGCCGTGTGTAAAGCCCGGGCACCCCAAGCTCTAAGTATAGATAGATAAATAGATATATATATGTATATGTAACCCCCCTGCAAATGGGGGTTCCCAAAAGACTTCCAGGAGCTTGCTTGAATGCTCCAAGCCTGAATGGTGTTTGGCATTTAAGCCATTTATCTGTGAGTGTTTTTAGAGCCTCTGTTACTGTCTCTTTAAGAGCTGTCTGCTTGCAGACATAATTAGTTTGTATGGGGGGACTGTGTGTTTCTCTACTTGAGTACCACTCGAGCTGCTGCCAATTCACTCCATTTTTGCAGTCACTAGGAGTGCAAAGGGAACCTATCTGAAAGATGTAACTGTTTGCCAGAAATCATTTAGAGTAATAATGAAGATACAGTTTGTCTAACCTACTTTCTTTTGCAGTCAGAACTGTGTTTGCCTAGTTCCCCATTCTAGTTTGAACTGCTGAACTGGACCAATCAGTGTGGGTTAGGTAGCTCTAAAATGGTGCCTTGGACAAATCAGAACTTGGACTCGTAATCTGAGCCAGCCACAAGAGGATTGTATGGGCAGTGACTCTGGGAGATGTAGTTTGGACTTGCGCCTTTTTGGACCAACAGGGCAGTCTATTGTGAGTGACAGCCAATCCAGCCAAGAACTGGGAGGAACTCAAAGGAAGTGCCCAGTTTTGTCTGCTGGAGTTTCAGTTGAGCTCTGGCAGTGAAGAGGGAAGGAGCCCTGTGCTTTTCGATTGTGCAGTTTTAGTCGGGAAACATGTGTGAAGGCCCGAGTTCCGTCTGCAGCTTGTGTAACTGCTCGTTAGGACTGAACTGGCCCTGTGAAGAGAATCAAAGGATATATGAAGAGTAGAAACCAGGCTCACCCTGTAGAAGACTGAGAAATTGCTGAACTGCGTTCGGTCTGTCAGGAACTGAATCTGCTGTGTGTTCTCCCAGGTATTGTGCAGTAATTGCGATCGGGATAGAAGCAGCCTGCCTGGTATAGTACTTTCTTTTTACCATATAAATGTGTGAGGAGGCTTGTGTAGCTCAAGTGAATCCTGCTGCCATTAAAGGACTTTCGCCCTGTTACTGTTTACCATATAAATGTGTGAGGAGGCTTGTGTAGCTCAAGTGAATCCTGCTGCCATTAAAGGACTTTTGCCTGTTACTGTTTACCATATAAATGTGTGAGGAGGCTTGTGCAGCTCAAGTGAATACTGCTGCCATTAAAGGACTTTTGCCTGTTGCAGTTTGTCATATAAATGTGTGAGGAGTCTCGTGGAGCTCAAGAGTAGCCCTGCTGACGTTGAAGGACCCTATCTTGTTTGGA
Source organism: Neoceratodus forsteri (assembly GCA_016271365.2). Lineage (NCBI taxonomy): Eukaryota > Metazoa > Chordata > Ceratodontiformes > Ceratodontidae > Neoceratodus > Neoceratodus forsteri. Next base: position 738,026,750 of record CM028131.1, read on the forward strand.
GGTCGTGAGTACTAATTCAGGGTCACTCCCTGTTGAATTGCCACATTGAATCCAAATGGAATTACTGTACTGCTGACTGTTTAACTAATTTTTCTTTTCTCTGTGTGAAGGGCCCTACCAGCTGCCACAGTTTGGACTAGCCACTGGGGCTTAGGTACCCAGGGACAGTAACTGGTAGGGATAGGCCTGCACAGAGCCATAGGTAGATGAGTAAAGTGGATAAGCTAATTAACCTGATTTCCCCTGTCCTTGTTATATCCCCTAAATAAATCAGAGCTGCTTGTTTCAGCAAAGTTATACTGCCTGAGGTATTTGTCTATGTTAAAGTATTGTACTGTGATTGTTGCACTGTATCTTCTTATTTTACAGGGGTCCCAGTGCCTGAACCAGTCCTGGGGGTAAGTGTACACTGTGAAGGTAATTCTGATATACTGTGTGGGCCACTAGTGGGAAGAAAGGGGGGTTGCAGTGTCCCAGAGGGCTGTGACCAAGTTAGTTTAACTATTGCAAACCCTGACCTCTGGGTGGAGGCACCCGCCATCGGATCCAGGCCCCTCAACCTGTTAGTGGCAAATAAGGCAGGGGTAGTAGCCCCTGGGATAGCGCCATCTAGGGGTTACATATAGGTTCAGTTCTCATCGAAGAATGCTTGCAGAAGATTGTGCGAGCTGAAGCCAGCAGGAAAATGAACAGAGACTGCCAGGAACCACCCACTTTTACAGGCACAGCCCAGGAAGTGATGTCGTGTAGATGGTTCCTGGTGTGGTGACTGCTGGAAGAAGCTTCTGTGTGATAGCGCCACCTGCTGGGAATTCCCAGAAGTAATGACTTACTGCAAGAGATCATTCCGTGGAAGATCTACTGTTACAGGTGAGTAACCTGTTTTTTCTAGGGACGTGCATATGTTGTTCATCCACACTTCTTGGCAGACTCCTACCAGTTCTCCGGGAAGAGGAAGGCAGTGTGCACACCTCCCTCAATACTTACTTGGGGAACAGAAATTGGAGAACAGAGGCCCCAAAAAGACAGCATCCTGGTGTGACTCAAGATCAATGCGGTAATGGGTGATGAAGGTGTTTGCTGATTTCCAGGTAGCAGCCCGACAGATTTCCTGTATGGGGATGTCCCTGGAAGCAACCACTGATGCAACGGTATGGTGGGTAGAATGAGCTCTTATCCCTCTGGGAGGCTCCCTGCCCGCCAACTCGTAGCATAGACTTATGCAAGATGTAATCCATCTTGCGGTCATCTGCTTTGCTGCAGGTCTGCCAGAAGCGGCTTCAGCGTAGGTGACAAACAGTTGGTGAACCTCTCCCCGAATTTCGGCAGTCCTCTCCTTAAAATAGGAGAGAGCTCGTCTCAGGTCCAAAGTATGGAGCCTGTACTCGGCCTCTGAAATGTAACTGGTGTAGTACACCAGCAGAGTCAACACCTGGTTAAGGTGAAACTCGGACACCACCTTCGGAAAGAATTTTGGGTAGGGGCGCAGGACAACCTTTCCTGGATGCTTCCACTACCGTGAGTACATCCTCGGAGAGACCCAAAGCTTGGAACTCTAGCCGCTCAGGTACCAGGCTGTCAGGTGCAGGGATTGAAGGTGCGGGTGGAGACCCTTTCCCTGAATGACTGAGATCAGGTTTGGGCGTGCTGGAAGCTGCCTTGGGGGCCTGTTGCTGAGGCTGAGGAGATCTGGATACCAGAGCTGGCATGGCCAGTCGGGGCTACCAGGATCACCTGTGCCTTGTCCCTCCTCACCTTGAGAAGCACCCTGTGGATCAAGGGAAATGGAGAGAAGGCATAGAAGAGGCCTGGGGTCCACGGTCTTGAGAAGGCATCCCACTGCAGTGAGCCCTGCTAAGGAGGGAGGGCATGAAACAGCCTCAGTTTGGTGTTTTCCCTGGAGGCAAACAGGTCCATCATCAGTTTGCCCCAGTGGGATAACAGGCTGTGGGCTACCTCTGGATGGAGAGACCACTCGTGGGATCTGTCATCTATGCGGCTGAGAGCATCCGCCAGCTGATTCGAGGCTCCACCCATATGGATGGCTAGGAGATCCGCCTCCAGTTGACTCATGAGTGTCTAGATGCGGAGCGCTTCCCTGCACAGCAGCTGGGAATGCGTGCCACCCTGCTTGTTGAGGTAGTACATGGTCGTGTTGTTGTCCGTCTGGACTTGAACCACTTCACCCCGAAGCTGAGGAGTGAATGCTGACAGCACCAGTCTTACCACTCTGAGCTCCAACAGGTTGATGTGGTAATGGGACTCCTTGGGGTTCCAGAACCTGTGGGCCCTGTTGTCCCCATGTGGGCTTCCCAGCCCATGAGAGAGTCATCGGTCATGAGGACGACCATCGGCTCGAACAAACAGGATCCCTTCCCACAACTGGTCTAAGACAGTCCACCACGGAAGAGCGTCCCACATCTTCTGGGTCACAGTGATCAGCTAGTCAAAATGACCTAGGCGCTAAGTCCACTGGGCGGCCAGCTCCCACTGAAGGGGGTGCATATGCCACCGGGCCCAACAGACCACGGAGGAGCAGGCCACCATGTAACCCAGAAGGCACACAAAGTCCCGGGCAGGGCACAATTGCCCAACCAGAAATGATCGGGCAAAGGAGGAGAGAACCTCTGCTGGGAGACACGCACTGGCTTGGCAACGGTTGAGCTCTGCCCCAATGAAGTACATCATCTGAGAAGGCACGAGTTCAGACTTGAGGCCGAGTTGGGAGCAGGTCTGGAGGGCCAGGTCCCTGGACCTCTCCACCTCTTGCTGGGTGGAACCTGCCTAGAGCCAATCGTCAGGAGGACACATTCTGACAAACCCTCCCCGACGCCCGAGGTGGGCTGCCACCACAGCAATGCATCTGGTGAAGACCCGTGGGGCCAATGACATGCTGAATGGCATGGTTCAAAACTTATATAGGGTTCCCTCTGCTCTGAAGCGGAGGAACCACTGGTGGGACGGATGGATTAGGACATGAAAGAATGCGTCCTGGACATCCAGTGAGCAGAACCACATGTTTTGCTCCAGGAATGGCATGATCTGGGACAGAGTTACCACCCGGAAGGTGCATGGCCTAAGACACTGATTCAGGTCATGCAGATCTAGAATGGGTGCCAGCCCCCAGTCTGTTTCGGAACCAGGAAGTACCTGGAAACGAACCCTGGGTCTGGTGGAGGATCTACCACTCGAGCAATTGCCTCCTTGAAGAGGAGCTGAACAATGTCATCTCGGAGAGCCAACTGAGTGTGAGCGGAAACTCTCTCCTCCCTTGGGGCACAGGCTCGGCTTGGAAGGTACAGCTCGAATTGCAGAGGCAGACCCTGGCCAACCACTTCTAAGACCCACCTGTCTGTGGTAACAGTGGACCAAGCGGAAAGTAAATGATGGAGCCGGACTCCCACAGGAGGACCCAGAGCTGGCGTGACGGGAATATGGGTGGCAACCCCCATCCCGTCACTGGGCAGGCTTGGAGGAAGAGGGTCCAGTGCCTGAACCCTGACCTCCTTTATGGGCCTGGGTAGGTCCGGGCTTGGGGCAGGGCTCCAAGCCTGAGCCTGCTGTTGACCTCCCTGAAAGGAGGGCTGCTGCTGGGCTGCAGGGGAAGAATGCCAAAAAGGTTTTTTCTTCTTCTGCTACTTCTTGGGACCAGAAGAACTCAGCAGAAGTGGCGCTCGAGGTGGCACTGGACTGCTCAATGTGCTGAAGGTGACTGGCCACACCTGGGCTGAAGAGATCGCTGCCCAGGAAAGGCACATCAGCCAGTTTGTGCCGGGTATCCACCGGGAAGGAGGAGAGCCTCAGCCAAGCCCTGCAGCGGGAGGCAACTGCGGCTGCCAGCGAATGGGCAAATGAGTCCCCAATGTCCGGGGTCGTCTGGAGCTGCTGCTTAGCAAAGGCTCGGCCTTGGTCCCGGACTTGCTTGACTGTGGTCTGCAAGTCCACGGGGAGGTGTGGGAGGACTTTGTCCAAGGACCACAAAAGGGCATGGGAGAAGTGTGCCATGACGACAGCCGAGCTTGCCTAACGGAGGCCTAAGAAAGAGGCTGCATAGATCTTCCGGGCAGAGTGACCCGATTTCTTGGACTCCTTCTCCTGAGGTCTGTCGGTATCAGAAGAACTGCCTGTACATCTGAACACAGAGACAGTCACAAGGTTCTCAGCTGAAGGGTGCTCTGTGAACCCCGCTAGGGACCCCATGGGCACCGCATACTTGCGGGCTGTCTGGGCAGACGGAGCTGGACAGGAGGCAGGGTGCTGCCAAAGTTCAAGGGCCAGGCCAACAATGGCTTCGGCCACAGGAAAGGCTTCCGTCAGGGCATCCCCTCTCCTGAGGATATCTGTGAGAGGGTACTCCGCCTTTTTCTGGATAGATTCCAGGGGCATCCCTGTGGACTCAGAGATAAGGCAGAAAATGCCCTGAAAGGACAAAGGGCCTTCCTCCGTTGCTAAATCACCAGCTGACTCATCATCCTATGGATGAGAATGGAGGCCAGTGTCATCCGAATCTGAAGTATCCGGATACAGCGGTCTACCGCCCAGATCACCCTTGACCTGTCTAGGGTGGTCGGGGGTGAGAGTGACTGAAAGACGTCAGGGGAGCCCGGTGTCTGGAAGAGCTTTCTTAGAATGAGCCCATCCAATGGCTGCTTAGGTGGCAGTTCCACCAGAATCAGTGGAGAGACCGGTTTAGGCTGAACCAGAAGGGGTTTAGCTGGTTCCATGGGTGGGGGATCCAACTTTATTGGTTCCTGACGAGTCAGCTTTGGCCTAGGAGGCAAAAGCCAAGTAATGGCAGGGGTTGGAGCCGGGGTCAGCTTATGCCACATGAGGTCCTCGTAGTGTCAACGGATTTTCCACTGAAGCCTCTCCTCATCCGAGGAGGACGACGACGACTGGTGGCGTCACCTCTTTTTGGCATGCTTGTGCACCTTCCTTGGCCTGTCGGTTGAGAGGGTCCAGACCTTGATCGAGATCGGGCAGGCCGACTCGATCGCGCGGGAGACGCCCGTAAAACCAGAGACTTCCGGGGGTCAGGGACCACTTCCTCAGTGGGTTTCCCAACAGGCTGGGTCTCCTCATTGGGGAAGGAAAGAACCAGAGTCCGACTGAGGGAGTCATCGACCGGAGTCAGCAACAATGGGTCGACTGTGTCGAGAACAATCTCAACTTTGTCGACCGAAACTTCAGTCGACTAACCTGACGGCAGAGCTGAGAAGCCAGCAGCCGAAGATGCAATCTCGACCGAGGTTGAAATGGCTGGCACCTGCGACAGAGATCTCTCCCGATCCCAAGAGTGTCTCCGTTGAGACGGAGACAGTCCTGGGTCCCTCTCCCACTTATGGGACCGAGAGGAGTGCGTGCTTGCAGGACTCTCACCTTTAGTCGGGAGAGAATGGCACAACTTTTGGAAGGAACCTGAGAAAGTGGAGCCCAAGCTGAGTGGAAAGAAGAAGCCCTGAGAGGAATATTCTGCGGAGCGAGCCGCTTAAGTGCCTCCTTGAAGGCCTGCATGTGCTCCAACTGTTCAGCGGATCCTGCGACCACAGAAACCGCCCACTGGGCCTCCTTGGATTTCACCGGTGGGTTGCGTTTTCGGGCCTGCCCAATTTAAGGCATGCAAGACAGTTGTCGAGGACATTAGGCCAAAAAGCGAGGCAAAACTTGCAGGTCGTGTGTCATGGCCGACACCAAGATAGTAAATGCACATGGTATATGGGTCCATATGCGACATCTTCTGGTCACACAGGCACCAGTGAAATCTGGGGGAAGACTTGTCTTCCATAATCGATAAACAACAGTCGCAATCATCAACGTGTTTAAGGTGAATTTTCGGAATAACCACAGAAGCCAGTGCCTACAGAATGCGAGAGCATGAAGGCGGCGACCTGAATCTTCCAGTGGAAAGGAAGGTCTGGCGTCATGGGGCGGAGCCGAGGGTAATACCACTGGGTGGGTGGGAGTAGCCAGCTTAAAGACCTTCCGGCAGATTTAAAGGGGAAAGGGACAATGCCAAGAAGTGTGGATGAACATATCCATGTCCCTAGAAAGAACAGTTACGTAAAGACTTACCATAAGTGTAGATCTTTGAGGGGATCTCAGTCATCAGGTCACACTGTATGAACTTCACTGCCAGTGAAGCAGGATCCACACAGAAGATTTTGTAGCAGTATAACTGGGCAGCCCATGCCGACATCACCTGCAGATGTCATCAACCCTATAAAGGCGTGAGGGGCCCCGCTCCCTCCTCACTTCTTTTCCCTGGAGACTAAGACAGTAAACTTGTGCCATGGGGACCCAAGGAGAGAGAGGTGCTCAGGTCTAAATAAAAGATGATATGCACCAGATAGCCAGTCTGAGGCAAAGACCCAAACCGTGGGATGGTGGGAGGGCACACAGACCTGATAAGCGATATCCCCTTGACCATCTACTGCTACAGTAACTTCTTACATAACTGTTCTACCTTCTTCAGGGGTATCTCAGTCATCAGGTTACACCGTGGAAACAAGTTCCAAACAGTTGCAAGTGCTGCAGAACAGTCTGGGAGGTAGGCAAACCAAGACCTAGGACAGGAGGCCCTGCAGAACAGCCCGGTCAAAGCCTGCTCGGGCTCTAGAAGCAATCCCAAGACTGTAGAGCTTGGTGAAAGTTTGGACAGTACTCCAGGTGGCAGCAGCACAAATGTCAGCAGCTGAGATCCCCTAGAAACAGGCCACAGAGGTAGCCATGCCCTTTGTAGAGTGGGCTTTCGCTGCTCCTGACAACTCCTTGTTGTTGTAGCAGAACATAATACAATGGGCCAACCATTTAGACAAACATTGTTTGGAAACCTGAACGCCCCTCTTCCTTGAGTGAAGGAAACAAAAAGCTGCTTCATCTTTCTGCAGTCCTTAGTTTGGAGCAGATAATACTTCCGAATTCTGTGCACGTCTGAAGTCTGGAGCAGTGCTTCACCTGGATTGGTACGCTCTGGAAAATACACAGGGAGGTGGATAGACTGGTTCAGGGTAAACTCAGATACCACCTTAGGGAGACACTTAGGATTCATGCGCAAAGACACCCTGTCTTTGTGAAAAATCAAATATGGCTCCTCACGCCAAAGGGCCTAAAGCTCTAAAATCCTTCTAGCAGAAGTAATAGCAACTAAAAATAATGCTTTCCAAGACAGAAACCATAGCTTGCAAGTTGCAGATAGCTCAAACCCAGATGGAGACAGGGTCAACTCTTCCAAAACAAAATTTAAATCCCAAGCTGGGACCAGGGAACAGCTTGGTGGTTTCAAGTGCAGAATGCCGTTAAGAAAGGTACAGGACACATCCAGCCGAGTCACGGTATGACCATCCACAGGCTCATAAATGGCAGAAATAGCCGAAAGGTGCACCTTGAGGGAGGAGTACTGGAAACCTGATCCCAACAGTACCATCAGGTAGTCCAGAATCTGGCTCACCAGACAGGTGAAAGAGTCCAGATGATGCTTGGCAGCTCAGATGGCAAACTTCTTCCACCTCATAGCACATGTGGCTCTAGTGGAGGGCTTCCAAGCAGCCAAAAGGATGCCTGCTACCTTCTGAGATACTCTGGACAGCCCCATCTGTTGAACAGCTTATCTGTGACAGATGAGAGAAGCTCACACTCATGCATCCTGGACTGAGTCTGGATGAGACTCTTCATGAGGGTGGCGGCACACCTGGGATGTAGACTGCCGAGAGCTCCAGGCCATGGTCCAGCGCCCAGTGCCAGACCCTCATGGCTTCCCTGCAAAGGGGGTACAAATGTGTCCCCCCATGCTTGTTGATATAGTAGACCACACTGAGATTGTCTGACTGAAATGAATCAACAGCTGGTCCAAAGAGAGGTGGTTCTGGAAAGCCCGAGGGCACACAGGACCACTCGCATTTCCAGGATGTTTATATGGAGAAATTCTCGGCCCGGGACCAGACACCCTGGGTCTGGAAGGGTCCAAGGTGTGCTCCCCAGCCCAAGATGGAGGCATCCATAGTGAGGATCTGCTGGGGAGACGAAATCAGGAATGGGACTCTACCCGTAAGATGTTTTGGGGACCCATCCACCCACTGAAGCACCCTGCGGACCGGAGAGGAGACCAGCACGAGCCAATCCAGGTCATCTGTGCACTGGTCCCACTGCACTCGAAAGGTCCACTGGATCACCCACATGTGCAGCCTGGAAAGGGGGGCCATGGCAATGGCCGCAGCCATGAGGCCCAGGAGTCTCAAGTAGACCTTCATGGGAATTTGCTACTACATGAGCCTGCAAAATGAGGCCACAGGCAGGAAAGCTCTGCTCCGCACCAAGTCCAGAACCGCCCTTATATGCTGCAACCTTTGGGACAGGATCAAAACAGACTTGGGCAGACTGACAGTGATGCCCAGGGAGTGGAACAACTGGAGAGTCCTCTTCAGGGTGCAAAGAAGCTGATCTCTGGACAGGGCTTTGAGGAGTCAGTCATCCAGTTAGAGGAAGACGTACAGGTCCTTCCGTCGGAGAGCAGCAGCTACGGCTGCTAAGCATTTTGTAAAGACTTGCGGTGCAGAAGATGAGCCAAAGGCAATACTCTGAATTGGTAATGCCTGCCCTGAAAAAGGAACTGGAGAAAACGCCTGTGTGGAGGGCACAATGAAATATGCAGGTAGGTGTCCTGCATGTCAGGGAAGCACAGCAAGTCGTCCTGTTTGAGCAGGGGCAGCAGACATCAGGCCTGAAGAACCTGGAGCCATTAATGGGGGTCTTAAGAACCTTCTGCTGGATCTCGGTCGCGAAGCCTGCTGCCTGAGCCAGGCGTGCCTACAGAGGCAAATGCCTGAGGTAGCTGCCCTGGCAACTTTGTCAGACATGTCATATATGGCCCGGAGGAGATATTTGCTAATATCCTCGACAGTCTGCAGGGACCTAAGGAACTCCTGTTTCTGAGAACATTCAGAGAGGGCCTGGGCCACTGTCCTGCTTCCATATGGTATTCTGGTACCTGACCATATGAGTCAAATAACTGTTGATCCCAAGTCCCAAAGTAGAGGATGCATAGGCCCTCTTGCCCCAAAGGTCGATCTTTCTGGATTCCTTGTCCTGGAGGAGTTAAGGTGCTTGGGCACCTTGGACCCGTCATGAGCTGCTCTGACGACCACAGAGTCAATCTCAGGCTAAACAGCATAATAGGGGAGGCCCTGAGGGCATAATAGGGATTGGCAGCCCTCTAGGGCATGGTAAGAACTATATCATGGTGTTGCCAAGCCACAGTGGTGGCACTCCTCAAAGCTGGTAGAACAAGAGGAATTACCTTAGGAGGAGATTCCGGCATCTCCAAAAAGTCCATTAACTCTCCTCGTGGCATCCTCTTCTTCAGTGTGGAAGCCCATGGCTGTGGACAGCTGCTTCATAACATTGAAAAAGGTGGGGTCTTCAGCAGAGGATCTAGGGCTATGCTTGACTTGAGTCATCGCTCACTGAAGAAGCAGTGCACCTGTCTGAGGAAACAGCCTCTTCCTCCTCCTCTTTCTCAGGGAGACTCAGGTCAGGGTGATACTCCTCCTCGACATCGACCCTTTCCAACTCAGGGTCCAACGAACGAGGGACCGACAGCCCCAAGGGGTGCAGGCTGATAAGGTCAAACCGACGAGGGACCGACCAGTGACACTCGGGACACCAGTCTGTGTAAACCTAACTGGTGCACCAGAGCCGTGGTCAACTGTGCAAGAATAGTATTCAGGTCGCGGCAGGAGAGGGCTGCGTCAATGGCTGTGGTGTTGTTGGGAAAGGGTGGGATGAACCCTCCAATGGGTCTTGAGAGCCCGCAGGTCCCGCCATCATAGAGCCTGGGGAAACAGGTATCAACATAGGAGCTGGCGTCAGTGACCTGGGGGTCGACGAATGAGGGGCCCGACGACCCAAGCGTCGACAGCTGACCTCCCTGGGAAGCGGGAAGAGGTGCTGTCAGTAGGGGGTTGGCAGGAGCAGAAGTCCAGACAATGGAAGGCATCAGGGCAGCCACCACCAGAGTACTCTCGGATGAGGAAGAAGTCGTCGTCAGGGAACAGAAGTGTCACCAGTCCTTTTAGTGACACCCCCCTCCCCCGAGGACTTGTCTCGGCCTTAAAGGCTTGGGAGCTCGACGAACTAACCAGTGACTGTGAAGGAGGGATCCTGGAAGACCCCTGCCCGGAACAAGCTACCTGTTGTTCCTTGGAAAATTTCTTTGAGCCTTTTTGCGTCACCTGCGGGTTGTTAAATGAAACATCAGGCAGTGCTCGCAGTCAGAGAAATCGTGGTCAAACAGCAGACACAGAAGTTGATTTCATCTGTTACAGCAATCAGCTTTCTGCAGTGGCAGCGACGAAAGAGAGAAGTGGAAGGGTTAAAGCGATTCCTAAAAACTAGAGAAAAACGTAGGCAAAAATGGCATGAACTGTGACGAAGCTTCCGCAGAGACCCATGCAAGTGGAGTCAACAGCGGGAAAGAACTGAGGGAGATGGGCCGCTGATGCCTTTATATGGTTGGTGATGTCGGCATGTGATGTTGTCATGGGAAGCCCCAGTTGTACTGCTGAAAAGCTTCCATGTGGATCCTGCTTCACTGATGGTGAAGGTTCCTACTGTGTGAGCTAATTTATTTATTTATTGAACTGTTTCACCAGGAGGGCACACTGAACAACAAGATGCTCGAATCACTGTGTGACCTGGGGGGACGGGATTACATAGGATTGTGAAGGGTAATCAGTTACAATAGTATGTGGGTAGTACAAACAATACAACATTGTAAGATTATGCAACAGTTGGAACACAAGGTATTGTACAATAAACAGTAGTGGAATATTGGGTAAATTACAATACATGTCCAAAATCAGACAAAAAGAACATATAAATGTACGAAACAGTAATAATGCGACAGAACCATTGTAGTGCATGAGTGTACCAGGAGAAGGCTTGAGGTAGTACATAAGTGCTGCTGGAGTAAAAAGGATGGGATAGGTTATGCACATGGGTAACCCAGAAGGGCAGGTAAAGAAGAAACATAGAAGCATAGACTTTGACGGCAGATAAGGACTGCTTGGCCAACCCAGTCTGCCCATTTCCCTACCTACTGGATCCTAGTTAACCAACAGCCTATTTCTTCCTACCCCCCACAAGAATTGCCTTATGTCTGTAACATGCATTCTTGAATTCTCCCACAGTTTTAGACCCCACAACCTCCTCAGGAAGCTGGTTCCATGTGTCCACCACCCTCTCTGTGAAAAAGTACTTCCTCACACTGCCCCTGAGCCGTCTCCCCCCATCTTCAAATTGTGTCCCCTTGTTCTTGCACATCTCTTTTTCTGAAAGATGCTACCCTCTTGGACTTTGTTGATTCCAATGAGGTACTTAAAAGTTTCAATCATGTCCCCCCTAATCCCTCCTTTCCTCAAGGGTATACATATTAAGCTCCTTTAGTCTCTCCTCATCCGGCTTCTCTTGCAGAGCCTGCACCATTTTAGTTGCCCTCCTCTGGACCGCACCAGAAAATGCTTAATGCCCCCTTTAATGGCTCAAAACTCTTCATACTTGACGTCCAGGACATCTTTAATAAATTGTAGGCCTCTGACAGGGCTATTAAGTCTGTTTATTCACTCTACCACACCCAGCCCAGCAGCAGACGGGGCAAGAGGAGGAGAGGCGGGAACTGAATATGAGGAAAAGGGGAGGCCATTTCCCGATTCCCCCTTCAGGGTGCTGAGAACCCTGCGGAAGCTCAGGGTAGGAAGGCAGAAACTGCGGATAGGTATTAAAGAGGGTTAAAGCAGGAACAGCTGAGAGAGAGGTAATTGTGCAGGGTAGAGGTAAGGAAGTAGCTGGAGGAGGAGTGTCGTATTTCAGGGGGAAGGAATTTCAGATTTTAGGGAAGTGATGGGCGAAACCAGTCTGACCGATGAGGGTGGAGTGGCGAGGGACCATCAAGGTGCGGGCGTCATTAAATCTGAGAGAGTGGGTGGGAGGAGGTGGATTGGAGAGAGAGGATGAGAGATAGGACTGGAGCACTCTGAACCAGAATTTGGAGGTTAGTTTGGCACAGCGTGAGATGCGTCTGTGAGATAGTGGAAGAAAGGTTAGAGAGCAACAGAGTTCACAGTGGTGGGAGCAGGAAGGGGAGTCGAGAGCAAAGCGGCAGAAGGAGTTAAAGAGTGTGTCCAACTTGGTCAGGGAAGATTTCGGAGCAGTGCCATAGACTACGTCATAGTAGTCAAAGATGGGGAGCATCATCTTCTGGACAATTTCCCACTTCGCAGTCAGTGGGATGCAACTACAATTCCTGTACAGAGCACCAAGCTTGGGGTGCAGTTTCTTCTGGATAGCATTGATATGCACAGAGAAGTTGAGGTGCTGGTCCAGCCAAACCCCCAGATATCTAATGACTGAGATACCCCAGAAGTAGATGGATGGGCCCTGTCTGCTCCTGGGCTGGGTGTGGTGGAGTGAATGAACAGACTTAATAGCCCTGTCAGAGGCCTGCAATTTATTAAAGATGTCCTGGACATCAGGTACGAAGAGCTCTGAGCCATTAAAGGGGGCATTAAGCACCTTCTGCTGGATGTCTGCTGCAAAACCCAATAGCCTGAGCCAGGCGTGCCTACGAAGGCAAATGCCTGTGGCAGCAGACCTGGCAACAGTGTCAGACATGTTGTACAAGGCCCGGAGGACATGTTTACTAATATCCTCAGTGGGCTAGAGGGATTTAAGGACCTCCTGTTTCTAGAAACATTCTGGGAGGGCCTGGGCAGCAACCATGCCCTTCTTCCACGTGGTATTCTGGTATTTAACCAAAGGAGACAAATAATTAGCAATCCAAAGTCCTAAAGTGGAGGATGCATAGGCCCTCTTACACCAAAGGTTGATCCTTCTGGATCCCCTATCAGGGGGAAGGGAGCTAAGGTGCCTGGCACCTTGGACCCGTCATGTGTTGCTTTGAAGACCACAAAGTCGGTCTCAGGTTGAGCAGCATAATAAAAAATACCCCGAGGGCTGTGATAGAGCTTATCTGCCCTCCGGGGCATGGCAGGAACCATGTCAGGGTGGTGCCATACCACAGTGGTTGTATTCCTCAGGGCTGGCAAAATGGCAGGAATGGGGGGAGATTCTGGGATCTCCAGAAAGTCCACCAACTTCCTTCTGGTGGCATCCTCTTCCTCAGTGTGGAAGCCCACGGCTGTAAAACCAGGGGGTATGCTTAATCAAGTCTTTGCTCACTGAAGTAGCAATGGATGTGTCTGAGGAAAGAGGCTCCTCCTCTTCCTCAGGGAGAACAAGGTCAGGAAGGTACTCCTCTTCAACATCGACCCTTTCTAACTCTGGGTCTGACAAGCAAGGGACTGATGGCCCCCTAAGGGGCGCAGGCCGATAAAGCCCAATCAGCGTTGACGATAACGGAGCGACCAACGGTGCTGGGGATACCTGTTTGTGTACACCTAACTGGTGCACCAGAGCCATGGTCAACTGGGTAAGAACAGTATTCAGGTCGACAGCAGGAGAGGGCTGCATCAACGGCTGTGGGGTTGTCAGGACAGGGCACGATGAACCATCTAACAGATCTTGAGAGCACCAAGGCCCCGGAGTCTGAGGGCCTGGGGAAAACATCAGGCCTCAATGAAGGGGCTGGCGTTGATGACCCAAGGGTCGACGAATGAGAAGCTGTTGATCCAAACGTCGACAGCTGAACTCCCTGGGAAGGGGAAGAAAGCACTGTTGCTAGGGGTCAGGCAGGAGCAGAGGCCTGGATAGTGGAAGCTATTGGGGCAGCCACCACTGATGGAGTGCCCCAGGACAAGGAAGAAGCAGCAGTCAGGGAACGAGAGCTCTGCCGGGGGGAGCGGTCCCAATCTTGGTCATTTCTGTGACTTTTCCAAGGACTTGTCGCAGGCCTTAGAGGCCTGGGAGCTCGACGAACCTGCGGGCGACTGGGAGGTGGGAACCCAGAGGACTCCTGCTCTGAACTGGTCACTTGTTTTTCCAGGAGAAATTTCTTTAAAGCCTTTTTGTGTCACCTAAGGGTTGTTAAGTTAAACTTCTGGCAGAGCTCACAGTCAGAAACCTTGTGGTCAGGCCCAAGACAGCAGACACAGAGGTTATGTTTGTCCGTTAAAGCAATCTTCTTTCCGCAGTTGCAGCAATGGAAGAGGGAAGGATTAACTCTCAACATAAACAAGGAAAAAAGAATCTCTTATAAAAAAAAGAGATTCCAAAAAACTAGAGAAAAGCGTAGGCAAAAATGGTGCAAACTGCGACAAAGCTTCAGCGGAGACTCACACAAGTGGAGTCGACAGCAGGAAAGAACTGAGGAGGGAGCGGAGCCTCTCACACCTTTATGGGGTTGGTGATGTCAGCAGGTGAAGTGTGCGTGGGTGGCCCCAACTGTACTGCCGAAAATCTTCAGTGTGGATCCTGCTTCACCAACGGTGAAGGTTCCTACGGTGTGATCTGATGACTGAGATACCCCCAAAGAAGACAGACAGCCTTACCAGAGGCCTGTAACTCATTAATGATGTCCTGGACATCAGGATCAAAGAGCTTTGAGCCATTAAAGGGGGCATTAAGCACCTTCTGCTGGATGTCTGCTGCGAAACCTGATAGCCTGAGCCTGTTGCAGCAACCCTGGCAACAGTGTCAAACATGTCATACAAGGCCCAGAGGAGATGTTTACTAATATCCTTGGTGGCCTAGAGGGACTTAAGGACCTCCTGTTTCTGGGAACATTCTGGGAGGCAGGCTTAAGAAGCCGCCCCTGCTCTTATTCCATATGTTATTCTGGTATTTAACCATATGAAACAAATAATTAGCATCCCAATGTCCCAGAGTGGAGGATGCATAGGTCCTCTTACCCCAAAGGTCAATCCTTCTGGATTCCCTGGAGGGGAGAAGGGAGCTAAAGTGCTTGGGCACCTTGGACCTCTCATGCATTGTTTTGATGACCACAGAGTCAGTCTTAGGTTGAGCAGCGAAATAATGCAGGCTCTGGGGTGCATAATGGAGCTTATCTGCCCTCTGGGGCATGGCAGGAACCATGTCAGGGTGGTGCCATGCCACAGTGGTGGCATTCCTCAGGCTTGGTAAATGTAAGGAATGACCTTGGGGAGAGATTCTGGGATCTTCAAAAAAAAAAAAGTCCACCAACTCCCTTCTGTTGGCATCCTCTTCCTCAGTGTGGAAGCCCATGGCTGTAGACAGCTGCTTCATAACACTGAAGAAGGCAGGGTCTTCAAGAGAGGACATGGGGTATGCTTAACCGAGTCCTCGCCTACTGAAGAAGCAGTAGACCTGTCCCAGGAAAGAGGCTCCTTCTCCTCCTCTTTCCTCAGGGAGAATAAGGTCAGGATGGTACTCCTCTTCGATGTTGACCCTTTCCAACTCTGGGTCCGACGAATGAGGGACCAACGACCCCTTGAGGGGCACAGGCTGATAAGACTGAACCGACGACGAAGGAGCGACCGATGGTGCCGGACACACAAGCCTGTGTGCATCTGACTGGTGCACCAAACCCTTTGTCAATTGGGTCAGAAAGTACAGTTACGTAAGAACTTACCGTAACAGTAGATCTTCGAGAACAGCTCTTGCAGCAGATTACACCATTAGGACTAAGCCGCCAGGTGTCAGGACCCCACAGAAATCTTCTAGCTAGCAGTCTTCAGTGGGGACCGCCTCCGATGTCGGTCCCGCCCCCAACGTCAGGCGTAGTACATAATGAGGCGGTCCCGGCAGAATCCCCAGTTCTCCCGCCGGAGACTTCCGGCTGCTGGATGACATCAGAAGAGGAGACCGAGGACCCATCATTAGATGGCCAAGACTAAGGACAGACCTTTCCAATCTGAAGGATGGGTGTTAGGTAAGAACCTACTTCCTCCAAGGGGGAATGGTGGGCGGGAAGGTACCTGCTGCAAGAGTTGTTGTCGAAGATCTACTGTTACGGTAAGTTCTTACGTAACTGTACTATCTTCTTCGAGATACAGCTCTTGCAGCAGGTTACACCATTAGGACTGATTCCCAAGCAATGGCGACATTGTAAAGCCATTGGGAGGAGGAAAGACGGAGATTAAGACCCCTTCTGAGCCTAAGACAGAAGTCCCTGGAGGACGGCTAGGCCGAAACCAGCCCTTCGCCTTGAGGCGATGTCCAGGCTATAATGCCTGATAAAAGTATGCACCGAGCTCCAGGTGGCTGCAGCACAGATAGCTGAAGTGGACACATTCTTCAGTGCTGCGAAGGAGGTAGCCACTCCTCTGGTGGAATGGCCCTTCACCGCTCCTGGCAAGGGTTTTCTGCGTTGTCATAACAGAAAGAGATACACTGAATGACCCAGCGTGAAAGGGTCTGCTTCGAAACTGGGGCCCCCTTTCATCCTCTCAGTGAAGGATACAAACAGCTGCTCCGCTCTCTGGTGCTGTTTGGTTCTGGTCAGATAATATCTGAGACACCTGTGAACATCCAGGGTGTGAAGCAGTGCTTCTCCTCGATTGGTGTACTTGGGAAAGTACACTGGTAAATCAATGTCCTGATTAAGGGTAAGGGCTGAAACCACCTTAGGCAGGAACTTCGGATTTGTCCTCAGGGATACCCTATCCTGGTGGAAAATTAAATAATGCTCTTTGCATATGAGAGCATGTAATTTGCAGATCCTTCTCGCCGAAGTAACAGCAACTAAAAACGTTTTCCATGACAGAAAACGTAGCTCGCAATCTGCGGCTGGTTCAAAAGGTAGCAGTGTAAGTTGCACCAGGACGAAGGGCAAGTCCCAAGGAGGGACGGGATCCTTAATGGGCGGCCTAAGGTGGAGGACCCCCCTTAGAAAAGCACGAGTAGCATCCAACTGGGCCACCATACTATAGCCTATGGGGCATGATAAGCTGAGATTGCACAAAGGTGCACTTTGATCGAGGAGTAAGCTAGCCCGGATTGAAAAAGGGAAAGCAGGTACTCCAGAACCAGCTTCTCAGGACAGTCTAAGGGAGAGAAACCGCGTGTTTGAGTCCACAGGCAAAACCTGCGCAACTTCATGGCGTATGTTGCATGTGTTGCCGGTTTTCTCGTGGCAGAAAGCACGTCTGCCACCTCTTGCGAGACCCCATGTCGCATCATGGCTATGTCTCTAGGAGCCAGGCATGTAGGTTCAATGAATGTAAGTCCGGATGGACTAGCGAACCCTCCTCCTGAGACAACAGGTGGGAGCTGATTGGAAAGGGAAGCGGAGGTTCCCGGGACAACCGATTCAGAAGCGGGAACCAAATTTGCCTGGGCCAAAAAGGCGCTATCAAAATAAGCGTCGCGTGCTCCCTGCGAAGTTCGAGAAGGACTCTCTGGATCAACAGGAAAGGAGGGAAGGCATAGAAGAATCTGCCCGCCCAGGAGAGGGACAACGCATCTCACCAGAAAACACCAGGCCCGGATCTAGCGAGCAAAAATTGGGCAGTTTTGCGTTGGATGGGGACGCAAACAGATCCAATTCTGGAGTGCCCCATCTGTAAAACAGATCCTCTGCCACCTCCTGTAGAAGTTCCCACTCGTGGACTCTGGCCTGGGAACAACTCAGTCTGTCTGCGACAGTGTTGTCCACCCCGGGAACGTGAACTGCAATGAGGTTTGCGCCGTGTCATATTACCCATTCCCACACCCTCATGGCCTCCCTGCAAAGGGGGTAGGAGTGTGTGCCTCCTTGTTTGTTGAGGTAATACATCACCGCAGTATTGTCTGTTTGTAACAGGAGAGTACTCGGTGGAATCTCTGACTGGAAGGCTTGCAGGGCATAAAGGACCGCCCTCATCTCCAGTATGTTGATATGGAGATGAGATTCCTGGGTAGTCCATGTACCCTGAGACCTCACCCTGTTCAAGTGCGCTCCCCACCCCAGCCCTGAGGCGTCTGTGGAGAGTGTTATTACTGTGGACGGCGCTGTGAAGGGAACCCCCACAGAGAGGGTTCCCGGATATAGCCACCATTGCCAGTCCCAAACCACGGCCTTCGTGATTCTGACTGGATGCTGCAGATGGTCTTGCCTCTGGTCCCATTTCACTCTTAACATCCACTGGGTTACCCGCATGTGGAGTCTTGCCATCGGGACTGTTGGAATGGCCGCAGCCATGTGTCCGAGCAGGCGAAGGACCAATCTGGCTGGGACGGTCTTCTTCACTGATAGGTCCCTTATGAGGGATCGGATGCGTTCCGCTTTGTCTTCGGGAAGAAAAGCTTTCCCTTTGACGGTGTCCAGAACTGCCCCTATGAACTGCAGTTTCTGGGACGGTACCAGGAGAGACTTCTCATAGTTGATTAGGATGCCCAGAGACTGAAAAAGGGCATGAGTATGCTGAATGGCCGTCAGCAGTGCCTCCTTGGAGGAGGCCATGAGAAGCCAGTCGTCCAGGTACGGGAACACATAGTGGCCCTGTCTCCTCAGAGACGCTGCCACGACTGCCATGCACTTGGTGAATACCCTGGGTGCTGATGACAGCTCGAAAGGACGCGCTCGGAACTGATAATGGCAGCCGAGAAACTCGAAGCGCAGGAACCTCCTGTGCGCTTGAGCAATAGGGATGTGCAGGGAAGCATCCTGCATGTCCAAGAATGCCAAGAAAGCGTCCTTCTTCAGCATGGGGATTAGTGCCGGAAGGGTCACCATGCAGAAGCGCTTGTAAAGGACCGACATATTGAGGTCGCTGAGGTCCAAGATTGGACGGAGGTCCCCTGTTTTCTTTGGAACCAGGAAGAAGTGTGAATAGTATCCTGCTCCCCTGTGGTTCCCTGGAACGTGCTCCAAAGCTTCTTTCTGTAGAAGCGTGAGCACTTCCTGCCGTATGAGCAGGGCGTGCTGACCCGAATAACGGGAGAGCAGAGGAGGCCTTGTGGGAGGGTTGTCTACAAATTCTATATAATGGCCTTTTTTGAACAACTGTAGCACCCACCTGTCGGTGGTGATTGACCGCCACCCTGGCAGGTGGTCCTCAATGCGACCCCCGACCTTCATTTCCCGTTGATCCTGAGGAGGGGCGGGGACCAGGAAGGAGTCATGCTGTGGCAGCACTGGATCCTGCAGGTTGGGCCGACTTGGTGGCTCGTTGGCCTCTGCCTGACAATGTCTTAGTCTAGGCTTTCCAAGAGAAGGAGCCCCTCTGTTACTGACCAGAACGAGGTTGTTGCCTTTGGGTTCGGCTGCGAAAGCGACTCTGGTTCCTACGAAAGGAACTAAGTATAGATCTGTACATGGCATGAACAGATCTAATAGCCTTCCCGGCTTCCTGCAATTTGGTGATCACCTTTTCCGAGGCTTCACCAAACGGAACTTCGCCATAGTAAGGAGAGTCCATGATATTTTTCTGGACGTCCGGGGTAAACCCGGAGACACGAAGCCATGAGTGTCTCCGGAGACACACGCCTGAGGCTGCCGCTCTGGTCGAAGAGTCCGCAGAGTCGTATGCGGCACCTGGGTCCCCACGTCTGAACCCGTACGGAGGAGTTGCAGGCGTTCCTCCTTTTGGCCACCGTCTGGCAGTTTCTCTGCCAGGTCCTGTCTCTGTTCCCACAACGCGTTCTGGAACTGAACCATGTGGGTGAGATAATTCAATGATCTAATGGCGCAAGTCGCGGCCACGTACGTGCGCCTGCCCAGCACGTCCAACTGCTTGGACTCTGGGTCCGGTGGCTGCATGCTCAAATGTTGCGGTTTCTGAGACCGGTCATGAGAGGCTGTAATGACCAGGGAGTCGGCCAGAGGATGGTTAGCCAGGTACTGGTCCTCCCCTGGGGCCTTGTACAGGCAGTCAGCCTTCTTCGGCATTGCCGGGGTCGAATTTGGATGCTTCCACGCTGCCTTGGTGACGTCCATAAAGGTGTCCACCAAGGATGGCACTACCACTGGCTTGGGGTCTTTTGCCGAAGTTAGTGGGCAAGGCGTAGTCTTCCGGGGTCGAGCTCCTCGGCATCCCATCCCATGTTCTCCTGAATATGCCTCATTATTTCGGAGAACGAGGGGTCATCCGGAGGAGACCTAGGGAGGTCGCATGGGTCCTGAGAGGGGATGCTGATTGGTGAAGGAGACCTGGAGCATTCAGAGATGTCAGATCTGGAACCCTCCGTGGATGGTGAATACCGACGTCTTCTGGGTCTCTTGGGGCTGGGTGACCCTGAAGAGGATCTTGACGGAGGCCTTCTCTTCTCCAAAGATCTACCCCTAGGAGGTGCTGCTGGCTCCTGGGGGGAAGGTGCTCGTCCTGCTGACCACCTGGGTGAAGGAGGGGGAGCAGGCGTCGGGGGTGCAGCGGGCGCGGGAGGAGGCTGCGTGGTGACCACATCCTTTTTGATGGTGTCCCACCAGAAGGTGAAGAGCTCCTTCACTTCTGACAAGTTTAGGCCCGACGACGGAGCGGGCGCCAGTGGCCTGTCGTTGGGGCCAGGCGTCGGCTCCCTGGGGGTCTCTGGTTCTGGAGAGGGTTCCCGTGGGAGTTCGACAGGTCCGGGATCGCCCGCCTGGTCTTCGGGCTGGGCAGACTCCTCCTCCGACAGCGCCTCCCGACCGACGTCGGTAGGCGGTGGTGTGGTCCTCCCGACTGCGGTATCTGACGCCGTTCCCCCCGCCGGCATCCTGGGGGGCGACTGCCTGACCGGCGACGGGTGATGAACAGTCGCCGGTTCCCTGGAGTGCTTGTGTACCTTGGCCGACGTCAGGTGGACCGACGTCCGCTTAAAGGGAGGTTCAGCTCCTTGGTCTTGCGCTGGGGTGGCAGTGGTAGGGAGACTGACCGGACGTCGGGGGCCGAATGCCGGGAGGACGACTTGTGGGACTCCCCAGACCTGGAGGCCTTAGCCGAGGAAGCGGGCCTGGAGGTCTTGGCAGGCCGCAAAGTAGAGGAATCACTGACCAATTTGACCACAACCGGGGGAGGCTGAGAGCGGGCCCTCGACAGAGAGCGGTCCGACCTGGAGCCGGAGCTGCGGGAGTCCGAGGCCCTGGAGGGGGATCTGGGTCTCACCTTCTCCCAGTGCTTCTCATGGTGCCTGTGTGACTTCCCTGAAGATTCC
Organism: Neoceratodus forsteri; assembly: GCA_016271365.2. NCBI lineage: Eukaryota > Metazoa > Chordata > Ceratodontiformes > Ceratodontidae > Neoceratodus > Neoceratodus forsteri. Next base: position 738,047,789 of record CM028131.1, read on the forward strand.
CCTCTGGAGGAAGGTTCCATGGCCTTAAGTTTTTCTTCGAGGAGGAAAGCCTGGAGGGCCTTCTGTCGGCGGATTCTCGTACGGCTGTTAAATCCCTGACAGAAGGAGCAAGCGTGGGTGTCGTGGTCTGGGCCCAGGCAACAAACGCAGGCCGAATGAGGGTCTTTGAAAGGAATCTGCTTTCCACAGGCACACTTCAAAGAATGGCCCTCCACTGAAGTTGGAGAGGACATCAGACAAAAAAACGACTGAAGAGAGATGATTTGTAAAGTTTGAAAGTTTTCCCAGTCGTCGCGTGCTAGAACTAACCGAGAGGTCGAGACTTGCAAAGTCGACGGCGGGAAAGAACTGGGGATTCTGGCGGGACTGCCTCCTTTTGTACTACACCCGACGTCGGGGCCGGGACTGACATCGGAGGCGGTCCCCGCTGAAGACTGCTAGCTAGAAGATTTCCGTGGAGTCCTGATGCCTGGCGGCTTAGTCCTAATGGTGTAACCTGCTGCAAGAGCTGTATCCCGAAGATCATCAGTGTTTAGGTCAACGGTAGGTAACGGCTGTGTCGACGGCAGAGGGGTCGTCATCCTGCAGTTTAAGTAGGACCCTCTGGATCAAAGGGCATGGAGGGAAGGCACAGAGGAACCTGCCTGTCCAGGAGCGGGACAATGCATCTTGCCAAAGCACCAGGCCCTGGATCTAGCGAGTAGAAACGGGGCAGTTTTGCGTTGTATGGGGAGGCGAACAGATCCAAATCTGGTGTTCCCCATTTTTCAAAAAGCATTTCCGCTACTGGTTGTAGGAGCTCCCATTTGTGTGTGCTGGATTGAGATCTGCTTAGAGCCGCTATTGTGTTCTGTAATCTGGGAACAGGCACTGCAGCCAGTGTGATGATTTTGTGCTCTATTGCCCAGTACCACACTCTCCTGGCCTCTCAACAGAGTTGGTAGGAGTGAGTGCCTCCCTGCTTGTTAATGTAGAACTCTACTGATATGTTGTCTGATTGGACCAGTAAGTGTCCTGGGGTTATGTCTGTTTGCAAGGCTTGAAGGGCGTAAAAAAATGCCCCCATCTCAAGGACATTTATGAGAAGGGCTCCTTCGAACCCTGACAATAGTCTCGGAGCCTTTTTGCTGCCCAAATGGGTGCCCCAACCTGATCCCAACGTGTCTGTGGTCAGTATCAGGGAGTGGGTAGGAGACAGGAAGGGAACCCCTACTGAGAGGTGCTCTGGAACCATCCACCACTGCAAGACTTGGAGAACAGAGCTGGGGATTGAGACTAGCTGGTCCAAGTTGTCTTGGTGCTGGTCCCACTGGACCTGGAGTGCCCACTGAATGGCTCTCACGTGGAGATGTGAAGGGGGACCATGGCTACGGTGGCCACTATATGCCCCAGAAGGTGCAACATGGTCCTCGCTGGGACCTGACTTTGAGCTCTGATGTGTCTGATCAGGGCTCATAGACGTTCTGCCCTGTCTTCTGGTAGAAAGACACTTCCCTTGCTTGTGTCCAGTACTGTGCCAATGAACTGAAGATTTTAGCAAGGTCTGAGGGTCGATTTGGCCACACTGATCATGACACCTAGGGAGTGAAATACTGAATATGTGTCTCGTAGAGCATGATTTAACTCACTCTGGGACGTGGCAGTCAGGAGCCAGTCGTCCAAATAGGGGAAGACATAATGGCCCTTTCTTCTTACTGCTGCCACTACCACTGCCAAGCATTTGGTGAATACCCTCGGAGCCAACGGAAGGCCAAAAAGTAGGGCTTGGTATTGGTAGTGGCGACCCTGGAATTCGAATCGCAGGAACCTCCGATGATGTTTCGTGACTAGAATGTGGAGGTAGGCATCTTGCATGTCCAGCGATGCGAGCCAAGCGTCCGGGCGTAGCATCGGGATCAGGCCTGGTAAGGTCACTATCCTGAAGCGTTTGTATGCCATGAAGGTGTTGAGATCACTTAGATCTAGGATGGGACGTAGGTCTCCTGTCTTCTTTGGCACCAGAAAGAAGTGGGAATAATACCCTTTCTCTCACTGAATCCACGGGACCTTTTCTATGGCCTCTTTTTTGAGAAGGGAAGCTATCTCTTCTCGAATTAGTGTGCAAGTTAGCACGAATACTTGGAATGCAGTGGTGGTCTGGATGGTGGTTGTCATATGAACTCGATGGAGTGCCCTCTTTGAATGAGTTGGAGCACCCATTAATCTGTCATGATTTGTTGCCACCCTGGCAGGTGGTTTGCAAAGCGACCCCTGACCTTCTCTTCCCTTTGAACCAGAGGGGAAGGAGGGGTCTGCGGTGAGTTAGGAGGGGGAGGAAAGAGTAGCCTGAGGAGCTTTTATGTTCCTGCCACCTTGACCTCCGGTAGAGTGAGGCTGGCCTTTGCAATTTAAGCTGCCTCTTTGCTGTTGTCCACAATGGGGTTGTTGACCCTGTTTGCCCTTAAATGTTTTGTTGCCTCCAAGGAGGCAGTATAGTGCAGTGGCCTAAGGCTCTGAGCTGCAAATCTGGTGACATCCAGCAGACCAGACCTGGGTTTGAATCCCACAGCTTCCACTTGCATACTGTGTGACCCTGAGCAATTCACTTAACTTCCTTATGCTCCCAGGTCGCTCCTGTAAAAAAGCTTTCAGCTTAGTGTGCTATTCCTGGTTAAACAACTTAAAAAAAAAAAAAAAGGCTTCTGTTTAGGTCTGTACATTGCTTGTACTGATCTGACCTCCTTTCCAGCGTCCTGTAGTTTTGTCATTATCTTCTCAGACTCTTCACCAAGAGAACCGAGCCCTTGAATGGGACAGCTAGGATACCTTTCTGGACGTCTGGTGTAAAACCCGAGACTCTCAGCCAAGAGCGTCTTCTAAGACAGACTCCTGATGCCGCACTTCTGGCCGCCAAGTCTGTGGAATCATAAGCCGCTCTGAGTACCTGTGTTCCCATCTCAGAGCCTCTCTGGGGGAGTTTTATTAGCTCCTATTTCTTGTCTCCCTCCAGCATGTCTTTCACCAAGTCTTGGCCTTGTCCCCACAAAGCATTTTGAAATTGCACCATGTGGGTCAGGAAATTAAGTGACCTTATGGAGCAAGTTGCTGATGCGTATATTCTTCTCCCTATGGAATTGAGTTGTTTTGATTCTCGAACTGGGGTTGTATACTGAGATGTTGTGGTCTTTGAGACCTGTCATGAGTGGCCATTATGACCACAGAGTCTGCCACTGGTTGTTCTCCTAAACAGGGATCCTCAAGAGGGGCCCTGTACAGGCGATCCGTCTTCTTGGGGACTGCGAGAGAGGAGATGGGGTACTTCCAAGCAGCTTTTGTTACGTCTTGGAAGGTGTCCACTAATGGTGAAACCACCACTGGCTTGGGGTCCTTTTGCCTTAAACAGTTCGCCAGTTGGTGTCGTTCAGGATCTAAGTCTTCGATGTCCCAACCCATATCATCTTGGATATGTTGCATAATATCCACAAATGTTGGGTCATCCAGGGCGACACTGGCAGATTTCTTGGGTCTGGAGAAGGTACATTAAAGGGCGATGGCGACCAAAATGATTCAGAAGATGAGGAGTGAGACTCATTCAATGATGAAGAGTCCAATCTCCTGCAGTGCTTCTTAGGCCTGTGTGCACTAGGAGAATGGGAAGGGGTCTGGGAGGGAGACCTCTGCCACTTCCTATCTTTGAGAGACCTTTTGTCCTTGGGCCTACCCCAAGGTACTGGATTCTCCTCTCTAGGGGGTGGTCTGTCCAGGCTTTTCTCTTTGGGAGGAGGTAGGTTCTCCACTGGAGGCTTTGTGGGAACTATGCCCTTCCTAATGGTTTCCCACCAATAGGAAAACAATTCCTTAACTTCATTTATGTTAAGGCTCGACGACAGACCTGGCGTCAGCTCCTCTCTAGATGTCTGCCCATCGCCTATATCAGGCTTTCTGTGGCCTGACGTACCAGTCAACTGGTCCTTGGGTGGCATCGGGTCGTGTGGGAGGTGTCCTTCCTCACTGCCTCCCGACGCCTGGTCGCCACTAATCTGTTCGACCCCAGCGTTGGAACCATTGTCGTCCGAACGTCCTGGATGCCCGATATCCGGTACCGACAAGGTGATGTCCTTCTGGTCCTTAGGATGTTTGGTGGGCATCTTCTCTGATGTCCGCTTTTGGTCCAAGGTCCGCTTGAAGGACATCAGATCTGTGGTCCACTTAACGGACATCTCCATGGAACCCCTGCCATTCAACAGAGGATGTCAGGGAAGATGACATGTGAATGTAGAAAAGAAAATCAAACTTGTTTGAGAAAAATAAGGAAGAAATGCTCAAGTGATGGCGTGTTTCGATAGCTGAAGGCATCCATGGAACCGATGCTGGCAAGTTGACAGCAGGAAAAGAACTGAGGGATGATGGGGGACCACCCCTTTTACGATGTTTGTGACGCTGGGGGTGGGTCCCCGCTGTATGTAGCTAGCTAGAAGTTTTCCGTGGGGTCCTGCTGCCTGCTGGCTTCAGTCCTAATGGTGTAACTTGCTGCAAGAGCTGTTTCTCGAAGTAAGATCAGGCCTTAACGGAGGGGCTGGAGTCAGTGACCTGAGGTTCAACAACCAGGGTTGGGGCGACAACCTGAGGGTCGACGACTTCCTCCCTGGGACGTGGGAGGGGGTGCTGTCAGTAGGGGTCTGGCAGGAGTAGAGGTCTGGACAGCAGAAGGTGTTGGGGCAGCCACTGCGGAAAGATTACCCCCAGACGAAGACGAAGAAACTTCCGGGGAATGGGAGTGCTGCTAGAGAGAGCGGTCCTGATCTTGGTCTTTTATGAACCCCCTGAGGATTTGTCTCGGCCTTAGAGGCCTGGGAGATTGACGACCCCACAAGCAGCTGGGAAGGAGGGACCCCAGAGGACCCCTGCCCAGAACTGGCTACCTGTTGTTCCACAAGAAATATCTTCAAAGCCTTTTTGCGTCACCTAATGGTTGCTAGATTACATTTTTGGTAGACCTCATAGTCTGAGACGTCATGGTCAGGTCCAAGACAGCAGACACAGAGGTTGTGTTAGTCTGAAGAAGCAATATTCTTTCTGTAGTGGCAGCAACAGAAGAGAGAAGTGGAAGGATTGACTCTCGACTTAAACTAGGTAAAAGAATCTTGTTGTTAAGAGATTCCCAAAGATAAAGAAAAGCATATGCAAAAATCGCACAAACTGAAAGAGCTTCCGTGGAGACCCATGCGAGAGGAGTCGATGGCAGGAAAGAACTGAGGAGGGAGCGGGGTTGCTCATGCTTTTATAGGGTTGATGACATCTGTATGTGATGTCGGCGTGGGTGGCCCCAGTTGTACTACTGGAAAATCTTCCATGTGGATTCTGCTTCACTGATGGTGAAGTTCCTATGGTGTGATCTGATGACTGAGATATCCTCGAAGAAGATCTGGAGGTTCCAAAGCCAACTGCTACAGTAGTGGAAAACATAACTGCTGAGGCCAGAGTGGAGCCACCAGAGTTAGGATGGCACCTTCCATCTGTAGCTTGATGATCACCCTCTGAATCAGAGGAAAGGGCAGGAAGGCATACAGAAACCTCCCTTTCCAGGAGAGGAACAATGCATATCATCAGAAAACTCCAGGCCCTGGATCTAGCAAGCAGAAACACAGCACTTTTGCACTGAGTGGGGATGCAAAAAAGTCCAACTCTGGATGACCTCACCTGTTGAACACGTTTTCTGCAACCGCAGTCAGCAATTCCCACTCATGCACTATGGACTGTGACCTGCTTAGGTTCTCCGCCAAGGTGTTTTGGGCATCTGACACATGGACGGCCAACAGTTCTAGACCGTGATCTACAGCCCAGTACCAGACCCTCACTGCTTCTTGGCACAAAGGATAGGAATGGCTCCCCCTTGCTTGCTGATGTAACAGACCACACTGAGCTTGTCCAACTGCACCAATAGAGGGCTGAGAGGGAGATGGTTCTGGAATGCCTGTAAGGCATACAGAACTGCTCTCATTTCTAGGACGTTGATGTGGAGGTGAGTCTCCCAGTGGGATCAGAGACCCTGGGACTGATAGGGACCTAAATGGGCTCCCCACCACAGGCCTGAAGCATCCATGCCGAGGATTTGGGATAACAAAGGGAACCTCCTTTAGGAGACTGGCCCGGTCCATCCACCAGTGAAGTACTTCGCATACTGGTGAGGAGACAAGGACCAGCTGATCTAGATCTTCTGAGCGTTGATCCCACTGAACCCTGAGGGTCCACTGCAGGATCCTCATATGTAGCCATGCCAAAGTAACCATAACAATGGCCACGGCCATTATTTATTTATTGAATTTTGATGACCGGGTAGGCCCACTAGGCCCCAAAGGTCTCTTTTTCAGGGGCAACCCGGGAATAACAGTACATGATATTATAGACAGTTGAACATATGCATATACAAGTTATCATCGGTATACAGTATTCGGCTGTTTACACACAGCACTTGTTCTATAGGTTTCATATATCTAGTAGGCTAGATATATAGGCCTAGTAGCCTGAGGACTGTAATGACTGGGACATGCTGGCTCTGAACCACCTCCTGATCCTAAGCAATAAGACAGTCCGCCCTGTTTTGAGAGAGGAAGGCCTTGACCTGGGTAGAGTTCAGGACTGCCCCTATGCACTGCAACTGCTGAGATGGGGTCACCACAGACCAGGGCCGATTGACAGTGACGCTCAAGGACTGGAAATACAGCAGGGTGCATTCTAGAGTCAGCAACAGGAACTCCCTGGATTCAGCTTTCAGTAACCAGTCATCCAGATATGAGAATACAAAGAGGCCCTCACACCAGAGGGCTGCTGCACAGCTGCTAAGCACTTGGTAAATACCCGTGGCGCAGAGGATAAGCCAGCAGGCAAGACCCTGAACTCATAATGCTCCCTCTGGAACATGAACTGCAGATATCGCATGTGAGGGGGCCAAATCATGATATGCACGTAGGTATCTTGCGGATTGTGGGAGCATAGCCAGTCGCCCTGCTTGAGGAGAGGAAGAAGGCTGGGCAGAGTGACTATCTGGAACTTTTTTGTACTGGATAAAAAGGTTCGGCTGCTTAAGATACAGAATGGGCCTCAAGTCCCCTGTTCCTCTGAGAACCAAGACCAACCGGGAATAGAACCCCCTTGTTCCTTTTTCCGCCTGGGCACTGGTTCTTGCTTGTGTGGCAAGGAGAGTACTTCCTCCCCGAGCACCTCTGTGTGATCTAAAAGATAAAAAGTGGGGACTGGGGGAACATCTGGAGGTTGATCTAGAAGTTTTAGAGCATGGCCCTGTTTGATTATCAGTAGGATCCAAGCATCTGTAGTGATGGTTCTCCACTGGGGCAAATGGAGGGAGAACTGATCTCCGACCACCACCTCCTGGCTTGGAACAAGAGGAGGGGGTTCTGTAAAGGAGTCAGGTGACACTGAACTGACAGCCAGGACCGCACCTCTTCCTCTGGGTTGCTTAGCAAAGGAACCAGAGGAGAGGGCAGGCAAGGCTGAGTTGGCTGTGCATTTGCCCTGAAGTTTGGTTCCGGAACCCGACTTGTGAGAGACCTTGCGAAAGGATGACCTTGGTCTATTCCTGGGCTATGTATGGTAAAAGGAAAGAACAGATCAAACAGTGCTGCAGAAACCTGCAGGTCTCTGATAATATCCTGCACATCTGTCCCAAAGAGTTTGTGACCCACAAAAGGGGCATTCAACACTTTTTGTTGAAGGTCAGTTGCAAAGCCCGAGACTCTAAGCCAAAAGTGCCTTCTGAGGCAAATGCCAGAGGCAGTTGCCTGGCTGTAGTATCAGCCATATCATAGATGGCCCTGAGAAGATGCTTACTGACATCTTTCAAGGCCTGGAGCACTTTAAGAAGCTCTTGTCTCGGGGAAACTCACAGCGAAGGCCTGTGCAGCAGCTTTGCCTTTCCTCCAGAGGGAGTCTGGTACTTAATTAGATGAGCCATGTAGTTGGCAACCCTGAGGCCGATGGTGGCAGAAGCAGAGGTCCCCTTGTGCCAGAGGTCTAGCCTCCTGGACTCCTGGTCGGGGCAGAGAACTAAGGTGCTTAGGGGCTTTAGTTCTGTCCTGGGCGACCTTGATAACCACCAAGCTGGTTTCCGGCTTGGCAGCATAAAAGGGCAGCCCCAGAGGTGCCTTTCTGGGCATGGCTGGTGCCAAAATTAGCTCAGCGGTGGATACTGCCACAAAAGTCAATATGTTAGCTGAAGATCTGCAACACATTGAAAACTGGGCATACACTAATAAAAGGACCTTTAACGTTGACAAATGTTCAGTTATGCACCTAGGGCTAAGGAACCCACAAACAGAATATACTCTGAATGGTGTCCAAATAAAATCGGTCAGGTCTGAAACAGGCTTGGGTATTGTAGTTAACAATATATTATCACCAGGGGGAACAACGCAGAAAGGTGGCACTTGTTGCAAATAGGCTTCTGGGGTCTATTCAAAGAGCATTTGTCACCAGATGTGAAACATGTATAGTCCAGCTATATAAATAATTTATTAGGCCACACTTGGGACTATACGGTCTCATTTTGGGCCCCATACTAACCAAGGAAAGAAATATGTTAGACAGCGTCCAAAGGACAATGACTACATTAATACCTATGGTAAGGAAGCCATCATACCAAGATAGGATAACAGCTCTAAATCTTTATGATCTACAGCACGAAGGGAGAGGGGTGACCTAGCAATGCTTTTTAACATAATGCAGGACACTAATCTATTAAAGGAATGCAATATAAGTAGAGCTCCCAAACCAAAAAATCTGAGATGCCATGACAAACAAGAAAAAATTACTCACCTTAGTAATGTTGTTTCTTCTAATGGAGTCTTGCTATATTATGACAATTGCAGTATGACCGCTGGTTAGAACTGCTCCGGAGGTGAAATAGTTCACTTTCCATGCAGGCATGGAATCTTGAGCGCGAGCTCGGTTAAGGAAGCTCTGTCTGCTTTCTTTCAAACCCAAACCGTCAGATCTTTACGAGCTAAACTCACTAAGGCTCTGTGTGGAAGCTGTAAACCTACACTAGCCAACTGGCTACTAAACATAACAACACATTTTTTGGTCCCAAAACAAAGACTCAAGTCAGGAGACCCAAAAAATGAAAAACACAACACCCAGTCACCCCAAAAAGGAGGGGTGAAAACAAAAGGTGGGCATCTACTAAGTGCCAACACTGGACTGCCCACCCACAGCCCAAAACAAGGTTCTGAGAGGGGCAGGCAGGGAGGTCATAATATAGCAAGACTCCATTAGAAGAAACAACATTACTAAGGTGAGTAATTTTTTCTTCAAACAACATGAAGTCTTGCTATATTATGACAATTGCAGAGTACACAGCAGTACCCCAATGGAGGAGGGACAGAACCTACTTAGGGAATAGGCTCTGAAGGACAGCTGTGCCAAACCGAGCATCACTCAGAGCCTGGATGTCCAAGGAATAATGCTTGGTAAAAGTGTGAACTGTTTTCCAGGTAGCTGCTTGACATATTTCTAAAATAGGGATGTCTCTGGCAGCAGCCAGAGAAGCAGATGTACCCCTGGTAGAGTGAGCCCTCAGGCCTGAGGGGGGAATCTTACCCAGCTTTTCATAACAGAATTGGATACAAGAGACAATCCACCTGGCAATGGATCTTTTAGTGGCAGGTCTCCCCTCTCCAACCTCACCATAAGTGAGGAACAGTTGGAGGGAGTCAAACCTGTGACCCTTGGTGCGTTCAATGTAGTAACTAAGGGCCCTTTTCACATCTAAGCTGTGCAGCCTCCTCTCACCAGAGGAGGAACGGTCAGTGAAGTAAACTGGAAGAGAAATAGATTGGTTAAGGTGGAAATCTGAAACCACCTTAGGCAGAAACTTTCTATTAGTCCGAAGGACTACCTTATCTCTGTGAAAGGAGAGAAAGTCTGGCTCCACTGACAATGCTTGTAATTCACTTATGCGTCTGGCAGAGGTGACAGCTACCAGAAACACAGTTTTCCAAGTCAAGAACTTAAGCTCAGCTGAAGACAAGGGCTCAAAGGGAGGTTACATGAGCTGAGCAATGCAAACATTGAGGTCCCAGGCAGGGGCAGGGTCCCTAAATGGAGGGTTGGTGTGAAGCAAACCTTTGAAAAACTTGGAAAACACAGGGTGAGATGAAAGAGGAGAGGGTTTACCTGCTGAAACAAAGGCAGAGACAGCTGCCAAATGTACCTTCAGGGTAGCTGGTCTCAGACCCAAAGTGTTTAGATGGACCAGATAATCTAGAACTGTGGGTAGATCAGCAGAGTCTGGGGAAATATTCTTTTCCGAGCACCATATGGAAAATCTTTTCCATTTGGAATTGTAAGTAGCCCTGGTAGAAGGCTTCCTAGAAGCCTTGAGTATATCCATTACGCCTTGAGAGAGGTGTAGGCCAGCAAACTCTAGCTCTTCAAGAACCAGGCCTTGAGATTGAGAGACTTGAGGTGCGGGTACCAAACCCTTCCCTGGGCACAGGTTAACAGATTGTGATTCTTGGGAAGGATGGACTGCTAAGGACAGGAGGAGAGGATACCAGGGTTGCCTGGCCCAATCCGGGGCAATCAGAATGACCCTGCAGGATTGGGATCTGATTTTGACTAGCACTTTGAACAGGAGAGGGAAGGGGGGAAAGGCATAGAGAAGCTTCCCTTCCCAGCTGAGGGCTAAGGCGTCCAGAGGACTGAGCCCAAGACTGGAGGCCTGCAGCAAAAGAGAGGAAGTTGATTATTGTCTGAGCTGCAAAGGATCTATTTATTGGGTGCCCCATTTGGCAAATACCACTCCCTGAACTAGGGGATCCAGGGACCACTGTGGTGGCCCTGAGAGATCCTGCTGAGAGCACCTGCCAGGACATTGTCTTTGCCTGGGAGGTGAACTGCCGTAAGGGAAGTGTTCAGGGAGTAGGCCAGAGACCACAACTTCATGGCTTCGGTGCACAAGGCCGTAGACCGAGTGCCTCCATTTGTTGATGTACCACATTGTAGTGGTGTTGTCTGTTCTGACCTGTACAATTTTGTTCTGAACAGATTTGGAGAAAGCTTGAAGTGCTAGAAAAACTGCTCTGAGCTCCAACAGGTCGATGTGGAGCAGAGATTCCTGTGGGGACCACAGTCCCTGGGTAGTGGGGTCGTTCATGTGGGCCCCCCACCCCAAGAGGGATGCATCTGTAGTAAGGATTAATGAGCGAGGCTGAGTGACAAAGGGAACTCCTTGTCTCAGGTTGCTCTGATCCTGCCACCACTGTAGGGCTTGGATCAGGGTTCGAGTTACTGGGATCAACTTGGTAAGAGGATCCTTTCTCTGGGACCAAAAGGCCCTCAAATGGAACTGAATGTCCCTCATCTGAAATCTTGCTCCTTGTACTACTGCTGTGGAAGCAGCCATGTGTCCCAGGAGCTGCAGAAAATGCCTTGCTGGTCTCGAGACCTGCAGGGTGAATGAGGAGGCCAGGGAGACTAGGGTGTTTGCCCTGTCTAAGGGGAGGAAGGCCCTGGCTTCCTGGGTGTTCAGTTCTGCGCCTATGAAGGTTAGGAGCTGGACAGGCTCCAGCACTGACTTTGGGAGATTCAGAAGGAAACCTAGGGAAGTAAGCGGTTGCTGAGTTATCTGAAGATGTAGGTTGACCTGATCTGGGAATTGGCCTACTAAGAGCCAATCGTCCAGGTAAGGAAAGATGGCAATCTTTTGCCTTCTTAGGCAAGCTACTGCTACTGCCAGGCATTTGGTGAATACCCTTGGCGCCGAGGTGAGACCAAAGGACATTGCTCTGAACTGGTAATGGCCTGAGGGCAGCTCTCGAACCTGAGGTACTTTCGTGGGAGCTTCTGATGAGAATATGGAAGTAGGCATCCTTGAGGTCCAGGGACGCTAGCCAGTCCCCTGGCCTTAGGTAAAATGATCCCTAGAGTCACCATTTGAACTTTGGTTTTAAAAGGTGCTTGTTCAGGTATCTGAGATCCAGGATGGGCCGCCATTCTCCTGTCTTTTGGGGTAAGGAAGTACCTGGAGTACAAACCTTTGCCCTGGTGTAGGGTGGAACCTTTCCACGGCTCTGAGAGCGAGGAGGGTAGAGACCTCTGACTCTAAAGCGAGTGCCTCTGAAGGAGATGCAGGAGGAAAGATCTGGCTCTTATCTTCGGAATTTTTGAAGCTGAGAACCAGTCCCTGGCTTACTACTTCCAGGACCCACTTGTCTGATGTAGAGACTTCAGTCCTGGACAAAGTAAGCCAGCCTGCCCCCTTCAGGTAGAGGAGAAGTGGCCCTGGCTACCCCATCAGGGTGCCTGCTTGGCAGGGGCTTTGGGCTGAGGGGTAGAAGCAGGCCTGCTTGCACCGCGTCTGCCCCTCCTTCTAAAGAATCCTCTTTGGGCATAGGAGGAAGAGGAGGCCTGAGCCTGGTAAAAAGGCCTATGAAAAGGCCTGCCCCTGCCCTTGGGAAGCTGCTTCTGAGGAGTGGCCTGCCTTTCCTTGGCCTGAGCACTCCTAAAGGTAGTCCTGTATTCATCCATTTTCTTCATGTAATTCTCTGTCTGCTCCCCAAACAGAGAATTGCCAACCACAGGAAAATCCATAGCTTTAGAGTGGGTATCCTGTGACAAGGTGGTGCATCTGAGCCAAGCCATTCTGCGAAGTGCCACAGATGTAGCCATGACTCTTGAAGATACATCATTATAGAGTCCACCGCAGCATGAAATTGCACCTTTGATGCCTCAATACCATCCATAGCCACCTGTTCCAGCTCCCTGGCAAGCTGGTCAGGGACTTGTTTGGCTAGAGCCAGCACAGTATCCCATCTGGATTTCTGGTATCTGGCAGCATAAGCCATATAATTTGCTTGTCTGAGTCCCAAGGATGCCGCCATGTACTGTTTCTTTGTCATAGCATCAATCTTCCTGGCGTCCTTTTCAGGAGGGTGTGAAGCTAGGGGAATATTTGCCTTGTCACAGGCTGCAGCCTGCACTACCCCCACATGGCTGCATTGCTGTGTAAGGAATTCCGTGTCAGAACCTGATAAAGTATACCTTCTGTCCATTCTTTTATCTACAGGAGGTATAGAATGAGGAGTTTTTAAAACTTTTACTGTCTGCTTCCTAAAAGATTTGTGAAGAGGAATAGACAGTCTCTTAGATTCTGGAATATCCATCATTTCTACATAATCAGGCTCTTCCTGGTCATCAACAGCTTCCTCAACAGGGAGCTAAAGAGTTTCAGCAACCTTTTTATAAAACATAAAGTGAGAAGGGGACTCAGAAAGCCTTGGAGGAGAAACCCCTAAAGGTCTGTCTGGAGATGTATCCGGTTCAATAGGAGCATCCAGATCCTCCAGACCATATTCACTCTCCTCGTACTCCTCTTCCCCTTCCCACGGTTCATAAAATTCCTCAAAATCATAATCTTGAACTGAACGTCTCCCAGATGGTGCCGGTTCAGGAACCGGGGAAAGAGACTGGACAATTTGGATTGCTTTAGCTATCTCTTGAGCTGTTGGGGAAAGAACTTTTTCCACAGCAGCAGACTTTCTAGTCCTTTTTGCAGGAACTGGCTCCTCGGAGCCAGCTCTTCGTTTGCCCGAGGAAGTATCGCCCTGGTCAGAGGGCACTCCCTCCGGTTCGGTTGGCACCGAACCGGGCCGGCCATCCGGGTCAGTGGACTTTTTGGCCTCCCTTTCCCTGAGCCTACCAACTCTCTTTTCCACGGTGGCAGCAGGGAAACTCTTATAAATCTGGCAGTCTGCATCGAGGTGGTCAAACCCCAGGCAATAAACACAGGTGGTGTGAGGGTCAGCCTTGGCAAAGGCTTCCCCACAGACACTACAGTGCTGAAACCCAGTGGGCCCGTTTGTTCTTTTGGGTTTCTCAGACATTATGCCAGCCTAACCAAACTTGCCCGTTTATGGCAATCCGCCAAGCAAGACTCTCCTATCAGTTCCCAACCGTGTCACGGGTCGGGGAAAAAACCGTAATGAAATCCGTTTTTTTTAGAACCGATAAGAACCGGGAACCGCACACTAAAAAGGACTAGAGATTTAAAACACAACCTGATCGGTTCAGACCGAACCGATAAATATTTTACAAGTTCCACACAGAATTTAGTATGTAAAACTATCTATTACTTACATTACCACAGACAGAGCTTGAACCGAACGGTTGCGGTTAATTTCAGACGAAAACTGCACTTTAAAACCGCGAAAATGAACCGAGCAAAAGGAGAACTCTCCGGAGTGACTGTTCAGTGAGGCGGAGTAAAGAATCTGACAGTTTGGGTTTGAAAGAAAGCAGACAGAGCTTCCTTAACCGAGCTCGCGCTCAAGATTCCATGCCTGCATGGAAAGTTAACTATTTCACCTCCGGAGCAGTTCTAACCAGCGTTCATACTGCAATTGTCATAATATAGCAAGACTTCATGTTGTTTGAAGTGTACATTCCTAGGGCAGCAACTAATTAAAGAAAAAAATATTTCACTATCAGCTCATGTAAACTGTGAAATACACTCAACCAGTGCATAGTAGACATCACCAGCTTCCCCAGGTTTAAAAAAGAACTTGATAGGTATGTTATGAGTAATGATGGTTAATCCACCCCCCACCCTCCACATGGTGTGGGGAAGGTAGTTCTAATGGGCCTAGTGCCATCCTTTGCTTTAAAGCAACCGAGTAATACAAAGTAATGTTGGGCCTGCGCAAAGCCGCAGTGGCATAATTCAGTGCTGGCAGCAGAGAAAGAATGACTTTGGGTGGAGGCTCTGGGATCTCCAAGAAGTCCACCAGATTCCTCTTGGTTTCATCCTCTTCCTCAGAAAGAAATTCAATAGTGGAGGAGACTTACTTCATAGTGTTGGGGAGGAGGGGTCCTCCGGAGGGGGGGACCTGGGGGTGTGTCTGACAGATTCCTCACTCCTAGAGGAGACAGTGGACCTATCAGAGGATTCCACTTCAACGTCTTCCTCCTCATCCTCTTCCTCAGGGAGGATGAGTTCAGGATAGTATTCCCCTTGATGTCGGCCTGCTCAGAGGCAGGGACTGACGGGGGTGCACACATGGCTCTCTGGAAGGTGCGGGGCCAAGCGGCTCGGACTGACATAGACTCCGAGGCAGCACCCAATGGTGTGGGCAATGACAGCCCAGGCCGTGGAACAAACTGTTGATTGAGGGATGTGGTGACAGAAGACAGAATACCGTTAAGGTCGACGGCAGGAAAAGTGATTGTGGTCGACAGAGGGGGTGTGTAGCCCTGCTCCAACAATGAACTGTTAACAATAGTGGAAGTGGTTGGGCCCAGTGCCTGAGGACCTCAAGGTTCAAGCGGTCTCAATGGTGGAGCTAGGGCTGATGAACCGTTTGTCGGCGGCTCCTTGACAACCATGTTAAGGTTGGGAGAAGAATCCTTCATGGGGGGCCTGATCGAAGCAGAGGCCTTCAAGGGGCGAGGCACAGATGCTGAAGTGGTCAACGGAGCAATCCCTAGGGAACAGGAGGAGGAATCCAGCAGAGACCCACGATTGCTGATGGCAGAACGGTCCTTAGACCAATCTTTGTCCAGACAAGAATGTTTCCCTGAGGATTTGTCCAAGACCATGGTGGCTTGAGAGCCTGGAGAAGATGCTTGTGGGGGGGCGCCTCTGGAAGACCTCTGTTCTCCGCTGCCTGCCTGTTGCTCCATGACAAAAGTCTGCATGGCTTTCTTGTGTTGGTGTCGGGCGGCGAGGTCGAATTTCAGGCAGGACTCATAGGCAGCAAGAATGTTTATTTATTTGAGTTTCAGTAACCGGGTAAGTCCACTGAGACAATTACAGTCCCTTCTTCAGGGTCAACCCGGGGTTGAGAGTCAACCACAAAGGTATAAGAATACAGTTCTCATTGTGGCTAGGCCCTACACGGGAGACACAGAATTCGTGTTTACTGGCTGAAGAGATGATCTTTTTTGTTGTCTTTTTCGCTCCGGTCGTGGCTTGTGGGGCCATCTCTCAGGCATCCAGTCATTTTCCTGCCTGCCTGTGGATCTCTCGGACTGTGCCTCCTCTCCCCTGGGCCGCAGTCAGCACCCCCAGTTTAACCCGCCCAGGGAGGGTAGCCCTACGCCTCTTGAGCTCTCTTAGAGGACAGACTCTGACTGCAGGTGGGCCCAGAGGGAGGAACTGGAAGGCCAGCCGAGGAGAACCCAATGGAGGGCATGGGGGACTGGTGCCGTCGCCTGCTCCAATGAGCCGGGTTTTTCCTTTGTTCTCCTTCCCCCCCCATTGCATGGGCACACCTCGACGCAAAGGTGCATGGCAAACCTACCAGCGTCAGTCACATGATTACATGCAGCCCAGAGCTCTGCGACATCCCCGGTCTCCACCAGGGGCTGCCGGAGTGCTGGGCTCCTGATACCCCCCACCCCCAGGATAGGAAAGCAGCCCAACGGGCGCCAATCCAATCCCTCCCTGCCGACCTCTGGCACCTGAGCTCGCTCCCGAACTCGGTTCCCTGGCATGGCGCAACATGTAGCGTCCAGTGCCTCAACCCTCAGCACCACCGGGCCGGCCTGAAGAAATCTTCTTTCCGCAGCAGCAGAAACAACAGAAAAGAGCCGATGATGGATTAGTTCTCGACATGCAAAGGACAAAAGAATCACTTTAAAGTGAAGCGATTCAAAGGTTAAGTAAAAGAAAAAAGGTAAGTAGTTTTGGCGGTCAAACTGAGCGACGAAGCTTCTGCGGAGTCCGTGCCCAAATGGTCAATGGCGGGAAAGAACTGAAGAGGGAGCAGGGCCGCTCATGCTTATATAGGGTGTGTAACGTCAGAGCCAGACGTCAGCTTGGGCAGCCCCTAATAGACTGCTGCAGAAAAAACCTTACGTGGGATCCTGATGCCCAAGTTCCATAGGTGTGACCTGATGACAGAGGTATCCCCGAAGATGATCCAAGACTTTTGTGGCTGGAGACACTGATGCCTCGAGCATGTGTCCATAGGGTATATAGCAGTGCAAGCCCCAATCAACTAAGTACTTTTTTTCTTAATACAGAGACGAGATAAAATATTTATTTAAAAAAACTATTTATATTAGTAATTAATTTTTGAAAACATAAAAATGCTTAAGATACCCCACCCATTACTGTGAAAAAGGGGCAAAAAAAACAACACCCATACCCAAGAAGAAGTAAACAGGTACACTACAGAGAAAGAGTGAGTCCGGGTGATGATGAGTTGGCAAGTGAGGAAGACACTCCAGAATATCAAGGGTAATAGTAAATAATTTTTATATCTTTCTAGACTCAACATTCTCTGTTGAGTCATACTATCTGGTCAAATAACCAGCAGTAAAATATCCCACAAAATGCGAAGGCTAGAGAGAACAGGACTTACGAGGAGAGCAAACCCTTCGGTGAAGCCAACCCAAAACCTGTATGCTTCTTAGACTGTACATCTAGGGTGAAGTATTTTGTTAAAGTGTGAGCACAACTCCAAACTGCAGTCTGGCAGGTCTTGCAATCGGGACTGCTAAGTGAAGCCACCAAGACGCATATCCAGGGATAGGACCAAAAAGCTCCTTAATGTGCTTCCAGTAACAAAAACAAATACAGGATGCCAACCATTTGAAAAGGTTTTGCTTAGAGACAGGGGTGTCTGCCATCATGGGGATGAATGAAACAAAAAGATGCAAGGACTTTCTGCAGTCCACATAGAAGCATAAAGCCATACCTCTCAACCTCCCAACTTGCCAATGTGTGACAAGAGGGCTACAAAATGTGTGACAAATGGCAAAAATGTGGTACACCTGATTTTTCACAGCGCGCAGAGTCGCGCACTGTGTCGTTTTCACGTAAAATTAATAAAACTGATTTTACCACAGTAAAATTATTGTTTGTAAGCTTGGCATGTGGTTTGTGTTGCAAATTAAAGAGAAAATGAAAATGTGTTGAGTCTGTGTGTCCTTAATTAAAATAAAGAGTGATGCAAATCCTAAATGTGTGTGTGTCCTCAATTAAAATAAAGAGTGATACAAATCCTATATGTGTGTTAACATTTTATTGATTTAATCTATAAATACACAGAGTCGACCAGTAGTCTGAGAGTGTTCTATGTATAAAAAAAAAAATTAGCAGTTTGATACACATTATATCCCAAAGTGATTTACAAGTAATGAGAAACTGGTAGCTAAGTGACAGCAGTTGCACATCAGCACACGCAGAGTCACAGTAACACACAGAGAACAGCATTCACCACCAGTGACTATGCTGGCTGGCAAGTAACTTAGGGCAAATCTGTAGGCAAGCCCATGGCTCGAGTCGCTGTTCTGTGTACAGGGCAGGATGCTGGATGAGCACCACTCCTGTCCTGGCAAATTTAAGAGTTTTCAGCAGTGCTCTGGCATGGCTGGCACTGTGCAGGCAGCAAGGAACCCTCTTTATTCACAAACCTCTGTAAACCCAGCAGTGCCCACAGTTGTTCTTTTGTTGCTGCCAGTTCTGCAGTGCCAGTGCTGTTGTAAATAAGTTGTGCTAGTAGTGCCACTGCTGCTTGCACTGTTTCAAAAATAGGCAGAAGCAAGTTAGTACACTACAGCACAGCTGCAGCAGCCACAACTGCCTTGTGTGCACTGCAGACCCATCCCAGACCCAGACCCATTCCAAGGCACCAGCCAGGCATCAGAGACTAGGCTGTCTCCCTCCTCCAGAGCTCAAACTCCTAGTCCCAGGCACACTCCATCACTGCTGCTTGGCTGTATACAAGCTCACTCTCACCAGAGATTTCTAAAGTTTTTTTTTATTAATATTAATAACAACCTCCAACTGAAAAGTTTGGCCTCACTGCACACATGGTACAAAAGGACACCATTGCAGACTGTTCTGGAAGTTGGGTCAGAGAGCAGGAGTGAGCACTGGGCATCCAGCAGTGGTCCATCTGCTGCTGCTTCAGTGCCTCCTTCCTTGCCCTGGTCCCCTTCCTTCTCAGCTTAGGCAGGCTGTTCTGCTGCACCACTGAACCAGTGACTCCATCTCCCCGACTCAGAAGACAGGCAGACAGCCCAAACTCCTCAGAGACTCACTCCACCATGCACCAAGAGTCCACGACAAAAAACCCCAAACTGTGAGACAATCCATTGCTCAGTCTCACCTTGTGTGGCACTGGAGACTGGCGGCATGTTTCCTCAGGCTCTGGCTCCTTCTAAGCTCCTCCATGGTCGCGGCAGCTGACAGGCTGCTCCACTCTTCCTGGATGCACTACTAACACTCTCAGAGGACGTGATATGGTGGTGTGTTGCTGCTTTCTCCGACTGTCCTCAGGAAATTCTCACCAAATCTCAGTTCCCCCTCTGGCCACCTAGCTGCTTTACTGCACGGCAGCGGACCTGAGGGGACCAGCCAGGCAGTCAAGGAGTTAATCTGGGGCGGGCAGAGGCTGATGAAGCGGGCGGCTTCAGGCGGGGGAAGCACTCTACTGGAAGTTTTGAGTGTTTGGGGAACAATGGCCAGCTGTGGGTTTTCGATGCCGCTGAAATAAACTGCGCTATGCGGGACGGCGGAACAGGTTTATTTGGGCAGGCTGAAAACGGTACATCACGGAAAATCCGGTGCAGTTGAGAGGTATGCATAAAGCTCTATGGACATCTACAGAATTCACAGTAACTTCTCCCTCATTCCCGAAAAATACTTGAAGGTGGATAGTTTGGTTCAATTTGAACTCAAAAACCACCTCGGGGGAGAGGGGGGGACCAATAATGGTAACTTAGTGAAACCCGAACCAGATGAAACACACGGTATGGAGGATCCACAACCAAAGCCTGCAGCCTGGAAATCCTTAAAGCGAAGATGATCACCTTAAAAAAAAAAAAAAAAGTATTTTCCAGGTAATGAAACGCATATTGTCAGAGGTAGCAAGTTCAAAATAAGCCTGTGTAGGAGACTCCAGAACCAGATTCTGGTCCCATGCCAGTACAAGCCTATGCAACAGGGGAAACTGATGCTAGAACCTTCTGAGCAAGACGTGGGACACTTCCAACACAACCGGTTTTATCTCCTGAAAGGCATGCAAGTTAGGACTGGCCAAAAATGTAGCTTCACCAAAGAGTACTGAAGGACAGAGTCCGTTAGGAACAGGAGGTAGTCCTGAAGGACAGAGTCTATTAGGAACAGGAGGTAGTCCTAGTCCAAGATGCTCAGCACTGAACAAAAGATAGGCTCCAGGGAGCAACAGGCATGCCAAATATTTCATTTTATTAGATTTTCCAACTTATATACACATATCATCAGGTTAAGCAGGTTCCATTTCATTCATACATTGCTTCATAACAAGAAAAAGGAGGGAAAAAATCTCTTGAATTTATCTAGAATGACATACAGATTCTTTTTATTACATGTACATGGCAGAGGGACTGGCTGATTAATGTCATTAAATGCTGGCAAATAAAAGGCTGGTCCTTCCAGGTTTAAAAGTCCTTGTTCATTGGAAGACCATAGTTACTCTCCCTCAGATAGTTCATGTTGATGTAACATATCACTTATCTTGTTATTTCTGTTCATAGTCTCATCTATGAAAGAGTCCGGCTATCTCTTGTCTCTCTATCTTCTTGTATCTATTCTAATCTAACCATATCTTGGGTGTGTTTATATTTCTGTAGAGTATCTCTCACTTCAGGTTACAATCTAAGGGTATTGAGCCCAGGTCTCTTCATAAAGATTCTGCGTTCTCCCACCTGATCCCTTTGCTGCTTCCATCTCTCCCCACGGAGGGAGTCTAGATTATCCAAGTTTGCACCAAATTACGTGCATTGCATTTAATGAACATGGCTGATTACTTGAGTCTGGGGGATGGTCGTGGTGGACAGTGGGCACATGCTTTACTTAAGGTATAAATGTATCATCCTTCAACATGTAATACATCTGCCACTGAAGCCATCTGGTGGTAAATTTTTCTTTTTGATCATTCAGGTTATGGGTTATTTTCTCCATAGTATAGAGTTGTTTGGTAATATCCCACCAGCTTTGAATTGTAGGGATCTTATTATTTAGCCATAATTTAGTGATTGCCTTTCTTGCTGCAGTGATTAGGAGGTTCAGTAGGTACCTAATACTGGAGCTTCTGAATGCTTTCGGGAGAATGAAAAATATAAACATTTCCATTGTTAATTGGACTTGAGGGTCAAATATTTCCTGTATGTGTGTCTGGAGGTTTGAAAGGAATGGCTTACGGATTGGGCATGACCACATTACATGCAAATGACCCACTTTATTTTCACCATATTGGCACCAGCAATGTGCTGTATTGGTTGCTGAATAGTGGTTCGTGAAAACCGGGGTCCAGAAAGAAAAAATTACTCACCTTAGTAATGTTGTTTCTTCTAATGGAGTCTTGCTGTATTCGGACTATTGCAGTGATATCCAACCTTTGAACTGCCCCGGAGAGGAAAGAGTTAACTTTCCATGCACGGCATGGAACGCTGAGTCGAGCTCGGTTGAGACTCTGTCTGTTGTTGTTTGAACCCAAACCGCCAGATCATTACGAGCTAAACTCACTGGGCGTCCTGTGTGGAAACTGTAAACTTAGACTAGCCAACTGGTAACTAAATCTAATAAAAGGTTTTTTTGGGTTCCAAGGCAAAGACTCAAGTCAGGAAAACCGAAAAACAAAACACAAACATACCCAAAAATAAGAGGGTGAGAAAAGGGGGGACCTCCAGGGTGCCAACACTGTTCCTGCCCACCCACATCCCAAAACCCAGGTTCTGAGAGGGGAGGCACGGGGGAGGTCAGAATACAGCAATACTCCATTAGAAGAAACAACATTACTAAGGTGAGTATCTTTTTCTTCAAACAACATAAAGTCTTGCTGTATTCTGACTACTGCAGACTACCAAGCAGTACCTCCATGGAGGAGGGACAGAACCTACTTCAGGAATAGGTTCTGAAGCACTGCTGTGCCAAACCGAGCATCACTCCTAGCCTGGATATCCAGAGAGTAATGCTTGGTGAAAGTATGTACTGTTTTCCAGGTGGCTGCTTGACAAATCTCTAAGAAAGGAATATCCCTGGCAGCAGCCAGGGAAGCAGCTGTACCTCTGGTAGAGTGAGCCCTCAGGCCTGAGGTGGGATCCTACCTAATTTTTCATAGCAAAATTGTATACAAGAGACAATCCACCGCAATAGATCTCTTAGTGGCAGGTTTTCTTACCAACCTCACCATAAGTGAGGAACAGTTAGAGGGAGTCAAACCTGAGACCCTTGGTGCGCTCTATGTAGTAGCTAATGGCCCTTTTCACATCCAGGCTGTGCAGCCTCCTCTCCCCAGAGGAGGAATGGTTAGTGAAGAAAACAGGAAGAGACATAGACTGGTTAAGGTGGAAATCTGAAACCACCTTAGGCAAAAACTTGCTATTAATCCTGAGAACCACCTTATCTCTATGGAAAGAGATAACATCAGGCTCCACTGATAGGGCCTGTAACTCACTTATGCGTCTGGCAGAAGTAATGGCTACCAAGAACACAATTTTCCAAGTCAAGTACTTAAGCTCTGCTGAGGACAAAGGCTCAAAAGGGGGTTGCATAAGCTGAGCAATGCAAACATTAAGGTCCCAAGCAGGGGCAGGGTCCCTGAAGGGAGGATTGGTATGCAGCAATCCCTTTAAGAACTTACAGAATACAGGATGAGCTGAAAGGGAAGAGTGCTTGCCTGCTGACAAGAAGGCAGAGACAGCTGCCAGATGCACTCTAAGTGCAGCTGGTCTGAGTCCCAAGCTATTGAGATGAACCATATAGTTAAGGACTGTAGGCAACCCAGCAGACTCTGGAGAAATATGCTTCCCAGAGCACCAAATAGTAAACATTTTCCATTTGTAGTTGTAAGTCTTTCTGGTGGAAGGCTTTCGAGAAGCCTTTAAAATATCCAGAACACCTTGAGCGAGATGCAAATCAGCAAACTCTAACTCTTCAAGAGACAGGCCTTGAGATTGAGAGGTCTGAGATTCGGATACCAAACCCTCCCCTGAGAACATGTTAACAGGTTGTAATTCCTGGGAAGGGATGGGGAAGGTGGACTGCTAAGGACAGCAAGAGAGGGTACCAGGGCTGTCTGGCCCAGTCTGGAGCAATCAGAATCACTCTGCAGGGTTGAGACCTGATTTTGACTAGTACCTTGAACAGGAGGGGGGGGAAGCATACAGGAACTTCCCTTCCCAATTGAGAACTAGGGCATCCAGGGGGACTGAGCCCAACACTGGGGTCTGCAGCAAAAAAGAGGAAGTTGGTGATTGTCTGGGGCTGCAAAAAGATCCATCTGTGGGGTGCCCCATCTGGAGAAGATCACCTTCAAAATCAGGGGATCTAGGGACCATTCGTGATGGCCCTGAAATATTCTGCTGATAGCATCTACCAGAACATTGTCCTTCCCTGGGAGGTGCATTGCTATCAGAGAGGTATTCAGGGAATAGGCCAGAGACCACAACTTCATTGCCTCTGTGCACAAGGCCGTAGACAGAGTGCCCCCTTGCTTGTTGATGTACCACATTGTGGTGGTATTGTCTGTCCTGATCTGAACTACTTTGTTCTGAACAGACTTGAAGTGCTAGAAACACTGCTCTGAGTTCTAAGAGACTGATATGAAGCAGAGATTCTGGAGGTGACCACAACCCTTGGATGGTCAGATTCCCCCAAGTAGGCTCCCCAGCCCAAGAGGGAGGCATCTGTGGTAAGGATTAGAGAATGAGATTGAGTGACAAAGGGAACTCCTTGCCTTAGGTTGTCCTGATCCTGCCACCACTGCAAAGCCTGGATCAGGGTTCGAGTCACTGGGATTAGCTTGGTCAGAGAATCCTTTCTCTGGGACCAGAAGGCTCGTAAGTGGAACTGAATGTCCCACATCTGAAATCTTGCTCCTAGGACCACTGCTGTAGAGGCAGCCATGTGGCCCAGGAGCTGCAGAAAATGCCTTGCTGGTCGAGACACCTGGAGGGTGAATGAACAGGCCAGTGTAACAAGGGTCCTTGCCCTGTCCAGGGGAAGGAAGGCTCTTGCCCTTATTGTATCCAGCTCTGCCCCTATGAAGGTGAGGAGCTGCACTGGCTCTAGAACTGACTTTGAAAGATTCAGAAGGAATCCTAGAGAAGTGAGCAGTTGCTGAATTATCTGTAGGTGTGACTTCACTTGGCCTGGAGACTGACCCACTATGAGCCAGTCGTCCAGGTATGGAGAGAGATATATTTTTTCTCCTTAGGAAAACAACCACTACTGCCAGGCATTTTGTGAACACCCTTGGAGCTGATTTTAGGCCAAAGGGCATTGCTCTGAATTGATAGCGGCCTGAGGGCAACTCGAACCTGAGGTACTTTGTGTGGGAGCATCTGATGAGAATGTGGAAATAGGCATCCTTGAGGTCCAGGGAAACTAGCCAATCCCCTGGCCTTAGAGAGGGTAGAATTATTCCCCGAGTCACCATTTTGAACTTTGGCTTTAAAAGGTGCTTGTTTAAATATCTGAGATCCAGGATGGGCCGCCATCCTCCTGTCTTTTTGGGAGTTAGGAAGTACCTGCAGTACAATCCTTTTCCCTTGTGTACGGGTGGAACCCTTTCTATGGCTCTCAGAGCCAAGAGGGAAGAGACCTCTGTCTCTAGGGCAAGGGCCTCATAAGGATTTGCAGGTGGAAAGGACCTGGTTCTCATCTTGGGAAATTGTTTGAAGTTGAGAACCAGTCCCTGGCTTACTACTTCCAGGACCCATTTGTCTGATGTTAAAGACATCCAGTCCTGGACAAAGTAAGCCAGCCTGCCCCCTACGGGTAGTGGAGAATCGGCCCGGGCAAACCCATCAGGGTGCCTGTTTGGCAGGGCCTTTAGGCTGAGGGGTGGTAGCAGGCCTGCTTGTACCACGTCTGCCTCTTCCTCTGAAGAACATCCTCTGGGTAAAGGCGGAAGAGGAGGCCTGGGCTTGGTAGAAAGGCCTATGAAAAGGCCTGCCCCTGCCCATGGAATGTTGCCTCTGGGGAGTGGCTTGCCTTTCCTTGGCCTGAGCACTCCTATAGGTGGTCCTGTACTCATCCATTTTCTTCATGTAGTTCTGTCTGCTCCCCAAACAGAGAATTACCGACAACAGGAAAATCCATGGCCTTAGTCTGGGTATCCTGTGACAGGCTAGTACATCTGAGCCAAGCCATCCTACGAAGGGCCACAGATGTAGCCATAACTCTAGATGAAACATCATTGGAGTCCACTGCAGCATGAAATTGCACCTTGGATGCCTCAATACCATCTGCAGCCACCTGCTCCAGCTCCTTGGCAAGCTGGCCAGGGACCTGTTTAGCTAGAGCCATCACAGTGTCCCATCTAGACTTCTGGTATCTAGCTATGTAGGCCATATAATTAGTCTGCCTGAGTCCCAAAAATGATGCCATGTACTGTTTCTTTGCCATGGCATCAATCCTCCTGGAGACCTTATCAGTGGGGGTGTGAAGCCAAGGGTATATTTGCCTTATCACAGGCAGCAGCCTGCACTACCCCAACATGGCTGCATTGCTGGGAAGAACTCCGTATCTGAGCCTGAAAGAGTATACCTCTTGTCCATTCTTCTGTCCACAGGAGGTATAGAATTAGGAGTCTTTAAATTTTAAATGTCTGTTTCCAAAAGACTTATGGAGGGGAACAGACAGCCTCCTGGACTCTGGGATGTCCATCATCTCAACATAATCAGGCTCCTCCTGATCCTCTACTACTTCCTCCATAGGAAGCTGAAGAGTTTCAGCCACTTTTTTGTAAAACATAAAGTGGGAAGGGGACTCAGAAAGCCTAGGAGGAGAAACCCCTGAAGGTCTATCTGGGGAGATGTCCGGGTCAATGGGCACATTCAGACTTTCACAATCACCATCACTATCCTCATACTCTCCTTCCTCTTCCTCCAGTTCATAAAAATCCTCTAAATTATAATCTGGAACCGGGGGAACCGACCGAACCGAGCCCCTAACCGATGGTGCCGGTTCGGTCGGAACCGGAGTTAGCGACTGAACAATCCTTATTGCTTTGGCTATTTCATCAGCGGTCGGAGAAAGAACTTGTGGATCCGAACCGGCAGACTTATCACTTCTTTTACTTTTAACCGGAACCGACTCCTCAGAGTTGGTTCTCCTTCTGCCTGAAGAAGTTTCGCCCTGGTCAGAGGGCACTCCTTCTGGTTCGGTTGGAACCGAACCGGGATGGCTATCCGGGTCAGCGGACTTTTTGGCCTCCCTTTCCCTCAGCCTACCTACTATCTTTTCCAGGGTAGCTGTGGGAAAACTTTTGCAAATCTGGCAGTCTGAATCGAGGTGGTCAAACCCCAGACAATAAACACAGGTGGTGTGGGGGTCAGCCTTAGCAGTTGCTTCCCCACACACACTACAGTGCTGAAACCCAGTGGGCCCGGTTTTTCTCTTGGGTTTCTCAGACATGGCCAGTCCTAACCAAACTTACCCTTTTTTCAGCAATCTGCCAGGCAAGACACCCTTATCGGTTGCTGACCGTGTTACGGGTCGTGGAAAAAAAACGTAATGAAATCCGGGTTTTTTTTAGAACCGATAAGGACCAATTACCACATTCTAAAAAGCAGAACAAACTTTTTTAACAAAAACCTATCTAGTACTCACTGAACTACAGACAGAGACTGAACCAACAGGTTAGATGGAATAAATTCGATTGAAACAGAGGGGCGCAAAAACTACACTTTAACTGGCTAAATTGAACTGAGCAAAGGAGAAATCTCCGGAGTGACTGTTCAGTGAGGCGAAGTCAAGAATCTGGCAGTTTGGGTTCAAACAACAATAGACAGAGTCTCAACCGAGCTCGAGCTCAGCGTTCCATGCCTTGCATGGAAAGTTAACTCTTTCCTCTTCGGGGCAGTTCAAAGGTTGGATAGTCAGAATACAGCAAGACTTCCATGTTGTTTGAAAATCTAATTAACTGTTTCCATGCGTATTTTCGCCTCAAGTGCGAACTTGTTACTTGGGAGGCATAGCCAAATGCTCTTTGCCAGTCCTCCAGAGTGATCTCACACCCTATTTCTTGACTTCACTGTCTGCGGATATTCTCAGTGGTGGAGATTCTCTGTGTGTTCAGCATTTGGTTAATAAAATGAGACCAGGTGGTCCTGTTTCAAGGAGCTATTAAGCTGTATTTGACACCAAATTAATGGTGGGTATTGTTTCGGGTCCCAAAGGGTCTTTGGCAGAAGTTCTATGTAGTGTCTAAGTTGTAAGTAGCGATAAAAGTCGCAGTGAGGTAGGGGGAATTCAGAGGCATGCCAAATATTGAAATGTTTTTACTTCTGAGAAGAAGTGTGCCATGCAGAAGGCTTACGAGCTGCCAGCAGAATGTCTGAAACAACCTGGAAAACCCAATACTGGAGCAGTTCTACATCTGCAGGAGACAGGCGTGAGGTCCAACAGACGGAAGATCTGGGTTCAATACAGTGCCCTGGTCCTGCATCAGAAGTCCCACTCACAGAGGGAGTGTGACATGAGGTTCCATGGCAAGCTGCCAGAGAAGAGGAAACTAAAATGGTGCAGGGTCTGTAACAGAAGCCATACGAAGAGAGACTAAAAGTGCTTAATATGTCTACCCTTGAGGAAGGTGGGGGGACATGACAGAAACTTTCAAGTACCTCAAGGGAATCATCAAAGTCCAAGACCAAGGGGGCAACGTAAGGAAGTATTTTTTCAGAGAGAGGGTGGTGGACGCGTGGAACCACCTTCCTGAGGAGGTCTTGGGGTCAAACGCAGTGGGGGAATTCAAGAATGCACAGGACAGACATAAGGCAATTGAATTGAGGGGTAGGAGGAAGTAGGCAGTTGGTTAACTAGAATCTGTAGCTTATCCAGCAGGTGCTGAAATGGGCAGACTAGGTGGGCCAAATGGTCCTTATCTGCTGTCAAAGTCGATGTTTCTATCTGAGCCAGAAGGGGGCCACAAGGATCCAGAAGGCTCCTTCCTCCCTAAGACTGACCAATATCCACTGAATCGGAGGGACTGGAGGAAAAGCATAGAGAAACCTCACTTTCCAGGAGAGGGACATGTGCTAAAAAAAACAAAAACAAAACTCCAGACCCTGGAGTCAGTGAGCAGAAACGTGGCAGTTTTGCATTCTATGGGGATACAAAAAGGTTCAACTCTGGCCAACCCCAGAGGGCAAAAAGAAGGTCATCTAGGAGGTCCCATTTGTGGGACAGAGCAATCAATCTGCTGACAGAATCTACATAAATGTATGACAGCCAGGCAGAAGTGGCAACGATGTACAGGTTATGTACGAAAGCCCTGTCCCACACCCTTGATTCTTCTATGCACAGTGGGTAGGAGTGGGTACTTCCTTGTTTGTTGACGTAGTGATGGCACAAAGAACGTCTTTTCATACCATTAGAGTATGGCCCTCAATGTGAGGGGCGAAGGCACGTAGGGCAAGAACAGACCTCACCTTCAGAATGCTGATGGGGAGAAAGCAGTCTGAAAGGGACCACACATATTGGATTTTTATGGAACCCAGATGGGCCCCCATCCTGTCCCAGAGGCAGCTGTAGTGAGGACCTCCCAAGGAGACAGAGGGAGGAACAGGGACTCCCAAAGCAGATGGAAGCAGTTTTGCTACCAGCACAGAGATATGCATAAGGAGTCTGTAAACAGACTAGGATGTTCCAGGAGGCAGGCCAGTGGATCACTGTCACACTTGCCACAACTGTGAAGCCCAGGAGCCAAAGCAAGGACCTTGCAGAGATCCCAGGTGTTAGAAGTCAATGTCACTTCAGCAATCAGAGCATCTGCACAATGTTCTGGAAGGCATGCCTGTGTCTGAGTCGAGTCCAGAAAAGCACCTTTAAATTGAAGGCGTTAGCACAGGATCAGGACTGATTCGGGGTCACTGACCACAGAAAATACAGGTTACTCACCTGTAACAGGAGTTCTAGGAATGGTATATGTTGTTCATCCACACTTCATGGCAGGTTCCTTGCCGCTTTAAATCTTGCCGGAAGGTCTTCAAGCTGGCTCCTCCCACCCACCCGTGTGGTAAAACTCTCGACTCCGCCCCATGACGCCAGATCTAGCCCGCAGCCAGCCAGGTTGTGTGTCGAAGCCAGGGAGATCGGGTGGGTTGTGTGGATGAACAACATATACCATTCCTAGAACTCCTGCTACAAGTGAGTAAATACAGGTTACTCACCTGTAACAGGAAGTTCTAGAAATAGCTATATGTTTCATCCACACGATATGGCAATATCCTTGCCGCTTTTAAATCTTGCGGAAGGTCTTCAAGCTTGCTCCTCCCACCACCGGGTGGTATAACTCTCCTCCGCCCCATAGCGCCAGATCTGGCCGCTGGAAGCTCAGGTTGTCTTGTGCGCCGAAGCCGAGGATTAGGAGACGTAGGGATGAACAACATTACCATTCCCTAGAACTCCTGTTACAGGTGAGTAACCTGTATTTCTAGGGACATGGATATGTTGTTCATCCACACTCATTGGCAGACTCTAGCAGTTCCGGAGGAGGGAGGCAAGACGACACCCCATATACTTGCTTGGGAAAGAGAGCTTGGAGAACCGAGGCCCCAAAACCAGCATCCCGGCGTGACTCAAGGTCGATGTGGCAGTGGGTAATGAAGGTGTTTGCTGACTTCCAGGTAGCAGCCCTGCAGATTTCCTGGATAGATGTCCTGGAAGCAGCCACCGATGTAGCGGCATGGCGGGAAGAATGAGCTCTTATCCTCTGGGAGGCTCCATGCCCGCTAACTTATAGGAAGATCTATGCAGGAGGTTACCCACCTGCTTATCGCTCCCGCTTTGCAGGTCTGCCAGATGCGGCTTCAGCGTAGGTGACAAATAGCTGGCTGAACCTCTCCTCGAATATCAGCCGTGCGCCCTTATAATAAGCGAGCGCCTTCTAGGATCCAGAGTATGGAGCCTATATTCGGCCTCCGAGGTGTGATTGGGGTAGAACACCGCAGAGTCAACACCTGGTTAAGGTGAAACTCCCACACCACCTTCTCGAAGGAATTTCGGTGGGGCGCAGGACAACCTTGTCCCTGTGGAAGACCAGGTAAGGAGACTCAGATGGAAAGCGCCTGGCTCTCCCATCCTTCTGGCTGACGTGATAGCCACCAAGAAGGCGGTCTTCCACGATAGGTGAGAGAGAGCCACCTGTGCATAGGTTCTAATGGCTTGCCCATGAGCTTTGCCAGTACCAGCAGTAGATCCCACGGAGGTGGGGGTTCCCTGTGACTGAGGGAAATGTGATCAAGGCTCGATCAGCCAGACCACCTTCTCCTGCGCCACCGACTGCTTCCCAGCCCCGCCACCGGTAAGCAGAGATGGTTGCAGGTGTACCCCTTTAGGTCGTCGACCTAAGCCCTTGACTAGAAAGGGACCATAAATAGTCCAAGATGCTTGCCAAGGAACAGGAGAAAGGTCCAAGCCTTGTTCTGACACCAAATGGGAAAACCTTTTCCATTTGAAGGCATAGCATTTCTGGTCGACTTTACGGGACGCCTAACTCCATTGAAGGACCTCGTCGGAAAGACCCAAAGCCTGGAACTCTAGCCCTCAGGAACCAGGCCGTCAGTGCAGGGATTGAAGGTCCGATGGAACACCTTCCCTGATTGACTGAGAGCAGGTCCGGGCGAGCTGGAAGCTGCCGTGAGTCCTGGAGCTGAGACTGAGGAGATCTGGGTACCAGAACTGGCGAGGCCAGTCTGGGGCTATCAGAATCACCTGCGCTTGTCCCTCCTCGCCTTGGAGAAGCACCTTGTGGATCAAGGAAATGGGGAAGGCGTAAAAGAGGCCCGGGTCCATTGCCTCGAGAAAGGCATCCCCTGCAGCGAGCCCTGCTGAGGGGGCGGGCATGAACAGACTCAGCTCGCTGCTCTCCATGGAGGCAAACAGGTCCACCTGAGGTGTGCCGCCCAGTGCGAGAACAGATACTGTACTACCTCCGCAGGAGAGACCACCGTGGGATGCAGCCCCTATCCGGCCCAGGGCATCGGCCAGGGTGTTGGAGGCCCTGCCACGTGA
Source organism: Neoceratodus forsteri (assembly GCA_016271365.2). NCBI lineage: Eukaryota > Metazoa > Chordata > Ceratodontiformes > Ceratodontidae > Neoceratodus > Neoceratodus forsteri. The sequence continues at coordinate 738,078,795 of CM028131.1, forward strand.
ATGGCTAGGGAGATCCGCCCAGGCTCGCGCAGACGAGTGACCAAATGCGAGAGCTTCCTTGCATAGAAGCATGGAGCGCGTCGGCTCTTGCGGTTTAGATAGTACATGGTCGTGGTATTGTCCGTCTGGACTCGGACCACTTGACCCCGGAGGAACGAGCAAAAGGCGGAGAGCTAGGCGGACCGCCGGGCTCCAGCAGGTTGATGTGGCATCGGGACTCGCGGGGACCAGAGGCCATGAGCCCGGTGTTCCCCAGATGGGCACCCCACCCATCAGAGAGGCATCGGGTCGACAGAGAGCCGCCGGGCTCGCGGACGAACGGGATGCCCTCCTGCAAATGATCTGGAACGGTCCACCACTGGAGAGCATTCCACATCCCCTGTGTCACCGGCCACAAGCTGGTCCAAGGGATCGCAGCGCAGACCACTGGCTGGCCAGTCCCCACTGAAGGGGACGATGTTCCAGCGGGCCCAACGGACCACGCTAGGCACAGGCCGCCATGAGACCCAGGAGGCGAGGAAGTCCCGGTAGTAGCGCATTGCCCAATCCAGAAATGATCGGGCAAAGGAGGAAAGAACCGGCCCTGTCCGCCGGGAGTCAGCGCTCTGGCTCGAAGAGAGTCGAGCTGCGCCCGATGAATAAAATCACCGCTCGCTCGAGTCCGACTTGGCCTGTTGATAAGGAGGCCCAGTTGAGAGCAGACCTGGAGGGCCAGATCTCTGGACCACTCCGCCTCCTTCCTGGAGGGTGCTATCAGCCAGTCGTCCAGGTAAGGGTACACCGGACCTCGGCGCCATAGAGAATGCTGTCACCACTGCCATGACTTGGTGAAGACCCTGGGAGCTGGGAGCATGTCAAGGGCATGGCTTGAACTCAAGAGATCCTTCCGCCGAAGCGAAGGAATCTCTGGTGAGACGGACGGATAGGGACGTGAAAAAGCGATCCTGCAAGTCCAGAGAGCAGAACCACACGCCGCGCTCCAAGGATGGTATTATCTGAGCTAGAGTGACCATCCTGAAGGTTCGAGACCTTAGGAACTTGTTTAGGTCGTAGGTCGAGAATGAAGCCAGCCGCCAGTCCGCTTCGGAACCAGGAAGTACCTTGCCAAACCCTGGGTCTGAAGGAGGGTCCACTACCTCTTACCACCTCCCTGGAGGAGGGGAGAGTGATGTCGGCTCGGCGGAGGCCGCCAGTGAGGCTGGGGATCAAGCTCTCGAGGGGCTTACTGCCTGGAAGGGTGGTGCCTGCTCTGACCCAGAGGCAGGCTCTTCCCACCACCTCCAAGACCCACCTGTCCGTGGTAACAGCGGACCAGGCGGAACGGAAGTGCTGAGCCGTCCTCCACGGGGACCCAGGGATAAGGTGACGGGGATGGGGGCGACACCCCTCAGCCCGTCACTGGGCAGGCTTGGAGGAGGGACCGGCCGAGGGACCTCCTGGGCCCTTTCCTCCCTGCCTCCTGTTAGAGGAAGCCGGCGGCTTGGGTTTGGGATGCCAAGGTCGAGCCCGTTGGCCCTGACGCTATGCTGGCCGGGCGCCGCTGGGGCACAGAAGCTGACCTAAAGGGCTTAGGCTGTGGTTTGCGCCTTGTCCTTCTGAGCGGAAGAGACCGAGTCCAAGGTGGCATTGGACTTCTCGATCCTCTGCAGGTGACCTTCCACCCCAGGGTCGAAGAGGTCAGTCCCCAAAAAGGAACATCCGCCAACTTGTGCTGGGTATCCGAGTAAAGGTGGATATCCTCAGCCAAGCCCGGCCGACTGATAGCCGCTGACGTCAGCCACCGATCTGGCACATGAGTCCCTACATCCAAAGCAGTCTGGAGCTGCTGTTTGGCCACTGCTCTGCCCTGGTCCCGCACCTGCTTAACCGTAGTCTGCAGATCGGGCGGGAAGATGAGGATGACCTCATCCAGGAGCCCAACAGGCATGAGAAAATGTGCCATGAGGACGGCTGAACTGGCCTGACTGAAGGCGAGAGAGGGCGTAGCGTGACTTTTTAAGCCCGACATAGTCAATTTCTTGGACTCTCTTGTCAGGAGGTTTGTCCATTCCTGGCGTTGCCCGTGGCACTGAAGCAGCTGTCGGTAACCAACCCCTCAGCAGAGGGTGTTCTCAAAACCGGACAAGGAACCGGGACTTTGGCTACTTCCTGGCCATCCTGCCGAAGGCGCAGGGCAGGGAAGCAGGCGCCGCCAAAGTTCCAGTGCCGGACCCACTATGGCCTCGGCCACCGGAAAGGCCTCGTTCGAGAATCCTCGGTCCAGAATCTCCGTGAGGATACCTGGCCCGTTTGGAAACGGGTTCGAGCCCATCCCGGTAGACTCCGAGATGAGCCGAGCAGTCCCAGGGGAGGACTGCCGGGGCTATCGTCCATTGGCTGACTCTCCGAAGACTCCAAGTCCAGTCGCTTGGAGAAGAAGGAGGGAATCGTCCTTCGACCTCGAAGAGTCCTCAAGAGCTGCCTCTGGCCTGAGCCACCCTTCACCTGCCGAGGTCGGTCGGGAGTGAGGGTAACTGACAGCCGATGGGGTAAAACCCTTAGCCGACCGAGAATCCTGGTCGGAGCCCCAGTGGTGGCTGTGGAGGCGGAGGTTCCACCGAATCGGTGGACAGCTGGCTTTGGCCAACAACCGCCTGGGTGTAGGTCCTCGGACAAGTCGAGGGTTGTGTCGGCCGCCCGTGACAGCTTACTTAATGGCCGGGAAGGCGCCTGGAGTCGGCTTATTCCCGCCAGGAGGAGTTGTTGCAACATAAGGTCTCGCACTGGCCGACGCACTTTATGCTAGCTTCCTCATCCGAGGAGGAGAGGACGAGGGCGACGCGGCTTACATCGCGGTGCCGAGACCGGACCGCCGGCGACGGTGGGAACGGCTGACCGCGAAGAGGTCCGAGACCGAGACCGAGAGTCCCGGAATTTCCGGTCGTGCGCGCAGGAGGTGTCGGCTGAACCGCACTCCTTCGACTGGAAGGTCCATCCGAGGCTCGGAGCCGGAGGTACAGGCGAGCCCACGGATCTCAACTCCTCCGGGGAACCGGGAGAGGAATCTCGGCTGCTAAAGGCGACAGCCCGTCAATGGGTGAGAAAAATCTCGACTTCATCAGTGGAGTCTCGGTCCACTGACCTGACGGGACACCGTGAGGCCAGTGGCGAGCCGAGCTGCTGGATCAAGCCGACGGTCGACGGCCCGGAGAGGACCTTTCCCGCTCCCAAGAGCGTCGACGGAGGGACTTACCCTTGTCCCTCATTTTGGACCGAGAAAAAGGTCCAGCAGACGCAGGCCCTTCTCCTTTAGTGGAGAGGGACAGACAAAGCTCCTTAAAGGAAGCCGTGTAGGAAGAACCCAGAGAGAGCGGGATAAATGCGCGGCCGAGGAAGATCTGTCGCGCCCTCCTCTTCGGGCGACCATCCGCTCGAGCTGATCCGCGAAGCAACCCGCCGCCGCGATAATCAGCCAACCGGCCTCCTTGACTTCACCGAGGGAAACGCTCGGACGCCCAGTTGCAACCGGGCAGCACGGTCTCGAGGGACGTGGGCCGAGAAAGATGAGCACAGGTCGCAAGCCCGCGGTCGTGCCGTCAAGGCCTAACAGTAGACACACGTGAGTGTGGATCCGTCCGAGACATCTTCTGCCCGCATGGGCATCTCCAAACTGGAGTCGATTTGTCCATCGTGAGCCGCGAGGGATCGAAGATCAAGTCTTTTGCAAAATATTATTTTAAACCGTAAGCGGAGAAATAGGAACCAGTCGCAAACGCAGAGCGTTAAGGAGGGAACCTGAGCTTCCAAGCGGTAAGGAAGATCTGGAGTCATGGGGCGGAGCCGAGAGTTATACCACCCGGGTGGGTGGGAGGAGCAAGCTTGAAGACCTTCCGGCAAGATTTAAAGCGGCAAGGATACTGCCAATGAGTGTGGATGAACAACATATCCATGTCCCTAGAACCTGTATTTCTAGGGACATGGATATGTTGTTCAATCTACACTTCAAGGCAGACTCCTAGCAGTTCTCTGGTAAGAGGGAGGCAAGGTGCACACCCGGTATTTAGGAAACAAGGACTGGAGAACCGAGGTCCCAAAACCAGCATCCCGGTGTGACTCAAGGTCGATGTGGTAATGGGTAATGAAGGTGTGTGCTGACTTCCAGGTAGCAGCCCTGCAGATTTCCTGGATAGGGATGTCCTTGGAAGCAGCCACCGATGCAGCGGCATGGCGGGAAGAATGAGCTCTTATCCCTTTGGGAGTCTCCATGCCCGCCAACCTGTAGCAGAGATCTATGCAAGAGGCGACCCAGCTGCCTATCGTCCGCTTGGCTGCAGATCTGTCAGGTGCGGCTTCAGCGTAGGTGACAAACAGCTGGCAAACCTCTCCCCGAACTTCAGCCATTCGTTCCTTATAATAAGAAAGCGCTCTTCCAGGGTCCAAAGTATGGAGCCTGTGTTTGGCCTCCGAGGTGTGACTGGGGTAGAACACCGGCAGAGTCAACAACCGATTAAGATGAAACTCCGACACTACCTTTGGAAGGAACTTCGGGTGGGGGCGCAGGACAACCTTATCCCTGTGGAAGACCAGATAAGGAGACTCGATGGAAAGCACCTGGAGAACACCCATCCTTCTGGTTGATGTGACAGCCACCAAGAAGGCGGTTTTCCACGACAGGTGAGAGATGTCTCACTTGTGCATCGGTTCGAATAGCTTGCCCATGAGCTTGGCCAATACCAGCAGTAGATCCCACGGAGGTGGAGGTTCTCACACGGGAGGGGATATGTGACCAAGGCCTTTGGAAAAGTGCCTGACCACCTTCTCCTGCGCCACGGACTGCTTCCCGGCCCATGCCCGGTAAGTAGAGATAGCTGCCAGGTTCACCTTTAGGGTTGTTGACCGAAGCCCTAGCTGAGAAAGGGACCACAGGTAGTCCAGAATGCTGGCCAAGGAGCAGGAGAAAGGGTCCAACCCCTTACCCTGACACCAAATGGAGAATCTCTTCCATTTGAAGGCATAGCATTTCTTGGTTGACTCCTTACGGGATGCCTCAACAACACTGAGGACCTCGTCGGAAAGACCCAAGGCCTGGAACTCTAGCCACTCAGGAATCAGGTCGTTAGTTGCAGGGACTAAAGGTCCGGGCGGGCTGGCAGCCACCTCGGGAGCCTGGAGCTGAGGCTGAGGAGATCTGGATACCAGAACTGTCTGGGCCAGTCTGGGGCTACCAGAATCACCTGAGTCTTGTCCCTTCTCACCTTGAGAAGCACCTTGTGGATCAAGGGAAATGGGGGAAAGGCGCAGAAGAGGCCCAGTGCCTGGGCCGCCTCCCCCTCGTGGGCGATCATCTGCTGAAGTTGCTCAGCCAAGCCCGCTGCTGTGGACACCGCCCAACAGGCCTCCTTTGACTTCACCAGAGGAATACGTCTCTCAGGGCGCCCAAGTTGGGAGTCTGGCAGCACGGTCTTCGAGGACATTGGCCGAGAAGGACTTGCACAATTCGCAGGCCTGCGGATCGTGATCAAGCCCAAGGCAATAAATGCACGTGGAGTACAGATCAGTCCGAGACATCTTCTGCCCACATGGGCACCGCCAAAATCCGGGACTCTACTTATCCATCGCAGCCGCGAAGGAAAAAACAGACCGAAGTCTAGAAAATTTAAGAATAGGTTTTGGTTTAACCAACAAGTTTGGATCCAGGCCTAAAACACGGAGTGCTAAGGAGGGAATCTGAGCTCCAAGTGGGGTAAGGAAGATCTGGCATCATGAGGCGGAGCCGAGAGTTTTACCACCTGGGTGGGTGGGAGGAGCCAGCTCGAAGACTGTCCGGCAAGATTTAAAGCGGTAAGGAACCTGCCATGAAGTGTGGATTGAACATATCCATGTCCCTAGAACACAGAATTCGTAGACAGAAAAGGACCAGCAGACCCATCCAGTCTGTCCTATTTTAATACTTATTTCTACTCCCTGAACCCTATTCGGTCTCGGGTATCTCTCCTTTCTCGCTTTCCGCTATTTATTATGCCCATGTACCTATCCCATGCATGCCTGAAGCCAACCCACTGTCTTTTCCTCACCACTTCCTCTGGTAGGGTGTTCCTGGCATCCATCATCCCTTCTGTGAAGTAGTATTTCCTCACATCCCTCTTAATCTCCCCCCAATCCCAGCTTCACTGCATGCCACCATCTTATGGCGCTCCACCTTCTCTGAAAGAGACTACCTTCCTGCACCTTGGTTCATGCCCATGAGGTACTTATAGGTATCAGTCATGTCCCCTCACAATCTCCTCCAGGAAGCAAATGTTGAGTTACTGTAGCCTTTCCTCATAGTTTCTTGTGCAACCCCAGCTCCATTTTCTTACCCCTCTTCTGGATTGCTCCCACCCTTTCAATGTCCTTATGGATGTGTGTCCTTTTGGAGGAGTGGACCAGGATACTCAAGTCAGCCAAACAACTGATGAATTCAAGACTAAGTCTGTATTGCCGCTTCTCTGGAAGCTTTTGCTGAGACTGAGACGCAGAGAGTGAGAAAGCAGCCACTGCTTCCTTGAAACAAGGAGGTTATTTTCTAGACTACACTGAACTGAATTACTACTTTTTGGACCTGCGTAAGTAACTAGTATTGATTCTGGTTTTCGGGTTGACTTTTCTTAGTTTTAACTTTAATTTGCCAGGGAGGAACTGTAGCTGGGAGATACTTGCAGTCATTTGTGACTAGACCTATCACTTAACCTCTGTGAAATAGGTGTCTGAAAGGAAGGAAGGCACTCCCTGGGGTGGAGGGTCAGAGTTGTAGTTGATTGTTTCTGGACGGCATAGGTTTACTCCCTCCCTCCCTCTCCCTCACCCAACTGCCCCAAGCGCATAACTTCCTTTATGGCAGGGATTCTGACATCACTTCCCCAAAACTGCTAACAACATATACCTGTTCATATCCTTAAAGGCACAGCACACTGAATGGGGGAGAGAAACTCACAAGCTTGCACACACTAAAACAAGAACAAAAAACAACAAAAGAAAAGCATCTGTAACTGGAAGGGACAAAGACATGTGGGGAGTGGTGCAATGCACTGGCTGTGGAGCAGCAGTCTTCCAAGAGACATTCTATAACACAAGTTGCATGCCCAATTTGCAGGCACTCTGGTCTGAGGAGGAGGTTGTTCGCTGCCTCCATGCTGACCTGGCAAGGATTCGAAACCAGCCCCCCCACCCAGGGATCACCCAGGCTATCACCACTACCTCAGAGGTTGCCAAGAAAGAAGAGTGGTTGGATCACGGTGGGCTCAGGGAGGGTAAGGTTAGTGGAACAGAGGTGCATCCCTCCAGATTGTGCCTCTCCTGATTCATCTACTGCCACTCTGAAGACATAGTTCTTCTATGGAGGCACCCGCTGTGGAGACCAAGGAGGATGCTGGGAACTCCACAATGGAGACCCACAGGAGGGTGGCACAGGACTCACAGGGGAAGGAAACAACTCCTGGTGGGGGGGGGGGGACTCAATTGTTAGGGGGTAAAACTGGAGGAGGGAGGGGAAAGGAAGGTAAGATGCCTGCCCTGCGACCATGGCTTGGAGGAACAGGAAACGAATCCTTAGGATCGTGGGAGCAGCTGCAATGGGGCAGGAGCAGTATGTCATTATCCACCTAGGGACGACTGACCTGGCTCTGAATGGGATCAGAGCAGTGCAACAGGAGTTTGTGGAGTTGGGAAGGAGCCCTAGACAAGTAGCACACACGGTAACTTTATTCAAAGTGCTACCTTTCTATGGCATGGATGAGGCTAGGTTACTCCGCACCATGGGATTCAATGACTAGTTGAAAAACTGGTGCAGAGCTCAGGGATTTGGCTTCATTGGGGACTGGGGCGCCACCTGGAGGGATGCAGGCCTATACAGGCGCGATGGTCTGCATCTATCCAGGAGGGGAACCAGGATCCTAGGAGATAACTTTAAATGCTTCATTGGCAAGCATTTAAACTAGCCAAGGGGGGAAGCACTGAAAAGGGGAAGGGAAATCCTAGCCCCCTCCAAAAAATCAGGGTAATTAGTGAGGTAAACACCAAGATAGCGCATTCGATAGGGAGAACGGCAGGGGTAAATGGAGAAAAAGACAAAGGCAGTAAGGACAGGGATGGGGCAAAAACAAATAATGCCATAAAAAAAATGGAGGGTAATGAGTACCAATGCCAGTAGTCTAGATAAAAAGCTCCCTGAAATGGTGGCCTTGATGGAAGACGGATGCCTGGATAGCGTGGCAGTCACAGAAACATGGTACACAGAGAGAACCATGACTGGGATGTCAACATACCAGGGTACACAATCTACAGGAGGGACAGAGCGGGAAGAAGAGGAGGAGGAGCTCTCTATGTAAGGGAAGGGATCAAGGCAAGAGAACTAAAAGGTAAGCAGGGAGGAGAGGAGGCACTGTGGGTCACCCTGGAGACTGGAAATGGCTCCACAATCCACACAGGGGCTGTACACAGACCCCCGTCTCGGGGGAGAAAATAGACAAGGAAATGATAGAAGGCATCCTTGGGATGGTAGAGAAAGGGGTGATATTACTGATGAGGGATCTGAATATGCCAGATGTTAACTGGAGCACCTTTGCTGCAGCCACATCCAAAAGCAGGGCCATTCTCGATGCCATACAGGGGGCATGCCTCAGACAGCTAGTTATGGAACCCACTTGGGAGGGAGCAATCTTAGACCTGGTACTCTCAAATGGGGACAGAGAGAGGATCTCTGATCATAAAGTGGGTAGCCATCAGGGAACAAGTGACCACCAAACAGAGTGGTTCACGATAAATTTAGCTAGTAGTCAAGACACACAAAGTGAAGGTACTGGACTTCAGGAGGGCTGATTTTGTTCAAAATGGGAGAGTGCCTCACAAAGCACTCCGCAAACAGGCAAGAAGGTGGGGTGGAGCAACAATGAAACATCAAAACTCGCATCACAGAGGCAACAAAGCCTTTGTGTGAAGCAAATGAACAAATCAAAGCGAAAGAAAAAACCACTATGGTTGTCAAAAGAAGTGGCAGGTAAGGGAGAAAAAGACAGCATTCAGGAAGTATAAGGAAACACAGAAGGAGCAGGATATAGAACTGTACCAGCTGAAGCAGAAGGAAGCGGGGAAGGCAGTCAGAATAGCAAAGGCCCAAACCAAGGAAAAGATAGCCAACTCGGTTAAGAAGGGGCATAAAACCTTTTATAGGTACATTAGGGAGCAAAGAAAGACTAAGGCAGGGATACTGAGACTGAATAAAGAAAAAGGTGGTTGGGCAGAGAGCGACAGTGAAAAGGCAGGGATACCGAATGAATGCTTCTGCTCAGTATTCACAATGGAAAAGCAGGGGGAGATACTAATCCAGTCAACAGAAGCACTCTGGATGGGGGCCGGGGGGTTGACATTAGTCTTTTCACAGAAGAAAGGGTTCTGAAAGAACTAATAAAACTGAAGGTGGATAAAGCAATGAGGCCCAATGGGATTCACCCCAGAATTCTAAAAGAACTAAGGGAAGAACTAGTAACACCACTGACTACCCTTTTTTAATAAATCATGGGAGGATGGTGTGGTACATGAGGACTGGGGTAGGGCGGATGTGATTCCCCTTCACAAAAGTGGGACCAAGACAGAGGCAGGAAACTACAGACCTGTCAGTTGGACCTCAGTGGTAGGGAAAATCATGGAATCACTTCTGAAGGAAAGAACTGTTGAGTACCTAGAGGCTGATGGGGACTGGAACCCAAGCATGGGTTCCACAGTGGGAAGGTCATGTCAGACAAATCTAATTGATTTCTTTGACTGCGTGACCAAAGTAGTGAACCAGGGAGAGGCTGTAGACATGGCTTACCTAGACTTTAGCAAGGCATTTGACACAGTCCTGCACAAAAGATTAATAACCAAATTAGTCAGCCTGGGAGTGGGTCCCAGGGTGGTAGCCTGGGTAAAACACTGGCTGGACAACAGGACACAGCGGACAATAGTAAATGGAGTCCACAGTGAAGAAAGGAGGGTTACTAGTGGGGATCTGCAGGGTTCAGTACTGGGGCCGGTCCTTTTTAATGTCTTTATAAGTGACATTGCAGAGGGACTGGAAGGGAAGAAAAAAATACTCACCTTAGTAATTGCTTTTCTTCTCATGGAGTCTTGCTATATTATGACAATTAGCAGTTACCACAGCGCCGAACTGCCCTGAGAGGAAGAAGTTAACTCGAGGCTGATTGGATGTCCAAGCGCTTGCGCTTTACTGAAAAGCTCTATCTGGCTAGTTTCAAACTGAAACTGTCAGATCTTTATGAGCCAACACTAAGCAAAAGTCTGTGTGGAAAAAACCCTCACACTAGCCAAATGGCTACCTACTAGTAGAATAACAATAACAGAAACAACAACAACAACAATATCACCCCTAACAAGCACTATTAGCCCTCCCAAAGACGGAAGTCCAGGAGGGGCCAAACATACAACCAAAAACAGAAATAACGTAGTTTTCCTAATCCTAAAGAAAAGGGAAAAGGGAAAAGAGCTATACTGAGCATGACATAGTGCTTGCACTAATTTGCCAACCCTTTACCCAAGTAGAAGTTCTGAGAGGGGCAGGTTGGGGTGGTTTAATATAGCAAGACTCCATGAGAAGAAAAGCAATTACTGTAAGGTGAGTAATTTTTTTCAAACACCATGAAGTCTTGTATGTTTATGACACCTAGCAGATTACACAGCAGTACCTCCATGGAGGAGGCCAGGAACCTGCTTAGGAAATAGGGTCGAAGCACGGTTGTGCTAAACCGAGCATCCTCCTGACTGACATCCAGGGAGTAATGCTTGGTAAAGGTGTGAACTGTCTTCCAGGTAGCAGCTTGACAGATTTCCAGAATGGGAATATCTCCACGCCAGAGATGCAGCTGTACCCTCAGGAATGGGCCTCAGTCCTGAGGGGTTCTACCTAGTTTTGGTAGCAAATTGATACAAGAGACAATCCACCTGGCAATTGTCCTCTTAGTGGCAGGTTTCCTTTAGCCTCGCCATAGGTAAGGAAGAGTTGGAGGATTCAACTGCCTGACCCTTGAGTGCGTTCGAAGCGCTTAAAGCTCTTTTGGCGTCCAAACTGTGCAATCTCCTCTCACCCGAGGAAGAATGCTCAGTGAAAATACTGGAAGGAGATGGATTGGTTAAGATGGAAATCTGAAACCACTTTAGGTAAAAACTTTCTGTTAGTCCTGAGGACTACCTTATCTCTGTGAAAAGAAATAAAATCCTTTTCCACTGACAGGGCTTGTAACTCACTTATGTGTCTGGCAGAAGTGATGGCCACTAGGAAAACAGTTTTTCCAAGTTAGAACTTAAGGTCTGGCTGAAGACAGAGGTTCAAAGGGGGTTGCATTAACTGGAGTAATGTAACATTAAGGTCCCAGGCAGGGCTGGTCCCTAAAAGGAGGGTTAGTGTGAAGAATCCCCTTAAAAAACTGGAAAAACACAGGGTGAGAAGAAGGGAGGCAGGCTTTCCTGCTGATATAAAAGCAGAGACAGCTGCCAGATGAACCTTAATAGCTGGCCTAAGGCCTAAGGAATTAAGATGGACCAAGTAGTCCAGCAAAATGGGCAAATCAGCAGATTCTGGGACAATTTGTTTCCCAGAACACCAGATGGAGAACCTCTTCCATTTGAATTATAAGTGTGCCCTAGTGGAAGGTTTCCTTAGAGGCCTTTAAAATATCCAGACACCTTGAAAGCAAAAATCAGTTAAATCTAACTCCTCAAGAGGCAAGCCTTGAGGTGGAGGGATTTGAGGTCCAGATACCAAACTCTCCCTGGGCACAAGTCAGCAGGTTGTGGACCTATAGGAAGATCCCAGGGGAGGGTGGACTGTCAGGAACAGAAATATGATAGGTAAGGTTGCCTGAAGCCCAGTCTGGTTGAGAATCAGAATCACTTTGCAGGGCTGGGATCTGATTTTTCTACCCTGAAGAGAAGGGGAAGGGGAAAGGCATACAGAAACTTCCTTCCTAATCCAACAGAAAGGCATCCAGGGGACTGGCGCCATTACTGGAGGCCTACCCAGCAGAACTAGAGGAAGTTGGTGGTTGTCTGGGGCTGCGAAAGATCTATCTGAGGTGGCCCCATCTGGCAAAGACGGCCCCTGCACTAGGATTCAAAGACCAATTGTGATGAATTCCTAGAAATCCTGCTGAGGGCATCCGCTAGGGACATTGTCCTTCCCTGAAGGTGAACTACCAGAGGTGTTCAGGGAGGCCAGAACCACAAGAGAGGAAGTGCACCGTGATTCTTGGTCTTCTTGGGCGGTATCCACCGCTCATTCACGCACTGGTGGATTGGCGCCCGGAGGGCACAGACCATCGAGAACAAACTTTGCTGGAGGTGTGAGAGGGCCTGGCGGCCGCGTGGCAGCGGCTCGTGGTAATGACCATCTCGGCGACGGCACCTCCAACCGCCTCAGTACCTTTTTACCAAGGAGGTGGAAGAATCAACGTGAGTAGAGCAATATTAAAAACGGACATAAGATACCATTATGGAGACCCGTGTATGAAGGGTCCAGCAAAAGAAGTCTCCGCGGCCTAAAAAGATTTGAGGAGTGAAGACCAATACATGATGAGCTCGGGGGATGGAGGGTGGGCGTGAGTGGTGGAGACTGCCCAAGAAGATCAAAATTACGGTAGGCTCAATTTTCTTCCTGACATAGTCTCACCACTCATTCTCACTAGTGGGGATACCAAGTGATAATCCCCCAAAGGGCGGCAGGAGAGCCAGGCTCAGCGTCTAAGATAGAAGCCCATTATGATAGTTCTGCCGATGCGGAATGTCGCCTGGCATGAACATCCAGTGCATAGTGTTAGTATGCACTGAGCCTGTGGCGTTACAAAGCATATATCTGCACTGGAACATTGCGACTTCGTAGGATGCGTGATCGCTCTAGTGAGTGACGACACTCTGTTTCTAATTGCTTGAGCCGGGAATAGCAATGGCGAGGCATGCCACTAACCGTGAAGACATCTAGTAGCGACAGGTTGACCCAGCCGGGTGTCGCTGAAAGAAGCGAACAGTTGCTGAGTTCGAACATCCTTGGTTCTATCTAAATAGAACCGCAAGGCTCTCTTAATATCAGGAATGAAGCTCGTCTCTCGTTTTGGAAATTGGCGAAGTAGGCGAGTACCAGAGGTTGGTTCAGATGGAATTCTGACACAACTTGGGAAGAAATTTAGGATAGTCTGAGAACTACCTGTCCTTATGGAATACAGCATAATGGAGGGGGTCCGGGTGAATCAGGCATGTATTCAGAGACCCTATGGGTTGAGGTACTGGGCCACCAGGCAGTCTTCAGGTAAGAAATTTTAGCTCGGGTAGCTAAGGGTTCTAAAGGCTCGAGTGAGCTGTCCCTTCAGGTTAATGTCCAGGGCAATTGACGCTTCATGGGGTCTGGTATGGAGAATCCTTAAAATCTCTTCACCATGGGTGCTGGGCAGAGTTAAGGAAGAACGTCATGGGCATGAGATGGCACTAAGGTGAACTTTAACTGTGATGCTGAAGACCTGGTTTGATGGGTCCAAAGCTGACCTGCTCATGGTCGCATTCGCCCAGTAGGTCGGGACTTCTTGTCAAGTTAAATTTAAATATTAGAAAAATTTTACTGAAAATAGAATAAAACTAAGCAATACTACTATCGTGGATAATGTTACAAAAAACAAACTGAAAACTGTGCGCTAGTTTGAAGTTTGACTCGCACAGGCGAGCGACGTCGTCACTGAAGCGCACTCGACGGCGGGAAAAAGGAACTGAGGTCGTGTTGAGGGCCGCCGAAAGATGGCTTACCGATACGCTGCTCGCGCGCCAGGTCTCGCCGCGCTGCCTCGCTGGGCCACCCTCCAGCAAAAGTTTGCTCCTCGATGGTCTTAGTGCCCCGCGCCAATCCCACTAGTGGAATGAGCAGGAGACTTAGTCCAGGAGTTATTCATTGCTTCGTGCACAAGGCTGATGACCGAGTGCCTCCTGCTTGTTGATGTACCATATTGTGTGTATTGGTCTGTCCTGGACCTGAACTACTTTGTTCTGGACAGATGCTGAGAAACCTGAAGAGCTAAAAGACAGCTCTGAGTTCCAATAGGTTGATGTGGAGCAGAGATTCTGGGGACCACACTGAGTGGAAAGGTTGCCAGTGCGCTACCACCCCGCAAGTGAGGCATCCGTGGTGAGGGTGAGGAATGAGAATGGGAATGAAGGGGAACCCTTTGTTTAGATTGCTCTGATCCTGCCACCACTGAAGAGCTAGAATCAGAGTTGGGTCACTGGGACCACTTTGGTAAGGGATCCTCCTTGGGGACCAATAGGCCCTCAAATGAAACTGAATGTCTCTCATTTGGAATCTTTGCTCCTTGCACTACAGCTGTGAGGTAGCCATGTGCCCTAGAAGTTGCAGAAGTGCCTTGCTTGGTCGAGAGACCGAGAGGGTGAAAGGATGCCAGGGCACCAGCTTCTACCTTTCCGAGGGGAGAAATGCCCTGGCCAACTTTGTGTCCAATTCCCACCCTATGAAAGTTAGTACCTGAACTGGTTCTAGAACTGACTTTGGTAAATTCAGCAGTGAATCCCAGGGAAGTGAGAAGCTGCTGGGTGACTTTGCAAGTGGATTTTACCTGATCTGGGACTGACCCACAATGAGCCAGTCGTCCAGGTAGGGAAACACAGCAACCCCTTGCCTTCTTAAATGAGCCACTACCAGCTAGACATTTTGTGAATATTCTTGAGCAGAGGTAAGACCCAAGGGCATTGTTCTGAACTGGTAGTGACCTGAGGGCAGTTCTCACTGCTGGTATTTTCGTGAGAAGGCCTGATCAGGACATGAAAAGTATGGCATCCTTGAGGTCCAGGAGGCTAGCCAGTCCCCTGGCCTGGAGGGAGGGCAAAAATTGTTGCTAGAGTTAACATTTTAACTTTGGTTTCAAAGATGCTTGTTCAGGTACCTTAAGTCTAGAATGGGCCGCCATTCTCCTGTCTTTTTGAGGTAAGAAGTATCTGAGTACCAGCCCCTGCCCCTGGTGGACAAGGAGGAACTCCCTTCCACTGCTTTGCAGTTCAGGAGGAAGAGACAGTGGAAATTACGCCCTACTGTAATTCTTGATCTTCTTGTATCTTCACCATTCATTACTTACTGGGTAAGCCGGAGGCGCGCTCCATCATGGGAGCTTTTTTTTTTTTTTTGCGTTCTTAACGCCCCCGGCTCGAGAGCTTAACGCCATGCGCATGAGGGGCCGTTAGTATTAATCGACTCCTCCTCCAACTCAGTTCTGTGAGCCGGAGAGGCAAAAATGAAAGCAGAAAATATAGATAGCCAGGCAAGATAGCCGAGGGATAGCAAAGCAAGGAAGAAATGAACTGAAAAAGGAATAAGTCGATGGAGGAAGGACAGAGAGATAAGAACATCCCTAGCCTAGGGAGTGCAGGGCCTCTTACTCCGGCTTAATTTTAGGAGGAGAGATGAGTAAGGAAATGAGAAAATAGAAGAAGAAGAAGAAAGAGAAGAGAGATGGGATGTTGAAGGGACCAGAATGCCCAACGAAGCATAGTTAGCTTGTAGCTGAAGGCTCGACCAAAGGGGAAGCAAGAATCCCCGGAGATAGAGTTGAAGAGAAGGTTCACCAACCCGCTAGACAGACTCATAGGAGGGCATAGTCCTCATCTTCAACATGCCATTGTTCTTGACACTCCACCTCGGCCTCTGGCCGCTGAAGGCCTTAACTGGAGGGCAGCCGAGAGGGAAGAATAAAACCCTAGCAGCATGAGAGCGCTGCAGGGTTTAGAATGGAAAATGTAAGCCTTCAGGCATTCCGAAGATAGAAACGGGACTCAGACTGACTGGCTAAGGCCTGCCAAGGCTTAGGCTGGCTAAGATTGGATATGGTCAGCAGAGCTCTCATTATAAAATTGTCCAGGAGGACACTTAAAGGGAGAAACCACTTAGCAAAACAGCGAAGGATAGCCTACCTTCTCATTTGCCTTCTTGTTTGATTTCCTCCTATTCCTTTTTTTTTTTACAGATAGAAAAAATTTTTTTAACTAGATGCATGACCCAGATACACAAGATGCCTATAGCAGTGGGAGAGTTCCTCAGCATTTTTTTTTTTTTTTTTAGAAGAGAAAGGAACAGACGATTTGCTGCTCTCGTTCTGCAAGGCAAGAATAGAGGGGGATTAGATTTCAGGGCAACTACCTGAACACGGGATTGCAGGATCAAAACTGAATAGCCTAAGCCAGGCCAAACAACCTCAGAGGTATCTTGCCATAAAAATAGCAAGAGATAGTTGTGCAGTCTGATCGCCAATGCAATCCGCGAGATGGCCCATGAATCTTAGAGTAAATAATTTTTCTGGATTTAAACCCCCTGCTATTAGATTTTTTTTATTTTTTTTTTTTTTGAAAAATGTAAGCAATTTTCCTATATTTTATATAATGCAGAGAGAGGAAGGAGACGGGAGGTGAGAAGCCACAGGAAGAGGCCACTGAGGGGATGGTGGGCGGGTGGTAATGAATGGTGAAGATACAAGAGAAGATCAAGGATATACGGTAGGTACGCTACTTTTCCATCTTCCCATGTCAATCTTCACCATTCATTACTTCCTGGGTGAGGCATTGCTCCTCTTCCCCAGGAGGGGGAAGAGGCCATACCCTGAGGGAACAAGACCCCCAGCCTTCTGCTGGTGAGAAACAGAAGGAGAAGACCCTGGCTTATTCAGAAAGCCTAAGGGAGAAGAGCTAGAGGTGCTCTCGAGGACGTAGGGAGACGGAGGAGCCCCTGTAAAAGTCTCCTAGCTCTGGATGAGAAAGACGGGTCCCTCGGAAGGCGGAGCGCATCACCCCCACGGGCCAGGGTGACAACCTGGAGAGACGGCTTACGTCCGCCTGATGCAGATCGCTGTCCTCGCGAAGCTTGGAAGCCACCCTCATTGGTGTCATAAGATGCCCTTGCTTGGTGTCTTGCCAGCTCCAGGCCTACCGCGAGAGGGCAACGGTTTGTCTGGTTTGTTTCGTCAGGCATAGATGCCAGCAGCTGGGACATCATCGACCACAGATGCCGGCTGTAGGCAGCGGCAGGAGCCTGATGTGATGCACATATGCATCGCATCGCCGAAGAAGAGAAAACTTCTTCGCCCCCAATGGTCGAACTGGAGAGTCCAATCCAGTGGGCGGGTCAGGCCAGGCAACGGCTTCCAGAAGGAGTATCCAGGTATACCAAACCTGAGGACGGGTTGGGACGGGAACCTAGAGACCAGAGGGGCAGAATACCTACGCTGGCAGTCCGGCGCTGGGGAAGAACGGCAGGGAACTGCCAGGACCGGATAGACGCCCTGGAAGGGGATAGGCCAGGAAGGTACCACCAGATGCTGGGCACCGAATTCACCAAGGAATTCACGCTTCACCTGCTCGGTATTGTTCCTCCCAACGTAGGAAATCCAAGATCCCCACCATCCTCGAGAGGAAACGCTGATATTCTGTGAAATCAGCATCGGAGGACAGATGAGTCAGGGGTTCCTCTCTCTCAGAGGAGGAGACGAGGATGATGGGGAACTGAATGTCCAGAGGATTCCTGCGGGCGGTGGGGAGAGTCGAAGACCCGCCATGCATGTAACTAACATATGAGGGGAAGGCCACGAGAACTTTTGAACTGCTCCCAGGATAACGGACCCGAGGATCGACATGGCCTGGGAGCGGGGTGGTGAAGGCAGAGAGATGGGAGAGGGCACTCCAGAGGCAACTGTTTCGTGAGGGCTCTGGAACCGGGAAGGGAGCTCTAGTACGAGGGATCCCGGATATCAAACCAGGCCGCAGAACGGAACTCTGGGGAAGCTGGAACCTAGAAGAGCCCTGGGAGAAACTCCCAGACGACGCCTGGACTGTATGGATCCAGAAGGGCAGTCCACACAACGCCGCCAGAGGACACCCTAGAATCCCTGGGAGGGGCGGGCTCTGCGCTATGGGCTCTGGCCACCCCCCCTGAGGTGGCCAAAGAAGACCTGGCAGCAGGACGCCTGCCCTCAACCCCTCGGATTCTCGAGAGGGCCCTCCTCCCACTGCAACGCTCTCTAATCCCAGAGGAGGTAACAGCACCCCGGGGCTGTCACTGACCTCCAGAGAGGGAGCCTCCCCGTCACCCCACCGCCTGCCCCCGACCTCGGCCACCCCCAGCCGAGGAACCCTCAGGAGACACGGCAAGGGGACAGAGGGACGGGCCCGCCGCCTGGTACCCCAGCCACCGAGGACCCAGATTCCGAAGAATGTGATGCCAGATCGGGTCCACATTCTGAGTCATCGCCCCGAGGAGGACGAGACCAGCAGGACCGATGCTGGCTACCCCAGGGGTCCTCGAGGCCACGGGGGTCGTGAACCCCCGCACCGAAAGTGACACCGCCGCCCTCAGCACGCCGGGCAGCATGAAGGCCCAACTCACACCCCCAGCGCCCGCAGACCCGCACCGCCTGAGGAGGGGAAGCCGCCGCCGAGGCGGTGCGGCACCGCGGCGGCGCCGCCAGGCTCATCGGTACCGCTAACGGCGCCGAGGCTAAAACGGCACCGCCAACGGCGCCGCTTGATTGACCGGGCGCGAACGGCGCTGATCCAAAGCGGCGCTAACGGCGCCGCTCGATCACCGGCACCGCGAAGCGCGCCGATCTGAAACGGTAGCTGAACGGCGCTGCTGATCACCGCACCGCGAACGGCGCCGATCTAAACGGCGCCGGCGAAGGCGGCGCCGAGGGTCCACCCAGCCGGGCCCAGCCAAGGGCCTCGACATCGGGGAGCCTGCACCCGCAAGAGGTGACTGCCGAGGCGGTGTCAGCTGGCGTGCTCCCGAGGGGCTACGACGCCCCCCAACACCGCTGAAGGGGCCTCCCCTAGGCAAGAAAGGAAGAGGAGACCTCTCCTCCTCGACCCCAGTAGGCCCGGAGGGGACCCGGGAGGGCCTATGATCTCGCCGAGATTCGCTGAAGCGACGCCGCCCCCGAAGTCGGCGGGCCTTTGCCGAAGCCGAAATGCCGCAGACTTCGAGAGGACGCGACGGTCCATCAAGAAACAAGCGCCGCATTACTTAATCCATATTATGGTTGGGTCCCAGGCAACGGCAGACAGACGCCATGCCGTCCGGAGACGGAGAAATGCCGTCGCAGGGAGCACCGACGCGATAGGGGCACGGCCCGCCTTAGAAGAACGCTGCCCCAGAACCGACATAACGCAAATAAACAAGATTAAACACAGCTGGAAATACACCGCGCCGCATAAAGGAAAGAAAAGGAACAGTCTTACCGTAGGCGCCGAGTGTGAAAAGGAGTCGAAACGACTTTTCGTTAGCTACCGCGAACAGGTGCTGCCTCGACGGGCGGAGAAACAGAACTGAGTTGGAGGAGGAGTTACGCTATTAACGCCGCCGCGCGCTGACTCATGCGACGCCGCCTCGAGGGCGGGCCGTTAGGGCAACTTTAAAAAAAAAAGCTCCGGATCGGTGCGCTACCGCTTACACCCAGGAAGTAATGAATGGTGAAGATTGACAAGGAAGATCTCTGCTTCCAAAGCAAGGGCTCTAAAGGGCTTGCAGGTGGAAAATGTCTGGTTCTCATCTTTGGAAACTGTTTGAAGCTGAGAACCAGACCCTGGCTTACTACCTCCAGAACCCATTTGTCCGGGTTAGGGACACCCAGTTCTGGCTGAAATAAGCCAACCTGCCTCCAACTGGTACAGGAGAATTGGCCCTGGGCACCCCATCCGGTGCCTGCTTGGCAGTAGCCTTAGGCTGAGGGGTGGGGGACGGTTTACCTCTGCCTCACCTCTGCCTCCTCTGAAAACCCTCTGTGCAAAAGCGAGAGGAGGCTTGGGATTGATAAAAAGGCCTGTGGAAAGGCCTGCCCCTACCTCTGGGAGTGTGCCTCTGTGGAGTGGCATGCCTCTCCTTGGCCTGGGCACTTTTGTAGGTAGTTCTGTATTTATCCATCTTTTCATATAATTTTCCGCTTTTTTCCAAACAGAGAATTTCCCACCACAGGAAAATCCATAGCCTTTGACTGAGTATCCTGTGACAGATTAGTGCACCTGAGCATGCCAACCTCACGGAAAGCTACAGAAGTGGCCATGACCTCAGAGGAAACATCATTAGCGCCTATAGCAGTATGAAATTGAACTTTAGAGGCTTCAATGCCATCAGCAGCCACCTGTTCCAATTCACTAGCCAGCTGGCCATGGGCCTGCTTTGGCTAACTGCAACACTGTATCCCATCTAGATTTCTGATATCTAGCCACAAAGCCATATAATTTGCCTGCCTGAGTCCCAAAGAAGCTGCCATATACTGTTTTTTCGCCATGGCATCAATCTTCCTGGAATCCTTATCAGGAGGATGTGAGGCCAGGGGGATATTAGCCTTGTCACAGGCTGCAGCTTGTACCACACCTACATGACTACACTGCTCAGTGAGGAAGTCTGTATCAGGGCCTGATAAAGTATACCTTCTGTCCATTTTTTTATCTACAGGAGGGACAGAATGAGGATTTTTTAAAATTTGTGTTGTTTGCTTCCTAAATGACTTATGCAAAGGAATAGACAACCTCCTAGACTCTGGGATATCCATCATCTCAACATAATCAGGCTCCTCTTGCTCATCCACAGCCTCTTCCAAGGGAAGCTGGAGGGTTTCTGCAACCTTTTTGTAAAACATAAAATGAGAAGGGGACTCAGACAGCATAGGGGGAGATTCTAATGGTCTGTCTGGAGAAATGTCCGGTTCAATGGGCACGTCCAGACCCTCCCAGCCACATACATAATGATCAAAATCTTCCTCCCCCTCCTGTGGTTCATAAAATTCCTCAACATCATACTCTTGAACCACTGGAACCGAACGAACCAACCTTTTGCCAGCTGTTGGTGGTTCGGCCGGTCCCTGAGACAGTGACTGGACAATCTGTATGGCTTTAGCTATCTCTGCAGCAGTTGGAGAGGCAATCTTGCACTCCAGACCTGCTGATTTCTTAGATTTTTTTACTTGGACTGGTTCCTCAGAACCAGCCTTCCTTTTGCCGAGGAAGTCTCGCCTGGTCAGAGGGCCTCCCTCTGGTCCAGTGGGTGCTGGACCGGCTGGCCATCCGGGTCAGCGGACTTTGGCCCTCGCTCCTGAGCCGCCCAATCTTTTCTCCAGGGTGGCTGCAGGAAATTCTTACACCTGGCAGTCTGACAGGAGGTGGTCAGCCCCAGACAATAAACACATGGTGTGTGGGTCAGCCTGGCAAAGGCTTCCCACAAACATCACAGTGTTGAAACCCAGGGGCCCGGGTTTTTGGGTTTTCAGACATAATGCCAGCCTATCCAAAAACTTGCTCTTTTATGGCAGTGCTAGGTAAGACACCCTTATCGGTTCCTAACGTGTCACTGGTATTTGAAAACCCAATTTAAGAGATAGGTTTTAGAACCGATAAGAACCGGGAACCGCACTCTAAAATTTTTTTAGCAAACCGATCGGTTCAAAACCGAACCGATAATTAATTTCCACACAGACTTTAAAATCCTGTACTTACGGTTGACCAGATAGAGCTTTGAACCGAAATGCGGTAAAATAAATACTTATTGCCGGTTAAAATGAACCGAAAACACTCGTTTGAACCGAGAAATGAACCGAGCTGAAGGACTGTTCAGTGAAGCGGAGTAAAGAATCTGACAGTTTCAGTTTGAAACCAGCCAGATAGAGTTTAGTAAAGCTGCTTTGAACTCCAGTCAGCCTGGAGTTAACTCTTCTCCGGGCAGTTCTGCGTTGTGGCTAACTGCTAATTGTCATAATATAGCAAGACTTCATGGTGTTTGAAAGTATGACTCTCTGCAACTGACACAAAGATCTGCAACAGGGTTGATACGCAAGGTTAGGTGGAAAGGATGAAACAGGACTTGGCAAGGTTGGAGGAATGGTCAAATGTATGGCAGCTTAGATTCAAGCAAGAAGTGCAGCTGGGAAACAAAAACCCAGGGATGAGTACACAGTGGGGGTGAGATACTGGCAACAACACAAATGGATAGGAAACTGGGGATAGTCATATCAGACAACCTAAAGGTGGGCCAGCGATGTGAGAAGGCAGTAAGGAGGTCTGGGGGGGATACTGGGATGCACAGGGAGAGGCATCACCAGTAGAAAACAGGAAGCTGTTGGCCCTCTGTACAGACAGTTGGTAAGACCACATCTGGAGTACTGTGTACAGTTCTGGAGACCCCATCTCCGCAAAGACATGGACAGGGTGGAGGCTGTCCAGAGGAGGGCAACCAAAATGGTGCAGGGTCTGCACCAGAAGACATATGAAGAAAGATTAAAGGAACTTAAGGTGTATAGCCTCAAGGAAAGGAGGGGGGGACATGATAGAAACTTTCAAATGCCTCAAGGGAATCAACAAAGTCCAAGAGGATACCATCTTTCAGAAAAGAGATGTGCAAGAACAAAGGGGCACAATTTGAAGATGGGGGCGGCTCAGAGGTAATGTGAGGAAGTATTTCTTCACAGAGAGGGTTGTGGATGCAAGGAACAGCCTTCCTGAGGAGGTCATAGAGTCAAAAACAGTGGAGGAATTCAAGAATGCATGGGACAGACATAAGGCAATTCTAGTGGGGGGTAGGAGGAAGTAGGCTGTTGGTTAACTAGGATCTGCAGCTTATCCGTTAGGTAGGGAAATGGTCAGACTAGGTGGCCATGCGGTCTTTATCTGCCATCAGATTCTATGTTTCTAAGACATCCTGATAAGGTAATCATCCAGGTATGAAAATGAGTAAGAGGCTGGTAGGAAAATGTGAAATACAACATTTACCTTCAGTTAGCTTTGCAAACTGTCTGAGTTGTAATGCAGGGTTTTTCCCTTTCAACTGCATTCAATATATGTGTTTCCAGAGAGTTTCTTCAGGGTATTTGTTCTTACAGCACAGAGATACATGACATAAATGGGTGATGTGACATGTGCTCATATGCTCATGCAGCTCTCATGGACAATGAGATTTCAACATCCATACACTGGAGACCCCCACGGTAGTCACAGGGGACTATTATAAACCATGAAAACCGTATAGCCGAAACAGCTACAAGAAAAGAGTTGCTTGTTCACATGGAAACAAAATTTACATGATATGAGGGTGTAGTTTTCCTTTAATGAAAAAAAAATAGATTACAAAATGGCACCTACTTTGTCTGCAAGAACATCACTAGTATTTATTTATTGAAAAGTTTCACCAGGAAAGGCACACTGAACAACAAGTTGCTTGTCTCACGGTGCATCCTGGGGTAAGGGTAGTGGAAATACATACATGTATACAACAGCAAACATTATTACAACAATACTGGCAGCAATGAAAAGCAAATAACAGAAAGAACATATTAAGTGCAGCATATGAGTACAATTGTTTATAGACGTCACAATGGACAGGTGAAGTGTATTACATTAGGAAAACACCTTAAATTTGTAATGATGGTACCATTGAACCAGAAAGGAAGGGGTGGATAGGGAGTAACAGCAGAGGTGGAAAGGTAGCGAGGCTGGAAGGGAAGCAGATGAATAGGAGTCAAGGTTATAGATATATTGATAGTTGTAGATTGATAGGAATCTAAAGTCGTAGTTATAGATAACCCAAAGGAATGGCCAGGTAGGGATCTCTGCAGGGAAAGAAAGTAGTGGACTGGAAAGGGACTGTAATTCAGAATAGTTACTTAATATATTGATAGTGGTTGGGAGCAGGTCAGAAATACCAAGTATGTTAACTGCATGTACAATTCACAGAGAGGAAATTATGTAGGTCTGAAGTTACAGAGGAGGGGGAGGAGGAGTGATGAATCTGGTGAGGAAGTGAATTCCACAGTTTTAGGAAGCGATATGAGACAGCAGCCTGACCTACAGTAGTAGACCAGTGAGGGACAACCAAGGAACGGGAATCATAAGATGTAAGTGAATGGGCAGAGGGAGGGAAGGAGGATTGATTAAAGAGAAAGTGAGATAGGATGGGAGTGATACAAACCAGAATTTAAAGAAAAATTTAGCACAATGATGGAGGCATCTATTTTCTAATGAGGGTAATGCCAGGGAGTGGTAGATTTGACAGTCGTGGGTGAGAGAAGAGTCCAGAGCGAAGCAACAGAAGGAGTTGAAGAGGGTGTTCAATCTGGCTAAGGAGGTCTTGGGAGCAGCACTGTACACTACATCACAGTAGTCAAACATAAAAGGGATCATCTTCTGGATAAGTTCGAGCCTAACTGGGAGAGGAAGGCAGTTCCAGTTCCTGTATAGAACACTGAGCTTGGAGCGCAGCTTTTTCAGGATGGCGTCTACATGGTCAGAGAAGGTGAGATGCTGGTCAAGCCAAAGATCTAGATATCTGAATGAGGAGGTGTCCTCGAGGACTGTCCTGTCAAGGGTATGGAAGGAGGGCAGGGAAGGGAGCCTAGATAGTCTCTGCCTAGTGCCGAAGGTTATGAACATTATTGAAGTCCTGCTGAAGTCTGGTTGCAACATCAGTGAGGGACTGTCTGGAGGCATGGAGGACCATGTCATCTGCATACATATGTACTGAAGTGTATGTACAGACAGATCATAGGTCGTAGGGACACCAGTGTTGATGGGGGTGGGGGATATGGAGTCCGTGATTCTGACTGACTGGGTCCAACCTACAAGGTAGGCTCTGAACTAGTTAGTGTCTGAGTCAGTCAGACCTGCTAAGGAAAGGGAGTTTAGTAGCAGGGTGTGGGAAACTGTGTCGAAAGCCTTGGCTAGGTCAACAGAAATGTCAAACGTAACTTGACCACTGTCTATCCCTGAGAAATGAGAAAGCAGCCTGGCCTACAGTGGTAGACCGGCAAGGGGCAACCAAGGAACGGGAGTTGTAAGATCTAAGTGAGTGGGCAGAGGGAGGACTGATAGGAAGTGAGACAGGAAGGGAGCGATCCAAACCAGAATTCAGAGACAACTAAGGCTAGTGATGAGTGTGCAGCACTTCAAGAATTACAAAACTTGAAAGGGATAAAACCTGCTAACAAAGGAGGAAAAGTAGTGGTGTTGGATGAAACTGATTACAAATAATTGTGGGTTAGACTTATTGAATAATCAGTAATAACACAGATTGCGACCAGGTGACCCCACTGAAACTTTAAAAAATAAACTGCTTAACCTCCTTGAACAGGGTGAAGTTACTTATCAAATTACTGAAGATGAATTTGACCTTATGTGGACAGACGCTCCCACAATACACCTTTTACGCACTACCAAAACTTCACCTCGTGGTTGTCCAATAGTGTCAGGAGTAGGTTCTGGACCTCTTCATCAGATACCGTGATGTCAAACTGAGGTCCTACCTACGCGACACTCTTGATGTGTTTAATAAATTCAATTATTTCACTTGGAATACAGAGAATTACATGTGGTTTGGTATTGATGTGGGGTCTCTTGTATACCCGCACTGATCACCAGCTGGGTACACAAGCATGTGCACATTTTATTTTGGAAAACTACCCACAAAATGACTAATTTCTCATTCCAGTTCTTAACAGAAGGGTGGTCTTTTGTGCTAAATCAATTATTTCTAATTTGTCATGTTTACCTTCAAGTTTGTGGCACAGCAATGGATGCTGCAATGGCTCCATCTTTCGCCAACCTCTTCCTTGGACTCTGGGAAAAGAAGATAGCCCTGAACCCTGCTAATAACCTCTTTTTGCATTGCACTGTCAATTGGTACAGTTTTACAAACACTATCATCTGTGTGTGGCAGAGTACCTGTTTTATAGACAATATCATCTGTGTGTGACAGGGTACCCAGGAAGAGGCTGGCGAATTTATAGTCTGGCTGAATAATAATGATCAGAACTTGCAATTTACTAGTAGTATTGATAAAACCAGCTTGAATTTTCTTGATCTGACTCTGCGGATTTGCATGCCTCTACCCTGACTCACCTTTGTACCGTCCTGCACCTGTACTAATGGTTTGACTTTTAACATGATTATGTACTGTATAATCTGTAATATTTTATATGCCTAGCCTATTTATTTTATGTCGTAACCATTGCTGCATTTTGCTGTGCTTGATAACAGTTATTCCTTTACTATGATTTGTGTTTCTGCTGTAATTATCCTTCTGTGAAAATGCACTGTGAAATTGCTGAAATTGTTCTGTACTGTACCTCTCATTGCTCTCCTGTGTCGTCCCGGAAAAAAGGGACTGCTATTGTCTCAGTGGACTTACCCGGTTACCAAAATTCAAATAAATAAGGTACGTACCAAAGGCTATTTTATGCCAACAGCTACGAATAGTCTGCTTAGAGTGAAAGTGCCCTCCCATTCCTCTCAAATTCAATCCCATTTGGCGATGCGTAAGCAGTAATACCCAGCAGGGTGGGCATTACGAGAAATACGGACCACCAAGGAGTGAATGAGGCCCGATACAAGTGGAGGGCCTTATAGCCCTGGAAGGTCTAGTATTTCTCAATAATGCCCACCCAGGAGGGTATTATTGCGATTAGAAAACTGGCATCTTAGTAAATTTCAATTAAGTAGTAAAATAAGAGAAAAAATAACTTTAAAAATGCATAAAAGTGGTACAAAAAAATGTTCTTATTCAATAAATAGTCCCTATGTTTAAAGGCTGTTCCAGCTGCTTTTGCTCCTCCCCACATAACTACTGTAATCTAGTGCTCACACACACACACACGCTGCCAGTTCAGCAACAAATGTGTCATATAGATTCATCTCAGGAATCTCTGGACAACGTCTGCCTCCTTTCTGCATGACTTTTTTTGTTGCCGTCGGAAGATGCATCTGTTAAGCATGCAACTGACCTTGCGTGACCACAGGATCGACCGTGCGTGAGCCTAAGTCCCGAGATAAATTATTTCTTTAGTTTAGATTTAAAGCAGGAGCTTTACTAACTGTGGGGACATTGTGGTATGAGGGAGTCGCTTTGTGCCATTTTTTTTAAATGTGCTTCATAGAATAGCCTTAAAAATAACTGATGGCTTCCTTTTCATTTTGGTTCACAGCGGTATTGTAGAAGGCTTGTCGAGAGTGGTACTGTTAAAAAAACATGGCTTTGTGAAATTACTATTTTATCACTCTTCCGACCGCGAACTATCTGAAGTGTGGGCTTTTTTTTTTTGCTGGCGCTTAAGTAAGGAGTGTTGAGGGGGGTAGTAGCTCTCGAAAAATGAGGGAAAAACATGGCGAGGATTTGAAATTTCAACTGGTGCTTACAGCCAGTGAGAAATCAGACTGGGCACCAGTATACAAGAGTACCTGATGAAGTGGCAGTTGGACTGGTACTTATTTTTACCTGGGCATCTACTGAAAAAGAAATGCCCAGGTTGGAGCTGCTTTTGGCCAATCAGAATAGAGAATCCATTCTTACCATTTTCTAATTACACATACTGTATGAGGAAATTGTTCCATGGATGTGGATTCCGATAAACAGGTCAAAGAACTCACTGAAAGGTTTTTGTCCAGGGGTTACAACCCCAAATCTACTTACAGGGGCACTACAAGGCTAGAAATTTTGATATAAACACCCTTCTAGTGCAAAAAGAAAAACACACCAGGGAACCTGTATGCTTTATTACTAAATACACCCCCATAATTGGGGGCATTGTTAAGAAAGTACTGACCCATACTGCTCAGTGACCCAACCTTAGCCACAGAACTGGGCCATACCATCCAGCACTGCATTTCCAAGGGCACTAAACCTTAGGGATAACTTGGTGCATAGCCAATACAGGAATATTGTGTAATATCTGGCATCAAAAAATTGGCTACCACCTCTCCCAGAAGGCATGCATAAGTGTGGCCGCTGTAGCGTGTGCCACTTCTGCAATCAGGGCAACAATTTTCACCTACCAGCCTATGACAGAAATGTTGAGATAAGATCATTCATTAACTGAAACAGCAGTTTTGTAATCTATGCAATATGGTGTTAAGTGCCCTAAATTATTTGTTGTATGCCAACACGCGCCCTGTCTGCCAACAAATACAGGAGCATATATGCAATGTCAGATCTGGTTCGCCCAACACCCCTATTGGCAAACACTCTGCAGAAAAGCACAATGGTGACTACACAAAGATGAGATGGATGGGCCCAGAAATGGTAGGCAGACTACCCAGGAGGTGACAGACACACACATCTACTCCAGAAATAAAGTTTCTCAATCTACTCCTGGACACTTTACAACCCAGAGGACTTCATCTGGAATGGGGCCTCAAACCCTTTCTATAATCTATTACATCCTTACCTATGTGTCCTACAGTTGTTGGGATTACAATAAGACGCTTTTATGCAGCGCTTACTTGTATCACTGGTCTTTGTACTGCACCACGCGCTGCACTGTCTGTCCCCTTGTACACGCATCTTCTGTTTCACTTTCTTGTCCCTTCCAGCGTTTCAGCAGTGTTTCCTGCAAGCCAGGACATTAGGGGTCAGGTGGTGGTATGTCAAGTCTGCGCCTTCTGCAAAAGCTAAAACAGAACTTTGGAGGGCCACTCTTCCTAGATTTCACTAAAAAATTATAACGTTCAATGCAGAATTCCTTTTGGGAGGATTTTCCCTAACAAATTCTGTTTAAAGCCTTTGAAAATTCATCCCCATTATGCGCATTAAGTGTACTCTGAAACCTCTGAGTTACTGTGCGAATTAAATAAATACAATGCCACAGGGATGAGTTTTCTAATGTTTTCAACCGAATTCGTTAGGTAAACTCCTCCCGAAAATAATTCTGTATTGAACTTTATAACTTTATAGTGAAATCCAGGAAGAATGTCCATCCAAAGTTTTGTTCTAGCTGTTGCAGAAGGCAAGGATGTGATGTGTAACTGGGGTTAGGCTAGCATGTAACCGAAATGAGCGGAAAGGTGTAGTAGAAAAGTACAGTTGGAGATCACGTGATGTTTCTGTAGGACGCGCAGCTCTCGGACCGTGCTCCCACTCCAGCTCTTATAAAGATTGCTAAAACTACCTACCGATCGCTGACTCCTGTCTACTGCTTGGGGAAGGCATTTCTGAGGGTGCCAGGAGTGACCAGTAAACTTCGCCGGATCGCGTAAGCAGGCAAATAAATAACATGTGCCTACCTTTGACAACGGGGCCTGCTTACAACATGGAGGCGGAGATGTGCCAGGCTTTGCCTAAGCACACACCCACACAAACTCCGGAGAAGGGCTCGAAAGGTACATCGGGGGTCCCATCTAAACCTGCTGCCTCCAATGCTACTATGCCAAAGCAGACACCACTCTCAGAGCACAAATTCATGGAGGAAATACAATCCTTCAAAGAGGCCTTAAAGGAGATTACCAGTGAGCTAAGGATAACCAGGAGCGAACTAACAGAAACTAACCGAGCCATCTCGGATGTTGCAGCTCGTACCACGTCCCTTGAAAGCTGGAAAGAAAGGATAAAGCCTGAGACTACGGCTATAAGACAGTGCCTACACAAAATTGAAGCTAAATTGGAAGATTTAGAAGGCCGTAGTCGCAGGAACAATATACTCATCTTTGGCCTTCCAGAGGACGCCGAGGGCTCCACACCCATCCTGTCCTTCAAAAGCTGCTCACAAAAGTTGCTGGCCCCTCTCCCAACAACACAACCTATATAATAGAGAGGGCTCACTGCTCACTGCGCCCTAAGCCTGTTGTTGGTAAACCCCCAAGGCCATTGATCATCAAGTTCCTTAACTTCCTGGATAAAACACATATTCTTGGCCAAGTTAAAAGTTTACAGAAGGTGTTATGGGAGGACCACCCTCTGAGATTTGCTCAAGACCTGCCGGCTACAGTAAGGCAGCGGAGATCGGAATACCACCCCCTTGTCTCCAAGTTAATCGCGGCAGGGATTAAATATAAAATGCAATACCCGTCGCGCCTATCAGTGCAACATGAGGGGAAATGGGTTTCCTACGATACTGCACAGCAAGCCAACACAGCATTACAGTCTCTGCTCCCTGACCTATTTACCCTCCGCTGAAGATGTTGGATGAGAGACCTGTGGTTACTATATTTCTTCTGGTTTTCATTTCGTTTACTCTAAAAAGAAGTCGTTCCTGTTGGCTAAAGGAGATAATTTCTGATAACTCTCCACAAGAGGGCAACAAAGACTGTGTCTTTGAGACGAAGAAGCTATGGTCACCTCCAAGAGCATCAATCAACCACTTCATTGTTTGCTCAGGGACAGCCGTTGAGTTGTATCTTGATTAGAAAAAGATCCTGGCTTGAAACTGGTGGACACACGTTTGGTTAAAGTCCCCCTCCCCCCCCTTTTTTTTCTCTTTCCTTCTTCCTCTTCCGTGGATGGTTGTCTCTTGATACAGTCTTGGCTACCCCCCTTTTCTGGTGAAGATGCTGTGGGACTCTGCCATCTCCTGCATTTCAATTTAGGAAAAGAGGACGGTTTTATCTGGATATGACTTTGTCCTAATTTGCTGAGGGATCGAACCTCTACATCCATGACTCTAAATATTGGTACTTCTGATCGAAGGATAACTCCCCTCCCACCCTTTTTTTTTCTTTTTCTCTTCTTCTTACCTAACTCTTACATGCTATCAGGCGAACCTGGAAGCTCAATGTATTATTGGCCAAATGATGTAATCAAGATACTGTCTATTCATGTTAGTTATGCGGTCTAGGGGATGGGCTGGGGCAGGGGCAAGGTCTGAGATTATTGCAGTCCATTCAGTGCATCATGTTCTGGCATTGGGGGATACCACAGTGGGGGAGGTATAACCTGGTGTCTATAGAGATTTTGATAATCATGCCTTAGGGATTGTATAATATCAAGAACCAGGTGTTTAGACGGGGCAATAAGTACGGTGGTTACACTACTATGAGGGAGGGGTAAGGGTTACGGGTAGTGGGGAAGAGAGCTAACGGTCCTTCTCGTTCACTCATAATATGCTGCATCTCTTCTATGCCTACATATGTTACTGTATTTTCTATAACAGTAGGAAGGACAACTGGAGGGGAAGGTTGGGGGGAAGGGGATGTAACCATCAGGAATTGGGAATCTACACTAAGAGAAGGGAATGGGAAAGAGGATAAACATTATACACCACCGGGTATAGATACTGTGGTTCACAGGATCATTGTAATCTATAGATATGGGGATGATTTTCTCAAGTGGTACCTCATGACCTCTCCTATCCGCTTATGGCTGTGTCCTTAAAGTTCTGTTCATGGAATGTCACAGGTGCTCAGTCCCCCACTAAAAGAGCCAAGATTCTCTTGCACCTCCTGAAGATTAACATTAATGTAGCTTTTCTTCAAGAGACACATTTACCCACAGCACAGATTGTCAATTTTAAACGATCATGGGTGGGTACAGTGTTGGGGGCGGGGTTCGACAGTCGCAAACGGGGTGTAGCTGTGTTGATAGCACGACGGATACCCTTTAAACTAATAGATTTGATTATTGATCCCCATGGCAGATATGTTTTACTCAGAGCGATTTTGTGCCACACGGAATTGATACTGGGCTCTGTTTATGGTCCAATGGGAGATGATCCACAATTTTTCACTAACTTAATGACTAAACTGGCCCCCTGGTCTACATTTCCAATGCTAATTGGTGGGGATTGGAACCTAGTTTTTAATAACCTAATGGATAGCTCTAACTCTAGAAGTTCCTCCCTCACTCCTGCACAATGGGCATTGAGGGAAATGATGGATTCTCTAGGTCTTGTTGATCCCTGGAGGACTCTCCATCCGTCAACAAAAGACTACTCGTTTCATTCTCTGCCGCATAACACGTTATCGAGAATTGACTACTTTCTGTTGGGGACTGAGCACTTACCAGGGGTCCAAACTTGTGACTATTTAACAAAAGTGATCTCGGATCACTACCCAACTCTACTGCAATGGGTACTACCTAATTCGATGACCTATGACAAGACTTGGAGGTTTAACTCTCAACTGTTAAAATCAGAACACTTAAGGGGGCAGCTTAGTAACTTTATAGATAAGTTCTACGAGTTTAATACTCCTTCCATGCCAAAATTGGATATATTATGGGGGGCTATGAAATGCTCATTGAGAGGTGAGGCTATCCGTATAGCCTCAATAAGAAAAAAGAAAATCTCCCATGAATCTTCCCTATTACTACAGCAAATTAGAGCGTTGGAACAAGGCCTTACGCCTCATTCTAAACCTGATGATCTAGAAAAACTAGAAAGCCTCCGTTTTTCAATATAACACCCTTCTCAGCGATAGAGCTGAGCACCTCCTATTGCGTTCTAAAATCATCTACTTTGATCAAGGAGACAAAGCTGGGAAATTGCTTGCCATGAGACTCAAGGCACAAGTGGCTGATAGGCTTAATTTGGCCGTGCGAGATGCCTCAGTCACCCTTCACACTTCTCCCAGGGATATTGCCTCCTCTTTCCAGGATTACTATCAGACCCTCTACTCATGTTCCCCAATTCCCTTTAGTTATAGTTATACCGCACTGGACCAATTCCTTCAAGATGTAGAACTCCCACAATTGTCCCAGAATCAAATTTCTATTCCACAAGCCCCTCTGACACTAAACGAGGACTACCAAGCTATTGATGCCCTACCGGCAGATAAGGTGCCAGGCCCTGCCGGTTATACTTCTAATTTTTATAAATCATTCAAATTCCAAATAGGCCCTAAACTCCTCGAATTCTATGATTATGTTTATAAAAATGGTCTTTCAGACTATAGCCTTACCTCTGCTACCATTGTGGTTTTATTAAAACCAGACAAGGACCCCACAATGCTGTCAAGCTATCGTCCAATATAAATATATAAATGTTGATTTGAAGATCTTAGCAAAAATCCTGGCCAGCCGATTAGCTCAAGTATGGCAAACATTGCTAAGTCCCGAACAGGTTGGATTTGTGGCCGGACGCCTGTCAGCAGATCATCTCCAGAAAATCTCCCATCTCATCTCTGCGTCCAGGGACTCAGACATACCATCAGCCTTGATGTCCCTGGACGCAGAAAAAGCCTTTGATCGAGTGTCATGGGATTATCTATTTAATCTGCTCCCGAAATATCTTATTCCAGTACAATTTATAAAGTGGATTAAAGTTCTTTACTCTTGCCCGTCAGCCCGTATCTTCTGTAATGGAGTTTTCTCCTCTCCTTTTACACTACACCAGGGCACCCGCCAAGGTTGCCCGCTTTCTCCCTATCTCTTCAACCTATTTTTAGAACCCCTAATCAGAAAATTGAATTCTTCTGCCTTAGTTATGGGCATTCATATCAACCATCTCCAATACAAAATATCAGTATATGCAGATGACATTCTACTTCATATAACTCACCCATCTAAATCTATACCGGCTTCACTGGATATTATTCAGGAATTTTTACGTTTATCCAATTATAAGTTAAACTTGTCTAAGACAGAGGTTATGCCTCTAAATAACTGGACCTTAAAGGCTGACATTCAACATCTTGGGATCACATGGATAAAAGATAAATTGAAATATCTGGGTATATATTTATCACTTTCTAACTCCAGAATGAAGCAGTATAATTTAGATCAGTTAATAACACGTATTAAAATCGACCTGAATCACTGGGCAATGCTCCCTATCCCCCTATGGGGGCGAATCAACATTATTAAAATGAATATTTTGCCTCGGTTGTTATATCCCCTTCAATTATGTCATCAATATTTACGTAAGATCTGGTTTACTCATATACATGGTATTATTTCTAAGTTCATCTGGAAGCACAAATCTCCTCGTAGGGCGTTGTCCAAATTACAGAGACCAAAAGAGTTAGGGGGCTTACAAATTCCTAATATACATCTTTATTATCTCGCCACTAACTGTCTAGTCGTCTCACAATGGCTGATTTCTGCTCCGACTCCCAGCGCGGAAATTTATGTTCCATTATGGTTGCAGATAGAGAAGTCGCTTTGTACCTCAGCCGGAATAGATATTAGGGTATTACCATATCTTCCCTCTAATAAGGTCCCAGGACAGCTTAAAAACACTCCCATTATAAGAACCCTTCGTATCCATAAACAACTAAACAATATCATAAGGGATTCCATTGAGAAAGACATCTCACAATGTATTCTGGGCAACCCTAATTTTAAAATTGGGGGGAAGATTATTAATCATATGTTTTGGGCGGGGGGAACGGGAAAAAAGGTTATAGATCTAACAGAGAATTATAGATTATTAACTTTTCCAGAGATAATGGCTAAATATAATTTGCCTGTTACTTTTTGTTTTAAATATCTCCAACTCTCCCAGGTCTTAATAAGGCATTTTGGTAATGGCTTATGGGACCATTATCTGACTGGGCCTATTCTCAGTACATTGCAAATAAGGCCTAACTCTCATTTAATTTCCTTTTATTATAAAGAGTTGCGTAAAAGAGTTTCAGACCTAGAAGGTACTCCCCATTATACATGGGACAGGATTCTCCCCCCAACTTCTGAGGGTCCCCGTCAGTGGTCACAAATTTGGAAAAGGCTATACAAGGATATTAGGTGGGATCGTTATAGACTGCATCAATTTCAGATAATACAGGATTTATATTATACTCCTGTAAAACTTTGTAAAATGGGTAAGCTCCAGGTGGATCTGTGCACCAGATGTGGGAAGCAGTGGGGAACATTGTTCCACATCTTGTGGGAATGTGAAAAAGCTTCCCCTCTCTGGGAAAGCATAAAGTCCAGACTTAACCCTCTGTTGGGACTACAAAATGCCTTCCAACCAGAAATCTGCGTTTTAGGGGACTCGGGTAATACTCTTACTGGAAACCAAAGGAAACATATGATGTTAATCTCCTTATGTGCTAAGAAAGTGATATTGCGTCATTGGCTAGATCAACAGACTCCCACATACACAGAATGGCATAGTGAAATTATCTTTGCTCTGCAAGCAGAATATACCATAGCAAACTATTCCAAAAATAATAAAAAAAATATGAGAGGTTTTGGGCCCCTCTACATACCCTGTTATGTATCTAACATCCCCCGCATTTGTACTGCGGAAAATGCTCTAAAATACATGGAGTAAAGCTGGAAGTAGGTGACCGTTTCCACTGGCTCTCCCTACTTCCCCTTAGTTTACGTATTCATTTTTCCTTCTCCTGGTGGTAGAGGGGTAATGGGGGGAGTGGGGGGGTTTACTGGTGTTTTCCTTTATCTGTTCCTTTTTACACCATCAAGTTCCGAGCAGCAGCATAACCTACCTCCCTTTTCATGGGGCCAAATACTGGCTATGGATTTGTAATAAAGGGATAAGGGGTTTAGGTTGTTGCTGTTGTGTTACATGCCAAGCTATGTAATGGTGTTTGGGATTTGTTTGTTGTATGGTAAACTTAATAAAGCTTACTAAATATGAATAAAGAAAAGTACAGTTACATAAGAACTTACCGTAACAGAAGATCTTCAAAAGAGGCTCTTGCAGTAGGTGTTCACATATAGGACTGACCCGCCAGGACCTCACAGAAACATTTTTAGCTAGTAGTCTCTGGTGGGGGACTGCCCCCACATCAGGTGACCGGCGTCATTCGACGTCAGTATAAAGGGGCAGTCCCCCATGCCTGCCTTCCGGTTCTTTCCCGCCAAGGGCCAAAAGAGGCAAGACGAGAGAGAAGAGGATATTTCCCCCCATGGAAATGGAGCCAAAGAAGCTTTGGGGATGGAGGGCAGGAAGGCAATACTTACTGTAACAGCCTCTCTCGAAGATCTACTGTTACGGTAAGTTCTTACCTAACTGTACTATCTTTACTTCGAGAAGGCTCTTGCAGTAGGTATTCATATACAGGACTGAGTCCCAAGCAGTCTGGAACAAGGAAAAGCACTCGGGAGGAGGACAGACATCCAT
The DNA here is from genome assembly GCA_016271365.2 of Neoceratodus forsteri. Taxonomy (NCBI): domain Eukaryota; kingdom Metazoa; phylum Chordata; order Ceratodontiformes; family Ceratodontidae; genus Neoceratodus; species Neoceratodus forsteri. The sequence continues at coordinate 738,114,605 of CM028131.1, forward strand.
AGCATGGAACCTCAGGCTGAAAAGAGTCTTATGAGAGGAGACCTTGTAGCATAGCCTACCCAAAGCCTGCTCTACGGCGAGAGGCAATGTCCAAACTGCAGTGTTTTGTGAAGGTATGGACAGAAGTCCAAGTTGCGGCTGCACAGATGTCTGCCGCTGACACACTTTTGAAACAAGCCGTGGAGGCAGCTACTCCCTCTGGTGGAGTGACTTCTGACTTGACCCGGCAGGGTCTTGTTGTACTTGTCGTAACAGAGAGTGAAACAATGAGCCAACCATTTGAATAGGCATTGACTAGAAACAGCATTGCCTTCTCTTTTGTGAGCAAAAGAGACAAAAAGCTGATCCATTTTCCTGAGATCCTTAGTCCGATAGGTGAAGTATCTCAGTATTCTGGGAATATCCAAAGTATGCAAGAGGTACTCCACTTGATTGGAGTGTTGCGTAAAGAACGCAGGTAGCTCAATGGATTGATTTAGTGTAGATTCAGCCAGCACCTTAGGGAGAAACTTAGGGTTGGTACGTAAAGCCATATGTTCCTTGTGAAAAATCAAGTACAGGATTTTGTACATCAAGGCCTGAAGCTCGGAAATGCACCGAGCAGACGTAATGGCCACTAGGAAGAGAGTCTTCCAAGAAAGGAACTTTAAATCGGCTGTTGCTGCTGGCTCAAAGGGAGGCAGGGTAAGCTTCTCCAGAATAACATTCAAGTCCCGAGGAGGTGCGGGAATGCGGATTGGGGGGGGGGGTCTCAACTGGAGAACCCCTCTGAGGAAGGTCTTGGGAGACTTCCAACTGAGTGAAAAAGTCCTGTCCCCGAAGGGAATATGGTATGCTGAAATAGTGGCCACGTGGACCTTTAAGGAGGAATGGCTGAGACCCAGATCAAAGAGGTGACGCATTTAGTCCAGGACTTTATTGACTGGGCATGAGAAAGGCTTGCAGGCTTTTGAAGTGGTCCAAATAGAGAACCATTTCCACTTCATGGCGTAGATGGACCTGGTGGAAAGCTTTTGGGCCTCCACCAAGATGTCCGCTACGAGCAGAGAAACTCTGAAGTGGGCTTTCGCTATGTCTGCAGGAGCCACGCATGTAAATAAAGGGATTTGAGACCTGGATGAACAAGGGCCCCCTGATCCTGGGTCAGAAATTGTTGAGACACAGGAAGAGGAAGTTCCTCTGAAAACTGTTGCAGAAGAGAGAACCAAACTTGCCTGGGCCATAAAGGAGTAATGAGAATCACTCGAGCTCCTTCCGATCTGAGTTTGTTCAGGACCCTCGTAATTACAGGAATAGGAGGGAAGGTATAAACGAATCTGTCCCTCCAATCGAGAGACAGAGCGTCCCGGCAAAAAATGTCATGCCCTGGAACAAGCAAGCAGAAGGCGGGAAGTTTTGCGTTTTGGGGAGAAGCAAAGAGGTCTATCTGAGGTGTTCTCCAATGCAGAAAGATGTCGTTTACGACTTCTTGATCCAATTCCCATTCGTGGGCCCTGGCTGAGGACCGACTGAGGTGATCCGCCAGAGTGTTTTCCACTCCCGGGACGTGAATTGCAGTCAAGTGAAGGTAATGCTGGGATGCTGAACTCCAGACTCTCATCGCTTCCCAGCACAGAGGGTAGGAGCGCATTCCTCTCTGCTTGTTGAGATGCCAGACTACACACACGTTGTCTGTTTGTATGCGGAGATGACCGGGAAGGATAATGGGGTGGAGAGCCTGAAGGGCATAAAGGACTGCTCTGTTCTAGCACATTTATGTGCAGGTTTTCTTCAAATTTTGACCAGCTGCCGTGAGTCCTGTGAGACCCAAGATGGGCTCCCCAGCCTTCTCCTGACACATCTGTCATCAATGTCTGGGAGGGGGGTTCGAAGTTGAAGTGAACTCCTAGGCATAGGTTCTCCTGCATCATCCGCCACTCTAAGTCCCTGATTATGGGATAGGAAATTAGTACCTCTTGGTCTAGATCATCCAGGTTTGGTCCCATTAAGACCGAAGCGTCCACTGAGAGATCCTCATATGGAGCCGAACGCATGGAACTGTCGGAATGGCAGCTGCCTTTAGCCCAAGAAGGCGAAGGACTGACCTGGCGCCGACCCTCCTGCGACTGGACAGAAGACGAGCCCGAGACTGGAGGGTGTCCACCCCGTCCAGAGGCAAAAAGGCTTTGCCGAAGGTCGTGTCCAGTATTGCCCCTATAAACTGGAGGCTTTGGCAAGGGACCAAATGGGACTTCGCCTGGTTGATGGTGATACCCAGGCTAGTGAAAACCTGTAGGGTAAGGGAAAGAGAGTGCAGGAGTTCCTCCCAGGATGGGGCCGCCAGGAGCCAATTGTCCAGCTACAGGAATACCTGTACTCCCTGGGTACACAGGTGGGCCGCTACCACAGACAGGCATTTGGGAAACACTCAGGGGGCCAAGGAAAGACCAAATGGGAGGGCCTTGAATTGGTAGTGGTCCCCTTGAAAGCAAAACCGGAGGAATCTGCGGTGTGAAGGACATATGGGGATATGCAGGTAGGCATCCTGCATGTCCAAAGCACATAGCCACTGTCCTTGCTAAAGGAGTGGTAGAAGGCTCTGTAAAGAGAGCATTCTGAAGTGTTTGTACTCCACGAACATGTTCAGGGAGATGAGGTCTAGAATAGGCCTCACATCTCCTGACTTCTTTGGAACCAGGAAGAAATGCTAGTAGTAGCCTGTCCCCCAAAGGTGGCTGGGGACTGGCTCTATCGCCACCTTCGAGAGAAGGAAGGTGAGTTCGTCTAGGACCAGAGGAAGATGTTGTGGGGAGTAAGATGACCGGGGAGCTTTTTTTTTTTTTTGAAGAAACTTGATTGAGTGTCCTGCTGATACCAACTGGAGCACCCAAGCATCTGACGTTATCCTCTCCCAGCCCGGCAGATGGAGGGAGAATCTCCCCCCAACGGTTCCTCTGGAGCCTCCAGAGGCAGTGGCAGAGGCGGGGAGTCAGGAGATGTTAGGCAGCGCAGCAGCTGAGGCTCCCGCGACTTTTTTGCTAGGGGGAGGCTTGGTTGCTGGGGGGCCCCGTTTGCCCTGCGGTTTGGGGTTTTGTCGGTTTCGTCTATGAAAAGGACGCCACTGCCCTTGAGGGGGCTTGTACATAGAATCTACAGACTTTAGTGCAGTGCCCTTCTCCTGCAGATCAGTAATGATGTCCTTGACATCACCCCCGAACAGCAGCGAACCCCTGAAGGGAGCATCCTGGATAGCGGATTGCACTTCAGGGACCAATCCTGACACATGGAGCCAAGCATGATGCCGTAAGCCTACGGCGAAAGCCAAGCTCCTTCTGGCTGTATCTACTGCGTCATAAGTGGCACGAAGCATGTGCTGACTGGCCGAATAAGCAGAACAGACAAGATCTGCCACTTCCTGCTTTGTCAAACTTAGGAAGGGAGTCCAATTTTGCTTCCGCTTGACTAAGGATGGTCTTCTGAAAATCCCCCATATGTGCCACATAGTTCAGGGCCCTAATACCCAGGTTAGAAAAGGAATAAATCTTCTTCCCGTATTGGTCCAGAAGCCGTGACTCCTTGTCAGGTGGGTACGAGTTGAGGTGTTTTGGGTTAGCGGAAGGACCGTGAGCGGCGTTAATGACCACCAAATCCTCCTTGAGGTGTAGGTTCAAAAATCTACACCCTCGGGAGCCTGATATAGCCAGTCTGCCTTCCTCGGAAGGGGGGGCTAACGCGGAAGGCTGTTTCCAAATAGTGGAAAACAAGGTCCGCGTAAAGCTCTCTATCCAGGGTGGAATCAGCGTAGGAGCAGTCTCGGGCAGATCCAAATGAGCAGTGAGCTTTTTACGCTGTGGGTCTGGCTCCAGTGATTGCCACTGCTGGTTTACGCTGTGGGTCTGGCTCCAGTGATTGCCACTGCTGGACTTCCTGTATTTTCCTCAGTAACTCCAGAAAGGAGGGATCCTCCGGAGGAGACTTCCGAGGGGTCCTTGGCCTGGGGCGGTCTGGAGTACATGGCTCGTCATCAGGATCAGAGCATCCAGTCTCCGAGTCCGAATCAGACGTATCTGATGAAGAGGAGAAACACTCCTCCCTACGAGGGGGAGGAACGCCTTTGGGAAGTTCCCGGGGGTGCGTGTCCCCCCATCCCGAGCGCCAGAGGGCTCTCCTCTGGTGGCGGGTCGCGGGAAGGGAGTCTCCCGTCTCTGACGTAGGGAATTCTGCAAAGGGTCTGGTGTCAGTAGATGACTTTCGACCTCTTTGGTAAGTTGAGCCTTGGCCTCAGCCCACCAGGAGGCCAGAGTCTCATTCAAGTCCACCGGCGGCTGGGATGTGGGCGGTGGAGGAGGAGGAGAATATGGATACTGAGGATATCCATAAAGAGTATCCATAACCTGACGGCGGCTAACCCAGCATTGAGTATTGATGCACTGGGTACTGCGGTGCCGGATATTGCGGCACCGGGTACTGAGGCGCTGGATACTGCGGAGCCGGGTATGGTGGCACCTGATATTGAAATGTTGGATACCCGGGAGCCAGGGGCTCTGATGGAGCAGAGGGACCTGGCAGAGGCCCAGCTGGTGGGCCAGGCAAAGAAAATGCTGGCCCCGCGGGCGTCAGGCCCAGCATAGGTACGCTGTCTGGTAAGGGGGCGTCAGGTATGCCAGCATCAGGGAATCAGGTCCCAAAGGAGGGGGCCCTGACGGCAGCATCTTGTGGTCCTCTGTGACGACCGAGGAGGGAGGATTAGAATCCACGGGGGTTAGCAGAGGGGACTCAGGAACCTCAGAAGGCAATGTAACGCATTGCGGGGAACCTGGGGCGTCAGACTGATTTTTGGGGTCCGGCGCATGCTCCTTGGCTGGGTGGGCATTGGTAGGGCCGGCGTCCAGCTTATCGGCCGAATCCGGGTGGGTGGTGGAGGAGCCGATGTCCGACTCATCGGTTCCCTTGCCAGAGGAAGGCTGAGATGGAGACGCAACCTTGTCGGGTGAAGGTTTTGGCTGGGCGTCCCCCTGAAGGGGCCAGTGGCTTAGCAGCCTTGTCCGGGCGGGGCTGGTGGCACCAGCGGCCGACCTGAACCGCTCAAACCCAAGGACAGCGGCTGGTGGGCGGCCCTCCAGGGGGTGGAGGCCTCCTTTTCCCCGGAGGCTCTCGAAGGGCCCGAACATGAGCCAGAAGGGAGGGAGGGGCGATGCCTTCTTGGACACCACCAAGACAGCTGTTGTGGAGCAATCCCTCGGAAGGGACGTTACCTTAGATGCCACGACTCCATCCGGAGCAGCGGCGGCCGTGGAAGCTGTTTCCTGCTCCCGATACTTCTCCTTGTCACGTTTTCTTGTGACCTTCGGGGGAAGTGGACACCAGCCTTAATTTCTTTAGCTCCTTCTCCATGGATGCCATTCTTTTCTTGAGGGTATGGGCTTCCAGGGACTGCTGCCTTCTTTTCTGGGTAACGGAGTTAGATTTTTGGCAGTGCTGGCACTTCTCCACGGGGTAGTCTGAGCCCAGACAGAAGGGGCATAAGGAATGCCATCCTTGTGTGGCAGTTGAAACCACCGCAATTACTATTTTATCACGATTCGAGGGCGTCGGGGACAACATACACAGGGAATCGATAGATTAATCAAGAAAGAGAGAGAAAAAAGGGTCTAAAAGTTCGAAAACTTGACCGACGAATGACTGACGAGTGTTGAATTCAACTGTGAGGAACTTTCACAAGTCGACGGCGGAAAATAACTGGAAGGCAGGTGTGGGGGATCACCCTTTTATACTGTCGTATGAATCCAGTCACCTGGCATGGGGGCGGTCCCCCACCAGAGATTGCTAGCTAGAAATGTTTCCGTGGGGTTCTGACGCCTGGCGGGTCAGTCCTACATGTGAATATCTACTGCAAGAGCCCTCTCGAAGTCAGACCATAGAATCTATCGGCAGATAAGGACCATACAGCCCACCTAGTCTGCCCATTTCCCTGCTTTAAGGCAATCCCTACTCTAATCTGGACTGCCTCCCCCGTGCTGTACAACAGGGAGCCTTTGTCCTTATCCCATGCACTTTGAATCCCGTAATGTTTTTGCTTCCACCACCTCCACTGGTAGACTGTTCCACAGATCCACCACCCTCTCTGTGAGAAAAATACTTCCTAGCATACCCCCTAAGCCTCCCTCTCTCCCGCCTCATGCTATATCCCCTTGTCTTTGTGCACTTTCTTCTCTGAAACATTTTCCTCTCCTGTACCCTGTTTATTCCTCTAAGGTATTTGAAAGTCTCTTATCATACCCCCTCTCTCTTCCAGTGAACAGATATGAACATATGAAAATGCCAGCAGAAACAGGCCTCATGGTCTGTCGAGTCCGCTCAATTGTGCAGCACGCCCCTCATCTCGCAGCTGCCCCTCCCACTCCTTCCTTCTTTAGATATACCATCCCCTAGATGTTAAGTTCCTTGAGTCTTTCCTCATACGGCTTGGGTGCAATGCATGTATAATTTTTGTTGCTCTTCTCTGGACTGCTTCTATTCTATGTCCTTCCTGAGATGCGGTCTCCCGAACTGGACACAATATTCCAGACGAGGCCTCACCAGTGATCTATACAGTGGTATCACCACTTCGCTCCTCCTACTGATTTTGCCCCTTCCTATGCACTCAGGCATTCTGTTTGCTTTCCCCACTGCTTTATCACATTGTTTGGATGACTTCAGGTCATCAGATATGATAAGCCCCCAGGTCTCTCTCCTGACTTGTGGTGGCTAGAACCTGCCCCCCATCCTGTATTCCTCTCTTGGGTTTGTGTCCCAGATGCGTTATCTTGCACTTCTTAGCATTGAAACTCAACTGCCAAACCCTTGACCATTCCTCAGATAGTGTTAATAGGTTTCTCATTTTATCTAGCCCCTCCTGTGTGTTGACTCTGTAACAGAACTTAGTGTCATCTGCAAACAGGCATACTTTCCCCTCCAGTCCCTCTGTAATGTCACTTATGAAGACACTGAATAGGACTGGACCCAACACCAATCCCTGTGGGAACCCCGCTGGTCACCTCCCCCTCATCGGATTTATGCCATTTACTACCACTCTCTCGGTCTTGCCTTTTAGCCAGTTTCCAACCAAGTTTACCACTTTAGAGCCCACACCCAGATTCCCCAATTTGTTAAGCAACCTTATATGGGGAACGGTATCGAAATCCTTGCTGAAATCCAGGTAGACCACATCCACCGCCGCTCCCTGATCCACCAACCTGGTCACCTAAAGAAATCTTGTCTGACAGGACCTTCGCTCAGTGAATCCATGCTGCCTGGGGTCTTCTGCATTGCTTGACTCCAGGAACTTCACTACCCTCTCCTTAAGCAGGTACTCCATCAGCTTCCCCACCACTGAGGTCAGGCTTATAGGTCTGTAACTGCCTGCTTCCTCGCTACTTCCACTGTTGTGCAGGGGGACCACCTCTGCCCTCCTACAGTCCCCAGGTACCTCCCCCATTTCTAGTGACTGGCTGAAGAGGGTTGCCAGCGGACTTGCTAGGACTTCCCCGAGTTCCTTCAAAACTCTAGGGTGAATCCCATCTGGCCCCATTGCCTTGTCTGTCTTTACTTTCCCTAGTTTCTCCAAGACACTATGCACCGTAAATGGGCTGATGTCCACCTCTCTGCCCTGTAAACCTTTCCTTGCAAGTCTTGGTCCCTCCCCTGCTTCTTCCTTGGTAAATACTGAGCAAAAATACTTGTTCAGTAGCTCACCTTTTTCAGGGTCGTCCTCCACCCACCCATTCCCTTCTTTAGCCCAACAATACCATTTCTAGTCTTCTTTCTCCCACTAATGTAACGGAAGAAGGTCTTGTCTCCCTTCTTAATAGCCTTTGCTATTCTTTTTTCCGTTCTTGCCTTAGCCCCTCTGACAGCTTTCCCAGCTTCTCTCTGCTTTTCCAGATATTTCACTCTGTCTTCTTTTTTCTGTGTCTCTTTGTATTTCCTGAATGCTTTACTTTTTTCTCACACTTTCTCGGCTACTGATTTGGAGAACCACAGTTGCTGCTTCTTTCTTTTGCTTTTGCTAAGTAGTTTGACACACTGACTTGTCACTCCTGTTGTGGATCTAAGCCTAAGCCACTGTTCTTCTACCCCTTCCCCATATATTCTGCTGCCAGGGCAATTCTGAGCTATTCCTCCATTTCTACGAAGTTGGCCTTTCTGTAAATCTAGGACCTTAATCTTTGTATGGCTTTCTTCTGCCAAAGTGTTGACTCTAAACCATACAGTTCTGTGCTCACTGGTACCAAGGGGATTGTCCACCTCAACATTCATGATTCTGAAACTGTTTGTCAGCATGAAGTCCTGTACAGCCCCTCCCTGGTGGGCTCAACCACAAGCTGCCTTAGGTTTGCCCCATACATGAGGTCCCTGCTCCTTGATGTACTTGTAGTCTGGGTATTCCAATCTGCATCCGGCATGTTGAAGTCACCTATTAGTAGCACTTTCCCTTTGGCTACCATATTATGGATGGCCTCCACCAATACTAGATCTATAATCAAAATCATGCACTTGGGGCAAAAAAAACCTGCAGAGAGCTATATGATTTTTTGGGGGAGCCTGCTAGCAGCCATTAGGGAAGAAAGAGACTTGGGGATTATCATCACAGATGACCTTAATAGTGGTCAGACAATGCACAAAGGCTGAAGGGGAAAGCCCGTGGCATGTTGAGGTGCGAAGGTAGGGGAATCACTAGCAAACGCTGGTGAGGCCTCATCTGGAGTATGGTGAACAGTTCTGGAGGCCACATCTTCATAAGGACATTGATAGAGTGGACGCGGTCCAAAGAAGGGCAACTAAGATGGCACAGGGCTTCCAACAGAAGACATATGAGGAGAGACTGAAGGACCTTAACATGTATATGCTGGAAGAGAGGAGAAAACACAGTGACATGATTGAGACCTTCAAGTATCTTAAAAGGACACTGTCAACCCCTTAGGCCTCAATTAACTCTTTCATCTTCAGGGCAGTTCGAAGGTTGGTCCTCACTGCAATTTGTCAGAATACAGCAAGATTTCATGTTGTTTGAAAGACTGCTGATGTAGCTAGTAGTTTGATTCGGATTCTTTTTTTTTCTTTTAAAAATTGAAAAACAGACTGCCCACCATACTGGTGTTACCACACCAACATAGGTTTGTTTACATTCTTTGATCAACACCTACTGCACGTTTCCTGGACTTGGGAACACCCCCATCACAGTCTAGCCACTCGTGATGCAGTGGCAGGGTGGCTACTGCCACATGAATGACTCTATTGTTTGGGTGTGCTTCTGTTTAGGAAGTATTCAAGAAGAATCGATTCAGGATTTGAAACAAAACAAAGTTGTTTACAAATATTCATTCTCATGCATTTCAGTTCTACTAAACAAGGGGACAGACAAAACAAACAGCAACATTAATGAATTTTAGAGAAGGTAAGCAACCATAAAATGTGGGGTTTTAACTAAAAATAATATGATGTAAAACAGGTTGACAGTGTTTCAGTGTAGGAGAGGGGCGAAGACACGACATGAGATAGGAAGGGGGGAGACTGACGGGAAATGTGAAGAAGTTCTTCACTGAAAGGGTGGTGGGAGCCTGAACCGCCTGCCACAGGGGGTAGTGGAGGCCAGCACAGTGAGGGGATTCAAACATGCATGGGATAAGCATAAGGGAGCACTAGATATGGGAAGGGAGACTAGACTAATGACCTCACAGGGTCAACATCAGCTATGCTATGTTAGGCTATACAGCTATGTATATAATTTAGCCATAACTCCCTTCCTACTGTACATTGTTTACCTGTCTCAACTCTGTTTGAACTTGATGTATCACAATTGTCCTATACTGTATTGTAATATTGTGTATACTTTGTACCAAGTTGTCCTACCACGATCTCCTTGTAAATGAGCGTGCCCAATGGAGTTTTCCTGCAAATAAACTTGAACTTGAACATCAGCTGTGCAGGTAGGGAAAATTGGCAGACTGGATGGGCCTAGAAGTCCTTATCTGCCCGCTATCTTCTATGCTTCTATCCTTGAGGTCAGGCATCTCCTCGTCACTGTGGTCGACATCGTCCACAGCACTGTGCTCGATGTTAACAATGACCTTGGCCCTGGGGCCATTTCCCTCCTTGATGTCACAAGCACCAACAGAGTTGCGGACTCACACCAGGCCAGCATCTTTGCCCACGCTGTCCTCGGAGCTGGACTTATGCCCGACACCTCTGCCGTCGCCATCTCCAGATTCAGTCATCCCCATCCCCAGTGTCACTAGCAACACCGTGAGCAGGAACAGACTCTGAGCCAACTCTGGGACTAGCATCAGCCACAGTGCCAGGCCCTTCTGATACCAGTGTTGAAGAGAGGTCAAGTGCCATCTCAAATATCACCCACCACATCATCACTGCAAACAGTGACAACAACACAGGTGACACCAAGAGATGGTGTTGAGCTGTTCATCACTGTGCACTGGGTGTACAGTATCGGCCCTGCCACCAGGGACGTCTACTGCTCAAGGCAATCAGACTGTGGAGGGTTCTCAGCCGACCACCTAGAAGGAGTGAGGTGTCCACTAGACCCAAACACCCATGTTTCTAACACCTCAGTGCAGTGATGTCAAGAACTCTGTACTTCCTTGGAACCAAAGGTCTTTAGATGAGGCCCAGGGGAAGGGCCTAGCGGCCTTACATTGGAAGGCTGCATGCAACGCCTACCACCAAAAATGGGGATTAAGCAGTCCCACCTCAACGCGTAGTTTTCGAGGGTGCAACTGTCCATGGAGAAGCAAGTGTCACAGGCATTTATGTCCTGCTCTGGTCCAAGGCAAGCCACACAAAGTTGATGCTAGTCCTTCAAAGCCATCTTGTTCCCACAGGGGCACCGACTCATAATGGGTGGCTTCTTTTTCTTTTCTGTGGCCCCTATAGATGGTGACTTTGGCATCATCGAAAGGAAATATAACAAAGAAGAAACAACGACATACTAAGAAAAAAGCAGCGACTGAGATACTCTGAAATGTGCAAGAGTGCGAAGATTAAACAGTGAGTCCGGCACTTTGTTTAGTCAACCAGCAGCTCTTACCACGAAAAGAGCATTGACCCACTTTTGTTTTCCAAAGAGGAAGCACTAGTGCATTCCTAGACATGCTTCTAGTATTGTAATGATTAGCAACATTGCAAAGCAGTGCCTTTAATTTGGGGGAGTTCAAAGCAGTGACATTTTGCTAGCAGGCAGGTCTGATGCTTTATTTTGCCTGCTAGCAGCCGCCAGTTTGTGTGTACAAGGAGTAGCTATAGGTAAATTTTCACCCCAAGCACAAATCGACAGGCCTTGTTACAGATTACATGAATTCTGTTCATCATGGAGTCACTTTCAAACGAGCAGGCAGTGAGGCCACAATCTGTTGGTGACAATATAGAAATGGACACAATTAGATGTCTGGCTTCCACCGTGAGGTTAGTGTTTCCACTATACAAGGCCCCAAAGTCTCCTGTTAACTATCAGTACCAGGTTGTCTACATGAGAAGCAAAGGATAGGGTATCATTGGGTATTACCCCCAAGGTATTTAAAAACATCCACTTGCTCTAGTTTAAGCCCTTGGCATTAAAGATGCCAAGAGGGGTACCTTATTTATTTATTTTTTTTCCAGTAGTGGGTAGGTGAAGAGCACTGTTTTAGTTTTTTTGTGTGTAGGTAAGGACCAACTTGTCAGACAACCAGTCTTTAACAGATCTGAAATTGCACTGAAGGTCAGAAGTTAAGCTGTCGATGGCCAGGTTTTTTAGTATAGATCACCGCATCATCAGAGTAGTTATCTTGGCAGACTGGTAGGTATCCAGCAGTCAGTTAATAAAAAGGCCAACTAAGAGGGGGCCTGCAATAAAGCCTTGGGGCACTCCAATGGAAACACTCCTGTCATCAGAGGAAGAGCCCTCTATCTTCATTCGCTATGAGAGATTAGACAGGTCACTCTGGAACCAGGATATGGTGTCCAGAGATAGACTCAAGCGATGACACTTGCTAAGCAGTAGCTTGTGATTTTCAAGGTCAAAGGCCTTCACCAGCTCAATATAAGTGGCTCCGATCTTGTCACTGCTGTCAAGTATCTTGTGAATATACTGGTATAATCAAACAGCGCAGTACAGATGTTATGCTGCTTTCTAAATCCATGCTGCTGGGTACAATAGATATCGTAAACTTCTAGGTAGGCAATAAGTTGGTCAAATACAATTCTCTCAAGGATCTCAGAGAGGAAAGGATTGAGACTGGATTTGTAGTTTGACAGGCAGGAGCAATCCCCACTACTGAATCAGAGAAGATTTCCATTTCACAGGGAACTGAGAGTACCGTAAGGGAAAAGTTATACATTTGAGTTATGGGGTACGACAATTCCTCCAGGGCAAGAGCTAGTAATATTTTAGGGTATCCCTTACAGAGATAAGCCTGAAATAAAATTTAGGGAAACCTGGGTCCTGGTCCACCAGCTTATTCAAATCAGCACCAGAGCCATGACTGGAATGTTTTAGCAGGGTCAGTTAGGCTGTAGGAGCCACAAAGGCTAATTAAAACAGCTGGCAATCTCAGTTGGGTTTAATATCTCCCTCCCATCTATTTTGAGCATTTTAGGTGACTTTTTATCTTGTTTACCCAGGAGCTCAGAAACAGTTTCCCAAAACCTTTTGCCATTACACAAATTTTGGGTCTGATGGGCCTTGCAGTATTCTGATTTTTCCAATTTGATCCTCTTGGTGTATTTTTTATGAATTTCCCTTTATTTCTGTAGGTGCACCAGGACCCTGATTCTCTGGTCACAGCCCACAGATTGTCCCTCTCTTTCATTAGAGCCAGAAGGTCTGCAGCAATGCATTCTGTGGGAGTACCTTTCACTATTTTTTAGAGGGACAAATTCATCACACACTTTGCTGAATTCTGTGATAAAGAATTCAAGGGCTGAGTCAATGCCAGGAATGCTGTCCTGGTAGCTTCACTCAGTCAGAGTCATGTGTGATTTAAAGGCAGACACCTTAGCTCTGTTAAAGACTTGATTAATGGTAAACTGAAGAGGGGGGGTTTTGGCTGTTTAACTGCCCATGAGCACTGCACCAGTGAGTGGTCGTTTAGGGTGCTGGGAAGAGTCCTGATATCTTGTATTCTGTCTGGATGGCTAGCCAATACCCAGTCCATTACAGTCGAGAAGACTGTATTATAATCAGGCCTTGTACTTTCAGAGACTATTTGGGAAAGTAATGGGCTAGCAATTGTGTCTTTGTGACCCATACTGCTCTTAACGCTCCAGTTAATGTTGAAATCACCAGTGTCAATGGTTTCCCTGTTCTGGTTTATTTATTTGTAGTAGCAGGAGAAAGAACACTAAGCCTTTTTGCTGCCTACCTGGGAGGATACAAGTTGTCATGAGAACAAGTGTCTTCTGAGAAAGTTTAACAGCCCAGCTTTTGCAGTTTTTATCCAGACCATTAAATTCTACTTTGGAACTTTGTAGGTCAGAGCTTAAGTAAACTAAGCAACCCACCCCCCATCCTTGCTTGCCCAGGTAATCCTCTCTAAAAAGGTTATATTCTGGCACAGAGATGGCAGCATCAGATATTTTAGGTGTAAACTTGTATGTTCAATATCTCTTCGTAGCTTTTTATCCTCTAACCTGCTGATAAGCTGGGTGGCTGCGCTGAACCTTCTCATTCTATTTACAGACAACTGGAGCATCATATGACACTCCCAATCAGAGTGCTTGCTTTGAGCAGGGTTTGAGACACTCTTTTCCATAAGAGTGTTTCACATGCTGTGCTGTAACAACAGGCTTCTGGTCGCAACAAACAAAAAGAACCTTTTTCTGGGGTGGGGGAGTTAAATACATGCTCTATAATGCAGTATTATGTCCTTCCCACTATAAAAGCGGTGTCCCTTGCATACTTCAGGATCAGAACAGCTCAACTTTGGCTGTTCTCAGACCCAGAGAAAGCATATGAAACCACTCACAGTAGTGAAAGCACCTCAGGCAGACATATTTAAGAGAGACGTCAGCACCAGGAGTCCCACACCCAAGTATGGGGCTGGTCCCAATTTGCGCTTTGTGTACAAAAATACAGGTTACTCACCTGTAACAGGAGTTCTAGGAATGGTATATGTTGTTCATCCACACTTATTGGCAGGTATCCTTGCCGCTTTAAATCTTGCCGGAAGGTCTTCAAGCTGGCTCCTCCCACCCACCCGGGTGGTAAAACTCGCGGCTCCACCCCATGACGCCAGATCTGGCCCGCTGGAAGCTCAGGTTGTGCGTCAAGCCGGGAGGTCAGGGAATGTGGATGAACAACATATACCATTCCTAGAACTCCTGTTACAGGTGAGTAACCTGTATTTCTAGGGACATGGATATGTTGTTCATCCACACTTATTGGCAGACTCTAGCAGTTCTCCGGGAGGAGGGAGGCAAGGCGCACACCCCGATACTTACTTGGAAATAAAGACTGGAGAACCGAGGCCCCAAAACCAGCATCCCGGCATGACTCAAGGTCAATGTGGTAGTGGGTAATGAAGGTGTGTGCTGACTTCCAGGTAGCAGCCCTGCAGATTTCCTGGATAGGGACGTCCCTGGAAGCAGCCACCAATGCAGCAGTATGGCGGGTAGAATGAGCTCTTATCCTCTGGGAGGCTCCATGCCCGCCAACTATAACGAAGATCTATGCAGGAGGTGACCCACCACTTATCGTCCCTTGGCTGCAGGTCTGCCAGGTGCGGCTTCAGCGTAGGTGACAAACAGCTGGCGAACCTTCTCAATTCCAGCCGTGGCGCTCTCCTTATAGTAGGCGCAGCCGCCTTCTAGGGTCCAGAGTATGGAGCCTATTCGCCTCCGAGGTGTGATTGGGGTAGAACACGAGAGTCAACACCTGGTTAAGGTGAAACTCGACACCACCTTCGGAAGGAATTCGGTTGAAGCGCAGGACAACCTTGTTCCTGTGGAAGACCAGGTAAGGAGACTCGATGGAAAGCGCCTGGAGCTCTCCCATCCTTCTGGCTGACGTGATAGCCACCAAGAAGGCGGTCTTCCACGACAGGTGAGAGAGATCACACCTGTGCATTGGTTCGAATGGCTTGCCCATGAGCTTTGCCAGTACCAGCAGTAGATCCCACGGAGGTGGAGGTTCTCGCACCGGAGGGGAAATGTGATCAAGACCTTTGAAAAAGCGCCCGACCACCTTTTCCTGCGTCACCGACTGCTTCCCGGCCCGCGCCCGGTAAGCAGAGATGGCTGCCAGGTGCACCTTAAGGGTCGTCGACCTAAGCCCTTGCTGAGAAATGGACCACAGGTAGTCCAATATGCTCGCCAAGGAACAGGAGAAAGGGTCCAGGCCCTTGCCCTGACACCAAATGGAAAATCTCTTCCATTTGAAGGCGTAGCATTTCCTGGTCGATTCCTTACGGGACGCCTCAACTACATTGAGGACCTCGTCGGAGAGACCCAAGGTCTGGAACTCTAGCCGCTCAGGAACCAGGCCATCAGGTGCAGGGATTGAAGGTCCGGATGGAACACCTTACCATGATTGACTGAAAGCAGGTCCGGGCGAGCTGGAAGCTGCCTCGGGAGCCTGGAGCTGAGGCTGAGGAGATCTGGATACCAGCATTGGCGGGGCCAGTCTGGGGCTACCAGAATCACCTGTGCCTTGTCCCTCCTCGCCTTGAGAAGCACCTTGTGGATCAAGGGAAATGGGGGAAAGGCGTAGAAGAGGCCCGGGGTCCACGACCTCGAGAAGGCATCCCCCTGCAGCGAGCCCTGCTGAGGGGGGCGGGCATGGAACAGCCTCAACTTCGCGTTCTCCCTGGAGGCAAACAGGTCCACCTGAGGTGTGCCCCAATGGGAGAACAGATCTTGTACTACCTCCGGCAGGAGAGACCACTCATGGGACACAGCCCCTATCCGGCTTAGGGCATCGGCCAGGGTGTTGGAGGCTCCTGCCACATGAATAGCTAGGAGATTCGCCTCCAGGCTGCGCCACAGTGACCAGATGTGGAGAGCTTCCTTGCATAGAAGCATGGGCGCGTCCGCCCTGGCAGTTTAGATAGTACATGGTCGTGGTATTGTCCGTCTGGACCGAACCACTTGACCCGAAGAAACAGAGCGGGCGGTGAGAGCTAGGCGGACCGCTCGGAGCTCCAGCAGGTTGATATGGCATTGGGACTCCGGCGTGGACCAGAGGCCGTGCGCTCGGTGTTCCCCTAGATGGGTACCCCAACCCATCAGAGAGGCATCGGTCGATAGAGAGACCGTCGGCTCGGGGCGGACAAACGGGATGCCCTCCTGCAGGTGCGCTGGAACGATCCACCACTGGAGAGCGTTCCACATCCTCTGGGTCACCGTCACTAGCTGGTCCAAAGGATCGCAGCGTTGAGACCACTGGCTGGCCAGGCCCCACTGAAGGGGGCGCATGTTCCAGCGGGCCCAACGGACCACGCTGGTACAGGCCGCCATGAGACCCAGGAGGCGCAGGAAGTCCCGGGCAGGGCGCGATTGCCCAACCAGAAATGATCGGGCAAAGGAGGAAAGAACCTCGGCCCTGTCCGCCAGGAGCCATGCTCTGGCTCGTAGAGAGTCGAGCTCTGCCCCGATGAATTGTATCACCTGCTTTGGCACGAGTTCCGACTTGGCCTCGTTGATGAGGAGGCCGACTTGAGAGCAAACCTGGAGGGCCAGATCCCTGGACCGCTCCACCTCCTGCTTGGAGGGCTGCTATCAGCCAATCGTCCAGGTAAGGTACCCCGGACCCTCGGTGTCCAAGAGGAATGCTGTCACCACTGCTATGCATTTGGTGAAGACCCTGGGAGCTTGAGACAAGCCGAAGGGCATGGCTCGGAACTCGAAAGGGATTCCTCCGCTCGGCGAAGGAACCTCTGATCACGCGAGACGGATAGGGACGTGAAAGAACGCGTCCCTACAGGTCCAGAGAGCAGAACCACACGCCGCATTCCAAGGATGGTATTATCTGAGCCAGAGTAACCATCCTGGAAGGTTCAGACCTTAGGAACTTGTTTAGGTTGTGTAGGTCGAGAATGGGGCACCAGTCCCCCGTCCGTTTTGGGACCAGGAAGTACCTGGACACAAACCCCGGGTCTGAGGGAGGGTCCGCTACCTCCCTGATCACCTCCTTCTGGAGGAGGAGAGCGATGTCGGCTCGGCGAGCCGACAGTGAGGCTGCGGACCCCGAGGCCCCCCAAGGTGCGACGGCTCTGAAGGGCGGGGCCTGCTCGAACTCCAGAGGCAGGCCTTTTCCCACCACCTCCAATACCCATCTGAGCGTGGTAATAACGGACCAGGCGGAAAGGAAGTGATGGAGCCGTCCCCCCCACGGGGAGAACCTGGGGTAAGGCGACGAGGTTGGGGGCGACGCCCTTCAACCCGTCACTGGGCAGGCTTGGAGGAGGAACCGGCCGAGGGACCTCCCGGGCCTTTACCTCCTTGCTTCCTGGAGGAGGAAGCCGCAGGCTTGGGTTTGGGGTGCCAAGCGCGAGCCTGCTGGCCCTGACGTGCCGTGGGCGCAGCAGGATATAAAGGGTTTAGGCTGTGGCCTGCGACCTTTGTCCCTTTGCGCAGAAGAGACCGAGTCCAGGGTAGCATTGGACTTCTCGATCCTCTCGAGGTGACCTTCCACTCCAGGGCCGAAGAGGTCGGTCCCCAGGAAGGGGACATCCGCCAACTTGTGCTGGGTATCTGCTGTGAAGGTGGATATCCTCAGCCATGCCCGACGGCGCATGGCCACTGCGGCCGCGACTGACCTGGCGCATGAGTCACCGATGTCCAAAGCAGTCTGAAGTTGCTGCTTGGCCACTGCCCTGCCCTGGTCTCGCACCTGCTTAACCGTGGTCTGCAGGTTGGCCGGGAGATGAGGGACTACCTCGTCCAGGGAGCCCAACAGGGCATAAGAGAAGTGTGCCATCAGCACGGCCGAGCTGGCCTGACGAAGGCCGAGGGAGGACGCAGCATAGACTTTTTGCCCGGCATAGTCCAATTTCTTGGACTCCTTATCGGGAGGTTTGTCCACATCCCTAGCATTTCCGGCACGCCGGAAAACGCTGTCAGTAACTAACCCCTCGGCTGAAGGGTTTTCCAAAAAACCGGACAGGAACCGGTAGGGACCGCATACTTCCTGGCCATCCTGGCCGAAGGCGCAGAACAGGAAGCAGGACGCTGCCAGAGCTCCAAGGCCGGACCCACAATGGCCTTGGCTACCGGGAAGGCCTCCGTAGGGGAATCCCCTCGGTCCAATATCTCCGTGAGGGGATACTTGGCCCGCTTAGATACCGGCTCGAGCTGCATCCCGGTGGACTCCGAGATGAGCCTAGGTAAGCCCAGAAAGGACGAAGGGCTCTCGTCCATCGACCGACCCCCAGAGGACTCCAAGTCCACGCGCTTGGAGAAAACGGAGGAATCGTTGTCGGACTCCGAAGAGTCCGCAAAGAGCTGCCTCGGGCCTGGGCCACCCTCCACCTGCCGAGGCCAATCGGGAGTGAGGGTGACAGACAGCCTATGGGGCAGACCCTGAGCTGACCGAGAATTCTTGGTCGGAGCCCCAAATAACGGCTGTGGAGGCGGGGGTTCCACCGGAATCGGCGGAGCAGCTGGTTTTGGCCGAGCAGCCAGCCTGGGAACAGGTGCCTCGGGAAGGTCGAGGGTTGCTTGACCGCTCGGTGACAGCCACTAATGGCGGTGAAGGCGGCGGTCGGCTTGTTCCCGATCAGAAAGCTGTTGCCACATAGGAGGTCCTCGTACGCCGACGTAACTTATGTCGGAGCCTCTCCTCGTCCGAGGAGGAGGATGAGGACGAGCGGCGGCGCCGCTTGCCGTGGTGCCAAGACCGAGACCGCCTGTGACGGCGGGATCGCGAAGAAGTCCGAGACCGCGAACCTCGGTGTTCCCGAGGGGGGTTCGGAGGAGGGGTAGGTGGGACCAGCTCTCCCCTCGGCTCGGAAGGTTCACCCAAGGACTCCGGAACCGGAGGCACTGGCAAGCCCACGGGATCCTCAACTCCCACCGGGGGAACCGGGGAGAGAGGATTTTCAGCTTCACCAGTCGACAACCCGTCCAACGGGTCAAGAAATATCTCGACTGCGTCGACGGGAGTCTCGGTCAACCGATCTGACGGGGATACCATGAGACCAGTGGCCGAAGCCAAAGGATCGACCGAAGTCGATGGCCGACTACTCGAGGATAGGGACCCTTCCCGCTCCCAAGAGCGTCGACGGAGGGACTTACCCTTGTCTTTCTTTTTTTCAACCGAGAAGGTCCAGCAGACATTGGGCCCTCTCCCTTGGTGGAGAGGGACAGACAGAGCTCCTTGAAGGAGGCCGAATAAGAGGAACCCAGGGAGAGCGGAATAAAAGCCACGGCCGAGGAAGGAGCGGCACGAGCCGCCTTCTCTTCGAGGGCGATCATCTGCTCAAGCTGATCCGCCGAGCCCGCCGCCGCGGAAACCACCAACTGGACCTCTTTTGACTTCACCGGAGGAAAACGCTTCTCGGGACGCCCAAGTTGTAAACGGGCAGTACGGTCTTCGAGAACGTAGGCCGAGAAGGAAGAGCACAGGTCGCAGGCCTGTGGGTCGTGCTCAAGGCCTAAGCAGTAGACGCACGTGGAGTGCGGATCCGTTCGAGACATCTTCTGCCCGCAAGGGCATCTCCGAAAACCGGGAGTCGATTTGTCCATCGCAGCCGCGAGGGATAGAAGACCGAAGTCTAAAGTTGAAAAACTTTTAAATTCGCAAAACCGAAGAATTAGGAACCAGTCTTATACGCAGAGCGTTAAGGAGGGAACCTGAGCTTCCAAGCGGTAAGGAAGATCTGGCGTCATGGGGCGGAGCCGAGAGTTTTACCACCCGGGTGGGTGGGAGGAGCCAGCTTGAAGACCTTCCGGCAAGATTTAAAGCGGCAAGGATACCTGCCAATAAGTGTGGATGAACAACATATCCATGTCCCTAGAAACTTTTTTTTTTGTACTTACTGTTTACTGTAGTACAGCAGATTGTATAAGACTAATTTTGTTTACTTTTAGGCTGACATTTTCTATAACTACAAATCCCAGAACCCCCTGCAGCTGACATCAGAGCAGGAGTGTAGCAGTGGGAGATTCAACAGCTTGCAGTGCATGTTAGAGCTTTGATCAGATGTTTCCAGTTAAGCTGTTCTCCTGGGACTAAGAACAGTCTTCTGCGACTGTATTTAGCCTCGGGAGTTAGCAGGACTGGCAAACAAAAGATCTGAGCTTATATAAATGCTAACATGCACAGCAGGCTATTGAACCTGCCGTTGTTGCAGCCCTCCTCAGAAGTCAGCTGCAATGGATTCTGGAATTTGTAGTTACAGAAAATGCCAGCCTGGAAGTAAGGTAAATAAGTCTGATACAATCTACTATACTAAACAGTAAGTAAATAAAATGCTTTTGCACACAAACTGGAAACAGACCAAGACTTGGGTGTGAGGCTCTTAGTGCTGACTGTTCTCCTTTAGCAACACACATGACTGTCCTTTCTATAGTGTAGTGAGCAGTACTTGATGAGGTACTCCAGATTTGATGGGTGGATTATGCCCTTTGACCTGCTCTTTAAATCCCCACTTAATGCTTCCTAACACCACGCTTGCTCTCTTGACCATGACAGCACACTGACTGCCTGACTCCAACTTACTGTCCACAACTACCTCTAGATCCTTTTTTATGGTTGTGCTGCATATAGTTGTGCCATACAAGGTGTATGTACTGTATGACCAAGATTTCTCCCCCAAGGTAGTACACATCACTTCCCCAAGTTGAATCTGAGCCCAAAATTCTCAGTTCACAGACCCAATATATGCTGATCCTGCTGTAGTGCATCCCCCTTTTCTACTCTGTCCACTCTTTCTGCAAATTTACTATGGTCGGCAGTCTTCAACAGCGATGAGACAACTGAGCTGAGATGTCCTGAGTCAGTGTACTAAAAATATTAATGAGAAAATGTTCCCAGCTGATCAGGGAAAGCATATCTTTGGACAACATTTTTTGCCTGTACAATGTTTATTTACAATTATGACAGTAACAAATTTAAGAAAATGTCATATAGGATATTAAGACTCTTTACCTCCATCCCAAGACGGATATCTTCTAGGACTCCATCTACAACATGAATGCCCACATCCTCCTGATAGAGTACCAGTCCTGCCAACAAGTTGGCCACACAGTGGATACTGTTATACTTCACATTCCATATGTTGATCATACAGCATACTACGTAGTCTTTCACCTCTGGATCCTGCCAAGGCAACTTCCTCATTTGTCTTAGGACCTAAAATCAAAAACAGACAAAACATGTTCAGCGTATGTTTCGGTCTCTCCAGCTTGCTACACAAATGAGCAGGTAAATAAAATAAAATACTGGCAAGTTAACAGGCTCTGATTGGCACTAAAATTAAGTGGCACACAAATTACTCTCCTGTGTGTTTGGAATAGTATATTCATTGAACAAGCAGTACAGAAATAATAGGACCCCAGCCTCTTTAACAACCAGTAAAATCTACCTTGCCACAAAACACCAGCAGCACAAAAAGCACCAGTGAAAGGGGAAACAGAGAATCATCATACTTATTTGGGGCATGCCTTACATTTCTATATTTTCTAAATCCATCACTGAAATCCCCACAACTTAGTGTGGGAATGCTCCTGATTAACACTAAGTATAAAACTAAAATGTTACCTGCTGCTGCTGATGTTACATTTAAGTTATAATAACCAATAAGCTGGTAATTTCCGAGGGACTGATGACCAGCTTGGGGGGGATGGGTGGCCTGAGGTGCAGCCGAGGGTCACTCCCTTTCAGCCGGTCGATAAGCTAAGGAAATGACCAGCTTCAGTGTTACTACTGTGATTATAGGTCTAATCCCAATAACTATTTTCTTTTTTCCTGTTTATTTTTAATTTAGTTACACTTATAAGCACTGGAGCGAAACACGGTGTCACAGAGATTGAAGTCAGCTGGATTATTACCAAGACATTAACGACCAATCCAGTAGCCATCAGGGGCCTCGCTAGGCTAATTAAATAATTAATTAGACTTTATTGGGTTGATCCTGAAGTCCCTTGTGACTGAAATTTTAGGTCCCATGTTGCCTTGGGCACATCCAAGACTCTCCTGTGACTGACATGATAGCCAGGGATTAGCCACAGGACATTCAACTAGCTGCAGTGATAACTGGAGCTCTTAACAGCTCTGTGTTGCAGGCCACTAGTCCCACTGCTGTACCGAGACCAAGAATATTTATTATTCATTAGCTTCTATTGGTCAGGTGAATACACCAGAGGCCAAGCACGCTTATTTTCAGATACAACCTGGGAGGTTACATCAGAGGAAATACAATGTAATACAATACAATATGTGGCACAGTATAAATCATAAGCAATACACAGAGACAATGAGAGAAAAACATTGCAACCACATGAAAGACACAACTGTTAATTTACTAGATGAAAAGATTTGTATTAGAAAAACGAATGGGGACTCAAGCAGTCAAATGCTGCTGCAGATGTGGCATCACAACAATATGGTGATATTCCAGCTGAAGAGATCTTGCAACTGTCTGAACAAGTGTCTGAAAGTAATGTGCAAACTGGAGACTGCTTGATACGTGGAAACAAAACCACACTGAAAAAGATCATGGAGGGCAACTGAAGCTCAAAAATCAATCATTCCACCCTGGTTCAATTAATCAACCAGTAATAATAAAAAATATCAGAAGATGGTCCTCGTGGCTGGCTCAGTGGGGTAGAGGGCTGAGGCACTGGTGCCTTACCTTTAGCCATGTCAAAGACCCAGGGTCAGGAGCGGCTTCATGAGTTGGAAGGTCTGCCAGGTGGAGAAGAACTGAGTGTCTCATGGACTGCTCTCCTCCTCCTCCATGGAGTGTGGGTGGGGTCAAAGAGTTGGGGTGGTGCGGGCGATGTCAGACGTGCAGCGTGTGCTGCAACGTTCCTGACATCATTACACGCGCCAAGGGGGGGACTCACAAATCTACAATCCTCCAGTGTGCTTGAAGTACAGTCCCGACAACGCTACAGACGCACCCAAGACAGCCCCCCCCCCGAGCCCGGTCTCCACAGTGGTGGGGTAAGTACCCGCTGTGAAGTGGCCTGTGAGGGATAGGGGCGAGGGGGTTCAAGCTCTGGCTGCGGCCGGGGCAGGGGACTGTTAGGTAGAAGAAAAAATTACTCACCGTAGTAATTATGTTTCTTCTAATGGAGACTTACTGTATTCTGACTATTGCAGTTAGCCCCAGCACTCAAACTGCCCCAGAGAGTAGAGGGTTAATTTTCTATACAGAATATAGAACGTTGAGCTTGAGCCCGGTTCAAACCTCTGTCTGCTGCACTTTGAAGCGCAACTGTCAGATTCTTACGAGCTAATACTAACTACTATGTAGAAACTGTAAAATGTTTATTAGCCAAATGGCAACCAAATATTTTGGACCCCCAAAAGACTCAAGTCAAGAAATCCAAAATCAAAAACTGGGTAGTGAACAACTTAAGACTGTTAAATTAATAATTTAACCCACTCCCCCTCTCTAAAAGGAGAGAGTACCCGAACACTGCACCTCCCAGCCCACTTCCCAAAACAGGTTCAGAGAGGGAGGGAGGAGGAGGTCAGAATACATCAAGACTCCATTAGAAGAAACATAATTACTAAGGTGAGTCATTTTTTCTTCAAACAACATGAAGTCTTGCTGTATTCTGACTATTGTAGACTACCAAGCAGTACCTCCATGGAGGAGGGAATCGAACCTACCTTGGGAATAGGTTCTGCAGTACTGCTGTACCAAACCAAGCATCACTCCTAGCCTGGATGTCCAGGGAGTAATGCTTGGTAAATGAATGGACTGTTTTCCAGGTGGCTGATTTACATATCTCTTGCAAAGGAATATCCCTGGCCGCAGCCAAGGAAGCAGCTGTACCTCTAGTCGAATGAGCCCTCAGGCCTAGCGACTCATAGCAGAATTGAATACAACAGACAATCCACCTGGCAATAGTTCTCTTAGTGGCAGGTTTGCCCTTACCCACTTCCCCATAAGTGAGAAACAACTGAAGGGAGTCAAACCTGCGAGTATTAGTACGCTCAATGTAGTAACTAAGGGCTCTTTTAACATCCAAACTGTGTAAACTTCTTTCTCCTAAAGAAGAATGATCAGTGAAGAACACAGGGAGACATAGATTGGTTCAGATGAAAATCTGAAACCACTTTAGGTAAAAACCTCCTATTAGTTCTAAGGACCACCTTATCTCTGTGGAATGAGATAAAATCAGGCTCCACTGACAGAGCTTGCAATTCACTGATACGCCTGGCAGAGGTAATAGCTACCAGGAACACAGTTTTCCAAGTCAAGTACTTAAGCTCTGCTGAAGACAAAGGCTCAAAAGGGGGTTGCATAAGCTGAGCAATGCAAACATTAAGATCCCAAGCAGGGATAGGATCCCCTAAAGGGGGACTGGTATGAAGCAATCCCTTGAAAAATTTACAGAATACAGGGTGAGATGACAGTGAAGAAGGCTTTCCCGCTGACAGAAAAGCAGAAACAGCTGACAAATGTACTTTGAGAGTAGCCAGTCTGAGGCCTAGGCCATTAAGATGAACCATTTAATCCAGAACTGTAGACAATTCAGCAGTGTCTGGGGATATGTGCTTCTTGGAACACCAAATGCTGAATCTTTTCCATTTGGAGTTGTAAGTTTTTCTGGTGGCAGGCTTTTGATAGGCTTTGAGAATATCCAGAACCCCTTGGGACAGATGCAAATCTGCATACTCTAACTCATCAAGAGCCATGCCTTGAGATTAAGTGACCGAAGACTGGGGTACCAAATCCTCCCCCAAGAGGAGGTTAAACAGGTTGCAATTCCTCGGAAGAGACAGGGGGAAGATGGACTGCTAGGGACAGCAACAGGAGGTACTAAGGCAGCCTGGCCCAGTCTGGAGCAATCAGAACCACTTTGCAAGGTTGTGACCTTACCTTGACCAGAACCTTGAACAGTAGAGGAAAAGGAAGGATGACATAGAAATTTCCCTTCCCAGTTCAAAATCAGAGCATCCAGAGGGACTGAGCCCAATACTGGGGGTCTGCAACAAAACAGAGGAAGTTGGTGACTGCCTGGGGCTGCAAAGAGATCTATCTCAGGAGTGCCCCACCTTGAAAAAATCACTTTCAACACCAGAGGATCCAGGGACAATTCGTGATGGCCCTGGGAGATCCTGCTCAATGCATCTGCTAGCACATTGTCCTTCCCTAGAAGGTGGACTGCTGTCAGAGAGGTCTGCAGAGAATAAGCTAGGGACCACAATTTCATGGCTTCCGTGCACAAGGCCGCGGACCGAGTGCCTCCCTGCTTGTTGATGTACCACATGGTGGCGGCGTTGTCTGTCCTGACCTGAACCACCTTGTTCTGCACTGCCTAAGTGAAAGCTTGCAGGGCCAGAAAGACCGCCCTGAGTTCAAGAGATTGATATGAAGAAGGGATTCCTGAGGGGACCACAGTCCCTGGGCTGTGAGAGCCCCCAGATGGGCTCCCCACCCCCAATAGAGAGGCATCTGTGGTTAGGACCACAGAGTGTGACTGAGTGACCAATGGGACTCCTTGCCTGAGGTTGCCCTGACCTGCCACCATTGGAGAGCCTGGATCAGAGTCTGGGTCACTAGAACTAGTTTGGTTAGAGAATCTTTCTTCTGAGACCAAAAGGCCCTCAGTTGAAACTGAATGTCCCTCATCTGAAATCTGGCCCCTTGGACCACTGCTGTAGAAGCTGCCATGTGGCCCAGAAGTTGAAGGAAGTGCCTTGCTGGCCGAGAGACCAGAAGGTGGAAAGAAGAAGCCAGCTCTACAACAGCCCTTGCCCTTTCCAGGGGAAGAAAAGCTCTTGCTTTGACTGTATCCAACTCTGCCCCTATGAAGGTGAGGAGCTGCACAGGCTCGAGAACTGACTTGGGAAGATTGAGAAGGAATCCTAGGGAAGTGAGCACTTGCTGAGTCACTTGAAGGTCTGACTTGACTTGGTCTGCGGAATGACCCACAATGAGCCAGTCATCCAGGTATGGAAATATGGAAATATTTTTCCTTCTTAAAAAGGCCACTACTACTGCTAGGCATTTTGTGAATACCCCTGGAGCTGGTGTCAGGCCGAAGGGCATAGCTTTGAACTGATAATGGCCTGAAGGCAATTCAAACCTGAGGTACTTTCTGTGGGAGCACCTGATGGGAATGTGAAAGTAGGCATCTTTTAAGTCCAGGGAGGCTAGCCAGGCCCCTGGCCTTAGAGAGGGAAGGATTATTCCCAGAGTCACCATTTTGAATTTTGGTTTTAAAGATGTCTGTTCAGGTATCTTAAGTCTAGAATGGTCGCCACTCCCTGTCTTTTTGGGGTAAGAAAGTACCTGGAGTACAGACCTTTGCCCTGTGCAATGTAGGAACTCTCTACAGCCTTTAGAGCCAGTAGAGATGAAACCTCTGCCTCTAGGGCAATGGTTTAGGAGATGCTTGCAGGTGGAAAAGATCTGGCCCTCAGCTTTGGAAATTTCCTGAAGCTGAGGACCAGTCCCTAGCTTACCACCTCCAGGACCCACTTGTCTGAGGTAACAGACATCCAGTCCTGGATGAAGTAAGCCAGCCTGCCTCCTACAGGAATGGGGAAGTCGACCCAGGCTGACACATCAGGGTGTCTGCTTGGCAGGAGCTTTAGGTTGTGGGATGGATGCAGCCCTGCTCATCCCACTTCTGCTTCTCCCTCTGAAGAACCCCCTCTGAGGAAAGGGAGAAGAGGCCTGCGCTTGGTAGAAAGGCCTATGAAAAGGCCTTCCCCTGCCCCTAGCCTGCTGCCTTTGAGGAGTAGCCTGCCTCTCCTTGGCCTGTGCACTCCTATAGGTGGTCCTATACTTATCCATCTTTTTCATGTAATTCTCTGTCTGTTCCTCAAACAGAGAATTACCCACCACAGGGAAATCCATGGCCTTAGCCTGGGAGTCCTGTGAGAGACTAGTACATCTGAGCCAAGCCATTCTCCGAAGAGCCACAGATGTAGCCATGACTCTAGAGAAAACATCACTGGAGTCCACAGCAGCATGGAACTGTACCTTAGATGCCTCAATCCAATCAGCAGCCACCCCCTCCAGCTCCGAGGCCAGCTGGGGGAGGCCTGCTTAGCCAGTGCCAGTACAGTGTCCCACCTGGACTTCTGGTACCTGGCTGCATAGGCCATATAATTAGCCTGCCTGAGTCCCAAGGCGGATGCCATGTACTGTTTCTTTGTCATGGCATCCAGCTTCCTAGAATCTTTATCTGGGGAGTGTGAAGCCAAGGGTATATTAGCCTTATCACAGGCTGCAGCCTGCACAACTCCAACATGGCTGCATTGTTGATACAAGTACTCTGTACCAGAACCTGATAAGATGTACTTTTTTCCCATTCTTCTGTCGACAGGAGGTACAGAAGAACAGGTTACTCACCTGTAACGGTAGTTCTAGGAGTGGTATATGTTGTTCATCCACACTGTCTGGCACTGTCCCTTTCCCCTTTAAATCTTGCCGGAAGTCTTCAAGCTGGCTCCTCCCACCCACCCGGGTGGTAAATACCTCAGCTCCGCCCCATGACGCCAGATCTAGCCCACTGGAAGCCAGGTTGTGTGCCTTAAGCCGGGGAGGTCAGGTGGGTGCGAGTGGATGAACAACATATACCACTCCTAGAACTACTGTTACAGGTGAGTAACCTGTTCTTCTAGGAGCGTGGATATGTTGTTCATCCACACTGTCTGGCAGACTCCTAGCAGTTCTCTGGGAGGAGGGAGGCAAGGTGCACACCCCCTACTTAGGAAACAGAGATTGGAGAACCGAGGCCCCCAAACCAGCATCACGTCGTGACTCAAGGTCGATGTGGTAATGGGTAATGAAGGTGTTCGCTGACTTCCAGGTAGCTGCCCAACAGATTTCCTGGATAGGGATGTCCCTGGACGCAGCCGTATGGCAGGTAGAATGACCTCTTATCCCCTTGGGAGGCTCCTTGCCCACCAACTCATAACACAGACTTATGCATGATGTAATCCATCTTGCAATAGTCCGTTTGGCTGCAGGTCTGCCAGAAGCGGCTTCAGCGTAGGTGACAAACATCTGGCGAACCTCTCCCCGAATTTCCGCCATCCTCTCCTTATAGTAGGAGAGAGCATGCCTGAGGTCCAGAGTATGGAGCATGTACTCGGCATCCGAGGTGTAATTAGGGTAATATACCAGCAGAGTCAACACCTGATTGAGGTGAAACTCTGACACCACCTTCGGAAGGAATTTCGGGTGGGGGCACAGGACAACTTTGTCCCTGTGAAAGACCAGATAAGGGAAGTCCACCGAAAGCACCTGGAGCTCCCCTGTCCTTCTGGCTGATGTGATAGCCACCAGGAAGGCAGTCTTCCACGACAAGTGTGAGAGCTCACACTTGAGCATGGGTTCGAATGGCTTGCCCATGAGCTTTGCCAAAACCAGCAAGAGATCCCATGGAGGTGGAGGTTCATGCACTGGAGGGGAAATGTGATCCAGGCCTTTGAAAAAGCACCCGATCACCGACTCCTGTGCCAACGTCGGCTAACCGGCCCGCGCCTGGTAAGCAGATATGGCTGCCAGGTGCACCCTAAGGGTTGATGACTGAAGACCCCCTTTGGAGAGGGACCAAAGGTAGTCTAGAATGTTAGCCACAGAGCAGGATAAGGGGTCCAGGCTCTTTCCCGGACACCAAATGGAAAATCTTTTTGAAGGCATAACATTTCCTGGTCGATTCTTTTTGAGATGCTTCCACCACGGTGTAGACATCCTCAGAAAGACCGAAAGCCTGGAACTCTAGCCGCTCAGGAACCAGGCTGTGAGGTGCAGGGATTGAAGGTCCAAGTGAAAGACCTTCCCCTGTTCAACGATATCAGGTCCGGGTGTGTACAAAGCCGTCCCGGGGCCCTGCAGCTGAGGCTGAGGAGATCTGGATACCAGAACTGGCGTGGCCAATCTGGGGCTACCAGGATCACCTTCGCCTTGTCCCTCCTCACCTTGAGTAACACCTTGTGGATGAAGGGAAATGGAAGGAAGGCTTAGAGGAGGCCTGGGGTCCATGGCCTCGAGAAGGCATCCCCCTGCAGCGAGCCCTGCTGAGGGGGACGGGCATGGTACAGCCTCAGCTTGGTGTTCTCCCTGGAGGCAAACAGGTCCACCAACAGTCTGCCCCAACGGGAGAACAGATCATAAGCTACCTCTGGATGTAGAGACCACTCGTGGGATGTTTGGCCTATACGGCTGAGAGCATCCGCCAGTTGGTTCGAGACTCCTGCCACATGGATGGCTAGGAGATCCACCTCCAGCCAGCCGAGGAAGGTCCAGATCCGGATCGCCTCCTTGCATAGCAGACGGGAGTGCGTGCCGCCCTGTTTGTTGAGGTAGTACATGGTTGTGGTATTGTCCGTCTGGACTTGAACCACTTGACCCCGGAGCTGAGGAGCGAAAGCTGACAGGGCCAATCTGACTGCTCTGAGCTCCAACAGGTTGATGTGGCATCGGGACTCCTCAGGGGTCCAGAACCCGTGAGCTCTGTTGTCCCCCATGTAGGCTCCCCAGCCCATGAGAGAGGCATTGGTCGTAGGGACAACCGTCGGCTCGGGGCGGACAAACGGGACTCCTTCCTGCAAATGACTCAGGATGGTCCACCATTGGAAGGCGTCCCACATCCTCTGAGTGACCGTGACCAGCTGGTCGAAGAGACCCTGACGCTAAGACCACTGGGTGGCTAGCTCCCATTGAAGGGGGCGCATGTGCAGTCTGGCCCAGCGGACCACTGAGGTGCACGCCGCCATGTAACCCAGGAGGCGCAGGAAGTCCCGGGCAGGGCGCAAGTGCCCAACCAGAAATGACTGGGCAAAGAAGGAAAGAACCTCTGCCCTGTCCGCCGGGAGCAGAGCTCTGGCTTGACAAGAGTCGAGCTCTGCCCCGATGAAGCCCATCGCCTAAGAAGGCAAGAGTTCTGACCTGGCCTCGTTGATTAGTAGGCCCAGGTGGGAGCAGGTTCGGAGGGTCAGGTCCCTGGAACTCTCCACCTCCTGAAGGGAGGAACCTGCCAGGAGCCAGTCGTCTAGATAGGGGTAAATGCGAACCCCTTGACGCCGTAGATGGGCTGCCACCACTGCGATGCACTTGGTGAAGACCCTTGGGGCCGATGACAGGCCGAACGGCATGGCTCTGAACTCGTACAGGGTCCCTGCGACCCTGAAGTGGAGGAACCGCTGATGGGACGGACGGATTGGGACGTGGTAGACTGCGTCCTGAAGATCTAGTGTACAGAACCACATGTTTCGCTCCAGGGATGGTATGATCTGGTTCAGAGTTACCATCTGGAAGGTGCAAGACCTGAGATACCGATTCAGGTCGTGGAGATCTAGAATAGGGTGCCAACCCCCCGTCCACTTGGGCACCAGGAAATACCTGGAGACGAAGCCTGGGTCTGAAGGAGGATCTGGCACTGGAGCAACCGCCTCCTTGAGGAGGAGCAGCGCCATGTCGTCTCGAAGGGCCGACTGCGTGCCAACTGAGATCCTTTCCTCCCATGGGGCACGGGCTCTGCTGGGAGGGTACTGCTCGAACTCTAGGTGCAGACCCTGCCCGACCACTTCCAGAACCCACCTGTCCGAAGTGATACCCGACCAGGCAGAAAGGAAGTGGCGGAGCCAGCACCCCACAGGGGGACCCAGAACTGGCGTGACGGGTGCATGGGAGGCCACCCCCGACCCGTCACTGTGCAGGCTTGGAGGAGGAGGAGGAGGAGGCACCTGGACCAGCACCTTGGACTCCTCTGCGGGGCTGTTGAGGACCTTGCTTGGGCCTAGGGCGCCAAGCTTGAGTGTGCTGCTGCTGCTGACCTCCTTGGAAGGAGGGCTGTCTGACCACAGGGGAAGAATGCCGGAAGGACTTCTTCTTGCGTTTCTGCTGGTTCTTGCCCGAAGAACCTTTAGCAGAGGTGGCATCTAAGGTGGCATTAGACTGCTCAATGCGCTGAAGGTGACCTGCCACTCCCGGACTGAAGAGGTCGGTGCCAAGGAAGTGCATGTCAGCTAACTTGTGCTGGGTATCCGCTGGAAAGGAGGATAACCTCAGCCAAGCCCTGCGGCGAGAGGCGACCGGGGCAGCCAGTGAGCGGGCACAAGAATCACCTATGTCCAGAGCCGTCTGGAGCTGCTGTTTAGCAGCAGCCCAGCCCTGGTCCCGGACCTGCTTGACCGTGGTCTGCATGTCTGCTGGGAGATGAGGAAGAACTTCATCCAGCGACCCCAAAAGGGTGTGAGAGAAGTGTGCCATGATCACTGCTGAGCTAGCCTGACGAAGGCCTAAGGATGATGCCGCATAGACCTTCCGGGCCGAGTGGTCCATAAGTTTGGACTCCTTGTCCGGAAGGCAGTCAGTATCCGCAGAGCTGCCCGTTCGCCTGAATACTGAGGCAGTCAAAAGGCTTTCCGCTGAGGGGTGCTCAGTAAAGCCCGCCAAGGACTCCATGGGCACCACGTACTTGCGGGCAATGCGGGCAGAGGGAGCCGGGCAGGAGGCTGGACGCTGCCGAAGTTCCAGAGCCGGGCCAACTATGGCTTCGGCCACTGGGAAGGCCTCCGTCGGGGTATCCCCCCTCTTGAGAATATCCGTGAGAGGATATTCTGCCTTCTGAAGAATAGGCTGCAAAGGCATGCCTGTGGACTCTGAAATGAGCCGAAGGATGCCCTGGAAGGAGGAAGGCCCTTCTTCCATGCCTGACACCGACAGCTCATCATGAGAATGAAGGCCGGTGGTATCGGAATCCAAGGAGTCCGGATGCAAAGGCCTCCCACCTAAATCCCCCTCGATGCGCGTACGGCAATCAGGAGTGACCGTGATGGACAGTCTGTGGGGCAGGCGCGAAGACCGTCAGTCCTCCTTAGAGGGAACCCCTCCCTGAAGCTGTTTTGGTGGTGGTTCCACCAAAATTGGTGGGGCACCTGTAACAGGCTGAGCCGAAAGGTGCACCGGGCCCACCGGAGAGAGAACCGGAGTCCTCAGAACAAAGGGAGTCGTTGTCGGCCGAAGAAGCTGAGGCCAAGTAATGGCCGGTACTGCCGGGGCAGTCGGCTTCTGACCTGTCAGCAGAAGTTGCTGCCACATAAGGTCCTCACAGCGTCGACGGAGTTTCCGTCTAAGCCTCTCCTCGTCCGAGGAGGATGAGGAACGGTGGCGGTGCCTCTTTCGGGAGTGTTTGTGGCCCTTCTTAGATCTTCCGACCGACGGGGTCCTACTCCTCGATCGAGACCGACGGTATTGGCTCTGTCTGTCAGGGGAAGCCGGGTTCGGTGAGAACCGGGGTTCCGGCTCTTCTCCCTCAATCGGGATGTCCGAAGGACGGGTCTCCTCATCGGGGAAGGAAAGAATAGGCGTCCTCTCCAGAGAGTCATCGGCGACAACGGCTTGATCGGGTCAAGAGATATCTCGGCCGTTTCAGCCATGTCCTCGTCTTCGGTGCCCTAGCCTGATGGAAGGTCCGAAAAGCCGGCAGCCGAGGAGGCGATCTCGACCGCAGTCAAGACCCCCTGCTCCTGAGAGTCGGACCGCTTTCGGTCCCAGGAGCGTCTTCTTCGGCTAGAAGAAGATGGTTTTGGATCCTTATCCTTCTTCTTGGATCGGGAGGAGTGCGAGCCCGAGGGCACCTCACCCTTAGTAGGGACAGACTGGCACAACTTCTGGAAGGATCCCGTGAAGGTGGAGCCCAAGTTGAGCGGCACGAAGAAGCTGCGGTTGGCCGAAGCTTGGGCAGCGCTTCTTCCTCGAAGGCCGCCATCTGCTCGAGCTGCTCGGCGGAACCCGCAGCCACGGAAACCGCCCACCTGGCCTCCTTCGATTTCACCGGTGGACTGCGAAGCTCCGGTATCCCAAGGTTAAGGTGCGCCTTACGGTCCTCCAGAACGGTGGGATGGAAGGCTGAGCATATGGAGCACGCCAAGGTAACATGCACAGCACCGAGGCAGTACACGCACGAGAGGTGGGGATCGGTGCGCAACATTTTTTGTCCACAAGGACACCGGCGAAACCCGGGGGACGACTTGTCCTCCATATCCGAAACGTTCGGATCCGAGTCGTACACTCTTACGAGTTTTAAGTCGAGTAGGTGTAGCGAAAACCATCGATTTGACTCCAGGGCCTCTATTGCTGCAAAGTAGCACGAGGAAACCTGTATCTTCCAGCGGAAAGGAAGATCTGGCATCATGGGGCGAAGCCAAGGTATTTACCACTCGGGTGGGTGGGAGGAGCCAGCTTGAAGACTTCCGGCAAGATTTAAAGGGGAAAGGGACAATGCCAGACAGTGTGGATGAACAACATATCCACGCTCCTAGAATTTGGAGTTTTTAAAATCTTTTGTGTCTGTTTCCCAAAAGACTTATGAAGGGGAACAGACAGTCTCGTGGACTCTGGGATGTCCATCATCTCCACATAATCAGGTTCCTCTTGTTCCTCTATAGCTTCTTCCACTGGGAGCTGGAAGGTTTCTGCCACTTTCCTGTAAAACATGTAGTGGGAAGGGGACTCTGAAAATCTAGGAGGGGAAACACCAGAAGACCTGTCTGGGGAGATGTCCGGAGTTCAGTGGGCTCAACCAGATCTCCCACACCATCGTCATCATCATAATCTTCATCCCCCTCCAAATCCAGTTCATAGAAATCTTCAGGTGCATAATCTTGAACCAGAGGAACCAACCAAACTGAGCGCCTGCCAGAAGGCACCGGATCAGACGGAACTGGATGAAGCAATTATACAATCCTTATCGCACTGACAATCTCTTCGGCGGTCAGAAAATGGGTCTCTGGGACCAAACCAACTGATTTTTTTCTTTTTGTAGGACCCGATCCCTCAGGATCGGCTCTCCTCTTGCCCGAAGAAGTATCGCCCTGGTCAGAGGGCACTCCCTCAGGTTGGGTCGGAACCGAACCGGGCTGGCAATCCGGGTCAGCGGACTTCACGGCCTCCTTATCCCTGAACCTACCTAATCTTTTTTCCAGGGCAGACTTGGGGACATTTTTACAGATTTGGCAGTCTGAATCAAGGTGGTCAAACCCCAGACAATAAACACAGGTGGTGTGGGGATCAGCCTTAGCAAAGAACTCCACACACACACACACTGCAGTGTTGAAACCCAGTGGGCCCGGTTTTTCTTTTGGGTTTCTCAGACATAGCCATTCTAATCACAAATGTACCCTTTTTATGGCAAACAACCAGGCAAGACACCCTTATCGGTTTCTAACTGTGTCACGGGTATTGGAAAAAAACACAAGAAAATGCAGTTTGTTTTTTTTAAAACCGATAAGGACCGGTAACCACAGTCTAAGTTTAAAAACAAAGACAGAATATGCAATGGCCTGTGAAATTTTACAAGCAGAATTCTCCCTTTTGCAACACCAACTACTTGAGAAAAAGCTCCTCTTAAATGCAAAGAAAACAAAAGCTATGTTCTTCTCCACTAACACCTATACTAACATCTCCTCACTAAGCAATCCTCCCCAGTAATCCACCATCCTTGGAGAAAGCCTGGACTATGTAGATAAATTCAAATACTTAGGAGTGTGGATTGACAGCAGGCTTGACTACACATATCATATTGAAGAACTTCTGAAAAAACTTCGCCAGAGGCTCGGCCTGTTCTTCAGAATTAAACATTTTCTAACCAGAGACTCAAGGTTGAGACTAATCCAGGCCTCATTTCTTTCACTTATCGACTATGCAGACTTCCTTTATGGTCACTGTCCTATTTCCTATTTAAGCAAATTGGATACCTTGTATCACACAGCACTAAGGTTTATTACAGATCTGCCATTCAACACTCATCATTGCTCTCTCAATGCTGCAGTTGGTTGGGTATCCCTACACCTCAGAAGGAACAGAAATGCTGCACTATGGATATACAAAGCTTTGTCTAATAAACTTCCAATCTATATTTTAGACTGCTTTACACTGGCCACAGCTAGGTCCTATGCCCTAAGAAGCAACAACTTCATCACGCTTAAGTTACCCAAAGCCTACATCCGGCATGGGAGGTCTGCAATCAGCTACTCTCTAGCAATGGCATGGAATTCTCTACAGAAGACCCTAAAGTTGACCAACTTTATACCTCTAGCATCCTTTAAAAAGCTCTGCATAAGTCTCTTCCCAGAGAAATGCAACTGCTACCACAAGGCCTAGTCCAGTCACATTCACAACCCTCCCCCTTTCAGTCAGCAATTATAATTGGCAGCTCTCCCATAAATTATCCCCTTAGTTTTTCCCTCCCACGCAGCCCCCTTATTTGGTATCTCAGCCCCCATCATACCTTTTTTACAGTTTTGCTTCCCTGACTATGATCTCCACATCAACTCCTGGCACTTAACCTCAACCCCAATTACTCCCTCACACCTCCTACTACTATTAGCCATAGCCCCTATCTGAATCTCCCACCAGCCCTTCCATGTCATTCGTCAGAGGCTGTTATCACCACTTTTTGCAGTCATTCAATCATTATATCTGTTTGTCTGCTTTAGTTTGCCCTGGAGCCTGTAATTCCGTGTACCTTATGTTGCGTGTTTGCTTTGGCTCCTCTATTGGGACTTGTACATACTGGATTCTTCTAGTGTACATAGAAACATAGAATTTGACGGCAGATAAGGACCGCTTGGCCCACCCAGTCTGCCCATTTTCCTACCTAACAGATAAGCTGCAGATCCTAGTTAACCAACAGCTTACTCCTACACCCAACTAGGACTGCCTTATGCCTGTCCCATGCATTCTTGAAGTCCCCCACTGTTCTTGACTCCACGACCTCCTCAGGGAGGCTGTTCCATGCATCCACAACCCTCTCAGTGAAAAAATACTTCCTCACATTACCTCTGAGCCGTCCCCCCTCTATCTTCAAATTGTGCCCACTTGTTCTTGCACATCTCTTTTTCTGGAAGATGATACCCTCTTGGACTTTGTTAATTCCCTTGAGATACTTAAAAGTTTCTATCATGTCCCCTCTCTCCCTTCTTTCCTCAAGGGTATACATATTAAGCTCCTTTAGTCTTTGTTCGTATGTCTTCTGGTGCAGACCCTGCACCATTTTGGTTGCCCTCCTCTGGACAGCCTCCACTCTATGTCTTTGTGGAGATGGGGTCTCCAGAACTGCACACAGTACTCCAGATGGGGTCTCACCAACTGTCTGTACAGAGGGATAACAACTTCCTGTTTTCTACTACTGATGCCTCTTCCTATGCATCCCAGTATCCCCCAGCCTTCCTACTGCCTTCTCACATTGCTTGCCCACCTTTAGGTCATCTGATATAATTACCCCCAGGTCCCTTTCTATTTTACTGTTGTCAGTATCTCACCCCCATTGTACGCTTCCCTGGGTTTACTTTGCACTTCTTTGCATTGAATCTGAGCTGCCATACATTTGACCATTCCTCCAACCTTGCCAAGTCCCTCTCATCCTTTCCACTCCATCTTGTGTATCAACCCTGTTGCAGATCTTTGTGTCATCTGCAAAGAGACATACTTTTCTTCCAGTTCCTCTGCAATGTCACTTATAAAGACATTAAAAGGACCAGTCCAGTACTGAACCCTCATGGTACCCCGCTAGTAACCTCCTTTCTTCACTGTGTACTCCATTTACTACTACCTTTGCGTCCTGTTGTCTAGCCAATTTTTATCCAGGCTACCACCTTGGGACCCATTCAAGGCTGGCTGTCTTGTGTATTAATCTTTTGTGTGGGACTGTATCAAATGCCTTGCTAAAATCTAGGTAGGCCATGTCAACAGCCCCTCCCTGGTCTACTACTTTGGTCACCCAGTCAAAGAAATCTATTAGATTCTGCCTGACACGACCTTCCCATCGTGGAATCCATGCTGCCTTGGGTCCTGTGCCCCACTGGCCTCTAGGTACTCAACAATTCTTTCCTTTAGAAGTGATTCCATCATTTTCCCTACCACTGAGGTCAAACTAACTGGTCTGTAGTTTTCTGCCTCTGTCCTGCTCCCACTTTTGTGAAGAGGAATCACATCTGCCCTCCTCCAGTCCTCGGGTACCACCCCATTCTGCCATGATTTGTTAAAGAGAGTAGTCAGCGATGTCACTAGTTCCACCCTTAGTTCTTTTAGAATTCTTGGGTGAATCCCATCAGGCCCCATTGCTTTGTCCACCTTCAATTTTATTAGTTCTTTCAGAACCCTTTCTTCTGTAAATGGACTGGTATCGACCCCCGTCTTCAGAGTGTTTCTCTTGTTTGGTTTAGGTAACTCCTCCTCCTCCTCTTCCTTTGTGAATACTGAGCAGAAATATTCGTTCAGTATCCCTGCTTTTTCACTGTCACCCTCTACCCACATTCCCTCCCCTTTATTAAGCTTCAGTATCCCTCCTTTGGTCTTTCTTCGCTCCTTAATGTACCTATAAAAGGTCTTATCCCCCTTCTTAACAGAATTGGCTATCCTTTCCTCGGTTTGGGCCTTTGCTATTCTGACTGCCTTCCCAGCCTCTTTCTGCTTTAACTGATAAAGTTCTCTGTCCTGCTCCTTCTGTGTTTCCTTAAATTTCCTGAATGCTGTCCTTTTCTCCTTAACCTTCCCTGCCACCTCTTTTGAGAACCATAGCGTTTTTTCCTTCGTTGTGTTTTATTGATTTGCTTTACACAAAGGCTTGTTGCCTCTGTGATGGCTGTTTTGATCACTCCCCATTTTTCCTCCACCCCTCCTTCTTGCCTGTTTGCTAGTGCTTTTCTGAGGCACTCTTTCATTTTCCCAAAGTCAGCCCTCCTA
Organism: Neoceratodus forsteri; assembly: GCA_016271365.2. Lineage (NCBI taxonomy): Eukaryota > Metazoa > Chordata > Ceratodontiformes > Ceratodontidae > Neoceratodus > Neoceratodus forsteri. Next base: position 738,152,440 of record CM028131.1, read on the forward strand.
AAGTCCAGTACTCTTGCTTTTGTTGGCCTGATTGTATGGCTGTGTTTATCGTGAACCACACTGTTTGGTGGTCGCTTGTTCCCAGGTGGCTACCCACTTCTAAATCTGAGATTCTTTCTCCATCCCCATTTGAGAGTACCAGGTCTAAGATTGCTCCCTCCCGAGTGGGTTCCAATACTAGCTGTCTGAGGCATGCCCCCTGTAAGGCATCAAGAATGACCCTGCTCTTGGATGTGCCTGCAGCAAAGGTGCTCCAGTTAACATCTGGCATATTCAGGTTATATTCAGGTTCATATTTTATTGTATCCTACCTTGTCCTGTTAGGTTTTATCAACCTCTATCCTTGGATTATTGTATATATGTTTATATTACTGTATCTGTTTAAATACAAGTGTTTTGTATATAACTGCTACTGTACCAACAATTGATCCTTGACCTTATCAGGTCCATCTTGTAAATGAGCTTTGCTCAATGATGTCCGCCTGAATAAATAAAGATTTTGATCGATTGATTGATATAGATCACTAAAGGGCCGGTTCAGCTGAACCGGTCGTAAAACACATTTTTACAATTTCCACAAGTTTACTATGCCTAGTTCACTACCTAGTACTTACTGTACCACAGACAAAGATCTGAACCGAAACTTGCAAAAAATAATCGGTAACACCGAGGACTTTAACCGGACTTACAAATTGTGAGCAAAGTAGAAATCTCCGGAGCGGCCATTCTGTTACGCGGAGTAAAGAATCTGACAGTTGCGCTTCAAAGTGCAGCAGACAGAGGTCTGAACCGAGCTCAAGCTCAACATTCTATGCTCTGCATAGAAAATTAACCCTCTACTCTCCAGGGCAGTTTGAGTGCTGAGGCCAACTGCAATAGTCAGAACACAGCAAGACTTCTTGTTGTTTGAACCAAATGTACAAACCCAACCACCCGAGGAGGTAAAAACACCATAAAAATAAGGATAAAAAAAAAAAGAAGATGGTCCTCATGAAATTTAATGATTTTGTTAATTCAAGTTTGGGTCCATACAAAATACGCCAGCTCAACCTGGCAGGCGCTGTGGGCTAACCCTAGCCTCAATCCACATTTGCTGTTTCTTAATAAAATTTGACACACTACAAGTTTGGGCTACCCAGCACCAGCTAGATATCATATCGGTAGTCAAAACTTGGCTTAAACCTCGGATTGCTGATACAGCCATCCAGCTCCCAGGATACACCTCATTTAGACTGGACAGAATAGGAAAGTGTGGTGGTAGGTGTGTCCTCTACCTAAAATAACACTTCCAGGCACAAATGTTACCTCTCATTGTCACTAACTGTAGAACTCAACTCCTAGCGATAAAAGTACTACTCGGCACTAACAGAAAAACAGTAACAGTCACCTTAGTATATACCCCGGACCAACCAGCAGTTTCAAAATTATCCAGCATTACCTTGCTGAACACCACCAGAACTCTGAACTAATAATAATGGGGATTTTAATATTAACTGGACAACCCCAGATGCTGCCCCTTACGAAGGTGCACTCCTAGCCCTAAACCGGAGGTAAACTGTGAACTCGCCTAAACGACTACTCAGGTACAAGTTCCCTGATTGACTGGGTTATCATTAACTAGTCGGAGAGAATAACCCACACCACTGTTCTACCGGATTCCCTCAGTGATCACTCCCCCAGCCTTTTCCACTTGACTAATAAGTACCTCAAAGTTCCAACTAAAACAGTCACCCACAGAGTTTTGAAAACAAGAAAACGGACTACCTTAAAAGCTCACTTGGCCGTGAAAATTGGAGCTTCCTGTACAATACAGATGACGCTGACACTGCCCTGGATGGGTTCATTCTTCGATTCAATGGGTCCTGTAATATCTACGTCCCCTTCACTAAACAAAAAATACGGGACTCCTGCAACTCCTGGATCTCCCCCAAACTCCTAGCAATGATGATACACCGGGATGACCTTTGGGCTAAAGCAAAATGTTCGGGTTCCCCAGCTGACACCCAGAACTACAGATCTGCTTGGAGCAAGTGCACCTGGGCGATTAGGAAAGCTAAAAGCCAACACTTCAGAACTGAACTTGTTAACTCATGGGGAGACAGCCATAGATTCTGGGACAACATTCTCAATTTGGAGGGGAAGGAAATCCTTAAGTTGAAAATAGAGGAGTTCATTGGTGAAAAATGGGGTTTAAACTTGTGAAGGGGGGAAGGATGGGAGAAAAGGCTGTCGAGGGGGTGCCGATAAAGGAGGGACTCTGTCTCCACCCCGCTGGGGAGCTGGAGGAATGCGAGAAAAGGCAGACTGGTAAGAGTGCAGACCAGGGAAAACAGAATCCCCATGGGAACACGAGTAGGGGAAATGGAAGTATAGGGAAAGGGTGGAAGGTAGTCCTGCTAAATGCCAGGAGCTTGGGCAATAAAATGCCTGAGCTCCAAACGATGCTGTCTGAGGGAGCGGTGGATGTGGCAGCGGTCACTGAGACCTGGGCCACCGCAGGACACGACTGGGACCCGAACCTGGAGGGTTACACTATGTTCAGGAAGGACAGGGGGGAAGGAAGGGGAGGAGGGGTAGCAATGATAGTCAAAAACTGCATTGGCATAGAGGGAGTAGAGTAGGCGGAGGGAACCATGGAGGCAATCTGGGTCACCTTGATAGCAAGGTGGGGCAAGAGAGTAAAAACAGGAGTGGTGTATAGACCCACTGCACTGGCAGAGGAGCTGGAGGAGAGTCTGGTGGCAGATGTTGGGAGACACTGCAGACTGGGCAGGGGAAGGGTGGTGGTGCTGGGGGACTTAAACATGCCAGGAACAGACTGGGAGACTATGACATCCTCGGTGGCCAGGGAACAGAGGTTGTTGGATGTCTTTCAAGATGCGTTCTTAACTCAGCAGGTGGGGGAACCGACCAGGGAGGCGCAGGTACTGGATGTGGCCCTGGAAGACAGTGACCAGATTGGGGGCCTGGAGGTAAGGGACCCATTGGCAGGGAGTGACCATGCCACAGTCTGCTTCTGCCTGGACCTATGAGGGGTAGAAGGCTGCACAAAGATGGTGGTAACCGACTTCAGGGGGGCGGATTTTAAGGAAATGGGAAGGATCATTAAGGAGCATTTGGATGGAATTGGGTCAGACATGGATGCTGATAGTAGGTGGGAAATCATCAGGAGAGGCATGCAGCATGCTACCAGCAACTGTGCAAGAGTAAGACGAAAATGCGGTAGGGCCCAAAAACCCTGCTGGTGGACCAGGGAGGTCCAGGAGGTGGTGTGGGGAAAGAAGGCAGCCTATAGGCAATTCAAGTGCTCAAGGAGTGAAAAGGGATTGAGGGGAGTACGAGCTGATGGCTAGAAGGGCCACTAGGGTGGTGAGGCAAGGGAGGAGCAGAACCTGGCCAGGGAAATTAGGAGAGGGAACAAGGGGTTCTTTAGATACACTGGGGAAAAACGAAGGGTGAAGGGGCAGATTAGCAGGATTAAAACAGGGGAGAGATGGGCACAAGACCCGGGGGAGCAGGCTGAGGTACTAAATGAGCACTTCACCTCAGTTTTCACCAAGGAAAATGGGGGTGCTGCATCATACATGGGAGGAAACAGTGATACTGAGGAGGGGGGACCCTTACCGATCAGTGGGTCTGGGGAGAGGGGGAGGCATCACTGGCAGGAGGGGGGAAGGCTAAGCAGGGAGAAGAGGTAGCGGAAGTGGAAATCACAGCAGAGACAGTGAGGGAAGCCCTCAGGTCCCTTAAGACAGAGAAAGCACCAGGGCGGGATAAATTACAGCCCAGAGTGCTGAAAGAACTTATGGATGTCCTGGGCGCAGTCTCTGGGCGGAGCTTTTCACCATCTCTCTGAGGATAGGGAGGATGCCCCAGGACTGGAAGATGGAGCATATAGTGCCTATCCACAAGGGGGGGGGGATCAAGGGAGGTGGCAGGGAACTACAGGCCTGTCCGCCTGACATCTGTGGTGGGCAAGGTGATGGAGGGCATTGTCAAGGAGAGGCTAGGGAGGAACCTGGAAAAGTCAGGGTGCCTGGATGATAGACAGCATGGACTCGACCTGGGGAAATCCTGCCAGACAAACCTTGTGGAGTTCTACAACTGGGTGACGAGTACCTTGGACCTGGGTAGACCAGTGGACATCCTCTTTCTAGACTTCAGCAAGGCATTTGACTCTGTTCCTCACATAGGCCTGTTGGATAAGCTGGGAGAAATGGGGGTGGGGAACCAGATGATCAGATGGATAGGCAATTGGCTCCAGGACCGGACCCAGAGGGTCGTAGTTGGCGGGACAGTCTCATCCCCAAGGAGGGTCATTAGTGGGGTCCCACAGGGATCAGTCCTTGGGCCCCTCCTGTTCAACACCTACGTCTCTGACATAAGGACAGGTATCAGAAGTGAAATGAGTCTCTTGTGGATGATTCAAAACTGGGGGCGGTGGTGGATGGGGATGAGGGGAAGGTGGCCCTACAGAGGGACCTGGAGGCTCTGGAAAGATGGTCTAGAAAGTGGAAGCTGAAGTTCAATGCAGGGAAATGCAAGGTACTGCACCTGGGGGCCAGAAACCCAGGCCAAGTGTATACCCACGGGGGGGGGATGCTACAAGTCTCGATGGCTGACAGGGACCTGGGGGTGGTGGTGGATGTCAAGATGAACAACTCGGAGACTTGTAGGAGGGCAGCAGCCAAGGCCAACAGGATACTGGGATGCATCGCTAGGGGCATCACCTCCAGAAGGAGGGAAGTGATACTCCCTCTGTATAACTGCTTGGTGAGGCCACACCTTGAGTACTGCGTGCAGTTTTGGAGGCCACACTTAAAGCGGGACATTAAACTCCTGGAGAGGGTCCAGAGGAGGGCAAACAAAATGATTTGGGACTTGGGGGACAGGACCTATGAGGAGAGGCTCGAAGAGCTAAATATGTACGCATTAGAAGGGAGAAGGAACCGGGGTGACATGATAGTGGTCTTCAGGTACATGAAGGGGGTAAATAGGGGAGGAACCAGTCAAGGTGCTTCGAAGGAAGGAGGAGGGGGCCACTAGGGGGCATGGGTGAAAGCTGGGTGTGGGGGATTCAGGGGAGAAAGGAGGAGGTGCTACTTCACTGAGAGGGTGGCTGAGCCATGGAATGCACTGCCTAGGGGGCTGGTGGAGGCAGAGACGGTGGAGGGGTTCAAGAGGGGGTGGGACAGGTACAGGGGAAGGGTTCTAGAAGCAAAGTCCAATGCAGCAAGAATATCCAGAACTGGGAAGGCGAGGGCAGCAAGGTCAGCTCCCAGGGTGGGTGCTGACCAAACGAGCAGACACGAAAGACCGTTAGGCCTATTCTGCTGGCATTTTAGTATGTTAGTAACATTAAAACTATCAGGTAAACCTAATAAAACTCCTACCATATTAAATGTGGATGGTCCCCCTCCCAGGACCCCTTTATCATTGCCAATATGTTTAATCAGGCATTCACTGACCTCAGCAGCATTCTACCCGACTTCCTCCTACCCTCGAGCAACGAATATCCATCCAAAGAGTCTACATCCACTACCAACTCCTCGCCACCTTTTTACCTAAAAATTGTCACCCCTGCAAAAGCAAATAAGTACCTCATAAAAGCTCTTGGTAAATCTAGGGCCAGTAGTGACACGCTAGACCTCAAGCTTGCTAAGCTCAACCTTGATATAATTCTTATTCCTCTTACCAAAATCCTAACTCTCTCCCTCATCACTGGTAAATTACCAAGTGTTTGGAAAGTCGCAGTGGTCACACCCGTCCACAAAAATGGTGACAGGACCCCCCACTCCAATTATCTACCTATTTCTATACTTCCCCTCCTCTCAAAAGCGTTGAAGTGCATAGGATCAGACCAACTGACAGACTACCTGAACAAATACCAACTACAATGTTGCCAACAACACGGCTTTCACAAGCAACACAGCACTACAACCGCCCTTGTTGAATTTACTGGGTACATTCACAGTGCATTGGACCGTGGGCTCTTGGTGGGGGCAACCTATACTGACCTCATCAAGGCCTTCGACACTATTAACTACGAACTGCTCCTGAACCAACTCTCCCAAACCAGCCTATCTACAGAATTGCTATCCTGGTTCAGAAGCAACCTTACAGGGCGAGTGCAAAGGGTGAAAATTCAATGTGTTCTCTCTGAAAGTGGGCCCGTTACCATAGGGGTGCCCAAAGGGTCAAGTGTCGGCCCTCTTCTCTTTAGCTTATTTCTTAACCAGCTCCCCAGGCCATAAATGACCATGTATTATTATATGCAGATGATGCTGTACTCTACTCAAGCCACCATAACCCAGTGGTGCACGAGCATTTGATGCAATCAGATTTCTCTGAGGTGGAAAAATGGTTCCTTAAATCCAAATTACTGCTTAACTGTAAGAAAACTAAAACCATGATGGTCGCCTCTGCTCATAACATAACAAACATAGGGCCTATCAGCTACAAATTTGCAGCAGTCACTGTTCCCCTCTCAACATGGTACAAAACTTCAAATATCTCTGTGTAACACTAGACAGCACTCTCTCATACACCCGGCGTATTGATACTGTTGCCAACGTGGCTAATGCTAAGTTGAGTCTTCTTTACCGTAATAAACACTGCCTCATGAACGAAGCCCTAAAAATTGCCGTCTCAGGCTCTGTGCTATCAATCATTGATTATGGCTTAGCGGTTTACGGTGCTGCATCACACATTGCTCTCCAACGTCTAAAGACCACGCTTAACAAAGCCTGTCATTTAGTGTTGTGTGCTGTCCGCCTAACTCATTCCTGTACGAACAGACTGGGTGGCTCAATTTGGAGTATAGACTTCAATACCAAGTCTGACTCCTAGTCAAAAAATCCACCTTAGATATCTCACCTCCGAGTGTGAGTAATCTAATCACAATAACCAACATAGCCAGAAGTACTAGGGACATTAACAACCATACCCTTAAAATCCCCTTCCACTGTACCTCACAAGGCCAACACTCCTATGAAAACTAAGCACCACTCTGGTTAAATGCCCTAGGAATAGACTTTCACAAGGAATCAAAGCTTGGACCATTTAAGTCTAACCTGCAGACACTTCTAGCATTAACCAATGTCTGTGAATGTGGGACCTAACACCCTGGCACTATCGCCCTTTCCTAACTTGTTCCCAATGCATCTCATCCCCTCTGCCTCACCCCAGCCCCTCTCTCCCTAAGTCCCCATTACTACGTCAACCTCAGCCTCCTACTTGCTCTCTACTATTTCCACTCCCCCACCTTCCCTCCACTGTGACTCCTCCCTCACTCATTCTCCTCTCTCCCCATCCTAACTTAACCTAACCCTATTCTTTGCATCTCCTCTCCTTCCTTCCCCCTCCATCCACCACTCCTCCCCTCCTTCTACCTCCCCCACTCTCTCCCTCCCCCTACTTCCCACCTCTCTACCCTACTGCTTCATTCCCCGCTCACACTCTGTAAAGTATTTCTTTCCTCCCTTACTGCACGTTAGACAAGAGATCTGTTGCTAAAATGTATCTTGCTAGCTACTCAGCACGTCAATCTAATTTTTTTATAATCTATGATTTGCACAGTATGTCTATTTCCATTTTAACCAGCCTTATGTATTTACCTGCTTTTGACTATTGTTATATACTGTTTCTGACTGCCTGACGTGGAACCTCTGTAAACGAGCCTCTAGCTCAAAGGTTATTCCGAAATGTAATACAAATATGTACTATGTACTTTATTAAGGAGGAAGAAATCAGGACTCAGCATCCTAGGCCCTCTCACATAGTCATTCAAGTTTATAATGTGTAAACAAAAAAAATGCCGTATTTTCATTGGCTGAAAGCAGCTCACAGCCGTGTAATTATTGATCCACAATTACACACCTGAACTACTTTCAATCCAATGAACCTCAGCACAGAAACAGACTAGATTTATGCACTACTGCTCCTCCTGAGTAATGCTGTGAAAAACTGGAAATGGAAAGATCAATCGCTGATGCTGTGTTGATAGAAGCCTCTGCCAACAGCGCCTGGCTCCTCTCATACTCCTGAGGGCTTGTTTCATGGTTGCCATAAAAGTACCACCGACTTCGTATCAGCAACTTGTGACCACTGCTTCCTTGAACAGAACAATGAGGTACATGCCTGAGGTGACCCCCCCCCCGCACTGTATCGCACAGTGTACTCCAGAGAGAATAGCTACTACAAAAATCATTTGGGAGATAAATTAAAGACCTAGTGGAACCAAAACAGATAGACAAGAAAACTATATGAATTTTAAGACGTAGTCAGTTGTAACTTTTTATTTCTGAAGCATTTTTCCTTTGTCCTTTGTTCAACAGATAGTCTTATATGTGAAAACAGTGTGCTAGATATGTGGCACAGCTCTCAGCCTGGCAGCTGACATATCTATCTCTACCCCCCTTCCCTTCCCCACTACATCATCAGCACTGTGATCTCACACAGTGACATCACAGGTCACTAACCTGGCAGCTACTTTCTAAGCAGCAGTGATGTCACAGTGATGATGACGCAGTTTTGGGGGCAGGGGACTACAGACATATATGTTAGCTGCCAGGCAGAGTGCTGTCCCACACATAACACCTACTAATATCAGGTAAACAACCTTCTAAATAAAAAAGGGAAAAGAAAAAATACCTCAGATATAAAAGGTAATGGTTGGCTGCTTTTAAAAACTAATATTAGATTTAAGCAGTACACTTTCTCTTTAAGCATTTTTCACCAGGGTTTAAGTCCTTACTTTTTTGTTGTTATTTATGTTTATCATTTTTCTACATGTTATAAGTGCAATAAACACTTCAGGGACATGAAATTATGGCTAATACTCTCTTGGTGTTTAACAGCACTCAGCGCAAGCACCTCGTACCTAACACCCTCATGTTTATGACATCAGTAGCTATTGCAGTGGCGATAATGATGATGTCATAATCTGGGAACTGTGATGTCAGAAGTAGGCAAGTAGCCAACACAGATAGAGTCTAGGGGGCAAGGATCTTGTTTTCATGCAACTGTTTCAGTAATAAAGAAAATGGGGAATTAATTAAAATATATAAAATAATAGAGAAAATGGGATGGAGCTGAATATGAATCTTACTTTTTGCAAAGTTTTTCCCAGTGCTGTCAGGGGCTTTTTAAAGTGCTCAGTAAACAATGTTTTGAAATATTAATTAATACTGGAGCTGAGCCTTCCTTTTCTGTACATCTTCATGGTATTACTATACCTTAGTTACTTATGACACTATATTACAATACCCCAGTTCTCATTGTAGTTTGTCTCTCTTGTGCTTATATTGCACTTGCGGCTTTATGCTTCCCTATGTGCCCGAACCCAGGACGGCTCCTGAAACAAGCTGTCTTAGCCCAGCAGGCCATTCCTGGTAAAACTCAATAAATGAATAAATCAAGTTTAGTGTTGCAGAGCAGGAATGTGTCCACATTCACGCGATAAGGAGGGAATTAAGATGAGGAAAAAACATCATGATATTATGCTGGAAAGACCATAGCCCTGGTGACGAGACATAAAAACGTTTTAGATAATAAGCCTCTGCAGCTGACACTCCATAAGTAATGAACAGCTGAAGCAGAAAACCAGGGTGTGGTATTTCTCACCCATACCAGTAGGGCTAACATCCTAAAACCTCAAAGATGGTATTCATCTAGAATATCAAGAGAGAAAAATTAGCCACACCATCGCTGAGGACAGCGTGCAGATATACAACAATGTTCCCTTGAAAAAATGTGAATACAACAGATTTTGGAGACGCCATTAAGAAAAAAACTCAGGCTTAGCCCTAAATGGGAGGAAACGGACATTAAGCACGGCCCGCTATGAAACAGGATCTCTAACAGTGCTGGCAAGAGAATATTGCGGGAGCAGTGCCAAGTCACCACACTGACATTTCATCACACAGTTACAACAATGGTGAACGTTCAGTATGTACTGCCACAACAGGAGCCCAGTCTAAGTCCGGGAGTGGGTACAAAGAAAAAACTGCATTAAAGCAAAAATAAATAAATAAATAAAGCCTGGGGATGTACCCCACTTGAAAAATGAAAGGAAATAATAGGATGGGGAGATGCTAAAAATGCTTTTCCTCCTTTTTTTGAGTGCAATTATAAACATATATTTAAAAATAAATAAACAGCGCTAATGCAACCAGTTAGGATTCGACTTCACACCACAGTAGTAGAGAAATGTGGCATCACAGTATTCAGTCCTAACTCCACCCCCCACTCCCAGCAGCAAAAAGAAAACATTAGGTTTTGGGTCTCCAGAGTCTTGGTATATCAATGGTAGGATCTTCTTGTGGTCGTTAACCTAATGTCTACCCCTGCCCATAATCTCCTGTTCAAAGCGCAACTTACAGCTCCAAGACAGTGCCTCATTGTGATACACTCTTCAAATATACTATGTTTTGCCAAGAAAAGAGATTACATCTGACCTTGTTTACTCAGGGGAGGGGTGGCATTAGAGTTGACAACCCAAAGGAAGACCCCACCACTGATTCATCAAGACTCTGGAGACCCCCGACCCTAACATTTTTTCCTATTGCTGCTTGTGGGATGGGCATTAGGTTGGAAACCCTTTGCTGCTTGTGTTAGGTTTAGAATAGAGCCACATTTCACTCATTGTTATGCTAAGCTGAACCCTAACTGAAACATTAACACAGTTTTTCTGCACAGAATTTCCTTTCTTTTTGAGATAGTAGAATTGCATCCTCATCCACAGATGCCGACACTCAGGGCCAAGGGGAAAACTCTGTCTGCCTACAGAAGAGCAGCAATCGACGTCCTAGATTCATGGGACTGTCTAGTGAACTGTGGAAGCACAAGGCCCTCTGGATCCTGCTCTTTCACTTGGCCACGGATACAGACACACAGGGCAAAGAATACATCATTCAACCAAATCACAGGGCCCTCTGACTCGCACAGGTTCAGAGGTACAGGGCTGTTTGCCAGGAGAAGAGTTCTCTTCCATGTATGGTACTTGGGCCCATGTAGGCAACCCTGCACCTATCCTTCCCAGGTTGGCGGGTGGTGTCGCATGACAGCACCCCCCGCTCATCCAGCTGGGTCATCAAGCTCACCCACGAACTGAGCTCACCGGCACAGATCACAAAGCACTACCCACTGGTGTAAAAGCTGGTACTACAGACAATGTTCCTACATATTTACAGTATTTTTTTTTTTTTAGTTTGACTCCACATTTTCAAGACAGTCATTTTATGACTCTCCCTTATAAACATGACATGCGGCATTTATAGAATACAGGCTAAAGTGTCCTTGTGCACCACCTACATGTGGGAAAACATGTCTCGTCCAGGTTTTGAAAAATGCCACCTGTCACGTTTATGAGGTTGTGTGAAAAAATGGCTGTGTTGAAAGTCTGGAGTCAAAATATTGAAAACTAGCAAAGTTATGAGTGGATGTTGAAATATTTCAATGTTCAGTTAGTTATACCTTGGCCATTTTACCATAAAAACATTTCTGGGATACAGGAATTTTATTTGTCTAAGGTCCTGGAGAGAACTGTGTCAGATCAGCTAGTCATTTACCTTGAATAGTACAAATTACAATGTGACCAGCAACATGGCTTTATTGAACTCCATAGCACTGATAAAGTACACCAGCTACTTGCATGAAGCCCTGAACAAAGGTAGCATACTTGGAGCCAGAGGGGCAAACACATCTCATGGAATTCCCCCATGAAAGACCCTCCGACGCTGCCCCAAGGAACAGCATCAAGAATGAGGAGGTGCCCACCGCAGCAGCTGTCGCTTCCACCACAAGGGCCACAAGTTGTTCCACAGACTTGACCACTGCCAAGACCTTCTCCTGGCCCTTAGGGTAGTCCTTCAGATCCTGTTCCAAAGGCCAGCCCAGCAAGAGCTGCAGTTTCCTGTCCTCGAGGGACTCAGGAAGCATGGATTCGCAAAAGTCACAACCATCCATGTCGTGCTGCCCACCGGGGCAGTACACGCATGTGTTGTGCAGATCAGTGATTGACATCTTCTGCTGGCACCATATGCACAATCTGAATTCTGGTTTCTTGTGGTCCATCGTTGTTGCAGAGACGGAGTTGACAGAATCGTGAAACAAAGAACTAGAAAGACCGAAAACTTTGACAAAGTTCGCCTGTGGTGCAGATAATCTAAGTGGGAGCCAAGAAGGAGGTGACCTGTCCTTCCAGCAGAAAGAAAGAAAGATCTTACATCCTAGGGCAAAGCTGGGGGATATACCTACCACCCAGGTGGTGGGAGCTTAGCTTAAAGACATCCAGCCAACAACACTGTTCCAGTGGAGCTGCCAGAATGTGGCTAAGTGAACCTTATCCCCACCCCATGAGGATATCATTAGCGAAAACTCTGTCTCCCTGTTTTGCTACAGAGTTTTTTGTTCTCCGGGGTACTGGCTGACTCATCAGCCCTTACTCCTCCCTTGACTGGCCACCATCTTCCCCCAAGTCTTACCTGCCTTGTTCCCCCATGGCTTTTACCCACCGATGGTGGGGCAGGGGGAGGGGACCGTCCTCCCCACCTACAGAGTCCTTATCTGGTCGGAAGATCCTGAAGCGATGGCACAGATCAAGGCAGAAGAGCTTGGCTTCCCCTGTCACAGCCCCTGCTTTCCCTCGTTTTCTGGTTCTCATGCAAGCAGTGATGTTGTTGTGTGACGTGAAGATGCTGCCTGCACTTAAACATCTACGCCCGCCCTTAGAGAGGCGGCTGCTTGTGGCAGTCAAGCAGTGGCACACGCTGCTCCCCCCTTTCCGAAGGAGAACAGCAGTCTATGGATGCTCGATCCCTTTTCCCTGGCTAGCCCCAAAGAGACCCTGATACATTCTCAAACCTAAGTCACCGGCATGGCAGGAGGTAAGGCACCCAGCACCTTAGCCCTCCATACCGCCAGTTCAGCTCAAGCAGTTTCACTTAACACCCCCCCACTCAATTATTCCTCAAGTGGTTTGCAAAACTGAATGTAGCATTTATTGGTACTCACTGGATAATAAGAGACACTTAAAAGCACAGTTCTACTGTTCCAGACAGAATGGAAAGTCAGCATTCACTGAATCAATGGTCACAGACCCATCACTGTCACATGCGACAGGAGGTACTGTGGGAAAAGGAAAAGTAATAAAGATACAGGTATGGAGATCCCCAGGTGCCAAAAAAACAAATAGGCAAATTTAGAAAAAATCCTAGCATCAAGCAAAGAAAACAGTGCATTCGACTACACAGAAATCAAAACACACTGCACAGCATATCTTTCTGTAAATACTGACTGTAGTTCTCCTTTAAGGTCTTCTTTTGGTTCAACTTTTTTCATATAGGCCTCTTCCGTCTCCAAATAAAAAGGTACTTCTTTTTTTTTTTTTTTTGTTTTTAATTATTCCTATTTATGCTCCTCCGGACGGCTGCCCCCATCCGACCAACTCCCCCAGCCCCGTCCCCCAGAATCGCTAGCACTTACCTTATACCCGGCCCGGAAGCAGAGCCTGCGGGGAGTCGGTCAGCATCCTGCTTGCCGACGGCTTTTTCTGCCTCTGGTTTTTCGCCCAGGAGTAGGGAACGTATGCTGGAGGCATGTACATGCTGCCTACAGCCCCGTTACGACTCTTTTTTCCTCCCCATGGCCTAACACCCGCCCCAAAGCCCGTGCAGCCCTAGCCTCCACTAGGGCTCACCATTGGCCGAGGGATGCTGCACCACCTCCCGGAGAGGAAAGCCTGCCTGTCGGCAGCTCAATCCAGCTCCACCCCCCCCCCACCAACGACCTCCGACAACCCGGACTCACTCCCGAACCCGGGTCGCCAGCGTGCCGCGAGGTAAGGCGTCCAGTGTCTCAGCCCTACCGGGCCGGCCAGAAGGTACCTTTGAAGGGGAGTTGGTTGCCTTATTCTGCTTGTCCTTTGACATTCCAGTTACTGTACAGCAGCTTATATTTGCAATCCGTTTCCTTTTGCTGTTTCTGCTATTTCAACTTTTCAGTGAAACTGAAGGGACTGTGAATATATCTTGACATATTAGGTTATGATCACAGTAGCAAAGCTGCTGCTCTATGTGCACGGTACCTTCAGTCAGGATGTTTTAACCACAAGAGAGAAGGGCAGAATCCTAAACTGTAATTCAAATATAAAAAGGAAAACAAAAAACACAAAACAGAAGCAGCCTGACTTTGAAGGAGTGCACCCACTACCCCAGCCCATTTATAGTTCCATAATGTCAGTGACGTCTTTTTGCATTGTGTGCATTACCTTTACAATGTCCCAGCTGTATCTTGTAAATCGAAGGGGACAGTATACAACTGGTAACCACTGACAACCACAAATCAGAAAATAAAAATAACGCAACCACAGTATTCGTATTTTGCCGAGCATCGTAAATGCCGGCTTCCAGAAAGTCCCGTATCACATCCTGTCGGCTGCTGGACATGCTGTTAAAGCTCGCTTCAAGCCACTTAGTGTTGCTCTCCTTGAGGCTTACAAGCTTCATATCAATGTTAAGTTCAGTGGCCCCAGCAATAACCTTTTCCGATACCAGCACAGCATACCATGTTCTGAAGTTTTGTTTTAGAAACTCCTTAAACACTTTATTAATAGAGATATCCAGGGGGCTGTAGTGTATCTATACATAATGCTGGCACATAGATTGGGATGAAGCTGCTGTCCTTGATGTTTTTGTTTTTTTTTTCATACCAATTTTAGTGGTGTGTGCTTGAAACAAGTCAAAAATACAGAGTACTTTTTGCTCAGGTAGCAATCCAAGACGTTGTTTTGACAAGCTGCAGTGGGGCACCAGAATTTGATCTGTACAGTGCCTGCATTAGCCCAGTGATTAACAGAGTGGGTTATGTGCCAGTCAGTTAGGAATTTGTGAATGGGATCCTCGGTTTTCCCTTTGTATATCACTTGCAGTGGTAACACGTCCCCTGCCACTGTGCAGACTAGCATGATGAAAACTTGACGTTTGTTTCTTAGTCCTATGGCGGTTACCTGTTTTGAGCCTGTGGCAAGCCACAGTCCAGTCTGAATAGGGCAGCATACTGACACCAGTCTCATCCATATTTACGAGTTCAGAGGGTATCAATCCTTCAGCAGAGGCTTTGGAAATTCATGACAGATACAGTTCCTTTAACTTGAGGAAGTCAGTAGGGTTTTTTCTAGCTGCCTTAGTGCCATTTTGTTTACTAACCCCCATTCTGTGCAAAAACCCCAGGTCCAATTGCAGGTGAAGTTCAAGTGGTCTCCGTTCTACTAACCAGTGAGGGGGAATTGGCTTTTATTATACCAAGTGCCACTGCATGAACAGTGTGGGCATTTACAACCTCCCCCTCGGCACGGAGAGATTTGACAACTATCCTGAGTTTTGCTTTTGGGTCATTGATCAGCATGGTCGGCTATCCACAAGGTTTCTTAGGAAGGGCAGGGGACAATAAAGTTGGGTCAGAAGTTTTACAGAGCTCAGTGAGATGCATTAGAATGTTCTCACTGTGCTCTCATTAATTTTTATGCCAGTCTTGCATTGATGATAAACTGCTGCCATCATCCCATTCTTTGTTGCATACTTCCCCAGAACAATTTTTTTTTTTTTTGCTTCTATTTTTTTATCCCCCCAGGGCCACTGGTCTGCCTACCTGCCACGTCCTGGCTTCACCCACAGGTCTGTCCGGCCCCCGTCCCCTTGAACTACCCTCCTCAGCGACTCATTAGGCCTCAGCTTGCCCCTCATGGTGGGGGTGGGGAGCACCGGGAGCCCAACCCACCCATTCCTGTAATGCCGCCACACCCAGGTGCCGGGACAGTCGCGTGAGACGGCCATCATACCGCAACCAGTGCCCTCCTTTTCCCCACTTTCACCCCTAAGCCGGCAGGGCGGCACTGACGCTCAATGGCCATGAGCGCATGCTGCCCCCCACGCTCTGGCCAGGCGCCTGCCTCCGCTAAGCTTGTGCTCCCAGCAGCGGAAGTACCTCCGGTCTCCACTGGGGTCTCTCCGCGCCGGGATGCCCCTGATCCCCCAGGGAGAGGAGAGCTGTCCTACGGATGCTTGATCCTACTCCCTCCCTGCCGACCCCCAGCAGCCCGGGCTCGTTCCCGAACCCGGGTCACTGGCGTGACGCGAGGTGTGGCGTCCAGCGCCTCAACCCTCAGCGCCACCGGGCTGGCCCCCCAGCACAAAAGTTGTTTCAAGAGTGTATGATGGGGAGCAACTTTTCTTAAGAGCTGACGAGGTACTAGAGGCTAACTCTTTAGCAGCAAAAGCTGCCTTCACTATATCCACACCTCAGCTAGCAGCCAAACTGGTACCATTGATGTCTGAAACATCATAAGGATACTTCCTTTTTACTTGCTTTTGACAACTATATCCATTTCAAAATCAACATTTGCAGAAGCATTTAGCACAGTTCAACAGCCTTCCACAGTCAGCATTCCCCCACTGTGCTGGAACCAAGAGGGGAGAAACCTGAAACTGTTTATCAGGGGATTAGTGCAACTGATTTGACAGTTACCAGACTACCTGACATCTAATTGACAAGTGCTGATTTTACAGTTGCCTGACTACCTGACAGTTGATAAACGTTGTCCTTTGCTACTGATGTGCCACATTTCTGTGTGGTTTTTTTTCTGGTATAACAGGAGGTGGGGGAAAGGAAATAAATCTCTAGGTAGTCCATTGCTCAGTAAATGCCAGCCCCTTTAGTGGCTGTAGGTGTTACCCTGCAAAGGAGCTCTATCAGGTAAATTTAATACAGTTAGCATTAACTGCTATTTAAACCTTATAAAGCATATGTAAAACAAAGGGAGTCTATGACTCTATATTGGACAGCTCCTCTGTCCACAAACTATTAGTAACATTGAACTTTTCAACAGTACAGAACCCTCTTAACTTGGAAATGTTACAGAAAACTTGTCAACAGCATTGCATTTATTGAGTGTCTGGATTGGTCACGGAGGGACGAGTATACATTTTAAAGAAAGAAAACAAATCGACCATGTGGTCGGCACCATTTTAAAGCTGAAGTGAAACCGGCCAACCCCCCCCAACTAACCCCCTCTTAAAACCAAAAACCCACAATCAAGGACCAAACAGATCAAAGTCCCAGACAGGAGAATAAGAACTATACTGAGACAGCTCAATGAAGGACAAGAATGTCTAAAATTACTGTCCCAAGTTAAGTTTTAATCCAGGTACTTGCTCAAGTGTCCTCTGATGCCTCTGCGGCGTCTTCCCACTCTAAAATGGGTGTTTGGTGTGCTGCAAATTCCGCCTCCGTTTTGGTCACCCATGTGGCCAGCATCAGTGGGATCTGTAAAATGCCACGTCTTGCCACAATAAACAATGCAAAGTCGAGCCGGTAAAAGAAAAGTGTGTACAATCCCCAGTGCACGCAGATGCTGACGGACCGCATCAAATTTCTTGAGTCTGGCTCGAGTAGTAAAGGATAGGCATGGACAAAATGTGATGTCAGCTCCATTAATGGTCAAGGGATAGGCTGCATGAGCGCCTCCTAACACCAGGTCCCAAACCTCTACCCCAGCAGTCTTGAGGAGCACTGTTCAGACTGAAGCAGGATTTTGCATGGCAGCTCTAGAATTAACCTGGTAGGCTTTCCGGAATTGAGCAGTCGGAAAATGAGCTCAACAACATGTTCACTGACCTTTCAAGTGTACTCCCTGGCGACTACTTCAAGGATGTGCATGTTCAGCAATGCCCAACTGCCCCTCAAGATCCCCCAAGGAAAGACGTACCACTCTTTTACTTTAGATGGGTCACCAAAGCCGAAACCATCAAGCATATTAAAAGGGCATGTGGCAAGACCAGGATGGGGGCAGATCTGCTTGATATGAAGCTGGTTGGTCTACTCCTTCATGAACTTGCTGGTCCTCTTACCATGGTGTTTAAGGCCTCTCTAAAATTAGGAGTATTTCCAAATGCATGGAAGTCAGCTAACGTAACGCCTGTCTTTAAAGCGGGGGATAAAACCCAAACATTGAACTACAGACCTATATCCAGCCTTCCTCCCCTTTCGAAAGTACTCGAAAGAATGGTCTTGGGGCAGCTTACTGAATACCTTGATAACCATAACCTACTCTGCCCACAACAGCATGCTCACCGCTCTAGTTGATTATTCATCCCAACTATACAATGCCTTGGATAGTGGTCAGACAGTTGGATCAGTCTTCATCGACCTCACGAAGGCTTTCGACTCTGTTTATCACAACCTCCTCTCAAGTTGCCTTCGGTCTACAGGTCTATCCACAGATACGGTACTATGGTTTGGCAGCTACCTTTCTAACACATCACGAGTCAGAATTGGTGATACCCTATCCACTGCTAAGGAGGTGCACCTCGGGGTTCCGCAAGGGGTCAATCCTTGGTCCTCTACTCTTTAGCCTCTTCAGCAACTCTGCCCTAATGTCTTGCTCAGCAAGCACAGTTCTCTATGCTGATGATGCAGTGATCTCAGTCCCTGGCAAAGGCCAACAATCCATCACAACTGAACTCCAAAGCAGCTTCCATAAACTTTAATCTTGGTTTACGGAAAACAAGCTACTACTAAACGTCAAAAAACAGAGAGTATGTTCTTCGCTACCTCCCAAAGTAAAAAGAAATACCTGCTACTGCGTATTCATAACCAAAAGGGTGAAATCCTAGACCAAGTGTCAGTGGCTCAGTAGGTAGCACACTCGCCTCTGAGGCCGGGAGATCAGAGGGCTGTGGGTTCAGTTCCCACATCTGGCACTTGGGTTAATATCCCAGTACTGACACTGTAGTGCAGCATGAGAGGGGTGTTGCACTTCTGAGGTGCCGTCTTTCCGATGAGACGTTAAACCGAGGTTCCATCTGCCTGGATTGGTGGTAGTTCAGTGGATGTTAAAGATTCCATGGCACTTATCGAAAAGAGCAGGGGAATTTCCCGTGTCCTGGCCAAATTTCCCATTCACTAAAAATACCCCGAACAGCTTAATCTGGTTCAAGGACAGTTGGCATTCATCTGTATCCCCCTCCCCCGGGTCGTGCCTGAAAATAGGCAGGATTTATCTAGTGCACTTACCCAGTCAACAAAAACTAAATAAATAAAGTGTCTAACTTCAAATCTCGGCATTACCTTTGATGACATGCTCACCTTTTCAAACCACATTGACTCTGTTATCAAGACTGCAAATATAAAACATGGTGTACTTTATCATCACAGACATTCAGTGACACCGGATGCACTCAGACTAGCCACCAATAACTCAATACTGTCTACCATTTACTATGGGTTGCCCATATATGGAGCGGGCACAAAAATACAGGTTA
Source organism: Neoceratodus forsteri (assembly GCA_016271365.2). NCBI lineage: Eukaryota > Metazoa > Chordata > Ceratodontiformes > Ceratodontidae > Neoceratodus > Neoceratodus forsteri. The sequence goes on from CM028131.1 coordinate 738,171,759, forward strand.
CTCACCTGTAACAGGAGTTCTAGGAATGGTATATGTTGTTCATCCACACTATCTGGCAGGTTCCTTGCCGCTTTAAATCTTGCCGGAAGGTCTTCAAGCTAGCTCCTCCCACCCACCCGGGTGGTAAAACTCTCAGCTCCGCCCCATGACGCCAGATCTGGCCCGCTGGAAGCTCAGGTTGTGCCGCCGGGCCGGGAGGTCGGTGGAATAGTAGGATGAACAACATATACCATTCCTAGAACTCCTGTTACAGGTGAGTAACCTGTATTTCTAGGACATGGATATGTTGTTCATCCACACTATCTGGCAGACTCCTAGCAGTTCTCCGGGAGGAGGGAGGCAAGCACACCCCTAATACTTACTTGGGGAACAAAGATTGAGAATCGAGGCCCCAAACCAGCATCCCGGCGGACTCAAGGTCGATGTGGTAGTGGGAAATAAAGGTGTGTGCTGACTTCCAGGTAGCAGCCCTGCAGATCTCCTGGATAGGGACATCCTGGAAGCAGCCACCATGCAGCAGTATGGTGGGTAGAATGAGCTCTTATCCTCTGGGAGGCTCCATGCCCGCTAACTCATAGCAGAGATTTATGCAGGAGGTGACCCATCTGCCTATCGTCCGCTTGGCTGCAGGTCTGCCAGGTGCGGCTTCAGCGTAGGTGACAAACAGCTGGCGAACCTCTCCCCGAATTTCAGCCGTGCGCTCCTTATAATAAGCGAGCGCCCTTCTAGGGTCCAGAGTATGGAGCCTATATTCGGCCTCCGAGGTGTGATTGGGGTAGAACACCGGCAGAGTCAATACCTGATTAAGGTGAAACTCCGACACCACCTTCGGAAGGAATTTCGGGTGGGGGCGTAGGACAACCTTGTCCCTGTGGAAGACCAGGTAAGGAGACTCGATGCTCAGCGCCTGGAGTTCTCCCATCCTTCTGGCTGATGTGATAGCCACCAAGAAGGCGGTTTTCCACGACAGGTGGGGGGACCACACCTGTGCATTGGTTTGAATGGCTTGCCCATGAGCTTAGCCAGTACCAGCAGTAAATCCCACGGAGGTGCAGGTTCCTGCACTGGAGGGGAAATGTGATCAAGGCCTTTGAAAAAGCGCCCAACCACTTTTTCCTGTAAGAACACTGCTGACCGCCCGCGCCTGTAAGAGAATGGCTGCCAGGTGCACTTTAAGGGTCGCCGACTAAGCCCTTGACTAGATAGGGACCATAGATAGTCCAAAATGCTCGCACAGGACACGAGAAAGGGTCCAACCTTTTTCCGACACCAAATGGAGAACCTCTTCCATTTGAAGGCATAGCATTTTCTGGTCGACTCTTACGGGACGCCTCAACGACGCTGAGGACCTCGGCTGGAAAGACCCAAGGCCTGGAACTCTAGCCAGGAACCAGCCGCCAGGGTGCACTGGATTGAAGGTCCGGATGGAACACCTTCCCTGACTGACTGAGAGCAGGTCCGGGCGAGCTGGAAGCTGCCGAGTCCTGGAGCTGAGACTGAGGAGATCTGGGTACCAGAACTGGCGAGGCCAGTCTGGGGCTATCAGAATCACCTGCGCTTTGTCCCTTCTCGCTTTCAGCAGGACTCTGTGAATCAGGGGAACGGGGGGAAAGGCGTAAAAGAGGCCCGGGGTCCACGGCCTCGAAAAGGCATCTCCCTGCAGCGAGCCCTGCTGAGGGGGGCGGGCATGAAACAGCCTCAGCTTCGCGTCCTCCCTGGAGGCAAACAGATCCACCAGAGGTGTGCCCCAGCGGGAGAACAGGTCTTGTACTATCTGCAGGAGAGAGACCACTGCAAGGATGCAGCCCCTATCTGGCTCAGGGCATCGGGCCAGAGTGTTGGAGGCTCTTGCCACATGAATGGCCAGGAGATCCGCCTCCAGGCTGCGCACTAGTGACCAGATGCGGAGAGCCTTGCATAGAGGCAAGGAGCGCGGGCCCCCTGGCGGTTTAGATAGTACATGGTCGTGGTATTGTCCGCCTGGACTCGGACCACTTGACCCCGGAGAAACGGAGCAAAGGCGGTGAGAGCTAGGCAGACCGCATGGAGCTCCAGCAGGTTGATATGGCATCGGACTCCTGCTGGGACCAGAGGCCGGCGCCGGTGTCTCCCAGATGGGCACCCTAACCCATCAAAGAGGCGCGGTCGATAGAGACACCGGCGGCTCGGGCGGACAAACGGGATACCTCCTGCAGATGGGACGGAACGGTCCACCACTGGAGAGCGCTCCACATCTCCTGGGCGCTCACACGCCGCTGGTCCAGAGGGTCGCAACACTGTGACCACTGGCCGCCAGACCCCACTGGAGGGGCGCATGTGCCAGCGTGCTCAACGGACTACGCTGGTACAGGGCCATAAGACCCAGGAGTCGTGAGAAGTCCCGGTAGGCGCGATTGCCCAACCAGAAATGATTGGGCAAAGGAGGTAAGAACCTCGGCCCTGTCCGCCGGGAGCCGTGCTCTGGCTCGAAGAGAGTCGAGCTCTGCCCCGATGAAGGATATCACCTGCTTCGGCTCGAGTTCCGACTTGGCCTCGTTGACCAGGAGGCCCAGTTGAGAGCAAACCCGGAGGGCCAGATTTCTGGACCGCTCCACCTCCAACCTGGAGGGGGCTGCTATCAGCCAATCGTCCAGGTAAGGGTACACCCGGAACCCTCGGCGCCGCAGGAAAGCTGTCACCGCTGCAATGCATTTGGTGAAGACCCTGGGAGCTGAAGAAAGGCCGAAGGGCATGGCCTGGAACTCGAAGAGGGATCCCTCCGCTCTGAAGCGGAGGAATCTCTGATGAGGCGGACGGATAGGGACGTGAAAGAACGCGTCCTAGAAGTCCAGAGAACAGAACCACACGCCGTGTTCCAGAGATGGTATTATCTGAGCCAGAGTGACCATTCTGAAGGTTCGAGACCTTAGGAACTTGTTCAGGTCGTAGGTTCAAGATGGGGCGCCAGCCCCGTCTGCTTCGGGACCAGGAAGTACCTGGACACGAACCTGGTTCTAGTGAAGGGTCTCTATCTCTTTATCACCCTTTTCTGAAGGAGGAGGCGGATGGCGTTGGCCGATGAGCCTGTAGAGATTCTGGGACCCCAAAGCCCCAGAGGCAGACGGCTCTGAAGGGTGAGCCTGCTTGAATTCCAGAGGCAGGCCTCTTCCCACCACCTCCAAAATCCACCTGTCGGTGGTAACAGCGGACCAGGCTGGGAAAGGAGGTGTGAGCCGTCCCCACGAGAGGGGAACCAAGGCGGTGTGAGGATGGGGGGCTGACACCCTCAGCCCGTCACTTAGCAGGCTTGAGGAAGGACCGCCTGGGGACCACCAGGGCCTTTTCCTCCTTGCTTCATTAGAGGAAGCCGATGGCTTGGGCTTGGAATACTCAAGGTCTAGCCTGCTGGCCCTGACGCTGTTGTTGGGTCAAGGCAGGGGCGGAAAATAGAGGGACAAAGGGCTTAGACTGGGGCTTATGACCCTTGTCCCTCTGCGCCGGACGACCGAATCCAAGGTGGCATTGATTTTTCGATCCTCTGGAGGTGGCCTTCCACCCAGGGCCGAACAGGTCTGTTCCCAGGAAAGGAACGTCCGCAAGCTTGTGCTGGGTATCCGCGGTAAAGGTGGATATTCGCAGCCACGCCCGCCGACGCATGGCCACAGCGGCCGCCACTGACCGGGCACATGAGTCTCCTATATCCAGAGCAGTCTGGAGCTGTTGTTTGGCTACTGCCCTGCCCTGATCCCGCACCTGCTTGACCGTAGTCTGCAGGTCCGTGGGAAGATGAGGGACCGCCTCATACAGGGAACCCAACAGGGCATGGGAGAAATGTGCTATGAGGACGGCTTTAACTGGCCTGGACGAAGGCCGAGAAGAGGCAGCATACACTTTCCACCTTGAGTAGTCCACTTTCTGGACTCTTTGTCGGGCGGTTTGTCCACGTCCCTGGCATTACCGGCACGCCGGAAAACACTGTCCGTGACCAGCCCTTCAGCCGAGGGGTGTTCAGAAAACCCGGACAGAGAGCCAGTAGGGACTGCATACTTCTGGCCATCCTGGCAAGGCGAGGACAGGAAGCCGGACGCTGCCAAAGTTCCAGGGCCGCCCGACAATGGCTTCGCCACTGGAAAGGCCTCTGCGGGAGAACCGTCCAGAATCTCGGTGAGGGGATATCTGGCCCGCTTGGATACGGGTTCAAGCTTCATCCCAGTGGATTCTGAGATGAGCCTAAGAAGTCCTAGGAAGGATGAAGGGCTATCGTCCGCTGACTGCCCCTCAGAGGACTCCAAGTCAAAACGCTTGAGAACAGGGAGGAGTCATCCGACCACGAGTTGTTGAATAGTTGCCTGGAGCCTGAGCCACCCTCCACTTGTCGAGGCTTGTCAGGGGCGGAGAGTGACCGACAGCCCACGGGAAGGCCCTGGGCCAACCGCGATTCTTTCGTCGGAGCCCCAGCTGTCGGCTGAGGTGGAGGCGGTTCAACCACAATTGGTGGGGCAGCTGGAATAGGTCGGACAACTGGCCTGGAAACAGGCTCCTCGACCACTACCTGGTCCGGTGGCAACCACTTAATGGCCGGAGAAGAGGCCTGAGCCGGCTTATTGGCCAGAAAAAATTGTTGCCACATGAGGTCCTCGTATTTTCGGCGTAGCTTACGCCGAAGCCTTCCCTCCTCGGCCGAGGAGGAAGAAGAGGAAGAGCGGCGACGCCGCTTGCCGCGGTGCCGAGACCGAGACCGTCTATGTCGACGGGAACGGCTGGACCGCGAAGATGTCCGAGACCGAGAATCTCGGCTAGGCCGAGGTCGGTGAGGCGAGGAGCCGAGGATCGGCGATCCCCTCGGTTCGGTCGGCAAAACCGACGGCTCCTGATTCACCGGTACGGAGAGCCGACGATATCCTCAGCCCTCACCGGGGGAACCAGGGAGGAGGGAATCTCAGCTTCTCCAGCCGACAACCCGTCTAACGGGTCGAGAAAAATCTCGACCTCGTCGGCGGGAGTCTCAGTCACCTGGCCTGACGGGGGCACCGTGAAGCCAGTGGCCGAAGCCGAGAATTCGACCGAAGTCGATTGTCGATTTAGGGAGGATCTTTCCGCCCCAAGAGCGCCGACGATGAGATTTACTTAGACTTCTTCGGATCGATGAAACGGACTCGAAGAAGTAGACCGCCTTAGTTGAGAGGGTCAAGCAAAGCTCCTTAAAGGAAGCTGGAATATGAGGTCCCGAGCGATAGAGGGACAAAGGTCACGAGAAGAGGAAGCGCGCCTGAGCCGCCTGCTCTTCAGAAGGCGACCAACCTCTCTAGTTGTTCGGCGATCCCGTGAGGCCGCTAAACCGCCAGTCGGGCCTCTTTGATTTGACCGAGGAAATCTTCTTTCGGGACGCCCCAGATGTAAGCGGGCAGCGCGGTCCTCGAGGACGTAGACCGAGAAGGAGGAACACAGGTCGCAAGCCTGCGGGTCGTGCTCCTGGCCAAGGCAATAAACGCACGTGGAGTGCGGGTCCGTCCGAGACATCATCTGCCCACAGGGACATCTCCGAAATCCGAGAGTCGATTTGTCCATCGCAGCCGCGAAGGAAGAAGACCGAGAAAGTTATAAAAATTTTTTCTCTCTTTTTTAAACCGAAGGATTTTAGGCCCAAAACTTAATCGCAGAGCGTTAAGGAGGGAACCTGAGCTTCCAAGCGGTAAGGAAGATCTGGCGTCATGGGGCGGAGCCGAGAGTTTTACCACCCGGGTGGGTGGGAGGAGCTAGCTTGAAGACCTTCCGGCAAGATTTAAAGCGGCAAGGAACCTGCCAGATAGTGTGGATGAACAACATATCCATGTCCCTAGAAACTGCTCTTAATAAGAACAACACTCCTCAATATGGCCTGTCGTCTTACTTTGGGGGCTACTCTCGACACCCACACCTGCTCGCTGTACACTGAAACTGGGGGGCTCCCACTCCATCTTAGAGGGCAATACCTAACTTGCCTACTTCTAAAAAAAAGTACTACTTGGACTGACATCCCCCACACTGGGCGGACACTTTAAGCTGGCCGTCCCAACGAAATGTACCCGTAGTGCAGTCGCTGACAAGATGGAGATTCCCTTCAAAAGGACGAAACTTTCCAGAACTTCATCCTGTATCAAGGTCCGAAATGGTGCAATGAACTACCTGCAGTCCTAACTGATACTACCAAGACTAGTACCTTCAAAGCTGGGCACAAATCTCTCCTTGGCTCTAGAATGAATTGTACCTGCCTGCGCTAATGTGATAGTACCTCGGCCCCAATTTTCCATTTACCTACCCCTCTCCACATCTGTCAGCTATATACCACTTGTTTTCTTAACCCACTCCCCTACCCCCAATTACCTGACCATGGCCTCAGTTGCTTGAAAGCTCCACCTCTCTCCCACCTCAGACGATGCCACCTTCGGCTGATTCTCTCCCCCCCAAACCCCTATCATCTAATCAGTCTATCTGTTAATATTTACTAATCTGATGTGTATAAGTTAACATTTTACTGTTACTGCCTGTGTATATCCGTCAATGTTTTTTCTCTTTTTTTCTTTGTAAACCTTGTATTTTTGTAATATTTGTTCTACACTGACGTGAAAACTTTGAAAATAAGTCCTTGATTCAACTATCTTAATCCCAAACTGAAATAAATAAATAAAATGCTCAGGTAGCTGTAAATGTTCCAGGATCCATTCCATAATAAAGTCCAGCAGGTTAGGGCCTTCAACACCCTTCGGGATCCCCACCAGTCTAAGATTCCAGGACCACACCTTATTTTCAAGGGCTTCCATGTGGCTCTGAATGTGCCCATTTTCTTGCATGAGCATAGCAACAGTCGCCAGGGTTGAGGAGGACCGCTTATCCAATTCCCCGACTCTGCCAGCCAAGTACTTTACTTTGGCATCCTGAGATTCCAGTTGGGTAAGAGTTCTCTCTATATATAATCCATGGCCTGCATAGATTCAAGGAGTGCCTGCCATTGTGGTTGTTCGGCTGTTGGCGGGCCACCTGTGTCGGAGCTACCCATGGCCTTGTCTTGCTGTGCCGCTAAATTTTTAGCACTCCCCGATTGCTGACTCTTGGTACTAGCAATCATGCATTTGGCATTTTCTTGATCCAGGGGCTCCCAGGAAATAGGTTCTATCAAGCAGGAAAGTCCAAAATGAATTTTGTTAGACAGAGTTTAATAGTTTGTAAGACATCCACGGACAGCCTGTATAGAGTGTGTCCTGACTGGAAGGTGGCTCTCTAGTGCCCCAATCAAATTATTTTTAGAAGAATCCTCCTCTTCTACTGCAAACCCTATAGCAATCTGCATTTGCTGCATCAGTGTCTGAAAAGTGGGGTCTTCAGGAGGAGATTTGGGTGTGTACACTGCAGAACCTTCACTGCAAAAAGATACAGTGGAGTTCTAACATGGGACATAATGTTCTTCATAGCCCTCCTACTCTTCATAATCCTCCTCCATTATGAGGTTAGGATTATATTCCTCCTCCTCCTCAACATCCCGATCAGCAACAGAAATAGAGGACCTCACTGGTGACACTGCAGGCCTTTGCTCAACACTGAGGGAGTCGGTAGGGGTTGTGATGTAGTAACAAGCCTGGCAATATGCAAGTCATATTTGAAAGTGACGCCAGCTCTGCTGTGCATCAACAATGCCCTGGATAGGGTCATGACAACTGGTGTTAATAATGGGCCTGCTCCCACTGACGATGGTGACATACCATCTATAGTAACAATGGTAGTGCCTAAGCCAAGCCCTGACCTTGGTGTCTGATCAACCGTCGGGGGGGGGACTACCATCATCACTGCCGGGACGGACAATGACAGTGCAGGTTGAGTGGGTAGAGGCCACAGCAGTGACCTGGACCTCGTTGGGGACATGGATTTGTCTTTATCCTTATGTTTCTGCTATGTCCTGATGACCACTCTTATTCACGGTTTTGGACCCTGATAACCGGGACTCGGTTAAGGGGGTGGTGACACTTCCTTCTGGCCTTGGACTTTTTGCATGGCCGCTAGAGTTTTCTCTAACAAAAACATTCTTGAACGCTTTTTTCCTACATCGCCTTGTTGCTTTACTGAAGCACTGGCAAATCTCACAAGTCCTGACATAGTGAAAGAGGCCTAAATAGCAGACACACATCATGGGTGTCGTCTCTGTATACTTTTTCACCACAATCGCAGTACTGGAACAAGGTCACAAGTTCTGACATTGTGAAAGAGGCCTAAACAGCAGACACACATGTAGTGGGTGTTACATACTAACACGCCAGCAGAATAGGCCTAAAGGTCTCTCGAGTCTGCTTGATTTTCAGCACCTGCACTGAGGGCTGATTTGGTGTCCCCCTCTTCCCCTTGGTTTATACTGTCCTCAGTCCCAGATGTTCCACCTGTATTGAGCTTGGTCAGATTTACCCTCCCCCTGTATCTGTCCCATCCCCTCTTAAACCCGTCCACAGTCTCCATTTCTACCAGCTCCCTGGGCAGTGCATTCCATGGCTCCACCATCCTTTCAGTGAAATAACATCTCCTCCTCTCCCCTCTAAGCCTGCCCCCTTCCAGCTTACACCCATGACCTCTTGTTGTCACACCCTGACTGGGCCTCCTTTATTGATCCCTTTCATGTACTTAAAGACCTCTATCATGTCCCCCCTCTCCTCCTGGGTGTACATGTCGAGCTCCTTGAGCCTCTCATCATAGGTCCTCTCCCCCAGGCCCCAGATCATTTTGGTTGCACTCCTTTGGACCCTCTCTAGAAGTGTAATGTCCCTTTTTAAATGTGGTCTCCAAAACTGTACTCAATACTCAAGGTATGGCCTAACCATGTAGTTGTACAGTGGAAGGATCACTTCCGCCTTTCTGGAAGTAATCCCCCTGGCGATGCATCACAGCATCCTATCTGCCCTTGCCGCTGCCCTCCTACAGGTCTCTGAGTTGTTCATTTTGACATCAACCACTACCCCCAGGTCCCTCTTACCCTCCTTGACTTGAATCATGCTTCCTCCCCAGGGTATACCCTGGCCTGGATTTCTGACTCCCAGGTGCAGAATCTTGCACTTCCCTGCATTTAATTTTAGTTTCCATTTTCCTGACCACCTTTCCAGAGCCTCCAGGTCCTCCTGCAAGGCCGCCCTTCTCTCCTCCCCATCCACCACTGCACCCAGCTTTGAGTCATCTGCAAAAAGACTCATCTCACTCCTGAGCCCCCCTCCGATGTCTGAGATATAAGTGTTGAAGAGGAGTGGCCCCAGCACTCACCCTGGGGAACCCCACTAGTAACCCACCTTGGGGATGAGGCTAACCCTCCAACCACCACCTTCTGAGTATGCTCAGAGAGCCAATTTCCTATCCATCTTAGCAACTGTTTCCCTACCCCCATTTCCTTTAGCTTAACCAGCAGGCCACTGTGGGGTACTGAATCAAACACCTTGCTAAAGTCCAGAAAGAGGACGCCCACTGGCCTACCCTGGTCCAGGGCCCTCGTCACCCAGTCATAGAATTCAACAATCAAAAACAGAAAGGGTCCCACCGTGGAGTGGTGGTATAGCTTGCTCACCTTGGAATTCCAATCTGAAAACTAAGAGGACACCCTTTTTCATGGAGTTTAAAGTAAGAAAAGCCAGCAGGCAGTTAAATTGTTTAATTCTGAATATGTACCATGTTTCTGGAGGGTGGGGGCTCTGGATGCCACACACCAGTAGCACCCTTCACCAGAAATATGAATTGCATTTTGAGCAATGCAAAGGTTTTGAGCGTGCTTTTTGGTTGTCCATAGAATTCAACAAGGTTTGTCTGGCACGATCGTCCCATGACAAAGCCATGCTGCCTATCGTCCAAGTACCAGTTTGCTCCAGTAACCCCCCCCCAGCCTTTTCTTAACAATATCCTCAATCACTTTGCCGACCACCGATGTCAAGCTAACGGGCCTGTAATTTCCTGCCTCCTCTCTTGATCCCCCCTTGTGGATCGGCACGACATAGGCCACCCTCCAGTCTTGGGGCATCCACCCGGTCCTCAAAGAGATGTTGAAAAGCTCCACTAGAGGGACTGCCAGGACATCCGCCAGTTTCCTGGGATGCATCTCATCTGGCACAGGCGCTTTCTCCGTCCGAAGGGACCTGAGGGCTTCCCTTACTCTCTCTACCGAGATTTCAGCCTCCACGTCCTCCCCCTTTTCATCCTGTACTGCTGGGCCCCCACCTGTCTGTGGTGGCCACTCCCTTTCCCTAGACCCATCAGGGATCCTTGTCTCTACCAGTCCCACCCCTTCCTCCGGTTTGCCCCCACTCCCCTCGCAAGACATAGCCCCTCCATTCCCCCCCCCCCCAGTAAAAACTGAGGCAAAGTACTCATTTAGGACTTCTGCCTGTTCCCCTGCCTGTTGTCTTTGTATATTTTTTCACTGCAATCACAGTACTGGAACAAGGTCATTGTTTTCAGCAGCATACAGTAGTCAACAGTTTCACTAAATTATTAGTGATTACTTTACATAAAATAATAAATGAAAATGGCTATGCATATTAATTTCCACAGAATGTCCGATAAGTACAGTCGATAGCAAGAAAAGAATGTAGGTGAGATGGGCTTGCCGACGTTTATGTAGATGCTCACGTGTGACGTTACGAGCGGCACCCAGCTAGCAAAAGTTTTCGTGTGGTCCCAGCACTGATGCAGCTATAGTTCCAAAAGTGTGGCATAAGGGAAGAGAGATTCTCAAAGAAGATGGTGCTTTTCCTTTAGCTTTCTTTTGCCAGCAGTCATAGTTAGCTACTGGTTTGAAAGCCCTTTTTGCAGTCAGGAGCAGCAGGGCTTGCCCTGCCAGGAGCCCTGTGCTCTTTACTGGATGGTGTCTTGGCAGTTATATGTCTCCTTGTGTGCAAGAGATGACTGCCCCTTTACAAAGGACCGTTTGGTGCATATTTTAGTCTCCTTGGGTGCCAGAAACAGCTGTGGAGAAGTGCCATCTAAAGTGTACTTTCTACCTTTATAAGGCAGTTGAGTTAGATGCCCAGTTTGACAAGCTTTTGGGGGAAACATTTTACATAAACCTACCTAATGCCCAACATCAACATATGGACCTATTGCAGCCACTGCTATTTCTGAATTATATAATAAAATATATAAAAATTAATGTAATAGACAACCAATCGCAAAGCCTTTATGAAATCTCCATCTTTCTTGAAGATCTTTTATGATTCTCAAGCCTCTGATAACCCTGGGAAATGGTGTTTATAATGCACTAATAACAGCTCATGTGTGGTACATTTGGAGGCCATATTATGTGAAATGGAAACAGCATGTGAAATTGGTAACATCCTGTTAATGGGGATCTAAATTTAGCTGATACAAACTGGCGGGATAATTTAGCATATACTTCAAATAGTAAAAAACTTTTAGCAATGTGTGCCCAGCTTCATTTGAAGCAGGGTGTTTTTCATCCAACTACAGGTGGTACTTTATCAGATATAGTGTTGCATGGTGATAGTCTTGATGTTTATGATATCTCTGTTGAAGCACTGCTTGGAAATAGTGGCCAGAATGTCACCTCCTTTAAGTTAAAATGTTTATGGGAAATTGACTCAGAGCCAGTCTCAATCTGTGTGTGTGAAAAAGCAAATATTCTTGGTATGGAACAAGTCTTTGGACACACAGATTGGGAAAAAGAACGTGATGATAGAACATTACAAGAATACTGGGAGCTTTTGTACAATACCTTAATATATGTCCAAAAAGAGTTTATACATGTAAAACTAAATACACAAAAAGCAAATTACAGCCTAAATAGCTGTCTAAATCTATTAAGAAATTGATTTTTTTTTATACTTCATTTTTATTTAGCACTGGTTAAAAGCAGGACATTAAGACACTTGTACAGTCATCAAAATAACCAATAAATTTGATACAGATACATTTCATCTCTTACCAAGTGTTACTAGGTTGTTATTTGTCTGAAAGCACTATATACCAAACACAGGTATAACCAGGAGTAATTTCACTATTTAAGGTTTACAGTGTATTCATAGTTGCTACTACCTAGTGCTGGTCTAAACCAAAGATTTGATTGGAAGAAAATGGTATTTAGTGCAGGTAATTGGGTAAGAATGAGCAATAATAATCTTAAAAACCTTTCAAAAGCTTAACAAAAAACTTTGGTTGATCAGCTATTTATCTTACAAGGTGTTTTAGGTAGACATTGCTGGGTAATATCCCCATGAGGGTAGTCTTCCTCAACAACCAGGTCGATGGAGTAGAAGGGTTGTTTGCTAAAGGGGTTGTGGTTTAAATCAGGGTCTTTACTTAATGTTTCTTTCTCATAATAAGGAAAGGGTCGGCTCATAATTCCTTGCCCTCCCACCAGTAAATCCTACTTTAATACCCACTAAACTTTCCAGGATCAGGCGCCTGGGTCATTCAAAACCCACCTGGTCCACCTATTCGTGTACACTGCGGGCTTATCCTGGAGATTATGGGTAATGTTCTCAAAGATTCTAATATGGTCGACAATATTTCTCCATTCGGAGATGGTAGGGGAGATCTCCTGAAGCCATCTCCTGGTTATAGCCTTATAGGCCGCAACCAACATTATGGACCAGAGGTATGTCATAAAGAAATTGATTGAACAAAAAAATATGCTGGTTATCTTAAATCAAAACTGTTCATAATTGAACTAATTACATCAAGGCACAGAAACGTTGCAAAACTGCTATTAAGAAGACAAATAAAAAATGGAAATTGGATTTGGCTAAAAATGCAAAGAAATCAAATAGTAAACAGTTTTTTTTCTTACATAAACTCCTTAAAAAAACTAAATGTAAGGTGAGTCCCATTGTAGTGGAAAACCAAATAATTCAAAATTCAAAGGAAATGGCTGACATATTTAACAGTGTTTTCTGTAAGAGCTATATAGCCTCAGATATTCCTGTGTTTCATCAAATGGATACTAGTTCAGATCCCATCGTCTTTACGACTGCAGACATCGCTAATGAGTTAAAGTTACAAAAAGAGAAAACGTGTATGGGGCCTGACCATATTTCAGGGCAATTTTTATTTCAACTTACGGATTACTTAGTGATTCCCCTAAAATTACTCTTCGAGTCATGTCTGCTACAGGGTTTTGTCCCAGTGCAATGGAGAACTGCTAATGTTGTCCCTACATATAAAAAGGGTTTAAAATCAGACTGTTCAAATTAACGTCCAATCAGCCTCAAGTCTCCAATCTGTAAAATCCTTGAAAGTTTAATCAGAGGTGTACCTTGTCCCATTTTGAATGACTCAGATATGGAACAGCACAGATTTAAAAAAGATAGAGGCTGCCTGTCAAATCTGATGATTTTTTATGAAAGCATCAGTTCATTGGTAGATAGTAGAACACCTTGTGATGTCATATTCTTGGATTTTAGCAAGGCATTTGACACTATGCCACACTGGGTCTTAGAAACAAAGTTACAACACTTAAAAATTAATATATACATCATTACATGGATTAATAATTGGTTATCAAATCGTACACAACAAGTTCATATAAATGGTTGTTTATCGAACACTGGTTATGTTACCAGTGGAGTCCCCCAGGGCTCAGTGCGAGGTCCATGCATATTTCAGACTTTTATATCTGACTTAACATCAAATTGCCAATCAACATCTTTTAAGTATGCAGATGATATAAAGATTGGTGGTCCATGAGTAAGTGAAAATGACTCTGACATAATCCAGCATGACTTAGATAAAATCTGTGAATGGGCTGCCTTGTGGGGTATGAAATTAAACAACTCCAAATGCAAGATTATGCATCTGGGTCATACTAATCCGTCTAAGACATACGTGCTAGGACAATACCAACTCAATGAAATTACTGATGAAAGAGACCTGGGCATAACAATTTAAAATAATATGGATTTTTCTAATCACATAAATGAATCAGTAAATAAAGCAAATAGGGCTGTCTGGTCTATTAAACGTAATGACTCTACTAAAGACCCAGAAGTCTTGATGCCATTGTTTAGAGCACATGTTAGGCCTCATTTGGAATATGTGTCTCAGCTATGGTGTCCTTGCAAGAAAATACAGGTTACTCACCTGTAACAGGAGTTCTAGGAATGGTATATGTTGTTCATCCACACTATCTGGCAGGTTCCTTGCCGCTTTAAATCTTGCCGGAAGGTCTTCAAGCTAGCTCCTCCCACCCACCCGGGTGGTAAAACTCTCGGCTCCGCCCCATGACACCAGATCTGGCCCGCTGGAAGCTCAGGTTGTGCGTCGAAGCCGGGGAGGTCGGGGGTTCGTGTGGATGAACAACATATACCATTCCTAGAACTCCTGTTACAGGTGAGTAACCTGTATTTCTAGGGACATGGATATGTTGTTCATCCACACTATCTGACAGACTCTAGCAGTTCTCCGGGAGGAGGAGGCAAGCGCACACCCTATATACTTACTTGGGGACAGAGATTGGAGGACCGAGGCCCCAAAACCAGCATCCCGACGTGACTCAAGGTCGATGTGGTAATGGGTAATGAAGGTGTGTGCTGACTTCCAGGTAGCAGCCCTGCAGATTTCCTGGATAGGGACGTCCCTGGAAGCAGCCACCGATGCAGCAGTATGGCGGGTAGAATGAGCTCTTATCCCTCTGGGAGGCTCCATGCCCGCCAACTCATAACAGAGATTTATGCAGGAGGTGACCCATCTGCCTATCGTCCGCTTGGCTGCAGGTCTGCCAGGTGCGGCTTCAGCGTAGGTGACAAACAGCTGGCGAACCTCTCCCCGAATTTCAGCCGTGCACTCCTTATAATAAGCGAGCGCCCTTCTAGGGTCCAAAGTATGGAGCCTATATTCGGCCTCCGAGGTGTGATTGGGGTAGAACACCGGCAGAGTCAACACCTGATTAAGGTGAAACTCCGACACCACCTTCGGAAGGAATTTCGGGTGGGGGGCGTAGGACAACCTTGTCCCTGTGAAAGACCAGGTAGGGAGACTCGATGCTAAGCGCCTGGAGTTCTCCCATCCTTCTGGCTGATGTGATAGCCACCAAGAAGGCGGTCTTCCACGACAGGTGGGGGAGACCACACCTGTGCATTGGTTCGAATGGCTTGCCCATGAGCTTTGCCAGTACCAGCAGTAAATCCCACGGAGGTGGGGGTTCCCGCACTGGAGGGGAAATGTGATCAAGGCCTTTAAAGAAGCGCCCAACCACTTTTTCCTGCGCCACTGACTGCTGACCGGCCCGCGATCCGTAAGCAGAAATGGCTGCCAGGTGCACCTTACGGGTCGTCGACCTAAGCCCTTGACTAGATAGAGACCATAAATAGTCCAAAATGCTTGCCACAGGACACGAGAAAGGGTCCAACCTTTATCCTGACACCAAATGGAGAACCTCTTCCATTTGAAGGCATAGCATTTTCTGGTCGACTCCTTACGGGACGCCTCAACGACGCTGAGGACCTCGTCGGAAAGACCCAAGGCCTGGAACTCTAGCCGCTCAGGAACCAGGCCGTCAGCTGCAGGGATTGAAGGTCCGGATGGAACACCTTCCCCTGATTGACTGAGAGCAGGTCCGGGCGAGCTGGAAGCTGCCTCGGAGTCCTGGAGCTGAGACTGAGGAGATCTGCGTACCAGAACTGGCGAGGCCAGTCTGGGGCTATCAGAATCACCTGCGCCTTGTCCCTCCTTGCTTTCAGCAGGACCCTGTGAATCAGGGGAAAGGCGTAAAAGAGGCCCGGGGTCCACGGCCCCGAGAAGGCATCCCCCTGCAGCGAGCCCTGCTGAGGGGGGCGGGCATGAAACAGCCTCAGCTTCGCGTTCTCCCTGGAGGCAAACAGATCCACCAGAGGTTTGCCCCAGTGGGAGAACAGGTCTTGTACTATCTCCGGCAGGAGAGACCACTCGTTCGATGCAGCCCCTATCCGGCTCAGGGCATCGGCCAGGGTGTTGGAGGCTCCTGCCACATGAATGGCCAGGAGATCCGCCTCCAGGCTGCGCACTAGTGACCAGATGCAGAGAGCTTCCTTGCATAATAGCATGGAGCGCGTCCCGCCCTGGCGGTTTAGATAGTACATGGTCGTGGTGTTGTCCGTCTGGACCCGGACCACTTGACCCCGGAGAAACGGAGCAAAGGCGGTGAGAGCTAGGCGGACCGCACGGAGCTCCAGCAGGTTGATATGGCATCGGGACTCCCGTGGGGACCAGAGGCCGTGCACTCGGTGTTCCCCCAGATGGGCACCCCAACCCATCAAAGATGCGTCGGTCGATAGAGAGACCGTCGGCTCGGGGCGGACAAACGGGATACCCTCCTGCAGATGGGACGGAACGGTCCACCACTGGAGAGCGTTCCACATCTCCTGGGTCATCCACACACGCTGGTCCAAAGGATCGCAGCGCTGTGACCACTGGCTGGCCAGTCCCCACTGGAGGGGACGCATGTGCCAGCGTGCCCAACGGACTACGCTGGTACAGGCCGCCATGAGACCCAGCAGTCGCAGGAAGTCCCGGGCAGGGCGCGATTGCCCAACCAGAAATGATTGGGCAAAGGAGGTAAGAACCTCGGCCCTGTCCGCCGGGAGCCGTGCTCTGGCTCGAAGAGGTCGAGCTCTGCCCGATGAAAGTTATCACCTGCTTGGCTCGAGTTCCGACTTGGCCTGGGTGACCAGGAGGCGAGTTGAGAGCAAACCTGGAGGCCAGATCCTGGACCGCTCCACCTCCGACCTGGAGGGGGCTGCTATCAGCCAATCGTCCAGGTAAGGGTACACCCGGACCCCTCGGCGCCGCAGGAATGCTGTCACCACTGCCATGCACTTGGTGAAGACCCTGGGAGCTGGAGAGAGGCCGAAGGGCATGGCCTGGAACTCGAAAAGGGATCCCTCCGCCCTGAAGCGGAGGAATCTCTGATGAGACGGACGGATAGGGACGTGAAAGAACGCGTCCTGAAAGTCCAGAGAACAAAACCACACGCCGTGTTCCAGAGATGGTATTATCTGAGCAAGAGTGACCATTCTGAAGGTTCGAGACCTTAGGAACTTGTTCAGGTCGTGTAGGTCGAGAATGGGGCGCCAGCCCCGTCTGTTCAGGACCAGGAAGTACCTGGACACGAACCCTGGTTCTGATGGAGGCCCTCTATCTCTTTATCACCCTTTTCTGAAGGAGAAGGGCAATGCAAGCTCGACGAGCCTTGAGAGAGTCTGGGACCCCGAAGCCCCCTTGGGCGGCCACGGCTCTGAAGGGTGGAACCGCTCAATTCCAGAGGCAGCCTCTCCCACCACCTCCAGAACCCACCTGTCCGTGGTAACAGCGGACCAGGCGGAAAGGAAGTGCCGGAGCCGTCTCTCATCGGGGAAACCAGGGGGCGAGGTGACGGGATGAGGGCGACACCCCAGCCCGTCATTGTGCAGGCTTGGAGGAAGGACCGCCGAGGACCACCAGACCTTTTCCTCCTTGCTTCCTATTAGAGGAAGCTGACTGTGGGCTTGGATACCCAAGGTTCAGCC
This sequence comes from Neoceratodus forsteri, assembly GCA_016271365.2. Classification (NCBI taxonomy): domain Eukaryota; kingdom Metazoa; phylum Chordata; order Ceratodontiformes; family Ceratodontidae; genus Neoceratodus; species Neoceratodus forsteri. Next base: position 738,189,230 of record CM028131.1, read on the forward strand.
TGCTGGCCCTGACGTTGTTGGGCCGGGCGCCAGCGGGAGCAGAGGGGCTTAAAGGGGTTTAGACTGGGCTTACGGCCCTTGTCCCTCTGGCTGACGATACCGAGTCCAAGGTGGCATTGGACTTTTCGATCCTCTGGAGGTGACCTTCCACTCCAGGGCCGAGGTCAGTTCCCAGGAAAGGAACATCCGTGAGCTTGTGGGTATCCGAGGTAAGTGGATATCCTCAGCCCGCCCGCGGCGCGCCACCTCGGCCGCCACTGACCGGGCACAAGAATCTCCAATATCCAGCGCAGTCTGAGCTGCTGCTTAGCCACTGCCCTGCCCTGGTCCCGCACCTGCTTAACTGTGGTCTGCAGGTCCGCAGGAAGATGAGGGACGACCTCATCCAGGGAGCCCAACAGGGCATGGGAAAAATGTGCCATCAAGACGGGCGAACTGGCCTGACGAAGGCCGAGGGAGGAGGCAGCATACACTTTCCGCCCAGCATAGTCCAGTTTCTTGGACTCTTTGTCAAGTGGTTTGTCCACGTCCCTGGCATTTCTGGCTCGCCGGAAAACACTGTCCGTGACCGACCTCTCAGCCGAAGGGTGTTCGGAAAAGCCGGACAGAGAGCCTGTGGGGACCGCATACTTTCTGGCCATCCTGGCCGAAGGCGCAGGACAGGAAGCCGGACGCTGCCACAATTCCAGGGCCGGGCCAACAATGGCTTCGGCCACCGGAAAGGCCTCCGTAGGAGAATCCCCTCGGTCCAGAATCTCAGTGAGGGGATATCTAGCCCGTTTGGACACGGGTTCGAGCTTCATCCCAGTGGATTCTGAGATGAGCCTGAGTAGTCCAAGGAAGGACGAAGGGCTATCGTCCATCGACTGCCCCCCAGAGGATTCCAAGTCTAGGTGCTTGGAAAACAGGGAGGAGTCGTCGTCCGACTCAGACGAGTCGTTGAATAGCTGCCTAGAGCCCGCGCCACCCTCCACGTGCCGAGGCTTATCGGGAGTGAGGGTGACCGACAGCCTATGGGGAAGGCCATGGCCGGCGCGAACTTTTGTCGGGGCCCGACTGTCGGTTGAGGCAGGAGGTTCCACCAGAATTGGTGGGGCAGCAGGAGTAGACCGAACAACCGGCCTGGAAACAGGCTCCTCGACCACCAGCGAGGTGATTCAACCGTTCGGTGACAACCATTTATGGCGGGAAGAGGCCTGAGCCGGCTTGTTTCAACAAAATTAGTTGTTGCCACAGGTCCTCATATTTTGGCGTAACTTATGCAGCAAGCCTCCTCGTCCGAGGAGGAGGAAGATGAGGAAGAGCGGCCACGCCGCTCACCACGGTGCCGAGACCGAGACCGCCTGTGTCGACGGGATCAGCTAGACCACGAAGATGTCCGAGACCGAGACCGAGAATCTCGGCTAGGCCGAGGTCGGCGCGGCGGGGAGCCGAGGATCGGCAATCCCCTCGGTTCGGTCGACAAATCCGACGGCTTGGGAACCAGAGGAACAGATGAGCCGACGGTACATAGATACATACATAGATACATAGACAGTGTCGGCAGATAAGGGCCTACGGCCCACCTAGTCTGCCCATTTGAGCTTGTAAGTTCAGTTTGTTTTCCTAGAAGTCTATTTCCCCTTACCCCTGACCTCCAGAATTCCTTTATGTCTATCCCATGCATTCTTAAATCCGGTGATTGTTCAGCCCCCACCACTTCCTCTGGCAGGGTGTTCCACTATCCACCACCGTTCTGTGAAGAAATTCTTTCTCATGTTTCCTCTGAATCGTCCTCCCTCAACTTCATCCCATGCCCTCTAGTCCTGAAACATCTTTTTCGCTTAAAATAGTGTTTTCCTGCACCCTGTTCCTCCCTGTAAGATACTTGTATGTCTCTATCATATCTCCTCTCCTCCTCTCCTCCAGGAGTACATGTTCAGTTCCTTCAACCTGTCTTCATAGGATTTGTGATGCAACCCATGCACCATCTTTGTTGCCTCCTCTGAACCTTCTCTACCCTGTCTATGTCCTTACGTAGGTATGGTCTCCAGAACTGTACACTGTACTCCAGGTGGGGCCTCACTAGTGTCTTGTATAGCGGAATTATGACCTCCTTTTCCTGCTGGTGATGCCCCTGCCTATACATCCCAGCATCCTATTTGCTTTACCTGATGCCTTGTCACACTGTTTCCCTACCTTGAGGTCATCAGAGATGACAACCCAAGATCCTTTCCTGCTTGGTGCATGCTATATCCTCACCCCCAACTGATATATTGTGCCAGGGTTTTTGTCCCATATGCATTATCTTGCACTTCTTTGCATTGAATTTCAACTGCCAAACCCTTGACCATTCTTCAAGTTTCTGCAGGTCCTTCTCATTCTGTCTACACCCTCTGGTGTGTCTACTCTGTTACAGAGCTTTGTGTCATCAGCAAACAGTGAAATTCTGCCTTCTATATCCTGTGCAATGTCACTGATGAAGATGTTGAATAGGACCGGTCCCAGCACTGATCCCTGTGGTACCCCACTGGTCACTCTTCCCTCTGTGGAGTGACAGCCATTTACCACCACCCTCTGTGTCCTGCCACCCAGCCAGTTACCTACCCACCACACTACTGTCCTGCCCACACCCATATTCCCAGTTTGTGTAATAGTCTTCTATGTGGCACAGTGTCAAAGGCCTTGCTGAAGTCCAGATAGGCCATGTCCACTGCCCTCCCTGATCCACCTCCCTAGTCACCCAGTCAAAAAATTCAATGAGGTTGGTCTGACATGACCTCCCCCTGGTGAAACCATGCTGCCTTGGGTCCTGTAGTCCATTGACAACCAGATGTTCCACCAATCTCTCCTTCATTAGTGCTTCCATGATCTTTCCCACTACCGAGGTGAGGCTGACTGGTCTGTAGTTCCCTGCTTCCTCTTTGTTCCCACTTTTGTATAAGGGGACTACATCTGCTGTCCTCCAGTCTTTGGGTACCTCCCCTGTTTCCAGTGATTGGCTGAACAGGATAGCCAGAGGTTCAGCCACCACCTCTCTTAGTTCTTTAAGGACCCTGGGGTGCACCCCATCTGGCCCCATTGCTTTGTCAACTCTTATTACTTCCATTACTTCCACAATCCTCGCCGGGGGAACCGGGGAGGAGGGATATTCGGCTTCTCCAGCCGACAACCTGTCTAACGGGTCGAGAAAAATCTCGACCACGTCGGGAGTATCGGACACCTGGCCTGACGGGGGCACGCGTGAGCCAGTGGTCAAGGCAAATCTCGACAAGTCGACTGTCGACAAGGGAGGGATCTTTCCGCTCCCAGAGCTCGGCGATGGGACTTACCCTTACTTTCTTCGACCGATGTAACGGTCCAGAAGAAGTTGGACCCTCGCCTTTGGTCGAAAGGGTCAAGCAAAGCTCCTAAAAAGCCGAATAGGAGGACCCAGCGGGAAGCGGGGCAGATACCTTGGCCGAAGATGTAGCAGCGCCAGCAGCCGCCTCTCTCGAGGCGTCATCTACTCAAGTTGTTCTGCGGGCCCGCAGCCATGGACACCGCCAGTGGGGCCTCCTTGGATTTGACGGAGAAATCTCCTTCGGGCACCCAAGTTGGAGGCGGGCAGCGATCCTCAGGGCGTGAGACCGAGAAAGATGAGCACAGTTCGCAGGCCCCGCGGTCGTGCCCCTGGCCTAGGCAGTAAACGCACGTGAGTGCGGATCCGCCCCGAGACATCTTCTTCGATTCGCAAAGGGCATCTCCGAAAACCGAGTCGACTGGTCCATCGTGAGCCGCGAGGGAAGAAGACCGGTTGTAAAAGTTTTGTTATTGAAAATTTTAAAAGTCAATAATTAGGCCTAAAGCTTAATCGCAGAGGCGTTAAGGAGGGAACCTGAGCTTCCAAGCAGTAAGGAAGATCTGCGTCATAGGCGTGAGCGAGTTTACCACCCGGTGGTGGAGGAGCTAGCTGAAGACCTTCCGGCAAGATTTAAAGCGGCAAGGAACCTGCCAGATAGTGTGGATGAACAACATATCCATGTCCCTAGAAACTAATATTAACCAAACAGAAAGAGTCCAGCGTAAATTTACTAAACACTTGAGAGGCACGTACCATCTTCAATATGAAGCTAGACTTTATCATCTTAATCTGTTATCATTAGAAACTTATAGGCTACGTGGAGACTTATTATTCCTTGTTGATGTTGTCCAGGACCCAGAGTTAATGGCTGACTAGGGATTAAAGTTTAAGAATTCTTTCTACAACACTAGAGGGCACCCCCTTCAACTGACAGGCAAATCCTTTAATTATATTAAGAGGAAATATTTCATTTTAAGAGTGATTAAGCCTTGGAACAATCTACCCGTACAACTTATTATTAGTAAGTATAAAGAACAATTTAAAGCAAGATTGGACAAACATTTATTATCCATTAAATCATTGGCGTATTATTGATTCAGACTAGTATGTGAGCATTTATGGGCCAATATGCTCTCTTGCTTTCCATGTACCTTAGCATGAACATAACAAGTAAAGGAATAAAACTACTGGTCAAACATCCAATGTGTAATGCATGAATTCCCTCAGATAGGTGTCTCAAAAAATAGAACACCTCTTCCCTTCAGATCTATCACTAACTAGTGGAACTTATTCATTCCTAACATAACAACCACAGTAACTCCTTATTAACAGACCATCTTGCACCCAGGAACACACACAACTTACCATGTAAGCTTTAAATAGAACAAAAGGGTATATAACCTGCTTTTGGGCATCCACTTGCTAAGAAGAGCATGTCACGATTCTCAAATAAATTAGTCCATGATACCATATACATAAAATATTATCATCAGAATTTGTCAGAGAAAATTGTCCAGACACCCCATTTCTCAAATGTGATGCTTTACAACCTGACAACCAGCACGCATTCCAGCTTAAAACATATTCCTGCAGACTTCATTTGGTGGGAGCAAAAAATAGGTTACGTTCACCTGTAACAGTAGTTCTAGGAGTGGCATATAGTTCATATCCACACAATGGTTTAGTAGTGAAAGCCCAGGTAAGGAGACTTCCACCAAGAGTACCTACAACTCACTGATTCTTCTGGCTGATGTAATGGCCACTAAGAAGGCCATCTTCCATGACAGCTGTGGCATGTCACACCTGTGCATAGGCTCAAATGACTTGCCCAGGAGCATAGTCAGCTCCAGCAGTATGTCCCATGGTAGTGGCAGTTCACACACCAAAGGGGACAGGTGGTCAAGGCCATTGAAAAAGCACCCAGCCACCTTCTCCTGGGCCACCGTCGGCTTACCAGCCCACGCCCAGTATGCAGAGATGGTTGCCAAGTGCACCTTGAGGGTCGTCACTTGCAATCCCAATTGAGAGGGACAAGAGGTACTCCAGAATACTAGCCACAGGCCAGGCAAGGGGATCAAGCTTCCTGCCCTGACACCAAACAGAGAAACTTTTCTATTTAAAGGCATAACACTAGCGAGTTGACTCTTTTTGGGAGGTCTCCACAATGAGGAGCAAAGCTTTTGAAAGACACAAAGTCTGGCACTCTATCTGCTGAGGAACCAGGCTGTAAGGTGCAAGGATGGAAGGTCCGGGTGCAGGAGCTTCCCCTGTTGTAAGATCAGCAGGTATGGACTGAGAGGCAACCGCCACGGAGGCCTGCTGCTGTAGCTGAGGAGATCTGGGTACCAGAACTGCTGTGGCAAGTCTACAGCTATCAGGACCATGTGTGTCTTGTCCTTCCAGACCTTGACCACTACCCTGTGGATCCAAGGAAGAGAGAAAAGGTATATGCAAGGCCTGGGGTCCAGGGCCTCATGAAGGCATCCCCCACCAGTGTCCTGGAATGGTGGAGGCAGGCACAAAACAGCCCCAGTTTTGCATTTTCCCAGGAGGCTACCAGGTCCATCAGAGGGGTCCCCACTGGGAGAACAGGTGACTTACCACCTCCTGGTGCAAGGACTACTCATGCAACATCTACTACCCAGCTAAGAGCATCAACCAGCTGACTGTGTACTCCGGTGACATGGATCACCAGTAGATCTGCACCCAGGTTGCGCATGAGGATTCAGGTGTGGCGGGTCTCCCGACACAAGGGAAAGGAGCGAGTTCTACCCTGCCTGTTCATGTAGAACGTGGTTGTAGTGTTGTCCGTATGGACCTGCAGAGCCTGAAACCCTGACTAGAGGAGCGAATTCCATCAGAGCTAGCCACATAGCATGGGGCTCCAGAAGGTTTACATGGAATCTGAAGGAAGTCCCTGGTAGGGCAAGAGAGCTTAACCTGAAATGACTGGGCAAAGGAGGTAAGATCCGGTGCCCTGTCCACAGAGAGGTGAGCCTTACTTTCAGGGAGTCTACCTCTACATCAATGAACTGAATCACCTGAGGGGATCAGTTCTGACTTGGACGGGTTGACCAGTGGGCCAAGTCTCTACAGATCCAGAGGGCTAGATCCCTAAACCACTCCATGGTCTTCTTGGATGGCCCATCAATTAGCCAGTCGTCCAGGTAGGGATACATCCTGATGCCTTTGTGCCTCAGGAAGGCTGCCACCACTGCCATGCACTTGGTGAAGACCCTGGGCGCAGAAAAGAGGTTGAAGGGCATGAACTGCAACTTACAGGGAACCACTTCTGCATGGAACTGAAGGTACCACCTGTGGGACAGACAAATTGGGATGTGGAAGAATGCGTCCTGAAGGTCCAGGGAGCAAAACCACATGCCGTTCTTCAGGGATGGAATGATCTGATTCAGGGTTATCACCCTGAATTTGTAATTCTAACGTACTAGTTGAGATCGTGAAAATCCAGGATGGGACGCAATTCCCCATTTCAGACAGGAAGTACTTGGACACCCTGTCAGCACATCTAGGACACAGTCTATATCCCTTTTCACAAGGAACTGAGTGACATCCTCTCTTGGGGCAAACAGAGTGTCCTACGTTATAGAGGACTCCCAAGGAGTGTGGGATCAGAAAGGCAGGAGAGGCTCAAAATCTGGAGGCAGCACTCTGCTTACCACCTCTAAAATCCACTTGTCCATGTTAATAATGGACCAATGTGGCCAGAAGTGGCAAAGACAACTCCCCTCCCAGGGAGCTAGGTCAGGGACTGGACAGGCAGGAGGGTGACACCCCTCCAATCCTTCAGAGGGCAGCTTTGGAAAAGGCACTGGCCATTGGGGCACCACTTCCCCTACTGCCACCTTTTTTTCGGCCCCTAGCCAGAGAACTTGGCCTTGGCAGTCTAGGCTTGGTACTGCCGCTGCCAAGGCTGCTGTGGCTAAAAGGACTGGGAATGAAAGAACTTCTTTTTAGTTTTCTGGTCCTTCGGGTCCATTTGGGACAAAGCCACTGAGTCAAGAGTGGCACTGGATTTTTCAATCCTGAAGAGATGTCCCTCAAGCACCAGGCCAAAGAGGTTGGTGCCCAAGAAGACGACATCGGCCAGCTTGTACTGAGTTTCTGTAGTAAAGGTGGACAACCTCAGCCAGGTCCTGTGATGTTCTGCGATGGTCACTGCCATGGCACAAGGACAGGAGTCACCCATGTCCAAGGCCGTCTGAAGCTGGTGTTTAGCCAGTGCCCGACCCTGGTCTCTGACCAACTTCACTGGCAGCTGCCTGCCCGCAGGAAGGTGAGGCAGGACATCATCCAGCACTGCCATCAGGAAGTGACCAAAGTTGGCCATTCACTATGGCGTAACTCGCCTAGAGGAGACACAGGGAGGAAGTGGAAAAGGCCTTCTTGTCTACATAGTCAAGCTTTATAGACTCTTTGTTGGGGTGCTTGTCCATGTCCCCGTAACCCCCAGATGTCTGGAAGGCCAAGTCTGCAACCAAAGCCCAGCTAAAGAGTGGTCCAAGAACCCAAAAGAGACCCTATAGGGAGTGCATATTGCAGACCATAAGGGTGGAGGGTGCTGGGCAGGATGCTGGATGCTACCAGAGTGGTCTGCTTTCCGAACTGCAAGGAATTTCTGCACGAAAACTATCAGAGCTGCAAAGTCTAGTTATTTCCGCTCTGAGCTTAATGCATCCACTAATGCTGCAACTAAGTTTTGGAAAACTTTAAGGGAGGTAGAAGGCCATAACAGCACTGGCATGCTTCCCCACAAAATTTTGACTGGCGATACTCACACCACAGATAAAAATGAGATTCTTGACCCCCTTAACAATCACTTTGCCACAGCAGGGATGGCTTTTGATACCTCCCCAGCAAATGCCATCAGGACACAATTCCTTAGTCAGTCATCTGATTACCATGATCCGGACTCTACTGACCCTTACCACTCTTTCTCCTTCTGTCCGGTCACCGTCAAACAGGTTGAGGATCTCCTTCTTCAACTTGATACTAAGAAAAGTGCTGACGCGGATATGATTGAGCCTTTCTTCCTAAAGTTGGCCTACTATATTTTGGCTCCCCCTCTTACCCACCTTTTCAATTTGTTTCTCAATCAGGGCTCCCTCACCAAGGTTTGGAAGACAGCCCATGTCATCCCTCTATTCAAATCAGGGGACCCTCGCGACCTAAATAATTACCGCCCAATCTCCTTGCTCCCAGCCTTGTCAAAACTATTGGAGAAGGTAGTAAATGAGCAGCTCAGATCTCATCTGGAAAGTTTTAATCTACTAAATCCGATTCAATCTGGTTTCCATCCCTTGCATAGTACCTCCACTGCCCTTGCTAAGGTTATAAATGACTGGCAGTCTGCACTTAAACAATACGTATGCGCCTTGTTTCTGGACCTTAGCAAGGCTTTCAACATGGTGGACCACGATTTACTCCTGGTGACCCTGAAGAAAGTTGGGGTGGACAACCTGGCCCTAAGTTGGTACGCAAACTATCTTGTGGACAGAGAGCAGAAGGTCAAGGCTGAAGGAGACCTATCGCTGAAAAAAATACTCCTTAGAGGTGACCCCCACGGATCCATACTTGGTCTACTTCTCTTTGCCATTTATATTAATCAAATTGACACTGGCCTAAAGTCATCTAGTATCCTTCTCTTCGCTGATGATACAGTGCTATCATTGACAGATCAACTCCGGATCAAGCCATTTTGGACCTCCAGAATGATTTCAACATCCTCCAAAAAAATCTACTCAACCTGAAACTCCTGCTCAATGCCAGAAAAACTAAGGCCATGATTTTCTCTCCACTGGCACCTCATCTCCCCCCCAAAAAAAAAATAAAAACCCAGATGAGGTTCCTCACATAAGCACCCTTTTGGGAGAAGCCCTGGAGTTCGTGGAAAAATTCAAATACTTGGGGTCTGGACTGACTACAAATTGTCCTTCACTGATCACAATGATGAACTCACTAAGAAACTGCGTCAGAGGCTCGGTATTTTCTTCAGGTTCAAGCACTCACTAACCCAGGAGGCTAAAAAACTCCTAGTCCAAGCTACCTTCTTGCCTCTCCTAGACTATGCGGACTTCCTAAATGGCTATAGTACTAGCACCGCTCTCTCCAAGTTTGATACCCTATACCACAGAGCTCTTAGGTTCATTTTGGATGCCCCTTATAACACACACACCACTGTATCATCTATTCTTCCATAGGCTGGAGCTCCCTTAGCTTCAGGAGGCAAAGGAATGCTGTTCTATGGACATATATTACCTGATTAAACAATCTAAAGCAATCACTCATAAATTACCTCAGTACCTCACAAGTTGCCTAACTCCCTGCAACCCTAGTGGCTATCTCTCAGAAGTCTTACCATCTTATCTCTGGCTATCCATCAAGTTAAAACGCACTTTGGTAGAGCCTCAATAAGCTTCACTCTTCCTACACTCTGGAATAAGATCCAGAAAACCATAAGGCTCGCTACCCCTGTCATGTTCTCCCTCTTCAAATCTTTGTTCCTGAGGACCTTCTCCGAAGTCTGTCATTGTTTCAAGTCAAGGCCTTAACATCACAATTTGTTACTGCTTTAAATTCTGGACTTAAACCTCAACCACTGCCTGAGGCGTCATTTGAGTCCTCCCTTCTGTCACTGTCCAAATCAAGGCCCCAACATCACGATCTGTCTTTGCTTCAAATATTGGACTTAAACCCCAACCACTGCCTGTGGCATCTGTCATGTTCTCCCTTTGAACAGTCCTTCCTCCCTAGGCCATCATGTCCAACCCTCTCCTATCTTGGCTGACCTTCCCACCCCACTTGCCAGGTCATGCCTACAGTACTTATCAAAGGACTCTTACATCTCAATCTTCTTCGCACGGATGCAAGAGGAACTGCCACTCCTACTCATTAGGACTCCTCTAATGATGTTTACTGTATAAACTTTAGCTCATTACCTTACATCCATATATCTGTATCCATGCAATTGTATTTCAATGGCACTACCTCCTGTTAAATCTACTGCTATGTTCTGGTGCAAGTATCTTGTCACATGTGATGGTTATATATTATTATGTTGTTATTACTATGTAATTGTTATGTACGTTCACTCCACCTGTGATGTCTTAACCCTGTTGGCAAGTGTTTTGTCCCAGGTCCATCTTGTAAATGAGCTTGTCTCAATGATGTTCTGCCTGGCAAAATAAAGATTATGATTGATTGATTGAACAGTAGATCTTTGAGAAAAGCTCTTGCAGCAGGTAATAACCATTAGGACTATCCAGCCAGGCACTAGGACCCCATGGAAAAATTCTAGCTAGCAGTCCAAGGCAGGGCACCGCCCCAAGACATTGGCCCTGACATCACCAATAGTATAATGGGGTGGTCCCCCCCGGCACCACCTCAGTTTGCCCACCAGAAACCCGGCTAGCATAAAAGATGAAAAACCGAGGAGGTTCTAACATCCCACAGAGAGAAGAAAATGCATATATCCACGGGGGAATGTGGGAGGGAAAGCATACCTGCTGCAAGAGCTCTTCTCGAAGATCTACTGTTACAGTAAGTTCTTACGTAACTGTACTGTCTCACTTCAAGATAGAGCTCTTGCAGCAGGTAATAACCATTAGGATGGAGTCCCAAGCAGTACAAGGATACAATCCAGGTCAGGTAGGTGGTTGTTATAGAAAGAAAGGAAACCACCAGTGCTCTTAGGAGAGCACTCTCTGGAAGACGGAAAGGCCAAAGATGGCTCTGCTTCTGGAAGAAATGCCCAAACTGTGGTGTTTAATGAAGGTATGGACGGAACTCCAAGTGGTAGCTGCACAGACATCAGCTGCAGAGACATTTCGTAGGGATGCAAAGAAAGTGGCAACACCCCTAGTGGAGTGACCTTTAACTGGTCCTGGTAGAGGTTTCTTGTACTTTTGATAGCAGAAAACTATACAACTGACCAACTATTTGGACAACGCCTGCTTAGTCACTGGCACCCCTAACATTCTCTGGGTGAAAGACACAAACAACTGGACTGTCCTCCTAGAAGATCGAGTACAGTCTATGTAAAAATGAAGAACTCTGTGAACATCCAGAGTATGCAACAAGGCTTCCCCTTTATTTGAGCACGCTGGGTAATAAACTGGGAGCTTAATGTCCTAGTTAAGAGTGAACTCAGATACCACCTTCGGGAGAAACTTAAGATTAGTATGCAGGGATACCCTGGTCCCTGTGAAAAATCAAATAAGGCTCTTTACACATCAGAGCCTGAAGCTTGGAAATCCTCTGGACTGAAGTAATGGAAACTAAAAACAAAGCTTTCCAAGACAGGAAACGTAGCTCGCAACTTGCGGCTGGCTCAAAAGGAGGCAACGTAAGTTTTTCTAACATGAATAAGAGATCCCATTGGGGAATAGGGTCCTGCATGGGTGGCTTAATATGCATTATACCACGCAGGAAAGTGCAAGACAGGTCCATTTGCGCTAGGGTCCTGCCACCCCCTGGCACATGATAAGCTGACAGTGCAGAAAGGTGTACCTTTTTGGACGAACAGCTAAGTCCCGCATCAGACAGGAAAAGGAAATACTCCAGGACCGAATTCACCGGACAAGTGAATGTATCCAAGTGACAGGACGAAGCCCATAGGCAGAAACATTTCCATTTCATGGCTTATGTGGCCCTGGTTGAGGGTTTCCTCGAAGCCACTAGGACCTCTGCTACCCTTGAGGACACCCCCATACCTGTCCCTGACTAAGTCTGCAGGAGCCATGCATACAGGTGCAGAGACTTGAGATTCGGGTGTACCAAAGTACCTCGCTCCTGGAAGAGCAAGCGAGGAGACCGGGTTTGAGGAATTGGAGGTTCCACTGCCAACCGCTGGAGCAATGGGAACCAAATCTGTCAAGGCAAAATGGCACTATGAGAATCGTGACAGCTCGTTCCACCTGTAGCTTGAGCAGTACTCTCTGAAATAGTGGGATGGGAGGGAAGGCATAAAGGAATCTCCCTGTCCAAAAGAGGGACAATGCTTGTCATCAAAATAAAACCAGGCCCTGGATCTAGCGAGCAGAAATTGGACAGTTTGGCACTGAATGGGGATGCAAAGAGGTCCAGTTCTGGAAGTCCCAATCTTTCAAAAAGGCCACCTAGTACGTCCTGTAGTAGCCCCCACTCATTAGCCAAAGGAGTCCACATCCCTCTTGTCTGATGGTCTTTGAAATGTGCAAACCACCCTAGTCCCAAGGCATCCATTGTCAGGATCTGTTGTGGACTGGGATTCTGAAAGGGGGCCCCAGACTCTAGCCGGGAGGGGGTGAGCCACCACTCCAAAGTCTGATGCACTGCCTTGGAGATCCAGACTGACTACTCAAGTTTGTCCAGACACTGGTCCCATTGTACCCTGAGGTTCCACTGGACAACCCTCATGTGTAGACGAGCTAAGGGTGCTGTCACAATGGCAGCTGCCATATGGTCTAGCAGTTGTAGGAACATCCTGGCTGTAGTCTGGTTTGTGGAAATGACCGTCCAAGCCAGCACCCTTAGTCCATCTGCCCTGTCTGAGGGGAGAAAGGCTCTCCCCTGAACGGTGTCCAAGATGGCCCCTATGTATTGTAATCTCTGAGAGGGTATTTCTCCCAGTCCCTCCCATGCTGTTCAGCAAATGCTTGGAGCACTGACTTCAGGGTACCGTTAAATCTTTCCACAAGCCCAATGGCTTGCAGGTGATAAGGTGTCGTGCACCTCTGCACCACCCCACACTTCTCCCACCCCACACTTCTCCCACAAACATTTCATCAGGTTTGACATGAAGGAACCCCTTCGCTCCGTGATAACCTCCTGCAGAAATCCAACACGGCAGAAAATCCCAAGTATGGCATCTGCCACTTTGTCCTCAGTGAGGATAGGGCGACTGCCTCTGGATACCGGGTGGCATAATCCACCACAGTCAGGAAGAACCTCTTCCCAGAGGAGCTGGGGGTATTTAAAGGCCCCACAATATCCATTCCCACCCTCTGGAATGGCTCCTCCACTATGGGCAATGGAATTAGGGTGGCTTGGGTTTTCTTGCCTTTCTTCCCTATTTCTTGGCACCGGTGACAAGACCCGCATTACTCCTTCACCCGCTGGGTGAAGTTAGGCCAATACAAATTCTGGGCCAACCGCTGCATAGTGCACGTAATTCCCAGATGACTAGACAAGGGAATATTATGTGCAATCTTGAGCAACTGCTCACGGTACCCTGGGGAACAACAAGCTGCCTATCACCCCTCCCTCTGTCTTAGCATCCTGAGTATACATCCGCCCATTTTCCCAATAACTTTATGTTTTCCGTCACCTCCCTGTGCTCCATCAGTCTGCCCAAGCCCTCAGCTTCTCTAGACTAGGGTCACTTTTCTGAGCAGCTGCAAACTCCTTACATATTCCCAAGGCATGGGACAGGTCCTCATCAGTATCTAAACTAGGGTCCCTAGTTCTAGCGTCAGGGCACTCAGGATCACTGTCATCCCTAACACTCTGACAATGGGTCACCCCTCCTTTGGAGTAACCCTCCGTAGCTCTGTGGTTAACTGCAACTGGGGACATTTCTACCCCCTTTTCATTAGTCTCCATATCAGGGGACACAGGCTGGGGAACCAACCTCCCAGTGGTTTCCACAATGGCTTCTATGGGGTCCAGGGAACTACAATTTTCCCTTGCCGCTTGGCTACGGGTAACTGCACACACCATCCCATTTGAGATTGTTACCAAGGATGACGTCAACTTCTAAAGTTTTGGCTACAGCCACCTGCTGCACAGTTCCCCCTGTTTCACCCCAGTCTAGGAGAACACTAGCAAGTGGCACTGTTGTCTCCTCCCCAGTGAACCCTTGTACAGTTACAAATATATTGGGAATAAACAGACCAGGCTCTACCCGATCCTCTTTTACCAATGTCAGGGATGCCCCTGTGTTTCTTAACCCTTGTGTCTGTACACCATTCACAGTGACTGGGTGCATGTGTTCCCTCATGTTCACAGGCATGCTTCCAGGGACACACAAACAACCCACTTCTTTCCGAGCCCCATTTTGCATATTGCCCGTCCTTTTGGGACACTGTCTGGCAATATGCCCAGTTTCTTTGCAAACCCAACATTCGTTTCTTTTCTCAGACAAATCTTTTCTTTGACACCTGGGGCTAACTGGTTTCGGTGGAGGAAGTGAGAGTTTTAGCTGCCCTGAACACAAGCTTTTCCTTTTCGGCACTGCCACGCCCGCCCCATTCGCTCTCAGAGCAGGTCTGCTCTTGGCATAGTGGTCCAGGAGTTCAGCAGCCTCTTGCACTATTTTGGGATCTCTATCCTCCAGCCAGGTTTTCAGCTCTGCTGGGCATGCCCCCAAAAACTGTTCTAACAATACAGCATTTTCAATTTTATCTACAGAGTTTGCTTCAATTCCCTCCCACCAACATTTTAAACACTGACGTTGTTTCGTGGTTAGCTCCTCGTAGCTCATGTCAGGGCTTCTCCTGAGCTTACGGAATTTAGCTCTGTATGCTTTTGCAGTTAAATCAAACTTTTTTTTAAAAGTGCAGCTTTAAGTTTGCTGTAATCATTACTGTCTTCATTGTCCATTTGACCCAATGCATCCCAAGCTTTCCTGGTAAGTAGCAGGGATACCTGGAAGCTCTAGGAATCTTTGCCTGAATACAAACATTTTCAAAGGAATTTAAAAAGGCATCCATATCCCCCCCCTCTTTAAATTCAGATATCAATTTGGAATTTAATTTGTAACCCAGTCCTGTAGTTCTAGTTAAACCCAAGCCACTTACCACTTGCTCTGGTGCTGATGGTAGGAGTCGTAGCTTCTCCAGTTCATGTTGCCTCTGGTGCTCACGCTCTTCCCGGTCAGCCTCTTGCTGTTCACGCTCCGCTTCTCGCCATTCTCACTCTTCTCTCTGCAGCCTGACTGCTTCTGGCTCCAGAGTGCTGGTGACCTTCCCCTGCTGCTGTGACCCTCGGCTTGCACTGGCCCTGCTGTCCTCCTCACTGAATCTGGACACTGCACTGGCCGCTGGCCCCTCCACACCCAAGGTTTAGTCCTTTGCAGTCACAGTCTGTGACTCAATGCTCTGGGCATATGCTGCCATCAGGGCATCTATGAGGTTCTGCCTGTTGGCTTTCCCCTTCATACTGGACTCCTCTGTCCTGGCACAACTGCCTCAAGTGGTCTGCAGTGTACCCACTGTAGTTGGAAGCCATCTTCTTCCCTAACTACGGCTACTCTAACTTGCCCTTAGAAGAAAAAAAAATAAAACAGGTAGGAACTTGACTGTAAGCAAAATTATATTGTTCTGTTTTCTCTTTTAACAATAAATCATTGCCTTATTTTGCAAGTGAGCTGTACAGTATTAAGCTGACACACTGAACAATTAAAGCTTGTGTTACCAAATTTTTTTGTACCGCTGCCAACCAAATCTGTTGCAAACACACTCCGCATGTCAGGCCCTCTGTTCCCACAGTGCCAACCTCAGAGAGCAATAGTGTGAACAGGTAACAGACAGGGTAACCCTCCTGTATGCTTTTGGGTCCGAATCACCTTTAGTCTCAAGTTCTGGGGGGATTCAAACTGTGAACCGTATGCTAGCATACCCAGTGAACAGGCTCAGATACATACCATCTTTGGGGATTGTAGTACAATCTTTAGCCAGGGGCACCCAGCCAGGCTTCCAAGATGAACCCTTTTAACTCTATAAGAGACCATAAGTATATTCTTACCTTTTCCCAGATTAAGAACACTATCAAGCCCTTCAAAACAGTTGTCAGACTTAACCACGTATACATCACATGCAAAAAGAACTTGGAAGGCACACCCAGGCAGTACCTTGGAAAAAAAGATTCTTTACTAAAAGATGATAAAAATATGAAAAATGTAAACACAGAACAATATAGCAAAGAGCTCACAATCACATAAAGGAACAAAGAAAGATTACCAAACAAAACTCCTACCACAATACATTTAGATTTTTGCTATCTAAGGTATTACCTCTGGAAGTGCATTTAAAGTTAGATCAGAGAGCTGCGTCTCTCTGGAGTGCCAAAATGATATGACCTACATTTCAGACACAAGTATCAGTTTAAACTCTGTCTCCACACCCCTTCTGTGAGTCATCTAGCTCCTCCTTTTAGAATATAAAATTACCAAAATTGATTTCCGATCAGGAGGTATTTTAAATAAGGTGCCACCAGAAGAAAAAAGACATTTCCTATATATAACTCCTTAATTACACAGGTTTCCTTTGAATTTAGCAATCCCACACTAGCACCAATGTGTTAAAAAACCCAACAGGAATCAGCCTAATGATATCCTGTTTCTGAAGTCATAAAGTCACATTTTATTTCCATTTCAAAAAGCCTAGACATGTCATAAAAAGGTAACAAAATGCCATTCTGAAGGAAGTCAGTTAATTGAATGGTTCCTGGTCGGGTTACATATCCTGTAGATTCACTGAAACCTGGGGAGGTGGGGGGGGCACCCATGGAAGCAGAAACTGTCTTATGTGAGACAATCACATATTATATTTTTATATTACAAATATCATTCAATAATCATAACCATCTGGTCAAGCGTCACAGGGCCGACATCACGGGATGGTCCCCCGCCTTGGACTGCTAGCTAGAATTTTTCTGTGGGGTCCTAGTGCCTGGCGCACAGTCCCAATGGTTATTACCTGCGGCAGGAGCTCTATCTTGAAGTAAGATAGGACAGTTACCATAACAATAGATCTTCAAGAAAATCTCTTTACTGAGCCACATCCTGGCACTGTAAACCATTTGCATCAAGACCACCCGGAAACATTTGCTAGTTGGGCCATCCAAAATGATGTGCACTGTTGCCACGCATAATGTGGATAGCCCTATCATGTTTCGGTTTCCTGTCAGAGACAAGATCAGAGGATCATCAGACCAGCAGAAACCAAAGCACCCAGGTGGGGATAAGGAACCTGAGAATAAATATGCCCCAAGCAGGTAGTGGAGGAGAACAAGGGTGTGACAGTAGGCGGCACATCAAGATTACCACCCAGGATAAACAGGAGGAAGGTGGAAGGGTGAGCTGTGGCTCAATGGAGAAGATTCTCTCGAAGATCTACTGTTTCTTTAGGTAAAGAACAGTTACGTAACAACTTACCGTAAAAGCAAATATTCAAGGGAATCTCATTCATCAGGTCACACCCATGAAACCTATAGCTGTGAGGCAATAGGACCACACAGAAACTTTTCTAGCAGTCTAGTAGGGGCCTCCCACACCAACGTCGTACACCCACGTCCCTGCACATGAAAGCGTTGGCGGCCCTGCTCCCACCTCAGTTCCCCACCAGAGACCATACCTGCTAGGCCTCCCTCTAGGGAACCAAGGAGAGAGATGAGGTGCCAGGTTAGGAACAAGAAAGCCAGTCTGGAGACAGAGAATGGGGGAAGAAGGGTGGGATGGCATAACCTGATAAAAGAGATTCCCTTGAGGATCTACTGTTATAAGTTTTTATGTAATGGTTCTATCTTCTTCGGGGATATCTCTTTCATCAGGTCACACCTGTAGAATGAGTCACAGGCAGTACAGCCAACAAGAGACTCTGGGTGACAGGAGGCGAGAGGCCTAAGAAAGAAGGCCTTGAAGCACAGCTATGCCGAAGCCTGCCCTCCTTCTAGAGGCAATGTCCAGACCATAGTGCTTCGTGAAAGTGTGGATAGCACTCCAAGTGGCAGCAGCACAGATATCTGCAGCTGATTTACATTCCTGAAACAGGCAACTGAAGTGGCCATGCCTCTGGCTGAATGGCCATGAACAACACCAGGAAGTTCTTTACCATACTTCTGGAAATAAAAGGTGATACCGTGAATCCTACTGAACTTTATATGGGGAAAGAATCATCCCAGAATCAGATTATCCATCCTAAAACTATCTCTAACCCAGGGTGGCTTGAACCTTCCAGATTTCTATTTATATGCCCAATGCGTTTCTAAGAACTTTAATATTATGGCTGACTGAATCTTATAACTCTCCACGGAAAACCATAGAATTTCACATCAGTGATTTATATGACATAAAAAAGATTCTGTTTTCTTCCGACAATAGATCTCTTAACCCTTCACCTCTAACAGAAATAACAGCTCAGACATATAAGTTCTGGAAACAGATCTGCAAAGCAGGACCCACTCAAAAAATATATGAATATTGTGAGCTAGTATCACAGAACGAAAAATTTACCCCAATCTATATGGACCACGCTTTCATTCGGTGGCGTGATATGGGTTTATCACATATCTATCAGGTCCTTTCCTCGGATGGAATCATTCCATTTGATAGACTTAAATCTTCATTGCCCCTTAAGAACACCGATCGATTTAGATATTTTCAGATTCGAAATCATATCCTCCGAAACACTATAATACCTTCAAGATTACCTGTCCCTACACCAGAATTACTTAAACTCTTTATTGAAGCAAGCAAGGGAACTCTAGTAACCCACTTGATAGGCCTCATACACAGAGAGCTTTGGAATGGCCTCATCCCTTCCACAACATTCATATTAGCCTTCTGGAATAAAGACCTCCAAATAGAAATCTCCTCCAAATCTTGGTCTAGATCCTCTCTAACAGAGATAAAATCCATTTCATCCCCTTACTGGAGGGAGTTTGCATGGAAATCCCGCTCTAGATACTTCAGAGCTCCGTCAACACTAATGAAATATCTCCCTGAGGAGTTTGGGAAATGTTGGAGGAAATGCAGATGCTGTCTTGCCAAGCTGGGGCATGTTTTTTGGTCTTGTCCATCCCTTATGCCCTTTTGGCTAACCTTTCAGAACGAATTGACCATTTTATTTACGGAACCTATAGAACTTTCCACCTAACAATTTCTAATGGGAGTTTATCCAGACGATGCTCCTCCCTGGGAGCGAACTTTACCACTGATATGTTTCGTAGCAGCCAAGAAGGCAATTACCAGGCATTGGATGAGGGCTCAGATCCCAAATGTCCAGGAATGGAGGAAAATAATGTCCGAAATTTATAAAACTGAGACCTTCAATACTGAGCAGTGGGGAGGACCCACATCACAAATGTTGAAATGGAAGGTTTGGATCCAATATGTATCTTCAGAACAATTAGATTTGAGTATATAAAGTACTTAAATTAAGAACAAATGTTCTTTAAAATTGAACTAGTCTAGAAATGCCACTGACCTGAAGCTTTGCCTACTAGTAAATTAACTTAACTAACACTAAACAGAAATTGCTTTAAGGACTGTTTAAAAAAAAATTAAAATAATAATAATTAGCAAATTCACTATAGAAATGCAAAGAATTGAACTTTATTCAAAAATATTGTTAATTGTACCACTGTAACATCCACTGTGTATTTTATGAGGAAAAATTATTTTATAAAAATAAATGAAAAAAAAAAAAGAAGTGATACCGTAAGCCAACCATTTGAACAAACACTGTTCAGAAACTGGAATGATCTCCTTCCCCTGGGGCAAAAGAAACACAGAGAGGATTTTCTATAGTCCTTGGTATAGTGTGTATAGTACCCACGAATTCTCTGCACATCCGAAGTATGGAGCAATGCTTCACCTGGACTGGCATGCTCTGGGTAATGAACAGGCAGATGGATAGACTGATTTAAGGTAAACCCAGACACAACTTTAGGAAGAAACTCGGGGTTAATACGCAAAGACACCCTGTCTTTGTGGAAAATCAAATAACGCTGCTAACACATGACAGCCTGAAGCTCCGAAATCCTTTAAGCAGAAGTAACAGCAACTGAAAATAACGCTTTTAATGATAGACAGCGTTGCTCAAAAGACACAGCCAGTTCAAAAGGAGGCAGAGTCAGCTTTTCTAGAATGAAATTCAGGTCCCAGGCGAGGCCTGGATTATGGATAGGAGGCTTCAAGTGGAGAATGCCTTTCAGAAACGTACGGGCCACATCTAACTGGGCCACAGTACGGCCTGATATTCAATTCAATTCATGTTTATTTTTAAAGCGCCTTTCAAAATCAAGGCGCTGTACAGAATAAATAAAACAAAAGAATCCAACATTAAACAATCAGAACTATAAAGAAAAAGCCAAAATAAAAAGATGTGTTTTTAAAGCAATTTTAAAACTGTCAACGGTCGGGCATTCTCTTAACCAATGAGGTAGAGAATTCCACAGGGTAGGAGCTGAAAAGGCAAAGGCACCTAGATCCTGACAACTCAAACGGACCCTGGGAATATTCAGCAATCCTCATTGGCGGAGCGTGAGGGCGGAGGGGGCAATAGGGAAACCAGAAGATCTTTCAGGTAACCGGGTCCCTGATAATGTAGGGCTTTAAAGGTTAGTAAACCAACCTTAAAGGTGATCTGCCACCGCACAGGCAGCCAGTGCAGTTCTATAGCACAGGCGTATGACTGGTTCTAAGAGTCCCAGTCAAAGCCTGGCTGCAGCTGCTCTGCACCAGCTGCAACGGTGGATATCAACCCTGGTAGCCCTAGGTATAGGGAATTACAGTAGTCCAAGCGGGTGGTAAACAAAGGCGTGGACCAAAGTCGGAAGGTCCTCCTGGGGAATCGGATGTTTCACCCGGCGATATTCCTCAGATGGTAAAGAGGATTTGACAACAGCTGACACTTGTGATTTCAGGGTCAGACCATCATCAAAATAACGTCCAGATTTACGACCTGTCGAGAGCTAGAGAGTCGTACACCACCAAGTAATAAACCTGATGGATGTCCCGCACCCAAACCCCTCCCAGGATGACCTGGGTCCACAACCAATACCTCAGTCTTATCCGGATTAAGTTTTAACCAGCTCGAACTCATCCAAATTCTGATCTCATCCAGGCAGTTGTTAAGTACAAAGAGTGCATCACTCTGATCGGGGAGAAAGGATAGATACAGCTGAGTATGATCTGCATAGCAGTGAAAATTCAAGCTGTATCTCCCTGATGATTTCTCTAAAAGGCAACATACACACTGCAAAACAGCATGGGAGCTAAATGGAGCCCTGTGGTACCCACATTGGTAGGGAGAAGGCGCTGGAGGAATAAATTCGTGACGACTCTCTGAGACCTACCAGTGAGGTAAGAACGAAACCATTCGTGGACTGTACCAGACAGCCCACAAAAAACCCGCAGTCGCTCCAATAGCACCTCATGGTCTACAGTGTCAAATGTGGCAGAAAGATCAAGAAGGACCAGAATGGTACAAGCCTTTCGATCTCTGGCCATTAGGAGGTCACTCAATACCCAAACAAGGGCAGTCTCAGTACTATGCCTTTTCCTGAAGCCAGATTGGAGAGTATCATAGACATTATGGGAGATGAGATGTTCATCCAATTGCAGTGCAACTGCCTTTTCAATAACCTTACCAATAAATGGCAGATATAGCAGACAGGTGCACATTAATACAGGAATATTGGAGCCCTGCATCTGACTAGGACAGGATATGCTCTAGAACTTGGTTCACTGGACAAGTGAACGGGTCCAGATGATGGGAAGCGGCCCATACAGCAAAGTGCTACTACTTCATTGAATAAGTGGCCCTAGTGGAGGGTTTCCTTGTGGCCACCAGGACATCAGTTTCTTTTTGAGACACCCTGAACCGAGCGATGGTTCTGTTTTCAGGAGCCACGCATGCAGGTGAAGGGACTTGAGGTCCAGATGGACCGGGGTTCCCTGTGCCTGTGTCAACAGGTCCCTGTAGAGGGGCAGGGTAACCGGAGGTCCCACAGCCAACTGTTGCAGAAGCAGAAACCAGATCTGACGAAGCCAGAATGGGGCCAGCAGAATTAGGTGGCCCCTTCCAACTGAAGCTTGATGAGCACTCTCTGGATCAGAGGAAAGGTGTAGAGGAACCTCCCTTTCCAGGAGAGGGACAATGCATCTCACCAGAAAACTCCAGGCCCTGTACCTAGCGAGCAGAAACGTGGCAGTTTTGCGTTGCGTGGGGACGCAAAAGTGTCCAATTCTGAATGACCTCACCTGTCAAACAGGCCATCAGCAACCAAAGTCAGCAGCTCCCACTTGTGCATTCAGGACTGTGATCAGCTGAGGCTGTCCACCAAGGCATTTTGGTCACCTAGAATATGGACAGCCAACAGATCTAGACCATGATCTAGAGCCCAGTACCAGACTCTCATCACCTCCCTGCACGCAGGGTAGGAATGAGCCCCCCCTCTTGCTTGTTGATGTCAGAAACTATAGTGAGGTTGTCAGATTGCACTAACAGTTGTCTTGGAAGGCCCATAAGGCATACAGCACCACTCTAATTTCTAAGATGTTTATGTGGAGGTGAGCCTCCATCTGAGACCAAGTCCCCTGGAACCAAAAGGGACCCAGATACACTCCCCAATCCAAGCCCAAGGCATCCGTGGTGAGGCTCTGGTAAGGATAAGGTATGAGAAAGGGCACCCCATCTTAAAAGATTTTGGTGGTCCATCCACCACTGGAGTACTTTGTGTACGGGGAGGAGACAAGAACCTGCTTATCCATATAGTCGTTGTTTTGATCCCACTGGACCTGGAGGATCCACTGGGGGATCCACATATGCAGTCTGGCCGAGGGTAAAGTGACAATGGCTGCGGCTATCAGGCCCAACAACCACAGAAATGTCCTGGCTGTGACATATCGGCTTTGGGCAACCAACTGCACCTGAGCCATTAGGCATTCTGCCCCATCTTGGGGAAGGGAGGCCTTGCCCTGGACTGTGTCCAGAATTGCCCCAATGTACTACAGCCATTGACACAGGGTCAGGACAGACCTAGGCAGACTGACAGTAATCCCTAGGACCTGGAACAACTGCCTGGTACATTCCAGAGTGAGGAGAAGATCCCTAGACTGGGCATTCAGTAACCAGTCGTCCAAAACATATTTATTCCATCAAGCTTTTAACTGAAGGTGTTTTAAAATGGTTATCATTTTATGATGGATAGACAAGCTGTTGCTCCCAGCTGTATTTTGTTGTTGTTTTAAATCTGTTTTACTGTATTTTAAAAAATGTTTTTATGATGTGTATGTTTATATTGTGCAGTACCCAGAGTCCACAGAGATGGGTGCTATATAAATAATCAATATATCTATCTATCTAGCTATCTGTCTATCTACTCCAGGTAAGGAAAGACATAATAGGCCTTCATGTCTGAGGGCCACCGCTACTTCTGCTAAGCATCTGGTAAAGACCCATGGTGCTGAGAATAAGCCAAAGGACAAGAACCCAGAACTGGTAATGTGCCCCCTGAAACAGGAACCTAAGGTACCACTTGAGGGGGGGAGCAAACCCTGATACGCAAATAAGCATCCTGTATGTCTAGGGAGCAGAACCAATCTCCCTGCCTAAGTAGAGGCAGCAGGTCATGCAGGGTGACCATCCTGAACTTCTTGTACTGGATGCAGAAATTCAGGCCTTTGAGGTCTAGAATGGTTCTCAAGTCCCCTGTTCACTTGGGGATGAGGAAGAGGAAGAACCAGGAATAGAACTCTGTGTTCCTTTGCTGCTTGGGCACTGGTTCTACAGCCCTTTTGCTCAGCAAGGTGAGCACTGCCTCCCGGAGCACCAGAAATGTGGTCAGGAGGATAACTGGAGGGATCAGGCGTAAAATCTGGAGGTTGTTCTAGAACTTCTGCAGCATGGCCCTGCTCAATCAGCTGCAGGACCCAAGCATCAGTCATAAGGGCCCTCCACTGATCAACCCCCGCCCACTACCTCCTGGCTTGGGGTGGGGGACAGTTGCCAGGCAAGGAGTCATGCTGAAGCAGAAGCGACCGGAGCCACGTCTTCACTTCTGGGGCTTTTGGCAGAGGCACCCGTGATGGAAGGAACAGACAAGGTGGGACCTGCTCTGCGCTTGATCTGAGGCCGGATTCCTGACCCAGCCTTATGGGAGATGTTAGGAAAGGAAGGGCATGGTCTGCTCCTGGGTTGGGTATGATAGCGGGAGAGGACAGACCTAATGGCTCTGCCAGAGGCCTGCAGGTCATTGATATGCTGCACGTAAGGGCCAAAAAGCTTGAAGCTCCCAAACGGGGTGTTTAAAATGTTCTGCGGGATATCAGCAGAAAATCCCAAGACCCTCAGCCAGGAGTGCCTTCTAAAGCAGATGCTAGTGGCAGCAGCCCTGGCCGTGGCATCAGACATGTCATAAATGGTGCTTAGGAGATGCCTGCTGACATCCACCACAGCCTGGATTGACTTAAGAAGTTCTTGCCTCTGGGGACCCTCAGGAAGGGAGTGTGCTGCAGCTTAGCCCTTCTTCCAGAGGGTGTTCTGGTACTTGACCATGTGAGACAAGTAACTGGCAATCCTGAGGCCTGACATGGCTGAAGCAAAAGTCCTGTTGCCCCAGAGGTCAGTCCTCCTAGACTCCCTGTCAGTGGGGAGGAAACTAGGGTGCTTGGGCACCTTGGACCTATCATGAGCTGCCTTAATGGCCAGAGTCAGTTTCTGGTTGGGCAGCATACAAAGGTTTCCCCAGAGGGGCCTGATAAAGCTCGTCAGCCTTCCTAGGCATGACAGAAACCTTGTTAGGCATACGCCAGGCAGTAGCAGCAGCATCATCATCATCCAGGGCTGGCAGTAAAGGAGAGATGATCTTGGGTGGAGACTTGGCAATCTCCAAAAAATCCACCAGGTTCCTCCTGGTGACATCCTCCTCCTCACTCTGGAACCCCATGGTTGAATGAAGTTGCTTCACAAGAGAGAAAACACAGGGGTCCTGGGGGGGGGGGTTCTCTGAGTAAGCTTCTTAGAGTCCTCACTCCCTGATTAGACAGTGGATCTGTCTAAGGAGTCACCCCCACCAGCTTGCTCATCATCAGGAAGGATGAGATCTGGGTGGTATTCCTCCTTGACGTGAACCTGGTGTGAAGCAGAGACCGACGTCAAAGATGCCAACAATGCCCAAGAGGGCACTGAGCGCTGTGGTCGAACCAGTGTTGACATGGAGTCAGTGCCCCTAGCAGTGGCGACAAAGGTTCAGGCCAGGAAATGAGCTGATGGATTTGCACCGTCATTATAGAGGAAAGACACTGTGCAGATCAATGGTAGAAAAAGGCAACATAGGTGCCGATGGTGGCAATGGAGGGGTAGAGACCCCGGCATTCCTGAAGCACCACCTGCCAAAGCAGAGTCGGTGTGGCCCAGCACCGGTGGACCTTCCAGTAATGAAGGTTGCAGCAGCAGGGCTGGCATCGACGATGACGCAGGAGAGTTCGAGGCAACGGCCCTCACCTGCCATACAAAGGCTGGTTGAACTCACTGCTGGGGACAGCCTGGAGGGAGATGAGGCCTGAGGGACAGAAGGGGTCAACGCCAAAGCAGTCGTCAGCGTCATCCCGGAAAAAGAGGCAGAAGCAATCGGGGACCGGGAGCACCTCGGGGACGGGACGGGATGGGGGGACAGTCTTTGCTCCATTCCCTGTCCCAGTGAGAGTGTTTCCCCAGAGACTTGTCCTGGGCCTTGGTGGCCTGAGAGCACAAAGAACGAGCCAGCAACTGAGAGGAGGTAGTCCCTAAAGATCCCTGCTCCATCCTGGCTAGTTGGTGCTCCAGAAGAAAGGACCACAGGCTTTCTGGTGGCACTGCTGGCTGGCTGGCAAAGCTGACCTTCAGGCGGAGCTCGCAGGCAAAGGCATCGTGGCTAAGCCAGAGGCAGCACACACAGAGGTTGTGTTCATCTTTGAAGTAAATCTTTCCGCAGCAGCAACAACGAAAAAGCTTGGAGGAATCTTTCATTCTTGACATACAAAATTAAAGAAATCACTTAAAAATAAAGTGATTTGACACTGAAAAGAAAGAAAAGGTAAGTAGAGAAATGACAGTCGACTGATGACAAAGATTCCTTGGAGTCTGTGCGAGTATGGTCGAGGGTGGGGCTGCCTACGCTTATATATGCAGAGATGTCAGCGTATGACGTCGGCCTGGGCGGCCCCTACCAGACTGCTAGAAAGGTTTCCATGTGGTCCTAGTGCTGGACAGCTATGAGTTCCACAGGTGACTTGATGGAAGAGATATCCCCAAAGAAGAGTTATTCTATCTTCTTCAAGGACAGCTCCCTCTGCTGAGCCACATTTTGCAACAATTCCAAATCAGTACTAGAGCACCAGGGGAGGCAGTAAGGATCAAATGATCCTAAGAGAGGAGGCCTTGTAAAGCAGCAGGTCAAAGCCAGCATGACTAAGACAGATGATGTTCAGACTGTCATGTTTAGTGAATGTGTAAACAGTACTCCAAGTGCTAGCTGAAAAAATGTCAGCAGTGGGCACACTGTGGAAATAAGGCACACAAGTGGCCACAAAATGAGTGGAGTGTGCACAAACAGGACCGGGAAGCCGCTTACTGCACATCCGGTAACAGAAAGTAATGCAGCAAGCCAACCATTTGAAAAGGTGTTGCTTAGAAATAGTGGAGCCCACCACCCTGGAGGTGAAAGACACACACAGTTGAGAGGATTTTCTACAATCTTTAGCATGATCATGGTACCAACACAGCATCCTATGGATGTTCAGAATGTGCAGAATACATTCCCCACTATCTGCGGGAGTTGAGAAGTAAACTGGAAGTTCAGCAGTCTGATTTGGTGTGCTATCACAAACCACCTTTGGCAGAAAGTGAGGACTGGTATGCAAGGTAACCAGATTCTTGTGGAAAAAAGGATAAGGTAGAAAGACCTAATAAACTAGACCCTGAAGGACGCTCTATACCAAGAATCTAAGGCACCAATCCATTCCCGGTGTTGCTCCAACGTTACTTGCCCTGCAGGGCTTATTTACGAGGCCATTCTATTGAAAAAGCATTGAGGCGCTTCTACAGAGGGTTGAGACTCCAGATCTCGAGGGCCTCGCCCAAAAGGACGGCCTAGTAGATTCCCCTGAAGGAAGTCCTCCTATATCCAAGGAGTGACCCGATTGATGCCCTTGGGGAGGAAGAGGACCATTAGGTGAGGAGACTGGAGCCATACAGGTCCCATGGGTTGATCCCAGCCCTTAACGGTGACAGTGTCATCCAGTGGCTCCAGACAGAAAGCAGTTTCCAAGGCACCATCCAACCCTGAGATGGCAATGTTTCTGGCACCATGCTCAGGGTCAACAAAGTCCTAAGGGATGGGGCTCTCCACATCACCGTAGCTGACACCATGCTTGACTCTTTGCTCGGTGTCAACTTCGACATCATGCTCAGTGCTGCATGTGACACCAGTCGGGGGCAACAAGCTGTCCCCCTCCTCGGTGTCACAACATCATGGATAAGGACATTCTCCAAACCTAAATCAGAACAACTAACAGCCTTGGTGCCATTTTCTCCCCTGACACTGCAAACAGTGTCAGGGGAGCTGTGCTGTCCTTATGGGCCACCCACCAAATCTTCACCCTGAATGGTAACAGCTGGGGCGACACCAGAGGATGACATTGATGTCTCCACTGGTTTAGATCAAGTGCATAGCTTTGGCCTCACCACCAAAGTTGTCTGCTGCAAAGGGCAGACAGACTGTGGAAGGTTCGCAGCCGACTGCACAGAAGGAGGCAGCTGTCCACCAGACCCAACCCTTGTAGTCTTTGATCCCTCAACATGGTGAGGTTGAGGTGTACTGTGTATTTCCATGGAACCAAAAATCCCAGGAAGAGGCCCAGGGAAAAGGCCTAAGGTCCGTACCTTGGACACAAGTGTGCAATACCTGCCTCCGAAGGTGGGAATCAAGACGACCCCACATTATCACGCAGTTCTCCAGCATACATCACTCCATGGAGAAGTAGGCATCACAGGCATACGTGTCAAACTGAGGTCCAAGACAGGCCATGCAGAGTTGATGCCAGACTGTCATAGCCATCTTGTTCCCACAGGGACAACGATGCATGATGGGTGGGTGTCGGACTTTCTTCTTCAACCAGGCGTCTTCTGACTTTCCTTTCAGCACTGTGCAGTAAAAGGAAAAGCAAAGACCGCACTGTAAAGCTGTAAATATGGTGAAGCAGAGACAAAAACTTACTTTGGCAGTGATGAGGTGAACTGAGGAGCGCTCCCACAGTGTGCTCTTGACAGCAGGAAGAACAGTACTGAGGTTGGTAAGGGAGCCAGCAATGGTTACTGGCTGGCACGCGCCACAACATGGAAGGTGTGCAGGTGCTGCCCAGGAGCCCTTGCCAGCCCCCTGGCCAAAAATTCACTCCTGTGGGGTCCTAGTACTTCCGGCCCAGACCCCTAAGCGAACCTTAATGGTGAAGAGTGATCACAGATAATATAGACCATAGACTAAATTAGTCTTCACAACCACCACCATCTCTCCCCTTGAGGTTAAAGAGTGCTGGATCAGACTGTCTCTGGAATAATTTCTTAGCAACCTACTACACGAGGCATGGTGTCATTGTCTTTTTGTTAGTATATTCTTAAAAAAAAAACAAAAAAAAAACACTGCATACTATTGAGTTATAAAATGGGCAAAACATTTCCTGAACTGTGATTGGCTGAACACCTGCTTCAGCCGTGTGCTTATCAGGCCATAATTTAACAACTGGAACTATATGTGGCAACCAAAACGGGGCACACGCTAAAATCAATACATGCCACTGCTCTCCCACTGCACATCCTCAGCTGGCATCCGACAGAATACCTGCAGCGGGAGCTCCTCAGCTGGCATCCGATGGTCACGGAATAGCTGCACCAGTAGACCAGTGGCAGCAACACAGAAATGACAATATTAACAGTCAGTGTATGAAGTTCCCCATTCCTGCACAAACCCAAAAATTTTTTTATCATTATAACAGCCTACATTTTCTTCCCGAGTGCCTGCTCATTCTGTCGCATCTCCAGCTGTAGCTCCCACTGCTGCAGTCTGTACTGTACATATTACAAACCACTTCTTTGATTGCCAACTCCCCCCAACCTGCTCCTTCCTGTACTTTTAACGGCAGCCGCAAAAACTCGGTTCAAGTTTAGTGATCGTAACGGTTTCAAAACCGCAAAGCAGGAAACCCGGTGTGCATGGTGGCTGGAAAGGGACACACTCGCTCCCAAGCAACCCAGCCACTCGAGCTAAATGCAAGTCATTAAAGACCGAAATCCACATTTAAATAAATAACGTGAAAGCACACACAAAAAATAATTTGTGTGGGGTGGGGGCAAGAAGAAACAGCAAGAATCCAGTCTGTACCATGGGCACTGAGGGACACGCTTCGCTTGAAGTCAAGCCAGCCTCCTCACAACAAATGAAACCAATTTAAGATGGAAATTCAGAATTTAAAAAATAAATTAAAGGAAAAACACACACAGAAGAATCTGTGTATGGGGGGGGGTGGAGGTGACAAGAAACATCACAGGAATTAGAGCTGCCAATTTCAAGACAATGACAAGGACTACTACTTTATTTTTTGTAGTCACATGACAACATTTATTTAGTATTTTTATGTGCAGTTCTCATGTACATTTTTTAAACTACTTTACAGAGGGGCCCATTTTATAAGCGGAATAAGACACTCCGAGGTGTGGTTTATAGCCTAATACGAGTACTTCCCAGGTGCTAAAGGCACTCTGCGTAAGCACCTCATTATGCACCTGGGGTGTGCTCATCAGGCCATAAACCACACCTTGTTGTGTCTTATTTCTTATGTAAAATCTGTCAGATGTATTAATGAAATTTCTTTTTTGTGTTTCAAAATGTTTGAGAAACGAAATTATCAAAACAAAAGTAGCGTCAGTGCCTTTTTCTAAAGCCTAATTCGGACCTGTATGCAATTTATCTGGAGCACGGGTACGGCCTACACACCTCTTGCTGCAGTGGAGAACGAAAAGTTCTTGACATGCATAACAGACAAAGGGCTAAAGCACGGCACACAGTGTGCACTCGCTGTCAAGAAGGCTGGAAGAATGTTGGGGTGCATCAAAAGGGGTGATCAGCAGGGCAGGAGAAGTAATCCCACCACTTTACAAGGCCAAAGTCAAGCCCAACCCAGAGTACCACGTGCAGCTCTTGGTTCATAACAGAGGACAATGACATCAGTAAACGCGGGAAAGACCTGGGCAGGCTGGATGGGATAAGCAGTCCTTTTCTGCCAACAAATTCTGATTCCATGTTAAGCAGCAGGAGCAGATGAACTCCACAGTACCAGGATCTGGTTTCCATGCACACTGACCAAGTAATAAAGGAAAAATGAAACATAAATGCAAAAAATACATAACATATTTGCTGAAGTCAGGGGTCCAGGTAATTTTAGGACTGCTAGATATTTACTGCTAGCTTCTTGTATGGTGGTAGTATTTTTTTTTTTAATTTCTATATTATCCTCCACCTCGAGCCCTGGCACTATCACCCGACCAACCACCGCTTACCCCCTAGCAGGGACAGAGTGGGGGCGGGTAGCCAGGGCCTTTAAGGGCCCCCCACATCTCATACCTTCTAGTCTCGTAGGGGTCCTCACTCCAAGCCACTCCTGCTGGCGGCAAGAGCGTACCTAGCCCTCTTGTTGGTGTCGTGCCAAGGCATTTTCAGATGTACGCCCCTCGGAGACGTGACATGTGCCGACACCAAGGCTTATGCCGGCGTCCATCCCGCTCCACCCTTGTGTGTGGCTTGGGCATGCTGAACCTCCAGCCACCGCCAGAAGTCAGTGCTGCACCAAGCTAAGGCTCCCCCCACCCCCCCAGAGGAGACGCGCAGTCCATGAGATGCACAGGCCTCCCCCCCCCCCAGCCTTTCAACAACCCGAGCCCATTCTAGAATCTCGGCGCGTGTCACGAGCAGTAGCGCTACCGCTGTGCCAGCGAGCCAGCGATGGCAGTATTTTAATCCAAATGGTAGTAATACCATCCATTGACCTGTGTTGCACTCCTGCCACCACTAAACCAAGTCTCGATTCCACTGGGCACCTACAGTCAGTGGCTCTCTCTGTCTGATAACTGCTGTGAAGTCTTGAGATACTTCCCCACTGCAATGTAATGTTGTGACCCTATTTTTAACATTTTGCCAGATTACAACTGCCCTTCTGGCCAGCCTATTAGCAAATCTTTACACAGTCTCCCGCACTGCACACTACTAGCATTGATACTGATGCTGTTTCTGTCACCCAGTGTACTGTTTATACTGTTGGTGTGTGACTCTATGGTTGGTAGCATTGCATGGTGCAGTCATTTTTGTGACTGTACCAATACACTGCATACATACTGGAATTCATGTCATAAATTATTTTCTCATTTGTTCATCTTAGAAAAGTGAAAGTATTTTAACTGAAAAAATAAGCTAGCATTGTAAACACGGGAAGGTTAACAATGTCACTGGTATCTGACACACTGTGCTTTTTTTTTTTTTTATTTAGCTTGCTCTAAACCTGGAGCCAAGGATTTTTGTTAGCTGCTCTTCAATTCCTGAAGCGTCTTGCACCAGATCATGGTTCTCATGAAGACTCATTAAACCTTAATTTGCTGTGCCCACATTGCAGAGAAATTCAGGGGATTAGGGAAAAGGAGTGCTGTCACAAGTTTTTTCAGAAAGCCCTTTTTCACATCTTAATGTCTGACTGAACTTTCGTGCAACCTGTAAAATCAGACTGTCATTTCTACAAGTGCACATGGTGCTCACAGTCAATTTCTCACACAGATTAGTTGTCATTAATCCCTTTCCCTGAATGGAAGCAGAAGTTTTCAAGGTCAAAGTGGACAAAATGCCTATACAACATGTAAACAGTGACAGCAAATTAGGCAAGGACAGTTTGCAAAGCCTGGCATCGACATTTTCTTGAAGTGACTAATTCCGTTAAGAGGGCAATTACCTTTTCTGTTGTGACTTTTGACAGATCCTTGTATAGGAGTTTGCGGATATACTCCTGCAGAGGAGGTCGTTTCTTCCTGACGGTCTTTTCAGCTGGTGGCGGGTTGCAGTAGTAGTATGCATTTTCTACCATGGTAACATAGCGAGCATCTAAGTGCATTGCTTGCTTCTTGCGCATCATTTGCTCCTAAGAAAAAACAAAATTGAATAAACATATATTGTTGCAATATAACTGGCACCTGTCTTACTTTGATCAAGACATTTTGTGCATACTGAGATTCATGTATTCCCAGACACAATATATATAGTCATTAAAATGTATAAAGCTGAAAGACTAATGAGCTCGAATTGCCCATGAAGAAACATCAGAAATTCCTAAAGAATCTGAAGTTAATTTGACAGTGGGTAAAAAAGAACTTCGGTGGCTGGGCATGCATGAGCTGTATATACACAGTGCCCGTGTGGATGAGTTCACATGCCTACTGTGTTGCCAGCCAAACATTACAGAGGTTACACACCTGCACCATAGTTTTTGCTACTAATATTCAGTTTATATCCATATGTAGGCAATCTGCCACTGAACATGCACAGTTCACTAAACAGTTTTTGAGCTTGACTCCTCCCACCACGTGACAGTGTGGTCCTGTGGCTCATCCCCCACTGCACTCAGAACTCCATGCTGGAACAGGAATCTGAAGCAAGCCTTGCTGGGGAGATCAGGTGCTTGTAAACTAAATACTAGTAGCAGAAAGAACAGTTATGTACTTGCCGTAACAGTAGATCTTCGAGAGAATCTCTCATCAGGCCACACCTTTGGAACTTATAGCCACAAGGCATTAGGACCACAAAGAAGCTGGAAGACTGCCAGAGGCCACCCACAATGACATCAGATGTCAGCGTATGCATAAATGTGGGCGGCCCCTCCTCCTCTTACAGCCTGCAAGGGGTCGGTCATCATCCGCAGCTGGGGTGTTTTTCCTTCATTTTTTCCCTTACCATTGCTGGGGCGCACATGTAGGATGTGCATATGTGGAGGCGCGAGTGCGTCCGCAGTCGTCTCATAGCACCTTCCTTTCCATGGCACCCACAGTCCCACACTACCCTCAGGCCTCCACCTGGGGGCAGTCGTTCGTCGGGAGTGCCAGTCCTCTCTCCCTGGGACAGGACAGCTGTCCTCCAGACACTCGATCCTCTCCCTCTCCTGCCAAACCCCAGTGGCCGGTGCTGGTTCCCGAACACAGGTCACCAGCATAGCGCGAGGTGTGGAGTCCAGCGTCTCAACCCTCAGTGCCACTGGGCCAGCCCCTTCCAGGATATCTTTCATCAGGCCATACCTTTGGAACAAGTAACAAGCAGCATCAAAAGCTAGCAGTCTGGGTGGCTGGAGTCAATAGGCTGATGAAAGTAGACCTTGTAGTACAGCTAGGCCAAAGCTAATCTATCTATATGAGAGAATATCCAGACTGTAGTGTTTAGTGAAGGTATTGCCACTACTCCAGGAAGCAGCTGTACAGATGTCTGCAGCGGAAACATTCTGAAAACAAGCAACAGAGGTGGACATATCTCTGGTGGAACAACCAATAACCACACTAGGAAGTTCCTTACCACACTTCCTGTAGCAAACCGTAATCAGGGTGGGATAAATCAGTTTGAAAGCTGGTAGTCAATTTGGCCACTAGCTTTCAAAACCTGGTAGCCAAATCAGTATTATTTGTGGCCATCGTTTTTAGGGCTCACAAATCATGTTTTGGGCAGGTAGCCAGTTGACTGGTAACTTTCAAAATCTGGTAGCCAAACCAATTTTTTTTAGTAGCAACTTGTCACCTGGCTACCTAATTTGTCCCACACTGACCATAATACAGTATGTTAGCCATTTGGAGAAACACTGTTTCGAAACTAGGGTGCCTTTTTCCTAGAGGCGAATGAAAATGAAATAAATTACTCACCATAATTCTTGATCTTCCAGAATATCTTCACCAGTCATTACTGGTGGGTCTGTGTTGGAAGTGCTAGGACCCCGCGGGAGCACACAGCTTTAAGATTTTTGGAGTGGGGGAGCTGACATCAGGGAATGCACTGCCAATGAGGCAGACGTATGGCATGGAGCTCATGGACTGGCCAGTAACTGATGACGGCTCCCCCTCTCCTCAGTTCTGTCCACCTAGTAGAGGAAGAAAGAGTAAGAAGACAGAAAGGGTACAGCAAGGGACCCCAAGGGAAAAGGATATAGGATAGAAACTAAACAAAACAATAAAAAACAGCCAGAGGAGAGAAGCAGAGAAACTCTGGACAGAGGGACTTTAGGATGGCCAAGGATGACCAGGACAACTGGACAGGCTAGGAGTGAGGGAGAGAGAAAGAAAGAAAGAGGTGGAATAGAGAACCCCACATTTGTGGTCAAATAGAAATGTGTCAGAAGAGCTGGATTGCTCTCAGTGTAAAATGAGATACATCTGACACTGCCCAAGAAGAACCCGGGAAAACCTGTTCCTGCCAAAGAACAACCAGCCCAGAAAGGGTTGCAAGGAAAGGAGTACTTCTCTGACGTGTAACATGAGAAGACCCATGAGCCTTGTAAAAAAACACAGCCAACTCTAGAAATCATTTTGAGGAGGAAGGCCATAGAGAGCCAAGGTTTAGGAGTCCTACAAGACCAAGCTGAAAATGGGAGAAGGCCAGTCCTTGAAGCAAAGGATCTGATGGCTAAGTCAGGACTCAGTCAATCAAGACGAGAAGAAATTCTAAGAAACTGGAAGCAAGTTGAGAAGGTACTCTTAGAAGGAGACCGAGAACATGGGCCCTCCCAAGGGCAGAGAGAGAACAGGGATCCCAAGTAAGCTCCTTCTCTTAACTCCAAGACTGCTGAAGATCACAGAAAGGGGAAATAAGAGAGAGTGAGGTGCAGCCTGCCCGGTGGCGCAGAGGGCTGAGGCACAGGACACCTTACCTCGCACCACGTCAGTGACCGACCTGTGTTCAGGAGCTAGTGCGGGCCACCAGAGGACAGCGGTGGTGGGGTGCGGAGCTAGACCGGGCGGCTGCTGAGAGGCAGCTCTCCTCTCCAGAGAGAGATGTGGGTTTCCCTTGGCTCTTGGCTCCCTCGCAGTGGAAGCTCTCCTCTCCTGGGAGGGATGTGGGTTTCCTTTGGCTCTTGGCTGCCTTACGGTGGAAGCTAGGGCGCAGCACAGGCTGAGAAGAAGCCAGGCACAAGGGCGGGAGGGAGAAAGGGGCTCTTACTGGGGCAGCAGGGTGCATGCACCTCTGCGTCTGGGGCCTTGGGGCAGCAGGGTGCATGCACCTCTGCGTCTGGGGCCTCGGGAGTAAGGGGAAGAAAAAAATGGAAAATGCCTCCCCTGACGGGATGATGACCGCCCCCTGAAGGCTCCTACCAGTGACCGGACACCCGCCGCAGACAGAGAAAGTGGAAGGTAAGTCCCGCATCACCGGGGGCCGGAAAGGGGGTGGCGAGAATGGAGTCAGGGGAGGAGTGAGGCGACTAAACAGATAATGAGAAAAAAAAAAGATAGAGTAAGGTGCAGCAGACCCCAAACAGATTGGAGGCTACATGGGTAGGTAGAACTGGAGGGAAGTTGGCTATAAACTGAAAAGAATAGCCAGCCCACAAAAACAAGTCCTCACAGTAAACTCTGTCTGTTAAGGGATGAGACGATCCAGCAGCAAAAAAAAAAACAAGACCCCTCCCCCCCACCTTAACTAAAGATGTAACAGGAAAAGGGCCTGTAGAAGCAGTATTCCTATATCCGTCTCTCTCTAAAGAAAATCTCTAGCTCTGTTAATTCTCTTGTTTTTGGGTGGGGGGGGGCACAAGGACCCATAAGGGGAACATGTCCCCTCAGGGGTTTGCGTCCTGATGACCATCCCACTCCTTCTATTTAGTTATTTGTTTATTTTAAAGGAGGAAGGTAGAAGAAAGGGAGAAGTGTCTGCCCAGAAGCCTGTCCACTGCAGGGGAAGGTGGGTGGGTAGCAGTGATGAATGGTGAAGAAATGCTGGAAGATCAAGAATTACAGTGAGTATGTAATTTTTATATCTTCCAAGAATCAGTCTTCACCATTCATCACTGGTGGGTCCAGGTACCAAGCCACCACCAAATGGCGGTGCTGGCAAACCCTGAGGGAAATGTTTTTTCCCCCTCTGCCTCTTGCAGGGGAGACACAAAGAAGCGGGGGCACCTCATGGGTTTGGCGAGGTTCGAGACTGGCCAGGGGCAGGCGGAGGCTCCTGTGGTCTAGGAGAAGGAAGGTACCCTGCAAGCTCATGCCTGGCCCAGCAGAAAAAGAAATGGGCCCCCTGATAATGTGAGACAGTCACCCTATGCCAGGCCAAGGGTGACAACTTTGAAAGGTGAAGTCATGCTGACCGCCAAATGCAGACTGCAGTTCCCAGCAATCCGGAAGCTACTTTGTTGGCCTCATAGGACAACCTCGATTGGTGACTCACCAACTCCAGACCCTGGGTGGAAAGGAGAATGACCTGCCTGGCTGCCTCACAGTCAGGCATGGATGCCAGGAGCTATTCCAGCATCGCCCACAGGTGCCTAGCATAGGCAGCATGGTATGCCTGGTGTGCAGCAATGTATAATATAAGGCATGCCACTGAGAAAACTCTTCTATCCAAGCAGTCAAATTCAGTTGAGTCAGACTCAGGGGGGACATGCTTGCCATGAGTGACGATGCACAGAGGGGTGTCCAGGACCCCCACCCCAGAAGGGTGGGGCATGGCACCAGGAGACTCCTAGGGTGCTCAATACTTGTGCTGGAAATCCTTCTGGGCTGGATAGGGGGCAGAGGGATGGAGCCAGGCATTCTCTGATGCCTCTGTAAATGACTGGGACCACAAAGGTATGACAGTGGTGTCAGAACTGTGCTTCCCAAGGAAGGGCAGCATTGTACGAGCAGGACTGCGTCAAGCGAAGTGGGAGATGTGCTGCTCCTTCAACATTCCCAAAAGGAAGCACTTATAACTGGTATAATCAACATCAGAGGTGAAGTGGACAGAGGTATCCTCTTCCACTGTGGAGGAAGATTAAGATGTAGAGGAGCTGCACTCAGTGGGTGGTGGTGCTGGGTGTTCAGGCCGGAAAATGGCCTCATCCATTGTCCTCAGGTAAATGTAGAAAGCACTCACCATGGTCCTGAACTGTTCCCAGGTCATGGGCTCCGAAGGGCCAGAGAAACCTGGGAAAGGGGGTGGAGGTGGCAGAGGAGAGTAGTGACAGACCAGGAAAGGTACTCTCCCAGAGCTCTGGGAGAGAACAGGGGACACCTCCTGAAGGAGTGGGCTTTGCAACCCAGCCACCTGAGCATGCCCAACTATAGAGGGCAATCAGGGTGGTGCCCTTGGGGGCATCCCTCTGGAGGGGAGGTCAGAGCTGTGCAGGTCCCACAATGTGGCCCCTTTCCCCGTCTACCACAGGCCCAGATTGTTCCAGAGTGGGGAGAAGTCTAGAGTTGACACTATGACTCCTTCCAGAGACCCCAGCCACTCTGTACACAGAGCATGGCGCCAACCGGGATCTCCCAATCCCAGTCTCACCAAAAAGGGCTCTGCCCCTTGGAGCAGGCCCAACTGCAGACACGAAGCCCAAGGGGAGGGGGGGCGCTCTACACTGTGAACGGTACCAGAACCTCCCTAGGCACTGCAATCAGCCTCAGCACAGTGGCCGGCACCAGAGACGAATCAACACTGTCATCCCCACCGCACCGAATCAGCACCACACGCATCCTCGCACCATGAGATTGCGGGCGGCACCATCGCCTGTACTGGAGGACTCCCCAGACCCTGCCGATGCCAAAGGCCTAGAACTGGGCCTGGAGGGGTCCACAGACTACAGGGAGCCAGTTGGGATCATTCTGATCCTCATCTTCCAGGATGGAGGATGAGATAAGAGAGACCTCCAGCTGAGCAACTCTGTGGACTCTTCCTCTCCCAGTGCCGCGAACAGCAGCAGAAGGGGACCCAGCCGCATGGTTGGCACTGCCCTGCTCACTGGCACCGGCCTTAGTGCCAGGAGCCGAAGCAACACCCGACTGCGGCTCAAAACAACCCACCAGCACAGGCCAAGTGTATAGTTGTGATACCGCTACCAGGGGTAAAAGAAGCAGACCTGATCCAAATCTGGGACCTGGCACCGCTCGGCCTCGAGCTCCAGTGCCATGCTCTTCAGTGTCGGGTCAAGTACCGCATTCCCTTTTCCGGTGCCGGTGTCCCCCGTCTTTCCTATGCCTAGGTCTGGGAGAGGCCTTTTCAGATCCACCCCCTTCCTGTTCCTTCCAAAGGAGATTCAGAAGGGGATGGATCTGACCCCAAGCTCATCCTTTCTGTGGGTGGGGATGACTTTTTTTTTTACAGTCTGGAGGACAAGTCT
Organism: Neoceratodus forsteri; assembly: GCA_016271365.2. NCBI lineage: Eukaryota > Metazoa > Chordata > Ceratodontiformes > Ceratodontidae > Neoceratodus > Neoceratodus forsteri. The sequence continues at coordinate 738,227,689 of CM028131.1, forward strand.
CCAGCTCCTGCATTTTTTTCAGGACGATCTTTTCTTTCAGACCTTATTAAAGAATTTGCAGGCTGTGCTGGCCTCTTTGAGGTCTCGGCCTCCGACCCAGGTAAGCGGCTATGTCTCGAGCGGCTTCACATGCCAGCTATTACAGTTAACCTCACACCACCAATACCTCCAGGTTTGGAAACCCTTTTGGAGGTGGTGTGGGCCAGGCCTGCCACTATTTCTTCCATCTGTACGTCTATCAATCAGAAGTATTCCTCCCCTATGGACAGACCAATTTTGGCCTCCAAGCCTATCGTGGACAAAATTATCATCCTCACAGAAAATGGGTTCTAAGCCGAAGGTGCTGGGATCCTGTGGAAGCCAAAAACCTTCAGGAGGGCTGGCGTCGAGGAAGGACGGCACATACGTGGCACCGCGAGGCAGGCTTGCGCCATACAGGCTATCTCAGTGTCGACCCTCCAACCACCTCAGTACCTATTTTACCAAGGAGGTGCAGCATAACCCAACTTGAATAATCCTAACCTAATGAGTGCATAAGATAGCCCTTTGGACTTGTATAAGAAGGGTCAACAAGAACAACAATGTCTTCAGAGCCCAAACTGAACAAGGGAGATGAAGATCAAGGTACGGAGAGAATGAGCTCGGGGGGATGGCGAGTGGGTATGTAAATAAATGGTGAAGACTGTCCAAGAAGATCAAGAATTATGGTAAGTAAGCAATTTCCATATCTTCCTGGACTTAGTCCTCACCATTTACTCACATTGCTGGGTTAGAGTACCAAGCTCATCAAATCATCCCCCAGTCAGGGAGGTAGGAAATGGAGCTCACTCAGGACAGAAGTCCATTAAGGATTATCCTGCCAAAGGAGGCATACTGTCTGGCATGGACATCCAGGGCATAGTGCTTAATGAAAATGCACTGTGCTCCAAGTTGCTGCTTTGCAAATCTCCGCAATGGGGACAGAGGGATTTCTGCCAAGTAAGTTGCAACTACCCTGGTGGAGTGAGCGCGAACCTGGCCTTCCAATTTAACCTGCACCATGGAGTAGCACTGGCTAAGGCAAGTCACTATCCAAGCATAAATACATTTAATTGTAACCGGCTGGCCTAGACAGTTAGCACTGAAGGAGACACAGAGTTACTTGGATTGCCGTGTGTCCCTGGTTCTGTTGATGTAAAACCAGAGGGCTCTCTTGACATCCAGAGAGTGAAGAGTTCTCTCCCTTTCATTCTGGAAGTTAGCAAAGTATGCGGGCAACACCAAAGGTTAGTTCAGATGGAATTCTGAAACCACCTTGGGCAAGAACTTAGGGTGTGTGTGTGAAGGATCACCTTGTCTTTGTGAAACACAGTGTACGGAGGAGCAAAGACCAAGGTGAGTATCTCAGAGGCCCTTCAGGCTGAGGTAACAGCCACCAGGAAGAAAAAATTACTCACCTTAGTAATGTTGTTTCTTCTAATGGAGTCTTGCTATATTATGACATATGCAGTTAGACCCAGCCTTCGAACTGCTCCGGAGGTGAAAGAGTTAACTTTCCATGCCAGGCATGGAATCTTGAGCGTGAGCTCGGTTGAGAACTCTGTCTGTTGTTCTTCAAACTCAAACTGTCAGATCTTTACGAGCAAAACTCACTAAGATTCTGTGTGGAAGCTGTAAACCTACACTAGCCAACTGGCTACTAAAATATTAACACATTTTTTGATCCCAAAACAAAGACTCAAGTCAAGGGATCCAAAAAAGAAAAACACAACACCCAAACACCGCCAAAAAAAGGGGTGAAAAAACAAGGTGGGCATCTACTAAGTGCCAATACTGCACTGCCCACCCACATCCCAAAAGCAGAGGTTCTGAGAGGGGCAGGGAAGGTCATAACATAGCAAGACTCATTAGAAGAAACAACATTACTAAGGTGAGTAATTTTTCTTCAAACAACATGAAGTCTTGCTATATTATGACATCACAGAACTACACAGCAGTACCTCCATGGAGGAGGGACAGAACCTACTTAGGAAATAGGCTCTGAGCACAGTTGTGCCAAACCGAGCATCACTCCTAGCCTGGATGTCCAGGGAGTAATGCTTGGTGAAAGTGTGAACTGTTTTCCAGGTAGCTGCTTGACATATCTCTATGATAGGGATGTCCCTGGCTGCAGCCAGGGACGCAGCTGTATCTCTGGTAGAGTGAGCCTTCAGGCCTGAAGGGGGAACCTTACCCAGTTTTTGATAACAAAATTGGACACAAGAGACAATCCACCTGGCAATGGACCTTTTAGTGGCAGGTTTCCCTTTACCAACCTCACCATAAGTGAGGAACAGTTGGAGGGAGTCAAACCTGTGACTCTTGGTACGCTCTATGTAGTAACTAAGGGCTCTCTTCACATCTAAGCTGTGCAGCCTCCTCTCGCCAGAGGAGGAATGGTCAGTAAGTACACTGGAAGAGATATAGATTGATTAAGGTGGAAATCTGAAACCACCTAGGCAAGAACTTCCCTGTTAGTCCTGAGGACAACCTTATCTCTGTGAAAGGAGATAAAATCAGACTCCACTGATAAAGCTTGTAATTCACTTATGCGTCTGGCAGAAGTGATGGCTACCAGAAACACAGTTTTCCAAGTCAAGAACTTAAGCTCTGCTGAAGACAAAGGCTCAAAGGGGGGTTGCATAAGCTGAGCAATGCAAACATTAAGATCCCAGGCGGAAGCAGGGTCCCTGAATGGAGGGTTGGTGTGAAGCAATCCCTTGAAAAACTTGGAGAATACAGGGTGAGCAGAAAGAGAAAAGGGCTTTCCTGCTGATATAAAAGCAGAGACAGCTGCCAAGTGCACTTTCAGGGTAGCTGGCCTCAGCCCCAAAGTATTTAAGTGGACCATATAATTCAGGACTGTGGGCAAATCAGCAGATTCTGGGGAAATATGCTTTCCAGAGCACCATATGGAAAACCTTTTCCATTTAGAATTATAGTAGCCCTGGTGGAAGGCTTCCTAGAAGCTTTCAAGATATCGAGTACACCTTGAGAAAGGTGTAGGTCAGCAAACTCTAACTCTTCAAGAGCCAGGCCTTGAGGTTGAGGGATTTGAGATTCGGGTACCAAACTCTCCCCTGGGCACAGGTTAACAGATTGTGATTCCTGGGAAGACACAGGGGAAGGTGGACTGCTAAGGACAGAAGGAGTGGATACCAGGGCTGTCTGGCCCAATCTGGAGCAATCAGAATCATCTTGCAAGGTTGAGATCTGATTTTGACTAGCACCTTGAACAAGAGAGGGAAGGGGAAGGCATAGAGAAACTTCCCTTCCCAGTTGAGAAGGAAGGCATCCAGAGGGACTGAGCCCAACACTGGGGGCCTGCAGCAAAATAGCGGAAGTTGGTGATTGTCTGGGGCTGCAAAAAGATCTATCTGAGGAGTGCCCCACCTGGCAAATACTACCTCCAGTACTAGGGATCCAGAGACTATCTGAGTGATGGCCCTGGGAAATCCTGCTGAGAGCATCTGCCAGGACATTGTTCTTGCCTGGGAGGTGAACTGCCATGAGGGAGGTGTTCAGGGAATAAACCAGAGACCACAACTTCATTGCCTCGGTGCACAAGGCCGAAGACCGAGTGCCCCCTTGCTTGTTGATGTACCACATTGTAGTGGTGTTGTCTGTTCTGACCTGTACCACTTTGTTCTGAACAGATGCAGAAAAAACCTGAAGTGCTAGAAAAACCGCTCTGAGTTCCAACAGATTGATGTGGAGCAGAGATCCCTGAAGGGACCACAATCCCTGGGTGGTGAGGTTGCCCATGTGAGCTCCCCACCCTAAGAGGGACACATCTGTAGTAAGGGTCAAGGAGTGAGATTGAGGGATGAAAGGAACCCCTTGTCTCAGATTGCTCTGATCCTGCCACCACTGTAGGGGCCTGGATCAGGGTTCAGTTACTGGGATCAATTTGGTTAGAGGATCTCTCCTTTGAGACCAGAAGGCTCTCAAATGGAACTGAATGTCCTCATCTGAAATCTTGCTCCCTGCACTACTGCTGTGGAGGCAGCCATGTGCCCTAGGAGCTGCAGAAAGTGCCTTGCTGGTCGAGAGACCTGCAGAGTGAAGGAGGAGGAGGCCAGAGCCACCACGGTCTTTGCTCTTTCTAGAGGAGGAAAGCTCTGGCCTGCTTTGTGTCCAGTTCTGCGCCTATGAAGGTGAGTAGCTGAACAGGCTCTAGAACTGACTTTGGGAGATTGAGAAGGAAACCTAGAGATGTAAGCAGCTGCTGGGTAACCTGAAGGTGTCATTTGACTTGGTCTGGAGACTGGCCCACTATGAGCCAGTCGTCCAGGTAAGGAAAGATGGCAATCTTTTGCCTTCTTAAATGAGCAACTGCTACTGCCAGGCATTTTGTGAATACCCTTGGGGCAGAGGTGAGGCCGAAGGGCATTGCTCTGAACTGGTAATGGCCTGAGGGCAGTTCGAATCTGAGGTACTTTCGGTGGGAGCTTCTGATGAGAACATGGAAGTAGGCATCCTTGAGTTCCAGGGACGCTAGCCAGTCCCCTGGCCTTAAGAGAGGGTAAAATAATTCCCAGAGTCACCATTTTGAATTTTGGTTTTAAAAGGTGCTTGTTTAGGTATCTGAGATCCAGGATGGGCCGCCATTCTCCTGTCTTTTTTGGGATAAGGAAGTACCTGGAGTACAGTCCTTTGCCCTGGTGTAGGGGAGGTACCCTTTCTACAGCTCTGAGAGCCAGGAGGGTTGAGACTTCTGTTTCCAGAGCGAGAGCCTCTGATGGATTTGCAGGTGGAAAGGATCTGGTTCTCATCTTTGGAAATTTTTTGAAGCTGAGAACCAGTCCCTGGTTTACTACTTCCAGGACCCATTTGTTTGATGTTAAAGACTCCCAGTCCTGGACAAAGTAAGCCAGCCTGCCCCCTACAGGTAATGGGGAATCGGCCCTGGCCCTCCCATCAGCGTGCCTGTTTGGCAGGGGCTTTAGGCTGAGGGGTGGGAGCAGGCCTGCTCATACCCCGTCTGCCTCTCCCTCTGAAGAACCCCCTCTGGGCATAGGCTGAAGAGGAGGCCTGGGCTTGGTAAAAAGGTCTTGTGAAAAGGCCTGCCCCTGGAAAGCTGCCTCTGAGGAGTGGCCTGCCTTTCCTTGGCCTGTGCACTCCTATAAGTGGTCCTATACTCATCAATTTTCTTCATGTAATTCTCTGTCTGCTCCCCAAACAGAGAGTTACCCACAACAGGAAAATCCATAGCCTTAGCCTGGGTATCCTGTGACAGGCTAGTACACCTGAGCCAAGCCATTCTGCGAAAAGCCACAGATGTAGCCATGACTCCTGAAGATACATCATTACGAGTCCACTGCAGCATGGAATTGCACCTTGGATGCCTCAATACCATCAGCAGCCACCTGCTCCAGCTCCTTGGCAAGCTGGCCAGGGACCTGTTTCGCTAGAGCCATAACAGTATCCCATCTGGATTTCTGGTATCTTGTAACATAGGCCATATAATTTGCCTGTCTGAGTCCCAAGGATGCTGCCATGTACTGTTTCTTTGCCATGGCATCAATCCTCCTGGAGTCTTTGTCAGGGGGGTGTGAAGCCAAGGGAATATTTGCCTTATCACAGGCTGCAGCCTGCACTACCCCAACATGGCTGCATTGTTGTGAAAGGAACTCCGTATCAGAGCCTGACAATGTGTACCTCTTGTCCATTTTTTTATCCACAGGAGGTATAGTTTGAGGAGCTTTTAAAATTTTTATTGTCTGTTTCCTAAAAGATTTATGTAAAGGAATAGACAATCTCCTAGACTCTGGGATATCCATCATTCCTACATAGTCAGGCTCTTCCTGTTCATCCACAGCTTCTTCGAAAGGGAGCTGGAGGGTTTCAGCCACTTTCTTATAAAACATAAAATGAGAAGGGGACTCAGAAAGCCTAGGGGGAGACACTCCTGAAGGTCTGTCTGGGGAGATGTCCGGTTCAATGGGCACATCCAGACTTTCAAAATCACATTCACTCTCTTCATAATCTTCCTCCCCCTCCTCCAGTTCATAAAATTCCTCTATATCATATTCTTGAACCAGTGGCACTGACCGAACCGACCGCTTACCTGATGGTGCCGGTTTGGTCGGAACTGGGGAAAGCGACTGGACAATTTTGATCACTTTGGCTAGCTCTGCAGCGGTTGGAGAAGGAAATTTTGGCTCCACACCTGCTGATTTTCTAGTCCTTTTTGCTGGGACTGACTCCTCCGAGTCAGCTCTCCGTTAGCCCGAGGAAGTCTCGCCCTGGTCAGAGGGCACTCCCTCCAGTTCGGTTGGCACCGAACCGGGCTGGCCATCCGGGTCAGCAGACTTCTTGGCCTCTCGTTCCCTGAGCCTACCAACTCTCTTATCCAGGGTAGCTGCAGGGAAATTCTTGCAAATCTGGCAGTCTGCATTTAGGTGGTCAAACCCCAGACAATAAACACATGTGGTGTGTGGGTCAGCCTTGGCAAAGGCTTCCCCACAGACACTACAGTGCTGAAACCCAGTGGGCCCGGTTTTTCTTTTGGGTTTCTCAGACATAGTGCCAGCTTAACCAAAAACTTGCCCGTTATGCAATCCGCCAAGCAAGACACCCTTATCGGTTCCCAACCGTGTCACGGGTCGTGGAAAAAAACGTAATGAAATCCATTTTTTTAGAACCGATAAGAACCGGGAACCACACTCTAAATGCAATTTAATAAAGTTTAACAACAACCTGATCGGTTCAAACCGAACCGATAATATCGTTTGCAAGTTCCACACAGAAATAATGTAAAACCTATCTATTACTTACGATACCACAGACATAGCTTGAACCGACTGGTTGTGGTTAAAATATAGACAAAATGCGGTTTAAAAACCGAGAAATTACACTTTTTAACCGACAAAATGAACCGAGCAGCAGGAGAAATCTCTGGAGCGACTGTTCAGTGAGGCGGAGTAAAGAATCTGACAGTTTGAGTTTGAAGAACAACAGACAGAGTTCTCAACCGAGCTCTCGCTCAAGATTCGATGCCTGGCATGGAAAGTTAACTCTTTCACCTCCGGAGCAGTTCGAAGGCTGGGTCTAACTGCATATGTCATAATATAGCAAGACTTCATGTTGTTTGAAAGAAACATTTCCATGGCTTACAGCCTAGAAAGATCCCAGGGATTATACATCTACAAAAAAGAGGCATAGAAATGCCCATCTTACCACAACGACCGACTGGTCTAATAAAATCCCCAATGGTAAAACAAACAAAGTATCTCACAAGATATTTCCCAAAACTCCCCGAGAGAAACAGATATACAGGGACAGGGATAGGGCTTCACAAATACAGACTCACATTTACAGTCATGGTCAAAAATACTGGCGCCCTTGCAGTTTTTTCTACTAATGCACCATTCCTTCCAGAAAATTGTTGAAATTAAAAAATATTTTGGTATCCACATATTTATTTCTTTGGTTTGCAGTGGAATAAAACAGAAAAAGCAGAAACATTTACTAAGTCTTAGCTTATTCCACACAGAAATCCTTAAATGGCCCGGACAAAATTATTGGCACCTTTTAGAAATAGTTACAAATAATTAGAATTCAAGCAGGTGATTCTCCTTCACTTTGGAATTGAACTCACCTGTGGTGAGTTGCAGGTGCCTGCAATAAAAAAATCACTCATTCAACCAGTTTGAATAGAGAAAAGGACTCATTCTCCTGTTTTGTGTCACTGTGTGTACCGCAGTGAGCATGGAGAAAAGAAAGACAGCCAGACAGAAGATTGTAGCCAAGCATGGACAATCTCAAGGCTACAAATCAATCTCCAGAGACCTTGATGTTCCTGTTTCCACCGTACATAATGTTATCAGGATGTTTAAGGCCCATGGCACTGTAGCCAACCTCCCTGAACATGGCTGCAAGAGAAAACTTGATCGAAGATTGCAGCGCAGGATTGTTCGAATGGTGGAGAAAGCACCTCGATCAACTGCCAAACAGATTCAAGCTGACCTTCAGACACAAGGTACAACAGTTTCAACTCGCACCATCCGTCGCCAACTCAATGAAAGGAGGTTATATGGTAGGAGGCCCAGGAGGACCCCACTGCTGAGAGAGAGACATAAGAAAGCCCGACTGGGGTTTGCCAAAACACACCTGAACAAGCCAAAATCCTTCAGGGAGAATGTCCTGTGAACAGATGAGACCAAATTAGAGCTTTTTGGTAAAGCACATCATCTCTATGTTTACAGAAAACAAAATGAGGCCTTCAAAGAAAAGAACACCTTTCCCTACAGTCAAACATGGAGGAGGTTCAGTGATGTTTTGGGGTTGCTGTGCTGCCTCTGGCACTGGGTGCCTTGAAAGTGTGCATGGGATCATGAAATCTGAAGATTACCAGGCCATTTTGGAGCGCAATGCTGAACCCAGTGTCAGAAAGCTGGGTCTCCATCGAAGGTCATGGGTCTTCCAGCAGGACAATGACCCCAAACACACTTCAAAAAGCACCCAGGAATGGTTCAAGACAAGACGCTGGACTGTTCTGAAGTGGCCAGCAATGAGTCCAGATCTAAATCCGATTGAAAACCTGTGGAGCGATTTGAAAATAGCAGTTGGGAGAAGGCACCCTTCAAATCTGGGAGAAGTGGAGCAGTTTGCACAAGAAGAGTGGGCCAAACTGCCAGTAGAGAGGTGCGGAAAGCTCATCCATGGCTATAGGAAGCGGTTGATTGCAGTTATTTTGACCAAAGGCTGTGCTACCAAATATTAAGTCTAGGGTGTCAATAATTTTGTCAATGCCATTTCTTTTCATTTTCTGATTTAAAAGGATATATTAAATTCTGAATCAAAAACAAACGTTCTGTAATATTAGCAAAGAAATAAAGAATTGTGGAGACCAAATTATACTGTTGTTAATTTCAACTTATGTTTAGAGGAATTGTGAGTTATCTGAAAAAGTGCAAAGGCGCCAATATTTTTGGCCACGACTGTACTGTAATTGAACATGTAGCAGAATCTCCCAAACTTAATTACATGAGGTAAAAAGTGGTTAGAGGGCGGTTAAAAACATAAAAGAACCCTGGATGCAACTGAACAAAATAAAAATATAGTATGGTCTTAGGCCATAATACAAAATAGCTAGCAACACTGTCCAAAGAAGTTCATAGAATGACACTGCACCAATATCTTGGCAATCCGGGGTAATAACTCAATAGTCCAGGAGTCCCATGGGAGGGCACCGAAAAACAAAACAGCGGGAACACATTGCCAGTCACCAAAGCAAAAACTGTAGTCCATCAACTTTCCCATAAAGCATAAGTTTAAACCTGCGCAGCCCACTATGATCTAAAGTGTATGCACCCTTTGCAGTAGGGGAAAAAAAAAATCATACATACAATACTCTTCAGCCCAATAGCAAGTCCAAATGTGGGATCAGTCTCCATCCAAAGCGTCGTCCTCATTATCTTGGTTCAGCTTCTGTTCAATAATGTTGAGCATTTTTTCAGGTTCTTTGGGTTAATTAAACTTATACACCTTTCCATTCCAGGAGGGCCAGAGTTTAGCCGGTAAAAGCAACTGGTGTTGAACCTTAAGTTGATGTGGTCAACTCCTTACTCCATCAAACAATTTGCAATGCTGACAAGTACTGAAGGATAGATCAGGGGACAAGTGAATATCCGATTCCCCATACTTAAGTTGGCAGTGTCACCTTGCCACTGTAAGGATCCGATCTCTGCCACCCACTCCTGTGCAGACGAAGAGAAAAGTTCTAGGGGTGGATGGCTGTATTGCCATCTGGCACGGGGTAATCCTGTAAGCCTTTTCTAGGGAAAGCAGTGGATCTTTCTCAGTAAAACCTAGAAGCCTAGCTAAAACAGTATGGGCAAACTCCAGACCGTCATCGCCTTCCACAGATTATGACAGGCCAGACACCCTGATGTTTCTCTCATGAGTCTGGTTCTCCACAACTTCAACACGCTGCCACAGCAGGGTGTTCTCCTTAATGAGCTCGGTGATAACATCCATAGTCTTACTAACATTAGTCTCTGCTATAGATACAGCTTGGCCCAACATGTCTAACTTTTGTTTCCAAAGCCATTACACGTGGAGTGAGAGCATCAAATCTGTGATCAAGATCCTGCACCATCTGAACCAGCTGCCCCAAAGTAGCACTGACCGGGGCCAAAGTCACCTCTTCCGCCACTGTAATAACTGAGGCCCCTGCCTGAACATGCCTTTCATTAGTCCGCCGTCCCTTCGGCTGAATAAAGCTGAGGCTGCTGCAGCTCCCTTCATTTTTCCCATCCTGCACACCAAACTGAATCTCAGTACTGTATTAGGGAAAAGCCAAAGCTTAGCCAGAAGTGCCCGAAAAGCAAGTTTTAATGTTATTTAAACAAATATCTCTCCGGAGCTCAAAGAAAGTGCTGCTTGCTGTTTGGCTGCTCAGCAGCAGCCCCCCAAAAAAAATATTCGAATCATATCATAAATACAATATTTAAAAACACTACACTCATAGGCAAGTTCACAGCTATGCAACATACAGAAATGGACACTATTTTCAGATACTCTAAAGCTTCACAAGGTTCAGGATAATGCACAGAAAATATGCATGTGAACATTTTAGAAATAAGTGCAAAAAGCTGCGTGCTACACTTAGTTCTCCCACAAAGATAAAGGGAAATAAAGGACATTTATAATTATAAATAAAATTGTAATTCAAATTTGAAAAATGAATAAGGGGGAAGTGTGTAAAGTAGAAGAATGATTCATTTAGAGACCAGTTATAAATATGGGCTATAGTCCACATCATCATTAAGACCCTTTGGGGAAATGGTATGTATTGTGATTATCCATCTGGTTTGTTTCTGCAAAAGCAATCTTTTCGATCCCCCACCCCACCCACCCACACATACACTTTTTCTTTTTCAAGGGGTACATATGTTCAAGTCCCGTGAATCCTAACTCATTAGGATTTGAGTTATGGAAACATCTAAAAGGAAACCCTTATGCATTTCTATCATCCTGATTTGTGATTGCCCTAACGTGTTCTTGTATTCTCTTTTTTAGAGGGCGTACAGTTTGCCCCGCATAACAGTTGTTACAAGGACACCACGCTATATAAACAACAAACTGTGTTGTGCATCTAATGAGTTTCCTTAATATCACTTGCTTGCCTTCCTTAATAAATATTTAACCATCTTGAACTTATCTGCAAACGCTGCAATGTCTAAAGGTATAGAAACTGTTTGGGGGGTGAGGGGGACCAATTTTGCCAAACTGGGAATGTGGTTGTTAAGTGGATACAAAGTGGCTCGATGTAAGCATGTCCACTATACATTTGCTTCTTTTCTAAAAGACACTCTAGGACTGCTCTGTATGCTTGCCTAAAGTGTTGGATCTGCTTTTAAGATAGGCCGTAACCTGTACACTAAACCCCCAATTTGTCATGCTAGCGGATTAAATTCTGTAGAAAATGTAATTAACATTTTGGGGGTAATGTCACTCACTGTTCCCTGTACTGCTAGGACTTTGCATCTGTTTTACTTTTGTTTTTGGCACCAACAAAGTAGTTCCGTCAATAGTTCTAACTTGCTTATATGCTGTTGTTAAAGAGCACCTTCCCTGCTGGTCCAAACAGTAAATTCTTGCTAACAATTTATAAAATATTGTACTTCAAAGGTTGTGTGCATTTGTTATTTTTGTCAACGGCGCTCCCATTTTTCCGTATTCTGATGTGTTTTGTAGCCGCGCTTTAGCCCTGCTGCTCTTGTCCTCGCTGTTCAGCTGCTTGGCCGCTCGCTCCCGCTGACGTCACTGTGTTGCACAGTAAAGGAGCAGCATTTTCACTAGGGAAAAATGCTATACTTATGTTTAAAATGTTCAGCATTGTTCCCCTTCCCCTCACAAGACGCCCTGTTAACAGTAAATTACAGTAACTCCAGTGGTTAAGTAATCTGTTTATGTGATTCTTCGCAAAGGATTTAATGTCTGCCTCACTAAAAATGGATGGTGAATGGCTCGGAGTCAGTTGGATCAGACTGTTGTACCTTATTAAATATACATATATATGTATTTCTTACAATAAATAGTAAGACTTTCGAACATTCCCACCCAACCAAAATTTGTGGTCTGCTCCAAACATTGCATCCCCGACAGACAGAATGGCACTGCACGACTCCGAACTCGTGCATGAACGAGTTCAGCGATTTCGGTGGCATGAAGAAAAAAACATTGTTTAATTTTCGTATTTATCCTCATGTCCACAATCAATATTGTTTGTAAAAATGAGGGCTACTTCCTAGTGTAATTCTTGTTTAAAAAGTGCAAGTGGGACTCTGCGCATCGTGGAGTCCCGGTTTTACTTTTTAATCAAGAATTATGCTAGGAATTACCCCTTGTTTTTACAAACCAGGTTGACAGTCGACAAAAGAACAGATAAGAAAATTAAACTTTTTTTTTTCTACTTGCAACCAAAATCACTGAACTCGTTCATGCACGTGTTCGGCTTCTGGCAGTGCCACTCTGTCTGTCGGGGATGCGGTGTTTGGAGCAGAATGCGAATTTCAGTCAGGTGGGGATGTTCAAAAGTCTTGTTATTACAATATATTTAATAAGGTACAACAATAAGTCTGCTCCAACTGACTCCAAGCCACTACTGACTGCAGCTTAAAAGGGCACTAACGATGACCAAGCTGACAGTGTCCAGTATCAGCAGCTCACACGGTCATTCACCGTCAGTTTTAGTGAGGGAGACACTAAAATCCTTTGCACATAATCACATACACACAGAAGAGATTACTTAGGCGCTGGAGTTATTATGCTTTATTGTTAGCAGGGTATCTTGTGAGAGGAAGGGGGGACAATGCTGAACATTTTAAACAAAGATACAGCATGTTTTCCCTCACGAAAACACTGCTCCGTCACTGTGAAACACACTGTGAATCAGCCCTGCTCCATATATAGTGATGTCAGCAGCATAGCTGCGGGTCTACAGCAACACCAGGCTCGGTGCAAAAGCACTGGTACAGCATGCAATTTTCAGCAGCGCAGACTGCAAAACCAAACTGCAGAGAACATTAAATAAATATAACACGAGAAATCAATGCAAGAAGGGGGAATTTATGAATCCATGTCAAAAGGACTGGGAAAGGTGCTCTTTAACACATCCTTACCATAGCTGTGCTGTAAAAGTCCGTTAGTGAATTCCTCTGCTTGTTGTTCAAAAGTATCGTTCTTTGTGCAGTTTCTACATAATCTCAAATACTGTCCATATGGGATGCAATTCTTTAATCTTCTTGGGTGATGGCTCTTGGCATGTGGCAGGGAATTACCTGCAGTAGGCTTCCTGAAGTTCACCGATATGATCCTGCCATCTGGGAGGGCACTCAATGTAAGTTCCAAAAATCTATTTTATTTTTGTCTTTTGAACACGTGAATTTCAAGTTTATGTTGTTATTTATATAGTCCATGAACTGTTCAATCTGCTGCTCAGTGCAGTCCCAGATATACAGGACGTCATCAATAAAGTGGCCCCAAAACACTATATTCGAGGAAAACATGATCAGAGTAAATATATTTATTCTCCCACATGCCCGTGTAAAGGTTCGCATATGAGGGTCCTACTGATGCCCCCATAGCTGAACCACTGTTCTGAAGACACAAATCTCCGTAAAAAAGAAAAAAACATTTTGGCTTAAAATGAACTCCAAAGTCACGAGGATGAAATCAACATTTGCCATTGTACTTTCAGGTCTGGTAAGATGGTAACTGCCTGAATTCCAAGATGATGAGAAATACCTGTACAGAGGCTAGTTACGTCAACAGTTATCCAATAATAGGGGTTTTTCCATCCAAAAATTTCTAATTTTGTATAGTACATTCATGCAATCTCTTAGATAAGATTTCAAATAACCTGACCCTCGAAGAAGTCCTGAGTCCCTTAACTTCAATAATTAACTTGTCCCTCCACCTCTCACAGTTCCCCCAGCAGGGGGTCACGTGATGGTTGCTTAGCTGAAGGTTGCATCCTCTCCTTGCTCCCCGACAGAATTTATAATATTGCCCTTCTATCGTTAGTTCCAGCACACAACTTTGAAAGCGTGGCAGAAAAGAAGTTTTCCGAAGGTAGAAGGAGGCAGAAATGAATGGATTCAGAAATGTGGAAGGTTCCTCCACGGCACACGCCCCCACCTTCTCCCGAGAAGGATAAGGCCACAAAGAGGCCTAAAGTGCAGGCGGCTACAACTGCATCTTCTGCCGCAGCTCCCACGACGTTGTCTGAAGACAAATTCATGGAGATCATGCTGCCTCTGAAGGAATCAATAGCGTCAATCTCCAGTGACGTGCAGCAAATCAGGGCCAACCCAAATTCACTCACTACTCAAGTTGGGGATATAGACGCACGACTGATATCTGTGGAGAAGTGGAGGGACAAGTCTGAGCTGGACTCCTCCACGTTAAGGCAAAAGATGAGGAAACAAGAAGACAAGCTGGAAAATCTTGAGGGGCGCAGTCGGAGCAATAATTTGATTATCTTCGGGTTGCCAGAGAAGCAAGAGGGTACTAATCCTGTCCTGTTCGTGCAAATATTTTGTGAGAAAATAGTGGGTCCCTCCCAATAATGGAGCATATGTTGTTGAGAGACACACGCCTCCCTGCGCCCATTTACCAGGTGCACCACCTAGACTGTTGGTATTCAAGCTACTGAATTACTTGGACAAAGTACATATCTTAAATAAAGTTAAGGAAGTGCAGGAGATTCAATGGGAGGGCAGTAAACTAAGAGTGTCCCAGGACTTGCCCCATTCAGTGCGGCTTATAAGGCAGAGTTTTCATCCTCTAGTATCCCGTTTGATTGCCGCTGGAGTGCCCTTCCGGATGAAATACCCTGCAACTCTGCGAGTTAAATCCAAGGATAAATGGGTGGTGCTTGAATCACTTAAGCAAGCCACAGAAGAGCTGCACATACTTTTTCCAGATCTTTTTAAGTGAAGCAGTCGTCTGAGGGATGGAAAGACTGATCTGTGCTACTCGGTACAAGAGAGTCAATGTCTGCTGATTTCTGATGTGACATCCCGCTATTTAGTGACTGTGAAGAGTGATGTTTCAGAATAGCTGATGGATAGTAATTCCTGGATGGGGGAGGGGAAGAGACTTGGAGGTCTGAAGAGTTAAGCGTCCTTGTAGTTATGATCGCTTACAAGGCCACATTAGATTGGACAATAGTGTATTGAAATTGGGAACTCTACTCTGCACAGCTGGAACATGTGTTGTGTTGTTATTAGCCCTGTTTCTAAATTCAAATGCTTCTTTTGTTTTTTTGTTCCGACGCCCTGTGTCTGCTGGAAAGAGAAGTGTACTAAAATCTCTGTACAGGGCATGAAGAGCAGGAAGGGAACTGTTTGTGAGTGTTGTATTGGGGATCAGGGGAAGGAGGAGGGGAGTTACTTGGGGTTGGGAAGTGAGATTGATAATCGCGTGCCGCATTGTATATTGGGAGATCGGTTTTGCTAGAACCGGGGGTAGTTAATGGGTATGTATAGCATAGGGAAGGGAGGGTTTGTTTATTACTTTTTTTCAGGGAGGATGGCAATCTCTTCATTGCTACTGTATTACAAAAGTGGTAGGGGGATGGGGGGCATTAGAGGAACTCTGCACATCAAGTTCGTAGGGAGGTATTCTATATTAAGTTATCTAATTCCTGGATCTCCTCAGTTTTTTTCACTGTTTTATCGAAGTTCATGGGGGGGCCTTATAAATTAGTGAGTTGGAATATAAAAGGGGGGCGGAGTAAACAGAAGAGAAGTATGGTTATTAATCATTTAGCCCAATTAAGAACGGACATTGCCTGTCTACAGGAGACACACATGCCCAGAGATAACATTTCCTTTTTTAACGGAAGGTGGGTGGGGCAAGTGTATGGTTCGGGTAAGTCCACTAAATGGGCTGGCGCTATTATTTTGATAGCCAAACACGTGCCATCTAGTAAGACACAAGAGTGGTTTGATCCGGAGGGGCGCTATTGTATTATACAGGGCTTGTTGGCCTTAGTCCCAGTGTTACTAGGATCAATTTATGGACCAAACACAGACTCACCCTCTTTCTTTACCCAGTTGCTGACAGGGGTGGTATCTAATCCGCCTATACTAACTTTTCTGGGTGGAGATTGGAATTTGGTCCCGAAAGCGGGCATCGACCGCTCTGACAGTAGAAAATGCAGGGTTTCACCAGCACAGCGTGCCTTCAGGGAGCTCCTAACGGGAGCTGGGGTAACAGATGTGTGGCGAACTCTGCATCCAGATGAAAAACAATTCACGTATTACTCCCCGCCACATGGTACTTATTCTAGAACAGATTACTGGCTAGTAAGCTCTTCTTTCCTACCTAGTATTATTGATGCATCCATTTACTCGAGGGTACTTTCTGATCACTCCCCAGTTGGTATATCTTTTATTTTAGGGCCTACGACAAAGAGGTCCTCCTTGTGGCATCTCAACACGTAATTGCTTAAGAATCCCAAAATTCTAACATCCACACAGGCCTTTATCAAGGGATTCATGGATATGAATCTGGGGACGGTGGCTAGGACTGACACAGTGTGGGCTGCTCTCAAACGTGCTATCAGGGGTAACTTTATACGCATAGCATCCACGCGTGCTTGGGAAAATAGATTGAAACTGGATTCTATACTAGAAGAAATACAACAGTTAGAACTTAATATTAGTAAGTTATCACCACCAGAAGATTGGGTCAGGTTATATTACTTTCAAGCGTCCTATTATGACATGATGGCGCAGAAGGCAGAATTGGCCATTCATAACACCAAACTGAGATACTTGGAGTCAGGGGAACGGGCAGGGAAGTTACTGGAAAGCAGACTAAGGCAAGCTGAAATGGCTAAAGCCATTCTGAGTTTGAGATCTCCACAAGATGGTTGTATTATCTCCCATCCCCAAGAGATAGCATCTATCTTTGGGCATTTTTATAAAGATCTCTACTCAGCCGATGATCCTCTGCAAGTAACCGATAGTGAAATTGAGGATTATCTCCGTTCAGCTAATCTTCCCCTTATGCCGCCAGCAATGGTAGATCAGCTGGGCGCTTTAGTTACATTAACCGAAGTGGAAACCGCTATTGCTCAGCTTCCCTTAGACAAGGCCACCGGTCCAGATGGCTTGTCCAATAACTTGTACAAGGCCTATCTTCCACTACTCTCTCCGTTGTTGAGGGACGTATATAACTTGTGGTTCCACAAAGGAATAAAAGATCCTAGCTTTCTAGAGGCAATCATTACAGTCATTCCTAAACCTAATAAGAGACCCACTGTGTCCTGGGAGTTATAGACCGATTTCATTGCTAAATTCGGATGTTAAAATACTAGCAAAGATCCTCACTAACCGACTTGCCCCTATGCTAGGCAGTATTATTAGCAACCAACAAGTGGGTTTTATGGCGGGACGTGTAGCTGGAGACCATATGCGTAAACTCGTGCATCTGATGCAGAGGGCCAAAGAATCAGTAATTCCATCAGTGCTGGTTTCCCTTGATGCTGAAAAAGCATTTGACAGGGTTTCCTGGCACTTTTTGTTTGCCACGCTTAAGCAGTTTGGTATGCCCGCCTCTTTTCTCACTTGGGTTAAAATTCTATATACTGCTCCAACAGCAAGGGTGTGGTGCAACGGGTACCTGTCTCAGGCCTTTCCTCTGTAGAAGGGCACTCGACAAGGTTGCCCTTTATCGCCTCTTTTGTTTAATTGTTATTTGGAACCATTAATTTGGATGCTCGTATCTAACACAGCTTTAAAAGGAATTCAATTATATGGGGAGAGATTTGTTTTATCGGCATATGCAGATGATATACTGCTACACCTGGAGGAGCCAGAAACCTCATTGCCAGCCTTCTTGGAGGAAATTAACAGATTTGCTAAAGTTTCAGTTTATAAGCTTAACTTATCCAAGACTAAGGTGTTCCCATTGAACTGCAGAGTTACTAAAGCCAGTATCTTAGAATCGGGCCTTTCCTGGGAATATCGAACCCTCACCTATTTGGAGATGAAGATTTCCAGAGGAATGTCTTCTATGTTCAAGGATAACTTGGCTGCGCTAGTACAAACCATGCAGGCAGATCTGAATAGGTGGAGTGAGCTTTCTATGATGCTTTTGGGACGCAGTAATATACTGATAATGAATGTTTTACCGAGGCTTTTATATCCATTAGGAATGATGGGTCTTTATATTCCCAGGAAATGGTTTACGAACTTACAGAGAATGTTTGGTAACTTTCTCTGGAAGAATAAACCTCCCAGGCGTGCGTTTCATAAATTAACTGCTCCTAAGTTGCAGGGGGGACTAGCTCTTCCTTCTCTGTTCACTTACTATGGGTCACAACACCTTAGCAAAATGGCCCTGTGGTGCCAGATGGATTTACTCGTCGATAGCGGCAGGTACTTTCCGGTATGGTTAAATATTGAAGGTAAGGAGGCGAGGAGTGTTAACAGCTCCCTGGCCACACTCGTATATGTTAAATTCTCCAAGCTTGATAGATCACTCAGGTCTACTCCTATAGCTTGGTCTCTCAAAGCATTGCATCAAATTCTCCAGTATTACTCGATAAAGTGGTATGGGTCTCCTTATCAACCTTTAGTTTATAATTCACAGGTTTTAATTGATAGGCGTCCCATTCCACCCTCTTTTTTTCCACAGCTCAAACACTGCACTTTGGCCAATTTGTTACAAAATAATAGCGTAGCCCCTTTTCAAATTTTGCAGACGCGCTTCTACCTAAGTTCTAAAGACTTTTTTAAGTATCTGCAAATTAAAAGTGCAATAGCAGAATTCAATAATAAGGAAAGTTGGTCTGATTATTCGACTGAGGGAATGCAACAAATTTTACAGAGTACAGAAAATGGAAATTACGTACTTACCGTAATTCTGATCTTCTTGGACGGTCTCCATCACTCATTCACACTAGTGGGATAGCGCCGGAGGCGCTAGGACCAAGCGGGAGCCAAAAATTTTCTGAAGGGCCGGCGCCGAGGTAGGACTACGCATGTGCAGCACTGCAAGACTGACTTGCGCCTGTGTAGGCTATCTCGGCGTCGACCCTCCAACCGCCTCAGTACCTTTTCGACCAAGGAGGTGCAGCGTAACTAATGAGAATAACTCATTCTGAGTTTCTGGGCCTGGGAGGGCCCAGATGGCCTTTGTAAGAAAGGTCAAAGAACAATGTCTTCACAGTCCGAACCATAGGCCATGAAGACCAGGAAAGAAAAACGAGTGAACCCAGGGGATGGTGGGTGGGCATGTGAATGAGTGATGGAGACCGTCCAAGAAGATCAGACTTACGGTAAGTACGTAATTTCCATATCTTCCCGGACTAAATCTCCATCACTCATTCACACTAGTGGGAGAGTACCAAGCTAAAATCAACAACCCTGAGTAGGGTGGTAGGAGATAGGGTTCACTCAGAAAGGACAGCCAAGGACTGTCCTGTTAATAAAAACAGCTGTCTTGTAAGAGCATCTATAACATAGTGCCTACAAGATAAACGCTCGAGTTGTAAGTCGTCACCTTGCCGACGACTACAATGGGCACAAAATGAAAGTCTGCCAGGCAGCCGCAACCACTCTAGGAGAGCGGCAAGAACCTGGCTTCACAATTTGATCTAGAACCAAAATTAATAGTGTCAAAGACATGAACTAATCTAATGTAAAGGACCTCAGGAACTGCAAGAGCCAGAGGTAAAGTGTACAGGTTCAGGGTAGACCGAAAAGCGGAGACGGAACCCCCACTACCAAGTATGGCTGACCTGCAAACAACAGGTCCAGTAGCACTTGAACCCCTTACTTGGTGAGCAAAAGAAGGTCCAGGTGGGGTTAGCTCATCAAGGAAAAAGGTTTGTACTAAGTCACTGAAAACTTCCTGATGGAAGGCGAAGCACAACTTAGAAGCCTCTTGTGGTGGTCTAGTAGAATCAAATCCTAGTCACTGCATATTCCAAAAGGGAATCATCCTGCCCATATGTGTATGACTGTAGAAGCAGTCTCTGACCTCAGGGAAGAAGGAAAAAGTGTACAGGAGGAGGGACACAGCAGGACCAAGTTAGGGCTAACCCATTTGTTGAAGTGACTGAATAGCGGCAGAAGTGGCTCAATGCGGTAAGACACTACTTACTCCGGCCTCCCTGAAGGGAGTAGGAAGGACTCTAGTTTGCTTTGTTGAAAAAAAAAAAAAAAAAACATCACCGCTCTGTCACGCAGTCGGAGAGGAGGATAGCTTTGAGTGCCACTGGCATGGAACCAGTGCACAGGAACTGAAGGTGTGAATATTTGAGAAGCTACCTCAGAAAAGACCTACTTGACCAATGGTCAAGAAAGGAGCATGTCATCTGTTAAGTTGATGCAAGCATGGAAGTAGGAATCTAAGTTCCGACTTGCTGAAGAGTCACTTCTGTTGCTGCAAGGCTCTGATCAAGAGAAGAAAGCCTGATTAAAAAAGAAAAAGGGACTAACAGACTGGTTAGATGCCTAGGTTTTGGAAATATCTCGGAATAAGAGAAAATTCTCTAGAGAAAAGAGGTGAGCTATACCACCGCTGGATCGGACTGCCCCTAGGGGTAGAAGAAATCAGGTACTCTTTACTGAGGTTTAGAGACGACCACCTCAGGGTTGAGGCAGAACCTGACCAGATCCAAAGTGTGGTATCGGAAATTCCAACTAGGCCCTGTGCTATGATAATTCTGACCCCTTTTTTTTTTTTTTTATTAATTCTCATTAGTCCGAGCCTGACAAGGTTGCTGGCTGCTTTTTGGCAACGAGTGCCTGATACAGAAATGACAAGGATGTCATCCCTCTGAGGAGCAGGAGGAGCCTGAGGATCCATAACTGAACCCTTGACTGGACTAATAATAGCTAGACAGATGTCAACCACCTGTGGCGAAGCAGCCACCAGAGGGGCAGCATCAAATGAGGGCTGTATACCCCTATTAAAGGAGCGGAACAGTCTGTGCGGCTCCTGACCATTGAATTAGAATGTTCCACAGAGTGTAATTGTCTTGACCACTGAAAGAGTCTAGACGCAGAGGTATATGGTCCACAGATCCAGTCTGAACACTATGGTGGACCCCATAAATGAGGAACTATAAACGAGCTTCCATCACAGACTCTGATGATAGAGAGGGCGTGTCTTTCAGTATATAAAATGAGTCATCCGCTGTATCACTGACCAGAAGGGCAGGGAGAGACTCATCTAGATGCCTTTCTACCACATAAAGACCCCAAAAAGAGGTCTAGGTTAGAGCCGCTAGAGACTCCACCACCAGCAAGGGTGTCGAGGAGCTTGGCACCACGTAGGGGGCTGAGAAAGTGCTGAGTGAAATGAGAGATTCCGCTGACAGAACAGAATAGAAGAGTCCCATCAGCGGAAAACCGCTGGATGATGAGACCGCCACCCACAAAAATGTGTGGAAAATCATCCGCAGAATAGGACTTCATTCCATGGAAACATCCCACCACAAGTCCTGTGGAAGAGAGGTCTGCAAACGGAGATCTTTCCCTAGTTCTGTCAGACAGCACCAACTGGCAGCCCTGCAGCACCAGTGTCACTCGGGGCACAGGAGGGCACCAAGCAGTACCTATGCCAACCTGGGAGACACCAGAGGGCACCCACGGCGAACCCGCAGGTATCCTCGGCACCAACGGCAGCAATGGCACGCCACTGTGGCACCATGGCCACAGAAACCATGGCACCAATGGTACCATGGCACCCAAGAAACCCATGGCACTCATGGCACCCATGCCACCCGTGGTGCCCAGGCTGCCACATCACCCGCGGTGCCCAGGCACCACCGCGGTGCCCGTGCCACCGTCCGGGCTCCGGCGATCAGGTGCCCGCACCCACGAGGCATCCGTGGCACCGTGGAGACACCCACAGCACCGCATAGCGGTGCCGCAATAGAAGGCAACAATGACAGCACCCACGGTCGCCGCGGCACCGAGCATGGCGCCATGCAGAGCCATGGCGCCGAGTCCCGTGCCGACTCAAACACCAGCGGGCGCTGCTTATGGCACCAATGCCAAACCAGTGGCACGGGCCGGACCTCGCGGTGCCACCAAGGTGTCGGGCACAGCGCCAGGAAAAACACCGTGGAAAAGCCAATGGAAAAGATGGAGAAAGGTGGTGCCCGTGCCGACCCCAGCATGGAAAAGGAAGAGGGGGGTAGGCACGAGGGGCTGACACGATGGCAAAGGCACCAAGAGGGCACTGCGCTCATTCTGATCCAACTGACCCGGCTCTGGTCCAATGGCTCCGAGGCCCGGAGGCCCCGAAACCAGGAACACAACCAGGAAAAAAGGAAAGTCAAACCTCCTGCTCCACAGGAGCGGCCCAGAGGTGAAACTGCTCACCGGAACTCCAATGAGGACAGAGACGGAGTCCGGAGTCGAGTTTGCAGCCGTTAGGAGCGGGGCCAAGGGGAACCCACGAAAGTTGGTTCAGGCCTATCGCATCTACCAACGAACAATCCTCGTGCAGACATACCAACGGGCAACCTCGAGCGGCACCGATTCTTCTCCCCAAACGAAGAAGAAGAGCTCAAGGCTAAGCAGAGCTGGATCCCCGGCACCGCCAGATTCATGCTTCGGTGGACTATCCCCCGAGCACAGGACTGTCCGTAGTCAGACCCTTCCCTGTTACTTAAGGGTGGCGGACCAGGCACAGCCCCTCTGCCATAACAACTTTCAAACGCAGTCTTCCTACCATCACCGCTACCGTCTAAAGACGACTCCGTTGATGGCAGGAAAGAATTTCTTTTTCTTCATAATCTTCTTGTTCGTAAAATAAAAAAATACTACTAAATAGTTAAATTAAAACGTTTAAATTAAACAATAAAAGCTGCTGTCGTATAGACGAAAACTTTGACTCCGGCAGACGAGCGACGTCGACATCCAAGCGCACTCAACGGCGGGAGAAAAGGAACTGAGGCGGTTGGAGGGTCGGCGCCAGATAGCCTACACAGGCGGCGAGTCAGTCTCGCGGTGCCGCGGCATGTCGTGGTCCTACCGGCGGCCCTTCAGGACCCCTTGGCTCGCTATCCCAGCGCCTCCGGCGCTATCCCACTAGTGTGAATGAGTGATGGAGACTTAGTCCAGGAAGATCAGCCCACGTAGTCTCAAAGATTTACAAGCAGCTCCAAGTGATGGACCATAATCTTTCCAGTGGAGTTTGTTATTATTGGGCGCACAAGCTTTCCTTGTCGACTGAGGTGGAGCTCTGGAAGAAAATTTGGTGCACGAATTATAAATATATTAAACAAGATAGACTGCGCCTCGGGCAATTCCAAATTATGCATGATATGTATCTTACGCCACTAAAATTGTATAACGTGGGTCCTGCAGCCTCCCCTGCGTGTTTCAGATGTAAAAGAACTCAGGGCTCTCTCTATCATATGCTATGGGAATACCCTAGTAAGCAGGTTTTCTTGAGATCTATCCAGCAAAAGTTGGAACCAGTATTAGGGTTGGATACCTTATTTACTTCTGAGGCCTGTATTTTAGCGATATTTTCGCCGGGAACCCCGATGATACGGCAGGCTCATATCACACTAATTGTGGCCACAGCTAAATTAGTAATGCTTAGGCACTGGAAGGAAGATACTCTTCCTGTAATCTTAGAGTGGTATCGGGAGATCCTGCTTGCCATCCAAGTAGAAAAGCATACTGCCACAGTAAGACAGAGGGTACAATACTACCAGACTATTTGGGCGCCCCTTATGACTTTACTTTCCCTATGGAATTTAGGATAGCTTGTTATAACTATTCGACTACGCTGCTGTGAAATAGGGAAGTCAAGTAGTTCGTACTTTTATGTAATTAGGTACTAAATCTCTTTAGTGGTTTACCCCCCGTTTCTTTTCTTTTTTTCCTCCCTATGGCTTGTTCGGTTTTTCTTAGGAAGGTTCTTCTTAGTAGTGCAGAGGGGAGATTGGGGGGAGGGGGAAGGGATTACAGAAGGGATGGCGGGGGAGGTGTTTTGATTGAGGGAGAAATGGTTTTAGGTTGAATCACTTAATGAAGGTCAGGATACTGTTTAAACACTGGACAGATTATGTTTTGACTATTTTCTACTGTATCCCTGTACTGTGGTTACCTTGTTGTATATGAAGGAAAATAATAAAGTATATTAAAATAAAAAAAAAAAAAAAAAAACAATTTCCCCAGCAATAGAAATCTGCTACTTTAACCTCAGTCCACAAAAGTGGGCACTGGGCATTGCACAACAACTACAGGCCAATCTCCATACTCCCGCCACGTTCCAAAGCGCTTGAACAGATTGTGGCACATCAGGTTGTGGAGTACCTGAGCCTGCACCAACTCCTTTGCACAGAGAAGAATGGGTTCTGGACGGGGCACAGGACCATCACGGCTTTGCTGGAATTTATGGGCTTTCATCCACCAAGCTTTAGACCAAGGCCAGCTGGTGGGGGCTGCAGTTATCGACCTATCAAAAGCATTTGATATGGTGCATCATATGCTCCTCCTTGAGCAGCTAACCGACACCAGACTCTCTCCAGACACAGTTCAACAGCTATCTCTGCAATTGTTCACAGTGGGTCAAGTTTGGGCACATCATCTCCAATAGCAGGCCGGTCCATTCAGGGGTTCCACAAGGGTCAATCCTGGGGCCCCGAATGTTCAGCATTTTCCTACACAAACTCCAAGGCTCCTGCCCCAGTCGTATGCTCCTGTATGTTGATGATGCAGTCATTTTCACCAGCAATCCTCACCCCGAGCACCTACAAGCAGACCTCCAACTTGGTTTCTCCTCCACTGAAGCTTGGTTTAAAGAACACAGACTAGTACTCAATTATAAAAAAAAAACAAAGACCATGATCTATTCCAGCTCCCTTAGTAAGCATAAGGCCTTCCCTCCTGTCTGTCAAGAATGACAGTGGCGACACACTGGATCTCATACAGCACTTTAAGTACCTGGGTATCACAACTGACTCCACCCTGTCCTACACCCAGCACACAGACAATACTGCAAAGGCCATCAATTCCAGAATCGGGAAACACTACCGTCACAAACACAGCCTAACAAATGAAGCCCTGAACCTGGTCATCAATAGTTCAATTGTCTCCCTCATCGATCATGGCCTGGCCATATATGGGTCGGCAATGCACACTGCCCTCAGACGCATCTCTTTGGCACAGGTGCTGTAAGACTCTCGCACACCTGTGAACTCTATGCTCAGGCAGGTTGGCTTCAACTGAAGAACAGAATTAAATACCAAATCTGCCTACCTGCCAAAAAGCCTCACTAAATCTGATGCCACCACGAGTTCAGAACCTGCTCACATGACTCGTGAGTGCTAGGCTGACCAGAAGCTCCAACAGTCAAATCTTTAGCGAACCTAGATGCCGCACTGCATTGGCACAATGTGCATTCCCTACTGTACACCCCCACTGGATCAACGCTCTACCACCTGCAATCTCCAGAAAAGTAACTATTGGTGCCTTCAACCATAAGCTTTATCAGCACCTCATTGCCAAGGACAACTGTGACTGCTTCGTCTAACTTTTGGTGCATACATGCGAAGTCTTCGTCAGCACCTCATTATCAAAGACACCTGTGACTGCATCCGCTTACCCCCCTCCCACAGTAATCACCTGCTGCACTCAGACGCACCTCTTGACCCAGGCGGCACCTCCCAACCACAGCACTTCACTGATCCCCACCCCTCCCCTGCCTACCCCCCCCAATCTCATGGCACACCCTCCCTCTATGCCTCCACTATGTCACCTTTGTCTGTTACCTTCTCTGTGTCTATCTTCTCCAGGGTGTTCAAACTCACGGACGCAAGCATACGCTGTATAATGTCTCAGCAGTGTCTACTTGTGTGACACTTTCTGTAACTTACTGTACCATCTCTGTCAATTTATAAATTGTTGTTCTCTGCTATTTTCTGTTCAACTGATGTGGAACCTACAAAAAAGCATCCACTCACAGGTGGTATCCAAGAACTCAATACATAAATACACAATAAGTAAATAGGTAACCAGAGCTTGTAAATAAAAATCAGTGAATTTACATAAATTCTGTGAGATAGAATTATTGCCTGATATAATGGGCAGGGGAATGAATTTTTGTGAATTTACAGCAGTGCATACAGTGTGGGGACCACTGGATGGTCTACCTTTAGAAATGTAGCCTCTTTTTGCATTATCCACCCCCGTTGTACTGCGAAATCAATCAGGTCAAATAGCCCCCCTACAAATTGAACTATGGAGTCCTTTGGTAATGTTGCATATTCATCTGTATTACTCAACATACTTAAAACCTTACTTTTGTACCAATCCTCAGGCATAATCACCAAATTACCTCCCTTATTAGATGGCCTGATAACCACATCAGACAGATCTTTAAGTTCATCTAGTGCTTGTTTTTCTTGTAGGCTTATATTAAATTGCTTTTTATAACCATTCTGTTGATAAATTTCCTCTATACCTGATAGTAGTAACTTCTCAAAAGTCGCAATGGTGGCATTGTATCCTATATTTGGACAAAAGTCCAATTTAGGTCTAAATTATGTTACACCAGATTTTATTAGGGAGGTATCTGTCATCATAGCACAGGTCAGGAAGCACAGGAAAACCAGGAGCAGTTATAAAATTTTCAAGTAGCGGTCTACTATCAATAACAGTAAAATAAAAAATTACAAATTGTTTAGTATAACTTTTTACAAAGGCAGTATAAGCAGAGAAAACAAAGTCCTTTGTCTGAGAGCATCTCTAATTCCAAGTTTTCAGTCTCTCCTCAGCAAAAGATTGTTGCTCTTTTTATAACACATCTTTCCCAGACAATTAACTTCTTCATCCTGGGCTTGTTAAGGAGACATCCTGTTTCTCACAACATGTATCAGAGTTCTTGTCAGTTTCTTTGCAGAGCAGGCTTGCAAATAGAATAGTGTCCCAAGCTGGCCTCCTGCTGACAGCTCTGCAAAGTATTTGCAAACAAGCCTGCGAAGAGCTCAAACTGCATCTCAGATTTTTGCAATCATTTCAACAGTATAACTATATACAATTTTAAACATAGGGTTCCTAAGGGATACCAGTATCACTTACAGTTTCATACAAAGATTCACATACATTTTTATAACTGCAAATATGCAAGGGGAAGAAAAGATAGAAACAGCAAGTGAAGGCGGAGAGATAGCAGGAGGTGGAGAATCGCGAGACCGTCAGAGTGATCAGTTTCTAGGTCTCACAAGAACATTCTGTTGCACAACCAGACAGACAGACAGAAAAGGAGAGGATAGAACAGATCCTTGCATTTAACTCTTTCTGCATAAGAAATGGGACAGGGCCTTATTTAACCCTGTCATAGTATCATCGATACGTTCAAATTGTTGTAATAATAAATCCAAGTCAATCTGATCACTTAAAACCTGTTGTTGCTCATTCACTACCCCCATCCAAATAAGTTCATCTACACGGCTGAATAAACCTGCTTCTTAAGTTTCACATGCTTCAATTAAATCACAGTCAGCATTTGTTTGACTCAATATATTCACATCACTTAATAATGTAGATTGCATATCTTTATTTCTATCATTAAAGAAAATAGTCAGTTTTAGATTACGAATCAATATAAACACATCAACTTTTACTTTAAAAAGTCCGGTCTTGGAGTGGGGACAAAGCTCAGTCCTTTACATAATACTGCAACTTGTAGCTCAGTGAGTTCTGTGTTAGTCAAACTCGCAAGTGATATGTTCTGCCTCTCAAGCTCCAGGATTTGGTTGTTCTTCCATTTTCCTCCCTGTCTCCCCCTTCAGTTTTGTGTCCCATAGCTGTTCTTTTTGAATTGCTCTTCCCTTGTTCTGATTTCACTAAAAAGAGACCTGCACTAGTCTGTGTTCCAGCATTAGTTTGTTCATCATGTTCTGAATTATTTGAGACTGCAGATTTTTGTTGCTGATGTTCTTTAAAATGCACAGCTTTAGATCTGCTTCTATTTCTGCTTTTATCAGGTGTTCCCCGTCTTGCCTGTGATCTCCCTCAGCTGTACATGCATACTTTTCGATCCCAAGTGAACACCTCTCCCTTCTCAAAATCGTTGCTCTCTTGCCAATTTGTTTTTCTTTCGAATGAATAGTTGTTTTACAGTTTTAATTCACTGCCCTCTACTTTAGACAGGTCACTACCCCCCCTTGCCATGCCTCCCCTCCTGTCTCCCCCTGCACACCCTCTCCTGGCACTTACTGAAAATTATCCTCCTCCCTTGAATGCTCTTACAATCACCTCTTACCCTATGACAATGGCCTTCCTGCCTGCATACCCCCGCCCTCTCTACCCTCTTGCCAGCAGCGCTTATTTCTAAGTTTATTACTAAGTTTGCCCTTGGATATTGTGTCTTTCTACTTGACGTTGGCACATTTTGAGGTACTGTAATTAACTAAGCCTCAGCCTCTTGCTTCTTTTTATTGTGTAACGATGTATTATTATGTCGACCTTTGTATTTATGTTTACTTTCCATTTCCTCGACATGGAACCTTTGTAAATGAGCAGTTCCTGCTCAAAGGTATTTGTAATCCTAGATTTCAATAAACAAATAAATAAATAAAAATGCATTTTACTGATATAACTCTTATTCAATTTCTGAATGTTCCTTATGTGTTTTTCATTTGTCTTGTATAGAATTAATTTCTTTGGTACCCTTGTCCAAATGTCTTTTATCACGGTTAATTAAGGCTGTCATAAGATCTACTGAACATTCAGAAAGTGCATTTCCCCATTCATTTTTAAACTCTAATTCGTCAATATCGCAGAGGTTGGGAATTTAGTAATTCGTAAACCTCAAGGGCACCATCCCTGCTCCATGTAGCGCTGGAGAGTAATCTGACTGAAAAAATGACTGAGTTCTTGCATTCTTAATTTCTCCATATTTTGAAACAATTCTAATAGGTCCAAATCTGTTTCTGATGTTGTTTGACTAGAATGATCAAGTAATGCTTATCTGGGTCCACTGTCTTCGGAGACAGATCGTTTCAGCATCCTCTGAACAGTCATTCTCCACAGCACTGGATTCAGGTGCATAAGCAGGGTGTGCAGGTGTTTGGCTTAGTCTACTAACCATTTTGTATTCACAACAAGTAATTTTTACTACTGCTTCTCCAGACAACATAAGTTTGCAATAAATGGGGACATTTCCCCAAGGAAAGTCCATGGCTACGGTGCTTCAGCATTCTTTTTGGCCTCTTGCTACAGCAAAACCGCAGCTGTGCTCTGATCACTTCTATTCCACCAAATTGTTTCCAATAACCCCACAAGGTAGTGCATTCGGGAAAGCTGTGCCAGTGCCGACCCCAGATCAAAAGATACCAGTTTTCTCAAAGGAATATACTCATTCACAAGCGGAGTCATTCTGCATTGTATGTCTGTATTTTTAAATTGGGACTTTTATTGAGGGTCTGTCTGTCTTGGCATGCCCCTTGAGGAAGATCCATGTGGTCGAAGCGCCAGGGCACAGTTTGTCAGTGTCCTCCAGGGCTGTCTGAATAAACTAACCTTTGTTTGCAAATATTTGAGCATTTGTTATGTTTTTTGACCAGCGTGCCACTCAACTGTTCCTTTGTCTGAGAAACGTGGCGTTAGGGCTTCTGACTCTAACTCCCCCCACCACGACCCTAACAACTAAAGGAAAAATCATTACAGTTTTGGCTGTCCTGAGTCTTGGCGAATCAGGGGTGGGGTCTTCCTTGGGGTTTTCAACCCTAATACTCACCCCATTCCATGACCAATAAGATCAGATGTGATCTGTTTTCTTCAGGCAGGGCCTTCAGGTTGTTGGCAACACAAGGGGGGAAGACAGTTCTGTATGTTTAAACACTGTATCAGAATGGGGTGAACATTAGGGTTGAAAACACCAAGGAAGACCCCACCCCTCATTTGCCAAGACTCGGGACAGCCAAAACCGTAATGATGTTTTCCCTTTTGCTGCTTGGTGGGTGAGGAGTTAGGGTTAGAAACCTTAACGCCACACTTCCCTACTTCTGTGGTAAGTTACCTAACAGGTGTACGAATGACGTTTTTTGCAAAGAATTATTATATATATTATAATGGATTCCTCATTTTTTAAAGTTTTTACTTTACATGAGAGGAAAATAAAGTGAATCGGGGAGTAAACACGGCCATAGTTGTAGAGAACTGGCAAACAGGTGTTGAAACAAAAGGCAAACATTAATGCCTGAATCAAGATTGTGAGATAAACGTTCACAAAGTAAAGCAAAAATTTGGTTGATGCACATTCTCTAGAGAGGGAAAACTCTCAGAAGAGTCCAAGTATCAATGTTGGAAGTAACAGAAAAAGAAATAATGGCAAGTCTGACAGAATTTCTTCTTTCTGTGTTGTTCCACTTTGCCACAAGGCTATTCATTTACTGCTGCAATTTAAAAGACCCTGCCCAAAGCTTTTCAGTAGAGAGAGAGTACTTTTCTAGTTATCCATTTAGGTTATCAGAGCTGTCAGCAGAACCTTTCAGCCAAAGTTGCATCTGAAGAACTCTCTTCGACAAATTTGTAATGTTTCATGAAGTGTATAAAAGGAAGACCAGGTACTTGTTTTGCACAGGGCGTTAACGAAGTGTTGCTCATTTTTCCCACGAGACTGCCATAGCACTGGTTGAACGAGCCTTAATCAGAGCCAGCCGCTACAACTTTGCCATCACAAAAGCCTTTTCCATACACAATCCAACTCATCTAGCTAAAGTGGCCCTAGAAGCTTGTTGGCCCCACTTGTGGTGCCAAACAGTACAAAAACATGAAATGATTTCCAGAACGACTGCGACTGTGTGATCAGAAACAAGAAATGAAAATTACGTACCTACCCTAATTGTGATCTTTCTGTGTATCTTCACCGTTCATCACATATGGATTCAGGGCCGGAGGTCATGATCCGGTGGGAGCTCTTTTTTTTTGTAGGCAGAGCCAACGCACCATTGGCGCTGCCCTCGAGGCCAACGTACTGCGTGGCGCTCGCGGGTTGGCCGTTAAGGCGCTGTAGACTCCACCTGCCTGTCAGTTCTGAGTCGCCAGAGAGGTTAAGAGAAAGGGAGTGGAGGGTGGGACAAGGAAGTCCAAGGGACAGGAAAAAGGAAAGGATATAAAACTAAAAGGAGAAATAACGACTGAGAGGACAGAAGAGAGAAGTCAGGAACTAAAGGGATTGGGAGGGGCCCCAATCTCTGGAAATAGAGGAGGGAGGTAGGGTGGGGTAAATAATTTAGAAGGTAGGAAAGAAGGAGAAAGGGTAAAACGTATCCCAGACCCTGGTCCATCTCCAGATTGTATAGGAACTGCAAGGAGTAGCCAAAGGCTTCTTGCCAGAATTCAAGGCACAGAATAGTTGGCAAAAACTCCAGATGAGCAGAGTTGGCTATTCTGGAAGGACAGGGCACAGGGGATTAACACCCTCTGAAGGAAAAATTTTTGGTGAAAAGGGAAAAAGATTTTTTTTTTTTTAATTGTAATCCAAGGGACAAGAAAAAAAATGAGATGGACGGGAAAAAGGAGGAGGAGAGAATGGAGGGCAACTGCCAACTCCCACCCAACAGGGGTGGGCTAAAGCACTGGAAAAGGAGTGCCCCCCATGCTGACCACTCTCCCTAGAACCTTATCCCCCTATGTGCCCCTGTTCACCCCACTCCTGGGGGCGGGGGAAGTTGGGCACAGAGTGGGAGGTGGATCCAGAGACTGGGGCCCCGTGGAGATGGAGGGAGGGATTGTGATGAATGGTGAAGATACACAGAAAGATCATAATTATGGTAGGTACGTAATTTTCATATCTTATCTGTGTCAATCATCACAATTCATCACATATGAGTGAGTGTCGAGTCCCCCCGAAGGGGGTTTTCTTAACACCCTAAAGGACAAAGTCCCTTAACTCTCAGTGGGTGACACACTAAGAGGGAGAACCTTCAGGGCCTGAGGAGGCCCGAGAGTGGGGAGAGTGAGAAGGGGAACCCCGGAGGGGGAAGGAAGTTGCCCCGACAAACGCCATCTCGCTCTACGGAAGAAGAGATAGGTTATCTGGTGAGCGGAGTTAATTACCCTACGCCGGGCCAAAGGTGACAACCGGGAAAGACGCAGCCATGCCGTCCGCCTAGTGCAGATCGCTGTCCCTACAACCCTGGTAGCTACCTCGCTGGCATCATAGGATGCCCTCGCTTGGTGCCTTGCTAGCTCCAGGCCACGTGCAGAGAGTGCAATGGCTTGTCTGGTTTGCTCCGTGTCAGGCAACGAGGCTAGGAGTTGACCTAGCCTAGACCACAAGAACCTGTCATAGACTGCATAGTGGGCCTGATGTGCAGAAATGGAATGCAACAACCGTGCAGAGTAGAAAGCCCTCCTGCCCCAGAAGTCAAAATCCAAGGAATCTTGATCTGGGGGCCGGTCACAGTGATGGGCGCAAAGCCCATCAGGAGTGCCCAACTGCGTCAATCCGGACTGCATAGGAGGTATGGAACCTGGAGACTCCTGGGGGGGAGGTGCAATACCGCTGGCAGAGATCCCTAGGGGCAGGAACTCCAGAGAAGGGCCTCTGCCAGAAGCGCAACGACGCCTTCCGAAAGGGAGCAGGCCAGGGAGGCACCACAAGGGTGGCCTCGCTGAAATCGCTTAGAAAGGCATGCGCCGAGTGCTCTGGATTGCTTACAGTGGCAGGGGTGAGGTACAAGTCCTCCAACATCCTCACGAGGAAGAAGGCTCCTCTCCCCCAGAAGAGGGGGATGAAGAGTTGGAGGGCACCGACTGCTCAGAGGGCGGCTGCTCAGGGGGAGGTTGAAAAACCTGTATGTCCATCGCCCTAACATAAGCTGGGAACTGAGCAGCCACAGCCCTCAACTGTTCCCAGGAGAGAAATCCCCTAAGACCAAGGATGCCTGGGAGCGCAGGAGAATGTGGCAGAGGGATGGGGACAGAGCCGAGAAGAGATGTCGGCTGACCTCTGCCTGGGCTAAGGAGCCGACCAAGACCACCCGAAGAAGAAAGTGCTCTGGAAGACTCCAAAGCAGACAGCTGAACAACCATTTCGGTACTGCCTTGGCTGCGCCCAGAAGAACCCCCCCTGTAAAGCGACAGGGGCCGTGTAGGTCCAGAAGGACGGTCCCCTACCTCAAAAGAATGGGGCTCCCTCAAAGAGACTGAGGAGGAAGAGCGGAGATCCGCACTATGGCTTCTTCCAGAGCCCGGGTGGGCCCCAGAAAAAGGTCGTCGTGCAGACCCCATGCTCCTCGACCCCTCGGAGTCAGAGAGAGCCCTCCTCCTTGAGAGGGCCAGCCTAGGCAGCTGACAGCCCAGGCCAGCACCCGAGGGAGCTATCCAGGGCACAGCACCCTCCCCTCCCCTCCCGTAAAAGCCTTGATCGGCCCCAAAGTTGGGTGACCCAGGCACACCACAGGCGGGGATACCACTGCTGAGGGGTCAGTGAACCCACCAAGACCAGGCTGCAGAGTAATGGTGGCCTGCACCACTGCCTGATGGTTAGCACCCCTGACCCCAGTCTCAGCAGCCACCAACCCCACCTCAGAAGGGGGCTGACTCTGGCTTGTCGAGGACACTACAGGGCTGCCCACACCAATAGTCAACTTGAAGGAGTCAGACTGCTCGTCTGACTCAGAGCCCGTCTCCGCCTCCGAAGAGGTAGAGCTCAAGGCCCTGTGCCAGACTGCAGGAGGGTGCCCCATGCCATCCCTGCCAAATGGGGTGCCGGACTCAGAGACCACGCCCGAGCCAGTGCCAGCGCCCCCCACAGCACTGCGAGCAGTGCCCGCAGAGGACACCGCTCAGGCCCGAACAGCAGCCCCAGAGTGAGAACCAGTCACAGTGCTGTCAGGCCCCACGGCACTGCGAGCAGCGCCAAGGACAGGGACAGCATCGACGACGGCTCCAACGGTGCCATCGGCACCATGGACGGCGCCGCTCGGCTCCACGGCACCGCAAACAGCGCCCGAGGCAGGGCGGCGCGCCAGCAGAATCGATGCCCCAAGCGCTCGGTCGAGGTGGACTGGCGCCGCGAACGGTGCTGAGGCGAAGAAGACAAAAGACGGCGCCGCTTACGCAGTATTGTCGTAGTCAGCCACGTGCACCAGAGACAAACTGGGCGCTGCCGACCGTCTGCTAGAGCCTACAGCACCGCGAACGGCGCTGAGGCCGACCGACAGCCGCTAAGGACGACGCCGGTCAGACCTTGCGAACTCGCGGTGCGACACGGAGAGCCTTCACCCCAATGGGCGACTGCCTTGGCGGCGCCTCCGACCCGGCCCTCGAAAGGTGCGGGCGGGCCTCCTGCACTGCGGAAGGAGCTCTGCAGCGGCCAGGCTACAAGAGCCGAGGCTCCCTCCTCCTTGGTCCGTGTAGAACCGGGGAGGGACCCGGAGGAAAGGTCAGCATCGTGGCTTGGCCCAGCAGTGCGCTGACCCCGAAGTCGCATGGAGTTCGCCCCACTTTCTACATTATTACGTTGTTCGGCTGACCCGCGTCCATGGAGAAGCAAGCGTCGCACGAATCTATGTCGTGAAGTGGGCCAAGCCACATAAGGCAACGGCCATGCTGGTCGGTGATGGAAATTTACGGCTGCAAGGGCACAGTCCCATGGGGAGCCGTCCTGTCTTTGAAGTCTTCTTGCCCTCCGACTGAGACATGACCTACGAGGGAAAAAAAACACCAAAAACAGACCCAACATCGCCAAGAATAAAAATAAATGGAAAGATCTTACCAAGCGATATCGAGTAGGCAACTAGAATGGGCAGGAATGGGACCGACAGACTGTGGCATGGAAGAATAACGGCAGAACGAAACTGCGTGGGCGGTAGGCCTCAAGTTCAGTAGAGCTTCCACACAAGGTGACCTTAGCAGCGGGAGACGAAGAACTGGCAGGCAGGCGGATCTGACAGCACCTTAACGGCCAACCCACGAGCGCCACGCAATATGTCAGCCTCGAAGGCAACGCCGATGGTGCGTCGGGTGGGGTCATGACCTCCGGCCCTGAACCCATATGTGATGAATGGTGAAGACTGACACAGATAAGATCATAAATTGTCCACAGTGGTTTACAAATATGCGTGCAGATCGGACTCTGCCCAACTTACTTGAATGATCTACTTGTCAGACCATCGCCACCTTTTTTACTCAGGCTGCAGGTCTAATAATCTTTACCAGGTTCCCAGAGCCCGCAAGACCATTGGGTATAAGGCTTTCTCCATAATCACGCCTATCATCTGGAACTTGCTTCCCACCAGTCTTAAGAACTCTTCACTGTGCAGGAGTTCAAGCATTGCGTGTGTAGCCATCTTCTCACTACATGCAACTGCCAATAACCCATTCCCACTATACATTAAGATACTCTGCCTTGTCCAGTCTGATTATTCCAACCCTCCTTTCCCTCCTGCCTCCATCATCCCCCACCGTCTTAACTCTGATACTTTAAACACTTGATGGATTATGTAGGTAGTGATGTAAACATGTACTTACTGTATTACAGATGTAAACTAGTGTACATGTTAAAACCTTATCTAGATTTTAACTGCTACAATCTGCTGCTGCAGGTGTACCCCTGAAACCCTCTTGAAAACTAGGTGACCCACCCATATGTAGATATCCCAGTGTGCAAAATTCAAAATAAATATAGTGACAACTACTAACTACCTGAAGCACATTTTAAAGTCCAAGCTTTACAATGCTCAACCTTGATACAAAATGGGTGCCTAGGCAAAATTGAGTTAAGGTCAGAAGGGACTCTAAATCCATCATGCCTGCCCTGCTTCATAAGCAGGGATTAATAAGTATGCTGTGCAAACACAAACTCATTCAAACAGGTTCCTTGAATCCTCAGAGCACCCTCTCCTCCTAGATGAATTAAACGCTGTACCAATAATTTTGTACTTAAGTAAGTTGATAGTCTAGATTAATATGAAAAAGCACAGGGTAACCATAGATTTCCTTGGTCAATATCTGTGAACTATGCTTGATGGTAAGCACTTGACAGTGCCTATTCTAGTGAGGAATCTAATGCTCTATTTCACTCCTGCAAGTCAAATCACATTGCCCATCACTGCGAAAATTCCCAGCAACCACGTCATGATACACTGTACATCTGATGACAACCCAATCTGCCAGTTTCGAGGTAATTAAGCAATGATACACAGTGGGGTTGCGTGCACTGTCTAGCATGAGGTGAAGAGTAGTGTCTTCAGCCACCCAAGAAGGGATGACGTTCCATGATATACCACACCCTGAGTGTATCATGAGGATATTAAAAAAAACCTTGAGTGGCAACTGAGTTTAAAAATGAATTGGGACTAATATTATTGTACAGAAATATCATCACGAGTCAGATGCCGAGTCATCCTTCAGGACGGATGCCATTCATTTCATTTTTTTTTTTTTTTTGTAGTTTACATGCAGTGCTCCTTATTAAATGTATATCACAAGCTGAGTCAGAGCCAGGCTTAGGAATAAAACCTGACAGCTTTAAGTTAAGTTTATAGTGTAGTACCATATACAGTTTAACTGCAGCAAGTGAAGGGAAATAAAAGGCATGCTCTTACCAAAAGAACACTTGTCCTCAAGTGGGAATCAGGAGACCTGAAGAGAAATCTACCACATGTTTCTAGGAGTGTGCAAGCCATTTCAATATGGTGATGAGAAAAGTCTGACAAAAGCATCTGTAGGAAAAATAAATAGTTAAAATGCTTTAGCCCTTTTTGTGTTCTTTTTATTGGCAAAGAATATTTTCACACCAGGATGCATCACTCTTCTTTAGACCTGTCCCAAATCCATCGTTTTGGGCCCCTGCCAGATAAGTCAACCCCAAGAGTCTGCCACTATAGTGGCAACCTAAGCAGAACAAGGGAGCCTCCCTAGGTGAAGCCAGTCTGACAAAGGGATATTCTTCTTCCTTACAGCCTTCTATTTTATGTGAAAACAAGAATAAATCTACGCTGTTTATTTTGTTGCTCCACAGTTTCTTATACTTTTGTCAACCCATAAAATTATCAGCCCTTTGCCGTAACAGTAACCATTTTTTATGTAAACTAGTCTTAAAAGGGCTTATAAAAGGGCAAAACAATTCCTGAAACATGACTGGCTGAAAGCCTTTTTTTTTTAGCCGTGTCCTTATATATTTATTTGAAAACGTTTCACCAGGAAAGACATACTGAACTGATGATAGCTCGTTTCCAGATGCGTCCTGGGGGAAAGGGGATATGGAAGGTCATAAGCAAAACAACAGAACAGTTGTAAAATCAGCATTAAAAAACTATACAAATCAGGTAACATTAGAGGCATGGTGGCAAGAGAAAACATTTCAAGTGAGAAATAGTCTAAAGTGCACGGTAAAAAGTGGGGGGGCAGAAAAACAAAGTGATTTAGAGTAATAGGGTCATGGACAGTTACAAGAGGGGGAGCGTAAGTCGCAAAAAAGAGACTTTAAAGAGAAGGCAAAAGAAGCAGAGCGAATATCAGGACATAATCATACAACGGGCACTACTTGTGCCAACCAAACTGCACCACACCACAAAATTAATGCGTACCACTGCTCTCCCGCTGACACGACGACAACAGCTGCACTGGGAGAGCGGTGGCACCAAGACAGAAAGTAAAAAATACCACATAATGTGTGTAACGTCCCCCTTCCTCTACAAGCCCTAAACATTTAACATTTTCTAACTGAAGTCTGAGCTGCATCTCAGTGTTGAAACCCGACCGCAATCAAGTCAGTGAAATACAGTTTTCAAATCCCAGTACAGAGGCAGTCCTGCATTATTGATCCAACGAACATGGCAGTATCTTTGAAATAAAAATCCAGATCTGCTCTTCCGCCGATACTTTTATCTATAGTTTGTAAGGTTTGTTTGGTTATGTATCTACAAATCCAGAGAGCAGCCATTTGCCTCACACTAACCGTCCACTTTCACCGAGACTGAGTGTGTCCCACTGAAGCCACCATACTTAGCGCTTTTCACATAGTGCTTATGAAATGTTGAGTGTAACTTTGGGCTGGTCACTGATAAAGGAATTTTTTTTTTTTTACAAACTACAAACAAAGATATTGTGGGAGGAGTGGGTCTGGATTTTTATTTTAAATGCACTGCCACGTTCATGGGATTGCTAATGCAGCACTGAATGTGTAACGAGATTTGAAAGCCGCGCTTCACTAACCTGATTGTCACTGGGTTTGAGGACTAGGGCACAGGTCAAACCTCACATTCAAAACGTTAAATGTTTAGTGCTTGTGGAGGAAGAGAGACCTTACAAACACTATGTGGTATTTTTCTACTTCTACCTCAAGAACACACTGGAAACTCTCTCCTCCCAATAAACAATTCTTTAAATAGGGGACTATTTTTACTGTTTGACCTTTTGAAACCTCCGTTTTTATATTTTTGACTTCTTTTTTTTTTTTTTAAATAATTACTTGGGGGCCCATTATATAAGCGCAATAAGACACTCCAAGGTGTGAGTTATGGCCTGATAAGAGCACTTCCTGGGTGCTAAAGGCAATCAGCAGGGGCATATTCACCGGGCCATAACTCACACCTTGTCATGCCTTATTGCTTGCTTAACATACGTTAAAATCTCTGACATCCATATAAACTATCTAAGCTTCTTTCACTTAGTCTGAAATCAGGATCAGTGCTCACACAGACAGCATCATTTAGTCTTAACCAGGATGCAGCTTATCTACGGCCATGATAAAATTACATAATTAAGATTTCAGCTAAGTTGAAAGAAAAATGAATATAAGGAGCTACCATAATTCAGTAATTCTTTTTTGTGGTATACATTCTTCTGAGTTAATAATGTTCATTATTTTTTTTAAATTATCCTGTTTATCCTCCTCCGGGGAGTCCGGCAGGCAGCTCCGGTCTCTTCCTCGGAGGGACTCCATCTCCGCCCCACCTTCCCCGGCTCAACTATCCCCGTGATCCCCACGAGTCCCCCCGACAGGGCCGGGCG
This sequence comes from Neoceratodus forsteri, assembly GCA_016271365.2. NCBI lineage: Eukaryota > Metazoa > Chordata > Ceratodontiformes > Ceratodontidae > Neoceratodus > Neoceratodus forsteri. The sequence goes on from CM028131.1 coordinate 738,266,679, forward strand.
AGAATGCCGCCCTCCACCCCAGAGACCACATCCAGATTCCAGGTGTTGGGATGGGCACTGGAGAGGCCCATCATGGAGCCTGCCAGCTCCATTTTTCCTGGTTTTCTCCCTCTCTCATCCCCACCAACATCGTACGACTGCTCGAGCCTCCCAACCCGTATCTCCCTCCAGCCGTCACTGGAGAGCTATCAACGAGCAGAACAGCTGTCCCTCCCCTCCCGAGAGAGGAGAGCAGTCCTCCGGACACTCGATCCTCTCTCTCCCCCCTGCCGACCCCCAGTGCCCCAAGCTCGTTCCTAAACCCAGGTCACAGGCGTAGCGCGAGGTGTAGCATCCAGCGCCTCAACCTCCAGCGCCACGGGGCAGGCTGACAGTCATTTTGTTTATGGAAGATTTACAGACACTTAGTGACAAACACTTCTAATGATCAGTGACAGATACCACAATGTCACATATACAGGCATGGCTTCTATGCTGTATCTTTCCTGTTCATGACAGCACAACACTGACATATATCCGAATAACAAAGAACATGCTGAACAAAGGGCGTAGTAACCTCCCAACTCTGAAGGATGAGATAACTAAAATCCTGTACTTGACAGGTCAATTGCAATATTTTTTTAAATTGTGACAGTACAACCTACACTTTGACACTTCTTTCAGCAGCAAACCACATTTCCATCAACTGTACCAACTAAAAACATAATTTTGAACTTTAAAATGCTTTGACTTTTTTTTCCCCCAATACATAAGTGCAATAACACACTCCAAGGTTTGTGGGTTGTGCTGAAATAACCTATGTCCTGATTCTGGGAGCCTCACAACATACCCAGGGGCATACGCTATTACAGAAAACACATACATAGTCTTTGTTACTGCTTACTGAGACGTAAACCAGCACTTTACCATAAAACACATGCACAACAATACTCTGAATGAGCAAGCAGCAGCCTAGACTCCCAGTATTACGTAAAAATTAACACTAAATTACAAATACATTTTTGGGTCAAAGAGGCCCATAGGTGGAATTCTGAATAGCAATATGAGAACAGAGTCCTATGCTGCAACTAAGGCGCTACTCAGATATACAGTATATGCAATACTTTATTAGTGTTTAGTGGGCACAAACCCTTCAAATAAAGTTCCCTTCTTTTTAAGGGTGCAAAGCATCCCTATAAATTAGTACATTCAAACATACATAGAAATACAGATTGTGTCCACAGAAAAAGACCTAGAGGTCCATCCAGACTGCCCATTTCCCAGCCTATCTCCATGCGTGGCCGAACACAGGGCGGGATTTAGAGATCTGATAGTCCTGGTGGCCAGTGCTCTTGATAAAGTGAGTACTGGCCTACTTTACTGCCCAATTTTTTTAGAAATACTCTTTAAAATGTTTTAGATGTGTACCAATACTCATTCCAGCCCTTGGAAATACTCCATATATGCTTCAAAAGTAGCAGTTTTTCCACTTTAAAGCACTTTTACTCATCATAATTATATTTTACTAACATAACGTGAAAAATGGTGACTACATTACTACTGAGTGGTAAACGAATCTGGAGCACTGCTAGTGGCTGATCGTCACTCCCTTCTGCCTATGGGTCCCATGATTATTGTTGTTTATTCGTTTACTCCCTCACATCTGGCCCTTTGCCCCCCGAGCCTCCCTCCCCACTCCTCCTACCAGTACTGTATTACTACTGCTAATAGTGGTAGTGCTTATGACATCAAAGATGTCATCAGAATAGAATTCATTATGATGCTGAAACCTCGTCTGATGACATCATAATCTCATCCGCCATACTGGACCTCCCTTAGAAACTGCACCCGAGCCCTATTTTCTTTCTTAAACAAAAAGAAAAAAAACAACACATTTATTCTGGAGGCATGGAGGGAGACAAATGCTGGAGGGTGGGTACAGGGTGGTTTATGTTGCACATGGGGGACACTGGGAATGGGGTAGGTGGGTGGGTAAGGTGGTGGTTGGAATGATCCGTGCGTGAGGGGAGGAATTTAATTCTAAGAACTTGGAGGAATTGAGTTACTAGGTGGCATATGATTTCAAACAAAAGGTCAGCCACTGTCTACACTAACATATTCCCCCTCATTCTGGCCACATTTCAGACTGCTTCAAAATAAATGAAAACAGCTTCTAAATAAATAAAAAAAATAGCCCCTTATTTTTAAAATAAAATACTTTGCTGTGCTGGGGGAATGGAGGATGGGAGAGGGATACATTTTTAAAGTATTTGTGAGTTGGGACCTTAGTGCACATTGGTTGGGGAGGGTGCATGGAAGTTTAAGGCTTTTTTCGTTTTAAACAAAGCAACTCACAAATTGTTTTGTTTTGTTAGTGCTTTTTCTCCTACCTGGCTCCCCGGCCAGCCTCTAAGTCCACGCATCCTTCGGTTCCGGCCACCGCCCGGTACGCCCAGGCTCCCATAGGGCCCTCACCATTTACCCCCCAAGGCTTGCCCTCAATGGCAGGGTGGTGGGGAGCCCCCTTCTCACCCACCAAGTCTGGATCCACTCTTGGCGATGCCCCCGAAGCCGGGTGCCCCCGTTGATGGCCATCAATCCACAATGACCGGGTCACCATTTTCCCTGTTCTCCCCGTTGCTGAGTGAGGTGTGCAGTGATGCCAATGGAAGGGAGCGTGCATACGTCCACACGCACTCCTTCCGGCGTCTACCCAGCTCAGCCACTTTGCATACAGCATTGGCGCACCGCCCCCAGCCTACACTAGGGGCCAGACGTACGAGGACAACTGGAGTCCCCCCCACTCCGGAGAGGGAGAGCAGTCCCTTGGATGCTCAATCCCTCTCCTCCCCTGCCGACTCCCAGCGGCCTGAGTCCATTACCAAACCCGGGTCGCCAGCGTGCAATGATGTATACTGTCCAGCGCCTCAACCCTCAGTGCCACCGGGCCGGCTAACTCAAAAATGTTTGCCAGCGTATGTCCTACTTCATCCAGCGAAAACTATGCAAAGCCCTACTCCACTGGTTAATTACCAGTGAAGTGGCACATTGCATGGTGAAACCACGCAAAGTTGGCCATTTTGCTGGACAGAATTATGACCCCCAGAAGAGGAGCCTTTAGATAAAGTGCCTCCTAGAAGAACAGAATCCCTGCATGTACTACGCATGTATATAAACATTCTTTCTCATTATAACATGTAAGGAAAAGTAGCAGGAACTCTTGAAATGCACTTATAAGTGCAGATGTAATGGACAGTAAAGGTTGAAAAAAAGGAAACTCACCTGTAACTATAGTTCTATGAGTGGTACATGGTACACATCCACACTCTGGCAGTTCCACTGGAAAGTGAGGATAGGCTGGATATCTTTAAGCTAAGCTCTTCCCACCACCGGTCAGATATATCCCCCGATTCCACCCCATGATGTCAGATCTGTGCCACTTGCCAGGAGGCTGGGTAGTTTGTGGATGTGTACCATATACTACTCCTAGAACTGCCGCTACAGGTGAGTAACCTTTTCTTTTAGGGGACGTGGATATAGTACTATCAACACCCTGGCAGACTCCAATCAGTTCTCCGGGAGGAGAGGGCAAGGCACACAGCCCCACTTCGTGAACAGAGACTGGAGAACCGAATTCCAAAACACGCATCCTGGCACGACTCGTGACTGATGCAGTAGTGGAAGATGAAGGTGTGAGCCAACTGCCAGGTAGCGGCCCTAAAGATCTCCTGAATGGGCACAACCCAGGAAGCAGCCACTAAGGCAGTGGTACGTCCGGTGGAATAAGCCCTGATCCCTATGGGAGGCTCCCAACCAGCCAACCTATAGCAGAGGTCGATGCAAGATGTGATCCACCTTGCAAACGTCCGCTTTGCTGCCCGTCTCCCAGGTGCGACTTCAATGTAGGTGACAAACAGCTGGTAAGCCTGACCCTGAACTTCAGCTGTGCATTCTACATAATAAAGAGAGCACTCTCCCAGGTCCAGATTATGGAGCTTGCAGTCAGCCCCCAAAGAATGGTCAATAAAATATACCAGCACATTTTGTTTTTTTTCTCTGCGGCTGTGTTACCTATGGACCTGGTCCCCCCAGTCCGGCCCGACCTCACAGCCCCCTGCTCTGCCCCAAGCTCTACCCCTTTCTCCGATCCTGCACAGCAATCCACCACGATGGGTATGTAACCACCACCGCGGGATCCGGGGGGGTCCAGATCAGGGGTAGCATCCAGGGTTGGAGCCGGGCGGCACTACTAGACCAGCTATCAAGTAGCACGCGAGGTGTTTTTCCCCTTTTCTCCGTAGTAACCCCCCCCGGCATGCAATGGCATCAACTGACACTGTAGTGCCTGCTTCCACGCACCACCTGTTAGACGCCAACCACGCCACCTCCATTTGAGCAGTCCCATTGCAACAACCCCCAGCCACCCACCAGGAGATGGCAGAGACGCAGATCCCCAGTCCCCTCCATCCTGGAGAAGGAGAGCAGTCTTTAGGACGCTCAATCCTTCTCCCTCCCAGCTGACCGAAAGCGACCCGGGCATGTTCCCGAACCTGGGTCGCCAGTGTGGTGCGAGGTGTGGTGTCCAGCGCCTCAACCCTCAGCGCCACCTGGCCGGTTTACCAGAAAGTTAATTACCTAGTTAAAGTGAAACTCAAAAACACCTTTGGGAGGAACCTTGTCCCTGTGGAAGACCACGCAGGGAGAGTCCAAGAACACCTGGAGCTCCCAAATCCTTCTTGCGGACACAATAACCACCAGGAAGGCCATCTTCCATGAAAGGTGTGAGATGTCACACCTGAATATGAGCCCAAACAACTTGCCCATGAGCATAGCAAAGACCAGCAGTAAGTCCCACGGTGCAAGAGGCTCTCGCACCAGAGGGGACAAGTGGTCAAGGCCTTTAAAAAAGCACCCAACCACCTTCTCCAAGGCTACTGTTGGCATACCAGCCCATGCCTGGTTGCAAAGATGGCTGCCAAGTGCACCTTCAGAGCTACTGTTCACAGTCCCCGCTGAGAAAGGAACCAGAGATAGTCCAAGACGCTAGCCACTGGGCAGGCAAGGGGATCAAGCTCCTTGCCCTGGCACCAGATGGAAAATCTCTTCCATTTAAAGACACAGCACCTGCGAATCGACTCTTTCCTGGAGGCCTCCACAATGTGGAGGACCCGCTCTGAGAGACCCAAGGCCTGGAACTCTAGCCACTCAGGAACCACACCATGAGGTGCAGGAACTGAATGTCCAGGTGCAGGATCGTCCCTGGTCAGCAGGTCTGGGCAAAAAGGGAACCACCATGGAAACCTGCTGCTGAGGTTGAGGGCATCTAGATACCAAAACTGCCATGGCCAGTCTGCAGCAACCAGGATCATCGGCACCTGTCTTTCCTGACCCTGACCAGAACCCTGCGGATCAAGGGGAAGGGAGAAAGGCACATGATGCCTGGGTCCAGGGCCTCATGAAGACATTCCATCAGTGTCCCAGACGGGGCAGGCACAAAACAACCTTATTTTGGCATTTTCCCAGAATGCAAACAGATCCACCGAAGGTGTGCCCCACCAGGAAAACAGGTGGTTTACCATCTCTTGATGCAGAGGCCACTGGTGTGACATCTCCCTTACCTGGCTGAAACTGTCTGCCAGCTGACTGTCCTTCCCTGCGACATGAACTGCGAGGAGATCAGAGCACACGCTGCACATGAGGGTCCAGGTGCGGGCTGCCTCCTGACACAAGGGAAGGGAGTATGTGCCGCCCTGTCTGTTTAGGCAAAACACGGTCATAGCGCTGTCCATCTGGACCTGAATGGCCTGACCCCAGATCAGAGCAGCAAATTCCATAAGGGCCAGCCACACTGCACAGAGCTCCAGCAGGTTTATGTGATGACAGGACTCCCTGGGTAACCAGAACTCGTGAGTGATGTGGTCCCCCAGGTGTGCTCCCCACCCCACCAGAGACGCATCAGTCATCAACGTGATGGTCTACTTTGGGAGGATAAACAGGATTCCTTCCTCCGGATGTTCCAAGACCAGCCACAACTGGATGGCATAACACATCATAGACACTGTCGGCAGATAAGGGCCTATGGCCCACCCAGTCTGCCCATTTGAGCGCGTAAGTTCCCTTTACGTTTTTCTGTTGCCCCTACCCTTGACCTCCAGAATTCCCTTATGTCTATCTCATGCATTCTTGAAGCTCATGATTACTTAACCTCACCACTTCCTCTGGCAGGATGTTCCACTTGTCCACCACCCTTTCGGATATAAAATTATTCTTCGCGTTTCCTCTGAATCGCCTTTCCTCCAAACTTCATCCCATGCCCGCTAGTCCTGGAACATCTTTTTTCTTCCACTGGAAAATAATGTATTCCTGCACCCTGTACCTCCCTGTAAGGTACTTGTATGTCTCTATCATATCCCCTCTCTCCCACCTCTCCTCTAGGGAGAACATATTAAAGTCCTTCAGCCTGTCCTCATAGGACCTGTGATGCAATCCCTGTACCATCTTTGTTCCCCTCTTCTGAACCTTCTCTACCCTGTTTATGTCCTTTACATAGGTAAGGTCTCCAGAACTGTACACTGTACTCCAGGTGGGGCCTCACTAGTGTCTTGTATAGTGGAATTATGACCTCCCTTTTCCTGTTGGTGATTCCCCTGCCTATGCATCCCAGCATCCTATTTGCTTTATCTGCTGCCTTGTCACACTGTTTCCCTACCGTGAGGTCATCAGAGATGATAACCCCAAGGTCACTTTCCTGCCTGGTGCATGCTAAATCCTGACCCCCCCCCCCAACTGATATGTTTTTCCAGTTTTTTTGTGCCCCATATGCATTATCTTGCACTTCTTTATGCTGAATTTCAACTGCCAAATCCTTGACCATTCTTCAAGCTTCTGCAGGTCCCTCCCCATTCTGTTTACACCCTCTGGTGTGTCCACTCTGTTAGAGAGTTTTGTGTCATCAACAAACAGGGAAATTCTGCCTTCTAATAATAATAATAAAAATAAGCTTTATTTCTAAAGTGCTGTTCACCAGGTATGAAAGTGCTGTGCACTTATTATAGTAAACATACAAAATTTAAAAACAAATATACATATCTTCCATTTAAAACCAATAAATCAAGTAAACCACAGAACACTATGTGTCAAACAGAGTCAATTATTTCCATAGACACTGTCTAGGTCCTGCGCAATGTCATTGATGAAGACGTTGAATAGAACCAATCCCAGCACTGATCCCTGGGGTACCCCACTGTTCACTCTTCCCTCAGTGGATTGACAGCCTTTTACCACCACCCTCTGCATCCTGCCACCCAGCCAAATATCCACCCACTGCACTACTGCCCTGCCCACTCAGATATTCCCCAGTTTAACAGCCTTCTATGTGGCACAGTGTCAAAGGCCTTGCTGAATTCCAGAAAGGCCACATCCACTGCCCTCCCCGATCCACCTCCCCTGTCACCCAGTCGAAAAATTCAATGAGGCTGGTCTGGCATGACCTCCCCTGGTGAAACCATGCTGCTTTTGGGTCCTGAAGTCCGCTGCCAACCAGATGTTCCACCAATCTCTCCTTCAGTAGTGTTTCCATGATCTTCCCCACTATCGAAGTCAGGCTGACTGGTCTGTAGTGCCCTGCTTCCTCTTTCTTCCCGCTTTTGTATAAGGGGACTACATCTGCTGTCCTCCAGTCTTTGGGAACCTCCCCTGTTTTCAGTTATCACCTAAACAGGATTGCTAGAGGTTCAGCCACCACCTCTCTTAGTTCCTTTAGGACCCAGGGATGTACTCCATCTTTTCCCATTGCTTTATCGACTCTTACTCCTTCCAGTTCCATTAGGACCCTTTCCCGTGTAAAGAGACTTGTGTCCATTTCTGCACTGTTCCCACCCCTTGTACTCCCTTCAGGTCCATTACCCTCTTCTTCCTCAGGAAAGACTGAGCAGAAATATCTGTTCAGTATGTCAGTTTTACTGTTGTCATCCTCCACGTGGCTCCCCCCCCCCCTTCAGTTTCACTATCCCTCCCTTTGCCCTTTTTTCACTTATGTACCTGTAAAAGGTTTTCTCCCCTCTAACCACTGACTTTGTGATGCGCTCTTCTGTCTGAGCTTTGGCTTCCCTTACTGACCTCCCTGCTTCCCTTTGCTTCTCCCTATCCCCTTCTGCCTGTGTCTTTTTGTATTACTGGAATGAGATATTTTTGGCTTTCACTTTCTCTGCTACCTACTTGGAAAACCATAATGGCTTCCTCTTCCTTTTCCCCTTGCTAACCTGCTTAATGCAGAATTCTGTTGCTCTTATAATCCCTGTTTTAAATATTGTTTCAAATATTGGCCACTGTTCCTCCACCCGATTCCCTTCCCATTCCCATTAGTGCCTCTTTCAAGAATGTCCCCATTTTCCCAAAGTCTGCCCTCCTAAAATCCAGGATACGTGTTTTTGTGCAGTTTGGTTCTGTTCCTTCTACGATTTCAAACTGTTCGCCATGTGCTCCCCACTGTTGCCCCATTGCACTGTCCCCATTTGTGAGAACAAGGTCCAGTACTGCCTTCTGCCAAGTTGGTTCCATGACCAGCTTGCTTAAGGAAGTCCAGGATAAATCTGCTCAGGGTTGATGCTGCTGCTGGGAGGCTTCAGTCCGTGTCTGGAATATGTCTCTAACCAGCACCACCTCACCCTTGTCTGCCATCCTTTAGATGGCTAGCATCAACTCCCTATCTGTTTTTTCCTCCTGGGCTGGTGGTCTGTAGACCACCCCTGTGCGGAAAGGCTGACCCCATTTTCCTTTCCAGCTTAACCCACAGTTTCTCTCCCCCATTTTGTTCCTCCTGGATCTCTGTGGCCTTTATGCTATCTTTCACATAGAGTGCCACTCCTCCTCCCATCCTGCCTGCTCTCTCTCTTCTGAATATGTTGTAGCCGAGTATGGCCATCTCCCAGTCATGGTTATCATTACACCAGGTCTCTGTGATGGGCACAATGACCAGGTCCGACTGCACCTTGGCAGCCTCCAGATCCTCCATCTTGCTGCTACGGCTCCTGGCACTGGCACACACGACATTACATGATGTGAACTCCTGGACTCTTTAGCCGTTCTACTCCAGCCCCCTCCCTGGTTGTCCTTTATCCCTGGTTCTCCCTGCTGTCTGCCCTTCTGTTGAATTTTCCCCCCTTTCTGCCTATCCCCTTGGGTGCTTATCTCCATCTTTTGCACACTGCTTTGTAGAGATATCCCCTCCGCCTGTTCACTAGTTCCACTGCTAGCTGCGGGAGGTGGGCAATTAGGTACCCTCCTTGCTGGCCTTCCCCCCCCGCTAGTTTAAATACTTGCCCATGTAGCATTTAAACTTATCACTGAGTGCTTGGATTCCCCTCCAGGACAGATGCAGGCCATCAGGTTTAAACAAGCCCCATCCCTCCAGGTGGTTCCCCACTCACCAATGAATCCAAACCCTTCCTCACAGCACCAGTTCTTCAATCATGTTTTAAAGTTCCTCGTGTGTGCACCCCTACATTCTCCCATGCCTCTAACAGATAGTACTTCCAAGAAGGTGACAGATGTAGCTACTTGCTTGAGACATCGGCTGAGTCACGAAGACTGGCTGGTCCAGGTGACTTCAGCGCTGGGACCACTTACAGGCCCTGCTCCCACTGGAGGGTGCGCATCCACCAGTGGGCCCAATGGGCCACGCTGGTGATGGATGCCATGTACCCTAGCAGCTGGAGGAAATCCTGAGCAGGATGCAATAGCCCAACCTGAAATGATCGGGGTGGAGGTTGGACAAGGTGAAAAGGAAGATTAGGACAGGGGAAGACTCCAAGGGAAGTAATGGGGGGGGGGCAGCTCCAGGTAATTAACTGAGCTGCACACTCGAGCAGATTAGATAGACCTTCATGGCCTTTTTCTGTTGGCAAATTCATATGCTCATACGTTTGGGCAAACGAGGCAAGATCCAGTGCCCAGTCTGCAGAGAGGCGGGCCTTGGCCCACAGTGAGTCTAGCTCTGCCCCGATGCACATGGATTACCTGCTGCAGTACCAGTTCGGTCTTGTCCAGGTTGACTTAAAGGCCCAAGTCCCTGCAGGTCTGGAGGGCCAGGGCTATGGACCTCACCATGGCCTCTCTGAATGGACTGGCAGGCAGCCAGTCATCCAAGTAGGGGTAAACCCTGACCCCGATGTGACAAAGATGGGTTGCCAACACTGCCATGCAGCTGGTAAAGACCCTGGGGACTAAGATGAGATTGAACGGCATGACCTGGAAATGGTATAGGACCCCCTCCGCTTGGAACCGAATGTACCAATGGTAGGACTTGCAGATGGGAATGTGGGAGAATGCGTCCTGAAGGTCTAGGGAGCAGAACCACATGCCCTGTTCCAGAAATAGGATAATTAAGTGACAGGTGCAGTAAGGGGAAGGAGGTGGACACCAGTCTATTTACAGAGAGGAAAGTTCTAAAAGAACTCAGAAAACTGAAAGTGAACAAGGCAATGGGACCAGACAGGATGCATCCTAGAATATTAAAGGAGCTTAGGGAGGTGCTCGAAGCACCACTGGCAGCCCTGTTCAATAAATCGCTGGAAACAGGAGTGGTTTCAGAGGACTGGAGGAGAGCAGATGTAGTCCCTCTTCACAAAAATGGGAGCAGGGAGGAGGCTGAAAACTACAGACCAATCAACCTGACCTTGGTGGTGGGGCAAATAATGGAATCGCTGCTAAAAGAAAGGTTTGTGGAACATCTTGAATCCAGCGAAGCACAGGATCCGAGTCATTATGGATTCACAGCAGGAAGGTCATGTCAAACAAATCTGACAGATTTCTTTGACTGGTTGACCAGGGAAGTGGATCAATGGCAAGCAGTGGATGTAGCCTACCTGGACTTCAGCAAGACCTTTGACACCGTTCCACCTAAGAGGCTTGTAAACAAGTTAGGCAGCCTGGGAATGGGTCCCAAGATGGTAAACTGGGTTAGAAATTGGTTGAAGGATAGAACCAAACAGAAAAAGGATTTGGGGGTAATCATATCAGATGACCTAAAAGTGGCCAATGTGCCAAAGCTGTTGGGAGAGCCAGTGTGGGGTACTGGGGTGCGTAGAGAGGTATCACCAGTGGAAGAAAGGAGGTGGTGATGCCACTATAAAAATCATTGGCAGTACCGTGTCCAGTTGTCGAGGTGGCATCTCTGTAAGGACACAGACAGGGTAGAGACAGTTCAGAGAAGGGCAACAAAAATGGTGCAGGGCCTGCACCAAAAGTCATATGAGGAGAGACAAGGAATTTGATATGTATAACCTGGAAGGGGGGGGGGTGGAGATATGACAGAGACCTTAAAATATTTCAAGGGCATAACTAAGGTACAAGAGGGTAGCATCTGTCAGAAAAAGAGATGTTCTAGATCAAGGGATCATAACATGAGGCTGGAGAAGGGGGTAAGCTAAGGGGTAACGTAAGGAAGTATTTCTTCACAGAAAGGGTGGTGAATGCATGGAATAGCCTCCCAGCAGAGGTGGTGGTGGCTAACTTGGTTGGGGAATTCAAAAACGCATGGGATAGACATAGGGGAACCCTAGCACTATGAAAGAGAATACAGCCGAAGATCAAGTAGGGCCTGTGGTATTTGCAGCAGGTAGGGAAAATGGGTAGACTGGGTGGGCCTAGCGGTCCTTATCTGCCGTCAATTTCCATTTTTCTGTGTTACTATCTGGTTCAGAGTGACCATCCGAATCTGTGTTTTTGTACATACTGGTTAAGATCATGAAGATTTCGTATGGGGCGCCAGCCCCTCCCCCCCTCAGGACCAGGAAGTACCTGGACACAAACCCATGACTCACCAGGGCTTTGCGGGACACGAGCTATGGCTCCTTTTGCCAGGAGCTGAGCAACATCCTCCCAAAGGGTGGACAGTGTGTCCCGAGACACCATGGACACCCAAGGCACATTGAGGTGGTAGGGCAGGAGAGCCTCGAAATCGAGAGACAGATCTCTGCCCACCATGTCCAGTACCCACTTGTCCATTGTGATAGCGGGCCAACATGGAAACAAGAGACGCAGCCTGCCTCCAACAGGAAGAGCGGTCAGGGAAAAGACAAGTGGAGGGATGACAACCCTCTCAATCACTGGGAAGGCTGGAGGGGGCACCAGTGGTTGCTTCTGGAAGGGCACCACTCCTTTTTGGACCCTGGCTCCTAGATTGCTTGGGGTGCCAACTCTGGAACTGCCCATGCTGGGGCTGTTGCCGAAGTGAAGGTGACTGAAAAGACCGTTACTAGAAGGCTGGTTTCTTGGGCTTCTGTTTCAGGTTCTTCTGGGATGATGTCACAGAGTCCAGGGTGGCAATGGACTTATTAATCCTTGTGAGGTGTCCTTCCATCCTGGTCCAAAGAGGTCACTGCCCAAGAAAGGGACATCCACTTGCTTCTGTTGGGTGTCCACCATAAAAGTGGACAAGAGCAGCCAGGCCTTGCGACACATGGAGACAGCCACTGCACAGGCACACAAGTTACCCATGTCCAAGGCTGTCTGGAGCTGGTGTTTAGCCAGCATCTGACTGTATCTCGGTTGAGCTCCACTGCCACACGCTGCTTTGGGTGGAGGTGGAGGAGGATGATACTGAACATGCCCATCGTGGCATGGCCACAGTTAGCCATCATAATGATATAACCAGACTGCCAGAGACCCACAGTAGCTGCTGCATACACCTTTTTAGTGTCATGGTCAGTCTTACGGGACACTTTGTCCAGAGGTTTATCCACATTCTCTTGGTGTCTGGATTTGTGGAACACCAAGTCCAAAACCAGACCGCCACAGAGAGGTGGTCTAAGTAGCCCAAAAGAGCTCACATGGGACTGCGTACTTGAGCACTATATGGAGTGAGGGTGCCGGTCAGGATGCTGCCTGTGCTCCACTGCAGTCAGGTGCATCGGATCCAGCTAGGGTCCTGCCACAGAGGTCAAGAGGGCTGCTGTACCTGCCTCCCCCACCCACCCCACCCCAAAGCTTGAATTAAGCTACAGGTGCATCGGATCCAGCTAGGGTCCTGCCACAGAGGTCAAGAGGGCTGCTGTACCTGCCCTCCCCAAAGCTTGAATTAAGCTACAGGTGCATCGAATCCAGCTAGGGTCCCGCCACGGAAGTCGAGAGGGCTGCTGTACCTGCCCTCCGCCACCCCACCCCCCGCAGCTCGAATCAAGCTTCAGGTGCATCGGATCCAGCTGGGGTCCCGCCACGGAGGTCGAAAGGGCTGCTGTACCTGCCCTCCCCCACTCCCCGAAGCTCGAATCAAGCCGCAGGTGCATCGGAGCCAGCTAGGGTCCTGTCATGGAGGCTGAGAGGGCTGCTGTACCTGCCTCCCCCCACCCAAAGCTCGAACTGCCGCAGGTGCATCGGATTCAGCTAGGGTCCCGCCACAGAACTCGGAGAGGCTGCTGTACCTGCCCACCCCACCCCGCCAAGCTCCAATCAAGCTGCAGGTGCATCGGATCCAGCTAGGGTCCCACCACGGAGGTCGAAGGGCTGCTGTACCTGCCTCCCCACCCCCAAGCTCAAATCAAGCCGCAGGTGCATCGGATCCAGCTAGGGTCCTGTCACGGAGGTTGAGAGGGCTGCTGTACCTGCCCTCCCAACACCCAAAGCTTCCTCAACTGCCGCAGGTGCATCGGATTCAGCTAGGATACCACCACAGAGCTCGAGCGGGCTTGCTGTACCTGCCCACCCCACCCCCTCAAGCTCAAACTGCACAGTGCATCGGATCCAGCTGGGTCCCGCCATGGAGGCCTAAAGGCTGCTGTACCTGCCTCCCCACCCCCAGCTCGAATCAAGCCGCGGGTGCACTGGATCCAGCTAGAGATCCCACCAGGGAGTTCGAGGGCTGCTGTACCTGCCTCCCCACCCCCACCCCAAGCTCGAATCAAGCTGCAGGTGCATCGGATCCAGCTAGGGTCCCGCCATGAGGTCGAAAGGCTGCTGTACTCTGCCCTCCCCACCCCCGAAGTCAATCAAGCCGCAGATGCATCGGATCCGCTAAGGTGCTGCCATGGAGGTCGAGAAGGCTGCTGTACCTGCTCTCCCCCCCCCTTCCAAAGCTCGAATCAAGCCACTGGTAATTAATCCCTGAATGGAGCTAGAGCTAGCCTGAGGTGCTCAAAGTAGCGTCTCACAAATCCGGCCAAAAGGCATTTTCTGCATTTCAGACAAAAGAAAAGTGTCTCTAAACAGCAGTAAATGTACCAGCAACACCAGGCCCTGCTTATCTGCCACGCTGGTTGCTGTGCTGACTTGGTGCTGCGTGGAGTGTTTGAACTTTGAGCCTTTCTGTCGGCGTAGATGTTTAGATAGTTTTTTAACACTGAAACGTCGCTCTACCTGCTGTTTTTACTATACTGTTGAGGTTACCTTAAGGGATTTTCATTTTACATGCATTTCTGCATTGTATTGCTTGTTATTTATCCGACGGGGGGTAAGGTACTTGACTCTGAGTCTTTCATGCTGTGCTATACCTGTGATTAGCATTTCTGCTTTCTCCACGATATTTTTTGTTTAACTGGGGGTTAGGAATTCGAACTAGAGCCACTCTTACAGTGTTGTACTGTGTAGTTTGAAACTGCTTTTAATCTGCTCTTCCCTTGCCCTTTCACTTCTCTGTTCTGGCCCCCTCCTCTACCTCCTCCCCCCTCTGCATGGTACATAAAGACTCACCTCACCTTCTATTCTTTACAGGTGACATCGGATCCAGCTAGGGTCCTGCCACGGAGGTCGAGAGGGCTGCTACCTGCCTCCCCACCCCCAAGCTCGAATTAATCCCCAAATGGAGCCAGTGCTAACCTGAGGTGCTCAACGTAGCGTCTCACAAATCCGGCCAAAAAGCATTTTACTGCGTTTCAGGCAAAAGAAAAGTGTCTCTAAACAGCCGTAAACGTACCAGCAACACCAGGCCCTGCTTATCTGCCACGCTGGTTGCTCCGCTGACTTGGTGCTGCGTGGAGTGTTGACCCCACCGGCTGCCCCACCGCCCCCACGACGACCCGTGGTCGTCACACGTGTGCATCACCTCCAGATCACGTGATGCGAAAACCTATCAGCCCACTTTGCCATCTGCAGGCTATACTGATTCTCCACTAGGGGCATCCTCCATCGGAACTGCCTTTATAGCACAATTCTAGTTAGTCTTCCTCAAAAGAACTGAGCTACCTTTGGGTACCTACATGAGCCTTCGCCCCTCTAAACTGTTGCTCCTACCCCTCACCCCCCTTCTCTTCCAGCTCTCTTTCTAGTTAGTCTACCTCAAAACTGAGCTACCTTTGGGTACCAACACAAGCCTTCACCCCTCTAACTTTTGCTCCCACTCCCCTACCCCCTTCTCTCCTCACTCTCTTTAAGACTCCTGACTACCAACCTCTAGGGCACGCCCCGGCATCCCACTAGCTGGGAGGTCTAACTTACTCCACCCCTGCCCTGCCGTGCTGCCAGGGTGTGACCTCAAAACTGCACACTAAAGTAAATACCCAGGCATTTCTGCAAGCAAAGGCGCTCCCACTTTGCCATCAACTGCTGACCTTGCCCGTTTTGCCTTTCCAGTGGGATCCTTCCTCCGCTGGGTACCTCACGCTCACTGGTTGTTTCAACAGCTAGGGTCATGGCCCCACATGCACAGGTTGGAAACCTAGCCAGCTGTCAAGGTCCCCCAACCACCCTGGCCTCTTTCAAGCCCCCCTCATCCCAGCTAACCGCCAAAGGTTTAAAAATAGCGCACCTCAACATCTGCAGCATCCTCCAAAACCTGGCTGAACTAACGGCCTGGGCGGCCCATTACAAGCCTGACATTATGGGCATCACGGAAACCTGGCTTAAACCCTGCATTCCTGACCCCGCTTGTGCCCTCCCAGGCTACAGCCTTGTCTGGCATGATAGGGCAGGCAGTAAGCGTGGGGGGGGGGGGGTGTGCTCCTATATTATAAGGTGCGCCTAAATGTGACGACAGTTGCACATTAACCCCCTGCATCCCCAGACTGCGAGTTCCTTTACACCCTCCTCCTGCTCGGGAACACTAAAAGGTGCATCTTGTCTGCGCCTATAACCCTCCGAAAGAGCGTGCTCAAGGGCTCTCCTCACTACTGGACCAATTTAGGGATAAGGTTGATTCAAATGAGCTGCTAATCCTGGGGGATTTTAACCTCAATTGGCTGGGGCCCAATGCTAAGCAGTTTGAGCCTCTTCTCTCAGGCCTTGCTCTCAGTCAGATCATCACGGAACCCACAAGGCCCTCTTTCCGGGGGGACAAAGGGTCACTCATTGACTGGGTCATGAGCAATAGATTGGATAAAACTGTCCACTATGGGATACTCCCTGATGCCATCTCAGATCACTCCCCAACCTACTGCATATGGGGCTTCAACTCACCCAAAGTCCCCAGCAGAGTGATCCAGATGAGGGACTATTCCAAACTTATACTCAACGACTACCTCGAGGACCTACGACGTGTCGACTGGTCTAGGGTCACTGCCACAAATGACCCTGTAGCAGCCCTTGATCATTTTCTTGCCGTATTTGTCCCCCTGCAAAACAGGCATGCACCCCACACTAAAAGGAGGGTGCAAGGCACAGTCACGAAGTGGCTCCATGGAGGCCATTTCTCCCTCATGAAGCAGAGAGACAAATGCTAGGTGAAACACAAGATCTCCCACAACAACAATGACCTCCTTGAATATTGGCAACTCAGAAACGCCTGTAAGAGAGCCATACGTGCCGCCAAAAGTGAGTTCTGCAAATCTGCCCTGCTAACCTCAGCCAACAACCCCCCGGCGCTTTTGGAAAAACGTCAAAAACCTTGTTGGAGGGTCTGCCAAAGAACAGTTCACCGACATGCATATCAGGGGGACCAACTGTAATAACCCCCAAACCATCGCCACTGCTTTTAACCGCATGTTCTCAGACCTGCCGGCTCCCCCTCCCTCCCATCTCTCTGCCCCAGAACCGCTGAGTGGGCACCCCCGTCCAGCCCTTCTACCTCAAAGCGGATCTCAGTTGGTGAGACCCAGGAACTCCTGGCTGGTCTCTCACACCACACGGGGGCTGGACATGACAGCCTTGAACCAAAACTACTTAGCTTGGGGGGCTCCCCTCCTCACCCGACCGGTCGCTCATATCTTTAACTCTTCTCTTATCTCGGGGATCATCCCTGATGTATGGAAGGTTGCCAAGGTTGTCCCTGTTTACAAACAAGGCGACCCCAAAGATATCAATAATTATCGCCCCATCACAATACTGTCTGCCACCTGCAAGCTCCTTTAAAAGGCAGTCGCCTCTCAACTCTCCCACTACCTCCAGGGTTATGCTGTTCTCTCCCCTGCCCAGCATGGCTTCAGAAAAGGACATAGTACATAGACTGCGCTTGCCATGGTTACCTCTGAGATCAGGTCCGCGACTGACCAAGGCAATATGACCGGGGCCATATTCGTCGATCTTTCTAAGGCCTTCGATCGGGTTGACCATTCCCTCCTCCACTCCACTCTGCATTCTCTCGGATTCTCCCACCGAGCCCTTGAGTGGTTCTCCAACTACCTTGCGGGTAGGCAGCAATACACCTGCTTCAATCGCACACTCTCAGTCCTCTCCCCAGTTAACTGCGGGGTCCCCCAGGGATCCATCCTTGGAGGCATTCTGTTTTCCCTGTTCATTAATGAACTGCCCTCCACTACTACTCACGGGCTCCCAACTCTATACACGGATGACCTCGTCGTCCTGGCCAGCTCCCATGATATTACTATCATCAACTCCCGGCTTAACTCAGATTTTGATCATCTCCAGAACTGGCTTGAGGGCCACTAGCTTATCGTCAACCTGAAGATGACCCAGGCCATGCTCTTCAGGTCTGTGGCTAAAACCTCTTCCTGCCCGGCACCTCTAAAAATCTATGGAGCTAATGGCACCCTCCTGCCGGTCACTGACTCTGTCAAGTATCTAGGGGTTACCCTTGATCCACAACTGGATCTCACCACGCATATTCGGAATGTATGTAAAGCCTCGAATGGCAAGTTTGGCCTTGCCTAAAGAGCCAAGGACTGCCTCACCCCGGCTGCTCGGCTCACCATAACCAGGGGGATACTCCTTCCCACGCTTTGCTATGGGCTCATTGCCTTTGCTCCTATCCCGAACTCTAGCCTTGCAAAATGGGACACTGCTTACAACAATATACGTCGCTTGGCACACTCTGCCCCTCGCCTTACGCATCGCTGTGAGCTCTACTCATGGCTGGAGTGGCTCCCCCCTGAAAACCATTGTGACTTTGTCCTTGGCAACTTCGTAGATAACACAGTCAGAATGGCCACTCCCTCTGCACTCGCCCTTCCCCTTAAACACGCAACCCCTGCCTACCATTTAAGATCTAGTGCTGCACAGGCCCACCTGGTTCCCAAGACCCTCACCCTCACAGGTGACCGGGCCTTCTCCGTTTACGCACCAAAAATGTGGTACTCCCTTCCCGCCCCTGCTTCAAAACATCCCCATGGAGCTTCCTCAAAACTGCCTCGGCCTGTCTATGTTCCACATAGACCCAACGTAATCTCTCCCTCCCCCGATTCTCTGAGGGAGCTGCCCGGTGAGCAGTTTCAATATCGCCAACTGCAATCTCCTCCTATAATCCTCTGTGGAGCCCCTTTACTCAGTCTTTCCGAGAGAGAACTCCATAAGCCTCTACACTCTACCATAGAGTGGCTCGCTTTGCTACTAACAAGCCTTCTCTCCTAGGGTTTAAATCGGGCCTCAAAGTGCATCTCCTGGATCTTAGTCTCTGTGGCTGCAACCGTTAGCCCCTGATCGTGCTCACCCCTCTGTGACCTCCAGTGATAACCTCAACCGCTTTCCCTACTACACCCCTATGTAAACTGCTAAGGTACTGCGAAACTGTCTTAATATCTATTAGCCTAGTGGCACCCTCTGTTCTCTGTGCCAAACGATATTACCCTATATGTACAAACCATAAACTTATGTATGTTAATACCCATCTATGTACCCCCTGTGACTAATTAAGTACTCAGCTAAAGCTGCTCTACTGTTGCTCCTATGTATCCCACTCCTTGGTATCTATTTTATTTAATATCACCCTATACAATACTACTATTTATGTATTCACTGAATCTACAAATGTATTATCCAAGACTACTGTTTAATGTCGCCAGTATATGTACCCTCTGTAACTAATCCTGGGTTGCCCCTGAAAAGGGATCTCTGGTCTCAGTGGGCTTACCTGGTTACCAAAATCTAAATAAATAACCTTCTTAAGACACTTACCATCCTCCTGTTGGAAAGGCAATCCTGTCATATCAGTGCCCGCCTCCTTTCTGCACAGGTCTTTCAGCTCTCTCTCATGTTAGGCGCTCATGTCAGGTTATTACATACATGTACATTCAACAATTTTTTGATGTTAATTTCTTTCGTGTTGTTCTCTGATGTTATTTTGAGTTGTGATTTGCTATTACTCTACCTCCCTATGCTGTTATGTAACTTGTTGCTAGACTGCTTACCTGACCTTTTTTGAGCCTGTTGTACATAAGTTGTACCACCCACTTGTCGGAGCCTGTGGCTCCTGTATGTTACCTCGACTCTGTATTATGTTTCCCGTTTACTCTGTAACTCTTCTGGGTCGCACCTGAAAATAGGCACTTGGATGTCTAGTGTGCTTACCTGGTTAACAAATTCAAATATAAATAAATAAAATAAAGATGGCCTCAGCCACCGGGAAGGAAACCCCTTGGTACCCATCCTAGTCCAGGATATCCGTGAAAGGGTAAGAAACCCTCCCCTGGACAGGTTATAAGGGGACGCCCTTCATTGGAGAAAGACTCTTTGATCAGCTCCCAGTTGAAGAGCTGAGCCCCAGAGGAGGCCATCGACTCCTGGTCCGAGTCGAGAGAAGACTCCTCAAAGACATCCTTCGGCCATAAGTCATTACAGACCTCCTGGGATTCCTCACCCAGGGTGATCCTCAATGACAACCGGTCTAGCAAGCTGGGGGGCCGAATGGCTGGGTTCCTTGCAGGATGAACCAGTTGGTGGCTGTCGAGGGTGGGGGGCAGCAGCTCCACCAAGAGATGGGTGTTGGCTGCACCTGTGGGGTGTGGACTGGTGGGGAACCACTGGCAACTGCTTAAGAAGCAGGAGAACTTGGGGTACAGCCCTACCCTGCACCCCGTGCAATGGCCCACTGCTGTCAGAGGAACTTCTCATAGCAGACACATTTTGCAGCAGTGCTTCTCCACTCTAGAGGATGAGGAGGACAAGGAATGCCTTCCGCAGCACCTCCTGGTTGAGCAGGATCAAGAAATGCGAGCACCTCGACCGTGACCAAGATCTCGACCATCGACCAACTGGCCCACTGCAGAAAGGGTTATCCTGCAGCCAGCCGTAGACCACGTGCCCACCCATGTGACCAACACTGGTATGGAGGACCCAGCCTCGGACAGAGGCTTGTCCCTAACTGGGTTGGCTGGTCGTGCTAGGTCTCGCTGAGTCAGGATTGAGAGCGCAGAGGTCTGCTAAGCCAAATCCTCGACCTCATCTGACAATGGGTCAGCCGGGTCGAGGAATATCTTGATCAATTGATCAACCGGAGTCGAAGTCAAATGGTTCACTGGCAACATCAAGGAACCTTCGACCTGCCCGATCTGCGCCTCTGTTGAGAGGTCAGGCAAGTCGAGGGACCAGGAGGACCATGATCTCTCCCAATCACACAATCTCTCCCAATCCCACAACTGGTGGCAATGGTGCGAACATTTCTTCCTTGCCTTGGTCTTTGACCCAGAGCCGTAAAGGGCAGAGCTCTCCCCAAAGGACTGGAGGGACTGGCAAAATTGATGGAAGTTACCCATGAAGGTACCTCGATGCTGGCCTTAGCTGGGAGTGGGACCAAGGCTGATGAGGTATCTGCTGCTGCTGCCACCACCTTCACTTCCATGGCGGCAAGCTGTGCTGCAGACCCGGCAGCTGCTGAGGTGTTTTTTCTGCCCTTCAAGCAGTCCTACAGATCCTGTTCCGAAGGCTGACCCTTAGTGAACTGGAGCTTTCTCTCCTCAAGAGATTCCAGGAGCACGGAAAGACAAGGGCCGCACTCTGACATGTCGTGATACCCGCCCATACAGCACACGCACGTGTCATTCAGATAGGTGACCAGACATTTTCTGGCGACAACGAATACAGAACTTAAATCTAGGTGTCTTGCGATCCATCCGTTAGTTTCAAAAACCTTCTAACAATGGTTTACCTTTGGCGAAGAGAAAAATCTTTAGCAGAACCTGAAGGAGGCGACCTGTTCTTCCAGCAGAAAGAAAGAGCTGATATCACAGGGCAGAGTTGGGGGATATACCCACCCGGGTGGCTGACAACAGGTTGAGGGGGAAGGAGCTTAGCTTAAAGACGTCCAGCCTATCATCACCTTCCAGTGTAACTGCTAGAGTGCAGATAGTATACCATTTCCACGTCCTAGAAAGTACAGTTACGTAAGAACTTACCGTAACAATAGATCTTCCGAGAGAAGTTCCTGCAGCAGGCAACACAGGTAGGCCTAAGCTGCCAGATGCTAGGACTCCACGGAAAACTTCAAGCTAGCAATATACAGCGGGGGACTGCCCCCTTACGTCAGCCAGCCCCTGACGCGGCCTATGGTACAAAAGGGGTGGTCCCCCCGCCCTACCTCAGTTCTCCCACCAGAGACCCAGCAAGTACAAGAAGGAGACAGAGGAGGGTCTAGAGAAAAGAACAAACACAGGAGGGAAGGAGGAAGGGAAAGCAGTGCCTACTGCAGGAGCTTCTCTCGGAGATTTACTGTTATGGTAAGTTCTTATGTAACTGTACTACTTTACTTCGAGAATAGCTCCTGCAGCAGGCAGCACCAGTACGACGGAGTCCCAAGCAGTGCCAGAAAGAACCCCCTTTTTAAAAGGGAGGAGGAAAACAGTGGAGTCAGTCCTTCAAGAAAGGAGACCCCTGCAGGACCGCAAGGCCAAAACCTGTCCTGCACCTGGAAGCAATGTCCAAACTGTAGTGCTTGAAAGTGTGGATGGAACTCCAAGTGGCAGCTGCACAAATATCTGTTGCTGAAAACCTCCACAATGAAGCGAAGGAGGCAGACACACCTCCCTTGAGGAATGACCTTTAACTGGGCCCAGTACAGGCTTATCATATTTCTGGTAGCAGAAAAAAACAGGTTATTCACCTGTAACAGTAGTTCTAGGAGTGGTATATGTTGTTCATCCACACTCTTTGGCATGTCCACCTTCCACTTTAAGATGGACCGGAAGTCTTCAAGCTGGCTCCTCTCAGCCACCTGAGTGGTATATAACTCGGCTCCGCCCCATGACACCAGATCTTAGCCCACTGGAAGCCAGGTGTTGTGCGTCCGCAGCCAGGGAGGTTGGGTGGGTCCGTGTGGATGAACAACATATACCACTCCAAGAACTACTGTTACAGGTGAGTAACCTGTTTTTCTAGGACCATAGATATGTTGTCCATCCACACTCTTTGGCAGACTCCTAGCAGTTCTCCGGGAAGAGGGAGGCAAGGCGCACACACCCTACTTAGGGAACAGAGATTGGAGAACTGAGGCACCAAATACCAGCATCCCGGCGTGACCCAAGGTCAATGTGGTAGTGGGTGATGAAGGTGTTTGCTGACTTCCAGGTAGCAGCCCGACAGATTTCCTGGATAGGGATGTTCCTGGAAGCAGCCACCAATGCAGCAGTATGGCGGGTGGAATGAGCTCTTATCCCTCTAGGAGGCTCCTTGCCCGTCAACTCGTAGCACAGACCTATGCATGATGTGATCCATCTTGCAACAGTCTGTTTAGCTACAGGTCTGCCAGAAGCAGCTTCAGCGTAGGTGACAAACAGCTGGCGAGCCTCTCTCCGAATTTCCGCCGTCCTCTCCTTGTAATAGGAGAGGGCTCATCTCAGATCCAAGGTATGGAGCCTATACTCAGCTTCCGAGGTGTAATTAGGGTAGTATACCAGCAGGGTTAACACCTGGTTAAGGTAAAACTTGTGACACCACCTTCGGAAGGAATTTCGGGTTGGGGCATAGGACAACCTTATCCCTGTGGAAGACCAGATAAGGGGAGTCCACCGAAAGCACCTGGAGCTCCCCTGTCCTTCTGGCAGATATGACAGCCACCAGAAAGGTCATCTTCCATGACAAGTGTGACAAGGAACACTTGTGCATTGGTTCGAATGGCTTGCCCATGAGCTTTGCCAGTACCAGCAGTAGATCCCATGGAGGTGGAGGTTCACGCACTGGAGGGGCTATGTGATCCAGGCCTTTGAAAAATGCACCCGACCACTGTCTCCTGTGCCACCGTCGGACTGAACGGACCACACCCGGTAAGCAGAGATGGCTGCCAGGTGCACCCTAAGGGTCGATGACTGAAGACCCCCTTTGAAGACAGACCAAAAGTAGTCGAGAATGTTTGCCACTGGACAGGACAGAGGGTCCAGGCCCTTGCCCTGACACCAAATGGAAAATCTTTTCCATTTGAAGGCATAACATTTCCTGCTCGATTCCATTCTGGATGCCTCCACCACAGTGTAGACATCTTCGGAAAGACCCAAAGCCTGGAACTCTAGCCGCTCAGGTACCAGGCTGTGAGGTGCAGGGATTGAAGGTCCGGATGGAAAACCTTCCCCTGATTGAGTGATATCGGGTCCGGGGGCCTGCAGCTGAGGCTGAGATCATCTGGACACCAGAACTGGCACGGCCAGTCTGGGGCTACCAGAATCACCTTCGCCTTGTCCCTCCTCACCTTGAGGAGCACCCTGTGGATCAAGGAAAATGGAGGGAAGACGTAGAGGAGGCCTGGGGTCCATGGCCTCGAGAAGGCATCCCCCTGCAGCGAGCCCTGCTGAGGGGGGTGGGCATGAAACAGCCTCAGCTTGGTGTTTTCCCTGGAGGCAAACAGGTCCACCATTGGTTTGCCCCAGTGGGACAACAGGCTGTAAGCTACCTCTGGATGGAGAGACCACTCGTGGGATGTCTCAACTAAGCGGCTGAGAGCATCCACTACATGGTTTGAGGCTCCTACCAGGTGTATGGCTAGGAGATCTGTCTTCAATCGGCTCACGAGGGTCCAGATGCGGAGCACCTCCCTGCATAGCAGACAGGAGTGTGCTGCCACCGTTTGTTGATGCAGTACATAGTCGTGGTATTGTCCGTCTGGACTTGAACCACTTGACCGCGGAGCTGAAGGGCGAAAGCGGACAATGCCAGTCTGACTGCTCTGAGCTCCAAGGGATTGATGTGGCATCAGGACTCCTCGGGGTCCAGAGCACATGGGCCCTTTTGTCCCCCACGTGGGTTCCCCAGCCCATGAGAGAGCCATCAGTCGTAAGGACGACCGTCGGCTCGGGGCGGACAAATGGGATCCCTTCCTGCAACCGATCTGGGGCGGTCCACCACTGGACAGCGTCCCACATCTTCCGGGTTACAGTGATCAGCTGGACGAATTGACCATGGCGTGGAGGCCACTGGGCGGCCAGCTCCCATTGAAGGAGGGACACATGTACAACCAGGCTAAACAAACCACTGAGCTGCACGCCGTCATGTAACCCAGAAGGCGCAGAAAGTACCGGGCAGGGCGCAATTGCCCAACTAGAAATGATTGGGCAAAGGAGGAAAGAACCTCCACCCTGTCCACCAGGAGCCAAGCTCTGGCATGACAAGAGCTGAGCTCTGCCCCGATGAAGCCCATTACCTGAAAAGGCATGAGTTCCAACTTGGCTCGTCGATCAGGGGGCAGAGTTGGGAACAGGTCTGGAGGGCCAGGTCCCTGGACCTCTCCACCTCCTGTTGGGTGGAACCTGCTAGGAGCCAGTCGTCGAGGTCAGGATAAATCCTGACACCCCCCCCCCCCGGCGCCTGAGATGGGCCACCGCCACCAATGCAATGCATTTGGTGAAGACCCGTGGGGCCGATGAAGGCCGAACGACATAGCTCAGAACTCGTACAGGGTCCTTTCATCCCTGAAGTGGAGGAACCGCTGATGGGACGGACGGATTGGGACATGAAAGAATGTGTCCTGTAGATCCAGTGAACAGAACCACATGTTTTGCTCCAAGGATGGTATTATCTGGGACAGAGTGACCATCCGAAAGGTGCATGACCTGAGATATTGATTCAGGTTGTGCAGATCTGGAATAGGGCGCCAGCCCCCCTTCCGCTTGGGCACCAGGAAGTACCTGAAGACAAAGCCTGGTTCTGCTGGAAGATCCGCCACAGGAGCTACTGCCTCCTTGAGGAGGAGCTGAGCTATGTCATCTCGGAGAGCTGACTGGGTCTGAGCAGATACTCTTTCCTCCTGAGGGGCGCGGCCTCAGCCTGGAGGGTACTGCTCGAATTCCAGAGGCAGTCTCTGACCGACACTTCGAGAACCCACCTCTCCGAAGTGACAATGAACCTTGCAGAAAGGAAGTGGTGGAGCTGCCCCCCCCAATGGGAGGACCTAGAGCTGAGGTGATGGGAGAGGGGTTAACAGCCCCCGCCGCGACACTGAGCAGGCTTGGAGGAAGAGGCTCCAGGACCTGAACCTCTGCCTCCTTTACAGGCCTGTTGTGGTCTGGGCTTGGGCTGGGGGTGCCAAGCTTGAGCCTGCTGCTGTTGCTAGTGTCCACCTTGAAAGGAGGACTTTTGAGCCACAGGGGAAGAATGCCGAAAAGGCTTCTTTTTCTTCTGCTGGTTCTTGCCCAAAGAACCCTTGGCAGAAGTATCATCCAAGGCGGCACTGGACTGCTTAATGCGCTGACGGTGACTGTCCACTCTTGGGCTGAACAGGTTGGTCCTGAGGAAGGGCACATCAGCTAGTTTGTGCTGGGTATCCATCAGAAAAGAAGAGAGTCTCAGTCAAGCCATGCAACGAGAGACAACTGCGGCAGCCATCGAGCTGCACAAGAATCCCCAATGTCCAGGGTCGTCTGAAGCTGCTGTTTGACAACAGTTCGGCCCTGATCCCGGACCTGCTTCACCGTGGTCTGCATGTCCGCAGGGAGATGTGGAAGGACTTCATCCAGTGACCCTAAAAGGGAGTGAGAGAAGTATGCCATGATGATGGCTGAACTTGCCTGATGAAGGCCCAAGGAGGAAGCCGCATAGACCTTCCTGGCTGAATGGTCCAAAAGCTTAAGACTCTTTATCAGGAGGTCAGTCAGTGTTGGCAGAACTGCCAGTACACCTGAACACAGAGGCGGTCACCAAGCTCTCGTCCGAAGGGTGCTCTGTGAACCCCGCAAGGGACCCAATGGGCACCGCATACTTGCGGGCCATGTGGGAAGATGGAGCTGGACAAGAGGCAGGGCGCTGCCAAAGTTCTAGGGCCGGGCCGACTATAGCCTCAGCCACAGGAAAGGCCTCCATCAGGGTATCCCCTCTCTTAAGGATGTCCGTAAGAAGGTACGCCACCTTTTTCTCTATTGGCTCCAGGGGCATCCCTGTAGATTCAGAGATGAGGCAAAGAATCCCTTGAAAAGACGAGGGACCTTCCTCCGTCTCTAAGCCAAAGGTGGATTCATCATCACCTGGATGAGAATGCAAGCCGGTGACGTCTGAATACGAGTATAATGGCCAGCCATCCAGGTCACCTTCAACTCACCAAGGGCAGTCCGGGGTGACCGTGACCGACAACCGCCGTAGAAGCCCGGTGTCTGGTCTATCTTCCTTGGAAGGAGCCCCTCCCACAGACTGTTTGGGCAGTGGTTCCACCACAGTCGGTGGAGAGACTGTTTTGGGCCGAACTAGTGGTTTTGCTGGCTCCGCGGGCTGAGAAACTGACTTAATTGGCTCCGAAGGACTCGGCTTCGGCCTAGGGGATGAAAGCCAGGTAACGGCAGGTGTGGAAACCGGAGTCGGCTTGTGCCCGGTCAAAATTAGCTGTTGCCACATGAGGTTCTCATAGCGCTGGAGCCTCTCCTCATCTGAGGACGACTGATGACGTCGCCTCTTTTTAGAGCGTTCATGGCTCTTCCTCGGCCTGTCGGTCGAGGGGGTCCGAGACCTCAATCAAGATCGGAAGGGCAGACTCGGTCGCTTGATAAGACGCCAGCGGGACCGGTGATTTCTCAAGATCAGGGACCACTTCTTCAATGGGAGTCCCAGCAGGCTGGGTCTTGTCATCTGGAAAAACCAAGTTAGGGGTTTGATCGAGGGAATCGTCGACCGGAGTTGGATCAATCATGATTTCAACATTGTCGATGGATAATTCGGTTGACTGACCAGACGGGAAAGTCGGGTGCTTGAAAGTCGAAGAAGCCATCTCGAATCGTAAGCCGGACCGCATGTCCCTGTGATCGAGATTCTCCTACCCCCAAGAACATCTCCACAGAGACGAAGACAATCCCAGATCCTTCTCCCACTTACAGAATCGAGAGGAGTGCGAGCCCACAGGCGCCTCTCCCTTGGTCGGGAGAGACTGGACAACTCTCGGAAGGAACCAGAGAAGGTGGAGCCCAGGTTGAGCAGAACGAAAAAGCTCCGAGAAGTCTCTGCAGCATGAGCCGCTTCCTCCTCGAATGCTTGCATGCGTTCCAATTGCTCGGCAGATCCCGCAGAGCTGCGAAACTGCCCACCAAGCCTCCTTTGATTTCACTGGAGGGTTCCTCTTCTCCGGCCTCCCCAGCTTCAGGCGCATGGAGATGGTCGCCGAGGACGCTGGGATGAAAGGCGAGCACACATCGCATTTCAGGTGTCATGGTTTACACCGAGGCATAACACATGGTGTGGATCGGTGCATGACATTTTCTGGCCGCAAGGGCACGACAAAATCCGTGGGAAGACTGGTCTTCCATAATCGAAGCAGTAAATTTGCAATCGCTAACACGAACAATGCGAATTTTCAGAATAACCAAAGGTTTGAAAACCAGGGCCTACAAAATGCGTGACCACGAGGGAGGCAAACTGAATCTTCCAGTGGAAAGGAAGATCTGGCGTCATGGGGCGGAGTGGAGGTATATACCGCCTGGGTGGGTGGGAGGAGCCAGCTTGAAGACTTCTAGTGCATCTTAACGTGGAAGAGGACATGCCAAACAGTGTGGATAAACAACATATCCACGCTCCTAGAACAATGCAATTAACCAACCATTTGGACGTCTGCTTAGACTCTGGACCCCCTAAGGTCTTTAGGGCCAAAGAAATGAACTGGTCAGATTTTCTGAGAGACTGGGTACAGTTTTGATAATATCTGAGCACCCTATGGACATCCAGTGTATGCAGTAAGGCCTCTCCTCGATTCGAGTACTCTGGGTAATAAACAGGCAAGTGGATATCCTGGTTCAGTGTAAATTCAGACACCACCTTAGGCAGAAACTTAGGACTGGTCCACAAGGACACCTTGTCCTTGGTGAAAACTAAGTAAGGCTCCTTACAAGAGAGCCTGAAGCTCGAAAATCCTTCGAGCAGAAGTAACAGCAACTAAAAAATGAAAATTACATACCTACCGTAATTCTTGATCTTCTTGGACGAGTCTCCACCACTCATTCACACTAGTGGGATTAGCGCCGGAGGCACTAGGACTCATCGGGAGCAAACTTTTTGCTGGAGGGTCGGCGCGAGAGATGGCGCCGTGCCTAGCGGCAACGATCATCCAGACGATCACCCTCCAACTGCCTCAGTACCTTTTTTACCAAGGAGGTGCAGCGCAACTAATGTAAAGAGTAAATCCAACCTTAAAAAACAGACATAAGATAGTCCGTATGACCCGTGTAAGAAGGGTCAGCAAAGAAGTCCTCACGGCCTAAAGATTTGAGGGAGTGAAGACCAACACAGCGGTGAGCTCGGGGGATGGAGGGTGGGCGTGTGAATGAGTGGTGGAGACTCGTCCAAGAAGATCAAGAATTACGGTAGGTACATAATTTTCATATCTTCCTGGACATAAGTCTCCACCACTCATTCACACTAGTGGGAGAGTACCAAGCTGATAAAACCCCAAAAGGGCGGCAGGAGAGCCAGAGCTCACGCTGCCTAAGATAGAAGCCATTAGATAGTTCTGCCAATGCGGAATGTCGCTTGGCATGAATATCCAGTGCATAATGCTTAACGAATGTATGCACTGAGCCCAGGTGGCGGCGCTGCCAGATATCTGTACTGCAACATTGCTAATCTCCGCTAAAGATGTCAAGGATCACTTAGTAGAGGAGCGCATACTCTACCCTCCAATTTAACTTGAGCCATGGAGTAGCAATGTCAAGGCATGCCACTAACCATGATGAAATGCATCTGATAGCGACAGGTTGACCCAGCCAGGTGTCGCTGAAAGAAACAAACAGTTGCTGAGTCTTGCAAAATTCTTGGTTCTATCTAAATAGAACCGCAAGGCTCTCTAACATCCAAGGAATGAAGAGATCGCTCTTCACTTTGGAAATTAGCTAAGTAAGAGGGAGTACCAGAGGTTGGTTTAGATGGAATTTGACACAACCTTGGGAAGAAATTTAGGATGAGTAATGGAGAACTACCTTGTCTTTATGGAATACAGTATACGGAGGGTCCGCTACCAAGGCATGAATCTCGAGACCCATGGCTGAGGTAATGGCCACCAGGAAGGCAGTCTTCCAGGTAAGAAATTTTAGCTCACAGGTAGCTAGGGCTCGAAGGCTTCCGAGTGAGCATGTCCAGCACCAGGTTAATGTCCCAGGCTGCAACTGGACGCTTAACAGGGGGTCTGGTATGAAGAATCCCCTTAAGAAATCTCTTCACCATAGAAAGCTGAGCCAGAGTCAAGGAAGAAACCGGCTCATGGAACGCTGAGATGGCACTAAGGTGAACTTTAACTGTGGAGTACTGGAGACCTGAGTTTGATAGGTCCAAAAGATACTCCAGAACTTTGTCAGGAGGACAGGAAAAGGGATTCCAAGAGGACTTTGCACACCAGAGAGAAAAGCATTTCCATTTGGAAGCGTACGTTTTTCGGGTGGCTGGCTTCTCAAGAGCAGAAGGATGTCCGAGACTTACGAGAGACGTTGAACCGACTCACTTCTACCTCTTCAGGAGCCAAGCATGAAGGTGAAGTGATTTCAGGTTGGGATGGACCAACCTAACCCTGAGTCAAAAGACTGATTTGCAAGGAAGTGGTCTCGAGAGGCTGCAACATACTGTTGAGCAGAGGAAACTATAGTTGCCGAGGCCAGGAGGAGCAATGAGAATCATTTTGGTCCCCTGAGACTCGAACTTGAGAACTCTCTGGATAAGAGGAAGCGTGGAAAGGCGTAAAGAAAGTTGCTTTGTCCACCCAGAGCCTGAACGCATCCTGACAGAAAATGCCAGGCCCTGATTTCTGGAGCAGAAGAGAGGCAGTTTTGCATTGAGTGGGATGCAAAAGGTCCGGTCTGAGTCCCCACTCTTCAATAGTGACCGAGCTACGGCTGGATCGAGACCACTCGTGAGGGTCTGCCTCCGCTCTGCTGAGGTGGTCTGCTAGATCGTTTTGTATACCTGGCAGATAAACCGCCTGAATCAGAGACTTGTGCTCCAAGCACCACTCCCACACCCTCATTGCTTCCTGCAAAGGGGTAAGAATGAGCACCGCCTTGCTTGTTGATGTAACACATCACAGCTTTGTTGTCCGCTTGAAGGAGAATGTTCTTGTGACAAAGGATATCCTTCAGAGCTCGGATCGTGTGAGGACCGCCTCATCTCCAGGACATTTATGTGGAGATGAGTTTCAACTGAGTCCATACACCTTGAGTGTGAAGGCGACGAGAGCTCCCATTCCATTAGCGATGCCTGTGGTGATGGAGATCTGATGATCTGGGGAGCAAAGGGGAACCCTTCCAGGAGATTGCTCTCTTGAGTCCACCAGGTGAGAGACCTTCGAAGGGGCTCCGTCACCTTGATGGGATAAGACTGGGGGTGAGAGGTCGGAGACCACTGAGTGGAGAGCATCCATTGGGTGGTTCTCATGTGCAACCGGGCCAGGGGTACAGTGAACACCGAGGAAGCCATGAGACCCAACATGTGTTGCATCGAGAGAGCTGTAACTGATTGGTTCTCCCCGATGTAACGGGCCATCCGAAGGATGTCGAGTCTTCTGTCCTCTGGAAGGAACACCTTCGCGGAAGAGGTGTCTAGGAGCGTCCCTATGAAAAGGAGCCTCTGGGAGGGCTGCAGTTGTGATTTTTTCAAATTCAGCAGAATTTATGGACGAAGAAGACGAAGAGTCGCTTTGCACGGCTTCCAAAGTCCCTTGGCTGGAAGGGCTTGCTAGAAGCCAATCGTCCAGGTGAAACACTGAGTCCTATCTTCCTGAGATGCGCATAGAACTGCACAACACTTTGTAAAATCATGGCGCCGAGGATAGCCCAAAAGGCAGGACTCTGAACTGATAATGCCACCCAGAGCTACAAACCTGAGGAACTTATGGTGTCGGTGGATGGGATATGCTGGTAAGCGCCTGCATATCCAGGAGGCCAGCCAGTCGGTTGATGCAGCAGGGGTAACAGGGTACCTAGGAATCATTTTGAATTTCTCCCTGGGAGAAATTTGTTTAACTTTCTGAGGTCTAGAATGGGCGCATTCCCCAGATTTCTTTGGAACCAGGAAGTAATGGGAGTGAACCTGTGCTTACATGAATGCGGGGCACTAGTTCTATTGCCCTGTTGCTTAGAAGGCCTTGGATCTCGTCGTGAGGAGGTCTGACTGAGAGGCCGCACAACCTGGGTTGTCGCCTGGGAGGACAATTCGGGGGTTCCAAAAATTGAGAGAATAACCCTCATAATTATCCGAAGGACCCATTTGTCCGGTTATGGACTCCACTGGTTGTAGAAGTACATCAGACGACCTCCCACCGGAGGAGAAAGTTCCACCTCGGCAATGTGGATGGAACTTGGGCCAGCAATTATAAGGTGGCGCTGGGGGCTTTAGGCCCCGCGCTTTCTGCTTTGCTTTTGAGGTTGGGCAGGTTGGCTTTGGGAAGCTTCCTGCCTCGCCTCGAAAGGACTGACGCATTATGAAACTGACGTCTGTTCACATGCCCTCGAGAGGGGTAGGCGGAGGTCTGGCCAACTTAATGGCCGACCTAGTCTTCTGAGTGGCCTCTAAGGCTTGTTCCACCTGAGGGCCGAAAAAGAAAGGAGCCGCCGAAGGGCAGCGCCATTACCTGCTGCTGAGCATCATTCGTGAAGCCAGAAGTACGCAGCCAGGAATGCGCCCGAGTACAAATACCTGCGCTGCTGAGCGAGAAGCAGTGTCGAAAGCGCCCATAGCGGCTTTGACCTGTTGGTTATTGGACACAATACTCTAGTAACGGTGAGAAGAAGCTCTGACTTGGAGTCCGAATCCGAAGAGCTTCAACCATTCTTTTCAAAGAGTGCCACAGGATATACTCATACTGAGAAAAATAGCCTTGATAACTGGCAATACGATACTTAGAGTGGAGGCAGCAAAGACTCTCTTACCTAATGTATCAATCTTTACGAGACTCTTTGTTAATAGGTCGAGCTGTAGTAGTTTGAGGAAGAATGACCTTATCATTCTCTGCCAGGACTACAATAGGATCCAAAGGCTTGGGATGCCAAAATGGACGATCCTTGGGAGCTGAATACTTCTTATCAATGGATTTAGCCACTGAGGGAATAAGAGCAGGATTATTCCATACCATTTGAGACAGCGTCTCAAAGGAAGGCTGGATCGGAGGAGTCAAATCCGTAGGGATCTCCGAGGCATGAAGGTATTTGGAGTCTTAATATCTTCCCAGGATCGATGTCTGTAGTCTGGAGAGAAAGAGTGGATCTCAGGTTCTTCAACAGAGACTTAAAGGACAGGTCCTCGACCACAGGCTCTGTAGCAAAGAAATATCCTGTTTCCTCCACTTCATCACCCAATCAAAGGTCTGGGTCAGGCTCAACATCATCTCCTGATGGCCCAGGAAGGACTGTTTGGACAGGAAAGGAGTGAAAATTAGGAGAGGAGGAAATAGCAGAGAAACAAGGAGAGTCCCCGAGGGCCCCCGGCGCAGAGAAGGCAAAACGGGTTGAAACGGCACCGCGAGGAAGGAACGGGCGCCAAGAGGCACTCGCTGGCATCAATGCAAGGCTGTTTCAACCGGGCGCGCCGACCGAACTCCGCAGACGCCGCTGACGGCACCGCCAGATCGGGCGGGCGGCCACGACGGCGCCACGAACCAAGCAGCACTGCTGACGCGCCGCCAGACCTAACGGCGCTGCGGACGGGCGCAGAAGACCACGCGGCACCGCTGGACAGCCGGAGGCCCAGCGGCACCAAACGGCGCTAGTCGACAGACCCCACGGAAGGCGCCGGAACGCCCCAGGAACCTGGAAAGCTAGAGAAGGAAAAAACAGGAGATAAGGGCATCGGTGTGGCCCCCTGCGCCGCAGCCATGTGAGGGGGGGAAACACCTAAGCGCGGAGTCACCGGCACCGAAGAAGGCGCCGCGCGACTAGGAAGGTCCAACCGCCCTACCCGATCGCCGGAGGAGCCCGGGGGCCCCGTGGCAACCGAGCCAGGCAGGAGAACCAACCTCCGAGCCCATCGCTCCATAAGAGCGGCCCACTGATGAAACTGCTCATCTGGAGCCCTACCTATAGGCGGAGGGGCTCCGATGTCGACGACAGCGATCTGCGGCAGTTGGCGACTCAAAAGAGGAGAGCGACAGCTAACAGCGATAACCGACCGTCGGCAGACATACCAGAGGCGACCTCGAGTGATGCCTTCTTTTTGACCTGTGGGCCGGAGAAGAGTTTCTCGAGGCGAACTGTAGCCGAGAATGCGATCGTTTATTTTATGCCGACGGGGACCGCCATCCTCGGCATCGGACTGACCGTTGTCGGAACCCCGCTGAGGAGAAGGAGGCTGACCGACCCAGCCCGGTGACTGAACAGCTTCATACGAAGTCTCCCACCGTCACCTGACCTGCTCATGGTCGACTCCGTCCAGTAGGCCGAGACTTCTTCAAGTAGTTAAATTTAAAATATTAGAAATATTTAACGAAAATAGAATAAATTAGCGATACTACTATCGTGATAATGTTACAAAAATAAACTGAAAACTATGCGCTAGTTTGAAGTTTGACTCGACAGGCGAGCGACGTGCTACTGAAGCGCTCGTAGCGCGGAAAAAAAAAGAACTGAGGCGGTTGGAGGGTACGTCAGGATAGTCGTTGCCGCTTTCGAGCCGCTGCTCGCGGCGCCGTGCCTCGCGGCGCAGTCTCTCGCGCCGACCCTCTAGCAAAAAGTTTGCTCCCGATGGGTCCTGGTGCCTCCGGCGCTAATCCCACTAGTGTGAATGAGTGGTGGAGACTTATGTCCAGGAAGATCAACGCTTTCCATGACAGAAAGCGTAGCCTGCAATCTGTGGTTGGTTCAAAGGAGGCAAAGTAAGTTTCTCTAACATGAACAAAAGGTACCATAGAGGAGCGATATCCCAAATGTGAGGTTTCAGATGCAGAATGCTCTGTAAAAAGGTACGAGACAGGTCCAGCTGGGCAAGGGTTTTGCCCTCAAAAGGTGCATGATATGCAGAGATGGCAGACAAATGCACCCTGATGGAGGAGTAACCCAGGCCCAAATCTGACAGGGAAAGGAGGTACTCCAGGATCGAGGTCACTGGACAGGTGAAGGGGTCAAGTGAACAGGCAGAGGACCACAAACAGAAATGTTTCCACTTCACAGCATAGGTAGATCTGGTGGAAGGCTTTCTAGCAGCCAACAGGACCCCAGCTCCTCTTGGGGAATCCCCAAAACCGGAAACCACTAAGTCTGCAGGAGCCATGCCTGCAGATGTAGCGACCTGAGATCTGGATGGACTAAGGTGCCACTGTCCTGGGAGAGCAAATGCAAGCTCAGGGGTGAGGAGACTGGAGGTTCCGCTGCCAGTTGCTGGAGCTGGGGAAACCAAATCTACCATGGCCAATAAGGAGCAATTAGGATCATGACCACTTCTTCAGCCTAGAGCTTGAGAAGAACCCTCTGCAGTAATGGACAGGAGGGAAAGCGTAGAGAAACCTCCCTGTCCAGCAGAGGGACTGTCTTGCCAGAAAACACCAGGCCCTGGATTGAGTGAGCAGAAACTGGGCAGTCTCTTCCTTCCCCTGGGGGACTGAGGCTCCCTGGGTTCTGGCTGAGACGAGGGCATCCTCGGAGGGGTCAAGGCCTGAGGTGGAAGAGGAGTAGGATATACTGGCTGTGGCCCCGCAGGTGGAGTCCTGAGCCCAGCAGGCAGCAAGTCTTTCTTTATGGTGTTCCACCATGAGTCAAAGAGGGGCCCCCACTTCTGACAAAGAGATCAGGGGGGTCACTGGAGCCTGAAGGATATTTCCTGATGGGTCCGGTGTCGGGTTAGAGGGCGGCGCCAGGCTTGATGGCCCAAAAGGGCCTGGTGATGGATTAACCGGCGTCGAGGCGATCGTGTACATCTTTGATAAATTTCTCAGCTTCTGCAGGAGTTTCGAACATGATGTACTTCCCATCAACTTGTATTCTGAGCAATGCAGGATATCTGAGTGATGTGGGTATATTAATGTGGTACCATTGTTGTTTCACCATGGCATAGGCTCTGCATCGACTGGAGAGGTCGAAGGAGAAGTCTTGAAAGAGCTGTACCCTGTTTCCCTGCCATATGAAGGCCCATTGCTCCCACACTGCTTTTAAACAGAATTCCTTTTCTGGATACTTAGGAATTTACATAGTCTAAGTCTAGCCGAGTCTGTTAGCTTAGGGCAAGAATTGGTGTGCCCGCCGTATGTCTGGAAGGGTGCGGTTGTTTGCTTTCACGAGGAGGGAAGGAGATCCTTTAGGAATGTCCCCATGTCTCACTCTTCAGCCCCTTCAGGAATGCCCACAATCCAAATGTTACTGCACTGGGCACGGTTCTCTAGATCATCCACCTTGTTTAGTGGTGATCTTGGAGTGTGCCCTGCTGAAACTGCACAGTTGGCACTGTCTCTTGAATGGCTGACTCGGCCTGGGACACGCACGCAGCCAAATTTGTTAAATCATTGTTTGTTTTCTTGGCTGCTATTTTTAGATCTGCAGTGTCAATTAGAATCTTATCCAGTTTGGCCATCATCGTTCCAAAGTCCGAACTGGAATTGGACATCACCATTTCTCCTCATTGATCTCCAACAACTGGCTGAGAGGGTTGAGGAAAATCTCGACCGCCTAATCAGCCATTATTGAGGCTACGATGCTTCCAATTGGGGGGGCGATTGAGCTTGTGACTCAGCTTCCTTTGACCACAGATGGCACGAAGTCAAGCACTCAACCCAAGTTGAGCGGTCCGGGAGTCGAGGGAGC
Source organism: Neoceratodus forsteri (assembly GCA_016271365.2). Taxonomy (NCBI): domain Eukaryota; kingdom Metazoa; phylum Chordata; order Ceratodontiformes; family Ceratodontidae; genus Neoceratodus; species Neoceratodus forsteri. Next base: position 738,302,915 of record CM028131.1, read on the forward strand.
AGGAGAACCGTGATCTATCCCAGTCCCATGACCAGCACTGACACTGCTCGTGTTTCTTACCGTAGCAGGCAGGGCTTTCCCTGAAGGCCTGGGGGGTCCGATACATCTCCTGGAATTCATCAGTGAAGGACGCATCAATGCTGGCCCCAGCTAGGAGCAACACTGAGGCCAAAGAGGTGTCCACTGAAGCAGTGACTGGCTGGGCCACAGACCCCACTGCAACGGAGGTCTTCTTGCAGCCCTGCGGCCAAAGTTTTGGGTACCGATTGACTGACTGGCTTAGAAGCACTCAAGATGCACAATCCTCCGAGAGGAATGGAGAATCATCTGGCAGAGGCCACAGTTTAACTCATCATGTGCATTCCCCCAAACAGCAGAGGCAACACACGTGAGTCCATCTGCAACATTTTATTGTGGCACGTGACGCAGAATTTGAAGCCAGAGGTAGGCTTCTACTCTTCACGTTCCATCTTCCGTCGAAGAGGCTGAAGCTGAACCGAAGAATTCAAAATACTGAATAAATTGTTGAGAAAAAAAATGAAGCGATCACAAATGGCACACTTGGTACCCTACAACACGAAAAGCTGCGAAAGAGAAGACCAAACTTTTCCAGTGGAAAGGAAGCTCTGATGTCATGGGGTGGAGCCACAGGATATACCACCTCACTGGTGGGAGGAGCTTAACCTGAAAACATTCCGATGAATCAGCACTTCCAGTGGAACTGCTAGTGTGTGGACAGTGAACTATATCCACGACCCTAGCACAAAATTTTCACTAATTCATGGTTAAAAAAAAAATCCCCAAGAGAAAAGTTTTGTCCCGAGACTCGTTTAATTTTCCTTTTTCCCCTCGGTAATTTTTAACAATTCTACAGCACATTCTTAGAAATTAAACTATCACGTGTTTTATCAACAAAGTTTATGTTTGCTTGCAGCTGTAGGAGTCCATAACTAATTTCTGCACACACTACCAAGGATAACACTGCAAAAAATAAGCACATAATTAAAGGCAAGTACCCCTCACTTATATTAAGAGTGATTACAAAAAGTCTCTTGTCAGTTCAGCTGAGTGATGGGGCACTGCACTGGCACAGTGATGACCCCGACCTGCGCCCTGAGCCCAGGTCATCAGTAGTGGAGGCAGGAAGAAAAAATTACTCACCTTAGTAACTGCTTTTCTTCTCATGGAGTCTTGCTATATTATGACTATATGCAGTCAGCCACTGCAGCTGAACTGCCCCAGAGAGGAAAGAGTTAACTCCAGAGAGTCTGGAGTTCCACAGAGCGAGGGCGCTATACCAAAGCTCTATCTGGCCAGTTTCAAATGAAACTGTCAGATCTTTACGAAGCTAACACTAAGCAACAAGTCTGTGTGGAAAGCTCTACACTAGCCAAGTGGCTACCTACTAGTAGGAATAACAACAATATAAACAGCAATAATAATAATAACAATGAATAATAGTATTATTAGTTTCTCCCTAACAAGCACTATTAGACCCCCCTTTCCCCAAGACTCAAGTCCAGGAAGGGGGCCAACATATTACTTAAAACAGAAATACCTAATTCCCTAACCCTAAATAAAGGGGGTGAAGGGAAGAACTAAAATGGCATGACACAGTGCTTGCACTAATTTGCCACCCCTACCCAAGTAGAAGTTCTGAGAGGGGCAGGAGGGAGGGTGGTCATAATATAACAAGACTCCATGAGAAGAAAAGCAATTACTAAGGTGAGTAATTTTTTCTTCAAACACCATGAAGTCTTGCTATATTATGACTATATGCAGATTACACAGCAGTACCTCCATGGAGGAGGGTCAGAACCTACTTAGGAAATAGGCTCTGAAGCACAGCTGTGCCAAAACGAGCATCTCTCCTGGACTGAATATCCAGGGAATAATGCTTGGTAAAAGTGTGAACTGTTTTCCAAGTAGCAGCTTGACAGATTTCCAGAATGGGAATATCTCTAGCAGCCACTAGAGATGCAGCTGTACCCCTGGTGGAGTGAGCCCTCAGTCCTGAGGGGGGTTCTCTACCTAGTTTTTGATAACAAAATTGGATACAAGAGACAATCCACCTTGCAACTGTCCTCTTAGTGGCAGGTTTCCCTTTGCCAACCTCGCCATAGGTAAGGAAGAGTTGGAGGATTCGAACCTGTGACCCTTGGTGCGTTCCAAATAGTAGCTTAAGCTCTTTTGACGCTCAAGCTGTGCAGACTCCTCTCACCTGAGGAAGAATGCTCAGTGAAAATACTGGAAGAGAGATGGATTGGTTCAGGTGGAAATCTGAAACCACTTTAGGCAAAAACTTTCTGTTAGTCCTGAGGACTACCTTATCTCTGTGGAAAGAGATAAAATCTTCTTCCACTGACAGGGCCTGTAGTTCACTTATGCGCCTGGCAGAAGTGATAGCCACTAGGAAAACAGTTTTCCAAGTCAGAAACTTGAGCTCTGCTGAGGACAGAGGCTCAAAGGGGGTTGCATTAACTGAGCAATTCAAACATTCAGGTCCCAAGCGGAGCTGGTTCTCGAAAAGGAGGGTTGTGTGAAGTAACCCTTTAAAAACTTGGAAAGCACAGGGTGAGAAGAAAGGAAGCAGGCTTCCTGCTGACAGAAAAGCAGAGACAGCTGCCAGATGAACCTTTAAGGTAGCTGGCCTAAGGAATTTAAATGGACCAAATAGTCCAGTAAATGGGCAGATCAGCAGATTCTGGGATAATCTGCTTCTCAGAGCACCAGATGGAAAACCTTTCCCACTTAGAATTGTAAGTGGCTCTAGTGGAAGGCTTCCTTGAAGCCTTTAAATATCCAAAACACCTTGAGAAAGGTGTAAGTCAGCAATTCTAACTCCTCAAGAGCCATGCCTTGAGACGGAGGATTTGAGGTCCGATACACACCTCCCTGTGCACAGGCCAGTAAGTCGTGGACTCTGGGCAAGCTCAGGGCAGGTGGACTGTCAAGGACAGAAGCAGTGGGTACCAGGGCTGTCTGGCCCAATCTGGAGCAATCAGAATCACCTTGCAGGGCTGAGATCTGATTTTTACTAGTACCCTGAAAAGAAGGGGAAAGGGGGGAAAGGCATACAGGAACTTCCCTTTCCAATCCAACTGAAAGGCGTCCAGGGGGACTGATCCCAGCACTGGAGGCCTGCAACAAAAGAGAGGAAGTTGGTGGTTGTCTGGGGCTGCAAAAGATCCATCTGAGGGTGCCCCATCTGGCAAAGACTGACCCCAGCACCTGAGGATTCAGAGCCCATTCGTGATGGCCCTGAGAAATCCTGCTGAGGGCATCCGCCAGGACATTGTCCTTCCCTGAAGGTGAACCGCTATCAGGGAGGTGTCTAGGAATAAGCCGAGACCACAACTTCACTGCTTGCTGCACAAGGCTGGGATGACCGAAGCCCCTGTTTGTTATGTACCACATTGTTGTGGTGTTGTCTGTCCTGACTTGAACTACTTTGTTCTGGACAGAAGCTGAAAACGCCTGAAGAGCTAAAAGGACAGCTCTGAGTTCCAAAAGATTGATGTGGAGCAGAGATTCCTGGGAGACCACACTCCTGAGTGGACAGGTCGCCTAGTGAGCTCCCCCACCCTAACAGGGAAGCATCCGTGGTGAGGGTGAGGAAGTGGAACGGAATGAAAGGAACCCCTTGTTTTAGATTGCTTTGATCCTGCCACCAGTGTAAGGCCAGGATCAGGGTTTGGGTCACTGGAACCAATTTGGAAAGGAGGTCCCTCCTTTGAGACCAATAGGCCCTCAAATGGAACTGAATGTCCCTCATCTGGAATCTTGCTCCTTGCACGACAGCTGTGGAAGCAGCCATGTGCCCTAGGAGTTGCAGAAAATGCCTTGCTGGTCGAGAGACCCGCAGGGTAAAGGAGGATGCCAGGGCAATGAGTCTGTCTACCCTTTCCGAGGGGAGAAATGCCCTGGCTAACTTTGTGTTCAATTCTGCACCTATGAAAGTTAGTACCCGAACTGGTTCGAGAACTGACTTTGGTAAATTCAGCAGGAATCCCAGGGAAGTGAGAAGCTGCTGGGTGACTTGCAAGTGGGATTTTACCTGATCTGGGGACTGACCCACTATGAGCCAGTCGTCCAGGTAGGGAAACACAGCAATCCCTTGCCTTCTTAAATGAGCCACTACCACAGCTAGACATTTCGTGAATACCCTTGGCGCAGAGGTAAGGCCAAGGGCATTGCCCTGAACTGGTAGTGGCCTGAGGGTAGTTCAACCTGGAGGTACTCGTGAGAAGGCCTGATCAGAACATGAAAATAGGTATCCTTGAGGTCCAGGGAAGCTAACCAGTCCCCTGGCCTCAGGGAGGGTAAAATCATTGTCAGAGTTAACATTTTGAACTTTGGTTTCAAAAGATGCTTGTTCAGGTACCTTAAATCTAAAATGGGCCGCCATTCTCCTGTCTTTTTTGGGGTAAGAAAGTATCTTGAGTACAGCCCCGCCCTGATGGCAAGGAGGGACCCTTTCTACTGCTTTGCAGTCCAAAGGGAGAAGAAACCTCTGCTTCCAAAGCAAGGGCTTCTGAAGGATTTGCTAGGGAAAATGTCTGGCTCTCATTCGGAAACTGTTTGAAGCTGAGAACCAGACCCTGGCCTATTACCTCCAGAACCCACCTGTCCGGGTTAGGGACACCCAGTTCTGGCTGAAATAAACCAACCTGCCCCCACTGGTACAGGAGAATCGGCCTGGGCACCCCATCAGGGTGCCTGCTTGGCAGTAGCCTTAGGCTGAGGGAGGGGACGGTTTACTTGTGCCCTGCCTACCTCTGCCTCTAAAGAAACCCCTGTGCAAATGCAGAGGAGGCCTGAAATTGGTAAAAGGCCTGTGGAAAGGCCTGCCCCTACCTCTGGGAGCGTGCCTCTGTGGAGTGGCATGCCTCTCCTTAGCCTGGGCACTTTTGTAGGTAGTTCTGTATTCATCCATCTTTTCATATAGTTTTCTGTTTGTTCCCAAACAGAGAATTACCCACAACAGGAAAATCCATAGCCTTCTGACTGAGTATCTTGGGACAGATTAGTGCATCTGAGCCATGCCAACCTCACGGAAAGCTACAGAAGTGGCCATGACCCTAGAGGAAACATCACATCAACAGCAGTATGAAATTGAACTTTAGAGGCTTCAATGCCATCAGCAGCCACCTGTTCCAACTCACTAGCCAGCTGGCCATGGGCCTGCTTGGCTAACTGCAATACTGTGTCCCACCCAGATTTCGATATCTAGCCACATAAGCCATAATTTGCCTGCCTGAGTCCCAAAGAAGCTGCCATATACTGTTTTTTCGCCATGGCATCAATCTTCCTGGAATCCTTATCAGGAGGATGAGGCCAGAGGAATATTAGCCTTGTCACAGGCTGCAGCTTGTACCACACCCACATGACTACACTGCTCAATGAGGAAGTCTGTATCAGAGCCTGACAAGGTATATCTTCTGTCCATTTTTTACCTACAGGAGGGACAGAATGAGGATTTTTAAAATCTTTGTTGTTTGCTTCCAAATGACTTATGCAAAGGAATAGACAACCTCCTAGACTCTGGTATATCCATCATTTCTACATAATCAGGCCTCTTGCTCATCCACAGCTTCCTCTAAAGGAAGCTGGAGGGTTTCTGCAACCTTTGTAAAACATAAAATGAGAAGGGACTCAGACAGAATAGGAGGAGATTCTAAAGGTCTGTCTGGAGAAATGTCCGTTCAATGGGCACGCCCAGACCCCCCAGCCACACATGTAATGATCAAATTCCCTCCCTCTCCTGTGGTTCATAAAATTCCTCAACATCATACTCCTGAACCACTGGCACTGAACGAACCAACCTTTTACCAACTGTAGGTGGTTCGGCAGGACCCTGAGACAGTGACTGGACAATCTGTATGGCTTTAGCTATTTCTGCAGCAGTTGGAGAGACAATTTTGGACCCAAACCTACTGATTTCTTAGTCTTTTCACTGAGACTGGTTCCCTGAACCAGCCTTCCTTTGCCCGAGGAAGTTTCGCCTGGTCAGAGGGCACTCTCTGGTCCAGTGGGTACTGGACCGGCTGGCCATCCGGGTCAGCGGACTTCTTGGCTCTCGCTCCCTGAGCCGCCCAATCTCTTTTCAGGGTGGCTGCAGGAATTTTTTACACACCTGGCAGTCTGACAGGAGGTGGTCAGCCCCCAGACAATAAACACAAGTGGTGTGTGGGTCAACCTTGGCAAAGGCTTCCCCACAGACATCACAGTGTTGAAACACAGTGGGCCCGGTTTTTCTTTTGGGTTTCTCAGACATAATGCCAGCCTAACCAAAAACTTGCCCTTTTGATGGCAGTGCCAGGCAAGACACCCTTATCGGTTCCTAACCGTGTCACGGGTATTTGAAAAAACCTATTTTAAAGCAAAGTTTTTTTAGAACCGATAAGAACCGGGAACCGCACTCTAAAAGCCCAACCACACTTTAAAACGTTAAATTAAGCAAACCAATCGGTTCAAAACCGAACCAATAACTGAATTTCCACACAGACTTTAAATTTTCTACTTACGGTTTACCAGATAGAGCTTTTAACCGAAATGCGGTAAAATAAATACTTTTTGCCGGTTCAAATGAACCGAAAATACTCGCTTGAACCGAGAAATGAACCGATGTGAAGGAGCTGATCTCCGGAGCGACTGTTCAGTGAAGCGGAGTAAAGAATCTGACAGTTTCATTTGAAACTGGCCAGATAGAGCTTTGGTATAGCGCCCTCGCTCTGTGGAACTCCAGACTCTCTGGAGTTAACTCTTTCCTCTCCAGGGCAGTTCAGCTGCAGTGGCTGACTGCATATAGTCATAATATAGCAAGACTTCATGGTGTTTGAAGGGAGAGATTCAGAGCGTCCATCAGACACTTCACTACCACAGAGTGGATGACTGTGCTCCTTTCTGATAGTGGTTCCTGGTGGTAGCTTTGCATAGGCACTCTTCGCAGCATGGGTGACCAAACATTGCCAAGTATCCCTGCGCTCAGGATGCTGCTGTGGTAGAGTGCACACAGGTGGTGGATGAGGCCCCGAACATGGAAAACGGGTTGTGCCACAACAGGCAAAAAAAAAACGCTGGACCACCCCCACGTCAGGAGACGTCGGTATAAAGGGGTGGTCCCTCACGCCTGCCCTCCAGTTCTTTCCCGGCGTTAGCTCATGCCAGCGCCTCGCGGTAAAGTTCAACGCTCGTCAGCCTCAATCATCGGTAGTTTTGACAGAGTTATTTTTGATTTTTGGATCTATTGTCAGGTATCCGTCGGTGTATGTCGTCCCCTACACCCTCCGAACACAAGAACAAGTGCGACTCGTGAGGCGCCCAACTCCTGCACAAGGACAGCCATTTCCAGTGCCTCTTTTGCCTAGGCCCCGATCATCCAGTGCAGAAGTGCCAGCACTGCCTCAAATTCAATGCGGCCACCCGAAGACGGCAGCAGCAGTCCCTGGAGGCCCATATTTTAAAGAAGAAAATGACCTCCATGGAAAAGGAGTTAAAAAATCTCCCGCAGGTGTCCACTTCCTTCGAAGGCCATCGAAAGGAAAAAGATCCTCATCACCATCTTCTTCTTCCTCCTTGGACATCTCGGATACCTCCAACGGTTGTTCCGAGCTGGATGACGAGCTACGCTCTCTGTCTAAGCCCAGGCTGTCTAAGCCTATATTCGGCATCCGAGGAGTGACTGGGGTAGAACACTGGCAGAGTCAACACCTGGTTAAGGTGAAACTCCGACAGCACCTTTGGAAGGAATTTCGGGTTGGGTGCAGGACAACCTTGTCCCTGTGGAAGACCAGATAAGGAGACTCGATGGAAAGCACCTGGAGCTCTCCGATCCTTCTGGCTGACGTGATAGCCACCAAGAAGGCAGTCTTCCACGACAGGTGAGAGATGTCACATCTGTGCACCGGTTCAAATGGTTTGCCCATGAGCTTAGCCAATACCAGCAGTAGAGCCCATGGAGATGGAGGTTATCGCACTGGAGGGGATATGTGATCAAGGCCTTTGAAAAAGCACCCGACCACCGTCTCCTGTGCCACCGACTGCTTGCTGGCCTGCGCCTGGTAAGCAGAGATGGCTGCCAGGTGCACCTTTAGGGTCATCGATCAAAGCCCTAACTGAGAAAGGGAGCACAGGTAGTCCAGAATGCTAGCCAAGGAACAGGAAGAAGGGTCCAACCCCTTGTCCTGACACCAAATGGAGAATCTCCTCCTTTTGAAGGCACAGCATTTTCTGGTCAACTCCTTACGGGACACCTTAACGACGTTGAGGACCTCGTTGGAATGACCCAAGGCCTGGAACTCTAGCCGCTCAGGAACCAGGACGTCAGGTGCAGGGATTGAAGGTCCAGATGGAGTACCTTCCCCTTGCTGACTGAGATCAGGTCCAGGCGGGATGGAAGCCGCCTCTGGAGCCTGGAGCTGAGGCTGAGGAGATCTGGATATCAAAACTGGCGGGGCATGTCTGGGGCTACCAGACTCACCTGCGCCTTGTCCCTCTTCGTCTTAAGAAGCACCTTGTGGATCAAGGGAAATGGAGGGAAGGCGTAGAAGAGGCCCGGGTCCACGGCCTCAAGAAGGCATCCCCCTGCAGCAAGCCCTGCTGAGGGGAGCGGGCGTGAAACAGCCTCAGCTTCGCATTCTTCCTGGAGGCAAACAGGTCCACCTGAGGGGTGCCCCACTGGGAGAACAGATCTTGTACTACCTCCAGCAGAGGAGACCACTCATGAAATACAGCGCCTATCCGGCTCAGGGCATCGGCCAGACTGTTGGAGGCTCCTGCCACATGGATGGTTAGGAGATCCGCCTCCAGGCTGATCACGAGAGACCAGATGCAGAGAGCCTCCTTGCACAGAGGCAAGGAGTGCATCCCACCCTGACGATTGAGGTAGTACATGGTTGTGGTGTTGACCATCTGAACCTGGACCACTTGACCTCGTACAAACAGAGTGAAGGTGGTGAGGGCTAGTCTGACCGCTCGAGCCAAAGCATTCAGTTTAAAACAAAACATTTGGGGGGCTTCTGTGGCAGCTGAGCGGATCAGAGCCAATCAAGCTCAGAGAGCAGCAGCTGGAGCAGTTTGGAAAGATGTCCTGGAAATGGGAAGCTCTCTGAAGATCAGAGAACTTCCAGGTTTGAAGATCGACTTCCCTTGACCCTCTGCTCCAATCGGGAGCACCAGCAGCCTGGGAGTGGGTCTTCTGGAGAGGATATAAGGGATAATGTCTAACATGTCCCACACGTTCGTGTCCTAGCGAGTGAGTGGAACAGTGAAAAAGTGCAAACAGATACAAGGTTGGCATCTTAAGCATCGGCAAACGTTAGCAGAGGAAGTGAGGAAGTGGAGAACCCTGTTAGCCGCTAGGGGTAGGTGCTTGTTTTCTCTCACTGTTGCACTCACTGATGGGATATAGATAAGGGACGGCCATAATTCTAGAAAAGGCTACAGTGTTTGAATGTGTAAATGTTGTAAAGCTTAAAAGTATTACAACAATTTAAAAAAAAATGAAAAAAGAAAAAAACATATAGCTTATTAAATCGTACCCTTAAACGTGGAAGTACAAATTGTGTAGTGTAGTACTCTAACTGTAGACAGCCTGTCCTTACTGGAGTTGAGGAAGGGAGGACAGGAAGTACAAGGAGAAGGAAAAAAACATTTCAAGGAATGTGGGGAGTGGTGAAGTGCAGTAGTCGTGGAGCAGCAGTCTTCAGGGAGACCTTCTGGGAGACTGCAATGCTGCCCCATTTGCATGCACCTCTCTGGGCTGATGGGAAGGGTCTCTGGACTCGAAGCTGCGCTGATTTTGAGCCAGGAGAAGGTTACTAGGCCCGAGGCAGCATTGGCTGTGAGTGGACAGACCTTTCCCCCTACACAGGGGCCATCAAGTCCGACACTGCTACCTCAACAGATGCCAGATAGGAGGAGTGGCTGGACTAAGGGGGAAGTGGGTGGTGGGATCAGGAAGGTTGGGGGGGAGGCATCACAGGAACATTCCTCAAACACAGCTGGTACACTGCAGAATTCATATGACGCTCTGGCAGAGCGGAACAGCCAAGAGGAAGCACCCGTGGGAGTGGCAGGGGAAGAAATGGGAGCCCTCTTAAGTGGAGGTCCCAAAAAGAGCGAAAGGGGACCCCGTAGAAGGAGGAAGCAATTACTAGTAGGTGACTCTACTGTCAGGGGACTAGAAATGGGAGTAGGAGAGAAGGCAGAGGAAGGTCAGGTGTCTACCAAGTGCCACAGCCAGGAGGGATGCAAAGCGAATATTAAGGATAGCTAGGGCAGTAGGAGGGGAAGGGGAGCTGGATGTCATGGTCCATCTAGGGACAAATATCCTAGCTAGGGACAAGGCAACAACAGTGCAGGGGGAGTTTAGAGAGCTGGTAAAAAGTCTTAGTCAGGCAGCATGCTCTGCAGCTTTTGCAGAAGTGCTGCCTGTCTACGATAGGGGGAAAGAGAGGGAGCTCCACACCAAGGCTTTCAACTCATGGTTGAAGGCCTGGTGCAGAGAGGAGGGGTGCAGCTACATGGGGGACTGGGGGTCCACCTGGGAGAATAGGAGTCTATACAGAGGTGAAGGCCTGCATCCACCTGGAAGGGGGACCTCAAGTCTCAGTGAAAGGTTTAATATTTTTTTGATGAACGTTTAAACTAGCCAGGGGGGGGGGGAGAAGCAGAAACTGCACCCCCCACCCCCCCCCAAAAGGCAGAAATGGAGTGTATAAAGGTTATGGGTAAAGACAGTCCCACATTTGATAAATTAAACCAACTAAGTAGGGAGGTAGAAAATGATGGGGGGGGGGGAGAATAGGTTGACAGACGAAAAGAGGGAGTAAGGGGGGACAAAAGGAAAAAGGGGGAAGTGGCAAACAAAATGTGGAAGGCCAAGTGTGCTACTGCTAGAAGTCTGGGAAATAAGATCCCAGACCTGGAGGCCATCATGGCCGAGGCCAACCTGCATATTGTGCCCATTACCGAGTCATGGTGTAGCGAAAATCACAAATGGGACATGGTCATACCAGGGTACGCGTTATTCAGAAGGAAAAGAAGGAAAGGAGGGGGAGTGTTGCTTTATCTGAAACACAGAATAAGAGCAACGGAGATACAGGGGAACTCAGGTAGGGGCTGACATGCTGTGGCTCACCGCTGAGTCAGAAAAATTAGCCAATATTTGGACATGTGTGACCTATAGGTTTCCTGCACAGAAGGAAGACTTGGATAGGATAATGTTAGAAGAAATCAGAAAAATGGCAGAAAAGGGGGAGGTGATGCCGGTAGAGAATTTCAATATGCTGGATATAAACTGGAGCCTCCCTGCAGCTATGTCAGCAAGAAGTAGACACATCCTGGACTCTTTCCAGGGTGCCTTCCTTAGGCAACTAGTCAGGGAACCTACTCGTGATGGGGCTATACTGGACCTGGTGCTTACGAACAGAAACAGTGTTGCACATGTCAGAGTGGGACGCCATCTGGGAACCAGTGATCATCATACAATGTGGTTCAGCTACAGAATCCTACCACACAAAGGCGAAGGTCCTGGATTACGTAACGGCTGATTTTACTATAATGCGTGCATGCCTCATGAACGAGCTGACAGGGTGCGAACCGAGGGGAGATGTAAGAAAAGTGGGCCAGACTAAAAGATGGCATAGTGAAGGCAACAAGCTTCTGCATTAAGCAAGTAAGCAAAAGTAGAAGAAAGTGGATACCATTATGGTTCTCAAGAGAAGTAGCAGAAAAGGTTAAAGGCTAAAAGAGAAGCATTCAGAAGGTACAAGGTGACCCAGAGAAATGTGGACAGAGAAGTGTATTAGGGAAAACAGCAGCAAAGATAGCAAAAGCCCAAACTGAGGAAAGAATAGCTCAGGGAGTATCAAAAGGGGATAAGACATTTTAGGTATGTTACTGAAAAAAGGAAGTCTACGGGTTCTACGGGCAGTCTGGATGGGCCTAGCAGTCCTTATCTGCCGGCAATTTCTATGTTTCTATGTAAGTCAAAGGGAGAGACTGTATGGCTAAAGAGGGAGGGAAGGGACTACATGGAGGAGGATCAAGAAAAGGCAAAAATACTGAACAAATACTTCTGCTCGGTTCTCACAGCAGAAGGGAAATGAAAGAGACCACAAAGAGGCATCAGAAACTTAAGAGGTGAAAGAAATCGACAGTAGTCCATTTTCAGTGGGGACAGTCCAGAAAGCAAATGACAACCTGAAAGTAGACAAAGCTATGGGGCCAGACAGGGCACATCCAAGGATACTGAGGGAATATAGGGAGGTACTGGCTGCACCTGACAGACCTTTTAAACAGATCACTGGAGACTGATGTGATCCCAGACAACTTAGGAAAGGCAAATGTAGTCCCACTTGACAAAAGTAGTAGCAAGAAAGAGGTAAGCATTTAAAGGCCTATCAGCCTGACGTTGGTGGTGTGTAAGTTGACGGAAACACTTTCCAAGGACATTATTTTGGAATATCTTGTACCCAATGGATTGCAGGACCCAAGGCATCATGGTTTCACAGAGGGAAGGTCATAAGAAACAAATGTGATAGATTCCTTTGACTGGCTGACCAAGGAGCTAGATAAGGGAGGTGCAGCAGATGTGGTTCACTGGATTTCAGCAAGGCTTTCGACACCGTTCCACACATGAGACTGGTCAGCAAGCTGAGTAACCTAGGGTTAGATAATAAGGTAATAACAAGGATTAGAAACTGGCTGGCAGACAGGACACAGAGAATAGTGGTGAATGGACTGTGCTCAAATGAAGGGAGGGTGTCCAGTGGGGTTCCTCAGAGATCACTGTTAGAACCGGTCCTCTTCAATATCTTTATAAGTGACATAGCAGAAGAATTGGAAGGGAAGGTCTGCCTATTTGCAGAGGACACCAAGATCTGCACAGAGTGGACACAACTAGGGGGTGTGGATTGAATGTGCAGGGATCTAATTAGACAGGAGAAGTGTTCAAGGGTATGGCAGCTGGGTTTTAATGCAAAAAAGTGCAAAATAACGCATCTTGGCCATAGGAACCTGGGAGCGGAGTACAAGATGGGCGGCGTGATACTGACAAAGACCAAGCAGTAATGAGACGAAGGGGTCTAAGGGTTATCATATCGGATGACATTAAGGTGGCCAGACTGTGTAATAAAGCAATCAGGAGAGCCGCTGGGGTGCGCAGGTAGGGCCCCTATATAAACCACGTGTAAGACACTACATTGAGTACTGTGTACAATTTTGGAGACCACACCTCATGAAAGACATAGACAAAGTGGAGATGGTCCAGAGAAGGGCTACCAAAATGGTGCACAGTCTGCATCAAAAGCCATACGAAGAAAGACTTAAGGAGTTAAATATGTACACCTTGGACGTGAGGGAGGATATGACAGAAACCTTTAAATATCTTATGGGGGTTAATAAAGCACAGGAGGAGGGTATCTATTCAGGTGCTCTAAAACAAGGAGACATAATATGAAGCTGGAAGAGGGTAAATTCAGGGGAGATATGAGGAAGTACCTTTTCGCAGAAAGGGTGGTAGATACCTGGAATAGCTTTCCAGGGGGGTAGTGGCAGCAAAAACAGTAAATGGTTTCAAAAATGCATGGGACAGTCACAAGGGAATAGTGGGGTTATGGTAGACGTTATTATAATAATACATTTAATTAAAAATAACATACGTAATTGGGCAAACTGGGTGGACCCAGCAGACCTTACCTACCATCACATTCTATGATACTATGCTACTACCATTCTGCCACACTGCTACACTACCCTACCACTGTCACTCCTACATGACTGTGACAAACCTGCCTCTCTATCACTTAATGCCCAGTAGAACCCACCAGAGAGGAATAAAAAACCGAAACAGACAACCCGGTTAACCCCCTCGCATGATACAATGCTACTACCATTAGGCCAAACCACTACACTACCCTACCACTGTCACACCTACATGACTGTGAGAAACTTGTCTATCTGCAGTACTGGGTCTATATAGTGCAGCCAAAACAGTGCAAGAATAACCGCGTAATGAGTTAATGCGACAGGGATAAAATAGCAGTAGGAAACTACCGCTACCCCTGCTGCTCACTGCGAACTGGAGAAAGGGCCGAAGAAGCCAAAGGTATTGTGCCTGGTCAAGTCGCTCCTGTGGTGGGAGTGGCTAAGGTACAAGCACCTGGTGCAGGGGAGACCTGGACATTGGGGTTTGTTCCCCATCTCCGACATATGTTTTTTTTTTTTTTTTTGTAAAAACGGTTCCCTCTCCTGAGTTTCCCTTACACTGATCCACCGAGTTTGTTAATTTAGTTTGGGTGGGGGCAAAGCCACCCATGTCAGGGGTGCAGGGGGCAGAATGTTTCCTATTTGTTTCTGTGGTCTGTGCTGCAGTTGTTTTGGTTGGCATTTTTACATGTGCTGTTTGACTGCAGCACTGTTTTGCCGACTGTTTTTCTACGCACAATGACCACATGCCACCACTTAATTCCCAGAAGACCTCACACCAAAGAAGGTGAAAAAACAGAAAATCTTGGGGGGGGGGGGTGTAAAATTCCTTCACAACCAACTAAGGTGATCCTCCATAGTGGGACACTGGGTTCCCTAACCCAGGTTCTGTGCCCCTGCTTTTCCGAGGAAAGGGTCTGGGAATGTATCTGCTGTAACTAGGGCAAAAGAAGGCAGAGCCCTTGCTATAGCCACTTAAATATCCAAGACCCCACGTGCCAGCAAGTACCAGCTCCCATGTCCTGAGAACCCAACCCCCATCCTAACCCTGCCTCTACTGGGCAGACCCCACTACCTGTCCATCCAGGTGTCATCTATGAGGCCAGATGATTTTTTTTTATTTGCAGTTAAAGGGACACTGTCGGGTTTGCATTTCTGTTTCTGGTCATCAGTGACCAGTTTGCATCTAGGCATAAACTGGACAAACTAAGTCTGTGGAATGCTCCAACATATAAAATTAGTTATCAATATTACCTTTTGATCCATTTTTGTTGCAAAGTCAGCCACCAAGTGCAAGCACAGCCCCACCACGAACGCACGTCTGGCGCCGACTCTGCATGAAACTTGAAAATATTGTGCCAGGTGTACTGAACGAAGCATGTAATCTGATACAGCATGGGATGCTGAATAAAAGACTTCAGTTCACTAAGTAAAACAAGCAGTGATACTCATGATTAATAACTTTGAAAAATGGAGCAGAGATCCTGCACGTGCGCATCAGCATGCGTGCAGATACGCATGTCGGCTTCATTTTTCAAAGTTATTTATTACAAGTATCAGTGCTCGTTTTACTTAATTAACGGATCCCAGCTCTATCACATTACATGCTTTATTCAATACACCTGGTAGCAGATTTTCAAGCTACAGTGCCTTCAGAAAGTATTCATCCCCCTTGGATTTTGTCACATTTTGTGATGTTGCAAACTCAAATTAAAATACATTTATATGGGATTTTTTTGTCAAGTATCTACACAAATTACTCTATAATGTCAAAGTGGAATGAAACTTCTGGAATTTTTTGTACATGTAATTTAAAATAAAAACTTGAAATGTCTTGATTTGATAAGTATTCACCCCCTTTGCTATGACACTCCAAATTGAGCTCAGGTGCATCCAATTTCCTTGTGAGATCACTCTAAAACTTGAATGGAGTCCACCTGTGGTCAGTTCAAACGTTGACATGATTTCTCAGAGGAAATACACCTGTCTATATAAGGTCCCACTGTTGACAGTGCATGTCAGAGCAGAAACTCTACCATGAAGACCAAGGAGCTGTCCGTAGAACTCCGTGATAGAATTGTGAGGAGGCATAGATCTGGGGAGGGGTATACAAACATTTCTAGGGTGTTGAAACTTCCCAGGAGCACAGTCAAGTCCATCATTGGGAAATGGAAAGATTACGGAACCACCCAGACTCTTCCTAGAGCAGGCCGTCCTCCCAAACTGAGCAACCAGGCAAGAAGGACCTTGGTCAGGGAAGTGACCAAAAACCCAATGACCACCCTGACAGAACTACAGAGTTCCATGGCTGAGATGAGAGAACCTGTCCAGAGGATAACAATCTCTGCAGCACTTCACAGATGTAGCCTCTATGGGAGAGTGGCTAGACGGAAGCCACTCCTGAGAAAAGACCACATAATAGCATGCCTGGAGTTTGCAAGAAGGCACGTGGCAGACTCCAAGACCATGTGGCAAAAGATTCTCTGGTCTGATGAAACAAATGTTGAACTCTTTGGCCTGAATGCAAAGCGCTATGCCTGGTGCAAACCGAACACAGCTCATCACCCGTGTAACACCGTCCCTACCATGAAGCATGGTGGTGGCAGCATCATGTTATGGGGATGCTTTTCAGCGGCAGGGACTGGGGCACTTGTTGGGAAAGAGAGAACAATGAATGGAGCCAAATACAGGCACATCCTTGAGGAGAACCTGCATCAGTCTGCAACAGACCTTGGACTGGGGCGAAGATTTACATTCCAACAGGACAACGACCCCAAGCATACAGCCAAAGCAACACTGGAGTGGCTTCAGAGCAAGAAGGTGAATGTCCTTGAGTGGCCCAGCCAAAGCTCAGACTTGAATCCCATTGAGAATCTGTGGAAAGATTTAAAGATTGCGGTTCACCGATGCTCCCCACCCAACTTGACAGAGCTTGAGCAAATCTGCAAGGAAGAATGGGTGAAAATCCCTAAATCCAGATGTGCAAAGCTGATACAGACATACCCAAGAAGACTCAAAGCTGTAATTGCTGCCAAAGGCGCTTCTACAAAGTATTGACTCAGGGGGGTGAATACTTAAATAAACAAGATATTTCAGTTTTTAATGTTTCATACATTTTTGTTACACAATAAGAAAAAATTACTCACCTTAATAATGTTGTTTCTTCTAATGGAGTCTTGCTGTATTCTGACATATGCAGTGATGTCCAACCTTTGAACTGCCCCGGAGCGGAAAGAGTTAACTTTCCATGCAAGGCATGGAACGCTCAGCTCGAGCTCGGTTGAGACTCTGTCTGTTGTTGTTTGAACTCAAACCGCCAGATCTTTACGAGCTATACTCACTGGGTGTCCTGTGTGGAAACTGTAAACTTACACTAGCCAACTGGCTACAAAATATAATAAAAAGATTGTTTTGTTCCAAGGCAAACACTCAAGTCAGGAAACCCAAAAAATAAAACAAAACACAACAGATACACCCAAATTAAGAGGGTGAGAAAAAAGGGAGCACCTCCAGAGTGCCAACACTGTTGCTGTCCATCCACATCCCAAAACCCAGGTTTTGAGAGGGGAGGCAGGGGGGAAGTCAGAATACAGCAAGACTCCATTAGAAGAAACAACATTACTAAGGTGAGTAATTTTTTCTTCAAACAACATGAAATCTTGCTGTATTCTGACATATGCAGACTACCAAGCAGTATCTCCATGAGGAGGGACAGAACCTACTTGGAATAGGCTCTGAAGCACTGATGCCAAACCAGCATCACTCCTAGCCTGGATATCCAGAGAGTAATATTTGTAAAAGTATGTACTGTTTTCCAGGTGGCTGCTTGACAAATCTCTAAGATAGAATATCCCTGGCAGCAGCCAGGAAGCAGCTGTACCTCTGGTAGAGTGAGCCCTCAGGCCTGAGGGTGGGATCCTACCTAATTTTTCATAGCAAAATTGTATGCAAGAGACAATCCACCTGGCAATAGATCTCTTAGTGGCAGGTTTTCTCACCAACCTCACCATAAGTGAGGAACAGTTGGAGGAGTCAAACCGTGACCCTTGGTGCGCCTATGTAGTAGCTAAGGGCCCTTTTCACATCCAAGCTGTGCAGCCTCCTCTCCCCAGAGGAGGAATGGTCAGTGAGGAAAACAGGAAGAGACAGACTGGTTAAGGTGGAAATCTGAAACCACCTTAGGCAAAAACTTCCTATTGGTCCTGAGGACCACCTCATTTCTATGGAAAGAGATAAAATCAGGCTCCACTGACAGGGCCTGTAACTCACTTATGCGTCTGGCAGAAGTAATGGCTACCAAGAACACAGTTTTCCAAGTCAAGTACTTAAGCTCTGCTGAGGACAAAGGCTCAAAAGGGGGTTGCATAAGCTGAGCAATGCAAACATTAAGGTCCCAAGCAGGGGCAGGGTCCCTGAAGGGAGGATTGGTATGCAGTAATCCCTTAAAGAACTTACAGAATACAGGATGACCTGAAAGGGAAGAGTGCTTGCCTACTGACAAGAAAGCAGAGACAGCTGCCAGATGCACTCTAAGTGTAGCTGGTCTGAGTCCCAAGCTATTGAGATGAACCATATAGTCAAGGACTGCAGGCAACCCAGCAGATAATGGAGAAATATGCTTCCCAGAGCACCAAATAGTAAACCTTTTCCATTCTGAGTTGCAAGTCTTTCTGGTGGAAGGCTTTCGAGAAGCCTTTAAAATATCCAGAACACCTTGAGAGAGATGCAAATCCGCAAATTCTAACTCTTCAAGAGCCAGGCCTTGAGATTGAGAGATTTGAGATTCGGATACCAGATCCTCCCCAACAACATGTTAACAGGTTGTAATACCTGGGATGAGACAGGGGAAGGTGGACTGCTAAGGACAGAAAGAGGGGGTACCAGGGCTGTCTGGCCCAGTCTGGAGCAATCAGAATCACTTTGCAGGGTTGAGACCTGATTTTGACTAGTACCTTGAACAGGAGAGGGAAGGGGGGAAAAGCATACAGGAACTTCCCTTCCCAATTGAGAACTAGGGCATCCAGGGGGACTGAGCCCAACACTGTGGGCCTGCAGCAAAGAAGGGGAAGTTGGTGATTGTCTGGGGCTGCAAAAAGATCTATCTGTGAGGTGCCCCATCTGGAGAAGATCACCTTCAAAATCAGGGGATCTAGGGACCATTCGTGATGGCCCGGAGATATCCTGCTGAGAGCATCTGCCAGGACATTGTCCTTCCCTGGGAGGTGCACTGCTATGAGAGAGGTATTCAGGGAATAGGCCAGAGACCACAACTTCACTGCCTCTGTGCACAAGGCCGTAGACCGAGTGCCCCCTTGCTTGCTGATGTACCACATTGTGGTGGTACTGTCTGTCCTGATCTGAACTACTTTGTTCTGAACAGACTTGGAAAAAGCTTGACGTGCTAGAAACACTGCTCTGAGTGAGAGCTCAAGAGATTGATGTGAAGCAGAGATTCCTGAGGTGACCACAACCCTTGGGTGGTCAGGTCCCCCAAGTGGGCTCCCCATTCCAAGAGGGAGGCATCTGTAGTAAGGATTAGAGAATGAGATTGAGTGATAAAGGGAACTCCTTGTCTTAGGTTGCCCTGATCCTGCCACATTGCAAAGCCTGGATCAGGGTTTGAGTCACTGGGATTAGTTTGGTCAGAGGATCCTTTTTCTGAGACCAGAAGGCTCTTAAGTGGAACTGAATGTCCCTCATCTGAAATCTTGCTCCTTGAACCACTGCTGTAGAGGCAGCCATGTGGCCCAGGAGCTGCAGAAAATGCCTTGCTGGTCGACACTCCTGGAGGGTGAATGAAGAGGCCAGTGTAACAAGGGTCCTTGCCCTGTCCAGGGGAAGGAAGGCTCTTGCTTTGACAGTATCCAGCTCTGCCCCTATAAAGGTAAGGAGCTGCACTGGCTCGAGAATTGACTTGGGAAGGTTGAGAAGAAATCCTAGAGAAGTGAGCACTTGCTGGGTCACTTTTAAGTGTGACTTGACTTGGTCTGGAGACTGGCCCACTATGAGCCAGTTGTCCAGATATGGAAAAATGGAAATCTTTTGCTTTCTCAGAAGGGCAACGACTACTGCCAGGCACTTTGTGAAAACCCTTGGGGCTGATGTTATACCAAAGGGCATTGCTTTGAACTGATAGTGGCCTGAGGGCAACTCGAACCTGAGGTACTTTCTGTGGGAGCACCTGATGGGAATGTGAAAACAGGCATCTCTGAGGTCCAGGAAGGTTAGCCAGTCCCCTGGCCTTAGAGAGGGAAGAATAATTCCCAGAGTTACCATCTTGAACTTTGGTTTTAAAAGATGTTTGTTCAGGTATCTTAGGTCTAGGATGGGTCGCCACTCTCCTGTCTTTTTTGGGGTAAGGAAGTACCTGGAGTACAGACCTTTGCCCCTGTGTAGGGTAGGATCTCTCTCTATGGCTCTTAAGGCCAGAAGAGATGAAACCTCTGCCTCTAGGGCAAGGGTTTCTGAGAGACCTGCAGGTGGAAAAGATCTGGCTCTCATCTTCGGAAATGTTTTGAAGCTGAGAACCAGTCCCTGGCTTACTACTTCCAGGACCCACTTGTCTGAGGTAAAAGACATTCAGTCCTGGACAAAGTAAGCCAGCCTGCCCCCTACTGGAATAAGAGAGTCGACCCGGGCAGACCCATCAGGGTGTCTGCTTGGCAGGGGCCTTAGGCTGAGGGGTGGATGCAGCCCTGCTCATCCCCCTTCTGCCTCTCCCTCTGAAGAACCCCCTCTGTGAAAAGGGAGAAGAGGCCTGGGCTTGGTAAAAGGCATATGAAAAGGCCTGCCCCTGCCTCTAGACTGCTGCCTTTGAGGAGTTTCCTGCCTCTCCTTGGCCTGAGCACTCCTATAAGTGGTCCTGTACTCGTCCATTTTCTTCATGTAATTCTCTGTCTGCTCCCCAAACAGAGAATTATCCACTACAGGAAAATCCATGGCCTTAGCCTGGGTATCCTGTGAGAGGCTACTACATCTAACCCAAGCCATTCTCTGAAGAGCCACAGATGTAGCCAAGACTCTTGACACATCACTGGAGTCCACAGCAGCATGAAACTGTACTTTTGATGCCTCAATCCCATCTGCAGCCACCTCCGCCAGCTCCTTGGCTAGCTGGGGGGGGGGGGAAGCCTGTTTAGCCACTGCCAATACAGTGTCTCACCCGGACTTCTGGTACCTGACTGTACAGGCCATATAATTTGCCTGCCTGAGTAACAAGGAAGATGCCATGTACTGTTTTTTGCCATGGCATCAATCTTCCTGGAGTCTTTGTGGGGGTGAAGCCAAGGGCATGTTTGCTATGTCACAGGCAGCAGCCTGCACTACCCCAACATGGCTGCATTGCTGGTATAAAAATTCCATATCTGAGCCTGATAGCATGTACCTCTTATCCATCCTTCTGTCAACAGGAGGTGCAAAATTGGGAGACTTCAGGATTTTTTATGCCTGCTTCCCAAAGGATTTGTGAAGGGGAATAGACAGTCTCCTGGAATCTGGGATGTCCATCATTTCCACATAATCAGGCTCCTCTTGATCCTCCACTGCCTCCTCCATAGGGAGCTGGAGGGTTTCAACCACTTTTCTGTAAAAGAGAAAATGGGAAGGGGACTCAGAAAGCCTAGGAGGGGAAACATCAGAAGATCTGTCTGAGGAGATGTCCGGTTCCACAGGCACATCCAGACTTTCACCATCATCACCATCATCTTCAAAGTACCCCTCCACCTCAAACTCTGGTTCATAAAAATCTTCAGGGGTATAATCTTGAACCGGGAGAACCGACCGAACCGAGCCCCTGCCAAAAGGTGCCGGATCGGTCAGAACCGGGCGAAGCGATTCCACAATCCGAATCGCTCTGGCTATCTCCTCGGCAGTTGGAACATGAACCTATGGATCCGAACCGGTCAATTTTTCCTTGCGTTTCCTTTTTGTAGGAACCGACCCCTCAGGATCAGCTCTCCTCTTGCCCGAAAAAGTATCACCCTGGTCAGTGGGCACTCCTTCTGGTTCGGTCGGAACCGAACCGGGCTGGCCATCCGGGTCAGCGGACTTCTCGGCCTCCTTTTCCTTCAGTCTACCTAATCTCTTTTCGAGGGTAGACTTAGGAACATTTTTACAAATTTGGCAGTCTGTATCGAGGTGTTCAAACCCCAGACAATAAACACAGGTAGTGTGGGAATCGGCCTTAGCAAAGACCTCCCCACACTAACTGCAGTGTTGAAAACCAGTGGGCGGTTTTCTTTGGGTTTCTCAGACATGGCCAACCTAACCAAACTTACCCTTTTTATGGCAACCGCCAGGCAAGACTCCCTTATCGGTTCCTAACCATGTCACAGGTATTGTAAAATACCGTTCAAAACACGTTTTTTTTTTTTTAGGAACCGATAAGGACCGGTAACCACACTCTAAAGTAAAACACAAGGATTCACTACAAGTGATTGGTTCAGCCGAACCGATCTAACACTTTACAATTTCCACACAGAAAAATCAGAACAAAACCTATCTATTACTCACGGTACCACAGACAGAGACTGAACCGAATGTGCGGAAATAAATTCGGTTTAAAACCGACAATTTAACCAAGACTTTAACCGACTTTCGAACCGAGCTGAAGGAGAAATCTCCGGTGTGACTGGTCAGTGAGGCAGAGTAAAGAATCTGATGGTTGGATTTCAAAGAGCTCCAGACAGAGACCTCAATCGAGCTCGAGCTCAGCATTCTACGCTCTGCACAGAAAGTTAACCCTTTGTTCTCCGGGGCAGTTTAAAGGCTGGGGCTAACTGCAATAGTCAGAATACAGCAAGACTTCATGTTGTTTGAAATGTGTATTCTTAAACATTTACACCCCGAATGAAAGCAAAGGTAACCAAATGTTCCTTAAAAAGATTCTCAAACTCCATTTCTGACCCTACCTGTATGTAATTGGGGGAGATTTCAATATGGTGATGTCCCCATGCCATGATAGGCAGGGGGCCCACCCCATGGTTGGTGCTTCGCCCATCCCACAGGTTTACTCAAACGTTTAATGGGGGGGGTGGGTCTGGTGGAGGCTTGGAAGTTAACTCACTCCTCTGAGGATGATTACACTTTTTTCTCTCACAGGCATAATAGCTTCTCTCGTATAGATAATGTTTTTGCCTGGGAAACAGAGATCTATGATACAGGACTGCCAGATTCTGCCCATGACCTGGTCAGACCATTCTCCGGTGTTGCTGAAACTGCTGGTCTCACCTTCCCTATGCAACTCTATCTAGCGAATGAATGTGGACCTCCTTAATGACGATGAACTTAAACAAGAAGTTGAACAGGCCATACGAGATTTCCTTACCCTGAACCCGAGGATGGAGACTTCATCCGCAATAAGATGGGACGTGCTGAAAGCTTCCCTGAAGAGGGTGGCGATACAATACAGTGCCCACAAAAAGCCACTGCATCTCCATCGCCAGAAACAGATGGAAACTGATTTGAGGGAGGCCGATTTCCGTTACAAACTTTCACTACATCCAGAGGATAAGAAGCTCTGGTTGGAGAAAAGGAGGGCCCTGGAGTCCTTGCTCTCCCATAAAGTGGATGGACTCTTGAGAAGACCTTCCCAAAAATACTATGAGGGAGATAACAGGGAAGGAAAACTCCTGGCACTAGCCCTGAGAAAACAAATCACCTCTAGGGAGGTACTCCGGATACAAGACCAGAGTAGAGGGGGAGAATTGGTCTCTGACCCCTTGGGGATTTTGTCAGCCTTTGGTCCGTAATATGAGTCTCTGTACTCACACGAGTCAGTAGATCAACATGAGAACAGAGTAGATGCTTTCCTTGGTCAGACAGTCCTGCCGACCCTCCAGGATGAAGAGAGGGCAATGCCGGTGGGGGACATTACAGCACAGGAGGTAACAGATACAACTAAACAATTAAAAACGAGTAAATCCCCTGGGCTGGATGGCCTCCCTTCTGAATTCTCTAAGTCATTTGTGGAGGGCCTAGTCCCGCCCTTATCAGACTGCTTTCACCAGATACAGTCAGGTGGGGAGACTCTGATTTATTTTTATTTATTTTATTTATTTAGTTTTTGTTGACCGGGTAAGTGCACTAGACAAATCCTGCCTATTTTCAAGCACGACCCGGGGGAGGGAGATACACATGAATGCCAACTGACTTTGAACCAGATTAAGATGGAGATACATCCAAATTGTTATTTTACCGAAGGAAGGCAAGGACCCAGACCTCTGTAACTCCTGCCGGCCCATATCACTACTAAACGCTGATATGAAAATATTCACAGGCATCCTGGTGGACCGCCTCCAGCGGGTGGTGCGGAGGGTGATCCACCCAGATCAAACGGGCTTTGTTGCCGGCAGATATCTTTCTGATAACATAAGGAGGCTTCTAAACATAATTTCTTCACAGAGGGAACGGGGTGACTTACAAATAACTATCTCTTTGGATGCTGAGAAAGCTTTTGATAGGGTTAATTGGCAATTTTTATAAAAAAAACATGGAGAAGATGCAATTTGGCCTTAAATTCTTAAAATCTTTACTAGTTTATATACCCTCCTTCAGGCCAAGGTCAAAGTTAATGGCATTAGCTCTAGGAGATTTCTACTATACCGAGGCACCCGTCAAGGATGCCCTTTGTCCCCCCTGTTGTTTGCATTGTGTCTGGAACCTCTGGCGGTGGCAGTCACACAGGATGCTCGGATAGTGGGGGCAATAGCAGGGGGCAGAGAATAGAAAACAGCTTTATACATCGATGATTCGATCTTCTTCCTGGGTTCCACTGAGTCATCAGTTCCTAGATTGCTGACACTTCTAGAATGCTTCGGCACTTTGTCGGGTTATAAATTAAATTATGACAAATGTCCATCTGGCTAAGTGGTACTTGTTCCCCAAATTTCAACTCTACTTTCCCATTTATGTGGGGTAAGAAATGAAAATTACGTACCTACCGTAATTCTTGATCTTCTCTTGTATCTTCACCATTCATTACTTCCTGGGTGTAAGCTGCAGGTGCGCACCCATCACGGGAGCTTTTTTTAAAAAAAAAAAACTTTGGCTAACGGCACCGCCTCGAGAGTGACGCCATGCGCCATGCGCGAGGGCGCTGCTAGTAGCGATCACTCTCCTCTCAACTCAGTTCTGTGAGCCGGAGGCAAAAGCGAAGCAGAGAATAGAGATAGCGAGGCAAGATAGCCAAGGGATAGCAAAGCGAGGAAGAATGAACTGAAAAGGAATAAGCCGGTGGAGGAAGGACAGAGAGATAAGAGTATCCCCAACCTAGGGACTGCAGCCTCCTTACCTGGGCGACTCTAGGAGGAGAGAAAGGAAGGAAATGAGAAAGATGAAGAAGAAGAAGAGAGAGAGATGGGATGTTGAAGGGACCAGAATGCCAGGCATAGTTAGCTTATAGCTGAAGGCTCGACTAACAGGAAGCAGAATCCCGGAGATAGAGCTGAAGAGAAGGTTCACCAAACCCGCTAGACAGACTCAGGAGGGCATAGTCCTCATCTTCAACATGCCATTGTTGTTGATACCCTTTCCGGCTCCTGGCCGCGAAGGCCTTAACGGAGGACACCCGAGGAGGAAGAATAAAACCCAGGCAGCATGAGAGCGCTGCTCAGGGGTTTAGAAATGGAAATGTTTCTTTCAGGCGCTTTTAAGCATAGAAGTGGGACTCAGGACGGACTCGCCAAGGCAGGCCAGAGGTTTAGGCTGGCTGGGATTGGTTATGGTCAGCACTGCTCTTCTGTAAAACTGTCCAGGAGGATACTTGAAAGGAAAAAACAATCATCAAAATCTCACAAGAAGGGTTGCCTGCCCTCTCATCTCCCTTCTTGTTTGTTTTCCTTTTTTTTTTTTTTTTTACAGATAATCATTTGCAGGCTAGGAGCATGACCCCAATACCAAGAATGCCTACAGCAGTCGAAGAGAGTTCCCTCAGCATTTTTTTCCTTCTTTTTTTTTAGAAAAAAGAAAAAGAAAAACAGACGTGCCCGGTCCTCCGCTCTGCAAGGCAAGAATTAGAGAAGGGGGAGGGGTTTTTGATTCTAGGGCGCAACAGCTGGAGCACGGGATTGCAGGATCAAAACTGAATAGCCTGAGCCAGGCTAAAACCCCAGAGGTATCTCGCCCGAGGATGGCAAGATATAGTTGTGCAGTTTGATCGCCAATGCAAATCCACGAGATGGCCCAAGAATCTTAGAGTAAATAATTTTTCTGGAGAAACAAGAACCTCCCCAAGATATAGATTTTTTTTTTTTTTTTTTGAAAAATTGAGCAACTCTTCCTATCTTTTATAGTTTTTTTTTTTTTTAATATTTATTTTGCAGAGAGAGGAAGGAGACGGAGGTGGAGAAGCCACAGGAAGAGGCCACTGAGGGGATGGTGGAGCGGGTGTAGAGTAATGATGGTGAAGATACAAGAAGATCAAGAATTACGGTAGGTCACGTAATTTTCATCTTCCTTGTCAATCTTCACCATTCATTACTTCTGGTGAGTACTAAGCTCCTCTTCCCCGAGGGGAGGAAGAGGCCATACCCTGAGGAACAAGACCCCAGCCTTCTGCTGGTGAGAAACAGAAGGAGAAGACCCTGGCTTATTCAGAAAGCCTAAGTGGGGAAGAGCTAGGAGGTGCCTCCCGAGGACGAGGAGACGGAGGGAGCCCCTGTAAAAGTCTCCTAGCTCTAGAGGAGAAAAGACGGGTCCCCCGGAAGGCGGAGCGAATCACCCTACGCCGGGCCAGGGGTGACAACCTGGAAAGACGAAGCCATGCCGTCCGCCTGATGCAGATCGCTGTCCCCGCTAGCCTGGAAGCCACCTCACTGGCGTCATAAGATGCCCTTGCTTGGTGTCTTGCCAGCTCCAGGCCCACCGCGAGGGCAACGTTTGTCTGGTTTGCTCCGTGTCAGGCATTGATGCCAACAGCTGGGACATCATCGACCACAGATGCCGGTTGTAGGCAGCGTGGTGAGCCTGATGAGATGCAATACAGGCACTCGACGAGAAGAAGAGAACACTCTTCGCCCAACGGTCGATCTGGAGAGAGTCCGCATCGGTGGGCGGTCGTGGCGCCAGGCAGCGCTTCAGAAGGAGTATCTAGGTAAACCAAACCAGAGGGCGGGTTGGGAAGGGAACCTAGAGACTCTGAGGGGGCACAATACCTACGCTGACAGTCAGCCGGGGCTGGAGAAGAAGCGGCTGGGGACTGCCAGGACCGGATAGACGCCTCCTGGAAGGGGATAGGCCAGGAAGGTACCACCAAATGCTGGGCACTGAATTCACCAAGGAATTCTCGCGTCTCCCGTTGGGTATTGTCTCTCCGAACATAGGAAATCCGAAGATCCCTCACCATCCTCGAGAGGAAACGCTGATATTCTGTGAAATCAGCATCGGAGGAAAGATGAGCAGGGGGTTCCTCTCCCTCAGAGGAGGGAGACGAGGATGATGGGGAGCTGGAATGTCCAGAGGATTCCTGCGGCGGTGGGGAGAGTCGAAAGACCCGCTCATGCATGTATCTAACATGAGGGGAAGGCCGCCGCAGAACCCCTGAACTGCTCCCAGGATAACGGACCCGTAGGACCGACATGGCCTGGGAGCGGGGGTGGTGAAGGCAGAGAGATGGGAGAGGGGCACCTCCGAGGAGGCAACTGCTCTCTGCGAGGGCTCTGGAATCCGGGGAAAGGAGCCCTAGTAGGAGGGATCCCGGATATCAGACCAGGCCGCAGAACGGAACTCTGGGGAAGCGGAGCCTGGAAGAGCCCTGGGGGAGAACCTCCCCTGTGATGACGCCGGGACTGCATGGATCCAGAAGGGCAGTCCGCACAAACGCCGCCGGAGGACACCCTAGAACCCTGGAGGGAGGGGCGAGGCTCTGCACTACGGCTCCTGGCCACCCCCCCTGAGGTGGCCAAAGAAGACCGAGTGGCAGACCCCCTGCACCTCAACCCCTCGGACTCCGAGAGGGCCCTCCTCCTCGACCACAGCGTCCCCCTGTCCCTAGAGGGGGCAACAGCACCCCGGGGGGTAGCTGTCACCGGGCCTCCAGAGAGGGGAGCCTCCCCCTCCGTCACCCCCACGCCTGCCCCCCGGGGCTCCCGGCCACCCCCAGCCGGGGAACCCTCAAGAGACGACGGTAGGGGGGACAGAGGGAGGGGCCCGCTGCGCCGCCTGGCACCCCTAGCCACCGGGGACCCAGACCCCAAAGAGTGGGGGTGCCAGGATGGGTCCACGTCCGAGTCATCGCCCTCCGAGGAGGACGAGACCAGCTGGACCTCGATGCTGGCCACCCCAGGGGTCCTCGAGGCCATGGGGCCGCAAACGGCCTCGGTACAAGGTGACGCGGCCGCTTCACGCCGGTAGCACAGGGGTTTACCCACACCCCCAACGGCGCCGGGCAGGCCCGGCACCGCCTGGAGGGAAGGACAGGCCCACGGCGCCGCTCGCATCGAAGTAGGCGGCATCACCGCCGACGGCGCCGCCACGCCCATCGGCGCCACAAACGGCGCCGAGGCCCAAAGCGACACCGCCAACGGCGCCACTCTCGATCACCGGGCATCACAACGCACCGATTCAAAGCGCGACGCCAACGGGCGCCAAGACGATCACCGGGCGCGAATGGCGCCTTGATCACCGCACCGCAAACGGTGCGGGATCCAAACGGCGCCGAAGGCGGCGCCGAGGGTCCACCCGAGCGAGAGCATTCAAAAGTCGAGGGCCTCGGACTGGGGAGCCTGCACCTCCTCAAGAGGTGATCGTTTAGGGTGGTGTCCGCCGCAGCCCCGGAGGGACTACGACGCCCCCAACACCGCAGAAGAGGCCTCCTCGGCAAGAATAAACGAGAGACCCTCCTCCTCGGACCGTAGAGGCCTGCGAGGGAACCCGGGAAGGGCCCAGCCCACCTTGCCCGAGAATCCCGAGAGCGACGCCATCCCCCGAAGGTCGGCGGGGCCTTGCCGAGCTTAAACGCTGGATTTCGAGGACGCCGGCGGTCCATCGAGAAACAGGCGCCGCATCTAATCCATACATGGTTGGGTCCCACGCAACGAAGGCAAACGCTATGCTGGTCAGAGACGGAGAAATGCCGCCACAGGAGCACCGACGATAGGGCGCGCCTGCTCTTAGAAAACGCTTAGCTCCCGAACCGGACATAACGCGAAATTAACAAGACTAAAACACAGTAGGAAACACACCCGGCGCCGTTAGATAGAAAAAAGGAACAGTCTTACCGGATCGGCGTCGAGTGCGAAGAAAAACCAGGAGTCGGTACACTACCACGCAGTTAAGGACGCTTCACACGCGAGCAGGTGCTGCCTCGACGGCGGGAGAAACAGAACTGAGTTGGAGGAGGAGTCGGTCGCTACTAACGGCCGCCCCTCGCGCATGACGTCACTCTCGAGGGCGGTGCCGTTAGCCAAAGTTTAAAAAAAAAAAAAAAAAAAAATGTCCTGTGACGGTGGCGCCCTGCTTACACCCAGGAAGTAATGAATGGTGAAGATTGACAAGGGAAGATCAATCAGATTTGATATTGGGGATCCAAGTTAATGTGAATATCAAGAAACTTTCTGAAGCTAATTACAGTAAGGCTTGGGGAATAATGCAGGAGGACTTGGCCAGATGGTCTCTCCTGCCTCTGTCCACAGCTGGCAGAACTGATGCAATCAAAATGAACCTTCTGCCCCGATTTCTGTTTCTCTTTAGCAATCTCCCAATACCTATCTCCCCCCTACCTACCGGTACATGATTAATAAAGATATTAAATTAATTAGGGGTGGGCATCGCCCACACATTTCACGGACGATCCTTCAGCTACCCAGAGATCAAGGTGGGCTGGCTGTGCCCGATCTGTGAGGCTACTACCAAGCATGCCAGATGCAGCCAGTGTGCACCTGGATCACCAGGTAAGAGGCTTCAGGATGGCATACCATTGAAGAGGGGGGCTGCCAGGGCACTCCCCTGTTCTCATTAACACTGACAGACACTGGAGACATAATCTCATCTCTGACCAGCAGCCCCTGGACCCAGCACACACTACGGACACCGAGGAAGGCCAGACAAGTTCTGGTCCCAGCAGGAACTTTGGGCCTGCTGTTGCTTATTAGGGACCACACTCTCTTTCTCCCAACCCAGTCAGATATGGGGTATGCTAGGTGGGAGGAGAGGAGCTCAACACACTTTGCACAATTCCTCAAGAGGGGCATCTGCTTGTCCTTTCAACAATTAAAAACCAAATACAACCTACAGGACACAGACCTCCACAGGTATCTACAGGTACAACATTTTATTAAAGAGGTCGATCATTCAGCCCTTATCTCATGGCAGACCACCCCCTGGGAGACATTCACACAGAATATGTCCGCCCCACAAGTTAAAATTCAATACATTTCCCATCTTTATAACCTCCTGAGATCTCCAGAGGCTAAGCCCCTGGATAAAATAAAACTTGCATGGGAAAGAGAGATACCGGGTCAAATATCCTGCAGTGACTGGTTTCACATGCTAAGGACAGGCTGGAAGGTCACTTCTTCCCCGAACTGGAGGGAATTTTACTGGAAAATTCTTTCTTCCAGACTCCTACAGTAACCAAGCACTACAACACATATGCCTGTTGGAGGGCCTATGGGGCTGTGGGAACGCACTGGCATATTTTCTGGGGTTGCTCAAGGTTAGCCCAGTTCTGGTCTGATACAAGTACAGCAGTCCAACAAATATTATCCATAAACAAACTTAATTCCATAGACTAGGTCCTGGGCTTCCCGGTCATGGCGAGTCTTCCCCCCTCTAAGAGAAAACTGACAATGACCCTTTCAGCAGCTACCCTGAAGAGTATTACAGCCCACTGGCTGAGGAGGGTACCCCCAACACTGCAGAAATGGGTAAACAGAGTCAGAAAAATCTTAGATCAGGAGTCGATAACAGCTAAATTGCATCTGCGCATAGAATCTTTCAGAACTGTCTGGAACCCATGGATAGCATGGGAGGCCAACTGGGAGCCCCCCTCTGATGAGCAAGTTGGGTGTTTTTTTGTTTGGAGCCCCCCTGCGGTAGTTTACTAGGGGTGACCAAGCATAGCCCTACATATGGCCTGGACTAACTTACCAATGGCAGGGAGGGTGGGGGGACAATCTGACCCCGTTCTGACTTGCCTGCATTGGCTTACTTGGTGTCCCCCCCAGCCTCTAATGGGTCTCCAACATTCACTCCAATACAATAAGGCCATACCTACATCCTCTCCCCTTGGGTCCTTAATAACGTGTAGTGAAACCTTAGTAGCCCTCAAGTCTCCCCAACCCTACCAATATGTTACAGACCAAATACTTTGGGAGCTTCTGAGCAGTGCATTTACTCAGTTATGGTTACTGAATTAATCGTTTGTTAGTCTCATTTTTGCTTTGACTGCAGTTGACCGGCTAGGTTAAGAAGCTGGTTTCTAAGACTAAAATATAGTGGTGATGTTCACTGGACTTTAAGTACCATATGGAACTCTATATGGAATAACGAAACTTACAGAAAGTTACTGGGCGATATTCTGAATGCTCTTTATCAGTCTTTTGCCTTGAAATATCAAATATCTGTATTTACTGAAATTTACTTATCCAGACTGGCTGCCCTTTTGTGAAAAAACTTGTTTATATTCTTATTAATACAGTACTTGAATTCTCAGAAATTTGAATAAACTTCAGTATTAAAAAAAAGGTAATAGTGATGACTTAAGTTTAT
The DNA here is from genome assembly GCA_016271365.2 of Neoceratodus forsteri. Classification (NCBI taxonomy): domain Eukaryota; kingdom Metazoa; phylum Chordata; order Ceratodontiformes; family Ceratodontidae; genus Neoceratodus; species Neoceratodus forsteri. Next base: position 738,334,334 of record CM028131.1, read on the forward strand.
ATATTGGGGCATTTCACAGACTTAATTTGTCCAATTTGTGCCTAGAGGCAAACTGGTCACTGATGACCAGAAACTGAAATGCAAACCTGACAGTGTCCCTTTAAGGTCCCCAAAACTTTAAGGGAAACTGGGTCAAGTGTGTGTCAAATAGCCAGGGATTAAGTTTCTGCTCAAACCGGTTGCTTGAAGCCAGGCTCTTGAGCTGTGGGAACCAGTTTTCAGAAGGTGTATACCTCTTGAGTTTAGGGGCTGAAATATGCAGAGCTGTTCAGGTACGCTGGGAGGGAAACGAGACAGACCACTAGACAGATGAGCTACTAAGCAGAGTACAGTTCCTCACATCACATCTAGTACTGTCAGGAAGAACATCATTTGTAAACAGAGGGATTACATTAGCACTTTTTCAAGCAGATGGAAACACCCTTGATGAACGCAATATGCTTTACAATAAAGTTAGGGGATACAAAATGATGTTCACACCAGTCCGTCAAAAACAGCATATCTGATTTGCTTAAAATAAACCATGCCCTCAAGAAAGAAAGAAAAGGAGGAAGGGCTAAAGAGGGAGAAATAACTATACAAAAGTCCCATGTACTGTAAACACCAACCTTCAGGCAATGAAGAGTGTCATTTTTGGAAAACATCTTGAACTTGGTTAACTCTCCAATAAATCTCACAGTTTTGTTTTTCGTTTCAATATTAATCTGGTCCTTCTTTCTCACCTAGAAAAGAAAAAACATGTCCATAGAGGAATGAGCAGCCAAAATTAAAATGACAAATAATCAAAAAATAAGAAAAGAATGAAACATCATTGAGGCCATAAGAAAAATCTGAAAGACCTGACCATGAAAGCCTTTGCTATGTGTTAAAGTTTTGCTTTCAGGTTCTTATTTAATTTTTACATAATCATAACTTCAGGTTTTAAACCCAAACCAAAAAAGTCAATTTTTGTCATCCTAGATTATTCTGTGGAATTGTTCTGTCATACTTTTTTTTTTTATTTTCATATTTATTCCTCCTCTCCTCCCCTCAGCTCTGGTCTCCTCAGGAGCACCAAGGAGTCATCCCTCTGCAGTCTGCCCTACCTGGACAGTCTTCTGTCACCCATGTAGCCTCGGTTTACCCCCCGGGCGGGGGACGAGGTGGGTCCTAACACCCAGAGCAGTCAGTAGCATCGGGAGGGAGGGTGCCAGGTGGGCAGCCACAGATCAAGGGCAAGCTCCGGTGCTCCGTCTCCGCCGGAGCTGAAGGGCATTTTTCCCTGTTTCTTGGGGAATGGCTAGCACCCTGATGTCAAGGCACAGAACCGACGTCTGCCACTCCCCCACCCCTTCTCTACGTCATTAGCACTTGCTGCATCTCCGACCTCTGCCAGAGGGCAGCCAAGCACCAACTAGGGACCCCTGTCCCTCCCGGGAGAGGAGAGGAGAGTTTTCCTCCGGCCGCTCAATCCTCTCCCACCCCTGCCGACCCCCAGCAACCCGGGCATGTCCTACTGCCTTAATCTCAGTTTTTACTGATTGCATTCTGATTTTATTTTTTACTGAAACTGTAATGTACCTAAACATTTGTATCTACTGCATTTTAATACCCTACCTCTGTAACCCCGTTATTTCTACACAATCTTGTCTACTGTGAATGTTTGTGTTTCAGTTTATCTGCAAATGTTTTTGCTCTCTATAACTGTAAATGTTTTTGCTCTCAGTAATTGTACTCTCCCAGCTCGTGCCTAAAAACAGGCAGGTTATTGTCTAGTGCACTTACCCAGTTAACAAAAGCAAATAACTAAAAATTTAAGCATTCATGGTCACCAGAAAAATGTTTTCCCTGTACTAAAATGTAATTTAAAATCTGGAATCAGAGTGTCACTGCCCTCTGATACCTATACACCAAACTGCAACAGAGGCTCTAATTTTACGCCATATTCATTTTATTCTGCTCGTTGCCTGAAAAACAGCTCACGGGACAATAAAAGCAAATTCAAACTTGTCCAGAAATTCCAATGGTCTGGAATGCAAGGCATCAGTCCTCTGAAATGTCAGCTGTTTGTGTGTGCTTGGTCATAAGCGTCCATTTCTGCGTTCACCCTACTAGCTACCCACGTTGGTTGGGAGCAGGACTTTGCCGCTGAAATGAATGGAATAAAGTTTTTTTGAAGTATATGACTTTTGGGGTTTGGATTTCCACTATGCTAAGAGAATCATATGGAATATCTGAATTTTGGCACAAGTCTGGATTTGCCTTGACTATCCTGTGAGCTGTCTGTCAGGCAAAAAGGGAAGGGGCAAGTAAGTGCCTCTGCATTATCTGTTGGCTTCTGCAGAGATGGTACCAGAGTGCTCCAGCACTCTGATTCTATACACTTTTCTTGTCACTGTGCACGCAATAGAGGCGGGTCATCTTTTAGGTACAACAGTGTTGGGTAAGAGCCCAAGAACACCACCTTTCACAGTAGGTAATTAAAAATTCAATTTGCACCAGCCTGTCAGCACAGCAGTAACGCAACTGCTCATGACACCACAGCCCTGGGTTCTGAAGCAAACCTGAGGTGTCAGGGGCCAGCCACGGTCAGGGAGAAAAACCGATCATACCAGGGAATGCGCTCCTCCAAGGAGCAAGGACAGCTGGCCCTGTTGTGATAGTGTCATTTGGATAACCACAGGTGGTAGTACAGTCGGAGAGGGATGTGAGTGGGAGGGTGCCAACTGGCGCAGTACGCACATGGTGCTTAATTGCACATGGTGCCCTTACTACTAGCATCCTGTGAGAAGTGAGTAACCAAGAACAAAACCCTGAAGTAAGGATGACAACGCAACTATATGGCCCCACCAAACCCACTGGCCATCCTCTGTACCACATATGACGGACCTGAAGATACCTGCCCCCAGCCCCTGTGGATCAACTGGACAGACGATGTAAGCACTAGAGATGGTAAAGGAGGAGCCAGGTGGAGAGAATCCAGCAGAGCGGGGCAGTACCAGGTATGGAAGATACAAGATGGTCAGGAGAGTGATATGGAAAATATTTTCACTCCTGCAGAGTGACCTCTGGATACTCACACGTGGCAAAGCCACGAGTGACAGTATCCAGAGGTCACTGCAGGAATGAAAATATTTTCCATAGCGCACAACTGCACATCATGTATGCGGTTTATAAAACGGGGGTTGGATGATATGTTGTATTCTACCTATTTTCTGTTTTTTGCTGTTTCTTAGTGTGTGGTCTGTGTTAGTTTTACTAGGTAGTTCTCATTTGGAAATCTCTTCTGCTGAACTGAAAAACATTTTGCCATTTTAGTTTGGTTAAAATGGTAACTGCTGTATTTTTCTGTGCTCTGCTCCTTTCTGTGTGAATGTGCTGTGTTTAGTGCTTATCTGTTCCTTTCTGTGTGAACTGTAATGCTGGAATGCAGCTCCAGGGGAAAGGTGAAGAAGAGAGCAGCAGGTGGCTCATGAGGCAGCTATAGTGGTTTATTTTGTGATGAGGTAAGCAGAGTTTTATTTTTTGTTATCACACTCTACTGATGTAGGCTGCTAGGTTTTCTCATGCTGGTGGTTTTATGCTGAAATAAAGTACGGGATATCATCCAACCACTACTGTATAAAAAGTATTTAATAAACTTATTTGGTACCAGCCAGTCAGCGCAAAAGCAGGGCTGCCAGTCAAGATGTCAATGACATGGGGTCGGAACAAGCCCAGGCTGCTCAAAGGCTGGCATGGAGACGGAGGACTTAAGTATCCCAGAGGACAGGTTGCTGCCTTTGCCAAAACACTGCCATACCTGAATGTCAGTGCAGTGGCGGTACCGCAGGACAGAGCGCTTGGCTCCGAGTCAGCTCTGGAAGCCTGGTACCAGCACAGAGGGAGCACTTAGACAGGTTGAGGGGCAGCCACTAGATGCCAAGCACACATGCATGCACATCATTGCATGCCACCACCCCCAGGCAGAAAACCAAAGAGCTAGAAGAAAAAAGGCCATCATCTATAACCGACATGGCCAGCCACCCAACCACCACCATCATGGTTCTAAGCAAGCGGTGGAAAACCACTAAGTACATGAGAAGGTCGATGACAGAGTGTGTGTGTGTGGTGGTGGGGGGGGGGGAGATTACCCTTGGGCAAGACAGGGGAAAAAATGCTTTATGAAAAAAATTAAATTCTTTTGGATTTCTTGGGCAGACTTTATTCTTACATTTGTCTTTCCTGTCATGTCAAATCTCCAGTCAGCTGTGGCTGTGGACTAGTGCCAGCTTCTACAGGTAGCTGCAAGTTTGTAGTACTTTGTCCTGCTGCCTACTGCAAAAAAAAGTTAAGGTTAACCCCTATGAATGTAAATAACAAACTTCAAAGGCACATACGTGGAATCTGAAATCTCCCTTCAGCATTGAACAGAGATCCTCTGCTAAATCAGACATACAGGGATGCAATGTTGCAACCAGCCTTGCATAAAACGGGAGCAAGTCCAATCTGCAAAAAAAAAAAAAATGAAACAGTATCTAATTTACAGGAGCTGAAAAATGCACTCCGTGTCCACATAACATTGACATTCAAGCGTAATTAACTCTCCATTTTTGTCATAAGATGAGTGAAAAATAATCTGGATGGGTAAAAGTGCTTCAACATGGAAAGAAATGACCTAAGCACCTATGGAGAAATGAAAATTACGTACTACCGTAATTTTGATCTTCCAGAATATTCTTCACCATTCATTACTGCAGGTCTTTGCCGAGGTGTCAGGAACCTACAGGGCGTATGCATTTAAAGCTTTAGAGCTAGGGACAGATGTGGGGATGCGCCACCCACAAGGCGAACATGTAATGTGGCGCTTGCAGCCTGGCCTGTAACCAAAGCCAACCCCATGCCCTCCTCAGTTCTGATCGCCAGGAGAGGAAATAAAGGGTAAGAAAAAAAGAGAAAGGATGTGGCAAGGTTGCCCAAGGGACAGACAAATGATACAGGCCATCATAAAAGGAACAAAACAATAAAACCTATCTACCAGAGCAAAGACAGGAGAGGTTAGGACGGAGGGCCTTGATAGGTTAAAGGATGACCAGGACAACTGGACAGGAGAGAGAGAAAGAAGATAGAATGTAGAGGGGACCTCGACAGTAGCGGCTCTAGCCACAAATGTTTACCAGGGCACAGCTGGGGCACAACAGATGGCAGCCAGGGCACTGATATATTGTTACTATGGGGGAAATTCTGCACCATATGTGGCACCAACTGGGGCACAGCATTTTGTTACCAGGGGACATGCCCTGGCAGGCCCTGGTGTAGAGCCGCCCATGGACCTCGAGTTCCCAGCATGAGAACAGTGCTCTTACAAGAGCTGGCTTACTCCCAATTGCAGGGAAATTTGCTCATGCTTTCCCACAGACTAAACGACTCCCAAGCAAAATCAAAGGACTTCGAAATTCATAAGACCAGCAAAAGTATGGAGTGAATTCCAGGGAAAGGATGCACTTCTCTGAAAGGTTCAGAAATGGTAGTACAGCTGTGAACCTTGAAACTGCGTTACCAGTAAGGGTTCTGCATCTGCAGATATGTGAATTGCAGAGGATCAGAGGCTCAGGGATCCCATATAACCAAAGCAAAATATGGGATGTAATTTAATGAGTGTCCTGCTGTCCTTAAGGCCTTGCAATCAGCAGAACCATGAAACACACTACTAGCAAGGTTCTCAAGTCGAGGAGAAGACACCTAAGCACTCAAAATGTAACAAAGGAACACCAAAGAGAGGGAAAAACAACAGAGAGAAGGGGGTCCCAGCTAGGAGGACAGATATCAATTAAGAGAATCTCAGAAATTGTACAATTCTCTTACCACATGTTCCCCTTTTTCACTGAGGATTACCCTAGAGAGAGGGGATTAAGAGAAAGGTAGCTGACTGACTGGAAAGAAGTACAGGAGGCGTACTGCAAAGGAAAAGAAAGCTGCACCAGGTAAAGGAGTTTGGGCTGCAACTCCAAAAGACGTCTCCTGGTCCCTTACTATTCCTGCTCTCTTGCAAGTGTTCCCCATAAAAGTGGAAGGAAATAAAATTACGTACTCAACATAATACTTAATCTTTCAAGATATCTTGACCATTCATCACAGGTGGGTTCTGTCCAGAGGCACAGGACTCCACGGGAGCATACAGTTTTACATTTTTACAGGAGAGGAGCCAGCATCGAGGATGGCCCCGCCAATGAGGCCAGTGTACTAAGTGGCACTCACGGACTGGTCAGTAACCAACACCAGCTCCCCTTCCTCCTCAGTTTTGTCCACAGGAGAGGATGAAACAAGGGAAGAGTGGGGCAAGCTAGCCCAAGGGATAGGGAAAAGGAAAGGATAAAAAAACCAAAAATGAGTCCAACCAGAAAAGAAGAGGTGCAGAATTCTGGGAAAGGAACTATACGTCAGGAGTGACCAGAACCCCTGGGCAGGCCAAGGAACAGAAAAGGATAGAAAGAGAAGAGAGAGAGACACACATACACATATATCCACCCAGAGAATCCTTGGGGTCGGACATTGAGTGTCAGTGGCTCAGTAGGTAGCACACTCGCCTCTGAGGCCGGGAGATCAGAGGGCTGTGGGTTCAGTTCCCACATCTGGCACTTGGGTTAATATCCCAGTACTGACACTGTAGTGCAGCATGAGAGGGGTGCTGCACTTCTGAGGTGCCGTCTTTCGGATGAGACGTTAAACCGAGGTCCCATCTGTCTGGATTGGTGGTAGTTCAGGTGGATGTTAAAGATCCCATGGCACTTATCGAAAGAGTAGGGGATTTCCCCAGTGTCCTGGCCAAATTTCCCTCATTCAGTAAAAATACCACCAACAGCTTAATCTGGTTCAAGGTCAGTTGGCATTCATCTGTATCCCCCTCCCCCAGGTGGTGCCTGAAAATAGGCAGGATTTGTCTAGTGCACTTACCCGGTCAACAAAAGCTAAATAAAAAAAATAAATGGTGTGTGTAAGAATTTGGTTTGCCCCCATCTCAAGCTAGGCTAAAGAGCACAGCCTAACGAGAGATTGCAAGGAAAAGCACTACTCGGCCCAGCTGGGTTGTCCAGCATGCCTCTCTGACAAGCACGTCAAGGTAAAGTATCCTAAATAACCAACTGAAGAGGTTATTTACCAAATTAACATAAGGACAGCAGGGCAAGGGGAGAAGACTGATTGCAGAAGGGGGAGGAGTACTTGTAGCCAGCACAGGACCGGGGAGTATTCCCTACCTAAGTCTGGTAGCCAAGAGGGTGCCAATTGGAGGCTGGTGAGAATAGCCTGTAGGCCAGAGGGACTGGCCGGTCTACAGAAGAGGTGAGAATCACAAGAATGTTGAGGAACCCAAAACAAAGACCTCAGGGGACAACAGACCAGGTGTTCCTCTAGGTGACTCAGGGAAGGAGGGAAAAGACCTGAGTCCAAGAGGATGCTGCCTGTTGTGTGTGTCTCGCTCCCTCTCCAGAAGAGCAGTCCTCCACAAGGAGGGTTTCCTCCTGAGGGGATAGAAATTGTTTTTTTTTTCTTTAACCACTGGTCTGGAAAAAGATGTCTAACCACAGCAACAGACAGACAAGGGAAAGGACCTCTTCTTGGTAAGGAGAAAAAAAGGCAGTGTTAGCACAGTTGCCTTCCCCCTCCACAACAAGGGGAAAAAAACTCCAGTAGTAGGAGAGAGCTCATCTTTTTTTTTTTGTTTTTGTTTACACAGTAGCCAGTTTCCCTCAGGCAGTGTAGCCGCCACATAGCACTCCCCTTTGAGAAGAAAAGGGGGAAGGCAAGAGGGAGGCATTGCCCAGAAGTCGTCATGCGGGGAAGGTGGGAGGGAAGCTGTGATGAATGCTTAAGATATCTTGGAAGATCAAGAATTATGGTGAGTATGTAATTTTCGTATCTTCCAAACAGAGCCAGCATTGGGGGATGTGCAAGGGACGCCACTGCATCAGGGCCTTGAGTGCAGGGGGGGGCCCATGGCCCAGAGTCCTTAATGCTAAACAACAGACTCTGTGCTGTCAACTCATGACAGTCAGACACTGCTTTGCAGCCTGCACATTGCCGTGCCCTGCCCCAGTGATGCCATTTAAATCATTCAAATAAATTAGTTACAAGGTGGCATGCTGCTGCAACCATACCTGCTGGCAGCTGCTGACTGTGTCTCGCTGGTTGGCTCCGCCTCCTCTCCTGCACACCCGTGGCGTGTGCATACTCAGCATTGCACAGGAATGAGTCTCCTAGTCTCCTCCTCAGCTCAAGGGCTCTCGCACCCAGCTGCTGATTTATTTTACATTGCAAACCATGCCCCCACCCCGCGCAGTGGCCTGGCCACTTGCCCAGGGAGGGGAGGCGGCACCAAACGGTGAGCTGAAAACTACAGCGCTTGTGCGAGTCCAACTCACAGTCAAGTCATCTGACCATCTGCTTAGCTGGCCAGGTGCGGAGCGTCGGTCTCGCAATGATTGCAGTGCAGTTTATGAGGAGAGTCAAGGAGGTCGGAGTCAGACTGCGCAACAACAGTTTTTTATAATAAATACATGTCTGCTTTCCATGCCACAGTCACAAAGTTGAACTAACTACACAGAAGTCACCAGAACTTAACAGGGGGAAGGGGAGATCCGGATCAGCCTCGGCCTGGTTGGGTGTTTGTTGTGTGGTAAGGCACTGGCAGGGGTGTGTACTCCATCCAAGACAAGTCAAGACAAACGGGGAAAGGAAAACTTTTCAGCCAGCAGTATACAGCAGGGACCGCCCCTGACGTTGGCCGTGCCCCGTCAGCCCTGGTACAAAAGGAGGCGGACCCAACACCACCTCAGTTCCCCTGTCAAGGCCTGCAAACAAGCCCTGACAAGGGAAGGAGACGAGGCACTCGATGAAGATCTGCACACCTCGAGGGGGAAGGCGGGTGGGAAAGTATCGCCTGTTGCAAGAGCTTCTCTCAAGATCTACTGTTAATGTAAGTTCTTAGTAACTGTACTTGCCTTACTCGAGGGAGCTCTTGCAGAAAGCTATAACAGTTAGGACTGAATACCAAGCAGTCCCACGCCAAAGAGGTAGTCGACCCCAGGAGGTGGAATATACTGACTCCAGAGGCCTAGGATGAAAGTCCCTGCAAAACAGCCAGACCAAAACTGGCACGGAGCCTGGAGACGATATCCAAGCTATAATGCTTGACAAAGGTATGCACCGAATTCCAGGTAGGCCGGACATACATATGTCCCTTATACAGACATTTCTCAGGGCGGCTAAAGAAGCAGACACTCCCCTGGTGGAGTGACCCTGACCGGACCCAGTAGGAGTTTATTGTGTTTTTCATAGCAAAAGGATACGCAGTGGACGATCCACTTTGAAATCGTCTGCTTGGTCACCGGTTTGCCCAAGCATTGTGGTACAAAGGCCACTAAGAGTTGCTCCGACTGGCTGTGCGTAGCTGTCCTTTTGAGGTAATACCTCAAAGTCCTGTGGACGTCCAATGTGTGAAGGAGAGCTTCCCCTCTATTAGATGGGGAAGGAAAATAGACTGGAAAGTCAACCGACTGGTTGAAGGTCAACTCCGAGACCACTTTCGAAGAAACTTAGGATTTGTTCTAAGGGAAACCCTTTCCATGTGGAAAACCAAATACGGCTCTTTACACATCAGAGCCTGAAGCTCAGAAACTCTTCAAACTGAGGTAATAGCAACCAAAAAACACACCTTCCAGGAAAGATAACGCAGCTCACAATCCGCTGCCAGCTCAAAGGGAGGGTGAGCTTCTCCAACACAAAAAGGAGATCCCAGGGTGGGACAGGATCCCTAATGGGAGGTCTCATATGCAAAATTCCTCTCAGAAAGGTGCAGGCTACACCCAACTGTGCTAACGTCTTGTCTCCAATCAGAGCATGATAGGTGGAGACAGCCCAGATGTGCACCTTAACAGAGGAGTAACTCAGGCCATGTTGGTACAAGGAGAGGAGGTACTGTTACAATGAGTTCACTGGACAGGTGACGGGGTTCAAATACTGTGACGAGGCCCATAAACAAAACCGCTTCCATTTCATTGCATAGGTGGAGCGGGTAGAGAGCTTCCTCGCTAAAACGACACTAGGACTGCTGCCACCTCCGGGGAAACCCCGTAACTCTGTTGAGCTACGTCTGAAGGAGCCAAGCATGCAGATGTAAGGAACGAAGATCCGGATGGACCAGCGACCCTTGTTCCTGGGATAGCAACTGCAAGCATGTGGGCAGCAGAGTTGGAGGTTCCGTGGATAACCGCTGCAGGAGTGGGAACCAAATCTGCCAAGGCCATCGACTGCCTGTAACTTCAGCAGGACTCTCTGAATGAGAGGGAAGGGTGGGAAGGCACAGAGAAACCTCCCTGCCCAGCAAAGGGATAATGCATCTGGCCAGAAAATTCCAGGTGCGTGCTCTCGTGAGCAAAAAATTGGCAGTTTGGAGTTGCGTGGTGAAGCAAAGAGGTCCAGCTCTGAATGACCCCACTTGTCGAAGAGCTGATCTGTTACGGACTGTAACAGCTCCCACTCGTGCGCTCTGGAACGAGACCTGCTTAAGCTGTCGGCCAGATTGTTCAGGACGCCTGGAACGCGCACTGCGGACAGCAGAATGTGCCGCTCCAGCGCCCAGTGCCAGACCCTTATTGCCTCCCTGCAAAGGGGATACAAATGAGTACCCCCTTGCTTGTTGATGTAGAAGACGACCGCCATGTTGTCTGCCTGAATTAGAAGAAAGCCCAGCACCAGGTCCTCTTGAAAAGCCTGTAAGGCATAGAGAACCGCTCACATCTCCAATACACTGATATGGAGAGATCGCTCCTCGGGTGTCCAAACCCCTTGTGTTTGATGAGCACCCAGGTGCGCTCCCCATCCCAGATCCGATGCATCTGTCGTAAGAGTATGACCTGGTGGCTCCGGACGAAACCTGACCCCTTTCATCAAATTCCGGTGGTCCATCCACCAAAGCAAAGTTCTCCTGACTGGCTCGGTGATCCTAACCAGAAAGTCTAGATCTTCGTAGCCCTGGTTCCACTGTACCCTGAGCATCCACTGTGGGACCTGCATGTGGAGGCGGGCCAGAGGAGTGACTGGAATGGCTGCCGCCATGTGCCCCAGTAGCCTGAGAAAGTTCCACGTTGGAACTTGAGGAGTTACTGAGATCCATTTGTCAATATCTTGCAGGCGACTGCCCCTGTCCGGGGGTAGGAAAGCCATGCCCTGGATAGAATCCAGGACTGCTCCAATGAAGACGAGTCTTTGACTGGGCTCAGGGGACGATTTCTGAAGGGTCAGGGTGATCCCCAGCTCTCAGAACAGAGTATAGGTGTCTCAGAGGGCGTGAAGTAGGCTTGACCTGGATGGGGCTGTAAGCAGCCAATCGTCGAGGTAAGGGAAAACATAGTGCCCCATGCGCCGTAGAGCCGCAGCCACCACTGTCAATCATTTTGTAAAGACTCGCGGAGCAGAGGAGAGGCTGAACGGTAGAACTCGGAATTGGTAGTGCTCCCCTTGGAAGTGGAACCTCAGAAACTTCTGGTGGGGAAGGAAGACCCCGATATGCATATGTGCATCTTGCATGTCTAGGGAGCAGAGCCAGTCTCCTTGGGCAGCAGGGGGAGTAGACCTGGAAGGGTCACCATCCTGAACCTTTTGTACTCTATAAAGAGACTGAGAGAGCTGAGGTCCAGAGTGGGATGAAGATCCTGCGTCTTTTTTTGGGATCAGGAAGAAGTGGGAATAAAACCCCTTTCCCCGCTGATGCAAGAGGACTAGATCTATTGCCTTTTTTTGCAAGAGGGACTGAATTTCTCCTTCTATCAGTGGGATGTGAGAAGGAGGATATCAGGAGTACTTTGGTGGAGTATCTGGAGGGAACTCTGTGAACTTTAGCGTGTGCCCTCTCCTGATAATGTCCAGGACCCAATGGTCCGCAGTTATAGACCTCCATCCTTCGAGATGAAGGGAGAAGTGGCCCCCAACCGTCTCCTCTGAGTCTTCCTTTGGAAGAGGGGGGGCGGAAGGGAGTCATTGGGCTGAGCTGGGCGTAGGCATAGAGGCCTGGGAGGACTTGGGCCCACAGTTAGGAGTCCCTCCAGGTTGTTAGTTACTGGCTCTCCTATGAAAGCCGCCTCTCTGACCCTGCTGATTACCAGGGTCTTGTCCACCTTGACCACCTGAGGGCTTGCGAAATGGCCATTTCCGTTGCCGTCGCTGGTCGCCGCGGTACATTTGGAGGACCGACCAGATGGACGTGCCTGATTCTAGGAGACGAGAAATCAAAGCTTCCGTCTCTTGCCCAAACAACACGGTACCCTGGAATGACAAATCCCTGATACCAGACTGCAGATCCAGGTGAAAACCCGAAACTCAACCAGGCGTGGCACCGAAGGCACATCCCGGAAGCAGCTGCCCTGGCTGCCGTATCTGCAGTGTCGTACGAGGCTCTCAGGACATAAGAACCTGCGTCGGAGCCTGATTTAAACAATGTCCAGAAGCTCTGTCTTCTGCTCGGAATCTGGCATGGCTCTCAGTAGCTCCTGTCCCCTCTCCCACAGAGCATTCTGGTACTGGACTACATGCATCAGGAAGTTAAGGGACCGAATGGAGCAGGTGGAGGCAGAGTAAACTTTCTTGCCTACCTGGTCCAAATACCGAGACTCTGGATCGGGAGGCTGTGAGCTAAGGTGCTTCAGCTGCCAGGACTTGTCATGGGCAGCCGTGATGACCGAAGAGTCCACCTGAGGGTTCTCTGCTAAAAAGGCTTCTGCCCTCGGGGGTCTTATACTGCCTGTCTGATTTTTTGGGAACAGCCGGGATGGAAGCCGGACGCTTCCAGGTAGTCCGAGTCAGGTCCTGGAAAGTGTCCACTAAAGGAGGGACCACCAATGGTTTTGGCTCCTTTTGCCTCAGGTATTTGGCCAACCTTCGGCGTTCCGGATCCAGGTCCTCCATTTCCCACTCATTGGAGGCCTGGATATGCCTCATGCCGTCCATAAAGGTCGGATCGTCTGGAGGCGAGCAAGGCTGATCCTTCTCTCTCAGGGATCACCCCACATCGAGAGAGGAGGAAGAAGATGTCGACAAAGAAGGAGATTGACTACTAGGTCTGGAATAGTCAGATCTCTCCTTATGACCAGACTCCCTCTGTCGTCGGTAGCTGGGGGACCAATGTCGGTCCGGAGACCGGCGACGGAGCAAAGACCGACTTCCGTCAGAGGACCAACATCAGGAGTGCTCTCGTCTAGGAGAACGAGAAGTGCTGCGAGTGTGAGACCAGGACTGGCGACGGACTCCAGAGTCTTTGGAGCGTCGGCGGTGGTCTTTGGACCGGGTGTGGGAACGAGCCCAGGATGGAGGTGTAGGCGGCCGCTCTGGGGACTTCCTCGGGGAACACGCACCTCCGGGCTGTGGTTTGCCGACCGGGTCCGGTTTGAAAAAATACAGATTTAGCTGTTTCTGGCAAGCTGGAAAATGAAAGCTTCTTATCACGTGTGCGGGACACAGCAGGAAAAGAATTGAGGTGGAGCTGGGTCCGCCCCCTTTTGTACCAGGGCTGACGTCGGGGAGGGGCAGACATCGAGGGCGGTCCCTGCTGTATACTGCTGGCTGAAAAGTTTTCTGGAGGGTTCTAGTGCCTGCGGCACAGTCCTAACTGTTATAGCCTGCTGCAACAGCACCCACTCGAAGTAAGATCATCTTTTTTGCTGGAAAATAGTGTACTCCTGCACCCTGTTCCTCCCTGTAAGGTACTTGCATGTCTCAATCATACCCCCTCTTTCCCGGCTCTCCTCCAGGGAATACATATTCAAATCCTTCAGCCTGTCCTCATAGGACTTGTGAAGCAATCCCTGTACCATCTTCGTTGCCCTCCTCTGAGCCTTCTCTACCCTGTTTATGTCCTTTCATAGGTAAGGTCTCCAGAACTGTACATTGTACTCCAGGTGGAGCCTCACTAGTGTCTTGTATAGTGGAATTATGACCTCCCTCTTCCTGCTGCTTAATGCCCCTGCCTATGCATCCCAGCATCCTATGTGCTTTACCTGCAGCTTTGTCGCACTGTTTCCCTACCTTGACCATTCTTCAAGCTTCTGCAGGTTCCTCCTCATTCTGTCTACACCCTCTGGCATTTTCACTCTGTTACAGAGCCTTGTGTCATCAGTGAACAGGGAAATTCTGCATTCTACATCCTGTGCAATGTCACTGATGAAGACATTGAATGGGACCGGTCCCAGCACTGATCCCTGTGGTACCCCACTGGCCACTCTTCCCTCAGTGGAGTGACAGCCATTTACCACCACCCTCTGTGTCCTGCCACCCAGCCAATTACCTACTGACTGCACTATTGTCCTGCCCACTCCCATATTCCCCAGTTTGTTTAATAGCCTTCTATGTGGCACAGTATCAAAGGCCTTGCTGAAGTCCAGATAGGCCATGTCCACTGTCCTCTCCGATCCATCTCCCTTATCACCCAGTCGAAAAATTCAATGAAGCTGGTCTGGCATGACCTCCCCCCGGTGAAACCATGCTGCCTTGGGTCCTGTAGTCCGTTGGCAACCAGATGCTCCACCAATCTCTCCTGAAGTGCTTCCATGATCTTCCCCACTACTGAGGGCAGGCTGACTGGTCTGTAGTTCCCAGATTCCTCTTTGTACCCACTTTTGTAAAAGGGGACTACATCTGCTGTCCTCCAGTCTTTGGGTACCTCCCCTGTTTCCAATGATCAGTTAAACAGGGCTGCCAGAGGTTCAGCCACCACCTCTCTTAGTTCCTTTAGGACCCTGGGGTGCACCCCATCTGAGCCCATTGCTTTATCGACTCTTATTCCCTCAGGACCCTTTCCCATGTAAAGGGACTTGTGTCCATTTCTGCGCCATTCCCAACCCTTGTACTCCTTTCCGGCCCATTACCCTCCTCTTCCTCAGTAAAGACTGAGCAGAAATATCTGTTCAGTACATCAGCTTTACTGTTGTCATTGGGGTGGGCGATAGTGTGGATTTCCGGCATCGCGGAAGTTCAGAGAAATTCTGAAAATTCTGTGGAATTTTCCGCTCTTTCGCCTGTGGCAGAATTTCAAACTTTCGACAAATAACTGCAGATTTCTGCCTAGTACTGCAGCATTTAATTATAAATTGCGGACTTTTTACATGGCATGCAGAAATAAAGTCTCTTGCTTAGTATTTTGCCATATATTATGTAATTATCTGAGATTTGCATTACTTCTGCGTTTTTTTTCCCCTGCAGTTTAATACATTAACCCACATTTTTTACATTTATTCTGCAGTTTTTTGGCAGAATTTCCTCAAAAGTTGGCAAAATGATTTCCGCACTTTCACGGAAGTGAAAATCCTACTTTCGACAAAATTCCACCGAAGGAATTTTTTTTTCGCACACCCCTAGTTGTCATCCTCCACGCAGTCCCATCCTCCCCCTTCAGTCTCACTATCCCTCCCTTTGCCCTTCTTTTTTCACTTATGTACCCGTAAAAGGTTTTGTCCCCTCTACCCACTGATTCTGCGATGTGCTCTTCTGTCTGAGCTTTGGCTTCCCTTACTGACCTCCCTTTGCTTCTCCTGGTACTTCTCCCTATTCCCTTCTGCCTGCATATTTTTGTATTGCCTAAATGCAATCTTTCTGGCATTCACTTTCTCCGCTACCTCCTTGGAAAACCATAATGGCCTCCTCTTCCTTTTCCCCTTGCTAACCTGCTTAATGCATAATTCTGCTGCTCTTGTAATCCCCGTTTTAAATATTGCCCACTGTTCCTCAACCTCATTCCCTCCCCATTCCCATTAATGCCTCTTTCAAGCATCTCCCCATTTTCCCAAAGTCTGCCCCCCTTAAATTCAGGATACGTGTTTTTGTGCAGTTTGGTTCTGCTCCTTCTGCGATTTCAAACCACAGTGACCGATGGTCACTGTTCCCCAGGCTCTCCCCCACTGTTACCCCATCTCACTGTCCCCGTTTGTGAGCATGAGGTCCAGTATTGCTTTCTACCGAGTTGGTTCCACGACCAGTTGCTTGAGAAATGCACCTTAAAGGAAATCCAGGATAAATCTGCTCCTGGTTGATGCTGCTGCTGGGAGGCTCCAGTCCACATCTGGAATACTGAAGTCTCCAACCAGCACCACCTCACCCTTGTCTGCCATCCTTTGGATGGCTAGCATCAGTTCCCTATCCGTTTCTTCCTCCTGGGCTGGTGGTCTGTATACCACCCGTGTGGATGGCAGACCCATTTTCCTTTCCAGCGTAACCCACACTATCTCTCCCCCAATTTGTTCCTCCTGGATTGCTGTGGCCTTTATGCTATCTTACACATAAAGTGCCATTCCTCCTCCTTTCCTATCTGCCCTGTCTCTTCTGAATATGTTGTAGCTGGGTATGGCCATCTCCCAGTCGTGGTTATCATTACACCAAGTCTCAGTGATGGCCACAATGTCCAGGTCTGACTGCACCATGACAGCCTCCAGATTCTCCATCTTGTAGCTAAGGCTCCTGGCATTGACACACATGACTTTCCATGATGTGAACTCCCTAGACTGTTTCGCTGTTCTACTCCAGCCCCTTCCTTGGTTGTCCTTTATCCCTGGTTCTCCTTGTTGTCTGCTCTTCTGCTGAATTTTGCCCCTTTTCTGCCTATCCACCTCTTGGGTGCTAATCTCCATCTTTTGCACACTGCTTTGTAGAGATAGCCATTCCTCTGGTTCATTGGTTCCACTGCTAGCTGTGGGGGGTGAGCAAGTAGGTACCCTCCTTGCTGGCCTGCCACCCCCCTTTGCTAGTTTAAATGCTTGTCAATGTAGCATTTAAACTTATCACTGAGTGCCTGGATTCCCCTCCAGGACGGATGCAGGCTGTCAGGCTTGAAAAAGCCCCCATCCCTCCAGGTGGGTCCCCAGTCACCAATGAATCCAAACCCTTCCTCACAGCACCAGTTCTTCAACCATGAGTTAAAGTTCCTGGTGCAGCCACTATCTCTCCTTGCCTCTAGCAGGGTAGGTACTTCTGAGAAAGTGACAGAAGTAGCTACTTCGCTTGAGACCCCTCCCTAATTTCCTAAACTCTTCCTGAACTTCCTTGGCTCCTCATTTGCCAGGTCATTAGTACCTAGGTGGATAATGACATCCAGCTCACCCTCCGTCTTGCCTCCCAGTGATCCCCAGGATCTTCCTTCCATCCCTCCATGCTGTGGCACCTGGTAGGCACCTCACCTCCCTGTCCTCCCCTCCTGTGTTCCTAGCTGGATCCCTCTTATGATGGAGTCCCCACCAGGATTCTTCCTCCTCCTCCTCTGGGGTCCACTGCTTTCCCGCTGAGGTCCACCTCCTTGGCTAACCTCCACATCCTTTCCTTCCACTTCTCTGGGTACCTCTATTTGGTTGTCCCCATTTGCCAGTGTGGCATGAGTTCTTGAGTGGACTAGGATCTGGGATGTGCCTCTCTGACCGCTCTAACCCTCCCTGAGCCCACTGTCATCCAAGTGCTCCTCGTTCTCGGCATCCTTTGAGGCAGTTGCATTGGACTGGGTGGTCTCTGGATAGGGGTGATGGTACTCCTGACCCAGTTTACTTCCGCTCAGAGTCTGGCTACCTCATCCCGCAGTTCAGAGAGATGCATGCAGATAGGGCAGCATCTCAGTGTCCAGAAGGTCTGCCTGAACATGGCTGCCCCACAGCCACTGTATTGCACCACTCCCCACATTATACTGCAATTATACTGCTATTCCACTACTTGTCTGTTACTAAAGTTCTCCTAGTTCCCTTTTTATTAATTTACCGTCCTAAAAATCCTGCCACTGATCCTCAGATACTTTTCTTTTTAAAAAAAGAAAATAAACCAATAAATAAATAAATGAGTCAAAACACTTGTCGTGCTGAGAGTGGGCTTCTTCACCCTTATGCTCCTCCAACTCCACACCCCTTACTATACCCTGTGTTTAGCTCCTGTCAATCAGATTTAACAGGGCATATAATAAAGAGTTGGGGAAGGGAGGAGGGGTTGAAAATCTGCAGCAATTAAAGACAGCAAAGAAATACACCACCACTACGTTTTAAATTTTCAACAGCCCAAAAACAATTCTAAGTAAAAACAACAAAGAAAGTACAGTATCACTAAAAGCCCACCATCTAAGTTTAAAAGGAAAATAGCAATTACCATTTACTGTAGAGCACTGAATTGAATACATTTCCTTCCCCTTCTGGCTTCTTCTGAGAAAATAAAACTCACTTGCTACCTCAACTCTGACTTGCAGGTCTGCAAGTCTGCCAGAAGCAGCTTCAGCGTAGGTGACAAACAGCTCGCAAACCTCTCCCTGAATTTCCGCCATCCTCTCCTTATAAAACGAGAGAGCACATCTGAGGTCCAGAGTATGGAGCCTGTACCCGGCGTCCGAGGTGTAATTAGGGTAATATACTGGCAGGGTCAACACCTGATTAAGGTGAAACTCTGACACCACCTTCGGAAGGAGTTTCGGGTGGGGGCGCAGAACAACTTTGTCCCTGTGAAAGACCAGATAAGGGGAGTCCACCGGAAGCGCCAGGAGCTCCCCTGTCCTTCTGGCTGACGTGATAGCCACCAGGAAGGCAGTCTTCCACGACAAGTGTGAGAGCTACATAGAAACACAGACTTTGACGGCAGATAAGGACCACTTGGCCCACCCAGTCTGCCCATTTCCCTACCTACTGGATAAGCTGCAGATTCTAGTTAACCAACAGCCTACTTCCTGCCACCCCCCACTACAATTGCCTTGTGTCTGTCCCATGCATGTTTGAATTCCCCCACTGTTTTAGACCCAACAACCTCCCCAGGAAGGCAGTTCCATGCATCCACCACTCTCTCCGTGAAAAAAGATTTCCTCACATTACCCCTGAGCCGTCCCCCAATCTTTAAATTGTGTTCCTTGTTCTTACACATCTCTTTTTCTGAAAGATGCTACTCCTTCTGGACTTTGTTTATTCCTTGAGGTACTTTAACGTTTCTATCATGTGCCCCTGTCCCTCCTTTCATCAAGGGTATACATATTAAGCTCTCTCAGTCTCTCTTCATATGATTTCTGATGCAGATCCTGCACCATTTTAGTTGCCCTCCTCTGGACTGCTTCCATCCTGTCTATGTCCTTGCGTAGATGAGGTCTCCAAAACTGCACACAGTACTCCAGATGGGGTCTCACCAACTGTCTGTACAGAGGGATAACCACTTCCCTTTTTCTACTTGTGATGCCCCTTCCTATGCATCCCAGTATCCCCTTGGCTCTCCTTACTGACTTCTCACATTGCTTACCCACCTTTAGATCATCCGATATGACTACCCCCAAGTCCCGTTCCATTTTTGTTGTTGTTAGTACCTCCCCTGCTATTGTGTACTCTTCTCCTGGGTTTCAGTTTCCCAGGTGCATTACTTTGCACTTCTTTGCATTGAATCTAAGTTGCCATATGTCTGACCATTCCTCCAACCTTGCCAAGTCCCTTCTCATCCTTTCTACCCCACCTTGTGTATCAACTCTGTTACAGATCTTTGTATCATCTGCAAAGAGGCATACCTTTCCCTCCAGACCCTCTGCAATGTCACCTATAAAGATATTAAAGAGGACTGGACCCAGTACTGAGCCCTGAGGAACTCCACTAGTGACCCCCCTTTCTTTGGAATGTGTGCCACTCACTATTACCTTCCGTGTCCTGTTGTGCAGCCAGTTTGTAACCCAGGCTACCACCCTGGGACCCACTCCCAAGCTGGCCAACTTGATTATTAACCTTTTGTGCAGGACTGTGTCAAATGCCTTGCTAAAGTCTAGGTAGGCCATATCCACAGCCCCTCCCTGGCCTATTACTTTGGTCACCCAGTCAAAGAAATCATTAGATCTGGCCTGACATGACCTTCCTGCTGTAAATCCATGCTGCCTTGGGTCCTGTGCCCCTTGGCCTCTAGGTACTCAACAATTCTTTCTTTCAGAAGTGATTCCATCATTTTCCTACCACTGAGGTCAAACTTACAGGTCTGTAGTTTCCTGCTTCTGCCTTGCTCCCACTTTTGTGAAGGGGAATCACATCTGCCCTCCTCCAGTCCTCAGGTACCACCCCATCCTCCCATGATTTGTTAAAAAGTGTGGTCAGTGGTGTCACTAGGTCCTCCTTTAGTTCTTTTAGGATTCTGGGGTGAATCCCATCAGGCCCCATTGCTTTGTCCACCTTGAGTTTTAGGAGTTCTTTCAGCACTCTTTCTTCTGTAAACGGACTGGTGTCAACCCCCCTACCCAGAGTGCTTCTATTGTTTGGTTTAGGTAACTCCTCCTCATCTTCTTTTGTGAATACTGAGCAAAAGTATTCATTCAGTATCTTTGCCTTTTCACTGTCTCCCTCTGCCCACCTCCCTCTCCCTTATTAATCTTCTATTCCTCCTTAACCTTTCTATGCTCCTAATGTACCTATGAAGGTTTTATCCCTCTTAACTGACTTGGCTATTTTTTCTCAGTTTGGGCTTTCGTATTCTGACTGCCTTCCCACTTCTTTCTGTTTTAAATGATACAGTTCCTGTGGGTCTCCTTCTGTGATGCCTTATACTTTTGAATGCAGCCTTTTTCTCTTTAACCTTCTCTGCCACCTCTTTTGAGAACCATAGCGTTTTTTTACTCCGCTTTGTTTTCTTTATCTGTTTCACACAAAGGCTTGTTGCCTCTATGATGGCAGTTTTGATTTTTCTCCATTGTTCTTCCACCCCTCCTTTTTGGCCATTTGCTAGTGTATTCCTCAGGTATTCACGCATTTTGCCAAAGTCAGCCCTTCTAAAGTCCAGTATGCTTGTTTTTGTATGAGTTCACTCTTGTGCATGGGTTCGAATGGCTTGCCCAAGAGCTTTGCCAAAACCAGCAAGAGATCCCACGGAGGTGGAGGTTCACGCAACGGAGGGGATATGTGATCCAGGCTTTTGAAAAAGTGCCCGGCCACTGTCTCCTGTGCCAATGTCGGCTGACCGGCCCACGCCCAGTAAGCAGAGATGGCTGCCAGGTGCACCCTAAGGATCAATGACCGAAAACCCCCTTTGGAGAGGGACCAAAAGTAGTCTAGAATGTTAGCCACAGAGCAGGATAAGGGGTCCAGACTCTTTCCCTGACACCAAATGGAAAACCTTTTCCATTTGAAGACATAACATCTCTTGGTCAATTCCTTTCGAGATGCCTCCACCACGGTGTAGACATCCTCGGAAAGATCCAGAGCCTGGAACTCTAGCCGCTCAGGAACCAGGCTGTGATGTGCAGAGATTGAAGATCCGAGTGGAATACCTTCCCCTGGTTCAATTATATCAGGTCTGGGCGTGTACAAAGCCGCTCCGGGGCCCTGCAGCTGAGGCTGAGGCTGAGGAGATCTGGATACCAGACCTGGCGCGGCCAATCTGGGGCTACCAGGATCACCTTCGCCTTGTCCCTCCTCATCTTGAGTAACACCTTGTGGATCAAGGGAAATGAGGGAAGGTGTAAAGGAGGCCTGGGGTCCATGGCCTTGAGAAGGAATCCCCCTGCAGCGAGCCCTGCTGAGGGGGGCGGGCACGGTACAGCCGCAGCTTGGTGTTCTCCCTGGAGGCGAACAGCTCCACTAACGGTTTGCCCCAATGGGAGAACAGACTGTAAGCTACCTCTGGATGGAGAGACCACTCGTGGGTTGTCTGGCCTATGCGGCTGAGGGCATCCACCAGTTGGTTCGAGACTCCTGCCACATAGATGGCCAGGAGATCCGCCTCCAGCCGACTGACGAAGGTCCAGATCCGGAGCACCTCCCTGCATAGCAGACGGGAGTGCGTGCCGCCCTGTTTGTTGAGGTAGTACATAGTCGTGGTATTGTCTGGCTGGACTTGAACCACTCGACCCCAGAGCTGAGGAGCAAAAGCTGACAGTGCCAGTCTGACTGCCCTGAGCTCCAACAGGTTGATGTGGCAACAGGACTCCTCGAGGGTCCAGAACCCATGGGCTCTGTGGTCCCCCATGTGGGCTCCCTAGCCCATAAGAGAGGCATCGGTCGTAAGGACGACCGTCGGCTCGGGGCGGACAAACGGGATCCCTTCCCACAAATGACTCGGGATGGTCCACCACTGGAGAGCGTCCCACATCCTCTGGATGACAGTGACCAGCTGGTCGAAAAGACCCCAATGCTGAGACCACTGAGCGGCCAGCTCCAACTGAAGGGGGCGCATGTGCAATCTGGCCCAGCGGACCACTGAGGTGCACGCCGCCATGTAACCCAGAAGGCGCAGGAAGTCCCCAGCAGGGCGCAAGTGCCCAACCAGAAATGATTGGGCAAAGGAGGAAAGAACCTCCGCCCTGTCCGCTGGGAGCCAGGCTCTGGCTTGACGAGAGTCGAGCTCTGCCCCGATAAAGTCCATCGCCTGAGAGGGAACGAGTTCTGACTTGGCCTCATTGATCAGGAGGCCCAGGTGGGAACAGGTTCAGAGGGTCAGGTCCCTGGACCTCTCCACCTCCTGTAGGGAGGAACCCGCCAGGAGCCAATCATCTAGATAGGGGTATATACGAATCCCTTGACACCGTAGATGGGCTGCCACCACGGCAATGCATTTGGTGAAGACCCGTGGGGCTGATGACAGGCCGAACGGCATGGCTCTGAACTCATACAGGGTCCCTTCGACCCTGAAGTGGAGGAACCGTTGGTGGGACGGACGGATTGAGATGTGGTAGAACGCGTCCTGAAGATCCAGTGAACAGAACCACATGTTTCTCCAGAGGTAGTATGATCTGGTTCAGAGTTACCATCCGGAAGGTGCGAGACCTGAGATATTGATTCAGGTCGTGGAGATCTAGGATGGGGCGCCAACCCCCCGTCCGCTTGGGCACCAGGAAATACCTGGACATGAAGCCTGGGTCTGTAGGAGGATCCAGCACTGGAGCTACCGCCTCCTTGTGGAGGAGCTCAGCAATGTCGTCCCAAAGGGCCGACTGAGCGCCAACTGAGATCCTTTCCTCCCGTGGGGCACGGGCTCAGCTGGGGGGTTACTGCTTGAACTCTAGAGGCAGTCCCTGCCCAACCACTTCCAGAACCCACCTGTCTGAAGTGATACCGGACCAGGCGGAAAGAAAGTGGTGGAGCCGGCCCCCCACGGGAGGACCCAGAACTAGTGTGATGGGTGTAGGGAAGGCCACCCCCGACCTGTCACTGTGCAAGCTTGGAGGAGGAGGAGGCACCTGGACCAGCACCTCGGCCTCCTTTCCGGGGCTGTTGGGGACCTTGCTTGAGCCTAAGGCGCCAAGCTTGAGCCTGCTGTTGTTGCTGACCTCCCTGGAAGGAGGGCTGTCTAACCACAGGAGAAGAATGCCGAAAGGACTTCTTCTTGTGCTTCTGCTGGTTCTTGCCCGAAGAGCCCTTAGCAGAGGTGGCATCTAAGGTGGCATTAGACGGCTCAATGCGCTGGAGATGACCTGCCACTCCCGGACTGAAAAGGTCAGTGCCAAGGAAGGGCACGTCAGCTAGCTTGTGCTGAGTATCCGCTGGAAAGGAGGATAACCTCAGCCAGGCCCCGCGGCGAGTGGCCACTGTGGCAGCTAGTGAATGGGCACAGGAATCTCCAATGTCCAGAGCCGTCTGGAGCTGCTGCTGTTTAGCAACAGCACAGCCCTGGTCACGGACCTGCTTGACAGTGGTCTGCATGTCTGCTAGGAGATGAGGGAGGACTTCATCAAGCGACCCCAGTAGGGCGTGAGAGAAGTGTGCCATAATCACTGCCGAGCTGGCCTGACGAAAGCCCAGGGATGATGTCGCATAGACTTTCCGGGCAGAGTGGTCCACATTTTTGGACTCCTTGTCCGAAAGGTGGTCAGTATCCGCAGAGCTGCCCATGCGCCCAAACACTGAGGCAGTCACAAGGCTCTCAGCCAAGGGATGCTCAGTGAAGCCCGCCAAGGACCCCATGAGCACCGCGTACTGGCGAGCAATATGGGCAAACGAGGCCAGGCAAGTGGCAGGGCGCTGCCATAGCTCAAGTGCCAGGCCAACTATGGCTTCGGCCACTGGAAAGGCCTCTTGTCGGGGTATCCCCCCTCTTAAGAATATCTGTGAAAGGATATTCCGCCTTCTTTTGTATAGGCTGCAAAAGCATACCCGTGGACTCAGCAATGAGTCGAAGGATGCCCTGGAAGAAGGACCTTCCTCCAGGCCTGTCACTGACGGCTCATCATCGGGGTGCGAGTGAAGGCCAGTAGTATCAGAGTCCGAGGAATCAGGATACAGGGGTCTCCCACCTATGTCCCCCTCGATGCTCCTAGGGCAATCAGGAGTAACAGTAATGGACAACCTATGGGGCAAGCCCGTAGTTGTCCGATCCTCCTTAGAGGGAGCCCCTCCCTGAGGCTGTTTAGGTGGTGGTTCCACCAAAATTGGTGGGGAGCCCATAACAGGTCGACCAGAAATGCGTCCCGGTCCCACCGGAGGGGTGAATCGGAGTCCTCGGTACCGAGGGAGTCGGTGTCGGCCGAAGAGGCTGGGGCCAAGTAATGGCCGGTACAGCTGGAGTAGACAGCTTTTGACCGGTCAAAGGCAGTTGCTGCCACATGAGGTCCTCATAACGTTGACGGAGCTTCCGTCTAAGTCTCTCCTCGTCCGAGGAGGATGAGGAACGGCGGCGGCACCTCTTCCGGGAGTGTTTAAGACCCTTTTTTGGCTTTTCGACCGACGGGGTCCTACTCCTCGATTGAGACCGATGGCGTCGGCTCTGTCGGTCGGGAGAAGCTGGATCCGGCGAAAACTGAAGTTCCGGCTCTTGTCCCTCGATCAGGATGCCCGAAGGATGGGTCTCCTTGTTGGGGAAGGACAGGATGGGAGTCCTCTCCAAGGAGTCATCGACAGGCGTCGGCGACAACGGCTCGATCGAGTCGAGAGAAATCTCGTCCGGTTCTGCCGTATCCTCGGCTTCAGTGCCCTGGCCTGACGGAAGATCCGAGAAGCCGGCCGCCGAGGAAGCGATGTCGACCGAGGCCAAGACCACCTGCTCCTGAATATCGGACCGCACTCGGTCCCAGGAACGTCTTCTTCGGCTAGAAGATGATGATTTGGGGTCCTTGTCCTTCTTCTTGGAGCGGGAGGAGTGCAAGCCCAAAGGCGCCTCACCCTTGGTAGGGAGAGACTGGCACAACTCCCGAAAGGACCCCGTGAAGGAGGAGCCCAGGTTGAGCAGGCGAAAAACTTGGTTGGCCAAAGCCTGGGCAGCTTCCTCTCAGCCGCCATCTGTTCGAGCTGCTTCGGCAGATCCCACAGCCGGACAACCGCCCACCTGGCCTCCTTCGATTTCACCAGTGGATTGCGTTGGCACGTCTCCCAGCTTAAGGCGCGCTCATGTCCTCCAGGATGGTGGGATGGAAGGCCAAACAGATGGTGTAAGCCGAAGTATCGTGCACAGCCCCTAGGCAATAAACGCATGAGAGGTGGGGATCGGTGCGAGACATTTTCTGTCCACAAGGACACCGGCAAAACCCGGGGGACGACTCGTCCTCCATATCCGAGGCGGTCGGATCCGAATAGTAAACTCTAATGAATTTTAAAGAGAGTAGGTGCGAAAACCGTCGATTAGACTCCAGGGCCTACGGCACTTGCAAAGTAGAACGAGGGAACCTGTATCTTCCAGCGGAAAGGAAGATCAGGCGTCATGGGGCGGAGCCGAGGTATATACCACCCGGGTAGGTGGGAGGAGCCAGCTTGAAGACTTCCGGTAAGACTTAAAGGGGAAAGGGACAATGCCAGACAGTGTGGATGAACAACATCTCCACACTCCTAGAAATAAGTATCTATTTTATTTGCATCAGCCTTGGTTCTTTATCTTAGCAAGAGTGCAAGTTCTTTGCGACTCTTCTGTTTATTTCAGGGCTGGCTGCCTGTCCTTTACTTCCACCACCGCCTTACTGCTGTTTGGGGCTCTGCTTTTGGATTTGTCAGAATCTGAAAAGGATAGCAAGTACTTGAGAATCTAATTCGCTGGACAAGTAAAAGTGTCCAAATGATGGGAAGCCACCCACGGAGCAAAGCGCTTCCACTTCATGGAATAAGTGACCCTCGTGTAAGGCTTCCTAGCAGTTACCAGGACGTCAGCCATCTTTTGGGACACCCCAAATCTAGCCACGACTATGGCTATGTCTTCAGGAGCCATGCAGTGACTTGAGAGGTCTGGATGGACCAGGGTACCCTGCTCCTGTGAGAGCAGGCCTTGCACAGGGACAGGGGCACTGGAGGTTCCACCACCAGCTGCTGCAGCAAGGAGAACCAGATCTAATGAGGCCAGAAGGGGGCAAAGAGGATCAGGGTGGCCCCTTCCATCTGGAGCTTGATCAGCACTTTCCGAAGTAGAAGGAAGGAAGGAAAGGCGTAGAGTAACCTCCCTTTCCAAGAGAGGGACAAAGCGCCTCACCAGAAAACTCCAAGCCCTGGAGCAAGCGAGCAGAAATGTGGCAGTCAGCAAGCCTGCCGACACAATGGCAAGGTGTCCACTTATGGCGCCGACATCCCGGGTTCAGTGACAGACTTAGGAGTCAGAGGGCTGGCCAGTGGCAGAAGGATTGAGCATCCCAGGGACTGCTCTCCTTCTCCGGGGGGAGAGAGGAACAGCGTCCGGCGCCACATGACCCTCTAGTGGAAGCTGGGGGTACCGCCACTGCCAACACCTCACGCTACGGGGGGGGCCGTGTGGACGCTGGCATCACTGCATGTCCCCACCCCCGGGGATCTCCAGCATGTCAAAATATTCCAGGCCTGTTCATGACAGCCCCCGCCTTCGCCGCTGCTACAACTAATGCCTGCAAGAGGGGGTCCTGCTCCCGTATCCCTGCCCTGAGGGGCAAGCCAGGGCTAAGAGACTATGTTCCTTGGGAGGGGGCACTGCCTCAGCGCCCCACCCAGGGAGTGCCGGGCATATGGGGGCGGTGATCGTGGTGGAAACCCAGTGTAGGGGGAGGGAGTCCAGAGACAAAAAAAGAACGGGCAGTTTTGCGTTGAATAGGGACGCAACAAGGTCCAAGTCTGGGCAACACACTTGTCGAACAGGTCTGCCGAAGTCAGCAGCTCCCATTCGTGCATCCACAACTGCAATCAGCTGAGCCGGTCCGCCAGGATGTTCTGGATGCCTGGAACATGGACAGCTGACATTTCTACATCATGTTCTAGAGCCCAATAGCAGACCCCTGTCGCTTCCTGACACAAAGGGTAAGAATGAGTCCCCAAGTTTGTTGATGTAGTGCACTGCACTGATGCTGTCTGCACCAGCAGATGGCCTGGGGACAGATGGGTCTGGAAGGCCTATAAAGCATACAGAACAGACCTCATCTCTAGGATGTTGATGTGGAGAGCAGTCTCCACACTGGACCACATCCCTTGAGTCTTATAAGGCCCCAGATGAGCCCCCCAGCCCAACTCCGAAGTGTCTGTGGTGAGACTGCTGAGGGAAAGGAATGAGGAATGGAACCCCTTTCAAGAGGTTGCTGAGTTCCATCCACCACAGCAGCACCTCTTTGACTGGAGAGAAGACTAGAACATGCTGTTCTAGGTCATCAGTCCCACTGGACCCTCAATGCCCACACGGGAATCTGCATGTGCAGCCTGGCGAAAGGTACCATGACAATGGCTGCAACCACCAGGCCCAAGAGCCTCGGGAAGATTCTGGCCATGACATATCGACTGTCGTAAAGCAGCAGGGTCTAACCATCAGGCAGTCTGCCCTGCCTTGCCCTGCAGCAAGAACACGAAGCCCTGAGCCATATCCAGTACTGCCCCAATGTACTGCAGGTGTTGACAAGGGATCAAGACTGACTTGGGCAGACTGACCATGATTCCCAGGGCATGGAAAAACTGCCTGGTATGCTCCAGGCTCTGGAGCAAACAGTCGTCCAGGTAGGGGAAAATGTACAGCCCATCTCTCCTGAGGGCCACTGCTACCACTGCCAAGCATTCTGTAAAGACCCGTGGCATACAGGACAAGCCAAAGGGCAATGCTCGGAACTGGTAGTGCTCCCCCTGGAACTGGAACCTGAGGTACTGCCAGTGGGAAGCATACACCTTGATATGCAGGTATGCGTCCTACATGTCTAGGGAGCATATCCAGTCTCTCTGGTGCAGCAGTGGCAGCAGGCCATGTAGAGTCACCATCCTGAATTTCTTGTACTGGATGCAGAAATTCAGGTTTCTCAGATCTAGAGTGGGTCATAAATCCCCTGTGGATTTGGGGACTAGAAGGAAGTAGGACTAGAACCCCCTGGTCCTCTGATCCTCTGGGACAGGTGCTATGGCCCTTTTCTGCAGCAATGTGCAAACGTCCCCCAGCAGCACTGGAATGTAGTCTGCAGGGTAGTTTGGATGAACTGGAGGTAGATCTGGAGGCTACTCCAGAAGATCTAGAGTGTGGCCTTGTTCTATGAGCTGCAAGACCCAAGCATCTGTAGTGACCTCCCTCCATGTATCCGGGTGGAGAGAGAAATTACCCCCTGTCACCGCCTCCTGCAATGTTGGACGGTGGGGGTCTGGCAAGGAGTCATGCTGAAGCAGCACCTATGACCAGGGCTGTACCATCTCCCCTGGGGGCCTTCCCAGTGGTGGAGGTAGGGGTCGGCAGGACTGTTGATGTCCGATGCTTGCCCTTGGGGCCTGGTGCCCTGCTCAGACATATGGGAGGCCTGATGACAGGGCATCTTCTGGACACCTTTTCACTGGGTGTGGTATATGGAGTGGACAGACTACAGAGTCCTGCCTGAGGCCTGCAGGTCAGAAAGTATGTCCTGGACAACCACCCCAAAGAGTTTACAGCCTCTGAAGGGGGCACTCAGCATCGACTGTTGTACATCAGTAGAAGACTTGGTTTGCTGGCCAAGGCACCTAGCTTCACCTTAGCTCTTTCCTTCTAAGACTGCTTGAAAGGCAGAGTAGAGAAACTTACCAGAGCAAGGGAGAAGGATTAAGACTTAGTTTGGCTAAGCAGATTTACTGTGTGGTGGTGTTTTTATTTTTTACTCACAGGGATTGCTACTGTTTGTTGTTAACATTTCATTGCTTTATTTTTTCTCTGATTCAAATTGTTATTGCTGGTATACCATCTTCTGCATTATTACAAGGTGTGCCTACAGGTGTGCTAACAGATTACTGCTGTAATCTTCTGATTCAAATTGTCTTTGCAAGGTATATCTTCTGTTACTGCTTTATTTTTTCTGGAGCAAAGTGTTTCTTACAGGGTATATCTTCTCTGAAATTATTACAGGTGGTGCTTTACAGGTTTTACAGTTTTATCTAACATTAGGATAAGCTTTCAGGTTACTGCATTTGTTGCTGACTGATTGTTTCTGCTCTTACCTCCTTGTTCTTTCGTCCGTGGTTCTTCTTTTTAGGCAGGGGAAGGGCCCAGCCACCCACCCCATGCTACACTCCTTTTATAGGGTACCACAGTTGTGACATTTCCTGTGGCAGAGCAGGAAGGGGCGGATCAGTGGGGCCTCCACAAGGTGATCTCATTTATAGGGGCACTAGTAATTTAACTTGTTATAACAAGTTAAACAAAGCACAATTAAACCATTACTTGCATTTTTGTCCTTTTTTTTTCCTTCTAATTACTCTGACTAGGTTACAAACCCAGCAACTTATTTGGAATGGATTTCATTAACTGCAGGTACTGTGGAACAATTTTCAGAAGGACAGTCTTACAGGATTTAGGACACTGTCCTACATGCTGGGCCTTTGGAGATCTTAGGTCTCAGCTCCGGGCAGCATGGGCAGAGATTGCACACCTCAAATTTCATATTGAAGAGGAAATACATTATAAGAACCACCGCCATTTCCCCAGCATCCAACAGAAAAACCTCGACCCGCAGAGGGTAGTTGGTCCAGGAGGTTGGCAGGTGGTTAGGAGGAGCAAATCAGGTGCCCCATCACTCTCTGCTCTCCAACACATTACCTCCAAAACCATATAAACACTACAAACAGGTATCTGCCTCTATCTCTGAAATCAAATAAAGAGGCAGAAGACACTGCAGAGCAGGACACTGCGCACAGGAGCTAGCACAACAATACTCACCCAAATCAGGAACCAAAACTAAACAAGCACAAAGGAAATCCAAAAACTTCTGATCATAGGAGACTCCATGATTCGGGAGTTGATACCCATCTCCAGCAGGGTGATGGTCAGATGTCTCCCAGGTACATCAGCATGGAGAGACACTGACCGCATTGCTAAAATTGTTCACAAAGCAGGAGAAAACATTGATGTCCTAGTACACATAGGGACTATCGATCTCGCCAGCCGGTCAGTTGTGGAGACCAAGGAACACCTGACTAAGCTGGGTGACAAACTATCATCTATTTCGTCTGGCATCTCCTTCTCTGAGATCCTGCCAGTCTGGGAGAAGGGAGCAGATGGACGGAAGGTCAGAGAAGGGAGATAGGGGAGCTAAACACGTGGCTCAAGGACTGGTGCCAGGAAAAGGACACAGATTTGTAGGAACTGGCAACAGTTCTGGGAGCGAAAGTTCTTTAAATTTGATGGACTGCATCTGACTAAAGAGGGAGTCAGTGCATTGGGGCAGAAGTTTGACGTCTTTTGCAGAATATTTAAACTAGCAAATGGGGAGAGGGGTGCAGCACCCGTCCGAATGGGAAGAACACCCTCCCTCAGCTAGTGGTCAAACAGAATTCAGCGTGTTTGCTGCTCATTTGCATCACCAGGTAAGAAAAAGGTTTGTCTCCCATACGACGCACAGGGTAATGCCAAACTTCACCCAACAACTACCACACCAAAATCTGGCCAATGGAAAATCATGTACACAATGCTCACAGCCTGGGAAATAAGATCCCAGACCTGCAGGCAATAATGTCAGAGGCTAAACTGGACATAGTAGCAATTAGTGAGACGTGGTTTACCAGTAACCACACTTGGGAGACTTCAGTACCTGGCTATGTATTGTTCAGAAGAGACCGAGGTGCAAAAGGGGGAGGAGTGGCCCTGTATGTCAATGAAAATATCAAAGCTACAGAAATTCAGAATACACATAAGGAGCCAGAAAAACTGTGGGTCACCCTGGAAACAGGAAATGGGACAGCCATAAGAACTGGGGTTGTCTACAGGCCCCAGACCAGGGGGAGGACATAGACACATTACTGTTAGAAGATATACAAAACATGACAGCTAAAGGGGAGGTTCTGATAATGGGAGACTTCAACATGCCAGATACAGATTGGTCAATACCAGCAGGAACATCTGCCAGAACTAGACTCATAGTGGATTCCCTGCAGGGGGAGGGCCTCAAACAACTGGTACAGCAACCCACAAGAGACAGGGCTATCCTAGATCTAGTACTGACTAACAAAGAAGGGATCACAGATCTCCAGGTAGAAGGTCACCTGGGGGCCAGTGACCATCACATGGTATGGTTCAATTTGGCTACTACATCTAAATCATCCCATTCCAAGGCAAAAATATGGGACTTCAGAGGAGCTGACTTTGATAAGATGGCCAACAGAGTTAAGCTAGCCCTGGCAAAAAGAAACACAGGTGAGGAGGTACAGGCAAAGTGGGCAAGCATTAAGGATACAATACTTGAAGCAACATCCCATTGTGTTAGACAGAAAAGGAAGTGCAAAAGAAGAAGGAAACCACTTTGGTTCTCAAATACAGTAGCAGAAAAGGTCAGAGCCAAAAGGCTGGCCTTCAGGAAATATAAGGAACACAGCGGATGAAGATAGGGAGGCATACTAAACTGCCCTAAGGAAGCAGGTAGGCAGTAAGGCAGGCAAAGTCCCAAACTGAGGAAACACTAGCACGAACAGTAAAAGAAGGTGACAAGACTTTCTATAGATACATTAGTGAAAGGAGAAAGTCCAGAGGGGTATTGCTAAGCTTAATGGAGAAAAGGGAGCATGTGAGGAGGAGGACCCTGTAAAGGCATCTATCCTAAATAGATACTTTTGCTCAGTATTTACTGAAGAGAAGGTAGGGCAGGGCCCACAGCTCAGCATCATGGACACAGGGGAGGGAGGTGAGCACTACTCCCTCACAAAGAAAGGGTCCTACAAGAGCTTGCTAAGCTCAGGGTGGATAAGGCAATGGGACCTGATGGCATACATCCCAGGGTACTTAAGGAGCTAAAGGAGGAACTAGCAGAGCCATTAGCAGAATTGTTTAGTGAGTCTCTGAGCACAGGAGAGGTCCCAGAAGACTGGAGAAGGGCTCATGTGATCCCGCTCCACAAGAGTGGTAGCAGGAGGAGGCGGGGAACTACAGACCAGTCAGTCTTACCTCAGTAGTGGGCAAGATTATGGAGGCACTCCTTAAGGAAAGGATAGTGTAACACCTGGAATCCATAGGGCACAGGATCCAAGACAGCATGGGTTTACAAAGGAAGGTCCTGTCAAACTAATCTCATAGATTTCTTTGACTGGGTAACCAGAGTGGTGGACCAAGGGGAGCAGTTGATGTCGCCTACCTTGACTTCAGCAAAGCTTTTGACACTGTTCCACATAGAAGATTGATAAATAAGCTAGGTAGGCTCGGGTGGGTCAGAAGTTGGTCAACTGGGTGGCAAACTGGTTGACTGGCAGAAAACAGAGAGTGGTGGTAAATGGTATACAGTCAGAAGAAATGCAAATCACAAGTGGGTACTTCAGGGATCAGTCCTGGGGCAGTCCTATTCAACATCTTCATTAGTGACCTCGCAGATGGACTAGAGGGTAAGGCTTGTCTGTTTGCAGATGACACCAAGATCTGCAACACAGATGATCCAGATGGGGTGGGCAGAATGAGAAGACATCTGGATAAACTAGCAAAATGGTCAGAAGAGTGGCAACTGGGATTTAATGCAAAGAAGTGCAAAATCATGCACATAGGGAAGAGAAACCCTGAAGCCACTTATAGGCTGGGAGGGGAGTTGCTAGCAGTCACAAAGGAAGAAAGAGACTTGGGCATCATCATCACTGATGACCTAAAATCATCCAAGCAGACCTCTAAAGCAGTAGGTAAGGCTAGGGGGTGTTAGGGTGTATTAGTAGGGTATCACAAGTCGAAGAGGAGGTAATAATCCCTCTGTACAAGACATTGGTTAGGCCCCATCTGGAGTACTGCGCGTGCAGTATTGGAGGCCACACCTTCACAAGGACATTGACCAAATTGAGGCAGTCCAGAGAAGGGCAACCAAAATGGTGCAGGACTGCATCAGAAGACATATGAGGACAGATTAACGGAGCTCAATATGTATACCCTTGAGCAAAGGAGGGAGAGGTGATATGATCGAGACATTTAAACACCTCAAGGGCATAAACAAGGTGAAAGAGTCTAACATGTTTAAATATAAGAAAAATAGCAGGACAAGAGGACACAGCATGAGATTAGAGGGAGGCCGATTAAGGGAAATGTGAGGAAATTCTTTTCACAGAAAGGGTGGTAGATGCATGGAATAGCTTACCACAAGAAGTGGTGGCTATGAATACAGTGCAGGGCTTCAAACAGGCATGGGATAGGCATAAGGGAGCAATACAAATGACTATGAATAGATAGGTCACTGACAGAGCAAAGGCCGATGGCACATTTATAAGGTAGAAAAAGAAATGGGCAGACTGGATGGGCCTTGCGGTCCTTATCTGCCGTCAACTTCTATGTTTCTATGTTTCTAAATTCAGACACCCTCAGTCAAGAATACTTTTAAGGCAGATGCCCACCGCAGCTGCTCTAGCAGATGCATCAGAGGCATTACAGGCAGACCTCAAAAGATGCTTGCCCACATCTGCCCCAGACTGGAGGGCCTTGAGCAGTTCCTGCCTCTGGGTACCCTCTGGAAGGGCCTAGGCAGCAGCTCTAGCCTTCTTTCACAGAGTATTTTGAAATTTCACCATATGGGCAATGTAATTCATAACCCTGATGGATAGCGTAGCAGAGGCAAAGGCCTTTTCTCCCCATAACGCCCAGCTTTCTGGACTTCTTATCAAGGGAAGAGAGCTGAGGACCTTAGCTCTCTTGGACCTATCACTTGGCCCTGATTTTTCTGAGATTCCACAGATGCAGAGATTGCAGAGGAATTTAATGTAAACCGCAGAAAAACAGTGAAACATTATTCTGCAGTTTACATGAACTGCGGAATATTATTCTGCAGTTTATATTAACTTTATTTATTTATTTTTTTTTCAGTTGTTTAACCAGGATTAGCACACTAAGCTGAAAGCTTTTTTACACGCGCAGCCTGGGAGCACAGAGAAATTAAGTGACTTGCTCAGGGTCACTGAGTATGTAAGTGGAAGCTGTGAGATTCAAACCCAGGTCTGGTCTGCTGGATGTCACCAGATTTGCAGCTCAGAGCCTTAAACCACTGCACTATACTGCCTCCCAAATTAACTGCAGAAATTTATTCCACGGTTTATGTGAAATGCAGAATATTATTCCGCAGTTTATACTAAAGCGTCAGTATAAACTGTGAGTAAAACAAATCTGCAGTTTACATTGACTCTGACCAAGGAAAATTATTCCATGGATCATTTTAACTGCTGATATCCCATGGATCATATAAACCCTGGAAAACTATTCTGTGGTTTATATTAAAACTGCAAAATGCATTTTGGAATTCTGTGAAATTTAAAAACAAAAATCTGAAAAGCATTTTGGAACAGGCCCTGCCCATTTGTTTGTCTACTATGGCTTTACCATAAAAATTAAAACAAGTAACCCCCCCCCTCCAAATCTGGCTCAGCCCCACCACCCTCCTACCCCACCCACCCTAAGAACCTCGAGTCCCTTTATTTGAAGCAGAAATATTTTTTTGCAAATATCATTTTATTAGAGAAGATTTTACAGTTTTTACACAGTTTGACAGTCAGAGTCCATTATATGCATTAAAAACTTTACATCCAACATACAGAGGTACAGGTTTATTAACAAGATTTCACAAAATTATCCTAATAACCTTCCTATGCCGGTGACAAATGCCTGAATATCATTATGCCGGCTATCCCAGACTAGTATCATCTAGCATTTCCTTACACCACATTTCCCCCGAGACCCCCCACCCCTCCAATCGCAGCCCCAACTGACCGATTATGGTTATACCTTTCAAGGTCGAAGCTGGGACCAGAGGCTCATATACCATGGCCTGAGCAGTCGGGCAAGGGTCGCATTGTCTTAAGGAACAAAGTGAGGATCCTTGGTCATAATATATATGATCCATCTCCTCCATTTTAAGGAGGCAAGCTCTGCCTGGTCATTTAGATTATGGGTTATTTTTTCTGATCTATATACGAGGTGAACTATCTCTCTCCAGCCTGAAAGGGTAAGTGGTTCAACTGTGAGCCAGCGTCTAGTAATAGCTTTTTGCGCTGCAAGGAGAAGGATATTTAATAGGTAACGGGTATGGGGATCACGCAGCTCAGGAGGGAAACAATGCAGGATAAAGAAATCGCCATTATAAGGAAGTCTGACCCCAAGGAGGTCTTCTAACTTCTCAAATAAGGCCTGCAGAAAAGGCTGCAGTTTTGGGCAGGACCAGAGAATGTGAGAATGGTGGGCAACAGTCTCACCACGTAGGCACCAACACGCTGCAGAGCTGGTAGCACCATAATGCGAAGTTATTACCTGGGTTCGAAAAAATCTTATTAGCAATAGCCATGAGAATAACCTCCAGGAATGAGAGTAATGGTTCTTGATACCATACGCCAGAGAACTTCCCACTGTTGAGATGTAATTTGGGAACTCAATTCCTCATTCCACTTTTCCCTTAACCCTGATGTGTCTCCCCCTGTTGTTTCCAACAGGGACTTATATGAAGCAGAAATATTTCTGTCAGGTCCCATACTGTGCAGCGATCCTCATCCTTCGAATTTCACAGCTGGGCCCGAATTCCAGTTTCTTGTCTGAGACGTGCTTTGATCACAGCCGCACAAAGCACTACTGGAATAAGAAAAGTACAGTTACGTAGGAACTTACGGTAACAGTAGATCTTCGAGACAGGTTCCTTCAGTAGGTCATCACAGATAGGACTGGCGCCACCTGGCGTCGGGCCGCACGGCAGACTTTTCTAGCAATCCCTGACGGGGGACCGCCCAACCGACATCACGTGACTGACGTCAGCATGACTGTATATAGCGGGCGGACCCCACTCCCGCCCTCCAGTTCTCCCGCCGGGGCCAGGAAGAGGCCTGACAGCAGGAGCAAACAGGATTTGGAGACCCTGTAAAACAAAAAATAGGAGAAGGAGGGAAGGAAAATTATGACTTACTGAAGGAACCTCTCTCAAAGATCTACTGTTACGGTAAGTTCCTATGTAACTGTACTATCTTACTTCGAGAGGTTCCTTCAATAGGTCATCACATATAGGACAGAGTCTCAAGCAGTCCCTTTGAGGAGAGACCGAGAGGAGGGAAACAAACTCCAACGGAAATAACTGAAGTCCAGAAAGGACCCAGTCTAGGACAGAAGGCCCTGCAGAATAGCTAGGCCAAAACCAGCCCTCCGCCTAGAAGCAATGTCCAGACTATAGTGTTTGGTAAAGGTATGGACAGAACTCCAAGTAGCGGCAGCAAAAATGTCAGCTGCAAAAACGTTCCAAAGGAAGGCCGCGGAAGCAGCCATGCCCCTAGTAGAATGACCTCTGATGGAACCCAGCAGAGGTTTATCATACTTCTGGTAGCAGAATCGAATGCAGTTGCCCAGCCATTTGGAAAGGCCCTGCTTAGAAATCAGTTTGCCCTTCGATCTCTGGGTAAAAGAGACAAACAACTGGTCGCAAGAGCGAAGCTCCTTGGTCCGGTGTGTATAACATCGGAGAATCTGACGGACATGCATTGTGTGAAGAAGTGCCTCACCTCTGGTAGAGGGGGACGGGTAATACAACGGAAGCTCTACCGATTGGTTCACCTCTGGGAGGAACCTTGGCTGGGTTCTAAGGACCGCACGATCCCGATGGAAAATCAAGTAAGGCTCCTTGCAAACTAGACCGTGAAGCTCCGAAATCCTTCTGGCTGATGTAATTGCCACCAGAAAAAGAGCCTTCCAAGACAGGAAGTGCAGATCACAGCTCATAGCCGGCTTGAAAGGAGGAAGGGTGAGCTTTTCCAGGACGAAGCTCAAATCCCAAGGTGGGATTGGGCTGCAGATGGGGGGTTTCAGATGGAGAATCCCTTTCAGAAAGGTTTTGGAGACATCCAAGTGACCCACGGGTTTACCATCCACTAGATCGTTGTATGCTGAAAGAGCTGACAGATGTACCTTTAAGGAAGAGTAGGACAGACCAGAGTCTGACAAGTGAAGGAGGTATTCCATGACTTGTGGGGCCGAACAAGAGAATG
The DNA here is from genome assembly GCA_016271365.2 of Neoceratodus forsteri. NCBI lineage: Eukaryota > Metazoa > Chordata > Ceratodontiformes > Ceratodontidae > Neoceratodus > Neoceratodus forsteri. The sequence continues at coordinate 738,371,575 of CM028131.1, forward strand.
GGTTCCAGCCCTTTGTGGTCGCCTATATGGAAAACCACTTCCACTTCATGGCATAAGTGGAACGGGTAGAAGGTTTTCTGGCCTCAATTAGGACCTGTGCAACCTGAGAGGAAACCCCGAAACGAGATATTGCTATGTCTGCAGGAGCCATGCATGAAGATGCAGGGTCCTGAGCCTCGGGTGAACCAGACTGCCTTGATCCTAAGTAAGGAGGTCGTGAGTCACTGGAAGTGGAACCGGTGGTTCTCTGGAAAGCTGCTGGAGCAGCAGGAATCAGATCTGTCTCGGCCAGAGAGGGGCGATGAGGATCATCCTTGTCCTCTTCACCTGAAGCTTGAGAAGAACCCTCTGCAGAATGGGAAAAGGAGGGAAAGTGTATAAAAATGTCCCTGTCCAAGACAGAGACAATGCGTCGCTCCAGAAAGCACCTTGCTCTGGAACGAGCGAGCAAAACTTGGGAAGTTTTGTGTTGGATAGGGAGGCGAAGAGGTCGATTTCCAGACGCCCCCAACTTCGGAAGTCTGAATCCGCCACTTCCTGATGCAGTTCCCACTCGTGAGCTAGGGTCCGAGATCTGCTGAGACTGTCTGCCAGGACGCCTAAAACATCCGCACATGCACGGCCACTAGGGCCAGATGGTGCTGGACTGCCCAGTTCCACACCCTGGTCGCCTCCCTGCAAAGAGGGTACGGCCGGGTTCCTCCTTGTTTGTTGATGTACCAAACTACCGACATATTGTCCATTTGGATCAGCAGCGTTTCCTTCGGAAGGAGGGTCCAAAGAAAAAATTACTCACCTTAGTAATGTTGTTTCTTTTAATGGAGTCTTGCTGTATTCTGACATATGCAGTTAGGTCCTGCCTTTCAACTGCCCCGGAGAACAAAGAGTTAAACTTTCTATGGCCAGCATGGAATGTTCACCGCGAGCTCGGCTGAAGGCCCTGTCTGCTGCTGTTTAAACTCCAACCGTCAGATCTTTACGAGCAGTACTCACTAGAAGTTCTGTGTGGAAACTGTAAAACTCAAAACTAGCCAACTGGCAACTACTGTATATCTATATAACAGGGTTTTTTTGTTTCAGAAAGAGACTCAAGTCAGGAAACCCAAAAAACAAAACACAATCACTCACCCAAAATAAGAGAGGGTGAAAAAGAGGACACCCCTAGGGTGCCAACACTGCTCCTGCCCACCCACATCCCAAAAACTAGGTTCTGAGAGGGGAAGCGGGGAGGACAGAATACAGCAAGACTCCATTAGAAGAAACAACATTACTAAGGTGAGTAATTTTTTCTTCAAACAACATGAAGTCTTGCTGTATTCTGACATATGCAGACTACCAAGCAGTACCTCCATGGAGGAGGGACAGAACCTACTTTGGAAACAGGCTCTGAAGTACTGCTGTGCCAAACCGAGCATCATTCCTAGCCTGGATATCCAGAGAGTAATGCTTGGTGAAAGTGTGAACTGTTTTCCAGGTGGCTGCTTGACAAATTTGTAAGAGAGGAATATCCCTGGCAGCAGCCAGGGAAGCAGCTGTACCTCTAGTGGAATGAGCCCTCAGGCCTTAGGGTGGAGTTCTACTCAGTTTCTCACAGCAGAATTGTATACAAGAAACAATCCCCCTGGCAACAGATCTTTTAGTGGCAGGTTCCCCTTACCAACCTCTCCATATGTGAGGGAACAACTGGAGGGATTCAAACCTGTGACCCTTGGTGCGCTCTATGTAGTAGCTCAGGGCCCTTTTAACATCTAAGCTGTGTAGCCTCCTCTCTCCAGAGGAGGAATGGTCAGTGAAGAAAACAGGGAGAGACATAGACTGGTTGAGGTGGAAATCTGAAACCACTTTAGGCAAAAACTTTCTGTTAGTTCTTAGGACCACTTTATCTCTATGGAAAGAGATGAAATCAGGTTCCAGTGACAGGGCTTGCAATTCACTGATACGCCTGGCAGAGGTAATGGCCACCAAAAACACAGTTTTCCAAGTCAAGTACTTAAGCTCTGCAGAGGACAAAGGCTCAAAGCGGGGTTGCATAAGCTGAGCAATGCAAACATTAAGGTCCCAAGCAGGAGCAGAATCCCTAAAGGGGGGATTGGTGTGAAGCAATCCCTTGAAGAACTTACAAAACACAGGATGGGCTGACAGAGGGGATGGCTTGCCTACTGACAGGAAAGCAGAAACAGCTGCCAAATGCCTAGGCCATTGAGATGGACCATATAGTCCAGAACCGTAGGCAACTCAGCAGAATCTGGAGAAATATTTTTCTTGGAACACCAAATACTGAATCTTTTCCATTTGGAGTTGTAAGTCTTTCTGGTGGAAGGCTTTCGAGAAGCCTTAAGGATATCCAGAACCCCTTGGGAAAGATGCAGATCAGCAAACTCTAACTCTTCAAGAGCCGTGCCTTGAGATTGAGAGACCGAAGGTTCGGGTACCAAATCCCCCCCTGAGAGGATGCCAACAGGTTGTAATTCCTGGGAAGAGACAGGGGAAGGTGGACTGCTAGGGACAGCAACAGAGGATACCAGGGCTGTCTGGCCCAGTCTGGAGCAATCAGAATAAATTTGCATGGTTGTGACCTTATCTTGACTAACACTTTGAACAGGAGAGGGAAGGGGGGAAAAGCATACAGAAATGTCCCTTCCCAATTCAGCATCGGAGCATCTAGGTGGACTGAGCCCAAGACTGGGGGTCTGCAACAAAAGAGAGGAAGTTGGCGATTGTCTGGGGCTGCTAAAAGATCTATCTCTGGAGTGCCCCCATCTCGAGAAAATCACTTTCAAAACTAGAGGATCTAGGGTCCATTCGTGATGGCCCTGGGATATTCTGCTGAGAGCATCTGCTAGGACATTGTCCTTCCCTGGGAGGTGAACTGCTATCAGAGAGGTTTGCAGGGAATAGGCCAGGGACCACAACTTCATTGCTTCTGTGCACAAGGCCATGGACCGAGTGCCTCCCTGCTTGTTGATGTACCACGTGGTGGTGTTGTCTGTTCTGACCTGGACCACCGTGTTCTGTACAGATTTGGAAAAAGCTTGCAGTGCCAAAAACACTGCTCTGAGTTCCAAGAGATGGATGTGAAGCAGAGATTCCTGAGGTGACCACAGTCCTTGAGTGTTAAGATCCCCCAGATGGGCTCCCCAGCCCAGCAGGGAAGCATCTGTGGTGAGTATCAATGAATGAGACTGAGTGACAAAAGGAACCCCCTTTCTCAAATTGTCCTGATCCTATGGAACATGCTAATGTATGCTCATGTTTTGGTCTGTTAAAACTAATAAAACGTGAATTTCAAAAAAAATAAAAAATTGTCCTGATCCTGCCACCACTGCAAGGCCTAGATCAGGGTTCGAGTCACTGGGACTAGTTTGGTAAGGGAATCCTTTCTTTGGGACCAGAAGGCTCTGAAGTGGAACTGAATGTCCCTCATCTGGAATCTTGCTCCTTGGACCACTGCTGTGGAAGCTGCCATGTGGCCCAGAAGCTGAAGGAAATGCCTTGCTGGCCGAGACACCTGCAGGGTGAATGAAGAGGCCAGTTCCATAAGGGTCCTTGCCCTTTTTCAGAGGAAGGAAGGCTCTTGCCTTTATTGTATCCAGTCCTGCCCCTATGAAGGTGAGGAGCTGTAATGGTTCGAGAAGTGACTTTGGAAGCTTGAGAAGGAATCCTCAGGAAGTGAGCACTTGCTGAGTTATTTGCAAATGTGACTTGACTTGGTCTGGAGACTGACCTACTATGAGCCAGTCGTCCAAGTATAGGAAGCTGGAGATCTTTTTTCTCCTTAGGAAAGCAACCACTACTGCCAGGCACTTTGTGAAAACCCTTGGGGCTGATGTTAGGCCAAAGGGCATTGCTCTGAACTGATAGTGGCCTGAGGGCAACTCAAACCTGAGGTATTTTTTGTGGGAGCACCAGATGGGAATGTGAAAATAGGCATCTTTGAGGTCCAGGGAGGCTAGCCAGTCCCCTGATCTTAGAGAGGGAAGGATTATTCCCAGAGTCACCATTTTAAACTTTGGTTTTAAAAGGTGTTTGTTCAGATATCTTAGGTCCAGGATGGGCCGCCATTCTCCTGTCTTTTTGGGGGTCAGGAAGTACCTGGAGTACAATCCTTTGCCCTTGTGTAGGGTGGGAACCCTCTCTATAGCTCTGAGAGCTAGGAAGGAAGAAACCTCTGCCTCTAAGGCAAGAGTCTCTGATGGATTTGCAGCTGGAAAAGATCTGGTTCTCATCTTGGGAAACTTTTTGAAGCTGAGAACCAGTCCCTGGCTTACTACTTCCAGGACCCACTTGTCTGATGTAAGAGACTTCCAGTCCTGGACAAAGTAAGCCAGCCTGTCCCCTACTGGTATTGGAGAATCGGCCCGGGCAGACCCATCAGGGTGTCTGCTTGGCAGGAGCTTTAGGCTGAGGGGTTGATGCAGGCCTGCTCATCCCCTATCTGCCTCTCCCTCTAATGAACCCCCCTCTGAGAGTAAGAAGAGGAGGCCTGAGCTTGGTAAAAAGGCCTTTGGAAAGGCCTGCCCATGCCCCTGGACTGCTGCCTTTGAGGAGTAGTTTGCCTTTCTTTGGCCTGAGCACTCCTGTAAGTGGTCCTATACTCGTCCATCTTTTTCATGTAGCTCTCTGTCTGCTCCCAAAACAGAGAATTACCAATAACAGGGAAATCCATGGCCCTAGCCTGGGTATCCTGTCATAGGTTAGTACATCTGACCCAAGCCATCCTCCGAAGAGCCACAGATGTAGCCATGACTCTTGATGAAACATCACTGCAGTCCACAGCAGCATGAAATTGCACTTTGAATGCCTCAGTCCCATCTGCAGCCACCTACTCCAGCTCCTTGGCAAGCTGGTCAGGGGCTGTTTAGCCAGAGCCAGCACAGTGTCCCACCTGGACTTCTGGTATCTAGCTGTGTAGGCCATATAGTTAGCCTGCCTGAGTCCCACAGATGCTGCCATGTACTGCTTCTTTGCCATGGCATCAGTCTTCCTGGAGTCCTTGTCTGCGGGGTGTGATGCAAGGGGATATTTGCCTTATCACAGGCAGCAGCCGCCTGCACTACCCCAACATGGCTGCATTGCTGGGAAAGGAACTCCGTGTCCGAGCCTGAAAGAGTACACCTCTTGTCCACTTGTCTGTCCACAGGAGGTATGGAATTAGGAGTCTTAAGAATTTTATGTGTCTGTTTCCCAAAGGATTTGTGGAGGGGAAAAGACAGTCTCCTAGACTCTGGGATGTCCATCATTTCAACAAAATCAGGCTCTTCCTGATCCTTTACTGCTTCCTCCACAGGAAGCTGGAGGGTCTCAGCCACTTTTTTGTAAAACATAAAGTGAGAAGGGGACTCGGAAAGCCTAGGAGGAGAAACACATGAAGGTCTGTCTGGGGAGATGTCTGGGTCAATAGGCACATCCAGACTTTCATAACCACCATCATCATCCTCATACTGTCCTTCCTCCTCCTCCGGTTCATAAAATTCTTCCAAAGTGTAATCCGGAACCGGGAGAACTGACCGAACCGAACCCCTGCCAGATGGTGCCGGTTCAGTCGGAACCGAAGTTAGCGATTGCACTATTCTTATCGCCTTGGCTATCTCATCAGCGGTCGGAGTATGAATTTCTGGGTCCGAACCGGACGATTTAGAAACATAGAAAGATAGAATCTGACGGCAGATAAGGACCGCTTGGCCCACCCAGTCTGCCCATTTCCCTACCTACTGGATAAGCTGCAGATCCTAGTTAACCAGCAGCCTACTTCTTTCTACCCCCAACCCCCAGAATTGCCTTTATGACTATCCCATGCATGCTTGAATTCCACCACTGATTTTGACTCCACAACCTCCTCTGGAAGGCCATTCCATGCATCCACAACCCTCTGTGAAAAATACTTCCTTAAATTACCTCTGAGCCGCTCTATCTTCAAATTGTGCCTCTTGTTCTTGCACACCTCTTTTGAAAGATGCTACCTTCTTGGACTTTGTTGATTCCCTTGAGGTACTGAAAGTTTCTATCATGTCCCCCTCCTCCTTTCTCGAGGCTATACATATAAGCTCCTAAGTCTCTCTTCATATGTCCTCCGTGCAGACCCTGCACCATTTTAGTTGCCCTCCTCTGGACAGCTTCCATCCTGTCTATGTCTTTATGGAGATCGGGTCTCCAGAACTGCACACAGTACTCCAGATGGGGTCTCACCAGCTGTCTGTACAGAGGGATAATAACTTCCTGTTTTCTACTGGTGATGCCTCTCCTATGCATCCCAGTATCCCCCAGCCCTCCTTGCTGCCTTCTCACATTGCTTGCCCACCTTTAGGTCATCTGATATGACTACCCCAGGTCCCTTTCCATTTTTGTTGTTGTTAGTATCTCACCCCCATTGTGTACTCTTCCCTGGTTTTTGTTTCCAGGTGCATTACCTTGCACTTCTTAGCACTGAATCTAAGCTGCCATACATTTGACCATTCCTCTAACCTTGCCAAGTCCCTTCTCATCCTTTCCACCCCACCCTGTGCATCAACTCTGTTGCAGATCTTTGTGTCATCTGCAAAGAGACATATTTTTCCTTCCAGTCCTTCTGCAATGTCGCTATAAAGACATTGAAGAGGACTGGTCCTAATACTGAACCTCGGTACCCCGCTAGTAACCCTCCTTTCTTCAGAGTGGACTCCATTTACTATTACCTCTGTGTCCTATTCTCCAGCCAATTCTTTACCCAGGCTGTCATCTTGGGACCCACTCCCAGGCTGGCTAACTTATATATTAATCTTTGTGTGGGACTGTGTCAAATGCCTTGCTAAAGTCTAGGTAGGCCATGTCCACAGCCCTCCCTGATCTACTACTTGGTCACCCAGTCAAAGAAATCTATCAGATTCGCTCTGGCATGACCTTCCTGCTGTGAATCCATGCTGCCTAGGGTCTTGTGCCCTCTGGCCTCTAGATACTGAACAATCTTTTCCTTTAGAAGTGATTCCATCATTTTCCCTATCACTGAGGTTAAACTAACAGGTCTATAGTTTCCTGCTTCTGCCTTGCTCCCACTTTGTGAAGGGGAATCACATCTGCCCTCCTCCAGTCCTCGGGTACCACCCCATCCTCCCATGATTTGTTAAAGAGGGTAGTCAGTGGTGTCACTAGTTCTACCCTTTAGTTCTTTTAGAATTCTGGGATGAATCCCATCAGGCCCCATTGCTTTGTCCACCTTCAGTTTTAAGAGTTCTTTCAGAACCCTTTCTTCTGTAAATGGGCTGGTATCAACTTCTGTATCCAGAGTGTTACTACTGTTTGTTTTATGTACCTCCCTCTTCCTTTGTAAATACTGAGCAAAATATTTGTTTAGTATCTCTGCCTTTCACATTCTCCTCTGCCCACCCTCCCTCCCCTTTATTAAGCCTCACTATCCCTCCCTTGGTCTTCCTTTGCTCCTGATGTACCTATAAAAGGTTTTATTCCTCTTAACTGAGTTAGCCATCTTTTCCTCAGTTTGGGCCTTTTGCTGTTCTGACTGCCTTCCCAGCCTCCCTTTGCTTTAACTGATACAGTTCTCTGTCCTGCTCCTGCTGCGATTCCTTGTACTTCCTGAATGCTTTCTTTTTCTCTTGAACCTTCACTGCCACTTTGGAGAACCATATAGTGGTTTCTTACATCGCCTTGTTTTGTTTATTTGCTTCACACAAAGGCTCGCTACCTCTGTGATGGCAGTTTTATTATTCCCCATTGTTCTTCCACCCTCCTTCCTGCCCATTTGCTAGTGCATCTTTAGGCACTCACCCATTTTGGCAAAGTCAGCCCTCCTAAAGTCCAGTACTTTTGTCTTTGTATGGCTTGACTCTATTGCTGTGTTTATTGTGAACCATACTGTTTGATGGTCGCTAGTTCCCAGATGGCTACCCACTCTACATCTGTGATCCTTCTCTCCATCTCCATTCGAGTATCAAGTCTAATATTGCTCCTCTCGAGTGGGCTCCAGTACTAGTTGTCTAAGGCATGCCCTGTAGGGCATCTAGAATAACTGCCCTCTTCAAGTGGCAGCTGCAACTGCGCTCCAGTTAACATCTGGCATATTCAGATCACCCATCAGCAATATCTCCTTTTTCTGCCATTCTAAGTATACTTTCTATCATTTCCTTGTCCATTTCCTCCCTGAGAGAGGGTCTGTATACAACCCCATGCGGATTGTGGTGCCATTGCCTGTCTCCAAATTTACCCACAGTGCTTCTTCTCCTCCCTGTTTACCCTTTTGTTCTGTTGCTTTTATTCCTTCCCTTATGTAAAGAACTACTCCTCCCCCTCTTTTACCCTCCCTGTCCCTCCTGTAGATAGTGTATCCTGGTATGTTTACGTCCCAGTCATGGTTTTGTGTGTACCATGTTTCTGTGACTGCCACGATATCCAGATGTTCCTCCTCCATCAAGGCCACTAATTCAGGAAGATTTATCTTTTCTTTTTCCTTTTACCGGAACCAACTCCTCAGAATCGGCTCTCCTTCTGCTCGAAGAAGTATCGCCCTGGTTAGAGGGCACTCCTTCTGGTTCGGTCGGAACCGAACTGGGCTTTGGCCATCTGGGTCAGCGGACTTCTCTGCCTCCCTTTTCCTCAGTCTACCTAATCTCTTTTCCAGGGTAGATTTGGGGAAATTCTTACAAATTTGGCAGTCTGAATCAAGGTGGTCAAACTCCAAACAATAAACACAGGTGGTGTGGGGATCAGCCTTGGCAAAGTCTTCCCCACACACACTGCAGTGTTGAAACCCAGTGGGCCCGTTTTTTTTCTTGGGTTTCTCAGACATGGCCAATCCTAATCAAAACTTACCCTTTTTTTCGGCAATCCGCCAGGGAAGACTCCCCTGTCGGTTCCTGACCATGTCACGGGTCTTGGAAAAAAACGTAATAAAATCCGGTTTTTTTTTTAGAACTGATATGGACCGTTTACCACACTCTAAGTAAATCACAAACTTTTTTACCTGAAAACTGATCGGTTCGGCCACAATTTACAAGTTCCACACAGAAAGTATACAGAAAACCTATCTAGTACTCACGGTACCACAGAGAGAGACTTAAACCGACTGATGGGTAACAGCAATTCGGTCGAAACCGAGCGAAAAAATGACACTTTGACTTTTTTGAACTGAGCAAAGGAGAATCTCCGGAGCGACTGTTCAGTGAGGTGGGATAAAGAATCTGACGGTTGGCGTTTAAACAACAGCAGACAGGGGCTTCAACCGAGCTCGCAGTAAACATTCCATGCTGGCCATGGAAAGTTTAACTCTCTGTTCTCCGGGGCAGTTGAAAGGCAGGACCTAACTGCATATGTCAGAATACAGCAAGACTTCATGTTGTTTGAAAGGCCTGTAATGCGTACAGGACCGCCCTGAGCTCCAGAACATTGATGTGGAGAGAAATCTCCAAGCCGGACCAAAGTCCCCGGGCTTGATGTTCCCCCAGGTGAGCACCCCACCTCATGTTCGAGGCATCTGTGGTGAGGGTAGCTGCAGGTGCAGGGTTCCAAAAAGGAAGTCCCAAGGAAAGATTGCTGGAATCCATCCACCACTGCAAATCCTTCTGAACCACTGAGGAGATGAGGACCGGATGGTCCAGATCTTCCAGAAGCTGATCCCACTGCACCCGCAAGGACCACTGAGTGATCCTCATGTGGAGCCTGGCTAGGGGAACGGTAGTGATGGAGGCCGCCATCAGGCCCAAAAGGCGGAGGACTTCCCGGGCCGGAATAGTCCTGCTGGAAGCCACCTTGGAGGCCTGATGGATAAGGGTCTCCACCCTGTCTGGAGGAAGGAAGGCTCTGCACTGGACCGTATCCAGGACTGCCCCGATAAACTGGAGTTTCTGGGCAGGGATAAGGGATGACCTGGGCACGTTGACCGTGATCCCTAACCGGTTGAACAAGTCCAGTGTAAAGGAAAGAGCCTCCAGCAAGGAATCCCTGGACGGGGCTGTAATCAGCCAGTCGTCCAGGTAAGGGAACACCGCAATATCCCAGCGGCGCAGGAACGCCGCAACCACCGCCAGGCACTTGGTAAAAACCTGTGGTGCCCAAGACAGACAAAAGGGGAGCACCCGGAACTGGAAGTGTTCCCCCTGGAAACGGAAATGCAGGAATCGGCGCTGGCTGGGGAAAATAAGTATATGTAGGTAGGCATCCTGCATATCCAGAGTGCACAGTCAGTGGTTCTCCATGAGGAGAGGAAGGAGGCTCTGGACAGTCAGCATTCGGAACTTTTTGTACTCGACAAACTGGTTGAGCTGATTTAAATCGTGTATGGGTCGGAAGTCCCTGGTCTTTTTTGAAACCCAGAAAAAATGGGAGTAGAATCCCTTTCCCCTTTGCCCTGAGGGGACGCCCTCGATCGCTTCTTTTAGCAAGAGCAAATTAAACTCCTTGCGAATGAGAAGTGCCTGATCCCGGGAGTAAAAGGACTTCTGCAGAGGATTTCCCGGGGGGAACTCCAGGAGCTCTATGGTGTGCCCAATGGACACCAGTTGCAGGACCCACTCGTCGGAGGTAAGCGCCCTCCACTCCTGCACATGGTGGGTGAACCTCCCCCCCACCTGACTGAGGAGGCATGGGGCCGGGGAGTCAAGAAGTGGCGGGACGTTCAGGGGGAGGGCCTCCTAAATGTCTCTGGTTCTTGGGAGGCTGGAGGGGTGGCTGTACCCATGGCCTTACGCTTCCCTTGGCGGCACACCTGAGCGTCCTTCCTCTGCCTCCAGGTCTTTTTCCGAAAGGGCTGATGCTGCTGTTGTTGAGCGCCCAATCGGTACATAGACCTAACAGACCTAAGAGCAACTCCTTTGTCCTGTAGGTCCGTTATAATGTCTTTGGTGTCCCCTCTAGAAAGGGCAGAGCCCCTGAAAGGGGCATCCTGAACTGCTGACTGGACCTCGTTAGTGAGGCCTGAAAGGTGAAGCCAGGAGTGCCGTCTAAGGGCAATGGCAGTTGCCCAGGTACAGGCCACAGCGTAGACAGAATTCTAAGTGGCACGTACAGCATGCCTGCAGGAGATCTTGGAGAGGAGGCGATCCTTGGCAAGTTCCTCCTTGAGAGGTGAAGGATCCATGGATTGGACCTTCATCTCTAACCTAGCCATAGTCGTCCTTTGGTGGGACACCCTCTGGGCCACGTAACTGAGGGAGTGAGGCGCGCACGTGGCCGAGGAGTAGACGTTTTTCCCGAACTGGTCCATCTGCCTCGACTCCTTGTCCAGAGGAGTAGTGCTCATGTGCTTAGGAGCAGAGGAGCGATCCTGAGCTGCTGAAATAACTACAGAGTCAGCCTTAGGATGAGACTTTAAGAAAGGGGTATCCTTCGGTGTCTGGTAAAGTCTGTCCGCCCATTTGGGGACAGCCGGAATAGACTGAGGCATCTGCCAGATGGTCGTGGTGAAGTCTTGATAGGGGCCCATCCACGGAGGAACTGGGATAGGAGACAGAGATTCCAAGCCCAGGTGTTCCGTGAGCCTCTGTCTCATCGGGTCCTGTTCCTCCGACTCCCAGTCGAAGTAGTCTCTCAAGGCCCTCAAGAGGTCTGAGAAGGAAGGGTCCTCTGGTGGTGATTTCGGCGAGGCCTTGCATCTCGGTTCCTCGGGGTCTTCCACAATCTCCTCCTTCGAGGAATCTTCCCTCCCGTCTGAGCTGTCATCATCTGCCTCCTCAAAAGGACAACAAGAAAAATTCGGAAGGGAAACGTCCTGGCGAGTCTTCCCCGAGATGTGGACAGTCGGAAGCGAGCTGCTTGGGGAAGGGGACCTAGGAAGCTGCGGTTGTGGGAGTCTAGTTTCGAGGTCGAATCCAGCTCCGACCCAGCCCCTGCCACCAAGACTGTATCAGGGTCTTTAAATCCGAATAAAACGGGGTGGAGCAGGCTGAGGCTGGGGCCACCAGTGGGGGATAATAACCCTGGGGTCTCATGTAATGGGAATAGGGATTATATCCTGGGTAGAACTGTCCCAGGCAACTCCAATCGGGAGTGGAACCCCCGGGTAAGGATCCCCAGGATACCCATAAGGGTAATGGGGGACAGTTCGGGGTCGGGTCTAAATTCCCATCATCAGACCTGACGTCGGGGGAACCCACGTCGGACCCACCATGGTATAGATCAGAGAAGGGTCCGGCGTCGGGACAGTTCACGTCAGAGGAACCAATGTCAGCACCAGCGCTAACCCCATCCAGCACCGGAAGGGAATCCGGTGTCGGAGGGGCTGGCATCGGCACCGGACAAAGGGGCTCTGACATCAGCATCGGGGACAAAGTTAGAGGCCGGCCGGACAGTCCCGGCAGAGGGACTGTCGTTGGGATTGCCCACGTCTGAGGAGCCGGCAGCCCGCCATCAGGCTGTGGAGGGGCCTCCAGAGAAAGGCCATCTGGCCGAAGAGGAGTCTCCTGCGCCTGGACCTCGGCAGGGGAGGGCGGAGAGGAACCCAACATATCCACAGGTTCAAAGGCATCTCTGTCGCCATCGCCAGACATGTCCATGGGAGAATGTGAGGACATGGGCAAAGGAGGGAGGGAGAGGGAGAGGGAGAGGGGCATTCTCCCTCTGGTCCTGCCGGATGTCGGGTGTGGCGCCGTGCGGTCATCAGAGACGGCTGACTTAGCAGGTAGGATCGGGTGGTCAGGGGTAGAACCTCCAGCCGACTTATCGACTGGAGCCGGGTGGATGCCCCCAGCCAGGGAAGCCGACTTACTGGTCGCCATGCGGTCTCCAGAGGAGCCGGGGGACGACTTACCGGCTGAGGCAGCGTAATCACCGAAGGAGCCGACGATCGACTTATCCGCCGGTTTGTCCAACTTACCGTCTGGTTTCTTGGGCGGCAGCTGGGCTTGCTCGTTGAGGGCCTGACGTCCGCGGAGCGAGTCTGCTCCATAGACTTCTCCTTGTGTTTTTTCAAAGGGGAAGATTTTTCAGATGTGTCCCTAAGCCAATCCATCTTTTTCTCTAGTGAAACTACACGGGCTTTGAGCAGGTGGGCCTCCAAAGCCTGCTGTCTCCGTTCTTTTGTGGCCTGATTGAAGGACTGGCACTTGGGGCAAGAGGAGACTGGATGGTCTGGGCCTAGGCAGATGACGCACTTCGTATGTCCGTCTTTGTGTGGGATCTGGGTGCCACATGCGGAGCACTTCTTCTTAGGAGAAGACATCAAAAATGACAGTAGTTTAAAGAATAAAGTAGCGAGGCATTACCGCGCGATGGACTTTCTCAATGATCGCAAATGGAAGTCTGCGGAGCGACTGACACGAGGTGACGGCGGGAAAGAACTGGACGGCGGGTGTGGGGACCGCCCACTATATACAGTCATGCTGATGTCAATCACATGACGTCGGGTGGACGGTCCCCCGTCACGGACTATTAGAAAACTCTGCCTTGCGGCCCAAGCCAGGTGGCACCAGTCCTATATGTGATGACCTACTGAAGGAACCCTCTCGAAGTAAGATCTGGTATTCTGGCCTAGTGGTAAAACTAGAAAGATGAGGATCGCTGTGCAGTGTGGTAGCCACTAAAAATATTACTCATTCAAATTCATAACAAATGAATAAATAAAAATTAAATTCAAAAAATTTGGTGGGGACTTTCAGGCTGGGATGGGGAGGGTGATGTGGCTGAGATGGATGAGGTGGATTTTTTTACTTTCTAATACTAAGAACTCAGGAGATAATTAACATCCTGCTCTGGTTTGTAGGTCCCAGACCCAAAAAGTACAGTTACGTAAGAACTTACCATAACAGTAGATCTTCGAGAGAAGCTCTTGCAGGAGGTAATTACATACAGAACTGATGCCGGCCCGCGTCAGGACCCGACGGAAACATTTCTAGCTAGCAGTCTCTGGCAGGGGACTGCCCCCATGTCAGGTGACCAACGTCATGTAGCATCAGTATAAAGGGGCAGTCCCCATGCCCGCCTTCCAGTTCTTTCCCGCCAAAGCTCAAAAGGCAAGACGAGAGAGAAGCGGATATTTCCCCTCCCGGAAAAGGAGCTGAAAAAGCTTAGGGGGATGGAGGGCGGGTAGATTACTCTACTGCAAGAGCCTCTCTCAAAGATCTACTGTTATAGTAAGTTCTTACGTAACTGTACTATTTTACTTCGAGAGGGCTCTTGCAGTAGGTAATTACACACAGGACTGAGTCCCAAGCAGTCTGGAACAAGGAGAAGCAAACGGGAGGAGGAAAGCTACTCAGAAGTAGACCCTCTGGTTGTGAAGGCCTTAGGAAAGGAGGCCTTGCAAAACAGCCAGCCTGAAGCCTGCTCTACGGCGAGAGGCAATGTCCAAACTGTAATGTTTCATAAAGGTATGGTCAGAAGTCCAAGTGGCGGCTGCACAAATGTCAGCCACTGACACATTCTTGAAACAAGCCGCAGAGGCAGCGACCTCTCGGGTGGAATGGCCTCTAACTTGAACAGGTAGGGTCTTGTTGTACTTGTCATATCAGAAAGTGATACAATGAGCCAACCATTTCGATAGGCATTGCTTAGAAACAGCATTGTCTTCTCTTTTATGAGCAAAAGAGACGAATAGTTGATCTATCTTTCTGAGATCCTTCGTCCTGTTGGTGTAGTATCTCAGAATTCAGTGAACATCCAAAGTATGCAGGAGGTACTCTCCATGAGTGCTGCATAAAAAAGGTAGGCAACTCTATGGATTGATTCAGCGTCAATTCCGCTAGCACCTTAGGGTTGGTACGCAGAGCCACATGTTCCCTGTGAAAAGTCAAATACGTGATTTTACACATCAGGGCCTGGAGCTCGGAAATCTGTCGAGCAGAAGTAATGGCCACTAGGAAGAGTGTCTTCCAAGAAAGAAACTTTAGGTCCGCTGAGACTGCCGGCTCGAAAGAAGGCAGAGTAAGCTTCTCTAAAATGAAATTCAAATCCCAAGGAGTGGCAGGAACCCAGATAGGGGCTCGTACGTGAAGGACCCCTCTCAAAAAGGTCTTAGAGACCTCCAGCTGAGCAAACGTTCTGTCTGCAAAGGGGACATGATAGGCCGAAATGGCTGCCATGTGAACCTTTAAGGATGAATGGCTGAGACCCAGATCGAAGAGGTATCGCAGGTAATCCAGAAAATGGCCAACAGAGCATGAGAAGGGCTCGACATCAATGGAGGCGGCCCAAATAGAGAACCGCTTCCATTTCATGGCATAAGTAGATCTGGTTGAGGGTTTCCTGGCCTCCACCAGAATCTCAGCTACTCGGGGACCCCGAATCGGGCTTCAGCTACGTCTGCTGGAGCCACGGGTGCAACTGAAGGGACTTGAGGCCTGGATGGACCAGGGTCCCCTGATCCTGGGTCAGCAAAAATAGCGACAGAGGACATCTGGGAACCAGAACTGGCGTGGCCAGTCTGGACCCACCAGGATCACCTGTGCCTTTGTCCCTCCTTACATTGAGCAGTACCCTGTGGATCAGGGGAAAGGGTGGGAAGGTGTACATGAGGCCCGGAGTCCAGAGCCTCACAAAGGCATCCACATGCAGTGTCCCGCCCTGAGGGGGAGGGCACAAAACAGCCTCAACTTCGCATTCCGCCTGAAGGCAAAGAGGTCGACCTGGGGGGTGCCTCACTGGGCAAACAGACATTCAATAATCTCCTGATGAAGGGACCACTCATGTGACGCCTCACCAACCAGGCTGAGTGCATCCGCCAGCTGGCTGGACACACCTGCCACATGAATCGCCAGAAGGTCGGCGTCCAAGCTGCGAATAAGGGTCCAGATACAGACAGCCTCCTGACACAGTAAGGGAATGCATCCCACCCTGTTTGTTGAGGTAGTATATGGTCGTCGTATTGTATGTCTGGACCTGGAAGACCTAACCCAAAATATGCGGAGCGAGTTACGTCAGTTCCAGACACACTTCCTGGAGCTCCAGCAGGTTGATGTGGCAGTGGGACTCCTCGGGTTCCGGAGTCTGTGGACTCAGTAGGCCCCCAGATGGGCACCCCAATCCAGAAACCAGAAGATAGGCATCGGTCATAAGAGTGACCGTTTTCCCAGGGCGGATGAAAAGAAAAAATTACTCACCTTAGTAATGTTCTTTCTTCTAATGGAGTCTTGCTATATTATGACAACTGCAGTTTGTCCCACCATTAGAACTGCCCCGGAGGTGAAATAGTTAACTTCCATGTCAGGCATGGAACTTGGAGCGCGAGCTCGGTTAGAGAAGCTCTGTCTGTGTAATTTCAAACTGAAACTGTCAGATCTTTACGAGCAAAACTCACTAAGGTTCTGTGTGGAAGCTGTAACCTACACTAGCCAACTGGCTACCTAAATATTAACACATATTCCTGGTCCCAACACAAAGACTGAAGTCAGGGGCCAGAAAATAAGATAAGAAAAGGTAAAACAAAACACAACACCCCAAAAACCCCCAAGAAAAAAGGGGGTGGAAAAAACATAAAATGGGCATAAATAACTGCCCACACTGGACTGCCCACCCCATACCCAAGTAGAAGTTCTGAGAGGGGCAGGCTGAGGGGGAGGTCATAATATAGCAAGACTCCATTAGAAGAAACAACATGACTAAGGTGAGTAATTTTTTCTTCAAAACAACATGAAGTCTTGCTATATTATGACAATTGCAGACTACACAGCAGTACCTCCATGGAGGAGGGACAGAACCTACTTAGGAATAGGCTCTGAAGCACTGAGTTGTGCTAAACCAGCATCCTCCTGGCCTGGACATCCAGGGAGTAATGCTTGGTGAAAGTGTGTACCTTTTCCAAGTAGCTTGACATATCTCTAAGATAGGGATGTCTCTGGCAGCAGTTAGAGACGCAGCTGTACCTCTGGTAGAGTGAGCCCTCAGGCCTGAAGGGGAACTTTCCCAGTTTTGATAACAAAATTGGATACAAGAGACAATCCACCTGGCAATGGATCTCTTAGTGGCAGGTTTTCCTTCCCAACCTCACCATAAGTGAGAAAAGTTGGAGGATTCAACCTGTGACCCTTGGTACGCTCTATATAGTAACTTAGGGCCCTCTTAACATCTAAACTGTGCAACCTCCTCTCACCAGAGGAGGAATGGTCAGTGAAGAACACTGGAAGGGAGATAGATTGATTAAGATGGAAATCTGAAACTACCTTAGGCAAAAACTTCCTGTTAGTCCTAAGGACTACCTTATCCCTGTGGAAGGAAATAAAGTCAGTCTCTACTGACAAAGCTTGTAACTCACTTATGCGCCTGGCAGAAGTGATAGCTATTAGGAAAACAGTTTTCCAAGTCAAGTACTTAAGCTCTGCAGAAGACAGAGGTTCAAAGGGGGGTTGCATCAACTGAGCAATGCAAACATTAAGATCCCAGGCAGGGGCCGGGTCCCTGAAAGGTGGATTAGTATGAAGTAATCCTTTAAAAAACTTGGAAAATACAGGGTGAGCGGAAAGAGAGGAGGGCTTTCCTGCTGAAATAAAGGCAGAGACAGCTGCCAAATGTACTTTCAGGGTGGCTGGTCTCAGAACCAAAGAATTAAGATGGACCATATAGTCCAAAACAATGGGCAAGTCAGCAGATTCCGGGGAAATATGTTTCCCAGAACACCAGATGGAAAACCTTTTCCATTTAGAGTTATAAGTAGCCTTAGTGGAAGGCTTCCTAGACCTTCAGGATTTCAAGAACACCTTGAGAAAGGTGTAGTAAGCAATTCTAACCTCAAGAGCCAGGCCTTGAGGTTGAGGGATTTGAGATTCGATACCAAACTCCCCTGGGCACAGGTTAACAGGTTGTGATTCCTGGGGAGACACAGGGGAAGATGGACTGCTAAAGACAGAAGGAGTGGGTACCAGGGCTGCCTGGCCCAATCTGGAGCAATCAGAATCATCCTGCAAGGCTGGGATCTGATTTTGACTAGCACCTTGAATAGGAGAGGGAAGGGGGGAAAGGCGCATAGAAACTTCCCTTCCCAATCTAGGAGAAAGGCATCCAGGGGGACTGAGCCCATCACTGGGGGCCTGCAACAAAACAGTGGAAGTTGGTGATTGTCTGGGGCTGCGAAAAGATCTATCTGAGGGGTGCCCCATCTGGCAAAAACTATCCCCAGTACTTGGGGATCCAGAGACCATTCGTGATGGCCCTGGGAAATCCTGCTGAGAGCATCTGCCAGGACATTGTCCTTTCCTGGGAGGTGAACTGCTATGAGGGAAGTGTTCAGGGAATAAGCCAGAGACCACAACTTCATTTCCTCGGTGCACAAGGCCGAAGACTGAGTGCCCCCTTGTTTGTTGATGTACCACATTGTAGTGGTGTTGTCTGTTCTGACTTGTACCACTTTGTTCTGAACAGATGCAGAAAACACCTGAAGTGCTAGAAAAACAGCTCTGAGTTCCAGCAAATTGATGTGGAGCAGAGATTCCTGAGGGGACCACACTCCTGGGTGGAGAGGTAGCCATGAGAGCTCCACAACCCAGAAGGGACGATCTGTAGTAAGGGTCAAGGAGGAGATGGGGGATGAAGGGACTCCTAGTCTCAAATTGCTCTGATCCTGCCACCACTGAAGGGCCTGGATCAGGTTCTGAGTCACTGGGATCAACTTGGAAAGGGATCTTTCCTTGGGGACCAGAAGGCTCTCAAATGAAACTGAATGTCCCTCATCTGAAACCTTGCTCCTTGCACTACAGCTGTGGAAGCAGCCATGTGTCCTAGTAGCTGTAAGAAGTGCCTAGCTGGTCGAGAGACCTGCAGGGTGAAGGAGGAGGCCAGGGCCACTAGGTTCCTTACCCTTTCTAGGGGCAGGAAGGCTCTGGCCTGCTTTGTGTCCAATTCTGCACCTATAAAGGTGGACAGGTTCCAGAACTGACTTTGGAAGGTTGAGAAGAAAACCCAGAGAGGTGAGCAGCTGCTGGGTAACTTGCAGGTGTGATTTGACCTGGTCTGGAGACTGACCTACAATGAGCCAGTCATCTAGGTAGGGAAAAATGGCAATCTTTTGCCTTCTTAAATGAGCAACTGCTACTGCTAGACATTTTGTGATTACCCTTGGGGCAGAGGTAAGGCCGAAGGGCATTGCTCTGAACTGGTAATGGCCTGAGGGCAGTTTGAATCTGAGGTACTTTCGGTGGGAGCTTCTGATGAGAACATGGAAATAGGCATCCTTGAGGTCCAGGGAAGCTAGCCAGTCCCCTGGCCTTAGAGAAGGTAAAATCATTGCCAGAGTCACCATTTTGAATTTTGGTTTCAAAAGGTGCTTGTTTAGATATCTTAGGTCCAAGATGGGCCGCCATTCTCCTGTCTTTTTTGGGGTAAGGAAGTACCTGGAGTACAGACCCTTGCCCTGGTGTAGGGGAGAAACCCTTTCTACAGCTCTGAGAGCCAGGAGGGTTGAGACTTCTGTTTCTAAGGCAAAGGTCTCTAGAGGGTTTGCAGGTGGAAAAGATCTGATTCTCATCTTTGGAAATTTTTTGAAGCTGAGAACCAGACCCCGGCTTACTACTTCCAGGACCCACTTGTCTGATGTTAGAGACTCCCAGTTCTGAACGAAGTAAGCCAACCTGCCTCACAGGTAATGGAGAATCAGTTCTGGGCACCCATCAGGGTGCCTGTTTGGAGGGCTTTAGGCTGAGGGGTGGGAGCAGGCCTGCTTACACCCCGCCTGCTCTCCCTTCTGAAGAACCCCTCTGAACATAAAGCAGAGGCCTGGTTTGCAAAAGGCCTGTGAAAGGCCTACTCCTACCTCTGGGGGTCTGCTCTGAGGAGTGGCTTGCCACCCTTGGCCTAAGCACTCTTATAGGTTGTCCTATATTCATCCATTTCTTCATATAATTCTCTGTCTGCTCCCCAAACAGAGAATTTCTACCACAGGAAAATCCATAGCCTTAGTCTGGTATCCTGTGACAAGCTAGTACACCTGAGCCAAGCCAACCTAAGAAAAGCCACAGATGTAGCCATGACTCTAGAGGATACATCATTAAAATCCACAGCAGCATGGAACTGCACCTTGGATGCCTCAATACCATCAGCAGCCATCTGTTCCAGCTCCTTAGCAAGCTGGCCAGGGGCCTGTTTGGCCAAAGCCATGACAGTGTCCCATCTAGATTTTTGGTATCTTGCCACATAAGTCATGTAATTTGCTTGCCTGAGTCCCAAGGACGCTGCCATGTATTGTTTTTTAGCCATGGCATCAATCTTCCTGGAGTCCTTGTCAGGGGGATGTGAAGCCAAGGGAATATTAGCCTTATCACAGGCTGCAGCCTGAACTACTCCAACATGACTGCATTGCTGTGACAGGAATTCTGTATCAGGACCTGACAAAGTGTACCTCCTGTCCATCTTCTTGTCCACAGGAGGCACAGAATTAGGAGCTTTTAAAATTTTTATTGTTTGTTTCCTAAATGACTTATGTAAGGGGATAGACAATCTCCTAGACTCTGGGATATCCATCATTTCTACAAAATCAGGTTCCTCTTGCTCATCCACAGCTTCCTCCAATGGGAGCTGGAGGGTTTCAGCAACCTTTTTGTAAAACATGAAGTGAGAAGGGGACTCAGAAAGCGTAGGGGGAGATTCTAAAGGTCTGTCTGGGGAGATGTCCGGTTCAATGGGCACACCCAGACTCTCAAAGTCACATTCATACTGTTCATAATCATCCTCCCCCTCCTCTGATTTGTAAAACTCTTCTAAATCATATTCTTGAACCGGTGGAACCGGCCGAACCGACCTTTTACCAGACAGTGGCGGTTCGGACGGAACCGGAGAAAGTGACTGGACAATTTGTATAGCTCTTGCTATCTCTGCAGCTGTTGGAGAAGGAATTTTAGACTCCACACCTGCTGATTTCCTAGTTTTCTTTGCTGGAACTGGCTCCTCAGAGTCAGCTTTACGTTTGCCCGAGGAAGTCTCGCCCTGGTCAGAGGGCACTCCCTCCGGTTCGGCTGGCACCGAACCGGGCTGGCCATCCGGGTCAGCGGACTTTTTGGCCTCTCGTTCCCTGAGCCTGCCAACTCTCTTATCCAGGGTGGCTGCAGGGAAATTCTTACAAATCTGGCAGTCTGAATAGAGGTGGTCAAACCCCAGACAATATACACATGTGGTGTGTGGGTCAGCCTCGGCAAAAGCTTCCCCACAGACACCACAGTGTTGAAACCCAGTGGGCCCGGTTTTTCTTTTGGGTTTCTCAGACATAATGCCAGCCTAACCAAAAAACTTGCCCTTTTAACGGCAGTGCCAGGCAAGACACCCTTATCGGTTCCCAACCGTGTCACGGGTCGTGGAAAACCATAACGAACCGCTTTTATGAACCGATAAGAACGGGAACCGCACTCAAAAGCTTTTAAATGCTTGATTTTAAAGTTTTAAACAACCTGATCGGTTCAAACCGAACCAATAAACATTTACAAGTTCCACACAGAAATAAACCTGTCTATTACTTACAATACCACAGACAGAGCTTGAACCGATCGGTTTGCAGTTAAAATAATACTACGCGGTTGAATTTAACCGAGAAAACACTGTTTAAACCGAGAAATGAACCGAGCAGTAGGAGAAATCTCCGGAGCGACTGTTCAGTGAGGGGGAGTAAAGAATCTGACAGTTTCAGTTTGAAATTACACAGACAGAGCTTCTCTAACCGAGCTCGCGCTCCAAGTTCCATGCCTGGCATGGAAGTTAACTATTTCACCTCCGGGGCAGTTCTAATGGTGAGACAAACTGCAACTGTCATAATATAGCAAGACTTCATGTTGTTTGAATAACTTTTTCCTGGACATGTTCTGGGACTAGCCACCACTAGATGGTATCATACATCTGCTGGGTCAACGAGACCGGCTGATCGAGGTGACTGTGGAGCTGAGACGCTAGGATGCTGTGGAGCTAGGATGCACAGTTTCCTTCTCAGAAATCCTGCCAGTGCCAAGGGCTAGTGGGGAACACAAAAGGAAAATTAGGGAGATAAACCAGTGGCTCAGGGAGTGGTGTGAGGCCAGAGGGTATGGGTTGATGGGGGATTGCCGGGAGATCTGGGAGGATAGAGCTGTATGCTGAGATAGACTACATCTCAATTTGGAGGAGGAATCCTTAAGTTGAAAATAGAGGTTCATTGGTGAAAAGTGGGTTAAACTTGTGAAGGGGGTGGGATGGGAGAAAAGGCTGTCAAGGGGTGCCGTAAAGGAGGGACTCTGTCTCCACCCCTGGGGACCAGGAGGATTGCAGGAAAAGGCCAACTGGCAAAGTGCAGACCAGGGAAAACAGAATCCCATGGGAACACGAGAGGGGAAATGGAACTATAGGGAAAGGGTGGAAGGTAGTCCTGTTAAATGCCAGGAGCTTGGGCAATAAAATGCCTGAGCTCCAGGCGATGCTAACTGAGAGAGCAGTGGATGTGGCAGCGTCACTGAGACTTGAGCCACTGCAAGACATGACTGGGACTTGAACCTGGAGGGATACACTATGTTCAGGAAGGACAGGGGGGAGGGAAGGGGAGGAGGGGTAGCAATGATAGTCAAAACTGCATTGGCATAGGGGAGTAGAGGAGGCGGAGGAACCGTGGAGGCGATTTGGGTCACCTTGATAACAAGGGGGCAAGAGAGTAAAAATAGGAGTGGTGTATAGACCCCCTGCCCTGGCGGAGGAGCTGGAGGACAGTCTGGTGGCAGATGTTGGGAGACACTGCAGACTGGGCAGAGGAACGGTGGTGGTGTTGGGGGATTTAAAAAATGCCAGGAACAGACTGGGAGACTATGACATCCTCTGTGACCAGGGAACAGAGGTTGTTGGATGTCTTTCAAGACGCGTTCCTAACTCAGCACGTGAGGGAACCGACCAGGGAGGCACGGGTACTGGATGTGGTCCTGGCAGACAGTGACCAGATTGGGGGCCTGGAGGTAAGGGACCAATTGGCGGGGAGTGACCATGCCACGGTCTGGTTCTGCCTGGACCTAGGAGGGGTAGAAGGCTGCACAAAGACGGAAGTAACCGACTTCAGGGGGGCGGATTTTAAGGAAATGGGAAGGATCCTTAAGGAGCATTTGGATGGGATTGTGTCAGACATGGACGCTGATAGTAGGTGGAAATCATCAGGAGAGGTGCAGGATGCTACCAGCACCTGTGCAAGAGTAAGACGAAATGCAGTAGGGCCCAAAAACCCTGTTGGTGGACCAGGAGGTCCAGGAGGTGGTGCGGGGAAAGAAAGCAGCCTATAAGCAATTCAAGTGCTCAAGGAGTGAAAGGGATCGAGGGAGTACGAGCTGATGGCTAGAAGGACCACTAGAGTGGTGAGGGCGGCTAAGGCAAGGAAGGAGCAGAACCTGGCCAGGAAATTAGGAGAGGAACAAGGGTTCTTTAGATACACTGGGGAAAAACGAAGGGTGAAGGGCAGATTAGCAGGATTAAATCAGGAGAGATGGGCACAAGACCCGGGAGCAGGCTGAGGTACTAAATGAGTACTTCACTCAGTTTTCACCAGGGAAATGGGGTGCTGCATCATACATGGGAGGAGACAGAGATACTGAGGAGGGGGACCCTTACCGATCGCAGGTCTGGGGAGAGGGGAGGCATCACTGGCAGGTGGGGGAGGGCTAAGCAGGAGAAAGGGTACCGGAAGTGGAAATCACAGCAGAGAGTAGAGAAGCCCTCAGCTCCCTTAAGATGGAGAAAGCACGGGCCGGATAAATTACATCCCAGAGTGCTGAAGGAACTTGCAGATGTCCTGGCAAAACCCTGGCAGAGCTTTTCACTCTCTCTGAGGACAGGGTGGGTGCCCCAAGACTGGAAGGTGGCGCATATAGTGCCCTATCCACAAGGGGGATCAAGGGAGGTGGCAGGGAACTAGCAGGCTTGTCAGCCTGACATCGGTGGCAGGCAAGGTGATGGAGGGCATTGTCAAGGAGAGGCTAGGGGGCACCTGGATAAGTCAGGGTGCCTGGACGATAGACAGCATGGATTCATCCCGGGAAATCGTGTCAGACAAACCTGGTGGAGTTCTATGACTGGGTGACAAGTGCCTTGGACCTGGGTAGACCAGTGGATGTCCTCTTTCTAGACTTCAGCAAGGCATTTGACTCTGTTCTCACGTGGGTCTGTTGGATAAGCTGGGAGAAATGGGGTGGGGAACCAGATGATCAGATGGATAGGCAATTGGCTCCAGGACCGGACCCAGTGGGTCGAGTTGGTGGGATAGTCTCATCCCAAGGAGGGTCATTAGTGGGTCCCACAGGATCAGTCCTTGGGCCCTTCTGTTCAACGCCACATATCTGACATAAGGACAGGAATCAGGAGTGAGATGAGTCTCTTTGCAGATGACTCGAAACTGGGGCGGTGGTGGATGGGGAGGAGGGAGGGTGGCCCACAGGGGGACCTGGAGGCTCTGGAAAGATGGTCTAGAAAGTGGAAGCTGAGGTTCAATGCAGGAAATGCAAGGTACTCCACCTGAGGAAACCCAGGCCAAGTGTACACCCTGGGGAGAATGCTACAAGTCTCGATGGCTGAGAGGGACCTGGGGTGGTGGTGGATGTCAAGATGAACAACTCTGAGACTTGTAGGAGGGCAGCAGCCAAGGCCAACAGGATGCTGGGATGCATCGCTAGGGGATCACCTCCAGAAGGAGGGAAGTGATACTCCTCTCTGTATAACTGTTTGGTGAGGCCGCACCTTGAGTATTGCGTGCAGTTTGGAGGCCACACTTAAAGCGGGACATTAACCTCCTGGAGAGGGTCCAGAGAGGGCAACCAAAATGATTTGGGGCTTGGGACAGGACCTATGAGGAGAGGCTCAAAGAGCTAAATATGTACACATTGGAAGAGAGAAGGGACCGGGGACATGATAGAGGTCTTTAGGTACATGAAGAGGATAAATAGGGAGGAACAGTGGGGTGCTTCAAGGAAGGAGGAAGGGG
This sequence comes from Neoceratodus forsteri, assembly GCA_016271365.2. Classification (NCBI taxonomy): domain Eukaryota; kingdom Metazoa; phylum Chordata; order Ceratodontiformes; family Ceratodontidae; genus Neoceratodus; species Neoceratodus forsteri. Next base: position 738,396,386 of record CM028131.1, read on the forward strand.
CCACTAGAGGGCATGGGTGGAAGCTGGAGGGAAGATTCAGGGAGAAAGGAAGAGGTGCTACTTCACTGAGAGGGTGGTGGAGCCATAAATGCACTGCCTAGGGGGCTAGTGGAGGCAGAGACAGTGGAGGGGTTCAAGAGGGGGTGGGACAGGTACAGGGGAAGGGTTCTGGAAGCAAAATCCAATGCAGCAAGAATATCCGGAACTGGGAAGGGAGAAGCCAGAGAAGGCGAGAGGGACAGCAAGGTCAGCACCCAGGCTGGGGACTGACCAAACGAGCAGACACGAAAGACCGTTAGGCCTATTCTGCTGGCATTTTAGTATGTTAGTATGAGACCACTGCCAGTCCTGCCCCCAATGTAGGGTGTGAATCTGCCAGCAGGCTCAATGGACCATGATGGGGCATGCTGCCATAAGGCCCAGGAGGCGCAGGAAGTCCCAGGCAGGGCGTAACTGCCCAACCCAAAATGAGTGGGCAAAGGAGGTAAGGTCCTCTACCCAGTCCACCAGCAACCGGGCCATAGCCTGGCAGGAGTCAAGCTCCACTCCAATGAACTGAATCACCTGAGATGGAACACGTTCTGATTTGGCCTCTTTGAACAGGAGGCTGAGAGCCGAGCAGGTCTGGAGGGTCAGAGCCCTGGACCTCTCCACCTCCAACCAACCTGAAAGATCCTGTGATCAGCAACTCGTCCAAGTAGGGGTACACCTGAACCCACCTGTGCCACAGGAAGGCTGCCACCGCTGCAATGCACTTTGTAAAGACCATGGACACTGAGGAGAGGCTGAACAGCATGACCTGAACTTGTACAGAGTCCCCTACAAGAGGAACTGGAGGAACTGCCTGTGGGACATGGAAGGCGGCATCCTGATAGTCCGAGAGCAGAACGACATGTCTTGCTCCAGGGACGGAATGATCTGGTTCAGAGTGACCATACGGAACTCCTGCAGTCACAGGAACGGTTGAAGTCGTGCAAATCAAGAATGGGGCACCAAACTCCCCGGTCTGATTCGAACCAGAAAATATTCATGATGAACCCTGGGCTGGGCATAGTGTCCAGACACAAACCACTGCCATAGGGCGGACAAGTCCAAGGGCACCACGTCTTCCTGTGGGACATGGGCTTGGCTCAGCAGAAGAGCCTCAAACTCGAGAGGCAGACCACTGCCGAGCACCTCGAGAATCCACTGGTCTGTCATAATGGCGGACCACGTGGAAATGAAGTGGCGAAGCCAACCCCCCCACAGGAGGGCCAGGGCTGGCAGGACAGGTGGAGAAAAGGCAGCCCCCAACCCGTCACTTTGCAGGCCAGGAGGCAGAAGAGGGACTGGCCAAGGAAGCAGCCTGGCCTTTCCAGCCGGACTGTCTGGCGACCAAGGAGGAGGGCTTCGACTGGGACCACCAGGCCTGCTGCTGAGCAGTCAGCATGGGTCATACTGCAGGGGCAGAGGAGGGCCAAAACTGAAAATACAGGTTACTCACCTGTAACAGGAGTTCTAGGAATGGTATATGTTGTTCATCCACACTCATTGGCAGTATCCTTGCCGCTTTAAATCTTGCGGAAGGTCTTCAAGCTTGCTCCTCCCACCACCCGGTGGTATAACTCGGCTCCCCATGACGCCAGATCTGGCCCGCTGGAAGCTCAGGTTGTGCGTCAAGCCGGAGGTCGGTGGTCAGGTGGATGAACAACATATACCATTCCTAGAACTCCGTTACAGGTGAGTAACCTGTATTTCTAGGGACATGGATATGTTGTTCATCCACACTCATTGGCAGACTCCTAGCAGTTCTCCGGGAGGAGGGAGGCAAGACGACACCCCCATATACTTACTTGGAAAGAGAGACTGAGAACCGAGGCCCCAAACCAGCATCCCGGCGTGACTCAAGGTCGATGTGGTAGTGGGTAATGAAGGTGTTTGCTGACTTCAGGTAGCAGCCCTGCAGATTTCCTGGATAGGGACGTCCCTGGAAGCAGCCACCGTTGCAGCAGTATGGCGGGTAGAATGAGCTCTTATCCTCTGGGAGGCTCCATGCCCGCTAACTTATAGCAGAGATCTATGCAGGAGGTTACCCACCTGCTTATCGTCCGCTTGGCTGCAGGTCTGCCAGATGCGGCTTCAGCGTGAGGTGACAAACAGCTGGCGAACCTCTCCCGATTCAGCAGGCGCCCTTATAATAAGCGAGCGCCCTTCTAGGATCCAGAGTATGGAGCCTGTTATTCGCCTCCGAGGTGTGATTGGGGTAGAACACCGCAGAGTCAACACCTGGTTAAGGTGAAACTCGACACCACCTTCGAAGGAATTTCGGTGAAGAGGACAACCTTGTCCCTGTGGAAGACCAGGTAAGGAGACTCGATGGAGCGCCTGGAGCTCTCCCATCCTTCTGGCTGACGTGATAGCCACCAAGAAGGCGGTCTTCCACGACAGGTGAGAGAGAGCACACCTGTGCATAGGTTCGAATGGCTTGCCCATGAGCTTTGCCAGTACCAGCAGTAGATCCCACGGAGGTGGGGGTTCCCGCACTGGAGGGGAAATGTGATCAAGGCCTTTGAAAAAGCGCCAGACCACCTTCTCCTGCGCCACCGACTGCTTCCCGGCCCGCGCCCGGTAAGCAGAGATGGCTGCCAGGTGCACCCTTAGGGTGCCGACCTAAGCCCTTGACTAGAAAGGACCATAAATAGTCCAAGATGCTTGCCAAGGAACAGGAGGAAGGGTCCAAGCCCTTGCTCTGACACCAAATGGAAACCTTTCCATTTGAAGGCATAGCATTTTCTGGTCGACTCTACGGGACGCCTCAACTACATTGAGGACCTCGTCGAAAGACCCAAAGCCTGGAACTCTAGCCGCTCAGGAACCAGGCCGTCAGGTGCAGGGATTGAAGGTCGGATGGAACACCTTCCCTGATTGACTGAGAGCAGGTCCGGGCGAGCTGGAAGCTGCCGCGAGTCCTGGAGCTGAGACTGAGGAGATCTGGTACCAGAACTGGCGAGGCCAGTCTGGGGCTATCAGAATCACCTGCGCCTTGTCCCTCCTCGCCTTGAGAAGCACCTTGTGGATCAAGGGAAATGGGGAAAGGCGTGAAAAGAGGCCCGGGGTCCATTGCCTCAGAAGGCATCCCCTGCAGCGAGCCCTGCTGAGGGGGCATGGAACAGACTCAGCTTCGCGTTCTCCATGGAGGCAAACAGGTCCACCTGAGGTGTGCCCCAAAGGGAGAACAGATGCTGTACTACCTCCGGCAGGAGAGACCACTCGTGGGATGCAGCCCCTATCCGGCTCAGGGCATCGGCCAGGGTGTTGGAGGCTCCTGCCACGTGAATGGCTAGGAGATCCGCCCAGGCTGCGCACGAGTGACCAAATGCGAGAGCTTCCTTGCATAGAAGCATGGAGCGCGTCCCGCCCTGGCGGTTTAGATAGTACATGGTCGTGGTATTGTCCGTCTGGACTCGGACCACTTGACCCCGGAGGAACGGAGCAAAGGCGGTGAGAGCTAGGCGGACCGCTCGGAGCTCCAGCAGGTTGATGTGGCATCGGGACTCCCGCGGGGACCAGAGGCCATGAGCCCGGTGTTCCCCCAGATGGGCACCCCAACCCATCAGAGAGGCATCGGTCGACAGAGAGACCGTCGGCTCGGCTCGGCGGACGGCAGGATGCCCTCCTGCAAATGATCTGGAACGGTCCACCACTGGAGAGCATTCCACATCCCTGTGTCACCGACACAAGCTGGTCCAAGGGATCGCGTTGCTGACCACTGGCTGGCCAGTCCCCACTGAAGGGGACGATGTTCCAGCGGCCCAACGGACCACGCTGGTACAGGCCGCCATGAGACCCAGGAGGCGCAGGAAGTCCCGGGCAGGGCGCAATTGCCCAACCAGAAATGATCGGGCAAAGGAGGAAAGAACCTCGGCCCTGTCCGCCGGGAGCCGCGCTCTGGCTCGAAGAGAGTCGAGCTGCGCCCCGATGAATAAAATCACCTGCTCGCTCGAGTTCCGACTTGGCCTCGTTGATAAGGAGGCCCAGTTGAGAGCAGACCTGAGGCCAGATCTCTGGACCACTCCGCCTCCTTCCTGGAGGAGCTGCTATCAGCCAGTCGTCCAGGTAAGGGTACACCGGACCCTCGGCGCCGCAGGAATGCTGTCACCACTGCCATGCATTTGGTGAAGACCCTGGGAGCTGGAGACAAGCCGAAGGGCATGGCTTGACATCGAAGAGATCCTTCCGCTCGAAGCGAAGGAATCTCTGGTGAGACGGACGGATAGGGACGTGAAAAAGCGCCCTGCAAGTCCAGAGAACAGAACCACACGCTGCTCCAAGGATGGTATTATCTGAGCCAGAGTGACCATCCTGAAGGTTCGAGACCTTAGGAACTTGTTTAGTCGTAGGTTGGTCGAGAATGGGGCGCCAGCCCCGGTCTGCTTCGAACCAGGAAGTACCTGGACACAAACCTGGGTCTGAAGGAGGGTCCACCACCTCTCTACCACCTCCTTCTGGAGGAGGAGAGGATGTCGGCTCGACGAGCCGCCAGTGAGGCTGGGGATCCCGAAGCCCCCCGAGGGGCGACGGCTCTGAAGGGTGGTGCCTGCTCGAATTCCAGAGGCAGGCCTCTTCCCACCACCTCCAAGACCCACCTGTCCGTGGTAACAGCGGACCAGGCGGAACGGAAGTGCCGGAGCCGTCCCCCCACGGGGGGACCCAGGGGTTAGGTGACGGGGATGGGGGCGACACCCCTCAGCCCGTCACTGGGCAGGCTTGGAGGAGGGACCGGCCGAGGGACCTCCTGGGCCCTTTCCTCCCTGCCTCCTGTTAGAGGAAGCCGGCGGCTTGGGTTTGGGATGCCAAGGCCGAGCCTGCTGGCCCTGACGTTGCTGGGCCGGGCGCGCCGGGGGCACAGAAGGACGAAAGGGCTTAGGGCCGTGGTCTGTGCCTTTGTCCTTCTGAGCGGAAGAGACCGGTCCAAGGTATTGGACTCGATCCTCTGCAGGTGACCTTCCACCCAGGGTCAAGAGGTCAGTCCCCAAAGGGAACATCCGCCAACTTGTGCTGGGTATCCGAGCAAAGGTGGATATCCTCAGCCAAGCCCGCCGACGCATAGCCACTGCGGCCGCCACCGATCTGGCACATGAGTCCCCTACATCCAAAGCAGTCTGGAGCTGCTGTTTGGCCACTGCCCTGCCCTGGTCCCGCACCTGCTTAACCGTAGTCTGCAGATCGGCGGGAAGATGAGGGATGACCTCATCCAGGGAGCCCAACAGGGCATGAGAAAAATGTGCCATGAGGACGGCCGAACTGGCCTGACGAAGGCCGAGAGAGGACGCAGCGTAGACTTTTCGCCCGACATAGTCCAATTCTTGGACCCTTGTCAGGAGGTTTGTCCACATCCCTGGCGCTAAGCCGCGCCCGAAAACGCTTGTCGGTAACCAACCCTCAGCAGAGGGGTGTTCAAAACCGACAAGGAACCGTAGGGACCGTGATACTTCCTGGCCATCCTGGCCAAGGCGCAGGGCAGGAAGCAGGCGCTGCCAAAGTTCCAGTGCTGGACCCACTATGGCCTCGGCCACCGGAAAGGCCTCCGTCCGAGTCCCTCGGTCCAGAATCTCCGTGAGGGGATACCTGCCCGCTTGGAACGGGTTCGAGCTCCATCCCGTAGACTCGAGATGAGCCAAGCAGTCCTAGGAAGGACGACGGGCTATCGCCCATTGGCTGACCTCCTGAAGACTCCAAGTCCAGTCGCTTGGAAGAAGGAGGAATCATCTTCGACTCGGAAGAGTCCTCGAAGAGCTGCCTCTGGCCTGAGCCACCTTCACCTGCCGAGGTCGGTCGGGAGTGAGGGTAACTGACAGCCGATGGGGTAAACCCTTAGCCGACCGAGAATCCTTGGTCGGAGCCCCAACTGGTGGCTGTGGAGGCGGAGGTTCCACCGTCGAGTGGAGCAGCTGGTTTTGGCGAGACAACCGCCTGGTGTATACTCCTCGGCAAGTCGAGGGGTTGTGTCGGCCGTTCCGGTGACAGCCACTTAATGGCCGGGGAAGGCGCCGGGGTCGGCTTATTCCCGGCCAGGAGGAGCTGTTGCAACATAAGGTCCTCGTACCGTCGACGTAATTTACGCCGAAGCCTCCCCTCATCCGAGGAGGAGGACGAGGATGAGCGGCGACGCCGCTTACCGCGGTGCCGAGACCGAGACCGCCTATGACGGTGGGAACGGCTGGACCGCGAAGAGGTCCGAGACCGAGACCGAGAGTCCCGGAATTTCCGGGGTCGGTGCAGGGAGGTGTCGGCCGGAACCGACACTCCCTTCGGCTCGGAAGGTCCATCCGAGGGCTCCGGAACCGGAGGCACAGGCGAGCCCACGGGATCCTCAACTCCTCCCGGGGGAACCGGGGAGAGGGGAATCTCGGCTGCTAAAGGCGACAGCCCGTCTAATGGGTCGAGAAAAATCTCGACTTCATCAGTGGGAGTCTCGGTCAACTGACCTGACGGGGACACCGTGAGGCCAGTGGCCGAAGCCGAGCGGTCGACCGAAGCCGACGGTCGACGGCCCGGGGAGAGGGACCTTTCCCGCTCCCAAGAGCGTCGACGGAGGGACTTACCCTTGTCCTTCTTTTGGACCGAGAAAAGGTCCAGCAGACGCAGGCCCTTCTCCTTTAGTGGAGAGGACAGACAAAGCTCCTTAAAGGAAGCCGTAGGAAGAACCCAGAGAGAGCGGATAAATGCCGGCCGAGGAAGATCTGCCCGCGCCGCCTCCTCGAGGGCCACCATCCGCCGAGCTGATCCGACATACCGCCGCGACACCGCTAACCGGGCCTCCTTGGACTTCACCGGAGGGAAACGCTTCTCGGGACGGCCCAGTTGCACTCGGGCAGCACGGTCTTCGAGGACGTAGGCCGAGAAAGATGAGCACAGGTCGCAAGCCTGCGGGTCGTGCTCAAGGCCTAAGCAGTAAACACACGTGGAGTGTGGATCCGTCCGAGACATCTTCTGCCCGCATGGGCATCTCCGAAATCCGGGAGTCGATTTATCCATCGCAGCCGCGAGGGATCGAAGACTGAAGTCTTTTTGCAAAGTATTATTTTTAAATCCGCAAACGGAGAAATAGGAACCAGTCACAAACGCAGAGCGTTAAGGAGGGAACCTGAGCTTCCAAGCGGTAAGGAAGATCTGGCGTCATGGGGCGGAGCCGAGAGTTATACCACCCGGGTGGGTGGGAGGAGCAAGCTTGAAGACCTTCCGGCAAGATTTAAAGCGGCAAGGATACTGCCAATGAGTGTGGATGAACAACATATCCATGTCCCTAGAAAAACAGGTTACTCACTTGTAACAGTAGTTCTAGGACCGGTATATGATGTTTATTCACACTTCTGGCAGTTGCCTTTTCTTTTAAGGCTTGTCGGAAACGTCTTCAAGCTGGTTCCTCCCCACCCCACCCACGTGGTAACTCCCTCGGCTCCGCCTCAAGATGCCAGATTTTGCCCGCTGGAAGCAGTGTTGTGCGCAGAGTTGTGTGCCAAAGCCAGGGGAGATTGAGTGGGTCCATGTGGATAAACATCATATACCACTATTAAAAAGTGCAGTTACGTGAAGCCTTACCGTAACAGTAGATCTTCAAGGAATGTCTCTTGCAGTAGGTAATTACTTCTGGGAGATTCCTGCAAAGGTTGCTGTCGCATGGCAGCTCTTCTAGCAGTTTTCACCAGGGACCACCCACACATGACATCACCTTCCTGCTTCCTATATAAATGTGGGTAGTCCCTAGTATCCTCAGTTCCCCTGCCGGATTCAGCTCACAAAAGCAAGGACCGAGGGGAAGTCGAGGTACCAAAGAGTCCCAACCTTAAGTCATTGGACTAGAATTTGCTCTGTTAGAGAAGGAGGAGGATGGAGGGCGGGATTGCACCTACTGCAAGAGACATTCCTTGAAGATCTACTGTTATGGTAAGACTTTATGTAACTGCACTATCTTTCACAGAATGGTCTCTTGCAGTAGGTTATTACTTCTGGAAGCAGTTATGTCCATATGGGAAGACAATCATGATAGGAGACCTTGTAGGACTGCACGCCCGAAAGCCGTCTTACGCCATGAGGCAATATCAAGATTACAATGCCTTGTGAAGGTATGGATTGTGGACCAAGTAGCTGCATTGCAGGTATCTGAAATGAAGGCTCCTTTAAAGCAAGCCGCAGTAGTGGCCATAGCTCTAGTGGAGTGGGCTTGGACAGGTCCAGGTAGAGGGTTTTGTACTTTGTAACAAAAAGGCATACAATTAAGCCAACCATGAAGATGAGGGTTGGTTTAGCAATAGGAAGCCCTTCTCTGCCGGCCATGGCGCAAGTGGTTGAATTTCCTGGCTTCGGAGCGGAGCCGGGAGCTGGAGGGCCACCAGGAGAAGGGAAAAGCGCCTCAGGGCTGCTCTCTGCCCTCCGGGAGGGCAGGGGAAGATGCCTGGCGCATGCAGGACTTGGCGGAGGCCGGAGGAACTGCTAGCATTGGTGTTGTAAAATCACAGAGGGGCGGGGTGGACGTAGGCCATCATTGCACATCCCACTCCTGGGGAAATTAGCAAGAAAAACTTGCTCGTGACCGCCATATATGACGCCCGCCCCTGGCCCTGATTAGCTTCCAGGCCGGCTTCTTGATTCTGGTCCCAGGTTTGTGGCACTAAGCTCCAGGTGCCGTAACCCCACCCCGAAGGGGAAAGCCAGGAGTGTCAGGAGCTGCAGCCATACTGGAAGTGGGGGTTTCAGGGGGTCTGTGACCGGGCAGATGCTAGGCAGCTGCGGGCAGCAAAAAAAGCATTTAAAAAAAAAAAAGGAAGCCCTTTCTCTGCCAGAGGCAAAGGTGACGAATAATTGAGACATTTTCCTAATCAATTGGGTATGATTAGTGTAGTAGCATAGGAGACGATGAACATCTAAGGTATGCAATAGATGTTCAGATTGGAGTAGTCAGGGTAGTAGACTGGAAGCTCCAAGGACTGATTAAGAGTATGTTCAGAGACTACTTTTGGAAGAAAGGATCGGTTGGTACGTAAGACCACCTTGTCCTTGTGGAAAATCAAGTAAGGTTCCCTATACATGAGGGCTTAAAGCTCGGAAATAAGTTGAGCTGAAGTAATAGCCACTAGAAACAACGTTTTTCATGAAAGGAAACGGATATCACAGGTGGCCGCTGGCTCAAATTTCGAGGGTCAGTTTTTCTATAATAAAAAAATTGAGATCCCACGGAGGAGTGGGTTATCTAATAGAAGGTTTGATATGTATCATTCCTCTCAAAAACATCTTGGCTAAATTATGTTGGCACAGAAGTTTGCCATCGAAAGGTTCATGGAATGCCAACATGGCAGTCAGGTGGACTTTGATGGAGGAGTAACTTAAACCTGACTCTGACAGTGAGGCCAGGTAATCTAAAACCTTTGTCAGTGGACAAGAGTAAGGGTCCAGGAAGCGAAAGGCAGACCGTACGGACAAGCATTTCCATTTGGAATTGTATGTTTTTCTTGTTGCTGGTTTACAAGAAGCCAGGAGAATGTTGGCAACAGGAGTGGACACCTGGAGTCTGTTTATGAATGCGTCCTCAGAAGCCAACCAAGAAGACGAAGGGTCTTCAGGCTGGGGTGCAGAAGGGATCTGTGACACTGAGTGAGGAGGTTCGGTCTGACTGGCAACTGAATGGGTTCCCTTACTACAGTTGCTGGAGTAGAGGGTACCATGGTTGATGCAGCCACAGTGGTGCTATGAGAAGCATGGTGGCTAGTTCCATTTGAAGTTTCAACAGGGTCCGTTGCAACAGAGGGAACGGGGGAAAGGCATACAAGTACCGTCCTGTCCAAGGTCGGGACAGGGTATCTATAAATTGTCCCTTGTTGCTCGGGATAATGGAGGAGCAACTGGGGAGCCGGTGATTGACTGGGGAAACAAGCAGATCCAGCTGTGGAGTTCCCCATAGGGCAAAGAATTCTTGGAGTACTTCTTTGTGAAGTGTCCATTCGTGAGTGGATGACTGGCGACTTAGCCAGTCTGCTAACTGACTGCACCATCCCGGTAGGTGGACGGCTGTTCGTGTTGGGTCTTGTCTGATGGCTTCCTGCCAGACTGCAAGGGTCTCCATGCAGAGGATGCGTGATTTCGTTCCCCCTTGCTTGTTGAGGTAAAACACCACTGCAGCACTGTCTGACTGAATCAGCAAAGGTCCTGGCTTGAGACAGGGCTGGAATACCTGAAGGGCTAAACGGACCACCTTCATCTCTAGGAGACTGATACGAGAGTGATGGAAGAGGCAGTCCACTGGCCTTGGGTCCGATAAGGATTTATGTGTGCGCCCCATCCGCCCAGGGAAGCATCCATGGTTAACGTCAGCATGGGAGGGAGAGGAAAGGTGTTCCTTGACACGTATTGGTTTTGATTGTCCACCACTTCAGGGATGACTTCACAGAAGGAGTGACCCTGATTCTGTAGTCGAACTGTCGAGTTCTTTGAGACCATTGATTCTGGAGGGTCCACTGGACAGGACTCATGTGAAGGCAGGCGAATGCCACCATCGGGATGGCTGCAGATATGTGACCTAGAAGTCTCAGCATTTGTCTGGCCGTGACTATTTTCTGGGTCTGTAATCGCGAAGCCAGAGATATAAGAGTGTCCTGACAAGCAGGCAGAAGATAAGCCCTGGCTGTGACTGTATCTAGAACAGCTTCAATGTATTGGAGAGAATGCGTCGGGTGTGGACTGGACTTTGGCCAGTTGAATGTTATCCCTAGATCGTTGAACATGTTCAGAGTAGTGACTAGGAAGGCAAGCAGAGCTTCTCTGGATTCTGCTTTGATTAGCCAATTGTGTAGATATAGGAAGACAAAGTGTCCTTTTTCCGTAAGGCTGCTGCTACCACCACTAGGCATTTGGCGAACACTCTTGGGGCTGATAAGAGGCCGAAAGGGAGTGCTCAAAAATACAGGTTACTCACCTGTAAAGTACAGTTACGTAAGAACTTACCGTAACAGCAGATCTTCGAGAGGCTCTTGCAGTAGGTAATTACATATAGGACTGAGCCGGCGCATGCAGGACCCCACAGAAAATTATAGCTAGCAGTCCCTGGCAGTGACCGCCCCACGTCAGGGTGACCGCCGTTTACCGGTATAAAGGGGCGGTCGAGGACACCCGCCTTCCAGTTCTTTCCCGCCACGGGCCAAAAGAGGCCAGACGAGAGAGAAGCGGATATTTCTCTATATGGAAAAGGAGCTGAAGAAGCCTACGGGGATGGAGGGTGGGAAGTTATTACCTACTGCAAGAGCCTCTCTCGAAGATCTACTGTTAAGGTAAGTTCTTACGTAACTGTACTATCTTACTTCGAGAGGGCTCTTGCAGTAGGTAATTACATATAGGACTGAATCCCAAGCAGTCTGGAACAAATGAAAGGCACCGGGAGGAGGAAACTACTCCTGAAAATAGCAGTAGCCTTGCAGACCTCAAGACAGGAGGCATTGCAAAACAGCTAGCCCGAAGCCTGCTCTACGGCGAGAGGCAATGTCCAAACTGTAGTGTTTCATAAAGGTATGGACGGAAGTCCAGGTGGTGGCAGCGCAGATGTCTGCCACAGACACATTCTTGAAACAAGCCGCAGAGGCCGCTACTCCACAAGTGGAGTGACCTCTGACTTGACCCAGAAGGGTCTTATTGTACTTGTCATAACAGAAAGTGATGCAATGAGCCAACCACTTCGACAGGCATTGCTTGGAAACAGCATTGCCTTCCCTTTTGTGAGCAAAAGAGACCAACAACTGGTCAGTTTTTCTGAGATCCTTTGTCCTATCAGTGTAGTATCTCAGAATCCGGTGAACATCCATGGTATGGAGTAAATATTCCCCTTGGTTGGAGTACTGCGTGAAAAAGGCAGGTAAATCTACAGACTGGTTTAAGGTAGACTCTGCTACCACTTTAGGCAGAAACTTAGGGTTCGTGCGAAAAGCGATTCGTTCTTTGTGAAAAATCAAATAAGGGATTTTACACATAAGGGCCTGGAGCTCGGAAATTCTTCGAGCGGAAGCAATGGCCACCAAGAAGAGCATCTTCCACGAAAGAAACTTCAGATCTGCGGATGCCGCAGGTTCGAAAGGAGGAAGGGTAAGTTTCTCGAGAACAAAGTTCAAGTCCCAAGGGGGAGCAGGAGTTCGGATGGGGGGCCTCACATGAAGGACCCCTCTGAGAAAAGTCTTAAGAGACCTCCAGTTGGCCAAAAGCTTTATCAGCGAAAGGGACGTGGTAGGCTGAAATAGTGGCCATGTGCACTTTCAAGGAGGAATGACTGAGACCCAGGTCGAACAGATGACGTAAATATTCAAGCAGAATGGCCACTGAACAGGAGAAGGGCTCCACGTTCCTAGAAGCGCCCAAATAGAAAATCTCTTCCATTTCATGGCATAAGTGGACCTAGTGGAGGGTTTTCTAGCTCCACCAGAATCTCGCCACCTTGGAGAGACGCAAGCTAGATTGAGCTAGGTCTGCAGGAGCCATGCATGAAGTTGTAGGGACTTGAAGCTCGGTCGGACCAGGGTCCCCTGATCCTGGGTCAGTAAACCCCGAGATAAAGGAAGAGGAAGAGGAGGAGCCTCTGAGTATTGTTGTAGAAGAGTGAACCAGATTTGCCTGGGCCAGAAAGGAGCGATCAGAATCATTCTCGCTCCTTCTGTTAGTTTCTGCAATACCCGAGGGACCAGAGGAATTGGGGGAAAAGCATAGACGAATCTGCCCTTCCAGTTTAGAGACAGAGCGTCACTCCAGAAAGCGCCTCGCTCTGGAACGAGCGAGCAAAATGTGGGAAGTTTTGCATTTTGGGAAGAGGCGAACACGTCTACCTGCGGAGTCCCCCAAAGCTGAAAGATGTCTTCTAGCACCTTTTGGTCCAATTCCCACTCGTGTGGAAGGGCAATTGGAGCGGCTGAGCTTGTCTGCCAGGGTACTGTCGACTCCTGGAACGTGAATCGCAGTGAGGTGAAGGTTGTGAAGAGTTGTCCAGTCCCACACCCTCACTGCTTCCCTGCATAGAGGGCAGGATCGAGTCCCTCCCTGCTTTTTGATGTATCACACTACGCACATGTTGTCCATCTGGACGGCTAGGAGACCGGGAAGAATGTATTGGTGAAGGGCTTGGAGAGCATATAATACTGCTCGAAGCTCGAGCACATTGATGTGGAGAGCTAGTTCCAACCTGGACCATAACCCCTGGGTTCGGTGAGGACCCAGATGGGCTCCCCAACCTTCGCCTGATGCGTCTGTGGTCAGAGTCTGGGAGGGGGGAAGATGACAGAAGGGAACCCCCAAAAACAGGTTCTCTCGAACCATCCACCATTGCAAGTCTCGTGCCATCGGCGAGGAGATCAGAATTAGATGATCTAGATCGTCTACAAGTTGATCCCACTGTGAGCGAAGAGTCCACTGAGAGATCCTCATGTGGAGTCGAGCGCGGGGAACTGTCGGGATGGCGGCCGCCATAAGCCCCAAGAGACGGAGAACCGACCTCGCCGGAACTTTCTTCGTTCTGATAGCAGAGAAATCTGAGACTGAAGAGAGGCCACCCTGTCCGGAGGCAGGAAGGCCTTGCTCACCGTCATATCGAGGACAGCCCCGATAAACTGTAGTCTCTGGGATGGATCCAGATGAGACTTGGAATGGTTGATGGTAATACCCAGGCAAGTGAAGACCTGCTGGGTGAGGGAAGAGAAAATGAAGGAGCTCCTGAGCCAGTCGTCCAGGTAAGGGAACACGTGAACTCCCATAGTACGCAGGTGGGCCGCTACCACAGCCAGGCATTTGGTAAAAACTCGGGGTGCCGAGGAAAGACCAAACAGGAGTGCCCGGAACTGGTAATGGTCCCCCTGGAAAGCAAACCGAAGGTATTTGCGATGAGAGGGGCGAATGGGGATGTGCAGATATGCATCCTGCATATCCAGCGCACAGAGCCATTGACCCGGCCGAAGAAGGGGCAGAAAGGTTTGTAGGGAGAGCATCCTGAACCTTTTGTATTCCACGTAAAGGTTCAAAGAGCTGAGATCGAGAATGGGTCTGAGATCTCCCTTCTTCTTTGGGACCAGGAAGAAATGAGAATAGTAACCCGTCCCTTGAAGGTGAAGAGGAAGATGGTCCCTTGCATAGGACGACTTCGGAGGGGGGTGGCAGGGTGGTTTCTGTAGAAACTCTATATAAAGTGCCCTTCCGCTATAATCTGAAGCACCCATGAATCCGTTGTTATCTTCTCCAAGCCTGGAAGGTGGAAGGAGAACCTCCCTCCTACCGGTTCCTCCGGTGTGTCCGGAGGCAGTGGGAGAGGGGAGGAGTCAGGTGGTGTGAGGCAGCGCCGCAGCTGGGGCACCCACTGCTTTTTTGGATGGAGGGGACCTGGCAGCTGCGGGGGCCCGACGTTTAGTGACCCTCCTTCCTTGGGGTTTCGCTTGTGGCCGACTGCATCTGCGAAAAGGACGGCGCTGTGGGGGATGGGGACGTTACATGGAATCCACGGATTTCAGGGCCGTTCCCTTCTCCTGCAAGTCAGTGATGATGTCCTTGACATCACTGCCGAAAAGCACCGAACCCCTGAAAGGTGCTTCCTGGATCGCTGACTGCACCTCTGGGACCAAGCCAGACACGCAGAGCCAGGCATGACGCCGAAGACTTACGGCGAAAGCGGAGCTCCGCCCGGCAGTGTCCACTGCATTGTATGTCGTCCGCAGAATGTGACAACTGGCAGAACGAGCAGAACGGACTAAGTCAGCTAACTTCTGCTTGATTTGAGAGTCAGGTAAGAAGACAATCTTGGATTCCGCCTGGGTAGGGATGGCCTTCTGGTAATCCCCCATATGAGCAACATAATTCAGGGCCCGAATTCCCAGTGTGGAAGAGGCGTATATCTTTCTTCCATACTGGTCCAGGAGGCAAGATTCCTTATCCGGGGGAGACGAGCTTAGATGTTTTGGATGTGCCGACCGGCCATGAGCGGCGCTAATCACGACCAAATCTGCACAAGGGTGGGAATCCAAGAAATCTACACCCTCAGGAGCCTAGTATAGCCTGTTAGACTTCCTAGGAAGCGGGGCTAAAGCCGACGGTTGTTTCCAAACAGTGGAAACAAGGTGGGCGTGAGGCTCGATCAAGGGTGGCACTAAAGTAGGAGCCGTCAAGGGCAGGTCCAGATGTTCGGCGACTTTCACCCGCTGAAGATCTGGTTCCAAGGAGCGCCACTGGTGTACTTCCTGGATTTTCCTGAGCAACTCCGTGAAGGAGGGGTCTTCCGGAGGAGACATCAGAGGGGTCCTCGGCTGGGGCTTGGACAGAGAGCGAGGCTCATCGTCTCTCTCGGAGCATCCATCGGAAGAATCCGAGGAATCCGAGAGCGAAGAAGAATCAGAAGCAGAATACGACTCCCTAACCCGGCTAGGAGGAGGAACGGGTTCCTTGGGGGGTATCCCTGGACGTGTGTCCTCCCCCCTCGGGATCCAGAGTGAAGGGCTCTGGAGTCCGGAGGCGGAGAGGGAGTGTGCCATCTTGGGCGTACGGGGGACGGTGGCGGCATCGTCGCCGTAGGGTGGCTCTCCACTTCCTTGGTGAGCTAAGCCTTGGCCTCAGCCCACCAGGAAGCCAGAGTCTCCTGCAGATCCACTGGTGGCCGAGGGGGCGGTGGAGGAGGAGGGGGATAAGAATACGGGTTGTATCCGTAAGGCGAGTATCTGAAGCCTGGCTGTGGGAAAACCGGTGCCGGGTATTGGGCGTCGGGTACTGTGGCGTGGAGGACGTTGCGGGTACTGCGGCGCTGGATACTGTGGTCCCAGGTATGGCCAGTCCGGATAGGACAGCGGGTACCGGGCGCCGAGGAGCTGCGGAGCAGACAGCCCAGAAGGTGGCCCCGCAGGCCAGATCAACAGTGAGAGGCCGGGCGGCAGAGCCCGAAGAAAGGGAAGATTCCTCACGCCGTTGGAACCGGGCGCCGGGCGGACTGGCGAGGGACCGTGTCGAGCCGCTGCCCCGGCCCGCATCAACCGGTTCCCTAGGAGGAGGGTCTGATGGAGAACATCCCCATCACCGATGTGGGGAAAATCCCAAGGTCAGGCTGGGGTGACTCGGGCTCCCGGACGGCAGCTAAGGCTGCAGGGAACTGGAGCACAGACGGGGTTGGGGTCAGTCGCCGAGGTGCCGACGTGGTGGCTTAGGGGCTAGTTCCTGGCGTGGCACTGGAGGAGCTGCGTCCGTTTTATGGGGTCCTCGTCGGAGGTGGGCCGAAGGATGGAGCGGCCCAGTCCGAGGGGCGAGGTTGTGTGACACCTGAAGGGTCGGGCGTCTTATCGACCTTCTCCCGGCGGACGTCGGAGGAGCCGACGTCCGACTTATAGGAGTCGCCCGCACCAGTAGGCCGCGAGCCTGCGGTGGAACTGGGGGCGGAGGCCTCCTTTTGCCCGGAGACGCCCACAAGGCCCGAGCGCGAGCCCAACGGGCGGGCCGACGCCTCCTCCAAAGCCTTGGAGGCTGCTGTCGGACGGTCCCCCGGAGGGGATGTTACCTGGGCCGCAACTCCAGCTGGAGTCGCGGGCAAGGAGGCCTTCTCCCGGCGCCTTTCCTTTTCCCGCTTTTTACTATGCCCTTCTGGAGAAGTCGACGCCTGCCTGAGTTTCTTCAATTCTTTTTCCATCGAAGACATCTTTTTCTTTAGAAGATGGGCTTCCAGGGACTGTTGGCGTCGTCTGTGGGCAGCCGCGTTGAAATGAAGGCAATGCGGGCACTTGTCGACCGGGTGGTCAGGGCCTAGGCAGAAGAGGCAGACGGAATGGCCGTCCTTGTGTAGCAGTTGGGCGCTGCATGAGTTGTACATGTTTTTGAGCTCGAAGGTGTAGGGACGACATACACCGGCGATGACCCAAGCTAATAAGAAAAATACTGAAAATCTCGCAAACCGACCAAAGAACAGGGCTGACTAAGAACGAACTTTACCACGAGGCTGCAGACTAAGGCAGGAAAGAACTGGAAAGCGGGCGTCCGGGACCACCTTTATACCGGCGTCCGCTGACGCGGTCACCTGAGTAGGGGCGGTCCTCGCCAGGGACTGCTAGCTAGAAATTTTCTGGGTCCCACACGACCGGCGTCAGTCCTATATGTAATTACCTACTGCAAGAGCCCTCTCGAAGTAAGATCAGGAGTTCTAGGAATGATATATGTTGTTCAACCACACTTATTGGCAGGTTCCTTGCCACTGTAAATCTTGCCGGAAGGTCTTCAAGCTGGCTCCTCCCACCCACCCGGGTGGTAAAACTCTCGGCTCCGCCCCATGATGCCAGATCTAGCCCGCTGGAAGCCAGGTTATACGTTGAAGCCGGGGAGGTCGGGTGGGTCGTGTGGATGAACAACATATACCATTCCTAGAACTCCTGTTACAGGTGAGTAACCTGTATTTCTAGGGACATGGATATGTTGTTCAATCCACACTTATTGGCAGACTCCTAGCAGTTCTCCGGGAGGAGGGAGGCAGCGCACACCCCCGATACTTACTTGGGAAAGAGAGACTGGAGAACCGATGCCCCAAAACCAGCATCCCGGCATGACTCAAGGTCGATGTGGTAGTGGGTAATAAAGGTATGTGCCGACTTCCAGGTAGCAGCCCTGCAGATATCCTGGATAGGGACAACCCTGGAAGCAGCAACCGATGCAGCAGTATGGCAGGTAGAATGAGCTCTTATCCCTCTGGGAGGCTCCATGCCCGCCAACCTATAGCAGAGCTCTATGCAGGAGGTGACCCATCTGCTTATCGTCAGCTTGGCTGCAGGTCTGCCAGGTGCGGCTTCAGTATAGGTGACAAACAGCTGGCGAACCTCTCCCCGAACTTCGGCCGTCCGCTCCTTATAATAAGCGAGCGCTCGTCTAGGGTCTAAAGTATGGAGCCTATATTAAGCCTCCAAGGTGTGATTGGGGTAGAACACCGGCAGAGTCAACACCTGGTTAAGGTGAAACTCCGACACCACCTTCGGAAGTAATTTCGGGTGGGGGCGCAGGACAACCTTGTCCCTGTGGAAGACCAGATAAGGATACTCGATGGAAAGCACCTGGAGCTGTCCCATCCTTCTGGCTGACGTGATAGCCACCAAGAAGGTGGTCTTCCACGACAGGTGGAAATATCACACCTGTGCATCGGTTCGAATGGCTTGCCAATGAGCTTGGCCAATACCAGCAGTAGATCCCACGGAGGTGGAGGTTCTCGCACCGGAGGGGAAATGTGGTCAAGGCCTTTGAAAACGCGCCCGACCACCTTCTGCGCCACCGACTGCTTCCCGCCCGCGCCTGCAAGCAGAGATGGCTGCTAGGGTGCACCTTAAGGGTCGCCAATCAAGCCCTTTGCTGAGAAAGAGACACAGGTAGTCCAGAATGCTTGCTAAGGACAGGCGGAAGGGTCCAAGCCCTTCCCCTAACACCAAATGGAGAATCTCTTCCATTCAAAGGCATAGCATTTCCTGGTCGACTACCAAGGGACGCCTCAGCCGCGTTGAGGACCTCGTCCGGAAAGACCCAAGGCCTGGAACTCTAGCCGCTCAGGAACCAGGCCGTCAGGTGCATGGATTGAAGGTCCGGATGGAATACCTTCCCCTGGCTGATGGAGATCAGTTCCGGGCGGGCTGGAAGCCGCCTCGGGAGCCTGGAGCTGAGGCTGAGGAGATCTGGATACCAGAACTGGCGGCGCCAGTCTGGGGCTACCAGAATCACCTGTGCCTTGTCCCTCCTCGCCTTGAGAAGCACCTTGTGGATCAAGGGAAATGGGGGAAAGGCGCAGAATAGGCCCGGGGTCCACGGCCTCGAGAAGGCTTCCCCCTGCAGCGAGCCCTGCTGAGGTGGGCGGGCATGGAACAGACTCAGCTTCGTATTCTCCCTGGAGGCAAACAGGTCCACCTGAGGCGTGCCCCACTGGAAGAACAGGTCTTGTACTACCTCCGGCAGGAGAGACCACTCGTGAGACGCAGCCCCTATCCGGCTTAGGGCATCGGCCAGGGTGTTGGAGGCTCCTGCCACGTGAATGGCTAGGAGATCCACCTCCAGGCTGTGCACAAGGGACCATATGCGGACAGTTCCTTGCATAACAGCATGGAGGGCGTCCCGCCCTGGCGGTTCAGATAGTACATGGTCGTGGTCTTGTCCGTCTGGACCTGAACCACTTGACCCCGTAGAAACGGAGCGAAGGCGGTAATAGCTAGATGGACTGCTCGGAGCTCCAGCAGGTTGATATAGCATCGGGACTCCTAAGGGGACCAGAGGCCGTGCCACTCGGTGCTCCCCCAGATGGGCACCCCAACCCATCAGAGATGCATCGGTCGATAGAGAGACAGTCAGCTCGGGGCGGACGAACTGGATGCCCTCCTGCAGATGTGCTGGAACGATCCACCATTGGAGAGCGTTCCACATCTCCTGGGTCACTGTCACGGGCTGGTCTAACGGATCGCAATATTGTGACCACTGGCTGGCCAGTCCCCATTGAAGGGGACGCATGTACCTACGGGCCCAATGGACCACGCTGGTGCAGGCCGCCATGAGGTCCAGGAGGTGCAGAAAGTCCCGGGCAGGGCGCGATTGCCCAACCAGAAATGATTGGGCAAAGGAGGAAAGAACCTCGGCTCTGTCCGCCGGGAGCCGTGCTCTGGCTCGTAGAGAGTCTAGTTCTGCCCAGATGAATTCTATCACCTGCTTTGGCACGAGTTCAGACTTGGCCTCGTTGATGAGGAGGCCAATCTGAGAGCAAACCTGGAGGGCCAGATCTCTGGACCGCTCCGCCTCCGCTCTGGAGGGGGCTGCAATCAGCCAGTCGTCCAGGTAGGGGTACACCCAGACCCTTCGGCGCCGCAGGAACGCTGTCACCACTGCCATGCATTTGGTGAAGACCCTGGGAGCTAGGGAGAGGCCGAAGGGCATGGTCCGGAACTCGTAAAGGGATCCCTCCACTCTGAAGTGGAGGAATCTCTGATGAGGCGGACAGACTGGGACGTGAAAGAACGCATCCTGGAGGTCCAGGGAACAGAACCACACACCTCATTCCAAGGATGGGATTATCTGAGCCAGAGTGACCATCCTGAAGGTCCGAGACCTTAGGAACCTGTTCAGGTCGCACAGGTCGAGAATGGGGCGCCAGCCCCCCGTCCGTTTTGGGACCAGGAAGTACCTGGACACAAACCTCGGGTCTGGAGGAGGATCTGCCACCTTCTTGATCAGCTCTTTTTCGAGGAGCAGGGCAATATTGGCTCGGCGGGCCGACTAGCGAGGCTGCGGACCCCGTGGTCCCCGAGGGGCGACGGCTCGAAAGGGTGGAGCCTGCTTGAACTCCAGAGGCAGGTCTTTTCCTACCACCTCCAACACCCAGCGGTCCGTGGTGATAGCGGACCAGGCGGAAAGGAAGTGGCGGAGCCATCCCCCCACGGAGGGAACCCAGGGGGGAGTGACGAGGCATGGGGCGGCACCCCTCAACCGGTCACTGGGCAGGCTTGGAGGAGGAACCAGCCGAGGGACCTCCTGGGCCTTTACCTCCTTGCTTCCTGTTGGAGGAAGCCGCGGCTGGGTTTGGGACGCTAAGCGCTAGCCTGCTGGCCCTCTTGCTGGTGCTGCTGGGCCGGTCGAGATGCAGGGGCCGAAGGGCGAAAGGACTTCTGCTGTTGCTGATGGTGGCCTTTGTCCCTCTGGGCGGAGGTGACTGAGTCCAGGGTGGCACTGGACTTCTCGATTCGCTGAGGTGTCCTTCCCTCCAGGGCCGAAGAGGTCAGTCCCCAAGAAGGGGACATCCGAGAACTTGTGCTAGATATCCGCCGTGAAGGTGGATATCCTCAGCCACGCCCTTCGGTGCATGGCCACCGCGGCCGCTATTGACCTGGCACAGGAATCACCTACGTCCAGAGCAGTCTGAAGCTGCTGCTTCGCCACCGCCCTACCCTGGTCCCGCACCTGGCGAACCGTGGTCTGCAGGTCAGTCGGGAGATGAGGGACAACCTCATCCAGGGAGCCCAAGAGGGCGTGGGAGAAATGTGCCATCAGCACGGCTGAGCTGCCCTGTCGGAGGCCGAGGGAGGACGCTGCGTACACCTTGCGCCCGGCAAAGTCCAGCTTTTTGGACTCTTTGTCAGGAGGCTTATCCACGAGCGTTACCGGAACGCCGGAAAACGCTGTCGGTGACTAACCCCTCGGCAGAGGGGTGCTCCGAGAAACCGGGCAAAGAGCCGGTAGGGACCGCATACTTCCTGGCCATCCTGGCCAAGAGCGCAGGACAGGAAGCAGGCTGCTGCCAAAGCTCCAAGGCTGGGCTGACAATGGCCTCAGCCACAGGAAAGGCCTCCGTGGGAGGAATCCCCTGGGTCCAGTATCTCCGTCAGGGGATACTTCGCCCATTTGGACATGGGCTTGAGCTGCATCCTGGTGGACTCCGAGATATGTTGAAGCAGACCCAAGAAGGACGATGGGCTATCGTCCAATGACTGGCCCCTGGAGGACTCCAGGTCGACCTGCCTGGAGAACAGGGAGGAGTTGTCGTCGCATTCCGAAGAGTCTGCGAAGAGCTGCCTTGGCCCTGAGCCACCCTCCACCTGCCAAGGACGGTCAGGAGTGAGGGTGACCGACAACCTGTGGGGCAGGCCGTGACCCGACCGAGAATCCTTGGTCGGTGCCCCAGACTTCGGTTGTGCAGGCGGAGGTTCCACCACAAATCAGTGAAGCAGCTGGTTTTGGCCAAGCAACCGGCCCTGGAGCGGGCAACTCGACTGGGGCGAGTGGTTGCTTTGGTCATTCGGGCGACAGCCACTTGATGGCCGGGGTCTGGACCAGGGTCGGCTTAGGCCCAGACAACAGCAACTGCTGCCACATAAGCTCCTCGTAGCGCCGGCGTAATTTACACCGAAGCCTCCCCTCATCCGAGGACGAGGAGGAACGGTGTCGCCGCTTACTTTGGCATCGAGACCGAGACCGCCGATGTCGGCGGGAACGGCTAGACCGAGAAAAGGTCCAAGACCGAGACCGGGGAACCGAGGGTGGGTATGGAAGGGCGGGGACACACGCCTTCCTCAGCTCGGCACTTTAACCGACCGCGCCCGAAGTCACAGGCAGATCCTCGGTATCCACCGGGGGAACCAGTGAAGGAAGGCTGTTGGCTTCTCCAGTCGACAGCCCGTCTAACGGATCGAAAAAAATCTCGACTTCGTCGACGGAAGACTCGGCAGGCTGGCCTGACAGGGGCACTGTGAAGCCAGCGGCCGCAACCTCGACTGAAGTCGACGGTCGGCTGTCCGGGGAAGGGGACCTTTCCCGCTCCCATGAACGCCGACGGTGGGACTTACCCTTCGACTCCTTCTTCTTGGGCCGAGAAGAATGTCCAGATGGCCCCTCTCCCTTCGTGGAAAGGGACTGACAAAGCTCCTTGAATGAAGCCGTATACGAGGAACTCATAGACAGTGGGATAAATGCCGCGGCCAAGGAGGAGGAAGATGCGGCCTGGGTCGCCTCCTCCTCGAGGGCGATCATCTGCTCGAGCTGCTCCATCGGAGCCAGCCGCGAACACCCCTAATGAGCCTCTTTTGATTTTACCGGGGAAATGTTGGGCGCCCACCTTCAATCAGGCAGCGCGATCGCCCAGGACGTTGGTCGAGAAAGAGCGGCACAACTCGCAGGCCTGCGGGTCATGATCTAGGCCTAGGCAGTAGACGCAGGTGGAGTGCGGATCCGTCCTGGACATTTTCTGCCCGCAAGGGCACCTCTGAAAGCCAGGAATAGATTTGTCCATCGCAGCCGCGAGGGAAGATGAAGACCGAAGTTTAGAAAACTTCAAAACCAATTTCGGACAAACCAAAGAGTTAGGATCCAGTCTAAAACGCAGAGCGCTAAGGAGGGAACCCGAGCTTCCAAGCAGTAAGGAAGATCTGGCGTCATGGGGCGGAGCCGAGAGTTTTACCACCCGGTGAGTGGGAGGAGCCAGCTTGAAGACCTTCCGGCAAGATTTAAAGCGGCAGGGAACCTGCCAATAAGTGTGGATTGAACAACATATCCATGTCCCTAGAACTGATAGTTTTGACCCAGAAGGTGGAAGCACAGAAATTTGTAATGGGCAGGATGAATGGGAATATGTAGGTAGGCATCCTCCATATCCAGGGCACACAGCCGGTCTCCTTGTTTTAGAATAGGCATGATGGTGGGTAGAGTTATCATGCGAAAATGTTTGTTCTGAGTATATCAATTCAGGTGTCTCAGGTCTAGTATCGGTCTGAGATCCTGGTTCGCTTGGGTATCAGAGAAAAATGGGAGTAAAATCCTGTTTGATGTTCTGGAAGGGGCACTGGTAGGATAGCCTGTTTGGCTAAAAGTGCCTTCAATTCATCTTGAAGGATAGGTACATGATCTAGAGGATAATGGACTACCCAAGGCGGGAGAGTGGGGTGGGGTGGAGAGAAATTCCAGAGTGTGTCCCCTTTGGATGATCTGAAGTACCCATTTGTTCGAAATGATCATATTCCAGGCCTCCAGATGGAGGGCAAAACTACACCCTACAGCCTCCGAAGCCTGGTCGAGGAGACAAGGGGGAAGCCCTGATAGGTCACTGGGTACTGGGTTGCCCCGCCACTCCCGAGGGACAGGCACGGGTGGCAGAGGTGTTGCCTCATGTTGTTTGGGCACGACCTCGAAAGCCACCTCTGTTAGAGGCCTTATATTTTCCATCTCTTTTGGAACAGGAGGAATACTGTGTACTATAGGTGGGCTGCAGAGTGTGGTACATGCCATGTACCATACAAAGGGTTCTGCCTGATGCCTGCAGGTCGTCTAACAACGTTTGAGTACCTGGTCTGAATAATTTGGACCCGTTAAAGGGTGCATTAGCTACTTTATGCTGTATATCAGGAGCAAAACCTGAAATGCAAAGCCAAGCATGGTGACGCGTAGAGACTCCAGTAGCCAAGAATCGGGCTGAGGTATCTATGACATCATATCCCAACCTTAGTAGTTGACGGAAAATAGAATTGCTAGTGGAGACTGTGGCCAATAAGAACAGGTTACTCACCTGTAACAGTAGTTCTTGGAGTGGTATATGTTGTTCATCCACATTCTTTGGCATGTCCCTTTCCCCTTTAAGGATCACCAGAAGTCTTCAAGCTGGCTCCTCCCACCCACCCGGGTGGTATATACCTTGGCTCCACCCATGACGCCAGATCTTAGTCCACAGGAAGCCAGGTGTTGTGCGTCCGTAGCCGGGGAGGTCGGGTGGGTCCGTGTGGATGAACAAGATATACCACTCCTAGAACTACTGTTACAGGTGAGTAACCTGTTCTTCTAGGATCATGGATATGTTGTTCATCCACACACTTTGGCAGACTCATAGCAGTTCTCCGGGAGGAGGGAGGCAAGGCGCAAACCCCCTACTTAGGGAACAGAGATTGGAGAACTGAGGCCCCAAAACCAGCATCCTGGCATGACTCGAGGTCGATGTGGTAGTAGGTGATAAAGGTGTTTGCTGACTTCCAGGTAGCAGCCCGGCAGATTTCCTGGATAGGAATCTCCCTGGAAGCAGCCACCGATGCAGCAGTATGGTGGGTAGAATGAGCTCTTATCCCTCTGGCAGGCTCCTTGCCCGCCAACTCACAACAGAGACCTATGCATGATGTAATCCATCGTGCAATGGTCCGCTTCGCTGCAGGTCTGCCAGAAGCAGCTTCAACGTAGATTACAAATAGCTGGCGAACCTCTCCCTGAATTTCTGCCGTCCTCTCCTTATAATAGGAGACAGCACATCTCAGGTCCAAAGTATGGAGCCTGTACTCAGCCTCTGAGGTGCAAGTTGGGTAGTATACCGACAGGGTTAACACCTGGTTATGGTGAAACTCTGACACCACCTTCGGAAGGAATTTCAGGTGGGGGCGCAGAACAACCTTGTCCCTGTGGAAAACCAGACAAGGGGTGTCCACCGAAAGTGCCTGGAGCTCCCCTGTCCTTCTGGCTGATGTGATAGCGACCAGGGAGCCCGTCTTCCACGACAAGTGTGACAGTTCACACTTGTTCAAGGGTTCTAATGGCTTGCCCATGAGCTTTGCCAGTACCAGCAGTAGATCCCACGGAGGTGAAGGTTCACGCACTGGAGGGGATATGTGACCCAGGCCTTGAAAAAGCGCCTCACCACAGTCTCCTCGCCTAACGCTATTGGACCGGCCCACACCTGGTAAGCAGAGATGGCTGCCAAGGCACCCTAAGGGTCGATGGAATCAGACTCCCTTTAGAGAGAGAGAGAGAGACCAAAGGTAGTCGAGAATGTTAGCCACTGGACAGGACAGAGGGTCCAGGCCCTTGCCCTGACACCAAATGGAAAACCTTTTCCATTTGAAGGCATAACATTTCCTGGTCGATTCCTTTCTGGATGCCTCCACCATGGTGTAGACATCTTCAGAAAGACCCAAAGCCTGGAACTCTAGCCACTCAGGCACCAGGCTGTGAGGTGCAGGGATTGAAGGTCCGGATGGAATACCTTCCCCTGACTGAGAGAGATCAGATCCAGGTGTGTGCAAAGCCACTCCGGGGGTCTGCAGCTGAGGCTGAGGAGATCTGGATACCAGAACTGGCGCAGCCAATCTGGGGCTACAGGATCACCTTGCCTTGTCCCTCCTCACATTGAGGAGCACCTTGTGGATCAAGGGAAATGGAGGGAAGGCGAGAAAAGGCCTGGGGTCCACGGCCTCGAGAAGGCATCCCCCTGCAGTGAGTCCTGCTGAGGGGGGCGGGCATCAAACAGCCTCAGCTTGGTGTTTTCCCTTGAGGCAAACAGGTCCACCATCGGTTTGCCCCAGTGGGAGAACAGGCTGTAAGCTACCTCTGGATGGAGACAACACTTGTGGGATATCTGGCACAAGCGACTGAGAGAATCCGCCAGATGGTTCGAAGCTCCTGCCACATGGATGGCCAGGAGATCCGCCTCCAGTCGGCTTACGAGGGTCCAGATGCGAAGCGCCTCCTTGCACAGAAAATGGGATTGCGTACCGCCCTGTTTGTTGAGGTAGTACATGGTCATGGTGTTGTCCGTCTGGACTTGAACTACTAGACCCTGGAGCTGAGGAGCGAAAGCTGACAGTGCCAGTCCGACTGCCCTGGGCTCCAACAGGCCGACATGGCATCGGGATTCCTCGGGGGTCCAGAGCCCATGTGCCCTTTTGTCCCCCATGTAGGCTCCCCAGCCCATGAGAGAGGCATTGGTCGTGAGAACGACCGTCGGCTCGGGGCAGACAAACGGGATCCCTTCCTGCAACCGGTCTGGGGCGGTCCACCATTGGAGATCGTCCCACATCTTCTGGGTTACAGTGATCAGTGGGTCAAAATGACTGTAGTGCTGAGTCCACTGGGCGGCCAGCTGCCACTGGAGGGGGCACATGTGCCACCGGGCTCAACGGACCACGGAGGTGCACGCCGCCAAGTAACCCAGAAGGTGCAGAAAGTCCCGGGCAGGGCTCAACTGCCCAACCAGAAATGATTGGGCAAAGGAGGAAAGAACCTCCGCCCTGTCCGCCGGGAGCCGAGCTCCGGCTTGACACGAGTCGAGCAGTGCCCCAGTGAAGCCCATCACCTGAGAAGGCACGAGTTCCGACTTGGCTTCGTTGATTAGGAGGCCAAGTTGGGAGCAGGTCTGGAGGGCCAGATCCCTGGACATCTCCACCTCCTGTAGGGTTTGGCCTGCCAGAAGCCAGTCGTTGAGGTAGGGGTAAATTCTGATCCCCCGACGATGTAGATGGGCCGCCACCACTGCAATGCATTTGGTGAAGACCCGTGGGGCCGATGACAGGCCGAACGGCATGACTCGGAACTCGTACAGGGTCCCTTCGACCCTGAAGCAGAGGAACTACTGATGGGACGGACGGATTAGGACATGAAAGAACACATCCTGCAGATCCAGTGAACAAAACCACATGTTTCTCTCCAAGGATGGAATGATCTGGGACAGACTGACCATCCGAAAGGTTAGAGACCTGAGATGTTGATTCAGGTCATGGAGATCTAGAATGGGGTGCCAGTCCCCTGTCCACTTGGGCACCAGAAAGTACCTAGAGATGAAACCTGGGTCTTCTGGAGGATCCACCACGGGAGCCATTGCCTTCTTGAGGAGGAGCTCAGCAATTTCGTCTCGAACAGCCGACTGGGTGTGAGCAGAAATCCATTCCTCCCGAGGGGCGCAGGCTCAGCTGGGAGGGTACTGCTCGAATTCTAGAAGCAGTCCCTGACTGACCACTTTGAGAACTCACCTGTCCAAAGAGACAGCGGACCAGGTGGAAAGGAAGTGGCGGAGCCAGACTCCCACGGGAGGACCCAGAGCTGTCATGATGGGAGTAGGGGTGGCAACCCTTTACCCCGTCACTGGGCAGACTTGGAGGAGGAAGAGGCACCAGGACCTGAACTTCAGCTTCCTTTATGGGCCTGTTGGGGTCTGGGCTTGGAATGAGGGCATCAAGCCTGAGCCTGCTGCTGATGTTGCTGTCCCCCTTGGAAGGAGGGCTGCCAAGCCGTAGGGGAAGAGTGCCAAAAGGGCTTCTTCTTTTTCTGCTGGTTCTTGCCCAAAGAACCATTGACAGAAGCAGCATCCAAGGTGGCGTTGGACTGCTCAATGCACTGAAGGTGACCGGCCACTCCTGGGCCGAACAAGTCGGTCACGAGGAAGGGCACGTCAGCTAATTTGTGCTGAGTGTCCGCCGGGAAGGAGGAGGAGAGCCTCAGCAAAGCCCTGCAATGGGAGACAACTGCGGCAGCCATTGAGTGAGCGCAAGAATCCCCTACGTCCAGGGCCGTCTGGAGCTGCTGTTTTGCAACAGCTCGGCCCTGGTCTCAGACCTGCTTGACCACAGTCTGCATGTCCGCAAGGAGATGTGGGAGGACTTCATCCAATGACCCGAGGAGGGCGTGAGAGAAGTGCACCATGATGATGGCCCAACTTTCCTGACGAAGGCCCAAGGAGGAGGCTGCATAAACCTTCCTCGACGAATGGTCCAAGAGCTTGGACTCTTTGTTGGGAGGTCAGTCCTTATCAGCAGAACTGCCAGTATGCCTGAATACAGAGGAGGTCACCAGGCTCTTGGCCGAAGGGTGCTCTGTGAACTCTGCTAGGGACCCCATGAGCACTGCATACTTGCGGGCCATGCGGGCAGACGGAGCTGAACAAGAGGCAGAACGCTGCCAGAGTTTGAGTGCTGGAACAATAATGGCCTCAGCCACAGGAAAGGCCTCCTTCGGGGTATCCCCTCTTTTAAGGATGTCCATAAGAGGGTACTCTGCCTTTTTCTGGATGGGTACCAGGGGCATCCCTGTGGACTCAGAGATGAGGAGAAGGATCCCTTGGACAACGGACGACTCATCATCCCCAGGATGAGAGTGAAGCCTGGTGACATCCAAATCCGACGAGTCCGGATACAGGGGCCAGCCGCCCAAATCGTCTTTGACACTCCGGGGGCGGTCTGGGGAGACCATGACCAATAAATGCCGGGGGAGCCCGGTGTCCAGTCTGTCTTCTTTGGAAGGAGCCCTCCACAGGCTGCTTAGGCGGCGGTTCCACCACAATCGGTGGAGAGACTGGTTCAGGCTGAAGAGGTGGTCACCGAAGATTTTGGCTCCAGAGGGGTCGGCTTCGGCCTAGGAGGAGAAAGCCAAGTAATGGCCAGGGTAGGAGCCAGAGTAGGCTTGTGCCTAGACAAGATCAGCTGTTGCCACATGAGGTCCTCGTAGTGCCGGAGTTTCCGCCAGAGCCTCTCTTCATCCAAGGAGGATGAGAACGACCGATGGCGTCACCTCTTTTTAGAGCGCTTATGGCTCTTCATCGGCTTTTCGGTCAAGAGGGTTCTAGACCTCGACCAAGATTGGGCAGGCCGACTCGGTCGCTCCGGAGATACCGGCGGTACCGGTTACTTCCGGGGGTCCGGAACCAGATCCTCGATGGGGACAACAGTGGGCTGGGTCTCCTCATCAGGGAAGACAAGGACCGGAGTCCTCTCTAAGGAGTCTTCGACTGGAGTCAGTGACAGCGGGTCAATGGGGTCGATAACAATTTTGACCTCAACTGCATCCTCGGTCAGCTGTCCCGACGGAAGGTCCGAGAAGCCGGTGGCCGAAGAAGCTATCTCGATCGAGGTTGAGACCGCATGGTCCTGGGACCGCTCTTGGTCCCAAGAGCGCCTTCGTCGATATGAAGACTTAATCGGTTCCTTCTCCCACTTACGGGATTGGGAGGATTGAGAGCCCGCAGGCGCCTCTCCCTGGGTGGGAAGAGACTGGCACAACTCCCGGAAGGAGCCCGAGAAGGTGGAGCCCAGGTTGAGCGGAATGAAGAAGCCCCGAGAGCAGCACAAGCCACTTCTTTCCGAGCGCCTGCATGCTCAATTCTCGGCAGAGCCCACAGCCAAGGAAACCGACCATCTAGCCTCCTTGGACTTCACCAGAGGGTTCCTTTTCTCCGGTCTCCCCAATTTCAAACATGCAAGGTGGTCGTCCAGAACATTGGGATGGAAGGCCAAGCAAAAGCTGCAGGACGAGGTATGGCCAACACCTAGGCAGTAGACGCACGTGAGGTGGGGATATGTACGTGACATTTTCTGGCCGCAAGGGCACCGGCGAAACCGGGGAAGATTTTTCTTCCATAATCGAAGGCACAAAAATGCAATCGCTAACTCGAATGATTTTTAACTTCAGTAAAACCGAAGTTTTGAAAGCCAGGGCCTACAAAATGCGTGAGCACGAGGGAGGCAACCTGAATCTTCCTACGGAAAGGAAGATCTGGTGTCATGGGGCACAGCCAAGGTATATACCACCCGGGTGGGTGGGAGGAGCCAGCTTGAAGACTTCCGGTGATCCTTAAAGAGGAAAGGGACATGCCAAAGAGTGTGCATGAACAACATATCCACAATCCTAGAACTTAGTACTTTTCCTGGGAAGGGGGAAATTTATTGATAATATCTATGGCTGAAGCCCCAAGGGTACGTTGGTATTTAACCATATGTCCAATATAGTTCAGAATTTGAATATTCATCGTACCTGAGGCAAAAACCTTTTTCCCTAGGTAGTCAATCCTTTGAGATTCTTTATCAGGTGGTAAGGAACTCATGTGTTTGTTTTTTTTTAGTACGATCATGAGTGGCAGTAGTGACCACTACATCCGCTTCTGGGATGGTGGACAGAAAGGGATGATCCAGGGGATCCTGATGTAAGTGATCTGCTTTTTGTGGGCCAGCAGTAATCACTGACGGTTGATGCCAGGCAGCCAGCATGGCATTTTGACAGGAGGGAATCAGTGGGGGGCACCACTAAGGCCGGTTCCTCTGGCAGTTCCAAATATTCTGTCATATCCTTACGTTGTTTGTCATGTTCTGTGGTATAGAACCCCATGACGTTTTGTATTTGGACCATCATTTCGCTAAAGGATGGGTCATCAAGAGGAGAGGTGGCAACTGGCAGAGGCATGTCCTCATCCAAGGAAGAGATTTCTGAGTAGGGGGACTCCAGGTTCTGGAAGTCCAGATCTTGGAATTCTTCATCATCAGTATCACTGAGGAGATTCACCGGTAAGTCAGGTTCATCTGACAAATAATCCTCCATATTAGGAGGAGGCGACCAGGGTGGCAGTGTATCCCTGTCACCATGAAATCTTTTAGACGGAGGTGAGTGAGACCCGAAAGGATCCTCCAGCTCTCCTGGGTCGGAGGGCTGGATATTCCATGTGGTATGCAAGACCTACGTCACAATTTTGTTCATGTCCCATTCCTGGGAGGAAGGGGAGGGCTTAAGAAGCGGGGTATGAGAAACAATGGGAGTGATAGAGGGGATGGGTTGGGCAGTGTGCACAGGTCTTGGCCCCGGGAAGAATAAACCATGGTCCCAGTCTCTGTCCGCATGCCCTCTGTGAGATGGCACCTGTGAGGGTGGAGGGGCAGTCATTAAGGCAAAAGCCACTGGTTTGCCCTGTGGAGCACGGGAGGTCATTAACAAGCCCATGGAATGATTATCCTGAATGATGTCAGACGTCAACGGCCGACGGAAGGGTATATGCCCCTGTCGACAGAGCAGGCAAAGCCTGCACAGCATTCAAAGCCCTGGAAAGCACCATCGACGAGAGGGTGTGAGCCCCCTTCAACAAGGGAGCTGTAAAAACACACTCCATCGATGGAGGAGGCAAAGAAACAGTTGCCGTCAACGGGCGTTTCGGCTGGGAGTGAGAGGGGGGTTTATCTCACTCCTTACCCTGCCGAGAATGAGAACCAGGGCTGGGGGAGTCCTTGGTACGAGCCCCCTGGTTTTCCAACAGAGATATTTTCTGCTCCATAAGAAGGTGCTGAATTTCTAGCAACCGTCGTCGACGGTTTCCTCTATTAAACTCCTGACAGGAGTTGCAGGAATTGGTGTTGTGTGTGGGTCCCAGACACTTTATACAAAAAGTGTGATTGTCAACGCAGTATACCTTCCTACCACAACGGCCACTGGACAGAACAAGGAGTCCAGACCCTTGCCCTGGCACCAAATGGCGAACCTCTTCCACCTGAAGACAGAGCATTTCCTGGTCGACTCCTTCCAAGATGCCGCCACAACAGTGAGGACATCTTCAGAGAGACCCAAAGCCTGGAACTCTGGCCGCTCAGGAACCAGGCTGTCAGGTGCAGGGATTGAAGGTCCGGATGGAGTCACTTCCCCTGATTGATAAAGAGCATCTCCGGGTGGAGAGGAAGATGCCTCGGGAGTCTGCTGCTGAGGCTGAGATCATCAGGGTACCAGAACTGGCAGGGCCAATCTAGAGCCACCAGAATCACCTGTTTCTTGTCCCTCCTGGCCTTGAGCAACACTTTGTAAATCAAGGGAAGTGGAGGGAAGGCACAGACGAAGCCTGGGTTCCAGGGCCTCTAGAAGGCATCCCCCTGCAGCATTCCCTACTCCACAAAACAGCCTCAGCTTTGCATTCTCCCTGGAGGCAAACAGGTCCACCTCAGGGGTGCCCCACTGGGAGAACAGACTGTGTACTACCTCTAACTAGAGAGACACCACTCATGAGACGCTTCGTCCACACGGCTAAAAGCGTCCAACAGCAAGTTGGAGGCCCCTGCCATATGGATGGCTAGGACATCAGCCTCCAGACTATGCACGATAGTCCACACGTGGACAGCTTCCTTCCACAGTGGCAGGAAGTGCGTCCCACCCTGTTTGCTGTGGTAGTACATGGTCGTGGTGTTGCCCATCTTCACCTGGACCACCTGACCCCAGATGTACAGAGCGACTGCAGACAGCAAAAGACGATCTGCTCGGAGCTCCAGCAGGTTGATGTGGCATCGGGATTCCTCCAGGGGCCACAGCCCTTGGACTCTGTGTTCCCCCAGGTGGGCACCCCAACCCATGAGAGAGGCATCGGTCGTTAGGATGACTGTCAGCTCTGAGAGGACAAACGGGATCCCTTCCTGTACATGCTCTAGGAGTAACTACCACTGGAGGGCATCCCACATCCACTGGGTCACAGTGACCAGCTGGTCAAAGTGACCCCTGAGCTGAGACCACTGGCTGGCCAGCTCCCACTGCAGGAAGCGCATTCTCCAGTGGGCCCATCGGAACTCGCTGGTGCAGGCTGCCATGTAACCCAGCAGGTGCAGGAAGTCCCAGGCAGGGCACAATTGCCCAACCCGAGTTGATCGAGCAAAGGAGGAGAGGGCCTCCACCCTGTCTGCAGGGAGCTGAGCTCTGGCTCTGCAAGAGTCAAGCTCCACCCCAATGAAGTGGATTCACCTGTGAAGGTACAAGTTCAGACTTGGCCTCACTGACCAGAAGGCAAGAGAGATGCAGGTCCAGAGGGCCAGGTCCCTGGACCGCTCCAACTCCTGCCTGGAGGGACCTGTGATCAGCCAGTCATCCAGGCAGACGTAAAACTGGATCCCTCCGCACCTCAGGTAAGCTGCCACCACTGCAATGCACTTGGTGAAGAAACTGGGGGCCAAGGATAGACCGAATGGCATGGCCTGGAACTTGAAGAGGGTTCCCTTGGCTTTGAAGCGGAGGAACCTTCAATGTGACGGACAAATTGGGACATAAAATAATGTGTCCTGAAGACCGAGGGAGCAAAACCACATGTCTTGCTCCAGAGATGGTATGATCTGAGACCAAGTTACCATCCTGAAGGATCGCGACTTGAGAAACTTGTTCAGGTCATGCAGATTTAGAATGGGGCATCAGCCCCCATCCACTTTGGCACCAGCAAGTACCTGGAGACAAACCCTGGGTGTTACGGAGGATCAGCAACAGGAATCATGACCTCCTTACGGAGGAGCTGGGCCATGTCGTCTCTGAGAGCTGACAGAATGTCTCGGCTACCAAGTCCTCCCGTGGGGCGGGGCTTGGCAAGAAAGGTACTGTCAATTCCAGAGGCAGACCCTGACCCACCACCTCGAGAACCCACCTGTCCATGGTGACGGGGAACCAGGTGAAAAGGAAGTAGCCCAGCTGGCCCCCCACGGGAGGACCCAGGAGAGGCATGGCGGGCATGAGGGATGCACCCCTCAGCCCATCATTGAGTAGGACTGGAGGAGGAGGGGGTCCGGCTGAGGAGCCACCGGAGCCTCTCTCCCCAGGCTTACGGACAACCAAGGCCACTGACTTAGGCCGAGGTCTCCATGCCTGAGCCTGCTGACCAGCCTGGGGTTGTCCTGATTTGGCCACAGGAGTAGAGGTAGACCGAAAGGGGTTCCATTTCTGCTACTGCTTGGAGCCCTTGGGGTCCTTTTGGGCAGATGTCACGGAGTCCAAGGTGGTACTGCACTTCTCGATGTGGGTGGTCCTTGACCCTGGGCCTGAACAAGTTGGTGCCCAGGAAAGGAACATCTGCCAGCTTGTCGTGTGTGTCAGCCATGAAGGTTGAGATCCTCAGCCAAGCCCTGCGGTGCATGGCCACTGCGGCCGCCACAGAGCGGGCACAGGAGTCCCCAATGTCCATTGATGTCTGGAGCTGCTGCTTTAGCTACAGCCTGGCTCTGGTCCCGGACCTGTTTGACCATGGTGTGGAGGTCTGCCAGCAGATGAGGAAGCACTTCATCCAGGGTGCCCAGCAGGGCACGGGAGATGTGGGCCATATGGACGGCCAAGCTCGCCTGGCGAAGACCAAGTGAGGAGGCAGCATGGACCTTTTTAGCCACGCGGTCCAATTTCTTGTACACTTTCAGGCGGCTTGTCGACATCCCCAGTGTTGCAGGAGTACCTAAACACAGAATCGTCCACCAGCCCCTCGGCCGAGGAGTGTTCTGTGAATCCCGAGGGGGAACCAGTAGGTACCGCATACTTGCGGGCCATCTGGGAAGTGGGTGCAGGGCAGGAGGTTGGGCGCTGCCAAAGCTCTAGTGCATGGCCAAGAATGGCCTCTGCCACCAAAAAGGCCTCCATAGGATTATCTCCCCGGACGTAGATCTCGGTCAACAGGTAACGAGCCCATTTCTGGATGGGCACCATTTTCATATCCATGGACTCAGAGATCAGGTGGAGAAGGCCCATAAAGGAGGAAGGGCCTTCGTCTGTCAGGAGATCGCCCACCGACTCCACGTTGATTGAACGGGAGTGCCGAGACAAACCCTCCGACTCTGAGAAGTCGTTAAAGAGGGGTCGACTGCCCGAGTCCCCACTGACTCTACGTAGTCAGTGGTAACGCTGATCGATAGCCGAAGGGGAAGTCCCTTGGTTGGACCAGACTCCTTGGTTGGAGCACCGGTCGGCAGCTGTTTAGGCGGTGGCTCCACCAGAATCAGTGGAGATGCCGGGGTTGGCCGAGCCGGGACCCGTTTGGTCGGGTCCTTAGTCCAGAGAAGGCATCGGCCTGTCGGACGAAGCCAAGTGATGGCTGTGTGGTTACGGAGCGGCTTCCAGCGGTGAGAGCTCAGCTGTTGCCACGAGGACCCACAACTTGCGCGCAAGCCTCTCCTCAGCTGAGAAGTTAGAGGATAAAGAGTAGTGGTGGCACCACTTTCCCGTGGTGTCAAGCGGGAGCACCAACGTCAGTGGGAACTACTCGACCCACAGGAAGAAGACTGAGACTGCGACCTCTACCACAGAGGGGACCTGTGGCAGGGCTCAGAGATAGTCATAGAGCACTGAGGCTCCTCCAGGTCTTGGATGTTGACCAGAGATGGTGGGTCAGCAGACTGATCCATCCCAATGATCTGAGTCAGGACTGGAGTCCTGAATAAGGAAGTGTCGACCTCTTCAATCGACAACTGGTCGACTGGTTCGAGAAAAATCTTGGCCAGAAGATCAACCAGTGTTGTGGCCAACTGGCCCGATGGGGTTACCGTAGAGCTGGTGGCCTGGGCCGAGTTTGACGAAGTCTGATCCAGAGAAGCGCAGGAATCTGAAGCTCTTGACAGAGAGCGCTCCTGATCCCAAGAATGTCGACGAGACCATTTTTTGGACTCTTTCTTTGACTTGGATTTGTGCCCAGAGGGTCCCTGAGTGAGGGTCAGCAAGGACTGCAGAATTCCCTTTTTTCCCCCACGGAGAACTGGGTAGCTCAGACTGCACCCTGAAGGATCCGGGATGGCCGTCTTGCCATCCCGCTGGAGGGCTCCCCCTCTGCCTCAGCCAGCCAGGACAGCCCCAGGCCCTCCCCAAAAGGATTCCGCCAAAGTCCTCCAAGCGGCTTGGAGCACGGCCATCAAGCTACACGGTCGTGCCCAGCCATTTTCCTCAGATTGGTCCCCTGGAACACGGATGTGCAATGACGTCCGGGCATAGCGTGCCGACGTCCGCCGCGTTCCCCTTCTAGATCGCCAGCACTTGTAGTGCCCCTGGGCGTCCCCAGGAACCGCTACGACGTGGCGAGATTCCCCCAACCCACCCCAAGACTGGAAGAGCAGTCTACAGACGCTCAATCCCAGTCCTCCCCTGCCAACCCCCGATGGCCCAGGCTCGTTCCCAAACCCGGGTCACCGGCATGGCGCGAGGTGTGGCATCCTGCACCTCAACTCTCAGCACCACCGGGCTGGCTTGACTGCACAATTCTTTGAAGGATCCTGTGAAAGTCGAACCCAGCTGGAGTGGCAAGAAGGCAGTCGCCGAACAGGAGTGAAAAGCAGAACTCGCACCTGCAGAGACTACCCAACGGGCATCCTTGGATTTGACCGGTGGGTTCCGTTCGCTCAGTCTGTCTAACTTGAGTCAGGCGAGACGATCCTCGAGAACAGTGGGATGGAAAGTTCAACAAATGTCTCAGGCCTAGGGATCATGCTCATGCCACAGGCCAACAGCTGCTCGTGGCATGCAGATCCATTTGGGACATCTTCTGCCCACAAGGGCACCAACAGAACCTGAGAGTGGACTTGTCCATCGCGGTCATAATCGATGATCGACCTAAAGACAAAAAGTATTACACTTTTTAGGAAGTAAATCAGTAGATTTAGCCGCAAGGGTCTACTCAGTGCAAGAGCAGTAAAGAGGAAACCTGCTTCGTCCAGCGGAAAGAAAGATCTGGCATCATGGGGCTGAGCCTAGGGAGTTACCACCCAGGTGGGTGGGAGGAGCCAGCTTGAAGACGTTTCCGGCAAGTCTTAAAGGGAAAGGCAACTGCCAGAAGTGTGGATAGATCATCATATTCAAGCTGGCCCACCGGCGCAGCAATGATCTTCTACTCTTGCGATGTAGTCAGCCCGGTTCGAAACGAGGCCAGGAGATGGAGGGCCGGCCGGGAGGCTTGAGCATCCAGGGACTGCTCCGCCTCTCGGGGGTGTCTGTCGTGGTTTGGTGTGGCTGGCCTCTGGTGGAGGCCAGAGAGTGAGACACAGTGGCGTTCACACCATTCAGAGAGGTTGGGGGCATGACTGACGCTGGCAGTTACTCCTTGACATCTGGGTGCACATCACGCCACCAGAACAAGAGAAAATGGCTCTCGGGCGCCAGGGAGATGGGAGTGTCAGTGTAGCCCTCGCAACTCCTGCCTGCCTGTCCTGCCACTGGGTGCCCGACAAGACAAGAAGGATCTCAGGGTAAAGGACTCCACCTCCACCACGCCTGGAGTATAGCCACAGCTCCATAGGGGTTCACCTGCAGGAACAGGTAGGTGAAGAGAAGTGGGTTTGACACCACTGGCAACGCCGAGAAGCGGGCTCCAAGAGTGGGGAAGGAGGAAATTAGAAAGTAAAAAAGGAACATCATATCCACGTCCCTAGAGTGGCTTCTTTTTCTGCTTGGGCCCTTCCTCCTGCTGGGCGGACATGACAGAGTTCAGGGTAGCACTGGAATTTTCTATCCGAGTGAGATGTCCATCTACCCAAGGACAAATAGGTCCATACCCAAGAAGGGTACATCCATTAGCTTGTGTTGGGTATCAGCCATAAAAGTCGAGATCCGCAGCCAAGCCTAGTCTGCAGATCGGCTGGGAGCCGTAGGATAACCTGGTCCAGGGCACCCAACACGCTGTCAGCGAAGCTGGCCATTCGGAGTGCTGCACTTGCCTGCCGAAGGTCAAGAGAAGCCGCACAGACCTTCTTGGCCTTGTGGTCCTGCTTCTTAGGCCGTCTGTCAGGAGGCTTATCCACAGTTGACATTGCCAGAGTGGCGAAAGACTGAGTCGGCAACCAAACCTTCCACAAAAGGATGTTCAGTAAATCTGGACAGCGACCCGGTTGGGACCGCATACTTTGGACCATATGGGCCGACAGAGTGGATCAATTTGCAGGACACTGCCAAAGCTCCAGAGCAGGGGCCCAGGATGGCCTCCGCGACTGGAAAAGGCAACTCTTGGGGGAGTCGACTTGTCAAGGATCTCCATTAGGAGGTATCGAGCCTGCTTCTGGACTGGCTCCAGCGGGTCCCCATAGACTTGGAGATATGGCGGAGCAATGCCCCAAAGTAGACAGGCCAAATTGTAAGTGTTGGTACAGGCTGAGGCAGCGGCGACCATGGGAGTGCCAGAGGTGGCTGAGACACTAACAAGGCCTTTTGCCCACACCCAGCACCAACTGTTGCCAGATGAACTCCTCATAGCAGCGCAGCATTTTACGGCAGAGCGAATCCTCCTCAGAAGAGGAGGAATTGGTAGAACATCGACGCCAACTCTTGCCCAAGTGCCAAGAGTGGGACAGATGATGTCAGGAACTGCTCTACCTTGAGCTACGGGACAGTTACCTGGTCCCTGACCATTGGGGAGACTGACAGCAGGGAGAAACAGGGATCAGTAAAGCAAGCCAAAGAAGCTCAGACAGGTCTGGGTCTGGAAGAGTAGGGTTTGGATCAGTGTGCAGGGATTTATTTAACTCTAAAACCTGATTAGCATTGTGCTCATAATAGTGCTAAATCTTTGTGAAAATGCATAGCACTTGCCTCACTGTGTTTAGCAAACACAGCACTTCTAGAAAATCTATATAAATACTTTCTGTACAGTTAGTATAGTTCCAAGAAAAAAACTGCTAATTATTTAAAACCCTGGTGTGCTGGTCCAACCCTCCCTAAGAGATAATAGGCAGGACCAGGGTCATGGAGAGGGAACCCTCCTCCTCGTCTTCTGCGACAGTGGGTTGACCTCCTCAGAAAATAAACCTCAACCTCCTGGTCGGAGCCCGCATCTCAGTCAACAAGCCTAAGGAGGATACCGTGGAGCCAGCAGCCAGGACAGTAGTGTTGGTCAGCTAAAAGCTCAACAGCAGTTGAGCTGGGAGAAGCATGGGAACATGAAGCCAGAGAGCACTCGCAATCCCATGATCGACAGTGGACTTTTGGATTTGGAGTCCTGCTTAGAAGATTTGGAGGACTTAGACCCATGGGAATGGCCTCCCAAGGGTTGGAAGGACTAGCTAAAGTCCTAGAACACCCCAGTGAGCGAGGCACCAATGCCCGCTGAAGCGATGGTCGCCATAAACAACTCTCCTGCAGCAGCCTGAGTCGCAGACTCAAGGGCAGTGATATACTCAGCCGAGCCCTCAGCCTTGGAAGACGAAGACACCAAATGACTGGCTTCCTCAGGGCAAACTGGCAGGTCCTGTTCATCCGGGCGTCCAAGCAGGAGACCAGTGTAGCGATCCTCCAGTGTTATGGGATGGAAAGGGCGACACAGTCCACAAGCCTGCGCGTCTCTGGTCCATTCCGAGGCAGTAAACACAGTACATCTGCGGACTGGTGTGCAACTTTTTTTTTTTTTGGATGCACGGGCACTGTTTGAAGCTGGTGCCCGATTTAGGATCACAGAGTCCATAACTAAAGCAAAAGCTCGAAGACACGAAAAATAAAAGTAGTTTAGGGCCTACATCAAGCACGGAGCTGCGATGGAGGGAACCTGATGCTTCCAGCAGAAAGGAAGCTCTAACGTCATGGAGGGTTGCTGAGGAGGATTCCACCCAGGTGGGTGGGAGAAGCCAGCTTGAAGATCTTTGGGCCATTCTTGAAAGAAAAAGAATTCTGCTGGAGTGTGGATAACACACTATAACCACACCCCTAGAAGCCAAGATTTTCTTCAGAGCAGTCTGAGAGTTATTTAGTTTTTGTTTACCTGGTAAGGTGTTGTAGCCACAAAATATTACTATTTTCAGGCATGACCCGGGGAAGTTACAATACAAAATTGGCAGACAAAACAAATAACAGGTATAGTTCAGGGGTAATCAACCATACAAGGAAAAATCTACATGATGTTCTGTGATGTAAACAGTATTGCTAATATGACAGAGACAATGGCAGAAAAATACACAATAGTACAAAACATAACATACCATCATAGTGCAGTAGAGTTTTAACACATAATCCATGGTAAGTGCTACATATAACAGTAACAAGGGGGTCAGAGCAAAACTGAAATATTTTGAGAGCTGAGGAAGGGGATGTCAAGTTGTTTCCCCTTTCATAGCACAACTAAGACAGGAGAGTTGCTACTGTCCGGAATCCTCGCATGACCAACATTCTAAAGGTCTGGGCTGTGACATTTCCCCTACTAGGGATGCACAATACCTTAGTCATAACGAATACCCATTGACAATGTGGAGCACTACAGAAAACCCTGTATAAATAAAACGAGTTTGAAACATATGAAATGCGCTTCCGGTTCCCTTAAAAATTAAACTGCAAATGAAAGCAGCCCAACACATGATTTAGTTAGGCTAAACTGTAAAATATTGTCTCGGTTCCCAAATAAAGGAGAACTGGGAATAACAAACAGCAGAAGCTGTACAGCAGTTAAACTTTTTAGTAATTTTGTGAAAATAAAGTAGTTTTAAAGCGGGTCCTTAAAGCGTGAACTTCGTTGAAAAAAGTGGCTTTCTCCAGTTCCTGGGAACTGACGGGGAACCGAAGAATAGCTAAAAAATATACAAAAATGACCTAGATATGCAGTTATTGATAAAATAACTAAATAATAACAAAATAATATACTATTACAAAAAAAAATAATAATAATAATTTGAAAACCGGTCTAAAGTTGAAGAGAAGACTCCGGAGCAACTGCTTTCGTCAGGCGGAGAAATAAATCTGCCTTTAGAATGTTAGAAAGAGCATGAACATATAGGAGAGTTTGAATTTCATTCCAAGATTTCTGTAATTAGCATAAAATTCTAAGTTCCGGGACAGCTCAGACCTGCAAGCTGAACACACCAGTAAGCATAGTGAGGAATTCCTGGGGTTTGAATTGAGTGTTCTGATACCCAAGCTCAACTGAATTAATAGCCATTCACAATCGGAAGAGGCTGAGTAAATTACAGGAGAGACTCGCCTACAGATCAGACCTAATGAAGAGGAGTATGTCTCTAGCCTTTTGTGTTTTTTTTATTTCTTTTTATTTTGGTGCAGGGTGGGGGTCTGTCTTTACGGTGGATCATATAATTGGGTAGCAATATTTCAGAGATGCTGATGTAAGGCTTTAACCGGCTCTCAGTGATGGCTAGGTTATGGGGATTGTGCACAGAGACCCAACTACGAACATTCACGTACATTAACTCTGGGCCTTTAGGGCCAGACCAGAGATCAATTTGACAGGAACTGACAGAACAATTTATTTTACTGATTGTATCCAAGAAAAAAAGTACAGCCTATTTGTCGTGACAGAAAATGGTCCACTGGATCAGTCCACTTACCTGGTTACCAAAAACATAAATAAATAACTAAAATTATTTTTGTATGATTTGGAACTGGAATCTGGTGAAAAAGTACAGTTACGTAAGAACTTACCATGACAGTAGATCTTCGAGAGAGGCTCTTGCAGTAGGTATTCACAGATAGGACTAAGCCGCGAGGCGTTAGGACCCCATGGAAAAACTTCTAGCCCACCTTCCAGTTCCTTCCCGCCAAAGGCCTAAATAGGCAAGACGAGAGAGAACAGGATATGCCCCCATGGAAGAAAAAGAGAAGAAACCTGGGGGGGCGGAGGGCGGGAAGGTAATACCTACTGGAAGAGTCTCTCGTGAAGATCTACTGTTACGGTAACTTCTTACGTAACTGTACTATCTTACTTCGAGAGGGCTCTTGCAATAGGTATTCACAGATAGGACTGAGTCCCAAGCAGTCTGGAACAAAGAAGAAAACTTGGGAGGAGAACTGTCATCCACAACATAAATCTCAAGGCTGGACAGGTCTCATGAAAGAAGACCCTGCAGAACAGCAAAACCGAAGCCTGCTCTACGGCGAGAGGCAATGTCTAAACTGTAGTGCTTTGTGAAGGTATGGACAGACGGCAAAGTTGAGGCTGCACAGATATCTGCCGCTGACGCGTTCTTGAATCAAGCTGCAGAGGCAGCTACTCCTCTAGTGGAGTGACCTCTGACCTGACCCGGGAGGGTCTTGTTGTACTTGTCGTAACAGAAAGTGATACAATTCGCTAACCACTTAGACAGGCATTGCTTGGAAACAGCACTGCCTTTCATTTGTGAGAGCGAAAGCGAAAAGCTGATCAATTTTCCTGAGATCCTTAGTCCAATTGGTATAGCATCTCAGGATTCT
Organism: Neoceratodus forsteri; assembly: GCA_016271365.2. NCBI lineage: Eukaryota > Metazoa > Chordata > Ceratodontiformes > Ceratodontidae > Neoceratodus > Neoceratodus forsteri. Next base: position 738,438,293 of record CM028131.1, read on the forward strand.
GTGAACATCCAGAATATGTAAGAGGTACTCCCATGATTGGAGTGTTGCATATAAGAAAGCTGGTAACTCAATAGATTGGTTCAGCGTAGACTCAGCCACCGCCTTAGAAAGAAACTTAGGATTGGTGCGCATAGCCACCCGTTCCTTGTGGAAAATCAAATACGGGATTTTACACATCAAGGCATGGAGCTCGGAAACACGTCGAGCAGGTAATGGCCACTAGAAGCAGTCTTCCAGAAAGGAACTTTAAGTCCGCTCCGCCTGCCGGTTCGGAAGCGCTGCAGTGTGAGCTTTTCAGGATAAAATTCAAGTCCCATGGAGGGTGGGATTGTGGATGGGGGGTCTCAGGTGGAGAACCCCTTTAAGGAAGGTCTTAGAGACTTCCAGTTGGACAAAAGACCGGTCTCCGAAGGGAATGTGGTAGGCTGAGATAGCTGCCATATGGACTTTCAAAGAAGAATGGCTGAGACCCAGGTCGAAGAGGTGACGCATGTAATCCAGGACTTTGTTAGCTGGGCACGAGAAAGGCTCCAAGTCTTTAGAGCGCACCCAGATGGAAAACCATTTCCACTTCATAGCATAGGTGGACCTGGTGGAAGGTTTTCTCACCTCCACCAAAATGTTCGCTACTAACAGAGAAACTCTGAAGCGTGCTTTAGCTACGTCTGAAGGAGCCACGCAAGGAGATGAAGGAATTTGAGGCCTGAGTGAACTAGGGTCCCTTGATCCTAGGTCAACAATTACTGCAACAGAGGAAGAGGAGGTTCCTCAGAAAACTGTTGCAGATAAGAAAACCAAACTTGCCTGGGCCAGAAGGGGGTGATGAGAATCATTCGAGACCCTTCTGTTCTGAGTTTGTTCAAGACTCTCAGAATCAAGAGAATGGGAGGGAAAGCATAAACGAATCTGTCCCTCCAGCAGAGAGACAGAGCGTCCCACCAGAAAACGTCTCACCCTGGAGCAAGCGAGCAAAAGGCGGGAAGTTTGGCGTTTTGGGTGGGAGGCGAAAAGATCCACCTGAGGCGTCCCCCACTGCCGAAAAATGTCATTTACGACTTGTTAGTCTAACTCCCATTCGCGAGCCCTGGCTGAGGAGCGACTGAGCTCATCTGCCAGCACATTTTCCACCCCCGGAATGTGAACTGCAGTCAGGTGAAGGTTGTGCTGAGCTGCCCAATACCAGACTCTCATTGCCTTCCGGCACAGGGTATAGGATAGTGTTCCTCCATTTGTTGAGGTACCAGACTACACACATGTTGTCTAATTGGATCAGAAGAGCCTGTAGAGCATATAGGACTGCTCTCAGTTAGAGCACATTTATGTGCAGTTTCTGCTCGAAAAGGAACCAGCTGCCCGGAGTCCTGTGAGAACCTAGGTGGGAACCCCAGCCCTCCCCTGACACAGAAACATAGAATTTGATGGCAGATAAGGACCACTTGGCCTACCTAGTCTGACCATTTTCCTACCTAACAGATAAGCCGCAGATCCTAGTTAACCAACAGCTTACTTCCTCCTAACCCCACTAGGACTGCCTTATGTCCGTCCCATGCATTCTTGAATTCCCCCACTGTTCTTGACTCCACAACCTCCTCAGGGAGCCTGTTCCATGCATCCACAACCCTCTCCAGAAAAAGTTCCTCACATTACCTCTGAGCCATCCCCCCTCTATCTTCAAATTGTGCCCCCTTGTTCTTGCACATCTCTTTTTCTGAAAGATGTTACCCTCTTGGACTTCGTGGATTCGCTTGAGGTACTTGAAATTTTCTATCATGTCCTCTCTCTCCCTTCTTTCCTCAAGGGTATACATATTAAGCTCCTTTAGTCTTTCTTCAAACGTCTTCTGGTGTAGACCCCGCACCATTTTGGTTGCCCTCCTCTGGACAGCCTCCACTCTATGTCTTTGCGGAGCTGTGGTCTCCAGAACTGCACACAGTACTCCAAGTGGGGTCTCACCAACTGTCTGTACAGGGGGATAACAACTTCCTGTTTTCTACTAATGATGCCTCTCCCTATGCATCCCAGTATCCACCCAGCCTTCCTTACTGCCTTCTCCACATTGCTTGCCCACCTTTAGGTCATCTGATATAATTACCCCAGATCCCTTTCCATTTTACTGTTGTCAGTATCTCACCCCATTGAGCACTCTTCTCCTGGGTTGCTGTTTCCCAGGTGCATTACCTCTCACTTCTTTGCATTGAATCTGAACTGCCATACATTTGACCATTCCTCCAACCTTGCCAAGTCCCTTCTCATCCTTTCCACTCCATCTTGTGTATCAACCCTGTTGCAGATCTTTGTGTCATCTGCAAAGAGACATACTTTTCCTTCCAGTTCCTCTGCAATGTCACTTATAAAGACATTAAAAGGACCGATCCAATGTTCGAACCTCACGGTACCCTGCTAGTAACCCTCCTTTCTTCACTGTGGACTCCATTTACTACTACCCTTTACGTCCTGTTGTCTAGCCAATTTATTATCAAGGCTACTATCTTGGGACCCACTCCAAACCTGGCTAACTTGTGTATTAATCTTTTGTGTGGGACTGTATCAAATGCCTTGCTAAAATCTAAGTAGGCCATGTCCACAGCCCCTCCCTGGTCTACTACTTTGGTCACCCAGTCAAAGAAATCTATTAGATTAGCCTGACACAACCTTCCTATCGTGAATCCATGCTGCCTTGGGTCCTGTGCCCCACTGGCCTCTAGGTACTCAACAATTCTTTCCTTCAGAAGTGATTCCATCATTTTCCCTACCACTGAGGTCAAACTAACTGGTCTGTAGTTTCCTGCCTCTGTCCTGCTCCCACTTTTGTAAAGAGGAATCACATCCGCCCTCCTCCAGTACCACCTCATCTTCCCATGATTTGTTAAAGAGAGTAGTCAGTGGTGTCACTAGTTCTACCCTTAGTTCTTTTAGAATTCTTGGGTGAATCCCATCAGGCCCCATTGCTTTGTCCACCTTCAATTTTATTAGTTTTTTCAGAACCCTTTCTTCTGTAAATGCACTGGTATCGACACCCGTCTTCAGAGTGTTTCTCTTGTTTGGTTTAGGTACCTCCCCCTCCTATTCTTTTGTGAATACTGAGCAGAAATATTCGTTCAGTATCCCTGCTTCATTGTCACCCTCTACCCACATTCCCTCCCCTTTATTAAGCCTCAGTATCCCTCCTTTGGTCTTTCTTCATTCCCTAATGTACCTATAAAAGGCCTTATCCCCCTTCTTAACAGAATTGGCTATCCTTTCCTCGGTTTGGGCCTTTGCTATTCTAAATGCCTTCCTAGCCCCCTTCTGCTTTAACTGGTACAGTTCTCTGTCCTGCTCCTTCTGTGTTTCCTTATATTTCCTGAATGCTATCATTTTCTCCTTAACCTTCCCTGCCACCTCTTTTGAGAACCATAGCGTTTTTTTCTTTTGTTGTGTTTTGTTGATTTGCTTTACAATCAATAAATGACAACCAAGGAAGGGGCTGGAGTAGAACAGTGAAGCAGTCTAGGGAGGTCAAATCATGGAAAGCCATGTGTGCAAATGCCAGGAGCCTTAGCAACAAGATAGAAGATCTGGAGGCTGTCATGGTACAGTCAGACCTGGACATTGTGGCCATCACTGAAACCTGTGTAATGATAACCACGACTGGGAGATGGCCATACCTGGCTACAACATATTCAGAAGAGACAGAGCAGGCAGGAAGGGAGGAGGATGGCACTGTATGTGAAAATGACATAAAGGCCACACAGATCCAGGAGGAACAAAATGGGGAGAGATACTGTGGTTAAGCTGGAAAGGAAAATGGGGCCAGCCATCCGCACAGGTGTGGTCTATAGACCACCAGCCCAGGAGGAAGAAACAGATAGGGAGTTGATGCTAGCCATCCAAAGGATGGCTGACAAGGGTGAGGTAGTACTGGTTGGAGACTTCAATATACCAGATGTGGACTGGAGCATCCCAGCAGCAGCATCAACTAGGAGCAGATTTATCCTGACTCCTTCAGGTGCCTTCCTCAAGCAACTGGTCATGGAACCAACTCGGCAGAAGGCAATACTGGACCTTGTGCTCACAAACAGGGACAGTGTGATTGGGGTAACAGTGGGGAGCACCTGGGTAACAGTGACCACCAGTCATTGTGGTTTGAAATCACAGAAAGAGCAGAACCAAACCACACAAAAACACGTATCCTGGATTTTAGGGGGGCAGACTTTGGGAAAATGGGGAGATGCTTGAAAGAGGCATTAAGGGGAATGGGACAGGAATCAGGGATTGAGGAACAGTGGGCAGTATTTAAAATGGGGATTATAAGAACAACAGAATTATGCATTAAGCAGGTTAGCAACAGGAAAAGAAAGAGGAGACCATTATGGTTTTCCAAAGAGGTAGCAAAGAAAGTGAAAGCCAAAAGACTGCATTCAGGCAATACAAAAGACACAGGCAGAAGGGATAGGGAGAAGTACCAGGAGAAACAAAGGGAGGCAGGGAAGTCAGTAAGGGAAGCCAAAGCTCAGACAGAAGAACACATTGCAAAATCAGTGGTTAAAGGGGACAAAACCTTTCACAGGTACATAAGTGAAAAAAGAAGGACAAAGGGAGGGATAGTTAGACTGAAGGGGGAGGATGGGAGCAGCGTGCAGGATGACAACAGTAAAGCTGACATATTGAACAGGTATTTCTGCTCAGTCTTTACTAAGGAAGAGGGTAATGGGTCTGAAGGAGTACAAGGGTGAGAATGGTGCAGAAATGGACACAAGTCCCTTTACAGAAAGGGTCCTGAAGGAACTGGAAGTAATAAGAGTTGACAAAGCAATGGGGCCAGATGGGGTGCACCCCAGGGTCCTTAAAGAACTAAGAGAGGTGGTGGCTGAACCTCTGGCTATCCTGTTCAGCCAATCACTGGAAACAGGGGAGGTACCCAAAGACTGGAGGACAGCAGATGTAGTCCCCTTATACAAAAGTGGGAACAAAGAGGAAGCAGGGAACTACAGACCAGTCAGCCTCACCTCGGTAGTGGGAAAGATCATGGAAGCACTACTGAAGGAGAGATTGGTGGAACATCTGGTTGTCAATGGACTACAGGACCCAAGGCAGCATGGTTTCACCAGGGGAGGTCATGTCAGACCAACCTCATTGAATTTTTGACTGGGTGACTAGGAGGTGGATCAGGGAGGGTAGTGGACATGGCCTATCTGGACTTCAGCAAGGCCTTTGACACTGTGCCACATAGAAGACTATTACACAAACTGGGGAATATGGGTGTGGGCAGGACAGTAGTGTGGTGGGTAGGTAACTGGCTGGGTGGCAGGACACAGAGGGTGGTGGTAAATGGCTGTCACTCCACAGAGGGAAGAGTGACCAGTGGGTACCACAGGATCAGTGCTGGGACCGGTCCTATTCAACATCTTCATCAGTGACATTGCACAGGATATAGAAGGCAGAATTTCACTGTTCGCTGATGACACAAAGCTCTGTAACAGAGTAGACACACCAGAGGGTGTAGACAGAATGAGAAGGACCTGCAGAAACTTGAAGAATGGTCAAGGGTTTGGCAGTTGAAATTCAATGCAAAGAGTGCAAGATAATGCATATAGACACAAAACCCTGGCACAATATATCAGTTGGGGGGTGAGGATATAGCATGCACCAAGCAGGAAAGGGATCTTGGGGTTGTCATCTCGGATGACCAAGGTAGGGAAACAGTGTGACAAGGCATCAGGTAAAGCAAATAGGATGCTGGGATGTATAGGCAGGGCATCACCAGCAGGAAAAGGGAGGTCATAATTCCGCTATACAAGACACTTGTGAGGCCCCACCTGGAGTACAGTGTACAGTTCTGGAGACCATACCTACGTAAGGACATAGACAGTGTAGAGAAGGTTCAGAGGAGGGCAACAAAGATGGTGCATGGGTTGCATCACAAATCCTATGAAGACAGGTTGAAGGAACTGAACATGTACTCCCTGGAGAGAGGAGGAGAGAGGGATATGATAGAGACATACAAGTATCTTACAGGGAGGAACAGGGTGCAGGAAAACTATTTTAAGCGAAAAAGATGTTTCAGGACTAGAGGGCATGGGATGAAGTTGGAGGAGGACGATTCAGAGGAAACATGAGAAAGAATTTCTTCACAGAACGGGTGGTGGACAAGTGGAACACCCTGCCAGAGGAAGTGGTGGGGGCTGAAACAATCACGGATTTAAGAATGCATGGATAGACATAAAGGAATTCTAGAGGTCAGGGGTAAGGGGAAATAGACTTCTAGGAAAACAAACTGAACTTACAAGCTCAAATGGGCAGACTAGGTGGGCCATAGGCCCTTATCTGCCGACACTGTCTATGTATGTATCTATGTATGTATGCCTCTGTGATGGCTGTTTTGATTACTCCCCATTGTTCCTCCACCCCTCCTTCCTGCCTGTTCGCTAGTGCTTTTCTGAGGCACTCTCTCATTTTCCCAAAGTCAGCCCTCCTAAAGTCCAATACTCTTGCTTTTGTATGGCTTGACTGTATGGCTGTGTTTATCGTGAACCACACTGTTTGATGGTTGCTTGTTCCCAGATGGCTACCCACTTCTAAATCGGAGATTCTTTCTTAGACTCCATTTGAGAGTACCAGGTCTAAGACTGCTCCCTCCCGAGTAGGTTCCAATACTAGCTGCCTGAGGCATGCCCCCTGTAGGGCATCAAGAATGACCCTGCTCTTGGATGTACCCGCAGCAAAGGTGCTCCAGTTAACATCTGGCATATTCAGGTCCCCCATCAACAATATCTCCCCTTTTTCTGCCATCCTAAGGATGCCTTCTATCATTTCCTTGTCCATTCCCTCCCCATGAGATGGGGGTCTGTATACAACCGCAATACCCGTCACCACAGTACCTGGCTCTGCAGTACCCAACGCCGCATTACCTGGCACCACAGTAGCTGACGCCTCAGTACCTGACGCCAGGTTTCCGCCATCGGGTTACGGATACTCCTATTATGGGTACCCCAACTACCCGTACCCGAGCCCCACTCCTCCTCTTCTGCCACCACCTCCACAGCCGGCGGCGAACCTGAAGGAGGTCTTGGCCTCCTGGTGGGCCAAGGCCAAAGCTCAGCTCACCAGGGATGTTGAGAGTCATCTTCAGACACCGGACCCCCTACGTCCGAGACCGGAGATCCCTCCCCCTTTACCCAACGCCAGTGGAGATCCATCTGGCTCACAGGGCAGAGAGGACACGTACCCCTGGTTGGTCCCAAGAGGGGTTGTTCCTCCCCCTTCTAGGGAGGAGTCGCTGCCTTCTATTTTAGGGCCATCAGACTCTGATTCCGACTCGGATCCCTCTGAACCGGAGACGAGCCTCAAACTCCAGAAAACCCAGGGCCGAGGGCCCTCAAAGTCCCCTCTGGAGGAGCCTTCTTTTCTGGAGCTCTTGAGAAAGATCCAGGAGACATGTCAGTGGCAATCAGTGGAGACATACCCACAGTGTAAGAAGCTCGATGCACATTTGGATCTGCCGAGACTGCTCACAACTGATTCCACCCTGATAGAGCCCTCACGAGATCTTGTCTCCACTATTTGGAAGCAACCACCACATGTAGCCCCCTTCCCAGGAAGGCGGATATGCTATATCAGGCTCCTGAGGGTAAATACTTCCTCAGTCTCTACTCCAAGGCAGACTCTCGTTATGATCAGCGCTGCCCACAGCTGCTCCACCAATCCAAAACACCTGAACTCATCCCCACCTGACAAAGAACCCCAACTTCTGGATCAGTACGGAAAGAAGATTTTCTCATCCTCCACCCTAGGCATCAGGGCCCTCAACTACATCGGCCACATTGGGGACTTCCAGAAGTCCATTCTTAGCCAGGTAGAATCCAAGCTGAACTCCCTTCCTGATTCACAGACCAAACAGGAACTGGGAGACCTGGTCCGATCCATTCGTTCGGCCTGTACACACATGCTCCGTGCCACCTATGATGTGGTGGAGACAGGCTGGCAGAAGCTCGGCTTTTGCCGAGACTTACGGTGTCATGCCTGGTCTGCAAAGCCAGGATTGGTCTCTCATGCAGACTCACATACAGGATGCTCCCTTTCAGGGTTTGGTGTTGTTTGGGAGTGATGTCAAGGACATCATAACCTAACTACAGGAGAAGGGCACTGCACTTAAGTCAGTCCAGACTTTGTACAGGCCCCCTCAAGGCAGTGACATCCTTTTCGTCGCCAAAACCGACAAAACACAAAACCTAACCAAGGAAAGCTCACCAACAAACATCGGGCCCCTCCAGCAACCAAGACTTCCCCCAGCAAAAAACCTGCAGGAGCCTCTCCCCCTCTGCCTCTGGCCATTCCAGAGAAACCAGTGGGGGGGGGGGGGGAGAGATTCTCCTCCCATCTACCGGGTTGGGAGAGTATAACATCAGATGCTTGAGTGCTCAAGCTAATATCTGCCAGGCACTCCATAGAGTTTCTACAAAAACCTCCTCGAAAACCCCATTCCTCAGTCATCTTACTCCCTGCAGCATCTTCCTCTGGTACTAGAAGAAATCCTATGCCTTCTATCGAAGGTGGCGATAGAGTCCGTCCCCACTCATCTTTGGGGCAAGGGTTACTATTCCCATTTCTTTCTAGTTTCAAAAGAGGCGACTTGAGGCCTATCCTAGACCTCAGCTCCCTGGAATATGTTCAGGGAGTGTACAAACACTTCAGAACGCTGTCCTTGCAAAGCCTTCTTTTCCTTTACTGCTGGGACAGTGGCTATGCGCTCTGGATATGTAGGATGCATAGCTGCATATCCCTATATGCCCTTCCCACTGCAGATACCTCCGATTTTGCTTTCAGGGGGACCACTACCAGTTCAAGGCCCTCCCATTTGGTCTTTGCGGCGTCGGGTACCCTGGCACCAGGGGCTCTGATGGAGCAGAAGGTCCTAACGTAAACCCTGCTGGCGGACCAGATGGTGGGATTGTTGGTCCGGAGAGAGTCAGGCCCGGCATGGGGAGACCTCCGGGACGGTCCTGGCAGAAGAGCAGCTCCTCCATCAGGCAGAGGTATGCCGGAGGGCAGCGTCGGGGCACCCCTGATGGCAGCGTCCCCAGCTTCTCAGTCCCAGCCAGGGAAAGAGGATCAGAATCCCCGGGGGAAGCCAGAGGAGACGATGGGGCCTCAGAGGGCAACGGGTCTATCCATTGCAGTGAACATGGGGTGTCACACGGGAAAGAACTGGGAGGCAGGCGTGGGGGACCACCCCTTTATACAAACGTCATCTGATGCCGGTCACCTGACGTGGGGGCGGTCCCCCGCCAGAGACTGTTAGCTAGAAGTTTTTCCCTGGGGTCCTGACGCCTGGCAGGTTAGTCCTATCTGTGAATACCTACTGCAAGAGCCCTCTCGAAGTAAGATCTGTGGTTCCTCTTGTTCTGGGAACTGCAATGAAACCAGTTAATAACAAAAAATATATAAAACTAAACCATAGTACCGAAAACCTCAAAAACTTCACAACACAAAACAGTAGTCAAAACTGAGAACACTTGGCCACAAGACAGGAACAAGACTCTGGAGTGACAGATCTGTTTAGCAGAGAAACAAGACTGCAACTGTAATGTCAAAAGGAGTGTGACCGCACTGCACAATTTCTGTCTCTGGGGCAACACTTCAGGACTGAGATGCTGCTATTAGTACAGCCGAGATACTGTTATTCATACAGTATGACATCACAAATACCCTCCCACTGCCAGAAGCAGAGGTTATAACATTACGGTAGCCATGAGCAAGATGAAAAAATTAAGTCTAAAGGGAAAAGATCCTATTTTAATAAAAATGCCTGCAGCAGTTTAAAAAAAAAAAGTTCTTGAACTTTTAATTTTGGAGTCATTTTGTGTAATGAAATTCTGCTGATCCCAACAGAGAAGTAACAGCTAAGAACTGGAAAATCACTTTAACCATTTCATTTTTACTGTGTTTATTGCTTTGTATCTCTCTTAGGACATAGCTGAAAACAAGTCCCTTGATCTAGACTACCATTCCAGAAAAAACAAATAAATACAGTATACAGAAAAACAGTAAGAGTCAAAAGGCACTTGTGTAGCTCTGTCAGCGGCTAATGCAGAAGGTGACTCTGTTGGCAGTCCAAGTGCAGGCAACTCTCTGCTGCTGGAGCAGCTTTGTCAGTGGCTCCTGGAACAGATGGAATCACCACCACTTAAGCAGCTCAGTCAGCGGCCCGTAAAATAGGCAAATCACCATCACTGCACTGACCCTGTTGGAAACCCATGAAGTAAACAAACCACTGTCACTGGACTGGCTCTGTTGGTAGCCCATTCATAACACTAGTGTTACTAAACTATTCCACAGATGGGCTACTTCATCAGCAATATTAGTACCAGAAGAAATTTTGTTTTGATGATCGGGTAAGTAGTACTAGGAAATATTTCCCGTCTTCAGCCGCATGACAGGGGAACAAGTATACAGGCACAAACCAAATGATGCTGACCTAGGTTAAACTGTAGGTAGAGTAGTGTATGGGTGGGGATTTGGCCAGGACACCGGAGAAATTCCCTTACCAAAAACAACCATGGGATCTTTAATGTCCACTTAAACAACTAACAAATAGAAAAGGCATATCTCATCCAAAAGACAGAATTACATCAAACAGTCTGGTAACACTACACAGCTGTACGATGCTCTTAAAGAGAACCACCATGATTAGCCCCTGAACAATATCTATCAGTGCCTTGCTGCCAGAGGATCCAGATAATGTTAAGATTTCCATTAAGCTTGCAATAATTCAAAAGATACAACACTCAAAGTTGTATTCACCGGGTCCCAAGGACTTCCTGTTTTTTTGCAGCCGACCACGTTTCACCCACGTGCTCACTAGCATGATAATGAGATGCCAGTGAGGCGGGGGCATGCTCGATATAAGCAATGGGCGACAGCTTTCCATCTATTTTAAATAATATAATGGCCATTGGCAATGAAATGTGGTACGGTCGACTAAAAGGCTCTTGTTGTTACTGGTGCCTATTCATTGCCAAGATTGCCATATATTATTAAAACATATAGAAAGGCTCCTGCCCATTGCTTATAATGGAGCTGCCCCCGCCTCACCGGCATCTTATCCTCACGCTGGTTTGCGGGGGCGGAGCGGGCGGCTGCAAAAAAAAGGGAAGCCCATGGACCCACTGATTACAACTTTGTGCTCAGAAGCTGAATTACTGCAAGCTTAATGGAAATTTATTTATTTATTTATTTTCAAATTCAGATTAATACCTTTGAGCGGGGCTGTTTACAAAAGCTCCAAGTCAACAAGAAATACAAGACATTTACAGGTCATGAAACACTGCAGAACAGAAAGAACATCAACTAGCAAGTAGTATTAGAGTGCAGTTACAACATTAAGCAGGGTACAACAAATGAGGAGAAATAGGACCACACTTGCAGAGAAACATATTAATGCAGCACTAATTAAGTGCAGTAAAGTGTTTAACAATCATGTTACAGTTCAGACGGGGTGCTCCTATTCTGCAAAAATGCAGTTTTAGCAGCCAAGGTGAGGCTTTGTCAAGGGAAGGTAGTAGGTGGTGGGAGGTTGGGGGGGGGGGCCAGTTGTGGAACAGGAGGGTGGGCGTGAGAGAGGGTAGTGTTTGACAGGTACGAGAACAGCTGTCAGAGGCCATGGGTTAACAGAAACACTGGCAGTCAGATTTGCTGGCAAGAAGAGATCGAAGCCCATTTTTAAAGTGGCCAAGTCTGGGGGAGTCAGCAAGGTCTGCAGGCAGATCAGTGAACCATTTAGGCCCGCAGTAGGAGAGGGATCTTTGGCCAAGGGTGGTTTGTTTGAAGGTAACAGTTAGGACAGCCCTGGAGGCACTCCTTGTGCATTTAGACGGTTGTGCAGGCTCAAAGAGGGCTGAAGTAGCACTAGGCATGGACCCCAACAGGGACTTTTCTGCAAGGAGGCAGGCCTGGTATTAGAGTCTGTGGTGGAGTGGGAGCCAGCCGGTTTCCTTGTATAGGTCACAAGAGTGAGTCATTTGTGTAGTCCAGGACCAGGCGGCAGGCCTTGTTAAGGATGGTTTTGACCCTTTTAAGCACTGTGTCTGTGCCTGCCCCGTATATGACAAGGCCATAATCCACAGTTGAGAGAAATGAAAATTCCGTACCTACCGTAATTCTGATCTTTTTGTGTATCTTCACCAGGGCAAGAAATAATTTTTTTGAGATGCCTGTCCGAGGGACAGGTGGGATGTAAATTTTGCCTGTCCGGCCAAAGTTTTACCTGTCCACATTGTTGTGAGGAGAATTTTGAACTTACTGTAAAGTGGAAAGAGAGAAAACTGTTGCTTTTGGAGGGGTTATTTTTCAAGGTAAAACACTGACTGAGTCTAGTCTAGTCTATTTCTGAATCAGAACTTGAATCTCTGCAGCCATATGGTCTCACATGAGGTCTTCTCTTTTGTTTTCCAGATTTGAACCATAGTGTTATGGCATCCTGCAGGTCAAATGTAGCAACGCTAGCATCTGCCAGCTTGAAACACATTAGTTCAGATGTAGTCGCAGGAGACCGACAGGACCGCCAGACAGACTTCACTCTGCCCATCAAGCTGAATCCTCTCTCAACCGCTACAGTTTGGGTTAGGATCAGTACAGCTATAGTGACTAAGACCAGAATATCAGGGAATCGCTGTTCATGTGCATCATTATGGAGAATCTTTTGCCAGAAATCCCAATAGTGAAATTTCGGAGACAGCTCATTCAGTGATTTTTTTCGTAAGTGGTTTACGCTCTAGCCACTGAGCTTCAATCACGTTTACATTATGAGTGTGTTTCTTGAGTACATCACTGCAGTGCTCTGTGAGGGTTCTGACTTCCTTATTGCCATAAAGGGCTAGCTGGTCACTGTTATCTGGTAACTGTAATGGGTTAAATATCCTGAATGACCGTAGGACTTTGTTTTAAAAATGGGAAAATCGTGAGTTAATATTTTCAATTGTTGATGAAAGAAGGCTCGTAACATCACATAACACTGCCTGTTTGGTTCTATCTATAGACTATCCCCTTTCTAAGTTAAGGAAGATATCAGTTCCATGGTACTGAACCCGAGTACAGGCTGAGCCTGTCAGTCGACTTGTGCTAGTGTCACTGTCGGCTGTGTCAGAGTCAGGGAGCAAGAGCAATTCGTTACAGACTTTTGTCAAGTTTATCCTGCACAGGGTAGTTGTCTAGCCAGAGCACTGTGCTTTCAACCTTGCTGACTACTGGTTCTACTGTTGAGGTGTCTCTCTGTAGAGTTAGACTGAAGGCCATCATGATAGAAAGGTATTCAGCCCGAAACTGAGAAAAGAGGACAAATCTCACAGTACTTATTGTTTTGAACAACCCACTGGCCTGATCTTTTGTTTGCCCTGGTGTGGAAGCAATGTGCTGTAAATGTACAATTAAGGCCTTGTAGCTGGACAGAATAACAGAGTCTCCTCTCTGTATGCAACCCACTGGGTTCCTGACATGTTAACTGGTTTGTGAATGGTGTAGCTCATATTACTGGCTAACTCTTTGAGACCAGCCCAGTTTTTGTGAGACTTGTGGTATATTTTATAGATACCCATTAAGGCTTCATCAGTAGTTTTCATGTATGGAATAGATGTTGCTGATTGCTTTATAGCAAGCTCCAACTTGTAGGCACTTCACTGAATCCCTAACAAATGAGGCACGTCTTTCAAATCCTGCCAAACACTCCAGTCACTTTACCTAACATGACGGGTGCCCCATCAGATCCAAAAGCAACAATTTTTTCTTTCCAATCTTACAGTTCAAGGTGAATTCTAAGGCATCGTCTATTGAGTTATAAATACTTTCACCATTTGGAATAGAGACTGGCTGAAGGGAAACAAATTTGTTTACTGGACGGAAATTTTCCATTGTCCTAATATAGACTGCCTCCTCTTCTATTACTGAGGCATCAGTGCTTGAATCACACAGGACAGAGATAAAAGTGTTACTATTAACCAATTGTGCATCTTTTATCCTTACTGATTCCGAAATAAAATGTGTGAACGTTGCTGCCTGTCACTTCTATAACTGACTCAGACATTTGCACCATTTACATGTTGTAATTCTAATATGCCAATGAAATCTGTGAATGAGTGTTCTGAATTAATCAAATAAAGAGTTGTTCTAAACAAATGTTCTACTTGTGTCGCCTCTTTTTTCCATTTGTATTATTCCTTGTCCTATTGCTAACTTGGAAGGGTCTGTGTTAGACACAGTATATTTTTCATTAGCTATTTTATGAGGTTTGGAGAGTTCATGAGTACATACATTTTCAAGTCTCATGTTCTTACAGCCAGCAATGAACGTGTTTGTCTCTTTTAAGTAATTTTGCAATATGAGCAGGTCATGCCCACACCAGGCTCATACAGTAGCCACTCCCTATTTTTCTTCCAGCTCTCCTGGAAGCCCCTTTTACTTTTTGTCCCAGTTTCATTATGACTGGAAGTGGCCGGAGTAGCTGCTGGCGTATCAACACAGCAGCAGCAGTGGCACTACCATTGAAACTAGTTGGCACATCTGTGGCCATAACGGTGCCAGGGTGAGTTGCTGTTACGACTCTGTTACTAATAGAGTAGCAGGTGGAGTACACATAGAGGAATAACAAACTTTATTCTCTCTCCCCCCCCCCACCTTGGTTTGAAGCTGAAGGCTTTGCACTAGTCATTTTTTTAAATCCAAACTTTAACAAAGACATATTTCCCCTTTTGGTTTGTGCTTAGCTGGGGGGTGGAGGTTACTGTAGTAGTGCTAATGTTTAATTAAGTAGAGCAGTAGACACACACTACAGTGATGATCAGATAATCTCGTGATGTGACAGTGAAGGTTTTGGTTTAGTTTTCTTTTTATCCACAAAACCCTGAAACAGGGCTTTTCTTTTTCCCTCTGTGTTTAGGATTTCTAACTAGCTTAGTAAACACTCTGGAGGGCTGTGTGTTGCTGTTAGCCCGTTTGTTTAATTTACAAATGGAGTGACTTAATTCAATCCTCTCCTCTCCTTTGACAGACAGATCCTTACTGTCACTCACTGTTTTTGTTTTATTATTCAGTCCCCTCCTCCTCCACATCTAGAGAGAGAGAGTCGTCTAGTCTAGAGTAGACCAAACTTAATTAGCTCTCAAGCTGCCAGGGGCAATCCTTTTTCTCAAGAATCTCCTTCTCTTTTGTGTTGGTTTTGGTTTAGTTAGTTATCCAATACACACAACAGTGTATAGAGTTTGAGTGCCTGCCTTCTCTAATTCACCAGCCTTTCCTTTTATACGGGCCACTAGCCCCTCCTTTCCCCTCCACTGGCAGTGGCAGAGCAGAGCACCCACTCAGCTAAAGTACAGCAGGAGGCAGCAGCTGTTTGTTTTAAGAGGCTGGCTGGGGCAGAGGGGCTAGCAGGTAGGTAGGGCGTAAGGTACAGTATCTTTCAAGCTGCAGCCACCTGGAAAGCTATAAGCTGAGCAGCAAGCTACTTAAAAGACTAAGGCAGTTTCAGCCTAACTGTATGTGGAGGAGATCTGATCAGTGATCTCAAGCTGGTTAGGTAGGTTTATACTGCAGAAAAAATGAACAGAGCAGGAGAGTGGGGGACTAGAGCTGCTGCTGCTTAGATTTATTCAGTCTCTCCTCAACAGTGCCTGCTTTGTTAGTTTTATTTTTTATTTTTTTTTTACATCAAATTTCAAATAGTTCCCTGCCTCTCCCCTCCTTGGCTACACATGAAGAGGACTGGGAGAGAACTCAGCTCTGAGCCCACATCACCTCCACAAGTTCACACACACTACCCAGTCACTGAAGGCTGTGGGTGGGATGGTAACAGACCCTCAAGTCTGTCTCTTTTTTAAAAAGACATTTTTTTTCTTTCTTCAAAGTTCCATCTGTCCTGTCCAGTCCAGAATCCCTTGTTTTTTTTAGTTCCTCTTTTGTTCCTTCCCGTCCCTTGCTTTAAGATATTTGTTATCTCTCTCTTGATTTTAAGAATCCCCCGCCAGTCCCACTCCCTTCTTCCACCATCACTTAGCTCTGCTCACCCCCTGACTACAGACAGCAGATCCAGGCCAGGCCCAATACAGATTCAGGCCAGCCCAATATGAACAGTCAAAGTTACATTTACATTTTTTTTTTTTTTAAATCAGCTATCAGCACAAAAAACGAATGAGCCCTGAAAAGGGCTGTTGTGATGAAACAAGTATAGGTGGTTCGGACTCTAGTTTTACAGAACAAGCTGCCTCGTGTACTGTAGAACTCGCTCTCTGATCACTCCTTGCTTCTCATCATTCAAGCGCCAGACAGAAAATGCTTAGCGTGCGTTTGGAGGCACGGCAACCTCGCATGCGCAGTACGATTAGCGCATATGCAGTTGCAGTATTTCACTCGGTTGCACGCATGGCTCTTCCTGAGCATGATTGCTGCCACTTCGGTGAAGGTCAGGTGACATCCAGTAGCAGCAGTCACCTGACCAGACCCACAACAGCAACGGCAGGGCGAGTGGAGCTAGCGGGAGGAGTAGGCGGGCGGTGCTACACTTTCCTGCGGGGCAGGGGCACGTAGGATGTCAGGTGGGATCCCAGTGTCAGGACAGGACTCAGTATGGATTCCGCTGGGTCCTAGTGCCACAAATGGATGGCGGCAAGCAGAATTTAAAATGCCTGTCCAAGGGACAGGCGAACTGAAAAAAGCAGCTGTCCCACGTGAAAACTGGCTGTCTGGGGCAGGTGGACAGCTGGTTATTTCGAGCCCTGATCTTCACCATTCCTCATCTTTGGGTACTGGCCGGAGGTCATGACCCAGCGGAGTGCCTTTTTTTTTTGACCATGGTCGACGACACCATCGGGCGCCGCCCTCAAGGTCACTGCGTGGCGCCGCGGGTTGGCAGTTAGGATGGACTCCGCCTCCGCCAGTTCTCAGTCGCCACAGAGTAAGAAAGGGTTGGGAGGCAGGGACAAGGAAGTCCAAGGGACAGACAAAGGAAAAGATATATAAACTAAAAGGAGAAATAAATGACTGAGAGGACAGAATAAGTTTGAAAACTAAGGAGTTGGGTAGGGGCCCCAATCTCTGGAAGTAGAAAAGGAGGAGGGAGGGAGGGAGGTTAGAAATTTAGAGATAAGGATGTTGGGGTGGGGGAACAACCTATCTTCAGATTGTATACTGAACTGCAAAGGAGTAGCCAAAAAGCTAACTGCCAGAATTCAAGGCACAGAATCACTGGCAATAACTCCAAGAAGCAGAATCGGCTATTCTGGAAGTAAAGACAGGATACAGGGATTATCTCCCCAAAAAAAAATTTCTGGTGTAAGAAACCTAGTTTCTTAAATTCATCGAGGTTGTGTCAAAGGACAAGGAAATTAAAGCAAGGGATGGGAAGAAGAAACACAGAATTTGGACGGCAGATAAGGACCACTTGGCCCACCCAGTCTGCCCATTTCCCTACCTAATGGATAAGCTGCAGATCCTAGTTAACCAGCAGCTCACGCCTTCCTAACCCCACCCCTAGAATTGCCTTATGACTGTCCCATGCATGCTTGAATTCCACCACTGTTTTTGACTCCACAACGTCCTCCGGAAGGCCGTTCCATGCATCCACAACCCTCTCTGTGAAAAAATACTTCCTTAAATTACCTCTGAACCTCCCCCTCCTCTATCTTCAAATTGTGCCCCTTGTTCTTGCACACCTCTTTTTGAAAAATGCTACCCTCTTGGACTTTGCTGATTCCCTTGAGGTACTTGAAAGTTTCTATCATGCCCCCTTCTCGAGGCTATACATATTAAGCTCCTTAAGTCTCTCTTCATATTTCTTCGGTGCAGACCCTGCACCATTTTAGTGCCCTCCTCTAGACAGCCTCCATCCTGTCTATGTCTTTGCAGAGACTGGGTCTCCAGAACTGCGCAGTACTCCAGATGGGGTCTCACCAACTGTCTGTATTGAGGGATAATAACTTCCTGTTTTCTACTGGTGATGCCTCCTTATGCATCCCAGTATCCCCCCAGCCCTCCTTGCTGCCCTCTCACATTGCTTGCCCGCCTTTAGGTCATCTGACATGACTACCCCCAGGTCCCTTTCCATTTTTGTTGTTGTTAGTATCTCACTCCCCATTGTGTACTCTTCCCCTGGGTTTTTGTTTCCCAGGTGCACTACCTTGCACTTCTTAGCACTGAATCTAAGCTGCCATACATTTGACCATTCCTCTAACCTTGCCAAGTCTCTTCTCATCCTTTCCAAACCACCTTGTGCATCAACTCTGTTACAGATCTTTGTGTCATCTGCAAAGAGATATACTTTTCCTTCCAGTTCCTCTGCAATGTACAAGGAGGCAGTATAGCGCAGTGGTCTAAGGCTCTGAGCTGCAAATCTGGTGACATCCAGCAGACCAGACCTGGGTTTGAATCCCAGCTTCCACTTGCACTGTGTGACCCTGAGCAAGTCACTTAACCTCCTTGTGCTCCCAGGTCGCTCCTGTAAAAAGCTTTCAGCTTAGTGTGCTATACCTGGTTAAAAATAAATAAATAAAATGCCACTTATAAACACATTGAAGAGGACTGGTCCTAATACTGAACCCTCGGTACCCCATTAGTAAGCCCCTTTCTTCAGAGTGGACTCCATTTACTATTACTCTGTGTCCTATTCTCCAGCCAATTCTTTACCCAGGCTGTCATCTTGGGACCCACTCCCAGGCTGGCTAACTTGTATATTAATCTTTTGTGTGGGACTGTGTCAAATGCCTTGCTAAAGTCTAGGTAGGCCATGTCCACAGCCCCTCCCTGATCTACTACTTTGGTCACCCAGTCAAAGAAATCTATCAGATTTGTCTGCCATGACCTTCCACTGTGAATCCATGCTGCCTTGGGTCCTGTGCCCTCTGGCCTCTATATACTACGACAATTCTTTCCTTCAGAAGTGATTCCATCATTTTCCCTACCACTGAGTTAAACTAACAGGTCTGTAGTTTCCTGCTTCTGCCTTGCTCCCACTTTGTGAAGGGGAATCACATCTGCCCTCCTCCAGTCCTCGGGTACCACCCCATCCTCCCATGATTTGTTAAAAAGGGTAGTCAGTGGTGTCACTAGTTCTACCCTTAGTTCTTTTAGAATTCTGGGATGAATCCCATCAGGCCCCATTGCTTTGTCCACCTTCAGTTTTAAGAGTTCTTTCAGAATCCTTTTTTCTGTAAATGGGCTGGTATCAACTTCTGTATCCAGAGTGTTTCTACTGTTTGTTTTAGGTACCCCCTCTTCCTTTGTAAATACTGAGCAAAAATATTTGTTTTAGTATCTCTGCCTTTTCACAGTCACCCCTGCCACCCTCCTCCCTTTTATTAAGCCTCCACTATCCTCTCTTGGTCTTCCTTCGGCTCTCTGATGTACTTATAAAGGTTTTATCCCCCTTCTTAACTGAGTTGGCTATCTTTTCCTCAGTTTGGGCCTTTGCTGTTCTGACTGCCTTCCCAGCTTCCTTTTGCTTTAACTGATACAGTTCTCTGTCCTGCTCCTTCTGTGATTCATTGTACTCCCTGAATGCTTTCTTTTCTCTTGAACCTTCACTGCCACTTCCTTTGAGAACCACAGTGGTTTCTTACATCGTTTCGTTTTGTTTATTTCGTCACACAAAGGCTTATTACCTCTGTGATGGCAGTTTTATTATTCCCATTGTTCTTCCACCCTCCTTCCTGCCCATTTGCTAGTGCATTCCTTAGGCACTCACCCATTTTAGCAAAGTCTGCCCTCCTAAAGTCCAGTACTTTTCCCTTTGTAGCAATTACTCTACTGCTGTGTTTATTGTGAACCATACTGTTCGATGGTCGCTAGTTTCCAGATGGCTACCCACTCTACATCTGTGATCTCTCTTCATCTCCATTTGAGAGAACCAGGTCTAAGATTGCTCCTCTCGAGTGGGCTCCATTACTAGTTGTCTAAGGCATGCCCCTGTGGGGCATCTAGAATAACCCCACTCTTAGAAGTGGCTGCTGCAACTGCACTCCAGTTAACATCTGGCATATTCAGATCACCCATCAGCCATTATCTCCCCTTTTCTGCCGTTCTAAGTATACTATCTATCATTTCCTTGTCCATTTCCTCCCCCTGAGAAAGTCTGTATCAACCCTGTGCGGATTGTGGTGCCATTGCCGTCTCCAAATTTACCCACAGTGCTTCTTCTCCTCCCTGTTTTCCCTTTTGTTCTGCTGCTTTGATTCCTTCCCTTATGTAAGAGCTACTCCTCCTCCTCTTTACCCTCCCTGTCCCTCCTGTAGATAGTGTATCCTGGTATGTTTACGTCCCAGTCATGGTTTTGTTGTACCATGTTTCTGTGACTGCCACAATATCCAGATGTTCCTCCTCCATCAAGGCCACTAATTCAGGAAGCTTGTTACTCAGACTACGGGCATGGTACTCATTGCTCTCCATTTTTTTATGGCTTTACCTTCTGTTGCAGCATCCCCACTTGCCTTTCTACCTCGGGTCTTTTCTCATTTAGTACCCTGTTTTGTAGGAGGAGGCTGGGATTTTCCCTGCGCTTATCAGTGCCTCCCTTGACTAGTTTAAAAGCTTGCCAATGAAGCATTTAAACCAATTGCTCAAAATACCTGTTCCTTCCTGGACAGATGCAGACCATCCTGCCAGTATAGGCTGGTATCCCACCAGGTGGAACCCCAGTCCCAATGAAGCCAAACCCTGTGCTCCACACCATTTTTCAACCATTCATTAAACTGCATGGTGCAAAGTACCCTCACCTCACTCACGCCATTGACAGGTAGCACCTCTGAGAAGGATACTGTGTGCTACTTGTCTTGAGCCCTCCCCATTCTACAATGTCCTTCTGCACTGCTCTAATCTTATGTTGAGCCAAGTCATTTGTCCCTAGGTGGACAATGACGTCCAGCTCAGACTCCTGCAGCTGTTCTCCTCATGATCCTGAGGATGCTTCTTGTCCCTCAAGCCATGGCACCAGGCAGGCACCTTACTTCAGTTTCCCTGCTCCACCCAGTCCAGTTCTATCCCCTAATATTGAGTCCCCACCAGGAGCTGCTTCCTTTCCTTGTGGTGTCCTCTGCCTCCTTCCTGTGGGCTTCCCTTGTGACAGCTGTCCTCAGCCTCCTTAGTCTCCTCTGCGGGTGCATCCATAGGGGAGCTATGCTCCCCCAGAATGGTGTATGGACTGTAAAGTGGAACAACTGACTGGGTGTGCCTCTGTTCCACCATCCTCACCCTCCCTGAGCCCACTGTGGTCCAACTGCTGTGCTTTCTTCGCAACCTCTGAGGCAGTGGTGGTGGCTTTGGTGCTCCCTGGATGGGGGAGTTTCCCTTCCTACTGTCCAGTGTGGCCTGGGGGAAGGTTCCCTTACTACTGTCCAGTGTGGCCTGAAGACGGGCAACTTCCTCCCTCAGGGCAGAGAGTTGTCTCCAAATAGGGCAGCATCTCAGCCTCCGGAACGACTCCTGGAAGACTGCTGCCTCACAGCCGTTACATTGCACTCTCCCCAATGTTTATCTACTTTTTTTTTTGTGTGTGTGTGTGTGTGATTGGTTTCTAATATAGAAATATATATATTATACAATGTGTATGCTTATATTGTCAGTGCAGTGTGCTAGAAAGGATATGACAGTGATATGCACCTTGCACTCTTGAGGAAATGATGTCAGAACCCCAGGTATAAAGGGAACTATTTCCAGGGTGGGTGGGGTGAGGGTGGGAAGGTTGGGGCCTAAACTGTGCCCTCACAAAACAATCAGCTAAGAGCTCTGACCCACCGCTGCGATGAGAGCCTTCCTGTCAGCAAGATGCCCTACACAACAATTTGACAGAGAAACTACCCTGCTAATCAAACAGAGAAAAATCCAGACATCCAAGTCAGACACAGGTAAACCTCCCCAGACCCAAAACAGCCTGGTGGTTTGTGCTCTGAAAGCAGTCAGCCCCAAAATAAGTCAGCTGTGCCTTAAACTCTTCCTGCACTGAAAATCTTAAGAATTGGAACAAGCGTAAAGCTAGATCCAGCTCCCTCTGTTGCTTGAAAGACTGTCTTTTCCTGATAATTCTAAGTTCCTTATTTCACCTTTAGGTTAGAAGTAACCTCCACCTGCAGAGTATCTGCTACAAGCGAAAGACAATTTAAGGTTCACCTCCCTCTGTTGTAGAGCACAACTGCTTTCTTGCAAATCCTATGTTCAGTATTGCAACTTCCAGCCAGAAGTAGTTTCAGTTGAAGAATATTAGTTGTTCTGATGAGTTTGCTATAAAACACTTGCTTATAATACTATTGTTCTCAGGTCTGTTACCAAAGCTATTGGCTGATAAGTAGCTATGATGTAAGCACTTCCTGACAAAGTCTGGTCTGGCCTTATAAGGCACACACAGATAAACACAAAAAAAAACAGTTTCCACCCCCTAGGGCACTGTCTGGGTCAAATACACAACCTGTACCTGCACTTATTTCAGGATTTATGACAAATTCTTAGCCCAGGAAGTTGCCCCGACAGACGCCGTCTCACCCTACGGGAGAAAAGATAGGTTCTCTGGTGAGCAGAGTTAATCACCCTATGCCAGGTCAAGGGTGACAACCGGGAGAGACGCAGCCATGCCATCCGCCTAGTGCAGACTGCTGTCCCTACAACCCTGGTAGCTACTTCACTGGCATCCCAAGATGCCCTTGCTTGGTGCCTTGCTAGCTCCGGGCCACGTGCAGAGAGTGCAATGGCTTGTCTGGTTTCCTCCATGTCAGGCATCGAGGCCAGGAGAGTGAACAGAAAAGAAACATAGGTTTTGATGGCAGATAAGGACCGCTTGGCCCCACCCAGTCTGCCCATTTCCCTACCTATTGGATAAGCTGCAGATCCTAGTTAACCAGCATCCTACTTCTTCTACCCCACCCCTAAATTGCCTTATGACTGTCCATGCATGCTTGAATTCCACCACTGTTTTTGACTCCACAACCTCCTCCGAGGCTGTCCATGCATCCACAACCCTGTGAAAAATACTTGCTAATTACCTCTGAGCCACTCTTCTATCTTCAAATTGTGCCCCTTGTTCTTGCCACCTCTTTTTGAAAGATGCCACCTCTTGGACTTTGTTGATTCCCTTGAGATACTTGAAAGTTTCTATCATGTCCCCCCTCTCCCTCCTTTCCTCGAGGCTATACATATTCCGCTCCTTAAGTCTCTCTTCATATGTCTTCCAGTGCAGACCCTGCACCATTTTAGTTGCCCTCCTCTGGACAGCCTCCATCCTGTCTCTGTCCTTGCGGAGACTGGGTCTCCAGAACTGCACGCAGTACTCCAGATGGGATCTCACCAACTGTCTGTACAGAGGGATAATAACTTCCTGTTTTCTACTGGTGATACCTCTCCCTATGCATCCCAGTATCCCCCAGCCCTCCTTGCTGCCCTCTCACATTGCTTGCCCACCTTTAGGTCATCTAATATGACTACCCAAGTCCCTTTCCATTTTTGTTGTTGTTAGTATCACCCCACATTGTGTACTCTTCCCTGGGTTTTGTTTCCCAGGTGCATTACATGCACTTCTTAGCATTGATTCTAAGCTGCCATACATTTGACCATACCTCTAACCTTGCCAAGTCCCTTCTCATCCTTTCCACCCACCTTGTGCATCAACTCTGTTGCAGATCTTTGTGTCATCTGCAAAGAGACATACTTTTCCTTCAGTCCCTCTGCAATGTCGCAATAAAGACATTGAAGAGCACCGTCCTAATACTGAACCCTACGGTCCCCACTAGTAACCCCTTTCTTCAGAGTGGACTCCATTTACTATTACTTTCTGTGTCCTATTCTCCAGCAATTCTTTACCCAGGCTGTCATCTTGGGACCCACTCCCAGGCTGGCTAACTGTATATTAATCTTTTGTGTGGGACTATGTCAAATGCCTTGCTAAAGTCTAGGTAGGCCCCGTCCACAGCCCCTCCCTGATCTACTACTTTGGTCACCCAGTCAAAGAAATCTATCAGATTTGTCTGGCATGACCTTCCCGCTGTGAATCCTCTGGCCTCTAGATACTCAACAATTCTTTCCTTCAGAAGTGATTCCATCATTTTCCCTACCACTGAGGTTAAACTAACAGGTCTGTAGTTTTCTGCTTCTGCCTTGCTCCCACTTTTGTGAAGGGGAATCACATCTGCCCTTCTCCAGTCCTCGGGTACCACTCCATCCTCCCATGATCTGTTAAAGAGGGTAGTCAGTGGTGTCACTAGTTCTACCCTGAGTTCTTTTAGAATTCTGGGATGAATCCCATCAGGCCCCATTGCTTTGTCCACCTTCAGTTTTAGAGAGGGCACTACCAACCCCCACCCCATAGGGGTCGAGCGTGAGGCACTGAAGGAGTGCCCCCATCCTGACCACTCTACCCCCAGAGAGATATTATCCCCTATGTGCCCCAAGTCACCCCTCCTAAGCAACAGAGAGAGAGAGGGGGTGAGGAGAGGCACAAGAGGGAAGGGACCCATAGACTGAGGTCCCAGGGGATGGAGGTGGGATTGTGATGAATGGTGAAGATACACAGAAAGATCAAATTACGGTAGATGCGTGGTGTCATATCTTATCTGAGTTAATCTTCACCATTCATCACTAATGATGCCAAGCTCCCCAGAGAAACTTCAACTATGAGGACTGAGTCCCTTAGCTCTCAGTGGGTGACACACTAAGAGGAGAACCCTCACGGGCTGGAGAGGCCCAAGAGTGAGGCAGGGACCCCACGGAGGGGTAGGAAGTTGCCCGACAGACACAGTCTCACCCTACGGGAGAAAGATAGGTTCTCTGGTGGCGGAGTTAATCACCCTATGCGGGGCCAAGGCTGACAACCCGGGAGGCCTTGTCATGCCGTCCGCCTAGTGCAGACTGCTGTCCCTACAATCCTGAAGCTACTATACTGGCATCATCGATGCCCTTGCTTGAGTGCCTTACTGGCTCAGGCCACGTGCAGAGAGTAATCGCATCTGGTTTCCTCCGTGTCAGGCATCGAGGCTAGGAGTTGACCTAGCCTGGACCACAGGAACCTATCATAGGTAGCATAGTGGGCCTGATGAGCAGATATTGAGAGAAGCAACCATGCCAGCTAAAGGTCCTCTACCCCAGAAGTTAAAATCCCAGGAACCTTGATCTGGGGCTGGTCACAGTGCAGGTGCGAAGCCCATCGAGTATCCAACTGCATCAATCCTGAGCTAGGATTAGGCAGGTTACCTGAGACTCCAGGGGGGGTGGGGCACAATACCTCTGGAAGAGATCCCTTGGAGCTGGGACTCCGGAAAAGGGTCTCTGCCAGAAGCGCATCAACACCTCCCTAAAGGGAGCAGGCCAGGGGGGCACTACAAGAGTGTCTGCTCTGAAATCACCCAAAAAGGCGTGCACCGAATGTTCTGGATTGTGCTGAGTGGGAGGGTGACATGCAGGTCCTCCAACATCCTCACGAGAAAACTCTGATACTCAGCGAGATCAGCAGCTGGGGAGATGTGGACAGACGGTTCCTCACCTCCTGAAGAGGAGGATGAGGAGTCAGAGGACCTCAGAGGTTGGATGCTCAGGGGGAAGTTGAAAAACCTGTCTGTCCATGGCCCTAACATAAGAGGAAATTGAGCTACAGCTCTGAATTGCTCCCAGGAGAGAGGACCACTAGGACCAGGGATACCTGGGAGAGCAGGAGAAAGTGGCAGAGGAGAGAGAGAGCAGAGCCGACAACAAGGAATCGGCTGTCCTCTGCCTGGCCTGGAGAGTGCACCTGGAGCCACAAGAGAAGAGGTAGCTCTGGAAAACTCCACAGCCGATAGCTGGTCAACCATACTTGAACTGCCTAGGCTGCACCCTGAAGAATCCCTGTGAGGTGACGGGGCCGTGAAAGTCCAGAAGAACAGTCCCTTACCTCAAAGGCACGGGCCCTCGGGGAAACCAAAGGGAAGGGCAAGGTTCCACGTTACAACCTCTCCCAGAGCCGGGTGGGCTCAGAAAAGAGTCACCGTATGGAGCCCATACCCCTCAGAATCCGAAAGTGCCCTCCTCCTCGAGAGAGAGTCAGCCTAGGCAGCTGGCAACCCTGGTTAGTCCCCGAAGGGGCTATCCAGGGAGAAGCACCCTCCCCTCCTGTGGGTGCTCCGATCGGCCCAAAAGTTGGGCCATCCAGGCACACCACTTGAGGGCTACCACTACTGAGGGATCAGAAAAACCCTCTGAGTGCAGGCTGCGAGCAATGGTGGCCTGCACCACTGCCTGCTAGTCAGCACCCCGACCCTGGTCCCGGAAGCCACTGTCCGCTCCTCAGAGGGGGCTGGCTCCAGCCTGTTGTGGACAATACCAGGGTGTCACGTGAGCAGCCAACTCCAGAGAGTCAAACTGCCTATCTGACTCAGAGTCCAGTTCCTCCTCCGAAGAGGTGGAGATGGAAGTTCTGTGCCAAACAGTATGTGGGCGCCGCTGCCATCCCGACTGAAAAGGGCACCAGATCCAGAGACTGCACCAGAGTCGGCGCCGACATTCCCAGCCACACCGTGAAGCGGTGCAGGAAGAAGACAAGGCTCCAAGCTGGCGCCATGAGAGGCGCATGAATGTGATCCTGACCCGTGCTCTGGTGCCGAGATCCGAAACCCCCATGTCGCCATGTCCTTGCTCGAGATGCAAGCAGCTCAAGAGCTGGGCACGGCGCCGTACTCAACCAAGGCACCTCAGACAGCGCCGGGGCTAGAGACAGTCAAGGACGGTACCGTACAGTCTCCCATGGAGCCAACGGCACCGAGCAACAGACCAGTGCTGCCAACGGCGCCATCAGGGCCAAGACGGTACCGACAGACAGCGTTGAGGACAGCACCGACCCAGGCCTTCTGAACTGAGGGTACGACACCAGGGGAGTCTTTGGCCCCGAAGAGGCGATCGCCAAGGCGGTGGGCCTCCTGCACCGCAGAAGGGGTTTCTGCCATGGCTAGACTACAAGCGGGAAGCCTCCTCCTCCTCGGTCTGTACAGAACCAGGAGGGACCCAGAGGAAAGGCCAAGAACGTGGCTTAGCCTGCGTGCTCGCCCCGAAGTCGGCGTGAGCTCGTCCAATTTTCCACGCCGCATTGTTTGATGACACGACGGTCCACGGAGAAGCAGGCATCGCACAAATCTATGTCATGTAGCGGGCCAAGACACACGAGGTAACGCGCATGTTGGTCGGTGACGGAATACTTACGCCATGGGCACAGACGCATGGGGCCGCCCTGTCTTCATTGATTTCTTGTCTCCCCAACCGAGACATGACCTACAGAAAAACAACACCAAACAAGACCTGACATTGCAAAATAAAGAAGGGAACAGTCTTACTTTAACCTCAAGCGACATCATGTGGAGTAAATTGAACCGGCAGGAAGAATCAGAAAAGCAGTCGACAAACTCATCATGGAGCTGAAGGCTTCACGAAATACAACAGGTCTCTCACAGCACAGCTTCCACGAAGTGACCTCGATGGCGGGAGATGAAGAACTGGCGGGAGGAGGAATTGACAACACCTAACGGCCAACCCGCGGCGCCATGCACTGCATCGGCCTCGAGGGTGGTGCTGATGGTGCGTCGACTCCACCCATCCCCCCCCCAAAAAAAGAGCTCCGCGGGGTCGTGACCTCCGGCCAGTACCCAAAGGTGATGAATGGTGAAGATTGACACAGATAAGATCTGAACCGCACATATCAAGTTTCAGGGCAGCCAGTGTCAGAGGTGCAGTGTCTGTACAGGATGCCAAGCTTCATGTTGGTGGACTTTACCAGTTGCTCAGCACAGGCAGTGAAGGTGATGGTGTCATCAATGTGAATCCTAAGTACTTGAATGTGTTGACTTGGTCTAGTACTTCTCCTTTGCTAATAAGTATATGCAGTGAGGAC
This sequence comes from Neoceratodus forsteri, assembly GCA_016271365.2. Classification (NCBI taxonomy): domain Eukaryota; kingdom Metazoa; phylum Chordata; order Ceratodontiformes; family Ceratodontidae; genus Neoceratodus; species Neoceratodus forsteri. The sequence continues at coordinate 738,466,140 of CM028131.1, forward strand.
CCTCGAATCTTGCTCGGTGGGGTGCTGAAGAGCATGCTCTTTGTCTTTTGTAATTGAGCAGCAGTTTATTTCTGGTGAACCAGATTTTCCAATGCCTGAAAATTGAGCTGAAGTTCAGAGCTAATTGATCCCATGTCTTTCCCTGGGATGGAGATAACAGCATCATCTGCATAGAGAATGGATGTGCAGGACAGGTGGAAGGCATGTCATCTATGAAGAGGTTGAATAAGACAGGACCAAGGCTAGAACCTTGCAAGACCCCTATGTTTACTTCCCTGGGCTCAGAGATTGTATTGCCAAACCTGACCCATTGAGACCTTTGGGTGAGGTAACTATGATACCAAACCACAAAGTCCATTGACAGTCCTGTAGCGAGAGACATTTCAGTAGCAGTTGGTAACTGACTGTGTCAAAGGCCTTGTGAGGTCTATGAAGATAGACCCCACCGCCATCCCTTTATCCAGTGCCCCATAAAGCTGAGTGGTGTACTCTACTAGCGCGGTACGGTGGAGTGGTTTTGTCGGAATCCATGTTGTTAGAAGCAGAGAAGGCTATGTTTTCTAGGTACTCAGTTAGTTGCTCTGAGACCACCCTTTCAAGTGCTTTGGAGAGGGGGAGTAAAATTGAGATGGGCCGGAAGTTTGCTAGATTAGCTCTGTCTCCTGATTTAAAAACAAGTGTGACTACAACCTCTTTCCATCGGTCAGGGAAGATGACAGATCTCAGAGAGGTGTTGAATACCTTGGTGAGCAGTGCCACAAGTTCATTTAATGTGAGTGCTACCATCTTTATATCGATCATGTCGCTTCCCATCCTGGTCTTACCAAAGACCCGTTTGATATATTTGATAGTCTCAAAGGGGGAGATCTGCCTGAAGTAGAATGGTGGAGTAACATTATCCCGTGGTGATAGACTGTTGAGGTTGTACTGCTGGCCTGCGAGGGTGTGATTCAGGTATTCAGGTGGCAACACATTGCTGAGGTCTGTGAATGCAACATTAAAAGCGTCAGCCATTTCCTTTGGGTCTTGCAATGTGCCAGAGGCGGTAACTATAAGGTCTGGTGGGGCCCTTGAGGCTTTAACCGTGAGATTTTACAGAGTCCCAGAACTCCTCCCCTCTACCCAGGTCTTTCCTAGGAGGTCACTGTGGTAGCTGCTTTACGCCAGACGTGCAGTTTGTGCAAGTATTTCTAGCTGCCTTATACACTTAGGAGTCAGCTAGATTCCCGGTGGGTTTGGCCCTATGCCACAGGTGATCTCCGAGTCGCATGCATTCAATTAGAGGGCTAGACAGCCAGGGGTTGGGGATTCCTCTGGCTTTCTTTGATTTGTAAGGAGCAAAGATGTTGCAGGCTTTAGTAAAGATACAGCAGAAGTAATCCAGTGCTTACTTTCCATCCTTGACTCTATCCGGTGGGGACCAGTCAATCCCTTTTAGGTAGTGCCTGAAGAATTCTAGTTGAACAGGCCTTAGTGATCTGTTCCTGGTGGTCTTAGGATTACTCTTGGTGAACTTGTTAGTCCGGGTGAGTAGTACAGGGGAGTGGTCACTGATGGTGTCAGGTAGGACTGTTACCTCTGTGATATCTTCAGGACAGGAAGAGAGTAGCCAGTCGAAGAGGATGCTGGTTCCTGTATGTTAGTTTTGTCTGGTGGGTTGTGTGACCAGTTGGGTCAGATACAGGCCGGCTATTTGGTTTCTAGCTGTCACTGCATCCTGTGCTTGGCAATTAATGTTGAAGTCCCCTAGGATTATAAGTTCCCAGTTTAGTTTGTTCTGTTCGACGTGGGTAGAGTCCCAGAAGGCAGATATATGGTGGATAATAGTAGCACTTTGTTTTGTTGGCCAATATTAGGTTTTAGTGTTAGAACCTGTGCTTCCTTGGTATGGAAGCTAATGGGCATTATTGCCCTTTGATGTCACTCTTGAGGTTAAACCAACCAGACAACCACCCTCTTTTTGAGGTACAGTGCTGCGGAACTGGTTGTATCCAGGAAGGGCAATTACTGTGTCTGGGATCTTTAGTGATGGCCACATTTCTGTTAGGGATATGCGTCAGGATCTATCTGAGCCACCCAGGCCTGAAATTGTGGCAGTTTGGAGAGAAGGCTGCAAATATTCAGGGATACAATTTTTAAATGTCCTGGGCTATTGGTACAATTCATGATAGAGGTCACCCAGGGTCACAGCTAGGCAGGGATTTGACAAGAGGCTTTGGCTGTCTAAGAGCTTGCAGGCATGCACTCCCTGCCCCATTACATTGGGGCAGGGGTCTGCATGCCTGCAAGCTTAACATTATCTGGCTCCTCTGGCGGTAAGGCACCGATAGATATGCTGCAGGGGCTAATTATTGTATCTTGGTGAATCTCTTTAAGAACCAATCCAAATGCAATAGCTACAGTACCCTTACCTTAGTAAGCACAGCTAAGAATAAGAAAACTTACTGATTGAAAAAGTCTATCCAGAAAGATACACTGGAGTTAACACTCCTTTTTCCAAGTATGATAAGTGGGGATACAAGAAGGCTCCATCATATTATTACTATAAAGCACTTTTCAGCCATAACTCACAAGGCACGGTTCACATTAACTCTTGATAAATGTACAAAAAATAAATTACATCAGAAGTTAAAAACATGTATAAGAAGACATAACTAACTAAGCAACAAAACTAAAACAGACAGCAACTTTTAGTACCGCTTTTCATGAAGTACAAAATCATTGACCCTAGAAAAGGCTTGACCAAAACAAACTATTGTAATTTTTTTGTAATCAGTGAATTGAATGCAGCTCGTTAGTTACATGCCTGGTGGTTTTTATGCTCATTCTGGTTAATTCCTAACCAACTGGACTTCATTTCAAGGGTTTGTAAGGATAATGTAGTTTATGCAGCAACAAAGACTGTTTATAAGCAATTATAAATTCAACTACAGTGAACAGCCATGACGATATGCAGATAACCAAAACCAAAGTCCAAAACTGCAGAGAACTCTGGGATTAATTTGATAAAATACACCCCCTGCCCTCATCTGTAGCCTGATCTGTCTGTTTGCTAAAAGATTACCAATACAAGCAATACAATACTTGTGCAAAACTTGAATCCAAGTTCATTCAACATCATCTATTTTAATTCGGAGGAACAAAGGCATACTTATCTTTGAAGTAAGCTACTACAGCCCGCTCCCACAAAAAAGTAAGACAAGCAGGGGACTTCCTGCATGGGACTGTCTGTAAAAGAGCTTTTCAGACACCATACAAGGATAAAGATGTGCTCAGAGTTTACTAGGTAAACAGAAGTGACTGGTTGACCCCACACTTTCTCCTACTTCATGAACTTGTAGTCTGCAGCACAAGAGTGCAACCTGGTCAATATACTGTACACATTACAATCAGATTAACTGTACTGCTGTGTATGTTATACGACTATGTAAATAACATCCTGGTGTGAGCCCACTGCTTGGCATTCAAAATTCTGGTAAAATCTAAATCATACAGCCTAACCTAGACAGAGCCCAGAGTCCTAGAATTTTTAGCACAGAGTTGCGGGCAAATAAAACAACCACACATCTTTCCTGCTATAACAGTGCTGCTTGTTGGCAATACCGAAAGGAAAACAAGAAGCACAACTCAGACTAGCCAACTGGCAAAACAGCTGGACAGATTTCGAGGGCCTGCTTCCAATCACCAGCCAGGCCACCTTAGTTCACAAAAAGCAGTTGCCATTAAAGATAAGGCAGCAGCACATGATGAAAAAGACACTGCAACAGCATTTCATTCAGATGTAGCAGCATCAAACCTTTCACAGCTACATCATTTATGTATACACAAATTACTTAAAGTCTCCATGTCAGAGAAATTTTGGGGCACCCTTGTTCTGATGAGGCATTATATACTGAAAGAGAAAAAATATAATCTGTTCTGTGTTGCCGAGAGGAGGGGACTGCTCAAAAATATGGTCACTCCGGCATGTTCCACAAACTTGGAATGTCGAGCGGAGGCTGGCAGGGTGAGACCTGGGCATCCAATAGAATTTCTTCCTGCGGTGTGGGCAGGTGAGTGCAAACCACTGGTTGGCTACCTTGTAGTGCTAGGTATGAGGCAGAGACAGATACCTAAGGATGGTAGGAGGATGCTGGGACATCTGAACTCGATGGACACACTGATGTGCCCAGTGTCCCCTGATGGCAGGGATTAGGGAGAGCACCAAAAACTAGCAACTCACCTGCCAGATGACACACTAATGGGCTTGCCTGTCTACCCTTCCAAACCTCCATAGCTCACTCCGACCACCCTAACCAAGATCAGAGGCAAACCCAGGACTGAGGTTTGGGACTTCTCAGGGTTCAGGAGAGCTGAATGAGGTGGAAGATCATAGTTTGCTGAAAGAGTGGAGGAAAGCACCTAGCTTAACCTCAAAGAGATATTATTTATTTATACTTCTCCTTTTGAAAGTAGCAGGGAAAGTGGGGAGAAATTATCTGTAAGCAGTGGCTGTGGTACCTTGAAACTTGGTAGGCAGTGACTGGGTTACCTTGAAATTTGGGTTTTAAATTTTAACAGGTAGTGTAGGGGGAACTAGGTCATGAACTTAATCTTGGGGTGAGTAGATTCAAGAAGCCCTGTGAATCAGGTGCTTAATTGGTGGGGTGTTGCTGAGAGAGGCTTAGTGCCTTCTAAAAATTAATTACTACAGGGTGTTTGGCCAGCAGCAGTAAAGGGAAGAGGGGACACAACACACACACACACACACACACACACACAACAGTGCCCTTCCACCCAGCTGGGGCTAGCTCATTTTATAGGCTCTAGAGGGTGACTTGACAGCAGATAGATACTTCCTGTGGAGCCAGGAAGGGAGTGTTCACCAGAACACACAGAAACAGCTACAGGGCACAAAGACAACTAAGCATATACCCTAAAACAGGAAGGACACTTATAAACATGAGGACAGCGAAGCAGTGCAGCGGCTGTGGGGCGGCAGTCTTCAGGGAGACCTTCTGGAGGCTGCGGTGCTGCCCCGTATCTGCAGGCACCTCTCTGGGCTGAGGGTGGAGGCTGCTCATTTCCAGGTTGACTGGACTGGAATTCGGAGGACCTCCTCCCCTGCCCAGGGACCTCTAAGTCTGCCCCTGCTGCCTCAATGGTTGCCAAAGAAGAGGAGCGGCCGAATGACAGTGGTCTCAGAAGGGTGAGGGCGGAGGGGAAGAGAAACATCCCTCCTACAGTTCCACTCCATAACTCCTATGCTGCTCTTGCAGGGCAGGACTGTCCCAAAGAGGCACCCACAGTGGTAACCGAAGAGGATGTGGAGGTCCTCCATGGAAGAGTCCGGGGCGGGGGGAGGAAGCAACTCCTGGTGGGAGACACTATCATCAAGGGGGTAGACTTGGGGCCAGGAGGGGAGGGAGTGAAGACAGTCAAGTGCCTACCCAGCGCCACTGGCCTGGAGGGATGGACAGTGCATCCTAAGGATCGCTGGGGCAACAGGACAAGAGGGTGAGCAAGATGTCATTGTTCAACTGGGAACGAATGAACTGGCAAGTGGTGAGGCTAGGGTAATGCAGGAGCAGTTCAGAGAGTTGGGGAGGGGTCTTAGGTGCACGTTCTGTAACCTGTTCAGAGGTGTTACCCGTTGAGGGCAAGGGGGAGAACAGGGTACTCTGCACCACGAGACTCATCACTTGGCTGAAGGACTGATGCGGAGCGGAGGGATTTGGCTTCAATGGGGACTTGGGTTCCACCTGGAGGGATGCAGACCTGTACAGGGGTGATGGCCTGCATCTATCGGCGGGGGGGGGGATTCAGGATCCTCAGTGAGAGGTTCAAATGTTTAATCAGCAAACATTTAAACTAGCCGGGGTGGGGGTGGCAGAAATAGGCTGGTGAAGCAAACAGCACCCTCGACATACAAAATGACATAGATAGCAGAGAGGACCCTAAGGATCAGAAATCACCAAAGATAAATAAGTAAAAAGGCAGAGAAATAATGGGAGTAAGTACAAGAGGGGTATGGAGGAAAGACATGGGGATAGGAGGGGAGTTATTAGGAGAGGAGGCAGTAAAAATTGGAAGGCCATGTGCACAAATGCACGCAGTCTGGGAAACAAAATCCTGGACATAGTGGCCCTGATGGCTGAGGCAGACCTGAACATTGTCACTGTTATCGAGACATGGTTCACGGGGAACCATGACTGGGATATGGCTCTACCAGGTTACACTCTATTCAGGAGGGGGGGCAGGGTAGGTAAAAAGAAACGAGGAGTGGCTATCTACATCAGGGAAGGAATCAAGGCAACTGAGATACAGGGAATGAATGCAGAGATGCAGGCACTGTGGATCACCATGGAGATGGGAAATGGCACTACTATTCACACTGGTGTGATCTACAGACCTCCCGTACAAGAGGAAGAACTAGCCAGGGTACTTGTAGAAGCCATCCACAGAATGACAGCTACAGGGGTGGTGGTGCTGCTGGTAGGTAACTTCAATCTGACGCATTTGGATTGGAGCAACCAGGCTGCAGCTTCAGCCAGGAACAGACACATCCTGGAAGCCCTGCAGGGCACATGCCTAAGACAGCTAGTGATGGAGCCCACCCGAGAGGGAGCGACTTTGGACCTGGTACTCACCAATGGGGACAGAATTACAGACGTAAAAATGAGGAGCCATCTGGGATCAAGCGATCACAGTATGGTGTGGTTCAACGGAGAAAAACAGAAGAGTCAAACCACACAAAAGTAAGAGTCCCGAATTTCAGGTTGGCCAACTTTGCAAAGATGGGGGAATGCGAAGGAAATCACTGGCAGAGGAGAAAAGGGGGGAGCAGGACACAATGGGAGAATCTTAAGGGAACCATAATGGAGGCAACAAACCATTGCATTAGGCAAGTAAGCAAAACAAAGACAAAGAAAAAACACTATGGTTCTCAAAGGAAGTGGCCGAGAAGGTAAGGGCGAAAAGGGTGGCATTCAATGGGTACAAGGAAACACAGAGGGAATAAGACAGGGAACTGTGTCTGGAAAAGCAGACAGAGGCAGGGAAAGAAAGCAGTCAGGAGTGCAAAAGTGCAAACAAAAGAAAAATAGCCCAGGCAATAACAAAAGGGGACAAGAACTTTTTCAGGTACATTAGTGAAAGAAAAAAGACTAAGGGTGGGATTGTGAGATTAAAAAGGGAAGGAAGAGTGTGCAGAGGGGACCAAGAAAATGCAGAAATCCTGAACAAGTATTTTTGTTCAGTACTCACAGAAGAAGGGGAAGGGGAGGGACCAAAGTTAGGCAATGGAAGCACCACTGGAAGGGACGTGGACAGAGTCTTAAAGGAACTTGCTGATCTGAAAGGGGACAAGGCAATAGGGCCAGACAGGATACATCACAGAGTATTAAGAGAACTCAGAGAGGTGCAGGAAGCACCACTGACAGCCCTGTCCAACAGTTCCCTGGAAACAGGTGTGGTACCAAAGGACTGGAGAGGGTGAATGTAGTCCCTCTCCACAAAGAGGAGGAGGCTGGCAATTACAGGCCAGTCAGCCTGACCTTGGTGGTGGGGAAACTAATGGAATCACTGCCAAAGACAGGTTTGTGATGCATCTCGAATAAGATTTCTCTGACTGGTGACTAGGGAGGTGGATCAGGGAGGGTCAGTGGATGCGGCCTACCTGGATTTCAGCAAGACCTTCAACACTGTCCCACCCAGGAGGCTAGTAAACAAGCTGAGCAGCCTGGGAGTGGATCCGAGGGTGGTAAACTGGGTCAAAAATTGGCTGAGTGATAGGACACAGAGGACAGTGGTGAATGGAGTTCAATCTGAAGAGAAGGGGATGACCAGCAGGGTCCTGCAAGGATCAGTGCTTGGACCAGTCCACTTTAATATCTTCATACATGACACTGTAGAGAGGCTGGAAGAGAAGGTGTGTCTCTCTGCAGATGACAAGAAGATCTGCAACAGGGCTGACACTCCAGGAGGAGTATCGAAAATGAGAAGGGACCCAAGCAAGCTTGAGGAGTGGTCAAAGGTGTGGCAGATAAGATTCAATACAAAAGTGCAAGATAATGCATATGGGGCACAAAATGCAGGGAGGAGCACATGATGGGGGTGGGGAGGTACTGATGGCCACCAAACAGGAAAGGACTTGCGGTAATTATATCTGATAATCTAAAAGTTACCAAACAATGTGAGAAGGCTGTGAGGATAGCCAGTGGAATGCTGGGGTGCATACGGCGAGGTATCTCCAGCAGAAGGAAGGAGGTAGTGATGCCACTGTATATAACATTGGTGAGACCTCATTTACAGTACGTATCCAGTTCTGGAGGCATCTCCAGAAGGACACAGACATAGTAGAAGTGGTTCAGAGAAGGGCAACAAAAGGTGCAGCAGCTGCACCAGAAGTCATATGAGGGGAGACTGGAGGATCTCAATATATATTCCCTGGAGGAGAGAAAGAGGGTGGATATGATAGGAGACTTTCAAAATACCTCAAGGGTATAAATAAGGTACAAGACGGTAGTACTGTATCTTTAAAAAAAGAAGAAAAAAAAAGATGTTCAAGAATAAGGGTCCATGATATGAAAATAGAAGGGGGTAGATTTAGGGTAACATGAGAAAGTAATTTTTCACGGAAAAGGTGATGGATCCATGGAACAACCTCCTGCCAGAGGTTTTAGGGGCAAAAACGGCAGGGGAATTTAAAAACGCATAGGACAGACATAAAGGAACTCTAGTGATAGGAAAGAAAGGGTAAGCTGCAGATCATTTAGGATCTGCAGTATATGAAACAGGTAGGGAAAATGGACAGACTGGGTGGGCCAAGCAGTCCTTATCTGCTGTCAAATTCTATGTTTCTATGAACAGTACTGCCCATGGCGAGAGTTGGAGCCCAGTAATGACTGATGACGAGGCATCGGAGTGGCCACGGTAAGGCACCAAAGAATGACAAAATTAACTTGTTGACGGACTCAGTCTAATAAACAAATACAGCTGATACTCTCTCTTTCGTTATTAGACTCAACCCTCTTAGAAACATGGAACATTGCTGGCAGAAAATGACCAAAACACCATCTAGTTTGTCCACGTCTGCTTTATTCAGAGTAACGTTTTACGAAAGCCTACTTTTGTTTTCCCCTTTACAATTTAACCAGGTCAGTCCATCTGAGGTGCAACATTTCATTTTCAGTGGGGTCCTGAATCTATCCAATTTTCTAGCTGGGTGGGCTGAACTACAGAAAGGTCATGTGATTTGATTTAGGTAACACAGCTGACAAGTGGCTGTGATAGGTATCGGATAGTACAGTTACATAAGAACTTACCGTAACAGATGATCTTGAGAGAGCTCTTGCAGCAGGTAATACCACTAGGACTAATGCCATGGTGTTAGGACCTACGGAAAAACATAGCTAGCAGTCTGAGGAGGGGAACCTCCTCATCGCCGGCTTCATGTCGCATAATATAAAGGGAGGTCCCAGCGAAATCTCAGTTCTCCCAACGGAGACCCGGCTAACACAGTATTGGAGAACAGAGCAGTAACTCTCCAACCTAGTACAGGTGAAAAACCCGGATATCTGGGGGATGGAGGGTGGGAAAGCCACCTGCTGCAAGAGATCCTCTCGAAGATCTACTGTTACTGTAAGTTCTTACGTCACTGTACTATCTAACTTCGAGGGTGGAGCTCTAGCAGCAGGTAATACCATTAGGACTGAGTCCCAAGCAGTACCCAAAGATAGGCCCAGGTCTGAGTGGGAGGTGGTATAGAAACTGACAACTGACAACATAGGCAGATGTCGAGTATACTAGGAGAGTAGGCCATGCAGCACGGCTAATCCAAAACCTGCTCTCCTCCTAGAAGCAATGTCTAGGCTGTAATGCCTGATGAAGGTATGACCTGAGCTCCATGTCGCAGCAGCACGGATGTCTGCTGAAGAGGCATTCCTTAAGGAAGCAAAGGAAGTGGCCACGGCTATGGTGGAGTAGCCCTTAACGGGACCTGGAAGGGGTTTACCATGGTGCTGGTAGCAAAAGGAAATGCAGTGCACTTGCCAACGGGCTAGAGACTGCTTAGATACAGGAGCCCCTGTCATCCTTTTTGCAAAGCAGACGAACAACTGTTCTGTCTGTCTGGAGGAACATGTTCTGTGAAGGTAATATCTTAGGATTCTATGAACATCCAAGGTGTGCAACAGCGCTTCACCTTGGCTGGAAAACTCAGGATAATAAACCGGAAGATTGATGTCCTGATTATGTCAGGATGGACACCACCTGTGGTAAGAACTTGGGGTTCATACACAGGGTCACCCTGTCCCTGTGAAAAGTGTCATAAGGTACTTACACATCAATGCCTGGAGCTTGGAAACCCTTCAAGCTGAGGTAATGGCAATCAAAAGGAGAGCTTTCCACGAGAGGAAGCGTAGCTCGCAAGAAGCGACTGGCTCGAAGAGTGAGTTTCTCCACGATAAACAGTAAGTCCCACAAGAAACAATGTCCCTCTTGGGGGGGTCTGACGTGTAAGACCCCTCTGAGAAAGGTCTTGTAGACATTCAGTTGTGCCAGAGTTCTCTCCCCAATAGGCTCATGATATGTGGAGACCGCGCACATGTGAACCTTGATGGACGAATAGCTCAGTCCAACGTCCAAGAGGTAGAGGATATAGTCTAGCACGTGGTTGACCGGACAACCCAAGGGATCTATGTCACGGGCTGCAGCCCAGATGCAGAAACGCTTCCATTTCAGAGAGTTGCTAGCTCTAGTGGAGGGTTTCCTCGCTGCCACCAAGACCTCCGCCACCCTGCTTGACACTCCTAGTCTCTCCTCCGCTAAGACTACAGGAGCCACACCTGCAGGTGAAGAGAATGAAGAGCAAGATGGACGAGTGTCCCTGCTCCTGTGAGAGCAAGCAGGTGGAGAGTGGCAACTGTACTGAAGGTTCCAAAGACAGCTGCTGAAGCAACGGATACCATAACTGTCGAGTCCACAGAGGAGCAATCAGGATCATCCTGGCCCCTCTGACTGCAATTTGAGCAGTACTCTCTGAATGAGCGGGAAGGCGTACACCGACTTCCCTGTCCAAGAGAGGGACAATGCGTCTCACCAGGAAACACCAGGCCCTGGAGCAAGCGAGCAAAAATTTTGCAGTTGGAAGGGGATGCAAAGAGATCCAACTCTGGATGGCCCCAGCGACCGAAGAGGTCGTTTGCGACTTCTTGAAGTAATTCCCATTCATGGTTCAGAAAGGTGTAGCGACAGACTGTCGGGGGAGAACATTCTGGACCCCTGGCAGGTGCACTGCGATGAGGTCTAGACTGTGTTCTATTGCCCAATCCCACACTCTCATGGCCTCTCAGCAAAGGGGGTAAGAGCCAGTTCCCCCTTGCTTGTTGATGTAGAAGACCACCGGTGTGTTGTCTGTCTGCACCAGAAGAGGACCGGTGAAAATCAGTCTCTGAATGTGTGAAGAGCATTCAGAACTGCTCTAATTTCCAGAACATTTATATGCAGAGAGCTGTCTGTGGGTACCAAGATTCCTGGGTCCTGTGATCCCCTAAATGAGACCCCCAACCAGTCAGAGAGGTGTCTGTGTTAGAACTTGAGGCGGAGTTGGCCTCCGGAAGGAGTCTCCTCCCGCTAGATTCTCGTGGCAGAGCCGCCAGTTGAGGGAATGATGAACCGCCCGAGAGATCTGGATCTGGAGATTTAGATCGTCCACCGCTTGGTCCCACTGGACCTTGAGATGCTACTGCAGGACCCTCATGTGTAGTCTGGCGAAGGGTACTGTGGCAATGGAGGCCATCATGTGGCCCAATAGCTGGAGGACAACCCTGGCGGAGACCGAGGGTGCTCTTTGGACCCTGCTTGCGCGAGTACAAAGGTGTTCTGCTCTGTTCAAGGGTAGAAAAGCTTTCCCCTGTACAGTGTCCAAGATTGCTCCTATGAACTGCAACCTCTGCAATGGCTCTGGGTGTGACTTTAGCCACTTCTCCGTGATTACCAAGGAACAAAACAGACAATGTGTCTCTGTTAGGGTGATTAGGAGCTTTTCCTTCCGATGAAGCAGAGAGGAGCCAATCATCCAGGTAGGGGTAAACAAAGAGGCCTCTCCTTCAGAGTGCCGCTGCTCCTACGGCGAGACACTTGGTGAATACCCTGGGGGCTGATGAAAGGCCGAAGGGGAGTGCTGGTCCTGAAAGCTGAAGCGAAGGAACCTTCTGTGAGATTTCAGGACCTTGATATGCATGTATGTGTCCTGCATATCAAGGTAGCACAACCAGTCTCCCTGCTGAAGCAAGGGGAATAGGCCTGCCAGAGCAACCATCTGAAATCTCTGGTACTTGACAGAGAGATTGAGTTGGCTTAAGTCCAGGATGAAGCGAAGGTCTCCAGTTTTCTTTGGGACCAGAAAGAAACGGAGTAGTAACATTTGCCCTCTGGGCCTGGGGAACCAGTTGGATGGCCTTTTTCTCCAAGAGCTGCTGGATCTCTGCAGCCAGAAGGAGACTGTGCCCTGATGGACCCGGGGGGGAAGGGGGGGAGTTTGTCCGGTGGAATAGAAAAGAATTCTATGGCATACCGTTTCAAATGGCGTCCAATACCCATTTGTCTGAGGTGATGCTGGCCTGCTGGCCTATTCGAGCAGGTAAAGGGCAAACCTCCCTCCTACCTTCTCTTCCTGCCTGTCCCTGAAGAGAGGAAGGGGGTAGGAAAAGTCAGGCAGAGGGGGTAGTGGGTCCTTGGGCCCTTGGAGTTTTAGGCTGCTTAGGGCCCTTGGAACCTTGGGGGACAGGGTGACCCCCACTTCTTGAACCCTTTGCCTTGGGACTGTCTGCTGCCCTGTCACTGTCCTTTTCGAAAGGACGGCAATGTGGTTCTTGAGACTGGAATTTGTACATGCGGTGTACGTTGGCCACCACCTTACCGGCCTCTTGTAGCTGTTTGACCATGCCTTCAACCACTGGGTCAAACAGAACTGGGCTTTGGAATGGGGAATCCAAGCTGGACTCTTGCAGGTCTGGTTAGAACCCCGTCAGCCTGAGCCATGATTGCCGTCTCAGACAGACTCCCGAGACAGCAGCCCTGGAGGCCATTTCCATTGCGTCATATGAACAACGGAGGACATGTTTGTCAACGTCCAGACCTGACTGGGTGCAGGCAAGCATGTCTTCCTTTGATTCTGAGTCTGGCACAGACCTGACCAGGTCCATGGTCGTCTGCCATAAGGATTGCTGGTATGTGACCATATGTGCTATGAAGTTAAGTGACCAGATGGCACCTGTGGCAGAGGAATAAACCTTCCGGCCCCAGTTGTCCAATTTTTTGGAGACCGGGTCCGGGGGTTGGGCTGGGAAGCCCTGCCATGAGCTGTAGTCAGAACCAAGGAATACAGGTTACTCACCTGTAACAGGAGTTCTAGGAATGGTATATGTTGTTCATCCACACTGTCTGGCAGGTTCCTTGCCGCAAGGTCTTCAAGCTGGCTCCTCCCACCCACCCGGGTGGTAAAACTCTCGGCTCCGCCCCATGACGCCAGATCTAGCCCGCTGGAAGCTCAGGTTGGCGTCGAGCCGGGAGGTCGAGAGTGTAGGATGAACAACATATACCATTCCTAGAACTCCTGTTACAGGTGAGTAACCTGTATTTCTAGGGACATGGATATGTTGTTCATCCACACTGCCTGGCAGACTCCTAGCAGTTCTCCGAGAGGAGGGAGGCAAGGCGCACACCCCCTACTTAGGGAATAAAGACTGGAGAACCGAGGCCCCAAAACCAGCATCCCGGCGTGACTCAAGGTCGATGTGGTAATGGGTAATAAAGGTGTGTGCTGACTTCCAGGTAGCAGCCCTGCAGATTTCCTGGATAGGGACGTCCCTGGAAGCAGCCACCGATGCAGCAGTATGACGGGTAGAATGAGCTCTTATCCCTCTGGGAGGCTCCATGCCCGCCAACTTGTAGCAGAGATCAATGCAGGAGGTGACCCACCTGCTTATCGTCCGCTTGGCTGCAGGTCTGCCAGGTGCGGCTTCAGCGTGGGTGACAAACAGCTGGCGAACCTCTCCCAATTTCAGCCGTCGCTCCTTATAATAGCGGCGCCTTCTAGGGTCAAAGTATGGAGCCTGTATTGAGCCTCCGGTGTGACTGGGGTAGAACACCGGCAGAGTCAACACCTGGTTAAGGTGAAACTCCGACACCACCTTGGAAGGAATTTCAGGTGGGAGCGCGGACAACTGTCCCTGTGGAAGACCAGGTAAGGAGACTCAATGCAGGCGTCTGAGTTCTCCCATCCTTCTGGCTGACGTGATAGCCACCAAGAAGGCAGTCTTCCACGACAGGTGAGAGAGTTCACACCTGTGCATTGGTTCGAATGGCTTGCCCATGAGCTTAGCCAGTACCAGCAGTAAATCCCGGAGGTGGGTTCTCCGCCGGAGGAAATGTGATCAAGGCCTTTGAAAACGCCAGACCACCTTCTCCTCTGCCACCGACTGCTCCCCCGCCCGCGTCCGTAAGCAGAGATGGCTGCCAGGTGCACCCTTAGGGTCAGGTCGACCAAGCCCTTGACTAGAAAGGGACCATAAATAGTCCAAGATGCTTGCCAAAGGACAGGAGGAAGGGTCCAAGCCCTTGCCTGACACCAAATGGAAAATCTCTTCCATTTGAAGGCATAGCATTTCCTGGTCGACTCTTACAGGACGCCTCAACAACATTGAGGACCTCGTCGGAAAGACCCAAGGCCTGGAACTCTAGCCGCTCAGGAACAGGCCGTCAGGTGCAGGGATTGAAGGTCCGGATGGAACACCTTCCCCTGATTGACTGAGAGCAGGTCCGGGCGAGCTGGAAGCTGCCTCGGGAGCCTGGAGCTGAGGCTGAGGAGATCTGGGTACCAGAACTGGCGGGGCCAGTCTGGGGCTATCAGGATCACCTGCGCTTGTCCCTCCTTGCTTAGAAGCACCTTGTGAATCAAGGAAAGGGGAAAGGCGTGAAAAGGCCGAGGTCACAGCCTCGAGAAGGCATCCCCTGCAGTGAGCCCTGCTGAGGCGGGCATGAAACAGCCTCAGCCGCATTCTCCCTGGAGGCAAACAGGTCCACCTGAGGTGTGCCCCAGTGGGAGAACAGATCTTGTACCTACCTCGGCAGGAGAGACCACTCGTGAGATGCAGGCCCTATCCGGCTCAGGGCATCGGCCAGGGTGTTGGAGGCTCCTGCCACATGAATGGCTGGGAGATCCGCCTAGAGGCTGCTACAGTGACCAAATGCGAGAGCTTCCTTGCAAAGAAGCGTGGACAGCTCCTGCCCTGGCGGTTTAGGTAGTACATGGTCGTGGTATTGTCCGTCTGGACTCGGACCACTTGACCCGGAGAAACGGAGCAAAGGCGGTGAGAGCTAGGCGGACCGCTCGGAGCTCCAGCAGGTTGATGTGCATCGGGACTCCAGCGGGGACCAGAGGCCGTCTTTCGGTGTTCCCCAGATGGGCACCCCAACCCATCAGAGGCAGCCGGTCGATAGAGAGACCGTCGGCTCGGGTGGACAAACGGGATGCCCTCCTGCAGATGAGATGGAACGGTCCACCACCGGAGGCGTTCCACATCTCCTGAGGACACCATCACTAACTGGTCCAATAGATGTAGAGCGCTGTGACCACTGGCTGGCCAGTCCCCACTGAAGGGCGCATGTGCCAGCGCACGCGCAACGACCACGCTGGTACAGGCCGCCATGAGACCCAGGAGGCGCAGGAAGTCCCGGCAGGCGCAGTGCCCAACCAGAAATGACTGGGCAAAGGAGGTAAGAACCTTGGCCCTGTCAGCGGGGCCGTGCTCTGGCTCGAAGAGTGGCAGTTCTGCCCGATAAACAGAATCACCTGCTTCGGCTCGAGTTCCGACTTGGCCTCGTTGATGAGAAGGCCGACTTGAGAGCAACCTGGAGGGCCAGATCTCTGGACCGCTCCACCTCCTGTCTGGAGGGGGCTGCTATCAGCCAATCGTCCAGGTAAGGGTACACCGGACCCTCGGCGCCAGAGGGAAAGCAGTCACCACTGCAATGCATTTGGTGAAGACCCTGGGAGCTGGAGACAGGCCGAGGGCATGGCTCGGAACTCGAAGAGGATCCCTCCGCCGGCGAAGGAATCTCCGATGAGGACGGACGGATAGGGACATGAAGAGCGCGTCCTGCAGGTCCAGAGAGCAGAACCACCACGCGTGTTCCAGGGATGGTATTATCTGAGCCAGAGTGACCATCCTGAAGGTTCAAGACCTTAGGAACTTGTTCAGGTCGTGTAGGTCGAGAATGGGGCGCAAGTCCCCCGTCCGTTTCGGAACCAGGAAATACCTGGACACAAACCCCGGGTCTGAGGGAGGATCCGCTACCTCCCTGATCACCGCCTTTTGGAGGAGGAGAGCAATGTCGGCCCGACGAGCCAACAGTGAGGCTGCGGACCCCGAGGCGCCCCGAGGTGTGACGGCTCTGAAGGGTGGAGCCTGCTCGAATTCTAGAGGCAGGCCTTTTCCCACCACCTCAGTACCCACCTGTCTGTGGTAATAACAGACCAGGCGGAAAGGAAGTGCGGAGCCGGCCCCATGGGGGAACCTGGGGTGAAGTGAGCCGGGGTTGAGGCGACACCCCTCAGCCCATCACTGGGCAGGCTTGGAGGAAGGACCGGCCGAGGGACCTCCTGGGCCTTTACCTCCTGCTTCCTGTTGGAGAGCTCCGGGCTTGGTTTGGGATGCCAAGCCGAGCCTGCTAGCCTGGCGTTGCTGGGCGGGGCGAGGCGCAGAGACGGCAAAGGGCTTAGGCTGTGGTTTGCGGCCTTTGTCCTTCTGGGCGGAAGAGCCGAGTCCAAGGTAGCATTGGACTTCTCGATCCTCAGCAGGTGACCTTCCACCCCAGGGCAAGAGGTCAGTCCCCAAAAGACATCCGCCAACTTGTGCTGGGTATCCGAGTAAGGAGGATATCCTCAGCCAAACTTGACGACATGGCCACTGCGGCCGCCACAGACCTGGCACATGAGTCCCCAATGTCTAAAGCAGTCTGGAGCTGCTGTTTGTGCTGCCTGCCCTGGTCCCGCACCTGCCTGACCGTAGTCTGCAGATCCACGGGAAGATGAGGACAACCTCATCCAGGGAGCCCAACAGGCGTGAAAAAATGTGCCATGAGGGCGGCGAACTGGCTACTTGAAGGAGAGAGGATGCAGCATAGACTTTGCCCGGCATAATCCAATTTCTTGGATTTCTTGTGGAGGTTTGTCCATCCTAGTTTCATGCGCTTGAAAGCGCTGTCGGTAACCAACCCCTCAGCCAAGGGTGTTCGAAAAACGGACAGGGAACCGGTAGGGACCGCATACTTCCTGCCATCCTGCCAAGGGCGCAGGGCAGGAAGCAGGGCGCTGCCAGAGCTCAAGGCGGACCCACTATGGCCTCGGCCACGGAGAAGGCCTCGTGGAGAATCCCTCGGTCCAGAATCTCCGTGAGGGATACCTGGCCCGTTTAAGCAGGTTCGAGCTTCATCCCGGTGGACTCGAGATGAGCGAAGCAATCCTAGGAAGGACGAAGGGCTATAGTCCACCGACTGTCCTCCTGAGGACTCCAAGTCCATCGCTTGGAGAAAGGAGGAATCATCCTCGGACTGGAAGAGTCCTCAAAGAAACTGCCTCAGGCCTGAGCCACCCTCACCTGCCGAGGTCTATCAGGAGTGAGGGTGACAGACAACCTATGGAGCAGTCCCTGAGCCGACCGAGAATTTTGGGTGGGAGCCCCACTACTTCGGCTGTGGGCGGAGGTTCCACGAATCGGTGGGGCAGCTGGAATTGGCCGAACAGCAAGCCTGAGGAACAGGCTTCTCGGCTAAAGCGAGGGGTTGTTTCGGCGCTCGATGACAACCACTTAATGGCCAGGAAGGCGCGGCGTCAGTTTATTCGGTCAGAAGGAGCTATTGCCACATGAGTTCCTCATACCTCCAACGCAACTTGGCGAAGCCTCCCTCGTCCGAGGAGGAGGAAGAGCGTAGCGCCGCTGCAGCGGTGCCGAGACCGGGAACCCGCCTATGGCGGTAGATGGCTGGACCCGCAAGAGCGTCCGAGACCGAGAACCTTGGCTAGGCGAGGGACGGTGCAGGAGGTGTCGCGGGAATCGGCACTCCCTCGGTTCGGACGATTCAACCGAAGGCTCAGAACCGGAGGCACAGGCAGGCAGCGGGATCCTCAACTCCCACCGGGAGGCAGGGAGGGGATTCTCAGCTTCTCAGCCGACAACCCGTCCAACAGGTCAGAAAAAATCTCGACGCGTCGTCGAGTCTCGATCAACTGGCCTGACGGGGACACCGTGAAACCAGTGGCCCGTAGAGGGTGAGCGAGTCGACGGCCGACAACTAGGAGAGGGATCTTTCCGCTCCCAAGAGCGTCGACGGTGAGACTTAGTCTTGTCTCTCTTTTTGGACCGAGAAAACGGTCCAGAAGAAGATGGACCCTCACCTTTTGTCGAGAGGGTAAGACAAAGCTCCTTAAAAGAAGCCGAATAAGAGGCACCGAGAGAAAGCGGGACAAATGCCGCAGCCGAGGTAGAAGCGGCCAGCGCCACCTCCTCTTCGAGGGCGATCATTTGCTCAGCTGTGATCTGCCGAGCCCGCCGCCAGACACCGCCGACCGGCCTCTTTTGACTTAACCGGAGGAAATCTCTTCTCGGGGCGCCCTAGTTGTAAGCAGACGCCACGGTCTTCGAGGACGTGGGCCAAAAGGAAGAGCACAGGTCGCAGGCCTTGCGGGTGCGTGCTCAAGGCCTAAGCAGTAGACGACGCGGAGTGCGGATCCGTCTCGAGACATCTTCTGCCCGCAAGGGCATCTCCGGAAACCGGGAGTCGATTTGTCCATCGCAGCCGCGAGGGAGAGAAGACCAAAGTCTGTTTAGCAAAAACTTTTTTAATTTCGAAAATTCGAAGAATTAGGAACCAGTCTTATACACAGAGCGTTAAGGAGGGAACCTGAGCTTCCAAGCGGTAAGGAAGATCTGGCGTCATGGGGCGGAGCCGAGAGTTTTGCCACCCGGGTTGGTGGGAGGAGCCAGCTTGAAGACCTTCCGGCAAGATTTAAAGCGGCAAGGAACCTGCCAGACAGTGTGGATGAACAACATATCCATGTCCCTAGAAATTAGCCTTTGGCTGCTCTGCCAAAATGGTTCAGGTTTGGTGGCTTGCACAACCTGCCAGCCTTCCTAGGAATTGCAGGCACTGAGGAAGGAATCGCCAAGTCAGGCAAGTGACATCCTGGGAAGGTTTGATAAAAGGCTGTATTACCAAAGGCTTGGGTTCTCTTTCTCCCAAGAACCTGGCCAGTCACTTCGCTCTGGATTCAAGTCCTCTGGATCCCACTTATAAATAGTCTGGATGTGCCTCATTATATCGAGGAAAGAGGGGTCATCCGGAGGGGACCATGGGAATCCTTGGGTCCTGGGGAGGGAGGAGAATCCCCATCTGAATCTGTCTCGATTCTGCGTCTCCCTCTTCTGAAGAGGATGAGGAGGGAGAAAGGTATGGGAGACTGCTGACGCCTCCTCTTTTGCCTTAAGATCTGGGCATGGGCTCTCACCCTGCAGGGGTTGGGGTGGGTGGAGGTCCCATGGATGGTGGATTAGGGGTGTTATCTGGGGGTCTGTACAGGAGATCCCCTTTAACTGTATTCCACCATGTAGTGAGTGAGGAGCCTATGTCCGCTACCAGGACGACCGCTGGGCCTGGCGTCTGGCCGTCGGGAGCAGGCATCTGGGGATCCTGGGCGTGGATCCTGGGCCCTTACCCAAGGGCTGGCGTCCGGTGTTGCCATCTCCTGGGGACTGGCGTCTGGAGTAGGTTCAGCAGGCAACCGACCCCGGAGAAGGGTGCAGTCGTCAGGTCAGGCTTGGGCGGGGCGGGCGGAGGGAGGTGACTGGCTAGGCTTTCTCTGTTCAGCAGGTGGGCGAACTTTAGCTGGGGGGGGGAGGCGTCTGAGCCCCGACAACCTCCTGCCTACCTGTGTGTTCGCCCAATGTCTTCCATTTATTGGATGAACTAGACCTGTCCTTTGAGGATTTGGACTGGCCCTCCTGGGTCGACCCTGAGGCAGATTTATGGGGTCAATGAGCCAGGGAAGACTGGTGTCCCAAGGAGGCCGACTCCCGGTGCTTTCCCTGAGAAGAGGTGGGAGTGGACTTACTCGCTCTGGTATGTTCGGTCGCCTGGGCGGGACCAAAACAGACCTCCGACCGGAGGTCGAGAGGAAAGTGGCCTGCCTAGACGGCGGTGGGGGCGGGACTAGGACTTGGCCCAATCTTTTTCCTTATGGCGATGTTTCCCAATCAAGGACTTCTCTTTCGGTGGGGAGTCCCTGGCGGGAGAAGAGGAGCTAGCCCCTGAGCCTCGCTGCATCGTCACTAGTTTCTTCTCCAGCAGGAAAGAGTGCGTTGGGTCTCCTGGCGCAGGTCTTTTGGTTGAATTGCTGGCAGTGGGTGCAGGCGTCAGGCCTGTGGTCTGGGCCTAAGCAGATAAGGAGGCCGAATGGCCGTCTTTGGCTGGAATCTGCTTGCCGCACGCATATACAGCTTTATGCAGCGGTGGAGGAGGAGACAACATACACTAGGCAAGCCAATTTGAACATGAGAAACAAAAATAACTCTTCAAGCTGTCTACTGCTAAGAAGGCGTCCGTGGAGCCAGACTGCACTTGGTCGGCGGTGGGAAAGAACTGAGATGGCACCGAGAGGCTGCACCTTTATACCACGCCGGACAGAGCCGACGACGGGGGCGGTCCCCCGCCTCAGCCTGCTAGCTACAAGTTTTCCGTGCGGTCCTAATGCCTGGTGGCATTAGTCCTAATGGTATTACCTGCTGCAAGAGCTCCACCCTCGAAGTTAGATTTGTGATCTCCCGTCTCATAGGTCAATGCTCTATTTACTATTCTTTTTTTTTTTTTCTTCTCAACCAGCTGACCCCCATCCTCACATCCTCCAGCCCTACTACCTACTGTCTCTGAGACTTAGTCCCTGGCCTCCATTCCTCCACAGTCTGCCCCCTGTGGCAGGGCCATCGAGGTTCTCCAGCCTACAGGATGTTGTTCTGTTGGAGCCAGTAATGACCTTTAGGAGGTGTGGGGGCCTGGAGGGTCGCCACATCATCCTACTCAGCCCTGGCATGTGTTTTCCTTGTTCACTCCTTGAAACCTTTAGGCACCTCACAGGCATGGGCGGCAGTAAAGCCAGCATACAAGGGTGCTCATGCCACCATCAGGAGTACCCACTCCGCTCCAGCTTGTACCACCACCTGTGGTCACCAAGGATCTGGTGGCATGATGGAGCTCACTCGAGATGCTCAATCCTCCTCTCCTTGGGCAACTCCCCCCTTCCCCGCCAACTCCACCTTGTTTACAAACCCAGGTGGCCAGCGTTGGAAATGGTAGTACTACTGCTGTGCTAACAGTTTGACTGTAATCACTATTTTACAGTGCTTTCCTTTTTAAAGTAATTAATGCAGGTTTGGATTACAAATATACTACATATTTTAAAACATAAAGCCTTCATGTTATTTTTACTCTTTAGAATTAAACCAGTAAAAGGTACATTAAAGCTCTGAAAACAATGTTCATCTGATCTTAAAATCTAATTCTGTGTTTCATTACTCTCTCCTGTACAGCACGTATTATATTCTTTCCTTTTCAACACCTGAAACAGCACATAAATACTTGACTGACAGTGCAGAAGCTTTAAGAGTTTTTCTTTTCCTTACCTTTGCCTGGGGACAGTGAAAAGGGCCCACCAACTTTCTCAGTTAGCTTTTGTATTCATATTCATACAGAAATCCATTGCAGCCTGGGTGAAGAAATCAGTAGTTAAATTTTGAGCCACTATACTTTTTAAAAACTAATTTCTTAGCTGACCAATTTGCAACTCATTGGACTTATATTTCAGTCCTTCCTCCCATGAAGCGCAACTATGCAAAAACCTCAGACCTTATTCTCAGTCCCATTGTGCCGTGCTAAGTGTAACAAAGGCCACTTTACAACTGTGCAACCTTTTTTTTTTACCCAAATGAGCCATGTTCAAACCAAACTGCACACCTTTTTCTTACATCGCATTAAGAACTGCATTTGATATACAGCCTGGTGGTGCCAAGGGCTGAGGTGCCAGGTTCGCCTTACCGCGTCCCATGCCAGTGACCCAAGTTCGGAAATGGACTTGAGTCACTTGAGGGGTCAGCCGGAGAGGGAGGGTTGAGTATCTGTAGGATGGCTATACTCCCTCGGGGTGCTTGACTGTCATCTAGGAAGCCCGATGGCAGAATGTGAAGCGCTGCAAAGTGGGAGGCAGGCATTCTGAGCACCAGGGCATGTCCACAGGAGGCAGAGAGGCATGCTATGCTCACTGCACGTTCTTGCGAAGCAGAGAAAATCAAGAGGGAAAAACGGAGCTTGGGCTTAATCAGGCCTGCCTCGTTCATGGAGATGACTCGCATGGTCCGAACACGGGACGGCCACGGTCGTCGGGGACAGGTTGAGACAGTCGCCCAGCCTGCTATAGAAGAAGATAAAAACCTATATGGAAAAAAAAAAATTGCAAATGCTTATGAAAAGCCACATGGTCACCATGCAAATGACCCACAGGGCCACTTTCAACTGCATGCTCGTTCGTATGTCACTGCAACCTCCGCAGGTTACTAACTGGGTTGCAGTGGTATGAGTACAATAGGTGGCCAAGATATTGCATATCTGTCATCAGGGTGGGAAGAGGCAAGTAGGCATCCCAGATACAGGGGGTTAGGAAGGGTAGCACCACCAGAGCAAACAGACCCCAGAAATCAGAGGATCACAGACGAGCTTTAATAGATGATTGGGACAGGAGAACCACTGGACCACAAGACACCAATGATGTGAGGAGCAGGGGTTAGGTAAAGGTAGACAATCATATCCTTGTAGGCGCCCTGTGTGCTGTTATCACGGGGCACCTCTTGAATCATAATGCACGTGATGCTGCGCGTGGGCATGCACAAATAGTAACAGGCAAACCCTGATAGTACTTTCTAACATCTACAACAATTGAAAATTATGTACCTACCATAATTCTTGATCTTCCTGTATGTCTCCACCATTCATCACTGGTGGGTCTAAGCCAGAGGCGCTAGGACCCAGCAGGAAGCTAACATGAAAGCTTTTCAGCTTTCCTCTGGAGGAGGGGCCTATGTCAAGGATGGTGCCACCCTCAAGGCCAACATATAAGTAGCGCTCACAGGCTGGCCAGTAACAGACACTGGCCTCACCACCATCTCAGTTCTGTTTGCCGGACAGGATGATAGAGACAAAAAGGGGTGGAGGGTGGGGCAAGGGAGCCCAAGGGATAGAAAAAGGAAAGGATATAAACTTAAAAAGGAATAAGCCAACCAGAGGAAAGGGGATAGGCCGTAAGATTTCTGGAAGGGAGACCCCAGCCGCTAGGCAGGCAAGAAGGGGTTGAGAGAATGGGTAGGGAGGAGAGAGGAAGGAAGGAAAGAAAGAGAGACAAGACAGAAAAGAATAAGGAGATGGGAGAGAGAGAGAGAGAGAGAGAAGAGAATGAAAGGAGAGAAGATGGGTAGAGAGGGAAAGAGTGGACCCCAACCGAACCAACCATAAAAAGGGTTTCTTCTGCCATCTCCAGACTAGAGAGAGGAGATGCTCTATTTTTCTTTTTTGAAGGCTAGACGCTGGAGAGGGTTCACTGGTTTCAGAGCCATAAGACAGCCACAGAAAAAGGTGGAGCGCAGAAGATCTCTGTCCCTGCTGTGTAGAGGTCAGAACCTCCCTGCTCACAGAATAAAAGAAGGGGCCCAAACAAATCCCTCCCTCCCTGTAATTCCCTGATCCATGTTGCTGTCACAAGGGGTCCCGGCCAAGGCCATACAGGGCCCCAAAGAGCCACTGATAAAAGAGGGCAAGAGCCCCTTTTTGCTCTCGACCCAGAGGTGGGTTCCTGGTGCTTCAAATGAAGAGTCAGGGAACCTGGAGGTGCCATCGGGATTATACCCTCAACTGGGGAGAAGACAAGCAAGGAGCAGGCACTGCCCAGGAGACTGGGGCCCAAGAGGACATGGTGGGCAGGAAGCAGTGATGAATGGTGAAGATATACAGGAAGATCAAGAATTACAGTAGGTATGACATTTTCATCTTACCTGTTTCTTCACCATTCATCACCAATGGGTGAGTACCAAGCACCACAACTGTGGCACTGGCACCTTTCTGAGGACTGAATTTTCCTTCAGCCTCCTGTGGCAGACTCACAAGGAGAGGGGGCCTCACGGGACTGGTCAGGCCCACTAGTGGTTAGGGTCAGATCAAGGCTCCTGACGCACAGGAGAAGGACAATGCCCGGACAGCTCTCGCCTGACCCTACAGGAGAAAAACCGGGCCCCCCAGAAAGGCGAAGCAATCACCCTACACCGGGCCAAGGGTAACAACTGGGATAAATGCAGCCATGCCGTCCACCAAATGCAGACTGCTGTTCCTACTCGCTTGGAGACTACCACATTGGTGTCAGAAGATGCCCTCATTTGGTGTCTCGCCAGCTCCAAGCCGCAGGTAGAAATGGCAATGGCTCGTCTGGTTATTTATTTAGTTAGTTTTTGTTGACCGGGTAAGTGCACTTGACAAATTCTGCCTATTTTCAGGCACGCCTCCTGGGGGAAGGGGATACAGATGAATGCCAACTGACTTTGAACCAGATTAAACTGTTGGTGGTATTTTACTGAATGGGGGAAATTCGGCCAGGGCACTGGGGAAATTCCTCTACTCTGCTGTAAGGGGACCCCTTGGCCATCCTTTCCAAGATGGCGGATCCTGGAGGAGGACTGCTTGCAACAGGTGCAGGGGAGACGGTCTCCTCCCCTGTTCCTCTTTTGCTAGAGGCTAATTTGGAAGGAAATTTGGAGTTTATGGAAGAAGAAATACCAGACTTTTTTTGGAAACAGAAATGGACAAGTTACAACAAGAAGGCAAACAAAATATGGACTCTCTGGTATCTACTGATTTAAATGCAAATAAATCATTGTCATGTATTGAGCAAAAGAGCAGTGCTTAAAAGAACTGATTGAATTGGAGAAAGAATGTATGCAGCAGCAGAAAGCTTCATACAGAACTGTCAGTTTAGCAAGCTAAATGTCAAGTTACTGAGAAGTGCTGACTCACCAAACCACTCACAGCTGAGTCAGCGCAGTTTCATCAAAGGTGGCAGGCGGAGTTGAGAAGCAGAGACCCAAAATGCGGAGCAACCGCTGGCAGTACAAAACAGCGTCCAGCTGTGTGCGAGACCGAACGTCAGCAATATTCTTCAAACTGAAAAAAGTTTGGAAAAGCCGCCGACTGGGGATGTTACACCCTAGCTCAGTATTGCAAAGCTCTAGACAAGAAATTGTCTGAAAAAAAACAACCCCCTTGGGAATCTGACTGTGAATTAAATGTCAGTAAGGTACCTGAAATAGTGAAAGAAGCAAAGAGAGGGGACAACAGTGATCTTGACTGGTGGTCGGTTAATGCTCTGGCAGGAGCAGGCTGGATTCAAGATCCAACAGGCCAATGGTCCCCAGACTCTTCAGACCCAGATGCCTGCAGATATTGGCAGCAACCTGAAACTGCCGCGATCGCATCTACATCGGCTCAAATGCATAAGCCTCTCTATTCATGTTGCTGCAGGAGAAAATAATATAGAAAATGTGATTTTGGGCTAGCAGAGTACTCCACCTATTGGTATGCTTCTACAAGTCCTTACGATCGAACAGTCATAGATGACCCGAATATTAGAATGGGTCCTGCAGAAAGTACATTACGTGACCCTTTGAAAAGAACCTTGCTAGACCCAATGTTTAAACTCTCTGATTTGTTTGTTAATAAGGGGGAGCTGGCCCCAAGGAGAAATGCCGTCAAATTGGTGTTCAAGGGAGAGTTAGAAAATCCACCTGATAGGATACATATTGCTGAACAGTTATTAAAAGGGTCGATGCATTTTTTTCCCTCAGAAATATTTGCCCTTATCCATCTTGGCAACAGTAATTTTGATATTAGCTTTAAAACTGTTTCAAGTCTGGACAGATTTTGGGCCCAGTACCAGACTTTAAAAAACATGCCTCTTTGGATCCCCTATACGGTAGTTCCTCTCACTAAGCCAGCTATCAAGCACATCACAGTAATGTTTAGAAACGAAGATGTTCACATAGAAGACATTTTATTCTGGTTGAGGCAGCGGTGTGAGGTTCTGGATACGCCCACGCCAATATTGGAAAGTGAGCAGATATGGAATGGTGGGTGGAGGATTAAGGTGAAACTGTATACAACAAATAATGGTCCTGTTCATTTACCATGCACCTTTTTTTAGGCAGGGATAGAGGTTCACTTTTTTATATTGGTCAGCCTAAATCTTGTTTTAAATGTGGTGCTCGTATGCACCTTAGCTCGGCACGTGATTCCCCTAGGTGCAGCCATTGCTTGGATTTTGGTCATTCTACTGCTGCTTGTCTTAATCTCTTTAAATGTAACCTATGTGAGCATACAGGGCACAGTTATGGTAAATGTCCTTGGGCATCCCACAACTGTGAGGACTGTCCCTCTCAGGAAGCCTTTATTGATAAGACACAGCAGTTACAAGCAAAAAGAGTGGCTAACACTCCTTTGATACCAGAGCAGCCCTTCCTGAAACTGTGACTATTCCTAACACCAGTACCACTGCGACACAAAATGAAGAAGTCCCAATGCCTTTAGAGGTAGGAACCCCCACAGAGATAGAACCCACAGCAAGGATAGAGGTTAGGAAAGATACCCCCCAGTCAAGAAACTCCCTTTCAGAGAGTGGCTGCAAAATACGATCTAGAGCAGGGAAATCGTTAAAAGGGTGCAAGACACAAATCTGAACAAACTAAAGAACCAAGCAGACTGGAAAGCTGGGAATAAATTCTCAGTTTTAAAGAGATATCCAGGATGAGGATTCTGGAGGTCACAAGTTGGACACCTCCTCAGCCACACTGATCATGACAGATGTGACCTCGGATACAGAGAGAGACACACCACCCACATATCACAAAGAACCAAGAGAAGGTGCAAGTAATGGCTATGGGTTTTGCATGGGCAGCAGGAATCATTACCTTATCTATAACCCTTGCACTGAGTCAACTAAAGATAACTGTTAGTGTAAATAGTATAAAAAGTAAATTTAAGATGGCTACGGTTCTGAGTATCTTATCACTACAGAATAATGATATATTCTGTATACAAGACACCAGGATTAAGTCGCAGTATGAGTTGCAACAAGCTTCTATGCGCTGGAACAAAGGGCCATCCTTTTGGTCCACAGTTCAGGAGATGTGCAATGGGGTGGGCATTTAGCTAGGGAGTTACAATTTTCGAGTTTCCAAATTGGTAGAGATAGAGCCTGGTAGAGTGCTAATGTTGGACATTTCTCTTTTTTCGGACAGATTTAGGAAATTTTCAACATACGTCCCGCAAACGAAAGCTGGGAGAGTAGCTCTGTTTAAATCTATAAAACCATACCTGCATAAATCAAGGTTAATTATATGGGCTGGGGATTTTAATTGTGGTCTAGGGAAGAAAAATAGGGAGCTCCAAACTGACAAGCTTTTTTGTGACACTACTGCTTTACAACAGATTATAGCAGATGCTCAGCTAACCGATTCCTATAGGTATAAGATCCCAGCGGGGGGTAACACCTTCTTTAGAGGAGCTTTGTCTACAAGAATTGATTTTATTCTCATTTCAAAAATCTTGACTATTTTACTGAAGATCGCTTCTGCCAGAGAACATGCAGAAAGC
This sequence comes from Neoceratodus forsteri, assembly GCA_016271365.2. NCBI lineage: Eukaryota > Metazoa > Chordata > Ceratodontiformes > Ceratodontidae > Neoceratodus > Neoceratodus forsteri. The sequence continues at coordinate 738,493,914 of CM028131.1, forward strand.
ACCAAGAAGGAGGAGCTGCTGTTAAAACTATACTTCTCTACTGGGACTAAAGAACTAGAACTCTTCTACTAGGACCTTCAATTTAGGGTAAAACAAAACCAAAAAAGTTAGTGTGTTTGAGTTGGCTGAAGTGAACTGTTATCTGTGCAGTTATCTAGGTGTTTGTCTCAGGTGGCTGAAGGGATTGTTATCTGTGTAATTACTAAGTGTAGAAAGAGCTGTGAAGTAAGGGGAGTGGCTTAGCTAGAAGGAAGCCAGGTTAAAGCCAGATTTGTAACATGGCATGAATTGTGCACCTCTGAGGGAGCAAGCCGATAGGGCTAGGGCGGTCACGAGACGGCAGCCGAAGCGGGTATTAACGCAGCATATATGCCGTGCCCGCTTCGGCAGTACCGCGACCAGCCAGACCCCCAGCCTAGCAGCACTGGGTCCCGCGGGAAGGGAGAGGGAAGAGCGGTGGTCCGGAGCCCACTAGCAGTCCGAGGCAGTAAAGGCAGACAGGGAATGAGAACTCGTGGCACACTGTGCAGGACTGTGTAGCTGGGAAGAGTGAGAGGCAGTACAAGACAGGGTGGTCTGCTTTGTTTGGCAGGAGGCGTGGAGGAGGCGGGTGAGCGAGGGAAGTGTGGCAGCAAGACTGCGGCGATGTGGAGGCAGATGGAAGGGGAAAGCAGGCGCATACAGGAGGGATAGGCTACACAGCCCAGAGTGAGACTCCATGCAGGCAAGCGGTGCATCGTCCGGAGGAGCCTGAGAGAGGGGAACAGGAAGTGAGGGAGCCTGCATGCAATTGTGAGCTACGCACAGCTGCCATGAATGGAGGCATCTCACCAAGACATCCAACCAGTGCTACCAGAGAAACAGGCGGGCACATCGGGACAACTGCTGCACGAGCCTGCAAGCCGCTCTACTCCCTATTAGTAGAGGTACATAGCGTGTACAGCGCATCAGCATCGTAATGCCGTTCTCTCAGAGGATTTGTAAGTGCACCGTTACAGTGCACAGATCTCCCCGACTCCCCCTGTTATGTAGTGGTACAGAGGCAAAATGGGCTCCTGGTGACTGTCTCGTCGGGCGGCCCATGTTACAAGCGCATTAAGCCACTCTGTCGGTGGGCTCTAATGTGATTGATGCATGGGGGTGGGGTGGTAGCCCTCGGCCCTCGGGCCTCGGGCACGCACCCCCCCAATGCATCAATCCAGCATTAGAGCACACCTCCGTCGTGGCTTAATGCTTACTTAAACACTTCCCTAGATAGCTTCTGCCAGAGAACAGGCGGAAAACACCAAGAAGAAGGAGCTGCTGTTATAACTATATTTCTCTACTGGGACTATATTGCCCGCCTTCCCTCCCCTCCACCCTAAGCCAGTTCTACTTTTATAGGCACAGGATTTGACTGACAACAGGAACTTCCTGTTTGGGAGCAGGAAATGAGTGATCACAGAGCCACAAAAGACTCACCATCCTAGAAGGAAAAGAGTAGCTCTCCATCCCCCAGCTGCTGGAAGTCTGACTCTGAGCAAGTAAGGAGGCTACTGAGAAATATAGGAACTTCTTGTCTCAGAACAGGAAGATCAGGAGCTTAAAGGGCACAGAGGCACTAAGTAGGTAGGGAGGGGGAAAAAAAACAGAGGAAAGAGTAAATATTCCAAACAACAGTTAAGGGGCCAGAAATAAGACATGATGGGAGTGGTGCAGTGCAGTGGCTGTGGAGCAGCAGTCTTCCGGGAGATGTTCTGGAGGATGCGGTGTTGTCCCATCTGCAGCCTGAGTTGGCCAGGATTTGGGGGACCTCCTCTCCCACCTAGAGACCACCAAGACCACTGCTGCTGCTGGAGGTTGCCACGAAAAGGAGGCGGTTGGACCACAGTGGGCTCACAGAGGTGGTGGTGGAACAGAGGCGCATCCCCTCCAGTTATACCTTTCCACAATTCATATGCCGCTCTGGCAAAGTGTGGTTCCTCTATGGAGGCACCCACAGTGGAGACCAAGGAGGATGCTGGAACCTCCACAAAGGAGACCCACAGGAGGGTGGCATGGGACCCCACAGGGAAGGAAACAACTCCTGGCGGGGGGCTCCATTGTTAGGAGGGTAGAACTAGGGGAGGAAAGGGAGAGGGAGATAAGGTGCCTGCCTGGAGCCATGGCTTAGAGCAACAGTTCTCAAACCGTGTCATAGTGAGCCTCCCCTAAGCCATGGAAAAGATCTTGAGCCCGCCCCCAAAATACTGAAATATTGTTGGGCCTCCCCATAGAAAAATAGCCTACTTTTCACAGGTACATCAGGAATAAATTAAAACCTATTTGCATAGCTGGCTCTCATGTTAAGCTTATTGTAACCCCCCTCTCAACAGGACAACCTACTTGCTCCAATATTTTGACTCTTGGACCATTGTTACCCCTTACTGCCATACCTTCATGGATCAGATTGCTTTCCATTTGTCTTCTAACTGGAATAACCTTCCTGATGACCTCTGCCTCTCCTCCTGCTCTTAAGCAACTTCTCAGGAATCATTTTGCTCCCTTCTGCTCTTATTCCTAGTACCTATATGGTTAATTATTGTATTTGGACAGTTCTGCTGCCAGTCTAATTGATCAATTGTTCCTTACATTGTTAGTTTATTGTTAATTTGTTTTCACTTTTGCACTTTTATTCACTTTGTATTGCTTGAATGTTTTGTAGTTACATTCTGAACTGTATTCTCTCACTACCCTTTCCTGGGTACACCTGATATAAGCCATGGCTCAGTGTACAGTACCTTCCCTGATCACAGACTTGTGAATAAATACATAAATTCACCTAATATTATCCTCTTTCAGTTTGCCTTATCTCTTCACACAAAATCTATAAAGTTCAAAAGTGGTATATAATACTTTTTTAAGACTTGCTTGAGCCTCCCCTGGAACAGGTTGGGGCCTCCCCAAGGAGGCTGGCCTCACCATTTGAGAACCCCTGGCTTAGAGGAACAGGGAGCGAATCCTCAGGATCGCTGGAACAGCTGTACAGGGGAGGGAGCTGGATGTCACTGTCCACCTAGAGACAAATGACCTGACTGAGAAAGGGATCAGAGCAGTGCAGGAAGAGTTTGTGGACTTGGGGAGGGGCCTTAGACAAGCAGCATGCACGGTAACCTTCTCGGAGGTGCTGCCTGTCTATGGCATGGATGAGGCTAGGGTGCTCCACACCATGGGATTTAATCAATGGTTGAAAAACTGGTGCAGAGCTCAGAGTTTGGCTTCATTGGGGACTGGGGTCCACCTGGAGTGATGCAGCCTATACTGCGTGATGATATGCATCTGTCTGGGAGGGTACCAGGATCCTGGGTGATAGGTTTAATGCTTCATTGGCAAGCATTTAAACTAGCCAAGGGGAGGCACTGAAAGGAGCAGGAAATCAAGCCCCCAAAATATCAGGGTAGTAAGTGAGGTAAACACTCAAGACAGAGATGTCGATAGAGAAAAGGGCAGGGGTAACTGGAGAAAATGACAAAGGCAGTAAGGACAGGGATGGGGCAAAAAGGGGTAAGGCCATCAAGAAATGGAGGGTAATGAGTGCCAATGCCCGTAGTCTGGGCAACAAGCTCCCTGAACTTGTGGCCTTGATGGAAGAGAGATGCCTGGATATCGTAGCAGTCACAGAAACATGGTACACAGAGAACCATGACTGGGAAGTTAACATACCAGGGTACACAACCTACAGGAAAGACAGGGAGGGTAGAAGAGGGGGAGGAGTAGCTCTCATGTAAGGGAAGGGATAAAGGCAATGGAACAAAGAAAAAAATTACTCACCTTAGTAATTGCTTTTCTTCTCATGGAGTCTTGCTATATTATGACATATAGCAGTTAGCCACAGCACTTGAACTGCCCGGAGAGGAAGGAGTTAACTCCAGGCTGACTGGAGTTCCAAGCGAGCCTTGCTGAAAACTCTATCTGGCTAGTTTCAAATTGAAACTGTCAGATCTTCTAAACCAACACTAAGCAAAAGTCTGTGTGGAAAAAACTCTACACTAGCCAAATGGCTACCTACTAGTAGAAATAACAATAACAAAACAACAACAACAACAATATCACCCTGACAAACACTATAGGCCCCCTCCCAAAAGACTCAAGTCCAGGAGGGTGGCCAAACCTACAAGTAAAACAGAAATACCTAGTTTTCCTAATCCAAAGAAAGGGAAAAAAGGAAAAAGAGCTATAATGGCATGACACAGTGCTTGCACCAATTTGCCAACCCTTACCCAAGTAGAAGTTCTGAGAGGGGCAGGTTGGGGGTGGTCATAATATGCAGACTCCATGAGAAGAAAAGCAATTACTAAGGTGAGTAATTTTTCTTCAAACACCATGAAGTCTTGCTATATTATGACATATAGCAGAATACACAGCAGTACCTCCATGAGGAGGGCCAGAACCTACTTAGGAAATAGGCTCTGAAGCACGGCTGTGCCTAACCGAGCATCTCCTGGACTGGACATCCAGGAGTAATGCTAGTAAAGGTGTGAACTGTTTTCAGGTAGCAGCTTGACAGATTTCCAGAATGGGAATATCTCTAGCAGCCGCTAGAGATGCAGCTGTACCCTGGTGGAATGGGCCCTCAGTCCTGAGGGGTTCTCTACCTAGTTTTGGTAGCAAATTGGATACAAGAGACAATCCACCTGGCAATTGTCCTCTTAGTGGCAGGTTTCCTTTGCCAACCTCGCCATAGGTAAGGAAGAGTTGGAGGATTCGAACCTGTGACCCTTGGTGTGTTCCAAATAGTAGCTTAAAAGCTCTTTTAACGTCCAAACTGTGCAATCTCCTCTCACCGAGGAAGAATGCTCAGTGAAAAATACTGGAAGGAGATGGATTGGTTAAGATGGAAATCTGAAACCACTTTAGGTAAAACTTTCTGTTAGTCCTGAGGACTACCTTATCTCTGTGAAAAAATAAAATCCTTTTCCACTGACAGGGCTTGTAACTCACTTATCGTCTGGCAGAAGTGATGGCCACTAGGAAAACAGTTTTCCAAGTTAGGAACTTAAGGTCTGCTGAAGACAGAGGTTCAAAGGGGGGTTGCATTAACTGAGCAATGCAAACATTAAGGTCCCAGGCAGGGCTGGGTCCCGAAAAGGAGGGTTAGTGTGAAGTAACCCTTAAAAACTTGGAAACACAGGGTGAGAAGAAAGGGAGGCAGGCTTTCCTGCTGATATAAAAGCAGAGACAGCTGCCAGATGAACCTTAAGGTAGCTGGCCTGAGGCCTAAGGAATTAAGATGGACCAAGTAGTCCAGCAAAATGGGTAAATCAGCAGATTCTGGGACAATTTGCTTCCCAGAACACCAGATGGAGAACCTCTTCCATTTGGAATTATAAGTGGGCCCTAGTGGAAGGCTTCCTAGAGGCCTTTAAAATATCAAGGACACCTTGAGAAAGGTGTAATTCAGCAAATTCTAACTCCTCAAGAGCCAAGCCTTGAGGTGGAGGAGTTGAGGTCCGGATACCAAACTCTCCCTGGGCACAAGTCAGCAGGTTGTGGATCCTGGGAAGGCCCAGGGAGAGTGGGCTGACTGAGGACAGAAGCAGTGGGTACCAGGGTTGCCTGGCCCAGTCTGGTGCAATCAGAATCACTTTGCAGGGCTGGGATCTGATTTTACTAACACCCTGAAGAGAAGGGGAAGGGGGAAAGGCATACAGGAACTTCCCTTCCCAATCCAACAACAAAAGGCCCAGGGGACTGAGCCCACTACTGGAGGCCTGCAACAGAACAGAGGAAGTTGGTGGTTGTCTGGGGCCATGAAAAGATCTATCTGAGGAGTGCCCATCTGGCAAAACTGCCCCAGCACTAGGGATTCAAAGACCATTGTGATGACCCTGAGAAATCCTGCTGAGGGCATCCGCTAGGACACTGTCCTTCCCTGGAAGGTGAACTGCTACTAGGGAGGTGTTCAGGAAGTAAGCCAGAGACCACAACTTCATTGCTTCGGTGCACAAGGCTGATGACCGAGTGCCCCCCTGCTTGTTGATGTACCACATTGTCGTGGTATTGTCTGTCCTGACCTGAACTACTTTGTTCTGGACAGATGCTGAGAAAACCTGAAGAGCTAAAAAGACAGCTCTGAGTTCCAACAGGTTGATGTGGAGCAGAGATTCCTGGGACCACACTCCCTGAGTGGAAAGGTAGCCAAGTCGCTCCCCACCCCAGCAAGGAGGCATCCGTGGTGAGGTGAGGGAATGAGAAATGGGAATGAAGGGACCCCTAGTCTTAGACTGCTCTGATCCTGCCACCACTGAAGAGCTAGAATCAGAGTTTGGGTCACTGGGACCAATTTGATAAGGGGTCCTCCTTTGGGACCAATAGGCCCTCAAATGAAACTGAATGTCTCTCATCTGGAATCTTGCTCCTTGCACTACAGCTGTGGAGGCAGCCATGTGCCCTAGAAGTTGCAGAAAGTGCCTTGCTGGTCGAGAGACCCGCAGGGTGAAAGAGGATGCCAGGGCAATCAGCTTCTCTACCCTTTCCGAGGAGAAATGCCCTGGCCAACTTTGTGTCCAATTCGCACCTATGAAAGTTAGTACCTGAACTGGTTCTAGAACTGACTTTGTAAATTCAGCAGGAATCCCAGGGAAGTGAGAAGCAGCTGGGTGACTTGCAAGTGGGATTTACCTGATCTGGGGACTGACCCACAATGAGCCAGTCGTCCAGGTAGGAAACACAGCAACCCCTTGCCTTCTTAAGTGAGCCACTACCACAGCTAGACATTTTGTGAATACCCTTGGAGCAGAGGTAAGACCGAAGGGCATTGCTCTGAACTGGTAGTGACCTGAGGGCAGTTCGAACCTGAGGTATTTTCGGTGAGAAGGCCTGATCAGGACATGAAAATAGGCATCCTTGAGGTCCAGGGAGGCTAGCCAGTCCCCTGGCCTGAGGGAGAGCAAAATCATTGCCAGAGTTAACATTTTGAACTTTGGTTTCAAAAGATGCTTGTTCAGGTACCTTAAGTCTAGAATGGCCGCCATTCTCCTGTCTTTGGGGTAAGGAAGTATCTGAGTACAGCCCTTGCCCTGGTGACAAGGAGGAACCCTTTCCACTGCTTTGCAGTCTAGGAGGAAGAGACCTCTGCTTCCAAAGCAAGGGCCTCTAAAGGGCTTGCAGGTGGAAAATGTCTGGTTCTCATCTTTGGAAACTGTTTGAAGCTGAGAACCAGACCCTGGCTTACTACCTCCAGAACCCATTTGTCCGAAGTTAGGGACACCCAGTTCTGGCTGAAATAAGCCAACCTGCCTCCAACTGGTACAGGAGAATCGGCCCTGGGCACCCCATCAGGGTGCCTGCTTGGCAGTAGCCTTAGGCTGAGGGGTGGGGGACGGTTTACCTGCGCCCCGTCTACCTCTGCCTCTGAAAAAAACCCTCTGTGCAAAAGCAGAGGAGGCTTGGGATTGATAAAAAGGCCTGTGGAAAGGCCTGCCCCTACCTCTGGGAGTGTGCCTCTGTGGAGTGGCATGCTGCTCCTTGGCCTGGGCACTTTTGTAGGTAGTTCTGTATTTATCCATCTTTTTCATATAATTTTCCGTTTGCTCTCCAAACAGAGAATTTCCCACCACAGGAAAATCCATAGCCTTTGACTGAGTATCCTGTGACAGATTAGTACACCTGAGCCATGCCAACTTACGGAAAGCTACAGAAGTGGCCATGACCCTAGAGGAAACATCATTAACATCTACAGCAGTATGAAATTGAACTTTAGAGGCTTCAATGCCATCAGCAGCCACCTGTTCCCAATTCACTAGCCAGCTGGCCATGGGCCTGCTTGGCTAACTGCAACACTGTATCCCATCTAGATTTCTGATATCTAGCCACATAAGCCATATAATTTGCCTGCCTGAGTCCCAAAGAAGCTGCCATATACTGTTTTTTCGCCATGGCATCAATCTTCCTGGAATCTTATCAGGAGGATGTGAGGCCAGGGGATATTAACCTGTCACAGGCTGCAGCTTGTACCACACCTACATGACTACACTGCTCAGTGAGGAAGTCTGTATCAGGGCCTGATAAAGTATACCTTCTGTCCATTTTTTATCTACAGGAGGGACAGAATGAGGATTTTTAAATTTTTGTTGTTTGCTTCCTAAATGACTTATGCAAAGGAATAGACAACCTCCTAGACTCTGGGATATCCATCATCTCAACATAATCAGGCTCCTCTTGCTCATCCACAGCCTCTTCCAAGGAAGCTGGAGGGTTTCTGCAACCTTTTGTAAAACATAAAATGAGAAGGACTCAGACAGCATAGGAGATTCTAATGGTCTGTCTGGAGAAATGTCCGGTTCAATGGGCACGTCAGACCCTCCCAGCCACATACATAATGATCAACATCTTCCTCCCCTCCTGTGGTTCATAAAATTCCTCAACATCATACTCTTGAACCACTGGAACCGAGCAGACCAACCTTTTGCCAGCTGTTGGTGGTTCGGCCGGTCCCTGAGACAGTGACTGGACAATCTGTATGGTTTTAACTATCTCTGCAGCAGTTGGAGAGGCAATCTTGCACTCCAGACTTGCTGATTTCTTAGATTTTTTACTGGGACGGTTCCTCAGAACCAGCCTTCCTTTGCCAGGAAGTCTACGCCTGGTCAGAGGGCACTCCCTCTGGTCCAGTGGGTGCTGGACCAGGCTGGCCATCCAGGTCAGCGGACTTTTGCCTCTAGTTCCTGAGCTGGCCCAATCTTTTCTCCAGGGTGGCTGCGGGAAATTCTTACACACCTGGCAGTCTGACAGGAGGTGGTCAGCCCCAGACAATAAACACATGTGGTGTGTGGGTCAGCCTTGGCAAAGGCTTCCACACAAACATCACAGTGTTGAAACCCAATGGGCCGGTTTTCTTTTGGGTTTCTCCAGACATAATGCCAAGCCTATCCAAAACTTGCCTTTTATGGCAGTGCCAGAGCAAACCCCTTATCGGTTCCTAACCGTGTCACGGGTATTTGAAAAAACCCAATTTAAAAGTTAGGTTTTTTTAGAACCGATAAGAACCGGGAACCGCACTCTAAAAGCCCAAATTATTGTTTAAAATTAGTATTTTTGCAAACCGATCAGTTCAAAACCGAACCGATAATGAATTTCCACACAGACTTTAAAATCCTGTACTTACGGTTTACCAGATAGAGCTTTGAACCGAAATGCGGTAAAATAATTACTTTTGCCAGTTAAAATGAACGAGAAACACTGGTTGAACAGAAATGAACCGAGCTGAAGGGAGATCTCCGGAGGCGACTGTTCAGTGAAGCGGAGTAAAGAATCTGACAGTTTCAATTTGAAACTAGCCAGATAGAGCTTTCAGCAAGGCGCTCGCGCTTGGAACTCCAGTCAGCCTGGAGTTAACTCCTTCCTCTCCGGGGCAGTTCAAGTGCTGTGGCTAACTGCTATATGTCATAATAAGCAAGACTTCATGGTGTTTGAAAGGTAGTAAAAACAACAAAAATGGAAAGGAACCTGGGGATAATCATATCAGATGACCTTAAGGTTAGCAAGCAATGTGAGAAGGCAGTAGGGAGGGCTGGGGGATACTGGGATGTATAGGGAGAGGCATCACCAGCAGAAAACAGGAAGTTGTTATTCCTCTGTACAGACAGTTGGCGAAACCCCATCTGGAGTACTGCGTCCAGTTCTGGAGACCCCATCTCCGCAAGGACATAGACAGGATGGAGGCAGTCCAGAGGAGGGCAACTAAAATGGTGCAGGGTCTGCAAGAGAAGCCATATGAGGAGAGACTAAAGGAGCTTAATATGTCTACCCTTGAGGAAAGGAGGGAGAGGGGGGACATGACAGAAACTTTTAAGTACCTCAGTGGAATCAACAAAGTCCAAGAGGGTAACATCTTTCAGAAAAAGAGATGTGCAAGAACAAGAGGACACAATTTGAAGATAGAGGGGGGATGGCTCAGGGGCAATGTGAGGAAGTATTTTTTCACAGAGAGGGTGGTGGACGCATGGAACAGCTGTCCTGAGGAGGTTGTGGGATCTAAAACTGTGGGAGCAGGGCTCCAGATAAGATTTTTTGGGATGAGTACTGTACTCCTCATTTTGAAACTGAGATGAGTAAAACCAAATTCAGATGCGTACAAATGTCTGGACGGAGTGGAGTGAAGAGTACATTTTTAAAAACAATGTAGTTTTTTTTTAGATAAGAATTGATCAAGTGACAACAATGCTCCAGATAATGTTGGCAGGCAGAAGTAATTTACTCACCAGCTTTAAAATATACTGAGTAAAACAAAATCTGGATACATACAAGTGCTGTAAATCAGGAAAAACTGCTCCTTATGTTAAGAAGCACTATTCTTTGGAGTGCTGGGTATTTACAAATGTTGGGTGAGTATTGGTACACATTAAAAACATTTTCTGAAGAGTATTTCCTAAATTGAGGAGGATAAAACAGGTTGGTACTCCCCTTATATGGTTCCCTGTGTGGGAGAATTCAAGAAAGCATGGGACAGACATAAGGGATTCTTGTGGGGGGGTAGGAAGAAGTAGGTTGTTGGTTAACTAGGATCTGCAGCTTATCCTGTAGGTAGGGAAATGGGCAGACCAGGTGGGCCAAGCGGTCCTTATCTGCTGTCAAAGTCTATGTTTCTATGAAGTAGGAACTCAAAGCAGGAAATTTTCTGATCATAAATCAGTCTCACTTAACATTAGTTGGGGATATGTTCTAAGGTGTAAAAAGAACCCCTGGAGATTAAATACTTCAATATTACCAGAAAAACAAATTAAAGCTTGGAAAGAAAAATGGAGAGCCAGGCTATCGGTGGTAGAACTTTATAGTAATGCTGCCACCTGGTGGGAAGAAACAAAGCAGTCATGGGTTAGTTTCTTCCAGAAAAAGGTCAAGCAAAACTTCATAAACTAATTTCTCAGACAGAAACGTGAGGTACAGACAATAACCAAATGATAATGGAAGTTAAAAGAGAAATGTTCTCCCTGCAATACAACAGGGCAAAATCTTTGGAGCAGGAAATGCATTTTGGGATCACAATTCAAAAAGGGTCCATGGACTCTTTTAAGGAGTGTAGAGGTGGGGCTGAGCATAGAAGAATTATTATGGAGATAAGAACAGAATCTGGGGAGCTAACTTCTACGCCTAAAGGTATAATGGATAAGGTGGAAAGTTACTTCTCAAGAATATTTTCTGACATTCCTCAGGTCACAGTTGGGAACCAAATGTCTGATTTACCTCAAATATCTGCAGATGAATAACAGTTTTTAATAGCACCAATTATGGCACAGGAAGTACGTTGTGCTATACAAAGCTTAAAAAATGGGTCAGCACTAGGAACAGATGGTATGGGGCAGAGTTTTATAAAACATTTCAAGAGTATTTAATTCCTGCCTTAGTTATAGTCTTTAATTATATGTTGCAGTATGGGGCTCCTGCTTCCTCCATGAATGTTGCTTCTTAATTCTGTTCTATAAAAAAGGAGATAGGGCGGAGTTAAAGAACTGGAGGCTCATCAGTCTCCTAAACTCAGAACTAAAAATGTTAAGCAAAATTCTTTGAGTAGATTGGTATCTATTGCAGATGCAGTAATAAATGCCATCACAAACATGTACCATACCCACTAGAAAACAAGCTGATAACTTGACAATGGTCAGAGAAAGATTTCATAAGGCAGTTTCAATGGGGGTACAGGTTTTCTCCTGGGAACTGACCAGGAGAAGGCCTTTGATAGAATCTCTCATCAGTTTTTGTACAAAGTCCTAATAGTTTATGGATAGCAAAGATATTTATCGATTAGATCAGGCTCATGTACAAGGATGCTGCTTTAATACCTAATATTAATGGTTGGAAAGGGAAACAGATCAAAGTACGCGGGGGGGGAGGGGTGTTAGGCAAGGGTGCGCCCTAAGCCCTCTACTGTATGTTTTCTGTGTGGACATATTCTTAAAGAAGCTAGAGCAAATGAATGCATAAAAGGCCTCTCCATAACACCTGCCCCTTCGGTTGTTAAAGCATTAGCGTATGCAGATGATTTATTGTTATGTATCAATAAAACTACAAATGAGGACACATTATTAGGAATTTTTAAATATTTCTCCGACTAGTCAGCATCTAGAATCAACTATGCCAAAAGTAGTGGGATATTCTTAGGGGATGTTACTTTATTAGAGAAACAACATTATGCAGGTATATCTATCTCTCATGAGACTATCTCTATTTCAGGGCTAACATTTGGTAAAGGAGACATGGGTAAGTTAAATCGGGAAGCCGGTTTGCAGAGGACAAACAGATTAGTTAATTCTTGGAAAGGGAGACAGATCTCAAAGAAGAAGAGGGTTCTTTTGATAAAATCTTTGCTTTTACCCATTTTCACGTATATTAGTTATGCACTTAAGCCTGGAGACAAGATATGGAGGGTTCTGGTCCTGCAATGGCTCACTCCCTGTCTGCAGTTGTGGGAGAAAAAAAAGCCAGGCCCCCTTCACAAAGTCCAAGGTTTACCTAATCATGGTCTGGAGCAACTGAAGCAGTTAATTAGATGGGATATTACTAAAGATCTTCTAACCTCCAAGTCCCGTAAGGATATATATGCTCACATCTTAACAAAGGAAAGAAGAGTAGAAGTTGCCTTGGGGGATTGTCGCAGGACAGCCTGTAGTTTAACTTAAACATGCTAGATTCACGTAGAATACCGATATTTGCATGGGATACCCTTTGGCTTGGATTACATGGTAGGATTCCTGGTAGGAATAACAATAAGCACAAACAAATACAAGAAAGGTACTATACAAAAGATGCTTGTATACAAATGCTAGAGACACAAAGTACAGTTACGTAAGAACTTACCGTAACAGTAGATCTTCGAGAGAGGCTCTTGCAGTAGGTAATTACATATAGGACTGACGCCGGCCGGCGGCAGGACCCCACAGAAAAATTTCTAGCTAGCAATCCCTGGCAAGGGACCGCCCCCACGTCAGATGACCGGCGTCATACGACGTCGGTATAAAGGGGCGGTCCCGGCACCTGCCTCTGTTATTTCTCGCCACAGGCCAAAGAGGCCGGACGAGAGAGGAGCGGATATTTTCCTAAATGGAAAAGGAGCTGAAAAAGCCTAGGGGATGGAGATGGAGGTATCACCTCCTGCAGAGCCTCTCTTGAAGATCTACTGTTACAGTGCATTCGTACGTAACTGTACTATCTTACCGAGAGGGCTCTTGCAGTGAAATACACATAGGACAGAATCCCAAGCAGTCTGGAACAAGGCAGGCACCGGGAGTAGGAAAACTACTCCAATAAGTAACTTTAGCCATGCAAGCCTCAATACAGGAGGCCTTGCAAAACAGCTAGCCCGAAGCCTGCTCTACAGCGAGAGGCAATGTCCAAACTGTAGTGTTTCGTAAAGGTGTGGACGGAAGTCCAGGTGGCAGCAGCGCAGATGTCTGCTGTGGAAACATTCTTGAAACAAGCCACTGAGGCGCTACTCCTCTTGTGGAGTGGCCTCTGACTTGACCCGGAAGGGTCTTGTTGTATTTGCCATAACAGAAAGTGATGCAATGAGCCAACCACTTAAGACAGGCATTGCTTGGAAACAGCACTGCCTTCCCTTTTGTGAGCAAAAGAGACAAACAACTGGTCAGTTTTTCTGAGATCCTTTGTCCTGTTGGTGTAGTATCTCAGAATCCGGTGAACCTCCATAGTATGGAGTAAGTACTCCCCCTGGTTAGAGTGCTGTGTAAAAAGGGCAGGTAGCTCTATGGACTGATTCAAGGTAGACTTTGCTACTACTTTAGGTAGAAACTTAGGATTCGTGCGAAAAGCAACTCGTTCTTTGTGGAAAATTAAGTAGGGGATTTTGCACATCAGTGCCTGAAGCTTGGAAATTCTGCTAGCCGAGGTAATGGCCACCAAGAAGAGAGTCTTCCACGAAAGAAATTTCAAATCTACAGAAGCTGCAGGTTCGAAGGGAGGACGAGTAAGTTTCTCGAGGACAAAATTCAGGTCCCAAGGGGGAGCAGGAGTACGAATGGGGGGCCTCAGATGGAGGACCCCTCTGAGAAAGGTCTTGGAGACCTCCAGTTGAGCGAAAGCTTTACCCGCAAAGAGGACATGGTAGGCTGAGATAGCCGCCATGTGAACCTTCAAGGATGAATGGCTGAGACCCAGATCGAATAAATGACGCAGGTACTCCAGCAGAAAAGCCACTGAACAGGAGAAAGGCTCCAGGTTCTTAGAGGCTGTCCAAATAGAGAATCTCTTCCATTTCATGGCATAAGTAGACCTGGTGGATGGCTTTCTAGCCTCCACCAAAATTTCCGCCACTTTTGGGGAGACTCCAAAACGAGACTGGGCTAAGTCTGCAGGAGCCCTGCATGCAGTTGAAGGGATTTGAGTCCTGGATGAACCAGGGTCCCCTGGTCCTGGGTCAGCAACCCCCGAGATAGAGGAAGAGTAAGAGGAGGATCCTCTGAATATTGTTGTAGAAGAGAGAACCAGATTTGCCTGGGCCAGAAAGGAGTGATCAGAATCATTCTGGCTTCTTCTGTGGCTAGTTTCTGCAATACTCGTGGGATCAGAGGAATTGGGGGAAAAGCATAGACGAATCTGTCCTTCCAGTCTAGAGACAGAATGTCGTTCCAGAAAGTGCCTCGCTCTGGAACGAGCGAGCAAAAGGTGGGAAGTTTTGCGTTTTGGGGGGAAGCGAACAGGTCCACCTGTGGAGTCCCCAAAAGCTGAAAGATGTAATCTAGTACCCCTTGATCCAGTTCCCACTCGTGAGCTAGGGCAGAGGAGTGGCTGAGCTTGTCTGCCAGAGTGTTGTCGACTCCTGGGACGTGAATCGCCGTTAGGTGAAGGTCGTGCTGTGTCACCCAATCCCAAACCCTCATTGCCTCCCTGCAAAGAGGGTAGGACAGAGTTCCTCCCTGTTTGTTGATATACCACACTATGCACATGTTGTCCGTCTGAACGGCTAGGTGGCCGGGAAGAATGTATTGGTGAAGGGCTTGGAGAGCGTATAACAGCCCGAAGCTCTAACACACTGATGTGGAGAGCTTGTTCCAATTTGGACCAGGAGCCCTGGGTCCGATGAGGTCCTAAATGGGCTCCCCAACCTTCGCCTGATGCGTCCGTAGTCAGGGGGGGGGGGATAAAAGAAGGGGACACCCCGAAACAGGTTCTCTCGGACCATCCACCACTGCAAGTCTCGTACCATCGGCGATGAAATCACGACTAATTGATCTAGGTCATCCGTAAGTCGATCCCATTGAGAGCAAAGAGTCCACTGGGAGATCCTCATGTGGAGTCGAGCTCGGGGGATCGTCGGGATGGCGGCCGCCATAAGCCCCAGAAGACAGAGGACCGATCTCGCCGAGATTCTCCTGCATTCCAATAGCAGGGAAATCTGGGATTGAAGAGAGGCTGCCCTGTACGGAGGCAGGAAAGCCTTGCTGACAGTCGTAACGAGGATGGCCCCGATGAACTGTAGTCTCTGGGAAGGATCCAGATGAGACTTGGAATGGTTGATGGTAATACCCAGGCAGGTAAATGCCTGCTGGGTAAGGGAGAGAAAATGCAGGAGTTCCTCCCTGGACGGGGCCACCAGGAGCCAGTCGTCCAGGTAAGGGAACACCTGAACTCCCATTGTACGTAGGTGGGCCACTACCACAGACAGGCATTTGGTAAATACTCGGGGGGCCGAGGATAGACCAAAAGGAGGCTTGAATTGGTAGTGGTCCCCTGAAAACATAAAGAAGATACTTGCGGTGAGAAAGGCGAATGGGGATGTGCAGATAGGCATCCTGCATATCCAGGGCACAAAGCCATTGACCCGGCCGAAGGAGGGGCAGAAGGCTCTGCAGAGAGAGCATCCTGAACCTTTTGTATTCGACATAAAGATTCAGGGAACTGAGATCTAGAATTGGTCTGAGATCTCCCATCTTCTTCAGGACCAGGAAGAAATGGGAATAGTAACCCATTCCCTGAAAATGCAGGGGGACGGGTTCTATTGCTTGCTTCGAAAGAAGAGCCAAGATTTCTTCCCGGACCAAAGGAAGGTGTTCCCTTGAACAGGTTGACTTCAGAGGTGGGTGGTGGAGTGGTTTCTGAAGAAACTCTATGGCGTGCCCTTCTGCTATGAGCTGGAGCACCCAAGAATCCGTAGTTATCCTCTCCCATCCCCGAAGGTGGAGGGAGAACCTCCCTCCTACCAGTTCCTCTGGAAAGTCCAGAGGCGGTGGGAGAGGAAAGGAGTCAGGTGGTGTGGGGCAGGCGCGGCAGGCACCCGCTGCTTTTTGGGGGCTTAGCGTGCGGGGGGGCCCGGCGTTTGGTGGCCCGCCTTCCCTGAGGTTTCACTTTTGGCCGAATCCGTCTACGAAAGGGACGGCGCAGCTGTTGATGGGGATGGTACATGGAATCCAAGGATTTCAGAGCCGTCCCCTTCTCTTGCAAATCGGTGACGATGTCCTTGGCATCACCCCCGAAAAGCACTGACCCCCAAAAAGGTGCTTCCTGAATCAGCAGATTGCACCTCCAGGACCCAAACTGACACACGGAGTTAGGCATGACGCCGTAGTCCCACGGCCAAAGTGGAGCCCACCGGCGGTGTCCACTGCATCGTATGTCGCCTGCAAAATGTGGCGACTGGCTGAACGAAGCAGAATGGACAAGTCGCTAACTCCTGTTTGACCTGGGAGTCAGGCAAGGAGTCCAGCTTGGATTCCACCTGGGTAGATAGCCTTCTGTAATCCCCATGTGGACGACGTAATTCAAGGCTCAATTCCCAGTGTGGAAGAGATGTAAATCTTTCTTCCATACTGGTCCAGAAGAGATTCCTTATCCGGAGGAGACAAGCTCAGATGCTTTGGATGTGCCGACCAGCCATGAGCGGCACTAATCACGACTGAGTCGGCACGAGGGTGAGAATCGAGATAATCTACACCCTCAGGAGCCTGGTATAGCCTGTTAGACTTCCTGGGAAGTGGGGCTAACGCCGACGGTTGTTTCCAAATCGTGGAGACAAGGTGGGCGTGAGGCTCTATCCAGGGTGGCACTAGGGTTGGAGCTGTCATGGGCAGGTCCAGATGCTCGGCGAGTTTAACCCGCTGAGGGTCTGGTTCCAAAGAGCACCACTGGTGAACTTGCTGGATTTTTCTAAGCAACTCCGGGAATGATGGGTCCTCCGGAGGAGACTTCGGAGGGGTCCTCGGCCAGGGCTTAGACGGAGAGCGGGGCTCGTCGTCTTTCTCGAAGCATCCGTCGGAAGAGTCCAAGGAGTCCGAGAAGGAAGAAGCAGCAGCAGAAGAAGAAAAAGACTCCCTGACACGACTAGGGGGAGGAACGGGTTCCCTGGGTGGTACCCGGGAACGCGTGTCTTGCCCCTCTCGGGATCCAGAGGGAAGAACCCAGGAATCTGGAGGTGGTGAGGGAGTGTGCCGCCTCGGACGTACGAGAGCCGGTAGCGGCACCGTCGTCGTAAGGTGGCTCTCTACTCCTTGGTGAGTTGAGCCTTGACCTCGGCCCACCAAGACACCAGAGTCTCCTGCAGATCCACCGGCGGCCGTGGTGGCGGTGGAGGGGGAGGAGGAGGAGGAAAGGCGTACGGGTTGAACCCGTAAGGAGAGCATCCAAAACCCGGCTGCAGGAAACCTGGCATCGGATATTGTGGCGCGGGTACTGCGGCGTCTGAAGAACCGGCGTCGGGTATGGCGGCGCTGGATACTGCGATCCTGGGTATGACGGCGTCGGATAGGACGGCGGGTACCCGGGAGCGCTGCCGGAGCAGATGGCCCAGTCGGCGGCCTCACGGGCGGGTCCATATTAAGGGGCCCAGAGGTCAGAGGGACCGGCGTCGGCGGTGCTGGCATCGGAGAGACCGGCGTCGGCGGTACCGGCGTCAGAGCCGGCGGCCGGGGGTCTGACGTCAGATCCGGTTCCATCAGAGGAGGGTCTGACGGAGGAGGAAGATCCCCGCATCACCCGGGATGGAGCGGAGAAATCCCGGGGTCAGGCTAAGGGTGACTCAGGCTCCCCAGACAGCAGCCGAAGATCTGAGGGAACAGAAATGCGGCGGGCTGGGCGTCTGCTCGGTTCCGTCGCCCGGCGGAGGAGCTGACGTGTGGCTTAGGAGTCAGTTCCCGCGGGCACTGGAGGAGCCGGCGTCCGCCGGCGGGATTCTCTCCGAGGCGGGCGAGGGAAGGATCAGTCGGTCCAGGGGAGGTGGTCATCGCCACCCTGAAGGGTCCGCGTCTTATCGACCCTCTCCATGCGGATGTCGGAGGAACAGACGTCCGACTTAGTGGAGTCGCCCACACCAGTAGGCCGCAAGCCTGCAGCCAAGCCGGGGACGGAGGCCTCCTTTCGCCCGGAGGCGCCCGCAAGGCCCGAATGCGAGCCAGACAGGCGGGCCGGTGCCTCCTCCAAAACCTCGGAGGCTGCCGAACGGTCCCCAGGGGGGACGTTACCCGAGTCGCATCTTCGGCGGGAGATGCGGTAGAGGAGGACTTCTCCCGGTGCCTCTCCTTGTCCTTCTTTTTCCGATGTCCCTCGGGGGAAGTGGACGCCTGCCTCAACTTTTTCAACTCTTTCTCCATCGAAGACATCTTTTTCTTAAGGAGATGGGCTTCCAGGGACTGTTGCGCCGTTTACGGGTAGCTGCGTTGAAGTTGAGGCAATGCTGGCACTTGTCGACCGGGTGATCGGGGCCTAGGCAGAAGAGGCACTGGGAATGGCCGTCCTTGTGTGGCAGTTGGGCACCACACGAGTCGCACTTGCTTTTGTGCTCGGAGGGTGTAGGGGACAACATACACATGGGTGTAGACAGGCATACTCCAAGCACTCCATGGTGTGCAATTTTATTTAAGGGGGTAGCAAATAGGCTCTGAACTGCTTCCCTTTTCCATGAAAACTAACAAAAAAATACTGAACCTTTCTGTAATTTTATTTATAGGAGGCAAAACTAGAAGGACTGGTCACTAATACTCTCTTTGCATCCCAAGGACAATACAACTTTACAAGCTCTGGGCTGGTATGTGGGTGTCTTAGGGAACAATGCATGGCAACAACCACTGTTGTGAGATACAAAGTTGTATTTATTGTGCCAAATGAGGCAACAAACACGGTCTAAGCGTACATTTGTACATTGTCTGGCTACACCGGTGGTGGTGGTGGGGGGTAGCTCACCCTAACAATAATGGAGGCACGGGTAGCAGTGAGTCAGCTTGGTGTGCAGATCTGAAATCCCTGGCTACACCCTTGATACACCGACGATATACCTGGCGTTTGAAAATAGAATAACCATTTTTCGTAAAAACGACGAAAAGCAGGGCTGACGGAGACACGAACTTACGCCGGTGCCGTACGAGCTAACGACGGAGAGAACTGGAAGGTGCGTCTGGGACCGCCCTTTTATACCGACGCCGTATGATGCGGTCACCTGACGGTAGCGTCCCGCCAGGGACTGCTAGCTAGAAATTTTTCCATGGGGTCCTACCGCCAGCCGGCGTCAGTCCTATATGTAATTACCTACTGCAAGAGCCCTCTCGAAGTAAGATCAACACTTATTTTTGGACTGTGATTTTGCTAAATCATTCTGGTTGTATGTAGTGAACCAATAAAGAGAACCACTGTTTGGGAAATTATCATATGTTAACTTGTTTTTTGGGGTATTAGAAAGTGGATGGAAAAATATTGCAGGGAGACGATATATATTAGTCATTACAAGGTATTATCTATGGCAAGCACGATGTACTGTAGCTAGGTCACACAACAAAAATGTGTGTCACATATGGAAATCTTGAGAAATACCGGATGTAGTTTGCAAAGACTGAAAAGTACAGATAGTAAGTCACACAGTAAGAGCAGTTAAAAAGGTTATGGCTGAACTGTGAAAAATGGGCAAAACCTCCCTAAAGTGAATATGTTACAGGTTTTTACATTATAGTAATCAAGTATATATTGTGAAAGTTTTTTTTGTTTTTGTATTATTTGTCTTTTCTTTTGTACATTTTTCCTGATCATGCTGTATCGATTCTTAATTTGTCTGAATCCTAACAATAAAAATTCCCTACTCTTTTCGAGAAGTGTCATGGGATCTTTAACATCCATCTGAACCACCACCGAACAGGCAGATGGGACCTCGGTTTAACGTCTCACCTGAAGACAGCACCTCAGGAGTGCAGCACCCACCCCACCCCATGCTGCACTGCAGTGTCAGTACTGGGATAGTAACCCAAGTGCCTGGTGTGGGGCTGAGGAACCCACAGCATTCTGATCTCCCAGCCTCAGAGAGTGTGCTACATGCTGAGCCACTGACACTGATTGGCCACCAGGATCTGACCAGCAAAGCCCACGGGCGCCTTTCATAGGTTACCTGGTGTGCAGCGATAGACAGCAAAAGACACGCTGAAGAGAAAACCCCTCTGTGCCAGCGATCAAACTCCGCAGAGTCAGCCTCTGGGGGGCTGTCTCTTGAAGAGCGAAGACGTTCTGAGGTGGTACCCAGCCACTCCAGTACAGATACAGGATGGGGCATAGCTCCTGGAGACCTGGGGGGGTGCAACACCTGTGCTGACAGTCCCGAGGGGCTGGAAGAGAGGAGGTGGGAAGCTGCCAGACAATGTGCGACTCCTCCACGAGGGGACGGGGCCACGGAGGGATCACACTGGATTCCTGACTGTAATCCCAAAGGAAGGACAGTGTTGCACGTGCAGGATTGCATTCTAGAGATGGGGAAAGATGAAGTTCCTCCAATATCGTCGAGAGAAACTGCTGATACTCGGTGAAGTCAGCATCAGAGGAGATGTGTGTGGAAGAGTCCTCTTCCTCAGAGGAGGAAGTCGATGATGTGGACAGACTCTGTACAGGATGAGACGGTGCAAGTGTAGGAGCTGGAAAAACTATCTCATCCATGGTCCAAAAGTAAATGAGGAATGCACTCACTGTCGCCCTATACTGTTGCAAGGTGAGGGGTCCCAGAACCAGAGTCTCCTGGGAGGAGGAGAGAGAGAGAGAGAGAGGAAGGAGGGGAGCAGAATGGTCCTGAGAGACCAAAGTCCCTCTGCCAGGGCTGTGGGAGCAAGCAGGGACACCTCTTGAGGGAGTGGACTGCACTGCCCAGTCACTGACTGCTGCTCAACCCTCTCTGAGCCAACAGGGTGGTTCCCTGGGGTGGAGGGAGACCCCTGGTGAGGAGACTGGAGCCATACTGGCCCAGAATGGTGGCTCCTGTCCCCACCAATAGCAGGGCTCCAGCCCCTAGCAGGAGAGGGATAGCCCATATCAGCACTCTGGCTCCATCCCGGGGTGGTCAGGGCCACCGGGACAGAGCGGGACACATGATGGGACCCCCTCCACCCAAGCCAGAGGACCGTGACCTACACCTTGAGAGAGGCCCTACTTTGGCCACTCCTCGCAGGGAAGGAGGAAGAGAAAAACTGGCACCCGGGTTAGCTTCCAATTCCCCCTCGGACTCCACATCCGCACCGACAATCGACGAGACACCAACAGAAACGGCACTGGAGGTGGCACCATCACCAGAAGCATTGTTGACCATGGCACCATCATAAGACATGGTCCCGACCAAGGTGCCATCCCCGAAGGTGGCGCCAGACGCGGCACTGACCTCAGAAGCGGTGCCGACCGTGGAACCGTCACCAAAGGTGGAATGGCACCGAAGGCGGCACTGACAGAGGGAGAGGTGGCACCGGGGACGGTGTCAGCCTGAGAAGAGGGCAAAGGAGAAGGCCTCGTACTGGGTCCAGAGAGCTTCTGGAGCTCCAGAGAACTGGGCTGCCAGTCCGGATCATCCTGGTCATCCTCCGATTCCGAGGAGGAGACCACAGAGATCCAGAGAGAGGCAACCCCAGGACGCTCTCCCCATTCTGGCACTGGGGATGGGATCGGGAGGGGACCTGGCAGCAACGGCGGCACCTCGTCGCTCACCATCACCAGGGTTGTGCGAGGAACCAAGGGTGCACCTGTTGAAGCCTCTGAGGGAACCGGCAATGTAGGCCCCGCATATAGCTGAGAACTCAACACTGGGGTGGCCCAATCCCCTGAAGGGAAACTAGGCAGTAAGGGGTGCTCAACCGGTCCCCCACTGGAGACCAGCTGTCCACCCAACCCCTCGCTCAGGCGTCTGGTCTCGGCGAGACCTGAGACAGCAGAGGCCTGCTCTCCCCAGTGCGTATAGCAGTGGAGGAAGGCCCGGGGGAAGGGCCCAGAGATCTTACCTTGGCAGCCCTTGTGAGACGCAGACCAGTGAAAGTTGGGGGATCCTTCCCCAACCTCACCGCACAGTTAACTAATATGCAGAAATCCATGGAGAAACAGGTGTCACAATGATCCAAGGCAGGTGAATCATCGGTCATGTGGGTCCGTTACGGAGAAAAGACTACCATAGGGGCACCAAAGCATAGGGGTAGTCCCTGCCTTCGATGAGCGTTTTTGCCCCGAACCAGACATGATCGGCCTCATAAAATAATAAAAATGAAAGAAAGGACTCCACATCGCACTTTTTAGAAAAGAAACGGTACCGAAAACGGCAACGGCATCGAGTGACTGGATCAGAATGAACAGAACCAAAGTCTTCCAGAAGTTTCTCTTGCTGTCCCACGGAGTCATGCTGCTGCCTCAACAGCGGGAAAAACAGAACTGAGATGATGGAGGGGCCGGCGTCCATTACTGGTCAACCCCTGAGTGCCACGTATCACCTCAGCCTCAAGGGCAGCACCATCCTCGGCGTCAGCCCCTCCTCAGGGGAAAGCTGAAAGCTGTCAGCTATTAGCTTCCCACAGGGTCCTACATCCACCAGTGATGAATGGTGAAGACTGATACACTGCCACACAGACACACACACACACACACACACACACACACACACACCTGTGCTCAACCTGAACTACTGTGGAAATGTTTCACAGCTACCACAAAAACAATAACATTCATCCGACCACTAAACCAGGAAAAAATATATCAATTCTTTTTTATTTCAACTTTTCCACATATGCATCAAGTCAAGATGCATTAAAATGCAGTAAATGAGATTAATAGCCGTTTTAGACAAGTCAGCAGAATCATAAATTCCTGAGGATTCAAACATTATCAGAACAGTTCAGTTCTCCAGTCAATTAGTTAATAAAAAAAAAAAAGTCCATCTCCATGGAACACCCCAGTTTCCGGGGCAAAATGAGAGGGGGGGTTCTCTCATAATGATGAAATATAGCTAACCGTCTCCTAGAGGATAAGGTCTATAGGTGTATAATTTGTCTTTTTTTCTTAATAGGGTGCCACGTTGGTCAATTTGGAATTCCCGACCCACAGCACTCTTTTGGCGTTATGTGGAGACAATCAATGGTTATCAAACCTCTTAAAAGATTAGGGGATAAAGGTGGGGTCCAACGAGGACTGGTACAGCACCTATCGCTGCCATTTCAACATGTGAGATGGACTTTTATTTTGTATTTTAGCATTGAGACTCTCTAAGTGGTATATGTCAGACATAACAGTTCTCCATTCTCGAACTGTTGGTATCTGAGTCGACATCCAACGATGGGTTGTAAGACTCTGTCAGCCACAATATCAATATCCTCAGAAACGCTGATTTAGCATATAAACTAAAATCGGGAAGGTTAAAATCCCCTGGGCCAAAGATAGTTTAAGGATTGATAACCTTATTCTGGGACAACCCCTTCCCCAGACAAAGCCAGATATCAATCTGTTCCATGATTTGACATAATATATCAAGAGAACGAAGGGGATATTTTGGATCAGATACAGAAGGCGGGGAAGAATATTAGTTCGGATAATCTCAATTCGCTGGTGGAAGGGGAAAAAAACAGTGAACCATCTGTCCAGGTCTGACTGGATTAGTAAAGTAAGAGGTTCATAATTTATTGTTTCCATAACCTCCTGGTCTAAGGGAACATGAAGGCCCAAGTATTTTATTTTTGTGGACAGCCATTTGAAGGGGAAGGCCTTTTTTAGGTGTTGGGGAGGGTTAAAATTAAATGTTAAATCTCCGTTTTGGCCACATTTAACTTGAATCTCACTACTCTTTCAAACTGAGTCAAAATTTTCCATGTAGCAGGAATAGACATCGTGGGGGACAGTACGGTTAATAGTATATCGTCAGCAAACATGCTGATTTTATATTCCT
This sequence comes from Neoceratodus forsteri, assembly GCA_016271365.2. Lineage (NCBI taxonomy): Eukaryota > Metazoa > Chordata > Ceratodontiformes > Ceratodontidae > Neoceratodus > Neoceratodus forsteri. The sequence continues at coordinate 738,518,032 of CM028131.1, forward strand.
GTTGGCCAATTGGTATGCTTTCAATCAAGGTCGTAGTCCTCAAAACAGATGCCACAGGTTCAAGGTATACTGCAAAGAGGTAAGGAGAGAGGGGGCATCCCTGTCTCGTTCCTCTGCACAATTGAACAGGGGAACAAGGCTCTGTTGACATGGACATAGGCCCTTGGAGACCTATAAAGGTTAGTTAGACAAAGTAATGAATGAAGAGGGAAAATGAAAGGCCCCAAGGGTGACCCAAAGAAAAGGCCACGAGATACAATCAAAGGCCTTTTTGACATCGAGGCCAATAGATACTGATGGAATTTTTCTGGTACGGACATATTCCTGCAGGGCTAATGTTCAGCGGATATTGTCCATAGTACTCCTGTTTTTGATAAAGCCAGATTGATCGGGGTGTATGATTTGTGGGGTAATGAGATCCAATCTAGAAGCCAAAATGGCCATGTAGATTTTATAATCTACATTTAAAATAGAAATATGGCAGTAGGATCCAGGATCTGAAGGATCCTTGTGTGGTTTAGGAATTGGGGCAACAGTTGCAAAATCCCAAGACTGGGGGGGGACAGACCACCCTGGGAGACTTCAGAAAATAAGGAGTACAATTTGGGGGTTAATTCCTTTTTAAATGTCTTGTACCATTCTGATGTATACCCATCGGACCAGATAGCAGCCCAAATTAAGAGTTTTATTGTCTCCATTATCTCCGACTGGGAGATAGGAGAGTCTAGTGCACTGATTTGAAGAGGGGACAATGTTGGGAGATTGGCTTGTTGTAGAAATTGTGAGGAATCAGATAGATTAAAGAGCAATTCCCAGAAGAATAACTTAGCATAATAGTCCGAGAAGGCCTGTAAAATGTGATTATCAGAATGATGCAATTTTCCTGTGGTTAGATTTTCAAGCTTCAGAACAGTGGCAGAGCGTTTACGGGATCTAAGCTTTTGAGTTAGTTTCCTAACCCCCTAGGACCTCCCTCGTGAACTATCGGAGGTAAAGTAGGGACTGTTGTATTTTATTATCTATAATCTTCTGCAATGTGGCCTTAGTGTCCCTAATTTGTTTTTGCAGGTCGGTATCTCCCTCCCTATAAAACATTTGATAGTTTAATAATTGTTCTGACAGTGTTCGGTACTTAGCCTCTTTTTCTTTATTTTTTTGGTGGAACAGGCTATTATTTCTCCCTGGATTGTTGCCTTCATCACATCCCATTGAATCGCCTCAGAAATATCTGGGGAAGCATTCTAAGAAAAGAAAAGAGAAATTCTGGATTTAATTTCCTCCTGAAATCCTTTATCAGCTAGAATTAATGGATTCAGTCTCCAGAGAGTCTGTTTTTTTTTCTTTACCCAAGTCTAACTTCAGGGTCAGGGGATGATGATCAGATAGGATATTTGGGCCTACTGAAATGTCCTGGACCAACGACAGGTGTTCACAGATTGTCATAAAATAGTACAGTCTGGAATAGGACTTAAATCTGGGTGAATAATAAGTATAGCCAGGTGTAGAGGGGAATAAACGCTGCCACACATCAACAAAACCTAACTGCTCCATAGTATTTTTAAACTGTTTAGTAGTGAATGTATTCCCATGTCTCTGTTGGTTGGGGCAAACAATATGAGGTGATAAAGTTAAGTTGAGATCACCTCTCAAGATCAACTGGCCATGGAGGAGGCCTAACAGTGATGTTATAAATCCCTGTAAAATGGGAAATTTAGTCTGAGGTGGAAAATAAACACTGGCCAACATAATCTTTTGGCCATACAACAGACCCTTAGCTATTACATACCTGCCTGGAGCGTCGATATGTGTCTGCAGTATATCCAGCGGGGGTGTTACGTGGGATCAGAATAGCAGACCCTCGTTTTCTACCCCGCGGGTGTGATGAGGCGACAACCCTGTATCTATTTCCCCACTTTAGTTTAAGGAGCTCAACCTCAGAGGTGAGTCTCTGAAGAAAAATAAGGTCTGAAGTATGTTTGTTAAGATATTGCATAAGGCAGGCTCTTTTAATGGGGTTGTGGAGACCATTATTGTTATGCAATATAATTTTTACTCGATTAACTGACATCATGTTGGATTTTTTAGGTTTTAATCAGAATTCGTTTTTCCCCAGGGTGAAAGAAGAGGGATTAGTCCAGACTACACCCCTCCAGAGGCAACGGTCCAGCTGTCTTGAAGAAGCTATCCACTGACTGCAGTTAAAAAAAAAAAAAAGAACAATAAAGCATGCTTAATGAACAAGAACTCTCGAAACTTGTGTTCTCCCCCTTCCCGTTCTCTAATTCTTGTAGAATCCCGAATAATGGTGATGAATTTCCTTGGAATGATCTGAAAATAAAAAGGATAAATTGTAGAATGAAAGAAATTGGATGTAAATAGAAAAAAAGGTATCTAGCCCATAGGGCAGCCTGTCTGAAATCTAGATACCAGTTGAGGGTTATTAAAAAATCTCCCACCTCCCTATAAAAACTCTGAAATCCCTTGGATAAATAACCCACAATTGAAACATATGAACCATAACTACAGGTAACTCTTAACAAGAACAAGAACTATATACAGTATGACTCCCAAGTAGGAGGTGCTCCTTCTAAGCTTCCCCTGAAACATCCTGTCCTGAATTCCTAAGGAAATAGGAGAGATGTGGGGCTTCGCACCCAAACCCAGGAATTAAGATCCCCAGAATTAGCAATAAAGCCCCTAATGGAGCGGAATGAATACCACTCCAGAGTTGTACCGGTATAGCTTAAAGCTTTTTTCAGACGTATCCCGAGGAGGCAGTCCACCTATAGCCCTTATGTCAGACTGACTTTATAATCCTGTTAAATTACTATGGGAGGCGAGGAGTTCTGGACCAAAAGAAAAATCAAAGGCACGAAAACATAAGGCTTTGCCTCCATAAGGATCCCCCACCCCACCCCGGCAGGCCAGCCCAGCCTTAATATTCAGCGGCTAAAAGGGAGGACAGAGGGGCTACAGAGAGGACGAGACACCACAAAAAGTAAAGCCGGGAACAGGGAGCAATAGTCTCCAAAACAAGTTCTCTAACCTGGGATCAACCCCGACATCGGAGAATAATAATAATAAACTTTATTTTTATGGCACTTTTCAAATACCAAGGCGCGTAACAAATTTAAGATCACAAATCAAACATAAACATACATCATATAAAATCAGTAGTATCATCATACCATCAGTCACCGAATGCCTGGTACCATAAAAAAGTTTTCAAGGCTTGCTTAAATCCCTCCACGGTCATGCACTCCCGTAACCGATGGGGTAGAGAATTCCAGAGGGCTGAGGCCACATGCATAAATGCTCTGGCCCCAGAAGATTTCAAACACACCCTTGGAATCTCCAGCAACCCCTTGTCGGTTGAGCAGAGTGATCGCCCAGGGCAGTAGGGAACCAGAAGCTCTTTCAGGTAGTCCAGGCCCAGTGCGTGTAGAGCTTTAAAAGTCAGAAGGCCGACTTTAAAGGTAATCCGCCACTGTACAGGCAGCCAGTGCAGTCCACGCAGCACTGGCAAAATACAACAGGACTGAGACGATCCCGTCAAAAGCCGGGCCGCCACGTTCTGCGCCAGCTGCAGGCAACGGATTTCCACCCCTGGTAGCCCTAGGTAAAGGGAGTTGCAATAATCTAAGCGCGAGGACACAAAGGCATGAACTACAGTAGGAAGGTCACCAGGCAGAATAATCCTGGAGATATTCCTTAGATGGTAAAAGGAAGATTTGACAACAGCCGACACCTGCGAATGCAGGGTCAGTCCTTCATCAAATATTACCCCCAGGTTTCACACCTGCTCAGAGGTCAGGAGTGATGAGCCCCCAAGAAAAAGTCCAGAGGGCAAACCAACCCCCAACCCCCCATCCAGCGACCTGGGTCCACAACCAGCACATCAGTCTTTTCCAAGTTCAACTTCTACCAACTGGGATCCATCCACTCCTGGATTTCTGCGAGACAGCTATGAAAGACCAAGACAGCTCCATCCTGGTCAGGTGCAAAAGAATGGTATAGCTGGGTATCACCAGCATAGCAGTGAAATCTCAGCCCATACCTCCTTACAATGTCTCAGAGGGGCAGCATATACACTGCGAACAACATGGGGACAACACTGAGCCCTGAGGTACCCCACATGACAGAGAAACTGGGCCGAGGAATAAACCTGGACATCACTCTCTGAGTTCTTCCATGAGGAGCGATGTAAACCACCCGGGACTGTACCTGACAATCCACAGATGAACCTCAGACGGTCCAGTAGCACCCCATGGTCCACAGTGTCAAACGCTGATGAGAGATCCAGAAGAACCAAGATGGAATGGCTCTTCTGGTCTCTAGCCATCAAGAGATCACTGAGCACCCAAACCAGCACTGTCTCAGTACTATGTCTCTTTCAAAATCTGGACTGGAAGGGTTCATAGATGTCATGGATGGTCAAATGGTCCTCCAGCTGTGCGGCCTCTACTTTCTCAATCACCTTCCCTAAAAAGGGAAGGTTAGAGATTGGTCTGTAGTTTGCATGGCAGTCTGGGTCCAAAGAAGCTTTCTTCAAGAGTGGTGTCACCACCGCCTCTTTCAGGGAGCTAGGAAACTCACCTGTTTCCGAGGAGCACCAGACTATCTGCACTAGGATCGGACTAATGGAATCCATACAACCCAAAATCAGGAAAGTTGGTCATGGGTCCAAACTATAGCACGCTGGGCACGCACTCTGGACGATCCGCATGACGTCCATGAACTCCGGTCGGTCGAACGTACTCCAGGAAAGCCGAGGAACAGTGGCCTCATGCTGATCCAAAGCAACACCCACAGGGTGTGCTAGTTGGAGTGCCGCCCTGAAGTCAGCCACCTTAGTCGGAAAGAAACGAGCAAGTTCATCGCACTCTACTTGCGAAAAGGCTTTCCGGACTTATTGACAGGCTGGGTTGCACAGTCTGTCCACAGTTCGAAACAGCTGAGCTGGTCGATTCTGAGCGGCCACAATCTCCCCGGACAGGAACTCTGCCTTCTTACGGGTGATTGCAGATTGATAGACTTGATAATGGTCCATCAATCTAAGGTGGTCGGCATCTAGGGTGGACTTCTGCCAGCAACGTGCTAACCTTTGTCCTAGTCGCCACATCTTCCTCAAAGTCCCATCAAACCATGGGGATCGAGGGCAAAGGGAGAGAGGACGAACACGGACTGGAGCAATGACATCCAGGGCCGCCAAAATGGCCGAATTATAAGCCATCACGAGAGTCTCTGGGTCACTGTTTGCCACTGGGAGGGACGATAGGTCAAGCACCGCCGCTAGACCTTGAGAACTTACATCCCATAAAGGACAGTACCTGACCATCTCCACAGGGGTAGGCCTACAAAGGGGGGCGTTAAAACTAAACCCCACAGTGTAGTGATCAGACCACTCAACTGATTCCACCCCCAAGTCAGAGGCTTCGATCCCCAGGAGGAAGACCAAGTCAAGAGAGTGACCATGTTTATAAGTAGCAGTGGTAAGTATCTGTGTAAGACCCAGAGGTGTCATCAACTGGAGGAAGTGCTGTCCAAATTGCGAGAGTTCGTCATCGATCCAGGCGTTGAAGTCGCCCAGGACCATCAGCCCGGGTGACTCAAATGCCATATCGACGACGAAGTTCGCAACTTCCTGAAGGAATTGCTTCTCATGTCCGGGTGGACGGCAGATGAGGGCGATCCGACAACCTACACCTGCTACTATGGTACAGTCAAATGACTCAGTCTCCTCAACTGGTACACTCGTGAGGTTAAGTTTGGTCTTAAAACAGACTGCAACCCCCCCCCGGGCAATCCAATCTCGGGTGGTGTATCACAGAGTACCCTTATAGCATCCAAATTGGGGCCAGAGTTCTCATTCAGCCAGGTCTCGGTGATGCAGGCCACGTCCACCGTTTCAACAAGATCTGCAATAATTGCAGTCTTGTTTTTAATGGACCTGGCATTGCATAACACCGCCTGTGTTGGATGAACCTCTCGGGCCGCCTGATCCACCTGCCTACCACAATTGGTAGTGCCCTTGGGTATGGAAACCAGACATGGCGGGCCACGTTCTAGGTTCCATTTCACCCCAGGGCATCTTCTGGATCTCACCACCCCGATGCGGTGGCCCCCCCCTTTCACCCTCTGCTGTTCGCACTTCCCCACCCCCCTCTCTCCCTATACAATACCCAGCGCTCTGCAGTGCAGGTAGATTGTAAACTGAAGAGGGGAGGGAAAAAGGGGCGGACAGCAGAGAGTGAACAGCGCACAACCGTTGGGGTAGGCCTCCAACACATTCACGTGATCCAAATACCACCTCTCCACAAATCAATTATATACCACAAAACACACAAGATATTATAAAATATAACAGAATATATAAAATCTTGCTTAAAATCAGATAAATACCCTCCCGATCCAAATAAACAAACAAACCCAAAAATAAACACAAAATAAATAAATCGACTAACAAACTTTCACCACCCCAGGGCCCTCTCACAGCCACAGAACTAAGAAAGAAAGTCCAAATGGCAACCTAGGACCAAATTCCAAATTGAAAATTTTATAACTGGAGAATTATTTGTTGCCTGGACTGTTTAGAGACACCCCAACCCTGACAGGATCCCACCTCATCCCCCCAACTCCACAGGAGAGGACAGTTCCTAAAGCAATGAAATAGGCATAGCTACCAATCTTGAAGAACAGTTCAGATAGGCATGGTAGGATTTCTGTATTGCTGCAATCTCCTCAAAATGATGTTGAGTAGCATAGTTGGTATATGAAGCTGTTTGGAGCGTTCTGCTTGATTCGTCTGTCCCTGTCGAGATCTCACAGCCTCCGATATCTTGTCTGTAATAATGCCCCTGGCTAGAAGGTCCACTGTAGCTTCTGATGCAGAGTTATAGGTATGCTGGCCAGATAGGAGAAAAACTGTTAATTTGGCTGGATAGGGAGTGCGGAAATGTATTTTTTGGGACCATAGTGTAGGAAATAGTGGGCTGTAATCCCGGCGTTGTTTCTGGGTGCAGGGGGCACAATCATTATCAACCAGTAGGCGCTGTTGTCCCCACATCACTTTGCCCTTTTGCCAGGCCTTTCTGAGGAGAAACTCTTTACTTTGGTAGCTGAGCAAGCATATGACAAAGGAGCGCGGCCTTGCCTCTGGATGGGAGAGTTTAGGGCCAAGGGCTCGGTGAGCCCTCTCGACATCGAGCTGGAAATCTGGTTCTAATTAGAGCACCAGACGCAAGAAATAGTCGGCTAAGGCCCTAGGACTGTTTCCCTCCTCATCTTCAGGAAGACCAAGGATCCTGTAATTCCTCCATCTTCTTTGGTTCTCAGTGTCCTCTTGTCTGATAGACATAGCCAACAGTTAGTCGCTAGAATTTTAACTGTCTCCTCAAGTTCGTCCAGCCTTGTTGAGTTCAGGGAAATCTGGTGATCTGCCTCTGACATTTGGCCCTGCAAGATGCCCAATTCGGTCCTTATATCTTTTAGCGATTAATGGACCTCTCCTCGGAAGTCTGTGATCGCCTGCAGAACAGCTTCAGTGCTGGGCTCTGAGGATTTTTTGGAGCCCTTAGTTCTCTACGAGGTGGCCAATTTTTTTAAGTCGGATCCCGCAGTAAGCCCAGACTGCGGATCCCCCTCTTCAGACAGACGGTTCTCGGCGTCGATCATTTCAGCGAAGGGCTGGAACTGATTACGGTTGTGTTTAGCCATTTTCACACGTGGAGCACTAGCTGAAGCAATTTACCCATGAGAAGTACCTTAGTTCTGATTTTTTAAAGTATATTTAGTGCTCTTTTCGTTTGATTTAGGCGGGAGCCTTGCAATCTGCGTGTTCACCCAGGCATTCCGGAACCAGAAGTCCCAATATATACCAATTCTAATTATTTGCCTTATCTTTTTATTTTGTTTTACTTAAACAGAAAGAACAGAATTTGCAAATTAATTTCCAGAGACCCCCCCCCGCCGAAAAGGAAAAGTTATTTACCAGTAAATCTTAGCTTCTTGAGTGTCTCCACCATACAGCCACAATCTTTGTTCTTAGCTCGAAGGCACTAGGACTCTACAGTACCCAGATTTTGTTGGGACAAACACAAGGCACCCTATGTGCATCAGAACCATGTATAGCTTCACCATAGCTAACCACCTCAGTACTTTTTTTCCCCAAAGAGCCGAGCAATAAAAATTCCCAAGCAAAAAACATAGATATAAAACATATTTTTAAGGAAAGTTCCAATATAAGGGATTGGGCTTAAGAGCCCAATACCTTATGGTAGCATGAGCTGACTGATGCCAAAAACTAAAGTTACATAAGAGCTTACCGTAACAGTAGATCTTCCAAGAGGAGCTCTTGCAGCAGGTAATATCATTCGGACTAAGGCAGCCAGCCGTTAGGACCCGATGGAAAAGTCTTCTAGCTAGCAGTCTGTGGCGGGGGACTACTTCTGACGTCGGCACTGCCCCTACATCAGACATGGTATAAAGGGGGCAGTCTCCCAGCACCATGTCAACTCTCCCGCTGGGGACTCAGCTGCAAAACAGATGGCGCACCGAGGAGGATCTCCCATCCCCAAAGAGAAGATATAAAATTTGTCCCTGTGGGCAGGTGGGTGGGAAAGTCACCTGCTGCAAGAGCTCCTCTCGAAGATCTACTGTTATGATAGTTCTTACATAACTGTACTACAGTATCTCACTTCGAGGGGGAGCTCTTGCAGCAGGTAATACCATTAGGACTGAGTCCCAAGCAGTGCCCAAGAAGAGACCCAGGTCGGAAGGGTGGAGGACAAAAAGCTGTAGGGAATTAGGAGAGAAGTCCCTGAAGGACTGCTAGGCCAATACCTGCTCTTCTCCTAGAAGCAATGTCCAGACTTTAGTGCCTCACAAAGGTGTGCACTGAACTCCAAGTAGCGGCCGCACAGAGGTCCGCTGGTGATCATTCCACAAGTATATCACTATCCCTCTGGTGGAGTGACCCCTAACCAGTCCCGGAAGGGGTTTGTTGTGGTGCTGGTAGCAGAAAGTGATGTAATGTACAACCCACTTAGTGTTTGTTTTGTGACTGGTGCTCCAAGCTTTCTGTGGGCAAAGGAGACAAACAACTGGTCTTCTTTCCTGGCGAAGCTCATCCTGGCCAAATAGTAACGCAAAATTCTATGTACATCCAGAGTGTGCAACAATGCCTCCCCTCTGTTCGAGTACTATGGGCAATAAACAGTAGTTGGATGTCCTGGTTCAACGTGAACTCAGACACTACCTTTGGTAGAAACTTAGGATTTGTACGGAGGGCTACTCTGTCCCTATGAAAAATAAGATAAGGTTCTTTACACATTAGAGCCTGCAGCTCAGAAATACTCTGGGCTGAGGTAACGGCAACTAAAAATAACGCTTTCCAAGAGAGAAGGCGTAGTTTGCAACTTGCGGCTGATTCAAAGAGGGGCAAGGTGAGCTTTTCTAAAACAAACAGGAGATCCCAAGGTGGCACTGGGTCTCTCCTGGGGGGTTTAATATGCAAGATGCCTCACAGAAAGGTCTTGCAGATATCCAGCTGTGCCAGAGTCTTCCCATTCATTGGTGCATGGTAAGCTGACAGAGCACAGAGATGCACCTTAATGGATGAGCAGCTGAGACCCAAGTCCAACAGGTGGAGAAGATACTCCAGCACAGATTCCACCAGACAATCCGAGGGATCCAGAGAACAAGGAATTGCCCACAAGCAGAAATGTTTCCATTTCATGGCATATGTAGAATGTTTTCGCGCTGCCACTAGCACCTCTGCCACTCTGAGGGATACTCCAAATCTATCCCTACGTCCGCAGGAGCCAAGCATGCAGATGCAGCGGTCGGAGGGACCAACGTCCCTTGCTCCTGGGAGAGCAAGTGAGTGGAGAGGGGCAACGGAACCAGCAGTTCCGATGCCAGCTGTTGCAACAGAGGGAACCAAATCTGTCGAGGCCAGAAGGGCGCTACCAGTATCATCCTAGCTCCTTCTGCTTGCAACTTGAGCAGGACCCTCTGAAAAAATGCTTCTGCATAACGTGTATATTCCTGCAAATTCTTGTAACAATATACCCTGTGCTCTTTACATGTATAGTTGTTCTACTGACGATGTGTATGTACTGTTTCCCTTTGCCCCCTTCCCCCAGGACGCACCTGAAAACGAGCACTAGTGCTCAATGTGTCTTCCTGGTAAAACTTTAAATAAATAAATAAAAAGAGGGAAGGGAAGGAAGGCATACAGAAACCTCCCTGTCCAAGAGAAGGATAATGTGTCTTGCCAAAACACACCAGGCCCTGGATCTAGCAAGCAGAAATTGGGCAGTTTGGCGTTGTGTGGGAACGCAAAGAGGTCCAGTTCTGGCCAGCCTCACCTTTCAAAAAGGTCGTCTATGACTTCTTGCTGTAGTTCCCACTCGTGGTTCTGAGACCGACAGCGACTTAGGCTGTCTGTGAGGACGTTGTGAATCCCTGGAATATGGACTGCCATGATGTCCAGGCTGTGATCCACTGCCCAAGTCCATACTCTCATTGCCTATCTGCATAGGGGACACGAATGTGTGTCCCCTTGCTTGTTGAGATGGAAAAATACTGGGGTGTATTTTCCTACTGGACCAGCAGAGGTTCAGGGAGAAGCACCCCTTGAAGGCTTGAAGGGCGTACCGTACGGCTCTCATCTCCAAAATGTTTATGTGGAGAGCACGTTCCGTTGAGTTCCAGGAACCCCTCATCTGATGAGAAGCAAGATGTGCTCCCCATCCCAGTCCCGAGGCATCCATAGTAAGGATCTGCTATGGGCTGGGTCACTGGAAGGGAACCTCTATGCTCAAGTGAGCCGGAGTGAGCCACCAGGTCATGGACTGTCGGACTGCATTGGAGATCCGAATGGGCTCCTCTAGCTTATCCGTGCCGTGATCCCATTGAACCCTGAGGTGCCACTGCAGGATCCTCGTGTTCAGACGCGAAAGTGGAATGGTGACTATGGCTGCGGCCATGTGACCTAGCACTTGTAGAACCACCCTCACAGGAACCAAGTCAGAGTCCTGTACCCTGTGAGCAACTTCTCTTAGCCTTGATGCCCTGTCTGTGGGCAGAAAGGCTTTCCCTTGGACTGTGTCCAGGACTGCTCCTATGTATTGTAGCATTTGAGTTGGCCATGGTTGTGACTTGGGCAGATGTAGGGCAATGCCCAATGTCTGGAATAGACTGAATGTCTCCTCCAAGGTTCTGTTCAATTGGTCTTCTGCTGGAGCGGTAAGAAGCCAATCATCCAGGTAGGGGTATACAAAGTGACCCCATCTACTGAGGGCCACTGCCACCACTGCTAGGCACTTGGTAAAGACCCTTGGTGCTGATGATAGGCCGAATGGCAGCACCCTGAACTGGTAGTGTCCGCCTTGGAAGGCAAAGCGGAGGTACTTCCTGTGGGACGGCAGGATCTTGATATGCATGTAGGCATCCTGCATGTCCAGGGAGCAAAGCCAGTCTCCTTGGTGGAGCGTGGGTAACAGGCTCACCAAGGTCACCACTCTGAACCATTTGTATTCGATAAATGAGTTCAGCTGACTCAGATCCAGTGGGACGGAGGTCTCCCATCTTCTTAGGGACAAGGAAGAAATGGGAATAAAATCTCTTGCCTCGCTCGCCAAAAGGAACCTCTTATATGGCTTTTTGTTTAATAAGGCCTGTAGCTCTGCCCTCAAGAGGAGTGCATGGGAGGGTGAGCAGTGGGAGGGACTGGTGGATTGTCTGGTGGGATCTGGGTAAACTCTAGGAGTATCCCCTTTCCACTATCTGGAGAACCCATTCATCTCCACTGTGATACTGGACCATCCGGATAAGTAGAGGAAGAATCTCCCTCCTACTGCCTCCGCCTGCACTTCCTGCAGTGGAGGGGGGTCGTTAGGGAGTCATGCTGTATTGGAGGGGGTAGGCACGGGAGGTCTGGGCATTTTGGGATTTTTGGGGCCCTGGGCACCTGAAGGGATAGAGTGGCCTTTTCTTTTGAACCCTCCTTTATGCTGCGTCTGGCGTCTTTCTTGCTGTCTCCGATTTTTGCGAAAGGAGACTGACAATGTGTGGCTTCTTGACTCTGGCCTGTACATCCTGCTGACTTCATATACTGCCCCAGAATCTTGCAGTCCAGTAATTAGCTTTTCAGTGTCCTGGCCAAACAGGACTGGTCCCTGAAAGGAGCGTCCAGGATAGCATCCTGTAGATCCTGTCGGAAGCCAGAAACTCTGAGTCAAGCATACCTCCGCATGCAAATGCCAGTGGCCGCTGCTCTTGCTGCTGTATCTGTTGAGTTGTAAGAACTCCTTAGGACGTGTTTGCCTACTTTCATACCAGACTGTATGACAGCAAGGAGTTCCGCCTTACCCTCCAAATCTGGCTGGGCCTTGGCCAGGTCCATCGCCTTTGCCCACAGGGACTTCTGATACGTGACCGTGTGGGTAAGGAAGTTCACTGACCAGACAGTACAAGTTGCCGATGAGTACACCTTACGACTCATTTGGTTCAGTTTTTTTGATTCAGGGTCTTGGGGCTGGGCACTCATGTGACATGGTCGTTGTGCCCTGCAGTTGGCGGCTGTCAGGACCATGGAGTCTGCCTTCAGGTGTTTGCCCAAGAAAGGCTCCCCTTTTGGAGTCTTATAGTCTGTCGGCCTTTTGTGTCACTGCGGTCGTAGTGGCTGGATGTCTCCATGTTGACCTGGTTACATCCTGAAATGGTTCTACCAGTGGGGGGATGACCAGAGGTTTAGGGTCAGTGCCCCCACCCCCAAAACTTTGCCAATCTGCGCCTTTCGAGGTCCAGTTCCGCTATGTCCCACTGGTATACTGCCTAAATGTGCTGCATAATATCCAAAAAGGACAGCTCATTCGGGGTGACATAGCGAGTCCCTTGGATTAGGAGATGGGATTGACAGCTTGTCCTCCGAGTAGTAGTCTGAAAAGAATCTCCGGCATCCTCCCCTGAAGATGATGGCGGGCGTCCGCTCAAGGATGGGATGGACGACAGGTGTCTTTCCCAGGCGTCCGCCTGCCTACCTCATCGGGTGGCGGAAGCTTCTTCGGCAGTAACGGTCATTGAGTTGATTGATCTCTAGGCGGTGGCCGGACCGGGGAAGAATCCCTGGGTTTAGGGAGAAGATCCCCTTTAATGGTGTTCCACCAGATGTTAAAGAGCGCTCCCACCTTGGCCAGTGGAACAATTGGTGCTGTGGGCATCTGGTTTGAAACACCGGAGGTCCCAGGCAACTGGTCTTAAGGCACTGGTGTCTGGTCCTCAGGCACCTCTGTCGGAGCTTCGGTGTCAGATCGTGGTGTCTGGCGGTCAGCATCCAGCTCCCTTGGAGGAGGCTGCTGGGCGCGGGGTTCCTGTCTTCGGAGTTTCGGTCCTTTGGGGCAAACAGCTGTTCTTTGGCCGGTGGTGTCTGCTCCTTCTCCGATGCAAAGTCAGAGTGTCCGGTGGTCTACCTTCCGTCGGAGGCAGACAACACCCGTTCCTCGGGTGGGGGAGGTGTCAGGTACCTGACGACCTCCTGGCGTTTGTGGAATCGTCTGGTTTCTTGTGCTTCTTGGACGACCCAGACTGCTTGCGGGTGCCGGACTAGGTGGATTTGCCCGAAGTTAATGCCTGTCCCTCATGGGTCGACCCATGTTTGTGGGGTCAGTGGGCCAAGGGGACCTGGGTGGATGACTACCCCTGGGAAGAAGACTCCCTATAATTGGCACCCAACGAGCATGTAGACGTCTTGTGGGTCTCTTCCGAAACTGCCTTGGTACCTGGGGGTATAGACCTTGACTTCCGGTCAGAGGTGGAGGTAGTAGGCGCCCGGTGAGGGAACTTTGGGTGGGACTCTGATCTGGCTCTCCCTTCTCATGGTGGTGGTGGTGTTTCCTCCGATCTCTTCTCCTTGGGAGGGACTCCTGGCTGAGGAGGAAGGACTATGTCCGATGGGGCCTTCTGCATGGTGGCTACTTGCTGCTCTAGTAGGTAGGCCTTCAGAGTGTTGGCGTGGTGAATCCTCGTTTTGTTATTAAATTTCTGGCAATGCAGGCAATCGTTAGGCCGGTGGTCTGGGCCTAGGCAGATCAGGCAGGCAGAGTGGCAGTCTTTTGCCGGGATCTGCTTCCCACATGCACACTTGGATTTTCGCCACTGTGTCGATGAAGACATGTACTTAACTGATGAAAAAGATCGAGGAAAAAGTAAAATTTTTGAGAGAAAAAACAGCACGATGCGCAAGAAAAAGGCAGTCGACTGCAACTATGGTGTCCGTGGATCTGATGTTAGCGGGTCGACGGCAGGGAAATGAACTGGGGTGGCATCAGGGGACCGCCCCCTTTATACCACATCTGACGTCGAGGAGGAGCTGATGTCAGGAGCAGTCCCCCACCATGGACTGCTAGTTAAAAGATTTTTCCATGGGGTCCCAACGCCTGGCGGCCTTAGTCTGAAGGGTATTATTTGCTGCAAGAGCTTGTAGCTTGGTTCGCAAAGAACCCTGTAGGTCCCATGCAAAGCAGCAGACAATCGGGTACAATGCTGGATCTCCAGCTTACTTTACACAGTGCCCTGCGGCCACCACACTAAACAGTAGACTTGTCAGGGATGTGAAACAGTGAACCCATCAGGTTCGTGCTGCACCGATGGCTTGGTTCACGCAGGGTCCTAGGCGAAGTAGAAGTCCCGTCGGGTACAGCGTCGGACTTTACGGATGTCTCAGGGGGCCCTGCGGGCCCTACACTAAAAAAAGACCAATCGGGTAGTTGTGAAAGTTGCTATTTGGGTGGTCCAGGGGTGGGAGTGGTAAGAAGCCTACCCCAAATTTGGGCTTCAAAAGTAAAACTGTTAAAGTTATGTGTGCTAGAAAAAAAATAAAAACCCTTCTAAGTCCTGAAGCATTCTCAGTTCATGTTTTGCAGCTAAAATTCTGGGAATTATTTATTTTTTCAAATCACCCATGACATTTTTATTTTTTTTTTAGCTATTTTTGCCAAATTTCAGCCTTGGGGTGCTTACCACACCCACCATGCCAACGTTAGTGTGGTACATGAGTCTGACCCCAAAATGCATTTTTGGAAAATCAAATTCAAGGCACTTTTGATGTTTAAAAAAAGTCCCTGTGCATGTGCAGTAAGCTGTTTTCAAACTTTTTATTTTTTTATTTTTTAACAGTAGTTTCTTTTCTTTCAGGCTGGTGATCAGTAACATGGGACCAAGCAAAAGTCGGTGACTGGCCAAGATGAATGAGGGCTGTACCAGACATCCACCATGGGCCCTCATACTGGAAGGTACCAAAGTGGTCATGGGGGGGCATACAGACACAAGAGTGTGGGTGAGGAGGTGTTTTTAAACAAGGTTGCCAGGGGTAGGAGTGTGGCGTGGGTGATAGAGGTGGGGCTTTATTTTAATGTGGCTGGGTGAAGAGGGTGGCATGGGTGCTAGAGGGTAGGTGAGTTTTTCCCCATCCTTTTTTGTTGTTTGTTTACATGTTACGAGTGGGCGGGAGGCAGACATGATGGTGACTGGCCTTTGGGGGGGGGGGGAGACTACCAGTTGCCCAGCATGGGACCTAATACAACATGTACTGGGGTAGCAGTCTAAGGGGGAGGAAGGTGGTATGGGTGCCAGAGGGTGAGTGAGGGTAGGGGTATGTTTTGTTTGCATCTTTTCTGTCTCACAGCTTGTGACTGAAGGGGGACAGCAGACAGGACAGTGACTGGCTGTGGTGGGTGGCTATGCCGGTTGTACCACCATGGGACCTTTGATCGTGTTTGTACTGGGATGGCCGTAAGAAAATGAAGGTGGCATGTGAGGCAGACAGTGGCTAAGGGAGAGGTTTTTGTATTTTTTTTTTTTGTACTACACAGGTTGCGACTGGTGGGGGACAGTGATCAAGATGGAAACTGACAGTAATGGAGAGAGAACTGTGCTGTTCGCCAACTGTGGGACTTCTGAGCATGTGTTACAGGGGTAGGTCGGGGAGGAAGGGTGGCATCCAGTAGGTGCCAGAGGGTTACTTGAGGGTGGGTGCTGTAATTCAACTTGGGGAGGGGGGTAGCCCTATAACAAAGCCACTGGGTTGGGCAGCTTGTGGCTGCAAAATACGAATGGAGCAGGCACCGGGATTGTGCACATGGAGTCAAAAAGGTGTTTTGTAGGTTATCTGTCTGGTACTGGGATTGTACACACACTGTCAGACAAAAAAGCAACTCAACACAAAAGTGTTTTTTAATTTGGGACTGACTTGTAAGACAATCATGAATGAAAAGACAGCATTGTGTTTGGAGCAGGTTGCCAGCAGTGGGCATGGGGAAACGCATCAGTTTAAGGGGGATTTTGTTTGCAACTAACTTGAAAAAGTCAGTCACAAATGAAAAAAATCTTTAGCAGTTGTTCAGCTAATTTGTTTTACAGTGACTGCCCATGGCCATGATTGGCATTTTGCAAACAGTTATAAATTTGAGATTTGGACTTTTGGTCGCAAAACAAACGCAAGACTCTATGAAGGGCCATATCTAATGAAAACTCAAAGAAATGAGTTCACAGTGGGTTCCACTGCAAGCCAGTTTATCCATAGGTCACTAAGATTAGTTCAGTGTGAACAGCGTAACTATGCAGATACAGATGAAAAGATCCCCTTGAAACCCAAATTTCATTCACAATCTTTTCTTGTCTTCAAAACTTCCAGAAGACACCATCTGCTATGCCCCAACGTTTCGCTGGTCTCCAACCAGCTTTTTCAAGAGTCAGTGATCATAAGATACAAAAATGTTTCATATATATTGTTCAAAGGAATAAATAAACCAAAAACATAAACCCGTCACCAAAATCACGTCACCATATGCTCAATACATTTAATGCATTATCCACATTATAAATCATTATATGACATAAGAAAAAATTACTCACCTTAGTAATGTTTCTTCTAATGAAGTCTTGCTGTATTCTGACTATTGCTGTTAGGTCCTGCCTTTCAACTGCCCCGGAGAACAAAGAGTTAACTTTCCATGGCCAGCATGGAACGTCTAGCGCGAGCTCGGTTGAAGCCTCTGTCTGCTGTTGTTTAAACCCAACCTGGCCAGATTCACAGCAATACTCACTAGAAGTTCTGTGTGGAAACTGTAAAACTCACACTAGCCAACTGGCAACTAAATTTATTAAAAATGTTTTTTGGTTTCAAAGCAAAGACTCAAGTCAGGAAAGCCAAAAAACAAAACACAACACACACCGAAAATAAAGGAGGGTGAAAAAGGGGCACCTCTAGGGTGCCAACACTACTCCTGCCCACCCATATCCCAAAAAACAGGTTCTGAGAGGGGAGGCAGGGGAGGTCAGAATACAGCAAGACTCCATTAGAAGAAACAACATTACTAAGGTAATTTTTTCTTCAAACAACATGAAGTATTGCTGTATTCTGACTATTGCAGACTACCAAGCAGTACCTCCATGGAGGAGGGACAGAACCTACTTTAGAATAGGCTCTAGTACTGCTGTATGCCAAACCGAGCATCACTCCTAGCCTGGATATCCAGAGGTAATGCTTGGTGAATGTATGGACTGTTTTCCAGGTGGCTGCTTGACAAATTTCTAAGATAGGAATATCCCTGGCAGCAGCCAGGAAGCAGCTATACCTCTAGTAGAGTGAGACCTCAGGCCTGAGGGTGGGGTTCTACCCAGTTTTTCAGTAAGCTGTTTTCAAACTAGCAGAACTGTATACAAGAGATAATCCACCTGGCAATAGATCTTTAAGTGGCAGGTTTGCCCTTACCGACCCTCTCCATATGTGAGGAACAACTGGAGGGACTCAAACCTGTGACCCTTGGTGCGCTCTATGTAGTAGCTGAGGGCCCTTTTAACATCCAAGCTGTGCAGCCTCCTCTCTCCAGAGGAGGAATGGTCAGTGAAGAAAACAGGGAGAGACACTGACTGATTAAGGTGGAAATCTGAAACCACCTTAGGCAAAAACTTCCTGTTAGTTCTTAGGACCACTTTATCTCTATGGAAAGAGATGAAATCAGGCTCCACTGACAGGGCTTGCAATTTACTGATATGCCGGCAGAGGTAATGGCTACCAAAAACACAGTTTTCCAAGTCAAGTACTTAAGCTCTGCTGAGGACAAAGGCTCAAAGGGGGGTTGCATAAGCTGAGCAAATGCAAACATTAAGGTCCCAAGCAGGAGCAGGGTCCCTAAAGGGGGGGTTGGTGTGCAGCAATCTCTTGAAGAACTTACAAAACACAGGATGGGCTGACAGAGGAGAGGGCTTGCCTACTGACAAGAAGGCAGAAACAGCTGCCAGATGCACTTTAAGTGTAGCTGGCCTAAGGCCCAAGCCATTAAGATGAACCATATAGTCCAGGACTGTAGGCAACCCAGCAGATTCTGGAGAAATATGCTTATTAGAGCACCAAATGGTGAACCTTTTCCATTTGGAGTTGTAAGTCTTTCTGGTGGAAGGCTTTCGAGAAGCCTTAAGGATATCCAGAACCCCTTGAGAAAGGTGTAGATCAGCAAACTTAACTCTTCAAGAGCCATGCCTTGAGATTGAGAGAGTTGAGGTTCAGATACCAAACCCTCCCCTGAGAGGATGTCAACAGGTTGTAATTCCTGGAAGAGAGACGGGAAGGTGGACTGTTAAGGACAGCAACAGTGGGTACCAGAGCTGTCTGGCCCAGTCTGGAGCAATCAGAATCACTTTGCATAGTTGAGACCTGATCTTGACTAACACTTTGAACAGGAGAGGGAAGGGGGGAAAAGCATACAGGAACTTCCCTTCCCAATTCAAAATCACAGCATCCAGGGGTACTGGGCCCAAGACTGGGGTCTGCAACAAAAGAGAGGAAGTTGGTGATTGTCTGGGGCTGCAAAAAGATCTATCTGTGGAGTGCCCCATCTTGAGAAAATCACTTCCAAAACTAGGGGATCTAGGGTCCATTCGTGTTGACCCTGGGATATCCTGCTGAGAGCATCTGCTAGGACATTGTCCTTCCCTGGGAGGTGAACTGCTACCAGAGAGGTTTGCAGGGAATAGGCCAGAGACCACAACTTCATTGCTTCTGTGCACAAGGCCGCAGACAGAGTGCCTCCTTGCTTGTTGATGTACCACATTGTGGTGGTACTGTCTGTTCTGATCTGTACCACCTTGTTCTGTACAGATTTGGAAAAGGCTTGCAGTGCCAGAAACACTGCTTTGAGTTCCAAGAGACTGATGTGAAGTAGAGATTCTTGAGGTGACCACAGCCCTTGGGTGGTAAGATCCCCCAAGTGGGCTCCCCAGCCCAGCAGGGAGGCATCTGTGGTGAGTATCACTGAATGAGACTGAGTGACAAAAGGAACTCCCTGTCTCAAATTGTCCTGATCCTGCCACCATTAAAGCCTGGATCAGGGTTGAGTCACTGGGACTAGTTTGGTAAGGGAATCCTTTCTTTGGGACCAAAAGGCTCTTAAGTGGAACTGAATGTCCCTCATCTGGAATCTTGCCCTGGACCACTGCTGTAGAGGCTGCCATGTGGCCCAGGAGCTGCAGGAAATGCCTTGCTGGTCTATACACCTGAAGGGTGAAAGAAGAGGCCAGTTCTATAAGGGTCCTTGCCCTGTCCAGGCGAAGGAAGGCTTTTGTTCTTATTGTATCCAGCTCTGCCCCTATAAAAGTGAGGAGCTGTACTGGCTCGAGAACTGACTTTGGAAGGTTGAGGAGGAATCCTAAGGAAGTGACCACTTGCTGAGTTATTTGCAGATGTGACTTGACTTGGTCTGGAGACTGACCCACTATGAGCCAGTCGTCCAAGTATGGAAAGATGGAGATTTTTTCTCCTTAGGAAAGCAACCACTACTGCCAGGCACTTTGTGAACACCCTTGGGGCTGATGTTAGGCCAAAGAGCATTGCTCTGAATTGATAGTGGCCAGAGGGCAACTCGAACCTGAGGTACTTTCTGTGGGAGCACCTGATGGGAATGTGAAAATAGGCATCTTTGAGGTCCAGGGAGGCTAGCCAGTCGCCTGGCCTTAGAGAGGGCAGAATTATTCCCAGAGTCACAATTTTGAATTTTGGTTTTAAAAAGTGCTTGTTCAGATATCTTAGATCCAGGATGGGCCGCCATTCTCCTGTTTTTTTGGGGGGTTAGGAAGTACCTGGAGTACAATCCTTTGCCCCTGTGTAGGGTAGAAACCCTTTCTATGGCTCTGAGAGCCAGAAGGGAAGAAACCTCTGCCTCTAGGGCAAGGGTCTCTGATGGATTTGCAGATGGAAAGGATCTGGTTCTCATCTTGGGAAATTTTTTGAAGCTGAGAACCAGTCCCTGGCTTACTACTTCCAGGACCCACTTGTATGATGTCAAAGACTTCCAGTCCTGGACAAGGTAAGTCGGCCTGCCCCCTACAGGTATTGGAGAATCGGCCAGGGCAGACCCATCAGGGTGTCTGCTTGGCAGGGGCTTTAGGCTGAGGGGTGGAAGCAGGCCTGCTCATTCCCCGTCTGCCTTTCCCTCTGAAGAACCCCCTCTGAGCATCAGCAGAAGAGGAGGCCTGGGCTTGGTAAAAAGGCCTTTGAAAGGGCCTGCCCCTGCCCCTGGAATGCTGTCTCTGAGGAGTGGCTTGCCTTTCTTTGGCCTGAGCACTCCTGCAAGGTGATCCTGTACTAGTCCGTCTTTTCATGTAGTTCTCTGTCTGCTCCCCAAACAGAGAATTACCAATGACAGGGAAATCCATGGCCTTAGCCTGGGTATCCTGTGATAGGCTAGTACCTACGTTCCCGCTAGCCACTCGCCACGTCGCCAATGGTGAAGCCACAAGACCTGTGGCTAAAATTTTATATCCCTGCCACGCCACGGAGGCGAAAGGAGCCAGCCTGCAACCTGCTTCGCCACTCTCTACGCACCAGACATAAGAACTACCGAGAAGGTGGCTGAATAACTACAAAATGCAGCAGTACCCTATCGGGTGAACCTTGGGAGCGCAGTAATGCTGTAATGCGCATGCTCGGGTCACTGGCAACCATCTGACCGCATTAGGAGCGAAAAGAAAACCACATGATTCAATTGTTGGCGCGGAGGAGACTGTGTCTGATTAGGTAGACACGTCTCCCCCGGTCAATCAGTGCAGTTTCTGTGTGCTGGGGACGGGCTCTCGCTGTGAAGCAAGTCACTCAGGCGGCGGTGGTGAAAGGGAGCGGGTGCTTTACTGTAGCCTCCTCGGCGGTCGCTGATTCTTGCTAAAATACTTATTTTGCTGGCGTATTTAGGTTGTGGGTAGGTAGGGAGGGTGCCAGAGAAGGTGAGGAGAGAAGAAATAAACGGGGAACAGGAAAAAAACACGCGAGCAGACTTGAAAGTTCGAGTGCAAGCTGCAGTGTGACGCATATTAAAAAAAAAAAAACGGAGACAGGGAAAATTGCATTTTTTGAGCTTTGTTTGCTCAGTACTACAGATAAAAAGCAGTTAGTGCAGTTTGATGGGGGAAATAGCAGGAGACAAAAAAAAAAGCATTTGGAAGTACAACCCGAATGTGAGGAGTTTAAAGGACATGGGGAACTAAATGCACAGTGCTTTATAGTCCAGAGATGGAAAAAAGCAGGCAGGGAAACAGAATATAGACAAGGGCAGACAGGAGACTAAAAATAAATTCTTGGATTGAACCGGTGTTGAATTGTTTGTGCAATACTGCAATACTGAAAAAGATATTAAAACAAAATAGAAAGGCTTATGGGGTATTAAGGCACAGACAGTACCTACTATATGGAACTACTGAAGTATTGATGGGGAACAATAAGTGTGTATGAACATAAAGATTAAGAAAAAGCAAATCAGTAGAAAGAAAAGTGATCAAGAGACAGACAAGCTGAGAGGGGGATACACAAATAAACTTGCCAAGGCAAAATAATTATTTTAAACTGTTATCTGACTGTAATTTGTGTGACATACTGCTGCAGTACAGTGTGTGTATGTGTGTGTTCAGAAAACAATCAAACACACTGGCAGCATGCTGTGTAATCTTTTTGAGAAATGAAACTGTAAGTGCTGAAGCATATCTGGTCCTGTAACCCCCCCCCCCCCCCAATTACTGTTAGCCACATTGTGTGTGTGTGTGTGTGTGTGTGTGTGTGTGTGTGTGTGTGAAGAAATAAAACTGACCAACTGCTTCATTAAAGAACTTTTATTAGTCACACAATTCAAAAAGACATCAGAGTCTGTCATATATTCTAGTGCAAATATCCAGTCGGTGTCGCATATATTCTTGTGCAAATATCCAGTCTCATATTCTTGTGCAAATAATATCCAGTGGTGTCACATAAATTCTTGTGCAAATACCCAGTCGGTGTCACATATATTCTTGTGCAAATATCCAGTCTCATATTCTTGTGCAAATACCCAGTCGGTGTCACATATTCTTGTGCAAACCAGTCTGTCACATGTATCTGTGGAAACATCCAGTCTGTGTCTGTGTATATTCTTGTGCACTGTCCAGTCGGTGACCCATATAAATTCTTGTACAAATATCCAGTCTGTGTCACATATATTCTCACATATCCAGTCAATGTCATATACTGTCATATTCTAGTCTGTGTCACATATATTCTTGTACCAGCTACCTAAATAAAAATGTCAGAACAAGCTGCAAATCCTGAAACTGCTAAACAGAGCAGCCGGGTGGCCACAGTAAAACAAAGCAAGATAACAGATATTTTCAAAAGGCCCAGATCAGCAAGTCCTGTCCCTGAAACTGAGCCAGAATCATGTGGCAGCGTCTCTGCAGCAATGGAGCAGCTATTCAAAAGCTGCAAGCAAGAAAACCAAGTTTTATATGACAGAGACAGTCGTAGGAAATTAAGATTCCTGGTTTAAAACCTACCCATGGCTCATTCATGACAAAAGAAGCTGCAATATTCTAGCAGAATTTGCAAAGAAACTGGTCGAAGAAATATTTTCACAGAAGGAAGCCAACCAATAAGCCAAAGGCTGACAATTTAAATAAGCATCAGATTCCAAAGATCACAAGCGAGTCTTATTACAGATGCCCCACCAGTTTGCAATTCTTCTTGTCTTCTGAATCTGTTGTTAATTGTCATGGTAAATATGTTTTCTCTTAATTTAATAAGGCTTGCAGTCGAGGCAGAAACTGGGAAAAAGGAATGACAAAGGCTGTGAGCACAGCTTATTCATCAGTGAAAAGTGCCATCATAGCAGAGATCTGAGCGTTGATTACATAGGCAAAACTCTGACTGCAAATCATAACATACAGAAACTTTTGAACTGCAGGTTCACAATGAAAATATTTTACTCGCCAATCTCTCGAACATCAATTAAAGTCTACTTCATGTATATTATATATATTACATGGGGGGCCACTGCCTCAGAGTTAGCAGATCATATGTCACGAAACTGCAGGCCCAACATAAATAATAGCACTTGCTGTATTGTCGTTTCTGAATTCGAATAAAAACATTAGCAGTGCTGCAGCAGAGGCAGCCTACAAGTCGCACTGTGGGGGAGGGCATGGCTCAAATAACTGACAGACTATTCCTTTTTCTCTTTTCTGCACAGGAATCCACTCTGCTAGCACCTATAAAGCAATCAGTCCTCCAAGGCACGAGGCATCTACACACATTCTGTGTCCATCAATGACTTTTACAAAGCAATTTCTAAGGCAGTGCAGGATGCTTTTTAAAGGAATGGAGGATTCTCCATCTAAAATGTTTTCCTTACAAATTGATGAGGAACAGATGTAGCCAACAAGAGTACACTGATGGTATACATCAGATTCATTGACTACAAGGGCTATGTTCAGTCTAAATTTTAGGTGTGACTGAGCTTGCAGAATGCAATTCAGAAGCAGTATACAATGCTGTGAAGTACATGATCTCTGATAAAAATTTAGGAGATAAAGAGCTGATAGGACTTGCAACTGATGAGGCCTCTGTAATGACAGGATGCAAAAAAGGTGTGACCACTCTAGCCAAAATAGATCACCCATATTTAGTTGCCACTCACTGTCTCGCACATAGACTCGCCTTAGCATCACAGAAAGCAGCCAACCAACACCAGTTATCTGGTTAGTTATATGTCTACAGTGAATCAGCTTGGGAAACTGATAAAGTACTCGGCCAAATTTTGTCGAATACTCGATCAGAGCAAAGACATACACAAGGAGCATGTTGTGAAACTAAAACAGATTTTTTTCACTAGATGGCTTTCATTTTCTGATTCTGTGAAGGCATTACAAGCATGCATAGCCTCACTTATGTCTGCTTTGTCACAAATGGCAGAGGATAACTATCAGCGAAACCTTGCTATGGGGTGCCTTAAAAAAATGGGGACTTTCAAATTTGTTGCCACTACTTTCTTTCTGGCTGATGCAGTAGGTCTTCTTGCAATTCTCTCAAAACTTTTCCAAAAACGGTCTGTCATCTTCTCAGAGGCAAGGCAGCAGCTTGTTAGCACCACTGATGCACTTCGTGTACTGCCTGAAAATCCAGGCCCACACTTAAAAGTTTTTTTTGTCAGAGATGCCAAGTGAACCATCAGAAGAGGGAAAATCTATATTTAGAACACATACACTGCTAGATACATGGCAGCAAAGAGAAGAGTTCAAGAATTTGCAAACATCTTATATACAGTCAACAGTTGAACAGCTTGAAAGTTACTTTCCAGAAGGCACATTGTTGGACAACTGGTCGATTATTAGACCCACGATGCACTGATCACATTGAGAGCTATGGAGAACAGGAGATTGAGAATCTTATTGCTCGCTATGGTGCCATTAAAAAGGACCCACTAACATCCTGCCAGTTAACCAAGATGAAACCAAACTGGAATGGTCATTATTAGTAGATTATTCTCGGCACACAAAGAGTCCACTATTGAAGAATTCAATGTCAAAGTGGTAGTCCCAAACAAGGAATCTTAGCCAAGCGTGTCAAACTATATTCAGTATGTCTGGCAATCCCATCAACTTCAGTGGAGTGTGAACGTGGGTTTAGTGCATATAACAACACTAAGACTGCTGAAAGGAATTGCCTTAAAGTCTGGAATGTGAACTATCTAATGACTCTTCTGGTTGAGGCTCCTGATGACATGGGAAAGTTTGATTTTGAAACTGCATTTGACATCTGGGCGTCGGAAAAGGACAGGCGTGGGTTCCTTCAAACTGTCAAGACAAATGAAGATGCACCTGAGCTCCAAGTTCTTCTCGAGAAAACCTGCAGCAGCTACACTACTGCATAGACCTAGCAGAAGAAAATTAAACTGCTGGCTGTGCTTCTTCTTATGATATTTATTTTGTTGTACTGTACAGCAAAATGTGTTAACTGTTGCCATGTTCTCCACTTGACTCTTGTGTAGTCTTCACGAAGCTCAGACACACAAAAAAAAATGACTGCTGTTGCCTTGTTGGCAGCAATTCTCATTTAATGCCATGACAGTTTGCTAGCTTCTAATATTTTCAAACAAAACATTTTTCACATAGTTTAAATAACAATAGTTACGGCGGCATTAAAATAGAATTTTACTGCCTTGCTTATGAACCAGGCCGACACTGATCTGGGCTGAGAGAGGAACAGTGTGTTAACTGTTACTCACTGTTTTTTTCTGCTTGTTAAATGTCTGAGATGGATGCCTGGCTTGCCTTCAGCCACATTTTTATGGGGCATGGCAAAGATTCCTCAAGTTTTCACACAATGTTATTTTAAACTGGGTTGCTTGTTATGTACAGGCTTTAGTGAGCCTGACCGACATTTATTGCAGTAATGGGCTGGGGTTGGGGGATAGAGATTCAAAATTTCTTCTAGACACGACTGCCAGGTGCTCAGTCATTTTCAAGAAATAATTGACATCTGACTGGTGTCACATATTTAATATGCCATCAAACTGTTTAACAGCACCCACTGTAGTGTTATTGTTTAATTTTAGGTGCCTGAATCTGCCTGGCCTTTAGCATTATTTGTCTCCTGCTTGCCTAATAAAGCAATGTGCACAGTTTATAATAATTGCTGCATTTTGGGGGTCAAAACTGTGCTGACCACATCTTATGCTTTGGTATGTATGTTATTGCTGTACACATACTTGCACATCTACTTAATACAAAATAATTTAAAACAATTTGGCTCAAACTGTGAATATATTGTGCCTACCACTACAGAAGTAAATCTTGTCCATAATGGTATTTAAAACAATGTTAATACAACTGCATACATTTTAGCATTACTGCATGTGTTGTGGCTAAAGACCTCTTGTGGTGGCTAAAAAAATATTGGATCTGTTTAGCCACAGTGGCTAATAATTTTGAAAACCTAGGGGGAACGTAGAGTACATCTGAGCCAAGCCATCCTCCGAAGGGCCACAGATGTAGCCATGACTCTAGATGAAACATCATTGGAGACCACAGCAGCATGAAACTGCACCTTGGATGCCTCAATCCTATCCGCAGCCACCTGCTCCAGCTCCTTGGCAAGCTGGTCAGGGGCCTGTTTAGCCAGAGCCAGCACAGTGTCCAACCTGGACTTCTGGTATCTAGCAGTGTAGGCCATATAGTTAGTCTGCCTGAGTCCCAAAGATGCTGCCATGTACTGCTTTTTGTCATGGCATCAATTCTTCTGGAGTCCTTATCTGGGGTGTGTGATGCCAAGGGAATATTTGCCTTATCACAGGCAGCAGTCTGCACTACCCCAGGATGGCTGCAGTGCTGGGAAAGGAACTCAGTGTCCGAGCCTGAAAGGGTATACCTCTTATCCATTCTTCTGTCCACAGGAGGTATGGAATTAAGAGTCTTTAGAATTTTAAATGTCTGTTTCCCAAAAGATTTATGAAGGGGAATAGACAATCTCCTGGACTCTGGATGTCCATCATCTCAACAAAATCAGGCTCCTCCTGATCCTCTACTGCTTCTTCCATTGGAAGCTGGAGGGTTTCAACCACTTTCTTCTAAAACATAAAGTGCGAAGGAACTCAGAAAGCCTAGGAGGAGAAACACCTGAAGGTCTGTCTGGGAAGATGTCCGGGTCAACAGGCACATCCAGACTTTCATAATCACCATCATCATCATTATCCTCATACTCTCCCTCCTCCTCCTCCGGTTCATAAAATTCTTCTAAAGTATAATCCGGAACTGGGGGAACGGACCGAACCGAGCCCCTGCCAGATGGTGCCAGTTCAGCCAGAACCGAAGTTCGCGACTGAACTATCCTTATCGCTTTGGCTAGTTCATCAGCGGTCAGAGAAAGAACTTGTGGATCCAAACCAGATGATTTTTCTCTTCTCTTTCTTTTAACCGGAACAGACTCCTCAGAATCGGCTCTCCTTTTGCCCAAAGAAGTTTCGCCCTGGTCAGAGGGCACTCCTTCTGGTTCGGTTGGAACCGAACCGGGCTGGCCATCTGGGTCAGCGGACTTCTCGGCCTCCCTTTCCCTCAGTCTACCTACTCTCTTATCCAGGTTAGCTTTGGGAAAACTTTTATAAATTTGGCAGTCTGAATCGAGGTGGTCAAACCCCAGACAATAAACACAGGTGGTGTGGGGATCAGCCTTAGCAAAGGCTTCCCCACACACACTACACAATGTTGAAACCCAGTGGGCAGTTTTTTCTTGGGTTTCTCAGACATAGTAATCCTATCCAAAACTTACCTTTTTGGCAATCCGCCAGGCAAGACACCCCTATCGGTTCCTGACCGTGTTACGGGTCTTGGAAAAAACGTAATTAAATCCATTTTTTTTTTTTTTTTTTTTTTTTTAGAACCGATACGGACCGGTTACCACACAGTAATAAATTCAAAACTTTTTTAAGACCAATCTGATCGGTTCAAACCGAACCGATCCAATATTTACAAGTTCCACACAGAAACTAAATGCAAAACCTATCTAGTACTCACGGTACCACAGACAGAGACTTAAACCGACAGGTTCAGTAGCAGAAATTCGGTAGAAACCGAGTGAGAAAACAACACTTTAACCGACTTTTTTGAACCGAGCAAAGGAGAAATCTCCGGAGCGACTCTTCAGTGAGGCGGAGTAAAGAATCTGATGGTTGGAGGTTTAAACAGCAGACAGAGGTGTCAAACGGAGACTCGCTGGCGTTCCATGCTGGCCCTGGAAAGTTAACTCTTTGTTCTCGGGGCAGTTGAAAGGCAGGACCTAACTGCAATAGTCAGAATACAGCAAGACTTCATGTTGTTTGAACCTTCACTTACCAAAAGTTCAATACCAAACTTGCAATCTCTTTTTTCCATAATAATGAAGCAGCTAAATGTCCATGTGGCCACTCGTGCTGCAAACCATAACAGAAGAATCTGTTTCTGCTCTGATAACTTTTATAGGCCTATCCTATGTGGCCAGTACCTCGTGCTGCACTAAGCACCAGGGATGTGCATTTATCACCCACCATGTCATACCGCTTACATATGTGTCTGTGCACATGCACATATAGTTATAAAAGAAGTGATGAAATCCTAGTGATCTGATCGGCCGAAAGCATCACCTGACTACCCGGTTATCAGAGAACCCTGGACAGTTCAAAATGAAATGGCCACTTACACTTCAAAATCAATTTAGGACCCATTTTATAAGTGGAGTCACAACCTTCAAGGCTGCTGTTAAACAGACTTGCTAGGTGGATGAAGCACTTCGACATATACCTCGTGCCACACCCAAGGTTTCCGTTTATTACAGCAAGCTCAGACACCATGGCAGGTGTTTTTTCTTACATATACACAACAGGAGTGAGGGTATAAATGACAAGATAAAAGTGATATTTTGACTAGTTACATCACGAACAGCAAGATATCAAAAATACATTATTGCTACTATTGTCGCAGTGAATATTTTGAAGGTTACTGTCATCACAGTGGAATACTGAACTAATCAGAAAGCAGCTTTCATAATGCCAAATACACCAGGGGAGGGCAGAGGATATAGCCTATCTGGCAAATAGAACAGGGGAGGACAGTGGACAGAGCCTATCTGGACTTCAACAAGGTCTTTGTCAGTGTGCCACACAGGATGCTAATTTGGAAGATGATCAGCTTAAGAGTGGGTTCAAAACTGGATAATGGATAGGAGACAGAGGGTGGTAGTTACGGAGCCCACTCTTAGGATGGGAGGCGAACCAGCGGTGTACCCACAGAGTTCGTACTGGGGCCAGTTCTTTTCAATGTCTCATAGGGTACATTGCAGAATAGCTGGAGGAAGGCATGCCTTTCTGCAGATGACATCAAAATCTGCAATAGAGTGAACACTCAGGAAGGAGTGGAGGAAATGTGTAAGGATCTAGGGTAAACCTGAGGCATGATCAAAAACACAGCAGTTATGGTCTATGCCAAAAGTGCAAAATTATGCACCTAGGGCATGGGAACCCCAGTGCCAAGTCAAAGCTTGGGGAGGAGGCACTGACAGTCACTAGGAAAGAAAGGGACAGAGCAGTTACCTAAGAACTTACCGAAAAAGTAGATCTTTGAGGTAATCTCTTTCATCAGGTCACATCTATTGAACTTATCCCATCAGGTCCTAGGACCACACGGAAACTTTTCTCTGGCAGTTCATCTGGGTACACTAACAGTGACATCTGATGTCATCATCCTCATATAACCATGGGTGGCCCCCTTCTTCCTCAGTTCTGTACCCTGCTACAGCACGTGCTCGGAGTGACATCCGACAGGGAATCAGGAGGGAAAGGACAGATCTGCCTGAACAGCAAGGCAGAAGGAGCAAGACCGCTCCAATGGCCAACCAAGAATCCTGACATGACTGCCAGGACCCAAACAGGGAGGAGCCCAGAAGACCACACCCCAAATGGTCGGAGAGGGCAGAAGAATGCCCAATACCTATAGCAGCTGGAGGCCGCGGGAAGCCAGGCCCCGGAAAGGGGTTGGACAAGAGCCACAGACATAAAGGAGGTTTGAGAATAAAGAAGAGAAGAGAACAAAAGAGGGGCACCCAGCCTCTGGGAAGGAGGAGACCCACCGACAAATCTCCCAGTGGAGAAAGACAGGGGCGAAAAGCCTGAAGCACCACAGAAAGAGGGGGAGGAAGGGTGGGTCGGTATGACCTGATAGAAGAGACTCCCTCAAAGATCTACTGTTATGGTAAGTTCTTACGTAACTGTTCGATCTTCCTTGAGGATATCGCTTTCATTAGGTCACAGCTATGGAACAAGTCCCAAGCAGTAGTGACAGAGAGAGAGTCTGGGTGGCAGGAGGCCAGAGGTCAATGAAAGAAGGCCTTGAAGCACAGCTAGGCCAAAACCTGCCCTCTGCCTAGAGGCAATGTCCAGACTGTAGTTCCTTATGAAAGTGTGGACAATACTCCAAGTGGCAGCAGCACAGAATGCTGCAGCTGAAACATTCCAGAAACAGGCAACAGAAGTGGTCATGCCTCTGGTGGAATGGCCATGAACAGCACCAGGAAGTTCGTTACCATACTTCCTGTAACAGACAGCGATACAGTTGACCATTTGGACAAACGGTGTCTAGAAACTGGAACGCCCTCTTTCCCATGGGCAAAAGAAACAAACAACTAAGAGTACTTTCTACAGTCTTTGGTATGGTATTTACAGTACCTAAGAATTCTATGCACATCTAAAGTACTAGAATCTGGTTCACCAGACAAATGAAGGGATCCTGGTGATGAGAAGTGGCCTATATAGCAAAGCTCTTCCACTACATCAGAAAGTGGCCCTGGTGGAGGTTTCCTGGCAGCCACCATGACATCAGCCTCTTGCAGGGCCACCCCCAACCGAGTAATGGCTATATCTTCAGGAGCCATGCATGCAGACTGAGGGATCTGAGGTCTGGATGGACCAGGATTCCCTGTGTCTGTGTCAACAGGTTCCAGCAAAGAGGCAGTGGAAAAAAGTTACACAAGAACTTACCGAAACAGTACATCTTCGAGGGGATCTCAGTCATCAGGTAACATCATAGGAGCCTTCACCATTGGTGAATGGGAATCCATACGGAAGCTTTTCAGCAGTACAACTGGGGCCGCCCACGCCATCAATGTCACCAACCCTATATAGGCGTGGGCGGCCCTGCTCCCTCCACAGTTCTTTCCCCCAGAGACTAAGGGAGCTAAGCTCTTATCCTGGGGACAGATGAGAGAAAGAGGTACCCAGACCTAAGTGAAAAGCAGATTACACCAGATAGCCAGTTCCTAGACAGGAGCCCCAAGAAGGGGGATGGTGGGAAGGAAAATATACCTGATGACTGAGATCCCCTCGAAGATAGTACAGTTACAAAACAGTAGATCTTCAAGAGAAGCTCTTGCAGTAGGCAGCACCATTAAGATTAAGCTGCCAGGCGCTAGGACCACATGGAAAACTTCTAGCTAGCGGTCTACAGTGGGGGACCGCCCCCTGGCATTGGCACACCGACGTCCACCAATAGTATAAGAGGGGCAGTCCCTACACCCACCTCAGGTCTCCCGCTGGAGACCTGTGAGAGGGTCTGACAGGAGAGAGAGAGAGACAGAGAGAGAGAGAGGACTCCTGGAGCCACAGAAAGGCCAAGATGGAGGCAGAGAGCAGGGGGATGGAGGGAGGGAAAATCCTGCCTACTGCAAGAGCTCCTCTCAAAGATCTACTGTTACAGTGAGTTCCTACGTAACTGTATGATCGTACTTCGAGGGGACTCTTGCAGTAGACAACACCATTAGGGCTGACTCCCAAGCAGTACCGAAAGGAAGGCGAGAACCCTCGGAAGGAGGATAAAGGATTGCAGTAGGTAGAAAAGGACAGAAAGCCTAGGACAGCCCCTAGTCCAACGTCAGCCCTGAGTGATGAAAGAAGCCCCCGACTGTCCTGCCTAATGCTAGGGAGGGCAAATTCCCAGGAGGCTGTCAAGTGGATGGCCATGGCAAACATGACCTTGAAGTCTGCAAAGGATGTGGCTCAACTCCCAGAGTGGCCCAAGGTGACCCTGAGGAAGGGGCAGATGATGGAAAGATGGCTAAACAAGGGATGAGTGTACACCCTGTGCCCAGCCTAGCAAGTGCAGCGCCCCCAGGAGAGGGAGAAAAGAGACTAGCAAACTGCAGAAATGGCATAGTGCAGTGGGCATAAAGCCCAAGATTGCACCTATCTTGAGAATAATGTAGAGGTGCATCCCCTGAGGAGAATACTCTAAATAGATTGCCAGTAAAGGCATAATCTGAACAAGGGACAGGACAGACCCTAACCTGGTAGGGGCTGACTAAAAACCTACAAAGCCAACAACACCTTATGAAAGAAAAACTAGGACTCGAATCTCAGAGCCTAAAGGTTTTTAAATCCTGGTGTAGAGATCACAGCGGAAGCAGGGGAACCCTTGCAGAGGATGTCCCTGAAAGAGAGTGGGAGACCCATCACAGACCCCAGTCTGCTCACTACCAAAAAGTGAAAGGCACAGCATGCAGAAGGGAGGACCTCCTGAGTTCGACAGGAGCAAGATGTGCCCCCAAACCTGAGAGTAGGAGATGAGAAGGGGAACCAACCCTCAGAAGTGTTCCAGAACGTCTGATTGTCCCCCATGAAAGAAGAGGGGTGGGGGTTCTGATAAACGGTATGTGGCCTCTTCCAGAACTGCAATCAGATGTGGAGAAGGGAGGTTCCCGAACGAGAGAAAGCCACACATAGATGTAGCCAAAAGGAAGAGTGGGGAGGGCTAAGGTCCAAAAGACTAAAGTCCCCAAGATGATGGAAAGCAGGAGTGGGTAGGGGAACCACTGCTGGTGCGACATCCAGATGCCTGCTAAGGAACCATCCTACTTCCACTGACTTCAAGAAGGGTAGAGGCTGGAAGAAGGTGCACTGGGTGGGGGCGTATGTCGACCTAAAAGTGGTCATTCCCTCCTTTACTAAGCACTGGAACCAGTCTGATGTACGGTGAACTGCCGGTGAGACCAAGCCTGCGTGCCGCTGGGAATGTCCATCAGGCTACCTGGGGCTCCGAGTGCCTGTAAGGGCTGACCAACAAAGGCACGTAGCATGTGGGCACACATCCACACCGCCCGGTCTTCAGGGAAGGAGACACTGGTGGGGACTCCTCTAATGGGAAGCAGCACTGGAATGCACACATATTAGCACAGGTAGCAGTAACACCAGAGTGAGTTGGGCAGAGCAGAGCGGGTGAGACAAGCAAACTCCCACCGGCAGCAGGGGCACCAGACTGGCCAGGGAAGTCTGCCTGGGACCAGTGTCTCCAGAGGGAGGTACTCAGCCAGAGCAAAACTGGACCAGAAGGCTGAGGCCAGTCAAACTCCGAGCCCACTGAACCCCAAGGGTCCAGGTGTGGAAAGGGTACTTGAGGGCCCGGACAGGGCTACCACAGAAACTGCCCCAAACAAAAGGGTTAACATCAGGAGAGAAACCAGGTGGCAGTCCAGCGACGACGGGAAAGTCCACAACAAGCTTCACAAGGGACTGTGCCCTGTCTGAGAGAGAGAGAGAAGACCTGGGCCACACAGGAGCCATGACACACCCAACTATAGCAGCCCGGAAGCCAGATAAGTGGGCACCGGTGACTCTGGTCCACAGGACTGTGGTCAGGCCTCAAAAGGGAGCCGACAAGGGTGACGAGCCGAGGAAGATGCCCAACTACAGCCGCCGGGAAGCCAAAGAGGCGGGCGCCAGTGATACTGGGCTACAGGACCGTCATCGAGCCTCAAAAGAGAGCCGGCAAGGGAGACGGGGCAAGGGAGACACCAGTGGGTGCACTGGTGACCAGATAACCATCCAGGCTGTCCAGTAGAGGGTCCAGAGGGGCCCTGGGGATAAGAGGCAGGACAGCAGAGAAGGAAAAATTCCCGACCCCAGTAGGTTACCATCCATAACTGTGAAACAAAAGGCCTGTGAACATATGCAATTGTCCCACAAGGGAAGGTGCATCTCTAGATCCCCAGGAAGAGACGGGAGAAGGATCATGCTTAGATCCTGAGCACCGAGGCAACAAGTGAAGGTTCAGAACAACCTGGAGGCCCCCTGCATCTTCTGGCACCAGAGGTGACAGAAGGGAAAGAGTCTTAGACTTGCCCCTACAGATGAGGGAATAATGATCTCCGCCAGAGGGGCAGGAATGTGGGCCATAGGCAACCTAAAGAGCGTCGAGGACGTTCCTGTCATTTCAACAGAAACAGCAGAAACTATCATCTAGGGGAAAAGGTAAAATGACCCCATCCCTCATTTTTCTGGTCTCCTCCCAGAAGAGGGGAGCTACACCAGGAGTCAAGAGGAGGCAGCAGTAGGCACAGAAAGCACAGACACCTCGGCCCTATGGGTGTTGTTGGCTGGAGCGGCCAGAATGGAAGAGGCCCGGTGCTTGCTCAGAGGCCTGGAGGACAGCTGGCGATGGGATCGCCACTTAGAGCAACGAAGGTCAGGGTGGTGTTCCCAGCTTTGCTGGCTGTTAGACTAAGTATGGAGGGCTTTGCCCAACTCTTGTAAGGAGGAGAACAACTCCTGGACATCTCCCACTAACAGAGATGGGCCACAGAACAAGGCATCCATAATGGAGGCCCGAATGTCTGGGCTAAAAAGTCAGACAGGCGCAGCCCAGCGTGCAGGAGGCACTCTGGCTACCGTGCACCTACGAAACATCCACCGTGTCGTTAAGGCGTGGAGGATGTGAAAACCCACACTGGAGGCAGAGCCAAGTAGCTGCTCCAACTGAGTCCTAGCAGGGGAATCTGGTAAAGTTTGCACTATGTCCCCTGCTTGTCCCAAAAGAGACTGTTGATGCACCATCATGTGAGCAAGATAATTCTGGGCATGTAAGGCCAGGGTGGAAAAAGCATTGACACGTCACCCTAGGATGTCCAATTACCTGTACTCCCACTCTGGAGGGAAGTTGCTCCGATGTCTAGACTCCATTGAATATGTCATGGGCATCAGATAAAACAGAGAGTCCGGCCTTAGGGTGGGTATCAAAATGAGGCCGGCCATCAAGGGTGTGATATAATCGATCTGCCTTCTTGGGCATAGGAGGGACCGACGCCGGTTGCTGCCAAATGGTAGAGGAAATATCATTGTAGGAACCACTAAAGGTGGGATTATCACTGATGCAGCCTCTGGGAGGCATAAATGTTCTGCCAAATGGCGACACTGAGGGTCCTGCTCCTCCGTACGCCAACCCTGAGAGGTCTGGAAAAGCCTCATCACCTCAAAAAAGGAAGGGTTCTCTGGAGGGGATTTAGCGGTGTCCTGAAACCACACTTCTTCTGGGGGTGAGTGAGGGAGAAACCTGTAGGCGCCAAGGAGTCTGATGTCACATCTACCGAACACTCAGACTCCGAAGTGGGGCACTGGGGTGTTGACAGGCCAGAGCCAGCGACAGCCCGGTGTCCGATAGGTGCTCCACCAAAGGAGGAGAGCTTCCTTATCGGAGAAGAGGCTCTCACATCAGGAAGAGACCGGCGTCGGCTCGTGTTGAGTGGACGCTCACCAGATGTTGAGAAACGCACTGTAGTCAGCTGGCGCCAGGAAAGGAATGCCGGGAGAAAGGAACATCCCAGGAAATGCATTGGGAGACCATACAAAGGACCAGACAAGAGTCCAGATAGACCAGACAGGAGGCCCAGAGTCAAGCCCAAAGAGGGGACGAAGGACAACCGGAAGTCAGACCCGACGGTGGTTGCCGATCGGCCGATGGCCACGGAAGATCCGGGTTCTGAGGTTGCGCCTGAGGGGTCCAAAGAAAGGTCCAGAGGCGGTACAACCAGAGGTGCCTGGTCCAAGGAATGAGGACCAGCAGATGCTAGCGGTGGGTGGTCCTGCGCCGGGTCCAAGAGGAGAGGGCTGGCGGATGGAAGCCCTGCCGGACTTGGTGGGAAGGACCTGGAATAGGGGCCACCGGTGACAGTGGAGAAGCTTGAGGCACGGGGTGGAGGGACCGGGCGTGGGCTGTGGTCCTGCAGGAGCAGGCAACAGTTAGCGTTGGTCCGGAGGATGATCGCCAGACCCCAAACTGGGATCCAGTGAAGGCAGGGGACAGGCAGGTATCAGTAGAAATACTGGCATCCAGAGACCGGCCGTGCCACTTGGCTGAGGACCCCAAGAGTGAAAGAGCCTGAGCGACAGGGGCGGCGGGACGGAGGAAGAGTCCCCAGAACCTACAGCGGCACCGCCCGCCACACTGATCAAGGCAGGGGGCGCAGCCAGAGGGAAAGAGGGCTGGTGTGGCCGCTGAGTTCGAAACCCCCCCACCAGAAGCAGACCACTCGTGGTCCCGATGTTTCTCATGCTTCTTCTTGGCAGAAGTGATGGCCTCAGGAGATGTCCCAGAGGAGGCACACCGGGCCTGCAGTTCTTTCTCCATGGCGGCCAATTTCTGTTGAAGGAGGTAGGCCTCCAGAACCGTCTGGCGTCGTTTCCACATGGCCTGGTTAAACTTCTGGCAGGCCTGACAGGCTTCAGTGTCGTGATCTGGGCCTAGGCAGATGGCGCGGGAAGAATGACCATCCTTTTCTGGAATCTGTTTGCGCAGAGCTGATTTCAGATTTGTGGGAATCCGCAGAGGAGGTCGGCAAAGACATGCAGCCAATTAAGTAAGGCGGTACAAATCAAAACTACAAAAATCTTATAATGGCGGCAGACTGAAGCAACATTTCTCGGGACCGATGGAGCAGAGGCAATGAGAGAAAAATGAGGTGGGTGTGGGGGACCGCCCTCTTATACCATTGGAGGACGTCGGCATGACGACGCCGGGGGGGGGTCCCCCATTGTAGACTGCTAGCAAGAAGTTTTCCATGTAGCTGGCGGCTTAGTCCTAATGGTGTTGCCTACTGCAAAAGGCCCCTCGAAGTAAGATCTAGTGTTATGGCAAGTTCTTACATAACCATTCTATCTTCTTTGGGGGCATCTCAGTCATCAAGTAACACCGTAGGAACGAGCACCAAGCAGTAACAAGTGCAAACAGACAATCTGGAAGGAGGGCTCTCCATAAATTTAAGAGAGGAGTTCCTGTAACACAGCCCTGCCGAAACCTGCACGGGCTCTTGAGGCAATGTCCAGACTGTAGTGCTTGGTAAAAGTATGGACCATACTCCAGGGGCAGCCGTGCAAATGTCAGCAGCTGAGACACCTGTGAAACAAGCCACCGAGGTAGCCATTCCTCTGGTGGAATGAGCGTTGACAGCACCAGGCAATTCTTTGCTGTACTTGTTGAAGCAGAACACAATGCAATTTGCCAACTATTTGGATAAACACTGCTTAGAAACTGAAATGCCCTCTCTACCCAGGACGAAGGAAACAAACAACTGCACTGACTTTCTGGACCCCTTAGTCCTAAGCACGTAGTATTTCAAAGTTCTGCACACATCTAACATATGGAGTAGTGCTTCCTCTGGATTGGCATGCTCTGGAAAATAAACAGGAAGGTGGATAGATTGCTTCAGTGTAAATTCTGAAACCACCTTAGGCAGAAACTTCAGATTTGTGCGCAAAGACACCCTGTCTTTGTGAAAAATCAAATAAGACTCCTCGCACTGGACGGCCTGAAGCTCTGAAATTCTTTGAGCAGAATAACCGCAACTAAAAACGGTGCTTTCCAAGAGAGAAAGAGCAAATCGCAAGATGCGACTGGCTATAAGGAGAAAGGGTCAATTTTCCCAAAATAAAATTCAAGTCCCAAGTCAGGACAGGGCAACAGACTGGAGGTTTCAAATGCAGGATGCCCCAGAGTAATGTACTAGAGACATCCAGCTGAACAATCGTGCATTCACCCACGGCTCATGGAATGCAGAAACAGCTAAAAGGTGGACCTTGAAGGAAGAATACTGGAGGCCTGAGTCAGACAGCGAAATCAGGTAGTCCAGGATACAGTTCACCGAGCAGGTGAAAGGGCCTAAACTATGTCAGGCAGCCCAGATGGTAATCTACATACAATCCTGGAAGACGCATTTCCAGCTGTGCTATGGAAATTAATTAAATAATTCACTGGCTGCCTCCCTGGCGTGTTCAATAACCAGTCAGGTCTTCTTCAAGAGAATGGGGGTTAATGAAAAAATGGACAGAGTCCCAATATAGAGTTTATGTAGTTTTATTCATTTTTATGTTGTGGCTTAGCAACCAGCATCTTGCGGCAATGAGGATTTGGAGGCATGGTCGCTGCTGGGCGAATGCAGGGCACGCACCAGTAGGTGCGTCCCTCATTCCCCAATCAGCCTGCATGCCAGTGCCACACCATGCATAGTAATGTGGCGAGCACATACAAGGAAAGGTCTGCTGCAGTCCGAGCAAAGCTCGTAACACGCAGCGGACCCTTCCTACGTGCTCGCCAGCTACTATCATGGCGGCTAAACTGAGGACTTCGAGGGTGCCCAATCCCCCGGTCAGCTTGCCCTGCAAACTATGTGCCGACGGGAAGCCCACTCCCCAGTTTCGTTGTTTGCTGACGGGGTGCCCAATCCCCGTCGGCATCAGTCTCCCTTTCCCTCTGTAATGTGCTGTCGGGCACACCCCCATCAGCATGAGTCCTCTTCTGTACCGACGGGTGCCCAATCCTGCCGGCTACTGTACCCCCAAAAAGAAAACCACCTGTAAAGAAAACTGTCCACGATGTGTTTTGTTTGTACCTGCAAGCAGAAACGGTCCCTCAGACTTCCCTACCCACCACACGCACTCCATCACAAGACCCTGCCTCCCCACACCCCCCACCCTATACTTACTCCTCCGAGCTGGCGCGACGATCTTCGTGGACCGGTTACACGTCTGCACACCTCAAAGCCGACCGCGGACTGAGGAAATGCTGGTAAGCTGTATAATGGAATACATAGGGTTTTTTCAACTTTTCTGCATATCTCAGGCATTTTGGGAAATTTCTGCACCAAATTTTCAACATGGGGTTTTTGGGACCCCTCCTCATGAATTCTGTCACAGTTATGACGTTAATCGGTCCCGAAAGGTGATTTCGCAGTCACTGCACAGAATCACCTATCAGGACTGATTAACGCAAGGACAGTGACAGTGTTCATGAGGTGGGTTTCTCAAAAATGCTATGTTGCAAATTTGGTGGAAAAACTCAAAAAAATGGCTGTTTTACGAGTGTGCGTTGCGTACTTGCTATGCACGCTCGTAACTTTGCGGATTCGCAATATTTTCATACCAGATTTTCAACACTGTCATTTTTCTACACCTCTTTGTGAACAGTGCAGCTGTCATTTTTCACATCCTGGCCGAAATGTGTTTCTGCACTTCCGGCGCACAATACCGCGGTCGCAGTGGGAAATCAGTGTTCGGGGCAGATTACGAAAATGACAGTGACACTGTTCATGAGCAGAGGTCCTAAAATGCCTATGTTGAAAATTTGATGATACTCCATAAAATGACTGTGTTACGAGCATGCATTGCGCAGTTTGCAAGCACGCTCGTAACGTTGTGCATTTCTAATATTGTCTCACTGGATTTTCACCATTGGCATTTTTCCATACCTCTTGATGAATACTACAGCTGTCATTTTACATATACTGCTCGAAATGTGTTTTCGTACATCCGACGCAGAATAGCGCAGTCGCTCTGCGAAATCACTTTTTGGGACAGTTTGAGGAAATGACAGTGACACTGCACATGAGCAGAGGTGTTAAAATGCCTATGTTGAAAATTTGGTGCTGGAACTCCATAAACTGACTGTGTCACAAGTGTGCATCGCGCATTTCCCACGCACCCTTGTAACTTCGCACATTTGCAGTACTTACATGCCACATTTTCACCACTGCCATTTTTTTACGCCTCCTTATGAACAGTACAGCTGTCATTTTTCACATTCTGCCAAAAATGTGTTTCCGCACTGCACTACCAAAGCCAATGCCAGTGCGACAACATTCGGCATTGACAAATGCTTGTTTCTTCATGCGGCCTATGTTCTCAATGTTTCACCTGATTTCAGGCTTCATCAGAATGGCCTTTTAATTCCTGATAAAAAATATATACATGCATATGTAAGTGTCACTGTCCATGAATACATTCTTATTTTTTGATACTTGGAATCTCAATTGTTTCGATATCAATTCAGAAACCTATAGGCAAAGATTCCGATCCTTAAAACATGTGTCTCATATTCCACCTCGAGAAACATACACGAGACTCCAAGACCTCTGTGGCAAGTGGATCCAACCAGAGGGGAAGACAGTGAAGGCGTCATGGATATGTTTATCTTGGAACAATTCATACAGATTATGCCCGCATGTACAGCTATGGATCAGGAACATAATCCAGATAATGCAGATCTTGCCATCACGCTGGCTGAGGATTTTCTGCCGCCAGACAGCCCCTGCGAGAAAGGATTCCAAAGGACAGACAGTAACCCTGTTACTAGACCTACTACTACAACAACACCGGTAAGACCTTTCTTTCCAACTAATCATAACATCGGGGTGTTAAAAGAGAAATATTGACTGTTCCTGTTAAACAAAAGAAACTACAATAGAATGTCATTATTGTCATGGCTTGGGACATATTGCCGGTTCTGTCCTAAAAAGAAAGGACCCGGCCTATTTTGCTTCTATAGACTTGGGTAACTTTGTTATTCCTGTACAGGTTAATGGACAAACTGTTGATGGACTTGTAGACTCTGGCAGCAAACAAAAGCCTCATTCGAGCAGATTTGGTTCATTTGACAAATCCTGTTTCACAACAGGTATAATTTGTATTCATGGAGACATTCATCAATATCCAACAACTGCAGTACCAATTGTTATAAATGGACTTATGGACACTGTTACTGTGGGGTAGTTCCCACTTTACCTGTTCTTTTTATTTTAGGTCAAGATTATGACAGATTTTCACAAATAGTATCTTCCTGTCAGAATGTAAATGTTGATAATTTAGTCGCAGTGCTACTAGATCTCAGATTGCTACTAATCCTGAACAGAATGATTTACCTTTTCCTTCCAGGATGAAATCTTTGGGAAGTTAGGAATAATAGGAAAACTAAGGCAGAAAAAGGAAAAGTACAAAAACAATGGAAAAAGAAAACACCTGTAGAATTGATGCGGACTACAGATGTACAATATAGCTCAGGAACAAAAAGAAGATACCTCTCTTACTTCTATATTTACACAAGCAGGATCAGATAATCTAACAAAAACCCTATAGTAACAAAAGAAATATTTTGTACAGAATTTGTGTCCATCCTACCACCCAAGAACAGGTTGAGCAGTTAATAGTCCCAAGAAATATAGGTCTGACTTATTTCTTGCTCATGATATGCCCAGTGCTGGTCATGCAGGGAGGGAAAGAACTTTAGCTAGGCTCCTACAACGGTTTTATTGGCCTGGTATCCATGATTCCGTTGCCGAATACTGTCGTAGTTGCCCAGAATGTCAACAGATTAACCAGGTAACCAAAAGAGACCAAGTACCCCTCAGACCTTTACCTCTAGTTACACAGCCCTTTGAGCGAATAGCAATGGATATTGTTGGCCCCTTGACTAAAAGTTCTAAAGGAAATAAGTTCATCTTGGTTATCTGTGACTATGCCACCAAGTATCCGGAGGCTTATCCTCTCCGGACTATCACTACAGCTAAAATAGCTGAAAAGGTTCTTGATTATTGTAGCAGATTAGGGAATACAAAAGTAATATTAACAGGCAGAGGAGCAAATTTTTGTGCAGCTTTTCTATCAGAACTT
This sequence comes from Neoceratodus forsteri, assembly GCA_016271365.2. NCBI lineage: Eukaryota > Metazoa > Chordata > Ceratodontiformes > Ceratodontidae > Neoceratodus > Neoceratodus forsteri. The sequence continues at coordinate 738,559,611 of CM028131.1, forward strand.
TATAAACTGCTTGGTGTTACTTCTACATACTAACTAATTCCCCTTATCATCCACAAACAGATGGCCTTGTAGAAAGGTTTAATCAAACATTAAACGCATGTTACGTAAAATTTGTGGGATGATGAAGGGAAATATTGGGATCATTATCTTCCACTGTTCCTATTTGCTTATCGAGGTCCCTCAGACCTCCACTGGATTTCACCATTCCAGTTGTTGTATGGCCGTAATCCCGTGGACCTTTAGATGTAATAAAGGAAGCTTGGGAAGGTGATCTTTACATCAAACATGTAAATGTTTTAGAATATATGAAGGAAATACGGAAAAACTACTTTTATACACTCAACAGGCATATAAAAATGCTGTAGAAGCTCAGGTAAAAACAAAAACTTTGTATGATATAAAAACATGTGACAAGGTTTTTAAACCGGAGGATAGGTGTTGCTTCTCTTACCATCATCCGAAAACAAGTTACTAATGAGTAGCAAGGTCCCAACAATATTGTAGAACAAACTGGACCAGTCACGTACAAATTGGAAACCCCAGGAAACGCTCTTACAAAATATACCATGCCAATTTGTTAAGAGCATGGCAGGAACAAACAGAACCAAAGCCCTGTTGTTATATCTATACAGAGAGTCAGAATACTGACTTAGACTTGGCATATCAAAGATTGGAAAATGACAGGGAAAAAGACAAGACGGTGATCATTAATCCGGCTTTAACAAAAGAACAACAAAAAGATACTGATCACCTTCTTGATCAATTTTCCACAGTATTTACTACTAAACTAGGGCGTGCTGTAAATGTAACACACCAAATCAAAACCACTGCTTCACCTATAAGACAAAAAGCTTATAGATTACCTGAAAAACTTCGATCAGAGGTAAAACAAGAGATTGATAAATTATTGGCCTTAGGGATCATAGAACCTTCAATAAGCCCATGGTCATCTCCCATGGTTATAGTCCCCAAAAGGAAGGAGGAATCGCCTCTGCTTAGACTTTAGGAAACTAAATTTGGTGTCTCAATTCGATGGCTATCCTATACCTAGGGTAGATGATATTATTGACCAAATTGGCCAGAAGCCCAATATATCACTACCTAGACCTTACAAAGGATATTGGCAGATTCCATTAGCTCTTGAATCCAAAGACAAAACTGCTTTTAGTACCCCTTATGGTTTATTCCAGTTCAAATATATGCCTTTTTGGTCTACACGGGCACCAGCAACTTTTCAACGATACATGGATCAGTTATTGGCACCACATTTACAGTATTGCTCTGCTTATTTGGATGATGTAGTTGTCCATAGTAAGGATTGGCCATCCCATCTTGTCCAGTTAAGCAAAGTTATACAAACTATAAAGTCAGCAGGGCTTACGATCAACCCTTCCAAATGTCGTATAGCTATGCAAGAAGCCAAATATCTGGGTTTCATCTTAGGCAATGGGATAATTCGACCTGAAGTGGACAAGGTTGCGGCAGTAGCAAACTGTCCTGTCCCTCAAACTAAGACAGATGTAAGATCTTTCTTGGGGCTTGCAGGATACTACCGCCGTTTCATTCCCGACTTCGCCACAATTGCTATACCTCTCACTGAGTTAACAAAGAAAACTGTACCTAATAAAATTCCATGGTCTGTGACTTGTGATAAAGCTTTTTATTCCATCAAAGCTGCTTTATCGCATCACCCATATTACGTTCACCTGATTTTTCACAACCATTTGAAGTTCACACAGATGCTTCAGATACTGGGTTGGGAGCTGTGCTATGTCAAACCATCAAGGTGAAGAACATCCAATCCTTTATGTCAGCCGTAAATTATTTCCAAGAGAACTCAAATATGCCACCATTGAGAAGGAATGTTTGGCGATTAAATGAGCAATTGAAGCTTTAAAGTTCTATTTATGGGGTAACCATTTTACATTAGTCACTGATCATAATCCCTTATGCTGGCTACAACAAATGAAGGATAAGAATGCCGCATCCTTCAATGGTATTTAGCTCTGCAACCTATTCCTTTGAGATTAAACACAGGTCTGGAGCTAAGCATAAAATGCTGATTTTTTGTCCAGATATGGTAATGATGGATCAATTAAACCCCAGGGCAAAATGAAGTAATTAATGTACTTAAAACAGATTAATGTAGGTTGTTTAAAATAACATCCTACTCGTGTTATTTAGGGTGCCCTGGATGGGGTTTCTGTGAGGGTGGGTGGAAACCCCATCCCATTCCTACAGGAATGTGGAGATATTAACTTTTCATACAAACCAATAGCACTTGGTTTGTTTTTGAAAGGGGGGTATTTGTGATGGTGTTTTTCTTCCCCAAAAAAACTGTTTTTGCAGAACTAAGACCTGAAGTTTCTTTTTCTCCTATTATATATATATTTCTTTTTTTTAGTCTGTTGCAACAGCATATTTATTTTGTTTAAATTCTCCCCTTCCTTCTCTCTTATTTCTATGTCTGTATTTCTGTACTTATTTCCTAATTAAATAGCGTGTTGGCTCAGCTATCAAATCTATTCCTTTCAATTCCTCTTTTCAGGTTCTTAAGCAATGTAAAACAGCTAATTCTAAAGCCTAGTGCATTCCATGATTATGGACACAGAAAACTGGATAAATATATTTAGTAAAACCCTTGCCATACCGTGTGGGAAGCTAAAAGAAATATTATGAATGTATGGCTTTTTTTAGTGCATTCTGAAAAGTCTAGGGAAACAGGTGACACAGAGCAAGATAACAAGCTCATAATCCCATACTAATATTTTATCTTGTGTCTATCCTGCATCCCTATGGTAAAAGTATGAGCACCCTTAAGATTGTATAGTCTGGGAAAGAAAAAAAAGGTTAACTTCTAGTGAGCAGTATTTATGCATCTCAAACAGCACAGTAGTATTTCTGTGTACATTTGTACATTCTGTGTTGTGAGTACATGAATTAAGGAAGTTGAAATACATTACTGTTCTTTGTGAGCCAAATCCTGTTAGCAAGCTAGGTAACCCTGTGTCTGCATGAAGAAACCTTCTGACTCTCCAGGTGTGTCCTATAGGAGAGGAGTGAGCGGCACATCTTGGTCATTGTTATACAAGAGCCAAACCCTCCTCCTATTTAAGTGGGCGGTACCTTGCCTAATACAGCTCATATTCCCATAATTAAGGAATAAATCACTCAAGATCCAATGTTTAAAATAAACATAATGGTTTATACTGATTATTATTACAGGAGAATCCGATTGTATGTAAAAAGGAAATTAATACTTGGAATTATATGTATAAATTCAGTATTTGTATTAATTGATAGGTGGAGTTTCAATTTGTGGGTGGGATCACAGTCCTATATCAAGGCAGAATTGATGTTGTAATTCAGATAGTCATTGGGAGAGGACCTGTTTGGTTCTCCAGAGAGATCTCTGAGAGGTCAGGCACAGTTTGATGTTGGTAGAATAGCTCTAATTGTTCATGCCAAACCTGTGCTTTTGTATTTGTTTTCTTTACTTTGAACAAAGTGAGTCTCTAACTTTTATTATTTCAAATTTATTTTTTTGAATAAAAATCATACCTATTCAAGGTATGTTGTACCACTTATGCAGTCTCTTGTAAAAGTCTTTTCTTACACCCCACGACATCAATCAATACACCAAAATTGTGACACACTTTCTTTACAAAGCTTAATTGATTTCACTTCCAAATAATTTTTGAATAACCATGGGTCCTAAAGAAAATAAACACAAATGATGTTCAGGAAGGAAAAATTACTCACCTTAGTAATGTTGTTTCTTCTAATGGAGTCTTGCTGTATTCTGACAAATTGCAGTGAGGTCCAACCATCGAACTGCCCCGGAGATGAAAGAGTTAACTTTCCATGCCAGGCATGGAACGCTGAGCTCGAGCTCGGTTGAGACTCTGTCTGTTTGCTGTCTGAACTCAAACCATCAGATCTTCAGGCTAAACTCACTGAGTGTCCTGTGTGGAAAGCTGTAAACCAACACTAGCCAACTGGCTACTAAATGTAATAAACAGATTTTTGGTCCCAAAACAAAGACTCAAGTCAGGAAACCCAAAAATGAAACAAACACAACACCCACTCACCCAAAGTAAAGGGGTGATAAATAAAGAGTGGGGCACTTCTTGAGTGCCAACACTGCTACTACCCACCACATCCCAAAACAAAGGTTCTGAGAGGGAGGTTAGAATACAGCAAGACTCCATTAGAAGAAACAACATTACTAAGGTGGTAATTTTTCTTCAAACAACATGAAGTCTTGCTGTATTCTGACAAACTTCTGAACTACCAAGCAGTACCTCCATGGAGGGACAGAACCTACCTAGGAAATAGGCTCTGGAGCACTGCTGTACAAGCAGAGCATCACTCCTAGCCACTGCATATCCAGAAGTAATGCTTGGTAAAGTGTGTACTGTTTCCAGGTAGCTGCTTGACATATCTCTAAGATAGGAATATCCTGGCAGCAGCCAGGACAGCTGTACCTCTGGTAGAGTGAGCCCTCAGGCTGAGGGGTGGAGTCCTGCCTAGGTTTCATAGCAAACTGAATGCAAGAGACAATTCACCTGGCAATGGATCTCTTAGTGGCAGGTTTTCCCTTCCCAACCTCACCATAAGTGAGGAACAGTTGGCGGAAGTCAAACCTGTGACCCTTGGTGCGCTCTATGTAGTAGCTAAGGGCCCTTTTCACATCCAAACTGTGCAGCCTCCTCTCCCCAGAGGAGGAATGGTCAGTGAAGAAAACAGGAAGAGACATAGACTGGTTAAGGTGGAAGTCTGAAACCACCTTAGGTAAAAACTTCCTGTTGGTCCTGAGGACCACCTTATCTCTATGGAAAGAGATAAAATCAGGCTCCACTGACAGGGCTTGTAATCACTAAGCGCGCTGGCAGAAGTGATAGCCACCAGAAAACAGTTTTCCAAGTCAAGTACTTAAGCTCTGCTGAAGAACAAAGGCTCAAAGGGGTTGCATAAGCTGGGAAATGCAAACATTAAGGTCCCAAACAGGGCCAGGGTCCCTGAATGAAGGATTGGTATGAAGCAATCCCTTGAAAAATTTAGAGAATACAGGATGGGCTGAAAGGGAAGAAAGCTTACCTGCTGAAAGGAAAGCAGAGACAGCTGCCAGATGCACTCAGTGTAGCTGGTCTGAGTCCCAAGCTATTAAGATGAACCATATAGTCAAGGACTGTGGGCAGGCCAGCAGACTCTGGAGAAATATGCTTCCCAGAGCACCATATAGAGAATCTTTTCCATTTGGAATTGTAAGTGTTTCTGGTGAAAAGCTTCCGAGAAGCCTTTAGGATATCCATAACGCCTTGAGTGAGGTGCAAATCAGCAAACTCTAACTCTTCAAGAGCCAGGCCTTGAGATTGAGAGATTTGAGATTCGGATACCAAACCCTCCCCTGAGCACAAGTTAACAGGTTGTAATTCCTGGGAAGAAACAGGGGAAGGTGGACTGCTAAGGACAACAGGAGAGGGTACCAGGGCTGTCTGGCCCAGTCTGGAGCAATCAGAATCACCCTGCAGGGTTGAGACCTGATTCTGACTAACACCTTGAACAGGAGAGGGAAGGGGGGAAAAGTGTACAGGAACTTCCCTTCCCAATTGAGAACTAGGGCATCCAGAGGGACTGAGCCCAATACTGGGGGCCTGCAGCAAAAGACAGGAAGTTAGTGATTGTCTGGGGCTGCAAAAAGATCTATCTGTGGGGTGCCCCATCTGGAGAAGATCACCTTCAAAACCAGGGGATCCAGAGACCATTCGTGATGGCCCTGAGATATCCTGCTGAGAGCATCTGCCAGGACATTGTCCTTGCCTGGGAGGTGTACTGCCGTAAGAGAGGTGTTCATGGAATAGGCCAGAGACCATAACTTCATTGCTTCTGTGCACAAGGCCGTAGACCGAGTGCCCCCTTGCTTGCTGATATACCACATTGTGGTGGTACTGTCTGTCTTGATCTGAACTACTTTGTTCTGAATAGACTTGGAAAAAGCTTGAAGTGCTAGAAACACTGCTCTGAGTTCTAATAGATTGATGTGAAGCAGAGATTCCTGAGGAGACCACAACCCTTGGGTGGTCAGGTCTCCCAAGTGGGCTCCCACCCCAAGAGGAGGCATCTGTAGTAAGGATTAGAGTGAGACTGAGTGACAAAAGGAACTCCCTGTCTTAGGTGTCCTGATCCTGCCACCACTGTAACGCCTGGATCAGGGTTCGAGTCACTGGAATCAGTTTGGTCAGAGGGTCCTTTTTCTGAGACCAAAAGGCTCTCAAATGGAACTGAATGTCCCTCATCTGAAATCCTGCTCCCTGCACCACTGCTGTAGAAGCAGCCATGTGCCCCAGGAGCTGTAGGAAACGACTTGCTGGTCGAGATGCCTGGAGGGTGAATGAAGAGGCCAGTGAAATAAGGGTCCTTGCCCTGTCCAGGGGAAGGAAGGCTCTTGCCTTTACTGTATCTAGCTCTGTGCCTATGAAGGTGAGGAGTTGTACAGGCTCTAGAACTGACTTTGAAAGATTCAGAAGGAAACCTAGAGAAGTAAGCAGTTGCTGAGTTATCTGTAGGTGTAACTTGACTTGGTCTGGGGACTGGCCTACTATGAGCCAGTCGTTCAGGTAAGGAAGATAAAATCTTTTTCTTCTTAGGAAGGCAACTACTACTGCCAGGCATTTTGTAGAACACCCTTGGAGCAGAGAGTTGGGCCGAAGGGCATTGCTCTGAATTGGTAGTGGCCTGGGGCAGCTCGAACCTGAGGTATTTTCGGTGGGAGCTTCGATGAGAATATGGAAATAGGCATCCTTGAGGTCCAGGGAGACTAGCCAGTCCCTGGCCTTAGAAGAGTAGAATTATTCCCAGAGTCACCATTTTGAACTTTGGCTTTAAAGGTGCTTGTTTAAATATCTGAGATCCAGGATGGGCCACCATTCTCCTGTCTTTTGGGGTGAGGAAGTACCTGGGTACAATCCTTTCCCTTTGTGTAGGGGTGGAACCCTTTCTATAGCTCTGAGAGCCAAAAGGGAAGAGACCTCTGCCTCTAGGGCAAGTGCCTCTCAAGGATTTGCAGGTGGAAAGGATCTGGTTCTCATCTTTGGAAATTTTTTGAAGCTGAGAACCAGTCCCTGGCTTACTACTTCCAGGACCCATTTGTCTGATGTTGAAGACATCAGTCCTGGACAAATTAAGCCAGCCTGCCCCTACAGGTAGTGGAGAATCGGCCCTGGCAAACCCATCAGGGTGCCTGTTTGGCAGGGGTTTTAGGCTGAGGGGTGGAAGCAGGCCTGCTTGTACCCGTCTGCCTCGCCCTCTAAGAACCCCTATGAGCATAAGCAGAGAGAGGCCTGGGCTTGGTAGAAGACCTATGAAAAGGCCTGCCCCTGCCCCTAGGATGCTGCCTCTGAGGTGGCTTGCCTTTCCTTGGCATGAGCACTCCTGTAGGTAGGTCCTATACTCATCCATTTTCTTCATGTAGTTCTCTGTTTGCTCCCCAAACAGAAAATTACCCACAACAGGAAAATCCATGGTCTTAGTCTGGGTATCCTGAGACAGGCTAGTACATCTGAGCCAAGCCATCCTACGAAGGGTCACAGATGTAGCCATGACTCTAGATGAAACATCATTGGAGTCCACTGCATCATGGAATTGCACCTTGGATGCCGCGATACTATCCGCAGCCACCTGCTCCAGCTCCTTGGCAAGCTGGCCAGGGACCTGTTTAGCTAAAGTCATTACAGTGTCCCATCTAGATTTCTGATATCTAGCTGTATAGGCCATATAATTAGCCTGCCTGAGTCCCAAGGATGCTGCCATGTACTGTTTCTTTGCCATGGCATCAATCCTCCTGGAGTCCTTATCTGGAGGGTGTGAAGCCAAGGGTATATTTGCCTTATCACAGGCTGCAGCCTGCACTACCCCAACATGGCTGCATTGCTGGGTAAGGAAAGTATAGTTACGTAAGAACTTACCGTAACAGTAGATTTTCGAGAACAGCTCTTGCAGCAGGTTACACCATTAGGACTGAAGCCGGCAGGCGTCAGGACCCCACGAAAATCTTCTAGCTAGCTATCTTTCAGAGGACCACCCCGACGTCCGTCCCGCCCCCGGCGTCAGGCGTAGTACATAAGGGGCGGTCCTGTCAGATTCCTCAGTTCTGCCGCCGGAGACTCCCGGCCACAGAATGACATCAGAATGGGAGACCGAGGATCCGTCATCAAAAGACCAAGGGCGTAAGCCCCTGCCCAAGGCTCAGTAAGCCATGCCTCCTCCAAGGGGGAATGGTGGGCGGGAAGGTACCTGCTGCAAGAGCTGTTCTCGAAGATCTACTGTTACGGTAAGTTCTTACGTAACTGTGCTATCTTACCGAGCAGCTCTTGCAGCAGGTTATCTCAATAGGACTGATTTCCAAGCAATAGCGTCTGTAAGCATTCTGGGAGGAGGAAATAGGAAAGATCTTGACAAGTCCTGACTCTAGGACAGGAGACCCTGTAGCACGGCCAGGCCGAAACCGGCTCTCCGCCATGATGCAATATCCAGGCTATAGTGCCTAATGAATGTGTGCACAGAGCTCCAAGTAGCTGCGGCACAAATGGCAGAGGTGGAGACGTTACGAAGTGCTGCAAACGAGGTAGCCACCCCCCTTGTCGAATGGCCCCGGACTGTACCTGGGAGGGGCTTCTGTTTGTTGTCGTAGCAGAATGAGATACACTGGACAAGCCAGCGAGAAAGACTGCTTTGAGACAGGTTGGCCCAGCATCCTCTCAGCAAAGGAAACGAATAGTTGCTCCGACTTGCGAAGCTGTTTAGTTCTGTTCAGGTAATACCTTAAACAGTGGTGAACATCCAGGGTGTGAAGCAATGCCTCTCCTCTACTGGAATATTTTGGAAAATATACAGGTAAATCAATGTCCTAGTTGAGAGTGAGGGCAGAGACCACCTTAGGCAAAAACTTAGGATTCGTCCTCAGAGATACTCTGTCCTGGTGGAAAATTAAATAAGGCTCCTTACACATGAGGCGTGGAGCTGGAAACTCTCCTTGCTGGCGTGACAGCACCAAAAATAACGTTTTCCACGACAGAGCATGGCCCGCAATCCGCAGCAGGTTCAAGGGGAGGCGTGGGTTGTACTAGGACAAAGAGTAAGTCCCATGGAGGAACTGGATCCTTAATGGGTGGCCTAAGGTGTAACACCCCTCTCAGGAAATCTCGAGAGGCATCAAGCTGTGCCACTGTGCGCTGTCCCACCGAGAAGTGGTAAGCAGAAATCGCGCAGAGGTGCACCTTAATACAGGAGTAAGCGAGACCCGAATGGAAAAGGAAAGCAGGTATTCCAGCACCACTTTCACCAGGCATCCTAGAGGGGAGAGGCCGCGTGCTTGCGACCACAAGCAAAAGCGGCGCCATTTCATGGCGTACGTCGCATGCATTGCCGGCTTTCTGGCCACGGAAAGAACTTCCCCCACCTCTTGCGAAACCCCGTGTCGCAAAATGGCTATGTCTCTAGGAGTCATGCATGCAGGTTCAGTGAGCGTAAGTCCAGGTGGACTAGAGAACCCTCCTCCTGAGTCAAGAGATGGGAGCTGAAAGGCAACGGGATTGGAGGTTCCTGGGACAGCTGCGTTAGCAAGGGGAACCAGATCTGTCTGGGCCAGAATGGGGCTACCAGGATCATTGTTGCATGCTCCCTGCACAGTTTGAGAACTCCTATCTGGATCAACGGGAAGGGAGGGAAAGCGTAGTGGAATCTGTCCGCCCAGGAGAGGGACAACGCGTCTCGCCAGAAAACACCAGGCCCTGGATCTAGCGAGCAAAAATTGGGCAGTTTTGCGTTGGATAGGGAAGCGAATAAGTCCAGTTCTGGAGTGCCCCATCGAAGAAACAGATCCTCTGCTACCCCTTGAAGAAGTTCCCACTCGTGGACCTTGGCCTGGGAACGACTCAGGCCGTCTGCGATTGTATTGTCCACTCCGGGAACGTGAACTGCAATCAGGCTTGCGCCGTGTCGGATTACCCAATCCCACACTCTCATCGCTTCCCTGCAAAGGGGGCAAGAGTGTGCGCCTCCTTGTTTGTTGAGGTAATACATCACGCCGTATTGTCTGTTTGGAGCAAAGAGTATTGGCGGGATCTCTGACTGAAAGGCCTGCAGGGCGTAAAGGACCGCCCTCATCTCCAGAATGTTGATGTGGAGATGAGCTTCTTGAGGGGTCCACATTCCCTGGGACCTCACCCCGTTCAGGTGTGCTCCCCACCCCAGCCCTGAGGCGTCTGTTGAAAGAATCACCTCCGGGGACGGCGCTGCAAACGGAACACCCACAGAGAGTGTGCCTGGGTCTAGCCACCACTGCCAGTCTCGAATCACGGCATTCGTGATTCTGACCGGTTGCTGCATGTGGTCTTGCCTTTGGTCCCACTGCACCTTGAGCATCCACTGAGTTACCCGCATGTGGAGCCTTGCCAAAGGGACAGTTGGAATGGCCGCAGCCATGTGTCCGAGTAAACGAAGGACCAGCCTGGCAGGGGCAGTCTTCTTCGCCGAGGTCCCTGATGGGGATCTGATGCATTCCAGCTCTTCGTCGGGAGAAATGCTTTCCTTGGACGATGTCCAGAACTGCGCCTATGAACTGCAGCTTCTGTGACAGTGACGAAGAGAGACTTCTAATTGCCTAGGATGCCCAGAGACTGGAACAGGTCCTGGGTGCACTGGACAGCCAGCAACAACGCCTCTCTGGAGGCGGCCATGAGAAGCCAATCGTCCAAGTACGGGAACACATAGTGGCCCTGTCTCCTTAAAGACGCTGCCACGACTGCAATGCACTTGGTAAAGACCCTGGGGGCCGATGACAGTCTGAACGGAAGAGCTCGGAACTGAAAATGGTGGCCGAGAAACTCAAAGCGCAGGAACCTCCCCTGGCTTGAGCCACAGGGATATGCGGGTATCGTCCTGCATGTCTAGAGAGGCCGTAAGAGGCGTCCTGCTTTAGCATGGGAATGAGACCCTGAAGGGTCACCATGCGAAAAAAGCGTTTATGAGTGACCGATGTATTTAGGTCGCTGAGGTCCAAGATTGACGGAGGTCCCCTGTTTTCTTGGAACCAGAAAGAAGTGGGAATAGTATCCGGATCTATCTGGTTCTCTGGAACATACTCCACCACTCCTTCTGCAGGAGCACAGTATTTCTTGCCTGATAAGCAATTTGTGCTGACCAGTAGCAGGAGAGCAGAGGAGGCCTCGGGTGGCTTTTCTGCAATTCTATAAAGTGGCCTCTTTCGACCAACTGAAGGACCCACCTGTCAGTGGTTATGGACTGCCACCCTGACAGGTAGTCCGCAATGCGAGCCCCGACCTTGATGTCCCGTTGATCCTGAGGGGCGGGGGCCGGGAAGGAGTCATGCTGTGGCGGCTGAGAGTCCAGCGGGCTGAGCCGGCTTGGCTGGTCGCTGGCTCCGGCCAGCGACTCCCAGGCTCTGCGGGAGAAGGAGCCCCTCTGTTGCGGGCCGGTGCGGGACTGCTGTCTCTGCACCGGCCTCGGAAGCTTTGGTTCCTGAAGGAACTAAGCTTGGGTCTGTACATAGCCTGGACAGACCGCACCGCCTTCCCAGCCTCTTGCAGTTTGGTGAGGACCCTCTCTGAGGACTCACCAAAAAGAACTTCTCCATGAAACGAGGCGTCCAGGATGTTCTTCTGGACGTCCGGAGTGAATCCGGAGACACGGAGCCATGAGTGTCTCCGGAGGCATACGCCCGAAGCTGCCACTCTGGCCGAGGAGTCCGCGGAATCGTACGCGGCTCGCAGCACCTGGCTTCCCATGTCTAAACCCGTACGGATGAGTTGCAACATCTCCTCCTTCTGCTCACCGTCTGGCAATTTGTCCGCCAGTTCCAATCCCTGCTCCCACAAGGCATTTTGGAACTGTACCATGTGGGTTAAGTAGTTCAGGGATCTGATGGCGCAAGTAGCGGAAGCTAACGTGCGCCTGCCCATAGCGTCCAGCTGTTTGGACTCCGGGTCTGGTGGCAGGATGCTCAAATGTTGCGGTCTCTGGGACCGGTCATGAGAGGCTGTGATGACCAGAGAGTCAGCCAGAGGATGTGAAGCCAGATACTGGTCCTCCCTAGGGGCCTTGTATAGGCGGTCAGCTTTCTTCGGCATCACCGGGAGCAAGTGTGGACGCTTTCACGCTGCCTTGGTGACGTCCACGAAAGTGTCTACCAAGGGTGGTACCACCACAGGCTTAGGATCTTTCTGCCAAAGATACCTGGCGCGGCGTAGTCTCTCGGGGTCTAATTCTTCCGCAACCCAGCCCATGTTCTCTTGGATATGCCTCATGATCTCTGAGAATGATGGGTCATCCGGAGGAGATCTAGGAAGCTCATGTGGGTCCGGAGATGGGATGTGGATTGGAGAGGGATCTGGATCCTTCGAGAATTCCGATCCCGTGTCCTCCGTCGAAGGCGAACGGCGGCGTCTTCTGGGTCTCTTAGGGCTGGGTGACCCTGAAGAAGATCTGGACGGAGGTCTCCTTTTGCCTGGTCTCCCCCTAGGAGGATCCGCCGGCTCCTGGGGGGAAGGTACTTGGCCTGCCGCCCCGGATGGAGTAGGGGGCTCAGGGGCCTGTGGGGTCGCAGGTGGAGGAGGAGGAGTGGGAACCACATCCCTTTTTCTGGTGTCCCACCAGTAGGCGAATAACTCCTTGACCTCAGATATGGAGAGGCCAGACGATGGACCGGGCTCCGATGGCCGGTCGTCAGGTTCCGGCGTCGGCTCCCCCGGGGCCTCAGGTTCCGGAGAGGGCTCCCTGGGGGGGTGCGACAGGACCGGGTTCACCTGTCTGGTCCTCAGGCTGGGTCAGCTCCTCCTCCGTAATCATCTCCTGACCGACGTCGGTGGAAGGCGTTGGGGTCCTCCTCTCACTGGGTACGGGTACGGACGTCGGTCCCCGGCCGGCGACCGAGAAGGCGTAGGCCTGACCCGGCGACAGGCGGTCGGCGGTTCCTGGGACCTATGGTGTGGGGCGGCGTCGGACGGGCGGCGCCCGGGTCAGGCGGCTTCTTTAAGGAGGTAAGCTCTTTGGTTTTCCTCTGAGGAGGAGGAGGCAAGGAGGCAGACCTGACGTTGGGTTCGGAACGGCGGGAACCGTACTTATGATGGTGATGACGGTCCCCCGACCTAGCCAGGGCCTTAGAAAAGGAAGAAGAGAAAGGCCTGGAGGTCTTGGCCTGTGATACAGAAGAGGAGCCCGAAGGGGTCTTCACCGCTGCGGTGGGAGGCTGAGAACAGGCCCGGAAAGGAGAGCGGTCGGACCGGGAGCTGGAGCTACGGGAGTCAGAGGCCCTAGACGGGGACTTGGATCTCTCTCTCCCCCCCTGTGCTTCTCAGGGTGTCTCCGGGCCTTCTCTGAGGATTCCCCCTTGGAGGCGCGTCCATGGTCCTGATTTTTTATTCGAGCAGGAATGCCTGAAGGGCCTTCTGGCGACGGATCCGGGTCCGGCTGTTGAACCCCTGGCAAAAGAGCAGGACCGGGTGTGCGTGGTCTGGGCCCAGATACGGAGCCCAGGCTGAATGCGGATCCTTAAGCGGATTTGCTTCCCACAGGCGCACTTGAAGGATGGCCTTCAGCGGAGGTTGGAGAGGACATCAGACAGCAAAGCCGAAAAACAAACTTTTCCCGAAGGAAAAACTTAACTCGGCGTCTGCGCTAGAAAACGAGCGAAGGGTGAGACATGCAAGCTCTAGCGGGGAAAGAACTAGGGAATCTGGTGGGACCCGGCCCCTTATGTACTACGCCTGGCGTCGGGGGTGGGACCGGCGTCGAGGCGGTCCCGCTGAAGACAGCTAGCTAGAAGAATTCCGTGGGGTCCTGACGCCTGCCGGCTTCAGTCCTAATGGTGTAACCTGCTGCAAGAGCTGTTTCTCAGTAAGATCTCCGTATCTGAGCCTGAGAGAGTACCTCTTGTCCATTCTCTTATCCACAGGAGGTATAGAATTAGGAGTCTTTAAAATTTTCATTGTCTGTTTCCCAAAGGACTTATGAAGGGGAACAGACAGCCTCCTGGACTCCCATCATTTCAACATAGTCAGGCTCCTCCTGGTCATCCACAGCTTCTTCCATAGGAAGCTGAAGAGTTTCAGCCACTTTCTTGTAAAACATGAAATGGGAAGGGGACTCAGAAAGCCTAGGAGGAGACACTCCTGAAGGTCTGTCTGGGGAGATGTCCGGGTCAATGGGCACATCCAGACTTTCATAATCACACTCACTTTCCTCATACTCTCCCTCCTCCTCCTCCGGTTCATAAAATTCCTCTAAATCATAATCCGGAACTGGTGGAACCGACCAAACCGACCGCCTTCCTAATGGTGCCGGTTTGGTCGGAACCGGGGATAGCGATTGAACAATTTTTATCGCTTTAGCTATTTCATCAGCGGTCGGAGAAAGAACTTTTGGATCCGCACCGGCTGATTTATCCCTTCTTGTTCTCTTAACCAGAACCGACTCCTCGGAATCGGTTCTCCTTCTGACCGAAGAAGTTTCGCCCTGGTCAGAGGGCACTCCTTCTGGTTCGGTTGGAACCGAACCGGGCTGGCCATCCGGGTCAGCAGACTTCTTGGCCTCCCTTTCCCTGAGCCTACCAACTCTTTTTTCCAGGGTAGCTGCAGGAAAATTTTACAAATCTGGCAGTCTGAATCGAGGTGGTCAAACCCCAGACAATAAACACAGGTGGTGTGGGGATCAGCCTTAGCAAAGACTTCCCCACACACACTACAGTGTTGAAACCCAGTGGGCCCGGTTTTTCTTTTGGGTTTCTCAGACATGGCCAGTCCTAACAAAAACTTACCCTTTTTTCGGCAATCCACCAGGCAAGACACCCTTATCGGTTCCTGACCGTGTTACGAGTCGTGGAAAAAAACATAAAGTCAGTTTTTTTTAGAACCGATAAGAACCGGTTACCACACTCTAAAAGCAAAATAAAGTTTTTTAAAACAACCTGATCGGTTCAAACCGAACCGATCCCACGTTTACAAGTTCCACACAGAAATAATAACAAAAATAAGCCTATCTAGTACACACGAAACCACAGACAGAGACTGAAACGATAGGTTACGGTTTAAATTCTGTCGGAAACCGAGAAAAACGGTACTTTAACCGACAAACTGAACCAAGCAAAGGAGAAATCTCCGGAGCGACTGTTCAATGAGGCTGAGTAAAGAATCTGACGGTTTGAGTTCAAACAGCAACAGACAAGAGTCTCAACCGAGCTCGAGCTCAGCGTTCCATGCCTGGCATGGAAAGTTAACTCTTTCATCTCCGGGGCAGTTCGAAGGTTGGACCTCACTGCAATTTGTCAGAATACAGCAAGACTTCATGTTGTTTGAAAATGCCTTTTAGAGTGCACTACCTTCTAATATGTGCAAATAAAGTCTTATCGATATTTACAACTTAATTTCTTAACAGTCATATTTTTTAACACATGGTATTAGTATTGCTGTATACCTTATTCACATACAATTACCACTTAGTCAAATACCTGCAAAATCCACAAGAAAAAACTTTTGCAATACTCCATACATATCATGGTCTTTTCTGATCCAAACCATATTCTGAACTTTTAACTGAAAAAAGATGATCTAGTTTTATTGTTGGTACTGCAAACCACTTCCTCTTCATGGCATACGTGGTTCGAGTGGAAGGCATCAGGGCAGCCACAATGACATCTGCCACCCTGTTAGAGACCCTGAACCTGGTGATGGCTATGTTCCCGGAAGACAGGCAGGCAGATGGAGGGACCCAAGGCTGGGATGGACCTGGGTCAGCAGATTCCTGCAAAGAGGAAGAGGGACGGAGTTTCCTCCGCCATCTGCTGAAGCAGAGGGAACCATAACTGGTGAGACCAGAATGGCGCCACTATAATCAAGCTGGCCCCCTCCATCTGCAACTTGATTAGCAAGCACCCTCTGGATCAGAGGAAATGGAGGGAATGCATAAAGAAACCTCCCACTCCAAGAGAGGGCCGACTCATTTCATCAGAAAACTCCAGGCCCTGGATCTAGCAAGCAGGAACTGGGCAGTTTTGCATTGAGTGGGGACACAAAAAGGTCCAACTCTGGATGACCCCATCTGCCAAACAAGTCTTCTGCGACTGATGAGAGAAGCTCCCATTCGTGCACGCAGGACTGAGTTCTGCTGAGACTGTCTGCCAGGGTGTTTAGGACGCCTGGCATGTGGACCGCAGAGCGCGTCAGACTGTGATCTATCGCCCAGTACCACACTCTCATAGCCTCCCTGCAAAGAGTGGTACAAGTGAGCCCCCCTCGCTTGCTGATGTAGTACACTACACTTAGATTGTCTGACTGCACCAGCAGCTGAACCAGAGCTAAGTGTTCCTGAAAAGCCTGCATGGCATACAGCACCACTCTCATCTCCAGGATATTGATATGCAGGAAGGCTTCCCACTGGGACCACGAGCTCTGGGCTTGGAAGGGGCCCAGGTGTGCTCCCAGCCCAGGCCTGATGCATCTGTGGTTAGGATCTGATGAGGGGAAGAGATCTGGAACGGAACACCTTGAAGCAGATGTGAGAGGTCCATCCACCACTGCAGTACCTTGCGTACTGGGGAAGAGACCAGACCTGGTTGGTCTAGCTCGTCCATGTGCTGGTCCACTGTACCTGGAGGGTCCACTGGAGGATACGTATATGGAGCCTGGCTAGCAGAACAGGGGGTATTGGCAGCTGCCATCAGGCCCAGCAATCTGAAATACACCCTGGCAGGAATGTATCATCTCTAGGCAACTTCCTGAGCTTGGGCTATAAGGCTCTCTGCCCTGTTTTTGGGCAGGAAGGCCTTCCCTTTCGCCAAGTCCAGGACCACCCCTATATATTGCAGCCTTTGGGATGATACCAGAACCAACTTGGGCAGGTTGACGGTAATGCCCAGGGAGTGGAAGAGCTGGAGAGTTCACTCCAGAAACAGCAAAAGCTGTTCCCTGGATGGGGCTTTTAGGAGCCAATCATCCAGATAAGGAAAGACATACAGTCCCTCTCTTCTGAGAGCTGGTGCGACCGCTGCCAAGCACTTGGGAAAGACTCACGGTGCAGAGGATAAGCCAAAGGGCAGCACTTTGAACTGCTAATGCTCACCCTGAAAGGCAAAACGGAGAAACTTCCTGTGCAGAGGAAAGACCGAGATGTGCAGGTAAGCATCCTGCATGTTCAGTGAACACAGCCAGTACCCCGTCTTGAGGAGAGGCATTAGGCCTGGCAAAGTTACCATCTGGAACTTCTTGTGTTGGACAAACAGATTCAGGTCCTTTAGATCCAAAATGGGGCTCAGATCTCCGGTCTTTTTGGGGATCAGGAAAAACCTGGAATAAAACCCCGTTTCCCTGGTGCCCAGGCACTGGCTCGATGACCTGCTTACATAGAGAAGACTGCACTTCCTCACAAAGAACAGACAAGTAAGCCAGGGAATAACTGGAGCGTGGAGGCTGTTCAATGAGCTCCCAGGTGTGACCAATTTTCTATGCTCTGTGGAATCCATGCATACAAAGTTATGGTTCTCCATTGGTTCAGATGGAGGGAGAACCGACCTCCGACCACCACTTTCTGGTCCGGGACCAGAGGAGAGGGGTTCTGGCAAAGAGTCAAGCAGAGGTGAAGCCAACAGCAGAGGCTGGTCCCTCACTTCTGGGGTGCTTGGCCGCCATTCCAGCACCAGAGAAACAAGCAAGGGAGCCTGGGCTCTGAGTTTTCCCTCGGGACGGGGAGCTGTTCTAGGCCTACTGATCTGTTTATGAAAAGGAGGCCGTCCTCTGCCCTTTAGTTGGGTATGGTAGAGAGAATGGACTGATTTAAGGGCCTTGCCCGAGACTTGCAGATCATTTATGAGGTCCTGGACATCGTGGCCAAACAGCTTGGTGCCACTGAAGGGAGCATTATGCACTTTCTGCTGTACATCAGCTGCACACCCCGATACTCTTGAGCCAGGACTGCCTGCGGAGGCATATGCCTATGGCAGCTACCCTGGCAACGGTGTCAGCCATGTCATACAACACTCTGAGTAGGTGTTTGCTAACATTCTCAGCTGCCTGGAGCCACTGAAGCAGCTCCTGCTTTTGAGCGCCCTCTGAAAGGGCCTGGGCCGCAGCCTTGCCCTTCTTCCAACTGGCATTCAGGTATTTAACCATGTGTGACAGATAATTTGCAATCCTAAAACCTAA
This sequence comes from Neoceratodus forsteri, assembly GCA_016271365.2. Taxonomy (NCBI): domain Eukaryota; kingdom Metazoa; phylum Chordata; order Ceratodontiformes; family Ceratodontidae; genus Neoceratodus; species Neoceratodus forsteri. The sequence goes on from CM028131.1 coordinate 738,577,823, forward strand.
GGTGGAGGGGGCATAAACCCATTTTCCTCATAGGTCAATTCTACAAGACTCTCTGTCTGGAGGAAGGGAACTAAGGTGCTTAGGTACCTTAGATCTGTCATGAGCTGCCTTAATGACCACTGAGTCAGTCTCTGGTTGGGCAGCATAACAGGGAAGACCCTGGGGGGGGGTTATAAAGTTTATCCACCCTGAGTGGCACAGCTGGCACTATGTCTGGACTGTGCCAGGCTGCCGTGGTGGCTGCATTTTTCAATGCTGGAAGTACTGGATGAATGATCTTTGGGGGAGATTCTGGAATCTCCAGGAAATCCACTAGATTTTAGCGGCATCCTCTTCCTCAGTGTGGAAGTCCAAGGCCGAGGACAGTTGTTTCATCACATTAATAAATGAAGGGTCCTCAGGAGGAGACCTGGAAGTATCCTTTACAGAGCCCTCACTGAGAGAGAGGCTGTAGACCTTTCAGAGAGTAGGACAGTACAGTTACGTAAGAACTTACCATAACAGTAGGTCTTCAAGAAGAGCTGTTGCAGCAGATAATATCCATTAGGACTATGCTGCCAGGCACTAGGACCCCATGGAAAAATTCTAGCTAGCAGTCTAAGGCGAGACCACCCCTGACGTCGGCCCCATCCCTGGCGTCACCAATAGTATAAAGGGTGGTCCCCGGCACCACCTCAGATAAGCCACGCGGAGACCCAGCTAGCATAAAGGATGGGGAACCAGGAGGTTCTAACATTCCTCAAAGAAAAGAAAAGTTATATAACCACGGGGGAAGGTGCGAGGGAAAACATACTTGCTACAAGAGCTCTTCTCAAAGATCTACTGTTACGGTAATTTCTTATGTAACTGTACTATCTCACTTCAAGCTAGAGCTCTTGCAGCAGATAACAACTGTTAGGACTGAGTCCCAAGCAGTACAAGGATAGAATCCAGGTCAGATGGGCAGTGGTTATAGAAAAAAAAACAAAACACCAGCGCTCTTAAGAGAGCAGTCCCTGGAGGACAGCAAAACCAAATCTGGCCCTCCTTCTTCTAGAAGCAATGTCCAGACTGTAGTGTTTAAGGAAAGTACAAACGGAACTCCAAGTGGTAGCTGCATAGAGATCAGTTGCCGAGACATTTCGTAGGGATGCAAATGAATTGGCAAAACCCCTAGTGCAGTGACCTTTAACCAGTCCCGGTAAAGGTTTGTTATACTTTTGGTAGCAGAAAACTATACAACTGACCAACCATTTGGACAATGTCTGCTTAGTCACTGGCACCCCTAACATTCTCTGGACAAAAGACACAAACAACTGGTCTGACTTCCTAGAACACCAAGTACGGTCGACATAAAAACGAAGAATTCTGTGAACATCCAGAGTATGTAACAAGGCTTCTCCTTTATTTGAATACTCTGGGTTATAAACTGGGAGATGAATGTCCTGGTTAAGAGTGAACTCGAACACCACCTTCGAGAGCAACTTAGGATTAGTACACAGGGCTACCCTGTCACTGTGAAAAATCAAATAAGGCTCTTTACACATCAGAGCCTGAAGTTCAGAAATCCTCCGGGCTGAAGTAATGGCAACTAAAAATAATGCTTTCCAAGACAGGAAGCATAGCTCGCAACTTGTGGCTGGTTCAAAAGGAGGCAACGCAAGTTTTTCTAACATGAATAAGAGATCACATGGGGGAATAGGGTCCCGCCTGGGTGGCTTAATGTACATTATACCACACAAAAAGGTACAGGAAAGGTCCATTTGCACCAGGGTCCTGCCATCCACTGGTACATGATAAGCTGGCAGTGCAGAAAGGTGCATCTTTATGGACGAATAGCTGAGTCCCGCATCAGACAGGGAAAGGAGATACTCCAGGACCAAACTGACCGGACAGGTGAACGGATCCAAGCGACGGGACGAAGCCCACAGGCAGAAGTGCTTCCATTTCATGGTGTATGTGGCCCTGGTTAAGGGTTTCCTCGCGGCCACTAGGACCTCCGCTACTCTTGTGGATAGCCCGTACCTGTCCCTGACTAAGTCAGCAGAGACTGGAGATTCAGGTGTACCAAAGTACCTCGTTCCTGGGAGAGCAAGCGAAGAGACAGGATAGAGGAATTTTTATTTCATTTTATTTCATTTCATTTGTATATTTCATCAGGATAAGACATTAGGCAAGCCTATTTTCAGTGCCGTCCTGAATATCACAAAAGTTTCAACATTCATCAAACATACATGTGCAAAATTGCAAAGACCAGAGACTCATCACTCTACAGGAACTTACATACAAAACAAACAAAATACAGTACAAATGAGAATTAAACCGTCACACAATACATTCAATTAAGACATTTACATTTAAACAAATGCACAACACTCCATTAAAGCGGTTTTAAATGCTGTTAAAGTTGGCAAACTTCGGACCCCTGAAGGGAGAGAGTTCCAAGCATTAGAGGCAATATAATCAAATCTTTCTTTGCCATATCTAGTTTTAATATGTGGGACTTTTAAACCCCTTCCTTTTATGTTACGTAAGGTAAACTGTGAATTTTCTACACTGGAGTGAATTGGAGGTTCCGTCGATAATTACTGGAGCAACGGGAACCAAATCTGTCGAGGCCAGACTGGCATTATGAAAATCATGATGGCTCATTCCGCTTGTAGCTTGAGCAGTACTCTCTGCAGTAGTGGGAAGGCATACAGGAATCTTCCTGACCAAGAGAGGGACAACGCATCTTGCCAAAAAACACCAGGCCCCTGGATCTAGCTAGCAGAAATTGGGCAGTTTGGCGTTGAGTGGGGACGCAAAGAGGTCCAGTTCTGAAAGTCCTCATCTTTCGAACAAGCCGTCTACTACATCCTGCAGTAGCTCCCACTCACGAGTCTGAGACCGAGAGCAGCTGAGGCTGTCGGCTAGGGTGTTTTGTACTCCTGGAGCATGAACCGCTGTGAGTTCCTGGTTGTGCTCCACTGCCCAGTACCAGACTCTCATGGCTTCTCTACAAATGGGATAAGAGTGTGTGCCCCCTTGCTTGTTGATGTAGAAGACCACCAGCATGTTGTCTGTCTGGATCAGTACGGAGCCTGGAAGAAAAACCGTCTGGAACACCTGTAAGGCATACAGATAGGCTCTCATCTCCAGCACATTGATGTGGAGGTTGCATTCCAAAGGAGTCCACGTCCCTCTTGTTTGATGGTCTTTGAAATGTGCACCCCATCCTAGTCCTGAGGCATCCATTGTCAGGATCTGCTGAGGACCGGCATTTTGAAAGGGAGCCCCGGACTCTAGCCAGCAGGGGGTGAGCCACCACTACAAAATCTGATGCACTGCCTTGGAGATCCAGACTGGCTGCTCAAGATTGTCCAAACGCTGGTCCCATTGTACCCTGAAGTTCCACCAGAGACTCCTCATGTGTAAACAAACTAAGGCTACTGTCACAATGGCGGCTGCCATATGGCCTAGCAGTTGTAGAATCATTCTGGCTGGAGTCTGGTTTGAGGAAGTGACCCTCCGAGCCAGTGCTGTTAGTCAAGCTGCCCTGCCTGAGGGGAGAAAGGCTCTCCCTTGGAGGGCATCCAAGACAGACCCTATGTATTGTAATCTCTGACTGGGCCAGGGGGGATGACTTGGGAAGATTCAAGGTAACCCCAGGTCTTGGAACAGTTGGAAGGTACTTTCCAGTATGTGACACAGCTGTTCCCTTGTGGGAGCTGTCAGGAGCCAGTCGTCCAGGTAGGGGTAGATATAATCACCACAGTATCCAGTGAACAAGGCGACCGCAATCTAGTACTTACAAAAGTGGTGACCCAGTTATGGCACCTGTGTTCAGGGCTACCTGGCAGGGTAGCGACCAGATACCTGGGTGGGCGAGGTAGGGCAACAGGAAGTATGGATGTATACAGGCACGCACATGGCAGGGGAGGAGAGAGGAAGGGGAAGGAAGGTATGTGGGAGGGGGTGTGGCAGGCAGCACTGAGCTGGTCTGCTAGCGTGGTGGGAAGGGTGGTCAGTTGGGAGGTGCAGTGTTCTGCATGACGAAGCATGGGCAGCAATCCCGGCAGTGTCACCATTCTGAACCTTTTGTATTCGATGAAATCATTCAGCTGACTGAGATCCAGGATGGGGCAAAGGTACCCTGTCTTTTTTGGGACTAGGAAGAAGTGTGAGTAATATCCCCTTCCTCTTTGACTTGGTGGTACTGTCTGAATCGCCTTTTTGCTCAGGAAGGCTTGGATTTCTGCCCAGATGAGGCCCATATGGGATGGGGAGCAATGGGTGGGGATTGGTGGGTTGTCTGGAGGAATTCGGGCGAATTCCAGTGCGTAACCCCTTTCTATGAATGGAGTACACACTGCTCCTCAGTGATACAGAACCAACCTCTGAGGTAGAGGGAGAATCGCTCTTCTACTGCCTCTCCCTGTCGCTCCGCCGAAGGAGGGAGAGCGGGCCGGGAGTCATCCTGAGGTTGTTGGAGTGGGCAAGGGAGCTCTGGCGTTTTTGGCATTCTTTGGTCCCTGTGCCCCTTTTCTCTTGCAACCCCTTCTTTGCAGTTGTCATCTACCCTGCCGGCCTTGATGCCTGCGAAAGGAATGATGCCTGGAAAGGGTTGGCACAGATTTATACATTTTGTGGACCTCAGAAAGAGCTTTTCCTGTGTCCTGCAAGCCAGTGATCATCTTTTCAGCTTCCTGACCAAAAAGAACTGGTCCTTGGAAAGGGGGATCTAGGATGGCATCCTGCAAATCCTAGCAAAAACCCGAGACCCTCAACCAGGAGTAGCGTCGAAGGTATATCCCTGTGGCAGCTGCTCTAGCGGCAGTGTCTGCCAAGTCATATGAACACCTGAGGACGTGCTGACCAACATCAGCACCAGACTGAAGAACTGCTAAGAGCTCTGTCTTATTAGCAGAATCAGGTTGTGACCGAGCTAGGTCCATAGCCTTATTCCAGAGAGATTTCTGACACATCACCATGTGTGCCAGAAAATTTCAATGACCGAACCATACAGGTGGCCAAAGAGTACACCTTCCGGTTAAGACGGTCCAGTTTCTTGGACTCCTTATCTGGTGGTTGGGAGCTCATATGCTTTGACTGTTGAGTCCTCCGATGAGCAGCTATAAGGATCATCGAATCCGCTTTGGGTTGCTCGTTCAAATATGGTTCCCCCTCCATGGGTCCTATAAAAGCGGTCAGCTTTCTTAGGAACCACCAAGGTCATGGAAGGGTGTTTCCAGGCCACTTTTGTAATGTCCTGGAAGGGCTCCACCAATGGTGGGATGACTAAAGGTTTTGGTTCAGTGGCCCCTAAGAATTTCACTATGCTGTGTCTCTCATGGTCCAACTCTTCCGTCTCCCATTGGTTAAGGAACTCAATGTGTCTCATCACATCTAAGAAGGAGGGACCGTCCAGAAGAGACCTTGGGGAATCCCTCCATGGATCTGGGGATGGAAGAAACAAATCATCTTCTGATGAATCATAGGAGGAGGAGGAGCCTCTGGTAGATTCCTCTGAAGTAATATACCAACATCCCCTAGAGCTACTCTGGTGTTTGGAAAAGGATCTGGATGACAGATGGCGACCGTGCCGCCGTCGTTCGGGAGATCCTGGCTCATCATCCCCTGGAGTTGGATGGCCCGGCGTTCAGGGTGGTGAAGGCGATCTGTGTGGAGTCATCAGTTGCCTAGGCAGAGCCGAGATATGGGTTCCCATGGGGGTGGGATTTGGCTCCGGTGGTCTAGGCAAAACATTCCCCTTGACAGTGTTCCACTAGCTGTTGAAAAGACCCCGACCTTAGCCAAAAGGACAACAGGGCCTGGCTAGGGTAGGGGCGCATGGCGGGGGGCCTGGCATCAGATCATGTGGTTTTGACCGTCCTGGTATCAAGTCTGATGGTACCGCTGTATCGGACGTCAGTTCTGGTGGAACGCAGTCTCCTGGCATCGGGTGCACTAGCGCCTGGTTGTTGGGCTCCCAAGGGGGAGGTGGTGGGAGTGATGGCTGGTCTGTGGTGTCCTCGGAGGCAAGCATCAGGTCCCCCGATGTTGGTTCTGTAGTCGGACCCTTGTCAGAGCCCTAAGGATCAGACGCTGGCTTAGGGAATGGCGTCTGGTTCGACTCCATAGCGGAGTCAGAGGGCGTAAAGGCCTGAAGTCGGTCCCGAACCCCAACTGATGACGGTCTGGAAGGCGAGCGTGGTTTCTTCTGGTGCTCGTGTTCCTGATGTCTCTTAGCATCATCCAACAATCCAGAGACCATGGCCTTGCGGATGTCAGGCTCCAACCTGCTGCCCGACAAAGGATGGGCCAGTCCTGCTGGCTGAGACCCTAGCGTTAACTTGTGGGGCCAGATAGCCAGGGATATGGGGCCAGGGATGACTGCAGCCCGGAAGACTCCCCACTGTATGTCTGGGTGGAGGTGGGGGGCTTCCTCGACGGTAACCCTGGAAGAGCCAGGGAAACCGGAGGGGCTGAATCTGACCTCGCGCCGGGGGCAGAACTCTTGGAAGCCTTGTGTGGAAACCTCGAACGGGAGTCTGACCTGGACCTGTCCTTATCCCTACGATAGTGCTTCCCATTCGATTTCTTCTCTCTGGGGGAGGAATCCTTGGTGGAGAAGGAAGATAAGCTGTGCCCCGAATGGGTCTTCTGCATGGCGGCCACTTGTTCAAGGAGGACTGCTTTCAAAGCCTTCAGGCAGCAGATGTGAGTCCTCCTATTGAAGCTTAGGCAATGTGGGCAGTCGCCCGGTTTATGGTTGGGGTCTGGGTAAAATAGACAGGCCGAGTGGCCATCTTTTGCCAGGATCTGCTTGCCGCACAGGCACTTCGATTTCCGGCGCTCTGTAGTAGAAGATGGCTGGGTAGACATACACAATGAATTCAGTGTTTCAACCAAAAAAATGTTAATTGCACAAAGTGTGAAAATGGAAGTCGACTGGAAGCATGAGGCATCCGTGGAGCCGATATGCACACAGACAGTGAGAGAAAAAAACTGAGGTGGTGCCGGGGGACTGTCCCCTTTATACCACTGGTGACATCGGGGGCGGGGCTGACGTCAGGGGGGTGATCTTCCACCTTAAGACTGCTAGCTAGAATTTTTCTGTGGGGTACTAGTGCCTGGCGGCATAGTTCTAATGGTTATTACCTGCTGCAGGAGCTCTATCTCGAAGTGAGATCTCCTCTTCTTCTTCCTCTTCCTCCACATCATCAGGAAAAATGAGGTCTGGATGATACTCCTCCTTGACGTTGATCTCTTCCATCTCTGGGTCTGCGTCAGCTGCACCGACAGCAGCTCACGGGAAGCTTCCTGGAGCCGGAGAGTAGGTGTCGACAAGGCTGCCATCGACAGTCTCAGCAAAGGGGGTCTGTTTAAGGTGTCTAGTTGCTGTACAAGCACATTTGTGTACTTGATCAGGACTTCATTCTGGTCGACAGTGGGCATCAACAGTGGGGTGGGGGTGGGTTCAATGGCACAGGTGTTGACGGCCCACCTGCTGTGTCCTGAGAACCCCCAATGAGTCTGTAGCCCTAGTAGAAGAACGGGCAGGTCTTCATGGGAGAGGTGTCAACAATGAACCTGTCGACAACTGAGGGGCCTACGACTTGGAGGTCGACGGCCGAGAGCCTTGTCAATTGGGCGGAGGTGCTGTCAGTATGGATCTGGCAGACACAGAGACCTGGACAGCAGTTCTCTTCGTCTGAGCAGCTGCAAACAACGAAGATCCCCCAGAAGAAGGAGAGGCTGCAGGGGAGACAGATTGAGGCCGGGGAGAGCGGTCATGATCTCGATCTTTCTTATGACTTTTCCCTGAGGACTTGTCTCGGACCTTGGAGGCCTGGGAGCTTGGAAGAACTGGCTGGCAACTGGGGAGCCAGGCACCCACAGGACACCTGCCCGGAGCTGGCTACCTGTTAAACCATCAGGAATTTTTTAAGAGCCCGTTTGCGTCACTGAAGGCTTGTTTGATTAAACTTCTGGCAGAGCTCACAGTCAGAAAGTTCGTGGTCAGGCCCAAGACAGCAGATACAGATGGAGTGTTCATCTGTAGAGGCAATCCTCTTTCCACAGTGGCAGCAACGGAAGAGAGAAGTAGAACAATTAACTCTTGACAAAAACAAAAAGAATAAATCTCTTGAAAGAAAGATTTTTTTATAAGGAAAGGTGGTGCTGAGGGTTGAGGTGCTGGATGCCGCACCTCGCACCAAGCCAGCGACCCGGGTTCGGAAGCGGACTCAGGTCATCGGGGGTCAGCAGGGGAGAAAGGATCGGCGTCAGAAGACAGCTCTCCTTTCCTGGGAGGAGGGGGACATAGGTCTCGCCTGTCTAGAGACCCTAGTGATAACTGGGGTCTTTCAGCAGTCGGGATCCTGGGGAAAGCAGGGGAGTGGCCACGGCGGCACTTCTGCGGGCGCGAGCATTCACGTGCTGCGCTGGAGCGCATTGCACCGCTGGGCCAATGGGGGGACAGCAACATCAGAAATACCCCCTTCCCATTGGTAGGCAAAGGTGGGTCTAGAGGCTCCAGCATCATGTCCATTTCCGGGCTTAGAAGCCCTCCCAGTTCTCCTCTCGTCCATCCCCACCAGACACTGTAGAAAGAGTGCTGGATGGAGTGGTGTTCCTTGCCCTGGGAATACAGATCCGGGGGGGCTCGCGAGATGTGGAGAAGAGGAGGCACATACCGAGAAAGTCTGAAGGCTTCAGAAGGACGGGATACATAGATATATACATAGATACATAGACAGTGTCGGCAGATAAGGGCCTATGGCCCACCCAGTCTGCCCATTTGAGCTTGTAAGTTCAGTTTATGTTTTCCTAGAAGTCTGTTGCCCCTTACCCCTGACCTCCAGAATTCCTTTATGTCTATCCCATGCATTCTTAAATCCCGTGATTGTTTCAGCCCCCACCACTTCCTCTGGCAGGGTGTTCCACTTGTCCACCACCCGTTCTGTGAAGAAATTTTTCCTCATGTTTCCTCTGAATCGTCCTCCCTCCAACTTCATCCCATGCCCTCTAGTCCTGGAACATCTTTTTCGCTTAAAAATAGTGTATTCCTGCACCCTGTTCCTCCCTGTAAGATACTTGTATGTCTCTATCATATCCCCTCTCTCCCTCCCTCCTCTCCTCTAGGGAGTACATGTTCAGTTCCTTCAACCTGTCTTCATAGGACTTGTGATGCAATCCATGCACCATCTTTGTTGCCCTCCTCTGAACCTTCTCTACCCTGTCTATGTCCTTACGTAGGTATGGTCTCCAGAACTATACACTGTACTCCAGGTGGGGCCTCACTAGTGTCTTGTATAGCGGAATTATGACCTCCCTTTTCCTGCTGGTGATGCCCTGCCTATACATCCCAGCATCCTATCTGCTTTACCTGCTGCCTTGTCACACTGTTTCCTACCTTGAGGTCATCAGAGATGATAACCCCAAGATCCCTTTCCTGCTTGGTGCAAGCTATATCCTTACCCCCCAACTGATATATTGTGCCAGGGTTTTTGTGCCCCATATGCATTATCTTGCACTTCTTTGCATTGAATTTCAACTGCCAAACCCCTGACCATTCTTCAAGTTTCTGCAGGTCACTTCTCATTCTGTCTACACCTCTGGTGTGTCTACTCGTTACAGAGCTTTGTCTCATCAGCGAACAGTGAAATTCTGCCTTCTAGGTCCTGTGCAATGTCACTGATGAAGATGCTGAATAGGACCGGTCCCAGCACTGATCCCTGTGGTACCCCACTGGTCACTCTTCCCTCTGTGGAGTGACAGCCATTTACCACCACCCTCTGTGTCCTGCCACCCAGCCAGTTACCTACCCACCACACTACTGTCCGCCCACACCCATATTCCCCAGTTTGTGTAATAGTCTTTTATGTGGCACAGTGTCAAAGGCCTTGCTGAAGTCCAAATAGGCCATGTCCACTGCCCTCCCCTGATCCACCTCCCTAGTCACCCAGTCAAAAAATTCAACGAGGTTGGTCTGACATGACCTCCCCCTGGTGAAACCATGCTGCCTTGGGTCCTGTAGTCCACTGACAACCAGATGTTCCACCAATCTCTCCTTCAGTAGTGCTTCCATGATCTTCCCCACTACCGAGGTGAGGCTGACTGGTCTGTAGTTCCCTGCTTCCTCTTTGTTCCCACTTTTGTATAAGGGGACTACATCTGCTGTCCTCCAGTCTTTGGGTACCTCCCCTGTTTCCAGTGATCGGCTAAACAGGATAGCCAGAGGTTCAGCCACCACCTCTCTTAGTTCTTTAAGGACCCTGGGGTGGACCCCATCTGGCCCCATTGCTTTATCAACTCTTATTACTTCCAGTTCCTTCAGGACCCTTTCTCGTGTAAAGGGACTTGTGTCCATTTCTGCACCATTCTCACCCCTTGTACTCCCTTCAGACCCATTACCCTCCTCTTCCTCAGTAAAGACTGAGCAGAAATACCTGTTCAATATGTCAGCTTTACTGTTGTCATCCTCCATAGCCCCATCCTCCCCTTCAGTCTCACTATCCCTCCCTTTGTCTTTCTTTTTCACCTATGTACCTGTAAAGGTTTTGTCCCCTCTACCCACTGATTTTGCAATGTGTTCTTCTGTCTGAGCTTTGGCTTCCCTTACTGACCTCCCTGCCTCCCTTTGCTTCTCCTGGTACTTCTCCCTATCCCCTTCTGCCTGTGCCTTTTGTATTGCCTGAATGCATTTTTTTGGCTTTCACTTTCTTTGCTACCTCTTTGAAAACCATAATGGTCTCCTCTTCCTTTCCTCTTGCTAACCTGCTTAATGCATAATTCTGTTGTTCTTGTAATCCCCATTTTAAATACTGACCACTGTTCCTCAACCCCTGATTCCTGTCCCATTCCCCTTAATGCCTCTTTCAAGTATCTCCCCATTTTCCCACAGTCTGCCCCCCTAAAATCCAGGATACGTGTTTTTGTGTGGTTTGGTTCTGCTCTTACTGTGATTTCAAACCACAATGACTGGTGGTCACAGTTCCCCAGGTGCTCCCCCACTGTTACCCCCATCACACTGTCCCTGTTTGTGAGCACAAGGTCCAGTATTGCCTTCTGCCGAGTTGGTTCCGTGACCAGTTGCTTGAGGAAGGCACCCCGAAGGGAGTCCAGGATAAATCTGCTCCTAGTTGATGCTGCTGCTGGGGTGCTCCAGTCCACGTCTGGAATATTGAAGTCTCCAACCAGTACTACCTCACCCTTGTCTGCCATCCTTTGGATGGCTAGCATCAGCTCCCTATCTGTTTCTTCCTCCTGGGCTGGTGGTCTATAGACCACACCTGTGCGGAGCTGGCCCCATTTTCCTTTCCAGCTTAACCCACAGTATCTCTCCCCATTTTGTTCCTCCTGGATCTCTGTGGCCCTTGTGTCATTTTTCACATATAGTGCCACTCCTCCTCCCTTCCTGCCTGCTCTGTCTCTTCTGAATATGTTGTAGCCAGATATGGCCATCTCCCAGTCGTGGTTATCATTACACCAGGTTTCAGTGATGGCCACCATAAGCCAACATCACTGAACAACCTTGCTGGAGAGAGTCCAATGGGTAGGGTGCAGGAATAAAGTTGACAAAAAAAAAAAAAAAAAAAAAAAAGAAGGAGAAAGGGAAAAAAGCCTAAGGATGAAAAAAGGCACAAATACTGCGATGCAGCTTCCGAAAAGACCCATGCAAGTGAGTCAACGGCGAGAAAGAACTGAAGAAGGAGCAGGGCCGCCCACACCTACATAGGGTTGGTGACATCGACAGACAGCATGAGCGGCCCCAGTTGTACTGCTGAAAATCTTCCGTGTGGATTCCCCTTCACCGACAGCGAAAATCTGGAGGTTCCACAACCAACAGTTTCAGTAAAGGAAACTAGATCTAGCGAGATCAGAAAGGCACCGCCAGAAGAAAAAATTACTCACCATAGCAATCTTGTTTCTTCAACTCATTATGATTAAACTGATGCAGTCAGCCTCCAGTGTTGAACTGCCCGGAGAGATGGAATTATATGCAAATGATGGAACTCTCAACTGGCTCATGCCACTTTCAAACTGCTGCCCTAGCAACTACTGCACTTTTGAGTGCTTCAGTTTCTTATGGAGCCTAACTGGGTATAAGACCCACTAGCTAAAACTAATAATGTTAAAAAATAATATTTTTGTCCTTTCAGGTCAAAACATCCTTAACAAACAAACCTAAGAAACTCGAGACCACCTGGACAACAACCAGTTAAACAAAGAGAGTCTCAACTTTAACCTATATAGGGAAAAAAAACTAATACAGGGATGCAGAGCAACTTCTATAGGTTCTAGTAGGGGAGGCAGGGAGGGTCTTTAATCATAATGACTGATGTCTTTGAAGAAACAAGATTACTATGGTGAGTAATTACTATGGTGAGCAATTTTTTCTTCTAACTCCAGGAATCGCTCATTATGATTAAACTGATGCAGACTACCAAGCAGTACCTTTGAAGGTTGGGCAGAGAACCTATTTTGGAAACAAACTCTGCAGTACTGCTATACCAAACCTAGCATCACTTCTGGATTGTAAATCCAGGCTGTAATGCCTTGTGAAGGTATGTACTGTTTTCTATGTAGCTGCTTTGCAGATTTCCAGTAGTGGAATTTCTCTTTAAGCTGCCACTGAAGCAGCTGTGCCCCTGGTGGAATGTGCTCTCAGGCCCAGGGGTGCGTGTTTACCCACCTTACTATAACAAAACTGTATACATGCCACTATCCAGTGAGCAACTGTACAGTTTGTGGCAGCTCTGCCCTTACCAACTTCACCATAGGTGAGAAAGAGATGTGTCTGACTTGATCTGTAAGACTTGGTTCTGTCAATATAGTGGCTAAGTGCCCTTTTGACATCAAGGGAGTGAAGCCTCCTTTCTGAAGAACTGGAGTTCTCTGTAAAAAAGACAGGTGGAGTGATAGACTGAGTTAAGTGAAAATCAGATACCACTTTGGGAAGGAATTTTATATTGGTCCCAAGGACCACTTTATCCCTGTGCAAGGAAATGTAGTCCACATCTGTGCACAGGGCTTGTAATTCACTGATCCTTCTGGCTGAAGTAATAGCAACCAGAAATACAGTTTTCCAAGTGATATACTTCAAATCTGCAGTTGCCATAGGTTTGAATGGTGTATCCATGAGCTTAGCAATGCAGATATTCAAATTCCAGGCTGGGACCAGTTCTCTCAGGGGGAGGGTACAGAAGGTTGAGGCCTTTAAAATATTTTCTGAAGACTGGATGAGAGGCCATGGATCTCTCTTTAACAGCTGACAGGTAAGCTGAGACTGAAGCCAAATGGACCTTGAGGGTCGAAGGGTACAGGCCTACGGAATGCAAATGTGTAAGGTAATCCAAGAGAATGGCCAAGTCTGCCCTGGAGGGATCCATACCTTATCTGCACATCATATAGAGAACCTCTTCCACTTAGAAGAAAATGTTTTCTTAGTAGAAGGTTTCCTGGAACTCCTAAGCACTGTCAGCACCTGCTCTGATAGCTTAAGGTTAGCAAATTCTAAGTCCTCAAGAGCCATGCCTTGAGCCTCAGTGATTTGAGATTGGGGTACAGGATCCTGCCCTGAGAGGGGCTTAGTAGGTTGTGCCCCCTGGACAAATGGATTGGGGGAACTACTGACAGGGTCAGCAGAAGAGCGTACCAGTGCTGTCTCGCCCAATCCGGTGCCACCAGTATCACTGTTGCTGGTTGGGACCTCAATTTCAGCAGGGTCCTGAATATCATAGGAAAAGGAGGGAATGCATACAGAACATCCCTGTCCAATCCAGGGCCATCGCATCCAGGGGAATTGTGCCCCTTAGAGGGGGCCTGCAGCAGTACATTGATAACTGGTGATTTTCTGCGGAGGCAAAGAGATCCGCCTCTGGAGTGCCCCACCTCCTGAAAATTGTACTGAGTATCTGAGGGTTCAGGCACCACTCATGGTGGTCCTGACTTATCCTGCTGAGAGAGTCTGCCAGTACACTGTCCTTCCCTGGAAGGTGTATGGCTGACAAGGATACTCCCATGGAGTATACCAGGGACCACAGTCTCATTGCCTCTGTGCACAGTAGGGTTGACCTGGTACCCCCTTGTTTGTTGATGTGGCACATGGTTGTGGTGTTGTCTGTTCTGACCTGCACCACCTTGTTTTGAAGGTAAGGAGCAAACACCTTTAGAGCCAGACAGACACTTCTGAGCTCCAAAAGATTTATGTGCAACAGAGACTCTTGGGGGACCATGTGCCACTTGCTGTGTGTTCCAACATGTGTGCCCCCCAACCTAGAAGAGAGGCATCTGTTGTGAGGATTACCGAGGGCTGTTCCCTTATAAAAGGTATGTCCACTCTCAGGTTGTACTCGTCCAGCCACCACTGCAATGCCTGAACTAAGCTTTTTGTGACTGGAACCAATTTGGACAGAGCATCTGTCCTTTGACACCAGTACTGCCTTAGGTGGAATTGAATATATCTCATTTGAAACCTGGAACCCATTACCACTGCAGTGGCAGATGCCATGTGGCCCAGTAGCCTGAGAAATTCTCTGGCTGGTTTGGGTCTCCCTGACACGAAGGAGCTTGCAATCTGCAGAATGCTTGTCACCCTGTCTTGTGGCAGGAAGGCTCTGTCCTGTCTGGTGTTTAGTTCTGCTCTAATAAATTCCAGCACCTGAAGTGGCACCTGCTGAGATTTCTCTTCGTTTATAAGAAATCCCAGGGACTCCAGTGTAGATTTTGTTAGTGCCAGTGACTGTACTGTATATGCTGCAGAGACTGTCCTACTACTAACCAGTCCTCCAGGTAGGGAAAGACTGTTACAACTCGTTTTCTCAAAAACTCTACCACCACTGCTAGGCACTTTGTAAAAGTCCTTGGTGCCGAAGTTAGTCCAAAAGGGAGTGCTGCAAACTGATAATGGCCTGAAGTCAGCCTGAATCTCAAGAATTTTCTGTGAGATGGTCTGATGGGAATGTGAAAATAAGCATCCCTTAGATCTAGGGAGGCTAGCCAGTCTCCCTTTTGTAATGAAGGAATGATTATTGCCAGAGTGACCATTTTGAACCTTGATTTCAAAATGTGCTTGTTCAGAAGTCTTAGATCTGAAATAGGTCGCCAATCCCCGTTTTTCTTCCTTGTGAGGAAGTACCTGGAATAAAAACCTTTGCCCCTGTGAAACAGAGGCACTGTCTCCACTGCTTTGATTGCCAACAGACGCTTTACCTCTGCTTCCAAAAGAATCCTGTCTGCAGATGTTACTGGAGCAAAGTGCCAGGCCCTGGCTCACTACTTCCAATACCCACTTGTCTGTGGTGATGGAATGCCAAGCGTGAAGGTAGTGATCCAGTCTGCCACCCACTGGTGGTTCTACAATAGGGGATGCGACCTGCACTAGCCCATCAGGGGTTCTATGTGGTTTGTGCCTGAACTTGTGCTGCAGGAGCAGTTCTTCTCATGGCCCTCCTGCCTCTTCCTCTGAAGTAACCTCTGGCCTGCTGCTGAGGCTGAGAGGCCTGGCTTGAAAGAATGGTTTGGGGGTAACCCCCCCCACCCCTGCCTCCCCTACTCTGGGGTCTGTAAGAGGTGGAAGGCTTATCTTTTGAATTGCTCCGATAAGTGGATTTATATTCCTCCACCTTCTTCATGTATGCTTCAGTCTCACCTCCAAACAAGGAGTTGTTCTCAAGGGGAAAATCCACTGCTTTGGCCTGGGTGTCTAAGGTCAGGTTAGTGGCTCCAAGCCACGCAAACCTCCTAAGCGAAACAGACAAAGCCATTAATCTGGATGCAGTATCACTGGCATCCACTGCCATATGAAATTGATACTTGGTAGCATCAAGTGCAGCCCTTGTTGCATCCTGCAAATCTACAGCCACTTCACCTGACATCATATCAGCCAGAGCTAGAACAGTGCTCCAGAGAGCCTTCTGGTACTGTACTGCATATGCCATGTAATTTGCCTGCCTAACTAATAAAGAGGCAGTCATGTACCCTTTCTTGCCCATGGCATCCATTTTCCTTGAGTCTTTGTCTGGTGAATGGGTAGCCAAGGGGATCCTGGCCTTGTCACAGGCAGCAGCCTGGACTACTCCTTCAGGATCAGCATAAGTAAACAGAAAGTCAGCTGTAGTTCTATCCAGCTGGTATTTCTTGTCCGCTTTCTTATCCACACCAGGGATAGAAGTTGGAGTTTTAAAAATCTGTAATGCAGCCTTTTTTAAGGACTTATGCATGGGCAGAAGCAGACGTTTCATGGGGGTTAACCCCATCATATCCAAAAACTCTGCCTCCTCCTCCTCTTCTGTTTCCTGAAGAGGAAGGGTAAGGGTTTCCACCATGCTCTTAAAGGCATAGTGGGAAGAATACTCCTCAGAACCCCTAGGAGGAGACCCAAACTCTTGCTCTAGGAAGACTTCTGGATCTATAGGTTCCCCTTTGAAGTCATCCTCACCATACACTTCCAGCAATTCCTGCCTTGCAGGAGCTGGAGGAGGAACCAGGTCAACCGGTGTAGGAACCGGGATTGCACCCTGAAGGGCTTGTAAAACCTGTAAGGTTTTAGCAATATCCTCAGCCGAGGGCATACCATGCTTGTCTGCTGGGAGCTTCTCAGTCTTCTCAGCTGCAGGTGCAGCGACATGTTTTTCTTTACACTTTTTCTTTAATGGAACAGGTTCAGAGCCTGTTTCCACAGCCCTTTTTGTTTTACCTTGTTCAGATTTTCTGAACTCCTGTCGGGATCCTTGGCTTTACCGCCATCCTTTTTATGGGAAGAGGAAGAAGCAGAATTATCCACACTAGAAGCAAAAGCCATCTTTTCTAAAATCTTAGACCTTTTCTTTAATGTTTTAGGACAAAAGGTCTTACAAATATCACAAATGGCAAAGATATGAGTTGTACCCAAACAAGAAATACACAGAGAATGTCTATCACTTTTGCTATAAGTTGTCCACAAGACTGACAACATTTAAAACCAGTGGGTCCTGTGTATTTTTTAGGCTTATCCAAATGGACCTCTGACACTGAAGCTAGACAAAAAGATCACTTTCCAAAACCGTTATTCAAAATATCTCGGAACTGGAGGTTTCTTTGTAAATAACTTCTGATAACGGTTCCTGAAGAAAAGGGAACTGAGAAATACACTAAATTTAAACAAAACTAAAGCGGTTCAAGGAACCGACAGCTGCATATATATTTTATAAAGAAATATGAGGTAAAACCTCACAGATGCGGAACCATCTGTTCCAAGGAACCATGAGGGAACTGCGAATAAAATAAAAAAACTACTACAACACTAAATAAACTACATTAAACAAAGTTCTAAGGCAGCAATTTAAAAATTAAACTACAAATGAGTATTTATCAAACAGATAACTTTAGTCTGAAGGCAGTTCAAGGAGAGCTCTCCGTGACGTCCCTACTAGGCAGGCGGAGTAAAGAATCTGAAACACTCAGAGTGCAGCAGTTGCTAGGGCAGCAGTTTGAAAGTGGCATGAGCCAACTGAGAGTTCTATCATTTGCATATAATGCCATCCCTCCGGGAAGTTCAACACAGGAGGCTGACTGCATCAGTTTAATCACAATAAGTGATTCCTGGGGTTAGAATTAGGGTGGCCCCCTCCAGTTGGAGCTTGATCTGGACCATCTTTCTAGATCAGAGGAAAGGGAGAAAAGGTGTAGGGGAACCTCCTTTTCCAGGAGAGAGATGATGCACCCTGCCAGAAAATGCCAGGCCCTGGATCTAGCAAGTAGAAATGCAACAATTTTGCACTGAGTGGAAACGCAAAAAGGTCAACTCTGGATGAACCCACCTGTCAAACAGGTCTGCTACGACTGAAATCAGCCGCTTGAACTCAAGTATTCTGGACTGTGGTCAACTGATACTGTCCGCCAAGGCGTCTTGGACACCAGGAACAGGGACAGCCGACAGCTCTGGACCGTGTTCTTGAGTCCAGTCCCTGACTCTCCTCACCTCTCTGCAAAGGGGTAAGAATGAGTCCCCCCTTGCTCACTGATGAAATAAACCAAGTGGAGGTTGTTCAACTGGGCCAGCTGAGGACCCAGGGAGAGAAGGGTCTGAAGGGCCTGTATGATATACAGAACTCCCTACAGGAACAGAACGGTAGAGGTATGAGCCTTCAGCAGAGTGCAGGTTCACTGGGTTGGAAAAGGAGCTAGGTGTGCACCCAAACCTAGGCCCGAGGCATGCGTGGTGAGGAGCTGTTGTGGAAAGATTGTAAGGAAAAGCATCCCTTTCAAAAGATTATGGGGGGGGGGGGAGTGTCCACGCACCACTGGAGCATGTTGTGGGTAGGGAGGACACTAGAAACAGATAACCTTAATGCCCTGCATTGATCCCAACGGACCACAGGTCCCACACCTGGGGTGCCGCAGGAGCAACCTGGCCCAGGGTACCATGATCATGGCCGCAGTCAACAGGCCCCACAACTTTTGGGATGCCTCTTTGGTGGCAAAACTGTCTCAGGGAGACTAACCAGGCCGGCATTGTCAGATGGCCTGGTCTGTCCCTGGACAGAGAGGCCATGTCCAGGGCTGCTCCAAAAACCTCCCTATATACCTTAATGCTGACAAGGGCAGAGCAGACTGGGGCACAATAACTGAGACACCCGAGGGCTTAGGACAGATACTGGACAGGCGCCACGGATAAGTGCAGAAGTGGGGGAATCACCTAAACTGTCCCACCTGCCTTGGACCTGCTCCTCATCAGCGGCGTAGGAACGACAGATCCTAAAGGATGCTACCCATGGCTTCCAGTCCCTCCACCTGAGGGAAGGGGTGCAGGAAGTGTCATCCGGCAGCCACACAATAAGATTGGACAGCCGGGGCAAGACCTCTCCCTGGCACCAGGGGGACCAAAAATGGTGCTGCCAGGCAGACCGCCAATTAGGCGGAAAGCAGAAGAGAGCAAAACAATCCCTTCCTCAGCCTACAGAGCTGCAGGGGTATGAGAGGGCACCTAAGGCAGCTGCGGCAGAACCCAGTCAAAGAGAGTCTAGCCCAGATGAAGGGTTGAGGCTTCTGGGTTAGGTAAGGAGCCTCAAGACCACTACACAGAAGTGCCCAATGGGGGCGAGAGGGAGGGGCAGCACAGAAAACCCGAAGAAAAAATTACTCACAATAGTAATGTTGTTTCTTCTAATGGAGTCTTGCTGTATTCTGACTTAATGCAGTTAGCCCCAGCACTTGAACTGCCCCGGAGATTAAGGAGTTAAAACTCTATGCAGGAGCATAGAATGTTGAGCTCGAGCTCGGTTTTCAAACCTCTGTCTGTGGTACTTCCCAGTGTAACCGTCAGATTCTTACGAGCAACTAACTAGTTGAGTCTAGATATAATATATATATAAGTGTGTGTGAAAATTGTTCTAGTATAAGCCAAAAGGCAACAATTTGGGCCCAGAAGACTCAAGTTGAGTACCCAAGAAGGAAAAAGGTAGTGACAACACTAAACAGATTTATAACACAAACAGAATTAACAATTAACCCACCCAAGATGGGGGTGCAAGGTACACCCCTGAGGTGCAACACTGTACCTGCCAGCCCATTTCCCAAAAACTAGGTTCTGAGAGGGGAGGCGGGAGGTCAGAATACAGCAAGACTCCATTAGAAGAAACAACATTACTATGGTGAGTAATTTTTTCTTCAAACAACATGAAGTCTTGCTGTATTCTGACTTAATGCAGACTACCAAGCAGTTCCCTATGGAGGAGGGAATACAGAACCTAATTTGGGAACAGGCTCTGCAGTACTACTATGCCAAACCTAGCATCACTCCTAGCCTGGATGTCTAGGGAGTAATGCTTGGTGAATGTATGTACTGTTTTCCAGGTGGCTGCTTTGCAGATCTCTAACAAGGGTATATCTCTGGCTGCAGCCAGAGTAGCAGCTGTACCCCTAGTCAAGTGAGCCCTCAGGCCTGAAGGAGGTGTTCTATCCAATTTGTCATAGCAGAATTGTATACAAGAAACAATCCACCTGGCAATAGTTCTTTTTATGGCAGGCTTACCTTTCCCCACCTCACCATAGGTGAGAAACAACTGAAGACAGTCATTCCTGTGAGCCTTAGTGTGCTCTATGTAATAGCTAATAGCTCTATTAACATCCAAGCTGTGTAGCCTTCTTTCACCTGAAGAGGAGTGGTCAGTGAAAAACACAGGAAGAGACAGACTGGTTCAGATGAAAAAGCTGATACCACTTTGGATAAGAATCTCCTATTGGTTCTTAGGACCACTTTATCCCTATGGAAGGATATAAAGTCAGGTTCAACTGACAAGGCCTGTAATTCACTAATCCTCCTGGCCGAAGTAATGGCTACCAGGAACACAGTTTTCCAGGTCAAGTATTTCAGCTCAGCCAAAGTCATGGGTTCAAAGGGTGGCTGCACAAGCTCTGCAAATGCAGACATTAAGATCCCAAGCAGGAGTCGGTTCTCTAAATAGAGGGTTTCTATGAACCAGACCCTTGAAAAACCTTTTAAACACATGATGAGAGGCCAGGGAAGAGCCCTTCCCTGCTGAAAGGAAAGCAGAAACTGCTGCTAGGTGAACCTTTAGAGTTGCAGGCCTAAGGCCTAGACCATTGAGGTGAACCAGATAATCTAAGGCTGTGGAGATGCCTGCAGAATCAGGGACAATGCCTTTCTGAGAATACCAAATGGTAAACCTCTTCCATTTGGAATCATAAGTCTTTCTAGTAAATGGTTTCCTGGAAACCTTCAGGATATCCATGACTGCCTGAGAACGATGCAGGTCGGCACAGTCTAGCTTTTCAAGAGCTAGGCCTTGAGATTGAGAGACTGGGGATCAGGATACCAGATCCTCCCCTGGGAGGAGGACAGAAGATTGTGTCTCTTGGGAAGGGACAGGGGACAAGACACTGCCAGGGACAGCAGCAGAGGATACCAAGGCTGCCTGGCCCAGTCTGGAGCCACTACGATCACTGTGCAAGGTTGAGTTCTGATCTTGATCAGGACCCTGAACAGCAGAGGGAATGGAGGGAAGGCATAGAGGAACCTGCCCTTCCAGTCCAAAATCAGGGCATCCTGGGGCACAGTCCCCAGGAGTGGAGGTCTGCAACAGAACAGAGGGAGTTGGTGATTGTCCAGGGCTGCAAAGAGATCTATCTCTGGAGTGCCCCATCTGGAGAAGATGGTCTGCAGGATGAGAGGATTCAGGGACCATTCGTGATGTCCCTGGGATATTCTGCTCAGAGTATCTGCCAGTACATTGTCCTTCCCTGGAAGGTGAACTGTTACCAGGGAAGTCTGAAAAGAATAGGTCAGAGACCACAGTTTCATGGCTTCTATGCGCAAGGCCGAGGACCGAGGGACTCCTTGTTTGTTGATATACCACACTGTGGTTGTGTTGTCTGTTCTGACTTGGACCACCTTGCCCTTGACCGAATCTGAGAAGCACTGAAGTGCCAGGAACACTGCCCTGAGTTCCAGAAGGTTGATATGAAGGAGAGACTCCTATGGAGACCAGACCCCTTGGGCTGTCAAGGTCTCCAGGTGGGCTCCCCAACCTAGGAGAGAAGCATCCGTAGTCAGAACTACTGAAGGAGTTTACGGGAGTAATGGGACTCCTTGTCTGAGGTTGTCCTGATCCAGCCACCACTGGAGAGCTTGGACCAGAGTCTGAGTCACTGGAATCAGTTTGGTAAGAGGATCCTTTTTCTGAGACCAGAAGGACCTTAGGTGAAACTGAATATCTCTCATCTGGAATCTTGCTCCCTGCACCACTGCAGTGGAAGCTGCCATGAGGCCCAGAAGCTGGAGGAACTGGCTTGCTGGTCGAGAGACCCGAGGTCAAAAACATGAAGCAAGATCCAATGGGGCCTTCAGCCTTGCCAGGGGAAGGAAAGCTTTTGCTTGTACAATGTCCATATCTATTCCTATAAAGGTGAGAAGCTGAACTGGTTCAAGGACAGACTTTGGTAGATTGAGAAGAAAACCCAGGGAACTGAGTAGGTCCTGGGTAGTTTGCAGAGCTGACTTGACCTTAGAGATGACTGATCCACAATGAGCCAGTCGTCCAGATATGGGAAGATGGTGATACCCTGTCTTCTGAGGTAAGCCACCACTACTGCAAGACACTTTGTGAACACCCTTGGAGCTGATGGCACGGCTCTGAATTGGTAATGGCCTGAAGGCAACTCGAACCTGAGGTATTTTCTGTGGGAACACTTGATAGGGATATGGAAGTAGGCACCTTGAGGTCCAGAGATGCTAACCAATCTCCTGGCCTTAGAGAGGGAAGAATTATTCCCAGAGTTACCATTTTGAATTTGGGCTTTGATATGTGCTTGTTCAAATACCTTAGGTCTAGGATGGATCATCACTCCCCTGTTTTCTTTGGGGTAAGGAAGTATCTGGAGTGCAGTCCTTTTCCCTTGTGCCGAGTAGGAACCTTCTCTATAGCTCTGAGAGCTGGAAGAGAGGAAACCTCTGCCTCTAGGGCAAGGGTTTCTGAAATTGATGCAGGTGGAAAAGACTTGGCCCTCTTTTTTGGAAACTTTTTGAAGCTGAGGGCCAGGCCCTGGCTTACTACTTCCAGGACCCACTTGTCCGAGGTCACAGACTTCCAGGCCTGGAAGCAGTAAGCCAGCCTGCCTCCTACTGGAATTGGCGAGTCGACCTGGGCTGACACCTCTGGGTGTCTGCTTGGCAGAAGCCTTAGACTGGGAGAAGGAGGGAGCAGCCCGACTCATCCCACTCCTGCCCCTCCCTCTGAAGAACCCCCTCTGTGGGAAGGGAGAGGAGGCCTGGGCTTGGTAAAAAGGCCTGTGAAAAGGTCTGCCCCTAGACTGCTGCTTTTGTGGAGTGGCTTGCCTTTCCTTGGTCTGTGCACTGCTGTACGTGGTCCTGTATTCATCCATTTTCTTCATGTAAGCCTCTGTTTGCTCCCCAAACAGAGAGTTACCCACTACAGGAAAATCCATAACCTTAGTCTGGGTATCCTGTGAAAGGCTAGTACATCTGAGCCAAGCATGTCTTCTGAGAGACATAGATGTAGTCATGACTATAGATGCCACATCACTGGAGTTAACAGCAGCATGAAATTGCATTTTCGATGCCTCAATTCCATCAGCAGCCACCTCCTCCAGCTCTGTGGCTAACTGGAGGGAGGCCTGTTTAGCCAGTTCCAGAACCGTATCCCATCTGGATTTCTGGTACCTGGCTGTGTAGGCCATATAATTAGCCTGCCTGAGTCCCAAAGAGGATGCCAAATACTGTTTTCTGGCCATGGCATCCACTTTCCTGAAGTCCTTATCCAAGGTGTGTGAAGCCAAAGGAATGTTAGCCCTGTCCCAGGCTGCAGCCTGCACTACCCCAACATGGCTGCTATGATTATAAAGGAACTCCATAGCTGAGCCTGATAACATATACCTCCTATCCATTCTCTTGTCCACTGGAGGTACTGAATCAGGAGTTTGTAAGATTTTGTGTATCTGTTTCCGCAAGGACTTATGAAGAGGGACAGACAGCCTTTTGGACTCTGGGATGTCCATCATTTCCGAAAAATCAGGCTCTTCTTGCTCCTCTGCATCTTCAACCAAGGGAAGCTGAAGGGTTTCGGCCACCTTTTTGTAAAACAAAAAGTGTGAAGGGGACTCAGGGAGCCTGGGAGGAGAGACACCCGAGGGCCTGTCTGGGGAGATGTCCGGTTCAATGGGCACATCCAGACCCCCTGGTCATCGTCATCATCATCATCATCAGGATAGTTTTTGTCTCCCTCCCACTCATCATAATAAGCATCTGGATCATAATTCGAAGGAGACGGATCTGACCGAACCAACCACCTAACCGGCGGTACCGGTTCGGACAGAACCGGTCTAAGTGATTGAACAATGCTAATCCTTTGGCTATTTCGTCCACGGTTGGAGAATGCAGTACAGGATCCGAACCGGTGGACTTATGTTTTCTTTTTTTTTTTAGACTTTCTGTTTATTGCTTTCATATAAAACAATACAGCAAGTATTCTCGTGCAAGAGAATAGGAATAGAACAACAGAGAATACTGAATTAACAATACTAAACTCTTACATTCTTGTACAGTAGGAGGTGGGGGAAATTCAAAGGCATCGTAAGCCGTATAACATACAGGCCAAAGAAAATGCTAGCTGCTTCATGGCTTAGGTCGTAGTCCAAAGGGAGAAAGAAAAGGTAGTTATACACACTATCCAGTAGTGCTGTGTTACCTAAATACGAATAGACATTTCAAATAACAAATTTGCCCTTCCTCGGTCCCTCCTCCCCTACATTCACCACCATACAATTCTGAACGTTTAGTTCAATTATATAAGGCACTTTAATAGAGAAAACTTTAGAGCCCTTAGCAATTTAAAATTTTAGTCGAGTTACCCTATAAAGATTGTATACCTCTGGAAAGTAAATGGGTTAACTGGGCCCGACTGTCATAATTTTATTTATTTATTTATTTAAGAGATTTACCAGATAAGCATTCTGAGCGGGGACCGCTCGTTTCCAGATGCGACCTGGGGTTACACAGGTCAGACAACAGATACAGTAATCAGTAAAACACAGTACATTCGATACAGTAAAGCAGTAAAACACAGTACATCAGTGTTACATAGGTCTAGAGTGGCTAACAGTAGTCATAGTCCTAGTTAAAGTGCACAGCGTGGGAAGACAACAGACAGTGGTTCAGAGGCAAATATTATTATTTGGCAACTAGGTCTTCAGGTAGCAATTACAAGCAGCAGAGTAGTAGGACCTCAGGAGTGGTTTGAGAGCCCAGTGGGAGTCTGAATGCCTGATGTCTGCAGGTAGCTCATTCCATAGTTTTGGCAGACGGTGCATGAAGGCCATTTGGCCCTTAGAGGTGCGCATGAAAGGTACATGGAGCTTTTTCTGATCATAAGCTCTGAGCGGGTAGGCCAGGGAGGTTGGGCAGATAGAGCACTGCTGAGGTAGAGGGGAGGGTGTTGACCAGTGCTTGTAGATAAGGTTAGTGCAATGTTGTTTTACGCTGAGGACTCTAAGGATGGGAAGGCCAGGGCTGTACAGGTCGCAGTGATGGGTGGTGGGAGAGGCGGTCAGGCGTGATGGCAGAGCAGTGATGAGGGGTCCAGTCCAGCCAATGGATGGGAGGCTCGCTGTAGACCATGTCCCGTGGCCAAAGATGGGAAGGATCATTTTGAGGACTATCTCCCATCTAACATAGGTGGGAAGGGAACCTTTGTGACGGTACAGAGCTCCTAACCTAGGGTGGAGTTTTCTCTGCAGTGATTCGATGTGGGCGTGAAAATCGAGGTGTTGATCTAGCCATATCCCTAGGTACCTGAAGGAGGTGCAGAAATCTAGGTTTGAGCCATCCAGGGTGTGGAAGACAGGGGGGGCTGCTGGGCGGGATAACTTGGGATGGGTGCCAAGGTTATGGAGGCAGTTTTCTTGGCGTTTAGGATAAGCTGGTTGGACCTGAGCCATGTTTATACGGCATCAAAATCCCGTTGTAGAGATGCAAATGTGACATCGGTAGGGGGCCAGAGGTGTACAGTACTGTATCATCACGTACATTTGTGCGCTGAGTTAGAGCAGACTTGAGGCAGATCGTTTAAGAGTATAGAAAAAGTAGGGGACCCAGGACTGAACCCTGGGGGACCCCATATTCACTGGTAGTTGGGAGGAGATGTGGGGGCCAATTTTACGGCCTGTACTCTGCCTGACAGGTAGGCTTGGAACCAGTTCGAGGCAGGTTGGGAGAGGCCCTTGTTTGCAATTTTGAGAGGAGTTTGAGTGTGGGACACGGTATCAAGGCTTTGGCCAGGTCAATAAAAATAGCAGAGGTGACAAGGCCTTTGTCCATGCCAAGGAGATATCGTTAGTGAGCCTTAGCAAGGCTGTGATGGTGGAGTGATTTTGCAAAAATCTGACTGGAATGGAGTGAAGAAAGAGGTGGAGTCAGGAACTGTGTTATTTGGGTGAGTCAGAGCTGCTCTTGCAGCTTGGCCAGGGCAGTAAGAGGAGATAGGACGGTAGTTTCCCGGTTCAGATGGGTCGCCCCTTTCGGTAGGGGGATGATTACTGCTTCCTTCCAGGCGCCTGGAATTTTCGCCATAGCGAAGGAGAGGTTTAGTAGGTCTGCAAGGGGGAGGCAATGGCAGGGGCAGATAGGAAGAGGAGTTTGGCGTCCAGGCCTTGTGGGCACTTGCCTTTGTTTGGGTCGAGGGAGCGTAGAGCAGTGAAGACTTCTGCGGGGGAGACCGGCCGGAAGGAGAAGGTGGGCGTGCTTGGAGGCGGCTGGGGTATGGCAGGGTGGCTGTTGGCGGCTGCGCAAGGCTGTAAGTTGTCTAGGACAGATTTGGCGCTTATGGCGAAGAAGGAGTTGAAGCGGATGCAACCCAGCTGAGGGGTTGATAAGATGTTGTCCTGAAGGTTTAGGGTGGGGAGGAGTCTGGGCGGGGAGAGAATAGAGGCTTTAATGGTTTCCAGAATTTGGAGGGATGGCTAAGATTTTTGGTGAGGGTGTCATGGAAATAGTAGTTTTTGCCTGTCTTATGGCTTTTGTGCAATTGTTTGAGAGATGCGGTAGTGTTGCAGAGATGTAGGGATTGAAGTCTCCTGTGATTTTTCAGACCTGATCCTAGCTAGGCATTTGCCAATTATGTCTGCTGATATCCAGGGGAGGTGAAATCCCTGACTCTTTTCTCTTTCTTAGGGGCATGATAGTCCCATATGTTGAGGAACTGCTTTCTAAACCTTTCAAAAGCATGGTCAATTGAGGGCCTAGATTGATAAAGGACCAGTCGGCAAGTGAGATCATCTAGGGTGATTGGAGAGAGAAGGGATTGTAGGCTCTGGTGAGGATCAGCCTAGGAGGGAGGTGGTTAGTAGGTCTGTGCACTTTCCTTGACATATAGATCATGTGGTGATCACTCAAGGAGTCTGGGAGGATGCCAACCCTGATTATTCTGTGTGGGTGGGAGATGAGAGCACAGTCCAGGAGGAGTGGTTGCTTGTTGCGGGATTGGGCGTGTGGGTTGTTCAATTAGTTGGGAGAGGTTAAGGGCTTTGACACTGTTAGCGTATTTTAGTACATGCAGGTGCAAGCCAGTTATGATTTGTGTCACCTAGGATGTGGAGTTGCCTGTGCGCCAAGAGTTTTAGAGGCTGATGGTATCACCAGGAGTAGTCGAGGCGGAGTAGATGCCCGTAACGTATACCGGGGAGGAGTGTGGCAGCAGGAGTTTAATCATTGTAGATTCGGTCTGGGGAGATGGGCTGCTGATTTGGACAGGGGTGAAATTAAGACTGGTAGCCATATACATGGCTATGCCTCTGCCTTTCTTAGGGCCTAGGCGGTCCTGTCTGATTGCAGTATACCCCGGGATGGCTATTGAGGCATCCGTATGATGAGGTTTGAGCCAAGTCTCAGATATGATGCAGATGTCTGGCTTGACTGTTTGGATGGTGACTTGCAGCTCAGATATTTTTTTTAGTAGGCTGCGGATATTCAGATGGAGTATGCTAATTCCCTTTGTAGGGGCCTCGTGGTTGTGCTGGGATATTGGGCCTGGGTTAGTTTCTATGTCACCTGACATGAGGGTAGCAAGGTGAGATATCTAGAAGTATTGCCATGTAAGTCTTGGCTTGCTCTGGATCTGGGGCAGGTGTGCTTGGGGAGGGGCACCAGCACTTAGGTTACTTAGGACAGGTAACCTCATGGAAAAGGACAGTGGTATAATTGAGGGGCTTATGCACCACGATGGGGTGGATTTGAGGAACAGCCAGCCCATGGGGGTTGGCAGGGGTGGGGGAGAGGGAGAAGTGGAGAGACAAATGCTAGGAGCACGGTTGCAAGAAGGCAGGTTTGCCTGGGGTAGTGAGGAGAGGGGCATAACTGTGGCAAGCACTGCTACTACAAGAAAATGCATGTTTGAAATAGGGGAATGCTAGAGCAGAGCGGTAGGATTGGGCTGGCGGCCTCTGCTGGTGAGAGGTGATAACCTGCAGACCTGAAAGTTGGCTGATAGGTTTTGGCCGCGTCACCTGACCTGCCAGCAGCCTATAAATCTGCGAGCCGACCAAGGGTGGTGGTGGGGCGGTGGGGAGCAGCGCACAGCGCCCGTGAGCAAGAACCACGGCAGAGCAGAGCAGTGCGGCACTTCGCCTCAGGGCCTCCGCTGAAAGAGGCGCCAAAATTCAAAAGGATGGACAAAGGGCGAGTCCAGGCTCCCGAGCAACTGTACCTTCTGGCTCGGGGTGGGGTGGGGGGTTCCGATGTTCAAGTCTTCCTGTCCTGGGAAGCACAGCCGGCTCTCTCGACCATCAAGGAGGCTCAGGGGAGGCGAGAAGTCCGTAGCCCTCGCGACCCGCTTCTGGAAGGAGAAGGAGGTTAGGAATATATGTGCAGCAGGAGGAGGCGGAGCAGTTTGCAGGTAAGAGCAGTGTGCAGGGTGGTAATGGGTTGCAATGCTACAGAAATACATAGAGTGTGCATTAGCAGGTTAAAAAAGTGAGATGTAAATTCAGCTGTTAAAATGGCCCCCGAGTAGACTGAGTGCTTTGACCTGAGACACGAGACTCGGTTTAGCGGCAAGCTCTCGGTGCCCTAAGTTGGATATATTTCCCTAGCTTTATCTCCCCTGCTATGTGCATCAGCCTGTCGCTGACTTGTCCCAGGTCTAGAGACTGATATAAGAGAACCTTAGCCTTCACTAGACACTCAGTTTAGCAGCTTCCATACAATGATTCAGTCAAAATCCAGCAGTAGGCATTAAAGGGGAAGGCTCCACTCGACCAACAAGCAGCTAATTACTCGTTCAAATAGACGCAGCAGATGCAGAAAAATAATACAAAAAACAAAAAAAACTATCTATAGTGCTACGCCGACTGAACTGCCTTTAAGAACCACGGCAGAGCAGAGCAGCGCGGTGCTCGCCTCAGGGCCTCCGCTGAAAGAGGCACCAAAATTCAAAAAGGATGGACAAAGGAGCTGAGTCCAGGCTCCCAGCGAACGCCGTACCTTCTAGCAGAAGCTAGTAATTGAAACAAATAGGAAATAAATAACTGGTATCCAGTGATCCCCATCTCCCAAAACAGAACCACACGACCATTCCCTTGTGTTTACAATTTATGGTCGAGATAAACATTTGTACTAGATCTTATTTGTACTGACTGAGCTAATTTTCAGTCCCCATCTGAGTCCGATTTCTCAGTCTCCGAGTGTCTGGACGGGTGCACGTGAAATTCAAGTGCTGTCTTCTAAAATCCAGCCCGGCGTCTCCTGGATCCGTGGTGCCATGTCTTTCCCGTATGTATTTAATCGGGCCGACGAAAAGATTAACTATCCCAAGTTGCGTAGCTTTTGGCGCACTGCATCAAATTGCTTGCGGCGAGCGCGTGTTTGGAATGACAAATCGGGAAACAGTTTAACATCTTTGCCTTGGATGTGAAGGGGATAAACTTCTCTCGGCTGTAATTAACATGTCCCAAATTTCTGGGCCGGTGGTTTTCAAAACCACAGTACGGGGAGTATCAGGATCTGAAGGCCGGACCCTGGGCGTAATTCTAAAGGCCTGTCGCATTTCTGACCAGTCAAAGTGCTCAGGGAGGTTCAAAGCTTCTGCTAGCCATTGTTTCAGGTAAGATAATAAGTTCGAGCCTTCAATACCTTCAGCAAGGCCCACTATGCGTACATTTCCAGCACGAATTGTATTTTCTATGGCTTCCACCCTTCCTCTAAGTTGCTGGTTTTCCTTTGTGAGTTGGGCCACGGTAGCTTGCGTTGTGACAGATCGTTTGTCAGCCTCCGCTACCGAGGAGGAGAGTGATGTAATGGCAGCATCTTGAGTTTCCAGCCGGGTAAGAGCTCTCTCTATTTTGGAATCCACAGCACGAACTGACTACAAAATTGCCTGCCAAGGTGGTTCTTTGGCGCTGAGCTGAACCACATGGTCTGGTAAATCCACTTCCCTGCTTGTAGTAGTATTCAAGGTAGCAGGCCGCTGTGATCCTGAAGCTTGAGGGACGGTATTTTTATTGTGCCCCATAGTCGAATTTGGTATCGATCGGTAGCCAGTAAGCTCAGCAAGTTCTAGAATAACTTTAATAGACTCTTTCGTGCCTAGAAATCGAATTTTGTTGGTTAGTGTGGAGGTAGAAGAACAGAGCGAGTGAAAGAGCTTCCGGCCTCGAAGCTGGCTCTCTACACACCGCCCCCAATGTTTTCTTTTGTGAACCGGACCTCAGGGTCGGCTCTCCTTTGCCGAAGGTATCGCCTAGGTCAGTAGGCACCTCCTCAGGTTCGGCCGCAACCGAACCGGGCTGGCCATCCAGATCCACGGACTTCTCGGCCTCCCTTTTCTTCAGCCTGCTCAGCCTCTTATCTAGAGTGGATTTAGGAAAGCTTTTACAAATTTGGCATTCCGACTTGAGGTGGTCAAACCCCAGACAATAAACACAGAAGAGGTGGGGGTTGGTCTTGACAAAGGCCTCCCCACATTCAGTACAGTACCGAAACCCAGTGGGACCGGTTTTCTTTTTGGGTTTGTCAGACATGGCCAACCTACTAAACTACCCTACAGCAGCTTTCAAGCCAGGTAATAAAATAACTGATTGGTTACAAACTGTGTCACGGGTTTTGAAAAAGAACCAGAAAAGGCACGGTTCTTTTGAAACCGATCGGTACCATAACACCTCTCTAATCCCCAGAAAAGTTTCTCAGGAAACAGAAGAAATACAAGGTCGGTTCCTAACCGGACCGACCGAAAAGAATCCGAGGAAAAAAGTAATTTCCACACACTTTTACAAAATAAACACAGTCACTACCTATCTACAACACTACCTGTACCGTAGGGAGAGGTTGGAAATACAAAAAAAAATAACAAAAAGAATGGTTTAAAACCAAACGCTTTACTTTTTCACAGAACCGAGCAGAGGAATCTCCGGAGCGACTTCACTGTTAGGCAGAGTAAAGAATCTGACGGTTACACTGGGAAGTAACACAGACAGAGGTTTGAAAACAGAGCTCGAGCTCAATGTTCTATGCTCCTGCACAGAGTTTAACTCCTCACACTCGGGGCATTTCAAGTGCTGGGGCTAACTGCATTAAGTCAGAATACAGCAAGACTTCATGTTGTTTGAAAGGCATCAAAGGACCAAGGACTGGGCCAAGGGCAAAGCCTGAATAGGGTGATGCTCCCTGCCTGGAAGAAAAGGAAAAGGCAAACAGTCCGTCCTTACACCATCGGTCCTCAAGACCCTTGAGAATATTTGGGGGGGTAAGAGAATCCTCACAACAGTTGTCTATATAACTTACGTAATTCGATTTTTACTGACTGGTTGTAATGGGACCTTGTTATCATTCATTATGCATCTCTCATTGACTTCCATTTGTGTGTTATGTTTCTATACTTCTGTAATTAATCACTGGTCATCCCTGAAAAAAGAACTTCTAGTCTCAGGGAACCTACTTGGTCAACAAAATTTCAATCAATCAATAAATAAGATGAATCACATAGACAGACTGAAGGTTCTCCTCTGCCCACAGCAGCACTTCAGCTGCTTCTGCTAACGTCTCCTCCCTTCCTGCGCCTCCTTGACTGTTTATATACACCACTGTGGTGGCGTTATCCGACTGCACTTTCAAGGCCCTGGCTCGTACTAGGATCACAGGGTCATAAGATGGTACGAGTCTGATAGCCAGTGGCCATAATGACTTGCTGGATTTTAATTAGTAAATACTGTCTTCCTATCACCCATAGATTTATCTAGTGTCATTTTAAAAGAATTTAAGGAATTACTTAGGACCACTTCCTCTGGTAAACTATTCCAAATTTTGACAACTCTTTGGTTAACCCATTCTTACCAGCAGTGCCATAACAAACCAAGCTGCACATTTGCTTGTCTTGTAAAATTCACCTTTCAACTGGACACTGAGGAGCCTATTCTCTCTTATACTTGGTTCACTCTTTAGCCCTAAACACTCCCAGAGATCCTTATCTTGAAATGCCTTCTACACTAAGCATAGATCACCTTTCAGTCTTCTTTACTCTACAGAATACAGGTTTAAATCCACCAGTTTTTCACTTTAAGACTTGTTAGCAAGTGACCCGATGTTTCCTATCGCCTTTCTCTGTATTCTCTCAAGTAAACAAATATGCTTGGTTTGTGGTGCCCAAAACTGAACACAGTATTCCAAACGAGGTCTAACCAGGGATTTATACAAAGGCAACAGAACCTCCTCTTCCCTGCTCCTAATATTCCTTAGAATACAGCCAAAGATCCTGTTGCCTTTACTGGCTGCTTCCTTGCATTGTTCATCTGGTAACAGCTTATTATTTATGATAACATCAATGTCTTTTTCTGTACTTGCGTCCTTGAGTTGTCTTCCTGCCAGAAAATAAGTAGCCATCTTGTTCCTACTATCAAAATGCATTACTTTGCACTTGTCTATGTGGAATATCAATCTGTTTGTTCTAGCACAGAGTTCAATATTATGTATTTCATCCTGAAACTGCTCTATAGGCTCCTCATTATCCACAACTGATCCAATTTTTGCATCATCTGCAAATTTACGAATCCAAAAAGTACTGGGCGTTTGCATAAATGCTACGTAGACATTGAACAGGGTTGGTCCCAAGACTAAACTCTGTGGCACCCCACTTGTCACAGCCCCCAGTACGACAAATGACCAGCTACACTTGCTTTCTCTGTCTCTCACAGTCCAACCATGAACTGAACCAGTTTATAATATTAGCAACAAATCTCATCTCCTGTAGTATCACTATCAGAATTAAATGAGTCTCCATGTCAAATGCTTCAGAAAAGTCCAAAAATAATACATCTACTGGTAGTCCTACATCTAGAGCTCTATTGATTGATTAAAAAAAAAAAAAAAAACAGGCTACTCACCTGTAACAGTACTTCTAGGAGTGGTATATGTTGTTCATCCACATGTTCTGGCAGTGTCCTTTCCCTTTAAGATGTTCCGGAAAGTCTTCAAGCTGGCTCCTCCCACCCACCCAGGTGGTATATCCCTCGGCTCCGCCCCATGATGCCAGATCTTGCCCGCTGGAAAGCAGAGTGTGAGTGCCGAGGCCGGTGAGGTCGGGTGGGTCCATGTGGATGAACAACATATACCACTCCTAGAACTACTGTTACAGGTGAGTAACCTGTTTTTCTAGGGATGTGGATATATTATTTTATCCACACGTTCTGGCAGACTCCTAGCAGTTCTCTGGGAGGAAGGAGGCAAGGTGCATACACCCTATTCCTGGAACACAGACTGGAGAACTAAGGCCCCAAAAACCAGCATGCCGGTGTGACTCTAAGTCAATGTGGTAATGGGAAATGAAAGTGTGTGCTGACTTCCAGGTAGCAGCCCTGCAGATTTCCTGGATAGGGACATCCCCAGAAGCAGCCACCAATGCAGCGGTATGGTGGGCGAATGAGCTTGTAGCCCTACAGGGGGCTCCCTACCCACCAACCTATAGCAGAGATCAGTGCAGGATATGATCCACCTGCCAGTCATCCGTTTGGCTGCGGATCTGCCCGGTGCAGATTCAGCGTAGGTGACAAACAGCTGGCGAACCTCTCCCTGAACTCCAGCCATGCGCTCTTTGTAACAGGCGAGCGCTCGCCTCAGGTCCAAAATATGGAGCCTGTATTTGCCATCTGAGGTGTGATTAGGGTAGAACACCGGAAGAGTCATCACTTGGTTCAGGTGAAACTCCAACATAACCTTCAGGAGGAACTTTGGTTGGGGTGCAGGACAACCATGTCCCTGTGGAAGATCAGGTAAGGAGATTTGACTGAGCACCTGGAGCTCCCCAATCCTTCTGGCTGACATAATGACCACCAAAAAGGCAGCCTTCCATGACAGATGTGACATGTCACACCTGTGCATCAGTTTGAATGGCTTGCCCATGTGCTTTGCCAGTACCAGAAACAGATCCCATGGAGGTGGAGGTTTACGCACCGGAGAGGGTATATGATCTAAGCCTTTGAAAAAGCACCAGACCACTGTCTCCTGTGCCACAGACCGCTGACCAGCCCACACCCAGTAAGCAGAGATGGCTGCCAGGTGCACCTTAAGGGTCATCGACCAAAGTCTCTCTTTGGGGAGAGACCACAGATAGTCCAAAATGCTAGCCACCGGACAGGTCAAGGGGTCCAGCCCCTTGCCCTAACACCAAATGGAGAATCTTTTTCATTTGAAGGCATAGCATTTTCTAGTCGACTCCTTCCGAGAAGCCTCCATGACAGTGAAGACATCTTCAGAGAGACCCAAAGCCTGGAACTCAAGCCGCTCAGGAACAGAGTAAAAGAGCGACCGCACACCACACAGCGAGAGTGAGCTAATCAAAATAAAAATTCAGACCAAAAGCACAGAAAGAAATGCACTCTTCCAGTAAAAATAAATGAGGAGTTTGAAGTCGGGAGCAAAGCGGAACCCGCAGCACACTACCCAGCGCTTCATGTCCTCTCCGGAACACTTTGTTGGGGGCGTGGTTCTGGTGCTTAGATTCTCCTTTTGTTAAGAGATCTTAAAGTTACAGCATACATATATACACATGATGCACCTATTTTAAAGCATCCATGAACCCTTGCCTATCGAACAAACACCAATAAAAATGTTTTTAAATATTATTAGTACATTATTAATGTGGTACCCAAAAGTCAATCAAATAAAACTTACAAAACAACACTAAAAAGTAACAGCAAATTCCTGGGAGGTCAAATAAGGTTGCTATAGGTCAGGTTTCTACACAGGACAAATGAAGTCTCTCAATAAATAATATATGAATACCAATGGACAATTCATAAGTCCAAATATACATATGCCATATCTGACAGACAATAATTAGAAATATTGTCTCACTTTTTTATTAGATGTGTTCATCCAACATGTAAACTTTTTTATTTAATTTTTTTTTTCAAAAAATATTGACAGAACTGTATTTACACAAACTAAATAGTAGCATCTCTGTAGAGGACCCTAATTCCAAAAGTTCAGAATCACGAAAACATGTAAATACAATATAAATTAATAACAGATAGATTGCACAAATCCAGTATAGTGTGTCCAGATGTAAAGGTCATAGGGGATAAAGAACACATACTTAAAAGAATCTATTCTTATATAGACTGTCAAAATAGCAGACTTCCAACAGTAAACATACAGGAATGGGGTAATATCCAACGGTGACAAAGACTTTAGTGTATACATCCATTTGGATTCATGCTGTGATAGTATTTTTAGCCTATCACCACCTCTGTTCTTTTTAGGTATACTGTATGTTCCAAACCCAGAAACGTAAAATTTACTGGGCTTCCGTCATGGCAGGAAGCAAGATGTACATCAACTGGTGTATCTAGTTCAGGTTTTAGGATAGCACGGATGTGTTCCTGCATTCTCTCAAGAGGCCTCTTTGTGCATACTACAT
The DNA here is from genome assembly GCA_016271365.2 of Neoceratodus forsteri. NCBI lineage: Eukaryota > Metazoa > Chordata > Ceratodontiformes > Ceratodontidae > Neoceratodus > Neoceratodus forsteri. Next base: position 738,613,207 of record CM028131.1, read on the forward strand.
AGATCATTGGACAAGAGCATTGAACCACATATACAAAATAACATGCTTAACAGGAGACAAATTCCTTGATCAAAACCTCCTTATTAGAAACTGGATGCACAAAGGACCCCCGGATACAATAACAGCAGACATTAAATTTGCCACAATGAAAATGCCCAAAGGTTTGGTAGCATCCAGATTGGACAAATGCTCAGAGTGGGTTTCGTATAGAAACTGTGTGTCAGGATGTCACCAATATGTTTACCTTTCCTGTAGGAGGGCCGACATTGGGAGGATGGGGGAAGTAGTAAAAGGGTACCTGGCCAGAATTCAGTCTAGTACGGACACTAACCAGAAGTGGGATCTCATAAAGCTGGGGATAGTGGAGGCCACCAAAACCTGCTGCAAGGCCCAGAGCAAGAAGGCTAGGGCTAAGAAACCGAGACGGTTGAGCAAGGAGGTCATGGAAAAGGTAAAGAAGAAAAGAACTGCCTTTAGGAAGTACAAGAAAACAGGAAGGGGGAAGGACAGGGAGGAGTACCAGACGGAACTAAGGAGGTGACAAGGGCAATAAGGGGAGCCAAGGCATCTACGGCGCTCAGGCTGGCACAAGGCATTAAGAAAGATTAGGACTTCTTTAGGTACATCATGGAGAAAAGGAGCTATAAGGACCAGATAGTAAGGATAAGGAAGGAGTGGGGGTTGGGTAGAAGCAGGGTGCGATAAGGCAGAAGCACTAGTAATTACTTCTGCTCGGTATTTACTAAGGAGAAGAGGGGTGACACCCAAGGGGGGAGGAACGGCAGAAACAGGGGGGAGGAGGTGACAGATGGGGAAATCATGGAGGGCAGAGTTCAGGAGGGTTTGAAGGCACTGAGGGTGGACAAGGCACCAGGTCCAGATGACATCCACTCTAGGGTACTGAAGGAGCTGGCAGAGGTCCTTGCGGGACCTTTGGCAGACCTATTTAATGCCTCACTACACTCGAGGTGTGTATCTCAGGTCTGGAGGAAGGTTCATGTGGTGCCCGTCCACAAGAGTGGCCCCAAGGATGAACCGGGGAACTACAGACCAGTAAGCCTCACATCCATCGTAGGTAAGCTGATGGAGACTATCCTGAAGGAGAGGCTGGTGGCCCTCCTAGAGACCAAAAGACTACAGGACAGCAGACAGCATGGCTTCATACGGGGCAGATCCTGCCAAACCAATCTGGTGGTGTTCTATGACTGGGTGACTAGGCAACTGGACAGGGGCCATGAAGTAGATGTCCTGTATCTGGACTTCAGTAAGGCATTCGACTCGGTGCAGCATGGAAGGCTGGGAAGTAAGTTAGAAGACACAGGGGCAGGTGCAAAGCTGGTGAGATGGGTAGGAAACTGGCTTCAGGGAAGGCAAGAGAGGGTAGTGGTGGGTGAGCTCTCCACACAAGAGGTAGTGATGGCCGGTGTTCCACAGGATCCAGTGTTGGGATCAGTGTTGTTTGGGATATTCATTGCAGACATATCATTGGACATCAAGAGCAAGATCAGTCTGTTTGCTGATGATACCAAGGTAGGAGCAGTGGTGGATGACCTAGGGGATGGTAGGGGTTGCAGGATGATCTGGCAAAAGCAAGCTGGTCAGACACCTGGCAACTGAGGTTTAATACCAAAAAGTGCAAAGTGTTGCATTTTGGGATGAGAAGAACAAAGAGGAGTTACCAGCTGGGGGGAGTGCAGCTAGCCCAGACAGAGGAGGAGGAGGAGGATCTAAAGGTCTCAGTAGGTCACGAACAACTCGCAAAATGTAGGAAGGCAGCTGCAAAGGTCAAAAATGCTGGGTTGCATTGCAAGGGCATATCCTCGAGGAGGGAGGAGGTAGATTCTGCCACTGTATAGGTCATTAGTTAGACCGCACCTGGAGTACTGCGTGCAGTACTGGCGCCAGTGTCTGAAGAGGGACATTAAAGTTACTGGGAGGGTGCAGGCGACAAAGATGATCAAGGGACTGGGGCTTTATCATACGAGGAGGAGGCTGAGGGAGTTGAATAATGTACTGCTGGAGGAGAAGGAGGGACGGGGACATGATTGAAACCTTTAAGTACATGAAAGGAAGAAACAAGACAGGTACAGAGGGGCTGTTCAAAGTAAGGGAGGGGAGGGACACCAGGGGCCATGATATGAGACTAGAGGGAGCAAGGTTCAGGAGGGAGATGAGGATACACCTTTTTTTTTTTTTAGAGAGAGGGTGGTAGCTGGGTGGACAGCATTACCTACAGAAGTGGTATCCAGTAGAACAGTAGACTGCTTCAAAAAGGGGATGGGACAGGACAAGAGGGAGGGTCAGTGGAGGGAAAGGGAAGGGCAGTTGCAGAATAAGGGGTGCTAGCTGCACATTCGAGCAGACTTGATAGACCTCTAGGCCTTTATCTTCTGGCAAATTTTGTATGTTCGTATGTTATTCTAGAATTCTTACCAAGGCATAATGCTGGATCCCCTTATAAAACTGGCCAAAATTGTCTCGCTACATTTGATATCTTGGGAGCTAAGTGACTGAATTCAGTGACAAAGACCACTGACTGATCACTGTCTTTCTCCCTCATTTTTGGAACCAATAAGGTTTCACTATTCAGATTCCTTGCTTGATTTAGATAAGAGATCAGAATATTTTCACTATATCCTCTCTGTTAAAAAACACTGTTTGAGATCCAAAGCGTGTCTTTCAGAGTCTGCCAGGGCTGAACAATTTCGCCTCAGATGGACGAACTGGCCGTATGGTATGGCATTTTTGAGGTGTTTGGGGTGGGCACTCCTGGCATGCAACAGCAAATTTCCAGAAGTTGGTTTTCTATAGGTTTCAGTTTTAATAGGTTGTCCATCTAACCCTGTAAACCTCAAGTCAAGAAAGGAAATGGCATTAAAATACATGCTAGAAATTAACTGTAAATTCAAATGATTCACATTCAAAAAATCAACAAATGGTAAAGCAGTTTCCATATTACCCCTCCAAATCAAAAGGATATCATCCAAAAATGCCCACATAAATGGATTTTGGGGAGAAAAAGGTTTCTGCTAAGTCCGAACAACATGGTCCCCTCCCACCAAGCCAAAAAGAGGTTGGCATAGGAGGGGCCATGGTGGTCCCCATTGCAGTCCCCCTTGTTTGTAGCTAGAACTTTTTGTCAAAGACAAAATAATCGCTTGTCAGAATCAAATCAATTGCTTCAATAATTAAATCCTTTGGAAAATTAATGCCCTTGAATTCCTATTTAAATGGTACTCAATAGCAGAAATGCCCAAATCATGTCTTATACTAGTGTCTAGATTGATGACATCAATAGCAACCCAAATAAATTCATCTGACCAGACAAACCCCTCAAGCTTGGACAGAATGTACATTGAATGTGTTACATAAGATGGCTGTTCTACCACTAGTTGTTTAAGAAAACAGTCGATAAAAATTGACACATTTTCTGTTAAGGACCCATTGCTTGAAATTATGGGTCTGCCTGGGGTGGGGGGTTGGTTTGATCCTTTCGGATTTGGGGCAGAACATAAATCATACGAATTTCATGATGTTGAACTTTCATAAACAGTAATTCTTTCTGTGTTATTTCACCACAGTGGAGAGCAGTGTCCAAAAAGAAATCAATTCTATTTTTTAAAGCTTGTGTGGGGTCCTCATTGAGCCTTCTATAGCTTTCTTGATCATCTAACTGGCGCTAAATTTCCGCTTCATATTTGGCTTTTTCCATAAGAACTATCTCCCCTCCCCCTTGTCCGCTTGTTTAATCTCAATGTTTTCCATATTTTTAAGTTCCTGGAGTGCATTTGCCTCTTCCTGTGGCAAATCAGGAGTATGTCTGTTCCATTTTAATGAAAAAAGTTTATTGAATTCTTGCATAACCAATGTCTGGTAAGTTGTTAAGGCAGGAGAGATACATAATGTAGGATTGAAAGTAGATTTGAATTTAATTGGTGTCTATCTTGCAGGAGCTGTTCCAATTCTGTATTCATTATCCAAATCAATCAGTCAGATATTCCACATTTGTAATTTACCTTTTTCGGTTAGCATGCTTATAAATATACACGGAACAGTTCAGAATACCACAATGTAGAGGCACAACTACATTTTTCACTTTGCATGCCAAAGAAACGCACTTCAGGATCGTGCTCACAGCAGACACGCAGTCTCACCCAGGATATGCTTCTGGTTGGCGGGTGAATTAACGTGGTCCGATCGGCCAACTAATAATGCAAATATTAACAAAACTGGCACAATGGATTAAGTTTCAGATGTACAGGGGCATACTAGAGTCATTCTTTAGCCACGAGGCACACTGCTCAAGTGTGGCTAAAAACAGAATGGCAAAGCTGACACTGCCCCTTTAAAGTCTCTAACGCAGACAAACTGGTAACATCAGGTTGCAAGATCTGAGAAGTCAGGTTTGCCAAACCCATGTTACTGTTTTTGGTGAAAAAGTGTTTCGGGTTCAATTTTCTGAAAAAAAATTTAATATCACAGTACACCTTAAAGCAGCAGTGCAACGAAAAAAGTTATTCCAAAAAGCTAATTTTCTGCTATGGGTATAAAAAATATTGACAGAACTGTTGATTTGGGTTTTCTGGATGCTTCCTATGCTGTGTATGGTACATCTGCATTTTTGTCTGAACTCTTACCCTCCTCAGGTTCTCAATATTATTTCTATGCAAAAATGAGGCGGACATATTTTTTTCTTCAGAAATAATTGCTTTAAAACTTTCATAAAATTCTTAAATGATAATGAAAACTGAAAATTTTACCAGCAAAATAAACTGGAAGACATCTGGCATAAATTAGGAAGAAAAAAAGGTGAGGTCTAATTTTAACCTATTTTCTTTGCACTGCTGCTTTAAATTAATTTACTGCAGGGTCTGGAACAAAGCTAAGGCCTTGACTCAGTACCTTAACTTGTGTTTGAGTCAGAGTGACATTTGTTAAACTCACAATTTGAACGCTCTGCTCCTGAGATTCTTGATGAATGGTCTCTCTACATTTACCCCCTTATCATCTACACCTTGCCTTCTGTTTTTTCTTTGATTTTTCTCCAATGATGCTTGCTGGGACTTGGTTAAAGAAAAAGTTACTTGCTTCCCCTGTTGTTGAGTTTGGGGGTAGGGGTGGGAGCAGGAGGTAGCAGAGGAACTAGAGGGGTTTGAATTCTGTCTCTCATTCTTATTTTTATTATTTCTTCCTCTAGAGTTCGAGCATATATGGGATCTGCCCCTGCTAGCTGATCTATTGGGTCTTTGCCAAGTAAAGACTTGACTGGTGTCATAATCTTTTGTGTACCTGTTTAGTTTTGTTTGCTTGCATTCCACAATTACTTTTTCATGTGCAATCAGTTTTTTACTTAAACTTGCCTCATATGTTTTAAACAAAGCACAATCTTTATAAGCTAATACTTGTGCTTTTACATCATCAATTTCTTTAGAGAGATTTTGGTAAATATCCTTGTCTTTGTCAATCAAAATATCAATGAGTTTATTTGAACATGTACTAAGTGCTGTTTCCAAACAAGTTTGATAAATTGGCTTGTAAAAGTCACCAGCTGGTTCCTTTCCAACACAGAAACCTCTAGGTGCCCAAAGTTTTTCTTTATATGCACTAAATGAGGTCTTATTATAGTACACATTGATTTATTTAACTTTTAGTCTCTCAAAATTATGAAATAGCTCTTTAAAAGCCAAACCAGATTCCGGTACTTTACTCTCACCAGGACTGCTGTTGGTCTCTATAGCTAGATGGCACCTAGCCGACGCTGCTACAGATTCCAGGCAGGAGAATTCGAGTTGCAGCTCCTTCATGTCATCTGTAATGGCAAAAATTGGTGTTGCTTGCATCATGCCTGTTTTAGTATCTCAATGGAATCACACACCTCCATCAAAACACAAAGCCTGGAACTCTAGCCGCTCAGGAACCAGGCTTTCAGGTGCAGGGATTGAAGGTCTGAGTGGAGTACCTTCCCCTGACAGATAGAGAGTAGGTCCGAGCGTTCTGGAAGATGCCACGGGAGCCTGCTGCTGAGGCTGAGGAGGTCTGGGTACCAAAACTGGCAGGGCCAGTCCAGAGCCACCAGGATCACCTGTGCCCTGTCCCTCCTGACCTTGAGCAGCACTTTGTGGATCAAGGGACGTGGAGGGATGGCATAGAAGAGGCCTGGGGTCCACAGCCTCGAGAAGGCATCCCCCTGCAGAGAGCCTTGCTTTGGGGAGGGGGGGCACAAAACAGCATCAGCTTTTCATTCTCCCTGGAAGCAAACAGAAGTGCCCCACTGGGAAAACAGACTGTAAACTACCCTCCGGACGAAGAGACCACTGCCACGTGGACGGTTAGGAGAGCCGCCTTCAGGCTGTGCACTAGGGTCCAAATGCAGAGAGCTTCCTTGCACAAAGGCAGGGAATGCGTCCCCCCCTGCTTGTTGAGGTGGTACATGGTTGTGGTGTTGTCCATCTGGACTTGAACCACTTGACCCCGAACAAACGTAGTGAAAGCAGTCAGCGCTAGCCGAATTGCTCGGCGTTCCATCAGGTTGATGTGGCATTGGGACTCCTCGGGGATCCACAGCCCGTGGACTCTGTGTTCCCCTAGATGGGCACCCCAGCCCATGAGAGAGAGGAGCTGGTCGTCAGGATGATCGTCTGCTCAGGATGGACAAACCAGATCCCTTCCTGCAGATGCTCGGGATGGTCCACCACTGCACAGCATCCCACATCCTCTGGGTCACCATGATCAGCTGGTCGAAGTGACCTTTGCGCTGGGACCACTGACTGGCCAGCTCCTGTTGCAGGAAGCGCACATGCCACCAGGCCCAACGGACCACGGTGATGCAGGCCGCCATGTAACCCAGTAGGCACAGGAAGTCCCGAGCAGGGCGCAATTGCCCAACCGCCCAACCAGAAATTACTGGGCATAGGAGGAAAGAACCTCCCCCCGTCTTCCGGGAGCCTGGCTCTGGCTCGGCAAGAGTCGAGCTCTTCCCCGATGAAAATGATTACCTGCGTGGGCACGAGTTCCAACTTGGCCTCATTGATAAGGAGGTCCTGATCGATGCAGGTCTGAAAGGCCAGATCCCTGGACCACTCCACCTCCTGCCTGTAGTGACCTGCAATCAACCAGTCATCCAGGTAGGGGTACAACCAGACCCCTCAACGCCTTAGATGGGCTGCCACCACTGCAATGCATTTGGTGAAGACCCTGGGGGATAAGGAGAGACCCAAAGGCATGGCCTGGAACTCACATGGAGCTCCCTCTGCCCGGAAGTGGAGGAATCGTCAGTGGGATGGACAGATCGGGATGTGAAAAAAACACGTCCTGAAGATCCAGAGAGCAGAACATCATGTCCTGCTCAAGAGATGGTATGATCTGGGACAGCGTTACCATCTTGAAGGTGTGGGACCTGAAGAACCTGTTCAGGACATGCAGATCTAGAATGCTGCACCAGCCCACCTTCCGTTTTGGCACCAGGAAGTACCTGGAGACAAACCCTGGGTGTGCAGGAGGATCCGCTACTCTGACCACCACTTCCTTGTGGAGGAGTTGGGCTGTGTCATCTCGGTGAGCCCACCAAGTGTCCGAGGATACCAAGCCATCCCATGGGGCGCGCGCTCAGCTTAGAGGGTACTGCTCGAATTCCAGGGGCAGACCCTGACCGACCACTTCCAGAACCCACCTGTCCGAGGTAACAGCAGACCAGGCAGAAAGGAAGTAGCAGAGCTGGCACCCCACAGGAGGACCCAGGGGAGGTGTGATGGGTATGGGGGTGGCAGCCCCCATCCCATCACTGTGCAGGCTTGGCGGAGGAGGATGACTCGGCCAAGGAACCACCGGGACCTTTACCTCCAGGCTTTCGGGGAACCAAAGCCACTGACTTTGTGCCGGGGGCACCAAGACTGAGCCTGCTACCCAGACTGATACTGGGCTGATTTGACCGCAGGGGTGGAAGGCCGAAAGTTCTTGCGCTTCTGCTGCTTGGAGCCCTTAGATTCCTTCTGGACAGACTGGACAGAATCCAAAGTGGCACTGGACTTCTCTATGCGCTGGAGGTGATCGTCAACTCCAGGCCTGAATAAGTCAGTGCCCAGAAAGGGTACGTCCACCAATTTATGCTGAGTATCTGCCATGAAGGTCGAGATCTCAGCCAAGCCCTATGGCACATGGCGACTGCAGCCGCCACCAAGCGGGCACAATAATCCCCAATGTCCAGAGCTGTCTGAAGCTACTGCTTGGTTACAGCTTAACCCTGATCCTGGACCTGTTTGACCGTGGTCTGGAGGGCTGCAGGGAGATGAGGAAGCACCTCATCCAGGGAGCCCAAGAGGGCATCGGAGAAATGTGCCATAATGATGGCCAAGCTTGCCTGGCAGAGACCGAGCGAGGAGGCAGCATAAACCTTCTTTGCTGAGTAGTCCAATTTCTTGGACTCCCTGTCCGGAGGTTTAGCGATGTCCTTATGACCCAAGTGCTGAAACACGGAATCAGTCACTAGTTCCTCGGTCGAGGGGTGTTCAGTGAACCCCGAAAAGGAACCGATGGGCACCGCATACAGTATTTGCAGGCCATACGGGATGATGGTGCGGGGATGGAAGCAGGGTACTGCCAAAGCTCCAGGGCCAGGCCAACAATAGCCTTGGCCACTGAGAAGGCCTCCATAGGTGAATCTCCTTTATCCAAAATATCGGTAAGGGGGTAACGGGCCCGCTTCTGAATGGGCTCCATCAGCATCCCCGTGGCCTCGGAGATGAGATGGTTGACGCCCAAGAAGGACGAAGGGCCCTCCTCTATCAAGAGATCCCCCACCGACTCCACGTCAACCAGACGGGAGTGGAGCGAGGAGTCATCATCGGACTCCTAAGAAACCCCATACAGCAGCCGACCACCCATGTCACCCTCGATCCGCTGCGGATGGTCGCGCGTGAGTGACCGACAGCCAGTGCGGAAGCCCCATAGCTGTCTGAGACTCCTTGGATGGGGCCCTGGACGGTTGCTGTCGAGGTAGCAGCCCCACCACGATCGGTGGAGAGGCTGGTTTAGGCTGAGCCGGAACTGTCTTCACTGGCTCCGCAAGCGGAGGGGTGGTGTCGACCGGCTCCAGAAACTCTGGAGATGTGAGCATCGGCCTTGAGGGCAACAGCCAGGTGATTGCCAGGGTGGGAGCCAGGATCGGCTTCTGACCGGCCAGAACCAACTACTGCCAAATAAGGTCCTCGTAGCGCCGACAAAACTTGCGTCAAAGCCTCTCCTCGACCAAGGAAGATGAATAGCAGCGGCAACGCTTCTTGTGATGCCGAGAATGGTGCCAGGCCGAAAATGGTGCCAGTGGGATCTGTCTGATCTACTAGAGGAAGACGACTGAGACCTGGACCCGAGGCCGTCGGGGGGGACTGACAGGGTCGACTGGAGGGAGCCAGGAAGTGCCATGGCTCCTCCTGGTCTTCGGAGCCTTAGGATATGGCCCAATGGGCTGGATCAGCTCATCGGTTAGTAGGACCGCTGTCCTAAATAGAGAGTTGCCGGCCTCATCGAGAAATAGTGGGCTAACTTCCGGTGACATCATCACCTCTATGGCTGCCTAGTTGTCTTTGCTCCTAATCCAGCGTAGCAAAAATACCACTTCAGCAGTAAATTTCAGAGAAAATCCGGCTACTACACTCAAGAAAAACAGGTTACTCACCTGTAACAGTAGTTCTAGGAGTGGTATATGTTGTTCATCCACACTTGTTGGCAGGTCTTTCCCTTTAAGGTCGGCGGGAACGTCTTCAAGCTCGCTCCTCCCACCCACCTAGGTGGTAAACCCCTCGGTTCCACCCCATGATGCCAGATCTTAGCCCGCTAGAAGCCAGGTTTGTGCGTCGCAGCCGGGGAGGTCGGGTGGGTCAGTGTGGATGAAAGTACAGTTACTTAAGAACTTACCGTAACAGTAGATCTTCAAGACAAGCTCTTGCAGCAGGCTATAACCATTAGGACGGAGTCCCAAGCAGTCTCGCAGAAATGGAGGCAACCAGTCTATGGGAGGAGAAAAAACAGCCAAACAAGATGGCCTTGCCTTAAAATTAGGCAGACAGACAGCAAGTCAGGACAATAGCCCTCAAAGGACTGCCAGGCTGAAACCGGCACAGCGCCTGGAAGCAATGTCCAGGCTGTAATGCCTGACAAAGGTGTTTACTGAACTCCAAGTAGTTGCTGCACAAACGTCTCTGATAGAGACATTCTTCAGAGAAGCAAAAGACGTAGCCACTCCTCTGGCAGAATGACCTCTAACCGTACCTGGGAGAGGTTTGTTGTATTTACTGTAGCAGAAAGTTATGCAGTGGACTAGCCACATGGAGAAGGTCTGCTTAGACATCAGTTTGTCCAAACGTTGAGGAGCAAAGGCCACAAACAGTTGCTCCAATTTGCGGTGTGCCACTGTCCGCTTGAGGTAATACCTCAGCGCCCTGTGGACATCCAGAGTGTGCAAGAGAGCTTCTCCCCTATTAGATGGGGTTGAATAATAGACTGGAAGGTCAACCAAATGGCTGAGGGTTCATTCTGAAACCACCTTGGGTAGGAACTTAGGATTCATTCTGAGGGAAACCCTTTCCCTGTGAAAAAACAAATAAGGCTCCTTGCACATCAGGGCCTGAAGCTCGGAAACTCTTCCAAGCTGAAATAACAGCAACTAAAAAGGAAACCTTTCAGGACAAATAACGCAGCTCTCACTCTGCTGCAGGTTCAAAAGGAGGGAGAGTAAGCTTCTCTAGCACAAAGAGGAGATCGGTGGGGGGGGGGGGCCGACTGGATCCCTGATGGGAGGCCTTATATGGAGAATCCCTCATAGAAAGGTGCGGGCCACATCCAGCTGAGCAAGGGTCCTGCCTTCCACTAAAACGTGATAGGCAGAAATGGCCGACATGTGCACCTTAATGTAAGAGTAGCTCAAGCCTCGATGCAACAAGGAGAGAAGGTACTGTAGTGCTGAGTTCACTGGACAGGTAAGGGGATCCAGATGATGGGATGAAGCCCAGAGACAGAATTGCTTCCATGTCATAGCACAACTGGACCGAGTAGAGGGCTTTCTCGCTGAGACGAGAATGTCTGCCACCTCTTGGTAGACCCCATACCTTGATTTGATCAAGTCTGCAGGAGCCATGCATGAAGATGCAGAGACTTGAGATCTGGATGTACCAGTTTGCCCTGGTCTTGGATCAGCAAGTGCGACTATACTGGCAGCGGAACAGGAGGTTCCGACAACAACCGCTGAAATAATGGGAACCAAATCTTCCGTGGTCACAGTGGGGCAATTAGGATCATCCGGCCCCCCTCGGCCTCTATATCTTTAACAGAATCCTCTGAATGCGAGGGAAGGGAGGGAGGAAAGGCATAAAGGAACCTCCCTGTTCGACAAAGGGACAATGCATCCTGCCAGAAAACACAAGGCGTGTGCTCTTGCGAGCAGAAACTTGGCAGTTTGGCATTGTGTGGGGACGCAAAGAGGTCCAGCTCCAGAAGACCCCATGTGTCGAAGAGCCGATCCGCTACCGATTGAAACAGCTCCCACTCATGCGACTTAGACTGAAACCGACTTAGGGTGTCTGCCAAGGTATTCTGGATGCTGGAACATGCACTGCGGTCAGAGAGGTGTGGTGCTCTACTGCCCAGTACCATACCCTCATCGCCTTCCTTCACAAGGGGTAGAAATGAGTTCCCCCTTGCTTGCGGATGTAAAACACAACCGCCACGTTGTCAGACTTAACTAGAAGAGGGTCTGGATGAAGGTCCTCCTGGAAATCCATTAACGCTCTGAGGACTGCTCGCATTTCTAATACGTTGATGTGCAAGTCTTGCTCCTCCAGGGACCAAACTCCCTGGGTCTGGCTGTCCCCTAAGTGAGCCCCCCAACCTAAGTTGAAACGAGACCCCTTCCTCCAGATTGAGGGGATCTAACCACAAAAGAAGGGTCCTTCTGACTGGCTCGGAGATCCTGACCAGATGGTCTAGACCGTTGGAGCCCTGGTCCCGCTGCACCCTGAGCATCCATTGTGGCATTCTCATGTGGAGGCGAGCCAGGGAAACTACAGGGATGGCCACCGCCATGTGTCCCAGAAGCCTGAGGAAGGTCCTGGCTTGGACCTGGGTAGCTACAAGAACCGTCCGTGGCACTTCCTGCAGGCGATCTCCCCTTTCTTGTGGGAGGAAGACCATGTCCAGGACCGCACCTATAAAGACGAGTCTTTGGTTAGGCTCTGGGGATGACTTGGAAGGATTCAGGGTGATCCCCAACTCTCGGAATAATGTATATGAGTCTCCGAGAGTGAGCAGAAGGCCCTCTCTTGACGAGGCCACCAGGAGCCAATCATTAGGTAAAGGAAAACATAATGACCCTTGCACCTTAGAGCCGCAGCTACCACTGCTGGGCATTTGGTGAAGAATCGAGCAGCGGGGGCTAGGCCGAATGGCAGCACCCAGAAAGTACAGTTACATAAGAACTTTCCGTAACAGTAGATCTTCGAGAGAGGCTCTTGCAGCACGTATTCACATACAGGACTGACCCGCCAGGCATCAGGACCCCACGGAAAAATTTCTAGCCAGCAGTCTCTGGTGGGGGACCGCCCCCACGTCAGGTGACCGGCGTCATGCGACATCAGTATAAAGAGGCAGTCCCAAACACCTGCCTTCCAGTTCTTTCCTGTCAAGGGCTAAAAGAGGCAAGATGAGAGAGAAGAGGATATTTCCCCTCATGGAAATGGAGCCAAAAAAGCTTAGGGGGATGGAGGGCGGGAAGGCAATACCTACTGCAAGAGCCTCTCTTGAAGATCTACTGTTACGATAAGTTCTTACGTAACTGTACTATCTTGCTTAGAGAGGGCTCTTGCAGTAGGTATTCACATATAGGACTGAGTCCCAAGCAGTCTGGAACAAGGAAAAGCACTCGGGAGGAGGACAGATGTCCACAGCATGGAACCTCAGGCTGAAAAGGGTCTCACAAAAGGAGACCTTGTAGCACAGCCAACCCGAAGCCTGCTCTACGGTGAGAGGCAATGTCCAAACTGTAGTGTTTCGTAAAAGTATGGACAGAAGTCCAAGTTGCGGCTGCACAGATGTCTGCCGCCGACACATTCTTGAAACAAGCTGCAGAGGCCGCGACTCCTCTGATGGAGTGACCTTTGACTTGACCCGGCCGGGTCTTGTTGTACTTGTCATAACAGAAAGTGATACAAGGAGCCAACCACATTGATAGGCATTGCTTAGAGACAGTATTGTCTTCCCTTTTGTAAGCAAAAGAAACAAAAAGCTGATAAGATTTCCTGAGATCCTTAGTCCGAGTGGTGTAGTACCTCAGTATTCTGTAAACATCCAAAGTATGCAAGAGGTACTCCCCTTGATTGGAGTGTTGCGTAAAGAAAGCGGACAGCTCAACGGATTGATTCAGCGTAGATTCAGCCACCACCTTGGGGAGAAACTTACGGTTGGTGCATAAAGCCACACGTTCCTTGTGGAAAATCAAGTATGGAATTTTGCACAACAAGGACTGAAGCTCGGAAATGTGTCGAGCTGAAGTAATGGCCACTAGGAAGAATATCTTCCAGGAAAGGAACTTTAAATCTGCTGTGGCTGCCGGTTCAAAGGGAGGCAGGGTAAGCTTCTCCAGAATGAAGATCAAGTCCCAAGGAGGGGCAGGAATGCGGATGGGGTCTCAAATGGAGAACCCCTCTGAGGAAAGTCTGAGAGACTTCCAACTGTACAAAAGTCCTGTCTACAAAGGGAATATGGTAGGCTGAAATCGCTGCCATGTGGACCTTTAATAAGGAATGGCTGAGACCAAGATCGAAGAGCTGTTACATGTAATCCAGGACTTTATTGGCTGGGCATGAGAAGGGTTCGAGATCCTTCTAAGTGGCCCATATTGAAAATTGTTTCCACTTCATGGCGTAGGTGGACCTGGAGGAAGGCTTTCTTGCCTCGACCAAGATGTCCGCTACGAGCAGAGGAAACTCCGAAGCGGGCTTTTGCTACGTCTGCAGGAGCCAAGCATGTAAATGAAGGGATGTGAAACTTGGATGAACAAGGGTCCCCTGATCCTGGGTCAATAACTGTTGCGACAGAGGAAGAGGAAGTGGAGGTTCCTCTGAAAACTGTTGCAGAAGAGAGAACCAAACTTGCCTGGGCCAGAAGGGAATGATGAGGATCATTCAAGCTCCCTCCGATCAGAGTTTGTCCAGGACCCTTGGAATTAAGGGAATAGGAGGAAAGGCATAGCCTAATTTGTCCCTCCAAGCGACAGACAGAGCATCCTGCCAAAAAATGTCTCGCTCAAGGCGGAAAGTTTTGCATTTTGGGGAGAAGCGAAGAGGTCTAGCTGGGGAGTTCCCCATCGCAGAAGGATATAGTCTACGACTTCTCGATCCAGTTCTCATTCATGGGCCCTGGCTGAGGACCGACTGAGTTGGTCCGCCAGAGTGTTTTCCACTCCCGGAATGTGAACTGCAGTCAAGTGAAGGAGATGCTGGGTTGCCCAAATCCAGATTCTCATCGCTTCCCGGCACAGAGGGTAGGAACGTTTTCCTCCCTGCTTGTTTAAATACCAGACTACGCACATGTTGTCTGTCTGTATGAGAAGATGACCGGGAAGGATAATGGAGTGCAGACCCCGAAGGGCACAAAGGACTGCTCTCAGAGTACATTTATGTGCAGGTTTTGTTCGAACTTGGATCAGCTGCCCCGAGTCCTGTAAGACCCGAGGTGGGCCCCCCAGCCTTCTCCTGATTCATCTGTCGTACAGCGTCTGTTGGGCGCGATACTGAAGTGAACTCCCAGGCATAGGTTTTCTTGTACCATCCACCACTGTAAGTCCCTGATCATGGGATCGGACACTAGCACCTCTTGGTCTAGATTGTCCAGGGTTTGGCCCCACTGAGACCGAAGCGTCCACTGAGAGATCCTCATATGAAGCCGAGCGCATGGGACTGTCAGAATGGCAGACACCATTAGCCCGAGGAGGCGGAGGACTGACTGGGCTCCGACCCTTCTGCGACTGTACAAAGGACAGGCTTGAGTCTGAAGGGTGTCCACTCTGTCCGGAGGCAAAAAGGCTTTGCTGATGGTCGTGTCCAGAATCTCCCCAATGAACTGGAGGCGTTGGCAAGGGACCAAATGGGACTTTGCCTGGTTGATGGTGATACCCAGGTTGGTGAAAACCTGCAGGGTAAGGGAAAGAGAGTGCAGGAGTTCCTCCCTGGATGGGGCCACCAGGAGCCAATCATCCAGGTATGGGAATACCTGAACTCCCTGGGTATGCAGGTGGGCCACTACCACTGACAGGCATTTGGTAAATACGCGGTGGGGGCCAAGGAAAGACCAAATGGGAGGGGTCTTGAATTGGTAGTGGTCCTCCTGAAAGCAAAAACAGAGGAATTTGCGGTGGGAAGGGCATATGGGGATATGCAGGTAGGCATCCTGCAGATCCAAAGCGCACAGCCACTATCCCTGCCGAAGAAGCAGTAGAAGGCTCTGTTCAGGGAACTGAGGTCTAGAATAGGCCTCACATCTCCAGTCTTCTTTGGAACTAGGAAGAAATGGGAATAGTAACCCATCCCCCAAAGATGGTTGGGGACTGGTTCTATCGCCACCTTCGAGAGAAGGGAGGAGATTTCCTCTAGGACCAGAGGAAGATGTTGCGGGGAGTAAAATGACTAGGGAGGGGGTCTTCGGGGTGGTTTCTGCAGAAACTCTTATTGAGTGACCTGCTGATATCAACTGGAGCACCCAAGCATCTGACATTATCCTCTCCCAACCCAGCAGATGGAAGGAGAATCTCCCTCCTACCGGTTCCTCTGAAACCTCCAGTGGCAGTGGAAGAGGCAGGGAGTCAGGAGGTGCGAAGCAGCACAGCAGCCGAGGCTCCCACGGCTTTTTTGCTAGGGGGAGTCTTGGTTGCTTGAGAGGCCCTATGCTTGTAGGCCCGTTTGCCCTGTGGTTTAGTGATGACGACCGAGTCTGCCTTGGGGTGTAGATTCTGGAAATCTACACCCTCGGGAGCCTGATATAGCCTGTAAGCCTTCCTCAGAAGGGGGGCTAATGTAGAATGTTGTTTCCAAATAGTGGAAACAAGTTCCTCGTGAAGCTCTATCCAGGGTGGAATCAGCGTAGGAGCAGTCTCGGGCAGATCCAGATAAGCAGCGAGCTTTTTGCGCTGTGGATCTGGCTCCAGTGACTGCCACTGGTGGACTTCCTGGATTTTCCTCAGTAACTCCAGAAAGGAGGGATCCTCTGGAGGAGACTTCAGAGGGGTCCTTGGCCTGGGACGATCTGGGGTACGTGGCTCATCATCAGGATCAGAGCGTCCTGTGTTTGAGTCAGAGACAGACATATCTGACGCAGATGAGGAAGACTCCTCCCTCCGAAGGGGAGGGACGGCCCCTTTTGCAAGTTCCCTGGGGCGCATGTCCTCCCCTTCCCGAATGCCAAAGGGCTGCCCTCTGGTGTTGGATGGGGGGGGGGGGAAGTCTCCCATCTTTGATGTAGGGGATCCTGTATAGGGTCTGGCGTCGAAGACGACTTTCGACCTTCTTAGTGAGTTGAGCCTTGGCCTCAGCCCACCAGGAGGCCAGAGTCTCCTTCAAGTCCGCCAGCGGCTGGGGAGTGGGCGGCGGAGGAGGAGGGGAATACGGATACTGAGGATATCCGTAAAAGGAATATCCATAACCTGACGGCGGGAAACCCAGCGTCAGGTATTGGGGCGTTGGGTACTGTGGCGCCAGATACTGCAGCGTCGGATACTGGGGCACTGGATACTGCAGAACCGGGTATTGCGGTGTCAGATATCCAGATGCCAGGGGCTGTGACAGGGCAGAGGGACCTGGCAAAGGCCCAGCGGACGGGGCCAGGCGGAGGTAAGGCTGGCCCCGCAGTCGTCGGGCCCGGCGTAGGTACACCATCCAGCAAGGGGAAATCGGCTGGCTTCGGGTGTGCCGGTGTTGGAGCCAGCGTCTGAGGGTCCAGCGTTAGGGCATCAGGTCCCGAAGGAGGTGGCCTTGACGGCAGCGTGTCCAGATCCGCCGTACCGACCGGGGAGGGAGGATTAGAATCCCCAGGGTCAACTGAGGAGACACAGGGTCCTCAGAGGGCATGCAACACGCTGCGGAGAGCCTGGGATGTCTGACTTATCTTTGGGTCCGGCACACTCTCCTTGGCCAGGCGGGCATCGGTTGGACCAGAGTCCAGCTTACTGGCCGAATCCGGGCGGGCGTCGGAGGAGCCGTCATACGACTTATCGGAATCCTTGCCCGAGGAAGGCCGAGCTGGGGATGTGACCTTGTCGGGCGAAGATCTGGCTGGGCATCCTCCCCCCCAAAAAAGGCAAGCGGCTTAGCAGCCTTGTCCGGGTGGGCATCGGTGGGACCGACGTCTGGCTTACCGGACCCGCTCTGACCCGAAGGCCGCATGGTGAGGCAACCTTCCCGGGAGGCGGGCCTCCTTTTCCTGGGCTCCTGAAGGGTCTGGCGCAAGCCAGACGGGAGGGGCAACGCCTTCTTGGTTACCACCAAGACGGCCATCGTGGAGTGGTCCCCCGGTGGGGGAGCATTGCCTTAAGTGCCGCGACTCCAGCCAGAGTCGCAGCTGCTGTGGAAGCAGTTACCCGCTCCCAGTGCATCTCCTTGTGACCTTCGGGGGAAGTGTACACCTGCCTTACTTTCTTTAGCTCCTTTTCAAGGATGCCCTACTTTTCTTGAGGTTATGGGCTTCCACGGACTGCTGCCTTCTTTTCTGGGTAGCAGAGTTACATTTCTGGCAGTGTTGGCACTTCTCCACGGGGTGGTCTGGGCCCAGACAGAAGAGGAACAAGGAGTGGCCGTCCTTGTGTGGAAGTTGGGAACCACACGAGTCGCACTTGTTTTTATGTGATTCAAAGGGCGTCAGGGACGACATACACAGCGAATCGTCAAAGAAAATAAAAAAAAAAATAGAGAAATTAGGTCAAAAAGTTTGAAAACTAAAGGACAAACGAAAAACTGACGAACGTTGAACTCTACCACGAGGAACTTTCACAAGCCGATGGCGGGAAAGAACTGGGAGGCAGGCGTGGGAGACCGCCCCTTCATACTGACGTCGCATGACGCCTGTCATCTGATGTGGGGGCGGTCCCCTGCCACAGACTACTAACTAGAAATTTTTCCGTGGGGTCCTGATGCCTGACGGGTCAGTCCTATATGTGAATACCTACTGCAAGAGCCCTCTCAAAGTAAGATCTGATAATGGCCCCTCGTAAGCAGAACCTCAAGAATTTCCGATAAGGGGGATAGACCCCGATATGCATGTAAGCATCTTGCATGTCCAGGGAGCAGAGCCAGTCTCCTTGTGAAGCAAGGGAATCAGACCAGGAAGGGTCACCATCCTGAACCTTTTGTACTCTATATAGTTGTTTAGAGAAATGAGGTCCAGAATGGGCCAAAGATCTTGAGTTTTCTTTGGTACCTGGAAGAAGTGGGAATAATACCCTTTTCCTTGCTGCTGCAAGGGAACTGGCTCTATTGCCCTTCTGCAAGACGGCCTGAATCTCTCCTACTGTGAGAGGAATGTGAGGAGGAGGTGGATATCTTGAGGACCTCGGTGTTTTTTTCTGAGAGGATCCGAGTGAACTCTAGGACATGTCCTCTCCTTATGATATCGAGAACCCAAAGGTCTGATGTGACTGAGCTCCATCCCTCCAAGTGGAGAGAGAAGCGACCCCCCCCCCAAGCATCTCCCCATGTCTCCTCTGGGGGGGGGGTCAATGGGGAGTCACTGGGAGGAACCGGGAGTTGGCAGAGAGGCCTGGGAGGACTTAGGGCCTCGAAAAGGGGCACCCCCAGATTGCTGGGTTGTGGCTTTCCTTTTGAAGCCGCCTCTCCAAGCTGCTTGATCGCCGTGGGCATGCTGGCCTGAGAACTTACGAAAAAGTCATTTGTGAAACCGTTTCTGGTCCTCTTTATACATCTGACGGATGGACCAGATTGATTTGCCCAATTCCTGGGGACGAGAGATAAGGCCCTCGGTCTCCGACCCAAACAACACGGAACCATGGAAGGGGAAGGTCCTTGATTCTGTTCTGCAGATCCTGGGAGAATCCTGAGACTCTTAACCAGACAAGACCGGGACGCTTTCGGCCACTCATTCAGAGGTTTAACCAGCGACTTTGACATTAGATCCCCAGTGTTTTGGTCATCCGGCCAGTCGGGAACCGGTGTCGGATCCGGCTTCGGTGAAGAGAATATCCTTTTTGACCTGACTCCACCAGAAGGAGAATGACTCAGACAGTTCTTCCTTCCTGTCGTCAGACAAATACTGTATTTAAAATAAACACTCTTTTAAGAAAAAAAGAACCTAAACATTTTCTAACTTAGGAAATGAGAAAAAAATATTTTTTTGAAAACATGACCTGCAGCTAACTTGGTTTATCTGTGTGTGAGTGGTGGGGGGGGGGTTGCAGAATCTCAGCCTAGGCCACCCAGGCAGCTCTGACCAGATGTACTAGAAGAGGCTGCAGAAAAAAAAAGAAAAAAGAGTTTATCCTAAATTATCATTCCTGCAAGTGCTAGGATGTCAGACCACTTACAACCTTCCAAGCCGTCTTCTTCTCTACAACAAAACCCTTATATCCATGGGCTGTCTCAACTTATACTTGTAGGTTTTTGGCTGCGGGCCTTTTTTTTTTTTTTTTGCATGTCACAGAATGGTTTACTTGCAACTTGTTAAAACACCTGATACCTAACAAGAGAAATTATTTAATTACCCATGATAGCCCAGCTAAGATAAATATCTTGATTTTTTTTCCATTTATGTATTCTGTGCCTCCCGTGGGTGATTGACTCCACCCCACAGTGACTCCACATCCATTTACCACCGCTCTACATTTCTGGGCAGTGGAGAACACTAGACTCTGTTTGCATTTTCAGCTGTTTCACTGAAAGGCAGTGTTATGCTCTTGGAACATGGATTCTTCAAAGTTAGCTGCACATCGAGCAGACAGCAGACATTTGTTTGACTTCCATACTCTAGTACCGAGGCAGGGATTCTTTACCTTGAACAGTAATGTCAACATGAAGAAAACATTTCAAGGTCACAAAATGGCAACCTACCTTATCTATGAGGTCTCGGTTGACACAGTTTGGCAATTGCTGGAGGAAAGCATCAACTATCAACTTCAGGTGTGAACCAGTGCTGGCTTCTTCATCTTCTTTTTCTGAGAGAAACGTTGTATATTAAGATTTGTTCAAGCAAAATATAAAAGGTTGAGGAAATAAATATTTAAACAATAAGGCAGGACAGGGTGTGCATTGTTGTGGGATAATGGCATACAGGCTGGTACAGTACAGAAAGCAGAGGAATATTTAGCCTACAGAGAAAACAAATGGTATTTAATACTTTTTCTGCAAATTACATTTTGTCACCCCCGCAGTTGCTTTGCCCTGGCTCATCCCTGGCACCCGCACACACTCCACCCCGGGACTTTCAACTCCACAAATTACCCCTCATGGCGTCCTGGGGGTGTCTGTGTGGAGAGATGGATACCTCCAGGGTACCCTCGCGGCAGCTACGCCCAAGTGAGCAATTAAGACCAGAAGTCCTTAGGCATGGGTGGGGGGGTCTTCCTTTTATTTATTTTTCTCTCCCAACCCTGAGGACAACGGCGAACATGGGAGTCAGAGGAGACAGGTGCATGCAGATACGTGCTGCTGCTCCAGAACCCAGCTAACATCCTCCCCTCCCACATGGTGTCCCGAATGCACTGTCACCCGTATCACCCAGGTGGCAGTACTGCAGCAGGTATGGAAACCCTCCCTCCCCAGAGGTGGTGAGCGTCCCTAGCACGTTCAGTCCTCCTCTCTCTTACATCTGAGGCTCATTCCCAAACCCAGGTCGCTGGCATTGCGAGCAGTAGCTCTACCACTGCACCAATGAGCTGGCAAACAGTATTTAATATTTAACGTGGAAGTGAGGGTCGAATGAAATTCTTTGGAGTGTTTTTGGGCAGTTCTTTTATTTAGAAAAAAGTGTGAAGAACGTTGATAGTTAGAATTCCCCAGCCTATTGCAAACTAAGTGGTCCAGATGTTGCTCGGCACATGCAAGGGGGTAAATGCCTTCTGAATTAAAAGGTTAGCAGAGTACTGCATTTGTAAAGGGTAACTGCTTACCTGTGATCACATGCTCGGGGTCCAAGCAGAGAACTGAAAGGGGAGGCACTTTTAAAATTAACTGCAGGACACAAAAGTGAGGAGCAGCATTTCCAGGTGAAAGACACAGGGAGTATATAGGGAACTGGGCTGCATGCAGAAGCAAGTGGGAGTCCTGCTACCCGTCTAACTGCCACAAATTTAAGCGCCTAGACTTAAGAGAGGTACTTAGGAAGAGTATCAGGAAACTGTGCCAGACTAAGGATTTACCAGGTTTAAAGTCCACATACATAACATGTACACTCATGAAGGAGGATGGGGAAGGCATCTGGTTAGCTGCAGGGGATGTGGCGTGACCATCTTTCAGAGAGTGCTCGGGGAGGTTGGGGGATACCCACTGTGCAGGACATTTATTGTCCTTGGTGCAGAGTTAGCTGCCCTCAGGGCTAAAATGCAGCATCTGAGAAGCAGCTCAGTACAGAGTAAACTGGGAGCTGCAATGCCACCACCTCAACGGGCACCATGTGTCCGCCCTTGGAGATGGACTGCAGTGAGGAAGGCAGGAGTGGGTCTGGCACGTGAAGTGCCCCAGGTGTGGCAAGCCAGAACTGTTTCACCATTCTGGCAGAATCAGTTCTGACTGCGCATGCTCAGCAGTCAGTACCCCAGAGAAGATGGCTTCATCTAGTATGTGCGCACCTGACGGTAAGGGTTCTGGCTGAGCCAGGAAGAACAAGGATCCTATCCTAGTTATAGGGGATTCTATAGTTACGGGGGAAGAGACGGTGCTGTCTAACTCAAACCAGGAGGAGATCTCTGTTTTCTGCCTCTCAGGGGTGACCGCCTACGGGGTAATTTCCCAGCTGGGGAGGCTGACCAAAGCAGGGGGTGGGAAGACAAGCATTGTGATACACCTACATGCCACTGACCTGGTGAACAGCAGTGCAGAAAAGGTTAAAAGGGAATTAGATAGTAAGCCAAGGACAGCTGCAGATACAGTAGCCTTCTCGGAAGTGCTGCTAGTGCCACGTGCAGGACACAGCAGAAAGGATAAAATAATACGTATTTAATATGTGGCTAAACAACTGATGTGGTGAGGAGGCTTTCCACTAAAAACAAACGGAAATGGCAGCTCAGGAGGTGGTGCGTCAGTTAGAACTCAAAACTCAAAAAAGAAAACCTGCAATCACACCATATGGAAATAAAAAGCACCCGGTGTGAAACGTTGAGACATCTGTGGAAGGGCCGGTGTGCTTGATTCACTGCTTGCTGAAATAAAACTTCAGAAGTAGCTTTCATATGCATATGGTGTGAATGCGGGTTATGTTCTTTTTTTAATTGAGGGTTTCCATTTCTCAAGTACGGCCAATAATTTTCTTTCAACGGAAGACACTGGTAAAACAGCAGACTGACATTTTAAACCAGCACTTGGGAGTCCATTTTTATTAAAACTGTATTAGCACCACTTTATCATGCAAAACAACTAGCTCAGCACCACCTTTTGGGTAACCCCTCCATTGAGACAAAAGGTTTGTTAAACGTGCCAATTTGCTCTCGGGTTTGGGGGGGCGAAAAAAATGATTTAAAGATTTTGCCAAAAGGAATTGGCTATTTTCGCAAATGGAAAATCACTGGCTCCACTCAAGGGACTGGTGATCCTTCTGGGAAGACAGATGGCTGTTCGTAAAGGGTGGCCTGAATCTGAGCAGATGGAGAACCAGTGTGTTAGGGCAGAAGCTAGATGCAGCATTTAGCAAGTCTTTAAACTAGGTAAGGGGTAGAGCAATGTTGAAGTACAGGGGAGTACACAGATACACAAGGAAAGCCAGGATAGCTCTCCCCAGTACAGAAGGGAAAAGGGTTAGGCAAGCAAAACTAACAAAATGTAGGAAAAGTGGGTGTTAACAGTCACTAAGGACAGGAAAACTACAGAGGAAAGAAGGGCAAGTGGCGAGTGATGTACACAAATGCAAGGAGTTTAGGGAATAAAATGGACAAGCGTAAGCAATCAAGGCTGCATAAGTCAGGATATAGTAGCAATAATGGGAACGAACATATAGAAACATAGACTTTGACAGCAGATAAGGACCGCCTGGCCCACCTAGTCTGCCCATTTCCCTACCTACTGGATAAGATGCAGATCCTAGTTAACCAACAGCCTCCTTCCTCCTACCCACCCCAACTAGAATTGCCTTATGTCTGTCCCATGCATGCTTGAATTCCCCCACTGTTTTTGACCCCAAAACCTCCTCAGGAAGGCTGTTCCATGCGTCCACCACCTCTCTGTGAAAAAATACTTCCTCACGTTGCCCCTGAGCCGTCTCCCCTCTATCTTCAAATTGTGCCCCCTTGTTCTTGCACATCTCTTTTTCTGAGAGATGCTACCCTCTTGGACTTTGTTGATTCCCTTGAGGAACTTAAAAGTTTCTATCATGTACACCCTCTCCCTCCTTTCCTCGAGGGTATACATATTAAGCTCCTTTAGTTTCTCTTCGTATGGCTTCTGGTGCAGACCCTGCACCATTTTAGTTGCCCTCCTCTGGACTGCCTCCATCCTGTCTATGCCCTTGCGGAAATGGGGTCTCCAGAACTGCATGCAGTACTCCAGATGGGGTCTCACCAACTGTCTGTACAGAGGAATAACAACTTCCTGTTTTCTACTTGTGGTGCCTCTCCCTATGCATCCCAGTATCTCCCCAGCCCTCCTTACTGCCTTCTCACATTGCTTGCCTACCTTTAGGTTGTCTGACATGATTACCCCAAGTCCCTTTCAATTTTTGTTGTTGTTAGTAACACACACACACACACACACACTGTGTACTCTTCCCCAGGTGCACTGCTTTGAACTTCTTTGCACTTAATTTAAGCTGACATACTTTTGACCATTCCTCCAACCTTGCCAACTCCCCTTCTCATTCTTTCCACCCCCTCCACCCCCCCACCCGTGTATCAACCCTATTGCAAATCTTTGTGTCGTCTGCAAAGAGGCATACTTTTCCTTCCGGTCCTGCCGCAATGTCACCTACAAAGACATTAACGAGGACCAGTCCCAGTGCTGAACCCTGCGATACCCTACTAGTAACCCCTCTTTCTTTGGAGTGAACTCCATTTACTATTATCCTCTGCGTCCTGTTGTCCAGCCAATTTTTTACCCAGGCTACCACCCTGTGACCCACTCCCAGGCTGGCTAACTTGCTATTAATCTTTTGTGTGGGACTGTGTCAAATGTCTTGCTAAAGTCTAAGTAGACCATGTCCACAGCCCCTCCCTGGTATACTACTTTGGTCACCCAGTCAAAAGAAATCACTTAGATTCGTCTGACATGACCTTCCTGCTATGAATCCACACTGCCTTGGGTCCTCTGCCCCACTGGCCTCTAAGTACTCGACAATTCTTTCTTTCAGAAGTGATTCCATCATTTTCCCTATCACTGAGATCAAACTAAAAGGTCTGTAGATTCCTGCCTCTGCCTTGCTCCAACTTTTGTGAAGGGGAATCACATCCCCCCCTCTTCCATTCCTCAGATACCACACCATCCTCCCATGATTTGTTAAAAAGGGTAGTCAGCGGTGTCACTAGTTCTCCCCTTAGTTCTTTTAGAATTCTGGGGCGAATCCCGTCAGGCCCCATTGCTTTGTCCACCTTCAGTTTTAGGAGTTTTTTCAGGACCCTTTCTTCTGTGAATGGACTGGTATCTACCCCCTATCCAGAGTGATTCTACTGTCTGGTTTGGGTACCTCCCCCTTCTTTTGTGAATACTGAGAGGCGTCCTTGTAGCCCATTGGGCTACCTACCCCATCCACGGTTTGCCTCCTGCACGCCTGGACACCACTCTGTGCCTCTCTCAGTACCAAGGAGCCTGCTGCCACCAGCCCCCTGGAATCAAGCATCAGATGTCCTTGTAGCCCACTGGGCTACCTACCCCACCCGCGGTTCACCTCCTGCACGGCTGGACACCACTCTGCGCCTCTCTCCGCACCAAGGGGCCTGCTGCCACCAGCCCCCTGGAATCAAGCATTAGGCGTACTTGTAGCCCACTGGGCTATCTACCCCACCCGCGGTTCACATCCTGCACGCCTGGACACCACTCTGCGCCTCTCTCAGTATTGAGGAGCCTGCTGCCACCAGCCCCCTGGAATCAAGCATCAGTTACGGCCTATACACAGCCCCGGTCGGTCTCCACGGCTGCTGCTCCTGCTGCCAAATTTTTCGAAAACCAGTGCCCTTCCCTTGAAAAGTTCTCATTGGTTGCTCCTGAGCAGGAGCATTCTGATTGACTGCCCAACGGACTGGCTTTTTGCTCTCCCGGTACCAGACTCAGCTCTTAGATATTAAGCCAGTGAATTAATTTGGGCTGTCTCTGCTCAAACATTCCGGAACTAGTAAAAAAAATAGATTTGTTTTTATTTCTTCCTCCTGCAACTCAAACCCTGCACTCACATGGATCCTGTCTCCCTGCAAGTGCAGTTTTCAGTTTCAGTGCACCAAGTTGTTCTATACAGCTTCCCTTCTACTCATTTTTTCCCCATGCTTCTGCTTGCAGTTATTTTTTGTATTTTATTTAACCTGTCACCTCGGTTACTGTGTCTATGTTTATTAATGTACAGAATTTAAAGTCCGGATTCAGAGTTTAAGATTTCTTTACTGAAAGTCAGCATAGCATACTAATTTATTGTATTTTAATCCAGTGCAGCTACTATTTTAATTTCTCTCTCAGTTTGACCCCCGCCAACTCACTGTTTTACAAATCTCAGTTACAGAGCTGGTGCCTATCTGTCTGCTTCTAGACCCATTATTTGTCCCTCTTTTAGTAAATTGCAGCTCTTTTGTCTCTGCGCTAATCTTAGTTTCACTCCCACCACTTTGGAGTGCTATAAATCCCTGTTCTGTCCCTCTTCCAACTGGCGACCATGTAGCCCACTGGGCTACCTACCCCACCCGAGGTTCATCTCCTGCACGCCTGGACACCACTCTGCGCTTCACTCAACACCAAGGAGCCTGCTGCCACCAGCCCCCTGGAATCAAGCATCAGGCGTCCTTGTAGCCCACTGGGCTACCTACCCCACCCGCGGTTCCCTCCTGCATGCCTGGACACCATTCTGCACCTCTCTCAGTGCCAAGGAGCCTGCTGCCACCAGCCCCCTGGAATCAAGCATCAGGTACAGCCTATACACAAGCCCCAGCCTCCACAGCTGCTGCTCCTGCTGCCAAATTTTCGACCACCACCACTCCCCCTCCCAGGCCACCCTTAAATATTCTTGAGCTCCTCCCTTCCCTACCCATCCTGCCCTCACTGGCTCCCAGTATTAGTGCTCTGGAGCTTAAAGCATTCTGTCTCCCCACCCCTTTTGTTGATCTCCCCCTCTCTCTCTCTCTTAAAGCTTCCTCATTCGTCTGCTGTTCTCACCCAGCACTGCTCACACAAAAATGTCCTAGACCTGCCTTCCTGTTAAGCCAATATTGTCTCCTGCCTATTCTAAAAGGGTCTCTCTGTCCATCCACAACACGCATACTCTTTAAGCCTCTGTGGGGCTTATTTTCTCTCCACTGGGGCAGTCTCTTTTGGTTCTATTCTCATCTCGCTATGCTCTTGCCGCACTGCATCCATCACTGCATCCCCAATAGTCTCTTACTCCACTGATCTCCTAGTCTCGTGGCTTGAGAATGTTTTAACCAATTGCTGCTGCTTCTACTCACATCCACGCTGCCTCTGTTACATCTATCAATAATACCGGTCCCCCATGCTGGAGCTGCTCTTCCTCACTCTCAACATTATGATTTTACACTTTCTAATCTTCATTATGTTGTGATCCCACACCATTACTTTTAAACAAGGCCTGGATCCATTTGGTTGCCCATGCACATAAATGCTGCTCCTTGCAAACTCGTGCCCTGTCACCTTTCCTGCACCGTAAGCTCTGGTACCTCCTCTTAGTGACCATTCTGCTGTCTGGGGATATACAGCCAAACCCTGGGCCTTTAACTCCTACAGCCGATCCTATTACAAACGCCAAAGGCCTACTAATAATCCAGCATAATATTAAGAACTTAGAGCGGATCTTGAATCCTGGATAGCACTCTATAAACCAGATATACTGTGCCTTACTGAAACCTGGCTGAAGCCATCCACCCCTGACTCACGGTGCTCCCTACCATCCTATAATCTTCTGAGGTATGATAGATGCGCCCCTAAAAGGGGGGGAAGGCACAGCCATATAGTTTAAATCACACCTTATTACTTTTTGGACCTGTTTAAGTTAACTAGTATTGATACTCTGTTTTTGGGGTTGAGTTTTCTTAGTTTAACTTTTATTTGCCAGGGAGGAACTGTAGCTGGGAGATATTTACAGTCATTTGTGACTAGACCTGTTAGTTAATCTCTGTGAAACAGATGTCTGAAAGGAAGGAAGGCACTCCCCGGGGTGGAGGGTCGGAGTTGTAGTTGATTGTTTCTGGAGGGCACAGGTTTACTCCACCCACCCTACCCCTCACCCCACCCCACCAGCCCCAAGTGCATAACTTCCTTTACAGCAGGGGTTCTGACATCACTTCCCCAAAACTGCTAACAACATATACCTGTTCATATCCTTAAAGGCACAGCACAATGAATAGGGAGGAGAGACACTCACAAGCTTGCACAAACTACAACACTAAAACAAGGACAAAAAAAAAAAGAAAAACATCTGTAACAGGAAGGGACTCAGACATGTGGGGAGTGGTGCAATGCACTGGCTGTGGAGCAGCAGTCTTCTGCGAAACATTCTGGAGACTGCATTGCTGCCCTATTTGCAGGAACCTCTCTGGTCTGAGGGATTAGGTTGGTCATCTCCATGCTGACCTGGCAATGAATCGGGAAACCTGCTCCCCCACCCAGGCCACCACCACTACCTCAGAGGTTGCCAAGAAAGAGGAGCGGTTGGACCACAGTGGGCTCAGGGAGGATGAGGGTGGTGGATCAATCAATCCATCAAATCTTTATTTATCCAGGCAAGCACCGTTGAGCAAGCTCATTTACAAGGTGGACCTGCGTTATACATGGTCATAAAGAAAACAGATAATTGGCAGAGATACAAAAAAATAAGACAAAGTACAAACACTGATGTAAAGACAGTGATAAAAGTGTTCAGCCGAACAGGCACATTAAACATCTATCCTAACTTTGAGAATTAATCAGTACAGTGAACCCTGATAGGAGGTAAATCCATGACAGGACTAAGAGTGGGGAGAGTTAGGGATGGCCAGCTATGGCACCAGGAGGCACCCATGGCCAAGCTCACAGCAAAGGGGTTCGTGGCTCATAGGGGCGGAGCATGCAGCGTAGATCATGTTATGGTTCAGAGAGGCAGCGGCCGCCTAGAGGCAACAAATGGCATCCTAGCAGTACTCCCGGAGGAATTTGGAGCTTGAGGAGCACAAGCTGCTCTGGACAATTACAGGTAGCAGTTATGGAGGCATCACCACGGATATCCTAGATCGTGCAGTGACTATCCTCGGAGGACTTGGGGGGTCAATGGCCCTAGGAGAGGAGAGATCAGAGCAAGAGAAGAATGAAGAGAGGAAGGGTGAGGCAATGTAGGGGAAGGGGGGGGTAAATGCACTGACAAGACGGAAAAGCATAGGTGACTAAAGAGGCTGTAGCAAAGTAAAGTCAGTGGAAGCAGTAACATTTGTCTCCAGTTAGCTTTGCATATAGGGACTTAAACACTGTTATAGTTACTGTGGTTCTTAGATTCAAGATTTTCTGGATTTCATTCCAGAGTGATGGAAGTGAGTAGCTTATGGTCGCAGTCCCATAACATGTGCGGACCCTGGGGATATTCAGGGTAATGAAGGAGTAGCTCCTTAGGGCGTAATTTCCGACTTTGCTTAAGGGCAGGAGATCAGAGATGTAGCATGGAAGTTTTTCAGCAAGTGCTTTCAGAGTCCAGGTGGCCGTATTTATTTTTCTTCTCGACTGAAGGGAGGTCCAACCTACAGCATCATAAAGGGAACAGTGGTGGGTGGAGGAGGGGAGACCGGTAATGAAGCGCAGTGCTCTGTGATACAGGACATCCAGCTTACTCAGGTATGAGGCGTTGCAGTGGCAGCAGATAAAGTCAGCATAGTCTAGCAGGGAGATGAAGGTAGCCTGTACTAGCTGTTTCCTTGCCTCCATAGTTAGAAAACGGTTTATCCGATAAAAGAGCCCTAGTCTCTGTCTTAGCTTCGTTACCATGTCCTCCAAATATTCTCCGAAGGAGAGCTTGTGATATAGCCAGATTCCCAGGTATTTGAACTTGGTGACATAGTCCAGGTTTTCCCCCAATAGGGTAGTGATTTGGGTGGGGGGGGGTGCCAAGGACAGAGTGGGATGGTGGGTTGCCAGGAGAGAGAATCATCGCCTTGGTTTTTTGGGCATTAAGTAGCAGTTTTTTAATGAGAAGCTGGTGTTGGAGAATGTCGAAGTCCGATTGCAATGCTTTACAGGCAGCTTCAGGTGTAGACCGGCTTGGTACAGTACCGTATCATCTGCAAACAGGTGGATATTGGCATTTTTTATACCAAGGTTGATATATATGGTGAAGAGTATTGGTCCCAGTATGGATCCTTGAGGGACACCTCTAAGTAATGGTTTGGGGGGGGCAGCTCCCCTTCTGCTTTTACCTGCTGTTGCCTATCCATTAGATAATTCTGAAACCAGCCCATAGAGGTGGCATCTAGGCCTAATGTTTTAAGTGATGAGAGAAGTAGGGCGTGGTCAACTGTATCGAATGCTTTACTGAGGTCCAGGAAGACAGCACAGACTAACTGTTCATTGTCGAGGTCGTGTAGCCAATTGTGGGTGACCTTGGCCAGTGCCGAGATCGTACTGTGATTCGTGCGGAAGCCTGATTGCATAGGGTTTATAAAATTTGTCATTTCCAGGTAGTCACGTAGCTGGGCATTTACTATTTTTTCTAGGATTTTTGAGAGTATGGGGAGTAGTGAAATTGGCCTATAGTTATTTAGGTCACAACAGTCCCCGGATTTGAAGAGCAGTATAATGTGGGCAGTTTTCCATAGTTCAGGAAGGGACCCTAGGGAGAGTGAGAGATTGAACAGATGGGTGATGGGCACTGCCAGAACATGCCAGGCAATTTTTATGAAGTAGGGGTCCAGGGCGTCTGTGCCAGCGCTTTTCTTGATATCCAGGCGAAGCAGGTGTTCTTCAACTTCTTTTAAGGTAACTGGTTAGAAGGAGAAAGCGGCTTCCATTGGATTTGGGTCCGGAGGTAATATGTTCATGTGGGAGTATAGCTTATAGGCAGGCGAGTTGTCAAAAGCCAGGCCAGCTGAGGTAAAGTGGTTGTTGAACTCTTGTAGTATTTTGTTTTTGTCACTAATGATGCCATTACTGGTGGATATTTTTGTGGGGAGTGCATTGCCTGTTGTGTGTCCAGTAAGACTTTTTATGGTGGTCCAGAATTTTGTTGGGCAGTTTGAAGTGGCGTTTAACTCTGAACGATAGAATTTGGTTTCCCTGATCAGCTTTGTACATAGGCTCCTGGCGGTTCTGAAGAGACACCAATCCTTCTCCAGCTGCGATTTACGAGTGCGTTTCCAAAGCTTGTCCCTGTTTAGTAAAGCAGCGGTATGTTCTTGGCTTTAAACGGGTTTTGACCATAGGAGCATGGGTATTAAGGACATGGGTTAAGGTTTCTTGGAAGATGGTAAAGGCATTGTTTACTGATTTTGCTAGGTAGAAGTTCTGCCAAAGTGGAGAGTCCTTGAGGTCATTGATATAGGCCAGTGGGTCGAAGTTCCTTTTAGATCTCTTGGTCGAAAATCTCGAGTTTGGTTGGGGCATATGACTGGATCTCACACCTGCAATAAAACAGTGGTCGCTGACATCTGCATGGGAGATTCCTGCATGGGAAAAAAGGTGGGGTTTATTTACTAATAGGATATCTAGGAGCGTGCTACTTGATGGGTTTTTTTATTGGTACGTGTAGGTTTGTTGATAAGCTGTCAGAGACCATGGGAGTCGCTAAAGGATTTAAGTGGAAGCGAGGTGTTGGACAGCCAGTCGTAGTCGAGGTCTCCCATTATTATAGTTTCGAGGTTGGCGGAGTCCATCATGGATGAAAGGTGGGTTAGTAGCCGTGGTCCCGAGGAAGGGGGTCTGTAGCAGCTGATTAGTCTGATGGCTGACGCAGAGGATGTTTCAGTTTTTAATAAAAAGACATTCATATGCATTTGAGAGTGAGGAGGAGTTGAGGATAGCGACTGAAAGTTTGTCCTTTGAGTAGACGACAACTCCACCGCCCCTGGTTCGTCTGTCGGCTCTGAATAGGAGAGTTCGGTATGGCAATCTCCTCATCAGGCGTAGATGGACGAAGCCAGGATTCTGTTATGACAAGCACGTCGGGTTCTGTATGGGTAATCCAAGCTTGTATAGTAGACAGTTTTTTCAGGAGGCTACATGCATTAACATGCATGAAGCTGATACCCTTGAGTCTAGGGAGATCTGTGGGTGAGGCAATGTTTTTTTGTGGGCCCAGGATTAAGTTCCACATTACCTGAACATAGTAACAGGAGCAATATAAGTTTTTTTAATACTGCAAGTGATAATTCAGAGATTTGTTTTTACTTCTCCTAGTGGAAATAACATCTGAGTCTGTTTGTGGGAGCTTGTTGTAGGTGGTGTGCTGTCCTGCCATTACATAACATAGTGCCCTAGCTGTGAAGTACCACAGGGTGACTTCACTGGGAGGAGATGGCCGACTCTTTCCCACTGGCATCTGATGTCCTACTGCAAGCTGATGGTATCCTCCATGGTAAGAGTGCAGTGGTGCAGAGATGTTACAGGAGTGGAGGAGAGGCTTGATTTACACGCATTCAGTGGGGGAAGGATGGAATTCCCCAGTAGTATACGTCCAACCTTGAAATTCCCCTAGCGGGGTAGTATGCATAAGGTGCTAATGAGCTGGAGCCACTTTGCCATGATTTGATGAATAGGGAGATCAATATAGAGACGCTTTTTGTGAGTTATAATTCCTTACTTAAGTTAAAGACTAGGGTGATGCGCTAGGTAGCGTCCCAGTGTGTTTGACTGAGGAAAAAAAAAGGTAAGGGAGAAGAAGAAAAGTATATAGAGAGGGCCAGTAGCTGAGGTGGGGGGGCAAGAAGGTCTATATAAGAATGTACAGGGAGGGAGGGTGGGTGGGCATAAAAGTTTGCAGCTTTTCATTACTTCTTGGCTTGTTGAGTCCACGCTTGTGGTCTTGAGCGCCCGGCTTGTCTAGCGCCGACTGCCCGGTGGCTGCGGATCGTGCGGCAGTAGAGCTGGGAGCCCTAGGAGGGTCTCGGCTGAGGAGGGAAGGAGAGAGGAGCCAATTAGTACTAGAGGAGGACAAAGGGTCTCTCAAGCCAGTGAAAATAAAAATTTGCACTTGAATAGGGGCGATTTCCTTGGCGCCGGAGAGCTTGGCTGCAGTTACCACGTCAAAGCAGGGCTGTAATCACTCTAACATTTATGAAGCTTTAGTAAAGTAAAACAGCTTTTCTATGTAAAATTTAACAGTTTCTAGGCAGAATTAGGCAGTAAAAACAGTCTAGGAGATAGATTACAGTCTGTATTTTAGTGTATAATGTACCTTTTCGCTCCGCTAGATAGGAACGAATGGAGGAGTAAAAGGGACAAATCAGAGTGAGCCTGGAGAAAGGCGCTCGCGCTCTGATTGGTTTGCGGCTTTCCTGTACCTCTCGGCTTGTTGAGTCCGCGCATCCCTTCAGTTGTGCCTCTCCACAATTCATTTGCCGCTCTATGGCGGAGCATGGTTTCTCTATGGAGGCACCCACAGTGGAGACCAAGGAGGATGCTGGAAACCTCCACAATGGAGACCCACTGGAGGGTGGCACAGGACCCCACAGGGGAAGGAAACAACTCCTGGTGAGGGAACTCAATTGTTAGGGGGCAGAACTGGGGAAAGAAGGGGAAAGGGAGGTAAGGTGCCTGTCCGGCGCCATGGCTTGGAGGGACAGGAAACAAATCCTTACGATCGTGGGAGCAGCTTCAAGGGGGAGTGAGCTGGATGTCATTATCTACCTAGGGACAAATGACCTGGCTAAGAATGGGATCAGAGCAGCGCAACAGGAGTTTGTGGAGTTGGGGAGGGGCCTTAGACAAGTAGCACACACGGTAACTTTCTCGAAAGTGCTACCTGTCTATGGAATGGATGAGGCTAGGGTACTCCGCACCACGGGATTTAATGACTGGTTGAAAAACTGGTGCAGAGCTCAGGGATTTGGCATCATTGGGGACTGGGGCTCCACCTGGAGGGATGCAGGCCTATACTGGTGTGATGGTCTGCATCTGTCCAGGAGGGGGAAACCAGGATCCTAGGTGATAGGTTTGAATGCTTTATTGGCAAGCAATTAAACTAGCCAAGGCGGGAGGCACTGAAAAGGAAAAAAGAAATCCTAGCCTCCACCCCCCAAAAAAAAAATCAGGGTAGTTAGTGAGGTAAACACCAAGACAGAGCAGTCGACAGGGAGAAGGTCAGAGATAAATGGAGAAAAAGACAAAGATGGTAAGGACAGGGATGGGGCAAAAAGAAATAAAGCCATAACAAAATGGAGGGTAATGAGTACCAATGTCCATAGTCTAGGTAATAAGCTCCCCGAAATGGTGGCCTTGATGGAAGAGGGATGCCTGGATATTGTGGCAGTCACAGAAACATGGTACACAGAGAACCATGACTGGGATGTCAACATTCCAGGGTACACAATCTACAGAAGGGAGAGGGAGGGAAGAAGAAGGAGGAGAAGTAGCTCTCTGTGTAAGGGAAGGAATCAAAGCAACAGAGCTAAAGGGTAATCAGGGAGGAGAGGAGGCACTGTGGGTCACCCTGGAGACTGGAAATGGCACCACAATCTGCACAAGGGTTTAATACAGCCCCCCCCCCGTATCAGGGGGAGGAAATGGACAAGGAAATGATAGAAGGCATTCTTAGGATGGCAGAGAGAGGGGAAATATTGCTGATGGGGGACCTGAATATGCCAGATGTTAACTGGAGCACCTTTGCTGCAGCCACATCCAAGGGCAGGGCCATTCTCGATGCCCTACAGGGGGCATGCCTCAGACAGTTAGTTTTGGAACCCACTCAGGAAGGAGCAATCTTAGACTTGGTACTCTCAAATGAGGACGGAGAGAGGATCTCCGATGCTAAAGTGGGTAGCCATCTGGGAACAAGTGACCAATCAAACAGCGTGGTTCACAATAAACTTCGCTGTAGAGTCAAGCCATACAAAAGTGAAGGTACTGGACTTCAGGAGGGCTGATTTTGTCAAAATGGGAGAGTGCCTCAGAAAAGCACTAGCAAACAGGCAAGAAGGTGGGGTGAAGCAACAATGAGGAAACATCAAAACCGTCATCACAGAGGCAAAAAGCCTTCGTGTAAAGCAAATAAACAAATCAAAATGAAAGACAAACACACTATGGTTCTCAAAAGAAGTGGCGAGGAAGGTTAGTGAGAAAAAGATAGCATTTAGGAAGTACAAGGAAACACAGAAGGAGCAAGACAGAAAACTGTACTAGTTAATGCAGAAGGAAGCGGAAAAGGCAGTCAGAATAGCAAAGGCCCAAACCAAGGAAAAGAAACTCGGTTAAGGAGGGGGATAAAACCTTTCATAGGTACATTAGGGAGCAAAGAAAGATTAAGGCAGGGATACTAAGACTGAATAAAGAGGAAGGTAGTTGGGCAGTGAGCGACAGTGAAAAAGCAGGGATACCGAACGAATACTTCTGCTCAGTATTCACAATGGAAGAGCAGGGGGGGATATCTAATCCAGTCAATAGAAGCACTCTGAATAGGGGGGTTGATATTAGTCCTTTCACAGAAGAAAGGGTTTTAAAAGAACTCTTAAAACTGAAGGTGGATAAAGCAATGGGGCCTGATGGGTTTCACCCCCAGAATTCTAAAAGAACTAAGGGAAGAACTAGTAACACCACTGATTACCCTTTTTAATAAATCATGGGAGGATGGTGTGGTACCTTAGGACTGGAGGAGGGCGGATGTGATTCCCCTTCACAAAAGTGGAAGCAAGACAAAGGCAGGAAACTACAGACCTGACAGTTTGACCTCAGAGGTAGGGAAAATGATGGAATCACTTCTGAAGGAAAGAACTGTTGAGTACCTAGAGGCCAGTGGGGCACAGGACCAAAGGCAGCATGGATTCACAGCAGGAAGGTCATGTCAGACAAATCTAATTGATTCCATTGACTGGGTGACCAAAGTAGTAGACCAGGGAGGGGCTGTGGACATGGCCTACCTAGACTTTGGCAAGGCATTTGACACAGTCCCGCACAAAACATTAATACACAAATTAGCCAGCCTGGGAGTGGGTCCCAGGGTGGTAGCCTGAGTAAACACTGGCTGGACAACAGGACACAGAGAGTAATAGTAAATGGAGTCCACAGTGAAGAAAGGGGGTTACTAGTGGGATACGGCAGAGTTCAGTACTGGGGCCGGTCCTTTTTAATGTCTTTACAAGTGACATTGCAGAGGGACTGGAAGGAAAAGTATGTCTCTTTGCAGATTACACAAAGATCTGCAACAATCTGATAGGTGGGGTGGAAAGGATGAGAAGGGACTTGGCAAGGTTGGAGGAATGGAAAAATGTATGGCAGCTTAGATTCAACACAAAGAAGTGCAAAGTAATGCAACTAGGAAACAAAAACCCAGGTGAAGAGTACACAATGGGGGGTGAGATACTGACAACAACAAAAATGGAAAGGGACCTGGGGGTAGTCGTATCAGACGACCTAAAGGTGGGCCAGCAATGTGAGAAGGCAGTAAGGAGGGCTGGGGATACTAGAATGCATAGGGAGAGGCATTACCAGTAGAAAACAGAAGTTGTTGGCCCTCTGTACAGACAGTTGGTAAGACCACATCTGCAGTACTGTGTAGAGTTCTGCAGACCCCATCTCCACAAAGACAGACAGGGTGGAGGCTGTCCAGAGGAAGGCAATCAAAATGGTGCAGGGTGTGCACCAGAAGACATATGAAGAAAGACTAAAGGAGCTTAAGATGTATAGCCTCGAGTAAAGGAGGGAGAGGGAAGACATGATACAAACTTTCAAATACCTCAAGGAAATCAACAAAGTCCAAGAGGGTAGCATCTTTCAGAAAAAGAGATGTGCAAGAACAAGGGGGGGCACAATTTGAAGATAGAGGGGGGGATGGCTCACAGGTAATGTTAGGAAGTATTTCTTCACAGAGAGGGTTGTAGATGCATGGAACAGCCTTCCTGAGGAGGTCGTAGAGTCAAAAAAAAGTGGGGGAACTCAAGAATGCATAGGACAGCAGACATAAGGCAAGTCTAGTCGGGGGGGAGGAGAAAGTAGGCTGTTGGTTAACTAGGATATGCAGCTTACCCATTAGGTAGGGAAATGGGCAGACTAGATGGGCCCAAGCGGTCCTTATCTGCCATCAGATTCTATGTTTCAGCTCTCGGTCATCAGCTCGTCTTCCTTAAACCTCTGTGAGGCTCTTCATGTCCTCCTCACCCTTGGCACAAAGAAGCTGCATATTATCTGTGCCTACAATCTTCCTACTTATGGCCTAAAAGGGTTGGATGAGCTACTCTACCAAACTGCTTTTCACCCAGGGAATAACAAAGTTCTTATACTAGGTGACTTTAATGTTAACTAGCTGGGAAACACACAAACGACAGCCCTGTCCAGACTACAAAGTTTCAACCAGCACCTGCTTATCTCTTTACTCAATAGGACCGCTCCTCTATCTAACACCAGCACCCTGCTGGACTGGATTATGATGAACCGTCGCGAGAACATAGTTGATACAGGCGCCCTACCTGATGCCACCACTGACCACTCCCCCACTTTCTGCATCTGGGGTAAAGGCAAGCCTGAACCAATGAAGCCCCGCTTTACTATCTACCGTAATTACACAAACTTTGATCCACAGACCTTCTTGTTTGATGTCGGCCGTACTGACTGGTCCACTCTTTATAGCGCATCGGATGCTCAGACTGCTCTAAATCTCTTTCTGGCCAAACTCCTAGCACTACAAGAAAACCACTGTCTTCTCGCTACCAGATGGGTAAGAAATGGAAATTACGTATTTACCGTAATTATTGATCTTCTTGGACAGTCTCCATCACTCATTCACACTAGTGGGATAGCGCCAGAGGCGCTAGGACCAAGAGGGAGCCTAACATTTTCAGAAGGGTCAGCGCCGAGACAGGACCACGTGTCGCAGCATCACTGAGACTAGCTTCATGCCTGTGTAGGCTATTCATGCTGCACCCTCCAACGCCTCAGTACCTTTTTCGACCGAGGAGGTGCAGCGTAACTAATGAGAATAACTCATCCC
Source organism: Neoceratodus forsteri (assembly GCA_016271365.2). Classification (NCBI taxonomy): domain Eukaryota; kingdom Metazoa; phylum Chordata; order Ceratodontiformes; family Ceratodontidae; genus Neoceratodus; species Neoceratodus forsteri. The sequence goes on from CM028131.1 coordinate 738,650,695, forward strand.
GAGTTTCTGGGCCTGAGAGGCCCAGATGACCTTTGCAGGAAAGATCAAAGAACAATGTCTTCATAGTCTGGACCATGAAGACCAGGAAAGAAAATGAGTGAACCCAGGGGATGGAGGGTGGGGGTGTGAATGAGTGATGGAGACTGTCCAAGAAGATCAACAATTACGGTAAGTATGTAATTTACATACCTTCCTGGACTACGTCTCCATCACTCATTCACACTAGAGGGAAAGTACCAAGCTAAAACCAACAACCCTGAATAGGGTGGTAGGAGATATGGTTCACTCAGAAAGGAAGGCCAAGGACTGTCCTGCTAATAAAAACAGCTGTCTTGTAAAGAGCATCTAGAACATAGTGCTTACAAGATAAGCGCTCAAGCTGTAACTCACCACTTTGCAGACAACTGCAAATGGCACAAATTTAAAGTCTGCCAGGAAGCCACAACCACTTTAGGGGACTGGCAAGAACCTGATCTCATAGTTTGGTCTAGGACCAAAAGTAATAGTGTCAAAGACATGTACTAATGTAACGTAAAGGGGCCCCAGGAACTGAAAGAGTCAGAGGTAAAGTCTACTGGTCCAGGGTAGACCGGAAAGTGCAGATAGAAACCCCCAGTATCAAGTATGGCTGACCTGTGAACAACAGGTCCAGGAGCACTTGAGCCCCTTACTTGGTGACCAAAGGGGGTCCAGGTGGGGTTAGTCCATCAAGAAGAATAGTCTCTACTCAGTCACCGGAACCCTCCTGATGGAAGGCCAAGCATGACTTAGAAGCCTCTTGAGGTGGTCTAGTAGAACCAGATCCTATCCACTGCATATTCCAAAAAGGAACCATCCTGCCCCGTATGTACAACTGTAGTAGCAGTCTCTGAACTTAGGGAAGAAAGGAAAAGTGCATGGGAGGACATGTCCACTGCGGAAAAAAACATTCCGACAGAAAAAAACAGGGGCTGGATTTCTAAGGCAAATAGAGGCAGATGTGCGTCGAAGAGGGGCACAGCAGGATCAAGTTAGGGCTAACCCATTCATTGAAAGTGACTGGAAGCGGCAGTGACTCAATGCGTTGAGGCACTACTCACTCTGGCCTCCCTGAAGGGAGTAGGAAAGGATTCTAGTTTGTTTGCTGAAAAACAAACATCACAACTCCGTCACGCACTTGGAAAGGATAGCTTCGTGAGCGACTGGCATGGAACCAGTGCGCCAGAACCGAAGGTGTGAATATTTGAGAAGCTACCTCAGAAAAAAGACCTACTTGACCTTCGGTCAAGAAGGAGGATATCGGCTGTTAAGTTAAAGCAAGCAAGGAAGTAGGTACCTGAGTTCCGACTCAGTGGAGAGTCGCTTCTGTTGCTGCAAGGCTCTGCTCAACAGAAGAAAGCCTGATAAAATGAAAGGGTAATTAACAAACTGGGCAGTCGCCTAGGTCTAGGAAATGTCTCTGAATGAGAGAAATTTCTCTTGGAGAAAGAGATGACCCATACCACCGCTGGATCAGACTCCCCCTAAGGGAAGAAGTAGTCAGGTACTCTTTACCGTACTCTGGAGACGGGCGCCTCAAGGGCTGAGGCGGAACCTGACCAGATCAAAAAAAAAAAGGGGAGGTGTATCAGGTACTTTCAGTTAGGCCCTGTGCTGTGATAATTTTTTTTTTGTCCAAGCCTAACAAGGCTTTCAGGCTGCTATTTCGCAAGGATTATTTTGATACAAAATGACAAAGATGTTCTCCATCTGAGTGCAGAAGGAGCCTGAGCGTCCATACTGAAATTATGATCAGATTAATAATCACAGCTGGAGAGATGTTAACCACCTGTGCCGAAGAAGCCACCAAAGGGGCAATATCACAAGGGGGTTTTATACACCTATCAAAGTGGCAGAAGAGCTTGAGTGGCTCCCAACCATTAAATCAGAATGTTCCACAGAGTGTAATTGTCTTGATGATTTAAAAGTCTAGACGCAGAAGCGTATGGTCCACAGACACAGTCTGAAATACTATAGTGGACCCCATTACGGAGGAACTACTGGAAAGATCTTCCATCACGGACTCTGATGATAAAGAGGACGTGCCCTTCAGTATATAAAATGAGTCGTCCGCTGTATTACTGACCAGAAGGACAGGGAAAGACCCATCTAGATGCACTTCTACCCCAGGAGGACCTCTAAGAGAGGTCTAGGTCAATGCCACTAGAGACTCCGCCATCAGGAAGGATGTCGAGGAGCTTGGTACCATGTAGGGAGCCGAGAAACTGCTGAGCGGAATGAGAGATTCCTCAGGCAGAGCAGTACAGCAGAGTTCCATTAGCAGAAAACCGCTGGATGACACAAGATCCCACATGGACTGCCATTCACTAAAATGCGTGGAAAAATAATCCACAGAAAAGAACTTCATTTTGCGGAAAACTTCCTGCCATAATTTCTGTGGAGAAAAAGTCAGAAAAAGAAAAATGTGTCACTAGTTCTGCCAGACAGCACCCACTAGCACCCCCGTGGCACCAGCATCACTCGTGGCACAGGACGGCACCAAGCAGTGCTTATGCCAAAACCCGAGGGCACCCGCGGCAGTACCCCAGGCACCCATGCAGCAACGGCTCCTGAGGGCACCCCCGACACCCATGGCACCAATGACACCCATGGCAAGAAAGGCACCCGAGGGCACCAGTGGCACCCATGGGCACCCGTGGTGCCACCCACAGCACCCGTGGGTGCCCCGGGACAACCCATGGCACCCACGTGTGCCCACGGCACCACCCGCGTGTGCACAGCACTGCCCACGGGTGTACGGCATCACCTGCAGGTGCTCGGTGCACCAGACACCGCGGCACTACTGGCAATACCAGCACAAAAACACCCACGTGTAATCAAGATGACAGAGCGATAGTAAGCACCACAGGCGCCGACCTAAGGCACCGATGCCACGGCACTGAAGGAAAATGTCAATGGAATCCTGAAAAGAAGGGGAGAAGGAAAAAGGTGGTGCCAGTGCCAGCCCCTGCATGGAAAAGGGAGGGGGGGTCAAAATAATGGCAAAGGCACCAAGAGGGCACCTCGCCCATCGTGATCCAATCGACCCGGCTCTGGTCCAACGGCTCCGAGGCCCGGAGGCCCCGAAATCAGGAACAGAGCCAGAAGAACTGGAAAAGTCAAAACCCCCTGCTCCACAGGAGCAGCCCAGAGGTGAAACTGCCCACCAGAGCTCCAATGAGGACAGAGATGGAGTTCGAGATCGAGAATGCAGCAGTTAGGGCGGGGCAAGGGAACCCCATGAAGTCAGTTCAGGCCCTCGCCCTCAGCGAACAGTTCTCGTGCAGGCGATGCTAACAGGCAACCTCGGCGGCACTGATTCTTCTTCCTCCAACGAGGAAGAACAGCTCACTGATTAAGCGGAGCCAGTTCCCAGAACCACTAGATTTGTGCTTCAGGGGACTGTCCCCGAGCACAAGACTGTCCATAGTCGGACCCCCCCCCCCAGTTAATTAAGGGAGGTGGACCAGACACAGCCCCTCTGCCATAAAAACTTTCAAACGAAGTCCTCCTACCATCACCGCTATCGTCTGAGGACGACTCCGTTGATGGCAGGAAAGAATTTATTTTTCTTCTTCTTCTTCATAATCTTCTTTTCTTGTTCATAAAATAAGAAAGTACTACTTAAAACATTAAACGCTAAAAGCTGCTGTCGTATAGATGAAAACTTAGACTCCGGCAGACGAGCCACGTTGGCATCCAAGTGCATTCGATGGCGGAAGAAAAGGAACTGAGGCGGTTGGAGGGTCGATGCCAAGATAGCCTACACAGGCGCAGGCTAGTCTCGCAGTGCCGCGCATGCGTGGTCCTGTCTCGACGCCAACCCTTCTGAAAATTTCAGGCTCCTGCTTGGTCCTAGCCCCTCCGGCGCTATCCCACTAATATGAATGAGTGATGGAGACTTAGTCCAGGAAGATATAGGCAGACCCGATGGCTAAAATCCGACCTGCTCTCTAAATTATGACAGAGGGACAAAAGCTGGTTTCATTACAAGATATCTGGTCTTCCAGTGGATTTTAATATCTACATAGCACTGAGAAACTCCTGTAAGAAAGAAATCAAACAAGCGGAAAGCTAATACTGCAAGGACCTATCAATAGACTCCCAGGGGACCCTAAAAAATTCTGGTCTCATATCAAGTTCTTCATGGGATCCAATCAGTCCCCTGCACCTAATGACATGTCTCTATATGGCATCCATTGTAACAATCCCCTCACTATTGCTAACTTTTGTAATGCACAATTTGCTGACCTAACTCACTACACTGCCACTTTCTCTACCTCATCAAATCCTGTCACACCAGTCAACCCCAACCGGACCACTTTCCATTTCAAGTCTGTCTTAAAAAGTGAGGTTCTTAGACTGCTACAAAACATCTCAGAGTATGCTGCCATTGGGTCTGATAGCTTGGAACCCAACCTCCTGAAACAAGCTGCCCCTCACATAGCTGCTCCTCTAGCCAAGATTTTTACTCTCTTCCTGTGTCAAAGCTCTATCCCAGACATCTGGAAGATGGCCAGAATTACCCCTGTATGTAAAAAAGGTGATCCATCAAACTTCAGACCCATTGCAATCCTATCAGTTCTCAGTAAAATCCTTGAGAAACTAGATGCCACCCAAACAACTGACTTTCTACTGAAACACGACCTCAACTGTCGCCCAATATGGTTTCTGCAAGGAACATAGTACCACTACTGCACTACTCAAACTCACATCTGACACCCTAGTGGTCATCGGCTCTGGCAGTCTCACTGGGGCCATTTCAATGACACAACTAAGGCGTTTGATCTAGCTGACCATTCCATCCTCACTGCCACCTTAAACTCTCTAGGTTTCTCGCCAAATGTTGTGAACTGGTTTGATAGCTATCTGACGGATAGGTCTCAATATGTGAAATTTAACTCCACCCTCTCTGACAAGGTCATGATCAACATTGGCGTTCCGCAAGGGTCTATCTTAGGTCCTCTGCTTTTCTCAAATTTCATCAATGACATCATCACAAACCTATGCAGTACTTCCTCCCCATTACATGCAGATGACATTGTACTGTATATACCAGTTCCAATAGTATTGAGGACACTACCCTTTGGCTCTCTAGTGACTTTCAACGTATCAAACAGTGGCTCGATAATCACAAACTTGTTTTAAATAAATCTAAGATCCAAGCTATGTTATTTGGCTCCAGACTCAAGCATTCCCGGACACACTTTAACATCTCCTCCCTTGATGGCACATCTGTAGAGGTGGTAAATTCCTTAAAATACCTGGGTGTCACTCTTGACCCATCTCTGAGCTTCGATCTCTACATCCAAACTACCTATAAGCAGGTTAACTCCAAACATGGCATCACCTACCGTACTAGTTATGCACTCACCCCTTCTCCTAGGCTTGCCACTGCCCATGGGATATTACTTCCCTCTCTCACCTATGGGGTTGTTGTGTATGTGTCTGCTTGCAATTCAAGTCTTTGAAAGTGGGATGTCGCCTATAACAACATCTACCACTTTGCATCCTGCTACTACCGGCTGAAACATCACTGTCTTCTCTACGCAGATCTAGGATGGCTTCCGCCCCAAGAACTAAGGTCTTACGCAATCAAGTCCATTACTGATAACATTATCAGATCTCAAATACCTAAACCCCTGGCCTGTCTCTTTCGGTACCAAAAAAACAGCTATGGCCTTCGCTCTGCCAAAAACATCCCAGTTCACATCCCGAGACACCGTACCGAAAAAGGTGGTAGTGCCTTTGTCTGTCATGCACCCAATTTCTGGAACTTACTCCCTCTAACTCTATGCCAAACTGCATCACACATCTCTTTTGAGAGAGCTACACCATTATCTATTCTCCTCCTCCTACAAATGCTCCTGTTTCAAACCACTCTAGCCCTTTACTCTCTAACTCCTCTCTTCTCTCTGTGGTCTCCTGGGCACCTGGGATCCACTCCAACATGGAGCACTTCCTCTCACTTCCTAAACTTCTAGCATTCATCTACCATTTCCTACTGCACCTTTCTGAAAAAACGTGTTTGCTTTCTCTTCTTAATTGACACAGCTTCATTCTTCCGTCACCTGCTGTACCCTACTGGGTAACCTGTACTTATTCTATACCTAATCTACCCCCCACTCCAACCTACTGTCTTCCTACTCCCTAAACTTTCTCTCTAGTTCCCCCTTCACCTATTACAGCCTTGCTGCTACTGCTCTCACAGCACTTTATCCCATGCTGATTGAACATTGCTTAGTCACTATATCTGATCTAAATGTATTGTCACTTGTAAATTTTAATGCTGCATTTTTCTTACTACCTCAATCTTAGTCATGTTCTGCTGTTAATGCCTCATACATCTACATGTAACTTGGTTGAACATTGCTTAGTCACTTTATTTGACCTGATTGTAACTAACTGTCACGTTAAATTCTACTGCTGTACTGTTCTTACTAACTTCAGTTTTTGTCATTTTCTGCTGTTAATGCCTCAAACATCTACATGTAACCTATATTTTGTTCCAAAATGTTCTCTTGAAGTTTGTCTCTGTACTCTCCCGGGTCGTGCCTGGAAACAGTCATTTTTTGGCTACTGCACCTACCTGGTAAACAAAAACTAAATTAAAAAATTAAAAAAGAAGAATTCGTTCGGTATCCATGCTTTTTCACTGTCCCCCTCTGCCCACCCTCTCCCCTTTATTAAGCCTCACTATCCCCTTCCCTTGGTCTTTCTTCAATCCCTAATGTACCTATAAAAGGTTTTATCCCCCTTCTTAACTGAGTTGGCTAGCCTTTTCTCGGTTTGGGCCTTTGCTAATCTGACTGCCTTCCCCTTCTGTTTTAACTGGTACAGTTCTCGGTCGTGCTCCTTCTGTGTTTCCTTATACTTTCTGAATGCTATCTTTTTCTCCCCAACCTTTCCCACCACCTCTTTTGAGAACGCTAGTGTTTTTTTCCTTCATTTTATCTGCTTCACACAATGGCTTGTTGCCTCTGTGATGGCAGTTTTGATTCTTCCCCCACTGTTCCTCCACACTCCCCTCCCCCCGTTTGCTGGTGCTTTTCTGAGTCACTCCCTCATTTTTCCAAGTCAGCCCTCCTAAAGTACAATACCCTCACTTTTGCGTGGCTTGACTCTACGGCTGTGTTTATTGTGAACCACACTTTTTTATTTAATTTATTTATTGAAATGTTTCACCAGGAAGGCACACTGAGCAACAAATTGCTCATCTCCCGGTGTGACCTGGAGGTAGCGAACAATGGGAGAGAATACAGAGAAATGTTACAATGTTGGAATACAATTTGCTTACTTGCATACAATGAGAACAGGAGGGATTACAGGTAGATAACACTGCAACAGTTAAATACAGTTGATATGAAGACACGTATAGCAAATTGGCAACAGTTGGTAACACTGGAACACATATAATAACTTGGCAACAATACGTATCCCTAGATGGTAAGGTCACCCAACAGTAATTAGTAGCCATTAGAGTAACATAGATATACAAGATTTACAGTGACTGAAGTAAAGAGAGGAAGAATGAAAGGAGGGAACGAAAAATTGTGGAGGGCAGAATGGAAGAAGGGAAAGGAAATTAAGGGAGAGACGCAGACAAAACACGATTTTCGAGGCAAACAGACAACAGGGTGGCCCAAAGTGCATATAAGAGGTGTATAGGGGTAGGTTATAAGTGCTTAATTGAGTGTAGGGGTAGACCAGTGTTAGGCTATGTTAACCGGAAGGGGGGAGGAGAGAGGTACAGTGTGGCAGGGTTATGAGAGAGAGGTATTGTAGGTGGGAGGTATCCAAGGGGGAAAAGAGGGGGGAGCTGAAATTCAACAGTGTCCCGTTATCCATATCTGGGCAGGGCAGTGGGCAGCCCTTCTGGTAGGACAAAGGTTATAGGCGATGAGAGTTAGAAGGGGGAGGAACACTTTAGGAGGAGGGAGAGTAGGGGACTAGGAGGAGCATGATCAGAGGGAAATAGGAGTGGTGGGGATTAGGCATATTGTAATATGGGTGCTGGGGGATTAGGGAGAGTCATGGTAGGCACAGGAAGGGGCAAGGAAGTTCTTGAGGGCAGAGTTAATGGAGTAGCAAGAGGATGAGTGATAAATTTGAGGGGGAAGTGAATTCCAGATTTTTAGGAGGCAATAAGAATAACCCAATTGGCCAATAAGGGTGGAGCGGCATGGGATCACCAGGGTTCGTGAGTCAGTATATCTTAGGGAGTAGGAAGGGGGAGGTGGTTGTAAAGGCAAGGGAGAGATAGGAGGGAAGTTCACCCTGCCAGTGCTTGGAGGTGAATTTTGTGCAGTGAGAGAGACGTCGGTTTGTAAGGGAAGGATAGAGCATGGTAGCGATCACAATAATGAGTGTGGAGGGGGGCATCAAGGGCAAAAGGAGTTGAAAAGGGTATCTAGTCTGGCCAGGGAGGACTTAGGGGCAGCACCGTAGACTATGTCACAGTAGTCGAAGATAGGTAGGATCATCTCTGGATAATCTCATGATTAGCTGTGGGTGGGATGCAGGCACAGTTCCTGAATAAAGCGCTGAGCTTGGGATGCAATTTTTTCTGAATGGCATCGATATGACCAGAGACGTTCAGGTGTTGGTCCAGCCAGACACCTAAATACCTGAAGAAGGATGTGTCCTCGAGTGAAGTCCCATCAAGGGTGTGGAAGGAGGGTAGAAAGGGAAACCCGGTAAGTCTCTGCCTGGTGCCGAAGGTCATGAAGACTGTTTTTTTGGCGTTGAGAGATAGTTTGTGGTTTGCAAACCAACGCTGAACTTTGTCAAAGTCATGCTGCAACCTTGGTGGGGCAAGAGCCAGATGCATACAAGACTGTAACATCAGCGTACATGCGAGTGGAGGAGAAGGGAGAGCAGGTGGATGGGAGATCGTTTAGAAAAACAGAGAATAGTATGGGGCCTAACACCGATCCCTTGGGGATGCCAGTTCTTATCGGGAGGGGTGGTTTGGTGGTCGCTTGATCCCAGATGGCTACCCACTTCTGAATCTGAGATCCTCTCTCCGTTCCCGTTTGAGAGTACCAGGTCTAAGACTGCTCCCTCCCAAGTGGGTTCCAACACAAGCTGTCTGAGGCATGCCCCCTGTAGGGCATCGAGAATGACCCTGCTCTTGGATGTGGCTGCAGCAAAGGTGCTCCAGTTAACATCTGGCATATTCAGGTCCCCTGTCAACAATATCTCTCCTTTTTCTGCCATTCTAAGGATGCCTTCTATCATTTCCTTGTCCATTTTCTCCCCCAGACGGAGGTCTGTATACAACCCCATGCGGATTATGGTGCCATTTTCAGTCTCCAAGGTGACCCACAGTGCCTCCTCCCCTTCCTCTTTACCCTTTAGTTCCACTGCTTTGATCCTTCCCTTATGCAGAGAGCTACTTCCCCTCCTCTTTTACCCTCTCTGTCCGTCCTGTAGATTATGTACCCTGGTATGTTGACATCCCAGTCATGGTTCTCAGTGTACAGTGTTTCTGTGACCATAACAATAGCTGGGACCTCAATGTCTCGGGCCATGCCCACTTTAGAAAGGACAGAGAGCATGCCAAGGCAATATGAGTGGCCATGTATGTTATGGAGTCCATAAGGTACTTGGGAGGATAAATCTACCGGGGTGGGGGGGTCGTTACTACCACTACAAAGGGCATTCGTGAGGCCTCATTTGGGAGTGCTGTGCAAGTTTTGGGCACACACAAAGGCATTACGGAACTGGAATAAAGAGCAGAGGAGAGCAACAAGGGTGAAAAGGCGGATGAAAGGGGATAGCATATCAACAGACGTTACAACAGATGGATAATTTCTACAGAGAAAAGGCAGACGATGAGAGATATGATTCGGGTGTTCCTATAATGAAGGGTATTAAGGAAGTAGACTGAAGTAGGCTACACATTGTAAGCAAGGAAAAGAGAACAAGTATATGTAAAATGAGAAACTCAAGTGAGGGAAGAGTTAGAACAGAATTAATGGTATCCTACCTTGTTCATCCAGAAGTTTCTTCGTGAGGTCCTCTGCCTCATCTCCAACCTCTAACTCCAGGCTCTCATCATTAATATCCATACTCTCCAGCTCCATTTCCAAGTCCTCTGCAGCAGACATTTCCCTGGCCTCCTTAACATCTTTGGAATCTTTTTTTTTTTTTTTTCGAAAGAAATGTAAAAATATCAGTTAACATTTACTTGCCTAATACTAATACATTGTGTACTTGTAACTGTTGTTCTACTATTATTATTCAGTTCAGGTCCATAGTTACGCAATCTTTCACAGAGCATGCTAAGTCACCAGAAAGTCTTCAAGCTTGACTCCATTTACTACCCAATCATGTGATCCTGACTCCTCCCCTACTTCTCAGATCTGCACACTGCAAAAAATAGTATTAAAAACAAATCATGTGGCCAGCCAGGAGGCAGTGAGAGTTGAGGCGCTGGACGCCACGCTGGCAACCAGGGTTCGGACGCAAGCCTGGGCCGTCAGGGGTTGGTGGGGAGGGATAGGACTGCTCTCCTATCCCAAGGGAGGGATCCAGGGTGCCACCACTCTGCAGCGCCCTGGTGATGACCAGGCACCGCCAGAGCTCGGGCACAGTATGGAGTGCGGTAGACATCGGCACACACGCGTTACGGACGTCACTGCATGCTCGCACTCCCGGGGTTACCAGAACACGGAAAATGGCAGCACAGACCACGGCAGCTTGATGGCCGCTACTCCATCGGACAATGATGCCTGGACAGGCATGTGCCAGCATTGGATCCTTGCTTGGCGCAGAGGCAATGGGGGGGTGCCCATGTTGAAGGTATAGTTGCATATGCCAGCTGGGCGTGCAACTTCAGGGTCGGTGATGGAGTTGGAGCGGCGGCTGGAGTATGAAGGCAGGTCAGTGGCTGCAGGGGTGAAAACTATGATATGATTAAAAAAAAAAAAAAGCCATGCCAGGAGAGGATGGCTGGCTTGTGTGGATGTAAACTGAAAACTAGTAGCAGAACTACAGTTGCAAGTAAGTTATCCTTCTATACACCTAGATTCAGTTCACTATTCACACTTAGGCAGACCCGAAGCAGTCCTCAGGGAGTGGGAGTATGGCATGCACTCTATTTTTCAGGCAAACCGAGACTGCAGGACGAAGGACCCAAAAGCAGTATCCTGGGACCGGATTCACAAAGCGTTTTGGGACAAAGTCCCACTCCACAACCCCATTTGCGGACCGAAATCGCTGCAGCTGCAGAGATCAGTATTCAGAGTCCCCCACAGCTGCGGAGATGTTACGCCGTGTCACACCGGCCATAACATTTTGCTGTAGCTGCATGGACTTCCATGGGAACACCGCCTGCAGACTGCCATAATTCGGGGACCTGGTCGTAATCCAGCACCACCTTTGTGAATATCGCAGCTGTGGGAAAAACTGTAGATCCAGAAGTGGCAACCCACTTGTGCCTTTTCCCACAGCTGCAGAAATTTCAAAAGCTTTGTGAATCCAGCTCCTGATGACTGTGAACATTGATTCCGTAATGAGATAGGAATGTGTGACCAGGCAGCAATCCTACAGATCTCTGCAATAGGGACGTACAATACAGTTATGTAAGAACTTACCATAACAACAGCTCTTCGAGAGGAGCTCTTGCAGCATGCTACACCATAAGGACTATACCGCCGGGCACTAGGACCCCACAGAAAAATTCTTACCAAGCAGTACCCAGCGAGGACCGCCCCCGACGTAGGACCACCTCCAACGTCTGCCAGTGATATAAAGGGGGTGGTCCCTGGCAAACCCCAGTTCTCCCACCGGACCCCCGGCAAACAAATCATAGAGAACCGAGGTTAGTGGAATACCCGACTTAGTATAAGGAAAGAAAGGAGAAAAATGTGCCAGGGGGAGGAAGGGAGGGAAGGAAATAATGCCTGTTGCAAGAGCACCTCTCGTAGATCTACTGTTACGGTACGTCCTTAAGTAACTGTACTACCTTACTTCGAGTGACAGCTCTTGCAGCAGGCTACACTGTAAGGACTGAGTACCAAGCAGTACTAAAATGATCCCGGACGGACTGGGAGGTGGAAAACTGAGAAGCAGGAAAGGCTTCAAGACAATAGGCCTTGAAGTACTGCTAGCCCAAATCCAGCCCTCCGACGGGAAGCAATGTCCAGGCTGTAGTGCTTCACAAAGGTGTACACCGAGTTCCAAGTAGCTACTGTGCAGATGTCTGCCACAGAAACATTCCGAGATGCCACAAAAGAGACAAAAACACCCCGGTGGAATGACCCGTAACCAAGCCCGGTAAGGGTGTGTTGTATTTGTTGTAGCAGAAGGTGATGCAATGGACTAACCATCTGGACAGAGTCTGCTTTGCCACAGGTGCCCCCAGGGTTCTCAGGACAAAGGAAACAAAAAGCTGGTCAGATCTTCTGAAAGCCCACGTACAGTTAATGTAGTACCCAAGCACTGTATGTACATCTTGAATGTGAAGGACAGCCTCCCCTTGATTAGTGTGCTCTGGATAATAAACCAGAAGTTGATGTCCTGATTAAGGGTAAACTAGACACCACCTTAGGTAGGAACTTAGGATTAGTCCTCAAGGACACCCTGTCCTTGTGGAAAATTAAATATGGGTCTTTAGCCATCAGAGCCTGAAGTTAGGAAATCCTCCGAGCAGAAGTGACAGCAACTAAAAAAACGCTTTCCACAACAGAAAACATAGCTCGCAATCCGCAGCTGGTTCGAAGGGAGGCAACATAAGTTTTTCTAACAAAAACAAAAGATTCAAGGAGGGATGGGGTCCCTAATGGGAGGTTTAAAATGAAGCATTCCCCTCAAAAATGTTCAAGCCAGATCCGTCTGGGCAACATATTTGCCATCCACCAGCATATGATGGGCAGACATTGCTGACAGGTGTACCCTGATGGAGGAGTATCGGAGGCCCAAGTCTGACGAGGACAGGAGATACTCGAGGATAGCATTTAGAGGGCACAGAAGAGGGTACAGACCCTGACTGGAGGCCCACAAGCAAACGCGCTTCCACTTCATGGCTTAGGCAGTCCTAGTGGAAGGTTTCCTAGATGCAACCAAGACCTTGGCCACTCTGGAAGATACTCCAAAATGTGCAGTGACTACATCTGCAGGTGCCAGGCATGCAGATGTAGGGATTGGAGGTCTGGGTGAACCAATCTGCCCTGCTCTTGGGACAGTAATCAGGAGGACAAGGGTAGGGGAAATGGAGGTTCCACTGCCAGCTGCTGCAGTAGTGGGAACCATATCTGATGGGGCCAAAGCAGAGCTACAAGAATCATCTCAACTCCTTCCGCCTGGAGTTTGAGCAGAGCTCTTTGCAGGAGAGGAAAGGGAGGTAAGGCATACAGAAACCTCCCTATCCAACAGAGGAGCAATGCATCTTGCCAGAAAACACCAGGCCTGTGATCCAGCAAGTAGAAACTGGGCAGTTTTGCGTTGCATAGAGACGCAAAGAAGCCCAGCTCTGGACAACCCCATCTTCAGAAGAGGTCGTCCACTACAGACTGCAGGAGTTCCCATTTATGAGTCTTTGACCAAGACCAGCTTAGGGCGTCGGCCAAGGCGTTCTGGACCCCTGGAACATGTACTGCGGTGAACAATAGGCCATGATCTAGAGTCCAGAACCACACTCTCATAGCCTCCTGGCAAAGAGGATAGGAGTGAGTTCCCCCCTGCGAGTTGATGTAGTAAACAACTGACATTTTGTCTGTCTGCACCAACAGGAGGCCTGGACGAAGATCAAGGAGAAACGCCTGCAGGGCGTACAGAACCACCCTCATCTCCAGAATACTGATGTGGAGGGTCAGTTCTACACAAGACCATGCAATTTGGGTCTGACGGTTCTGAAAATGAGCTCCTCAACCTAAGCCCGAGGCATAAGTTGCGAGAACCTGTAAGGGGGGGTTCTCTCTGAAAAGAGACTCCGGACTCTAGATTCTGTGGAGAGAGCCACCAAGAGAGAGTCTGTATCACTTCCTTGGAGATCAAGACCTGCTGGTCGAGACGGTCTTCCCTCTGATCCCACTGCACTCAAGAGTCCACTGAGGGACCCTCATAAACAGACGAGCTGAGGGAATGGTCACTATGGCCGCGGCCATAAGGCCTAGGAGGTGGAGCATGGTCCGAGCTGGGACCAGGTGAGCAGCTGAAACTATGTGGGCCAAAGAGCGAAGGCGTACTGCCCTGTCCGGCAGGAGGAAGGCCTTCACTTGCTCCATGTCTAGGACTGTGCCTATGTGTTGTAACCTCTGACATGGTGTCGGGAACGACTTGGCCACGTTTAGGGTGATCCTAAGGCAGCTGAACAGGATGAAGATGCCCTCTAAAGCTGACAAAAGCCGATCCCTTGTGGCAGCGGTCAGAAGCCAATCGTCAAGGTAGGGATACAAAAAATGTCCCTGTCTCCTTAGGGCTGCTACCACCACCTCTAGGCACTTCGTGAACATGGGTGGTGCCGAGAAAAGGCAGAAGAGCAAGTCCCGAAACTGGAAATGCCTTCCCTGAAAGGAGAACCTCAGGAACCTCCTGTGTGTGCTGGAAGCACCAGAATAAGGAGGTAGGCATTTTGCATGTCCAGGTAGCAGAGCCAGTCCCCTTGATGCAACATTGGAAGAATGCCCGGCAAGATGACCATCCTGAGCCTCTTGTACTCTATGCAATTATTCAAGAGGCCCAGGTACAGAATCGGGCACAGATTCCCTGTCTTCTTGGGAAACAAGAAGAAACGGGAGTAGAACACTTTCCCCCACTATGGGGCTATAACAGGTTCTAGTGCTTTCTTGTCTAGTAGGGACTACATCTCCTCGTAATGAGCTTGGCGTGGGAGGGGGAGTAGGTCGTTTGGACTGGGGGATTGTCCAGGGCATCTGCAGAAATTCCAGTGCATGCTCCCGCTCTATCAACTGAAGGACCCACACATCGTTGGTGATGGCGATCCACCCATCAAGGTAAAGCGAGAACCGACCCCCTACAACTTCTGCCCTGGACTCGGTAAAGGGCCAGGCAAGGAGTCAGGTGTGGGAGCCCAGGGTGGAAAGGGAGACCTGGGGGGCGTCTGGTGTTCCTAGGTCCCTATGCTCCACCAGGTTGAGAGGGAGCTTTATGACAAAAGTTGCCTCTCTGTTGCTGTCCTTTAGGCTTCTGCCCTCCCTGGCTATGAAACTGGCAACATCTGCCAGGGGTCTGATCAGATCTGTACAACTGATGTACAGACTAGACAGCCTTACCCGGGTCCTGGAGGTCTGAGATCATCTTCTCAATGACCGGACCGAACAGAATGAACCCATAGAATGGGGCATCAATGATGGCATCCTGAAGGTCCTACCTAAATCCAGACACCCGAAGCTATAGTACCTCCACATATACACCCCTGTGGCTGCTGCCCTGGCTGCCATGTCCTTCGAATCGTAGGATGACCTCAAGATGTGTTTTCCCACATCCAGACCAGACTGGAGCACGTCTAAGAGCTCAGTTTTGTGGTCAGAATCAGGCTGTCTTTTCACAAGCTTGAATGCCTTGTTCCAGAGGGATTTCTGGTACTGCATCATGTGTGCCAAAAAGCTGAGTGAACGAATGGTGCAAGTGGCTGAAGACTAGACTTTTCTGCCAAACTGGTCCAGTAGTTTGGATACCTTGTCCGGCAGCTAGGAGCTCACGTGCTGGGGCTGTTTGGATCTGCCGTGGGCAGCCGTCAGAACGACCAAGTCCACCTTGGGCTGTTCCCCAAGGAATAGCTAGTTTGTTGGGGTACAATACAGCAGGTCCACTTTCTTAGATATAGCGGGGGCCGTCGAAGGGTGCCTCCAGGCTAGCCAGGTAGCGTCCTGAAAGGGGGCTACCAAGAGTGGGACAACTAAGGGTTTGGCTACATTCATACACAAGAAATGAGCCAGCCTCTTTCTTTCTGGATCAAGATCCTCTGTTTCCCACTGGTTCAAAAACTGGATGTGACGCATCACATCCAAAAAAGAGGAATCGTCCGGGGGAGAGCAAGGCGAATCACCTGGAGGGGCAGGGTGGTGGGGAGGAGAAGAAAACTCACCTGAAGATCTAGAGGAGACAGAAGAGTTTGAGTCAGATGACTTAGAGGATGACCTGGAATTGAAATACTAGTGCCTCCTACTGCACCTGGAGGGCAATCTAGAATGATGACTGTGTCATTCAGGAGACCTGACCCTAGGGGTTGACGACAGCGGGGGCCGTGTAAGGGACTCTACGGGAGGTTGTGGCATTGGAACCTGTGGTTCCTTGAGGATGAGCTGGAGCATCCCAGCAGCAGCATCAACTAGGAGCAGATTTATCCTGGACTCCCTTCAGGGTGCCTTCCTCAAGCAACTGGTCATGGAACCAACTTGGCAGAAGGCAATACTGGACCTTGTGCTCACAAACAGGGACAGTATGGTGGGGGAGCACCTGGGTAACAGTGACCACCAGTCATTGTGGTTTGAAATCACAGAAAGAGCAGAACCAAACCACACAAAAACACGTATCCTGGATTTTAGGGGGGCAGACTTTGGGAAAATGGGGAGATACTTGAAAGAGACATTAAGGGGAATGGGACAGGAATCAGGGGTTGAGGAACAGTGGGCAGTATTTAAATGGGGATTACAAGAACAACAGAATTATGCATTAAGCAGGTTAGCAAGAGGAAAAGGAAGAGGAGACCATTATGGTTTTCCAAAGAGGTAGCAAAGAAAGTGAAAGCCAAAAGATTGCATTCAGGCAATACAAAAGACACAGGCAGAAGGGATAGGGAGAAGTACCAGGAGAAGCAAAGGAGGCAGGAGGTCAGTAAGGGAAGCCAAAGCTCAGACAGAAGAACACATTGCAAAATCAGTGGGTAGAGGGGACAAACCTTTATAGGTACAGAAGTGAAAAAAGAAAGACAAAGGAGGGATAGTGAGACTGAAGGGGAGGATGGGGGTCATGGAGGATGACAACAGTAAAGCTGACATATTGAACAGGTATTTCTGCTCAGTCTTTACTGAGGAAGAGGAGGGTAATGGGTCTGAAGGGAGTACAAGGGGTGAGAATGGTGCAGAAATGGACACAAGTCCCTTTACACGAGAAAGGGTCCGGAAGGAACTGGAAGTAATAAGAGTTGACAAAGCAATGGGGCCAGATGGCGTGCTCCCCAGGGTCCTTAAAGAACTAAGAGAGGTGGTGGCTGAACCTCTGGCTATCCTGTTTAGCAGATCACTGGAAACAGGGGAGGTACCCATAGACTGGAGGACAGCAGATGTAGTCCCCTTATACAAAAGTGGGAACAAAGAGGAAGCAGGGAACTACAGACCAGTCAGCCTCACCTCGGTAGTGGGGAAGATCATGATCATGGAAGCACTACTGAAGGAGAGATTGGTGGAACATCTGGTTGTCAATGGACTACAGGACCCAAGGCAGCATGGTTTCACCAGGGGGAGGTCATGTAAGACCAACCTCTTGAATTTTTGACTGGGTGACTAGGAGGTGGATCAGGGAGGGCAGTGGACATGGCCTATCTGGACTTCAGCAAGGCTTTGACACTGTGCCGCATAGAAGACTATTACACAAACTGGGGAATATGGTGTGGGCAGGACAGTAGTGTGGTGGGTAGGTAACTGGCTGGGTGGCAGGACACAGAGGGTGGTGGTAAATGGCTGTCACTCCACAGAGGGAAGAGTGACCAGTGGGGTACCACAGGGATCAGTGCTTGGACCGGTCCTATTCAACATCTTCATCAGTGACATTGCAGGACCTAGAAGGCAGAATTTCACTGTTTGCTGATGACACAAAGCTCTATAACAGAGTAGAACACCAGAGGGTGTAGACAGAATGAGAAGTGACCTGCAGAAACTTGAAGAATGGTCAGGGTTTGGCAGTTGAAATTCAATGCAAAGAAGTGCAAGATAATGCATATGGGGCACAAAAACCCTGGGCACAATATATCAGTTGGGGTGATGATACAGCATGCACCAAGCAGGAAAGAGATCTTGGGGTTGTCATCTCTGATGACCTCAAGGTGAAACAGTGTGACAAGGCAGCAGGTAAAGCAAATAGGATGCTGGGATGTATAGGCAGGGCATCACCAGCAGGAAAGGGAGGTCATAATTCCGCTATACAACACACTAGTGAGGCCCCACCTGGAGTACACAGTGTACAGTTCTGAGACCATACCTACGTAACGCATACAGACAGGGTAGAGAAGGTTCAGAGGAGGGCAACAAAGATGGTGCATGGATTGCATCACAAGTCCTATGAAGACAGGTTGAAGGAACTGAACATATACTCCTGGAGGAGAGGAGGAGAGAGGGATATGAGACATACAAGTATCTTACAGGAGGATTAGGGTGCAGGAAAACACTATTTTTAAGCGAAAAGATGTTTCAGGACTAGAGGCATGGGATGAAGTTGGAGGGAGGACGATTCAGAGGAAACATGAGAAAGAATTTCTTCACAGAACGGTGGTGGACAAGTGGAACACCCTGCCAGAGGAAGTGGTGGGGGCTGAAACAATCACAGGATTTAAGAATGCATGGGATAGACATAAAGGAATTCTGGAGGTCAGGGGTAAGGGGCAACAGACTTCTAGGAAAACATAAACTGAACTTACAAGCTCAAATGGGCAGACTGGGTGGGCCATAGGCCCTTATCTGCCGACACTGTCTATGTATCTATGATGATGCCTTTTTTGACTGTGTCCCACCAGGAACTGAAAAGGTCCTTGACTTCAGACAGAGAAACCATGGCTGGAGCCGATGGGCCTAGTGTCTCAGACCTATCGTCAAGCTTTTCGGGTGGCGGACCTGACGGCTTGTTGGAAGCCGGCGTACACTCTGGTGATTTGGGTTTCTCCAGTGTTTGGTCCTTGCGTAGCGCCGGAGCCAACGGCTGGACAACTGGCTGGCTTGACGTCCGACCGCCATCAGCGGGTCGGTCGTCAGGGGAGGTATCTCTTTGACCGGCAGCTGCACCACTTCTAGCCTAAGCTTCGGGGTTGTGGGCAGCGGGTAAGACCCCGAAGGCAAGGACGTTGGAGTGCAGTGCTGGGAGTCTGATGCCTGATGCTTCAAAGAGTTGGCATCAGGCTGCAACTCCAGTTCCAAATGCCACTTCCTGTCGTCAGGTTCAGTCGGACGATCCGACGAAGAGGAGGAAGCTTTCGCCTGATGAGGGGTGGCATAGTGGCTGCTGCACGCCCCTTTGAAGGCAGAATCCCTAGACTTAGACCCGGAGAAATGGCTGTAGGGTCTAAGACTAAGTGAGGGGGCCGAAGGCCCATGCTCCGAAGAAACACCGCCTGACATCCGCACCAATGCTGGGGGTTTCAAGGCCTGCAACCCAGAAGAAACTTGGGTTGTTGGGGGAGCAGAGTCTCATCTCCCGTGGGAGGGAGGATGGGAGCTGGCTGTTTTCCTGTGCGGAGACCTGGAGCAGGAGTCCAAACGGGTGTTCTTTCCGTGATGGTGGCGTTTCCCACTGGACTTTTTCTCCTTTGATTTGTGAGAAGTTCCAGACTCCGACAAAAAAGAAGGGGATCCTAGGCCTGACGGGGTCTTTTGCATGGTGGCCAGCTGATGTTCTGGAAGATAGGGCTTCAGCGTCTTCAGTCAACGGATGCAAGTCCGGTGGTTGAAATTTTTACAGTGCGGGCAGGAGTCGGCAACATGGTCAGGCCCCAGGCAGATGAGGCAGGCCGAGTGACTGTCTCGGGCCGGGATTTGCTTCCCACACATGCACTTGGATTTTGGTCACTGACTGAAGGACAACGGAGAAGACATGCACCGATGATGCGGTTAAACAATAACTAAACTTTTGAAGAAAAAGTTATCGAAAATGGCAATCAACTGTTAGCAGTAAGCATCTGTGGAGCCGACGTGAATGGGTCAATGGCAAGAAAAGAACTGGTGTGTGGCCGGAGACCACCCCCTTTATACCACTGGTGGACGTCGGAGGCAGTCCGATGTCAGGGGGCCGTCCCCGCTGGGTACTGCTAGCTAAGAATTTTTCCATGGGGTCCTAGTGCCTGGTGGAATAGTCCTTATGGTGTAGCCTGCTGCAAGAACTCTCACTCAAAGTAAGATCTGGCAGCTACAACAGAGGCAGCAGTATATCTGGTAGAGTGAGCCTTTAAACCTTTAGGTGACTCCTTACCAACTAACAGATAATACAGAGCAATGTAGGATGTTGATCTACCTGCCAATGGTATGTCTTGCCGACCATCTGACACGGGCAGCTTCAACATACATAACAAACAGCTGGTGAGCCTCATCATGAAAATCTGCCATGCGCTGCCCATTAAACAGCAAGGCTCTGCAGATAGGAAGCGTGTGGAGTATTCGCTCAGCATCCAAAGTATGAAGCTTCAGAGAAAAAAAAAACACAGGCAGTATCAAGGCCAGGATCAGACAGAATTCAGAAACAATTTTGAGCAGAAATTTTGCATGAGAGTGTAGGCCAGCCATATCCTTGTGGAAAACCATGTACTTTTACTCGACTGAGAACACCTAGAGTTCCCTCACCCATCTGGTCGAGGTGATGGTGACCACAAACATAGTCTTCCATAACAAATGTGACAAATCACACTTGCCAACAGGCTCAAATGGCTTATTCGTAAGCCGGGTCAACATCAGATAAGTTACACAATAGAGGCCGGGCACATGCTGGAGAAGACAGGTGGTCTAGACCACTGAAGAGAAATACTTATTTTTCCTGGGCCACCATTGGTACACCAGCCTTGGCATGGTCAGTTAAGATGGCTATCAAGTACACCTTCAGGAATGTGACACACAGCCTTGTCAGACAGGGACC
The DNA here is from genome assembly GCA_016271365.2 of Neoceratodus forsteri. Taxonomy (NCBI): domain Eukaryota; kingdom Metazoa; phylum Chordata; order Ceratodontiformes; family Ceratodontidae; genus Neoceratodus; species Neoceratodus forsteri. The sequence goes on from CM028131.1 coordinate 738,671,512, forward strand.
AGAGATAGTCAAGAATGTGGATTAAGACACTCAGTTCCTCTGGAACGTGAGGATCACCTTCTGAATCAGGAGAAATATGGAGTGATACAAACAGGACAACTTGCCTCCACAGACCAGCAAACATGTCTTCCAGCAGACTGCCCTACTGAGGGGGACAGGTACAAAACAGTCTCAGCTTCCCATTTTTCCAGGATGTGAATAAGTCTACTAACAGTTTTCACTATGCTCAGAACAACTGGGACACCTCTCACAGGTGCGACTACTCATGGGATGCCTCTTCCACATGACTGAGTACATTTGTGAGCTAGATGTTCATGCTTGCCACATGGACCACCATGAGATATGCATATAGCAAACAATCCAGGAACCACAAGGACTGACATCCAAGCCTCCTGACTTAACAAAAAGGCATGAGTGCCATCCCATTTTTCAGGTACAACATGGTGGTCCTGTGTCTGCAATGAACTACATAACCTGCCCCTGACCAGCAAAGCAAATTCTGACACAGCCAAACACACTGCTCAGAGCTCCAGAACATAAGTGTGTCATTTTGAATTGCCAAAGGACCAGATGCCATGCACCCTCCAATCCTGCAGGTGTGTCCACCAGTCCACAAGGGAGGCGTCTGTTGTCAAAGAGACAGAGCTCTGGCCGGATGAATAGGAGTCCATCTAGGAGGTTCAGAGGAGACAGTCACCGAAAGATCCTGGTCTGAGTGCATCTGAGACCACCAACAGCATAGTGCCCACTGGATGACCCACATATACCACTAGGCCCGAGTCACAGTCATGGCAGACGTCATGAAGTCAAGATGCATGAGGAAATCAAAGGATGAATGCAACTGCCTAACCAGAAATGACAACGGGCAAACTATCCTCAGCACCCTCTGAAGGCAGAAGTGATCTCGCCTGAAAGTCTAGCTCATTCCTGATGGACGCAATTATCTGCCCTGAAGTAAGCTGAGATTTCTCCTGATTGACTAGGAGGCCCAGCTGCTGGAATTCAGGACAACTAGGTCCCAGGACTGTTCCACTTTCAATACAAAACAGCCCGTAAGAGCCAGTAGTCAAGTTAGGTGACATCTTGAAGCCCCTGCATCTGAGGAAGGCTGCTATTACTATAATACACTTGGTGAATACCCAGAGACGAACAGCAAGGCTTGAAAGGCTTGAAACTGGTACAGAGTCCTATATACTCAAAATATGAGGAACTGTCTGTGCGCGTAGGACAAACAGGGATATGGAAATAGGTATACTGGAGGTCTGGGGAACAAAACCGCGCCCTGTCCTGCACCAATGGAATGATCTAGACTAGAGTGATAATATGAAACTTCCATCTGTAGATAAACTTGTTGAGGATCCACAGTTGCAGGCTGAAGCTTCATCTCTCCCCCACCCCCCCCAAAAGAAAAAAAAAAACACTGTCTGGGTACAGGCTTCACTGCAGGCAATTCTAGGAGTTACTGAACTTCATTCTGTAATACTGATAACAGATTACAGCAGATCATTTTCCTGATGTGCACAGGCTGGCACAAGCGAGGAGGCCTTGAACTCCAGCGACAACCCTGAGCATACCACTTCTAGGACCCACCTGTACAAGGTGACAGCAGGTCACTGCAGCAGAAGTAGGTCAGCCCTTGATCAGAAGCTGCAGAAGGGGATGGGTCTCACATCCAGTCACCTCCTGCCTAATGGTGGAGGATCTAAATGCCTACTCACCAGTGTGGCTACCACCCTTACTTGGGGGGTGAAGGCTTGGCTGGGTGGCACTGCTGATACTGTTGCCTCTGTGACTACTGCTGGCCCTGGGAGCCATGAAAAGAACCACAAAACAGGCCACCACCCTGGGGACTTCACTGTAACAGATGTGACCGAATTCAAGCTGACTTGACTTCTCAGTCCACATTAGATAATCCTTGGCACTGAGACCAAACATATCTTTGCTTTTAATGGTAAGAACTACCATCTCCTGCATGAAGGTGAAAGGTACAGTCACACTTGGCAACAAATGGTGTTTGCTGAGTCAAGGGCTAGCTGCAGCTCATGCTTGTTAACCAAACGCCCATTGCCTGGATGTCCATGAGATCCTGCTGGATATCCTTCAACACAAGGATCTACAGGTAAGAGTCTTTCAAACAACATATGGCTATAATGAGCCATCGGAACCACATAACTGGTCTGGTCTAATGTCCAATAACCCCACCGTGTAAACTTTGCAGCCAAAGTGGTCCTGCCTCTTGGACTCCTTCTCCAGGAACTTCAAAGATTCTCATTATGTTTCTTGACTTGGCAGAATCCCACATCTACCAACAAATCCTCCAGGGAAGGGTGCTTCATGAACCAAGTGTACCCCTGCATGGGCACTGTACACTTGCAGTCAACCCTCCAAGGGGTGCAAAGCAAGAAGCTCTGAGCTCCCAAATGTTGAGCTTAGGCTCTATCATGGCTGGACTGAGGGGGACAGCCACCCTGGGGAATAATCTTTCTCATAGAAGCCCACCAGTGGATAGGTTTCCTTTTTCTGGACCTACTCCAATGGAGTCCCCAGTGTCTAGGGCATCCTGTCCAAGACTAAGCCAAAAAATGGGTATTCACCCTCTGGAGCAGCTCAATCAGAAGCAAGACTGCTGAAGTCCCAACCCCAGAAATCCTTCTCAGAAAGATGACCCATCAATGTCCAAGTACGTATACATGGAGTACAGATGCCTGCATAGAGAGTGAACTACCCATTTTGTCAGGGTCAACACCACCTACAGAACATCTGGAAGGCCTCCTGCACATCTGGAACCTTTGGTCAGGTCATTCAACCTTCGCTAAGGCTGTAGAGTACGACCCAAATGAAAAAATTACTTACCATGGTAATGTTGTTTCTTCTAATGGAGTCTTGCTGTATTCTGACTATATGCAGTTATCCCCAGCACTTGAACTGCTCCGGAGAGGAAAGGTTAACTCTATGCAGGAGCATGGAACATTGAGCTCGAGCTTGGTTTTCAAACCTCTGTCTCTGGTACATATCAGTGTAACCATCAGATTCTTACGAGCACTATACTAACTAACTAATAGCTATAGAAATTGTTTTAAATTTTAGGCCATAGGCAACAAATGCTTGGGTCCAAAAAGTCTCAAATCGAGAACCCAAGAAGAACTATATATAGATAGTGACAAATGCAATAACAATAACACAAAACAAAAAGACCCCACCTGGCCAGGAAGGGTACAAAGGTATACCTCTGGGGTGCAATACCTGCCAACCCACATCCCAAAAGACTAGGCTCTGAGAGGGGCGGCAGGGAGGGAGGTCAGAATACAGCATGACTCCATTAGAAGAAACAACATTACTATGGTAAGTAATTTTTTCTTCAAACAACATGAAGTCTTGCTGTATTCTAACTATATGCAGACTACCAAACAGTCTCCCCCTGGAGGAGGGGATAAAAGAACCTTACTTTGGGAACAAGCTCTGCAGTACTGCTGTGCCAAACCTAGCATCACTCCTAATCTGGGTGTCCAGAGAGTAATGCTTGGTGAATGTATGAACTGTATTCCAGGTGGCTGCTTGCAAATTTCCACCAAGGGAATATCCCTAGCTGCTGCCAGAGAGGCAGCTGTACCCCTGGTTGAGTGAGCCCTCAGGCCTAAGTGGGGCTCTCTCCTCAATTTTGAACAGCAGAATTGAATACAGGAGACAATCCACCTGGCAATAGATCTTTTAGTAGCAGGTCTACCTTTTCCTACTGCTCCATAAGTAAGAAATAACTGGGTACAATCATTCCTATGGGCCTTAGTATGCTCTGTATAATAGCGAAGTGCCCTATTCACATACAGACTGTGCAACCTTCTCTCCCATGAGAAAGAATGGTCAATGAAAAACACAGGCAGAGACGTACATTGATTCAGATGAAAATCCAAAACCACTTTAGGAAGAAACTTTCTAATCATCCTAAGAATCACCTTATCCCTATGGAAGGAAATGAAGTCAGGTTCAACTGACAGAGCTTGCAATTCACCGATTCTCCTGGCAGAAGTAATGGCTGCCGGGAAGACAGTCTTCCAGGTCAAGTACTTAAGCTCAGCTGGGGATAAAGGTTCAAAGTGGGGCTGCATAAGCTGTGCAATGCAGACATTCAAGTCCCAAGCACGAGTAGGCTCTCTGAAGGGAGAACTGATGTGAACCAGACCTTTGAAAAACTTACTGAAAACAGGATGGGATGCCAGAGAAGATCCCTTCCCTGCAGAAAGAAAAGCACAGACAGCTGCCAAATGCACTTTAAGGGTAGCAGGCCTGAGGCCTAAGCTATTAAGATGAATCAGATAATCCAGGGCTGTGGCAATGCTTGCAGAGCCTGGTTGCATGTCTCTCTCAGAACACCAAATACTGAATCTTTTCCATTTAGAATTGTAAGTTTTTCTGGTGAAAGGTTTTCTGGAAACCTTAAGGGTATCCAGTACCCCTTGCGAAAAATGCAGATCTGCATACTCTAACTCTTCAAGAGCCAAGCCTGGAGCCTGAGAGACTGAAGATTGGCATACCAAATCCTCCCCTGACAGGAGGTCAGAAGGTCATGCCTCCTGGGCAGAAACTGGGGAATTGTGACTGTCAGGGACAGCAGCAGAGGATACCATGGTTGCCTGGCCCAGTCTGGAGTCACTAGGATCGCTGTGCAGGGTTGAGACCTGATCTTGATCAGTACTCTGAATATCAGTGGAAAAGGAGGGAAAGCATAAAGAAACCTGCTCGTCCAGTCTAACAGGAGAGCATCTAGAGGAACTATCCCAGGACTGGAGGTCTGCAGCAGAATAGAGGAAGTTGATTGTCTGGTGCCGCAAAGAGATCTATCTGTGGAGTACCCCATCTCCTGAAAAATACCTGAAGGACATGATAATTCAGGGACCACTCGTGCTGACCTTAAAATATTCTGCTTAGAGCATCTGCCAGCACACTGTCCTTCCCTGGAAGGTGAACTGCTGTTAGAGAAGTTTGAAGAGAATAGGCTAGAGACCATACCTTCATAGCTTCCGTGCACAAAGCCGTGGACCAAGTGCCCCCCTGCTTGTTTATGTACCACACTGTAGTGGTGTTGTCTGTCTTGATCTGCACCACTTTCCCTTTGACTGATTCTGAGAATGCCTGAAGGGCTAGATACACAGCTCTGAACTCCAAAGACTGATGTGAAGGAGAGACTCCTGCTGTGACCAAGTACACTGTGCAGTCAGAGTCCCTAGGTGGGCTCCCCACCCCAGGAGAGAGGCATCTGTGGTCAGGACCACTGAGGGTGCTTGACTGAGAAATAGGACACCCTGTCTGAGATTGTCCTGATCCAACCACCACTTGAGGGCTTGGACAAGAGTCTGAGTCACTGGAATCAGTTTGCTGAGAGAATCCTTTTTCTGAGACCAAAAAGACCTTAAATGGAACTGAATGTCCCTCATCTGGAACCTGGCTCCCTGAACCACTGCAGTGAAAGCTGCCATGTGGCCTAGGAGCTGAAGGAAATGTCTGGCTGGACGACACACCAGAGGTCAGAAAGAAGAAGCCAGATCTGTAAGGGCCTTTATCCTTGAGCATGGGAGGAAGGCCCTTGCCTGAATAGTATATAGTTCTATCCTTATAAAGGTAAGGTGCTGTACTGGTTTGAGAACTGACTTGGATAGACTGAGAAAGAATCCCAGAAAACTTAGAAGATTCTTAGTGACCTCTAGAGCTGACTTGACTTGGTCTGAAGACTGGCCTACAATAAGCCAGTTGTCTAAATATGGAAAGACTGAGATGCCCTGCCTTCTGAGGAAGGCTACCACTACTGCTAGACATTTTGTGAACACCCTTGGGGCCAATGTCAGCCCGAAGGGCATGGCTCTAAATTGGTCATGACCTGAGAGCAACTCGAACCTGAGGTACTTTCTGTGGGAGCACCTGATAGGAATATGAAAATAGGCATCCTTGAGGTCCAGGGAAGCTAGCCAGTCTCCTGGTCTCTGAGAGGGAAGAATTACTCCCAGAGTCACCATTTTGAATGTTGGCTTTGTGATATGTTTGTTCAGATATCTCAGGTCTAAAATGGGTCACCACTCCCATTTCTTTTTTGGGGTAAGGTAGTAGCTTGAATACAGTTCTTTCCCCCTGTGCTGGGGAGGAACCTTCTCCACAGCTTTCAGGAGTAGTAGGGAAGAAACTTCTGCCTCTAGAGCAATTGTTTCCAGAGGTGTTGCAGGTAAAAAAAGACCTGGCTCTCAATCTGGGGAATCTTTTGAAGCTGTGAGCAAGTCCCTGGCTTACTACTTCCAGGACCCATTAGTCTGAAGTGATAGACTTCCAGGCCTGGAAGTAGTAAGCCAGTCTGCCCCCTACTGGAATAGAGGAGGCAACCCGGTCTGACACATCAGGGTGTCTGTTTGGCAGAAGCCTTAGACTAAGAAGATGCAGCCCTGCTCATCCCTCTTCTACCTCTCCCTCTAAAGAACCCCCTCTGCTGGAAGGAAGAGGAAGCCTGAGCTTGGTAAAAAAGACCTATGAAAATGCCTGCCCCTGCCAGCCTTAGACTGCTGCTTCTGAGGAGTGGCTTGCCTTTCCTTGGCCACTGCACTCCTGTAGGTGGTCCTGTACTCATCCATCTTCTTCCTGTAAGACTCTGTCTGCTCCCCGAACAGAGAATTACCAGTGACATGAAAATCCATGGCCTTATCCTGCGTATCCTGTGAAAGGCTAGTACACCTGAGCCAAGCAAATCTCCTTAAGGAGACAGATGTAGCCATGACTGTAGATGCCACATCATTAGAGTCCCCAGCAGCATGAAATTGCACCTTGGATGACTCAATGCCTTCAGCAGCCACCTCCTCCAGCTCCTTGGCTAGCTGGAAGGAAGTCTTCTTGGCCAGCTCCAGAACCGTATCCCACCTAAACTTCTGGTACCTGACTGTATAGGCCATATAGGCAGCCTGTCTGAGTCCCAAGGAGGATTCCACATATTGTTTTTTGGTCATGGCATCCACCTTCCTGGAATCCTTATCTGGGGGGTGTGAAGCCAAGGGAATATTAGCCTTGTCACAGGCTGCAGCCTGCAGTACCCCAACATGGCTGTAATGACTATACAAGAAATCCGTACCAGAACCTGACTGCATATACCTCCTGTCCATCTTTTTATCCACAGGAGGTACAGAAGTGGGTATTGGCAAGATTTTTTTGGGTCTGTTTCCCTAAAGACTTATGTAGCGGGATAGACATCCTCTTGGACTTTGGGACATCCATGATTTCCACACTCAGGTTCTTCCTCCTCTTCAGCAGCTTCCACAACTGGAAGCTGGAGAGTTTCAGCCACTTTTTTGTAGAACAAAAAGTGGGAAGGGGACTCAGAAAGTCTGGGAGAGGAGACATTGGAAGGCCTGTCTGGGGAGATGTCAGGCTCTACAGGCCTCCAAAATCATCAGCATCATCAGGATACTCTTCATTTCCCTCCTAAGCAACATCATAAAAAACCTCCGGATCGTAATCCGTCGGGGCTGGAACCATCCAAACCGTCCTCACACCTGAAGGCATTGGTTCAGATGGAACCGGGTGAAGCGACTGTACAATGCTTATCGCTTTTGCAATCTCCTCAGCGGTTAGGATCTGCGGGGTTGAATCCTAACGGGCTGATTTCAGCTTTCTCTTAGACGGAACCGATTGCTCAGAATTGTCTCTCCTTTTGCCCGTGGAGGTATCGCCTGTGTCAGCAGGCACCTCCTCAGGTTCGATCAGAACAAAACATAGCTGGCCATCCGGATTAGCGGATTTCTCTGCCTCTTTTTCCTTCAGCCTACTTAACCTTTTTTTCCAAAGTGGATTTGGGAAAATTCTTGCATATCTGGCAGTCTGTTTTCAGGTGGTCAAACCCCAGACAAACACATATGAAGTGGGGATCAGCTTTAGCAAAAGCCTCCCCACACTCAGAACAGTGCTGAAACCCAGTGGAACCGGTTTTCTTCTTGGGTTTCTCAGACACAGCCTTTTTCCAAAAGTTACCCTTCTCAGCTTTCAAGCCAGGTAACACAAGCTTATCGGTTACCAACCGTGTCACGGGCTGTGGAAAAAAATGAAGAAAGCTATTTTTTTTTTAAACCAATAAGAATCAGACACACAAATGTAGAAATTAAGGAAAGAAAAGATTAGTTTTGGTTCCAAACCGGACCGAACGATGGGAAACTGAATAAAAACAATTTCTAAACCAACAAGTCCACTATCCATCTACTTACACTACCTGTACTGTAGACAGAGACTTGATACCGAAAAATAAATGAAACGATTGAGAAAACCAACCGCTTTTTACTTTTACCGAACCAAAGCAAAGGAGAGATCCCCGGAGCGACTTCTCAGTTAGGCGGAGTAAAGAATCTGACGGTTACACTGATATGTACCAGAGACAGAGGTCTGAAAACCAAGCTTGAGCGCAACATTCTATGCTCCTGCACAGAGTTAACCCTTTCCTCTCCAGAGCAGTTCCAGTGCTGGAGCTAACTGCTTATAGTCAGAATTCATAGGTAAAAAAGCTTCCAGCACACAAAAAACCTAAAGTGGTATTTTTTATACTGTTATATGGATATGGTCTCTATTTTGTTTCTTTTGTTCCCCTTTTATTTCTTTTGCTTCCCGTTCCTCCCTTCTTTATTGTATGTTGATTCCCTTGTCACCTGTCTTTTAGATGTCTTTGTTTACCTGGGTCCCCCTTGATGTATAGCTTTCTATTCTCTTATTTTAAGTAATTAAATTAAAGCTTATATGTTTTTTGTATTTATTTTTGAGATATGCCTTGAAAATTATGGTGTGCAGTAATTTTGTTTATGTGAAATTAATATGGATAATGTTTGTTTTAATAGATGTATTCTATAAAGGAGGGAAAATTTCCCTTTATTTTAAGTGCTGGAATGTTTTTTGTCTCCTAATTATACACAGGTGTTGTAGTCATATGACTAATTAAGGGTCTTTATGACTAAGGATTTTGTGGTGGCAGTTTTTATATGCGTCTTTGATAAAGGATCTTGGATCCGAAACATGTCAGACATTTTTTGGGAATTGGAAATTATTATGAAGTGAATAAAACGAATTGGAAAATGTTCGTGAGTCACAGAAATTGATTTTTGGTGTTCCACTTATAGTTTTTTTTTGTGTGCTGGAAGCTTTTTTACCTATGAGCTCTGAGTAAGTTTCTGCAGCACCTTTGTCCCAGTGCGCACTCAATTTGGATAGATTATAGTCAGAATACAGCAAGACTTCATGTTATTTGAAATGACATACTGTTGTCGCTGACAGAGGATCCTGTGGAGACATGGACAGGGCCAACAGAAGAAGGGTTTTCCCTTCCAAACTAGAAGGAACGAATGTCAGCGATTGTCAACCCTGTCCCTCGGAGTAAATATTCATGGCCAACGGTAGCCACACTGCATCTTGCAGTCGATGGTTGGCTTCACGTCAACAATAGGAGCCCAACAAAGGAGATAAGCTCAACAATGGCTGTCGCAACTGGTGGTGTGTGGGTATTGGGAGTGAGATCAAAACCTAGACCACAAGTGTGTCCTCAACCACAGTCTCTGTCACCCATGCAGACTATGGGGTTTTGGCACTTCTGGAATCGGCTGCCCAGCCAGTGAACCAAGCAGGGCAAGCTGCACCAGCGGCCCCACAGGAGCAGGAACACCGATCTGTTCACTGCTGTATCAGCTGCAGAGCAAGCGGCGGTAATGATAGAATGTCATAGGGCAGTGATGTGCTGCCCTTAACCAAGGGGGAGTCATCAACCCCAATGGATGCAGATGGTAAAGTCAACAGATCTACTGGCTCTGAATTGGTCAGCTACCCAGATGGAATCTCCAGGACAGACCAATCAGCTCCATGAGATGTTTTAACATCATTTGAGAGCAACGGACCATGAGGAACTTCTGGTTAAGGAGCTGATGGTAAGTGCTCTACCAGCACCAACTCTTCTTATGCAGGCAGCAATTAGGAGGCAAATCACTGAAAGAACTTCCGATGTATTTCCACTTACAGTAGACCAACACTGGAATGCAGCAACCCCATGAGAGTGAAGCAGTAAGTCACAGTCATGGTGCACAAGGTAAGCAAAGAAAAACTGAAAAAAAAGAAAAAAAGAAAAAACTGCCAATGATGGCCCAAGTTCAGGAGCGAACTCAGGCTGTTACAGGGTCGGCTGGAAGAGGAGACTGAACATCCGATGGACTGCTCTCCTCCGGGGAGTGGACGGCGTGGAGCCTGGTTTTAGTCTGGCCCATGGCAGTGACTGGCGATTAGGATGTAAGGGCCGCTATGTAGTGATGGGGTAGCAGGGGTCCGACACTTCACACACGGGAGCGTGCGTGATGACATCATTGATTCCACTACACACTGCACCAATGGAGACAGAAAAAACGTCAAGAAAAATCCCCCACTGGCAGGATGACCTCAGACCACCAGTAGGCCCCACACCTGGTGACCAGGCACTGCCGCGTAACCAGATCCGTTAGGTGGCAGGATTTGGGGAACCCCGCCTGCCCCACCGGGTTGGGGGAGATAAGCCCTGGAAGAACACGCTGGCAGGTTATGGCATGTTGGGGTAAGGGGACTGCCTGGTGCTCAGGGGAAAAGAGCACAAACTAGAGGAAGAAAAAAATACACAACAGTTTGAAAACTCTGAAGGAAACTTAAATTCAATAGCAGAAGCTGTAAAGACGTACAGTGGCGTGAAAAAGTATTTGCCCCCTTCCTGATTTTCTCTATTATTACATATTTGTCACACTGGATGTTTTCAGGTCTTTAGACAAAATGTAATATTAGATAAAGGGAACCTGAGTGAACAAATAACACTTCTTTTTTTTTTTTTTTTTTTACTTATTTCATTTCTTTAATAAAAAAAGTTAACCAACACCAACTGGCACTGTGTGATAAAGTAATTGCCTCTAGTTAAATCAACCCAATTAAAGGATAATTAAGAGTCAGCTGATTGAACACAGCCAGGCTTGATTACAGCCAGCCTTGCTCAATGTAAACCTCACTTATTTGACCCTCACCATCAGAGTCACTGCTAGCACAAAGATTCAACAAGCACATTATGCCACGATCAAAGGAAGTTCCTGAAAAGATCAGAAAAAGTTGTTGCCATCTATCAGTCTGAAAGGGTACAAAGCTATTTCTAAGGCTCTGGGACTCCATTGAACCACAGTGAGAGCCATAATCTCCAAATGGAGAACACTTGGAACAGTAGTGATTCTTCCCAGGAGGGTGGCCTGCCAAAATTACTCCAAGGGCGCAGCGTAAAATCATCCAGGATGTCTCAAAGGATCCTAAAACAACATCCAAAGAACTGCAGGCTTCTCTTGCCTCAGATAAGGTCAGTGTTCATGACTCCACAATCAGAAAGACTGGGCAAAAATGGGCTTCATGGGAGAGTAGCAAGGCGGAAACCACTGCTAACCAAGAAGAACATAAATGCTCATGTCTCATTTGCCAAGAAGCACCTGGATGATCCACAAGCCTTTTGGGAAAATGTTCTATGGACAGATGAGTCCAAAGTGGAACTTTTTGGACGACATGGATCCCATTATGTCTGGCATAAAGCAAACACAGCATTCCACAGTAAGAACATCATACCAACAGTCAAACATGGTGGTGGTAGTGTGATGGTGTGGGTTGCTTTGCTGCCTCAGGACCTGGACGACTTGCCATAATTGAAGGAACCATGAATTCTGCTCTGTACCAGAAAATTCTTAAGGAGAATGTCCGGACATCCGTCCGTCAGCTGAAGCTGAAGCGTAGTTGGGTTATGCAGCAAGACAATGATCCAAAAACACAAAAGCAAGTCCACATCAGAATGGCTGAAAAGAAGTAAAATTAAAGTTTTGGAGTGGCCTAGTCAAGGTCCAGACCTAAATCCAATAGAGATGCTGTGGCAGGACCTGAAACAAGCAGATCATGCTCAAAAACCTACCAATGTTACTGAATTAAAGCAGTTCTGCGAGGAAGAGTGGGCTAAAATTCCTCCACAGCGATGTAAAAGACTGATATTGAATTACAGGAAGCGTTTGGTTGCAGTCATTGCAGCTAAAGGTGGAGTAACCAGTTATTAAGTGTAAGGGGGCAATTACTTTTTCACACAGTGCCAGTTGGCATTCGTTAACTGTTTTCATTAAATAAATGAAATAAGTAAAAAAAACAAGTGTTATTTGTTCACTCAGGTTCCCTTTATCTACTACATTTTGTCTAAAGACCTGAAAACATCCAGTGTGACAAATATGCAATAATAGAGAAAATCAGGGAAGGGGCAAATACTTTTTCACGCCACTGTAGATCTGTTCGTTCCAGCAGAAAAAAATATCTGAAAGCAGCAAGGGCAGAGCCCGAGAACTCATGACTGGGTGGTAGGAGCAGTCAGGCTTGAAAAATGTTTCAGGTGACTGAGCACGCTCGGTGAAAAACTGCATTCAAGAACAACTAAATAGGTGTGTTTTTTTGTTTTTTTTTTACTCCCCCCACACCTTAGCCTGGTCTCTCCTTCAGGCCCTGCATGTACCTCACTAAGCCACCCTCGACCCAACCGCCTCATATCGCAGCCAGCCCAGGTCACCCCAATGTATCCCTTCATTTGGTAGGTCCTTTACCTTTGTAGGGGAACAGCCTGTAGGGCTATCCAAATGCTCCTGGGTGCTTCTGAGGTGGCGAAGGTGTTCCGGGAGCTCCGTGATGAAGGTTTGGGAGACCATCATCCAATCCAACCAAGGCGTCATTTTTCCTGATTTTCTCCCCAAGGAGTGGCATGCCACAGATGTCATGGCTCGCGCCGACGTCCACCATTCCCCCCAGACATTGAGGCCTGATGTCGCGCCATGCCCCCAGCCTCCGGTAGAGGCCAGCAAGTGCCGGACCGCAACCCCACCCTTCCCCGGAGAAGGTCAGCCGTCGCTGGATGCTCCAGCCTTCTCCCCCCTGCCAGCCCCCCGGCAACCCAAGTCTGTTCCCGAACCCAGGTCGCTGGCGTTGCAGATGTAAATCCAACCACTACGCCGGCAGGCAAGCCAATAGTTTTTTTTTAGAAAACTCAAGGATGCAAAATCCAAAACCATACCCTTACCTGCCCTATGATACATTTCATTTGCTGCAAAAAATAGTTTTAACACCATTTCATTAGGCTTGAAGGAATGTAAACAAACGGGAAAGTCAACACCCACTCCAGTAGCAGCCTGAGATGGCCGTGACATGCTTGCATGATGATGCAAAAAAGAAAAGGAAGCAAGAGCTTTATGTTGATTGAATTCCATTGAAGTTTTAAGTTTAAATTAACCGTATATCAAGAAAGAAAAAATTACTCACCTTAGTAATGTTGTTTCTTCTAATGGAGTCTTGCTGTAGTCTGACAATAGCAGTGAGTCCCAATCTTCGAACTGCCCCGGAGATGAAAGAGTTAACTTTCCATGCCAGGCATGGAACGCTGAGCTCGAGCATGGTTGAGACTCTGTCTGTTGCTGTTTGAACTCAAACCGTCAGATCTTTACGAGCTAAACTCACTGAGGTCCTGTGCGGAAGCTGTAAACTTACACTAGCCAACTGGTTACTAAACATAACAACAAATTTTTTGGTCCCAAAACAAAGACTCAAGTCAGGAAACCCAAAAAATGAAATAAACACAACACCCACTCGTCCAAAGAAAGAGGATGATAATAAAAAACGTGGGGCACCTCCTGAGTGCCAACACTGCTACTGCCCACCCATATCTCAAAAACAAAGGTTCAGAGAGGGAACGAGAGGGGAGAGCCATCACAGCAAGACTCCATTAGAAGAAACAACATTACTAAGGTGAGTAATTTTTCTTCAAACAACATGAAGTCTTGCTGTATTCTGACAATAGCAGACTACTCAAGCAGTACCTCCATGGAGGAGGGACAGAACCTACTTAGGAAATAGGCTCTGAAGCACAGCTGTGCCAAACTGAGCATCACTCCTAGCCTGGATGTCCAGGGAGTAATGCTTGGCAAAAGTGTGAACTGTTTTCCAGGTAGCTGCTTGACATATCTCTAGGATAGGGATGTCCCTGGCAGCAGCCAGAGACGCAGCTGTACCTCTGATAGAGTGAGCCCTCAGGCCTGAGAGTGGAACCTTACCTAGTTTTTCATAGCAAAATTGAATGCAAGAGACAAACCACCTGGCAATGGATCTTTTAGTAGCAGGTTTTCCTTTACCAACCTCACCATAAGTGAGGAACAGTTGGAGGGAGTCAAACCTGTGACCCTTGGTACGTTCCATGTAGTAGCTAAGGGTTCTTTTCACATCCAAACTGTGCAGCCTCCTCTCACCAGAGGAGGAATGGTCAGTGAAGTACACAGAAAGAGACACAGATTGGTTAAGGTGGAAGTCTGAAACCACCTTAGGTAAAAAATACAGGTTACTCACCTGTAACAGGAGTTCTAGGAATGGTATATGTTGTTCATCCACACTCATTGGCAGTATCCTTGCCGCTTTAAATCTTGCCGGAAGGTCTTCAAGCTTGCTCCTCCCACCCACCCGGGTGGTATAACTCTCGGCTCCGCCCCATGACGCCAGATCTGGCCCGCTGGAAGCTCAGGTTAAAGGCCGGCCGAGTAAGTCGGTGGGAAATGGATGAACAATACATACCATTCCTAGAACTCCCTGTTGCAGGTGAGTAACCTGTATTTCTAGGGACATGGATATGTTGTTCATCCACACTCATTGGCAGACTCCTAGCAGTTCTCCGGGAGGAGGGAGGCAAGACGCACACCCCATATACTTACTTGGGAAAGAGAGACTGAGAACCGAGGCCCCAAACCAGCATCCCGGCGTGACTCAAGGTCGATGTGGTAATGGGTAATGAAGGTGTTTGCTGACTTCCAGGTAGCAGCCCTGCAGATTTCCTGGATAGGGACGCCCCTGGAAGCAGCCACTGCAGGCAGTATGGCGGTAGAATGAGCCTTATCCTCTGGGAGGCTCCATGCCCGCCAACTTATAGCAGAGATCTATGCAGGAGGTTACCCACCTGCTTATCGTCCGCTGGCTGCAGGTCTGCCAGATGCGGCTTCAGCGTAGGTGACAAACAGCTGGCGAACCTCTCCCGAATTTCAGCCGTGCGCCTTATAATAAGCGAGCGCCTTCTAGGGTCCAGGAGTATGAGCTCATATTCGGCCTCCGAGGTGTGATTGGGTAGAACACCGCAGAGTCAACACCTGGTTAAGGTGAAACTCCACACCACCTTCGGAAGGAATTTCGGTGGAAGAGGGACAAACTTTGTCCCTGTGGAAGACCAGGTAAGGAGACTCGATGAAAGCGCCTGGAGCTCTCCCATCCTTCTGGCTGACGCGGATAGCCACCAAGAAGGCGGTCTCCACGACAGGTGAGAGAGAGCACCTGTGCATAGGTTCGAATGGCTTGCCCATGAGCTTTGCCAGTACCAGCAGTAGATCCCACGGAGGTGGGGTTCCCGCACTGAGGAAATGTGATCAAGGCCTTGAAAAGCGCCAGACCACCTCTCCTCAGCCACTGACTGCTTCCCGCCCGCGCCTGCAAGCAGAGATGGCTGCTTGGTGCACCCTTAGGTCGCCGACCTAAGCCCTTGACTAGAAAGGGACCATAAATAGTCCAAGATGCTTGCCAAGGAACAGGAGGAAGGGTCCAAGCCCTTGTTCCTGACACCAAATGGAAAACCTTTCCATTTGAAGGCATAGCATTTTCTGGTCGACTCCTACGGGACGCCTCAACTACATTGAGGACCTCGTCGGAAAGACCCAAGGCCTGGAACTCCTAGCAGCTAGGAACCAGGCCGCCAGGTGCAGGGATTGAAGGTCCGATGGAACACCTTCCCTGATTGACGGAGAGCAGGTCCGGGCGAGCTGGAAGCCGCCGCGGAGTCCTGGAGCTGAGACTGAGGAGATCTGGGTACCAGAACTGGCGAGGCCAGTCTGGGGCTATCAGAATCACCTGCGCCTTGTCCCTCCTCGCCTTGAGAAGCACCTTGTGGATCAAGGGAAATGGGGAAAGGCGAAAGAGGCCCGGGTCCATTGCCCCGAGAAGGCATCCCCTGCAGCGAGCCCTGCTGAGGGGGCGGGCATGGACAGACTCAGCTCTGCTCCATGGAGGCAAACAGGTCCACCTGAGGTGTGCCCCAAAGGAGAACAGATGCTGTACTACCTCCGCAGGAGAGACCACTGTGGGATGCAGCCCCATCCGGCTCAGGGCATCGGCCAGGGTGTTGGAGGCTCCTGCCACGTGAATGGCTAGAGATCCGCCCAGGCTGCGACGAGTGACCAAATGCGGAGAGCTTCTTGCATAGAAGCATGGAGCGGCCCCTCCTGGCGTTTAGATAGTACATGGTCGTGGTATTGTCCGCCTGACTCGGACCACTTGACCCCGGAGGAACGGAGCAAAGGCGGTGAGAGCTAGGCGGACCGCTCGGAGCTCCAGCAGGTTGATGTGGCATTGGGACTTCAGGGACCAGAGGCCATGAGCCCGTGTTCCCCCAGATGGGCACCCCAACCCATCAGAGAGGCATCGGTCGACAGAGAGACCGCCGCTCGGGGCGGACGAACGGGATGCCCTCCTGCAAATGATCTGGAACGGTCCACCACTGGAGAGCGTTCCACATCCCCTGTGTCACCGACACAAGCTGGTCCAAGGGATCGCAGCGTTGTGACCACTGGCTGGCCAGTCCCCACTGAAGGGGACGCATGTTCCAGCGGGCCCAACGGACCACGCTGGTACAGGCCGCCATGACCCAGGAGGCGAGGAAGTCCCGGCAGGGCGCAATTGCCCAACCAGAAATGATCGGGCAAGGAGGAAAGAACCTCGCCCCTGTCCGCCGAGCCGCGCTGGTCAAGAGAGTCGAGCTGCGCCCGATGAATAGAATCACCTGCTTCGCTCGAGTTCTGACTTGGCCTCGCTGATAAGGAGGCCCAGTTGAGAGCAGACCTGAGGGCCAGATCTCTGACCACCCGCCCTTCCTGAGGGAGCTGCTATCAGCCAGTCGTCCAGGTAAGGGTACACCGACCCTCGGCGCCAAGAGGAATGCTGTCACCACTGCCATGCATTTGGTGAAGACCCTGGAGCTGGAGACAAGCCAAGGGCATGGCTTGAATCAAGAGAGATCCTTCCCGAGCGAAGGAATCTCTGGTGAGACGGACGGATAGGGACGGAAAAACGCGCCCTGCAAGTCCAGAGAGCAGAACCACACGCCTGCTGCCCAAGGATGGTATTATCTGAGCCAGAGTGACCATCCTGAAGGTACTAGACCTAGGAACTTGTTTAGGTCGTAGGTCGAGAATGGGGCGCCAGCCCCCGTCCGTTTCGGAACCAGGAAGTACCTGGACACAAACCCTGGGTCTGAAGGAGGGTCCACCACCTCTCTTACCACCTCCTTCTGGAGGAGGAGAGCGATGTCGGCTCGACGAGCCGCCAGTGAGGCTGGGGATCCAGCCCCCGAGGGGCGCACGGCTCTGAAGGGTGGTGCCTGCTCGAATTCCAGAGGCAGGCCTTCCCACCACCTCTCAGACCCACCTGTCCGTGGTAACAGCGACCAGGTGGAACTAGTGCCGGAGCCGGCCTCGATGGGGACCTAGGGGAGGTACGGGATGGGGCGACACCCTCAGCCCTCACTGGGCAGGCTTGGAGGAGGGACCGCCGAGGGACCTCCTGGGCCCTTTCCTCCCTGCCTCCTGTTAGAGGAAGCCGGCGTTGGGTTTGGGATGCCAAGGCCGAGCCTGCTGGCCCTGACGTTGCTGGGCCGGGCGCTGGGGCACACGAAGGACGAAAGGCTTAGGCTGTGGTTTGCGGCCTTGTCCTTCTGAGCGGAAGAGACCGAGTCCAAGGTGGCATTGACCTTCGATCCTCTGCAGGTGACCTTCCACCCCAGGGTCAAGAGGTCAGTCCCCAAAAGGGAACATCCGCCAACTTGTGCTGGGTATCCGAAGTAAAGGTGGATATCCTCAGCCAAGCTCACCGACGATAGCCACCGCGTCGCCACCGATCTGGCACATGAGTCCCCTATATCCAAAGCAGTCTGAGCTGCTGTTTGGCCACTGCCCTGCCCTGGTCCCGCACCTGCTTAACCGTAGTCTGCAGATCGGCGGAAGATGAGGGATGACTCATCCAGGAAGCCCAACAGGGCATGAGAAAAATGTGCTATGAGGACGGCCGAACTGGCCTGGACGGCGCGAGAGAGGACGCAGCGAGACTTTTCGCCCGACGTAGTCCACTTCTTGGACCTCTTGTCAGGAGGTTTGTCCACATCCTGGCGCTGCCGGCGCCGGAAAACGCTGTCGGTAACCAACCCCTCAGCAGAGGGTGTTCAAAAACCGACAAGGAACCGGGACCGCATACTTCCTGGCCATCCTGGTCGGGCGAGGGCAGGAAGCAGGGCGCTGCCAAAGTTCCAGTGCCGACCCACTATGGCCTCGGCCACCGAAAGGCCTCCTCGGAGAATCCTCGTCCAGAATCTCCGTGAGGATACCTGGCCTGCTTGGAACGGGTTCGAGCTCCATCCCGTAGACTCCGAGATGAGCCAAGCAGTCCTAGGAAGGACGACGGGTTATCGTCCATTGACTGACCCTCCTGAAGACCCAAGTCCAGTCGCTTGGAGAAGAAGGAGGAATCATCTTCGACTCGGAAGAGTCCTCGAAGAGCTGCCTCTGGCCTGAGCCACCCTTCACCTGCCGAGGTCGGTCGGGAGTGAGGGTAACTGACAGCCGATGGGGTAAACCCTTAGCCAATCGAGAACTCTTGGTCGGAGCCCCAATTGGTGGCTGTGGAGGCGGAGGTTCCACCGAATCGTGGAGCAGCTGGTTTTGGCCGAACAACCGCCTGGGTATAGGCTCCTCGGACAAGTCGAGGGGTTGTGTCGGCTGCCCGTGACAGTTACTTAATGGCCGGGAGGGCGCCGAGTCGGCTTATTCCCGGCCAGGAGGAGCTTGTTAGGAACATAAGGTCCTCGCATCGCCGACGACTTACGCCGAAGCCTCCTCATCCGAGGAGGAGGACGAGACGAAGCGGCGACGCCGCTTTATCGCGCAAGCCGAGACCGAGACCGCTTATGACGGTGGGAACGGTTGGACCGCTAAGAGGTCCGGAGACCGACCGAGAGTCCCGGAATTTCCGGGTCGGTGCGGGAGGTGTCGGCCGGAACCGGCACTCCTTCGCTCGGAAGGTCCATCCGAGGGCTCGAACCGAGGCACAGACGAGCCCACGGATCTCAACCTCCCCGGGGAACCGGGAGAGGGGAATTCGCCTGCTAAAGGCGACAGTCGTTCAATGGGTCGAGAAAATCTCGACTTCATCAGTGGGAGTCTCGTCAACTGACCTGACGGGACACCGGTGAGGCCAGTGGTCGAGCCGAGCGTCGATCGAGCCGACGGACGACGCCCGGGAGAGGGACCTTTCCGCCTCCCAAGAGCGTCGACGGAGGGACTTACCCTTGTCCCTCTTTTTGGACCGAGAATAAGGTCCAGCAGACGCAGGCCCTTCTCCTTTAGTGGAGAGGGACAGACAAAGCTCCTTAAAAGAAGCCGTGTAGGAAGAACCCAGAGAGAGCGGGATAAATGCCGCGGCCGAGGAAGATACGGCCCGCGCCGCCTCCTCTTCGAGGGCGACCATCCGCTCGAGCTGATCCGCCGAGCCCGCCGCCGGACACCGCCAACCGGCCTCCTTGGACTTCACCGAGGGAACGCCCGGACGCCCAGTTGCAATCGGGCAGCACGGCTCGAGGACGAGGCCGAGAAAGATGAGCACAGGTCGCAGCCCGCGGTCGTGCCAAGGCCTAAGCAAGACACACGTGAGGTGGATCCGTCCGACATCTTTCGCCCGCATGGGCATCTCCGAACCGGGAGTCGATTGTCCATCGAGCCCATGAGGGATCAAGACTGGAGTCTTTGCAAATTTTTATTTTAAATCCGCAAACGGAGAAATAGGAACCAGTCGCAAACGCAGAGCTGCTAAGGAGGGAACCTGAGCTCAAGCCGTAAGGAAGATTCTGGCGTCATGGGGCGGAGCCGAGAGTTATACCACCCGGGTGGGTGGGAGGAGCAAGCTTGAAGACCTTCCGGCAAGATTTAAAGCGGCAAGGATACTGCCAATGAGTGTGGATGAACAACATATCCATGTCCCTAGAACTTCCTGTTAGTCCTGAGGACCACCTTATCTCTACGTAAAGAGATAAAATCAGGCTCCACTGATAAGGCTTGTAACTCACTTATGCGCCTGGCAGAAGTGATGGCCACCAGGAACACAGTTTTCCAAGTCAAGTACTTAAGCTCTGCTGAGGACAAAGGCTCAAAAGGGGGTTGCATAAGCTGAGCAATGCAAACATTAAGGTCCCAAGCAGGGGCAGGGTCCCTGAATGGCAGATTGGTATGAAGCAATCCCTTGAAAAACTTGGAGAATACAGGGTGAGCTGGAAGAGAAGAGGGGTTACCTGCTGAAATAAAAGCAGAGACAGCTGCCAGATGCACCCTTAGTGTAGCTGGTCTGAGTCCCAAGCTATTCAGATGGACCATATAGTCAAGGACTGTAGGCAGGTCAGCAGACTCTGGGGAAATATGCTTCCAAGAGCACCATATGGAGAATCTTTTCCATTTGGAATTATACGTAGTTCTGGTGGAAGGCTTCCTAGAAGCATTTAGAATATCCATAACACCTTGGGAGAGGTGTAAATCAGCAAACTCTAACTCTTCAAGAGCCAGGCCTTGAGATTGAGAGATTTGAGATTCGGGTACCAAACCCTTCCCTGAGCACAGGTTAACAGGTTGTAATTCCCGGGAAGAGACAAGGGAAGGTGGATTGCTAAGGACAACAGGAGAGGGTACCAGGGCTGTCTGGCCCAGTCTGGAGCAATCAGAATCACCTTGCAGGGTTGAGACCTGATTTTGACTAGCACTTTGAACAGGAGAGGAAGGGGAAAAGATACAGGAACTTCCTTCCCAACTGAGAACTAAGGCATCCAGGGGACTGAGCCCAACACTGGGGGCCTACAGCAAAACTGGGGAAGTTGGTGATTGTCTGGGGCTGCAAAAAGATCTATCTGTGGGGTGCCCCATCTGGAGAAGATCACCTCCAAAACCAGGGGATCCAGTGACCATTCGTGACGGCCCCGAGATATCCTGCTGAGAGCATCTGCCAGGACATTGTCTTTGCCTGGGAGGTGTACTGCTGTGAGGGAGGTGTTCAGGGAATAGGCCAGAGATCACAATTTCATTGCTTCTGTGCACAAGGCCGTAGACCGAGTGCCCCCTTGCTTGTTGATATACCACATTGTGGTGGTAGTGTCTGTTCTGATCTGAACAACTTTGTTCTGAACAGACTTGGAAAAAGCTTGAAGTGCTAGAAACACTGCTCTGAGTTCCAACAGACTGATGTGAAGCAGAGATTCCTGAGGGGACACAACCCTTGGGTGGTCAGGTCTCCAAGTGAGCCCCCCACCCCAAGAGGGAGGCATCTGTAGTAAGGATTAAAGAGTGAGACTGAGTGACAAAAGGAACTCCCTGCCTTAGATTGTTCTGATCCTGCCACCACTGCAAGGCCTGGATCAGGGTTCAAGTCACTGGTATCAGTTTGGTCAGAGGGTCCTTTTTCTGAGACCAAAAGGCTCTCAAGTGTAACTGAATGTCCCTCATCTGAAATCTTGCCCCCTGCACCACTGCTGTAGAAGCAGCCATGTGCCCCAGGAGCTGCAGAAAATGCCTTGCTGGTCGAGACACCTGTACGGTGAATGAAGAGGCCAGTGTGATAAGGGTCCTTGCCCTGTCCAGGAGAAGGAAGGCTCTGGCCTTTTCTGTATTTAGTTCTGCGCCTATGAAGGTGAGGAGCTGAACAGGCTCTAGAACTGACTTTGAAAGATTCAGAAGGAAACCTAGAGAGGTGAGCAGTTGCTGAGTTATCTGTAAGTGTAACTTGACTTGGTCTGGGGACTGGCCTACTATGAGCCAGGTATGGGAAGATGGTAATCCTTTGCCTTCTTAGAGAAGCAACTACTACTGCCAGGCATTTTGTGAACACCCTTGGAGCAGAGGTTAGGCCGAAGGGCATTGCTCTGAATTGGTAATGGCCTGAGGGCAGCTCAAACCTGAGGTACTTTCGATGGGAGCTTTCTGATGAGAATATGGAAATAGGCATCCTTGAGGTCCAGGGAGACTAGCCAGTCCCCTGGCCTTAGAGAGGGTAGAATTATTCCCAGAGTCACCATTTTGAACTTTGGCTTTAAAAGGTGCTTGTTCAAATATCTGAGATCCAGGATGGGCCGCCATTCTCCTGTCTTTTTGGAGGTGAGGAAGTACATGGCGTACAATCCTTTCCCTTTGTGTAGGGGTGGAACCCTTTCTACAGCTCTGAGAGCCAAGAGGGAAGAGACCTTCTGCCTCTAGAGCAAGTGCCTCTGAAGGATTTGCAGGTGGAAAGGATCTGGTTCTCATCTTTGGAAATTTTCTGAAGCTGAGAACCAGTCCCTGGCTTACTACTTCCAGGACCCATTTGTCTGATGTTAAAGACTTCCAGTCCTGGACAAAGTAAGCCAGCCTGCCCCCTACAGGTGGTGGAGAATCAGCCCTGGCAACCCCATAAGGGTGTCTGTTTGGCAGCGGGTTTAGGCTGAGGGGTGGAAGCAGGCCTGCTTGTACCCCTTCTGCCTCTCCCTCTAAAGAACCCCCTCTGAGCACAGGCAGAAGAGGAGGCCTGGGCTTGGTAGAAAGGCCTATGAAAAGGCCTGCCTCTGCCCCTGGGATGCTGCCTCAGAGGAGTGGCTTGCCTTTCCTTGGCCTGGGCACTCCTATGGGTGGTCCTATATTCATCCATTTTCTTCATGTAGTTCTCTGTTTGCTCCCCAAACAGAGAATTACCCACAACAGAAAAATCCATGGCCTTAGTCTGGGTATCCTGCGACAGGCTAGTACATCTGAGCCAAGCCATCCTAAGAAGTGCCACAGATGTAGCCATGACTCTAGATGAAACATCACTGGAGTCCACTGCTGCATGGAATTGCACCTTGGATGCCTCAATACCATCAACAGCCACCTGCTCCAGCTCCTTGGCAAGCTGGCCAGGGACCTGTTTAGCTAAAGCCATGACAGTGTCCCATCTAGATTTCTGATATCTAGCTGTATAGACCATATAATTGGCCTGCCTGAGTCCCAAAGATGCTGCCATGTACTGTTTCTCTGCCATGGCATCAATCCTCCTGGAGTCCTTACCTGAGGGGTGTGAAGCCAAGGGTATATTAGCCTTATCACAGGCTGCAGCCTGCACTACCCCAACATGGCTGCATTGCTGGGTAAGGAACTCCATATCTGAGCCTGACAAAGTATACCTCTTGTCCATTCTTTTATCCACAGGAGGTATAGAATTAGGAGTCTTTAAAATCTTAAATGTCTGTTTCCCAAAAGACTTGTGTAAGGGAATAGACAGCCTCCTGGACTCTGGAATATCCATCATTTCCACATAGTCAGGCTCCTCCTGGTCATCCACAGCTTCTTCCATAGGAAGCTGAAAGGTTTCGGCCACTTTCTTGTAAAACATGAAATGTGAGGGGGACTCAGAAAGCCTAGGAGGAGACACTCCTGAAGGTCTGTCTGTCTGGGGAGATGTCCGGGTCAATGGGCACATCCAGACTTTCAAAACCACATTCACTTTCCTCATACTCCTCTTCCTGCTCCGCCGGTTCATAATATTCTTCCAAATAATAATCCGGAACCAGTGGAACCGGCCTAACCGAGCGCTCCGAATGGTGCCGGGTTCGGTCGAACCGGGGAAAGCGATTGCACAATTTTTTATCGCTTGGCTATTTTATCAGCAGTTGGAGAAGAAACTTTTGGATCCACACCAGCTGATTTTTCCTTTTGTTCTTTTTAACCAGAACCCACTGAATCGGTTCTCCTTTGCTCGAAGAAGTTTCGCCCCAGTCAGAGGGCACGGACTTTTGGCCTCCTTTCCTGAGTCTACCAACTCTCTTTTCTAGGCAGCTGCAGGAAAATTTTTACAAATCTGGCAGTCTGAATCAAGGTGGTCAAACCCCAGACAATAAACACAGGTGGTGTGGGGGTCAGCCTTAGCAAAGATTTCCCCACACACACTACAGTGTTGAAACCCAGTGGGCCCGGTTTTTCTTTTGGGTTTCTCAGACATGGTGCCAGTCCTAACAAAAACTTACCCTTTTAATGGCAATCCACCAGGCAAGACACTCTTATCAGTTCCTGACTGTGTTACGGGTCGTGGAAAAAACCGACGTAGTAAAATCTGTTTTTTTTAGAACCGATAAGAACCGGTAACCACACACTAAAAGTAGAAATTAAGATTTTTTAACAACTTGATCAGTACAAACCAAACCGATGAACCGTTTACAAGTTCCACACAGAATAGAAAACAATATAAACCTATCTAGTACTCACGAATACCACAGACAGAGACTGAACCGACAGGCTGCGGTTTAAATTCGGTCGAAAACCGAGAAAAGCGGTACTTTAACCGACAAATTGAACCGAGCAAAGGAGAAATCTCCGGAGCGACTGTTCAGTGAGGCGGAGTAAAGAATCTGACGGTTTGAGTTCAAACAGCAACAGACAGAGTCTCAACCGAGCTCGAGCTCAGCGTTCCATGCCTGGCATGGAAAGTTAACTCTCATCGCCGGGGCAGTTCGAAGGTTGGGACTCACTGCTACTGTCAGAATACAGCAAGACTTCATGTTGTTTGAAATAAACATTATCAAACCCCACATCTGAGAGCAGTGAAGGAACACAACGGTCTCAGCTTGCAGTTGGGCTCAGTACCCCCTCCCATCCCATCCAAAGTTTGAAATTTAACATTTTAAAGTCCTATCCCTGGGGCAACAACTCAGAGCTGAGATGCTGCATAATGTATGACATCACTAATACAATCTTGTTGCTAGAATAAGGCACTGGGAGGTCAAGTGACATGTTCAAGGTCACACAATATGCAAGTGGTGGCTATCTGTGGAATTCAAACTCGGGTCTACTGGATCTCCAGGTTCACAGCTCTAACCACTCAGCTACACTGTTTGCAGAGCACCTAAGACAGCTTGATTACTTTTCACAGACTCAGCTGCATCCAATAGTCTATTTTGGAAGTACTGCAGCTGTAGTCAGTTCCTCTGATATCAATCTGTGACCAAAACAAACATTCTGTTTACACTGTGCAGGTTGTAAAGGTAGGTTTCTCAATGTAATCAATGGAACATATCTTTAAACCAAGGATGAGGATTTTCCATTAATGCTGCAGGTGTTTTTCTATTAATGTAGATGTCCTATAGAGCAAATGCATGGTTCACATGTCGTTCGACACGTATTATCAAGACAGGTTGTGAAGTCCAATTTATTAAAGTAGCCGTTCATATTATGGCAAAAATGTAACGCCTACACTTTTTATTCCATTTTAGATTATTCTTTTTCTCCTGATTTGTGAGATGCCCTTTCCCTACTTTGAATCTGTTTTCCCTTTTTAAGATTTGAAACAGTTAAACAAAGAAATGTTACTAACTGTAACTCCACATTTTGAATAGCTTCCCTTTATAGCCACACTTTTTGGTCTTTTCTCTTAGAGCCAGAAGCAGCAGGACACTATGGGAGCAAACTGTTTGGACAGGGCACCGACAACGCCGTCGGTACTGGCATATGCAACACTGTGCATGGGAGCCAGTAACCATCCTGACAAACAAAGGACAGGCTGGAAGAGCTCCTCTCCCCAGGATGTTGCCCCCGTAGTTTGTACATAAACACGAGGAAATACCTAGCCAGGACTATCACCCACAAAGCCCAGGGCAAGGAGACAAACAAGGCAAGGATTAAATATGCTACCTCCTCAGTGCTCTAAAGCGGAAAGTACTAAGCCCAAAGAAACAAAGCAACAGCCCAAGAGTGCCCAGGGCAATCAGCGTGTGCCAAGCAACTAAGTAGTCAGAGTATATAGGTCCAGGCCCCTATTGATACGGGATGACCAGATGCTTGGAGTGCAATAAATGTGCGGAATCCTATCAGTCTATCCTATAGCTTGGCAGAAGACACCAGGAGAACGGACTGCTGTGTGACTGAACTTCTCTGCTGGGACTAAAGTAGAAGAACTTTTGTACTTGGACCTTTAATTTAGGGTAAAAAAACTAACATACAAAAAGAAAAGTGTGTGTTTGGGTTAACTGAACTGAATGGGTATCTGAAGAGTTATCTAGGTGTAAATCTCAGGTGACTGAAAGGACTTAACTGCTGTGAGGTTTAAATTACTTGTAGAAAGATCTGGTAAGTAGGGGGAGTGGCTTAGCAAGAAGGAAGCTACATTTAAAGACTGCCTTAGAAAGTTTCTGCTAATAGCTTGGCAGAAGACACCAGGAGAAAGGACTGCTGTGTGACTGGACTTCTCTACTGGGACTATATTGCCCTCCCCTCCACCCAAAGCTAGTTCTATTTTTATAGGCACATAATTTGACTGACAACAGGAACTTCCTGTTTAGGGGCAGGAAGTGAGTGATCACAGAACCACCAAGGACCCACCATCCTAGAAGGGCAAGAGTAGCTCTCCGGCCCCCTCTAGCTGCTGGAGGTCTGCCTCTGAGCAAGTAAGTGGTCTACTGAGAAATATAGGATATTCTTGTCTCAGAACAGGACAATCAGGAGCTTAAAGGCACACAGGCAGAAGTAAGGAGAGAGAGAAAAAACAGAGGAAAGAGTAAGGATTGCAAACAGTTAAGGGCCAGAAATAAGACATGATTGAGTGGTAGTGCAGTGGCTTGGGAGCAGCAGTCTTCCGGGAGATGTTCTGGAGGATGCGTGTTGTCCCATCTGCAGGCACCTCTCTGGGCTGAGGGAGGAGGTTGCTCATCTCCAGGCTGAGTTGGCCAGGATTTGTGGGACCTCCTCTAACATCCAGGGACCACCAGTGCCACTGCCGTTGCCTCAGAGGTTGCCAAGAAAGAGAAGCGGTTGGACCACAGTGGGCTCGGGGGGGGGGTGAGGTGGTGGAACAGGCGCATCCCTCCAGTTGTGCCTCCACAATTTCTATGCCATTCTGGCAAAGTGTGGTTCCTCTATGGAGGCACCCACAGTGGAGACCAAGGAGGATGTTGGGAACCTCCACAAAGGAGACCCACAGGAGGGTGGCAGGGGACCCTGCAGGGAAAGGAAACAACTCCTGGTGGGGGACTCCATTGTTAGGAAGGTAGAACTGGGGAGGAAGGAGAGGGAGGTAAGGTGCCTGCCTGGCCATGGCTTGAGGACAGGAGCGAATCCTCAGGATTGCCTGAGCAGCTGCACAGGGAAGGAGCTGGATGTCATTGTCCACCTAGGGACAAATGACCTGGCTAAGAAAGGGATTAGAGAAGTGCAGAAGAGTTTGTGGAATTGGGGAGGGGCCTTAGTCAAGTAGCATGCACAGTAACCTTCTCGGAGGTGCTACCCATCTATGGCATAGGAGAGGCTAGGTGTTCCGCATCACGGATTCAATCAGTGGTTGAAAAACTGGTGTGGAACCTCAGGATTTGGCTTCATTGGGGACTGGGGTCCACCTGGAGTGATGCAAGCCTATACTGGCATGATGGGCTGCATCTGTCCGGGAGGGGAACCAGGATCCTAGGGTGATAGGTTTAAATGCTTTATTGGCAAGCTTTTAAACTAGCCAAGGGGAGGCACTGAAAGGAGCAGGAACTTGTGCCCCCCAAAATAATCACGGTAGTAAGTGCGCAAACACCAACATAGAGGTGTTTATAGGGAGAAGGGCAGGGTAAATGGAGAAAGTGACAAAGGCAAGAAGGACAGGGATGGGGCAAAGGGAGTAAGGCCATCAGGAAATGGAGGGTAATGAGTACCAATGCCCGTAGTCTGGGCAACAAACTCCCTGAGCTGATGGCCTTAATGAAAGAGGGATGCCTGGATATCGAGAGCAGTCACAGAAACATGGTACACAGAGAACCATGACTGGGATGTTAACATACCAGGGTATATAACCTACAGGAGAGACAGGCAGGGAGAAGAGGGGAGGAGTAGCTCTCATGTAAAGGAAGGGATAAAAGCAACTGAACAAAAGAGTAAACAGGGAGAGAGGAGGCACTGTGGGTCACCTTGGAGACTGGAAAGGGCACCACAATCCACACAGGGGTTGTGTATAGACCCCATGTCAGTGGGAAGGAATGAACAAGGATATGATAGAAGGCATTCTTAGAATGGCAGAGAAAGGGAGATACTGTTGATGGGAGACCTGAATATGCCAGATGTTAACTGAAGCACATTTGCTGCAGCCACATCCAAGAGCAGCCATTCTTGATGCCCTACAGGTGGCAGGCATTAGACAGCTAGTTTCGAACCCACTGTGAGGGAGCAATCTTAGACCTCGTGACTCAAACGGGGCAGTGAGAGGATCTCAGATCGAAGTAGGGTTGCCATCTGGGGACAAGTGACCATCAAACAGTGTGGTTCACGTTAAACTCAGCTACAGAGTCAAGCCATACAAAGTGAGGGTACTGGACTTTAGGAGGGCTGACTTTGGCAAGATGGGAGAGTGCCTTAGAAAAGCACTAGCAAACAGGCTAGAAGGAGGTGGAGCAACAATGGGAATTATCAAAACTGCCATCACAGAGGCAACAAGCCTTTGTGTGAAGCAAATAAACAAATCAAAATGAAAGAAAAAGCCACTATGGTTCTCAAAAGAGGTGGCTGTGAAAGTCAGGAAGAAAAAGACAGCATTCCAGAAGTATAAGGAAACACAGAAGGAGCAGGTCAGAGAGCTGTACCAGTTAAGGCAGATGGAAGCAGGGAGGGAAGTCAGAATAGCAAAGGCCCAAACTGAGGAAAAGATAGCCAACTCAGTTAAGAAGGGGGATAAAACCCTTTATAGGTACATCAGCGAGCGTAGAAAGACAAAGGGAGGGATAGTGAGGCTGAACAGAATGAACGTGGTGGGCAGAGGGGACAGTGAAAAGCAGGAATACTGAATGAATATTTCTGCTCAGTATTCACAAAAGAAGAGGGGAAGTGCCAATCCAATTACCAGAAGCACTTTGATAGGGGGTCGATCCCAGTCCTTTCACAGAAGAAAGGGTTCTGCAAGAACTCCTAAAACTGAAGGTGGACAAAGCAATGGGTCCTGATGGAATTCACCCCAGAATTCTAAATGAATTAAGGAGGAACTAGTGAAACCACTGGCTACTCTTTTAATAAATCATGGGAGGATAGGGTGGTACCCGAGGACTGGAGGAAGGCGGATGTGATTCCCCTTCACAAAAGTGGGACCAAGACAGAGGCAGGAAACTACAGACCTGTCAGTCTGACCTCTGTAGGGAAAGTGATGGAGTCACTTCGAAGGAAAGAATAGTTGAGTACCTAGAGGCCAGTGGAGCACAGGACCCAAGGCAGCATGGGTTCACAGCGGAAGGTCATGTCAGACTAATCTAATAGATTTCTTTGACTGGGTGACCAAAGTAGTGACCAGGGAGGGGCTGTGGACATGGCCTACCTAGACTTTAGCATGGCATTTGACACAGTCCCACACAAAAGATTAATAGTCAAATTAACCAGCCTGGGAGTGGGACCCAGGGTGGTAGCCTGGGTAAAACAGTGGCTGGACAAAAGGACACAGAAGGTAATTGTAAATGGAGTCCACTCGGAAGAAAGGGGGTTACTAGTGGGGTACCACAGGTTCAGATTGGGTCCAGTCCTTTTAATGTCTTCATCAGTGACATTGCAGAGGACTGGAAGGAAAAGTATGCCTTTTTGCAGATGACACAAAGATCTGCAACAGGGTTGATACACAAGGAGGCGTGGAAAGGATGAAAAGGGACTTGGCAAGGTTGGAGGAATGGTCAGAAGTATGGAGCTAGGATTCAATGCAAAGAAGTGCAAAATAATGCACCTGGGAAACAAGAACCCAGGGGAAGAATACACAATGGGTGGGGAGGTAGTAACAACAACAAAAAAGGAAAGGGACCTGGGGTAATCATATCAGATGACCTTAAGGTTAGCAAGCAATGTAAGAAGGCAGTAGGGAGGGCTGGGGGTATACTGGGATGTACAGGGAGAGGCATCAGCAGCAGAAAACAGGAAGTTGTTATCCCTCTGTACAGACAGTTGGTGAGACCCCATCTGGAGTACTGTGTCCAGTTCTGGAGACCCCATCTCCGCAAGGACATAGACAGGATAGAGGCAGTCCAGAGGAGGGCAACTAAAATGGTGCAGGGTCTGCAAGAGACGCCGTATGAGGAGAGACTAAAGGAGCTTAATATGTATACCCTTGAGGAAAGAAAGGAGAGGGGGACATGATAGAAACTTTAAGTACCTCAGTGGAATCAACAAAGTCCAAGAGGGTAGCATCTTTCAGAAAAAGAGACTTGCAAGAACAAGGGACACATTTAAAGATAGAAGGAGGGCGGTTCAGGGGCAATGGAGGAAGTATTATTTCACAGAGAGGGTAGTGGATGCATGGAACAGCCTTCCTGAGGAGGTTGTGGGGTCTAAAACTGTAGGAGAATTCAAGAATGCATGGGACAGACATAAGGCAATTCTTGTGGGGGGTAGGAAGAAATAGGCTGTTGGTTAACTAGGATCTGCGGCCTATCCTGTAGGTAGGGAAATGGGCAGACTAGATGGGCCTAGCGGTCCTTATTTGCCGTCAAAGTCTATGTTTCTATGTTTCTAAGTCTGTACCCACCAGACAGAAACATTTTAGGGGATAGAGCATGAAGAGACCCTGCCAGAAACCGAATGGTGACAGACAGAAAAACAGGTACCTGACCTTATTAGCTGATGCCCTACTAGGTATAAAAAGGCAAGAACCAATCATCCCACCAAACGCAGATGAAAAAACACAACCCAGAAACCCCTAAACTGAGAAAACAAAAGAAAAAGATAATTACATGGCTGGGATCAAACATTAGCTGCACTGGAGCTCACAAAAATGAGACCCACCAGCGTAAACAGGGCTGAGATTTGAAGAGCAGCTGACACTGATCTTTCCTTGAGGAAGGCAGCTCACAACAAGGAGCTGTCTACCCACAGACCCTAAATTAGGCAGCATTTTTAATTTTTTCACCAAAAGAATATTTAATTATTTCACTTACACAGCCTTCAGTTACACCTCCTAGTTTTCCTGAGCTGTTGACTGCCCACTGCAGCCCCTACCCTAAAAGCCATGTTATGATAACACAAAGTAGAGAAGGAGTTGCAATGAAAGTAACAGGAACACAGAGCGCTCAGGGGCAGAGCCAGCCTTTATACATAGTTATTTTTTTAATATGCAGGCAATAGTACATGTTATGGGGGGGTAGTACACTATAGTACAGTACCCCTTAACCATAGGTGCCGGAACAGTGGGGGCCACTAGGGCCATGGCCCTACCACTTTTTGCTATCATGGTAATATATTTAATAGGGGAAAATTTACTCCTTACGTCCTTGGCCCTACCACTTTTCAAACCATTCTGGCACCACTGCCCTTAACATGTACAACTGCCTGCAAATTTACATAACTTCGTAAAAAGGGTGGTGCTGCCCCCGATTGCCCTGTATGCCTATTAGTAACATTGTAGCTCTTTCGCTACATCATGTTATTATGACGTCGTTTTTAGGGGCAGGGCTTCAGCAGGTGGTCTTTAATTTGTTTGGAATCAACACCAATCAAAGTAAGGCACAAAAACTGATTTGGCTTGTTGGTATTTTGCCTTGAATACCAGGTAGGGAAAATCTCAGCAATACATGTGAAGGAAAAATAAACACAAAGAAAATTGTATCTTGCCAGAGACAGCATGCTAGAATTTTCAATAGTCTACCTGGGACACCAGAGTAAAAACTCTGGTTCCAGCCCTAAAAGGGGAAAAATAGATACAAGATTAGCCTCCATAGTAAACAGGGCCTCAGCCTGGTGGCAACTGAAAAACCAGTGCTGACTTATCACCATAAGGCCACAGTGATATTTCCGTCAGCTGGCCACAGCAGTGGTACTAGGTCCATCTGCCACACTGGCGTCCAGAGCTGTGTGAGAAAACAATGGGGATTTACTCCATTGGGACAGAAAGATAAGGGATGTACCACTTCCATAAGGAGTATTAAGCAAAAATAACGTAGTGTGAGAGAACACAATAGCTCACATCCCAGCCTAAAATATTCCTTTATTATTATTGTTAAATGACCACTGGGTCAAAACAACGGTAAGAGAGCTATCAGCCCAAGACTGCTGAAAAATAAAAGTTGCCTGTAAAACTGGACCCACTACCTAAGAGGGTGAGCAGCTGGAGCTGACAGCCCTGGCTCTGGATCCCCATAAAAGAGATGGGGACGGTGGGTGGGTGAGGGTGGCTCCATACAGAAGATATTCTTCAAGATCTCGTGTTATGGCAAGTAACTTTTCTATCTTTTAAGAATCAATCTTCTCTTTAGAAGCCCGCTCTTCAATCAAGGAGCAAACTTCCCATTAAAGAGGTCCGAGCAGGCACAACCTTAGAGGCATGAAAGCCTCAAATCTCAGCAAGGGAAAACTGAGGCATAAAACTGCCCGGGAACACACACACATAGGCGGGAAAGGTGAATGTGGCTGGTCCCAAGGACTCGCAGTGTCACTGGCTCCAACAGCTACTGCCCCACCTATTGTGAGAAGAGAAAACTCCACCAGAACATGGCAGTCAGGGCCATGCAGCAGGTGAATGGACGTAACCAGGAAAGCATAGTCTTGATATCTGCCTGACAGGCCATCAGATACTGCCAAGCAAGAGGTCACTTTGGAGGCATCGTAAGATGCTCTCATCTGGTGGTGGTGTAAATGCTACCAATGATCATCTACTGTATTCTCATAATGCAACCTATGTACACTGCTCTTCTTCATACATAATGTACTGTAAACCTTATACCACTGTATTGTAAGTCTTTATAACACCACCAAATTACAGCATTGTCTACCTGTGTCTGCCACTGTATATTTGTAGTTTTTGTTGCACTTAATCCTAAACCCATTAAAAATAGGTACTGCGTAAAGGGTTTTATGTGACATAAAAACCTGAAACTAAACTAAATTAATAAGAGTAGTGGTACCCCTCATAATAAACCAAACACCAATAAATACAGCAATTTAGCCATTTACTTCCACTGTAGGTGCTACATGCTAATTACATAGTTACATAGCAGTTGTCAGCAGAAAAGAACCTCTAGGTCCATCCAGTCTGCCCTGGTTTAGCTTTAAGAAATGGCTTGCTTCCTTCCATCAGATCCTGCTGGACCCGTTTCCATTCTTCCCTTCTGTCTTAATCTCACTAGTACCCTGTGTCTATCCCATGCATGCTTGAATGCCCCCACAGTTTTTGCCTCCACCACTTCCTCTGGTAGCCTGTTCCAGGGTTCAACTGCCCTCTCCATGAAGAAGTACTTTCTCACATTGTCTCTGAGTCTCCCCCCCCTTCTAGCCGCATACTGTGACCCCTAGTCTTAGTGCTCATTCTTTTCAGCTCATAGCTCGTCTCCTCTACCTTATTTATTCCTCTGGAATATTTGAATGCTTCTATCATGTCCCCCCTATACCTTCTTACCTCCAGCGAGTACATATTTAACTCACAGAAACAGATTGTGACAGCAGATAAGGACCGCTTGACCCACCTAGTCTGCCCATTTCCCTACCTACAGGATAAGCTGCAGATCCTAGTTAACCAACAGCCTATTTCTTCCTACCCCCCACAAGAACTGCCCTATGTCTGTCCCATGCATTCTTGAATTCTCCCCCAGTTTTAGACTCCACAACCTCCTCAGGAAGGCTGTTCCATGCGTCCACCACCCTCTATGTAAAAAAATACTTCCTCACATTGCCCCTGAGCCACCCCACCTTGTTCTTGGCACATCTCTTTTTCTGAAAGATGCTACCCCTCTTGGATTTTGTTGATTCCACTGAGGTACTTAAAAGTTTCTATCATGTCCCTCCTTTCCTCAAGGGTATACATATTAAGCTCCTTTAGTCTCTCCTTGTATGCTTTCTCTTGCAGACTCTGCACACTTTCAGTTGCCCTCCTCTGGACTGCCTCCATCCTGTCTATGTCCTTGCAGAGATGGGGTCTCCAGAACTGGACGCAGTACTCCAAATCGGGTCTTGCCAACTGTCTGTACAGAGGGATAACAACTTCCTGTTTTCTGCTGCTGATGCCTCTCCCTATACATCCCAGTATCCCCCCAGCCCTCCCTACTGCCTTCTCACATTGCTTGCTAACCTTAAGGTCATCTGATATGATTACCCCCAGGTCCCTTTCCATTTTTGTTGTTGTTAATACCTCCCCCCCCCCCTTACTGTGTAATCTTCCCCTGGGTTTTTGTCTCCCAGGTGCATTATTTTGCACTTTGCACTGAATCCAAGCTGCCATACTTCTGACCATTCCTCCAACCTTGTCAAGTCCCTTCTCATCCTTTCCACACCTCCTTGCGTATCAACCCTGTTGCAGATCTGTGTGTCATCTGCAAAGAGGCATACTTTTCCTAACAGTCCCTCTGCAATGTCACTTATAAAGACATTAAAAAGGACTGGACCCAGTACTGAACCCTGCGGTACCC
This sequence comes from Neoceratodus forsteri, assembly GCA_016271365.2. Lineage (NCBI taxonomy): Eukaryota > Metazoa > Chordata > Ceratodontiformes > Ceratodontidae > Neoceratodus > Neoceratodus forsteri. Next base: position 738,706,016 of record CM028131.1, read on the forward strand.
CACTAGTAACCCCTCTTTCTTCAGAGTGGGCTCCACTTACAATTACCTTCTGTGTACTGTTGTCCAGCCAATATTTTACCCAGGCTACCACCTGGGACCCACTCCCAGACTGGTTATTTTGATTATTAGTCTTTTGTGTGGGACTGTGTCAGATGCCTTGCTAAAGTCTAGATAGGCCATGTCCACAGCCCCTCCCTGGTCTACTACTTTGGTCACCAAGTCAAAGAAATCAATTAGATTCATCTGACATGACCTCCCACTGTGAACCCATGCTGCCTTGGGTCCTGTGCCCCACTGGCCTCTAGGTACTCAACAATTCTTTCCTTCAGAAGTGATTCCATCACTTTCCCTACCACAGAGGTCAAACTTGACAGGGCTGTAGTTTCCTGCCTCTGTCTTGCTCCCACTTTTGTGAAGGGGAATCACATCCACCTTCCTCCAGTCCTCAGGTACCATACCATCCTCCCATGATTTGTTAAAAAGCGTAGTCTGTGGTGTCACTAGTTCTCCCCTTAATTCTTTTAGAATTCTAGGGTGAATTACATTAGGCCCCATTGCTTTGTCCACCTTCAGTTTTAGGAGTTCTTTCAGAACCCTTTCTTCTGTGAAAGGACTGGGATCGACCCCCCTATCCAGAGTGCTTCTGTTAATTGGATTAGGCACCTCCCCCTCCTCCACTTTTGTGAATACTGAGCAGAAGTATTCATTCAGTATTCCTGCTTTTTCACTGTCCTTCTCTGCCCACCCACCGTCCGTTCTATTCAGCCTCACTATCCCTCTCTTTGTCTTTCTGCACTCCTTGATGTACCTATAAAAGGTTTTATCCCCCTTCTTAACCAAGTTGGCTATCTTTTCCTCAGTTTGGGCCTTTGCTATTCTGACTTCCCTCCCTGCTTCCTTCTGCCTTAACTGGTACAGTTCTCTGTCCTGCTCCTTCTGCGTTTCCTTATACTTCCTAAATGCTATCTTTTTCTCCCTAACCTTCCCTGCCACCTCTTTTGAGAACCATAGTGGCTTTTTCTTTCGTTTTGATTTATTTGCTTCACAAAGGCTTGCTGCCTCTGTGATGGCAGTTTTGATGTTTCCCGATTGCTGCTCCACCCTCCTTTTAGCCTGTTTGCTAGTGCTTTTCTAAGGCACTCTCCCATCTTGCCAAAGTCAGCCCTCCTGAAGTCCAGTACCCTCATTTTTGTATGGCTTGACTCTGTAGCTGAGTTTATTGTGAGCCACACTGTTTGGTCATCACTTGTTTCCAGATGGCTACCCACTTCTAGATCTGAGATCCTCTCACTGTCCCCTGAGCCTTTCCTCATAATTTTTTGATGCATGCACTGGACCATTCTGGTAGCTCTTCTCTGCACTGCCTCCACTTGGCTGATATCTTTTCTGAGATGGGGCCTCCAGTACTGGACACAGTACTAGAGATGTGGCCTCACCAGTGACTATATAGGGACAAAATTACCTCCCTCTTTCTATTTGTTATTCCTCTCCCAATGCATCACAGCATCCTGCTTGCCTTACCCACTGCTTTACCACACTGACTAGACACCCTGTGGTCCTCTGTTGTGATGACTCCTAGGTCCCTTTCCTTGTTAGTTGTTGCCATCTCTTCCCTTCCTAGTTGGTAAGCTGCCCCTGGGTTCTTACGCCCCACGTCCATAACCTTACATTTTTTAGCATTAAACCCCAGCTGCCATACCTTTGACCATTTCTCCAGTTTAAGTCTCTTCTCATCCTATCCACTCACTCTTGTCTGTCCACCCTGTTGCAGATCTTTGTGTCGTCTGCAAACATGCATACTTTTCCTTTCAGTCTGTCTGCAATGTCTCCAATGAATACACTGAATAGTAATGGCCCCCAGTACTGACACCTGCGGTACCCCCCCAATTGTCACCTCCCTCTCTTCTGATCTCCCCCCATTCACTACCACCTTCTGGCACCTGTTGCTTAGCCAGTTCTTCACCCACATCACCACCTTTGCACCCCCCCCCAGACTGTTAAACTTGTTGATTACTCTCCTGTGTGGGACCGTATCAAAGGCCTTCCTGAAATCCAAATAGGCCATGTTCACTGCCCCCCCCATCCAAAATTCTTGTCACCCAGTTGAAAAAGTGGATTACGTTAGTTTGGCATATACAGTAAAGTTCAGGCCTTAAAAATTAATGCTCTTCTTTACTTTTTTCAGTGTGTCCCTTATCTAGTTTCTGTTAGGGAGTCATTAAAATGGCAATCTGCCCTTCTGGATTTGTATGGCAGTACAAATGCCCTTATCATCGGCAGCAGCTCTTGCTCCTTCCAAAGAAATTGGGTAGGTTGGCCCTCCCCTACCTCACAAGCTACTGGGCAGCTGCCCACATGAAATTAGCTTTGTTATGGGGAAATCCCAATTATACTGCACATTGGAAGATGATAGACTTGGCAAGAATTTTGCCTTTACCACTACCTGCCCTACTATTTACCCATTCTCAACTGAGCCAAGATAGAGGAATTCTACAGTAAGAGACCAGGTAATCTTGGAGGATTGGAGGAGGGAACTTTCTGTAAAGTTTTTAAACACGCCTATGGAAATACTGTTGGTGGATTGCTAATCCCCTTTTACTCCCACAATCTTTGATCCATGGTTTAGGCTACTAGAGGCTTTTGTGCCCCCTGGTAACTTCTTACATAATAACACAGTAATTTCTTTGAACATGCACAACAGCAGTTTAGCTGGGGAACTCAGACCAACTCAGATTTTTCAGGCCATGAACTTTATTAATCAGAAGCTTAGAACCTCTAAGCTCCTGTCTCAGACTCAGGAGGAGCTACTTCCTTCTGTTAAAATTTGGACCTCCACTGGAGGTGAGAAAGCTATATCCCTTCCCTATCAAGCTTTGTTACAAATTCGAGCCCACCATGCTGACTCTCTAAAACTAAAATGGGAGAAATAATTAAATATAATAGTAACACAGAAGCAATAGAGGGGTATGGAACACCACCTCATCTCCCCTCTGGAGAGAATTTTCATGGAAAATAAGAGCCTGTTTTTTTTTCTAGTCCCATCTGTACTCTCCAAAAGGTCTCCGACGATACTTTCAAAATGTTGGAGAGGGTGTGGCTCTGTATGAGCCACTCACGCTCATATATTTGTATATTGCCCAACACTGCAACATTGTTTGAAAAAGATAATCTACCATTTATCTAAATATAGTTGATTTGCTGGCCTGGTGATGCTGAGGGCTGAGGTGCTGGTCAACACACCTCGCGACCACGCCAACAACCCAGGGTCAGGAGCAACCTCAGATGTCTGAGGGTCGGCCAGTGGGAGGAGAACTGAGCATCCCAGGGACTGCTCTCCTCCTCCATCGATGGTGGGGAGGGACACTCTCTAACATGCTGGCTCCTGGAGGTGGCTGGGGGTTGGTACAAGCCACTGTGCAAATGGAGGGGTCGGCACGGGTAGATGTCAGACATGCAGAGCGCGGAAGCGCGTGCTGCAGCATCACTGACATCCTTGCATGCCCGTGCTATGTGGGGATCTGGGGGAAAAAAAATAGCCCCAATCCTCCGGTGTGCATGAAGGCCTGCCCCGCGGTGCTACACCAGATACTCCCAGGGGAGCTCCCTCTGGTCCTGACCCCTCGGTCTTCCGCACTGTGGGGGTGCATGACATGACATTCAGAAGAAGCCAGAAGGTGAAGGAAGGAAACATATTCAATTCAGTGCTTCAGAGTAACTGGTAACTGGTATTTTTCTTTTAAACTTAGATTGTAGGCTTGTAGTGACACTATACTTTCTTTCTGTGTTGTCTTTACTTATAATTGTTTTTGGGCTGTTGAAAATTTAAAAAATAGTGGTGGTGTAATTCTGTGCTGTCTTTAATTGCTGCAAATTTTCACCCCCTCCCACCCTTCCCCAGCTCTTAATTATATGCCCTGATAAATCTGATTGACAGGAGCTAAACACAGGGTATAGTAAGAGGTGTGAAGTAGGAGGGCATAAGGGGAAGAAGACCACCCTCAGCACGACAAGTGTTTTGACTCATTTATTTATTTATTGGTTTCTTTTCCTTAAAAAATATATATCTGAGGATCAGTTACAGGATTTTTAATACTGTAAAAATAAAAAGAGAACTAAGAGAGCTTCAGTAGCAGATAAGTAGTGGAATTGCAGTATAATGGGGAGTGGTGCAATGTAGGTGGCTGTGGGGCAGCCATATTTCAGGCAGACCTTCTGGACACTGAGGTGCTGCCCCATCTGCATGCATCTCTCGGGACTGAGGGATGAGGTAGCCAGACTCAGAGCGGAAGTAAACTGGGTCAGGAGTACCATCACCCTGTCCAGGAACCACCCAGTCCAATGCAGCTGCCTCAAAGGATGCCGAGAACGAGGAGCACTTGGATGACAGTGGGCTCAGGGAGGGTTAGAGCAGTCAGGCAGAGGCACATCCCAGATCCTATTCCTCTCAAGAACTCATATGCCACACTGGCAAATGAGGACAACCAAATAGAGGTACCCAGGAAGTGGAAGGAAAGGATGTGGAGGTTAGGCAAGGAGGTGACCTCAGTGGGGAAAGCAGTGGACCCCAGAGGAGGAGGAAGCAATCCTGGTGGGGACTCCATCACAAGAGGGATCCAGCTAGGAACACAGGAGGGGAGGGACAGGGAGGTGAGGTGCCTACCAGGTGCCACTGCATGGAGGGATGGAAGGAAGATACTGGGGATCACTGGGAAGGCAAGACAGGAGGGTGAGCTGGATGTCATTATCCACCTAGGTACTAATGACTTGGCAAATGGGGAGCCAAAGGAAGTTCAGGAAGAGTTTAGGAAACTGGGAGGGTCTCAAGCAAGTAGCTACTTCTGTCACTTTCTGAAGTACTACCTGTGAGAGGCAAGGGAGAGCATAGAGTGCATGCACCAGGAACTTTAACTCATGGTTGAAGAACTGGTGCTGTGAGGAAGGGTTTGATTCATTGGTGACTGGGGACCCATCTGGAGGATGGAGGTTTGTTCAAGCCTGACGGCCTGCATCCATCCTGGAGGGAATCCAAGCACTCAATGATAAGTTTAAATGCTACATTGACAAGCATTTAAACTAGCAAAGGGGTGGCAGGCCAGCAAGGATGGTACCTACTTGCTCACCCCCACAGCTAGTAATGGAACCAGTGAACCAGAGGAGGGCTATCTCTGCAAAGCAGTGTGCAAAAGTTGGAGATTAGTGTCCAAAAGGTGGATAAGCAGAAAGGGGCAAAATTCAGCAGAAGGGCAGACAGCAAGGAGAACCAGGGATAAATGACAACCAAGGAAGGGGCTGGAGTAGAACAGTGAAGCAGTCTAGGGAGGTCAAATCATGGAAAGCCATGTGTGCAAATGCCAGGAGCCTTAGCAACAAGATGGAAGATCTGGAGGCTGTCATGGTACAGTCAGACCTGGACATTGTGGCCATCACTGAAACCTGGTGTAATGATAACCATGACTGGGAGATGGCCATACCTGGCTACAACATATTCAGAAGAGACAGAGCAGGCAGGAAGGGAGGAGGAGTGGCACTGTATGTGAAAAATGACATAAGGGCCACACAGATACAGGAGGAACAAAATGGGGGAGAGATACTGTAGGTTAAGCTGGAAAGGAAAATGGGGCCAGCCATCCGCACAGGTGTGGTCTATAGACCACCAGCCCAGGAGGAAGAAACAGATAGGGAGCTGATGCTAGCCATCCAAAGGATGGCTGACAAGGGTGAGGTAGTACTGGTTGGAGACTTCAATATACCAGATGTGGACTGGAGCATCCCAGCAGCAGCATCAACTAGGAGCAGATTTATCCTGGACTCCTTCAGGGTGCCTTCCTCAAGCAACTGGTCATGGAACCAACTCGGCAGAAGGCAATACTGACCTTGTGCTCACAAACAGGGACAGTGTGATGGGGGTAACAGTGGGGAGCACCTGGGTAACAGTGACCACCAGTCATTGTGGTTTGAAATCACAGAAAGAGCAGAACCAAACCACACAAAAACACGATCCTGGATTTTAGGGGCAGACTTTGGGAAAATGGGAGATGCTTGAAAGAGGCATTAAGGGAATGGGACAGGAATCAGGATTGAGGAACAGTGGGCAGTATTTAAAATGGGGATTATAAGAACAACAGAATTATGCATTAAGCAGGTTAGCAAGAGGAAAAGAAAGAGGAGACCATTATGGTTTTCCAAAGAGGTAGCAAAGAAAGTGAAAGCCAAAAAGACTGCATTCAGGCAATACAAAAAGACACAGGCAGAAGGGGATAGGGAGAAGTACCAGGAGAAACAAAGGGAGGCAGGGAAGTCAGTAAGGGAAGCCAAAGCTCAGACAGAAGAACATATTGCAAAATCAGTGGTTAAAGGGGACAAAACCTTTTACAGGTACATAAGTGAAAAAAGAAGGACAAAGGGAGGGATAGTTAGACTGAAGGGGGAGGATGGGAGCAGCGTGAGGATGACAACAGTAAAGCTGACATATTGAACAGGTATTTCTGCTCAGTCTTACTAAGGAAGAGGGGGTAATGGGTCTGAAGGAGTACAAGGGTGAGAATGGTGCAAATGGACACAAGTCCCTTTACACGAGAAAGGGTCCTGAAGGAACTGGAAGTAATAAGAGTTGACAAGCAATGGGGCCAGATGGGGTGCACCCTAGGTCCTTAAAGAACTAAGAGAGGTGGTGGCTGAACCTCTGGCTATCCTGTTCAGCCAATCACTGGAAACAGGGAGGTACCCAAAGACTGGAGGACAGCAGATGTAGTCCCCTTATACAAAGTGGGAACAAAGAGGAAGCAGGAACTACAGACCAGTCAGCCTCACCTCGTAGTGGGAAAGATCATGGAAGCACTACTGAAGGAGAGATTGGTGGAACATCTGGTTGTCAATGGACTACAGGACCCAAGGCAGCATGGTTTCACCAGGGAGGTCATGTCAGACCAACCTCATTGAATTTTGACTGGGTGACTAGGGAGGTGGATCAGGGAGGGCAGTCGACATGGCCTCATCTGGACTTCAGCAAGGCCTTTGACACTGTGCCACATAGAAGACTATTACACAAACTGGGGAATATGGGTGTGGGCAGGACAGTAGTGTGGTGGGTAGGTAACTGGCTGGGTGGCAGGACACAGAGGGTGGTGGTAAATGGCTGTCACTCCACAGAGGGAAGAGTGACCAGTGGGGTACCACAGGGATCAGTGCTGGGACCGGTCCTATTCAACATCTTCATCAGTGACATTGCACAGGATATAGAAGGCAGAATTTCACTGTTCGCTGATGACACAAAGCTCTGTAACAGAGTAGACACACCAGAGGGTGTAGACAGAATGAGAAGGGACCTGCAGAAACTTGAAGAATGGTCAAGGGTTTGGCAGTTGAAATTCAATGCAAAGAAGTGCAAGATAATGCATATGGGGCACAAAACCCTGGCACAATATATCAGTTGGGGGTGAGGATATAGCATGCACCAAGCAGGAAAGGGATCTTGGGGTTGTCATCTCTGATGACCTCAAGGTAGGGAAACAGTGTGACAAGGCAGCAGGTAAAGCAAATAGGATGCTGGGATGTATAGGCAGGGGCATCACCAGCAGGAAAAGAGAGGTCATAATTCCGCTGTACAAGACACTAGTGAGGCCCCACCTGGAGTACAGTGTACAGTTCTGGAGACCATACCTACGTAAGGACATAGACAGGGTAGAGAAGGTTCAGAGGAGGGCAACAAAGATGGTGCATGGGTTGCATCAAATCCTATGAAGACAGGTTGAAGGAACTGAACATGTACTCCCTGGAGGAGAGGAGGGAGAGGGGATATGATAGAGACATACAAGTATCTTACAGGGAGGAACAGGGTGCAGGAAGAAAAAATTACTCACCTTAGTAATTGCTTTTCTTCTCATGGAGTCTTGCTATATTATAACAATAGCAGTCAGCCACTGCAGCTGAACTGCCCCGGAGAGGAAGGAGTTAACTCCAGAAGATCTGGAGTTCTACAGCGCGAGGGCACTGTGACCAAAGCTCTATCTGGCAGTTTCAAATGAAACTGTCAGATCTTTATGAAGCCAACATCAAAAGACGGAAAAAAGTCTGTGTGGAAAAACTACACTAGCCTATGGCTACCTACTAGTAGTAATAACAACAATATAAACAACAAAGAAACACCCAGAACCATAATAACAAAGATTGATGGTATTATGGTTCGTTTTACCACCCTTGACAAGCCCATATGAACCCCCCTTCCCCCCAAGACTCAAGTCCAAGAAGGGGGCAATAAAAAATAACCTAAATGAACAATCTAGATCCCTAACCCAAAGGAAAACAGGGTTAGGGGAAAACTAAAATGGCATGACACAGTGCTTGCACCAATTTGCCACCTCTACCCAAGTAGGAGTTCTGAGAGGGGCAGGAGGGAGGGTGGTTATAATATAGCAAGACTCCATGAGAAGAAAAGCAATTACTAAGGTGAGTAATTTTTCTTCAAACACCATGAAGTCTTGCTATATTATAACAATAGCAGATTACACAGCAGTACCTCCATGGAGGAGGGTCAGAACCTACTTAGGAATAGGCTCTGAAGCACAGCTGTGCCAAACCGAGCATCTCTCCTGGACTGGACATCCAGGAATAATGCTTGGTAAAGGTGTGAACTGTCTTCCAGGTAGCAGCTTGACAAATCTCCAGAATAGAATTGTCTCAGCAGCCGCTAGAGACGCAGCTGTACCCCTGGTGGAGTGGGCCCTCAATCCTGAGGGGGGTACTCTACCCAGTTTCTGATAACAAAATTGGATACAAGAGACAATCCACCTTGCAATTGTTCTCTTAGTGGCAGGTTTCCCTTTGCCAACCTCGCCATAGGTAAGAAACAGTTGGAGGGATTCGAACCTATGACCTCTGGTGCGCTCTAGATAGTAACTTAATGCCCTTTTGACATCCAAGCTGTGCAGTCTCCTCTCACCTGAGGAAGAATGCTCAGTGAAAAATACTGGGAGGAGATAGATTGATTCAGGTGGAAATCAGATACCACCTTAGGCAAAAACTTTCATTAGTCCTAAGGACTACTCTATCTCTGTGGAAAGAGATAAAATCTTCTTCCACTGACAGGGCCTGTAACTCACTTATGCTGCTGGCAGAGGTGATAGCTACTAGAAAACGGTTTTCCAAGTTAAATACTTGAGTTCTGCTGAAGACAGAGTCTCAAAGGGGTTGCATTAACTGAGCAATGCAAATATTCAGGTCCCAGGCGGGAGCTGGTTCCCGAAAGGGAGGGTTAGTGTGAAGTAACCCTTTAAAAAACTTGGAGAACACAGGGTGAGAAGAAAGGGAGGCAGGCTTCCCTGCTGACACAAAAGCAGAGACAGCTGCCAGATGAACCTTCAGGGTAGCTGGTCTAAGGCCTAAGGAATTCAGATGGACCAAATAGTCCAAAAGAATGGGAAGATCAGCAGATTCTGGGGTAATCTGCCCTCAGAGCACCAGATGGAAAACCTCTTCCACTTAGAATTATAAGTGGCCCTAGTGGAAGGCTTCCTTGAAGCCTTTAAAATATCCATAACACCTTGAGAAAGGTGTAAATCAGCATTCTAGCTCCTCAAGAGCCAAGCCTTGAGGTGGAGGGACTTGAGGTCCGGATACCACACTCTCCCTGTGCACAGGCCAGTAAGTCGTGAACTCTGGGCAGGCTCAGGGCAGGGTGGACTGCCAGGACAGGAACAGAGGGTACCAGGGCTGTCTGGCCCAATCTGGGGCAATCAGAATCACTCTGCAAGGTTGAGATCTGATTTTCACAAGTACCCTGAAAAGGAGAGGAAAGGGGAAGGCATACAAGAACTTCCCTTTCCAATCCAACAGAAAGGCATCCAGAGGACTGAGCCCAGTACTGAGGCCTGCAAAAAGAGGAAGCTGGTGGTTGTCTGGGGCCAGAAAGATCTATCTGAGGAGTGCCCCAACTGGCAAAGACAGACCCCAGTACTTGTGGATTCAGAGCCCATTCGTGATGGCCCTGAGAAATTCTGCTGAGGGCGTCCGCCAGCACATTGTCCTTCCCTGGGAGATGAACCGCTATCAGGAGGTGTTCAGGAATAAGCCAGAGACCACAACTTCATTGCTTCGTGCACAAGGCTGAAGACCGAGTGCCCCTGTTGTTGATGTACCACATTGTGGTGGTATTGTCTGTCCTGACTTGAACCACTTTGTTCTGGACAGAATCTGAAAAGACCAAGAGCTAAAAGACAGCTCTGAGTTCCAGAAGATTGATGTGAGCAGAGATTCCTGAGAGACCACACTCCCTGAGTGGTAAGGTCGCCCAGGTGAGCCCCCACCCTAACAGGAGGCATCCGTGGTGAGGGTGAGGGAGGAGAAATGGGAATGAAGGGAACCCCTTGTTTCAGATTGCTTTGATCCTGCCACCAGTGTAAGGCCAGGATCAGGGTTTGAGTAACTGGGACCAATTTGGTAAGGGGTCCTTCCTCTGAGACCAATAGGCCCTCAAATGGAACTGAATGTCCTCATCTGGAATCTTGCTCCCTGCACAACAGCTGTGGAAGCAGCCATGTGCCCGAGGAGTTGCAGAAAATGCCTTGCTGGTCGAGAGACCCGCAGGGGTAAAGGAGGATGCCAGGGCGATGAGTCTGTCCACCCTTTCCGAGGGAAGAAAGGCCCTGGCTAACCTTGTGTTCAATTCTCTCCTATGAAAGTTAGGGCCTGAACTGGTTCCAGAACTTACTTTAGTAAGTTTAGCAGGAATCCCAGAGAAGTGAGAAGCTGCTGGGTGACTTGCAAGTGGGATTCACCTGACCTGGAGACTGACCCACAATGAGCCAGTCGTCCAGGTAGGAAACACAGCAACCCTTGCCTTCTTAAATGAGCCACTACTACAGCGAGACATTTTGTGAATACCTTGGCGCGAGGTAAGGCCAAGGGCATTGCCCTGAACTGGTAGTGGCCTGAGGGCAGTTCAACCTGAGGTACTTTCGTGGGAAGGCCTGATCAGAACATGAAAATAGGCATCCTTGAGGTCCAGGGAAGCTAGCCAGTCCCCTGGCCTTAGGGAAGGCAATATCATTGCCAGAGTTAACATTTTGAACTTTGGATTCAACAGATGCTTGTTCAAGTATCTTAAATCCAGAATGGGCCGCCATTCTCCTGTCTTTTTTGGGGTAAGAAAGTATCTTGAATAAAGCCCCTTGCCCTGATGGCAAGGAGGAACCCTTTCCACTGCTTTGCAGACCAGAAGAGAAGAAACCTCTGCTTCCAAAGCAAGGGCTTCTGAAGGATTTGGTGGAAATGCCTGGCTCTCATCTTTGGAAAATATCTGAAGCTGAGAATTGAGACCCTGGCCTATTACCTCCAGAACCCATCTGTCCGAGTTAGGGACAGCCAGCTCTGGCTGAAATAGGCCAACCTGCCCCACTGGTACAGGAGAATCGGCCCTGGGCACCCCATCAGGAGTGCCTGTAACAACAACCTTAGGCTGAGGGAGGAGGCAGTCTACTTGCGCCACGTCTACCCCTGCCTCTGAAGAAACCTCGCGAGACAGCAGAGGAGGCTTGAAATTGGTAAAAGGCCTGAAAGGGTCTGCCCTACCTCTGGGAGCATGCCTTGTGGCATGGCATGCTTCTCCTTAGCCTGGGCACTTTTGTAGGTAGTTCTGTATTCATCCATCTTTTCATATAATTTTCTGTTTGCTCCAAACAGAGAATTTCCCACTACAGGAAAATCCATAGCCTTTGACTGAGTATCTTGGGACAGATTAGTGCATCTGAGCCATGCCAACCTACGGAAAGCTACAGAAGTGGCCATGACCCTGGAGGAAACATCATTAACATCAACAGCAGTATGGAATTGAACTTTAGAGGCTTCAACGCCATCAGCAGCCACCTGTTCCAACTCACTAGCCAGCTGGCCATGGGCCTGCTTGGCTAACTGCAATACTGTGTCCCACCTAGATTTCTGATATCTAGCCACATAAGCCATATAATTTGCCTGCCTGAGTCCCAAAGAAGCTGCCATATACTGTTTCTTCGCCATGGCATCAATCTTCCTAGAATCCTTGTCAGGAGGATGTGAGGCCAGAGGAATATTAGCCTTGTCACAGGCTGCAGCTTGTACCACACCTACATGACTACACTGCTCAATAAGGAAGTCTGTATCCGAGCCTGACAAAGTATACCTTCTGTCCATTTTTTATCTACAGGAGGGACAGAATGAGGATTTTTAAAATCTTTGTTGTTTGCTTCCTAAATGACTTATGCAAGGAATAGACAACCTCCTAGACTCTGGAATATCCATCATTTCCACATAATCAGGCTCCTCTTGCTCATCCACAGCCTCCTCTAAAGGAAGCTGGAGGGTTTCTCAACCTTTTGTAAAAATAAAGAAAGAAGGGGACTCAGACAGAATAGGGGAGATTCTAAAGGTCTGTCTGGAGAAATGCCCGTTCAATGGGCACGCCAGACCCTCCCAGCCACACATATATTGATCAAATTCTCCTCCCTCCTGTGGTTCATAAAAATCCTCAAATTCAAAATCCTGAACCACTGGGACTGAACGAACAACCTTTTACCAACTGTTGGTGGTTCTACAGATCCCTGAGACAGTGACTGGACAATCTGAATGGCTTTAGCTATCTCTGCAGCAGTTGGAGACACAATTCTGACCCAAACCTCCTGATTTCTTTGTCTTTTACTTGGGACTGGTTCCTCTGAACCAGTCTTCCTTTGCCCGAGAAGTCCCCGCCTGGTCAGAGGGCACTCTCCGGTCCAGTGGGTACTGAACCGGGCTGGCCATCCGGGTCAGCGGACTTTTTGGCCTCTCGTTCCCTGAGCCGGCCCAATCTCTTCTCCAGGGTGGCTGCAGGGAAATTTTTACACACCTGGCAGTCTGACAGGAGGTGGTCAGCCCCCAGACAATAGACACAAGTGGTGTGTGGGTCAGCCTTGGCAAAGGCGTCCCCACAGACATCACAGTGTTGAAACCCAGTGGGCCCGGTTTTTCTTTTGGGTTTCTCAGACATAATGCCAGCCTAACCAAAAACTTGCCCTTTTGATGGCAGTGCCAGGCAAGACACCCTTATCGGTTCCTAACCGTGTCACGGGTATTTGAAAAAACCGTAATAATTTCGTTTTTTTTAGAACCGATAAGAACCGGGAACCGCACTCTAAAACCCACAGTACAGTTTTAAAAGGCAGAAAAAACCAAGCGATCGGTTCAAAACCGAACCGATAATTAATTTTCCACACAGACTTGAATTTTTGTACTTACGGTTACCAGATAGAGCTTTAGAACCGAAATGCGGTAAAAATAATGACTTTTGCCGGTTCAAATGAACCGAAAACTACTCTCTTGAACCGAGAATGAACCGAGCTGAAGGAGCTGATCTCCGGAGCGACTGTTCAGTGAAGCGGAGTAAAGAATCTGACAGTTTCATTTGAAACTGCCAGATAGAGCTTTGGTCACAGCGCCCTCGCGCTGTAGAACTCCAGATCTTCTGGAGTTAACTCCTTCCTCTCCGGGGCAGTTCAGCTGCAGTGGCTGACTGCTATTGTTATAATATAGCAAGACTTCATGGTGTTTGAAAACACTATTTTTAAGCAAAAAGATGTTTCAGGACTAGAGGGCATGGGATGAAGTTGGAGGGAGGACGATTCAGAGGAAACATGAGAAAGAATTTCTTCACAGAACGGGTGGTGGACAAGTGGAACACCCTGCCAGAGGAAGTGGTGGGGGCTGAAACAATCACGGGATTTAAGAATGCATGGGATAGACATAAAGGAATTCTAGAGGTCAGGGGTAAGGGGAAATAGACTTCTAGGAAAACAAACTGAACTTACAAGCTCAAATGGGCAGACTAGGTGGGCCATAGGCCCTTATCTGCCGACACTGTCTATGTATCTATGTATGGCCTCAGAGAGGGTGAAGGTGAGGGGGCAGAAGCTCAGGCACGGCGCCCAGTGCGGGAGCCACCAGGGACAGACCAGAAGAGGGGAACCATAGGACCACCCCCAGCCGAGGAGGTAAGACAGCAGAAAGAAAGAAACAAAACTATGCCACATGAACACTTACTGTTAGGACTCCCGCCTTGATCTCTGAAAGGCAGAGTCTCCTTAAATGTATAGTATGGGCAGACCTCCTAATTGCTGCTTTTAAATCTAGAACTAAAAGATGGTTAGAAGTTGATTCCCTACAATCTATGAGTGGAGACAAATAATATCTAACATTCAGAGGTTCGAGCAGCTTACCTTTGACTTCCAACAAAAATCAGCACTGTTTCTTAACCGATGGACCAGATGTGAAATTAATCACACATTTATTGCCTACTTTTTGGGTTTTTTTTTTGAAGACGGGGTGCCTTTCTATTGTTATCACAATTCAAGAACCATATTTGTAACTCAGAATTTCCTGCATTCAGGCCTTATCATGAACATTCTGCTTTTTAAACTATTATTGATGGCTCTGTACTACCAAGTACAATATTCTGATATATAACAGTTTGGTATTTAAACAGATTCTACAGTGAAACAGTACTTCTAACATTGCTCCATTACTAGGGAATTATTTGATTAATTCCACCTGCCTTTTGATTTTTCCACATGTATAAGGTGATATAATTTATTAGGTACATTTAATATTGTCTGATTGGCCCAATTTTGCTTGTTTTCTATGTTCCTCTATTTTTTTAGCAGTTTATTATTTATACCATTTTAAAGTTTGCAGTGTTTTTATTCCGTGTTTCTGATCCTTGACTTCTTGTATTGCAACCCTTTTACATGTGTTTTGAAATTTCTCAATAAACCAAGTATAAAAAAAAGGTTAGTTTGGCATGTTCTCCCCCCGTGAACCCATGCTGTCTTGGATCCTGCAGTTTGTTACTGGTCAGGTACTCCACCATTCTTTCCTTTATTAATGTCTCCATTACCTTCCCCACCACCGATGCCAGGCTTACTGGCCTATAGTTCGCTGCCTCCTCCCTGTTCCCACTCTTGTGAATTGGCACCACATTTGCCCTTCTCCAATCTTCTGGTACTATCCCTGCATCCAAGGATAGAGTGAACATGGGTGCAGCCAGTTCTTACTTCGGTTCTTTCAGTATCCTTGGGTGCACCCCGTCAGGTCCCATAGCCTTGTCCACTCTTAATTTCTTCAGTTCTTTAAGTACCCTGCCTTCTGTAAAGGGGCTCGTGTCCACACCTCCACCATTCGTTACTTTCTGCTTTATCTGTGGACCATTTCCCTCCCCTTCCTTCGAAAATACTGAGCAGAAATACTTGTTTAGGATGCCTACCTTCTTCAGGTCCTCCTCCACACATTCACCCCCTTCCCAGGATTCTCACTATTCCTGCCTTATTTTTTCTTCTTTCACTGGTGTATCTGTAAAATGTTTGTTAATGCATTAATCAGCACATTTAAACTTGAGCTAGAACTCACCATATCATCTACCACTGAACCTAACTTGCCATATTTTAAAAATATTAACTTTCACTGAAAGAACGAATCAGAAACCGGTCTTGCAAACAAGTGATACAGTAAAACATATCAATAAACATGTGGCTCAGCTTCAGTTTAATGTCCAAATGCCATCTAGTGGCTAATAAGTCCCAAGTAGAAGGGCTGCACAGAACTCGTCATAGGGGAACTACAGATAAAATTTACAAACAAATCTGCTGTACAGAGTGTTTTAATTTGTAGGCATAGTCCTAGTGTGTCATTCCCTTCGCTTGCTTAATTTTTTTATAAATTTGCCTGCTAGTTTTATGACCCCTGGACACAGCCATGTTTCTATTTTTTTTTTTTGCTCTTCTTTTTCCTTCTATGCCTCCTATCCTATGTGACAGTGATGCGTTTGTGACCATTAATTCGGCAAAAGCTGGTTTTGTGTCAGGTTTACAGCAGTAAAGCTGCAATTATAAGAAAGTCTCCACATCCAGTGAGCACTGATGGAAACTTAACTTACAGATGTCAAGCCCCTTAGGGATGACTGAGTGGGCTATTTTGATAAGGAAACAGCTGTAGTCTTCACTAATTATAACACTGGCGACCTGGGGTGATTTGTATGCTTTCTCTGGCTGTGTGCAGTTTGATGAAATGAAAAGCTTTAAAAACAAAAAAAGTACTCCTGCTGGCTACACCTTCACACATACCTAGGTGTGACTGGGTTGGGTAAGACCCTGTCATACTTGTTATGCAGAGAGTGTTACAAGCAGAGATCTATTTTGTCCACTCCTTTTCTGCCACTCGTCTGTTTCATGCCTGTTTGATTGTGCAAATCAATTTTTCTTGTGGCACCTAGGAACCGACCACGCTGATGGTCCCACAATTTCCTCCCAGTATCTCCTTTCCTTCATTAGCTGTTTCTATTCTTTTTTTCTACACTTGCTTCTCTGTGGTTTAAAAAAATATCAGTGAATTTTTATGTGAAACTAGGATCCCTTGGTTTGCAAATGTATACACTTCTATTGCCAAAATGACTGCAGAAAGCTATTTGGGTTTCTTAAGAAGATAATCTTAATGCAGGGATTGACCTTGAGATGCATTCTGACCTCCACAAGCTTGCTTACAGAACTGTCAACAGGAGACCAGATCTGGGACAGAATGTTCTATTTTGCTGCACCTGTTAAGCTGGCCTCAAAAAAAGAAATTAGCAAAGTTCTAATATATTTTGTGAAAGACAGGAAATAAAACTTACAAGAATGGGATGCACAGTTTAAACTGCCAGGAAACAACATCATATAAAAAGAGAATGATGCTTTGTAGAGTGAGATTTTAATTGAGATAGAGAGAGAGAGAGTGTGTGTGTGTGTGTGTGTGAGAGACTCTCAGATGTAGGACTTTGTACTGCTTGCATGAAGATATATCCTGTACAATTTGTTTTTTCTTTATTTTATTTTATTGTTATTACTTATTGATAATAACAGAACGCTACTTGCAAATTCTTTTCAACTTCTCCTGGTCTGCCTATTGTTCTTGACAGCTGGTGTTAAAGTGGGATTTATGCTGTGCATACTCTATGCCTGGAGTTTTATGTGTGGGTACTAGACCTGGTACCAGAGAAGCAAAGAAGAAAGGTATGGATCCTGGATCCTGCAACAGCAAGCCCAGGAGTGATTACCAGAGGAATGGCAGTCAAACTAGAAGCAGAAACAAAAGTCCAAACTCAGACTGTATAGCCAGCACCAATGATAGAAGTAGAAGAAGAAAAAGAAAAGGCAGGGACACAACCTGCAAGCATGTCTACCGTTTTTAAATGGTGGACAATACAACAAAGAGAGACTGAGAAACAGAGAGAGATGCAGCGACAGGAGCAGTAATGTCTGGATATCTTGCAAGCTATCAAAGCTGACAAATCTGGTACAGGTCCAGCAGATCAGCAAAACACAAACAACTTAAAAGACATTAAACTTACAAAACTGTGCCCCTCAGACGATATCGAAGCATGCCTGACAACTTTTCAAAGGGTCAACAGCAATGGGCAATGAGGCTGGTATCTTATCTGACAGGTAAAGCTCAACTTGTCTACTGCAATATGGACATTGCACAGTCAGAAAACTATGACCTTGTGAAAATAGAAATCTTTAAATGATATGACATCTCAAGAGAGACTTACTGGCAGAGACTCTAGTCCTTGAAATATCACTCAGTCGACAAGCCTCAAGAAGCCTTCATCCAACACAAAGAAATACAGGTTACTCACCTGTAACAGGAGTTCTAGAAATGGTATATGTTGTTGATCCACACTGTCTAGCAGGTTCCTTGCCACTTTAAATCTTGCCGGAAGGTCTTCAAGCTGGCTCCTTCCACCCACCCGGGTGGTAAACTTCTCGGCTCCGCCCCATGACGCCAGATCTAGCCCGCTGGAAGCCAGGTTGTGCGTCGAAGCCGGGGAGGCCGGGTGGGTCGTGTGGATGAACAACATATACCATTCCTAGAACTCCTGTTACAGGTGAGTAACCTGTATTTCTAGGGACATGGATATGCTGTTCATCCACAATCTCTGGCAGACTCCTAGCAGTTCTCCGGAAGTAGGGAGGCAAGGCGCACACACCCTACTTAGGGAATAGAGACTGGAGAACAGAGGCCCCAAAACCAGCATCCCGGCGTGACTCAAGGTCGATGTGGTAGTGGGTAATAAAGGTATGTGCCGACTTCCAGGTAGGAGCCCTGCAAATATCCTGGATAAGGACATCCCCGGAAGCAACCACCGATGCAGCGGTATGGCAGGTAAAATGAGCTCTTATCCCTCTGGGAAGCTCCATGTCCGCCCACCTATAGCGGAGATCTATGCAGGAGGTGACCCACCCGCTCATCGTCCGCTTGGTTGCAGGTCTGCCAGGTGCGGCTTCAGTGTAGATGACAAACAGCTGGCGAACCTCTCCCGAACTTCAGCCCTACACTCCCTGAGAAGGCGAGCGCTAAACTAGGGTCCAAATGGAGCCTATATTCGGCCTCCGAGGTGTGAATGGGGTATAACACCGGCAGAGTCAACACCCGGTTAAGGTGAAGCTCCGACACCACCTTCGGAAGGAACTTCGGGTGCGGCGCAAGACAACCTTGACCCTGTGGAAGACCAGATAGGGAGACTCGAAGGAAGCACCTGGAGCTCTCCCATCCTTCTGGTTGACGTGGTAGCCACCAAGAATGTGTTCTTCCACAACAGGTGGGAGAATCGCACCTGTGCATTGGTTCACGGGAGATCCCACGGAGGTGGAGATTTTCGCACCGGAGGGGAAGTGTGATCAAGGCCTTGGAAAAGCACCAGACCACCTTTCCTGCGCCACCGACTGCCTTCCGGCCCGCGCCCGGAGGGCAGAGGTGGCTGATAGGAGCACCTTAAGGGTCGTCGACCGAAGCCCTTGCTGAAGAAGAAGAAAGGACCACAGGTAGTTTGGAATGCTCGCCGAGGAACAGGAGAAGGGACCAGGCCCTACCCTAACACCGAATAGAGAAACTCTTCCATTTGAAGGCGTAGCATTATCCAGTAGACTCCTGGCGGGACGCCTCAACAACGTTGAGGACCTCATCGAAAGACCCAAGGCCTGGCAACTAGCCACACAGGAACCAGGCCGTCAGGTGCAGGGATTGAAGGTCTGGATGGAATACCTTCCCCTGATAACAGAGATCAGGTCCGGGCGGGCTGGAAGCCACCTCAGGAGCCTGGAGCTGAGACTGAGGAGAGCTGGATACCAGAGCTGGCGGAACCAGTCTGGGGCTACCAGAAGAAAAAATTACTCACCTTAGTAATGTTGTTTCTTCTAATGGAGTCTTGCTATAGTATGACAATTGCAGTTTGTCCCACCATTAGAACTGCTCCGGAGGTAAAATAGTTAACTCCATTCCATGAATGGAACTTTGAGCACGAGCTCTAAAATAGAAGCTCTGTCTGTGGAGATTCAAACCTGAACTGTCAGATCTTTACGAGCAAAAACTCACTAAGGTCTGTGTGGAAGCTGTAACCTACACTAGCCAACTGGCTACCTAAATAATAACACCCATTGCTGGTCCCAACACCCAATACTCAAGTCAGGGGACCAGAATTACTAATACAATTTTAACAAAATGAGAATAAAACAAGAGAATAATAAAATACCACACCCCCAAACCCCAAAAAGGGGTGAAACGCTTAAAAAAAGGGCATAAAATAGTGCCCACACTAGGTTGCCCACACCCTACCCAAGTAGAGGTTCTGAGAGGGGCAGGCTGGGGGGGAGGTCATAATATAGCAAGACTCCATTAGAAGAAACAACATTACTAAGGTGAGTAATTTTTTCTTCAAACAACATGAAGTCTTGCTATATTATGACAATTGCAGACTACACAGCAGTACCTCCATGGAGGAGGGGCAGAACCTACTTAGGGAATAGGCTCTGAAGAACAGCTGTGCCAAACCGAGCATCTCTCCTAGCCTGGACATCCAGGGAGTAATGCTTGGTGAAAGTGTGTACCATTTTTCCAGTAGCAGCCTGGCATATCTCCAATATAGGGATGTCTCTGGCAGCAGCTAGAGACGCGACTGTACCTCTGGTAGAATGAGCCCTCAAGCCAGAGGGGGGATCTCTGCCCAGTTTCTGATAACAAAATTGGATACAAGAGACAATCCACCTGGCAATTGATCTCTTAGTGGCAGGTTTCCCTTTCCCAACCTCACCAAAAGTGAGGAAAAGTTGGAGGGATTCGAACCTGTGACCCTTGGTACGTTCTATATAGTAACTAAGAGCCCTCTTAACATCCAGGCTGTGCAATCTCCTCTCACCAGAAGAGGAGTGTTCAGAGAAAAATACTGGAAGGGAGATAGATTGGTTAAGATGGAAATCTGAAACCACCTTAGGCAAAAACTTCCTGTTAGTCCTGAGGACTACCTTATCCCTGTGGAAAGAAATAAAGTCAGTTTCTACTGACAAGGCTTGCAACTCACCTATGCGTCTAGCAGAAGTGATAGCCACTAAGAAAACAGATTTCCCAAGTTAGATACTTCAGCTCTGCAGAAAACAGAGGTTCAAAAGGGACTTGCATTAACTGGGTAATGCAAACATTAAGGTCCCAGGCAGGGGCCCGATCCCGAAAAAGTGGATTAGTATGGAGTAATCCCTTAAAAAACTTGGAAAACACAGGGTGAGCGGAAAGAGAGGATGACTTTCCTGCTGAAACAAAAGCAGAAAAAGCTGCCAAATGAACTCTCAGGGTAGCTGGTCTGAGGCCCAAGGAATTAAGATGGACCATGTAATCTAACACAATGGGCAAATCAGCAGACTCTGGGGAAATATGCTTCCCAGCACACCAAATGGAAAACCTTTTCCATTTAGAATTATAAGTAGCCCTAGGGAAGGCTTCCAAGAAGCCTTTAGGATTTAAAGGACACCCTGAGAGAGGTGTAAGTCAGCAAACTCTAACTCCTCAAGAGCCAGGCCTTGAGGTTGAGGGATTTGAGGTTCGGATACCAAACTCTCCCCTGAGCACAGGTTAATAGGTTGTGATTCCTGGGAAGGGAAAGGGGAAGATGGACTGTCAGGGACAGAAGGAGTGGGTACCAGGGCTGCCTGGCCCAATCCAGGAATCAGGATCATCCTGCAAGGCTGAGATCTGATTTGACTAACACTTTGAATAGGAGAGGAAGGGGGAAGCATAAAGAACTTCCCTTCCCAATCCAGGAGAAGGGCGTCCAGGGGACTGAACCCAACACTGGAGGCCTGCAACAGAACAGTGGAAGTTGGTGATTGTCTGGGGCTGCAAAAGATCTATCTGAGGGGTGCCCCAACTGGCAAAGACTATCCCCAATACTTGAGGATCCAGGGACCATTCGTGATGGCCCTGGGAAATCCTGCTGACAGCATCTGCTAGGACACTGTCCTTTCCTGGAAGGTGAACTGCTATGAGGGAAGTGTTCAGGGAATAGGCCAGAGACCACAACTTCATTGCCTCGGAGCACGAGGCCGAAGACCGAGTGCCCCCCTGCTTGTTGATGTACCACATTGTTGTGGTGTTGTCTGTTCTGACTTGTACCACTTTGTTCTGAACAGAAGCAGAAAACGCTTGAAGAGCTAAAAAGACAGCTCTGAGCTCCAGCAAACTGATGTGGAGCAGAGATTCCTGGGGGGACCACACTCCCTGAGTGGAGAGGTCGCCCATGTGGGCTCCCCACCCCAGAAGGGAGACATCTGTAGTGAGAGTCAAAGTGTGAGCAGGGGGAATGAAGGGGAACCCCAATCTCAAATTGCTCTGATCCTGCCACCACTGGAGGGCCTGGATCAAGGTTCGAGTCACTGGGACCAACTTGGAAAGGGAGTCTCTTCTCTGAGACCAATAGGCTCTCAAGTGAAACTGAATGTCTCTCATCTGAAATCTTGCTCCCTGCACAACAGCTGTGGATGCAGCCATGTGCCCAGGAGCTGCAGAAAGTGTCTTGCTGGTCGAGAGACCTGCAGAGTGAAGGAGGAGGCCGAGCCACTAAATTCCTTACCCTTTCTAAGGGAAGAAAGGCTCTGGCTAGGTTTGTGTCCAATTCTGCCCCTATAAAGGTGAGTACCTGGACTGGTTCCAGAACCGACTTTGGTAGATTTAGCAGAAAGCCCAGGGAGGTGAGAAGCTGCTGGGTGACTTGCAGGTGAGATTTACCTGTTCTGGGGACTGGCCTACAATGAGCCAGTCGCCTAGATAGGGAAAAACAGCAATCCTTTGCCTCCTTAAGTGAGCCACTGCTACTGCCAGACATTTTGTGAATACCCTTGGGGCAGAGGTAAGGCCGAAGGGCACTGCTCTGAACTGGTAATGACCTGAGGGCAGTTCGAATCTGAGGTACTTTCGATGGGAGCTTCTGATTAGGACGTGAAAATAGGCATCCTTGAGGTCCAGTGAAGCTAACCAGTCCCCTGGCCTTAGAGAGGGTAAAATCATTGCCAGAGTTACCATTTTGAACTTTAGTTTCAAAAGATGCTTGTTCAGATATCTGAGGTCTAAGATGGGCCGCCATTCTCCTGTCTTTTTTGGGGTAAGGAAGTATCTGGAATACAGACCCCTGCCCTGGTGCAGGGGAGGAACCCTTTCTACTGCTCTGAGAGCCAACAGGGTTGAGACCTCTGCTTCTAGAGCAAGGGTCTCTGAAGAACTTGCAGGTAGAAAAAACCTGGTTCTCATCTTGGGAAACTTTTTGAAGCTGAGAACCAGACCCTGGCTTACTAGTTCCAGAACCCACTTGTCTGAGGTTAAAGACGCCCAGTTCTGACTGAAGTAAGCCAACCTGCCCCCTACTGGTAAAGGAGAATCGGCCCTGGGCACCCCATCAGGGTGCCTGCTTAGCAGGTGCTTTAGGCTGAGGGGTGGGAGCAGGCCTGCCCACACCCCGTCTGCCTCTGAAGAAGCCCCTCTGAGCATAAGCAGAGGAGGCCTGAGTCTGATAAAAAGGCCTGTGAAAAGGCCTACCCCTACCCCTGGGGGTATGCCTCTGGGGAGTGGCTTGCCACTCCTTAGCTTGGGCACTTTTGTAAGTGGTCCTATATTCATCTATCTTTTTCATGTAATTCTCTGTCTGCTCCCCAAACAGAGAATTTCCCACCACAGGAAAATCCACAGCCTTAGTTTGGGTATCCTGTGACAGGCTAGTACACCTGAGCCAGGCCAACCTACGAAAAGCTACAGATGTGGCCATGACTCTAGAGGAAACATCATTAACATCCACAGCAGCATGAAACTGCACCTTAGAAACCTCAACGCCATCGGCAGCCACCTGTTCTAGTTCGCTAACCAGCTGGCCATGGGCTTGTTTGGCTAATTTCATAACAGTATCCCATCTAGATTTCTGATACCTTGCTACATAGGCCATATAATTTGCTTGCCTGAGTCCCAAGAAGGCTGCCATGTACTGTTTTTTTTTGCCATGGCATCAATCTTCCTGGAATCCTTGTCAGGAGGATGTGAAGCCAGGGGAATATTAGCTTTATCACAGGCTGCAGCCTGAACTACCCCAACATGACTGCATTGCTGTGAAAGGAATTCTGTATCAGGACCTGACAATGTGTACCTTCTGTCCATCTTTTTATCTACAGGAGGCACAGAATTAGGAGTTTTTAAAATTTTTGTTTCCTAAAAGACTTATGCAAAGGAATAGACAATCTCCTAGACTCTGGTATATCCATAATTTCTACAAAATCAGGTTCCTCTTGCTCATCCACAGCTTCTTCCCATGGGAGCTGGAGGGATTCAGCAACCCTTTTTATAAAACAGAAAAAGAGAAGGGGACTCAGAAAGCATAGGGGGAGATTGTAAGGGTCAGTCTGGGGAGATGTCCGGTTCAGTGGGCACACCCAAACTCTCTCAGTCACATTCACACTGATCATTATCATGCCCCCATGCTCTTGGTTCATAAAATCTCAATATCATATTCCTGAACCAGTGGAACCGCGACCAACCTTTTACCAGACAGTGGCGGTTCGACGGAACCGAGAAAGTGACTGTACAATTTGTATAGCTATTGTTAGTTCTGCAGCAGTTGGAGAAGGAATTTTGGACTCCATACCTGCTGATTTTCTCTTTTTTTTTTTTAAGTTTACTTTTGCTTGAGAAGTCTCGCCTGGTCAGAGGCACTCCCTCCGGTTCGGTTGGCACCGAACCGGGCTAGCCATCGGGTCAGCGGACTTTTTGGCCTCTCGTTCCCTGAGCCTGCCCACTCTCTTATCCAGGGTGGCTGCAGGGAATTTTTACAAATCTGGCAGTCTGAAATGAGGTGGTCAACCCCAGACAATAAACACATGTAGTGTGTGGGTCAGCCTTGGCAAAGGCTTCCCCACAGACACTACAGTATTGAAACCCAGTGGGCCCATTTTTTTCTTTGGGGTTTCTCAGACATGATGCCAGCCTAACCAAGAAACTTGCCCTTTTAACGGCAGTGCCAGGCAAGACACCCTTATCGGTTCCCAACCGTGTCACGGGTCATGGAAAAAACCATAATGAAATCCGTTTTTTTTTAGAACCGATAAGAACCGGGAACCGCACTCTAAAAGCTTTAAAATGCTTACTCTTTAAGGTTTTAACCAACCTGATCGGTTCGAACCGAACCGATAAACATTTACAAGTTCCACACAGAATAAAACCTGTCTATTACTTACAATACCACAGACAGAGCTTGAACCGATCGGTTTGCAGTTAAAATAATTATACTCGCGGTTTAATTTAACCGAGAAAATACTGTTTAAACCGAGAAATGAACAAAGCAGTAGGAGAAATCTCCTGAGCGACTGTTCAGTTGAGGCGGAGTAAAGAATCTGACAGTTCAGGTTTGAATCTCCACAGACAGAGCTTCTATTGTAGAGCTCGTGCTCAAAGTTCCATTCATGGAATGGAGTTAACTATTTCACCTCCGGAGCAGTTCTAATGGTGGGACAAACTGCAATTGTCATAATATAGCAAGACTTCATGTTGTTTGAATCACCTGCGCCTTGTGCCTCCTCGCCTTGAGAAGCACCTTGTGGATCAAGGGAAATGGGGGGAAGGCGTAGAAGAGGCCCGGGGTCCACGGCCTCAAAAGGCATCCCCCTACAGTGAGCCCTGCTGAACGGGGCGGGCATGAAACAGTCTCGGCTGCATTCTCCCTGAGGAAAAAAGTCCACCAGTGACCCAGAGGGAGAAAGATCTTGTGCTACCTCTGGCAGGAGAGAACCCCTCGTGAGGCGCAGCCCCTATCTGGCGTAGGGCATCGGCCAGGGTGTTGGAGGCTCCTGCCATCGAAATGGCTAGGAAAACTGCCTCCAGGCTGTGCACGAGACCATATGCGGAGAACCTCCTTACATAACGGCAAGGAGCGCATCCGGTCTGGGCGGGTTAGGTAGCACATGGTCGTGGTATTGTCCGCCTGGACCTGAACCACTTGACCCCGTATATACAGAGCGAAGGCGGTGCGAGCTAGGCGGACCGCATGACGCTCCAGCAGGTTGAAATGGCATCGGGATTCCCGAGGGGACCAGAGGCAATGCATTCTGTGCTCCCCTTGATGGGCACCCCAACCCATCGGAGATGCATCGGTCAAAGAAGACCGTCAACTCGGGGCCGACGAACGGGATGCCCCCTTGCAGATGTGCTGGAACGGTCCGCCATTGGAGAGCATTCCACATCTCCTGGGTCACTGTCACGGCCTGGTCCAAAGGATCGCAGCGTTGTGACCACTGGCTGGCCAGCCCCCACTGAAGGGGACGCATGTACCAACAGGCCCAAAAGACCACGCTGGTGCAGGCCGCCACGAAGCACAGGAAGTCCCGGGCAGGGTGTGATTGCCCAATCAGACATGATTGGGTAAAGGAGGAAGAACCTCAGCCCTGTCCGCCAGGAGCCGAGCTCTGGCTAGAAGAGTCAAGCTCTGCCCTGATGAAAAGAATCACCTGCTTTGGCACGAGTTCTGACTTGGCTCTGTTGAAGAGGAGGCCCATCTGAGAGCAACCTAGAGGGCCAGAACTCCGGACCGCTCCACCTCCGCTCTGGAGGGGTTGCAATCAGCCAGCCATCCGGGTAGGGGTACACCCGGACCCTTCGGCGCCGCAAGAATGCTGTCATCACTGCTATGCACTGGAGAAGACCCTGGGAGCTGGGAAGAGGCCAAAGGGTATGGCTCGGAACTCGTAAAGAGATCCTTCTGCTCTGAAGCGGAGAAGTCTCTGAAGAAACGGATGGATCGGAACGTGAAGAATGCGTCCTGGAGGTCCAGGAAACAGAGCCACACGCCTCGTTCCAAGGATGGGATATCTGAGTCAGAGTGACCATCCAGAAGGTCCGAGACCTTAGGAACTTGTTCAGGTCGTGCAGGTCGAGAATGGGGCACCAGCCCCCCGTCCGTTTGGGGACCAGGAAGTACCTGGACACAAACCTCAGGTCTGGAGGAGGATCCGCCACCTTCCTGATCACCTCTTTTTTGAGGAGCAGGGCAATATCGGCTCGGCAGGCCAACAGAGGCTGCAGACCCTGTGGCCCCCCGAGGGGCGACGGCTCGGAAGGGTGGGGCCTGCTCGAACTCCAGAGGCAGGCCCCTTCCTACCACCTCCAACACCCAGCGGTCCGTGGTGATAGCGGACCAGGCAGAAAGGAAGTGGCGGAGTCGTCCCCCCATGGTGGGGGACCCAGGTAGGGGTGACGAGACCGGGGGCGACGCCCTTCAGCCCGTCAGTGAGCAGGCTTGGAGGAGGGACTGGCCGAGGGAGCTCCTGGGCCTTTACCTCCTTGCTTCCCCTTAGAGTAAGCCGCTGGCTTGGGTTCGGGGTGCCAAGCGCAAGCCTGCTGGCCCTCTTGCTGGTGCTGATGGGCCGGTCATGACGCAGAGGCCGAAGGGCGAAGGGGCTTACGCAGAGGTTGCCGGTGGCCCTTGTCCCTCTGGGCGGGGGAGACCGAGTCCAGAGTCGCACTGGACTTCTCGGTCCCCTGGAGGTGTCCCTCCAATCCAGGGCCAAAGAAGTCAGTCCCCAAGAAGGGGATGTCCACCAACTTGTGCTGGGTATCCGCCGAGAAGGTGGATATCCTCAGCCATGCCCTACGGCGCATGGCCACCGCGGCCACTACTGACCTGGCACAGGAATCACCTATGTCCAGAGCAGTCTGAAGCTGCTGCTTAGCCACCGCCCTACCCTGGTCCCACACCTGCCGGACCGTGGTCTGCAGGTCGGCGGAGATGAGGATCACCTCATCCAGGGAGCCCAAGAGGGCGTGGGAGAAGTGCGCCATCAGCGCGGCCGAGCTGGCCTGTTGGAGGCCTAGGGAGGATGCGGCGTAAACCTTGCGCCCGACATAGTCCATCCTTTTGGACTCTTTGTCGGGAGGCCTATCCACATCCCGAGCGTTTACGGAACGCTGGAAGATGTTATCGGTAACTAACCCCTCAGCAGAGGGGTGCTCCGAGAAACCGGGCAAAGAACCGACAGGGACTGCATACTTCCTGGCCATCCTGGCCGAGGGCGCAGGACAGGAAGTAGGCCGCTGCCAAAGCTCCAAGGCTGGGCGACAATGGCCTCAGCCACAGGAAGGCCTCCGAGGTGAATCCTGGGTCCGGATCTCCGTCTCTGGGAAAATAGGCCCATTTGGACATCGGTCGGGCTCGCATCCCGGTGAACTCCGAGATGAGCCTAAGCAGACCCAGGAAGGACGATGGGCTGTCGTCCAAAGACCGGTCCAGGGAGGACTCCAGGCCCACCCACCTGGGGAACATGAAGGAGTCATCGTCGGACTCCGAAGGGTCTGCAAAGAGCTGCCTCAGGCCTGAGCCTTTCTTCACCCACCAAGGGCGGGCAGAAGTGAGGGTGACCGACAACCTGCGGGACAGGCCATGACCCTACCGAGGTTCCACCACAATCGGTGGGGCAGCAAGATTTAGTCGAACAACTGGCCCGGAAGTGAGCACCTCGACTGCAGCAAGCGGTTGCGTCGGCCGTTCAGGCAGCAGCCGCTTGATAGACGGGGAATGAATTGGAGTCGACTGATTCCCGGACAACAGCAACTGCTGCCACATAAACTCCTCGTAACATCAACGCCATCTGCGTCGAAGCCTCTCCTCATCCGAGGAGGAACGGTGTTGCCACTTAACTCGGTGCCCCGACCGAGACCGCCAAAGTCGGCGGGAGCGGCTTGACCAAGAACAAGACCGAGATCCTCGGTGAAACTGAGGGCCGATCTGGGAAGGAGCGTGAAACACCCGTTCTTCCCTCGGCTCGGACACTTTGACCGAGGACTTCCACCCCCGAAGGTGCAGGCAGAACCTCGGCCTTCACCGGGGAAACCGGCAAAGGGTTGACGGCTCTTCCAGTCTACCACCCGAGTGACGGGTCGAGAGAAAACTCAACTGCATCGACAGGAGTCTCGGCCGGCTGGCCTGACGGGGACACCGTGAAGCCAACGGCCTGAGCCGCAACCTCGACTGAAGTCAACGGTCGGCAGTCTGGGGAAGGAGACCTCTCCCGCTCCAACAAACACCGACGATGGGACTTACCTTGCGACTCCCTCGACCTGGGCCCAGAGGCAAATCCCGATGGCCCCTGTCCCTTCGTGGATAGGGACTGGCGAAGCTCCTTGAATGAAGCCGAATAAGAGGAACTCAGAGAGAGCGGGATATATGCCGGGACCGAGGAGGAGGGAGATGCGGCCTTGGCCGCCGCCTCCTCCAGGGCGTTAAAGTGTTCAAGCTGCTCAGCTGAGTCAGCCGACGTGGACACCGCCCGACGAGCCTCTATTGTATTTACCGGCGGGGAAAAATCCTCGGGGCGTCCAAGCCTCAATCAGGCCGCATGATCCTCCAGGACGTTGGTCGAAAGGGCGCAGCACAACCTGCAGACTTGCGGTCCAAGTCACGGCAGTATACGCACGTGGAGTGCGGATCAGTCCTGGAGATATTCCGCCCGCCAGGGCACCTCCGAGAGCCGGAAAACGAACTGTCCATTGCAGCTGCAAGGGAAAAGAAGACCGAAGTTTAGAAAACTTCAAAACTAAGTTCGGACGAACCGAAGAATCAGGAACCAGTCGAAAAACGCAGAGCGCTAAGGAGGGAACCAGAGCTTCCAAGCGGTAAAGAAGATCCGGCGTCATGGGGCGGAGCCGAGAGTTTTACCACCCGGGTGGGTGGGAGGAGCCAGCTTGAAGACCTTCCAGCAAGATTTAAAGTGGCAAGGAACCTGCCAGACAGTGTGGATGAACAACATATCCATGTCCCTAGAAATAGAAATTACGTACTTACCGTAATTATTGATCTTCTTGGACAGTCTCCATCACTCATTCACATTACTGGGATAGCGCCGGAGGCGCTAGGACCAAGCGGGAGCCTAAAGTTTTCAGAAGGGTCAGCGTCGAGAGAGGACCACGCATGCGCGGCACCGCGAGAATAGCTCGCGCCTGTGTAGGCTATCTCGGCATCGACCCTCCAACCGCCTCAGTACCTTTTCGACCGAGGAGGTGCAGCGTAACTAATGAGAATAACTCATCCTGAGTTTCTGGGCCTGAGAGGGCCCAGAAGACCTTTGCAAGAAAGGCCAAAGAGTAATGTCCTCACAGTCTGAATCTTAGGACTGTGAAGACCAGTAAAGAAAACAAGTGAACCCAGGGGATGGTGGGTGGGCATGTGAATGAGTGATGGAGACTGTCCAAGAAGATCAATAATTACGGTAAGTACGTCATTTCCATATCTTCCTGGACTAAGTCTCCATCACTCATTCACACTAGTGGGAGAGTACCAAGCTAAAACCAACAACCCTGAGTAGGGTGGTAGGAGATGGGGTTCACCAGAAAGGACGGCCAAGGACTGTCCTGTTAATAAAAAGAGCTGTCTTGTAAGAGCATCTAGAACATAGTGCCTACAAGATAAGCATTCGAGTTGTAACTCGTCACCTTGCCGACGACTGCAATGGGCACAAAATGAAAGTCTGCCAGGCAGCCGCAACCACTGTAGGAGAGCGGCAAGAACCTGGCCTCACAATTTGATCTAGGACCAAAATTAATAGTGTCAAAGACATGTACTAATGTAATGTAAAAGGGACCTCAGGAACTGAAAGAGTCGGAGGTAAAGTCTACTGGTTCAGGGTAGAACGAAAAGTGCAGATGGAAACCCCCACTATCCAGAATGGTTGACCTGTAAACAACAGGTACAGAAGCACTTGAACCCCTTACTTGGTGAGCAAGGGGGCCCAGTGGGGTTAGCCCATCAAAGAGAATGGTCTCCACTTAGTCACAGGATCTTCCCGATGGAAGGCCAAGCATGACTTAAAAGCCTCGTGTGATGGTCTAGTAAAACCAGATCCTACCCACTGCATATTCCAAGAGGAATAATCCTGCCCGTGTGTACAACTGTAGCAGCAGTCTCTGAACTCAGGGAAGAAAGGAAAAAGGTGTACAGGAGGACGTGTCCACTGCGGAAAAAAACATTCAGACAGAAAAAAACAGGGGCTGGATTTCTAAGGTCAATAGAGGCAGATGTGTGTCGAGGAGGGACATAGCAGGACCAAGTTAGGGCTAACCCATTTGTTGAAGCGACTGAAAGAGGCAGTGACTCAATGCGGTGAGGCACTACCCACTCTGGCTTTCCTGAAAGGAGTAGGAAAGGATTCTAGTTTGTTTGCTGAAAAAGAAACATCACCACTCCCTCTCACTCTTGAAGAGGATAGCTTCGTGAGCGACTGGCATGGACCAGAGCGCAGGAACCGAAGGTGTGAATATTTGAGAAGCGTCCTCAGAAAAAGAGACCTACTTGACCATCCATCAAGAAGGAGAAAATCGCCTGTTAAATTAAGCAAGCAAGAAAGCAGGAAAGTACAGTTACGTACCAACTTACCATAACAGTAGATCTTCGAGAGAGGCTCTTGTAGTAGGTAATTACATATAGGACTGACGCCGGCAGGCGGCAGGACCCCACGGAAAAATTTCTAGCTAGCAGTCCCTGAGAGGGACCTCATCGCCAGGTGACCGGCCAGAGACGTCGGTATGAAGGGGCGGTCCCGCACGCCTTCCAGTTCTTTCTCCCGCCACAGGCTGAAAGAGGCCGGACGAGAGGGAGTGGATATTTCTATATGGAAAAGGAGCTGAAAAAGCCTAGGGGGATGGAGGGTGGGAAGGTATTACCTACTGCAAGAGCCTCTCTCTAAGATCTACTGTTACGGTAAGTTCTTACGTAACTGTACTATCTTACTTCGAGAGGGCTCTTGCAGTAGGTAATTACATATAGGACTGAATCCCAAGCAGTCTGGAACAAAGAAAGGCACCAGGAGGAGGAAACTACTCCAAGAAGTAGCTCTAGCCGTGCAAGCCTCAAGACAGGAGGCCTTGCAAAACAGCTAGCCCGAAGCCTGCTCTACGGCGAGAGGTAATATCCAAACTGTAGTGTTTCGTAAAGGTATGGACGGAAGTCCAGGTGGCGGCAGCGCATGTGTCTGCCGCAGACACATTCTTGAAACAAGCTGCAGAGGCAGGTACTCCTCTTGTGGAGTGGCCTCTGACTCGACCCGGGAGGGTCTTGTGGTACTTGTCATAACAGAAAGTGATGCAATGAGCCAACCACTTAGACAGACATTGCTTGGAAACTGCATTGCCTTCCCTTTTGTGAGCAAGAGACGAACAACTGATCAGTCTTTCTGAGATCCTTCGTCCTGTTGGTGTAGTATCTCAGAATCCGGTGAACGTCCATAGTATGGAGTAAATATTCCCCTTGGTTAGAGTACTGCGTAAAAAAGGCAGGTAGCTCTATGGACTGATTTAAGGTAGACTCTGCTACTACTTTAGGTAGAAACTTAGGATTCGTGCGAAGAGCAACTCGTTCCTTGTGAAAAATCAAGTAGGGGATTTTACACATCAGGGCCTGGAGCTCGGATATTCTTCGAGCCGAAGTAATGGCCACCAAGAAGAGCGTCTTCCACGAAAGAAACTTCAAATCTGCAGAAGCTGCAGGATCGAAGGGAGGAAGGGTAAGTTTCTCGAGAACAAAATTCAAGTCCCAAGGAGGAGCAGGAGTACAGATGGGGAGGCCTCAGATGGAGGACCCCTCTGAGAAAGGTCTTAGAGACCTCCAGTTGAGCAAAAGCTTTGTCTGCGAAGGGAACATGATAGGCCGAGATGACCGCCATGTGAACCTTCAAAGAGGAATGGCTGAGACCCAGGTCGAACAGATGACGTAAATACTCCAGCAGAAGCCCCGCTGAACAGGAGAAAGGTTCCACGTTCTTGGAGGCGACCCAAATAGTGAATCTTTTCCACTTCATGGCGTAAGTGGATCTGGTGGAGGGTTTTCTGGCCTCCACTAAAATCTCTGCCACTTTGGGAGACACACCAAAACAGGATTAGGCTAGGTTTGCAGGAGCCATGCATGCAGTTGAAGGGATGTGAGGCCTGGATGGACCAGGGTCCCTTGATCCTGGGTCAACAAACCTCAAGACAGAGGAAGAGGAAGA
Source organism: Neoceratodus forsteri (assembly GCA_016271365.2). Classification (NCBI taxonomy): domain Eukaryota; kingdom Metazoa; phylum Chordata; order Ceratodontiformes; family Ceratodontidae; genus Neoceratodus; species Neoceratodus forsteri. Next base: position 738,738,376 of record CM028131.1, read on the forward strand.
GGAGGATCCTCTGAATATTGTTGTAGCAGAGAGAACCAGATTTGCCTGGGCCAGAAAGGAGCGATCAGAATCATTCTCGCTCCTTCTAAAGCTAGTTTCTGCAAGACTTATGGGATAAGAGGAATTGGGGGAAAGGCATAGACGAATCTGTCCTTCCAGTCTAGAGACAGAGCGTCGTTCCAGAAAGCGCCTCGCTCTGGAACAAGCGAGCAGAAGGTGGGAAGTTTTGTGTTTTGGGGGGATGCGAACAGGTCGACCTGTGGTGTTCCCCAAAGTTGGAAGATACTGTCTAGGACCCCTTGGTCCAGTTCCCACTCCGTGAGTCAGAGTAGAAGAGCAACTTAGCTTGTCTGCCAGGGTGTTGTCGACTCCTGGAACATGAATTGCCGTGAGGTGAAGGTCGTGTTGTGTTGCCCAATCCCAAACCCTCATTGCCTCCCTGCATAGAGGGTAGGACCGAGTTCCTGCCTGCTTGTTGATGTACCACACTACGCACATGTTGTCTGTCTGGACGGCTAGGTGGCTGGGAAGGATGTATTGGTGAAGGGCTTGGAGAGCGTACAACACTGCCCGAAGCTCGAGCACACTGATGTGGAGAGCTTGTTCTAGCCTGGACCAGGAGCCCTGGGACCGATGAGGGCCTAGATGGGCTCCCCAACCTTCGCCTGAGGCGTCTGTGGTTAGAGTCTGGGAGGGGGGAGGATGAAAGAAAGAAACCCCACGAAACAGGTTCTCTCGAACCATCCACCACTGCAAGTCTCGCATCATCGGCAATGAGATCAGAAATGAATGATCTAGGTCGTCCACTAGTTGATCCCACTGAGAGCGTAGAGTCCACTGAGAGATCCTCATGTGGAGTCGAGCGCGAGGGACCGTCCGGATAGCAGCCGCCATGAGCCCGAGAAGGCGAAGGACTGACCTCGCCGAGACCATCCTGCGGTCGGACAACAGACTTATCTGGGTCTGAAGGGAGGCCGCCCTGTCCGGAGGCAGGAAGGCCTTGCCCATGGTCGTATCGAGGATCGCCCCAATGAACTGTAGCTTCTGGGAAGGGTCCAGATGAGACTTGGAATGGTTGATGGTAATACCCAGGCAGGCAAAAACCTGCTGGGTGAGGGAGAGGAAACGCAGGAGTTCCTCCCTGGACGATGCCGCCAGGAGCCAGTGGTCCAGGTAAGGGAACACCTGTACTCCCTTGGTACGCAGGTGGGCCGCCACCACTGCCAGGCATTTGGCAAATACTCGGGGGGCCAAGGATAGACCAAACGGAAGCGCCTTGAACTGGTAGTGGTCCCCCTGGAACGCAAAACGAAGGTATTTGCGATGAGATGGGCGAATGGCAATGTGCAGATAAGCATCCTGCGTATCCAGGGCACAAAGCCATTGACCCGGCCGGAGGAGGGGCAGAAGGCTCTGCAGAGACAGCATCCTGAACCTTTTGTACTCTACATAAAGATTCAGGGAACTGAGATCTAAAATCGGTCTGAGATCTCCCGTCTTCTTTGGGACCAGGAAGAAATGTGACTAGTAACTCGTCCCCTGAAGATGAAGGGGGACGGGCTCTATCGCTTGCTTCAGCAGAAGAGCAGAGATTTCCTCCTGGACCAAAGGAAGTTGTTCCCGTGAATACGACGACTTCAGAGGGGGGTGGCGGGGTGGTTTCTGAAGAAACTCTATGGAGTGTCCTTCTGCTATGAGCTGGAGTACCCAAGAATCCGTGGTTATCCTCTCCCATCCCAGAAGGTGGAGGGAAAACCTCCCTCCTACCGGTTCCTCCGGGAGTCCGGAGGAGTGGGAGAGGAAAGGAGTCAGGTGGTGTGGGCAGCGCCCAGCTGAAGCACCCGCTGTTTTTGGGCGGGGCTTAGCAGCCACGGGCCCACGCTTTGTGGCCTGCCTTCCTGGGTTTCACCTGGGCCGACTCCGCTCATGAAAAGGGACGGCACTGCTGCTGATGGGGATGGTACATGGAATCAACTGATTTCAGAGCCGTCCCCTTCTCCTGCAAATCGGTAATGATGTCCTTGACATCACCCCCGGAAAGGTGCTTCCTGGATAGCAGATTGCACCTCCGGGACCAGACCTGACACGCGGAGCCAAGCATGACGCCGTAGGCCTACGGCGAAAGCTGAGCTCCGCCCAGCAGTGTCCACTGCATCATGTGTCACACGTAGCATGTGGCGACTGGCCGAACGAGCAGAGCGGATGAGATCAGCCAACTCCTGTTTGACTTGGGAGTCAGGCAAGGAGTCCAGCTTGGATTCCACCTGAGTAAGGACAGCCTTCTGGTAGTCCTCCATGTGGCCGACATAGTTCAGGGCCCTAATCCCCAGTGTGGAGGAAGCGTAACTCTTTCTCCCATACTGGTCCAGAAGGCGAGATTCCTTATCAGGAGGTGACGAGCTAAGATGCTTTGGGTTCACCGACCGGCCGTGAGCGGCGCTAATCACGACCGAGTCAGCACGAGGGTGAGAATCTAGGAAATCAACACCCTCTGGAGCCTGATATAGCCTGTTCGACTTCCTGGGAAGTGGGGCTAAGGCCGACGGCTGTTTCCATATCGTGGTGACAAGGTCAGCGTGAGGCTCTATCCAGGGTGGCACTAGTGTAGGAGCTGTCACGGGCAGATCCAGATGTTCAGCGAGTTTCAGACGCTGAGGATCTGGTTCCAAAGAGCGCCACTGATGGACCTCCTGGATTTTTCTAAGCAACTCCGAAAAAGAAGGATCCTCCTCCGGAGACTTCGGAGGAGTCCTTGGCCGGGGCCTCGACGGACAGCAAGGCTCGTCGTCTCTCTCAGAGCAGCCATTGGAAGAGTCCGAGGAGTCAGAGAGTGAAGAGGAGGAAGAAGAAGAGTAAGACTCCCTTTCCCGGCCCAGGGGAGGAACGGGTCCCTTGGGTAGTCCCCAGCGACGCGTGTCCTGCCCCTCTCTGGATCCAGACGGAAGAACCCTGGAGTCCGGAGGTGGTGAGGGAGTGTGCCACCTGGGGCGTACAGGAACCTGGGCCAGCACTGTTGCCGGAAGGCGGCTCTCGACCTCTTTGGTGAGTTGAGCCTTGGCCTCAGCCCACCAGGAGGCCAGAGTCTCCTGCAGATCCACTGGCGGCCGCGAGGGCGGTGGAGGAGGAGGCGGGGGATAGGAATATGGGCTATACCCATATGGAGCGTATCCAAAACCTGGCTGCAGGTAACCCAGCATCAGGTATTGAGATGTCGAGTACTGCGGCGTCGGGAAGACCGGCATCGGATACGGCGTTCCCGGGTACACCGGTGTCGAATAAGATGGTGGGTACCCGGAAGCCAGGGGGGCTGCCTGCGCAGACGGCCCGGCTGGGAACCTCGCGGGCGGGTCTGTAGCGGAGAGCCCGGAGGGAGGGCCCGATGGGAGCAGGAACTCTCCCTGAGTCAGTAAGGCTGACGTCAGGGCCGACGACGGAGGCCCTGACGCCAGAGGTACCGACGTCGGAGCCGGCGTCAGGTCCATCGCTCCAGATGGAGGAGGGACTAACGGAGGCAAAATCCCCAGCCGCGCCATGGGATTTGGGGAGTCCCCGGTCAGGATGGGGGACTCTGATTCCCCAGACGGCAGTGAAGGCTGCGGTGAACCGGGAACAACAGGCGTTGGGGGTCCGTCGTCGGTTCCCTCGCTGGCCGGACGCCGGACGAGCCGACGGAGCGAGAGGCGAGCTCGCGGGCGCCGGAGGAAGGGTCGGCCTGGTCTGGTGGGGAAGAAGACGTGCGTCGCCCCAAAGGGTCGGACGTCTTACCAGCCCTCTCCGGGCAGACATCAGAGGAGCCGACGCCTGGCTTACCGGAGTCGCCCACAATGGTAGGCCGCAAGCCTGCGGCTGAACCAGGGGCGGAGGCCTCCAACTGCCTGGAGGCGCCCGCAAGGCCCGAGCGCGAGCCAGACGGGCGGGCCGATGCCACCTCAGAAACCTCCGAGGCGGCCGTCGAGGAGCGATCCCCCGGAGGGGATGTTACTTGTATGCCCGCGACTCCCAAGGGAGACGCCGTGGAGGAGCTTTGTCCCGGTGCCTCCTTGTCCTTCTTCTTCGATGGCCTTCGGGAAGTGGACGCCTGCCTTAGCTTTTAAGCTCCTTCTCCATAGAGTTAATTTCTTTTTAAGAATATGGGCCTCCAGGGATTGCTGCGTCTTTTCGGTGGCTGCTAAAGCTAAGGCAATGCTGGCATTTCTCACCTGATGATCCGGCCTAGGCAGAACAGGCACAGGAGTGGTCGCCCCAGCGGTAAAGTTGGGATCGCATCTAATCGCACTTGTTCTTGTGCTCAGAGGTGTAGGGGACAACATTACACCGACGCAGGTACTGACGCGGTCGTAAAAATAAGATTTTTCGAAAAACGGCACAAACTTTTCCGCAAGGCGCTGCACAAGCCAACAGCGGAAAGAACTGGAAGGGCATCCGGGACCGCCTTTACCGACATCTTCTGACGCCGGTCACCTGACGGGGGCTGTCCTCACCAGGACTGCTCTAGCTAGAAATTTTTCCGTGGGGTCCTGCCGGCATCAGTCCTATATGTAATTACCTACTGCAAGAGCCTTCTCGAAGTAAGATCCTGAGTTCCGACTCGGTGGAGTCTCACTTCTGCTGCTGTAAGGCTCTATTCAAGAGAAGAAAGCCCGATAAAAAGAAAAGGAATTAACAGACTGGGCAGTCGTCTAGGTCTAAGAAATGTCTCTGAATGAGAGATATCTCTCAGAGATTACCCACATCGTCGCCGGATCGGACTCCCTGTAGGGGAAGAAGAAATCGGGTACTCTTTACCGTATCCTGGAGACGAGCACCTCAGGGGCTGAGTAGGAATCTGACCAGATCCACAAAAAAAGAAAGGGGGGTACCGTGTAATTTTGGCTAGGCCCTGTGCTGTGATTAAAACTATATTGATATCTATATATCTATATATCTCTATATATATCTATATCTATATATCTATATATCTCTATATATATCTATATCTATATATATATATATATATATATATATATATATATATATATATATATATATTTTTCAGTCCGAGCCTAACAAGGCTTTCAGGCTGCTATTTTGAGGATTGTCTTGATACAAAAGATGAAGAGGTTTTCCATCTGAGTTCAGAAAGAGCATGAGTCGGTGGCGCTGAGGGTTGAGGCGCTGGGCGCCACACCTCGCGCTACGCCAGCGACCCGGGTTCGGGAACAGACTTGGGTGGCCGGGGTCGGCAGGGAGAGGGAGGATCCAGCGCCCAATGGATGCTCCTCCTCAGGGTGGAGACCAAGAACGATTCATGCTTGCATCCTTCCATAGCCGGTGGTGGAAGCAACCGGTTAATAGGAAGGGATGGAGGCGGCTTCGTCTGTCGGAGCCGGGGAGGGGGGACGTCGATGACGCATGTCAGCACGCCACCACTCGGGACATATATCCTAGCGCTCGACGTCTCAGAGGGTAGGGGACCTAGGAAGAAAATGGAAAACGCCTCTCGGCAGCCCTGGATGAAAGCCGCTCCGGTTCCATCCAGACCACCAAGAGGGACAGACCCCACTGTGCAGGAGGAGAGAGCAGGCACTCTAGGGGCAGATCCCACAGAGCTGGAATGGGGGAAAAATGAATGGACAGAAGGAGTGGGCTCCGAGAGCAGACAGGAGAAATAAAGAGAAAAAGTAAAAAAAAAAAAAAGCTTGAGTGTCCATACTGAAATCATGACCGGACTAACAATCATAGCTGGAGAGAAGTTAACCACCTGAGCCGAAGAAGCAACCGAAGAGGCAATATCACAAGGGGGCTATATACCCCAATCAAAGGAGTGGAAGAGTCAGAGCGGCTCCAGACCATTAAATTATAATGTTCCACAGAGTGTAACTGTCTTGATGATTGAAAAAGTCTAGATGCAGAAGAGTATGGTCCACGGACGCAGTGTAAAATACTACAGTGGACCCCATTACTGAGGAACTACTGAAAGGATTTTCAATCACGGACTCTGATGATAGAGAGGACGTGCCCTCCAGTATATAAAATGAGCCGTCCGCTGTGTTACTTACCAGAAGGACAGGGAAAGACCATGTAGATGCACTTCTACCCCAGAAGGACCTCCAGGAGAGGTCTAGGTCAGAGCCACTAGAGACTCCGCCATCAGGAAAGATGTCGAGGAGCTTGGTACCACGTAGGGAGCAGAGAAAGTGCCGAGCAGAATGAGATTCTGCTGGCAGAACAATACAGCAGAGTTCCACAGCAGAAAACCGCTGGATGACACAAGATCCCACGTAGACCACCACTCATTAAAATGTGTGGAAAAAATAATCCGCAGAACAGGAGTTTATTCTGCGGTCAACATCCCGCCACAAGTTCTGTGGAAAGTAGTCAAAAAGGAAAAATGTGTCACTAATTCTGCCATACAGCACCCACTAGCACCCGTGTGGCATCAGCACCACTCGTGGCACAGGAGAGCACCAAGCAGTGCCTATGCCAACCTGGGCGATACCCGGGGGCAGCCACTGCAGTATCCGCAGGTACTCCCGGCACCCATGTAGCAACAACACACGAGGGCACCTCCAATGCCGAAGGCACCATGGCACCCATGACACCCATAGCAAGAATGGCACCCGAGGGCACCAGTGGTACCCATGGCACCTGAGGGCACCAGTGGCATCCATGGACACCTGCAGTGCCACCCACGGGTGTCACCCCCAGTACCCAAGGCACCAGTAGCACCCATGGCACCCACGGGCACCCACAGCATCACCCGCGACACCCACAGGTGCTCCCAGCACCACCCCTGTCATCCCTGGCACCCAAGGCACCCATGACCAGTGCCACCCATGGGTACACGGCGCCACCTGCGGGTGCACGGCACCACTGACGACAAAGAGAGCACCCACTGCACTGCACAGAGTGATGGAACTGACCCACAGCACCGACTAAGCCACGGCGCCCACTGCGGTCTCGAGGCTCGGCGCCCAGCCACGGCCCGAGGGCACAGGCCGATTAAGGCACCGAGCCATGGCGCCAAGGAAATGCCAATGAAAATCCTGGAGAAGGGAGAAGGAAAAACGCGGTGCCCATGCTGGCCCCTGCATTGAAAAAGGAGAGGGGGTAGGCATGAGGGGGCGATACGATGGCAAAGGCACCCACAGGGCACCTCGCCATACGTGATCCAATCGACCTGGCTCCAGTCCAACAGCTCAGAGGCCCAGAGGTCCCGAAATCAGGAAAAGAGCCAGGAAAACTGGAAAGTCGAACCCCCTGCTCCTTAGGAGCGACCCAGAGATGAAACTGCCCACCGGAGCTCCAGCGAGGACAGAGATGAAGCTCGGAGTTGAGAAAGCAGCAATTAGGAGCGGGGTCAAGAGGAACCCACCAAAGTCGGTTCGGGCCCATCGGCCCTCCCGACGAACATTCCTCGTGCAGACATACCAACGGGCAACCTCAAGCGGCACTGATTCTTCTTCCCCGAACAAGGAAGAGGAGCTCAAGGTCAAGCTGAGCCGGATCACCGGAACCGCTAGATTTGTGCTCGGAGGACTGCCCCCGGAAAGCACAGGACTGTCTGTAGTCAGACCCCTGTTAATTAAGGGCAGTGGACTGGACACAGCCCTCTGCCATAAAACTTTCAAACGAAGTCCTGCTACCATCTAAGGACGACCGCTGATGGCAGGAAAGAATTTCTTTTTCTTCTTCTTCATAATCTTCTTCTTGTTCATAAAATAAATAAATTACTACTTTAAAATATTAAAAAATTAAGAGCTGTTGTTGTATAGACGAAAACTTCAACTCCAGCAGACGAGCGATGTCAACATCCAAGCGCACTCGACGGCGGGAGAAAAGGAACTGAAGCGGTTGGAGGGTCGACGCCGAGATAGCCTACACAGGTGCAAGCATTCGCGTAGCTGCCGCAATGCGTGGTCCCTTCTGAAGACTTTAGGCTCCCGCTTGGTCCTAGCGCCTCCGGCGCTAACCCACTAGTGTGAATGAGTGATGGAGACTTAGTCCCGGAAGATATCCTTATTAAATGGCTCCAATCCGAGGACAAAACAGTCCCAAAGATTATGGACATATCTGCAAATGGAGCAATTTATCAACATTCTTCCTACAGATGTGCAGTTGTGGGTAAAAAAAAAAAAAAAAAAGTCAGCCAGAAAGTAAGGAGAAGGCTGGTTTTACTTTGAGAGGGCTCCTGCAGTAGGTAGTAACCTTGAGGACTGAGCTGCCAGGTGCTAGGACCACACAGAAAACTTTAGCTAGCAGTGTCTGGAGGGGGACTACCCCCCGCCGTCACATGATGGACATCAGCGTGATGCTATATAAAGGGAGGGCCCCACGCCCGCCCTCCAATTCTTTCCCACCGTCAACCTGCGCATGTCAGACCTCGTGGAGATGCTGCTACTGTCGGCTGCCATTTCGGATGATTATTTCCACCCTTTTTCTTTCTTTTCTTTTCGCAAAAGTAGTATTTTTTGTACACGTCTTCTCCAACGTCACCGAGTTGCATAAGAACAAATGCGATTCCTGCGGCTCACAGCTCCCGCACAAGGACAGCCAATTCCCTCAGTCTGTTCAGCATGGGACCCAAGCATAAGACCGAGGACTGTGCGGCCTGCCAGTGCTTCAACCAGGTCACATGAAAACGCCGTCAACAGGCCATAGGAGCCCATATTTTGAAGCTGAAGATGGCTTCAATGGAGAAGGAGCTGCTGAGTTCATCTTCCTCACCTGGGGGGGGGGGGGGCTCTTCTGACTTCCACAAGAAGAAGAAGGTGGTCAACGAGAAGTACCGAGACCTGGATCGGTCTCCTTCCCACCCGCGGCTCCCTCCGGGGACCGCGGATGTCGAGCGGACTTTGGCCAAGCCTGCTGACACCACCGCGGAGCAGTCATAAGATACCCTTACTTGGTGTCTCGCAAGCTCCAAGCCACGTCCGGAGAGGGCAACGGCTTGTCTGGTTGCCTCCGAATCAGGCAAAGATGCTAGGATTTGCCCTAGCAAGGACCATAAGTGCCTGTTATAGGCAGCATGATGGGCCTGATGTGCTGATAGAGAAAGGGAGAGACATGCCGAGGAAAACACTCTCCTCCCCAAAAGTCAAACTCCGCAGAATCTGCCTCCGGGGGCCGGTCACGTATCGGGCGTCTATGCCCGGAAGGAGTGTCCATGATCATCACGCCCAAAGGGGGGGGTGAGATAATGCTCCTGGAGACCCTAGGGGTGCGCAATACCTGCGCCAGCAGTCCATCAGGGCTGGAGAGGGGGCTGAAGGACGCCTCCAAGCGCGGTACAACACCTCCCGAAAGGGGGAAGGCCAGGCAGGAACCACTGGGTTAGCCGCACTGAACTCACCTAAAAAGGCACACGCCATCTGCTCAGGATTGTGATGTGAGAGTCTGGTAACGTGGAGCTCGTTGACTAACCCCGAAAGGAAACGCTGACAACTGGTCTTGTCAGCGTTTGAGGAGAGATAGACGGCGGGATCCTCTCCCTCAAGTGAGGAAGATGACGAGTCCGGAGAGTCAGGCACTGGCTGTCCAGGAGAATGGTGAAACACCACTTCATCCATAGACCTCAGATAGGCAGGGAATAGAGTAGCCGTAGCTCTGAACTGTTCCCAGGTCAAGGGTCCCATAGGACCAGAGTGGCCTGGGAGAGAGGGAGGGTTGGCAGAGGTAGAGGGGCCAAACACCGAAGAGGGAGACCTCTGCCAGGGCTGGGGGACCGGAGAGGCGACCGTACAGCTCAGGAGGATCCGTCGGTCAGTGCAGTCAGCCGCTGTTCAACCGGACTGGAACAGTCGGGACTGAGGCCTAAAAAGGATTCCCCCTTGCAAGGCGACTGGGGCCGCATGGGTCCAGAAGGGTGGCCCCTAGCCTCGAGAGATGAGATCCCTCCAGGGGAGACCTCAGGAGAGAAGACAGGGCCAGTGCTGCGACTCCTACCCGAACCTTTGAGGGCTACAAGGGAGGGACGCTGTCCCTGACACTGTCCCCTCAATCCCTCACACTCAGAGAGGGACCTTTTCCTCAGGGTCAACCGAGGTAGCTCAATCCCACCTGCCGACTCCTGGGAGATGGCAGACGAGAGAGCACCCTCCCCTGCTCCAGATGCCCTAGCAGGCCCAGAAGTGGGCCCAGCCTGGGCACCCAACGCAGGAGGTTCACCTTCTCCAAGACTGGAAGCTCCACCAGCCCCAGAGGACAACCCCCCCCCCGTGCCGCCCCCAGCACCAGAAGATCGGTCAGCGCAGGTAGAAACTGACAAATCCGGATGAGAGGGTTAAACCAGAGCCAACGGCCTAGGCAAAGAGGACTCCAAAGATTCCGAAGAATCCAGAAGCCAGTCCGGATTCGCCTACAAATCATCATCCTCCCCGGAGGCACAGACCTAGACTACTTCATGGACTCCTCTGCTCACAGCACCACAAGCGGCACCATGAGGCAGCCCCCGACTGCGCACGGCACCACCCCGATCACCAGCACAGCACGGAATCCCGCAGCACCAGAACCGCCACTGACCGCCCATATGCCACTCGATCTCTGGAGCCGCACGCAGCACCGGGATCCGAGGCGTTCCGACAGGCAGTGCCAAGGAAACTGCTGGGTTGGGCTGGGCTCAGAAGACCCAGGCCATGATGTCGGGGGAGCTTTCACCTCCGAGCAGGCAATTGCCAGGACGGTGCCTCCAGCCTGACTCCCGGACGAATCGGACCGAGCCTCCTGCACCATAAAAGGGGCTTCCACCGAGGCGGTCCGTATAAAACCAGAAGGGGACCCAGAGGGTCAAGAGACTTGCATTTGGCATCCCTGGTGCGCGCCTGTCCACAGAAAGTCGGCGGCGTACGCCCGACTTTAAACGTGCAGACTTCCAGAACTCAACAATCCATGGAGAAACAAGCATCGCAACAGTCCATACTGTGATTTGGGCCCAAGCAGGTCAAGCACTGACCATGCTGGGCCGAGAGATAATGTAAAGCTGGCCACGAGGAGACAACGCCGCACTGGAGGCGAGGCCACCTTGCAAACCTTCTTCTTGTACCCCGAACGAGACATGACCGGACAGAAAAACCAAAAACTAAAACAGTACTCAGCGGCGTCAAATAAAAAGAAAAGATAGCTGTCGACAGTGCCGAGAAACGCAGTTAAACAAAACTAGGATGGACTACGCGACGGACTAGGCCGATGACGTAGATGAAATTCACGCTCCACACACAAGGTCGTGTTCACTCTACGGCGGCAGAAGCAGAACTGGGATTGGAGGAGGAGTCAGCGTCGGTTACTGGCCAACCCGCGACCACCACACAGTGTGTTGGCCTCGAGGGCGGCGCCATCACAGCGTCAACTCCTCCCCTTACAAAACAAAAATCAAAAATGCTCCAGCAAGGTCATGATCCTCCAGCCAGAACCCACCAGTGATGAATGGTGAAGATTGACACAGATAAGATCTTCATTAATGCATCAGTTAGGGCGAGTACTATAGTGACAAAAGCAGGGAAATGAGCCGTTAGGATTTCCAACCGTAACACCCTACTCCCACCATGTAGATACTGACTGGCATCGTGCTGTGCCTTGGAGTCCTCTGCCTCAACGCTCACCCCATTACACCCCCACCCTGCAGACAGTGACGGGCGTCGTGGTGTGCCTTGGAATCCTCGGCCCCAATGCTCACCCCATTATACCCCAACCTGCAGACACCGACAGGTGTCGAGGGGTGTGCCTTGGAGTCCTCGACCCCAACGCTCACCCCATTACACCCCCACCCCCACTCTGCAGACACTGACAGGCATCGGGGGTGTGCTTTGGAATCCTCGGCCCCAACGCTCACCCCATTACACTCCCACCCCCAACCCTGCAGACACTGACTGGCACTGTGGTGTGCCTTAGAATCCTCGGCCCGAATGCTCACCCCATTACACCCCACCTGCAGACACTAGAGGCGTCAGGGGTATGCCTTGAGTCCTTGGCCCCAATGCTCACCCCATTACACCCCCAACCCCACTCTGCAGACACTGACAAGCATCTAGGATGTGCCTTGGAGTCCTCAGCCCAATGCTCACCCCATTACACCCCTATCCCCAACCCTGCAGATACTGGCAGGCGTCGGGGGTGTGCCTAGGGGTCGTCGGTCCTAATGCTCACCCCATTCTCCTATACTGTACCCATCTCGGCTTATTTACTTATGGAATGGGATGACCCCAAGGCACACCCCAGATGACTGTCAGTGTCTGCAGGGTGGGGGTGTAATGGGGTGAGTGCCGGGGCCAAGGACTCCAAGGCACACCCACGACACCTGTCAGTGTCTGCAGGGTGGGGGTGGGGTGTTAGGGTTGGAACCCCTAACACCTCATTTCCCTGCTTTTGTTGCTATAGTACTCACCCTAAATGATGCATTAACGAAGTGATTTGCAGTGAATTTCCTTACTTTTTCAGATAGCTTACTTCTGTCCTTATTTGCCTGTGGGATTGCGGGGCCCTTTGGACCCTGCACTCCCACCCTCCATATCTGTCCTTAAGTCACAGTGGGAGCACAGGACCCTTCGGACCCTGCGCTCCCATGCTCCATGATTTTCCTTATTCTACTGGGGGAGCCACCCCTCCCTCTATGGATGCATGACGAAATTATCAGCATAGCCATGTTATTACTCAAGCACATATACCCAGTAGGGAAAATTTTCAAAACCAAAACATAATTTTGCGAAACTTCAATGCCATTCCACGCCACAGCTGCAAAAACACATTTTGGTCAGGATTTGAAAAATGACACCTATGACACACATGACGTCAGGTAATAAGAAGGCGATGTTCAAAATCTGGGATCATAATATTTAAAATTTCCAAAGTTACGAGTGAGCGTACTGAAATTGCAAAGAATGGTCATAACTTAAACACTTTTTCATGGGTAAGGGAAAACAGACGTCTAGAAAAACTTAGAGTGATCTTACGAGCTCAAATGGGCAAACTGAGTGGGCCATAGGCCCTTATCTGCCGACAGTACCTATGTATGTATCTGAGTATTTTGAGCCCAAACTTTGACAGTCTTCTTATGACCCCACCTCATAAACCCCGTAGGTGAAAATTCTTAAATCTGTATCAAAACACCATTCCATGTCACAGGTACAAAAATACATTTCAGCCAGGATGTGAAAAATTACAGCTGTACTGTTCATGAGGTGGCGTGAGAAAATGGCTATGTTGAAAATTTAGAGTCAAAATATTAAAAATTACCAAAGTTACGAGCATGCGTAGAAAAAGTTCAACTAATGCATGTAACTCTGCCATTTTTTTTTTTTGATCAAATTAGTCAACATATTTTGGACTACTCATGAGATCATCTGTACTCGTCGCTTTCATTACTCGGTCCCGAAAGGTGATTTCATGGAGTGACCGCAAAATCACCTTTATGCCTGATTAACGAAACAACAGTGCCAGTGTTCATGGGGTGGGGTCCCAAAAAGCCCATGTTGAAAATTTGGTGAAAAAATTCTAAAAAATGTCAAAGATATCAACATAAGTTCAAAACACTACTGAAATACATTATACGGCAGTTACCTTGATCCCTCAGTTTGCGGTCCAGCTTTGAAGAGTGCAGACGTGTCCTAGTCCACAGAAGATGAAAGCGGACAACCTCCGGAGGTAAGTATAGGGTGAGGGGCATGTTGGGAGGTGGGTGCTCAGTGGGAGGGTGTGGATCGGGGAGGGAGATGATGGGGACGATTAGGGATCATTTTCTTTTTTTTTTTTGCAGGGAGAAAAAACCAAAGATGTTGTGAGACTGTTTTCTTCTTTACAGAGAAAAAATCAGTAACTCTTTGGGGACACTGGGAGAGGGCTCCCTAGAGTCCCAGACTGTTTGGGGGGGGCGGTCTTCCACCGTGGACACGGGGATTGGTTCCCCGATGTCGGCAATTACAAACAAGCCTGAGGGACTGTGGATGGGGGAAGCACCTGACATCGGGGGTGGGGATCCCGGTGTCAGAATAAACAAATAAATAAGGAGAAGGAGGGGGTGCCACTAGACACCTGGGAAACAGCGAGAGTCGCTGCCAAATTAAAAAAACAAACAAACAAATAAATAAATAGGAGGAGGGGGTGCCACTAGACACCAGAGGGAGGGGAACAGTGGACCATGATTGGCAGGTAGGGTGGTGTCGCTAAACTGTGACAGCAGGGAAACAGTGGGAGACACAGCAGAGTGAAGCCGCCAGCACGAGTTGAAGCTGCGGCTGCACATGTCAAGAAAATCCCGCTGTTCTCATACAGGGAACACGGCAGATGCAGTCCTCTCACTAATCTTGGCACCCGGGATTTCAGGTGCCAACAAAACTTCTTTCTGGCCATTGGTTTAAACAAGAAACGTCAGAATGTATCTAAACGGCTTCCGTTTAGCGAAGTTCTGATGTTTCTGTTTTACATGACATATATTCCTATATTATTTCTATGCGTTTTCTAATTTTTCTGTCTCTCGCTAAGACGAAAACAAGATGGCAGACACACCAGAGCTCTACGAAAGTACAGCATTCTCTGCGTGTCCGAAAATTATCTGCTCATGCGAAAACATGGCTTTATGTGTGCGAAAATACTAGGTTCTGTGATAGTAAAAGTGTTTATCTGTGCAAAAATACTATATCTTGCGATAGAAACACTACTTCTACTTGTGCAAATTGTGGCTCAGAATACTTTCCTGCGGGACATCTAATTTTTCCCATAGGAAATAATGGGAAATTTCAAAATTGAATAACTTTTATACGGATTAATATTTTTGCACCAAATCTTCAAAAGGCACATCTGTGGAGCAAAGGCTTTGTACCCAGAAAATTTCAGACCCGTACCTAAAGCTGTTTCTGAGATACAGGTGGACAAAGAACCGGCGACATCTTGGTAAATTCTGTAACTGTTAAACTTCAATAACTTTTGATCCGTTCAACAGATTAAAACAAAGTTTGGCACTTAAAGAGAACTGCCCCTAGAGAATATGCATGCCAAAGTTTGTGCAGATTAGTTGAACAGTTCTAAAGTTATATTATTTTATTTTTTTATTTTTCTATTTTTGCCTCCTACTCACCCCCTTGGCTCTGGACTTCATCGGGAGCACATGGAATCATCCTCCTACAGCACACACTCTACCCCGCCATCCTCCGTCACCCAAAGAGCCTTGTTAAACCTTCGGCGGGACGGGCGTCCCAACGCATCTACACAGCAGTAATGTCGCTCGAGGATGCCGGGTGGGCGGCCGTAAATCAGGGGCAAGCTCCTTGCGCTCCGTCTCCACCAGAGCCGAGAGGCATTTTCCTGTTTTCACCTGGGGAATGGCTGGTGCCCTGACATCAAGGCATATCCAATGTCTGCCACTCCCCCCCCCACTCCTATTCTCTCCTCGCAGTGCCTGCTGTATCTCCAGCCTCCGCCAGAGATCATCAGAGCACCGATCGGGACCCCTGTCCCTCCCTGGGAGAGGAGAGCAGTCCTCCGGATGCTCAATCCTCTCCCTCCCCTGCCGACCCCCAGCAAGCCAGGCTCGCTCCCGAACCCGGGTCACCGGCATGGCGCAATGTGTGGCATCCAGCGCCTCAATCCTCAGCGCCACTGGGCCGGCTGGTTCTAAAGTTATTAAAGTTTAAATATTTGGCTTTACCATAGGACTGTGCACTCACACTAACTATACTGGCACTACTGCGCCAGTACAATAAATTGCTAATCCAGCATCAAATAATGAATACAAATCCACAGAGAATCTCAGAGTTAATCCTAGAGTATGCTTGCTTTTGCAGATGTTTTACTGTATAGTATTTTATGATAACCACGTATATCACTTTTTGTTAGTAGGTATATTACAAAATACGAGTTTACATCTCTTAAGAAATGAACTCGTCTCTTACAGAGCTGGTGACACGTTCAGGTGAACTTTAATAAAACATAATATTTAGAGACAGCCCAGCTTGTATTTCCCATTAGTTCTGTATTTCTGCTCCCTATTATTTATTACTGAAGTCATTTGTATGAAAATGGGATTTCTGCTCCTGATGAGTAAATCTATTCCTGCTGCATTCTCCCTACCGGAAGTCATACAGCACTGCTTGTGACCTCACAGTTACTCCCATGGCAACAGTCTGTGATGTCACAACAGAGGATTATGACTTGGAGTAAGGTGTAAACTACAGAGGCAGATGGACTCAAAAAAACTCTAAGGGACAACGATCATATAGTCATACACATTTCCTTAGTATTAAATTATGAGGAGGAGAAATATATCAACTATAAATAGAATGCAAGCAGAACTGTACCTAATTATTACATTTTTAAAAGTTTTCTTTGAGGCGTCAGTAGCTCTTTAAACAATGTTTGTTTACATCTAACAGCTTGAAAAATAGTAGAAAATGTCAAACTATGTTGCAGAGAAAGCAAACAACTGACAGGTACAAAGAGTTATTAAATGGTACTGTAACCTTGCATAATGCATTGAACCTGAATAAAGTTGAGTTTAAAAAAAAAGTCTATTTAAAGACAACACTCTATTACAATAAAAAGCTATAATAAAATAAACACGACTTATACCAACTGTGTTTTAACTCTTTTGTTCTCTAGTTCCTTTTTCTTCCCCTTCTGTTGATCTACTAAATGTTGTTGATAATGCAGCAATTATTTCACAGTCTTTCAAAATATATTTGACTCTCAAAAACACTGAAGCAGCATTCTATATATTAATACAGCCCCCGTAGCCACTCGCTGCGGGATAAGAGTGGTTTCACGCATGTTCTGCTTGAAAGAGAACAGCAAAGTGAAGCTAAGCTGTTATGGCTCGAGCAGAACTCAAGTGAAACCACCCTTATTCTGCAGCGAGTGGCTCCAAGTAATGTATCAATATATTATAGATTGAGGGAGCACTCAATGTTATTTAAAAAAAAAAAAAAAAACTGTCCTGGAATGTGCCCGTTTCCAGGGCATCGGAGTGTGAGATGCTCATAACAGAATAAGACTGTCTCACGTGCAGGGGAAAGGAGTGCTCCGACTGGTCAGGAGTGCTCCCTCGATCTACATTATAAGTAGAGAAAAATTAAATTTACAAGTTACTAGATTTTTTCATCTGGTATATTTCACTTAATCAAATGAGACACAACAAGAATATATGGGGTATTCATGTTGTGCCTCATTTGATTAACTGAAATGCACCAGATGGCAAAACCTACTAAATTGTAAGTTTCATTTTTTTTTTCTACTTATCATAGAGTGCTGCCACAATGTTTTTATTAGTACCGGCTTCTCTAGTCACAAACAGCAGTTGTGTGGTTTGCAGGGGAGGGTCAGATGCAGGAAACACTGGCTATACATACTCTCGGGTCAGGACAAGTGCGTCCTGACCCAGAGTATGTATAGCCAGTGTTTCCTGCATCCGACCCTTCCCTGCAAACCACACAACTGCTGTTTGTGACATCACAGTCTGTCATGGTGAGCATTGTGATGTCATAAACAAAGGCACTGTGAGGCTAACAGGGGAGAGGCAAATGTTTTCTACATAGACTTTTTAGATGGACTTCCAACATGTACAGTAAATCTTGGAAAGGAACTTTGAAAACCAAACAAAAAACATTCTCTAGTAAACTGTAACAGCCGAAACATCTTATTTATGAAAGCACATGCTGAAGTGCAGGGTTGCTCTTTAAACATCTGCTCCCAACACACCCTAGACCACCCCTAACGAAGACCCTGCGCAGGATGAAGCCCCAGGGCTTTGGACTTTAGCCGGTCGTTCCTTATGTGTTTGCAATAAATGTATTTAATGGCTGTTTAGCAGAGTTTGCCATTCTTTTCTCCACGCCACCTGTGCAGAGCCTTGTTCTCTATCAGCGCAAGGGTACCCCTCTCCTATGCAACAGTTTTGCTGCACCTGTGCAATGTTTTCCACTTTTGAAAATTAGGCTCTGGTTCTTTAAGCCAGGCTAGTCTCAACTTAACACTGCACAACAGATGGGCTGTTTTAAGTTAGGGCTGATCTACAAGTCTGTACCGCTAAGAAATGAAAATGATGTACTTACCATAATTGTCAATCTTTTAGAATATCTTCACCATTGATTCACACTTTTGGGTCTGGGCCAGAGGCACTATGACCATATGGGAACAAATTTTTTGAAGGAGGGAGCCGACATCGGCTACTGTCGGCGCCTGCACAACTCACGTGGTGCCGGCATGCCAACCAATAACTGTCACCAGCTCTCTCATGCAGAGAAACAAAGTGGAGCAAATTAACAGAGAACTAAATATTTTCTAGCCCAAAGGGAGAGGAAAAGGACGTAGGAAATTACATGAACAGCAAAATAAAACATGACTAACAACTTAGCACCTAAGGGTTGGGCCTACCAGGTGCAAGAAAGGGAGTCCAAAACTGGAACCCCCTTGAAAATGAGATGGCTAATGTGCCATAAATGGAAAAGTGACATCTGGATTCCCAACTTAATAAAATAAAAAAGGGAAAAACAGAAATAATGACTTTATGCTGCCAATAAGAATTAAGTAAACTTGAAAGTAAACCAAGGTCCCTCTTTTCACTATGACAGACAGAAGTATGAATTAGGAGCACAGGAGTTGCAGGACTGAGCAGTCCCCAGGAGTAAAGATATGGTTATCTCCTCTGCATCTCCCGGGGAGGAGGGCTAAGACCCACAAACACAGACAGAAGTAACAATGGGTATACCAGCCAAAAACATTCTAACATGGGTAGATAGGGGTTAGAAATGTGACCTTATTTTCCCTGAAACCACAGGAATGTACCCTGTGTGAACTTAAGTGTACTGATCCAAGCAAAGTGCACTGCACCCCTCCACACACAGAGCAGCTGCTTGGTGGAGTTAGACTGGATAGTGGTCCAAGGGTACAGGTTGCATTTAGCAACTAACAAGGACTTATGATATTCTCATGATATGATAAGGAGTTATGAATTGCTATGATACTGATGTAAGACACCAGCTGCCCCTCTGTATTAAGACAAGGTGACTGGCCCCAGAGGGTCCATTATCGCTGGTAGCTCACAAAAAGGTGGCATAGGTCCATGAGGGAAAAATAAATCAGTCTCTTGAACTTCTGCCTGGGCTGCAGGGAAATGCAGGGGACCTTGCCCAAGGGGAGGGTCTGGCAGGACCACCCAAAAGGGTTGCCCTAAATGAATGATTCTCTCAATGCCCATGGGGACATTCCCATGGGTGGGGAGAAAGGAGCTGTACAGCCCCCATAGGGAAGCTTCAAGAGGCCAGAGGGGCAAAAGGGGAGTATGGGACTGCAGGGCCTGCCTGGGCTGCCGTGATGCACAAGGGACCTTGCCAGAGGAAAGGGCATGGCAGGACCACCATAACAGGGTCAACCTGCACAAAAGGAACAACTCAGTCAGTGCCATGGGAAGATACTCTCAGGTGGGGAGAATGGAGCCGTTCAGTCCCCACAGGGTGGCCCTAGGTTCCCATCGGTGACAATGTCAGTACACAGCTCCAAGGATATCTCCCACTGTATGCCACCATCGGACCCTGAGCCAGTGAGTCGCCGGCACGAGACTCAGAATCGACAACTGGCCTGGATTCGGGTTCACCCCTGTCATTGCAGCCAATGCCATCCTTGGTGCAGGCTTGATGTCAGTATTGGCACTGACCCCAGACTCAACATCATCCTCGGTGCTGCAAACAGCATAAGAATCATGAATCGTCCTAGGAAAAACACTACCACCAGCGTTGGGCTCGATTCCAGGCCCATGACCAACACCACAGCCATTGCTGTACCCGTCGCTGGGGGCTGTTGTGTCCCCCCATGTCATAAGCGATATCAGAGGAAAGAACTACCACCTCCTCAACAACCGGATGCCACATACCTCCAGTGCCAGTCCCTCTCCTGATACCGTGGTGTCAGGAGGGGACCTGACATCGCAGTCAGCACTACGCTCCACACTGACACCGCAAATGGTACAGGAGCCAGGGCGGCACCAGGCCATCACATCAAGGTGTCCACTAAGGAATACCGAACTTATAGCTGCAGCCTCACTACCAGGGTCATCTGTTGCCCACGAGAATCAGACTAGGGGGCTGGGGGTTCACAGCCAGCCACTCAGAAGGAGCAATCAGTTCACTAGACAAACTCCTCAGGACCTCCGATGCTTCAGTGGGGCGAAGTCCAGGAGGACCCTGTACCTCGACAATAGAGGTGCCAGGAAGGGACCCAGGGGAAAGGCACATACACCGTACCTCAACCTGAGTTAAGGCAGGTCCAGCAGTGTTGATGATGATCCTTTGCAGCTATCGACGATGCATGATGGGAGTCTGCTGGACTTTCTTTATCTTCTTAGGAGAACAATTAAATCTATTGAAGGGAGGCATACAGCCCCTTCTGTCACAACAAAATTAGTTGCAAGAGATAAGATAGTGGAAAACAAGTCCTTAAACCTCGAGGAACTTAACTCCCGCTTTGCCACAGCTGGGCTAGCTTCGATTCTTCACCTTATGCTTGCTTCTCGGTGAACCACCCCAATACGTAGTACCATTACCTAGACCGTTCAATTGCATGAGATAACCTTCAAAGAGTTGAAGATTCTCTCCTTAAACTAGACACTAAAAAGTGCAGGGATGATGGCTTGGAACCCTTTTTCCTTAGGCTAGGATATGCCCATCTCGCTGCCCCAATTCTCCACATCTTCAATCTTTCCATCACATCTGCAACTGTGACGCCTTGCTGGAAATCAGCATATATCCTCCCTCTGTTCAAAGCTGGTGACCCGTATGACGAATAACTACAGGCCTATTTCCATACTGCCTATCCTTTCTAAAGTTCTTGAAAAATTGATCCACAATCAGTTAAAATCTCACTTGGAAACCTTCTCTCTCATTAACCCTGCCCAATCTGGCTTCCGGGCGAACCACAGTACAATTTCTGCGTTAGCAAAAGTAACCAACGACTGGATCTCTGCTGTAGACGCAAATAAGGTAACAATAGCAGTCTTTCTGGATCTATGCAAAGCTTTTGATACTGTTGACCACAATCTACTAGTCACTTGCCTTGCAAATTTGGGTGCCACATACCACACTACTCGGTGGTTTTCTAGTTACTTAACTGGGAGATCCCAAAAGTAAAAAGCAGAGGGCTGTTTTCTGCTGCTTTGCCAGTTGCTAGAGGTGTCCCTCAAGGATCCATCCTGAGCCCCATTTTTGTTCTCATTATATATTAATGATCTCGACCAAATATATCCACATCCAACCTGCACTTTTCGCGGACGATACCGCGGTCAGAGCACTCTGGCTCATCGCTACTGAGGGGTCAAGGAGGCTCCAAGCGGACTTTGCGCAACTCGAGCACAATCTTATAAAGGCAAAGCTTCTGCTTAATGCCAAGAAGACTAAAGCGATTATATTTTCCCGTAGTGCTGCCACAGGTACCCTTATTACCCAGCCCCAAGATTTCATTGTTACTATGCTAAACGAGCCTCTAGAAGTTGTCACCAAATTCAAATACTTAGGCATCTGGATTGATAAACTCTCTTTCAATGACCATATCAAGATGTCTCTAGAAGGCTAAAAGCCAGGTTAGGTTCTTCTTTAGAAATAGCCCTCTTCCCTTGAATTTCGGAAAAGCTTGTCCAGGCCACTTTTCTCCCCTTCTTGACTATGGCGTATATAATCTACTCCTCTACTCTCTGGCGAAATCTAAGTGTTAGATAGCCTCTATCACCGTGCACTACGGTTCACTACCAACTCCCTTACTGCTCGCAGATCATTGTGACCTATATACAGCTGTTGGATGGACATCTCTCACTACTAGACGCTTGCTCCATGCTGGTCTATGGACTCTTAAACTGCTCCTGCACAAATTACCAAGCTATCTTTCATCTCTCATTAGTATTTCACACAGTGCTTACTCGCTAAGAAAATCTGACTTTATTATGCTTGACATTCCGAGGACGCGGACCTCCTTTTGGTAAACGTACATGCGCATGCCCTTCCTCTATTTGGAACCATTTACAGACCGCACTGAAATTAACTAGCACAGTTTCAATTAACTCCTATAAAGTGCTATGTGCAGCTAAAATAAAGATACCTGCAACTGTCATTAAGCCTCTCTCCCCCCATGTGTGCCATGTGCATCCTCTGGTAAGACCATAATTGCTTTTGTGAATACCAACTACCTATTGTTCGCACTTCTTTTATACTAAGAAACAACCCCACCCACCAGCTCCTGTCTTATTTCTACTACTTGGCTGCAGCAACCTAATTCCTGATATCCCTTCCCTCCCTACTCCTGCTGCCTACATATATACCTCTCTGATCGCACTATCTAACCTTTCCTACCTCCCCTATCCATTCTATTCTGTGATCAACTCATCTGCCAAAATGTATTTATTGCAAACACAAGTACCATGTTTCAAGCATCATGCTATCTACAGTTACCACCTGTATTACCTTAGTTATTACCAACCTCGGTCACCCCATGCGGTGTCATTGAATGTTTATCTTGCTTCTACTATGTGACGCTTGCATTTATATATATATTGTTATTAATTTATTTATGTATGTATGTTGTGTAAGTCTATATGTCACAGGACCTCCTTGTGAATGAGCTTGCTCAATGGAGTTTTCCTGCAAGAAACTTGAACTTAGCCCCCTTTACCTTTATGGCATCATGGAGATGAAAAAAAACAGAGAGAGTAGGCACTGCAAAAAAAAAAACTGAGCAGTAACGCAGTAAAATTCGCCGACGGCAGAAAGACTGAGGCGCTATCGCTACCACAATGTGCACTCAACAGCGGGAAGAGCAGAACTGAAGTGCATGAAGGAGGTGGCAACGGTTATTGGCTGGTGCGCATGGCACCATATCAGGTGTGCAGGCATAGTCAATAGACGACATTGACTCCCTCCTGCAAAATAAATTGCTCCCACAGGATCCTAGTGCCCCCGGCCCCAGACCCACGAGTGGGAATCAATGGTGAAGAATGATTCCGGAGATCTACATGTCAACATAATACCTGGTTTGAAATTTCTGGGGCTTTTAAACATAAAGACATCTGGCAAACTTCATTTTATGACTTTACTGCAAATGCCCTTTCCAGTTTACCCTCTCCTCACTGTTTTTGCACTGAGATTCTTTGACATTTCTGGATTACTTTCCTATTCTGAGCTGCACTATCCATGACCCAAACCAGTAAGACTAAATTAAGATTGGTTCATCCTTCCCCGGGCTGTTACAGATGAGGCACACTGATGAGTCCTGTATAGGACAAAACGTGCGTGTGTCTTCTGTTTTCAGCATTTGTACTATGTGTAAGAGTCCATATGGCACCATACACCCTTGCTTAAAGCATAACCAGTCTAAACTCTTTCATGGTTATTTGTATACGCTTCCCACAATGCTTGGCATTATGGGGACATGTGTAATTTTACATCCCAATTAAAGCTGTATATACAGTACGTCCCACAATTAAAGCTGCATACCATGGGAGAATATAGATACAACTGTAAATACAGGAACTATATAAACAACCACTAAACAACTACCAAGTTAAAATCTAATTACCAAATCTTTTGACCAATTAACATATCAATTAACAAACCAACCAAATCAATTACAGAATTCTCAAACAAAACAAAACAACACCCTAGCTACAGCAAAAAATCACCCTTGCTGAAACCTTAAAAAAAAAAAAAAAAAAAAAAAACACCTTGTTTCCGGAAGTTAGTTACTGAAGTCTCACATTTCCTCCCTTACTATCACCAAACAAACTGTTTGTTGCCATACTGGGCCTTGTACAACAAGATTAACAAACTAGGTGATATGATACCTCTTACTGGACCAACAGAGATTTACAGAGAATCCTTCCTTTCTGTAAATCTCTGTTGGTCCAATAAAAGGTATCAAATCACCTAGTTTGTGCATCTCACCAAACAGACAGGTCACTCAACACCCCAGATCTCTCTCCTCAGACACCAGGCCCTCCATATTGCTGTCAACATGTTCCTCGATGCTAGCTCCTCCACACTGCTGCTGTCAGGCTTCTCGGTGCCAGGCCCTTCATGCTGATCACATACCACTCCCAACTGGGGATGTCACGATATCAAATTTCTAGTATCATGGTATTTGTATAAAAAAATATTGTGGTATATTAATTATCACGAAAATCTGTAGCATGTCTAATTTTGGGAAAAACAGGAAAAATCTGACTGGAGAAAGGGAGGGTGATACGGTAGAACCTGGAGACGGACGTACTGCCAGAGCAGCAAGTTAAGATGGTTTATTGTGGTACATCATGCTGCACGATAATCATGATAATTTATTTCCTAACAATAGATTATTGTCAGTAAGAATTATGATGATATACCAACATATCGTGTTATTGTGACATCCCTACTCCAAACTGTAGATTGCACCAACTCCAGATGGCAAAACCTTCTCCCAACTGCAGACTGAACCAGCTCCTGAAAACAAACACACTACTAACCACAGACTCCAGCAGCACCAGCTCCTAACCACAAAACACCACTCTAGACTGCAAACATCAGCAGCACACCACCGAACTATAGGACAGGTAGGATCCTATACCATGGAAAACACTAGAGTCAAAAGACTTCCCGCAGAGAAAAACTCCACCGAACTACTGAAACACAGGAGAACAAGAATATACAAACATACGAATATGTCGGCAGATAAAGACCTTATGGTCTACCTAGTCTGCTCGAGTGTTCAGTTCCCACTGTGTTTACAGAGACAACTGCCCCCAAATATTCCCTAGACTCCTCTCAAATACCCTTCTGCCCCTCTTCTCTCCCCTCTACCTGCAACTTTCCTCCTCAACCTGTCCCAATCTCTCAACACTGTCCACACTTTTTAGCGATACCACCTCCTGTGACAACTCATTCCACTTAGATACCACCATCTTGGTGAAAAGTGCCAACTCATCTCCCTCCTGAACCTTTCCCTATCAGCTTCAGGCTGTCACCCCTAGTGGTCTTGTTTCCACAAAGGCTGAAGAGGCCCTCCGTGCTTACCCTTTTTAAGAAACATCAAAGGCAAACCCAGAAAGAACTGAAATCAAGATCCAAAGGTGAAAGTAAACATCCTATTGTATTATAAAACATAAATGATGGTTTCGTGCACTATACTCCTAAATATAACCATCGAGGGGGCTAATCAGATAATAAAGGTCTGCCTACTGGCGATACTGGAGAGATAAGGATCCCTCGTGCGCAAATTTTAAAATTAAGTATACTACGGTAATCTCTAATTTCACCCTCATTTTGGTCATGCCCCCTTTCCGGCCCCTGTTCGACACGGACAAGCCCTGCAGTTTTGGCTACCCCCCTTTTCCTGCCCCATGGACATGGACAAGCCCAGCCACGACATTTAAAAAAAATGTATTAATTGCTCTCTAGCCATACAATAGTTTATGGTGTAAACATAAAATTCATACTTTTCCGGCAGCACACTGTCTTGTAGAAACACCACAGAGGCTTGCAGCATTGCACAAATGTCTGATGCGGAGAAAAAAGTTACTGGATACATCTCTAGCTGCAGACTATTTGCACTTGTGATTGAGGGGCACCGCCCCCCGCACCCCCCGTTCTATTTCAGATTTGTCTATGCCTTATGCTTACATGTATTTCTATTTCAGAGTTGTGCGGTTTATAAGTTTTAAGATCGTGACTAGTTCTATTTCAGACTTGGCTGTAAGAGTATTTGTATTTGTATCGTGGGCGGCTCTTTTTCTAATTTTTAGTATTTGTGCTATATTTCTATTTCGACTGGCCTTTTTTTTCTAACCTTGGTGACGTCACGGCAGTAGGCAGTGCAACATGTATTTCGTGAGGCGAGCAAGCCACTGCCGTAATTATGCCTGTGCGCAGGAGGGATCCTTATCTCTCCGGTATCTCCCGCCTACTTGGGCTGTGTGGCTGGGTGTGTGTGTTTATCTCTGTCAACAGTTTAGTTTTGTGGATTTTCATATGTTTTGGCTTGGAGGAACTAGACCATTCTTGGATATGTGATGTATGAAAGTTTCCTGGACTAAGAAACTGGAAAACATCACCAGCAGATATTGGGATTCTCATTATCAATCAACTTTTTTGGAAGCCATCACAATCAAAGTTAAGTACAGCTAAGAAATTCTACAAGCTCTGACCTGGGGAGTGCAAACTGAATCCACATTTTCATCTACCTTGTTGCTAAAGGGAACTGCATGTCTTTGAGAACCATTCACAACTATTTAAACAAAGGGAAGACACTGACAAAGGGTTTTAACTTCCTGCATATGCCCCAGGCATTTAACACATCCTTTGTCTTGTTACCGTAGATCAGTTTACTGGTCATTTTCCTGTGGCTTTGATTATTTTACATCATTTGGCAATGGGGCAAATCCTCCCCCTGGAGGCACACCACCGAAATTGATCTGTCCCTGCTCATGTGAGAGCCTTGGGCACATCTAGCCACATTGTATACAACTATTCCAATGTTGCATTTTCGACATTACCACCTGGCATACTACTGTTCAAAAAAGAAACGCAACCTCTCTCTGACTGAACTCCGCCTATGCACCCTGAAACTTGTGCTCCTCCTCCTGCTGCTATCAGGGACTGTTCACCCTAACCCTGGACCAAACACCTCCAACCAAAACAAACCAGCAGGCACTCTCTCAATTATGTGCCTGAACATCTGCAGTGTACTTCCTAAGCTTGATGCACTGCAAGCCTTTACCACCCAACACAACCCGGATATTCTGTCAGTAGTTGAAACTTGGCTCACCCCAAAGATTCCTGACCAGGCAATCACCCTTCCTGGCTACAATGTCTTCCAGGTTGATCAATGAAGTCCAAAGAGGTGGAGGGTGTGCCTTATATGTGAAAGACACTTTCCGAGGACACCCCATTGATTCCAATCTTCCAGCAACACCTGCTCAGATTCTTCCCATCAGACTCCTATTAGGCGCCCACAATAAGGCCCTCACAGTTGTCACTGTTTACATACCTCCTAAGGAACAGGGACCTGGTCTAACCGCTGTCCTTGACTTTGTCAAATCCCACCCATCGGACTCCAAAATCATCCTTCTTGGTGACTTTAATATTAATTGGCTCTCAGTTGAAGGTGGGTCATTTAAGGACTCCATTATATCAGCTAACCTGACTCAAATGGTTGACTATGCAACCAGAAAAAACTACAGAACTGGGACCTGCACCCTACTCGACTGGATCCTAACCAACCACCACACTCGGAACACGAAAACCTCAGTCCTCCCTGGCTCACTCAGTGACCACTCTCCCATCAGCTGTACCTGGTCAAACAAATTCTATAAGCCCCCTCCAAAAATCATCACCAGCAGAGTCCTAACCTGTGGTCAGCTACCCCACCTCAAATCGCACCTCAGTCTGCAGGACTGGTCCCCCATCTTCAAGGCAACAGATACTAATACTGCACTGGAGCAATTTATTCACATTTTCAATGAAGCCTGTAATAAATTTGCCCCCCTCAAAAAGCGTAAAGTTAAATCGCTCAGTAACCCTTGGCTGTCAGGAGACCTCCTAAAAAAACTTAAATCCAGGGACCATCTCTGGGAACTGGCTAGAAACTCCAGTAAGCAACTCGACATCCAGAATTATAAATGGGCACGGAACGACTGCACCAAATCCATTCGGCAACAGAAATCTGACTACTATAAAAATGCCCTCACTAACTCCTGGGGAAATGGGAGGGATTTCTGGAAAAACATTAAAGATGTCACTGGGAAGCAGTCAAAATCTTCGCCGAACATACTCAACATAAATGGGCACACTACACTCGACTAAAACTATTGCGAACACTTTTAACATCGCTTTCACTGACCTTAGCAGTGTTCTCCCCTCCGACTTCTTCCAAGATGTGTCAACTCCCATCCCCCCAACTCCTCCACCCACGCCTGTCACCCACCTTTCTACTTTAAAGCACTAAAGAAACATCAAGTCCGAAACTACATTGCCAAAGCCATCAGCAAATCTAGAACAAGCAATGACGCACTTGACCTCAAGCTACTGGCCTTAACACTTGACGAGGTACTTGGGCCCCTCACCAAGATCTTTAATCTCTCTCTTTTTCCTCTAGCCAATTCCCAGACAAATGGAAAATGGCCACTGTTACCCCTATTCACAAAAGTGGTGATAAGGCTGTCCATGCGAACTTCCGCCCTATCTCCATTCTGCCTCCCCTATCGAAGGCACTGGAACATATAGTAGCAGACCAACTTACCGAGCATCTGGACAATTATAATATTCTCTGTAAACAGCAACATGGCTTTAGAAAAGGTCATAGTACATTCTCTGCCTTACTCGAATTCACCAGTTCCATTCACAGCTCCCTCGACAATGGACAACTAACTGGTGCTATTTTCATCGACCTGTCCAAAACCTTCGATACTGTCCGCCACTCCCTCCTGCTGAGCCAACTAAAAAATGCTGGTCTCTCCAATGATTCAATCTCTTGGTTCAAAAGCTATCTTGAAAACCGCTTCCAGCATGTAAAAATTGGAGATGTACACTCAGATTCCAAACCTGTCCTCTCTGGAGTCCCCCAGGGTTCAATACTGGGCCCCCTACTCTTCAGCCTGTTCCTTAACACCCTACCGGACTCCTGCACTGAACATATCACCCTGTATGTCGATGATGCAGTAATCCTTGCCACACACCAGGACCCGAAGAAATTGCAAGAAAATCTCCAACTCTGCTTCTCCTCAGTTGAGAACTGGCTCACAAAGCACAAACTGATCCTTAATCAAAAAAAAAACAAAGGCCATGATCTTCAGCAGCTCCCATAATAAACATAAGCACTTCCAACTCTCCGTTATCACCAGACAAGGTGTCGCACTGGAACAGGTCAAAAACTTTAAATACCTCGGGATCACCCTTAACCCTCACCTCTCCTACACTGCCCACATCGACCATGTCGCCAAAGCTACTAACCCCGGCTAGGCCTGCTATTCACTTAAGGAAACACCTGACACCAAGCTCCTCGCTGTCGCTGTCCAGAGCTCCACTATATCCATCACTGATTATGGCATTATCATTTACGGCTCTGCTACAACCACCGCACTCAAACGTGTATCCACTGCCCTCAACAAGGCCTGTCGACTTGTCACTGGCTCCCAACGCCTAACTCACACCTGTGACCTCTATTCTCAAACTGGATGGTTGAATCTGCCAATCGAATAAAACACCAAACTTGTATTACTACTAAGAAAATCTTGTTGGGCCTTGCCCTCCGAGTCTGCAGCCCTCCTACAACCAGAACTGCACCTCGACACACCAGGATCGAAAACTCAGCTTCTGCAAGTCCCCGCATTGCTGCACAACACAAGGCCAAAGATCTTTGTTTACGGGCCACTAGTTGGTACAACGGTCTTCCCAGCGACATCTCATCCTCACTATCGCTCAGCACTTTTAAGACTCGTCTCCGCCTAACACTCACTGCCTCCAACCTCTGTGACTGTTGTGGCTAAACATGTCTTTTGGTTCCATAGCTGAAGATGCCCTTTTGGATCCACATCTACTCCTGCACTTTGCCAGCACCCCACCACCCCCATCTTCGCCTCCCTGCTGGCCCATGACAAATGCCACCCGCTGCACTACCTCTATTCTTATCCGCCTCCACCCTCTCTCTGTCCCCCAACCTACCTCCCTTTTCTCCCATCCACTTAGTCTCCCTGATTTCACCCTCCTCCTTTCCCTTTCCCCTCCCCAAAGTTTCACCTTATTGATCTTTTTTCATCTACAAGACTATGTATTTTTTTATTTTTATTTTATGAACTGTTGTCTTTGCTTATGATTGTCTCAATTGTACCAATGACGTGGAACCTTTGTAAAAAAGCCTTGGCTCAAAGGTATTTGTAATCCTAGAATAAATAAATAAATAAATAAATAAAAACTCACTCTCTGGTCTCTTAGTCTTATCTGATTATCCCCTTTGATGAATATATTTCCTAGAATACCACACTTAACCATCAGTTACATATGTATCTATAAAACGGAAAAAAGAAGTCTTGAAACGTCACTGGCCAGAAGACGTCACGTAACCGTGCATTAAATTCTTAGCATGGCACAGACAGGTGTCTGATCTCATTACAAAGACAAAAAAGCCTAGTTACCTACAAAATCAGAGACTATTTCATGGCCTTTGACACAGTCAATCACCAAATGCTACTGAAATGTCTCCTCTCTACAGGACTGTCAATGGAATCTGTGGCCTGGTTCCATAGTTACCTAACCCATAGATCTCAACGGGTCAGGATTGTCAATATAATCTCTGAGCCCAGGGAAGTAAACCTAGGGGCCCCACAAGGTTCTATCCTCGGTCCTCTCTCATTCAGCCTCTTCATAAATGACATGCCTTCTACCTGTCCTGCACACTTCGTACTCTATGCAGACGATGCTGTTATCTTCGTCCCAGAGAAAGACTTGGGATCAATTAGCTCTGAACTTCAGCACAATTTTCGTGCATTGCAATCCTGGTTCACCCGAAATAAACTGCTACTCAACTACAAAAAGACAAAGAGCATGCTCTTCAGTGCCCCACAGAGCAAGATTCGAGGGTCCTCACTGCATATACTTAGTAGCGAAGGAGAAGTACTAGACCAACTCAATACATTCAAGTACTTAGGGATTCACCTTGATGACACCCTCACTTTCACTGCCCATGCTGAGCAACTGGTAAAGTCCACCAACATGAAGCTTGGCATCCTGTACAGACAACGCACCTCAATGACACTGGCTGCCCTGAAACTTGTTACTTGCAGTTCAGTTCTCTCATCTGTGGATTATGGTCTTGTCATATACTGGGCAGGCACAGACACAGCACTTAAAAGGGTCAAAACCATCTTCAACAAGGCCTGCCAACTGGTCCTGGGAGTACACAAAATGACTCATTCTTGTAACCAATACAAGGAAACTGGCTGCCTCCCACTCCACCATAGACTCCAATACCAGGCCTGCCTCCTTGCGAAAAAGTCCCTGATGGGGTCCATGCCTAGGGCTACTTCAGCCCTCTTTGAGCCTGCACAACCATTTAAATGTACAAGGAGTGCCTCCAGGACTGTTCTAACTGTTCCCTTCAAACGAACCACCCTTAGCCAAAGATCCTTCTACTGTGGGCCTAAATGGTTCAATGATCTGCCTGCAGACCTTGCCAACTCCCCCAGACTTGGCTACTTTAAAAATGGGCTTCGATCTCTTCTTGCCAGCAAATCTGACTGTCAGTGTCTCTGTTAACCCATGGCCTCTGACAGCGGTTCTCACACCCATCAAACGCTACCCTCTCACTCCCACCTTCCTGTTCCACAACTGCCCACTTCCCCCTCCCACCTCCCACCACCTACTACCTCCCTTTGACAAAGCCTCACCTTGGATGCTAAAACATGCATTTCTGCAGACTGGGAGCACCCCATCTGAACTGTAACATGATTGTTAAACACTGTACTGCACTTAATTAGTGCTGCATTAATATGTTTCTCTGGAAGTGTGGTCCTGTTTCTCCTTACTTCTTGTACCCTGCTTAATGTTGTAACTGCACACTAATACCACTTGTTAGTTGATGTCTTTCTGTTCTGCAATGTTTCATCAAATGTAAATGTCTTGTATTCCTTGTTGACTTGGAGCCTTTGTAAACGAGCCCCCCGGCTCAAAGGTATTAATCCAAATTTGAAATAAATAAATAAATGTATTTTGCTGTTTAAAATGTATTTAAACAAATGAGTTATGTAAAAAAAAAATGTACACAGACTACAAAAGAGCAGCGAGTAGTTTTATAAGCATAATAAGCCACTCAAGGGTGTGTATTAAAGGACGCTCTTCTTGTGTACTAATTATTTACAAATCATGAAAATAATAAATAATAGCTTTGTCCACTTGAATAAAATACTGAGCTACTGTGGAAGCCCAGCGGTAGTGTACTTAGCTACCATGTGGGTGACCTGGGATCTGCACAGAGTGCAGCTCCCTGATTTTCTGGTAGCCCACAGCATAAGGCATTGCCATGGGCACCAGTCTCTAGCTCTGGGGCAGTGGAGTGCAATGCCACTCCCCAAGGAACCCCTGTGTTGTGCCAAGACAGGCTGAGGATGCTTGCCTCTTCACATCCTCCCACCTGCACCATAGACACAAGGTGGTCTGTAGTGCTGGTGGGCAGGAGAGGTGAAAATGTGGGAGCATATCCATCAGCGCTCAGTGACTGCATAATGCTTTATGAATTATAAGAAGAATGAACAGGATAAGAAAGACTGGCAACAGGATGAAGGCTGCCAACCATCATCTGGGCATGATCCTCATTATTAGATGCCGTCTCTCCTCAGCTGGCAGGATCCCACCAAGGGAGGGGATAAGTCAAGGGAGATTGTATGGGGACATGTCAATCCTGGTAGACAGGGTATGTAGGTCAAAAGAGGGTGACCGCTTTGAATGCAGAAAAATCTACATTAACAATAAATAAAGCAAAGTTTTTCACTATGTAAAATTACACTTTTATGGATACCATCCTAGTGGAGCAGCTTTAATTTAATCACGTTGTCAGACCTGCTG
Source organism: Neoceratodus forsteri (assembly GCA_016271365.2). Taxonomy (NCBI): domain Eukaryota; kingdom Metazoa; phylum Chordata; order Ceratodontiformes; family Ceratodontidae; genus Neoceratodus; species Neoceratodus forsteri. The sequence continues at coordinate 738,770,898 of CM028131.1, forward strand.
TGGCCAGAGCTTGGGTATGCAACACCTTTAACAGTCTGAAAATCCATAAAAACTTTTAAATGAGGTACTGGGCCAACATGTAGGAATCTGCAATCCACAAAATATGCAACTCAGTCCTTTAATCAATAAAGGCGGCTGCCATATCACAGAATCTTGAGACAGAAAGTAATGCCACAGTTCAGGAAGCGATGGCCGTTAGGCACAGCTTTCCTAATCACGATATCACTTTCCATCGCAAGGTTCCATGAAATGGTTGCTACTGTGAAACAATATAGGGCAGTCTTAGACATGGATATCTCAATACTACTGAGACCTGCAGGTAAGCCCAATACCTCTTTTGCAAGTGTTTTTCATGGGCCTTTACACTTTGAGGGACCTGGAACATTTCTGTTCTCTTTAAAACTGTTATGTGGGGCAAAACTATACGGCTTTATTCATCCTGGAGTTACAGCACATTTGCCAGAAACTACAATACTGTACCACTGGAAACCTAGTTCAATAAGTTTTATATTTCAGTGGGCTGCCAGATTGTAGCGAAGCATCACAAGTACCTAGACTTGGGTTTTTGGCAGACAGAAGGTCCCATTATGACAGGTACCTTTGCAATCCTCTTTGCTTGTGTCCTTGCTCTGAGAACTCTTTTCATTATCTTTAAACAAGATGGCTGGCACAAATGCCTTTAGGTCAATGAGGTTCTCGTAGAAGTTATGTGCATCCTCATCTTCCCAAATTCCTCCGTCTAAGTCGTACTCTGCAGGTTTGCCAGGGGTAAAGATATCGATGCCTGTTCCATGCTCTGTCGGTACAAATGAGAGAAAATCATAGTTACTCCACAACTTAAAATCATGTGCTAAAGATAAACATGAAACAATGTTAAACTTCCTCATTTTTACATTACTAAATAAAAAATTGTCATGCGAAAGGTGAAGTTAGTATAGTATGTATTATAGGCGGTAGTAAAAAGCGACCATGCAACAGACATCTTTAAAGGTGACAGGACATCTGTATTAATTTGCAGCCGTTTACCATTTTCATGCTTTCAGAAATCATATTCACATGACTTGTATTTATGTAATTGTACATAATAAAGGCTAATTTGAAAATCTGGAGTCTTCACTATGCTACTGACTGGTGTGCAGATCATTAACCTATCAGAACAGTGCTCAGAGTTCCATATACAAGCAGTATAGTCCCTCAGCAGTTCAAGGTAAGCCTGGACAAATTTCTTCTTACCCAGGGAATAACCTGATACCCTAAATAAAATAACAGGTAAGAGCTCCTTTAAACTAGTATGCAAGCATCTGCCACTCTGCCCTGTCTGCACCCTTTTGCACATACCTTTGCAGCTTGCACTCCAGTCTACCACGGTTCTCCCCACCACTGGCAGAGACTATTTCCTTGACTGCCTTATCAACAAACTCTTGCAATACACCAACGTCTCTCCACTATCACAACTCCTGTATATGAAGCTCTATCCCAGGACCCTGAGGTCCTCTGATCAACATCTTCTGGCAGTTCCTAGTGTAAAAACAACTGGGGATGGCCTGTCAACACAGCGGTAGCACTACTGCTCACAATGCCGGCAACCCGGGATTGAAAGTGAGCCGAGGGGCTGGCTGGGGGTATGAGGACAGAGTCCCAGAGGAAGCTCTCCTCCTCCAGGGACCACAGGTGGCAGCGTAACGGAAGCAGGCGGAGTAGGGTAGCTGGCAGGCAAACTCAAGTACCACATACGTTAGTGCATGTGTGAGTACGCCTGAGCCCTTGTGTATCAACGACCAAGGGGAGAAAATGAAAGATAAAAGACAGCACTGGCTCCTGAGGTGAAGAAGCTCTAAAATATATCCGGGCCCTCCTGTGTCCATCTCATGTGTCCGGACGAGATCTGGGATATTTTGGAGTACATCCCCTCCACCTCCAACCCCACCGAGGAGGGCAAGCCATGGCTCTGTGGCGGGTGAAGCGGTACACACAAGGTGAAATCAGCATGTGCCATTAGGATTCCCGGAGGGGACGAGGGACAGAGACCTCAAAAAAAACAAAGACGGAGGGACATACAGTGTAAGTATAACAAAAAAACAACTGGGGGCTACAAAGCCTTCTCCATATCTGCTCCTACACTGGAATAACTTCTGTAGTTCCCTGCTGCTCTCCTCCAGCCATTCCAGGTTTATATCACACCTCAGGGACCACCTATTATCTCAAAGTGTTTGTCAGTGCCCCCACTTGAGGTATGCATACAGACTGTATCTATGACTCACTGATTTTGATTATTTATTATGCCGATTTGTTTAGTCTGCCTGCACTTTTCATTTACTTATGAAACTGTAGCTTAAAGAGCAGCTGATGCCTTCAGGATAACGTAAACAAAACATAATATTTAGACACAGTTCAGTTTATATTTCACATTAGTTCTTTATTTTTCCTTTCCATTATTTATTACTGAGGCCTGTCACAGAGTGGTTCTGTGAGGGATGGAGGGTCCTGGAATTTCGGGGTTGCAGTTTAGTTTAAGGTGTTAAGCTAGGAATAAATAAATGAATGTAGCACTTATTGTTTAAATATAAGTGAAAAGAAAGAGCGTAGATAGAGTAGAGGAGTAGAGATCCCTTTCTATTTTCCCCTTTTGTAGTGTAATTATGAGTGCTTTGATAACTGCTTTGGGGAGCCGCGATAGTGCGCATTGCCGCACAGTCAGGCTGTATAGATCAGCTGTTATATCTTGTATAGAGTCTGAGTTTTAAGTGCTCCATTGAGCTTCCTTTAACAATGTAGCCGCCAACCCGGGGCTATTATTGAATTCAAATCAAAAGTCGAAGTGTTGTCAGGCTAGGTGGCGCTTAGAAACGCCAGCCTGAATGAAATAAAAGAAAAGGGAATGTTTTCTTTGCTTGCCAGTGGCAGGGGCTAAGTGAAATGAAAAACAAGGGCTCTGCCAGTTTGTAGTGTATGATGCTGTTAATATAGAAATGTAAACGAGCTGGGTGCCCTGTTTGAGGACTGGATATTTTGCAAAACATGTTAAGGAGTCGGCAGTTGATTTCTAGTTCTGGTTAATTTCAGCCGCCGCCCTTACCTGTTATTTGCTTTATTAACAAACCCCTTTTTTAGTCCTAGAGTAATTTTTGTAGACAAAGAAAGGTGCTTTGAAATTAAATATGTGCTTATAAAATAAAGTCCTGTTAGCACTTTGTAAATGAAAGTTGAGAACACTTCAATAATACAGTAATGTAGAACGCCACTGTCTGAAGAGTACCAATTTAATTATGCTCGTTGGCTGAAACAGAAAGTCAACTTGAGTATGAATGTTTGTACTCTTTTATTGGCATTGTCTGTTATTTAAAGTGTGTTGTTTTGTTTCTTTCAGTAGGCCAGAGGATTTGTTGTTGCCCATTTTGTGAGGGTTTGAAAGAAAGAAAGCCCTCTGTGTAAAGGCATTACAGGGCGTTGTTTTAAATGCCCTAGGAGATCCTTGTTCTGCCCTGCGGTTTCTCCGTGGGTCTGCTGGCGTTTTGTAGGTCTTAAAATAAAGTTGGGAACCTCCTAGTTCCCTTCCTTGTCCCCCTGTAATGCTCTTGTTAGAAAGAGCTGTGCAAAAGTGGCTTTTCTTGTTTAAATTAGGCCACTGTGTTCCTTCGCAACACTGCAGTTGTGAGCGCCGGTAACTGTTTTACTTACTGGATCGTGCGCACTGTCGAGGAGGTATTTAGTCTTCTAGTTTTGTTTAACATAACATGTCTGGGATAAATTAAAGAGAATAGGGTTTGTTATACTCCCCTGAGTCGAGTGCAGACATTTCTGGGCTGTTGTTGAATTTTTGGCAAAGCGAGGGTGTTGCTGCTTCTCCTGGCATCTTAAAGCCCTCAGTTCAATCCCTGTCAGTCCCAGCTCTCTTCTAAGAGCCGGCCAGCCTTTATCTGACTACTTTTGTGTTGTAGTTAGAGGTGGGTGGTGCTATCTGATGCTGGGAGGTTGTTTCAAACGTTTGGAAACATATAAAGTCACTGTAGAAATTATATGAAAGTCCCAGTATTGAATGAAATTGTATTTGGAGTGTTTAGGAATTGTGAAATAAATAAAATACTTTGTATATAAGGAGATTATGTTTGAAATGTTCAGGTGGGTGGAGTTTCCATGTCACATGGGCAGTAAGCCGTATAAAAGGGAAGAGAGCACCTAGGGATGTGAGAAGTGATCCAGAGAGTAAGCGGAGAGGATTAAGATCTGAAGGGAACTCCAGGGAGTGATGTCAACTACATGAAAGACATGATCTGACGAAGTTTTGCAGTCTTATGAAGTGATGGTGATGTTCACCGTATGTAATATGTCCTGCTTATGAAGAACAACTATTTCTGAAATAAATTCTGGACTCTAAAGAAAAGCCAATATTGAGTCACGCTACCTGTTTCTGTCCATGAACACCTGCGCCCTATCACAAAGCCATTTGGATGAAAACAGGATATCTGCTCCTGAAGAGTTCATTTATTTTTGTTGCTTTCTCCCTACCTGAGGTCATACTGCACTGCTTGTGACAGCACAGTCACTCCCATGGCAACAGACTGTGATGTCATAGCAGAGGATTATGACATGAAGTAGGGAGTAAACTATAGAGGCAGATGATCTCTAACAGATAAAGATGATGTATTCATGCAAATTTACTCTAATAAAAGATGGGGAGAAGAAATCTATAGAACATATTTGGAATGTAAGCTGAACTGTACCTAATTATTATGTTTTTCAAAGTTTGCTTTGTTGCTGCTTCTCCTGGCAGCAGCTCTTTAAAACTGTATAATACTATGTATGTACCCAACTCATTGTATTGTACTGTATCATGTTCCTATGCCTGCTTGGCTTGGTGGTTGACACCAATGTGAGTTAGTGTAGTGGGCAGAGTAGTGTTATAATATGAGAGCCTGAAAGAATGAGATGCATGGGGACATGGAATGTGGCAAAATAAATAAATAACTGGAGGGTGTCAGGAATGAACTGCTGCTAAAAAAAGAATTAAGACTGCTTCCTGGCAAACAGAGACTGAAAACTACTAATGTACAACTTCATTAAAGGAATGGCAGACAGTAGATTCCTGTATCTCTCATTGAGAGGTACAGTTAAAGTGCTCTCTGGTTCAAGCAAATAATTTGCAGTTTGCATTAGTATAAGTCGGTTAAACAGTGCTCCCCAAACATTTGAATTTTCACTGTTTTGCAAGAAACTGGCAAATCACTTTAACAAAGAGCTACAAATCTAAAAACCTGTTTGGGTCTCACCAAAGGGGCAATACCATTGTCACAATAAACGGCGATATGCTTCTTTGTTGTTTGGTTACACATTTATAACAAAAATACATTTACCCAGGTAGGTATTAAATAAGATAAGCAAAGCAAAAACAGTAACATAGTGAGTGTGCAAACAAAAGGGATCTTTCTAGATAGCAAATCCAAGCTAGACCTTGCCACCTGCCATTCCCCACAGGCACGACATCGCCACACAAAAATACATCAAAAAGTTTACTGAAGTTTACTTACGAAACAGGAGAAGATGGAAGGTTTGATACCTTTTATTGGACCAACAAGCGTCTTGTACAAAGATGGAATTATACACAAGCTTTCGGGGCCACACAGGTCCCTTCTTCAGGTGAATAGCAAAACTGAGCAACAAGCAGTATTTATATCCGCTGTGGAGCAATTAAAAATCAGGAAGTGAAGTAGGAAGGTGATAAAGTGGACTAGAGATGAAAGTCTAAGATCCAAAAAATGAGAAGAAATGGGGAGGGGGGCATAGTAGGCGATCAAAGGAAGCTAAGTTTACTGAAAACATTTACATTCAATAGAAGTGCAAGGTTGTGTATATTAAAAACCCTTTAAGAACTGAATATGTGTGAACATATATAGATTCTGGATGTATATATAAGTCCACAGTCTTCTAAGGGTTAAAACGACTGGCATTTGGAAGAGAACATAGCTCCCTTATGGAGGTTTGGCAGGAAGCCCTTTTATAGGCTAGTGCACTCCTAATTAAAGCACTTTTAAAAGACTGTAAAGTACTACAAGAAGAGGTGCATGTGGCACCAGAAAAAAAAAATGGGAAAGGGGAAATTGTTGAACTAGTAAAGGCACACTAAGCCGAAGCTTGTTTCCACATGCGACCTGGGAGCACAAGGAAGTTAAGTGACTTGCTCAGGGTCACAAAGTACAGAAGTGGGGGCTGTGGGATTTAAACCCAGGTCTCCTGGTTTGCAGCTCAGTGCTCTAAACATAGAAACATAGATTTTGACAGCAGATAAGGACCGCCTGGTCTACCTAGTCTGCCCATTTCCCTACGTACTTAAACTCCAGATTCTAAATGATCAGCAGCTTTCCCTCTCTCTCCTGTCACTAGGGTTGCCTTCTGTCTATCCCATGCATTCCTAAACTCACCAATTGTTGTAGCCTCTATGACTTCCACTGGAAGGCTGTTCCATACACCCACCACCCTTTCTGTGAAAAAATACTTCCTCACATTACCCCCTAGTCCCCACCCCCCCCAGCCTCATAGTGTGACCCCTTGTTCTTGCACATCTTTTGAAAGATGCTGACCTCCTGGACCTTGATTCCCCGAAGGTACTCAAATCTCTCTAGCATATACCCCTCCCTCCTTTCCTCCAAGGTATACATACTGAGGTCTTTCAGTCTTTCCTCATATGTTTTCTAGTATATTCCTTTCACCACTTTTGTTGCCCTTCTCTGGACCCCCTCCATTCTGTCAATGTCCTTCCGGAGATGTGGTCTCCAGAACTGAACAAAGAATTCCAGATGTGGCCTAACCATCTGTCTGTACAGTGGCATCACCATCTCCTATTTTCTACTGGTGATGCCCCTTCCTATGCACCCCAGCATCCTTCCAGCCCTCCCCACCACCTTTTCACATTGCTTGGCCACCTTCAGGTCATCCATTATGTTTACCCTCAGGTCCCTTTCCAGTTTTGTTGTTGTTAATATCCCTCCCCCCCCCATTTTGTATTCCTCTCCAGGATTCCTGTGGCCCAAGTGCATGACTTGCACTTTTTTGCATTGAATTTCAGCTGCCACACTCCTGACCACTCCTCCAATTTGCCTAGGTCTCTTCACTGTGTAACAGGTTGTCAATACTGCTGCTGACTCACCTGAGTTTGCCAACCATACGGGTAAACTAGAAAAAAAAACTACTGAACAGCAAGACAGCAAACTAAAAGCAGTCATGCAAAAAAAAAAGTTTATGCGGCACTTGAATGATTATGAGTTCAGCCATATCTCTGATTGGTAAAAACAAGTATTCCAGGTGGCACCACTGAAACCCATTCTGAATCAAAATACAAACACACACAGTGAAGGAGAGTCACATACATAAAGCATAGAGAGCACTGTTTCTTTTTAGAAGAATCTCCAATGAGCCAGCCCGGTGGCGCTGAGGGTTGAGGCTCTGGACGCCACACCCCACGCCACGCCGACCAGGGCCACCGGGGGTCAGCATACCTCTCAACCTTTTGTCCCCCAAATGTGGAACATTGCCTGTCAAAATGTGGAACAAAGGGGCAAAATGTGGAACACTTAATCAAATGTTTACCTAAGAAGCTCAAAACACTGTTAAAATGTTGCATCCATGTTCAGAAAGTCTGTTACTAATTGAATTATATATTTTTTGCATCATTTACTATGGATTTTTGCTTTAAAATGTTGGCTTTCTATGTGGAACAAGCCCTCACAATGTGGAACAGGGAGCTTTTGTGAAGTAAAATGAGGAACATTCCTCCTAATGTGGTACAGTTGAGAGGTATGGGGGTCAGCAGGAGAGAGAGAGAGAGAGGACTGAGCGACCGGAGGACTGCTCTCCTCTCTCGGGGAGGAAGGGATTGTTGTCCAGCCTGCTGATCACCCTCTAGCAATGGCTAGAGGAAGATACGGGTAGGATGGCTCACCGCCGATGTTCAACATCGGACGAGGAGGGGGAATGAGCGTAAACTTGAAAAATGAAGCTGGCAGGCTCTGTGATGGCTCCGACTGCACCTGCGCAGAGCCCCGGGGTCTGGATATTAGCTATCCGGGGGGGGGAGACGACACTCCTCACCCCTGGCCCTGTCACGGGGGGGGGGGGTAACCTATTGGGGATTTCCCGGAGAGGGTCGCTGTGGGAGGTCGGGGACAGAGAGAGATGAGCTCTCCCAAGGGGGGAGCCATAGCCACCTGCCAGCTCTGCCAGAAAAACCTATACAAGAAAAAAAAAAAACAACAGAATAATCTCCAATACAACATCTGCTGAGACAGAGTCCACAGATCAAATTCAACCGCAAGGGGAAACAACGCAACAGAAAGACCAGACAAGGACGGAGAGGAAGATGAAAACAACGGACACTGGGAGAAGAACCTGAGGCAACAGAAGAGACCAAAGATGAGGAATGGACAGAACAGATCACAATACAAATGTAAACAGCAGAAGAAATATTAGCGGTAAGGGCCGGCCCGGTGGCGCTGAGGGTTGAGGCACTGGGCGCCACACCTTGTACCACGCCAGCGACCTGGATTCGGGAATGAGCCCGGGTTGCTGGGGGTCGGCAGGGAAGGGAGAGGATTGAGCATCCAGAGGACAGCTCTCCTCTCCCGGGAGGGACAGAGGTCCCTGTTCGGTGCTCAGCTGACCTCTGGTGGAAGCCGAAGATACAGCAGGCGCCAGAGAAGTGCAGCGAAGAGGCGGGGAGTGGCAGACGTCGGTGAGGCCTTGACGTTAGCGCCTGGCTACTCCCAGGAAAAACGGTGAGACGGACAAACGCGAGCTCACGACATAGCCGCCTCCTGTATCCTCCTGACCGCCGCCGCCAGAGAATTCCGGGGTGTTGGAGTCCACCCCGTCCCTGCCCGGGGGAGCAAACCGAGGCTACGTGGGCGATGGAGGATTGACCAGATACGAGCGAACTGTAGTGTGATGACTCCTAGGTACTCCAGAGGAGACTGGAGCTGAGGTGAGAGAGGAGGGGAAAAACAGAAAGTACAAAAAAAAAAAAAAAAAAGAAATATTAGCAGAACATACATCTGGTTTATCATCCGATACAGAACTGGATGTTTTACGTAAAGGACTATCATTTATCCCTACAACCCCAGAGACCCTTTTAACTGCATTATCAATTTGTTCAAGTTCATTAGAAAATTAAATTTGCAATATCATTTTGAGAAAGCAGGGAATAGTAATCAAGGTAATAGAAGTACACAAAAAAATGGAAATTACGTACCTACCGTAATTCTGATCTTTCTGTGTATCTTCACCATTCATCACCTTTGGGTTACTGGCCGGAGGTCATGACCCAGCAGGAGCCTTTTTTTTTTTGGATGGGCAGAGTTGACGATTATCGCGCGCTCCGAGGCCGTTTACTGCGTGGCGCCCACGGGTTGGCCGTTAGGTGTTATTCGACTCCACCCTCCCACCAGTTCTGAGCTTCGCCATAGAGGTTAGAAAGAGGTTGGGAGGGTGGGACAAGGAAGTCCAAGGGACAGACGCAGGAAAAGATATAAAACTAAAAGGAGAAATAAATGACAGAGGACAGAAGAAGGTCGAAGACTAAGGGGATTGGTAGGGCCCCAATCTCTGGAAGTTAAAAGTAGGATGGAGGGAGGAAAGGTTTTTAGAGGTAAGGAATTTTTTTGGGGGTGGGGGGAACATACCCTGTACCCTTGACTAGTCTCCAGTTTATATAGGAACTGCAAAGCAGTAGCCAAGAGGCTAACTGCCAGAATTGCAGGCACAGAATTACTGACACTGGCACAACTCCTATTAGCAGAATCGGCTATTCTGGAAGAAAGACAGGAAAAACAGGGATATCTCCTCCCCTCAAAGGAGATTTTGGTGCAAGAAACCTAGTTTCTTAAATTAACTGAGGTTATGTCCACAGGACAAGGAAATCAAAGGAAATCAAGGATTGATGGGGAGAAGGGAAGAAGGAAAGAAATGGGGGCAACTGCCAACCCCCACCCCACAGGGGTGGAGCCGAAGCACTGAGGAAGGAGTGCCCCCACTCCTGACCACTCCACCCTTAAGGAAAAACTATCCCCCTATGTGCCCCAGTTTACCCAACTCCTGACCCACAGAAAGGAGGTGGGTAAGAGAGGGGGCAGAGAGGGAGAGGGACCCAGAGACTGAGGCCCCAGGGGGATGGAGGGTGGGACTGTGATGAATGGTGAAGATGCACAGAAAGATCAGAATTATGGTAGGTACATAATTTCCATACCTTATCTGTGTCAATCTTCACCATTCATCACCTTTGGGTGAGTGCCGAGCCCCCCCTTCCCCGAAGGGGGTTTTGAACCTTAAGGGACTGAGTCCCTTAGCTCTCAGTGGGTGACACACTAAGAGGGAGAACCTTCAGGGCCTGGAGAGGCCCGAGTGTGGGGAGAGTGAGACGGGGACCCCCCGGAGGGGGTAGGAAGTTGCCCCGACAGACGCCGCCTCACTCTACAGGAGAATAAATAGGTTCTCTGGTGGGTGGAGTTAATCACCCTACACGGGGCCAAGGGTGACAATCGGGAAAGATGCAGCCATGCCGTCCGCCTAGAGCAGATCGCTGTCCCTACAACCCTGGTAGCTACCGCACTGGCATCATACAATGCCTTTGCTTGGTGCCTTGCTAGCTCCAGGCCATGTGCAGACAGTGCAATGGCTTGTCTGGTTTGCTCCATGTCTGGCATGGAGGCTAGGAGCTGACCCAGCCTGGACCACAAGAACCTGTCATAGGTTGCATAGTGGGCCTGATGTGCTGCAATAGAGAGCAGCAACTGTGCCGAGTAGAAGGTCCTCCTCCCCCAGAAGTCAAAATCTGAAGAATCTTGATCTGGGGGCCGGTCACAGTGCAGGGCGCAAAGCCCATCAGGAGTGTCCAGTTGCGTCAATCCTGACTGAGGATGAGGCATGGAAACTGGAGACTCCGGGGGGGGGGGGCACTATACTGCTGGCAGAGATCCCTAGGGGCAGGAACTCCGGAAAAGGGTCTCTGCCAGGAACGCAACGACGTCTCCCGAAAGGAAGCAGGCCAGGGGGGCACCACAAGGATGTCCTCACTGAAGTCGCCTAGAAAGGCGGGCATCGAGTGCTCTGGATTGTGTAGAGTGGGAGGGGTAATGTGCAGGTCCTCTAACATCCTCACGAGGAACCACTGATACTCAGTGAGATCAGCAGCTGGAGAGATATGGACAGATGGCTCCTCTCCCTCAGAAGAGGGGGGGATGAGGAGTCAGAGGACCTCAAAGGTTCCAAAGCTGTCTGCTACGGGGAGGTTGAAAAAACTGTCTGTGCTTTGCCCTAACGTAAGACGGAAACGAGCAGCCTGAGCTCTGAACTGCTCCCAGGAGAGAGGCCCGCTAGGACCATGAATGCCTGGGAGCACAGGAGAAGGTGGCAGAGAAATAGGGGCAGAACCGACAACGGGGATCAGTTGACCTCCGCCTGGGCTAGGGAGCGCACTGGGAGCCCTAGGGAAAGAAGGTGCCCCGGAAGACTCCAAAGCCAACAGCTGAACAATCAAACTGGTACTGCCTAGGCTGCGTCCTGAAGAAATCCCTCCTGTGAGGTGACCGGGGCCGTGTAGGTCCAGAACGATGGTCCCCTACCTCCAAAGAACGGGGCCCTCTCAAGGAAACCGAGGGGGAAGAGCGGAGATCCGCACTACAGCTTCTCCCAGAACCTGGGTGGGTTCCAGAAAAAAGCCGCCGCACAGACCCCATGCCCCTCGACCCTTCGGAATCCGAGAGTGCCCTCCTCCAAAAGAGAGAGAGAGCCAGCCTAGGCAACTTACAGCCCTGGTCAGCCCTCGAAGGGGCTTTCCAGGGAGCAGCACCCTCCCCTCCCGTGGATGCTCTGATCAGTTCCAAAGCTGGGCGATCCAGGCACACCACAGGAGGAGGTACCACCGCTGAGGGGTCAGAGAACCCTCCGAGGCCAGGCTGCAGGGCAATGGTGGCCTGCACCACTGCCTGCTGGTTAGAACCCCTGACGCTGGCAGTCACTGTCCGCTCCTCAGAGGGGGGGCTGACTCCAGTCTGTCGAGGATACAACCAGGGTGTCCACGCTCGCAGCCAACTCCAGGGAGTCAGACTGCCCGCCTGACTCAGAGTCCAACTCCTCCTCCGAAGAGGTGGAGATCAAAGTCTTGTGCCAGACAGTGCACGGACACCCGCTGCCATCCCTAGTGAACAGGGCACCAGGACCAGAGACTGCACCAGAGTCAACGCCGGTGTCCCCCTCTGCACCGCGAACGGTGCCAGAAGAGAACATGGGCCCAACAAGGGTGGCAGTCTCAGAGCCGGAGCCTGTCACGGCGCCATCCCAATCCACAGCACCGCAAGTGGCACCGAGATCAGCAACAGCACTGATGATGGCTCTGATAGTGCGAACGGCGCTGAGGCCAGAGATGATGCCGACAACGGTCCTGACAGTGCTCTCAGCGTTCCGAAACCCCCATGGTGCCATGTTCACATTCGGAGCCACAAATGGCCCCAAAACTGGACACGGCGCCATGCTCAACCCCGGCGCCACAAATGGCACCAGAGCGAGAAACAGATAAGGATGACGCCATAGAGCCTCCTACAGTGCAGACAGCCCCATCGGTGTCGCCAACAGCGCCAACAGCAGCAACGGTGCCGAGTGACAAAGGCGCCATCAGGGCCCACGGCACCGTGAACAGCGCCAAGGCCCAAAACGGCTCCGACAGACGGCATCGAGGACGCACCGACCCAGGCCTTCCAAGCCGTGGGTGCGACACCGAGGAGCCTTCGCCCGAAAGGGTGACGCCAAAGTGGCGCTCTCGGCCATCCTCGGGTGGGGGCAGACTGGGCCTCCCACCGCGGAGGGACCTCTGCCATGGCTAGGCTAGAAGAGGCAGAGGCCCCCTCCTCTTTGGTCCGTATAGAACTGGGAGAGGACCCAGAGGAAAGGCCGAGAGAACGCGGCTTGGCCTGACGAGTGCGCGCCCGAACCCCGAAAGTCGGCGGAGCTCGCCCCACTTTCCACGTGCGTTGCTCGATGACCCAGCGTTCCATGGAGAAACAGGTGTCGCACAAATCCATGTCGTGAAGCAGGCCAAGACATGTGAGGTATCGGTCATGCTGGTCGGTGATGGAGTACTTATGGCTGCATGGGCACCGTCACATGGGGGGCCGTCCCGTCTTAGAAGATTTCTTGCCCTCAGACTGAGACATGACCTATGGGAAAAAGAACACCAAAACAAGACCCGACGTCGCAAAGCAAATAAAATAAGGAACAGTCTTACCAGGTGACGTTGAGTGGAGCGAATAGAACCGGCAGGATATACAGAGTAGACGGACTACGCAGTGACACGGAGTTGGAAATGTGGCCGAAGGCTTCAACTGTAGAGGTAGGCCTCAGAAAATTCTTCTTAAGAGTTTCTCACGAGGTGACCTCAACAGCGGGGAGACTTAGAACTGGCGGGAGGACGGAGTCAATAACACCTAACAGCCAACCCGCGAGCGCCACGCAGTGTGTCGGCCTCAAGGGCAGCACCGATGGTGCGTCGACTCCACCCATCAAAAAAAAGGAGCTCCTGCAGGGTCATGACCTCCAGCCAGTAACCCAAAGGTGATGAATGGTGAAGACTGACACAGATAAGATCAAGTTACTCACCTGCAACTGTAGTTCTAGAAGTGGTATATAGTGTATACATCCACACTTCTGGCAGAATTATTTTCCCTTTAAGAATCGTCGGAAGGTCTTCAAGCTGGCTCCTCCCACCCACTCAGGTGGTATCCTCCTCAGCACTGCCCCATGATGTCAGATCTTACCCGCTGAAAGCAAGACCAGGGTACCACTTGCCTGGGGAGGTCAGGTGGGTTGTGTGGATGTACACCATATACCACTCCTAGAACTACAGTTACAGGCTAGTAACTTGTTTTTCCAGGGGCGTGGATATGGTGTACTTATCCACACTTCTGGCAGACTACAAGGAGTTCTCCAGGAGGAGGGGCAAGGTGCATACCTCCTACTTAGGGAATAACAATTGGAGAACCGAGGCCCCAAAACCAGCATCTCGGCATGACTCAAGGTTGATATAGTGATGGGAGAAGAAGGTGTGTGCTGACTTCCAGGTAGCAGCCGTGCAGATCTCCTGGATAGGGACATCCCTGGAAGCAGCCACCAAGGCAGCGGTATGTCTGGGGGAATGAGCCCTGGGCCCTACAGGAGGCTACCCTACAAGCTAACCTATCGCAGAGGTCGATGCAGAAGACTATCCACCTGCCCATCGCCCACTTTACTGCCAGTCTTCCAAGTGCAGTTTCAGCATAGGTGACAAACAGCTGGCAAACCTCTCCCTGAACTCCCGCCAAGCACTCCTTGCAGTAGGCGAGCATGTGCCGCAGGTCCAAAGCATGGAGCCTGTGCTCAGCCTCCAAAGTGTGATTGGTAAAGTACATCAGGAGATTTATTACCTGGATAAGGTGAAACTCCGAGACAACCTGTGGAAGGAACTTTGGGTTGGGGCAGAGTAGAGCTGAAAGGACTTCTTCTTCTGGGGCTTAGAATCCTTAGTGTCATTTTGGGCAGAGGAGACAGAGTCCAAGGTGGCACTGGATTTCTCAATTCTGGTGAGATGACCATCCACCCCGATCCGAAGTCGTCGGTGCCCAGGAAGGGGACATTCGCCAATTTGTGCTGGGTATCTGCCATGAAGGTCGAGATCCTCAGCCAAGACCTGCGGCGCATAGATACCACTATGGCCACAGACCTGGCACAGGAGCTGCCAATATCCATGGCCGTCTGGAGCAGCTGCTTAGCCACAGCACAGCCTTGGTCCTGGACTTGCTTGACTGTTATATGAAGGTCAGCTGGGAGCCAAGGGAGCACCTGATCAAGGGTGCCCAACAAGGCATGGGCAAAGTGGGCCATCATTAAGGCCAAACTAGCCTGCCTAAGGCTGAGAGATAAAGCTGCACAGACTTTCTTGGCTGCATGAGCCAATTTCTTGGATTCTTTGTCGCAAGGCTTGTCAACATCCCCAAAATTGCCAATTCCAACTAATCGGCAACCAATCCTTCGACCGAAGGGTGTTCTGTAAATCCAGTGAGGGAGTCTGTAGGAACTATGTACTTGCGGGCCATACATGCCAACGGCATAGGACAGGAGGCTCGGCACTGCCAGAGCTCCAACACAGGCCCAAGAATGGATTCAGCCACCAGGAAGGCGACCCCAGGGGAATTGTCCCGGTCAAGGATTTCGGTGAGAGGATACTTAGCCCTTTTCTGAAGGATCCCGGTAGCCTCTGAAATCAGGCAGACTATGGCCCTGAAGGAGGTAGGACCAAGGTCCGTCGACAAATCCTCCCCTGACTCTAGGTCAACAGGACGGGAATGCATAGAGTAGTCCTCTGATTCTGAGGATTCGAAGACCGGGTGACACCCCCCCCTCCCCTGAGTCCCCACTAACTCTGCAGGGCTTGTCGGCCCGAGTGACCGTAACAGACAGTTGTCGAGGAAGCTCGGCAGTAGTAAAGGCATCCTCAGGAGGGTGACCCTACTCTGGTTGAGGCAATGGGGGTTCCACCCAAACTGGTGGAGCGGTCAGGAGTGGCAGAGCCAGAAATGGTTTAGGCTGAGGTGGCAGCAGCCATGGAAGCACCAGGGTAGGAGCCGGCACAGGCTCAGGCCCAGCACCCAAAAGGAGCCACTGCCACATGGGCTCCTCACAGCACCACCATAACTTGCAGCAGAACCAGTCTTCACCAGAGGATGAAGAGGAGGAATAGCAGCGACACCACTTTCCCACGTGTTGAAAGCGACACTGGTGACCAAGGAGAGAGCTGCGGGACCTCAACCTCGACTGCTGGCAGACCAGAAGGCGAGGGCAGACAGGAACCAGCAAAGGATGCCTAGGGTCCCTAGAAGGCTCGGGGACTCCAGAGCTACGAACCGGCTCAGGAAGCTGATCTGACCCACCCTGGGAGTGGGCAGGCAGGACTAGAGTCCTGGTGAGGGAAGCATCCCTCTTGTCCAGCAAGAACTGGTCGACAGGGTCAAGAAAAATCTTGACAGGCTGGTCAGCCCATGTCACTCGCTGTCCCATGACCTGCAGTGGGACTTCTTTGGCTTCTCCTTGGAGTCCTTCTTCAAAGATTTCGAAGATTTGGACCCACAGAAAGGGCCCTCCTGGAGGGTAGGAAGGGACTGGCATAAGTTCCGGAATGCCCATGTGAAGGATGCACCAAAGCCCAGTAGGGCCAGCGCAGACACCAATGAAGTGCCCTGGGCTGCAGCTTGTTTTAAAGCCACTGTCTGGCGGACCCAGCAGCCGTGGAGACCGGCCTACAGGTGTTCTTGGTCATCCGGATGACCAAGTAAAAGTCACGAGTACTGGTCCTCCAAAGTTGAGGGCGTGTAAGTAAGGTGCAGCACAGGCCGCAAGTCTGGGAGTCATGTTCCTGGCCCAGGCAGTATACGCACGTGGCATGAGGGTCCGTGCATGATATTTTCTGTCCGCACAGACATCTGAAGCTGGGTGCCGACATGGAATCAGTCGATTCCATCACACTACGATGGTGAAACCACAAAGCAAACTCAAAAGACCAAAAGGAAATAATGAAAGAATGTTAGGGCCTACACAAACGCGAACCGCTATGGAGGGAACCTTCTTCTTCCAGTGGAAAGGAAGATCTGACATCACAAGACAGTCCAGAGGAGGATACCGCCCGGGTGGATGACAAGGAGCCAGCTTGAAGACCTTCCAGCAATTCTTAAAGGGAAAGGAATTCTGCCAGAAGTGTGGATAAGTACACCATATCCACACCCCTGGAATAAGTACTTTCCACCCTAAATCTACCTTTTGCCCAACCAGTGCACCAGCAGTACTGGTTTTTAGGGGTGGGCGAAAGTTGCGAGTTCCGTTTTCACGGAACTTCCACGAAATTTTGCGGAAATTGCGGAACTTTCACCACTGGCGAAACTGCGGAATTTATTCTATCCACAGTTTAATGAACTGTCAGTGAACGAGCGCCTGCTTGTACAACCGTGCAGTCATTCACTGACAGTTCAGTGGGCCACTGGTAGTGGAGGAAAGAGGAGTGCTGCAGTGGTGGACCGCTCAGGGCAAGGTGGGGAGGGAAGTGGGGTGGTGGCACACGAACTGTCAGGGTGGTGGTTGGGGGGGGGCCCCAATAGACACCAGGGAATTGGGATTTTTTTTTTTATAAGGGATCTGGGATGGGGAGGTCCACTAGACACCAAGGAATACAGGGGGATGAGCTAACGGACTGCCAGCCGTTTTTTTGTGGATTAAGAAATCCAGGTTAGGGAGGGGGGTCCGCTAGACATCAGGGAAATAAAATGTTTTAGGGGCCATGATCGGTGGGTGGGTGGGGGACCACTAGAAACCATGAGAGTCCAAGGAAGGGATTGGAGGTATTTACTGGGACCCCTGATCAGTGGGGGGTGGATTAATTAATTAAACTGCAGTTAAAAAAAGCCTCAGAAATGACCACTGGCAGTGATCCTTCCTGGGATTTTATTCCCATAGTTTAATAAATGAACCCTGATTTTCTATATTTTTCCGCCAGTTTAAGGTGGAACTTCATGAAAGTTCACAATTATTTCAAACTTTCGGCGAGCGCAACTCTTTCTTTTGCCGAAATTCCACCGGCAGACATTTTTTTTCGCATATCCCTACTGGTTTTTAAAGAGGTAGTTGAAAAAGATTTAGAAACACTACTTAACAAAAGAAGTGATGTTGATTTTGTGAATATGACCAAGCGGGAATGTGAGGCACTTCTATCAGTACAACGGAACTACCTTATTACCAAACTGGCAGACAAGGGTGGTTCTGTTGTGGTAATGATACAGATAAATATACAGCAGAAGTCCTTAGACAATTGAGTGATAATACTATATACCAGAAATTCAAAACTGACCAGACAAAAAGTTTCAAACAAAAAACTGATAACTTTCTGAGTGCATCTCTGAACAGGGGGACTAGTTCAAAAGAGGTTAAGCAATACATTATGGTTGACAACCAGATACGCCCAACCTCCCTCCTTAAAAAAGATGGGGCGGACTTGGGCAGAAGGAAGTGAAGAGAAAGTGGAGGTGCTTAACAACTACTTCTGCTCTGTCTTCACTAGAGAGAAGGATGGGCCAGTGCCACAAGGGAGCAGTGGGGTGGGGACAGGAAAGAGGGAAGCTACAGGCAGCATAACAAAGGTAGACAAGATGCATAAGGGCCTAAATGCCCTGGAGGCGGACAAGTCCCCAGGACCAGATGGCGTACACCCAAGGGACCCAAGAACTTGTGGTGGTGATGAGGGCCCCCTGGGAGACCTGTTTTAACACCTCTCTGGAGTCTGGGAGTGTGCACCAGGAATGAAGAACTGCACATGTGGTCCCTCTCCATGAAAGTGGTCCAAGGAATGAACCACGGAATTACAGGCAAGTCAGTCTGACCTCAACAGTGGGGAAACTGATGGAGACTATCCTGAAGTGAAGATTGGTGAGCTTTCTCGATGAAAATGCGCTGCATAATGAGAGGCAACACGGGTTTGTGTTAGGGAGGTCCTGTCGGCCTAATATGAGACTTTTTATCGGGTGACCAGGACAGTGGATAGGGGCCAAGTGACTGATGTCCTGTATCTGGACTTTACCAAGGCCTTTGACTCTGTGCCACATAGGAGACTGATCAGGAAGCTAGAAGACCTGGGGGTGGGGGCCAAGCTTGCTAGATGGGTCAAAAACTGGTTGCATGACAGAAACCAAAATGTGGTGAGGGAAGAATTCTCAGAAGCTAGACCAGTGACCAGTGGGGTCCTACAGGGCTCAGTGTTCAGTCCGGTGTCGTTTAACATTTTCATTGGTGACACAGTATAGTGCAGTGGTTTAAGTCTCTGAGCTGCAAATCTGGTGACATCCAGCAGACCAGACCTGGGTTTGAATCCCACAGCTTCCACTTGCATACTGTGCGACCCTGAGCAATTCACTTAACTTCCCTGTGCTCCCAGGTCGCAGCTATAAAAAAGCTTTCAGCTTAGTGTGCTACTCCTGGTTAAACTAAAAAAAAACCAAAAACAGCCAATGGGATCAAGGGTAAACTCTGTGTTTGCTGATAACACAAAGCTCTGTGGGAGGGTGGACAAGGGGGAGGGAAAACAGGAACCTAGGGAAGACCTGGCTAGATTGGAAAAGTGATCAGGTATATGGCAACTAGGGTTCAATGCAAAAATGTGTAAAGTTGTGCACTTGGGGACGTAAAACCAAGACACCAAATACAAGGTTGGAGGGGATGTGCAGGTTACCAAAGCAGAGTAAGAAAAGGATATGGGGTGATCATCACGAGTGGCCTGAAGGACTTGGCACACGCAAATCGGCTGCTTGGCTGTATAGCCAGAGGGATTACCAGTAGAAATGCAGAGGTCATACAGCCACTGTACAAGTCACTGGTAAGGCCGCACCTTAGATACAGTGTGCAGTATCGGTGCCCCTGTCTAAAGAAGGATGTTAAAGAGCTAGTGTACTGCCTAAAAAGTATTGTTTCGTACTTACCATAATGGTAGATCTTTGAGAGGATCTCTTGCAGCAGGTCATACACTTAGATGTCCACCAGAGGGCGCTCTTGTCACAGTAGCTTTCACCAGCAGCGCTGACTGGGTGCCGCCCACGATGACATCAGTCCATGCATATGTATTAATACGTGGTGGCCCCTAGCGGCCTCAGTTCCTAGCTGGCGACCAGCTGGTGGAGCAGGACACTGAGGGGAACCGAGGATGCCTGAGGTATCGCTCAGCAGGACGAGAAGTCTAGAAGCAGATGATGGCTGTCTCAGAGAAGTAGGGGGAAGGAGGGAGGGAATGTGCCCTTCTGCAAGAGTTCCTCTCTCTAAGATCTATCGTTATTAAGTATGAAACTGTACTATCTTCTTCGAGGGATTCTCTTGCAGCAGGTCATAGACTTGGGATGATTCTCAAGCAGTCAAGCTAAAAGGGAGGTTAAGACAGGAGGTCCTGGAGGATGGCACAGCCAAAGGAGACGCAATCTCCGGAAGCCATGTCAAGACTATAGTGTCTAGTAAATGTATGGACAGTAGACCAAGTGGCGGTGTCACAGGTATCAGTGAGAGAGAGAGAGAGAGAGAGAGAGAGAGAGATGCCCCTGAAGCAGGCAGCAGAGGTAGAGATAGCCCTGGTGGAGTATGCATGCACAGCACCAGGGACAGGTTTGCTGTATCTAGTGTAGCAGTAGGTGATACAGTGGGCCAGTCAGTTGAATAAGGTCAGCTTTGTAACGGGGTGCCCCTCCCTAACAGGAGCAAACGCAATGAATGGTTGCTGTGATTTGCAACAGAACTTAGTGCAAGCGACATAATAACACAGGATTCGATGCACATCCAGAGTGTGGAGAATGGATTCACCCAGGTTAGCCTGAGCCGAGTAGAGGACAGGTAAGTTAATGGATTGGTTGAGAGTGAATTATGAAACCACATCCAGAAGGAACTTGGAATTGGTGCGGAGCACGACTCTGTCTTTATGAAAGACGAGGTAAGGCTCATGGCACATGAGGGCCTGAAGTTCCGAGATGCGCCTGGCTGATGTGATAGCTGCCAGGAACAAGGCCTTCTAGGCCAGGAAGCGCATTTCACAGGTAGCAGCTGGTTCGAATAGTGAAAGGGTCAGTTTTTCCGGCACAAAACTGAGGTCCCAGGGCGGAACTGGATTTCGAATTGGGGGCTTGAGATGCAGAATATCCTTGAGAAACATCCTGGCCAGGTCCATGTGAGTGACCTGTTGGTCCCTGATGGAGTCATGGAAGGCCAAGACAGCAGCTAAATGGGCTCTGATGGAAGAATAGCTTAAACACTAACTGGAGAGGGTGGAAAGGTAGTCCAAAATGGTAGCCAATGGGCAGGAGTAAGGGTCCAAGCCCCCTGTCAGCATTCCATACAGCAAAACGCTTCCATTTGGCAGCATGTGTCTTTCTAGTAGATGCTTTTCTGGAGGCCAGCAGAATCAAGGCCACAGAGGCAGAGATGCTGTGTTGGGCTATGAAGATGTCCTCAGGAGCCAACCATGTATCAAAGGGACCCAAGATTGGGGTAAAGAAGGGTTCTGTGGTTCTGCGTGAGCAGATCGGGTCAGAGAGAAATGGGAAGGGTATCTGTGACTGACAGTTGCTGGAGGAGGGGGAACCTTATCTGTCCCGGCCAAAATGGGGCAATAAGAATCATGGAGGCCCACACCAGTTGGAGTTTGAGTAGTACTCACTGTGTACGGGGGGGATGGACAGGAAGGCATATAAGAAGCATGAGGGACAGGGTGTCCAGGGAGCTGCTGAGAGAGTTGGGAATGATCAAGCAGTATTCAGGTAGTCTGATTGCCTGGAGAGGCAAATAAATCAATGCCTGGAGTGCCCTACAGCTGGAGTATGTCGAGTAGGACGTCCACCACCGAGGTCCACTCGTGGCCCTGAGCGTCATGTCTCAGGTTATTTGCAACAATGTTTTGGGCTCCACAAACATGGACTGCCACCAGATGAAGGTGGAGAGCCAGAGCCTGATTCCAAACTTTCACGGCTTCCTACTACAGAGCTTGTGATTTTGTGCCCCCTTCCTTGGATCAGAAGGGGTCCAGGGGCAAGGAATGGCTGGAAGACCTGAAGAGCGAGACGGACAGCCCGCATCTCGCTGTCTCTGGACCCCAGCGGCCCTGCGTTTGGTGAGGACCAAGGTGGGCACCCCAACCCAGGGTGGAGGCATCTGTCGTAAGGGTTTGGGCAGGGGGAGTCGACTGAAAGGGCATGCCAATTTAGAGGTGTGTCGGATCCAGCCACCAGGAGGGGGCCTGCTGAGGACAAGGGTTACTCGAATGGAGTCTTAAGTCCCCTGCCTTTTGGTGCCATTGGCAGCGAAGGGAACACTGGACCGGGTGGATGTGTAAGTGGGCTTATGGCACAGTGGAAATGGCCACCGCCATGTGACTGAGGAGGCGCATGAACTGGCAGGCAGTAACTTGCTGAGCTACAAGGCACTGCCGTGCGAGGGAGATGAGCTTCTGATTCCTGTCCTCCAGCAGAAAGGTCCTGCCTTGTGCTATATCTAAGATTGCTCAGATGTATTGGAGGCATTGAGATGGCTTCATGCAGGACTGGGCTACATTTATTATGATGCAGAGGTCCTGGAAGAGCTGCAGGGTGCAAGCGAGGGAGTGAAGTAATCCTTCCCGAGAGGAGGCTTTTATAAGCCAGTCATCCAAGTACAGGAACATGTAGTGTCCTTGGCGACGAAGGGCTGCGACTATGACCACCAAGCACTTTGTGAAGACCCTTGGGGCAGAGCATGGAATTGGTAATGGTAGCCCAGAAGTTGGAACCGGAGGTACTGTTGATGGGCTGCATGCATCTGGATGTGAAGATATGCATCTTTCATGTCTAGGGCGCAGACCCAGTCCCCGTGATTTAAAAGAGGCAGGACTGTTTGCAAAAGGGCCATTTGAAATCTTTTGTATTGGATGAACCAACTGAGGTCTCTCAGATCCAGGACAGGGCGGAGCTCACCAGTGCGCCTGGGTACCAGAAAAAAATGGGAGTAAAAGCCTTTGCCTAGGTTGTGTAGAGGAACAGGTTGGACCACCTGCTTCTGAATTAAAGAATGCAGCTCCTTCAGCAGAACTGGGATGTGTTCTAGTGGGTATGACAGGAACCAAGGCGGATGTGGGGGGATGGGGGGAAGTGGCTGTGGGCTCCAGAGTATGGCCTGTACAAATAATCTGCAGTACCCTTTCATCTGAAGTAATCTGTTTCCAGGGCTCAAAATGTAGAGAGAAGCAGCCACCCACTGCTTCCAAGGCCTGCAGGGGAGGCTGACTGGCAAAGTCAAAAGGAAGCAGGAGAGGCAGTGGCCGCAGCAGGAGCAGTCCTAGCACCTCTGGGGGCAGAGGCTGAGGTCCTACCAAGAGGTGGGGTCAGGCATTTTCTAGTGGGCTCACAGGCTGAGCTTTTCTGGCGAGCAGCACGCTGAAACTGAAAGGACTAAAATGGCCGCCGGTGCCAGACAGGTAGCAGAGTGTGGTACATCGTGTGCACTGTACAGAGTGCAGCCCAAGGCCTGTTACTCATTACGGATGCCTTCAGTGTCTGTACCAAAAGGTTTCTGCCAACTAAAGGGAGAATTTAAGATGAACTGTTGCACACCCAGGGTAAAGCTGGAAACCCAGAGCCACACATGGCAGCGAACGGTAATACTCGTCGTTGAGGTACAGGCAGAGGCATTCATGGCATCATAGCCAACACGGAGAAGGTGCCAAGAGATACTAGTACCTGTATTAACTCATTACCTCCTGAATGGCCATTTTGTGTCAGGTAAACAATGGATAGTTCAGACTTCATATGGAGCTACTGGAGGTAATGAGTTACAGGTAACTAGCAATTGGTCAGTTTCTGTGGACTGAGGAAGCTTCGCAGCTACTTCTGAGGTGGCAGTCCAAAGGGTTTTCTGGTACTTGAGCATTTGCCCAATATAGTTCAGAAAACGCATGACTAGTGTGAATGAGGCATAGACTCTTTTCCCCATCAAGTCCAATTTCCAGGACTCCCTTTCAGGAGACAGAGCTCAAGTGTCGAGGACGTTTGGTCCGATCATGGGCAGCAATTATGACCACAGAATACGCCTGTGGAGCCGTGGCAAAAAAAGGGTGCTCTGTGGGGGCCTGGTAAAGGCAATCTGCCTTCTTAGAAACGGGAGAGATGGTGGAAGGGTGGTGCCAATCCACAGAAACTGCATTCTTATAGGCCTGGATGAAAGGAGGAACCACACTGGCGGGGTCCTTCAGTAAATCCAAGTAATCAGCGAAGTTGAGGCATTGATGGTCTTGGTCGGTGGTGGTGAACCCCATGACCTGCTGTAACTCAGCCATAATTTCCAGGAAACTGGGGTCATAAGGAGGAAAGCAGGGAGTATAGAGCCTGGGCTCCCCCCCCCCCCATGGAAGACAGGGTAGAGGCACTGGAAGTGGTTCCCACCCTATCACCATCAGCCGGACCCTCCTCTTCTTCCTCCTCAAAGTATGCCAGATCCTCCTTTTTCAGGGGCGTAAAGGAGGGAGGAAGGGTAGGCACATGGCAAACCCGCTTTATAGGAGGGAGCAAGGGACAGGAGGGTGGTGGAGGTGGCTACATGGCTTGCATAACCTCCAACACAGTTTTGACCACTGAGGTGACGTCAACGGCAGGGGTTGTTGATGAGGCCAAGGAGGGAGGAGGAGGAGCTCTCCTAGATCCCATGCTAGAGGGGAACATCATGGAGGACCTGGGCTGGGACTGTGGACAAAGCATGTGTCGTCGAGGCACAGGTCAGGAAGCACAGGAAAACCAAGAGCAGTATAAAAACTTTGCAAATAGCGTTTGATTTTTCTCAGTATCAGCAAAATAACAACTGTTCAGAATATAGAGAATACAGGATGGGTAACCATGCAGAACCAGTGTGTTCTGCCACAGAGGGGTCTGATTCCTTGTGACTTTGAGAATCAAACCCCGAGGTGACAGAACACACGGTGGGGTTACCCATCCTGTATTTTTTATAGTGTATGGTGCCCCTCGACTTATTTTTTAAACATTTTTAGGCTTCCAGACTATATTTAAATCATTGATAAAGAAATTGGTGTCTCCCCTCGCTAGGAGACGGAGCTGGGTGGTTGCTAGGGACTGGGTGTCCCTAACGTAGCAGCGCACATGCCCATTAGTTGCCGCTCTGCTGTGGGCAGGAGTTAGAAGAAAACAAAAACATGGTGGCAAGACGTCTCGCTTAGCGAGAAAACTAACTGTCCCGAGGAGAGAAATGTAAGTTCACAAATGTTTAGGATCAAAATCTATTTGATCCAGCCCTCCGATAATCAGCAATTCACTGTTTGAATGTCTCAAAACTGCCGCGGTCATTTTCTGTTTAAGCGATATTGACCCGCGCCGATTTTTTGTTACTGTTGGCTCGATCTTCTCATTCTAAATGAATGGAACGCTGTTCTGCACGTACGGTCAAGTACAGCGTTCCATTCATTTTAGTCTCTGTGGCTGAACAGCGTTTTGGTATGGTGGAATTTCTAGCGAGTACAACATTCCACCAAACACTATAACTATTTACAAAGGCAGTACAAGCAGTGAAAACAAGATCCTCCTTCTGAGTATTTCTTTACAATTTCCAGTCTCAGTCCCTCTCTCTCTTGCAAAACACTGCTGCTCTTTTTAGTCTCTACGATGCCAGTTCGACAACTAAGTTGTCAATTGCCATCACAGCGACAGATTTATGTTGACTGCAACTTGTGGTTGACATAAATCCGACTTGAGACCCCAGTCATTTTTTCATAGGGGAGCTTTGACCCCTGAACCCCCCCCCATGCAGGGGGCTCAGCCCTCCGCACCCACCAATCTCTAGGATTCTAACTCCGAGTCAGAGTTTGATTGGGGAGGGAGTGAGTGAAGGACCGGGAGAGAGAGTGCCAGGATCTCAGGCGGTCTATTACAGCAAAAATGTCAATGATGTCGGCATCAACATTTTGCTCTAATAGTGTCGCCATCATGGGCGCATATCCTCTTTTTATAACCAGTCTTTGCAAGGAGCTCATTAAGGAAACTTTTTTTTTTCCCCCACAGAATGTTCTTATCAGTTTCCAATGTTCTTGCAGGTGCAGCAAAAAGAACATAATGACCCAGAACTGACCTCTTGTTTACAACTTTGTAAAGGACTAAAAACTGCATCTCAGGTTAACCCCTTGAGTTCCAAATAGCTTTTTGCCATTATTTCAACAGTAACTATATGCAATTTTAAACAAAAGGATCCCAGTATCAGTGACATTTCCACTTAGAGATTCATATATATATTTTTTTTACCCACAGATATGCAAGGGGGAAGAAAAGGCAGAAATAGCAAGGGACGGCAGAGATATAGCGAGAGGTGAAGAACCGCAAAACCGTCAGAGTGATCAGTTCCTAGGTCTCACAAGGAAATTTAGTTGAGCAACCAGACAGAGAAGAGACAGAAAAGGAGAGGATAGAACAGACCCTTGTGTTTAAACTCTTTCTGCATAACAAATTGGGCAGGGCTTTATTCAACCCTGTCGCAGCGTAGAGCCCGAAGCCTGGGAAGCCATGCCCGGCACCTGAACCACCAAGCCCCAGTAAGAGAGAGGCTGCGACGGTGGTGTCAAGGATGGTAAGTCTATTGATGCAAACCCCCAGACCCACGCTAGAGGGTCATGTAGTAGGGGCAGAAAAAGGAGATGTCGATGAATGCTGAAATGTGGTTGTTGTTGCTGAAGGACCAAGTCCCATGCTGGAGGGACGGATCATCGATGAAGTTCGAGAAGACGTCGGCGGAGGGGCCTGGGTTGTATCCAGGACCAACAAAGTTTCAGTATGGGTAGTCAACGAAAGCACTGGTAAGGAGCTCATTGACAGAGGTGGTGTTCGGTTTGTGCAGGAGTCCTGAATACTCTGGGCCTAGGCCGTGAGGACCATCTGGGTGTTTTCCACTGCAGTGGGAGAGGCCCACGCTCTCAATGAGCAGCTGGAGGTGTAAGCCATCGACGAGTAAGGGTCCTTACCTTTTCCACTCAAGGCCTTATCCTTGTCTCTGTGCTTGTGTTTCAATGGAGAATGGTGCTTCGATTGAGGTGTACGGGAGCTTGTCGATGGGGACCAAGACAACGAGCGGGACTGTATTTCCTTTTCCAGGAGAGCCACCTTCTGCTCTGTGAGGTATTTATTTGGACATGAATGGTTGAGGAACTGTCTGATTTTGTTGTATACTTGGAAGGTTCAAATAAAAACTTTAAGTTTACAGTATATTACGACTTCTCTGTTCCCTTTTTTGAATCTTATGATTAGTAAATCTGAAAACGGTTCATGAGACAGATTTATATTGAAAAATATCAGATAGGAACTCATTACTGCTGGCTTTAGTATGCATCCCTCATACTCTTAAAAATATCCCCTGTATCCATTTTTTAAGGCTAGGTCAAAACTGCAGTAAAACAGAAAACTTTGACGCTCAATCAAAAGTTATATTAGATTGTTTTGTGGAAAGAAGTAATAGTAAGAAAGTATTACATGATGCAGCAAATTGGGCAGGTAGTTGTGATGGTCTCTTTTGAATTAAGCAAGACAGAACTTGGCAGGAAAAAAAGAACACATCAAGTTCATAACTACATAAAGCCCACATTCAGAACATGTGAACAACATTATTCAAAAACATGGGTCCATTTTGGAAGCAGACCCCATTTAGAAAAGGTGGTCCAAGGAAAACATCCACAAATGGTCTGTAAGAGGGGATCAAAAAGATACCCTTGTTCATTCTCTGCAGCCTACTTTGAATCCAGGTCTCCAACAGGTTTCTTTATTTGGAGCCCCTCCCCAGCTGTATTATTTGTGGGAGATGTAAGTTCTGTAAATACATGTCAGAAAAGGGAAAACATTTAAACATCCTATTAAGTCTAAACAGTATGACATTCATAGCATGATGTAAGCTCCCCCCAACTGGTGTGGGGCTTAGCTAGTTGGGCTACAGCCCGTCCTGCCCCATATCTGCTGGTTTCTGCCTCTGGTCCCAGGTACTGCTGGAATCGGGAATGGAGGGCTACCTTAAAGAGCTCCTGGTGGGATCTGGGCTAGTACTCCTCCCTTGAACTCCACGGCCACTGACGTCAAAGCCTCCCAATCCTCGGCCCACAGAAAGATCGGTGCCAAGGTCCGTTGGTAATTTTTCCACATCCGGGCACTGGGGGGGAATGTAGCCCTGGTTCAAGGGTTTGTTTTGCTCGCTGGGGTGCCGTGTCCAAGATGGCTATGCACGAGAAGCACTGGGCATGCACCACCGAACTTGAAGGAGCCACAGCTCCCAAAGAAATGTTGGCCATGCTGCCATCATTTAAAAGAGTTCTCAGCCTTAGGGCAGGCAACGGAGCTGGGAATGAGTTAAAAAATGGCTCTGGGTGTAGTATTAGTACTTTCCCAGTCCCAAACAGGCAGTGGGACCGGGAGCAAAGTAGGTGAGGTGCACATGCACACCTGCAGCCTAGCAGGTGCAAAAAGGGTATGGAGCCCCGACAGGCAATCGGGGCTCCCTCCAAACAAAATAAGGGGTTTCTTGCCCCCATCAGAGCAAACGAGGCAAGGGGACATTGGTACAGCCCCTGAATTGGCTTATGTTAAATGTTTTAAAGAATGAAAAAGCAGTGCAGCTAAATGTAAACAAACATGGCAGCCCTCTGTAATTCTCCCTGCCGCCAGGGCTGCTGGGAAGGGTAAAAGGGCACCTACTGAGAGCCTGGGAAAAGACTGGCCAATCAGGTAGGGAGAATTGGGCTGCTATGTAACTGGCTTTGCCCTGTGAGTTGGGGGATTCCAGCTGAAAAGGAAAGGAGGAGACTGCTTTGGGAGGGCTGCACAAGTCAGAAGGCTAGTCTGTGTGCAGAAAGGCTCCTCCAAGCACCAAAATTCTTAGCCAGAGTGCCTATAGTCTATTCTCCCAGCAGAGCATTAAGAGGACTGCTAACCCGTTTTCCCAGTGGGATTTATTTAAGCTGCTGTTTGAACTGCTGTTCTCTCAACTTGAAGGCTGTAAACGGAGTTGAACTGCTTGGACTGTTTCCCAGCTAGGGAAAAATGGTATTTGGGCCGGGTTAGAGACTGTTAAAAGTCCGAGTGAATTTAGTTTTCAGCAGAATTTGCGTGTCCAGCTGAACGTCTGAGGTACTACTGCTGCCAAGTACCCTGGTCCAACAAAAAGGCCTTGGGGACGAAGATGATGAAAGACAAAGACGAGGAAAGGCCTCTGAGGTGAAGATGGCAAAAAGGCCCATCACAGGTGAAGAATCCTGCTCCTGCTTAAAATTCTCTAGCCTGCAGCTGTTGTTCCTGGAAAGGCTATCTGCTGCAATCAGAGCGGTACTGCCAAACCTTATCCTACTTCAGCACCCCCAGAGACTGTCAACAAACTGTAAGTACCTCTGGGCTGCAGTTCTCAGGAGTATTTTTACTAGTTAGTTAGTCAGTCAGATATTCCAAGGGGGTGAAGTCCTAGGCGGGACTTAGTAAATCTGCCAGATAAACCCAGGCAGAAGGTTAAACATTTACTTGTTTAAAACCAAATTTAAGCCCCTTACCAAGTTGTGCCAGTTCAGGTTCAAAAGACACTTGTTCCTTCCATATCCCCAAACTTCCTTCAACCTTATGTGATCCGGCTGGCCACCAGCAACTCTGTGAGGTGCCTACTGCAACAGACAGTAAGCCAGTTGCACCCGTGGGGTGGTATGGGGACTGTGTGGAGACAGTTGTTGAAATCTAAATTGTTTGTTCTTAGTTTTTTGGCCTCCCCTTTCCCTATAATAAATCAGAGGTTGGTTTATTTTACAATTCGTAATTATGGTCATTACTTAGTGTTTATTGCTACTGTGTGGGGAAAAGTTAACTATATGTGAGAGGAGTTCCTTGAGGGAGGTTAGGGCCACATTGGTTAGCCGTTATATACCCTTTCCCCAGGTGGAGGCACCAAAACCTGTTCTGGTATTCTATTTGTGTACCGTACCCAAAAGAACCCAGGCCAACCCCAAGGTAGGTTGATGTGTGAGGGAGAGCCGGGTGCGCACTATAGAGAGAACCCCCCCCTTAAAATGAGAAGTGATCCTGAGTTTCCAGGGAAAAAGCTGAAGCCCCAAGTTACTATTTGCATTGGACTAGGTCTCATTCATGTTGCACTATCATAGGGACTTTCAACAATCACAAGCGAGTCACAAATGTATATAAATGTATGTGATCTAATAAATGGCACATCTCACCTTCATTTGAGAAAGAACAGTTACTCACTTACTGTAACAGCAGATCTTCGAGAGAATCTCTCATCAGGCCACACTTATGGAACTACAGCCGCCAGGCACTAGGACCAGATGGAAACTTTTTGCAAGCAGTCCACTAGGGGCCGCCCAAGACGATGTCTTGCGTCGACGTCCACCGTATATAAATGTGGGCAGCCCCTCTCCCTCCTCAGTTCCCTGCCAGAAATCATACACAAAGGACCTCCCCCATAGGGAACCACGAGAGAGCTGAAGGTTCCAGCTACCAGGTGAGGCTGGAAACAGCAGGTAGTGCATCCGAGAGAGAGAGAGAGAGAGAGACAGGAGTGAACAGACTCTGTGTCCAAGGGGGACAGAGGGTGGGACGGCATGGCCTAATGAAAGAGATTCTCTCGAATATCTACTGTTATGGTAAATACGTAACTGTTCTATCTTTTTCAAGGATATCTCTTTCATCAGGCCACACCTATGGAACGAGTCCCAAACAGTAGTGACAGAGAGACTGTGTGGGTGGCTGGAGGCTACAGGCCCAAGAAAGGATGCCTTGAAGCATGGCCAGGCGAAAGCCTGCTCTTCTTCAAGAGGCAATGTCCAAACTGTAGTGTTTTGTGAAAGTGTGGAAAGTACTCCAAGTTGCAGCAGTACAAATTTTTGCAACAGATACATTCCTGAAACAGGCATCATAAGTGGCCATGCCTCCGGTGGAATGGCCACGAACAGCCCCAGGAAGTTCCTTACTGTACTTCCTATAACAAAAGTAATACAGTTGGCCAACCCCTTGGACAGACACTTGTTAGAAACCGGTACACCCTCTTTCCCAGGGGCGAAGGAAACAAAAAGCTGCAAAGACTTCTTGCAGTCCTTTGTATAGTGAACAGAGTATCTGAGTATTCTATGTACATCTAAGGCATAGAGCAATGTTTCTCCTGGATTGGCATGCTCAGGAAAATAAATTGGTAGGTGGATAGCTTAATTCAAAGTAAACTCTGACACTATGTTAGGAAGAAACTTAGGATTGGTCCATAAAGACACCCTGCCTTTGTGGAAAATCAAATAAGGAGGCTCGCACATAAAAGCCTGAAGCTCTGAAATCCTTCAAGCAGAAGTAACAGCAACTAAAAATGACGCTTTCCATGACAGAAAGCATAGCTTGCAAGTCACAGCTGGCTCAAAAGGAGCCAAAGTAAGCTTCTCTAACACAAAATTCAAGTCCCAGGCCAGGACTGGATTGTGGACAGGAGGCTTCAGGTGCAGAATGCCTCGCAAAAACGTATGGGCCACCTCCAGCTGCATCGCCACACGGCCAACAAGAGAGACATAGAAAGCTGCAATAGCAGCCAGGTGCACTTTGATAGAAGAGTATTGCAGTCCTGCTTCTGACAAGAACAATAAATACTCCAGAATCTGATTCATGGAGTAACTGGAGGGATCCAAGTTATGGGAAGCGCTCCACAAAGCAAACCACTTCCACTTCATGGATTAAGTAGCCCTGGCCTGGTGTAAGGTTTTTTGGCAGCCACCTTTGGGGACACTCCAAATCTCGCAATGGCTATGTCTTCAGGAGCCAAGCATGGAAATGGAATGACCTGATGTCTGGATGAACCAGGGTTCCCTGTTCCTGTGACAGCAAACCCTTGCACAGGGGTACTGACCTGGAAGCCTTGTTGGCGGATGCAGACCTTGACACAGTAGCAAGAACAGAGATGTGGTACTCTGCTAATCATGGCTGGGAAGTCAATGTACCAGGCTATACACTGTTTAGGAGAGACAAGGAGGATGAAAAGGGTGGTGGTGGGGGGGGGGTGGCCCTGTACATCAGAGATGGTATAAAGGCTACAGAAGTTCAGGGAAGACAGAGGAGGCCAAGGAAATGTGGGTCACCCTGGAGCCAGGGAATGGAACAGCAATATGTACAGGGGTGATCTACAGACTTCCGACACAGAGGGAGGACGCTGACAGGGAACTAGTGGAGGACATACACAACATGGCAGCTAAAGGCGAAATCCTGCTACTGGGGGATTTCAATATGCCGGATGTGGATTGGACCACCCAGGTGGCTGCTTCAGCCAGAAGCACAGTCATCCTAGAATCCCTGCAGGGGGTTGGACTCGGGCAGCTGGTGCATGAACCAACCAGATACAAGTATATTCTGGACCTGGTATGGACCAATGGTAACAGAGCCGAAGAAAAACAGGCTGAAGGGCAGCTGGGGTCCAGTGACCACTGCATGGTGTGGTTCAGCATGGCAACATGGCGGAAACTATATCTCAGTACGTAATAATAAAAAAATTGTTTTGGTGGGTGATTTCAATGCGGCATGGGAAGGTAAAAGAGGTTTAAAGCTTGAAGAGTCTTTTCAAAGTTTAGATTTGGTCCAAATTATCACTAATCCAACCCCAGGAAAGGAAAAATTTATTGTCCAGAAAATATCATGGACCTTATCTTTGTGTCCTCTGAGACTGTGATTTTAGAGAAATTTATTGGTCCCCCAAATCTAGAGGATCAAGAGCCTATTGGACAACCGCTTTCCAGCTCCCTGGAAGCTGGCTAAAATAATCCCTGTTCATAAAGGAGGCTCCAATGTAGGTCCCACAGACTATAGGTCAATTGCTCTTTTATCCATACTTTCAAAAATTCTAGAGAGATTGGTTCACAAGACAACTTATGAGCTATTTGGAGAAATATAATAAATTAAATAATTTTCAGTCGGGCTTTAGGAAAGCTATGTCGACGGGCACCACACTCACGGACTTTACTGATTTAGTAACATCTCCTCATCAGAAGTCGAGGTCCGAGGGTGCGATGTTTGTCGACCTATCAAAGGCTTCTGATTTAGTTGATCATATAATTTTGGTAAATAGACTGGAAAAAGTGGGCCTAGTAGAGGAACCATTAAATTGGTTCTGCTCTTACTTAGAAAATAGGTTGCAAATGGTCGTAGTGGAAGGAAAGTGTCCAATTCCTCTTCCAGTATTTTGTGGTGTTCCTCAGGGGTCTATATTTGGACCCCTGCTATTTATAATTTATCTAAATGAACTCCCAAACCTTACAAACGTAACTTCTATTCGGCTATATGCTGACGATACGGTTTTGGTGTCTGAGGGATTTGACTCCAGTGAGGTCGAACATAAACTTCAGGCAGACTTCACTGCTCATCAAAACTGGTTTCACGACTTCCGGTGACGCAAGCGCTGTTAATGGCCGCTTGAAGCTGAAGCTCTGCCGAATCCGATAGAATCCTAAACCATCCAGGCATCCAGAAAGAAACAAAAGCTTAAAAAACTTGCACCAGCTAGCCTACACATGGCTACAAGACAGGAACTGAGAGAATTCACAGCGCCAGGCGCTTCTAAAGAGCCGCTCCAACAGACCTTAACTGAGCAACCCTCTCTAGTAGCTAAACAAGGGATACAAGTTGCAATGGTAGAAGCGGAACGAACAGGAGAGAATAAGGACGAGCCCGAATTCACAATTACCTCTAAACAACTCTGCACTCAATTAAGTAAAATCGGAGAAACGCTGCAACGTATTGAGACAGCAGTAGGTGATACCAAGCGCAACCTTCGGGTAGTCGAGAATCGAGTAGCTGCAGTAGAGGCCTGCTTGACAGAATATTGCAAAGAGATTGACGTGCATAACTCGGCGCTTCTAAACCTACACCACAGAGAGCTTCAACTGAGTAAAAGGGTGGAGGAATTAGAGAAGAAAAAATTACTCACCTCAGTAATTGCTTTTCTTCTCATGGAGTCTTGCTATATTATAACAATAGCAGTCAGCCACTGCAGCTGAACTGCCCCGGAGAGGAAGGAGTTAACTCCAGAAGATCTGGAGTTCTACAGCGCGAGGGCGCTGTGCCAAAGTTTATCTGGCCAGTTTCAAATGAAACTGTCAGATTCTTTACTTGCTAACACTAAGCAACAAGTCTGTGTGGAAAGCTCACACTAGCCAAACGCATACCTACTAGTAGTAATAACAACAATATAAACAACTATAGAAACACCAATAACCATAATAACAATGAATAATGGTATTATTATTATTAGTTTTCCCCTGACAAGCATTATTAGGACCCCCTTCCCAAGACTCAAGTCCAGGAAGGGGCCAATATATTACCTAAACGGACAACCTCGTTCCCTAACCCTAAAAGAAAGAGGGTAAAGGGAAAAACTACAATGGCATTGACACAGTGATTGCACTAATTTGCCACCCCTACCCAAGTAGAAGTTCTGAGAGGGGCAGGAGGGAGGGTGGTTATGATATAGCAAGACTCCATGAGAAGAAAAGCAATTACTAAGGCGAGTAATTTTTTCTTCAAACACCATGAAGTCTTGCTATATTATAGACATTAGCAGAATACACAGCAGTACCTCCATGGAGGAGGGTCAGGACCTACTTAGGAAATAGGCTCTGAAGCACAGCTGTACCAAACCGAGCATCTCTCCTGGACTGGACATCCAGGGAATAATGCTTGGTAAAAGTGTGAACTGTCTTCCAGGTAGCAGCTTGACAAATTTCCAGAATGGGAATGTCTCTAGCAGCCACTAGAGACGAGCTGTACCCCTGGTGGGAGTGGGCCTCAGTCCTGAGGGGGTTCTCTACCTAGTTTTTGGAACAAAATTGGATACAAGAGACAATCCACCTTGCAATTGTCCTCTTAGTGGCAGGTTTCCCTGCCAACCTCGCCATAAGTAAGGAAGAGTTGAGGATTCAACCTGTGACCCTTGGTGCATTCCAAATAGTAGCTTAAGGCCCTTTTGACGTCCAGCTGTGCAGTCTCCTCTCACCTGAGGAAGAATGCTCAGTGAAAATACTGGAGAGAGATGGATTGGTTCAGGTGGAAATCTGAAACCACCTTAGGCAAAACTTTCTATTAGTCCTGAAGACTACCTTATCTCTGTGGAAAGAAATAAAATCTTCTTCCACTGACAGGGCCTGTAATTCACTTATGCGCCTGGCAGAAGTGATAGCCACTAGGAAAAACAGTTTTCCGTTAGATACTTGAGCTCTGCTGAGGACAGAGGCTCAAGGGAGGTTGCATTAACTGAGCAATGCAAACATTCAGGTCCCAGGCAGGAGCTGGTCTCTAAAAAGGGGTTAGTATGAAGTAACCCTTTAAAAACTTGGAAAACACAGGGTGAGAAGAAAGGAGGCAGGCTTCCTGCCGACAAAAGCAGAGACAGCTGCCAGATGAACCTTCAAGGTAGCTGGCCTAAGGCCTAGGGAATTTAAATGGACCAAATAGTCCAATAAAATTGGAAGATCAGCGGATTCTGGAATAATCTGCCTCTCAGAGCACCAGATGGAAACCCTCTTCCACTTAGAATTGTAAGTGGCCCTAGTGGAAGGCTTCCTTGAAGCCTTTAAAATATCCAGGACACCTTGAGAAAGGTGTAAATCAGCAAATTCCAACTCCTCAAGAGCCAGGCCTTGAGATGGAGGGATTTGAGGTCCAGGTACCACACTCTCCCCTGTGCACAGGCCAGCAAGTCGTGGACTCTGGGCAGGCTCAGGGCAGGGTGGACTGTCAAGGACAGAAGCAGAGGGTACCAGGGCTGTCTGGCCCAATCTGGGGCAATCAGAATCACTTTGCAGGGTTGAGATCTGATTTTCACTAGTACCCTGAAAAGAAGAGGAAAGGGGGGAAAGGCATACAGGAACTTCCCTTTCCAGTCCAACAGAAAGGCGTCCAGGGGGACTGAGCCCAGCACTGGAGGCCTGCAACAAAATAGAGGAAGTTGGTGGTTGTCTGGGGCTGCGAAAAGATCTATCTGAGGGGTGCCCTATCTGGCAAAGACAGACCCCAGCACCTGTGGATTCAGAGCCCATTCGTGATGGCCCTGAGAAATTCTGCTGAGGGCATCCGCCAGGACATTGTCCTTCCCTGGGAGGTGAACTGCTATCAGGGAGGTGTTCAGGGAGTAGGCCAGAGACCACAACTTCATTGCTTCGGTGCACAAGGCTGATGACCGAGTGCCCCCTTGCTTGTTGATGTACCACATTGTGGTAGTGTTGTCTGTCCTGACTTGAACCACTTTGTTCTGGACAGAAACTGAAAATACCTGAAGAGCTAAAAAGACAGCTCTGAGTTCCAAAAGACTGATGTGGAGCAGAGATTCCTGAGGAGACCACACTCCCTGAGTGGACAGGTCGCCCAAGTGAGCTCCCCACCCTAACAGGGAGGCATCCGTGGTGAGGGTGAGGGAGTGGGAAATGGGAACGAAGGGACCCCTTGTTTTAGATTGCTCGTCCTGCCACCAGTGGAGGGCCAGGATCAGAGTTTGAGTCACTGGGACCAATTTGGAAGGGGTCCTTCCTTTGAGACCAACAGGCCCTCAAATGGAACTGAATGTCCCTCATCTGGAATCTTGCTCCTTGCACTACAGCTGTGGAAGCAGCCATGTGCCCCAGGAGTTGCAGAAAATGCCTTGCTGGCGAGACCTCAGGGTAAAGGAGGATGCCAGGGCAATGAGTCTGTCTACCCTTTCCAAGGGAAGAAATGCCCTGGCTAACTTTGTGTTCAATTCTGCACCTATGAAAGTTAGGACCTGAACTGGTTCCAGAACTGACTTTGGTAAATTTAGCAGGAATCCCAGGGAAGTGAGAAGCTGCTGGGTGACTTGCAAGTGGGATTTCACCTGATCTGGAGACTGACCCACAATGAGCCAGTCGTCCAGGTAGGGAAACACAGCAACCCCTTGCCTTCTTAAGTGAGCCACTACCACAGCTAGACATTTTGTGAATACCCTTGGCGCAGAGGTAAGGCCGAAAGGCATTGCCCTGAACTAGTAGTGGCCTGAGGGCAGTTCGAACCTGAGGTACTTTCGGTGAGAAGGCCTGATCAGAACATGAAAATAGGCATCCTTGAGGTCCAGGGAAGCTAGCCAGTCCCCTGGCCTTAGAGAAGGCAATATCATTGCCAGAGTCAACATTTTGAACTTTGGTTTCAAAAGATGCTAGTTCAGGTACCTTAAATCTAGAATGGGCCGCCATTCTCCTGTCTTTTTTGGGGTAAGAAGGTATCTTGAATATAGCCCCTTGCCCTGATGGCAAGGAGGGACCCTTTCCACTGCTTTGCAGTCCAGAAGAGAAGAAACCTCTGCTTCCAAAGCAAGGGCTTCTGAAGGATTTGCAGGTGGAAAATGTCTGGCTCTCATCTTTGGAAACTGTTTGAAGCTGAGAACCAGACCCTGGCTTATTACCTCCAGAACCCATCTGTCCGAAGTTAAGGACAGCCAGTTCTGGCTGAAATAAGCCAACCTGCCCCCCACTGGTACAGGAGAATCGGCCCTGGGCACCCCATCAGGGTGCCTGCTTGGCAGCAGCCTTAGGCTGAGGGGAAGGGGACGGTTTACTTGTGCCTCGTCTACCCCTGCCTCTGAAGAAACCCCTCTGCGCAAAAGCAGAGGAGGCTTGAAATTGGTAAAAAGGCCTGTGGAAAGGCCTGCCCCTACCTCTGGGAGAGTGCCTTTGTGGAGTGGCATGCCTCTCCTTAGCCTGGGCACTTTTGTAGGTAGTTCTGTATTCATCCATCTTTTTCATATAGTTTTCTGTTTGTTCCCCAAACAGAGAATTTCCCACTACAGGAAAATCCATAGCCTTTGACTGAGTATCCTTGGGACAGATTAGTGCATCTGAGCCATGCCAACCTCACGGAAAGCTACAGAAGTGGCCATGACCCTAGAGGAACATCATTAACATCAACAGCAGTATGAAATTGAACTTTAGAGGCTTCAATGCCATCAGCAGCCACCTGTTCCAACTCACTAGCCAGCTGGCCATGGGCCTGCTTGGCTAACTGCAATACTGTGTCCCACCTAGATTTCTGATATCTAGCCACATAAGCCATATAATTTGCCTGCCTGAGTCCCAAAGAAGCTGCCATATACTGTTTTTTAGCCATGGCATCAATCTTCCTGGAATCCTTATCAGGAGGATGTGAGGCCAGGGGAATATTACTTGTCACAGGCTGCAGCTTGTACCACACCTACATGACTACACTGTTCAGTGAGGAAGTCTGTATCAGAGCCTGACAAAGTATACCTTCTGTCCATTTTTTTATCTACAGGAGGGACAGAATGAGGATTTTTTTAAATCTTTGTTGTTTGCTTCCTAAATGACTTATGCAAAGGAATAGACAACCTCCTAGACTCTGGTATATCCATCATTTCTACATAATCAGGCTCCTCTTGCTCATCCACAGCCTCCTCTAAAGGAAGCTGGAGGGTTTCTGCAACCTTTTTATAAAACATAAAATGAGAAGGGGACTCAGACAGAATAGGAGGAGATTCTAAAGGTCTGTCTGGAGAAATGTCCGGTTCAATGGGCACGTCCAGACCCTCCCAGCCACACATATATTGATCAAATTCCTCCTCCCCCTCCTGTGGTTCATAAAATTCCTCAACATCATACTCCTGAACCACTGGAACTGAACGAACCAACCTTTTACCAACTGTTGGTGGTTCGACAGGTCCCTGAGACAGTGACTGGACAATCTGAATGGCTTTAGCTATCTCTGCAGCAGTTGGAGAGACAATTTTGGACTCCAAACCTACTGATTTCTTTGTCTTTTTAACTGGGACTGGTTCATCTGAACCAGCCTTTCTTTTGCCCGAGGAAGTCTCGCCCTGGTCAGAGGGCACTCCCTCTGGTCCAGTGGGTGCTGGACCGGGCTGGCCATCCGGGTCAGCGGACTTATTGACCTCTCGTCCCTGAGCCGCCCAATCTCTTTTCCAGGGTGGCTGCAGGAAATTTTCACACCTGGCAGTCTGACAGGAGGTGGTCAGCCCAGACAATAGACACAGTGGTGTGTGGGTCAGCTTGGCAAAGGCTTCCCACAGACATCACAGTGTTGAAACCCAGTGGCCGGTTTTTCTTTGGGTTTCTCAGACATAATGCCAGCCTATCCAAAAACTTGCCCTTTTGATGGCAGTGCCAGGCAAGACACCCTTATCGGTTCCTAACCGTGTCACGGGTATTTGAAAAAACCTATTTAAAAACCAGTTTTTTTAGAACCGATAAGAACCGGGAACCGCACTCTAAAAGCCCAACCAAACACTTCAAAACGTTAAAATCAGCAAACCGATCGGTTCAAAACCGAACCGATAATTGAATTTCCACACAGACTTTAAATTTGTACTTACGGTTTACCAGATAGAGCTTTTAACCAAAATGCGGTAAAATAAATACTTTTTGCCGGTTCAAATGAACCGAAAAATACTCGCTTGAACCGAGAATGAACCGAGCTGAAGAAGCTGATCTCCGGAGTGACTGTTCACTGGAGCGGAGTAAAGAATCTGACAGTTTCATTTGAAACTGGCCAGATAGAGCTTTGGCACAGCGCCCTCGCGCTGTAGAACTCCAGATCCTCTGGAGTTAACTCCTTCCTCTCCAGGGCAGTTCAGCTGCAGTGGCTGACTGCTATTGTTATAATATAGCAAGACTTCATGGTGTTTGAATAGACACCGACGAAACAATATAAGAATTCATGGGCTCCCGGAGAAAACAAAGTCGGGAGATATGGTGTTATTCATGGAAAGTCTACTACAAGAATTACTAAACTGGCCCAAGGATGAGCCACTTGGTATAGTTCGGGCCCACAGAGCGCATACAGCCCCACCAGCAAGTCCCAACGCCAGACCCAGGTCGATAATCCTGGCATTCCTGGATTACAGAGTCAAGGAAAAAATCCTGAAAATGGCGTGGGGTCACAAGGAAGTTATCTTTGGGGACCAGCGCCTTTACTTCGACCATGATTTCGCCACATCAACAGCATTACAAAGACAATTAATCCTTACAGCAATGAAGTCTTTGAGACAAAGGGGAATGAAGGCCTACCTCAACTATCCGGCCCGGCTTCAGGTGAAGACCTGCGAGGGAACTACTAAGCGTTTTGCGGACATTATGGAAGCGAGGGAGTTTTTGGCAGACCAAGGGATCAAGATCGACGAACTGCAGCCTCGCTTCCCAAGGCAAGAACTGGAGGCCTTGGCCTGGCACTTAGCTTCCGGGAAAAGGCTGGAGGCTCAGAACGGGAATGTCTGGCAGAAGGTACACTTGGCAGTCAAATTGACAGGGCCAACCGAGACGACATCCACGACTACCGAAACCCAGAAGCAATCCTGGATTGCCAAAGGAGCAGGCTGAGGAGGAGCCAAATAAGATTCGGTAGTAGTTATTATGTAAGAACTTGCTAGTGAGAGGGAATTCACTGGACTCTCACTGACAGTGCGTATTTTGAAAAGTTACACATGCCTAGGGTAAAGTTTGGAGATCAGCTTGGGGGAAGGGGTGCGACATGATGTAACTACCAATTCAAACCTTTAATAATAACCTATAAATCGAGAAGGGGTAGCCATGTTTCCTGAATTCAGAGCCACAACACTCTATATCCTGATGAGAGAAGGGGGGTTAGAAGGCTCTTAAGGGGACTGGAGGTATGATTTAGTTGGCAGTTATGAATACGGAGGTTTTTTCAACATTTTGTTTATTGAACCAGCTCTTAATGTACCCATATAGAGATTTACATTGTTCCACTTCCTCCCTCTTTCTTCTTCCCCTCCTTCTCCTCCGTTCCCCCCACCGAAAGAGTCAAATTTTCCTCCATTAAATAGATTTATTAAACAGAGGGAAATAGTGATTCTGTCAGATGAGGCATACGGAATGGTGAAGCCTATACGGCCAAACCATTCTGGCCCTCGTGAGGGGTGAATATAGGCACCCCATATTGTGGAGCTCAGCTCATCACCCTACCGACCACAGACTGGACGTGTGGTCAGCCGGGGAGTACTTAGGGGTCTCCCTTTTCACCAATTTAGCACGGGTGAGACCTATTAGGGTTATATAATCCATCTGAAGTATCACCTTGAAGTACATAGGAAGATGTGCTATAAAACTGCACAGGATGACACTGAGATAAAAACTGTCAATTTGTATATAGTTATAAGCTTGGTTATGAAACAAGATATTGTTTATTGTTGTTCTGGAATGGTGGTGTGTGCATTGAACAAAAGCTTAGGGAGGAGAGTCCCCAGGGGTTGGACCATACTGGATACATGGCCAATAGAATATGGCTGAAATTCAGATAGCCACATACAATGTAAGGGGTTTGGGGAGTCCTATCAAGAGGGCAAGGGTCCTGAAAGAATTGAGAGATTTCGGGGTGGACATTGCCCTGCTCCAAGAGACACATCTGACACAACTGGAGCACTCCAAATTGATGAGATCATGGGTGGGGCAGGTCTTCTCTTCGTCTTGTCAAACCAAACCGCACAAGCAAGGGGTAGCTATATTAATAAGGAGGAACCTCCCATTTAAGGCGATGGTAGTGAGATCCGACCCCGAGGGTAGATATATATATATGTGGAGGCTGATTTGGGGGTTCAAAAATGTACTATTTTAAACATATACACACCTAATGAGGAAAACCTTAGATCTGCCTTCCTAGCAAAGATGTTGTCCGCCTTCCCCAGGTTTGATTCTTCCCTTAGTAGTGTGGATGGAGATTTCAATACAATCATTTGTCCCTGTTTAGACAAATCTGGGACACAACCAGGTAGAAGATCTAAAGCCTCAGTAACACTTCATAGACTCATACATGAATACGGATTAACGGATGCCTGGAGATTT
Organism: Neoceratodus forsteri; assembly: GCA_016271365.2. Taxonomy (NCBI): domain Eukaryota; kingdom Metazoa; phylum Chordata; order Ceratodontiformes; family Ceratodontidae; genus Neoceratodus; species Neoceratodus forsteri. The sequence goes on from CM028131.1 coordinate 738,812,335, forward strand.
TTACATCCCACCATGACAGACTATTCTTTGTATTCCCCCAGGAACTCCAGGTATAGTAGGACTGACCTCCTGCTGGTTCCCACTGGGTGGACCTGGGCACTAAATTCAGCCCGAATAGGCAGTTTTACCCTATCTGATCACGCTCCGGTCCTGTTGAAACCTGTGCTGGGGACCCCAAGCCGGTATCAGACATGGAAACTAAACCTGAGCCTCATCAATAAGGAGGATTTCATAACGATGATCAAATCAGAGATTGAGCAATTCCAAGCACTAAACAATCAGGCCGACACCCCCCCTACGGTTTACTGGGATACGTTGAAAGCATATTTAAGGGGTAAAATTATTGCATATGCATCTAAGGTCAATAGAGACAGAAAGGAGGAACAGAGAAAACTACAATGAATAATATTTGAGTTGGAAGTGCAGCATAAGCAATTTAATCAAGCAGAGATAAAAAAGGAACTAGACACAGCTAGGGAAAAGTTGTCTAGGTTGGTAAATCACCAAACAGAAACCAACTGTAGGTTCGCCAGGCAGCTCTTTTATGAGAAAGGCAACAGGGCAGGTAAACTGCTAGCAGCCCAACTGCGTAAAGAGGCGGCATCGAGGGCGATGTTAAAACTCAGGAGAGGATCGGACGGGGAGCAGGCCACATCCCAGTCAGACATAACAAGATGTTTTGCAGACTTCTACCAAAAAGTATATGCAGCGGAAAGACTCCCAGACCACGATACTAAAATTGCTCAATATTTAGAGAAGATCAGACTCCCGGTTCTTGACCCAGCTAGGGGTGCAAAGTTGGGGGCCCCGATCACAACGCAAGAGATTAAAAACCAGATCACATTGCTTAAGAATACCAAAGCCCCGGGATTAGATGGGTATCCCGCAGAGTTTTATAAGACTTTTCAGTCAGACCTTCTTCCCCTCCTATTGGAAACATTTAATGCAATCCTGGGAAAGGCCCTACCGATCCCCCCATCATGGAAGTATGCTAAAATATCTGTTTTGTTGAAACCAGGTAAACCTCCGGAGGAATGTGGATCATACAGACCCATCTCCTTATTAAATAGAGACCTCAAATTATTCACTGGTATACTAGCTCGGAGACTCCAAGCAATCATTAGTGATCTCGTACACCCGGATCAAACCGGTTTCATTTCCGGTAGATTTATGCAGGACAACGTAAGGCGGCTCTTGAACATAATCTCCTCCCAAAAAACAGCCACATCTCTTAAATTAGCAGTAATATCGATGCCGAAAAGGCATTCGATAGAAGTAGATGGTTTTCTCCAGCCGTTCTCAGAAAGTTTAATATGGGGGGCAACTTCATAGGGGCAGTCAAAGCGCTATACTCTCAGCCAGAAGCGGTAATTAGTGTGAATGGATGTGTCTCAGCCAGATTTCCTCTATAGCGAGGAACCCGCCAAGGATGCCCACTTTCCCCGTTGCTGTTTGCCCTCTCTTTAGAGCCCTTAGCTGAGCAGATCAGACAACACCCTCGAGTGGAGGGAATTAAGGTGGGCTCCCAGACTCATAAACTTTCACTATATGCAGACGACGCACTTATTTACCTGGGGGACCCGGTTGGCTCGCTCCCTGTCCTCACACAAATTTTAAATCATTTTCAAGATCTAGCAGGGTACAAAATTAACCTCTCAAAATCTGAGGCATTGTGGTTAAGTGGGCACCCATCACCGGAATTACAATCCAATTTTCAGTTTAAGTGGGCTCCAAACAACACAATCAGGTACTTGGGAATAAGAGTTTTGGTAGATACATCCTGGCTCTTTTCGGCCAATTACCCTACACTCCGGGATTCTATTAGACAGGACCTGGGTAGGTGGAGACTGCTTCCTTTAACCCTTTTGGGAAGGGTACACTCCATAAAAATGAATGTGCTACCACGTTTACTTTTCCTATTTCAAATGCTACCGATTGCCCCCTCAAAGGTATTCTTGAAGGAATTGGACCATCTAATAATGAGTTTCATATGGCAGGACAAAAAAAACGAGGCTGAAAAGGGCGATTCTTTGCACCAGGCAGGAGCAAGGAGGGTTAGGTTTACCAGATATTAAAGATTACTACTTGGCGGCACAAGCCCCATGGCTGCACGCCTGGATGAAACAGAAAGTGAATAACAGATGGTTCCCTATGAAGTTGGAGCAAGCCCAAAAGATAACACTTTGGGCTCTCCCCACAGCTTCTGTCTCCCGGGGGGTAGTACGTAAGCTGGAAAACCCGTGGACTAGGCACACCCTGCGAGTGTTGCTGACCCTACGCAGGCGACTGAGGGTTCCGGGAGGGCTAGGTCCCTTATCCCTCATACGCCATCATGAATCTTTTAGTTCCCCTAGCTGGGATGCCGGATACCGATCCTGGGAGCGCCAGGGCCTCACCAGGTTCACTCATCTGCTGGAAAGTGGCATTTGTACCACATTTCAAAACCTCAGGTTAAAATATGGCCTTAGAAAAGAAGACTACTTTAGATTCTTACAAGTAAGGCATTTTATCCAGCAATCCACACATCTACAACAGCTTTTAAGGCCCCTAACGGATTTATAGCAACTACAGTTGGATCACTCAGAGTAAAGGTGAAACCTATCTCTCAGACCTACAGACTGCTAACAGACCAGCATCAGGGACAGATTGAGGAGGTTAAGTATAGATGGGAAAGGGAATCAAACACACAATTAAAAAGCACTGAATGGCAGAGGGTACTCTCCCAGGGCTGGCGCATTACAGCTTCACCAACATGGGGTGAGTACTACTGGAAAGTTTTGATGTGTTTCTTTAGAACTCCCACAGTAACCCAGTACTCTAACCCTGATTACACAAACAGATGCTGGAGAGAGTGTGGGGGAGTAGGTTCGCATTTTCACATTTTCTGGGGATGTCCAAAGCTAGACAACTACTGGTGGCAGGTACACATTCAGATTCAGGAAACCCTGGGGGTTTCCTTGCCAAGAACTTTCGACTCCCTATGTTTGGGACTTTTAAGTAGGGAACATTTAAAGCTTTCTAGGTCCCAAAAGAAACTTTACCATATCTTCAGGCTAGCAGCACTAACAAGCATCACAGTCTGTTGGCGATCGAGGAGACCACCTACTATCCAGACATGGAGAGACAGAATAAAAGACCTAGAGCAGATGGAAAGAATCACAGCAGCTCTGAGGCTCACTACCGAAAAATTTGAACAAGTATGGGGGGACTGGTTTAAGAAAGACTCTCCATCGAACTAAGGGGGAGAGGGGGGCCCATAATGGAGCGTCAGAAATTGAGGTGGGTCTGAACTAGACACATGCCCTGCTAACCTTTTTTGGTGTGTACGGACACAGGTGAGGTAGGAATGAGTAATAGGGACTCATGGTTAAGGTACTCTCTGCTGGCTATACAGGGTTGAAAAGCATTAATTAAATGTCTGTCAATGCCCTTGGGTATTAGGGTAACAGGGATATCTATTCCAGCATAGTAGATAACAGAAAAGTTCGTTACGCACACACCACCGAACAATCAATCAACAGATCAATCATTCAGCAAACTGAATGATAAATCAGTTATATAGTTAATTATTGGTTTTATTTTTCGTTGTGTAATCCTGCCGGGCCCTATTTGGTCTTAAGGCAATGATTTTAATTAGGTTCTTATAACCTGGGAAAAGTTATGCAGTAGTAAGAGGAGTCCGGACTGAAAAAGGGTACAGAATTAAGAAACAACACATAACAGAATTAACTAAGCGAAAACAAAGAAGAGTGAACTGTGGATTGTTTTGGGACTGTATCTATATAGACATTTGAAGTTGTCATCTGAGACTTTCTCCACAGAATACGGTATAATATACCCTAAAGGAACTCCTCTAGCTAGAACAGTTTAACACTACTGATTGTATTCCCATCAGACTTTGGTAATGATTTTTTACTGTGGTGATATCAACTGGATGTACAGTCACTGTGCATCAATAAAAATTTAAGTAGCAAAAAAAAAAACTGGTTTCACTCCTCAAATTTGATTCTAAACACCAACAAGACACAAACTATGCTGTTTAATTCTGGGTCCTTAAGAAAAAAGTCTAAAACAAATATTCTAAAAATAAGGGCCACCTTTGGTACTGTGTTAACCCAGGTTTAGACCTACAAGTACCTGGGTGTCACAGTGAACCAAAACCTTAGTTCTGAACAGCATATAAATAGGCTAGTCAAGAAACTGAATTCTAAAATAGGGGCATTAAGGAGATCACCGAACTGTTTAACAAGGAGAGATAGGATGACAATAACAAATCAACTAATCCTACCGTTGTCTGATTATGGGTCCTATGTTTATACCCATGCTAATAAATATCTGCTCCATAAGCTCGATGTATGTTACAACAGACTAGCAAGGTACGTTCTGAAATGTAAATATGGTACCCATCATTGTTCCATGTACACAGAACTAAACTGGACTTCCCTACAGTTCAGAAGACAAGAAATTTGGGTAAATCATGTCTTTAAAAGCCACAGATCAGGCTTTCCCCCAGCCCTAGCAGGAAAACTTGTTTCTCCACAACATTAGTTTAATCTAAGGAATAAAGGTGCTAGAGTTTTGGTAATTCCAAAGACAAATAACAGATTTGGAAAACTGACCTTTCAGTATAAAGCTGCTGTGACTTAAGTAAGTAAGTAAACAATTTATTGATCAGCACTAGGCCGTATACAATATAAAATTTGTACGCATCACATAAAATACAGGTTAAAAAAGATTATAATTACCATTACGGGTCTAACATATACCCATCATGTAGCACCAAAAAAAACCTCAATAAAAGATAAAAAAACTAAATTATTTAAATCATGATAAGAAAATTTCTTAAAAATATGAGCCATTCTTTACAAGTGTGTGGTTAAAAGAAACTTTGCCAACAATTCAGTGATTTTTTTATCTTTACTTTTAAAGAGATAATCCAACATATTAGAAGGAGGTGAGACTGAGACCTCCAAGAAGTTCACTCAACCATTTCTTTCTGGATGTTTCACAGAGGGGACATAATAGTACCACATGTTTTAAATCATCAATTGATTCCGAACCACATTTACAAAATGGAGAGGGTAAAGCCTTTTCCTTATATCTATACTGCACATAGTTTGCTGTGTAACACTCGGTTCTAAATCTGGTATAGATCCTCCTTAATCTAAAGTTTGTTATCATAGCAAGATACAACTCAAAGCTAAAAGAAAGTTTGATTGTTTTATAATAATCATGGAGTTTGAGCATGGAAAGCTGAGTAAGCAGGAGGTTCTCATCCAGTGCTCCCAGTCTGATTTTAACATCCTGTTTAATTTCTATTAGAGGTCTATAATATACTTCATATAATAAGTGTACCAGACCAGCTGGCATCATGACCTCATAATAAACCAAATACAGGGTGAATAAATCCCAAATTAGCCATTTTATGCTTTCTTCAAGGCACATTCTAGGGTATCTACTATCAGGCATCAGAAAAAGTTTGAGTATGAATATAATTTGTTGCTCCTGTATGAGGAGAGTAGAGTACGTTGTCCTAATTCCAATGCTAGAATACATTTTGGTGTCCCTTGTGGTAACATGAGGATATATCTGTACAGATTATTGAGAATAGTTTGTAGCCTTCCGATCTGTGCATATCCCATGTTTCACAAGCATATATACATGCTTGATCTTATTTTAGAATTGAGTCGTTCATGATTCCTTTAACAGGTTTTCCATTTATTGTTAAATATTTTAGAGCATTCTAATGATCTTATTTTATTTTGGATTGTCTCCATATGTTGGTGTCAAAGAGATTGTAGGAAAAACGAACTCCTAAGTAGTCATAATACTTTGTCCTGTCTATGTTTACCCATCTATCTTAAAGCTAGAGATGTTTTCTCCTGATTTCCAGCGCCACTACTTTGGTTTTATGGTTAATTTTTAATTTATACTGCATAAAGATTCAAACTTTATCAATTTCCTTTTGAGTCCTAATATGGAAGTTGACAGCAAAACCAGTCGTCAGCATATGCAAGACAATCAATCCTAGTGCAATCTACCTTGGGAGCATGGCAATTGGGGATAGAAATTTGTTCCAAATTATGTTTATATATATATTAAATAAAGTGGGTGCCAAAATACATCTTTGTCTAACCCTATATTAGTAAAAATTTCTCAGTTAGATGTCCATACTGATCGTGTATCTCTAGCCCAAGTATTTTCGTGTAGTCTAATAATGATAGCCAACAGAAACTCTCAGACCTAATACCTTAAGTGTTGTCCAAAAGTTTTTCCTAATAATATCAAAAGCTGAAGAAGTCCACAAAACACCAATAAAGATTTGTTTTCTAATTTTGCGTGTTCCAAATCAAATGATGCAAAACATAACAATGCTGTGTTGTAGACCTATTCTTCCTAAAACCGTTTGTGCCTCATTCAGGATTGAGTTTGCTTGACCCAGTCTATTAGTCTTTCCAGAATTATCCTTGTAAAGATCTTCTGGAAACATCTATAAGACTGATTGGTCTATACATCTTTGGATTATGAGGATCCTCCTTTTAAATATAGGAAAAATATGGCTACCTTGCCAACTTGTGGGACAAGAGAAGTCCCTGGAGAGTCAGTTAAATAGTATAAAAAGCGGACACCACCAGTTGGGAAATGATTTATATAGGTCTCCAGAATACCATCAGGTCCTGGGGCCTTGTTGATTTCAATGATGATAAAGCCAGGAGAATATCTTCTTCTGTTATGAGAATAGGCGAGGATAAATCATTTCTCCCTGGACTCTAGGTCTATCGTCATTTCTTGTTCAGACTGAGAAAAACAGAGCTCCGAGAATAGAGAGTCCAAGTTTCTGGTGTAATATAGGCTTCTAGTCTATGTGAGGTATTTGTTGTAACCCTGAGGATACCAGTTACCAGAAGCCTCTACCGTCTCTATTCAGTACGGTCTGTCTGAGTTTTCCCAGAGTCCATGCAAGTATTTTTCTTTTGCCCTTTCTAAAGATAGCTTATACTTTTCTCTTTCTATCTTAAGTATCTTAAAGTCCGCTATAGTTTTATTTCTTTGATTTTTATGAACCCTCAGTATTCTACCAAAAGTTTTTTTAGCCCGTAGGCAATCTGCATTAAACCAAGACTTTTTGTATATTTGTTTACGAGAAGGTATTTTTTTCTTACACCATGGTTTCAGTATCATAGATATCCTTTCCCAGCTTGCTAACATAATGCTTGAGTCCTGAGAGTTCATAAAGGAGTCATGTATGTGACAAACTTCTCCAGTATTTAGAATAGACTCAAAGTTTGTATGATGTAGAGGTCCCCAGATGATTCTTTTCTCATTAATAATCTCCAGGTTATCCTCCAGGTAACCCATTTTTCTGTTTGTTCCTAGGGCACAATTGAGAGAAAGAACAATGGGACAATGGGCAGATTCCAATCTGTCCCTTACCTCTAATTTCTGTACCATATAGGTTGCCTCAAGGTTAGTCCAAATTAGGTCTGGAGTAGAAGTGCCCATTGAGCCTCTGAAACTGAATACCCCCAACATATCACCCTGGGTTCTTCCGTTTAAGAGAGAGTAATTCCTGGATGCAAAAACATCCAATAGGGTCCTGCCTCTAGGGTTAAGAATCAGATCCTGTGAGGATCTTTTATGGGAGATATTAGCATTGACCAAAGGAAGTAAATTGGTAAAGTCAGTATAATCATCTTTCACGAGACAAGAAGAGACTCTAGCATTAAAGTCTCCCATAATGATTATAGGGCAGTCTGCACAGCTGTCCGACAGATCATCCAACAGAGTTTTCAAGTTCTGAATGAATGTATCTGCTATTTCAGAATGTCTGAATCTAGGGGCAAAATATATATTACACAGAATTGCCTTCTCTAAACCTTTATGAATTTGTAGAGCCAGAATTCCCTCTAAATTTGTAGCTATTCGTGTAATTCCTAAATCTAGCTGTGTTTTGATGAAAAAGGTTACTCTCCCTTTAAGCCTACCAAATTTTTTGTCTCTGGAGGCCGATAAAGTTATAGCTGTATAACCAGCCAATCCGGGAGTAGATTCTTCTGTGCACCATGTTTCCTGAATACCTATTATGTCATAGGACTCAAGAAAATCCAAAACCTCAGGGTCTGTTATTTTAAGATGTATTCCCTCAATATTCCAGGAGAGAATAGACAGGGCATCAATCATGTTCCTTTTTTTCTCTATATCCACTACCGTCCCAGTATTTGGCTTTTCAGCTGTTAACTTACCGGAATCCCACCGGGGTTGCCAATGTCAAGGGGGGACCATAGTCAGCAATGGCGCATAAGTGTTTAGGTCTTCAAAATTTTCAAAGTTTATTAACAGGGAATCCTGAACTGGAGTAGGCTCCCGTACTCCCGTTGTATGGATGCAGCCTTGGGTATCTTGCTCCAGTTCTGTCATGCCCACTATATGGATTCCCAATGGGTCCAATTTGCCTGCCAATGACAATATTTTATTGGCTAAATTAACATTTTTAAAGGTAATGTCAATCTGGGATGAAAGACCTGTGTAATCTTGTAAATTAATAGAATCTACCATATTCCAAGAAATACATAGGTCTAATGCTTTTTCTAAAAAGTAAAAGAGGTCCCCTATTACCTTTTGTCTAATGTTCTTATCCGTACATTTCCACCCAAACACTACAATAGTTCTCCCTAGCCATGACTTTTCCTGGTTTTCAATATGTTCTTTAATCACTCCCAAGATTTCCCTCTGAGGTTCATGAGCTGCTTCGCACATTTCATCCGGAGAGAAGGACTGCTCATGGAGACTATGTTCCTTGCTGCTAATGGACTCAGGGGAAAATCTTGGAACTAACATTGGGAATGTGATACCATGGCCCTTTTCCCTAAGGAGTAATGCCTTTTCTAAGATGAACTGGGCAGTCCTCAGGGATGTACAATAAAGCAATACAGTTTTCCTGTGATGTGGATTCAGTGATCTGAAAACAGAAACTTCCTTTTCTAACTCCAACTGGGGTAATTCAAGAAAATTAAGTACCCAGACGAGTAGTGAGCTCTCTGTTTCATTCTCTAATATAGCTACATTATAGATTTCAGTCAAAAATTCAGTGTTCCCACATTTCTGTATAACAGGAGACATCCCTACGACTTTTGCTGGAATTTTATTAGTGGAATCATCTTTGGTAAGTGAATGACCGAGGTCTCAGTCTCCTCTGAAAACAATCAATGACTCCTCACTTGCTATGCGTCATGAGCTATTTCTTTATAGACACCATTTGAGTGGAGCTTCGTCTCCTGTGCAGCTAATTGTTTACTCTGTTCTCCCTGTTTTGGGTTTTTATTTGAATCCTGACCCTCCCTTGTTTCCTGTGCAGTTGGTTTTTCCAGGCTTTTTTTACTAAATAAAGATTTCCTTTTATTAGTTTTTTTTATTTATTTTGGTTCTTTTTGGTTGATTCTGTATTTGTCTGTCCGATTCATCCTCCTCCTGTTTTCCTTGATCTGAGTTCTTTGTATGGCATTCACATATTTCATTTTCATTATGGGGTTGGGGAAGGTGTACCTGTATGCCTATATTTGCCTTATCTATAGTTAAGGATTCAGTTCCCACAGATACTGACTCGGAGAGGTATTTTTTGCTACTGTTCAAGATTCTATCCAAAAGTACTCTGTTATGGAAAATGTCTGCTCTTATGTTATGTATCTCATTTTTAAAAATATTAATATTTTCCAATATGACTATGTCGGCAGAGTATCTATTCTTTAGAATCTCTAGAGTCTGTTTCGAAACAGTGGAGGTAGCTGCCACATATGATTTATCAATGCCTTGTATTTCATCAATGTTAGAATCTGTTTCCTGGGGAGTCTTAAGCCTCAGTGCCTTGTACTTCCCTTCTATTTCCGTATACATTTTATGGGTTATATCCATCTTCTTTAATCCCTCAATAGTAGCACTCAAATCTTTAATTATAGTTTTTAGTTCCATCTGTTCTTCTATCTTTCTATTGGGATCTGAAGCTGAGTAATTATACCTATGTTTAAACTGATCCTGCCCTGTTGGTAATCCCATAGTTCTAATAAGAGACCTAGATGATGTAAGTATCTCAGGATCAACAGGGCTGGACATATGTAAAGTAGGTGAAAATCTTAGTTCCAAATCTTCGGACCTCTCTAACTCCTCTGAGTTAGACTTGTATGTGTCCCATGCATATTGGTTGTAGGAAATGGAATCGTCAAACTGGGTAGACGTTCCCCATTCTTTTCTAGAAGAGTTTTTAAGCGGAGATTCAGGGTGATTACCCAATCCATTTAAATGATTGGTCAAATCAGTTGCTGCAAAAATAGGGGTCGAACTAAAGTTTGGACCCTTCCCCTTCCCTTTCCCTTTGCCTTTGCTATTCCAAAAGTCCGTAATTTTGAGTTGTTTCTTATTCTCTGAAATACTTACACAAGGGGGAGAGGAAAAAGGAATTTTGCACCCTCTCTCCAAGTTTGCATTTTCAACATATAGATTCTCCTTCTGTTTATTAGGATTGTTAAATATATTAGGAGTATTATTTTTATATTTATGTTTTCCTTTACCCCTTCTATTTTCCTTAATATGTGTGCAAAACATGTCTCCAACAGAGTCACCCTGAGTCTCTAGTATATCAACAGCTGAGCTAAAACAAAGGGCTTCTTCTGTGGCTTGGTTTAAAACACTGTCCTTTCCACTTCTAGTAACAACCATATTCAAAAAATAGACTTCAATATAAATACAAAAGTAAAGAAAAATAACAGCATTTTTCCAGTTACAAGGCAAACCAACCGCAAAAAGTAATGCAAATAATACTATGATACAGTCCCAACGCTAAGGTGCAGATTATAGATAAAAAGTCTAGAACTAATTATTCAAATTAGGAGAGCTAATATAGAAAATTCAAGGGATAAAGCTGGAATACTTCATCACTTCAGTTCTATTTCCAGTTCTATTTCCAGCACAGGCGGCCAGAAGTTATCACGGTGAGATCAGTCTGAACCAGAATAGAGATGGTTATGGAGCAAAAAGCAGTACCAAGCGCTAATTCCAGGGACGGTTCCAGAGTCTCGTGTTTGAAGGCAGAATAACCAAGAGGTCCGACAAAGGTTCAAGAAAGAGACTGGTAGCAACAGTTATTAAGTTTATATTGCTAGTCTCAATCACCGGACTCCTAAGAAAAGGCCCAAATCTCTATATCCTCCTTAACCTAATGTCCAAGTTATGGCACAGATATCGTCTCGTCCAAGGGAGTAACTTGTTTAGTAGTTCTCTGCTGCCACCACCTCGCTATCTGCTTTCGCTTAATTTTCCCAGCACATGCAACCATAGGGAGGTATCGCCACATATAAGACAAGGCTTCATGGAATATAATAGTTACACTTTCTCATGGCCGCTTCTTACACTGCGTCTTGGTTAGAACCCTACTGATCAATCTCTCAGAGATCCTTCTCTCACCTTGGTCACAACGAATCTGTGACTTGGAATAATCTACCCCTAAGTGTCAAAACCGAAGATATGACCTTTGGAAATTTTAAAACTGCAATGAAGCAGGAAAGTACAGTTACGTAAGAACTTACCATAACAGTAGATCTTTGAGAGGAGCTCTTGCAGCAGGTTATACCATTAGAACTAAGCCCCCAGGCGTTAGGACCCCATGGAAAACTTCTAGCTAGCAGTCTGTGGTGGGGGACCGCCCCAGACATTGGCTCCGCCCTGTCAAATGTGGTATAAAGGAGGCAGTCCCCCTGTAATACCTCAGTTCTCCCGTCGGAGACCCGGCTGAAAAGAAAAAATTACTCACCTTAGTAATTATGTTTCTTCTAATGGAGTCTTGCTGTATTCTGAGTATTGCAGTTAGCTCCAGCACTTGAACTGCCTCGGAGAGTAGAGGGTTAAAAGTCTATGCAAGGCATAGAACATTGAGCTCGAGCTTTGTTGAGAACTCTGTCTGCAGCACTTTGAAACCAAACTGTCAGATTTTAACGAGCTAAAACTCACTGACTTTAATAATGTAGAAACTGTAAAATTTTTACTAGCCAACAGGCAACAAAAGTTTTAAATTCCCAAAAGAAGATTCAAGTCAGGAAACCCAAAAAACCAGGTAATAAAGCATAACAAATTCTTAATTAATCAACACAAAGCACCCACAAAAACAGAAAGTGTGCTGAATACACCCCCGGGGTGCAACACTGCACCTGCCTACCCACTTCCCAAAACAGGTTCTGAGAGGGAAGCAGGGAGGAGGGAGGAGGTCAGAATACTGCAAGACTCTATTAGAAGAAACATAATTACTAAGGTGAGTAATTTTTTCTTCAAACAACATGAAGTCTTGCTGTAGTCTGACTATTGCAGACTACCAAGCAGTACCTCCATGGAGGAGGGACAGAACCTACTTTGGAAACAAGATCTGAAGTACTGCTGTGCCAAACCGAGCATCACTCCTAGCCTGGATATCCAGAGAGTAATGCTTGGTGAAGGTATGAACTGTTTTCCAGGTGGCTGCTTGGCAAATCTCTAGCAAAGGAATATCCCTGGCCGCAGCCAGAGATGCAGCTGTACCTCTAGTGGAATGAGCCCTCGGGCCTGAGGGTGGAATTTTTCCCAGTTTCTCATAGCAGAATTGGATACAGGACACAATCCACCTGGCAATAGTTCTCTTGGTGGCAGGTTTGCCCTTACCGACTTCCCCATAAGTGAGGAACAACTGGAGGGAGTCAAACCTATGACTCTTTGTACGTTCTATGTAGTAACTAAGAGCTCTTTTAACATCTAAACTGTGCAACCTCCGCTCTCCTGAGGAAGCATGATCAGTGAAGAACACAGGAAGAGACATAGACTGGTTTAATGGAAATCAGAAACCACTTTGGGTAAGAACCTTCTTTTGGTTCTAAGGACCACCTTATCTCTATGGAATGAAATGAAGTCAGGTTCAACTGACAGAGCTTGCAATTCACTGATACGTCTGGCAGAGGTAACAGCAACCAAAAACACAGTTTTCCAAGTCAAGTACTTGAGCTCTGCTGAGGACATAGGCTCAAAAAGGGGTTGCATAAGCTGAGCAATGCAAATATTCAAATCCCAGGCAGGAGCAGGCTCCGGAAAGGGGGGGATTGGTATGAAGCAATCCGTTAAAAAATGTACAGAATACAGGATGAGACGACAGGGAAGAAGGCCTTCCCACTGAGAGAAAAGCAGAAACCGCTGACAAATGTACTCTGAGAGTAGCTGGTCTAAGGCCTAGGGCATTAAGATGAACCATATAAGCCAGGACTGTAACTAGATCAGCAGTGTCTGGAGATATGCACCGCCTGGCACACCAAATGCTGAATCTCTTCCATTTGGAGTTACAAGTTTTTCTGGTAGCAAGCTTCCAAGAAGCCTTGAGAATATCTAAAACCCCTCTGGACAGATGCAAGTCTGCATATTCTAACTCTTCAAAAGCCATGCCTTGAGATTTAGGGATCTCAGACTGGGGTACCAAATCCTCCCCGAGAGGAAGTTAACAGGTTTGTAATTCCTGGGAAGAGACAGAGGGAGATGGACTGCCAGGGACAGCAACAGAGGATACCAAGGCTGCCTGGCCCAATCCGGAGCAATCAAAATCACTTTGCAAGGTTGTGACCTTATCTTGACCAGAATATTGAAGAGCAGAGGAAAAGGAGGGAAGGCATACAGGAATCTCCCTTCCCAATTCAAAATCAGAGCATCCAGAGGGACTGAGCCCAAGACTGGGGGTCTGCAACAAAACAGAGGAAGTTGGTGATTGTCTGGGGCTGCAAAGAGATCCATCTCTGGAGTGCCCCACCTTGAAAAAATGACTTTCAACACCAGAGGGTCCAGGGACCATTCGTGATGTCCCTGGGAGATCCTGCTCAGTGCATCTGCTAGCACATTGTCCTTCCCTGGAAGGTGAACTGCCACCAGGGAGGTCTGCAGAGAATAAGCCAGACACCACAATTTCATGGCTTCCATGCACAAGGCCATGGACTGAGTGCCTCCCTGCTTGTTGATGTACCACATGGTGGTAGTGTTGTCCGTCCTGACCAGAACCACCTTGTTCTGCACTGACTGAGAGAAAGCTTGCAGGGCCAGAAGTACTGCCCTGAGCGCCAGGAGGTTGACATGAAGGAGGGATTCCTGAGGAGACCACAGTCTCTGGGCTGTGAGAGCCCCCAGATAGGCTCCCCACCCCAATAGAGAAGCATCTGTGGTAAGGACCACAGAGTGAGTCTGAGTGACAAAAGGAACTCCTTGCCTCACATTGTCCAGGTCCTGCTACCACTGAAGGGCCTGGATAAGGGTCTGAGTAACTGGAACTAGTTTGGTAAGAGGATCTTTCCTTTGGGACCAAAAAGTCCTCAGATGGAACTGAATGTCCCTCATCTGAAACATGGCCCCTTGGACCACTGCTGTGGAAGCTGCCATGTGGCCCAAAAGCTGAAGAAAATGCCTCGCTGGTCGAGAAACCAGAGGGAGGAAGGAAAAAGCCAGTTGTGAAATTGCTGTTGCCGTTTTCAGAGGAAGGAAAGCTCTTGCTTTGACCGTATCCAGCTCTGCTCCTATAAAGGTGAGAAGCTGTACAAGCCCGAGAACTGAATTGGGAAGATTGAGAAGAAAACACAGGGAAGCGAGAACTTGTTGGGTCACTTGCAGATCTGACTTGACTTGGTCTAGGACTGGCCCACAATGAGCCAATCGTCCAGATATGGAAAGATGGAAATCCTTTTTCTTCTTAAAAAGGCCACCACTACCGCCAGGCACTTTGTGAACACCCTTGGGGCTGAAGTTAGGCCAAAGGGCATTGCTCTGAACTGATAATGGCCTGAGGGCAATTCGAACTGGAGGTAATGCCTGTGGGAGCACCAGATGGGAATGTAAAAGTAGGCATCCCTGAGGTCCAGGGAGGCTAGCCAGTCACCAGAAGGTCTGTCTGGGGAGATGTCCGGTTCCACAGGCACATCCAGACTTTTATCATCATCACCATCCTCTTCAAAATCCCCTTCCTCTTCAAACTCCAGTTCATAAAAGTCTTCAGGGGAATAATCTTGAACCGGGGGAACTGACCGAACCGAACCCCTGCCAGAAGGCGCCGGATTGGTCGGAACCGGACATAGCGATTCAACAATCCAAATCGTTCTGGCTATCTCTTCGGCGGTCGGAAGATGAATGTCTGGATCCAAACTGGTCAATTTATCTTTGCGCTTTATTTTCGTAGGAACCGATCCCTCAGGATCGGCTCTCCTCTTGCCCTAAGAGGTACCACCCTGGTCAGAGGGCACTCCTTCTGGTTCCCTAGGAACCGAACCAGGCTGGCCTTCCACATCAGCGGATTTCTCAGCCTCCTTATCCCTAAGTCTACCTAACCTTTTTTTCCAGGGTAGACTTAAGGAAATTCTTGCAAATTTGGCAGTCTGAATCGAGGTGGTCAAACTCAAGACAGTAAACACAGGTGGTGTGGGATCAGCCTTAGCAAAGACCTCCCCCACACACACTACAGTGTTGAAACCCAGTGGGTCCATTTTTTTTATTGGGTTTCTCAGACATGGCCAACCTAGCAAACTTGCCCTTTATTTGGCAACCGCCAGGCAAGACTCCCCTATTGGTTTCTCGCCGTGTTACGGGTGTTGGAAAAGCGAACAAATCACGTTTTTTTTTTTTTTTTGTTTGTTTTTTAAATCGATAAGGACCGGTAACCACACACTAAAATCTTACACAAATGACTTACTAAAGGGTCGGTTCAGCCAAACAGACCGAAAATACAGCTTTTACAATTTCCACAAAAGAACTACCTAAAGTACTTACAGTACCGCAGACAGAGTCCTGAACCGACAAAGCGGATTTAATTTCAAAAATAATTTCGGACTAAACCGACAACTTTAACTGACTTTTTAAACCGAGCAAAGGAGAAATCTCCGGGAGCAACTGTTCAGTGAGGCGGAGTAAAGAATCTGACGGTTTGGTTTCAAAGTGCTGCAGACAGAGTTCTCAACCGAGCTTGAGCTCAACGTTCTATGCCTTGCACAGAATTTTAACCCTTTACTCTCTGGGGCAGTTCAAGCGCTGGAGCTAACTGCAATAGTCAGAATACAGCAAGACTTCATGCGGTTTGAAAAACGGATGGAGAATAGAGGAGGATCTCCTATCCCCAAAGAGAAAATTGTAATATTAATCCCCGGGGGCAGGTGGGTGGGAAAGCCACCTGCTGCAGAGCTCCTCTCGAAGATCTACTGTTACAGTAAGTTCTTACGTAACTGTACTATCTCACTTCAAGGGGGAGCTCTTGCAGCAGACAATACCATTAGGACCGAGTCCCAAGCAATACCCAAGAAGAGACCCAGGTCAGAAGGATGGAGGACAGTAGTGCAGAACTGTAGACAATTAGGAGAGGAGTCCCTGAAGGACGGCTAGGCCAAAACCTGCTCTCCTTCTGGAAGCAATGTCCAGGCTGTAGTGCCTAATGAAAGTGTGCACTGAACTCCAAGTAGAGGCTGCACAGAGGTCCTCTGAGGTAACATTTCTGAGTGAGGCAAAGGATGCCGCTTATCCCTCTGATGGAGTGACCCTTAACCGGTCCCAGTAAGGGTTTGTTGTACTGCTGATAACAGAATGTGATACAATTTATGAGCCACTTAGCGTCCGTTTCGTCACTGGTGCCCCAACCTTCCTTTGGACAAACGAGACAAACAACTGGTCTGCCTTTCTGGAGGAACTGGTCCGGGCAAGGTAGTAACGAAGAATCCTATGTATATCCAGAGTATATCATACGGCCTCCCCTCTGTTTGAGTACTCTGGATAGTAAACTGGTAGTTGTATGTCTTGGTTCAACGTGAACTCAGACACTACCTTTGGAAGAAACTTGGTGTTTGTAAGCAGGGCTACCCTGTCCCTGTGAAAAATAAAATAAGGCCCTTTACACATCAGAGCCTGCAGCTCGGAAACCCTCCGAGCTGAAGTAATAGCAACAAAAAATAACGCATTCCAAGGCAGAAGGCGTAGCTCACAACTTGCGGCCAGTTCAAAGTGGGGCAAGGTGAGCTTCTCTAAAACAAACAGGAGGTCCCATGGCAGTATGGGGTCTCTCCTGGGAGGTTTGATATGCAAGATGACCCTTAGAAAGGTCTTGCATAAATCCAACTGTGCCACAGTCTTCCCATTCAGTGGTGCATGATAAGCTGACAGCACACAGAGATGCACCATTTATTTATTTATTTAAATCTAGGATTACAAGCACATTTTAGGCTCTTTTACAAAGGTTCCACATCAGGAGTAGTACATACATGTTAATCAACAGCATACAACATTAATCAAGAGCATACAACAATATACATCAGTACAGGTACACAACACAGAATATAATATATATGAATACACAATTAGAAGGATCATATCAGAAACCTACAAGGATTCAGGGAGGAAGGGTGAGAGGAATAGGGGAGTGGCAGCCGGAAAGAGAGACTAGAGCAGCTCAAGGCATTGTCAGAGTACATCAGAGAGAGGTGCATGATCTCAACGGGGAAGGGGGAAAGTTAGGGATGGCAGTCACAGGAGCCGGATGCAGTGAGATGAAGATGGAGACTAGATTTGAAAATGCCCAGTGAAGCGGTGGAGGTGATGTGAGTGCTGAGGGCATTCATCCAGCTGGGAGCAGGGTGTGCAAAGGATCTTTGGCCCAGAGTGGTGTGGCATTGGGGAACCTGTAGAAACTGATGTTCAGATCCTCTGGTGTTGCAAGGATTAGTGTTTGGGCACAGGAGGGCTTGGACACTAGGTGGATTAAGGCCGAAGGTAGTTTATTTCGCCATCAAGCAGGTACGGTACTTAATGCGGTTAGCGAGTTGAAGCCAACGCAATTGAGCGTAAAGCTCACATGTATGTGTGAGTTGGTGGGCTCCAATAAGCAGTCGACAGGCCTTGTTTAGGGAGGTTGCAATGCACCTGAGGGCGGTAGTAGAGGCAGAGCCATAGATTATGAGGCCGTAGTCTATGACGGAGACCACAGAGCTCTGGATTGCAACCTTCAGTGCTGCCTGGGTAAGATGCTGTTTGTTCCAGTAGAGAATTCCAATAGACAAGTAGCTAAGGCCCTGGTCCGATAGGGAGAGAAGATACTCCAGCACAGATTCCACCAGACAAGTGAAGGGATCCAGAGAATGGGGAATGACAAACAGAAGAGCTTCCACTTAATGGCATATGTCGCCCTGGTAGAGGGTTTTCTCGCTGCCACGAGCACCTCTGCCACTCTTAGGGATATTCAAAATCTATCCCTAGCTAAGTCCGCAGGAGCCATGCATGCAAATGCAAGGACCTGAGAGCTGGATGGACCAGCATCTCTTGCTCCTGGGAAAGTAAGTGGCCAGGGTAACAGAACCAATGGTTCCGATGCCAGCTATTGTAACAGTGCAAACCAGATCTGTTGAGGCCAGAAGGCTGCAACTAGAATCATCTGGGCCCTTTCTGCCTGCAACTTGAGCAGGATCCTCTGAAGAAGAGGGAAGGGAGGGAGGAAGGAAGGCATACTGGAACCTCCCCATCCAAGAGAGGGACAATGCGTCTCGCCAAAAAACACCAGGCCCTAGATCTAGTGAGCAGCAATTGGGCAGTTTGGCGCTGTGTAGGGACACAAAGATGTCCAGCTCTGGTCGACCCCACCTTTCGAAGAAGTCATCTGCAACTTCTTGCTGTAGTTCCCATTTGTGGCTCTGAGACTGAGAGCGACTTAAGACTGTCTGTGAGGACGTTGTGGAGCCCGGAACATGGCTTGCCATGAGATCCAGATTGTGTTCTACTGCCCAGGTCCATACTCTCATTGCCTCGCTGCACAGGGGATAAGAGTGCATGCCCCCTTGCTTGTTGAGATGGAAGACTACTGGGATACTGTCCAACTGAACCAGAAGGGGCCCAGGAAGGAAAACTCCTTGGAAGGTTTGCAGTGCGTACAGCACGGCTCTCATCTCCAAAATGTTTATGTGAAGAGACCATTCCATTGAATTCCAGGAGCCCCTTGTCTGATGAGAAGCAGGATCTACTCCCCACCCCAGTCCAGAGGCATCCATAGTCAGGATCTGATGTGGGCTGGGTCACTGGAAGGGAACTCTCTTGTCCAAATGGGCCGGGGTGACCCACCATACCAGGGACTGATGGATCGCTTTGGCGATTCGGATGGGCTCTTCAAGCTCATCCGTCTCTTGATCAAACTATACTCTGAGGTGCCACTGCAGAATCCTCATATTCAGAAATGCGAGGGAAACTGTGGCTATGGCTACGGCCATGTGACCTAGAAGCTGCAGAATCACCCTCGCCGGGACCTGATCTGAGTCCATCACCCTGTAAGCAACCTCCTTTAGTCTGACTGCCCAGTCTGTGGGGAAAAAAGGCTTTCCCTTGCACAGTGTCCAGGACTGCTCCTATGTATTGTAGCCTTTGAGTAGGCCACAGGTGCAACTTGGGCAGATTTAGAGTGATGCCCAAGGTGCGGAATAGACTGAACGTCTCCTCTATCATCCGGTTTAATTGGTCTTCTGACGAAGCTGTGAAAAACTAATCGTCCAGGTAGGGGTAGACTAAGTGACCCCCTCTCCTGAGGGCCGCCACTACTGCCAGGCACTTGGTGAAGACCCTTGGTGCTGATGACAGGAGCGAATGGAAGCGCCCTGAACTGGTAGTGCCCTCCTTGGAAGGTGAAGTGAAGGTACTTCCTGTGGGATGGCAGGATCTTTATGTGCATATAAGCACCCTACATATCCAGGGACCAAAGGCAGTCTCCGTGATGGAGCATGGGCAACAGGCTCGCTAGGGTCACCATTTTGAACCTTCTGTATTCGATGAAGGTGTTCAGCTGGCTCAGATCCAGAATGGGATGGAGGTTTCCTGTCTTTTTTGGAACTAAGAAGAAGTGAGAGTAATACCCCTTGTCTCTTTGGGTATGGGGACCACCTGGATAGCTCTTTTTTCTAGCAAGGCATGTATCTCTGCCTGCAGGAGAGCCGCGTGGGAGGGGGAGTAGTGGGAGGGAACGGGCGGACTGTCTGGTGGAATCTGGATAAATTCCAAGGAGTATCCCCTCTCTATCATGAGGACCCATTGGTCTGACGTGATACTGGACCATCTGGATTGGTAAAGGGAGACCCTCCCGGCTACCACCTCTCCCCGCACTTCCTCCAGTGGAGGGGAGGTCGGGAGTGAGTCATGCCATTGTGGAGGGCGTGGGCAGGGGAGATCTGGGTGCCTTGGGATTTTTGGGGCCCTGGGCACCTGAAGGAACAGGAGGGCCTCTTCTTTTAAAGCCTCCCTTGTGCTGCGGCTTGTTTGCGGTTCTGACCTATACATACGGTGGACGTCAGATACCGCCTTGCCAGAATCTTGAAGTCCTGTTATGAGTTTTTCTGTTTCCTGATCAAAGAGGATGGGTCCCTGAAAGGAAGTATCCAAGACGGCATCCTGTAAATCCTGGTGGAAACCAGAAACCCTCAGCCAGGCATGCCTCCTCATGCAGGTGCCTGTTGCAGCTGCCATGTCTGTGGAGTCATAAGAGCTTCTCAGCATGTGTTTGTCCACATCCATGCCAGACTGGATGACAGCTAGGAGCTCTGCCTTGCCACGGAGTCTGGCTGAGCCTTAGCTAGATCCATTGCTTTTGCCCACAGTGACTTTTGGTATGTAACCATGTGGGCCAGGAAATTCAGCGACCTGACCGTGCAGATAGTAGAGGCATAGACCTTATGGCCCATCTGGTCCAGCTTTTTGGACTCTGGATCTGGGGGCTGTGTGCTCATGTGCCTCGATTGTTGCACTCTACCATGTAAAGCTGTGAGCACCATGGAGTCGGCTTTTGGTTGCTCACTTAAGAAAGGCTCCCCTTTGGGTGTTTTATAGAGCCTGTCAGCTTTTCTTGGTACTACCGTTGTGGTAGCTGGATGCTTCCAGGTCAGTTCCAGGACATCTTGGAAGGGCTCCACCAGTAGGTGGATGACGAAGGGTTTTTGGTCAGTAGCCCCCCCAGGAACCTTGCCAGTCAGTGTCATTCAGGATCCAGCTCCTCTGTATCCCACTGATACAGTGCTTGGATATGACTCATAATGTCCAAGAAGGACAGGTTATCCAGAGGTGACATTGGCGAGTCTCTTCTTGGATCCGGAGAAGGTACGGTTAGCTCATCCTCGGAGGAGTACACTGAGGAGGAGTCTCCACCATCCTCTCCTGAAGAAGATGGTGGGTATCTGCTAGTAGGTGGGTCAGACAATGGGTAACTCTTCTTGCCGCCAGAACCTGGCGTCCGCCTATCATCATCATCACTGGGCAGCAGACACTCTGTCGGCGGGGGAGGTCGCCTGGGTGATTGTTCCCTTGGGGGCGGACGGACCGGGGACGAGTCCCTAGGTTTTGGGAGTAGGTCCCCTTTAATGGTATTCCACCATGCATTAAAAAGTGCTCCGGCTTCTACCACTAGGACGACTGGAGGCAAAGGCGTTGGGTTAGATACACCAGAAGGGCCAGGCGTCGAACCCTGTAGCCCTTCGGGTACAGACGTCTGGTCCTGGGTCACCTTGTTGGCTGGTGCTTCTGCCATCAGGCCTGATGAGGTCTTGTCAGGTGGTGCTGAGCCCCCTTGCGGTCCGGCGTCCGATTCCTTAGGAGGAGGTGGGGGAGGCATTTGGGTGTCCACAGACACTGGTGTCTTGTCTTTTGGAACCTTGGGCACAGGGGTTGACGTCCAATCCTCCGGGGCAGATGTCCGCTCTTTGGCCGGCGGCACCTGTCCAATTCTGATGCAGAGTCAGACTGGCCAGTAGTCTGCCTACCTTCCTGGGCTGATGACACTCTTTCCTTGGGTGGAGGAGGCGTCCGGTACCTGATGACCTCCCAACATCTGGCGGAGTCGTCCAACCCCTTCTGCCTGTCAGGCAATCCAGTATGCTTGTGGGTGATTGGACCAGAAGGTTTGCCCGAAGCAGACGCCTGTCCCTCCTGCATCAACCCATGCGAAGTCTTTGTGGTTGGTGCACTAAGGGGTTTGGGTGGACGAACACCCCTGGGATGACGACTCCCTACCTTTAGAGTATGATGAGGCAGCACACTTCTTCGAAGTAACCCCCGAAACAGCTGTGGTATCTGGGGGAACCAACTCCCACCTCCAGCTAGAGGTGGAGGAAGCAGAAGTCCTATGAAGGGACTTTGAGCAGGACTCCGACCTGGCTCCCTCCTTCTCCCTATGATGGCGTTTCCCACCCGATCCTTTCTCCCTGGTTGGGGGGACTTCCTGGCTAAGGAGGAAGAACTTTGTTCCAACTGGGTCCTCTGCATGGCGGCCACTTGTTGCTCCAGCAGGTAGGCCTTGAGTGTCTTGAGGCGGCGGATGTGGGTTTTACTATTAAACTTTTGGCAGTGCGGGCAGTCGTCAAGCTGGTGGCCAGGGCCTAGGCAGACCAGGCAGTCAGAGTGGCCATCTGTTGCCGGGATCTGCTTTCCGCATGCGCACTCTGACTTCCGCTGCTGAGAGGTCGATGAAGACATGCATTTATCCGAGGAAAAACAGTTGAAGAAACAAACTAATGGTTAAACTGCGCAAGGAGCAGAATAGCAGTCGACTGCGAAGATGGTGCCCATGGAGCCGATGATAGCAGGTCAACGGCAGGAAAAGAACTGAGGTGGTGTCGGGGGACCGCCCCCTTTATACCACATCTGATGCTGGGGTGGAGCCGACGTTGGGAGCGGGGGTGGTTCCTCGTCAAAGATTGCTCGCTAAAAGTTTTCCATGGGTTCCTAAAGCCTGGCAGCTTAGTCCTAATGGTATTACCTGCTGGAAGAGCTCCCCCCTCGAAGTGAGATCCAAGTTTTCACTGTGTGTATAATAGATGAACAGATATCATTCTTGGCTTGTCTTTATGTATGCTTTTAAGTATCATCTATTTATTGTCATATGTAAATTGATGTTGGTGTTATGTACGATTGAAACTTATTGTTTTATTAACATCAAACAGATGCATCTTGTAAAGAGGACCTCTGTGGTCCTAAAGGTGACTGAAGTTGCACTTCTAATACCCTGTATAAACAAACATTTTACTACTACTACTACTACTACTACATGGACTCAAGTATGCCACACAAGGGCAAAAGTATTAGATTTTAGGAGGGTGGATTTCATAGAAATGGGTAGATGTATACAAGCTGTCCTGGAGAAGGGAGAGGTAATAGAGGGGTTGGAGGAACAATGACAGAAACTGAACGGAGCCATAGTTTAGATAACAAACCAATATGTTAGGATAGCGGCCAAAGAGAAAAGAAGAAGGAAACCACTATGGTTCTCTAAGGAGGTGGGGGACAAAGTCTGGCCTAAAAGACCGAGTTTCAGGAAATATAAGGGGACCCAAAGAGAGGAGGATAGGGAGGTGTACCTTGAATGTCTAAGGGAAGCAGGGAAGGCTGTTAGGAGAGCTAAGGCGCAGACAGAGGAAGGTTTAGCACAGTTTGTGAAAAAAGGGGACAAGGCATTGTATAGGTACATCAGCGAAAGAAGAAACAACGGAGGGGGGAGAGATTGTGAGGCTCAATGGGGAGAAGGGAGAGCGTAAGGAGGGGGATCTGGACAAGGCAGAAATACTGAACAAATACTTCTGCTCGGTATTCACTAAGGAGGGGGAGGGTCAAGGACCACAGCTGGGCTGCAGAAGCAGTTGGGGGGGAGTGGACACCAGTCCATTTACAGTGGAGAGAGTTCTGGAAGAACTCACAAAGCTGAAGGTGGATAAGGCCATGGGACCAGACGACGTCCACCCGAGGATATTAAGGAAGCTGCGAAGGGAACTAGTAGTGCCTCTGGCAGCCCTGCTCACGGAGTCACTCAACACTGCTGTGGTTCCAGAGGACTGGAGGAGGGCACAAGTAGTCCCACTGCGCAAAAGCGGCAGTAGGAAGGAGGTGGGGAACTACAGGCCAATCAGCCTCACCTCATTGGTGGGAAAGATCATGGAGACACTACTCAAAGAAAGGACAGTGGCACACCTGGAATCCAGGGGTGCCCAGGATCTGGGGCAACACGGATTCACAGCAGGAAGGTCATGTCAAACTAATCTGATAAGACTTTTTTTGATTGGGTGATTAGGGAAGAAAATCAGGAAGGGGCAGTAGACATCGCCTACCTAGAGTTCAGCAAAGCCTTCAACACCATTCCACACAGAAGGCTGATTAAAAAGATGGGCGGTCTGGGCATGGGAGACAAGGTGGTGAACTAGGTTAGGAACTGGTTAACAGACAGGAGACAGGGTGGTGTTAAATGGGGTACAATCTTGGGAGAGGAGGATGACCAGCTGGGTACCACAGGGATCAGTACTGGGACCAGTCCTGTTCAAGGTCTTCATTACTGACACTGCAGAGAGGCTGGAAGGAAAGGTCTGCTTCTTTGCAGATGATACCAAGATCTGCAACAGGGTAGATACTTCAGAAGGGATGCAGAAAATGAAGAGGGACCTGGAGAAGCTTGAAACATGGTCAGAGATGTGGCAACTGAGGTTCACTGCAAAAAAGTGTAAAACAATGCACCTGGGTAGAGGGAACCCTGGGGAGAACTACAGGTTGGGGGGGTGGGGAGAGAAGCTGACTGTCACCAAGGAGTAAAGGGACCTAGTGGTTATCATCTTTGATGACCTTAAGGCATCAAAGCAGTGCGCAAAGGCGATGGAAAGGGCCAGTGGCATGCTGGGGTGCATAGGCAGGGGTAAGAGGCAGCGGAAGGTGGTGGCGGTGGTGATGTCATTGTATAAAACATTGGTGAGTACTGCGTGCAGTTCTGGAGGCCATACCTGTGCAAGGACATAAACAAGGTGGAGACTATCCAGAGAAGGGCGACAAAGATGGTGCAGGGCTTGAACCACAAAACATACGAGTAGACACTAAGGGACCTCAATATGTACTCACTGGAGGAGAGGAGAGAGCAGGGGGAAGGGGACATGATTGAAACTTTCAAGTACCTCAAGGGCATATAAACAAGGCAGGTGGGGGACCTTTCCAATGTAGAAAAAGTACTAGAACAAGGTGGGCTATATGAAATTGGAGGGGAGTAGATTAAGAGGTAATGTAAGGAACTGTTTCTACACAGAAAGGGTAGTTGATGCTTGGAATAGTCTGCCACAGGAGGTAGTGGGGCAAGAACAGTGGAGGGGTTTAAGCATGCTTGGGACAGGCACAAGGGAACCTTGAGAGGGGAGGGACTGATGAAAAGCCACTGATCACATAGGGTCAGTGGCCATATACAACGTATAGGGCCTACAGGCAGATTGGATGGGCCTGGCAGTCCTCATCTGCTGACAATTTCTATGTTTCTCTGTCTCTACTGGCAGCTCCATTGCTAACTGCTGCAGCAAGGGGAACCATATCTGCCGAGGCCAGACGTGGACCACAAGAATTAGAGTAGCTCCCTCCATTTGGAGCTTGACTAGCACCCTCTGAATGAGAGGAAAGGTTCCAGACCATGTGCTAGAGCCCAGTACCAAATTCTCATTGCTTCCCTGCACAGGTGGTAAGAATGAGTCCCCGCCCCCCCGTTTATGTATTGAACCACAATGATGTTGTCTGTCTGCACCAGCAAAGGCCCCGGGGACAGATGGTTTTGGAAGGCTTGCAGAGCATACAGAACGGCTCTCATCTGTAGGACATTTCTGTGGAAGGAAATCCCCACTTTTGTCCATGTTCCTTGTGTCTGATGATGTCCTGGATGTGCCCCCCAGCCCAACCCTTAAGCGTCTATGGTGAGAATCTGCTGAGAACTTTCATCAAATTGCTGGGTTCCATCCCCCACTGGAACACCTTTTGGACAGAGGAAGTTACTAGAACCGGCTGCTCTAGATCGTCGATCCGTTGATCCCACTGGACCCTTAATGTCCATTGAAAGATCCTCATATGCAAGCCTGACCAGCGGTACAATGATGATGTCTGCTGCCATCAGGTCCAGCAGTCTCAGAAATGTCCTGACTGTGACATACCTGCTGTGGGAAATTATCTGGGCCTGTTCCATGAGGCACTCTGCCCTGTCCTGGGGCAGGAAGGCTAAACCTTGGGTCGTGTCCAGTACTGCCCCTATGTATTGAAGGCACTGACAAGGGGTCAAGACTGACTTGGGTAGCTTGACCGTGATCCCTAGGGTATTGAACAGCTGTCTGGTACATGCCAGGATTCGAGACAATTGCTCCTCAGAATGACCTTTAAGCAACTAGTCATCTAGATAAGGGAAGACATACAGCCCGAGAGAAAGAGAGAGACAGCTGCTGCCACAACTGCCAAACATTTGGTAAATACTCGTGGTGCAGATGACAAACCAAAGGGCAATACCATGAACTGGTATTGCTCCCCCTGAAAAAGGAAAGTACAGTTATGTAGGAACTTACCGTAACAGCAGATCTTCGAGAGAGGTTCCTTCAGTAGGTCATCACATATAGAACTGGCGCCACCTGGCATCGGGTCGCATGGCAGACTTTTCTAGCAATACCCGACGGGTGACCGCCACCCGACGTCACGTGACTGACATCAGCGTGACTGTATATAGTGGGTGGTCCCCATACCCGCCCTCCAGTTCTCTCGCCAGAGCCAGGAAGAGGCCTGACAACAGGAGCAAACAGGATTTGGAGTCCCTGTGAAACACAAAATGAGGGGAAGGAGAGAGGGGAAAAATATGACCTACTGAAGGAACCTCTCTCAAAGATCTACTGTTACGGTAAGTTCCTACATAACTGTACTATCTTACTTGAAGGGTTCCTTCGACCAGGTCATCTCGATAGGACAGAGTCTAAGCAGTCCCTCAAGGAGAGACCGAGAGGAACTAGGGAAGGAAAACTAACTCCAACGGAAAAAACTGAGGTCCCAGAACGACTCAGTCTAGGACAGAAGGCCATGCAGGACGGCTAGGCCAAAGCCAGCCCTCCACCTAGAAGCAATGTCCAGACTGTAATGTTTGGTAAAGGTATGGACAGAACTCAAAGTAGTGGCAGCACAAATGTTAGCCGTCGAAACGTTCCGTAGGAAGGCTGCGGAGGCAGTCATGCCCCTAGTAGAATGACCTCTGATGGAACCCGGCAGAGGTCTTTCATACTTCTGGTAACAGTAATGAATGCAGTTGCCTAACCATTTGGAAAGGCCCTGCTTACAAACCGGTTTGCCCTTCGATCTCGGGGCCAAGGAGACAAACAATTGGTTGTGAGAGCGAAACTCTTTGGTCCGATGGGTGTAACACCGGAGAATCCGATGGACATCCATCGTATGAAGGAGTGCCTCACCTCTGTTAGAGGGGGACGGATAATATGCAGGAAGCTCCACTGATTGATTCAGCGTGGCTTCTGACACCACCTTGGGAAGAAACCTCGGATGAGTTCTAAGGACCGCCCGGTCCCTATGGAAAATCAAGTACGGCTCCTTGCAGACTTGAGAGTAAAGCTCCAAAATCCGTCGGGCTGATGTAATAGCCACAAGAAAAAGCGCCTTCCAGGAAGGAAAGTGCAAATCACAACTCATAGCCGGCTCAAAAGGAGGAAGGGTGAGCTTTTCCAGTACGAAGTCCAAGTCCCAAGGCGGAATTTGGCTGAGGATGGGGGGTTTCAGATGGAGAATTCCTTTCAGAAAGGTTTTGGAGACTTCCAACTGTGCCACGGGTTTACCATCCACT
The DNA here is from genome assembly GCA_016271365.2 of Neoceratodus forsteri. Classification (NCBI taxonomy): domain Eukaryota; kingdom Metazoa; phylum Chordata; order Ceratodontiformes; family Ceratodontidae; genus Neoceratodus; species Neoceratodus forsteri. Next base: position 738,839,981 of record CM028131.1, read on the forward strand.
AGCTAGTGGTACGCTGAGATAGCTGAGATATGGACCTTTAAGGAAGAGTAGGACAGACCGGAGTCTGACAAGTGAAGGAGGTATTCCATGACTTGTGGGGCCGAGCAAGAGAAGGGGTTCCAGCCCTTAGCGGTCGCCCAAATGGAAAACCGCTTCCACTTCATGGCTAAGTGGAACAGGTAGAAGGTTTCCTGGCCTCGATGAGGACTTAAGCAACCCTGGAGGAAACCCCGAAATGGGATATTGCTATGTCTGCAGGAGCCAGGCATGGAGATGCAGGGTCCTGAGCCACGGGTGTACCAGTCGACCCTGATCCTGGATCAGGAGGTTGTGAGTCAATGGAAGTGGAACCGGTGGTTCCCAGGAAAGCTGCTGTAACAGTGGGAACCAGATCTGTCTCGGCCAGCGATGAGAATCATCTTTGCCCTCTCCACCTGGAGCTTGAGGAGAACCCTCTGCAGAATGGGAAATGGAGGGGAAAGCGTACAACAATTTCCCTGTCCAATCCGAGATAGAGAAAATGCGTCGCTCCAAAAAGCACCTTGCTCTGGAAAAAGCAAGCAAAACTTGGGAAGTTTTGCATTGTATTGGGAGGCGAAGAGGTCGATCTCCGGACACCCCCAATTTTGGAAGATGGATTCCGCCACTTACTAATGTAGTTCCCACTCATGAGCTAGGGTCAGAGATCTGCTGAGACTGTCCGCCAGTACATTTAGAATGCCTGGAACGTGCACGGCCACTAGGACCAGATGATGCTGGACTGCCCAGTTCCACACCCGCATCGCCTCCCTCCAAAGGGGGTTCGACCAGGTTCCTCCTTGTTTGTTGATATACCAAACTACTGACATATTGTCCATTTGGATTAGCAGTGATCCCTTTGGAAGGAGGGTCTGAAAGGTCTGTAGAGCGTACAGGACCACCCTCAACTCCAGAACATTGATGTGGAGAGAAGTCTCCAAACCGGACCATAGTCCCTGTGCTTGGTGTTCCCCAAGATGAGCTCCCCAACCCATATTCGAGGCACCCGTGGTGAGGGTGGCTACTGGTGCAGGGTTCCGAAAGGGAAGCCCCAAAGAAAGATTGTAAAAATCCTATCACCACTGTAAGTCTTTCTGAACTGTTGAGGAGACTAGAACCAGATGGTCCAGGTCATCCAGGAGCTGATCCCACTGCACCCGCAAGGACCACTGAGTAATCCTCATGTGGAGCCTTGCTAGGGAACAGTAGTGATGGAGGCCGCCATCAGGCCAAGAAGGCGAGGGACTTCCCGGGCAGGGATGTTCCTGAGGGAAGCCACTCTGGAGGCCTGACAGACCAGGGTCTCCATCCTGTCTGGAGGAAGGAAGGCTCTGCGCTGGACCATATCCAGGACTGTCTTAATAAACTGAAGTCTCTGTGCAGGGATAAGGGATGACTTGGGAACACTGACCATGATCCCAAGTCTGCTGAAAAGGTCCAGGGTAAAGGAAAGTGCCTCCAGTAAGGAATCCCTGGACGGGGCTAAAATCAACCAGTCGTCCAGGTAAGGGAAGACCGTAATACCCCTGCGGTGTAGGAACGCCGCAACCACTGCCAGGCACTTGGTAAAAACCCGTGGTGCAAGACAGAGGCCAAGGGGAGCACCCGGAACTGGAAGTGTTCCCCTTGGAAACGAAAGCACAGGAATTGGTGGTGGCTGGGGAAAATAGGAATGTACAGGTAAGCATCCTGCATATCCAAGGCACAGAGCCAGTGGTTCTCCAGGAGGAGAGGGAGGAGGCTCTGGAGCATCAGCATTCAAAATTTTTTGTACTCGACAAACCGACTGAGCTGACTTAGGTCGAGTATGGGTCTGAAGTCCCCAGTCTTTTTTGGAACCAGGAAAGAATGGGAATACAATCCTTTTCCCCTTTGCCTGAAGGGGACACGCTCGATTGCTTCTTTGAGCAAGAGCAAATTTACCTCCTCGTGGATGAGAAGAGCTTGTTCCCGAGAATAAGACAACTTTGTGGGTAGAGTTTCTGGAGGAATCTGCAGAAATTCTATGGTGTGTCCAACAGACACTAGTTGCAGGACCCATTCATAAGAGGTGATCGCCCTCCACTCCTGCGCATGGCGGGCGAACCTCCCCCCACCTGCTCCCGTCGTGAGACTGAAGAGGCAGTGGGGCGGGGGTCAAGAGTGGTGGACGTTCAGGGGAGGCCTCCTGAACGTCTCCTGATTTGAGGCAGAAGGGGTGGCTGTACCCGTGGCCTTTCGCTTCCCTTGGCAGCGCACCTGATCATTCTTTCTCTGCTCCAGGTCCTTTTCCGAAAGGGCTGCTGTTGCTGCTGTTACTGGGAGCCCGATCAGTACATTGACCTGACAGCCCTAAGTACAACTCCCTTGTGATGATATCCATGGTGTCCCCACCAAAAAGGACCGAGCCCCTGAATCGCCGACTGGACCTCACTGGTGAGGCCAGAAAGGTGAAGCCAGGAATGCCGTCTGAGGGCAACGGCAGTTGCCGAGGTACGGGCCACTGAGTCGACAGAGTCGTAAGTGGCGCGTAAAGTGTGCCTACAGGAAACCTTGGAGAGGCACAGATCCTTGGCAAGGTCCTCCTTTAAAGGCGAGGGATCCATGGACTGGACTCGCGCTTCCAGCCTGGCCAGGGTCACTTTTTGATGAGACACCATGTGGGCCACGTAACTGAGGGACCAGAGGGTGCATGTGGCCGAGGAATACATCTTTTTCCCTCAACTGGTCCATCTGCCACAACTCTTTGTCCGGAGTAGTAGTGCTCATGTGCTTGGGCACTGAAGAGCGATCATGAGCCACAGAGACGACCACAGAGTCAGCCTTGGGATGAGCCTTTAAGAAAGGAGCATCCTTCGGCGCCCGGTAGAGCCTGTCCGCCCATTTGGGGACAGCTGGGATAGAATGAGGCATCTGCCAGATGGTAGTGGTGCGGTCTTGATGAGGGGCCAACCATGGAGGAATGGGGATGGGAGACAGAGACTCTAAGTCTAGGTATTCCGCGAGCCTCTGTCTCATGGGATCCTGTTCTTCCGACTCCCAGTTGAAATAGTCCTTCATGGCCCTCAAGAGCTCCTAGAAGGCAGGGTCTTCAGGTGCAGACTTTGGCGAGACCTTGCCTCTCGTGTCCTCAGGATCCTCAGAGACCTCCTCCGAGGAATCTTCCCTCCCGTCTGAACTGCCATCATCATCCTCCGCCTCCTCGACAGGACGACGTCTGGTATCTGGAAGGGAAACATCCTGTCAAGTCTTCCCCGAGATGTGGACAGTAGCTATCGACGAACTGCTAGGGTAAGGGGACCTAGGAGACCTCGGTTGTGGGAGCCTAGTCTCCAGGTCCGAAACCAACTCCGACAGAGCCCCCTGTCACCACGACTGTATTAAGGTCTTGAAATCCGGGGTAACTGAAGAGGGAGGAGGAGGGGGAGGTAGACTAGGCAGAGGCTCGGGGGGGGGAGAGAGGGATAACCGGAGGTGGATAATAGCCCTGGAATCCTGTGTAATGGGAGTAGGGATTAAATCCAGGGTAGAACTGCCCAAGACGACTCCAGTCCGGAGTGGGATCCCCCGGGTAGTGGTCCCCAGGATACCCCAATGGATAATGCAAGACAGTTTGGGGTCGGGTATAAATCCCCGTCATCAGATCAAGCGTCGGGGGAAACCACGTCGGACCCGCCATACTGTAAATAGGTTGAAGGTCCAGCGTCGGGACAGCCTGTGTCAGGGGAACCGACATCGGAACCAGCAACCCCGATCCGGTGCTGGAAGGGGATCCGGCGTCGGGACCTGATCCTGTGTTGGGGCCAAAGGCAAAGGCCAGTCCCGGCTGCGGGACTGCTGTTTGGATAACCGGCATCAGAGGAAGCACCAGAAGCCCACCGGAAGATGGAGGAGGGGCCTCCACAGAAAGGCCTATAGGCAGAGGAGGAGCCTCCTTCTCCTTGACCAATGAAGAGGAGCGCGGAGTAGACCCCAAGTCATTGACAAGGTCGGTGGGCTCTCCTCTGCCATCGCTGGATGTAGCTGCCGGTGAATTGGAGGGCACAGGCGAGGAAGGAGGAGGAAGGAGAGGGGCTTTCTCCTTCCGGTTCCGCTGGGTGTTGGGTGTGGCGCCGTTAGACCCCGACGGGGGAACCAAACCTGAGTGGTCGTCAGGGACGGCCGACACAGCGGGTAGGGTCAGGTGGTCAGGGTAGGAGACCCCGGCCAGCTTATCGATTTGAGCCAGGCGAGTACCCACTGCCTGGGTAGACGACTTACCGGCCGTCGCGCGGTCCCCAGAGGAGCAAAGGCCGACTTATCGCCCAAAGCGGTGCGGTCATCAGAGAAGCCGACGGCCGACTGATCCACCAACATTTTGCCAGACTTACCGTCCGATTTTCTGGGCGGCAGCTGGGCCTTGCTCGTCAAGGGCCTGGCGTCGTCTGTGGAGTGGTCCCGCTCCCTAGTTTTCTCCTTATGTTTCTTTGAAGGAGAAGGTTTTTCGGATGAATCTCTAAGACGCTCCATCCTCTTCTCGAGGGAAGCCAGGTGGGCTTTTAGCAGATAGGCCTCCAAAGCCTGCTGTCTCCTCTTTTTAGTGGCCTGGTTAAAGGTCTGGCACTCAGGGCAGGAGGAGACTGGATGGTCCGGGCTTAAACAGAGGACGCACTTGAGGTGACCGTCTTTGTGCGGGATCTGCGTGCCACAGGACGAGCACTTCTTCTTGGGAGAAGACATCAATGATAGAACTCGAATTTAGACAAAAAAGCAGCGAGGGATAAACCGAGGCGATAACTTTCACGATGATCGCTATCTGGAAGTCTGCAATGCGACTGATACAAGGCGATGGCGGTAAAGAACTGGAGGGCAGGCGTGAGGACCGCCCACTACATACAGTCACGCTGACGTCAGTCACGTGATGTCGGGTGAGCGGTCCCCCGTCAGGTATTGCTAGAGAAGTCTGCCGTGCAGCCCGACGCCAGGTGGCGCCAGTCCTATACGTGATGACCTACTGAAGGAACCCTCTCGAAGTAAGATCCTGAGATACCTGCTGTGATGGGGACACATCTTGATATGCAGGTAAGCATCCTGCATGTTCAAGTAGCATATCCAGTCCCCCTTTTTCAGAAGTGGTAGCAGGCCTTGTTGAGTGACCATTTTTTTTTTTTAATCACAGCTGCTATTTCTACGCCCTCCCCCCGACAGCCCCCTTCTGCCCAACTCCCCCCCAGCTCCGTCCATCGGAATTACCCGGGCTTACCTTATGCCCGGCCGCGGTGCCTGCAGGGAGCCCTCTTTTTGCATCAGCGCACCGTGCAATGGGTGCAGCAGCTGTCTCCACCTCCGTGGAGGCAGCCAAGCACCTTGGGCGCAGGCAAGTCTCCTAGCTGTGCCATTCACAGCACAGACTCCCCCCCCACCCCCACTCCAAGGAAGGAGAGCTGTAATGCTCAATCCTTACCTCCCCGCCGGCCCCCCGAGCAACCCAAGTCCGTTCCGAACCCGGGTCGCTGGCGGGGCGCAAGGTGTGGCGTCCAGCGCCTCAACCCTCAGTGCCACCGGGCTGGCGTAGAGTGACCATTCTGAACTTCTTGTACTGAATGTAGAAGTTCGATTCCTCAGGACAAGAATGGGCCTCAAGTCCCCTGTAGATTTGGGGACAAGAAAGAAAAACAGGTTACTCACCTGTAACAGCAGATCTTCCACAGAATGGTCTCTTGCAGTAGGTAATTACTTGTGGGAGTTTCCAGCAGAGGGCGCTGTCACATGGCAGCTCTTCTAGCAGTTTTCACCAGGGACTGCCCCACACATGACATCATCTTCCTGCTTCCTACATACAGTAAGTGTGGGCGGTCCCTGGTATCCTCAGTTCATTTTCCCATCTTCAGCTCACGCAGCAGCTAATTCAACTTCTGTGTAGCAGTCATCGACGAGAAATTGGATTACAAAATGAATGTCTAAAGATTCTTCAACCAAACAAGCTCCATTTCGTTCCTGCCGTTGCAGTAGGAAGATATACCTCTTTGACAACCACACATCTTGTGTATAGTGTCTGGGACCCACACACAACACCAATTCCTGCAACTTCTGTCAGAAGTTTAACAGAGCAACCCGTTGATGACTGTTGCTTGAAATTCAACACCTGGTTACGGAGCAGAAAATGTCTCTGTGGAGAACCAAGGGGCTCGTACCAAAGGCTCACTTACTTCTGGTTCTCGTTCTCGGCAGGGTAAGGAGCGGGATAGAACCCCCCCTCACTAAAGGCCGCATCTCCCATTGACGGCCACTGTTTCTGTGGCTCCTCCATCGACGGAGCGTCTTCCTACAGCTTCCTCGTTGACAGGTGCTCACACCCTCTCGTCGACGGCGCTTTCTAGAGCTTTGAATGCTGTGCAGGCTCTGCCCGCTCCATCGACGAGGGCATAAGCCCTCTCGTCAACGACGCTGTCTAGCATATTGCATTCAGCCAAATACACGGCTGCTCCATCGACGGGGGCTCCTCTCCCATTGAAGGCATCTGACATTTCATGACAATCAATCCACGGGCTTGTCGACGAGATCCCGTGCTCTGCAAGGCAAACCAATGGCTTTTGCCCTACTGAATGCCCCTCCACCCTCACAGGTGGCATCTTACTGGGGGCAAGCAGACAGAGGCCGGGACCCTGGTTTATTCTTCCCAAGGGGCGAGACCTGCTCACTCTACCTGTCCCATCCCCTCCATAGCACCCACTGTTTCTCAAACCCCGCTTCTCACCCCCCCTTCCTCCAAGAACGGGACATCACCAAGATAGTGACACAGATCTGCATACCATGCAGTATACCCAGCCCTCCAACCCAGGAGAGCTAGTGGATCCTTTCCGGTCTCACTCTCCTCCGCCTCAAAGATTTCACGGTGACAGGGATATACTGCCACCCTGGTCACCTCCTCCTAATATGGAAGATTATTTGTCAGATGAACCTGAACTACCGGTGAATCCCCCAGGTGATACTGATGAAGAAGAGTTCAAAAATTTGGATTTTCCAAATCCGGAGTCCCCCTACTCGAAAATCTCTTCTCTAGATGAGGACCTGCCTATGCCAGCTGCCACCTCTCCTCCAGATGACCTGTCCGTTAGCGAGATGATGGTCCAAATACAAAAGGTCATGGGGTTCTCTACCACAGAACATGACAAACAACATAAGGATATGACAGATTATCTTGGACTGCCAGAGGAGCCGGCCTTAGCGGTTCCCCCACAGATTCCAACCTACCAGAATGCCATGCTGGCTGCCTGGCATCAGCCGTCAGCTATTACAGCTGTCCCCCGAAAAGCCAATCGCTTATATCAAGCTCCTCTGGATCATCCCTTTCTGTCCACCACCCAGAAGCGGATTCAGTGGTCATTACTGCCGCTCATGATCGTACTAAAAAACCCACACACGAGTTCCTTTCCACCTGATAAAGAATCTCGAAGAACTGATTACCTGGGGAAAAAGGTTTTCGCCTCAGGCACCATGAATACTTGAATCTTGAATTATATAGGTCATATGGTTAAATATCAACGTACCCTTGGTGCTTCGACCATCAAACTTATCAATAAACTTCCTCTCTCCCAGGAAAAGGACAAGTTATTGGCCATGGTGTCCACTAGCAATGCTATCTCCTGCCACCTACTTAGGTTGGGATATGATGCCATCGATACTTCAGCCCGACTCTCGGCTACTGGAGTCTCTCTGTGTCGCCATGCTTGGCTTCGCGTTTCAGGTTTTGCTCCTGATATACAACAAAAAGTAGCTAACGCACCCTTTAATGGGTCCAAACTGTTCAGAACAGGTACTCAAACATTGTTAGATGGCCTGCAGGCATCAGGCTGAACCCTTCGTACAGTGCACGCCATGTACCATACTCCACAGCCACCCTACCGTACAAAATATTCCTCCTATTCCAAAAGAGGCAGAAAATATAAGTCCTCTAACAGAGGTGGCTTTAGAGGTCGTGCCCAGGCCACAAGGGGCAACACCTCTGCCCCCGCAGCTCCTGTGCCCGTCCCTTGGGAAGGGCCAGGCAACTCAGTACCCAGTGACCTATTAGGGCTTTCCCCTCGCCTCCTCGACCAGGCCTCGGAGGCTGTTGGGGGTTGTTTTGTCCTCCATCTGGAGGCCTGGAAAAAGATCACTTCCAACAAATGGGTACTTCATATAATCCAAAAGGGACACACTTTGGAATTTCTTTCCGCCCCAACCCCATCCCCCCCTTGGCTGATTCATTACCCACCATATCATGACCCTACCCTTCAAGAAAGACTGGAGGTACTTCTCGCCAAACAGGCCGTCTTACCGGTGCCCTTTCCAGAACATCAAACGGGATTTTACTCCCATTTTTGTTCTGGTACCCAAGCGAACCGGAGATCTCAGACCAATACTAGACCTGAGACATCTGAATCGATACATTCAGTTCAAACATTTACGCATGATAACTCTAACTGCCATCATGCCTATCCTAAAACAAGGAGACTGGCTGTGTACCCTGGATATAAAGGATACCTACCTACATATCCCCATTTATCCTGCCCATCAAACACTTCTGCGCTTCCACCTTCTAGGTAAAAATTACCAGTTTCGAGCACTCCCTTTCGGCCTCTCATCGGGCCCGAGAGTTTTCACCAAATGTCTAGCGGTGGTGACTGCAGCCTTACAGAGAAAGGGGCACTTCGTCTTTTCATACCTCGACAATTGGCTAATCAAAGTGGACTCCAAAGAAGCTCTGCTTGCCTCCCTAGCCACTACTCTCAGCATGTTCTTGGATCTAGGGATAACAGTCAACTGGCCGGTCCAGTCAAAATCCAACAGTCTCTCCAATACACTGGAGCTATTCTAGATACAGTCACAGACAGAGCTTACCTTCCGCCTGCTCGTCAGGACACTCTTATATCTCTGGTTTCACAGATACAGACTCATAAAACAGTCACGGCCAGACAAACGCTGAACCTTCTGGGTCACGTCAGCTGCCACTTCGACGGTGGTATTCGCCCGCCTTCACATGAGACCTGTCCAGTGGACCTTTCAGAATCAATGGTCTCAAAGAACTGGACAGTTCAACGACAAAATCAGGGTCACTCCTTCCCTGAAAGTCATCCCTGACATGGTGGACAACTAGAACCAATTTGCGTCAAGGAATGCCTTTCCGCTCCTTCCCTCCCTCCCATGCAGACATTAACCACGGATACTTCCCTCAATGGATGGGGCGCACACTTAGGTCCTTATCAGACCCAAGGCCAGTGGACTGCCTCTTCCCATCACTCTCATATCAATCTCCTCAAGATGAAAGCAGTCTGTCTAGCCCTTCAGGCATTCCAGCTATACCGCAAGACAGGACCGTTGCTGATTCAATCAAACAACACTACAGTGGTGTTTTACCTCAACAAGCAAGGGGGCACGAAATCTCGCTCCCTCTGCAGGGAGACCCTTGCAGTCTGGCAGGAAGCCATCAGACAGCAACTAACGCTAACGGCCGTCCACATACCGGGAAGGTACAATCAGTTGGCAGACCAGCTAAGTCGCCAGTCATCCGCTCAAGAATGGACACTTCACAAAGAAGTACTCCAAGAAATCTTCGACCTATGGGGAACTCCACAGCTGGATCTGTTTACCTCCCCAGTCAATCATCAGCTACCCAGTTACTTCTCCATTATCCTGAGCAACAAGGGACGATCTATAGATGCCTTGTCCCAACCCTGGACAGGACTCTACTTATATGCTTTCTGCCCCACCTCCCGTCTCTCTCTCTTGCAACAGACTCTAATGAATCTTCAGCTGGAGCGGCCACCATGATTCTAATTGCACCAATGTAGCCTCATCAACTGTGGTACCCTCTCCTGCAACAACTGTCAGCAAGGGAACCCATTCAGTTGCCAGTCAGACCAGACCGCCTGACCCAGAGTCACGGATACCTCCTGCACCCCAGCCTGAAGACCCTTCATCTTCACGCTTGGCTCCTGAGGACGCATTCATAAACAGACTTCAAGTGTCCTCGCCTGTTACCAACATTCTCTTGGCTTCTCATACACCAGCAACCAGAAAAACATATAAATCCAAATGGAAACGCTTTTCCATATCGTCTGCTTCTCACTCACTGGATCCTTACTCTTGTCCACTGATGAAGGTTTTAGACTACCTGGCCTCTCTATTAGAGTCAGGCTTAAGTTACTCCTCCATCAAAGTCCACCTGGCTGCCATCTCAGCATTTCATGAACCTCTGGATGGCAAACTTCTGTACCAACATCATTTAGCCAAGATGTTTTTGAGAGGAATAATACATATTAAGCCCCCTATTCGCAGACCCACTCCTCTGTGGGATCTCAGTTTCATTATAGAGAAACTTACCCTGGAACCTTTAGAGCCAGCAGGTACATGTGATCTACGTTTCCTTTCATGGAAAACATTATTTCTAGTGGCTATTACTTTGGCTTGCCGTATTTCCGGGCATCATGCCCTCATGTGTAGGGAACCCTACTTGATTTTTCACAAGGACAGGGCGGTCCTTTGTAGCAATCCATCCTTCCTTCCTAAAGTGGTCTCTGAACAGGCTCTAAAATCAGTCCTTGGAGCTTCCAGTTTACTACCCTGACTACTCCAATTCCGGTGAACATCTATTACATACCTTAGATGTCCATTGTATTCTACGCTATTACACTAATCGTACCCAACAGATAAGGAAAATGTCTCAATTGTTCATCACCTTTGCCCATAGCAGAGAAGGGCTTCTCGTTGCTAAACAAACCCTGTCTTCATGGTTGGCGAGTTGTATTACCTTTTGTTACAAAAAGTACAAGACTTTACCTGGACCGGTCCAAGCCCGTTCCACTAGAGCTATGGTCACCACGGCGGCTCGTTTCAAAGGCGCCTCCATTTCAGATATCTGCAACGCAGCTACCTGGTCCGCAATCAATACTTTCACAAGGCATTACAATCTTCATATTACGTCAAGATGTAGGATGGCCTTTGGCCGTGCAGTCCTACAAGGTTTCCTATCATAACTGTCCTCCCATGAGGACATAACTGCTGGGGATTCTCCCAGAAGTAACTACCTACTGCAAGAGACCATTCCGTGGAAGATAGTACAGCTACGTAAAATCTTACCGTAACAGCAGATCTTTGAGGAATGTCTCTTGCAGTAGGTGCAATCCCGCTCTCCGTCCCCCTCCTTCTCTAACAGAGCAAATTCTGGTCCAACGACTTGGGGTTGGGACTCCTTGGTACCTTGGCTTCCCCTCTGTCCTCACTTTTGCGAGCTGAATCTGGTGGGGGAACTGAGGATACCAGGGACCGCCAACACTTATATAGAAAGCAGGAAGATGATGTTATATGTGGGCGGTCCCTGGTGAAAACTGCTAGAAGAGCTGTTGTGCGACAGCGCCCTCTGCTGTAAACTCCCAGAAGTAATTACCTACTGAAAGAGACATTCCTCAAAGATCTACTGTTACGGTAAGATTTTACATAACTGTACTTTCTAGGAGTGGTATATGTTGTTCATCCGCACTGTTCGGCATGTCCTTATCGTTCAAAAATCTTGCCGGAAGGTCTTTAAGCTGGCTCCTCCCACCCACCCAGGTGGTATATGCCTCAGCTCTGCCCCATGATGCCAGATCTTGCCCGATGGAAGCTTAGGTTGTGCTTCGAAGCCAGGAAGGTCGGGTGGGTTCGTGTGGATGAACAACATATACCACTCCTAGAAAGTACAATTACATAAGCACTTACCGTAATAGTAGATCTTCGAGAACAGCTCTTGCAGCAGGTTACACCATAAGGACTGAAGCAAGCAGTCGGCAGGACCCCACGGAAAACTTCTAGCTAGCTATACCCAGCGGGGGACTGCTCCTGACCTAACGGCGGCCCCCTTTCCAAAGTCTGATACATTATAAAGGCGATCCCCAGCATACCACAGTTCTCCCTGGAGACCCCGGCATAACGCTGCAAAGGGAGATAGAGGATCTGCTTCCAGGGGATGACTAAACAAAAGACTGCGTCTGAGATGTCATGGAAAGGAACCAAACCTCCTGAGGGGAAGGTGGGAGGAAAACTACTTGCTGCAAAAACTGTTCTCGAAGATCTACTGTTACGGTAAGTTCTTACGTAACTGTACTGTCTTACTTCGGGATACAGCTCTTGCAGCAGGTTACACCATAAAGACTGATTCCCAAGTAGTAAAGGGTGTTAACTAACCCGTTCAGGAGGTGAATAGGAGACAGCCAGGAAATCAACCACCTAGGACAATAGTCCTTGTAGGACTGCCAGGCCAAAGCCCGCTCTATGTCTGGAGGCAATGTCCAGGCTGTAATGTCTGATGAAGGTGTGCACTGTACTCCAAGTAGCAGCTGCACAAATGGCCGGTGCTGAAACATTCTTCAGCGCAGCGAAGGAGGTAGCCAGCCCCTAGAAGAATGGCCCTGTACTGATCCCAGTAAGGATTTATTGTGCTTCTGGTAACAAAACACTATGCAGTTTACTAACCATTTTGAAAGAGTCTGTTTTTACATAGGCGCCCCAAGCATCCTGTGGGCGAAAGACAAGAACAGCTGATCGGACTGCCAATGCGGTCTCGTCCTGGTCAGGTAAAACCTGAGAATCCTGTGCACATCTAAAGTGTGTAATACGGCTTCCCCTTTATTGGTGTAATTAGGATAGTACGCCAGAAGGTCGCTATCCTGATTTAAGATTAACGCTGTTCTTGGGTAGAAACTTAGGATTAGTTCTTAAGGACACACTGTCCTTATGAAAAATCAAATAAGTCTCTTTACACAAGCGCCCAGAGCTCCAAAATTCTCCTTGTGGAGGTAACAGCAACTAAAAATAACGCCTTCCAAGAGAGAAGGCGTAGCTCGCAATCTGCGGCCGGTTCAAAAGGAGGTAACACAAGTTGCTCTAAAACAAAAAGATCATCCCAGGGAGAAACTGGGTCCTTGATGGGGGTCTCAGGTGCAGGATACCGTGCAAAAAGGCACGTGAGACATTCAGCTGTGCTAGAGTCTGTTGACTAACTGGTGCATGATATGCTGAGATGACACAGAGGTGCACCTTCAAGGAGGAATGAAAAAATTACTCACCTTAGTAATGTTGTTTCTTCTAATGGAGTCTTGCTATATTATGACATATGCAGTGAGTCCCAACCTTCGAACTGCTCCAGAGGTGAAAGAGTTAACTTTCCATGCAAGGCATGGAACCTTGAGCGCGAGCTCGGTTGAAAACTCTGTCTGTTGTTCTTCAAACTGAAACTGTCAGATCTTTACAAGCAAAACTCACTAAGGCTCTGTGTGGAAGCCGTAAACCTACACTAGCCAACTGGCTACTAAATATAAGAACACATTTTCCTTGGTCCCCAAAACAAAGACTCAAGTCAGGGGATCCAAAAGATTAAAACACAACACCCAAACACCCCAAAAAGGAGGGGTGAAAAATAAGGTGGGCATCTAAGTGCCAACACTGCCCTGCCCACCCACATCCCGAGAGTATAGGTTCTGAGAGGGGCAGGCAGGGGGAGGTCATAATATAGCAAGACTCCATTAGAAGAAACAACATTACTAAGGTGAGTAATTTTTCTTCAAACATCAAGTCTTGCTATATTAGACTTATATCTGAACCACAGCAGTACCTCCATGGAGGAGGGACAGAACCTACTTAGGAAATAGGCTCTGAAGCACAGCTGTGCCAAACCGAGCATCACTCCTAGCCTGGATGTCCAGGGAGTAATGCTTAGTAAAAGTGTGAACTGTTTTCCAGGTAGCTGCTTGACATATCTCTAGGATAGGGATGTCCCTGGCAGCAGCCAGAGACGCAGCTGTACCTCTGGTAGAGTGAGCCCTCAGGCCTGAGGGAGGAACCTTACCCAGTTTTCATAGCAAAATTGGATACAAGAGACAATCCACCTGGCAATGGATCTTTTAGTGGCAGGTTTCCCTTTACCAACCTCACCATAAGTGAGGAACAGCTGGAGGGAATCAAACCTGTGACCCTTGGTATGTTCTATGTAGTAGCTAAGGGCTCTTTTGACATCTAAACTGTGCAGCCTCCTCTCGGCAGAGGAGGAATGGTCAGTGAAGTACACAGGGAGAGATACAGACTGATTAAGGTGGAAGTCTGAAACCACCTTAGGCAAGAACTTTCTGTTAGTCCTGAGGACCACCTTACCTCTATGAAGGAGATAAAATCGGGCTCCACTGACAATGCTTGTAATTCACTTATGCGCCTGGCAGAAGTGATGGCTACCAAAAACACAGTTTTCCAAGTCAAGTACTTAAGCTCTGCTGAGGACAAGGGCTCATAAGGGGGTTGCATAAGCTGAGCAATGCAAATATTAAGATCCCAGGCAGGGGCAGGGTCCCTGAATGGAGGGTTGATGTGAAGCAACCCCTTGAAAAACTTGGAGAATACAGGATGAGCTGAAAGAGAAGAGGGTTTACCTGCTGATAAAAAAGCAGACACAGCTGCCAGGTGCACTTTTAGGGTAGCTGGTCTCAGCTAAAGCATTCAAATGCACCATATAATCCAGGACTGTGGGTAAGTCAGCAGATTCTGGGGAAATATGCCTGCCAGAGCACCATATGAAAAATCTCTTCCATTTGGAATTATAAGTAGCCCTGGTAGAAGGCTTCCTAGAAGCCTTCAGGATATCCAATACACCTTGGGAGAGATGTAGATCAGCAAACTCTAACTCTTCAAGAGCCAGGCCTTGAGATTGAGAGATTTGAGGTTCGGATACCAAACTCTCCCCTGGGCACAGGTTAACAGGTTGTGATTCCTGGGGAGACATAGGGGAAGATGGACTGCTAAGGACATAAGGAGTGGATACCAGGGCTGGCTGGCCCAGTCTGGAGCAATCAGGATCATCTTGCAGGGTTGAGATCTGATTTTGACTAGCACTTTGAACAGGAGAGGGAAGGGGGAAAAGCATAGAGAAACTTCCTTCCCAATTGAGAACTAAGGCATCCAGAGGGACTGAGCCCAACACTGGGGCCTGCAGCAAAAAGGGAAGTTGGTGATTGTCTGGGGCTGCAAAAGATCTATCTGCGGGTGCCCCATCTGGCAAATACTACCTCCAGTACTAGAGGATCAGTGACCATTCATGATGGCCTGGGAAATCCTGCTGAGAGCATCTGCCAGGACATTGTCCTTGCCTGGGAGGTGAACTGCCGTAAGGGAGGTGTTCAGGGGATAAGCCAGAGACCACAACTTCATTGCTTCAGTGCATAAGGCCGTAGACCGAGTGCCCCCTTGCTTGTTGATGTACCACATTGTAGTGGTGTTATCTGTTCTGACCTGTACGACTTTGTTCTGAACAGATGTGGAGAAAACTTGAAGTGCTAGAAAAACTGATCTGAGTTCCAACAGGTTGATGTGGAGCAGAGATTCCTGTGGGGACCACAATCCCTGGGCACTGAGGTCGCCCATGTGAGCTCCCCAACCCAAGAGGGATGCATCTGTAGTAAGGATTAAGGAGTGAGACTGAGGGGTGAAGGGGACCCCCATCTCAGATTGCTCTGGTCCTGCCACCACTGAAAGGCTTGGATCAGGGTTCGAGCCACTGGGATCAATTTGGTTAGAGGGTCTCTCCTTTGAGACCAAAAGGCTCTCAAATGGAACCAGACGTCCCTCATCTGAAATCTTGCTCCCTGCACTACTGCTGTAGAAGCAGCCATGTGTCTCAGGAGCTGCAGAAAATGCCTTGCTGGTCAAGAGACCTGTAGCGTGAAAGAGGAGGCCAGAGAGACCAAGGTCCTTGCTCTTTCCAGAGGAAGGAAGGCTCTGGCCTCTTTGTGTTCAGTTCTGCACCTATGAAGGTGAGAAGCTGGACAGGCTCTAGAACTGACTTTGGAAGATTGAAGGAAACCTAGAGATGTGAGCAGTTGCTGGGTTACCTGAAGGTGTAGTTTGACTTGTTCTGGAGACTGGCCTACTATGAGCCAGTCGTCCAGGTAAGGAAAAATGGCAATCTTTTGCCTTCTTAAGTGAGCAACTGCTACTGCCAGGCATTTTGTGAACACCCTCGGGGCAGAGGTGAGGCCGAAGGGCACTGCTCTGAACTGGTAATGGCCTGAGGGCAGTTCGAATCTGAGGTACTTTCGATGGGAGCTTCTGATAAGAACATGGAAGTAGGAATCATTGAGGTCCAGGGACGCTAGCCAGTCCCCTGGCCTTAGAGAGGGTAAAATAATTCTCAAAGTCACCATTTTGAATTTTGGTTTTAAAAGGTGCTTGTTTAGGTATCTGAGATCCAGGATGAGCCGCCATTCTCCTGTCTTTTTTGGGGTAAGGAAGTACCTGGAGTACAACCCTTTGCCCTGGTGAAGGGGTGGAACCCTTTCCACAGCTCTGAGAGCCAGGAGGGTAGAAACTTCTGTTTCTAGGGCAAGTGTCTCTGATGGATTTGCAGGTGGAAAGGACCTGGTTCTCATCTCTGGAAATTTTTTGAAGCTGAGAACCAGTCCCTGGCTTACTACTTCCAGGACCCACTTGTCTGATGCTGAAGACTTCTAGTCCTGGACAAAGTAAGCCAGCCTGCCCCCTACACGTAGTGGAGAATCGGCCCTGGCTACCACATCAAGGTGCCTGCTTGGCAGGGGCTTTGGGCTGAGGGGTGGAAGCAGGCTTGCTTGTAGCCCGTCTGCCTCTCCCTCTAAAGAACCCCCTCTGGGCAAAAGCAGAAGAGGAGGCCTGGACTTGGTAAACAGGCCTATGAAAAGGCCTGCCCCTGCCCCTGGGATGCTGCCTTTGAGGAGTGGCCTGCCTTTCCTTAGCCTGAGCACTCCTATAAGTGGTTCTATATTCATCCATTTTCTTCATGTAATTCTCTGTCTGTTCCCCAAACAGAGAATTGCCCACAGCAGGAAAATCCATGGCCTTAGACTGGGTATCCTGTGACAGGGTAGCACATCTGAGCCAAGCCATTCTGCGAAGTGCCACAGATGTAGCCATGACCCTAGATGACACATCATTAGAGTCTACTGCAGCATGAAATTGCACCTTGGATGCCTCAATACCATCCGCAGCCAACTGTTCCAGCTCTCTGGCAAGCTGGTCAGGGACCTGTTTTGCCAGGGCCAGCACAGAATCCCATCTGGATTTCTGGTACCTAGCAGCATAAGCCATATAATTTGCCTGTCTGAGTCCCAAAGATGCTGCCATGTACTGTTTGTTTGCCATGGCATCAATCCTCCTGGAGTCCTTTTCAGGGGGATGAGAAGCTAGAGGAATATTTGCCTTGTCACAGGCTGCAGCCTGCACTACCCCAATGGCTGCATTGCTGTCGAGGAACTCTGTATCGAGCCTGATAATGTATACCTCTTGTCCATTCTTTTATCAACAGGAGGTATAGTGTGAGGAGTTTTAGAATTTTCACTGTCTGTTTCGAAAAGATTTATGCAGAGGAATAGACAGTCTCCTAGACTCTGGAATATCCATCATTTCTACATAATCAGGCTCCTCTTGGTCATCAACAGCTTCCTCAACAGGGAGCTGGAGAGTTTCAGCAACTTTCTTATAAAACATAAAATGAGAAGGGGACTCAGATAGCCTAGGAGGAGAAACCCCTGACGGTCTGTCTGGAGAGATGTCCGGTTCAATGGGCACATCCAGACTTTCAAACCCATATTCACTCTCCTCATACTCCTCTTCCCCCTCCTCCGGTTCATAAAAATCCTCAAAATCATAATCTTGAACCGGTGGAACCAGCCAAACCGAGCTCTTCCCTGATGGTGTCGATTCGGTCGGAACCGGGGAAAGCGACTGGACAATTTGAATTGCTTTAGCTATTTCCTCAGCGGTTGGAGAAAAACCTTTTGGTACACTAGCTGACTTCCTAGTCCTTTTTGTTGGAACCGGCTCCTCAGAGCTGGCTCTTCGTTTGCCCGAGGAAGTATCGCCCTGGTCAGAGGGCACTCCCTCCGGTTCGGTTGGAACTGAACCGGGCTGGCCATCCGGGTCAGCGGACTTTTTGGCCTCCCTTTCCCTGGACCTACCAACTCTCTTTTCTATGGTGGCAGCAGGAAAATTACTACATATCTGGCAGTCTGCACTGAGGTGGTCAAACCCCAGACAATACACACAGGTGGTGTGTGGGTCAGCCTTAGCAAAGGCTTCCCCACAAACACTACAGTGCTGAAACCCAGTGGGCCCGGTTTTTCTTTTGCGTTTCTCAGACATAGTGCCAGCCTAACCAGACTTGCTCGTTTATGGCAATCCGCCAAGCAAGACTCTCTTATCGGTTCCCAACCGTATCACAGGTCGTGGAAAAAAAACGTAATGAAATCCATATTTTTTACAACCGATAAGAACCGGGAACCGCACTCTAAATAAAGACTAGTGAAGTTTTAAAAATAACCTGATCGGTTCAAACCGAACCGGAAGACGTTTACAAGTTCCACACAGAATAAAATGAATGTAAGCCTATCTATTACTTACAATACCACAGACAGAGCTTGAACCGACCGGTTGCGGTTTAATTTCGGTCAAAAAAAACGAAAAAATAATACTTTTAACCGACTAAATGAACCGAGCAGGAAAAATCTCCAGAGCGACTGTTCAGTGAGGCGGAGTAAAGAATCTGACAGTTTCAGTTTGAAGAAGAACAGACAGAGTTTTCAACCGAGCTCGCGCTCAAGGTTCAATGCCTTGCATGGAAAGTTAACTCTTTCACCTCCGGAGCAGTTCAAAGGTTGGGACTCACTGCATATGTCATAATATAGCAAGACTTCATGTTGTTTGAAATGTTAACCCTGTGTGGAACAGGGACGGGAGGTAGTCCAAAACGGACCTCTCAGGGCAACAAAGCGGATCAAGATCTCGAGCTTTGGCTCATAGACAGAACCTGCGCCATTTCGTAGGTGGCCTGGGTGGAGGGTTTCCTAGCCGCTACCAGTATGTCGGCAACACCCAGAGATACTCCATGCCTCATAAAGGCTACGTCCTTAGGAGCCAAGCATGCAGGTTCAGGGATTTTAGGTTCGGGGGAACCAGGGATCCGGCCTCCTGGGACTGCAAATGAGAGCTGACCGGCAAAGGGATGGGAGGCTCCTGAGCTAACTGGTGTAACAGTGGAAACCAAATCTGTCTGGGCCAAAAAAGCACTACCAGAATCATTGACACCCCGTCCGAGTGGAGCTTGAGAAGAACCCTCTGGATCAAAGGGAAGGGCAGGAAAGCGTAGATGAACCTGCCCATCCAAGAGAGGGACAATGCGTCTCACCAGAAAACACCAGGCCCTGGATCTAGCGAGCAGATACTGGGCAGTTTTGCGTTGTATGGGGACACGAATAAGTCTACAGTGCCTTCAGAAAGTATTCGCCCCCCCCCTTGGATTTTGTCACATTTTGTGATGTTGCAAACTCAAATTAAAATACATTTATATGGGATTTTTTTGTCACGTATCTACACAAATTACTCTATAATGTCAAAGTGGAATGAAACTTCTGGAATTTTTGTACATGTAATTTAAAATAAAAACCTGAAATATCTTGATTTGATAAGTATTCACCCTCTTTGCTATGACACTCCAAATTGAGCTCAGGTGCATCCAATTTCCTTGTGAGATCACTCTAAAACTTGAATGGAGTCCACCTGTGGTCAGATCAAATGGTTGACATGATTTCAGAGGAAATACACCTGTCTATATAAGGTCCCACTGTTGACAGTGTATGTCAGAGCAGAAACTCTACCATGAAGACCAAGGGGCTGTCCGTAGAACTCTGTGATAGAACTGTGAGGAGGCATAGATCTGGGGAGGGGTATAAAAACATTTCTAGGGTGTTGAAAGTTCCCAGGAGCACAGTCAAGTCCATCATTAGGAAATGGAAAGATTACAGAACCACCCAGACTCTTCCTAGAGCAGGCCGTGCTCCCAAACTGAGCAACCGGGCAAGAAGGACCTTGGTCAGGGAAGTGACCAAGAACCCAATGACCACCCTGACAGAACTACAGAGTTCCATGGCTGAGATGGGAGAACCTGTCCAGAGGACAACAATCTCTGCAGCACTTCACAGATGTAGCCTCTATGGGAGCGTGGCTAGAGGGAAGCCACCCCTGAGAAAAGGCCACATAATAGCATGCCTGGAGTTTGCAAGAAGGCACATGGCAGACTCTGAGACCATGTGGCAAAAGATTCTCTGGTCTGATGAAACAAAAATTGAACTCTTTGACCTGAATGCAAAGCGCTATGCCTGGAGCAAACCGAACACAGCTCATCAACCGTGTAACACCATCCCTACCATGAAGCATGGTGGTGGCAGCATCAAGTTATGGGGATGCTTTTCAGCAGCAGGGACTGGGGCACTTGTCAAGATAGAGGGAACAATGAATGGAGCCAAATACAGGCACATCCTTGAGGAGAACCTGCATCAGTCTGCAATAGACCTTGGACTGGGGCGAAGATTTACGTTCCAACAGGACAACGACCCCAAGCATACAGCCAAAGCAACACTGGAGTGGCTTCAGAACAAGAAGGTGAATGTCCTTGAATGGCCCAGCCAAAGCCCAGACTTGAATCCCATGGAGAATCTGTGGAAAGACTTAAAGATTGTTGTTCACTGACGCTCCCCATACAACTTGACAGAGCTTGAGCAAATCTGCAAGGAAGAATGGGCAAAAATCCCCATATCCAGATGTGCAAAGCTGATACAGACATACCCAAGAAGACTCAAAGCTGTAATTGCTGCCAAAGGCGCTTCTACAAAGTATTGACTCAGGGGGGTGAATACTTAAGTAAACAAGATATTTCAGTTTTTGTTTTTTTAATTTTCCTTTTCTCCTTCTTTCGAGCTGCCAGCTGCCTGATGTATTCGGCCGGTCACGGACCTGAGCTCACTCCCGGATTAGCCATTAATCCCCCGATACCCATGGCTTACAGCTTGGGCTAATGGCTCTCCCTGCGTGTGCGGATGTCGAGACTGGGTCGGGGACAGGCCCGGGAGCTAATTGAAGCCGGGTAAGCTTCATTAGCGCGCCAGCAGCTCCATTTTTCCTGCTTTTAAGAGGCGAATGGTAATGACGCCTGCCTGCCCGGCCTCCTGAGTGTGCGAGCACGGTAGCAATGCAACTCCTAGCCTCCGCCAGAGAGTAGCCCAATGCTCCGGGCACTTCTCCACCCTCCCCCCAGAGAAGGAGAGCAGTCCCTAGGACGCTCCATCCTTCTCTCCCCAGCCGGCCCTCCAGCGACCCTGGTCCGTTCCCGAACCCGGGTCGCCGGCATCGCAAGCGGAAGATATTTCAGTTTTTAATGTTTCATAAATGTTTGTCACACAAGAAAAATATTTTTGCCCCTTTAAATTGTTGAGTATGCTGTGTGAATCAAGGGGGGAAAAATCATTTCAAAGCATTAAAAATTCTGGTAGTAACACAACAAAATGTGACAAAATCCAAGGGGGTGAATACTTTTTGAAGGCACTGTACGTCTGGCGTCCCCATTTGCAGAACAGGTCCTCTGCGACCTCTTGCAGCAATTCCCATGCGTGAGCTCTGGCCCGTGATAGGCTCAGTAGGTCTGCAACGGTATTGTAGACACCAGGAACATGCAATGCAGTGATCGTGGTGCCATGCTGCAGTACCCATTCCCACACCCTCTTTGCTTCTCTGCAAAGTGGGTAGGAATGAGTGCCTCCCTGCTTGTTGATGTAGTATATCACCGAGGTGTTGTGCGTCTGGTCTAACACGTGACCCAGTGGAATCTCTGACTGCAAGGCCTGCAGGGCATACAGAACCGCACTCATCTCCAGAATATTGATATGGAGGTGTGATTCCAGGGACAACCGGAATCCCCGAGTCCTGGTTCCATTCAGATGAGCTTCCCAAACAGACCCCGAAGCGTCCTTAGTGAGTGTCAAGAGATAGAGCAGGCACCAAGAAGGGGACTCCCCTGGTGAGGTGCTCCGGAACGAGCCACCATTGTAAGTCTTGAATGACTAGCCTCGTGATCCTGACGAGCTGATCTAAATGATCTTGCCACTGGTCCCATTGGGCTCT
Source organism: Neoceratodus forsteri (assembly GCA_016271365.2). Classification (NCBI taxonomy): domain Eukaryota; kingdom Metazoa; phylum Chordata; order Ceratodontiformes; family Ceratodontidae; genus Neoceratodus; species Neoceratodus forsteri. Next base: position 738,861,944 of record CM028131.1, read on the forward strand.
CAGTGTCCACTGAGTAACCCTCATGTGGAAGCGGGCCAGGGGGACCGTGGCGATAGCAGCCGCCATGTGTTCGAGCAAGCGCAGCACGGTTCGCACGGGAACCTGCTTCCTCGACGTGATATCCCGTATCAGTGACTTGATGCATTCCGCCCTCTCGTTAGGCAGGAAGGCTCTTCCTTGGCGGGTATCCAAGACCACACCAATGAACTGTAACCTCTGCGAGGATACGAGGGACAACTTCTGACTGATGGTGATACCCAGTGACCTGAATAGGGAAAGAGTATTGTGGATTGCCTTTAACAGTGCCTCTTGAGAGGAGGCCATTAGAAGCCAGTCGTCCAGATACGGGAACATGTAATGGCTCTGTATTCTGAGGGCCGCTGCCACGACCACCAGGCATTTGGTAAAAATGCGTGGTGCCAAGGACAGTCGAACGGGAGTGCTCGGAACTAATAATAGCGTCCCAGGAACTCGAACAGCAGGAACTTCCGGTGTAGCAGAGCAATGGGAATATGGAGACACGCGTCCTGTATATCCAGGGACGCTAGCCATGCACCTTCCAGAGCATGGGAATGAGACTCGGAAGGGTGACCATGCGAAATCGTTTGTACACCACTGAGGTATTAAGATCGCTGGGATCCAAAATCGGACGTAGGTCCCCTGTTTTCTTTGGAATCAGAAAGAAGTGGGAGTAACAGCCCCTTTCTCTCTGGTTTCCTGGAGCGATCTCGATGGCGTCCTTCTCCAGCAGTGCCAAGATCTCCTGCTGAATGAGCAGAGCATGCTGTCTCAAGTAACGGGATAGCAGAGGAGGTCTTGTTGGTGGACGGTCGAGGAACTCTATAAGAGTGCCCCCGACTAAGGAGTTGCACAACCCACCAGATGGAGGTTATCCTCTGCCACCCTGGCAGGTGGTAAGCGAATCGACCCCCGGCCCTTTCTTCCCTTTGGGGCAGGGGTCGGGAAGGAGTCATGCTGTGGCGGCATTAGATCCTGGAGGCTGGGTAGCTTTTTGGCTTCGCTGACCCGGAGCGGGGTTGCTGTCTGCCCTGACGGCCACGAAAATGGTTCTAGTTCCCATGAAAGGAGCCAGGTTTAGGTCTGTACATAGCTTGTACTGTCCTAATGGCCTTCCCGACCTCTTGTAACTTGGTGATGACTTTTTCTGAGTCCTCACCAAAAAGCACCGAGCCGTTGTAAGGGACGTCCAAAATGCCCCTCTGGACGTCCAGGGCAAAGCCGGAGACCCTTAACCAAGAGTGTCTCCGGAGGCAAACACCTGTAGTTGTACCACGGGCTTTGGAGTCCACCAAGTCATATGCGGCATGGAGAACCAGAGTCCCAGCATCAACCAGTTTTGAGGAAGTTCGAAAGTTCCTCCTTTTTGTCCCCCTCTGGAAAATCTTTGAGAATATCTTGCCCCTGGTCCCACAGTGCGTTCTGAAATTGGACTACGTGGGTGAGGTAACTGAGGGAGCATATGAAGCATGTAGCAGCCGTGTACATGCACCTCCGCAGAGAATCCAACTGCTTGGATTCCTGGTCCGGTGGTTGGGTGCTGAGATGTTGTGGACGTTGGGAATGGTCGTGGGAAGCCGTTACAACCAAAGAGTCATCTACCGGTTGTTGACTCAAATATGGATCCTCCAGCGGGACCCTACTGAGACAATCCGCTTTCTGGAGTGGAATAGTGACGCTTCCATGCTGCCTTGGTAGCGTCTTGAAAAGTGTCCACCAGAGGTGGAACCACCACAGGCTTTGGGTCCCACTGTCTGAGGTACCGAGCCAGGTGTTGCCTTTCAGGGTCCAACTCCTCAGTATCCCACCCCATATTTTCTTGTATATGTCTCATAACGTCCATAAATGAGGGGTCGTCCGGCGGTGACCTGGGAAGATCACGGGGGTCAGGCAACAGGATACTGAGAGGTGAGGGTGACCTGGATGTGTCCAAAGTGTCTGGACAAGTCTTTCCCAGAAGAAGAGCGGTATCTTCGTCTGGGTCTCTTGTGCCCATGATCACTGGGGGACCCTGAGGGGGTCCTGGAGTGCTGACACGTCTTGGAGTTGCGTTTCCTTTCGTGGGATCTACCCCTGTGAGGCGGGAATCAGGAGATGGTGCCTTGGGAGGAGCCCTGGGAGGGGGAACCTCCTGCAGGGGCTTGGTAGGGACCATGTCCTTTTTTTTTTTTCTCCGTATGCCCCCTTCTCACCGCTGAACTTCCACTCCTTCAGGAGTCTCCAACGGCCTGGTTCGTCCCCGCTCCTACTAACCGGCGTCCAGTGCAGTCCATCCCCCCGACAGAGCCTTGGCTATACCTCCCAGGCGGGTACGGGGTGGGGCCCTTACACCCCAACGTGTCTGTATTTCGTCGTGGGATGCTGGTACTGGCGCCGGTAGGGGCATTGGGATCGTGGCCAGGAGCTCTGTCTAATGGAAGTCCCGCGGGGTATTTCCTGGTTTTCTGGTGCCCCCCCGAGGACGCAGACACACAGGGAGAGCCAATGGGTGAGGCATGTATTGACGTGCAGTATCCTCCCCTTCCCATTGACTGTCCCAGCTGCATCGACACCCGTGGTCACCCAGGTGGCAACAGAGTTGCAGGACAGGCAATCTTCCCCTTCCCGGAGAAGGAGAGCGGCCAATGGGCACTCTATCCTTCTCCCCCCGGCCGGCCCACCCAGCTACCCGAGTCCGTTCCCGAACTTGGGTCGCTGGCGCCGTGAGCGGTAAGCCTACTGCTGCGCCGACTGGCCGGCTGGACCATGTCCTTCTTGATGGTGTCCCACTAAAAGGTGAAAAGTTCCTTCACCTCATTAATATTAAGGCCGGACAACGGGCCTGGCATCGGTGCCTGCCTGTCCTTCACGTCAAGCACTGGTGTTTGAGGTGTAGTCAGGTCGGGAGTTGGGTCCTGAGGCAGCCTGGCATCCTCCATGTCGCCCGATGTCTGGTCATCGGTCACTGGTTGCATACCAACGTCCTCTTCTGGCGTCCCCAGGCGCCCAGTATCAGTTATAGGAGGCAGGGGTGGCATCGGGTCCACAGGACGCCTGGCAGTTGTCGGGTCTGGCGTCCGTTTACTGTCCGTTGTCCGCTTGGTGTCCGATGTCCGCTTCAGGGACATCAGCTCCGTGGTCTTCCTCGGGGGAGCATTAAAGCCCCTTGGAGGTTGGGAGACCGATCGGATGCCGGTGTCCCAATGTCAGTCCTGAGAGTTGGGGCCTGGCTCGGTGGCAGACTTGGACGAGTGCTTTTGCCGGTCTGAAGCCTCAGACCTGGTGGCCGAACCGGACGATCGGCTGTCCTTAGGCCTAATTTTTAAAGATTGGAGAGACACCGTACCTGACCCACCTGAGGTCCGGACCTTGACCGGTGGGGGCTGGGATTTTGCCCAGGAAGGGGATCTGTCCGACCGGTTATAGCTGAAGCTTTCCCAGGAGTCTGAGGCATGGCTGGGGATCTATCTCTATTCCTGTCCTGTCTCTTCTCCTTATGTTTCCCTGATTTGTGATGGGACGATTCCTCTCTGAAAGGAGGTTCCCTCTCCATTTCTTTAAGTTTTTCTTCGAAGGAAACTTTGAAGGGCTTTCTGGCGGCGGATCCTGGTGTGGCTGTTGAACACTTAGCAGATAGTGCAGGCCTTGGTGTCGTGGTCTGGGCCTAGGCACCACACACAGGCTGAATGCCTGTCTTTAAAGGGGATCTGCTTGCCACAAGTGCACTTCGAAGGGTGTCCTTCGGTAGGAGGAGTCGGGGAAGAAGACATGCAAGGCTTTTTAGTCTAAAAAAGTTAAAAAATCTTGAGAAAATTCAAGTTCTGGCGTTGTTCGAGACTGAAGGCATCCGCGGAGCCGATGCTTGTGAGTCGATGGCAGAAAAAGAACTGAGGTATGCTGAGGGACCGCCCCTTTTATGATGTTTCGGACGTCGGGGGCGGGGCCGACGTGGGGGGGGGTTCCCGCTGGATATAGCTAGCTAGATGTTTTCCGTGGGGTCCTGCCAGCTTCAGTCCTTATGGTGTTACCTGCTGCAAGAGCTGTATCTAGAAGTAAGATCTACTGTTACAGGTGAGTAACCTGTTTTTCTAGGATCGTGGATATGCTGTTCTATCGACACTGTTTGGCAGACTCCAAGCAGTTCTCCGGGAGGAGGGAGGCAAGGCGCACACCCCCAATACTTACTTGGGAAACAGAGATTGGAGAACTGAGGCCCCAAAACCAGCATCCCGGCGTGACTCTAGGTCGATGTGGTAGTGGATAATGAAGGTGTTTGCTGTCTTCCAGGTAGCAGCCCTGCAGATTTCCTGGATAGGGATGTCCCTGGAAGCAGCTACCGACGCAGCAGTATAGCGGGTGGAATGAGCTCTTATCCCTACAGGAGGCTCTTTGCCAACCAACCTGTAGCACATATCAATGCAGGATGTAATCCATCTGCCAATCGTCCGCTTTGCTGCAGGTCTGCCAGGTGCGGCTTCAGCATAGGCGACAAACATCTGGCGAACCTCTTCCCGAACTTCAGCCGTCCGTCCACTCCTTACAACAAGAAAGCACTCATCTCAGGTCCAGGGTTTGGAGCCTATACTCGCCCTCCAAGGTATGGCTGGGGTAGAACACCAGCAGAGTCAATCACCTGGTTAAGGTGAAACTCCGACACCACCTTCGGAAGGAACTTCAGGTGGGGGCACAGGACAACCCTGTCCCTGTAGAAGACCAGATAGGGTGACTCAACAGAGAGTGTCTGTAGTTCCCCAGTCCTTCTGGCTGATGTGATAGCCACCAAGAAGGCGGTCTTCCACAACAGATGTGACACCTCACACCTGTGCATTGGTTCAAATGACTTTCCTATGAACTTTGCCAGTACCAGCAGTAGATCCCACTGTAGTGGTGGTGAACGCACCGGAGGGGAAATATGGTCAAGGCCTTTAAAGAAACACCAGACCACCTTCTCCTGTGCCACAGTCTGCAGACTGGCCCACGCCCAGTAAGCAGAGATGGCTGCCAGGTTCATCTTAGGGGTCATGGACTGAAGACCCCCTTTGAACAAGGACCACAGGTAGTCGAGGATACTGGCCACCGGACAGGACAAAGGGTCCAAACCCTTGCCCTGACACCAAATAGAAAAATCTTTTCCACTTGAAGACACAGCACCTCCTGGTTGACTCCTTTCTGGATGCTTCCACGACTGTGAGTACATCCTCAAAGAGACCCAAAGCCTGGATCTCTAGACGCTCAGGAACCAGGCTGTCTGGTGCAGGGATTGAAGGTCCAGATGGAATACCTTCCGCTGACTGACTGGTATCAGGTCCAGGCATACTGGAAGACGCCTCGGAGGCCTAGAGCTGAGGCTGAGGCGATCTGGATACCAGAACTGGTGAGGCCAGTCTGGGGCTACCAGGATCACCTCTGCCTTGTCCCTCCTGACCTTGAGGAACACCTTGTGAACCAAGGGAAGTGGAGGGAAGGCACAGAATAGGCCTGGGGTCCATGGCCTCGAGAAGGCATCCCCCTGCAGCGAGCCCTGCTGAGGGGGGCGGGCATGAAACAGCCTCAGCTTTGGTTCTCCATGGTGGCGAACAGATTCACCCCAAGGTTCACCGTAGAGGGAGAAGAGGCTGTGTATTACCTCTGGATGGAGAGACCACTTGTGGGACATCTCGCCCACATGGCTGAGAGCGTCTGCCAGTTGGTTTGAGGCTCCTGCCACATGGATAGCTAGGAGATCTGCCTCCAGTCAGCTCACGAGGGTCCAGATGCGGAGCACTTCCCTGCACAGAAGCTGGGAGTGCGTGCGCCATTTGCTGAGACAGTACATGGTCGTGGTATTGTCCGTCTGGACTTGCACCACTTGACCCCGAAGGAGCGGAGCGAATGCTGACAGTGCCAGTCTGACTGCTCTGAGCTCCAGCACGTTGATATGACATCGGGATTCCTCAGGGGTCTAGATCCTGTGGGCTATGTGATTCCCCATGTTGGCACCCCAGCCCGTAAGAGAGGCATCAGTCGTGAGAACAACAGTCAGCTCTTCTGGGTCACTGTGGCCAGCTGATCGAACTAAGACGCTGGGGTCCACTGGCTGGCCTGCTCCCACTGAAGGGGGGGCATATGCCACCGGGCCCATAGGACCACGGTGGTGCAGGCTGCCATGTACCCCAGAAGGCGCAGAAAGTCCTGGGCAGGGCGCAAGTGCCCAACCAGAAATGATTGGGCAAAGAGGGAAAGAACCTCCACCCTGTCCCTCGGGAGCCGGGTTCTGGCTCAGCAAGAGTTGAGCTGTGCCCCGATGAAGCATATCACCTGCGAAGGTGCGCGTTCTGACTTGTCCTCATTGACCAGGAGACCAAGATCGGTGCAAGTCTAGAGGGCCAAATCCTCGGACCTCTTGTTTGGAGGAACCCACTAAGAGCCAGTCGTCGAGACATGGGTACACCCCGACCCCAAAGATGGGCCGCCACCACTGCAATGCATTTGGTGAAGACGCGTGGGGCCAATGACAGGCCAAACAGCATAGCTCGGAACTCGAATAGGGCTTCTTCTGCTCAAAAGCGAAGGAACCTTTGGTGAGACGGGACAGATCGGGACGTGAAAGAACGTGTCCTGGAGATCCAGAGAGCAAAACCACATGTACTGCTTGAGAGATGGTATGATCTGGGACAGAATTACAATCCTGAATGTGCGTGGCCTGAGAAACTGGTTCAGGTCGTGCAGATCTAGAATGAGGCACTAGGCCCCCCCCCGTCCGCTTCGGGATCAGGAAGTACCTAGAAATGAACCCTGGGTTGACAGGGTGGTCCGTGACTCTGGCTACCACCTCCTTGCGAAGGAGTTGGGCGATGTTATCCCGAAGAGCTGACTGAGTGTGTACAGACACCATCTCCTCTCGTGGGGCGCAGGCTCAGATCGGTGGGTACTGCTCAAATTCCAGAGGCAGTCCCTGGCCTACCCCTTCTAGAACCCACCTGTCTGTGGTAACAATGGACCAGGCGGAAAGTAAGTCGTGGAGCTGGCCCCCCCACAGGAGGACTCAGAGCTCGCGTGGCAGGTATGGGGGTGACCACTGCCATCCCGTCATTGGGCAGGCTTGGAGGAAGAGGATCCGGATTAGGGACCACCTGAGCCCTGTCTTCCGGGTTTATGGGCCGCCAGAGGCCTGGAATTGGGCTGAGGGCGCCAAGGTTGTGCCTGCTGTTGCTGCCCGACTGGAAATGGGGCTGCTTGGCTGCAGGAGCAGAATGCCAAAAAGGCTTCTTTTTCTGCTTTTTGGAACCCTGGGATTCCTTCTGCACAGAGGTCATGGAGTCCATGGTGGACTTCCTGATGTGTTAGAGGTGACCGTCCATACCTGGGCCGAAGAGGTCGGTTGCCCAGGAAAGGGATGTCCGTTAGCTTGAGTTGTGTGTCTGCCGTGAAGGTGAAGACCCTTAACCAAGCCCTGCGGCACATGGCAACTGCAGCCGCCACTGAGCAGGCGCAAGGGTCCACGAGGTCCAGAGCCGTCTGCAGTTGCTGCTTTGCAACAGTCCAACCCTGGTCACGGACCTGCCTGACCATGGTCTGGAGGTCTGCGGGGAGGTGAGGTAGAACCTCATCAAGAGAGCCCAAGAGGGCATGAGAGAAGTGCACCATGACTACAGCAGAGCTTGCCTGACAAAGGCCCAGCGAAGAGGCAGCACAGACTTTTTGGGCACAATGGTCCAGTTTTTTGCACTCTTTGTCCAGGGAACTATCGGTGTCTCCCGAATTACCCGCATGCCTGAACACAGATTCGGTCACCAATCCCTTGACAAAAGGGTGCTCTGTGAATTCCGAAAGGGACCCGATGGGCACTGCATATTTGCAGGCAATACGGGCTGAAGGCGCAGGGCAGGAGGCAGGGTGCTGCCACAGCTCCAAGGCCAGACCGACAATGGCCTCAGCCACTGGGAAGACCTCTGTCGGGGAATCCCCTCGTTTGAGAATGTCGGTGAGGGGATATTCGGCCCATTTCTGAACGGGTTCTAGGGGCATCCCTGCAGATTCGGAGATGAGACGGAAGAAGCTCATAAAGGAAGAGGGACCTTCCTCCCTCGAGAGACCCACCGATTCCTTGTACAGGGGACCGGAATGTAGGTCAGAGTCCTCTGACTCCTTGGAATGTGGATAAATCAGCCGGCCACCAGAGTCTCCCTCCACCCTCCTAGGACGGTCGGCAGTGAGGGTGACGGAAAGCCTATGCGGAAGACCCAGAACAGGCTGAGACTCCTTAGCAGGAACCCCCGAAGATGGCCGTTTGAGTGGCCGCTCCACCAGGATCAGTGGAGAGGTCGATTCTGGCCAAACCAGAATGGTCTTGGCCGGCTTCGACGGTTGAAGAACAGTGCGGACCGGCTCCCGAGGCGTCAGCGTCGGACTAGGAGGCAACAGCCAAGTGATGGCCAGGGTAGAAGCCGGGGTCGACTTCTGGCCAGACATAATCAGCTGCTGCCACATTAAGTCCTTGTAGCTTCAACTGACTTTTCGTCGAAGCCTCTTCTCATCTGAGGAGGACAAAGAAGAATGGTGACGGCACCACTTTTTTTGAGCACTTGTACGCCTTCTTCGGCCTACCGGTCGAAGGGGTCAGAGACCGCAACCTAGATTGTCGGTGGGACCAACAAGGTCGTTCGGAAGGAACCAGGGAGGACCGCAGCTCTTCCTGGTCAAGGACCGGGTCTCTGAGGGGATTCCAAGCAGGCTAGGTCTCCTCCTCCTTGGTGACAGGCATGACCGGAGTCCTGAATGAGGAGCTGTCAGCCTCATCGAGTGACACAGGATCAACTGGGTCAAGAATAATCTCAACCGGATTGTCATCCTGCATATGAGCCGGCTGGCTTGATGGGGGAACCGTGAAGCCAGCGGCCAAGGCCGCAACCTCGACCAAAGTCGAGATGGGCGATTCCTGGGACCGAGATCTCTCATGATCCCAAGAACGTCGTCAGCGAGATGAAGTTTACTTCGGCTCCTTGTCCTTTTTACAGGACCGAGAGACATGTGTGCCCAAGGGCTCCTCACCCTTGGTGGGAAGGGACTGGCACAACTCCCGAAAGGAACCAGAGAAGGTGAAGCCCAGACTAAGCGGGACAAAGAAAGACATCAAGGACTGATCCACGGCCCGAGCCTCCTCTTCCTCGAAAGTCTTCATCTGTTCGAGCTGCTCAGCGGACTCTGCAGCCGAGGAGACTGCACAACGGGCTTCCTTGGATTTGACTGGCAGATTCTGTTTCTCCAGTCTGCCTAGTTGAACACGTGCAAGACGATCATCTAAGACGTTCAGGTGAAACGTGCGACACATTTCACAGGCCTGGGTGTCATGGCCGACACCCAAGCAGTACATGCATGAGGCATGCGGGTCGGTGCGAGACATTTCTGACCGCACAGGCAGCTGCAGAAACCGGGTGAGGATTTATCCTCCATCGCGGTCGATATCGCAAAGCAATTTGCAGAAACTCTAACGAGTCGAAGTTTAGGTAAATCCAAGGATTTAAGCGCCAGGGCCTACAATAATGCATGAGTGGTAAGGAGGGAACCTGAATCTTCCAGAGGAAAGGAAGATCTGGCATCAAGGGGCGGAGCCAAGGCATATACCACCCAGGTGGGTGGGAGCAGCCAGCTTAAAGACCTTCTGGCAAGATTTTTAAAGGGAAAGAACATGCCGATCAGTGTGGATAGAACAACATATCCCCTATCCTAGAAACAGGAATAATAAACCATGTTCCTTTGTTCCCAGTGAACTGGTTCTACGGCCCTCTTCTGCAACACTGTACATACTTCATCTAGTAGCACTGGTATGTGTTCCGGAAGATAAGCTGAGGGGACAGGTGAAAGGTCTGGAGGCAACTCCAGAAATTCTAGAGCATGGCCCTAGAATATTAACTGCAGGATCCAAGCGTCTGTGGTGACTTCCCTCTGATGATGCAGGTGGAGGGAAAGGCGACCCCCCACTACCACATTCAGATTTAGTACTGGAGGGTAGGGGTCTAAGGGAGAGTCATGCTGAAGGAGATCTGGTGACCGCAGTCGTACCTCCACCTCTAGAGGGCAACTGTGGAGGAGACTGGGGCCGGCAGAGCTGACCCTGTTCTGCTTTTGCTCTGTTGTCTGGCTCCTTACTTTGTTAGGTTGGTAGCCCGGAGAAAGGGTCCCCCTGCCTACTTCTCGGCTGTGTGTGGTAGAGGGAATGGACTGACATATGAGTCCTACCCGAGGCTTGCAGGTCAGAGAGGATGCCCTGCACATCTGCCCCAAATAGTCTGTATCCCTTGAAAGGGGCACTCATGATAGACTGTTGGACATCACTAGCAAATCTTGACACCCTCAACCAGGAACGCCTCCTTAAGCAGACAGCAGCCACAGCTGCCAGGGCTGAGGCAAATTTGTAATCTATATAATTTGGTGCCTTTCTAATCTCTACTACATGGGAAGAATGGTCAAGATGGTGAAATAAAGAATTCAGGAGCACATCAGGTCAACTATAAGTAAAAGAGTGGATAAGCCAGTAGGGGAGACATTTCATGGAAATACATGGAGGAGATACTAAACTGCTGCAATTTATGGTGTTGGAACATGTAAAGGTTCCAAGAAGGGGAGGTGACGGATATAATCTGTTACTGAAACGGGAAAGCTATTGGATATTTAAACTTCAGACCCTCTTATGACTTCATAGTAAGGTGTAATTGAAGAGGAATTGTATATATTCTAATCACCAGAAAATCTGGATATATAAAACAATTACTTCGGGGATCTCTCTATCCACATTTCTTCCTTCCCTGCCCCCCCACTCTCTAGAGAGACTTTATATGTATAGTTGATGCTCACCTTGAACAATCTTGTGCATGTATCCCTTTTCTCATAGTTGTTTTCCTCATTTAGATAGGTATTGTAGATATCTATGTAGTCAGCAAAAAAGACCAGCACAAAGTTGCAGGCAAAACACTTATTTTTATTCAAGATATAAAATAACTTACATGAGCTTCCTATAGTAAAAAAAAAAAAAAAAAAAACAAGAGGGAACAACAAGAGCCCCCGGTGACCCAACTAGTTTCGCTTGATGCTTTATCAAGACTCTTGATAAATCATCAAGCAAAAATCAGTCAGGTCACTCTCTTGTTTTTTGCTACTATTAGTAGCTCATGTAAGTTATTTTATATCTTGAATAAAATTAAGTGTTTTGCCTGCAACTCTGTGCTGGTCTTTTTTACTGTCTACACGCTTTTTTGCACCTTGGCAGAAGTGTTTTGGGTTTGAGCTACTATTTCTGCCTGTATATTATAGATATCTATGTAGCACCTCTCTGGTGTTATATGCAGAGTTAGAGATGAGAAACTATAAAACTGCCATATGTAATGAATCCTAACAGTCTTTTGCTTTGTTTTGATTTCCAATTCCAGGTGCAGTTTGCCATCTTTGAATTCCACAGTGTTCCATTAATTATTTGCATGACGAGAAGCACTGGATACCTTAGTTGATCATCAGAGAACAAGACGGGGGTCTAATCAATGGTGGATCGCTTGAATTAGTTTCAGATATCGTCTGTGGAAATAATATGACACATTGAACCTCAAACCTAACATAAATGCTGGATTTTACATTAAAGTAGTATGCACCAAGTATGGTTTGCAATAAATAAGGACCTTTTTTTTTTTTTTTTAACGTGTTAATATGCAATTGTGATGTACAGCACTGGAGATCGTATGCAGAGTTTGCACCTGTGTTTAACTGTATAAAATGAATTAATTTTGCAGCTGTTAATGATGCATCTGTTAAATGTGCTGGTTACATAAAGAGTCTCCGCCCCTGATGAAGCCTTTGTGGCAAAGCACGGGGGTGAGTGATCCCGACATGTGTGTGGGACAGCAATGGTCCACTGAATTTGTTCAACAAAGTCTTTATAGTAAAGTATTTATCCATGACTGGAGATTGCCTTGTTTGCTTGGAGTACAGCATTTCTGAGGATCTTTTGATGTGCCTGGGGTTAGCCGGCCCTTGTATGCTTCCACTCCAACCCCCCCCCCCCCAATTACAACCGAAATGCCGCTGGTTTGTGTGGGACTGATCACTACAAGTATAGGTTGGGTGACCCCACCTCATCTCATGGATTTCAAGGGTACAGCAGTCCACTGAGAAGCAGGCACTGCACACATCCATATCATGCTGAGGGTCAAGGCAGGTCCATACAGCACTGTTGCCGGTCTATCACCGCCATCTGCTTTCCACAGGGGCATCGACACATGATGGGAGGCTGCCGGACTTTCTTGGTCTTCTTTGTTACCTTCGTCTCGAACTTTGGCATCGCTAAAAAATAAAACAAGATCAGCACTGCAATTAACTTTCCGCGGTGATGCAGGTCGAATTTTGACAACAATGAGTGAACTGATGTGCTTTCGCTCCCACGATGTGCACTCCACAGCGGGAAGAACAGAACTGAGGTGCATGAGGGAGTCGACGACACTTACTGGCAGGCGCATGAGTCACAACATGAGAGGTACGTAGACGTAGTCAGTTGCCGACGGTGCCTCCCTCCCTGCAAAAAAATTTGCTCCGTGCCTATTTACATCATAGGCCTTGTAGCTTTGACAAAAAGTGGGGAAAACTGTACACATTATTCACGGTGGGAACCTTAACTGTTTAGTTCTATTAGACTGGTTGAGTGGCCGGCTAAACTATCTGTAACCTAGAGTGGTATACAATTGGTACTGATGTCCACCTATTGATCTCGTAGCTTACTATATGGGTAATTGCTCCACTGGGTGTGGGGGGAGAGAGGGGGAGGCATGCAGGCCTCCGGGGGGGGTATTCTGACACTGATCATGTTTTATGTACTTGTTCACTACTGTTGGAATCATTATATTCAATAAAGTTTATTAAATTAAAAAAAAAAAATTGCTCCATGGGGTCCTAGTGCCTCCATCTCCAGACCTATAAGTGGAAATCAATGGTAAAGATTGATTCCTGGAATATCACCTGTTGTGCCTGGCCTATATATTTTAAATTATTAAGGAAATAAAATGCAACGTTTAAACGTTTAGTTTGTTTTCGCAATGTTCTTTTCATAACTTGATTTTTGCAAAACTTACATGCGTCACTTTCAAGGGCTGGAAACCACTTTTGTGAGCCTTAGTGGTCACGAAAGTGGGGACAAGAAAAAAAAACGTTTGTACATTAAAAACAGGAAAATGTGTTGAAAGTTAAGTCTGAAATGTATGTGGTTGATAGTGTAACACACAAGTTGATTCTTAAGTTATTTAAGTCACTCATGAAAATACTTTCGTGACTCACAAAATCACTTTTGTGACATGCAACCTCACTTTTCTTTCAGTCTCAAAATGCCAAATATCTACATGACTGTCTCAAACCATGCAGCAGTAATCCGCTAAATATGCAGCTGCAGGGCCACTTGTGAACCAAGCTAAAAATATCTTGCACACTAAGCATCACTATACAGTTACTTCATGAGTCTACTCGCGAAGCAAGCTACAGGTCTAGTGCAATGCGTGAACTATGCAGCCGCTTTGTGAGTGCACTCGTGAAGCAAGCTTTAGGTCTGGTACACAAAGCACCACTTTGCCTCTTCTGCTCTCTCCCTTAAGCCTCTTCTTCAGGACTCTTCTATTCCCACCTGCAACTACCCATGACCCTGTATCTCTTGACACCCCCCCCCCCCAAACTAGTACTGCCCTGGCCATTTTGCTCCCATCATCCCCAGGGTACCTATAGGAGTAGTTTTCCCCTGCCTATCAAAACTAAATTTTCTCTACTACATCTATTTGTTGCACTGATTTGCCTTATAATGTTTATGATTATGCTCCTTGGATTACTGTACTGTTGTACTTGACTTCTAGTTTTGTAATCTTGTTAATACCGTGCAGTTTTTCTACCTCTTGATCCATCTCCACCTCCACTCACTTCCCCAGGCTGCATCTGGAAACGAGCCATTAGCAGCTCAGTATGATTTTCTTGGCAAAACTTTTGAAATAAACAAACTATACAGCTGCTTCATGAGTGCACTCGCGAAGCAAGCTGCAGGTCAGACACAGTGTGTGTCACTATGCAGCTGCTTCATTGCCAGAAAGCAAGCTAGAGGTCCGGCGCTGACAGTGTCAATATGCAGTGTTCATCATGGGGTGACTTTTAAACCTAGTTTTCTATTTCCTCACTTTTGACACTTAGCTTTATACATACTGTAGCTCAGAAAAACAGATTTATACAATGGCTTCTGACACACACATCCACACACAATGTAGCTGGGAATTGCACTTTACAGATTAATGATTTAGACACTGAAGCATTCTAAATGAAGATAAATAAAACTGTTTCAGTGATAGGTAGATTATCAGCATTTATTTCCATGTTGGGTTGATCAAAAATGAACCCTTAACCAACAGGAGAGCAACTTGCACAATGCCTGATTATCACAATGGTTTCTACTGCACTCAACGCAAAGTACTGAAATCATACAGAAACATATAAACCTTCATTAAAAACATATGAAATTTAAAATACATTGTATAGACAGGACAAACAATGGTCTGAATCAGAATATGACATTTATCACCATTACAATGTGAGGTGGCAGAACCATAACTCAAACGTGGCAGAGCTACAAATGAGTTATGAAAGTTTGGCACCCATACAATTAATAAATTTGGTATTCTTAGCCAGGGTTTTGCAAGTTTGATTTACACAGTATCAGTTTACTAATTTAAATCGGCTGTTCGTCGACTGAAATTTTAACAGTTTCACTTTGATGTCAACTGCTGGCATCACTTCTGCACTAGGCCATTCTGGTGTCATCAGCATCATGAAAGCTGCTCTCTCACTGGTGCAGTATTTATTGACTTATTGATTAATTTCAATTGTTTTACCAGAAAACACTTACAGAGCTGATAACAGCTCGGTTTCAGATACGTCCCATGGGGAAAAAAGGAGTAAACAGTAAAGAATACACAGAGCAATAAATGTTCCATACAGTGATGAAGAACAACATTAACACCTCCAGTGATTAAATAGTTGAGTGTAATCAAGTAAGCATCACAGAAACAAATACACATTAGCTAATAAAAAGAGAATGTTATGAAGCGATGGGGTGGGGGGCAAAGTGAACAGTAAAGGGGACGCCACTAGATAAAGTCCAAGAGAAAAGGTAGAGTTAAGGAGCTGTTACAAGAGCCCGCAGCATTTCATTGTTGATGATACTGAACTTCAAGATATCAATTATGACAACACTTACAGCAACATATTTTTGTTGTCTTGCCACTGATGGTGTAATCAGCCAAGATACAACTTTACCACGTCAGTTTTTATGTTCTATGTTAGAACTGCTTGTACTCAATTTGCTACAAAACTGTTTAACTCGTTTTTGTTCCAATTTTTTGAAACTGTACCCAATTCCTTTACTGAGTTTTTATCTGTACATTCGGTTACACCTGAAATGTATTCCACAACTTGTTTATTTTTTTTATCAATAAAGTTTTTATTAAATTCCCAAATTGTTTATAACCATGTGTCTCTTAATCTCAACCCTTCTCTTTCCCTATTTAGGCCCAGGTCGTTCCTGGAAAAGGCTCCCTGGACCAGTGCACTTGCCCTGTCTACAAACAAATAAAAAAATAAAATGAATGTTTCCCCATTCCTGTTGTATACATTTAAAGGGATGCTTAAGGTGACTCTTACAAGTATAAGGAGTGACTCCTCATGTGTTCTTTGGAAGAATTCAAATGGCGGTTCTGGCACCTTATGGACACAAGAGGAGGAGGCATTTAAACAACTGGTGTCCTATATGGGTTATTGGCGGAACAGCAGCACAGGTTCAGACGAGGACATTGTACGGAGACAGCTCTGGTCGGGTTGACGAGCATCGTACTTGATGCCTGTGAAAAGGGCAGTATGACTGGTGCTGTGTTCATCGACCTGAGCAGGGCCTTCGATGTAGTGGACCATGAGATACTGTTATCAAAATGAAGGCTTAAGAAATATCTGGTGTAAGCTTGCAATGGTTTAGCAGTTACCTGGGTGTGTGAATACAATAGGTAAGGTTACGTGACTTTATGTCAGAACTAATGCAAGTGAGGACAGGGGTTCCCCAGGGATCAGTACTGGGTCCCCTCTTGTTCTCTATTTTTGTGAACGACTTGCCTAAAGAGTTTGTGAACACAGAGTGCATTTTACAGGCAGATGACAAGGTCTTCTTCAGCTCTGGCCCCTCTGTAAAAGTAATACAAGGGCAGCTCCAGGAAAATTATACAAAATTAACTGAATGGTTAATTTAGAATAAGTTGCAACTGAATGAAAAGAAAACAAAGGTAATGTTGTTCTGAACAGCACAGAGGCTAGCCAGAGAGGAAGACCACCTGTGCATCTTGGGGATGAGATTTCTGAGGTAACTTCATTTACGTATTTAGGTGTCTATTTGAACCCCAATTTGAATCTACTTGGACATCTAAACAAGATCAGTAAGAAAATAAATCAGAAGCTAGGGTTCTTATGCAGAAATATTAATGTTCTAACTGATGAAACTAGAATAATAGCTATACAAATATTAATACCAATTTTAGATTATGGGGCAGTTCCATTTGTAAAATCAAGGAAATACATTTATTTTAAAATACCAAATGATTTTGAATAGCATTTGTAGGTTTGGTCTGAGGGCTCCTACAAGGACCCATCACTGTCTACTGTACAACAGAATGGAAATTGTGCCTCCCTTGCAGAGAATAGAATACGATACCACTGTGTTTGCACAGAAGATCTACCATGCACATTACCACACTGTATAAGAAATTTATTAAACATCAGGTACCTTATTCAACAAGGAATGGTAGAGATATGCTGTTCTATCCCAATTCTATAAAACTGGCTACAGTATAAGTAAGCGTTCCTTTACCTGGTATGGTCCCAGCTTATTAAATGAGTTTACAGCAATAATCAAGATTGTACATAATTCAAAGCACTTTAAGAGACTGTTGAGAGCACATTATGATGATTCCAATTCCTGTACTTGTAATGTAAATTAACTTGTGCACTTGTCTATTGTTTGTGATGTTTACTGTTGTATGTTAAATGTCAGGCGTGACTGAAAAAGAGCTGTGCCCAGTTCACATCCTGGTTAAAAAAAAAAATGAAAACATGCACACCAGTAAGAGTCACTCTAAGAGCACCAATAAACTGATTAGAAATCATTATAAAACTTTTTTTTTAAAGTACAAAATAAAACCATTAAAGAAATAAAATAAAAAGCTCCCGTCTTTGGAAGGGAGCATTTAACTCATTTTAAATTGTAAACAAGATTCCTATTATGGATATAAGAGTTTCTTATACCCAGTGCAGTCTCAGCAATGATTGATAAATCAAACCAGATGATTTATTATAATTATGAGGTATGCTTGTGCAAAAAAAAAAAATCCCTGGCTTTTGTTGGTCAGTTCATCACTAATGCGCCTTACCCTCCTGTGCTGTTTTGTCTTGCGGCAGATCGGGCATGTTTTCATCCAGCAGATCCGCAAGAGACTGGGTATTTGCCAGCAGCTTCTGGTACGAGGTAGCAAATTCTTCATACTGTTTATGCCTATCCTCACTCAATTCACCTTTAGAATGCAGGATACGTCTGCAAATTCACAGTTTAGATTGGTAATTATTACTGTGTACTTAATGCCAGTCTAACAGAACATAAATCACCAATGCAACATATTTTAATCTTGTTTTTTTCAGAAGCACAATCCATGTAATACTTAAAAAAAATGGTAGGTAGATTGGTCAGTAGGTGCTTCAGGGTGTGTAACAGAAAAACGTAAAGGCATAATAAGAATACCAGCATCTGCAAATAAACAATCAGCAGAATAACTGGGGAAGGTCCAATTGAACAGATGTAACCACACTTGTTTTCAAACTATAAAGGGCTGGAGGAGCTCTGCAGAAAGAGCATTTTAGACAGCCAGGACCGCCACATAGAAAACTGACTTCAGAAGGGTTAAGGCTCTCCAAGCACACTCTGGCCCAACAAACTATTGCCTTTCCCAAGCAGCTCAAAAAAGTACAGAGGGCCTAGTCCTTTCTGAGCTTTAAAGAACTAGTAGCAGCAAAAATAGTGACAAAAATGTTGCTAAATTTTAAAAGTAGTCAGTTCTTATTTTTTGTTTCTGACTAACATAAAACACAGCTATGTGGCACTGAATAAAACCAGCACTTTTTTCACGGAAGTTAATCTGAGCCAGAGTCTGTCCTTCTAGCGAGGGATGAGTGCCCGATTTCTTAACTGTTATTTGTGACTGAATATATCGTGAGCACCCCAGTCTTAGCAGCACAGTCTCTTTGTTGTTTTCTTATTCAATATTTTTAAAACGTTTACTATAGTCAGGGCTCCAGATAAGATTTTTTCAGACGAGTACTATACTCATTTTGAAAGTGAGGTGAGTAAAACCAAATTCAGATGCGTACAAATGTCTGGATAGAGTGGAGTGAAGAGTATATTTTTAAAAACAATGTCATTTTTTTCTAGATAAGAATTGATAAGTGCCGGGCCTGCTGTCCAGTAGACTACAGGCTCGTGTCTCTTCTCTGGTGCATGAGAACCAGACTGGCTTCATCTCGGGACGTTATCTTTTTGATAATATCAGGAGGTTGCTAAACATTATTTCTTCCCAGAGTATGCCAGACTAGTTTCAGATAGCCATATCCATGGACGCAGAAAAAGCATTTGACAGGGTTAATTGGAAATTCCTAAAGGCATCCATGGAAAAAATGAAATTCTGCCCTAAATTCTTACATACCATCTCCACATTGTACTCCCATCCACAGGCATTAGTGAGAGTAAATGGTATAAGTTCCCCCTTTTTTCCCCTAACTAGAGGAACTAGGCAGGGCTGTCCCCTCTCTCCTCTGCTGTTAGCCCTATGCTTGGAACCCCTCGCCATAAAAGTCAGACAGAACCTAGAAATCTTTGGGGGTTATGGGAGGGGGATTAGAACAAAAGCTCTCCTTATATGCAGATGATTCTATATTCTTCCTATCCTCTCCGGAAAAATCCACCGCAGTACTGTGCGATACATTAAAGGCTTTTGGAAAGATTCCAAGATACAAGATCAACTTTTCAAAGTCTGAGGCCCTAACCCTAAGTGGACGGGCACCTTGGGGATTCAGAGAAAATTTTCCCTTCATGTGGGCCCCCCAAGGGCAGAATTAGATATCTGGATATACAGATTTCGGTAGATCTCTCTAAATTATTCGACCTTAACTACGAGAGGCTATGGGAGGAGATTGAAAGGGACATGGCACAATGGCAGATTTTGCCACTTACCTTGATGGGACGAATATCAGTGATCAAAATGAATATCTTGCCCCGACTTTTATTTCTGTTTCAGTGCCTCCTACTGAAATTACCAGTCCCCTTTTGGAATAAACTGGTGAAGGAAACCCAGAAGTTCATCTGGCACCACAAAAAAAACAGAGTGGCCAGGCGTTTTCTCTTCCTTCCTCGTGAGATGGGTGGCCTTGCCCTACCTAATTTCCATCTACACTATCTTGCAGCACAAATGGGCCCTGTCCTAACTTGGGCCAAACTGCGAGTTGAATCGAGTTGGTATGAGATGGAAAATGAGTTGCCAGAAGGAAGACTATTATACACCTTGACACTGACACCACCATCTCGAGAATACACACGTCTTATTAAAAACGGACGGGTCAGACAGGGGCTTCATGTGCTTGGGAAGGTCGGAAAGTTGTTGGAGACTCCAAAGGAGGTAGGCCCCCTGTCCCTTATTCGGCATGAGTCCAGCTTTTTCCCCACCCATGCTGGATGCAGGATTTGCCAGATGGGAAGTGCGTGGAACCACTCATTTCACACAACTCATAGAAAGGGACTGGTGCATGTCTTTTCAGGGGGCTAAGGAAAAGTTTGGTTGGGGTAACGCAGAGTTTTTTCGATACCTGCAAGTGAGGCACTTCATACATTCCTCAGACCATCTTCAGAGGCTAACCAGGCCACTCTCGGGTTGGGAAAACTTTCTATATGGAGTGGTTACAATATCTGCCCCAATCAAGTTTGTTACAAACCGGTATAAACTGTTTCTAGAGGTGGGAGCGACTCCTTAGCAGATCACAGACAAGCCTGGGACAGTGAGGCAAATATAACTAACAGAGAATTTGTATTGGAATCATAGATTAAAATTGTTGGAAGGTGCAACCTGCCTCACTTTTGGCAGGAATTTTATTGAAATTTATATGGTATTTCCGTTATGTATGTTACATGCCATTACACGGTCGGAAATGCCTTTGCTGGCGGGATGGGGAGAGGTAGCCACTGTGGTATTTTTTGAAGGTCCCAGGCTAATCACTTTAGGCACTAACTCAGTGGGCAATAAAGGAGGTGAGAGGAGTGACTGTCTCCCACACCTTCATACAGACTTGGTCCTGGGCTCCTAACTGCAGTCCACTGGGGACACTGTAAAGGTGTTACTTACATTACTAGCAGTGATTTAAATGTATTACTGCCAAAATGGCTTAGTCAGGAGCCCCCTACACTACAAGAATGGATCTATAGGGTTGAGAGTGTGGTGCTGATGGAATCCCTCACGGCCAGATTGAGGCTCCAGCATGACAGTCATGCGCTTCGCTGGCAACAGTGGGAGGCCTGGAGGCGTCACTCTGCACGACAAGTTCACATGGATCCTAGTAGCCCTTGAATGAACATGTTGCTTGGGTGAGGGTCAGGGCCACTGTTTCCCCCCACTAAATGACCAACTTAGAGACGCTGTATTTGTCTACCTCTGCCATAGTCTTGTAAGTCACCTTTTTGTTGAAGTATTGTTGGGAATTTAAAGAGAGTGATTGTACACAGCCAAGAATAAAATAAAGTTCAGGTCTAGTTTGAGGCCTTGGTTGTTTTATTAATGTTGTATACCAGCTTAATTAAATGAGGTTTGACTGAGGGCTTCGGTCTAAGGCTAAACTTCTGGAAATGCTAGGTTTGCTGGCAAGTATGCCCTGGATGCCACAATTCATTTTACAACCAGTATATTTTGGTTAATGTTCTCAGTATCAGCTCTGATGATCAACTGATGTACATTGATGCTGTCCTTTTTATTCACCTGTATTACTGTGGCTACTCATTGTATGAATAAACCGGTGTTTCAAAAAAAAAGAACTGATAAAAAGTGCCAACAATACTCCAGATAACGGTGGCAGGTAGGAGTAATTTACTCACCAATTTCAAAATATAGTGAGTAAAACAAAATTGGGATGCATACGAGTGCTGTAAATCGGGGGGGGGGGGGAATGCTCCTTTTGAATACTCCGTTATAAAGCACTGTTGTTTGGAGTGCGGAGTGTTTACAAATGTTGGGTGAGTACTGGTACTTATTAAAAAAAAAAAAATTCTGAAGAGTATTTCCTAAAATGAGGTGAGTAAAACACATCAGTACTCCCCTTATCTGGAGCCCTGACTACAGTACTTGATAATATGCACCCTTGCCATACCGAACAGTGTTTCACCTGGCACCTGACATAGCTATTTATGCCTCTTCATACCTCAGCAGTATTGTGACCTCACTTACTGTGACATCACCAGTAGCCAATCTGGCAACAACTGTTAAGGGGCTCTTCCTCAGCACCTGTAATGTCCATCAATGAGTTCACAATGCTCACGAGGTATGAAGAGAAACAGACCCAGATATAAACATTGTTACCTCTGTAAACATGAACATGGAAATACTGTATACTCTTGTACTGCTACATACTCCTTAAATTATATGACTGCTATATTTTACTGTGATAAAGCTGCTGCTAAAGTATTTCTCTTTATTCTCCCTCTCCCCATACTTTTCCCTCCACCAGGTTGCATCTATAAATGTGACCTGTATGGGTCTGTTATTGCTTATCTGGTAAATAATTTCAATAAATCATACACCTCCTGTTTAGTAATGTCCAACAGAAAACCTTGTAATTAGCCAAGGGAGAAGAAGAAGTAGCAGTTCAGATATAAAAAGCTAACTTGGAACTACTTTTAAAAATTGACAATAATTTCTGGCAGCTAGCTCTTTAGAAATTAATACAACAATCCGTAATCGCCCTCTCCGTTACTTTACTGTCAGCCAGTAAAGATCATGCAGTGCCAGTGTAACATGTTCTGGCCACTGAAAAGAGCTCAGAAGCCTCGCTACTGTATTCTGCACAAGCTGCAAACATCAGATATGAACACAAGGTAAAACCTTACAGAAAGCGTTACAGTAATCCTGGCGTGAGACAGTTAATGCTGTAACAGGACCTTCTGCTGTCCAGGTTTCAAGAATGGGTGCAGTCTGGCAATATTCTTCAGAGGACTGGTTTCCAGGATCAACATACATAACCCTTTTAAAATGTGATTAACCAATCAAATTGCACCATTCCCAACAACGGTTTTATAACTTGGCGCTAAGACAAGACCAGGAGTTGAGTTACTGCCTGTTAAACTAACCCTAGGGGAAATCATGAGGTACGAGACAAGACTAGTACCTTATGCCCCTACGGTTAGATTAACAAAGGTAACCCAAACCCTGTAGAGCCTTAATGCCATTATTAAACTAGAAATATAGACTTTGACGGCAGATATGGACCGCTTGGGCCCACCTAGTCTGCCCATTTCCCTACCTACAGGATAAGCTGCAGATCCCAGTTAACCAACAGCCTATTTCTTCCTACCCTCCACAAGAATCGCCTTATATCTGTCCCATGCATTCTTGAATTCTCCAACAGTTTTAGACCCCACAAACGCCTCAGGAATGCTGTTCCATGCGTCCACCACCCTCTCTGTGAAAAATACTTCCTCACATTACCCCTGAGCCATCCTCCCTCTATCTTCAAATTGTCTACCCTTGTTCTTGCCCATCTCTTTTTCTGAAAGATGCTACACTCTTGGATTTTGTTGATTCTACTGAGGTACTTAAAAGTTTCTATCATGTCCTCCCTCTCCCTCCTTTCCTCAAGGGTATACATATTAAGCTCCTTTAGTCTCTCCTCGTATGGCTTCTCTTGCAGACTCTGCACTATTTTAGTTGCCTCCTCTGACTGTCTCCATCCTGTCTAAGTCCTTGCGGAGATGGGGTCTCCAGAACCAGACACAGTACTCAGATGGGGTCTCACCAACTGTCTGTACACAGAGGGATAACAATGTCCTGTTTTCTGCTGGTGATGCCTCTCCTACACATCCCAGTATTCCCCAGCCCTCCCTACTGCCTTCTTCTCACACTGCTTGCCAACCTTAAGGACATCTGATAATATTACCCCAGGTCCTTTTCCATTTTTGTTGTTACTACCTCCTCCTATTGTGTACTCTTCCCCAGGTGCATTATTTTGCACTTCTTTGCACTGAATCCAAGCTGCCATACTTCTGACCATTCCTCCAACCTTGCCAAGTCCCTTCTCATCCTTTCCACGCCTCCTTGAGTATCAACCCTGTTGCAGATCTTTGTGTCATCTGCAAAGAGGCATACATTGCCTTCCAGTCCCTCTGCAATGTCACTTATAAAGACATTAAAAAGGACTGGACCCAGTACTGAACCCTGCAGTACCCCACTAGTAACCCCCCTTTCTTCAGAGTGGACTCTGTTTACAATTACCTTCTGTGTCCTAGTGTCCAGCCAATGTTTTACCCAGGCTACCACCCTGGGACCCACTCCCAGGCTGGTTAATTTGTTTATTAATCTTTTGTGTGGGACTGTCAAATGCCTTGCTAAAGTCTAGGTAGGCCATGTCCACAGCCCCTCCCTGGCCTACTACTTTGGTCACCCAGTCAAATAAATCAATTAGATTAGTCTGCCATGACCTTCCTGCTAGCGTTTCCATCTGCACTACTTGGCAATGGCAATGGACAAACGGACTTTTTAAATCTTGGCGCCGTTTTAGGGCCCCAGACAATTTCAGTTGGCAGTGCTATGCTGATAGTTTTTTTCCTGTATTTGCAACCAAATGCTGTGTGTTTTACTTCTTTCTGCAAGGAGCTTTAATTTCAAAACTGCAATTTCCTGTGTTTTAACCGTAATGCATGGAGCTTTAATTTTCAAATGTGGGCTTGAAACTATAAGCTTATAGTTACTGGTTACACTCAGTCTGCAGGCAAAAGCAGCTAGTTTAAATAGAGAAACAAATATCTGTTAGTAAAGGTCCCTGTAACAGAATAGGTAACCCTAGATGCTGACTAAATTAATTATAAGCTGCACAGTTCGCCCGGTCTGCATGCAAAGCAAGAAAGATTTAAAAATTAGAAGTTTTATTTAATCCAGCTTAGGGAAACCTACTCTGAGTGCCACCGTTTAAATACAATCAAGACCAACACAACCTGCAGAGCCTGTTGTTGTAATCTGAATCTAAGCCCTGGTCTGCACTGAAATTTGTGAGCCCCTCCTCCTCCATACCTGTTAATTATTCACTGCTTGTCCTCTTTCCCCACAGTCCTAGGAGGTCATGAGGGCCTCGCTGGTCCTGCCCTCCCTCAAGCCAGACCCCTCGGACTAAATTCAGGTATGCCAGGCCACGCTGCTGCGGCAGAACGCCAGCATTTCCATCTGCACTACTTGGCCCCGCCGGCGCTGGGTGCCCCATCACCACCACCCTAGGTGAGCACAGACTTATATAGGCTGGTGATATCACGTGACACATAATAAAAAAAAAAACATCAGCCCACTTTCCCTTTAGCAGATCATCTGCCTTCCCCACTAGTGGCCACACTAGTCATTACATCTCCCAAACACAGCAAGATCATTATGCTACTACTTTATCTTACCGTGCTGTGCACTCTCACACCCCTGACATCCCTCCCTCACACATCCTACCCTGTGCCACTGCCAAACTGCAGTTTTGCAGTCAACAGAGCAGCTTCTCCTCCTTACCACGCCACCTCCACCACTGGGTCGCTGCATCTTCGCCCCCTGGTAACTGGTATCCAGGTGCAACCATCCTGCCACCCTCCTTCCACGCTACACTGACTGCACTAAGATTCTCTTATACTAGGAGCTCTCCTGAACACGTCCAGCAGCACTGTGCCCCCCAGAAGCCACAAGGGTTCTTGCAAAAAATAAAACACCTTCTCACACTGCTGCTACTCCTAGCAGGCGATGTCGAGACTAACCCTGGGCCAACCCTCCCAACCCCTCCCTCCTCATAAATTTCAAAGGGTCTCAAACTAATGCACCTCAACACAGGCAGTATCCTGAACAAACTCACAGTCCTACAACCAAGTGTCCTAATGCTACGGCCAGATATTCTGGTCATATCCGAGCTGTGGCTGAAGCCCCACAACCTGGGCCTTGTGTTCATCCCAGGCTACTCTCTCATTCAGCACGATCGACAGGGTAAAAAAGAGGGGTGGCACCGCCATGCATCCTCTCAGCTCCAGTTCACCCTGTCCAGCTCTCCTGCCTCAGAGTCCACTGAATCCTGACTAATTAAACTTGCACTCCCACACTCAATTCTACTATTTGTGGTGGGTCCTATTGTGGCCCCAACACCCCTTTGGCAGTTGTAATGGACCACCTGAGCACCTTAAAATCGCTTGGATCAGGGGACAAGCTGTATATCCTTGGTGACTTCAACTCAAACTGGCTCTCCAGTGATAGCTCTAAACTATGCAGCCATGTGATGGCACTGAATCTGTCCCAACAAAATTCAAGTACCGGATGTCTAAACTATGGAACTCCTTTACCGGCTGACATTAGGCACACTGACAACACTCAACAACTCATTGATGCCTTTTTATCCCCCCCACCTTAACTTCCCGCTAACTGGCCCTTCACTAAGTATTTGTTCTAAGCTCACACCCTGGTACCTGGAGCACATTGGCTGGTAGCTGATTCCTAAAATTTACTTGTGATTCTGCTAGTACTCATGGGCTGTGGACCTTCATGGGTGTTGCACAGCTACTAATTATTAGTCCCTGGACTCACTAGCAGGATAACTCCTTCCTGCTCTTCACACAGCTATTGTACCCTGTGCACCACCGCTTTCTTGAAATCTAAATTGCATGATGTGCCTTGTACTGTACAATCCATGTGTATGATGCTGTATATTTAACTGTACAATCCTTGTGTATGATGCTCTATATGTATTTATCTAACCCTGGTGCACATTACTGTATATATCCCAGAAAGCATCTGGAATCGAGCAGTACTCTGCTCAGTATGCCTGCCTGTTTAAACTTCTAATAAATAAACCCATGCTGCCTGGGGTCCTGTGCCCCACTGGCCCTAGGTACTCAATAATTATTTCCTTCAGAAGTGATTCCATTACTTTCCCTACCACAGAGGTCAAACCGACAGGTCTGTAGTTTCTTGCCTCTGTCTTGCTTCAACTTTTGTGAAGGGGAATCACATCTGCCTTCCTCCAGTCCTTAGATACCACCACCATCCTCCCATGATTTTTTAAAAAGAGTAGTCAGTGGTGTCACTAGTTCGTCCCTTAATTCTTTTAGAATTCTGGAGTGAATCCCATCAGTCCCCATTGTTTTGTCCACCTTCAGTTTTAGGAGTTTTTTCAGAACCCTTTCTTCTGTGAAAGCACTAGGATCGACCTCCCTATCCAGAGTGCTTTCTGTTAATTGGATTAGTACCTCCCCTCCTCCTCTTTGTGAATACTGAGCAGAAGTACTCTGCTCAGTATCCCTGCTTTTTCACTGTCCCTCTCTGCCCCCATCATCCATTCTAGTCAGCCTCACTTTCTCCCTTTGTCTTTCTAAACCACGATGTACCTATAAAGGTTTATCCCCCTTCTTAACTGGGTTGGCTATCTTTCCACCAGTTTGGGCTATTTGCATTCTGACTTCATACAGTTCTCTGTCCTGCTCCTTCTGTGTTTCCTTATACTTCCTAAATGCTATCTTTCTCTCCTTAACCTTCCCCACCACCTCTTTTGAGAACCATAGTGGCTTTTTCTTTCGTTCTGATTTATTTGCTTCACACAAAGGCTTGTTGCCTCTGTGATGGCAGTTTTGATGTTTCCCCATTGTTGCTCCACCCCTCCTTCTTGCCTGTTTGCTAGTGCCTTTCTAAGACACTCTCCCATCTTGCCAAAGTCAGCCCTCCTGAAGTCCAGTATCCTCACTTTTGTATGGCTTGACTCTGTAGCTGAGTTTATCGTGAACCACACTGTTTGGTGGTCACTGTTTGTTCCAAGATGGCTACCCACTTCTACATCTGAGATCCTCTAACTGTCCCTATTCAAGAGTATGAGGTCTAAGATTGCTCAATCATGAGTGGGTTCCAAAACTAGCTGTCTAAGGCATGCCCCCTGTAGGGCATTGAGAATGGCTCTGCTCTTGGATGTGGCTGCAGCAAAGGTGCTCCAGTTAACATCTGGCATATTCAGGTCCCCCATCAACAGTATCTCCCCTTTCTCTGCCATCCTAAGGATGCCTTCCATCATATCCTTATCCATTCCCTCCCCTGAGATGAGGTCTGTATAACAACCCTGTGCGGACAGTGGTGCCATTTCCAGTCTCTAAGGTGACCCAGAGCCTCCTCTCCTCCAGTTTACTCTTTTGTTCCGTTGCTTTTATCACTTCCCTTACAGAGCGCTACTTCTCCCCTCCCTGTCTCTCCTGTAGGCTGTGTACCCTGGTATGTTAACATCCCAGTCATGGTTCTCTGTGTGCACCATGTTTCTGTGACTGCCACGATATCCAGGCATCCCTCTTCCATCAAGGCCACCAGTTCAGGGAGCTTGTTGCCCAGATGGGCATTGGTACTCATTACCCTCAGTTTCTTGATGGCCTTACCCCTTTTTGCCTTTGTCATTTTCTCCATTTATCCCTACCCTTCTCCCTATCAACGTCTCTATCTTGGTGTTTACCTCACTTACTACCCTGATTTAAATATAAACATTTATTCTAAAACTCAAGTGGTTCTATTGTGCTTGGTGGCTTCCAGACCCTTTTAGAATGCTTTTAGGATGCTGTCCCCCAATCAGAATGCTCCACTGTCAACCACTGTTTTTTAACAGACTTTGTAATACTATTGAAAATGGGATGCTTTGGATGGTCTTATGGCAAAAAATGGAAATTACGTACTTACCGTAATTATTGATCTTCTTGGACAGTCTCCATCACTCATTCACACTAGTGAGATAGCGCTAGAAGCACTAAGACCAAGCGGGAGCCAAAAATGTTCTTAAGGGTCAGCGCCAAGGTAGGACCGCGCATGCGTGGCACCGCGAGACTGACTCGCGCCTATGTAGGCTATCTCGGCATCGACCCTCCAACCGCCTCAGTACCTTTTCGACTGAGGAGGTGCAGCGTAACTAATGAGAATAACTCATTCTGAGTTTCTGGGCCTGAGAGGGCCCAGATGGCCTTTATAAGAAAGGTCAAAGAACAATGTCTCCACAGTCCGAACCGTAGGGCCATGAAGACCAGGAAAGAAAAACAAGTGAACCTAGGGGATGGTGGGTGGGCGTGTGAATGAGTGATGGAGACTGTCCAAGAAGATCAATAATTACGGTAAGTACGTAATTTCCATATCTTCCTGGACTAAGTCTCCATCACTCATTTACACTAGTGGGAGAGTACCGAGCTAAAACCAACAACCCTGAGTAGGGTTGCAGGAGATAGGGTTCACCCTGAAAGGACGGCCAAGGACTGTCCGGTTAATAAAAGAGCTGTCTTGTAAAGAGCATCCAGAATATAATGCTTACAAGATAAGCTCTCGAGTTGTAACTCACCACTTTGCAGACGACTGCAATGGGCACAAAATGAAACTCTGCCAGGAAGCTGCAACCACTCAGAGAGCGGCGAGAACCCAGACTCACAATTTGGTATAGGACTAAAATTAATAGTGTCAAAGAAATGTACTAAGCTAATGTAAAAGGACCTCAGGAACTGCAAGAGCCAGAGGTAAAGTGTACTGGTTCAGGATAGACCGAAAAGCGCAGACGGAACCCCCACTACCAAGTATGGCTGACCTGCAAACAACAGGGCCAGGAGCACTTGAACCCTTACCTGGTGAGCAAAGAAGGTCCAGGTCGGGTTAGCCCATCAAGGAGAATGGTTTCACTTAGTCAATGAAACCTTCCTGATGGAAGGGCAGCACAACTCAGAAGCCTCTTGTGGTGGTCTAGTAGAATCAGATCCTAGCCACTGCATATTCCAAAAGGAATCATCCTGCCCTGTGTGTATAACTGTAATAGCAGTCTCTGAACTCAGGGAAGAAAGGAAAAAAATGTACAGGAGGATGTGTCCACTGTGGAAAAAACATTCTGACAGAAAAAAACAGGGGCTGGATTTGTAAGGCAAATAGAGGCAGATGTGTGCTGAGGAGGGAACACAGCAGGACCAAGCTAGGGCTAACCAATTTGTTGAAGTGACCGAATAGTGGCAGAAGTGGCTCAATGCAGTGAGGCACTACTTACTCCGGCCTCCCTGAAGGGAGTAGAAGGACTCTAGTTTGCCTTGTTGAAAAAACAAACATCACAGCTTCGTCACACAGTCGGAGAGGATAGCTTCGTGTGCGTCTGGCTCGGAACCAATGCGCAGGAACTGAAGGTGTGAATATTTGAGAAGCTATCTCGGAAAAGACCTACTTGTCCTATGATCAAGAAAGGAGCATGTCGTCTTTTAAGTTGAAGCAAGCATGGAAGTAGAAATCTAAGTTCCGACTCGCTGAAGAGTCACTTCTGTTGCTGCAAGGCTCTGATCAAGAGAAGAAAGCTTGATAAAAAAAGAGGGACTAACAGACTGGTTAGACACCTAGGTTCTGGAAATATCTCGGAATAAGAGAAATCTCTCTAGAGAAAAGAGGTGAGCTATACCATCGCTGGATTGGACTGCCCCAGGGGTAGAAAAAATCAAGTACTCTTTACCGAAGTTTAGAGACGACCGCCTCAGGGTTGAGGTGGAACCTGACAAGATCAAAGTGTGGTATCGTGAAATTCCAACTAGGCCCTGTGCTGTGAAAATTCTAACCCTTTTTTTTTTTTTTAAATCATTAGTCCGAGACTGACAGGGTTGCAGGCTGCTATTTCAAAAGGATTGCCTGATACAGAAATGACAAGGATGTCATCCCTCTGAGGAGCAGGAGGAGCCGGAGGATCCATAACTGAACTAATAATAATAGCTAGACAGATGTTAACCACCTGTGCCGCAGCAGCCACCAGAGGGGCAGCATCAGAAGGGGGCTGTATACCCCTATCAAAGGAGTGGAAGAGTTTGTGCTTCTCCCGACCATTGAATTAGAATGTTCCACAGAGTGTAATTGTCTTGACGACTGAAAGAGCCTAGATGCAGAGTTGTATGGTCCACGGATGCAGTCTGAGCACTATGGTGGACCCATTACTGAGGAACTACTGAAAGAGCTTCCATCACGGACTCTATCACTGACCAGAAGGACACAGAGACACTCATCTAGATGCCCTTCTACTGTAGAAGGACCCCAAGAGAGGTCATGGTCAGAACCACTAGAGATTCCGCCACCAGGAAGGGTGTCAAGGAGCTTGGCACCACGAGGGAGCTGAGAAAGTGCTACCACGAGGACTGAGAAAGTGCTGAGCAGAATGAGACATTCTGCTGGCAGAAACAGAACAGAAGAGTCCCATCAGCGGAAAACTGCTGGATGATACAAGACCCGATGCAGACCGCCACCCATTAAGATGTGTGGAAAAAAATAATCTGCAGAACAGGACTTCATTCTGCGGAAACATCCTGCCATAAGTCCTGCGGAAGAAGAGGTCTGCAAACAGAGATCTGCCCCTAGTTCTGTCGGACAGCACCAACTGGCACCCCTGTGGCACCAGCATCACTAGTGGCACAGGAGGGCACCAAGCAGTACCTATGCCAACCTGGGAGACACCCAAGGGTACCCACGGCGGAACCTGCAGGTATACTCGGCACTCATGGCAGCAATGGCACGCAAGGGCGCTTCCGACGCCATGGCACCCAAGAAACCCATGGCAGCATGGCACCCGAGGGCACCCATGGCAGCAATGGCACCTGATGGCGCCCATGGCACCCAAGGTACCATGGTACCCATGGACCCCATGACACCCATGAACTCATGGCACCCACGGGTGCCCAGTTCCGCCCACGGGTGCCTGGCACTGCCTGCGGCACTGGCGGGTGCATGGCACCACCCACAAGCACCCGCAGGCATCCGCGGCACCGCTAGTGGTGCCGGCAACGAAGGCAACAATGACAGAACCCAATGGCGCCACACAGAGCCCGCGGCGCTGAGCCATGGTGCCGACCCAAACACCAGCAGCACCGCCTTTGGCACCGATGCCAAACCAGTGGCAATGGTGCCGAACCTGCAGCGCCACCAAGGCATCTGACACGGCATCAGGAAAAACACCTTGGAAAAGCCAATGGAGAAGATGGGGAGAAGGAAAAAGGTGGTGCCCATGCCGGCCCAACATGGAAAAAGAAGAGGGGGGGGTTAGGCACGAGGGGTCGACACGATGGCGAAGGCACCCAAAGGGCACCGCACTCATCCTGATCCAATTGACCCGGCTCCGGTCCAACTGCTCCGAGGCCCCGAAAACAGGAACACAGCCAGAAAAAAAAGGAAAGTCAAACCCCCTGCTCCACAGAAGCGTCCCAGAGGTGAAAATGCTTACCGGAACTCCAACGAGGACAGCAGAGATGGAGTCCGAGTCGAAAGCGGCCATTAGGAGTGGGGCCAAGGGGAACCCACAAAAGTTGGTTCAGGCCTATCACCCCTTCCGACGAACAATCCTTGTGCAGACATACCAAAGGGCAACCTTGAGCGGCACCGACTCTTCTTCCCCAAACAAGGAACAAGAGCTCGAGGCTAAGTGGAGCCGGATCCCCGGGACCACTAGATTCGTGCTTCGGTGGACTGTCTCCCCACCGCCCCCCCAGCACAGGACTGCCCGTAGTCAGACCCTCCCCTGTTACTTAAGGGCGGCGGACCGGGCACAGCCCCTCTGCCATAACAACTTTCGAAAGTCTTCCACTATCACCGCCACCGCTCAAGGACGAATTTCTGCTGATGGCAGGAAAGAATTTATTTTTCTTCAAAATCTTCCTTTTTCTTACGTAAAATAAGAAATTACTACTAAATAGTTAATTTAAACACTAAAAGCTGCTATCGTATAGGCGAAAACTTTGACTCCGACGAACGAGCGACATAGAACATCCAGCACACTCTACAGCGGGAGAAAAGGAACTGAGGCGGTTGGAGGTCGATGCCAAGATAGCCTACATAGACGCGTAGTCGTCTCGCAGGGCATGCATGCAGTCCTACCGCCGACCCTTCAGAAAACTTTTGGCTCCCACTTAGTCCTAGCACCTCCAGTGCTATCCCACTAGTGTAAATGAGTGATGGAGACTTGTCCAAGAAGATCCATAGCGCTAACATGGTGATGGACTGGGTGGGATGTCCTGAAATCCCCAGGGCACTGGATCAGAGAGGTTGCTCAAAAAAGGAAGTATGGCTGCAGCTGACAAGAGGTTCTGTCAAGCACTGACCAACTGAGGCAAAAGCAGAAGTTGGGGGAAAAAAATGTATATTAGCTCTAAGCACAGATCAGTTCAGAGACAAGGCATATGGGTGCTCAATAGTATAGACCAAAAATAATGTGTACAACCCAATATTATAACCAATGCATGAACACAAACTGCTTCCAAAAAAAAAAAAAATTCAAGAAGGCCACCTGTTTTGTCGCCAATATTCTAGTTCTCTATGGTCCCTTTTCAGGTGTTTGGTCAGTGACTGCAGTATTCCTCAGCAAGTTCTGGAAGGGCTGTTGTTTCTCTGAACTGATGATCTCACTGGGAGGAAAACTCAGGTTAAACTTCTCAGCAGCCAGCTTTACCTTTCTTGGTATCAAACCCGCAATGTCATCACACAGTGCCGACAAAGCTGATCACCACAGAAACATGAGTGTGAGACTCACGGTCAACATTAATGATGTTTTTATCTGCTCGTAAATTAACGAGAGACGTCCATCAATGAGTTCACAATGCTCACGAGGTATGAAGAGAAACAGACCCAGATATAAACATTGTTACCTCTGTAAACATGAACATGGAAATACTGTATACTCTTGTACTGCTACATACTCCTTAAATTATATGACTGCTATATTTTACTGTGATAAAGCTGCTGCTAAAGTATTTCTCTTTATTCTCCCTCTCCCCATACTTTTCCCTCCACCAGGTTGCATCTATAAATGTGACCTGTATGGGTCTCGTTATTGCTTATCTGGTAAATAATTTCAATAAATCATACACCTCCTGTTTAGTAATGTCCAACAGAAAACCTTGTAATTAGCCAAGGGAGAAGAAGAAGTAGCAGTTCAGATATAAAAAGCTAACTTGGAACTACTTTTAAAAATTGACAATAATTTCTGGCAGCTAGCTCTTTAGAAATTAATACAACAATCCATGTAATCGCCTCTCCCGTTACTTTACTGTCAGCCAGTAAAGATCATGCAGTGCCAGTGTAACATGTTCTGGCCACTGAAAAGAGCTCAGAAGCCTCGCTACTGTATTCTGCACAAGCTGCAAACATCAGATATGAACACAAGGTAAAACCTTACAGAAAGCGTTACAGTAATCCTGGCGTGAGACAGTTAATGCTGTAACAGGACCTTCTGCTGTCCAGGTTTCAAGAATGGGTGCAGTCTGGCAATATTCTTCAGAGGACTGGTTTCCAGGATCAACATACATAACCCTTTTAAAATGTGATTAACCAATCAAATTGCACCATTCCCAACAACGGTTTTATAACTTGGCGCTAAGACAAGACCAGGAGTTGAGTTACTGCTCGTTAAACTAACCTTAGGGGAAATCATGAGGCACGAGACAAGACTAGTACCTTATGCCCCACGGTTAGATTAACAAAGGTAACTCAAACCCTGTAGAGCCTTAATGCCATTATTAAACTAGAAATATAGACTTTGACGGGCAGATAGGACCGCTTGGCTCACCTAGTCTGCCCATTTCTACCTACAGGATAAGCTGCAGATCCCAGTTAACCAACAGCCTATTTCTTCCTACCTCCACAAGAATCGCTTTATATCTGTCCCATGCATTCTTGAATTCTCCAACAGTTTTAGACCCCAAGCGCCTCAGGAATGCTGTTCCATCGTCCACCACCTCTCTGTGAAAATACTTCTCACATTACCCCTGAGCCATCCTCCCTCTATCTTCAAATTGTCTACCCTTGTTCTTGCCCATCTCTTTTTCTGAAAGATGCTACACTCTTGGATTTTGTTGATTCTACTGAGGTACTTAAAAGTTTCTATCATGTCCTCCCTCTCCCTCCTTTCCTCAAGGGTATACATATTAAGCTCCTTTAGTCTCTCCTCGTATGGCTTCTCTTGCAGACTCTGCACTATTTTAGTTGCCCTCCTCTGGACTGTCTCCATCCTGTCTAAGTCCTTGCGGAGATGGGGTCTCCAGAACCAGACACAGTACTCCAGATGGGGTCTCACCAACTGTCTGTACACAGAGGGATAACAATGTCCTGTTTTCTGCTGGTGATGCCTCTCCCTACACATCCCAGTATTCCCCCAGCCCTCCCTACTGCCTTCTCACACTGCTTGCCAACCTTAAGGACATCTGATAATATTACCCCAGGTCCTTTTCCATTTTTGTTGTTACTACCTCCTCCTATTGTGTACTCTTCCCCAGGTGCATTATTTTGCACTTCTTTGCACTGAATCCAAGCTGCCATACTTCTGACCATTCCTCCAACCTTGCCAAGTCCCTTCTCATCCTTTCCACGCCTCCTTGAGTATCAACCCTGTTGCAGATCTTTGTGTCATCTGCAAAGAGGCATACATTGCCTTCCAGTCCCTCTGCAATGTCACTTATAAAGACATTAAAAAGGACTGGACCCAGTACTGAACCCTGCAGTACCCCACTAGTAACCCCCCTTTCTTCAGAGTGGACTCTGTTTACAATTACCTTCTGTGTCCTAGTGTCCAGCCAATGTTTTACCCAGGCTACCACCCTGGGACCCACTCCCAGGCTGGTTAATTTGTTTATTAATCTTTTGTGTGGGACTGTCAAATGCCTTGCTAAAGTCTAGGTAGGCCATGTCCACAGCCCCTCCCTGGCCTACTACTTTGGTCACCCAGTCAAATAAATCAATTAGATTCGTCTGCCATGACCTTCCTGCTAGCGTTTCCATCTGCACTACTTGGCAATGGACAAACGGACTTTTAAATCTTGGCGCCGTTTTAAGGGCCCCAGACAATTTCAGTTGGCAGTGCTATGCTGATAGTTTTTTTGCCCTGTATTTGCAACCAAATGCTGTGTGTTTTTACTTCTTTCTGCAAGGAGCTTTAATTTCAAAACTGCAATTTCCCTGTGTTTTAACCGGTAATGCATGGAGCTTTAATTTTCAAATGTGGGCTTGAAACTATAAGCTTATAGTTACTGGTTACACTCAGTCTGCAGGCAAAAGCAGCTAGTTTAAATAGAGAAACAAATATCTGTTAGTAAAGGTCCCTGTAACAGAATAGGTAACCCTAGATGCTGACTAAATTAATTATAAGCTGCACAGTTCAGCCGGTCTGCATGCAAAGCAAGAAAGATTTAAAATTAGAAGTTTTATTTAATCCAGCTTAGGAAACCTACTCTGAGTGCCACCGTTTAAATACAATCAAGACCAACACAACCTGCAGAGCCTGTTGTTGTAATCTGAATCTAAGCCCTGGTCTGCACTGAAATTTGTGAGCCCCTCCTCCTCCATACCTGTTAATTATTCACTGCTTGTCCTCTTTCCCCACAGTCCTAGGAGGTCATGAGGGCCTCGCTGGTCCTGCCCTCCCTCAAGCCAGACCCCTCGGACTAAATTCAGGTATGCCAGGCCACGCTGCTGCGGCAGAACGCCAGCATTTCCATCTGCACTACTTGGCCCCGCCGGCTGGGTGCCCCATCACCACCACCCTAGGTGAGCACAGACTTATATAGGCTGTGATATCACGTGACACATAATAAAAAAAAACATCAGCCCACTTTCCTTTAGCAGATCATCTGCCTTCCCACTAGTGGCCACACTAGTCATTACATCTCCCAAACACAGCAAGATCATTATGCTACTATTTTTCTTCACTGCTGTGCACTCTCACACCCTGACATCCCTCCCTCACATCCTACTCCTGTGCCACTGCCAAACTGCAGTTTTGCAGTCAACAGAGCAGCTCCCTCCTTACCACGCCACCTCCACCACTGGGTCGCTGCATCTTCGCCCCTGGTAACTGGTATCCAGGTGCAACCATCCTGCCACCCTCCTTCCACGCCACACTGACTGCACTAAGATTCTCTTATACTAGGAGCTCTCCTGAACACGCCCAGCAGCACTGTGCCCCAGAAGCCACAAGGGTTCTTGCAAAAAATAAAACACCTTCTCACACTGCTGCTACTCCTAGCAGGCGATGTCGAGACTAACCCTGGGCCAACCCTCCCCAACCCCTCCCCTCCTCATAAATTTCAAAGGGGTCTCAAACTAATGCACCTCAACACAGGCAGTATCCTGAACAAACTCACCGTCCTACAACCAAGTGTCCTAATGCTACGGCCAGATATTCTGGTCATATCCGAAACATGGCTGAAGCCCCACAACCTGGACGCCGAATTGTTCATCCCAGGCTACTCTCTCATTCAGTACGATCGACAGGGTAAAAAAAAAAAGGGGTGGCACTGCCATGTACATATCCTCTCAGCTCCAGTTCACCCCTGTCCAGCTCTCCCTGCCCTCAGAGTCCACTGAATCCTGACTAATTAAACTTGCACTCCCACACTCAATTCTACTATTTGTGGCTGGGTCCTATTGTGGCCCCAACACCCCTTTGGCAGTTGTAATGGACCACCTGAGCACCTTAAAATCGCTTGGATCAGGGGACAAGCTGTATATCCTTGGTGACTTCAACTCAAACTGGCTCTCCAGTGATAGCTCTAAACTATGCAGCCATGTGATGGCACTGAATCTGTCCCAACAAAATTCAAGTACCGGATGTCTAAACTATGGAACTCCTTTACCGGCTGACATTAGGCACACTGACAACACTCAACAACTCGTGATGCCTTTTTATCCCACCCCCCACCTTAACTTCCCCGCTTAACTGGCCCTTCACTAAGTATTTGTTCTAAGCTCACACCCTCGTACCTGGAGCACATTAGCTGGTAGCTGATTCCTAAAATTTACTTGTGATTCTGCTAGTACTCATGGGCTGTGGACCTTCATGGGTGTTGCACAGCTACTAATTATTAGTCCCCTGGACTCACTAGCAGGATAACTCCCTTCCTGCTCTTCACACAGCTATTGTACCCTGTGCACCCACCGCTTTCTTGAAATCTAAATTGCATGATGTGCCTTGTACTGTACAATCCATGTGTATGATGCTGTATATTTAACTGTACAATCCTTGTGTATGATGCTCTATATGTATTTATCTAACCCTGGTGCACATTACTGTATATATCCCCCCCCCCCCCGAAAGCATCTGGAATCGAGCAGTACTCTGCTCAGTATGCCTGCCTGTTTAAACTTCTAAATAAATAAACCCATGCTGCCTTGGGTCCTGTGCCCCACTGGCCTCTAGGTACTCAATAATTATTTCCTTCAGAAGTGATTCCATTACTTTCCCTACCACAGAGGTCAAACCGACAGGTCTGTAGTTTCTTGCCTCTGTCTTGCTTCAACTTTTGTGAAGGGGAATCACATCTGCCTTCCTCCAGTCCTTAGATACCACCACCATCCTCCCATGATTTTTTAAAAAGAGTAGTCAGTGGTGTCACTAGTTCGTCCCTTAATTCTTTTAGAATTCTGGAGTGAATCCCATCAGTCCCCATTGTTTTGTCCACCTTCAGTTTTAGGAGTTTTTTCAGAACCCTTTCTTCTGTGAAACGACTGGGATCGACCTCCCTATCCAGAGTGCTTCTGTTAATTGGATTAGGTACCTCCCCCTCCTCCTCTTTTGTGAATACTGAGCAGAAGTACTCGTTCAGTATCCCTGCTTTTTCACTGTCCCTCTCTGCCCCCCCATCATCCATTCTAGTCAGCCTCACTTTCTCTCCCTTTGTCTTTCTGCGCTCCCTGATGTACCTATAAAAGGTTTTATCCCCCTTCTTAACTGAGTTGGCTATCTTTCCACCAGTTTGGGCTATTGCGATTCTGACTTCATACAGTTCTCTGTCCTGCTCCTTCTGTGTTTCCTTATACTTCCTAAATGCTATCTTTCTCTCCTTAACCTTCCCCACCACCTCTTTTGAGAACCATAGTGGCTTTTCTTTCGCTCTGATTTATTTGCTTCACACAAAGGCTTGTTGCCTCTGTGATGGCAGTTTTGATGTTTCCCCATTGTTGCTCCACCCCTCCTTCTTGCCTGTTTGCTAGTGCCTTTCTAAGACACTCTCCCATCTTGCCAAAGTCAGCCCTCCTGAAGTCCAGTATCCTCACTTTTGTATGGCTTGACTCTGTAGCTGAGTTTATCGTGAACCACACTGTTTGGTGGTCACTGTTTGTTCCAAGATGGCTACCCACTTCTACATCTGAGATCCTCTAACTGTCCCTATTCAAGAGTATGAGGTCTAGATTGCTCAATCATGAGTGGGTTCCAAAACTAGCTGTCTAAGGCATGCCCCCTGTAGGGCATTGAGAATGGCTCTGCTCTTGGATGTGGCTGCAGCAAAGGTGCTCCAGTTAACATCTGGCATATTCAGGTCCCCCATCAACAGTATCTCCCCTTTCTCTGCCATCCTAAGGATGCCTTCCATCATATCCTTATCCATTCCCTCCCCCTGAGATGAGGGTCTGTATACAACCCCTGTGCGGACAGTGGTGCCATTTCCAGTCTCTAAGGTGACCCAGAGTGCCTCCTCTCCTCCCAGTTTACTCTTTTGTTCCGTTGCTTTTATCACTTCCCTTACAGAGAGCGCTACTTCTCCCTTCCCTGTCTCTCCTGTAGGCTGTGTACCCTGGTATGTTAACATCCCAGTCATGGTTCTCTGTGTGCACCATGTTTCTGTGACTGCCACGATATCCAGGCATCCCTCTTCCATCAAGGCCACCAGTTCAGGGAGCTTGTTGCCCAGATGGGCATTGGTACTCATTACCCTCAGTTTCTTGATGGCCTTACCCCTTTTTGCCTTTGTCATTTTCTCCATTTATCCCTACCCTTCTCCCTATCAACGTCTCTATCTTGGTGTTTACCTCACTTACTACCCTGATTTAAATATAAACATTTATTCTAAAACTCAAGTGGTTCTATTGTGCGTGGTGGCTTCCAGACCCTTTTAGAATGCTTTTAGGATGCTGTCCCCCAATCAGAATGCTCCACTGTCAACCACTGTTTTTTAACAGACTTTGTAATACTATTGAAAATGGGATGCTTTGGATGGTCTTATGGCAAAAATGGAAATGCGTACTTACGTAATTATTGATCTTCTTGGACAGTCTCCATCACTCATTCACACTAGTGAGATAGCGTAAAGCACTAAGACCAAGCGGGGCCAAAATGTTCTTAAGGGTCAGGCGCCAGGTAGGACCCGCATAATGCTGGCACCTTGAGGCTGACTCGACGCCTATGTAGGCTATCTCGGCATCGACCCTCCAACCGCCTCAGTACCTTTCGACTGAGGAGGTGCAGCGTAACTAATGAGAATAACTCATTCTGAGTTTCTGGGCCTGAGAGGCCCAGATGGCCTTATAAGAAAGGTCAAAGAACAATGTCTCCACAGTCCGAACCGTGGGGCCATGAAGACCAGGAAGAAAACAAGTGAACCTAGGGGATGGTGGGTGGACGTGTGAATGAGTGATGGAGACTGTCCAAGAAGATCAATAATTACGGTGAATACGTAATTTCCATATCTTCCTGGACTAGTCTCCATCACTCATTTACACTAGTGGAGAGTACTGGAGCTAAAACCAACAACCCTGAGTAGGGTTGCAGGAGATAGGGTTCACCCTGAAAGGACGGCCAAGGACTGTCCTGTTAATAAAAGAGCTGTCTTGTAAAGAGCATCCAGAATATAATGCTTACAAGATAAGCTCTCGAGTTGTAACTCACCACTTTGCAGACGACTGCAATGGGCACAAAATGAAACTCTGCCAGGAAGCTGCAACCACTCAGAGAGCGGCGAGAACCCAGACTCACAATTTGGTATAGGACTAAAATTAATAGTGTCAAAGAAATGTACTAAGCTAATGTAAAAGGACCTCAGGAACTGCAAGAGCCAGAGGTAAAGTGTACTGGTTCAGGATAGACCGAAAAGCGCAGACGGAACCCCCACTACCAAGTATGGCTGACCTGCAAACAACAGGGCCAGGAGCACTTGAACCCCTTACCTGGTGAGCAAAAGAAGGTCCAGGTCGGGTTAGCCCATCAAGGAGAATGGTTTTCACTTAGTCACTGAAACCTTCCTGATGGAAGGCGAAGCACAACTCAGAAGCCTCTTGTGGTGGTCTAGTAGAATCAGATCCTAGCCACTGCATATTCCAAAAGGAATCATCCTGCCCCTGTGTGTATAACTGTAATAGCAGTCTCTGAACTCAGGGAAGAAAGGAAAAAAATGTACAGGAGGATGTGTCCACTGTGGAAAAAACATTCTGACAGAAAAAAACAGGGGCTGGATTTGTAAGGCAAATAGAGGCAGATGTGCGTTGAGGAGGGAACACAGCAGGACCAAGCTAGGGCTAACCAATTTGTTGAAGTGACCGAATAGTGGCAGAAGTGGCTCAATGCAGTGAGGCACTACTTACTCCGGCCTCCCTGAAGGGAGTAGAAGGACTCTAGTTTGCCTTGTTGAAAAAACAAACATCACAGCTTCGTCACACAGTCGGAGAGGATAGCTTCGTGTGCGTCTGGCTCGGAACCAATGCGCAGGAACTGAAGGTGTGAATATTTGAGAAGCTATCTCGGAAAAGACCTACTTGTCCTATGATCAAGAAAGGAGCATGTCGTCTTTTAAGTTGAAGCAAGCATGGAAGTAGAAATCTAAGTTCCGACTCGCTGAAGAGTCACTTCTGTTGCTGCAAGGCTCTGATCAAGAGAAGAAAGCTTGATAAAAAAAGAGGGACTAACAGACTGGTTAGACACCTAGGTTCTGGAAATATCTCGGAATAAGAGAAATCTCTCTAGAGAAAAGAGGTGAGCTATACCATCGCTGGATTGGACTGCCCCAGGGGTAGAAAAAATCAAGTACTCTTTACCGAAGTTTAGAGACGACCGCCTCAGGGTTGAGGTGGAACCTGACAAGATCCAAAGTGTGGTATCGTGAAATTCCAACTAGGCCCTGTGCTGTGAAAATTCTAACCCCTTTTTTTTTTTTTTTTTTTAAATCATTAGTCCGAGACTGACAGGGTTGCAGGCTGCTATTTCGCAAGGATTGCCTGATACAGAAATGACAAGGATGTCATCCCTCTGAGGAGCAGGAGGAGCCGGAGGATCCATAACTGAACTAATAATAATAGCTAGACAGATGTTAACCACCTGTGCCGCAGCAGCCACCAGAGGGGCAGCATCAGAAGGGGGCTGTATACCCCTATCAAAGGAGTGGAAGAGTTTGTGCTTCTCCCGACCATTGAATTAGAATGTTCCACAGAGTGTAATTGTCTTGACGACTGAAAGAGCCTAGATGCAGAGTTGTATGGTCCACGGATGCAGTCTGAGCACTATGGTGGACCCCATTACTGAGGAACTACTGAAAAGAGCTTCCATCACGGACTCTATCACTGACCAGAAGGACACAGAGACACTCATCTAGATGCCCTTCTACTGTAGAAGGACCCCAAAGAGAGGTCATGGTCAGAACCACTAGAGATTCCGCCACCAGGAAGGGTGTCAAGGAGCTTGGCACCACGTAGGGAGCTGAGAAAGTGCTACCACGAAGGGAGCTGAGAAAGTGCTGAGCAGAATGAGACATTCTGCTGGCAGAACAGAACAGAAGAGTCCCATCAGCGGAAAACTGCTGGATGATACAAGACCCGATGCAGACCGCCACCCATTAAGATGTGTGGAAAAAAATAATCTGCAGAACAGGACTTCATTCTTCGGAAACATCCTGCCATAAGTCCTGCGGAAGAAGAGGTCTGCAAACAGATCTGCCCCTAGTTCTGTCGGACAGCACCAACTGGCACCCTGTGGCACCAGCATCACTAGTGGCACAGGAGGCACCAAGCAGTACCTATGCCAACCTGGGAGACACCCAGGGTACCCACGGGAACCTGCAGGTATACTCGGCACTCATGGCAGCAATGGACGCAAGGCGCTTCCGCGCCATGGCACCCAAGAAACCCATGGCAGCATGGCACCGAGGGCACCATGGCGCGCAATGGCACCTGATGGCGCCATGGCACCCAAGGTACCATGGTACCCATGGACCCCATGACACCCATGAACTCATGGCACCCACGGTGCCAGAGTTCCGCCACGGTGCCTGGCACTGCTGGCCATGTGCCCAGCACCCACGAGCACCCACGGGCATCCAGCACCGTGAGACACCCACGGCACCACTAGCGCGCCACCAACGAAGGCAACAATGACAGAACCCAATGGCGCACATAGAGCCCGCGGGCGCTGAGCCATGGTGCCCACCCAAACACCAGTAGCACCGCTGGCACCGATGCCAAACCAGTGCGCAATGGTGCCGAACCTGCAGCGCCACCAAGGCATCTGACACGGCATCAGGAAAAACACCTTGAAAAGCCAATGGAGAAGATGGGAGAAGGAAAAGGTGGTGCCCATGCCGCCCAACATGGAAAAAAAGAAGAGGGGTTAGGCACGAGGGTCCACACGATGGCGAAGGCACCCAAAGGGCACCGCACTCATCCTGATCCACTGACCCGGCCCGGTCCAACTGCTCCGAGGCCCCAAAACAGGAACACAGCCAGAAAAAGGAAAGTCAAACCCCTGCTCCACAGAAGCGCCCCAGAGGTGAAAATGCTTACCGGAACTCCAACGAGGACAGAGATGGAGTCCGAGTCGAAAGCGCTGATGAGAAGTGGGGGGCCATGTGAACCCACAAAAGTTGGTTCAGGCCTATCACCCTTCCGACGAACAATCCTTGTGCAGACATACCAAAGGGCAACCTTGAAGCGGCACCGACTCTTCTTCCCCAAACAAGGAACAAGAGCTCGAGGCTAAGTGGGCGGATCCCGGGACCACTAGATTCGTGCTTGGTGGACTGTCCCACCCCCCCAGCACAGGACTGCCCGTAGTCAGACCCTCCCCTGTTACTTAAGGGGCGGACCGGCACAGCCCTCTGCCATAACAAAGTCTTCCAACCATCACCGCTACCGTCTAAGGACGACTCTGTTGATGGCAGGAAAGAATTTATTTTTCTTCAAAATCTTCCTTTTTTCTTCGTAAAATAAGAAATTACTACTAAATAGTTAATTTAAACACTAAAAGCTGCTATCGTATAGACGAAAACTTTGACTCCGGCAGACGAGCGACATCGACATCCAAGCACACTCTACAGCGGGAGAAAAGGAACTGAGGCGGTTGGAGGGTCGATGCCAAGATAGCCTACATAGACGCGAGTCAGTCTCGCAGTGCCGCGCATGCGCAGTCCTACCTCGGCGCTGACCCTTCAGAAAACTTTTGGCTCCCACTTAGTCCTAGCACCTCCAGTGCTATCCCACTAGTGTAAATGAGTGATGGAGACTTGTCCAAGA
Source organism: Neoceratodus forsteri (assembly GCA_016271365.2). NCBI lineage: Eukaryota > Metazoa > Chordata > Ceratodontiformes > Ceratodontidae > Neoceratodus > Neoceratodus forsteri. The sequence continues at coordinate 738,905,551 of CM028131.1, forward strand.
AGATCCATAGCGCTAACATGGTGATGGACTGGGTGGGATGTCCTGAAATCCCCAGGGCACTGGATCAGAGAGGTTGCTCAAAAAAGGAAGTATGGCTGCAGCTGACAAGAGGTTCTGTCAAGCACTGACCAACTGAGGCAAAAGCAGAAGTTGGGGGAAAAAAATGTATATTAGCTCTAAGCACAGATCAGTTCAGAGACAAGGCATATGGGTGCTCAATAGTATAGACCAAAAATAATGTGTACAACCCAATATTATAACCAATGCATGAACACAAACTGCTTCCAAAAAAAAAAAAAAATTCAGTTAGCGTCACCTGTTTTGTCGCTCAATATTCTGCAGTTCTCTATGGTCCCTTTTCAGGTGTTTGGTCAGTGACGTGAAGTATTCCCTCAGCAAGTTCTGGAAGGGCTGTTGTTTCTCTGAACTGATGATCTCACTGGGAGGAAAACTCAGGTTAAACTTCTCAGCAGCCAGCTTTACCTTTCTTGGTATCAAACCCGCAATGTCATCACCACAGTGCCGACAAAAGCTGATCACCACAGAAACATGAGTGTGAGACTCACGGTCAACATTAATGATGTTTTTTATCTGCTCGTAAATTAACGAGAGACCTTCTTTGTCGGTGAAAAGGCCAACAATTGTGAGTTCAGCTATAAAGCGCAGATCAGTTCTTAATTTACTTATGTTGGGGTTTTTCTCTTCTTTCCTTGCCTCAAAGTTCTTTTTCCAGGCCTGAAGGAGCAATGGGGCGAAGTCTGCATATCGCTGATGGAAAAGGGAGCACAAGTGCACAGCACAGTTCACATCAGATATTTTTAGCTTGGCTTCTACAATGGAAGCGACAGCTTCTGCGATGTTCTTGCTCAGGTTGAGGCTACTGAAATCATTGGACAATACGTCTCTCTGCTGCTCAGTAATCGTTTTTAGTTTTTTGACAAATGCTGTATTTTTTTTAGACTTGAATCCAATCTGCTGAAGAAGTTTTCCTCTGGACGACTGTCTTGGGCATTCTGGTTTTTGCTGCGAAGTTCCTTTCTCATCTGATGGCGTTCCCAAGCTTCCTGATGTAGCTGGTGTGCCTCCTCCTTTTCCCTGTAGAAGGCAAAGTAAATGGTGACTAGCAGTTTTAACAACACTAGTAGCTTTAGTTTAAGAAGTTTAATTTCTCAACCGTGTTATGACAGCACACTAAAAATATTATAAACAGGGCCCAAATTAATAGATATGTGAAATAACAGAGACTAATGGATGGGTAGGGGGTTACAACAAGGATTTTACACATCCCTGTGGGGTAGGACGCCATACAAACCCCTGAGAGTGAAGCTCAAGGGGTTTAACTCAGGCATCCTACCTCTTAGGGGTGTGTAAAATCAGAGTTTTAAACCCACTACCCATCCTTTATTTTGAATAATTGCTGGGGATTGTTTTTTCACCACAGCAATTATACAAAATAAATGAGAGTCAAGCCATGGACCGTTGCGGTTTCGGCGTGGTCAGTGGTGGCTCCTGACATAAAGCAGTGTTCATTTTTTTTTTTTTTTATTTGCAGCCAAAAATAAGCATTTCTTGTGCCATATATCTGTTAAAAAATGACTTACCTGCCAACTCCTACTGTCGTTAAAGTGTAAAGCGTTGAGGAACGGGGAGGCAGGGGACGGCGCAGAGATGAGGAAGATCACAGCAGGCGCATGTGCCAAACTAGGGAAACCGGGCGCACGTTTGTGACAAAATTACAACCCGGTTTCCCTATGGAAAACAACAACAACCAGTTATTATTCAAGGAATAACACACAACACAGTGTGCGTTAAGTAAATGATGACAAACAACAGGGTAAGCGTTGTGCTGTGATAACCATACAAACAACATACAAAGATAAAAGGAATCACTTTAAAATAAAGTGATTTAAAGGCAGTAACAAAAGAAAGGGTAAGTAAAACTGTGGTGGTCAACTGAGTGACGAAGCTCCCAGGAAGTCCGTACGCGAATGGTTGATGGCGAGAAAGAATTGAGGAGAAAAGGGGACCACCCATGCTTATATTGGGCTGTGACATTGGAACCTGACATCAGCGTGGATGGCCCCTGCTAGACTGCTGCAGAAAGCTTCCGTGGAATCATAGCACCTGACGGCTAAGTTCCAGAGGTATGACCTAATGACAGAGATATTCCCGAAGATCTACATAGTCTTTACACTCTTAACTATACACCCCTGTTCAATAAAGTGCTGGCAGAGCTGGAAATTCCTATTACAGAGGAGAACTGGGCTCTTCCGAATAAGACACACTTGAGGTTGTTGGTATGTAATAAATATAAGGAATCCCAGTATAAATTTTCACATGGATTGTACTGCCCTCCTGTGGTGGTGCACTGTTTCAATCCCGCTATACCGCCGACATGTGGGAGGTGTCAACGAGCCAGGGGTATGTACTTGGCATTATATTTGGCAGTTCCCCACCCTTCAAGTGATTTGGACAGATAATGCAAATGAAGTGCCGGTGCTACGAGAAGCAGCAATGCCATTTATTGCACTCTCGATCTTACTGGGTATGGAGGATATAGAAGAAGGAGGCTGGGAACCCTATCCCAGGTGGGTTAAAGTACTGCTGGTGTTAGCACATCAGTGTATTCAAAATACATGGGTTTCCTGCAATACCGCTAAGATACGTCGGTGGACAACATACCTCAAGACACTGGCGTTGGAAAGACTTAGTTATTCTTGGAGGGGGGGGGGGAATGGAAATTACATACCTACCGTAATTCTTGATCTTCTAGGACAAAGTCTCCGCCACTCATTCACATTAATGGGACTACACCAGAGGCGCTAGGACCCAGCGGGAGCCAAAAATCTTCAGGAAGGCCAAGGCAGGGCCGTGAGGAGCGGTGCCACGAGCCAAGCTCACGCCGTATAGGCTACCTCAGCGTCGACCCTCCAACTGCCTCAGTACCTCTTTTACCGAGGAAGTGCAGCGTAAACTAACTTAGTGAAACTAACCTATGTTAGACATAAGACAGTCCGAATGACCTGTATAAGAAGGGTCAACACAACAGAGTATTCACAGCCCAGCCATCGAGGAAGTGAAGACCAAAAACAGATAACTGAGATCGGGAGATGGAGGGTGGGCATGTGAATGAGTGGTGGAGACTTCGTCCAAGAAGATCAAGAATTACGGTAGGTACATAATTTCCATATCTTCCTGGACATAAAGTCTCCACCACTCATTCACACTAATGGAAAGTACCGAGCTAAAATAATCCCCCCACCCCGAGATGGGCAGCAGGGAGAGAGGAGCTCACTTAGACAGAAGTCCATTAAGGATCGCCCTGCCAAAGGACTGATGCAGTCAGGCATGGAAATCCAAAGCGTAGTGCTTTACAAAAGTATACACAGAGCTCCAAGTGGCCACACTGCAGATGGGCATGTTCCTGATTTCTACCAGAGATGCCGCAACTGCTCTGGTAGAATACGCATACACTCTGCCTTCCAGCTTAACCTGTGCCATGGAGTAGCATTGGTGAAGGCATGCCACTAGCTATGCTGAAATGCATCTGATAGCAACAGGCTGACCCAGCTGGGCCATGCTAAAGGAGACAAAAAGTTGTTTTGACATGCGGATTTCTTTAGTTCTGTCTTTTAGCCTGCTCTCCCGTTATATGTAAATCTTGACTCACTCATTGTTTTGTGTATGCTCTAGCTTATAACTCTCCCGGGTCACCTGTAACACCCCCCAGGTTCGTGACTTGTTACTGGTTGTCATTCTATTCCATCACCTGTTATCCCACTGTATGTAAAACTGATTTGTCACTGTACCTACCTACTTAAGTTTGTAACTCTCCCGGGTCGCACCTGAAAATAGGCACTTGGCTGTCTAGTGTGACTTACCCGGTCAACAAAAGCAAATAAATAAATAAAACCGCAAAGCTCTCTTCACGTCCGGAGAATGAAGGGTATGCTCCCCCTCATTCTGGAAGTTCGCGAAGTAGGTTGGAAGGACCAAGGGCTGATTCAGATGAAATTCTGAGACAACCTTGGGGAGAAACTTAGGGTGGGTCCTAAGGACCACCTTGTCTTTATGAAATACAGTATATAGAGGGTCTGTGACCAAAGCATGTATTTCAGACACTCTGCGAGCAGAAGTAATGGCTGCAATGAAGGCAGTCTTCCAAGTCAGGAACTTCAGCTCACAAGTAGCTAGAGGTTCAAAAGGTTTGCGGATGAGCATGTCTAGCACAAGATTAATGTCCCAGGTGGCTACCGGTCATCTGACTAGTGGCCTATTATGCAGTATGCCTTTAGGAAACCTCTTGACCACAGGTAGCTGAGCCAGAGACACGGAGTGTACAGGCTCATGGTACACTGAAATCGCGCAAAGATGAAACTTCATGGTTGAGTATTGCAGTCTCGTGTTCGAGAGAACTAGAAGATACTCTAGGACTTTGTTTGGTGGGCAGGAAAAAGGATTGCAAGATGATTTTGTGCACCAGATGGAGAACCACTTCCACTTAGCTGTGTAAGTTTTTCGAGTAGTTGGCTTTCGTGCAACTAACAGAATATCTGAGACCCTACATGAAATGTTAAACCTGTTCACCTCTATCTCTTCAGGAGCCAGGCATGGAGATGAAGGGATTTCAGGGGTGGACCACACAGCCCTGGGTCAACAGATCTGTACGAAATGGAAGCTGTTTTGGAGAAGTTTCCAACAATCTGTTGATTAAGGAAAACCAGATCTGACTAGGCCGCAATGGGGCCATGAGGATCATTCTGCCTCCCTGCGCCTCCAGTTTAAGCATCACCCTCTGAACTAGGGGAAGAGGAGGAAATGCGTACAGAAAGTGTCTTGTCCACCACTGTCTGATTGCATCCTGACAAAAAACACCAGGTTCTGGATTTCTGGAGCAGAAGAGAGGCAGTTTTGCGTTGAGTGGGGACGCAAAAAGGTCCAGGTCCAGAGTTCCTCACTCTTCAAAGAGTGATTGCATGATGTTTGTGTCAAGACACCACTCGTGAGGGTCTGTCTCCGTTCTGCTGAGACAATCTGCCAGATCGTTCTGCACTCCCGGCAGGTAGACTGCTTGGATTAGTGTTTTGTGCTCCAGGCATCACTCCACACTCTCATCACTTCCCTGCATAAGGGGTAAGAGTGTGCTCTGCCCTGCTTGTTGTCCATCTGAAGGAGAATGATCTTGTGACAGAGTATGTCCTTCAAGGCTTGGACTGCATACAGGATGGCTCTCATTTCTAGAATATTTATGTGGAGGCGAGATTTGTCCTGACTCCATCGACCCTGGGTGTGGAGATCCTGGCAGTGAACTCCCCATCCCAGTAGGGATGCATTCGTGGTGATGGAGATCTGGGATTCCAGAGGTGCGAAGGAATAACTTTCCAGAAGTTTGTCTTCTTGAGTCCACAAGATGAGTGACCATCTCAGAGGTTCAATCAACTTGATGTGAAAGGACTGTGGGTGCGTGGTCCATGACCACTGAGTATCCACTGAGTAGTCCTCATGTGAAGACGAGCCAGAGGCACAGTGAACACTGAGGATGCTATGAGTCCCAGCATCCACTGCATCGAGAGAACTCAAACCGAGTCGTTCTCGCTGATGAAGTAAGCCATCTGAAGATGTCTACCCTTCTGTCCCCCGGAAGAAAGGCTTTTGCCCTGGAGGTATCCAGAAGGGCTCCTATGAAGAGGATCCACTGGGAGAACTGTAACTTTGACTTTCCCAGATTTAGCAGGACTCCCATGGATGTGAGGAATCTGGAAGCCGTAGCAATGGCTTCCTGAGTCTCTTGTCTGGAGGAACTTGCTAGGAGCCAATTGTCCAGATACAGGAACACCTGAATTCCGAGCTTCCTGAGATGCGCTGCGAGAACTGCAAAGCACTTTGTAAAGACTCGAGGCGCCGAAGATAGCCCAAAGGGCAGGACTCTGAACTGGTAGTGTTGACCCAATGCCACAAATCTGAGGTATTTGTGGTGGTTTGGGTGTATGAGAACATGTTGATGGGTGTCCTGCATGTCCATGAAGGCCAACCAATCATTTTGATGAATCAGAGGTAAGAGTGTATCGCGTGATATCATCTTGAACTTTTCCTTGTAAAGGAATTTAACTTCCTGAGATACAGAATTGGCGTATGCCGCCTGTTTTCTTTGGAACCAGGAAGTAATGGGAGTAGAAACCTGTGTTCCGCTGATCCAGCGGGACTACTTCTACTGCCCTGTTTTTTAGAAGGCCTTGAATCTCGGAAGCAAGAAGGTTTGACTGAGAGACAGACAGCTTGGGCTGTCGTTTGGTTGGGTGATCCGAGGGGTTTCTGAAAAGTTTAGAGAATACCTCTCGCTGATTATCCAGAGTATCCACTTGTCTGATGTGACTGACTTCCACTAGTCGTAAAACAGTCAGACGCCCTCCTACTACCAAAGAAGAGTCCACCTCGGACAGCTGAGGCGGGACTTGGGCCAGAGTCTCAGAGGGAGGCACTAGGCGCTTTGGGGCCCTGTACCTTCTGCTGTATTTTCTTTTGCAACTGATGGGTTTGGATTCTGTTGAAGCCCCCTCTGCCTTTACCACAAAAGGACTGACGGTTATGAAACTGATACAGATTCCCACCACTTTGAGGGGCTGCAGATGGCAGTCTGGCCATTTTAATAGCCGTTCTAGCTTTCTGTGTGGCTTCTAGTGCCTGCTCTACTTGAGGACCAAACAGAGACATACCATCAAAGGGCAAAGCCATAACTCTCTGCTGAGCATCATTTGTGAATCCTGACGTACGCAACCAAGAGTGGCGTCGGGTGCATATACCAGCCACTGCTGCTCTGGAGGCAGTGTCAAAGGCATCCATGGCAGCTTTAAGCTGCTGGTTATTGGATTCAATGCCTCTAGTAATGGTCTGAAGAAGCTCTGTGTAAACTTTCGAATTTGGGAGAACTTCTACCACGGCCTTGAGCAAATGCCAGAGTGTATACTCATACTGAGAGAAGTAGCCCTGGTAGCTAGCAATGCACATGCCCAGGGTGGAAGCAGCAAAGACTCACTTTCCCAAAGTGTTGATTTTGCAAGATTCCTTATTGGACGTACTGTAGATTCTTGCGGAAGAACAGCTTTGTCATTCTCTACTATAACAACTATGACATCAGCAAAGGCTTGCAAGGCCAGAATAGGCTGATCCTTGGGAGTGGCACATTTCCTGTCTATAGACTTAGCCACAGAAGGAATATGCAGCGGATTATCCCACACCATTTGAGAGAGAGTCTCAAAAGAGGTTTGCAGAGTGGGAGTCAATTCCACATGAATGTCTGGAACGTGCAGGTACTACAGATGCAGCAATTTCCCAGGATCGATCTTCAAAGTTTGGAGAGAGAGTGTTATTCATGTTTCTAAGCAGAGACTTAAAGGAAAGGTTTTCGACCAGAGGCTCTGCTGTAAGAGCAGGTTTATTCACCACCCCTAGGGAGGAATCGTCATCCAAGTCGTCCTCCAATCGAAGACCAGGATCAGGCTCAATATCATCTCCTACTAGCCCCAAAGGGACTGTATAGATAAGAAAAGGAGGAGCAGCGCACGAATCGGAGTCAAAAACCCCAGAGTCACATACGTCATGGCAGGCACTTCCGGTGCCAGAATAGAAGGCGGTGCTGGCACAGAACGCAGCGCCTGGTGTGGCACCAGCACCAGAGGAGCCGGTGGCACCGAACCCAAGGTTCTCAACCCCTGACTCGCTGAGTAAAGATGAAGAAAGTCAGCAGGAGATACAAGCACCGGTGTAGACCACTGCATCACAGCCGTATGAGGGGGAAAAAAACACCAGAGCGCGGCGTCAATGGCACCAAAGGAGGCGCCGCACGACTGGGAAGCCCCAACCACCCTGCCCGCAGGTCTGAAACAGAAAGGCCCGAAGGCCCCAGAGACGGACTCGCCGGCTCAGGCAAATGGGACAACCGCCAAACCCACTGCTCCATATGAGCGGCCCAATGGTGAAACTGCTCACCGGAGGACCACCCAGTGGGCAGAGAGGGACTCCGGAGTCGAGGATGTCAGTTCCCAGAAACAGAAGTCGGAGAAGAACCCAGAAGGGACGGAGTCGGGCCCCTGCCGCCGGCAACTGGTGATCGACGCACAGACGTACCAGAAGGCAACCTCGAGTGGTGCCATTTCTTTTTCGACCGGGAGGCCGAAGAAGAACTCAAGGCCGAGTGGTGCAGAGTCCTCGATGAGGATCGAGAATGGGACCACTTCTTTATGTGCTTTCGGGAAGACCGCCCATCCCCCCCCCCAGCACTGGACTGCCTGTAGTCAGACCCCTCACCCCCCACAGAGCGGCGGACTAGACCCAGCCCTGCTGGCAACACAGCTTTCATGCAAAGTCTCCCTACCGTCACCTGCCCCATTCATGGTAGACTCCGTCGAAGGAGGGCTGAAGACTTCTTCTGATGAAAAACTTACTTTACTAAAATTAACTTATTTATTTTTCTTCTAACTGATATAAAAATAATAAAACTAATCAAATCTGAAAGATTATAGCTGCTATCATACAGACATGAAGTTCTGACTCCCCCGAAGGCAGAGTGACATCATCACTGAAGCGCACTCGATAACGGGAAAAAAAGAACTGAGGCGGTTGGAGGGTTGACGCCAAGGTAGCCTATACGGCACGAGCCGGGCTCATGGCCCTGCCTCAGTGCCAGCCCTCCTGAAGACTGTTGGCTCCCGCTAGGTCCTAGCACCTCTGATGTAGTCCCACTAGAGTGAATGAGTGGTGGAGACTTTATGTCCAGGAAGAGAATCATTTTTCCACAGCTGGGGTGGATGCATCAACTCCCGGTCAACTGCAGGGAAGTTGTGTTACAGGACAGTTCCCTTTGAGACTTGGGGGATGCAATTTCTGGGGGGTCCTTTCTGGGGGGGTTCCCTTGGGGATCTGCATTGGCTCCACCCTTCCCAGAAAATGCTTAAGCTCTGTAGTTACCTGCATGCAAGCCTGTGACAGAGTTTACTTTTTGATGAGTTATATGTTACATAGAAACATAGACTTTGATGGCAGATAAGGACCACTTGGTCCACCCAGTCTGCCCATTTCTCTACTTACTGGATAAGCTGCAGATTCTAGTTAACCAACAGCCTACTTCCTGCCACCCCCCCACTACAATTGCCATGTGTCTGTCCCATGCATGTTTGAATTCCCTCACTGTTTTAGCCCCAACAACCTCCCCAGGAAGGCAGTTCCACGCATCCACCACTCTCTCCGTGAAAAAAGATTTCCTCACATTACCGCTGAGACTTCCCCCCTCTATCTTTAAATTGTGACCCCTTGTTCTTACACATCTCTTTTTCTGAAAGATGCTACACTCCTGGACTTCGTTGAGTCCCTTGAGGTACTTAAACGTTTCTATCATGTCCCCCCCCCCGTCCCTCCTTCCATCAAGGGTATACATATTAAGCTCTCTCAGTCTCTCTTCATATGATTTCTGATGCAGACCCTGCACCATTTTAGTTGTCCTCCTCTGGACTGCTTCCATCCTGTCTATGTCCTTGCGTAGATGAGGTCTCCAAAACTGCACACAGTACTCCAGATGGGGTCTCACCAACTGTCTGTACAGAGGGATAACCACTTCCCTTTTTCTACTTGTGATGCCCCTTCCTATGCATCCCAGTATCCCCCTGGCTCTCTCACATTGCTTACTCACCTTTAGATCATCTGATATGACTACCCCCAAGTCCCGTTCCATTTTTGTTGTTGTTAGTACCTCCCCTGCTATTGTGTTCTCTTCTCCTGGGTTTCTGTTTCCCAGGTGCATTACTTTGCACTTCTTTGCATTGAATCTAAGCTGCCATATGTCTGACCATTCCTCCAACCTTGCCAAGTCCCTTCTCATCCTTTCTACCCCCCCTTGTGTATCAACTCTGTTACACATCTTTGTATCATCTGCAAAGAGGCATACCTTTCCCTCCAGACCCTCTACAATGTCACCTATAAAGATGTTAAAGAGGACTGGACCCAGTACTGAGCCCTGAGGTACTCCACTAGTGACCCCCCTTTCTTCGGAATGTGTTCCACTCACTATTACCTTCTGTGACCTGTTGTGCAGCCAGTTTGCAACCCAGGCTACCACCCTGGGACCCACTCCCAAGCTGGCTTACTTGATTATTAATCTTTAGTGCGGGACTGTGTCAAACGCCTTGCTAAAGTCTAGGTAGGCCATATTCACAGCCCCTCCCTGGTCTATTACTTTGGTCACCCAGTTAAATAAATCTATTAGATTCGTCTGACATGACCTTCCTGCTGTAAATCCATGCTGCTTTGGGTCCTGTGCCCCTCTGGCCTCTAGGTACTCAACAATTCTTTCTTTCAGAAGTGATTCCATCATTTTCCCTACCACTGAGGTCAAACTTACAGGTCTGTAGTTTCCTGCTTCTGCCTGGCTCCTCCTTTTGTGAAGGGGAATCACATCTGCCCTCCTCCAGTCCTCAGGTACCACCCCATCCTCCCATGATTTGTTAAAAAGTGTGGTCAGTGGTGTCACTAGGTCCTTCCTTAGTTCTTTCAGGATTCTGGGGTGAATCCCATCAGGCCCCATTGGCTTTGTCCACCTTGAATTTTAGGAGTTCTTTCAGGACTCTTTCTTCTGTAAATGGACTGGTGTCAACCCCCCTACCCAGAGTGCTTCTACTGTCTGGTTTAGGTAACTCCTCCTCATCTTCTTTTGTGAATACGGAGCAAAAGTATTCAATCAGTACCTCTGCCTTTTCACTGTCTCCTTCTGCCCACCTCCCCTCTCCCTTATTAATCCTCACTATTCCTCCCTTAACCTTTCTATGCTCCCTAATGTACCTATAAAAGGTTTTATCCCCCTTCTTAATTGACTTGGCTATTTTTTCCTCAGTTTGGGCTTTTGCTATTCTGACTGCCTTCCCCACATCTTTCTGCTTTAATTGATACAGTTCCCTGTCATGCTCCTTCTGTGATGCCTTATACTTTCTGAATGATGTTGCTATGGAATGAACTACATTTGTGTTTTTTTCTCTTATAATCGTGTTTTTAAATGGTAGGTATGGTATGTTTAATTGTTATGAGGTGTACTCATGTCTTACGAATCAAGATTTTATTTAACTCTAAAAATTGATAAGCGTTTTGCTCATAAAAGAGATCAAACATTGTGAAAATGCATAGCACTTGCCTCACTGTGTTTAACAAACATAACACTTCAAGAAAACCTATATAAATACTTTCTGTACACTTAGTATTTTCCCAAGAAAAAAACTGCTAATCAATTATTTAAAACCCTGCAAATTTTTGTATGGTTTGGTTATTTGGTGTTTAAATTTAATAAAGATATACACAAAAAAAAAAGGACACCAGCTGATCAAAATACAAAGCCCCAAGTCTCCTACTAACTGGGCTAGCTACAGACTGTTCAGAAAAAGAATGCAAGAGGGTCATTTGGTGCAGTAAATACAGGTTACTCACCTGTAACAGGAGTTCTAGGAATGGTATATGTTGTTCATCCACACTGTCTGGCAGGTATCCTTGCCGCTTTAAATCTTGCCGGAAGGTCTTCAAGCTGGCTCCTCCCACCCACCCGGGTGGTAAAAATCTTGGCTCCGCCCCATGACGCCAGATCTGGCCCGCTGGAAGATCAGGTTGTGCGTCAAAGTCGGGGAGGTCATGTGGATGAACAACATATACCATTCCTAGAACTCCTGTTACAGGTGAGTAACCTGTATTTCTAGGGACATGGATATGTTGTTCATCCACACTTATTGGCAGACTCCTAGCAGTTCTCCGGGAGGAGGGAGGCAAGCACACACCCCTACTTAGGGAATAAAGACTGGAGAACCGAGGCCCCAAAACCAGCATCCCAGCGTGACTCAAGGTCGATGTGGTAATGGGTAATAAAGGTGTGCTGACTTCCAGGTAGCAGCCCTGCAGATTTCCTGGATAGGGGCGTCCCTGGAAGTAGCCACCGATGCAGCAGTATGACGGGTAGAATGAGCTCTTATCCTCTGGGAGCTCCATGCCCGCCAACTTATAGCAGAGATCTATGCAGGAGGTGACCCACGTGCCTGTAAATCCGCTTGGCTGCAGGTCTGCCAGGTCGGCTTCAGCGTAGGTGACAAACAGCTGGCGAACCTCTCCCCGAATTTCAGCCGTGCGCTCCTTATAATAAGCGAGCGCCCTTCTAGGGTCCAAAGTACGGAGCCTGTATTCGGCCTCCGAGGTGTGATTGGGGTAGAACACCGGCAGAGTCAACACCTGGTTAAGGTGAAACTCCGACACCACCTTCGGAAGGAATTTCAGGTGGGGGCGCAGGACAACCTTGTCCCTGTGGAAGATCAGGTAAGGAGACTCAATGCAGAGCGCCTGGAGTTCTCCCATCCTTCTGGCTGACGTGATAGCCACCAAGAAGGCGGTCTTCCACAATAGGTGAGAGAGTTCACACCTGTGCATTGGTTCGAATGGCTTGCCCATGAGCTTTGCCAGTACCAGCAGTAAATCCCACGGAGGTGGAGGTTCTCGCACCGGAGGGGAAATGTGATCAACGCCTTTGAAAAAGCGCCAGACCACCTTCTCCTGCGCCACCGACTGCTCCCCGGCCCGCGCCCGGTAAGCAGAGATGGCTGCCAGGTGCACCTTTAGGGTCGTCAACCTAAGCCCTTGACGAGAAAGGGACCATAAATAGCCCAAAATGCTTGCCAAGGAACAGGAGGAAGGGTCCAAGCTCATTCCTGACACCAAATGGAAAACCTCTTCCATTTGAAGGCATAGCATTTCCTGGTACTGACTTACGGGGACGCCTCAACAACATTGAGGACCTCGTCTGAAAGACCCAAGGCCTGGAACTCTAGCCGCCAGGAACCAGGGTCAGGTGCAGGGATTGAAGGTCGGATGGAACACCTTCCTGATTGACTGAGAGCAGGTCCGGCGAGCTGGAAGCTGCCTCGGAGCCTGGAGCTGAGGCTGAGGAGATCTGGGTACCAGAACAGGCGGGGCCAGTCTGGGACTATCAGAATCACCTGCGCCTTGTCCCTCCTTGTCTTGAGAAGCACCTTGTGAATCAAGGGAAAAGGGGGAAAGGCGTAAAAGAGGACCGGGGTCCACAGCCTCGAGAAGGCATCCCCCTGCAGCGAATCCTGCTGAGGGGGCCGGCATGAAACAGCCTCAGCTTCGCATTCTCCCTGGAGGCAAACAGGTCCACCTGAGGTGTGCCCCAGTGGGAGAACAGATCTTGTACTACCTCCGGCAGGAGAGACCACTCGTGAGATGCAGCCCCTATCTGGCTCAGGGCATCGGCCAGGGTGTTGGAGGCTCCTGCCACATGAATGGCTAGGAGATCCGCCTCCAGGCTGCGCACAAGTGACCAAATGCGGAGAGCTTCCTTGCACAGAAGCATGGAGCACGTCCCGCCCTGGTGGTTCAGGTAGTACATGGTCATGGTATTGCCCGTCTGGACTCGGACCACTAGACCCTGGAGAAATGGAGCAAAGGCGGTGAGCGCTAGGCGGACCGCTCGGAGCTCCAGCAGGTTGATGTGGCATCGGGACTCCGGGGGACCAGAGGCCGTGCACTCGGTGTTCCCCCAGATGGGCACCCCAACCCATCAGAGAGGCATCGGTCGATAGAGAGACCGTCGGCTCGGGGCGGACAAACGGGATGCCCTCCTGCAGATGGGATGGAACGGTCCACCACTGGAGAGCGTTCCACATCTCCTGGGTCACTATCACTAGCTGGTCCAATGGATCGCAGCGTTGTGACCACCGGCTGGCCAGTCCCCACTGAAGGGGGTGCATGTGCCAGCATGCCCAACGGACCACGCTGGTACAGGCCGCCATGAGACCCAGGAGGCACAGGAAGTTCCGGGCAGAGCGCGATTGCCCAACCAGAAATGACTGGGCAAAGGAGGTAAGAACCTTGGCCCTGTCCGCTGGGAGCCGTGCTCTGGCTCGAAGAGAGTCGAGCTCTGCCCCGATGAACAGGATCACCTGCTTCGGCTCGAGTTCCGACTTGGCCTCGTTGATGAGAAGGCCGCCTTGAGAGCAAACCTGGAGGGCCAGATCTCTGGACCACTCCACCTCCCGTCTGGAGGGGGCTGCTATCAGCCAATCGTCCAGGTAAGGGTACACCCGGACCCCTCGGCGCCGCAGAAATGCTGTCACCACTGCCATGCATTTGGTGAAGACCCTGGGAGCTGGAGATAAGCCAAAGGGCATGGCTTGGAACCGAAGAGGATCCCTCCGCTCGAGTGGAGGATCTCCGATGTGACGGGCCGGATGGAGCGTGAAAGAAGCAGCGTCCTGTGGGTCAGAGAGCAGAACCACACGCGTGTTCCAGAGATGGTATTATCTGCGCCAGAGTGACCATTCTGAAGGTCCGAGACCTTAGGAACTTGTTCAGGTCGTGTGGGTGAGAATGGGCGAGCCCCGTCCGCTTGGAACCAGGACCACCTGGACACGAACCCGGGTCTAAAGGGGTCCTCTACCTCGTGATCACCTCCTTTTGGAGGAGGAAGCGATGTCGGCTCGGCAGGCCGCCCAGTGAGACTGCGGACCCGAGGCCCCGATTCTGAAGGGCGGCCTGCTCGAATTCTAGGATCGAGGCCTTTTCCCACCACCTCCAGTACCCACCTGTCCGTGGTAACAGCGGACCAGGTGGAAAGGAAGTGTCTGAGCCGTCCCCCACGGGGGGAACCAGAGGTGAGGTGACAGGGATGGGGGCGACACCCCTCAGCCTGTCACTGGGCAGGCCTGGAGGAGAGACCGGCCAAGGGACTTCCTGGGCCTTTACCTCCCAGCTTCCTGTTGGAGGAAGCCGACGGCTTGGGTTTGGGATGCCAAGCTCGAGCCTGCTGGCCCTGACATTGCTGGGCCGGGCGCTCCGTGGGCGCAGAAGGACGAAAGGGCTTAGGCTGTGGCTTGCGGCCTTTGTCCTTCTGAGCGGAAGAGACCGAGTCCAAGGTAGCATTGGACTTCTCGATCCTCTGCAGGTGACCTTCCACCCCAGGGCCGAAGAGGTCAGTCCCAAAAGGAACATCCGCCAACTTGTGCTGGGTATCCGAGGTAAGTGGATATCCTCAGCCAAGCCCGGACGACGCATGGCCACTCGCGGCGCCACAGACCTGGCACATGAGTCCCCGATGTCTAAAGCAGTCTGGAGCTGCTGTTTGGCCACTGCCCTGCTCCTGGTCCCGCACCTGCTCGACCGTAGTCTGCAGATCCGCAGGAAGATGAGGACAACCTCATCCAGGAGCCCAACAGGGCGTGAGAAAAATGTGCCATGAGGGCGGCCGAACTGGCCTGGCGAAGGCCGAGAGAGGACGAGCATAGACTTTTCGCCCGCATAATCAATTTCTTGGATTCCTTGTCGGAGGTTTAGTCCACATCCTGGCGTGCTTCGCACGCGAGAACGCTGTCGGTAACCAACCCCTCGGTCGAGGGTGTTCAAACCGGACAAGGAACCGGTAGGGACCGCATACTTCATGGCCATTCTGGCGAGGTGCAGGGCAGGAAGCAGGGCGCTGCCAAAGTTCAAGGCGGACCCACTGATAGCCCGGCCACCGGAAGGCCTCCGTCGGAGAATCTCGGTTCAGAATCTCCGTGAGGGATACCTGGCCGGTTTAGAAGCGGTTCGAGCTTCATCCCGGTGGACTCGAGATGAGCGAAGCAACCTAAGACGATTGAGGGCTATCGTCCACTGACTGCCCTCCCAGGACTCCAAGTCCATGCGCTTGGAGAAGAGGAGGAACATCACTGGACTCAGAAGAGTCCTCAAAGAGCTGCTCGGCTGAGCCACCCTCCACCTGCCAAGGTTTATCGGGAGTGAGGGTGACAGACAGCCTATGGGGCAAACCCAAGGCCAACCGAGAATTTTGGTCGAGCCCGACTAATGGCTGTGGAGGCGGAGGTTCCACCAGAATCGTAGGGCAGCTGGAATTGGCGAACAACCGGCCTGGGAACAGGCTCCTTGGCTACAACGAGGGGTTCTTTCGGCTGCTCCGGTGACAGCCACTTAATGGCTGGGGAAGATGACTGGGTCGGCTTATTCCCGGTCAAAAGGAGCTGTTGCCACATGAGTTCCTCGTACCGCCGACACAACTTGCGCCGGAGCCTCCCCTCGTCCGAGGAAGAGGAAGAGCGCCTATGGCGGCGGATCGGTTGGACCGCGAGGATGTCCGAGACCGAGACCGAGAGTCTCCTAGGCCGAGGAAGGCGAGGAGAAGTGTCGGAAATCAGCACTCCCCTCGGCTCGGACGATCCCACCGAAGGCTCCGGAACCGGAGGCACAGACGAGCCGGCGGGATCTCAACCCCACCGGGGAACCGGGGGAGGATTCTCAGCTTCTCAGCCGGACAACCCGTCTAATGGGTCAAGAAAAATCTCGAGCGCGTCGACAGGAGTCTCGGTCAACTGGCCTGACGGGGACACCGTGAAGCCAGTGGCCGAAGCTGAGGGGTCGACCGAAGTCGACTGTCAACAAGAAGGGAGGGGATCTTTCCCGCTCCCAAAAGCATCGACGGAGAGACTTACTTTTGCTCTTTCTGGACCTGGAAAAGGGTCCCGAAGAAGTTGGACCCTCACCTTTCGTCGAGAGGGTCAGACAAAGCTCCTTAAAAGAAGCCGAGTACGAGGCACCGAGAGAGAGCAGGACAAATGCCGCAGCCGAGGTAGAAGCGGCCCGCGCCGCCTCCTCTTCGAGGGCGATCATCTGCTCGAGCTGATCTGCCGAGCCCGCCGCCACGGACACCGCCAACCGGGCCTCTTTAGATTTCACCGGTGGAATTCTTTTCTCTGGGCGCCCCAGTTGTAAATCGGGCAGCACGGTCTTCAAGGACGTAGGCCGAAAAAGAAGAGCACAAGTCGCAGGCCTGCGGGTTTGTGCTCAAAGCCCAGGAAGTAGACGCACGTGGAGTGCGGATCCGTCCTAGACATCTTCTGCCCGCAAGGGCACCTCCGGAAACCGGGAGTCGATTTGTCCATCGCAGCCGCGAGGAGAAGAAGACCGAAGTCTTTTTAGCAAAACCTTTTTGATTTCGAACTTTCGAAGAATTAGGAACCAGTCTTAAACGCAGAGCGTTAAGGAGGGAACCTGAGCTTCCAAGTGGTAAGGAAGATCTGGCGTCATGGGGCTGAGCCGAGTTTTACCACCGGGTGGGTGGGTGGGAGGAGCCAGCTTGAAGACCTTCCGGCAAGATTTAAAGCGGCAAGGAACCTGCCAATAAGTGTGGATGAACAACATATCCATGTCCCTAGAACCTGTATTTCTAGGGACATGGATATGTTGTTCATCCACACTGTCTGGCAGACTCCTAGCAGTTCTCCGGGAGGAGGGAGGCAAGCAGCACACCCCCTACTTAGGGAATAGAGATTGGAGAACAGAGGCCCCAAAACCAGCATCCCGGCGTGACTCAAGGTCGATGTGGTAATGGGTGACGAAGGTGTGTGCTGACTTCCAGGTAGCAGCCCTGCAGATATCCTGGATAGGGACGTCCCTGGAAGCAGCCACCGATGCAGCAGTATGGCGGGTAGAATGAGCTCTTATCCCTCTGGGAGGCTCCATGCCCGCCAACTTATAGCAGAGATCTACGCAGGAGGTGACCCACCTGCTTATCGTCCGCTTGGCTGCAGGTCTGCCAGGTGCGGCTTCAGCGTAGGTGACAAACAGCTGGCGAACCTCTCCCCGAATTTCAGCCGTGCACTCCTTATAATAAGCGAGCGCCCTTCTAGGGTCCAAAGTATGGAGCCTGTATTCGGCCTCCGAGGTGTGATTGGGGTAAAACACCGGCAGAGTCAACACCTGGTTAAGGTGAAACTCCGACACCACCTTCGGAAGGAATTTCAGGTGGGGGCGCAGGACAACCTTGTCCCTGTGGAAGACCAAGTAAGTAGACTCGATGCAGAGTGCCTGGAGTTCTCCCATCCTTCTGGCTGACGTGATAGCCACCAAGAAGGCGGTCTTCCACGACAGGTGAGAGAGTTCACACCTGTGCATTGGTTCGAATGGCTTGCCCATGAGCTTTGCCAGTACCAGCAGTAAATCCCACGGAGGTGGAGGTTCTCGCGACCGAGGGGAAATGATCAACGCTTTGAAAAGCGCCAGACCACCTTCTCCTGCGCATCGACTGCTCCCCTCGCCCGCGCCTGTAAGCAGAGATGGCTGCCAGATGCACCCTTAGGGTCGCCGACCCAAGCCCTGACGAGAAAGGGACCATAAATAGTCCAAGATGCTTGCCAAGAACAGGAGGAAGGGTCCAAGCCCTTGCTCTGACACCAAATGGAAAATCTCTTCCATTTGAAGGCATAGCATTTCCTGGTCGACTCCTTACGGGACGCCTCAACTACATTGAGGACCTCGTCGGAAAGACCCAAGGCCTGGAACTCTAGCCGCTCAGGAACCAGGCCGTCAGGTGCAGGGATTGAAGGTCCGGATGGAACACCTTCCCCTGATTGACTGAGAGCAGGTCCGGGCGAGCTGGAAACTGCCTCGGGAGCCTGGAGCTGAGGCTGAGGAGATCTGGGTACCAGAACTGGTGGGGCCAGTCTGGGGCTATCAGAATCACCTGCGCCTTGTCCCTCCTTGCTTTGAGAAGCACCTTGTGTATCAAGGGAAATGGGGGAAGGCATAGAAGAGGCCCGGGGTCCACAGCCTCGAGAAGGCATCCCCCTGCAGCGAGCCCTGCTGAGGGGGGCGGGCATGGAACAGCCTCAGGTTCGCATTCTCCCTGGAGGCAAACAGGTCCATCTGAGGTGTGCCCCAATGGGAGAACAGATCTTGTACTACCTCCGGCAGGAGAGACCACTCATGGGATGCAGCCCCTATCCGGCTCAGGGCATCGGCCAGGGTGTTGGAGGCTCCTGCCACATGAATGGCTAGGAGATCCACCTCCAAGCTGCGCACGAGTGACCAAATGCGGAGAGCTTCCTTGCATAGAAGCATGGAGCGCGTCCCGCCCTGGTGGTTTAGGTAGTACATGGTCGTGGTATTGTCCGTCTGGACTCGGACCACTTGACCCCGGAGAAACGGAGCAAAGGTGGTGAGAGCTAGGCGGACCGCTCGGAGCTCCAGCAGGTTGATGTGGCATCGGGACTCCCGCAGGGACCAGAGGCCGTGCGCCCGGTGTTCCCCCAGATGGGCACCCCAACCCATCAGAGAGGCATCGGTCGACAGAAAGACCGTCGGCTCTGGGCGGACAAACGGGATGCCCTCCTGCAGATGAACTGGAACGGTCCACCACCGGAGAGCGTTCCACATCCCCTGGGTCACCGTCACTAGCTGGTCCAATGGATCGCAGCGCTGTGACCACTGGCTGGCCAGTCCCCACTGAAGGGCGATGCTGCCAGCGTGCCCAACGGACCACGCTGGTACAGGCCGCCATGAGACCCAGGAGGTGCAGGAAGTCCCGGGCAGGGCGCGATTGCCCAACCAGAAATGATTGGGCAAAGGAGGTAAGAACCTCGGCCCTGTCCGCCGGGAGCCATGCTCTGGCTCGAAGAGAGTCGAGCTCTGCCCCGATGAAAAGAATCACCTGCTTCGGCTCGAGTTCCGACTTGGCCTCGTTGATGAGAAGGCTGATTTAAGAGCAAACCTGGAGGGCCAGATCTCTGGACCGCTCCACCTCCCGTCTGGAGGGGGCTGCTATCAGCCAATCGTCCAGGTAAGGGTACACCCGGACCCCTCGGTGCCACAGGAAAGCTGTCACCACTGCCATGCATTTGGTGAAGACCCTGGGAGCTGGAAACAGGCCGAAGGGCATGGCTCGGAACTCGAAAAGGGATCCCTCCGCTCGAAAACGAAGGAATCTCTGATGTGACGGACGGATAGGGACGTGAAAGAATGCGTCCTGCAGGTCCAGAGAGCAGAACCATACGTCGTGTTTCAGGGATGGTATTATCTGAGCCAGAGTGACCATCCTGAAGGTTCGAGACCTTAGGAACTTATTTAGGTCGTGTAGGTCGAGAATGAGGCGCCAGCCCCCCTGTCCGTTTTGGAACCAGGAAGTACCTGGACACAAACCCCGGGTCTGAGGGAGGGTCCGCCACCTCCCTGATCACCTCCTTTTGGAGGAGGAGATCGATGTCGGCTCAGCGAGCCGACAGTGAGGCTTCGGACCCCGAGGCCCCCCGAGATGCGACGGCTCTGAAGGGCGGGGCCTGCTTGAATTCTAGAGGCAGGCCTTTTCCCACCACCTCCAGCACCCACCTGTCCGTGGTAATAACAAACCAGGCGGAAAGGAAGTGCCGGAGCTGTCCCCACACGGGGGGAACCTGGGGTGAAGTGACGGGGTTGGGGGCGACACCCCTCAGCCCGTCATTGGGCAGGCTTGCAGGAGGGACCGGCCGAGGGACCTCCTGGGCCTTTACCTCTCTGTTTCCTGTTGGAGGAAGCCCCGGGCTTGGGTTTGGGATGCCAAGCCCAAGCCTGCTGGCCCTGACATTGCTGGGCCGGATGCGCCGCGGGCGCAGAAGGACGAAAGGGCTTAGGCTGTGGTTTGCGGCCTTTGTCCTTCTGAGTGGAAGAGACCGAGTCCAAGGTAGCATTGGACTTCTCGATCCTCTGCAGGTGACCTTCCACCTCAGGGCCGAAAAGGTCGGTCCCCAAAAAGGGGACATCAGCCAACTTGTGCTGGGTATCCAAAGTGAAGGTGGATATCCTCAGCCAAGCCCGACGACACATAGCCACTGCAGCCGCCACAGACCTGGCACATGAGTCCCCAATGTCTACAGCAGTCTGGAGCTGCTGTTTGGCCACTGCCCTGCCCTGGTCCCGCACCTGCCTGACCGTGGTCTGCAGATCCGCGGGAAGATGAGGGACGACCTCATCCAGGGAGCCCAACAGGGCATGAGAGAAATGTGCCATGAGGACGGCCGAACTGGCCTGGCGAAGGCCGAGGGAGGATGCAGCGTAGACTTTTCGCCCGGCATAGTCCAATTTCTTGGACTCCTTGTCGGGAGGTTTGTCCACATCCCTAGCGCTCCCGGCACGCCGGAAAACGCTGTCGGTAACTAACCCCTCGGCTGAGGGGTGTTCCGAAAAACCGGACAAGGAACCGGTAGGGACCGCATACTTCCTGGCCATTCTGGCCGAAGGCGCAGGGCAGGAAGCAGGGCGCTGCCAGAGCTCCAAGGCCGGGCCCACTATGGCCTCGGCCACCGAAAGGCTCCGTGAGGGGAATCCCTCAGTCCAGAATTCTGTGAGGACACTGGCCCATGAACGGGTTCAGCTTCATCCCGTGGACTCCGAGATGAGCCGAAGCAATCCCAAGAAAGACAAAGGGCTATCGTCCACCGACTGTCCTCCTGAGGACTCCAAGTCCATTCGCTTGGAGAAAACGGAGGAATCGTCTTCGGACTCGGAAGAGTCTTCAAAGAGCTGCCTCAGGCCTGAGCCACCCTCCATCTGCCGAGGTCGATCGGGAGTGAGGGTGACAGCCAGCCTATGGGGCAGTCCCTGAGCCGACCGAGAATTTTTGGTCGGAGCCCCAACTAACGGCTGTGGAGGCGGAGGTTCCACCGGAATCGGTGGGGCAGCTGGTTTTGGCCGAACAACCGGCCTGGGAACAGGCTCCTCGGATAAAACGAGGGGTTGTTTCGGCCGCTCCGGTGACAGCCACTTAATGGCCGGGGAAGACGACGGCGTCGCTTATTCCCGGTCAGAAGGAGCTGTTGCCACATGAGTTCCTCATATCTTCGACGCAACTTGCGTCGAAGCCTCCCCTCGTCCAAGGAGGAAGAGGACGAGGGCGGGCGGCGCCGCGCTTGGTTGCTGGTAGACCGCCCTATGACTGGCGTGGATCGGCTGGACCGTGAAGAAGTCCGAGACCAAGAACCTCGGTTTCCGAGGGCGAAGGGAGGTGTCTGGTGAACCGCACTCCCTCGGTTCAGAGGGTTCAACCGGCGCTCCGAACCAGAGGCAAAGGCAAGCCAACGGGTCCTCAACTCTCACCGAGGAACTGGGAGAGGGGATTCTCGGCTTCTCCTGCCGACAACCCGTCCAACAGGTCGAGAAAAATCTCGACCGCGTCGACGGGAGTCTCAGTCAACTGGCCTGACGGGGACACCATGAGACCAGTGGCCGAAGCCGAGCAGTCGACCGAAGTCGACGGCCGACAACTCGGGGAGAGGGATCTTTCCCGCTCCCAAGAGCGTCAACAGTGAGACTTACCCTTGTCTCTCTTTTGGACCGAGAAAACGGTCCAGCATAAGTTGGTCCCTCACCTTTAGTAGAGAGGGTCAGACAAAGCTCCTTAAAAGAAGCTGAATAAGAGGCACCGAGAGAGAGCGGGACAAATGCCGCAGAGCCGAGGTAGAAGCGCCCGCGCTCCTCTTCGAGGCGATCATCTGCTCGAGCTGATCCGCCGAGCCGCCGCCGCGTGACACCACCGACCGGCCTCTTTTGACTTCACCGAGGAAATCGCTTTCGACGCCCCAGTTGTAAACGGGCAGCACGGTCTTCGAGGACGAGGTCAAAAGGAAGAGCACAGGTCGCAGGCCTGGGCGGGTCGTGCCCAGGCCTAGATAGTAGACGCACGTGGAGTATGGATCCATCCGAGACATCTTCTGCCCGCAAGGCATCTCCGAAACCGAGTCGATTTGTCCATCGCAGCCGTGAGGGAGAGAAGACCAAGTCTTTTAGCAAAAACTTTTAATTTCAAAATTCAAGAATTAGGAACCAGTCTTATACGCAGAGCGTTAAGGAGGGAACCTGAGCTTCCAAGCGGTAAGGAAGATCTGGCGTCATGGGGCGGAGCCGAGAGTTTTACCACCCGGGTGGGTGGGAGGAGCCAGCTTGAAGACCTTCTGGCAAGATTTAAAGCGGCAAGGATACCTGCCAGACAGTGTGGATGAACAACATATCCATGTCCCTAGAAGTCTTCATTTCATATCCGGGTTTGATGCCTTGGACGATATCACGATAACCCACGTAATTTCTGGAAAAATATCAAGCAAGTCCTAGGCCAGTCCAGTAACTTTACACCCAATGACCTAATTATTGATGGGAGTTAACTGCAACAATCCTGTCACCATAGCTTATGCCTTTAATCAGTTTCAATTACACCTCTGCCTATACTGAGGCCTTTCCTTCCCCCATCTCTCCCTTTAGCCCGCCAACCAATGATGCATACCCTTGGTACCCCCCTTTTTAACCTCAAAGCGGTCACTTGTAGTGAGGTTCTCCCCAAATGGACACTTTGTAGAAATGTTTGAATGTAGGGTCCATTACAGCTTTGGCCTACACTGAACCTTCAGGTGGAGAAATATGTGAGCATGTAGGTCACAGTTTAAGGCAGGCTTTAAGAAATCAGACCACATCCAGATGAGATCCTAGAGAATGTGATCCGCCCTGATGGACCGGGTTGGGTATCTGTATGGAGGGGAAGGGAGAGGAAGGGCCAGACTTTTTTTAAATACCCTGTCGGGTCAAGATGGGCACTGCATCTATCAGGTTGCTGGTGGGGGGGCCAAATTTGTTTTATTCTCTGATGGGTTAAGTTGGGTATTTTTCCACTCAGGCAGCTGGGGAGGGGAAGAGTTTTTTTTTTTCAATATTCCCTGATGGTCCGAGCTGGTCACTGGAGCCATCAGGTACTTGGGAGGGCCCTTTTTGTTAGCTTAATTTTTATTAAATTTTTTTTTTTTTTTTAATCACCTTAAATTAAATTGGATGAAGCTTACCGATAGGAGAGACTGGCAAACTTTAACCTATATGTGCAAGGTACAAAAAGGAAAATTGCCAGGATACTTTCTGGAAATGTTGAAATTAGGAAGCCCAGAGAAAATTTGAGATCCGCCCAGGGTCTGGAGTATGAAGCCCCACGCTGTAATTTATCATTCCAGTGCAGGGGGACACTGTTATGGAATAGTATACTAATTCATCTTAGACTAGCAAATCAAACTATAAAACCATGTCTGATTAAAAAATGGTTTCATGAAAAATTGATGAAACCACAGCAATGTTGCAATATGCCTTAAAACTTGGTACATTGTTAAAGTTTGTACTCATAACTTATGAATCTGTAATACTGTCAATGACAAAGCTGTATGTTGATTGTCCCTTGTACTTGTTATGGTGTTATATTTTTTTTTAAATTTTGTATTTTGAAATATTGTTTACAAAATTGCACACGTGATCTCCTTGGAAATGAGCTTCTCTCAATGGAGCATTATTCCATCTGTCCTGTTCATAACATTTTTTTATGAATAAAATATTATGAAATAAAACAAAAAAAAAAAAACCTGTCAGGCCAGACAGAGCACCAGAAATTCTACATTCACTGTGCTACCAAGCATGGCACACCTGTGCCTTGTAAAACACTTTGGCATACCGTGCATATAAAATTCATTACATAAACCCAAATTCTGTTATATTCTGCAGTCCCTGTGCTACAAGACCCTAATTCCAATATTTTGTAAAGCACTGGACCTGCCATAGCTGAGGGGAGAGGGACAGGTTTTATTTTTCCCTGACAGGCTGGGTTAGGCATAAATCAGATAGTCGGTGCGGGGACTTGTTTTTACTCCTTGGGAGGGAAGAATGATAAACTGATGAATCCCACACCCACCCTCGTTTACAAAAGACTTTGCTTCTGATGGCTGCTGTGAGCCAATGACAGTGGCCCAGGAACAGGTGCTCCACTGTTTAGCATGCTTGATTTCAGTGAGCATGGCAATGTGAACCCTGTGTATGTGTTAAGAAAGACTGCAGAGCTGAGACTGTGTACAAAGAGAAGGGAAGACCGAAAGAGAGGGAGAGTCGGGTGCCAGATGTAGACTGGTCCATCCCAGCTGGGGGCTCAGCCAGGACCCGGGACCTAGTCGACTCCCTACAGGGGGCGGGCCTCAAACAGCTGGTACAAGAACCCACCAGAGTCAGGGTGATACTGGATCTGGTGCTGACCAATGGAGAAAGAATCACAGATCTCCAAGTGGAAGGTCACCTGTGGTCCAGTGACCACCACATGATATGGTTTGAATTGGGTACTGGGACACAGATAACTCATACAAAGGCAAGGATTTTAGAAGGGCTGACTTTGTTAAGACGAGAAAGATGTTAAAGCAGCCCTAGCAGGGGGAGAGACAGGAGGGGGCGTTGAGGGAAATAGGCATGTATTAAAGGGGCAACTGTTAAGGTAACAGGCCAATGTGTTTGGGACAGAAACAAAGGCAAGAGAAAGAGAAAATCACTTTGGTTCTTAAAGGCTGTAGCAGGGAAGGTTAGGGCCAAAAGGTTGGCCTTCAAGAAACATAAGGAAATGCAAAGGGAGGAAGATAGGGAGATGTAAAGTACAGTAACGTAAGAACTTACCGTAACAGTAGATCTTCGAGAGGAGCTCTTGCAGCAGGCTACAACAATTAGGACTATGCCGCAGGCACTAGGACCTCCGGAAACTTTTCAGCCAGGAGTATACAGCAGGGACAGCCCCCCCCCCCGCCCCGTCAGCCCGGGTACAAAAGGGGCGGACCCAGCTCCACTTCAGTTCCCCCGCCAAGGCCCGCAAACAAGTCCTGACAAGAGAAGGAGACTAAGCACTCGATGGAGATGTAGATGAAGATGTATCTGCACACCTCAAGGGGGAAGGCGGATGGGAAAGTAACACCTGCTGCAAGAGCTCTTCTCGAAGATCTACTGTTACGGTAAGTTCTTACGTAACTGTACTATCTTACTTCGAGTGGGAGCTCTTGCAGTAAGCTATAACAATTAGGACTGAATACCAAGCAGTCCCACGCCAAAGAGGCAGACGATCCCAGGAGGCGGAATATGCAGACTCCAGAGGCCTAGGACAAAAGTTCCTGCAAAACAGCCAGACTGAAACTGGCACGGCATCTGGAGACGATATCCAAGCTGTAATGCTTGAAAAAGGTATGCACCCAATTCCAGATAGCGGCTGCACATATGTCCCTGATAGAGGCATTTCTCAGGACCGCAAAAGAAGCAGACACTCCCCTGGTGGAGTGACCCCTGACCAGACCCGGTAGTGGCTTACTGTGCTTATCATAGCAGAAGGATACGCAGTGGAGGATCCACTTCGAAATAGTCTGCTTGGTCACCGGTTTGCCCAAGCATTGTGGGGCAAAGGCCACAAAGAGTTGCTCTGACTGACGATGCGTAGCCGTCCTTTTGAAGTAATACCTCAAAGTCCTGTGGACATCCAGTGTGTGAAGGAGAGCTTCCCCTCTATTAGATGGGGAAGGAAAATAGACTGGAAGGTCAACCGACTGATTGAGAGTCAACTCCGAGACCACTTTCAGAAGAAACTTAGGATTTGTTCTAAGGGAAACCCTTTCCCTGTGGAAAACCAAATACGGCTCTTTACACAACAGAGCCTGAAGCTCAGAGCTGAGGTAACAGCAACCAAAAAACACACCTTCCAGGAAAGATAACACAGCTCACAATCCGCTGCCGGTTCAAACGGGGGGAGGGTAAGCTTCTCCAACACAAAAAGGAGATCCCAGGGTGGGATAGGATCCCTGATGGGAGGTGTCATATGCAGAATTCCTCTAAGGAAGGTGCAGGCTACATCCAACTGTGCCAGCGCCTTGCCTCCAATCAGAGCATAGTAGGCGGAGATGGCCCACATGTGCACCTTAATAGAGGAGTAACTCAGGCCATGTTGGTACAAGGAGAAGAGGTACTGTAACGCTGAGTTCACTGGACAGGTGACGGGGTCCAAATGCTGTGACGAGGCCCATAAACAAAACCGCTTCCATTTCATAGCATAGGCGGAGCAGGTGGAGGACTTCCTTGCCGAAACTAGGACTGCCGCTACTTCCGGGGAAACACAGTATCTCTGTTGAGCTACGTCTGAAGCAGCCAAGCATGCAGATGTAAGGAACAGAGATCCGGATGGACCAGCGATCCCTGTTCCTGGGATAGCAACTGCGAGCATATAGGCAGCGGAGTTGGAGGTTCAATGGATAACCGCTGCAGGAGTGGGAACCAAATCTGCCGAGGCCATCAAGGGGCTACTAGAACCATTCGAGACCCTTCTGCCTGTAACTTCAGCAGGACTCTCTGAATGAGAGGGAAGGGCAGGAAGGCATAGAGAAACCTCTGCTCAGCAAAGGGATAACGTGTCTGGCCAGAAAACTCCAGGCGCGTGCTCTTGCAAGCAAAAAACTGGCAGTTTGGCATTGTGTGGTGACGCAAAGAGGTCCAGCTCTGGATGACCCCACTTGTCAAAGAGCTGGTCTGCTACAGACTGTAGCAGCTTCCACTCGTGCGCTCTGGAACGAGACCTGCTTGGGCTGTCGGCCAGATTGTTCAGGACGCCTGGAACATGCAATGCGGACAACAGAATGTGCCTTTCCAGCACCCCAGTGCCAGACTCTCATCGCCTCCCTGCAAAGGGGATACAAGTGAGTACCCCCTTGCACGTTGATGTAGAAGACGACCGCCATATTGTCTGTCTAAATTAGAAGAGAGCCCGGCACCAGGTTCTCTTGAAAGGCCTGTAAGGCATACAGAACCGCTCGCATCTCCAAAACATTGATATGGAGAGATCGCGCCTCGTGAGTCCAAACCACTTGCGTTTGCTAAGCACTCAGGTGAGCTCCCCATCCCAGATCCAATGCATCTGTCGTAAGAGTCTGAGCTGGTGGCTCCGGACGAAACTTGACCCCTTTCTCCAAATTCCGGGGGTCCATCCACCAAAACAAAGTTCTCCTGACTGGGTTGGTGATCCTGAACAGAAAGTCTAGATCATCATAGCCCTGGTCCCAATGTACCCTGAGCATCCACTGTGGGACCCGCATGTGGAGGCGGGCCAGAGGAGTGACTGGAATTGCCGCCGCCATGTGCCCCAGTAGCCTGAAGAAGTTCCGTGCTGGAACTTGAGGAGTTACTGAGATCCATTCGGCAGTCTCTTGCAGGTGATCGCCCCTGTCTGGGGGTAGGAAAGCCATGTCCTGGATAGAATCCAGGACCACTCCAATGAAGACGAGTCTTTGACTGGGCTCGGGGGACGATTTCCGAAGGTTCAGGGTGATCCCCAGCTCTCGGAACAGAGTATAAGTGTCTCCGAGGGCGTGAAGTAGGCATGACCTTGACAGGGTTGTAAGCAGCCAATCGTCGAGGTATGGGAAAAAAAGTAGTGCCCCATGCGCCTTAGAGTCGCAGCCACCACTGCCAGCCATTTTGTAAAGACTCACGGAGCGGAGGAGAGGCTGAACAGAAGAACTCGGAATTGGTAGTGCTCCCCTTGGAAGTGGAAGCTCAGAAACTTCCTGTGGGGAGGGAAGACCCCGATATGCATATATGTATCTTGCATGTCTAGGGAGCAGAGCCAGTCTCCTTGGTGCAGCAGGGGGAGTAGACCTGGAAGGGTCACCATCCTGAATCTTTTGTACTCTATAAAGAGATTGAGAGAGCTGAGGTCCAGAATGGGTTGAAGATCCTGTGTCTTTTTTGGGACCAGGAAGAAGGGGGAATAAAACCCCTTTTCCCGCTGATGCAAAGGGACTACCTCTATTGCCTTTGTCTGCAAGAGGGTCTGAATTTCTCCTATCAGTGGGATGTGAGAAAGAGGATATCGGGAGTACTTTGGTGGAGTATTTAGAGGGAACTCTGTGAACTCTAGCGTGTGTCCTCTCCTGATGATGTCCAAGACCCACTGGTCCACAGTGAT
Organism: Neoceratodus forsteri; assembly: GCA_016271365.2. Taxonomy (NCBI): domain Eukaryota; kingdom Metazoa; phylum Chordata; order Ceratodontiformes; family Ceratodontidae; genus Neoceratodus; species Neoceratodus forsteri. The sequence goes on from CM028131.1 coordinate 738,934,160, forward strand.
CAACCTCCACCCTTCGAGATGAAGGGAGAAGCGGCCCCCGACCGTCTCTCCGGAGTCTTCCTCTGGAAGGGGGGGAGGGAGTCATTGGGCTGAGCCAGGCGTAGACAGAGATGCCTGGGAGGATTTGGGCCCACGGGTAGGAGCGCCTCCAGGTTGCTGGTTACTGGCCCTCCTACGAAAGCCGCCTCTCTCTGACCCTGCTGATTACCATGGGCTTGTCCACCTTGAACACCTGAGGGATTGCGAAATGGCCGTTTCCATTGCTGTCACTGGTCGCCATGGAACATTTGGTGGACTGACCAGATGGACTTGCCCGACTCCTGTAGATGAGAAACGAAAGCTTCCGTCTCCTGCCCAAACAACACGGTACCTTGGAATGGCAAATCCTTGATACCGGACTGCAGATACTGGTGGAAACCCGAAACTCTCAACCAGACGTGGCGCCGAAGGCACACCCCAGAAGCGGCTGCCGTATCTGCAGTATCGTACGAGGCTCTCAGGACATGAGAGCCTACGTCAAAGCCCGATTTCATAACATCCAGAAGTTCCGACTTCTGATCGGAATCTGGCATAGCTATCAGTAGCTCCTGTCCCCTCTCCCACAGAGCATTCTGGTACTGGACCATATGCGTCAGGAAGTTAAGGGACCGGATGGAGCAGGTGGAGGCAGAGTAAACTTTCTTGCCCATCTGGTCCAAATACCAAGACTCCGGATTGGGAGGCTGCGAGCTAAGGTGCTTCGGCTGCCTGGACTTGTCATGGGCAGCCGTGATGACCCAAGAGTCCGCAAGAGGGTTTTCTGCTAGAAAAGCTTCAGTCCTTGGGGCCTTACACAGCCTGTCCTAGTTCTTGGGAACTGCCGGGATGGAAGCCGGACGCCTCCAGGTAGTCCGAGTCAGGTCCTGGAAAGTGTCCACTAAAGGAGGGACCACCAATGGTTTCGGCTCCTTTTGCCTCAGGTATTTTGCCAATCTTTGGCGTTCTGGATCCAGGTCCTCCATTTCCCACTCACTGGAGGCCTGGATTGGCCTCATGACGTCCATAAAGGTTGGATCGTCGGGAGGCGAGCGAGGCTGGTTCTTCTCTCTCGGGGACTGCTCTAAGGTGAGAGAAGAAGATGAGGATGAAGAAGAGGGAGATCGACTACAAGATCTGGAATAGTCCAATCTCTCCTTATGCCCAGACCCCTATGTCGTCGGTAACTGGGGGACTGACGTCGGTCCAAAGACCGGCTCCGGTCCCAAGACCAGCGACAGAGTGAAGACCGATGTCCGTCAGAGGACCGACGTCAGGAGCGCTCCCATCTAGGAGAATGAGAAGGGCTGCGCATGCAAGACCTGGACCGGCGACGGTTTCCAGAGTCCTTGGAGCATCGGCGGTGGTCTTTGGACCGGGCACAGGAACGAGCCCTGGAAGGAGGTGTAGGCGGCCGCTCTGGGGACTTCCTCGGGGAAGGCTCACCCCTTGGCTGTGGTTTGCCCGCTGGGTCTGGTACCGGTATCTGGGCCAGCGACGGGGGGGGGCCGCTTCTGGACCTGTCCTCGCCAAAAGGAGAACAACTCTTGCAGCTCGTCCTTCGAGAAAAATTCGACAACTCGGCCCGGAAAGGGAGTATCCAGGATGTCAGCCCGCGAAGGAGAGCCCTCTTGGGAGCCCAGTGGGGAGGAGGACTTGGGAGATGGGAACATCAGCTCTTCCATGGCCGCTCCCGCACCCTTTGCCCCTTCAACCGGCGTCGGTGGTGGGACCGATGACAGAGTGCCGCCGGGAGGCACCGGACAGTCCTTCGGCTCTGGAGGCACGCCTTTAGCAGGTGGCACCGGTGTCTTGAGAGGTGGGGCTACAGCTTTCACATCCAAGGGCTTGGTGGTAACCCTTAGTGGGGTTACCTTCGGCTTGGCTGGCTTCTCCCCACAATGGGCCAGCCTTGGCCTGGGAAGACTTTGGGTGCTCTCCTGAGCCAGGGGAATATGGACCTTCTTGGGAGAGGGCATGACGAGAAAGGGACCGCGACCGGAGCGTGCCGGGACCGACTACGGTGTTTCCCGTGGCGCTTGGTCTTCTCCTTACACTTTCCCTTGGAGGAGTGCAGATCCATCTTCTTTTCTAAAAGAAACACCTTCAGGGCCTTGAGACGTTGGATCCAGGTTCGGCTGGTGAACGCCTGGCAGGCTGAGCAGGTCGCGGTATCATAGTCTGGCTCGAGGCAAAAGACACAGCCCCTGTGCCTGTCTTTGGCAAGGATCTGCCTTCCACAGTAGCACTTGTTCTGGTGCAGCTCTGGAGAGACCAACGACAGCGAAGACATCCGTCGACCAAACTGGAAAAACTGTCGAAAACGGCACGTCGATCACACTGGAAAAAAAATGTCGAAAACGGTATAAAAAAACGGGTTGAAACACTAGAATTTTGCTGTTCCTGGCAAGCTGGAACTGAAGCCTTCTTCTCACGTACGCGGGACAAGCACTGAGGTGGAGCTGGGTCCACCCCTTTTGTACCAGGGCTGATGTCGGGGCGAGGCCGACATCGAGGGCGGTCCCTGCTGTATACTGCTGGCTGAAAAGTTTCCGGAGGGTCCTAGTGCCTGCGTCATAGTCCTAATTGTTATATCCTGCTGCAAGAGCTACCACCCGAAGTAAGATCAATTGTTTGAGGGAAGCTGGGAAAGCTGTAAGGAGTGCAAAAGCACAAACTGAAGTAAGATTAGCTCGGACAGTAAAAAAAGGGGGACAAGACATTCTAAAGATACATAAGTGAAAGAAGAAAGTCCAGGGGAAGAACTGCTAAACTCAGGGGGGGATAAGGGAGAGTGTGTGGAGGGGGAACCTAGAGAAGGCAGAAATCCTAGATACGTCTGCTCAGTCTTTAGAGAGGAGAGGGAGGGTGGGACAGGGCCCCACAGCTAGACATCACATTCACAGAGGGGAGGGAGGGAGGTAAACACCAGCCCTTTTTCAGAAGAGAGGGTCCTAGAAGAGCTTACAAAGCTTAGGATAGACAAGGCAATGGGTCTAGATGGCATACATCCCAGGATCCTAAAGGACCCGAGGATGGAGCTGGCAGCACCACTGACGGTCCTGTTTAGTGGGTCGCTGAGCACTACAGTGGTCCCAGAGGACTGGAGAAGTGCTCACGTGGTCCCACTTCATAAGAGTGGCAGCAAAGAGGAGGCAGGCAACTACAGGCCAGTCAGTCTCACATCAGTTGTGGGGAAAAATCACGGAAGCACTTAAAGAATCGATTGTGGAACACCTGGAATCCATAGCAATGCAGGATCCAAGGCACCCTGGAGACATGCAGAGCAGGAGAGATGCAGATCAAATAGGATCTGGGGCTGTAGCAGTGAGTAGGGAAATGGGCAGACTAGGTGGGTCGTATGGCCCTTATCTGCCAACAGATTCCATGTTTCTATAAGGCAGCATGGATTCACAACAGGAAGGTCCTGTCAAACAAATCTGATAGATTTCTTTGACTGGGTGACCAGGGAGGTGGACCAAGGGGGTGCAGTTGATGTTGTCTACCTTGATTTCAGCAAGGCCTTCAACACCGTTTCACACAGAAGGCTGGTAAATGAGCTGGGTTGTCTGGGGGTGGGCCACAAGTTGGTGAACTGGGTAAGAGACAGGATGCAGAGCATGGTGGTAAAAGGAACCCAATCAGAAGAAATGAGGGTCACAAGTGGGTACCTCAAGGATCAGTTATGGAGCCAGTCCTCTTCAGTGTCTTCATCAGTGACACTGCAGATGGGCTGGAGTGCAAGGTCTGCCTGTTACAGATGACACCAAGATCTGCAACAGAGTGGGTACTCCAGAGGGTGTGGATAAGATGAGGAGGGATCTAGAAAAGCTGGAGAAATGGTCCGAAGTGTGGCAACTGAGGTTTAAACGCAAAGAACTGCAAAAGCATGTACGTGGGGAGTAGAAACTCTGAGGTGAGCTACAAAATGGGAGGGGAATTGCTGACAGACACCAAAGAAGAATGGGATTGAGGGGGTCATTATCACAGATGATCTGAAAGCACCAAGCAGATCGTGAAGGCAGTAAGGAAGGCCAGAGGAATGTTGGGGTGTATTGGACGGGGTATCACAAGCCGTAGGAGACAGGTGATACTTCCACTCTACAAAACGCTGGTGAGGCCCCATCTGGAATACTGTGTGCAATACTGGAGACTGCATCTGCGCAAAGACATTAACAGGATAGAGACAGTACAGAGGAGGGCAACAAAGATGGCTCAGGGTCTGCACCACAAGACATACGGGGAAAGATTAAAGGACCTCAACATGTATATACTGGAGCAGAGGAGGGAGAGAGGCGATATGACTGAAACATTCAAATATCCCACAGGCATAAATATGGTGAAAAGAGGAGACATTTTCCAGTATGGAAACAGTACTAGGAGAAGAGGACATGATTTGAGATTGGAGGGGGGCATAACTTAGGGGAAATGTGAGAAAATTATTTTTCACTGAAAGGGTGGTGGATACATGGAACAGACTGCCCTAGGAGGTGGTGGGTCAACGCACAGTGGCAGGATTTAAACATGCATGGAATAGGCACAAGGAACCATACAGATGGGTGGGGGTAGCCAAAGCCAATGACTAGGTAAACTCGGCAGGCGCTAATACAGGTAGGGTTAATGGGCAGCCTGGATGGGCCTTGAGGTCCTTATCTGCCATCAATTTCTATGTGACAGAAATCCCTTACTGAAGGGTACAGGTGATTAAAGCCTTTAAAGAACTTTCTAGAAACGGGCTTTGAGGAAACTGACTGTCTTTGCCAGCTGAAGCGTATGCTGACACTGCTGCCAAATGTACCCTTCAGAGTTGAGGGCCAGAGGCCCAGGAACTAGAGGTGGACCAGGTAGTCCAGGATTGAAGCCAGACTCACCTGCTATGGGCTTAGCTATCTAGAAGAACACCAAAGGAAAAATATTTTCCACTTAGGAGACACAAGTTTTCCTTGTTGCAGGTTCCCTGGGAACCATAAGCATTTCCATAACCTTTTCAGAAAGATTTAGTCTGGAGAACTCTAGCTCTTCAAGAACCATGTTCTGAGACACAGAGTTCTGGAAATGTCATCCTGCCCTACAACAGTTCCAGTAGACTGTATTTCAGGGCAGGTTGATAGGATGTCTGCTGGAGAGAGACACGGGAGCAGGGTGTACCATATCTACCAGGCCCAATCTGGAACTATGAAAATTATTGTTGTTGACTCCCTTCTCAGTTTTAGAAGTACTTTCAGCAAAACAGGGGAGGGTGAGAAAGGCATACAGAAACTTCCCTAACCAACTGAGGACCAGAGCAACCTCTGGGACTGTACCCACTGATGGAGGTCGGCAACAGAACAGTGAGAGCTGGTCGTTTTCCTAAGATGCAAACATATCAATCTCTGGTGTACCCCATCTTTTGAACTCTACTCAACATCTGCTGATTCAGTGTTTATTCACGATTTTCTTGACTTGATTCAGCTCAGAGAGTCTGCCAGCACACTGTCCTTCCCTGGTAGGTGTACTGCTGAAAGCTAACCTCCAGGAGGTATGCTAAGTTCCAGATCTTCATCATCTCAGTGCACATTCCTGAGGATCTTGTTCCTCCCTGCCTGTTTACATAATACCTGTGGTGTTGTCCATTCTGATCTGGACAGACTGACCTCTAATGTGGGAGGAAAGAAAAAATTACTCACCTTAGTAATGTTGTTTCTTCTAATGGAGTCCTGCTATATTATAGACATTAGCAGTTTGTTCCAGCTCTAGAACTGCCCCGGAGTGAAATGGTTAAAACCATTCCAAAATAGAATTTTGGCACGAGAGCAGCTCTATCTGTGTCATTTCAAACTTGAACTGTCAGATCTTTACGAGCCAAACTCACTAAGGTCTGTGTGGAAGTTGTAACCTACACTAGCCAAATGGCTACCTAAATAATAACAACCATTGATGGTCCCAACACCCAAGACTCAAGTCAGGGACCACAAATACTAACACCATTCTAATAATATGAAAATGGAACATAAGTATAATAAAACACACACACACGCACACACACACACCCCAAAGTCCCAAAGGGGACAAAATGCTAACAGGACATAAGTAGTGCCCACACTAAGTTGCCCGCACCCCACCAAGTAGAGGTTCTGAGAGGGGCAGGTTGGGGGGGAGGTCTATAATATAGCAAGACTCCATTAGAAGAAACAACATTACTAAGGTGAGTAATTTTTTCTTCAAACAACATGAAGTCTTGCTATATTATAGACATTAGCAGAATACACAGCAGTACCTCCATGGAGGAGGGCAGAACCTACTTAGGAATAGGCTCTGAAGAACAGCTGTGCCAAACCGAGCATCTCCTCCTGGCCTGGACATCCAGGAGTAATGCTTGGTAAAAGTGTGTACCGCTTTCCAAGTAGCAGCCTGGCAAATCTCTAATAAAGGGATATCTGCAGCAGCTAGAGACACAGCTGTACCCCCGGTAGAATGAGCCCTCAAACCGGGGGGGGGAGGGGGGGGGCTCTGCTCACTTTCTGATAAAAAATTGGATACAAGAGACAATCCACCTGGCTATTGATCTCTTAGTGGCAGGTTTGCCTTTCCCAACTTCACCATAGGTAAGGAAAAATTGGAGGGATTCGAACCTGTGACCTTTGGTACGCTCTATATAATAACTTAGAGCTCTCTTAACATCCAGGCTGTGCAACCTCCTCTCACCGAAGAGGAGTGATCAGTGAAAATACTGGAAGGAGATAGATTGATTAAGATGGAAATCTGAAACCACCTTAGGCAAAACTTCCTATTAGTCCTAAGGACTACCTTATCCCTGTGGAAAGAAATAAAGTCAGTCTCCACTGACAAGGCTTGCAATTCACTTATGCGTCTGGCAGAAGTGATAGCCACTAGAAAAACAGTTTTCCAAGTTAGGTACTTAAGCTCTGCAGAAGACAGAGGTTCAAGGGGTTGCATTAACTGGGCAATGCAAACATTAAGGTCCCAAGCAGGGCCGGTTCCCAAAGGGAGGATTAGTATGGAGTAATCCCTTAAAAACTTGGAAAACACAGGATGAGAGGAAAGAGGAATGACTTTCCTGCTGACACAAAGCAGACACAGCTGCCAAATGAACTCTCAGGGTAGCTGGTCTGAGACCCAAGGAATTAAGATGTACCATGTAATCTAACAAAATGGGCAATTCAGCAGATTCTGGGAAATATTTTCCAGCACACCAAATGGAAACCTTTTCCATTTAGAACTATAAGTAGCCCTAGTGGAAGGCTTTCTGGAAGCCTTTAGGATCTCAAGAACACCCTGAGAGAGGTGTAAATCAGCAAACTCTAACTCCTCAAGAGCCAGACCTTGAGGTTGAGGGATTTGAGGTCCGGATACAAAACCCTTCCCTGGGCACAAGTCAACAGATTGTGATTCCTGGGGAGGCACAGGGGAAGATGGACTGTCAGAGACAGAAGGAGTGGGTACCAGGGCTGCCTGGCCCAATCCGGGCAATCAGAATCACCCTGCAAGGCTGAGATCTGATTTTGACTAGTACTTTGAATAGGAGAGGAAAGGGGGAAGCATAGAACTTCCCTCCCAATCCAGAAGAAGGGCATCCAGGGAACTGAGCCCAGCACTGGAGGCCTGCAACAGAACAGAGAAAGTTTGTGATTGTCTGGGGCTGCAAAAGATCTATCTGAGGGATGCCCCACCTGGCAAAAACTATCCCCAGCACTTGAGGATCCAGGGACCATTCGTGATGGCCCTGGGAAATCCTGCTGAGGGCATCCACTAGGACATTGTCCTTCCCTGGAAGATGAACTGCTATGAGGGAATAGGCCAGAGACCACAACTTCATTGCCTCGGTGCACAGGGCCGAAGACCGAGTGCCCCCCTGTTTGTTGATGTACCACATTGTTGTGGTGTTGTCTGTTCTGACTTGTATCACCTTGTCGTGGACAGATGCAGAAAAAGCTCGAAGAGCTAAAAAGACAGCTCTGAGTTCCAGCAAATTGATGTGGAGCAGAGATTCCTGGGGGGACCAAACTCCCTGAGTGGAAAGGTCGACCATGTGGGCTCCCCAACCCAGAAGGGAAGCATCTGTAGTGAGAGTCAAGTCGTGAGAAGGGGAAATGAAGGGGACCCCCGCTCTTAAATTGCTCTGATCCTGCCACCACTGGAGAGCTAGGATCAAGGTTCTAGTCACTGGGACCAACTTGGAAAGGGGGTCTCTTCTCTGAGACCAAAAGGTTCTCAAGTGAAACTGAATCCCATCCCAGATCCTATTCCACTCAAGAACTCATATGCCACACTGCCAAACAGGAACAACCAAATAGAGGTACCCAGAGAAATGGAAGGAAAGGATGTGGAGGTTAGCCAAGTGCAAAAGATGGAGATTAGCACCCAGGAGGTGGATAGGCAGAATAGGGGCAAAATTCAGCAGAAGGGCGGACAGCAAGGTGAACCAGGGATAAAGGACAACCAAGGAAGGGGCTGGAGTAGAACAGCAAAACAGTCTAGGAGGTCAAATCATGGAAAGTCTGTGTGCAAATGCCAGGAGCCTTAGCAACAAGATGGAAGATCTGGAGGCTGTCATGGTGCAGTCAGACCTGGACATTGTGGCCATCACTGAAACCTGGTGTAATGATAACCACGACTGGGAGTTGGCCATACCTGGCTACAACATATTCAGAAGAGACAGGGCAGGCAGGAAGGGAGGAGGTGGCACTGTATGTGAAAAATGACATAAGGGCCACAGAGATCCAGGAGGAACAAAATGGGGAGAGATACTGTGGGTTAAGCTGGAAAGGAAAATGGGGCCAGCCATCCGCAGGTGTGGTCTATAGACCACCAGCCCAGGAGGAAGAAACAGATAGGAGCTGATGCTAGCCATCCAGAGGATGGCAGACAAGGTGAGGTAGTACTGGTTGGAGACTTCAATATTCCAGACGTGGACTGGAGCATCCCAGCAGCAGCATCAACTAGGAGCAGATTTATCCTGGACTCCTTCAGGGTGCCTTCCTCAAGCAACTGGTCATGGAACCAACTCTGCAGAAGGCAATACTGGACCTTGTGCTCACAAACAGGGACAGTGTGATGGGGGTAAGAGTGGGGAGCACCTGGGGAACAGTGACCACCAGTCACTGTGGTTTGAAATCACAGAAAGAGCAGAACCAAACCACACAAAAACACGTATCCTGGATTTTAGGGGGGCAAACTTTGAGAAAATGGGGAGATACTTGAAAGAGGCATTAAGGGGAATGGGGCAGGAATCAGGGGTTGAGGAACAGTGAGAAGTATTTAAAATGGGGATTACAAGAGCAACAGAATTATGTATTAAGCAGGTTAGCAAAAGGAAAAGGAAGAGGAGACCATTATGGTTTTCCAAAGAGGTAGCAAAGAAAGTGAAAGCCAAAAAGATTGCATTCAGGCAATACAAAAAGACACAGGCAGAAGGGGATAAGGAGAAGTACCAGGAGAAGCAAAGGGAGGCAGGAAGTCAGTAAGGGAAGCCAAAGCTCAGACAGAAGAACACATTGCAAAATCAGTGGGTAGAGGGGACAAAACCTTTTACAGGTACATAAGTGAAAAAGAAAGGCAAAGGAGGGATAGTGAGACTGAAGGGGGAGGATGGGGGCTGTGTGGAGGATGACAACAGTAAAGCTGACATATTGAACAGGTATTTCTGCTCAGTCTTTACTGAGGAAGAGGAGGGTAATGGGTCTGAATGGAGTACAAGGGGTGAGAATGGTGCAGAAATGGACACAAGTCCCTTTACACGAGAAAGGGTCCTGAAGGAACCGGAAGCAATAAGAGTTGATAAAGCAATGGGGCCAGATGGGGTGCACCCCAGGATCCTTAAAGAACTAAGAGAGGTGGTGGCTGAACCTCTTGCTATCCTGTTTAGCCGATCACTAGAAACAGGGGAGGTACCCAAAGACTGGAGGATAGCAGATGTAGTCCCCTTATACAAAAGTGGGAACAAAGAGGAAGCAGGGAACTACAGAGCAGTCAGCCTCACCTCGGTAGTGGGGAAGATCATGGAAGCACTACTGAAGGAGAGATTGGTGGAACATCTGGTTGTCAATGGACTACAGGACCCAAGGCAGCACGGTTTCACCAGGGAAGGTCATGTCAGACCAACCTCATTGAATTTTTGACTGGGTGACTAGGGAGGTGGATCAGGGGAGGTGGACATGGCCTATCTGGACTTCAGCAAGGCCTTTGACACTGTGCCACACAGAAGACTATTGCACAAACTGGGGAATATGGGTGGGCAGGACAGTAGTGCGTGGGTAGGTAACTGGCTGGGCAGCAGGACACAGAGGGTGGTGGTAAATGGCTGTCACTCCACAGAGGGAAGAGTGACCAGTGGGGTACCACAGGATCAGTGCTGGGACCGGTACTATTCAATATCTTCTATCAGTGACATTGCACAGGACCTAGAAGGCAGAATTTCACTGTTCGCTGATGACACAAAGCTCTGTAACAGAGTAGACACACCAGAGGGTGTAGACAGAATGAGAAGGGACCTGCAGAAACTTGAAGAATGGTCAGGGGTTTGGCAGTTAAAATTCAATGCAAGGAAGTGCAAGATAATGCATATGGGGCACAAAAACCCTGGCACAATATATCAGTTGGGGGTGAGGATATAGCATGCACCAAGCAGGAAAGGGATCTTGGAGTTATCATCTCTGATGACCCCAAGGCAGGGAAACAGTGTGACAAGGCAGCAGGTAAAGCAATAGGATGCTGGGATGCATAAGCAGGGCATCACCAGCAGGAAAGGGAGGTCATAATTCCACTATACAAGACACTAGTGAGGCCGCACCTGGAGTACACTGTGCAGTTCTGGAGACCTTACCTACGTAAGGACATAGACAGAGTAGAGAAGGTTCAGAGGAGGGCAACAAAGATGGTGCATGGATTGCATCACAAGTCCTATGAGGACAGGTTGAAGGCACTGAACATGTACTCCCTGGAGGACAGGAGGAGAGAGGGGATGATAGAGACATACAAGTATCTTACAGGGAGGAACAGGGTGCAGGAATGCACTATTTTTAAGCGAAAAGATGTTCCAGGACTAGAGGGCATGGGATGAAGTTGGAGGGAGGGACGATTCAGAGGAAGCGTGAGGAAGAATTCTTCACAGAGCGGGTGGTGGACAAGTGGAACACTGCCAGAGGAAGTGGTGGGGGCTGAAACAATCACGGGATTTAAGAATGCATGGGATAGACATAAAGGAATTCTGGAGGTCAGGGGTAAGGGGCAACAGACTTCCTGGAAAACATAAACTGAACTTACAAACTTAAATGGGCAGACTGGGTGGGCCATAGGCCCTTATCTGCCGACACTGTCTATGTATCTATGAATGTCTCTCATCTGAAATCTGGCTCCCTGCACAACAGCTGTGGATGCAGCCATGTGCCCCAGGAGCTGCAGAAAGTGTCTTGCTGGTCGAGAGACCCGCAGAGTGAAGGAAGAGGCCAGAGCCACTAAATTCCTTACCCTTTCTGGGGGAAGAAAGGCTCTGGCTAGCTTTGTGTCCAATTCTGCCCCTATAAAGGTGAGTACCTGGACTGGTTCCAGAACCGACTTTGGTAGGTTTAGCAGAAACCCAGGGAGGTGAGAAGCTGCTGGGTGACCTGAAGGTGAATTTTACCTGTTCTGGGGACTGGCCTACAATGAGCCAGTCGTCTAGATAGGGAAAAACAGCAATCCTCTGCCTCCTAAGTGGGCCACTGCCACTGCTAGACACTTGTGAATACCCTTGGAGCAGAGGTAAGGCAAGGACATTGCTCTGAACTGGTAATGACCTGAGGGCAGTTCCAAATCTGAGGTACTTTATGGGATCTTCTGATTAGGGACATGGAAATAGGCATCCTTGAGGTCCAGGAGGCTAGCCAGTCCCTGACCTTAGGGAAGGTAAAATCATTGCCAGAGTTACCATTTTTAACTTTGGTTTCAAAAGATGCTTGTTCAGATATCTGAGATCTAAAATGGGCCGCCATTCTCCTGTCTTTTTTGGGGTAAGGAAGTATCTGGAATACAGACCCCTGCCCTGATGCAGGGGAGGAACCCTTTCTACTGCTCTGAGAGCTAACAGGGATGAGACCTCTGTTTCCAGAGCGAGGGTCTCTGAAGCACTTGCAGGTAGAAAAAGTCTGCTTCTCAACTTGGGAAACTTTTTGAAGCTGAGAACCAGACCCTGGCTTACTACTTCCAGAACCCACTTGTCTGAGGTTAAAGAAGCCCAATTCTGACTGAAGTAGCCAGCCTGCCCCCCACTGGTACAGGAGAATCGGCCCTGGGCACCCCATCAGGGTGCCTGTTTCGAGGAGCTTTGGGCTGGGGGTGGGAGCAGGTCTGCCCACCCCTCGCCTGCCCTGCCTCTGAAGAAGCCCCTCTGAGCATAGGCAGAGGAGGCTGAGTCTGGTAGAAGGCCTGTGAAAGGCCTACCCCTACCCCTGGGGCATGCCTTTGTGGAGTGGCTTGCAGCTCCTTAGCCTGGGCACTCTTGAAAGTAGTCCTATATTCATTCATCTTCTTCATGTAATTCTCTGTCTGCTCTCCAAACAGAGAATTTCCCACCACAGGAAAATCCATAGCCTTAGTCTGGGTATCCTGTGACAAACTAGTACACCTGAGCCAGGCCAACCTACGAAAACCTACAGATGTGGCCATGACCCTAGAGGAAACATCATTAACATCCACAGCAGCATGAAACTGAACCTTAGAGGCTTCAATGCCATCAGCAGCCACCTGTTCTAGTTCACTAGCCAGCTGGCCATGGGCCTGCTTGGCCAATTGCATAACAGTATCCCATCTAGATTTCTGATACCTAGCTACATAAGCCATATAATTTGCTTGTCTGAGTCCCAGAGAGGCTGCCATATACCGTTTTTTTTGCCATGGCATCAATCTTCCTGGAATCCTTGTCAGGAGGATGTGAAGCCAAGGAATATTAGCTTTATCACAGGCAGCAGCCTGAACTACTAACATGACTGCATTGCTGAGAAAGGAATTCTGTATCAGGGCCTGACAATGTATACCTTCTGTCCATCTTTTATCTACAGGAGGCACAGAAATAGGAGCTTTTAAAATTTTAATTGTTTGTTTCCTAAAAGACTTATGTAAAGGAATAGACAATCTCCTAGACTCTGGAATATCCATCATTTCTACAAAATCAGGCTCCTCTTGCTCATCCACAGCCTCTTCTAAAGGAAGCTGGAGGGTTTCAGCAACTTTTTTATAAAACATAAAATGAGATGGGGACTCAGACAGCATAGGGGGAGATTCTAAAGGTCTGTCTGGGGAGATGTCCGGTTCAATGGGCACACCCAGACCTTCCCAGCCACATTCATACTGTTCATAATCCTCCTCCCCTCCTCTGGTTCATAAAATTCCTCAATATCATAATCCTGAACCACTGGGACGGACGAACCAGAGCCTTTTACCAGATAGTGGTGGTTGGGACGGACCCTGAGACAATGACTGGACAATTTGTATGGCTTTTGCTATCTCTCGGCAGTTGGAGAAGGAATTTTGGACTCCAGACCTGCTGATTTTCTTGTTTTCTTTACTGGAATTGGTTCCTCAGAACCAGCTTTTCTTTGCCCGAGAAGTCTGGCCCTGGTCAGAGGGCACTCCCTCTGATTCGGTTAGCACGAACGGGCTGGCTCATCCGGGTCCAGCGGACTTTGGCCTCTAGTTCCCTGAGCCTGCCCAATCTTTTTTCCAGGGTGGCTGCATGGAAATTCTTACATACCTGGCAGTCTGACTGGAGGTGGTCAGCGCCAGACAATAAACACATGTGGTGTGTGGGTCAGCCTTGGCAAAGACTTCCCCACAAACATCACAGTGTTGAAACCAGTGGGCCTGGTTTTCTTTTGGGTTTCTCAGACATAATGCCAGCCTAACCAAAACTTGCCCTTTTAACGGCAGTGCCAGGCAAGACACCCTTATCGGTTCCTAACCGTGTCACGGGTATTGGAAAAAACGTAATAAATCCGTTTTTTTTAGAACCGATAAGAACCGGGAACCGCACTCTAAAATAGTAACTTTTAGTTTTAAATGAGTTTTAAACCCACTGATCGGTTCAAAACCGAACCGATAACTTACAAGTTCCACACAGACAAAACCTTCATTTACTTACGGTTACCACAGATAGAGCTTGAACCGAACGGTTTTGCGGTTAAAATAAAACTATTCTAGGTTAAATCCAACCGAGAAAACACTTTTTAAACCGAGAAATGAACCGAGCATAAGGAGAAATCTCCGGAGCGACTGTTCACTGAGGCGGAGTAAAGAATCTGACAATTCAAGTTTGAAATGACACAGATAGAGCTGCTCTCGTGCCAAAATTCTATTTTGGAATGGTTTTAACCATTTCACTCCGGGGCAGTTCTAGAGCTGGAACAAACTGCTAATGTCTATAATATAGCAAGACTTCATGTTGTTTGAAAAGCCTGCACTGCTAGGTACAATACCCTGAACTCCAGGAGATTTATATGTCCCCGAGTGTCCTGTGTACTCCACGTTACTTACAGTGAGTCCTTCAGATCGGCACCCCAGCCCAGTAGGAGGCATCTGTTAAGTATGAGTGCAGGTGACTGCTGAAGGAAGGGAACACCCTCTCTGAGGCATTCCTCCTTCCACCACACCAGTGCCTGTGACATTGATTTTGTGACTGGAACTAGTTTTGAAAGTGGTTCCCATCTTTGGGACCAATGGTTCCCCAGGTGGTATCAGAAATCTCATTTGGAACCTGGCACCACCATGGTACATGATGATGTCATGTGGGCCAGCAAGTGTAGGAAATCCCTTGCAGGTCTGGGCTGACCTGCCATGAAGGATTTTGCAGTTGCAATCAGATTTGCCACCCTTGTTTGGAGAAGAAATGCTTTCCCCTGAAGGGTTATCCAGTTCTGTGCTTATGAAGTCCAGAACCTGAACAGGGTCAGATTGTGACTTCTGTACATTTATGAGGAAGCCCAGGTACTCCAGGGTGCCTTGTGTCAGAAGAAGAAGAGAGGACTTGGCCTCCTGGTATGATTTTCATGAGACTCTAGTATGATTTTCCTGAAACTAGCCAGTCATCCAGGTAGGGAAAAACCACCACCCCTTGCCTCCAGATATGTGCTGCCACTATGGCTAGGCACTTTGTGAACATCCTTGGTGCTGAGGATAGGACAAATAGAAGAGTTGTGAATTGGTAACAGCAATTTCCTAACCTGGCTTTGAGGTACTTCTGTGACTGGGCCTGACTGGTATGTGGAAGTAGGCGTCTTTCAGATCCAGTGACCCCAGTCAGTCTCCTGTCTGCAATGATGGACAAACTAAGCCCAGTATTACCATCTTGAACCTTTCCTTTTATAAATGTTTGCTCAGATCTCTCAGGTCTAAAATGGGTCACCACTCCCAATTTTTCTTCTGGGTCATGAAGTATCTTGAGTGAAGTCCCGTTCCTCATTGTGAGGGAGGTACCTACACTGCATTTGCTTGCAGCAATTTTTTTTACCTCCATCTCCAACATGAGTCATAGAAACATAGACTTTGACGGCAGATAATGACCACTTGGCCCGCCCAATCTGACCATTTCCCTACCTACTGGAGAAGCTGCAGATTCTAGTTAACCAACAGCCTACTTCCTGCCACCCCCCACTACAACTGCCTTATGTCTATCCCATGCATGTTTGAATTCCCCCACTGTTTTAGACCCAACAACACCCCCCCCCAGGAAAGCGGTTCCATGCATCCACCACTCTCTCCGAAAAAATTTCCTACATTACCCTGAGCCATCCCCCCTCCATCTTTAACTTGTGCCCCCTTGTTCTTACACATCTCTTTTTCTGAAAGATGCTACCCTCCTGGACTTTGTTGATTCCCTTGAGGTACTTGAACGTTTCTATCATGCCCCCCCCCCAACCCTCCTTTCATCAAGGGTATACATATTAAGCTCTCTCAGTCTCTCTTCATATGGTTTCTGATGCAGACCCTGCACCATTTAAGTTGCCCTCCTCTGGACTGCTTCCATCTTGTCTATGTCCTTGCGTAGATGAGGTCTCCAAAACTGCACACAGTACTCCAGATGGGGTCTCACCTGCTGTCTGTACAGAGGGATAACCACTTCACAGAAACATAGACTTTGACAGCAGATAAGGACCGCCTGGCCCACCCAGTCTGCCCATTTTCCTACCTAACAGATAAGCTGCAGATCCTAATTAACCAACAGCTTACTTCCTCCTACCCCCCACTAGGACTGCCTTATGTCTGTCCCATGCATTCTTAAACTCCCCCACTGATCTTGACTCCACGACCTCCTCAGGGAGGCTGTTCCATGCATCCACAACCCTCTCTGTGAAAAAATACTTCCCCACATTACCTCTGAGCCGTCCCCCCTCTATCTTCAAATTGTGCCCCCTTGTTCTTGCACATCTCTTTTTCTGAAAGATGCCACCCTCTTGGACTTTGATTCATTCTCTTGAGGTACTTGAAAGTTTCTATCATGTCCCCTCTCTCCCTCCTTTCCTCAAGGGTATACATATTAAGCTCCTTTAGTATTTCTTCGTATGTCCCTTTTTCTACTTGTGATGCCCCTTCCTATGCATCCCAGTATCCCCCTGGCTCACCTTACTGACTTCTCACATTGCTTACCCACCTTTAGGTCATCTGATATGACTACCCCCAGGTCCCTTTCCATTTCTGTTGTTGTTAGTACCTCCCCTACTATTGTGTACTCTTCTCCTGGGTTTTTGTTTCCCAGGTGCATTACTTTGCACTTCTTTGCATTGAATCTAAGTTGCCATATGTCTGACCATTCCTCCAACCTTGCCAAGTCCCTTCTTATCCTTTCTACCCCCTTGTGTAGCAACTCTGTTACAGATCTTTGTGTCATCTGCAAAGAGGCATACCTTTCCTTCCAGACCCTCTGCAATGTCACCTATAAAGATGTTAAAGAGGCCTGGACCCAGTACTGAGCCCTAAGGTACTCCACTAGTAACCCCCCTTTTATCGGAATGTGTTCCATTTACTATTACCTTCTGTGCCCTGTTGTGCAGTCAGTTTGATACACAAGGAGGCGTGGAAAGAATGAAAAGGGACTTGGCAAGGTTGGAGGAATGGTCAGAAGTATGGCAGCTAGGATTCAATGCAAAGAAGTGCAAAATAATGCACCTGGGAA
This sequence comes from Neoceratodus forsteri, assembly GCA_016271365.2. Lineage (NCBI taxonomy): Eukaryota > Metazoa > Chordata > Ceratodontiformes > Ceratodontidae > Neoceratodus > Neoceratodus forsteri. The sequence goes on from CM028131.1 coordinate 738,951,315, forward strand.
ACAAGAACCCAGGGGAAGAATACACAATGGGTGGGGAGGTAGTAACAACAACAAAAAAGGAAAGGGACCTGGGGAATCATATCAGATGACCTTAAAGTTAGCAAGCAATGTGAGAAGGCAGTAGGGAGGGCTGGGGGTATACTGGGATGTATAGGAGAGGCATCAGCAGCAGAAAACAGGAAGTTGTTATCCTCTGTACAGACAGTTGGTGAGACCCCATCTGAGTATTGTGTCCAGTTCTGGAGACCCCATCTCCCAAGGACATAGACAGGATAGAGGTAGTCCAGAGGAGGGCAACTAAAATGGTGCAGGGTCTGCAAGAGAAGCATTATGAGGAGAGACTAAAGAGCTTAATATGTATACCCTTGAGGAAAGAAGGAGGGGGGCATGATAGAAACTTTTAAGTACCTCATTGGAATCAACAAAGTCCAAGAGGATAGCATCTTCGAAAAAGAGACTTGCAAGAACAAGGGACACAATTTAAAGATAGAAGGAGGGGCGTCTAGGGCAATGTGGAGGAAGTATTATTTCACAGAGAGGGTAGTGGATGCATGGAACAGCCTTCCTGAGGAGGTTGTGGGGTCTAAAACTGTGGGAGAATTCAAGAATGCATGGGACAGACATAAGGCAATTCTTTGGGGGTAGGAAGAAATAGGCTGTTGGTTAACTAGGATCTACGGCCCATCCTGTAGTAGGGAAATGGCAGACTAGATGGGCCAAGCAGTCCTTATCTGTCGCCAAAGTCTATGTTTCTATGTTTGTTACCCAGGCTACCACCCTGGGACCCACTCCCAGGCTGGCTAACTTGATTATTAATCTTTTGTGTGGGACTGTGTCAAATACCTTGCTAAAGTCTAGGTAGACCATATCCACAGCCCCTCCCTGGTCTATTACTTTGGTCACCCAGTCAAAGAAATCAATTGGATTCATCTGACATGGCCTTCCTGCTGTAAATCCATGCTGCTTTGGGTCCTGTGCCCCTCTGGCCTCTAGATACTCGACAATTCTTTCCTTCAGAAGTGATTCCATCATTTTCCCTACCACTGAGGTCAAACTTACAGGTCTGTAGTTTCCTGCTTCTGCCTTGCTCCCACTTTTGTGAAGGGGAATCACATCTGCCCTCCTCCAGTCCTCAGGTACCACCCCATCCTCCCACGAGTCTTTCTGCTGAACCATGAGAGTGGAAACCTGTGCGATTCTCCAGTCTTGGTAATTTTCTGAACTGCAGTGATAAACCCTGACTATTTCCAGAGCCGGTTTGTTTGTGGTCATTTCTGACCAATTCTGAAAATAGTGAATCAATCTAATCCCCCTCGCCCTACTGCCATACGGAACTGGCACTTTGTGGCATCAACTGCTGATTTTGCTGTGTCAGCCTTCTCACTCACTGCCAATACTAAGCTCCAAAGGGCTTCTTGGTACTGAGATATGTAGGCCAAGTATGCTGCCTGCCTTAATAGTAAGGAAACTGAAGTGTAAATTTTTCTGACCATACTATACAACTTTCTGGAATTTTTTTCAGGAGGCTGAGAGTAAAGGGTCACCTTTGCCTCATCGCACATAGCAGCCTGGACCACTCCCTCATGATCAGGGTGATAATACAGGTATTCAGAACCCTGTTTATCCACCTGGTCTTTTTTCAAATTTCTTACCTATGGCAGCAACTGAAGTGGGTGCTGACATGATTTTACAGGTGGCCTTTTTTATTTTTTTTATTTTGTGTTTATTAGTTTAAGTGAAACTTGCACACAGTTCCTCATACAGGACAATAATAATGACAAACATAATTACCAGTACTGGTGACATTCATAACTATCCCATATATTCTTTTACAATAGGAGTGGGGGTTATCTAAAAGTGAAAGTCCATGAATTATCCAGTACTGCCAGCCATCTCAGCGGCCTTGGAGTGTCCAGAGTCAGGCAGAATTACAGAGGAATTTAGCCGGCCCGGTGGCGCTGAGGGTTGAGGTGCTGGATGCCACACCTCGCGTCATGCCAGCGACCCGGGTTCAGGAACAAGCCCAGGCAGTCGGGGGACAGCAAGGGAGGGAGAGGGGACCACGCTCGGCGCTTGACTGGCCTCTGGTGGAAGTCAGAGGTACAGCAAGTACAGAGCTCATTCCTAGGGGATGGGGAGTGGTGACGTCGGCAGTGATGCCATGACATCTGGGTACATGACACTCCCCCAACAAAAAGGGAAAATGCTCTCCAGGCTCTGGGTAGATGGAGCAGACCCCTAATTGCTCGCACCTGCCTGGCCATCCGGTTCCTGACGAAACCAGAATTGTTCAGAGTGTAGCAGCCCCACTTCGTCCCCGCCCAGGGAGAAGAACTGCGGCTCCACGGGTGAACCGAGGACTCAGGTAAGGTGGTGAAGCGGGCACTCATTGGTGTTCTGATGGTGCACAGCCTGGAGAGGTGGGGTGATAAGAAAAGATTTAAAAAAGAATTACAGCGGAATTTCAGAAGCAATCTCTTAGAATTGCTGTATATCCATGTAAAAAAACATTATATAATAAATAGAAAAAATACTGCTATGCATAACATCTTGCAGTCAGCTATACAGCCAGATATAAAATATTGCTGAAACTAGCCTTTAGCAGCCCATATGCAAAGTAACATTTGAACTTGAACAGTGCACAGAGAAAATTACGTAAAGCACATATCAATACAGAGCTTCAAAATCTGCCACCCCACAGCGATACACAGAGAAAGTAAAGAGGGCTGTAAACAAGTAAGCCCTCTCGTAGATCTGAACAACCACTGAACAGATCTGACCTCAAAATTTTACCAGAAACTACACTGAATTCACTGTGAGGACTTGGAGCAACTGGGGAACATTTTAAACAAAACCCTAGAAGCTATGATTGATAAATGTATATTACAAATAAGGTATAAGCCATAGGAGTCAAACTGGCCCTTGTTCCTCCTCTACAGCCTCCTCCTCCTCCTCCTCCTCCTCCACAGACGCATTGTCCAGAGTAGCAAATTCCCTCTCTGTTTTCTCCAGCCATGGTCCCGCATCAGCCGGATCAGTAAATTGCCATGACTTGTCCCCGTAGGTGATTCTGATTCTAGTCGGCAATAAAAAAGAATGAACTACTCCCAAGGCCCATAGCTTCTGATGGACCCCATCAAAATGTTTATGGCGTGAGCAGGTCTGGAATAAGAGATCAGGAAAGAGTTTGACATCTAAGTCATTAATAGTCAGTGGATAAACTGCCCTTGCTACCGATGTTATGGTGTCTCAGATATCTGCCCCCTGTGTTCCGTAAAAGAATAGTGCAGGCGAGATTGGTGTTAGCCGGCCGCACTCTAGGATTGACTCGGTAGGCAAGTCTCAGAGACCCCCAATGAAAATCCTCAGGCACAGGAATTAAAGATTGCATCCACTCCCTTAAAAATGAGAGAAGATTTAGGCCTTCTGCACCCTCTGGTACACCGATCAGATGAACGTTTCCCACTTGCGCCTCATTTTCTAAGGCTTCGATCCTGCCTTGGAGCTGGGTGTTTTCCTGGGTGAGCGTGGCTACTGCTGCTTGTGTGGTAATCGATCTCCAATCACTTGCTGCCATGGTAGTAGACAGTTCAGTTAGGGCAGCATCGTGCTTCTCCAAGCGGGCTAGGGTTTTCTCCATTTTAGCATCCATCGACTTCACTGTAGCCAGCATGTAAACACAGAAAAAAGCTGCACTAGGTGAGGTGGTGCTCCAGTGTAGCCATAAAGTCAATTACACAGAACATGGGCACTCACCAACCAAAATAGACATCACACCAGCTCCAAGTAGATTCCATTAAAAGCAGTTTTTATTCCAACACACACACACACACACATACTGCACACTTGACGCATTTCGGACATGCTTGGCACCTTTCTTTCAGAAAGGACTTTGTCCGAAACACGTCACGCATGCAGTATGTGTGTTTTGGAATAAAAACTGCTTTTAATGGAATCTACTTGGAGCCGGTGTTATGTTCATTTTGGTTGGTGAGTGCCCATGTTCTATGTAATTGATTGTAGTCAGCATCTGGTGCCATGGAAGGGAAGCTGTATTTTCTGCTGCATTTTCCCCCTCAGATACCATGGATTCTGTGGCCTTGATCGTTTTTGCCGTGGCAGTTTCAGAAGGTCCTGGCACAGTGTTTTTTTTGTTTCTCCATGATAAATTTTATATCCTCCGGCAGCTGTTAACTTCACAAAGTAGGTTTTTGTGAGTATTTTTTAGTTCCCTCAACTTAAACTGCAAAAAACCAGCAATGTTTGTAGAGCTGATATGCAGAGCAGTTATGAATAACGTCCTGCCAGGAGACTGACTCTCTAGCACCCCCACAGGTGACCTTCTTAAGGAATTTGTGAATGGACAATAGCAGCCTCTGTGTGGGACCTAAGCCCATCATATCCATAAATTATATGCCTCACAAAAGTATAGTGTGAGGTACAGTCATCCGAGGGTCTAGGAAGGGAGACAAACTCTTGTTCTGGAGAATCATCTAGTTCTATGGGTTCTCCTTCATCCTCCTCCTCCTCCAAATACAATACAATCTCCTTCTCCACAGGCACTGGGAAAGAAACCAGAGTCGGGGAAGGGGGCGGTAGGCATATTCATAAAATTTCCTATAACCTAGAAAGCCTGGAGGAATTGCATGCCTTAGTCATGTCCTCTATTGAGGACATTTTATTAATGTATACTGCCGGCTACTTCCCTTCTTCAGGATTAGAGACAGTGACATGTTTTTGTTTTTTCTTTGCAGGCACTGACTCCGGGGTCTGCTCAGAGGCTCTTTTATTTTTATTGGATTCAGGGTGAATAATCTTTAGATGCCTTTTCTTCCTGTCCCATTTTCTCAGGGACTGCTGCTTGCCTTGAGGGGCTGGACCCTCATCTGAGCCTTTAGGTGATGTGGAGGAAGTCTGACAAGCCACAATGTCTTCTAATTTTTTTAGCCCTTTTCTTTTGCATTTTGGGGCAAAACTTAATACAAAGCTCACAACTGACAAAATTATGATCTGGACCCAGATACCTTTAACGCAACTTGTGGCAGTCTGCCTCAACCAAGAGTTGGAAGCAAACTTTACCATTTTTAAAGGCTGTTAGTCCTGTCTTCTTCTTGGGCCTGTCAGTTATGCCAAATATTGACAAGCAGGCAAGACATTCTGGTCCCAAAAAATCAAAATTTCCAGCTGTAAAATAAAAAAACTATCCAAGCAGTATGGGGTTTAAAAATAAAATGCAGTTCGGCTCCCTTTTAAAGACAAACCGTGCCAGCCTGGTAGCACTGGAAGCTGAGGCACTGGCTGCTACATCTCACACCACACTGGCGACCCGGGTTCAGGAACAAGCCCGTACTACCAGGGGTCAGTAGGGGTGAGGGAGGATCAAGCGTCCGGAGGACTGATCTCCTATCTTGGGGAGGGGGGTTGTGTCCCACTCGTTGGCTGCCCTCTGGTGGTGACTGGAGGGCAGTACTGCTCAGGCGGCATACACCGGCTTCTCTACGTCAGTGGGAGGAAGATAGGGATGCAAAGGTGGAAAAGGGAGTTGGCAGGCTCCATGATGGCCCCGGGCCCCTGTGCCACCCCCAGATTCTGGACTGTGCTCTGGAGGAGGAGGAGAGATGGCCGGCGCTCTCCTCCCTGGCCCTGTTGCAGGGGGCAAGCCACGAGGGACCTACTACGGGTCGGCATGAGCGGGGACACGCGGGGTCAGAGGATGAGTCCCTCCAAAGGAGGGCCATAGCCACCTGCTAGGCTCCAGGGCGCAGCAAAAATAGAATAATTTAAAAAAAATAAAGTCAACCTGCGATGTAAAATAACACGTAATGAAATTAACAATAGCAAATAAGGCCATTTATCATTTTGGTTCCCGAAATCAGGGAACCAATAACAGTTATAGCAAAGTACCGCAAAGCGATTACATTTAAAAGGAAAACAAGGCTACCGCCCAAAAAATAATATGGTTCCCTAAAGCGGGAACAACACCATAGAACGGTCTTCTCCGGTTCCTGGGAACTGAAGCAGAACTGAAGAAACACACAAATTTATATAAACTACAACCTAAATAATGCAGAATATTGGTAAATTATCTAAACAAGTAAGAATAAACACACTAAGAATAAATAAAAAAACATAATCAGTCTGAAGTATGAATGGAAGACTTGGCGGGGGGGGGGGGCTGCTTTCTTCAGGCAGAGAGATAAATCTGCTGTCAGGATGTGATGGAGAGCGTGACCACACAGCAGAGTTTTAGTTTTTGAATTTCATTCTAAGATTCCCTAATTAGCATAAAATTGTAAGCTCCAGTGCAGCTCATACCAGGGGGAATGAAGCTGTTGTTAAGCATAAGTGAGGGATTCCTAGGGTTTGAGCTCTCATTTTTAGATAGATTTCATTTTGTATTTATTTTTTATTTTTATCTTTAGAAAAGGTTAGCTTTCTGTTTAGAAAGCTGCGCAGACTGAGCATTTATAAATACTTTCTCCCTGAGCTCATATATTGTCATTGCTAGGCTTAACAAGCCAAGGATTTTTTCACTGAAATCACATAGGTCAGCTGTACATTCACGTGAGATTTCCCACTTGCTCATCACGCTCTCATGCACTGTTCTTGTAGCCAATAGAAAGTCAGCAAAGCCTTACAAACAGCTGAAACGAACAATAGTAAGGCATCCCACTCACTGACAGCCATAAAAGATGATGTCCCATGCACTCAATGCATTTCAATGCAACAGTTGTTAAAATACTTCCCGACTCTGATCACAATAAGAACCGGACTGCTACGCAGACAACCCTATAAATGTATTTATTTAAGTAATGCTCATTACCTTGCTTGTGCTGCTGCTGCTTCTTGTCGTTTTGCCTCCTCTTCTTGCTTTCGTTTTTGTTCCTCCTCCCTTTTCATGATCTCCTCTTCTTCCTTTTTCTTTTGCTCCTCTTCTGCAATTATTCTTTCATCCTCTTTCTTCTTCTTCTGATCCTTTTTACTCTTCTCTTCCTCGTGTTTCTTCTTTTTCTCTTCTGCTGTCTTTACGTTGTCTCGTTTACTGCTGAGCTTCACATCCTCTCTCCCTCTCTCCCGGCTGCTGGAGGCTGGTTTCCTTTCACCAATGTCTTTGTCCCTGCTGCTCAAAGAAGCTCCTTCTTTGTCATCCATGCTTGCAGTCTTCTTACGTTCTGCTGGCATTATGTCAACCAGGCAAACCTGAGAGAGTAAAATGATTCAGTTACACCTGGTTTGAACTTGGACACTACTTTCAAGAACTAAAACATTTTGTCTGATAAATCAAATGGCTAATTTAGCAACAGCTTCAGGCTATCACAAAATTATTTCAAAGCAGTCACATACACACAAAAGTCCAGAAGCTACTAAAACAAGTCAGTGCACTTACTAGAAGTACAATATTTAAATAAAAAAAAAAAAGTGGTTTACCCAGTGACAAACCGATCAGCACTGCTGATTTGTGTAAATAAGGAACGTTCTTACCAGAATTGAGGGAAGTTCTCTTTAGACCTGTCTACACTGCCAACTTTGCAGCGCATTAACCCGTATACACGGGTTGATGCGCTGCAAAGTTGGCACTGTAAACACTGTCAGGAGCGCCATATGTGCCTGTCGGATCATTTTTTTGATCCGACTCAGTTGTTGGATCAGTAGCGGAGCGAGCACATTATATGCTAGTGTGAACGCTTTGCTGTGCTCGCTCCGTTACAAAGGGTGTTTTAAAAATCAGCCTCTGGTGAATTCATAGCCTCTCCTTAGAGCGGCCTGCAGCACTGCGAGGTGGGCTGTGTAAACGGGACTGCAGATGGTGCATCAGGAATGGAGCAGTGTACATGCCACAGTGCTGCCACTGTGTAAACACGGCCTTTATTCAATGACTCCAATACCCGATTTTCAGCAGTTCTCAATGGCATCACAATTAATTCTCAGTTACTGGGAAGTGTAAATGGCTTCAGATGGGGAGCAGGGTCAGCTTCAGCAGGTAATCTCAGCAAAGCAGGCAAAACACTGTAGACAAGACAACCAGTATTTATTGCCCTTAGGCTGACTATTAGCTCACTTGTATATACTTGTACCAGTGATACTTCAGAAGTCAGGCTTGTACCAATTCACGTAAAAACACTTAAAAGCTTAATGAACTGCAACAAACACACACCTGTAAATACAAACGGTGTGCTGCCTACTGCACCTCAGTACTGACCCAGTCTGCAAGGGCGGACTGCAGTTAAAATGCAGCTAAAATTTCAATGTCAGTGATGGCGTTTTCATCGGAGCCCTGAAATAACACAGAAACACTAGATAAACAGTCAGTCCTTGCATGCTGAGCCAGTCTTGTCTAAACGTTTTGCCTGTTTTTCTGAAATTACCTGGAGGCTGCCCCTCCCTATCTGAAGCAGTTAACTTTTGGCGGCCAAGAACTATCACCGAATAAAGAGAAATTCACTCAGTTCTGCTAAGACTGTTCCTTATTTACGTGAATCAGCAGTGCCAGTGCTGAATGGGTTGCTGCTGTGTAGACAACGTTGTTTAGGATTAATTAAAAGCAGTGTTTCATAAAGACAGAATATGTGAAAAGTTCAACTGAACAAAAAACTCCCAGCCACCAGCAGCTAATCTATAGTATATTTCACCTGATCCTTATTTGACTCGTTGGGGATGTGGAGAGCAACTAAGGCCTTACTAAAACACAAATTACAATATAGTACACAAAAGGTACTGGCCATTTCAGAGACCTGGGTGAAACCAGAACTACCCAGTTCTACAGTCCAACTATATGGCTATTACCAAACTAAACTAGTTCAGCCCACTGGAAAAGGCAAAGAAATGGCCTTCTACATTAGAGACAATCGGAGGCACGAAAGCTGTATCGCTGGCCAGCAGCATGACCATGCTACCGCAACATCCCTGAGCTAAACATCATCAAGATCACTTCTAGGAGCCAAAGATCTTTTTTTGTATATTATTCTGCTTCTCCCCAATCACTGGTGCTGCACTCATCTACCCATGGCAACTCCCAGCACCATCCTAACCTCTCTCTCTCTGGCACTTACCTCTGCCCTGAGGTGCCACAGGGACTAGTCCGTTCAGCTGCTCCCCCTTGCTTTATCAAGTATGTGAGTGCACTGCGCAGGTGGGCAAGGCCCAAGAGCACCACGCTTTATGACCTGGCTGTTCATGCAGGGTTTTTCCTGCTTAGTTCCTCCACACCTTGTGATGCAGATGGCTGTGGATTCAAATGTATGCTAGCCTGTTCAGCTGCTCCTCTTTGTCCCACCAAGTGGGTGAGCACAGAGTGGCCAGTCGGGTTAGCATGACAACACTGGGCTTTATGAGCTGGCTGCTCACTCCAGGGGTTTTCCTGCTTAGTTCCACCCCCTAGGACACTGATGGCTGTGGGCCTGAATGTGTGCATGCGCACACTCATGCACGATGCGTGCATCTGGGCCAGACAGAGTCCTCCTTTACCTACATCACCCATTGGCTGTACTCCCACCTGTGGTCACCCAGCTGGCAGTGTACTAGACAGCAATGCAACCCGCCTCTCCAAAAGGAGAGCATACGCTGTGATACTCAATCATTTTTGCCTCAGCCAGCCCCTAATGACCCTGAATCGTTCCTGAACCCAGGTCACCAGCAATAAGAGCCACAGCGCCACCACTGCACAGACAGGTCAGCCAAGAGCGGTAGAGACCTCTGCAATCTATACAGGCCCACCACCACCAAATACCCCTAGATCTTCCTTATCCCAGGTCATCAATCTCCTTTAGCACTGCTTACCAAGTGCTGAGATAATAATCCCAGAGGATTTTAAAATTGAATGGCTCAACTCTACGGACACTGAGGTTATGAGACTGGGCCATAAATCACTATATAAAACATAACTGACCACAAGGTACTCCCGCAGATCAAAACCAGGAACCTATTATCAACTGGATCCTAGTAAACAGGCCTGAAAGAATTGCTATATCTGGAACCAGTTGAGATTTGTTAAGAGACCATGGCTTGGTTTACTGCATTTGTAAATGTAAACCAAACTCCCCTCCACATTTTATCTAAGCCTCTTCAAACAACATGGAGTCTTGCTATATTCTGACATATGCAGCGAGTCCCAAACTTCGAACTGCTCCGGAGGTGAAAGAGTTAACTTTCCATGCCAGGCATGGAACGCTGAGCTCGAGCTCGGTTGAAACTCTGTCTGTTGTCCTTCAAACTCAAACCGTCAGCTTCTTTACTCCGCCTCACTGAACAGTAACTCCGGAGATTTCTCCTTCTGCTCGGTTCATTTTGTCGGTTAAAGTATTGTTTTTCTCGGTTTTCGACCGAATTTAAACCGCAACCGGTCGGTTCAGGCTCTGTCTGTGGTATTTGTGAGTACTAGATAGGTTTTACATTAATTCTCTTCTGTGTGGAACTTGTAGACGGTTTATCGGTTCGGTCTGAACCGATCAGGTTGTTTAAAATATCTTAATCTGTGATTTAGAGTGTGGTTACCAGTTCTTATCGGCTCCCAAAAAACGATTTTATTACGCTTTTTCCACGCACTGTGACACGGCTGGGAACTGGTTAAGAGGGTCTTACCTGGCGGATTGCCATAAATGGGTAAGTTTGGTTAGGACTGGCACTATGTCTGAGAAACCCAAAAGAAAAACCGGGCCCACTGGGTTACAACACTGCAGTGTGTGTGGGGAAGTCTTGGCCAAGGCTGACCCCCACACCACCTGTGTTTATTGTCTGGGGTTTGACCACCTCAATGCAGACTGCCAGATTTGTAAAAATTTTCCTGCAGCTATCCTGGAAAAGAGAGTTGGTAGGCTCAGGGAAAGGGAGGCCAAAAAGTCCGCTGAACCGGATGGCCAGCCCGGTTCGGTTCCAACCGGACCAGAGGGAGTGCCCTCTGACCAGGGCGAGACTTCTTCGGGCAAAAGGAGATCCGACTCTGAGGAGTCGGTTCCAGCAAAAAGGACTAGGAAATCAGCTGGTGTGGAGCCAAAACTTTCCTCTCCAACCGCTGAAGAAATAGCCAAAGCGATTAAAATTGTCCAGTCGCTTTCCCTGGTTCCGACCGAACCGGCACCATCAGGTAAGCGCCCGGTTCAGCCGGTTCCACCAGTTCAAGAGTATGATTTAGAGGAATATTATGAACCGGAGGAGGGGGAAGAGGAGTATGAGGAGAGTGAATGTGGATTTGAAAGTTTGGATGTGCTCATTGACCCGGACATCTCCCCAGACAGACCTTCAGGAGTGTCTCCTCCTAGGCTTTCTGAGTCCCCTTCTCATTTTATGTTTTATAAAAAAGTGGCTGAAACCCTCCAGCTCCCTATGGAGGAAGCTGTGGATGATCGAGAGGAGCCTGACTATGTGGAAATGACGGATATCCCAGAGTCTAGGAGACTGTCTATTCCCTTGCATAAATCTTTTGGGAAACAGACATTTAAAATTCTAAAAACTCCTCACCCTATACCTCCTGTGGATAAGAGAATGGACAAGAGGTACACATAGTCAGGCTCTGATAAGGAGTTCCTTACACAACAATACAGCCATGTTGGGGTAGTGCAGGCTGCAGCCTGTGACAAGGCAAATATTCCCTTGGCTTCACACCCCCCGGACAAGGACTCCAGGAAGATTGATGCCATGGCAAAGAAACAGTACATGGCAGCATCCTTGGGACTCAGACAGGCAAATTATATGGCTTATGTTGCTAGATATCAGAAATCCAGATGGGATACTGTTATGGCTCTAGAAAACAGGTCCCTGGCCAGCTTGCCAAGGAGCTGGAGCAGGTGGCTGCTGATGGTATTGAGGCATCCAAGGTGCAATTCCATGCTGCAGTGGACTCAAATGATGTGTCATCAAGAGTCATGGCTACATCTGTGGCACTTCGCAGAATGGCTTGGCTCAGATGTACTAGCCTGCCATAGGATACCCAGACTAAGGCCATGGATTTTCCTGTTGTGGGTAATTCCCTGTTTGGGGAGCAGACAGAATTACATGAAGAAAATGGATGAGTATAGGACCACCTATAGGAGTGCACAGGCCAAGGAAAGGCAGGCCACTCCTCAAAGGCAGCTTCCCAGGGGCAGGGGCAGGACTTTTCACCAAGCCCATGCCTCCTCTTCTGCTTATGCCCAGAGGGGGTTCTTTAGAGGGAGAGGCAGACGGGGTACAAGCAGGCCTGCTTCCACCCCTCAGCCCAAAGCCCCTGCCAAGCAGGCACCCTGATGGGGTTGCCAGGGCCGATTCTCAGCTACCTATAGGGTGCAGGCTTGCTTACTTTGTCCAGGACTGGGAGTCTCTGACATCAGACAAGTGGGTCCTGGAAGTAGTAAGCCAGGGATTGGTTCTCAGCTTCAAAAAGTTTCCAAAGATGAGAACCAGATCCTTTCCACCTGCAAATCCACCAGAGGCACTTGCCCCAGAGGCAGAGGTCTCTTCCCTCCTGGCTCTCAGAGCTGTGGAAAGGGTTCCACCCCTACACCAGGGCAAAGGGTTGTACTCCAGGTACTTCCTTACCCCAAAAAAGACAAGAGAATGGCAGCCCATCCTGGATCTCAGACACTTAAACAAGCACCTTTTAAGACCAAAATTCAAAATGGTGACTCTGGGAATTATTCTACCCTCTCTAAGGCCAGGGGACTGGCTAGTGTCCCTGGACCTCAAGGATGCCTACTTCCATATTCTCATCAGAAGCTCCCATCAGTACCTCAGGTTCGAGCTGCCCTCAGGCCATTACCAGTTCAGAGCAATGCCCTTGGCCTCACTCTGCTCCAAGGGTATTCACAAATGCCTGGCAGTAGCAGTTGCTTCTCTAAGAAGGCAAAAAATTGCCATCTTCCCTTATCTGGGCGACTGACTCATAGTAGGCCAGTCCCCAGACCAAGTCAAGTTACACCTAGAGATAACTCAGCAACTGCTCATCTCTCTAGGTTTCCTTCTGAATCTTTCAAAGTCAGTTCTAGAGCCTGTCCAGCTCCTCACCTTCATAGGCGCAGAGCTGAACACAGAGAAAGCCAGAGCCTTCCTTCCTTTGGACAGGGCAAGGACCCTGGTCTCTCTGGCCTCCTCATTCACCCTACAGGTGTCTCAACCAACAAGGCATTTTCTACAGCTACTGGTGCACATGGCTGCTTCTACAGCAGTAGTGCAGGGAGCAAGATTTCAGATGAGGGACATTCAGTTCCATTTGAGAGCCTTTTGGTCTCAAAGGAAAGATCCTCTAACCAAATTGATCCCAGTGACTCGGAACCCTGATCAAGGCCCTACAGTGGTGGCAGGATCAGAGCAATCTGAGACAAGGGGTTCCTTTTGTCACTCAGACTCACTCCTTAATCCTTACTACAGATGCATCCCTCTTGGGGTGGGGGAGCTCACATGGGCGACCTCACTACCCAGGGGTTGTGGTCCCCTCAGGAATCTCTGCTCCACATCAATCTGTTGGAACTCAGAGCAGTTTTTCTAGCACTTCAAGCTTTTTCCAAATCTGTTCAGAACAAAGTTGTACAGGTCAGAACAGACACCACCACCACAATGTGGTACATTAACAAGCAAGGGGGCACTCGGTCTACAGCCTTGTGCATTGAAGCAATGAAGTTGTGGTCTCTGGCTTACTCCCTGAACACCTCCCTTACGGCAGTTCACACTCCCAGGCAAGGACAATGTCCTGGCAGATGCTCTCAGCAGGATTTCCCAGGGCCATCATGAATGGTCACTGGACCCCCTGGTCTTGGAGGTGATATTTGCCAGATGGGGCACCTCGCAGATAGATCTTTTTGCAGCCCCAGACAATCACCAACTTCCCCTTTTTTGCTGCAGGCCCCCAGTGTTGGGCTCAGTCCCTCTGGATGCCTTAGTTCTCAATTGGGAAGGGAAGTTTCTCTATGCTTTTCCCCCTTCCCTCTCCTGTTCAAAGTGCTAGTCAAAATCAGATCTCAACCCTGCAAGATGATCCTGATTGCTCCAGATTGGGCCAGACAACCCTGGTATCCACTCCTACTGTCCTTAGCAGTCCATCTTCCCCTGTGTCTTCCCAGGAATCACAACCTGTTAACCTGTGCTCAGGGGAGGGTTTGGTACCCGAACCTCAAATCTCTCAATCTCAAGGCCTGGCTCTTGAAGAGTTAGAGTTTGCTGATTTACACCTCTCCCAAGGTGTAATGGATATCCTGAAGGCTTCTAGAAAACCTTCCACCAGGGCTACTTATAATTCCAAATGGAAGAGGTTTTCCATATGGTGCTCTGGAAAGCATATTTCCCCAGAATCTGCTGATTTACCCACAGTCCTGGATTATATGGTCCACTTAAATACCTTGGGACTGAGACCAGCTACCCTAAAAGTGCATCTGGCAGCTGTGTCTGCTTTTATTTCAGCAGGTAAGCCCTCTTCTCTTTCAGCTCACCCTGTATTCTCCAAGTTTTTCAAGGGATTGCTTCACACCAACCCTCCATTCAGGGACCCTGCCCCCACCTGGGATCTTAATGTTTGCATTGCTCAGCTTATGCAACCCCCCTTTGAGTCTTTGTCTTCAGCAGAGCTTAAGTACTTGACTTGGAAGACTGTTTCTGGTAGCCATCACTTCTGCCAGACACATAAGTGAATTACAAGCTTTGTCAGTGGAGCCTGATTTTATCTCCTTTCATAGAGATAAGGTGGTCCTCAGGACTAACAGGAAGTTCTTGCCTAAGGTAGTTTCAGATTTCCACCTTAATCAATCTATCTCTCTTCCAGTGTACTTCACTGACCATTCCTCCTCTGGCGAGAGGAGGCTGCACAGCTTAGATGTGAAGAGAGCCCTTAGTTACTACATAGAGCGTACCAAGGGTCACAGGTTTGACTCCCTCCAACTGTTCCTCACTTATGGTGAGGTTGGTAAAGGTAATCTGCCACTAAAAGATCCATTGCCAGGTGGATTGTCTCTTGTATCCAATTTTGCTATGAAAAACTGGGTAAGGTTCCTCCCTCAGGCCTGAGGGCTCACTCTACCAGAGGTACAGCTGCTTCCCTAGCTGCTGCCAGGGACATCCCTATTCTAGATATATGTCAAGCAGCTACCTGGAAAACAGTTCACACTTTTACTAAGCATTACTCCCTGGACATCCAGGCTAGGAGTGATGCTCGGTTTGGCACAGCTGTGCTTCAGAGCCTATTTCCTAAGTAGGTTCTGTCCCTCCTCCATGGAGGTACTGCTTTGTAGTCTGCATATGTCAGAATATAGCAAGACTTCATGTTGTTTGAAGAAAACATTACTCATCTTAGTAATGTTGTTTCTGCTAATGGAGTCTTGCTATATTCTGACCTCCCCCCCTGCCTGCCCCTCTCAGAACCTCTGTTTTTGGGATGTGGGTGGGCAGTGCAGTGCTGGCACTTGGTAGGTGCCCACCTTGTTGTTTTTCACCCCTCCTTTCTTGGGGTAACTTGGTGTTGTGTTTTTCATTTTTTGGGTCTCCTGACTTGAGTCTTTGTTTTGGGACCAAAAAATGTGTTCTTATGTTTAGTAGCCAGTTGGCTAGTGTAGGTTTACAGCTTCCACACAGGACCTCAGTGAGTTTAGCTCATAAAGATCTGACAGTTTGAGTTTGAAGAACAACAGACAGAGTTTCAACCGAGCTCGAGCTCAGCGTTCCATGTCTGGCATGGAAAGTTAACTCTTTCACTCCCGGAGCACTTCGAAGGTTGGGACTCACTGCATATGTCAGAATATAGCAAGACTCCATTAGAAGAAACAACATTACTAAGGTGAGTAATTTTTTCTTCCATCAAAGACCTGGGCCCAGAGAAGTTCTTCCAGGAGCTCTTTAAAATAAATTGAAAAAGAGTGACCTCCAGCTCAGATATTGAGACTGCCTGGACTTACTTTACAACAAATTCAAAACCATTTGTGAATAATTTCTACCAGCTTAACTTGTCCAGCTCTGATGTGGTCAATATAAATGGATTACACCTGAATTGCTTCTGAAGTCGGGATAAGGCTTGGTCAACCCACAAATCTACTAATGAAGACAGTGACGGGGATGCTTACAGATGTCTCTGAAATCAAGCTGTTACCCTCACTAGGAAAGATAACACTGAATTCTACGCTAGGCACAGTAGTTATCTACAGCAAGTCCCCTCCCCCCAAAAAGGTAACCTGGGGGGGCACTGTGAAACCCAACAAAGATGGCCACTTCCCCTTAGATCTCCATTCATCAAGTCCTATACCATTTACTTTTTTTTTTTTTTTACATTTTTTTATTTTGCCTTCACGGAGCCAACAGGTGGCTTAGGGCCCTTCCTTGGAGGTACTTGTCCTCCGACCCTGACCATCCCCCACTCAGCCATACTCTCGTAGTTCCCCCGCAGACTACCCCCACAGCAGGGCCGGGATGAGGAGCGCCATCTTACTCCATCCCCAGAGCACAATCCAGAAGTCAGGGACGCGCATCGAGTCTTCATGGACCATATCAGCTCCCGGTGTTTCTGCCCATTTTGCCCCAGGCCCATGAACATGCAATGGGCAGAGCGGCTGGGCTCCACATCTGCAGAAGCAGCCTTACGGCCTGGACGTGGGGCCCTCCCCATCCTGGTGGTGTGCCTGTGCTGACACCCAGCCACTGCTGCATATCAGGCAACAGCGTGTTGCTCTGGTCCCCCTCCCTGAGGAAGGAGAGCTGTCTGCTGAAGCTCAATCCTTCCTCACCCCTGCTGACCCCCGAGCAACCCAAGTCCGTTCCCGAACATAGGTCGCTGGCATGGCACGAGGTGTGGCATCCAGCGCCTCAACCCTCACCACCACCGGGCTGGCTATAACATTTACTTTTTAAGAAAATCTACCTGCCCGAGCCCGAAACATCAGGCGCAGAGGCCGGAAGAAAAAGAAGAAGAATCAGCATTTATACAGTGCTTTTCATACACAATGTATCCCAAAGCACTTTACAAGCAATGCTAGACTGGTAGTGAAGTGACTGAATGTGTAGTAGCGGCCATATCGCACATCAACACCCACACACAGCCTGGATAATTGCATGAAGCGCTTTACGGGAAGGGGAATGTTGACCAGGAATGTCCCCTACTCTTTGCGAAGAGTGCCCTGGGTTCTTTTACTTCCACCTGGACACCCACCAGGACAACACCAGGATGGGTAGAAGGGACCTCGGTTTAACATCTCATCTGAAGGATGGCACACCCCAGCAGTACAGCACCCCCCAATACTGCACTCCAATGCCAGCATTTTAGGTGCAAGTTCAATCCCGGTGTGGGACAAGAACCCACAACCTTCTAGTCCAGAGGCGAATGTGCTACCAACTGAGCCATGCTGACACGGAAGGAAGGGTTCAAGAGCGTTCTCTGGTGCTCTCCTCCTGGGGGGGGGGGTTACAGACATATCACCCTTTGGCAGCTCCACGTGGCCGGGTTCGGCATTGCGCTTCATGATGTGGGTAACCACACCAAGCATGCACAAGAAGTGAGGATGCCGCGGCATGCAACCTAAAAGGGCGGGGAACAAAAGGGAAAATGGCACCATGCTGGCCCACCTCCTGGTGGCGGTTGAAGCCCCTAAGCTGCACCCTCACTGTCCAACACAGAAGCAAGGAATTGCTGAAGGGCACTTCAATCTCCATCCCCGGCTGCCTCCCACGGGCAGGGGGGCCCCCCCAACAAAGGAATACATAGGGTCAGTTGAAAGGCAGGGGCAGCAGAAGGGAGACTTGGTCACCTGAAGGAGTGGGCTGCTAGGTTGGTAGGGGGAAAAAGATAAAAAAAAAAAAAAAAAAAGAAAATCTACCTGCAAGAAGCTCGGATTTCTTGATGGATCCAGTAAACACAGACGCTCAGGATCGCAATGGTGAAACCTTGGGGAAATCAGCCTAGAGGAGTGGGAGGGAAACAAGCAGGTAGGAAGACCGACCACGGGACTGTCTCACAGCAGGAAGAAATGCTGCAAACACTTGGCACCAAAATGCATCAACTACTATAGTCAGTCATGGCCATGAATCTTAAACTGGACTCAATAATTGGCCACTTGGGGACCATGGTAGCTGTCACAAACGCACTCTGTAGGTCAGGCCCTCTGCTCCCACAGTGCCAACCTCAGAGCTCAATAGTGTGAACAGGTAACAGATAGGGTAACCCTCCTGTCTGCTTTTGGGTCCAAATCACCTTTAGTCAAGTTCTGGGGGGATTCAAACTGTGAACCTTATGCTAGCATACCCAATGAACAGGCTCACATACGCACCCTCTTCGGGGATTGCGGAACAATCTTTCGCCAGGGGCACCCAGCCAGGCTTCCAAAATGAACCCTTTTAACTCTATAAGAGACCTTAGGTATATTCTTACCTTTTTCCAAACTTAGTAACACCATCAAGCTGTTGAACAGTTTTGTCAGACTTAATCACCTATACGTCACATGCAAAAAGAACTGACAGACACCCAGGCAGTCTTTCAAAGAAAATATTCTTTACTATAAAATGATAAAAATATGAAAAATGTAAACACAGAACAATATATCAAAGAGCTCACAATCACATAAAAGAACAAGGGAAAATTACAAAGCAAATCACCTACCACAATACATTTCGATTTTTGCTACCTAAGGTATTACCTCAGAAAGTGCGTTTTAAAGTTAGATCAGAGAGCTGTGTCTCTCTAGAGTCCCAAGATGATATGACAAATAGTTCAGACACAAGAATCACTTTAAACTCTGTATCTCCACACTCCTTCTGTGAGTCATGTAGCTCCACCTTTTAGAATATAAAATTACAAAAAATTATTTCCTATCATGAAGTATTTTAAATAAGCTGCCATCAAAAGAAAAAAAAGACATTCCTATATATAGCTCCTTAATTACACATTTTGTTTGAACTTAGCAATCCCACACTGGCACCAATGGGTTAAAAAACTAACAGGAATCAGCCTAATGACGTCCTGTTTCTGAAGTCATAAAGTCACATTTGGTTTGCACTTCAACAAGCCTAGGCATGTCATAAATGGTAATAAATGCCATTCTGAAGGAAGTCCGTTAATTAAATGGTTCCTGGTCAGTTTTCATATCCTGTAGCTTCACTGAAACCTGGGGGCATCCATGGAAGCACAGGCTGTCTTATGTGAGACAATCACATACTATATTTTATATTGCAAATATCCTACAATAATCATAACCAGCTGGTCAAGCATCACAGTAGCAACCTTGCAAACAGAGTCACATGATGTTAAGACACTGGCTGAAACAGCTCAACATGTCACAGAAGATATAGCAAAGGAGACCCAGTATCACTGCTCTCGCCTGGAAATTTTAGAGAACCAGAAAATGTGCATCTACTATGTGTGCTGAAGGAAGCAGATGGGGATCACCTCCTATTGTTTTTCACAGACTGGCTAACAGAAGCTCTGGGGTTCAGGGACAATTCCAAAAGCCCTACAGTTACAAAAAGCTTTCAGAATCAGCCCCAGAGGGCAGCACTCAGAGACTTAGACACTACACTCTATCCTGCTTGTGACATCAGAGATTGGGGAGAGGGACTGGATCATGGCCGTAAGCAGACACAGGAGACCAGTGTTGCTGGATGGAACTCCTATTTCTTTTTTTCAGGACATAAACTAAGCCACACGCCAGAGGCAAAATAACTTACAAGTTGTATGCACAACACTCTGTGAGGCGAGGATTCAAAACACAATAGTATTCCCCACCAAACTGAGCATAATACATCAAGGGATGATCTACATGTCTACAGATCCAGCAGACACTGGATGCTGGGCCCAAAAGGTGAAGAAACCTGCAAGAGAGCATGCAGAATCTGCAGACAAAGCTGAGGAAAGCTGAGATCTGTTGCAGGCATTTGAGACTACCTGGACCCCGCTGTAACTCTAACCATCCACCTCTCGGGACCTTTACTGGTATTTTTTGTTGTTGGACATTGTCTGACTCAAGTACGTACCAGCAGTGCGGGGTTGTAGGACCATCACTGGCTACGTTGTCCTTAACCATCTGGGACTCTCTGCCACAAGACTATAAGCAGACTTTTTTCAGTTAAAAAAAAACAAACCTTGAAATGCTCTTCTGGTTATAGCAGGAAGGGTTGTTTCTTCTGCTACCTTATTAAAAGTCAGATGGATTTCAGACCACCCAACCAAGACTGCAAAAGAGACCGGGAACTAAGCTCACAAATACTGACTGCTGCACGGAATAGAGAGGTGGTAACCATGGGAGACTTCAACCTATCCAAGGTGGACTGAATGGTACTGGCCACAACCTGAGCCAGGAATCAGGTGAGTCTAGATGCGCTGCAAAATGGGTTCCTGACTCAGGGCATCATAGAACTCACCATGGAAGGGGCAATCCTTGATCTGGTGCTGACGAAAGGGGACCACGTCCAGGATACAAAAGGTCAAGGAGCTCCTGGGTTGAAGTGATCATCGCACAATGTGGCTCCAGCTGGACACAGGCACAGAAAGGCCCCCCGACTAAAATCCTGGATTTTAGAAAGATGGACTTCAGAAAGATGAGCGAGTTGCTAAGGAGCTACATGGCAAGCATCCGAATGGATATGGGGAATGGACCAAAGGTGGTACATCATCAAGGAGGGAAGAATGGCTGACACAGAGACGTGCGTTATGCTCAAAGGGAAAAACTCAAGGGTCAAAGCACCCAGCTGGTTTAGTACGGAGGTTGCCAAAGCAGGAAGGGATAACAGGTCAGCCTACAAGAAATTTGGGAGGACCACAAGGGTGGAAGGCGGGGAAGATTACCTGAAGATGGCTAGTGTAGCAGGTAAGGTAGCCTGGCGGGCTAAAGCTCAGAAGGAACTGCAGCTAGGAGATGAAATTTAGAAGTGGGAGAAGGCCTTTTTTTCACTACACAGTATATGCAAGAAAAATGGGATTGTTAGGTTCAGGATAGGGGGTGGGTGGAGGAGAATGGGGGCAAAGCAGAGGTACTGAACGAGTACTTCTGCACTATCTTCACCAGAGGGAGAGAGCTGGACAGGTGCCAATAGTGGGAAGGAGAGGAATAAGGGGGTGGGGGACACATATGTTTTGACTGAGGTGGACAGCATCAGGATATGGCTGCTAGCACTGAGGGTAAACAAATCCCCAGGCCCAGATGGCAAACACTCAAATGTGCGGAGAGAACTGGTGGAACAGCTTGCAGATCCAATGGCTGACTTGTTCAATAGTTCACTAAAGTCAGGTGTGGTACTGCAGGACTGGAGAACGGCACATGTAGTGTCCCTTCATAAGAGCAGTCCCAAGGATGACCCAGGGAACTACAGATTGGTCAGTCTGACCCCAATTGTGTGCAAGTTCATACTTAAGGAAAGGTTGGTAGAGTATCTGGAGGACCCCATAATCTCCAAACTAAGCAGTAGCACGGGTTTATGTGAGGAAGAGCATGTCAAATTAATCCAACTGACTTCTTTGACTGGGTCACTGAACCAGTGGACAGGGCTAAGTGGTGGACATCCTTTACCTAGACTTCAGCAAGGCCTTTACCTCTGTACCCCCACAAAAGGTTGATAAGGAAGTTGGTGGATCTTGGGGTTGGAGAAAGGTCAATCAGATGGGTGGAAAACTGGATGACGGCAGGACCCAGAGCACGGGGGGGGGGGAAGAGAGCTACCTAGTACCAGAGAGGCCACCACTGGGGACCCACAGGGCTCTGTGCTCAAGCCAGTGCTGTTCAATGTCTTCATCAACAATACTGTGAATGGCATTAAGGACAACATTTTCCTATTCTTGGATGACACCAAGCTCTGTGGGACAGTGGACACAGCAGAAGAGATACAACACCTAAAGGTGGATCTGGAAAAAACAGATAGGTGGTCTGGGATCTGTCAGCTTGGTTTCAATGCAAAGTTATGCACAATGGAGCCAAGTACCTGAGGACTGAGTACAGCCTGGGAGGGACCTTGGCATCTGCATCAGAGGAGGACAAAGTTCTGGGAGTGATGATCACTAGTGACCTGAAGCACTCCACAAATGTAGGAAACCAGAAGTAATGGCAAATAAAATATTGGGTTGCATTGCTAGGGGATCAGCATCAGGCGGGAGGTGGTAATACTGCATTTGTACAGGTCATTAGTGAGGCCGCATCTGGAGTACAGTGTATAGTACTGATGCCCATACCATAAAAAGGACATTATTCCTGCTGGGGAGAGGTCAGCAGGGTAGGACATATGAGAAGAGGTCGGAAGCCCTGACTGTGCACTCCATGGGTGAAGGGGGGAACATGACGGAGACCTTCAAGTATTTGACAGGAATAAATATGGTGGATAAGAAGGGTCTCTTCAAGCTTAGTGGAAAACGAAACACAAGGGGACACAGTCTCAAGATTGGGGGGGGGTAGTTTAGGAGAGACGCTAGCAGGCACTTCTTCACGGAGAGGGTGGTGGCAAGCTAAAATGTGCTTCCAAAAGAAAAAATTACTCACCATAGCAATGTTGTTTTTTTCTAATGGAGTCTTGCTGTATTCTGACAAATGTAGTATAACTGACCGCATAGCTCCAGCTGTCCCGGAGAACAAAGAGCCAAACTTTATGCAAACGCATAGAACATCGAGCTTCGTTTTCAAACCGCTGTCCTCTGTATATTCTAGTAACTGATCAGATTCATACGGAGCTACCAATGCAACAGATATAAAAAAAACTCTATAACCAGACCTAATCACCCCAAGGGGCAAATACAGAAACCAACAGGGACATGAAGAAGACTCAAGTCACTGATGCCCAAGAAAAAATACACTAACCACTGGTGGGTGAAAGAATATAACTGAGGTGCAGATGCCAGACCCTTTCCCCAGGTTCTGGAGGGGACGAGGGTTGGATGTCAGAATACAGCAAGACTCCATTAGAAGAAATAATATTACTATAGTGAGTAATTTTTTTCTTCAAACATCTCAAAGTCTTGCTGTATTCTGACAAATGCGGACTACTAAGCAGTGCTCCCTGGAGGTGGGCACAGAACCTACTTGGAAATAGGTTCTACAACACTGCTGTGTCAAACCAGAGGATATCTCTGGCAGCTGCCACTGAGGCAGCAGTCCCTCTAGTGGAATGGGCCATCAGGCCCGCTGGTGGGTCTTTCCCCAGCTTACTGTAACAGAACTGGATGCAAGCCACAATCCATCTGGCAGTGGTCCTTTTTGTGGCTGGCCTGACCTTACCCACCTCACCGTAGGTAAGGAATAACTGGTAACAGTCCTTCCTCTGTTCCTTTGTCTGTCCGTGTAGTAGCCGATAGCTCTCTTTACATCCAGACTGTGAAGCCTGCATTCACCAGAGCTGGAATGGTCTGTGAAAAACACAGGTAATTGATGGACTGATTGAGATGAAGTCTGAGACCACTTTGGGGAGAAACTTCCTTTTGGCTCGGAGAACTATCTTCCTAGCAGAAGTAATAGCCACCTGGAATACAGTCTTCAAAATCAGGAACTTGAGTTCTGCTGAAGACATGGGCTCAAAGGGAGGCTGCATAAGCTGATCTATGCGTATATTGAGATCCCAGGCTGGGGTCAGCTCCCTGTGAGGAGGATGGAGATGGAGCAACCTTTTAAAGAATTTCTTGAAAATGGGATATGCAGCTATGGAAAGGCCCTTCCCTGCTGACAGGTAGGCAGAGACAGCTGCCAGATGCACCTTCAAGGTACAGTAGATGGCTGTAATGCTAGTGACTGGAGATGAAACAGATAATCCAAGAGCACTAGAAGCCCAGTCTGCTGTGGGTCCAGGTCATTTTGGATGCACCATATGGAAAACCTTTTCCACTTCGAGGAGTAGGTTTTCCTAGTGGAAGGTTTCCTGGATACTTTCAGGATGTCCAGAACACACTCAGAGAGAAGCAAGGCTGCATACTCGAAGTCTTCAAGAGCCAAGCCTTGAGTCATAGGGACTCAAGATTGGGGTAGAAGATCCTCCCTTGAAAGGACGTCAGCAGATTGTGCCTCCTGGGGAGGCAAATCGGACTAGCCACTGACAGAGACAGTGGCATCGAATACCATGATTGTCTGGCCCAGTCTGGGGCTATCAGAATCATGATGGAAAGCCGAGACCTCAGCTGGATCAGAACCCTGGAAATTAGGAGAAAAGGAGGAAAAGCATACAGGAACCTGCTGGACCAATCCAACAGCAAGGCCTCCAGTGGCACTGAGCCCTGAGCAGGCGGCCTGCAACAGTACTGAGGCAACTGGTGGTTGTCTGGTGCTGCAAAGAGATCCATCTCTGGCACTCCCCACCTCCTGAAAATTGACAGGAGGACCTGCCTGTTCAAGGCCCATCCATGATGGCCCTGGCTGATTCTGCTGAGAGCATCTGCCAGGACACTGTCCTTCTCTGGCAAGTGGACTGCTGACAGGGAAATGTGCAGGGAGTAGGCCAGACTCCAAATCCTCATGGCCTCTGTACAGCGCACTGAGGACTTTTCCCTTGCTTGTTGATGTAATACATGGTGGTGGTGGTGGTGCCTGTCCTGACTTGCACCACCTTGCCCCATAATAGTTTGGAAAATACTTGAATTGCCAGGAACACTGCCCTGAACTCCAGGAGACTGATATGCAACAGAGTCTCCTGGTGAAGCCAGGTTTCCATGGGCTGTGAGCTGCCCTAGATGAGACCCCAGCCCAGTAGTGAAGCATCTGCTGTCAGCACCAAGGAAGGGGCCTGTTGAAGAAAGGGAACCCCCCACTCTGAGGTTGCCCATATCCTGCCATCACTGGAGAGCTTGCAGTAAGGTGGCACACACTGGAATCAATTTGGACAAGGAATCCTATCTTAGATGAAACTGAATGTCCCTCATCTGGAACCAGGCCCCTGGGACCACTGCTGTGGTGGAGGCCATGTGCCCCACGAGTTGCAAGAAGTGTCTTGCTGGGTGAGAGATTTGAAGGTGGAAGGACTCTGCGAGCTGGATGAGGGCCTGTGCCCCTTCTGGAGGCAGGAAGGCCTTTGCCTGGATGGTATCCAGTTCTGCCCTGATTAATCCCAGAACATGAACAGGTGTCGAGACGGATTTTTTGAGCTCCACCAGGAACACTAAAGACCGAAATGTATCCTGGGTGAGATCTAAGGCTTCCTTTACCAGCTGGGGGGACAGACCCACCAGCAGTCAGTCGTCCAGGTAGAGGTAAACAGAGACCTCTTGCCTTTTTAGGTATGCCACTACCACTGCTAGGCACTTTGTTAACACACTTGGTAAGGAGGTCAGCCCGAAAGGCATGGCCCTGAACTAGTAGTGGCCTGAAGGCGTCGAAATGTGAGGTATTTTCTGTGGGACTGCCTGATGGGGATGTGGAAGTAGGCATCCTTTAGGTCTAAGGATGCCAGCCAGTCCCCTTGCCTTAGGGTAGGCAGGTTTGTAGCCAGAGTGGTCATTTTGAACTTTGGCTTTGTGAGATGTTTGGCTCGGGTATCTGAAATCTAGGATGGGTTGCCACTCCCCGTTTTTCAAGGCGAGGAAGTACCTGGAGTACAACCCCTTTCCCCTGTGCTGAGGGGGCACAGGCTCCACTGCCCTTGAAAGAAGTAGAGTGGAAATCTCTGCCTCCAACAAGACTGCTTCTGAAGGGTTGGCAGGTCTGAAAGCTCTTGCTCTCAGTTTTGGGAACTATTTGAAGCTGAGGGCTAGTCCCTAGCCTACTACCTCCAGGACCCATCAGTATGAAGTGATGGATTGCCAGGCCTGGAGGTAGTAGGCCAGCCGGCCCCCTACAGGGGCTGGGGAGGCGGCCTGGGCAAACTTCTCAGGGTGTCTGCTTGGTAGGGGTAGTGGACTGGGAGATGGAACCAGCACGGCCAGTCCCTCTCCTGCCTCTTCCCCTGAAGAAACCCCTGGATTGCTGGAAAGGGAAGCTTGGGCCTGATGGAAAGGTCTGGGTATGACCTACCCCTGCCCCATCTGGCCTGCCGTCTCTGAGGCGTGGCAGACTTTTCTTTGGCAGAAGCACTTTTGCATGCTATTCTGTATTCATTAATTTTCTTCATGTAGGCTTCTGTCTGGTCCCCAAACAACAAATTCTGAGTGAGGGGAAAGGCCAATGCATTAACCTGTGTCCTGGGAAAGATTAGTACACCTTAACCAGGAAAGATGCCTAAGGAAGACAGAAGAAGCCATAGACCGGGAGGCTGCACCATTGGAGTCCACTGGCATGTGGAACTGGGACTCAGATGCATACACCCATCTGCTGACCAGCTCTTGAAGGTCTGCTGCCAGCTTGGGGGGGAGCCTTCTGAGCCAACTGCCCAACAGATTCCCAGAGGGACTTCTGAAATCTGGAAGCACAGGCCATATAAGAAGCCTGTCTTATGCCCAAGGAGGATGCTAAGCAAGTCTTCTTGGCAAGTGAATCAATCTTCTTGAATCCTTGTCAGGAGGGTGGGAAGCCATTCTTTTCACAGACTTCAGCCTGCACCATCCCCACATGACTGCAGTGGCTAGTCAATAATTCCGTACCACTGCCAGCCAGGACATATTTCCTGTCCATCTTTTTATCGAGAGGAGGGACAGAACTAGGGGTCTGGATAATCTGAAGAGTCTGCCTTTTCTGGGACTTGTGGATAGCGATCATAAGTCCCTGAGACACAGGGAGATCCATCATTTCCCTGCAGTTTTCCTCTTCATCCTCCTCCTGTCTAGCCTCCTCGACAGACAGTTGCAGGGTCTCTGCTACCTGCCTCATAAAAGTGAAATGGGAGGCAGCTTCCTTAGCAGGATGAGGAGGGGATTTATACTGAGGATGCTCAGAGGAAACCTCAGATTCAATGGGTTCACCCTCACCCTCCTCCTCCTCCTCCTCATAATCCTCACATTCCGAGTAATACTCCTCAGGGTCTAAAGGACCTGAGGGACTTGATCCAGCAGGCACATGAACCGGTGGCTGCCCAACCAGTCGCTGAGCTAGTTCACTCCAACCAGGCTACAGTGACTGAACAATGCAAATGGCCTTCGCAATCTCTTCAGCGGTTGAAACCGCAACTGCTTGCTTACGCGGTTCCGAATCATTTTTTCTAGATTTTTGGGATGGCGCAGAATCTTGGGCAGACTCTGCCTGCCTTTTAACTGAGGAAGGTTCACCTTGGTTGGATGGGTCAGTAACCGGTTCGGGTGAACCGGATCGACCTTCTTGAGAGGATTTATCCATTCTCTCCCTCAGTTTACCCAGCCTTCTGTCGAAGGTAGACTGGGGGAAATTCTTGCAAATCTCACAGTCTGATTGCAAGTGGTCAAAATACAGACAAACCAAGTGCGGATCAGCTTTGGCAAATTCCTCCCTGCACTCGTTACAATGCTGAAACCCAGTGGGACCGTTTTTTCTCTTGGGTTTCTATACCCTAAAAATTTAGGCTTAGTTATGCTGGTTAAGCAATGTCCAATAGAGATTTATCCAAAATTGGCTTAGTCAGGCCCGGGTAAAGAAATTATTTAAATTTACCCCTGGTGGCTTAGTTAGGCCAGGTAATGGAGAAATACAAAGTTTTGACCAACAGTTTAGTGCTGGAGAAAAGAAAACCGAGAAGAAAAACGTGTTTTTTTATCAAAACTTTTAACTGGATCCCAAAACAAGAAGAAAACAACAGTTAAACCTTACTTGCAAGGAAAAGTAAAGATTCGGTTCTCTCATGGTTGACGGACCGATCAGAAACCAAAGACTTACCCAACTGAGAAAACCTGCGCTATACCGGAGGACAGAGGTTTGAACTAGACAACAAAACAAATAAACGGAGGTTTGAAACAACCAACGAAAGGACACTTTGACTGAAGCAGAAGAAGGACAATCTCCAAGGTGACTTCACAGGCGAGCGGAGAAAAGAATCTGATCAGTTACTAGAATGTACCGAGGACAACGGTGAGCTCAAGCTCAACGTTCTATGCATTTGCATAGAGTTTAGCTCTTAGTTCTCCAGGTCAGCTGAACCGGTCGGTCATACTGCATTTGTCAGAATACTGTAAGACTTCATGTTGTTTGAAGAGGTGGTTTCATTGAAGATGGTGGACAGCTTCTAGAGAGGCTGGGATAGAGTTAAGGGGAAAATAAGAGTCAGGGAAGGGACGACAGAGGGGAAGGGCGGATGGGGGAGCAGGGTCACAAGTTGTTTGTTTTTTTAATTTATATTTTTCTTGCTTTTTCAAGTCAGAACAAACAACAACAACAGACTGCTGCAGTACCATATACAATAGTGTCATCTAGTACCAAGATATATACATTATGCTACTATGGCTAGTATAGTTAGTGCCTGTGTTTAAAAAAAGGAATAAAGTAATTAGTAACTAAAGACCCATTGCCATTTTACCTGTTCTGGAAAAAACTGTCTCCACCCAACTCATCTCCTATCTCACTACACACAATCTCCTCTCCCCAGCTCAGCATGGCTTCTGCCAGAACCACAGCACCACCACTGCACTGCTCACTCTAACAGTATCTCCACCTCTGTCGACAAAGATGAGCTTGCTAGAGCCGTATTCACAGACCTTACTAAGGCCTTTGACATGGTCAATCATTCTCTACTCTGCAGCAAACTAAGTGCCCTGGGAGTCTCTGAGCATGCCCCAACCTGGTTCAGGAGTTAAATAACCAACAGACAGTAATGTGACAGGTTCAGCTCCTCTCTATCCGACAATTTACCTGCCACCACTGGTGTTCCTCAGGCCTCCATACTTGGGCCTCTCCTACTCTTAACTGTATGTCAATTCAGTTCATCACTGTTTCGCCAACAGTACCCCTATCCTCTATGCTGATGACCAGGTCTTCTTTACCACTGCACAGACCGTAGCTGACATCAATAGTACCCTCTCAGCAGACCTGAAGGCAGTTCAAACCTGGTTCTATGAGAATAGGCTACTAATGAATCCTACTAAGTTACAAGTTATGCTACTCGGAACTACACACCGGCTAAAAAACAATAATACTCTGCTCTGCATGTTCTGTGATAATGGTTCCACCCTGGTCTCTGTAAAGTCCCTCAAATACCTGGGAGTGATAAGTGATCCCTCCCTTGACTTCTATCTACAACATCCATCTGTAAGGCTGTGAATGTCAGTCTAGGACTTGCCTATCAAGCCAGTCCATATCTTTCCCCATCTGTCCATATCACAATACCCCATGGTCATCTACTCCCCAAATCATCCTGTGGGCTGACCATTTTTTCTAATTCCACAAACTCAATCCTGCGTAAATGGAATGTGGCCTACAATAGTATCTGTCGATCTGCCCTTGCCTGCAATTGCCTTGCCCATCACTGTACTTTGTACTCCAAACTAGGTTAACCTTCCCCTGCTGCACAATGGGATCTCTCCTCTGGTAGCATTATCCACAGTGTAATACAGAACCAAGCACCCCAATCCTTTGCTTCTCTCCTGGTGCCTTATAAAAATACCTACCCCCTTAGATCCTCTGACCTTGACCTTCTATCCATTCCAAGAACTAGGACCAAACATAGGGAGATGGGCTTCGCTGTTGCAGCACCAAAACTTTGGAACAGTATACCTGCTCGTATTAGACACTGCACTGTTGCCCAAGCTTTCCAGTACCAATACCAGTAATACTTGCTTGATCAGTCAGTATCCTCCTTTTCCTAGCTATTAGCTATACTGTCATTTAGCCACCTTTATTTAACTGTTCCTTGCACTTGTTTATTCTGTTACCTGTTATTATTGTCAGCACCTTAGCATTTCTTCCACTTCCCCTTCCCCTACGTATCCCCTACATACTCTTACTTATAGACATGTGACATAGTGTTTTCTCTGCACTCTCTGCTCACAGTATTGCTAAATTCATTGTCGTATATAGAACTGTATTCCTCAGGATTTTTTTTTTTTGCTAAATTCATTGTCACACACAGAATTGTATTCCCCAGGTTATTATGTTGCTCCAACGTTGCTATCACTGTCTTGCACTGTATTGTCTCAACTGGTTGTAATCTTCCCAGTCATGCCTGAAAATAGGACAGTGTTTGCCTAGTGCACCTTACTCAGTAAACAAAAACCAAAACATCATACCACTATCTTATCAAAACTTAAATCTACATAAAATTGTTTAAGTTACAAAGTCATTATGTTTCTTCATTATATAAAATAACCCATTTTCTCCATAAGAGTTAAAATCCTGGAAGTGCCTGTGACACACGTGCAGCTAATTTTTCCATTTATGTGTCTGTCATAAATTCTTGCCATAATTCTAAGGTTGGAAGTTTGTCAGAAAGCCAGTTCTTGGTAATAGCTTTCCTAGCCATTAACAGACCAATAAGACTTTCCTAGTGGGTGGGGACCTATATCCATCTGGCATCTCAAGAAACAATAACATCTGCAGGGTGAGGACAAATGTTGGTTCAAAGAGATCTCCCAGCTCCTGCTGTAAGGATGCCCAGAATGCCTGGAGTTTGGGGCAGAGTCAGAATATGTGCGCATGGCTCGCTTTTTTTCCTCCAGCAATGTGGAGTGAATTGTGGTCCATACGTGGCCTGTTGGGATGGGGGTGTTGAAGAACTGCGTGGTGCCCGTCCATGAAAACTCCTACCATATGTAAGAAGTAGTCGGTTAATGCGTATACATTAAATATTTCTCCCATTGTTTAGGAGTTATCAATATCTTCACTTTGGGTATCAGTGAGTACAAAGGGTTCCTGTTAGTACCATCTGAATCAAAAGCAAAAACCCGACACACGGAGCCAGGCATATCGCCGCAAACCTACGGCGAAAACCAAGCTTCTGCCTGCAGTGTCCACTGCATCGTAAGTGGAAAGCAACAATTCTTATTTTGTTTGAGAATCCGGGAGAGAGTCCAATTTGGATTCCACCTGGCTCAGAATCAACTTCTGGAAGACCCCCATGTGTCCAACATAGTTCAGGGCTCTCAAACTCAGGGTAAAAGACGCATATATCTTCTTTCCGTATTGGTCTAGAAGAAAAAATTACTCACCTTAGTAACTGTTTTTCTTCTAATGGAGTCTTTCTGTATTAGACATATGCAGTTATCCCCAGCACTTGAACTGCCCCGGAGAGTAAAGAGTTAACTCTATGCATCAGCATAGAATGTTGAGCTCGAGCTCAGTTCAAACCTCTGTCTGCAGCACTTCAAAATGTAACCGTCAGATTCTTACGAGCAATACTAACTATTCTACTTAAGTGGAAATTGTAAAGAAGATAGCCAACAGGCAATATATTTTTGGGGTCCCCCAACAGACTCAAGTCGAGAACCCAAAATAATAACCAGGTAGTGAACCAACACATAGCTACCAAAAACAACATAACAATAAACCCACTCCCCTTTCTAAAAAGGGGAGTGCCAAGTACACCCCTGAGGTGAAACACTGTACCTGCCAGCCCACTTCCCAAAAACAGGTTATGAGAGGGGAGGAAAGGGGGAGGTCAGAATACAGCAAGACTCCATTGGAAGAAACACAATTCCTAAGATGAGTAATTTTTTCTTCAAACAACATGAAGTCTTGCTGTATTCTGATATGCAGACTACCCAGCAGTACCGCCACGAAGGGGGGTACCGAATCTATTTTGGGAATAGGCTCTGCAATACTGGTGTTCCAAACCTAGCATCACTCCTAGCCTGAAATCCAGAGAGTACTGCTTGGTAAAAGAATGGACAGTTTTCCAGGTGGCTGCTTTACATATCTCTAGTAAAGGTATATCCCTGGCAGCAGCCAGAGAAGCAGCCATACCCCTAGTCGAATTAGCCCTCAGGCCTGAGGGAGGTGTTTTGCCTAGCTTTTCACAGCAGAATTGTATACAAGAGACAATCCACCTGGCAATAGTTCTCTTAGTAGCAGGTTTACCCTCTCCTACTTCAGCATAAGTGAGAAATATTTGAGGACAGTCAAACCTCACTGCCTTAGTATGCTCCATGTAGTAGCTATGTGCCCTCTTAACATCCAGACTGTATAATCTTCTTTCTCCTGAAGATGAATGATCAGTGAAGAACAAACGAAGAGACATGGACTGGTTCAGATGAAAATCTTAGACCACTTTGGGTAAGAACCTCCTAATGGTTTTAAGGACCACCTTATCTCTATGAAATGAGATAAAATCTGGCTCCACTGACTGAGCTTGCAATCCACTAATATGCCTGGCAGAAGTGACAGCTACCAGGAACACAGTTTTTCCAAGTCAAGTACTTGAGTTCTGCTGAAGGAGGTGGCATAAGCTGAGCAATGCAAACACTAAGATCCCAAGCAGGGGTAGGATCCCTAAAGCGAGGGTTGGTATGGACCAAACCTTTAAAAAAGTTACAGAAGACAGGATGAGATGCCAGGGAGGAAATCTTTCCCAGTGACAACAATGCAGAGGTAGCTGCTAAATGCACTTTCAGAGTGGCTGGCATAAGGCCTAGACCATTAAGATGAACCATATAATCCAAAACTGTAGCCAGATCATCTCTTCAAGTGATGTAACAGGGTGTGCTTTGAAACAACTGAGAAGCTGCATGGGATATACTATATTGGACTAGAAATCTGCAACTGATCTCTCTTACTTATATCTGAGGGAAGTTTTCCTTACTTTACAGTCTTACATTGGTATTGCTTTGTGTTTAATTATTTTCGTTTTTAAATCAGGAAGGGGTTTTTCAAAACTACTTATCTTGTGAGCAACTTCAGAAGGGTTGAAATAACTGCATATTTGATTTTCCGTTGTGGCTAACTGGACTGTCTACTAGTATTCTGTGACAGTTTGCATTAATATAGTTGGAAATAATTTACTGGCAGTAGCTGTGTACTTTGAATAGCAAAGGCTGCAGTTTGTAATTTGATGCCAGACACAGCCTCAGGTGGGGGAAATTGTCTTCACTAGTCAGGGAGACCTTGCATCATAGCCAATTGTTTTGGGTGGAGGAACATTCTAGCATTGAACAATTACTATAAACTACTGGTGTGATCCTGTTTCAGACAGAAGCCCATCTCTTCAAGTGGTGTAACAGGGTGTGCTTTGAAACAACTGAGAAGCTGCATGGGATATACTATATTGGACTAGAAATCTGCAACTGATCTCTCTTACTTACATCTCAGGGAAGTTTTCCTTACTTTACAGTCTTACACTGGTATTGCTTTGTGTTTAACTATTTTCGTTTTTAAATCAGGAAGGGGGTTTTCAAAACTACTTATCTTGTGAGCGACTTCAGAAGGGTTGAAATAACTGCACATTTGATTTTCCTTTGTGGCTAACTGGACTGTCTCATAGTATTCTGTAACAGTCTGCATCAAATTACTTTTTAAATAGTTGACAAATCAGTTACTGGATTACTATAAAGGGCAGTACTCACCAGGGTGGTGGAGCAGTGGTGTATTTGATTGTTTCTAACAGTCACCAGTGGTTGTGGACCACCCACCCACCCTTCCCCACACCCCACCACCCCCAGGCATGACGTTTCCTTTATAGCCAAGGTTCTGACGTCACTTCCTCAACAGGTCTTGGGGCAGGACTGTCATATTCTTAATAACC
This sequence comes from Neoceratodus forsteri, assembly GCA_016271365.2. Lineage (NCBI taxonomy): Eukaryota > Metazoa > Chordata > Ceratodontiformes > Ceratodontidae > Neoceratodus > Neoceratodus forsteri. The sequence continues at coordinate 738,984,714 of CM028131.1, forward strand.
CAGCACACTGCATAAAGGGTAAGAACACACCACACAAAGAAAGAAAGAAAAAATACATATATATATATATATATACATATATATATATATATATATATATATATATATATATATATATATATATTGTATAATATAAGAGAGAGGAACATGTGGGGAGTGGTGGAATGCACTGGCTGTGGGGCAGCAGTTTTCCGGGAGACATTCTGGAAACTGCGTTGCTGTCCTATCTGCAGGTAACTGTCAGCTCTGAGGGAAGAGGTAGCCCACCTCCAGGTCGAACTGGCAAGGACTAAGAAGGCCTCCCCCAACCAAAGAGCACCACAGCCACAGAGGCTGCCAAGTATGAAGAGCAGTTGGACCACACTGGGTTCTGGGAGGGTATGGGTGGTGGAATAGAGACAAAGCCCCCTAGTTGTACCTCTACACAAACCACATGCCAGTCTGGCAGAGCAAGGTTCCTCTATGATGGCACCCTCAGTGGAGACCAAGAAGAATGATGAGGACACCCACAAGGGAGACCCACAGAAGGGTGGCAAGGGACATCACAGGGGAAGGAAACAGCTTCTGACAGGGGACTCAATTGTTAGCGGGGTAGACCTGGGGAAGGGAGAGGAGAGGGAAGTAAGGTGCCTGCCTGGTGCCATGGCTTGGAGGGACAAGAAACAAATCCTCAGGACTGCAGAAGCAGCATCACAGGAGAGGGAACTAGATATCATTGTCCACCTTGGGACAAATGACCTAGATAGGCATGGGATCAGTGCAGTGCAGGATGAAACTGTGGAGTTGGGGAGGAGCCTCAGACAGGTAGCAAGCACAGTTACCTTCTCAGAGGTGCTGCCAGTCCATGGCAGGGATGAGGCTAGGGTACTACACACCATGCAGTTTAATGAATGGTTGCAAAACTGATGCAGAGCACAGGGCTTTGGCTTCATTGGGGACTTGGGGTACACCAGGAGAGATGAATGTTTACACTGGCACGATGGTCTGCATCTGTCCATGAAGGGAACCAAGATCCTAAGTGACAGGTTTAAATGCTTCCTTGGCAAGCTTTTAAACTAGCCATGGGGGGAGGTGCTAATAAGAGGCATGAAATTTCAAGCATCCCCCACAAAACATGACAGGTAGTAAGGTAAACACTGAGGCACAGTGCTCAACAGAGGGCAGGACAGGGGTAAATGGTAAAATAGACAAGGGCAAAAAAAGCAGGCATTGGGGAAAAAATGATAAAGTCAACATTAAATGGAGGGCAATGAGTACCAATGCCCGTAGTCTGGGAAACGAGCTTCCTCTGCTAGTAGCCTTGATGGAAGATGAACACTTGGATATTGTGGAAGTCACAGAAACATGGTACACGGGGAACCATGACTGGGATGTCAACATACCGGGGCACACAGTCTATAGAAGGGACAGGGAGGGGAAAAGAGGAGGTGGAGCAGCTCTATACATAAGGGAAGGGATCAAAGCTACAGAACTAAAAAGTAAAGGGGGAGGACAAGAGGCACTCTGGGTCACCTGGAGACAGGTAATGGCATCAACACTCGCGTTGTATACAGACCCTATCTCAAGGGAGGAAATGGACAAGAAAATGATAGAGGACATTCTCAAAATGGCTGAAAAAGGGAGATACTGTTAATGGGGGACCTGAATATGCCAGATGTTAACTGGATGACATGTACTGCAGCCACATCCAAGAGCAGGGTCATTCTCTATGCCCTGCAGGGGTCAGGCCTTAGACAGCTAGTGCTGGAACCCACTCGGGGGGAAGCAATACTAGACCTGGTGTACTCAAATGGAGAGAGGATCACAAATTTAAAAGTCAGTAGACATCTGGGAACAAGCGACCACTGCACAGTGTGCTTCACAATAAGCACAACCATATAGACAAGCCATACAAAAACAAGCATACTGGACTTTAGAAGGGCTGACTTTGGCAAAATGGGTGAATACCTGAGGAATACACTAGCAAATGGCCAAAAAGGAAGGGTGGAAGAACAATGGAGAAAAATCAAAACTGCCATCATAGAGGCAAAAAGCCTTTGTGTGAAACAGATAAAGAAAACAAAGCGGAGTAAAAAACCACTATGGTTCTCAAAAGAGGTGGCAGGGAAGGTTAAGGAGAAAAAGGCTGCACTCAAAAAGTATAAGGCATCACAGAAGGAGCACGACAGGGAACAGTATCAATTAAAGCAGAAAGAAGTGGGGAAGGCAGTCAGACTAACAAAAGCCCAAACTGAGGAAAAAATAGCCAAGTCAGTTAAGAAGGGGGATAAAACCTTTTATACAGTAGGTACATTAGGGAGCATAGAAAGGTTAAGGGAGGAATAGTGAAGATTAATAAGGGAGAGGGGAGGTGGGCAGAGGGAGACAGTGAAAAGGCAGAGATACTGAATGAATACTTTTGCTCAGTATTCACAAAAGAAGATGAGGAGGAGTTACCTAAACCAGACAATAGAAGCACTCTGGGTAGGGGGGTTGACACCAGTCCATTTACAGAAGAAAGAGTCCTGAAAGAACTCTTAAAACTCAAGGGGGACAAAGCAATGGGGCCTGATGGGATTCACCCCACAATCCTGAAAGAACTAAGGAAGGACCTAGTGACACCACTGACCACACTTTTTAACAAATCATGGGAGGATGGGGTGGTACCTGAGGACTGGAGGAGGGCAGATGTGATTCCCCTTCACAAAAGTGGGAGCAAGGCAGAAGCAGAAAACTACAGACCTGTAAGTTTGACCTCAGTGGTAGAGAAAATGATGGAATCACTTCTGAAAGAAAGAACTGTTGAGTACCTAGAGGCCAGCGGGGCACAGGACCCAAAGCAGCATGGATTTACAGCAGGAAGGTCATGTCAGACGAATCTAATAGATTTCTTTGACTGGGTGACCAAAGTAATAGACCAGGGAGGGGCTGTGGACATGGCCTGCCTAGAGTTTAGCAAGGCGTTTGACACAGACCCGCACAAAGATTAATAATCAAGTTAGCCAGCTTGGGAGTGGGTCCCAGGGTGGTAGCCTGGGTTGCAAACTGGCTGCACAACAGGACACAGAAAGTAATAGTGAGTGGAACACATTCCGAAGAAAGGGCGGTCACTAGTGGAGTACCTTAGGGCTCAGTACTGGGTCCAGTCCTCTTTAACATCTTTATAGGTGACATTGCAGAGGGTCTGGAGGGAAAGGTATGCCTCTTTGCAGATGATACAAAGATGTGTAACAGAGTTGATACACGGGGGGTGGGGTAGAAAGGATGAGTAGGGACTTGGCAAGGTTGGAGGAATGGTCAGACATATGGCAACTTAGATTCAATGCAAAGAAGTGCAAAGTAATGCACATGGGAAACAAAAACCCAGGAGAAGAGTACACAATAGCAGGGGAGGTACTAACAACAACAAAAATGGAACGGGACTTGGGGGTAGTCATATCAGATGCTCTACAAGTGGGTAAGCAATGTGAGAAGTCAGTAAGAACAGCCAGGGGGATACTGGGATGCATAGGAAGGGGCATCACAAGTAGAAAAAGGGAAGTGGTTATCCTCATGCGAGACCCCATCTGGAGTACTGTGTGCAATTTTGGAGACCTCATCTACGCAAGGACATAGACAGGATGGAAGCAGTCCAGAGGGGGGCAACTTAAATGGTGCAGGGTCTGCATCAGAAATCATATGAAGAGAGACCGAGAGAGCTTAATATGTATACCCTTGATGAAAGCAGGGACAGGGGGGACATGACAGAAACGTTCGAGTACCTCAAGGGAATCAACAAAGTCCAGGAGGGTAGCATCTTTCAGAAAAAGAGATGTGAAGAACAAGGGACACAATTTAAAGATAGAGGAGGGACGGCTCAGGGTAATGTGAGGAAACCTTTTCAAGAGAGAGAGTGGTGGATGCGGAACTGCCTTCCTGGGGGTTGTTGGGCTAAACTGGGAGGGGAATTCAACATGCATGGGACAGACACAAGGCAACTGTAGTGGGGGGTGGCAAGAAGTAGTCTGTTGGTTAACTAGAATCTGCAGCTTCTCCAGTAGGTAGGGGAAACGGGCAGACTGGGTGGGCCAAGTGGTCCTTATCTGCAGTCAAAGAAAAAATTACTCACCTTAGTAATGTTGTTTCTTCTAATGGAGTCTTGCTGTATTCTGACTATTGCAGTGATATCCAACCTTTGAACTGCCCCGGAGAGGAAAGAGTTAACTTTCCATGCAAGGCATGGAACGCTGAGCTCGAGCTCAGTTGAGACTGTCTGTTGTTGTTTGAACCCAAACCGCCAGATCTTTACGAGCTATACTCACTGGGCATCCTGTGCAGAAACTGTAAACTCACACTAGCCAACTGGCAACTAAATTTAATAAAAAGATTTTTTGGTTCCAAGGTAAAGACTCAAGTCAGGAAACCCAAAAAGCACAACACGCACCCAAAAAAGAGGGTTAGAAAAAAGGGGGCACCTCTAGGGTGTCAACACTGTTCCTGCCCACCCACATCCCAAAACCCAGGTTCTGAGACAGGAGGCGGTGGGGGGGAGAATACAGCAAGACTCCATTAGAAGAAACAACATTACTAAGGTGAGTAATTTTTTCTTCAAACAACATGAAGCCTTGCTGTATTCTAACTTTTGCAGACTACCAAGCAGCACCTCCATGGAGAAGGGACAGAACCTACTTTGGGAACAGGCTCTGAAGCACTGCTGTGTTAAACCGAGCATCACTCCTAGCCTGAATATCCAGAGAGTAATGCTTGGTGAAAGTATGTACTATTTTCCAGGTGGCTGCTTGACAAATCTCTAAGATAGAATATCCTGGCAGCAGCCAGGAAGCAGCTGCACCTCTAGTAGAGTGAGCCTCAGGCCTGAGGGTGGGATTCCTACCTAATTTTTCATAGCAGAATTGTATACAAGAGACAATCCACCTGGCAACAGATCCCTTAGTGGCAGGTTTTCCCTTACCAACCTCACCATAAGTGAGGAACAATTGGAGGGAGTCAAACCTGTGACCCTTGGTGCGCCCTATGTAGTAGCTAAGGGCCCTTTTCACATCCAGGCTGTGTAGCCTCCTCTCCCAGAGGAGAAATGGTCAGTGAAGAAAACAGGAAGAGACAGACTGATTAAGGTGGAAATCTGAAACCACCTTAGGCAAAACTTCCTATTAGTCCTGAGGACCACCTTATCTCTATGGAAAGAGATAAAATCAGGCCCACTGACAGGGCCTGTAACTCACTTATCGCCTGACAGAAGTAATGGCTACCAAGAACACAGTTTCCAAGTCGGGTACTTAAGCTCTGCTGAGGACAAAGGCTCAGAAGGGGCTGTATAAGCTGAGCAGTATGCAAACATTAAGGTCCCAAGCAGGGACAGGGTCCCTGAAGGAGGATTGGTATGCAGCAATCCCTTGAAGAATTTACAGAATACAGGATGAGCTGAAAGGGAAGAGGGCTTCCTGCTGACAAGAAGGCAGAGACACCTGCCAGATGCACTCTAAGTGTAGCTGGTCTGAGTCCCAAGCTATTGAGATGAACCATATAGTCCAGGACTGTAGGCAACCCAGCAGACTCTGGAGAAATATGCTTACCAGAGCACCAAATAGTAAACCTTTTCCATTTGGGTTGTAAGTCTTTCTGGTGGAAGGCTTTCGAGGAAGCCTTAGAATATCAGAACACCTTGAGAGAGATGCAAATCAGCAACTCTAACTCTTCAAAAGCCAGGCCTTGAGATTGAGAGATTTGAGATTCGGATACAAACCCTCCCTGAGAACATGTTAACAGGTGTAATCCTGGAAGAGCCAGGGAAGGAGGACTGCTAAGGACAGCAAGAGAGGGTACCAGGGCTGTCTAGCCCAGTCTGGAGCAATCAGAATCACTTTGCAGGGTTGAGACCTGATTTTGACTAGTACCTTGAACAGGAGAGGAAGGGGAAAGCATAGGAATTTCCTTCCCAATTGAGAACTAGAGCATCAAGGGACTAAGCCCAACACTGGGGTCTGCAGCAAAAGAGGAAGTTGGTGATTGTCTGGGGCTGCAAAAGATCCATCTGTGGAGTGCCCCATCTGGAGAAGATCACCTTCAAATTTAGGGGATCCAGGGACCATTCGTGATGGCCCTGAGATATCCTGATGAGAGCATCTGCCAGGACATTCTTTTTCCCTGGGAGGTGCACTGCTATCAGAGAGGTATTCAGGGAATAGGCCAGAGACAACAACTTCATTGTTTCTGTGCACAAGGCCGTAGACCGAGTGCCCCCTTGCATGCTTGATGTAGCACATTGTGGTGGTATTGTCTGTCCTAATCTAGTTTGTTCTGAACAGACTTGGAAAAAACTTGAAGTGCTAGAAACACTGCTCTGAGTTCTAAGAGACTGATGTGAAGCAGAGATTCTTGAGGTGACCACAACCCTTGGGTGGTCAGATTCCCCCAAGTGGGCTCCCTAGCCCAAGAGGGAGGCATCTGTGGTAAGGATTAGAGAATGAGATTGCGTGACAAAGGGAACTCCTTGCCTTAGGTTGTCCTGATCCTGCCACCACTGCAAAGCCTGGATCAAGGTTCGAGTCACTGGGATTAGCTTGGTCAGAGAACCCTTTCTCTGGGACCAGGAGGCTCTTAAGTGGAACTGAATGTCCCTCATCTGAAATCTTGCTCCTTGGACCACTGCCGTAGAGGTAGCCATGTGGCCCAGGAGCTGCAGAAAATGCCTTGCTGGTCGAGACACTTGAAGGGTGAATGAAGAGGCCAGTGTCACAAGGGTCCTTGCCCTGTCCAGGGGAAGGAAGGCTCTTGCCCTTATTGTATCCAGCTCTTCCCCTATGAAGGTGAGGAGCTGCACTGGCTCTAGAACTGACTCTGAAAGATTTAGGAGGAATCCTAGAGAAGTGAGTAGTTGCTGAGTTATCTGTAGGTGTGGCTTGACTTGGTCTGGAGACTGACCCACTATGAGCCAGTCGTCCACGTATGGAAAGATGGAGATCTTTTTTCTCTGCTGGGAGCTACAATACTGAACATAGGATTTGCAACAAAGCGAGTTGTGCTCACAACAGAGGGAGGTGAACATTATAATTGTCTTTGGTTTGTAGCAGATATTCTGCAGGTGGAAGCTACTTCTAACTGAAAAGTGAAATAAGGAACTTAATCAGGAAAAGACAGTCTTGTTACAATTCTTAAGATTTTCAGTGCAGGAAGAGTTTAAAGCACAGCTGACTTATTTTAGGGGCTGACTGCTTTCAGAAGCACAAACCACCAGGCTGTTTTGGGGCTGGGAGGTTTACCTGTGTCTGACTTGGATGTCTAGATTTTCTCTGTTTGATTAGCAGGAGTTGCTCTGTCAAATTGTTGTGTATAGTATCTTGCTGACAGGAAGGCACTCCATCGCAGCGGTGGGTCAGAGCTCTTAGCTGATTGTTTTGTGAGGGCAGAGTTTAGGCTCAACCCCTGGAAATAGTTCCTTTATACCTGGGGTTCTGACATCATTTCCTCAAGAGTGCAAGGTGCATATCAATGTCATATTCTCTCTAGCTCACAGCACTGAAAATATATGCATACACATTGTATAATATATATATTTCTATATAACAAACCAATCAAACACACAAACACACACAAAAAAAAAAAAAGTACATAATCATGTGGGGAGTAGTGCAATGTAATGATGGGGCAGCAGTCGTCCGAGAGACTTTCTGGGCTGAGATGCTGCCCTATTTGCAGACAACTCTCTGCCCTGAGGGAGGAATTTGCCGTCTCAGGCCACACTGGACAGCAGTAAGGGAACCTTCCCCAGGCCAGACTGGATGGTAAGAAGGGAACCTCCCCATCCAGGAGCACCAGAGCTACCACCACTGCCTCAGAGGTTGCAAAGAAAGCACAGCAGTTGGACCACAGTGGGCTAGGAGGTGAGGATGGTGGAACAGGCACACCCAGTCAGTTGTTCCACTCCACAATCCATACACCATACTGAGGCACAGCTCCCCTATGGATGCACCCACAGGAGGAGATTAAGGAGGCTGAGGACACCTGTCACAAGGAGGCCCACAGGAAGGAGGCAGAGACACCACAAGGAAGGAGCAGCTCCTGGTGGGGACTCAATTATTGGGGGGATAGGAACTGGAGAGCAGGGAAAACTGAAGCAAGGTGCCTGCCTGGTGCCATGGCTTGGAGAGACAGGAAGCGCATCCTCAGGATCACGAGAACAGCTGCAGGGAGTCTCGAGCTGGACGTCATTGTCCACCTAGGGACAAATGACTTGGCTCAACATGAGATTAGAGCAGTGCAGAAGGACTTTGTAGAACTGGGGAGGGCCCTAAGACAAGTAGCACACAGTATCCTACTCAGAGGTGCTGCCTGTCAATGGCATGAGTGAGGCAAGGTGCTTGCACCATGCAGTTTAATGAATGGTTGAAAAATGGTGTGGAGCACAGGGTTTGGCTTCATTGGCGACTAGGGTTCCACCTGAGGACACCAGCCTATACTGGCAGGATGGTCTGCATCTGTCCAGGAAGGGAACAAGTCTTTTGAGCAGTCTGTTTAAATGCTTCATTGGCAAGCTTTTAAACTAATCAAGGGGGGAGGCACTGATAAGCAGCAGGAAAATCCCAGCCTCTCCCTACAAAACAGGGTACTAAATGAGAAAAAGACCAAGGTAGAAAGGTCAGTGGGGGATGCTGCAACTGAAGGTAACACCATCAAAAATTGGAAAGCAATGATACTAATGCTCCGTAGTCTGAGTAACAAGCTTCCTGAATTAGTAGCCTTGATAGAGGAGAACATCTGGATATCGCAGCGATCATAGAAACATAGGTTCACACAAAACTATGACTGGGACGTAAAAACATACCAAGATACACTATCTACAGGAGGGACAGAGAGGGTAATAGAGGAGGAGGATGGCTCTTACATAAGGGAAGAATCAAGCAGCAGAACAAAAGGGAAACAGGGAGGAGAAGAAGTGAATGGGTAAATTGGAGACCGCAATGGCACCACAATCCGCACAGGGTTGTATACAGACCCCTCTCTCAGGGGAGGAAATGGACAAGGAAATGATAGAAAGTATACTTAGTAAGGCAGAAAAAGGGGAGATATTGCTGATGGGCAATCTGAATATGCCAGATGTTAACTGGAGTGCAGTTGCAGCAGCCACTTCGAAGAGTGGGGTTATTCTAGATGCCCTACAGGGGGCATGCCTTAGACAACTAGTACTGGACCCCACTCGAGGAGAACAATCTGAGACCTGGTTCTCTCAAATGGAGATGAAGAGAGGATCACAGATGTAGAAGTGGGTAGCCATCTGGGAACTAGCGACCAGCCAGACAGTATGGTTCACAATAAACACAGCAATAGGTCCAGCCATGCAAAGGCAAAGGTGCTGGACTTTAGGAGCGACTTTGTAAAATGGTGAGTGCCTAAGGAATGCACTAGCAAATGGGCAGGAAGGAGGTGGAAGAACAATGGGGAATAATAAAACTGCCATCACAGGGTAACAAGCCTTGTGTGAAGCAAATAAACAAAACTAAACGATGTAAGAAACCACTATGGTTCTCAAAGGAAGTGGCAGTGAAGGTTCAAGAAAAGAAAGCTTTAAGAAGTACAAGGAATCACAGAAGAAGCAGGACGAGAACTGTATCAGTTAAAGCAGAAGGAAGCTGGGAAGGCAGTCAGAACAGCAAAGGCCCAAACTGAGGAAAGATAGCCAACTCAGTTGAGAAGGATAAAACCTTGTATAGGTACATCAGGAGGCGAAAGAAAGACCAAGGAAGGGATAGTGAGGCTTAATAAAGGGAGAGGGTGGACAGAGGTGGCTGTGAAAAGGCAGAGATACTAAACAAATATTTTGCTCAGTATTTACAAAGGAAGAGGGAGGTACCTAAAACAAACAGTAGAAACACTCTGGATACAGAAGTTGATACCAGCCCATTTACAGAAGAAAGGGTTCTGAAAGAACTCTTAAAACTGAAGGTGGACAAAGCAATGGGGCCTGATGGAGATTCATCCCAGAATTCTAAAAGAACTAAGGGTGGAATTAGTGACACCACTAACTACCCTGTTTAACAAATCATGGGAGGATGGGTGGTACCGAGGACTGGAGGAGGGCAGATGTGATTCCCTTCACAAAAGTGGGAGCAAGGAAGAAGCAGAAACTACAGACCTGTCAGTTTAACCTCAGTGGTAGGGAAAATGATGGAATCACTTCTGAAGGAAAGAATTGTCGAGTATCTAGAGGCCAGGAGGGCACAGGACCCAAGGCAGCATGGATTCACAGCGGAAGGTCATGCCAGACAAATCTGAAAGATTTCTTTGACTGGGTGACAAAGTAGTAGATCAGGGAGGGCTGTGGACATGGCCTACCTAGACTTTAGCAAGGCATTTGACACAGTCCCACACAAAGATTAATATACAAGTTAGCTAGCCTGGGAGTGGGTCCCAAGATGACAGCCTGGGTAAAGAATTGGCTGCAGAATAGGACACAGAGAGTAATAGTAAATGGAGTCCACTCTGAAGAAAGGGGGGTTACTAGTGGGGTACCGCAGGGTTCAGTATTAGGACCGGTCCTCTTCAATGTCTTTATAAGCGACATTGCAGAGGGACTGGAAGGAAAAGTATGTCTCTTTGCAGATGACAGAAAGATCTGCAACAGAGTTGATGCACAAGGTGGGGTGGAAAGGATGAGAAGGGACTTGGCAAGGTTAGAGGAATGGTCAAATGTATGGCAGCTTAGATTCAATGCTAAGAAGTGCAAGGTAATGCACCTGGGAAACAAAACCCAGGGAAGAGTACACAATGGGGGTGAGATACTAACAACAACAAAAATGGAAAGGACCTGGGGTAGTCATATCAGATGACCTAAAGGTGGGCAAGCAATGTGAGAGGGCAGCAAGGAGGCTAGGGGATACTGGGATGCATAGGGAGAGGCATCACCAGTAGAAAACAGGAAGTTATTATCCCTCTGTACAGACAGCTGGTCAGACCCCATCTGAGTACTGTGGCAGTTCTGGAGACCCAATCTCCGCAAAGACATAGACAGGATGGAAGCTGTCCAGAGGAGGGCAACTAAAATGGTGCAGGGTCTGCACCGGAAGACATATGAAGAGAGACTTAAGGAGCTTAATATGTATAGCCTCGAGGAAAGGAGGGAGAGGGGACATGATAGAAACTTTCAAGTACCTCAAGGGAATCAACAAAGTCCAAGAGGGTAGTATCTTTCAAAAAAAGAGGTGTGCAAGAACAAGGGGGCACAATTTGAAGATGGGGGGCGGCTCAGAGGTAATTTAAGGAAGTATTTTTTCACAGAGAGGGTTGTGGATGCATGGAATGGCCTTCCGGAGGAGGTTGTGGAGTCAAAAACAGTGGTGGAATTCAAGCATGCATGGGACAGTCATAAGGCAATTCTAGGGGGGGGGTAGGAAGAAGTAGGCTGCTGGTTAACTAGGATCTGCAGCTTATCCAATAGGTAGGGAAATGGGCAGACTGGCAGGCCAAGCGTCCTTATCTGCCGTCAAAATCTATGTTTCTCTTTATGTAACTACTACTGCCAGGCACTTTTGAACACCCTTGGAGCTGATGTTAGGCCAAAGGGCATTGCTCTGAACTGATAGTGGCCTGAGGGCAACTCGAACCTGAGGTACTTTCTGTGGGAGCACCTGATGGGAATGTGAAATAGGCATCTTTGAGGTCCAGGGAGGCTAGCCAGTCCCTGGCCTTAGAGAGGATTCCCCTATAAGTGAGGAGCTGCACTGGCTCTAGACAACTGAAGATTTAGGAGGAATCCTGAAAGAGGTAGTTGCTGAGTTATCTGTAGGTGTGGCTTGACTTGGTCGGGAGACCACTATGAGCCAGTCGTCCACGTATGGAAAGATGGAATCTTTTTTCTCTGCTAGGAACTACAATACTGAACATAAGTTTGCAACAAAGCGAGTTGTACTCACAACAGAGGAGGTGAACATTATAATTGTCTTTGGTTTATGAGAGATATTCTGCAGGTGGAGCTACTTCTAACTGAAAAGTGAAATAAGGAACTTAATCAGGAAAACAGTCTTGTTACAATTCTTAAATTTTCAGTGCAGGAAGGTTTAAACAGCTAACTTATTTTAGAGACTGACTCTCAAACACAAACCACCAAACTGTTTTAGGCTGGGGATTTACCTTGTCTGACTTGGATGTCAGATTTTCTCTGTTTGATTAGCAGAGTTGCTCTGTCAAATTGTGTGTATAGTATCTTACTGACGGAAGGCACTCGCGCCGCGCGGTGGGTCAGAACTCTGCTGGTGTTTTGTGAGGCTGATTAAGGCACACCTGAAATAGTCCTTTATACCTGGGGTTCTGACATCATTTCACCTCAAAGAGTGCAGAGTGCATATCAATGTCATATTCTCTCTAGCTCACTGAAATATATGCATACATTGTATAATATATATATCTCAACAAACCAATCAAACACACAAACACACACAAAAAAAAAAAGTACATAATCATGTGGGAGTGAGTACAATGTAATGGCTGTGAGGCAGCAGTCGTCCGAGGACTTTCTGGAGGCTGAGATGCCCTGTTGCAAACAACTCTCTGCCTGAGGGGAGGAATTTGCCGTCTTGGGCCACACTGGACAGCAGTAAAGGAACCTTCCCCAGGCCAGACTGGATGGTGAAGGGAACGCCTCCCCCATCCAGGGAGCACCAGAGCTACCACCACTGCCTCAGAGTTGCAAAGAAAGCACAGCAGTTGGACCACAGTGGGCTCAGGGAGGTGAGGATGGTGGAACAGAGACCCAGTCAGTTGTTCCACTCCACAATCCATACACCATACTAAGAGCACAGCTCCCTATGGATGCACCCACAGAGGAGATTAAGGAGGCTGAGGACACCTGTCACAGGGAGGCCCACAGGAAGGAGGCAGAAGACACCAGAAAGAGAAGCAGCTCCTGGTGGGGGACTCCAATATTAGGGGATGGGAACTGGGGGACAGGAGAGCTGAATAAAGGTGCCTGCCTGGTGCCATGGCTTGGAGAGACAGGAAGCGCATCCTCAGGATCAGAAAGAACAGCTGCAGGGAGTCTGAGCTGGGCGTCATTGTCCACCTAGGGACAAATGACTTGGCTCAACATGAGATTAGAGCAGTGCAGAAGGACTTGTAGAACTGGGAAGGCCCCAAGACAAGTAACACACATTATCCTACTCGAAGGGTGCTGCCTGTCAATGGCATGAGTGAGAGCAAGGGTACTTTGCCACCATGCATAATGAATGCTGAAAAAATGGTGTGGAGCACAGGGGTTTGGCTTCATTGGCGACTAGGTTCCCACCTGGAGGACTCAGCCTATACTCGCAGGATGGTCTGCATCTGTCCAGGAAGGGAACAAGTCTTTGAGCAGTCTGTTTAAATGCTTCATTGGCAAGCTTTTAAACTAATCAAGGGGAGGCACTGATAAGCAGCAGGAAAATCCCAGCCTCCCCTACAAAACAGGGTACTAAATGAGAAAAAGACCAAAGGTAGAAAGGGCCAGTGGGGGATGCTGCAACTGGAAGGTAACACCATCAAAAATGGAAAGCAATGAGTACTAATACCCCGTAGTCTGAGTAACAAGCTTCCTGAATTAGTGGCCTTGATAGAGGAGGAACATCTGGATATCAGAGCAGTCACAGAAACATGGTTCACACAAAACTATGACTGGGACGAAAAAACAATACCAAGATACACTATCTACAGGGAGGGACAGAGGGTAATAGAGGAGGAGGAGTAGCTCTTTACACAAGGGAAGGAATCAAAGCAGCAGAACAAAAGGAAAACAGGGAGGAGAAGCACTGTGGGTAAATTTGAGACCGGCAATGCACCACAATCCGCACAGAGGTTATGCTCTGAGCCCCACTACAGGGGAGAAATGGACAAGAAATGATAAGAATACTGTAGTAAGGCAGAAAAAGGGAGATATTGCTGATGGGCAATCTGAATATGCCAGATGTTCAACTGGAGTGCAGTTGCAGCACACTTGAAGAGTGGGTTATTCTAGATGCCCTACAGAGGCATGCCTTGAGACAACTAGTACTGGAGCCCACTCGAGAGGGAACAATCTTAGACCTGGTCTCTCAAATGGAGATGAAGAGGATCACAGATGTAGAGTGGGTAGCCATCTGAGGAACTAGCGACCGCCAGACAGTATGGTTCACAATAAACAAGTAATAAGTCCAGCCAGCCACAAGGCAAAGGTGCTGGACTTTAGGAAGGCGACTTTGCAAAATGGGAGTAACCTAAAGAATCGCTAGCAAATGGGCAGGAAGGAGGGTGGAGAACAATGAGATAATAAAACTGCTGCATCACAGAGTAACAAACCTTTGTGTGAAGCAAATAAACAAAAACTAACGATAAGAAACCTATGGTTCTCAAAGAAGTGGCAGTGAAGGTTCAAGAGAAAAGAAAGCTTTAAGAAGTACAAGGAACCACACAGAAAAAGCAGGACAGAGAACTGTATCAGTTAAAGCAGAAGGAAGCTGGGAAGGCAGTCAGAACAGCAAAGGCCCAAACTGAGGAAAAGATAGCCAACCCAGTTGAGAAGGGAGAAAAACCTTGTATAGGTACACATCAGGGAGCCGAAAAAAGACCAAGGAAGGGATAGTGAAGCTAATAAAGGGGAGAGGTGGACAGAGGTTGGCTGTGAAAAGGCAGAGATACTAAACAAATATTTTGCTCAGTATTTACAAAGGAAGAGGGAGGTACCTAAAACAAACAGTAGAAACACTCTGGATACAGAAGTTGATACCAGCCCATTTACAGAAGAAAGGGTTCTGAAAGAACTCTATAAAACTGAAGGTGGACAAAGCAATGAGGGCCTGATGGGATCCATCCCAGAATTCTAAAGAACTAAGGGTGGAATTAGTGACACCACTAACTACCCTGTTTAACAAATCATGGGAGGATGGGTGGTACCAAGGGACTGGAGGAGGGCAGATGTGATTCCCCTCCACAAAGTGGGAGCAAGGAAGAAGCAGGAAACTGAGGACCTGTCAGTTTAACCCTCAGTGGTAGGGAAAATGATGGAATCACTTCTGAAGGAAAGAATTGCTCGAATATCTAGAGGCCAGAGGGGCACAGGGACCCAAGGCAGCATGGATTCACAGCCCAGGAAGGTCATGCCAGACAAATCTGAAAGAATTTCTTTGACTAGGTGACCAAAGTAGTAGATCAGAGAGGAGGGCGTGGACATGGCCTACCTGAAGCTTTAGCAAGGCATTTGACACAGTCCCACACAAAAGATTAATATACAAGTTAGCTAGCCTGGGAGTGGGTCCCAAGATGACAGCCTGGGTAAAAAATTAGAGAAGATAGGACACCAGAGGTAATAGTAAATAGAGTCACTCTGAAGAAAAGAAGTTACTAGTGAGGGTACCACAGGGTTCAGTATTAGGACCGGTCCTCTTCAATGTCTTTATAAGCGACATTGCAGAGGGACTGGAAGGAAAAGTATGTCTCTTTGCAGATGACACAAAGATCTGCAACAGAGTTGATGCACAAGGTGGGGTGGAAAGGATGAAAGGGACTTGGCAAGGTTAGAGGAATGGTCAAATGTATGGCAGCTTAGATTCAATGCTAAGAAGTGCAAGGTAATGCACCTGGGAAACAAAAACCCAGGGGAAGAGTACACAATGGGGGGTGAGATACTAACAACAACAAAAATGGAAAGGGACCTGGGGGTAGTCATATCAGATGACCTAAAGGTGGGCAAGCAATGTGAGAGGGCAGCAAGGAGGGCTGGGGGATACTGGGATGCATAGGGAGAGGCATCACCAGTAGAAAACAGGAAGTTGTTATCCCTCTGTACAGACAGCTGGTGAGACCCCATCTGGAGTACTGTGTGCAGTTCTGGAGACCCAGTCTTAGAAAGACATAGACAGGATGGAAGCTGTCCAGAGGAGGGCACTTAAAATGGTGCAGGGTCTGCACGGAAGACATATGAAGAGAGACTTAAGGAGCTTACTATGTAGCCTCGGGAAAGGGGGGACATGATAGAAACTTCTAAGTACCTCAAGGGATTCAACAAAGTCCAAGAGGGTAGCATTTTTCAAAAAAGAGGTGTGCAAGAACAAGGGGGCACAATTTGAAGATGGGGGGGGCTCAGAGGTAATTTAAGGAAGTATTTTTTCACAGAGAGGGTTGTGGATGCATGGAACGGCCTTCCGGAGGAGGTTGTGGAGTCAAACACAGTGGTGGAATTCAAGCATGCATGGGACAGTCATAAGGCAATTCTAGGGGTTGGGGGTAGAAAGAAGTAGGCTGCTGGTTAACTAGGATCTGCAGCTTATCCAGTAGGCAGGGAAATGGGCAGACTGGGTGGGCCAAGTGGTCCTTATCTGCCGTCAAATTCTATGTTTCTCCTTAGGAAAGCAACTACTACTGCCAGGCATTTTGTGAACACCCTTGGAGCTGATGTTAGGCCAAAGGGCATTGCTCTGAATTGATAGTGGCCTGAGGGCAACTCGAACCTGAGGTACTTTCTGTCGGAGCATCTGATGAGAATGTGGAAATAGGCATCCTTGAGGTCCAGGGAGACTAGCCAGTCCCCTGGCCTTAGAGAGTGTAGAATTATTCCCAGAGTCACCATTTTGACCTTTGGCTTTAAAAGGTGCTTGTTTAAATATCTGAGATCCAGGATGGGCCGCCATTCTCCTGTCTTTTTGGGGGTTAGGAAGTACCTGGAGTACAATCCTTTTCCCCTGTGTAGGGGTGGAACCCTTTCTATGGCTCTGAGAGCCAAGAGGGAAGAGACCTCTGCCTATAGGGCAAGGGCCTCTGAAGGATTTGCAGGTGGAAAGGATCTGGTTCTCACCTTGGGAAATTGTTTGAAGCTGAGAACCAGTCCCTGACTTACTACTGCCAGGACCCATTTGTCTGATGTTAAAGACATCCAGTCCCTGGACAAAGTAAGCCAGCCTGCCCCCTACAGGTAGTGGAGAATCGGCCTGGGCAAACCCATCAGGGTGCCTGTTTGGCAGGGGCTTTAGGCTGAGGGGTGGTAGCAAGCCTGCTTATATCCCGTCTGCCTCTCCCTCTGAAGAACCCCCTCTGAGCAAAAGCGGAAGAGGAGGCCTGGGCTTGGTAGAAAGGCATATGAAAAGGCCTGCTCCTGCCTCTGGAATGCTGCCTCTGGGGAGTGGCTTGCCCTTCCTTGGCCTGAGCACTCCTATAGGTGGTCCTGTACTCATCCATTTTCTTCATGTAGTTCTCCGTCTGCTCCCCAAACAGAGAATTACCAATAACAGGAAAATCCATGGCCTTACTCTGGGTACCCTGTGACAGGCTAGTACATCGGGGCCAAGTCATCCTACGAAGGGCCACAGATGTAGCCATGACTCTAGATGAAACATCATTGGAGTCCACTGCAGCATGAAATTGCACCTTGGATGCCTCAATACCATCTGGAGCCACCTGCTCCAGATCCTTGGCAAGCTGGTCAGGGACATGTTTAGCTAGAGCCATCACAGTGTCCCATCTAGACTTCTAGTATCTAGCTGTGTAGGCCATATAATTAGCCTGCCTGAGTCCCAAAGATGCTGCCATGTACTGTTTCTTTGCCATGGCATCAATCCTCCTGGAGTCCTTATTTGGGGGGTGTGAAGCCAAAGGTATAGTTGCCTTATCACAGGCAGCAGCCTGCACTACCCCAACATGACTGCATTGCTGGGAAAAGAACTCGTATCTGAGCCTGAAAGAGTATACCTCTTGTCCATTCTTCTGTCCACAGGAGGTATGGAATTAGGAGTCTTTAAAATTTTAAATGTCTGTTTCCCAAAAGACTTATGGAGGGGAACAGACAGTCTACTGGACTCTGGGATGTCCATCATCTCAACATAATCAGGCTCCTCCTGATCCTCTACTGCTTCCTCCATAGGAAGCTGGAGAGTTTCAGCCACTTTTTTGTAAAACATAAAGTGGGAAGGGGACTCAGAAAGCCTAGGAGGAGAAACACCTGAAGGTCTGTCTGGGAGATGTCCGGTCAATGGGCATCCAGACTTTCTCATACCATCACTATCCTCATACTCTCCCTCCTCCTCCTCCAGTTCATAAAATCTCTCAATTATAATCGGAACGGGTGAACCAACTGAAGACGAGCCCCTAACCCGATGGTGCGATTTAGGGGATTTAGACTAAGTATCAACGACTGAACAATCACTTATTGCTTTGGCTATTTCATCAGCAGTCGGAGAAAGAACTTGTGGATCCGAACCGCTGACTTATCCTTCTTTTTTTTTAACCGAACAGACTCCTCAGAATCGGTTCTCCTTTTGCCCGAAGAAGTTTCGCCCTGGTCAGAGGGCACTCCTCCTGGTTCGGTTGGAACCGAACCGGGCTGGCCATCCGGGACAGCGGACTTCTTGGCCTCCCTTTCCCTCAGCCTACATACTCTCTTTTCCAGGGTAGCTGTGGGAAAACTTCTGCAAATCTGGCAGTCTGAATCGAGGTGGTCAAACCCCAGACAATAAACACAGGTGGTGTGGGAGTCAGCCTTAGCAAAGGCTTCCCCACGCACACTACAGTGTTGAAACCCAGTGGGCCCGGTTTTTCTCTTGGGTTTCTCAGACATGGCCAGTCCTAACCAAACCTACCCTTTTTCGGCAATCCGCCAGGCAAGACACCCCTATCAGTTCCTGACCGTGTTACGGCTCGTGGAAAAAAACGTAATGAAATCAGTTTTTTTTTTTTTTAGAATAGATAAGGACCGGTTACCACACTCCAAAAAGCATAACAAACTGTTTTTGCAAACCTGATCGGTTCAAACCGAACCGATCCGATGTTTACAAGTTCCACACAGAAACTAATAATAATAAACCTACCTAGTACTCACGGTACCACAGACAGAGACTGAACCGACAGGTTAGATAGAAAAAATTCAGTTGAACCGAGGAAAAAAAACGACACTTTAACCGACTAAATTGAACCGAGCTAAGGAGAAATCTCTGGAGCGACTGTTCAGTGAGGCGGAGTAAAGAATCTGGCAGTTTGGGTTCAAACAACAACAGACAGAGTCTCAACCGAGCTCGAGCTCAGCGTTCCATGCCTTGCATGGAAAGTTAACTCTTTCCTCTCCGGGGCAGTTCAAAGGTTGGATATCACTGCAATAGTCAGAATACAGCAAGACTTCATGTTGTTTGAAGTCTATGTTTCTAGATCAGCAGTAACTGGTAGGACATCCCTATTGGAACACCAAATGCTGAATCTCTTCCATTTGGAATTATAAGTGTTTTTGGTGGCAGGTTTTCAAGAGGCTTTAAGAATATCCAGAACCCCGAGACAGATGGACTTGCATACTCTAACTCTTCAAGAGCCAAGCCTTGAGGTTGGGAGACCGAAGGTTGGGGTACCATATCCTTCCCAGAGAGGAGGTTAACAGATTGTGCTTCTTGGGAAGAGATAAGGGGAGATGGACTGCTAGGGACATCAACAGAGGATACCAAGGCTGTATGGCCCAATGTGGTGCAATCAGTATCACCTTGCATAATTGTGACCTGATCTTGACCAGAACTTTGAACAGCAGAGGAAAAGCATACAGGAATCCACCCCCCCCCCACACACACACACACACACACACAAAATCCAGAACCAGAGCATCCAGGGGAACTGTGCCTATGACTGGGTGTCTGCAACAGAAGAGAGGAAGCTGATGACTGTCTGGCGCTGCAAAGAGATCCATCTCTGGAGTGCCCCACCTGGAGAAAATTACTTTCAATATGAAGGGGTTCAGGGACCATTCGTGATGGCCCCGAGAGATCCTGCTCAGAGCATCCGCTAGCACATTGTCCTTCCCTGGAAGATGGACTGCTACCAAAGATGCCTGCAGGGTATAAACCAGAGACCATATTTTCAAGGCTTCCATACAAAAGGCTGTAGACCGAGTGCCTCCCTGCTTGCTGATGTACCACATGGTGGTGGTGGTGTCTGTCCTGACCTGAGCCACCTTGTTCTTTACTGAGTCCAAGAAGGCTTGGAGAGCCAAGAATACTGCCCTGAGTTCCAGAAGATTGATATGAAGAAGGGACTCCTGAAGGGACCACACCCCTTGTGCTGTGAGGGCTTGTAAGTGAGCTCCCCAGCCCAGGAGAGAAGCATCTGTGGTTAATACCACTGAATGACTCCGACTGATGAATGGGATTCCTTGTCTGAGATTGTCCTGATCCAACCACCACTGGAGAGCTTGGACCAGTGTCTGAGTCACTGGGATCAATTTGGTTAGAAGATCTTTTTTCTGGGACCAAAAGGACCTCAGATGGAACTGAATGTCCCTCATTTGAAATCTGTCTCCCTGTACCACCGCAGTGGAAGCTGCCATGTGGCCCAGGAGCTGAAGAAAATGTCTTGCTGGTCGAGACACCCGAAGGTGGAAAGAAGAAGCAAGGTCTGTAAGTACCTTCACCCTTACCAAGGGAAGAAAAGTCTTTGCTTGGACAGTATCCAACTGTACCCCTATGAAGGTAAGAAGTTGTACTGGTTCGAGAACTGACTTTGGTAGGTTGAGAAGGAACACTAGGGAAGTGAGTAACTGTTGTGTTACTTGTAGGTCTGACTTGACTTGGTCTGGAGACTGTCCCACAATGAGACAGTCATCCAGGTATGGAAAAATGGAGATATGCTGTCTCCGGAGAAAGACCACTACTACTGCTAGGCATTTTGTGAACACCCTTGGAGCTGATGTTAGGCCGAAGGGCATTGCTTTGAACCGATAATGGCCTGAAGGCAACTGCCTCTGCCCCTAGACTGCTGCCTCTGAGGAGTTGCCTACCTTACTTTGGCCTGTGCACTCCTGTAGGTGGTCCGGTATTTATTCATCTTCTTCATGTAATTCTCTGTCTGTTCCCCAAACAGAGAATTACCCACCACTGGGAAATCCATAGTCTTAGCCTGAGTGTCCTGTGAGAGGCTAGTACATCTGAGCCAAGCAAATCTCCGAAGAGACACAGATGTAGCCATGACTCATGATGCCACATCATTCGAGTCCACAGCAGCATGGAATTGTATTTTGGATGCCTCAATCCCATCAGCAGCCACCTCCTCCAGCTCCTTGGCTAGTTGGGGGAAAGCCTGTTTAGCCAGTTCCAGGACAGTATCCCATCTGGACTTCTGGTATCTGGCTGTGTAGGCCATATAATTTGCCTGCCTGAGTCCCAAGGAGGATGCCAAGTACTGTTTTTTGGCCACAGCATCCACCTTCCTAGAGTCTTTATCTGGGGTGTGTGAAGCCAAAGGTATGTTAGCCTTGTCACAGGTTGCAGCCTAAACTACCCCAACATGGCTGCATTGGTGGAACAAGAACTCTGTACCCGAGCCTGAAAGCATATACCTCCTGTACCTGAGCCTGAAAGCATATACCTCCTGTCCATTCTTTTATCTACAGGAGGTAAAGAATTTGGTGTTTGAAGAATTTTGTGTGTCTGTTTCCCAAGAAATTTATGGAGGGGAACAGTCCACCTTTTGGACTCTGGGATGTCCATCACTTCTATGAAATCAGGCTCCTCTTGTTCCTCAACAGTTTCAACCAGGGGAAGTTGGAGGGTCTCAGCCACCTTTTTGTAAAACAAATAGTGGGATGGGGACTTAGAAAGCCTGGGAGGGGAAACATTAGAAGGCCCGTCTGGGGAGATGTCCGGTTCAATGGGCTCATCCAGACCTTCACCATCATAGTCGCCCTCTTCCTCCCCTTCCCATTCCGGTTCATAAAACTCATCCGGACAATATTACGGAACCGGGGGAACCGACCGAACCGAGCGTCTACCGAGAGGCACCGGATTGGACGGAACCGGACGGAGCGATTCTACAATGCTCATCGCCCTGGCTATTTCTTCGGTGGTTGGACATTGTGGTTCTGGATCAGAACCAGCCGATTTCCTCTTTTTCTTCGACCCCTCAGGATCGGCTCTCCTTTCGCCTGAGGGAGTATCGCCCAGGTCAGTGGGCACTCCCTCAGGTTTGGTCGGAACCAATCTGGGCTGGCCATCCGGTTTAGTAGACTTCTCGGCCTCCTTTTCCCTGAGCCTACCCAATCTCTTTTCCAGGGTGGCCTTCAGAAATTTCTTTTTTTTTTTTTTTTTTTTTTTACAGATTTGGCAGTCTGAATCAAGGTGGTCAAACCCCAGACAATAAACACAGGTGCTGTGAGGGTCTGCCTTAGCAAAGGCATCCCCACACTCACTACAGTGTTGAAACCCAGTGGCCCGTTTTTTTTTCTTGAGTTTCTCAGATGTGGCCAGGCTACCAACTTACCCTTTATAGCTTAAAAGCCAGGTAAGACCCCCATCAGTTGCCAACCATGTTACGGGTCGTGGAAAAACATCAAAAATTCATTTTTTTTGAAACCGATAGGAACCGGTAGCTCACACTAGAGAACAGGAAAGTAAAATATATCTAAGACAAACAAGACAAAAAGACAAAAAGTTCCGAACCGGACCGATCGACAAGTTTCTACAATTTCCACAGAAAATTATACAATAAAACTAAAGTCCACTACCTACAACACTTACTGTACCGCAGACAGGGATTTGAAGCCGAAAAAATAAAACGCAAACGATATTTAAACCCGACTGATTTTAACCGAACCGAGCAAGTGAAGGAGCAATCTCCGGAGCAACTGTTCAGTTAGGTGGAGTAAAGAATCTGATGGTTACACTCTGAAGTGCTGTAGACAGAGGCCTGAACCGAGCTCAAGCTCAATGTTCTATGCTCAAGCATAGAGTTAACTCCTTCCTCTCGCGGGCAGCTCATGTGCTGGGGCTAACTGCATATGTCAGAATACAGCAAGACTTCATGTTGTTTGAAGTCTAGATTCCTTGTCAGGGGGAGACAAGTTAAGGTGCTTAGGACTGGCAGTTCAGTCATGAGCAGCGCTAATCATGTCCAAACCTGCCTTAGGATGTAGACTGAGAAAATCTTTTCCCTCAGGAGCCTGATACAGCCTATCTGCCTTGCAGGGAAGAGGGGCTAATGAGGAAGATTGCTTCCAAATAGTAGAAACGAGATCCACATGGGGGGAAATCAGTGTAGAAGTTGTTTCCGGAAGATCCAGGTGAACAGCTAATTTTTTCCGGGGTGGATCTGGCTCCCCTGATTGCCACTCATAAGCAGCCTGGATTTGTTCAACAATTCTAGAAAAGAAGGATCCCCGGAGGAGACTTCGGAGTTTCCTCAGGCCTGAGCTTCTCTGGAGTATGTGACTCGTCTCCAGGGTTGGGGGGGATCATAATCCATATCAGAATCTGAAGGCTCCAAAGAGGAAGAGGAAGAGTCCTCCTTATTGGGTGGGGCTCGACCCCTCTGTGGGTACCCCCGGGATGCATATCCTCCCTGATCAGAGAGCCAGAGGGTTCTGCCCTGGCATCAGGTAAAGGTGGAAGAGTCTCCTGTCGCCGATGTAGGGGCTCTAGTGTAGGGCCCGGAGTCGGCACACGATTCTCTGCCTCCTTAGTGAGTGGGGACTTAGCCTCAGCCCACCAGGAGGCCAGAACCTCCTTCAGGTCCACTTGAGGTTGTGGGGAGGGGGGAGGAGGAGGGGGACTCTGACAGCTAACTGGGAAACTTGTAAAAAGGATACTCATAACCCAATGGTAGGAGGCCTGGCGTCGGGTACTGCGGCATCAGGTACTGAGGTGTAGGATATTGTGGCGTTGGGTATTGCGGCGTCGGGTATCCTGGCACCAGGGGCTCTGATGGAGCAGAAGGACCTGGCGTCGGTCCAGTAAGTGGACCAGACGGTTCCAGTGTCGGCCCGGAAGCCATAGGGCCCGGGGTAGAAGGATCCACGGGAGGGTCCTGGAAGGTGGGCCCTGCAGGACCCGACGGTGGGGCAGGTCTTTCATCAGAAACTGGTATACCGGAAGGTGATGTCAAGTCCGCCGTCTGAGGTTCTGGCAAGAGGGGGGCACCCCCGAGAGTAGCATCCCAGTCTCCTCGACCCCAGCAGGGGAGGAGGGAGCAGAATCCACGGGTGGAGTCTAGGGGGACGGAGGGGCCTCAGAGGGCAACGAAACTGGAGTTTGCTGTGGTGACTCCCGGACGTCAGGCGTATGTTCAGTGCCTGGCATGGGTTCGCTGGCTGGGCGTTCGTCAGACTTGCCAACAACTGGCTTATCAGCCTTGTCCAGGCGGGTGGTGGCAGAGTCAAAGCCCAATTTATCGGACCTACTCCTACCGGTAAGACGTGTGGGAGAGGTGGCCTCCTTTGCCCCGGAAGGCCCAAGCGCGAGAGCAATGGGGAGGGGCCCAATGTAGACTTGGTAACCGCCAAGGTGGCCATCGGTAAGCGATCCCCCGGAGGGGAAGATACCTGGAGAGCTGCGACTCTGGCCGAATTCGTGGGAGCTGTGGATGATGAATCCTGGTCTGGGTGTTTCTCCTTGTCCCTCATTTTCTTGTGATGGCTTTCGGGAGAAGTGGACACCTGCTTCAGGTTTTTTCAACTCTTTTTCCATGGAGGTCATCTTTTTCTTCAGGATGTGGGCTTCCAGGGACTGCTGTCTCCTCTTATAGGTGACCGAAATGACTTTCTGGCAGTATTCACACTCCTCCACACGGTGGTCTGGGCCTAGGCAGAACAGACACAAAGAGTGGCCATCCTTATGAGGGAGCTGGAATCCACACAACTCGCAATTTTTTTTATGCAATTCGGAGGGCATCGGGGATGACATACACAGCTGGCATCAGGAACAATTTTGAGGAAAAACTGGTAAGTTTGGCAAAAAAGCGCAAATACTCATCCGAAAATGGAGGTCGAAGTAGTGCTTTTCTTCCGCGAGATACTTTTGCAAGCTGACGGCGGGAAAGAACTGGAAGGCGGGTGTGCGGGACCGCCCCTTTATACTGACATAAGATGATGCAGGTCAACTGACGTGGGGGCAGTCCCCTGCCAGAGACTGCTAGCTAGAAATTTTTCCGTGGGTTCCTGATGCCTGGTGGCTTAGTCCTATATGTAAATTTCTTCTGCAAGCGCCCTCTTGAAGTAAGATCTACTGTTACAGGTGAGTAACCTGTTTTTCTAGGGATGTGGATATGATGTTCTATCTACACTTCTGGCACACTCCTAACAGTTCTCCAGGAGGAGGGAGGCAAGGCACACACACCCTACTTAGGGAACAGAGATTGGAGAACTGAGGCCCCAAAACTAGCATCCCGGCGTGACTCGAGGTCAATGTGGCAATGGGAAATGAAGGTGTGTGCTGACCTCCAGGTAGCAGCCCTGCAGATTTCCTGGATATGGACGTCCCTGGAAGCAGCCACAGAGGCAGCGGTATGATAGGCGGAATGAGCTCTTACTCTTCCGGGAGGCTCCCCTACCCAACGTACAGTAGAAGTCGATGCAGAAAACAATTCACTTGCCAATCATCCACAGAGCTGCTAGGTGCGGCTTCAGCACAGGTGACAAATAGCTGGCGAACCTCTCCCAGAACTCCAGATGTGTACTCCTTACAGTAGGCAACCGCTCCCCGCAGGTCCAAAGTATGGAGCCTTTGCTCAGCCTCCGAGGTGTGACTGAAGTATCCTGGGAGATTAAATCACCTGATTACGGTGAAGCTCTGACACAACTTTCGGGAGGAACTTCGGGTTGGGGCGCACGACAACCTTGTCCCTGTGGAAGAACAGGTAAGAAGACTCCACCGAAAATGCCTTGAGTTCACTGATCCTTCTGGCTGACATGATAGCCACCAAGAAGACATTCTTCCATGACAGGTGACATATGTCACACCTGTGCATTGGTGTGAATGGCTTGCCCATGAGCTTTGCCAAAACCTGCAGCAAGTCCCACAGTGGTGGTTCACGCACCGGAGGGGAAATGTGGTCAAGACCTTTGAAAAAGTAAACAGAGATGGCTGCAAGGTGCATCTTTAGATTCGTCGACTGATGGCCTAACAGAGAGGGACCAGAGACAGGGATGCCAGCCACCAGACAGGACAAGGGGTCCAGCCCCTTGCCCTGGCACCAATGGAGAACCCTTTTCCACTTGAAGGCATAGCACTTCCTGGTCAACTCCTTCCAAGATGCCTACACAACAGTAAGGACATCTTTGGAGAGACCCAAAGCCTGGAACTCTAGCCGTTCAGGAACCAGGCTGTCAGGTGCAGGGACTGAAGGGCCAAATGGAGTACCTTTCACAGACTGATGGAGAGCAGGTCCAGGTGGAGAGGAAGACGTCCCAAGAGCCTGCTGCTGAAGCTGAGGAGATTGGGGTACCAGAACTGGCAGGGTCAGTCCAGAGCCATCAGGATCACCTGTGCCTTGTCCTTACTGGCCTTGAACAACACCTTGTAAATCAAGAGAAGTGGAGGGAAGGCACAGAAGAGGCTTGGGGACCACGGCCTCGAGAAGGCATCCCCCTGCAGCATTCCCTGCTGAGGAGGCCGGGCACAAAACAGCCTCAGGTTTGCGTTCTCCCTGGAGGTGAAAGGTCCACCTGAGGGGTGCTCCACTGGGAGAACAGACTGTGTACTATCTCTGGGTGGAGAGACCACTCGTAAGACACCTTGTCCATGCCAGCTGGCTGGAGGCCCCAGCCACATGAATGGCTAGGAGATTGGCCTCCAGGCTGCGCATGAGGATCCACACGCAGAGAGCTTCCTTGCACAGTGGCAGGGAATGCGTTCCGCCCTGTTTGTTGAGGTAATACATGGTCGTGGTGTTGTCCGTCTGGACCTGAACCACCTAACCACAGATGTACTGAGCGAATGCAGTCACTACCAACTGAACTGCTTGGCGCTCCAGAAGGTTGATGGGTAAATGGGACTCCTCCGGGGGGGGGGGTACAGAGCCCATGGACTCTGTGTTACCCCAGGTGGACACCCCAGCCCATGAGAGAGGTATCGGTCGTCAGGATGACCTTTGGCACTGAGTGGACAAATGGGATCCCTTCCTGCAGATGCTCTGGGACTAACCACCATTGGAGGGTGTCCCACATCTGCTGGGTCACAAT
Organism: Neoceratodus forsteri; assembly: GCA_016271365.2. NCBI lineage: Eukaryota > Metazoa > Chordata > Ceratodontiformes > Ceratodontidae > Neoceratodus > Neoceratodus forsteri. Next base: position 739,011,601 of record CM028131.1, read on the forward strand.
GACCAGCTGGTCAAAGTGACCCCTGCGCTAAGACCACTGGCTGGCTAGCTCCCACTGCAGGGAGCGCATTCTCCAGTGGGTCCATCGGACCACACTGGTGTAGGCCACCATTTAACCCAGCAGACACAATAAGTCCCTGGCAAGGTGCAATTGCCCAACCCGAAATGGCCAAACAAAGGAGGACAGAGCCTCCGCCCTGTCCAGCGGGAGCCAGGCTCTGTCTCTGCAAGAGTTGAGCTCTGCCATGAAGAAGTGCATCACCTGCGAAGGTACCAGTTCTGACTTGGCCTTGTGGACCAGGAGGCCAAGTTTGATGTAAGTCTGGCTGGCCAGGTCCCTGGAGAGCTCCACCTCCTGTCTGGAGGGACCTGCTAACCACCAGTCATCCAGGTAGGAGTAAATGGACCCATCAGCGCCTCAGTTAAGCTGCCACCACTCTGATGCACTTGGTGAAGACCTGGGGGCCGAGAACAGGCCAAATGGCATGGCATCAACTTGTAGAGGGTTCCCTCAGCTCGTAAGAACCTTCAGTGTGACAGACGGATCGGGACGTGAAAGAATGGGTCCTGAAGATCCAGGGAGCAAAACCACATGTCTTGCTCTAGAGATGGTATGATCGGAGACAGAGTTACCATCTTAAAGATGCGAGACTTGAAAAACTTTTTCAGGTCATCCAGATCTAGAATGGAATGCCAGCCCCTGTCCGCTCTGGCACCAGAAGGTACCTGGAGACAAACCCTGGATGTTCTGGAAGATCCACGACATCTGCTGGGTTACAGTGACCAGCTGGTCAAAGTGACCCCTGCGCTAAGACCACTGGCTGGCCAGCTTCCACTGTAGGGAGCGCATTCTCCAGCGGGCCCATCGGACCACATTGGTGCAGGCCGCCAAGTAGCCCAGCAGACACACTAAGTCCCGGGAAAGGCACAATTGCCTAACCCGAAATGGTCAAGTAAAGGAGGACAGAGCCTCTGCCGTGTCCAGCGGGAGCCAGGCTCTGTCTCTGCAAGAGTTGAGCTCTGCCCCGATGAAGTGGATCATCTGCGAAGGTACCATTTCCGACTTGGCCTCATGGACCAGGAGGCCAAGTTTGATGCAAGCCTGGTGGGCCAGGTCCCTGGAGTGCTCCACCTCCTGGCTGGAGGGACCTGCAAGCCACCAGTCATCCAGGTAGGGGTAAACCCTGACCCCTCAGCGCCTCAGGTACGCTGCCACCATTCTGATGCACTTGGTGAAGACCTAGGGGCCCCAAGGACAGGCCAAATGGCATGGCCTGGAACTTGTAGAGGGTTCCTTCAGCTCAGAAGAACCTTCGGTGTGACAGATGGATCGGGACGTGAAAGAATGGGTCCTGAAGATCCAGGGAGCAAAACCACGTCTTGCTCTAGAGATGATATGATCGGAGACAGAGTTACCATCCTGGAGATGCGCGACTTGAAAAACTTGTTCAGGTCATCCAGATCTAGAATGGGACACCAGCCACTGTCCACTCTGGCACCAGAAGGTACCTGGAGACAAACTCTAGATGTTCTGGAAGATCCACAACAAGAACCACAACCTCCTTGCAGAGGAGCTGGTCTATGTCGTCTCTGAGAGCTGACAGAATGTCTGCGGACACCAAGTCCTCCCGTGGGGCATGGGCTCAGCAAGGAGGGTATTGCTCGAATTACAGAGGCAGACCCTGACCCATCACCTCGAGAACCCACCTGTCCATGGCAACAACAGACCAGGCAGAAAGGAAGTGGCAGGGCCAGTCCCCCACATAAGGAACCAGGGGAGGTGTGACGAGCATGAGGGAGGCACTCCTTACCCAGTCACTGTGCAGGCTTAGAGGAGGAGGACAGTACGGCTGAGATGCCACCAGAGCCTTCCCCCCAGGCTTTAGGATGACTGAGGCCACTTGACTTTGGCTGATGTCACCAGGCCTGGGCCTGCTGATCAGCTTGGGGTTCAACTGGTTTGGCCACAGTAGTAGAGGTGAACCAAAAGGGCTTCCTTTTCTGCTGTTGCTTGGAGCCCTTGGAGTCCTTTTGGGCAGATGTCATGGAGTCCAAAGTGGCACTGGACTGCTCGATAAGGATGAGGTGGCCCTCGACCCTGGGCCTGAACAGTCAGTGCCCAGGAAATGAACATCTGCCAGCTTGTGCCGAGTGTCTGCTGTAAAGGTCTAGATCCTCAGCCAAGCCCTGCGGTGCGTGACCACTGCGGCTGCCACAGGCGGGCACATGAGTCCCCAATGCCCATGGCTGTCTGGAGCTGCTGTTTTGCTACAGCCCGGCCCTGGTACTGAACCTGTTTGACCATGGTCTGAAGATCTGCCGGCAGATGAGGAAGCACCTCATCCAGAATGCTCAGCAGGGCACACGAGAAGTGGGCCATAAGGAGGGCTGAGCTCGCCTGGTGAAGTCCAAGCGAAGAGGCAGCATAGACCTTTTTCACCGCATGATCCAACTTTTTGGACTCTTTGTCTGGTGTCTTGTCAACATCCCCAGTGTTGCCGGAGCACCTAAACACAGAACCAGCCACCAGTCCCTCAGCCAAGGGGTGTTCTGTGAATCCCGAGGGGGAACTGGTAGGTACCGCATACTTGCGGGCCATCTGGGAAGAGGGCACACAGCAAGAAGTAGGACATTGCCAAAACTCCACGGCAGGGCCAGGAATGGCCTCCGCCACCGGGAAGGCCATCGTAGGAGTATCTCCCTGGACTAGGATCTCGGTCAACAGGTAACGAGCCCGTTTCTGGACGGGCTCCATTTTCATACCCGTGGACTCAAGAGATCAGGCTGAGAAGGCTCATAAAAGAGTAAGGGCCTTTGTCTGTTGAGAGATCCCCCACCGACTCCATGTCGACCAGACGGGAGTGCAGGGTGGAACCCTACGACTCCAAGGAGCTGATTAAGAGGGGTTGACCGCCTGAGTCTCCACTGACCCTCCACAGATGGTCAGGGGTGACGGTGACTGATAGCCAATAGAGAAGTCCCTTGGACGGCCGAGACTCCTTGGTCAGAGCCCCGGTCGGTGGCTGTTTAGGTGGCGGCGCCACCAGAATCGGTGAAGACTCTGGGGTCAGCCAAGTGAGGATTGTCTTGGTTGACTCCTGAGACAGAGAAGGCGTCGGCCTGTTGGGCGAAAGCCAAGTGATGGCTGGCGTAGTGGCCGGAGCCAGCTTCTCACTGGTGGGCACCAGCTGTTGCCACATGAGATCCTCGTAGCACCAACGTAACTTGCACTCAAGCCTATCCTCACCTGAGGAGGGTAAGGATGAAGAGTAGCAGTGGCACCACTTTCCGTGGTATCGAGAGCAGGAGCGCCGATGTCGGCGGGAACGGCTCAACCCACGAGAAGAAGACAGAGATCTCGACCGGTAGGGGAACTGGCAGTGGGGCTCAGAGGGAGTCGGCGAGCGCTAAGGATCCTCTGGGTCTTGGCCATCGACCAGAGGTGGTTGGTCGGCGGACTGATCTGTCCCCAACAGTCTTAGTCAGGACCGGAGTCCTGGATCAAGAATTGTCAGGCTCTTCAGTCGACAACTGGTCAACCGGTTCGAGAAAAATCTCAGCGGGAAGATCAACCAGCGTCTCGGCCAACTGACCGGACAGGATTACTGAGCAGTCAACGACCTGGGCCGAGGATTCAACCGAAGACGGATCCAGAGGAGCACGGGAATCTGAAGCTCTCGACCGAGAGTGCTCCCGATCCCACGAATGTTGACAAGACCGTTTTTGGACTCTTTCATCAACTTGGATTTGTGCCTGGAGGGTCCCTGACTGACGGTCGGCAAGGACTGCCACAATTCTTTGAAGGATCCCGTGAAAGTCAAACCCAGCTGTAGTGGCACGAAGGCAGCTGCCGAAGGGGAGTGGGAAGCTGCCTGGGCTGTAGCCTCCTCAAATGCCGCAAGCTGCGGAGACCACCCAATGAGCACTGTTAGATTTGACTGTCAGGCTCTGTCCGCTCAGTCGGCCTAACCTGACTTGGGCAAGACAGTCCACGAGAACGGTAGGATGGAAAGTTTGGCAAATGTCGCAGGCCTGGGGATCGTGCTCGTGTCCCAGGCAATAGACGCACGTGGCATGGGGATCCGTTCAGGACATCTTTGCCCACAAGATCACCGATGGAATCTGGAAACAGACTTGTCCATCGCAGTCGCAATCGATCGAGCTGAAGACACAAAGTATTGAACTTTTTAGGAAGTAAATTCGTAGATTTAGTCGCAAGGGCCTACTCAGCACAAGAGCGGTAAGGCAGGAACCTGCTTCTTCCAATGGAAAGGAAGATCTGGCATCATGAGGCGGAACCGAGGTAGTTACCACCTGGCTGGGTGGGAGGTGTCGGCTTAAAAAAGTTTCCGACCGTCGGGGGTTGGCTGGGAAGGGAGAGGATTGAGCGTCCGAGGGACAGCTCTCCTCTCCCAGGAGGCAGTGGGGCATTCGCCCGGTGCTTGGCTGACCTCTGGCAGAGGCCAGAGGAACAGCAAGCGCAGGAGCACGTACAAGAGGGCTGGGAGTGGTGGTCATCAGAGTAATGCCCTGACGTCAGGGCGCCAGCCACTTCCTCAGAAAGAGGGAAAAAACACCGCCAGAGCACGAGTAGGCGGAGCACCAAAGTACGACCCCTAATGGCGACTGCCTGCCTGACCACCAGAGGACCCGACGAGACACTGAAGAATCAGGACGTAAGGGTCCCGTCCCGTACCCGCCTGGGGGATATAGCCACGGTTCTATGGGGGAACGCCTGGGGCATCAGGTAAGGCAGGTCACGGAGTGGTAACTGGTGTCTCCCGAAGAAGCGTAGCTCCGTAGTGAGAAAGGTGGACAAACAGAAAGTAAAAAAAAAAGTTTCCAGTAAGTCTTAAAGGGAAAGGCAATGGCCAGAAGTGTGGACAAAACATCACATGTCCCTAGAATGTTATTTTGGTCAGTGTATAGTAACGTAGATTGTGAATCTCTGATATTCATGACAGTTTTTTCACATCACTCATCTCTGCAGTCTATAAGCTAGCACCTTCGACTCTCTTGCTCCCCCTCACAATACTTCTGCTGAGGAAACAAAGCACAATTTCAGTTTTGTTGTTGAGAAATGATAGGGCGTCTTGCTGAAGTCTGGTAATAGCTGGGAGGACTGAGACACCTCCCTTGCATGTGTTGGCACTGAGTCTCTATTGGTGTCTTTTGGATGTGTACTACCTTCCCTTCTCTTTATTTTTTCATTCTGGAAGCAAAACTAATCAGTTCTCTTAGTACCACCTTGACTGTACCCCACAGGATGCTAGGGGAGAGATCCGGTTATCTATTCTCAGCTATAATTTGGCCTATCTTATCGCTAATAAATTCCAAACCTCCTCAGAGTTTGATAGTGAATTGTTAAATCACCAAAGAATGGTATGCTTTTCAGACTCCACTGCACAGTGAAAAGTACACAGTCCTGATCAGAGAAGCAAATGGGCAGTAAGTCACAATTTGCCAGCATGTGCAGATGCTCCTTTGAAACAGTATATAGTCAATGTGTGTGTACATCTGATGAGGAGTTGACTAGTGTGTATACACCTTAGTTGTTGGATGGAGATAGTGCCAAGTATCTAACCATTCATAGTTTTTGAGAAGCGTTTTACTCTGCTTTGTGGCCCCAAAGACTCTGGGATGGTGTGCGTTATCCAGGGGGTCATACATCATGTTATGATCACCTCCTAGTATAAGTAATCCCATGCTGGTACTGTAAAATGTTACCCAGTAATACATTTACTGCGGGCGTGTCTGTACCAGGGGGAAATACAAACTCACCAAGATCTTTTCCTAGATCGTGGCCTGTTGCTATGGTTAATTTGCCATGGGGGTCAGAGTAGGAGTTTTCCAGTCTAAATGGAGTTGTTGTAGGAACCAAAGCTGCTACACTGCTGCATCTGCCCTTGCCATAACTAGAGAACACCACCGTGGCTCAGCCGAAATTCTACAGCTTTTTATGCTCGTCTTTAGACAAGTGTTTTTTTTGTAATAAAATGAAGGTCAGATGGGACTTCTTAATCGAGGTTATCTACCTCATATCTCTTAACAGGATTTGTTAGCCCATTCACATTGTGAGACTAAATGTTCGTGAGGACCTTGTTGGCCATGTTTATGCAGGGAGAAAGGTTAAAATGTGATGGGAGTTATCTACCCCCACCCTCGGCACTCAAGGCCTAAAAAAAGCCAATGGGTGGCCCTGAGGATCTGCCAAGGATGAGGAATGCATTGCAGTTCAACAATATAAGACTAAGACCATGTAACTGGCCACCATATGCCACAGCAAATACACTTTGACATTGTAAAATTGTGTATTTCAGTTGTGGAGCAAAAACATTTTGAAACAACATTAGACCAACACACAAACAATAACAGGAACAATATACAAAAAAACTGTGAAAACCAAACAGGTCCCCTAAACAGTGAGGGGAAAGATGAGGAAGGGTCATGAGGAGTTGAGGGTGTGCTACTATCTGCCATCTGCTCTGTAGCCTACAGATGTGTGAGGTCAGATGAGCATACTGAAGAGTCAAAACTACAGGAAGATCCTATCTCGATTTGAGGCAGCAAGCAACTTCCAAGGCAAGGGGGCCAAAACCAAGGCCCCCTCACAGCTCGCGAGGTCCTAGTGGTGCTAGGACGACCTTCTACATGGAGGAGAAAAAGTGATCCCTGGCTAGGGATCAGGTCTCCAATGGATGGTGGTAGTCAACCCAGAGGGAAGGATAAGGAACACTCCTGAGAGTGCTCAGAATTGTCAGCCAACCTGGGAGAGCTGCACCACTCCCATATAAAGAACAGTGGAAAAAAAAAAAGAGTGCACATGGTAGTTCCATCTCCCTTATATGTACTATATTATCAGATTGGTCCCAGGGAGACAGTGAGGGATATCTTTCTGCTGAAACTGTGGCAATCAATTAGTGCAAAACAAGTTTGTTCACTTGGGAGCTTAAGCAACAGGTTGGTAGAAAAGAGGCTAGGAATTATATTTTGTTTTAAACTGAAATATTTGAATAGTTTGTTAGTGAAAATAGTTCTATGTGTTAAAAATTATTACCTTGAATTTGAACTGATACTTGGGCTGTGATATTGTAGGTTTGGGGATAGATGTTTGGCAGGGAAAAATAGAAGGTAATTTAAATGTGTTGTTTGCCTGGTGTTTGGAGGAGGGACATTAGCTGCAATTAACTTGTCTTTAAACAGGAATTACTGTGGCTTTCATTGTTCACTTGGGAGCTTAAGCAACAGGTTGGTAGAAAAGAGGCCAGGAATTATATTTTGTTTTAAACTGAAATATTTGAATAGTTTGTTAGTGAAAATAGTTCTATGTGTTAAAAATTATTACCTTGAATTTGAACTGATACTTGGGCTGTGATATTGTAGGTTTGGGGATAGATGTTTGGCAGGGAAAAATAGAAGGTAATTTAAATGTGTTGTTTGCCTGGTGTTTGGTAAGAGCCCCACCCACCCTGTTTTGTAGGCTTTCTTAAATACTGAAAAGCCACTGGGGGTTGGGATTGAAGGGCTGAGTATTTCTGTTTGGGACTGAAATTTGAAGCAACAGGAGTTGGTGGGCCTGTGACATCATCACGGTACCTGGAGTCTGCTTGCACACACTGTTAGTGGGACTGAACACATACTGGACTGTATGTGTTTGTGAGACTTGGGAACTTTGTTGGTGGGGTTGAAATTGGTTTGTAATAACTACAGTCAGTATAGAGAGAAACTGTACTCCAGGGAAAGGGACTGAGAAAAGGGGTGTGCTATTATAAACAGAGGGGGATAATCAGGGTGGCTATATTCCACCATGGCAGGCATCTTCGGAAGGGTTGTAGGCTGCACAGGCTGTGGGATGGCAATAATTCTAAATTGGGCCTGGAGAGAGGGAGGCTGCCCACTCTGTAGACAGCTATCTTGTATCAGGAGTGAGGTATATTGGTTAAGGAGTAAGCTGTGGGAGCTGGGGGGGGGTGTCCAAGGATAAGGGGTGTGGATATGGGCAGCAGAAGGGTGGGGCTGAGGGGAGGCTGGGGCAACGCTCTAAAATTACAGGACATTATGCTACAGCAAGCAGAAGGGGGGATATTAGGGACAGAGGACCCTTAGATAGGGAAGTTGATGCTAAGGGAAAGCGACAGGGTGAAAATTCTGAATTCAAGGAGACTGGAGGGGAAGAGTCAGGAGGGGCTGTTATAGCGGAAGCCTAAAACAGCAGACTGTGGGAAGGGAGCTCCTAAGGTGAACAGTGCAAGAGAGGAAGAAGAGGGTCAGTTTAGAGATGCAGTCAGGGGAAACTCGGTTACTTGATGGAGGCTGACATAGAGTGTCACAATAAATTTGAGATACTAAGCATCCTAGAGGGGAGGAAGGGTTGGTGGAAATGAGGAAACTTATACAGAGGCCGGAGGAGGGAGTCAGATACCCATAGGGCATCACAGAACAGCTATGGAAAGGATAGACATAGTCCCAGAGGGAGAAGGGAAACATATATGTTAAGCAAATGGGGAGATGCAACATATTCCAGACATGAGGGAGGAGAGCATGATTGGAGAGGAACTGGGAGACAAGGAGGTGGGAGAGGAGCCCCCCTTCAGCAGGAAGGTCAGTACCAAGGATGGGGCCCTAGCTAAAGGGGACCCACAGAGAGCCTCTGGAGACAGGGGTACTATTACAAGGGGGGGGGATGAGGGTGCGGGGGAAGGGGAAACCATCAGGGCCAGGATAAATGGTTCAGATAAGAGAGGGTTAAAGGGGACACCTATTCAGAGGGGGTTTGAGTTAAGTGGGCAAAATAGCAAGGGAGGCAGAAAGGGGAGGGTGACAAGGGGGTCTCTAATAAGGCAGGAAGACTCCCATGAAATTGCGATCATGAATAAAGTGGGGACGGGGGGGCTGAGAGGGCATAGTGGAGGTAACCATAAGGATGATGGCGGTGTTAAGGTTCTGTTACTGGGAGACTCGATGATTAAGGGTATCCATTGGGAGGACAGGGATGGATGCCATAGCCAGGTGAAGGTAGTGAGTATCTCTGGGCTGACAGTGCACAGAGCAAAGTTCATGGTGTATGAAATGGTTAGGGATTGTGGAGGGAAACCGATTTCTGGTGCATTTGGGAACTAATGATCTAGAAGGAAATAGCATTATGGAAATCCAAGCAAGGTTCCAAGAACTTGCCAGAGTCTGTCGGGATAATGGATGCAACATTTCCTTTCGGAGATATTGCCAGTACCAAAGGCCCTCAGTGGAGAAAAAAATGAATACTCACAGAGGTTAATGACATGGCTCAGGAAGTGGGGTGAAGAGAATGGGTTGGGGTGTTAGGAACTGGAATGGAGTTTGGGAGGATAAGGGACTATATGCCAAGGACAGGTTTCATCTTGCCCCATTAGGAAGGAAGTCTCTAAACAGGGATGGCTGACTACATACAAGAAAGGTGGGGTTTAAACTTGTAAGGGGGAAGGGATAAGGGAGGGCTGACCAGAAGCCCTCCCTCCAGATGAGGGAGTAGCCTCAAGCCCAAGGGGGAGGGGGAAACAGACTGGAGGTGGAGGTTTCAGGAGGAGCAGGGGAGGATGGAAGTATAAGGAATCTGGGTGGGGTTCGACAAAAGGATCAGGGATAAGGGTGGGGTTAGTGTTAGTAAATGCCAGGAGCTTGGGAAACAAGTTGCCAGAGTTCCAGGCCATGCTGTTCGAGGGGGTGGATGTGTGGCAGTCACGGAAACGGTACAACAAAACCATGACTGGGACCTAAATGTACGGGGTACACTATGCTTAGGAAGGAGGAAAGGAGGGCAGAGGGGGTGGAGTGGCTATGTTCATTAGAGATGACATAGAAATTGCTATGGTAGAAGAGGCAGAGGGAAACGGAGGCCTTATGGGTCACCTACGATCCCCAGCAGGAGATAAGGTCAAGCTGGGAGTAGTATATAGGCCCCCGGGATGAGTGATGTTCTAGAGGATGGTTTGCTGGACAACATCATTGCCCAGTGTGGTCCAAAAGGGAAGGAGTGGTGTTGATGGGGACCTTAATATGCCAGGTACTAACTGGGGAACCATGTCCTCTAAGGTGGCCAAGGAGCAGAGGCTGCTGGATGGCTTCCAGGATGTGTTTCTAACACAGCATGTGATGGAGCCCACAAGGAGGGCATGTCCTGGATGTGGTTCTGGCAGATGGGGATCTGGTAAGGACATGGTTGTACAGGACCCCTGACTGGGAGTGACCACAATACTGTCTGGTTTCAAATAAGCATTGGGGAGTGGGGTGAGATCTAGGACACTGGCAGTGGACTTGGGGGGCAGACTTTATGGGCATGGGAAATATTCTCAAGGATCACTTGAAGGGATTACCTCAACAACAAGTGTGGAAAGGAGATGGGAGGTCATAAACGGGACTTCATGAGGCAGTCAGGATCTGCGCTAAGTTGAAACGTAAGGGAGCAAGGTCACATAAACCATGCTGGTGGTCCAGTGAGGTCCAGGTAGCAGTCAGAGAAAAGAAGGCGGCTTACAAAAAATATAAAACAACAAGAGGGGATAGGGATAAGGAAATGTACCAGCTTGCATCTAGAAAAGTCACCCGTATGGTGAGGGGAGCAAAGTCCAGTAAAGAGCAACGGCTGGCACAGGGGATACATGGAGGGGAAAAGGGGTTCTTCCGGTACATTGGGGAGCGGAGAAAAACTAAGGGCCATCTCAGCAGATTGAGATCAGAAGGAGGGTGGGTGGAAGAGGCGAGGGACCAGGCAGAGGTATTTAACGAGTACTTTGCCTCTGTGTTCACTAGGGAGGGGGATGGGATATCTACAAAGCAAGGCACAAAGGGGATAGGCGGCAGGGGCGGGATCAGGGGAGCAGACAGAAATGGAGCAAAGGGAGGAAAGGTACCCCAGGGTGTCACATCTGGATAAGGATAAAAGACCAGTAAGGTGGAGGGACGGATGATGCCATCCCCACCAAAAGGGTGTGGTTGCCTCAAGGCCCTAAAGAAAGACAAATCTCCTGGGCCGGATGGCATTCATCCGAGAGTACTATGGGAATTGGCGGACATACTGGCTGCACCCCTGGCGGAGCTTTTCAACAGGTCACTTGAGACAGGGAGGGTACCTAGGGATTGGCGAGAGGCACATGTGGTACCAATCCATAAAGGGGGTCAAGGAAGTACCAGGAAACTATAGACCCATCAGTTTAACTCGGTGGTGGGAAAATTAATGGAGAGTATACTAAAGGAACGATTGGGGTTTACTTGGAGGAGGTGGGAGGTCTGGATAGTCGGCAGCATGGGTTTGTGCCAGGTAGATCATGTCAAACCAACCTTGGAGTTCTATGAATGGGTAACATCAGAACTGGACAGGGTAAGCCTGTGGATGTATTATTCTTGGACTTCAGCAAGGCGTTGACTCTGTCCCCACAATGGTCTGGTGGAGAAACTGATGGGGTTAGGAGTAGGCCCTTGATGGTCAGATGGATTGAAAACTGGATAGCTGGACGCACTCAGAGAGTAGTGGTCTGTGGGAGCTCTCGAACCCTACAGAGGTTGGTAGTGGGGTACCACAGGGCTCGGTCCTGGGTCCAATCCTGTTTAATGCATACATATCAGACATCAGGGATGGTATAGGGTGAAATGAGTCTCTTCATGATGACTCCAAGATGGGAGCAGAAGTTGAGGGAGAAGAGGGAGGTTGGCCCTGCAAGGGGACCTGGACACCCTGGAAAGCTGGGCTCACAGAAATTAAATTTCAATATCACCAAGTACAGGTGTTGCATCTTGGTCGGAAACCCTAAACACATGTACACCCTGGGAGGGAGGTGCTGGAAGCCTCAACAGGGAAAAAGACCTAGGGTCATGGTGGATACATAGTATGAATAACACTGAGCAGTGCAGGAGAGCAGCTAGCAAGGCAAACAGGATGTTGGGATGCATCGAGGAGGATCACCTCTAGAGCAAGGAAGTGATTCTGCCACTGTACAATGGACTGGTTAGACCACACCTTGAGTACTGTGTACAGCACTGGAGACCACACTGAAGAGGGACATACAGCCCTGGAGAGGGTACAGAGGAGGGCAACAAAGATGATCACGAGGCTGGGGATTTGACTTACGAGGACAGACTTGAGGAGCCTGCCTGTTTTCATTGGAGGAGAGGAGACAGGGAGATGATTGAGGTCTTCAAGTACCTCAAGGAATAAATAGGGTAAACATGGAGGGATCTTTTAGACTAAAGCAGGAGGCATCACCAGAGGGCATGGTTTGAAGTTGGAAGGTGGAAGGGTGAGGGGAAAAGAGGAGGAGGTTTTTCACTGAGAGGGTGGTGGACCCTTGGAATGCTTTGCCTGGTGAGCTGGTTCAGAGATCCACAGTGGACAGCTTAAGAGAGGTGGGACAGACACAGAAAGTGGATGTATCAGATGATGGCCTGTCCCGGGGGGGTGGGGATGGATGATAGGGGTTTCTGGAGCACAAGGGATGGGAGGGTCTCGGCACCCAACTAAGGATCTAGGTTCGAGCAGACTTGATAGACCATAAGGCCTAATCTGCTGGCAAATAGTATGTTAGTAAGTTTACAGAATACGTAACAGAAAAAAAAGAAAAAAACAAATACTGATGCAATCCTGTAAGAGACAATGTTAATTCGAGCACACCTTACAGTCTTGTCTATCCAAGCAACATTCCGACTGGAAGATGCTATAAAAAATTATCTCAACAGGTCCACATCTCAAATAAAATCCCAGCTGAGAATGTCCTTTACTCTACAATATACAGTACGGTAGAGGTCTATTACAGGGTGACCAGTTAGTGAAATCAGACAGTACCTTTGGAAGGAATTCTGTGTGACTGAGCAACGCCTCCATATCTCTGCAGAAAACCAGGAATAGTAAGTCCCACCATTAAGGCCTGCAGTTCTGAGACGTAACAAGCTAAGGTAATGGCTACAAGAGACAGGGTCTTTCCAGTCAAGTACTGTAAGTCACAGGAAGCCACAGGCTCGAAAGGGGCTTTAGTCAGTGATTCAAGAACTAGGTTCATGTCCCAAACAGGAACAGTCCCAAAACAGGTGTCGTGAATATCGTGTAGGACTGAGTGCTATAACAAGGTTGGCTAGCCCAATAAATGAAATTAATAAAATGAATGAAATTAATCCCAAAGAAAAGCACTCTAGGTAACACAATCAGACCACTCACAGGTCATGTGCTCAAATACTTTTTAATAAAAAGTGCAAGTAATGCACCTCTAACATAGAATGAAAAATGTACAGCCTTCATTCCAAAATAACAGTTCACATTTCAAGATCTGATTCTTTTTTTTTTGTTTATTCTATTTTTCCGCCCCTTGCTCGCTGGTGCTACAGTCTCAGGTTCCACAAGTTCCCCCCAGCTCCTACTGCCCTTACCCAGCCCTCCTCTGGTCCACGTATTGCAGCCGACCCCCGGGATATCCCGGCGTATCCCTTCACCGGGTGGGTCCCCCTCCTCCGAGGGGGAAGGCACCAAGGGGAGAGGGATGACCCCAGCACATACTTCTAGGGCCCGGGGATGGTGCCGAGGAGCAGGAGGCACTGGGAAGGCTTTGGAGGCACTCAGGGACCAGAGAGCCATCATCCGGAGGCTAGCAAGCAATTTTCCTGGTTTTTCCTTGAGGTGTGCGACGTCCAGACGTCAAGGCAAGAGCCGACGTCTGCCACGCACCACCCAGCAATGTTCCAGACCTGTTGCCCTACCCCGGCCTCCACCAATGGTCGCTCAACACCGGGTTGCAGCCCTCCCTCCCTGAAGACAGCGAGCAGTCGTGGGACTCAAGCTGCCTCCCCCAGCTTGACCCTCCTTGACCAAGCTGGTTCGAACCCAGGTTGCTGGCGTGCATAGCGAAATCCAACCGCTGCGTTGTCAGGCCGGCTCAAGGTCCGATTCTAACAGCTAACTGCTCAGAGAGAGTTTGCTCTTTTTCACTCTTTGCTGCAGATGTATTATTTGGACTCATTAAAAAGTAACTGAGCACATAACCTGTGAGTGGTCCAATTATCTGCTTTACCTGGAGTACTTTTCTTTGGAATTGATCCCAAACTGAAACACATGCAACAGCCAGTTCAGGAATCCGCAGACCACATCCAGTTGGGCCACAGCCTTGCCTTGCCTGACAGAAGCATAAAAAGCTAAGAGAGCTGATTGTCGCACCTTCCTTGAACAGTATTGGTGCCACAGCTGAGACCGGATCGAAGTCCAGTATACAAGCCACAGATCACGAGAAAGGGTTAAAGGATGCCTCCTGGCACCACACACTAAAATGCCTCCATTTCAAGGAATAGGCGAGTCTGGCAGCAGGTTTCCTGGCCATCAGGATGAGAGTCAAGATGACAGCTGAAATACCAAAGGGAGAGACCTCTATATCCTCCAGAGCCAGGCATGGAGCCACAAGGATGTAAGTCTGGGTGTAACAAGGTGCCTCTGTTCAAGGACAGAAGCCCCAGCCGCTGGGGCACTGGAAAGGGATCCTCAACCAACCTTTTGTGACTTTTTTAAAATGTCTACTTCTTCCCAAAGGGAGGTGCATTTCTGAGATATTTTCCAAAATTCTAGATCACAAAATGGAACTATACAACTATCTGTTTTATCTATTGCCTTTGATGTATAATTATCAATTTGTTGTTTTTTTTGTTTGATTGCTTACTAATTTATTTTTAAAAAAGTAATAATGTTTGAATGATAGAAAAACCTCCTACAGTAGTGGTGACCAGATTTGCCTGCCGTGGGCCACAGCACGGCCACCTGGACCATCCTGGCTGGTTCCTGCCAGAGCTTGGTCAGGATTCAGACCCTCTGAATTAAAGGTAGGGGAGGACAAGCACTGGAGGAATCTCCCTTTTCAGCAGAAGGACAACGCTTTTTGCCACAAAACTCCACAGCCTGGAGGTGTGAGTAAGCAAAAAAGCAGCGCTGTTGGCATCGAGATGCAAAAGGCGTCAACTGTGGCCTTCCCCACATGTCGAGCAGTCGTTTGGTCACATCCTGTTGTAGTTCCCACTCATAGAGCAGGACCAAAGACTGACTAAGGCCATCTTCTGCTAAGTCACTCAGGAAATTGACCATATGCACTATGATGAGGTAGACCTCGTGGATCAGGAACCATTCCCAAACACTCACTGCTTACCGGAACAAAGGTAAGAGTGCATGCTGTCCTGTTTTATTTATTTATTTAGTTTAGTTTTTGTTGACCGGGTAAGTGCATTAGACAAATCTTGCCTATTTTCAGGCACGACCTGGAGGAGGGGGATAAAGATGAATGTCAACTGACCTTAAACCAGATTAAGCTGTTGGTGGTATTTTTAGTGAATGAGGGAAATTTGGCCAGGACACCGGGGAAATTCCCCTACTCTTTTCGATAAGTGCCATGGGATCTTTAATATCCACCTGAACTACCACCAATCCAGGAAGATGAGACCTCGGTTTAACGTCTCATCCAAAAGACGGCACCTCAGAAGTGCAGCCCCCCCTCTCATGCTGCACTATAGTGTCAGTACTGGGATATTAACCCAAGTGCCAGGAGTAAACCACTCCGCAGTTGTCGAACTGGACCAACAGGGAATTTTTGAAAGGGAAAGTCATTGACCCTACAGCTCACGGCAGCCTCAGGCAAGAAACTTCAAATGTGGGTGATCTATAGACCTCCAGGACAGGGAAAGAGAGAGATCAGGACTGGAGCCAATTATTTTTCCATTTTCAATGGAAAACACCTGTAAAAAACAGAATCCGACATTTTTAAACCAGCACAAGTCACTTCTTCATGTAAAATCTATATTTTTACCACTTTATTGCACAAACAACGCTACTCTACACCAGCTTTTCATGTAAACCCCTCCATTTGACACAACTTTTTGTACAAAACATGCTGATTTACACTTAGTTTTGGGAAAAATGGATTTTAAGATTTTGCCAATCAGAATTGGCCATTTCATTTTTGAAAATGGAAAATCATTGGTTCTAAAGGAGATAGGGAAAGAACTAGAAAGGAAGGCGGGGAAGAGGTGGCGGTGGGAGATCTAAACCTGCTAGATACTGACTGGGACATTCCTGTGGCCAGGGGCTCCAGAAGTCAGGCCCCACTGGATATACTGCAGGACTATCTGCTGGTGCAGATGGTTAAGGAACCCACTAGGCAGACTGCCATTCTCGATGTGGTGTTCACCAACTCGACGTGGTAGGAGGAGCAAGGGTAGGGGAGCCACTACGATCCAGTCACCATATCTCTGTATGGTTCGACCTAGCTTTTGGGACCAGTAAGCCCTCATCAAAGGCTGAAGTACTACATTTCAGAAGGGAAGACTTGAACCGGATAAGGAAGCTGGTATAGGGCGAGTTAGTTGGAGTGGACAGTATCAGGGATGTGGAGGAAAGACAGGAGGCATAAAAATGATAAACAAAAGTAACGGTGCAAGAGACCAACATGGTTCACTGGGGAAGCAGTGAGAGCCAAAGAGAAGGTCCTCACCAGGTACAAGGAAAAAAACAAGGGGAGGAGGAATGGAGACAATACCAAATGAGAACAAGGTAAATCAAGAGGGCTGTCAAATGAGCAAAGGCACACAAAGCTGCATACTGCAGAGGGGGATCAAGTGAGGGGGGAAAAATAGTTCTTTAGATATATTATAAAAAAAAAGAAGGGAGGAGGAATTGTTAGGCTAACTGAGGGAGGTAGGGTAATTGAGAAGGATGGGCAGAAAGCAGATGTTCTGAACGACTACTTCTGCTCTTTATTCAAAAGGGAAGACAGAAGGCTTCTGCCAGAGAGTGGCATTAAGGCCACTATATGAGGGATCTCGGTGATAACACAGCAAGTATTTACAAGTGAAACAATTCTGACAGGGCTAGCAGCCCTAAAGATAACTAAGGCCCTGGCGCCAGATGGGTTGCATCCAAGGGTGCTCAAGGAACTGACAAACAGAACTGAAACCATGGGTAAGACTATTCAATAGCTCAAGTTCAGACAGGGATAGTTCCTAAAGACTGGAGGGTAGGAAACAGTCCTGCTCCACGTGGGGGGGGGGGGTGGCGGCAACTACAGACTTGTCAATCTTAACTCCACTGTGGGTAAACTGATGCTGTTGGAGACACTGGTTAAAGAGGACCTCGTGGACTACCTGGAAAGCAATGGACTCCAGGATAATAAACAGCACGGGTTTGTGCAGAAAGGTCTTGACAGACCAAAATAATAGTATTCTTTTATTTTCCCTATATAAGTTGTTACCTCTCCAGAGCCTGGCAGGCGGCTAGGGCCCTCCTGACGGAGGGACTCTCTCTCCGATCCTGCCGCTCCTGCACTCGCCAGTCCCCAGTAATTTCCCTGTGGACTGCCCCCCACAGCAGGGCAAGGAAGGAGGCTGCTGGCTTCTCCTCATCCCCAGAGACCCAATCCTGAAGCCGGGGATGGCCCTTGGGAGCAGCAGATCATCACAGAGACAGGCTCTTTTTTCCGCCATTCTGTCGCTTCCCCCTCCCCTACCGACGTAAGGATGTCGGACCATGCCTCCCAATCTGTACTGCCCTCCAGCCACCACCAGAGGGCAGTCAACAAGTGGGACAAGTCTCCCTTCCCCGAGAGAGAAGAGCAGTCCTCCGGACA
Organism: Neoceratodus forsteri; assembly: GCA_016271365.2. Lineage (NCBI taxonomy): Eukaryota > Metazoa > Chordata > Ceratodontiformes > Ceratodontidae > Neoceratodus > Neoceratodus forsteri. The sequence continues at coordinate 739,029,212 of CM028131.1, forward strand.
CTCAATCCTCACTCCCCCCTGCCAACCCCCGGCGGCCTAGGCTCGTTCCCGAACCCGGGTCACCAACGTGGCGCGAGGTGTAGCGACCAGCACCTCAACCTCCAGCACCACCAGGCTGGCCACATGATAGTATTCTTTGAGTGGATAAGGAGGGTGGTGGATAAAGGCCATGCTGCAGGTTTACTCTACTTCGATTTCAACGAGGCTTTCAACTCAGTGCCTCACAGAAGGCTGCTGAAGAAGCTACAGGGTCTGAATGCAGAGAAGGACAAAGATGGGTGAGACACTAGTTAGAAGGGAGACAGCAGAGGGTTGTGGTTAACGGAGTCAAATCAGAAGAGAGGGAGGTCACAATGGGGTGCCAAGGATAGATCCTGGGTCCAGTCCTTTTTAATATGTTCACCAGCAATATGGGAGAAGGAATCCAGGCAAGATTTGTCTTTTTGCAGATGACACTAAGCTCTTTGGCAGGACAGACAGTGAGAAAACATAAAACAGTAACACAGAATTTGACGGCAGATAAGGACCACTCAGCCTACCCAGTCTGCCCATTTTTCACTACCTACAGTGACACAACAGACCCTAACTGATTTCTGGTCCCCCCCCCCATTCCACTAGGGTTCCCTTATGCCTATCCCATGCATTCTTGAACATCACCAGTTTTTGCCCCCACCACCTCCACTGAGAGACTGTTCCAGTCATGCACCACTTTTTTTTTTAATGCTTTATTGATTTTCAGAAATAGGAAAACACACAGAGCACAACTCACAACATAATCAAAACAAGAAAAACATAGAAAGAAAAACACTTCTCGCCGTGATATTAACCCCCTCCGAGTGCTGCTATCTACAAACCATAGAGCCTGAGAAATCATAAAGATGCAATATGTATCATCCAATGACAAGTAAGGCCTAACATACCAATAACAGAAATAAATCTGGGGCTCTAGCAAGGAAAAAAAAAAAGGCAGTAACCAGTCATCCACCACTCTGTGAAAAATTACTTCCTCACATCTCTCCTGAATCTACCCTCTCCAGCTTAATGCATTTCTCCTTGTTGTTGATCATCTTTTCTTCTGAAAAATACTCCCTACCTGTACTTTATTTACTCCCGTGATGTATTTAAAGGTCTCCATCATATCCCCTCTCTCCTTCCTCTCTTCCATGGTGTACTGACTGGGGACCCTTAGTCTCTCCTCATAGGGCTTCTGATGCAGACCCTGCACTATTTTAGTTGCCCTCCTCTGAAAAGCCTCCAGTCTATGTCCTTCCAGAGATGTGGTCTCCAAATGTGGACACAGTACTCTAAGTGGGGTCTCACCAGCAATCTATTCAGTGGCAACACCACTTTCCTCTCTCACAGCCTTCCCAACTGCCTTGTTGTACTGACTGACCACCATTAGTTCATCAGATATGATTACCTCCAGGTCTTTTACACGGCTGGTGGTCATCACTACCGCTCCACCCATTTTGTACTCGGCCCCTGGGTTTCTGTGCCCCAAGTACATGATTCTGCACTTTTTCGCATTAAAACCCAGATGCCATACTCTTGACCACTCCTCAAGTTTTCCCAGGTCTCTGCTTATTCTTTCCACATCCCCTGAAGTATCCACCCTACTCCAGATTTTGGTGACATCCACAAAGAGGCACACCTTTCCAGCAAACTCCTTTACAATGTCATTTATAAAGACATCAAAGAGGACCAGTCCAAGTACTGATCCTTGAGGCACCCCGCTGGTTACTCTACCTTCTACAGAGTGAACTCCATTTACAGCCACCCTCTGTTGGCTTCCCCTAACCAATTTCTTACCCAGCTTCCCACCTTTCAAACCACCCCTAAGCTGCCCAGCTTACTTATAGGCCTCCTATGTGGAACGGTATTGAAAGCCTTACTGAACTCTACGTAGGCCATGTCCACCACTCTACCCTGATATAATTCCCTGGTCACCCAGTCAAAGAAATCTATCAGATTTGTTTGACATGATCTCCCCTGCCCTGTGGATCCATACTGCCTCGGGTCTTCAACCATTGGATTCAAGATATTCCACAATCCTTTGCTTCAGCAAGTATTCCATTAACTTTCCCACCAAGAGGGGGTTAGAAAGATGCAGAGAGACTTGCAAAGGCTAGAAAGGTGGTTAAAGGTCTGCCAGTTGAAATTTAACACCAAAAAGTGCATGGTGATGCCTATGGGGTACAAAAACCCAAGACAAGAGTACTGGATGAGTGGAGGAAAAGCTGGACATGACCTTTGAGAAAAGAGGCCTAGGGGTCACATTAGTGATTCCTTAAAACAATTAAGCCAGTGTAACAAGGCCTACAATAAGGCAAACAGGATTCTGAAGTACAAAGAAAGAGGTACTGACAGCAGAAGAAAGGAGGTACTATTACCTCTCTGTACATCACTGGCGAGGCCCCACCTGTGGTACTGTGCCCAGTTCTGGAGTCCCCACCTAAGGAAAGATAAGGACACCTAGAGACAGTGTAACATAGGGTGACCAAAACGATTCAGGGCCAGCAGGGTAATAAGTGGATCAGCTTACGGCACCGGACATGCATTTGCTGGAGCCGAAGAACACGGGCACGAACAGAAATTGACCGAGGGTTGGTGGGGGTTCAAGAGGGACCTGAGAATGTTTTATTTTACAGAAAGGGTGGTGAAGCCATGCAACAATCTGCCAGCTTATGTGGTGGGTGCCAGAACCATCAATGTTTTCAAACACGGTTGGGACAGAGTGAAGGGCTTAGTAGTTGCTCAGGGTGGTAGCTGTAGAGAGGGGAACATGGGGGTGGACAGTCTGGGTTAGAACCCTGTATGGACAATAGGTCCCAGGTTAGTTAGTTTTTATGGACATCTGGATGAACCAATGGTCCTTCTCTGTCGTCACTGCCAATGTTGCTATGTAATCTGTTCTCAGTAAACTTCTGGAAAAGCTAGTATACAAGCAACTGATGATGGACCAAATCATCTTACATAACCTTCCCACAGAATATTAGCAGGATTCTGGCCAAATCATTCTACTGCACTGTGCTACTAAAATTTACTTGTGACCTATCATCTACACACTGCTTTGGCCAGTGACCTTACCAAACACTTTGATACAGTGGATCATGGCATCCTCCATTCTAAATTACAGCATCTATGCCTGGCACAGGGAACACTTTCTTGACTCAGTTCGTACCTAAACAACAGGACTCAAATAATTAAAGTCACTGGTGAAGTCTCTACCCTGCTCCCTCAAGCATGGGAGCCCCACAAGGCTCTGTCCTTGTCACCCTGTTCTGCAGCTCCTTTGTTAAAGACTTTCCCTCTGTATGCTCCAATCATGACTCAAATACCCATCTCTCGGAGGATGACGCCATCATCTGTTCTAACTCAGAATCCATCAGCGAACTCTACAAGGTACTCCAAGTGGTCTTCAACCGTAACCAGCCATGAATGGATGCAAACAAATCTCTCTTGAACTACATGAAAAACAATCGTCATTACTTTCTGTTGGAAACTGCTGCCCTCACAAGATGTACAAATCTTCCCTCATACAGATCCACTTCTGGAGTCTGTATAATATTTCAAATATCTTGGAAAAATCACAACGTTCAACTGCATCTGTAGATCTGAACTGGCCTGCAGCAAAAAACACCCACTACAGTTTATTCTACAACACACTTAGTCCCCTATTAACATAAAAGAGGAGGGAGAAAAGATGGAAACTCTAGTTTATAAATGTGTCCATATATCTAAAACACCTTGACAGCACCTTACATAAACCCATCCATTCTTACATGCTGCAATCCTGAACCATGAAAACTGGGCATGGAGAGTACTGCAGCATCATTTGGCCAAGCACCACCGTTGCTTCTGCCTATTTTCTATTCCACCCACAGTATGTCCCTCTACCAACCCACTGGGCACTGCCAGAGTCAGGAAACTTTTCTGGCCAGTCAGAAGTGTGCTCAGGCCAGCCCAATATACTGCACTCTGATGGACATTCCCCAGCACAGGACTAGATATTTAACAACCACTTCTCTACTGCAGACCTTGCATTCAACACTTCAAAAGCAGCCATCCTCACCTCCAGCTCATCTAAACCTCATCCAACTACAACTAACTTCTCTTTTACCCCATTCCAGTTCAAGGAAGTGGAGGACCTATTATTACGCCTGGATATTAATAAAGGAGCTGGTGCCGATGGTATAGGACCATACTTCTTAAAAGTGGGGTACAGGTATCTAACAGCCCCCATCTGGCATCTGTTTAACCTGTCCATTAGCTCCAGCATGGTACCTGATGCATGGAAAATAGCGCAAGTACTCCCATTATTTGAATCTGGCAAACCTACGGATCTAAATAATTACCACCCCATATCCATTCTACCCCTGCTCTCTAAACTTCTTGAAAAGTTAGTAAATGCTCAATTAAGAAACTATCTTGGCAAAAATAACTTAATTAACCCAGCACATAGCACCACATCACCACTAGCTTTCATTATGAATGACTGGCTTATTGCCTTGGATAAAAGACAAACCACAGGGGCCGTATTCCTGGACCTCAGTAAAGCCTTCGACACTGTTGACCACACTTTGCTTCTCGATACACTAAGTTGGCATGGTATTACTGGCCCGGCACAGTCTCGGTTCAACAGCTACCTAACAAATAAGCTACAACAGGGAAAAGCCGACGGATCCCTTTCCCAGTTCCTCCCACTTAAGAGAGGAGTCCCACAAAGGCTCAATTCCTGGACCTCTCCTTTTCATGATTTACAGTAATACTATCGGAAACATCACCAAAGCAAAAATTACACCTGTTCGCGGACGATACAGTTAAATATACATCCAAACCCTCAGTGACAGAAGCACGTGCAGCGTTCCAGTCCAAATCTGACCTTCTACAGCTCAGCCTGGCGAAGTCCGAACTCCTCTTAAATGCTAAGAAAACTAAAGTTATGTATTTCCACTCCAACCATATGTCCTCCATCCAATCACAAAAGCTCTGGAATCCCTACCTCCCAACAAGACTCTTCTGAACGATGACCTCGAAGTAGTCAATACTTTTAAATACCTGAGCTATGACCCTGATCAACATCTGATGTTCTCAGCTCACATTGCCTCTCTTGCAAAAAAAAAAATGCAAAGACTTGGCTTCTTCTACAGAAACAAATTCCTCTTCCCTATTGAAGCCAGGAAACGACTGGTCCACACCACTTTCATCCCACTCTTGAACTATGCCAACATACTACATGCTCGCTGCCCTGAATCTCTGCTACACCAGTTAGATACACTTTGTCATCGAGCAATCAGAATCATTTTTAACACCCACCGGCATACAAATCACTGTGATCTGTACGCCTCCTTAGGTTGGACCTCTTTAGCAACCAGACGTCTTATCCACTCCCCTAACATGGCTCTACAGAGTTCTGCTGTGTAAACTCCCCCAAAAAAACATCTCTAATCTCTTTCGGCAGTCTGCCTGCTTATATCCCCTATGTAGCAATTCATATATTATGCCAGATGCACCAAGCTCTAGCTACCGTTTCGGAGATATGGCCCTACATCGTGCGCCACCAGATACCTAGAACAAAGCCCAGGCTAAATCCAAGCTTCAACATCTAATTACCCTGAACAGCTTCAAAAAATTAGCTACCAGCAGTTTATTTGACACATGCGCTTGTCACTGATTAAGACCCAGTTACTCTAAATCTTATACCTCTTTCCACTTCTGACCCTGCTGCATCGCCCTCACCTTCCAACCCTCACCCATCCACCTTCACAATCTCCATTCTCCACATTCTATTTTCTTCCTGTCTCCCTTCTTACCAGCTTTCTACCTCACTGCCCCACTCGGTCTACTACCTCTCTATTTACAGTTGACCCTTGCTAAATCCTGCAACCCAGTTTTGTAACTGCCTTGTGTTCGACCATATATTACTGCTTAGTTCTACTGCATGGAAGTTCATTTGTATATAATGTCGACTGTATATAGATGTACACAAATGCTGAGTGTTTCTTCATATATTCTGTATAATGTTACCTATATTTACTATGCACAGTATATGCTTTCTTTACATTTTCTTATGTATATGACTTATCTGCTCAGGACCTCCTTGTAAATGAGCCTGCTCAAAGGAGTATTTTCCTGCCAATAAACTGAACTGAAGGACTGAACATCAGAGGGACTGCTCTCCTCTCCTGGAAGGCGAGGGCTCGCTGCTCCACTTGACCATCACCAAGTGGAGGCTTGGTGGCAGTGAGAGACGCACAGAAGGGAGGGGCTTTCTGCCCAAGGTGTGTGTGGCTCCACACACGTGCACCAACATCCTAGAGCTGCATGCAGCTGGGGATGGGAGTCAACCAGGAGGAAAGCACTGGCCGGAAGGATGACATTTGAGCCTGGACCACCGCAGGCCCTGAACCTATCAACTGGGCACCTCCTCCTTGCTCTGGACCATGTTCTAGGGGAGGGGTCTAGCCATCCACTTAGTCCCACTGGGAAGGGGGATTTGTGGGGGACCTTCGGAGCAGCAGGTAAGAAGCAGGGATGGTGGGGTGATGGTGCTGGACAGGCCAAGGCAGGTTGGGGGTCAGTCAGCCATAGGAGGATAAACACTTTGATTTAAAATAAATATTTTTAAAAGACCAATATTTGTTTTATTTTTGAATTTTTGGCTAGAAAGGGAGCATTGAACAGAACCTCCTTTCCAGGTACAACCTAGGCGCACAGGAACTAACTTGCTCAGGGTCACACAGTGTGAAGATGGTGGTTGTGGGTTTGTGGGTTTTAAACCCAGGTCTCAGCTGGGTCTCCAGGTTTACAGCATGGTGCTCTAAGTTCTTATGAGAAAAAGTCAGAAACACACTCAAAAGGCCACCCCAATTGGCAGGGACAGCATGTCACACTGCCATGCAGGTGACCAGAGCTCAGAAGTGGGCTTGGGATGCCACCTCGGGAGGCAGGTCAAGTTGCTGCAGTTGCTACTCAGCAGCGCTGCAATCAGGGAGGGCTGGAATCCAGCTCCAGTGCTGCAATAATCCAAGCAATGAGCCAAGGGAGCTTTCTCCCTCCGAAAAATGTCACTACATGCAGCAGAGGGCACCAGGAACGCTCTGCCCATGCCAAGGGCGAGGGAGGATCCAGGGAGAAAAATGAAGGGGGGGGGAGAATGACAGCATCAGCTCCAGGAACTCCCCCTCGGTCCCAGTGCAGCCATCTCTGGATCCTAATCTACACAGTGAACTGCTTCATGTGGGAGAACGGCCATACCCCTGGAGCTCCTGCCATGGAGGGCAGAACAGTGGGGGATGTCGGGATGAACAAGGAACCAGGAAGGACAGCAGATAGTGGACCTAAACAGGTATATCCCAGATGAGCATTACTGGGGAAAAATAAGCTCCGTGACAACAACAAAAGCTACTCAAGTTAAAAGCAACTGTTGGGACAATTTTAAAGTTTTTTTTTTCTTTGGCAGAGACCTGCTTTGTAAACTGCTGAAATGTGTTTCTCGAGGTGCATTAAGAGATCCAGGATTGGCAGCAGTTAGACAGCCTAAGTGAGAATGCCCAGAACACGTGTTAAAAACAGAATATTGGTGGGGGAGGCTTTACATTAGTTCAACAAAGAGCTGGATGCTGCCTTACTAGAAACACAGAAATGTACTGGCAGAAAAAGACCCATGGTTCATCCAATTCGCCTGGAGACCCTAGAGTATAGGTGTGGCATGCCAAATCTAGATGGAGCTTTCTGCATTCCTTTTACCTCCCACAGCCTTCACAGATTATCCCTCCACTCCTTTTATTAGTTGGAAAAAGTGAAGCATGACCTAACAGCGTTGGCAGGTTTTTTTTTTTTGGCAACTCCTGTTTATTCAAATTTAAAATACAGTGCCTTCAGAAAGTATTCACCCCCCCTTTGGATTTTGTCACATTTTGTTGTGTTACTACCAGAATTTTTAATGCACTGAAAAGATTTTCCCCCCTTGATTCACACAGCATACTCAACAATTTAAAGGGGCAAAAATATTTGTATTGTGTAACAAACATTTATGAAAAATTAAAAATTGAAATATTTTGTTTACTTAAGTATTCACCCCCCTGAGTCAATACTTTGTAGAAGCACCTTTGGCAGCAATTACAGCTTTGAGTCTTCTTGGGTATGTCTGTATCAGCTTTGCACATCTGGATTTGGGGATTTTCGCCCATTATTCCTTGAAGATTTGCTCAAGCTCTGTCAAGTTGGATGGGGAGCATCGGTGAACAGCAATCTTTAAGTCTTTCCACAGATTCTCAATGGGATTCAAGTCTGGGCTTTGGCTGGGCCACTCAATGACATTCACCTTCTTGTTCTGAAGCCACTCCAGTGTTGCTTTGGCTGTATGCTTGGGTTCGTTGTCCTGTTGGAACGTAAATCTTCGCCCCAGTCCAAGGTCTATTGCAGACTGATGCAGGTTCTCCTCAAGGATGTGCCTGTATTTGGCTCCATTCATTGTTCCCTCTATGATTGACAAGTGCCCCAGTCCCTGCCGCTGAAAAGCATCCCCATAACATGATGCTGCCACCACCATGCTTCATGGTAGGGATGGTGTTACACGGGTGATCAGCTGTGTTCGGTTTGCGCCAGGCATAGCGCTTTGCATTCAGGCCAAAGAGTTCAACATTTGTTTCATCAGACCAGAGAATCTTTTGCCACATGGTCTCAGAGTCTGCCACGTGCCTTCTTGCAAACTCCAGGTGTGCTATTATGTGGCCTTTTCTCAGGAGTGGCTTCCATCTAGCCACTCTCCCCTAGAGACTACAGCTGTGAAATGCTGCAGAGATTGTTGTCCTCTGGACAGGTTCTCCCATCTCAGCCATGGAACTCTGTAGTTCTCTAAGGGTGGTCATTGGGTTCTTGGTCACTTCCCTGACCAAGGTCCTTCTTGCCCGGTTGCTCAGTTTGGGAGGACGGCCTGCTCTAGGAAGAGTCTGGGTGGTTCCGTAATCTTTCCATTTCCTAATGATGGACTTGACTGTGCTCCTGGGAACTTTCAACACCCTAGAAATGTTTTTATACCCCTCCCCAGATCTATGCCTCCTCACAATTCTATCACGGGTTCTCTAGGACAGCTCCTTGGTCTTCATGGTAGAGTTTCTGCTCTGACATGCACTGTCAACAGTGGGACCTTATATAGACAGGTGTATTTCCTCTGAAATCATGTCAACCATTTGAACTGACCACAGGTGGACTCCATTCAAGTTTTAGAGCGATCTCACAAGGAAATTGGATGCACCTGAGCTCAACTTGGAGTGTCACAGCAAAGGGGGTGAATACTTATCAACTCAAGACATTCCAGGTTTTTATTTTAAATTACATGTACAAAACATTCCAGAAGTTTCATTCCACTTTGACATTAGAGAGTAATTTGTGTAGATACGTGACAAAAAAATCGCATATAAATGTATTTTAATTTGAGTTTGCAACATCACAAAATGTGACAAAATCCATGGGGGGGGTGAATACTTTCTGAAGGCACTGTACACAACAAGAAATAAAAATACAATTAGCTTTACATCCCCCATGTTACACTGAATTGATCTGTGGCCAAGTGCATTCAGGAAAGAAGAGGAAAGGACAGGTCTCCAGGAGTCGCTGAACACCTTCCCCTGAGAATCATACAGATGTTTACATTAGTGATTTCCTTGGATTCCACAATCAATTGTTTCAGTACTTATTATAAAAAAAATCACAACATCAATATAAACTTATCATCTATTTACAATGCCTGGAATTCATATTAACCACATAATAATATGAGCAAGACCTAACTCTTAAATCTATGTTCATAAGTCTATGGAATAGTTTTTTTATTTTAATTAAGTGCGAAGGTACCAATTCTAATTCTCCATCTTTTCTCTCTCAAAGAGGTGGAGAGAGGGATGTGGCAGCACAGAAGGCAGTGTGGGGAACTCAGCTGGGGGGGTGGGTACCCCAGCCCCGGCCTGCCAGGTAATTGTCCCATTATCCTCTCAGCCTGTGATCTTAAGTCTGTGGCATTATGCTCAGGAGGGGAATCCCTCCCAGTTGCTGGGGTGGGTTTATAAGGGGTCAGGTTGTCATGCTGCTGGGCCCACTATCCCTTCCATTTGTTGCCCAACTTAACCAAGGATCCCAGATCAGTCTCTATTTCTCCTCCCTCAAATATATCCTGGCTGTCAATCATTCCCTTTCACAGATATGTGACATTCTGTTTTCCCATTCTTTTAATGTAGGAAGGTTTGCATTTAATCAATGTGATGTAATGCATTTTGGGGCTGCGCCAGTGAGACAAGTACAAATGTTCTTTGTGTTTGGGGAGAGTCCCACAGCTGTCTATCTACCCAAAATGCACTCTCAGAAATCCCCCGGAATATCTTCTCCTGTAATCTTCTGGACTGCTTCTTTTACTAAGATCCAGAATGCTCTGACTGCTGGGCATGTCCAGAAAATATGGGAGTGGGTTCCCACACTGCCACACCCTCGCCAGCACTGAGCGATATACAATATGTTGAAATGGTGGGTCACTGAGGGGGTTTGAGAAACGCATATTAAAACTTTCCAAAATAATTATTTCCACCCAGAGGAAGAGGTTACCCTCCAGCCCACCCGGCCTGAGCCTCCTATCCCAGTCCCCCCTGGGTATGGTGCTCTGGAGCTCGGTACTCTGGAGCTCTTTCTCCCAGAACTCTCTCACCTTCTCTAATGAATCAGGGCTCATTTCTATCAGTAAGGTATAGACTTCTGATATACATCTTACTTAGCATTGGCAGGTCTTTAAATAATAAATTATTGCAGTTCACCCTGACAAGTAAAACAAAATTTTGGCTGGCGTCAAAAAGGATGGCCTTGCTTTTTTTGTTATTTATTATTCATTTGTTTTTTGTTAACCAGGTGGCTACACTAGGCTTAGGCAACGAAATTAGGTAGGAAGCTACAAATAACAATAGATACAAAATAATAAATACACATCTCGGTTCACACACTAGACCTAGATACAAATAACAATTGGTTCACCTCTAGGTCTACACATTAGTCAATAGATACCATAAATGTCTCCAGTCTTGAAAAGAGCAGAAACTGGATAAGAGTAGGTTAGGGGCATGTGCATTTTACGACACCCTGAAAAGACGATCATGGAACCTACTGCGGAATGAGGATGAAGAGGGACATTGTATAATGTCAGCTTGAATGGAATTCCACAAGGTTGAGGCAGAGTATCCAAAATAAGATTCCCCAATCCCAGTTCTAATTTTAGGGATTTCTAGCAGGGCATTAATTTCAGACCTCAGGGGATGATTGCTGCGAGTTGTGCTGAGAATGGAGAAAAGGGCCAACAGCATGCATTAGAAACATAGACTTTGACAGCAGATATGGACCGCTTGGCCCACCTAGTCTGCCCATTTCCCTACCTAGAAGATAAGCTGCAGATCCTATTTAACCAACAGCCTATTTCTTCCTACCCTCCCCCCCCCAAAAAATTGCCTTATGTCTGTCCCATGCATTCTTGAATTCTCCCACAGTTTTAGACCCCACAACCTCCTCCTCAGGAAGGCTGTTCCATGCATCCACCACCCTCTCTGTGAAAAAATACTTCCTCACATTGCCCCTGAGCCGTCCCCTTCTATCTTCAAATTGTGTCCCCTTGTTCTTGCACATCTCTTTTTCTGAAAGATGCTACCCTCTTGGACTTTGTTGATTCCACTGAGGTACTTAAAAGTTTCTATCATGTCCCTCCTTTCCTCAAGGGTATACATATTAAGCTCCTTTAGCCTCTCCTCGTATGGCTTCTCTTGCAGACCCTGCACCATTTTAGTTGCCCTCCTCTGAACTGCCTCCATCCTATGTCCTTGTGGAGATGGGGTCTCCAGAACTGGACGCAGTACTCCACATGGGGTCTCACCAACCATCTGTACAGGGGGATAACAACTTGCTGTTTTCTGATGGTGATGCTTCTCCCTATGCATCCCAGTATCCCCCAGCCCTCCCTACCGCCTTCTCACATTGCTTGCCAACCTTAAGGTCATCTGATATGATTACCCCCAGGTCCCTTTCCATTTTTGTTGTTGTTACTACCTCCCCCCCATTGTGTAATCTTCCCTTGGGTTTTTATTTCCCAGGTGCATTACTTTGCACTTCTTTGCATTGAATCCAAGCTGCCATACTTCTGACCATTCCTCCAACCTTGCCAAGTCCCTTCTCATCCTACCACGCCTCCTTGTGTATCAACCTTGTTGCAGATCTTTGTGTCATCTGCAAAGAGGCATACTTTTCCTTCCAGTCCCTCTGCAATGTCACTTATAAAGAAATTAAAAAGAACTGGACCCAGTACTGAACCCTGCGGTACCCCACTAGTAACCCCTCTTTCTTCAGAGCGGACTCCATTTACAATTACCTTCTGTGTCCTCTTGTTCAGCCAACGTTTTACCCAGGCTACCACCCTGGGACCCACTCCAAGGCTGGTTAATTTGACTACTAATCTTTTGTGTGAGACTGTGTCAAATGCCTTGCTAAAGTCTAGGTAGGCCATATCCACAGCCCCTCCCTGGTCTACTACTTTGGTCACCCAGTCAAAGAAATCAATTAGATTCGTCTGACATTGACCTTCCCGCTGTGAACCCATGCTGCCTTGGGTCCTGTGCCCCACTGATGTCTAGGTACTCAACAATTCTTTCCTTCAGAAGTGATTCCATCACTTTCCCTACCACAGAGGTCAAACTGACAGGTCTGTAGTTTCCTGCCTCTGTCTTGTTCCCACTTTTGTGAAGGGGAATCACATCAGCCTTCTTCCACTCCTCAGGTACCACACCATCCTCCCATGATCTGTTATAAAGTGTAGTCAGTGGTGTCACTAGTTCTCTGCTTAATTCTTTTACAATTCTGGGGTGAATTCCATCTGGCCCCATTGCTTTGTCCACCTTCAGTTTTAGGAGTTCTTTCAGAACCCTTTCTTCTGTGAAAGGACTGGGATCGACCCCCCTCTCCAGAGTGCTTCTGTTAATTGGATTAGGCACCTCCCCCCACTTCCTCTTTTGTGAATACCGAACAGAAGTGTTCATTCAGCATCCCTGCTTTTTCGCTGTCACTCTCTGCCCACCCACCATCCATTCTATTCAGCCTCACTATCCCTCCCTTTGTCTTTCTATGCTCCCCGATATACCTATAAAAGGTTTTATCCCCCTTCTTAACAGAGTTGGCTGTCTTTTCCTCAGTTTGTGCCTTTGCTATTCTGACTACCCTCCCTGCTTCCTTCTGCCTTAACTGGTACAGCTCTCTGTTCTGCTCCTTCTGTATTTCCTTATACTTCCTAAATGCTATCTTTTTCTCCCTGACCTTCACCGACACTTCTTTTGAGAACCATAGTGGCTTTTTCTTTCGTTTTGATTTGTTTCACACAAAGGCTTGTTGCCTCTGATGGCAGTTTTGATGTTTCCCCATTGTTGCTCCACCCCTCCTCCTAGCCTGTTTGCTAGTGCTTTTCTAAGGCACTCTCCCATCTTGCCAAAGTCAGCCCTCCTAAAGTCCAGAACCCTCACTTTTGTATGGCTTGACTCTGTAGCCGAGTTTATCGTGAACCACACTGTTTGGTGATCACTTGTTCCCAAATGGCTACCCACTTCTAGATCTGAGATCCTCTCACTATCCCCATTTGAGAGTACGAGGTCTAAGATTGCTCCCTCACGAGTAGGTTTCAAAACTAGCTGTCTGAGGCATGCCACATGAAGGGCATCAAGAATGGCCCCGCTTTTGGATGTGGCTGCAGCAAAGGTGCTCCAGTTAACATCTGGCATATTAAGGTCCCCCATCAACAGTATCTCCCCTTTCTCTGCCATCCTAAGTATGCCTTCTGTCATATCCTTGTCCACTCCCTCCCCCTCACATGGGGTCTGTATACAACTCCTGTGCGGATTGTCGTGCCATTTCCAGTCTCTAAGGTGACCCACAGTGCCTTCTCTCCTCCCTGTTTACTCTTTTGTTCAGTTGCTTTTATCTCTTCCCTTACATAGAAAGCTACTCCCCCCCCCCTTCTGCCCTCCCTGTCTCTCCTGTAGGTTGTGTACCCTGGTATGTTAACATCCCAGTCATGGTTCTCTGTGTACCATGTTTCTGTGACTGCTACCATATCCAGGCATCCCTCTTCCATCAAGGCCACCAGTTCAGGGAGTCTGTTGCCCAGACTACGAGCGTTGGTACTCATTACACTCTATTTCTTGATGGCCTTACCCCTTTTTGCCCCATCCCTGTCCTTACTGCGTTTGTCACTTTCTCCATTTAACCCAGCGCTTCTCCCTATTGACATCTGTATGTTGGTGTCTACCTCACTTAGTACACTGATTTTTGGTGGGGCTAGGATTTCCCTGCTCCTTTCCAGTGCCTCCCCCCTTGGCTAGTTTAAATGCTTGCCAATGAAGTATTTAAACCTATCACCTAGGATCCTGGTTCCCCTACTGGACAGATGCAGACCATCACGCCAGTATGGGCCTGCATCCATCCAGGTGGACCCCCAGTCCCCAATGAAGCCAAATCCCTAAGCTCTGCACCAGTTTTTCAACCACTGATTGAATCCCATGGTGTGGAGCACCCCTATCTCACCTCTGCCATGAACAGGCAGCACTTCCGAAGGTTAGCGTGTGTGCTATTTGATAAAAGCCCCTCCCCATCTCCTAGCAGCTTCTTGCACTGCTCTGATCCCTTTCTTAGCTAGGTCATTTGTCCCTAGGTGGACAATGACATCCAGCTCCCTCCCCATGCAGCTGCTCCTGTGATCCTGAGGATTCGCTCCCTGTCCCTCCAAGCCATGGCGCCAGGCAGGCACCTTACCTCCCTCTCCCCTTCCTCCCCCAGTTCTACCTTCCTAACAATGTAGTCCCCCACCAGGAGTTGTTTCCTTCCCCTGTGGGGTCCCATGCCACCCTCCTGTGGGTCTTCTTTGTGGAGGTTCCCAGCATACTCCTTGGTCTCCACTGTAGGTGCCTCCATAGAGGAACCACACTTTTCCAGAACGGCACAGAAATTGTGGAGAGGTACAACTGGAGGGATGCACCTCTGTTCCACCACCCTCACCCTCTCTGAGCCCACTGTGGTCCAACCGCTCCTCTTTCTTGGCAACCTCTGAGGCAATGGCAGTGACCCTGGTGGTCCCTGGGTGGGAGAGGAGGTCCCACAAATCCTGGCCAACTTAGCCTGGAGATGAGCAACCGCCTCCCTCAGCCCAGAGAGGTGCCTGCAGATGGGACAACACTGCATTCTCCAGAATGTCTCCCGGAAGACTGCTGCTCCATAGCCACTGCACTGCACCACTCCCATCATGTCTTTTTTCTGGCCCCCATCTGTTGTTTGGAATACTTACTCTTTCCTCTGTTTTTTTTTCCTTCCCCTACTTACTGCCTCTGTGCCCTTTTAGCTCCTGATCTTCCTGTTCTAAGACATGACGTTCCTATATTTCTCAGTAGTCTCCTTACTTGCTCAGAGTCAGACCTCCAGCAGCTAATGGGGATAGAGAGCTACTCTTGCCCTTCTAGGAAGGTGAGTCTTTGGTGGCTCTGTGATCACTCACTTCCTGCTCCTAACAGGAAGTTCCTGTTGTCAGTTAAATCATGTGCCTATAAAAGTAGAACTGGTTTAGGGTGGGGGGTAGAGGGAGGGAAGGAGGGCAATATAGTCCCAGTAGAAGTTTAGTTATACCAGTAGCTCCTTCCTCCTGGTGTTCTGTCTGTTCTCTGGCAGAAGCCATCTAGGGCAGTTTTGTAGTACGTTATATACGAACATATGAACAAGCCAGCAGAAGAAGGCCATTTGGTCTATCAAGTCTGCTCGTATTGCAGATGACACCCCCTAGCACAAGATCACAAGCTTGGGTCAGGGGGAACAGCCAAGTCTTTCATAGAGGGAGCAGTGGTGAGCCTGTTCATGAGATGCCAGGGAAAATTGGCAAATGTTATTGTAAGCAACATCCAGTGCTTCAGATAACTTTTTAGGCCAGGAAGTAAAAACTTCCTAGTTTTCCAAGCTGGTAGTATTTCGGTATGCCAAGTAGTATTTTGCAACACGGTCACACTGTTCTGGTGAACTGAACTGCGAATGTGAGAAGTCCGTGGAAACACCTGGTAGTGATACTACCCAGGACTATACACAGGGCATAAAAAGGGCAAAACTGGGTGTAAAATACTCCGATACACCCCTTAACTGGACCACTGGCAACATCCCATTTGGAGAGGGCAGTTTTTGGAGGCCGACATGAAGACTGGAGCACCACAGAGGAGTTTAGGTAAGAGCAACCCTTTAATAATAGCTAGTTTGGTCTGTGGGGTAAGATCTTGACTAATTTTGTATGCGACCCCAATCATAGAGTTTATGGATTTGCAGGTGCTCAAAATATGTGACAAGAAGTCAAGAGAGGGAGGATAACTCCTAAGTAGGTGAACGAGGTGACAGCAGGGACTGGCATTCCATCCCAGTATGCAACATTTAATGGGGCTTGTCTGAGTTTAGGGGTGTTCCAAAAAGCATACACTGTGCTTTGGTCATGTTAAGTATAAGTTTATTACAGGACAGCCAGTTTTGAACTGATCGCAAGACTGAGGTGAGGTGCTGACTTATAAAGGAGACATCTCTAGAACTGGTGAACAGGACCAAATCATGCATACAGTATAGCGGAACAGTGGGATAGTATAGTTGAACAGTAGGACAGGCTTTGGGTAATTTGATTTGTACATAGTGCAAATAATAGGGGCCCAAAATGGAACCCTGTGAACACCCCACAAGGATAGGGGTAGGGATATATTTAGATAAGGCAGATCCACATTTTACTCTCTGCAATCTGTTGGATAGATACCTCTGAACCATGGGAGTGCAGAAGAAGATAAACCGAGGTCATTAATTTTATCACAGAGCAGTGAGTGGCCAAAAAAGTCTTTGTCAGGTAAGTAAAGATTGTTCCTTTGAGTTAGCCACTTTCCATGGCTATTATATGATTCGTAAGAGAGAGCAGAGCAGTTGGTAGTACTGTGTCCCTTACGGAACTCGTGCTGCATGGGCGAGAGAATGTCATGGGGAGAGAGACAGGAGGTGAGCTGGGATGACACTATTTTCTCAAGAATTTTGTTCAGTACAGGGAGTACGGCAATGGGTCTTCCAAGTTGTGATCCCCCTTTTTAAATACGGGTGCAGCACTGGAGCATTTCCAGATATCAGGCACAGCACCAGAGGACAGGGATAAGTTTGTCTGGTAATTGAAGGGGCAAACTCAAAAGCTGCAATCTTAATTAGGTAGGGTTCTAATATCAGGGGTGTAGTTTTGTACACAGTCTCCAACAGTTGCACCCCCCCCAATTAATAAATGTACACATCCTCTCCAAATGGTATCCATTCCAAACAAGTCAGATTGTTGTCAGATGATTCCTCTAATCTCTAAAGAGGTTATACATGTATCTGTCTCCTAAACAACAGAAATTTGAACAGAGACACTCCTCAGTTGCCTAAACTAACCCAAATACTACAGATTAGAATGAAAATGTTAACAGAAAGGCACATGGTTTGTGACAGGCACTCAACAAAACTGCACTCAAATGTGTACAGTGAGTATGCCTGCCTACACCCTTAGGTTCTATACCGTCGTAATCTGCAGATTTAGAGATAGCTACTTTTAGGAGATGTTTACAAACCTCAGCAACCCCAACCCTCTCAAAATAGAACTGTGTACATTCTGACTGAGGGGAAATATTGGGGTGGGGGGGAGTTTGCGTCAGGAGACTGTAATTTGGAAGCTCTTACTGTATACTGAAAGGTCAGTGAAATACCTATTAAATGTACTGGCTATGGTGCTACTATTTGTACAGTTTACACAATTGACTAACATTTCTGAAGAGCTGTTACCATCAGATTTGCCTAATATTGTTTGGTCTGCCTCCAGAATAGCCTGGGGCTGTTGGCAGGAGTTGAAGAGCTGTTTGCAATAGGCACTTTTATGTTGCCAGATTTTTTTTTTTTGCATACATTACAACATTCCCTATAAGGCTACCAGTCTGACTGGGAAGAGGAGGCCTTAAAGACAAGCCACTTCTTATACCGGTCTTTGAGCTTCAGAGGAGGGAACAGTCTAGCCATTTTGTTATGGGCCCTCTTACTTGTCTTTGTGCAACAGGGGCAAATATATTTTGTAGGTCAGTGAACTAGAGAGTAAAAAATAGAAATTTAAATACCTGTACATTTTCTTTCACCAACTGCTGGTCACTCACTTCTGGGAGGTCCTTCCTGGAACCGCGTGACAGGCAGGCAGGAGGTATACAGACTTCTGCAGGAAGGTAGTATCCTCCCACTCATTTCCTCCAGACATCAGTACTTCTATAGCCTTTGTCTTCTGAGGAAACACATAACTTTGGAACAAACAAAAGAAAGGTTAGTGTAACTTGCAGCCGGAGACCTACTTTCAGCATTCTGGGAGGGGCAGAGCCAAGAGACCAGCAGTTGGAGAAAGAAAATTTACAGGTATTTAAATTTCTATTTCTCTCTCCTAAAGCTGGTCTCCGGGATCATCACTTCTGGGATATACTAAAGCAGTACATCCCTCCACTTCCTGGGTGGAAAGAAAGTCATAGTCCCTTATGGGTTCACCACTGCCTGGAGGACCCTGCGGGCAAAGGATGCCTCTGCCAAGGTGGCGACATCCAACTTGAAGAATTTTGTGAAAGTATGGATGGATGACAATGTGGCCACTCTACATAAGTCTGCTGGGGAAGCCTCTCAGAAGTCTGCCCAGGACGTAGCTATCGCTCAGGTTAAGTGTGCTCGCACTGGACCCAGCAGGTCGATTCCAGCCTTCTGGTAGGCCATGGGGATGGTGGAATGAATCCAACTAGCAATAGAGTCCTGTGATGCCTTCTTACCCATGTTCGGGCCTGAAGTAAGGATGAATAGACTTGAAGTCTTACAGACCGAATCAGATCTCTTAATGTAGATTTTGAGTGTTCTTCGTGGATCGAGCGTGCAAAATTCTCTCTCATTCTTGGGGTGAGGACAGAATGAGTGTTCTTCGTGGATCGAGCATGCAAAATTCTCTCATTCTTGGGGTGAGGACAGAATGAGGGAATGTTAAAGACTTGGTTGCAGTGAAAATGAGACATCACCTTAGGTAAAAAGGCCAGATCTGTCCGCATGAGCCTTGATGAAATATGGTGTAAGGTTCTTTGGATGACAGGGCTCCTATCTCACTGATGCATCGGGCTGAGGTGATTGCAATGAGAAAAATTACCTTCATAGTGAGATGAAGTAAGGATGCCTCCTTTAAGGGCCTGAAAAGTGGTTTGGTGAGTGCTTTGAGAACTGCGTTGAGCCTCCAGGTAGGTACTACCGGTTTTATTGGACGCTTCAAGGTTGCTGCTCTCAGAAATCGTCAAACATGAGATAGAACTCCTAGAGATTTGCCCGAGTCTGCTAACAGGAGCACCCCTAAAGCAGACACCTGGACTCTTAAGGTAGCCGGTTGGAGGCCCTTGTCGAAATTCTCCTGAAGGAACTGAAGTATGGTAGGTAGAGACACAGAGTCATCCGGTAAAGAGGTGTCTCGTAACAGAAATTTTCCTCAGATCCTATAATAAACTCTGGAGGAGGAGGCCCACCTCGATTGAATCATCGTTTCTATGACAGATGCAGAGAAACCTAACTCCCTGAGAGTTTCCCGCTCAATCTCCATGCCGAGAGAGGGACCGATTGTGAGGACTTGAATGCAGCACCGGTCCCTGATGTAGTAGGTCTGGGCTTACCTGCAATGCTATAGGAGACTAAAGAGACATTTGGACTAATCGGGGAAATCATGCTCTGCAGGGCCAGTGTGAGCAAACCAGAATCACCTCTGCTTGATCCTGGGCAATCTTGTGCAGTACCCTTGATAAGATCGGAATTGGAGGAAAGACATATAGGAGATCGAAGTGACCCCAGTTGATGGAGAAGGCATCCTGTGCTATGGCCTTCTCATCCTGGCTGAGAGAGCAGAACCTTGGAACTTTGCAGTTTTTTCAGCAGGCGAAAAGATCAACCTTCAGGTGGCCCCACCGCTCCGTGGTGAGCTGGAAGGTGCTGTTCTTGAGCTCCCACTCCCCTGGTAGGATGTCCTTTTGACTTAGCCAATCTGCTGTGACATTTTCCTGGCCTGGGATGTATGCCGCTGTTAAGACTTCCCAGGTTGTCTTCCACCCACTGGAAGAGAAGAAGAGCCTCTTGTAGCATCCGAGAGCTCTTTGTGCCTCCTTGGCAGTTGATGTATGCCATTGTCGTCTGATTGTCTGCGAGTATGAGGACGTACCGGTGGAAAATCTGCGTCGAGCTGCTGCAGTGCCAGGCAGACTTCCACATCTCCAGCCCCGGAGACTAGCATCGGTGGTGACTCTGGTCTGGTGAGGGTGTCCCAGACTGAGACCCCTCATAATGCTGTTCTGCTGAGAGCACCATATCAGGGATTCCTTCACCTGGCAAGATACCTGAATCCTCTGGTCCATTGTGCCCCTCGATTGGAACCACTGCTGGATGAGACCTGATTGGAGAGGTTGCATGTGGACTAGTGCCCAGGGGACTGAGTCTGCCAGAGAGAACATCGTCCCTATGAGTTGCATGAAGAAGTGGGCCAGCAGAGATCGGGCTGCATGGAATTTGAAAATGAGGGCTCTCAGTTCTTTGAATTTCGACTCTGTGGGGAAAACTTTGTTTTGGATACGAACATACGAAGAAGCCAGCAGAGGAAGGCCATCTGGTCTATCAAGTCTACTCGTATTGCAGGGTCCACAGCTTGAACTAATGTCCCTGCCCTCCCTCCCCACTCCTCCAATCCTCCCTACCCATGATTCTTACCTTGCCCCTATGCCTATCCCAACCTCTCTTAAAGCTGCCCACCGTCTTCAACGAGATGACCTCTTCTGGCAGCGCATTCCAAGTGTCCACCAACCTCTCTGTGAGGAAGTGCTTCCTGACCTCCCTCCTAAACCTTCCACCCTCCAGCTTAAGACTGTGTCCCCTTGTGATATGGCTGCCACTCAGCTTAAAGAGACTCTCCCTATCAACTTTATTATCCCTTTCAAGTACTTGAATGTCCCAATCATGTTCCCTCTCTCTCTCTCTCGTCTTCCAGGGAATACATATTCAGTGCCCTCAACCTCTCCTCGTATGCCTTGTCCTGCTGACCGGCTATCATCTTTGTAGCCCTCCTCTGTACCTTCTCCAGCAGGTTAATGTCCTTTTTGAGGTGTGGGCACCAGTACTGAACTCCATACTCTAGATGCGGCCTTACCAGTGACCTGTACAAGGGTAGCATAACCTCCTCTCTCCTACTACTGATCCCTCTAGCTATGCATCCCAGCATCTTGTTTGCCTTTGCTACTGTTTTCTTGCACTGCGTGGAGTGTTTCAGGTCACTAGTGATCATCACTCCTAGGTCCTTCTCTTCCTCTGATGCAGCTACTCGGACTCCACCCACGTAATATACTGTCCTGGGATTCTTGGCTCCAATATGCATAACTTTGCATTTCTTGCCATTGAAGCCAAGTTGCCAGATCCTGGACCACCTCCCCAGCTTTTCCAGATCTTCCTGTAGGTCCCTTATCCCTTCAGCTGATCATGTTGATATTCACCCCCGGATGGCTCAGAGACTGAGATGGTCGCAGAAAGCTCTTCTTCAGGTTGGTTACGAACCCCAGAGAGGAAAGGCACTGGGTGACCTCTGTCACTGCTCGAACTGCTTAATCGTACCCCGAGGCTTTGATGAGAATGTCGTCCAGGTATGTCCAGGTATGGGAAGAGCTAGATCCCTTGCATTTGGAGGCGAGCGACCACTGTCACTAGGACTTTGGAGAAGACTCTGGGGGCTGTGGACAGGCCGAAGGGCAGCGTCGTGAATTGAAAATGGTGACCTTCCACTTTGAATCTTAGAAATTGATAGTGTGCTTTCCGGATGGGAATGTGCAGATAGGCATCTTGTAAATCTGAGGTCAAAAAGTCCCCCTGATGGATTTCTCGGATGATGGAGGACAGGGTCTCCATCTTGAATGTTCTGTGACGAACAAAGCCATTTAGAAAAGTACAGTTACGTAAGAACTTACCGTAACAACAGATCTTCGAGAGAGGCTCTTGCAGTAGGTAATTACATATAGGACTGAAGCCGGCAGGCGTCAGGACCCCACGGAAAAATTTCTAGCTAGCAGTCTCTGGCGAGGGACCGCCCCCACGTCAGGTGACCAGCGCCAGGCGATGTCTGTATACAGGGACGGTCCCTCACTCCCGCCTTCCAGTTCTTTCCCGCCAAAGGCCAAAAAGGCGAGACGAGAGAGAAGCGGAGACTTCCTTTCCTGGAAAAGGAGCTGAAAAAACTAAGGGGGATGGAGGGTGAGAAGGGATTACCTACTGTAAGAGCCTCTCTCGAAGATCTACTGTTACAGTAAGTTCTTACATAACTGTACTATCTTACTTCGAGAGGGCTCTTGCAGTAGGTAATTACATATAGGACTGAGTCCCAAGCAGTCTGGAACAAAGAGAAGCACACGGGAGGAGGAAACTACTCATAAGAGATTCTCTGGCTGAAGAGGACTTAAGAAAGAAGTCCTTGCAGAACAGCCAACCCGAAGCCAGCTCTACAACGAGAGGCAATGTCCAAACTGTAGTGTTTGGTAAAGGTATGGACAGAAGTCCAAGTTGTGGTGGCGCAAATATCAGCCGCTGACACATTCTTGAAACAGGCAGCAGAAGCCGCGACACCCCTGGTGGAGTGACCCCTGACCTGACCTGACAAGGTCTTGTGATACTTGTCATAGCAGAAAGTGACACAGTGAGCCAACCATTTGGACAAACATTGTTTGGAAACAGCGTTACCCTCTCTTTTGCTGGCAAAAGAGACAAATAGTTGGTCAGTCTTTCTGAGATCCTTCATCCTGTTGGGTGTAGCATTTCAGAATCCGGTGACCATCAAGAGTATGTAAAAGGTACTCCCCATGATTGGAGTGCTGGTAAAAAAGGCAGGCAGTTCAATGGGCTGGTTCAACGTAGATTCCGCTACCACCTTAGGGAGGAACTTGGGATTGGTGCGCAGAGCCACATGTTCCTTATGGAAAATCAAATATGGGATTTTGCACATCAAGGCCTGAAGCTCAGAAATTCTTCGAGCGGAAGTAATGGCCACTCGGAAGAGAGCCTTCCACGAAAGGAACTTAAGTTCTGCTGAGGCTGCCGGCTCAAAGGGAGGCACCGTAAGCTTCTCGAGAATGAAATTCAAATCCAAAGGAGGGGCAGGAACCCGAATGGGGGGTCTCAGATGAAGAACCCCTTGTAGAAAGGTGAGCAAAAGTTCTGTTCCCAAAGGGAACATGATAAGCGGCCAGAGCCGCCATGTGAACTTTCAAAGAGGAGTGACTGAGACCCAGGTCGAAAAGATAACGCATGTAATCTAGTAGACACCCGACTGGACAGGAGAAAGGTTCCAGGTCTTTGGACGAAGCCCAAATGGAAAATCGTTTTCATTTCGTGGCATAGGTGGAGCAAGTAGAGGGCTTCCTGGCCTCCACCAAGATCTCTGCCACTTGAGAAGAAACCCCAAAACGGGCTTGTGTTATGTCTGTAGGATGCAAGCATGCAACTGAAGGGACTTGAGGCCTGGATGGACCAGGGATCCCTGATCCTGGATCAACAGTAGTCACGAAAGTCGAAGAGGAATCTGAGGTTCTTCTGAGTACTGTTGCAGAAGAGAGAACCAAACTTGCCTGGGCCAGAAGGGAGCGATGAGAATCATACGGGCCCGTTCTGAGCGGAGCTTGTGCAGGATCCTCGGCATCAACAGAATTGGGGGAAAAGCATAAACGAATCTGCCCTTCCAATCGAGAGACAGATCGTCTCTCCAGAGTCAGCCCGCTGCTCTGAAGCGAGCGAAAGGAAAGGTGGTCAGTTGTGCGTTTAGTGGGGACACGAACAGGTCGACCAGAGGGGTTCCCCAATGTAGGAAGATGCCATCTGCTATTTCCTGGTCCAATTCCCACTCGTGAGGTTGAGCCGAAGATCGGCTCAAGTGATCTGCCAACAAATTCTCTACCCCCAGGACGTGGACCACCGTGAGATGAAGGTTGTGTAGGGTCGCCCATTCCCAGACCCGCATCACTTCCCGACAAAGAGGGTAGGAACGAGTCCCCGCCGTTTGTTGAGGTACCAGACTACACTCATGTTGTCGGTCTGACAGCCAGGTGACCGGAAGCAAAAAGGGGTGTGTAGTGCTTGAAGAGCGCAGACTCACAACGCCTGAGCCTCGAGCATGTTGATGTGAAGCGCCTGCCTGAGTATGGACCACGAGCCCTGGGTCCACTGGGATCCCAAATGAGCACCCCAACCTTCGCCCGAGGCATCAGTTGTCAGTGTTTTGGGGGGGGGGGGGAGGCAGAAGGGAACTCCCCGACAAAGGTTCTCCTGAAGCAACCACCAGTGCAAATCCCGAAACATCAGGGTTGAGACTAGCATCTCTTGGTCCAAGTCGTCGACCAATTGATCCGACTGAGAGCGGAAAGTCCACTGAGACATTCTCATGTGGAGCCGAGCGCGTGTAACTGTCAGAATTGCAGCCGCCATGAGCCCCAGGAGGCGAAGGACCGACCTGGTGGGAATCCGCCTCTGAGAAGACAAGAAGCTTGCCTGAGTCTGGAGTGTGGCCACCCTGTCTGGGGGTAGAAAGGCCATACCAATGGTCATGTCCAGAATCGCCCTGATGAACTGGAAGCGTTGAGATGGGATCAAATGGGATTTGACCTGGTTGAAGGTAATACCCAGGCTGGTAAAAATCTGCCTGGTAAGGCAAAGGGAATGCAGGATCTCCTCCCTGGATGGGGCCGCCAGGAGCCAACCGTCCAAGTACGGGAAAACCTGCACTCCCTACGCAGGTGGGCCGCCACCACAGACAGACATTTGGTGAATACTCGGGGGGCTAAGGAAAGACCAAATGGAGGGCCTTGAACTGGTAGTGGTCCCCTTGGAAAGCAAACTGGAGGTATCTGCGGTGGGAAGGGCAGATAAGGATATGCAGTTATGCATCCTGCATGTCCAGAGCACACAGCCACAGTCTCAGCCAAAGGAGGGACAGGAAACTCTGTAGGGAGTGCATCTTAAACCTTTTGTACTCCACGAAAAGATTTAGAGAGCTGAGGTCCAGAATGGGCCTCACGTCTCCTGTCTTCTTGGGGACCAGGAAGAAATGGAAGTAGAGCCTCATCCCGAGGGGGGACGGTTCTATTGCCTCCTTCAACAGAAGAGAGGATATTTCTTCCTGAACCCTGAGATGATGTTCGGGGAGTAAGATGACCGGGGTTCTGGGAGGTTTCTGAAGAAACTCTATGGTGTGGCTATGAGCTGGAGGACCCAAGAGTCAGAAATGATCCTCTCCCAATCCGGTAGATGTAGGGAGAATCTCCCTCCTACCGGTTACTCTGGATCGACCAGAGGCTGTGGGAGAGGAAGGGAGTCAGGAGGTGTGGGACAGCACCGCGGCTGGAGCTCCCGCAGCCCATTTGGGTTGGGGGGGGTCCTCGCAGCTGGAAGGGCCTGGCGTTTGCTGGCCCGCTTTCCTTGTGGTTTCGCCTTAGGTCATGTGCGACGGCGAAAGGAACGACACTGCGCTTGAGGGGCTCTGTACATGGAGTCAACCTCCTTGAGAGCAGTGCTCTTCTCTCTCAGTCCGGTAATAATATCCTTGACATCTCCACCAAACAACACCGAACTTCGGAAGGGGGCGTCCTGGATGGCGGATTGTACTTCCGAGGCCAAACCTGACACCCAAAGCCAGGCATGTCTCCGCAGACTCACGGCGAATGCTGAACTTCGTCCAGAAGTGTCCATCGCATCGTAAGTAGCGCGCAGCATGTGCCTACTGGCGGAACATAAGGATCGGACCAGGTTTGCCACTTCCTGTTTAATCTGGGACTGAGGAAGGGTGTCCAACTTGGATCCACCTCGCTAAAGATAGCCTTCTGGTAATCCCCCATGTGAGCCACATAGTTCAAGGCTCTGATACCCAGAGTGGAAGAAGAAAAGATCTTCTTGCCATACTGGTCCAGAAGGCAGGATTCCTTATCGGGTGGGACGAGCTCAGGTGTTTCAGGTTAGCTGAACGGCCATGGGTGGCGGTGATCACGACCGAATCAGCCTTGGGGTGTGACCAAAGAAAGTCAATCCCCTCGGGAGCCTGATAGAGCCTATCCGCCTTCCGAGAAAGGGTGGCTAAAGCAGACGGTTGTTTCCAGATAGTGGAAACGAGGTCAGCATGAGGCTTGATCCAGGGTGGAACTAACGTGGGAGCGACCTCGGGCAAATCCAAATGGGCAGCTAGCTTCTGCCTCTGTGGATCCGGCTCCAGAGATTTCCACTGATGAAGAGCCTGGATTTTTCTTAGCAACTCCGTAAACAAGGGATCCTCTGGAGGGGACTTCAGAGGAGTCCTGGGCCTGGGCTTGTCAGGAGTGTGAAGCTCGTCCGGATCGGATCTGTCATCAGAGTCCCCTGATGAGTCCAAAGAAGGAAGCGATGAAGATCCCTCCCCACTCGGGGGAGGAACATGGCCCCTAGGGTGCAAGGTACCACCCCAGCCTTAGACCCCATAGCCGTGTTTCTGGAGTTTTGGGGAAGGAGGGTCTCTCGTCCCCGTCGATGGGGATCCGGGACCGGGTCCGTCGTCAGGAGGCAGTTCTCCACCTCCCTGGTGAGCTAAGCCTTGGTCTCAGCCCACCAAGAAGCCAGAGTCTCCCTCAGATCCACTGGCAGCTGAGGGGGCGGTGGAGAGGGGAAGGGGGATACGGATACTGGGTTATCCGTAGGGCGAGTATCCATAGCCCGACAGCAGGAAGCCCGGCGTCGGGTACTGATGCAGCGGATACTGCAGAGTCGGGTACTGCGGTGCGGGATACTGCGGAGCCGGATAAGACAGCATAAGATCCGGCGCCAGGGGCTCTACCGGGGTAGAAGGTCCTGCAGGCGGGCCAGGAACAGGTGACCCAGCAGGCGTTGGGTCCAGCATCAGGGTGACATCCGGCAAGAGGAAGTCGGCCCGGCGATGAGGCCGGTGTCCGAGGGTCCAACATCAGGCCATCCAGACCTACGGGAGGGAGGCCTGACGGAGGCGCCAAAGTGTCCCCAGCGGCGTCCGGAGGAGGGCCGGAGGGACAGGCTGGGGAGACACAGGGGCCTCGGACAGCACCGACGCCAGCTCCGTCGCCAAATGACTGCCGGATGGGCCAGCAGGCATCTGACTGGCAGGATCCGGGCGGGCGCTGGAGGAGCCAACGTTCGACTGATCGGATCCAACGCCTGAAGAAGGCCACGGGGGGGGGCAACCTTGACAGGTGGCTTGATGGCCGTGCCCTGCCCCGAAGGATTGAGCGACTTTGCGGCTGGCTCCGGGCGGACATTGGAGGAACCGACGCCCGACTTACCGGAGAGGTTCGAACCAGAAGGCCGCGCAGGGGTGGCCTTACTGGGAGCGGATATCTCCTTTGACCCGGAGGCTCCCGACTGGCCCGAGCGCGGACCAGCCTGGAGAAGCGAAGCCATCTCAGACACCACTAAAACGGCCGTCAGGGAATGGTCCCCCAGAGGGGACGTTACCTGAAGGGCGGCGACCCCAGCCGAAGTCACCGCAGCTGCAGATAAGGAGTCCTGGTCCCGATGCTTCTCCTTCTTCTTCTCAAGGCCCTTGGCGGAGGTGGAAGCCTGTCGGAGCTTTTTCAGCTCCTTTTCCATGGAGAACATCATCTTCTTTAGGATGTGAGCCTCCAGGGACTGCTGCCTTCTTCTGCGGGTAGCCCGCGTTGAACTTCAGGCAGTGCTGACAGGAATCCACGAGGTGGTTGGGCCAAGGCAGATGAGACACCGAGAATAGCCGTCCTTGTTCGGGAGTTGGGCGCCGCACGAGTCGCACTTGTTTTTGTGCTCAGACATGCTAGGGGACAACATACACAGCAGGTAAACGAATCCTGATGAGTATATTAGAAGAATCGAAAAAAAAACGGCGGTATAACTACCGGCGACGATTGACTGACAAGCAGTGGAACTTAACCGCGAGGCACTGCCGAAAGCTAACGACGGGAAAGAACTGGAAGGCGGGCATGAGGGACCGCCCCTTTATACCGACGTCGCCTGACGCTGGTCACCTGACGTGGGGGCGGTCCCTCACCAGAGACTGCTAGCTAGAACTTTTTCTGTGGAGTCCTGACGCCTCCCGGCGTCAGTCCTATATGTAATTACCTACTGCAAGAGCCCTCTCAAAGTAAGATCTTGAGATCTAACACTGGCCAGAAGCCCCCTGAGCGTTTTGGCACTATGAAGAATAGGGAGTACACCCCTCTGTTCCTTTCTGGAGCGGGGACTTGTTCGATCGTCGCTGCCTGTATGAGATCTGTAATCACTTGCAGGGTTGCCGCTCGTTTTACTGGGTTGCTTGAGGCTAGTGAGGGCACTATGTGGGGCAGGGGGGCCAGGAGTCAAACTTGAAGTAACCCTCGCGGATTACGTCTAACACCCACTTGTCCATGGTGGTGCGGACCCATTCCTCGAAAAAGCTGGAAAGCCTGCCCCCGACTTGAGGATGGGTCCACGAGTCCTCATTGTGATTTTCTGGAGTCGCCCTCAGTATCTCGGGCACCTCCCCTGCCACCTTGGAAGCTGCGCTGGTTGCGTGAGTTGAACCAGGATTGTCTGCCTGGAGCAGACTTGTTCTGACCCCTGGAATAATTTTGGGCACGAAAATTCTGTCTGGATCCTGAGGCCCAGGGCTGGTTCCTTCCCCGGGCTTGCAGCATTCGCACTTTCGCTGTCTCTCCAGATTCCTTGACCGCCTCCTTTAAAGCTGAGCCGAACAGAAGGCCTCCTTTGTAAGGGGCATCTGCCTGCCAACCTCACAGCCATAAGTTGCGTTGAGCTGAGGTCTGGTAAAACATAGCCCTTGCTGCACACCTGACTGCCTCCTCTGATACATCAGCCGAACAGGCCGAAGCTAGTCCCACGAGTTCAAAACTGGGAGCACTGGTGGATTGTGAAGACGCGAGGGAGGTGGTCCAGGGGGATCTGGATACCCTGGAGGGGTGGTCAAGGAGGTGGGGACTGAAATTTAATGCCGGGAAATGTAAAGTACTACATCTGGGGGTCAAGAACCGGGCCATGACTACACCACGGGGGGGGGGGTGTCACACTGCAAGCCACATTGGAAGAAAGGGATTTAGGGTTGGTGATAAGACGTCAAAATGAATAACTCTGAAAACTGTAGAAGAACTTCAGCCAAAGCAAACAGGACACTGGGCTGCACAGCCAGGGGGAATTACGACCAGAAGAAGGGAGGTGATCCTCCCTCTGTATAATGCCTTGGTCAGGCCACAGCTCGAGTACTGTGTACAGTTCTGGAGACCTCATCTGAAGAAGGACATAGCACTGCTGGAGAGGGTCCAGAAGAGAGCGACCAGGATGATTCAGGGCATGGAGGGGAAGCTTTATGAGGAGAGACTGGAAGAGCTTGGGCTTTACTCACTGGAGGAGAGAATGGAGAGGGGAGATATGAAAGAGGTTTTCAAGTATGTAAAAGGAATAACCAGGAGTGGAACCAAGGAGCTCTTTAGGCTAAAGAAGTGTGGGGGGGGGACAACCAGGGGCCAGAAGTGGAAGCTGGAGGGGGGCGTAGGAAGCATTTTTTCACTGAGAGGGTGGTGGAGCCGTGGAATGCGCTGCCTGGGAGGCTGGTGGAGGAGGGCACAGTGGAGGGATTCAAGAAGGGGTGGGACAGGTACAAGGGGGAAACAAACTAAAGAAGACCCTCTTGAGGGCTTGGGGGGTGGTAAGGCGAGCAGCCACTAGGTTGCTGGCTTTCAAGCAGACAAGACAGACCATTTGGCCTACTCTGCTGGCTTTTTAGTATGTTACTATGAGCTGTAAAATGGGTTGGTTTTTCTCTGGCTCATCAGCGAGCTGGAATGCCAGATCAGTGGCCCAGGAGAGCGTAGCTCCAGCCGAGTAGAGGTTAGCCATACCTGCCTTGAGGGAGGTTGTGGTTGACTGAAAGGCTTTCTTTAGAGAAATGTCCATTTTCTTATCCACTGGGTCCTGCAGGGAGGCTCGGCCTTCTGCTGGAATAACCATCTTTTTCGTGAGTCATCACTTATTACATCAAGGAATACCCCTGAACATTTCATCTTATCAGGCTGTGGAGTAAGTATCCAATCAATCAGAGTAGCTGTATTACCATTCTTTGATATTTTAGCAGGATCTGTAACAATCTGTGTCTGACTATGTTTGTTAAGGGTGTGGGCATTTGCTGTTATTGGAGAGCAGGTTAATATTAAAATCACTAAGTAGGATAAGCTCGTTGTTTTTAATTAATGTGCCCAGAGACATGGATAGGGTGGATAGGAAATTTATACCCCCAGAAGGTGGAAGGTATATGCAGAAAAGGTGAAGTACTTTCGCACTTCCCAGCACCAGTACTCCATGACAATATTCAACAGGGGGAAATGGGCTGCAAAGTATTTCTTGGTAGGGTGATACTAAGGTGGGATTTAAAATAGATCAGGTGCCCCCTCCTTTCAAGGAGGGAGCAGAGGCTGTATGTTATTGATGGCTTAAGGTAAGTTTCTGATATGCAGAGCACACAGGTTGATAATTGGACACCCATGCTGCAAGTTCATCTAGCTTGGAGATGAGACTCCTAATGTTAAAATGCACACTGTTTAAACCCTTGGTAGACTGCCGTGGTGTAGAACTAAGGGTGGAGGGAGTAACAGTGGCAGGTAAATATCCCCAAAGGACATTAGATGAATTAATGCTAGATACATTGAATGTGAGCTGCTGGGCCCACCCCAGTATGACTTCATTTTTTTCCGCAGACCCTGCTGCATCATTTTTAGCTACAGACCCTACTTCCTATGGCACAGCCCCCCCAACCCCCCACCACCACCACCTCTATGATTCCCTTGTGCCTGTTTCAGGCATTTTTGAACCCCACCACTGTTTCTGCCCCAAATATCACTGCTGGAAGGCTGTTCCAGGTATCCACCACCCTTTCTGTGAAGAAATACCTCCTCACATCCCTCCTGAATTTACCCCCTCTAGCTTCATAGCATGCACCCTTGTTCTAGAGCACCCTTTTCTCTGAAAGACACCCCCCTCCTGTACTTCATTAAACCCCGGGAGGTATTTCAAGGTTTCTATCATATGCCCGCTCTTCCTCCTCTCCTCCAGGGTGTACATATTTAGCTCCTTTAGCCTTTCCTTGTAGGGCTTTT
This sequence comes from Neoceratodus forsteri, assembly GCA_016271365.2. NCBI lineage: Eukaryota > Metazoa > Chordata > Ceratodontiformes > Ceratodontidae > Neoceratodus > Neoceratodus forsteri. The sequence goes on from CM028131.1 coordinate 739,060,486, forward strand.
GATGCAGACCATGCTCCATTTTGGCAGACATCCTCTGGACCACTTCCACTCTATGTCCTTCCTGACATATGGTCTCCAGACCTGTACACAGCACTCAAGGTAGGGTCTTACCAGCGATCTAGATAGGGGCAGCATCACCTCCGTCTTTCTACTGGCGATACCCCTTCCTACGCACCCCAGCATCCCACTAGACCTTCCGACTGCCTTGTCACACTGCCTGGCCACCTTTAGGTCATCCAACATGATTACCTCTAGGTTTCCTTCCTGCTTGGTCTTTTGTCAGTATCAAACCACACATTTTGTACTCTGCTCCAGGGTTTCCTATGGCTCAGGTGCATTATTTTTCACCTTTTTTTTGCATTAAAATCCAGCTGCCATACCCTTGACCATGCTTCCAGTCTTCAGATCCCTGCCCATCCTTTCCACCCCCACCCCCAAGTGCCCACTCTGTTGCAGATCTTGGTGTCAGCCGCAAAGAGGGTGACTTTCCCTTCAGTTCCTCTGCTACATCACTTAGAAAGACATTGAAGATGACTGCTCCAAACACTTACCTCTGAGGTACACTGCTGGTCGCCCTCCCTTACTAAGGGCAGACTCTGTTTACCAGTACCCTCTGTGTCTTATCTGTTAACCAGTTTCTTACCCAGGTCACCACCTTATTACCCACACACAAGTTATCTAACTTGCTTACCAGACTCCTATTTGGAAAGGCGTTGAAGGCTTGCTGAAATCCAGGTAGGCCAATTCCACTGGTCCTCCATGATCCAGCTCACTGGTCACTCAGTCAAAGAAATCTATCAGATTTGTTTGCCATTACCTTCCCTCTGTGAAACCATGCTGCCTAGGGTCCTGTAATCCACTGGTTACAAGATATTCCACAATCCTTTCCTTTAACCTTTGCTGTGCCGCCGGCATGTATACACGTCATAAACACCTATATACTCTTAATCTCCTGTTAGCCTAAGGGTTAGTAGTATTTTCTTTAACTTACCCACCACCGATGTCAGGCTGATAGGCCTGTAATTACCCACCTCTTCCTTGCTACCACTTTTGTAAAGCAGGACTACATCTGCCCTTCTCCAGACCTCTAGAACCATATTGGTCTCCAGTGATCTGTAAAAAGGTCTGTCAGAGGTACAGCTAGTACCTCCCTGAGCTCCCTCAGCGCCCTTGGATGTTCCCTGTCCCTGTTACGATAGCAAGTTTCCAGACTCTCTCCACAGAAAACAGACTAGTGTCCATTTCCCTCCCATCAAAACTCCTGGCGGCTTTTCGTGGTCCCTCCCTTTCCCGTTCTACTGTGAACACTGAGCAGAAGGATTTGTTCAAGATGTTTGCTTTTCCTTGATCCCCCTCTGTACAGTCACCTCCTTCCCTCTTTAACCATACAATCCCTCCCCTTCTCTTCCATTCTTCGCTAACAAAACTAAAAAATGTCCTGTCCCCTTTTGATACTCCCTGAGCTACTCTCTCCTCAGTTTGTGCCTTTGTGCTCCTTACTGCTTTGCTTGCATCTCTCCACTTTCCCTGATACACTTCTCTATTCCCGTCTCTCTGGGTCTCCATATACCTTCTGAATGCTACTCTTTTAGCCTTTATCTTTTCTGCCATCTTATTCGAGAACAATAATCGTTTTCCTCATTCTTTTACTTTTACTTACTTGCTTGACACAAAAGTTTGTTGCCTTCACTATGCCCTCTTTTAGCCTGGCTCACTTTTTCCTCCACACCCCTCAGGTCATCTCCCCCTGCCAAATCATTCCCATGGCATTCACCCATCTTAGCAAACTCAGCCCTTCTGAAATCCAGCATTCTCGCCATTGTGTGGTTTGAGTCTGCACTTGTTCTTACGTTGAAGCACACTGTACTATGGTCACTGGTCCTCAGATGGCTTTCCACCTTAATGTCTGCAACACTGTCCTTGTTACTAAGCACAAGGTCCAGTACTGCTCCATCACGAGTTGGTTCACTGACTAGTTGCCTGAGGAATGCCCCCTGACGGGAGTCTAGGATGTCCCTGCTTCTAGCTGAAGCTGTAGCAGGCAGGCTCCAATCTACATCAGGCAGACTGAAGTCCCCCACAATCAACACATCCCCCATTTCTGCCATTTTGCCAGCTGCTTCCAATATTACCATACCCGAGTCATCCCCCTGTGCCAGAGGTGTAGATTACACATAAGATACACAGGGAGGATACATAAGGGGAGAGTTAACACAGGTGCCTCCAATAATTTGCGTGGCACCAGTAAAATTTTAAGTGAGAACAACAGAATGACAAGCCTACTTACGTTCAGGGAGAAGGGCAGCGAAGTAGGTTATTTTTTGTTTATTTTTGCAGCAGGCCTTACTGTCTCACCAGTCTCACGGTTACAACTTTAGTTATACGAGGACTCCATTGATTGTTGTTTTTACAGGTTGTTTTGTATACAGTGCCCACAGGGAAGGCTTTGACAAAGCGTCACTGCTTTTCAGTAATGCTTCATACACTGTACACAGTGGATGAAATCCACCCAACACAATGCAATTAGTTCTGTCCCACCAGCACCAGACTCACTTGTTTCCACCCCCTCCATAATCACTTTCTTTTTTTTTTTTTTTTTTTTTTAATTTGATAATGGTTCAGGTTGGACACTGAACCAATCAGGTAGCTGTGAGGAGATGGCCAGATTTTATTCCCTGACAGGCTAGGTCGAACACTGGACCTGTGAGGTAGTTCGGGGAGAGGGGAAGACATTTTTTATTCCTTGATGAGCCAGGTTGGGCATCTGACCCATCATGCAGTTTGGGGGAGTGAGACAGATTTTTATTTTTTTTTATATTGCCTGATGGACCAGATTTGACCCGGAGATCATCAGATAGGAAGGACAGAATTTTTTTATTCTCCAAGACTGTGTTGGGCACTAGACTAATTACATAGCTGAGCTGGGTCATATTTTTATTTTTAATTTTTTGTCATTTCCTGATGAGCCAGGCTGGTCACTGGACCTGTCAGGTAGTTTGCAGTAGGGGACATATTTTTTGTTTGTTTGTTAATTCTGACAGGTTAGGTTGGGCAGGGGAACCTTTCTGCTAAGCAGCAGGCTGGCTGGAGTGTACATGGCAGTGTGATCCCTATATGTATCTTAGGAAGGCTGCATAGCTAAGACTGAGCACTGAGAGAAGGAAAGAGCGAGAGAGGGAGAGTCGGGATGTGGAGCTGTATCACTGGTACTTGGAGTTACAGCTCTGAAAGTGTATGTTCGCCACTGGTACCCTGGATCCATTCTTCCACCCTAGTGTGCTGAGGGCTGGAAGGGGCGGAGATGCATGAACAAGCTGGAAGCAGCAGTAGTGTGGCAGCAGCTCCAAGCCGGTGCAGGGACAGAGCCCCTCACTGTGACTTGAGTGGACAGGCATGGAAAGATCAGTTTTACCACTGCCCCAATCCAACTTCGGCTCACCTCTTTGCTGCTGCTACTCCTTATATCGGTTTGGCTACAATACCAAGTCAGTAACTCATTTACAATGGTTTCTAAAGGACCATTTCCAGGTGTGCCCTGGGAGCACAGGACGGTTAAGTGACTTGGTCAGGTTTATACTGTATGCAAGTGGAGGCTGTGAGAATCAAACTCAGGTCCATCTGATGCACCAAGCTTATTCATAACTCATTATTCTAACCTCTAGGCTATATTTCAGCAATATACCACAACAGGGTGTGGGTATATGGGTGGATTTACCATGCCTGGTGTGGGTTGGTCACGAGGCTGCAGGCCAAGTGACAACCACACCAGAAGTGGTAAATACACCCATATACCCACACCCTGGAGTGGTATATTGCTATTATACAATGTTTAGCTTTAGTTGTTTTAGACGACATAAAAACAAATTTCAATTTATATGTCTTTTTTGATTTTTATTAAAATATCCTTCCTTGATCGGTTAAATAGTCCACTGTGGAACCAGAGTACTATTTAGCTGGTGTTAGGCATGAGTGGGCAAGAGACTGAAGCAATCGGGATGCGTGGAAAAAAACTTATTTTTGTGGATGGGGGCTGTGTCGGTCTTCTGCTTGTGTAGACAAAAAAAAAAAAATACAAAATACTACTGCTCGTGTTTCCTCTGTGCTAGCTCTCTGTTTCATGAACACGTTACCCACATCGGCATTCCTGCTCTGGTTATCTTGCCCGGTGCTTCCGGTAATAACATGAGCTGCTCGGAGGTTTCTTCCTGCCCTTTCTTCCTGGTAGTAACGGAAGCCGCTCAGAGAGTCGTTTGTGCTCATCAGCATCCCCCTACCCCTTTTCACCCCAGCTCTTGTGTGTCCTAATTCCCGTCTCTAGAGACCGCTCAGTGCTTCAGTAGTCCAGCAGCAGCAACGTTAAGATAGAAGGAGCAAGCGGTTTCAACGGAGGCCAGTGAAAAACAAAAAATGCTTCACAGAGGTTAGTCGCTTACAAGTAGTTATGGGGGAAGAGTTGGGAAACATTGTTTTGACCCAATGTGGTATAGTGACTAATTCAATTTCTTTGAGTGGCGCACGGGGTCTCCAGCTGTCCGTTTACCACTGATGTAAGATGGCGTCTTTGTTACAGTGTTTTCGGGGGTTGTGTTAGTTGTAGGTTGAGCCGATCTCGCTGTCCAATTGTCGCCGTGTTTCTCCAGTCCTGGCTTTGTCGGAATGATTTTAGAGAAGGTTCTTGCTGCGACTCACTTGTGGCTGGCACCTTTTCCAGTGATTACACTGGAGGATTTATCACGCTGAAAAGGTGCCAGCCAACCAATCAAAATTTCAGGAACTGGGCATTTGTCTTTACCCCATTGTATAATGTCAGATTTGTTTTATTGATGGGTTGGTTTGGGCACTAAACACATCAGGTAGTTAGATGAGGGGGCAGGTTTTTGGGGGATTTCAACAGGACGGGCTGGTCACGGGGCCCACCAGGTAGTTAAAATAGGGGGACCAGATTGTACTATTATTATTACCTGTCGGGCCAGGTTGGGCAAAGGAAATTATATTCTAGTCTACATTCCCTGAGCAACCAGTATGGAGCTTCTGAGCCTTATAAAACACTTTGGAATACAATGTGTATGAAAATCATTATACAAAACCAAATTCTATTATATTCTACAATCCCTACGCTGCCAGAATTTAACTCCTGTGCTTTGTAAAACAGCATACCTGTCATAGTTGGGGGAGGAAGGGGAGATTTGTTTTTCCATTACAGGTTGGGTTGGGCATGGAATCTGTCAGGTAGTTGGGGCAGGTGGACCAATTTTCTTTTTTTTTTTTATGCCCCTCATCTCGGTGCTGTACCCAACTCTCCTGCAGCCACCACAATCCTTGGGGACCCCAACAGAGTCTTGGTTTACCTCAGGTGGGGACGAATAGGGGTGCCCTGAACCTCACGACCTTCTGTGTCTTATCAGTTTCCTCACCAAGGGTCGCAGCGGCCCGTGGGTGAGGGGCTAATCGTCTTGGGCCTCACGCCAGTGTCGCACCGGGCAGTGTCTTTTTTTCTGGTACTACCCCCCCAGAGGAGTGGTTGTGCTAGGACGCCAAGGCTTCTGCCGTGTCGGCCACACCTCCCCTACATAAGACTTTGCTTACTGAACCTCCGCCACCGCCAGAGGTCAGGAATGCACCAACTTGGCATCCCCGAGACAAGCAGTCCGATGGACACTCAAGCCTCCACCCTCGGCTGGCCCTCCACTGACCAGAGTCCGTTCCCGAACCTGGGTCACCAGCATCGCAAGCGACAGCACTACTGCTGCGCCAGTGGGCCGGCATAGATTTTCTTTCTTTATTCCCTGGATGAGAAGGATGGTAAACTGAAGATGCCCAAACTAGCCATTTTTCCCCCCCAAAAGACTTCGCTTCTAAAGGGCATTGTCAGCCAAGGGCAGTGTCTCCACTGCTCAGCATGCTGGGTGGGAACATGCATAGTAATGTGAAGTGTGTGTGTGTGTGTTAGCTAAGGAGAGTGCAGAGTGGGGATTAATGGTTTAGGGGAGAGGAACAGATGTTTTTATTCCCTGATGGGATGTGCACTAGATCAGTCGGGTAGTTAGGGCACAGTTGACTTTTTTTTTTTATTCTGTTTCTGGCTCTCTGGCCCATGCAGGCATGTACCCCTTAATTAGCCCTCTCATGAACTCCAGTACTCCCCCAAAAGCATCCCCCAACGAAGCAGCCCAGATCAGAAGGCCCGCAGCCTGCTGCTTGTGGCTAGGCTCCCCAACGGGAGAGACCAATATCTACCTTAAGTCCCAGCCGAGTCTTACACTGGGATTTCATTTGGCTGGGCAGCCTGAGGCCCAAATTGCCTTTATGCTGCATTGCTCCCAAGAGTTTTACCTTTTTTGTTTCCCCCAGATGTGCAATGGTGCAGTGGCATCTGAAGTATCACTGCACGTGCTCCCACACACGCTAGGAGTCAGCCTGATGCCAAGCACCACTGCCCACCCACCCCGGATGAGAGCAGTCCATTGGATGCTCATCATGTCTCCATCTGTACAACCCTCTAATGCTCCGGACTCATTCCTGAACCTGAGTTGTCTGCGCTGCTGGCAGTAGCACAATCACTAAGCTGCACTTTTTCTTTCCGATAAGGAAAAAAAGTTTCTAGCAGAGGCCAACTCATAACTTCTTGCACTGGCAGTTTTCAATGTAATACTACTGTGATCATATACAACATCTGGAAAATAGGAAATAGTATCTCTTTATAAGTAGGCATGGTGAAAAGATTAAAAGTGCTTATATCTTCGCTACGTTTTCTTTCGCAAATTGCCTCTCCCTGGGTCTGTCTTGCTCCAGCAACTGATCTCCTCCCTCCCTTTTTCCCAGTCCCTGGCCAGGCAACTCAGACTGACTCAAAACTCAGCTGTTTTTTTTTTTTTTTTCCCCATTACACTGAGAAGCTGGAAAAGTTATTTCCTATTTCACACAAGCATCAAATGGTTGTACAGAGTGAGAGTTTATTAGTTCCTCCTCTGTGAGCTCATTCACTGTTGCTCGTCACCAGAGTGGTGGGGAAGGCTAGAGTAAATAACCTGCAAGCTCTTCAGTATATCACCTAGGTCACCTGCACATTCACGGGAGTTTCCCCACTTGCCCATCAGGCTCTCATGGACTGTCCTCCTTGCAGCCAACAGAAAGTTAGCAAAGCATTACACAGACAGTTCAAGGAGCAACTGTAATTAAAAGATCTAAAATTCAAGAGAGAGTAGAATTAGAAAGAAAAATTCATCCGTTAGAACAGAACCATTCGGAGACTCTCGACCCAGTGACTAAAAAAGATCTTGAGGAAACAAAACAAAAACTAAATGCGATATTAGAGGCAGAGGTGGAGGGCCAACTAAGGTACTGTAGACAAAGATACTATGAACAAGGGAATAGGGCTGGCAGAGTACTTGCCTGGCAAATTTGGAAGGAGAAAGCATCTAGAGCAGTCCCTAAGTTATGATCACCACAAACTACAAAGCTTATTACAGCCCCAGACCTAATAGCTGCCCAATTTCAAAAATTTTACAAGACCTTGTACTAGGAGGAGACAGAATCGGGTCACCTAGATAACACACTTAACTATCTGGAGGGTATAGTACTCCTTAAACTGTCCGATTCACAACGACTGGAATTAGAATTACCAATTACAACAGAGGAAATAGTACAAAGAGTCAAACACTTAAAGAATGGTAAAGCCCCTGGATTGGATGGTTACGTGTCGGAATTCTATAAAGAATTTCAAGAAATACTGATCCCTCCCATGAAGGAGGTCTTTAATGAGCTATTGCGGGGAGAGGGGGCACCCCCCAGATCCTGGAGTGAGGTAAAGATTTCGGTGATCTATAAACCCGATAAAGATCCAGAGACTTGTGGTTCATACTGTCCCATATCCCTGCTCCCAGTAGATTCTAAAATTTTCAGTGCAATAATAGGGGCCCGTTTACAGAAACAAATACAGACCTTAGTTCATCGAGATCAGACTGGTTTCATATCGGGGCGGTATCTGCAAGACAATATTCGTAGATTGTTAAATATAATCTCATCCCAAAAATATAAGAAACAATTCCAAATAGCTATCAGTATGGACACCGAAAAGGCATTCAATAGAGTAGATTGGGTATTTCTAAAGGAAACACTTAGAAGATTTGGCTTTGGGGATAAATTTGTAGCTCTGATTGGGGCATTATATCAGGCACCAAGGGCGAGAATCAAAGTAAATGGCTATCTTATAAATAGCTTCCCATTGGGGCGAGGGACAAGGCAGGGTTGCCCCCTCTCTCCGCTGCTCTTTGCGTTATCTCTGGAGCCTTTAGCAGTGGCCACTAGGTCTAACCCCCCTCATAGAGGGGGTCCAGGTTGGGGGCTAGATTCATGAAGTGGCCCTCTACGCAGACAACTCCCTATTTTTCATTTCGGAACCTGAAAAATCTTTACCAGTCCCAATGGAAGAGTTAGCAAACTATGGGAAATTAGCAGGCTACAAAATCAATCACTACAAGTCAGAGACACTTATTTTAAGTGGCATGCCTTCCCAAGAATTTAAAGCCTCCTTCCCATTTGCCTGGGCAAAAAAAAAAATTTTATAAAATACCTGGGGATCAGGGTATCAGTAGATTAGTCCTTACTATACAAGTACAACTATACCCATCTATTTCAACAGATTCAAGTAGATCTGGCCCGTTGGCAAATGTTGCCATTAACTCTACATGGAAGGGTCCAAACTATAAAAATGAACGTCCTACCCAGGCTCCTCTTCCTTTTTCAGACCTTGCCCTTGGGGGTACCTAGGGACTTTTGGACCAACTTGCAGAAAGTTACACAACGGTTTATATGGAACGGTAAATGCCCGAGAATAGCACTGACTACACTGCAAGCACCGAGGGAGCAGGGAGGCCTTGCCTACCCTCACTTTTATCTTTATTTTTTGTCAGCTAGAGGGTCCCAACTATGTACTTGGGCAAAGCATAGAATACACTCAGGGTGGTACCTCCTGGAGGACTCACTAAAAGGGTGGGCACTTTGGGCCCTACCCACTAACACACTGCCCCACATAACACAAGGTCTTGATTCAAACCCATGGGTTGCCCACTCGTTGAAGGTATTACATAAGCTTAGGAAACTCACGTATACCCCCGAGGGATTGGGACCTCTCTCCCTGATACGGTCTGAGCCTACCTTTGTGCCTCCAAGGTCAGACGCAGGATATAAGGTCTGGGCTACTAAAAGATTAACCACCTTCGCCCAGTTTATAAGAAACAACTCACCCCATCCTTTGCACAATTAAGTGAAATATTTCACCTACAGAAACAAAACCATTTTAGATTTTTACAGGTACGCCACTACATATCTACAGCAAACAGAATACAAAAAATAACTAGGGAGAGGAGAGAGCTGGAAGAATTTTTTTATGGGACTATAATGATCAAGGGAAATACACATCCATTATCACAATTATACAAGATATTACTACACCCCCTCCCATCAGGACTAGACGATCTTAAAAATAAATAGGAAAGAGAGTTGAAAGTTAACATAGCAGAGAATGTCTGGACCAGAAGATTTAGTCGGGGCTGGCAGGTTACAAGTTCCCCCACATGGCAGGAATTTCACTGGAAAGTTATATGGCGATATTCCTACCCCTACTAAATTGAGTCATTTTGGTCGGTCGGGGTCTGTAATGTGCTGGAGGGGTTGCGGAGAGACAGGAATGCAAACTCACATTTTTTGGGATTGCCCCCAGATTCGTTTGTTTTGGACGGAGGTGCATACCTCAATAACTAGGCCTACAGGCCTGCAGTTACCCTTTATGGGGAGGAATTAGTGCTGGGACTCCCTACACTAATTAGTGGACCTAGACAATCTACGAAATTAGCACAAATCATGAGACTGGTTGCACTTAAGTGCACTACAGCCAGGTGGTCATCTCCGCTTCCCCCTTCGGTGCAAGAGTGGCAGTCCAGAATGTCTCAGGTAGAAACGATGGAACGAATAACAGCAACGCTAAGGCTACAAAGTGAAGGATTTGCCCAACTTTGGTCCCCATGGCATCAACATGGGTGAAGAAGGAAATATGTCTCGCACAAAGCAGGTGTTTAGACAGCAATAGAGAGAATTAGGTCTCAGAAATGGGAAAATAACTATTGAGATTGATAAAAAAGGATGCAACCTAGTGCCCGCCTTTAAGTTTAAGTTTGATTTCAACTGGTTTCCTTAAGTGGAAGAAGATTTCGACCCCAGCTAGATCATCCAGGTCGAAACCTAGAAGCTATAGTAAAGGGAAAAGAATCCTGGAAGCTGTTAGCTGAACAGTTATGTTTATAAGGCCAAAACGCAGTTGATTATATAAAGGGATGAAAGGTTGAGAGATAAGTTCTTAATTTACTAAATGAACCCCATTGCTAAGTAATGTAATTAATGAGAACCTAAAAATAAAAGGTTGAGATATGAACTTTGTATAAGAAACAAAACAGATAAACATAATCAAATCTTGTAACAGAAAAGATAAATTGGGAGAAAACAACAACTGTGACAGAATGTATGTGGAAAAACAATGTATACTGTTATATTTTGATCAACGTGATGTCCTAAATAACTAACAATAAAACTAAGTTTAAAAAAAAAAAAAGGAGCAACTGTAAGGCACACTACTCAATCACCAACAGCAATAAAAGATCATGTCCCAACCTCCCAATGAATTTCAATGGAACAGCTGCAAAACCTTCCTGACATCGATCACAATAGGAACTCAGCCCTACATATTAGTACTGTATTCTATTTAAAAAGCTGTTCTAGAGAGTCATGCATTTTGAATGTTACAGAGTGGGAGATTTAATGGACTTTATAAAATGAGGTCTGGCAAATTCTTGAGTGAATTCTGGAACCATAGTTTCAAAAGTGGAGACACAGGTGATACCAGAGTGTCGCAACACCCGCTGTGTCTATCCTCGCTTAGATGTAGTGGGTACTGTTTTTGAAACTGCAGCTGATCTTCAGCTATCAGCTGTGGTTTCCTGCAGTGTGTGCTCAACAGCGGATGTACCTGCCACTTTTTCCTTAGCTCACTCAGACCACAAAAACTTGGTGTAACAGGAAATAGGTACAAGCGTCCATTGCTGGATGTGCCATCTGACTGCTTCCAGAACTCCTTGACCACCTGCATCCAGGCCCACAGGGCCGAGACAGCAAGGGGAACAAATAAGGAGTAAAGGAGTACTTGCTACCAAGTTTTGCATGATTTACTCCCACTTTCTGATTTTAAGAACTTGTTTCCCCAATCTACATATTAAAAGCATGTGTTGCCCACATGCACAAGATTGGTATCACCATCCAATGCTGACAACCATGGCTCCAGGTAAACAGTGTGAAAGCAGTAGGGGTGGGGACAGAAAAGCACATCAGTTTCAACTATGTACAGTGCAGGAGAGTGTCAGGAGTTGTTCCCTGGTTGACCAGATGGACTGCTGTAACTTAGCAAAATGTCAAAACTCAGGTCCCAGCACTATGCAGCAATTGGGAAGCAAGTATCTCAGACCTCATAGGTTCACGGGTAAGTCTACAAACAGAATGGACAATGTTGTCCTTAAATACTTCGACAGTCTTAAAAATTGCCAATGTTAACCCCATTTCATGGGCAAACAACATTACACAATCTCCTGTGGGGAAAAAAGCTACAACAAACTGTGTTGGCAACTTGTAGCGAGACATACTTCTCTACCTTTGAAGGCAGTATCACTATGAGGCAGTGGCTTGGAGCTGCACCTTGTGCTTCAGATCAGAGGCTACAGACTGGGGGGAGGGGGGAGCATTAGGGTTGGCAACTCCAAGGAAGACCCAACTGAGTCGCCAAGACTCTGGAGACCCAAAACCCTAATGTTATTTTCCTTTTGCTGCTTGGGAGGTAGGGGGGTGGGAGTTAGATCTGGAAACCTTTAACACCATATTTCACTACTTTTGTGATATTAAGTTACCCTAACTGGTCATTAATGAAGTTTTTTTGCACAGAATTTCCTTTCTTTTTGAGATAGTGGAATTGTATCCTCATTCACGCAGGTCTCTTTGTGACCTGCATGAACAGATGCAGATGCTCACAGACATCTGGGCTGTGCACCAAGGGAAGACTCAGTCTGCCTACAAAAGTGCAGGGGCCTTTCCAACTCTGCCCTTCTATGCAACGTCAGATTCAAAAAATTACCAAAGCTATGAACGTGCGTAGGAAACTGTCAATGCACCTTCATAACTGTGTTGTATTTTAATATTCTAACACCAAATTTTCAATACAGACTTGCTATGAACCCACCTCAAGGACTCAGTAGGTGAAAATTTTCAAATCTGGGCCATTCCGCAGCACAGGTACAAACATATTTCAGGCAGGTTTTGAAAAATGACAGCTGTCATGTTCAGAGGGTGATCTGAAAAAATGGCTATGTTGAATACTTGGGATCAAAATATTTAAAATTACCAAAATTATGTACGTGCGTTGTTAAATTTCAATGTACGCTCATAACTCTGTTTTGTAATATTTTTACCCTAAATTTTTAACATAGCCTTCTAAAGGCCCCACCTCATGAACAGGGGTGGAGAAAATTTTCAAAACCCACCCAAAAAGTGATTTCTCACAGCGACATCATCATTCCGTGCCACAGGTGCAGAAACACATTTTGACCAGGATCAGAAAAAAATTACAGCTGTCACATTCAGACTACAGACCAGTTTCAAACCTTCCCTTTATAGGGAAGGTGATTGACAAGGTAGTAGGGATACAGCTGGACGACCACTTGACCATCCATAACATCTACGAACCTCCCCAGTCCGGTTTTCAAAAGAGGCATAGTTGGGGCTTCCAGTGACGTCAGCGAACTAATGGCTGCTTAGCCTTAAGTGCTCCACTGCCCAGCTGACAGTAATCCGTTTCAATCACCCAATTCCAGGATGTCTTCTCCTGCAAAACAGAAGAGAAATAAACTGGGGAAACTCCTGTCTACTCCGACACAAAAACTGAGGGATTTAATTCAGAATGAGAGAGCGGATGGCTTGGAAACCAGGGAAGCAACGGATGGCCTACAGCAGCCTGGCCCGCATGGCGAGGAAACCCACTCAGACCTCACTGCAACAATTCAGCAAAGGGCTCACACGGTTTTGAAGATCGATCGGACTTTGACCGACCTCAAAGCTGATATCAGCAGCATAAATCATAAAACGGAGCAACTAGAGTTGTGCACATCCCAAATCTCCGAGCAGTCTGACAGGCAAGACAGGTTGCTCCTATACCTCCTGGCTAGGGATAGCGAGCTCACGCACCATCTAGATGATCTGGAGGGCAGAGGCAGGAGGCAGAACATAAGGATCTATGGGGTTCCTGAGGGTTCAGAAGAAAAGTATCTGAATGTAATTAATTTTCTGCAAAAATTTCTCCGACACCTTCTGGATCTATCATCGAAGTTCCATCTGTCTATGGACCGTGCACATAAGTCCCTCAGACCCAAGCCCCGAGATGCAGAAGCAAAACCCTGTTTCATCATCGCCAAACTAACCCTGTATAGAGCCATGGAAGAGCTGTTGCAGAAAGCCTGGCAACAAGATACCTTAATATTCTCCGGCCACCGCATCACCATCGACAATGACCATACTACGGCAGTGCAGGACGCTAGAAGAACTCTGTGGCCAATCTTAAAACAGCTTAGAGCGAAAAACCTCAAAGCCCAAATCCTTCACCCTGCGTGGCTTAAGGTCTTCACAGAAAACGGGCCGAAAATCTTTCAGGACTTATTAGCAGCATCCCCCTACCTTGAGACCTTGGGAATCGCCACACCTCCCCTCTTAAAAGAGAAGCTAGAATGGGACTTACTTGCCTCTGCATGATGTATTGCTCGAAAAGGAACCTCTCGTCCTGGATCCCCCCAGAAGACTCCGCAGATGAACCTCCGCTCGGATCTCTCAACTCTACTCCAACACTACGGTGATCCAGCCGTGATGAATAAGATGGTCGTGTGCACCTGCAAGAAGAGACCAAGGGACCCTCTCAAGATGTTAATCCTCAATCAGGGATGGAGACCTGACTAAAGTTCCCGTAACACACACACACACACACACACACCTTTTAAGGGCATATTCGCTCTTTTGGGATGCTCCTTCCCTTTGCCTCCCGTTTCCTCCTCTGTGGGGCCCCTACTCTTTCCAGGTCAGTGCTTTTGGGTCACGCAGGGTACCCCTTCCAGTTCACTTCAATTTCCCGCAGTTTTCCCACCGAAGCCCTGTGAGTAACATAGAAACATAGAATTTGATGGCAGATAAGGACCGCTTGGCCCACCCAGTCTGCCCATTTCCCTACCTAATGGATAAGCTGCAGATCCTAGTTAACCAGCAGCCTACTTCTTCCTACCCCCACCCCCTAGAATTGCCTTATGACTGTCCCATGCATGCTTGAATTCCACCACTGTTTTTGACTCCACAACCTCCTCCAAGGCCGTTCCATGCATCCACAACCCTCTCTGTGAAAAAATACTTCCTTAAATTACCTCTGAGCCGCCCCCCCCCCATCTTCAAATTGTGCCCCCTTGTTCTTGCACAGCTTTTTTTTTGAAAGATGCTACCCTCTTGGACTTTGTTGATTCCCTTGAGGTACTTGAAAGTTTCTATCATGTCCCCACTCTCCCTCCTTTCCTCGAGGCTATACATATTAAGCTCCTTAAGTCTCTCTTCATATGTCTTCCGGTGCAGACCCTGCACCATTTTAGTTGCCCTCCTCTGGACAGCTTCCATCCTGTCCATGTCTTAGCGGAGATTGGGTCTCCAGAACTGCACGCAGTACTCCAGATGGGGTCTCACCAGCTGTCTGTACAGAGGGATAATAACTTCCTGTTTTCTACTGGTGATGCCTCTCCCTATGCATCCCAGTATCCCCCCAGCCCTCCTTGCTGCCCTCTCACATTGCTTGCCCACCTTTAGGTCATCTGATATGACTACCCCCAGGTCCCTTTCCATTTTGGTTGTTGTTAGTGTATCACCCCACACTGTGTACTCTTCCCCTGGGTTTTTGTTTCCCAGGTGCATTACCTTGCACTTCTTAGCACTGAATCTAAGCTGCCATACATTTGACCATTCCTCTAACCTTGCCAAGTCCCTTCTCATCCTTTCCACCCTACCTTGTGCATCAACTCTGTTGCAGATCTTTGTGTCATCTGCAAAGAGACATACTTTTCCTTCCAGTCCCTCTGCAATGTCACTTATAAAGACATTGAAGAGAACCAGTCCTAATACTGAACCTTGCGGTACCCCACTAGTAACCCCCCTTTCTTCAGAGTGGACTCCATTTACTATTACTCTGTGTCCTATTCTCCAACCAATTCTTTACCCAGGCTGTCATCTTGGGACCCACTCCCAGGCTGGCTAACTTGTATATTAATCTTCTGTGTGGGACTGTGTCAAATGCCTTGCTAAAGTCTAGGTAGGCCATGTCCACAGCCCCTCCCTGATCTACTACTTTGGTCACCCAGTCAAAGAAATCTATCAGATTTGTCTGGCATGACCTTCCCGCTGTGAATTCATGCTGCCTTGGGTCCTGTGCCCCTCTGGCCTCTAGATACTCGACAATTCTTTCCTTCAGAAGTGATTCCATCATTTTCCCTACCACTGAGGTTAAACTAACAGGTCTGTAGTTTCCTGCTTCTGCCTTGCTCCCACTTTTGTGAAGGGGAAATCACATCTGCCCTCCTCCAGTCCTCGGGTACCACCCCACCCTCCCATGGTTTGTTAAAGAGGGTAGTCAGTAGTGTCACTAGTTCTACCCTTAGTTCTTTTAGAATTCTGGGATGAATCCCATCAGGCCCCATTGCTTTGTCCACCTTCAGTTTTAAGAGTTCTTTCAGAACCCTTTCTTCTGTAAATGGGCTAGTATCAACTTCTGTATTCAGAGTGTTTCTACTGTTGGTTTTAGGTACCTCCCTCTTCCTTTGTAAATACTAGAGCAAAAATATTTGTTTAGTATCTTTGCCTTTCACAGTCACCCTCTGCCCACCCTCCTCCCCTTTATTAAGCCTCACTATCCCTCCCTTGGTCTTCTTTCGCTCCCTGATGTACCTATAAAAGGTTTTATCCCCTTCTTAACTGAGTTGGCTATCTTTTCCTCGGTTTGGGCCTTTGCTGTTTTGACTGCCTTCCCAGCTTCCTTTTGCTTTAACTGATACAGTTCTCTGTCCTGCTCCTTCTGTGATTCCTGTACTTCCTGAATGCTTTCTTTTTCTCTTGAACCTTCACTGCCACTTCCTTTGAGAACCACAGTGGTTTCTTACATCGTTTCGTTTTGTTTATTTGCTTCACACAAAGGCTTGTTACCTCTGTGATGGCAGTTTTTATTATTCCCCATTGTTCTGCCATCCCTCCTTCCTGCCCATTTGCTAGTGCATTCCTTAGGCACTCACCCATTTTGGCAAAGTCAGCCCTCCTAAAGTCCAGTACTTTGCCTTTGTATGGCTTGACTCTATTGCTGTGTTTATTGTGAACCATACTGTTCGATGGTCGCTAGTTCCCAGATGGCTACCCACTTCTACATCTGTGATCCTCTCTTCATCTCCATTTGAGAGAACCAGGTCTAAGATTGCTGCCTCTCGAGTGGGCTCCAATACTAGTTGTCTAATGCATGCCCCTGTAGAGCATCTAGAATAACCCCACTCTAAGTGGCTGCTGCAACTGCACTCCAGTTAACATCTGGCATATTCAGATTGCCCATCAGCAATATCTCCCCTTTTTCTGACATTCTAAGTATACTTTCTATCATTTACTTGTCCATTTCCTCCCCCTGAGAAAGGGGTCTGTATACAACCCCTGTGCGGATTGTGGTGCCATTGCCGGTCTCCAAATTTACCCACAGTGCTTCTTCTCCTCCCTGTTTTCCCTTTTGTTCTGTTGCTTTGATTCCTTCCCTTATGTAAAGAGCTACTCCTCCTCCTCTTTACCCTCCCTGTCCCTCCTGTAGATAGTGTATCCTGGTATGTTTACGCCCCAGTCATGGTTTTGTGTGTACCATGTTTCTGTGACTGCCACGATATCCAGATGTTCCTCCTCCATCAAGGCCACTAATTCAGGAAGCTTGTTACTCAGACTACGGGCATTGGTACTCATTGCTCTCCATTTTTTGATGGCTGTACCTTCTTTTGCAGCATCCCCCACTGACCTTTCTACTTCTGACTTTTTGTCATTTAGTACCCTGTTTTGTAGGGAGAGGCTGGGATTTTCCTGCTGCTTATCAGTGCCTCCCCCCCTTGACTGGTTTAAAAGCTTGCCAATGAAGCATTTAAACCGATTGCTCAAAAGACTTGTTCCCTTCCTGGACAGATGTAGACCATCCTGCCAGTATAGGCTGGTGTCCCTCCAGGTGGAACCCCAGTCCCCAATGAAGCCAAACCCCTGTGCTCCACACCATTTTTTCAGCCATTCATTAAACTGCATGGTGCAAAGTACCCTCGCCTCACTCATGCCATTGACAGGCAGCACCTCAGAGAAGGATACTGTGTGTGCTACTTGTCTTAGGCCCCTCCCCAATTCTACAAAGTCCTTCTGCACTGCTCTAACCTCATGATGAGCCAAGTCATTTGTCCCTAGGTGGACAATGACGCCCAGCTCAGACCCCTGCAGCTGTTCTCGTGATCCTGAGGACGCTCCTGTCCCTCCAAGCCATGGCACCAGGCAGGCACCTTACTTCAGTTTTCCTGCTCCACCCAGCTCTATCCCCCAATAATTAAGTCCCCACCAGGAGCTGCTTCCTTTCCTTGTGGTGTCCTCTGCCTCCTTCCTGTGGGCCTCCCTTGTGACAGCTGTCCTCAGCCTCCTTAGTCTCCTCTCAGGTGCATCCATGGGGAGCTATGCTCCCCAGAATGGTGTATGGATTGTGGGTGGAACAACTGACTGGGTGTGCTTCTGTTCCACCATCCTCACCTCCCTGAGCCCACTGTGGTCCAACTGCTGTGCTTTCTTAGCAACCTCTGAGAGTGGTGGTGGCTCTGGTGCTCCTGGATGGGGAGGTTCCCTTCCTACCGTCCAGTGTGGCCTGGGGGAAGGTTCCCTTACTACTGTCCAGTGTGGCCTGAAGACGGGCAACTTCCTCCCTCAGGGCAGAGAGTTGTCTGCAAATAGGGCAGCATCTTAGCCTCAAGAAAGACTCCCGGAAGACTGCTGCCCCACAGCCATTACATTGCACTACTCCCCACATGTTTATCTACTTTTTTTTTTGTGTGTGTTTGTGTGATTGGTTTGTTATATGGAAATATATATATTATACAATGTGTATGCTTATCTTATATATCTTTATTTAACTCTATTTCAACGAGCCTGACCTGTGTTGGTGTGTCGCCCCATGGGGTGGGGGAGGAATCGGACATTCTCTCGGTTAATGCTAAGCCGTGAGATGTTCACCAGTGATTTTCTCGGATCTCTTTGTTGCCCTCCCGCTTTTCCTAGTGATTGTTCTCGACCTACCAGGACAGAGGAACGCGCCGGGGGTTCCTCGGCAGTATCCCAGGACTTTCTGCCCACTCAATAAGGTAATCACAGGTCACCTCTAGGTGCAAGTGGACGCTATATGTGGCGCCTCTGTTGAACGTCGATGGTTTTGCAAATCTATGCTATGTAACCAAAAATACAATGTATGTCTTTATGTGACGAAGTACCTTTGGAAACGAGCCTCTGGCTCAAAGGTTGTAAACTGATTCTTAGAAATAAATAAATACTGTTCCCACTTGCTCCGTTTGGGGGGGTGTCAAGCCACCTACGCCTATTCGGTGTTCACGGGTCGCGGGGGCCCTTTTGGAGGGGGGGTACTCCCCCGGGGTAACAATTGGGGTTTCTCAAAGGATCATTGGGGTCTCCTTGGTTAATTGCTACGATCCTTTGTTATCATTCTGATTGCTTCTTTATGGGAGGAGACCTTAAGCTAAAATCACCATGTTACTTAACTCTTTGGTTTGGCTCCTTTCCTTTTCCCATGAGCGGACTAAAACATAAGGACTAGGTGATTATTTTTGGCTAAGTCAGCCACAATTATGTGACCTTATTAGTCATCTGCATTTATGTAGGCAGGGGGGAGCTGTGCATTTGACCTCCATAATTTTGGCATATTACTGTTAAGGATGTGCCTTCTAGGGGTCATTAAAGGTAATAGCCTTTTTATAAATCTTTCACTCCTTTAGACATCTTTCAGTGACTGCAGTCCACTAAACTATTTTTTATTGGCGATTTCTATACCTGGATTTCAGATGGGTCGGCTTGGTTTGGTGGGGGGGTCATCACAAATGTGGTTATGGCTGACCAAAAGGCAAGCTCCACACGGGTCTTTTCCCAAGAGTTCGAGGGCTACCTCTGTTGCTGGGGTGCCCTCTTTTTCTGTATAATTGCAGATGCCTTACAGCTGGATAACATCCTCCAGCGGCCCCTTGGAAGTCCTTCCACACTCACATTGAGGAAGAGGCATCAAGGCTTAATAACCCTGTGTCCTCCCACCTCTTTGCTTCTCCTGCCCCACTATGGATCTGGCCAGCGTACAAAGTTTGTGCACTTCACAGGGCTTCCTCGGTTTTGTTACAAATACCCTTTTGTCTACAGTTATTGCTTCTTGGGTTACTCCAGACATATGGGTACATACATAATGAAATTGATCAGTTTGTCGGAGGCTCTATAGATTCTTGGAGGCCTAGACTAACGTTGATAGTCCATTTGGCCCAAGAGTTCCCTTTGAGCCTCCGAGACCCAGGGGTTATGTTTATCCTAAAGCTAATCATTTTATTAGAATTAACTACAGTTTTTTACAGAAATGTTATTTGTTTAAGCCCATGAGTTTTTGTTATGGGCTCTTAGTTAAATAAAATAATCTTAAAACACCCTTTTGAGGGGAGGTATTTTTGCAATGTAGCAAACAGTCACAAGGCTTTAACAAATCAGTCAGAGGTTACAGTGCAGTTGCAATGGGTTAAATGGTTTAATATAACAGATTTATTTTTGTTTGACAAATGGCTCACAAGCACCTGAAAGTATATTCATTGAATGTTACCGGTTTGAGTAGTCCGATAAAGAGATCTAGAATTATTTCGCTAGTGAGAAAATCCAATGCCAAGATCGTTTATATGCAGAAAACCCACCTGACTCCTGAGAAGCACGGGAAGCTCCAGGGGAGGGGCTACTCGCAGGTTTTTTCATCGGCAATGCCCGGCGGTAGGAGAAGGGGGAGTCGCCATACTGGTCTCACCGCACATTCCCTTCTGGAAAGTTAAGGAATGGGCAGATCTGGCTGGCCGATTAATAATAGTCCAAGGGACCGTGCATGAGCAAGAACTGACCTTAGCCAATATCTATCTCCCTCCAGCCTCAAATACTCCCACAATCTGTTTTCTGCTGGACAAAGTAATTGAGATGACTAGGGGAACTCTAATTCTGGCAGGGGATTTCAATATTGCCCCGAACCCAGCCTTGGACACCACTAGGACCCAGTCCGGCAGACAACAGGCCTTGCACAAATTTTTTTAAACAGTTCGTAGGGGAGGTGGGGTGGCTGGACATATGGCGTTCCCTGCATTCTAGGGACAGGGGGTATTCCTTTTATTCTGCAGTCCATGGGACCTATACAAGAATAGATCATTGCTACACACAGAGGGAAAACCTCAGTTAACTGGTTGATGCTACACTGGGCATTATAGCACACTCAGACCACGCACCACTTATCACCATATGGAATCTGGATTTAGAGAAGCGCAGTACTAAGTGGAGATTTAATCCCATCCATATGAAAAGTGAACAGTTCAGAGAGTTTCTCAGTGAGAAGATCTCGGAAATTATCCAGGACAACTCCACCCAAGAAATATCATCTTCCATTCAATGGGACACCTTGAAGGCAGTCCTGAGGGGTCACCTGATAAAATATTCAGCCACGTTAGCGAAGGAACGAAAAGAAAGACAAAAACAGCTCAAACAGACACTGTAGTTCCTTCAGCTAGCACATCAGCAAGGAGACCACTCGGTTCTTGCCCAGATTAAGCAGACTAAGTAGGACTTAGACGCTTTATGCCTACAACAAACGGAAGTGGCATTGGCATACCTGCGTCAGAGATATGGCGAGATCGGCCCTCGGGCCTCCCGCCTGTTGGCATATCGTCTGCGCCAACAACGTAAATTGTCCACTATTACAACAATAAAGGACCCTAACACAGGAATACACCACACCAAGTTTAAAAAAATATCTCAAGTTTTTTGTCAATATTTTAGAGCCATCTACACTATGGACCACATGACAGATCCCACACTCAGCAACAGCTTTTTATCGGCCCTAGATCTACCCAAACTTAGTCACGAACAGCAAAACAGTCTAATGAGGCCCATCTCGTCAGAAGAGCTGATACTGGCCATCTCTAGGTCCAAAACACAAAAATCCCCTGGTCCAGACGGATACGGGGCTGAGTTCTATAAAGGCACAATTCAGCTAATTAACAAACTCCTCCTGGGTGCCTTAAGAGGTCCTCTGGGAAACTCCCCAAGCTGGCGTATGCAACAATTTCATTCATCCCTAAGCCGGATAAGGACCTTTTACAGTGTGGCTCATATAGACCAATCTCGGTGCTTAACATGGATTATAAGTATTTTATGTCCATTTTGGCCCAAAGGTTGGATACGATCCTACCTACTTTGATAGGCCTTGATCAAACAGGCTTTGTAAGCTCTAGATCAACCTCGGACAACACCCACAGAGCCCTTCACCTGGTGCATGAAATGCAATCCCGGGAGGAGCCATCGGTCCTTCTCAGCCTAGATGCTGAGAAGGCCTTTGATCAGGTGGCATGGCCCTTTCTTTTTGCCACTATGGCGGCAATGGTGTTCTCATCCCCCTTCGTGGCCATACTACGGAAAATATACTCCTCTCCACAGGCCTGCGTTAAAATTTCAGGTCACCATTCTGAGTATTTCCCCCTTTTCAGGGGAACATGTCAGGGCTGCCCCTTGTCCACTGGTCTTTTTGCCATTTTTACAGAGCCCTTGGCCCAGGCAATTAGGTTAGCACTGGGGATATCGGGAGTAAATATAGACGGGACCGAGCACCATGTAGCTCTTTACACGGACGATGTCCTATTATTCATCACTAATCCCCTACAGTCCATCCCTTCGGTCTTCCAAATCCTGGAGGAATTTGGATTTCATTCAGGCTCTAGGCTTAACACTAACAAGACTGATGCTCTTACCTTTCACTATACCCCTCCAGAGTCACTAAAGAAGAACTACTCATTTCGCTGGGGACTCTCCAAGCTGAAATACTTAGGAATACACCTTTCCCATAGAGCTGAAGATGCTCTGAGTAATAATCATCGTCCCTTCACGTCACAGATGAAGCAAGATCTCGGAAGATGGAATATCCTCCCACTGAATATGATTCAGCGAATTGATGTGGTGAGGATGGTGATTCTCCCTAGAGCCCTTTATCTTTTTTAGAACGTCTCACTTAACTTACCGAATAACCTATTCCATGTTTGGAATAAGGCCATTTCAAAGTTTGTCTGGGCAGGAAGGCGTCCCAGAATTATAACGAAGACTCTCTTTCTCCCTAAATCGCAAGGAGGACTAGCACTTCCAAATCTTATATTGTATTACTGGGCCTCTCATCTGTCCTTCATCACCCAGCGTTTGGTCGGAGTGTCCTCGGCCCGATGGAGGGAGACTGTGGAGAGTGTACTTCCCCAGCAGGAGTTCCAAAGGCTTATTTTCTATAAAAATCAACCCTCACTAAACCAACTAAGTCCCTGGATCATACACCAAACTCGGGTATAGTACCTATCACGTAAATCCCTAGGGATTACCCCCTTTCTGGTTGTGCTTTGCCCGATAGATTTCTTAGTAAATTTCCTTCCAGCTGTTACCGACCACACATTTCATAATTTCTCTGAGTTCCTCTGGAATCCCATGCATGCTGAGTGTCTGCCTGTAAATTTACTCAGGGCTTTTCCCAGCCAACTGTTGTATGTTGTTTAAGTCGCTGTGTACCCTGAGCCTACAACAGCATTTAAAAAGTTTTTAAAGTTATTAAACTTAAGGTTACATCTGCTTGTTACCTCAGGGCAATACGAACTGCATGTGCTAGTCTCTGGCAGCTACTCAGTACACAAGCAGCTCCTTTGTGCTCTGGTTAGGGAAACTGGGTTGTGCCTCCATGTTAAAAGCACTCACTGTTAGGCTGTAATGTCCTGGTGTTTTGTACTGCCCAATCTCTACACTGCTCCCGTTCTTTTGTTCTGCCTCCTCTCCTCCCCCCTTCCCTCTGCATTTATCTCACCTGCCTCCTCTAATCCTTCCACAGATCGCCTGGACTCCTGCAACAGAGGTCGCGAGGGCTTCCCACAGCCCTCCCCCACACCAGCTAGGTGTCCCTACGGAGTAGCCAGGTAAAACCCGTGTTTTGGCGCCATTTCAATATTTAAACTTGCAAATTGAGACCCAGACTGCTATCTGCAAAATCAGCCGTTCCTCTGTGAAAAAAGGACCTTTAACATCGCAAAGCAGGAACGTTTTCCAAGCCTAGACTCTACCTTACCAGTGGCTGCTGCTGGTTTTTCCGTCGTCAGAGTTGGTGCCCCCCGATCCATAGCTGCTCGCTCCCCTACCTCATCACCCCTTGGCCGGCTCTCCCTTTTATAGGCCGATGGTGATCATGTGGGAGTGACAATAACCTATCAGCCCACTTCCCCATCTGCAGGTTATCATCTACTGCTACTAATGGCCGCACTCCCCCTTTCCCAATCTGTCTCCTTCCTCCAAGGCCAACATCTCCTCCTCCTCCCTTTGCTCCACGCTGCCACCTAGTGGCTCTACTTGTGTTATCATTTTCCTCATCTCTGGTCTTTCCTGTGCTCTCACTCTCACTAACCTCCCCTTGCCTTTCCCGCCCCATTGACTCATCATTTCTCTCTCTCTTCTGTCCCCCTCTCGACCTTCCTCTGTTGTCACCCCTATGCCTGTGCTACCTAACTGAACCCCCTGTTTCACCTAGGTGGGCTATTCTAATTAATTAGTTACATCTCTCTCATTATAAATTCTTCCTCCTCCCTCCCTTCATCTTGGCATGGCTGCTCATCCCCCTCACGGGTGTATGGCCTCCGCCCCAAACCAGCTGGCGCTACTGTCCCCCCCCCCGCCTGGTTTTCCTCAAAAGGGCTGAAAATTGCCCACTTAAATGTTCGCAGCCTACTAGCCAACCTGGCCAAGCTAACTGCCTGGGTAGCCCACACCGCCCTGATATCTTAGGTATATCAGAAATCTTGGCTGAAACCCCAGGTCCCGGACTGTGATCTCCCTCCTGGGGTATAACCTTATCAGGCACGCACTGCAGGGGCAGTGGCGGGCGGGTGCTACTTACTACAAAGCGCACCTCAAGTCTCCTCCATTAATCTCCTCCCAACCCCTCCCCCACGGAGTTCCTGCATGCCCTCCTCTTACTTAGGCACACGAAGAAGCTGCACTTGATATGTGCCTATAACCCCTCCAAGGGTGGTCCACAAGGACTCTCCTCTCTCCTCCATAGTACCAGCGGCACAGTGGGGACTAATGAAGTCCTAGTCATTGGTGATTTTAATCTGAACTGGCTGGCTCCCAACCGCAAGGAATATGAACCTCTGCTCTCGGGCCATGCCCTGAGCCAGGTCATCACTGAGCCTACCAGGCCCTCTGCCTGGGGGAAAAATGGGTCGCTAATCGATTGGGTCCTGACTAACAGACCTGACAGGATCACATCATCGGGCATCCTTCCGGACGCCATCTCTGACCACTCGCCCACCTACTGCACATGGGGAATTTCTCGGACAAACCCCCCCAGCAAAGCGATCACAATGAGGGACTACTCTAAGCTAAATACCCAACACTTCCTCTCCGACCTCTCACTTGTTGACTGGTCAGGGGTCACAGCTCTAGATGACCCAGCACTAGCCCTAGAGGAATTTCTTTCCAAGTTTATCCCTATGCAGAACAAGCATGCCCCCCTCACCAGGAGGCATGTAAAAGGCGCTGTCACCAAATGGCTTCATGGTGGCCTTTTTTCCCTAATGAAAACTAGGGACAAAAGCTGGGCGACCTACAAGGCCTCCCAAAGCATTACTGATCTCCTTGCCTACAGGACCATCAGGAACATATGCAAAAAAGCCATCCGCTCTGCAAAAAGCGAATTCTGTAAGTCCGCCCTGCTCTCCTCCGCCTCGAATCCGAGAAATTTCTGGCAAAATATCAGAAGCGCTGTCGGTGGGTCGGCCAGAGAACAGGTCACCGACCTACTTATTGGCGGGGTCAGCTGCAACAACCCTCACACCATCTCTAACACTTTTAACTTGCTGTTCTCCGAACCCCCCGCCCCTCCTCCGTGTTCTGCCCCTGAGCCCCCTGTCTCTCCTCCTCCTGGCTCCAACCCCCGTTCCCCTCTCTTCCTCCAAAAAGCCACATGTTACGAGACCCAGAAGCTCCTCGCCAGCCTTTCCCCTCACAGTGGGGCTGGTCATGACGGCCTCGAGCCTAAACTGCTCAGGCTCGGGGCCCACCTTCTTGCCAGGCGCCTCACACACATTTTCAATTCCTCCCTCAGTTCCAGGTCTATCCCGGCCATCTGGAAAGTGGCAAAAGTGGTCCCGGTCCCAAAGCAGGGCAACCCCAAGTACCCCCAGAACTATCGCCCTATTGCGATCTTGTCTGCAGCCTCCAAAATCCTTGAGAAAATCGTGGCCTCCCGGCTATCCCTTTACATTCAGGACCATAATCTCCTCTCCCTGGCTCAACACGGATTCAGAAAAGGACACAGCACGTCCACCGCCCTCGCTGTTGTCACCTCAACTATCAGAGCAGCTGCTGACCAGGGGAACCTCACTGGTGCCATCTTTGTGGATCTTTCCAAAGCATTTGACAAAGTGGACCACTCCCTTCTCTGCTCCACCCTCCGCTCCCTCGGCTTCTCCATCTCTGTCCGCGCGTGGTTCCTCAACTATCTCTCAGGCAGGCAGCAGTTCACTAACTTCAATCGTACTTACTCCTCCCCCTCTCCCGTCCACTGCGGGGTCCCCCCAAGGCTCCGTTCTTGGTCCCACCCTCTTCTCCCTCTTCATCAACGATCTCCCGTCCTGAGCCATCCATGGGCATGCCACTCTCTACGCGGATGACCTGGTCCTTCTGACCAGTGCTCACGACATTGCCACTATTAATGCCCAGCTTAATGCCAACTTTCATCGCATCCAATCCTGGCTAGTAGATCACAGGCTCACCATCAACCTCAAAAAAACCCAAGCCATGCTGTTCGGCTCACGGCACAAGCTAAAGTCCTGCCCTTCCCCTCTCCAGATACTGGACAGCGATGGCTCCCCCATACAGACCGCAACCTCATTCAAATACCTGGGCGTCACTCTGGACCCACAGCTTGATCTTGCCCAGCATATTCAGAATGTCTGCAGGACCACAAATGTTAAACTCGGCCTTGCCCTACAAGGCAAAAACTGCCTTACCCCTGCAGCTCGCTTGGCGCTAGCCAGAGGGTGCCCTCCTCCTCTCTGCTACGGGCTGGTTACCTCGGCCCTATGCCCCTTCTAGCCTCCAGAAATGGGACACAGCTTATAACAACATCTGTCGCTTTGCTTTCTGCTCCTCCCGACTCACTGGTACGACCTCTACCCCGACTCTGAGTGGCTCCTCCTGAATGACATCACACCTTCGCTTGGTAATTTCTTGACAACATTATAAGGTCAGCCACACCCCCGCCCTCGCCCTCCCGTTAAACCTGGCCCCCATCAGCTCAGATCAAGAGAGGCCCTCGATCGGCTCGTTCCTAGAACTCACTCCCTCATGGGGACCGGGCCTTCTCCTCATTTGCCCCCAAACTCTGGAACTCGTTCCCAATCCTTACCAGGTCCACCCCCTCTCATTCCCGCTTCAAAACCTCACTCTGGCACTACCTGAAACCCTCCTCTGCCTGTCCCTGTACCTCCTAGCTCTACCCCTCCTACTCGAGTCTCTTGAGCACCCTGGGCCCCCTGCTCTGTACCCCTTCATACCTGACAACACTTACTGTTCTCACTCCCCACCTCCACCCTCTCTCCTCCTCCCAACTTGGCCTCTCCTCCCACCACTCCCTCACCCCACGTCCTTTTTCCCCATCCAATGCACTTACTCCTGCTAGCACCCATTAACCTCACAAAGTGTACCGAATACATCTTGTTTTTACCTTTAAATTCTCTTAGCCTTACTCTCCAATTGTGTGTACCTGCGTCTCCCAACCTCAAGCTCTAATGATGCGTGCTTCCTTTTTCTTTTCAGGTATTGTTCGTTGTTTTTTTCTTGATTACCTTACATGTACTTTACTGCTTGCTTATTCTGTCAATCCCGTTGTTTGCCTCTATTGTATGAAACTGACTCAGGTTTACCACCAACTGTATGTAACTGTTTCCTGTATGCCTCCACCACTGTAACCGTCCCGGGTCGCACCTGAAAATAGGCGCTTGGTGTCTAGTGTGCCCTACCCGGTTAACAAAAGCAAATAAATAAATAAATAAATAAATAAATTGGAGACATACCCATCTTACAAAGCTCTTGCAGCTCCAGATGGGACCCTTTTTTAAGGAATTTGGGGAGATCAGCTGAGAATTTCATCTCCGCCAATCGGACTTTTTTCACTACCTACAACTACGACACTATTTTGAGTCTCTCCCCGACTGTGTGCTCCCCAGGGGAATACCCACATGTGGTTCAGCTGCTCCAACAAACATTAAAATCCCAGAGGTTACCACACCCCATCTCTACCCTATATAAATCTTTGATGGAAACATCAGGTGGAAATACAATGGCATTAAGGGAGAAATGGAGTGAGGAATTGGGTACCCAAATAACACCACAGCAGTGGGGTACAATATGCCGTACAACATCGAGAATCACTCACTCGCATATATGGAGACTGTTCCCGTGGCAACTGTTAGCAAGACTCTTCCATTCCCCAGTAATAACCTCACACTACCGTGAATCAGGCTCTGCAGCCTGCTGGTGCCAATGTGGTGAGACTAATGCCCATCACTCCCATATCCTGTGGTCATGCCCAAAGTTACAGCCCTTCTTACAGGTCTTACTTGAGGAATTAGAGGATCTGTTCGGGCTCAGGCCTCCCCATACTGGGGAATTCTTCATCCTGCACGTCTTCCCTCATGAGCTACGAGATCCTCATTGCCAGTATCTACTGGGTATTTGCCTCTTGGCAGCAAAGAAGGCCATCACTAAGCGCTGGCTAACAACATCAATACCCATACACTCAGACTGGAGGGAGACAGTAAACCTTATATATAGATCTGAAAGAATAACATATAACCTAAATGACAAAGCAGAACTGTGCTCCCTGAAGTGGAGAAGATGGATATTGCATGTTATGACCAAAGACCCACACTTTGTAACCTAGTAACTCTTATTACCAACTTGCTGGATTGGACCTACTATACCGGGCTTATGGTCCAATTCTTAAATTCTGAGGACATTACCATAATATGGTACAACACTCACAATTGATGGATAGGGAAAGGGCTCCTGAATCCATTCAATAGGGGAGATGGAGTCAGAGTGGGTCGAGAGAGAAGGGTATGAGGAAGAGAGTTCCTGGAGAGAGATGAAGGGCGCTATTTGGGTAGGACGGACTAGACTCGGACAAAGGGTTGAACACCTTAGGTGAGACAATGTTATTTTTCTAATACATGGTATAATAACCTATGTGATTTTAACCCTGTATAAACAATGTTTCATAAAGATGTGCAATGTGACTGTAAAATGACAAAATCTCTAATAAAGATTATATTTGAAAAAAAGAAAGAGGTATAGTTCTGAGACGGCGCTGGTTCGGGTGCTCAATGATCTCCTGATTGCGAGAGATCGGAGAAACCGTTCTATCTTGCTGCTCCTTTATCTCTCCTCAGCCTTTGACACTGTAGACCATGGGGTTCTGCTTGGACGTCTAAGGTCCATCTGTGGACTGTCAGGGACGGGCCTCAGATGGTTTACATCTTTCCTCACTGGCAGGAGTCACAGAGTGGTGTCTGGGATTTTTTCTTCGGACCGATTCTCCCTGCCATGTGGGGTCCCCCAGGGTTCAGTGCTGTCCGCCATGTTGTTTGCAGTGTATATGCTGCCCTCAGGGACACTGTAAGACAGTATGGGCTGAGATTTCACTGCTATGCTGATAATACCCAGCTCTACCTGTCTTTCGCTCCCAACCAGAGCCGTCTCGGTACTTAATACCTGCCTTGCTGAAATCCAGGACTGGATGAGTTCAAGCTGGTTAAAGTTGAACTCCGGAAAGACAGAGGTGATGGTAGTGGACCCAGGTCACCGGATAGAGGGGTTGTGGACTGATCAGCCCTCTGGACTTGTTCTTGGGGGCTCTCAGATCCTATCCTCTGAATGGGTGCGAAACCTGAGGGTAGTGCTTGACAACCGACTGACTTTACGATCTCAGGTGTCGGCTGTCGTCAGAACTTCTTTTTATCATCTTAGGAATATCTCTAGGATCAAGCACCTGGTTCCGTCCGGGGACTTGCCTACATTGGTCCATACCTTTGTGACCTCACACCTTGATTACTGCAACTCCCTGTACTTAGGGCTTTGGGGTTGAAATCCGCCTGCAGCTCATGCAGAGCGCAGCAGCACGATTGTTGATGGGGGCTTCTGGAGCCTCATATTACTCCTGTGCTGCGATCTGCACTGGCTGCCGATTAGGTGGCTGATCACTTTTAAAGTTGGTTTACTGACTTATAAAGCCCCACATGGACTGGGCCTTGACTACCTGAAAAGGCTTCTTGTGCCTTATCACCCAATGCGACAGTTTCGTTTGGCTGACGAGGGGTTGCTGGGGATTCCAAGGGTGTCTATGAAATCTTCAGGGGCCCATGCATTTATGCACGTGGCCCCAACCCTTTGGAATTCTCTACCCCATCAGCTTCGGGGAGTGCACGACTGTGGGAGGGTTTAAACAAGTGCTGAAAACCTTTTTATGGTGTCAGGCTTTTGGTGGCACAGAGTGACTTGGATCCTGTTATTTAATTTGCTATTTATTCTATTGTTATGTTTTTTGTTTTAACATGATTGTTTTTATTTTATCTTTTTGTACAGAGCCTTGGTGGCTTGAAAGGCGCTTTTGCAAAATAAAATTTATTATTATTATTCATGAGGTGATGTGGAAAAATGTCTGTTGAAAATGTGGGGTCAAAATATTTAAAATTACCAAAATTATGAACGTGTGTTGCAAAATTTCAATGGACACTCATAAGTTAGTCATTTTTCAATATTTTGACCCCAGATATTCCACATAGCCTCCCTTATACCCTACCTCATCAACAAGGGTGGTGAAAATTTTCAAATCTTGCCTGAAAGGTGACTTCACCAGGAAAACGCCTTTCGGGCCTGATTTGCATAATTCTACCATCACTGGTCATATGGTTGGGTACTAAAAGGACCATGTTGAAAGTCTGGGCTCAAAATATGCAAAAATGGTAAAGTTATGCATCAAAGTTGAAAACTCCACTGAAATACATTGAACCGCTTTTACCTCACTTTCTGGTATTGCAGTCGCCGGTTCCAGCAGCAAGATGTGTCTCAGATCAGAAAGTGGATCTATGCTGCAGGACATGTTCAGGTGAGTGAGGGTGTGTGGAGGGATGTACAAGTGGTATGAGGTGGTGGATCCAGAGTGGGAGATCGGGGTGGCCAGGTCAGAATGGCGAAGGACGGTTTTCTTTTTTTGCAGGTTAACAAAAAAAAAAAAAAAAAAAAGCACACCAAGGGATGGTTTTCTTTATTTTTAGGTTAAAGTCTGAAACTGAGATTGGGCACCCCAGTGTCGGAGTACTGTACAGAAATGGGATTGGGTGACCTGGAGTGGGTCCAGAGATGCAGTACCAGGGGTGGACACCCCAGTCAGGCTTATGTATTATTCATTTAAAAAATAAATACATTAAATAAACATTAAGATTGGGAAGGGCAGGTGAGACACCTGGAGGGGGGGAGAAAGAAGCGGTACCAGTGGTGAGCATGCCGGTCCACTTAATAAAACAAACGGGGGGGGGGGGAGAGATACACAAGACAGACAGAATGGGGGATCAGTGGCTCACTCTTCTCACTGTAGCCTGCAGCAGGACTCCAGCTGCGGCAGCAGAACTCGTCAAAGTCCCATTGTTCTTATACAGAGAACGTGGGCGAACGGCTCCTCTTGCTAAGCTGGCCACCCTGGATTTTGAGGTGCCCAGTAAAGGTAATTTGGCAATTTTTTTAAAAAACAAACACTAGGATGTACTAAACAAGTTCCATGTAGCTAGACTCAGGTGTTTCTTTTTTAAGATTATAGCATTTTGTGTATTTTTTTTTTTTTTTAAGGGCAAAAGAAACAAGATGGCGGCTCTCATGGCATAAAAAAATGTTTCATGCCGTGAGAAGCAAGTGGTGAGAAACCAAAAACAGTCTTGTGACACAGAATGTTTGGTGGTATCAGAACGCTGTCCCAAGAACCCTACTGAGCATGCTCAGAACAGAAAAAAGAAAAAACACAAAACTTTAAAGCCTTATAACTCTGGAACCATTTAATATTTTTCACAAAGCCTCTCAAAGGCACTGCCTTAGGATATCACGCCTGTACCCTGAAAATTTGAGAAAAAAAAAAATTCCATTTCATATAGGCTATAGGTGAGAGTAAAAAAAAATCCCATGTTAAGTACAGCAAACAAATTAGACGTTTACAGAAAAATAACATGTGGATCTCAGAAACCACACAAGTTGCCACCACAAAACTTTCCACAGATTTAAGATCTTGCTTCTTAGACAACACATACAAAATCTCAGCTGATTTACGGCCCGGTGATGCAGAGGGTTGAGGTGCTGGTCGCCTTACTTCTCGCTACGCTGATGACCCAGGTTCGGGAACGACCTCAGGTCATCAGGGTGCCGGCATGGCGGAGCAAGCCAGCAGGCAGCTCTCCTCTCCTGAGGGTGGAGAGGGTGAGTTGGCGCCCCCCCCCGCAGTTCCACTCCCACCGGTTGGAGGTCTGGTGGGTAGCGAAGGCGGAGAGCAGGCAGCAAAGTATCGGGAGGTGGAAGGGACTGAGCTGGCATCACGGAGTGCGAAGCATGCCTCCATACGCTCACACAGCCATGTGCAAGGGCCTCGGTGGGGGGGTTAGGAGAGAAAATCTGTAAAAATGCATGTGTGCCCTCATCGCCAGTTGGTAGGAAGAGGCAGCAGGGACCAAAAAAGCTATTTAAAAAAAAATCTCAGCTGATTTCACCAAACACTGCCAAAGTCATTAAGGTGTAAAGTTAGGGGTTCTACACTGAACACCCTACTCAATCTTAACTATAGGGGCAGTATCACGCCCCTGTAATACCTTGCCGCCTGAGTGGTCAAAGCATTGAGTGGAATAACATATCCCTGCAACACAGAAATTATAATACCTATGAAGCCAAATTTTTTTTCCAGCAAAACTAAATCCATTTTCTTTTAATTTTTTATACTGGAGAGCAAGATAAGCTACATAACCCTTTTTCAAAAGCGACCAGTTGTACAGAAAGGTACAGAGTACAGCAAATACATACATAGTACAGTAATAAAATTAAATGGCTAAAAACTATAGTTTTGGTACACCGTACAAAGAAGGTTATTTTATAAATAAAAAACGCACAACAGAGTTTGTGGATTAAGGCATGTCAACACTCTCTCATGGGTAACGAACCACACATGGTCGTGCATTATTCCTTACTTAATTTAACTATGAGCCATGGTACAAACATCTAATCAACCAACCGTCCTGTGAGGGTACTGATCATGGCTACAGGACTGGAGAAGCTTGTATCTTAGAGATTTAATGCCAGTATGAAATTGTGAACTATATAGTGGTTGAGGGGCTTTCCAATGATTTATCTGTAATTTATGACCACAAAAGGCACACTGAGCTGTGACAGATCTTTTTCAGGTGTGCCCAAGGGAGAGTGTAACATGAACTGATTTTATTGACAGAGGGAATGTTGGCCAAGACACCAGGGAAAATTCCCTACAATTAGGATAAGTGTCATGGGATCTTCTGCTCTGACATGGACAGCCACAAGAGATAAGTAGAAAGGACCTCAGTTTAATACCTCATCCAAAGGTCCCCACCTCTACTGTGCACCCCCACCACCACCTTTGCTACACTACAGTGTCAGTATCAGTATTAGGTATTAACCATATGCATGGTGTGGGACTAGAACCCAGGTCCTTCAATCTTCCCAATCAAGAGGCAAGTGTGCAACCTACTGAGCTACTGACATTGCAAAAAGATCTTCCTAACAGAATAAGCCAGTAAAGGCAATTTGACAGTAAGTTTTAAAGGGAAACGTCCTCCCGAAATCGGGTCCCACTTCAGTGTGAGTGAGGCAGGGCCCAATTAGCATTTTCACAAAATGTTTTTTCCTTTTTTACTTACAGTGCCTTGTTTTATTTAGAATTTATCTGGTTAAGCCTGTGTCCCTACCAGCCGGCATTTTAAATCCAAGAGCCCCTAACAGCGCACCCACAACCTCCTGCAGCTGTCACTGTCAGTCTATACCTGGTCTTGGTATAGCACCAAGAAACGTAAATTTCAAACTGGAGCTATTAAAAGCTCCAGATATAAAGTAAACCTGCGGCTGCTCCAGCATCATACGTCTTTCTCAGGACAGCCATGGGAGGTTGCGGCACGCCACTAAGGGCTCTTGGATTCAAAATGACAGCAGGGAGGGTCGCAGGATCAACCAAATCTAAATAAAACAAGGCATTGTCAGTGTTTAAAAAACAGACTGCCTGCTGATGCAGAGGTTGGATTTCTGTCTATGATGCCAGTAACCCGGGTTCAAGATCAAATTTGGGGCGGACGGCCAGTTTGGGGGGGGGGAGTGAGCATCCTTGGGACTGGCGGTGGCTGGGGAGGGGGAATACAGCTACCAGAGCCAAGTTGTCAGGGAGGCATGACGGACATCATTACACGCCATGCCTCCTGGGGAGCCTATTATCAGAAAAAAGTGGTACTAGCTCCGTTCATGACGCCCCGTCTCTCCGGCCCCCACATCTCCCTCCATGACATTTGGCCAGCAACTGAGTGAGAGTCTCAGTCGGTGCAGCTGGTGCAGCCCAGCCCCGCCTCAGGGGTCAAGCCAGGGAGACCTCTCAGTGGTTCTGTCACCGAGAATCTTGTAAAATCTTCTGTGTGGGCCATGCCCAGAAGGAGCAAGCCTGGGTGGATCACCACTCCAAGTAAGACTGGGGGTGGGCAGAGGTCAGAGGAGTCGGGAGCTGAGCTCTCGGAGGATTGGCACCAAAAAAGCATACTAAATAAATAAGTAAAAAAAAAAAAAAAGCTTTTTCTGAAAATGCTAATCAGGCCCTGCCTCACACTGAAGGGGGGCCTGATTTTAGGTAGATGTTAGTACATAGTAAATGATGGTACTTATTTCTTTTTTATTCTCAATACTTTTTTTTTTTTTTATCTGCCCAGCTCAGACAGGGAGACAGCACATCCCTTCCTCAGCCTGCCATAGGAGCAGATGCACAATAGTTATAAATTGTTTTTGTACTTAAAAAGACCAACCTGACTGTTTTTCAACTGGGTCAAAAGGGCTCTAGATAGAGGACAGGCAGCAGATCAGCTCTGCTCTACTTCAACGTCAGCAAGGACTTCAATTCAGTAACACACAGGAGTCTGCTGAAGAAGCTGGAAGACTTGGTAGTGGGGCCAAGCTTAGTAAGGTGGATAAGAAACTGACTGAGAGGGAGGCAACAGAGGGCTGTGCTGAACATGGTTAAATCAGAGAACAGAGACATCACAAGCAGAGTGCCTCAGGGACTGGTCTCGAGACCTGTCCTATTTAATATGTTCAGAATTGTTATTTATGAGGGTATCCAGGCAAAGCTGGGTCTCTTTCCTTAGGACACAAAGCTACAGCAGGATGGATCACGAGGAATGGGTGCGGGAGCTTCAGAAGGGCCTAGAAAAACTAGACAAATGGTCTACGGCATGGCACCTGAGGGTCAATGCCAAGAAGTACAAAGTAATGCCCTTCCTGTAGGTAGACGGAATCCACGTACAGAATACTGGATGGATGGGAGTTCACTTGGCCACGAGACATCTGGAGGTCATAATTAATGACTCCCTCAAGAAAATAAGTCAGTGCAACAAAGCATACAGCAAGGCATCAACGATGCTGAGGTGTATAGGGAGGGGTTTTGACAGTAGGAAAAGCAAGTTAATTCTGCCACTGTACAAATTCCTGATGAGGCCACATCTAGAGCATTGTGCCCAGTTCTGGAGCCCTCACCCGAGGAAGGGCATTTACAGACTAGATTCAGTGCAGCAGAGGGTCATCAAGATGATCCTGGGTCAGCAGGACAGATCCCATGAGGAACGGCTGGAGGCCCCTAAACATGTATTCGCTGGAGGCTAGGCGGGGCATAACTGAAACACGTACGTTTCTCAAGATAAACAGTGAGGACCTATTTGTAAGAAACAGGGATGCAGTCACTAGGTGGCATGACTGGAGGCTGGTGGGGGATACATTCAGGAGAAACTTGAAGAGGTTCTACTTCACTGAGAGGGTGGTGGATCCATGGAACAGAAGTGGTGGGCACAGCTACCCTTACTGGATTTAAACATGGCTAGGGAAGGGCAAGCGGACTAAAAATGTAATGCGGAAATGTAAAGGTATTTGGGGTTAAAACCCAGGTCATGTATACCGGGGGTGTCACACTGCAAACTACATTGGGAGAAAGAGTTTGGGGTGGTGGTAGACGTCAAAATGAACTCTGAAAACTGTAGAAGAACGGCAGCCAAAGCAAACAGGATACTGGGCTGCATAGCCAGGGGTATTACGACCAGAAGAAGGGAGGTGATCCTCCCTCTGTATAATGCCTTGGTCAGGCCACAGCTTGAGTACTGTGTACAGTTCTGGAGACCTCATCTGAAGAAGGATATAGTACTGCTGGAGAGGGTTCAGAGAAGAGCAATCAGGATGATTCAGGGCATGGAGGGGAGGCCTTATAAGGAGAGACTGGAAAAGCTTGGACTTTACTCACTGGAGGAGAGGAGGGATAGGGGAGACATGATAGAGGTTTTCAAGTATGTAAAGGGAATGACCAGGAGTGTAATAAAGGAGCTGTTTAGGTTAAAGAAAAGGGGGACAACCAGGGGCCATGAGTGGAAGCTGGAGGGGGGAAGTTATAGGGGGGAGCATAGGAGGCATTTTTTTCACTGAGATGGTGGTGGAGCCGTGGAATGCGGAATGCACTGCCTGGGAGACTGGTGGAAGAGGTTACAGTGGAGGGCTTCAAGAAAGGGAGGGATAAGTACAAGGGGAAACTGAAAGAAATGAAGACCCTCTTGGGGGTTGGGGGGGTGGTAAGGCGAGCACTGCAGCCATTAGGTTGCTGGCTTTCGAGCAGACAAGACAGACCATTTGGCCTATTTTGCTGGCTTTTAGTATGTTAGTATGTTAATATGTAAAAGGCCCCAAGGGGGCCAACAATGATCTGAAGTGCGGGTAGTTGGGGGGAGGGAAATATAGCCCACCAGGGCTGTAGATCAATGGGGTGGAGTAGTAAATTAAGGTCAGACTCCATGCACCTTTGTCCTTTTTCTAGAAACACAGAGTTTGTAAGCAGATAAGGACCGCTTGGCCCATCCAGTCTGCCCATTTTTTTTTCCTTGCCTATACTATCACCACATATCCTGCTTGATCTCCAGCCTTTCAACCATCCCCATCCGTTCCTTAAGATTCCCTTCTGCCTACCCCACACGTTCTTCAACCTCATCACTGTTTTCACCCCCACCATCACCACCAGAGGAGTGTTCCAGGAATCCGCCACTCTTTCTGTGAAGAAGTACTACCTCACATCTCTCCTAAATCTAACCCCTCCAGCTTCTTATCATGCCCCCTTGTCCTTGAGCATCTTTTTTTCTGAAAAATACTTCCCTCTTGTACCTTGTTTACTGCTGTGAGGAACTGAAGGGCCTCTGTCATAGCCCCCTTCCCCCTTCTTCCAGGATGTACATATTTGGCCCTTTAATCTCTCCTTGTAGGGCTTCTGATGCAGACCATGCCCCATTTTAGCTGCCCTCCTCTGGACCGCGCCCACTCTATGTCCTGAGATGTGGTCTCCAGAACTGGATACAGTACTCTAGGTGGGGCCTTACCAGCAAACTATACAGAGGCAACACCACCTCCCTCTTTTTGCTAGTGATATCCATCCCTGTGCACCTTAGCATTCTTCCAGCCACCCTTTCGGCTGCCTTGTCGCACTGCCTGGCCACCTTTACGTCATCTGATAAGATCATCCCCAGGTCTCTTTCCTGTTGGTGGTTGTCAGTACCACCCCTCCCACCACCAAAAAAATGCTGTTCTCTGCTCCTGGATTTCTGTGCCACATATGCATTATTCTGCACTTTTTCTCACTGAAACCCAGTTGCCATACCCTTGACCATTCCCCAAGTCTTCTCAGGTCACTGCTCATCCTTTACACACACACACACACACACACACACACCACCACCACCCCCCACCCAGAGTGTCCACCCTATTGCAAAGTTTGGTCATCCACCAAAAGGCAAACCTTCCCTTTCACCTCCTCTGCAACATCACTTATAACAACATTAAAGAGGATAAGTCCCAGTACTGTTTCCCTGAGGCATCCCGCTTGCCACCCTCCCTCTGAGTGAACTCCATTTATCACCACCCTCTGCTGCCTATCCCTTAACCAGTGTCTTACCCAGTTTACCACCTTTGGACCAACTCCTCAGCTACCCAGTTTGCTTACTAGTCCTCTATGTGAAACAGTGTCAAAGAAGCGGAGTCGATCACCTGCTTCTGAACAAAGCTCAAGTCTCACTTGCTAGATAGGAGCATATGCCTATGCTACAGGACCTGACCAATTAGCGCCACTCCAGTAGGACAATGCACCTACCTCAAGGAATTAATATACGCCAGACGTGGAGCACTCTAGCGCCAGCATGTCCCTTCCTTTGCCCATAAGGAAGGAACCACATGACCCTAGCCAATTTCCTTGCCCCAACCTTGCGCATACACTTAATCAAAACTTGTAACTGCTAAGCATAATGTTTCTCGAGGTGTAACTACTATGTTCCCTGCTTGTATGTCTTCCACAACCTACTGTTTTACACCTATGAGGACTTTTTCTAGCATATAACATGAAAATCACCTGTGTGTACTGATCTGTTACCTGTAATAATTGTAACTCCCGGGTCGCCCCTAAAAAAGGGACCTCCGGGGCCCAGTGGGCCTACCCGGTCATCAAAATTCAATAAATAAATAAATGTGTTACTTAAATCTAGGTAGGCTATGTCCACTGCTCCACCTTGATCACCCAGTCAAATAACTTTATCAGGTTTGTCTGTCATGACCCCCGTGAATCCATCCTGCCTTTGGTCTTGTAACCAACTGGATTCAATACTTTCTTTCAGCAGTGACTCCATTAACTTTCCCACCACCAAAGTCAGGCTGATTGGACTATAACTGCCAGCTTCTTCTCTGCTACCACTTTTGTGAAGTGGGACTACATCTACCCTCCTCCATGACCACTCCTGTTTCATATGAACCGTTAAACAGGGCTATTAGAGGTGCAACCAGTACCTCACTGGGCTCCTTCAATACCCTTGCATGGACCCTGTCTGTTCCCACTGCTTTGTCAACTTTCAGATTTGCGAATCCCTTCAGGACTCTCTCCTCCAAAAACAGACTAGTGTCCACTTCCCTCTCTCCAATGCTCCCGTTACATTTTTTGTGGCCCTTCCCCACCTCCTTCCTCTGTAAACACTGAACAAAAGTATTTGTTCAGGATATCTACTTTTTCCTGTGTTCCTCTCTGCATAGTCCTTGCCTTCCCTATATACTTAAGCTTAGAATCCCACCCCAGTCTTCTTTTTTTCACTTATGTACCTAAAAAATACCTTGTCTCCTTTTATTACTGTCTTTGCAATTCAAAATTTAACAGAGTGGTGATGGTGGCACCTTACAAAGCATTTGTACTAAGAAATGATGCAGAACTAAAGAATCTTTCTATGTTATATTTCTAGGCTGCTTAAAGGGCCGGGCATATTTGTAAAGCACCTTAATAAATGCAAATATAGCAACAGATATATGGTAATATGGTACAACATTATAGAATATGGAAAATGAAAAAAAATGCATACATTCTATAAACACTGACTTTTATTATATTTTTGTATTAACAGTATTAAATGACTACCCCATGAACAAGCTTTTTAAGGAGCTAAATACTGGGGAAATGAAATAAAAAAAATATGACAATAGAATAACCTCTGTGATTGTGAAAGAGTATATTTTCAGCATAAAGCGACCCCCAGAAAATTCATGGTCTTCCTGAATCAGGGGAATTGGAAGAGGATTTAAATAACCATTTTCCACAACTCACGTAGTGTTTGTTATCCCTCTCCAGTTCCCAAAACTCCACCTGCACTATCACAACCCTGTCCCTAGCCAGGTCATTAGTCCCCAGGTGGACAATGACATCCAGCTGTCCCTCCCATCCTGCTGAGGTAGCAATCCTTAGAATCTGCTTCCCATCCCTCCAGGCTGCGACACTGCATAGGCACCTAACCTCCCTCCCTTTCCTATTCCCAAGTTTATCCCCTTCGCAGTCTATTCCTCCACTAGAAGTTGCTTCCTCCTCCTTTGGGGTCCTCTTCCACCCTCCTTGAGGTCTCCACTACAGAGGACCCCCACATCCATCCTCCCTGGCCTCTACCAAGGGTGCCTCTTCCTGGCAGTCCCGCCTCACCACAGCAACGTAAGGACTGTGTAGAGGTACCGGTTCAGGAATGGGCCTTCGATCCACCACCGCCACCCTTCTGAAGCCCACCACAGTTCAGTTGTTCCTCCTCCTTGGCATCCTCTGAGGTAACGGTGGCAGACTTGGTGGCCCTGGGTGGGGGAACAGGTCGCCCAAATTCCAGATAACTCGGCCTGGAGTCTAGTGACCTCCTCCTTCAACCCAAAGAGGTGTGTGCAAATGGGGCAGCACCACAGTCTCCAGAAGGTCTCTCTGAAAACTGCCACCCCACAGCCACTGAACTGCACTACTCCCAGCATTCCCAACTTCTATTCTCCCTGTGTTACCCGATTATATTTTTGTACCCTTATCCCTGATAAGATGTTTACAGTTTTTCCCTTTTTGTTTGTTTCTATTTTGTTTTTGTTCACCTGTAGAAATCAGAATGCTCACCAGAGCTTGCTGCATCTAAAAAGAACTCCCTGTTTCCTGATATTAGATCAAAGCAGGCAGAGGGACCAGAAGCAAGAAAATAGTGTGGTGGGGAAGGGAGCAAGCAACCGCACTGTATTGCATGGAGAGATGTGATTCATCTCTACTCAGTGGAATGAGACAGGCTGTGCTGCGTTAGGAAACATTCCAGAACCCACAGCAATACATCAGGCCACATCCCATTCACAGTGATATCCTACTTCTACCCAATTTTACAGCCCAGCAGACTAAAGCAGTACCTGTATATCAGGAGGTTGCACACTTGCCTCTTCGGCCTCAAGCTCAGAAGGTCATGGGTTCTAGTTACACACAGGGCAAAATGATAAACTAAAGACCCTTCTCCCCACCTCTGGTCACTGTACAGGCGGAATTTAAAGATTCTATGTAGAGGATTTTCTATAGTGTCCTGGCCAACACTCCTCCAACAGTAAAAACAGGTCCGTGTAACCCTACCCCTCACAGGATACATCTGGAAATGAACTAGAACTGCTCTGTGTGCCTTTCCTTGTCAAAAATTACTAATAAAGTGCAGCGATCAAGAGGTTTGTTCAAGGTCACACAGTGACAGCCAGTGGCTGTGGAGGAATTCCTACTAAATAGACCACAGTGCTGGAACAGATAAGGGGAAAAGGAAGTATTTGATTGACGGTTTCACATGATTTACTCCCACTTTCTGATTTTAGAAATTTGCTTCCCACCATCCTGGTCGTGCCTGAAAATAGTCATCTCTATGGCTAACGCACTTACCCAGTAAACAAAAACTAAATAAATAAACAAACATATTTACAATATTTGTTACACGTACACAAAATTAGCCGTACCATGCAATGCTAGCAGCTGTAGCGCCACACACTAACAGAGTGGAAGTAGCTGGGGTGGGGACAAAATGAGCATCAGTATCAGCTGTGTACAGTGCAAGAGACTATTTCAGAAGTTGCTCACTGGCTGGTC
The DNA here is from genome assembly GCA_016271365.2 of Neoceratodus forsteri. NCBI lineage: Eukaryota > Metazoa > Chordata > Ceratodontiformes > Ceratodontidae > Neoceratodus > Neoceratodus forsteri. Next base: position 739,101,728 of record CM028131.1, read on the forward strand.
AGAAGGGCTGTTCCAACATGGTAAAATGGTAAAAAAAAGGTCACAGCAAGACCTACAGCAGTATCAGACAAAGTCAGTGGCTGCAGGCGCCACGTGGGACTGAGACTTGTTTAGAGGTGGGAAGCAACAGGTCAACGGATGGTATTACTACCAGGTGGAAGACGTTAGCAGTAAATACTTACCTGTCCAAAAATGATCTGAGCCTCTGGACAGTAGTATCTATCTTTTCTACCAAAACATGTTTACTCCCACATTTAGTGACATAGGTTCATAGGTAATTTTAAGCTAGTTAGACTTGCATCCATAGAGCTTGCCATTATTTTATGTATGGAATATTAATCTATCTTGTCTCTTATTTACCAAAAAGATACTTGTCTAATCTAGAGTTAAAAATATCTATATTAGTACTGGCCATCACTTCTGCCGGTAAAGAGTTCCAGCCAGAAACCACTCTCCGGCTAAACCAATGCTTTCTCGGAAGAGTATGCCATTTTTTTATTGTTAATTGAAACGGATGACCCCTAGGTTCACATTTTGATTTTTTGGGGGATCAACCCTAGGTCCGCTAAGAGAGCATCATCTTGTAAGCACTTACATAACACAAAATAATCTCCCCTAGTTCTTCTATGCTGCAGAGGAAACAAGTTTAGCTCCTTTAACCTTTCAGAGTATGACATGTCTCCTAACCCTTTGATGGATCTAGTGGCCCTTCTCTGAATACACTTCAAGCTATGAACATCCCTTTTATATGGAGCCCATACCTGAGCACAATACTCCAGGTTGGGTCTCACCAGGGCACTATAGAGGGACATAATCACTTGCCTCTCTCTACTGGCAATATGTCTCAATATGCAATTCAATATCTGATTATTTTTCTTCACTATTTTATTGCAATGAGAACTAAATTTTAGATCTGAAGTAATTATAATCCCTAAGTCTTTTTTTCTCTGTTGTTTTTCTTAGTTCAGTGGTGTCTATCTTATGAGTTGTTACTTCTCCTTCCCAAATGCATAACAGTACACTTGTTTCTATTTAATTTTAATTTATTTACTTTTGTATAGTATTTAGTGCATCCTGCAGATCATTTGCATTCTTTTATTTACTATGGTTCCAATTCTGCAGTCATCTGCAAATTTCGTTACCCATATATTTTCATTTTGTACAGTTAATGAAGTTATATAGATGTTAAAGAGACAGGGGCCCAAAACTGATCCCTGGGGAACTCCACTAATCACTGCCGCCCAGCCAGATGTATCTCCTTTAATTACCACTCTCTGTCTTCTCTCCTTCAGCCATGCATCAATCCAATTTACTATATTATTGTTGAAATTATAATCTTTAAGTGTGTTTGTTAGTTCCTGATGTGGGAGTTTATCAAAAGCTTTGGAAAAATCCAGGAAGACAACAGCTACACTATTTCCCTCATCCAATGCCTTTCCCACTTTCTCATAGAACACTAACAAATTTGTCTGGCAGGATCTATTTTTCCTAAAACCGTGTTGTACTGGATCCTGCATTTTTCTAGTATCTAGAAAATCCATTATATAATCTTTTAATATTGACTCCATGATCTTTCCCACAACCGATGTTAGGCTGACTGGCCTGTAATTCTGTATATCAGTTTTTGATCCCTTTTTAAATATAGGTATCACTAATGCCTCCTTCCACCCTTGTGGAACATGTCCCAAATCTACAGAGGTTTGAAAAATGTAAGTTAGCGGTTATGACTGTTAAAAACCTCACTCACATGCAATCTGATCAATCTACCCGAAGCATTTATTAGGAGTAACATGCTCTATGTGGGTTAGCAGCAAGTCAGCTCCATTACAGCACCTGCAGATGATGCACAATTAAACACGTTTTCTGAACTCCACTAGTGTATAAGGGCATTTTAACATGTGTGCTCTACGAACTACACAGAATGCCTACTTGGAATAGGTTCAACTTTAAAGAGATGCCATCAACCCCTTCAGGCCTCAGAGTGACCCTAATTTAAAAAATATACATTATTTTTGGTCACATTCTGTAAAGACTGCTGATGTAGTTGGTAGATTTTTAGAAAAAAAAAAAAAAGAATCTGAATAAAAGAAAAAAAAAAAAAAACAGACTGCCCAACATACCAGTGTTACCATACAAAAACGTGTTTGTTTACAGTCCTTGATCAACTCTCACTGCACCCTCCCAGGAGCTGAGAACACCCCCAACACAATTTAGCCACTCATGGTGCAAAGGGAGGAGAGGAGACTATTGTATTATGAATGGCTGCACTGTGTAGCTCAATAATTTCAACCAAAACAAGGCTGGGTATTACAAATCACGGGACATTCCCCAACCAATCATGGTGCTTCCTTCAGCTGCATTACAAAGTACTCTCATTACTGTAAGACTATCTTACGTGCTGAGCCACTGTATTGGGCTTCTTGTTGACCATCAGCATTTTAAAGAAAAAAAGGATTTTTTATTTAAAAAGTTAGCAATCTACAATAAATGTATGGGTCCATTTGGAGGGCCTCTTGTGTATCTATAAGTGCAGCCTCCTGCATCCCAAGGACCACAGAACTTTTCATTTTCAGTTCACAGGCCTCTGGTCCTACAAATGTACAAGGCGACACTCATATCAACAAGAGGCCCTCCAACTAGACCCATAAAGTTCTATTAATTACATCATTAGTATGCATTTCTGTTTTTCTAAGAAAGGATGCAAATAAAACAGCAGGCAACATTAATGAATTGTTTTGGGCTTTTTTTTTTTAAACCAGGAGAGACAAACTAAGCTGAAAGCTTGTTTACAGGTGCAACCTGGGAGCACAGGGAAGTTAAATGACTTGCTCAGAGTCACGCAGTATGCAAATGGGGCTGTGGGATTCAAACCCAGGTCTCCAGGTTTGCAGCTCAGAGCCTTAAATCACTGCGTTACACTGCCTCCTTTTAGAGAAGGCTAGCCATCACAAAATGTGGGTTTTTAACTAGAAATAATATGATTTAAAAAAAATATATATGAATGACAATGTCCTTTAAATTACTGGCTTTCACATACAAACCCCTGACTAAACTGGGTCCCCTTTACCTCCATGATCTTCTGTTCCCCTATGTCTAACCACAACCCCCCATCTGCAGCCCTGCCCCACCGTCTACGCCATGTTAAGCAAGTCAAAGTTATCTAGGCTGCTCAATCCATAGCAAACTTTGTTGAAAGCACACATTTCCACAGTGATCTGAGCGTCCATATAAAAGACCTGATGGTATATCCCATATTTTGCTGCTAGATACATAGGAGAACTTGACTACTCACTCCCAATATAGTTCATAACAACGCATAAACACTTAAGCATCAGAGGGAAATGAAACTCTAAATTATATCCACTCAGACCACTTAATCCCCATCTAACTGTGTACAAAACAATGAAGTGAATGGTCCTCACCATGCCTTCTATTCGTCTTTGTATGTTTATGTTACATACAGCACATTGCAAACATTCTACTCCTTCTAGTAGCCCCCTCACCTGAGAAAGCATGGGAAGATCATTAAAAAAGCAATATTGTTACTTTGTTAGCAAGTACAGACATCCCTAAGAGATTGGTTTATAGTTCCTTGAACTTGTCTGTGTGCATTTATATGTCTAATTAAATGATTCAGTCTATGTAAAGCACCTCATGCTTCTACATTTTTAGACTGCTTGCACACACACACACACACACACACACTGCAAGTGTGTCATATTTTGTTTTCCATGATGGCTAGTAATGTATTTTGGCAGGTCATGTTGCTACTGCATCTACCTTTAAACTCGGACTTGATAGGCACTTTGTACTTTGAAGAAATATTGTGATAGTGTATTTTCACTGAGCTGGTGGAGGAAAGAACTCGATGGGCCACTGGTGTTTCTTTCCATAACTAGGTTTAACACATTTTAAAAAGCCCAAAGTAGGAAATTTCTTACTGAAACATGATTTTTTTGAAGGACAATACATAACCTCGACGAATGCAACAGATTTGATTACTCTAGATAATCAGAATTAAGACTCTAACCAGACTTAAGACTAAGTGTTGTTTTTTTAGTCATTTCTATCGCTTATCATTTTAAGGTAGTGCAAGATATTAGTTTTCTGCAACATTTAGAAAAAAGTAAAAAAAAAAATATTTGTTTTCTACTATGAGATCAAGCCATGCGGTATTTTTCATCTTTTTTGCAGGACACAGCTGCACAAATCAGGACTGTCCTGCGAAAATGAGGACAGGTGGTAACCCTGGGTGTAACATCCTAGGTTCGTTTGCTGTAGCTGAACTTGCTCCTCTTGTGTTATTTATTTCTATTCCAGGATATTACTCGGAAACAAGCATTTATTATCTCAAACTATCTCATGGTTAGTTTTTTTTTATATACATAAACAACGTAAAAAAGCAAAGCTCGCTCAGCAATGACAGCAGCTCCCCTAATGCATTGGATCCAAAGTTATTTAGCATCAGCATCAGTGGCGTCGTATTTTCTGAAAAGCATAATGTTGAAAGTGTAGGGAAGCTGCGTCAATGTGAAGGCCTAAATGGTCACAGGAATACGTGAGATATGTGCGCCCAATTCATGAATAAAAGAAGGGAACAACATTAAAACAAACTGAATCTCAGTTACTAACTGGGGACCACGGCCAACTTGACTACTTTCGTTTAACAACATTTGAGAGTGAAAGCTCCCCAGAGGAGCACAGGCCTTGCGAAGAGTTACGGAGCAATGCTGTATTATTCCAGGCTAACGAATCCACTTGGACTATTAAACTGAGAACGTTACACACCTTCCGTGCCACCAACGGCCCTTAAATATCAATCAGAAACCTTTACCTCCAGCCTTTGTAACCATCGGTTTTTCAGTTGCAAGCAGACATATTCTCCGCTGGTTCTGTCGCAAGGTCCCCACTAACTGCTGCCCGAAGTGACGCCTGCAAGAAACCGAAGATATTTTACAACTAACCAAGAAAAGAAACAAAGTATGTCAGGGACACTTACACTGTCCAGGACTCCTATTTTTTTCTAAACGTGTATGCGAAGGGAAGCGGTCGTGTCCTATGAATTCATTGAGATTCTGAGAGTGGCTTCGGGCTGGCCTATCTACGGCCGGGAAGCCCCTCAATATTTTGGCAGTAAGGAGGAAGTTGACTGTAACTAGGAGGCGGGACCCAAAAAATAAAAAAGTCGTCTTATTTTTATGGGCGGGAGCATTAAGATCTTATTGTTTTGTCCAATATGATAAACAGAACTTCAGTGACTGCAGTGCAGGAAGTTGCGTTGTAGTTCTTCATAGAAGGGTCATATTATTAGCTGTCGTCCTGCGAGTGCATTACATTACAGCAAGAGTTTTTTTTTTTTTAATTGTGTGTTTTATGTGGAAGATTATACCACGGCGTTCTAGCTGAGGTTTGGGCTAGACACAACAGGTTACCTATTTTGTTAGTTTATAAAGCATTATTGATTGTTAAATGCCTTTGGCAGAGTGAGGAAAAGCATACAGTTCAACCTTGCGTCGCCCAAACGTGACGGACGGGTTAAATGTGTGACACCACATCAACCATGGCACTGCGAGCTCAAAACACTGTAATGCTCGGCACTAACCGTTTGTGTTTGCTAACTAAAGGTCATATAGTAGTATGAATTTCTGCTTCAAAGTTTAAGTTGTCAGTGTGGAATATTGCTTTCTCCATATGGGGCAGTTTTTCTTTTTTTTTTTCATATTTTTTTAATTTTAAGAATAAATAGACACATAATACAACCACGTGTATAATGCACTCAAATAAAGCTACACAGTGTACTAAATATATAAAGAATTCACGTATATCAATCAATCAAAATCTTTATTTAGCCAGGCGAACACCATTGAGCAAGCTCATTTTCAAGATGGACCTGGGCAAGATACATGAACAATACATTTATTTTTATTTAGTTTTTGTTTACAGGGTGGGTGCACTAGCCATAAAGATGACTGTTTTTAGGCACGGCACGGGAGGTTACAGGGCAGACATTGCAGCTATAACATATAGTATAATGGATGGGGAGGTGGTTATAACGAGAATGTTAGACACCCTCAAGGTGTGGGATGCCATATAAACCCCAAGAAGGCGGCTCGAGGGTTTGTGAGCATCCCACACCGAGGTATCTAACGTCGAGATCTCACCTCCCAGCCCTTTTATATAATTGCTGGGGAACACTTTTTCATATCAGCAGTTATATAAAATATATTTAAATTATTACCGCCGTTTCCAACTGGCGAATTCTATTGCTGTGTACTGAAGAGGACTGGAAGAGTGCTTTTTGCACATGCTCACACACATTATAATCCGCGGGTTATAACGGGAAAATTATAACCCCCTTCCCCATGGGAAAAAGTGGTCCATAGTTGTTATAAACAGATTACATCGAGATACATAAACAAGGTGTTGTGAAACATTAAACAATAGGCTAAGCAGCACAGGTAGTATACAGGGTATTTCGAAAAACATTTAACAATAAGCTAAGCATTACAGGTAGTACACAGGGTGGTCCTGGTAGGATCATAGAGAGTTTTACAGTCATAGCATGACGAAAAACATACAGTAGCAAGAGTATTGCATTTGAAGTCCTGAAAATATGATTTAGAAAGCACAACAAAAATAGATAAATAAAAATGTGGTCAAATACTGACAAGCGCAGGGGGATAATGGGTAGGGGAATGGCAGGATTGTGAACAGCAGGGATAATAGCAGCTCAGGATAAGGAAAGGTAGGGTATAGGATAGGAGCTGGCAAAGAGAGAAAGGGATGGCTGCAGGGGGCTAGTGTCCAGAGAGAGAGCTAGGATAGGCTGTACCGCAAGGGGAGTATTGTGGAGAAAAGGTAAGAGCTTCGGGATAGGCAGGATACCCAGAGGAGTAAGGAGGTCTGAAACAGGAACATTGGTTGGTGGAGTTGAGGACTACCAACTTACAGAGTCATTATATAGAATAGGGATTACACACAAGAGGTTAATAACAGCACTGGAGTACATTTATAGAATAAGACAGAAACCTAAATACCATGTGCTACAAAAGATACAGAGTAAATCTATACAACCATATATACAGAGTTTTCATGAAGCAGGCATGCATTCAAGTATTGAGTACGTAGTGCAAGGAAGGGCACAGGTGAGGAAGGAGGAGGAGGAGGAATTCTGGAATGAAAGCATAAGTGCAGGGGTGCCTGAGGGGCTTTAGAGCACCAGGGGCAGGTGGCAATGGTTATAAAGCTAGGTGCAATACACCAGGAACGGGCCGAGGGTGACATGTCAGGAAGTGTAATATTAGTAGATGTCAGGATGACTCAGAGAGGGAGACTCCAACTTAGATTGGGTGGATCTATCAGGTGGGGTACAAATAGACACAGACATACTGAGCAGTGGGGCAGGAGTACCAGGAATGAAATGCTCCTGACAGGGCTAGAAACTGAATCGGGGCTAGGAGGCTGTGACATCAGGGGAAGCAGTTACAGGATTCCTTGAGTGAATGAGAATATAGTGCTTTGAAGGCTGATAGTTTGATTGGGAATGCCAGTCGCAAGGTTTTTTGGAGATTGTTCCGTAGTGCGGGTAGAGCGTGATTAATGGCTGACCTACCAAAGCGTGACTTGAACTTAGGTAGTGCAAGCGAGATGTAAGTAGAACTCCTTAGGGCATACTTACCTACCGCATTTAGAGGAAGACAGTCCGAGATATATTGGGGCAGTAATTTAGTAATAGCCCTGTAGGTCCAGAGGGCTGCATTTCTCTGTCTTCTGTACCTGAGGGAGGACCAACCTACTGCAGCGTAGAGGGAGCAGTGATGAGTAGAATAAGGAAGTCCAGTAATGAATTGCAGAGCTCTATGGTATAGTGTGTCGAGTTTGGCCAGAACAGTGGCAGTGCTTTGGCTATAAAGAAGGTCTGCATAATCCAATAAGGTGAGGAAAGTGGTTTGGACCAGTCTCTTTTTTTTGCCTGCAATGTGAGTAGTTTTTTGATCCTGTAAAAGAAGCCAAGCCTCCACCTCAACTTCTTTATCAGCTCATCAGTGTGATCATTGAAGGAAAGATTTTAGTCTATTCAGATCCCCAGGTATTTGAATTTTGTGACATAGTCCAATGGTTCGCTGAGGAGCATGTGAATCTGAGGTAAGTTACCATGAATTGCAAAGGGAGAAAAAAGCATCACTTTTGTTTTCTTTGCGTTCAGGAGCAGTTTCTGTTGCAGGAGTTGTCATTGTAGCAGGTTAAATTCCTGTTGCAGATCCTTGCAAGCTACTTCCGGGGAGGATCTTTCAATGTAAAGTACCGTATCATCAGTAAAAACATGAATATTAGCAGATTTGACATCAGCGTCAATTCTGTTTATGTATATTGCAAAGAGCAATGGACCCAGTATCGAGCCTTGCGGTACACACCTCAGAAGAGGTTCCAGGGATGAGAGCTCCCCTTCTGCCTTAATCTGCTGTTACCATCCTGTAAGATAGTCGAGAACCATCTCAGGGAGTCCAGACCGATGTTTTGGAGGGAGACAAGGAGTAGATCATGGTAGGCAGTATGAAACACCTTGCTTAAATCCAGAAATACGGTGCACACAAAGTTCTTAGTATCCAGGGCACACTGCCAGTTATTGGTCACTTTTGCAAGGGCTGAGATAGTACTATGATGTGGCCTAAAACCAGACTGTAGGGGGTTTAACAGGTTAGCAGTATCAAGGTAGTTCCTGAGCTGTATGCTCACTATTTTCTCCAATAATGTGGATAGGGTGGGGAGTAAGGAGATTGATCTATAGTTGTTCAGGTCACAGGAGTCTCCAGACTTAAAGAGAGGGATTACATGGGCGGTTTTCCAGAGGGGGAGAATAACGCCTTGTGAAAGGGAGAGGTTAAAAGAGATGCGTGATAGGCACTGCCAGTACACAGTGACTCGGCTTCAAGAAAAAGGGGTCTAAGGTCAGCCCCCAGCACTCTTCCTGGTGTCCAGATGTAGGAGAAGATCCTTAATTTCCTTTAGAGTGGTAGGCTGGAGGGAGAACGCCATGCTTGTGACCGGAGCTGATGCACCCAGTAAGCCGAGTTGTGAGTGGAGGGTATTGGCAGGAGAGGTATCGAATGCAAGTCCTGCGGTTGTGAAATGATCATTAAAAGAGTCGAGTATGGAGGATTTCTCAGTAGTGATTTTTGTGGGCAGGGTGTTCGGAGCAGCATGACCTTCAATATTCTTGATAGTTTTCCAGAACTTGGTTGAGGAATTGGTGGAAGAGTCCAATTCTTTACAAAAATAACTAGCCTTGGCCTCTCTAACCAATCTAGTACAATGGTTTCTAGCTTTTCTAAACAAGGCCCAATCCACAGGGAGTTTTGTTCTCCGAGCTTTTTTCCAAAGCCACTCTCTGTGTAGTAGAGATGCCTTTAACTGTGCCGTAAACCATGGGCATGATTTTTTCTTAGAGCATATTTTGACCAGGGGCGCATGCCTATCCAGTGCCCCTAGCACAATCTCCTAAAAGGTATCGTAAGCCATAAGCACTGAGTTTGTCAGGTAGAAGTCCTGCCATCTCAAGGAGTCACGCAGGTCAGAGAGGAATACACCAATATCCAGGTTATGCTGTTTCTTCCTGAGAGAGAATGTGGACGAGGATAGTACTTTGGGGATGGATCTTACACAAGCTATGAAGCAGTGGTCACTAAGGTCAGAGAAAAACACTCCGACATGGGAAAACAGATGTGGGTTGTTTACTAAAATAAGATCTAATAGGGAGCTGTTGTTTGGGTCTTTCTTATTAGAACGTGTTGCCTCCAAGATAAGTTGTGAAAGTCCAAAAAAGTCACAAAGAGTTTTGTGAGGTAAGGAGACATTGGACGACCAGTCCAAATTAAGGTCTCCTAATGAAATTATCTCCGACTGCAAGGATCCCAGCAAACTAGTTAGATGGTCTAACAACTGTAGACCTGCGGGGGCTATAGCATCCTAGGATGCAGAATGAAATAGAAGAGGAGAGCTTGACTTTGAGGGTCAGGCTTTCAAATTCCTTGGGGATTGAGGTTGACTGTATGACTGAGGCGGAAATTTTATCCTTGATGTATATGGCAACTCCTCCTCCTCCTCTGGCAGGCCTATCGGTTCTGAATAAGGAATATGATGGAATATTCACCTCCCGATCGGAAGTACCTGGTCGGAGCCAAGACTCTGTGACCACAAGTACATCTGGTAGAGTATGGCTAGTCCTGGCTTGTACTGATGCAGACTTTTTTGGGAGGCTGCACACTTAATGTGCATGAATCTCAAGCCTTTGATACTGGCTAGGTCTGCAGAGGATAAAATAGTTGCAGGGGGACTAGGATTGAGCTCAACATTTCTGGAGCATTTCAATAGAAGCAGCAATAGTTACTTGGTAGCTTCAAGGAGTAGTCTATCTATGTGCTTTGGGTTTATCCCGCTTGGTACTGCTAACATTAAGCTTTGAGGGGGCCCTAAGGCAGTTACTTACAGGGCCCAGCAATATGTAGAAGACTTCCCTAGCCATACAAAGCAGGGAATGCTGGGGGTTCATTGCAGAGGGGTACGGGATCCTATCCTCTACGGCACTTGCAGTTGCAGTACCAATTCGTCACAGGGGTTGTAATGCAGGTTCTAAGGTAGGTATCAAGACCACCAAAACGCAACAGTCAGCGCGGTCAAGAGGTCTGTGGCAGTCCAGGGTGATACTGTATGTGACCTTGCTGAATGGAGATAGGCGTGAAGTAACACATGACTCTATGATGCATAGCAGAGTAATAAGCAAGAATAATAAGTAGGAAAACCCCGTTCTACTATATAACGTAATGAAAAGCACAGGAGAGAACATTTTTGTATTTGAAATTAATATCATCAGATAATAAAAATTCCTCCGTATAGACCAGCAAGATGACAGCTGCAGAGAAGGTGGAGTGGAGTTTTGGATCAGGTAACAAAGACACAGTAGCTACTATAAGATTAACACCAGCAAGTGTTAGGGCCTATAACTGTGTTCTGTATCTTTAAGGGGAGTTGCAATATTAGTGAGAGGGGAGTATGAAGTTTGCCATGGGGCGGTGCTGCTGGAGAGGGAGAGTATTTAATACAGGCTGGGGGTGGGCAAAAAATCTGGAAGGAGAAAGTGAAACAGAAATGGGGTTAGTCGCAGGGAATAGCTTACAACTGTAGCACAAATGAGACCTGGTCTAAACAGAAGAGTGTTCATAAAAAGCTATATCACTTTAAACTTAGTTTCTGATCCAGGGTAAAATACCACAGGATCTTAAAACAGAGAGCTGTAATACTTTAAAATCTAAAAACCTGTACTCTAAAAGATCCTGCAATTGAAACTACCCTTGGAGTGCAAAATTGCTGTAGACAGGCTTAGATTCACATTTAAATTAGGATTCACAGGACAATTTGGTGAAACTTAACCAGTACCAGAATCAGTAAATAACATTAGCTTAAAGTCCAAAAGGAACGGGAGTAGCAAAGAATTAAAGAAGTGGAGCAGCCAATCAGCAGGCAGAGGCGATGGTTCCGGCCAATCGGCGTGGAGACGCCAGAGGTTTCAGCAGCATACCTTCAGTCTGTTGATTGGCGGGCAGTACAGCGAGGAGGCAGCCGACGGACAGTGGGCACCCACCGGGCTGCTTGCAGCCATACCTCTCAACTGTCCTGATTTTCAGGGTTGTTCCTGATTTTGCCTCAGAAATTTCTTCTGTCCCTCCTAAATATGACATTTCTGTCACTGAAGAGTGTAGGGATTTGAATCACAAAATAATGCCAGCCGTTGGTGTTACAGTCTAGTTCTCATTAAGAAAATGATATTCATGATAAGAAGCATGTTGTACACAGCTTCTGAAACTAATATTGCTATTTTTTCAGATGTGTCCCTGATTTTGGTCATTTGTCCCTGATCATTTTAAGCCTTGTCCCTGATTTGTGATGAAGGAGGTTGAGAGGTATGCTTGCAGCAGCACCCGTGTCAGGGGTGAAGCTAAGGGGAGAAAGCAGAAAAAGCAAGGGATTATATAGCTGTAGGAGAAGGAATGTTTGGGGGGGTTATTCAACTCACAGCAGAAAATTAACAAGCTGTGGCTGTGGCACCAGTAGAGGGACAAAGAGAACAAAAGAGAAATGAGTGGGGGAGAGTTAAGAAAGGAGTAGTGGCATTGGCCGAGATACCTCACAGCAGGAGGAAATTCCAACTGGAGGAATAGGGCCGAAGGAGAAGGTAAGACAGAAATGGGATTAGTTGCAGGGCATAGTTTAGAGCTGTAACACAATGAAACCTGGTCTAGACAGAGAAGTGCTGAAAAAATTAAAGCTGGAAGGAGAAAGTGAAACAGAAATGGGGTTAGTTGCAGGGCATAGCTTACAGCTGTAGCACACATGAGACCTGGTCTAAACAGAGGAGTGTTCACAAAAAGCTGTATCACTTTAAACTTAGTTTCTGATCCAGGGTAAAATATCACAGGACCTTAAAACAAAGAGAGCTGTAATACTTTAAAACCTAAAAACCTGCACTCTAAAAGATCCTGCACTTGAAACTACCCTTGAAGTGCAAAACTGCTGTTGACAGGCTTAAATTCACATTTAAATTAGGATTCAGAGGACAGTTTGGTGAAACTTAACCAGTACCAGAATCAGTAAATAACATTAAGTTAAAGTCCAAAAGGAACAGGAGTAGCAAATAATTAAAGAAGTGGGGCAGCCAAGCAGCAGGCAAAGCCGATGGTTCCGGCCAATCGGCGTGTAGACACCAGAAGTTTCAGTAGTGTAACTTCGATCTGATCATCGGTGGGCAGTACAGTGAGGAGGCAGCCGGCGGACAGTGGGGGCCTGCCGGGCTGCTTGCAGCAGCAGAAGCGCCCATGTCAGGGGCGAAGCATTGGTCTGATGATCGGCGGGTAGTACAGCGAGGAGGCAGCCAGTGGACAGTGGGGACCCGGCAGGCTGCTTGCAACAGTAGGAGCACCCATGTCAGGGATAAAGCTTCGGTCTGGTGATCAGCGTGTAGCACAATGAGGAGGAAGCCGGCAGACATTGGGGACCCGCTGGGCAGCTTGCAGCAGTAGAAGCACCTGTGTCAGGGGTGAAGCTTCAGTCTGGTGATTGGCGGGCAGTACAGCGAGGAGGCAGCAGGAGGACAGTGGGGACCCACTGGATTGCTTGCAGCAGTGTCCGTGTCAGGGGCAAAGTTAAGGGAACCTGACATGGATAGTAAAACTCAACATTTCTTACTAAAACTGCTGATTTATTTTGGTGAGCTGAAGTTGTAAGTACATTTAGGTTTCAGTGTTCAGAAAAGTAGGCTGATTGTGCTAGCACTTCTACCAGCCCCTACTGAGATGTACTGAAAGGCATTGCACTGCCACTATATCCTAGGGAGGACTGCACACCGCACAAATGACACGGATAACGCAGTGTATATGTGGAGCACTGAAGTAAGCGCTGTGAATAGAAACATAGAAAACTGACGGCAGATGGGGACCGCATGATCCATCTAGTCTGCCTGTGGTTTCTTACCCCCCCACTTGGCTAGCTGCCTTTTTGAGTGCCTCCCCACTGCCTATCCCATGCTTGCTTGAATTCCCGCACCGTCATTGCCCCCACCACCCCCTCTGGCAGGCTACTCCATGGTTCGACCACTCGCTCCGTAAAGAACTTCCTCATTGTTTCTGAACCTCCCTCTCTTTAGGCAAAGGTTGTGCCCACTTGTCCTGTTGCGCTCTTTTCACCTGAAAGAGGTTCTGCACTTGCACCTTGTCTGTCACATCTCCCTGATTTCTGCACAGTTGTAGGGAGTATAAGTTGAGTTCACATAGTCTTGCCTCGTATGGTTTCTGACGTAAGCTGTGCACCATTTTTGTTGCCCGTCTTTGTACTGTCTCTAGTATATCTATGTCCTTCCTGGGGTGTGGCCTCCAGAACTGGATGCAGTATTCCATGTAAGACCTCACCAGTGACCGTGCCAAACCCTTGGGATGAGTGTGAGAGGAGGGCACCAGTGAAGGACACACGACGCAGCTGCATAGGTATCACAACAACAATTTACTATGTACAAAGAACACAATTGTAGTGACAAAACAAAGGCATCTGCCTGTAGAAAAATGGGAGGGAGGTGCACAACGCAACAAGGGCACCCACCCAGTAGAAACTGACAAAGGGGTAGGAAATTCTAAAGGGGTGCCTTTATTGAATAGATTTGCACCACTGTCTGGAAGGAGGGAGGGGGCAGCAGGAGGAGATGTAGGAGGTCAGGTTGAGCCAGGGCTGAGAGTAGAAGTACAGGGAAGGGGAGAGGCAGGCAAAATGGAGTGGAGGATGTGGAGAGGGAGAGAAAAGGAAAGGAAGGGGGGAACTGAAAGCAGATACAGATAGTCAGAAGGGGAGGGGCAGAGTGGGAGATGGAAAAACAGTTAACGGGATAAATTGTGGATGTGGAGATAAGTTCACCAGGGTGCCGAGGGAGCATTTAGGTGGGGAAGCACCTAGTACTGAAGGTACAAAAGGAAGGACGGGGAGCACGGCTGCAGAGGATGGAAGGGTGGCAATCATTGGGGACTCCATAATTAGGGGTATTCACTGGGGAAGGAAAGGGGACTCAAATGCAAGCAGGAGGGTGGTTTGTATGCCAGGGATGACAGCGGGGAAGGTGGGCCAAAGAATAAGGGAAATAGGGAGGTTGGAGGAAAACCTAATTTAGTTATACATTTGGGAACCAATGACCTAGCTGGGGAGGAGGTTGAGGTAGTGCAAAGTAGGTTCAGGGAGTTAAGGAAGATCTGCAGGGAGGAAGGAAGTTCGCTGACCTTCTCAGCGTGGATACCAGTACCAATGGCCAGCACAGCCAGGAAAAGAAGAATAGAGGATTTTAATGACTGGCTGAGGAAATGGTCCAGGGAGGAGATGTTTATCTGTATTGGGGACTGGGGGGAGACCTGGTCAAACAAAGTACTCTTTTTACCAGACAGACTACACCTCAGTAGAGAGGGTTTGAGGGTACTCGGGGACAAACGGGGAATACATAACCACTACACTTAATTTAAACTACTGGGGGGCGTGTAGGCCCACAGACTCTGAGAGGAGGTGGAGGTCAGTGACCCCCCCCCACAGTGATGAAAGAGGTCTGCAGGGAGGAGGTGGAAGGGGCGAGAACACTGTTAGCAAACGGTGGAGGGGGTGAGGAACACATAACAAGGGTACGTGGAGGGGTTCGCACAGAGGGGATAAATGTGAATAGAGGGAAGAGAAGGAAGGTCAGATTCTAGGTGGAGGGTGGTGTCTCTGCATGTGCGGAGTCTTGGAAACAAGATGGACGACCTGCAGGCACTGTAGCAGACAGGAGGGTGGACATAGCTGCAGTAACCGAGACTTGGCCAACATCACATTATGACTGGGACCTTGTGATCCCTGGATATAAACAATACAGGAGGAATAAGGTAGTCAGGAAGGGGGGAGGGGTGGCAGTTTATATCAGGGAATAACTTGCACGAGGGAGGAGTCAGAGGAAGTGGAGGTGGAGGCATTATGGGTTCAGTTAAGATCCAATAGAGGGAGAAAGGTGAGGTTGGAGGTGGCTTACAGACCACCCAGTCAGCATGAGGAGAGGGACAGGGAACTGAGCTCACAAATATTCGAAGCTGTGGGGAAAGGAGAGGTGGTAATTTTGACGCTTGGCCAGCTGGTTATGATTATTGTATGATATTTGTAAAATAAAAATATAGTATGTGATTGTCTCACATAAGACAGCCTGTGCTTCCATGGGTCTCCCCCCCCCCCGCAAGGTTTCAGTGAAGCTACAGAATATGTAAACTCACCAGGAACCATTTCATTAACTGACTTCCTTCAGAATGGCATTTTATGGCCTTTTTATGACCTCATGCTTTTGAAGTTGGAAAACTAAATAAACATTTTATTATAGTACAGGACGTCATTTAACTGATTCCTGTTGGCTGTATCACACCTAGGTGATGGACTGCAGGGCTGGAAACCTCAAAGGAACTGGTTGATCAAAGACTCATAATTTGAGAAATGAGTTTTTACTGATCTCACATTATTTAATATACTTCCTGATAGGACATCTTGTTTGTATTTTTTTTATTCTAAAAAGAGGAGCTATATGACTCACAGAAGGGGTGCAGAGAGACAGAGTTAAACTAATACTTGTGTCTGAACTGTTTGTCATAGTATTTTGGAACTCTGAGAGAAAACAGTTCTCTGATCTAACTTGAGCACTTCCAGAGGTAATATCTTAGACAGCAAAGGTCTTAATGTATTGTGGTAGGAGTTTTTGTTTTGTACTTTTCCCTTGTTCTTTTATGTGATTGTTAGCTCTTTGATATATTGTTCTGTGTTTACATTTTTCATATTTTTATCATCTTTTAGTAAAGTACCTTTTCTTTGAAAGACTGCTTGGGTGTCTGCCAGTTCTTTTTTTTTGCATGTGACGTATAGATGGTTAAGTCTGACAATTGTTCAACAGTTTGTTGGTGTTACTGAGCTTGAGTAAAAAGGTAAGAATATACCCAAGGTCTCTTACAGAGTTAAAAGGGTTCATTTTGGATATCTGGTTAGGTGCCCTTAGGTGAAAGATATATTGCATCCCCTGAAGAGAATATTATCTGAGCCTGCACATTTGGGTACAATAGCATAATGTTCACAGTTTGAATCCCCCCATAACTTGAGACTAAAGGTGATTTGGACCCAAAAGCAGATAGGTGGGTTACCCTGTCTGTTACCCATTCACACTATTGCGCTCTGAGGTTGGCACTGTGGGAACAGACGGCCTGACCTGCAGAGTGCGTTTGTGACAGTAATTGTGGGGGACTTCAACCTGTCCAAGGTGGACTGAAGCATACCCTCCACAACATGTGCTAGCAGTCAGGTGATCCTGGAAGGACTGCAGAGTGGGTTCCTGACTCAGGGCATCATTGAACCAACAAGAGCTGAGGCAATTCTTGATCTGGTGCTCACAAATGGGGAACAGCTATAGGAAATAATGGCCAGGGAGCCACTGGGTAGAAGTGACCACTGCACAGTGTGGTTCCAGTTGGATATGGGCAGGGAAGGCATCCCGACTAAGACCAAAATCTTGGATTTCAGGAGGGCGGACTTCAGGAAAATGGGTGAAGTGCTAAGGAGCCATCTGGCAGGCATCAGAGCAGATATGGGGGTGGACCAAAGGTGGTCCATCATTAAGGAAGGAATACTAGTTGCCACAAATGAGTGTATTAGACTCTGGGGAAGAACACAAGGGCCAGAGCCAGAGCACCCAGCGGGTTCAGTTCTGGGGTTGCCCAGGCAGTAAGGGAAAAGAGGTTGGCCTATAGAAAACTCAGGAAGACCAAGAGAGAGATGGATAGGTAAAATTACCTAAGGTTGGCTAGTGAGACAAGTAAGGAAGTCCGACGAGCAGTGCCACAGAAGGAGCTGCAGATAGTTGAAGGAATTAAGATAGGGAGAAGACTTTCTTTTGCTATATAAGTGAGAAAAGAGACAAGAAGGAAGGGATTGTTAGGCTTAATAGAGGGGTGGAGGGTAATGGGGGAAAAGAAGAGATACTAAATGAATACTTCTGTTCCATCTTCACCAGGCAGAAGGACAGACCAGTGCCTTCAGGAGGGAAAAGAAGAGTGGGGGGGGGGACACGTGCTAGAGGAGGATAGAGTGAGGGAGGGTCTGCTGGCATTGAAGGTGGACAAATCACCAGGCCTGGACAGAGTACATCCAAGGGTACTGAAGGAACTAGCTGAAGAGCTGGCAGGGCCACTGGCAGACCCATTTAATAGTTCACTAGAGTCAGGCGTGGTACCACAGGACTGGAGAACATCACATGTAGTGCTTCTCCCCAAAAGCAGTCCCAAGGATGACCCAGGGATTTACAGGCCAGTCAGTCTGACCTCCATTGTGGGCAAGCTCATGGAGACCATACTAAAGGAAAGGTTGGTGGAATATCTAGAGGAACATGGTCTCCAGGATGTGAGGCATCATGAGTTCATGGGGGGGAGATTGTGTCAAACAAATCTGATTGACTTCTTTGACTGTGTCACTAAGACAGTAGACAGTGGCCAAGTGGTAGACATCCTCTCTCTTGATTTCAGCAAGGCCTTTGACTCTGTGCCCCACCAAAAGGTTGATCAGGAAGTTGTTGGATCTCAGGGTAGGGGAAAAGATGGCCAGATGGGTGGAAAACTGGCTGAGGAACAGAACCCAGAGGGTGGTTGTGGGGGGAGAGTTATCTAGCACCAGAGAGGTAACCTGTGGGGTCCCGCAGGGCTCAGTGCTGGGGCCGGTGTTGTTCAATGTCTTCATCAGTGACATTGGGGATGGCATTATGGGCAAAATGTGCCTATTCGCAGATGACACCAAGCTATGTGGAAGAGTGGACACAGCTGAAGGGATACATGACCTACAGGAGGATCTGAAAAAGCTGGGGAGGTGGTCCAGGATCTGGCAGCTCAGCTTCAGTGCCAAGAAATGCAAAGTTATGCATATTGGAGCCAAGAATCTTAGGACAGAGTACTACCTGGGTGGAGTCCGAGTATGTGCATCAGAGGAGGAAAAGAACCTGGGAGTGATAATCACTAGTGACCAGAAGCACTCCTCGCAGTGCAAGAAAGTAGTAGCAAAGGCAAGCAAGATGCTGGGATGCATATCTAGGGGGATCAGCAGTAGGAGAGAAGAGATTATACTGCCCTTGTACAGGTAACTGGTAAGGCCGCATCTAGAGTATGGAGTTCAGTACTGGTGCCGACACCTCAAAAAGGACATTAACCTGCTAGAGAAGGTCCAGAGGAGGGCTACAAAGATGATAGTGGGTCAGCAGGGTAAGGCATACGATGAGAGGTTGAGGGCACTGAACATGTACTCCCTGGAAGACAGCAGAGCGAGAGGGGACATGATTGGGACCTTCAAGTACTTGAAAGGGATAAATAAGGTTGATAAAGAGAACCTCTTTAAGCTGACTGGCATCCATAACACGAGAGGGTACAGTCTTAAGCTGGAGGGTGGGAGGTTTAGGAAGGAGGTCAGGAAGCATTTCTTCACAGAGAGGGTGGTGGACGCTTGGAATGCGCTGCCGGAAGAGGTAATCTCGTTGAAGACAGTGGGCAGCTTTAAGAGAGGCTGGGATAGGCATTGGGGAAGGTAAGGATCATGGGTAGGGAGGATGGGAGCAGTGGGAAGGGAGAGCAGGGACATTAGCTCAAGCTGTGGCCCCTGCAATAAGAGCAGACTAGATAGACCAAATGGCATTCTTCTGCTGGCTTCTTCGTATGTACGTATGCCCTCCCCCTGAAAATATCAACACAGAGCAAGGGTGACAACCCACAAATCAGTCCATGGACCATCATGGGCTGCAGACGGTGGTGGCTGCTGCTGTAACTCCTGGGTGATGACTGCTGGAAGGCCCTCTGTAGTACAGGTGCAGTCCAGTACCCATTGTGCCACAAGTCAGAGTAGGTGTACCCGTCTCTAGTAGGTTGTCCCGTCCATCCTGAGCAATGGATCTCGTGGTATCCTCCCTGCTTCTGCATCCCTCTAGGCACCTATGGAAAGAAATGCACTGAATTCAGTCAGTAGGGCACACATGATGAGGGACACAAGATCTGGCATACCGTGTATGACAGACATACAACCAAATGATACATGGACCACCATCCCACAGATGGGTGGAAGTATTCACAAAGCCGGAATGAAAGTTGTGTGGCGTTAGATAGCATTGTGGTCCCAAACAGTAGATGACTGCACATGCAATGGATGTGCTGTGCTGCAACACAGCAGGACAGAGCCATGCAAGTGAAACTCGACACCAGCAGGCATGCCTGATGTGGAACTGCAGCACAGGCAACAGTGACACCAAGCCAGGGTGCAGTAGGCTGTGGAATGGCCAGAGGTGACAGGAGTCACACACGTACCCTGCACACCAGCCATGCAGCACACGAGCCAAGATAGGTGTGCAGGACAACGGACAGCTCTGAGCTGCTCCTGTTGGCTGCAGGGTCCAGCCCAGCCATACGCATGTCACACATAGCTCATCTGTACATTAATGACACTATTATTCCATTCTGTGTGCAGCAGCCTGAGTACCGTATGATTTCCATGGTGGTATACGCAGGTGGGGCGCTGTACACACTCCCTTTGGTGGAACAGCACTGGTGTAGGATGCAAACCTGCCTGAAGGCGCCCTCCCCACCCCCAAGATGTCACCATCCTGGCTACAGGGTTCTCACTGACACAGAACCATTGCATGATATTGTCCCCACCAAGAGCTAGTCATGTCCGAATGTATGAATGGCCCTGCCTGTGTACAGTGTCTTAATCATACCCTACTCATCACTGTGTTGGTTTAACACTACTGACCATGCATAACATTGGTGATCATATATGGTACACTACATGTACCGTCCACCAATGCCCCCTCCATCTGCTGACCCTATGCCACATATGCCAGGCTTCATTGAGCTGCACAGGCATGGTACACAGTGCAAATAGCAATGGAGATGGCACCATTACAGGTGGTCTACCACTGGTGCTTTATGATGCACACAGTGGTTTACTGGTACTACAGTGGCCCGTGCCTACCTACCTTCTTATGACAGCCACGTATACATAGTCCCAAACATGTCACAGACCACAACTGACTGACAATAAATGGTTTGACAATCAGGGCTGTGAGCACTAGTACCAACTCCCTGTGGCACCAGATCGGCAACACAGGATATGTCACTGCAGGCTGTAAAGCATGCCATGGCACAACAGACACAGTGCACCATGCCATCCACAAGTAGGTGCACAGCAGTAGACTGCACAGACCATAACACACTACAGTGTCACAGGTGGGGCACAGCCCAAAATGCAGGGTGGATGTCCTCTGCCACTGCTGCATAGGTGAGGCCCCCACATGCATGTATTCTGCATGGCAGGCCACAAATGGACAGCCGTCACCAGCCACAGAGGCATGCAGCATAGCATACACATGAGTAACGGATGCGTAGAAACAATGGTGGGGCCAAGGAAGTAAGGGATACAGCCTCCCTCCCCCTATTGAGTAAGATCACCCACACCCATAATGTTGTTTTGATCAGATGTACAGTATGTGATGCAACCCCCTCACTGACTGACCGCATCTCCCTGTGCCATGATGTCCCCCCAGAAGGCCAGGCCCTTCATGTTCTTTTTTTTTGTAATTCTTCTTTTTATTAAGTTTCCAACATATATACATATAAGTCACCAGTATTTAGACAGTTATAAAATCTTCACAAAGTTCATAATATACAGTCAGACAATAGTGATGTTGTGAAATTCAATGAAATTCATCCCGTGTGGCTCATTATCTAATTTACAGTTATATGCTTAGTTCATTATAATAATACAACCGGGCCGTACCCTCAGTTTCAGGATCTGAGCGGTTAATATTTGTAGGGGGGTCTCACCCCAGGCTTGAGGGCTAGAAGTTACTCTCCAACCCGCCCCTCTATAGATGACATCAAGCATATGGGTATCTACCCCCAGAGGGCACAGGTTCACCATTGTATTAAGCTGCTCCACCCTGATGCCATGGCACTCCAGGTCAACCCCCAGATAGTCCCCTCCGCATCAGAGAAAGGGGCTGAGGTGTCAATACATGGCCTTGGTTTGTCCTATCTCCCATTTCGGGTTACATTCTAACTATACCGATCTCTTGATCGTTCCCTTGGTTCTCTTGCCACTACCTTATTCATTCAATGGCCATTCCTTACCTGGACCAGCCCTAGTGCATCACCTTTATTTATGGATCGTTGCCCCGTGGGGGACCAGGGAAGCCAGGCGAGGGGCAGCAGGATGCAATCCACCACCATCTCCATCCACGAATCCCAACCGACTCCCACATTAAGATTCCCTAGGGTGTAAAGGTAGGATCTTTCAACAATAGTATATCTGCCAGTGTGTCCATCTGGCCTTGAATTTCTCTTTGTGTTCATTTAGGTTATGTGTTATTTTCTCCATGTTATAAATTTGCTTCGTGATATCCCACCAGTCTTGGACTGAAGGGATTTTTGTTGTTAACCACTGCCTAGTGATTGCTTTTTTTGCAGCCGTTAAGAGCAGAATAAGCAAGTCCCTGGTGTTGGGGCTTCTAAAGGCTCTAGGGAGATCTAGAAATAAAAACATCGCCAGGAACAGTCGGAGTTGTGGGTCAATTAGTTCTCTCAGCTGAGCCTCAAGCTGTACGAGGAATCCTCGGAGAGCCGGACACAGCCACAGAACATGGGACAAATTGGCTTGCAGCTCCCCACATTGCCTCCAGCATTCTGCTGCGTTGTTTGATGCATAATGCCGTGTAACCACCGGGGAGCGAAAATATCGGACCAGAACTTTCCAGGCGAATTCTCGCCACTGATGTGAGCTAGTGACTCGGCCTGACAGACTGCAAGCCTGTCTCCATTCCTCTAGGGAAAGCTGATGTCCCGTCTCCTGTGACCATTGTGAACGAACGCCCTCAGTGAGAGCACTTCTTTGTGTGTTAAGTGCCTGATAATACCGCAAGATCAAGTGCTCTCGTGTCCTTGTGCCATTTAGCTGTATCTGGCATTTAATCAACGCTGGGTATCCCTCCGGGTTCCATAACATTCGTGGGAGGCCCTCTATATAGTGTGGCAGCTGGAGATAGCGGAAAAAATCCCTGTGTGGCAGGTGAAATTTTCTCTGGATTTCAGCGTACGACCAGATATTGCCTGTGTCATTATTTGTAACAAGTATTTTAACCCTCTGTCTTTCCCAATGAATGAAACCATTGTCCATGCTGTTAGGGCGAAGTCAGTTAGGCTTGAGATCGGGCAGATGAGTGCCTGATAGGGTGCCAAGTGTGTGTGTTTTAAGTATGCACCAGTTTTTAAACTGTGCCTCCAGCCAGAGATTGGGACTCTGTTGGGCTCTTCCCCCTGGGTCCTGTCGGTATAGGGTCCTGAGGTATGCGTGATTGCTAATAAGGGTCCTTTCTATCTCAAGCCAGTGCAGCGCATGGGCCCCACTCTGTCAAGTCATTATATGTGTGAGGGTAGTTGCCTGTTGATAAAGCATCAAGTCCGGCATAGCTATACCCCCATCTTGGCGTGGGAGGGAGAGTATCCCTAGCCGAATTTGGGGTTTTTGGGAGGCCCATATGAACTTCCGTGTGAGTCGGTTTATTTCCTTAAAAGTTTTTAATGGAATGTATAGGGGAATGTTTTGAAATAGATATAGGGCTCTTGGTAGGATTGTCATTCTGATTAGGTCCACTCTCCTTGATAGGCTAGGGCAGGGTGGCTCAACTTGCAAATCTTGTTTAATTGTAAGATAAATGGTGTATAGTTTTGTTTATAATATTTAGTGTGATGTTTTGGAATGTATATACCAAGGTATTTCAATTTCTGCAAGTCCCATCTGCCTGGTAGAAAATCTAGGATACCCTGCATGGGGCATAGTTAAAGTAAGGATTTCTGTTTTAGCAAAGTTAAGTTTATATCCTGATACCGCCCTGTAGGCATCAATATCGTCTCATAGCTGGGATCGTGAGGGGGTCCCGGGGTCGAAGGTACAAAAGTATATCATCCGTGTATAAAGCCACACGGGTGTTCAGTATCTCCTATTCTGATCCCTCGGATTCGCTGGGATTCCCGGATATGTTAAGCTAAAGGCTCATGACTATGGCAAACAATAGGGTGATAAAGGACATCTAGATGGGTGCCCTTGTAGTTGGAAAAACCAGAGTGGTGCCCATTCACTTTAACACATGCTCTGGGAGCAGAATATATATTCTGTAGGGTTTGGACAAATAAGAAATCCAAATTTGTTTGAGTTTGGTACAGGTATGGCCACATGACCCTATCGAAGGCCTTTTCTCCCTCAAGGCTTATTAAAACTGCGGATCTCTGTTCTCTTGCATCTGTTGCACTATATATAAGATTGCTTGATGCTATCCATGGTAGTGCGGAGGATCTAACAAACCCGTCTGGTCTTTGTGGTACTAGTAGGGGTAGCACCCTGTCTAAGCAGTGCGTCAGTATGTTCATAAATATTTTATAGTCTTGGTTAAGTCACGGATGTCGGCCTATAAGAGGCACATTCTTGTGGGTTCTTACCTGGCTTAGAGTATTACTGAAATTATGGCGTAGGACCCACGATTGGGGCAGAGTTCCCCCTTCAGAACCAGTTAAAGACCAGAAGAAGTGGGGAGCAGTCTAGGTCTTAACCGCCTTATAAAACTCTGGGCCATAGCCATCCGGTCCCGGGGCTTTCATGGATTTAGCCTTGGCCACTGCCTGAGTTACCTCCAATTCCGTGATGGGTTTCATCAGGTCCTCCCTATGTGCCTCCGTAAGAGAGGGAAGGGGAGGGAAGGGATACCGAGTCCAGGTGCCCCATCATTTGCTTTAGGGGAGGCGTAGTCTCCGGGGTGTAAAGGGCTTTATAAAATGTTGCAAAGGCATCCACTATGTCATGGAGCCGGGATAACGGTTGGCCCCCTCTAGGGTGCCTAATGGATGCAATAGTTGCCCCCTTCTTTTATTCGAGTGCTTGGTATGCGAGCAAGCGTGTAGCCAGCAGGCCTACCTCATAAAATCTTTGTCTCAGGAAGGTTAAGGCAATTTCGGTTTGTTTCTGAATCAATGAGTCCAGCTCCGCCTGGTTGTTGTAGTTGAGGTAGGACAGAGCTCATCCCCCTGTTAGTGCGCCATTTGGAGGAAGTGAAGAAGTGCCCTCAATTTACTCCTGTATTCTTTTCGCTGCCTCCTTAATTCCGCTGTATATTAAATTATATGTCCTCTAAGGACTGCTTTAATTGTGTCCCAGTGTACTGAGGACGTGGAGTCATGCGGCGGGTTATCCGCTATGATTTCTGCGATTCTATCTGAGAGGAATTCCCGGAATTTTTTTGACCGCAGGTGGAATGGGTTCATTCGCCACTGCGTGTTTCTCAGTTGAAGGCCTACGTCCCAGTGGGTGGTCTTGAGCGCATGGTCTGAGATTGATATATCGCCCAATTGGGCATCCCGCACGGTGCTTAGGTTTTCTATTTGGGTGTATGCATGATCTATTCGGGAATAAGTATGATGCACGGGGAATAATAAGAGTAATTTCATATTTGGGTGTAGTTTCACATACACGTCCACCAGCCTACCTCCGATATAGAATTTACTAAAAAACTTTTGGGTGGCGTTTGCTTTTGAGGTCTCTGGCTGGTGGAAGTCGTCCCGAGGACCATAATTAGAGTTAAAGTCACCTGCCAACATGAGGATCCCCTTGTATTCTGTACATTATCTTATCCAACAGAGGTCTCAGTCTTGAGACCGTAATGCCTAGTGGTAGGTAAGCATTTGCTAGCGTCACCTCTGTATCGTTAATTTTCCCTTATGGCGATTATTAGTCGACCTTCTAGGTCGGACCAAGTGGTCTCTACAAAGTGGGGTGTCAAGATACAATAATAGCCACCCTCGCCTTCTACCAGCTTTACAAGATAGATGGACACTTGCCCCCTACTTAGTTTGCTAACTTGTTATGTTCAGCGGGGTTCATGTCGTTTCCTGGAGAAGGCAATATCTGCCTTTGACTTTCTAATATAAGCCAGTGCCCTGGATCTCTTAATGGTGAGGCCAGACCCTTGACATTAAGGACAACAACTTCAATGCATGGGCTTGCATTGTAAACAATCATTGTGGTATTTAAGCCCGTCCCTAGTCCCCATAGGGCCCCCCACCGGGGTCAGACATAGCTTGTGACTGTATTCTGTACTGCATGAATTCAGTGACTCCTAGACAAACAGAACAATACCAACAAAACAGGTAACATAGACCAACAAGAAACAGGTACATAATATACCCCTTAATGACCAACCTGGCCAACTAAACAACTACTGGCACTTCCACCGATCTGGGCTAAGCCCTGATCCGAAGGTGGGTGTATGACCCAACCTGAGCAGCCCTTATTTATTCAGGGCTTAAGGTACCAAGGTACCTGTAAGGGAAAGGTAATAGGGATAAGTGACAGCCATGTCAGGGTCGTAGGCTCCCCCGGAAGCTATAATGGACCTAGAGGGACTTCCGTCGTGCATACTGGGCGATGACCGTCCTTCCACCATCCAGCCGGGTATGTCCCAGCTTGTAACTCGCCTTTACCAACCCGTCATGGAGCCCCCCTGGGTCGAGAAAGTCTCCATCCATGAGAGTACATTTCCCTGATCTCACGCCTTCTCCATTCTCACGGAACTCCGTAGACGTGCAGCCCAGCATCTCCACTATGGCTCCCTCCGCAAAGGCTGCTAGTCCCGGAGCAGGGGAAATCCCCTATTCTGCCCTCCCAAGAACTAACCTCCCATCCCTCCGTCGTGGTCACCCGGAGAAGGGCTCCCCAGCCCAGATCCAGCACCCCTAGGTGAAGGAGCACCTCATCCGTGGCCCATGGGCTAGGACGAAGTCCACACCCCATTAAGACCCAACTGGTGTGAGTTGTTTGTTTGATCCAACCTTAGTCTGTCCACAATCCCCCACCTCCCACCTCTAATAGTCCTGCACATCCTATTTCAGTTGATCCTTTACCGTGTCACTTTGACCTTCTTGCCCGTATCTTATATATATAGTCTTCAGTTCATGGATTCCTCCGTTCTCACCTGTATATCTATCACCCTCCATCTAATTAGTTTCCTCCCACCCCCTTATCTGCAGCCAGTTACTCTTTGCAGGCTACTCGGTCCACTGTACCTGGGGTGAGTAACTTATACCCCATCTCCTAAGTCACCCCTCCATTTCCCTCGATTGCACATGCAGGGCTCTCCTCCCAGGTGTAAAAGCTAGAGGGTCAATATTTGTGATGTCATCTCAGCTGGCATTGGAGTCCAAAGCAGAAGGAACCACAGGGACGGGTGGGGATCGACCTCTGGACCACCTCATCATTCAGTATCCTTGTCCCACCCCACTCGCCGCACCTTTTCCCGTTGGGCGTCGCATCTAACTATGTGCCAGTCCCGATCCCAACATGTACCCCCACCCCTCCCTTGCATTCTCAGCCCATTGCAATCACGGCCCTCCCGAACCCGCTCTCTGTATGGACCATAAGAAGTGCAGTCACTGCCATCGGCGGGTCCGCTCGAAAAGCCCCCCCCGCCCAGCCACACCCAGCAGCCACCATGTCAAGTGCCACCTGCCCAGGCTCTAAGGCCTTCCCTCTCAGCACCTCCACGGAGTCAGCTGTCTCTTCCATTGGGACTCAGAACCGACAATGTCCCAAGCCCAGCTCACAGAAGTACAAGGAGGCACCACCCCTGAGATCCCCCCCCATCCACCAGGCTGGTCCCCATTCCATCTCCCCGAAGCTTACAGTGTAATATCGCCAATTAATGTACAGGCCTGGTCGGAATCTCGACCCCCCCTCCCAGCAGTCTCCATTGCAACACGTGGCTACTCAAAAATGCATGCCGTTGCTGGCACAATGATTAATACCCCGTGATTCCAATACCTCCCCTGGAGATCCCGATGGCCACCCTCTTCAAAGACTGTCTTCGTTTCAATAACCTCTACAGCTCTCCAGTACCTGCCCTACCCCACGTTAAGCCCTGTCCATATTACCCCAAGGACTCCCATACTTTTACCACCCCTCGCCCTACCCGGAACATGGCGAAAAGGAAAAACGTTCAGATTTAGGCTTAATTATAGCTGGATCTATCTGTCATGACCACATTTAATGAGCAGAGTCCATTCAAATACTTGCGACCACTTCAGATGCTAGGCGCTGGGGTAACTTTCTCAGTCGGAACACTGGGTCTGGATTTCAGGGAATTAATGATCAATTGTATGGCTTCTATACCCTGGCGACGTCTGGAGTCCCGTTGGCCAGCATTCCACAGTTTCTGGGCCAACTTAGAGGCAGGGGTAGCTGCAGTTCCCCTTTGCTGCTGCGCGATCTCGATTTTCCTTGATTTTAAGTTCAGCAATTGCCTCAGCCGCATTATCAAATGTGTGGGACCCCTCCTTAAAGTGGATCACAATCCTCAACGGGTAAAGTGTCTTAAAACGTACTCCTGCCGCTTTAAGCGCCCTCATGACGGGAATGTAGGCCTTCCGGCGCGCCATTACTTCGGGGGCAAAGTTGTTTTAGAAGAATAACCTGTGCGATCCATAACAGACTGTTCCCTGTCTCCAAGCAGTATGTAGCACCGTTTCTTTTCTTAATGTGTCTTAGAAATTTTATTAGTAGTGTGCGAGGGCGAGCCTACTACTGGCCTGGGACCGAGAGTGCGGTGTACCCTCTCCATTTCTAGCCATATATCCTCCGGTAATTTTAGATTTCTCTCAGCATTTTCTGGGTGAAAGTAATAATTTCAGTGCCTTCCGTTCCCTCCGGGAGCCCCGACAGCCGGATATTATTTCGGCGGTTCCTACTCTCTGCATCCTCCACACGATCCTGGAGGCTTCTTAATTGTGCATATAGCTGGACGATCGCACATTCTGCCTCCCCAACTCTCTTGTCCGTGGCGGTCAGTTGCTCTTCATGTTCCTCCTGCTTTTTCTCGAGCTTGCCCATGTCCGTACGTAGTGCAGTGACCGTTGCCCACATTTCTTTCCAAAAGTCCCTTATTTCTATTAACATTTGGGACATTTGCCTCTGTAAAATGGAAAGCGGGACCCGGTCGGCCTGTGTTTTGCCGTGGCGCGAGGTCGATGATGCCCGCGAGTCCCCGCTCTCCAAATCTTCTTCCTGGGATCTCTCTCCATCTATGCGTTTTGGGGATCCATGAACGGAGTCGCCTCTTTTTCTGGGCATTCTGCTACCTCTGGTTTACAATTAGTGGCTTCTGTTTTGTTGTTAAGCTTTTCAAATTGAGGTATTAACTATTTTCCATAGGGAGCCTCGCAACCCAAGCTGTTGCTTAGTGCATGACGTTACCGGAAGTCCAGGCCCTTCATGTTCATTAGTACAGTCTGACCACTGTGCTTTCACTCAGTGGGCCATGACCCCAGCCCACCTCCATCAACACAACTCAGGCCTTTGCCTTCCACATTCTGCTCACACCCTGCACGTCACGCAGAGGTTAATTACTATGTAACACATGTTACAGCACTTGCTGCTTATGTAAAGCACAGTCTACATACTGTAATAAATTGCCATGATTACAAAACCTGATAGGGCCAGGCCTTAACAGTTGTGAAAGTGGTAGGACCATGGCTATAATGGCCCCACCCATTTCGGCACCTATGAGTGCAAACATGCAACCCTGGGTGCGACCCACAACGTAGGATACTTATGTGGATGCCTCTCTCTAGATGCACTCCTCTGGGCCCCATCATAGCCTGGTGAGTCTCCTGCCTACTACTTCCTCTGACTCTGCTGTTCTGTGGCCCTGGCCAGACCCTGCTGTCTGCTGTGGTCTGTAGGGGAGGAATGGGAGATGTGATCAGCATCCTGCAGTGGACCACCATTCTGTACATCCTACACAGTTTACATGCCCATACGTCATTACCGTGCAACAGCTGCCATATATGCATAATGCAGATGGACAGGTCCGAGCACGTCAGCAGTCTACCTGTGTGACCACCTGTGGCACGCAATACATACGTGCCATGGCCCACGCACAGCAGGTGCATTCCCCTGTAGTTGGTATGGACTTGCACACTGTACACTGGCCCATGTATTGCCCACATCCAGCCACTGTACAACAGACCCATACATGTCTGCTACAGGTCCTTTACACAGCATGGTATGCATTTCTATGCATGGTGCACCAGGTCACAGAAGACATGGGCAGAAAAGGCATAACTACGCAATGGCTGGAAGGGGTAAGATTCTGTAGGTGTGGCCTTACACAGTGGCCGGTACTTGCCTGGCATCCCTTGTGCAATAGAATAGTATCCCATGTGTACCTGACACATGCATACCAGTGCTCATGCACCGTAACATGGACAGTGCACATGGCACAGACTGTTGATCACAGCCACGTCCTAATGGATACACCTACCAGCACAGCTACACATAGGACACATGTGATTACCTCCTGGGTCGTACCTGGCAATGGGCATTTACATGTCCAGGTCACTCACTGTACCCGGTCACCAAACTCTGACTAATATTCCATGATATGTCATTGTGGTAGCCCACAACCATTCAGCCCTGCCAGGTGCAAGCCTCATGCGACCATGACAGGTCCTGTCATGTACAGGACACGGGGACATCACATGGGACAAGGGGCAAAGACAGCTGCATATGTATTGGTAGGCCATGAAGTGGGGCATGTCCCACAGCATACAGGTGAACAACATAGACACACAGGTAGTTTGCACAGTGCCTCGGGGGACAGTAACCCTATCACATACTATTGTGACACAGTCCTGCACACAGGCCATTACACACACCATGCATACAGCCATCTGTACTCACCTGGCCTGGGCATGCTGCTATCCTTTGCCTTCAGCTTGCTGCAGGCGGGTCATCTCCCTCTCAGGAGGTCATTTAAACCATGCTGACACTGGTCAGTGGTTCGGGTAACCCCAGTATGGAGTGTGATGCACCACCCCCTGGATGACCACACCTCATCTCGTGGCTTGTCTACCCCTGCCCCCTTGCACTAGCTGGGCCTCTCTGGCCATCACCAGGTTGACCAAACTGGACAGCTCAGTATTGGACCACCTGTGGTCTTGTTGCTGCACAGCTCTGTGTCATCCACATGACTTTATATCACCCTCAGACTAGGTCTAGCACTTGTAACACAATCCTGCCAGGTTCTGGGCTGTCTGAGTGTTTCCTCTAGTGTTGGGCAGCATGCTGGCATGGTAGGGAAGCACTATGTTGTACTGCAGTGCACAACACATACGTCTGGGGTGGCCATCCTGGGAGCACATGCCAGGCATGGGGTAGCACGTGCACAGGGGGCACATGTGCAGCCCTGCACAGTGTTGTGCACCACTGTTGCATAATGGCCTGGCACACAGGGCTGCATAGTCAGACGATGTCATATGCAGCAAGTGACATCATGCCGGCGCCACAGCCCAGTGTTGAGAAAGCGCACGTCTAACACAGCATACTAGGGCAAACACATTTGTGCAGCAGGCAAAAGTTCAATATTTCAGCTGAAGTGTGCAGATGTGTCAGTTTCACAGTCAGTTGGCAGGCAACCAGATTTGCATGTCATTACTGGCAGGAAGGCATACATTAGCAAGCCTGATTGCACCTGGGGTATAGAAGGGAGCACAATGCACTACCTAGATTTCACAGCTGAACTGCATTTGAATGGAGGTACTGTAGGTGTCCTGTGGAATGATCTAGAAAGGGACATGGCTGAGCACTGAGCTGTGTGTATTCAGTGGCTACAGCAAGGTTCCCAGATTGATCTGGCATTTTCTGTGTACCTCCAGGTTTTTTTTTCTATGTTTTCCTGTAGATTCCATTAATCAACAATGGCAGCCAAAGGACTTGTTTTTCCTATGTAACCAGTGTAAATCCATGGGAACAATATCTCTGTCAGTGGCTCAATTTCCCTGTAAACTACAAGAATCCCTGTAGATCTGGGGGCCCTGCCACACTGGAAATGCTTAGGTGGGAGAACTCTCATATCCAGATTTTTAGGTGGGGGAACTGTTGTTCATAAGTGGTGGAACTGTCCTACAGTAGTCAACAAGGCAAGAGGACAGAGGTAATGGCACTGTCTCATACATGTTCTAGAGAGGTGGTGGAATAGAGTTCCTATGACTGTGATGCATAAAAATGCACTGGCTGAGTACTCACTGGGGGAGAACTGATAAACAGGACAGGAAAGGGACCTGGAGATTATATTATCAATCAACCTTGAGGTAGGAGACCAATGTAGTAAGGCAGTAGGTAAAGCTAACAGAATGATGGCGTGGATAGTAAGGGGTGCAACAAGCAGGAAGAGGGAGGTGTTGATGCCTTTATATAAGACCATGGTCAGACCGCATCTGGAGTATGGGGTACAGTTCTGGAGGCCTCATTTAAGAAAGTATATAGATGGGTTGGAGAGGGTTCAGAGAAGGGCAACAAAGATGGTGCAAGGTATGCAAGAGAAGCCATACAAGACTAGATGGAGGGAATTAAATCCATACCCACTGGAGTTTAGAAGAGATAGAGGTGACATGATAGAGACTTTTAAGTATATGAAGAGAATAGATAAAGTGAATGAAGGTAGATCATTCAAAAGGAAAGCAGGAGTTAAACAAGGGGTCATAATTTAAGATTGGAAGGGGGGAAGATTAAAGAGCAATGTAAGGATATGTTATTTTACTGAGAGGGTGGTGGAACCCTGGAACAGATTACCAAATGAGGTGGTGTGTGCAGTAGAGGAATTCAAGAGGGCGTGGGATAGACACAAAGGGTTGACTGATAGGCAGAGGAAAATATCCCTGGGAAGTGGAGACAAGTAGGGGTGGGTGGGAATTGGGCAGACTAGATGGCCAGGATGGTCCTTTTCTGCTGACACATTATTATGACTCCTGCCCAGTGTTACCCCTGTGTGTATGCTGTGTGCAGTGGTACCCTGGACATGTGGCAATGGTGGCTGCTGACATCTACGTCTAGTGGTGGTGATAGAGCCATCCCTTGTGCAAATGACATAAAGATCTGCAACAGGGTTGATACACAGGATGGGGTGGAAAGAATGAAAAGGGACTTGGCAAGGTTGGAGGAATGGTCAACTACGTGGCATCTCAGATTCAATGCAAAGAAGTGCAAGGTAATGCATCTGGGAAACAAAAACCCAGGGGAAGATTACACAATGGGGGTGAGTTAATAACAACAACAAAAATCGAAAGAGACCTAGGAGTAATTATATCGGATGACCTAAAGGTGGGCAAGCAATGTGAGAAGGCAGTAAGGAGTTGGGGGATACTGGGATGCATAGGAGAGGCATCAACAATAGAAAACAAGAAGTTGTTATCCCTCTCTACAGACAGTTAGTGAGACCCCATCTGGAGTACTGTGTGCAATTCTGGAGACCCCCATCTCTGCAAAGACATAGACAGAGTGGAGGCTGTTCAGAGGAGGGCAACCAAAATGGTGCAAGGTCTGCACCAGAAGACATACGAGGAGAGACTAAAGCAGCATAATATGTATACCCTTGAGGAAAGGAGGGAGGGGGGGACATGATAGAAACTTTCAAGTATCTCAAGGGAATTAACAAGGTACAAGAGGGTAGTATCATTCAGAAGAAGAGATGTGCAAGAACAAGGGGGCACAATTTGAAGATAGAGCGGAGACGGCTCAGAGGCAATGTTAGAAAGTATTTTTTCACAAAGAGAGTTCTGGATGCATGGAACAGCCTTCCTGAGGAGGTTGTGGAATCAGGAACAGTGGGAGAATTCAAGAATGCATGGGACAGGCATAAGGCAATTCTAGTGGGGGGCAGGAGGAAGTAAGCTGTTGATTAACTAGAATCTGCAGCTTATCCATCAGGTAGGGATTTGGGCAGACTGGGTGGGCCAAGTGGTCCTTATCTGCTGTCAAATTCTATGTTTCTTATTGTTTTGGTGATATTTCATATCATTTTATGTATGTAATACACCAGGGAAGACCATAAAAAGCCTGGTCAAGTTGCAAGGGATCATAGATACAAAGTACGTGGGCCCAAAAATGATGTAATGTCTTGTTACTAGGCAGAGAAACTGTTAGCTGCTTAGCCAGGGACAGGATTTTGATTAAATCATTTGAAAGGAGACAAAAGAATAATTAAGCAGAGCTAGAAGAAGGCACATCCATTTGTGCCTGAATAGCCCACAGCATGTAGCAAAGCTGGGATGTCTGGAGACCTTTTGTCTTGAGAAGACTTCACTGAAGTAACCTAACTACAGCTAAATGGACTAGCATTTGGGGAAATTGCTGTGCTGAGTTTAACTTGGTTGCAGCCATTGGGGGAGGGGTTGGATCTGCTCCTGGAATTCAGGCTGAAACTGGTTTGCCTCTGGATCCCTTTTTCTCTCCTATTCAGAGATAAACATTTGTTTTTTGTAATAAAATATTAAAAGCTGATTGGTTGCGTAGCCACAGAGACGGAATGCTATCCAATCACAGGGCAAGCCAGTGTCCACTAGACCTGCCCTTTGAGACACCCATAAAACAGTGGTGCAAGACTGTATCCTGGCCTTTTGTCTTTCTGCTTTTGCTTGTGATCATTTGCCCTTTGACTTTGGTGAAAGAACATTGCGTTTGGGACCCTGTCTGTTGAGGGAGCAGAGACATGTCTTTTCAAGAACTCTCTTCAAGAACACTTTGCTCTTCAAATTCAGCAACAAGGACTTCAGGTAGAAATTTCAAACTAGAATTTTCAAAGTTTAGTCTTTTTTGTTTGTATAATTCCATTGTATTTTCCATATGCAGTAACCAATGTCTAAAATTAATGTTTTTAAGTTATTTACTCCATTTATTAATTTGTAAAGCTTTTGGCTTATTTTAAGATAATTCTGCCAGTGTCTTTTGTATGTGTTGCCTGGGAAGGGTTGTCCAAACTATACTATGCCTGTGTGACTGCTTTAAGGGTCAAATGCTACCAAAGTAAAGTACAACAAGGGACTCTATGAACAAAAGGAGGGGAGGAAATACAGAAGGTCTCAGGAGGAGTCTGTGAGAGGCTGAATTGGTCTCTGCATTTCTGGGGAAAGACACAAAATAGGGTGTATAGGGCATCCCCGAAGGACTATACACAGTTCGTTATGCAGTGCCCAAGAGGGCTCTCTCTCCCGGGAATACAGACTCGAGACTGTATTTTGCACCTGCTCACACAGAGAGAGGGAGCCTTGGGATCCTCTGGCATTTGTTCAGTTGTGAAACAGCAAGTGTACTAAAAGGACAGAGAAGAGGTATCCCTGACCCTGATCACAAGGGGATTCACCATAGCCCAGGGAATTCCAGCCCCACAGGAGTGGACTTGTGACAGGTTTGATGAGCAGTGGTGCAGTTGATGAACTGTTTGAACAACCACACACAAAGAGGGCAGAAAATTGGAAAAGGGAAAATTGATTGCAAGGTACCCTGCTGTTGTTTTTTTTTTTTTTTGCTGCAAGTAAAGACAGACTAGTGGTAGTGTAGGGAAGAAAGATGACTTCCAAGTACAGTGACTACAGTGTAGAAGAGCTGAAGCAGCTGTGTCAGAAGAGAAGGGTCCAGTGTGAGGGGGCGAAGCAAAAGAACCTCATGGAGGCTTTTGTGGCAGCCGATGAGCAAGCAGTTGTCCAGAACCTCGAGTCACGGCCAGTGACTGAAAGGAACCAGACCTTGGGTGTGGGGGTGCCAAGGGCCATCACAGTGACCAGTCCCAGGGAGGAGGACAGCAAGACCAGAGAGGACTCAGAACCACAGCACCAAGTGAAGTCCATCACAGATCCTGAGATGGAGAGGCTAAAGCTACAATTTGAGCTGAGGAAATTGGAACTGGAGCAGAGAAAGTTCGAAGCCCAGCAGCAGAGGGAATTCGAGCAGAGAAAGTTCGAAAAAGAGATGCAGGAAAAGCAGTGCCAGAGAGAATTCGAACTAGAGAGGCTGAACCTTCAACTACCAGCGCCAGAGGAGGTAAGTGCCAGGGGTGAACCTGAAACTCCAGGGCTGGGGTATAAATTAAATTCCAGACTAACAGCTGAATTTAAAAAGGTGGGGGGTATGGATGTATCTTTGAATTCATATGAAAAGATCTATATCCAGGCCAAGATACCCAGGGAGGCCTGGAGCTTTCAGCTATCCCCACTGCTTACTGGAAAGAGCATGAGGCACTAGGCCAAATGGACAATGAGGACAGTAAAGACTATGAGAAACTTAAAACTGCTTAACTTAAAAATTATGTGCTAACTGCTGAGGCCTACAGAAACATAAAAACATAGAATTTGATGGCAGATAAGGACCGCTTGGCCCACCTAGTCTGCCCATTTTCCTACCTAATAGATAAGCTACAGATCCTAGTTAACCAACAGCTTACTTCCTCCTACCCCCCCACTAGGACTGCCTTATGTCTGTCCCATGCATTCTTGAATTCCCCCACTGTTCTTGACTCCACGACCTCCTCAGGGAGGCTGTTCCAGGCATCTACAACCCTCTCCGTGAAAAAATACTTCCTCACATTACCTCTGAGCCGTCCCCCCTCTATCTTCAAATTGTGCCCCCTTGTTCTTGCACATCTCTTTTTCTGAAAGATGCTACCCTCTTGGACTTTGTTGATTCCCTTGAGGTACTTGAAAGTTTCTATCATGTCCCTCTCTCCTTCTTTCCTCAAGGGTATACATATTAAGCTCCTTTAGTCTTTCTCCTCAGAGTCTTCTGGTGCAGACCCTGCACCATTTTGGTTGCTCCTCTCTGGACAGCCTCCACTCTGTCTATGTCTTTGTGGAGATGGGGTCTCCAGAACTGCACACAGTACTCCAGATGGGGTCTCACCAACTGTCTGTACAGAGGATAACAACTTCCTGTTTTCTACTATTGATGCCTCTTCCTATGCATCCCAGTATCCCCAGCCTTCCTTACTGCCTTCTCACATTGCTTGCCCACCTTTAGGTCATCCGATATAATTACCCCCGGTCCCTTTCCATTTTTACTGTTGTCATGTATCTCACCCCT
Source organism: Neoceratodus forsteri (assembly GCA_016271365.2). Classification (NCBI taxonomy): domain Eukaryota; kingdom Metazoa; phylum Chordata; order Ceratodontiformes; family Ceratodontidae; genus Neoceratodus; species Neoceratodus forsteri. The sequence goes on from CM028131.1 coordinate 739,138,283, forward strand.
TTGTGTACTCTTCCACTGGTTTTGTTTCCCATGTGCATTACCTTGCACTTCTTTGCATTGAATCTGAGCTGCCATACATTTGACCATTCCTCCAACCTTGCCAAGTCCCTTCTCATCCTTTCCACTCCATCTTGTGTATCAACCCTGTTGCAGATCTTTGTGTCGTCTGCAAAGAGACATACTTTTCCTTCCAGTTCCTCTGCAATGTCACTTATAAAGACATTAAAAAGGACCAGTCCCAGTACTGAACCCTGCGGTGCCCCGCTAGTAACCCTCCTTTCTTCACTGTGTACTCCATTTACTACTACCCTTTGCGTCCTGTTGTCTCAGCCAATTTTTTATCCAGGCTACCACCTTGGGACCCACTCCAAGGCTGGCTAACTTGTGATTAATCTCTTGTGTGGGACTGTATCAAATGCCTTGATAAAATCTAGGTAGGCCATGTCCGAGCCCTCCCTGGTCTACTACTTTGGTCACCCAGTCAAAGAAATCTATTAGATTTGTCTGACACGACCTTCCCATCGTGAATCCATGCTGCCTTGGGTCCTGTGCCCCACTGGCCTCTAGGTACTCAACAATTCTTTCCTTCAGAAGTGATTCCATCATTTTCCCTACCACTGAGGTCAAACTAACTGGTCTGTAGTTTCCTGCCTCTGTCCTGCTCCCACTTTTGTGAAGAGGAATCACATCTGCCCTCCTCCAGTCCTCAGGTACCACCCCATCCTCCCATGATTTGTTAAAGAGAGTAGTCAGCGGTGTCACTAGTTCTACCCTTAGTTCTTTTAGAATTCTTGGGTGAATCCTATCAGGCCCCATTGTTTTGTCCACCTTCAATTTTATTAGTTCTTTCAGAACCCTTTCTTCTGTAAATGGACTGGTATCGACCCCCCGTCTTCAGAGTGTTTCTCTTGTTTGGTTTAGGTTCCTCCCCCTCCTCTTCCTTTGTGAATATTGAGCAGAAATATTCGTTCAGTATCCCTGCTTTTTCACTGTTCCCCTGTACCCACATTCTCTCCCCTTTATTAAGCCTCAGTATCCCTCCTTTGGTCTTTCTTCACTCCCTAATGTACCTATAAAAGGTTTTATCCCCCTTCTTAACAGAACTGGCTATCCTTTCATCGGTTTGGGCCTTTGCTATTCTGACTGCCTTCCCCAGCCTTTTTCTGCTTTAACTGATAAATTTCTCTGTCGTGCTCCTTCTGTGTTTCCTTATATTTCCTGAATGCTGTCCTTTTCTCCTTAACCTTCCCTGCCACATCTTTTGAGAACCATAGCGTTTTTTTCCTTCGTTGTGTTTTATTGATTTGCTTTACACAACGGCTTGTTGCCTCTGTGATGGCTGTTTTGACTACTCCCCATTGTTCCTCCACCCCCTCCTTCTTGCCTCTTTGCTTGTGCTTTTCTAAGGCACTCTCTCATTTTCCCAAAGTCAGCCCTCCTAAAGTCGAATACTTTTGCTTTTGTATGGCTTGACTGTATGGCTGTGTTTATTGTGAACCACGCTGTTAGGTGGTCGCTTGTTCCCAGATGGCTACCCACCTCTAAATCTGAGATTCTTTCTCTGTCCCCATGTGAGAGTACCAGGTCTCAGATTGCTCCCTCCCAAGTGGGTTCCAGTACTAGCTGTCTGAGGTATGCCCCCTGTAGGGCATCAAGAATGACCCTGCTCTTGGATGTGCCTGCAGCAAAGGTGCTCCAGTTAACATCTGGCATATTCAGGTCCCCCATCAACAATATCTCCCCTTTTTCTGCCATTCTAAGGAAGCCTTCTATCATTTCCTTGTCCATTCCTTCCCCCTAAGATAGGGGTCTGTATACAACCCCCGTGTGGATTGTGGTGCCATTTCCTGTCTCCAGGGTGACCCAGAGTGCCTCATCTGCTCCGTGTTTACTCTTTAACAGGGTTAAAGTCCATAAACTCCGAAAAAGCCCTGACATGAGCTTTGAAGTTCTAGCCACAAAGCAACTGCAGTGTTTAAAATGGTGGGAAGGGGTGGAAGCTAACTCTGTGGGGAAAATTGATGATGTTGTGCTTTTGGAACAATTCTTTTGGGCTTGCCCAGTGGAGTTGAAAACCTGGCTAGAGGACTAGGATCCTAAAACAGAACAGCAAACTGCTGAGCTCTTGTATTGCTATGCCGGGAGCAGGACTGCTCCGGAAAGAAGTGGTGGAGCAGGTGCTGCAGGGCAAAAAAGGAAATGTGCACCTTCACAGCAGCAAAAACCCTCACTGCCTCTTCAGAAAGGGGGAAGCCCCAAGTCACCCAAAAGGGATTTCCTGGATAAAAAAAGTGATGAATGTTGGTTTTGTAAGCAGCCAGGGCATCTTGCTAGACAGTGTCCTAAAAAGGTACAGAGTGTCCCTCGAAAAGAAATGAGTGCACTGTGTATCCCTGAGAATATTCCCATGAACAAGAGGGAGCACATACACCCGGTTACCGTAAATGGGGTGCAGACCCATGGATTAAGGATAACCGGGACATCTCTAACGCTGGTAAAAAGGGATTTGGTTGAGCCTGAACAACTTATACCTAATCAGTTTGTAACTGTGAAGGGATTTCCTGGGGGAGTAGAAAACACTGCCACTAGCTAGTGTTCTCCTGGATTGGGGTGAGACAGTAGAGATGGTGCAAAAATTGGCAATAGCAGACAACTTTACCCTGGATGTGATTATAGGGAATAATCTACATCAGGGAGTGGAGTATGCGGTTACCCATAGCTAGACGGCAAAGTCCACTTGTAATTCCCTAAAGCCCACAGAAGCCCCAGTGGAAAAGAATAGGAGGCTAGTTCCCCTGCCTGTGTCCCCTGACATGGAGAGTAGTGAAAGGGAGGTAGGACTTCCCCAAGTAGCCATTCACCAAACACCTACAGAAGGTTATTCTGAGGAAGGAGGGGTAACAGATGGTCAAAATGTTAGGTATGGCAGTGACTCTGAATGCCCTGATGCCAGAGCTATGGACCCCAGTTTAGGAACTGAGGGAGCTATGTTCCATGCTTTGGGAAAATGTGAAGATTTTGCAGCTGCTCAGAGGACTGACCCTAGTTTGGAGAGGCTGAGGGCTTGTTCAGAATCTAACGGGACACAGGGAGGTGACATGACACATTGGGTATTCTGGGACCAAGGACTGTTGTATACACAGGATGTGAGGACAGAGGAAGGGGTGATTAACAGGCAGCTTGTTCCCCAGGGGTATCGTGAGTGGTTGCTCAAGATTGCTAATGATAGCCCCATGTCTGGACATCTGGGCATTGCTTGTACCATACAGCAATTAACCCAACATTGCTGTTGGCCCAACTTCACCCAGCAGGTGAAGGAATATTTCAGGTCATGTCACCAACAGATAGGGAATGCAGGTAGTAAAACCAAAGCTGCCCTAATTCCCTTGCCCATTGTGGAGGAGCCATTCCAGATGTGTAAGGCTATTAGTCCCTGGACTAAACATCACAGTCAATTCGCCGTGGTCAAAAAATCGACTGGAGAAAAGGTAGCTTACCAAAATGCTGCACTTCACTTTAGAAGCGAGACATAACGTTGCGAACATATCGGAGCGTTGTACAAAACGTCGATGTGACACCATTTTTATTGTGTGCTCTGTGCCATTCAGGTACAAGCCGGGGAATTAGTGCTTACAAAACAGACAAAATTAGCTATTTATTTGAGGGCAAAGTCAGGGAAATTGGCGAGGAAGTTCGTGAAGTGTTTGAAGTGCATACAATGAAGCAGGACAGTATTTAAAATGCTTGGAGTACTTTTGTGCTGGAAGAGCATACTGTTAAAAGCAGGGCAATTTATTGAAGTTCTTGGAGCGCTTGAAGTGCATACACTGTTAAAAGCAGTATTTATTTTCACTTTAAAATGGAGAATCAATTAAAAAAAGCTTATGCGTGTAATATTTATGCTACGTTTATTTCAATGACGGCAGCAATGTCTTGTAAAAATTGTTTCATCAGCCTGTTGTTGAAATCCTCACAAATGGAATAGAATACTTTGTTGACATGGCAGTATTTACTATATTTTCGTGGTGGTTGCTGGCCCAGCTGCATTTGATTCCTCCAAATGGCAACTGTGTGCTGTTCTTGCCTTAGCTTACGTGCCAGCTTAGCACGGGTTGGGTGGCTAATGCTGACTGTTCTTGGAAAGGCACGATGCCATGTCGCTATGGCATTGTTGCTTCGAGGGAGGTCTTCAGTACTCGATCATACTGATTCCAAAATGGAATGGTAAAACGTGGTTGCCTCCTATTTTCCTGTTTCTTGATAACCTTCCAATACAACAGTCCTCAAAATAGTCAAGCAGACACTGACGATCAGCAAACTGCTCGTCTTCCTGCAGAATTTCAAAATATTCTTCCACCCTCTGTGGTTTCACAAATGCCAACCCCAGAACACATCATACCTTGTGAACAAACTCCACATCTTGTATATATCGCTGCTGAAGTCCCTCCTGTTGGACACGTCACCACATAACCTGCCCAAGGTGAAAGTTGCACCCAGAAAGTTCAGCATTTGGCACCATCTGACACAGTACCTTTATAGCAGCGATTTCAGAATCTATCATTATTGTGGCAAGATTCATCTTGCCACCAATAAGCACCTGGAGGTGAGTAAACTACTTTCTGTAGACCTCCTCACTACGACCTGGCAACAGTGAATACACACAGGGTCTGTTAACCCCCTGCACAAGAGCATGTATGGTGTACAGCTGATCATCCTCATTTGGGGCTACACTGAATGTCCCACCACAGAACCAATGAGGGCTGTCATTTAGGACTTTCAGATCTGTGTCACCTGCAAAAATGAGCATGTCATTATCGTGCACTCGTAGAAAGTCCTCATCACTGACAGTCTTAGAGTATAGTAAAATGTCAGTGTCATTATGACCACCGTTCTGCCTAAGTCTTCTTACATCCCGATGCAGTGTTTCCTGAGTGGGCAGTAGGTGTACATGTTGCACAGGAACCTCTTGCAGTGCTTGGTGGACAACATTGTGAGTGGACTCTTCAGACTCACAAGCTTTCCTCTTCATGGATGCCCTTGCTTGCATCACCTTCACTCTGCCATGAATTGGTGCATGGTTGTGTTCACTTAGCAGCTGTGCTATGGTCTCACCAAGTGTGTGTAACCTCGCTCTGCATGTTCTTAGCTCACAGCGCCAAATTATTTTCCCACCAGCATCCTCCTTCTCCTGTGTATAAAGATAGTTGGCAATAGACAGTTTGGGTTTCCCTTCTGAGATACAACATACTCCATTGCTGCCAAAAATTGAATGACATGTCCGCCTAACATGCACTGGCTTTATAGCCATGCTCTTTCCCACCTGCAGAAACTAGTTTTGCTAATTTGACTACAGTGCCCTTTAAGACATACACAGTGCCCAAATTCTGATGTCGTTGTACCCGGAAGTCAGCTCGTAGCGACCAAAACTGTTTCATTTGGATACTATTGTTATGGAAGTACGCAGAGGTTCCATGTAAGTTTTTAATAATTCTGTGAAGTTTTTGGTTGCAACTTCTATGCGAAAAGTGCAAAGGTAGGGCAAGTTACTGTAATGGGCATTGCGAGATAAAGAATATGTGTGAGAGCGAGAGGACAAATACAAATGAAAGCGTGGGCCCTCTGACCAAGACTGAAGTAGGCGGGACATTTTACAGTGACAGGTAGAGATACAACAATGTCCTGCTAAAGGAAAAAAGGGATAAATTCAAGTGAAGCAGTAATCATGTGTTACTAGGTTGCTAGGTGCTGACAGTCTGACAGTCTCACAGCTGATTACTGGAAAAGATAAACTGTTTTTTTTTTAGTAGAGCACTTTTGGTTGTGCTTGTTGTAGAGTGCACTGAAATGTTGCCAGCAGCATTCACTACATTATGACCGTGACAATCTAGTATTGCGACTGAAACAATTTCACTGAATTGACCGTAACATGTTGTCCGAGGCAAAAACGATCACAAGGAATTGTCCGTATGCCATTCCAGAGGGTAGGAATGGATATTCTGGGACCCTTGAATATCGCAGGCTCCTCTGGGAAAATGTTTATCCTGATGGTGGTCGATTACACTACTCCAATACCCAGAGGCGGTCGCCCTCTCCTCAATTAAGGCAGACAAAGTGGCAGATGCCTTGCTAAGGATTTTCTCCCAGGTCGGGTTTCCACAGGACATCATCTCTGATCAAGGGGATAACTTCACGTCGGACCTGATGAAGTGTTTGTGGGAGAAGTGTGGGGTGGTGCAGAGACGTATGACACCTTATCACCCACATGCCAATAGACTTATGGAAAGATTCAATGGTACCCTAAAAATGATGCTCCAAGTGTTTGCTGAACAGCATGGGAGGGACTGGGAGAAATACCTTCCCCACCTGTTGTTTGCATACATGGAGCTTATGAGTCAACAGGGTTCCCCCCCTTTGAACTCTTATATGGATATAGGTGTGTTTGGGCCCCCTAGACTTGATTTGGGAAGACTGGGATGGCAGGCACACCACCCAGCGAACTCCCATAGTGGAGTAGGTCCTTAAGTTTAGGGAGAAGCTGAAGGAGCTTATGGGGGAACCAAAGCAGCCTCTCAACTGCCCACCAGAAGCAAAAGCTGATACGACTGTGGAGCCAGAGCTCGCTCATACAGCACAGGCCAGGAAGTAATGGTCCTAATTCCAGTCCAGAAGGACAAGCTGCAGGCCTGGTGGGCAGGACCATACAAGGTAGTCCGACAGGTAAATCAAGTAAACTGTATTGTGGAACTGTCTGACAGGAGACATACCCATAGAATGTACCATGTCAGTATGATGAAGCCATATGTAAATAGGGCCGACGTGTTTGTAGTCCTGGGGAGGGGACAGACAAAGAAGACCCCTTCCTGGACTTGCTAGAGAAAAGCAAGCAGGCGTCCTTTGTGGAGATAATCAAGCTGTCACCCAAGTTGATGCCAGAACAGACGCAGGAAGTGAGGACGGTTTTAAAGGACTTTGCCTCTTTGTTTACGGCCAAGTCTGTATGAACCCACTTAGTAATCCATGATGTGGACAAGGGGATGCAAGCGCCCATATGACGGACAGCTTACCTGGTGTCTGAGGTTGTCCTAAAGGATATTAGGAGGGAGGTGGAGGAAATGGTGGACTAAGGGGTAATCCTGACATCCCACAGTCCCTGGGCCTCACCCGTAGTCCTTGTCCCCAAGCCACCGGATGGATCTACCAGTTTTTATGTGGACTGTTGTGGACTCAACATAGTCACAAAGTCTGATGCCAACCCAATGTCCCAGACAGATGAGTTGTTGGACAAGTTGGGGGGGGCAACCTTCTTAAAAACCACAGACCTGACAGAGGAGTACTGACAGGTGGAATTTGACTGCCAGAGATAGGGAGCGGTCAGCTTTCGTCACCTCAGTAGGCTTCTTTGAATTTAAGGTGATGCCTTTTGGGATGAAGAACACCCCTGCCACCTTCCAGCGGTTAGTAAATCAGGTGCTACAGGGTGCTGAAGAGTACACAGTGGCTTATCTGGATGATATTGTCATCTTCAGTACCAGCTGAAAGGAACACCTGTCCCATCCGAAGGATGGAGATTGGAATACCCAGACGGTGAGTACATCAAGGAGCCGGGACCTAATGTCTGCCATGTATTGGGCAAACCTAAGGCAGCTTGTGGTTGAGTCCACCAGGAAGGGGGCTGTACTGGACTTAGTACTGACAAACGGAATGGAATCATGGATGTTGAGGTGGGCAGTCCCCTTGGTACCAGTGACCACAGATCTGTGTAGTTTAGATTCAAAACGTTGGCAGAAGAACACTGTATAAAGATTAAGGTCCTAGATTTCTGGAAGGCCAACTTCGTAGAAATGGGGGAACAGCTCAAAATTGCCCTAGCAGCAGAAGGTACAGAGGGAAGAGTAGAAGAACAGTGGGTTAGGCTCAAGAGATCCATAGAAGGAGTGACAAATCAATGTGTCAGATTGCTTAGCAAAAGCAAAAGAAGTAGCCACTGTGGTTCTCCAAGTCAGTAGCCGAGAAAGTGCGAAAAAAAAGTAAGGCATTCAGAAAATACAAAGAGACACAGAAAGAAGAAAACAGAGTGAAATATCAGGAGAAGCAGAGAGAAGCTGGGAAAGCCATCAGAGGGGTTAAGGCAAGAACAGAGGAAGGAATAGCACAGGATATTAACAAGGGCGACAAGACCTTCTTCCATTATATGAATGAGAGGAAGAAAACCAGAAATGGTATTGTTAGGCTAAAGAAGGGAGAGGGTGGGTGGAGGATGACCTTGAAAAAGCTGAGATACTAAACAAGTATTTTTGCTCAGTATTTACCAAGAAGAGGCAGGGAAGGGGCCAAGACTCATGAGGAAAGGTTTACAGGGGGGAGAGGAGGACACCAGCCCATTTACGGTGGATATAGTCTTGGAGGAACTAGGGAAAGTAATGACAGACAAGGCAAAGGAGCCAGATGGGATTCACCCTAGAGTGTTGAAGGAACTCTGGAAAATCCTAGCAGGACCACTGATGACCCTTTTCAGTCAATCAGTAGAGACGGGGGAGGTACCTGAGGACTGGAGGAAGGCAGAGGTGGTCCCCCTTCGCAAGAGTGGAAGTAGGCAGGAGGCAGGCAATTACAGACCTGTAAGCTCACCTCAGTGGTGGGGAAGCTGATGGAGTCCCTGCTTAAGGAGAGGGTAGTGAAGTTCCTGGAGTCAAGCAGTGCAAAAGACCCAAGGCAGCATGGATTCACTGAGGGAAGGTCCTGTCAGACTAAACTTATCGATTTCTTTGACTGGGTGACCAGGGTGGTGGATCAGGGAGGGGCAGTGGATGTGGCCTACCTGAATTTCAGCAAGGCCTTTAACACTCCACATAGAAGGCTGCTTAACAAATTGGGGAATCTGGATGTAGGCTCTAAAGTGGTAAAATGGGTTGGAAACTGGCTAAAAGGCAGGACCCAGAGGGTGGTAGTAAATGACATAAAATCTGAAGTGGGAGAGGTGACCAGTGTGGTGCCACAGGGATCGGTGCTGGTTCCAGTCCTATTCAATCTTAATAAGTGATATTGCAGAGGGACTGGAGGGGAAAGTATGCCTGTTCACAGATGACAAGAAGATCTGTAACAGAGTCAACACACAGGAGTGGCTAGATAAAATGAGAAACAACCTAAGACTACTTGAGGAATGGTCAAGGATTTGGCAGTTGGGTTTCAATGCTAAAAAGTGCAAGATAATTCACCTGGGACACAGAAACCCAAGAGAGGAATACAGGATGGGGGGGTAGGTTCTAGCCACCACAAGTCAGAAGAGAGAGAGACCTGGGGGTTATATCCAATGACCTGAAGTCATCCAAATAATGTGAAAAAGCATTGGGGAAAGCAAACAGAATGCTGGGGTGCATAGGAAGGGACATAACCAGTAGGAGGAGTGAAGTGGTGATGCCACTGTATAGATCACTGGTGAGCCCTCATCTGGAACACTGTGTCCAATTTTGGAGACAGCATCTCAAAAAGGACATAGACAGAATGGAAGCAATCTAGAGAAGAGCAGCAAAAATGATACATGCACTGCACCACAAGTATTATGAGGAAAGACTCAGGGAACTTAACATCTATTCACTGGAAGAGAGATGGGAGAGAGGGGGATATGATAGAGACTTTCAAATACCTTAGAGGAATAAACAGTGTACAACAGAGGAGCATATTTCAGAGAAGAAAGTGCACAAGGACAAGGGGATATAACATGAGGCTGGAGGAAGGGAGGGAGGCTTACGGGGAATGTTAGGAAGTATTATGTCACAGAGAGGGTGGTGGATCCATGGAACAGCCTACCAGAGGAGGTGGTGGATCCATGGAACAGCCTACCAGTGGAGGTGGTGGAAGCAAAAACAGTATGGGGATTCAAAAAAGTGCATGGGATAAGCATAAAGGCAGACCCTCCAACTGTACCGTTTTGGCCGGTACAATACCGTATTTTGTCTTTCGGTACCAGATCCTGTCTGGATTGTACCGTGTACCGAATTTGCCACCTCCCATAACAAACAATAATTTTTAATTTTGTTGCCTGGTGAAATTACCTTTACTTGTTTGCCACAGCACTGTCGGCTCAGCCGGCACAGTCTGAGGCAGGGAGCATCCCGCTGTTCATGGTAACTACCACTGTGCTGCCCTTACTGTGGCACCACCAGCAGAGGCTCCTCAACATTTGCTGACCCCCAACTTAAGCACTGCAGCTGAGTGCTTGTTTGCTGCGCAGCCTTGTTTGCCCTTTCCCTGACTGAAGTTTTGGCGAGACCTAGTGTCAGACATTGACCCAGTTCGGTTAGGACACACAGTGTCAGTCAAGAGTAACTACCAGCCCGAGCCGTGGTGGAGCGGAATTGTTCACTGGTCAGAATGAATGAAATATTTAAAAAAACGGTCGGGTTGGTCACCACTGTCTCACCGCCAGGCGCCGCCGCAAGAGTCTGAGCATCGCTGGAGCACACAGCAGGAGTCTGGAGTGTCTTTGTTCCCTACCGGCTACCTGGACTTGCCTTGGGTGCACACTGACTGACTTTCCGCCTTCAGGCAGCAGCTGCAGGGAGCGAAGTTCACAGGGCAGGTGAGCCTGCAGCTGGGAACGTGCTGGGCAGAATTGCAAGTTTGCATCATGTCAGGGATCAGCTGCAACTCCCAGTCTGTTGCTCTCATTACACTCACTAACCCGCCAATCAATGCACTCAGGTAACGAGGAGCTTATGCATTTTTAGTTTCCACTCAGGTAGATACTACTGGTAGTAATTGGCTATGGATGGAATAACTGTCATAATGTCCAAGAGATCGGGAACATTGCTCTAAAGCCTACTGCATGCTGGTCCTAACAGTAATTGTACGACTTTAGGAATAGCGGGGTGGTTCTCAAAAGAGGTGGCAGGGATGGTTAAGGAGGAAAGGATAGCATTCAGGAAATACAAGGAAACACAGAAGGAGCAGGACAGAGAACTTTATCAGTTAAAGCAGAAGGAGGCAGGGAAGGAAGGCGGTCAGAATAGCAAAGGCACAAACTGAGGAAAAGATAGCCAGCTCTGTTAAGAAGGGGGATAAAACCTTTTATAGGTACATTAGGGAGCGAAGAAAGACCAAGGGAGGGATACAGAAACTTAGTAAAGGGGAGGGAATGTGGGCAGAGGGTGACAGTGAAAAAGCAGGGATACTGAACGAATATTTCTGCTCAGTATTCACAGCGGAAGAGGAGGGGGAGGTACCTAAACCAAACAAGGGAGAAACTCTGAATGGGGGGTCAATACCAGTCCATTCACAGATCAAAGGGTTTTGAAAGAACTCTTGAAACTGAGGGTGGACAAAGCAATGGGGCCTGATGGGATTTACCCAAGAATTCTAAAAGAACTAAGGGTAGAACTAGTAACACCACTGACTACTCTCTTTAACAAATCATGGGAGGATGGGGTGGTACCTGAGGACTGGAGGAGGGCAAATGTGATTTCACTTCACAAAAGTGGGATCAGGGCAGAGGCAGGAAACTACAGACCAGTTAGTTTGACTTCAGTGGTAGGGAAAATGATGGAATCACTTCTGAAGGAAAGAATTGTTGAGTACCTAGAGGCCAGTGGGGCATAGGACCCAAGGCAGCATGGTTTCACAGCAGGAAGGTCATGTCAGATGAACCTAATAGATTTCTTTGACTGGTTGACCAAAGTAGTGGACTGGGGGGTGCTGTGGATATGGCCTACCTAGATTTTAGCAAGGCATTTGACACAGTCTCACTCAAAAGATTAGCATATAAGTTAGCCAGCCTTGGAGTGGGTCCCAAGGTGGTAGCCTGGATAAAAAACTGGCTGGACAACAGGATGCAAAGGGTAATGGTAAACGGAGTCCACATTGAAGAAAGGAGGGTAACTAGCGGGGTACCGCAGGGTTTGGTACTGGGACCAGTCCTCTTTAATGTCTTTATAAGTGATATTATAGAGCACCTGGAAGGAATGGTATGTGTCTTTGCAGATGACACAAAGATCTGCAACAGGGTTGATACACAAGGTGGGGTGGAAAGAATGAAAAGAGACTTGGCAAGGTTGGAGGAATGGTCAAATATGTGGCAGCTCAGATTCAATGCAAAGAAGTGCAAGGTAATGCATCTGGGAAACAAAAACTCAGGGAAAGAGTACACGATGGGGGGTGAGTTAATAACAACAAAAATCGAAAGAGACCTAGGAGTAATTATATCAGATGACCTAAAGGTGGGAAAGCAATGTGAGAGGCAGTAAGGAGGGCTGGGGATACTGGGATGCATAGGGAGAGGCATCAACAGTAGAAAACAAAAGTTGTTATCCCTCTGTACAGACAGTTAGTGAGACCCCATCTGGGTATGGATGCCAATTCTGAGACCCCATCTCCACAAAGACAGAGTGGAGGCTGTTCAGATGAGGGCAACCAAAATGGTGCAGGGTCTGCACCAGAAGACATATGAGGAGAAACTAAAGCAGCTTAATATGTATACCCTTGAGGAAAGGTGGGAGAGGGGGGACATGATAGAAACTTTCAAGTATCTCAAGGGAATTAACAAAGTACAAGAGGGTAGTATCTTTCAGAAGAAGAGATGTGCAAGAACAAGGGGGCACAATTTGAAGATAGAGGGGACGGCTCAGAGGTAAAGTTAGAAAATATTTTTTCACAGAGAGGGTTGTGGATGCATGGAATAGCCTTCTTGAGGAGGTTGTGGAGTCAGGAACAGTGGGAGTATTCAAGAATGCATGGGACAGGCATAAGGCAATTCTAGTGGGAGGTAGGAGGAAGTAAAGCTGTTGATTAACTAGAATCTGCAGCTTATCCATCAGGTAGGGAAATGAGCAGACTAGGTGGGCCAAGCAGTACTTATCTACTGTCAAATTCTATGTTTCTGTGGGGGATTTGGCTTTACGGCGTCCAGTTCACTCCTGCCACCTTGTAGTGAGAGAATGACATTTTTTCCTGCTCCTAGATAGATTGTAGAAATGCATCCCCATACATTGTGTAGAATGTTCAGTCAGTCGGGTGGGCGAAATGCACCCCACATAAGCCTGAGTAACACTAATTTAAGGTCTCAATGGACTTAACGTCCATCCAGTCCACCCTTTGTTTCACAGCCAGGTAGGGACATGCATTCTGTGTAACACACGTGCCAAATCAAAGGGGTTCCCTACTTGCACTACTATTCAGAGTATCCAGTGATACTCTCTGCCTGCCTTCACAGCCTATCCAATGATTCCCTACTCTACTAGCCAGGGTATCCAGTGATTCTGTATCCCACTACCCAGAGTATGCAATGATTCCCTACCCAGGGTATCCAGTGATTCCCTACTGTACTACCCAGGGTGTCCAGTGATTCCCTCCTTTATTTACTACCCAGTGTGACCAGTGAGACTTGGTACAGACAGGTACACTTTGCTTTTAAAATTAAATGTATAAGCAAGTTAGTTCCTCCTAGGTGTATTGTATGTTCCCTAGCCGCCCACTCACTGCTGCCCAGTCTGCTTTTACAAGTTCTTTAGTGAGTGTGATTGATTGCAGCAAATTGAGCAATATGAAATCACTGCTGAAGCCCCAAGAAGTGGGAGTCGGAGATGCATTTCTGACCACAGGCGCAGTGTAGGTATGTCTTCAAGATCTTCCATGATCACAGGCACAGAGAGACTGTACATCTCTCTCTGATGCAGAATTCATCTCTCTGCAGCATGGTCATGGGGTGTATCTGTGACAAAGCCATGGGGGTGATGCTCTGACTGCTGGCTGGGATAACGCAGGGTTGGGTAGTTGACATTTCGGGGGGGGACTGGGTTGCTGCCAGGAGGTTTGCTCAAACTTTGGGTCTGTTTGCTGGGGGCACCCCGCTGGGGAGTGGGGGACCCCCCCACTCACTGCACAGAAGTGTACCTATTTTAATCTCTGAAATGTAGGAGGGTCTGATAAAGGCACCCTGCTGTGTAGCAGAGCAGGGGAACAGCAGTCCAGATAAGAGTAGGGATTGCCAAACCAAGTAGGGAAATGGCCAGACTAGGTGGACCAGTTGGTCCCTATCTGCCATTATATTCTATGTTCTATGTCCCCTGTGGTAGTCTTTGCAATATGTTTCATCTTGTGCATTTGAGGGGGCCTCTATCATTTGTGTCAGAAGGATAAGAGACCCAGCAGAGCCTGCTTGTTGGAGAACCTGTTCCAAGTTCCAGCAGATCAAAGAGGAGTCAGAGCTGCACCACTGCTGCTTCTCACAACCTCAGGTCCGTGACTACTGGAGACTGGGACAGGCCACAACAAGTGACCAGAGAGAGAAGACCACCAGCCAGGACTCAGATGAGCCAGAAAAGTTGCTGGGACTCTCAGAGAAACTAGCACGCTGCTATGGTACACAGTTGGAGGCAGCACCAGGCACTGACTTGGTACAGAAGCGTACATAGTTTTAAAGACTAGTATACAAGCAGGAAAGGAGGGAGATGAAGATTTGAAGTGTCATCTATCTCCAATAAAAGTACAGTCCTTTCATTTGGTCAATATTTCAATAAAAAAAAAAAAACACCAAATCTGCTTTGGATTTGGGAGGGGGAAGGGGAGTTCTGGAAAATGAGTGACGGAGAGAAAAAGGTAAGGCCAAGCAGTTTGCATTCATGTACGACAGAGAGAGAGGGGGTGGTAGAGCTGTGCTGCTGGAAGAGTTGATAAGGTTCAAGGTATTTTTATAACTACTTGAACCCTCTCTTCTTGTCTCTCTCTTTCACCATTGGCCACAACTTCAGCTCCTAGTCGCAACCCCTCTGTAGTCACTGGTCCAAGATGGTGAGGTCTGTGCATGATAGGTTGCTGCTGGCCATGGTCGTTGCTGTCTTAAGCCATATCACCGGGGAGATGAGGCAGGTAGTGGGCAGAATACCACAAGGATCCCATTTAAGAGGGAATGATAGTAGGGGCCTGATTTACAAAGGTCAATGCAAGCTGCACCGAACGTAGCTTGCACCGACTGTCAGTGCGCCAAGGACCCTGCTCCTGGTTCACAATTGGGTAGGGTCCCAGCAGCAAAGTCCCACAGCTTGCATCAACCCCGGCACTGTACCAAACAGATGGCGTACCCTGAAGGTGTGCCATAAGCCATGGAGCAGCCCTACACCAATAGCACCATAGACAGCAGTCCCTGGGTGCTATGCCCCCCCAGCCCTGATCCCCATCAATAGATAACTGAAATCCCTGGTGGGCTAGTGGACTCCCCAGCCCCGATCCCCCTCAATAGACATTGAAAGCCCTGGTGGGCTAGAGGACCCTCACCCCAGCCCGATCCCCAGCTATATACATGTTAAAGCCCTGCTGGGTTACGGACCTTCTCCAGCCCTCGAACCCCAATATGTAAAGTGATATCCTGGTGGTTTAGTTGATTGTCCCATCCCTGGTGCCAGGTGTCCTGTTTTACCCTTCTACTTGTTGGTTTAGCGGACCCTTCACCCTTAGTGCTCTCCACATTTCTCATCCATAACCCAGCTGGCGATTGGCACACCACTGCTCACCACTGCAGCCAGCCACTGACCAAACTCTGGACCGAGCATGTACTGTATATAGAGATGCTCAGAGCACCTCCTGTATTCAGTATGTGCTCGGTCAGAGTTTAGTTGGCATCTGGCCATAGTGGTGAGCAGTGGGTTGTGCCAGTCATCGGCTGGGTTAATGGGATTGGGGGAGTGGGGTAGGGCACTGTGAGGTGGTGGTTGGGGGTCCACTAAACCACCTGCGATATTGGGAAGTACTAAAATGGGTTACTGGGCATCGGGGATGGGGCGATCCACTAGACCACCAGGATCACTTTTCCTATTGTCGGGGATCGGGCTGGGGCGTCCAGCAGGGCTTTACCATGTATATAGCTGGAGATTGGGGCTGGTGGGGTCTTTAGCCTACCAGGCTTTCAGTGTTTATTGAGGGACTGAGCTGGGGAGGGGTACTATGGCACATTGCCACACAGTGCTTGACTGTCCAGGAGGGATATTGTAAGTACATTTAGACCAGCCCTGGCTGGTCTAAGGGTACTTGGAATATGTCCCTCTGGGGAATGTTTGTGAATCCCCATATAGGGGATATGGCAGCCTGTGTCTGCCACGTGGGCGATATGGCCTGCATTATCATTCTACTTCTTTTCCGGTTCTGCTACAAGGGGACTTGAGTCTGAAGGGTGGATGGCCACTAACTAAGCTGCTCCTGCTCTCCTTGTTCCCCTTTCTGCTGTATTTTCTCAGCTAGGTTTTAAATGGGTACCTAGGTGGGCAAATTTCTTGCCTAGAAAATATTGCACTAATACAAATCATGAGGCCACTCAATCTGGGACCATGGCTCCTTATTGTGTTTTATTGCTCCTAAGGTGCAGAGTTTTCAGCAATACAGTGCAATCAAGTACGTCAATGCAATTCAGTTCTCCAATGTACCTTATCAATACCTAATGTTATAACAGTCTACCGTGCAGACACTCTGTCATTCTCCTCTCCCTTTAGCCTATTCCCCGGTTAGCCTACACCCCTTTGCTACTGTCCTCACCTATGTCTACCAAGCACTTACATTGATCACAATCAACTGTCACTACAGTGGCGCCGCCTCTGCGCAGCACAATATGGTTGCCGTCAAAGAAATAAAAAGCAGTCTCCATTCTTATAAGCTCCTTAAAGAAAGTTATACTGCTTCTTCTCTGCTCAGGAAATGTGGAGCTCAACCCTGGCGCCTTACAACTTACTCCTCGCTCATCGAATTTGTTGAAGCCACAGGTCTCAAAATGATGATGGTCAACATTTTAAGCCTGCCTAAAAACTTGTATAGCTGCAAGCCTGGGCTGACACGCTAACCCAGACCTTATCATAATTACTGAGTCGGGTTAAAAAGACGTAACACTGATCAACAAATATCACTGCAGGGCTACAATTTATTTAGAGCAGATAGAGAGTCTAGAGGCGGGATGGTTATCTATGCCAAATCTAAGTACTTGGTCACCAATATTAGTTGCAAATCTAGCCAAGGAATTTGAGTTAGTTTGGATGAGCCTTCATCTCCCTCCTCGGAATGTATCACTATCCTAGGGGCTATAGACCCCGTCTGGTGGTGATAAAGTCCTTAATCTTTGAAATCCATGTTCGCAGATGCAAAACTGAAACAATATTTCTAGGAGATCTAAATATGGACTGGCTGTCACCTAAATCACATGGCCTCAAATCCCTTTGTGACGAGCTAGGTCTTGGGCAATTAGTCAGAGAACCTACTAGGAACAACACTCAAATACTGCCAACAGTTCCATTCTAGATGTGGTACTAACCACCCATCCACACAAAATATCTCATTTGGCAGTATTTCACAACGATATGAGCGATCATGGAATTGTTGCTTGTATAAGATCTCAAATTAAGGCCCGGCCGCAACCCATCTTTATAACAAAAAGATCCTTTCGCAAATTCAGTGCAGTAAACTTCCTATCTGACCTGAGCATGATCAGATGGCAAGATCTTTACCTAGCCAAAGATGTCAACAAGGCAGCTTGCATCCTTAATGACAAACTCACTACAATAATAAATAAGCATGCCCATTTCATCAAAGTAAGGGTACGGAACAATTCCAATCCCTGGTTCACCTCGGATCTCAAGGCAGCCCTTATAGCTTGAGATAAGCTCTGGGCTAAAGCTAGACATTCCAAAGAATCTTCGGATTGGCAGGCCTTTAGAACAGCCAGGAATAACTGTGTGAAAAAACTTCGCTCTGCTAAGGCTAACTATTATATTTCTACTCTCAAACAAGCTAAAGGTAACCCTCATAAAATATGGAAGACTATCAAAGTTATAGAAGGACGCCCATGGCCCCTCTGTCCCAACAAAGATAGTCGCAGTGGCAAGATTGTGAAAACAAGTCCCTAATCCTGGAGGAACTTAACTCCACTTTGCCACAGCTGGATTAGCTTTGACTCGCCACCTTATGCTGGTGCTAGGTGAGCCAGCATACCCTCCCGCCACATCTAGTCCTGGACCCAGTCCTTCCAACTGCGCGAGATAACTTATAAAGAAGTAGAAGATTTCTTCTTAACTTAGACACCAAAAAGTGCAGGGGACGATGGCTTGGAACCCTTTTTCCTAAGGTCAGGCTATGCCCATCTCACTGCCCCACCTCCACATCTTCAATCTTTCCATTACATCTGCTACTGTGCCGTCCTGCTGGAAATCAGCACATATCCTCCCTCTATTTAAATCTGGTGACTCATGCATGTAAACAACTATAGGCCTATCTCCATATTGCCTATCCTTTCTTAAGTTCTCGAAAAACTGATCCATATTCAGTTAAAATCTCACTTGAAACCTTCTCTCATTAACCCAGCTCAATCTGGCTTCCGGCTAATCATAGCACAATCACTGCACTAGCAAAAGTAACCAATGATTGGATCTCTGCTATAGATGCTAAGAAGGTAACTGGTGCAGTCTTTTTGGACCTCAGCAAAGCTTTTGATACTGTTGATCACAAACTATTAGTCAATTGCCTTGCAAAGTTGGGTGCCACATACCATACCACCCAGTGGTTCTCTAGCTACCTAACTGGTAGATTCCAAAAAGTAAAGGCGGAAGGCTTTTTTTCTGCTGCCTTGCCAGTTGCAAGAGGAGTCCCCCAAGGATCCATCTTAGGCCCTATCTTGTTTTCTCTGTACATCAATGACTTAGATGCTAACATATCTACGTCCAATCTGCACTTTTTTGCAGATGATACTGTGTTGTATACTTCTGGCTCATCGTTATCTGAAGTCAAGGGAGTGCTTCAAGTGGACTTCGCACAACTTGAGCATAATTTAATAAAGGCAAAGCTTCTGCTCAATGCCAAGAAGACTAAAGCGATGATATTCTCTCGCAGTGCTATCTCAGGCCCCCCCAATACTTTTGCCCAAGACTTCATTGTCACCACGCTAAACGAGCCTCTGGAAGTTGTAACCAAATTTAAATATCTAGGTATCTGGATCGACAATAAATTATCTTTCAGTGACCACATCGAAGATGTCTCTAGAAGGTTAAAAGCAAGGTTAGGTTTCTTCTACAGAAATAGGCCCTTTTCCCCTTGAAACTCGAAACAAGCTTGTACAGGCCACTTTTCTCCCCACTCGACTAAGCATGTATGTAATCTATTCTCCACCACTCTTGCAAATCTAAGTAAACTGGACATCCTTTATCACCGCATGCTACGTTCATTACCAACTCCCTCACTGCTTGCACCACTGTGACTTATATGCAGCTGTTGGTTGACATCCCTAACTACTAGACGCCTGCTGCATTCTGGGCTATGGACTCTTAAACTGCTCCTGCAGAAATTGCCAAGCTATCTCTCTTCCCTTATTAGTATCTCACATAGTGCATACTCGTTAAGAAAATCTGACTTTATTATGCTTGACATACCAAGGACGCGGACTTCCTTTGGTAAACGTGCTATTGCATATGCCCTTCCCTCCATTTGGAACCAATTACAAACCGTATTGAAACTAACTAGCGCAGTTTCAATAAACTTCTACAAATCGCTAAGTTCAGCCAAAATAAAAGACACCTGTAACTGTCATTAAGTCTCTTCCTTCCCCATGTGTGCCATATTTATCCACTGGTAAGGTATAATTGATTTGTCATATTAACTGCTTTCCTTCCCTCTACTCCTGGCTTTTTTTTTGCTTACGCCCACTGCTACTCTATCAAATTTCTCCTCCCATATCAGTTGTAGACTGTTGTTTATTCTAGCTGCCAAAATACTGTATATCTGATTTGATTTGATTTGATTAAATCAAATCACACCAGTCATCATGTTTCATTTATCAGTATGCGACCTATAAGTCGCTTCCCTGTCTCATATCAATGTTTACCACCTGCGGTCACCCTGTGTGGTACCCTTGTATGTATATCCAGCCTGCATCATGTAACGTGTATTTCATGTATATACTGTTATTACCTATCTGTGTTTGTACTTTAAGTGTTTATGTCACAGGACCTCCTTGTGAATGAGCTTGCTCAGTGGAGTTTTCCTGCAATAAACTTGAACTTGAACTTGAACATGGACCCTAGCACCATGCTGCAGCCACATTTGTGATGCAAGGCAGATGCAGGCCCCTTTTGGTGCATGCAGCCTGCGTTTGTTGCAGGCTGCCTTTGTGAATTGCTCTTGGGGCATTTTTTGGTGCAAGCTGCACCTTGCACCATTCCTTGTGGTGCAAGTGGTTTGTACCATTCCTGGGAGCTTTATGAATCGGGCCCAAGGACTGCTGATTTGAGTATAATTTTTTATAATTTAATCTACATGATTACATGCAACCAAAACATGATATTTTATTTTTTTGCTCCTCCTGTGCCCCTCCCACGACCACTCCTTCAGGCTGCCAACATACGAACATACGAAATTTGCCAGCAGATAAAGGCCTAGAGGTCTATCAAGTCTGCTCGAATGTGCAGCTAGCACCCCTTATTCTGCAGCTGCCCCTCCCTTCCACCCTTCCCCTTCATTAACCCTCCCCCTTGTCCTGTCCCATCCTCGTTTGAAGCAGTCCACTGTTCTACTGCATACCACTTCTGCAGGTAATGCATTCCACCCAGCCACCACCCTCTCTAAAAAGTGTCTCTCATCTCCCTCCTGAACCTTCCTCGCTCCAGTCTCATATCATGGCCCTGGTGGCCCTCCCTCCTTACTTTGAACAGCCCCTCTGTACCTGTCTTGTTTATTCCTTTCATGTATTTAAAGGTTTCAATCATGTCCCCCCTGTCCTCTCTCCTCCAGTGAGTACATGTTCAACTCCTTCAACCTCCTCTCATATGATAAGTCCCCAGACCCTTGATCATCTTTGTCGCCCGCGCCTGCACTCCCTCCAGTAACTTAATGTCCCTTTCAGATACGGACGCCAGAACTGCACGCAGTACTCCAGGTGTGGTCTAAATAATGACCTATACAGTGGCAGAATCACCTCCTCCTCCTTGAGGATATACCCTTGCAATACAACCCAGCATTTTGTTGGCCTTTAGCTGCCTTCCTACACTGTGCCGAGTTGTTCATTGACCCTGTGATGAGCACACCCAGATCCTTCTCCTCCTCTGTCTGGGCTAGCTGCACCCCCCTAGCTGGTAAGTCCTCCTTGGGTTCTTCATCCCAAAATGCATCACCTTGCACTTTTTGGCATTAAAGCCAGTTGCCAGGTGTCTGACCAGGTTTCAAGCTTTGCCAGATCATCCTGCAACCCGTGCCATCCCCTAGGTCATCCACCACGCGCCAACCTGGTATCATCAGCAAACAGACTGATCTTGCTCTTGATGTCCCATGATATGTCTGCAATGAATATCCCAAACAACACTGGTCCCAACACCGAGCCCTGTGGGACACCACTCGTCACTGCCCTTGGGTGTGAGAGCTCCCCACCCACCACCACCCTCTGTTGCCTTCCCTGCAGCCAGTTTCCTACCCATCTCACCAGCATTGCGCCTGCCCCTGTGCCTACTAACTTCCTTCCCAGCCTTCCATGGGCACTGAGTCGAATGCCTTACTGAAGTCCAGATACAGGACATCCACTGCATGTCCCCGTCCAGTTGCCTAGTTACCAGTCATAGAACCCGACCAGGTTGGTTTGGCAGGATCGGCCACGTGATGAAGCCATGCTGTCTGCTGTCCTGTAGTCCTTTGGCTCTAAGAGGGCCACCAGCCTCTCCTTCAGGATAGTCTCCATTAGCTACCCACGATGGATGTGAGGCTCACTGGTCTGTAGTTTCCTGGTTCATCCTTGGGGCCACTCTTGTGGAGGGGCACCATGAGCCATCCTCCAGTCCTGAGGTACACACTCAATGTAGTGAGGCATTAAATAGGTCTGCTAAAGGTCCTGCAAGGACCTCTGCCAGCTCCTTCAGTACCCTGGGTGGATGCCATCTGGGCCTGGTGCCTTGTCCACCCTCAGTGCCTTCAAACCCTCTCGAACTCTGTCCTCATGATTTCCCATCTGTCACCACTTCCCCCTCGTCTGCCATTTCACCCATCTTGGGTGTCACCCCCCTCTCTTTAGTAAATACGAGCAGAAGTACTCATTTAGTGCTTCCGCCTTATCATACCCTGCTTCACCCAACCCCTCCTTCCTAATCCTTACTATGTGGTCCTTACAGCTCCTTTTCTCCTGATGTACTTAAAGAAGTCCTTCTCCCCTTCTTAATGCCTTGTGCCAGCCTGAGTTCCAGATGCTTTGGCTCCCTTACTGCCCTTGTCACCTCCTTGATTCTGTCAAGTACTCCTCTCTGTCCTCCCCTCCTGTTTTCTTGTATTTCCTAAAGGCAGCTCTTTTCCTCCTTACTTTTCCATGACCTCCTTGCTCAACCAGCTCGGTTTCTTAGCTCCAGCCTTCTTGCTCTGGGCTTTGCAGCAGGTTTTGCTGCTCCACTATCCCCAACTTTATGAGCTCCCATCTCTGGTTAGTATCCATACTAGATTGAATTCTGCCAGGTACCCTTTTACCACTTCCCCATCCTCCCAAAGTCAGCCCTCCTGAAGTCCAGCACTCTTGTGCCAGATTCCACTCCTTCCTTGCCCATATCCAATGTGAGCCATACTGAGTGGTGGTCACTCCTGACAGCGGTTCCTCCACTGTAAGTTCTCTCACAAAGTCCCCATTTGCCAGCACAAGGTCAAGGGTATTACCTAACCTGGTTGGTTCACTGACCATTTGCAGCAGGAAGCTGTCCTGGAAGGCATCCAGCAGTACCTGCTCCCTTCTGTTCCTGGTTGTTGGGTGCTCCAGTCCACTTCTGGCATGTTGAAGTCCCCACAATCACCACACTACCCTTCTCCTGGTCCTCCTGATCTGTCCCGCTAGTTCCCTGTCTAACTCCTCCATCTGAGATGGTGGCCTGTACACCACTCCCATTCTAAGACTCCTATTCTTGGAATCCTGGATTTGCACCCAAAGTGACTCTGTACTGCCCTCCTCCCTTCCTCTCCTTACACACTTCAGTCCTTCCTTCACATATAGTGCCACCCCTCCTTTCCCAGTCACCCTGTCCCTAGAAATAACCTGTACCCTGGTACAGACAGGTCCCAGTCATTATATTGGGTGGCCCATGTTTCCGTGATGGCTGCAATGTCCACCTCTCCTCTGCCATGAGAACCTGCAACTCTGCAGTTTTCCTCCCAAGGCTCCTAGCATTAAGGGTAACCACCTTCCACCCTTTTCCCTCCTCCCATCCTGCCCTCCTTTCCTAGCATCACCAATAGTACTTGCCATTTGTCCTTTGTCACTGTTATGGGGGTAAGCTCATATGATTTCCCAACCTGTGGTCCCTGCATATCTCTTCCCCAACTGCCACCCCCCACTCCTAGTTTAAACTCCAAACTTCCTCTATATATTCTTCCATCCTCTGCTTCAACACTTTCTTTCCTTCCTCACTCAAGTGTAGTCTGTCCTTGGCATAGAGACTACTCAGCCCCCTAACAGTAGCCCCCTACCCACCAAGTCATTCCGCCCTCCACCATCACTGCCATCCGCAATTTTGTCGTGCCCTGGGTGAACCGACGTACCCTTTTGCTGAGGGGGCCCTCCTCCCCGGGCCCACGACAGGGGAGATAGGTTCCATTACCATTCCGGGCACATGACAGGAGATTGAATCAGAAGGCTTGGCTTGCAAGGGCTACATGGTGGAAGGGGAACCAGGGCTACCTTCATCTGGTCAGGCCAGGTGCGCAATTTTCCATTTTTTCCCAACCTACCCCCTCCCATGTAGCAGCTGCATGCTTGCAGCATCCTCCGAAGGATGCACAGTGATGCGTGGTCACCGACACCACCAAGTGCACTTCCACGGGGGGAACCCAGGAGCCACCTGAGTACCAGTGCAGGCTGTACCTTCCCTCCCAGGGTGGAGAGCATCTGAACAGATGCCAATAACCCTCCCCACCGATCTCAGCTCCTGTCCTCTCAAGTAGTGGCGAACCCGGGTTGCCAGTGTGTCTAATGTTATCCCCCATCGCTTGGTGCTACAGAGCTGGCCAAAACATTTTATAAAGCGCTGTGCAATTGTGTGTACTAATAATTCTATCTCAAGGTTGAGATTACGAAATTTTTAAGGATCACAGTCCAGTGAAACTCATCACTGAGAATCAAGTCTTTCCACCCTCGCCATCCCTCCTTCCCGCCAGTCCTCCCAGCCTTGTCACTCTGGCTTCTCCCAGAGCTTACCTACTTCCATAGTCCCCCACACCTTGCCCTCCATGGCAGGGTGGCTGGGAGTCCCTTGACCTACCAGGACAGGATCCATGTTTCTGGGGGTGCCTGAGTCACTGGGTGCAGGACCTGCAGAGGCTGGCAATCATCCTGCTCAACCGGGAGTTTTTCCAGTTTTCTCCCATGGGGGACACGGTGTGTGCTGACGTCAAGACACACACATCAACATCTGCCACATCTCCCCCACCTCCTTCCAGCTCAGGGTGCCTTTCCCTTGGCTTCCGTCCCTTCCCCCCCCCGAGTAGGACAGCGATACCATGAACAGCTGATCCTCCTCCCCCAGCTGGCCCTTTGACACGGTAGGCTTACTTCCAAACCCAGGTCAGGTGAGCAACAGTGCTACTGCAATGCCAGTGGGCCAGCTGAGAATCAGGTCTTAAACGTAGAAGATTAACAGCGCTATTCAATGTGTATGACTTATTTAATCTCACTCTTAAAATCAAGAGATCTACAGTGTATTTCAATCATACAGTTACAAATTAGGACTGGAAGAACTTCGTGAAGTTCTGCCCCTATTAAATAAGAGCCAAAACGTGGGGGGGTGTCTGATTAGTTCTGTTTAAAATACACTGAAGGGGGCAAACTGTAGTTTTCAACACAGAAGGGCAATGGGAACACTTCAAATCATAGTTTGTATGAAAAATAAAGTAAAACTGCTAATGTGGAAGAGAAACAAACAAGCCAAGACACCCACCAGCAGAGGATACCTATGAGACATGCAGTCAGTGGCAGGTACAGGCAGTCAGCACAGCACTGTCTGATCCTGTTCTTTCTCTCTTTCACTCAGGCTTTCCCTAATATGCTGTATGTTTGTTTTTTTTTGCAACCCGCAGGCAGGTACAGGTAGCCAGCACACTGCATGCACACGCACTGTTGTCTTCATTTCTCTCTCTCGTCTTCTATCACCACCACAGGCAGCTTCCAAAAATACAAAAGTACCTGAGAAAATATAAAGACTCTATCTAATCTGCTTCTATAATTTGCTACCAGTATTTTCTCAGGTACTTTTGTATTTTTTGGAAGCCATGCCCTGTAAGCACAGGCAGCTTGTGACGATGACAGTACTATTGTGATGTCTCCATTTCACTGCCAGTACATTTAATCCATATTTTTTTTAGCTATCTGCAGGTAGACACAGTCTCTAGCAGGGTGAGCCACCACACGCCACTCACTGCCTGATCACTCGCTTTGTTATCTCTCGCTGTAAAATCAATTTATTATTATTTTTTTCAAGCTGTCTCTCTGCTGCTTCAGTGCTTATTTTGTGGTGAAGTTGCTTTCAGCCTGCCAGTAAAGAGGACAGACATTCAGGTCCAGCTAAGCAGCTTACATCCCCTTCCCAGCCGTGACCGATTGTCTCTCTCTCTCTTTTTTCATATTCTGTTTTATCTCCTGGTTCTCCCCTGGCATAACCGACCCCCCAGCCCCATCATACGGTTCCTCTGGGACTTACCTTAACCATCATCCTCTGCCACAGGACTGTGGTTGTACCCGGCCACCGGTGCGGGGCCTGCAGGTTGGGGGGGCGGTCATTCATCCTGCTGCCTGGAGTGGTTTTTCCTCCATTTTCTCCCCAAGCCCATGGATGTGCAATGGGTGTGATGTCCGAGCTCTGCTTCTGCGGAGATGGCCCCAGCACCCTGAACATGGGTTCCCTTTCCTGCATGGTGATGGCATGTGCGGCCACCCAGCCATCACTGGGTGGCAGGCAAGCAGTTCGCTACTCTAACCCCCCCACCTGAGGAAGGAGAGCTGTCTTGGGAGGCTTGATCCTTCCTCACCTCGCCAGCCGCTGAGCATCCCGGTTCAATTCCTGGCCCCGGGTCACCGATGTAGCAGGAGGTGAAGTGCCCAGTGCCTCAGCCCTTCATGCCACTGGGCCGGCCTCTCTCTCTCTCTCTCTCTCTCTCTGATCTCTTTTCTGATGGTTCTTCATTCTCCCTTCTCTCTGAGTTTGCAGTGTGTGTGTGTGTGTTTTTAACTTTAGCTTCAGAACAAACCCAGCCCACACTTGGTTCACTCCTATCTCAGTCTCCTTCTCATAGAAACACAGACAGTAACAGTAGAAAAAGACCAGAGGTCCATCCAGTCTGCCCAAGTTTCCTATATCCCTGGAATATTCCTTGGAACCTACTGTTCTTCCAGGGTACTAACCCTACCGGTCCTCTCCACATTTTTCTATGGACCTGTAGCCCCAGGCAACCACTATTCTCTTAATTCTATCCCAGGCCTGCTTGAATCCCCTGACTGTGTTTGCACCCACCACGTTCACTGACAGACTGTTCCAAGGTTCCACCACCACACTTTCTGTAAAGAAGTACTTCCTCACATCCCTCTTAAACCTCCCACCTGCTAATCTCCATTTGTGCCCATGTGACTGCAAGTTGGTATTCAGGCTAAATAATTCCCCGCAGTTCAGTTTATTAATTCCTTTGAGGAATTTGAAGGCCTCAGTCATACCTCCCCTCTCCCTTCTGGCTTCCAGTGAGTACATACTTCATAAGATTTGCCCTGCTGGCCCTGAATCATTTTTGTCGCCCTGTGCTACACCTCCTCCAACCTATCCTTGTCTTTTCTGAGATGAGGACTCCAGAACTGGGTGCAGTACTCCAGGTGAGGCCTCACCAGGGATCTGTAGAGGGGAAGCATTACCTCTTTTCTTTTGCTGTAAGTACCCCTCCTGATACATCCTAGCATCCTGTTAGCCTTGCTAAAGGCCTTATTGCATTGACTCATTTGTTTAAGGGAGTTACTGATGATAACTCCTAGATCCTGTTCCTTGTCTGAAGTGCTAAGTCTTTCCCCTCCCATCCAGTACTCTGTCTTGTGGTATTTTTTCCCTAGGTGCATTACCTTGCACTTTTTAGTGTTGATTTTAACTGCCAGACCTTTGACCACCCTTCAAGCTTTTGTGCATCCTTCTGAATATCCCTTATTCCTTCCTCACTATCCAACCTCCACATAGTTTTGTGTCATCTGAGAAGAGACACAACCTGTCCTGGATTCCTTCACCAATGTCACTAATGAACATGTTGAAGAGGACCGGACCCAGGACAGATCCCTGTGGAACCCTGCTCATTACCTCCCTCTCCTCTGATTTAACCCCATGGACCACCACCCTCTGCTGCCTCCCTTCAAGCCAATTACCCACCCAGTTCACTAAAGTTTTAGTCGAACCCAGGGCTTCTATCTTTATAAGCAATCTCTTCTGCGGTACAGGATTAAAAGCTTGCTGAAGTCGAAGTACAGCAGATCCACCATGTGGCCCTTGTCTATTTACTTTGTCACCCAGTCAAAGAAAATTATCAGGTTAGTCTGACAAGACCTTCCTGCCACAAAACCATGCTGTCTACTATTCTCTGCTGCTCTCCTCTAACTCGCATCTTCTGTTGCAGTGCCACCAATTAAGTCACATGATTTATTTTTTTTCGCCAGAGGTGAGGATTGGCTGATGAAGCTCATGATCCTCACAACCGGCACCAATGCTGCACGACATGTAGTCAGTGTGCCACTAACTCCTGAGTGGCGTGTGTTCTTTCTTCCTCCCCCATCAAATGGATGGTGCACAAATCTGGAAAAAATACCACATGAGTCGCACGCGTGCTCACTCTCCCTCCTCTGTCATGCAACCACCAGCGCAAACCAGGAAGTGGCACTCACAGACTCAGAATTTGCTTCTCAAGTCTGTATCTATTTGAGTCCGTGAGTGAGCCATGGATCCATGGGGGCTGGTTGGATTTTCAGTAGAACAGTCAGCCCTAGCTCTATTAGAAGTCTTACTCTATCTTATTTCCTCATCTCACTCATTTTGAAGTTCTGACCTTGATATAGCTTCATTTTCAGGGTAAAAAAATTTACGTATTTCCAGGATCCCATCAGTGAATCTTGACATTTATTGATCCTGGCTTACTTACCAATAACACAAATGCTTTTTTTTTTGTTATGAACTTTATTGAGTAATTCATGCAGAATGCCATCATGATTTACTTAGTTCAACTTTCTTTCCATCAGTTTACATATAATCAAATAATATCAAGCATTTTTACAGGTCAAAACTTTTTTTTTCTGAAAATGAGGAAATTAATTCTAATAGTTGTACAGCTCGTAATTGTTTTATGTTGGTTTGTCCTTCATTCAGGTATGTTTTATAAATAATAGTATGCCTCTAAGAACCCAATACAACCCTTTTTAAGGGACAAAAGCATCATCTTCCCTGGAGCTATAAAAGACCCAAGGCCTCCATGTCAGTTCAGATCTGGTCTGTTGCCCTAGATGATATGCTATCATTTGTTCCATGTATTATATGTCATTTACCATTGCTTGTCATTGGATGAGGCTCAGGGAAGCAGGGGTATGCCATTTGCAGGTAATGACTTTCTTAGCCGCTGCTATCTATAAATAAAGCATACTCCTAGCAGAAGGTATTGCACCCTCCTGATCTATATATAAAAGTACTAACTGTTTAGTAATGATCAGTTCATGTGTAAGTAACTGAGCTATTGCTGTACCACAATCACTCCAAAAAGATCTTAGTTCGTCACAGCTCCAAAAAATATGGGTAAAATCTGCTCTACATTCCCTGCAGCCTCTTCTGCATTGTCCGTATTGACTGGGTAGGTATTTTAATCATTTGACCTCTGTATTAAAAAATCTGATCCGACACTTCCATATGAATTCTTTCCAATATGGGGCTTGAGTAATGTGCAAGGAGGGGTCTATTATTTCCAACCACATCTCATATGTAATATCTGCTTGTAATTCTCTGTTCCAGGACTGGAGCACTGTACTGGTAGTATCAGTCCAGTGCGTCCTGCAGGCCTTATATGCTAGTCCAATTAAATGGGGATATTTCATACCTCTCTTTTTGTATCTATGATTAATTTAATAATTGTGAAAGTGGATTTGGGAGGGCATTCCAAGGTGAACCCTTTTGTTGTAAAAAGGCTCGAGCTTGCAAATAATATACAAGGTCTGCATTAGGTAATTGAGAAGTGGCCTTGGCAAGTGGGATAACCCCCTTGGTATCTAGTAGCTGATATAGATAAGACAGGCCCATTCGGTGCCATTTTTGAAACGCTAGGGTCATCCGGGCCGGTAGAAGATCCGGTTCCATATTTAGTAGCCTGACAAAATAAAAGGGTAATTTCAGCATTGGTGTGGCTCTTAATTTATACCACATTCTGACAGTATCATCTGTACCAAATGTAAATACCCTGAAAATTCGGTGGTAAGTTCAGCAGTGCAAACAGTTCTTTGTCTAATTCAAACAAGTCATTTAGCACAAATTCTATATATTTCCATGTTGCCTCATATTGAGGATTAAGCCACTGTAGGGCCACTTCAAAGACCACAGCCCTTTGGTATTCTTGTAGGTTAGGTAAATTCATACCCCCTTTGTCAATTGGTAACATCAGTATTGACCAGCAGACCCTAGGGCGGGTACTCCCCACATACAAAATGGGACAAGGATCTATTCCAGGATATAAAGTAATTTATTTCGTTTTTATTTATTTATTTATTTTTTGTTGACTGGGTAAGTGCACTAGACAAAGCCTGCCTATTTTTCAGGCACAGCCTGGGGGAGGGGGATACAGATGAATGCCAACTGACCTTGAACCAGATTAAGCTGTTTAATAAGCTGTAATAAGGGGCTGGAGTCAATAGAAGTGTCTGGAACAAGCATATAAACTTTGGCAATATTGTTATTTGTACTGCCTCTATCTTAGAGCATAAAGACAAGTGCAGACCGGCTCAGCCACTTAGTTCACCCTCTATCGCCTGGGTCAGATGCTCATAGTACATTAGTTCTAGATGTATTAGGTTTTTAGGCAAATATACTCCCAATGTTTTATTTTAGTACAGCCCCATCTAGAAGGAAGCAACCTCATAAGTGCCATGGAGGGGGAGAAGTTCAGGGCCAGTATCTCTGCTTTTTGGATGTTTATCTCCTATCCTGAATAAGCTGCACATTTATGTAGAATTTTGAGCACAGCTGGGACCGAGTGTTCTGGATTCAACAAGTGAGCAAGACATCATCAGCATAAAGTGAAAGTTTAAAATGTCATCCCACCAGTGAGACACCCTCTATTAATAATGAATCTCTAATTGCTGCTGCTAGTGGTTCTATATAGATAGCAAAAAGGAGAGGGGATAAGGGACATCCCTGGCGTGTTCCTCTAGTTAAGCTGATCAGTGCTGACAGTTGTCCATTAATTTGGATGAATGCCTTTGGACTCTGGTAGATGTTCTGTAGCCACATGAGGAGGCATTCCGGAAATCCCATATGTTTCAGAGTATGCCATAAAAAAGGCCATGAGACTCGATCAAAAGCCTTGTCAGCATCCAAGCTGATCAAGGCTGCAGGTATTTTCCTCTGATTTAAGTATGCTATTAGATGTACTGTTCGTCGGATATTGTCTGCCGTCTGTCTGGAACGCATGAACCCAGATTGGTCTGGATGGATTATGGTTGGTAAAATGTTCTCTAATCTCCAGGCCCAAATGGACATGTAGATCTTATAGTCCATATTTAATATGGATATGGGTCTGTAGGAGGAAGTCTCTTTGGGATCCTTCCCAGGTTTCAAAATTGGGAACAGTGTGGCGTAGGCCCACGAGAGGGGAGATTCTCCCCCCTCCTGGACCCCCCAATATGTGGACAATAGGGAAGAGATCAATTGTTCAGAAAACATTTTGTACCATTCAGAAGGAAATCCGTCTGAACCAGGGCATTTTTGGGTCTTTGCTTCTGCTATGGCTAACTTAATTTCTTCTGGCCTGATCGGGGTTAGTAATGAGGTCTGTTGGTCAAGGGTTAAGGTCGGAAGAGCCATTGTAGCTAGGTACTGATCTATCTGCATGGGTTCGGGGGGCCAGGGCTGTACAAAACTGAGAACAGTATCGCTGAAAAGCAGCCAGTATGTCCTCGGCCGCATGTGCTGTCCAGGACAACTGCTGGGAATTAATCTGCGTAATACAGGAAGCGGCCTTTTGTCTTCTAAAATGACGTGCGAAATTTCTGAACCCCTTTGGGCCTCCTTCATACCTAAATTTTTTTAAATAAAACAGGGCCTGCTGCACCTTTTGGTCCAGGAGTTTTTGTAGTTCAGCTTTTAATTGATGAATTCGGGTTTGTACTTGGGACGTTCCTGAACCTTGGGAATGTTGGAGGGTATGCAACTCTTTTTCAAGCCTTGCATAAGCAACTTCCCTTTGCTTTCATTTATAAGATGTAAAGGCCATAATCTCTCCATGAATCACTACTTTTAATGTATCCCATATTATGACTGCAGTAACTTCCGCAGTGTTGTTATCTGCCAGTATCTGTGGAATTTTATCCCTTAACATTGCCAGGATGAGGCACCAGTGAGATGGTCCCTGAAGTCGGCCCATATCCAATTTTAACAGTATAGGAGAATGGTCCAATAAAAAACGTGGGCCTATACTGATATCCTGCAGATGCCCTGTGTGTTCCTTTGTGGTAAAAAAATAATCGATTTGAGATTGGGTACAGTAACAAGGAGAAAAGTAAGTATATGCTCTGGTAGAGGGAAAGAAAAATCTCCACACATCTACTATCCCCAATTAGTCAGTTTGGGTCCGGAACAGTTTCTGTGCAGGTGTTCATCTGTGTGGGGTGCAATTAGTGGAATCCAACTGTGGGTCTAATGTTATATTTATGTCACCTCCCATTATTAGAGTTCCGTGTAACATCTCCACCAGTCTGTTGAAAAACACTTGAAACCTTGCAGGGGGAGATTGGGGGGGAAATATATATTGGCCAGGGTACCTGGTTTCCCATAAAGTAACCTTGTCAATATGACATACGATCCATTCGGATCAGCCTATTCCTTCTGGAGTATGAAGGGCGTTGATGTGGGGATTAATACAGCTGTTCCTCTTCGTTTGCCTTTCTTGCTGGAGGTTGCTATTACTTGATATCTACCACCCCAGGTCAGCTTCGAGTGCTCTCCAACTGTAAGGTGCATCTCCTGCAGGTAAATTACATCTGGAGCTTGCTTCCTTAAGTATTGAAAGACTCTCAACCTCTTAACAGGATTATTCAACTTGTTAATATTGAGAGAGAGTATTTGTACAGATATTATGGCCATTTATTACTATGGGAACTGGCATTTGACCTTTGAGAATGTTTTAACATAATTTTAGGATCTCCCCTTGTTGTGGCCCAGATGCACACTGAGACCCTCTTGATCTCTAGAATTCCTATTTCCCTTTCCTCAGGGATTATGGATTGAGTATAACCTTTTCTCAGAAAACAACAAAGTTCCACCTGTTTTGTATAACTTAAAATCTGATGGCATTCAATATTAACATTCTTTCTTCATTCCTGCATGATTATTCCTATTGCTATGACCATTTTCTTCATGGTATAATATTTTATTCTATTCAGTATGTAAGTAATCTCTAAGAACCCACTGTGGGTAGGAGGCTTCAAAGCTTGTTGACAGCCTTCACCCTTCAAACTATGTACATCCCTTCTGGAGCGCCACCTGAAAATAAACACTATAAGATGAAACCTCAGGTTTGGTATCCCTGGATTACTTATTTGGGGTAGCTCCAAAACTGTGACTTCCAAGGTAGGGGAGACAGCGTTTTGCCTCCCTAATAGCTTGGTATAATATCTGAGCTTTGGAGGAAAGCCAGGAGTAATATTCTCCAGGGCCTCCAGGGGGCAGCACTACACCCCAGAAATAAAATATGACAGCCCTCAAAAAAAGCGTTGTAAATAAAAAGCACAAACACAGCATTAAATAATGCATCCCACCACAGATAGCGTTCCCTCCACCCCGCCAGATAATGTTGTTTATCATAATAAAACATACATTTTTTGATCTAGATCCCCTTTTCAGGAGCCAATGAATCTATTTTAGGAATAAAGAAAAAAGCTCTATCTGTAGGTGAAAGATTAATCAACTTTTTTTCTAAATCTTAATACAGCTATTTTGCTAGTTTGTTTTAGGAGCAGTGATTGCAGTGAGGCATTTATGTGGTTAGTCTTTGGTGTATCGCAAGGGTCTTCTAAACTGTCCCTGCCTCTTTATGACTGGCATCCATGTCTTATAACAGTTGTTTAAGTACCACTGCTTTGCCATGAACTGTGGAAGTTTACCCTCAGTGATTTTAGTTTTGATTAAAAGACTTAAGGACAGTAAAGAAACAGGCAAGAAAGAATCTTTTCTGCTCCTTGGGTCGATTGGGCAAAAGGTTTAGCCCTCCTTTGTTCCTGCAGACTTTTCCTCAGTCTTTCTAGCAGAGTAGGCTCCGCTAGTGGCCTAAGTCATCGGACTTCATTGCAGCCCCTTGAGACCAGGGATACCACCCAGGCCAGGAGTATACACAAAAAAAGTACACAGTGCCTGTCGCTCAGGATTTGGGTCTTGTAGAATGCTGGAAAGAGGCCAGGTGAGTAACTGCAAGGATCCCTGTGTCTGCTTTTGTGTTCGGGATGCCATTCTGCCTTGCGACTGTTTGCCATCGGGAGGGTTGAGGCTTTAACTGCATACAATTGTTTTGTCATTTTGTGAATTGGAGACCCAGTTTCTGTAGCTCTGATCATGCCTCCTCAGCTGAGTTGAATTCTCTTCTGCCTTCTGGTAGCTGGACAATTAGTCAAGTAGGGTATGGACTGGAGAAATTGTAGCCCTTTTCTCGTAGTGTGGGAAACATATCTGCATATGCCCTCGGGTTTCTCATAGTTTCTGGTGCATAGTCATTGTCCAGGTAAATCCTAGTCTGGCCATAGAATACTTTCTGGCATCTCCAAGCTGTAAGCAAGACTCATTCTTTGATTGCGTGGCTCAAGAATCTGGCAATTATGGAACACGGACGGGCTTCAGGTGACATGGGTTGAGGCCCTAGTGCCCTATGGACCCACTCCATTTCTAGCTATAAATCTGCAGGCAGTTCTAGGGCCATCTGGAATAATGTTATGGTGAAATCCAGGATGTCCTGGCCCTCCGATCCCTCAGGTATGCAGTAGATATGTATGTTTTTGCGCCTGGCCCTGTTCTTGGTGTCCTCTTGCCGGGATTGGAGTCAGGCCTGCTACTCCTATAAGGCCTTCACCAACTCCTCCAGGTCATCTGTGCAGTTTTCCACTGCAGTGATCTGCCTCTCTGTATCATTGGCACGTTGATCTAAGTTTACTACGTTGCGCCTTAGCTCTGAATATAATTGCTTGATCTCAGACCGGAAAGACAGAATTTCTTTATATATTGTGTCTAATTTGATTTTTTTGTTCTTCTGTGCTTTTTTTGCACGGTGTTGCAGTTGGATCAGTACATCCTCCCCTGTCCACCGAGGTCTGTGATTGCTCTGAGTCAGAGAGGTCAGGATGTGAGGTTTGAAAGTCCTCCTTCATTTTTAGGTTGTTAGCTGAAATTCCCAATGTTATTCCGGGATCTGGCACGTACTCTCCCCTTAATTTGTCTTGTTGCTGTTGAATAATTGCTTAAGTTGCAGCTGAAAAGGGGGATTCTGGTGAGGTACAGCAGGAGCTCTAAATTCAAGCTGCCATTCAAGCCTGGATGCAACCAGAAGTCTCAATAACAGAAATGCTTGATCCCGGAAATGATTTCTTCCAACAGTCACTCAGTTTGCAACATAATCTCTACAGTTCATGACTCCTTTAGTAAACCATCAACACCACCCAGGACCTAGTCCCTTTCAGAGATGGGTCTCTGCCCTACCCAGCTAAACTCCCACATCCTGGTTCATACTACCTGACAGGACAAAATGATAACATCCAGTGTAAATTATAACATTTCACATCCCAAAAATTATTTTTACTAAGCCAATTAGTAAATATTTTCTCTAAATGATCAAAACTCCAACTAATGTTATATTTTTCTTTTTTTTTTTAACTTGTAAGTTTTTTATTAGATGCATAGAATAAACTTATTAAAATAATATTATAAACACTTTTAAACGTTGTGTCTGTCTGTATGGTCTTATAGCTTAATTATATTTATTATTTGCTTACTATCAAATAAATGTTCAGTCCTAAAAATAAAATACCTTAAGGTTTGTGACTATCTGTCTCGTCTTAATGTTTCATTATACTTATCATATGTCTAGAAGTCTTCTTGAAAATTAATTCCCATCAATTTTCTATCTTAGTTCACTTTTTGTTGTAGCACTGTTGTTCCCTCAGTTGCCTCTATATATGTAAAGAATGGATGTCACCATGTATTGTATCTTTCCACTGTTAATCTCAATTTCACCGTAATGGCTTCCATATCCCTAATTTGTTTAACATTTCTAAGCCACTGGGCTACAGTTAACATATTCTGAGAGAGACAGTTCTGTGTAATCACTTTACTGGCTGCTACGACTAGTATTAAAAAAAAATATTCTTTTCCCTTAGTTCTAATTTCTATGGGAGTACATGTAAGGACCATGTGATGAAATTCCAAAGTCTGAGCCAAATCCAGTATTTTCTGAATATCCCTCACAACTAGAGACCAGAAGGATTGGATTTGGGGGCATGCCCACCAGATATGAAAATGGGTACCTTTCTGTCCGCACCCTCTCCAGCATTCATCTGTTGGGTATTTGTAGTACTTAGAAATGGTAGGGGTAATGAAAAAGCGGGTTGACACCTTCCAACGAAATTTCTTCCACACTATTGAATTTGTTGTTTTTGATTAATTTGCCCAGATCTTTTCCCATTGTTTGTCTGTTAGGTTTTGTTCCCACTCCTCTGTCCACTTATATTATTTTGTATCCTTTGGAAGTCCAGCTTAGATATGTTATCATCCACCTTGGTGTAAAATAAAGAAACCAGATGTTTTAAATCTCCCATCTGAGCTTTATTTCTCACTGTGAGTACACCATCCTCCACCTGTTCACCCAAGAAGAAAACCCGTCCTGCTTGACTAATATAGTGTCAATGCTGTAAATATTTATAAAATCTGTGTGTTGGAGGTTCAACTCTCACTGCAGGGTGCCAAACAACTTGATCTGGCCCTTCTCCAGGAATTGTGTCAGGAAGCTTAGGCCTTGTTTCCATTTGATTAAGATTGGATCTTTTGGACTACTGGACATACAATTGGGCAGATATTGTAATGGAATATAGGACCATACCTAATTAGGTATACCCCATACTGCCCTAATTTTTAACCAAATTGCAATTGTATGTCAGGTCCATCTATTTTTAATAATGTTAAGTTGCCTCAGTAGTATTATCCAGGGTAATATATCTAAGGGATACTCCATCTCTATACCTTCCTCTAATGCGCACCACTGTGTGTGCCTTGGTCCCATTATGATTTTAACCAAAGGGACCACCTGTGCAGCCCAATAGTACTTTTGTACATTCGGTAAGCTCTGTACTCCTCTATCCCTGTTCCTCTGAAGTAGCGACCTACGGATTCTGGGTTTTTGTTTTGCACAGATGAAATTCATAATCTTCCGCTGTATTTGGTTTAATGTTATATTTTTCATACTGATATTATTAGTTTCATTTATTTTGAAGCATTTTATTTAGGTTATTTAGGTTTCATGCCACTTTTTAGGGAGAGTAAGAATATTTTTTCAAGTTTCGATAACTGACATGCAATGGCGGAGGAGCATAGCCATGGCGAAGAGGTGCGGCTATGGCAAAGGTTTGTGGTTGTGGTGAGGGGGGGCCAGATTTCTCTTGGGCCTAGGACTCCAGATTGCATCAATCTGACCCTGAGAGGGGCTGCTCTGAATTCAGCTCCCAGTATGATGGTAAGTGCCCCAGATGCACTCAGGACTATGCAGATTTATAGTAAATGATGGATGTTTAGTTGCCCTCTCCTGCAGAACTGCTGGTGAGAGATTGAGGTGGCTCTCACTGACATCAATGCACTAACAATTTCTTTCACTCCTAGAATGTTGCTCCTGGGGGATATAGTGGTCATGGAGGAGTTGCCAGCTACACACCATAAATTGATATTTTTGGCTAGTTCTGCAGCTAAGCTTGGCATTCTAATAAACTGGAAGCAGGCACAACCACCCACCTTCAACGACTGGAGGAGGGCTATGGTTGACAACATGTCATTAGAAACACTGGTTTACAAGGCATGAGATCAAATGAGCACCTATGAGGCCACCTGGACTCCATTTGAGCAGTATGATGCCAACCATCCCCGGAAAGACGAAACGGAGAGTTCCTAATGACGCTGTATCACACTGGTGGTGTAATGCACCGGATACATCAACTGTGTCTCTTCTCACATCCACCACCATTCATGTGGATTAGCATAGAAAGTGGTGGTTAGTGTAACTGTGAAGGGTATGCTAGGAATGGAATTGAATATGTTGATACAGTAATGAACTGATGTCTGTTATCCTGTTGCTTTTTTGTTACATGCTGTTCCTTACATTGTTGTCTTGTATATAATGCCAATGCCACATGGAGACATGTAATGCAGTTTCTAGCAACGTGTACCAAACTGTGGATATTTGCAAATCTTTCAGTAAAGTATACAGTATTTGAAAAAAAGGCCATTAATGATATCAAGGTATGTGATGTCTGATTTATGTTATGCTATATTTTTCCCTTTTCTGTCATGCCATGTTAAAAATGTAATTTATCATTTTACTTTCAGGAGCCCATTAGTTACCGTGAATAAGTATTTACTGGATTTGGCTTATAATATGTTATTTTGTTTGTTTTGGTGTCACATTAACCACCACTGTACACTGATAGCACCAACTATAGTAAAGAGATTTGCCAACCTATCTGAGAGCAGCTACTGCTCATATATTGTGTCAGCTGCCCTCATGGATAGTTATTCTAGCCAGGATTTTTGAAGAAATAGCATTCCATACCTTAGTGGTATGCCACATAACTTTTTGTAGACAGAGCCGGACCACTCGACTTCTACTGCCCCGGTGCTTCTGACACGTCCCCACACTCCAGCACATATGACGTGTGGCTAAGGAAAGTATGAGTTTACCCATTGAATGAAGGGCTTGATTTTTCTTCCTGTTTAAGCTAAAGAATGGTCACGTAAAGATAATAAAGGATACGCTCGACTAACAAGACCATTGTTAGTCGAGCAGTGTTCTTCATTAATCTCTATGTGACCATTCTTTAGCTTAAAAACAGAATAAAAATCAAGCTCCATTTATTTCAATGGGGCACACCCCATGCTCTTCCTGGCCATGCATCAATATATGCCGTAGTGCGGGGGGGGTGTCGGAACCTCGGGGCACTAGAAATCGAGTGGGCCAGATCTGTCTACAAAAAAGCTATGAGGCATACCACTAAGGTATGGAATGTTATTTCTTCAAAAATCCTGGCTAGAATAAATTTCCATGAGGGCAACTGCCACAACATGTGAGTAGCTCCCCTACATCTGAAATTTCCTTTAAGAAAGGGACAAGGTGAACTAATTACACATTAATTCCAGGTCACCTGGCTACACTCCTGCCTTCTCATTGGCCAAACTTTTCTGTCGCTATTTTTTATCTCACAGGCAAAATGTATTGTAAAAAACAAAACAAACAAAAAAAAAACCTCGTTCACTATGGAAAAATAAAGAAAAATATTTCCTGTCATCTAATGACACTGTAGACACCATCCCATACGTCATGCGAAAAAAACGGCATGTGGAAAAAAGGCACCAAATACAAAGAAAGATAAAATGGCACCAGTTGAGAGAAGTGCAGATTTATTATTACAACACCACACCACCATGGATCACCACACCAGCGCAATTCCAGGGAAGTGCAGACTTACTATTACAACACCACACATCACCACCGCTGTTGAATTCAAGGAAAGTGCAGATTTATTATTACAACACCACAATGCCATGGATCACAGTCAAAGTGCAGTTCGAGGGAAGTGCAGATTTACTATTACAACACCACGCTGCCATGGAACACCATTTCAGTGCAATCTAAGGGAAGCGCAGATTTACCATTACACACCACACCGCCATGGATCTCCACCCCACTGCAATTCGAGGGAAGTA
Organism: Neoceratodus forsteri; assembly: GCA_016271365.2. Classification (NCBI taxonomy): domain Eukaryota; kingdom Metazoa; phylum Chordata; order Ceratodontiformes; family Ceratodontidae; genus Neoceratodus; species Neoceratodus forsteri. The sequence continues at coordinate 739,177,468 of CM028131.1, forward strand.
CATATTTACTATTATAACACCACCCCGCTATGGATCACCACCCCAGTGCAATTTGAGGGAAGTGCAGATTCACAGTTATAACACCATGCCACCATGGATCACCATCCAAGTACAATTCGAGGGAAGTGCAGATTTACTATTACAAACACACACCGCCATGGATCACCACCGCAGTGCAATTCATGGGAAGTGCAGATTTACTATTACAGCACCACGCCACCACAGATCACCACCCCAGTGCAATTCGAGGGAAGTGCAGATTTACTATTATAAAACCACACCGCTATGGATCACCACCCCAGTGCAATTCGAGGGAAGTACAAATTTACTATTACAGACCACACCACCATAGATCGCAATCCCAGTGCAATTCGAGGGATGTGCAGATTTACTATTATAACACCAAGCCGCCATGAAGGACCACCCCAGTGCAACTGAAAGGAAGTGCAGATTTACTACTATGACACCACACTGCCATGGATCACCAGCCCCCTGCAATTTGAGGGAAGTGCAGATTTATTATTACAACACCACGCCACAATGGGTCACCACCCCAGTGCAATTCGAGGGAAGTGCAGATTTACTATTTCAACACCATGCCACCATGGATCACCACTCCAGTGCAATTCGAAGGAAGTGCAGATTTACTAGTACAACACACTGCCATGGATCACCACCCTAGTGCATTTCGAGGGAAGTGCAGATTTACTATTATGACACCATGTTGCCATGGATCACCACCTCAGTGCAATTCGAAGGAAGTGTGGATTTACTGTTACACCCCACACCACACCACCATGGATCACCATCCCAGTACGTTTTGAGGGAAGTGCAGATTTACTATTCTAACACCACGCCGCCATGGATCAACACCCCAGTGCAAGTTGAGGGAAGTACAAATTTACTACTATAACACCACGCCACCATAGATCATCAGCCCACTGCAATTCGAAGGAAGTGCAGATTTACTGTTACAGCACCACACCACCATGGGTCACCACCCCAGTACAATTTGAGGGGAAGTGCAGATTTATAATTATAACAGCACACCACTATGGATCACCATCCCAGTGCAATTCCAAGGAAGTGCAGATGTACTATTACAACACCACGCTGCCATCAGGGGTGTAGCTAGGGGGGTTTCCTGGGTGCTCAGAAACCCCCCCTGCCGACCGTGCAACCCCCCCGCTTCCCGACTGTGCAACCCGGCGCCCCCCATCACTTGCCCGCAGCCGACTCATCATCTTGTCATCTTCTTGTTCCCCCCCGATCCATTTACTGAGACCCTGAGTGACACTCACCAGCATCTCACTATTCCGGGCGAGCGACAGACACGGACCTCAGGTGTCTCTCTGAGCCATGCGGCGCCTGCTTAATCCTACCAGCACACAAACAGTTAAAGCCCCTAGTCAGACTGGCGCAAGGCATGTGGGGAAGTCAGGCACCCTCCCAGTCGGCGACGCTCGGCTTGTAGGCGTCAGGCCTCAGCCCGCCTCAGCTCTGCATCACGTGTGAGTGCAGCTTGGCAATCACATGATGCAGAGCCACCGCATAGTGCCAAAGAGCGCGACTTGAGCTCATTAGGGCAGGAGGCCGTTTATGAGGAGGCAGCTTGCCCTCGGCGCGTGTGCCTAAAGATGTAAATTAATCACAAACACTGTACAATTGAAGTTCCGACAAATATTATACCTGTGAATTACCTGTTTACTTGACTTGGGCACTGGGGAGGATCTTCGGGGGAGGATTTTTCGCAAATTAATACTTTGGAGCTGCTTAGGCCTTGTTAGCATCGCGGAGGGCCGGCAGACTCGTCTGAAAGGACCAGGTGTGCAGTGAAGTCAGGGAGGACAAATAATAAATTGAAATTATGTTTGCTGCAACTCTGGGCAAAATAAACAAATCAATGGGGAAGTAAGGGTCAAGGTCTGGAATGATGACTAAATGAAAATAATTACCACAGACACAGGGATTAATCCAGGTCCATTGTGCAGCAGCTGCTGTGACCGAGGTGAATTTGAAACAGTATGGGGTAAAATTCAGGAGGGATATAAGTCACTGTAGCATGGTTAGGGTTGGAATTAAGGTAAAGCCAGGATCTTTCAGGTAACATGCACTACTAGTGCTCAGCTGATCACTGAGGTGAAGTAGCCGGGGAAAAGTACAGAGTAACTTATTTCCCTCCTGAATTTAAAATAAGTGACTCTGGCATGGCTATGATTGGAATTAAGGCAAAAATAATTACCTCAGGAGGATATTTCTGATGTAACATCACGGCAGTGCTGCAGGTCCTGTGAGGTGAAATGGGATGGGACAAACAGATTCAGAAGGCATAAGTAAACTGACATGGCTAGGAATTAAGGAAAAAAAATACCTCAGTCAGCCAGGGAGGATATTTCCATGACTGCAGCTCCGTTACTGAGATGAAAATGGGGCAAATAAACAGGGGAATAAAATAGCTAGGAAATAAGGTAAAAATCACCTCAGCCAGAGAGATATTTCATGCACTGCAAGCAGTTTCGTGAGTGAGGAGAAATGGGGTAAATAAACAGATTCAGGGGAAAACTTGAGGAAAGACTGACGTAGGAATTAAGGTGGATATTTCAGGTAGCATGTCCAACTCCGTGACTGAGGTGAAATGTGGTAGGCTGTTCCATGCATCCACCACCCTGTCTGTGAAAAAGAACTTCATCACATTACCCCTTAATCGGCCTCCATCTAATCTCATGCTGTGTCCTGTCCTGCAATTTTTCTTATATTGAAACATGTTACACTCTTTCAACTTGTTAATACCCTTTAGGTGTTTGAATGTTTCAATCATGTCACCTCTCTCCTCTCCTTTGCTGTATGGTAATCTGCCCCCTCATATGTTTTCTGATGCAGATGACCCTACACCATTTTGGTTGCCCTTCTCCGGACTGCCTCAGTTTGGTTAATGTCCTTGTGAAGGTGTGAGCTGCAGTACTCCAGATGGACCAGTGTCTTGTAAAGAGGGATTATTACCTCCCTCTTCCGACTTGTGATACCCCTACTGATACACCCTAACACCCCCTAGCCTTACCTACTGATTTAGTGGACTGCTTGGATGATTTCAGGTCATCTGTGATGATGATGCACAAGCCAGGCAGTCACAAGGGAAGAAAAAGACTTGTGCATCATCAACTCCCCTCTCAGCATATAGGTGGCTTCAGGGTTTCTCTTCCCTATGTGCATGATCTTGCACATCTTTGCATTAAACCTCAGTTGCCATTCTTCAAACCATTTTACTAGTTTTTCCCATATCTCTGTTCATTCTGCCCACCCCATCTGGATCATACTGTGTTGCAGATCTTGGGTGTCATCTGCAAATGGACAAACTTTGCCCACCAGTCCATCTGCAATGTCTGTGATTGAGGGACTGGGGGAATAGGAAATAAAAGTGTGGCTGGCTTATGAATTAGCACAGCTAACTGGACACAGAATGCAATGAGGTTACTTATATCTGCTGATCACATCACACACAAGTCAAAAAACGTAAAGGGGTTCTATTTGTGAGCTGTGTGTATTACTCTCATGAGATTGCATATTAAAATACAGTCAGGGTGGTGGGCTGATCTGTGGGCTGCCGTGTAATCCATCTCATTCATGGAGTACTGATTAAAATTACACAGGCCGATAAGATTAATGGTGATTTGAATTAAATTATTCCACAACATGCTGGGACACAGAGAGTAGTAAAATAGCACACAAAGATTATAATTTCACAATACTTTATTCTGGCAGATAAAGACCACTTGGTCCGCCACCATTTCCAGTGGCTAAGCTGGCAGATCAGTTCTAACAGCATACACTTCTAACCCCTCCTTACTAGAACTGTCTTGTGCCTGTGTCCCTACATTCATTTTCACACCTGAACCTCAGGAAGGCCATTCCATGCATCCACCACTCCCTCTATGAAAAAATACTTCCTCATGTTGCCCTCAGTCACCCTCCTCTATCTTGAAATTGTGACCCCTTTTCACATTTTGTTCAGAAAGATGCTACCCTGTTGGACTTTGTTCCTTTTAGGCATGAAAGTTTCTCTCATGTTTCCCAGTCAGGCTTCTCACACCTAGAGGTTATATTCAGGTCCTAAAGTCTCTCTCTCTCTCTTCATATTTTGCTGCAAACCATACACCATGTTAGTTTCCCTCTGGGCTGCCTCCATCCTGTCTTTATGCCCTTGCAGAGAGATCCCCAAAACTGCATGCAGTACTCAGGATGGGTCTCACCAGCTTTCTGTACATGGATAACAACTTCTTGTTTTTAATTGGTGAAGACACTGACTATCTCAAGATCCCCCAGGTCTCCTTACCTTTCCCATTGCCTTAGGCTCAGCATCCAGTTGTCTCCATGCTTGAACATATTGCTGTCAGTTACTGAGCACATGAATATAAATAGAGAGAAAATCCCTGTAAGATGCTGGGTTACAGATGTCTTTAACTGTATTACAACACCCTGCTTTCTTACTTAAGTTCTTATCTTGTTCTTACCATCAGTTTTTAAGAAGTACTAACACTAAATAATGGAACAGTACTTCTCCATTGAAGAAAGGATACCCTTCCCATTACCTTAGTCTCAGCATCCAGTTGTCTCCATGCTTATCAACATATTGCTGTCAGTTACTCAGCACATGAATAAATACAGAGAAAATCCCTGTAAGATGCTGGGTTATGGACCTCTTACTGTACTACAACACCCTGCTTTCTTACTTAAGTTCTTATCTTGTTCTTGCCATCAGTTTTTAAGAAGTACTAACACTAAATAATGGAACAGTACTTCTCCGTTGAAGAAAGGATACCCTTCCCATTACCTTAGTCTCAGCATCCAGTTGTCTCCATGCTTATCAACATATTGCTGTCAGTTACTCAGCACATGAATAAATACAGAGAAAATCCCTGTAAGATGCTGGGTTATGGACCTCTTACTGTACTACAACACCCTGCTTTCTCACTTAAGCTCTTATCTTGTCTTGCCATCAGTTGACAGGCACAGATGATTGGACTTGGCTGGAGCCTTTTGGCAGGGGTTACAGTTAATATTGTGAAGTTTGTTCTGTTTGCAAGGCAAATGCATTTAAAGTAATGTGACTGATATTGAAACCATGCATTAAGTAAAACTCTGCTCCTCCATTTCAAAAAGGGACATTGACTTGGATCAGTCTCTGAGATGGCAGCTACTAAGAAGTGAGGATTTACCAATCAGGCACCTCTTTCTTCATTTGGATTTGGAACAAAATGACCATTAAGCCCATCAGAAAGTGGGAGCTCTCAAGGTGTGTCTCTTGTATATTGGAAACGCACTGTCGAATCTTTATTATCAGTCTTTTCTAAAACAACTGAATTATAGTCAGAAAACAGAGTCATGATTCTTATTTGCATAAGAATGATTGTCTTTCTGTCTTGTATTGTGCCTCCCACCACTCCATGTTTTCATATTATCATACGTAGTTTGCACTTGTCATTAATGACATTAGTCTGAGCAATAAATACATTCAAGCATTGAATGCACTTATTGCTACAATTATTTCATGGCAAGAAATGAAAGGCTCATTTAGTTTCTACACAGACATAATCCTGCTGGTCATATGATCTTTCTCACTAAAATATTTCCATTACCACCTACACTTCACCGTTTGCATGTCCCCATTGTCTCAATCCCCCCCCCCAGCAGTTTTGCAATACTGTTATTTGGGAAACAGCATTTGAACAACACTTAAAAAAAAACACTTGGCTCATCTCTGCTTTCATTTTCCCATATGCATGAAGAACTTATCAATGTCTTTTGTATTTTTAGATTCAGGCATTGCAGCAGGCAGTGACAACAGAAGCACTGTTCAAGAAAGCTTCTCCAATGAAAACAGCAATGATAGCATACTAGTGCAAAATGAGAGTAGCATTATGCCAGAGGAGGGCCCTTATGATATTGGTAGAATCACTGGCACCTCACTCAATGATTCTGAGAAGTATAAATACCTCACTCAGCACTTCAGTGCATCAGCTACTTATATGTTTCCAAAGACAGTGATACATGCTAAACAACGATCCTTCCAACACAAATGGTGTATTGAATACCCTTGGCTAGTTTACAGTGAATTATTGAGGGGTGGCTTGTGTAAGTTTTGTAGCTTGTTTGGCTACAGTGATAGCTTGGGCACTCTTGTCACTAAACCATTAACTAACTGGACAAAAGCAAAGGAGATTCTAAAAGAACACTGCAAGAAACAATATCACATGAATGCATTAGAAAAGGCTCAGAATTTTAAAATAACTATGGAAACCCCAGAAAAATCAGTGAGGAGCAAACTTGATGCTAGGTGTGCTGCAAGAATTGAACAAAACAGGAAAATATTAGGATCAATAATAGAAACTATACTTGTCTGTGGTCGCCAGAATATAGCTTTCATGAAGCCATATTGAGAAAATAGATGATGATACCCACAATCCAGGAAACTTTATCTCCTGTTAAAATTCAGGGTAAATGCTGGAGACAAGTTTAGCTGAACATTTACAGTTCGTGAAGAAATGCACAATATCACCACCAGATATTCAAAATGAGTTAATAGAGATTATTGGGGATCAGATTCGGACAATATAATTAAAGACATAAAAGATGCTTAGGACTACTCTATTCTTGGTGATGAAGTTACAGATGTAAGTAACAGAAGTTTTATCTCTGGTACTGCAATATATATTGACAAAACTCAGAATATAAGAGAGGACTTCCTAGACTTTGTACCTTGTGAGAGAATAACTGGTGAGGCACTTGCAAAGAACATATTACATAAATTGGTACAATGGAGTCTTGACATTCAAGCTTGCGAGGCCAAGGATATGATGGGGCCTCAAACATGTCCTCAAGCGTTCGAGGCACGCAAGGTTTAATTTGCCAGCAGAATGAATCCGCTGTTTACGTGCACTGTAATGCGCATTGCCTCAATTTGTGCATAGTGAACTCTTGTCAACACCCTGAAATCCAGAACATGCATGATGTGCTTAACCAGTGTTGTAACTTCTTCAATTTCTCACCCAAAAGAAATGAGCTTCTGTTGAAAGTAGTAGGGCATAATTATCCTGAAGCTAAACGAGCAACATTGCAATCTCTTTGCAGAACAAGATGGGCAATGAGGCATACAGCATATGAGATATTTTTGATCTTTTTTCATGTATTCTCATTGCACTACATGTCATCAGTAATGGACAGCAATATGCTGATGAGTATGGAGAATGGAATTGGGATGCTGAGACTGACATTAGCAAATGGGATCCTTTATTCTATGGAGAATTTCCGTTACATTATTTGCTTCATCACAGTCATGAAGGTACTGAAGTTTGTGCAACCACTAAGTGTAAAACTGCAAAACAGTGCAATTGATATAATTAATGCTTACAACATGATTACCACAGTAGAGGACAGTATAAAGGTAGCTCGACAAGAAATTGAGACTCTCTTCCACAGCTGGTACACTGAGGCATGTAGTGTTTCAGAAAAGGTCAACATTCAACCTGAAATACAATGCACTGTTGGGAGACAGACTCACTGAAGCAATACTCCTGTAATTGATCCTGACGAGTATTACAGGAGGGTGATTGCAATTCCAGTGCTTGATGCTCTCCTTGAGGCACTGGCTGTGAAATTTTCAAGAACACAGCAAGTTGTGGCTAAGCTAATGGGCCTTATTCCATCAGTGATTAAATGCAATGGTGGAAACATCAACCTAGATGAAGTTATCAATTTCTATAAAAATATATTCCTTCTCCTCAGGTTATAGATGTGGAACTGCTAACATGGAAAACTAAATGGCAAAACAATCAAAACCCACCTGATACTGCTGTAGAAGCATTCAGAGCCTGTGATGCATCCTTTTTCCCAAATATATAAACTTTACTCAAGATACTCTGCGTAATTCCAGTCAGTAGTGCACAATGTGAGCGCTCTTTCAGTGCTCTTCACAGGCTCAAAACTTATGTCAGAAGCACAATGGGAAATGAGAGAATGTCAGGCCTTGCCTTAATGCAGATTCATTATGGAGCTAAAGTAGACACTGATAAAATGATTGAAAGGTTTGCAGCAAAACATCCAAGACGGATGTTGCTTGTGAACGTGATGGCACAGCAACAAAATGAGAATTAAAGCAAGAAAGCAGGGGATCCATTTAAGTAATTTCTTCCTACCAGGCATCTTAAAATACTTTGATGTATATTTGCCATTTTGGAGCTGGGAATCCTTATTTTGCACCAATCCAGACTTTAAATACAGAACTAGATTAGAGAAGATAAATCTGATAAAGAAACAAGAGAGCCTGGCAAATAACTATGTGAAGTTGTGGGTTATAGTTGTAGTGTGCATGTTACTTGTTATTCTTACACTCTGATGACACCCAGTTGTCAAATAATTCAATCTACCATCTGTATCTGTTCTACTGGTTTGATAATTTTAATCACATTGATAATTACAGAACGCCAGCCTTGTCCTAATGCACATTCATGTGCAGAAAAAGTATAAATTGAGGAAGTTGAAAGGTTTGCAACAAAACATCCAGGGCAGTGGTGGTCCTGTGATGGCAGTAACAAAATTAGAAGTAGAGTAAGAAAGCTGTGATCCACTAATTTCTTCCAACCCAGCATGATTTTTCTGTTTATTTCATACTACATGTTGTTATTTTGAAGCTGGGACTCCTTATGTGTGTCATTCACAGACTGAAAAAACTCAACATGAGTACAGAAGATAACCTGATAAACAAACGAGTTCTAGGAAAATAACTATATGTGTTTGATGTGAAAAGTAGTTAATGTAATGTTTGTAGTTAACATTTAAAAACACTCTTAACACCAATTGTCAAATGTGTCATTCACTGGTTGCATACTACTTTGATGGGAAAAGCTATGTATCCCATGTGTTATCAATATGTTACATTATAGACAGGCAGTTTATATGTTTTAAATATTTTTAATGCATTACTGTTTAATATGTGAGCTGCACACAAACAATAAACATTTAAAAATAAAACGTACCTGAGTATTATTTGGTTTCCTTAAGAGTAAGGGTCATGCATGTAAAAGAGGCAAAGGAAGGAAAACAATTAACAGAAACCATACAAACTGCGGGCAGTTTTTAAAAGGGGAATACATGCAGTGGGAAAGGTGGAACATAAAGGGCAAGGCAATAGCTGAACAAATAAATTAAATTTGGGGAAATGAAAATTACTGTCCCCCCCCCCAAAAACAAAGTTTAGAAGGAGCACCTGGCCGAAATACTTGAGATTGCAGAGATGGATGAGAATGTTGATTCGAATTTTGAACATTTTGTGACTCAACAATTATTGCCTAAAATGCACGAAAATGCACCATTTAACACCTACATTTTCAAAATTTTCTGGGGGGGGGCATGCCCCCAGACCCTCCTAGAATTGTTTGGGACCCCCCCACCAAATCCTGGCTACGCCCTTGGCCATGGATCACCACCCCAGTGCAATTCATGGGAACTGCAGATTTACTATTACAACACCACACAGCCGTGGATCACCACTCCAGTGCAATTCATGGGAACTGCAGTTTACTATTATAAAACCACACCGCCGTGGATCACCACCCCAGTGCAATTCATGGGAACTGCAGATTTACTATTACAACACCACACTGCCATGGATCACCACCCCAGTGCAATTCATGGGAACTGCAGATTTACTATTACAACACCACACTGCCATGGATCACCACCCCAGTGCAATTCAAGGGAAGTGCAGATTTACTATTATAAAACCATACCGCCGTGGATCACCACCACAGTGCAATTCAAGGGAAGTGCAGATTTACTATTATAAAACCACACAGCTGTGGATCACCACCCCAGTGCAATTTGAGGGAAGTGCAGATTTAATACTATAACACCACACCACCATGGATCACCAGCCCCATGCAATTCGAGAGAAGTGCAGATTTACTATTACAACACCACGCCACAGTGAGTCACCATCCCAGTGCAATTCGAGAGAAGTGCAGATTTACTATTTCAACACCACGCCGCCATGGATCACCACTCCAGTGCAATTCGAGGGAAGTGCAGATATATTATTGTAACACCATGCTGCCATGGATCACCACCCCAATGCAATTCTAGGGAAGTGCAGATTTACTATCACAACACCACACCATCATGGATCACGATCCCAGTGCAATTTGAGAGAAGTGTAGATTTATTATTACAGCACCATGCAGCCATGGATCACCACCCCAGTGCAATTCGAGGGAAGTGCAGATTTACTATTACAACGCCACACCACCATGGCTCACCATCCCAGTGCAATTCGAAGGAAGTGCAGATTTAGTAATACAGCACCGCGCAAGCATAGATAAGGCCCCTAGAATTCTGCAGCTGCAGAATTTGTACAGAACTTGTAAACCTACTGTGAATATCTTTGCAGTGCCACAGAATTCACTGTTTTTGGTAATTCTTTAATAATATTTCCCCGTACTCGTAGCACCTGGTTCATTTCCACTCCTTTTATATTCAAAACCCCTCTATGCTCAGCATGTGATGTTATCAGTGCTATTATATCATGCATTAGCTAATGACAGGGCTGCATTCTGCCACAGTAAAATGAATAGTCACTGATCTACCCCCAGCTCCCACTCCCAGAGAAAGTGGCACAGCCTGTCAGGTACAGTGACATTTGCTCAACCTGTACTACAGCCTAATAACATTTTCAGTCTTTTGTTATTACACTAGGACCAACTTACACAAATATTAGACAACAGTATACATAGATATATAGACACTGTCGGCAGATAAGGGCTTACGGCCCACCCAGTCTGCCCATTTGAGCTTGTAAGTTCACTTCATGTTTTCCTAGAAGTCTGTTTCCCCTCACCCCTGACCTCCAGAATTCCTTTATGCCTATTCCATGCATTCTTAAATCCTGTGTTTGTTTCAGCCCCCCACCACTTCCTCTGACAGGGTGTTCCACTTGTCCACCATCTGTTATGTGAATTAATTCCTCCTCACGTTTCCTCTGAATCATCCTCCCTCCAACTTCGTCCAATACCCTCTAGTCCTGGAACATCCTGTTTGCTTAAAAATAGTGTATTCCTGCACCCTGTTCCTCCCTGTAAGATACTTGTATGCTTCTATCATATCCCTTCTCTCCTTCCTCTCCTCCAGGGAGTACATATTCAAGTCCTTCAACCTGTCCTCATATGACTTGTGATGTAATCCATGTACCATCTTTGTTGCTCTCCTCTGAACCTTCTCTACCCTATCTATGTCCTTATGTAGGTAAGGTCTTCAGAACTGTACACTGTACTCCAGGTGAGGCCTCACTGGTGTCTTGTATAGTGGAATTATGACCTTCCTTTTCCTGCTGGTGATGCCCCTGCCTATGCATCCCAGCATCCTATTTGCTTTACCTACTGCCTTGTCGCACTGTTTCCATACCTTGAGGTCATTAGAGATGATAACCCCAAGATCCTTTTCCTGCTTGGTGCATGCTATATCCACACCCCCCAACTGATATATTGTGCCAGTGTTTTTGTGCCCCATATGCATTATCTTGCACTTCTTTGCATTGAATTTCAACTGCCAGACCACTGACCATTCTTCAAGTTTCTGCAGGTCCCTTCTCATTCTGTCTACACCCTTTGGTGTGTCCACTTTGTTACAGAGCTTTGTGTCATCAGCGAACAGGGAAATTCTGCCTTCTAGGTCCTGCACAATGTCACTGATGAAGATGTTGAATAGGACCGGTCCCAGCACTGATCCCTATGGTACCCCTCTGGTCACTCATCCCTCTGTGGAGTGACAGCCATTTACCACCACCTTCTGTGTCCTGCCACCCGGCCAGTTACCTACCCACCACACTACTGTCCTGCCCACACCCATATTCCCCAGTTTGTGTAATAGCCTTCTATGTGGCACAGTGTCAAAGGGCTTGCTGAAGTCCAGATAGGCCACGTCCACTGCCTTCCCCTGATCCACCTCCCTAGTCACCCAGTCGAAAAATACAATGAGGTTGGTCTGACATGACCTCCCCCTGGTGAAAACATGCTTCTATGGGTCCTGTAGTCTGTTGGCAACCAGATGTTCCACCAATCTCTCCTGAAGTGCTTCCATGATCTTCTCCACTACCGAGGTCAGGCTGACTGGTCTGTAGTTCCCAGCTACTCTTTGTACCCGCTTTTGTACAAAGGGACTACATCTGCTGTCCTCCAGTCTTTGGGTACTTCCCTTGTTTCCAGTGATTGGCTAAACAGGATTGCCAGAGGTTCAGCCACCACATCTCTTAGTTCTTTAAGGACCCTGGGGTGCACCCCATCTGGCCCCATTGCTTTATCAACTCTTATTCCTTCCAGTTCCTTCAGGACCCTTTCTTGTGTAAAGGGACTTGTGTCCATTTCTGCATCATTCCCACCCTTTGTACTCCCTTCAGGCCCATTACCTTCCTCTTCCTCAGTAAAAACTGAGCAGAAATACCTGTTCAATATGTCAGCTTTACTGTTGTCATCCTCCACATGGCTCCCATCCTCCCCCTTCAGTCTCACTATCCCTCCCTTTGCCTTTCTTTTTTCACTTATGTACCTGTAAAAGGTTTTGTTCCCTCTACACACTGATTTTGCAATGTGTTCTTCTGTCAGAGCTTTGGCTTCCCTTACTGACCTCCCTGCCTCCCTTTGCTTCTCCTGGTACTTCTCCTTATCCCCTTCTGCCTGTGTCTTTTTGTATTGCCAGAATGTATAGACCTGTTAACTCAATACCTTACTGTACTTTGTACAGATGTATTTGTGCCTTTAAGGTATAGGGATGCCATCTGAAATGAATAACTGGTAAAATGAATTAAACTGACATTTTTAAGAAAAATAAAGCAATTATGCCCAGAAAGGTGGAATATAATAATATTGTAGGCCTGTTAAAAGAACAGATCTACTAAATGAATAATTGCGCTGTACACATTTTTGCCAGGGTTATTGATTACATGTTATCATGGGTTGTTAGAATTACTTGAAAGTTATGGAGAAATGTTTTGTGCAGGGCCAACCACTGGGTCAGTGTGCAGCATGTTGTGTTCCCATGTTGGTGACTCAGGTTCAGGGATGCGCTCTGGGAGCTGGCTGGGCAGCACAAGGATGGTGGGGGGGCAGCCCTGTCGCACACCACTGCTCTGAGCCTGGAAAGGTATGGCACAGTATTCTGTTTCATTGATGACACCTTGTGATGGGCTGGGGAGCATTTTCTCACAAGGGGTTCACTTGCATGTCATGGCCTGATGGAGTTACATAGTGTGTCAGGAGAAGTGGGTTGGCATGAAAAATGAATCTTACAATTGTATTTATTTATTTTGTTTTCATTGACCGAGAAAGGAAGACTAGACAATTCTGCCTATTTTGGGACTGAGACCGCCCAGCTGATCTGCTCCCGGACCCATTCTGTGTACCAGTTTGTTGCGTTTCTACCTGCAGAGCCGATTCCCTGCATCTGAGCAGGGGCCTAGCCAGGATTTGGAGGAGGGAGGTTTCCAAATATTTTTCTAGGGGGTTCTGGGGGCATGCTCCCCTGGTAAATAATGAAAAATTAGGAGTTAAATGGTGCAGTTTAGTGCATTTTTAGGCAATAACTGTTGAGGTACAAAATGCATCAAAATTCAGGTTGTTAGTCTCATCACTCCCCCAGTCCCAGGTCTTTGAGCTGAACTCAGGATTCTTTTCTTCCTTTTTATATTTACATTTTTCTCTTCTCTAGATCTTGTCTCATTCTGTTACCATCCCTAAACCACCTTCTCTATTTTTTCCAGCTCTTCCATTCAAGTTTTTTAATGTTTACTTCCCCATCCATTTTAATACCTGTTTTCACCTATTGCCTTGCCTTTTATGTTCCACCTCTCTCATTGCAAGTATTTCCCCTTTAATTGCCAACTTTGTGTCTTCTCTTTACATTAATCTCCTCTTTCTCCTCTACCTGCATTACATGCATAATGCAGACACAACCCCACCAGTACAGAAATATTACTTTATTTTCCCCCTGCCTTGTTCTATTCATCTTTGCCTTCACTTTCTATGTGTCCCAATATGTTGATTCACAAAAATTTCGGTCATTTGATCCAAATATTCTCTTTTCTCAGTCCTGAGGCAGTTCTACACTGGAACTCCTTTATTCTCCAGTATTTCATTTGCTAGCAGAAATATTACTTTTTCTTTGCCTCAACTTAATATGTCTTCACAAACTCAGTCACTTGACCCAAGTATTCTCTTTCCTATGATGGTACCTGCCCAGGCATTTCTGCATTGGAACTCCTAATCTCCTGTATTTGAATTTCCTTTACTAATTAATATTGTAGGTCAGTATTAACCCCTTATCAGCAACTGCTTTGGGCTTGAAATAGGAGCAGATATTAGAATAATAGAAAACTGAGTTCTAACATTTTGTTGCTTCAGCCTCAGTCATAGTCATAATGAATGTTACAGCAGGTGCCCTGATTATGGATGCACATACAGTACAACTGTGGCAGAAATGGGGACAAAACCACAGTGACTGCTATAAAACATCAAATGGCCAAAAAGCTAATGGACACTTACAAAAATCATCACTGCTCACTAAAAAGGATTCACTGGTCCACAGTGTTTGGTGCACCTACCCAGTTACTATTTTTAATGCTACCAGTAGAGGATAGTTTTGAATAATAACATTTTTATACTTTCTGTTTCACTGTAAGATATAAAGTGTTGGGAGTAGTGGAGGTATAGCAGCCCCCCCACACATTGCAATGTTTTTTTCCTTTTTTCCCCATCTCTGTTCTCACACAGTTTGTAACTTAAATCTGTATTTTTCTTTTTTTTTTCTTTTATTTTCTGCCAGGAAGATATGGAGACACTAGTGGCTGACTGCTTTTAGGGCAAAGCATGAAAGGATTCTGCAATTAATGCTGCTGCAATTAGCTGCTGTGGCTACGGGGTTACAGACGTTGACTTGGGGAGTGACTCTCTACTGCAGCTCACGGATGCTCTCTGAGCTTCTCCAATCTGACCCACATCGAGCTGAGGAGGGAGAGTCAAAGACCAGCTCCGTTTCTATGCCACCATCTGAAATAGACACACAATTAAAAGAAATACCGGTAAGAGTGCTCGCAGAGACACACTTCTCCAACTTGACTGTGGTGAGAAAGTGACTGTGTCCTGCAACTCTGTGCACTCTGCTCCTCCGATCACCCATGTGCCGCTGCTCCTTCAGATCATCTGACCAGTCCAGCGATGTTCAGAGGCAGCTCCTCAGCTTGTTGTCCCCAGAGGGAGGCGGGCTTGTGCTGCATATTCATGAGTCAGTGCCCGCTTCCATGTCTCGCACACCCTTCAATTTCCCTGACCCTGTGGCTGCAACAGTTCAGTTCTGAGAATGCAAATATTTAAGCAAGCAGGGGAGGGGGTTGCCGTGCACCCAGGAACCCCCTCGGCTATGCCTATGTCTGAGGACCATGAGTTCAAGGAGGACAGTGTGAAAGACTGTGCCTAGTTCATTCTTGAAACAGCATTTAGAACTTGTGTAAGCTGAACATCTGATGGGGCTGTCTAGTAAAATAATATTATAAAGTGCTAAAAATGCACTTGGAATTGTGTTATTTACTATAAACCTTTTTTAATATTTCATGCAGTTTCTATATATTTTTCTGTGAACAGTGGATGGACTGATTAATTCAGTCACTTCCATAAAGAGTCAGTATACATTTAAAAACTGTGTATATCCCTTTAAAAGACTTTCCAGCAGAGTCAATTATCCTTGCAATGCTGAAATGTCAGGAAAGAGTCTTGGTCGCTATGACTGACCACCTTGCTAGCAAAGAATGATGACACAAGCTTTGGTGTCATGTGACTTCTCTCCTGACATAAAGAGCTAGTCAGCCAAGCAGCCAGTGCTGCCAGTCTGCCTTCAGAACCCATTGAGTAAGTGGATTTTTGTGTAATACTTAAACTTAGAAATGCACTTGGTCATAGGATTTATTAAATTAACAGCAAAAGGATTATTAAATCAGCGAATGAAAAGTTTTAGACTATGAAGTGAATTGTATCATTTAGTAACATTTAGAGGAGAATGTTTATCTGATAAGCTAAAAAGGAAAATTAGGGGAAACAAATGAAGCTTTGCAGTAACTGCATCAGATGCTAGAAGCACATGGCACTAGAGAACTGATTTAGGTTTGTTTTGTGCACACATGGTTTAAATAGGCTAAATCTGAATTTCAAAGGAAATGAAAGAACATTACATTAATTACTAAGCTTTTAAGGAATCTGAGTAGAGGTGGATTGAAATATATATAAAAAAATGGGTTGGTTTTTGAACACATGATTTAACACTTATGTAGGTAAATAAAAAAGTAATTGCTTTTTTGTTCTCAACCCCAGCTTTCCCTGGTGCACATTACCTAATAGACATGAGGCGTGAAGAAAACATGTTAAAAAGCAAAGTACCATATAAAAAGGTGAATATTTAAAAGCGAGTGCATGAACATATTAGAAATACTGTATAATGTGTGCAAATAACTTTAAAGAAGCACTTAAATTAACAATTGATGTTCTTTGTTATAATTTTTTTCTCTCTTTCTGTCCCCTTTTATTTATTTATTTATTTATTTATTTAATTATCAGTTAAATGGTTGAAGAAAAATATCTGAAATCAAAAAGTAGAATAAATAAAAAGGTGAATATTGAGAACTTAAACTATAAATGATAAAGCAGCATTGTTTGTTGCAATTTGGAGTATGTAGCATTTGACCTAAATGTTTTATTTATTTATTTTTAAAGAGAACACATACAGGAGGCAATTCTTGAGGAGACTTGGCAGATGTTTGGCTTTTGCTGACATTGTTTAAAAGTAAGGCAATTAATTTTTCATGCATTTATATTGGTGGCATTTAGTTGGGCAAAATGTATATGAATTTTATGACTGTTAATGAATGTAAAGGATAACCAGGTGGTTAAAATATCATTTTGGTTTTAATATTGCTTTAATAACTACAATTGAAAGTTGGTACATCCAGTCATTTATGACTAGCATGGTCTAATATGGAAAGATATTAAAAATTGAAAATTAAAAAAATAAATGTTATTTTCAAATGTGAAACATGGTAAATATTTGTTTATAAATCTTTTTACAGTTCCCCAGAAGAAGCCTAATACTAGGCAAAATGTTGGGACTTTATAAAATAAAAATAAACTTTAAAAAGACTTTGTGTGTAGTAGCATTCATTGCTCGAGCAGGCCAGAACTTTGTTGTTGGTTTATTCTTGAAACAGCATTTTGAACTTGTGTAAGCTGAACATCTGAGCAGGGGGCTTGGGGGAGTGAACCACTGACACAGGACAGAGGGTGGGGAAACATCTTTTAAATTCTTGCACTGCTGTTTGGGACTGAGACCACCCATCTGATGTACTCCTGGACCCATTCTGTGAACCAGCTTGTTGTGTTTCTACCCACAGAGCCGATTCCCTGCATCTGAGGACCACGAGTTCAAGGAGGACAGTGTGAGGGACCGTGCCTAGTTTATTCTTGAAACAGCATTTTGAACTTGTGTAAGCTGAACATCTGAGCAGGGGGCTTGGAGGAGTGAACCACTGACGCAGGACAGAGGGTGGAGGAACATCATTTAAATTCTCATGCCGCTCACTAGCATGTGCGGTAGTGAGTGGCGCAAGAGCCACTCCACTGCAAAATTAACTTAGAAGATTTTATTAAGATTGCTGATTTATGTAAATGTAGAATACCCGATTTGGGCTTCAAATGTATATAATAGTATACTTGTTGATAAATTCATGAAGGGGTATCAGAAATTCATTAGGTACGTACTGAAGGTATTGCATTAAAGGATTTCTGAGTTGCAGCTCACTTACAGACACTTTAGTTACAACTAGCACCCATAGTATTTACAAGTAATTTTAGCTTGTTTTGCTTTTAACTGATAGGACATTTTTTAGTAAGCTAATTGTTAACTAAATTGTTTAAACTGTTATTATTAGCATAATTGCTGTAACCAAGCATATTCTTAAGATGAAGCTAGCCATACTGATGAATCTATTTCTAATTGCTGGCTTAACAGAGAAACATAGATCTTGGAATAAAAAAAGAAAGCAAGTTTATCTCCATTGCAGGGGAGGAAAAGACACAAGGGGGGTAAATGTAATTATTTGCTTCTGGCCAAATGGTACTGTATGGGACAGCATTTGGCCACTAGCAGATTTCCAAAAACAAAACGTAGGAACTTATTTTCATATGGATGGGAACTATATAAATGCAGATCTTGCTCTGTGTACCTTGAGTATTTTAGGAATCATTTTCAACATTCATGCCACCACCTGGTAATTTTGATAAGTGGGGATATCAAAACAAACCCTGGGCCTAGGAATACAGGTGGACTTCAAATAACACATGAAAATGCATGCAGTTTAACAAAAAAAATAGACCTAATGAGAGTATGGTCAGACAACATTAAAACAGATATAATGGGGTTTTCAGAATCTTGGCTTCAAAAAATATCTTGGATAATGAAATTCAGATAGCTGGATTTAATTTGACAAGGCAAGATAGAGGTAAATGAGGGGAAGGAGTAGTGATCTATACAAGTAACAAATTAGAATCACTAAAAACTAAATACTCAGGCAACTTAGAAGGGATTAATTGTCTGGTAATTGAACTAGTAATAAGCAAGCTCATGATTGGGATAGTATATGCACCCCAAAAACTAAATTATCTCTTTTTGACAAACTAGCTGCTACACTTTTAGATATTGCACAGGACAGTGAATTGATCCTTTTGGGGGATTTCAATGCTGATTGGAATTTAAGCAGAGGAAAAAGATTGAAAGATAGTTTTGACACTTTAAGACTGCAACAAATTATACAGGGGACAACTAGAAGTACAGGACATATGGACAAAGGGTCCCTCTTGGGCTTAATATTCATATCAAAAAACCTGATGGTGAATTTAGTGGAAATATTGCCACTAAACTTAAGTGACCACTGGCCAATAAGGTGTGTAGTTGAGTGGGTTAAGCCAGAGACATCAACCAATGAAGTAACCTGGGTAACAAATTGGAAAGCCTTTAGAGCTACTGCTTTTAGGGACAGTCTGAGAAGCGAAGACTGGACCAGAATCACCTTAATACCGGACCTGGATTTGGCAATCCAAGATTTTACTAATACAGTAGTCAGGATAATAAATAAACATGCCCCCAAAATTAGAAAAACTTTAGGAAAAAAATCAGCTTCCGCGGGTAACAGAAGAAATTAAAAAACTTCTAAGGATAAAGAACAGGTTATGGAAAAAGACAAAAAGAACAAAGCTACTTGAGGATTGGTTGACATTTAAAAAATGGCATAACAAATGTTCAAATTTAATAAAGCAGGCTAAAATAAATTATAGACAAAATACAGAGAAGGTCACAGATTCAAGAGAGTTTTGGCACTACATAAAAAAATTGCAGAATCCAGTAAATGTAAAGAAATCTATAAAGTTCATTAATAATAATGTTATGGTTGAAAGTGAAAATTCTGTAGCTAACTTGTTAAATGATTATTATATTGAACTTCCAGATATAAACTTGCCAGATTATAAACAAACTTCCTCTTCACAAAAAGCCCATCATGACAGATATAACATCTTGAACATTGAGGTCAAGAGACCAAGATTTAGGTTTAGGAAACTAAAAATCAATGATGTTGAGAAGGAGTTAAGAAGGTTGAAGAAAGGCAAGTCCTGTGGTTTAGACACAACTGAACTTGAATTCTTGGAAATAGGATCTGACATATTAGCCCCTGTCATTACCTACTTATTTAATTGGAGCCTGAGTGCTGCAAATTTTCCTGACTTATGGAAAATTGGAAAAATAATCCCAATAGATGGGAGGGCGGGGCTCGCTGGCAGTGTCAAATTATCGACCCATTGCACTACTTCTGATTCTTTCAAAAGTATTCAAGAGATTTATCTATAGACAGTTATCAGGGTACTTAGAGCAATATGACCTGCTTACAAATAAACAATATGGCTTTCGAACAGGGAGGTCCACGGACACGGCCCTCATAGATTTTAATAATCTTATATCTGAGCCCATGAATCAGGGTTTAGAGTTGGGGGCCGTGTTCATGGACCTCAATAAGGCCTTTGATTTAGTAGATCATGAGATAATATTGGAAAAATTGTATGAGATTGGTATCCATGAAGAAACTTTATCCTGGTTTAGTTCTTATCTCTCTCAAAGAAGACAATGTGTGCTGGTGGGCAGTTCTTTCTCAACTCCGAGGGAAGTGAGGAGAGGGGTGCCTCAGGGTTCAATACTGGGGCCCTTTCTCTTCAACATTTACATCAATCACCTCCCCAAAGTGATTGCGAATGGAGTGGTGAGCTTGTACGAAGATGACACTGTTTTAGTGGTGTCCGCCTGCAACCGCACCACTCTGGAAGCAAAAATGCAACAAGATGTGTTAGCAATGGAACAGTGGTTTCAAGGAGTTAGATTAGTGATGAACCTTAAGAAAACACAAAGCATGATTTTTTCAACTTTTATTTTATTTTATTTAGTTTTTGTTGACCGGGTAAGTGCACTAGACAAATCCTGCCTATTTTCAGGCACGACCCAGGGAGGGGGGATACAGATGAATGCCAACTGACCTTGAACCAGATTAAGCTTGTTTATAGTATATATAGTGAATGGGGGGAAATTTGGCCAGGGCACCGGGGAAATTCCCCTACTGAATTGCTGTCAGTAGGGGAAGCTGTCATCTGTACTTTTGGATGGCCACTTGTTGTGAGGACTTGGTGTGTGAGGATGCTGCACCGGTAGGAGAGATGGCCTCCTTTCCCACCTGTAATTTGCAAGAGGCTGTGATCATTGGAAGCCATGAATCACTACAGATCAACCTAGCAGAAGATATTTCTGAAATTTTTCACTCAACAGAGGATCTAAGCATACCGATAGAAGATCTGGAGATTATCGCCACTCAGCTTACCCAAGATAACGATGTCTTTCAAAAGGTTGCAGTTTTGCTGCAGTGTTATGGGCAAAATGTGGAAATTCAAGCAGGAACCAAGTGAGGAATGGAGAAATCTGAGCTTTCCGCTCAGCTACCACAGGTTGCTATGGAATCCCTCCCTGTCATTCACCCTGTTCTACTTGTCAGCGTGCGGAGTGACGTGCAAGCATCACAGGCCACGCTGGGGCCGGGTGAGTCAATATAAACTGCTGGTTTACAGTTTAGACCCAAATGTGCTAATGGAAGTCAGGAGCCAGCTGGCAGTAGTAACGTTACTGATGATGACGTGTGCCAAAAGCCCAGGCTTCTCAAATAAAATGTGTCCCTGATTCAGCTGAGGAAAATGTTGTCATCCACCCGGTATCCCTCGCTATTCAGGTGGGGCAGGGTTCTTCAGCAAAATTAGTACAGGAGGGTTCGCAACCTGCACCTTGGCTTACCAAATCAGTGGGATTAGTTTTTAAACATCCTGGGCTTGCTCCAGATGTGAGCTTTGCTGAACGGCCAATTCGGTACCAATCGGTACCTCATATTCACAAGGACCAGTGGTTTCAAGGAGCTAGATTAGTGATGAACCTTAAGAAAACACAAAGCATGATTTTTTTCAACTTTTATTTTATTTTATTTAGTTTTTGTTGACTGGGTAAGAGCACTAGACAAATTCTGCCTATTTTCAGGCATGACCTGGGGAGGCAGATGTATGCCAACTGACCTGGAACCAGATTAAGCTTGTTGATAGTATATATAGTGAATGGGGGGGAAATTTGGCCAGGGCACCGAAAGACAAACGAAAGTAGATGGCTCTGAACTAAAGAGGGATTCAGTGACACTAGCTTACCGACAAGTCACAGCTATGACTAATGAACAGTCTGTCCCTCTTTCACCAGTTCCAGGCCTCACTATTGGAACTTTGAACCCTTGTGAGCCTTGGTCTCCCCAAAAGGCTTTATTGGAGGCAGGCTGGAAACAACAGTCAGGAGGTACCTGGCTACCAGATCCTGCTTGGGACTCTTCCTTTGATTTCTCACAAACATCTCCTACCTGACAACCAGGGCCCAGTGATAAAACTCTCCCTTTGACTGCTGTTTCAGTACCATCTCCTCATGTGGGTTCTCGGGGTGAAGAAACTACTCCGGGAGAACTGCCTACTATTGCTTCAGCTGTGCCCTGACAGCAGACCATGTTGCCTAAAGCCTCAGTATCTGAGGAATCAGAACCAGTTAGTGCCCTCTCTGGCCCTGTGTTATCTGAAGCTCCTAGTCATAAACCTTTACTGTCTAACCTTTTCTCTAAAATTAAAAAGGAGGCAGCTCCTAGGAGGAATGCTGTACATATTCGATATAAGGGAGGGTTGGCTGATAGGTATTATGTGGAGAGGCATTTATTAAAGGATTCCTTGCATTTTTCTCCTCGGGAGGTTTTTGCCTTCATCAATATTTCTGGGGAAGATAATTTCGACGTAAGCTTTTGTACAGCCCATGCGCTAGATTTATTTTGGGAAAGGTATGGACAGGTTAAATTCTCCCCCACATGGGCTCCCTTTTTGGTAATTACACTTACTAAACCTTTAATTAAATATGTAATGGTTATGTTTCGCAATGAGGGGGTCCATGTGGAGGATATTACCTATTGGCTCTCTCAGAAATGCGAGGTACTTAGTGAGCCTGAGGCAATATTGGCTACGGAGTTATTTTGGACTGGTGGATGGAAATATAAAGTGAAGTTTAGACAGGCTGATTCTGGGGTGAAACATATACCAAACTCCTTTTTGTTGGAGAAGGATAGAGGGGTTTGTTTTTATGGGGGACAGCCTCGGGCCTGCTATAAGTGTGGTTCTAGAATTCATCTGTCTAGTACAGGTGACAAACCCCGCTGTGGTAATTGTGGGGAAATTGGCCACATAGCGATGCAATGTTGTAATCACATACATTGTGATCTTTGTGAGGAGTACGGGCACGTGTTTGGTGAATGCCCTTGGGCTGCCAAGAATAAGGCCTCTTGTGTGAGTCCTGAATTGTTAATACAAAAGGCACAAGACACTGCGACTACTCCTCCTACCTCCTGTTCAGAGAATCCAGTTGCGGAGCCTGCTGATCCTGTGGTATCTGATCTCGGCCCTTCTATGTCATCCATTCTCACGGCCCCTTGTCTGGTACCAGACACCCCTGCCCCTCCACCATCTGCCCCTGGGGAGGATATTATTTCTGCACCTCCATTTAACTCTATGAAGCTTACTCCTGTGTGTTATGATGACTCAGCAGGCATCAAGGATCATGCACCTGCCCCCCCGGTGGTAGCTCCACTGTCTTGTAGGAGGTCTTCCAGGTTTTCTAAGGCTAAATCCCTTCCCCCCACTTTCGAGACAGATAATTCCTATGCTGACCTTTTTTGGGGTGATTCAGAAATGGAACAAAGGGATTCAGACTCACAAAAATCTGTTATGGATCCCTCCACTCAGCCTATAGGAGATTATAAAGGCAAAAAGAAGAGAAAAAAATAGCTTTCTACTCTAAGACATACTAATATCTGTTTATACCTGGGGCTCTTTAAATACTCATAGCATCCTGAATAATGTTAAATGACAGGCGGTGTTTCAATTCTTCATGAAAAGAAAATTGATATTTGTTTCTTGCAAGAAACCTGGATGTTTTTGGCTGAGCAGTTATGTACATTTAAGCGTGATTGGCCTTGGGGGTCTTCCTACTGGGCCTTTGGACCAGATAGGGTGGATGGGATTGGTATTCTTTTTAATTCATACAAATTTACTTTATACAAACTGATGGATCTTTGTGCAGGTTGAGTGTTGATCTAGAATGGTAAGTGGGATGCTATGGACTACAGGCTCATTAATCTTTATAACCCTCAGACCAAAGCTGAACAGGTGGCTTTGCTGAAAACAATTCAACCCTATTTGGTCACTACTTATCATGTTCTATTTGGGGGGGGACTTTAACTGTAATTTCTTACAGGCTGGGAGAAAGCAGGTACTGCCAGAACAGAAAAAGATATACAGTGACACTAATGCACTTGCACTTCTTGTTAAAATGACAGGACTTACAAATTGTAGTAAACTTCAGACACATGGTCCACAGTTTACCTATACTCGCAGCAAATTTAAAACTACTATAGATCACTTATTTATTTCAGCTAATGTCCCTAGTGGCACATTCGCTATACAGCCAGTGGAATTTTCAGATAATTTTTTCCTGACCTATATCCTCAGGCCTAGATCTTTTTGGCCTAAGGTGCGTAATAGATGGAAATTGAATACTTCTGTTTTAACGGATCCACATGTTCGGGTTAGTATCTCTACTATTCTTACTGCATGGTTGTCGGTTGCTTTTTTATATTCGGATTTGGGAGAATGGTGGTTGGATACCAAAACGGATATTAGGCTGTAGTTCATGAAGTTTGGGAAATGCACTGGTAATGATAAATTCCTCACATATTCAACACTCAGGAAACAACTGCAAAAACTTATTTCTTTAACATATACATTGAGGTATGATTATTCAGCACAAATTACAACCATAAAAGATCAGATGTACCTATATCAGTATGATAGGGCATGTAAATCTTTGAAGGATTCCACTGCCATGGACTATCTCATTGACCAGGACGGTGGTAAAATTGATAATATTGACGGAATCGAACACTTGATTGAACGTCATTTTTCCTCTCTAGTATCTCCTGTACCTATCCCACCGCAAACTATAGCTGACTTTTTACATGATATACATGTCCCTGTTTTTCCTGATGACATAACTGCATTACAGGTTCCCTTCACTGAAATGGAGATAGAATCGGCCATCAGACAATTAAAATGTTAATACTTCATCGGGTATGGATGGGCTGCCACATGCATTTTATAAAGCCTTTACACATGAGCTCATCCTTTGTTTAAAACTGGGGTACGACAGGGCTGCCCCTTGAGTCCCCTCTTATATGCTTTTTCGTTGGACCCCATTTTACGATTGTTTACTGACCATTCCACATGGGAAGGGATAGCAGGTATGGGAATACAAACAGAGTTAGTGGTTCAAGCATATGCAGATGATGTCTGTGTTTTTTTTTCCACATCCTGATCAGGTTACTATATTTGTGTCTGAATTTGAGAAATATGCTAAGGTTTCAAATGCAAAATTGAATTTGGCTAAAACTAGGGGGTTATTTATAGGGGTGTGCAGTCTGGTAGCTTGTCAACAATCTGGTATTGCTATTTCTTCGGTGCCCCTTTCAATTTTGGGAGTTCAATTTGGGCTGCAGAATTTGCCTTTAGAAAACTGGGAGCTTGCCCTCCATAAAATTGAGGCAGTTATTGAGATGGAAACAGTGGAAGCTTACCAAACATAAATGGATTCAAATTTTGAAACAATTTATAATGCCTTATCTTCAGTATGTAGCTATGATTTTTCCTCTGCCTACAGTGTTAGAAACAAGAACCTATAGCTTATTTTTTCAAATGTTGTGGGGGAATCATTTGAATCTGATAAAATGGCAATACACCTATTTAGAAAAAAAAGGGGGCTATAGGTATGATCCAAAGAAAGAGGTGTGCAAGAACAATTTGAAGATGGGGGGGCAGCTCAGAGGTAATTTAAGGAAGTATTTTTTCACAGAGAGGGTTGTGGATGCATGGAACGGCCTTCCAGAGGGGGTTTGGAGTCAAAAACAGTGGTGGAATTCAAGCATGCATGGGACAGTCATAAGGCTATTCTAGGGGTTGGGGGTAGGAAGAAGTAGGCTGCTGGATAACTAGGATCTGCAGCTTATCCATTAGGTAGGGAAATGGGCAGACTGGGTGGGCCTAGCGGTCCTTATCTGCCGTCAAATTCTATGTTTCTATGTTTCTATGTTTTCTCTCATACAATCAAGTATGAGTAGTATAAGTTCATATATCTTGTCAAATGTAAAATTTCAGCCAATCAGTGCGTGCCACATCATTTGACAGGTGGGCGTGGCCTAAAACGGACCAATCAGAATCACCCCTTGTTAAACCGGAAGTCCCTCCCTAAAATGAGCTAGCCCCACCCCCTTCTGGCAGAAATGACACGCGTTCGAACCTGTCCGCCCTTGATGCAGGAAATGACACGTTTCAAACCCTGTCCGCCTTGCGCAGAGAAATGACCTAACACCACCATTTGTAAGCGCCTTATGCCCCCTCATTCTCGTACACTCCTCGATCCCCTGCCAGACCATCCTGGCTTGAACCCAAGTCCCACCATGCTAGCTTGAACTCCTGCGTCCCCTCCTTTCTCCTGCACCCCCACCAGCCTGGCTGAACCCTCATCCCTCCCTCCTTCTCATACACTCCTCGATCCCTGCCAGACCATCCTGGCTGGAACCCGAGTCCCACCATGCTAGCTTGAACTCCCGCGCCCCTCCTTCTCCTGCACCCCACCAGCCTGACTGAACCCCTGTCCCCTTCTCCTGCACCCCAACATCCTGGCTCGAACCGCTGTCCCCCCTTTCTCCTGAACCCCACCATCCTGGCTCGAACCCTTGTCCCTCTTCACCATCGTGCTCCTCCCACCCCAAAAAATCAGTTAGTGTTTATGTAGTGGTATGTGCCCCCCCGTAGGCCTGGTGTATAACTGCAGGGACATGTGTGTGTTTTTTGATTAGGATATTTTCAGAAAGAAGTATCTAGGAGGGAACCTGATCATGCAGAGGTTTCACAGATTCTGTGTGGAGACCCCACACCCGAGGAAATTCATCTGCCTGTGTGAGTACCCTTTTCTGTTTTTGTACAGTATACAAAATTATTTAACATGCATCTGTAGGACTGTGTCAAACTTGCATCAAAGGATAGCTTTATGTATACGCATGTAACATTTATAAGCTAAAACGGGGGGACCTCTGTGTAAATAAGATGGTTCAGCAGTTTTCTCTGGATAGCATTGCAACAATCACAAAAAACTAATTATTTATACTTTTGTCATGAATTAGAAAGAATAAAAATATATCAGAAAAAAGGAATACACATACTTATAGTTCACCCCCCTCAGCTCTGTGTAGTATCAAGGAGAAGGCTGAAATGAAATGTGTGTGTGATATTTATAATGTTTTGAAAAAGGGGTGTGGGGGCTACAACAGATGTACCTCTGACACGTTACCATGTATAGTATGATGGGGTGTGGTGATGGTTTTACCAAGGGGCAGTCCATCTTGCTAAGCGTTATATAAACCCTGCATTTGAAGCCAGAAGGCACAGCTTTTGAGAGATTTTTCAGATTCTGTTTTATAGACTTGGAGCAGATTATCAAAAATATCAAGCAAGAAGATGGCAAGTGCTTCTCATTTCAACATCCCTGTAACAGGTCAGATTGTCATACCACCTAATGAAAAATTCAATCTCCCTGTAACAAGCCAGATTGTCACACCACCTAACGAAAAGTCTGGAGATGAAAAGCCAAGCAAGAAGATAGCTGTCGGGGCCCCACAACCCAAGTCAACGATGTGTACTACGTGAGGTGTGAAACGAATGCCCCACACAAGTCTTGTTGTGGAAGAGTGTCTGACATAAAAAAGAAACTCGCTGAACAGTTTGGTGAATCAGAAAATCCTAAACCTGACTCTCCTTCTGAAGAGACACCACTGCAAGACCTTGAAGAGTTGCTGGGGTGTGAATCTGATGCAGAAAAAGAAGTTACTATGAAACCAAAAAACAGAGAGTAACAAGAAGGGGGAGCCAGAGATGATGGTCAGTGAGACACTGCCAAAAAAAGCATCAGAGAAAGTTGTGAAAAAGAAATGCAAGACAGAGCCAAGAGGGGACTCTGACCAAGAGGGTGATGATGATAATGCAGCCACAAGCAGTCAGGCCCAGGCTAAGAAAGAGAAAGATGAGAAAAATGAAGAAAAGAGTTGCCTTGATGAGGTAAATGCATTTTAACATTTAAAAAAATGTGAGTGGTGACATGGTGTAACTGAGGGAGATGAGTTAGCAGTAGAACTAAATCTTACCTATAATGAGTCAGAGGACCAATGCTGTTTTTTTGTTTTACCTTAATAGACTGAAGGATTTGCGATGGAGCAGCAGCCATATTCGGACAGCATGGATTCTCGACTTTCCACAAATCTACTGCTCGACTGTCTTTGCTGTGTGAAAGATACAAATGTTTGTTAATGAGATGTGGAGAACCAGTATGTTAGAAATACAGAGTGATAGAATGTTTCAAATGTCACAGAACAGGCTGTGATCACTACACAACCCTCTTCTTCTACTGAGATTAGACAGGGACCTCACATGAAAACCAGGCCTTGTAGTAGTAAACCCCAAAACTGACGTTTATGTATTGTAAGTACGTTATATGTATCATACTATCCGGTGGCGCAATTCGCTTCAGTGATACAGAGGGTAATACATTGTGAATTGGTCGATTCCTGTCCTGGGTGTGAGATAGATGATCCGAGCTAGAAAAACCATTCATGTGTCCTTGATGACTTAAGGTCTAAAGAAGCATACAGAAATGTTTCTGAAGCCATACATATAGGGCAGCTCATGCCCGTGATCTTGGCAATTGCTATGAAGCATCAGGGGTTGAATATGACCAATTGTACCCTGGAAACTATAAGTCATGTTTTAAATGATGTGAGAAACCATGACCCCATGTGGTTAGTTATGCAAATGTTACAGCAGACAGACGGTGAAATTAAAAAAGATGCCTGCCGTCTGGTCAGCAAAGGCTCCTTTAAAAAACTTCTAAAAAGAAATTCAGGAACACTGTTTATATTTTAAAAAAATTACCACACCCTGCCCCACCCCCCCCCCAAATTATTACAGGGAAACATTTCAGTACCAAAATGTGTCATATTTTATTTTTTACAGATAATCATGTGGGATGCAAGTACAGAGAGAATCCAAAGGTTTATGTATCTGATCCTAAGCCATTACTGTCATCCATCACTGTTTGGTTCACCTCAATATGACATTTGCCTTTGTGAGATACATGTAGCCTATGAACTGATGATGTTTGCCCTTCCAGAAGTATGGGAGGATACAGATAAATATATAAATGAATCTGTGTTACCACTTGTAGAAAATGTTAAAGTGATTGCCGATATATTCATGGAAGTTGATGAATGTCTTTGTGGACTTTATATCATGGTCGCTATAGCCATGTGTGTGTGTACTACAAAGCAGAAAAACCTTGTGATATTGTGCATGTTGTTAACCTGGCTTCTCTGCTTGCTGAAATGATCCACTGGTCAAAAAGGACCCTTTAAAAATGATATAAGGAAATTCAGGAACACTGTTTTCATTGTTAAAACATCCCCCACCCCCACCCCAAAACTGCTACTTGTTACCATTTTAATATTGTTCATATTGTTACCCTGGCTTTTACCACTTGCTAAATGTATGTTTTTTCCAAAGTATACAACGATGGAAACACCCTGTCAGTGCATCCAGAGGCTTATTTACCAACTAGTCAGACACAAAGCTAAACAACCTGGTTTAAATCTACCTACAGGACAAGCACCGTCTGTACTTTTAGAGACATGCCAAGGTTTTTTGATGGTCTCCCAGAGGGACCCCAAAGGAAACTGTGGATTATTTTAAGGATGAGGGGCTACTCTTGAGGAAGCAATGTTTAAAATTGCTATAGAGTTTATGCATAACCCTTATGATGTAATACACTTTTGTGGTTTTATCTGTACTGCTGTTGACTTTTTAGTGTTTAGTTTGCAGAACGGGGGGTCTGAGTCTGACATCATAAATTTTGCTTCTTTTATCGCTTTGTTGTGTTTCATAAACCAGATTTAGCATATGCTTTTCCTAAATAGTGTATTATAATGTACTTTCAGATGGAACGTACTGGCATGCTTCCAATATTCCAGACAGTCTTGATGTCTACAATGTACCGTGTG
This sequence comes from Neoceratodus forsteri, assembly GCA_016271365.2. Lineage (NCBI taxonomy): Eukaryota > Metazoa > Chordata > Ceratodontiformes > Ceratodontidae > Neoceratodus > Neoceratodus forsteri. The sequence goes on from CM028131.1 coordinate 739,207,355, forward strand.
ATAAAGGACATTTTAAAGGAACCTATATACTTTGGAAAGCAGCCTGCATTAAATGTCTGTTTGAAGATGCTGCTGCTTCACTGGCAGAAAACACACTGACTCTGATTAAAGAGTTGCCACCCCTTGTATGGAGACTTTATGTTGACGAATGGAAAACAGTAGCGTAGAGCAGTATGCAAGGTGAATGTCATTTTAGATGTAATAGAATGTCTTCAAAATCAGCCTTGTTATTTTGAATGGTGTATGGCATATGTGTGTATGTATTGTGCATACCTCATCACTAAGGGGGAAGTGGATGATGCCAATGCTTGTGTAAAACATGCAGCTCAAAAGTTGCTGTTTCAGGGTATTGTGAAGCGTGTAAAAATTGAAGAGTAGAAAAACAAAATTATTATATAATCTGTTGCATGCTTACCATGTGTTATGCCTTTTGTATGTAGAACCTATATGCATTAGTTGATGTATTATAAAGTAAATATTCAAATACTGTTATGACGTGTATTTATAAATAAAATATAATCATGCATTGCACTTTGTGGTTGTCATAGTGTTATGCCTTTTGTATGTAGAACCTATATGCATTAGTTGATGTATTATAAAGTAAATATTCAAATACTGTTATGACGTGTGTATTTATAAATAAAATATAATCATGCATTGCACTTTGTGGTTGTCATAGTGTTTTTAAAAGAACAAAAAGAGCACATACTTTATTTTACTGGTGACAAGAGTTTTGCTAGCTAGCAGATGTGTCAGGGTGTTGACGAAAGGAGATGAATGATCACCTGTTCCAGAATATATATTTTAATGCAAAAAAGTGGGTAGTTTCACAGGGTGACTCAGCTGTATAAGGCTGCAAAAACTTGATAAGGAGGTCACCAGGAAAGGTGTTGCAGAATGGCTTGTAAGCAGGAGCCCTATTCATTACACAAAGCAGCCAGAGTCCCGATTTAAGAGAAATCCTGTCACTGTTTCTGACATAGACAGACAATGGCAAGCTGATTTAGTGGATATGAGTCAATATGCAAAGTACAATAATGGGTTTAAGTACATACTGATGTGCATCGATGTGCTGTCCAAGTATGCTTGGGTAGTGACTTTAAGAGACAAATCAGGCAAGGCAGTGATGCAAGCCTTTAAAACTATTTTAAAAGTGGACGTGACACCAGAAGCTGCAGACTGATCAGGGTAAGAGTTTCTAAATGCTTCCTTAAAGAACCTATTAAACAAAATAAAATACACCATTTTGTGACAAATAATGAAGTTAAGGCCAGCATTGTAGAAAGATTTATTAGGAGACTGAAGTCACGCATGTATGCTATTTACAGCCCAGAATACTTGGAAATGTACAGATGTGTTGTCAGACCTGGTGCACAGCTATAACCATACTTATCACAGAAGCATTAAACACAGACCTGTGGATGTTAACCCTTCCAATGCCCTGGTGTATGGAAGATCCATCATCGGTAATTCTGTTCTTGGCAAAAACAAAAAGGGTACCCTTCAGAAAGATGATCACGTGAGACTATCTAAGCTAAAGGGGTGTTTGAAAAGGGATATGAACAGACATACACAGATGAGATATTTATTGTGACGGAGGTCTTAAAGACACAGAGGCCCACCTATAAGCTAAAAGACAATCAGGGGAAGACATTAAAGGTACTTTTATGCAGAGGAGCTACAAAAATTGAACCTGATGAGGACGTGTGTAATAGGGTGCAGAAAATCCTGAAGGAGAAAAAGCGTGGAAGAAAAACTTGGTATCTGGTAAAGTGGAGAGGTGGCCGATAATTTAATAGCTGGGTTGAGGGCAACACAAGTTCAGGACATTAGAAGCAGATAAGGCTTAATATGCTCAAAATGGATTTTATATCACATTGCCCAGCAATGCATCACACAACATTTTCCCCAAAAATACTATATCCACTTTTACTGTAAAGTTACCACAAACGCTTGAACTACCTGGTGAATGGGAAGTGGACTTAGCAGAAATTCAGTACCCTCATACCTGGGACAATGTGCCTGCACAGAAAAACAGGTTCAGTATGCTCTATCAGCCTCTAAACGTAGCCCATAGTAAAACACCACCAACTGGACCCTTTACTGAGTCAGTAGCATTTAAAATCCCATCGGGCTATTATCCTAACATTGCTGGTGTTATTTCTCAAATTAATAAAAGCATATTTGAAGTAAATGAACTGCCAGTGGTTTTGGAACAACAAACCATTGGGAGAGAAATAAGCATTGACAGTGACATCAAATGTATTTTGTTTATGCATGGGCAGTTACAGTACCTTTTGGGTTTTAGCAGACTCGAGGTAGGTATAGGAAAGAATCTAGCAAAGAACCCTCCAGATATTAATGGGGGCTTTTACACATTATATATATACACTGACATTATCACAAATGAAATAGTGGGTGACAGTCTAGTGCCTTTGCTGAGATGCGTACCTGTCAGGGGCCAAGACAATGAGATAGTGACTGTGACCTACGATAAACCCCATTATCAAACAGTCAGTAAACATCAGATTGATAGTCACTATTGAAATAAAGAATGATCAAAATGAACCTGTACCATTTCGATTTGGAAAGGTGATTGTGAAGTTGCATTTTCGCCCCCAGAGAGTGCTCTAAAATTTAAACAAGGATGGTGATTGTTCGACATTATGGGGACCCTGCCTTGTACAGAAGCTATTACAAGGCACAGGCAGATATTATCTGCCAGGCTTTCATGGACTTCCTACTATGTATGGTTCTGGTATAGGAGGGATATTTCGTGAGTCTGTTCAGAAAAGCAGTTCCATTTTAAGAAGGAGGTTTGAAATTGCAAAACCACATCTACAGACAGCTGCTAAAAATGTTGCAAAGGATGTTGTGGGGCATGTGACTAGTGCTGTCCTCAAAAGATGTCAGGGGATGATAAGCCTACTCTGGGTGGCTCTAGGGCTGATTGTATTCAAAAGAGGTAAAAGAGAAAGCGAGTACACCCTCTTCACTTCATTGGCCCCGGCTACTTTAAAAGAGATGTTTCAAAATGCAAAACTTCACATAAAAAGAAAACGCCATGGGCAAAAAGGATCTTGAGGGGTCGTAAAAAGCAGAGACCTGTTCTAAAAACATGGCTTTCGTGCACTGTGGTTCTGAAGAATGCAAAATCAGAACTTGACTTGTTTGCCATTTCTCCACACAGACAAGCATTGAAAAAAGCATTTATGTAGAGTACCCTCTGGCTGCCCTTTCAGAAAACTCACCGATTGAATTTTATATAGCAGGGACTGGTGAAGACTATTTGGATCTAAACAACACATTCTTTACCTGGTTTGCAAAATCACTGAAGCGGATGGTAGTGATATACCTGCAGCGGCGAAGTGTGCCTTATAAACTTACCCAGTGGCAACCATGTTCAGTCAGCTGGATGTGACTGTCGGTGATCGGCTCATCAGTCAGAGCAATAACTGTTACCCTACAGGGCTGTCATAGAATCTGTGTTGAACTTAGTGAAAAGACCCTTTCTACACAATTTACACGAGGTTATTTTCTAAAGACACCCCAGGGAAACATGAAATCACAGACAGAGATGGTGATAATGTAGGTTTTAATAAAAGAAGCTCCTTCACACATCTCAGTAGAGGGTAGAACTGCTGGGACACTTGCACACAGACTTGTTTTTCAAGAGAAACTGATGCTGAATGCGTGGATATTAAAATTAAACTGACACGTAACAGGAACAGCTTTTGCCTGATGAGTGGAGATGCTGAGCCTTATAAGCTAAAGTCATGCTTGGCCTCTCTGTTTGTCAAAAGGGTTAAAGTGACCCCCGGAGTCCGTCTGGGACACTCAGAAGCCCTGCTCACCTCCAACGCTAAATACCCTATAGACAGAGTGGGTATGAAAGTGTTCAGCCTCCCTGCAGGCAGCAGGGTCTGCAACCAAGATAATTTGTTTTTGGGACAGTTGCCAAAAATGATGGTCATGGGATTTGTTGACAATGATGCTTTTAGTGGTTCCTACACAAAAAACCCCTTTAACTTTAAGCATTATAACATTAATTTTGTGGCTCTGTATCTGGACGGTGAACAAATTCCTGCTAAACCTCTGCAGCCAGATTTTAGAAATGGAATGCTGTAGAGAATATTTTAATCTAGTACTAGCGGCGGGAAATCTATGAAAGATCGACCGCTTTTAGTTAACCGTCAGAATTTACCCAAGGGTACACCCTGTTTGCCTTTGATCTCCTCCGGACCAAGAATGTGCTGATCATTATTCTTTAATTAAAACTGGGAACCTCAGAGCTGAGATCAGATTTGCAGAAGCCCTTCCACAAACAGTTAATCTCATTATCTATGCAGTGTTTGATAATGTCATTGAGATAAATCAGAGAAGAAATGTCATTTTGATTATATGTGATAAACCATAAAATGAACACAAAGCAGCTGGAAAAAATTGTAACCAGTGACACCCACATCCGTGACTGCTTTCTGGGTGTGTTTCCTGTGATCTGCTACCCAAGGAGAGACTGAAACCTTCCAGCAGCACTAGTCATCAATACTGACCCCCATGACCTCCTGGACAGCACTGGTTAGCCGTATACATTTCAGAAAATGGGACTGGGGAGTTCTTCAACAGCTACGGTTTTCATCCTGACAATCATGCACAAACTATTGGATTTTTTTTAAACAGAAATGCAAACAAAATTTTGTACCAAAACACACAGTTACAAGATACCTTTTCTACCACCTGTGGATTTCACTGCATATTTTTCTTACACCACAGATGCAAAGGACTTTCTTATGATCAGATTTTAAAAATGTACTCTAATGATTTGCTGAAAAATGATGCCATGGTAACTAGTTTTGTACGTCACTTTTCCAGACATCTAAACATGTCAGGGCATGTATCAGTGAGGTGGCAACATGTTCAGACTTGTTTGTCTTGTAATGAATTTAAAATATGCAGCAGCTTGTAATTTTATTCAAAACCAGTCACTTATAAAAATCATATATAAACACTCATAATTGTGTGTCTCTGCTGTGTTTAAACTGTGGGGGGGGCTGTGTTTAACGTTTTCAGATATGCAATGTCTTCAATAATGACGAAAATATATAAAATATAAAGGTGTTTATTGTAAAAAACTGCCAATAAAATACAACATACATCAGTGGTAACATCATGGATAAAATATGCAATGTCTTCAATAATGACAAATATATAAAATACAAAGGCATTTATTGTAAAAAAACTGCCAATAAAATACAACAAAAATCAGTGGTAACATCATGGATAAGATATACAATGTCTTCAATAATGGCAAATATATAAAATACAAAGGCATTTATTGTAAAAAACTGCCAATAAAATACAACAAAAATCAGTGGTAATATCATGGATAAGATATGCAATGTCTTCAATAATGACAAATATATAAAATACAAAGGCATTTATTGTAAAAACTGCAATAAAATACAACAAGCATCAGTGGTGACATCATAGATATGATATAATAAAACAAAAAGCATCTCCTGTTAAAAATGCACACTATATACGCCTATAGCCCTGAGGTAGAATTATAAGCACATCTTTCTAAAAACATGTTAACATATTTAACTATGAAGTAGGCTAACATGCATCAATATAAACACTTTTTTTCTAAAACAAGGATTACATATTCAGTATGAGGTAAATGGCTAACATAGGTTGTACACAGCAGTCACTGAGGTAGGATTACATATTTAATATGAGGTAAAATGTTCAACATATGCTGTACACAACAGTCACTGAGGTATCTAACATTCATACATAGAGATTGCATTTTAAGTTTACATAGTGAGACCACACAGGTTTCTTAAAAGACTTTTGTCTTTTGGGTTACTGACCATTGGCTAACTGGAGATGGCTGTGGCTGTTTGCACCAGCTACCGATTTCAGCCTTTCCACATAGCTCCTGTTTGCTGAGTGAGCAAACACTGAGGTGGTGTATGTTAGACTCAGCCATTGCTTTGACAAAAACATCCAGCCCTTTGGCTTTCTGTGGTCGAGATTGCGTGAGTGGCTGTAGCAGCTCTTACTAAATCGACCATATGTGAGACCCAGAAACAACTAGTGCCTTTATACATTAATTCACCCGTATCACTCAAAACACAATATCCTTGTTCTTGGGCCATATGCTTTAACAAAAGTTCAGCATTGGTTTTAGACCATGAGAAACACTACTTAAAATGTCTTTTCCATAGTACTAGGTACAGAAGCTGTCTCTGCCAGGGGTCAGACATTGATTCATTTTCAGGCATGAGTAATGTCAAACTGGTTTTAGCTTGTTCTCCTTGTCTTACTAAAGTCAGATAGCGCTGTAGCACAGCAGAGTACATTTTGGCTTTGTTCATAGTCTGATAAATCAGTCCGGACAGTATAGCTCTCATGTCAGTGTCCAAACTGTTAGTTGCAACTGTTCTCATATCCTGATCAGGGTAATTGGTTTTAATGTGATCCATCTGTTGCTGAGGTACCAAATACATTTTCTGTGTAAAATCCATTATCTGTTAGCCAGCAGGCCTGTGATCAAAGGGATGGCAATTCCTAGCAGCGTTCCTATAAACCCACCAGTCTGATTAACTATTTTCTTTTTCCTTTTTAAGGTTATTTGTTTATCGCTTAAAGTTTTAATGACTCTCCATTTTTTTTAGTACACCTAACTGCTTTGCTGACAGTGGAATATTTCCTCTGAGAGTGTTTAAAGCTATCTCAGCTATAGCTGATATCAGATCATTAGAGGCTGAACATAAAATAGCTTTTCTTAAGCTCGGAGGCCCTTTTACTAGTAACTTTAAAACAGACAGATTTCTCTGCAGTCTTTTTGACATAATGACAATACAGTATCAAATATTTTTAGAAGCAGAATGTGTTTTTTTCATGACATATGCCACAGGCCAGTCAGGGGGAAACACCCCACTACGCAGTCTATATTCGTCTGGTGTATTGGATCTTAAATCAACCAGTAAACAGCCATGAGGCTTTTTTGGCATCTTCAAAAGCTTCTAAGAAAATTTTGTCTGACCAGGATACATTTGTCTAGCTAGTGTTGTGATCTGAAGCTTGTCTCTGGGTTTTAAACAAAATCATGTATTTGGCATTTAGTGTGATGGTCCTGCTTTTTACCTTGACAGAACACATTCTGGACAATTAAAAATATTGTCAATTGTTTATGATGACTGTACTTGGTAAACCCATATTCCACTTCACTATTTTGACAGGCAGAGTCCATCAAATCATCTATAACGACAAAATTTACCTTTCAGGGGTAAGAGATCATTGTCAGCTAGTGACATCGGTAGCTCCTCCACAAATTTAATCTGAGGAACTTTAACAGCAATTCATTATACAAAGGTTGCCAACAGCTGTAGAACCAGACAATATTTTCAGGCTTGTGTGATAAAGTGGCATCAGCATGTTCCAACAACTGTTTTATAAAGAAGCTCTTCCCACTATTAGAGGGCCAGCCAACAGACAAGTAATGGGATGCTGCAACCTGATATCCATTTTCACAACTGTATCCAGTGAAGGAAGTGTTTTAAAATTGTCTTGTAAAACTCGCTTGTCATAAACTACTCTCTGGTCTTGGACAGCGTTTTTGTTTCAAAGGACCACTGCTTTTATTCTAACAATGATGGGTTGACTCACGGTAATTTCTTTAGAGATCTGTGACCCGTATAGTCAAAGACCAGGTCCTTCAGACTTTCAAAATTAATGTGTTTACTGCTGGCTACATTAAGGGTAAATCCTTTCACTTTAAGAACAACCTCACCACTGGACAGCCTGTAACCGTAGGTTTTTGGGCCTGCAGAAACAAACTCTGTAATGTGTTCATCAGCAGGAACTTCACTGGTCAGCTCCCCTAAATAATCGCCCAGAGGTGGGGCCCAGTCACCCGGTCTGGACACAAAAATGACAGAGTCTGTGTCGTGGTAAAGACACCTGTCCTGTAACCTATCTAGCAGGTTGTAGAGTTCGACTCTGGCATATGCTGTTGTAAAACTAGCTATAAATATGTTATTATTGGAATTTGTGTAATGATCACTGGTATATTTCCAGCTTAAACAAGCTGTTTCATCATCGATGAAAAAGCACAATGAGATTTCATGGTACGGGACGAAAACATATTGAAATAATTTCTGTGGGTCTGTTACTATGCTCGTTGTCGGTAAATTAGCTCTCTGCCCAAATTTGCCCCAAAGAGAATTTAAAAATAGTTTAGATATCTGTCTCCTGCAGGGTTAACAGCTATGGCTGCAGGGTTCAAATGTACACTTTCCCTTTCAAAATACTGTTGTATGTACCTGACTTTATCCTCTTCAGTTTTGACCCATGAAGGGAAACCAGATGCCTCTTGCTTGCCTTTTAGATGCAGCTTGATGTAATCTGCAAAAAGCTCTGTGCATGACTCTTTAAAATGCCAAACTTCATAAATGTTAATGATTTTGTAGCCTTTTTCCAGTGCCAGGTTTAGTTCTACGGTACAGTAGGTACCTGTAAGGTACCTGTAAGTGACCGTTGCTCATCATCATGTGCGCATGTTGTTGTTTGAAATCTATTTTCAGCGCATGCACGACATGTAAACACAAGCTTTTTACCAATCCTGGATGGCAGCACTGGAAAGAAAAAACCTCTAGGGGGTAAGACTTTTACTTTTGCTAAACCAAAGTACTGAGTGAGGTCATCAAAATTGTCATAAATTATGTCAGGATGACCGACTGGATACTGTTTGGTTTGTTAACAAAAGGGTAGAGGCTGGTAAAATCATAATAGTGTATTTTCTCATCAGGCTGTGTCTTATAGTACAGACAAATGGCATTTGTTCTCCCCAAACAGTGACTGCCTAGGTTCGAGTGGCTGTGGTGCTGCCTGTCCCTCAAGAAATTATTCAAACGCTGATCTGTGGTCAGCATTGCTTTCCATTCATGTTCCCACAATACTCTAACTGCAAAACCCTGTCTTTTTAGAAAATGAAATTTGTGCATGGTCCTGTTGAATAACTGTCCAAAACTAGTCCCTGTCATGTGGTTTCTATCTTTCTCACAGTAACAGATGTTGCAACCATGAAAAAAAAAACCATTAGATTCAAATGCTGTGGGTATTCCATTTATGACTGAATAGCCATCCAAAAATTACGGACCCACCTTAAATTCACCACCCCTTAGCGCATGCTGAATAGAAATGCTTTCTTTCTCAGATATGTACATAAGCCACTGAATAGCAGGTGTGGAGTACCTCTTCAATTGTCTGTGGTAGTTGTCTGGGGGGAGAACAGCAACAGTGCATTCTTTCAAGAACAGAAATCTGTACATAGCCATAGAAATTGAGGCTATGGTGACATACTGGAAGGGGTCTAAGGATACTGTTTCATACTCCACTGTATCACCGTCTGACTGTTTTAAAATACTTTTCGTAGTCATCTCCAGTACTTCATTTCTAAATCTGACACAGGCTTTTCAAGAATTTCAACATCTAACTGACAATAGTAGCTAAGCTCTCTTTTCAGATTAAATTCTCTATGTCTGTTAGCTAGGTACCATTGCAAAAACTCTTGCTTTTCTGCAGGCAACATATATTCAGAACCATAAAACTGAGCATCGGGCAGGGTACATAATTTTCATTAGCCTTGGTGTTAAAAAAATGGGAAGTAACCTTTAGCAATCTCATTCTCAAATCCAAGGGCTGCAGGGATTTTTGCTAGTTTAAGGAAGAAAACAATGTCTGTCAATAAATCTGATGTGTAGGGATGTCACTGTGACACAGAGTACTTTTCTCCTTGTGTGAGCAATTTAATATCAATTCTTTCCTTGACTAGCTGGCTAATGATAAAGTAACTGTCATAGCCTTTGGCATTGTGTGCTATAAATGTGTAGTGTCTAAATGGAGCATCAATAAAATGTCCTACAAAATCTTTTATGCAATCTTCACCTTCAATTCCCAGGACCTCTTCCATCTAATTGCTTAGCATACACAAAATTTGGTATGTGCACCCCGTTTCTTTGTGTGGCTTCAAAATCAAACACTATGTATTTCTCAGTGCTTTTTACATCTGTGAGTGGTGACATGTAACACAGATGCTTGTCTGCTGTCATGAAAGAACCACATCTGCTACACTGAATCAATTTACATGTATGAGATCCCTTGTAAAAACAAAACATTGTTCACACAGTTTCATGGATTTACAAGACCCTGTATCACCATCAGCTCTAGCTAAATGTCTTTCTAGGCACGCTGAAGACCTACAAATCTTCTTACATTTATGACAAGATACTGTGCCAATTTCCTTTTCAAGACAACACGGGTCGAAACAAACTTTGCACTGTTGTGCACAGATATGATTTCCGTTATGGCTGTAGGCTACATCACAATATTCGCAGAGGTACCGTGCGCCTATGAATTTTTTTACATTAGTGATGCCATAAAAATGGTTTTCATGTAATAATACAAACAGTGTTTTAAGAAATCTTTCTGGACCTGTTGAAAATGTTTGCCAGTTTCCTTCATTATGATATAAAATCTTAATTTTGACTCCTAAAAAGCGTTCAAACTGTGTCACATCACTAAAAGTGACAGGGCTTTGGTCTGACAAACCTAGCTCAGCATACAATATTTTAGCCTTGTTCAACAACTGACTGTCACTCATATGTGGATTTAAGAGTGCGAGAATGGAGCCACCGAAACACAAACTATTGTCTCTGTTATTTAAATCAATCAGGTATCGTCTCTTTTTTGTAAAATCCTGCTATACAAGATGGAGCTCAGTGTCTGTCTCCCCCACCCCGACCCCTGGTGGTTTCTGATGGTCGTTACCACAAGATGTATAGAGGAATCAGCAATTACTTCAGTACTGCTCTGTAGCATATCAGCTATCTGATCTAAGAAGGTTGCAGCATTTAGTTAATTTGGTCTTGTCTTTCTTGAGAACAAGGGGTGATTCAAAGAAGCAGCATTTAATCTTACCTGTATAAAATCCCCATATTGTGTTTTTCTCTTCACACTGTCTAACAAACTTTCTATAGCCTGGTGCATTGCAACAATAGCCTCTGTAAAATATTTTATTTTATCTAGATTTATAAACTTATATCTTTGATGAAATTCTGTAGCATTAAATTTTTTAAACTGCATTCATATTCTGTACAGCTTCTAAATACACTGTAGGGGCGCCTGTTAGCCTGATCATCATCATGATGGTTTCTAATTCAGACTGCAGACCATTTGTAGCATTCTGTAACAACCTACGTTGTAATATTTTCCTGGCATGTTTTACTTTTCTTATCAACTTTTCACTGATTGTTTTATTTTTTACCCAGATTTTTCTTTTTTTACCCCATTTGTTATTTTTTTTTCATTTTGTTAGTGATGCAACCCTTTGTACTCAGTTTATGAGAGCTTCTGTGCTTTCACTTTGTAATTTGTTCTTTGTTTTTGGCCACTTTTTCCTCCAAGCCCCTGTACTTTTCATACATGTGGGCGGCACTAAGCATCATTTTCATTTCCTTGATTGAGAATTTAGAAATATGCAATAAACCAAGCACACTGTTCAGTAAAGTAGCTGAACTTTTAAAAAGCTCAGATTTAAGCAGCTGATGATCGTAATCCTCACTAGATAATCTGCCCTCAATTACCAAGGCATTAAACAAACTATCAATTGTTTTTAAAATATAGGCTTTCCCAATATTGATCATGTCAATGTCACTTTCTTGAAACCTTTGGGCAGAAACTCTTGTGCTGCTGCTGCTCCTAAATGGCTATACATTGTTTATTGTCACATTTGATTCATTTACAGCCACAGAGACTCTTAAGCCACTGCTCCTAGATGGCTGTACAATGTTTATTGGCACATTTGGTTCATTTACAACTGCAGAGACTCTTGAACCACTGCTTGTAGATGGCTGTATATCTTGTTCAGTTATGCTATACGTATTCTGGTCACTGACACCAGCAGAAATTCTGGCATGCCTTTGAAAAACATCACATTCATGTAATGATCTCTTTTTCCCTCTCACACCTGTAGGGTTTGTCTATGGGGCTGTTTAAAAACAGAAAATAAACCCCTGTCACTACTTCAGTATTTTAAAACTTTTATAAGACTACATTTAAACTCTAAAACATGCAGCATCTACTATTTCTAGTTAAAAAATACACACCTTCTGTAGTGTTCAACTGTGTATTAGCCAGCCTCTCCCCTCCAGGGTTTCTCTGTGGGGCTGTTTAAAAACAGAAAATAAACCCCTGTCACTACTTCGGTATTTTAAAACTTTTATAAGACAACATTTAAACTCTAAAACCTGCAGCATCTACTATTTCTAGTTAAAATACACACCTTCTGTAGTGGTAATCTGGGATTAGCCAGCCTCTCCCTCCAGGGTTTCTCTGCATGGCTGTTTTAAAACAGAAAAATACACCCCTATCACTACTTTTAAGTATTTTTAAAACTTTTATAAGACAAAATTTAAACTATAAATCATGCAGCATCTACTATTTCTAGTTAAAAAATACACACCTTCTGTAGTGTTCAACTGTGTATTAGCCAAACGAGTAAATGTTTGGATAAGCTCTTCGTCAGGAGTCCACGATTCCATGGCTAATTGTTGAATATTTTTAATTTTTTAGCTCAAGACAAAAGGACAGAGCGAGACTACCACAACTACTACTTGAGCTTCCAGTATCTTGAAATGCTTATATAAAAATGACTCAGACCCCCACCCCACCCCCACCCCAAGTACATGGCAAGTAGTGAAAAACATCTGGTACTGTCCATCAGACCAACTACCCCCATTCTCCAAGGGGGATATATAAGACCCTGTGCTAGTCAATGTAGGCTTTTGTTTCTCTCTTCCTGCGACAGTTGGAAGGCATTAAGAAATTCCTTTTTGCTAATAGGTTGGTCACAGTCTAATTAAAAACAGATGCTTTTTTATCACTCTTAAAACACAGAGAGGCACAGTTTATAATAACGACAGCTGAGTGCCAGCTTAAGTTATGTTTTTAAAAGTCAGAACAGAAATTCTGTCTTTTTTAAACAGCTGTGTCCTTTAAATTAGTAATTCGGTAAAACATAGCACACACACAAAGTGTGTATTCTTTTGCACTGACTCTAAGCAAAACTGTAGATACATTTTAAGAAGACTGTGTGCTTTGAAATTATTCTGAAAGAGAAACATTATCATTTTACATTCTGTGTTTTCTTTGTAACATATTTATTTTTCTATTTAGTACTACATGACTTTTTTAATTTTTTGATAATGTAACTATAGACATTTATTTTGCAACAAAAGCATAAAGCTACTTTTTTACAGACCCTTGTAATCCAAAAATCTTGAGACACACGTTTCCAAAGAGAATCAATAGGCCTTTGTAGCCATGGCTGTGTAAATGAACAACAGATGTTTCGTCACGTCTTAACAGACAAAGACCCCTACCACACAGCCAACAGGACCGTGAGCTCCAAAAAGTCCATCTATATTTTAAACATACATAAAAGACATTGCTTTTCCTACGTGCCTAATGAGGGACGGACACACATACGCACACACACACACACACACACACACACACAGTCACCAGGCTCCAAACCTCCCCCATCTATATTTTAAACATACATAAAAGACATTGCTTTTCCTACATGTCTAATGAGAGAGACACACACACACACACACACACACACACACACACACACAGTGTGTATTTTTTTGCAACGACTCTAAGCAAAGCTGTAGATACATTTTAAGACTGTGTGCTTTTAAAATTATTTTTGAAAGAGAAACATTATCATTTTACATTCTGTATTTTCATTGTAATATATCATTTTTTCAAAACATTATAAATATCACACACACATTTCATTTCAGCCTTCTCCTTGATACTACACAGAGCTGAGGGGGGTGAACTATAGGTATGTGTATTCCTTTTTTCTGATATATTTTTATTCTTTCTAATTCATGACAAAAGTATAAATAATTAGTTTTTTGCGATTGTTGCAATGCTATCCAGAGAAAACTGCTGAACCATCTTATTTACACAGAGGTCCCCCCGTTTTAGCTTATAAATGTTACATGCGTATACATAAAGCTATCCTTTTGATGCAAGTTTGACACAGTCCTACAGATGCATGTTAAATAATTTTGTATACTGTTACAAAAACAGAAAAAGGGGTACTCACACAGGCAGATGAATTTCCCTCGGTGTGGGGTCTCCACACAGATCTGTGAAACCTCTGCACGATCAGGTTCCCTCCTAGATACTTCTTTCTGAAAATATCCTAATCAAAAAACACACACATGTCCCTGCAGTTATACACCAGGCCTACAGGGGGGACATACCACTACATAAACACTAACTGATTTTTTGGGGTGGGAGGAGCATGGTGGTGAAGAGGGACACGGGTTCGAGCCAGGATGGTGGGGTTCAGGAGAAAGGGGGGACAGGGGTTCGAGCCAGGATGGTGGGGTGCAGGAGAAGGGGACAGGGGTTCAGTCAGGCTGTTGGGGGTGCAGGAGAAAGGGGGACGAGGAGTTCAAGCTAGCATGGTGGGACTCGGGTTCCAGCGGATGGTCTGGCAGGGATCGAGGAGTGTACGAGAAGGAGGGGCGGGGGATGGGTTCAGCCAGGCTGGTGGGGGTGCAGGAGAAAGGAGGGATGCAGGAGTTCAAGCTAGCATGGTGGGACTCGGGTTCCAGCCAGGATGGTCTGGCAGGGGATCGAGTAGTGTACGAGAAGGAGGGGTGGGGACAGGGGTTCAGCCAGGCTGGTGGGGGTGCAGGAGAAAGGAGGGGATGCAGGAGTTCAAGCTAGCATGGTGGGACTCAGGTTCAAGCCAGGATGGTCTGGCAGGGATCGAGGTGTCACGAGAATGAGGGCGTGGGCGCTTACAAAATGGTGGTGTTAGGTCATTTTCCTGCGCAAGGGGTGGGACACGGATTTGAACGCGTGTCATTTCCTGCACAAGGGGCGGGACACTGGTTCGAACGAGTGTCATTTCTGCCAGAAGGGGGCGGGGCTAGCGCATTTTAGGGAGGGACTTCCGGTTTAACAAGGGGCGATTCTGTTGGTCCGTTTTAGGCCACACCCACCTGTCAAATGACGTGGCACATGCTGATTGGCTGAAATTTAACATTTGACGAGATATATGAACTTATACTACTAGTATGGTTTCTCACCAGTGGAAAAAGGGGGAAACTTGTGGGTGAGGTTGGTACTGGGGGCATATTTTGAGGTCTGGCATGATGTGGCTCCAAAATTTTGTAAATATTCTTGTGTGCCATTGTATTTTAAGCTGGCAGTACAAAAATTGTATAAATGGACTGTTTCTAAGGATCTGTTAATGCAGTATAATGGGAAAACTCTTTCTAAATTGCTTATGAATTAAATGTATCCCATGGAACCAACTTTTAAGAATTGTCCAGCGGTAGATAATCATTTTATCTTGTCTCAACTTAATACTAGTAAAATTCCACCACAGAGGTGGGAGACTCTTTGGCTGCTCATGTATAACAGGTTGAATTTAAGGGGAAATGCTAAATATAAGGTTAAAGAAGAAAGAAATTGTCCGTACCCAGATTGCATAAATTTAGAGGAAACTATGGAACGTTTCCTTTTGCAGTGTTCATTTTCACAACCCTTATGGCAGTTTTTGGCTGACAAATGGTCTATGACGTGGTTGGCTCAGCTCACCTATGAGGTTTTGGTTATTGGGAAATA
This sequence comes from Neoceratodus forsteri, assembly GCA_016271365.2. Lineage (NCBI taxonomy): Eukaryota > Metazoa > Chordata > Ceratodontiformes > Ceratodontidae > Neoceratodus > Neoceratodus forsteri. The sequence goes on from CM028131.1 coordinate 739,223,081, forward strand.
TCCTATAAGATTGTCTCAGTTTCTTTCTGATACTTTATCTCTGTTTTTTAGTTGTCTTAGATTTTATCTGTGGCAAGCACAGTGTCAATGGGTTATTTATCAGCATAGGATGACATATGACTGTTTTAGTCAACTAATTGTGCAGGAAATGCAGAAAATCTATTTACTGACTCACAGATTTTTTCATCTAGAATAGTCACCCGGTGGTGGAAAGGTTTTTCTGTATTTATGAAATATAAATAGGTATCAGATATGATATTTGAGGGAAATGGGGGCTGAGTATTTAGGTTGTTGGCCTTGACATTCCATCTGCCACTGTCTTTTTTGATGATATGATTGATATGTATGATTTTTTCCCTTTTCTTTGTTGTTTATTCCCTCCCTTGTGTTTTTTTTCCTTCCTAATTACATTGTTATGGACTATAATTGTTACCCTTTCTCCAGGAAGAGGAAAGGGTGATTTATTTGTCTGTATTGTCAAAGGATTTGTATGTATTAATGCTTATTCCAGTTATTTCATTTCTCCTCAAAAGATTATGAGTGATGTACATTGGTTTGTGTGTTCTTTTGATTTGTTTTCAATAAAAACTCCCCTACTCTTTTTGAGAAGTGCCATGGGATCTTTAACATCCACCTGAACTACCACCAGATCAGGCAGATGGGACCTCGGTTTAACATCTCATCCGAAAGACAGAAACTGACAATAGTAAGACAACAGGGAAAGAATTGAATTTGTTCTTTAAGAATAAACAGCAAATATCAACAACTCACACATATAAGTATTTGGGAGTAATGATCAATAGAAGATTAACATGTGAAGAACACATAAATATTACAGTTAAAAAGTGTAATCAGAAACTGGGTGCACCGAGGAGAATGTCCACCATTCTTCTATACCCACCAGAACTAATTTGGCAACTCAATTTATACTGCCAGTCCTAAATTATGGGGCTTTGTTGTACAGAAACACCCCAAAAACCTATTTGAAATCAATTGACCAACTATACTACAAAATTGCAAGGTTTGCTAGTGGTAGCAAGTCTGGTGAACATCATTGTAAAGTCTTGGATAAGCTTAACTGGGTGGCACCAGAACTAAAAAGAAATATACAATGGTTAACTTGGTGTTGGAAATTAATGAATGCAGATCATACTCATACTTTGAAGGATTTAATAACAGCAAATCATAGACAGAATAAACATGGCTTGTGCAAAACTTTTATCAACATTACCTGGCCAAGGGTACATAATAGATTTGGGGATTTAACTTTGATTAGAAATTTAGCAAGAACATGGAATGGGATTCCTAGCTCTAGTAAACAAATAACAAACAATATAGCTTTCCAACAGGAGATGATTAATTACTGTCATAAGGGATGTACATGTTGATCTATTGGACTAATCCACCAATTCCTTTTGAATGAACTTTAAGCACTTTGTTTATGTGAACTGTGGTACTTGAAGGATTGTATGGCTGTTTTGAATGTTTTTGTACAGGACATTATTTGGAAACAGGGCCTTTCCCTATAGTATGCTTTTTCTGGATAAACATTTGTTTTATCTAGCTATCTCTATCTATTTTCAGCCTCCTCCCACGGGAGGGGGGATACAAATGGATGTCAACTGACATTGAACCAGATTAAGTTGTTGGTGGTATTTTTAGTGAAAGGGGGAAATTTGGCCAGGGCACCGGGGAAATTCCTCTACTCTGCCTGCAGGAGTGCTGCCACTTCCTGTGGACAGGATGGAGGGACCCATTTTGGAGCTGGACACAGGAGAAGGATGAAGTGCTGATGTAGATGTGGATGAAGGACCCAGCAGGGCTGATACTAGCCAGCCAATCTCAGTGGGACCTGATGGAAAGGAATCTAAAGTTGGAAATACTACCTTTGTTGCAAAAGACAACTCTAACCATCCTATAGCTCCTCTTACTCAGGATACAAGAGATTTACAAGGTACTGTGTTTAATCCTACACCTGTATCTTCACCTGAACTATCACAAAAGAGTTTGCAACAAGTCTTTAATATGCACAAGGATTTTATGAAACAATTGATGCAAGAAAATAATGCTTTAAATATTGATATACCAGATGCCACCTATCCTGCTGCTGCGGGACACATTGCTGATACTGTACCTTCTCCTCACATTATCAATGCAAACTTTTCTTCTGAGTGCTCTCAGCAACCTGCCTCATTGCACCTTAGGCAGACGAACAGAGACCAGCATGACTTTTCCATCACTTGGTCCCCTGCAGCAGCACTAAAAGCAGCTGGCTGGCTGAGACCTACTGAGAAAGATCCCTGGTCTTCACCGGGACCTGTCAGTGCCGGGGAGATAATCTCTGCGGCACAAACATTTGCGCAAATCCCTCACCCGATGGCGGCTTCCTTGCAGCAACCCTCTGCAGCTCCTGGGAGTGTTTCTGACTCACACACAGCAAACAGAGGCAACTTTTACCCACAACAGGATTCTCTCTATGGGCCCCAACAGTGCACAATTGGACTCTTCTTCTTATGAGTATGAATTGTCTCCTGCTACTTCACTGAGAGACTCACGCCTGCAGACAGATATGGGGAATATGGACAAGCCTTTCAAACTGAGTGACTTATTTACAGCTGTGGGACAGCCTGCTCAGTGATCTAATGCTGTAAGGCTGAAATATTTTTGGAGATGTGTCCACTGCGCCAACCAGTAAAACAGTTCTCCATAATATGTTGAAAGATATGTTAGGCATTAGTCCATCTAATCTTTTTGCATTCATTCATGTTCATGGGGAACTCACTTACGATGTTAGTTTTAAAACTGTGACAACATTGGAGGCATTTTGGGTGAAGTATGAGCTAGCGAAAAATTCTCTTTGTGGGCCTCCTTTCTGCTCATTCCTCTCACTAAGTCTGCAGTAAAATTCATTACATTATTGTTCAGAAGTAAAAGGGTTAGCATTGCTGACATACAGTACTGGTTACATCAGAGGTGTGATATTTTAGATACCCCCCCGACCAATTTTGGATGATGACTTTGTATGGACTGGAGGGTGGAAAATGAAAGTCCAATTGCGTCAGAATGAAAAAGGCATTGTACATCTCCCTAGCAGTTTCTATATCAGAAGGGATAAGGGCATTGGTTTCTACCCAGGACAGCCCCAAACTTGCCACAAGTGTGGGTCTAGGACTCACCTTAGCTATTCTTGTGATAAACCTCACTGTACTTTATGTTTGGCTTATGGGCACGTTAATCTTCATTGCCCTAACCCCATACTTTGTAAACTTTGTGATGAGCAGGGCCATACTTATCTGCAATGCCCATGGGCAGACCACAATAGATTAGATCGGTCCCCACAAGATCAGGTTGCTCTTATCATGGACTCTCAGTCACAGGCCCTTAAGCATAGGGAAGAGATAGCCTCTCTAACAGTAACCTCAGCATCTGAATCTGCAGTACTAACTCCCCCCCTTCCTCTCCTTTAGCATCTATGGACACAGCACAGGATGATCTCCTTGCTTGTAGTGAAGTAACCCCCAGAGCAGAAGATGTGTTAGGCACAGCTTCAGATAATGGTCATATGCAACCCCCCCCCCCACAGCTCAGGGATTTACTCCTGTGAAGAGCTCTTGGAGAGGGAAAGGGAAGAGGAAGTCTGATGCTCATACTCCTAGAAAGACAATCCTAACCAGGAATAAATTTCAGGCTTTAGCAAAAAAACACAAACAATGAGGGATACTGAAGAAGAAGAAGAGGAGGACTCTGATTCCTCCAGGGTGTCTTGTTCTAAAATGGAGGTTCCCTTAGAAGGGCAGGGCAAAACTCCCAATGCTGAGAAGAGACTACCTCCAAAAAGGTGATTTATTCCTTCTCTCCCGTCTCTCTTTTCTGCCTAAACCCTTATGCATACTGCTACTATAATAAGGTGCCTCACTTTAAATGTATGCAGTATGAAGTCCTTTTGAAATCAACTTACCACCATACAATTTTTATCTGATCTGCCTCATGATATCTATTTACTACAGGATACCAGATTGAAAACAAGGCATGAAATCAATCAAGCAAAAATGAAATGGTCAAGAGGCCCTTCATTTTGGGCTCATGGTGAGGACTTTTGCGATGGGTTAGACATTCTTTTCTCTGGATATTATTTCCACATAACAAAAGTTCTTGACATTCTCCCTGGGTGAGCTTTGTAACTTGATTGTCGTTTCAGACAATTAAAACTAAGAATTATTAATGTGTATGCCCCTCAAAGCATTGCTGCAAGATCAGAGTTTTTAATTTTTTAATTCAACTGTATTTACATACTTCCAGGCAGGAGATTTTGGGAGGAGACTTTAACTGTGGGTTATCCCTGACTGATAAAGGGAGTACAACAAAAAAAATGTCTGGGGACTCTGCTGCACTCAATAAAATTTTAGCTACTGCTAAAATGAAAGATGGATTTTGTGCAATATACCCAAAGGGACAAAGAACTTATTATAGGGGCACACATACCACAAGAATTTATTTCCTTTTTTTTTTATCTGACAATGTTACTGTGTCTCATGGGGCAGTTATCTCTTGTGAGACCTCTGATCATATGAGGGTCTCCTTAACTTGCTTTCCTGCAGGGGGACCTCTGCCTTACACCCCCACCACCAGATGGAAATTAAATGACACTTTATTAACTGACCCTGCCATAGCTGCAGCATGTCTAGAACTCCTAAGGGCCCAGTGCACTGTTCTTGATGCGTATCCCTCTCCCTTAAGTTGGTGGGAGGATACAAAACTGGATCTAAAGAAATTTTTTAAAAGTAAGTCTAGGTCTAAAACTTTATCGGCATATCTTACATATTCCAAATTAAGGCAAAAATTGCAAGACCTTATCTCATCTTCATTTGAAAATCAGGTAAACAATGCTCAGGCCATTAAAAATGTCAAAACTCAAATGGAGTCCTATCAATACAATAGGGCCATGTGTCTAAAAATGGAAGCACATAGTGGCACTCAGAACTCTTTGGATTTATTTAAGGGATGCTCAGACAGAGTGGCAGCCATCCATATAGAAAGCTTATTGGACCTAGACACAAACATTCATTGTACTGCGTTACTTCATATAAAAAAAAGTGGCTCAGAAATATTTAGAGCATATGTTTGGGGAAGCATCATCCATTAAGGGGCCTTCTGATTTTCTTACTGATACCATCATACCAAATATTCCCTAGGACCAAGCGTCTTCTCTTGCTGCTGCAATCTCTGTATCAGAAATGAGACAGGCTATTTCCCGTCAAAAGAAACTTACTTCTCTGGGGCAGGATGGCCTCACAACTGAGTTTTACCAGCACTATATTGAAATGTTTTCCCCTATTTTGACAATAGTATTTAATAATTTATTATTTTCACATTCAATTCCAAAACAATTTTTTGATGCTGTCATGATTTTATTATTTAAAAAAGGAGATAGATCAGATATAAGAAACTGGAGACCACTTAGCTTGCTCAATGTTGATTATAAAATCTTGGCATCTATTGTATTGAGTAGGCTACTTTCAGTGGCTCCCCTTCTCCTCACCGACTCACAAACATGTGCTGTTCCATTTAGATCAATAAAACAAAACCTATCCTTATCAAGGGATATTGCATATTCTTCCTCGATAGCTAATCCTTCCATGCTAGTTTCTTTAGATCAGGAGAAAGCATTTGATCACGTCAACCATAATTATTTATTTCAGGTCTTGCAACATTACCACATTCCACAAACATTTCTTCTTTGGGTTAAACTGTTATATTATACTGCCTGGATTACCCCTCATATAAATGGCTCCCCTGGGCCTCTCTTTTTAGGGCAAAGAGGGGTATGCCAAGGCTGCCCCCTAAGTCCCATACTTTATGCATTTCAAATAGATCCCTTGTGGAAGATTTTACAACACCCCAGAATTCCTCGTATACTTTTACCTACAGGGGCATCACTTCCAGCTATTGCAGCTTATTTATGTATCTGCACTACCCCCTCTCTCAGAGACTCTGACCTGACAGCAATCATTACTGATTTTGAAAACCTGTCTGGGTCAAATCTAAATTATAATAAAAGCTCTGTTCTATATTTACCATCGGAAATGGCACCAGTACAATCTGGCCTGTTTGCTGGGATACCTGTGGGCATTGGACCTTCTAAAATATTAAGACTCTTTTTGGGCAGTAACGATGACTCCTCCCATAATTGGACATTTGCTATTGAGAAAGTTAACAGAATAGTATTTTCTTGGAAAGGCCAATACCTTGAATTTGAAACAAAACTTGTTCTGCAGTATAACAAGGCATTCCAAGGCAAATATAAGTCTTAGAGTGCTAGGGTGATATAAGGATAAATTAGAATTGAAAACACTATAGACGAAGACTTCATGAAGTAGTAGAGTATACCTAATAAAAACTCTTATCCTACCTCAATTTTTATGTTATTTCTATCTATCCACTGCCTTTGGCCCTAGAAGCTAAACTTTATAATGTGTTTTTCCAAGGATTCTGGGGCAACAGGTTAAATCCTGTCAAGAGGCGGTATACCTACCCAGACTATTGTTTTGGGGAGTGCGGATGATAAATCCCATAGTTTTTTTTTTCACATTTTATTTTTTTCACATGGCATATTGCACACTTTACATGCCTCTCCATCATTCTGGTATTCTACAGCCAAGCTCCTATAAAAAGGTGCCTTGCAAGAACAAGGGGACACAATTTAAAGATAGAAGGAGGGCGGTTCAGGGGCAATGTGAGGAAGTATTATTTCACAGAGAGGGTAGTGGATGCATGGAACAGCCTTCCTGAGGAGGTTGTGGGGTTTAAAACTGTGGGAGAATTCAAGAATGCATGGGACAGACATAAGGCAATTCTTGTGGGGGTAGGAAGAAATAGGCTGTTGGTTAACTAGGATCTGCGGCCTATCCTGTAGGTAGGGAAATGGGCAGACTAGATGGGCCTAGCGGTCCTTATCTGCCGTCAAAGTCTTTGTTTCTATGTTTCAAGCATTCAACCACTCCTTTGCTTCTGGTATGGAATCAAGCACCCTTTGAACGTCCCAGAAATTTTAGGAAATTTGATCCCCTACTTTATTTGATACCTGCATTTTTCAAAATACGGCAGTGGCATATTTCCCCAAGCAAGCTACTTACATCAACCAGAAAGCACATGTATCATTATGTTTTAGACAATAATTATTCTGAAAACCCCTTAATTCAGGATTTACAAGGAAATAGTTTAGACTCCAACTTGTTTTTTCAGCAGCTTAATGACCACAGAATTCCCTTGAAACTCTGGGATGTTACATGGTTATCATGCCATGGGTGCCTTGGTGTCCAGGGTAATCACAAACATAAATCCATAGAGGAGAGAATGTGTCCCCGAAGCACTTCTACTGGGATTCTTGAGACAATGTATCTTTTTTTATAGAATGCCCATAGAGTGTATCCCTATGGACTTTACTACTGCATAATGGCAGGAAAAATATCTCATCCCCCTACTTTATGAAGTCTTAGTTTATAGTGTTTTCAATTCTAATTTATCCTTATATCACCCTAGCACTCTAAGACTTATAGTCACCCTTTGTAGGTTCTATTTATGGCAAGCACGCTGCGCATTCTTGTTACAGCAAAAATGTTATACTGCAGAACAAGTTTTGTTTCAAATTCAGTCACAATTACAAGCCATTTATTATAGTGAAGAAACTCAAATCTCAAGTATTGCACATAGAAGGTACTGGAAAAATTATAGGTGGATCCTGACTTAGTAAACATTTTTTCAGGGATTTTAGGATTAATGAGTATAATTTTGTGTTGAGACTGTAGCTTTATGTACATCATTATGCTCTTTTTCAAATATTCTACTATAATGCACTGTAAATATGATAATATGTGGGAAATCAGTTTTGTTATAACTTTGTATGCTGGGAAAATTAGATTTTCTTTATTTTTATATTTTGAGTGTTGAAACATTGTTTTGTTTGTACATTACTTTTCTGTTTAATAAAAAAATTTCCCTACTGTTTTTGAGAAGTGTCATGGGATCTTTAACATCCACCTGAACTACCACCAGAACAGGCAGATGCAACCCTGGTTTAATGTCTCATTTGAAAGATGGCTATCTCCTCTAGTCTGTTAATTCCACTTCCACAGGGACCTGTACAACTGAGGATGCAATTTCACAGTCACAAAAAGGGAAATTTATAAAAAAAGACCTATCAGAGATTGCATATAAATATATAAGTGATACAGAGTGGGGACCTCACGAGTGGTGTAAGTAGTGTAAATATATAGATAACTTACTTATCACATAAGGTCCCGTCCAAGTATTTCATTTATGTAATAGGATGAGACATTAATTGATAGATTTTTTTTTTTAGGATTTTTAAAAATAAAATAATTTCTAAAAGTCTGTGGATTTTGTTTAACTGGTGTTACTACTGTGTGTTCCCCCAGCTGGATTGCCATAGCCATTGCCATGGACATGAAGTCAGGATGACAAGCTGATGCTTTGATGAGGCAGTACATTCCTGCAGCAGAACGTCCACAGAAATTGCAGGCCACCACTGCAGAAGTTCTGTGGCAAATGGTAATCCTGCTGCAGAACTTGTTAACAAAGTGCTGCACAAAAGAAGGGGCATTGAGCATAGATCTCCATCTCAGTGCAATTTGAGGGAACTGTAGATTTACTATTATGACACTACGCCAGCATGGATCACCATCCCAGTGCAATTTGAAGAAAGAGCAGATTTACTATTGCAACACCACACCACCATGGATCACCACCCCAGTGCAATTCGAAGGAAGTGCAGATTTACTATTACAACACCATTCTGCCATGGATCAGCATCCCACTGCAATTTGAGGAAAGTGCAGATTTATTATGACAACAAGACACCGCCATGGATCACCATCCCAGTGCAACTCGAGGGAAGTGCAGGTTTACTATTACAACACCATGCCACCATGAATGACCATCCCAGTGCAACTCGAGGGAAGTACAGATTTACTATTACAAGACCACACCTCCATGGGTCACCACCCCAGTGCAATTTGAGGGAAGTGCAGATTTACTATTATAAAATGATGCTGCCATGGATCACAACCCCAGTGCAATTCGAAGGAAGTGCAGATTTACTATTACACACCACACCACCATAGATCACCATACCAGTGCAATTAGAGGGAAGAGCAACTTTACCATTACAACACCATGCCACCATGGATCACCACCCCAATGCAATTCAAGGGATGTGCAGATTTACTACTATAACACCACACCACCATGGATCACCAGTCCACTGCAATTTGAGGGAAGTGCAGATTTACTATTACAGCACCATGCCACAATGGGTCACCACCCCAGTGCAATTCAAGGGAAGTGCAGATTTACTATTATAATACCACCCCTCTATGGATCATCACCCCAGTGCAGTTTGAGGGAAGTGCAGATTTACAATTATGTCACCACACCACCATGGAGCACCATCCCATTGCAATTTAAGGGAAGTGTAGATTTACTATTACAACACCATTCCACCATAGATCACTATCCCAGTGCAATTTGAGGAAAGTGCAGATTTGCTACAACCACACCACACGACCATGGATCACCATCCCAGTGCAATTTGAGGGAAGTGCACATTTACTGTTATAACACAATGTCACCATGGATCACCATCACAGTGCTATTCGAGAGAAGTGCAGATTTACTATTGCTACACCATACCAACATTGATCACCACCCCAGTGCAATTCAAGGGAAGTGCAGATTTACTATTACAACACCAAGCCACCATGGATCACTACCCCAGTGCAATTCAAGGGAAGTGGAGGTTTACTATTACAACACCACGCTGCCATGGATCACCACCATAGTGCAACTCGACGGAAGTGCAGATTTACTATTACAATACCACGTCACCATGGATCACCAACCTAGTGCAATTAGAGGGAAGTGCAGATTTACTATTACAACACCATGCCAACATGAATCACCATCCCAGCACATTTCGAGGGAAGTGCAGATTTACTAATACAAAACCACACCACCATGGATCACCACCAGTGCAATTCGAGGGAAGTGCAGATTTACTATTGCAACACCACACTGCCATGGATCACCACCCCACTGTAATTTGAGAGAAGTGCAGATTTACTATTACACCACGCTGCCATGGATCACCACCCCAATACAAATGGAGGGAAGTGCAGATTTGCTATTAAAACACCACTCTGCCATGGATCACCACCATTGTGCAATTAGAAGGAAGTGCAGATTTACTATTAGAACACTATGTCGCCATGGATCACTGACCCTGTGCAATTTGAGGGAAGTGCTGGTTTACTATTATGACACCATGGCACCATGGATCACTAACCCAGTGCAATTTGAGGGAATTGCAGATTTTCTGTTACAACATCACACCGCAATGGATCACCATCCCAATGTAGTTTTAGGGAAGTGCAGATTTATTACTACAACACCTCACCACCACGGATCACCACACCAATGCAATTTGAGGAAAGTGCAGACTTACTGCTATAACATCATGCCGCCACTGATCACCACCCCAGTGCAATTCAAGGGAAGTGCAGATTTACTATTACAACACCACACCATAATGGATTACCACCCCAGTGCAATTCTAGAGAAGTGCAGATTTATTATTATAACATGCCACTGCCATGGCTCACCACCCCAGCGCAATCAATGGAAGTACAGATTTACTATTATAAAATCACCCCTCTATGGATCAACACCCTAGTGCAATTCAAGGGAAGTGCACATTTACTATTACAACACCAAACCTCCATGGACCACCACCCCGGTGCAACTTGAGGGAAGTGCAGATTTACTACTATAACACCATGCCATCATTGATCACCACCTCAGTGCAATTTGAGAGAAGTACAGATTTAATATTACTACACCACACGACCATGGATAACCACTCCAGTACAATTCAAGGAAAGCGCAGATTTACTTTTATAACAGCATGCCACCATTGATCACCACCCCAGTGTAATTCAACAGAAGTGCACAAATAGTATTACAATACTATGCTGCGATGGATCACCACTCCAGTGTAATTCAAGGGAAGCACAGATTTATTAATACAGCACCACGGCCCCATGAATCACCATCCCAGTGCAGTTCCAAGGTAGTACAGATGTTGTATTACAACACCACGCTGCAATGGATCACCATCTGTGTGCAATTTGAGGGAAGTGCAGATTTACTAGTACAACACCATGCCGCCATGGATCACCAGCCCAGTGCAATTTGAGGGAAGTGCAGATTTTATGTTACAACACAAAACCACCATGGATCACAACTGCAATGCAATTCGAGGGAAGTGCAGATTCTCTATTACAACACCACGCTGCCATGGATCACCACCCCAGTGCAATTTGAGGGAAGTGTAGATTTACTATTACAATACCACACCGACATGGATCATCACCCCAGTGGAATTTGTGAGAAGTGCAAATTTACTATTATAACACCACACCACCATGGCTCACCACCCTAGTGCAATTCAAAGAAAGTGCAGATTCACTTTTACAAACCAAACCGCCTTGGATCACAATTCCAGTGCAGTCTGAGGGAAGTGCAGATTTTACTATTATAACACTATGCCACCAAGGAGCACCAGCCAGGTGCAATTCAAAGGAAGTGCAGATTTACTACTATAACACCATGCCATCATGGATTAACTGCCCACTGCAGTTCGAGGAAAGTGCAGATTTACTATTATAACACCAAGCTGATATGGATAACCACCTTAGAGCAATACAAAGGAAGTTCAGATTTACTATTATAACACCATGCCACCATGGGTCACCACCCCAGCGCAATTTGAGGGAAGTGTAGATTTACTATTTCAACACAATGACGCCATGGATCACCACCCCAGTGAAATTCGAAGGAAGTGCAGATTTACTATTAGAACACCATGCCAGCATGGATGACCACCAGAATGCAATTTGAGGGAAGTGCAGATTTACCATTATAACACGACCCCTCTAGGAATCACCACCCCTGTGCCATTCGAGGGAAGTACACAATTAATTTTGCAATATGACGCCATGATGGATCACCACTCCAGTGTAACTCAAGGGAAGTTCAGATTTACTATTACAACACCACGCCGCCATGGATCACCATCCCAATGCAATTCGAGGGAAGTGCAGATTTACTATTACAACACCATGCCACCATGGATCACCACCCCAATCAATTTGAGAGAAGTACAGATTTACTATTACAACACCACGCTGCCAGGGATCACTTCCATAGTGCGATTCGATGGAAGTGCAGATTTACTATTAGAACACGACGTCGCCATGGATCACTGTTCCAGTGTAATTCGAGGGAAGTGCAGATTTACTATTACAACATCATGCCACCATGTATCAATAACCCCGTGCAGTTCAAGGTATTTGCAGATTTTCTGTAACAACACCACATCACAATGGATCACCATCCCAATGCAGTTTGAGGAAAGTACAGATTTACTATTGCAACATCATGCCACCACGGATCACCAGCCAAGTGCAATTTGAGGGACATGCACATTTACTGTTATAACACCAAACTGACATGGATCACCACCTCAATGAAATTCAAAGGAAGTGCAAATTCACTATTACAGCACCACGCCACCATGGATCACCATCCCAGTGCAATTTGACAGAAGTGCAGATTTACTGTTACAACACAATAACGCCATGGATTACCACCCCAGTGAAATTCAAAGCTAATGCAGATTTACTATTGGAACACCACGCCACCATGGATCACCATCCAAGTGCAATTTGAGGCAAGTACAGATTTATTATGACAACACCATCCAAGTGCAATTCAACAGAAGTGCAGATTTACTATTACAATACCACTCTGCCATGGATCACCACCTGAGTGCAATTTGAGAGAAGAGCAGATTTATTATTACAACACCACACAGCCATGGATCACCACCCCAGTGCAATTTGAGGGAAGTGCACATGTACTATTATAACACCATGCCGCCATGGATTACCACCCCAATGAAAATCAAAGGAAGTGCAGATTCACTATTAAAACATCATGCTGCCATGGATCACCATCCCAGTGCAATTCGACAGAAGTGCAGATTTACTATTACAACACAATGAATCCATGGATCACCACCCCAGTGCAATGCGAGGGAAGTGCAGATTTACTATTACAACACCACACCGCAATGGAACACCATCCCAGTGCAATTTGAGGGCACTGCAGATTTAATATTACAACACCTTGCTGCTATGGATCACCACCACAGTGAAATTTGAGGGAAGTGCAGATTTAGTCCTTTAACACGCTGCCACCATGGATCACCACCACAATGTAATTTGAGGGAAGTGCAGATACACCATTATAACACCATCCCTCTATGAATCACCACCCCTGTGAAATTTGAGGAAAGTGCAGATTTACATTTAAAGCACTACACCACCATGGATCACCAACCACGTGCAATTTGAGGGAAATGCAGATTTACTATTGCAAAAGCACACCACCATGGATCACCACCGCTGTGCAATTCGAGGGAAGTGCAGATTTACTATTATAACACCACATCTTCATGGATCACCACCCCAATGCAACTCGAGGGAACTGTAGATTTACTTTTACACCACCACACCAACATGGATCACCATCCCAGTATATTTCGAGGGAAATGTAAATTTACTATTACAAAACCAGACTGCAATCGATCACCACTCCAGTACAATTCAACGGAAGTGCAGATTTACTATTGTAACACCACGCCACCATGGATCACTACCTCAATGTAAGTCAAGGGAAGTGCAGATTTACTATTACAACACCACACCACCATGGATCACCATCTCAGTGCAAATCAAGGGAAGTGCAGATTTACTATCACAACACCACACCGCCATGGATCACCACTATAATACAACATGACGGAAGTGCAGATTTACTGTTACACCACGTCACCATGGCTCACCATCATTGTGCAATTCGAGGAAAGTGAATATTAACTATTATAACACCATGCCACCAAGGATCAACAACCAAGTGCACTTCGAGGGAAGTGCAGATATACTATTAAAACTCCATGCTGCCATGGATCACCTCCAAGTACAATTTGAGGGAAGTGTATACTTACTATTATAACACCTTGCTGCAATGGATCACCACCCCAGTGCAATTTGAAAGAAGTGCAGATTTACTATTATGACACCAGGTCACCATGGATCACCATCCCAGTGCAATTCGAGGGAAGTGCAGATTTACTATTACCTCACCATGCCCCCATGGATCAACAACCCAGTGCAATTTGAAGGAATTGCAGATTTACTGTTACACCACCATGCCAACATGGATCACCATCCCAGTAGATTTTGAGGGAAGCGCAGATTTACTATTACAACACTACACCGCCATGGATCACCACCCCAAAGCAATTGGAGGTAAGTGCAGATTTACTATTAGAACATCACACCATCATGAATCACCATCCCAGTGCATTCTGAGGGAAGTGCAGATTTACTATTACAACAACACAACATCATGGATCACCACCCCAGTGCAATTCAAGAGAAGTGCAAATTTACTATTACAACACCATGCCACCATGGATCTCTATCACAGTGCAATTCGAGGGAAGTGCAGACTTACTATTACAAAACCACGCCGCCATGGATCACCATGAGTGCAATTTGAGAGAAGTGCAGATTTACTATTACAACACCACGCAGCCATGGTTCACCACCTCAGTGTACTTTGAGGGAAGTGCACATTTAGAATTATAACACCACGCCGCTATGGATCACCACCTAAATGCAATTTGAAGGAAGTGCAGATTCACTATTACAACACAATTCTGCCATGGATCACCATCCCAGTGCAATTCAACAGAATTGCAGATTTACTATTACAGGACAATGACACCATGGATCATCACCCCGGTGCAATTCAAGGGAAGTGCAGATTTAGTATTACACCACCACACCAACATGGATTACGATCCCAGTACATTTTGAGGGAAATGCAGATTTACTATTACAAAACAAGACTGTAATTGATCACCACTCCAGTGCAATTCAAGGGAAGTGCAGATTTACTATTGCAACAACTTGTCACCATGGATCACTACCCCAGTTTAATTTGGGGGAAGTGCAGATTTACTATTACAGCACCATGCCACCATGGATCACCATCCCAGTGCAATTTGAGGGAAGAGCAGATTTACTATCACAACACCACACCGTCATGGATCACCACCATAGTACAATATGACAGAAGTCCAGACTTACTTTTACAACAGCATGTCACCATGAATCACCATCATTGTGCAATTCAAGGGAAATGCAGATTAACTATTATAACACCATGCCACCAAGGATCAACAACCCAGTGCACTTCGAGGGAACTGCAGATTTACTATTACAACAGCATGCCGCCATGGATCACCGCAGAACACAATTCGAGGGAAGTGTATATTTACTAATATAACACCACGTCGCCATGGATCACCACCCGAATAGAATTCGAGGGAAGTGCAGATTTACCATTACAGCACATGGATCACCATCCCCAGTGCAATTAGAGGGAGGTGCAGATTTGCTACTTTAACACCATGCCACTATGGATCACCACCTCAGTGCAATTTGGTAGAAGTGCAGATTTAGTATTACAACACCATGCCCCCATGGATCAACAGCTCAGTGCAATTTGAAGGAATTGCAGATTTACTGTTACACCACCACGCCAACATGTATCACCATGCCAGTAGATTTTGAGGGAAGCGCAGATTTACTATTACAAAACAACACTGCCATGGATCACCAGCAGTGCAATCTGAGGGAACTGCAGATTTACTATTACAACACCACGCCACTATGGATCACCACCCCAAAGCAATTGGAGATAAGTACAGATTTACCATTAGAACACCACACCATCATAGATCACCATCCCAGGGCATTTCGAGGGAAGTGCAAAATTTACTATTACAACAACACGACATCATTGATCACTACCCCAGTGCAATGCAGAAGTGCAAATTTACTATTGCAACACCACGGCACCATGGATTAACACCCCCAGTGTAATTTGAGGGAACTGCAGATTTACTATTTCAACACCATGCCACCATAGATCTCCATCCTGGTGCAATTCCAGGAAGTGCAGATTTCCTATTACAAAACCACGCTGCCATGGATCACCACTAGAGTGCAATTTGAGAAAAGTGCAGATTTATTATTATAAAACCACACAGCCGTGGTTCACCACCCCAGTGCAATTTGAGGGAAGTGCAGATTCACTATCACAACACCACACTGTTGTGGATCACCACCATAGTACAATATGACAGAAGTCCAGACTTACTTTTACAACAGCACGTCACCATAGATCACCATCATTGTGCAATTCAAGGGAAATGCAGATTAACTATTATAACACCATGCCACCAAGAATCAACAACCCAGTGCACTTCGAGGGAACTGCAGATTTACTATTACAACCCCATGCCGCCATGGATCACTGCATAGTACAATTCGAGGAAAGTGTATATTTACTAACATAACACCACGCTGCCATGGATCACCACCCGAGTGGAATTTGAGGGAAGTGCAGATTTACCATTACAGCACAATGCCGCCATGGATCACCATCCCCAGTGCAATTAGAGGGAAGTGCAGATTTGCTACTTGAACACCTTGCCACTATGGATCACCACCCCAGTGCAATTCAACAGAAGTGCAGATTTAGTATTACAACACCAGGTCACCATGGATAACCATCCCAGTGCAATTCATGGGAAGTGCAGATTTACTATTACAACACCATGCCCCCATGGATCAACAACCCAGTGCAATTTGAAGGAATTGCAGATTTACTGTTACAACACCACGTCAACATGTATCACCATGCCAGTAGATTTTGAGGGAAGCGCAGATTTACTATTACAAAACCACACTGCCTTGGATCACCAGCAGTGCAATCTGAGGGAACTGCAGATTTACTATTACAACACCACGCCACTATGGATCACCACCCCAAAGCAATTGGAGGTAAGTACAGATTTACCATTGGAACATCACACCATCATAGATCACCATCTCAGGGCATTTCGAGGGAAGTGCAAAATTTATTATTACAACAGCACAGCTTCATTGATCACCACCCCAGTGCAATTCAGGAGAAGTGCAAATTTACTATTGCAACACCACGGCGCCATGGATTAACACCCCAATGTAAATTGAGGGAACTGCAGGTTTACTGTTACAGCACTTCGCCACCATGGATCTCCATCCCAGTGCAATTCAAGGAAGTGCAGATTTCCTATTACAAAACCACGCCGCCATGGATCACCACTCGAGTGCAATTTGAGAGAAGTGCAGATTTATTATTACAAAACCATGCAGCCATGGTTCACCACCCCAGTGAACTTTGAGGGAAGTGCACATTTAGAATTATAACACCATGCCGCCATGGATCACCACCCCAATGAAATTTGAAGGAAGTGCAGATTCACTATTACAACACCACGCTGCCATGAATCACCATCCCAGTGCATTTCGAAAGAAGTGCAGATTTACTATTACAACAGAATGACGCCACGGATCACCACCCCAGTGCAATTTGAGGGAACTGCAGATTTAATATTAAAACACCTTGCCGCAATGGATCACCACCCCAGTGAGATTCAAGGGAAGTGCAGATTAAGTATTATAACACACTGCCACCATGGATGACCACCAGAATGCAATTCGAGGGAAGTGCAGATTTTCCATTATAACATCACCCCTCAAGCAATCACCACCCCTGTGCAATTCGAGGGAAGTGCACAATTAATTTTGCAATACGATGCCGTGATGGATCACCACCGCAGTGTAACTCAAGGGAATTGCAGATTTACTATTGCAACACCACACCATCATGGATCACCATCCCAGCACAATTCGAGAGAAGTTCTTATTTACTATTACAACACCACACCACTATGGATCACCATCTAAATGTAATTCAAAGGAAGTGCAGATTCATTATTACAACACCATGCTGCCATGGATCACCATCCCAGTGCAATTCAACAGAAGTGCAGATTTACTATTACAGCACAATGACGGCATGGATCACCACTCCAATGCAATTCAAGGGAAGTGCAGATTTAGTATTACACCACCACACCAACATGGATTATGATCCCAGTACATTTCGAGGGAAATGCACATTTACTATTACAAAACAAGACTGTAATTGATCACTACTCCAGTGCAATTCAAGGGAAGTGCAGATTTACTATTGCAACACCATGTCACCATGGATCACTACCCCAGTTTAATTTGGGGGAAGTGCAGATTTACTATTATAGCACCATGCCACCATGGATCACCATCCCAGTGCAATTTGAGGGAAGTGTAGATTTACTATCACAACACCACACCATCATGGATCACCACCATAGTACAATACGACAGAAGTCCAGACTTACTTTTACAACAGCACGTCACCATAGATCACCATCATTGTGCAATTCAAGGGAAATGCAGATTAACTATTATAACACCATGCCACCAAGGATCAACAACCCAGTGCACTTGAGGAACTACAGATTACTATTACAACCCCATGCATATGGATCACGCATAGTACAATTGGGAAGTGTATATTTACTAATATAACACCATGCCGCCATGGATCACCACCAGTGGAATTCGAGGAAGTGCAGATTTACCATTACTGCACAATGCCGCCATGGATCACCATCCCCAGTGCAATTAGAGGGAAGTGCAGATTTGCTACTTTAACACCATGTCACTATGGATCACCACCCCAGTGCAATTCGACAGAAGTACAGATTTAGTATTACAACACCAGATCACCATGGATCACCATCCCAGTGCAATTCATGGGAAGTGCAGATTTACTATACAACACCATGCCCTCATGGATCAACAACCCAGTGCAATTTTAAGGAATTGCAGATTTACTGTTACATCACCACGCCAGCATGTATCACCATCCCAGTAGATTTTGAGGGAAGCGCAGATTTATTATTACAAAACCACACTGCCATGGATCACCAGCAGTGCAATCTGAGGGAAATGCAGATTTACTATTACAACACCACGCCACTATGGATCACCACTCCAAAGCAACTGGAGGTAGGTACAGATTTACCATTAGAACATCACACCATCATAGATCACCATCCCAAGGCATTTCGAGGGAAGTGCAAAATTTACTATTACAACAACACAACATCATTGATCACCACCCCAGTGCAATTCAGGAGAAGTGCAAATTTAGTATTGCAACATGACGGCGCCATGGATTAACACCCCAATGAAATTTGAGGGAACTGCAGATTTACACTTACAACACCATGCCACCATGGATCTCCATCCCAGTGCAATTTGAGGACATGCAGATTTCCTATTACAAAACCACACCGCCATGGATCACCACTCGAGTGCAGTTTGAGAGAAGTGTAGATTTATTATTACAAAACCACTCAGCCGTGGTTCACCACCCCAGTGAACTTTGAGGGAAGTGCACATTTAGAATTATAACACCACGCCGCCATGGATCACCACCCCAATGAAATTTGAAGGAAGTGCAGATTCCCTATTACAACACCACACTGCCATGAATCACCATCCCAGTGCAATTCAAAAGAAGTGCAGATTTTCTATTACAACAGAATGATGCCGTGGATCACCACCCCAGTGCAATTTGAGGGAAATGCACATTAACTATTACAACACCACATCGCAATGGAACACAATCCCAGTGCAATTTGAGGAAACTGCAGATTTAATATTAAAACACCTTGCTGCAACGGATCACCACCCCAGTGAGATTCAAGGGAAGTGCAGATTTAGTATTATAACACACTGCCACCATGGATGACCACCAGAATGCAATTCGAGGGAAGTGCAGATTTTCCATTATAACATCACCCCTCAAGCAATCATCACCCCTGTGCAATTCAAGGGAAGTGCACAATTAATTTTGCAATACAACACAGTGATGGATCTCCACCACAGTGTAACTCAAGGGAAGTGCAGATTTACTACTGCAACACCATACCACCATGGATCACCATCCCAGAGCAATTCGGGGGAAGTTCATATTTACTATTACAACACCACGCTGCCATGGATCACCACCCCAATGCAATTCGAGGGAAGTGCAGATTTACTATTACAACACCATGCAACCATGGATCACCACCCCAATCAATTCAAGAGAAGTACAGATTTACTATTACAACACCACGCCAGCAGGGATCACCTCCATTGTGCAATTCAATGGAAGTGCAGATTTACTATTAGAACACCATGTCGCCATGGATCACCATCCCACTGCAATTTGAGGAAAGTGCAGGTGTACTATTACGACATCACGTCGCCATGGATCACTAACCCAGTGCAATTCAAGGGAATTGCAGATTTTCTGTTACAACATCACATCAGTATAGATCACTGTCCTAATGCAGTTTGAGGAAAGTGCAGATTTACTATTACAACACAACACCACCACCATGGATCACCACCCCAGTGCAATTTGAGAGAAGTGAAGATTTATTATTACAACACCACGTAGCCATCGGTCACCACCCCAGTGCAATTTGAGGGATGTGCACATTTACTATACTAATACCATGCCACCATGGATCACCACCCCAATGAAACTCAAAGGAAGTGCAGATTCACTATTACAACACTACGCCACCATGGATCACCATCCCAGTACAACTTGATGGAAGTGCAGATTTCCTGTTACAACACAATGATGCCATGGATCAGCACACCAGAGGAATTTGAAGGAAGTGCAGATTTACTTTTAGAACACCACACCACCATGGATGACCATCCCAGTGCAATTTGAGGAAAGTACAGATTTATTATGACAACACCACGCTGCCATGGAGCACCATCTCAGTGCAATTCAAGTGAAGTGCAGATTTACAATTACAAAATCACGCCGGCAGTTTTGCAATATGACACCATAACAGATCACCACCACAGTGTAACTCAAGGGAAGTGCAGATTTACTATTACAACACCACACTACCATGGATCACCGTCCCAGTGCAATTCGAGGGAAGTTCAGATTTATTGTTACAACACCAGCTGCCATGGATCACCATCCCAATGCAATTCAAGGAAAGTGCAGATTTAGTATTACAACACAATGCTGCCATGGATCACCATGCAAATCAATTCAAGAGAAGTGCAGAGGTACTAATACAACACCATGCCACTAGGGATCACCTCCATAGTGCAATTTGAAGGAATTGCATGTTTAATATTACAACATCATGGATCACTAACCTGATACAATTCGAGGGAATTGCAGATTTTCTCTTACAACACCACATTGCAATGGATCACCATCCCAATGCAGTTTGAGGAAAGTGCAGATTTACTATTACAACACCACGCCACCATGGATCACCACCCCAGTGAAATTTGAGAGAAGAGAAGATTTATTATTACAACACCATGCAGCCATAGAACACCACCCCAGTGCAATTTGAGGGATGTGCACATTTACTATTATAACACATCACTGCCATGGATCACCACCACAATGAAATTCGAAAGAAGTGCAGATTCAATGTTACAACACATTGCCACCATGGATCACCACCCCAGTGCATTTCAAAGGAAGTGCAGATTTACTATTACAACAGCACTCCACCATAGATCACCACCTCAGTGCAATTTGAGAGAAAAGCACATACATTATTACAACACCACACAGCTACGGATCACCACCGTAGTGCAATTTGAAGTGCACATTTACTATTATAACACCAAATCACCATGGATTACCACCCAATGAAATTTGAAGGAAGTGCAGATTCACTATTACAACATCATGCTGCCATGGGTCACCATCCCAGTGCAACTCCATGAAGTGCAGACTTACTATTACAACACAATGATGCCATGGATCACCACCCCAATCAATTCAAGAGAAGTGCAGATTTATTATTACAACACCACGCTGCCAGGGATCACCTCCATTGTGCATTTCAATGGAAGTGCAGATTTACTATTAGAACACCATGTCACCATGGATCACCGTCCCACTGCAATTTGAGGTAAGTGCAAGTTTACTATTACAACATCATGCCACCATGGATCACTAACCTAGTGCAATTCGAAGAAATTGCAGATTTTCTGTTACAACACCACACCGCTATAGATCACCATCCCAATGCAGTTTGAGGAAAGTGCAGATTTACTATTACAACATGACACCACCATGGATCACTACCCCAGTGCGATTTGAGAGAAGTGAAGATTTATTATTACAACACCACATAGCCATGGATCATGACCTCGGTACAATTTGAGGGACGTGCACATTTACTATTATAATACCATGCTGCCATGGATCACCACCCCAATGAAATTCAAAGGAAGTGCAGATTCACTATTACAACACTACGCCACCATGGATCACCATCCCAGTGCAATTTGATGGAAGTGCAGATTTCCTGTTACAACACAATGATGCCATGGATCAGCACCCCAGTGGAATTCGAAGGAAGTGCAGATTTACTATTAGAACACCACGCCACCATGGATGACCATCCCAGTGCAATTTGACGAAAGTACAGATTTATAATGACAACACCACGCTGCCATGGATCACCATCAATGTGCAATTTGAGGTAAGTGCAAATTTACAATTACAAAATCACGCTGCCATGGATCATCACTCGACTGCAATTTGAGAGAAGTACAGATTCACTATTACAACACCGTGCCGGCATTGATCACCATCCTAATGCAATTTGACAGATGTGCAGATTTCCTATTACAACACAGTGATGTCATGGATCACCACTCCAGTGCAATTCAAGGCAAGTGCAGATTTAATATTACAACACCACACTGCAATGGAATACCATACCAGTGCAATTCGAGGGAACTGCAGATTTAATATTACAACACCTTACTGCAATGGATCACCACCCCAGTGAAATTCAAGGGAAGTGCAGATTTAGTATTATAACACAGTGACACCATGGATGACAACCAGAATGCAATTCGAGGGAAGTGCAGATTTTCCATTATAACACCACCCATCTAGGAATCACCACCCCAGTGCAATCTGACAGAAGTGCACAATTAATTTTGCAATATGACACCGTGGCGGATCACCACCGCAGTGTAACTCAAGGGAAGTGCAGATTTACAATTACACCACGCCACCATGGATCACCATCCCAGTGCAATTCGAGGGAAGTTCAGATTTACTATTACAACACCAGCTGCCATGGATCACCACCCCAATGCAATTTGAGGGAACTGCAGATTTACTATTACAACACCATGCTGCCATGGATCACCACACAAAGCAATTTGAGAGAAGTGCAGATGTACTAATACAACACCATGCCACCAGGGATCACCTCCATAGTGCCATTCAAAGGAAGTGCATGTTTGATATTACAACATCATGGATCACTAACCCAGTGCAATTTGAGGGAATTGCAGATTTTCTCTTACAACACCATATTGCAATGGATCACAATCCCAATGCAGTTTAAGGAAAGTACACCACCATGGATCACCACCCCAGTGAAATTTGAGAGAAGTGAAGATTTATTATTACAACACCATGCCGCCATGGATCACCACCACAATGAAATCCAAAGGACGTGCAGATTCACTATTACAACACCATGCCACCATGAATCACCATCCCAGTGCAATTTGAAGGAAGTGCAGATTTACTGTTACAACACAATAATGCCATGGATCACCACCCCAGTGCATTTCAAAGGAAGGGCAGATTTACTATTAGAACACCACACGACCATGGATTACCATCCCAGTGCATTTTGAGGCAAGTACAGATTTATTATGACATCACCATCCCGGTGCAATTCGAGGGAAGTGCAGATTTACTATTACAACACCACTCCACCATAGATCACCACCTCAGTGCAATTTGAGAGAAAAGCACATTCATTATTACAACACCACACAGCCATGGATCACCACCGCAGTGCAATTTGAGGTAAGTGCACATTTACTATTATAACACCACACCGCCATAGATTACCACCCAATGAAATTTGAAGGAAGTGCAGATTCACTTGCCATGGATCACCATCCCAGTGCAACTCGATGGCAGTGCAGATTTTCTATTACAACACAATGACGCCATGGATCACCACCTCAATCAATTCAAGAGAAGTACAGATTTATTATTACAACACCACGCCGCCAGGGATCATCTCCATTGTGCAATTCGATGGAAGTGCAGATTTACTATTAGAACACCGTGTCACCATGGATCACCTTCCCCCTGCAATTCGAGGGAAGTGCAGGTTTACTGTTACAACATCTTGCCACCATGGATCACTAACCCAGTGCAATTCAAGGGAATTGCAGATTTTCTGCTACAACACCACACAGCTATACATCACCATCCCAATGCAGTTTGAGGAAAGTGCAGATTTACTTTTACAACACGACACCACCATGGATCACTACCCCAGTGCAATTTGAGAGAAGTGAAGATTTATTATTACAACACCACGTAGCCATGGAACACCACACCAGTGGAATTTGAGGGACGTGCACATTTACTATTATAATACCATGCCACCATGGAGCAGCACCCCAATGAAATTCAAAGGAAGTGCAGATTCACTATTACAACACTACGCCACCATGGTTCACCATCCCAGTGCAATTTGATGGAAGTGCAAATTTACTGTTACAACACAATGACGCCATGGATCAGCACCCCAGCGGAATTCAAAGGAAGTGCAGATTTACTATTAGAACACCACGCCACCATGGATGACCATCCCAGTGCAATTTGAGTGAAGTGCAGATTTACAATTACAAAACTGGGCTGCCATGGATCACCACTCGAGTGCAATTTGAGAGAAGTACAGATTCACTATTACAACACTACGCTGCCATTGATCGCCATCCTAGTGCAATTTGACGGAAGTGCAGATTTACTATTAAAACACAATGATGTCATGGATCACCACTCCAGTGCAATTCGAGGGAAGTGCAGATTTACTATTACAGCACCACATTGCAACTGAACACCATACCAGTGCAATTCGAGGGAACTGCAGATTTAATATTACAACACCTCACTACAATGGATCACCCCCCCCAGTGAAATTCAAGGGAAGTGCAGATTTAATATCATAACACAGTGCCACCATGGATGATGACCAGAATGCAATTCGAGGGAAGTGCAGATTTTCCATTATAACAACACTCCTCTAGGAATCACCACCCCTGTGCATTTCAATGGAAGTGCACAATTAATTTTGCAATACGACACCGTGACGGATCACCACCACAGCGTAACTCATGGGAAGTGCAGATTTACTATTACAACACCACGCCACCATGGATCACCGTCCCAGTGCAATTCGAGGGAAGTTCATATTTACTATTACTACACCATGCTGCCATGGATTACCATGTGAATCAATTCGAGAGAAATGCAGATGTACTAATACAACACCATGCCACCAGGGATCACCTCTATAGTACAAGTCAAAGAAAGTGCATGTTTAATATTACAACACTATGGATCACTAACCCAGTGCAATTCGAGGGAATTGCAGATTTCTTCTTACAACACCACATCACAATGGATTACCATCCCAATGCAGTTTAAGGAAAGTGCAGATTCACTATTACAACACCATGCCACCATGGATCACCATCCCAGTGCAATTTGAAGGAAGTGCAGATTTACTGTTACAACACAATAATGCCATGGATCACAACTCCAGTGCATTTTGAAGGAAGTGCAGATTTACTATTAGAACACCACATGACCATGGATTACCATCCCAGTGCATTTTGAGGCAAGTACAGATTTATTACGACAACACCATCCCAGTGCAATTCGAGGGAAGTGCAGATTTACTATTACAACACCACTCCTCTGTAGATCACCACCTCAGTGCAATTTGAGAGAAAAGCAGATTCATTATTACAACACCACACAGCCATGGATCACCACCGCAGTGCAATTTGAGGGAAGTGTACATTTACTATTATAACACCACACCGCCATGGATTACCACTCCATTGAAATTTGAAGGAAGTGCAGATTCACTATTACAGCACTATGCCGCCAAGGATCACCATCCCAGTGCAACTCGACGGAAGTACAGATTTACTATTACAACACAATGATGCCATGGATCACCACCCCAGTATGATTCAAGGGAAGTGTAGATTTACTATTACAACACCAAACTGCAATGGAAATCCATCCCAGTGCAATTCAAGGGCACTGCAGATTTAATATTACTACACCTCGCTGGTATGGATTACCACTGCAGTGAAATTCGAGGGAAGTGCAGATTTAGTATTATAACACGCTGCCGCCATTGATCACCACCACAATGCAATTCAAGGGAAATGCAGATTTACCATTATGACACCACCCCTCTCTGAATCACCACTCCTGTGAGATTCAAGGCATGTGCAGATTTACAATTATATCAACACACCACCATGGATCACCAACCAGGTGCAATTCGAGGGAAGTGCAGATTTACTATTACAACAGCACACCGCCACAGATCACCACCCTTGTGCAATTCAAGGGAGGTGCAGATTTGCTATTATAACACCCAGCCTCCTTGGATCACCACCCTAATCCAACTCGAGGGAGGTGCAGATTTATTATTACACCACCACATGAACATGGATCACCATCCAAGTACATTTCGAGGGAAATGCAGATTTACTATTACAAAATTAGACCACCATCAATCATCACTCCATTGCAATTCGAGGGAAGTGCAGATTTACTATTGCAACACCACACCACCATGGATCACTACCCCAGTGTAATTCGAGGAAAGTGCAGATTTACTATTACAACACCACGCCACCATAGATCACCATCCTAGTGCAATTCGAGGGAAGTGCAGATTTACTATTACAACACCATGCCGACATGGATCACCACCTCAGTGCAGTTAGAGGGAAGTGCAAATGTACTATTACAACACAACACCAACATGGATCACCACCATAGTACAATATGACAAAAGTGCAGATTTACTGTTACAACACCATGTCACCATGGATCACTACTACAACACCATGCCTCTATGGATCACCACCCCAGTGCAATTCGAGAGAAGTGAAGATTTACTATTACAACACCACATCACCATGGATCACCATCGTAGTGTAATTTGAGGGAAGTGTACATTTACTATTACAACACCATGCCACAATGGATCAACAACCCAGTGCACTTTGAAGGAATTGCAGATTTACTATTACACCACCATGCCAACATGGATCACAACCCCCGTAGATTTTGAGGGAAGTGCAGGCTTACTATTACAAAACCACACTGCCATGGATCACCACCAGTACAACTCGAGGGATGTGCAGATTTACTGTTACCACACCATGCCCCCATGGATCACCAATCCAAAGAATTGAAGGGAATTGCAGATTTACTATTACAGCACCATGCTATCATGGATCACCATCCCAGTGCATTTTGAGGGAAGTGCAGATTTATTATTACAACAACAGAACATCATGGATCACCACCCCAGTGCAATTCAAGAGAAGTGCAAATCTACTATTGCAGCACCACAGCAGCATGAATTAACACCCCAATGTAATTCATTTGAACTGCATATTTACTATTACAACACCATGCCACCATGGATGACCATCCTAGAGCAATTTGAGGCAAGTATAGATTTATTAAGACAACACCACACCACCATGGATCACCATCCCAGAGCAATTAGAGGGAAGTGCAGATTTACTATAACACCACGCCTCCATGGATCACCACCCCAATCCAACTCGAGGGAAATGCAGATTTACTATTACATAAACAGACCGCCATCAATGACCACTCCAGTGCAATTCAAAGGAAGTGCAGATTTACTATTGCAACACCACACCTCCATGGATCACTACACCAGTGTAATTCAAGGGAAGTGGAGACTTAATATTGCAACACAATGCCACCATTGATCACCAACCCAGTGCACTTCGAGGGAAGTGCAGATCTACCATTACAACACCATGCCACCATGGATCAGCACCCCAGTGCAATGCGAGGGAAGTGCCGATGTACTATTACAACACCACATCACCATGGATCACCACCATAGTACAATATGACGGAAGTGCAAATTTACTGTTACAACACCACGTCACCATGGATCACCATCATTGTGCAATTCTATGGATCACCACCCCTGTGTAATTTGAGGGAAGTGCAGATTTATAATTATAACACCACACCATCATGAATCACCATCCAAGTGCAATTTGAGGGAAGTACAGATTTACTATTACAAAACCATACCACCGTGGATCATCACCAGTGCAATTCAAGGGAAGTGCAGATTTTCTGTTACAACACCACACCACTGTAGATCACCACCCTAGTGCAATTTGAGAGAAGTGTAGATTTATTATTACAACACCACGCAGCCATGGATCACCACCACAGTGCAATTTGAGAAAAGTGCACATTTACTATTATAACACCACACCACCATGGATCACCACCCCAATGAAATTCGATGGAAGTGCAGATTCATTAATACAACACCATGCTGCCATAGAGTACCATCCTAGCACAATTTGAGGGAAGTGCAGATTTACTGTTACAATACCACGCCGCCATGGATGACCACATGAGTGCAATTTGAGAGACATGCAGATTTATTATTACAACACCATGTGGCCATGGATCACCACCCCAGTGCAATTTGACAGAAGTGCAAATTTACTATTATAATTCCACGCCGGAATGGATCACCACCCCGTGAAATTGGAAGAAAGTGGAGATTCACTATTACAAAACCACTCCACCATGGAGCACCATCCCAGTGCAATTCAAGGGATGTGCCAATTTACTATTACAACACCACACGACAATGGAACACCATCCCAGTGGAAGTCTAGGGATGTACAGATTTACTATTATAACAAGTCAAAGTCATAGGAGATCTGTCCCCACAAAAATCCTTGTTACGAGGAGTCCCACAAGGCTCCATCCTGAGCCCTAGCCTCTTTGCAATATACATCAATAATCTGGACTTGCAGCTGGGCACAGCAAATGTGCACTTATTCGTAGATGATACTGTACTCTATACCACAAATTCATCCTTGGATCTGGCCCATGAGTACTTACAGAAAGACTTTGTCACCCTCCAATACAACCTTCTCACTCATAAGCTCCTCCTCAATGCCAAAAAGACTAAAGCAATGATTCTCTCACCAAAGTCTACTTCCAGATGTCCACATATCACACAGAACCAAACACTCTTAGATGAACCCCTTGAAGTAGTTGATACCTTTAAATACCTAGGGTTCTGGCTGGATAACAAGCTCAACTTTCTGTGCCACTTAAATGAAACCTTGAAGAAACTAAGACAGCGATTAGGTTTATTCTATTGCATTAAACACCTACTCATGTTAGAAGCCGAATGAGACTAGTACAAACTACATTCCTACCTATACTGGACTACGCTGACTTCCTTTACAGTCATTGCCCATCAACAATGCTAAACAAACTGGACACCCTTTACCACCGGGCTTTAAGATTTATCTTAAATCTACCCCATAGTACACATCACTGTCTATACCAGGTTTCAGGATGGACCTCACTCTCAACTAGAAGAAAAAGGAATGCTCTCCTCTGGTTTTTTAGAGCATTATCTGATAACCTCCCTGCATACATCTCGAACATCTTCAAATGGGCTAAAGGTTCCTATGGCCTGAGACGCTTCTCCTTAATCTGCTTCCAGATTCCTAGAGTGAAAACTACCCTTGGCTCAGCAGCAATCAACTTCTCACTTCCATCACTTTGGAACACTATGCAAGACTCATTAAAATTATCCTCACTTCCAAGCATTTTCACATTCAAAGCTCTATTAACAGAATATCTGAAGGAATCATGCAACTGTTTCAGATGCCGATGACCCCTAAGCCTCAGGTGCTACTCTCAAATCCTAACGCCTAAGTATCTCATCCACCCCACATTCCTAACAACAGAAACCTAGGACCTACAAACCTAGTTCCCTTAATCCAAGATGACCCTGCCTATTCTCTACCTTTTACCTATTCTGGCCTCCCTTTTGGCTGCCTATTCTTTCACCCCAATTTCTACCCTATTCCTTAATACTTCCTTATTTTTTTATCATTTAGGTATGAGCTCTTACTCAGCGGAGACTATATGGGATTGTTGTCTCTTCTCATTTCAGTAAAGCTTATCATTATGTACCTTTGCGTGTTAATTATGTTGACCGGTATGTAAAGGCCCATATTGACCGGCACCTTCACAATGTTTTTTCTTTTTTTTTTTTTTTTGCACTGTTGTCCACCATAATTGTAATCTTATGAAGGGTACTGTATTGTATTTATGCCCAGGACCACCTTGAAAATGAGCTTGCTCAATGGCGTTTATGCCTGGTTAAATAAAGTGAGTGAGTGATTGATTGATTGAATTCGAGAGAAGTGCAGATTTACTATTCCAACACCACACCACCATGGATCACTAGCACAGTGTAATTTGAGGGAAGTGCAAATTTACTATTATAACACCACACCACCATGAATCACCATCTTAGTGCAATTTGAGGGAAGTGCAGATTTACTATTACAACACCACGCTGCCATGGATCACCACTATAGTGCAATATGATGGAAGTGCACATTTACTTTTCCAAGGCTACTTCACCATGGATCATCACTGTAGTGCAATTTGAAGGAAATGTAGATTTACTGTTACAACACTGTGCCACCATAGATAAACAACGCAGTGCCATTTGAAGGAATTGCAGATTAAATATTACACCACCATGCCAACATGGAATATCATCCCAGTACATTTTCAGGGAAGTGCAGATTTACTATTACAAAACCACACCACCATGGATTACCACCCCAATGGAATTCAAGGGAAGTGCAGGTTTACTATTACAACACCACACTGCCATAGATCACCAACCCAGTGCAATGCGAGGGAAGTGCAGATTTACTATTACAACACCATGCCGCCATGGATCACCACCATAGTACAATATGACAGAAGTGCAGATTCATTGTTACAACACCATGCCGCCATGGATCACCACCATAGTAGAATATGATGGAAGTGCAGATTTACTGTTACAACACCACGTCACCATGGATCGCCATCATTGTGCAATTCTATGGATCACCACCCCTGTGTAATTTGAGGGAAGTGCAGATTTACAATTATAATACCACGCCACCATGAATTACCATCCCAGTGCAATTCGAGGGAAATACAGATTTACTATTACAAAACCATACCACCATTTATCATCACCAGTGCAATTCGAGGGAAGTGCAGATTTTCTATAACAAGACCACACCGCCGTGGATCACCACCCTAGTGCAATTTGAGAGAAGTGTAGATTTATTAT
Source organism: Neoceratodus forsteri (assembly GCA_016271365.2). Taxonomy (NCBI): domain Eukaryota; kingdom Metazoa; phylum Chordata; order Ceratodontiformes; family Ceratodontidae; genus Neoceratodus; species Neoceratodus forsteri. The sequence goes on from CM028131.1 coordinate 739,254,534, forward strand.
TACAACACCATGCAGCCATGGATCACCACCACAGTGCAATTTGAAAGAAGTACACATTTACTATTATAACACCACACCGCCGTAGACCACCACCCCAATGAAATTTGATGGAAGTGCAGATTTATTATGACAACACCACGCTGCCATAGAGCACCATCCCAGTGCAATTTGAGGGAAGTACAGATTTACTATTACACCACCACGCCAACATGAATCACAACCCCCGTAGATTTTGAGGGAAGTGCAGATTTACTATTACAAAACCACACCACCATGGATCACCACCAGTACAATTCGAGGGCTGTGCAGATTTTCTACTACAACACCATGCCACCATGGATCACCAATCCAAAGAATTGGAGGAAATTGCAGATTTACTATTACAGCACCACGCCATCATGGATCACCATCCCAGTGCATTTTGAGGGAAGTGCAGATTTACTATTACAACAACAGAACATCGTGGATCACCACCCCAGTGCAATTCAAGAGAAGTGCAAATCTACTATTGCAACACCACAGCAGCATGGATTAACAGCCCAATGTATTTAGTGGGAACTGCAGATTTACTATTACAACACCATGCCACCATGGATGACCATCCTAGTGCAATTTGAGGCAAGTACAGATTTATTATGACAATACCGCACCACCATGGATCACCATCCCAGAGCAATTAGAGGGAAGTGCAGATTTACTATTATAACACCACACCTCCATGGATCACCACCCCAATCCAACTCAAGGGAAATGCAGATTTACTATTACAAAATCAGACCGCCATCGGTGACCACTCCAATGCAATTCAAAGGAAGTGCAGATTTACTATTGCAACACCATGCCTCCATGGATCACTATCCCAGTGTAATTTAAGGGAAATGCAGATTTATTATTACAACACAATGCCACCATGGATCACCAACCCAGTGCAATTCGAGGGAAGTGCAGATTTACCATTACAGCACCATGCCACCATGGATCAGCACCCCAGTGCAATATGAGGGAAGTGCAGATGTACTATTACAACACCACATCACCATGGATCGCCATCATTGTGCAATTCTATGGATCACCACCCCTGTGTAATTTGAGGGAAGTGCAGATTTATAATTATAACACCACGTCACCATGAATCACCATCCAAGTGCAATTCGAGGGAAGTACAGATTTACCATTACAAAACCATACCGCCATGTATCATCACCAGTGCAATTCGAGGGAAGTGCAGATTTTCCATTACAACACCACACCACCGTGGATCACCACCCCAGTGCAATTTGAGAGAAGTGTAGATTTATTATTATAACACCACGCACCCATGGATCACCATCCCAATGAAATTCAATGGAAGTGCAGATTCATTAATACAGCACCATGCTGCCATGGATCACCATCCCAGTGCAATTTGAAGGAAGTGCAGATTTATCATTACAACACAATGACACCATGGATCACTACCCCAGTGCAATGCAAAGGAAGTACAGATTTACTATTACAACACTACGCCACCATGGATGACCATCCGAGTGCAATTTGAGGCAAGTACAGATTTATTATGACAACACCACGCTGCCATAGAGCACCATCCTAGCGTAATTTGAGGGGTGCAGATTTACTGTTACAATACCACGCCGCCATGGATGACCACATGAGTGCAATTTGAGAGACGTGCAGATTTATTATTACAACATCATTTGGCCACAGATCACCACCCCAGTGCAATTTGACAGAAGTGCAAATTTACTAATATAACACCACGCCAGAATGGATCACCACCCCGTGAAATTGGAAGGAAGTTGAGATTCACTATTACAAAACCACTCCGCCATGGATCAACATTCCAGTGCAATTCAAGGGATGTGCCGATTTACTATTACAACACCACACAGCAATGGAACACCATCCCAGTGGAAGTCTAGGGATGTACAGATTTACTATTATAACACACTGCCCCCATGGATCACCACCCCAATGCAATCGAGGAAAGTGCAGATTTACAATTATAATATCACACCTGTATGGATCACCACCCCTGTGTAATTTGAGGGAAGTGCAGATTTACAGTTATAATACCAGGCCACCATGGATCACCATCCCAGTGCAGTTCGAGAGAAGTGCAGATTTATTATTACAAAACCAGACCGCCATCAATCACCACTCCAGTGTAATTCGAGAGAAGTGCAGATTTACTATTCCAACACTACACCACCATGGATCACCATCCCAGTGCAATTCAAGGGAAGTGCAGATTTACTATTACAACACCACGCTGCCATGGATCACCACTGTTGTGCAATATGACAGAAGTGCACATTTACTTATCCAAGACTACTTCACCATAGATCATCACTGTAGTGCAATTTGAAGGAAATGTAGATTTACTATTACAACACTGTGCCACCATAGATAAACAACACAGTGCAATTTGAAGGAATTCCAGATTAAATATTACACCACCGTGCCAACATGGAATATCATCCCAGTATATTTTGAGGGAAGTGCAGATTTACTATTACAAAACCACACCACCATGGATTACCACCCCAATGGAATTCGAGGGAAGTGCAGATTTACTATTGCAACACCACACTGCCATAGATCACCAACCCAGTACAATGTGAGGGAAGTGCAGATTTACTGTTACAACACCATGCCGCCATGGATCACCACCATAGTACAATATGACAGAAGTGCAGATTTACTGTTACAACACCACGCCGCCATGGATCTCCACCATAGTACAATGTGACGGAAGTGCAGATTTACTGTTACAACACCACGTCACCATGGATCGCCATCATTGTGCAATTCTATGGATCACCACCCTTGTGTAATTTAAGGGAAGTGCAGATTTATAATTATAATACCACGCCACCATGAATTACCATCCCAGTGCAATTCGAGGGAAGTACAGATTTACTAATACAAAACCATACTGCCATTTATCATCACCAGTGCAATTCGAGGGAAGTGCAGATTTTCTATTACAACACCACACCACCGTGGATCACCACCACAGTGCAATTTGAGAGAAGTGCACATTTACTATTATAACACCACACTGCCGTGGATCACCACCCCAATGAAATTCGATGGTAGTGCAGATTCATTAATACAACACAACGCTGCCATGGATCACCATCCCAGTGCAATTCGAAGGAAGTGCAGATTTACTATTACAACAATACGTCACCATGGATGACCATCCGAGTGCAATTTGAGGCAAGTACAGATTTATTATGACAACACCACGCTGCCATAGAGCACCATCCCAGTGCAATTTGAGGGAAGTGCGGATTTACTATTGCAACACCATGCTGCCATAGATTACCAATCCAGTGCAATGTGAAGGAAGTGCAGATTTACTATTACAACACCACACTGCCATGGATCACCACCATAGTACAATATGACAGAAGTGCAGATTCACTGTTACAACACCACATCACCATGGATCACCATCATAGTGCAATTCCAGGAAAGTGCAGATTAACTATTATAACACCATGCCACCAGGGATGAACAACCCAGTGCACTTCGAGGGAAGTGCAGATTTACTATTACAACTCCATGCCTCCATGGATCACCACCAAGTACAATTCAAGGGACATATATATTTTCTATTATAACACCATGCTGCCATGGATCAGCACGCCAGTGTAATTCAAAGGAACTGCAGTTTCACTATTACAAAACCATGCCACCATGGGTCACCATCCCAGTGCAATTCGAGGGAAGTGCAGATTTACTATTACAACACCACACACCAATGGAACACCATCCTAGTGGAATTCTAGGAATGTGCAGATTTACTATTATAACACGCCGACCCCATGGATTACCACCCCAGTGCAATCGAGGAAAGCGCAGATTTACTATTATAATATCACACCTGTATGGATCACCACCCCTGTGTAATTTGAGGGAAGTGCTGATTTACAGTTATAACACCATGCCACCATGGATCACCATCCCAGTGCAGTTCGAAGGAAATGCAGATTTACTATTACAAAACCAGACCACCATTGATCACCACTCCAGTGTAATTTGAAAGAAGTGCAGATTTACTATTGCAACACCATGCCACCATGGATCACTACCCAGTGTAATTCGAGGGAAGTGCAGATTTACTATTACAACACCACACCACCATGGACCACCATCCCAGTGCAATTCGAAGGGAAGTACAGATTTATTGTGACAACACCATGCTGCCATAGAGCACCATCCCAACGCAATTTGAGGGAAGTGCAGATTTACTGTTACAATACCACGCCGCCATGGATCACCACATGAGTGCAATTTGAGAGACATGCAGATTTATTATAACACCACACAGCCATGGATCACCACCCCAATTCAATGTTAAAGAAGTGCAAATTTACTATTATAACAACATGTCACCATGGATCACCACCCTAATGAAATTGGAAGGAAGTTGAGATTCACTATTACAAAACCACGCCGTCATGGGTCACCATCCCAGTGCAATTTGAGGGAAGTGCAGATTTACTATTACAACACCACACACCAATGGAACACCATCCTATTGGAATTCTAGGAATGTGCAGATTTACTATTATAACACACCAACCCCATGGATTACCACCCCAGTGCAACCAAGGAAAGCGCAGATTTACTATTATAATATCACACCTGTATGGATCACCACCCCTGTGTAATTTGAGGGAAGTGCAGATTTACAGTTATAACACCACGCCACCATGGATCACCATCCCAGTGCAGTTCAAGGGAAATGCAGATTTACTATTACAAAACCAGACCACCATTGATCACCACTCCAGTGTAATTTGAAAGAAGTGCAGATTTACTATTGCAACACCTTGCCATCATGGTGTAATTCGAGGGAAGTGCAGATTTACAGTTGCAACACCACACCACTGTGGATCACCATCCCAGTGCAATTTGAGGGAAGTACAGATTTACTATTACAACACCATGCCACCATGGATCACCATCCCACTGCAATGTGAGAGAAGTGAATATTTACTATTACAACACCATGCTGCCATGGATCACCACCATAGTGCAATATGACAGAAGTGCAGATTTGTTATTACAACACTATTTTACCATGAATCACCATTGTAGTGCAATTTGAGGGAAGTGTAGATTTACTATTACAACACTGTGCCACCACGGATCAGCAACCCAGTGCAAAGTTGAAGGAATTGCAGATTAAATATTACACCACCAAGCCAACATGGAACATCATTTCAGTACATTTTGAGGGAAGTGCAGACTTACTTTTATAAAATCAAACCACCATGGATCACCACTCCAAAGGAATTCGAGGGAAGTTCAGTTTTACTATTGCAACACCACGCTGCCATAGATCACCAACCCAGTGTAATTCAAGGGAAGTGCAGATTTACTATTACAGCACCACACCACCATGGATCATCACCCCAGTGAAATTCAAGGGAAGTGCAGATTTACTATTGCAACACCACACTGCCATAGATCATGAACCCAGTGTAATTCAAGGGAAGTGCAGATTTACTATTACAACACCACACTACCACCATGGATCACCACCCCAGTGCAATTCTAGGGAAGAGCAGATATAGTACTATAACATCACACCTGTATGGATCATCACCCCTGTCTAATTTGATGGAAGTGCATATTTACAGTTATAACACCATGCCACCATGGATCACCAGCCCTGTGTAACTTGAGGGAAGTGCAGATTTACTATTACAACTCCATGCCGCCATGAATCACCACCCCAGTCCAATTTGAGGGAAGTGCGGATCTACTATTACAACACCACACCGCATGGATCACCATGCCAGTATAATTCAAGGGAAGTGCAGCCTTACTAATATAACACAATGCTGCCATCGATCACCACCCCAGTGCAATTCGAGGGAAGTGCAGATTTTCTATTACAACACCACAGTGACATGAATCACCACACTTGGTAATTCAAGGGAGTTGTAAATTTACTATTATAGCAACACGCAACCATGGATCACCACCATAGTACAATTTGAGAGAAGTGGAGATTTATAATTTCTACAGCACGCCACCATGGATTACCACCCTAGTGCAATTCAAGGTAAGTGCAGATTTACTATTACAATACCATACTGCCATGGATCTCCACCAAAGTGCAATTCAACGGAAGTGCAGAGTTACAATTACAACACCACGCCGCAATGGCTCACAATCCCAGTGCAATTTGAAGGAAGTGCAGATTTACTACTATAATACCACACCACCACTGATCACCACCACAGTGCAAATCAAGGGAAGTGCAGATTTACTATAATAATGCCACCACCATCATGAATCACCATGCCAGTGGAATTTGACACAACTGCAAATTTATTTTTACATCCCCATGCCACCCAGGATCAGCACACCAGCTGAATTTGAGGGAAGTGCAGATTTACTATTATAACACCAAGCTGCCATGCATCACCACCCCAGTGCAATTCAGGGTAAGTGCAGATTTACAGTTATAACACCACACCACTATAGATCACCATCCCAGTGCAGTTCAAGGGCAGTGCAGATTTACTATTACAGCATTGCACCACAACTTATCACCAACACAGTGCAATTTGAGAGAAGTGCAACTTTACTATTATAAACACCATGGATCACCACCCCAAAGAAATTGGAAGGAAGTGCAGATTCAGTATTACAACATCACTCCACCATGGATGACCATCCCAGTGCAATTCGACGGAGGTGCAGATTTACTAATATGACACAATGATGCCATGAATCACCATCCCAGTGCAATTCGAGGGAAGTGCAGATTTACTATTACAACACTACACAGCAATGGAACACCATCCCAGTGCAAGTGTAGGGATGTTCAGATTTACTGTTACAACACCACTCTACAGCACCACACCACCATGAATCACCATCCCAGTGGAATTTGAGGCAAGTGTAGATTTATTATAACAACACCACATCACCATGGATCACTCTCGCACTGCAATTGAAGAGAAGTGCAGATTTACTACTACAACACCACTCTGCCATGGATCACCACCCCAGTGCAATTTGAGAGAAGTGCACATTTACTATTACAACACCATGCAGCCATGGATCACAACTCCATTGCAATTTGAGAGTAGTGCACGTTTATTATTACAACACCATGCCGCCATGGATCACCACCCCAATGAAATTTGATGGAAGTGCAGATTCACTATTACAACATCATGGATTACCATCCCAGTGGAATTCGAAGCAATTGAAAATTTACTATCACAACACAATGACACCCTGGATTACCACCCCAATGCAATTCAAGCAAAGTGCAGATTTACTAGTACAACACCACGCCACAAGAGAGCACCATCGCAGTACAATTTGAGAGAAGTGCACATTTACTATTACAGCAACACGTCGCCATAGATCACCATCTCAATGAGATTCAAAGGAAGTGCAGATTTACTATTACAACACTGCTTCGCCATGGACCACCAACCCAGTGCAATACGAGGCAAGGGAAAATGTACTATTACAACGCACTGACACCCTGGGTTACCACCCCAGTGCAATTTGAGGGAAGTGCAGATTTACTATGACAACAACTTGCTGTTATGGAGCACCAGCCCAGTGAAATTTGAGTGAATTGCAGATATAGTATTATAACACACTGCCGCCATGCATCATCACCCCAGTGCAATTCGAGGGAATTGCAGATTTACAATAATAACACCATGCCACCATGAATCACCATCCAAGTGCAATTCGAGGGAAGTGCAGACTTACTATTACAACAGCACACCACGATGGATCACCACTCCTGTGAAATTTGAGGGAAGTGCAGATTTGCTGTTATAACACCATGCCTCCAGGGATGACTACCCCAGTGCAACTCGAGGGATGTGCAGATTTACTATTACACCACCACACCAACATGGATCATCATCCCAATACATTTTGAGGGAAATTCAGATTTACTATTGCTAAACCAGACCACCATTGATCACCACTCCAGTGTATTTTGAAAGAAGTGCAGATTTACTATTGCAACACCACACCACCATGGATCACCACTCCAGTGTAACTCAAGGGAAATGCAGATTTACAATTATAACACCACGCCACCATGGTTCACCATCCCAGTACAGTTTGAGGGAAGTCCAGATTTAATATTACAACTCCATGCCACCATGAATCACCACCCCAGAAGAATTTGAGGGAAGTGTAGATTTACTATTATAACACCACACTGTATGGATCACCATGCCAGTACAATTCAAGGGAAGTGCAGATTTACTACTATAATAGAATGCTGCCATTGATCACCACCTCAGTGCAATTTGAGGGAAGTGCAGATTTACTATTACAACATGGATCACTAACCCAGCGTAATTCAAGTTAACTGCAGATTTACTGTTACAACACCACACCGCAAAGGATCACCATCCCAATGCAGCTTGAGGGAAGTGCAGATTTATTATTACAACACCTCTCCACCATGGGTCATCACCCCAATGGAATTCGAGGAAAATGCAGATTTAGTGCTATAACATCATGACGCCATCTATCAAAACTCCAGTGCAATTTGAGGGAAGTGCAGATTTAGTATTACAAGACCACACCACCATGGATAACCACCCCAGTGCAATTCTAGGGAAGTGCATATTTACTAGTATAACAAGCTACTGCTATGGAGGACCACCCCACTGCAATCGATGAAAGTGCAGATTTACTATTATAACACCATGCCTCCATGGATCACCACCTCAATGCAACTTGAGGGAATGCAGATTTACAATTACACCACCACACCAACATGGATCACCATCCCAGTACATTGTGAGGGAAATGCAGATTTACTATTAGAAAACCAGAATGCCATAGATCACCAGTCCAGCGTAATTTGAGAGAAGTGCGGATTTACTGTTGCAATTCCATGCCACCATGGACTACCCCAGTGTAATTCGATGGAAGTGCAGATTTACTATTACAACATCATGTCACCATGGATCACTTCCCCACTGCAATTTGTGGGACTTGCAGATTTACTGTTACAACACCTTGTCAACATGGATCACCACCCCAATGCAATTCAAGAGAAGTGCATATTTACTATTACAACACTACACCGCCATGGATCACCACCATAGTGCAATATGACAAAAGTGCAGATTCACTAATACAACACTACTTCACCATGGATCACCACTGTAGTGCAATTTGAGGGAAGTGCAGATTTACTGCTACAACACCACGTCACCATGGATAACCATCACTGTGCAATTCGATGGATTAGCAGATTAACTATTATAACACCATGCCACCATGAATCAACAACCCAGTGCACTTCAAGGGAAGGGCAGATTTACTATTACAAAAACCACACCGCCATGGATCACCACCAGTGCAATTCGAGGGAAGTGCAGATTTACTATTACAACACCACGTAACCATGGATCACCACCCCAGGGCAATTTCAGAGAATTGCAGATTTACTATTATAACACCATGCTGCCATGGATGACCACTGCAAGGAAATTTGAAGGAAGTGCAGACTCACTATGGCAACACCATGCCGCCATGGATCACCATCCCAGTGCAATTCGACGGAAGTGCATATTTATCATTACACCACCACCTACATGGATCACCATCCCTGTACATTTAGAGGGGGAAATGCAGATTTACTATTACCAAACCAGACCGCCATCGATCAACACTCCAGTGTAATTAGACAGAAGTGCAGATTTACGATTGCAACACCACACCTCCATGGATCACCTCCCCAATGCAACTGGAGTGAAGTGCAGATTTTCTATTATACCACCACACCAACATGGATCACCATTCAAGCACATTTCGAGAGAAATGCAGTTTGCTATTACAAAACCAGGCCGCCATCAACCACAACTCCAATGCAATTCGAGAGAATTACAGATTCACTATTGCAACTCTATGCCACCATGGATCACTACCCCAGTGTAATTTGAGGGAAGTGCAGATTTACTATTACAACACTACACCACTAGGCATCTCCATAGCAGCACAATTTGAGGGAAATGTTGATTTACCATTACAACACCATGCCGACATGGATCACCACCCCCAGTGCAATGCGAGGGAAATGCAGATTTACTATTACAAAACCACGCTGCCATGGATCACCACCATAGTACAATATGACAGAAGTGCAGGTTTACTGTTACAACATCACATCACCATGGATCACCATCATAGTGCAATTCGAGGATAGTGCAGATTAACTGTTATAACACCATGCCACCAGGGATCAACAACCCAATGCACTTCGAGGGAAGTGCAGATTTACTAATACTACTCCATGCCACCATGGATCACCGGCAAGTACAATTTGAGGGACAAGTATATTTACCATTATAACACAACGCAGTCATGGATTACCACCCCAGTGTAATTGGAGGGAAGTGTAGTTTTACTACTACAGCATCACACCGCTATGGATCACCACCCCAGTGCAATATGAGGGATGTGCAGATTTACTACTACGACACCATGCTGCTATGAATCACCACCCCAGTGCAATTTGAAGGAATTGCAGTTTACTATTACACCACCAAGCCAACATGGATCACCATCCCAGAACATTTCGAGGGAAATGCAGATTTACTGTTACAAAACCAGACTGCCATTGATCACCACTCCAGTTTAATTTGAGGGAAGTGCAGATTTCCTATTGCATAACCACGCCACCATGGATCACTACCCATAGTAATTTGAGGGAAGTGCAGATTTCGTATTACAACACCACACCACCATGGATCACCATCCCAGTGCAATTCGAGGGAAGTGCAGATTTACTATTACAACACCATGTCGCCATGGATCACTACCCCAGTGCAATTTGAGAGAAGTGCATATTTACTATTACAGCACAATCCCACCATGGATCACCACCATAGTGCAATATGATGGAAGTGCAAATTTACTATTACAACACTACTTCACCATGGATCACTATTGTAGTGCAATTTGAGGGGAAGTGTAGATTTACTATTACAACACTGTGCCACCATGGATCAACAACCCAGTGCAATTTGAAGGAATTGCAGACTAAATATTATACCACAATGCCAACATGTAGCATCATCCCAGTACATTTTGAGGGAAGTGCAGATTTACTCTTACAAAACAACAACACCATGGATCACCAACCCAGTGCAATTCTAGGGCAGTGCTGATTTACTATTATAACATACCACGGTAATGGATCACCACCCCAGTACAATTGAGGGAAGTGCAGATTTACTATTATAACATCACCCCTCAGTGGATCACCACCCCCCCATGTGTAACTCAAGGGAAGTGCAGATTTACAATTATAACACCATGCCACCATGGATCACCATACCAGTGCAGTTTGACGGAAGTGCAGATTTACTATTACAACTCCTTGCTGCCATGGATCACCACTACAGTAGAATTTGAGGGAAATGTATATTTACTATTATAACACCACACCGCCATGGATCACCACCCCACTCCAATTTGAGGGAAGTGCCGATTTACTCTTACAACACCACACCGCATGGATCACCACGCCTGTACAATTCAAAGGAAGTGCAGATTTACTACAGTAACAGAATGCTGCCATCGATCACCAGCCCAGTGCAATTTGAGGGAAGTGCAGATTTACTATTACAACACTACACCGCCATGAATCATCACACCTGTGCAATTCAAGGGAAGTGTAAATTTACTATTATAACAACACGCCACCATGGATCACCACCTCAGTGAAATTCGAGGGAAGTGCATATTTTCTATTGCAATACTATGCCACCATGAATCACCACCCCAATGAAATTTGAAGGAGGTGCAAATTCACTATTACAACACCATGCCACCATGGATCACCATCCCAGTGCAATTTGACAGAAGTATAGATTTACTGCTACAACACGATGACGCCATGGATCACCACCCCAGTGCAATTCGAAGGAAGTGCAGATTTACTATTATAACACAACCCCACCATGGCTGACCATCCCAGTGCAATTTGAGGCAAGTACAGACTTATTATGACAACACCAACCCAGTGCAATTTGAGGGAAGTGCAGATTTACTATTACAACACCACGACGCTATGGATGATCCCCGAGTGCAATTTGAGAGAAAAGGAGATTTATTATTACAACACCACTCTGCTATTGAACACCATTCCAGTGCAATTCGAGGGCACAGCAGATTTAATGTTATAACACTTCACAGCTATGGATCACCACCACAGTGAAATTCAAGACAAGTGCAGATTTGCTATTCTAACACGCTGCCGCTTTGGATCACTGCCAGAATGCAATTTGAGGGAGGTGCAGATTTACTATTATAAGACCACCCCTCTATGAATCACCACACCTCTGCAATTCGTGGGAAGTGCAGATTTACTTATATAGCACCACACCACCATAGACCACCAATCAAGTGCTATTCAAGGGAAATGCAAATTTACTGTTACAACAGCACAGCGTCATGGCTCCCCACCACTGTGCAGTTCTAAGGATGTGCAGATTTACTGTTATAAGACCACGCCTCCATGGGTCACCACCCCAATGCAACTCGAGGGAAGTGCAGATTTTCTATTACACCACCACACCAACATGGATCCCCATCCAAGTACATTTCAAGGGAAATGCAGATTTATTATTACAAAACTAGACCTCCATCGAGAACTACTCCAGCGCAATTAGAGAGAAGTGCAGATTTACTATTACAACACTATGCCACCATGGAACACCATCCCAGTACAGTTTGAGGAAAGGGCAGATTTACTGTTGCAACACCACGTCACCATGGATAACCATCATAGTGTAATTCAATGCAAGTGCAGATTAACTATTATAACACCATGCCACCAGAGTAAACAACCCAGTGCACGTTGAGGGAAGTGCAGATTAACTATTACAACTCCACGCCTCCATGGATCACCACCAAGTACTATTCAATGGAAGTGTATATTTGCTATTATAACATCACTCCACTATGGATCACCACCCTTGTGTAATTCGAGGGAAGTGCAGTTTTACTATTACAACACCATGCTGCTCTGGATCACCACCTCAGTGCAATTTGAGAGAAGTGCAGATTTACTATTACAACACCATGCTGCCATGGGTTAACAACCCATTGCAATTTGAAGGAATTGCAGTTTACTATTACACCACCATGCAAACATGGATCACCATCCTAGTACATTTTGAGGGAAAGGTAGATTTACTATTACAAAACCACACCGCCGTCAATCACCACTCCAGTGTAATTCGAAGGAAGTGCAGATTTATTATTGCAACACCATGCCACCATGGATCACTACCCCAGTGTAATTTGAGGGAAGAGCAGATTTACTAACACATCACCACACCACCGTGGATCACCATCCCAGTGCAATTCGAGGGAAGTGCAGATTTTTATTATTATAACACCATGCAGCAATGGATCACTACCCCAGTGCAATTCGAGGGACTTGCAGATTTACTATAACAACACATTGCCAACATGGATCACCACCCCAATTCAATTCGAGAGAAGTGCATATTTACTATTACAACACTACGCCACCATGGAGCACCACCATAGCGCAATATGATGGAAGAGCAGATTTACTATTACAACACTACTTCACCATGGATCACCCCTGTAGTGCAATTCGAGGGAAGTGTAGATTTACTATTACAACACCACGCCAAGATGGATCACCACCCCAGTGCAAAGCAAGGGAAATGCAGATTGGCCATTACATCACCATGCCACCAAGGAGCAGCACCATAGTACAATATGAAGAAAGTGCAGATTAACTGTTACAATACCAGATCACTATGGATAACCATCACTGTGCAATTCGATGGATTAGCAGATTAACTATTATAAAACCATGCCACCATGGATCAACAACCCAGTGCACTGCAAGGGAAGGGCAGATTTACTATTACAAAACCACACCGCCATGGATCACCACCCCTAGGCAATTTGAGAGAATTGCAGATTTACTATTATAACACCATGCCACCATGGATGACCACTGCAAGGAAATTTGAAGGAAGTGCAGACTCACTATGGCAAAACCATGCCGCCATGGATCACCATCCCAGTGCAATTCGATGGAAGTGCATATTTATCATTACACCACCACCTACATGGATAACCATCCCTGTACATTTAGAGGGAAATGCAGATTTACTATTACAAAACCAGACCGCCATCGATCAACACTCCAGTGTAATTCGACAAGTGCAGATTTACGATTGCAACACCACACCTCCAAGGATCACCTCCCCAATGCAACTGGAGTGAAGTGCAGATTTTCTATTATACCACCACACCAACATGGATCACCATTCAAGCACATTTTGAGAGAAATGCAGTTTACTATTACAAAACCAGGCCGCCATCAACCACCACTCCAATGCAATTCGAGAGAAGTGCAGATTCACTATTGCAACTCTATGCCACCATGGATCACTACCCCAGTGTAATTTGAGGGAAGTGCAGATTTACTATTAAAACACTACACCACTATGCATCTCCATAGCAGTACAATTTGAGGGAAATGCTGATTTACTATTACAACACCATGCCGACATGGATCACCACCCCATTGCAATGCAGGAAATGCAGATTTACTATTACAACACCACGCTGCCATGGATCACCACCATAGTACAATATGACAGAAGTGCAGATTTACTGTTACAACATCACATCACCATGGATCACCATCATAGTGCAATTCGAGGATAGTGCAGATTAACTATTATAACACCATGCCACCAGGGATCAACAACCCAATGCACTTCGAGGGAAGTGCAGATTTACTAATACAACTCCATGCCGCCATGGATCACCGGCAAGTACAATTCGAGGGACAAGTATATTTACCATTATAACACAACGCTGTCATGGATTACCACCCCAGTGTAATTGGAGGGAAGTGCAGTTTTACTACTACAGCATCACACCGATATGGATCACCGCCCCAGTGCAATACGAGGGATGTGCAGATTTACTACTATGACACCATGCTGCTATGAATCACCACCCCAGTGCAATTTGAAGGAATTGCAGTTTACTATTACACCACCAGGCCAACATGGATCACCATCCCAGAACATTTTGAGGGAAATGCAGATTTACTATTACAAAACCAGACCGCCATTGATCACCACTCCAGTGTAATTTGAGGGAAGTGCAGATTTCCTATTGCAACATCACGCCACCATGGATCACTACGCATAGTAATTTGAGGGAAGTGCAGATTTCGTATTACAACACCACACCACCATGGATCACCATCCCAGTGCAATTCGAGGGAAGTGCAGATTTACTATTACAACACCATGTCGCCATGGATCACTACCCCAGTGCAATTTGAGAGAAGTGCATATTTACTATTACAGCACAATCCCACCATGGATCACCACCATAGTGCAATATGATGGAAGTGCAAATTTACTATTACAACGCTGCTTCACCATGGATCACCATTGTAGTGCAATTTGAGGGAAGTGTAGATTTACTATTACAACACTGTGCCACCATGGATCAACAACCCAGTGCAATTTGAAGGAATTGCAGACTAAATATTATACCACAATGCCAACATGGAGCATCATCCCAGTACATTTTGAGGGAAGTGCAGATTTAATCTTACAAAACAACACCACCGTGGATCACCAACCCAGTGCAATTCTAGGGCAGTGCTGATTTACTATTATAACATACCACGGTAATGGATCACCACCCCAGTACAATTGAGGGAAGTGCAGATTTACTATTATAACATCACCCCTCAGTGGATCACCACCCCCCATGTGTAACTCAAGGGAAGTGCAGATTTACAATTATAACACCATGCCACCATGGATCACCATACCAGTGCAGTTTGTCGGAAGTGCAGATTTACTATTACAACTCCTTGCCGCCATAGATCACCACTACAGTAGAATTTGAGGGAAATGTATATTTACTATTATAACACCACACCGCCATGGATCACCACCCCACTCCAATTTGAGGGAAGTGCCGATTTACTCTTACAACACCACACCGCATGGATCACCATGCCTGTACAATTCAAAGGAAGTGCAGATTTACTACAGTAACAGAATGCTGCCATCGATCACCAGCCCAGTGCAATTTGTGGGAAGTGCAGATTTACTATTACAACACTACACCGCCATGAATCATCACACTTGTGCATTTCAAGGGAAGTGTAAATTTACTATTATAACAACACGCCACCATGGATCACCACCTCAGTGAAATTCGAGGGAAGTGCATATTTTCTATTGCAATACTATGCTGCCATGAATCACCACCCCAATGAAATTTGAAGGAAGTGCAAATTCACTATACAGCACCATGCCGCCATGGATCACCATTCCAGTGCAATTTCTCAGAAGTACAGATTTACTGCTACAACACGATGATGCCATGGATCACCACCCCAGTGCAATTCGAAGGAAGTGCAGATTTACTATTATAACACAACCTCACCATGGCTGACCATCCTAGTGCAATTTGAGGCAAGTACAGACTTATTATGACAACACCAACCCAGTGCAATTTGAGGGAAGTGCAGATTTACTATTACAACACCACGATGCTACGGATGATCCCCGAGTGCAATTTGAGAGAAAAGGAGATTTATTATTACAACACCACTCTGCTATTGAGCACCATTCCAGTGCAATTCAAGGGAACAGCAGATTTAATGTTATGACACTTCACAGCTATGGATCACCACCACAGTGAAATTCAAGACAAGTGCAGATTTGCTATTATAACACGCTGCCGCTTTGGATCACTGCCAGAATGCAATTTGAGGGAGATACAGATTTACTATTATAAGACCACCCCTCTATGAATCACCACACCTGTGCAATTCGTGGGAAGTGCAGATTTACTTATATAGCACCACACCACCGTAGACCACCAATCAAGTGCTATTCGAGGGAAATGCAAATTTACTGTTACAACAGCACAGCGTCATGGCTCCCCAGCACTGTGCAGTTCTAAGGATGTGCAGATTTACTGTTATAGGACCACGCCTCCATGGGTCACCACCCCAATGCAACTCGAGGGAAGTGCAGATTTTCTATTACACCACCACACCAACATGGATCCCCATCCAAGTACATTTCAAGGGAAATGCAGATTTATTATTACAAAACTAGACCTCCATCGAGCACTACTCCAGCACAATTAGAGAGAAGTGCAGATTTACTATTGCAACACCACGCCATCATTGATCACTACCCCAGTGTAATTCAAGGAAATGCAGATTTACTATTACAACACTATGCCACCATGGAACACCATCCCAGTACAGTTTGAGGAAAGGGCAGATTTACTGTTGCAACACCACGTCACCATGGATAACCATCATAGTGTAATTCGATGCAAGTGCAGATTAACTATTATAACACCATGCCACCAGAGTAAACAACCCAGTGCACGTTGAGGGAAGTGCAGATTAACTATTACAACTCCATGCCTCCATGGATCACCACCCAAGTACTATTCAATGGAAGTGTATATTTGCGATTATAAAGTCACACCACTATGGATCACCACCCTTGTGTAATTCGAGGGAAGTGCAGTTTTACTATTATAACACCATGCTGCTATGGATCACCACCTCAGTGCAATTTGAGAGAAGTGCAGATTTACTATTACAGCACCACATCACAATGGATCATTATCCCAGTGCAATTTTAGGGATGTGCAGATTTACTATTACAACACCATGCAAACATGGGTCAACAACCCATTGCAATTTGAAGGAATTGCAGTTTACTATTACACCACCATGCAAACATGGATCACCATCCTAGTACATTTTGAGAGAAAGGTAGATTTACTATTACAAAACCACACCGCTGTCAATCACCACTCCAGTGTAATTCGAAGGAAGTGCAGATTTATTATTGCAACACCATGCCACCATGGATCACTACCCCAGTGTAATTTGAGGGAAGAGCAGATTTACTAACACATCACCACACCACTGTGGATCACCATCCCAGTGCAATTTGAGGGAAGTGGAGATTTTTATTATTATAACACCATGCAGCAATGGATCACTATCCCAGTGCAATTCGAGGGACTTGCAGATTTACTATAACAACACCTTGCTAACATGGATCACCACCCCAATGCAATTCGAGAAGTTCATATTTACTATTACAACCTTCATACCATGGATCACCACCATAGCACAATATGATGGAAGAGCAGATTTACTATTACAACACTACTTCACCATGGATCACCCCTGTAGTGCAATTCGAGGAAGTGTAGATTTACTATTACAACACCGCCTTAAGATGGATCACCACCCCAGTGCAAAGCCAAGGAAATGCAGATTGGCCATTACATCACCTACGCTGCCAAGGAACGCACCATAATACAATATGAAGAAGTGCAGATTAACTGTTACAATACCAAATCACTATGGATAACCATCACTGCAATTCGATGGATTAGCAGATTAACTATTATAACACCATGCCACCATGGATCAACAAACCCAGTGCACTGCAAGGAGAGGGCAGATTTACAATTACAAACACACACCGCCATGGATCACCACCAGTGCAATCGAGGGAAGTGCAGATTTACTATTACAACACCACGTAACCATGGATCACCACCCCAGGGCAATTTGAGAGAATTGCAGATTTACTACTATAACACCATGCACCATGGATGACCACAAGGAAATTTGAAGGAAGTGCAGAATGACTAGGCAACACCATGCCGCCATGGATCACCATCCCAGTGCAATTCGATGGAAGTGCATATTTATCATTACACCACCACCTACCATGGATCACCATCCCTGTACATTTAGAAATGCAGATTTACTATTACAAAACCAGACCGCCATCGATCAACACTCCAGTGTAATTGAAAGAGGTGCAAGATTTCGATTGCAACACCACACTCATCGATCACCTCCCCAATGCAGACAGGGTAAGTACGATTTTCTATTATACCACCACCAACATGGATCACCATCAAGTACATTTAGGAGAAATGCAGTTTACTACCACAAAACCAGGCGCCATCCAACCACCACTCCAATGCAATTCAAAAATTGAAGATTCACTATTGCAGCTCTAGACCTATGAATCACTACCCCAGTGTACAGGGAAGTGCAGATTTACTATTAAAACACCACCAATATGCATCTCCATGAGCAGTACAATTTGAAATGTTGATTTACTATTACAACACCATGCTGACATGGATCACCACCCCCATTACAATGCGAGAAATCGCAGAATTACTATTACAACACGCTGCCATGGATCACCACCATAGTACAATATGACAGAAGTGCAGATTTACTGTTACAACATCACATCACCATGGATCACCATCATAGTACAATTGAGAGATAGTGCAGATTAACTATTATAACACCATGCCACCGAGGGATCAACAACCCAATGCACTTCGAGGGAAGTGCAGATTTACTAATACAACTCCATGCCGCCATGGATCACCGGCAAGTACAATTCGAGGGACAAGAACTATTTACCATTATAACATGACGCTGTCATGGTTTACCACCCCAGTGTAATTGGAGAAGTGCAGTTTTACTACTAACATCCACGCTATGGATCACCACCCCAGTGCAATTTGAGGGATGTGCAGATTTACTACTACGACACCATGCCGAATCACCACCCCTGTTCAAAAGGAATTGCAGTTTGCTAACACACCACAGCCAACATGGATCACTATCCCAGAACATTTCAGAAATACAGTTTACTATTACAAACCAGACCGCCATCGATCAACACTCCAGTGTAATTCGACAGAGATGCAGATTTACGATTACCGTACCCACCTCCATGGATCACCTCCCCAATGCAACTGGGTAAGTGCAGAATTTCCTATTATACCACCACACCAACATGGATCACCATCAAGTACATTTAGAAAATACGATTTACTATTACAAACCAGGCCCCATCAACCACCACTCCAATGCAATTCAAAGAATTGCAGATTCATATGCAACTCTATGCCTGTGGATCCCACTACCCCAGTGTAATTTGAGGAAATTGCAGATTTACTATTAAAAACACTACACCAATATGCATCTCCATAGCAGTACAATTTGAGGAAATGTTGATTTACTATTACAACACCATGCAGACATGGATCACCACCCATTGCAATACGAGAGAGAAATGCAGATTGTACTATTGCAACACCACGCTGCCATGGATCACCACCATAGTACAATATGACAGAAGTGCAGATTTACTGTTACAACATCACATCATGGATCACCATCGCGGTACAATTCGAGGATAGTGCAGATTAACTATTATAACACAATGCCACAGGGATCAACAACCCAATGCACTTCGAGGAGCAGATTTATAATACAACTCCATGCCGCCATGGATCACGGCAAAGTACAATTCGAGGACAATATATTTACCATTATAACACAACGTATGGTTTACCACCCCAGTGTAATAATTGGAGGGAAGTGCAGTTTACTACCACAGCATCACACGCTATGGATCACCACCCCAGTGCAATTTGAGGAGATGTGCAGATTTACTACTACGACACCATGCTGCATGAATCACCACCCCAGTGCAATCTGAAGAATGTGCAGTTTAATACACCACCAGGCCAACATGGATCACCATCCAGAACATTTCGAAAAGCAGTTACTATTACAAAACCAGACCGCCATTGATCACCACTCCAGTGCAATTTGGGAAATGCAGATTTCCTATTGCAACATCACGCCACCATGGATCACTACCCCATAGCGAATTTGAGGAAAGTGCAGATTTCGTATTACAACACCACAACCGCGGATCACCATCCCAGTGCAATTCGAAAGTACAGATTTACTATTACAACTGTGCCATAGATCACTACCCAAGCGCAATTTGAAAGTGCATATTTACTAATACAGCACTCCACCATGGATCACCACCATAGTGAAAGCAGTGAAGTGCAAATTTATATTACAACGCTGCTTCACCATGGATCACATTACAGTGCAATTTGAGGGAGTGTAGATTTACTATGCAACATCAGCCACCACGGATCAAACCCAGTGAATTTGAAGATTGCAATAAATAATATACCACAATGCAACATAGACATCATCCAGTACATTTTGAGGAAGTGAGTTACTCTTACAAAACCACCACCTGGATCTCCAACCCAATTCTAGGGCAGTGCTGATTTACTATTATAACATACCCATGATATGGATCTACCCAGGACAATTGAGAGTGCAGATTTACTTTATACATCACCCTCAGTGGATCACCACCCCCATGTGTAACTCAAGGAAGTCAGATTGCAATTATAACCCATGCCACCACGGATCACCATACCAGTACAGGATGAAGTGAGATTTACTATTACAACTCCTGCAGATGGATCACCACTACAGTGATTTGAAAATGTATATTTCATTATAACACCATGGTTACCACTCCAATTTGAGGAAGTGCGATTTACTCTTACAACACCACACGCATGGATCCCACACACCTTACAATTCAAAAGTGCAGATTTACTACAGTAACAGAATACTGCCCGATAGCCCAACCCAGTGCAATTTGAGAGGCGTGCAGATTGTACTATTACAACTACACCATGATCATCATTGTGCAATTCAAGGAAGTGTAAATTTACTAATATAACAACCATACCATGGATCACCACCTCCAGTGAAGTCCAGGGAAGTGCATATTTTTCCATTACAATACTATGCCAACCATGAATCACCACCCCAATAAATTTGAAGGAGGTGCAAATTCACTATTACAACACCATGCCACCATGGATCACCATCCCAGTGCAATTTGACAGAAGTATAGAGTTTACTGCTACAACACAAGTGCCGCCAGGATCCCACCCCAGTGCAATTCGAGAGGTGCAGATTTACTATTATAACAACAACCCTACATGGCTGACCGTCCCAGTGCAATTTGAGGCAAGTGACAGACTTATTATACCTAACCATCCCAATAGTACAATTTGAGGAAGTGCAGATTGTACATATTACCTTCCACGACGCTATGGATGATCCCAGTGCAATTTAGGAGAAAAAGAGAGATTAAATGACAACACCACTCTGCTATTGAACACCATCCCAATTGCAATTTGAGGGCACAGCAGATTTAATGTTATAACACTTCACAGCTATGGATCACCACCACAGTGAAATTCAAGACAAGTGCAGGTTGCTATTCTAACAACGCTGCACTTTGGATCACTGCCACAATGCAATTTGAGGGAGGTGCAGATTTACTGTTATAGACCACCCTCTATGAATCCACCGCACCTGTGCAATTCGTAGGAAGTGAATTTATATATAGCACCACACCACCATAGACCACCAATCAGTGCTATTCGAGGAAATGCAAATTTACTGTTACAACAGCACAGCGTCATGGCTCCCACCACTGTGCAGTTCTAAGGATACTGCAGATTTACTGTTATAAGACCCACGCCTCCATGGGTCACCACCCCAATGCATCTCGACCGGAGAAGTGCAGATTTTTCTAGCCACCACCACCAACATGGATCCCCATCCAAAGTACATGTCTAAAGGGAAATGCAGATTTATTAACACAAAACCATAGACCTCCATCGCAGGCACTACTCCAGCGCGAACAGAAGTGCAGTTACTATTCGCAACACCACGACATATTGATCACTACAGTGTATAATTCAAAGGGAAGTGCAGATTTACTAATACAACACTAACACCACCATGAACACCATCCCAGTACAGTTTGAGGAAAGGGCAGATTTACTGTTTGCAACACTGCGTCACCATGGATAACCATCATGAGTAGCAAGTCGATGCAAAGTGCAGATTAACTATTACATAACACCATGCCACCAGGTAAACAACCCAGTGCCTGGTGAAAGTGCACATTAACTATACAACTCCATGCCTCCATGGATCACCACCAAGTACTATTCAATGGAAGTGTATAGTTGAGTATAAATTCACACCACTATGGATCACCACCCTTGTATAGTCGAGGGAAGTGCGGTTTTACTATTACAACACCATGCTGCTATGGATCACCAACCTCAGTGCAATTTGAGAAGTGCAGATTTACTATTACAGCACCACATCACAATAGATCATTATCCCAGTGCAATTTTCAGGGATGTGCAGATTTACTATCAACAACACCATGCAAACACATAGATCAACAACCCATTACAATTTGAAGGAGTGCAGCTTACTATTACACCACCATGCAAACATGGATCACCGATCCTAGTACATTTTGAGGGAAAGGTAGATTTACTATTCAAAACCACACCACTGTCAATCACCACTCAGTGTAATTCAGAAAGGTGCAGATTTATTATTGCAACACCATGCCACCATGGATCACTACCCCAGTGTAATTTGAGGGAAGAGCAGATTTACTAACACATCACCACACCACTGTGGATCACCATCCCAGTGCAATTTGAGGGAAGTGGAGATTTTTATTATTATAACACCATGCAGCAATGGATCACTACTCCAGTACAAGTCAAGGACTTGCAGATTTTACTATAACAACACCTTGCTAACATGGATCACCACCCCAATGCAATTCGAGAGAAGTGCATATTTACTATTACAACACTACACCATGAATCACCACCATAGCACAATATGATGGAAGAGCAGATTTACTATTACAACACTACTTCACCATGGATCACCCTGTAGTGCCATTTGAGAGTGTGATTTTACTATTACAACACCACGCCAAGATGGATCACGCCCCAGTACAAGCAAGAAATGCAGATTGGCCGTCACATCATGCACGTCAGAAGCACTAGTACAATATGAAGAAAGTGCAGATTAACTGTTACAATACCAAATCACTATGGATAACCATCACTGTGCAATTCGATGGATTAGCAGATTAACTATTATAACACCACACCACCATGGATCAACAACAGTGCACTGCAAGGAAGGGCAGATTTACTATTACAAAACCACACCATGGATCACCACCAGTACAATTCAAAGAAATGCAAGTTACTATTACAACACCGCAACCATGGATCACCACCCCAGGGCAATTTCAGAGAATTGCAGATTACTATTATAACACCATGCTGCCATGGATGACCACCAAAAGAAATTGAAAGGAAGGCAGACTCATATGGCAAACCATGCCGCCATGGATCACCCATCCCAGTGCAATTCCACGAAGTAAGACGTATATCATTACACCACCACCATGGATCACATCACCGTACATTTAGAAGGAAATGCAGATTTGACTATTACCAACCAGACCGGCCATCGATCAACACGCCGGTGTAATTAGACAGGAAGTGCAGATTCACGATTGCAACACCACACTCCATGGATCACCTCCCAATGCAACTGGAGTGGCGTGCAGATTTCCTATTATACCACCACCAGCATGGATCACCATCCAAGTACATTTCGAGAGAAATGCAGTTGCTAATACAAAACCAGGCGCCATCAACCACCACCCAATGACAATTCGAGAAGTGCAGATTCACTAATGCAACTCTATGCCACCATGGATCACTACCCCAGTGTAATTTGAGGAAGTGCAGATTTACTATTAAAACACTACACCAATATGCATCTCCACTAGCAGTACAATTTAGGAAATGTTGATTTACTATTACAACACCATGCCGACATGGATCACCACCCCAGTGCAATGCGAGGGAAATGCAGATTTACTATTACAACACCACGCTGCCATGGATCACCACCATAGTACAATATGACAGAAGTGCAGATTAACTGTTACAACATCACATCACCATGGATCACCATCAAGTGCAATTTGAGGATAGTCAGATTAACTATTATAACACCATGCCACCAGGGATCAATAACCCAATGCACTTTGAGGAAGTGCAGATTACTTAATACAACCCATGCTGCCATGGATCACTGGCAAGTACAATTCAAGGGACAAGTATATTTACCATCATAACACAACGCTGTCATGGATTACCACCCCAGTGTAATTGGAGGGAAGTGCAGTTTTACTACTACAGCATCACACTGCTATGGATCACCAACCCAGTGCAATTCGAGGGATGTGCAGATTTACTACTACGATACCATGCTGCTATGAATCACCACCCCAGTGCAATTTGAAGGAATTGCAGTTTACTATTACACCACCAGGCCAACATGGATCACCATCCCAGAACATTTCGAGGGAAATGCAGATTTACTATTACAAAACCAGACCGCCATTGATCACCACTCCAGTGTAATTTGAGGGAAGTGCAGATTTCCTATTGCAACACCACGCCACCATGGATCACTACCCATTGTAATTTGAGGGAAGTGCAGATTTCGTATTACAACACCACCACCATGGATCACCATCCCAGTACATTAGAGGGAAGTGCAGATTTACTATTACAACACCATGCCATGGATAACTACCTCAGTGCAATTTGAGGAAAGAAGCATATTTACTATTACAACACAATCTCACCATGGATCACCACCATAGTGCAATATGATGGAAGTGCAAGTTTACTATTACAACACTACTTCACCATGGATCACCATTGTGTGAGTGCAATTTGAGGAAGTGTGATTTACTATTACAACACTGTGCCACCATTGATCAACAACCCAGTGCAATTTGAAGGAATTGCAGACTAAAAATTATACCACAATGCCAACATGGAGCATCATCCCAGTACATTTTGAGGGAAGTGCAGATTTACTCTTACAAAACAACACCACTGTGGATCACCAACCCAGTGCAATTCTAGGGCAGTGCTGATTTACTAGTATAACATGCCGCGGTAATGGATCACCACCCCAGTACAATTGAGGGAAGTGCAGATTTACTATTATAACATCACCCCTCAGTGGATCACCACCCCCCATGTGTAACTCAAGGGAAGTGCAGATTTGCAATTATAACACCATGCCACCATGGATCACCATACCAGTGCAGTTTGACGGAAGTGCAGATTTACTATTACAACTCCTTGCCGCCATGGATCACCAGTACAGTAGAATTTGAGGGAAATATATATTTACTATTATGACACCACACAGCCATGGATCACCACCCCATTCCAATTTGAGGGAAGTGCCGATTTACTCTTACAACACCACACCGCATGGATCATCACGCCTGTACAATTCAAAGGAAGTGCAGATTTACTACAGTAACAGAATGCTGCCATCGACCGCCAACCCAGTGCAATTTGAGGGAAGTGCAGATTTACTATTACAACACTACACCGCCATGAATCTTCACACTTGTGCAATTCAAGGGAAGTGTAAATTTACTATTATAACAACACGCCACCATGGATCACCACCTCAGTGAAATTCGAGGGAAGTGCATATTTTCTATTGCAATACTATGCCGCCATGAATCACCACCCCAATGAAATTCGAAGGAAGTGCAAATTCACTATTACAACACCATGCCGCCATGGATCACCATCCCAGTGCAATTTGACAGAAGTACAGATTTACTGCTACAACACAATGACGCCATGGATCACCACCTCAGTGCAATTCAAAGGAAGTGCAGATTTACTGCTACAACACAACCCCACCATGGCTGACCATCCCAGTGCAATTTGAGGCAAGTACAGACTTATTATGACAACACCAACCCAGTGCAATTTGAGGGAAGTGCAGATTTACTATTACACCACGACGCTATGGATGATCCCCGAGTGCAATTTGAGAGAAAAGGAGAATTATTATTACAACACCACTCTGCTATTGAACACCATCCCAGTGCAATTCGAGGGCACAGCAGATTTAATGTTATAACACTTCACAGCTATGGATCACCACCACAGTGAAATTCAAGACAAGTGCAGATTTGCTATTCTAACACGCTGCCGCTTTGGATCACTGCCACAATGCAATTTGAGGAAGGTGCAGATTTAGTATTATAAGACCACCCCTCTATGAATCACCACACTTGTGCAATTCGTGGGAAGTGCAGATTTACTTATATAGCACCACACCACCATAGACCACCAATCAAGTGCTATTCGAGGGAAATGCAAATTTACTGTTACAACAGCACAGCGTCATGGCTCCCCACCACTGTGCAGTTCTAAGGATGTGCAGATTTACTGTTATAAGACCACGCCTCTATGGGTCACCACCCCAATGCAACTCGAGGGAAGTGCAGATTTTCTATTACACCACCACACCAACATGGATCCCCATCCAACTACATTTCAAGGGAAATGCAGATTTATTATTACAAAACTAGACCTCCATCGAGCACTACTCCAGCGCAATTAGAGAGAAGTGCAGATTTACTATTGCAACACCACGCCATCATTGATTACTACCCCAGTGTAATTCAAGAGAAGTGCAGATTTACTATTACAGCACTATGCCACCATGGAACACCATCCCAGTATAGTTTGAGGAAAGGGCCGATTTACTGCTGCAACACCACGTCACCATGGATAACCATCATAGTGTAATTTGATGCAAGTGCAGATTAACTATTATAACACCATGCCACCAGAGTAAACAACCCAGTGCATGTTGAGGGAAGTGCAGATTAACTATTACAACTCCATGCCTCCATGGATCACCAAGTAGTATTCAATGGAAGTGTATATTTGCTATTATAACATCACACCACTATGGATCACCACCCTTGTGTAATTCGAGGGAAGTGCAGTTTTACTATTACAACACCATGCTGCTATGGATCACCACCTCAGTGCAATTTGAGAGAAGTGCAGATTTACTATTACAGCACCACATCACAATGGATCATTATCCCAGTGCAATTTTAGGGATGTGCAGATTTACTATTACAACACCATGCTGCC
This sequence comes from Neoceratodus forsteri, assembly GCA_016271365.2. Classification (NCBI taxonomy): domain Eukaryota; kingdom Metazoa; phylum Chordata; order Ceratodontiformes; family Ceratodontidae; genus Neoceratodus; species Neoceratodus forsteri. The sequence goes on from CM028131.1 coordinate 739,282,407, forward strand.
ATGGATCAACAACCCATTGCAAGTTGAAGGAATTGCAGTTTACTATTACACCACCATGCAAACATGGATCACCATCCTAGTACATTTTGAGGGAAAGGTAGGTTTACTATTACAAAACCACACCGCCGTCAATCACCACTCCAGTGTAATTCGAAGGAAGTGCAGATTTATTATTGCAACACCATGCCACCATGGATCACTACCCCAGTGTAATTTGAGGGAAGAGCAGATTTACTAACACATCACCACACCACTGTGGATCACCATCCCAGTGCAATTTGAGGGAAGTGGAGATTTTTTATTATTATAACACCATGCAGCAATGGATCACTACCCCAGTGCAATTCGAGGGACTTGCAGATTTACTATAATAACACCTTGCCAACATGGATCACCACCCCAATGCTATTCGAGAGAAGTGCATATTTACTATTACAACACTACGCCACCATGGATCACCACCATAGCGCAATATGATGGAAGAGCAGATTTACTATTACAACACTACTTCACCATGGATCACTCCTGTAGTGCAATTCGAGGGAAGTGTAGATTTACTATTACAACACCACGCCAAGATGGATCACCACCCCAGTGCAAAGCAAGGGAAATGCAGATTGGCCATTACATCACCACGCCGCCAAGGAGCAGCACCATAGTACAATATGAAGAAAGTGCAGATTAACTGTTATAATACCACATCACTATGGATAACCATCACTGTGCAATTCGATGGATTAGCAGATTAACTATTATAACACCATGCCACCATGGATCAACAACCCAGTGCACTGCAAGGGAAAGGCAGATTTACTATTACAAAACCACACCGCCATGGACCACCACCAGTGCAATTCGAGGGAAGTGCAGATTTACTATTACAACACCACGTAACCATGGATCACCACCCCAGGACAATTTGAGAGAAGTGCAGATTTACTATTATAACACCACGCCGCCATGGATGACCACTGCAAGGAAATTTGAAGGAAATGCAGACTCACTATGACAACACCATGACGCCATGGATCACCATCCCAGTGCAATTCGATGGAAGTGCAGATTTACCATTACACCACCACTTACATGAATCACCATCCGTGTACATCTAGAGGGAAATGCAGATTTTCTATTACAAAACCAGACCTCCATCGATCAACACTCCAGTGTAATTCGAGAGAAGTGCAGATTTACAATTGCAGCACCATGCCTCCATGGATCACCTCCCCAATGCAACTGGAGCGAAGTGCAGATTTTCTATTATACCACCACACCAACATGGATCACCATCCAAGTACATTTCGAGGGAAATGCAGGTTTACTATTACAAAACCAGGCCACCATCAACCACCACTCCAATGCACTTCGAGAGAAGTGCAGATTCACTATTGCAACTCTGTGACACCATGGATCACTACCACAGTGTAATTAGAGGGAAGTGCAGATTTACTATTACAACACTACACCACTATGGATCTCCATCGCAGTACAATTTGAGAGAAGTGTAGATTTACTATTACAATACCATGCCGCCATGGATCACCACCCCAGTGCAATGCGAGGGAAATGCAGATTTACTATTACAACACCACGCCGCCATGGATCACTACCATAGTACAATATGACAGAAGTGCAGCTTTACTGTTACAACACCACATCACCACGGATCACCATCATATTAATTCCAGGATAGTGCCGATTAACTATTATAACACCATGCCACCAGGGATCAACAACCCAGTGCACTTCGAGGGAAGTGCAGAATTATTAATACAACTCCATGCCGCCATGGATCACCACCAAGTACAATTCGAGGGACAAGTATATTTACCATTATAACACAACGCTGTCATGGATTACCACCCCAGTGTAATTGGAGGGAAGTGCAGTTTTACTGCTACAGCATCACACTGCTATGGATCTCCACCCCAGTGCAATTTGAAGGAATTGCAGTTTACTATTACACCACCAGGCCAACATGGATCAACATCCCAGTACATTTTGAGGGAAATGTAGATTTACTATTACAAAACCAGACCGCCGTCAATCACCACTCCAGTGTAATTTGAGAGAAGTGCAGATTTCCTATTGCAGCACCATGACACCATGGATCACTACACAGTGTAATTTGAGGGAAGTGCAGATTTCATATTACAATACCACACCACCATGGATCACCATCCCAGTGCAATTCGAGGGGAGTGCAGATTTACTATTACAACACCATGCCACCATGGATCACTACCCCAGTGCAATTTGAGGAACAGGCAGATTTACTATTAGAACACCAGACCACCATTAATCACCACCCCAATGCAATTCGAGAGAAGTACATATTTAGTATTACAACACAATGCAACCATGGATCACCACCATAGTGCAATATGATGGAAGTGCAAAGTTACTATTACAACACTACTTCACCATGGATCACCGCTGTAGTGCAATTTGAGGGAAGTGTAGATTTACTATTATAACACTGTGCCACCATGGATCAACAACCCAGTGCAATTTGAAGGAATTGCAGATTAAATATTACACCACAATGCCAACATGGAGCATCATCCCAGTATATTTTGAGGGAAGTGCAGATTTACTCTTACAAAATCACACCACCATGGATAACCACCCCAGTGCAATTCGAGGGAAGTGCAGATTTACTATTGCAACACCATGCTGCCATAGATCACCAACCCAGTGTAATTCGAGGGAAGTGAAGATTTACTATTACAACACCACACCACCATGGATCACCAAACCAGTGCAATTCTAGGGAAGTGCAGAGTTACTATTATAACATGCCACTGCAATGGATCACCACCCCAGTGCAATCGAGGGAAGTGCAGATTTATTATTATGACATCACCCATCAATGGATCACCACCCCCCCGTGTAACTCAAGGGAGGTGCAGATTTAAAATTATAACACCATGCCACCATGGATCACCATCCCAGTGCAGTTCGAGGGAAGTACAGATTTACTATTACAACTCCTTGTCACCATGGATCACCACTACAGTAGAATTTGAGGAAAGTGTAGATTTGCTATTATAACACCACGCCGCCATGGATCACTACCCCACTCCAATTTGGGGGAAGTGCAGATTTACTCTTACAACACCACACCGCATGGATCACCATGCTAGTACAATTCAATGGAAGTGCAGATTTACTACAGTAACAGAATGCTGCCATCGATCACCAACCCAGTGCAATTTGAGGGAAGTGCAAATTTACTATTACAACACTACACTGCCTTGAATCACCACACTTGTGCAATTCAAGGGAAGTGTAAATTTTCAATTACAACAACACACCACCATGGATCACCACCCCAGTGAAATTTGAGGGAAGTGCACATTTACTATTGCAATACTATGCCGCAGTGTATCACCACCCCAATGAAATTTGAAGGAAGTGCAGATTCACTATTACAACTCCACACCACCATAGATCACCATCCTAGTGCAGTTCGACAGAAGTGCAGATTTACAGTTACAACACAATGACACCATGGATCACCACCTCAGTGCAATTCGAAGGAAGTGCAGATTTACTATTATAACACAACCCCACCATGGCTGACCATCCCAGTGCGATTTGAGACAAGTACAGACTTATTATGACAACACCAACCCAGTGCAATTTGAGGGAAGTGCAGATTTACTATTACAATACCACATCGCTATGGATGATCACCCGAGTGCAATTTGAGAGTAAAGCAGATTTATTATTACAGCACTACTCCGCTATTGATCACCATCCCAGTGCAATTCGAGTGCACTGCGGATTTAATATTATACCACTTCGCCGCTATGGATCACCACCGCAGTGAAGTTCAAGAGAAGTGCACATTTGCTATCATAACATGCTACCGCCGTGAATCACTACCACAATGCAATTTGAGGAAAGTGCAGATTTACTATTATAAAACCACCGCTGTATGAATCACCACACCTGCGCAATTTGAGGGAAGTGCATATTTACAATTATAGTACCACACCACCATGGATCACCAATCAAGTGCAATTCGAGAGAAATGCAAATTTACTAATACAACAGCACACCGCCATGGCTCCCCAACACTGTGCAATTCGAGGGAAGTGCAGATTTACAGTCATAAGACCATGCTTCCATGGATCAGCACCCCAATGCAACTCTAGGGAAGAGAAGATTTTCTATTTTACCACCACACCAACATGGATCACCATTAAAGTACATTTTTAGGGAACTGCAGATTTATTATTACAAAACCAGACTGCCATCGAGCACCACTCCAGTACAATTTGATGGAAGTGCAAATTTACTACTACAGCACCATGCTGCTACGGATCACCACCCTAGTGCAATTTGAGAGAAGTGTAGATTTACTATTACAACACCACATCACCATGGATCATCATCCCAGTTCAATTCGAGGGACATGGAGATTTACTTTTACAACACCATGCCGCCATGGATCAACAACCCAGTGAAATTTGAAGGAATTGAAGATTCACTATTACATCACCACACCAACATGGATCACCATCCCAGTATATTTTGAGGGAAGTGCAGATTTTTTATTACAACACCACGATACCATGGATCACCACCCCAGTGAATTTGAGAGAAATACACATTTACTATTATAATACCACGCTGCCATGGATGACCACCCCAATGAAATTCAAAGGAAGTGCAGATTCAGTATTACAACACTATGCCACCATGTATCACCACCCCAGTGTAATTCTATGGAAGTGCAGATTTACAATTACACGACCACCAACATGGATCATCATCCAAGTACATTTCGAGGGAAATGCAGATTTACTATTACAAAACAAGACCGCCATCGATCACCACTCCAGTGTAATTTGAGAGAAGTGCAGATTTTCGATTGCAACAACACATCTCCATGGATCACCACCCCAATGCAACTTGAGCGAAGTGCAGATTTTCTTTTATACCACCACACCAACATGGATCACCATCCAAGTACATTTCAAGGGAAATGCAGGTTTACTATTACAAAACCAGACCACCATCGATCACCACTCCAGTGCAATTCGAGGGAAGTGCAGATTTACTATTGCAACACTACGCCACCATGGATCACTACCCCAGTGTAATTAGAGGGAAGTGCAGATTTACTATTACAACACTACGCCACCATGGATCACCATCCCAGTACAATTTGAGGATAGTGCAGATTTACTATTACAACACCACGCCACCATGGATCACCACCATAGTACAATATGACAGAAGTACAGATTTACTGTTACAACACCACATCCCCATGGATCACCATCAGTGCAATTCCAGAAAAGTGCAGATTAACTATTATAACACCATGCCACCAGGGATGAACAACCCAGTGCACTTTGAGGGAAGTGCAGATTTACTATTATGACTCCATGCCACCATGGATCACCACCAAGTACAATTCAAGGGAAGTGTACATTTACTATTATCACACAACGCTGCCATGGATCACCACCCCAGTGTAATTGGAGGGAAGTGCAGTTTTACTATTACAACACCACACATACAAGGATCACCACCCCTGTGTAATTCGAGGGAAGTGCAAATTTATTACTATGACAACATGCTGCTATGGATCACCACGCCAGTGCAATTTGAGTGAACTGCAGATTTACTATTACAACACCATGCTGCCATGGATCAACAACCCAGTGCAATTTGAAGGAATTACAGATTCACTATAACACCACCACACCAACATGGATCACCATCCCAGTTCATTTTGAGGGAAGTGCAGATTTACTATTAAAAAACCACACCACCATGGATCACCACCAGTGCAATTCAAGGGAAGTGCAGATTTACTATTACATCACCATGCCGCCATGGCTCACCAACCCAGTGACATTTGAGAGAAGTGTAGATTTATTATTAAAACACCATGCAGCCATGGATCACCACCCCAGTATAATTTGAAGGATGTGCACATTTACTATTATAACACCACACCACTATGGATCACCACCCCAATGAAATTCGAAGGTAGTGCAGATTCATTATTACAATACTATGCCGCCATGGATCGCCATCCCAGTGCAATTCCATGGAAATGCAGGTTTACTATTACAACACAATGACGCCATGGATCACCACCTCAGTGCAATTCGAAGGTAGTTCAGATTTGCTATTGCAACACCATGCCAGCATGGATGACGATCCCAATGCAATCTGAGGCAAGTACAGATTTATTATAACAACACCACCCTGCCATAGATCACCATCCAAGTGCAATTTGAGGGCAGTGCAGATTTACTATTACAAAACCACGCCGCCATAAATCACTACACAAGTCCAGTTTGAGGGAAATGCAGATTTACTATTACAAAACTACACCGCCATCGATCACTGCTCCAGTGTAATTCGAGGGAAGTGCAGATTTACTATTGCAACACTGTGCCACCGTGGAACACTACCCCATTGTAATTTGAGGGAAGAGCAGATTTACTAATACAACACCACACCACCATGGATTACCATCCCAGTGCAATTCGAGGGAAGTGAAGTTTTACTATTATAACACCAAGCAGCAATGGATCACTACCCCAGTGCAATTCGAGAGACATGCAGATTTACTATTACAACACCTTGCCACCATGGATTACCACCCCCAATGCAATTTGAGAGAAGTGCATATTTACTATTACAACACTATGCCACCATGGATCACCACCATAGTGCAATATGATGGAAGTGCAGATTTACTATTACAACACTACTTCACCAAAGATCTCCATTGTAGTGCAATTCGAGGGAAGTGTAGATTTACTATTACAACACAGTGCCACCATGAATCAACAACCCAGTGCAATTTGAAGGAATTGCAAATGAAATACTGTATTACACCACAATGCCAACATGTAACATCATCCCAGTACATTTCGAGGGAAGTGCAGATTTACTATTGCAGCACCTTGCTGCCATAGATCACCAACCCAGTGAAATTTGAGGGAAGTGCAGATTTACTTTTACAACACCACACCAGCATGGATTACCAGCCCAGTGCAATTCTAGGGAAGTGCAGATTTACTATTATAACATGCCGCGGCAATGGATTACCACCCCAGTGCAATCGAGGGAAGTGCAGATTTACTATTATAACGTCACCCCTCTATGGATCACCACCCTGTATAACTCAAGGGAAGTGCAGATTTACAATTATAACACCACGCCACCATGGATCACCATCCCAGTGTAGTTCGAGGGAAGTGCAGATTTACTATTACAATTCCTTGCCGCCATGGATCACCACTCATGTAAAATTCGAAGGAAGTGTAGATTTACTATTATAACACCACACCACCATCGATCACCACCCCAGTCCAATTTGAGGGAAGTGCAGATTTACTCTTACAACAACACGCCACATGGATCACAACGTCAGTACAATTCAAGGGAAGTGTAGCTTTACTACTGTAACAGAATGATGCCATCGATCACCACCCCACTGCAATTCCAGGGAAGTGCAGATATACTATTACAATACTACACCACCATGAATCCCCACACTTGTGCAATTCAAGGGAAGTGTAAATTTACTATTATAACAACATGCCACCATGGATCACCACCTCAGTAAAATTCAAGGGAAGTGCACATTTACTATTGCAACACAATGCCACCAAGAATCACCACCACAATGAAATTTGAAGGAAGTGCAGATTAACAATTACAACACCAGAATGCCATTGATCACCATCCCAGTGCAATTCGATGGAAGTGCAGATTTACTGTAACAACACAATGACGCCATGGATCACCACCCCAGTGGAATTTGAAGGAACAGCAGATTTACTAATACCACACCACACCACCATGGATCACCATCCCAGTGCAATTCAAGGGAAGAGCAGATTTACAATTATAACATCACCCCTCTATGGATCACCACCCCTGTGTAACTCGAGGGAAGTGCACATTTATTATTGCAACACTATGCCGCCATGAATCACCACCCCAATGAAATCCGAAGGAAGTGCAGATTCACTATTACAACACAATGACGCCATAGATTACCATTCCAGTCCAACTCGATGGAAGTGCGGATTTACTGTTACAACACAACGCCACCATGGCTGACCATCCCAGTGCAATTTAAGGCAAGTACAGACTTATTATGACAACACCATCCCAGTGCAATTTGAGGGAAGTGCAGATTTACTGTTACAACACCTTGCCGCCATGGATGACCACCCGAGTGCAATTTGAGAGAAGGTCATATTTGCCATTATAACACGCTACCGACATGGATCACTACCACAATGTAATATGAAGGAGGTGCAGACTTACTGTTATAAGACCACCCCTCTATGAATCACCACATCTGTGCAATTTGAAGAAAGAGCAGATTTACAATTATAGCACCACACCACCATGGATCACCAATCAAGTGCAATTCAAGGCAAATGCAAATTTACTATTACAACAGCACACCGCCATGGCTCCCCAACACTGTGCAATTTGAAGGAAGTGTAAATTTACCGTTATAAGACCACGCCTCCATGGATCACCACCCTAATGCAACTCGAGGGAATTACAGATTTTCTATTTCACCACCACACCAATATGGATCACCATCCAAGTACATTTCGAGGGAAATGCAATTTTATTGTTACAAAACCAGACCGCCATCGGCACCACTCCGGTGCAATTTGAGAGAAGTGCAGATTTACTATTGCAACACTACGCCATCATGGATCACTACCCCAGTGTAAGTCAAGGGAAGTGCAGATTTATTATTACAATACTATTCCACCCTGGATCACCATCCCAGTACAGTTTGAGGAAAGTGCAGATTTACTATTACAGCACCATGCCACCATGGATCACCACCCCAGTGCAATGCAAGGGAAGTGCAGATTTGCTATTCAACACCACACTGCCAAGGAGCAGCACCATAGTACAATATCACAGAAGTGCAGATTTACTGTTACAACACCACGTCACCATGGATAACCATCATAGTGCAATTCAATGGAAGTGCAGATTAACTATTATAGCACCATGCCACCAGGGACAAACAACCCAGTGTACTTCGAGGGAAGTGCTGATTAACTATTACAATTCCTTGCTTCCATGGATCATCTTTAAGTACAATTCGAGGAAAGTGTATATTTGCTATTATAACAGCACACCGCCACGGATCACCACCCTTGTGTAATTCAAGGGAAGTGCAGTTTTACTATTACAACACCGCGCCGCCATGGATCACCATCGCAGTGCAATTTGAGGGAAGTGCAGATTTACTACTATGATAACATGCTGCTATGGATCACCATGCCAGTGGAATCTGAGTGAACTGCATATTTACTATTACAACACCATGCTGCCATGGATCAACAACCCAGTGCAATTTGAAGGAATTGCAGATTCACTATTGCACCACCACACGCCAACATGGATCACCATCCCAGTACATTTTGAGGGAAGTGCAGATTTACTATTAAAAACCACACCGCCATGGATCACCACCAGTGCAATTTGAGGGAAGTGCAGATTTACTATTACATCACCACGCCATCATGGATTACCACCCCAGTGTAACTTGAGAGAAGTGTAGATTTATTATTACAACACCACACAGTCCTGGATCACCAACCGAGTGCAATTTGAAGGAATTGCCGTTTACTATTACACCACCACGCCAACATGGATCACCATCCAAGTACATTTCGAGGGAAATGTAGATTTACTATTACAAAACCACACCACCGTCAATCACCACTCCTGTGTAATTCAATTGAAATGCAGCTTTACTATTGCAACACCATGCAACCATGGATCACTACCCCAATGAAAATTTCGAAGATAGTGCAGATTCACTATTACAATATCATGCCGCCATGGATAACCATCCCAGTGCAATTCATCGGAAGTGCAGGTTTACTATTACAATACAATGACGCCATGGATCACCACCCCAGTGCAATTTGAAGGAAGTGCAGATTTACCATTATAACACCATGCCACCATGGATGACGATCCCAGTGCAATCTGAGGCAAGTACAGATTTATTATGACAGCACCACACCGCCATAGATCACCATCCAAGTGCAATTTGAGAGAAGTGCAGATTTATTATTACAAAACCACGCCACCGTGGATCACCACATGACTGCAATTTGAGAGACGTGCAGGTTATTATTACAACACCACACAGACATGGATCACCACCTGAGTGCAATTTGAGAGAAGTGCAAATTTACTATTATAACACCACACTGCCATGGATCACCACAACAATGAAATTGGAAGGAAGTGCATCTTCACAATTACAAAATGCCGCCACCATGGATCACCATCCCAGTGCAATTCGATGGAAGCGCAGATTTACTATTACAACACAGTGATGCCATGGATCACCACCCCAGTGTAATTCAAGGGAAGTGCATATTTACTATTACAACACCACATGGCAATGGAACACCATCCTGGTGCAAGTATAGGGATGTGCAGAATTACTATTATAACGTGCCCCCCCCCATGGATCACCACCACAGTGCAATCGAGGAAAATGCAGATTTACTGTTATAACATCACCCCTCTATGGATCATCACCCCTGTGTAATTTGAGGGAAGTGCAGATTTACAATTATAACACCATGCTACCACGGATCACCATCCCAGTGCAGTTTGAGGGAAGTGTAGATTTACTATTATAACACCACACCGCCATGGATCACCTTCCCAGTTCAATTTGAAGAAAATGCAGATTTACTATTACAACACCACAATGCATGGATGACCTTTCCAGTACAAGTCAAGGGAATTCCAGACTTACTACTATAACACAATGCTGCCATCGATCACCACCCCAGTGCAATTCAAGGGAAGTGCAGATTTTCTATTACAACACCTCACCGCCATGAATCACCACACCTTCGCAATTCAAGGGAAGTGTGATTTTACTATTATAACAACACGCCACCATGGATCACCACCATAGTACAATTCGAAGGAAGTAGAGATTTATAATTTCTACAGGATGCGGCCATGGATTACCACCCCAGTGCAATTAAAGGTAAGTGCAGATTTACTATTACAATACCACACTGCCATGGATCACCACCCCACTGCAATTCAACGGAAGTGCAGATTAACAATTACAACACCACACCGCCATGGCTGACAATCCCAATGCAATTTGAAGGAAGTGCAGATTTACTACTATAACACCACACCATCATCAATCACCACCACAGTACAATTCAATAGAAGTGCAGTTTTACTATTGCAAATGAAGGGAAGAGCAGATTTACTATTATAATGCCGCTGTCATGGATTACCATGCCATTGCAATTAGAGGGAAGTACAGATGCAGATTTACTGTTACATCTCCATGCCACCATGGATCAGCACACCAGTTAAATTTGAAGGAAGTGCAGATTTACTATTATAACACCAAGCCACCATGGATCACCACCCCAGTGCAATTCGAAGAAAGTCCAGATTTACAACAATAACACCACACCACACCTCCATAGATCACCATCCCAGTGCAATTCAAGGGAAGTGCAGATTTCCTATTACAATGCCGCACCACAACTTATCACCAACACAGTGCAATTGGAGAGAAGTGCAGATTTACTATTATAACACCATGCTGCCATGGATGACCAACCCAGTGCAATTCAAGGGAAGTGCAGATTAACTATTACAACCCCACATCATCATGGATCGCATTCCCAGTGCATTTCAAGGGAGGTGCAAATTTACTATTACAACAAGATACCATCATGGATCACCACGCCAGTGCAATTCGAGGGAAGTGCAGATTCACTGTTGGAACACTAAGGTGCCATGGATCACCACCCCAATGTAATTTGAGAGAATTACAGATTTACCATTACAACAGCACGCCACCAGCAATCACCATCCCAGTGCAATTCACGACAAGTGCAGATTTACTATTACAACACCACGCTGCCATGGATCACCACCCCAGTGCAATTTAAGAGAAGTGCAGATTTACTATTACAACACCATACAGCCATGGATCACCACCCCCAGTGCAATTTGAAGGAAGTGCACATTTACTATTACAACATCACACCGCCATGGATCACCACCCCAGTGCGATTCAAAGGAAGTGCAGATTTACTATTACAACACTACTTTGCCATGGATCACCACCCCAGTGCAATTTGAGAGAAGTGCACGTTTACTTTTAGAACACCACCCCACCATGGATCACCTCCCCAATGACATTCAAAGGAATTGAAAATTTACTATTACAGCACAATGACACCCTGGATCACCACCCCAGTGCAATTCGAGGGAAGTGCAGATTTACTGGTACAACACCACACCACCAGGGATCACCATCACAGTGCAATTTGAGGGAAGTGCAGATGTACTATGACAACGCCTCACTGTTATGGATCACTGGCCCAGTGCAATTCGAGGGAAGGCAGATATAGTATTATAACACGCAGCCACCATGCATCATATACCCAGTGCTATTTGAGGGTAATTGCAGATTTACAATTATAACACCACGCCACCATGAATCACCATCCAAGTACAATTCAAGGGAAGTGCAGACTGACTATTACAACAGCACACTGTGATGGATCACCACCCCTGTGAAATTCGGGGGAAGTACAGATTTACGGTTATAACACCATGCTTCCACGGATCACCACCCCAGTGCAATTCGAGGGATGTGCAGATTTACTATTACACCACTACACCAACATGGATCACCATCCCAGTACATTTCGCGGGAAATGCAGATTTACTATTACAAAACCAGACCGCCATCGATCACCACTCCAGTGTAATTCGAAGGAAGTGCAGATTTGCTATTACAACACCACGATGCCAAGGAGCAGCACCATAGTACAATATGACGGAAGTGCAGATTTACTGTTACAACACCACGTCACCATGGATAACCATCATAGTGCAATTCGATGGAAGTGCAGATTAACTATTATAACACCATGTCATCAGGGATCAACAACCCAGTGCACTTCAAAGGAAGTGCAGATTAACTATTACAACTCTGTGCCTCCGTGAATCACCACCAAGTGTAATTTGAAGGAAGTGTATATTTTTTAATGAACATCATGCCACCATGGATCAATATCCCAGTGTAATTCAAGGGAAGTGCATTTTTACTATTACAACACCATGCCGCCATGGATCACCACCCCAGTGCAATTTGAGGGAAGTGCAAATTTACTATTACAACACCATGCTGCTATGAATCACCGCCCCAGTGCAATTTGAGAGAAGTGCAGATTTACGATTACAACATCACATCACCATGGATCATCATCACACTGCAATTCGAGAGACGTGCAGATTTACTATTACAACAACATGCCGCCATGGATCAACAACCCAGTGAAATCTGAAGGAATTGCAAATTCACTATTATACCACCATGCCAACATGGATCACCATCCCAGTACATTTTGAGGGAAGTGCAGATTTACTATTATAATGCTGCCGCCATGGATCACCATGCCAGTGCAATTTGAGGGAAGTGCAGATTTACTGTTACATCTCCATGCCACCATGGATCAGCACACCAGTTGAATTCGAGGGAAGTGCAGATTTACTATTTTAACTCCAAGCCGCCATGGATCACCACCCCAGTGCAATTCGAGGTAAGTGCAGATTTACAATTATAACACCACACCACCACAGATCACCACCCCAATGCAATTCAAGGGAAGTGCAGATTTACTATTACAGTGCAGCACGACTGCTTATCACCAGCACAGTGCAATTCGAGGAAATTGCAGATTTTCTATTATAACACCATGCCACCATGGATGACCAACCCACTGCAATTCAAGGAAACTGCAGATTAACTATTACAACACCACATCACACCATCATTGATCACCTTCCCAGTGCATTTCAAGGGAAGTGCAAATTTACTATTATAACAAGACACCATCATGGATCACCATGCCAGTGCAATTCAAGGGAAGTGCAGATTCACTTTTGGAACACTATGGCACCATGGATCACCACCCCAATGTAATTTGAGGGAATTGCAGATTTACCATTACAACAGCACACCACCAAGAATCACCATCCCAGTGCAATTCAAGACAAGTGTAGATTTATTATTACAACACCACATCACCATAGATCACTGTCAAGCACAATTGAAGGGAAGTGCAGATTTACTATTACAACACCATGCAGCCATGGATCACCACCCCAGTGCAATTTGAAGGAAGTGCACATTTACTACTACAACACCATGCCACCATGGATCACCACCCCAATGAGATTCAAAGGAAGTGCAAATTTACTATTACAAGACTACTTTGCCATGGATGAGCAGCCCAGTGCAATTTGAGGGAAATGCAGGTTTATTGTTACAACATAATGATGCCATGGATCACCACCCAAGTGGAATTTAAAGGAAATGCAGATTTACTATTACAACACAGCGCCACCATGGCTGACCATCCCAGTACAATTTGAGGCAAGTACAGATTAATTATAACAACACCATCCCAGTACAATTCGAGAGAAGTGCAGATTTACTATTACAACACCATGCCGCCATGGATAACCACCTGAGTGCAATTTGAGAGAAGAGCAGATTTATTATTACAACACCACATCACTATGGAACACCATCCCAGGGCAATTCGAGGGCACTGCAGATTTAATATTATAACATGGTGCCGCCATGGATCACTACCACAATGCAATTGGAGGGAAGCGCAGATTTACTATTACATCTCCACACCACCATGGACCAGCACACCAGTTGAATTCGAGGGAAGTGCAGATTTACTATTATAAAACCAAGCCACCATGGATCACCACCCAGTGCAATTCGAGGTAAGTGCAGATTTACAATTATAACACCACACCAACAAAGATCACCATCCCAGTGCAACTCAAGGGAAGTGCAGATTTACTATTACAATGCTGCATCACCATGGATCACCAACACAGTGCAATTTGAGGGAAGTGCAGATTTACTATTATAACACCATGCTGCCATGGATGACCACCCCAGTGCAATTCGAGGGAAGTGTAAATTAACTATTACAACACCACACAATCATGGATCACCTTGCCAGTGCATCTCGAGGGAAGTGCAGATTTACTATTACAACAGCACACAGCATGGATCACCATCCCAGTGCAATTCGAGGGAAGTACAGATTTACTATTGCAACACCACACCACCATGGATCACCATCCCAGTGCAGTTTGAGGGAAGTGCAGCTTTACTATTACAACACCAGACCTCCATGGATCACCATCCCAGTGCAATTTGAGGGAAGTGCAGATTTACTATTGCAACACCACACCACCATGGGTAACCATCCCAGTGCAATTGAAGGGAAGTGCAGATTTGCTGTATGAGGTATGGGCTCTCCATGCTGTATGGCACATAAACATACAAGCTCTTTTCTTTTTCTTTTAAAATAAGATTGATTTGTCCCTTTCTTAGTTAGTGTCTGAGCCTGGGGGCCATGGGCATAGGCTAAGGGAACTTGCTAGGATTGGACTTGCCCAGTCAGTTGAGACATTGCTGTTTGCTAAGGGTAATATCCAATTTGTTTCTACTGTCGCCATTGATTTCCATGGAGCACATGGTTTCTGTCTCGATGTAAGATGGCTGCTGAAATCTCGCGATGTTAGGGTGAGATTTGGGACAGCTCTATGTCTTGTAATGGCTGGGTCCCAGGCAAGATGACCGCCGTAATCTCGTGGGATTTGCCAGCGAGATCTGCATGTTGTGTATCAGTTTCAGTTTGAGCCCAAGTCTCACATGACATGTGGGGCTTCTGGGCATATGAGGAAGATAGATAATGTCCAGCATGGCTGCAGAGAGTCTCACTGGGTGGAGAAATTGCTCTCCTGCTGTGTCCACCGAAACAAAGACTTGTTTTAATATTTAGGGCTAGTAGGGTCTTTAGTGTAGAAGACACTTCCTAAAATGGCCATGGGTTGTTCGGGAAGCAGAACAGTTACTGTCCCTTGGTGGCAAAAAGAAGACCAGCCACTACAAGCAGGAAGACCAAATAGGGGACGTGTGTTTCAGCAATATTGGGCACCATGGTAACAAGAGGTAAAGGCGAGTACTTAAAATCATGTTTCTGTGTGTCATTGTAGCTGAGTGAGCTACTGGAGGTCCCTACCCACTGTGACACTCCTCTCTGTGTTGGCTCTTTTTTTTTATCTATTTTTTTGTGTTGTGAGGATGCTGCTAGAGGGACCACACAAGCAAAGGAATTGTCCACATTGCTTAAAGCTAGGGGTGACGTGTCACTCCTAGAGGGACTTGCCTGATCCCCCTGGAAGTTTTAGGATTACAGCTGGGGTTACTGTTGCTGCCAATGTGTGCCTATGGTGGGGAAGGGAATGCTACTGGAGGGGTCCCTGCCCCAATTATTCTCCTCCTTTTTGCTGGTGCCTCTAGTAAAGACTTGTATATATTGCTTTTTACGTCAGATGCTAACTCTTCAACAAGATATAGACACATCCTATATTAAATATTATATGGTAATAGCTGCCTATGTTAGTGTAAATTTAACTCTGACTGGCTACCAGGTAGCTGTTAGTTATTTAAGAAGAAATAAGAATTGCTGTACTTAAACAGTTGTTTGGAAATTATTGATGGTTGGGAGCAGACTTGGATCACAACCAACCTTTCTAGATGCACAAAGTAAACTGGGGCTACTAGGATGGGACAAGGGGGTTAGCCCATGTCCAGCTCGAATATGATGGGATCGTGCGTGAACCTATAGGATGGATGGAGAATATCCCATTGGTTAAGGACTGCAAAGTACTATAAAGGGTACGAGATATAATCACATGTTGTAATTACAAAGTGAAGGCAAATATCACACAACCCTATTCAGCACATTTCATTATAGTTTCATTTATCATTTTCATTGCTAAATTTACAGATATTTAGGAACCGTGTATGCTGTTTATTTGAATACTTCTATGGTACTGATTCTTTATCTGTCTCTGTGTAATGCAGAGTAAGATTATAAGTTAAATTCAGGGTCTCTCTTGCTTATGTACAATACTTATCTCAACCATTTCATCATGAACCTAGGTGTATGCTGCTTGACCTGGAACATTAGCTGTTATAGTTGACATATCTCCCCTAATGTCCACCCATTTGTGGTGTGTCTGGGAGATTGCAGTGAACCAGCGCCTGGTTACAGCATTTTGTGCCGCTACCAATAACAGACGCGTAGGTAGATTGTATCTTTGCCTCTGATTCCATCTGATAAGAGGCCCACTACAGTGTGCTGCACTGTCAATGGCACATTTAGGATAAATAATTCCATCATGGTCTCTCCAACCCATCTCCAAAACTCCGTCAGCTTTGGTCTCCAAAAAACATAAGCCGTTGTGTCCCTCCTGCGGCAAATGCAGGCAGACTCTACTTCTAGAAGTAGACACATTTTTATGTTCGCCATGCATGTGTGCTCACAGTGAACATTTTGTTATGATAGTTGGGTTTTGAGAGGTGTGACACTGTCCTCCAATGCAGAGCAGTCTTAAAGGGGTGTGACCAATAATCAGGCAGGGTAAGCAGCATGACACAGTTTTGGCTTGCTGGGTTAAGATGTTTTCTAGCTGAAAAGGAAAAGCTGACCTGATCATGGGTCATCTCTTTTCTTTGATGTACGCAGGCCATCAGACACAACTGATCAAATCTCCAGGAACAACCCCAAGCTGTTCACTGACTCCATGTGGGGCCAGAGGACACAGACACAGACACACACACACACACACACACACACACACACATTACTTTAAAGCAGCAGTACTAGTTAACAAAAATGTCAATAATTTAATTGGAAGTTAGGACAAACTAAAGCATCCATGTATCTGACTTCCCTTTTGCTTTATTTCATTCCTGAGGCAAGAGAGAGGACTCTGAATTTTTTTTATTTTTTTATTGTACTTTTTGCCACCGACAGCCTCTCCATCAGCTCGTGCCCCACCACCTCGCTTGCTCCCCTATCGCCATGCCCCTGCTGATACCCCCTGAATTACCCCTCAGGGTGAAGCCACTGCTCCAATCCAGCCCATCTACTACGGGAGAAGGTATCAGTAGTAACTGACATTACCTCCCTGGATTCCTCCCCCAGGGTTGGGTTTGGGGTTGGTCGGCACAGCAGAGCCATGATAGGTTGGCGGAGAGGCAGGGAGCCATTAAGGCCAGGTGCTAGGCGAGCTTCATCATGGTGGATGAGATTTTTTTCAAGTTATTCAGGGGCAAGGACGTGCACTGACGTCCAGCATCTGCCTCTCCCCTCTTATTTCAAGGTGCCGGTTGCCTGTGGATCCCCCAACCTCTGCCAGGAGTCCCTTGAGCCCCGGGCACACAACCCCTCCCTCCCCCTGGAGAAGGAGAGCAATCCATGGCATGCTCAATCCTTTTCCCCCCAGCTGGCCCTCCAGTTCCCCTGAGTCTGTTACCGAACCCAGGTCACTGGTATCGCAAGTGAAAATCTAACCACTGTGCCAGTGGGCCAGCTAGGATTCTGAAGTTTTTAAAAGTTCATGCTCCTTTGCCAGGTCAAGCATCATGGATGTAAGCAAATGATGATGGTGCTGTGTTCTTGGTTATCAGAAACATGTGCTGGCAATGACTGGATATGTGCACATTATGAATACAGTAGGAGCAGTTAAAATGTAACCTCCAGGGACCAAGGCCACATAACTGCAGCCATTTTTATAGACCTTGCTAAGGCCTTCAACTTCCTCTCCCATACGGTCCTCCTAAACAAAATTTCCTTCACTGGCTTCTCCCCAGAAACTATACACTGGTTCAACTCATATCTCTCTGACAGAACTCAACAAGTCCATGTTGGTGGTGCCCTCTTCACCCTCTTCCGATCCAAGCAGGAGTTCCCCAAGGCTCCATTCTGGGCCCCATACTGCTCTCTCTTTTCTTGAACAACCTCCTGTTGGCATGCCCTGTGGTAAATATACAGATGTATGCCAATGACACCATTCTTTTTGTCTCTGGCCCCTCTACCACTGCAGTCAAATCCCAACTTCAGGTAGATCTCCATTTGATCCTCTGCTGGTTTGACAAAAATCTCCTAAAAGTAAATGTGAAAAAAAAGTGTCAGTGACATTCAGAATGCCCAAATAACTTGCCACCCTCCTCACCCCCCCCCCCCGCACTATACTGGATGGCTCCTTACTTGACTTAGTCCCCTATTATAAATACCTAGGCGTCTGGCTTGACTCCCAGCTTGACTACACCAAATACATCGAGTATATTCACGGAAAACTTCTCCCAAAACTTGAATCGATGTACAGAAACAAAGAAGCCCTCTCCCTATCTACATGGAGGCAGCTCCTCACAAAAATGGTTATCCCATCATTTGACTATGCCAGTGTAGTATATGGCAATGCCCCAACCTCCCATTTAGCCAGACTGGACTCCCTCTACAATGCCTTTTGTCATTTCACCCTAAATGCCCCCTCCCCGCACACACCATTGCTCCTTCTACTCGTCCCTTTCCCTAACCCCTCTTCCTCACTGATACCTACTCCACTCCTCTCTCTTCACCTCAAAATATTGGTTTGAGGCCTTACCCTCTTATCTAACCTCACTTCTGCCTTCCTCCTTTGTGACATCGTACCCACTTTGCTCAAGAGACACCCGCACTTTCTCCCTACCATGGCCCTCCTCATGTTCTGGTGCAGCGACTTTTTCCTATAGACTACCCTCACTTTGGAACACCCTTCCCTCCCATGTCAGACATTCCCCCTCAACCCATCCCTAAAACATGCTTTGTCATGCATAACTAGTTAAGCAAATGCCTGCCCTTGTAAATGCAATCTTCTGTCTTGAAAAGAGGCTCATGTTGGCCAAGCCTCTTATTGCACTTATACCCCAAAATGTCTAGCACTTCTCATTTGCTCACCTCCTATTCTACCATCCCCTCATACCCTCACCCCCTTTTTTCTCCCTCTCCTCCCCTAGAGCGTATACCCCTGATAAATCATCTCTGACTCTACCTGACTCCCTGCCCCTCTAAAATCTTTCCCTTCTTGCATTCCTCTCATAAATCTAACATCGCTCCTCACTACAGAATCTTGCCTCCCTGTATCACTATGTTTCTCAGTTCAATTCAGCACACCTGTATTACTGCCACACTGTGTAAAACCTATTGTTTTCTATCTGCACTCTGAAATAACCTCCAAACTATGCCTTCTATATAGCTGTTTGAAAGTCCAAAGTGTAGCTCACATTGTGTAAACCTACTGAATACTGTACCGTCTGCTGCACTGCTTGTCAGTCTCTATTGTATCACAATTGTGTAAACTGTTTGATTGTAACCTCCCCATTCCCTTTCCCTGGGGTTACACCTGGAAATGAGCCCCAGCTCAGTGTGCCTCTCCTGGTGAACAAATTGTAGTAGTAGTATAAACTGTTATTCATGTTACATGAAATTGGATAGATGTTACATGCTCTAATGAGTGAAAGCTCATTTTTAAAGGAGGTCCATTGTTGTAGTAAATAATTACACATACATGTTTACATACCAAAAATATTACATTCCAAATACATAATATAGAAATACAGCTATCACAATCAACACATTCCACAACCACTTCATCTTAATGAAAGCACAATCTACAGTATATACACATAGTGCCCAGTTTTTAGAACCAACAATGTATATTTAAAAAGTAGTTTTGGAGAGATTTCTCAAGTAAGATCTCCAGTGCAACAAGTAGATAAGGCATCCAACTTGATTTTATGCCATTGCTTAATACAGCCCAGTTTAATTGACTGATTAATTGGATGCAAGGTAACAGGTAATAAATTCCACATTAATGGTCCCCTATGCCAAACAGCAAATTGCTCCAATTTTGAATGACATCTGGGAACAACATATTCCAAACCAAGTGCTGACCACAGATTAATTTTTGTTTCCCTAATGAAAAATAAATCTAATAAATACTGTGGTAATTTTTTGTCTATATACTTTATGCATAAAAATGAGAATATGCCAATCTCTCCTATCAATTAGTTTTAACCACTGTACCAATCTATAAAACATGCAGTGGTGGGTCTTTCTGGGTAAATCAAGTATAAATTGTGCCATCCTGTTGTATATAACCTCCAAACCAACAAGTGCACCCTCTGTTGTCCCTGCGTAAAAGATGTCCCCATAGTCCAGAACCGGGATTAGCATACTATTAACCACCCTCAATCTGATCTCATGTGACAGATACTGCCTAAGTTTGTATAATGAACCCAGTCAATTACCCAAATATTTAGTCAGGGTCTCAACATGGGGTCTCTAATTAAATTGTTCATCCAGCATTAACCACAGATATTTGTATCTGTCAACTTGCTGGATAGTTATGCCATCCAGAGATTTTATTTCAAGATTGTTTAAATCACTTATAATTCTTGTAAATAGAATCCAATTAGTCTTTTTTTTACATTTAGACATAGACTATGATCTAGGAGAAAAACCTGCAAACTATTAAAAGCTGTTTAAAGCTTGGCTTGAATAATTTTCGGGTCCCTCCCCTCAACATATATGACTGTATCATCTGCGTATATATGATAATGTGTTCCTTGGTCAGTAATTTCTAAGTTATTAATATATATGTTGAAAAGGAGACACAATAGTGACCCTTGGGGAACACCCATTCTGATTTAAAGGGGCCAACTTCTACTAATTGCTCCCTATCTAACAAATATGATGTAAACCAAATCAACTCATTCTCCCGCACTCCAGTATCATGGAGTCTGAACAGTAGAATGCTGTGGTGTAAGGTGTCAAATACCTTAGCTAGATCTACAAATAAATCACCCATGGACATTCTCCTGTCCAGACTACCCTGAATATCACCCACTACCTTTGCTAAAGCCGTTTGTGTATTGTGGAGAGATCTAAACCCTGACTGATAGGGATTTATATTCTTGTTTTCCTCCAAAAATGTGTTAACTGAGTGGCTACCAAACTCTCAAATACTTTGGAAACTGTAGGCAACAAGAAGAAGGGATGATAATTGTTAATTTCATGCCATGATTCGCCCTTATAAATAGGCAGTATTTTAGCTGTCTTCCAATCCATAGGAAACTCACCCGTGGCTAGGGAAAAATTAAATGGGTAAGTTAGGGGGTAGGTGATAAAAGGGGCATCATACTTCAATAGTCTAGTGTCTATGTTGTCTAGACCCATAGCCTTTTTTACATCTAGATTCAAAAGAGCTTTTCTTGTTTCATATTCCTCATTATTTTTAAATTTAAAAGCCTGCACTACAGTCTTATTTAAATGGATGTTCTTTTTTTGCAACTCAGATGCCAGGATGTAGACTGACTCTTTAACTGAGAAGTGTGCTGCTTGGTTGGATTTTAAGAAAAACACTGTTCTGAAGATAGACTCATGGGAAAGATGGCTGATAAAATTGCCTTAAAGGCCTGGCAGAAGCAATGTATAAATATACCAGAGCACTTGAACCTTCTCCTACAACAAAATGTAAACAACAATGGGAGAGAGATCTACAGACACCCACTCCACAGGAGGAGTGGAATAAGGTTTGATCTGCTGCAATAAGGTCCAGTGGAGTGCTGAGTGCCACAACCCTCCAATTTAATATTCCACACTACACATACAGGACTGCTTAGGCCCTACACTGAATGGGACTCCTGCCCCATAGCAGCTGTTGGAGATGCAGCCAATCCAAGACATCCTTTGATAGCATCCTGTTGGCTTGCTTATTGGTACAGCCCTATGGGTCCCATGTGTGATGTTACTGTGCACGCCTCTTAACTGCTACACCACCCTGTACTCCCAAGGTGAAACTATATCCAGATGACTCCTCCATCTCAGGGTCACAACAAATGTGGTTAAAGTGATGGTAGCAGCCAAATGGGTCCTAGCAGTGGGTGAAGCTGCCTGTGAAACTGAATGTTTGCAGCCATCAAATGGATTTAAACTGAGTTATACGGTCCCCATTGTACGTTTCATCAGCAACAAGTGCAGGGCTTCCTCCTGATTTCGTTTGCTGTCTACCCTTTGCCCTTCCCCGCAGTGCTCGCAGACTGAGCCCTTTTGGACCTCATGGTCTTTCTCAGACACTGGCGAGACCCAGATCACCCAACAGCAGTTGAGTGATTTAAAAATCTCTTGAAGGTAGCTAGTTATGAAAAAGTGGCTCATGCTGCTGCTGTGGGGAAGAGGGAGCCACTTAGCAAGTCCTGGGGCCCCTTCATGGAACATGTGAGACTGACGCCCCTGATGCTACTTCCTAACCACTGAGACAGGGCAAGGGTATATTATACTGTACGTCCAATACCTATGACCCGCTGATGTGAGTCGACTCTAAAGAAGAAAACCCAAATGATAATGACTTAAATTTTCTTGAACAATATTGAGAGGAGCTCCCACCTCCCTCTACCCTCTACCTAGCAGCTGGCTCAGACCAGCCCCCCTTTCTTTTAGTCTGACCATCCCCCACATGGTGATTATTGAGTGACACCCATGACTCTGTTTGGCCCACACCTGATTTGAAGTTACCTCCCTACCACCTAGATCTTACTGCCACTCTGTTTGAAGGATATTTACAATGAACAGGGGGCCCCTCCATGGTAAATAAAGAGCAAAATGAAAATGTGGAACTCACCTGAGCACACAAGTGTCATGTTACTTGTTGATTTAATATTTGATCCTCAACCAAAATGTCTGTAAGTTGCAGCAATGCACTAATGGTTAAGCCTAGAAATATATACATATATACATTCCTGGGTTACCTATTATACTAATGAACTATTATTGCTCTCTCTCTCTCTTCTCCTGGTCCTTCACCTGCACTGTCGCCTGTCTCTGTCTGGTGGGTTTTTCTGTACCATGAAGAAGCTAAAAGCTCATGGAGACCCAGGTAACACTTGCACGATCTCTATCATATGAGTAAGAGACCAAAAGTTACTTTCTCTAAGATAAGAATAGTGTGTCCAATAACACAAGGGGATTGTCTCAGGTAAGAGTTCACCCCTACCAAGACACTTACTCTGTGGTGTTGGCTGATTTTATGACACTTCAGTAGGTTAGTAGGGACTCAGTAAGTATTACTTAGGTACAATTTATTCAGCATCTTATGTACAAGATCTTGATTTTGGTTGTACTTTACAACGTGTATGGATCCTATATATAACAGATCTAGATCATGTGTGAATGTATGTTCAAAGAGAAATGCAATAAAAACGTCTGTAGGAAAAAAGGGTATAAGGAGCACTGGTCAACAATTTTAACAGTGTAGCCGGGCAGCATGATGAAAAAAATAGGAAATATGAATAAGCAAATAAGAGCAAAAACTTGATAAAAAGAAACATAATCCTAAAGAGGCCTTAATGGCAAAACATTGTGGTCAAGTGGACAATTCAACAAAATGGAAATATATTAAATAGCATGGACTGTGGCTTCATTTAAACTGAGTAAGTGGCCCCCCCCCCCCAGATACAAAAGAAGACTGTAGCTGCCCTACCTGGGACCTGCTTTCATACTACCCATATAACAACTCCATTCTGCAACAAGGGGATGAGGATTGATTATTAGAACACCAGACCCAGAGCCTACTAATTGGTTGCTACTCTGTCTTAGAGAGACCAGTGGGCAGACCTAGTGGCTGTAAGAAGGGTGCCAGCGTGACCCTGAGATCTATTGCCTCTGGTCGCTTGCTAGATTGCCCTGAGGTGGCAAAGACCTGACACCTCACAGCTGTCATTGGATCCGCCTTATGAGATCAAATCATTTCAATGACCTGTCACTTGGTAGCCTCCACTGACAGGCACAAGACAACAGTGGAGTTCCAATCAAAGGGATCTTGGGGCATTAAGCATAGATTGGTTTCAGTTCCTGGCAGCATGTAGGGGACACACTGAGAGGGTATGGGAACCCAAGGGGATTCCCTGAAAGCCTTGATGTACAGGGAGAGTCCCAGAGAGGAGGGGTGTGCACTTTTTGGGGGGAGAGATGCTGCCAGCTGAGCTGCTGAAAGAAGCAAATAGGGGAGAAAGACAAAGCTGCCAACTAAGGTAGGAGCTATGCCAACATAAAGTACAGGCAATCCTGTGGCAGGATGGGTACTGAAGCTACTGCCTCTGGCAGAGTGGCTGGAGCACATGTCAGCCGTTGCTGGTGGTCAGGCTGGAGTATGTACTGCTGGGCTGTGCCCAGTCCACCTGCAGATGAGTGAAGAGATGCTGTTGAGAGGTGCCCAGCATGGGGTGACCTCTGGGCTCCAGTGGAAGGACCAACCAGGTACAGAGTGGTAGCCCTCAGGACAGGGGAGCCCCTGCATGCTCATCAGTGAACTGATGTCCAAGAGTGATCTGTCCCTGCAGGGGTGATGCTTACTGGTCAGATGTTACACTGTCACAGATGTATATAAAAAGTGTAACTCCAAAGCTAATATTATAGCAGGAAAAACTGGTAAAGTTATGCAGAGTAAAACAGGCTCTCACTCGAGGTGTAACCTCACCCACAAGGGTGAAAAGAGAAATAGGAGGAGTTGTGTGGCTCCTGATGTGGGAGGAGGGGGCAACGTTTACAAAGGACCCTAAGATCTTAGGTCAGGATCAAATCTGTTTTGTCAGTGCTGACCAGGAGAGTTTTCAGGAACTGGGTTCCCATGAATTTAACTGGATTATTCAGTAAAGTGTAACTACTGCATAAAGCACATTGCCAGTGTGATTTTCTTTTCTGTCATGACAGAGGTCTGAGCTAAACTCACCCCATGGGTGGGGTAAAAGGTTGCAGTGTGTATTTAAAGTGCAGGGGAACTCTCCTACAAGCAGTCAACAATACCTCCGGACATAAAGGGCATCCCCAGGCCATGCCTGCTCTGGAGACACCAAAAGAGGGGCAACATACGGTGCCAGTATCAGCTGAAATGATACTGTACAGCAGCAGCTGACAGAACCCAATATTCCAAGACTGGGGTTGCAAGAGTGTAAAGTACTATGAAGGGGGGTTGCATTTTGGAGGCCCGTCCTCTGGGATGCACATTTTGAGGTCTCAGTATCAGGATATTGCTGTAGCATTTTAGGAAGCTCCTAGTTTGGTGGTTGGAGACCTGTCCTCCTGGACATGACCGGGGGATGTTGGAGATTCACTGTCAGCAATGTGCTTGTGGATTACACTGAGTGGACTTATTGTAGTTGTTTGTAAGAAACCTCATCAATCAAAAGTCATGGCACTAACCATCGGGTAACAAAAGAGGGTCCACACAAAATAATATGCCCAGCTTTCCTCTTTATTCCAGCAGTGCAAGACGTGATACAAATTAGCCACAGCAGCAGGGAGCACAAACGTCTAACATTTCACCTTAAAGAAGGCTTTATCAAAGGATAAATAAATCCTGTTAAGAAGTGTGTGCTCCCTGCTGCTGTGGATACTTTGTATTTTGTGAGGGATTGCATTTGTTATTGGCACCGTGGACTCTGAGCAGCTCTTATTGTTTTGTGTTTGTGACAGGGTTGAATAAGGCCCTGCTCCATTTGTTATGCAGAAAGAGTTAAATGCAAGGATCTGCTCTATCGTCTCCTTTTCTGTCTCATTTGTCTAGTTGCGCAACTAAGTTTTCTTGTGAGACCTAGGAACTGATCACCCAGATGGTTTCGCAGTTCTCCGCCTCTCGCAGTCTCTCTGCTTTCCCTTGCCATTTCTGGCTTTTCTTCTCCCTTGCATATCTGTGGGTATAAAAATATATGTGAATCTTTATGTGGAAATGTCACTGATACTGGGATCTCTTTGGTTAAAACTGTATATAGTTATACTGTTGAAATGATAGCAAACAGCTATTTGGAACTCAAGGGGTTAATCTGAGATGCAGTTTTTAAGCCCTTTGTAGAGTTGTAAACAAGAGGTAAGGTCTAAGTCACTATGTTCTTTTTTGCTGCACCTGCAATGAACGAAACTGACAAGAACATTCTGTAAACTGACAAGAACATTCTGTGAGAAGCAGAACATCTCTTAATGAGCTCCCAAAGACTTATAAAAAGAGCAGCAATGCTTTTGCTAGAGAGAGCAAGACTGAAACTTGGAATTAGAGACATCCTCAGATGAAGAACTTTGTTTTCTGCCTTTGTAAATAGTTATACTGAAAAAGATTATTTTTTATTTTACTGTTATTGGAAAAAATAAAACATTAGTTGCTAATTTTGAAACTGCTCCTTGTCATCCTGTGCTTCCTGACCTGTGCCTCGATGACAGATGGTGTCAGCCTAAGTGGGATTTATGCCGTGCATACTCTAAGCCAGGAGGTTTGTGCATGGGTACGCGACCTGGTATCAGGGAAGCATAGAAGAAAGGTATGACTTCTGCAGCAGCAAGTCCAGGCGTGATTACCAGAAAAATGGCAGCCAAACTAGAAGCAGAAACAAAAGTCTAAACTGAGACTGTATAGCCAGCACCAGTCATGGAAAAAAAGTACAGGTAGTGGCAGAACCTGAAAGCCTGACTGCCTTTTTTTAAGTGGTGGGCTATACAACAACAAGAGATGGAGAAACAGAGAAAAGAAGAGATGCAGCGATGGATGGATGCCTTGCAAGTTATCAAAGTTGGAGGATTTGGCACTGGTTCAGTAGAGCAACAAGACACAAACAACTTAAAACACATTAAACTTAAAAAGTTTTGTCCCTCGGATGATATCGAAGCATACTTGACAACTTCTGAAAGGGTTGCCACAGTCTGCCAGTGGCCAAAGCAGCAATGGGCTATCAGGCTGGTACCTTACCTGACAGGGAAAGCCAAACTTGCCTACAGCAATATGGACACTGCACAGTCAGAAAACTAAGACCTGGTGAAAAGAGAGGTCCTTAAAAGATATGACATCTCAGGAGAGACCTATAGGCAGAGATTTTGGTCTCTGAAGTACAACTCAGTCGACAATCCTCGAGAAGCCTCCACCAGACTCAGAGAACTCATTATGAAATGGATCCAACCAGAGGGCAAAACACTCTCACAGATCAACAAAACTTTTGTAATGGAGCAGTTCATCAACATTCTACCACAGACATGCAGCTTTCGGTAAAAGAACACCGACCAGAAAGTGGGGAAAAAGCTGTTTCTTTGGCTGAAGACTACCAAATGGCCAGACAGCCACCACAGCAGCGAGGTAACAGCCAAGCACCCCAGGGACCCATGCCTGAGTGGCGCCTTCAGTTCAGAGTGGCCGTTTCCTCAGCCGCTGCCACTGACTACTAGTGCCTCTTCCTGACAGCCCTCCTGGTCCTCAGCTTCAGATTCCCTCACCCAGGGACCCGTGCCTGAGTGGCGCCTTCAGTTCAGAGTGGCCGTTTCCTTGGCCACCACCACCGACTACTAGCACCTCTTCCTGACCACCCTCCTGGTCCTCAGCTTCGGATTCCCTCACCCAGGGACCCACGCCCGAGCAGCACCTTCAGTTCAGAGCAGCCATTTCCTTGGCCACTGACACCGCCACCATCGACTACTAGCACCTCTTCCTGACCGCCCTCCTGGTCCTCGGCTTCAGATTCCCTCACCCAGAGACCTGCGCCTGAGCGGCGCCTTCAGTTCAGAGTGGCTGTTTCCTCGGCCACTGCCACCACCACCAACTACTAGCACCTCTTCCTGACCACCCTCCTGGTCCCTGGCTTCGGATTCCCTCACCCAGGGACCCGTGCCTGTGTGGTACCTTCAGTTCAGAGCGGCCATTTTCTTGGCTGTTGCCACCACCAACTACTAGCACCTCTTTCTGACTGCCCTCCTGGTCCTCTGCTTCGGATTCCTTCACCAAGGGACCCGTGTCTGAGTGGCACCTTCAGCTCAGAGAGTCCGTTTCCTTGGCCGCCGCCACAACCGACTACTATCACCTCTTCCTGACCGCCCTCTTGGTCCTCAGCTTCAGATTCCCTCACCCAAGGACCCACGCCTGAGCGGTGCCTTTAGTTCAGAGCGGCTGTTTCTTCGGCCGACACCAACAACTACTAGCACCTCTTCCTGACTGCCCTCCTGGTCCTCGGCTTTGGATTCCCTCACCCAGGGACCCACACCTGAGCGGCGTTTCAGTTCAAAGCGGCCATTTCCTTGGCCACCGCTGCCACCCACCACCAACTACTAGCACCTCTTCCTGACCACCCTCCTGGTCCTTGGCTTCGGATTCCCTCACCCAGGGACCTGCACCTGAGTGTTGCCTTCAGTTCAGAGAGGCTGTTTCTTCGGCCGCCACCAACAACTACTAGCACCTCTTCCTGACCGCCCTCCTGGTCCTCGGCTTTGGATTCCCTCACCCAGGGACCCACACCTGAGTGGCGTTTCAGTTCAGAGCGGCCATTTCCTCGGCCGCCGCTGCCACCACCGACTAGTAGCACCTCTTCCTGACCGCCCTCCTTGTCCTCGGCTTCGGATTCCCTCACCCAGGTACTACTGCTGATGTCCTTTGCTGAACCTTCCTGAGCAGCAGGCCTCTGATTGGTGCGGCTTCTGGAGGCTAAGTCCGATTGGCCTGTTGCCTCCTAGGCTACCGCTGATGGGAGCACTTTCTGCCTTAACCTTCCATTGACTTTTAGAGCTAATTTCTGGAACCTTTGGGCCCCAGGGTTTTGTGCCTGTCTCTGCCTGTTTTATTGCAATTAAGCACAGAATTTCTACTCTTAATCTACCTGCCTGGCCCACCAGCCAGCCCTACTCAATTTGTTTAGTTACAGCTAGCCGTCTTTCAAGATTGTTTAAAGTAAGCATGCCTGCCAGCATTGTGTACAGCTAAGGTAGTATCATTGTTCCTTGATTTTCCTGTTGCCCCCTCTCCCCTCTACCTTTGCCTATATTCCCTTATTTCTGCCTACCGTGGTCTCCTGCTCACCACCAGCCTCCTCTCTAATTACCTGTCCCTGCCGCCTCCCAGCTCTCCCTCAGTGCTTCTCACTGTCTCCATTTTGCAGCTCATTTCATCCTAAAGCCCTTTCCATTTCCCTGCGACTTGCACTTCACTACTTCTCACCCCCTCCCACTGCTCTTTATCTTTTTTGGCTCTGACACCACCCAGCCTGTCTGTGTATTCCTGCTTTTGTCTTTTAGATCTTTGTCCCCCACCTCCCGCTGATGCCTGCCACCAGCCACCCCACCCCTGACTCTCTGTCTCCTTATTTAACTCCTGTTTTTTCTTCCCCCCCCAGGGACCCACGCCTGAGTGGCGCCTTCAGTTCAGAGCAGCCGTTTCCTTGGCTGCCACCACCACCGACTACGAGCACCTCTTCCTGACCACTCTCCTGGTCCTCGGCTTTGGATTACCTCACCCAGGTACTACCGCTGATGTCTTTCGCTGAACCTTCCCGAGTGGGAGGCCTCTGATTGGTGCGGCTTCTGGAGGCTAAGTCCGATTGGCACGTTGCCTCCCTAGGCTGCTGCTGATTGGAGCATTTTCTGCCTTAACCTTCTA
The DNA here is from genome assembly GCA_016271365.2 of Neoceratodus forsteri. Taxonomy (NCBI): domain Eukaryota; kingdom Metazoa; phylum Chordata; order Ceratodontiformes; family Ceratodontidae; genus Neoceratodus; species Neoceratodus forsteri. The sequence continues at coordinate 739,312,830 of CM028131.1, forward strand.
TTGACTTTTAGAGCTAATTTCGGGAACCTTTGGCCCCCAGGGTTTTTGTCCCACCCTTCCCCCTCTCAGGCCTCATTTAAATACTCTCATTGCTCCACCCCTCTCACCTTTCCCCTGTCCTAATTGGTTTACAGCTCCTATCCCACCACACCTCTTAGCAAAGGAGACCCTTTGTCTCCCACGCTGTGCTTTTCATCCCAGCCTACCTCTTTTCACCACCTTAGCAGTCTCTCGGTTGTGTCTCATTAGTTCTCCTTTTACTGTACACATCTGTCCACCTACATCTCTCTGGCTTCTCCCACCCTCTTACTCCCTGCCCCCCCCTTTTTATTCCTTATATTCCTGCCTCTGATCTGTTCTGCCGAGACTGATCACTCCTCCCCACACCTCGTCTGTAGCTTACTCTCCACTCACGGGCGCCTGTCCACTTTTCTCTCTCTCTCTCTCTCACTCCCTACCCCCCTCCCTATCACTATGGCCCTCTTCTTCCTGCCCCTCTACCTATTCTTCCTCCTCTCCTCCTGGATCCCACTATCTAACCTGCCAGAAGCCTGCTTCCCCAATCCCCCTCATAGCTACCAATTGGATTACACCTACCAGCACTTTGGGACCACCGCCCCTGGACTTTACCCTACTTATAGTTCTGCCGCTATGTCTAGTTGGTGTCACCCCTGGTAACGTGATAAGGTGATCTATGCTCACCTCCTCCCACTTTCGCCTCTGGCTCATATGGCCTTTTACTGGGATCATGCTCCACAGTGGAATTCACGTGCCTGTAAGAGGTGGACAAGGAAACTCTCCCTCGAAAAACTTTGATGGTTTACCCTAAAACTCCTGCTCCTCCTACTAATTCTGTCAGGCAACATACACCCAAACCCTGGTCCCTCAACTCCTGGCAATGTGCACTGACAGTGTCATGCTGGGGTACTCACCTTTGCAGCTCTCGACGTCTGCAGCCTCCTTCCAAAACTTGATGCCCTGCATATATTTTCCAACCTACACAACCCAGATGCTCTGGTGGTTGTTGAACCTGGCTAACTCCTAAAATTCCAGACAGTACAATTGTCCTGCCAGGTTATAACATTTTCAGGCATGACAGGACCTCCAAAAGAGGAGATGGATGCGTCATCTACCTCAAAGACACTCTCCTTGGACACCCTATTCAAACCCCTACCTCGGTCTTGACTGCCCAGATCCTATCCATCAAAATACTACAAAGCTCTGACCATCACTGCTGTCTACATCCCCCCTAAAGAACAAGTAAAAGGTCTCAACACCATCCTGGACTTTATCTGCTCTCAACCCAGGCACCGACCCTAACCTTATGGGTGATTTCAACATAAATTGGCTCGGGTCTGACACAAACAGCTTCTAGGATGCTATCTCAGCCACATACCTCACTCAGCTAGTTGCTGCCCCCACTAGGCACAACTATAAGACTGGCACATGCTCCCTTCTGGAATGGATCCTGACAAACCGCCCATCCCACCTCACAAAAGTCTCCGTCCTACCTGACTCATTAAGTGATCACTCCCCTGATACCTGTGTATGGACAAATAAATTCAGCCTCCTACCGCCCAAGTTAACCACAAGCAGAATCCTCCCAACACCTCAGACTACAAGACTGGTCACCCATTTTCCTAGCTTCGGATGTCAGTTCTGCACTAGACTTCTTCATAATCACTTTCAATGCTGCCTGTGACTTCTTCGCCCCCTACAAAAAGAGGAAAGTCAAAGGGCTCTGCAACCCATGGTTCTACGGGGAGCTCCTAGCATTGATGAAATCCAGGGACCACCTCTGGGCACAGGTTTGGGCCACAGGTAGGCAAGAAGATATACAAAACTACAAATGGCCAAGAAATGACTGCACTAAAGCAATACGTCTGATGAAAAGTAACTACTACAAAGATGCTCTCACTAACACATGGGGTAAGGGGAAGTCCTTCTGGAATAATCTGAATGAAGTCGCAGGGAAACTGCCAAAATCATCACCAACCATGTTGGAAGTGGATGGAACCGTAACCCTGGACCCTGCAACTATGGCCAATACATTCAACAATGCTTTCTTGGATCTCAGCAGTGTACTCCCACATGACTTCTTCGATGTTGACCTCTCTGCTTCACTCCCTCTCACTACCCCGCCCGCCTCCATGACTCGTCCACCTTTTTACTTCAAAGCAGTTAAGAAACATGAAGTGCGCAAATATGTCCGCAAATCAATCACAGGATCAAGAACCAGCGGGGACACACTCGACCTTAAACTGCTGTCCCTTGCGCTAGATGAAGTGCTAGCTCCGCTTACTCATATTTTCACCCTCTCCCTTGGCCAGTTCCCCAACAGATGGAAATCCGCCACCATAACCCCTGTCCACAAAAGTGGAGACAAGGCCCAGCACAGGAACTTTAGGCCTATGTATATACTACCCTCCCTCCCTCTCAAAGGCCCTTGAGCGACTGGTCTCTGACCAGCTGATGGATTACCTGGCCAAACATGACATCCTCTGTAAGCAGCAGCACAGTTTCAGGAAAGGCCACAGCACTATATCAGCCCTCCTAGAATTCACAGAAGCAATCCACCACTCCCTTGACAATAATAAACTTACTGGATCAATCTTGATTGACTTGACTAAGGCTTTCAACACCGTCCATCACCAACTACTTATCACTGAGCTTCAAAACTCGGGGCTTTCCCCTGATGCTACATCCTAGTTTAAGAGCTACCTGGACAACCGTACACAAAGTCTGAAAATTGTCAACACCCTCTCTGACTCTAGACCCGTCCGCTCTGGAGTTCCACAGGGATCCATTCTTGGGCCTCTCCTGTTCAGCCTCTATCTGAACAATCTGCCACAATCTTGTTCAGAACAGATCCTGTTATACGCGGATGATGCAGTCATCTTCACCACTCATCACGACCCCCTCCTACTGCAAAAAAAGCTCCAGATGGGTTTCACCTCCATTGAAAAATGGTTTAATAACCAAAAGCTGGTGCTCAACTATAAGAGAACAAAGTCGATGCTTTTCTGTGGCTCCCACAACAAACATAGGTCTCACCCCTTAGTAATCGCAAACTGCCATGATGCTGTCCTGGACCAAGTTCACTCCTTTAAATACCTTGGAATCACACTCGACAGTCAACTATCCTATGACTTTCACACTGACACTGTTGCCAAAGCTGTCAACAAATGCATCAGTCTTCTATACAGGCACAGGGAGTGCCTTGCCACAGATGCATTAAGGATAGCTGTGCAGAGCTCAGTGGTATCACTAATCGATTATAATCTGGTTGTCTATGGCTCTGTGTCTGACACAACCCTTAGGCGCCTATCCTTGGCCCTTAATAAAGCCTGCTGTCTCATCACAGGATCCCACCATCTCACCCACACATGTGCTCTCTATGCCCAAATGGGCTGTCTCCAACTATCTAACTGTATTAAGTACCACACCTGCCTTATGGCCAAGAAGATCACATTAGGCCTTGCTCCCCAGGTGTCCAAGCCCTCCTACGTACTGCATGTATCCCCCGCCTCACAAGGACCTCTGAAAAACAAATTCTGTGCATTCCCTGGTGCCGCACCTCTCAGGGAAAAAGGTCCTTTGCTCACCGGGCACCCAACTGGTTTAATGGAATCGACAAAGACATCACCTCACTGAAAAGTCTTGGTCAGTTCAAAACCTACCTTCACCTCCACCTCTCTGCTGCCAGCTCTTGTGACTGTCACTCGTAATCCACTTCACTTGCCTCCCCCCTCCCTCACACCCATAGCATAGCACTCCACGAAACCTGACAAGACCCTTGGCTGCTTCTCAGTTTCTGTTATTCCCCCTTGATCTCTTAACTTTCACCTTGAATCCCGCCTACCTTGTTTCCATTCCCCCCTCCTTTACCCTCATTCCTCTGCTTGTGTTTGTGTTGAATCCCATGATATGCATACACAAATGACTAAAGTATGTAATGATTGTGTTGAATCCCATGATATGCATTACTCATTCTTCTGCTTGTGATTGTGTTGAATCCTATCATATGTATTGCTTATTCAAACTTCTGTATATACCTCCCTCAATTATCTGTATTCATTCTGCCTGAATTGCTAATTTCAAACTTTGTTACATTTGTATTGTCCTCCAAACTAATGTGGAACCTTTGTAAAAGGGCCTTGGCTCAAGGTACTTGTAATCCTAGACTTAATAAAATAAATAAAGCATCGGTAAGACACTCTTTTTCCCATTTAAACTCAAGTTTATTTGAGGATTCGGATCATAACTTTGAGCACAGGCTCTTTTACAAAGGTTCCATGTCTGAACTGACAAACAGTAGGCATACATACACATACATAACCTGGTCAAGAGCATACAACAGGTTACAGTGCTATTCCTAGTACCATGGGGATAGTACAGCATCAAGAGCATACAATAGGTTACAGTAATACAGTGTTAATTTTAGAATCATGGGACTAGGACAGCATCAGCAAGTATTAGGGACAGAGGAGATGAATGTGAAAGCAGAGGAGAGACAAGGGAAAGGTGAGCGGCCTCAAGTTGTGGCTTTGTCTTGGGAGGGGAACGGTTAGTGATGGTAGGTGGGTGCCAAGGGTGGACCAGGGAGTAGAGATGACTTAGAGATCAGGCAAGGGGGGAGATGGGGTGAGAGGTATGGGGATAGTGAAATGACAGAGGGGAGGTACTCAGGGGGAACTGCAGGGCTGCCAGCTGAGCCTATGGTGACCTAGAATGTGGGAGGGAAACAGAGGGGGGGTGGGATGGAAGAGACAGGGGTGGTGGCTGGATGTTAGCTGTGGGGGCCTGGGGCAGGAGAAAGAGGAGGGGCATGATAAAAACAAGAAAAGGGGGGATATCTTCTCGGGGAGAAGACTCAAGTAGACACTATCTGGAGGAACGGATGCAACAGGCTACCAAAGTAGCCACTAAGGGAGCAAATAATGGAAGGTTAGAGCCATCAATGGCAGTCACACCCTGCGCAAGATAGAAGGTGTTGCCTTAGTCCAGTTTTGAAATGAGATACACTTACAGAGATTTGAATAGGCACTGGGATTTCAAGAGCCAATGGAGGCCCTATAGATGAAGGCACACTGTCCCAGTGCAGTACGACAGGAGGCTGTTGATAGGGCCCCTCTCATCCCACCTCTGGTGGTCCAGCAGAGCAACAAGAAACAAACAACTTAAAATACATTAAACTTACAAAGCTGTGTCCCTCGGATGATATCAAAGCATACTTGACAACTTCTGAAAGGGTTACCGAAATCTGGTGGGGGTAACAAATCTGCACCCAAATACTTTATTTGTTATAACTGTAACAAGCCAGGTCATATTGCAAGAAACTACTGCAGTAAGAAGAGTGACACTGGAGTGGATTTGTCTTTAGCAAATTGGGGCAAGTATCTAACAGATGTGAAGATGGGAGATAAGACTGTGAAGAGACTTACAGATTCAGGAAGCAGACAAACCCTAGTGCATATTGAAGTGCTAGGAAAACAATGTATAAAAGGACCAAGTATTGGTGTCATCTGCATACATGGGGACACTCAATACTATCCCACCACCAAAGTGACTCTGACTATTAATGGTGTGTCGCACCAAATGAAAGTGAGGGTAGTACATAAGTTACCTGTACCTGTGATTATTGGAAATGACTTTCCAGGATTTACTGAGTTAATCAAAGAGGGAGCAAATCCTGATGTTTCAGCAGCTGTGGTGACAAGAGCTCAGGCAAAGAAAATCTCAGATGATGGAGACTCTTTTCCTTTTGCTGATTTGGATTCGGACTTGTTTGTGTATAGCTCCAGATCCAGAAGTCCAGGAAAGAAAGACGATGCCTGAAGAAACAGTGGCAACAAAAGACTTATGGACATAAGGGGTTAACATATGAAAATGCTGAAACTAAACTGATCACTGATTGTGATTTTCTTTAAGAACAAGTTAACGATGTTTCTCTCTAGGGTTATTTTAACCAGCTGGGTGTGAAACCATAACAGGGTGAACCTATGTTTAAACAAGCATTTGTCAATGCCGAATGTTTGCTTGCTGGCATTGGCATTGGAGGAGTTACAGAGCTGCATAATAGGAATGGCAGTGAAGTATTGAACCGAAGTCAACCCCACCACCACCCTGCAGAGACTGACAGGCATTGGGGTGTGCCTTTGGGTCATCAGGCATAACGGCCACACCATTTCACCACACCCTACCCTGCAGACACTGACAACTGTCACGGTGTGCTTTGGGGTCTTTGGCCCTTATGCGCACCTCATTCCATCAGGAAATACGGTGAGACGGGTGTGGTATAGGAGAATGGGGTGAACTTTGGGGCCAAAGAGTCCAAGACATACCTCAATGCCTCTCACAGGCTGCAGGATGTGGAACGGTATGAGCATTACAGGCGAGAATCCCAAGTCACACCCCTGATGCCTGTCATTCTCTACAGGGTGGGGCGAAATGGTCGGAAACCCTAATGCCTCAGGCATTTGTTGGTATTTTCACTCCAAATTTTCAACATGTTTTTTTGTGACCCCCACCTCATGAACAGTGGCAATATCAGTTTTTTAGCAGAAAGCTGCTTTTGCACAGCAACCATGGCATTTAGCACCACAGGTGCAAAAACATATTCCAAACAGGATGTGAAAAATGACAGCAGTACTGTTCACGGGGAGGTGTTAAAAATGGCAATGTTGAAAATCTGTAGTGAAAATATTAAAACAAGCATTTGTCAGTGCCAAATGTTGCTTCTTCTATGTGCTGTTTAGGTATTTGGAAGTCATTGGAGTGCAAATATTGAAAATTGCGAACTTATGGCGTGCATAGGAACTGCGGAATGCGCTCATAAACAGTCATTTTAAATTTTTCACCAAATTTTCAACATAGCCATTTTAAGACCTCTGCTCATGAACAGTGTCACTGTGATTTTCTTAATGTGTCCCATACATTGAGTTCGCATACCGACTGTGCCATTGTGCGCTACATGGGCAGAAACACGTTTTGGGCAAGATGTGAAAATGACAGCTGTACTGCTCATAAGGAGGTGTGGCAAAATGGCAATGTTGAAAATCTGGAGTGAAAATATTGAAATTAGAAACTTACAAGCGTATGAGAACTGCGCAACAACATTTCGTGAAACAGTCATTTTAGGAATTTTTTCATCAATTTTCAACACAGCCATTTTAAGACGCCTGCTCATGAACAGTGTCACTGTGATTTTCTTAATGTGTCCCATACATTGAGTTGGCACACCGACTGCGCATTGTGTGCTACATGGGCGGAAACATGTTTTGGCCAGGATGTGAAAAATGACAGCTGTACTGCTCATAAGGAGGTATGATAAAATGACAATGTTGAAAATCTGGAGTGAAAATAATGAAAATTCATGAACTTACGAGCGTGCCTAGGAACTGCGCAATGCACACTCATGAAACAGTCATTTTTAGGAATTTCTTCACCAAATCTTCAACATAGGCTTTTTGAGAGCCCACCTTATGAACACTGGCAGTGTCGTTTTGTTAATCAGTCCCAAAAGGTGATTTTGCGCAGTGACCACGAAATCATCCTTCGGGCCTGAATAACGCCAAGACAGTGCAAGAATTCATGAGGAGGGGTCCCAAAAACCCCATGTTGAAAATTTGGGGCCATAATTCCCAAAAATGCATGAGATATGCAACAAAGTTGAAAAAACCCTATCTATCCCATTATACAGCTTACCGGCATTTCCTCAGTTCGCGGTCGGCTTTGAAGAGTGCAGACATGTTCCTGGTCCACCGATGATCGTCGCGCCGAGCTCCGGAGGTAAGTATGGGGTGAGGGGGTGTGGGGAGGCAGGTGCTGCAGAGTGGGTGGGTGCGACAGAGAGGGGACAGGGAGACTACGAGGGACCGCTTTTTATTCACAGGTTTTGTTTTTTTTAAGATGACGACGCTGGAGTTTTCCACGCTGGGATGGGCTCCCAGCGTGGCAGCAGGAAAAGCTGTTTGGGAGGATGTGGAGCCAATGGGGGATTGGGCATCCCCATCGGCCAAAACAAGATTTGCCACACTGAGGTGGGCTCCCAGCGTGGCACCGGGAAAGCTTTTGGGGGGGTGTGCAGCCTTGGAGCCGACAGGGGATTGGGCACCCCCGTCAGCTATAACAGTTGTTGCCATGCTGGGGTGGGCTCCCAGGCACCTGGACAGCCATTGGGGGCATGGAGCCGATGGAGATTGGGCACCTCGTCGCCATACAGTGTATCGCGTGGGGGCGCGTTAACACGCAATATGTGTGCTTCGCTGCGTGTAGATGTGGGGAGGGAGAGCTCTGCTCACTGAATTGAGACTCTCCTTTCAACTGTATGCCACTGCATTTTGGAGCTGTCATAGACAGCTGCAGCACTCATTGGGAACTGGGTCCGCCTGCAAACACACTGACTGCATTGGAAGAGGGCTGACACACCTCAAAAACTTGGATGATGGCACTATGTTTCTTACATACGCGCAAGCAACATAAAACTGGTGAAGTCAATGAAGGCAGTATAGAAACTGTGCAATGCACACTCGTAATGTAATTAGTTTGGGGATTTTTTACAGCAGATTGTCAACACAGACATTTTGGGACCTCCGATCATGAACAGTGTCACTGTGATCTTCTTTATCTGTCCCGAACAATGATTTCCCACAGCGACCATGCATTTCTGCACTGAAAGTGTGAAAACACATTTCGGCCATGTTGTGAAAAATGACAGCAGTACTGTTCATAAGGAAGTGTGGAAAAATGCCACTGGTGAAAATCTGGACTGAAAATATTACAAAGTTATGAACTTACGAGGGTGCGTGGAAACTGCGCAATGCTCACTCTTAACACAGTCATTTTATGGACTTTTGTCACCAAATTTTCAACAATATCTCCATTTTAAGACCTCTGCTCATGAACAGTGTAACTGTGATTTCTTTAATCTGTCCCAAACATTGCTTTCGCACACCGACTGCATCATTGTGCACTACATGTGCGGAAACACATTTTGGGTGAGATGTGAAAAATGGCAGCTGTACTGCTCATAAGGAAGTGTAATAAAATGGCAATGTTGAAAATCTGGAGTGCAAATATTAAAAATTTGCGAACTTATGACGTGCATAGGAACTGCTTAACCTTCGTAAAACAGTCATTTTTAGGAATTTTTCACCAAATTTTCAACATAGCCATTTTAAGACCTCTGCTCATGAACAGTGTCACTGTTATTTTCTTAATGTGTCCCATACATTGATTTTGCACACAGACTGCGCCAGTGTGCGCTACATGCATGGAAACACATTTTGGGCGAGATGTGAAAAATGACAGCTGTACTGCTCATAAGGAAGTGTGGTAAAATGGCAATGTTGAAAATCTGGAGTGCAAATGAAAAAATTACTCACCTTAGTAATTATGTTTCTCCTATTGGAGTCTTGCTGTATTCTGACAAGTGCAGTTAGCCCCAGCCTTTAAACTGCCCCAGAGAACAAAGGGTTAAACTTTCTATGCAGAGCATAGAATGCTGAGCTCAAGCTCGGCTGATGTCTCTGTCTGTTTCCCTTTGAAATCCAACCATCAGATTCTTACGAGCAAAACTCACTAGCTATTCTATGTGGAAATTGTAACATGTTTACTAGCCAACTGGCAACAAAAAGTTTTGGATTCCCAAAGGAAGACTCAAGTCAGGAAACCCAAAAACCAAACCAAACATGAATAATAACACCCAAACACCCAAACAAAAAGAAGAGGGTGTAAAGGAGCACCCCTGAGGTGCAACACTGCGCCTGCCCACCACTTCCCAAAACCAGGTTCTGAGAGGGGAGGCAGGAAGGGAGGTCAAAATGCAGCAAGACTCCAATAGAAGAAATATAATTACTAGGGTCAGTAATTTTTTCTTCAAACAACTTGAAGTCTTGCTATAGTCTGACAAGTGCAGACTACCACGCAGTACCTCCATGGAGGAGGGATAGAACCTACTTTGGGAATAGGCTCTGAAGTACTGCTGTGCCAAACCGAGTATCACTCCTAGCCTGGATATCCAGAGAGGAATGCTTGGTAAAGGTATGGACTGTTTTCCAGGTGGCTGCTTGACAAATTTCTAAGAGAGGGATATCCCTGGCAGCAGCCAAGGAAGCAGCTGTACCTCTTGTAGAGTGAGCCCCTTAGGCCTGAGGGTGGAATCTTTCCCAGTTTTTCATAGCAGAATTGTATACAAGACACAATCCACCTGGCAATAGTTCTCTTGGTGGCAGGTTTGCCCTTTGCCACTTCTCCATAAGCGAGGAACAACTGGAGGGGAATCAAACCTGTGACCCTTGGTACACTCTATGTAGTAGCTAAGGGATGTTTTAACATCTAAACTGTGTAGCCTCCTCTCTCCTGAGGAAGAATTATCAGTGAAGAAAACAGGGAAAGACATAGACTGATTCAAATGGAAGTCTGAAACTACTTTAGGCAAGAACCTTCTATTGGTTCTAAGGACCACTTTATCCCTGTGAAAGGAGATAAAATCAGGTTCCACTGACAGGGCTTGCAATTCACTGATATGTCTGGCAGAGGTAATGACTACCAAAAAACACAGTTTTCCAAGTCAAGTACTTAAGCTCTGCTGAGGACATAGGCTCAAAAGGAGGTTGCATAAGTTGAGCAATGCAAACATTTAAATCCCAGGCAGGGGCAGGGTCTCTAAAGGGAGGATTGGTATGAAGCAATCCTTTGAAAAATTTACAGAACACAGGATGAGATGATAGTGAGGAAGACGTCCCCACTGACAGAAATGCAGAAACAGCTGACAAGTGTACCTTGACAGTAGCTGGTCTGAGGCCTAGGCCATTAAGATGGACCATATAATCCAGAACCGTAGGCAAATTCAGCAGTATCTGGAGAAATATACTTCTTGGAACACCAAATGCTGAATCTCTTTCATTTGGAGTTATAAGTCTTTCCGGTGCAGGGCTTTCGAGAAGCTTTGAGAATATCCAGAACCCCCTGAGAAAGATGCAAGTCTGCAAACTCTAACTCTTCAAGAGCCATGTCTTGAGATTAAGAGACTGAAGATTGGGGTACCAAATCCTCCCCTGAGAAGAGGTTAACAGGTTGTAATTCCTGGGAAGAGACAGGGGAAGATAGACTGTTAGGGACAACAACAGGGGGGTACCAAGGCTGTCTGGCCCAGTCTGGAGCAATCAGAATCACTTTGCAAGGTTTTGACCTTATCTTGACTAAAACTTTGAACAGAAGTGGGAAGAGGGAGGGAAGGCATACAGAAATTTCCCTTCCCAGTTCAGAATCAGAGCATCCAGGGGGACTGAGCCCAAGACTGGGTGCCTGCAACAAAAGAGAGGAAGTTGGTGATTGTCTGGGGCTGCAAAAAGATCTATCTCTGGAGTGCCCCACCTTGAAAAAATTACCTTCAATACCAGAGGGTCCAGGTGCCATTCGTGATGGCCCTGTGAGATCCTGCTCAGTGCATCTTCTAGCACATTTTCCTTCCCTGGAAGGTGAACTGCTATCAGAGAGGTTTGCAGGGAATAAGCCTGGGATCACAACTTCATAGCTTCTGTGCACAAGGCCGTAGACTGAGTGCTTCCCTGTTTTTTTGATATACCACATGGTGGTGGTGTTGTCTGTTCTGATCTGAACCACCTTGTTCTGCACTGACTGAGAGAAAGCTTGCAGGGCCAGAAAAACTGCCCTGAGTTCTAGGAGATTGATATGGAGAAGGGATTCCTGAAGGGACCACAGACACTGGGCAGTGAGGGCCCCCAGATGGGCTCCCCAGCCCAGAAGGGAAGCATCTGTGGTAAGGACCACCAAACGAGACTGAGTGACAAATGGGACCCCTTGCCTTAAATTGTCCTGATCCTGCCACCATTGAAGGGCTTGGATCAAAGTCAGAGTCACTGGGATCAGTTTGGTAAGGGAATCCTTCCTCTGAGACCAAAAAGCCCTCAGATGGAACTGAATGTCCCTTATCTGGAATCTTGCCCCTTGGACCACTGCTGTTGAAGCTGTCATGTGGCCCAAGAGCTGGAGGAAATGCCTTGCAGAGGTCAGTATGATGTCATCACATCCCCTCAATGGCAACATAGCCTTGTTATGTATGGACAACCATACACTAGTCAATATATAATAACTGGCTTAGCCTTTTTACCCATAGGGAAACCGTGGCATAATTTGCTGTTAAAAAGGAGCATTTAAAATGGCAAACATGCGCACTGTTTCCCTTGCTCTGCGCATGTCCCACTGCTGCTATTCTTTTAAGAATGCACGCGCCCACTTTGCCACAGAAGACTGAACTGCCACTTACAATTGGACTCGGTGGTAAGCTTAACTTAACAAAAAAAACACTTTTAACTTTTAAAAATAACCTGTTTCTACAGCTCACCCCCTCCAAAAGAGTTTTACATTTATTAAAAATGGCACGAGAGTCACTCTCACAGACCGGATGGTCAAATGGAACCAGGCGGGCCGCGCAGCAGCCTACATTAATTTTATATCATTGCTGAGGCGAAAAAGACAAACTCAGCAATTATATAAAATAAAATATGGGTCTGGGTGTGTGAATACTCGAATTTACACACATCCTCAGGGTTTGATGCTATGCATAAACCCCTCGAGCCTCGCTCTCGATGTTTATGTAGCATCAAACCCCTCGGTTGTGTATAAATTCTCATTACACACCCAGACCAATACTTTATTCTCTATATAGTATATGGTTAGGGTTTATTGTTAATGGAAAACGGTGGGTTTTAAAATCCTGTTGTAGGACAGTTCAAAGGTTAAAAATGTTACTGTACTATTATTCTGATGTCACATTGATAGTACAACAACTTTTCCCCCTTGAACTCTTACCTAAATGGTGGAAACAGTACTGTGACAGAAAAAAGCAAATGGATTTAAATGGTGGTGCGGTTAGTGAGCGGACGGTGAGTGGCAACCTAAGATAATTTGAATAACAGACTTTCACAGTCGGTTACGTGTGTCCAGACTACCAGTTTGTCTTTTTTGTTTTGTTTTAAATGACTGGTAGATATAAATCGTGGGGGACAGGAGCAGAGCAGGACTGCTGCGGAACCGGACTCAGGAGCAGAGCGGGAATGAATGGAGGAGAAGTAGCGTTATCACAAAGTATGAAACCTTGTGAAAGTTTCGACATTTTGGAGAACCATATACTATATAAAAGTGTATGGTTGTCCATACACAACAAGGCTATGTTGCCATCTCGGGGAAGTGATGCCATCAAACTGACCTCTTGAACTTTGCTCTCGAGGTCAGTATGACATCATCACATTCCCTCGATGGCAACATATCCTTGTTGTGTATGGACAACCATACACTATTCTACATATTTTTGCTGTTTCTGCTATTCCAACTTTTCAGTGAAACAGAATGGACTGTGAATATACCTTGACACATTAGGTTATGATCACAGTAGTGAAAAAATAGGCAACGCTGATGCTCTATGTGCACGGTACCTTTAGTCAGGGTTTTTTAACCATCAAGAGAGAAGGGCAGAATCCTAAACTGTAATTCAACTATAAAAAGGGAAACCAAAAAACACAAAACAGAAGCAGCCTGACTTTGAAGCAGTGCACCCACTACCCCAGCCCATTTATAGTTCCATGTCAGTGACATATTTTTTCGTTGCGTGCATTACCTTTATGATAACTGAGCTGCATCTTGTAAATCAAAGGGGCCAGTATACAACTGGTAACCACCGACAACCACAAATCAGAAAATAAAAATAATGCAACCACAGTATTCGTATTTAGCCAAGCATCATAAATGCTAGCTTCCAGAAAGTCCCAGATTACATCCTGTCAGCTGCTGGACATGCTGTTAAAGCTCACTTTGAGCCACTTAGCATTGCTCTCCTTGAGGCTTACAAGCTTCATATCAATGTTAAGTTCAGTGGCCCCAACAATAACCTTTTCCGATACCAGCACAGCATACCATGTTCTGAAGTTTTGTTTTAGAAACTCCTTAAACACTTTATTGACAGAGATGTCCAGGGGCTGTAGTGTATCTATACATAATGCTGGCACATAGATTGGGATGAAGCTGCTGTCCTTGAGGGGTTTTTTTTCATACCAATCTTAGTGGTGTGTGCTTGGAACAAGTAAAAAATACAGAGTGCTTTTTGCTCAGGTAGCAATCCAAGACGTTGTTTTGACAAGCTGCAGTGGGGCACCAGAATTTGATCTGTACAGTGCCTGCATTAGCCCAGTGATTAACAGAGTGGGTCATGTGCCAGTCAATTAGGAATTTGTGAATGGGTTGGCAAGAATTGGTTTTCTCTTTGTATATCACTTGCAGTGGTAACACGTCCCCTGCCACTGTGCAGACTAGCATGATGAAAACGACGTTTGTTTCTTAGTCCTGTGACGGCTACCTGTTTTGATCCCATGGCAGCCATAGTCCACTCTGAATAGGGCAGCATACTGTCACCAGTCTCGTCCATATTTACTGTGAGTTCAGAGGGTATCAGTCCTTGAGCAGGGGCTTTGGAAATTCATGACAGATACAGTTCCTTTAACTTGAAGAAGTCAATATGTTTTTTTTTCTGGCTGTTTTAGTGCCCTTTCGCTTACTAACCCCAAATCTGTGCAAAAACCCCAGGCCCACTTACAGGTGATGTTCAAGTAGCCACCTTTCTCCACTAACAAGTGAGGGGAATTGGCTTTTTTTATGCCAAGTGCCATGAATGAACAGTGTGGGCATTTACAACCTCCCCCTTGGCATGGGGAAATTTGACAAATTTCCTGAGTTTTTCTTTTGGCTCAGTGACCAACACGATCGGCTAGCCATGAAGTTTCTTAGGGAGGGCAGGGGATAGTAGAGTTGGGTCTAAAGTTTTACAGAGCTCAGTGAGATGGTTAGATTAGAATTTTCTCACTGTGCTCTCATTAATTTTTACACCGGTCTTGTACTGTTGATAAACTGCTGCCATCATCCCACTCTTTGGGTCCTGGTAGGACGAAACACGTGTCTATGTTTTTCTTTTATTTATTTAAAGTCTAGGAATTACAACCCTTTGAGTCAGTGACTCATTTGCAAAGGCTCCACGTCTTACATAAATGGATTAGAACACAGTATAACATAGAATATACAATATAGACAACAGTACTAGTACAGAAAATGACAGTAACCTACCGAGGTGAAAGAAAAAATAGAATAAACACAAACACTGGAACGACAGCAATTGTGAAGTAATGATGCATTAACATTTTTAAAGTTGCATCTGCAGTCACAGTGGGAGTTTGACATTATGTGATTAAGTAACTCATGTTTGTAAGGCCCAAGCCTAGGAATTGATAAGACAGAGTCATGGATAAAGTTCATCCAGAGTGGTGCCCTGTAGCAAAAGGACCTTTGGTCAGCAGTGGTCTTTACAAAGGGGACATGGAAAGTGGTGGTTTCAGAGTGTCTAGTGGAGCGAGCCGGTAGGTTCTTTTGGAGGAGCATAAGACAGCCTGGGGGAGCTAGGCCCAACTGAATTTTTTTTGGCCAGTAGGCAGGTCTGATAAACTAGTCGTCCCTGGAAGTTTAGCCATGATGAGCGTAGATAGAGGTCACAGGTGTGCGTAAGACAATCACATCCTATGGCCAATCTGCAGGCTTTGTTTAGGGCATGTTTAATGCTGGACAGAGCTGTGTCAGAGGTGGCCCCATAGATAATTATGCCATAGTCTACCAGTGAGATGATGGAGCTGGAGATAGCTAAGCGTAGAGCCTCCAGAGGTAGACAGGGCCTAAGCCTGTAGAGGAGACCAATTCTTTTGTTAATTTCAGTGCAGGTTGACGTGATATGCTCACGATAGGTGAGGGTGGAGTCTAGAATAACCCCTAGATATTTAAAATTGGAAACAGGTTCCAGCTTGGTGTCCATCACATTGTGTATAGCTAATTTTGTAGTGCTGTGCTTATGTTGTGGGTGGGCAAATAGCATGACTTTCGTCTTTTTTGTGATGAGTATGAGCTTGTGTGAGGAAAACCAGTCTTCAATTTGAGTGAAAGAGTCCTGCAAGGATTCTTGAAGTTGCGTAGGGTCAGGGTGCCGACTGAAGATCACCGCATCATCCGCATAAAGGAGAAGACACCAAGAGGTGGCCTGAGGTAATGAGTTCAGGTAAAGTGAGAAAAGGAGCGGACCGAGGATAGATCCTTAAGGGACACCAGATCAGACAGGAAGGTTTGCGGAGAGGGTGTTTCTTATCATCACCTGCTGAGTGCAGCCAGAGAGATAACTGGAGAACCAGCTAGTAGTTTCTTTGGAGATGCCGACAGAGAGGAGGGAGTTTATGAGCATGGTGTGATTGACGGTGTCAAATGCCTTGGTGAGATCTATAAAGACTGTACCAGCCAGATCTCCCTGGTCAAGAGCATCATGAACAAAGGAGGCGAGTTGTAGGAGGGCAGTGGTGGTACTGTGACCTTTCCTGAAACCATGTTGTTGTTGGCAGATTAGGTGTTGTGTATCTAGATAGTTAGTAAGTTGATCAGCCACTATTTTTTCCAGTGCTTTTGAGAGTGGAGGGAGTATGGAGATGGGCCTGTAGTTACCAGTAGCAGTACGTATACCATTTTTGTGTACTGGAGTAATCCTTGCCTTTTTCCATAGAGACAGGAATTTTCCTAGGCACAGGGACATGTTGAAGATTTTAGTAAGAGGTACTAGAACAGCATCAAGGGTTAAAGATAGCAATTTAGCATCTAGCGAGTCACCACTATGTCTGGTCTTTCCTTGGAACCTGGAAATATATGAGCGGTCATCACTAGTGGAGATGGTTTTGAGATGAAAAGAAGGTGCACTGGGGGTGGTGGGAAATATCCAGCATCAGAACTGAAAAAGTCAGGGGGAGAATAGAGCTTAGGTCTGAGAATGCTATAGTAAAAGCATCTGCTATTTTGCTGGGTTCTTGAGTAGGGATACCATCTAGGATAAGCATGGCGGGGGAAGGGGAGGGCGACTTTCCACTAAGTTCCTTAATATTATCCCAGAACCTTTTACCATCACCCCAAGTGGCAGTGAGTTTTGTTTTGTAATAAGCAGCCTTTGCCAGCCATATTTCCCAGGTGCAAGTATTTCTGGCAGCATGATAACGTTGTCGGTCAGCGGGTAGACCTCACTGAAGGGCTCTGAACCACAGGTCATCACACACCTTCATATGATCAAGCAAATATCTAGTTACCCAGGGGGATGATTTAGACTTTTCAATCTGTTTGACATGGGGGCAAAGATGTCACAGGCTGATTGGAAGGAACTTATGAAAAAGGACAGGGCGGCATCAACTGATGTCAGGTGATCAAGAGGGGACCAGTCGAGATTTGGAAGTCAGTTTCTGAGATGTTTTAGAGCCCCCCTCTTGAGTTGGTGGCACATGGAGATCCTAGGTGGGGGTGGTTTCCAGCTATTTGACTAGAGACATGTTACCGGGGAGTGATCACTGATGGAGTCCGATAGGACCTGGACATCCAGTATGTGCTCAGGATGATTTGTGAGTATGAGGTCAAGGAGGGAGCTATGGCACATATTTTTGTTTACTCTAGTGGGGGTGAGGACCATTTGAGACAGATTTTGGGCAGCAGCTGCATCCCTGAGGGGGGATGTCTGGGGGGCAAGCCAGTTTGAGTTAAAATCACCTAGGGCTATGACTTCGGAATTTTTTGGGAGTTGTTCGATAATATCTAGGAAGGATGTGAAGGCATCCCTTTGGTTATGAGGGAGTATATATACAGACATTATGTAGACGGATTTCTTCTGTTGGCACCCTTTGCAAACTGTGTGAGAGGCCTTTCGGCACCATGCATTTCTTCTTAAAGTTGAACCAGCAAAATATTCTATGGTGATTTGCATATGCAGCCCATGATGCTTTGCATTATGGGGGCATGTATGATTTTGTATTTTCTTTGAAACTTGGCTTCCCGGTCAATGCCCTTTTGGGTAACCATTGCCTCAGTGCTTGCGCTCAGTGGTTCTTGTCTTTTAACTTGTTTTTTGTTTTAATTGGGTTCATCACAACATAACCCAGATAGACCATCTTAGGGTAGCTGGTTCATTCTACTGGGATGTCAAACAGAGGAGGCATACTGAGGAGTCCTGGTAGGATGAAACACATGTCTATGTCTTCTGTTGGCACTTTTGCAAACTGTGTGAGAAGCCTTTCGGCACCATGCATTTCTGCTTAAAGTTGAACCAGCATAATATTCTGTGGTGATCTGCATATGCAGCCCATAATGCTTTGCATTGTGGGGGCATGTGTGATTTTGTAATTTCTTTGAAACTTGGTTTCCCAGCCAATGCCCTTTGGGGTAACCATTGCCTAAGTACTTGCACACAGAGGTTCTTTGTCTTTTAACTTGTTTTTTATTTTAATTGGGTTCACCACAACATAACCCAGATAGACCATCTTAGGGTAGCTGGTTCATTCTACTGGGGTGTCAAACAGATGAGGCATACTGATGAGTCCTGGTAGGACAAAACACGTGTCTATGTCTTCTGTTGGTACCCTTTGCAAACTGTGGGAGAGGCCTTTCAGCACCATGTATTTCTGCTTAAAGTTGAACTAGCATAATATTCTGTGGTGATTTGCATATGCAGCCCATGATGCTTTGCATTATGGGGGCATGTGTGATTTTGTATTATCCCATTCTTTGTTGCATACTTCTCAGTGCAAATTCTGTTTCAGGAGTGTATGATGCATATGATGGGGGCAACTTTTCTTAGGAGCTGGTGAGGTACTGGAGGCTAACTCTTCAGCAATAAAAGCTGCCTCCACTATATCCACACCTCAACCAGTAGGCAAATTGATACTGTTGATATTTGAAACATCATATGGATACTTCCTTTTTACTTGCATTTGATGACTATATCCATTTCAAAATGAACATTTTAAGAAGCATTTAACACAGTTCAGCAGCCTTCCACAGTCAGCATTTCCCCACTCTGCTGGAACCAAGAGGAGAGAAACCTGAAACTGTTTATCAAGGGAAAACAGGGGATTCGTGCAACTGATTTGACAGTTACCAGACTACCTGACATCTAATTGACAAGTGCTGATTTTACAGTTGCCTGACTACCTGACAAGTAGTTGATAAAGGCTGTCAGTGCTACTAATGTGCCATATTTCTGTGTGTTTTTATGGCTGCAGTGGGCAGAGCCTGCAGACGTTTTGCATGTACAAAAGGGCTGATGTCATGTTTTCTGTCCGTGGAATTGGCTGAAGGTATAAATAGTCTCCTCCACTTTACCCTCCTCCAAGAAATGCTTTTCACCCTGAAAATAAATATGCTTTCATGTTAGTCAATGGTTGCAGTGTACTATTTTTTTCTGAAATGGGAGGTACATGAACTGGAACCTGAGTAGTGGGAGGCAGCATTGGTTTTTTTTGGGGAGGGGGTAAGATCCACCCCCACCTCCACCTGAGAAGCTCCTAAAGATCCACCCCCACCTTTCTGGGGGGGGGGTTCATGTGGGAGGGCCATGAGGTGGATCTATCATGTTGGAACAACTGACTATCAGAGCTGCCTGGGGCATCAGAGCTTAAGGTTAAGAAGGAAAGAAATTGTAATTTAGGAGTGCCTGAAACTGCATCTTTATACAACACTTGTGAAACTGCATCCTGAAATTACAGCACTTAAGGAAAGCAAGCACATGCAACACAAGAATGACAACTAAGGTATAAGCCCACAAAGGAGTAAACTATGTCACCCAAAGAAGACTATGCCATATTGGATACTAGAGTGTCTGTTTCTTAAAAGCTTTTTATACCCCCCCCACACAGACACAACTGAAGCACCCACCCAAACAGCTAGGGGAAGTTCTACATTTTTATATCTCTGGGACCTGAAGCTTAGCAGTAATCTGTGAAGAGAATAAAGTCTTGTGTTTTGTGCATTTAAATAGGTTTAGTGTTTTGAAGTTAAAAGATATAACTATATTTATGCAACATATGTAGCCAAATAAACAGTGGGATAAATCCATTTATTTAAACAACCGTGGGATAAGTATTAAAATATCCATTTATCCCACACCCTGACGTCAATCTCAAGCCATTTATCCCACATACAGACATCAGTCACTGACCTGGACCCTAATTAGCATAAAACTTGCCATTTCTTTTGTTTCCCCTCCATGAAACAATGCCATCTCATGCCGTCGCCTGCACCTGACACAACACACAAAAATGATCTCATACTCCACAAGCTTACCACAATGGCAAATGGAGTACATAGTAAAAACGTCGCTCAGTATGGAAGTACAGCATTTTAAAAAAATCTGTGAAGTTATACCGCACCTACTTGTACAAATCCTAACTAAAACTACTGTAAAAAATAAAATCAAACAAAAACTAGTAGCATGGCACAGTCACAAAACAACAGCTTTGACCTCGAACTACAAGACATCTTATGCAACTAGAAATGGACATTGAACCTCTAGAAGACCCAGAAAACCAGCAGCCACCTTCCAACTCAGGTACAGGTTTCAGTTTTAACATGGCAATAGCAAGCACACCTAAAAAAAGAACAGCACCACAATCTCTTTAACTAGTCCTTCTCAAAGGTGCACAATGCTGTTTACCTCACAAAATAATAATATCCAGCCTGAAACCGCTGCCCATGAAACTGAAAGCTACCAAAAAACAGTAGCAGCCCAGAAACCCTCAACATCAACAGTCAAGCCATTCCTTCCTATTACAATAGAGCAAGAAGAAATGCCAACTACCAGCAAGCAAATGCCCAATACTGGTACATCAGAAAAAAATCCTCTAACAGTGATAGACTTTACAGCAATCTCAAAATTTATTCAAAGTGCAAAAAATAGCAACACACGAAAAAAGACAAATATTGATTTGAATCTAGTAAAAGCATACATAGAACAGAACATCAGCACCACTACAGACCTTTACCAACTCAGCCCAGTAGTGTTGAAGAGTCTCCTATGTCACTACTTTATGCATGCCAAAAAAAAAGGACAACTCACCCTATCAGCCACTAACACTCAGAGCTATTTTTTAAAGTATAGAAAGACACTTAAAATAAAACAACTACCCACTCTCCTTATCAACTGCACTACAATTTGAAACTGCCAGGCAAGTTCTAAAATACAAGCAGGAACAGTTAAAGAGCCTTGGAAAAGGGTGCAAGCCGAAAACTGCTGATGAACTTACAGATCAAATAATAAATGAGCTCTATACCAAAAAACAACTTGGTTCCTACACCCCTGACTCTCTAACCAACCCCATGTGGCTAACCATCAGTCTCTACTTCGGACTTCGAGGTAACACAGAAATGCAGTCCCTCTGCTGGGGACACATAGAGTTAAAGAAAGATGAAAATGGCAAACAATTCCTGGAATTCAACCATGAACGCCAGACAAAAACCAGAAATAGTGCAAACCCAAAAGAATATAGAAAGTTAAAACCAAGAGCATCTGAACTACCAGAAAACCTGCTTAGATGCCCAGTAGCAAACTATCAGATTTACAAAGCAAAAAGCCCAGAAAAAAACTTTACAACCTGATGCTCCTTTCTTCCTCTCAGCAAACACCTCTGTGCAGCAACAACAAGCCAGCGCCTAGTACAAAAACCAGCCCATTGGAATAAATAAACTGTCCACTATAGCAAAAAGCATGATTGCTGCAGCCAGTGTTGAAACCAGTAAAATACTCACTAACCACTCAGCTCGAAAGCACCTAGTGCAGAAGTTATGTGACAGTGGAGTGGCACCTACTGAAATCATTCAAATATCTGGACATAAACAGCTACAAAGTTTAAATGATTATGCAAAAATAAATGAAGACACACAGCTAAAAATCTGCAAGCTACTAAGTAGAACAGCAACTGATTCTACCACTCCACCACCAGTAAAAAAAACCTAAGCAACCTTTAACTTCACCTAAATATGAGCAACTGCTTGGAACCTGCTTTGACGGGCCAAACATTACAGCAAAGAACATTACCTTCAGCATCATACAAGGTATGCATCATAATGCATAACACCTTCCCCTATATGTAGCCACCCACCCACCATACACCCAACCCACAGTCATACAATCCCGACAACATACTTACTTTCCACCCACCCACACCACCCCCACCAAACCTCATTCTTCACCAAAAATACAATATTTCCAACTCACATAACTAAATATTTTTCCCATTCTTCCCCACAGGAAACAAGTGTGACACTGAACCAAAAAGAAGAGCCCAAGTCATTCACTCTGATACTGACTCCGACTAATGGTTGCAGACAAGTAAAATCAGCAAAACACTTCATAAGCAAAAGGAAACAAGATAGACACCTAATCAAGATTTTTTGCAACAAGAAAACAACTTCCAAAGCCAGAGACTCAGCATACCAGAAAGCTACAGTCTAACAGTACTTTCTCAATGGTTAAAAAATCAACAGTGATGGACACGTGAGAGGAAATGATATGCCGCTTAAAAGCATAACTCATATACTGTAAAGTACTAGAGTGACATTAAAACTCAGAACTGCTGTATGCATAAGTAAAAACAATTCTATCCTGTAAAAAAAATCTGCATTTCAAAGATGTCACTTTTTTTTAAAATAACAAACAAATGTTGTTTTTTGCTCTGAATACAGATAAGAAACGTCTGCTTTGAAAACAAATTTCTTCTTCTAGTCATAATTATAAACTATTCCTATACTTAAAATGTGCGCTCACTCTACATAACAATAGCTATTATCTCACTTGACTTCTATTAAACTTATCACCTACTATGTGGAACAAACATGTATAAATGTGTTTCAGCCCTGTTTAACAATGTTATTTTTTGCTTTCTAAAATTCAAGGCATCATAGCAATGTATTTCAGCACTGTTTAACAAAGTAATAGTTTTCTTTTTTAAAACTCAAGGCAACATAGTACTGTCTTAGTACTGTAACTGTAATAAAACCATTTTTCCAGAAAAATACTTAAAAAGCATATTTCTGATTGTCAATTTGCATAAAAATGTATGCCCAATTAGCATCAAACATTGCAATATCAAATATAGCTCACTTTATACTGTTCAACAAAACAAATAGTTTTGCCTGTTGTTACAGTTAACCACCAAATCTTAGAAAAAAATATCTCTTCTGTATTGGAGCTTTCAATAAATGCTTCTTTTGTACCCATTACCTGTTGACATATTCAATGCAGTTCCTTCTCTCCAGACACTGCTTTCCACACAACAAGGGACTCAAACCCACAACCTCCGCAAACTCCATACCCATAGAAAAAACAAAACAAAAAAAAAAACAACAACAGCATTCTTTGAACTCTTCAAGCCCCAATCCACATTAATACCCATCACAAAACATGCTTTTTTCTCCAATCTTCAGGCTCTTCATGCCCTACATTCTTCGAAACACCCCACCCCCAAAAAAAGCAAAAAAAACAGATTTACACTACCAAAAATCTCTTCAGGCTCTTCATGCCTCACATCCTCCGCTTTCCTTAATCCAAATACTGTACTTGCTCTCCACCTCTCTCCTTGATCTTCATCTCCCCACAAAAAATCATGGCACCTAACCCACATTTCCATGACTGGCTTCACAGTAAAATATGTCCAGCATCCAAATGCTGTCACCTGGACACTCCCAACAAACATTCCCCTTCCACAAGCCATGCTCCCATTGATAACTCCATTGCCACTGCTCCCTCTTGAACACTTGACCTGCTCTACTCACAAACTGTGCCGCAACTCCAAAACCACCCCATAACAAACCAGCCAATCACAAACATTTTCCCACGCTACGTAAACCAATAGAAAACGATGAACAGTTTCATTCACAAAACTCACAGCCAATCACATTCCACACACAACCAATCACCATTCACACACAACCAAACCACACAAACAGTAAAACTCTGCCCAAAATCATACCGCATCACAAATAGTCCTGCATAAAAATACTAAATAAACAAACATACAAGTGTTATAAACCAAACCAAATGTTGCATAAAAATCGCACATGCACTGACCATTCACGGAATACATGATTTATTTAAACTCGCACTGTGTGACCTCGGTACCTCACTTGTGGCTCCGCCACTCGTGAGGTCAACCAAGGTCACACACTGCTCGTTTAAATAAATCATGTATCCCCTGAATGGTCAGCACATATCCCCTATATACATAGTGTCATGGGCACCTGAAAAGGAAGGAGATACTACTGAAATAAATGTTATTCTGATGATTTATTTATTTAAGTATAAGATTTTAAGTGTAGTTCTGCCTAGGTCACAGACACATGTTATAAAAAAATACATTTAAGGATGGTTGTATTAGTCAAAGCTTGTAGTAGCAAAATAAAGCAAGAAAAATAATATATTGTGTTTTTTTTCTTTCAATTGTTTCACTAGGAGTGTGGCACACTAAGCTCAAAGCTTGTTTACAGGGGCAACCTGGGACCATATGGAAGTTAAATGACTTGCTCAGGGTCACCCAGTATGCAAGTGGGGCTGTGGGATTCAAACCCAGATCTCCAGATTTGCAGCTCAGAGCCTTAAACCAATGTGCTATACTGCCTCCCTAGTTATGGCAGTCATCTGTTTTATGGTTCATGATGCTGGTGTAGTAAGCAGCAGTGCATCGCATAGCAGGTGTAAAATGTCAATAAGTAGGTCATGCAATAGATGTGCTGAGCAGTTACTGACACAAGAAATTTATTTAGGATAGTAAAATATTCCTGTTAGAAAACTGATAAATGTGTGACATTTGCATCTCAATTTCAAGGAGGTCAATGTACAATGTCAATTAGTTATAGTTTTCAAGTTTTCTGGGTATTTGCTTTGTACTACCACTGTTACTAAATTTAAATTATTCTATGAAGAAAATTAAGTTTATGTAACTGTCTGTAAATATATTAAAAACATTTACTTGTCCTTATAATGCAATGCTGTTGCTAGGTTAAGAAGTCACATAACAACGTCCAGGGCATTAGGGTTTCTGACCATAACACCCTGCCCTGTAGGGACTGACTGGCATCAGGGGTGTGACTAGGGATTGTCAGCAGTAATGCTCATGCCATTCCACCTCCATCCCCACCATGCAGCTAGTGACGGATATTGAGGTGTGCCTTTGACTCTTCAGCCCCAAAGTTCACTCCATTTTCCTATACAGTACTGTACCAATTTCAGCGTATTTCCTTATGGAATGGGGTGAGTGTAAAGCTTGAACACCCCAAGGCACACCTTGACACTTGTCTGTGTCTACAGTGTAGGGTGAGGTGAAATGGCGTGAGCGTTATGGGCAATGACCCAAAGGTACACCCGAATGCCTGTCCATCTCTGAATGGTGGGGGTGGGGGTGGCATCACTTCAGTACTTCATTACCATTCCTATTCTGCCTGTCTGTCTGTGTGTGTCTCTCTCTATCTATAACCCTGTATGTCTACGTAATTATCTATCTTTCTATCAATTGCATGTATCGCTATTTTTACCTATTTATAAAACAAACCTGCATATCACATTTGCCTGCACTCAGAGCACATACTTATGAAACTGTGCATATTTGTACTCCACTCCTGCATAGACCTCATACTTTCCTAATATTCCCATTATCACAAGCATAACTACCATGCCCTTATCAAAAGTGACCCCCTCTGAAAGTTACTATCACATTTTCTCTGCTAACAGTCCATCATTACACCTGACTTTCTGACATCAACACATTGCTTAAATATAACTTACATCACCTCAAAAAAACGTTTCCCTAAAAAAAACAAAAAAAAACTGTGTAAATAATCCCAAGGCTGAACATATGCCAGCCATTACTTTTTCATGTACTGTCACCTTCTGTATCATCATGTGGATTTGCATATGTTTCCCATGATGCTTTGTATTATTGGGGTATGTACAATTGTGTTTTCTTTAAAATGTTGCTGTCTGGCCAATATCATCCGGAATAACACATACCTCAGTGGTATTTGCTCTGGGGTTCTTTTGTAAACCTATATTGCTTCCTATTCCTTCCATTAAAATGTACACCTCCATATATTTTTCTAATAATGTGTATGCCTTCCTTAGAACAGAAACTAAAACAAATCTTACTACTTACAAATTATTGTGTTGTTTCTCCATACCTCCTTAACAATTTCACACAACTTTACTAACTTCATTATGCAGCCGTGGTGGATCTGACCGGATTTTGTTTTTTTTTTTGGTACAACAGGAGGTGGGGGGAAGGAAATAAGTCTGTAGGTAGTCTATTGCTCAGTAAATGCCAGCCCCTTCAGTGGCTGTAGGTGTTACCCTGTAAGGGAGCTCTGGCAGGTAAATTTAATACGGTTAGCACTGACTGTTATTTAAACCTCATAAAGGAGATGTAAAACAAAGGGCCTCTACGACTCTATATTGGACAGCTCCTCTGTCCACAAACTATTAGTAACATTGAACTTTTCAACAGTACAGAACCCTACTGACTTGGAAATGTTACAGAAAACATCTCGACAGCATTGCATAAACATTGAGTGCCTGGCTCAGTCACAGAGGGAAAGTATACACTTTTAAAGAAAGAAACTAATCAACCAAGTGGTTGTCGCCATTTTAAAGCTGAAGTGAAAGTGGGCAACCCCCTCACTAACCCTTTCTTAAAATCAAAAACCCACAATCAAGGACCAAAAAGATCAAAGTCCCAGACAGGAGAATAAGAAATATACTGAGACAGCTCCACGAAAGACAAGAATGTCTAAAATTACTTTATTGATCGGGATCGGGGGTGGGGAAACCACTGGACTACCAGTGATAACGGATCGGGGATATTTTTTATGCTATGTGTGATCAGGACTGGGGGGAACACACTGGACCACCAGATTAACAGATCAGGGTGGTTTTTTGGTATTATATGTGTGATTGGGGCTGTGGGGGGACTGTGTACCTGGCCCTAGACTGTGCGCGGGGCACCAACCTACACCATGCATAGTTAGGATTGGGTTTCACCAGTGTAGCTATGCACCAGCGCAGCTGGATAGTTTTACGCTTCAGGGGGTTTCAATATTGTGATGCACAGCACATGCATGAGGGACCTCTCATTTGCAAAGGTGCATCACAATATTGTGCGCAGTGGTGCAGTTAGGGGTGCACGATGCATCGGTGGCCTTTGAATATGGCCATGCCCCTGACAGCCCTGCACATCCAGGGATGTGCAGTGCATTCAGGGGATGCACCACACATTTGGTCTGAATATGTGGGCCCAGGTCCATATTTTCAAAAAGAAGTGCTCTGACCCTTTCAATACTAGCTGTGCTTGATTTTAGGAACTGTGACAAACTATGTGATTTTTGTAATTATGCATTGTTATTTTGTTTTGTTCACCTATTGTTTGAAATGATGTCTAGATAATGTAAGCCTTGCTGTACCCTCCTTGCACCCCAATAAAAAAGGATTATTAATTCTCAGTAGAGTTAGTCTCCATTTGCAAAAAATTAAAGTAAATTAATAAATATGTGAACATAGCTCACATAGAAAAAAACTCTTAGAACAAGACTAGATGGTGCCAATCTCCCCAACCCCCACCCCGGTGACACACTGGTCAACTAACTTTTGTAACTGTTTGTATCTAGAAAAGATTCAATATGGGGCCGAAAGCCACTTGACTAGGTTTGAGGCACATAGCAAACATTGATAAGAGCCATTGAACATAATGTTTCCTACCTGATGGGAATAAAGATGTATACAGTGTATAAAACGGTATGTAAGAGCTGGGATACCTAGTTATGGAGCCCTAAGCTGGAATCGTAAGAGGCCAGATGTACATCTTAATACTAAGAGGAACAATTTGAGTTGTGACCCAAATGTTGATAAAATGTGTATTATTGATCCTCGCTGCCCAAAAATACACACTGTATCTATGACACTGTAATTGTTCAGCAATTCAATTTGCTGCATCTCTGTAACACTTGACTTGTGTAGCCCAGGTGCCATGTGCCAGTAGGCTACTACCCCTGCCTGCTGACTACTATACAGGTTAAGGGGCCTGGGTTCTGTTTCAATGGCAATTGGGGATTCTTTCCCAAGATAGAAATAAAATAGTGTGGCGTCTTCACTCAGAGTAAAATTATAAGTGGGTATGAAATTTAACAGTACGACCCCCTGAGATATTGTACCTACCCACTTCCCCGTCCAGTCACCCCACACACAGAGAACCATTTTGTTTTGCAATACTGTACAACACATATAATAAAAGGCTGTAACTAATAATATGCTCACAACCACCTTTAACAATAACAACCTTAAAGCTTTTATCCTGGGGAAGGGGGATGGGAAGCAGAAAATTTGTAGCAGTTAGCAGATGAAAAACAATTTTAAACAACAGTGCCCACCACCAGCAGCACATTAACTCCCTCCCCCACTGGTACCAGTGCCCCCTACAGTCCATCAGGGTATCCTGAATGGTGCAGGCCTGTACCTGCGGGTTGGCCGGCGTTGGGGCTCTTGAAAAACACTTTAAGATGGTAGACTTCAAACTTTGTACTTGTAAGCAACATTATTCTAATCCCCTTGGTCCGGGCAAGTCCTGAGTTACTCACAGTTCAGTAGGCAAAAGATCTTGGGTTTTGCTCCGTGAGCTTGAGGGAGAAGATCAATGGCACCATGAGGCAGCAGAGCAACTAGACAACAGGAAAATATGGATAAAGTAACAGGATCTGGCAGCGTTACACCTTTTACCTTGCTTGCAGAGACTAGCAGCTTGTCACCTTCAGCCTGCCAGGCAGGCTGAAGAATGTGAGCACAAATGCAAGGCTTCTTAGGCTGCAAGTGAACCCAGACCCAAGAGTGACCACACAGTCTGGCTCCCTTAAATGGGTCCAAAGTGCCCTAGCACTCAGGCACGTGCCTGTGGCTCCCTTCAGCCCAGTCCACCCTATTCGATAAGGGTTAACAGTTCCCCTACCTGGCTCCACGTTGTCGCTGTGCAGATTGCAGGTTCTGTCTTTTGCCTGATCAGGAACTGTCAGCCCCGGTGTGCAGCAATGGGTCTTCTGACTTCCACCTTGCCAGTGGCTATTGGCTAGCAGCACACAGTCTCTGTAGTAGCACTCCACCTTTCTGCAGCCAGGTTTCAGCAATACAGGCAGATTCCTGAGCACAGGACACCTATAAACCTTTTCCATGATTTTCCTTCAGCTTCAGACCCAGTTGTCAACTTCAGAACCTGGCAGACAGCTGGACCAGTGGTGCTGAGGGTTGAGGCACTGGACACCACAACTTGCACTAGGCCAATGGCCCAGGTTCGGAATGAGCCCATGCCATTGGGGGTCAGCGGGGGGGGGCAGACAAGAGTTGGATTGAGAGGCTATAAGGCAGCTCTCAACACTCGGGTGGGGATCCAGCTACTCCCGATGCAGGGCTGCCCCCAGGTGGGGGCCCAGTGGTAGTGCAGTTGGGGAGCGACTTGAGTTGGGAGGGTGCTGCAGGTTGCTGCGTACACATGCCTCCACACATGTGTGAACTACCATGGCAAGG
The DNA here is from genome assembly GCA_016271365.2 of Neoceratodus forsteri. Taxonomy (NCBI): domain Eukaryota; kingdom Metazoa; phylum Chordata; order Ceratodontiformes; family Ceratodontidae; genus Neoceratodus; species Neoceratodus forsteri. Next base: position 739,342,291 of record CM028131.1, read on the forward strand.
GCGGGGAGAAAACCAGGAAACACTTGGAGCGTATAGGCTTCATGACGACACCCCACACAGCTCCTGATCCAGACCCCCCAGAGTCTAGATGTTGGTCTCCGGGGGGGGGTGGAGTCAACGCCTTCACTCTTGGCCCTGCCATGGGGAGCAATCCATGGGGAATTGCTGGGTGGGTTGGGTCAGGAAAGTTGGGCCCTGAGACAGAGCCTCTAATCCTGTAACTTTAACAAGCCAGTTTGTATTTCAGGACACATTGTGTGATAGCACATAGCCTCTAACATTTAAAAAACCTGGCCCAAAAATATAAATACTCTATGAATGATTTTCCCTATAATAAACATATGTGCAGACACGCACACACGATATACATTGATGTGAAGGCAGTACAGCATAGTGATTAAGAGCACTGAGCTGCATGCCAGGAGAACTGTGTTGGAGCCCTACAGCCACCACTTGAATACTGTATGACCATTAGCAAGTTACTTAACTTCCCTGTACTCCCCGGATGCACCTGAAAATGAGCCTCAGGTGAGTGGTTCTTTCCTGGCCAAAAACTGTAGAAAGAAAAATGTGAGATTACATCACATAACCGTACATTTTTTTGAATCAATGTCTGACATTCTCTGGTTTGAATAAAAGCAGTTGAGCAGTAAGAGATATGATAGAAAGACACAAACGTGGCCTGAAATACAAACTGGCTTGTTAAAGTTACATTAGTGACAAAGAAGGAGATTCTAGCCATGAGTGAGAAATCTAAATATTAATATTATTGTAACAGCGAGAGGCCCAAAACCTATTTTACAGCATCAAGAGAGAATCCATGGCTGATGTCAGCCTCTGGAAGTTTGTAAAGTTACTATATTTCTGTTTGGGTTTGGTGGAATCATACTGCTGATCGGGTGGTACTGGAGTTAAAGAGCAGCTGACAACTGCAGGAGAACTTTTTAAAAACCTATGTGGATGCAACTCAGCATATACTGCAGTTCACATTAGCTCGCTGTTTCTTTTCCACATTATTTATTGTTGAGTTTATATGCAGGGAAACAGAATCTACGTTTCGTGAAAGTTAATTTGCTCCTGTTGCTCATTCTCCACCTGATAACACTCTGCTTGTCTGACATCACTCAGTCTGACATCGGTTATTCCCACGCAAGGAACATTCTGATGTCACAACAGAGGATTCAGAACTTCAGGTGGTGAAAAGACTGCCGGGATAGACAAACTCTAAGGATAAGGTTCTATTTCCATTCAAATGCATGCAGTAAAAAAGAAATAAGAGGGTAGAGAGTTATATAAAGATACTCAATCAGAAAAAGAAACGTGACTGTGGGAACCTCTGGCTACTGCCACGTGTGCATGATAGGTCAGTGGTAGAACACCAGGACAGAATTCTGGAGGCCAGGTTTCATAGAAACCTAGACAATGTCAGCAGAAAAAGACCATTAGTCCAGCCAGTTTGCCCTGTTTTACCCTATCCTATCCCAGCACCTAATGTCTAGTCAGGACTATTCTCCTCACTTATCTTCTCTTCCCTCCTGCCTTACTGATTTTCCTGTGTAACTATTAAGCCTTTTACTGAGTCCCAGATGTGTTTGAAACCATTAATGGTTCTTGCACCCGGTTTACCCATGACGGTGCGCGGGTAACAACTGCAGCATTCTTTAGGGTGTCAGCTTTATCCAGCAAAGAAACTTGAGCACAAGCAAATAAGGGACATCGTATGGTAACTACACCAATGTAGCTGCATAATGCACCCTCTGGAAGAACAGCAAGAAAACACTACACAGAACACACACATCCTCTCCCGATTTGCCCCCTACACCACCCATATATTAATGTAACAAACTCCGAGACGGAGCTATAGTGGAGATATGTGGGAATGCAATGCAAGTGAGATGACACCATTCAGCATAACAATGGACACCTGAACACTCCAGACACACATGCAGCCAAGAACAAGACACCAGTAGTTAAAAGCACCATTACAGACACCTACAACACCTGTAACAAGCGATGTTCTAATGAACAACAGGTATGTACAAATGTCCCCACAAACACATAGCACCCTGAAAACCCAGATGCCCCAATCACACATGCGCCAACGGTGTCACCCAAATCACGATGTCCTAATCACTGTGCCCTAACAATGAAATATCCTTGCACCCACCACCTCTACTGGTAGGCTATTCCACATCTCAGCCACTCTCTTTTAAAAAAAAAAGTTCTCACAAACCTTTTGAATCTCCCACCTGCCAGCTTTCACTGTCACTGTGTTCATGATTCACCAGTCTTGCTGAATGTTTTCTTACAATTTACCTTTATCAGTCCTTTCAGGAACTTGCAGGTCTATATCATATCTCCTCTTCATTCTTGTCTCCAGCAAGTACGTGTTCAGGGCCTTAAGACAGTCCACATAGTATCTGCCCTGCTAGCCCTGAATAATTTTGGTTATCCTACGTTGTACCGTCTCTTGCCTGCCTATGTCTTTTCTTAGGTACAGTAGGAACTACAGAATTGGGCACAGTATTCTGGATGCGGCATTACAAGCAGTCTGCAGAGAGGCAGCATCAACTACTTCCTCCTGCTGTAAGACCCCCTCCCAGTACACCCCAACATCATGGCTGCTTTGCTGTAGGCCTTGTTACATTGGCTAGACTGTTTTAGAGAGTCAGTTATGATGACGCCCAGGTTCCTTTCCTCAGTAGTAGTGTCCAACTTAATCCTTCCCAGACAGTATTCTCTCCTAGGGTTCTTGTTCCCTGTGTGCATGACCTTGCAATTTTTGGCCTTGAATTTCAACTGCTAAACTTTGGACCACTTCTCTAATTTTTGCAGGTCCCTCTACAGTTTCTTGACCACTTCCTTGCTGTCTACCCTGCCACAGAGCTTAGTGTCCTCTTCGAAAAGACACAACTTGCCTTTTATTCCTTCTGTGTCACTGATGAACATATTGAAAAGGATTGACCCCAGGACTGAACCCTGTGGCACCCAACTTATAACTTCCCTCTCCCTTGACTTCACCCCATTCACCACCACCTTCTGCTGTACCCCCCACCACCACCACCACCACCAGCTTCCCAGAAATCTAAGTAGATACTTTGGTGTTCCCAGATCCTCTAACTTATTCAGCAACCTTCTGTGCAGTACAGATTTGCACACCTTGCTGACATCGAAGTAGAGACAATCCAGTGCTCGTCATTTCCATGTTCGGTCACATTGTTTCTTTCTCATTACAATTTGTGTTCCAGTTGATTAGCAGTGGCTCATACTGCACCACTAACTAATTGCCATATCCATTGTTCCTGGTATGTAATCCGAGAAAGAATGGTAACTGTGGGAAAAATCAGGCTACTGCCATGTCAGTCTGATAGCTCAGTGGTAGAGCACCAGGATGGTATTTCAGGGGACGTGGCTTAATTCCCCAGTTAGTTCACATGATTTTGTTCTCGTTAGAATTTATGAAGATGTATGAAATACAGGCTGCGTTGTGCCTAATATTATGGCTTTCAATGTTTTCCTAGAGGCATCAGCAGCTCTTTATTTATGGACCATGTTCCTCATGATTTGGAAACCCTCCAAAAGCTCATTTAAATACAGTAATGGGTTTACCTGTTGCTGGCTGCTGTCTGGAGATATGCCTATCTTAATCTTTCCTATGTTAATACTACACTATCGCCATTTGTGGAACCTCGTGATGTTCTGGAGGGTGAAGCTGTGCATGGCCACATTATGGCAGACTAAGACAGGGGGGATCTCTGGACTGCTGCCAGCTACAAATACCTTATTTACAAGAATTGTTATTGGCTTTTAAACTATGAGGAACACAATCAATAAATGTCTCCCCCCCCTTTAAGTTGAGTGGAGGTTGAGTAGTATTTGACAGCTGACTGTTTGTGCTTGGGTTATTTGCATTATTAGTGGGTGTAAGTGTCAGCATGGCTCAGTTGGTAGCACATCTGCCTCGGTGGCCAGAAGGTCATGGGTTCCAGTCCCAGACTGGGGTTGGGCACATACCATAAATTCTGGCACTCGAGTGCAGTATTAGGGAGTAGCTGTACTTTTGGGATATGCCATTGTTTGGATGGTGGTTGTTCAGGTGAACATTAAAAATTGCATGGCGCCAGCCTGTCGGCACAGTGGTTGGATTTCCACACTCGATGCCAGCGACCCAGGTTCGGGAATGGACTCAGGTCACTGGAGGGCCGGCTGGGGGAGAAGGCTTGAGCATCCACTGACTGCTCGCCTTCTCCAGGGGGAAGGGTGGGGATGTGGTCCATCATCTGCTGACCCCCGGTGGAGACCAGAGGTATCGCAGTGCATCGACCAATTAACTGGGGGGGGCGGATGTCGGTGTATGCCTAGATGTCATGGAACGCTGCACTCCTGGGGAGAAAACAGGAAACTTTCTCCCTCACTCGACTGGATGATGGCCATCTGGTTCCTCCGCCACCACGAGTGCCCTGGTTGGACCCCCAGAAAGACCACCTCAGCAGCACCTGAGGGGACAAGTAGTTGCGCTGGCCAGCCCCTACCGGCATTTTTCTCCTTAGAGGGGGAGACCCCATCCAGTGAAGGGTTACACCGGGTTACCCCAAGGGTGGCTGCCATCTTAGGCAAGGATGGATAGTGGCAATAGGTGGGGGCGCAAGCAAGTGGTGGGAGGAAACAAGACCATTGATGGCCTGAAAGAGAGGCCGATGGGGGAGATATGGGAAGGAGGAAAAATAGATAATCCAAAAAATCGCATGGCATTTCTCAAGAAGAGTAGGAGAATTTCCCCCAGTGTCCTCGCCAACTTACTTCACTAAAAATACCACAAACAGCTTAATCTGGTACAGTTTCATTTGGTTTTCTTCTGTATCCCCTGGAAGAGACTGAAACAGGCATTATTGTTTAGAACTCCATTCCCAGGCAACACAAATTACACCAATCAATAAATCAATATGTCAGGGGCTTGATGGGATTGAGCACCTGAGTAGGTAGGATGGAGTCAGTATTGTGTTCATTCTACTCTCTGTGGAAATGCCAAGTAGCACAAGTTCGTCAGGCAGTCTCAAAAGCTAACACTGTCATTGACCAGATTCTACTGGCTACCAGACTACACTTAGGTAAGCATGATACAAGCAATCTCAGGTCCAAAAGCATATCCAACACAGGAATGAAGGTCTTTTGTTGTGGAATCAGAGTGAGCTCCCATTACTATGTTAATACTGGTGTACACAGTAATTAGTGTGATAATGATCTACTAATGATAATATAATCTGATCATTGTTGAATTAGCATGACACCAAGAGGTGAATGTTACTCCACTAGAAAGTGAGAGAATGAAATAACAAAATATATTTAAAAAAAAATACTAGAAGTGAGACAAGGGTCAGTACTGTGGATGAAAGAAAGAAGATGAGGGCCTGCTGTTGGTATTGCTGGAGTTTGTCTAGGAGCTATAGATAGAAACATAGAATGTTTCGGCAGAAAAGGACCAGTAGGCTCATCTAGTCTGCCCAATTTTCCCTACCATCACCATTCCCCAGATTATATTTGATCACAGCTGTCCCTCCCTCCTGCCTTACCTCTATTTAGTATACCCATGTGCATATCCCATGTATGCTTGAAGCTCCCCACTGTCTTCCTCTGGCAGACTGTTCCAAGTGTCCACCACCCTTTCTGTGAAGAAGTATTTCCTCACATCCCTCTTAATCTTCCTTCCCACCAAGCTTCATGACATGCCCCTGTGTTCTGATGCTCCTCCTATTTCAGAGACTCCCCTCCTGCACCTTGTTCACCCCAATGAGGTACTTTTAGGTCTCAATCATGTCCCCTTTCGCTCTCCTCTGCTCTTGGGAGTACATGTTGAGCTCCCAAAACCTCTTCTTATATATTTTCTTGGGCAACCCCCACACCATTTTAGTAGCCCTCCTCTTGACTACTTCCAACCAATGTCCTTGCAGAGGTGCAGCCTCCAGAATGGGACACAGTACTCCAGGTGGGGTCTCATAAGTGAGTGATACAGGAGCAACACCACCTCCCTTTTCCTGCTAGAGATTGGTGATCTATGCACCCCAGCATCCTGCTCACATTGCCTGCTGCCCTGCCACCTTGAGATCGTCAGATATGATTGTGATGTGGATAGCCAGTACTGAGTACTGTATGATTATTTTTCGTAATATAAAAATGGGTTATGGACTGTCTCACTTGAGAAATGCTGAAACAGCGTGTAAGATCACACACACACACACAAACACGCGCGCGCGCGCACACACACACACACACACACACACAGGTTTTAGATACAAGGTGTTACCTGGAAGGTCTGAAGCTAATTACAGACTTTTCTAAGTTAATTATAGCTTTAGCTGCTTAGAGGGAAATTAGTATCCCTTTTATGATGTTTCAAGGGGGAAACCAGGTTTAGTACACTGGTGTGAAATCATAAAGATGCCTTGATGTCCTGGGAAGGGGAAGATGCTCATGAGATCAAAGAAATGTCATTTGAAAAAGGAAATGAGTTATGCTGAGGTTGCAGAATTTAATACTTGGAAAAGACATCCTGTTTTTATATAAAGATATTTTTTTTATATATTCTGACAGGGAGGAGCTAGGTGACCTCATGCAAAGAGGTTGGCAAAGCCAGCTTTTAGACAATATTCTGTTTTACTTCAGAGACACTTTTATCTAGACTCTGACAAAGAAACATCTGTGAGCACTTTGAGCAGGTATTGAGAGACAACATCTACGTATTGTAGTAGGAATTGCACTGTTAAAACCTGTTTCGTTTAAGAGATTTGTATGTCTTGTGATATAATAGTTCTGTATTTTATGTGTTACATATTTTTTATCTATTTTAGTAAAACTCTATTTTTAGAGCTTACTTGATCTGTCTTTGATTTCTTTCCTTTACAAGTAGAGTATATATGGTTAAAGCAGACACTATACATAAGCTTGAATGGTGATACAAAACTGGAAAAAGGTAAGCACTTTAAATCTGAGGTCTTTTATTACAGTTTTTAAGAGCTCATTTCTGCACACCTGGTTAGGTGCCCGTAGGCAAAGACATCTGGCCCCCCCGAAGACAAAATTATCTGAGCCTGTACATTGGGTACGCTAACAAGAGGTTCACAGTTTGAATCCCTCCAGAACTTGAGACCAAAGGTTGACTTGAACTCACAAAAACAGACAAGAGGGTTACCTTGTTCTGTTAACTGTTCATAAGACTATGCTCGGAGGTTGGTACTTTGGGAGTAGAGGGCCTGACCTGCTGAGTGGGTTTCTGACAATGATCACCCAAGGTCCATTTCTTGTTTGGTAACTCTAAGTATTCCCATCTTATACACAGACCCTGGGTTTCCCTGCCCTAGGTGCATGACTCTGCACTTTTTGGTGCTGAAACCCAGTTGCCACTACCCATTAGACCATTCCTGTAGCTTCTCCAGATTTCCTTGCATTCTTTCAGCTCCCTCCTGGGTGTCTACCCTGTTGCAGATATTTGTGTTATCTGCAAAGAGACAAATTTTCCCCCTCCAGTTCCTCCATAGTATCATTTATGAAGACATTGAAGAGGACAGGGCCTTGTACTGATCCCTGTGGTACTCCACTGGTTACTCTCCCATCTTTCAAGTGACTGCCATTTATCACCACCCTCTGCCTCCTATCTTTCAACCAGTGTGACACCCTTCTCCCCTACCCCCAGGTTACTAAGTTTCTTTAGCAGCCTCCTATGTGGAACAGTGTCAAAGGCCTTTCTGAAGTCTTGATAAGCCACATCCACTGCCCTCCCCTGCTCCACCTCCCTTGTTACCCAGTCAAAGAAATCTATGAGATTTGTTTGACATGACCTCCCCCTGTGTAGCTGTGCTGCCAGAGGTCCTGCAGCCCATGTGTCTCTAAGTACTCGGGAGTACTTCCTGCTCAAAGGTATTTGTAATCCTAGAGTTTAATAAAATGAAAAAATTAAAAAAAGTAGTCCAGCAGTCTCTTCTTCAGCAGAAACTCCATTCACTTCCCCTCTACTAATGTGAAACTGACTGATCTGTAATTACAGGAAACCTCCCTGCTGCCACTCTTGTGCAGAGGGACCACAACAGCCCCCCCATTCCTCTTTAATCACCCCCATCTCCAGTGGGGTGCTTAACAGTATTGCCACAGGGGTGGTTAGCCCCATGGTCTGTTCTTTATGTACCCATTGGTGAATCTCATCCTGCCCCATTGCCTTGTTTTCCTTAAGGGCTTCCAACCCTCAGCGGACTCTCTGTTCAGTAATTGGACTTGTGTCCACTCCCCCCTTCCCCTGGTGTCTGTTAATGCATGATAGCCTGCTCCCCCCTTCCACTGTGAAGACCGAGCAGAAGTATTAATTTAAAATTTTAGCTTTTTCTTGGTCTTCCTCTGCACATTACCACCCTCTCTAATCTCCTGATCTTCACTATACTACCCCTTGCCTTCCACTTCTTGCTCACGTACCTGAAGAAAGTCGTATCCCCATTTTTAACCTCCTGGGCATTCTTTTCCTCAACTTGAGCCTTTGCTACCCTTACCCTCCATCCTGCCTCCCTTTGTTTCACTAGATGTACAGTACCTCCCTGTCTGCCTCAGTTTGGGTCTCCTTGTATTTCCTGAAAGTTGTTTTTTTCTCCTTTACCACCTTAGCCACCTCCTTCAAGAACCACAGTGGGCTCTTTTTCCTTTTACCTTTGTTTATTGCCTTTAAACAGCTCTGCACTAGTCATTCCCTCCTTTATTCTATTCCATTGTGCCTCCATCCCCTGCTGTCCTCCCTTCAAGATATTTCCTGAGGCAGTCTCCAATTTCTTTATAATCTGGCCTCCCCAAAACCCCGTCCATATTCTCCCTCTGTGCTGGTGGCCTCTACACCACCACTACGTGTATGAAGGCCCCTGACCCCATCTCCAAGCCAGCCCAAAGAAAACAGATCCTCTTTTTCACCACTGTGATGTTTTATTTCCAAGGCCTTAATACCTTCCTTTACATATAAAACCACCCTCTCTCGTTTTTCCTGCACTTATCCTTTCTAAACATATTGTACCCGGGTATGAGCACTTCCCAGCTGTAGCTGTCAGTGCACTTTGACTCTGCCATGGCCAGCAGATCCAGGTCCACCTCTGCAAAGGCAGCCTCAAGGTCACAAATTTTGTTTCCTAAGCTCCTTACATTGGTGCACATGGCTCTCCACTCCCTTTGTCCTTCTCTGTCCCTGCCCCTGCTTTGCCCTCTCTTCCTGAGCCACCCTTCACCCTTTTTTTCAAGGATACTGTCCTTCCCGGTTTTTATCCTTCCTCTGACTACCCTCCCTAGTAGTTTCCTCTGTCCTAGTTCCACATCCCAACTTTCCAGTCTCTTCCTCTCCCTTGCCTTTACGGCCCCCTACTTCTGGGGAATTCGTGTCCCCTAGGCTATCCCTCCTGCATTGTTTCAGCCACTCTTCTTGTGTTAAGTGCAGTTATTGACCTCCCCCAGAATTCTGTGGTATGGCACATTTTGCCAGCAGATTTTTTTTTTATATGGAATTTCCTGATTCTACCTCACTAATGTTTGTGGCAGTGGAAGGCAGGAGTTTGACTGGAGGAATTACGAATCCCACCAAGATTTAGCACATTTTTTTATGTTTCCACTTTCCACAGTAATCCATAATACCACAAAAATCTGTCATTCCACAGTAGAAATTCAGCAGAATAGCAATTATTAATTCTATCCAGCACTAACAATCTCTCTCTCTCATGGAGATTTTGAAATATGATATAAATGGGAATCAATGTAGCTGAAGCTGCTTTCTAGGACTGATCAGACCTTGGTTTTCTGGAGGGGCATGCTCAGTATGGAAAAGTAGTCCAAAATCCTCAGCCTATTGAGAAGGCACTGGATATGGGTGCCAGCCAGGGCCAGACTTTAGGGTTAATTGGCTAGTGGGTTGCTACTGAAAAATGGCACAAGGTGCTAGTTTAGGAGGAGACAGGGAAAGTATGGGGCATCTACAGCTCAGCTGGCACATTTTTCCCAATGAAATTGACCAACCAGAATCAGAGAAATGCTTTTAGTTATTTTCCTTTAGAGTCTGCAGATGATGTGGATGTACATATAGAGAGAGATTTTCACTAGAACTAGACTCAGTGAAACACAGAAACACAGAAATTGTCGGCAGATAAAGACCACAAGGCCCATCTAGTCTACCCATAAGCTCTACACTTGTTTACGACCTCTGACCCTACCTGATCAATAGCTTTTTACCACTCCTGCCGCCTCTAAGGTTCCCTTATGCCTGTCCAAGGGATGTTTAAATTTCTCCACTATGCTCACTCCCAGCACCACTTAGTGTTATGCTGTTACCCATAACTTGAGATGGACAGAATTGGAATGCGTCACAAAAGCCATTGTGCATTAATGCCGGAGGGTAGGCCTGAGGCCAGAGGAAGGGGTGGGGCTCAGTTGATGGTGTTGCTCCCAGATTTTTTCTGTGAACAATATTTATTGATATTCCAAGTGTAGCCCACCCCCCACCCCCAAAGGATGAGGCTTACCTGTTGCCCTGGGATGCTGCCTGTTCCTCCAATTCCTTCCACCGCCAGTCCTGGGTCCTGTGTGCCCTCAAGATCTCTGTCCAGCCCCTGTGTGTTAAACTAATGCTTTGGGGCTGGAAGGGTCCAAAGCTGTGGAATTGCCACTGTGTTACCACTTTAAAAGTGCCTGTGGGGTCTGTGCACGTGCAGTAGCATGTAGTGAACTTTGGACCACTGTAGCAGTCACCCACCCACCTCTCCGGTGGTCTTAACCCCCAAAATAAGTTAATCGGGGGTCGGACACATGGAGGAGGCAGTTAAGAAGTGGCTGCAGTGTTGTGTTTAAAATCACCGAAAAGCTCTTAGAACAGGGGTAAAATCTGCATATTAATGAATAGAACATTAATACTGATGAGTTGCCTGGCTGCCTGGGGGGGACTGTATATAATGGTGCCAGTGACAGGCAAACTGAACTGTTTGAGTATGTAATTTAGCAGTTGCTTGATAGTGGTTCAATGCAGCTACAGGACAATGGGGCAACTATGCTTAAAAACTGTATATTTTGGCTGCAGGAACACTTTAAAGATAGGACTGCTGTTAAAACTGTATGGAACTGTGTATTAAGCAGCCATCTTTGCTACTTTGACCACCAGTGCCAGCCAATCATGGACTTAAGTGCCCAAGGACAGTTGAAATGACTGCTGGGAGAGGTGTGAACTCTATTCAAGGCACCTAAAACTGATGATCAATCAATAATTGAAGTGGTATAATATTTTATACAATAATTTCTTTGAGGGACAGGAACGGGGACAGGAAGATTCAACCAATCGGAGGCTGGGATTTGCTGTGTAAAACTCCAGGGACTTTGGGGCAGTCTGGTTTGGGCTCTCATCAAGAGGGCTCATTCTCTGTGCTGAAAAAGCTTTGGAGATCAGCCTGAGGTTTTGTAGTTAAATGTCTGAGGAATTTGAAAAAGGGTTTTCTTCTGTACTGAAGAACCAGTGTTTGCAGCAATCCTGCATCAGTGTGAGGAGCTCTGAATTTTGGAAAAAGGGTTTTGGAACTGTGTCTGACAGTTTTTTTTTTTTATCTATCTCTTTGGCTCTCACCCCATCGCCACCTCCCTCCTCTGCGATGGGGGAGGCACATAGCAGCTCTGGAAGGCGGCTCTGGCCCCTCTTAGAGGGATTTAAAAAATCCCAGGCATGTGTACAAGATTCATGACCAAAAGATCCCGCACATGTGTACAAGATTCATGACCAAAAGATCTCACATACATGCAATAGCATGCCATTGATACGCATGCATGGGATTTCGGCTGCGGCTTAAAAATATGAATAATGCTACTTCCAGTGCTCAGTTTATGATGGCAGATAGCTGGAACTTTTTAAAATAACACAAGAGACAGGGGCAATATGAATCTATTGCTGTTTATGAAAAAAATTGTACTTTGGGAAGGAGCTTGTGGCAGACGTGCAGTCCTGACCTGGATGTGCTCCCGGTTTGCGGGGGGTTAGGGTCGGACCAACCAAAATGATAATTGTGCAAAAAAAGGAGAAAACAGGTAAAATCCTAATCTTTTATATCTATAGATATGTTCTGAGTACATCTCTGAGTGCTGTGTGGCTAATAGGCACACTGCTTGCTTTTGCCAAAAAACAAAGGGGCAAAGCTGACAGTGCTCCTTTAAGTTTTAATCTAGGTACTTGTTCAAGTGTCCTCTGTTGCCTTTTTGGCTTCTTCCTTCTCTAAAATGGGTGTCTGGTGTGCTGTAATTTCTGCCTCTGTTTTGGTCGTCCACCAGCCAGGATCAGTGGGATCTGTATAATGCCACATCTTGCCACAATAAACAATGCAAAGTCAAGCTGGTAAAAGAAAAGCAAGTACAATCCCCAGTGCACACAGATGTTGATGGTCTGCTTCAAATTTCTTGTGCCTGGCTCAAGTAGTAAAGGATAGGTCTGGGTAAAATTTGATGTCGGCTACATTAATGATCAAGGGACAGGCTGCACGAGTAGCTCCTAACACCAGGTCCCAAACCTCTACCCCTGCCATCTTGAGAAGCACCATTCTGACTGAAGCAGGATTTTGCAAGGCAGCTTTAGAATTAACCTTATAGGCTTTCTGGAATTGAGCAGTCAGAAAATGCTCAGGTAGCTCTAAATGTTCCAGGATCCATTCCATAATAAAGTCCAGCAGGTTAGTGTCCTCAACACCCTCCGGGATCCCCACCAGTCTAAGAGTCCCAGCCCAGACCTCATTTTCAAGGGCTTCCATGCGGCTCTGAATGTGTCCATTTCCTTGCGTGAGCATAGCAACAGTCACCAGGGTTGAGGAGGATCGCTTATCCAATTCCTCAACTCTGCCAGCCAAGTACTTTACTTTGGCATCCTGAGATTCCAATTGGGTAAGAGTTCACTCTATTTTAGAATCCATGGCCCACATAGATTCAAGGAGTGTCTGCCATTGTGGTCGTTCAGCTGTTGGCGGGCTGCCTGTGTCGGAGCTACCCGTGGCCTTCTCTTGCTGTGCCGCTGAATTTTTAGCACTCTCCGATTGCTGACTCTTAGTCCTAGTTATCATATATTTAATATCTTCTTGATCCAGGAGCTCCCAGGAAATAGGTTCTATCGAGCAGGAAAGTCCAAAATGAATTTTTTTGTTAGATAGAGTTAAATAATTTGTACGATGTCCAAGGAGAACTTGTATAGAGTGCATCCTGCCGGGTAGGTGGCTCTCTAGTGTCCTTATTAAATTCCTTTTAGAAGAATCCTCTTCTTCTAATGAAACCCCATAGCAATCTGCATTTGCTGCATCACTGTCTGAAAAGTGGTGTCTTCAGGAAGAGATCTGTGTCTGTACACCGCAGAATCCTCTCTGCAAAAGGATACAGTGGAGCGGTAATGTGGGGCACAATGTTCCTCTTCATAGCCCGCTTCCTCTTCATAATCCTCCTCCATTATGAGGTTAGGATTATATTCCTCCTCGTCATCAACATCTCGATCGACAACAAGAATACAGGACCTCACTGGTGACACTGTAGGCCTTTGCTCAACATTGAGGGAATCAATGGGGGCTGCGATGCAGTAACCCCATCAACGGTAGCACAGGGTGCAAAGGCAAGCCTGGCAATAGGCACCATATCATATTTGAAAATGATGCCAGCACTGCTGCACATCAACAATTTCTTGGCCAGGGGTCTTGACCACTGGTGTCAATAACAGGCCTGCTCCCATTGACGATGGTGAAGTACCATCTGTAGTATCTATGGTAGTTCCTAAGCCAAGCCCTGACCTTGCTGTCTGATTGACAGTTGGGGGAGGAGGAGGGAATTACCATCATCACTGCCGCGGCGGACAATGACGATGCAGGCTGAGTGGGTACAGGCCACAGCGGTGACCTGGACCTCATTGGGGACATGGATTTGTCTTTATCCTTACGTTTCTACTATGTCCTGATGACCACTCTTTTTTGCAGTCTTTGGACTCAGATGACTGTGACATGGTTAAGGGGACGGTGACACTTCCTTCTGGCCCTTGACAGCTTTTTTCCTACATTGTCTTGTTGCTTGACTAAAACACTGACAAATCTCATATGTCCTAACACTGTGAGAGAGGCCTAAACAGCAGACACCCATGTCATCAGTGTCATCTTTGTAGATTTTTTCACCGCAGTCGCAGTACTGGAAAATGGTCACAGGTTCTGACATTGTGAGAGAGGCTTAAACAGCAGACACACATGTCGTGGGTGTTGTCTTTGTATATTTTTTCACTGCAATCACAGTACTGGAACAAGGTCATTTTTTTCAGTGGCATACAGTAGTCAACAGTTTCACTAAATTATTAGTGATTACTTTACATAAAACAATAAATGAAAATGGCTAGGCAAATTAATTTCCACAGAATGTCCGATAAGTACAGTCGATAGCAAGAAAAGAACGGAGGTGAGATGGGCTCGCCGACGTTTATGTAGATGCTCACGCGTGACGCTACGAGCGGCACCCAGCTACCAAAAGTTTTCATGTGGTCCCAGCACTGATGCAGCTATAGTTCCAAAAGTGTGGCATAAGGGAAGAGAGATTCTCAAAGAAGATGGTGCTTTTCCTTTAGCTTTCTTTTGCCAGCAGTCATAGTTAGCTGCTGGTTTGAAAGCCCTTTTTGCTTTCTGCAGTCAGGAGCAGCAGTAGACAACCAAGAGGGCCACTTGGTAATAAAAGAAACATGGGAAAATAACTCCCATCAGAAGCAATTTATTACATCTTATATGTGTGCCCGGAGAAAGAAGCTGACAAAATATGTTGAAATCACCCTTAGTAATCAGGAAGAAGCCCAAAACCAGCAGAAGGTGTATTATGACTACGGGGTAAAAGAAAAAGTTTTTGAGCCAGATGAAAAGGTCTTGCTACTCTTACCCACTACAGAAAATAAACTGTTAATGAAGTGGCAAGGGCCTTATAAAGTGTTTAGATGTACTGGCACAATTAACTATGAGATTGTGACCCCCGATAGAAAAAATCCTATTGAGATATACCATGCTAACCTCTTCAAGAAATGGAAAAAAAAACACCAAAGGCTGTTTTGCTGGTTTTACCAGAAACTGATAAAGAAGATATTGATGTAGCATATGATAGACTGGAACACACTTTAACAGCCGATTCGGTAAAGGTGAATGTTTCCTTAACCCCTGAACAAACCGCAGAAATTCATAACTTGCTGAAGACATTTAACAGTACTTTTGCCACAGAACCAGGCCGAGCAAAAGAGGTCAAGCACGTAATAGTGACAAGGAATGCTCGACCTATTAGACAAAAGACATATAAATTACCAGAGCGGTTATGAGTGAACGTGGGTAAGGAAATACAAAAAATGAAAGAATTGGGTATCATAGAAGAGTCCAGAAGTGCTTGGTCATCACTAATGGTGATTGTAAACAAAAAAGAAGTCAGTATAAGAATATGCCTTGATTTTAGGAAACTTAATCAAGTGTCAGAATTTGACAGTTATCCTATGCCCAGAATGGATGAGTTGGTGGACAGATTGGGGAGTGCCAAGTATATCAGTACCCTCAATCTTACTGAGGGTTACTGGCAAATCCCTCTGGCTAAATAATCTAGAGACAGAACTGCATTTGCCACTCCCATTGGGTTCCATCTGTTCACCACCATGCCGTTTGGTCTACATGGCACACCTGCTACATTCCAGCGGTACATGGATGTAATTTTAGCCCCTCACACTGGTTATTGTGCTGCGTACCAGAATGATGTTGTGGTGTACAGTCCAGACTGGAAAAGCCACCTGGAACACTTACAAGCAGTTATCCAATCCATCAAAAAGGCAGTTCTGACAATTAATCCTACCAAGTGTGCATTGGACATGCAGGAAACCAGATAATTGGCCTATGTTTTGGGAAATGGAGAAATCAAGCCAGAGGTTTCCAAGATAGAAGCTGTAGCTAACAGCCCTGGCCTCACAACCAAGAAACATGTCAGGTCATTTTTAGGGCTGGCTGATTATTACCGGAGATTTGTTCCCAGCTTTGCCGAGTTAGCTGCTCACCTCACTGAACTCACAGAGAAACAGTTCCTAAATAATGTGAAATGGATCCCAGAGTGCGACAAGGCTTTTTGGGCCACTAAGGCTGCATTATGTTCAATCCCTGTTTAAAGAAGCCGAGACTTTGAAAAACAATTTCTGTTACAGACTGATAATCAGAGGTAGGCCTAGGTGCAGTCTTGAGTCAGCATATAGATGGGAAAGAACATCCTATTCTGTACCTAAGTAGGAAATTGCACGACAGACAGAAAGGGTACTCCACCATTGAAAAGGAATGCCTTGAGGCAAAGTAGACCATGGAATCTCTTGAGTTTTACTTACTAGGAGATGACTTTGTACTTGTCATAGATCACAATCCTCTCTATTGGCTTAATCAAATGAAGGATACAAATTCTAGAATCACACATTGTACCTGGCACTACAGCCATTTAAGCTGAGTGTCAGTGACTCAGCAGGTTGCACACTCACCTCTGAGGCTGGGCGATCAGAAGGCTGTGGGCTCTATCCCCACATCAGGTACTTGGGTTAAATACTAATACTGACACTGCAGTGCAGCAAGAGGGGGTGCTGCACTCCTGAGGTACTGTCTTTCGGATGAGACGTTAAACAGAGTTCCCATCTGCCTGTTCTGGTGGTAGTTCAGGTGGATGTTAAAGATCCCATGGCACTTCTCAAAAATAGTAGGGGAATTTCCTCCAGTCACTAAAAATACCACCAACAGCTTAATCTGGTTCAATGTCAGTTGACATTCATCTGTATCCCCTCTCCCTCGGGTCATGCCTGAAAATAGGCAGAATTTGTCTAGTGCACTTACCTGGTCAACAAAAACTAAAATAAAAATAAAAAAAAATTTAAAGTGATGCACAAATCTGGGAAAGAGAATGTCAATGCTGACTTCCTGTCAAGATATGTATCAGGAGGGGGGCATTGTGGAGCCCAAGCGTGGTGGAAGCTGAACTGCAGAGATGTGCACTGAATCTTGTTTAAACTGCAAAATTAAACTACAAAACCTTATTTTTTTATCGGAATACTTAGAACCTGAGGATAGAGGATAATCCACTGACTATCGCGGGTAAAACTAAAACTAATCAAGAGGCAACAGACAGTAAACAATAGCACTCCCAGTCTGGGACATCTGGGCCCAGCACACGATCAACCTTGCATGATGGAGCAGCAGAAACAGTGCAGGAAGAGACCCTTCAATCACTGGAGGCTAAGATGTGACAGCTCCTGGCATCAGTCTCGGCTGTGAACAGCAAGCTAGACTCCCTTACCTCCCGAATGGGAACGATGGAAACTGCTGTGGACACTGAAAATAGAGATAGATGATGTTAAAAAGCAATCAGACCGCTGTAATAATGCTGCAGCTCAGTATGCTACTGACTCCAAACTCACTCAAAGTCAGCTGGAAAGCCTAGAAAATCAAATCTGTGTCACTAATGTGCATTTCTTGGGGTTGCTAAAAGATCACCCTGGACCTGCAGAATGGCCTATACTAAAAACGTACAGGATTCAACCATGGGGAAGGCAAGATAGTGACGTCCCTCAAATAGTTATGGCTGTACTTGATTCAATGGCTATGTGGGACCAGTTGCTGCAACTAGCAAGATGCCACCACCCCTTGCTTTATGAAGATAATCCAGTTCTTCTATTTTCTGATATTTCCTTTGTCACTCGACAGTGCTGAAAGAAATTTGATGGGGTACGACGTATTCTTAAAGACTTGTCGATCTCACGTGCATTTTTGTTTCCTGCAAAACTTCGTATAGTCTATCAGGACAAGGTTTATGTTTTTACGGACCCATCTAATGCAGGACTATGGGCAACAAAGCTTCAGACTGTGCGCCATGTTCAGGCAGGGGGGCAGGAGGATAGCCCTGATGAGCTGGATGAGGGTTGAAAGACTCGTGGGTGCTGTTCCCATTGTCTACCAATATCTCACTTCAGAGGAGTACATGACTCTCTTTTCTCTTCAAATCAAGGAGCTGGTGGGACTAATGAGGTTCCATATAGTACTTTCATAAGACTACCACAAAAAACATTGTAAGAAATATAGGTTTATGTGGGTGAGATTTGCTGGGGTGTATACAGTAAACATAGAAACATAGAAGTTGATGGCAGATAAGGACCGCAAGGCCCATCCAGTCTGCCCATTTCTTTTTCTACCTTATAAATGTGCCATCGGCCTTTGCTCTGTCAGTGGCCTATATATTCATACTTATTTGTATTGCTCTCTTATGCCTATCCCATGCCTGTTTGAAGCCCTGCACTGTATTCATAGCCACCACTTCTTGAGGTAGGCCATTCCATGCATCCACCACCCTTTTCTGTGAAAAATAATTTCCTCACATTCCCTTAATCAGTCCCCTCTAATCTCATGCTGTGTCCTCTTGTCCTGCTATTTTCTTATATTTAAACAAGTTAGACTCTTTCACCTTGTTAATGCCCTTAAGGTGTTTGAATGCCTCGATCATATCACCTCTCTCCCTCCTTTGCTCAAGGGTATACATATTGAGCTCTGTTAATCTGTCCTCATATGTTTTCTGATGCAGTCCCTGCAACATTTTGGTTGCCCTTCTCTGGACTGCCTCAATTTGGTTAATGTCCTTGTGAAGGTGTGGCCTCCAATACTGCATGCAGTATTCCAGATGGGGCCTAACCAGTGTCTTGTAAAGAGGGATTATTACCTCCCTCTTACGACTTGTGATACCCCTACTAATACACGCTAACACCCCCCTAGCCTTACCTACTGCTTTAGAGGTCTGCTTGGATGAGTATTCTATTTTTTCCTCAGAACTCCTTTAATGTTGACATCTTGATTCTGGTTACTGAGGGAGAACTCCTAAATCCCAACTGAGATTAATATACTGTATGAGTATACCATTTGTGGAATATGAATACTAGAATTTTTTTAGAATGGGAGTTTCCTAGTATCTTTTACTTATACTGTAGTCCCAGTTTACAAATGTAGATTTTGTTCAATGTCCAATAGCAGTTGCAGTTTCCAAATGTTTTATTATAGAAATGTTTCAAAACACTTGAGATATGCATGGCACCATGCCCTTTTAAGGGCAGGCAATTTTGGACATGTGGTCAGACTATAACTTTCTCAGAGCTTTGCCATGCGCTCTTGGGCTGTCATCCATAGCATGCCTAGTTCAGATTTTGCATACTAACATACCAGCGGGGAGGGTCTATGTCAATTCACTCCCGTCAATTAGCTCCACATCAATTCACTCCCGACCGCTCGCTCCCGACCCAATTCACTCCCACTTTGTACATTCCACGATAATTCGCTCCCTGTGGTACCGCTTGAACAATTAAACAAATATTATACAATTATTTGCTGGTCAATTCGGTAAGTCATCAAATATGAATCAATTTTAGTGACCAGCTCCCATTAATTACACTCCGCATAATTTGCTCCCTGTGGTGCCGCTTAAACAATTAAACAAGTGTGCTGTGGCATCCACAAAGAGTTGTTAGTGGCAGAGCAGAGGCGGCTAATAGCTATAGAGTTGGAGTATGGAGAGAGATTCAGAGAGATTGAGTTATTTCTTGTTTCTAGCAGCTGGCAGTATTTTTCAATGAGAATGGACGGGACCCCTTGCCTTTCTGTCAGTTCACATCCAGCTAGTTAAAATATATATATATATTTTTGGTGCTAATGTATTGAATGAATGATGGCTGCTCACCAGTTGCTGCTGTGTTATTGTCCTCCTTTTGGAGTGGACCTTGGGGCTGATTGGTGTGCCACATTCTCCCATGCCCCTGATTTAATTCATCCTCCCTCTGCAGCTGCTGACTGTATAATTAATCATTTATTTCTTAAATGATCCCTCAATTCCATCCCGGTCTGGGTCCCATCCCCTCTCCCACCCATGTTGCCGACTCCCGCTGAAGTGATGGCTTGGATTTTACTCTGTCTGGGGTAGCCGGGCAATATTGTAGTCTGACACCCCCCCATGCCCCTGACTCTGTCCTCCACTTCGCTCTCTGATTCTCTTGCTCCCAGCCCCCACCCATCTTGCTGACTTTGCCAAGTGCCGACTGAGACTCCCAAGTCCCAATTGGGGGGGGTATTAGCAGCAGTTTAATATACAATAATAAAATATTTGAAAAGGTTAGCACTGCAGTTTAAAAAATAAAAACAACTAAACATTTAGTGCAATGAAATGTTGAATCCACTGCTTTGTTAAAAAGGTGCAGGCAGGAGTGAAACAAGGGGTGAAATGACACTGGCTTGAGAAGGAGTGGGAGCTGAGTTGAGTGAGGAGTGAGCCTCAGCAGCTAATGTGAGGAGCGAATTGATGTGCTCCCAGCAGAATAGGCCTAACGGTCTTTCATGTCTGCTCGTTTGGTCAGCCCCCACCCTGGGAGCTGACCCTGCTGCCCCCCTCACACTCTCTGGCTTCTCCCTTCCCAGTTCTGGATATTCTTACTGCACTTCATTTTGCTTCCAGAGCCCTTCTCCTGTACCTGTCCCACTCCCTCTTGAACACCTCCACCATCTCTGCCTCCACCAGCCCCCTGGGCAGCACATTCCCTGGCTCTACCACACTCTCAGTCAAGTAGCACCTCCTCCTTTCTCCCTTGAATCTTCCCCCTCCAGCTTCCACCCATGCCCTCTAGTTGCCCCCTCCTCCTTCCTTCAAAGCACCCTGACTGCTCCTACCCTATTTACCCCCTTCATGTACCTGATGACCTCTATCATGTCCCCCCGGTCCCTTCTCTCTTCCAATGTGTACAGTACATATTTAGCTCTTCGAGCCTCTCCAGATAGGTCCTGTCCTCCAAGCCCCAAATCATTTTGGTTGCCCTCCTCTGGACCCTCTCCAGAAGTTTGATGTCCCTCTTTAAGTGTGGCCTCCAAAACTGCACGCAGTACTCGAGGTGCGGCCTCACCAAACAGTTATACAAAGGAAGTATCACTTCCCTCCTTCTGGAGGTGATCCCCCTAGTGATGCATCCCAGCATCCTGTTGACCTTGGCTGCTGCCCTCCTACAAGTCTCCGAGTTGTTCATCTTGACATCCACCACCACCCCCAGGTCTCTCTCAGCCATCAAGACTTGTAGCATTTTGTTAAGAGTTAAATCTAGATTTCCCCCACCATTGGGTCTTTGTTAGGAGATACAAATATCCTGTGTGGTGTATCCATACTTGTAATGAATGTAAAATGTTTCCTGACTGGAAATTGTGCTTTGTTTTATTATGATAAAATGAATAAAATGTAAGTCAAAACCAAAAAAGATATGTATCAAGAATTGAAAATTCCAAAGGGTGAAAAAATGTGAGTTGAAACTTCTCTGTTTGCCATGCTGCACATGCACTGAACTGTATAAGCCAATGATAGAAGATAATCAATAGAACGTTTTGGAAACCTGTTTTTGTAAAACAGATTCTCTCTTAAAGAGGGGGTATGTGACAGGGTTGAATAAGGCCCTGCCCCATTTATTATGCAGAAAGAGTTAAATGCAAAGAACTGTTCTATCATCTCCTTTTCTGTCTCTTCTCTGTCTGGTTGCGCAACCACATTCACTTGTGAGACCTAGGAAATAATCACTCTGATGGTTCCAAAATTCTCTGCCTCTCGCTATCTCTCTCTCTGCCTTCCCTTGCTATTTCTGTCTTTTTTTCCCCCTTGCATATCTGTGGGTATAAAAATATATGTAAATCTTTATGTGGAAATGTCACTGATACTGGGATACCTTTGTTTAAAACTATATAGTTATACTGTTGAAATGATTGCAAAAAGCAATTTGGAACTCAAGGTGTTAACCTGAGATGCAGTTTTTAAGCCCTTTGTAGAGCTGCAAACAAGAGATCAGTTCTGGGTCACTATGTTCTTTTTGCTGCACCTGTAACGAACAAAACTGACAAAAACATTCTGTAAAATTACAAGAAACATTTGTGAGAAACAGAACAACTCTTAATGAGTTCCTAAAGACTTATAAAAAGAGCAGCAATGGTTTTGCTAGGGAGAGTAGGACTGAAACTTGGAATTAGAGATATCCTCAGATGAAGGACTTTATTTTATTTTATTTTATTTTTATTTAAACGTTTGTTGACTGGGATAGGCACACTGAGCTGAAGCTTGTTTCCAGGTGTTTTCTGTGTTTGTACTGCCTTTGTAAATAGCTGTACTGAAAAATTTTATTTTTCATTTTACTGTTATTGGAAAAAATAAAAGACTATTTGCTAATCTTGAAACCACTCCTGGTCATCTTGTGCTTACCGACCTGTGCCCCGATGATGGAGTTGATTGTAAGAAACTTCATCGGCCTGCGGCCATGACACAGCCATGGACCTCTCATGGAAAGTGGCACAGAGAAAGGCCAGAAAAATGTTTGTCCATTTAAAACTCCAGTCAGAACTGTAATGCTAACGTTTTCTGCTTAACAGCAATGGCACACAAACATTCTAACAAGTATGAACAGCCTCAGAAATGAGTGGTAGGTATGGAAGTTAGTCAAATCTGCATTCAGCAAATCTGGGCCCTAATTTCTCATAGGGGAGTAACTGAAACTTTGGACTCCTGTGATTGGCTAAGGAAGAGCATAGTCTGCATGTGAAGCAGTGAGTGTGACATGTGCACTTAAGTGATGGTAAACACAAGAAAGTCAACATACTGAGATGGTGCCCAAAGACGACTGCTGAATATATCAGTATGAGCAATCAATTTATGTTGATCTAATGCCTGGGAGATGGAAGCAACACATTGTGGAAGAGCAGAGAGGGACTCCAGCACAAGACAGAGAATGTTAGCATGTTCGTGGATATCTCCCTGTGTACAAAGCCAGCAGCAAAGTGACGACCATGAGGATGTCCTGCTTTGTGCAGTTTGCAGAGGTGGGATGCTGTGAGAGAACCCTCTACCGGTGGTGGTTCAAGACCAGCTGGCCAAACCAAGCCAAGGCCACCCTGTGAGAACAGCAACCAGGACATTTACATAGATGTATCTGGTACAACCAAGGTTGATGACAACACCATCTGGCAGCTTGACTCCAGTGGTGACAATGACGTTGCCCTGGAGGAGATTATCAGTAGTGTACCAGAACTGGAGAGAGGACTAAGTGCCCTGTTTAGAACTGACCAACAAAGTGTGTTTGAGACCCTGTAAGCTGTGTCTGTAAAACCTAATGAACCACAAACCACCATGACTGCTGGGCATGGCGTGCAAAATTGTGCAAAGACTCTGAAAGCAAACAGAGACCTGACAAAATCCAAGGGGACTCTGCACCTGTCATCATGTGACCATGACCACCAGAACTAGCACTGGAGGCAGTGCCAGAGAGGGAATCTGAAAAGAACATGGACAGGACAAGGACTGAGGTACCAGTGGTGAGATTCACCCAATCTGCCACAAGCCCCATTCCCAATATTTGGACACAGCTTCACCTGAAATGCATACAGTGAAAGGTCGGTGGCATTGAGTGGCATGATAATGGATGTTCCTCCATCAATTCCAGAACTATAGTTCATGGCATCTGAAAGCGAGGGAGACTTAGGTTGTTGGCTACTACCAGGCTATGACTCAATGAACTTAGTAAGGAAATGCCAGACAGATAGAAAGATGCAGAGCTGAGTATTTAACCAATGGAGGTATGACTTCCCATATGTGCCATGGCTGGTTTGAGAAATGGTAGAACTGCACCAGGATACATGGCTCTGGTAGAAGGCCAACAAGAGACTGTGAAGGTTTGAGTTGAAAGGTACCAACTGTAACTTTCAAGTAAACTCAATATTTGCTGCATGTGAAGTGTGACATAACATGCGAATGCACAAAGTCATGTACACTAGTGCCCAATGAAATATCAAAGAGAAATCAGTTGAAGTCTCAGAGTATGATAAATCTGAGATGCAACCACTCCCTGACCATTACTGACCACCTCAATTCAAATGGGGGTGTTTCTGAGCCTATGGACTTGTCCATGAAATGTTTCAAAAAATTACTGCAGAACATTGAGCACTTGCAAATGCCTGAAGTTTCAGCCACTTTGAGACTGTCCCCCATTTGTCAACTAACTTTTTTAACAATGCTGCAAGCAGGGAAATTGCCATAGACACTCAGGAGCCCTGCCACAGAAATTAGGACTGGAGTACATCAGAGAACTAGGAACCCTGAGAATAGTAGTTAGGTACAACTGAAATACTTCCTTTTCTGGTCATACAGATCTGCGGCCAGTCGTTGCCACACACAATGGGCCAGTAAGCCTTTTTCTGCTGGAAGGTTCTGTGCTTCTATGCCATGGCAAACAAGTAACTTGGTTATAATGCAAGGTTCTTTCCACTGACTAGGTTTATTCTCACTGCAGTGCTGACATGACAGACCTGTATGTCTTATTTTGCTTCCAGTGCCTGGCCAGCAGATAGATCATGTGTACCTTATGAGGCATTTGGTTAAACCCATGTGGCACTTGGAATTACAATTTACCAAGTATCAGAAACTCATTTGATTCTCGCAGCTTCCTCTTTTCAGCAAAGAAGTCTTTTTGCAGGCACATCGTCCTCATCTTTTCATTGTTCAACCATAAGATTATTACAAATAATACAAAGATGTTTTCTTCACCAGATATCGTGGCCAAATTCATTGGGTTGGAACAGGGTAAATGCTGGAGAGACTGTGGGCAAATGTTGGCGGGCACAGAGCATATAATCTGGTCCTGCCCACTCCTTCAGCATTATTAGCAAGTGGTAATAACAGAAATGAGAGACATATTCGAAGTTCCTGAGCTCTTTACGTGGTATTTATTCTCACAACAGTCCCTCCAAAAGGACTTAAGATAAACAAAACCCTTTATAGACAAACAATGCTCCTGATACTAATAGCTAAGAAAGTAATAACCAGACTATGGTTTATAAGGACCCCTCCTGCCAAAGAAGAGTGGAGGAAGTTGACTTATGAGGTATACAATCTCCACCGGGGGTCTCTACTGTGCCATGAAGACACTGGATTCCTCCTCAGGGACAGGAGAGCTGTTCTATGGATGCTTGATCCATCTTCCTCCCCTGCCAATCCCCAGCACCTGGGCTCGCTCCTGAACCTGGGTCACTGGCGTGGCACGAGGTATGGCATCCAGCGCCTCAACCCTCAGCACCACCGGGCTGGCAGTTATGAAGCTTTGATTTACGGAGCATCTGGGCCTGCATAGGATTGCTTGGGATGAAAGTACTCTACAGGTGATTTTTACTGTTATCCATTGACATATCTGGAATTCCAGGTGCTTGTATACTCTGCAGCAAAAGGAGCTGGATTATCAGGAATTGGCTGTGACGCATGGCAAGCTGGTTATGATTATTGTATGATATATATAAAATAAAAATATAGTATATGATTGTCTCACATAAGACATCCTGTGCTTCCATGGGTGCTCCCCCCCCCCAGGTGAGCACAATACAGACTACCTGAAGCAGCTGTGCAAGGACAGAGGAGTCCTGCATGAGGGAAGCGCCAACAAGCAGAACCTTGTGGATGCCCTGATGGCAGCAGATGCCCAGAGCATTGAGTCACAGACTGTGACTGAAAAGGACTAAACCTTGGATGTGGAGGGGTCAGCGGCCAGTGCAGTGTCCAGATCCAGTGGGGAGAACAGCAGGGGTAGTACAAGCCCAGGGCCACAGCAGCAGGGGAAAGTCACCAGCATTCTGGAGCCAAAAGCAATCAGGCTGCAGATTGAGTTGCGCAGAATGGAGCTGGAGTTCCAGGGGGAGGCTGAGTGGGAACGGCAAGAAGCAGAGCGAGAGAAACAAGCTGCAGAGGAGAAGAGGGAGCGAGAATGGTGAGGCAGAGCGAGAGAAACAAGCTGCAGAGGAGAAGAGGGAGCGAGAATGGTGAGAAGTGGACCATGAATAGCATGAGTGCCACAGGCAACATGAACTGGAGAAGTTACGACTCCAACCAAGAGCACCAGAGCAGGTAAGTGGCCTAGGTTTAACTGGAACTACAGGACTGGGTTACAAATTAAATTCCAAATTGATAGCCAGATTTAAAGAGGGAGAGGATAGGGATGCCTTTTTAAATTCCTTTGAAAAAGTCTGTATTCAGGCAAATATTCCTAGAGGGTCCTGGAGCTTCCAGCTATCCCTGCTACTTACCGGGAAAGCTTGGAATGCAGTGGGTCAAATGGACATTAAGGACAGTAATGATTACAGCAAACTTAAAGCTGCACTTTTAAAAAAGTTTAATTTAACTGCAGAAGCATACAGAGCTAAATTCTGTAAGCTCAGGAGAAGCCCTGACATGAGCTATGAGGAGCTAGCCATGAAACAACGTCAGTGTTTAAAATGTTGGAGGGAAGGAACTGAAGCAAACTCTGTAGATAAAATTGAAAATGCTGTATTGTTAGAGCATTTTTGGGGGGCATGCCCGGCAGAGCTGAAACCCCTTTGAAGGTTAACCAACGGAAGCGCTTGGGTTCCTGGCCATGAACATTTTGGCAATAAACTGAGCTAAACAGCTGAAGAATTGTGGTGTGCTGTTACTTTCTGGACTTCCGAATCTTTGGGTTTTGCAGCCCCTGCAGAGAGCACACCCCTCACATTGGTGCGCTACTTTTCTTCCTTTTTAGAGCTGAAAACCTGGCTGGAGGACCGAGATCTCAAAACAGTGCAAGAGGCTCCTGAACTCTCGGACGGCTATGCCAAGAGCAGACCTGCTCTGAGAGCGAATGGGTCGGGCGTGGCAGTGCAGAAGGTAAGGTAAGGTAAAAATGTATTTAAAGATGCCCATTCCTGGAAGCTCTGGGCACCATACAGATAAAAAACACATATTCATAATATATCAATAAAACATAAGAAAAAAGTTATAAACATGCATATATTTACAAAAACAAAACATTGACCATGCGACGCAAATCAGAAATCATAGGTCAATAAGTAAGTAATAATACCTGACAGGGTGGGCGGTATTGGGCTATACCAGACCACCTAGAGGCGTAATGAGGTCCTACGCTGCAGGCAGAGGACCTTATAGCTCCTGGAAGGTCCAGTATAGCCAATACCGCCCACCCTGGAGGGTATTATTGCACTTAGAAAATGGGCACTGTAAAGATAAATAAGTTTAATAAAAAGCTGTTAATTAAAAAAATTTACAATATGTTTTGTGATAAAATAGTTCCTCTGCCTGCATCAGAATATGTCTTTTTTTAAAACTATGGACTTTTGTGTTAGTGGAGACACACACACAGACACAGACACACACACACACACACACACACACACCTTTTTGGGAACAGCGTACTTGTTTAAACATATGGCAGAGTGAATGCGATTGCAAATCAGAGAACTTTCTGCATTTTTGTTGTTCTCTCCTTTACTGGACAGCAGTAAAAACTTGATCGCAAGTGAGGGGATTTGATTTTTTTTCTGTACTAGATGGTACTAGGAGTGCGATAAGCAGTCAGGGGGCTTTCTGTTTTTTTTTTTCCAAATGGCTGTCAGAGTTACAGGGCGGGTCCAACAACAACGTACTACAGGATCCTCTGCTGACACTCAGGAGACCTGAATGCTTGCTCTGCTGCCAAGAAAGCTGTAAGATGCAGTGAGGAGTTCTGAGCATGGTCGCCGTTATAGATTGCAAGTGATGGGATTTTTTTTATTCTGTACTAGATGGGAGCAGAAGCGTGATAAACAGTCAGGGGGCTTTCTGTTTTTTTGTTTTTTTTCCAAACAGCTGTCAGAGTTACAGGACAGAAGCGACTCCCAGAAACAACATACTACGGGATCCTCTGCTGACACTCAGGAGACCTGAATGCTCGCTCTGCTGCCAAGAAAGCCATAGGATGCAGTGAGGAGTTCTGAGCATGGTCACCATTATAGACAGAGTAGCTGATTTCTGAGTATGCATAAGATGTGGCAATGGACTTAAAAAGTGCTATAATTTAAAATACAAAGCAGCTTTTTCTACAGGGGCATACTAGTGCAATTGAGGACTAGTGGAACTGTCACGCTCTATGCTCGGTCCGCATACGAAGAGGAGCAAAAGTAAGCAACTAGAAAATGGTTGTTGTTATTTGTTTTGTAGGTACAGACAGTGCCGTGATTTTGTTTTCAATTACAGGGTGTTGTATCGACTAAGGACTGTGTTTGTGTGTGGTTGGGGGGGGGGGCCTCACTTACTCTCTGTCTTGGTAACCAGTTAAAAAAAATGGCGGTTTCAATTGTGTGCCCAGTGCTACAGCCAATGATGAAGCAGTCTGGGCACAAGGATATCTGACTTGGCATTAGGCACATTTGGGCTGGGTCTTTTTATTTGCTGGGCATCTATTGAAAGTTAATGTACCCCTGTGGAATGGGTACCAGCCAATCAGATGCCTCCAAATAAAAAGCCCATTTTCTAACTTAATCTAAAAATGCCTGGGTGAATAGGAGGGCTTTGAGTCAGGCCTTGAAAACCTTCAAGGTGGTGGCCTCCTTAACCCCAGAGGGAAGCGAGTTCCATAGGACGGGAGCAGCAATACTAAATGCCCTATCGCCAGCCGATCTCAACCTTGCCCTAGAAACTGCTAGGAGGCCTCCACAGGAAGAACGAAGGGAGCGAACCAAGACAGCAGGAACCAGAAGGTCTAACAGGTAACCAGAGCCCTGACCGTGAAGGGCCTTATAGGTGAGAAGCCCCACCTTAAAGAGGATCCTCCACCTGACCGGCAGCCAATGCAGCTCATGCAACACCAGTGTAATATGCCAAAACTTCGGCTGCCCAGTAAGTAACTGGGCAGCTGCGTTCTGCACTAGCTGCAGTCTGCTGAGAGATCCTCCCATGACCCTGAGATAGAGCGCATTACAGTAGTCAAGCCTAGATGTAAAAGAAAGGGAAAAGTGCACCTTCAGCACAGCTAAAAACCTCACTGCGTCCACCAAAACCAGTTAGCCACAGATTTCAAAGAAAATATTTTTCTGAGAAAAGAAATGAATGTTGGGTTTTTAAAGAAACTGGGCATATTGCCAGACAGTGTCCCAAAAGGACTATAAGCAATACACAAAATAGGGCTAGGAAAGAAGTGGGTTGTTTGTGATCTCCTGGAAGCATGCCTGTGAACATTAGGAAACACATGCACCCAGTCACGGTGAATGGTGTATACACACACACAAGGGTTAAGGGACACAGGGGTATCCCTGACATTGGTAAAAGGGGATCTGGTACAGCCTGGTCAGCTTATACCCAATGAATTCATAACTGTACAAGACTTCACTGGGGAGGAGAAAACATTGCCACTCACTGGTGTTCTCCTAGACTAGGGTGAAACAGGGGGAACTGTGCAACAGGTGGCTGTAGCCAAAACTTTAGCAGTTGATGTCATCCTTGGCAACAATCTCAAACAGGGCATGGTGTGTGCAGTTACCCATAGCCAAGCAGCAAGGGAAAACTGTGATTCCCTGGACCCCACAGAAGCCATGGTGGAAACCACTGAGAGGTTGGTTCCCCAGCCTGTGTCTCCTGATATGGAGACTAATGAAAACAGGGTAGAAATTTTCCCAGCAGCAGTTAACCACACTGCTACGGAGAGTTACTCCAAAGAAGGATGGGTGACCCATTGTCAGAGGTTAGGGATGACAGTGATCCTGAGTGCCCTGATGCTAGTGCTAGGGATCCTAGTTTAGCAACTGAAGGGGACATGTCCCATGCCTTGGGAATGTGTGAGGAGTTTGCAGCTACTCAGAAAAGTGACCCTAGTCTAGAGAAGCTGAGGGCTTGGGCAGACTCTGATGGAGCACAGATAGGTGATGGTAAACATAAGGTTTATCGGGAAAATGGACTGATGTATACTCAGGCTGTAAAGACAGAGGGAGGGGTGATAGGCAGGCAGCTTGTCGTTCCCCAGGGGTACCGTGAGCAGTTGCTCAAGATTGCACATGATATTTCCTTGTCTGGTCATCTGGGAATTGTGCACACTATGCAGCGATTGGCCCAGTATTTCTATTGGCCCAACTTCACCCATCAGGTGAAGGAGTATTGCAGGTCATGTAACCGGTGCCAAGAAATAAGGCAGCCAGGTAAGAAAACCCAATGCTGCCCTAATTCCATTGCCCATAGTGGATGAGCCATTCCAAAGGGTGGGAATGGATATTGTGGAGCCTTTAAATACCCCCAGCTCCTCCAGGAATAGGTTCATCCTGACTGTAGTGGATTATGCCACCCAGTACCCAGAGGCAGTTGCCCTAGCCTCACTGAGAAGGGACAAAGTGGCAGATGCCTTACTTGGGATTTTCTCCCATGTTAGGTTTCCACAGGAGGTTATCGCTGATTGAGGGGGTTCCTTCATGTCAGACCTGATGAAATGTTTGTGGGAGAAGTGTGGGGTGGTGCAGAGGCACGCGACACCTTATCAGCCACAAGCCAATGGGCTTGTGGAAAGATTTAAAGGTACCTTAAAATCAATGCTCCAAGTGTTTGCTGAACAGCATGGGAGGGACTGGGAGAAATACCTTCCCCACCTGTTTGCATATAGGGAGGTACCCCAAGAGTTGACAGGATTTTCCCCCTCTGAGCTCTTATATGGACGCCGGGTACATGGGCCCCTAGACTTGATCCAGGAGGACTGGGAAGGTAAGTACTCCACCCTGCACTCCCATTGTGGATTACATCCTTAGGTTTAGGAAAAGGCTGATGAAGCTTATGGGGACAGCACAGAACAACCTGACAGCTGCCCAACAGAAACAAAAAGTGTGATATAACCACAGAGCCACAGCTCACTCGTACATGGTGGGTCAGGAAGTCATGGTCCTTATTCCGGTCCGGAAAGACAAGCTGCAAGCTGAGCGGGCAGGACCGTACAAAGTAGTAAGAAAGGTAAATGACGTGAACAATATCGTAGAGTTACCTGACAGATGACATACAGAAAGAATGTACCATGCCAACATGATGAAGCCATATGCTAATAGGGCTGACATGGTGTTTGCAGTTTGTAGTCCTGGGGAGGGGACGGATGAAGGAGACCCCCTTCTGGACTTGCTGGAAAAAAGCAAGTGGGAGTCCTCTGTGAAGGCAGGCAAATTGTCACCCCTGCTGGCCCCGGACAAGATCCTGGAAGTAAGGGAGGTTTTAGCAGACTTTACCTTACTGTTTTGCGCCAAGCCAGGACTAATCCTCTTAGCAACGCATGATGTAGAGGCAGGGACACAGATGCCCATATGGCAGACAGCATATCGGGTGTCAGAGGCTGTCCAAAAGGACATTAAGAGGGAGGTGGAGGAAATGCTGGATTTAGGGGTAATCCAGAGATCCCACAGCCCCTGGGCCTCACCCATAGTCCTTGTGCCCAAGCCATATGCCTCTTCTCGCTTCTGTGTGGACTATCATGGACTGAATGAAGTCACGAAGTCAGACGCCCACCCGATGCCCCGGATGGACTAATTCCTGGACATGTTGGGAGGGGCGACATACCTTATGACTACTGACCTGACAAAGGGGCATTGGCAGGCAGAGTTAACTGACAGAGCTAGGAAGAGGTCGGCCTTCATCACTCCAATAGCCTTATTTGAATTTAAAGTAATGCCTTTCAGAATGAAGAATGCCCCGGCCACTTTCCAAAGGTTAGTGAACCAGGTGTTAAATGGTGCTGAGGAGTACGCCATGGCGTACCTAGATGACATTGCCATCTTTAGTGCCAGCTGGGAGGAACACCTGTCCCACCTTAGGGAAGTGCTGGGCAGGATACAGAGGGCTGGATTCACTGTAAAAGCTGAGAAGTTCCAGGTAGCCATGGTTGAAGTGACATACCTTGGGCATGTTGTAGGCTGGGGACAGTTCCGTCCTAACCAAGCAAAAATAGAGGTGATCAAGGAATGGCCCAGACTAGAAACGCAGAAGCAGGTCAGGAGTTTTCTAGGGACAACAGGGTACTATAGGAAATTTGTACCCAATTACAGTGCCCTGGCTGCTCCCCCACCTGACCTGGTAAAGAAAAAGATGCAAACGAAAATTAACCTGGGACCCAGTCTGTGAAAAAACCTTTACCAGACTGAAGGAGGCACTGTGCAGTTCTCCTGTATTGACAAGTCCTAACTATAGCAGGCCTTTTATAGTTCAGACTGACGCCTCAGATGTGGGTATTGGTGCAGTACTGAGTCAGACATCCAACCAAGGGAAAAATCACCCTGTACTGTACTGTACCTGAGTAAAAAAGTTACTTCCCAGGGAACAGGCATACTCCACTGTGGAAAAAGAGTGTCTTGCCATAGTGTGGGCCCTAAAGAAATTAGAGCCATACTTATATGGGCAGCATTTTCAGGTACAAACTGACCACGACCCCCTGGTTTGGCTGACACAAATGGGAAAAACTAATGGTAGACTATTAAGATGGAGTCTTGCCTTGCAAGGGTATGACATGATGATCTTACATAGGGCTGGAGCGACCAATCAGAATGCAGATGGCTTATCGCGTCTATATGAGGAGGGAACTGATTTGGGAAGCTCATCCCATGCAGGGGACACAGACCCCAAATTCAGTCTAGGTGGGGAGGACTGTGACGCTTGGCCAGCTGATTATGATTAGTGTATAATATTTGTAAAAAAAAATATATAATATGTGATTGTCTCACATAAAACATCCTGTGCTTCCATGGGTGTGCCCCCCCCCTCCCAAGTTTCAGTGAAGCTACAAGATCTGTAACTGACCAGAAGATCTCTGTAATGTAATTAACTTCCTTGATAAATTGCATTTTATTGCCTTTTTTATGACCTGTTCCTACTTTGAAGTTGGGAAGGGGACATGATAGAAACTTTCAAGTACCTCAAGGGAATCAACAAAGTCCAAGAGGGTAGCATCTTTCAGAAAAAGAGATGTGCAAGAACAAGGGGGCACACTTTGAAGATAGAGGGGGGGCAGCTCAGAAGTAATGTGAGGAATTATTTTTTCACAGAGAGAGTTGTGGATGCATGGAACAGCCTCCCTGAGGAGGTCGTGGACTCAAGAACAGTGGGGGAATTCAAGAATGCATGGGACAGACATAAGGCAGTCCTAGTCGGGGGTAGGAGGAAGTAAACTGTTGGTTAACTAGGATCTGCAGCTTATCTGTTAGGTAGGAAAATGGGCAGACTAGGTGGGCCAAGCGGTCCTTATCTGCCATCACATTCTGTGTTTCTATACAGTTTATCAAAGGACAGGACATCATTTAGCTGATCCCTGCTGGCTATATATAACACCTGGGTGATGGACTGCAGAGTTGCAAAAACCTTTGATGTTCCTTGGGAAAACAGGAACCAGCCACCAGTTCAAAGGAAAGGCTTGATTAAAGAATGTCATAATTTAGGAAATGTCTTTTTCCCTCTGAAGTCACATTATTTAAAATATCTCCTGACAGGAAATCATCTTTTGTAATTTTGTATTCTGAAAGAAGGAGCTAGATGACTCACAGAAGGGGTGTTTAGACATAGTTTAGACTGGTATTTGTGTCTCAGATGAATGTCATAACGTTTTGGGTTCTTAAGAAACAAGATCTCTAATTTAACTACACTTACAGAGGTAATACATTAGATAGAAAAGATCTGAATGTATTTTGGTAGGAGTTTGTTCTGTAGTTTTCCTTGTTTTCTTTTATGTGATTGTGATGCTCTTTGATATTTGTTCAGTATTTTATCTTACTGTTTTTATCCATTTTTAGTAAACCTGTTCTTAAGAGACTGCCTGTGTGTCTGCCAGTTCTTTTTTGCATGTGACATATAGATGGTTAAGTTTGACAGTTGTTCATGGGCTTCATGGTGTTACCAAACTGGGAAAAGGTAAGAATATACCTATGGTCTCTTATAGAGTTTTAAGTGTTCATTTTGAAATCCTGACTTGGTGCCCCTGGTGAAAGATTGTACCACAATCCCCGAATAGGGTACATATCTGAGCCTGTACATTTGGGTATGCTAACATAAGGTTCACAGTTTGAATCCCCCCCAGAACTTGAGACTAAAGGTGATTCAGACCCAAAAGCAGATAGGAGGGTTACCCTGTCTGTTACCTGTTCACACTATTGTGCTCTGAGGTTGGCACTGTGGGAGCACAGGGCCTGACCTTCTGAGTGCGTTTGTGACATTGGCTACTTCAATTACATCAGATCTTAAAATGGTTTACTGGGAGGAACTGAAAAGAAACCATGAGATGAATATTAGAGCAAAATGGAGGATTCTTCCCTGGATTACTAATTCTGATGTTCCTATCACTTGAATTTTTTTCTTTATCTTTAACTCTCAAACAGAAGTTTGGTGATGAATGTTGATGGTACAGACTTATAGGGTGGGATATTCAAAAGGGTTGCGCATGTGCAACCCACCAATGCGCTCCAGCATGATATTCAAAGGGACATGTTGTACAGCGCAACTCCCGATCGTCAGAGTGCATCGGTAATGTATCTTGACGCCAAGTGAGGCATGCTAATGCATATACAGCACATTCCGATATTCAGCCTGGGATGTGCGGGTGCATATCTTTACCACAACCCCTTGTACCCTTTCGAAACAAAGATGTGCCTGGTAAATCTGGGAACAAATCTGGCCACCCACAGGCAAGCTGCCATATTGCAAGGCGCAACACAGCAGCCGCCTGCTGTGGGAGGCCACCTGCCCACCCAGGACACAGTCCATATGCCCCCTGCTCAGGGAGCAGTGTGCCCCCCCCTTGTCCATTCATGGGCATATGTGAATGTAAGCCCTGGTGGTCCAGTGGACTGCTATCCATTGCTCGATCATGGGCATATGTTACAATAATCCGTGGTGGTCCAGTGGACCTATCCCCATTGCCCGATCATGGGTGTACATTAAGACTCCCTGGTGGTCCAGTGGAACCCCCCCAGCACCCGATCGTGGGCGGAATGATCAAAGACACCCTGGTGGTCAAGTGGTACCCCCTTCCCACCGCCCACTGAGTCCTGTGCCACCCTGCCCCCCAGTCAGCGGCGGGTGGCAGCACCCTGCCCACAAGCTGCCCAGCCACCCGCGAGGAATGACAGCATACAGTAGAGGGTCTATGCGCCTATTGGTCCACTGCATGGGCCAATGGGCATCAGACCATCACTATACTACCAGCCGGAATGTGAATGGTTCATTTACATATCAGGCCTATGTAGTACAGTATGGTCTGCATGCCCATTGGCCCATGCAGTGGACCAACAGGCGTACAGACCCTTCTGTATGCTGTCAGTTGGCGGGTGGCTTGTGGGCGGGGTGCTGCCACCTGCCGCTGACTGGGGGGATGCAGGGTGGTGAGGGAATCAGTGGGCTGGTGGTGAGGGGAAGCACCACTGGACCACAAGGGTGTCCTCTGTTCATTCCACTCATGATCGAGCGCTGGGGGGGGGAGTTCCACTAGACCACCAGGACATTTATCAACCCATGCTCATGATCGGGCACTGGATATCGGTCCACTGGACCACCAGGGAGTTTCAACATATGCCCACGATGGGGCGATGGGGATCGGTCCACTGGACCACCAGGGATTAATTATACACATGCCTGAGACTGGGCGATGGGGATCGATCCACTGGACCACCAAGGATTGATTTTACACATGCCCATGATTGGGCGAACAGAAGCGGAGCCTGCCGATGGGCAGCAAGTCATTGGTCCCCGACAGCTGCAGCCTGGCAAGTCGCCAGGTGCAAGTCGCCAGGGATCAGTGCACCGCATGCGAATGGGAGCCATAATGACCTTTTAATGCCCCATTTGTTCCTGCATGCATAATGGCCTCATTTGCATGCCCGCATTCGAATATCACGGTTGCTGCACCTGGCGCGGCGCGCTTGTGCTGGCAGCCCCTGATCCTTCTGTCCTTGCACTGGTGCAGTGCCACTGCGCTGTGCGCAGTGCATGCACCCTCAGTGCTGTATTCAATGGTGCTGTCCCATGGTGCAGCACTGTTGAATATCACTTGGTCCATGCCCTGGCTCAGCCCAGTTGCGCTGCGCCCAGGCTTGCGCCCCTGCCTGGCGCAGTCTGAACCTCCCACCCATATTGTATACATATATAGGATCTTTTCCCCTATCATTTTTTGACAATCCTTTTCATTTTATGGGGTTTCTTTCCATTTTTTCAAAAATATTTAGATGTTCAATAGATCTGCATTACTAAATATTGTGTATTTGAGTTAAGTAACATGGTGACTAGAATCTACTTTTATGTTTATTTTTTAGAAATTGTTTTGATGGATATAACTTTAATTTTTTCCAAATTTATCTTGACATACTTTGTATTTTACAGTTTATAGTTGGGTGTTTTGGGGATTGGGTTTCTTCTTCTGTTATTATACCCTTTGTATTTTGGTGATGTATTTGTTTGTATGATTTTCTTTCCCTAATAAACACCCCCTATTATTTTCGAGAAGTGCCATGAGATCTTTAACATCCACCTGAACTACCACCAGAACGGGCAGATGGGACCTCGGTTTAACATCCCTCCCGTCTTAAATACATAACTCTGTCTATTTTCTTAGTTAACAAACAAAGGCTAGGGTAATAGCCTTAACAGGTGCAATTTCAGTTTCAGTTTCAAGCATTATTATATGATGGCAAGAAAGAATCCTGGGCTCTGACTGGTTAGTGCCCACCTTCAGCAGTGAAGTTATCTCAGTATAACACCGTGTGACGTTCCAGCACAGATGGCAGCAGCAAAAGTAAAATAAAAATAAATCACTGCGCCCCTCTCCCTGTGTGTGCAGCACTGACTCGGGCACTGAACACAGCCTACAGTGACAAAACCCCACAAATCTTTGACAAAAATCAGCTCATACCAAAAATGCCATCAGACAAATCCATCCCATTTTTTTCTAAACTCCCACTTTGCTGCTAGCTTTCTGTCAGACTGAGACTGTCACGGTCACAGATTACCACCACTACGGGCCACCGCTGTAAGGACTACAACCCCCCACCACCACCAAGTATGTACCCCTTACACCCACCACACCACAAAGTTGTCCCTGAAACAGAAAACCTGGTTGTTGTTGTTTTTTTTTTTTTTACAGTGTAGCCTAATAACCAGCTATACTGGAAAAGCAGACATTGCAGTGCGTGTACACAACAGCAGTGTGCTCGCTCCACCAGTCGGTCACCAGGCACCAAAACCTTCTTTAAAACAAGTTAAATAAAATACACCAAAAGTAGAAGAAATCCGTACCTAAATTGGCTTTCTTCTCCATAACAAAGCCCTGGTAACGCCACTCGCCGATCAGCTCCCATCAGCTCCCATTCAGTACCTGTCATGCTCCTTCAGTCACTGAAGACATGCACGTTAATCCCATCCATTCATAACAGACAAACATTCCCCCCACAAAAAAAAAAATTACACTAAGGAACAGGAGCCAGCAGGTATGATGGCAGTGTGAGACACAGAAAGAAACACACACCTGTGTACCAGGACAGAAGGAAATCAGCATTGGGCCAAAGAAAAGGCAGTATACAATCACAGCACTATCTACTAGGCAAAACAGAAAGTGTGGACTTTTTCTTTCAAAATGTATACCTACACACACCCAAAATTAAGAAAAGAAAAACATTTTATACTTCATTTTTATTTTCTCTTGTCATCACAGTACAAACCAATCTTTTCTACATCACAATATGCAATTCCATTTTTCAATACATACATTCAGATTACCAATATATTACTATGAACAATATTCTACTCCATTCAAATAAAAAAAAAAAACTTCAGCCTAATTTCTGTTTACTTGATATCACCAATCATGTTTAAGGTTAGATAACTTAGAGACGAAGTATTCTCCATTTTTACTACATTGTGTTATATTTTGTTAGTATGATAGCCAGTTTCAGGAGACCTATAATTTCTTTTCTTTCTTACAGGTATCCTATATGGACAAGAACCACCTGTAGCTTCTTTTCATTTCAGCTGTGGACCCATCTCCTATATTCTCCCCTTATACTACTTAACTCTTTTTTATTTACCCTCCCCCCCCATTGCCATTTTATTGCTTCACAGTAAATGAAAGGGATAAACCAATACCTTATTTGTCTATTCATGTTTCAAACATCTCTGTTCGGTTTTCAAGATCCTCTTGCTTATTTATTTACATTAATTCCTCACTTTTGATTCACAAGGGGGTTTGGATGGTCGAAATGTCACCAAAAAGATCCATTATATCCCTTTACCACTCCCTCCAATTCTCATTCAACAACTTTATACCCCTAACGCTGTTTTGATTATATATTTCCTTCTCTATTTTACTTTCTCACTTATAAAATTTCAGGACTCCCCTTCCCCCCTTCCGTCACTTAAGGTCAGCTCCCATCTATTCCACCTATTTTCAAACTGTGGTCGATTTTGTCTGAGTGAGTAGGTGACCCTCTCAAGCATTTTTACTCCCTCAACTAACTCTTTCCACTCCTCCGTCGTAGGAACATTCGGGACAAGCCATCTTCTGGAGCTCACCTTTCCAGCTGCGGCAATCAATATGTTCCAGAGATACCTTGCTTCCTTTCCCTTAAGATTTTCAGAGTAGAACCCCAAAATCATATGTTCTGGTCCCAGTGGAGTCTCTATACCGAACATTTCCCCCATGTGCTTTTGTATTTTCGTCCACAATCCCTTTAATTCAGGGCATTGCCAAAAAATATATGTTTGATTGGCCACCCCCAAGCCACAATTTCTCCAGCAACTAGTGGAATTAGATTTATGCCACCCAACTGTCTGAGAGGGGGCCCTAAAAAATTGTACCCTTAATTTCCATAAAAATTCCCTCCACCCCGGAGATGATGTTGTACTCCAAGTATTTTGCCACATTCTTGTCAAGTCCTTATTACTTAATGTAATCCCTAACTCTCATTCCCATTTTACTTTAATATATTCTGTTGTGTATTGCAGATCTTTTATATAGTTTTGGTACAAAATGAAAATGGCTTTTTCTCCCCTACTCGAGTTCCAAATTACCTCAAATGTGTTCAGTACTGGTGAACCACACGCTCCTTTAGCTGAGATATTCATTTCTGTTGCTATATAATCTCTCATCTGATAATAGTAAAGTAACTCTCCCCTTTTCCATCAAAATTTAGTCTGTGCTTCCTCAAACGATATAACCTGATCCCCTCTAAAGAGCTGCCATGGGGCTACACAGCCCTGTCTCTCCTGTTTTTTGTACCACAGGTTTTAGGCTGCCAGATTCCTCTCCACATTTATGGTCCACCAGGTACATTTCCACAGGTAGACCTTGGATAGTCCTCTCATAAGTCCTTGCCTATAACCTTGTATAGCTGTTTCCGTCCCCTGATAAGGTGTTTTCACCTAGTTATCTTCCGGACTTAATGTTGTTCACTGTGCCAGTAAGGAGGGAGATAGGTTTACAGCTAGATCCAACTCATTCCACCTAGCTACACAGCACGAATGTTGTAGTAACAAAACTATTCTCGTCTGAGTTGCTATCCAGTATCCTGCCAGTAGTGGTCAGCTAGCCATCCTGCATCTTTGGGGAGATTTAGGGTTTGCTTTTTAATTCTGGTTTTTTTAGCTAATCAGATGAAATTCCCGATAATTTTTTGCCACTCTCCTATCTGTTTACATGATACTGGGGCAGGTACACACTGGAATAAAAATAGAAAACGTGGAAAGACATTCATTTTTATTGCCTGTACCCTTGTCATGACGGAGACAGGGAGCAGTGTCCACCTTCGTATATCCTCCTGTATCTGTTTCACCAAAGGCGGGTAATTTAGCTGAACTAGTTGTGTAGTTGTCGTTGCTAA
Organism: Neoceratodus forsteri; assembly: GCA_016271365.2. Classification (NCBI taxonomy): domain Eukaryota; kingdom Metazoa; phylum Chordata; order Ceratodontiformes; family Ceratodontidae; genus Neoceratodus; species Neoceratodus forsteri. Next base: position 739,382,022 of record CM028131.1, read on the forward strand.
TCTTATACCCAAGTATTTCATATGTGGTAGCTCCCATTTCATAGGATAATGGGCTTTAAGCTCAAGGGTTGGTTGGAAATGAAGTTTCAGTACCTCTGTTTTAGTTTCATTGAGGGTGTATCCAGAAAAGGTTGAGAACATCCTTAAATGTTGAAATAAGCTTGATAAAGATTTCTCTGGTTGGGTTAGATAGAGCAAGATATTGTCTGCATACAAAGCTAATTTTTGCTGGGTTCTGCCCTATTTGTACACCATGTGTATCCTGATTTTCCCTAAGCCCCTGGGCCAAGGGTTCCAAGTATAGGGCAAATAAAAGTGGGGAAAGGGGGCATCCCTGTCTCGTTCCTGTTTCTAGTACAAATACGTCTGAGTGGTGTCCATTCACTCTTACGTATGCCTTAGGGGTAGCATATATCTTTCTAATCAGAGCCACAAACTGCTCCGGAAAGCCAAACTGCCCAAGCACCGCCCAGAGAAAGATCCACGAGACTTTATCAAAAGCCTTCTCTGAGTCTAAGCTGAGAAGGATTGCAGGCTGCCTAGTGCAGTTAAGATGATCCAGGACGTGTACGGTCCACCTTAGATTATCCTGGGCTTGTCTACCTGGGACGAACCCTGTTTGATCTGTTTGTATTAACATTGGTAAAATTTGTTGTATTCTATGGGATAATATTGCCATAAATAGCTTGTAATCCATATTAAGAAGAGAGATGGGTTGATAAGAGGGGAATAATTTAGGGTCCTTACCCTCTTTAGGTATTACCAAGATGACTGCTTGTGACCAAGATTCTGGGGGGCAAGCTTCTGACGTAAGGGTTTCATTAAATACTTTTAACAATAGTGGAGCCAACTGTTTCTGAAAATGTTTATACATCTCAGTGGGTTATCTGTCTGTCCCAGGACATCTACTTGCCTTAAGTCTAACTATCTCCTGTCTTAATTCCTCACTGGTCACGGGTTTCGTAAGTTGACTTTGTGCCGATTCTGAGATTATAGGCAGGGAGATCTTCTTTAAATATTGGTCCATATTCAGCTCCTCTGGGGGTGGGGTGGGGCCTTGTAGAGTTCCCTGTAATAGGATCTAAAGGCTTCTGCTATATCCGGTGTAGTTTGTTTAATATCTTTACTTTGTGGGTGTTCTACTTTGGCTATGTGAGCCCTTGCTTTTCGGATATGTAGCCTAGCTCCTAGGATTCTGGTTGCCCTGGAACCCCCTTCATAATATTTTTGTTTAATATATAGCAGTTCCTGTTCAATATAGTACCCCAGTTACCCATTTAATTCTTTCTTTAGTTTACTTAATCTTTGAAACACCTTTTTATTATATTTCTCTTTTAATTTTGTTTTCCAAGCGTCTATTTCTTTACCTCTGTTTCTTTTTATACACCGCAATAGATAATAATTTTCCCCTCACTATGGCTTTTATTGTGTCCCATAGGAGCGTCAAGGTTATATATGGGGACGTATTTTCTCCTATGGCTTGTTTGATGGTGTCATTCACCTGCTGCTTAACTCCTTTGTCCTGTAACATGGAGACATTTAGTCTCCAGAACGTTTTTTCTGAAAAACCCCCAGATCTAATTGAAGGAATATCGGGGCATGGTCTGAGACCACTGCACTCCCCAGCCAACTATCCTTTACTTTAGCCATAGATTCTTTTGGCAGGAGAAAGTAGTCTAACCTTGAGTAACTCTCGTGTGGAGGTGAGAAAAAAGTATAATTCCTTTGTTTAGGATGTCCTGTTCTCCACGCATCCACATACCCTATTTCCCCTAGGAACTGAGCTAATTTCTTTGCAACTCCTCTCTCCCTTTGCCCACTGGGAGTCGTGCTGTCCACACTTGGGTCCAGTGTTATATTTAGATCCTCCCTAATATAATTCCTGCAATTTTAGCAAAATAGTTCTGTAGGTTTGAAAATTTGTATTAGGTGGTGCATATACTGAAGCCAACATTAACATTTTCCCCCTGATATTTACCTTTCAGAAAACACATATCTCCCCTCCTTGTCAGTTTTTTTTGGCTATTACTTCAAATATTGTTTTGTTTGGTATTAATATTGACACTCCTCTTCTTCTCCCCCACCCATAAGAGGCACTGACCTCATAATTGAAGCCCGTTTTCTCCAGTTTAGTATGTTCTAGAGGGAAGATGCGTTTTCTGCAGCAAAATAAAATCAGGTTTCTCCTTTCTAAACCACGCTAGTACTTTGCTCCTCTTAATCGGGTTTGTCAGCCCATTGATGTTAATCGAACATATTACAGTGGTTTTATCTATTCTTAGATCTTTTCATATCCTTCCATATAGTAACACCTCCTTTATCCCTATTCCTTCGTGGCATCTCATGCAATGTTCTAAACTAATAGCTTAAGCATATCAACTTTGTTCTAAAATTATTTTCATATGAATTAGGCTTATCCAACTTTAAAGCAATCCCTAAACACATGAAAACTCAACTGGGGCACCTCTTAAACCAGTAACCCCACTATTCATTATCAATCTAACACTTTAACCACTATGAAAGTTAATTAATTAACTCACTTTTTATTTTTAACTATATTAACAACTTCGCTACTTCCAAGGTAGGGGCTCCCAACTCAGTGGTGCCCTTGATCTGCCCTTTGCTAGCTTGAGGTTTGGGCAGCAACGAGGGTAACTTATCTCTTTTATTTAGAGATTTCCCTGACGAGAATGCCTCCGCTATCAGTGGCTTCCTCAATATGCAAAATCGCCCACGTATGAAACCGGCAGCCCCAATTTATTTAATGCACAGCAGTAAAGTTATGCCCTTCCTTCACCTCCCACCTTGCGTCCTTTAGATTTCTGTAAACCCCCTGCTCGGACCTTCCAACATTTTCCCCCTTATCCTCTTGGCATCCTATCATAACAGTCTGTGAAGGTTCCGTAGCCAGTATTCATTTTACTTAGCTTGAATTATGCCCTTACTCCTCCACAGCAAACATTGTTCCCTTTATAACATTCTCCCTATTGCTGTTCCAATGCTGCCCCCGTACCCTCCTGCACCCAACCCACTCAGCTCCATCACGCCTCCCCTCCACACACCCGCTTCCCCACAAAATCAACTCAGCCCTCCCCACCTCTAAGTCCCCTGCCTCGTGATCATCCTCTGCCCCCTCCTGTCACAGAGGGAAGAAGAAGAAAAAGCTGTACCATTCAGATCTATCAGTTACAGCCTGACAGCGGCATAATGACTATCTCCCTTACTGCTTTGGATGACCAAATCTCCCTCAGAATCGTTTCATAGCGTGACTGGGTCAGTTTGTCTTGCTTTCTCTCAGTGTCGTAATCTGACCCTCGTGTGCTGCATGGCGGCCGGCTCAGCTACTCGGCCTATGTCCCTCTGTACTATGCTCTGCATAGCCATTTTTAGTAACCTTTAAGGAACCGTGTTTATTTCTTCAGCGAGGGTCCTTCGACATGCTTGAAGGTTTTTTCCCGTTTTGTAGTGTCCGAGTGGGGTTATTTATATCAATTTCGAACATGCGAGGTAGAGAGTGTACAAGTCGAGCTGCCTAGTCGTCCGTGGCGGAACCGGAAGTCAAACATGATTTTTTTAATGTTTTTTTCTTTACAAACTGGCCATTGTATAATAGCAATAAGGCATTCCAGGGATGTTGGCTATTGTGTAATAGTGTCACTTCTCGGGTGTTGAACGCACTCATGCTTCAACCACCCAAGGTGTGATGTCAATACACAAAACCCCACACCCTGTCATGTCTTATTGCTTAATTATAAGTCAGGGAATCTTCAAGATATTTAACAAACAGCTGACTATTCCATGTGTGAACCAAGGGTACTGGGTAGTTCAGGTCTGGTTACCTACACACAGTCCCAGCACTGACTTGTAATCTCAAGTCCCTACAGAATGGAGGTCTCAACTAACCCTAAGAAATATGTCTGTTGATCATACCTCTCAACTGTCACACATTATGAGGTACGTCACTCATTTTACCTCTCAGAAACCCTCTGTCCATCATGGGGAAGGTGATATTCCACATTCCCCACTGAGACTTTAAAGCAGAAATTCATAATAATCTATTATGTTCAGTTACCAAAAAACATTATGAACATTAGTGCACTGATAGCTATAGTGTTCTGAGCTTGCAGTGCCATGTTAGATGATATGTCACACATTTTGCTCATTTGTCACACATCGTGTCACACATTTTGGTGAAGAAAGGTTGAGAGGTATGCTGTTGATTACTCCTCACATTTCCACTTGATCTCTAGTAGTCATTCTACCTGTGAATTTAAGAATTTGAGCATCCGCTATATCACTTCTAAATTCTTTGAGAACATCAGTCTTCTTGAAGGGGAAAAGTCAGCACTAAGAGCCTCATAACCAAGTGTGGGGCTGGTTCCAATTTACACTGTGTGTGGTGAAACAATTTTTTTTTTGCTTAATGTTTACTGCAGTTGAAGCTACTCTGTCTGGATTTTCCGAAGACTCAGTCTGCCGGTTTAAGAACTACTTGTCATGTACAGTAGATTCCAATCTGTAAAATGCCAGAATGTACTATCTGATGACAGGTAGTCAGCATAGTGGTCCCCAAGGGGTCCATTCTTGGGCTTCTACTTTTCAGTCTGTTTATAAATAAGCTACCAGCAGTCTGCACATTGACCGATATAACCCTACAGGTAGACAACGCTGTCATTTTCTCCATTGACAAGAACTTGAAGAAGCTGACGCTGAGGCTTCAGGATGACTTTACCTCCATTCAGGCATGGTTCACCTCAAACCTACATGTAATCAATGAGAGGAAGACAAAATGTGTGTTATTTGGCACATGAAACAAGGTTGACACCTCTCCTGTTTTAAGCATTACCTCCTTGCCTGGAATCACCTTTGAACAAGTACAGACCTTTAAGTACCTAGGCATTATCCTTGACAGTGCCCTGTGATTCAGTGAACACATGGACTACCTTGTTAAGGCTATAAACTCAAGGCATGCATTCCTCTATAGGCACAGCAGCAACTTCCTGCCGGAGATAAAGAAACTTCATCATCCGCTTTACTGACTACAGTGTTGTGGTCGATGGTTCAATGTAGGACAATGCATTGTCCCAGATCAGACCCTGCTTAATTATGGACTGCACCTTTGCATTAGACCTCAAAACTGACACCCACACCTGTGTACTGTACAGCAGTCTGAACTGGTTAAACCTCAGCTCGAGGGTGCTCTACCACACCCTGGTCATATGCAATAAAACACTACGGGGCTCGATGCCCTCTAACCTACAGTCTATGTTCAAGTATATTGATAATAAATATGGTACCAGGAGTGTGGCGTGCCAAACTCTACTGCTTCCTTGCAGGAGAACCACTTTAGGACAAAACTGTTTCTGGTATCATTTTGCAAAACATCAGAATAACCTGACTGACAGTTTAAAGAGTATGCAGCTCTACTGAATTGTTTAAAACCCAGCTGTTGTCCTCGCTCCTACATCTGGAATATGTTACTGTTGACCATCTATTGTAGTCTTACAGTGTATCCTATGTATACTACACTTTATACACAATGTATTGTAATCCTATATACCTAACTCCAGCTGCACAGCATTGTTACCTGTGTCTGCTTCTGTATAGTTTTATTGTTTGCACCTGACTCTAAGCCCTTTGAAAAAGAGCACCTGCCTAAATGGTTTTATGTGAAATACAAACTAAATTAATCTATAGTAGATTGTATCAGACTGATTTTGGTGACTTCCAAGCTGACATGTTCTTTAACCAGAAATCCCAGAATCCCTGGCAGATGACATCAAATGACGGATGCAGCAGTGGGAGATTCAATAGCCTGTAGTGAATGTTAAGAGTTTTTATACACTCTAATCTTTTGTTTGCTAGTCCCACTGTCCTCCTTGGGCTAAGTACAGTCACAGAGGGCTGTGCTTAGCCCCGGAAGAACAGCAGGAGTAACAAACATCTGATATGCCCTTATAAAATCTCTAAGATGCACTGCAGGCTATTTGATCTGCCAGTGCTGCAGCCCTCCTCTGTCAGCTGCAGGAGTTCGGGGATCTCTGGTTAAAGCAAATGTCAGCTTGGATGTCAACAAAATCAACATGATACAATCTACTACACAGCAGGACACAGTGAGTAAAAAAATATATTTTTGCTCACAAAGTACACATTTGGACCAGCCCCACACTTGGATGTGGGGCTCTTAGTGCTGACTATTCCTCCTTTTTTTTTATTTAGTATAATTTTCTACTTGGACCTGCACACATCAGTCATCCTCTCTCTCCCAGCCCTGTCATCCGCTGTCTCTGGGACTTACCTCCAACCTGTACAGTGCCCCATGGTTTCATCCCCATGGCAGAGCCTCCTAGATTCCCCAGGCTCAGGAGGGGTTTAGTCCGGTTGTGGTTGCTAGCCCAGCGAGTGGTGTGGAGCCTGCAGAGAGAGAGGTGGCATCATCCTACCACAGTACAAGGAGGCTTTTTCCTTCCCACCTTTTTCCCATCCTGAGCACTTCATGGGTGAGGACTAAGCAGGTGACTGTATGTAAGTTTGCAGATGTCCTAGTCAGGAGGCGCTCCGCCCATCCCTTGCAGCTCTGCATGCACTGCCTCCGTTGGTCACCAAGGTGGCAGTGCTGTAGTGGAGCACACAGACCTCCCTCCCCGGAGAAAGAGAGTATCCTCTGGGGCATTCAGTCCTACTCCTCCTGGCTGGCTCCTTGATGACTGGGGCTCACTTCTGAACTCGGGTTTCCAGCACCGAGAGCAGTAGTGCTACAGTTGTGCCAATGGGCTGCTCGCTGACTGTTCCCCTTTATTAACTTATATTTAGATTCTCTAAGTGGGCTTAATAGGCTCATAGAAAGACAGAATGCGTCAGTAGAAAAGGACTGCTTGGCCAACCCAGTTGGTTCAGATGTTCTCTGCCTAATCTGGCTCCGTCCTTGGCGACTCTCCCTCTTCCCTGTCAATTTTCCAATATGCAACTATGTCTATCCCATACGTGCTTGAAGCATGAAGGACAAGTCATTATAACATGATATAAATTGTCATATGAATTCTTATTACATTTACAATATGGTGTACTGTTTGGCTTCTGATGCCTGTAGTTAACAAAGTTACTTTTTGTAAAATTCATAACAAACTCTAGAGTATATTTTCCTATCAATGGGATTTGTTATAGTCTCTAAATATGGTTCAGGTTTGATATTTCTTGTATTATCTGCCAGCCATTTGCAGGCTTTCTGCTGTTTTATTATTGCCATTTATCCTTGAAGATAATGATCTGATATTCTGAATTCAGTTGTATTCATTTTAACATTCCATGGTTCTAGTGTGTGAATTCAAAAATTTAACTCAGTTCCATTTTATTTAACGTTTTCTACATAGGATAGTCACTGGAGATTGTATTTATTATTTTTGTAATATACCATTTCATTCAATGCTATCTTTACCCATCTATCTTCTGATAATGAAATGGTTTTCAACCAGTACTTAATCCTTTCAACTAATGGAGCCAAATCCCACAGTTGTTTACATACCCTATTTAAAAGTGTATTAAGTATATCAGAATTAACCATTCCCCAGATATTGCATCCATATAATAGCCTGGTCTCTATCTTAACTCTTTTTTTTTTCAGTCTAGGTTTTTCTCCCCTTCCGGTGGGGCTGACAGGTGGCTGGGTCCCCTCCCTCAGAGAGGCTCAATCTCCGGCCCTTGATTCCCACCCCTAGGTCCCCCACAGCCTGTTGGGCTGCACTTGCAACAGTGCATGGCTGGTTCTGAGATTCACTCGCTTAGTGCACACAGATGGAAAGGCGCTAATTAACTGAATACCAGGTCATGGCGGCACAGCGCTAAGTGAACCTGCACAGTGCTAACATGGACCAAAGCTGCATATGGCCCACAGGAGACAATGCTGCTGAAATGGGATAGTGCCAGGTCTCCTGTGGGCCATAAGGGATAGTGCCAGGTCTCCTGTAGGCCATATTCAGCCT